>OX438972.1:0-10000000 GCA_949316085.1 Hypercompe scribonia | reverse complement strand
TTGGTTAGGCATATGTATGTCAAAACTGAATTTTTAAAATCAAGACTTGACTAGTCATTTTTTTTGTCCTCCAAAAGACACAATGTTGTAAGTTTTGAGATGGCAATACTGCAAAGACATTTTCTTTTCAGCTACTTTAGCTGATTCTACCTCATTCATAATCTACTCATATATAACTGCTTTTTATTATTTCATTTTTAATCCTTCCTGCGTTACATTTGCATGAGGCGTACTTAATGCCATATGGCATTCTCTACCAGTCATCCTTTAGGTGGTTCAGTTTAGAAACTGCTTGTTTCTTATGCGAACTGAACACTTATTTTTATTAAAATTACAAATTTTCCTTAATTCTTCATTTTCGAAGCTTTGTTATCTACGTTTTTAGTAACAACAAAAACCACTATTTGATTTGCTCATCTTTAATTTTATGCATTACCTTACAGACCTTCTGTAGGGCGCCACGATGCAGTAGTGTTAGCAAGAGAGTTAGTATTTGACATAGATCTTACAGATTATGATGAAATAAGAACATGTTGTCAAGAAGCTAAAGTTTGTGAGAAATGTTGGATGTTTATGGTGATCGCTTGTGAAATTATTGATAAATCACTGAAAGGTATTCATTGTCATTCTATTTGCAAAGTACTAAGTCCCAATGAAATGATACATTAAAAATACAGCTTATCATCACCCCTACTAATCCCGTGGATGTCGTAAGAGTTGACTAAGGGAGCAAACTATGCAGGAGAACATCACTGCCCAGAGAAGGAAAACTCTAAACATACACTTTTGGCCACACCGGCCATGGAGCGTATGGTGGCCGGTATCGAGAGATACCCCACGCTGCGCCGCCCAGGCGGAACAAGCCTCTAGCGTGTGCTGAGCCGAGTCCTCACTGCAATCGCAGTGGTGACAGGCGGGACTCAATTCCCTCCTGGCCACCGGGTGCAGATACTTCCCGAAACAACCGTGCCCGGAACGGACCTGCTACAGTCGGAAGGAAAGGGTACCATGCTGCCGCTCTGCCCACTCGGCGATGACCGGCTGGAGAGCCTCCACGAGGGCAAAGCCAGCACATGGAGTCTCTAACTGGAACGACCAACGAGCCATCGTGGCTCGACGAGCGGCCTCACGTATCTCTTCGGGCGGGGGCCGTATGCAACTACCCGCCCGGCAGTCAGCCGTCCGCCGATAAACTTTGGCGAGCACTTCCGCCTCCAAATCCCACGGGGGAATTCCGGTAACCGCGTATGGTAGAGCCATACGCGGTTACCGGCATATCCTCTGAGGGCGCCAGAGGCGAGCCCTATTCTGGGCGGTCAGAGCCGCCGCCCACACCGGTGCATCATACAGCGCCATTGACCGAACAACCCCCGTGTATAGTCGTCTCGTCGCTACGCTGGCTTCACCCAAATTGGGCAAAAGTCGCCCAAGGGCAGAAGCAGCGCCGACCAGCTTTGGAGAAAGCTATCGGAAGTGCTCGTCGAAGAGCCACCTGCCGTCGAGGATCAGGCCCAGATACTTCATCTTTGCCTGAACCGGTACGAGGACCGAATTGACTACAATGGAGGCGCCAGAGGGTGGACCACGACGGGGCCCATGGAACAAAAGGGCCTCCGTCTTGTCCAGGGCCACCCGCAGACCCAACGCCTCAATATGCCCGACCACCAGAGAGACACTTGTAGTGGCCAGGCGTGCCGCCTCTTGAAAGTTCATCCCCCGGGCTGTGACCAATGTGTCATCTGCGTAACAAATTACGCTCAACTGGGGGGAAGACAACCTCGAAGGGCCCAGTCGTATCCCATGTTCCACAGGAGTGGTTCGAGGACAGACCCCTGTGGAACACCGCACGACATGAGCCGCCGCCACAGTTCACCGCCTCTTCGGTAATGGCCCTCAGGCGCAGCACGGCATCGACCGTCGAACGCCCCGCCCGAAAACCAAATTGGACGTCCGACAGATCGGGGCCCACCTCGCAGAGGTGCCGGACGATAGGTGGGAGCTGCGGATCTTTTGTCGCGCCGCACGGCAGGGGCGACCCCAGGGGTCACGATCGGGACCCTCCACCATTTCCTTTCTCTTAATTTCTTTGGCGCGGCTGATGGCCAGCTTCACAGTTTTCCGCGCCTCTCGGTACTCCTCATG
This sequence comes from Hypercompe scribonia, assembly GCA_949316085.1. Lineage (NCBI taxonomy): Eukaryota > Metazoa > Arthropoda > Insecta > Lepidoptera > Erebidae > Hypercompe > Hypercompe scribonia. Next base: position 9,997,858 of record OX438972.1, on the reverse strand, counting down.
AAGCTGGTCCTCCTCGCCTTCTTCGCGGTGTCGCCGCCGACTACGGGTGTTGGACCTCCGGGCACGAGTACAGGCCGCACGGAGGTCCGCCAACTCCTGGGACCACCAGTAAACCTCCTTCCGTGGAGGCTGGCAACCTCGGATGCGGGGCATGGCCGCATCACAGATCTGCGCAATGGCATCGCAGAAGCGACCGGCCCCCATGTCGACCTCCTCGGTCGGGGCCTGCGGAGACAGCTAAGAGTGAACGATGACCGCCTCCTCTAGTAGGTCCTTATTTAATTTGGCCCACCGCGGAAAGCGAGAAGAACACCGCGCCGCGTGACCCCTACTGGGGTCCTGGGTCCGGGAGAGCTGAAATCGAATGTAGAGGTGATCCGAGAGCGTCTCAAACTCTTCCAGGACATGCCAGTTCCTTACTCGTGCGGCGAGGGCATGGGTAGCGAACGAAATGTCCACTATCGACCCCCTCTGCTGTCGCACGCACGTGTTGGTAGAACCCCTGTTTAGTAAACAGGCCCACCGAGGCCACCCACTCCTTTACGGCCTCGCCCCTAGCGTCCGTCCTGGGTGAACTCCACACAACGGACTTTGCATTGAAGTCCCCCAGCACTAAGACGTGCCCAGACGTTTGTCGCCGCATCGAGGTTTCCAAGTTGTTAAGGAAAATCACGAAGTCGCTCACACTCCGATTGGGGGAGAAGTAGACACCATATATGGTGATTCCCCCCCACTCAGCAGCAACATATCCAGTCCCCTTGTCTCTTAGCGACAAGGGCGGGGAATGAGCCTCCGTGGAGCCGACGACTGCCACGGAACCGTCCCGGTCACCCAACCAGTTTGGACGGGGAGGAACGTAATAGGACTCCGCGGCTACGGCAACACCGATCGACCACTGTCCCATGGTTTGCAGGAAGAGGTCCTGCGCCGCAGCACGGTGGTTCGGGTTCGTCTGGACTAGAAGGCTGGAGACTTGGGCCATTACTGGACCGTCTCTACAGCCTCCTCCATGGGCGACGATGTCAACATGCGAGCGGCATCGGAGGCAGTCTGGGTCGACTGGCTAGCCCCCAACGTTTTCCAAGAATCACGGGGAGGTTTACGGGCACCCTGCCCAATCTGATGATTGGCGGGCTTGTTACCCGCCGCACAAGCCAGACAGTGAGGGGCGGCATAGCACTCTGCGGCCTTGTACCCCGGTCGACTACAGCGGAAGCATAGTCCGCTGCAGTCAAAACAACTCACGCACTTGGCGCGTGTGTGTCTGGATGCTAGGCATTTAAAGCACCTCATCGGTCTTGCCGCCAGAACAGTGACTCTGGCGTTCACAAAACCGACGAGGATTCTGCCTGCGTCTCCCAAAGCTTTGGCCGATGCTACCGGACAGCTGCTCCACACAGCGCCAAGCCCTCCCGGACCGGGGCGGATGGTGCCGGCCCTAATGTTGTCTGCGTTGCAGCCCGTCTTCTCGCTAATTGCAACGCAGACATCCTCTGTCGTTACGGAGTCATCCAGGCCCAGATCCAGATGGACATCAGAGATGGCGTCGAGGTTAGGAGACGGAGCAGGCTGAAACGAGGACGGGGCTGGATCTTCTGCCGGACGATGCGCCCGGAAATTTGCTGTTCCGTTTGTTTTTTTTTCAATGAAATGCTCCATTTTCCACCCTTCTATGAAACTACTTGAGTAAGGGCTTAAGTGCGTACACATTATCTACTACTATTACTATATACTACTACTATTGTTATGTATTCTTATAAACTTAGAAGTCACTAATAACAATTTTAAAGAATTATGTAGTTTGATAAATAAATAATAATAAAATAAATCAACAAAATAAGTTTTATTCATTAAACATATATTTTTTGTTGTGCGTTTTCAGAGGACTTTGGTTTCCAAAGTATATTGTGGGTGTTTTCTGGCAGAAGAGGTATTCATTGCTGGGTTTCAGACCATGAGGCCAGAACATTGGACAGTCCTGGCCGAAGTGCAGTAGCTGACTACTTATGTCTCATCACAGGTGGAGATAATCAAAATAAGAAAGTACATTTAGGGAGTGATAATCTACATTCAAGTATCAGGTAAACCTATACAAATTTTATATATATAACATGCTCTGAAATTACTAAACCAACTCTGGAAAAAATTTACTAGTATGTAGCTGCAATATCCCTGGGCTCTAAATGATATTTAAACCGTTCATATTAGCCGATTGTGCTGTGTGTATAGTTAGTACTAAATGTACTAACACTAACCTGGTGTTCAGCACTATGCATATACTTTATAAAATAAGGACGCTTACTATGTAGCGACTTCCACATATAGCGCAGACAGAAATATATGCTACAGCGCCATCTAGCGAAAACATAGCGAACTACGGAGCAACTATCAGGATTAGTCCTGAATCGCGATACGGAAATTGGGTAGATGACTGTATCGTAAATAAATACCAATGTCCACTTCATTAAAACTAATATCACGAAACATCTCGGCAAATACAATTAACATAGCTTTTTATTATTATTACGAATTTCAATCAAATATATAGTGCAATGTATTGTTCAATTGAGTAGTCTAAAACAGTGACGTCACAATTTGGTATTTAGTAAATTTTTCATACAAAATTGTCGTTTTGACAGATGATAAAAAGTAAGTAATTTGACTGAGGTGTCATCTAGCCTATTCTCACGGCGATTAGCATATACACAACATCCCAACTTCAACCGTTGGGTAGCGGCCCGCCAGGCATGATCATCTCGGCTGGTCAGAGGATCCGCAAGTTAACCTGTTGTAGAATATAAAATAGTATTATAATATAATATAAAATAGAATCTAAAGTAGCCCAAATGTCAGCAGACAGTTCATTCAAAGTTAATTAATTTATTAAGAGTCTTGCGTTCAAATTTAGTTTGTACATTTACTGATTCACACTGATAACTGCTACTACTACACAATCAATTATCTATTATAAAAACATATACGTGTTGTCTGGTGTTCACAAATGGTTGTTTATTAAAATAGAGCATTTTTCTACACAATACCAATATATTGTGTATAAACCATTTCTTGAAGAAATTCTCTGAAGTTTATTTTCATAACTAATGAAATCTCATCTATATGATTGCAGACGGGCGCTAAATGTAATTGATAAGTATTTTGAGCAGTTGTTGCAAGATCAAGAATTCTTCAGTAGTCCAGAAAGACTGGAGAAGCTTTTAAAAATGATGCCAGATGAAGCACTGAGATCTCAAGTTCAAAAAAATTTAGGAAGTATGTCAGATAATTCTCTTGAGAAATGGAAAACATTTATAAACACATACGAAAATTACTGTAGAGAGGTTTGTCAAATTACAGTTACATAACATATAATATTAACACACAACCTTAATGAACTCCTGTGAGAAGTTAGGCACTGTCTTGTGCCAATGCGGGATATATTTTTATTTTGAACGCCATCTGGGCCCCTAGAACGATATATTATAGAAGAATATATGTTCGAGTAGCTATGTGCGCTCAAATATTTTTCTAGGCTCGGAATACTTACCTTTAAAAAATTTATCTAATAGTTTAGTTTCACGCTTACATCACAGTAGGAGGATAGTATTTTGTTCTTTGAACAGACTTATTTCAATTTTTTTAGAATATAGAATTCTATTTATTAAACAGACTCATTTTTTTAGAATTTGTTATTTTATCTAAAGCAATTACGACATTGAAAATAATAATAATCATTTATCCTCCTCGCAAATGAGAACTACATCCAGACAATAGGGAATAATGTCACACTTTTCGTTATTATTAAATGTTTGGTTTTTAGACAGGAACCAACGTCAGAAAAATAAGATACCTGGTTGAAGAAATTAAAATACAATATTGTTATCCTAGACTTGATGTGAACGTAACTAAAGGTTTCAACCACTTGCTCAAGTCACCCTTCAGCATACATCCTAAAACTGGAAAAGTTTCAGTGGTATTCAAACCAAGCAATGCTAAGAATATGAAACTAGATGAAATACCCTCAATCTATAGTCTCTTGGACGATAGTTCCCCTGAAAATGCTCAACACCTAGCAAACATGAGAACAGCTGTGAAAAACTTTCAAGAAGTTGTATTTTCTTTGGAAAAGTCGGAAGCAATTAGGAAAAGAAACGATGCCAGTAAGTACAAAATTTATTATTGTACACATAACACTAGCAACATAACAGAATTTCGATATTCTTTGTAGTTAATTACTTGACATTCGAGTTATGCGAACAGTGAACCTCTAAACAATACGGAGAAATAACGCAAAAGTTTTATTGTATTCATTGCCAATTTAAATTAGTGATATGAAAGCCACAGAACATAACAATACTTATAGTATATATCAAAATATCTGTAATTTCTTGTTAAAATTATTGTTGTATTCGATAACACACAAATTTTATTATCTATCGAAATACCTGAACATTACTTATTTGTTTGGCCGTAGTAGCATAACCAGTTTATACCAGTAAATGCTACGCTTTAGTTGCGTCACCTATCTATATCTCTGTCATCCTTAAGCGTATTTCTTTATTAGTATCATCACTGATACATGTATGACCTGAAATGACCACTTCTAACTCTAACCACGCTAGTTCTCGTACATTTCCTAGTTTGCATGTAGTTAAAAAAAATATTAACTACCTTTTCAATAGATTTCTTTTATAAAGTAGTTATTTGTCAGTCTTTTCTTTAAAAAAAGACAATTCTCGCACTAGAAATATATTCTGTGACGAAGGGGACTTTGCACACATAAAGAACTGGAACACCGACACAACAATAATATGTAGATCACTCAAAGTTTCGTTCCATTTGGCTTTCAACTCAGTACTAAGAGCAGTAGTAGGGATGGATCGATCGATCGATCGAGCGAATTTGTGGGGCCCTGGGTTAATATTACCTGGGGGTATTGTTTAGAGGGCAAGCGAGTTGGTGGGTAACTCATGATAAGTAACTACCGCCGCCTTAAGTGTCTAGAGTTCAGTAACCTCATTTATTCGTTAGAAAGCAACGAAAGAATTACTTAACGCCAGTTTACTGTGAGACCGTGGACATCAGTCGAGTCAGTCTTCCATTGTGGAAAACCTCTTCGAATTTTCATTACCTTGAAGACGCACCAGTCAAGAATATGTAGGTATAATTACCACTGAAGACGCTCTTTACTCTAGGGAGAACTAGATCCGTGTGATTTCAGATCCTTCCTTGATCGAGAACGTATCTAACCAGGCCCTGACCCGTCAGAATCTGTAGATTTACCCCGAGTATTGACCCAATTAGTGTCTATATGTTGTTTTGATACGATTATTATGTTGGATAAATCTCCTATGTTGGATAAATCGATATGAGATTGACCTTCAGCATACGCTGGGAGGAGTCCCAATTGACTGCGCAGTTCTCATATTTTACAGTATACTCACGTCCGATCCAATTCAAGTATTTACTGAAGCAACTCTGTCCGGTGAATTACTGCATCTATCGGTAGGTTATATAACTTCGTCCAGACGCGTGCGGTCTGTCAATGACCGTTCCTCCGCATTTTTAGCTAAGTCACCGCTTTACCCGCCTTGCACGAGGATGGTCGTATACACTCGTGTCCATATGTATCTCTTAACCTTTTAACCGCCCGACTTCAGAACAGTTGGCGTGTCCCTAGCGCCCGGCACAGTGAATCGAAAATTAAATACCTAAAAGATAGAGAGATGTGCAATACTTAACTTTGCGATGTCGATATTTCGTTTTAATAACGACATTTGCATTTGCGAGCGTGGTTAACTAACAACTACATCTCACCAAGCTAAGTTTGCACCTCGCGTCGTTTACGTCACACTGAGGCTTAGGTACGGGCTGTAAAAAAGGATTCGTTATGACTTTAAAAAAGTAAACAAATGTTTGTTAGATTTTACTTTGTATTTGTTGTTTTTAACATTATATTATACGTAGGTACACGGGTACACGCCGCATTCCAGCGAGGTGTAAACTTAGCTTGGTGGAGATATAGGTACCTACCTACTTGAATACTACTTAGGTACCTTACGAAATTATACGACATTTTTCGCAAGCCAGTAAAACAAAAAGTGTTTAAAAATTTGAACGATTTATTAATTATTACTTAAACTATTCACAATAAAATCAGTCCAGAGAAGAGTTTGGCGAGTTATACGAACATAAATGTAGGGAACAGCTGATTTTTTTTTTCACGATTTTAGGTTTGGTCCCATAGTTTACTATTTAGAGGTTGTTAATGATTTACCAATAACCCTGTAGATAGTTCAACTCATCTGTGCACGCGGCGCTATGTGTGGGTAAAGTGATAAGGACACGTTTTGCTCGGACGACGACTGCCGCTTACGCTGCCACACAAATGAAAGCTGTATAAATAAGCGCACGTACACATGGCGCTTCGTGCACAGATGAATTGAACTATCTGTAACGATATTTATCACAATCACAATAATTTGTATCACACTAATTAACAACAAACATAAAAATAAAAATTTTACTTGACAATGTCATTATCAGTTTACCTATTGACTTAGATGTAACGATATATCACAATCACAATAAAATTTGTATAACACTAATTTCAATAAAATCAGTCAAATAATCACAGATATAATTTCTTATTACTAAAATCAGTCTAACAATCAGAGGTAATATTTTTCATTAATCGTCGAAAAATTATTTATGCTCGCTATCGACGAGGCGAATTATTGACGAGACCACATTTGTGTAACATTCGATAAACTTATTTTTACGAGTTTCATCGCCAACAAAATAACTGTCCGCTAAAATTTTGGCACTTTCTTCGATTGGATTATCAATTTGCTCGTATTGTGTACTTGCATTTGTTGTTTTGACTAAAGTTTGTGTCGCCGTAGATCTATATAAATCTGGCGTACTATCAGAACTTCTTAGATGCGACTGACCCTCATTTAAATAAACCATATACTCGTCGTTGGTCAGCGTTGATGGTAAGTTAACATCTTGGCTACAGTCTATGTCTACTTCATCTTGGCTATAGTCTAAAGGAGCCAAAATTGACTGGCTCTCTTCAAATTTCCCTATAAAACAAATCAAACATGAGTTTTTGTAATGATATCACCATTTACATGCAATACGTTTCGAAGACCACTTACTTTTGGACCCCATCTTGATATTAAAAAATTGTGAAATGTTCACTTGATTTTACAAACGTCGTGCCACTAACAGTCGTCACTGTCGAATACGGAATAATGGATATTGTCGAGTATCGACAACGTCTAGCTGACCATAGACATAATAGACTAAACGCAAAAATAGTGATGTGGGATTACGATACCGATTGTTTTGTAGAATTGTGGTACTCAACAGTACATGGATCTATGCACAGATAAACTTTGCATTTTTGGCACATAAAACGAGTCTCAGACCGTTTTCTTTTTGCTGCGCACATTTTGCATCGCTGACTTTTGCCGGTTAGTATTCTAACAGGAAAGTGCTCTAAGGCACTATTATGTAAAAAACGGTTAGGGTCAAGGACGCCGCGCGAAGTTGACTGTTGAGTTAAAGAACATTGTTTGTATTTTTCTATTATTTGTCTGATAACGTTTAATTGGAAATCAGCTAAACTATAATTTTGTTTATTTTTAATCACTTTAATGAAATAGAATGCATTAAGTAAAAACATGTCAAATATGTGAAACCCAAGCTTTTTATGCCATTTTTTTGATTTTCTTATACAGCCCAATGTGCTAGTCATCATATCAGAAGTGTCAACCGACCCCATATTTTTTGTGTAGTCTACCACACACTGTGGTTTCATTTTGGGTAGCCCAGTTGAGTAGTCTACATTGTCTGATGGTATTATTTTGTCATCGTGCATTGTAGACAACATTACGACCGGTTTCTTATCTTGCCATTTTAGGGCTAAGAGGGGAGGAGACGAGTAAGCGGCTATTTGTCCACGTTTCAGTTTTTGGAATTTAGGCATCCCTTTCCTATTTGATCTTACGGTACCACATGCATAAGTCGCCCTTTCTTTTAAATATATAAAAAGCTGAGGACTGGAATACCAGTTATCTACATACAACTCTCGGTTGCAAAAATAGTAGTCTTTCAAAAGTTCAGTCACAACTGATCCAGTTAAGCCTAAATTTGGTACGGTCTCTATTTCTGTTTCCGATCCACAGTACACTATAAAATCCACGATATAACCGGTTTCGACATCACATAAAACAAATAACTTAATGCCAAATCTATTACGTTTTTTAGGTAAATATTGTTTTATAATTAGACGACCTTTAAAAGGCACAATACTTTCATCAATGCACATTTTTTTACCCGGGATAAATGTTGTTTTGAAAGTTTCACGAGCGTGGTCAATCATCATTTTTATTTTGTGCAATCTCGGTACACTACTTGTCCCTGCAGGTGCTTCACAAAAAGATAACATTGCAAGAATTGAGCAATATCTATTTCGAAACATAGTATTACTGAACACCGTACTATGTAATAACGGGTCTGTAGACCAGTGTTCTTCAATTGTTATTCTTTTGTTTCTAGTGAAAAGCATTGTTACTGCTAGGAAAATGTACAGGTCGTCAATAGTCACGTCGCGCCATTGTTGCAGTCTTGAATATATTCTGAGATCAGTATGTCTTACGAAGTGTTGATGATATTTATTCGTACAATTGGCTATTTTCTGTAACAAGTCTTTGCTACAAAAATGTTCGAAAAATTCGAATTCAGTGGAGGTATCATCTAATTTGACAGCAGGCGACAGTCCACAAACAAAGTCGTCGAATTCTTCTAACATTGGGGTAGCAATTTGCGTTGTCCAATTAGTGGTTGTGACATTGTTTCCTTGAATCTGAAATAATACAAAAAAATAATTGTAGAGTAATAAAAATACATCGGTCTCCAAGGTAGGAAATTTGAATAGCCTACAAAAGCAAAATTAGCAGTGCGATTCAGTGCGGTGTGTGGCAGCGCGGCGGCACGCACAAAATAAACTCTACCTATGTAGGTATCTACGAGCGAGTCAGCGCGCCCACACGTGACTCGCGCTCCAACCAATCAGAATCACCGTTCCAGAGTGGCCGCGCGCGCATTCTCATCGCACGGCGCGCTCTCGCCATCTCACTCACTCTAAGTTTAAAATTTCCTTTCAAACATCACCACCATACTACACAATAAATTAAAATACATTTATCTAGATATGTAATAAAAAAAATAATTACCTCTACATCAATGTCAAACTCTTCGTCTGCTAAAAATTCTTCATTTTCATCGCCTTCTAGAATTCGTATTAACTCTTCAGTAGTCGTCATGATACATTTCTATCATGTACATTTATCGACATACGAACGTAAAACTTCATGCACAAGCACAACACTGATGGAAAATTCCAGAAGTCGGCACTCGTTTATGACGTAAGAAGCGGTCGTCTTTATCCGACCGTAGCGCAGGACGTACTAACAAAGTAAGTTTCGGAACATGTAGGCTAGGGATGGGAACCATCAATTCAATCGCTGACATTTCATATGTAAATTTACTTAATTTTAAAGGAATTAAATGAAATACTCACAAACATTTGTAAAAAAATGTTTTATTAACAATTGCTGTATTTGTTTTAAAGTTAATTAGTCAGTATAACGAGAAATATTTTGATTTATGTTTATTTTTGTATCGGTAAATTTTGGCATATGTCCCGTCCCTCATGTCGGATTTTGTCGTCATGGGCGTTGCACATCAATACAATTTTCTAAAAATTATGTTAGTAATTCATCTAACTTTGGACATTATTTTTAGGACTTCTAATTAAGAGACTAAAGTGTATTAAACTGTAAATGATTACTTAGTTAACTATTTACCTAATATAAACATATTTTTGATAGAATACAGCGTAATTAAATAAAAAAGCTGATTAAACGAGCAGTGATATTTTGGTCGTAAATATACGACTCTGGCGAAATGGGCCCGAAAATATTTGTCGGATTAATCCGACGTAGGCGGTTAAAAGGTTAATTTTGCATGAAATGCTATCTTTCCATAGTATAAAAAGAAGTCGGTCCCGCTGTCTGTCTTAGATCTTTTTAACTACGCAATGGATTTAAACACTGTGGGCGAAGTGACGACCAAGCTAGTTTTCGTGTTGATCGAAGGGGTCTGACTGCTCAAAAATCCGTGGAAGACATTATGTTGTACCTGACGCAGGGTATATCAGGGAAAATTTTGTTTTGCTACATGACAGCAAATCTTACTTGCCAGTTTCTTTTAGAGAAGGAAATTGAAACAATATTTATCATAAACATTTATGGGATAAGCTAAGGGGCGGAGGGTGCGAGTCAGAGATACGATTCAATTAAGCATCATCGAGCTCAGAACTACGATGGCATACGATTCCTTACGACTACGTTAAAGTCCATCAAAAGTCGTATGCAAAACCAAGTACTGATTAATTTTAACTTCCTTTATTTTTATTATAATAATTTTAAATTCATTATTTCGTGGTGTAGTTATGCTTCGTTTTTAATTTTGCTGCTGCTATAAACTTTAAACTTTTCTTGAGGCCTATGTTCAGCAGTGGACGTCTTCCAGCCGATGATAATGATAAACTTTCAAAGTAATTTTGACTAATATTATATTAATCCGCATCAAATTAAATACTGTTACGCATTATGACGAACGTTCGAGAAAGGAAGAGACAATTGGCTCTCGGGCACGCGATTATTTATTTTATCGGCTTATATAATTAAATCATCGCCCCGTTAAATCATCGCACCATCCGTGCAGTCCAGTTTTTGAAGTTATACTTCTTTGGGCGTGTTAGGGAAAAAAATAATGAGAGTAAGTTTTTACTACGCGCGCACACACCGTCATGAAAAACCTTAAAATTAACCAGTCAGCATTTCATTTTAATTATGTACAAATAATTATTTAATGATATTTAAATAAAATATATTTTTTCTATTATTCTCATTTCAGTCATTTCTCTAAAAACAGGATAACGCAAAGGATAAAATTTTTAGAAAGATTTTTATTTTATTACGCCAAAGAAGTATAACTTCTTATGTGCATACATGTACACACACACACGTTTTTTTTAGATGGTTTAGTTTAGTACAAAGCAAAGAACAAAATGTAATTTGCGCTAATTATCTTTTCATTTCAGATGTTTCACTGGAGTTTTGAACATTATATCTCTAAGGTTAACCTTGAGCACAGGAGAATGTATAAGAATTATTGAAACGCGGATCATCTCATTTTGGGGGGTTGTAAATATGAATTCATAGAGTAACTAATAAATCATATCGTATTAGTTTGTTGTTTAGATTTATTTCCTTTCTACCGCCATCCATATGCGACACTCGCCGTAACCGGAGTGAGTACCTATAATTAAGGATAATCTTCCGAATCTGTACCACCATACCTTGTTCGACCTTGGTGACTCGTCGCATAGATGACTAAAAATCCAAAAAAGTATTCTGCAGCGAAGCCAGCCTTAGAAAATAAAAAGAAGTACCACAAGTAGTGGAGCTAAGACCCAAAGATTAGGTAGATATTTTTTATAGTAACAGTTTGAATAAGGACTCCAAGACATTAAAAAACAGTATTTATTTTTACAGGCGAATGAAGATAAATAGTTTGGCTTCTTAGAACATTTATTGGATTGTAATCGAGCATATTATTATAAAGCGATTTAACCATCTTACTGTCAGTAATCAGCTTATTACTACTTTTCTATATAAAAATAAGGTATCAATGTAGAAGTGTAAAGTAACTTCATTCGATTTTATTTAAAGTTCTAGACATAAGCGTTTTCGGCGCGGCAGTTTCAATGAGTACTTTGCAAGTCTTAAAATCAATAATATTGCTAATGTTAGTTTTAAAATAATATTTTATAAGGCGTTAATTTCAGATACAATTATTATGCTTAAATATTATTGCTTATTTGGACTTATTTTGTACCCGTAGATCGTATCGTCGTTGTAGACGTAACCTAAAAACTCACAGCTAAAAATAGCTTTAAACCTTTAAGTTTATTTTTCAGGTTTTAAAAAGGCTTCACTTAAAAAGCTTATAAAAGAATTTGTTTGTCATAATAACTTGCATGTTGCTACCAGACTTATCTTGTAAAGGCAATAATAATAAATTGCACTAACAATCTGTTCATCAATTAGAATATTTATGCAGTCGTAGAGACTTTCCTCATTATATAGAACAGCTTAGCGCCACATTAAGAAAATCTTCGAATCCGATAGTGACAGTGCCATTTTGCTGTGTGTCACGAGTTTTAAATGCCTCTGTAAAGCGCTGTATTTGTACACATAGCACAATAAAGTTATCCACTGATATTTTTCCTTCTCGAGGGTCGCATCTCTTCACTAAAAAGCTGATGAATTCTGGAGTAAAGCGGAAACCCATTTGCTCGAATGCTGGAAAGAATTTTAATAATATTAAGTACCTAAATGCTACTCGATCGTTTGTTCAAAGAACTAATTTAAAAACGATGGAATCATGGAAATTAGTTTTTAAGATAGGCAACTCGCGCTATAGGAATATATCATGTGTCATAGAGGACTTTAAAAATATCCTTAAAACGGACACAGAATATCCAGACTCGGAACAAAAATTTGTGGTGTGTGTGTGAACGCAGCACATCGAATTAAAAATAATTCATATTTATACGTTAAATGAAGGACACAACAACACTTTCTTTAGTGGGAAAATTGAATCCATAACACTAAGGAGCTCACATACAACAAGTTAGCAGCTTGCGAGTATTTGACTGAAAACATAGCAGTGAGTACAGTGATTTATTTTTCGTTAGTCAAATACTTGATACTTACCATTGGAGAGCTCTTTCTCTTCAATAGATCCTGATTGGTCTATATCGTACGTTTTGAAAACGGTAAGCCATTGATTAACGTAAGTGTAAAGTTTCTCAAATTCTTCCACATTGATATGTCCTGTACGGTCTTTGTCAAACATTCCTGGAAATTATATTTAAATTAAAAGCATCATCAGTATGTGTGCATCAGGATCAAGAGCCCAATGTTTTTTATTTTTATACTTTAAACAAAATAAGATTTAAGTGGAAATTAGTTAAAATATAATAGTATTTTTTATTTATTATATGTTTATGTAGATTGAAGTCAAGTAAATAACAGTAAGTCGATTACAAGTCCTTACTCACTGGTATGTTAAACGTAAAATTGTGAGCAATACTACACTACTACACTAACGATGATCTAATACAGGGCACATTATTTTTTTCCTTTTAATCATTAAAGAATTTAAAGCTCGAACACCGCACATTTGAGACTCATAGAGAATGAATCTATACAATGCTGTTTACAAAGCTCATTAAAGTTCTGCTCACACGCACAATATAGCTACTATCCAATAATTGGTCACGCTTAAAGGAGGGTTATGCCGGAGCGGTTTCTTGAGAACATGAGAGTTAATTTTTTCTGGATATCAACCTAATACAGTCTACGACGGCATATGGAGTATAGATTATGGTTACTTTGGTAATATATGGTAGTATAGGTATTTAATATAGTACCTCAAACTCATTGAAGTATAATGCTCATTTTTTTTATATTTTCTTCGGAATAACATTAGAAATTACGTTATCCATTGCTAAACATATATATATATATGTGTGTATGTGTGTGTTTGATAAGCTGTGTAACTATTCCATTGCAAAAATCTGCTCGAGTGTAGGCTAGGAGTTTAAAAATTATATAAACATTACCGAGTAAAAAATATTTAGAGGTATTCATTAATAAATAAGTACTCTCATTTCGGGCGACACACTGTGACACTTTATAACACCTAGCTGACCCGCGCAACCTCATGTCGTGTCTTACTGCGCGTAGCGTGATGCTATAAGGCGTGACCAATTTGTTTACTACAAAAAGTTTATAGTGAACCATCACTAAAAAGAATGGTTCTCGCGAACTTTTTTTAGAATTTTTAAAGGGTACAATTCTTTCATACATTATTCTCGCGTAACTTTAAGCAGCGCATGCAATAAAAACTCAAGGAATAATATTCCCCCGATTTTTGCAACATTTTTCATTGATACTCCACTCATTTTGGTGGTAGCGTGATGATATATAACCGTTCTCGATGACTGGGCTGTCTAATACTAAAATATTTTTTGAAATCGGATGCGTAGGTCCTGAGGTTCGAGCGTTCAACCAAGCAAATAAATATGTAAACAAATGAACTCTTCAGCTTTTTAATATTCGTATAGTCTACGTCGTGTAAACGAGGTTTAGTATATTTTATTATACTTAGTCTGGCCATAAATACTGTTACACTTAATTATAAAAAAATATTACATTTGAATTTCGAATCTGTCATTTTTATACGATTGTTCATTGTGTTTTCTCATTTTGGCGCCAATACATTGTAAAATATTTTGCGATATTAAAATGGTGTGGGGTGATAAAGAGAACCGAATCGCTGTGATAGCATTACACAAAGTAGGTATGGAGCCAAATGCAATTTTTAAAACTCTCCATACACTTGGTATTAGTAAAATGTTTGTGTACCGGGCTATTAATAGGTACAATGAGACCTCCTCTGTTTGTGACAGAAAAAGATCTGGCCGTCCACGTAGTGTTCGTACGAAAAAGGTGGTCAAAGCAGTAAGGGAAAGAATTCGAAGAAATCCTGTCCGAAAGCAAAAGATTTTATCTCGGGAAATGAAGATAGCACCTAGAACCATGTCGCGTATTTTAAAAGATGACTTAGGACTTGCAGCCTATAAGAGACGCACTGGCCATTTCTTAACTGATAATTTAAAGAAGAATAGGGTGGTAAAATCGAAACAACTACTGAAGCGGTACGCAAAGGGAGGTCACAGAAAAATTTTGTTTACGGATGAGAAAATTTTTACAATTGAGCAACATTTTAACAAACAAAATGACCGTATTTATGCTCAAAGCTCTAAGGAAGCTTCCCAATTAGTCGACAGAGTGCAACGTGGACATTATCCGACTTCAGTGATGGTTTGGTGGGGTGTTAGCTATGAAGGAGTGACTGAGCCATATTTTTGTGAAAAAGGTATCAAAACATCGGCACAAGTGTATCAAGATACCATTCTTGAGAAGGTAGTTAAGCCCCTTAACATCACCATGTTCAATAACCAAGTATGGTCCTTCCAGCAAGACTCGGCGCCGG
Organism: Hypercompe scribonia; assembly: GCA_949316085.1. NCBI lineage: Eukaryota > Metazoa > Arthropoda > Insecta > Lepidoptera > Erebidae > Hypercompe > Hypercompe scribonia. Next base: position 9,982,657 of record OX438972.1, on the reverse strand, counting down.
GTCATAAAGCTCGGTCCACGCAGTCTTGGTTGGAATCGAACGTTTCGGACTTCATCAGAGCTGAAGACTGGCCGTCGTCTAGTCCCGATCTTAATCCGCTGGATTATGATTTGTGGTCAGTTTTAGAGAGTACAGCTTGCTCTAAACGCCATGATAATTTGGAGTCCCTAAAACAATCTATACGATTGGCAGTGAAGAATTTTCCCATGGAAAGAGTGCGTGCTTCTATTGATAACTGGCCTCATCGTTTAAAGGACTGTATTGCAGCCAATGGAGACCACTTCGAATAAGCTTTTTATATTTTTAATTGTTTTATATTTATGTATTAAACTGACACACTGTAAAAGTAATAAATGTTATTTGCAGTTAACAATTTTCTTTTTTCTTTATTACAATATTTATGGCAAGACTAGGTAATACACTGCACTGTATAAACTCCGTAAAAACTAACCAATCATTAGATTGCATGCAGTTTCTGAGAATGTCTTTCCTTGTGCGTTTACCAGCGCAGCCTTCAGCTCAATAGCGGTGATCTCTCCAGACTGATCTTTATCTACCGCACGAAACCATTGCTGTACTTGAGGGTTAACTCCGCCAGCGCCTATAGATGGATACGGCCCATGGCCCATCTCTAGTCCTTGCGGTTGACCTCCGTAGCCAGGTTGTCCATATCCTGGCTGAAAGAACAATATAAATACTAAATGTAGACGTATCTTAAAATTATTCATTTGTCAAAAATTTCTCGTTATTTGATACAGAGGGCCTTCTGTGAGCCTATTACACATCGAATCGCTCTCGACGGCCGACGCGTTCGGCGTTGTGATTCATGAAGATTTCTGTGCGAGCCAATAGCAACGCCGATCGAGGCACATCACGGTTAGCGCGACCAAGTTGATGTGAAATAAACTCACACTAGGCATATAAGATAATACATTATTATCTATTAATTAGTACATTAGCTGACCGAAACTTCTGATAGGCATGCAACTGTACTTGATGCAATACGGTATGAATTTCCCTACAAAATCTTGTTTACAGCTGTTTGTTTACAGCGAACAATAACGAAATTAAAAAATGTAGTAACATGCATATATACACTACCGGTCAAAAGTCTTCGCCCATCCCATATTTCATTCATTAAATTTCAAAATAATACACTTTTAGCAAATTTCCCTTTCATGTTGTCAAGCGAAGGTTTAAACGATGTTATACAAACCAAAAATAATAGTACCCATTAATTGTTTACTTCATACGAGCGCATGTTTATATTTTGTCGGTGAGTGCGTCAAGTTACAACTTGCGAGTACCCGCTGATTCGTTTATTATTCTTTAACTGTGAATTATTTCTTCGGCGTTTATAATTGCAGTTTAGTCCCAGTTAACCTTGTGAGACGCAATAACGTACTGTGATTTATACTTATTGTACCAAAACATCTTTTTGTGAAGTTCGAATACGAATTGCTATCGTTTTCGCAAATTCAGACCTTTAAGTTTTAAAATGGGTAAAACCAAGGAACTATCAGTTGAAACTCGTGCTTTAATTACAAGTCTTCATAATCTAGGTAAAAGTAACCGTGCCATTGCCGCCGAACTAAAAATACCTCGACGTACCGTGGACTACAACGTGAAAAAATATGAATCCACTGAGAGCTTTGGCGATATAAAACGTTCAGGGCGGCCTCGAAAAACCACAACAGCTGAAGATCAATGTATTATATTGATCAGTAAACGTGATCGACGACTCACGGGTCCAGAGATAGCAGCTCAGATCAATGTGTCTAGGGATCAGCCTTTGAGTACTTCTACAGTGAAAAGGAGATTAAGAGAAGCTGGCCTTTTTGGAAGGGTGGCGGTGAAGAAACCTCTTTTAAGACGTCAAAATAAAGTTAAGAGGTTGCAGTGGGTTAAAGAACATAAAAATTGGACGCCTGAACAGTGGGAGAGAGTATTATGGAGTGATGAGTCAAAATTTGAGGTTTTTGGGTCTAAGAGAAGAGTCTTTGTGCGCAGGTCAAAGGAAGAACGGATGTTAGATCCATGTGTAATCCCAACTGTAAAACATGGCGGAGGCTCGGTGATGGTTTGGGGGTGTTTTGGAGGGCGGGCGACTGGAGACCTGGTAAAAATTAAAGGGATTTTGAAGAAAGAAGGCTATAAAAAAATATTAAAGGAAAATGTAGTACGTTCTGGTCAACGCCTGATTGGAAGAAAATTTGTCTTCCAGCATGACAACGATCCCAAGCATTCCTCGAAGCTGTGCAAAGAGTATTTGAAAGAATTGGAAAGGAAGAATGTACTGGAAGTAATGATTTGGCCGTCACAGTCGCCCGACCTCAACCCGATTGAGTTGTTGTGGGACAAATTGGACAGGGAAGTCAGAAAGCAGTGTCCTACTTCCACTTCACATCTTCGGAATATCCTGAAAAACGAATGGAACCAAATAGAAGACGATTATTTGTCCAAATTGTTACAGAGAATGCCAAGATTGTGCGCCGAAATAATTAAATCAAAAGGGGGTTACATTGATGAAACAAAAATTTAAATATATAACAATTATAGACTGTGGTTTTATTATTACTATATTCTTATCTATATACATATGTTCTATAAAATAAAAATATCAAAATCGATTGTATTGTTTTTATTTGTTGTGTATCACGCAAATTGTAGGGAGGCGAAGACTTTTGACCAGTAGTGTATAGGTTACGTATATTATAAAATTCACGCTAGAAGTGCACTATGATTTTTTTGATACGTAGCGAAAATGACGGAGGTTTTTTTTACCTTGAAAAAACCTTATCTCTTTGGTGGTGGAGTGGAAAATCTCTTTAGTGATGGGGAGAAAAATCTCTTTGGTGGTGGGGTGAAAAATCTCTGGTGAAAGGTGGAAAATCTTTTTGGTAGTTGGGTGGAAAATCTCTTTGGTGGCGGGGTGGAAAATCCCTTCGAATCTCCGGTTTCTAGGGGAAAGCCGGTACCACTCGTAGGTATGTGGTGTTTCCAGTAAATGCCACTACGACAGACAGGGTACTCTGTGGAGGATTACCTTACTAATAGTCTCGTATTTCCTAACAGCCCAATTTAAGCAAGTCCGATTCTTTCATAATACAATAAACTTTTAAAAAGATACAGAAATTTACCAGAAGAACGATAATTGGCAGACACGGCAGTACACACTATACTTATACCACTAGAAAAAGGTGTAAAATTATATTCGCTTTCACAGTAAAAGTAACTTCTACATATCTTGTAGGACTTTTCTAACCCATTAAACTTGAAAAGTAGCTGATTTTTCGAGTTTAGGCGATGTAATGCAAATATTCTACATTTTACAAGTGTAATTATTGAAATATATGCTTTTAAGACAGTCGAGGACCACGATGTGGTTGTCACAAGACTCATGATGGCATGTGAATGCTTTGTATGAGTCTGTGGTTAATTCCAACGAGAACACACAACCAAGGGATAAAGATAATAAAATAAATCATTCGTTTTCTTAGATAATTTTATTCTGTAAAGTTATAAATAGTTACTGTATTTACATAGTACGTGTAAACAATAAAAAACTGCACATTTTACAATAATAACGTTAATTACATGCAACTTAGTTCGGCCTATCTTTTTTTAAATTAAAGGCGTTCGTCCAGATCACCATACCAGTATTAAATTGTTAGGTACTGTTAATTTTTTTTAAACAAAAACAATTGTATGCATTTCTGAATAATTCTTTTTTGTTACCTACATCCGGCGTCAGTGTGTACGTTTAAATAAGGTTCGTCTCGCGTCACATTTTCAATTATTTGTAATAAAGGTACTGTTCTGTCAATAGCTACCGATTTATATATAGTATTATAAAAAATTGTATAACTTATCACCATAAAGTATTTACAATACTAAAGTTACAGGCAATGTCTACCGTGTATTTTTAGAATTAGGCACGCACGCTACACCAACCATTATAAATATACCTAATATAATATTTTTTTGTACACTATTTAAATGTAAACTGAGATGCTGAAACACAAAGAGTATTCCTAGTATGAGTTTTTATTAGTTTAAGTGGCAACCTACATCACAACGTACTTGGCGAAAAAGATGACTATCCTTTTGATAGTGCTGTGATATAGTTTTTCCATAGCAATATACCTAGTTAAGTATATAGCTATAGAAAAGACAAGAGGACATAGTCATAGTAAATTTAAAAACTTATAAGAATTCATACTAAGAATACAAATCTTCATATTAAAGTTAACATAAGTAGTATTATACATCCTTAAAGTATGTGTAAAAACATTGGTTTGTTTTTTATTATTTTTTGTTGTTAATTTCTGTGAAGCTGACATTAAACTTTTTTATTTATTTAAACCTTATAGCATTTTCTTTTCCTAGATTTTCAAATAAAATATGTGTGTAACATAGTCTGTATATCTATACTGAAAAAAGCAGCTCTTTATAACTATATCAGTTCCTTTCATAGGTGCAGAGTATATCTCACATAGAAACTAACACAAAGGTGTGTTGTATAATAACATTTATAAATTTATTCATAACAAAGATTTTGTGCCCAAAATCATAATATTCAATAATCTCACTCCCTTTAGAAGTAATGCTACCTCTACACAATTATTTACCCACTCTGGTAAAAATAATGTTCTTAATTTTTTCTGTAACTCGGTTAAATACCTCATTAATTTACTGATCAAGTGGAAAAGAGATAAATGAAGTTTGCAAACCTTCCATATATATTAATACTAAAACTCTATAACACACAAGTGATAAGTGAAATATTTTTTGCCGTCCATAACATTGCTTATGCAAACTTTTATCTAACTTTCATCGATTCCATTTATTCACCTAGTCATCCAGTTAATTACATCATATATATACTGTATAAATAATGTCTTAATAATATTTTGTTATTTTGTTAACAAGATTTGTTTATTTAAGTTACAAGTTGGTATGGGTGGATATTAATATAGTAATGTTGTGTAAGTTGTATGTATGCAGGCATACACAGATAAACTGCATTTTACAGTCCATGTGCATGTGGCACAAGTTTTTTAACAGCTTCATGTAGGTGTACCTTTGCATAATGCAGTCAGTTTGTGTATCAATTGCTTAAATTTAAAGTTATAATGCTTAAATTACACATAATATTAGTCTACAATGTTTCACCTAATATTCATTTAAAAGCTGCTTGGTAAATCACATGACATAGCTTCTAGAAAACAAATTTTATAAAGTAACAAAATTAAAAATATTTATTGCCTATTTAATATTACAAATTAACAGTAATCATACACTTACATTTAAATGACATTCAGTCTTTTACATCAAACCCAATACTGGCAAGTTTGTTACATTTTGTTTGTACTAAGCAATCAAGTTATATGGATGCCTAACCAACCTTATTGCCTTTTCACTAACTACACGATATCATTTCATCTACCTTTCTTCCACATAACTGGGATATTATGTGACTTTGCTCTAACAATGTAATAATACTCAGATTTTAACTTATACTCAATTAATGTTGTATAAATAATACAAATGTAGCCCTAATTGTATTAAGACTAGTTTACGAAAATGTAATTAGTGAAACTGCAGGAAACAGGTTTTATATAGTAGATATCTTTGATAAACTACAGAAATGTTCCCTAGAAAACTGAAACATTACCATTTTGACTAGAAAAACTATAAGTAGCTGGTGTTACAGATGTATTTACACATACTTGTATTGATGGCTTAAAGGATGAGGGAAGAAGTTTATGTGCTTCTGGCACTGGGGAATAACTACGACACACTGTGTCAAAATGAACCGGTTCACTTCTCTCAGAAGGTACACCATCAAAACTTGTTTGTTTAGCAGAGTCACCTGTACCACTGTCTTTACATGATGAGTGCTCTGATAAATTGTCTGGAAACATCTGCGGGGATTCACTGTCACTATGCACAACATGTGTCATTTTAATACCTTCAGCGGGATATGTATGCACTGCACTTGCCGCCGTACGTCTACGAGTGTGATAAATAATTACTACCCAAATAATTGATGTCCCTACAGCACAACATACAGCTGTAATAATTATAATTCCAGCCATATTATCTTCATTCACCATAATGGCCACTTTAGGTAAGACACGTAACTCAGTCATATCTTTTTTAGTTCCCAACTCATTAGTAATTTCACATTCATATTGACCAGCATCACCTGATTCTGAATTAATTATGATCAACAGCTGATCATCTCCTGTCAAGAAATGTCTTTCTGTTATGATTAATGGTGTGCCATCCTTCACCCATTTAATGACAGGTTTTGGGGAACCTGATATCATACATTGTAAGACAACTGACTCTCCACTAGTCACTTCCTTATTTTCCATAACCCTCACAAATGATGGCTCTTGCAATACTGTTAGCGTAGCATTTGCTATAATAGTACCTGCTGGATTCTTAGCAGCACAGCTGTAAATCCCCATGTCAGTGGTCTTTGCGTTAACTATGAAAAAGACATGGTCAGCAGGCATCACATTCATCCTTCTTTCTCTGGCTGCAGGAAAATCATTCCCACCATCTTTTTTCCAAGAAATTTCTGGAGGAGGATCTCCAGTAGCAGCACAATTAAGTGTTACAGTCTCTCCTGTTTTAACTGTTACATTTGTAGGTGTTTTTGTAAATCTGGGAAAAGTCACTATATTAACTTTAGCCTTTGTAGAGTATGTGGTTCCAAAGTTGTTACTTACGACACATTGATATTTGCCTGAATCAGCATGAGTAACATTTGGAATGACTAAAAGTGAAGTTGCACGGGGCTGACCGTTTGTTCCAACAGTAACATTTTCATATACAGTAGGGTTACTGACATTACCATTATTTTTTCTCCACAAAAATGTCATGTTATTAAAAGGGATGGATGTTGCTGAACAAATAAGATTAGCTGATCTTCCCTTAATAGCAAGATGAGTTTTAGGATGCTCCACAACCTTTGGTTTAGGTGAATCCCCACAATTATCCTCTTTTAGTTTTGTTACTGAAACTCCTCTCACCTCTGATGGGTAAGCACAGTTGGCTGTTACAAACTTTTGCTCAGCTTTTTGTTTGATCCATTCAACAATCCATAGCAGGTTACAATCACATAAAAGTGATGACGAATTCAAGTGTAGCTTTCTTAATTTTGTTAAGGAATCAAATGCATGCTGTTGAATTGAAGTTATATTATTGCCTTTTAGATCTAACTCAACAAGATTAGATAGGCCTTCAAATGCTCTAGAATTAATTGATTTTATATGATTAGCAGCAAGACTAAAACTATTTAAGTTTTGTAATCTTGAAAAGGGTCCAGACATATCCTCAACAGTCCAGGATATTTTGTTATTATTTAGGCTAAATGTTTGAAGTTTGGTCATATAACCAAAAGCATCTTGTGAAATTGATGATATTTTATTATATCCTAAGTTAAGAGTATGAAGGTTTACTAAATGTTGAAATGTTTTACCTTCAATTGCTAACAACTGATTATGTGATAGATCTAATACTTCTAAATTAGAAAATAATTCCCAGCTGCCAGAGTCAATTTCAGCAATCATATTGTTTGATAGAAATAATGATATCAAAGACTCTAATCCATACATCCAACCCTTAGAAATAGTTCTAATTCTGTTATAGTCCAGCTGTAATAAATTCATAGATTTGAATCCAAAAAAGGCACCATCCATTATGTTATCAATATTGTTATATTTTAGTTTCAGTGTAGTCAAATTAGACAATCCTTGAAAAAGAAGTGAACTGATCATGTGCAGTTTGTTGTGATTTAGTTCTAAAATCCTTAGATTTGTTTGATAGCTAAAAAGGTGATTAGGAAGTGATTGTAACTCGTTTCTATTCAGTTTCAAAACTTCCAAGTTGGTTAAATTTGTTAAGGCTCCTTCTTCAATAAATTTTATATGATTACTATTAACATTCAATATTTTGATAGAACAGTTTGCAGGAAAAGTGCCTCGATCTATTGATCCAATACTATTTCTATTCAGACTCACTTCTTGTATTTGATTATAACTCTGTAAATGTGGTATAAATTGAAAAGAATTTTTGTCCAATTTGAGTTGTCTTAGATTAATCAATTTATCAAAAGCCTCCGTTACGTCGCCGTTCAATCTATTGTGACTGAGATCCAATCGTTCCACCCACTTAGGAATTTTTGGCACTGAACCGAAATTCTTTTTTGAACAATCAACGTACTGCTCCAAACATTCACATTTATGAGGGCATTCAATGCTTTCTGCATTTATAGAAAAACATAACAAACGCATTATCGCTATAAACAACAACAAATGAGAGAGTCCCATTTTCATGCATTTGTGTAGCAGCCCGTTTGATACAACAAATTTCAATTACTTTTGTTCTTACATAATTAAAGACACAAGTAACACGCACACACAAAGTCAATGTAAAAATACACTTTTTCAATTCTCATTTCTGACAATAATCGCATTGTAATAACGATAACATATCAAACGATTTGAAAAACAAGTCGACATATTTACGGCGATCCACTCGACGGCCATCTTATTTTCTTCGTCATAGTGACGTCTCGATCGTCTCGCGTCCTTTGCAGTGTCTTATTATTGGTTGATTCACAATATTCACATCACTAGCAACTGTCTCACAATGTTTTTAATAGTAAATTGTAGTAGTCGGAAAACTTATAGCGGTGTGGCCTTAAGACGGTTAAAAAAAATCAAGACTTAATTAAATAAGAAAAAATAGTCAAACACTATTCTTCTCCATGTTTGTCAATCGATCAAAGCGTATATCGCGCATTAGCAGTTATTTGTACCTAAAGAATAATTTGAGGAATTGAGACTAGAAAATTTCGCAAAAATATTTTTTATTTATATTGCAAACAATTATTTGCATTGGATCAGTTATATAATTTGATTTCTGTAATTATTTAGCAGGCAAATATAAGGAAGTAATTAATATTAACTTTAAATATTTTCCTGTATTCTTGTAATTGCATCGATTAACAATTGTAATAAGTTGATTACGGTAGGCTCAGGGGCGTAGCTACCGCCGTATCTGCCGTATCAATTATACGGGGCCCCCGGGCCACGGCGGCCCCCAAAGTGTGTAAGGAAAAAGAATTAAAACTTCCTAATTTTTTTAATAGCCCATATAAGGGCCCCCAAAAAATTTTTTTATACGGGGCCTCGCCAATGCACGCTACGCCACTGGGTAGGCTATTTACACTAATCATTTTTTTTTAATAAGAATACTAGCAATGAGGTAGATACAAGATACCTAATATTTTTTTTTTTAATGTCAATACTTAGTTAAGTTATCGAGAAAACATGTCAATTTTGTATCTCATTTTTTGCGGGACACAGAATGAGAGCTGAATGACTGTCCCGTTCAAACTAAGACTTATGGTCATGTTAGTCGAGGCTGGGGTCTTTCCGGCAACCGAATCTTCGAAGAGATGATAGAACCTTCGAAACTGTCTGGCTACTATGTAAACATAGTTTAATAGGCTCCCAAAAAATTATATATGAAACTTAGGTTTTATAATATAACCTTTAGTTACTGTATACGCTCCTTGCTCTCCCGATTATTGCTCACTTTGAATGCGTCTGGCAAGATGATAGAACCTTCGAAACTGTCCGGCTACTATGTAAACATAGTTTAATAGGCTCCCAAAAAATTATAGATAAAACTTAGGTTTTATAATATAACGTAAGTATAATTATAAATTATAATAGTTTAGGGGTGTCCGGCAGAGGGTTGGAACCATACTAACTGTCTGGCAATGAGCAATGCGAGTTTTGATATTATTATGAATCAAATATAAAAAAATCAAGTTTTATATCATGACGAATTTGAGATGGAATTTTACACACTTTTGTTGCCTGTTATCTGCCAAAGCCACCGCTGCCTTAGCTTCATGTTTGGGGATCATTCTGACTTGTACTAGGGACACACATAGAAGAACTTTCAGCTTTTATAAAATGACGAAGGTCTGGCACTCACGGGCTCTTGCTCTATTAGGAAGGAGACGATTATCGGAATGTTGGATAAGTTTAAAAAGAATCTGCTGGTAAGAAATTGTCTACGAAGAGCAAGACAAGGGTCACCTCATGGTTACCTTGTAGAGCGTTAATAAGGTAGGATTTCATCGTTTCGACAATAATGTAAGACATTTGGACTGACGTCTATAGTTTTTGAAGACCAGGAAACAAGGATTCACCAAAAATGAGCCGTAATCCAGATGACTGTAGATTAGAGCGTAGTATAGAAGTTTTTCAGAAAAAGGATGAGAAGCCCACCTAACTCCAGAAAGAAAGTGAATATTAATGTTTTTTTTTCACACTGTTACAATATGCGCTGCGCTCGCTTCTTGGTGAAAACTACCACTGAACTTTTAAAGACCGATAAAGAAAGACCATGATGATGTAACCAACCCGATAATAAACTGATTGCAGTGGACAAATGTCCAACAATTGCCTCACTAGATTCATTCGAAGAATACAAGACAATTGTACAAAACAACATTGGAGAATTTAAAACAACATTGGAGAATTTGAGCCTATCGACAACTCAAAGTTATAAGTATTGTTGTTCTTCTTATGGTTGTTCTTCTTTTACGAACTGCTGCAGAGCATTTGAAATTCCACCAAGGAGTTGACATTTTGGAATTCAAAGGCTAATTAAGAGGAAAATTTTGATCAACCCTGGACTTATTGGCATAAACAAAATAAAAGTAGCAATCTATCTGATTATTAACAACAGAGAAAGGAAGATCAGGTAATTTATTTTCAATATCATGTTTTGTGTTATCCTACTGGGACAGAATACTCCAGGAAATTGCAGAGACCAAACGTGCCGAACAATTATAAGATTCATAGCCGATCTAAGGTTCAGAGAAGAAAAAATGCAAAGGTTTGAATACTCCAGAATTTATAAGGAGACCTAAAAGCGTCTTCATGATTACAACCCTAAGAGTGATGAGCATTGAATTGAATTTGGTGTTGGAACTGAGGAGATAAATAACAAAATATTCGAGATTAAACTAGAATGAGGTTGAGGATGTAGGTAGAGAGGAAAGTGATGTTAAGAACCTTTACCACCACAATATCAATACTTGGGGACACGGGCGGGAGAGATTTGATAAAACAAAAGACAACGCTTAATAAGTAAGGTAATGCCTGTATATCAATCATCTCGAGAATCATGGTACCCAAAGCTGGGATCTAGGCACTAGCCATGTGTCCGAAATGACGATAACTGATGGAACAAAATACCAATACTATATATATACATACAAGATGGAAAAATAAAATTGAGAACCTCATGTTTTTTAGGATGAAGTTTCTTCACATTCCATTGAAGAACTACAGCCATAATTAAAAGAAAAATTTTTTCTAAATTGATGTTAAATTGACAACCAACGTTATCTTTCTTTGTTTTTGTTGTGTTTGTTGAAAACGGTGCGTTGTGTGCAACAGTTTTAATAGATCTTCAACTAGGTTAGGCCAAGCGTTTATTCAAGAATGTTGAAGGAGATAACATAACATTGCTGGTAGTGAAATGATAACAAGGTCAGTGAAGCAAGAAGCCTCAGCCTCTATTACGCTACAAGTCTCCCCAGAGAGGGGCTGAGAACACTGAAAGCAACAGGGCTTTGACTGATATTGTAATTTAGTGTTTTCAAAGTGATAGAAAAGAAGTACTGGATAATTGGTAAATTGTATATCTCAACAGGAAGGGAGGAGTAATAACTGAAAATTTTTGGGGGATTTATGCGCAAAAGTTGAAATCACAGACTGAGTAGGGATTTATTTTGTTTTATCAGTCTCGATAGTCTATAAGAATTTGGTGAACTACACACATTTTGATGACAAGTGTTTTACAAAGATTTTATTTCTATTCACTTTTTTAATGCTGTCAGTTGCTCTTTCAGACACTTTATTGGACGTACAGAGCTGGCGGATGAAAGATCCAGTTCGTGAATGTGAACTAAAAATTGGCCATTATCTGAAGGTTTACAGAGTTTAACACCAACAATAATCCTTGTGTGAATATATACGTTTTCAATAGATAGAATGATTCTATGATGATCTAATGAATGATCCTATTATTTTCTGTAATATTCCTCTAGCGTGGTTATAGCAGGCCAAAGTCTCCTTTCTAAGGAAAGGCCTATGTCCAGCAGTCGGCTATTAAAGGCTGTTGCTGTGGTGAAGATGATGATGAATATTCCTCTTTGTTTCCCTATGACAAACAGCACCTAAACCAGAGGACTGGACTCCCGAGTCCAGAGGATCCAGAGGAATAGAGGGCGACGGTTCCACTATGAGAGCCATGTTATATCAAGTTGAAAAGGAATATATATGTGTTTATACAGATATATAGATTAATTGAAATACTGAAAATTTAAAATATGTATAATAATAATTTTGCCTGAAAATTTAAAGAAAATATGTGTAAAAATATCAGCAAACAAAGTTTAGGATCCCAGGGACAGCTATTCTTCCAAAGTGTCTACTGAAAAACGGGTCTACATCTATTTAAATAGAGAGTTCACCTCCACCACCATAGAAAGTCAAGAAAATAGACTAATTGACAGTGTGAAGAAGTGTCAAGAAAATAGACTGATTGCTAGAAACCTCATGTGACACTGCCAGTATACTATTATACTGGCAGTGTCACATGAGGTTTCTAGCTCAATTCTCGGCTTGCACCAAGTGTTTGTATAATCTGAAAATATTTGTTTCACGTTTGGGTGGTTTTTTTATGGACAATATGCATGTATATTATAAAAAAAAGAGTGTAAGTAGTCTGTCAGTCACTGTAAGTGTGTCAGTTGTCTGAAATGTATAACACATTCCAGGTTTCTGCATTGCTTTACATTATTGACGAAGCAATGACTGAAATTACAATCAAATTTCCTCATTTCATTTGGACGCTATTTATATGTACCTATTAAAATATACGTTTATTTATATTATTTATTTATAGAGTATTGGTATTCTTATATAATGCAATCGTTTTGCAAAAATGTGAATTTTGAAAGTAAGACTGGCTTTTTTTTCTAATATGTCAAGATTAGAATGCTGTTTTGAATAATCATAAAATATATACTGACCCTAAAAAAGGTTCTAATTTATTATTGGATTTATTGTTAAAACCAGTTCATAATTATGAAATTAAAATAAAATGTCACAAAATAATTCCAGCATTATATACTATTTTTATAAACTAAATATTTTATCATTTATCAATTATCTGGGCATTCTTAAACTAAACTTACACAATACTGCACAATACTGTTAAGATTAGTTGCTCAGTCACAGTTGTTGGTGAACTTAATTTGTATTATCAAGAATAATAGTTTGCATTCTAAAATGTTATGGGTTGTATGAAAAAGTCAAAAACAAGACTGTCTCAATTTTGGATTCCAATGAGCAGAGTATACTTATAAAGCAGTCTTTTTTTTTCAACAAATACTTACTATTAATTATTTATGAAAAGATGGATGTTTGGAGATTATTCAAAATATTTAAAATAAGCATTAAAGTAGAGGATAGTCAAGTTATATTTAGCTTGCTGTTTTCCATTGAATTCTTGTTTATAATGTAATATTACAAATGGTTTTGTCATTCGAAACATATACAGATGCTATGTTTGATAATGATTTGTGCTGGAAAACTGGAATACTTGAATAATTCACATTATTAGCCAAATAAATTAGTTAATTAATAAACTTGATAGTAATTTACAAGCACTGACTCCTAAATAATTGTGTACAATATACTTTATAAAAAAATACAATGTTTATATTATAGTTTATATCTATTTATATATATATTCCTTCTTTTACCATAAACCTTTTTTGATGTTTTCATTATGGCATTCTTTAATAGGCCAGAAAGTAACAGAAGAATACTTATTCAGTGTTTTTTTTTTTCACTTATTTAAGTTATCCTAATAAGAAAATAAATGAGGATATGTTTACTATACTTACATTGTATGCCATTATCTACTTTGTTTAACCTGTAAAAAAGTAAACATTTGGATTTTAATAGTTTCTGGCATAAGTAATAAGGATGGTTATATATCTCCCGCAGAGTCAAAGACTAGGTAACTTATTCTATTAAGATTTATATAATGCTGATCTTAACCAAGTAACTAGCACTGCACTTTTGTTTTATTATATTAGAAAGATAACGTATGAATACAATGAGAAAGAAGAGTAAAGTAAGTATTTAAATAAGATATTACAGTACATAGCATTACAAAAGTATACAATTTAATTTAACCATGGTTATCTAAGTACTTTATAGTAAATTGTAAGCTTAATTAACACTTACACCACGATTGAGTAATTGAAATTATAGGTTTTGATCTGCACTTTTGATGAGTTGTTATTATAATTAAAAGAGAAAGTGCAATTACATCAAACCAAAGAGTAAAATAATATTTAACACTGTATTTAATAACAAGATACTACTCTGCAATAAAGCGCCTATTCTGTCTGTAGATATTACTCTGACATAACATTGATAGACGTCAAAATCGTCAAAATTATTGTCAAAACGAATATCAGTCTTTCTAGCTCGGACAAAGTAGATTTCTAGTTTTCAATCAACAATCTTTTAAATCTCTTAATTTTTTTTTTCGCTGTTGTAAAATAAAAATTTGAATTATTTTGAAAAACGGTAATTTTCAATTTTCAATTATTTACGTATTTTATCTCTTTTTCTCGTATAAACAATTAAATACAGCTGTCTCTGTCTTAGAAACGTGATTAATGCTAGAGACATGCAGCTTTTAGAACTTTCCAATTTTTGTGCACGTCACGTCATTACCGTCACTAAATGCTATCAAAATACACTGTTACAAAAACTTAATATTTTATTTTCACATTATATCGAATTATAGTTGAAAATGGAAACATATGAAAGTGTATTGCTTGTTAAGAATGAAGTTTTTGTATTTAAAATACCCCCCAGAAGTTCGAATCGAGGGTATAGGTAGGTGTACTATTTTTTTTTTGTGTGGGTAATTGTTTGGTAGAGAACATTAAAAAGGTGGGTGTTTTAGGGCAGCTGATTGGAACTTACAAGAGCCACATTGGACGGGGCGTATGAGGCTCGTGGCTAAGGGTGAAGAGTTGATTATGAAACTAGAAGACAAAACTTCGGGAGAGTTATTTGCCAAGTGTCCCATAGATAAATATCCTGGATTGGCTCTCGAGTCTGTAACTGATAGTTCACGTTACTTTGTTGTAAGAATTCAAGATGATAATGGTAAATATAACTTTCTAAAAGTTTCTTTTTTTTATCGGTCTTGATAATAAACTATTTCGATATTTTTTCAGGTCGAACCGCATATATAGGCTTAGGGTTTGGTGACCGCTCAGATTCTTTTGATCTCAATGTTGCTTTACAAGATCATTTCAAATGGTTAAGAAAAGAACAAGAGGGTGAGACAAATCCTCAGCAGCAGTTGGACCTGGGATTCAAGGAAGGTGAAACAATCAAAATCAACATGAAGATTACTGTAAGTTTTTTATAAAAAGATTAAATAATATTATTGTTGTAAATTGTTCTACTAAAGAAAATGACAAAACATTACAGCTGTATTGTTTCATTAATTTATTTTGTTAATATGTAAATTACAGAAGAAAGATGGTAGTGAAACAAGTAAATCTCGTAGAGGCCCTGGTGCTGGCGCTGGTGGTGGGGGTTTGTTACCACCACCACCAGGAGGTTCAAGGCTGCCTCCGCCACCATCTCCACAACACGCCCCATCACCCTCTGCTGCTAATGCTCCTGGAGCTGCTAACTCTGAATGGGGAGACTTTAATTCTGCCAGGTATGCTGATATGCAATCCTAACTAACATTATAAAGGTGAAAGTGTGTTTGTTTACTTTAGCTTCACACTTTATAATGCAAATGATTAGATATTACTTACATTTATTTAACAACACTTAATTGGAAATAGGATAGGAATACTTTTATTCATAAAGAAGTACTGTACACATTTATCTTTTAATATAGATAGACAATAGAAGCTTCGGAATACTATTATGTATCTAATATATTCTTGTACAGTTACAATCAGTTTGAATTGTGTTGGATAGATACTGAATGCAGGTGAGTCAGCATGGTCTGACTGATAATTGTGTAACTTTTAGATATGTTGCACACAAGCCAACTATTAATTTTTAATTTAACTGACGAAAAGAGGACATGATCAGCAGCTGATAATCTTCCCAATGAATATGGGCAGTTTTATTATTATCACTTATCCAACTTCTGCTACACACTGCACTACACTTTCTAATCATTACCATTAGAACACTATCCAGTCCTATATATATATATATATATATATATAATTACTGGTTTTCTTTTCAGTGCTCCAAGTCAAAAACCAGTGACACCAGCCAACCAACAAAACTGGGTGCAGTTTTGAAGTCGCATTGAGACTGCTTTATTGTGATTTGGTGTCTGTTGTAGGATGGCACTTATGTGTGTTGCACAATACTTAAAATTACTTAATAACTTAGGCATACTGTATCAATAGCTCTCATATTCATTCAGTAGTAAGTTAAAGTATATCATTACATTATAGGTTTAAATATAATGAGATATATTGCTGTTAGATGCCAGATCACAATATTAATTAATGCAATAAATATATTTAATATCTGATGTACTTTTTATCTGTATATGTTGTATAATTAAACTTAGATATGTGTTAGGATATTTTGTCTTGCATGTTATTATTGTTGTTATTGTATGTTGTTGAACAATGCATGTCTTAGAAGGTTTTTTCTATGTAAATAGGTAAATAGTTGGATCTTATAAAGATGTTGATTGCAATGTACTAGAGACTATCAAATTTTCCATATTATTATGAATACAAGTTCTGCATTTTTGGCATTCGTGACAAATGTACAAATGTAACGAAAGTATAAAGTAAAATATAATACACAGTATTCTTGGTATCATTTTTGAGATATTGCTGACACTAATATAGCTAACCTGTGTTTATCATTAGTATAGAATATGGTAAAAGAAAGTAATGGATCCTAATAATAACTTCTACCAGAGGCAGAAAAACCCGACAAAATTATATAATCAATTTAAATAATGTCAAATAAACAGGTAAGACTGTTGTGTTCATTATTTTATGATCTTTTTTCCCTTTCTCTGATTCTTTGCTCATTAGTGGCTACAATCTAAGTTTCAAGTCGGTTTTTTTAGTAAGCTATAATGCTTCCAATAAACTGACTGCACTTTGTGTACCAGCTTTTACCATGAACTAATCCGACTAATATATTATTGGCCATTTCGCACACTCGTATTTACGCGCTCAAAATTTTATGAACGTGCTGACAGTACATAATAGAAATAATATTTCTTTGTTAAGATCTTCAACGAAAAAGTACACAATGACAGTAATTAACAAGATGTATTGAGTAGGTGTATTCTTTCACTTATAGGGGACCAAAGAAAGTACACTGAATGAAATAAAATAAAATCAATCAAGAGGACAAAGTTACAAGTGAAATGAAGGTAATATAAAGTAATATTCGTAGCAGGGACATTTAAGCAGCCAATGTTCATTATTATTCTTTTCTGTATAAAAGAGCTAAAGAAGGTTGTGAGGCTGTATGTGGCTTTGATCTGCTTAGGCTAGTGCTCAAAACTCCCCTTTCTTTTTTTTCAGTATTAACAAATTTTCTCACAAAATGCAAAATGTGGGCGTCTGATACATCTTTGCGCAATCCTTCGGGGTTACATCCGTGATTGTTCTGAATAAACATAGGTACTCAATTTCTAAAAAAGACTATAAATATTGTAGATAAATTACATCGAAATAATAATTTTCACACAATATTTGTCCTGGATGGTAATCAAACTACGACCATCGGTTTAGCGGTCAAGATCTCTAACCAATGGGCACGTCATCTATTTTCGCTATTTATAGCTTGCTTGTCTATGAACAGGCACACGCAACACGATGTAACATTTATGCACAAAATACAAAATCGTATTAGATAAAAGCAAATTTTATAGAAGCAAGAAATTCAACTTATACATATAGTTATATCTTCTAGTTTTCTAGTCGTAATTAATTATTACCATTAAATGCGTCATAAAATGTGTTATTTTAGTGAAACATTTAATACCAAAAGAATTGAAATTTTCACGAAAAATGTATAACACTGATTTTTATATTCGTATTTATTAGTTCGAATAGATTACAATTTTATTTTATTGTGAAGTCGTTACGTAATCATACCTATTATAAATTACTATATTATTCTGCAGCATTTCAATGAACCAAATGTAAATATATAATATGCAAATAATGCAATGTTCTTGTAAAAATTATCTTTTTTTTTTCAATGCAGTCATTATATAATTTGTTAGAGTGAGTTGTGTTGTTGAAGTTGTGTTTACATGACATATTATAAAAAAATTAAAGTAAAAGTACACAAAAGTAGACAATGAAACCGTATAACCCTTTACCAATTCAAGGAGACATATTCGTACGAAAGTAGTCGACTACGATACAATTTATAAGCCTTAATTTTTACACAGTTTCCGAAGAAAAAAAATTAAAATTCTGATAAATTCGTGGATTACTAGATAAGAATAAAAAAAAAATCAAAAACATCAAAGCTATCGTAAACCGATTTTACGATTTCGTTCTTAGGGAGCGTCGACATGTATACTCGTACATGTGTTATCAGACTTAAAACTGGAGCAGCTAAAAATATGAAAATCTCGAAGACGCTTATCACTCGAGGTTCGTCAAACTGTCAAAATTTCAAGACGATATTTAGGTATGGATTATGCGAAAGAAATATTTATATCAAACTATTTGTCTACCCAAACCACTGCATTATGTTTATATTAAACTGATTACCACAGAACAGAGAAGTAAACATTAGAAGTGTGATGCTTTGTCGAATAGACGCACACGTAAACGGTTAACAACTTTATACACATAACGAAGTCTATGCGTATTCGTCCTAAGAATTTAACTAATATGGATCCTAAACGCCACTTAACGTGTTACTAAATACAGCTTTAGGTCTTTTAATGAGGCAGCGTTTCACTTGCATATTTGCGATCTAGGGGCAGTACGGTACTTTACCAAATATTTTCGTGCCAAATATTTCGAAATATTCCTGCAGCAAGTAAAATTCATTCAATTGCTCTTGTGCTAACAATGTACTTCGTATTCAATACGCAATAGCAATGTACGATTGTTTTTTATAGATTAAATTATTCCTGAATGAGTACGATCGTCTATGACTACCAAATATTTTAATGCACAATATAGCGAAATATTCCCGTACAAAATGCAATTCATTGTGCGTTCTCATGATAATAATGTAGTTGTTACTCAAATTTAATACGTAAGGTATGATTAGTTTTATACCTTGACTAGGTTTCCAATTTTTCAGATAGTTTTCAAAGATGTACAGAAGTACTGGAACCATGAGCGATCGCGCTGAAAGCGCTTCAAAAATTCTGGCAAGCCTGATACGCCTACATTGTATTTCTACTTCATTCTCTGTTCTGTCTCGGCACATTTTTTGCCTATCTACATAAAAATATTTTTTAATCAATAAGCAAAGTAGTGAATAAAAATAACATCAAACCGGGTCATATATCGATATTACCCCGTTTGAAGTCGTTTTTGTTTGATATCATACATATATCCACTAGGTTTGCCGTCTCTAAAAGTTATAAACCAGGACAAAAATAGCAAATTGAACAGCTTTTTGAGTTCAAAACCCGGACACATCAACAGTCTTTTATTTAAATTTAGTTAATATTTATTTATATATTTTCAAACAAATTGTTAACTAGATATCCCACGAATATTCATATTTTTTCACTATCCAGTATTCGACACTTCGCAATATTAAGCCGAATACCGAATAGTAAAAAATAAAAGCATACGGAACAATCTTTACATAATTTTATTTTAACCAATAACTTATATGTATAAATATTTAAACTCTTCCAGTAGTAAGTTAGTAAGTAAACAGGATAACAGTCGACTTTGATACGGGGTTTAAGGGAATCTCCTCCTCCTCCTCGCGTCGTTATCCTCATTACTGAGGGTCGTGATTCCCTAGTTGAGGGATGATCTTGCTCCGAACAGTTGCACGCCACTTATTCCTCTCCTTGGCCGAATGGAGGGCAATGTGTAAGTTGGGCTCCAAGGCTGTTCGGATCTGGTCAGTCCACCTAGTTGGGCTACGTCCTCTTGGTCTCCTGCAGTCAACCTTTCCGGTGACCATAAGTTGCTCGAGGTTGTTTCCTTCTTTCCTGGCGATGTGATCAAAGAACTCAAGTACTCTTCGAAGGCAAATAGATGAGAGTCGGGTCTTTACTTTGAGTTCCTGTAGGATAGATACATTTGTGCGGAAGGCCATCCATGGGATCCGAAGCATTCGCCTCCAACACCACATTTCAAAGGCATCGATGCGGTTGCGGTCAGCTTTCTTCAGTGTCCATGTTTCTGCCCTATAACTGAATATGGAGAATATCAAGGTCTTCACAAGTCGCATTTTCGTTTTGCGGGAAATGTTGCGATCTCTCCATATTCCCTGCAGCTGGGACATCCCGATCTTCGCCATAGTTATGCGTCTTCTGATTTCCTTTTCACACGAACCAGTGTTGCTTATGTTAGCTCCAAGGTAGACGAAATCTTCCACTGTTTCCAGTTTAAGGGAATCTGAAAAATGCAGCTTATTACCCCGGTCAACCACCATGAGTTTGGTTTTGCTATGGTTGATTCTGAGCCCCATTTCAAGACTGATTCGCTCCATTCTGTCCAGAATGTCGACCATTTCAGCTTCATTGCTGGCTAAAAGAGTAGTGTCATCCGCATATCGAAGATTGGAGATCTTAGTGCCACCTATAGTTACTCCTCCATTCCAATCCTCGCAAGTTCGTCTGATGATATACTTAGTCTGGCCATAAATACTGTTACACTTAATTATAAAAAAATATTACATTTGAATTTCGAATCTGTCATTTTTATACGATTGTTCATTGTGTTTTCTCATTTTGGCGCCAATACATTGTAAAATATTTTGCGATATTAAAATGGTGTGGGGTGATAAAGAGAACCGAATCGATGTGATAGCATTACACAAAGTAGGTATGGAGCCAAATGCAATTTTTAAAACTCTCCATACACTTGGTATTAGTAAAATGTTTGTGTACCGGGCTATTAATAGGTACAATGAGACCTCCTCTGTTTGTGACAGAAAAAGATCTGGCCGTCCACGTAGTGTTCGTACGAAAAAGGTGGTCAAAGCAGTAAGGGAAAGAATTCGAAGAAATCCTGTCCGAAAGCAAAAGATTTTATCTCGGGAAATGAAGATAGCACCTAGAACCATGTCGCGTATTTTAAAAGATGACTTAGGACTTGCAGCCTATAAGAGACGCACTGGCCATTTCTTAACTGATAATTTAAAGAAGAATAGGGTGGTAAAATCGAAACAACTACTGAAGCGGTACGCAAAGGGAGGTCACAGAAAAATTTTGTTTACGGATGAGAAAATTTTTACAATTGAGCAACATTTTAACAAACAAAATGACCGTATTTATGCTCAAAGCTCTAAGGAAGCTTCCCAATTAGTCGACAGAGTGCAACGTGGACATTATCCGACTTCAGTGATGGTTTGGTGGGGTGTTAGCTATGAAGGAGTGACTGAGCCATATTTTTGTGAAAAAGGTATCAAAACATCGGCACAAGTGTATCAAGATACCATTCTTGAGAAGGTAGTTAAGCCCCTTAACATCACCATGTTCAATAACCAAGTATGGTCCTTCCAGCAAGACTCGGCGCCGGGTCATAAAGCTCGGTCCACGCAGTCTTGGTTGGAATCGAACGTTTCGGACTTCATCAGAGCTGAAGACTGGCCGTCGTCTAGTCCCGATCTTAATCCGCTGGATTATGATTTGTGGTCAGTTTTAGAGAGTACAGCTTGCTCTAAACGCCATGATAATTTGGAGTCCCTAAAACAATCTATACGATTGGCAGTGAAGAATTTTCCCATGGAAAGAGTGCGTGCTTCTATTGATAACTGGCCTCATCGTTTAAAGGACTGTATTGCAGCCAATGGAGACCACTTCGAATAAGCTTTTTATATTTTTAATTGTTTTATATTTATGTATTAAACTGACACACTGTAAAAGTAATAAATGTTATTTGCAGTTAACAATTTTCTTTTTTCTTTATTACAATATTTATGGCAAGACTAGGTACTCCCCATATGCATTAAATAGAATGGGATAGAGAATGCAGCCCTGCCTGACACCCTTGCCGAAGTTGAAAGGTTCCGATGTTGTTTTATCAATCCTTACCATTCCCTGGTTTTTCAGATACAGTGTTTCAATAAGAGCAACCAAGTGCACAGGTACGGGTACGGGTACGGTAAGGAATTCTAGTTGCCATTATTACTAACAGATTTCTCTATGAAATACTACATATCTGTTGAGGTTATTTTGAATAAATAAGGCCGACCTTATTTTCTACAGATGTATTTATTATAACTTGATACACAATAATGAAAACAATTTGGATTGTAAGCGTTGTGAACAAGGGCAAAGAAGGAAGAGAGAGGGCGCAGATAATGTACCAATATAATTGTAAGAAATAAGGGTTGTTTTTAATATAAATCTTATTTTACTAATTGTTTTTATTGATATATCCAACACCACGTTATTATATTACCCGCGAAAATTTCATATTTTGTGTACAAACTCCCAAGCTTCCTCAATGAAAAAATTGCATGACTATCCAGCTTTTACAAAGCTTCTATCGATCTATATTTATTAAGAACCTAATTTTTATATTGATACACTCTAGCTTTAACCTCGAATAAAATTTTCTATATTAAAATATCTTTACAAAACTTCTAATTGTTTTTTATTAATTTGGTAGGTAGCCATATTTATGAGCTGTTTATCTGTACATAAATAATTTAATATTATTATCTGTTTCTTAACTTTCTCACTAATGAAATTGTATTTAAATTCTATACGTTTAAGTTTCTTGTGCTGTTCTGCATTTTTAGATACATATATACATAGCAGATTGATTATTAACACATAAGAAAATTGTTACAATTTATCCCTATTTCTTTTAATAAATTTCATGCTCGCGGTACATTCCGCTCAGCGACGATATATCCATACATTTACATGTGTAGCTAAATACTACAGACAGGTGACGGGTAGCAGCATCACCGGTGTGACAAGTTACACCTTGCGATCGCCAACAAGCCTATCCAGCGTGGTGGTTACGGGCAAAAACTCTATATAGGCTTATGGCTCCTAGTACCCGATGGTCACCACTTTAACCAGGAAAACCGGGAGTTTTTCCAGGTTAAGATGCGGCAATGCTTTCTGCATCACAATTGCGAGTTTTTTATCTATTGATTCTAAACAAAATATGTTAATAAACTAGAATTTTAATATTTTTATGCTTCGTAAATTATACTGTTTATAATGTTACATAATGATTACTACCGGCAAACATATTATATTTTTTTCGAACTTTAACAATTGGCAAAATTAATTAAATTATTTTGTGTTCGAGGACGTCTGGATTCTAGAAAGTAGCGTCAGTTAGTGTAAGACCCTGTACGTAAGTACTCTGTATTGTAACGAGTCCCGCTAATTTTATTAAAAAGTAACTATATTAGTTTGTGTTGTTCAGTGTGTGTGTGAAATTGAGCTCTGTGCTAGCTTGCAAGTCTTTAAATTATTTTGATTAACCGAAAACAACATTCAAAATGTCGCGAGTGACCTTTAAGCCGTGGAATATACTGACATGGTTTTAATTTACGTTCAATGCCATCAAAACGCATCTCTTGTCTTGCGGATATACTGTGATAGATATGAAATTACTCGTGTATGTCCTACAAACAGTAGAATTTTTGTAAGGGCGGTACAAAGATTACGAGACCAAGAGTTTGGGGCTCCGTAATGTTGAGTTTACTCCCCGAACACTAATCGCTCTTGAAAAATATACGTTGGACCATTTCACATATAACTCTACATACAGTTTACGTAGGGTTGCTCGTCAATTTGGTGTTCTGCATAAAAAGATCCACGGTACAATAAAAAATAGGTAAAATAGATGTTATCAGTTAGACGGAACTCCTTCACATGCAATGGTGGCTGCCAGGTGCCAAGGAGCGTCTTAACTACATGTTTGGTGAACTTTAAATGTTTTAACTAATTTTAACGGAAGTATATTGGATCGTATTACATGCTAGTTAAAGGTTTGCTAAGACTTGAGCGCCACATTGTATAAGCATTGTATAAGGTTTGACAGTATTCATATTCTGTACTATGCCTGAATGTACCTAAATATGTATCTAATAAAATGTAAAGTATTGGTGTTGGTAGGTATGTAGTTTCAAAAAGCTTTTAGGTTTAAGCGAAACCTAGCATTTATAAGGGTTGATGTTATCGTAAATATAGAAATCAACATTGACCCTTAAAATTGAGATACGACATTGAACTTCCATTACCGAGAATTGGCTCGGGGTGTAAAGTGCTTCGTGAATTTTAATCGTACTTTATGATCCTTAGCTTGCTAAGCTCGAGGTATATTGACAAATTTCTCTTATTTCTTGACAATTTAGTGATAATTGATTACGAGTAAATACAATTTATGTTTAAACAAATTAAATTGCTTTGTATTTTAAGTTCTTTTGTACGGCGTTAATTACAGAGCAGTTATCACACTTGTATTTAGGAAACAGGTATTCAAATGTAGCCCCATTCACCATTTAAAATTTAATCGGTTCGGTATATTCTATGAATTGTATGGAACCAGACATAAGAGTAATTCTGTAAAGCCTTATACATTTGAAAGTACAGAATGCTAAAAATAATAAAGTCGACGCAGATTTGTTTTTTTTTCTGCAAATATTCGGTTGTTCATCAATTTTTTTCTTGATATATCTCTTTGTAAAGTTAGTTAGTTATATTTTATGGAATTTTAAAAAACAATTTTTATCTCGTAAATCTCGGGATTGCCCTAACTGTATCTTTATGACTGAAAAATGATTTGGATCCCGAACCCTTACAAGTATGTATATTTTTGATGGTGTTTATCTCGTACAAATCTACATAACAGAAACACTTAGAAAACTTTTAAGAGTTATTTTGAGGTTTGAGTTTAAAATATTCTAAAACTTACTCTTTTTATTTTGCCTTGCGTTATTGCTTTAATATTTTGTAAAAATACATTTTAATTTGGTCTCTCACGCAAAGCTAAATAAATAAAATTTTGTTTCTTCAAGTAAGGTTAAAAACTCACCAGCATCGTAGACTTGACTGTCGTATTATTGACCAGTATTCGCGGTTGTGGTTGTAAATTACTTACAGAAAAACCCTTTAATAATTATAATAAATTATACTTACACACATATAAAGTTCAGGACAGTGTGTTACCAGCTTTAAATATTTAGGAAATCATTTTTAATCTTTTCAGTCTAAAATTATGATGCTTGAGATACACAACTTATTTTTTTTTTTCAAATAAAGTACGTCCTCACATTTCTATATTTAATACTAATAGTTATTGGAGACATAAGAAATCACTTTCTTTTATTATGGTCAATTACCTGTCTTCTTTAAAACTTGTTTTGTCGTTGTTTTTGGTTTCTTATTTTCTTTGTTAAATTTATGACAAACTTTAATATTTTATTTTCTTTCATTAAATATAATTAGAGAATTAGGAATATGCATGCATGTGCACCAGAAAAAAATATAAAGCATGGATGAAAATAAGAGCAAAGTATAAAATAAGAATAAAGAAAGCTTTTATTACCTTTTTGTTCAATATAAAAAAGAGAGAAAGCTCGTCATAGTGTCATGGAGGGAACGAGATTTGTTTTTTTCATTTCGGTTGTTAAACAACATGAATAAAACAAATTAATTTTGCCATATCGCGCTGTGTGAATTCTGTTGAAGTGGGTAGTACGTGTAAGTGAAATTATTGCGATATTATAATTAAAACAATAAGCTTCAATAATTATTTTTAAATGTTAAGAAGGGTTAAATAACTTTTTATGAAAATAGAAACAAAAGCGAAAACACATTCCCTAAATTCGGTGTTCCTTTTATAATTTTTTTTTTATAGCATAACTTAAAAAAAACCACGAAGTGTTATAAAAAAGGTCTACTGACTAGCTAAAGCTTAAAATTGCATTAAAGTCTGATACAAAAAATAATTATATTGCACAAAAGAACTTGAACGAAAACAAAAACTTGAATATCTAAATTATAGAAAACGTCAATGATTTGTCTTTCATTGTCTTTAAGAAGATATTATCAAACCCTTATATTAACTTATTTTATTCATAGAGTAATAAACCTTTATTGAAGGCAATAATAACTATTTAGTCCCTAAGCTTTCGAGAGGCCATAAATAATCCTTACTATGAACGTAAACCTTCAAATTAAGCCAGGCAACTACCTTATAAAGAAACTTCGTCACTAACACTGTGAAATAAGAATAATACAATCATTTTACTATAGTGTGAATTTGAAGTTTCGTTTTTCACCACAGAGAAATATGTTGAACACAGCCAGAGCCTAACAGTAGCTAATACGAGTACATCCTATAGACCACTTTGAGTGAATTATTGAGAGATGAAGAGTTCTTGTCCATTTCAGTAGTATCTTTATCGATTGTATTAAGATATATGTAGATTTGTGAAAGAAACAGGTTTTTGAAGTGAAAATTCCTTCGGAGTCGTAATTTAAAATTCGATGAAATGAAAATGTACAAGAAAAAAAATATATACATATAAATATATAAGATTAATTTGGGCTGAGAGTGAGATAAAATACATTACACAGTATTTTATATTCTCGGTCTCCGCTTTGTGTGATGCTTCGTAGCATCTCCATTCTTGTCTACTAAGCATTGTCCATATGTACGCACTTTGTGTAGTGGGGTAGGGGTATACCTATATTATATCTATATTGTATTAAGGTTGCTTCTGGTCCGAGTGTTCTGCGTATGTGTGTAATGCTACTTTTCAGAAGTTTCACTTCTACCGTGTGTAAAATGCAGTGATTACAATGGACTCAGTGCAGACTATATTATAATAACTACACAACGCGATAAACAACTGTTATCAAAAATAGTCTTCCGTCTAAGTTATAGCGAATTGTAATAAGCTATATTCTTCGCGGCTCAATTTTCAACTATTATACTATTATGTATTGTAATGCCTTCTTCAAACTGTAATGGCGTTTATCTAGAATACTGTGTCGTAAAACATTGTTTAGCGCGGGGTACCTACCCGCTCATTCTTGTCGTAGATAGACGGCTGTAACGTGTTGGTGCTATATGAAAAGTAAGTAAGTGTGTGGAAGGGTGAATGCATGACGATCTCACTCGAGCAGTTCAACACTTCCTGCTTACCACTCAACACACAAGCCACAAATACCGACGCAGTGACTTTATCGGACCATGAACGACGTGAGAAAAAAAACAAATTTCCATCTTAGCGTACGTAGAATACCCCACTTCAAGTCTGACATTCGGTAAATTATAGAACCAACACAATATATCATATCATATCTTAATGAGTGTGTGCTAAAAAAACCATACCTGCTTCTTTTGTTGTTTGGTGAAAAAGATCTTCTAAATACATGTTCAGTAGTTTACAAAATTGTAAAGAATAAAGGGAATGCTCCAAAATTTTAAAAATCAAGTTAAATCACCACGCACCTTTATGAGCGACAGATCTACAATAACCGTAACCTAAGTTTACCGAGATCACGTTAGGATTAGAGTGACAAAGTACATTTAGCTATCCCGCTGCCCGTTATCATGACTTTGTCTGGAGTCAGTCCTTTCTCGCGTCTGTCCCTTCCAATTGACTCCATTTCAACGAAGAAGGGTTCAATGTCGCTATAAATTGCTTATTACAACTCGGTTAGCCAAGAACGTGCGTATCAAATGTCAAGTAAAATATATAGTATAAAAGTTAATTGCAGTTAGTTTCTGTTTCCGAAATGTGATTTGTTTTCAAAATATTCCCAAAACTTTTCTTCTTGATAATCTTTAATTTCATTTTATAATGTAGGTGATATACTTACATTATAATTAAATATTTATATTTTTTCCTGAAATACTTGTGTTGTTATATTCCAATAAAAGTAGTCTTTAAAGTGTATAAAGAATCATTAATTTTGCCAATATGTCATGTGCAAAAATTCGTACTTATTTTTGCGGTAGTAGTTAGAATTGTATACAATTAAGTAAATATTTTTATAACTTTTTCAATAAACAATCAATTTTCTGTTTGGCGTCTATTTATAATACCATAGATTTTTTTGTATCTGGTAATAGATTAAGAATACAGTGTCACAATCCCTATTTAACCCATGTATGGGCACCTGTCAGAAAAAATACTGCGAATAAATACATATATTTTTTTGCTTGACAACACCAGTGGGTGCGTTATATTACCCTAGAGGCAGTACAAAACGCCTTTGAATATGTACGCCCAAAAAATATGTTAACTTATTTCATTAAAAAAACCTCAATTTCATAGACCTAAAGGAACAAATTCTTCAATGGCATCTTGTATTGCCTCTATTCTGTAGGGTTTCGTTAGGGAGTGCGAGATTGAAGGCGTATTTCTACAGGATGTGACAGTTATCGTGGTAAGTGTGCTAGCTTTACACTGCCACGATGACTGTCACATCTTTTAAGTTCCAAAGCGGGGTGAGAAATGGTATCTCACTAAGCCGCCATAGTGAGGATCACCATACTGCTTTGTCTGCATTAGCAATGTGTATAGTAACCACAATTTTTGGATTCTATTCATGCTTGCCATCAAGCAGAGTACATTTACTTTGGTAGGATCTTAAAATAAAAAAAAAAAGAAACCTTGTTATAAATTCTATACCAAGCTGCCTTCTCTGGAGATGCCTATGTCCAATTGGCGTCCAGTTAAAAGCTTTTAATAGAAAAATTAAAATGTTTGTGCGCACTACTATCCGTTTAACACCTTACAGGATAATTTCATTTCGTAACATAACATTCTGCTCTGCTATAAGAGAGGCTAAACATATTTTTGGAATTGAAATAACAATGAATACTAGGCAAATGTTGGGATAGAGAGAAAACGTTACTTACTTAGTATGAAAATACAAAAGAGGTTCCAATTAAATTTGCTGTTTTTATTTATATGTGTTTAATCTTTAAGGTTCGTTTAGATTAAGAAAAATTATGTAATACAGGGTTAATATGCATATTATACAATATATGAGTATGTGATCAGAATTCTTTACATTTAGTTTGACATTTAGGCCATTTATTTTCCATAAATGACCTGAATATAGATTATAAAGGAATAAGAAATATACTATTCTTGTTATTTTGTCAAAAGTCATTATTTCAATTCAGTGATTTTCGAATTCTAGTAAATAAATTAAACATGTTAATAACAGTTGAACAAATTCAATGAAAGTTAAATCGGTGTATGAACATTTCTGTCCTGGGATTAACCCCAACTCCGTATTAACTTGTGTCTAGTATTTGACCCACGAATAAAAAACAGACTTATAAACACAAACTCTATATGTTATAGATACCTTGAGCATCTTAGATTTATATTCTTGTATATATATATATATAGGTATTGTTCACTTCCTATGCGTAGCTTTTAGCTATGAAATATAAAGACGGGTTTTATTGCTAAAATTAAATGTATAAAACTTTGCTTTTTCATATAATAGGTACTTTTAAAATTTTTGTCATTTGTTTCACCTAATTTACCAGTACTTTGTTGTTTACGTGAACTAATAGTCTTAGTACACATTTGTGCGTTTAGATCAATACGCTGCTGAATTTTGTCCTATTCTAAAGATGTTATAGAACCTCCTTTAGATGAAAAAACTATGACCAATCTATTAATGCCTCAATATAATGTGGCTACTTTTCAACGCCGTTATTCAGGCATTAATTAATTTGTGATGCTGACGAGTTATTGTCTAGCAGTGTTAATATAGCTAATATGTTACAGTTCAGTAACACTTCGGATAAGATTTTTCTTAATAAAGTTTGTTTTAGTGTAAATTTGAGGTAGTTCTCGTTCTTAAAGAACCTACAAACAATCTCTTTTTTGAGTAATGTGTAAGTTTACACGCAGTATAATATCATATACAAACATACGATTTTATTCGTGATGCCTTTTTTTTGTGGGAACCTCCTCGACCCATCAATAAACCGCTGATTGTGGCGGGGTGGTGCGTCGAAATCGGACCCACTAAAACTACACGGTGTACCACTCTGTGCTTGATCCGGGAGGTATCCGGGAACAGCTGTTGTTACGACATCCAGACCTTTCCCAACGCCTGCTAACTGACGCTGGTACCATCTTCGGATAAACACTTTAACTATTTAGGCGACGTACTGCACACGCGGATATAACCCTTTCGCTGTCCAGTGTAGTGTATGGAGGGAAAACCGTCCCGTCCACCCGCGGCCACACTCAGGGTGGCATGAGGTATTGGTAAGCGTGCCTCCGCTGTCTGGTTCGCTGGCTATGAATCGGATCCGAGTGGAGATCGTCTTCCCAGGTGGTCGCAACCTTCTACAAAGGTGTCCTTTCGCAGAAGGCATTTAAATTTTGAAGACATAAATGCAAAAGCAATTAAATTTCTGGTAATTATACAGATAGTGGCAAATAAATTTATATAATATACGATTTCTGGACAAACCCAGCTGGGCAATGTACAGTATCTAAACAAAAAGGAAAATCAGCCTCTGAATAACTTATGACATACTTAGTCGCTTTGAATCTAAGTGCTCCATATGCAGTAGATATGTTATAATTGAATTCTAAAGTTTTATTTGTGTAGTGCAAACGAGCAGACGATTCACTAGTAAGTAATTATTGCCCACTTCTTCTCTTCACTTCCATATTCAGCGCAATAAAAACAGTATATTACATACACATAATTAAGACACACCGTACTACGGAGTCACTATAAATCTTATATCGTAATATAGAAATTCTCACACCAATTAACATATGTACAACTTCCCAACATCAACCGTTCGGCTGTGGTGCACCAGGCCTGATAGTCTCACCTGGTCGGAGGATCTTCTCTTTAAGTTGAAGGAACATGACACCCGTTTCTTCACACCGCCGATAGCTGCAATTCTTTGTCAATCTTTAAAAGTCAGCCCCTTAAAGTGAGAATTTAAGGCCTTCGCCAACCCCACTCTATCGTAAAAAGCAACAAAAGAATGCCTTAACACCGATTTTACTTGAAAGCCGTGGTACCACTCTGTTTAGTATTTTCAAATTTATCTTCTAATATATACATATATCTTACAGCTCGATGCTTTAAGAAATTCACACCTACGAGTACTGTAGCCATGGGTGGATTAAGTAAAATATACTTGGAAGACTTTTAACGTTCGAAATAAACTTGAACACTGATAATTAAAACCTCCACTGTGTGTGCACCAACACAAGCAGGCACACGTAGGTGTATGTATGCGTATATTTATTTTATTAACTAGTTAGTAGCTTTCAAGACTTCAGTACAAAAATAGCAGAACATAATCAACAAATGTATGAGATAAACCTCTTAAAAGCTCATTTGATATTGTACAGAATTGGTTTTCTCAACAAATTGTACGTACCTGATTTTTTTTGTGATGCATGTGATTGACAATACACGAGTGCAACTATTTGTTTTTTATAAGTGACTTTTATTTAGCAAGCTATTGCATTCTAAAGTAATTAGTTTTTAAGAAAAAGATCATTTTATATAGACACTAAAGTATCAAAAAGAGCAATTAGGTTTATGAATATGTATATGTATTTATCAAGGAATTTCAGCCATCTCTATTTAAAAGTTTAACAAGATGAAAGGGAGATTCTTAATTCTGATGTTTGTACAGAGAAGTCACTTTAAAGTTGATGTAACTTTTGAAAACCTTTACTTTAAATTTTAAGTTGCTTTTATAGGAATGTGGCTTATTCCCTGTAAAATAAACATAGTAAAAGTCATGAATACTAAGTTTCGAAAAAAGAAAACAGAGTTTCCAGATCGGTGCTTTCTTTTTGGTTTATTTAGGTTTATTTTCTGTGTATGTCTCGAGCAATATTATAAATGTGAAATAACTCTGTCTGCCTGTTATAATTTCACAGCTAAACTGTTAAACTGTCACAATAAAGTGCCATGGACATACTTTGATTCTTGAGGAAGGAAATAGAAAAAGTTAGTAAATAATATTCTATAGCAAATCACTTATATCAATCAAAACTCTAAAACAACTAAAAATAAATATTTTTAACAATAATAAACATGATTTAGTAAATAGATACTTAAGTAAACAACAGTCGTAAATCTTAGTCTTCTCCTTCAGATGTTGTTAGCTAATGAAAATTTATGTGAATGTTATTAACTCCGAAATTTTGTTATCAAATTAAAAGTTATTGTAGCTCCTAAAAAATTAATGACTAAAGAATCATTTAACTTTATTCAACATTAAAACTTCAGACGCTGACAAAGCTTATTTAAACATTTATTTTTATGTTAAGCTTGCTTAGCTTTGCATTTCAAATGTCGAATATTGAGTTGAACAAAAATTATATTATACATGTAAGGTCACGAATATGATTCTGAATTATCATAATCATTATTTTCTGCATTCTGCTTCTATTCTACTTTTATCTGAAATTGCCACTATGTGTTATATACATGGGAAGGCTACGAATTAGTTAATATTTGAAAAAATCATATAAAAAAAAACCATTTGATATGTTATTGAAATTGTTTATTTAGAAGAAAACTAATTAGTTGCAATTTATTTTTTAAAAATTACAATGTCTAAATGACCATCGTTTCGACCTTTGCGCTCTTCTAAGCGAGTCGAAATTTTCGAATACACATCGGCAAAGACCACGAGATCGTCAACATCTCTTCGCTGGTTTTTTCTTTTAGATGACGTAATGTATTTGAATTATTGATATACATACGATGCTTCAAATAATCTCATAAAAAGAAATCTTCTGGGGATAGACTGGACTTCTGGGTGGCCATGGAATGTCGTTTTGTTAAAACCATGTGTTACGATTATAGCCAGCAAATTCCAGTAGCGTCGGTCCCGATAACACTCGTAACATGTTTGCACGGAATGTTAGATTTAAATGTTAGCGAATTCTTGGTTCACCCTATATTTTAAGGAGTTTAAAAGGGATTTCTTATATAGACGCCTACAAGACGATAATCACTCTTAGAAAAGTAATCGTTTTCAGACAGAAGCAAGGGAAGTTGGTAAATAATTGGGGTAAAGAAAATGGGTAAGGCGAAGTATAATGTACCCTAGGGTATTGAATATCGCGAATCTTGGATACGGGATCGAATCGGATTGCAACAGTTCGAAGAGGACAGAGATACTACTGTCGTAAGTCATTTTGTGATGGGGACGCGATTAGCGCGTTTAAACTTTTTAATATTTACACAAGCATAACGGTGAGAAAAACTAAAGAACTTAACTGTTTAACTAATATTATTGCTTAATTATAGCTTAATTATTTAATCATTCAACTTCATAATCATATCAATACATAATACATAATGATATCTAAAAAAATATGTTAAATTGAAATTAAATTTTTACTGAACACAATGGCAGCAAATAGTGGTAGCCAGTTTTTGAATAAATTACTCATTCTAACTGCTATCATTGAAAAAAACAATCATACACGTATTGGCTACTTGATACATAATCAATGTAAAAAATATATGAAAGCAAGCAATTGAGTATGTTAGTAAATTTTCCGTCATTGCTTCTTGTTTATTTAATTTTTCAATGTTCTCAAGAGTTAAAATTATTCAGTTTCCTTCCAGTGTTATTATAGATTACATTATTGGTGATTCTCTTATGCCTCTTTCTTATTCACTTTTTATCCCAATCAATAATTCGATTCAGAATCCCCTCATTTGTATGTGTCTTCAACAAGTTTGGGCAAGCTTCGACGCAATTTTATTCTAGTTTAGAAGTCTTCTTTTTTCTAATAGTTCCATCTTTCTATTTTATTACCTATTTGGCGGTTACAAACTTTGATAGCTGTTTTTAGATTTTTCTTAACCGTTTAAGTAGAAGTGAATTCATACTATGAAATTTATTTCACTGAGTTTTTGACGAAGCGAATGTCTAGATATCTAGCATATACAGAGAATTCTTACCAAAGTCATAATTTATTCTAGTTACCGTGAGAAAAAATGCATACATAGATTTAATAAACTCAAATAAATATTTCTAATAAAACCTTATAAAACGACTTTCAAGCTTCCGTTTAAGCTAGTAGGTATAGGTATATATAATAAAGGTATATATAATAAAGGTTTTATTTTCCAGTTCAGCCCAGCTCTGTTTCGCATCAATCGTGATAAATGACGACGAAGCGTGAAGCATCGAATATCGCTAATGTTGCCACTTATGGAAGTGAGTTTAACGATGACGAGACCTTTGCCTGGCAACATCCTTCGTGAGTTTTGAAATAAGGTCTCGCAGTAAGCCGTATTGCAATAGATGAGAAAATAATTTAAGTGTCATGTTCTTAAATACGTAATAAAATTCAATTTAACGGTAAGTTAACATGCATTATTTTCTTAATATAATTTAAATGGGCGTTAACAGCCTTTATTAGTCCACTACTAGACATAGGACTCTTCTTAGAAAGGAGGGTTTGGACCTATTATACCACGTTGTATATATATTCGGAAACAGTATATAATAATATTGCGAGATACATAAATTCATGTTCAAATAACAACAGAACAAAATGGTCATGTTGATTTTATTCTGTTAATGAAGCTTCAACTAGTCGAGCTTAACACTACAATTTTATTATGACATGTTAGAAATAACATACATTTATCTCTTATGGTATTATGAGGCAAGCACGGTTGTTTTATTTGTTCTATGTTTGTATATTTTTAGCTATATGTTTTTTAAAATAGCCATCATTGTTTGAAATAATTTATTATGTAGTCATAAAAATGACTGCACCGAAAGCGTAGTAGTTTAAGTGGTCAGCTCGCCACTTTCTACTGCGCTGAGTGTTGAGAAAACCCTGCATCGGGCAACACTTTGTGACATCAACAAATTTCTGTTCTGAGTTTGGGTGTTCTTTGTATCCGTTTCATGTATGCTTGTAAAGTCCCCCGCGACACAGGATTTCTATCTGGTGCGAGAGTTGTCGTTTTCAAATTGAAAAAAATCTATTTAATAATGTTAAGTCGAAAAATTAGGTAAAATTTCGGCGATTTGACCAAAATATTAATATTCTCAACTAGTTTTACTCTATCAGTAAATTTGATCCTTAGCGATCTATTCTTAAAAATATCTAGGATACGTAACTACTTTCTTTATATTCCTTACCTTTCCTGCAGCGCGGCGCGACGCCAGCTTTAATTATTAAAGTTCCATACTATTCAACTTAGGTATACATATACTTGTCATTTTAAATCATGCTTTTGAAAGTTCCAGAGACATAACAAGGAATCTTTACAGCTTTACATAACCATTAGTTAGTAATAGAACTTTCACTTAATAATTTTACATCGACAAATTGGAAAATAAATTCATGAAAGATTATTAATTGGTATTCCAAACAATACAATTTTATTTCTTAGTACTTAATATTTTTTAGACTTTTTTTTGTGCATAGGTCGTGACTTACTAAGCTATTTGAATTCTTACAACAATTAAAAATACTTATTGTCTAACTTACTAATTGAAAGTATCTTTATCACACGGACTTATAATTTTATCACTTACAATTTTTAAGCAGTAGATATTATAAAATCTCTATGCACTGATCCGATCGTATATTCACTACTCTATGGATAATCTTATTAGAGTAAGTAGTTTGAAGTACAATCTAGACCGCGCCTGTGACCTAAACTATTCCGTGTATTTCTGCACTCTCTTTTAATAAGAGCTCCACATGCTGGCAGAATGCCCGGCATGGGTGGAGCAGAGGCGTGACCTCATGGTGGCTGTCAGAGTGGGGACTCTTGTTCGGTAACATGGTTGCGGCCATGATACGGAGCGAGAGCGCGTTGAACTCCGCCGTCTCTTTCTGCGAGAAGATTATGCTTGCGAAGGAGATGGCGGAGTGGGACCAGGAGAGGTTTAGAACTCTTCCGGTCGCCAAGCCCAGGAACGAGCTAGGTACCGCAGCGCCTGAGGCGCTGGAGATCATTAGACGACCTCCGTCCTCCATAAGCGCAGACCTGGGGTGACAGATGAGGCCATCTGTCTCCTTAGCAGAAACAGGCCGGGGTGGCAATGCAAGCGCTACTGGCTGCCCGCAGTACATTCCGCACAGTACAAAAAAAGGGGGGAGTAATTGCTTTTAGTGGGTTGGGGAACGCAAAAATTTATTTCAGTAAAAGTATTTTATTTAAAATCTACGAGCTTTCAGAGTTTATTTATTGAAAAATGTTTAGTTGCAATGATTTAATCGACATTTAAGGTAATGCTACTTGACTAGCCAACCATTAGAAAGCCAACGGTTTCACAAGAAATCTGCCAATCAAGCTTACTAAATAAAACACAAAGATAAGTTAAAGACATTAATTTATATGGTAAAGTCTGCCCCAGGTCGTAAACGTTTTAGTCGTGACACTCAAAATGAACTATGAGTTCAAAATAAACACCAAATTGAACAAATTTATATCACATGCGCGCTCTTTAAACACATTTGAATGTAAGTACTGTTCTATTTGCTTGAAATAATGTATGAAAGTACTTTGGGGATTTCACCGTAGCTTTCCGCAAATGACCGTGTTTTATGTCTATCTTTTAAAGAAAACACGGTCGACGACGAAGTTTTGTTTAACGTTTATGAATCATAAATCATAAACTATAGTCATATTTCTTGAGGTATTCTTGGTTACGGCATAGTTATGTTTTCCGAGCAGATGGCTTTTTACATCCGTGTAACTGTTCAATGTCAAACATTTTCTGTAAACAGGTTTTTGTTTTCGAAAAAAAAAACAGTTTTTGTTTTTTTTTGTTCGCGTTGGACTATGACTTGGATCTTCTACTCGTAAGTGAGCTCCTTGCCATAATCAACATTGGTGAGTGTTGCTAATTTTCAGGGTGAGTGTTTTAGAATCAGATTTTTTTATGTGTGGACATTGATAAGGTTACAATGATAGCTGAGATGTCACAATAAAAAGTGTGTTCGGTTTTTCCACGTTGTGTATTTATTCATATTTATTTGCTTATTGCTGAAGTGACTGTGTCCTTAATATGAATGTGGCTAAAGTGACGGTAGCAGTATTTTTTTACGAGTATTGAATATCTAGTCTTTTCTAAGACCAAAATAAATTTTCGAGAGGCAACGATTATTTCTATTATTTTACTTTTTTTACTGTAGTTCGATGTGAAGTTTTTTATTACGCCGCATTAAATAAAACAACTTAACTAATGACTGATTGGAATCTTAGATCTGATATTTATTCCAAATCTACAGGATTGTCCATGTGGGTACCCTGCCTAAAACATACCATAAAGTAAAAAGTGCCTTTATATTTTCATTTCTAGAAAATAATACGAATCAAATAAACTGCTTTTGGATTTAGATTCACTCATGCGAAATTATGCTCATAGTTATGGAACGAATAGGCTCTTACCACCAGCTGCAGACCAATAAAAAATTGAAATATTCCAAATCTATAAATGTTTGTATTGTTTTCTATTTTATAGCCTACAGACATTTGTTTTGATAGAAATTAATTTAAGGTTGGTGTCCTTAAGATTGTATTAACTTTCACTTGGCTACGTGGAATATAATTTAAAATATCGACACAAACAATGGTGAAGCATCGATTTCATAGTTTTTGATTATAATTTCTATGATTTATAATTTCTACATTCAACTAACCACCTCTACATTTAATATAGCTCTACAGACCAATGATTCTATTGAGACTTCAAAAAAGTTACATCAAATAAATTTCGCATCTAGTTTCTCATAATGTCAAAGGGAAATAGTTTCTCTCGAAATTCAAGGGAAATGGTCATTTGAAATAGGAATATTCTAAATAAATATTCTTTGAAACGACGTTCATATGCTCAAGTATTTATCATAAACGCGTATTTTTTTTATTAAAGTTTCAAGAAATAACCATTTAAACCATCTTTATTTTTTTATCGATTATTCTCATAAAAAATTAAGAAGTTTATTGAAGACAAACAAAAAACAGAAGACACTGTTATCACCCGTTACGTAAACTAGGGACGGTACAGCTATCTGCATTTTACTTAATAGAAATAGATTAATGCATCACGATAAAAAAAGAATCCATTACATTTGAAAAAGAAAAAAAATGTATCACTTTTTGCAAGGGTGACCCCAACCGTAGCAAAGGCTACGGGCTACTAATGATTGTCGATTCAGTCGACTTCGTAGGTAAATTTAATAAGTGTAGATTCATTTATTTATCCTAAATATTTATAATGTCTTACGTGGAATGGATGTTTTTAGATTTCTGTTTTATATTTTATTTTAGTGTTGGGGAGGGCAGTGGTCTTGTGGCTGTGGTGATTCCACTAAAAATGTACCGACGACGGGCTTCAAGTTCCCTAGTGTGTGAAGGACCAGTGACATCTGATTTCAGGTGCCCGCGAATCGACCCTATCCCAGAAAACATCGTAAGCTTTCCCCTGCTAATCGACCCAAGCGACATTACAGTCCGAACGCAGTCTGAATCAGAAAGGACTGTTAGTGAATTAGTTCAGTTTATTCCTGACATAAAATGGAGAACGACAGATGTATTTCTTTTTTAATACTCTGATTATTGTTTAAGTATCCTAATGTTCTTAAATAATAGAACTCACCTTTATATTCAGTAGCGTGTGAAGTAAATCATATTGTGCTACAGATTAAAATAGGCAATAACAGAACTGTAGTATCTCTCACATTTTACCAGCACTGTAACGTATCTCGCTCGTTGCAGCATCTACAAATTGAATTTCATGGCTCGCGAGTCCCTCGCGTACGGTCTATGAGATACCAACCTTGTTATATCAAAAGTGCGCTATTTCTATTACTAATGTTAGGTAAATTCTTTTATACAATAACACAGGAATAGCATATTGCATTTAAAGGCAAGCTGTATTTTTAGCTTCTAAAAATGATATCTTAATATCATTGGTTTGGTCCTGTACCCGCGTAATTTGGAAAACACTTAATGTCATTCGTTAGGTTGCGGTCCTACCTTATGGAAATAAACTTTTTAGGGGCTTTCTTTCAAAATCATATAGCATTTCATCGGGTGTTCCCAATAAGGTCTCATCTAGGTCCAATTTTATTTAAGTAATTTATTAATGACATTTCCCAATATTTTTTGTATTTGGACATTTCATATGCGGATGACCGATAACTGACGAAGAGATACTGCAGAGTGATTTGGATAGACTAACTAGTGTGAATTGAATGGAATGCATTTGAATTTTACTGAATGTGATCATTTAAAGTTTTAGAGAAAACGTAGTGTATTACAATCTGATTAATATGTAAATATATATATAAACTTGGTGAAGTCAATACTATTTGTGATCTCGGCGTATTGTATGATCCAAAATTAACAGCCACATATTAATATACATAATTATAAAGTCAAAGTTACTTCAAAATTATTAATGTTTGTCTTAAGTAACTGTAGACCTTTTAGATGGAGTAAAACGAAAATAATTCTGTGTGTCTTATTTAAATCATTTGGATTATGATAGCGTAGTCTGGCGGTCACATTATACACTCGTTGCGTTTGGAACGTGTACAAAAACGTTTTCTTTGAAATTTAGCGTATTCTAGCGGTTTGTGACAGATTCACTCTTATGATAAAAAACTGAAACGCTGTTGCTGTTGTGATGCTTGTGATTAAAATTGTAAAACATAAAATTAACTCTTTACGTTTTTCAGTGAGTTCTAAAAACATGCAAAATAAAGATTCTGACAACTAGTATTTTCAATCGATAAATAATTACGAAATTATTAATTTCTTTTATGCTCATTCCATATATAAATATCGTCTAGTTTATAATTATGCGAAAATGTATTTAATTGTGTGTGTGTGTGTGTGTATATAGGTGTGTGTGTGTGTGTGTGTGTGTGTGTGTGTGTGTGTGTGTGTGTGCGCGTGTGTGTGTGTGTGTGTATGTGTGTGTGTGTGCGTGCGTTATGTCAAAAGTTTCTTTTTTTTTAGTTAATTAGGTAACTAAACAAAGATACAATGCAAATTTCGACGAAAATCCAATACTTTAATTATGTATCTTAAGATATTAAAATGCTAAGGACGGAACCTATAAATCTCATCAGGGTAAAGAAGTCAATAAACGCACGTATAATGCTATCGGAGAATCTTTTTCGTTCATGATTCTGTTTAAGCATAATAATGCTAAAAACGAGTACCTGCAGCCGTTTTAGGGTGTCTAAAATGAATTGCGTGATCAATCTTGATCAAGAAATCAATTTATCGAATAGCTGTCAATACGTTATTATTCATTATAAATTAATGAACAGAAAAAGAAAAAAATATACTGATTCTATCAAGTCCTAATGATACTTAATAACCTTCGGTGAGAAAAATTATGGCAATTTAAAACAAAAAATGAAGGAAGAAAATTATCAATAATTCTCCTCAAGATTTCAATAAAGGATCAAGTAATAAATCGTATAATGACCTCATAAAATTTCGTGACATTCCGTACAACATTGGCTGCTACATGAAAATGTCTACTTAAAATAATAACATAATGCTCAAATTCGAACATGTTAACATGAACAGTACGTTAAATGTGTTAGATTTTGTGTTTGGAATGCCAACATTAGCGTTTGCAGAATAAAATGTTTATTGTTCAACCATAAACATTTAGAACTACAAGTGTATATAAATAAAGTACTTGTTATATTCTTACAGATATAAGTATAGGAAACTGTTATACCTAGATTAATTTTTAATTTAAAACAAATGGTTAGAATAAGTCATGTAAAAAAAAGATATAAGGTAAGGTCAATTGTTTGGCTTCATAGAGATTAAACCTGTCTATAAAACAATAACGGTTGCACTTACTTCACTTACTTAAGTTGGAAAAACTAGTGAAGAGTGCAGTGCAATCAACTTATTAAGTAATAACAGTTTTTAAATATTTACAGGACTGTGTATGGTTGATTATCGCTAAAACTAGTATATGTTTTAATTTATCAGAATGTTGCAAAAGTGGTTTCAAAAATGACGTTCGCTTATTAAATTTGAATGTGAATAAAATAGTGTGCTAAATGTTCTTAATTTCTGAACTATTTTTTTTTTCCTTCATCAATAGTCTGTAACATTCATAATTCGAAAACATTCTTTAATCGTATCTTGCGCAGAAGAAGCAAACGTTTTCCGTCGAAATGCTTGGCATCCCTTGCCGTCTCATGCCATTTAGACACAATTACTTTAGGTAACATTTTCACCGTCTATAATCTAAATATATTAATCTTAGTGTGATAAAAATTATAGTGTAATTAGACAACTCGTGCAATTTTGCATGTGTTTTACAAAAGCCGGTTTGTGCAATAAAAATACAAAAAAATTGTACAATTTTGTCACCCGCTCACATGTGATGCCGTGACCAAGAGAAATAGGCATTCATTTTTAAATGTATTGATGGCAACTTTGCTATTCATAGGTAGATGATAAGTAAAAACCAAAATACATACCGTTGTTTGAACGAAAATAGTGAATTATTTTGTTCATCAATACTGCGCAAGAAAATGAAAACTTATTTCACGGTAGATAAAATCTGACTAAAAAAATGTTTTACTTTGATGCAAGTTGTTATAATAAATTGCAAATATAAACATTAATATAATGATAAAAAACTACAGTAGTCTATTTGAACTACACTTAAAAAACTAATGGAATTGCCGCTAAAATTATGAACATTTTTAATATTTTCTTAAATTTCAAAATAAATTCGTTTTATATGAGAACTCTTTTCCCTTTAGCAAATTACCATTTAACAATTGTGTATCAGTAGAATGAAAACGAAAACGCCCGGTAAAATAACCAAACACCTACT
This sequence comes from Hypercompe scribonia, assembly GCA_949316085.1. Lineage (NCBI taxonomy): Eukaryota > Metazoa > Arthropoda > Insecta > Lepidoptera > Erebidae > Hypercompe > Hypercompe scribonia. Next base: position 9,940,461 of record OX438972.1, on the reverse strand, counting down.
TGTGTCTGAAGCAATAGTTTATTGTAAACACCCTTGCCCATGCTTCTTACACGTTATAAACTCTATATTTACCTACAAAAACTATAAATGTAATTCTCAAAATATAACTATTTCAATTTGTAGACTAACTTCTTTCAAAACTGTTTCGTTCAGCTGAGTTTAGTCGAGAGAATAAACACTAATAGCCCGATAACCCTGGTCGGGTAGCTGTGTAACGGTAGGAGCATCCCCGGGCGAGTGACGTTTAAACGAGCGTCAGCAAATTAAAGGGAGCATGGAGCCTATTCGCACGACCTACATTTTCATCATTACTTACTTTATTACACTCCGTCAGTACTACGACTCGTATGGCGCTGTGTTTCCAACGAAACTGTTTGCTGGATATACTGCAAGTAATTAAAAATCAAGTTACATTAAAAATATCGCCCGGTTTGTTTGTTTACAAAATTCCAGTTAATTACAATAACTAAATTGTTTTAGATTCAAGGGCTCGAAGGAACTGTTATGATTATAACTGCGCGTTCAATTATAAACTGAGTTGACTGATGAGTCGAAACCCTTCCTTACCTAAATGAGGTGAAGTTTCAGAATTATAAAATATGAATACTTATGCTTATTTAATCTTTTCATAAAATTATTTACACCAATTTTATTTTATATCTGGCCTGTAACCAAAACAAATGGAAATAGCGTGAAATTATTACAAGCACACAAGATTACATAATAATGTAATCTATTATTATGCTGTAGGTAGTATGTGTGTATAATACACATAAGTCTCAGTCTCATCTCTATAGTAAACACTGTTAAAAAAGGAGCCCTTTGGATGTTATCATGTTGTAGCCTAGATTCAAGAGCCTGTCGTCTCCTAGGTTCGTTAGTCTAGTCTTATTATGAACTTCTATGAATTGAAATAAGTCTTGCGTGCGTGCAGCTTGCACAAATTAAAACAAAATGCGGTCAGACATACAAATAAATAATTATTTGATGTCAGAATTATACATAGTTGCATATAGGGTTATGGATCATTCGTGTTGTCAAATTGAGATCACCAATAGAATCTCTATATTTATGTTCTATACGTTCCTACTTTAGTCATTTTCAAGAATGCGGTTAATTAACGATGTTGATTAGCTTTGTGGTATTGATAAAATAATTGTGTGATTATGTAAATGTTAATATTGGCAAATATTTCATTGTATAGATTATACGTTAGTATAAACTGATAAATTTCGGAAGTCGTAAATATTCTAATCGGCACGAGAACTTAGCGCCATGCAAAATACAGGTAAATTTTAACTAATTCTTTTTGTCAATGATATTTTTTTAGGAATATCATGTCATATTGATTTAATCGACTTGCTTAATTTTCAAAAAATACGTTTAAGATAACAACTCAATATTGCTTTTTCAATTTTTGATTTATAGGTGAGTATTTGATACAACGGTCTTAAAAGCCTAAGACAACGGGGAGGGCTGTCAATGTCGATCACTTGTCCGTCCCGTACGTAATGTTTATATTACCTGCCACTCTTACATAATTTATTACCTCACCGCCGTCGTATTGAGTTTATTCACCGTATTTTCTTATTCTCTTTTGTACCGCTATGAGCTCATAGATTTGAAGGTCTTGATCGCTCCTAATGTTCCGTTAAATTATGTATTTGTCGATATATTTCTTCAAAGGTCTTGTTTTTCTTTCATTCCAGCACTCATGTACCAATTGGCAAATTAAAACAGATTTTCGCCTTAGACCAGCTTATTTGTGTATGTTATTTGTTTTATTTTCCTATTAAATTAATGCGTTTTTAAAAGCTACTGATTGCAACACCACTAGTGGTACCACTCGTTGCTGTCAGTGTTTTTTAAATGATAAAACAGCTACCCTTCTTTACTGTGTTTTCACTTTGGAATTTAGGTGTAGTAGAGTATATTTATTGTGTTACAGTAGAGATATCGAAGAACACCAGGCTGATTACCGCCAAAACATTGAGATGGAGTCCCCGGTACGCTGCTGTAGCAGTAATAAAACCCGTCCTATTTACACTTTCATGCCGAGTGCTTCATATCCTCTCTCAAGCAAAGTCAGGATGACGCATTTCTTGCCCAGGTACGATCACTATGACCAAGCTTGTGGTAACTACGTGAACGAAACTACTAACACTATTTATAGATCCTAATCTTTTAATGAAAAAAAACACTGTTTTCAAACAACGTCATAATAGACTCCTAGCTGTGTAAGTAGGTTCAGGTATAATATTTTAACATGAATATAAAATTTGGTGATGATTTTTTCATCACAACGTATTTTGGGTGCGCCTTTTATCGTTGCCTAAGGCGAACTGGCAGCTTTTATAAAATTGTATAAAAGCTAATGATATTTCCATTAAGAAGGCACTGAAGGAGCAGGATTTCCTACAGGGATTAGTTTAAAAACATTAGATACATAATTACTTCGCTGTAAGAGCTCACCACGAAAAGAAAAGTTAGAGCACAGTTGAGTTCGCTTTGGTTATTGTTGAACATTTTAATGAAATTTACGAGCGTAGTTTTTTTAACATCGATAACAGGCGATAGCTGTTCGTGCGTTAAAAATGGCGTAATGATTGTGAGTTATTAGGCTTGTGTTATAATTTGTGGATAAATAAAAAAAGAACCTGCAATGTAGCAATCACACATGCATTTTTATTAAACGTTGATCCACAACGTTGGGTCTACACGAATAGTAATTCAGTGTGTCACAAGATGTATGAGTATAGTTGTTTATTTATTTTGGCTGTAGCGATGTTTTCGTATAAAAACTAAATAAATATAGAAAAAAAATGGGAAATAACCTAAACATGAAGGTGTGTATTGTAGTCTTAATAATTTCTTTCAATCTTATTTAAAACTATTCATAAAAATAGGTGATTTTTATATAGCCATTGGATCTTTGCGTAAAGATATCATAGAAATTGTTTATTTTATTTACATTAAGGCTTTGATTGACAAAGTTGATTGCTTTAGTTCTTACCTTGGGTAGTTAATACAACAGTAGACTAACTTTCATAAACTGTAAATCTAGTAATAAGATTAAAAGATTTTTATCATGATTAACAACCTTAGAGCATTATATTTGAAAAGTGCTCGCATATACTGTAAATGGATTTGTAGACAAATTATCCATATTTAATATACGTTTAGACTAACATCAAACGCCTAGTTTGTTTGTATTAGAGCTCGTAAATATTTTCGTTCTTGTATGTGTTTGACGTAATAGCTCCTTATACACACATCAAAAAAGTCAAGGTTCACTTGGAAAAGTGGAAATACTTTTAAATTCATTAAAATATTTGTAAATAAACTATTACGTTTGTGTTTTTTATTTAAGTATACATTTATATGTACAATACGTCATTTTTTCTTTCATTTTCTTATATGAAAACGCTGTCAATAATAAATTACCCTTATTCTTGTTCCTACCTGAAACTTCTTTTAATGAATTTCTCTCTAAAATAGTTCATATGGAAAATTCTAGGTAGATTGTTTGAAGTTTCGAGAACAAGGATAGTGATATTGTGTGAAAAAATACAATGCTAATTAAAAACTAAGCATTTCGATATTAGTATCCATGATCCAAAAAAATATCAAATTGAGATTAGAGCTATGAGCTGCTACTAGACTGGATATTAGCACGATCAGTTGAAAATATTAAATAAACTATGCCACACGAGTATAGCCCTTAAATCTGGAGGACTTTGCCTGTAAATAATTTTCTGTATCGAACGGCTAAGTAAGCAAACGTTTTTATTGATCGAGTGACTTTTTATTATTACTAGGAAGTAAAAAATAAAAATATTGTATTTCTTTTAATAACTAATGATAGGTGTATGAATTATTTTATAATTTGTATGTTCTCTATTTTGAGAATGTCTGATGCCAGGCGAAATTTATTTACGATATATATTGAATAACAAGATTATTCTACTTCAAATTGTATATGATCGATGTGTTTATTTTCTTAACGTTTACAACTTCCTTCAGAGCTTGCAGCTCTGAAGGTCTAAGGTCTTTATTTATATTTGGAATTGTTTATCGTTTGAAAGTGACAGAAACACATTTTGTGCAACACCATTTTAGTTGTGTTGAATTGATACAATAATTGATCTACATGTATGGTGTTCTTTTTTTAAACAGTTCTGTAGGACCTAATATTTTTATACAAAAAGTTTAAGGTTTTATTTTACTTATTTTTGTGTAGACTCCTCACTAAACACATGTACTTTTGTAGGTATGACAGTCTGTATAATATAAATAGGTCTCAAAATAAAACCTTACATTTTTTGCTACTGAATTAATATGCCATATACAACTTCATACTTTTAAAAAATTTCATAAATATTTCTGATATTAATAGTTTGAAATGTCAAGAATTTTAGATTCTATACTCACTTACGTTCATAACGTTTCTATTTTCTCAGCACGTAATTCTTCTACAGAGGCGTCTTTCTGAGGCGTTGAGTATTCATTACTCATCTGAGGTACTCCGATTTAAAGTAAAGTAAGGATCTATTATGTTTCAAAATGATGGAACACGTTATTCAACATCAAATTGTCTTTATTAAAGTTTATGGTAACTAATTTTGTACTACAAGATTAAGATTCAATATGTACAAAATATATTTAAAACACATAATCATAACGCTTAGTAAAATAGTTAGACTTAAATTAAAAGATACAGAATTAAATAAATAAATGAGACTTTAGGCACTGCACGTGTTTTAACATCATATCACATTCATGGGTTCTATACAACGTACGTACACCATTATACTCAATTAGTCTAGTAAGCGTTTCCATTCTTGGCCCTTATTTGCTACGACTACAATACTTCATACTCCATTTAAAATGAAATACTATATATTTAAACACTCGACACCTAAAACTCCTCTAAGAGAGATTATTCCAATTGATCATCAACTTTTGTTCTATACATTGTAGTGAGTTAGGTTACAAAAACCTCTGTAAGTGACATGAAAGGATATTACTTCGGAATGGGACAAATCAAATTAAGTCCACTCAGTATATCGTACTCATGTTTGTTTTTTACATTGTGGGAGTTATCTACAGAGAATATTTTGCAAGAGAATACGAGTATTGGTATGAATAAAGAAAATAATCAAGAAATTACTTTGCTTTAGTTTGTTCTGAACTTTTCTCTTATATGACATTTTCCTCCCTAGAATCAAAATGTGCTTAATACGTGGACATTACTCACATCAGCGTAATGACTTCAAGATATTCGAAATTAGAAAATACATAACTCTTATTTGATAGTCACGCTGTTTCCGAAACTGTTCTTTACCCTTTCAAAAAGAAGTCGATATAGTGCGATATTTTTTTATAAACTCTCCTAAAAGTATAATTATCGAATTTTGGGTTCTTCAATTCTATAAGAATCTCCATTATATGGTTAAAATTCTTACACAAATTGTGAACCGGGATCAAATTCCTTGAATAGAAGAAGGAAGGTTTTGAAACATACTATCCTGATAATAGTAATAAAGAATTAAATAATTTTATTTTAATTAAAAAAATCTATCCAATTTGGGAAATATTATGGTATAATACCATTCAAATTGAGTTCATTCGTTTTGAGTAAAATAGTTCAGACATATACCTTTTAACATTAGGGGATTACGGTGTATAAATACCCTCAGAACAAATATTATCATAAATGTTCCTTCATTTTATATTTACTAATAGAAATTAATACTGTATTGGAAGAATTGTAACACGTAATTTTAGTACCTAATAACTTTTTCAACCTATTTTAATTTCCAGGTTTCTAGAGAATAATTGTTTTTTTTTTATTTTTAATACCGAGTTTTTCAAAATTCAATGATCTTTTTTCTTAAATTATAAACGCTTTTTGAACTTGTCGATAGATTTTTTTGAACTGTCGCATAAATTCATTGAATATTATATTTTAAAAATAATAGTAGCTATAGCCTATGTAATAAAATTATATCATTATAATGCTAATCGTAGAAATAAGTGACAACAGGTCTTATTTTGTTTTATAATATTGCTTAAAACAATATTTTTTGACAGCTCCGTATGACTAAATTCAAACGACGGGTGTAAAACGCGCGACGACAACAACAGGCAACAGGAAAAACATTTTTGCTTTTTCTTCCGATGCGTTTGAAGGGGCTACATTATCCACTTTATTGCTTGCTTTTTACACAATTTACCTTTTTCAAAGAATAATAAAATTATTGTAATTTTTTGTTTCTATACACATACTTAATAATTACAGAACTCGAATTGAACTCGTATTGTTCAAGGCCCCAAAAAGTTGTCACGCCCTATGAACTCTATGCAAAAAAGTAAAATTCATTCGACTCGCGGCCAATGTTTTTTATATGAACGTATTCTATTCATTTTACAGTTTATTTGTAAATAAATAGTTAATTTGTATATATTTTCTTCAAAATTTATTTGTAATCGAAGCGTAATTTAAAACTTTATTTGTTAAACATTTTGCATAAAACGCGTTCAAAACACTGTCAAAATGTTTAATTAAGTAAGTTTATTTTTAGCCGGAAGTGTTACATTTATAGACATACTTTAATGTACGGTTGTATAGAAGTATGTATACTTGGCCACATACGAGAAATTAAAAGTGCCTACGTAGGAAATATTGTGTACGAGCTAATTTCTTATCATTTTTAACTGCATAGAGTTTGCGTAAATGCGTTAATGTGAGTTTATTTATAACAATTTCGAAGAAAAAATAAAAGGTAAACACAATTTTTAATAACAGGAAGTCATCTTTTGTTGTTACATTTTTAACAAAATTAATTAATTCAATAAAGTCGAGATCAGAACGCATTTTGACACATAACATATCAAATATTGTCTTACAAGAGTGTGCCGCATTTGACGCAAGATTATTTAGAGTATTAATATATAGATAATACGTTTCTAGGCAGACGTAAGCGTCATCAATTTTTTTGAATACTTTTAGGTGGCATTATTGCAGTTTTTATACATACATACATATATATTCATCTTACACAATTAATGCTTGTGAAATTGATATGTTAACATAAATAACAAACTTAATTGTATATATTTTCTTTATAAGAAATATTCAAATTCTTGTCACAAATATTTCCCAACTGTCTCTCTCTTTCTTAACCCCTATACAATGACTAGATGAAGTAGATTTAAAGCCTAACCTAACAATACAACTCTTCTCAAAGAACTTGATATGTACAATCAATAAGTATCTACGTACATGGATGTATATACGTGCCTACATACTTATTACAAATTATTTTTTATGATATAACATGTAGATAGTTTCGTTGATTGAGAAGTCAAGATAAAAGTTACATAGTGTAAGTAATTAAATACAAATAAAGTACATTTACAAGATTAAGTATAAAGTAACCAAATTTACAATTAAACTAATGGCATTTATAATTGAAATTCTAAAGGCTAGTGAGCATGTTTTAACACGAAATGGAATTATTAACTTAATTGTTGATGTTGAACTTCAGGCTGCGCGTGCTTGGATGAGCTGACTTTGTCGCAAGCAATCGTTCAGATTCTTCACACAAGTCGCTGGTTGAATAGCGATTACGTTTTAAAATTGCATTTGTATTTTTGTTCTCTTTCTCTGGTGAAGGTATATCGATATGAACCTCGAGGTCTTTAATGCTGTCACTGGGGCTTTTTGTCGGTTCAAACTTTTCGCTTGTCGTACTGGATGGTGTTTGGCTTCCCGGTTCAGATTCTACAATTTGCTCAAGTGTGCTAGGTCGCCTACCGCGAGTATCTGCGTAATAATCGACCGTAGGTGCAATCACAGGACCGAGGTTTGCCATAGGATCAATACCTAAGAGAAGCATAACAGTTGCTGGATGTTCCATGATGTACTGCGTAACGCTATGTAGAAATGGCTCAGTTTGTGTACTCCTGTGTACTTTAGGACGTTCTGGTGTGGGTGGTCTCTCCTGTTAGGAAAAAAACAATAGAGATAAGGTAATAATAGAAATAAATAGAAATGTAGCCTGAATGCGGAGTTAAATCACCAGAAAGCATTACTTTTACCTGATCCCAACAAAATACGTCAGGAGGATGGCTGCAGCTTCGAGCTAGTTGATTTGGTGGAGCGTTCCACTGCAGGTTTGGATTGGAATGTGCTGCGTGCCACTGTGGAGGACCCGTCATTTCTTGTAAGGCTTGTATAGCGTTGCGCACCTGTTAAGGAATATTAAATACCTGTAAATACTGTTCTTTTCTAAAACAAAAAATAATTTAATGATGTTTAGATATTTTAAGTGAATTTATATATTACACAAGTACTCTTGTAAAGCGTACCAGAATGTTCGAGCGTATAAAATAACGAGTGCTCTTTGGATTTAATATTTTACAAAAGTTTTCAATTATGCTTGGACGCATGCCAAGATAGTGTTAAAGTGCTGTGTATAAATGCTTAATAATATTTTATTATAAAATTCTTTCAATATATACGTAAATAGTATGTTAATTGAAAGTACAATATCTAAAATATAATGAGTATGACTGTACTCATAAAACTGAGGACATGATTTAATTAGGCGTGCGAAACCTATTTAATTGCTATCCTAGTTATGACTAAAATAAACTTAATTTTAATAATTATGTTGCAAATATTGTACATGTATATCATTGCCCTAATTACAAGTATATATTCTTCAGTAGTTTTAACCAAATTGGCTGTCGACACTTGAATAATATACTTATGTCATTAGGCTTGCCTCCATACTGAGCGCCGCTACGTCATGATGCAAACTTGACACTTGAGTATCAAGTCTATCAACCGATGATCTTGTATTGTGCACTTCTAAATTAAGACCTTCCAAAGAATCGGTCCGACTAAGTTTAGGTGTTGCTACGGAGCGTTGTCTTTCTATTCTTTCACGTAATTCTCGGTGTGTAAGCCTTTGTCCTTCCAGTCTGCAAATAAATAGTTCCGTTAGAAACGAGTCTTTATTTTATAAGGAAATGTATGAAATTACACTCAATAATCGTTTCGTGTTTTAATTGTAAACAGTGAGATAGAAATTATTCAATAAACAAAATGAAAGTGAAAATACTTTGTACACAATTTTTTATAGAGAAAATTTGAATGTTAATCGTATTGGAATGGCTTGATTTAAATGAAAGAAATGTTGAATTTTGTATGAATGTTGACGATGAAATTGAATCTTTGAGTGTCGTTAATAGCAGAAGATTGATGAAAAGATTAATGATATATCTAAACATATATATTATTTTTATAGTCAGCCATGATGGAAAAGTACCTGAACTTTGTATGACGTGGACTATTTGTGTTGGAAGTTGGTGTTTTCTTTGGAGAGAGTGCTGTATCTTCTGCAGCGTTCTCGTCATCTTCAGATATCGATGGTAGCGTGAGTGAGGGATGGCCATTCCCATCAGATTCTTGTTCAGCCTCGTACCCTTCTCGTAAGTTGTAAGTTAAGTCATGTTGGATATCATGAATGAATTCCTGCTGGTACTCAGGATACAAGCGTAGTGCTTCAGCCAAACCACCCATGTGTATACATTTTAAGTCACAATACGTAAGAGCCTGTTGACGTTAAAAATATATGTATTTTAATATTACATCATCACATATTAATAGCCTTTAATAGTCCGAAGTGAAGTTGTGTCGTACTAATTATAATATAAAATAATATATTTGTTATTAAACATGTATTTATCTTTTTTATTTTTTTTTGCATAAGCAACGCCCGCATTAAGAATAAATTCTATGTCGCGGGGAACTTTACAAACATACAAGAAAGGGACACAAAGGACACCCACACTCAGAACAACAATTTGTGGTTCACACAAAGTGTAGTCTCGTGTGGGGTTTGAACCCACAACTCTTAGCACAGTAGAGAGCGGCGTGGTGGCCACTTAAACCACTAGGTCAACCGTGCAGTAAATATTTTAATATTTTCTAAATAATTTTATTGAAAAACACGAAAAGTATACCTTTTCATTTCACGCAATTCACATTTGTATTATAAATATAGCAAAAAGAATTTGAATAATAGGTTCGATACCTAATCTTCTTATAAATGAATCAGCAGTAATAAGATATAGTGATTTAGATAACAAATATTCAGAGTTACCTTAACATCGCTGCTCGATTTGACGACTACGTCTGAATTATTACTTTGACCCGCTCCTGAGCTATTGTAAGCTTGTAAATGCGTATTCATGTCGCAACCCACCAAATCTCCTTTACCTAATAAATGAGTTGTAAAAAATGTTCATGACAATGCGTCTAATTCTTAACCTGAATTTTGGTAACTAACGCTTTTTAGTCGTAAATGGTTATTTAAGTCATTGATTATTTATTTAAGATTCTGAAGATTCTGTGATTAATTATATATGATTAGAAAGATTGAAACTTTTCATAAAATAAGCTTGAAATATTCAAATACCATGTGAAATGTGCAACAAAATTGTAAAAAATAATTACATTTGGTAAATAACTTGTAATCATTTATTTTGTTTTGAAAATTTCTAAAGGCAGTCCCAAATTTGTACCTTATGTTTAATTATTTTTATTAACAAGTGGAATTCTAAAATTAAAGGGTATCTTCTTATATTTTCACCTTTTTCACTCACATTTGTAAAAAAATACAATTCAAGTTTGATCATATTACTCGAGCAATAGCTATTACTTTTAAGTTCTACGTTTTGAATTTTCTTTTCTAAAAATAAAATTAACGTGGAAATAAACGTACCTAATATAGCAACAACCATTTCATTTTGCATCACCTCCATTGATCCATTACATATATAGTAGACGTACGTTAGGGCATCCCCTTTGTGCACGAGATACTCGCCAGGCGCGCAGAAATTGTTCCGGATATGTAAGGATAGAAGCTTCAGACATCCCTGGGATGCCGATTCAAATATCGGAAGGGATAATATCTCTCGGTGCAGATGTAGCGATACGTCACCTCTTAACTCTTCAGGAAATTCTTTCAGCGTCTACATCAGCAATAAATAGAACATTTCCTTAAATGCGCATTGAAACGGATCTACATTCAAATAAGTTCATTACATGTAGATGAGATTATCAAAAAGGCTAAGTCTCAAAATGATTGAGTTTCTTGTGAAAGGTACAGGCTCCGTAAGATATACGAGTATTTCATTTTCTACTCATTTAGCACAGTTGATATTCAGACTAACTTCAAAGTTACCGTTATCTCATACTACGGATCTTCATTTAAAATTTCCTTGGCTATGAGTATTTAAATTATTTTGATGCAAGAAGTCTAATTTCTTGAAGAATTCAAGGTTATATTTTATGTGTTTATTTTATAAAGAATGAGTGCCGTAGCTTTAGACTATAGTAACTGTATTATAGTATAGTACAGTATATAATAGGCTTGAGAAATCTAAGCGCCTCTCCTAGCGCCTGCCCGCTACTGCGGGTAGGTAAACTCTCTATTTAAACGAGGTACGGCACACACGGACGTCGCCTACTCACGGCTGACCTCTGTAGCGGATGGAGGGGAAAACCCATCCCGTCCACCCGCGGCGACTCTTAAGGCGGCATGAGGCGCTGGTACGCGCGCCTCCGCCGCACAGTTCGCCGGCGGCGATTTGGGTCCGAGCAGAGATCATCCTTCTGGGCCCTCTCCCCCACCTCCTTCCGCGAAATTAAACAACTGTCGCTGCTGGCCATAGAGCGTATGATGGCCGGTAGCGAGAGATCTCCAATAACTGCAGTGAGGACCCCACACTGCGCCGCCCAGGCGACACAAACCGCTAGTGTGTGCTGAACCAAGTTCTCACTGCAGTCGCAGTGGTAATAGGCGGGACTCAATTCCCTCCTGGTGACCGAATGCAGATACTTTCTGAAGCAACCGTGCCCGGAAAGGATCTGCGTCTGTCGGAAGGAATGGGTTCTGTGCTGCCCCACACGGTAATGACCGGCTAGAGAGCCTCCACGGCAGTAACTTATATAACCTAAAGATGTTTGCTATTTTATTACAAAAGATTTTATTACAATTTATATACTCATAGGTACCTTTCTATCTCTAAGTCTTTAGAGCCTTTACAGAGAAAGAAAATCATCATATATAATGACGAAGAAAACTCTTTGAGTACTTTTTGTCATGAAATATATAGTAGACTAAAGAGTAGATATGTGAGGCGAATTTCGTACCCCAAGACTATTTTTTTTTTAACTTTTTCTGTAGGTCTGATTTATGAATATAAACCATCCAGAGCACCACCCAAACGCATACATAAAAAATCACTCAAATCGGTCCAGCCGTTTGGAAGGAGTTCAGTGACATACACACGTACAGTAGAATTACATATATATACATAAAAAGATGTTGTACTCGTAGTATATCTGTATATGTATACATGTTGTACATGAGGTACCGATTTAAATATCGAAAGGAATAATTACTTTCAGTGCAGACGTAGCGATACGTCAAAAACAAATAACAAAAATCACAAATAACATGTACAATATACCTATTTAATTCATTTTTGTTATTTTATTATTTTTAATTAATTTATCGAAATGTTAATTTATGCTTAATTTTAATTCATAGGTTATTACCTCATGTATGTCGATTCCATGGTTTAAAGACCACATAGTTTGGAAGTAATCTTCCATACGCTGTTTCAATTCCTTCGGGACTTGGTTTATCGACAGGAAGTCTTTCAGATCACGCCACTTGCTCTGATACATAGACCGTCGGGAGTACATCCGTTGAATTATTGCGGTTACATTACCAAAAACCACAGCGTGCATAAGAGCTGAAATAAAATTTACATTAAACTACAAAACACGAACAATAAATTTGTGGTGTTAACTGCTTTGGTTTGTCAGTGTGTAGTTAATTATCAAACAAGTGTTTTATTAAATTGTTTGCAGTAATACGTTACATTGTTATTTTGAATTAATTGTACCTTTTGTTGTATAATTTAAATAACTTGCTGAACTTCAATTATTTTAATATGTGGTACGTATTATCACTTTTCATTATACCATTCTCTGAGTCCTTGATTCTTTAGTTTTTTTACCTTTGCTCGCAGGAAATGAAATATCAGAAGACGCGTGCATTGACCATCAACTTTTAGATATATAAATAAATAAAATATAGTAACTGTTCATTCCTTGTATATAAGTTTACTAAATAAGTTTTTCATATTCAAACATGTATGCAAATTTACATTTAAATTTTTCATTAAAATATTTTATTTCAGATATAATTTTTATTAGATTTTAATAAGTTGTGTAAATTTTTCAATCGATATACAATATTTGACAATATTTAGACTTTTTGATAGTTTAACGAGAACTCCTTTTAGATGAAGGTCTCGTCCAGAAATTGGAATGTGGTTCTATTTAGTGATATTGTTAGCCAGTCCAGTCGTGACCAGCTACGAGTATGTGTGTGACGTCGTCTACCTAGTGTGCTTGGTCTGTCACTCTTGCTGTTACCGGCTGGCCCTAGCCACTCTGTGACCCATATGTTTTATCTGTCGTAAGTCATTTTAGCTGCATGGGCCGCCCATTTCCATTTTAATTCCCGAGCATAGCTTAAGGTTTAGTAATGTTTGACTTCTTTCTATGTGCGGTATTTTCTGTAATTGATTTATTTTCATCATATTCTTCGTCATACTACTCGGCCATGTCTGTATTTTGTTTTTGATCTTACGACTGAATTGCCAAGTTAGACAAGTAATGCTTAAGAGGTCAAAATGCCTGAATCTATTACTTTTCTTTTTAATCCCCACAGTGACCAGGTGACGGTCATATTCCTCAACGTTGACCAGCACGCTTGGGAAGGGGAGGAAAAAGGCTCAGAAGCTGTAAAGCAATACTCTTTTTGGTTCAGTATACCTTATCACATAGTTCTTCTTAACTTCCTGTATTTCTTCGTATGAACAAGCAATTTTCATATTTTTTACAATGGTACTAATAATCCAGTTGTATATTCCTGGTAGTTTTTTCTGATTATTCTACTACAAAAATGTTACGTTCTTCTTTCTTATTCGTTTTCTTTTTTTATTTATTATTTCTTGTTGATGTTCAATTCAATTCGCGAATACTTTACGAAATGTTCATTATACTCTCCATCTCTCATGGCTGCTTTCCGTTTTTTATGAGTGAAGATACCACTAATAGTTAGGATCGACCTTTATCTTAGTTTACCCACTCGTTGATAGATGGTGTTGTCAACAACTATGGTTAGAGATGCAGTTTTGTTGCAGATAAATATCTGGTTATTATCTTTTAGAAAACCTTTTATTGTTCTCAAACTTCACAATTTAGTACATGTACACTCCCCTGATCAGCTTTTTATATTATTTGTAAGATTTTTTTCAAGTATTGTTCTTCTAAAACAGTCTGTATGGTAACAACGTTGACCAGTATGTCAGTAGCTTTTCTTGCGATTCCTTCGCTTTTTATTTTGTCGAATAAATTATACACACCAAATATATTATAATTTATAAGCTTTATTGTGAATATCGGACCGAAAATGTTAAAGGGAATTTTGAAAACAAAACAAATTATTAGAATATGTATTGAATACTACAGTTGGTTGATTTACAACTATTTGGTATCCATTCCTACATTTCGGACTCAGATTATACAATAGCACAGATGTATTCCGAGTAATTTCTATACATATTGAATAGCATGGGTCAGACTACATAAGCTATACAAGTGTCAATTCAAATAAAAGTCATTTGTAATCGATGGAGAACGACGACAGATTTGGCTGCTGTCTAGACACAATTAATTTAACAGCTTATCTTATCCTGTCGGCAAGCATTAGATTCTTATTAAACTCACATATGCTACCAATTTATTCTCCAAACTTTTATTATAATCGTTAAGATAAAATTCAAATATATTATCCAGTGATTTTATAACGCGCAGTTGAAACAAATGACTACCTAAGTTAAAGTCTTTCTTGTTATCTCTTTTTTGTAAGTAATATTTTTTATGTACTTCACTCATGAAAAAATTTCAACGTTATCTTCACACGTTACGGTAACTAAAAAAATGTGTGGTTTACGCTTTATTTACTACTTCTATATATTACTACCGTTTGAGAGTTAGTGTTATGTGTTGTCATAAAGACAAAATGAAGGTTATTGGGACTACAGAACAGTAAAAAAAGTTGTCATACCTCCAATCAGCATAGTAATTATACTAAATATCTTTTCTGCTAGAGTATTGGCAGCAACGTTGCCGAAACCGACGCTTGTTAGTGAGGAACAGGTGAAATATAGCGCTGTCACATAACTCTCACTATGCGATATATTCGGTATGGGTACCTTTAGCCTTTCCGCCAAGGCGTTTATCCATCCTAGAATAAACACACTGATATTAATATTTAAACTAAAGAGTGAATAGTAACTGGTAAAAAACTGTAATACACATCTTATAACTAATAGTAGGATCTATAGTCGAACTGCCGTAAGCTTTGCCTTCTTGATGGTTTGCGGGACGCGGGGTGGGTAACACGCTCGGTTACACACTACAAGATTTCCAATCTCGATATCTTCAGATTCATTTGTAAAAATTTAAACCACATGGAATAAAAATAGAATTTATTCCTATGTAATTTAATTTATATTATTGTACGCTATGAAGATAAAATTGTTAAAATTTTAATACTTACTTAAATAATCATTAAAATAAAATCACCTTACCTTAATTTAATATGATAATAAGTATTCTGTGTCTAGATATAATTTTGTAATGAATTGTAAGCATATTTAAATAAAATTGAAGATTTAATATTAATAGATAGAAAATCATATATTATAAAATAATGATGAATATGAAATTATCATCATTTTAATTGATTGAGGGTATCCTCACCCTGAGTCCCGCAAATCATCAGGAGGGTCAAGTCTGTCTATAATTAGCGATTAATTATTGATCTTTCATTTATTGAATGGAATACACAGATACGTAGATAATATTATCAAAGTACGAAATTTAAAAAAAAATCAAGTTGATCAAAAATTGGTATTTTTTAGGGTAAGGCCATTTTTAAAGCAAAATTACGGCCCTTAAGAGAATTCTCCTAATATCATCCATCGTAAGTGAAGTACCACAGCTTGAAAAATACAAATAGTCAAAAATCAAGAAAAATTAGGTTTCTAAAGTTCTTCTTCTGTTACAAAACGTACACTATACTTACCAATATTTATACATAATAGTATGTACACAATGCCTTGAAATTCGAACGAGTTATTTGAAAGTGGGTAGCATGAATGAAATTCAATACAAGTAAAATAAATTACCTAAATCCCAGACTTCGTCTTTATGGATTTCGATTTCTTTGTCAGCTATAATAAACCAAATGCAAGCCAGCCAATGGGCGAGTAAAGTGAAAGAGAGCATTAACAGCGTCAGTATCAAAGCCGAGTATTGTGAGTATCGATCCATTTTCTGCAACAGCCGGGCGAGTCGCAGCAGTCTTGTTAATTTTACTAAATGAACGTTGCCATGTGTCGACTCCTGTGCAAACATTGTACATGATGTAATTATGCTAATCAACAAAGTGTACTCTAAATAATTAAATATGAAACTCTTGTAGGTACTTTAAACCACTCGCGGTAGTTTTGAATATAAGCAAGTCGTTTGTTTTAACGTTATTTCATTAATATTGTGTAGCAAAGATTAAGATTTATAAAACACACTTACAGCAGCACAGCTACATTTGAATTTGGATGAACAGTAATATACGGTCACGCTTTATGTACACCATGTTTTAATCTTTTAAAGTTACGTATGTGAGTACAACTAAAGCAGCTGCCTCTGTATTAGGCGGGCAATTTCCGAAGTACCGCTTAGATTTAGTATGTAAATACATAAAAAATTGCTGTGTAATTTTAAGACTATTGCCCCAAAAAATCACTACAAGTATTCAATTTGTAAGGCTCCGGGGGCAGAACTACTCGTATAATAACTTTATATTAACCTAATTGTTATTTCGTATGTAGAATAAAAATACCCAATCGGCCTAGGTAGATCTACTTATGAGTAACAAATCAAAATGTTTAAAATTCGTGCACTTACCGCTCCGCTATATACGTCAGATGCATAAAGTAAGTCAAACGGGAGTGCAGCCAGTAGATCCACCACAAACCAACTCCGAATGTAATTAAGGGCTATCGCCTTAGAGTCAGACACTACTTCACCTTTCTTACTTACAAATGTCGTTCGGAAATTAAGCACTATATCTGAAAAATTAAGTCACATTTTCTATTACGTGGGATAAAGGTCTGTAAGTAAGCGATCAATGTAGATTATTTCATACAACAAGATATCAGGCCACATTTTGCCCGACCGTATTGTTAGCTTTCATATCACTAATGGGAAAAAGTCTTTATTTGTGTAGTAGAATAACTACACTTTCTTTTCAATATAAAATATGTATTATTGAAAAGACATACACCAACTTGTTTCATATATGTGTATGATAAAATAGTTAAAATCATATTGAATCTTATTGTTAGTTAAAAAGGGCAGTTCAGCTAATAGGATACTCGTACATATATCAATAATAATCATAGGCTTACATATTTTCCGTTAATGTATAATAATAAATAATTAACACAGTTTTTTACCCTAAACCACGTAAATAACCCAAAGAAAGATGTTATAAATGCTTCACAAGACAGGATGTTCATAAGTTCCAATAATTTTACTCTTAACAAGACTTGTATCTTATTTCTGGAATTATTTAACCTGTGGTCAATTACCGATAATGAAGAGCGCTTCCACAACGACATCACTAGCAACGCTTATTCTGGGATGTCCTGGGTCTACGAAGCTAGCGTTGTAGGGCACTACCACAGCAACGTAGAATGTAGCTATAAGGATAAGCCAGTCCCAGAACGTTTTGAATACTCCATAGTGTGATATTATAAATCTCGACCTTTTGAGTGCCGAGGTTTTGTACTCGGGCAACGGAGGGTCTGATGAGTGCAAAAGATTCTGAAAGACGACCTCAATTTAATTACGTAAGTACATTCTTATAAATATTTTATAAAGACTTTCCGGTTCTTTATTTAATAAGGAATAGATTGTTAATATAAAAATAGCTGTAGAGTATTAATCAAAAGTTACTTTAAATTATTTCCAAGTTTCGATCAAACATGACTAGAATTTATAATAGTTTCAGATATGGCATATTATTAACAATTCTTATTACTGAATATGGTTAAGTATTGTATTAAATATTTAGTTATAAATTATACTTTCTATTATAAATTATGATGTTAGTATACTTATTAGAATAGATTTTTTTTTAATAATTTCCTTTATCCCATTCAAGTAACATTGTTCTCTTCTGACATATACGTGGGCGAAGGTATCTGTTCTAATATTCAAATAATCGAGAAAGTTTGCTATCTGTAACTAATTCCAAATACGGAATAAATATTTGTCTAATGGTAGGTTTGGTGTAATTCAGTTCCGTACAAATTCAGACCCGCATCTCACCAAAGCAATTACACTTAATTCGGGTTAAGTTGGTAACCCAATTTGAGACACAACTTAAATATTTTGTCAACTTATTTATTCTCAGAATGTATCAGTAAGTAAGTAAAAATTGAAATATTATATATAAAAAAGTTCATTTAATGTAAAGTCATGGTCATATTTTACAATAGTAGATATGAACTCTGGAAATATGGCACGTTGGAAAATTTCACTTCAAGTTTTCAGTTTCATTTTAGTTCAACATTACTGTGAAAATGAAAATCTTGTCTTCAAATTCATGTCATACAAATTAAAGGAGCGAAGCCTATCATAAACTAAATTAGAGAATGAAAAGAATATTTAAAGAGAATGAATGATTCTGTGGTTAGGACATAGAATAGAATGAAAAACCTTATTCTTAATGTGTAAAATAAAAATATAAAATGTAGGTTAAGGTTTTTCACATACTGAATGTAATGGAAAAACTTATCTATTCTGTTACTTTCAGTATGTTCAGACATCATGTTAGTTATTAAAATTTACCTTACTAACATTGTTGAGCTTTAGTTTAGTCTTCATTTTATCTGGTTTATAGTGTCCTGAAAGCTGGTATAGTACCGCCCTAGAACGACGCCTGCCCATGTTAGCGGGCGACGGCGCTTCAGGATCAAGATTGCCATTCGGGTCTGGAAGTAGGCAACTAGATTCAGCGCGGAACCGGGCGCCCAAGAGTGCCGCTGCGGGTACAAATGGGGATAACGCTAGAGTGACCACGCCAGCCGAAGGCCGCACCGCGGCTCCTGCATGCATAAACCACCCTGTTACACACTGCACGACTGGCTACGTACCAGCTACCATTATCTACTTATGCCGTAAAAAAATATGCCCCAAAAACAAATTTTCTTATAACGATACTCGAAAAATAATCCTTGAGTAATTTTAATTAAAAAAACATATTTACTTCGCTTTCATATTCATATCGAATATTGGATACGAGAATTATCTTTCCAGATGTTAAATAAGAAAATCTTATAAGTAGGCTGTAGTACTGCTTTGATATAATGAAAGTTCAAAGTAAGTGTTATCGATACTATTGGTAATCCTGAAATAACTGTAATCTCATCAATAAATGTAACTTCATACAATTTTATGACTCAATATTTTATTTTTATTAGACATTGAACTTTCACTATATATCAATAGCATAATGTCGCCAGAAATAAAAGAAAGCAAGTACCAAGCGTACAATGCAAATGTAAAATAATTAATTTAAAAAATCGGACATGGAGTACCTACTCGTACATTTACAAGCAAAAATGTAATTTAAATTTTGGAAGAACAACGTTGATGTATCATACATTGTATTAAGTGAAACTTGTTACAAAATACCATTATAACAAAACAAAGAAATGGGAATTCCCAGCCTGGGCAAAGTAATGTATTCTTCAAGTCCAAGTTTGCAGACAAAAGCTTTTACTGGCTTCAAAAACTTTTCGCTATTACTTAATTTAATACAACCGCATTCTTTATCCAGGTCTGTATTATTCCATATAGTTAATAAACCAAGTGAATAAAAGAAAGGATAAGGTTTGTGTTTGTCCGCACTGCTTCTATTCATGACATTTACATAAACAATTAACAGACTGCAGGGCAAAGTTTAAGCTATACTAAACATTGAGAGTATTATAATATCATGTGCTACATAAGCAATTTCTAATTTCATTGCTTACATTAACTATATTAAAACAACGTAAAATAAAAAATAACACTGTTAAGTATAAGGGCCAACGTCAACACCAGCTAGTAATACACTATATAACGCACCATAAGTTAACAAGCTGTCTAATAGTAGGTATTAAGAGAAGGCATGCTGTAGGGCATGGTGTTTTGAGATAATACAGACAATTACTTCAACCAAACATCGTATTAAAATACTCATTTTATAAAATTTGTTTGTTGATTCAGATGCTCAACCTTTTTTTTTTACTGTGCGGGTATTCCCTCGGATACCACCTACCGGCGGTTATGTCGGGTTAACCTAAATATTTTTCAATTCAGTGAAAATATCAATTTTTTGAAACTTTATGCTTACGTCACTTTTTACAATTAATTATTAGAAATGAGTAATGTCTTCCGTTTCTTATTTACTAATTGAATCTATTTTATAACATCCGTTACGACGCGGTTGCATCAAAGATCTAACAGAGTAATCGATTAACATTAGACTTCTTTCTATGTTTTTTAAATGTATATAAAATTTCCACGTTCGAATAAACGGTGAAATATACAATTTCTACATGAAACAAAGACCTAACATAAGCTACTAAAAATTTCAAAGTTTCATCGACTTGCGTATGTACCATGTGTTTGATAAGAAGTATCTCAAATATTACCTATATTATCTCAGTTGTAAACATACAGTATATAAGAAAAGTATAAATGTGTATAAATAAATGTAGGTATGCATTGAATGAAAATGTTTATCTATGCGAACATACAAGTGTGCGTGAGGTACGGATCCAAAAAAATAAAAAATTGCAAACTGGCGACATATTAAACTAATAAATGTACAGAGTTTTGTAAAGAGTTCACGTAATTATTGATACTCAATAATTACATCGAAATACAGGGTGGTTTTAATTTCTTCAATATTTAAGTTTATCGTATTCAAAGGAAATTTGAATTCTCCAACAAAAAGTCTATGCTTCAAGTTGTATTTAACAATGTCGATATCGTAAGGAACTAATCTCAAACGTTAACAAATTGTTCCCAGCCAAAGCCAAAGTATTTGTACTGTTTAATTTAATTTGATAGATTGTACGGTTGTTATCAGACAAGAAGCATACACCAGTTATAATTATTCTAAAAGAGTCAAAGTCGAAATGTTCTACATATATAAGACAAAGAGTAAGTATTATTAAAATTAAAACTAAATAAAAATAACATAGGTAAACTTTGTTTATATTAATATCATTTAACACCTACATTACAATGAGTTCCATCAGCGGTGCTAAGTCGTCCTTAACTCAAAACGTTCGGTTGTGTAATGAGTTTAAAGAAGTACAAGAATACATTGATAACAAAATACAAAGTGTAAACATACTTAATCTATTTTCTATCTACTCAGGCTTATTGCTTGACTATCTACAGTCTAGTCTTGTAAATCTACAAAGAGGATACGATGGAAACAGTCTTAAAGGAACTTTACCGTGCGGTGATGCTCGCAACTTGCTAGGCAACTGGGAGTTACGGGAGGTCAATCTAATGCTATCAACCTTACAGATGTACCTATAGCACTAAAAGAACGTGCTCAGTATGGTTAATGTGAATACAGAACCGCCAACATCTTTGAAAAACAACGCATTATTAATATCACCTCATTTCAAGGTCACTATTTGAAAGGTACTTATATTAATTTTTGCTGCTTGCGTTTTCTTAAGCAGTTTTAAGTGTCACCTTAACAAAGGTACTTACCGCTGTCGAAGTTCTCATTAGTGTTCATGGCGGCCATCTTGGTGTTGGTGATATCCTTGAAGGAGGCGAGGAATAGAACCACTTCTCGTTTCTCATTTTTAATTGGGACGATGTCGAGCAAACACCAGAATGGAGAACCTATAAAGTTTAGTCAATGTTAATTGCATATTCAAAGGAAGAAAGGAGCGCTGAGTAACATTGATTATGTATGAACCATCAACCGTTATTGGAACAATTCAATGACAATATTTCTATGCTTTTTAATTTAAAGGATGCCCGATTTGTTTTGAATTTCATCCGTTTAGCAAATAATAGGGATCCTAGAGTTTTCCAGACTTCTTTAAGACAGCTACAAGAGTTCGATTTATTATTTCTTCAAATTTAATTAGAGTTTTTAATGGTATTCGTGACGTTTCGTTGTCTATTTAAAATAGATGTACCTACTACAATGTATAGTTTTTCCTAATACAGAGTTGCTATGTCGTCCCATTGGATTGTAAATGCTGCTGACGACAAACAACTGGAAGCTTGTAAAAGTTTAATTTTGTCAAATAGATTCGTAAAGTTCTTATTGGTACTTGTTTACGATCGTGGCAGATTGTTTTGCAAAAAGAGTAATGAAAAGATGTAATGGTTGAATGGAAAAGTCCTCTAGTAATAAGTAATTAAATTTAATCTACCGTAAATGGGTGTTTAACTTGTAAAGGATAATGTATTAAATACAGAGAGAATGAAGAGTGCAGTAGAGTAATGGGTTTCATTAAAGCTAATTTCAAGTTACGTGACACTTGGTATTCTCAGTAATAGTGAAAATAGAATTTTCAAGCTATGCATACCGCTTTTCTTGTAAAATATAAGTTCCAGTTTAAGTTCATGTTTGGATTCGAGCGCCGAATCGATCTCTTGCCTATGTTCATCTCTTGTGTCTGGTCCGTGTAGAAATTTGCATGCGCAGCCTTTTTGCATGATATGGGCGCGCGCCCACCCTGTCAGCTCGCAGAATCCGTCTGAACAATACACGATCGGGTATGACGGCACTTGCGCGTTGCCCAATACAAAGTTGCTGTCTGTGAACAAATTAAACATTACATTTGTTTTAATTTATTATGTCTTCATAGCAGTTTAAACTTCTTATTTACTTATTTCCTTATTTTTCTTCGTGTAGATAAATAAAAGATCGCTTGGCGGTCGAATTACATCTACTCGAATGTTCTATATGTAGCAATAATCCTAGTAAAATTTGAACTGTCACTTTATAGATTTTTGTACAAAGACAGGTCCATATATCTTCAAGTCGGCAATTTTCATAGTTTTTAGAATTTCGCAACTTGTACACATATCAATAGCTTTAGTTGTATAGCGGGATTTACACGTTACACTTAAAATGTTATCTGGTTAGCATTTGATCTATAAGTATTCCAATTTCTAAATGTTTTCATGCGCCATATTTGTTTAAAGAGGCACAAAGAAAATTTCACTAATTAATGTACGGATAAAGTTTAACTGTGCCTAAAAAGATCGATCGCAAGTAATCATCGTTACATTTGTTATGCTTGTAAGATCAAAGGTACTACTGTACCGACAGTAAAAGTTTTCGTCAGTAAAAAGTTTCCAAATAGAAAGTTTCGTTAGGTATTTATTTTTATTTCGTTATCTTAAATTTCAACAATAGTTTTCCAAGTGGAATCGAATCGAAGGTAAGACAATCCTGAGACAATTGCATCATTTGAGTTAAATTCTAGTCACGGGTGATAGCTGGCACCTGACCTAACACGTGAAGATTTCATTTATAACGTCCCTTTGTCTTTGCTTCCCTTTACCGTTCACGTTGCGAAAACAACACATTAATCTTTTTTCGTAACACTCCTAAAATATAGCTCAGTGAAAACGTTCTTCACGCAACGAGCTAAATCTTATTTGAAAATGATTGGAAAACGTCGATCATTTATATAGAGTACGTGAATTAATGAATTCATTATAGGAGTTAATTGACTTTTCATAGCCATTTTCAACAATGAGATAAAGGAACAAGTACAGAGTACGTTGAATCGAATTGAAATGTTTAAAAAATTAATTATTGTGACAAAAGCGTGTATGACAATTACTCTAAAGAAAAGGTGGTACTTGGAAAAGCCAAGTCCAAAATAATTAAATTAAAATTTTATTTTTGATTATTAAGTACTCCTTTTAAGCACTAAAATTTAGGTCAAATACTGAACATGTTCAAACGTGTCCTTAACAGAAGTGGAATAAAGTGAAGTGAAGTTAGCGCTTCGTTTCAAATTTGAGAGGTATAGAAACAAGTAGTGGATTTTCATATCCTTTGATTAATTTCTAAGTGCAGAGTCGCTCCTCCTTGAGATCTTTCTCTTCGTAAGAGTAACTTTGGATTAGAACATAATATCCGAAATTAATGATTTAATTTTTAATGTCCTTAACTAATGAGAAGCTACGTTGTCTCTTGTAATAATCAGGGAATATATACGTTACATAGTAATTATGTATAGATAATTACTATCTACGGGTGGCTTTTAGCAGCTTTTAGCTTTTTCTTTTAGGTTACTCATGACTTTTTAGAAACAAACATCCGAATTACTTTAATATCTAAGTTTAAAGTCAATTTTCATTCTTCACGTAGATGATAGTGAAGTCCCTGAACAATGGCGTGTTAAATCGTATAATAAATTGGTAGATTATATTTATTATGGCTTCAAGTAAAAAGTCGTATAAAATTGTAAGTTCTCTAGTAGTCTTTACAATTTTATACGACTAAATTTAATGAGATTCTACAAGTAAGGTATATTAACGTGAATAGTTTAACCTGATTTAGTACGCTACGAAGTTTTAGACACTTTTTTTTTAATTCTTATTAAGAAACAAGGTTTAAGTTTTAATATAAGATATTATTAATTAAATTTGATTAAAATGATATTCTGGATTAATATTTGGATTTTGTCTCAAATTACGTTTTATTTGAAATGCCTAATTTTAATAAGAAAATTAAATTACTATACTGTTATAAATATATACGGGCAAAAAGATATCAAATTTCCAACTCTACTGAACAAGATTTTGGAACAAACAAAGAGTATAAATGACCTCTATTGGCGGTCGTACCCCCGACGTAGTGTTTATTATATAATAGAATATTTAGGAAGTTATTGAAATGGGCCCAATACAAAAATCGTAGCCATTTGAATTTGAATGTTCCTTAAATATGACGATTTATTTTATAAACTTTACTATTTCATTGGTAAAATGAAAATGGAGGTGGCGGTATGAATATTTGAATTTGCTTTTTGTTATAAAGAAAATTGTGTTCTTAAAATGATAAAAGGGTTATTAGTTTTGACTTGAAAAGTCGTCAAAAAGGCTAAAAAGTTTTGAAACCAGTCAGAAATATGTAATAAAGATTACGGGAATTAACGTGCCCGCTAATGTTACTAGGTACGAGTAAGATGCCTTTGAAGTACCTGACGTTACAGCTAGACAGTTTCCTCAGGAATAATGAGGTAATTTTTTTACTATCATTTTATACTACATACATTTAAACAAATAAAATTATATTATTATTATTATAATATTTGACCACCTCGGTGGCACATCAGTAACAAATGCGACTGCTGAGCTTGAGGTCTCTTGTTCGAATCTCGGGTCAGACCAAATGTTTGTATAATCTTCAAATATTTGTTTCGGAGTTTGGATCTTTGTTATTTAGTATATAAGTAATTTATCAGTCAGTCTAGTTATATTTTATTTATTTATTTATTTATTATCAACCATACACTATCTTTACAGATTACACTTAATACAATAGAGCAGAACTAAGTATAAACTCTGCTTGGTTTGAAAGTCCGAAATATTTATTATTTATTTATTTATTAATCGTGTAAAAAATTTGTTCGGTCTGTCTTGTATTATTTATTAAAAACTAGTACTTTCTTACGGTTTCCTCTGCATTTTAGGTACAACACTGTTTGTGCGTGGTAGGTTTCATACTGTATGACGAAATAAATTTGTTTTCATAATTTAATCCCAAGAATTTAAAAAATCCATAGTAATTCTACTATTCGAAGCGATGACAAATCTAACATATCAAAAATCATAAATGTCAGTGCAATTGTTCTTAAACTTCAAATGTGTGATCAACCTGACTTTGTTTTATTTATTAAAATTTATCAATTAACAGTGAAGGAGAAATGAATCCATTCTGTATGAACAGATATATATTTTAAACAATTTTCTTCTATTAAATTTAGGGTAAATAAATGTACAGGTACATTATAAGGACAAAGTTTTGATTGCTCTCGTAGAGGAAAGTAGACTGTGAGCGTTTAATCTCTTAACTTTGTTCATAGCGTTCTATTAAAGTCTCTAAGTGCTTGCCCCCCTGAGACGTACCTATAACAGTCGTACTTTTATATTTAGTATTCTTTAAGCCTCGACGTCGTAGCGATTAAGAACAGGAATTTAAAGGGAAATTTTCGGGCAGGAAAAATATATTTTCAAAGTTAATGGACTTCACCGTTTTTTCCGGTTCATAACTCACTAAAAAATGATGACAACTGAGTCATTATCTACGTGAATAATGAATAAAATGTATATAAAAACGTGAATTAAATGTATTATTCTGCAGGTACTCTTGAATTTGCGTCCTAGTTGTATTAAAACATATTATTGATACTAGGGAAATCTTATTTACCCATGTAAATCAAAGACATTTTGAAGCCTTTTTTTGTCTATTTCTGACATAAATTAATTGTAACTAGTTTGAAATTTGTCTTTATTTTTAAACACGCTTTAAATTTTAGAACAAGATATGATTCATGAATACATGGACATATTTAAGTCATAAACTGGTAAATGAACTGGTATCACAGTTTTGTTCGAACTCATAACTCGGCCTCCCACTACCCGTTTTATGCATTTAGAATATCTTATAACAGAGTTGTAAATCTTGATTTTAATGAAAAATTAAACGTCAGAAAAAATTAAAATAGAAAATCCCACGCTACTGAGGTAAGCCGTAAGCTCCAAATAACGAACGTATTGCGAATATGCTGGCATTGTGACCTTAAATTGATACGTCAATTTGAACATATCAGTCCAAAGGATTCTCAAAAAACCGATAACAGCTGATTATAGGAACGATCCCATTGTAACATGTTGTGTTACAATGTAATGATCAAGTCCGTCGGTTCACAACATAAATTGATTTATGAATGACTACAGTAGTAAATCAGAAGATTTATAACATGATTAGCTGGAATTTTAGTCTTCCAGTTTTGTTCGCATAACAATAAGCAGTGGGTGAATTTTTTTACTTGCGACTAATATTGGCATGAAATAGTAATTGAATATTTTTTAAAATACCTAACTAATGAAAGGTTGAATTGTGTCCCATCTCATCTGAAAGACGTATAAAACTCAATATGTACACAAATGTATGTATTTAAAAAGGTTTTTCAGCAGTTCTGTTTATAACCTATTCTTCGAGAATGTTGATTATGCTGTTGTTAATGAAATAGTTGTTGAGACAAACTCACTCAATAGTGAAGATAATTTAAGTGAATTTCGCGATGTTTGTTGAAATTATAAACAAGTGCTTGTTAAAACGTCAATAAATTTGTCCGTCTTCTACTAGCTACACTATTCGCTAGACATCTATGTCACTTTTTTCACAATTCAAATTTATCATGAATCGAATCGTATCGAATGTCCTACACCATAAAAATTATAAATTTTTATTAATTAAAGTATACAGGACACGATTTAATAATAATATTTCGAACATTTGACACACAACGTCATCTAGTTTCATATTAAGCAGAACTTGTGCTATGATAACTAGACTGACTGAAAGAATACTTATATACTCTTTTTTTTGTTAATACGTACATATTATACATAGGAAACACCCAAATTTCGAAAATATTTGCAGATCATATAAACATTTGATCCGACCCGGGAATCAAACCCGAGACTTCAAGCACAACCGTCGCATTCACTACCGCTGCGCCACCGAGGCAGTTATTGGTATGACAACGTGAAATTATACTCTTTATCGGTATTTCTTAAGCTGGTGTAGCAATAGTATAACAAATGAAGTGGAATTGTCTAGATTATAATCGAAAAATATTGTGAAGCAATTTAAAATTCGGCTCAAGCGGTGGTTCTATTGATTATTAAATTGAGAACGCCGTCAACGATAAGGGTCACTAATGGAGTAAAGAAATAATATCAACATTGAACGTCGTACTGGAAAAATCCATTTAACAACTAGTTCAGTTATGTTAAAGTGATATTAAAAAATACATTAAAAACTTAGGCATTTTAGCTTTGTATTGAATGTCTAGTGAACAATTATATATGTAGAATACATAAAGACGCGTACAATGGTTTGTTGAAACAGTAAAAGTATGTATGCTAAACAAGAAAAATAATATTTCCTTGCAAAGTTCGTTAATGTTATGAACGTGAAAATTGTGATAAATGAACTGATGAATGTTTGTTATTGAATTCCATTGGGGCCCTAACGAAATTGGGACGGGTAGAGGAAATAATCTGATATACGGCACTTGACATTTAAAAATATCATTGCATAGCTTACATAAATTGCAGTAGTCGATAGAGAGATAAATAACATTAGTCAATTCTTTAGTCCACTGTATAAAAATAATGTTTTTCTTATGTGTGTATGTGATATGACATTTTCTTCATTTATGAAAAAAATTTTTTTAAGAATTTATTGTTTTTTGTACTTACTGGATTATTGTACGCATTAAAGTGACATCGGACAGTTGGAGAGACATGCTTCGGCATGAATAGGGCGGCTCGACCGAAATGACCATAGCCTAACTGAAAACGGCTTTATACAAATTTTCGTTGCTTTTTTCACCATGTGAGTGAGATTACCGGAATACCAACGCCCTTTTTCAGTGATCCTAAGGGGAAATTCTTCCACTCCTAGGACGGCCGGCAATATATTGCAGATGCAGCTGTCTATGGATGGCGGTAGTCACTTGCCATCAGTTGATTCGTCTATTAGTATGTTCCCTCATACCGTAAAAAAAATGTAGGCATTGTTACAATTCTTATGATCTAGATTTCAGTTAGAATTTACAAGTTTTGAATGTTTTATAAATATTCACAAAAAAGGAAATTCCAGACTACATTATGATTTTATAAATATTTTTTGCAGAAATCACGTCACAGTTGTTGTTATAATAATTTGGTGCTAACTTTCCGACGTTAAAATAAAATGAGGATTTTGTTCAGAGCAAAATTGCCACTTTAGTGCTCTCATAACTTTTCCAAACAGCCCTTCCGGAAGCAGATTACCCACCGATTTTATTTTCTTTACCACGTAGTAGGGTCACGAAGTAAAACATACGAATTTTTTTAATTTTGCTTTGACCACTACATTTGGGTCGCCAGTTTTTGTGTTAAAATATTAACTTTTAACAAAAAACTGGTAGTTCACATAAGCAGAGCATACAAGTTGAAATTTTAAAGCAATATCTGGTATCTTGTATAAATGGTATCATCATTTCAGCCAAAAGACGTCCACTACTGAACATAGGGTGGACCACCTTATATAGTACATACGAGGGGTGATCAATAAGTAATGATAATCAATGTATAAAACAATGATTAGAGTTAAAAATGAATTTTATTTTTCAACATAGTCTCCTAACAAATTAATTCATTTAGCATATCTTTTTTCTAAACCCGTGATTCTTTTAGAAAAAATCTTTGTCTTGGCCCTCAAAAAATGTCTCTACAGCGGCCATCACTACACCATTGTCCTCAAATTTCTAGCCCTGAAGGTGTTCTTTGAGCCGAGGAAAGAGATAGAAGTCGCTAGGAGCTAGATCTGGCGAATAGGGAAGGTGTTCGAGCAGTTCTAACCCCGTTTCTTGAATTACAGCCATCGCAACTGTGGTTTTGTGAGCCGGGGCGTTGTCTTAGCGAAACAGCACTCCAGTTCTCCTTTTTTTTCTCGATGACCTCTCGTAATCTTCTTATTTGATCTGCGTAGTAAGAGCCCGGTATGTGGCTCCCTTTTCCAAATATTCCACTATGATAATGCCTTCAGCGTCCCAAAAAATAGACACCATAATCCGCTAAGCTTGAATTTCTTTGGCGTTGGTGAGAAGGCTCGTTTCCAAGTCATCGACTGTTTGATTTCAGGAACAAAATGATGGATCCAGGTCTCGTCCATGGTCACGAAACGATTGAAAAAAATGTTTTAATCAGCTTGCAACTTTTTGAATTTGACCCTCGAAATGTCGAGTCCTTTCTTTTTTCGCTAGTCGGTGAACATTCACGGCACCCAACGCGCCGTGACGTTTTTCATATGTACATAATTCATTCACAATTATTTTTTGAATGCTACCATATGAGATCCCTGTGACCTCAGCAATATGCCTTACGGTCAGTCTTCGATCGGTCAATACGATTTCTTCTACTTGAAAAAGTTATTCTCGGTCAGGGACGTGGATAGGCGTCACTCGCGGTGTTCCTCTTCAGTGGATGTTTTGCCCAGTTTAAATTCCTTTGCCCAACGTACAACTGTGGAATATACAGGAGCAGACTCCCTCAATGTTTCTTTCAAGTCACTGTGTGTGACTTAGGTGGACATTTTTTCAAGCAGAGGTACTTAATCATGGCTCTAATTTCGTTTTTCTCCATTATGGTGTTATCTCGTCGACAGTTCCTATTCAAATGAATGTACCTCCCTTTTTTTTTTTTTCGATTTGGCCTATGGCTGTTGGCCTTAGGTGGCCTCTACAACCTTACCCGGATTTTTCGGTGAGCGCTGAGGGCTCTCAACCGGTCATTTATTCAGTAACATCCGACGTCGGCTTGGGGCGTTACTGCTAAGTTGGGGCGACCTACTCTCATGTTTAGACGGTTTACGCGGTGCGTATACCGCCCCTGGCGGCGGGGGCGAAAACGCGGACGGTTCGTGATGGCTTCCCTAGCTGCGTTCGCTCTACGTTGAGCGAGCGTAATGTCGTCGTCTTCTTCCCCTAACGCGTGTTTGGGTCGACGTATATTCGAGATCCTACTGGGTGTGTACTTTACGGCTGCAACCACTAGAGGGTTGGGGTGAGTCGAAGCAGAGTCAAAGTAGCTAAGGGAGCACTGTTTCATGTATTGCTTGATGGTCAGCAATCCGAGGTCGATGTGAAGATCGACGTTGCGCACATACGAGACGTCCTAACAGGAAGGTAGCCCGGCTGCGGACTACCTTGATATGGGGGCCGAAGGTAAGACGGTCATCAAGAGTTATATCTAAATATTTGGCCTGCCTAGCCCGAGGGATAGACTTGCCAACCATCTGAGGGGTATTCTCCAAGGGATACAGGCTTAGCTGTCTTCTGTGAAATAGCACCGCCTGGCTCTTCTCGGGGTTGACCTCTATTCTCCATTTCCGGAACCAAGCGCCTAGTACGTTGGCTGCGGTCTAGAGTTTTTTGGCTACTATAGAGGGGTTCTTTCTTGAGCAGTAGATGACTGTGTCGTCTGTAAAACGTGCCGTTTGCACATACCGATGCTTCGGGATGTCGCTGGTATATAGGGTGAAGAGTAAGGGAGAGAGCACGGACCCTTGTGGGACACCAACTCGGATGGGGTGAGGGGAGGATAGAGACCCTTCTACTCGGTAGCGGACGCTTCGGTTCGGCAGGTAGTCTCGTATGATGAGCACGAGTCTGTGGGGCACTCCCATGGTGAATAGCTTAAATAGCCGTTGTGCCACACTTTGTCGTCGAAAGCTTTCGCCACGTCAAAGAAGAGGACTCCTGTGAACAGGTTGCGTTGCAGCCGATCGCTGGTGTATTCAACGATACGGTGGACTTGTTAGACGCACGAGTGATTGGTTCGGAAACCGAATTGCTCATTGGGAGGAGATGGTTATCATCGGTATATGCTTTCAGCCTATTGTATACTAAGTGCTCGTAGATTTTGCCTAATTCTTTAAGCAGACTTATCGGTCTATAGCTAGTCGGTTCGGACTTTGATTTGCCGGGTTTGGGTATTCCAATAACCAGGGCTTCTTTCCATTGTTGCGGAAAGCTATTATTTGCGAGCGCTACGTTAAAGATGAATGTCAGAAGGACCAATACCTTTCCGGAAAGAGTTTTATAACTCTGTTCGTAATTCCGTCCGAACCGGGTGCCTTGCGAGTGTGTAGGAACTTAGATTTTTTATGCTGAACTAAAGGGTGTACAAGCAAACCAAAATATATTTTTTTCGATTTTTGTGGGCGCTAGAAGTACCTGATTATCATTATTTATTGATCACCCCTCGTATACAATTGTGTGCGCATTTGGCTTGCCTTAATATCCGGTCTTGAATGCTGTATACTCAATTTGAATCAAAACATAGAACAACTTATCATTTATGTTTGAAAGTTTCAGAAGATTTTGACAGAGTTGTTAAGAAAAATAAATGGAATAAATTAGAATATAATAAAATATAAATACACATATAGGCGTATTTTAATTTTATTTTATATTTATTGTATGTTAATAACATCAACAAATACAAATCAAATTACAACTTTTATTCCTTTATTTTCAACCCTACACTAAAGGTGTCATAGCGAGCATACATTGTTCTCATATACCTCTGGTCTTTATCATCGTAAAAAGCTCTCTGGCAGCAAATACCTATAAGTGCTACTAAAAATCCCAACAAATTCAAAACCTTCTTCATCTATATTTATAAGACTTATTTTTATGCTTATATTTTGAAAGAAAATAAACTATGGCCACGTGCAACTTAAGAGTCAAAACTGCGTAGCAATCTTTTCAATCCTTTTCCTCAGAATATACTATAATCACATATGTTAGGTCATGTGCTGCTTATCTCATTATATAGGTATTATATCCATGACTGAAGTGAAATATTCGCTTGTACCGCTAAATTTATTAACCCGCGTCCGTCGATCAAACGTTGATCTGCAAAAAATATATTTTCTTTTCGCTACGATACTTCAATAATTGAGTTATTGGTCGTAATATGTCGTCTATTTGTGGCACAATTTTGGATTGACTCATGTATTTTTAAGTATACATTTATCTAACTTAAATAATAAAATGATTCATCGGTGTGAATTAGAATAATACTCGTACTATATAAATTTCCATACTTGCCACGGTTAAATTTCATTTCTTGATGTTAGACCTAGACTAGTCGAATGAAACTCCAGAATACACTGGAGGAATGCTCACGTTGGCGTCTGAACGTGAAATCCTGGTTGACCGAACTTTAACAAGAAACTGAAGTGGTCAGTGGTCTCTTTTGTGAAGCAGCAATGCTCTAGAAAGAGACTGTTGAACGGGATTGGGAGAGGTTAATACCGAGCCTAGCGAAAGTCGACGGCAAAACCATTCGTAGATGGGGTTGCTAGTTGCCACAGAGTGGGGACCTCTAGAGGCAGATTGTTGTACGTGCAGTACGTTAGAAGCCTGGTCGCAAAATGTGATCTGGTATTGGTTGGACCAATAGACACGGTAGAGCCTTCTACCAGGGCAGAGCCTGGACAGGCACTGTATCTAAATCCTCCTCAGAGCAGACCGCAAGAGATCCACTGGGATTGGCAATCCCGTCAACAAAAAAAAAGATCTGGTCATATTATGGTCCGTTTAAATACGTGTTGCCTCGGATATGACACCTTATATTGTATACTTAGTCTGGCCATAAATACTGTTACACTTAATTATAAAAAAATATTACATTTGAATTTCGAATCTGTCATTTTTATACGATTGTTCATTGTGTTTTCTCATTTTGGCGCCAATACATTGTAAAATATTTTGCGATATTAAAATGGTGTGGGGTGATAAAGAGAACCGAATCGCTGTGATAGCATTACACAAAGTAGGTATGGAGCCAAATGCAATTTTTAAAACTCTCCATACACTTGGTATTAGTAAAATGTTTGTGTACCGGGCTATTAATAGGTACAATGAGACCTCCTCTGTTTGTGACAGAAAAAGATCTGGCCGTCCACGTAGTGTTCGTACGAAAAAGGTGGTCAAAGCAGTAAGGGAAAGAATTCGAAGAAATCCTGTCCGAAAGCAAAAGATTTTATCTCGGGAAATGAAGATAGCACCTAGAACCATGTCGCGTATTTTAAAAGATGACTTAGGACTTGCAGCCTATAAGAGACGCACTGGCCATTTCTTAACTGATAATTTAAAGAAGAATAGGGTGGTAAAATCGAAACAACTACTGAAGCGGTACGCAAAGGGAGGTCACAGAAAAATTTTGTTTACGGATGAGAAAATTTTTACAATTGAGCAACATTTTAACAAACAAAATGACCGTATTTATGCTCAAAGCTCTAAGGAAGCTTCCCAATTAGTCGACAGAGTGCAACGTGGACATTATCCGACTTCAGTGATGGTTTGGTGGGGTGTTAGCTATGAAGGAGTGACTGAGCCATATTTTTGTGAAAAAGGTATCAAAACATCGGCACAAGTGTATCAAGATACCATTCTTGAGAAGGTAGTTAAGCCCCTTAACATCACCATGTTCAATAACCAAGTATGGTCCTTCCAGCAAGACTCGGCGCCGGGTCATAAAGCTCGGTCCACGCAGTCTTGGTTGGAATCGAACGTTTCGGACTTCATCAGAGCTGAAGACTGGCCGTCGTCTAGTCCCGATCTTAATCCGCTGGATTATGATTTGTGGTCAGTTTTAGAGAGTACAGCTTGCTCTAAACGCCATGATAATTTGGAGTCCCTAAAACAATCTATACGATTGGCAGTGAAGAATTTTCCCATGGAAAGAGTGCGTGCTTCTATTGATAACTGGCCTCATCGTTTAAAGGACTGTATTGCAGCCAATGGAGACCACTTCGAATAAGCTTTTTATATTTTTAATTGTTTTATATTTATGTATTAAACTGACACACTGTAAAAGTAATAAATGTTATTTGCAGTTAACAATTTTCTTTTTTCTTTATTACAATATTTATGGCAAGACTAGGTATAACTAGCAAATATCTCTATCGAAGTCTTTTTTAACATTACTCGATTAGCAATTTGAGTGCTAAGTTTGTACTGTATTTGCGTGACTTGTAAAAGATATTGGGTTTCAAGTTGAATATCTTAAGGTTTAAACTCGCTAAGCTCCATATTTTCGCTCACTACGGCATAAATTATGAAAAATACCTGCTTTCAACATGACTATTGTTCTGTATTTAATGACCTTGCCGATTTTAGAGTGTTTTTTTTAAAATCCTGTAATGAGTAATAACTTCTTATAGTTTTATCTGAAAATCTACGGATATAATGGATAGCAACATAGTTTAGGTTAGATTTACTTATCTGGTGAATAGATTAAATAAAATATAAATCTCTTACAGCTGATAAACAATATACAACATGCATAAACAACTTGAAACTTGCCTTATCAATAAAAAATCAAACAATATAATATCAAAAATAAGTTTACGGCGTCGCAAATTTGTCTACCTAGAAGTTGAGAGTTGAGAGTACCGTTATAATAGCGATTAAAGTGCATTTCAAATCAATTTCTTTACATATTAGCTTTAAGATTAATGATTTTGGCTATATAAAATTGGTATCTCCTACAATAGCCATCAAAAGTATAACTAACGCAGCAATAACAGATGTTCAATTCGATTAGATTTTCTTATATATTAAGGGTTCTTTTCTCTTTATACATAACTAATAATTTTGAAAGGTTCATTACCTTAGTGAGTTAACATTTCATTTTTTTACATTTGACATAAGTGTTTGATGTAGTGAATAACTACAAAACCCGAACAAAGCACAGACTCACCATCCATAGTACTTAGTAGTCTACTGCTGGAGATAGGCCATATCTTATTAGAAAGGAAGTTCAGCTCTACGATACTGGCCAGACGGGTTAGCATAATTTTTCTCCTCCTTGCAGTGTTATTGTCCTACGTAGTTTTTTGTTTTAGTCGACTCTTACGACACTCACGGGAAAACCAGGGTTTAACACTTCGTTTTTTTAAACCGTATCCACACAGATATAAAGACATGCAAATACACATACAGACAGACAATACTAATAGGATTACTTGTAGAATAAAATTACATTACTAAATCAACACCACTAAAGTAACATAGTATGGTAAAAAAACATCAATTTCATTAACAAAATCGGTCGTGATCGGTCGGGCGTTTGATGCACTTACGTGAATTGGAACAAACTACACTGTTAATCCGTGTAAATCCTTTCACCCTCGTAATCTACTCGTGTAAGTGGATAGCCCAGGCCGATTGGTTTTTCGTTTGGGAATAAATGGTGTACCTGGCAACGGCTTGTGTTTAATAAACTGTTTTTCCTTCTTAGACTACTTTCTTTTTGTACTCCATAATATTGATTGAAATTATGACAGTTCTTTTCTGCTACAGACACAAATGTAAAGTGAAAAAGTATCAGCTGGAATGAGACTTTTAGATTTTTACATTTTATTGTATAAGGCGGAATTATGTTTTAAATAGTTAAACTTTTTATCTGAGTTGAAACACTGATAAATTGAATTGACCGTGATTTGACTTTTTTTTTTACTTCTTAGTTGGATATTTGTACTATTTGTTACAGTCGGTAATTAAAATCTTTTATTCTAAAACATGTACATAACTGCTTCAGTGGTGCAACGGTAGTGAATGCGACTGTTATGCTTGAGGTCTCGGGTTCGATTCCCGGGTCGGACCAAATGTTTATAGGATCTGCAAATATTTGTTTCGAAGTTTGGGTGTTTCCTGTGTATAATATGTATTTATTTAAAAAAGGTATATATGTAAGTATTCTATCAGTCAGTCTAGTTATTATAGTACAAGCTCTGCTTAGTTTGAAACTAGATGACATTGTATGTCAAATGTCCAAAATATTTAAAATAAACAAAAAGAAATTATTGTCATTGACTGTTATTGATATTTTGGAATAGTTGTTATATACATGGAACACAACATAAAACACTGATAACAATCTCTTTTTAAATAAGACGAAGTTTGATCAACCAAAATCTACAAATAATTTATCCAATTTTACATTCAGTATGAATAAATCAATATTGAGGAAGTTTGATGGAGCATTTCTTAAAGTTAGAGAGTTGGCCGAACACAGCAGTGGTCTACCAAATTCTGCTGCGCTAACGGCACAAACTTTTACGTTTTACAAAATGGCTCACCACTAATAAATTGTAGTCTAAAACCTGATGTCAAAGTTAAAATTAATTCTCACTTTTAACCACCTTTTATTTTAAATTAATACAAACTTAAATTACTTGCTTAATTAGGCAATTTAATTTATTTTCTAAACAGATAACTGTTTGTGTTTATTTAGTTCAATTGTTTTTTTTTAACTTATCACTGATTTTAATACATCAACATTGTATTGAGTTGTAATAAACTATAACCAGCCATATAATTAGAGACCTATGTCCAGCTGTGGACTTTAAAGGCAGTTAATGTGATATGATGTTACGTAGCCGTCACTTCTTCATATTTCATGATTGATAATGAAGAAATAATTCAATCACTAAGATTAAGTTATTTCTTCAAATTTCAATAGGATCCAGGCATGAGTAGAGCGTACCTTATCAAATAAAACATATTTAAATGTCTGTATTCTGAGGTAAAGAACACACTACCAGATTAAAACTTACTTTCTTTGAAGTCCAATCAAAATAAAACATTAATCATAATCGTTATATGAGGCAACGAGACATCGTTTGAAAGTAAAAATAGTATAATGAACTGATTTGTATTGCTTCCAATAATCGCTGCGTCTCGAGAACTGTTCATATTTGCTGATTTTCCGGAGAATGTAGTTTAGTCCGTATGGTGACGGATTAAGAATGTATAGTGTTACCACCCCTATTTATCCCATGGGTGCCGTAATAAGCGATTAAGGGAACAAACTATTTAGGAAAATATCATTACGAAGGGCAGGGAAAAATTGAAACAAACCCTATTCCAACCCGTTTGGCCAGTGTGGTATGGTGGCCAAAACCTCCTTGCTAAGGAGAGGCTTATGTCCAGCAGTAGACTGTAGAAGGCGGTTGGTATGATATGATATATAGTTTAGTCTGTATTATTTTTACTTATCAATAGACTTATGAAAAGACTTATTTAGACTTATCAATCTTTCATACCTACAGACAACTTGATTTCAAAATAAACGAAAAGTATTACAGTTTAAATGCATCTAAATAATCTATCTCTTTAGCTGAAAACTATCTTTGAAAGTTTTCTTTTTTTCAAATCAAAGATGGCTAAACAAAGCGGTTAACACCGCTTTATTCACCAGATTAGGGTTGTTACGAATACTTACATACTTATGAATAGAAGTAATGTCAGTGTTATGTATTTAGTTCAGTATATTATCTTAAACAGGATTTATTTGAATAATTTATGATGATTACATGATAGTTTCTTCGTAAGTGGAAGTTTAAAAGATAATCTGGATTTTGCTTGGCACGTTTGAAGTACAAAATTTGTCTAGACTACGTTTTGTATTTGTGTTTACTTACATTTAGCTTAGGTCAAATTGGCAATGTTTGTGTTTACTTACTTAGTACTTATATAATACTGAGTAGGCTAAATATACGTTAGAATTTGCTATTCAAAATTTGTTTGATTTCGTCCTTCCTCAATAACGTGGATCACTTACGAGTTACGTTATAAATAATAAAAATGATATGATTAATACCTGTCGACATTGTAATCTTTTGATTAATGTAATGTTAATCTAGAGCTTAGACAAAAATATTAAGACTTAGCTTATTGGTCGCCACCAAAGAATGGATTGTAATATACACTTTGTGTGATCCATAACTGGTTGTTGCGAGTTTGAGTATTCTTTGTGTCTATTTCATGTCCGTATAAGTAATCAGGACCCCACAACGATATATTACTACAGAGAGAGTTGTCTTTTTTAAATTTAAATAAATAATCTAGAAGCTTTTTATTTATTTTTAACTTTTTCCTTAAGCTCACTTCGTTTCTTATGTGTTTGGAAGAAAATGCTAGAGGCGAAGCTCTATATAACGAAAGGTTTCTTTTTAGTGGAGTGGTACACGAGTTTTGTAAGCGGCTTTCGTTGCTTTTGGCAATTTCTTAACATCCTACAGTAGCATAGGTCACGCGAATCTTTTCATTTCACTGTGTCTGAACTACTAAAACTAGACATTTCCTATTTATAGGGTTTATGTCTATCAAAAGTCCAATTATTGGTATATTCATTTGATGGTAGTTCATTCCGTGCATTTAGG
Organism: Hypercompe scribonia; assembly: GCA_949316085.1. Taxonomy (NCBI): domain Eukaryota; kingdom Metazoa; phylum Arthropoda; class Insecta; order Lepidoptera; family Erebidae; genus Hypercompe; species Hypercompe scribonia. The sequence continues at coordinate 9,901,162 of OX438972.1, read as the reverse complement.
CTCACAGATTAAAACACCGCCTACTCTACTACCTCAGATAAGCCAATCAGCTGGAATCGTGGAGGAAGTGCAAGTCCATTTTTTCGAGACGGGGTTGTTTAGACCCATGTAACTCATGTCCTACATTATATTTTTAACTCAAATTTTATGCTGATACTGCCAAAATATATGTTAATAAATTATAATAAACAATAAAGCTCTATCTATTTACTAGTCGTAGAAAAAAAATCCTAAAAAATCCATAAAATACAGGCCGTCACATGGGATGACCCTTCTGAACCACATCGAAAAACTAAACTTTTATAGGATAACTTTTGTGTCTATAGTTCATCACAGCCGATTGGTTTAAATCAGACCGATTAATCCATTCATATTTATATTCATACATGCATACATTTATCTGTGTGTGTTTTTGTAAGCAGATTTATTTATTTTAGTAAAACAGTTCGTAAACGGCAATCACTGTATGTTTATGATTTCAAGCGAGAATGGACAAAGTGCATATTCTTACAGCGTTATCTACGAATCTATTTAAATAACAGACTTCAAAATAACGCGGTTAATATATTACTATTGTGTAATGTTACAAAAAAATTCTAAATATGGAACCCTTTTTATCTGAATTTAACTATCACTTAGCTGTGAATTTTTAGATTTGTTTATGATTGTAGTGCGTTTAAGGGTCTTAAATGATAATGGAGTTATTTTATTAGCTGGATTAGACGGTATTTCATGAAATTGATTACATATGCGCTTAGTATGTGGATCAGATATTAAAACCTTGAGTGTAATCCCATCATTATTTTAAATAGTAATACTCACTGTTCAATAAATTCAAAAAAATCTACGCAAGAATTGTAAATTCCTTTTGCCTGAAATGAGAATATATGTGAAATATTACTTTGAGGCACTTTAAGTTAGGGATATAACGTTCATGGGGTGCTGGGCTAGAAAACCTCCACGTGGTGCACCCTGGTAACGTTGGCGACGGCACTGTTCCTTCCTGTGCCATTTGGAAGAGAACATCACCGCCAACGGCTAATATTCTAGCACGAAGAAGAGGACGCCATTTTCTTCGGTCATTCGGTTGAGGCTTGGTCCAACAGAGCGGGCATTTTTGTCGATTCCTCTGTTGGCTCTTCGCTCTTCGGAGCAATGAGGAGGAAAACCTCGATAAAAAATCATGATGGTGGGACCCTTTCATGGGTCGGCGTTTCTCCACTGTCAATGGTGGAGAAAGGAGAACGGGCTCGGTGTGTACTCACACTGCCGCCGAGCAGGCATTGAAAGATTTAATCTTCCTGCCACCGTTGTCACATCGTAATCCCGAAAGGAGTGTCGTGGTTATGTCTCGCGACACCAATCGGGGGCGAGGGTCTTGGCTTAGCCGCCCGGACTGCGAGGAAGAAAAGCTCTTTAAAAAATTACCCCGAATCCCGTGTTCTGGTGCGTGACCAGGGGATGCATGGGTGATGGGTAGTTCAGTCGTAAGCGCACTCCCAGCCGAGGCACCTGCAGACCCCTCGGTTGGGCACAAATTTACGCTTGCCCGGGTATTGGGGGATCTCTGCCCGGGTCGACTTTTAGTTCTCCCCCACTCGTGGGTCTAATATGGAATCTCATAAAAATAACACAGAAAATAATAAAAAGGAAGGACAGAAGGAGAGGACAAGGAAGGGAAAGTCTAAAAAAGCAGAAGACTTTTCGTCCAACGATGAGGAAGTCGCACTTGGGACGCCTACCTCGATCGGGCTCCCAGAAGTCATATTGACAGCTGGGAGCCGACGAATATCGGAACGATTATGTTCCAGGTCTGCTATTACATCGGATGGTGGTAACTCCAGTACAAATCTGGATGTACTGGGATCAGCAGAAATGGAACCCTGTGAAAACAGGAAACGCGGTCGGGACGATGAGAGTGATACGTCCCAGGAAATGCTACCCCCTAAAGTGGGTAGTAGCCGTAGAGGTAGGTCACGAACGTCGACCTCGGCCCCGTCAGGCTCTGTCTTTTGCAAGGCAGAAGCCTATAGACGAGTTAGAGCGGAAGGCGAAAGTACAGCGGAGGAGGAGATTGCCGATCTCCTGCAAAAAATTCGAGAACCAGCGGAAGGGGGTTCTGTCCCCATAACAACAGTATCTTTGCAGGAGACAGCAAATGCGGGGGTGGCCATTATCCAAAAGGTGGCTACCAAATCTCGGAACCTTAAGAGCTCTTTTGTAAGGGCTCTTAAGGACTCCTCCTCTGCAATTGCTGGGGTCGTTGAGACCCTCGTTGTGGATGTTGCTCGCCTCCAGGCTGCCAACGAATGCCTGACAGGGCAGGTGGCGGAACTGAGTGCCCAGTTTGCGCAGTTTCGGTCGCAGATAAATGTTCCGCCTTCGAGGCAACCTACCTCTACTCCTGGTTCCGGTGACGTCAGCGATGCCCAGTTGCGCCAAATTTTGGACGCAGTGGGACGTATGCTAGACGGGGGTCTTGCGAGCCTGGAAGCAAGACTACCTCCAGCCCCTGTTATTCGACCAGCACTCGCTGCAGACAGGCGAAAGGCTGCATCAATACCGATTCCGCTTTCTATAGCAAATGAGCGCAAATCGTATGCGACAGCGGTCTCGGTGTCTGCATCTGCGGTTACCACGAAAACACGACAGATGACCAAGGCAGCAACAAAGACAGCTGCATCGGTGGCAGGGCCTAGAATGGCGGTAAAGCCTAGAGCAGAGTTCCCTCCGCTCCCCGCTCCAACACCTGTACCTGGCACTTCCACATCTGCCCCCTCCAATAACGGTTGGCAAGTTGTCGGAGGGGCTAAGAAGAAGTCCCGAAAGGGGAACAAAAAGGCTGCTCAAAACGCAGCTCCTACCCCGCAGTCATTATCAGTGATAATCAACAGCAAGAAGAAGCCACGGAAACTACAGCCCCCAAAAACTGCGGCTGTAGTGGTCACGGTGTCACCGGAAGCGGCCAATGGCGGATTGTCCTATGCGTCCTTATTTAAAAGGGCCCGGGACAGTCTCGCCACTGAATTCGGGACGGTAGGGGTCAGGTTGCGCCTCGCCTAGACGGGAGCTCGGGTCCTCGAGTTCCCCGGGGTTGAAGGTGCAAAAGTGGCGGACACTTTCGCCGAGAAATTAAGGGGAATCTTTGCAGCCACGGATAGTGTAAAGATCACCAGGCCTACGAAGTGCGCGGAGTTGCACATTTCGGGCCTGGATGACTCCGTAGCGATCGAGGATATCCGCGTTGCAATTAGCGAGAAGTCGGGCTGCAACGCGGACAACATTAGGGTCGGCACCATCCGCCCCGGTCCTGGAGGGCTTGGCGCAGTGTGGATCAGCTGTCCGGTAGCGTCGGCCAAAGTACTGGGCGACGCAGGCAGAATCCTTGTCGGTTTTGTGAATGCCAGAGTCACTGTACTGGCAGCAAGACCGATGAGGTGCTTTAAGTGCCTAGCATCCGGACACACACGCGCCAAGTGCACGAGTTGTTTTGACTGCAGCGGACTATGTTTCCGCTGCAGTCGACCGGGGCACAAGGCGGCAGAGTGCTCTGCTGCCCCTCATTGCCCGGTTTGTGCGGCGGGTAATAAGCCCGCCAATCACCAGACTGGGCAGGGGGGTTGTAAACCTCCCTACAATTCTCGGCAAGCGTCGGGGGCTAGCCAATCGACCCAGGCTGCCTCTGATGTCGTTCGCATGACGGCATCGTTGCCCATGGAGGAGGTTGTAGAGACGGTCCAGTAATGGACCAAGTCTCCAACCTCCTCGTCCAGACGAATCTGAACCACTGTGCCGCGGCGCAGGACCTTTTCCTGCAAACCATGGCACAGTGGTCGATCGGTGTTGCCGTAGCCGCGGAGCCCTACTACGTTCCTCCCCGTCCAAATTGGTTGGGTGACCGGGACGGCTCCGTGGCAGTCGTTGCCTCCACGGCGGCTCATTCCCCGCCCTTGTCGCTAAGAGACAAGGGCACTGGATATGTTGCTGCTGAGTGGGGGGGGATTACCATATATGGTATCTACTTCTCCCCCAACCGGAGTGTGAGTGACTTCGAGGTTTTCCTTAACAACTTGGAAACCTCGATGCGGCGACAAACGTCTGGGCACGTCTTAGTGCTGGGGGACTTCAACGCAAAATCCATTGCGTGGGGTTCCCCCAGGACGGACGCTAGAGGCGAGGCCGTAGAGGAGTGGGCGGCCTCGGTGAGCCTCTGTTTACTAAACAGGGGCTCCACCAACACGTGCGTGCGACAGCAGGGAGGGTCGATAGTGGACCTTTCGTTCGCTACCCCTGCCCTCGCCGCACGATTAAGGAACTGGCGCGTCCTGGAAGAGGTTGAGACGCTCTCGGATCACCTCTACATCCGAATGGAGCTCTCCCGGACCCAGGACCCCAGTAGGGGTCACGCGGCGCGGCGTTCTTCTCGCTTTCCGCGGTGGGCTGTATCCAAACTAAATAGGGACCTACTAGAGGAGGCGGCCATCGTTCACTCTTGGCTGTCTCCGCAGGCCCCGACCGAGGAGGTTGACATGAGGGCTGGTCGCTTCCGCGATGCGATTACGCAGATCTGCGATGCGGCCATGCCCCGCATCCGAGGCTGTCGGCCTCCACGGAAGGAGATTTACTGGTGGTCCCAGGACTTGGCGGACCTCCGCGCGGCCTGTACACGTGCCCGGAGGTCCTACACTCGTAGTCGGCGGCGACACCGCGAAGAAGGCGAGGAGGACCAGCTTCATGAGGATTACCGAGAGGCGCGGAAAACTCTGAAGCTGGCCATCAGCCGCGCCAAAGAAATTAAAAGAAAGGAGATGCTGGAGGGTCTCGATCGTGACCCCTGGGGTCGCCCATATCGTGCGGCGCGACAAAAGCTCCGCATATCGGGCCCCCCCCTTACAGAGACACTCTAGCCCAGCTTCCTGCAGGAAGTGGTCGAGGGCCTTTTCCCGCAGCGGGTGGAACACACATCCCCGTCGATGGCCTTCATGTTCGGAGACGACGGGGACAACGAGGACAATGTTCCGCCCGTCAGGGAATCGGAGATAGGGGCGGTTGTTCTACGAATACGTTCTAAGAACACCGCCCCCGGGCCGGACGGGATACCTGCCCGAGTGCTGGCCCGGGCCCTTGAACACATGTCGGACCACCTCAGGGAGGTCTTGGATGCTAGCTTGGCGTCCGGACGCTTCCCTGAGTGCTGGAAAAGCGGGAAGCTGGTCCTATTAAGGAAACCGGGACGGCCAACCGAATCGGTAGCGGCCTATAGGCCCATCGTGTTGCTGGACGAGGCGGGTAAACTGTTTGAGAGGATACTCTCTGCCCGCATCGTCCGGCACCTCTGCGAGGTGGGCCCCGATCTGTCGGACGCCCAATTCGGTTTTCGAGCAGGGCGTTCGACAGTCGATGCTGTGTTGCGCCTGAGGGCCGTTACCGAAGAGGCGGTGGGCTGTGGCGGCGTGCTGTTGGCGGTGTCGTTGGACATCGCCAACGCATTTAATAGTCTGCCATTTAGCTGCATCAGGGAAGCACTCCACTACCATGGGGTGCCAGAGTACCTGAGGCGGCTTGTGGCAGACTATCTACAGGAGCGTACTGTCATGTACGAGGACCGAGACGGTGTTCTGAAGCGGCGGCTCATGTCGTGCGGTGTTCCACAGGGGTCTGTCCTCGGACCACTCCTGTGGAATATGGGATACGATTGGGCCCTTCGGGGTCGCCTCCCCCCCGGGCTGGGCGTAATTTGTTACGCCGATGACACATTGGTCACGGCCCGGGGGGCGAACTTTCAAGAGGCGGCGCGCCTGGCCACCGTGGGAGTCTCTTTGGTGGTCGGGCGTATTGAGGCGCTGGGTTTGCGGGTGGCCCTGGACAAGACGGAGGCCCTTTTGTTCCATGGGCCCCGTCGTGGTCCACCCTCCGGCGCCTCCATCGTAGTCAATTCGGTCCTCGTACCAGTTCAGGCCCAGATGAAGTATCTGGGCCTGATCCTCGACGGCAGGTGGCTCTTCGACGAGCACTTCCGACAGCTTTCTCCAAAGCTGGTCGGCGCTGCTTCTGCCCTTGGGCGACTTTTGCCCAATTTGGGTGGAGCCAGCATCGCGACGAGACGGCTATACACGGGGGTTGTCCGGTCAATGGCGCTGTATGGTGCACCGGTGTGGGCGGCGGCTCTGACCGGCCAGAATAGGGCTCGCCTCTGGCGCCCTCAGAGGATATTGGCGGTTAGAGCCATACGCGGTTACCGCACTGTATCGACGGAGGCGGCGTGCGCCTTAGCCGGGACTCCCCCGTGGGATTTGGAGGCGGAAGTGCTCGCTGAAGTTTATCGGCGAACGGCTGACTTCCAGGCGGGTAGCAGCACCCCGCCCCCGCCCGAAGAGATACGCGATTGGTGAGAGGCCGCTCGTCGAGCCACGATGGCTCGTTGGTCGTCCCGGCTGGAGGCTCCACGTGCTGGCTTTGCCGCCGTGGAGGCTCTCCAGCCGGTCATTGCTGAGTGGGCGGGGCGACAACACGGGACTCTTTCCTTCCGACTGACGCAGATCCTTTCCGGGCATGGTTGCTTCGGGAAGTATCTGCACTCGGTCGCCAGGAGGGAATTGAGTCCCGCCTGTCACCACTGCGACTGCAGTGAGGACTCGGCTCAGCACACGCTGGCGGTTTGTTCCGCTTGGACTGCGCAGCGTGGGGTCCTCACTGCAGTTATTGGAGGAGATCTGTCGCTACCGGCCGTCATACGCTCCATGGTCAGTAGCGACAGTTGTTTTACCGCGGTCGCAACCTTCTGCGAAGACGTAATTTCGCGGAAGGAGGCGGCGGAGAAGGCTCGGGAGGTCGACGTCCACTCGGACCCAATTCGCCGCCGGCGAACCGGGCGGCGGAGGCGCGCGTACCAGCGCCTCATGCCGCCTTGAGTGTGGCTGCGGGTGGACGGGACGGGTTTTCCCCTCCATCCGTTATAGTGGCCAGCCGCGAGGAGGCGACGTTCGCGTGTGCCGTACGTCGCCTAAATGGAGAGGTTTTCCGCAGACGGTGCCCGCTTTAGCGGGCAGGCGCTAGGAGGGATCTGGATGTCGTAATAACAGCTGTGCCTGGATCCCTCCTATGTCAGGCGCAGAGTGGCACACCGTGTGGTTTTAGTCGGTCCGATTCCGACACACCACCTCGCCGTAAACCCCGGTGGGGTGACGGCTCGAGGGGGTTTCCACACGTTAAAAAAAAAAAAAAAAAAGGGATATAACGTTCATGAATATTTAATTTTGAACTACATTACCACTTAGCTTTTACCATTAGTAATCATTGAAACGTTAGATTCTCATGAAAAGGACTAGAGTTGCCTAGTGATGGAGAAGTTTATGTAGGATGTTTCTATGAATGATTTACAAGTAAGTATAAATGTGATGGAGTGTCTACCCAATGTTATGGCATTAGCAAATTGAAGTTATTAATAGTGGGTAAACTATGTACTTGTATGGTTGGAAAAAGAAAGGATGTGAAAGGAAATGATTTATTCTGCAATTTTAAGAAACAAACAAGAACATTTGTGCAGTGGATATGTCCAAATTTAAGCATGCAGCATTTCTCAACCGACTAGATTCTTCACTGATTCTGGTCAGACATAATTAGCCAAGTTATTTCAATTACTAGGGTTTATGCATAATCGGTACTTAATTGTCCATAGTAAAACATTTATTTACCTTGTTAGTCCTAATTATGATTCTAGTTTTATGTACTACGGTAAGTTAATCTATTAAATCTATTTTTATTACTGATGTACCAACAAATTTACAAAGATATACTTATAAAATTATAAGACGCCTGGCACGTGTTGAATGTGATGTGATGAATAATTACAGCTTGATATATTTGCTCATATGGAAATTTGACTGGCTTTCTATTTGAACTAAATGGGAACGGTTAACAGGAATCTGATAATTTACCTAAATTAATATGTATGAGTAACATATATGAAGTGCTTACTTATTCCTATTAAATATTAAGGAAACATTGTCCTTACAGTAATAAACAATAAAATTTGATAAACTACAACTCGACTATGTAAAAAAAATGGTGTTAAAAGGACGAAACAAGAAAATAATTCAGGTAGAAACTTAGAACTGTATGGGTACAAAAATGGTCAAGGTGCCCTTGGTCGCACCCACTGTATACCTACCATATCTGTTTAATGGAGGTGTTCCTGGCAACCACATAATCTTAGTAGATATTCAGCAGGTATGTATTATACGGCTAGTGTATATCACTAAACGAGTAGGTTCTACATCGTAGCTTTCAGGAAAGGCTAAAGATCGCGGCACCAACATCAAATGGAACGACTCGACCGAATTTGGCGACCACATTTTAATCATATATTTTGACTTAAACAGTATGATGTAGACACATATTTGTAATGTATTCACTAAGATCTCTCTTTAAATACGAAGCACTCAGTGATTATTATCTCATTTATTTTTTTTCGAGATTAGAATCTAATATTTAAATTCAGTTATATAAAATTTTGATAAAATTTATACAACCTGTGTCACCCGGACCATTATTAGCAAACTATTGACATTTCATTTGTTAACATCGGTTCAGTAGTTTAGGCGTTACAGTGAAACACATAAACATACGTACTGCTAAAACTATAACCCTTCTTTTGGTGTCGCCGTAGTGGAGTAAAAAGTTTGTATATTCAAAGACCTTTAATTAATAATTTTCTGCTTATATTGCTTTATGTGAATATTTCTTTACCAAATTTGGAAAAGGGTAGGAAAATGACGAAGTAAAGCTCATCAGAAAATTGTGATAATATTGATATTCTCGAGTACAAAATTTCACATTTGCATATTTGTAACTCAGAATAATGTTATTGCGATCGTGAGTGCAATACACTGCACGTTGCAGTTCCCTAGCTAATTTTACCGGATCGATCGGTCAATGCGCCGACGATTTAATGAGCTGAACCGAAATAACGTAAAGTTAATTGAAACTGGCGCCAATTCGCAACGATATAATGTGCAATCAAACTACTCCAGTGAGACGATGCACATCACGTGCTTATTGTCATAAATTATGCAATGTTTTATTATTTATGTAGTTCATCACTACTACAAATCAATTTTAGTTTAAGGTGCATTCCTCAGTAGTCAAAGGTGCATGTAGATGCTTCTTTATTTCCTTAGCATATGACATGCTAAAATTACTTATTTTATTATTAACTAGCTGTGCCTCCGACTTCGTTTGCGTAGGATTTGAATTTTAAATGTTTATGTTAGAAATGTGGCTTTTACTGCGTAAATCCCGACCCTGATTCCGCGGGAGCTTCGTGATGAAAATTTGGATGCATGTTGTCCAGTTGCCTCCTCTATATTCCAGTGTTAAACCAATTTTAAAATCGGTTTAGCGGTTCCAAAGATTGTCCTGGGCTAACAGACAAACAGATAGACAGACAGACAAAACTTTAAAAGATAGTTTATGTTTTAATACCGTATAAAGAGCTATAAACATTTGAGAACACAGTTGATTATATTAGAGACAGACGCTTTAATTTTATTTACATGTATTAACGTATTGATTTCATACAAATAATCGATACAAGAAAACATGAAAATATTTTGCAGGGCTTGTTGGGGTGCTATAATAATAAGTAAGAAGAAAACGAGTTAAGTTCTGCATTTGATTGGATAACTCAGTATATTTCAAAACTAATATTTATAGTAGTAGTCCATAAAACTTCTCAACTCATTCTTAAACCTGTAAGGGTTAATCCATTATTGATTTTCAGAATTTGTGTTGGATAAAGCTCATCAAATTTAATAAATATCTTTCAATACTATATACTCGTATATTGCTTCACAACATTCCAGAATTATTGATGACCTTTAGACATTGCTATGCGAAATAGATAACTAAGCGAATGATAAGTGTCTCCTCAAAATAAATAAGAAAATAAATCATCATAATCATAATCAGCATTGATTATTAACAATAAATGCGTTACAGTATTGCCAATAATTTATTCACGTACCAGATGCTAAAAATCTCAATGTTAGTGACAATCATTCACCTGGAGTAATAGATGATCTCATTCTCGTATCTTTTTTTATATTACAGGAGCAACTTTTTTTAATAAGTATTCAAAATCTTCGTATTTCATTCGACAGAAGGTTTTATAACCTTGATAATTTTCTGTATGTAACTCATTTAGCAGTCCATGGTAATCGATTAATTTTTCCCTTTTTTGAATCCATTTGTGTACCCAACTGCAATTACATTTTTGTCTTTTATGATTTTACATCACGATAATAGCAAAAACGGCTGCACAAATCGAATACGAAAACCCATCCCGTCCACCCGCAGCCATACAGCCATCAGTGCGACATAAAACACCGACAAGCGCACCTGCGCCGCCTGGTTTGCCAGCGACAAATTGGGTCCGCCGGTAAAACAACTGTCGCCACTGGTCTTGGGGCGTATGACAACCGGTAGCGAGAGATCTCCTCCAATGACTGCAGTGAGGGCTTGACGCTGTAGTTCGACTAGCGAGACCTTTGCTTACTATAGTCACAGTGGTGAAAGGTTAGACTCAATTTCTTCCTAGCGCCCGAGTGCAGGTAGTACCCGAGCAGCCGTGCCCAGAAAGGTCTTGCGTAAACCTGTGCTGTCGCTCGGCCCACTCGTCGATAATACTAGAGAGCCTCCACAGGTGCAGAGATAGCATGTGGAGTCGCTAGCCGGGACGTCCAATGAGTCATCGTGGATCAACGAGCGACTTCACGTCGCTTACGTACTTCTTTGGACGGGGTTTGAATGCCACTACTCACCCAGAACTTGCCATCCGATGATGTACTTCAGCGAGCACTTCCGCCTCCAAGTTCCAGCCAAGGCGCACGCCACTTCAGTCAACATGTTGCGATAACCGCGTATGTCTGTAACCGCTAACATCCTCTGAGGCGTGCCCTATTCTTGGCAGCCAGCGCCGCCACCCACGCTGGTGCGCCATACAATGTCATTGACCGGACAGTGTAGAGTTGTCTTGTCGCGACACTGGTTCCACCCAAAACAAGCAAAAGTCGCTCAAGGACAGAAGTAACGCCGACCAGCATCATCGCTTCAAAAGCATGCTATCGTAAGTGCTCGTCAAAAAATCAGTTCCCGTTGAGGATCAGGGCCAGATACTACATTTGGGTCTGATAAGGTACTAGGACCAAATTTACCATGATGCAGACGCCAGGGGGCGGATCATGGCCGGACCCATAGAACAAGAGGGTCTCTGTCTTATCTAGGGTCACCCGTAAACCCAGTGTCTCAATCCATCCAACCACAAAAGAGACTGCCCTGGTGGCCAGGCTCGCCGCCTTTTGAAAGTTTTCCCCAGGGCTGTGGGAAACTGTTGTCATCATTGTGTTTATAATATCTGTATTTGTATAATGAGTAATCAAAAATTTCTAACAATAACGCCGTATTCCACTATCTTCATAGATATATATAAGGTTCAAGTAATAACGCAATTCAATAAGAATTGATTTGTCTCGACCTCACGATAGTCCCAGCGAGGTTGATGTTTCTAGTTCTCTTTATCCTGTTTTTAAAGTCATCATTTTCAATTTAGTTTGTGCATCTATTTATTTCGTTGCGATTAAGAAAATGTATTTTATAATATTTTTTTTAATAAAATGTTTTATATATTTTAAAAATCAGCAGGACTGAAGTAATGTTTAATTATTTTGCGAAAAGTATATAGAAAATAGTATTTATTTCGCTCATAAACAACATCTTGACAAAAAAACACTTTTTAAAACAATTAAATACAGATGAAAACTTAACGTTTAACATACTACACCTTATAATTACATGATATTCCATCTGTCAAATAACCACGACAAAATACGAGTTGGTTTTAAAGATTTTCTTTTTCCGTGATATCTTGTCATGCATGTATATTTTATGTTAAATAAATTTTATATTTACAAATACAAAATACTAATTCTTGTAAAAGAAATATAATAACATATCCCTTTCGTAACATGATTGGCATTGTTATCTATTTATATTCTGTTGGATTGACGTACACCGCACGCTATAAATGTAAGCATATTTTGACGTAGGTAGTAGGTAACCCAATGATGTGTATAATAAACGAAACTACCTCTCCGAATTAACCCTTTTGTACGTTTAATAAAATATCACGATGGCCGTGGAATAAATTGAGTTTGCTCAAGTCTAGTACAAATATTATTACTTTTCTTGCTCACCCGAAAACGTGTTTCGTTTCTTTTGACAGAGTTAATCCCTTGCATTCATCAGAATTGCTATAAAGCCCACAGAGAGTAAGCTTAAGGTTGGCTCTTGAATAGCAGCTGATACTACCTCTATTTCGAAATCTATATCCTCTTTTTAAACGTTTTTCTCACACCTTTCAGATAACGTTTTTCAGCATATTTTCGAGTTTTTGTTCGTCTTTAATCCACGATTCCTGTTTAATGTTTCCTGACTGGAGTGATTAATGGCGCAATATTTTTTTTATTAATTTATGTGCCTAATTAATCTGTGTATCTTCCAAGCTAATTCGTAATTTTCTATGCAAGATTAGTACCACAAATGTTTTTTACTTTCTAATTTGAAATAATTAATCTAGTGGTTTCAGTGGCAATCTCGGCAACTGTAACAGTGGGTTTTCTGAGTAATGAGTATGGAGAATAATTTAGAAACATAAGTTGGTTATATAAATTCATAGTTAGTAAAACCTTAGCAACACTATTTATTTCTATAGTTAAATTTTTAAAATACTTCATCATCAGCATATCGCAGTCCACATTTGGATATAGACCTCTGCCTTGATCCGTTTTCATCGCATCTATCTAACACGAGAAGAGAAATTATTGTCCCTCTTTTAAATTAGGTTTAGAAAGAGAAATTTAAAAATTTAATTATTAATATTGTTAATATTTCTTTTTATATTTAACCTACCAAAGTGACTCTATTCTGCCTGATGGAAAGCATGAATAGAATCCAAGAGCGGTGGTCGCTATACTCACTGCGAACGACGACAGTGCAATATGGCGACCGACGCTATGGCGGCCTAGTGAGATGCTTTTTCACGCCCCGCTTAAAGGACCCGGGATCGTAGTGGGAGGGAAACACGTGCGCTAGTAATGAATTCCAGGCTTTAACCGATCTGCACAGGAAGGAAGAGCCGAACCGTTTAGTTCGAGAGCGTATGTCTACCATGGTGAAACGGTGACTTCCAAGGCCAGCACGAGTTGTCCTATAGAGGAACGAAGAGGATGGGATCAGTTGAAAGAGCTCGTTAGAACACTCTCCATGATAAAGACGATAGAGGACTGCCATAGAGGCGACATCTCTTCGCAACTGCAGAGACTCAAGGGATTCAGTGACTTTCGGGTTATTGATAATCCGGACTGCTCGCCGTTGTAACCGATCCAAAGCGCCAAATAAATACTGCGCGGATCCATCGTAAAGATGAGAACAGGACTCCACGCAGGAGCGTACCTGGGTCTTATAAACAAGACACACATGCTCAGGCGCAAAGAACCGTCCCACTCTATTCAGTATACCCAGCTTCTGCGAGGCTGCCTTAGTAACGTTTTCAATATATTCTTGCGGATTGAGGTCCCGGTCAATATTCATACCCAGGATACTGAGATTGTCCTGCAGTGGCAGTTGAGTGTTCTGAAAAGTTGGGAGGGGAAGGAATGGAGACTTTTTGGCAGAGAGCGCGCACGCACGTGTTTTCTTGGCGTTGAACTCGACCAGATTCTCATGACCCCATTGAGAAATGCGGCCTAGGACCCGGTTGAGCTCTGTGACAAGCTTTTGTGACTTTTCCTCAACGTCCGCTAATTTAGCTGTAGGGTGACCATAGTAACGTCCATGAACTGTGCTGTCGTCTGCATAGCAATGCATATCGCCAAGGGTCAACATGTCATTGATATGCAGAAGAAACAGTGTGGGTGACAGTTCAGAACGTTGAGGTACACCAGCATTAACCTGCTCAAAATTGGAAGTGGCGCCGTCGCGGAGGACTCTAATGCGGCGCTCGTGCAGATATGCGGCCACCCAGCTGCAGAGTTTGGGGGGCAGGCCGAATGACGGTAGTTTGGAGAAGAGCGAACGGTACCAGACCCTATCGAAAGCCTTGGCCATATCGAGGCTGATAGCCAAGGATTCTTTATGCCAATCTACAGCCTCACAGCGTGATCCTCCAGGTGAAGGACTAGTTGTTTATTAATGACACGTTCACGTTTTATGCAAATTTATATGTTATGAGCTTATAAAAATATAAAAACAGACCTGAGTACCTATACGTTGACCTCACAGTACGATGTCCTTCTTGTGAAATTTTTATGTGCAAAGACACAACCAAACACTTAAACTTTCCACCCTAGTTGATAGAAGTTGCACACATAAAAGTCCAAGTGTTGCTTTCATGCTATTCAGTGTGGTGGGATAAAGCGAATGGTAACCCGGCCATCTTAGAAGAGATGGCTCTTTACATTTTATAAACACAGAGATTGATCTCATGTTATTTACTCACAGAAGTGTTAAATGGTCTACTTGCTCAGCAGATTAAAGTTCTATCTGTTTGATATATTTGGTTATCCTAAACCTTTTTTTTTGCTTTTTTTTTTTTTGTTGACGAGGCGGAAAATCCCTTCGGATCTCCTGTTCCTTAGGGTGCAGGAGACAGGAGTATGTGGTGTGCCCACTAAAAATCGCCCCGACAGCCGGCCTCTGGCACCCTACTCTGGAGGGGACCCGGACCATATGATTTCAGGTCCCCCCCAAATTGACACCATGCCCTGTTAGACCCTATCCCGGGGGAAAATATTTCTCCCCCACAGTTCTGATGTGGCGGCCCGACTGTAGGGTACTACCGTTCAGGCCGCCATCCTATCCCCTATCGCAGCAACTATTCTGCCCCAGAGACCCCCACTCTCTGGCGGCTCGCGATCACATCGACGGATCATGACGCCGTCGTCTTCTTCTTCTTTCGGGATCGGCCCTCTCCCGACCCCGTTCAGCGGTCTCTTTTTGGAGCATGACAGCTTCGCAAAAAGAGACCACTGCGCCCCAGCCCTCCTCACCCGCCAGCATGGCAGCAATGATTGCCGGCGGGGACAGGTCACGTCCGATTTGGTCGACCAGGACTCCGCGTTCAGACGCCCACGCGGGGCAGTCCTCCAGCGTATGTTGGGCGGAGTCCCGGTCGGCCACGCAGTGGTAGCATTGTGCTGTCTCCTCGTGACCGATCTTATTCAGATACTCACCGAAGCAACCATGCCCGGTGAGTATCTGCGTCAGGTGGTAGGTGACGCGACCTCCCTCCCTACCTACCCAAGCTTCAAGGTTAGGCAGAACGGCATCGACAGCGCGTTGACGCGAGTTTCGCGGCTGTTCAAGCCGCACGCGCCACTGTGCCAGTGCCTGTCGGTGAGCGTTCCGCCGCATTTCGAGCTCGTCCTGGTCTTCCCTGCTCTCACCCCGACGGATGGCGCGAGTCTGGTCATAAACCCTCGCGTCCATATCCGCTAGGATGTCCAAAGGCGGGAAACGTGCCAGGACTGTCGCCGCCTCCGACGAGATGGTACGGTATCCTCGTACGATCCGAATGGCCGCTATCCGCTGCACTTGGTTGAGCTTAGCTCGGCAGCGGGAGGAGGCTGATAGGCGTTTGGCCCATATCGGCGCCCCGTAGAGGGCCATGGATCGTATCACCGCACTGTAGAGGCGGCGAACTTCCTCCCGCGGACCCCCTAAGTTGGGCAATAGCCTCTGTAAGGAGCCCGCTATCCCCCTAACTCGGGGGATCATCCGCTCGAAATGCTCCTTGAAGCTCCAGCGACTGTCCAGGGTGAGGCCAAGGTACTTAATGTGCCGGCCAACCTCGACCTCCGTTCCCCTAACTCTGATTAATGAGCTGGGGGGAACGGCACCTCTGCGTTTCCTGTGGAACCACAGTGCCTCCGTCTTATGAGGTGCAACCCTTAGACCTAGTCCTTCGATTGGTTGAACAACATAAGCCACCCCCTGCTCGGCGAGCTCCAGGACTTCTTTGAAGCCATACCCCCTGGTCAGCACTAGAGTGTCGTCCACGTAGCAGACGACACTCACTCCAGAGGGAAGACTGGTCCTCAGGACCGCATCATATGCGTGGTTCCACAGAAGGGATCCTAGGACTGATCCCTGGGGAACCCCGCATGTGACTTCCCTTCGGCGTTCCTCGCCGTTTCGGCTCTTATAAATTATGGACCTATCACAAAGATAAGCCCCGATGATGTTCCGCAGGTAGAGAGGCAACTGGTGATACACTAGTGCCTCTCTTATCACCCGCCTCGGGAGGGAGTTAAAGGCATTGACTATGTCAATGCTAACAGCTAGCGCCATTCCCCCCCGACAGACAGCCTCATCCGACAAGGAGCAGACGCGTTCGATAGCATCCAGTGTTGAGTGTCCTTGCCGGAAACCAAATTGGCTGTCTGATAAGTCGGGGCCCACCAGCGACAGGTGCTGGTTGATACGGGCGGCGATAACTCTTTCGAATAGTTTCGCCACCTCGTCCAGCAGACATATTGGACGGAACGCCGAGGGAGAATCTGCAGCCCTGCCAGGTTTCTGGATGAGTACCAGCCTGGCTTCCTTCCAGCTGGAGGGGAATACGCTATTACAGAGGCAGCTGGTAAACAGCCACCTCAGCCTATCCCCTAAGATCTCCAAAGCATACACCCATGCTCGGCCCGGGATCCCATCAGGGCCCGGAGCGGTTTTGCGGGCGGCGAGTCGCTTCACGGCTCGGTCCAGCTCCTCCTCCGTCACGTTGAAGTCATCGGAAACTGTGGCTGGTTCCGACGGTAACGGCAGCGGAGGGCGTGAGGGACTACCCTGGTCCCTGGGAAAGAGGGTATCTAAAACTTTTGCTACAAACCCGGTTTCCAAGGTCTGCGTCAAATAACCCTCACACCTGCCCTCTGCGTAACAGAGGGACATGTGGAGAATAACTTTTGGCATGTGGCCCAGGCCATCCTACCCTTATGATTTTTATAGAGGTTTTCTCCTCTTGGCCTCTCTCCTAGCTAGGTACAGGCCCCCGCTCCCGATAACTCGGTGTCTGCGGGTCGGGCCGCGCGGTTGCCAGTGTTCGGCATTGATTGCCACCAGTAGCTTCCCTTACGCGAAGCATCTGATAGCAATCCCGTCGCCCCTCTCGTAGCCGTCGAGCTACACTCCCGGTGCCAGGGACCACATTAGCCGCGCCAGTAGCATGAGGTCGCGTGTACCACCTTCCGCGTGCAACTGGTGATCGTTGCATTGGACGCCGTGGTTTGGTCTTGGAAGGCTGGTTATCCTAAATCTAGAAGTTAAAAATAATATGTGCTGCCAAGTAAAATATTATGTTAAAACCCCTATATAAATTCAGTATGTCATTTGACCTACTTTTTAAAGATCTGTACAATGATAACTCAAACTAGACTAGTTATTAAACTGTAACAGACACAAACACTGAATAACAACAATTAAGTAGCACTTGAGTAGGTATATTTGAACAATCTACCACGATATTCCTATGCATCGTTTAGTGAGCCAAAACATAAGCTTGGACTTATTCGACAATAGAGTAACGTACATGATTAGTCCATTAAATTGTTCATAGAGTTTGCCAACAGTTTGATAGGTACAAGACCCGGACTTGCACAGTGCAAGCATCTACCCTTGCTTTCCCTTCTCTCTTATCCCATCTACAAACTCACAATTTTTCCATTTCATTCTAGTAGAGAGTAGACTTATAGAGTCACTAAAATTATAATTGGCAAAATATGGACGTCTATTAATCGTCTCTTCTTTCCTTTCGAGGTTATAGACTTGAGCGTATGTGTGTACATATGTATGCTATTAAAACTTTACTATGTACGAAAGGTATAAATCGCTGCCTTCGTCCATGTGACAGACAGAGGTAAATTATCTCTGCAGGCACTGAATTTTCTTTTATATGTTAGTCACGTAGGAAACTAAGATCACGAAACACATTTATACACACACATTTATATCAAATTATTTGTGTTTTTCATTAGGAGACGAATTTAATTGTACATAAAGTAAGAAAAGTTTGTAATATAGTATCTTCTAAAAATTTATTATTACTATGAATTAAAAGTCGATTCTAAGTCATTGTCATTGAATAAGAACACTTTGTAAAATAAAATGGAAATAAACATCTATATTTTATTCAAGAATAAAGAAAATAATGTTCCGAAGCTTGCCGATTGTTATTCTCTTTGTCTTCGCTTAAAAATGTTAATATTGTTTGTTTTGTTGCTTTCGTTCTATATTTATTTGGTTTAAGGAACAATATACTTGAACAATTGTGTTTCTTTTAAGCTAATTAAATATAATAACACTTCAGAAATCTCATCTATGAATGGAAACCCACCTATCAGAAATTAAATATAGCTGAAACAATAATATTGAAATTACTAATATCAGTCTTTAAGATTACAAATAAATTGAATAATATCAATCACATACTAGTGTAACACAGAAGAGTTTATTTGTTTGAACGCACTAATTTCAGAAACTACTGTATCGAATTGAAAATTTTTTAGTGTCAGATAGCTCATTTATTAAGAAAGGTATTCTATAACATCACCCAAACCTCCCTTAGGATCGGAGTCAAAAATATTTCTCTTAATCGAACTGTGCGTCTTTCAGCTTGTATTATTATGACAATATTATACGTACAAATATTATTTTACTAAAATATCTTCTGTTCCAAAACTTCTTGCGGTACAGGAGTCATTTTATATGTTTGAAGTTTCAGTTATCAACACAATGAGAGTCGAGTGCGATTACCTATTCATTCTTTGCCCTGGAGCTTGTTTCCGCATCATGTGTCATAAAAGAAAACATAAAATGTTGTGGGTACATTTACTGTGCAGTTTTGTTCACTACACAACTGTGAATACTGTTGCCACTATTTCATTGAATAACTACATTTTTTTTACTTTTTATGTACTGTGTTTAGAATGAGTGCTGTTCTTCTGTTAAATATGTTATGTTTATGTTAAAATTCAACATAAATATAAATCATAAAATAGTCAAAAGTTGTGTATTGAATTGATTAGAATTTTATCAATATCAGGTCCTAAGCTAGCAGTAGGTAGATGAATTTAAATTTATTTATAAATTAAATAAAAAAATAGAAAATAATCACTTAGGTATTTTTTAACTATACATCAACGGATGTATTAAATCATCTCTACATGTTTATACAGTTAGTTAGCTAAAATTTAGCACTAACTGTATAAACATTATAACATTATAATTTAGCAGCTAAATTATAAGACAGGGTGATTTAATCATTAATAAGCTCTATAATGATATTGTTTTACTTAAAAACTTTAAAGCATTTGTCTCTTCATCTGTACTTTCCTATTTTATGGCTGGGTTATGCATCAATTAATTTTCGAGTGAAAGTGCAGCACATTTAGTGTTCTTCAAAGTGATAATAAAATTCGGGGAAAATTGGAACTGGAGAACAATATCTTCGATCGACTAAAATTTGAATACGTAACTATTTATTTTAGTGATACTAAATAGGAGACTACTGAAAATTACTAATATAATCATTTGAAGATCCTTATGAAAGTAGTTTTCTTGTATGTGTAAACGTAATTATCTCCTGAAATATATAATTTAAACAATTGGAATAGGATAGATTATATTTTTTATAGTTTATCTAATTCCAATGCTACTTATATAATAAGGTCCTTTAAGCGGGGTGTGGAAAAGCATCTTACTAGGCTGCCATAGAGTGAGTCACCATACTGTATTGTCTGCATTAATAATGAATATGGGGAACATCACTCTTGGATTCTATTCATGTTTTTCATCAAGCAGAGTAGAGTCATGTTGACAGGCACCAAATTAAAAAAAAAATTACGAGCATAACAGAAACCATAAATGCTCCTAAAAGCGTGGGAAATGCTTAATATATATACATATTTCTAGAAAAGACGATTTTATCTACTCGAGAGACCTGTATGGATCCTATTTCCGTTTCAATATCACCCTAAGGCCCAAAGGCCTGTGGTTTATCGAGGTTATTTCGTGACGTGGATCATCTGTCAATAATTAGGAAATGACCCTCTCGTGTGTGATTATCTCTAAAACCGATATATATTCCATGTCGGTAAACTCGTATTCTTTAGTGTGGGTTAGACTATCATAGCAGTGTACTTAAAATGATAAATTGAACAGCAAATAGGTAGATTTTTATGTAAATCATTTGTTTAATTAGATATAATCGCCAGTGAAAGAGTCTTATTATAGCTAATCCGTTAATTAGTATATACATATTTTTTTAACATTAACGAGGTCGAAGGAAGACAAAGGAAGGATTATCTGTGTTTTGGAAGAAATTAAAGCTGTTCCAACACATTATCACCTAGAGCGATATTTTTTACGAGTTTTAGAAAATTCAAAAGTCGCTGTTTCGTACGTTCCGCTGTTAGTCTTATGGGTATCGTAAGAGGCGACTAAGGGAACAAACAACGTAGAACAACATCTCTGCAGAAAATAGGAATACTTGACCATATATGAACTCATCCGACCAGCGTGGTGTATAGTAGGCTAAAACCTCTATTAATGTGATGTGATAATGATATGTCTTGTGTTAGTATACGTGTGCATAACCTCTTTGATCCTGAAAGAGTTAACAGAGGCGTGTTAATCTACTTCATTGACAGCGATTTATATATATTAAAAATTAGTGGTATTATATATTAAATGTGTAGTATAAGTAATGATTAGCCTATGTATGTAAGGATCGCACGAGTATAACATCTTGCAGTGGTGATAGGCGGGAACCCCAAACCTTATGTCTTAAAATATTAGCAGGACCTAGGATAAGTTCTAGCTATTTCTTAAGAGATGGCGTAGCGGCACTCTGTGTGTAGAATTTCGTATGATAACGCATCAGTTAAGTAGTACTATCAACCTCAGATTCTAGTAGATATAATTTACCGTAAGTGTCAACCACGTGTTTATTTACCTATATATTGTGAAAATGTATACTTTTGCGTAAAATAAAGTGGAGAATTTTTTACATTGTTTTATTCAAAAGAAGTCTGCAGCTTAAGCACACAGAATTATTGTTGAAACATAGGATGGCAATGCGCTGTTGAATACGACATAAAGAGACTAGTTTAGACGCTTAAAAAATAATAACTTTGACCTCGAAGATAAGGAACGTTTTGGAGCACCGACAAAGTTTGAAGACAAAGAATTAACAGACAGACAGACAGACGCTAGTAGAGCTCGGGAAAACATTGCCAGCAGATGCTTGAACAGTTTCAAAACGTTAAAAACGTTAGGAATGAGCCAAAAGCAAAGACATTGGATATCGTATGAGTTGAAGCCGAGAGACGTTGAACGAGGTTTTCTCGTGTGTAAATTGCTGCTTCAATGGCAGAAAAGACAAGGTTTTCTGTACTGCATTATCACTGGAGATGAAAAATGGATTCAAAATCGTGGGGTACGTCCGGCCACGCATAAACATCGTCCTCAAAACCAAATATCCACGGTCCGAAGTCTCTAGTCTGCATTTGGTGGGGCAGCAGGATGTCCTTTATTACAAACAACTTAAATTTAATGAAACTTCGGTTTGTCAAAAAAAACTTCAGTTGGTGTGTTTGAGTCAAGCTCTTAAAGAAAAGCGGTCACTATACGAACAGCGACACGATAAAGGGATTCTTTTACACGATAATGCTCAGCCACATGTGGTAAAACCAGTCAAAGCTTACCTGGAAATGCTTCAATGGGAAGTTCTACCCCACCCACCGTATTTACCGGACATAGCCTCTTCCGACTACCAGTTGATTCGGTCGATGGCACATGGTTTGAGCGAGAAACGCTTCCATTCTTTCGAAGAAAACAAAAAGTGGCTTGATTAATGGATTGCATCATAAGATGAAACGAGTAAGTGGTCTCTAATGATGTGTTGTACAAGCCTCATATTTTGAATATTTTTTACGCAAAAAACCGTGAATAATTATTCTAGGTCTTATTATTTCATTCAAAACCTTCAGTAACCGCATCCTCGAGTAAATAACATTATTACTAGAAAGGATAATGATATTACTATATCCTGGGAGACATGTTTTAGCGACTTTAGTCGACCTGACCGACCTAATATCAGGGTCTAGCAGAAAATCGTGTTAAGAAATTCGTACGTTACCTTTTACCGTGCTAGTAAGATAACCGAAGAATAACACTGCTCTAACCTCAAAGGGCGGTAACATACTTGTGACATTTGTGTTACATAAGTCCATGTGCGGTGCTAATCACTTACTATTATGTGACCTGTCTGCTCGTTTATCTCTACTCTGTAATTGAGGTCCTTAGCAGGTTTTTATCGCCAATCATATTAGTACTGGAAGAGGTGTATTTAAGAAAAAGAGAATGAAAATAAAAACGTCGACTAATAATAGACTAGTGTCGTACTTTAAAATAATTATTTTATTGTACACCAGATAATTACAAAATTGGACTAGGTATGTGGGTACAAGTGGCGACCGTATCACTCGGTAATCTCTTACAGGCAACCATGGGATGAAGAGAAGGGTAGTGTCTGGTGTGTTAAAAGTAGATTAGAAGGGGAAATCAAAGTATTATATTGTAATGTATAAAGTCATAGCAATGTGGATTAGTAAATAAATTAATACAAACATAGTATAAGTTAAATATACAAGTATTGTTGCCAAACTAAAATGAAATTATGTGACCTAATTGACTAAAAAAATGGAAATTTGGCTAAGGGTCAATGATATCTCCCAAGTAATACTCCTTCACCAGCCTTATTAATGCAATTAGTGTTAGTGCACGACTTATTTGTTATTAGTAGAGCATCCCCTAACTGTGCTGTTTGGAGGTCCAGAAATTTGGTACACACATTCATGTTTCAGGTTCTTTGACGATTTTAGGCAATTTCGGATGTGTGTCGTGTAAGAAGGTAGACTGTGATTTTGGTAATGTAGGGTAGAAGGATTATGTAGAGGAGAAAAAAATTATAGTCGATGGGTAGCCACTTAAGATTTTTACGATAATCGGAGACATGATCATATTTACATAATCCGGATATGAATCTTACATAGAGATTTTAGAGTCTCTCAAGTTTATTCAATTGTTCTTCAGTAAGATCAGAATAACTAGCATCAGCATAATCAAGAGTGGAAAGGAGACGGAATTTTGTAAGAGCAATCTTGAGAAATAGGTAAGAAATTGCGTAGTCTGCACGTAGATTCTACAGCGGCAAACATTTTTTGACTCAACTACTGCAGCTGAGAACCCCAGGAAAAAATACTGACATTATAGATCCCCAGGTCCTTTACCTTATCACTGTACGAGATAGGTGTGCTATCGCAGGAGACTTGCGGCGGTAAAGTCAAATTAATTTTGGCAATCATTCTTGATTCTTGAACTTCCAGCAATTATGATCTGAGTCTTGGATGGGTTATTCTTCAGACTGTGGGCATTGCTCCACTTACAGATCTTATAAAGGTTAATGTTTATGAGGTTAATAGCATCAGCTTAATTAACCAGTGGTGCCCTAGAATAGATCTGGAGATCATCAGCGTAAAGGTTGTAGGAGGAAGTCAGTAATAGTGTTGTTAAAAACTGACAAAAAGAAGGGAGGTAGCACGCCACCTTGAGGTACAGCAGCTTTAGTGCTACAGCACGAAGAAATAGTGTTGTCAGTGCTAATGCACTGCTGGTGACCAAATATAAGGTACTTATGAAATCAGTCAATTGCAGTTGGAAACATATTAAGAGAATATAATATTCGTAACTGTATGTCAAAGTTGACGGTGTTGAAGATATTACTGAAGTCAAGAAGTGTTAGGGTTGTAAACTCGCCGCTCTCTATGGCAGATCTGATGTCCTCCGTAATATGAACTTGAGTAGAGGTGGTGCTGTAGTCGTGTCGAAATCGGACTGACCTTGGAGAGAAACGGGGAGGACAGAAATGAGGCGGTAATTGGAAAAGGACCCCTCTAAGGATATCGAAAACGCTAAAGAAGATCGAAAGTGTAAATTAGTGTTTGATGTAGTTTAGTGTAAACTATTACACTTTTGTGTATAAAAAATACCAACTTGTTTGCCCTGAATAAATTGATGTCGGTCCCTGTGGAAATTATTTAATATACCTCGAAGTGATAATTCTCGTTTGTAACCGCCAAGTTATATTTTGTCTTGTCTCTGGGATATTCAGGATTAGAATTTTTTAACGAAGTTTTGTTATTATGCTAATTCCCGTTTACAATCGGAATCGAAATTTAACAAAGAGAAATTGACTTTTATAGATGTAATAAACCAGTGCGGTTTCTTTTTACGAGAATTTTTATTACAGACGTTATTTTTAAAACATTTTCATTTATACTCTGAAGACTGAAATATAATCTAGAGACTAAAGAGAAAAAGACAAAATAACGTGCAGTGGTACAATGTCATTAGATAATTGATTGCAGTAAATTAGATTTTTGAGAGTAGAAATAACTTTCACCCATTTCAATGGATTTCGATTAAGTGGGCCAAGAATTTGTTAACATTTGAATCTAACATCCCGCGCAAACACGTTACGGGATTTCTTGGGACCGATGCTACTAGAATTTGCGCGCTATAATCATAACACATGGTTTTAACGAGACGGAGCCACTTGTCACACATCTAATTTATGTGAGTCCCTGCTAGTGGTCAAAGACAGTGGTCAATACAGTACTTCAACTAAAAGAAAAATCAGCGAAGATATGTTGGTGATCTCGCAGTCTCTTTGCCGACGAATATTCGAAAATTTCGATACTCGCTTAAAGAGCGCAAATGTCAAAAGAGTGGTTATTTAGACGATATAATTTTTCAAAAATGAATTCCAACTAATTAGCTTTCTTGTAAATAAACAAATTTTATAATATTTCAAATGGTTTTTTTATACCATTTTGTCAAATGTTAACTAATTCGTGACGTGATTAGGTAAATTCAGGGATGTAGGGTGTAGTGATTTAAACAAATAAATTCCCATAAGAGAATATGCTTTGTGTGATTCACAAGTTACTGCTTTGAGTAGGCGCTTTATGTCATTTAGGTTCTTAAAAATTTAATATCCTATGTATAACAGATTGGCAAAGGGTTTTCACAAAAATCCTCCATTGCGGTCGACTATGAGCTTCGTATATCGACCTTACTCTACGCTTTACTAATTCTCTTCACCTCATCAGTGATAGTGCATTACCAAGTTTACTTAGGGAGGCTATGTTTACGTATTCTTGTGGGTTTCCTGTTTGACGATATGATCGGAGTACTTACACGGAGCAATCCAGTTTCATGAGTGGTTGTAAAGTCCCTGTGACATGATATATTCCTTGCAGTGTTTTTAATTACTTTTTTAACTAAATGCAAATATATAGAAATAAATACAACATAAAGTTTTATATCCTGAAGTCAGTATTATCACGCAATATGCAAAAACAAACATCCGTACGTTTGTTTTGCATATTGCATACCATCATTTCTTTTGTTTACTTGGGGTTCCTTCCAACAAACAAACCTCACTCGGGTCGAGGATTCTGAACATTTCAGATACGGCATTATCAATAGGACTAAAATAACAACAATTCAAAATCTTTATAATATATTATAAAAACAATCTCGTAATAAATAAAGATTTAGTATAAACAGTTGCTGATAAATAGACAAGCTTGCCTTAATTATGTGGATCTTAAAGTAGGTAAAGTACAGAAAAAACAACATATTGCATGATTAAAACAAATATTGCATCATCTTAGATATTTAATATTGATAGACTCATTCATGCCAGCCTTTACTTTTATGAAATTTTACACTTTACTGTTAACTCCGATGCTTTTAAAGTCATGTTTCTGTGTTGAGATTATGAATTTGATGAAAGCTAAATAACGTAATTTCAAGAATATTCTACACAATCTATAATATAACCACAGCTTAAGATGTGAAAATAAATGTATAAGAACGAGAAAGTATAGAATGCATTCCATCCATTAATTACAAGTACTTATGCTAGTAATGTCTTCCAAATTCTAAAAAGGACCTGTATAAAGCATTGAACATCACTCTGTAGTTATTCGAGAATAGTAATATACTCCAATATTTTACAGAATATGTTTTCAATGTATATTTTATGAATACAGGTTTATATAAACGTGCAAAGCGTCATAATTGGAGTTTATGCAGCACGATAAAATAGATAGAGCACAAACATTGCTACTCGAGATTCGCTTTCAAGCATGAAATTGAGAAATTTAGCACTGAAGGCTACTAACAATGTAAATAAGATAATTATATCATACACATTGCATTTTCTTTGTATGATGTACATACACGTGAACAGATCATATGTATGTAGGTGATAGACATACATATACGTTATAAATTTACCATGAATAATACTTATATTTGTATTTAATATTTAAATATATTATACAATATTATTTTGACACAAACAAACAAACATTGCCATAATACATATAATAGTATTTGTCTTTAAATATTTTCTACACTTCCCGCGAGACTACAAAATGCGGGTAATAAATAGATTTTTTTTTTCCGACAGCTGACACCACACATAACTGACTACAAGGCGATTAATTCTTTCGGTGCCTTACGTTAAATAACGCAAATAAAAATATACTTACAACGTGCCGGCTATATATTTGAGTAGTGTATATTATACATGTGCACCTTTTGTTGTGTCTTGTGTGTTTACTGTCATTCGAACTTATTGTGCCTTCTAACTATAAAGTTCGTGTTTTGTGTGCGGTGAATTTTAAAGTGTTTTTATCAGTAAAGAATCGTTTATTTTTCTTACAAACTGTAGGTAAAACCACACTCTAAAGAGCTAAACATATTTCCAATAACAGGTATTTAAGTAATTTATTAATTAATCAATAAAAAGTTAGATAAAACTAAATGGTAATGGTAATGGTGGTGTAGTAGATGTCTGAAATATCATATCACACGTATCATAGTATCACACGATAGCCATGGGGTCGCAATATGTACGTACATTATTATGCAATGACTTAAAAGTGTGTACTATGTAAGCGTTTGTAAATCGGAAACTGGACTCAGTAAATTGATGAAAGCCCTCACGTTTGGAGGAATTTTCTTTACATTACGAATATGTTATAACCATATTTTACTGAATATCGTAAAAATTCTTTAAAACATTGTGTTTCTACTCTTCCAGTGTCTTGAAGTTTCTTGATACTCTAGTATTTGAAAAACCAACATTCTCTTTTCAAAAATATAATTAGTTTGAATGACATCAATCTAGATATGGTACTACTACGCTAGATTTTCAAATTAAGTACTAACGCTGAATTGCTCTTATCAATCTTACTACTGACTTATCCGAATTTTCTCCTGTGCCTTCTACAGATATCAGAGGGATTGTTCTATCTCACCATTCTAATGCAGTATGTTTTCTATAATCAATTTCTCTCTCGTCTCCGGAACTTTATCCTCTGTGTAGCACCAGACTTATAACATTTCTCTTCCAAAAAATATCTTTAAATCCTTTACTAGTTGAAAGCTTTCGATCTATGGTACATAGATTTTTCTCTTTCTTCTGTTTCAGTACTCGAGATCTGTCTTCATAAGCAAGTCTCATAATTTATTTACAGAAACCAGCTATTTAACCCTTTACAATCTGGCTTTAGGGTCGGTCATACGATAACCACCGTTCTCCTTAAAGTAACTGACGATATTAGGAGGGTACTTCTTAAAAAAGAAACTTCCTGAAAAAACCAAAAGTATTCTCATGCAGTGATTAATTATTCCTTGACTGTTTTGATGTACAGTAGCGCTCAAAAGTATTTTGACAACTGAATTTTATTCCATATCACAAAAAATGATAACAAAATTGTTTCCAATCAAAGATTATATTTGAAGTAATAATACGTTTCACAAATTAAGATACTTAAATGTAATGTATTTCTACACAAAAAGAAAACATAAAGAAAAATATTTATGACACGGCTCAAAAGTATTTTGACAAGGAAAGTTTTTTATTTTAAAAAAATATTTTTTTTTATTATTTTTGATATTAAATCGGCACTTTGACTTGGCCAGTCGAGAATTTTGATTGAATTTTGATGAAGTCGTTGACATGTTTCGATTTGTGCTTTAGGTCATTGTCTTGTTGAAAATACCAACCAGGTGCCATATTTGCTTTAGCATAGGGTAGCACTTGTTGCTTTATTATATCGGCGTACATAAAGCGATCCATAGTACCTTCTATCCTAACTAAAGGTCCAACTCCGCGGCGAGAAAAGCATCCTCAGACCATAATATTGCCACCTCCATGCTTTACTGTGGGTATTTGGTATCGAACATCAAATCTTTTGTTTACAGGACGTCGCACGTACCTTATACCATCAAATGACACTAAATTAAATTTGCTTTCGTCACTCCACAACACCTTGGACCATTCTGAACTTGTCCATAATCTGAACCGTTTCGCAAACGCAAGGCGCAGCTTTCTATTCCTTGCAGAAATTAGAGGTTTCTTAATTGGACGTCGTTCATGTAGTCCGAAGTCCTTTAGTCTGCGTTTTACAGTTGAAACGTGTAAATTCACGTCATAATTTTCCTGTAACTCATTTTTTATTTGCACAGCCGTTTTTCGGACATCACTTGTCGATAACCTTTTTATCAAATGGTCTTCCTTAGCGGATGTTTTTTTCGGACGACCACTTCGAGGCTTATTTTCAGTAGTTTTACGTTTATTATAAGACTTCGAGGCTTATTTGTTCCACGAACTAACAAGTTATCGTGACACTTTAAAACTTCGAGCAACTTCTGCTTGCGTCATTCCACTTTGTAGGGCAGTTATCACGGCATTTTTAATATCATTTGAATATTCGTTAGTCTTAGGCATGTTGATAAATGCGGAGTAATTATACCTTATAGACAAAAATATATGCAGTGTGAGTAGAACCGCTGCCAGCAAGGAACTGAATGGTTGTCAAAATACTTTTGAACGCATGTATAGACGTGTTTTGTTTTTAACAAAAAAAGAAAACGAACAAGTTCCAACTTGTAACTCACAGAGGATGAAATACATCATAAATAATAATATAAAAAATACTAAAATTATTTTGAAGTACTCAGTAAAAAGGTAACTGCAAAAGTAGTCTTATCAAAATACTTTTGAGCGCTACTGTATATTATTTCGACCTGTCCCTCAGTATAAATTCTTTGCTACAGGTTATAAAGGATTTTAAGGTAAATTTGTAATCTTAACTTGTACTGGTGACTAATAATTAGAAGGCATTTATGTAGATGGCCGTCAGGACTGTTCTGTATTCGGCTCATGTAACATTAGTCTTCTCAACAGTTACGCTCTAAAATTACAGAGAATATGTATTATTCTAATGTCCACCTATGTCGTACCAAACAATGACAGGTCACTGTGAGGTGGAGTTCTGGGTATACGTTTGATTTACATATATCAACATATGTATTTTACTATGACAGATTAAATTATTCCAATGATTGTTATTACAATAACAATCATTGGAATAATTTAATCTATCTACAAGCCTACAGGTTACATTTTTGTTTCGCTTAATATGATTATTATGTTAAAAATTTAAGGAGTCAAGTCTTTAGTATTAGCAATTTTAAACTTTTAAATTAATATTAAAATTGAATTATTTTTTTAATAACATTCGTCACTATATTTCATAAAATAAAATAGACAGCTGATACTGGCCTGAGGTAATTTATCTGCTAATAACAGTCATAAACGAAAAAAAATAAACAAAGTATCTTAAAATAGACTCCAACTTAGTCTATTATTTAACATGTTTATTATTTAAGAAATATACCTAAATAGTCACTCTATTAGTAGAATTAAGACATGCCTTATATCGACATAGCATTTGTAAAATGTTTAAAATGTAATATGTACTCGCCAACAACCCTTAACAGTCTACTACTGGACATAAGCCTCTGCCTAGAAAGATTGCTTTGGTCTATTATACCACACTGTTCAGACAAATTGGGTTACGACACTCATGGGGTGAATAGGGATGATGACACTCTGTATTCATAATTCTTCACCACATGGTACAATGTTTATGTAAATATCTTTAGCAAATCAATATTGTTTAGTAACTACAATACAGAGCAGGCAGTTTATACGAGTATGTAATGCCAAAATAAAATTAAAATTAACGATCAACCAAAAAGTGACAGAAAGATGCAAAATGAAAATAAGATAAATTGAAAGCTTAAGAAGCTAACACATAAAGAAGTAAACAAGGTAATAAACGCTTTCAGGTACGTTCTAACACAATAGAGCCACTATTGTGTTAGAGTATATTTAGGGCAAGAAATCCAGTGGTATAAAAATACAAAAGATAGTTATTAGAAAGAAAAAAAACATAATGGAATAACGAGCAAAAGTAAAAGAATCTAGTGAAGGAAAGGATGGGTAAACGAAGTAATAGCAGAAAGAGTAAGGAAGACAAAAACATGAAGTAATTTGGAGAGGAGTAGGTTTCCAGTCATCTTAGCTAAAAGATGTGTAGTAGCGATATATATACATGATTATGATTATGTCAGTACCTAACTGAATCATTTATTAAATTGTATCGAAAGTCATTATAATATAAAATAATTATGTCCAAATCAGTAACCTTTGCGACCCGTTTCCTTCCAACGAGGTCAATTACTTAATGAAGGCCAAAGTTCAGAGCCTGTCCTTCTCTAAAGTGCTATAAGGGTAAGTAAAAGCTCTAGTACAAAAAGTATATCGACTTCATACGCATTCTAATGTTAGGAGACAAACTAAAAAGATAAAATTAATGACTAAAATTTGTATTAATACTAATAAAATGCTTGTATTCTTGTAATAGTATTAAAAACTTATGAGCATCTTTCCTCTCGTTTTCCTTCACCTATTTGAATCTATGGAAGTGTTGCATTATTGTATACATGAAAAGGGAGAATGTGACATGAAATGGGGAAAGAGTGCGTCATTTAATTTGGTTATTAAGCACGGTCGTCCTAGATGTGAGATATTAGAAGTACATGTTGGAAATCAAGATTACTGTTAGATTTGTTCTTTCCTTTTTCTATCATAATCTTTGAACTTTTACACACAGGGTGGGCCATGAATTAGTTTACATTTGAAAAAATCGTATAAAAAAAGGCAGTATATATTATAATAGTTGTTTATTAACACGAAAGCTAATTAGTTTAGGTTTAGGAATTTATTTTCTAAAAATTATGTCGTCTTAATGATCACCATTTTGACGTTTGCACTCTTCTAGGCACGCACCGAAATTTTCGAGCAGAGACCAAGAGATCGCCGACGTCTCTTCGTTGATTTTTTCTTTTAGTTGACGTACTGCATTAGGTTTATTGATATAGACACGATTCTTCAAATAATTCCATAAAAAAAGACTTCGTTTGGATTACATGAGTCTGCTGGGGATAGATTTGGACTTCTGGGTGGCCATGGAATGTCGCTTCGTCTGGCAATCAGCTTTACCGGAAACATGCCTTTGACTAGCGACAGGGACTCATTGGATATGTGACAAGAGGCTCCATCTTGTTGAAACAATATGTTACGATTGTACCCAGGAAATTCCAGTGGCATCGTCTTAAAAACGTTCGTAACATGTTTGCACAGGACCTTAGATTCAAATGTTAACAAATTCTTGGCCCACCCTATACATTAACTACCGCTTATCATAAATATATTTCAGCTATCCTTAAAATAATCATACCTATTAGTACTTAACTCACTTATTTTTAAATTAACTTCAGTGTGTCGGTCATCCCGCAATCCCTTATGTTATTTAAAACACGGTACGTTTATATGGTAGGTAGTAGAGCCACGCTGATTACAGCACGATGGGCCGGCTCGACCGGAGCAGTTCTACCCTCCCACAGAAGACCAACCTAAAGCTCCAGCATCCTTGCTGTCGCGTTTCGTTGGTAAGTGCAAAACTGGAGGCCCATTGATGCTGGGGTGGCAGTTATCGTGGTAACTGTGCGAGCCTTATACTACCACGATGAATGTCATGCCTCTCACGTCCCCAAGTGTGGCGTGAAAAAGGATTTCACTAGGCCGCCATAGTGTGGGTTACCACCCTGCATTGTCTGCATTTGCAATGTGTGTGGTGACTACAATTCTTTGGATTCTATTAATGCTTTCCATCAGGCAGAGTAGAGTCACTTTGGCAGGCTCTTAATATTAATAAAATTCGATATAACCGAATTTAAATATATATAAATTGTATAACACCTCTACAGTATCTAAAGCAGTTTTAAATTAGTTATATTTTACCATATCTGCCTAATCGAACAGGGTATATGGTAAAATATTTCGCCGGTTCACAACTTCACAAACCTAACAATATGTTCATTACAATTCTTACTTCATTCAATGACAATTGGTGGCTGATTGTACTCTGCCCCCAAGTTCCGATTTATGATTTAAAAAATGCTACGCTCAAATTTATTTTTATAGTTATTCCAATAATTTTTAAGTCACAAGGTACTGTTTTATTTAAAATAATCTAGCTTTACCTTGCGACTTCTCTCGGGTTCATGTCGATTAACCCGGATAAAGAGTGACTACGACCTATTCCAGACTTTAGTCCACTTTGGAATTAAATACTGTTGAATCGTCCTGTCGTGTATGTATGTGTAATTACTATATTGATGCCAGGAACATGTCCATTAAACAGTATGCAGAGTGTACGACCAAGGCTCTATTGTTCACCTTGACCATTTTTGTACTTATGTATTTCTAGATTTCTATTTAACTTATTTTCTTATTTCGTCTTTTTTAGATTTCTTTTTTATGTAGTCAGATTCTAGCTTTTAAACTTATTTTTTTGTGTTTATAATGATCGTTTTTTTCATGCCTATTAAGTGAAATGTAGCCACTTCTATTATTGTACTTATGAAAAAATCAACAACAATTATTTTACATTCAATTTTCTTTTTTGGCTAGTCTGGCTGACGGTGCGTTGTTTAGTTTCACGATTAATGGCCACCGTTACGAGGAATAGCTGCGTTTAATTTGGTATACCCCAGTGCAGCTGCACCGAGTAAGAATGCGTTAATTACAACCCAGAAATATGTTCGTACTTACGAGACTGTTTCAGAAGATAACAAGTGATTAGTGGTCATCGGTTTCTGACTTTTGTTTTACCTCGTTGAAATTACTAATATTACTACGAGACTTCAAAGAGTGTTAAATGTGAAATATATATAAGACATTTTGATTGATACGTATGCAATAGCGATGACAAATATAAGAATATCAGATAAAAATCATCATCATTAACAGCTTACCACAATCCATAGCTGCACACTCTTTGTAGTGTCTCTGTTATAATACGTAAATAGTTTGTGTCGACTTTCTTAGTCGGCTTGTATGACACTCATAGGATAAAAGGGAATGGTAATACTCTGTGTTCTCACTCCTCCATGATATGAAATGTGTCGGAATCGGAACTTACCGGGACTAAAACCGATATTTATTATAGCAATATCAGCTGTATCGGATAGTATTTATTATGAGGCTGAAATTTATGAAACACACACACGGCGCAATCATTTGTCGTTAGAAACATTTCTCATGTCATTAATGTGCAATTTGCAATTGAGAATAAACTTTTACATTTCTTTATTTTTCATTAAGGCGTAAAAAGAAGTATGAAAATCATAAAACGTAATCTACACATTTCTTTTGCACTGTAAACTTAATAACTCAAAATTATATATATTTTCAACAAATTTTTACCGTAAAGACTAGATGTCGTCGAAGTTTTGATCTAATAAAATATAATGTAATTTAAGAGTTAACTTCAGTAGTTTAGTTAATTCTTGAAAGAAAATTCAGTGACTTATCAAATGTAAAAAACAAAAACTTAATGAGGAAACGATTGTTACTTTCAACCTTATGAAGCATATTTATGTTTACGAGAACTCCATCCCCATTTAATTATTATTACCCCAATAAACTTATTTCATTATACAACTCCTAAGTTCTGTTTAATTGAAGTTTAATTAAGAAAGCTTTGCAGAAAACAATTTAGTTATTTTATTATTAAATCAATAACAACAGTTGATGCTATTATTTAAGATATGAAAATCTTTTGAGAAGAAGATTTTAGCCTTCCGGATAGAACGAGAGATTTGTATAATTGCTTTTCTGACAGTTTATAACTGCCGTTTGCTAAATATTAAGCCAGGGAACTTTTCGTATATTACAGTGTACTGTCATTTATACGAACCCTAGGGTTGAACAAAATGAACGTCAGTGGTGTACAAATATGTGGGCTAGAGAAGTATCGAATGCATACGCGTAGAACAACGAACTCAAACTTATGACTGACAAAAGCGGCGTCAATTTAAGTAAAGGAATAATATGATAATTATCGTTTAGTACAGTAAACATTTCCGAAATACGAAACTTTTCTCGAGCTTTAGACTGATTGGATCTTAATTTAGTAATATATTTTTAACTCAAATACGTTTTAATTTCATCATCTACTATTCAATAATATTAATCCGTTTATTCCTATGTGTTTTAAAATCACACTAACTTGTTGTTCTAATTGTGCCGTGCATTCATAATAGTTGTCATTTAATTCAATCTGATCTTATCTAATTTTCATTTCTTTGAATTGGATTCAGTAAATTCGTAAGAGTTTATCTTATTTGAATTGGTTTAAAAATAGTGGTACTTTAATTAAATTTCACGTTTGTATATACGTCTATATACCAATGGCTAAGTTAAATTAGAATAGTGTAGAAATAGAAATGAGGAAGAATATATTAGAAATAAATTTACGTAATGCAAAAAAGTGTGTTAGTATTTTAGTGTAGTGTAGTGTAGTGTTTGTTGTTTTATGCCGATTCGAAATTAGTTACCTGCTAATTTGTTTGCAAGCTTAGCTATTTAGAGGTATTATTTTTCTTTTTTGTTGATTTTCACTTCATTCACTTGTATTTGTTTACATATCGTTTTTTTTTTATTTTAGATGGATGCCTGATGAAAAGCATGAATAGAATTCAAGAGTGGTAAAATGAACCTTATGATGAACGAAAGAGACTTTATTGCAAACACCCTTCAAAATGTTTAAGTGATACAGAACAATCGTCCTCAATGATCACCAAGGTCGTTGGGTATAGCTCAAACTGAATTGACGGTCGACGAGGCGCCTGCTTACATTACCCGCCACAGGTCTCACTGTTTTATTCCCAAACGTTTTAATCACCGTTCTCCATCGTGAACAGAGCAATCGCTCGACAATCTATCTTAGTCAAAATAATGTATATTCTTGTAATGTCCAGTTACACATAGTGCATTATTAATAGAAGAATCGTATGGCTGAATCAACTGTCGCTTTCTTTCCCGAATCTTCGTATCATTTTGTAGCAATATGTATATTTTGAAGTAACCGACGTAGGAATACGTAGTTATATGTTAGTTTTCCCCGAGGGTATTCTCGCGTTCAATTTATGTTACGATGCCTCGGGAACAGTACTTGAAATGAAATGTACACATATATGGCATACTTTTCACTCTCTTCTTTATAGTCTAGTGGTTTTAAAGATTATGAACTGTTTAGCGGATTCTCAATGCACCAGATTAGCAACTCATTAGATTCCCCAAAATGATCTTT
The DNA here is from genome assembly GCA_949316085.1 of Hypercompe scribonia. Taxonomy (NCBI): domain Eukaryota; kingdom Metazoa; phylum Arthropoda; class Insecta; order Lepidoptera; family Erebidae; genus Hypercompe; species Hypercompe scribonia. The sequence goes on along the minus strand of OX438972.1, from coordinate 9,865,403 downwards.
CACTGGTTATGAAAACGTTCACATTTCATATCCTAAATAAATTTTCAGGATAAAAAGTAGTATATGTGTATATGAGGAGCTAGCTACCTCTATACCAAAATTTATCAAAGACGTTTTAGCCACACATACATAGAGACAGACACACACACGCACTGTGTGTTAAACTTTTAATTGAAAACATTTTATTATTTCGGACAAATAATATATTATTCTGAAATATTATTTACCTTATAAATTTTCCTACTCGGTCAATAAGAAACACTATAGTGACCTCCGTACACGGATTATGGATTATGTTAGATATGTTGCCAACGTGGCGTTCCTGCGATGTTAACGGAGATTATGTTTTTTGCCGTATTCTTAACGTGGTAATTTTTTTAGGATTAAATCTGTGCTTTTATAAGAAAAATGACTGTATTTTAATAATATACATTGGGTATTTACTGCTAATGTCAGTTACTACTAAAGTTCTCTGATGAAGCTCAGATTACACTACTTGTACATAAGATAGATTTCTAAACCAGACAGGTATCTAAAGATTTTGAGATATTTGCAATAATAATAATTTTTTGGTTGAAAAATTTTTATTCAACAAACGCATCTTTTTCCTATGTAGGTAACACGGAAATAAGTGAGTCAGTTTAATAATAACTCTGTAATATCTATGCATGGGTATTTGTCTAGGAACTAAGTAAGTATTTTCTACCATAACCAGCCTGAGATAAGTTAAAACACTTCAAAACTTAAAAGCTTTTATACAGTTGCACAACAAGTTAAAAGTATCGACATTTTTGCAGTATCAGATAACTGTTTTATCAATTTAAATCGAAGTACAGTTCACTACTGTTTAAACTCTTTAGGCAGACGCAGACAAGATATAAGATTAGTATGAGATTTCAAAAAGTTTTATTAACCAACAAAAATTTTGTTATAAAAGTATAAATGCATAAAGAGTAACAAAATTAAATCTCAGTGGAGTTTCTAGAGAAGCTTTACAGATTAACCTTTGAGAACTCTATCACGCTTCCATGCTTGCGTCGCTTTGAAAGATATCTGAAGTGTATTAAAAAAATACCTCGGGAAATCAAATATAAAGATATTGTAACCTGAAAAAGAAACCATGGTTTTCTCAATTTAATGATATCTTATTCACATTGATGTTTGAAGCATCTAGTAAGAATCTAAAGAACATCTAGTAAGATGTGACAATTGTTTACCTAATTTAAATTAAAAATACTAGTCTGTATAATTGACTGACATACGAGTACATAGATATAAATGTAAAACAATTGTAATACTCACGTGTGCCATCGAAGCGTGTGGCAATAGTATCGAGAAAGGTGTTCTGGGGCGCAAGGAGCCCCTTGCGCACGGGCATCCCCCCGCACCGCGCACCCCGCGCTCTCCACTTCTCTCCTGAAAAAAAGCATACATTTTAGACATTTTAAAATCTCATTATCCTAAGGAATCTTATCTATCTTAACTGTAGTTTATTTCTTCACGAATCTTTATCTTCTAAAGAGAGGTCTATGTTTAGAAGTGGACTATTTAAGACGGTTGATGATGATGGTACCTAAAATAATTTTATGAAAAATAATACAATAAAGTAGTAACATTTATTTATCCACGCTGTTGGTGTAGTAACTTGTAAAACTGGCTTTTCGAACACCCTAACAAAAGACATCCCTTATTCTAACTTAGATTAATAAAATTAAATTAATGTACATACTTTATATTATAAAACTGCGCCAGGTCATATTAATTCATATAAAAATATTTATAGTGTAAATAAACTTTAAAATAACAAACTATTGGCATTGCAGAATCATTGTGCTTTCAAGCTAGATTTACTGAGTTTTCTACATGTTGAACTTTTATTATTGACATGAGATATTTGATAAGAAATATATGAAATGTTATTACTTTCGTTACTAACAGTTGTTCACTACATTATTGTATTTTTGTCTAAAAGTTACTACATATAAGATAGATTAGATAGTAGTTTGATTTGCTTCAATCGAGTTTCACGTAGTAAACTTTCGCAGACGAGAACGAAGCTCAAATATCTCTCAAAACAATAAATTAAACTTCTTGCAGTTTATCATCTTGTCAGCGTGTCATGTGTTTATTTAATAAGCCGAATATCAGAACGTTATGAAACAAAAGTACCTATAACAATTGTAAATAGAGCCACCTCATTAGGTGGCTCTATTACCATCGGTAAGGATGAAGTAGCAACAGCTGAGAAAAATATCTGAAGAAATATAATAATATACATATTACCTAGTGTGTATATTTAACGAAACTGTAGTGGTTTAGAAATGTCAAAGATCATGAACTCGCGTGTTTTCAAAAATAAATTAATGAAGGTTAGTAAATTAGAAATTGGAAAACATGTATTTTATGCAGAAACCAATAACTAGAATGCCTCATCTTCATCATTCATCAGTATCTCTTCGCCGCCGAATGTTATTTTTACCGACAATGCTACCCAATACAAACTTGGATAGCTTTTTTAAATATAATCAGTGCAATCAAATAGAAATGTCAATTTAAATATCACGCAATATTTATAACACGATTGTGTTAATTTAAATATACATGGACATTTTTACATCATAGAACGCGAAAGTTAAAAAAATAGTATTACAGAATGATCCAAACCAACAACAAGTAATATTCATCAGTCTGTAGAAGATTTCAAATAGTATTACTTATCTGATGTTCGATCCCTCCAAGGCCTCCGACAACGGAACTCTGAAATACCATCCAATTAGAATACGACGTTAGGTTTCGTGGTGTCTCTGTTATTGAGAATTCAACTCCTTGTGGAATTTTCAATAGCATTTAATTGATAAACATTTCAAGATTTGCAATATTATGTCCAATTCTTTTAAGTACTTCCCCTTATAGGCAACAACCAGTAAGTACTTAAGCTGCTATGCCTTTAATGTTACAATTTAACCGACATTAAGCAAAGAAGATTTTGTCAAAGATTGTTACAGTCAGAAAAGGATCTAATGATGTAAGATTACATATTGATATGCTTACACGAAAACGACAACGATGAATGTTTTCATCTAGTTATTCATAATTTATGCAAGCGATGCTGCAAACAACAACTAGTATTTAATATGAAAGTTTCACTACATTTACGATGCAAGAACACAACACAAAGTTAGTTCTGAAGATATTTGTCTTTAGCCTTAAGTCTTCTAACAATCGGGCGGATACACCGTAAGTAGTCCGTCCCTTTATAAAATATGAGCTACAAGAAACCAAGTACAAAGTTAAATGGGCTTAAACACTTGAAACTCTGTCCCTTGTGTTAATTTCAACATGCTCATATGTGGTGATGGAAACCAGCCTAACTATTGTTAAAGAAACTCCAATGGATACACAAATTACAAATTATCCATCGTTTTATTATATTTAAAATTCAAAATTCATATTCAATACTACTTACTGCATTTACATTTACATTTCGTTAACGAAAATAATATTTACATTATGTCGGAATTTTCGGCTGCTGCCATTTATACACAAATGATTTCCTCTAGGCTCGTGATTTTACAAGTGAAAGTTATGCTACAATTTTATGTTGAATTTATGAACACTGCAGCGTAACTTTGTGATTGCAATAAAGTAAATATTGAAGTTAGCATAGACCATTCGAGGAGTCGAATACAATAGTGTCTGTCGATCTCATAGGAGAACAGTGCTGTTTGTTTCTGGTACGGTGATCTATCAGAATTTGTCTTTATTTGTCTCGAAACAGTACTATTTTCCTGGTACGAAAATAGGATAGAACTTCGATACACTAGATAAATTGCGGTTGAAACTACTCAGTTAACTAACTATAGTCTGTCCGGCGGGTGGTAAGGGATTGACAGCGAGTATAGACATATGGGATTGCAGCAAAGTCTCTTAAGGCTTACAATTCCTTTCCATCAAACAATCAACCCTATTTAATGGTTCTATATAGAACTAAACCGATTCAAAAAGAGATTAACTGCTTATAGTCTTAAAACGAGTTACTTGCTAATTTTACCGCATAATAATAGTGATGTTAAAATATGATTCTCCTTTGATGTTGAATTCATTATTAGGTAGTGCTGTAACGATTTTTTATTATTTCTTACTCATGCTTTTTGTGTCAGTAAGCGCTAATTTTAATGAGCATCCTTTATTGTTTTAAACAGTAATTTCAAAAAAATAATGGCTTCCTGGCGGCCCAGATATACGATGGTTATGTGAGGCGGGTGTTAGGAAGTTATAATTTATACGCTTTTCCGCTACATACATGAAATATAAATATATAATATGATTTAGCTATCGTACATACAGTCAAGTAAAACTTATAGATCAAGTAAAATAATATAAAGTCTTAGTATGATTGATTACTTTAGAACTTCATCTCTGTGACTTGATCAAGGGTTTTCTTAGTTGTAATTCAAGTTTAGCCCTTGAAGACCGCTAAGTTCACATTTTCAGTTTTACACGGTATAATATTCAAAACTTCTAAACGTACTCAGAAACAAGGATTTTAAGGTACAACCTTCATTTATCCAGACAAACAAATGGGTATTAAAATTTATATCCTACTTAAGCCAGGTCAGGTCGGAAATGTTATTGTATTAAAGACAAGCTACAAACTGTAATTAGTAAGTTAGTAGTGATAGGGACCTCATAGGTGCTCATTGGTTACCTGGCCGGTAGGACATTTTGATCGAATCGCACAAATTGTCCTCCTGTGAACAATTAATACGATAATAATTCATAAAAGGTCAATCTAAGTATCTTGTGTCTGAGGGCCTCATTAACAACATAATTGGTACGCTTTATTTGTTAATCAGACCATCAAGTATTTGACTCACTAGTCATTTTATCATGGATGACCGCCTATAACATAAAAGGTCTGCTTAGTGATCCTTTAAAATCTCTTTGTAATAAGCTAACATCTAGTGACCAATAAACGCTTTGAAAAATAAACCCTCAATTAAATAGGTTATTTTTAAAACAAGGTGAAGGGTTTAAACGCTAATGCCTAATTTGAACTATCCTTTATAAGTAAGTTAGAACATTAATAAAAAGTATAAACCAGGACCTTCCTACTCTTACGAGATGTTCATATATACACTTATCGAAACTAATAAACTATCGTGTGTTTTAATATATTTACCAATGCAAACTGGTTGTAACATCGAGTAACTCAAAGATATACACTTAACATCTATCGCGATTATAATTATATAGACGCTTATCTCGACAATACCATATTGACATTGTTACAGAAATTATTTTATAGAGAAAATATTTATATTTACATCATCAGTGATAGTTTCCGGTCTAAGATATCTCACGCCATCGTTACAATTAATGACACTGTTTTACAAGAGAACTGAAGTTAAATATAAACGACTCTCTATAGATGGTGCTAAATATTTAACACATATTAAGTATAGAAGTATATCGGTTGACTTGATTAACGTTTTAATTAAGTTTAAGACGTAAAATCATGATTACAAACTTAATAAACCACAAAATTTTTGTATTTTTTTTAAAGAGTTTCGAGTACACCGCCCTTTAAATCTATTTTGATTCCTTTCTCCAGGACTCGTGAGGTATTGGAACCTAATTCATTGAGTTAAGTCCATTCGATCTAGTCCCTTTTTGCTAAAGTACAGCTTTCCCACTGTAAAAGTTTCTGCAAAACAAATATTGCCAATGTAAGTGTAGTTTATTCAATATGCACTTTTTTTAATTTTTAAGTAAAAGGTTTTTTCACGCCACGTTTGGGGGCGTAAAAGGTTGGCGTTCTTTCCAGCCAGGTGCTATTAGTATGAAAGAAGGTGAAAACCTTAGACTATCACTAAAAATATTTTCGATCTCTAACGTAAACGATAGCTTCGATCGAGATTGTTTCAAAACAAATCTGACATAGTATTTTCATTTTGTCTATGCAACTAAGATATAAAAGGTTGCAATCAAGCAACTGTTAAATTGACAAAAAACATTGACATTGTGTCGTGGGGGACTTAAAAAACATTTAAAAAACGGACACAAAAAACACCTAGACTCGGCACAACAATTTGTGGATTGCAAAAAGTTTTGTCTTATGTCTTTGAACCCACAACACTCAGCGCAATAGAGAGCGGCGTGGCGACCGCTTAAACCACTAGGCGAACTGTGCAATCAACATTAGGATGTTTACAACATTAAGATGTACGTGTTTAATAAACTGAAGAAAGATTTGTATCAATTAGGTGTCCGTTTTCATGTACTTGCATCTTGAAGCTCGGCAAATCGTGTAGAAAACCCTAAGCGATACACACACATTTTTCCAACGTAATGAATTAGATACCTACTACATATGTTAGTATTAACACTGTAACATTATTTGGCCTGAAAAATCTTATATTTAACACTTTTGTTGAACCGTCAAATAATATGTGTGTTTCTTTGTTAAAAATAATTTGACAAGAACTTGGTAAGTGTACATTTTTAAAAGGCAGGCAAATAGTTAGATTCTATTATCGTTTTACTTTTTTGGGGTGCGGTACTGTAAAAAGAGTTAAGCCTATTATTTTGTAGTCTGATAACATTTTTACTGGTGATCAGAAAAACACCAAATATAATAACTGCAGACGAATCATGTTTTCAAATTTTCATTTTCTTCGACCCCAAGATCATTGTTATTTAACATAATATGGCATTGTTAGCAAATTCAAAATTGTTGGAATAAAACTCAGCTTTGATTCTAGATTTATAAAGTTTTTTGTTAGTTGTTTAAAGTCAGTTTTCATTCATTTGTATATAGTTTTTATATTACAATTCTATGCATAATATGCGATGTTACACTTTAGAGAAGGACAGGCTCTGAACTTTGGCCTTCATTAAGTAATTGACCTCGTTGGAGGGAAACGGGTCGCAAAGGTTACTGATTTGGACATAATTATTTTATATTATAATGACTTTCGATACAATTTAATAAATGATTCAGTTAGGTACTGACATAATCATAATCATGTATATATATCGCTACTACACATCTTTTGGCTAAGATGACTGGAAACCTACTCCTCTTCAAATTGCTTCATGTTTTTGTCTTCCTTACTCTTTCTGCTATTACTTCGTTTACCCATCCTTTCCTTCACTAGATTCTTTTACTTTTGCTCGTTATTCCATTATGTTTTTTTTCTTTCTAATAACTATCTTTTGTATTTTTATACCACTGGATTTCTTGCCCTAAATATAGTCTAACACAATAGTGGCTCTATTGTGTTAGAACGTACCTGAAAGCGTTTATTACCTTGTTTACTTCTTTATGTGTTAGCTTCTTAAGCTTTCAATTTATCTTATTTTCATTTTGCATCTTTCTATCACTTTTTGGTTGATCGTTAATTTTAATTTTATTTTGGCATTACATACTCGTATAAACTGCCTGCTCTGTATTGTAGTTACTAAACAATATTGATTTGCTAAAGATATTTACATAAACATTGTACCATGTGGTGAAGAATTATGAATACAGAGTGTCATCATCCCTATTCACCCCATGAGTGTCGTAACCCAATTTGTCTGAACAGTGTGGTATAATAGACCAAAGCAATCTTTCTAGGCAGAGGCTTATGTCCAGTAGTAGACTGTTAAGGGTTGTTGGCGAGTACATATTACATTTTAAACATTTTACAAATGCTATGTCGATATAAGGCATGTCTTAATTCTACTAATAGAGTGACTATTTAGGTATATTTCTTAAATAATAAACATGTTAAATAATAGACTAAGTTGGAGTCTACGCAGATGACACATTGGTCACGGCCCGAGGAGCAAACTTTCAAGAGGCGGCGCGCCTGGCCACCACGGGTGTCTCTCTGGTGGTCGGGCGAATTGAGGCGCTGGGTTTACGGGTGGCCCTGGACAAGACGGAGGCCCTTTTGTTCCATGGGCCCCGTCGTGGTCCACCCTCCGGCGCCTCCATCGTGGTCAATTCGGTCCTCGTACCGGTTCAGGCCCAGATGAAGTATCTGGGCCTGATCCTCGACGGCAGGTGGCTCTTCGACGAGCACTTCCGACAGCTTTCTCCAAAGCTGGTCGGCGCTGCTTCCGCCCTTGGGCGACTTTTGCCCAATCTGGGTGGAGCTAGCGTCGCGACGAGACGGCTATACACGGGGGTTGTCCGGTTAATGGCACTGTATGGTGCACCGGTGTGGGCGGCGGCTCTGACCGCCCAGAATAGGGCTCGCCTCTGGCGCCCTCAGAGGATATTGGCGGTTAGAGCCATACGCGGTTACCGCACCGTATCGACGGAGGCGGCGTGCGCCTTTGCCGGAACTCCCCCGTGGGATTTGGAGGCGGAAGTGCTCGCCGAAGTTTATCGGCGGACGGTTGACTTCCGGGCGGGTAGCGGCATACGGCCCCCGCCCGAAGAGATACGCGAGCGGCGAGAGGCCGCTCGTCGAGCCACGATGGCTCGTTGGTCGTCCCGGCTGGAGGCTCCACGTGCTGGCTTTGCCGCCGTGGAGGCTCTCCAGCCGGTCATCGCCGAGTGGGCAGGACGGCAGCACGGGACCCTTTCCTTCCGACTGACGCAGGTCCTTTCCGGGCACGGTTGCTTCGGGAAGTATCTGCACTCGGTCGCCAGGAGGGAATTGAGTCCCGCCTGTCACCACTGCGACTGCAGTGAGGACTCGGCTCAGCACACGCTAGCGGTTTGTTCCGCCTGGGCGGCGCAGCGTGGGGTCCTTACTGCAGTTATTGGAGGAGATCTCTCGCTACCGGCCGTCATACGCTCCATGGCCGGTAGCGACAGTTGTTTTACCGCGGTCACAACCTTCTGCGAAGACGTAATTTCGCGGAAGGAGGCGGCGGAGAAGGCCCGGGAGGACGATATCCACTCGGACCCAATTCGCCGCCGGCGAGCCGGGCGGCGGAGGCGCGCATACCAGCGCCTCATGCCGCCTTGAGTGTGGCCGCGGGTGGACGGGACGGGTTTTCCCCTCCATCTGCTACAATGGCCAGCCGCGAGGAGGCGACGTCCGCGTGTGCCGTACGTCGCCTAAAATAGAGAGTTTATCCGCAGATGGTGCCCGAGGTAGCGGGCAGGCGCTAGGAGGGATCTGGATGTCGTAATAGCAGCGGTTCCCGGATCCTTCCTATCTCAGGCGCAGAGTGGCACACCGTGTGGTTTTAGTCGGTCCGATTCCGACACACCACCCCGCCGTAAACCCCGGTGGGGTGACGGCCCGTGGGGGTTTCCACACGTTAAAAAAAAAAAAAAAAAAAAGGGTAATATTTGAATATGTAAAGTAAGTTACATTTAAATTTGGTTTGAAATTAGAACTTTCTATTACATTTACGTGTTTAGAGTAATTTATTTATATATCAGATTTTATAATATTACTCTTGTAGTTTCTTATTATTTCACACCTTAATAAGTTAGAACTTAGAAGTATGTAGTATTCATATTGAACGTAAATAAGTAGAAAAATCGATATAATATATATTTTTTTATCAAATCCAAACATGCGATTAAACATTTTTACAAAGTTACGGAGACTGAATCTTTTTCTAGTATCAGGGACTGCTTCGATTACTGAAGATTTAATCCTTGATATAGGTTATATTTAATCCTTGATATATTATAGTTTCCGGCTAGTAATTAATCGCAAGGCTGGTGAGAGTTTGTCGATTGTTCTGCGATGTTTCAAACAAAAGGTACCCTACCTTTTGTTTGTAAACAGTTACCATTTAAAAGGTAGCATCTATTTCGCCTTAATGCTGTCTCCGTGTGACTAAATGTTAATAAGAGCACAATGATAAACATTTGTTATTGCGAGTATATTATTCTACAAATTTACGATACATCTATACTAATATTATAAAGCTGAAGAGTTTGTTTGTTTTGTTTGTTTGAACGCGGTAATCTCAGAAACTACAGCTCGGTTTTGAATTTTTTTTTGTATTGGATAGCCTATTTATCGAGGAAGGCTATAGGCTATATATCATCACGCTAAGATCAATAGGAACGGAGCACCAATGAAGAATGTTTCAAAATCGGGAGACTGTTCCTATTGAGAGCTTCCGCTGTTTGCGCTGCGTAAACGGTTAACGTTTCGCATAAATCCCTGTTCCCTTACTCACCTATACTAACGAAGTCGTGGGTTAAAGTAAGCGTCAGCCCAAAGTAACTATTCCACGCGGACGTAGTAGCGGGCGGAAGCTAGTTAAATATATTTAGAAAATTGTTTTTAGAGCATTCTGATGCCGCTAATTTGTTGATTTTACAATTTATTCTTCTTTGTAAGAAGTCCATTTGATAAATCTATCACTTAGATTTCTTCTAACAATGCTGTAAGAATTAGAATTATATGGTTATGCATGTAAAAAGAGATAAATGAGTATCCACGAACGAAAACAATCCTAATTTCTCACTACGCAAAAAAAAAAAACAAAAAGTATAGACGTGCAGTGTAGTTAATAATAAAGTAAATATTAACCCTATGGACTCCGTTGTCACCGTATTTGCGACATTAAAAAGCTAACAGTAAATCCGCTGTCGCCGTAGCGGCGACATGGTTGTTTTGCTGCCTCGGCGCCCTTAACAGTCAGGTAAGTAAAATAGTTTGTGCTTATCTTATAGTGTTTATGATACGTTTATTATGCTTACATTGTAATAAGAGTAAAAAGTGCTCTATTTAAGTTTATTTCGTTACATTCCTAACGTTATAAACCCTTCGTGTAGTGAAGATGGAAGGCGAAAATTTTGTCGATAGTTGTGAAATAAGTGATGTGGAAGATGAACTCGATTTTGCGTTGCTTGCCGACGATTTAAGTGAAATAGAATTAGAAGATCATTTAGAGATAGATAGTGACGATAGTGACGTAATAGTAGTTAGAAAAAAAAGAAGAAATTATTGAATCTAATTTAGAGGACGAAGATACACCATCTGTAGACGGCGATGTATGGAGTAATATTACGGGAAGCGACATTCCTTTGGGAAAAAATCCATTTTTCAACAGGAAATAAAATACCGGGGCCACAAGTTTTCAACATCGAGGAACCATTACAATTCTTTGCTTTACCTTACAACTTGTAGGTGGATTCCGCGGAGATCGATCAAGACCTTCCACTTCAGCAACTAAAACAAGACTGGACAAAAAACTGCACATATTGCTAAAATGCAAGAAAACAGATTGTATTGTTTGTTCTAATGAACAGGAAAAAGGACAAAGACGCGAAACTTCGAAATACTGTGATACTTGTCCCGGTAAACCGCGAATGCTTATGGGTAATTGTTTCGGCAGATATCACACTTTAAGAAATTTTAAGTCCTAAAATTTATGTTTTCTTTTATTTATAAGTGAGAATATGTTTTGTTTATAAAATAGCTAAGAAATAAAAAAAATTCTTATAAGAAGAAAAATAGAGTCGTTTCAGACTCTATTTTTCTTCTACATTATAGGTATGTACTTGGAACTAATATAGTGCTGGAGTTGCTGGTAGCCTCTATACATTACTAGGCTGAAGTGCAAAGGGTTAATTGTATTTAGTATTGTTTCTCTATTTGAATAAATATTATTAATTATATGTTAAGCAGAGATTGCTAAATGTTATAATCACTGCCATCTCGGAAGCGGCGACGGTTTGAGGTGAATGCGTGTCACGTCAAGTCTTTGAGCTTAGTAGAAAGTAATTATTACTTGATTAAGGAAAATAACCTGAGGAAACTTGGAAACGAGGCCTGCATAATGTTCGCAAAATTATGTGTAGATTACGAATTGCTATATTTGGCTAGATCTATGTAAAGGCTTAACAGCTTTATAGAGAATAGGAGGCCATGTCTTTTAGACAAATTTTCATATGATCATTTATCTTAATTTATAATGCATGAAGTTATGTTTCTGTACTCTCTATTTTAAAATATATATATATGGCTTTGACTACATCGCCTAATATAAATAAAGAAATAAACAAATTCACACATCACACACACGGCAATCTGAATCCAAACTAGGTAAAGCCTGTACTATGGTAAACAGATTGCTGCTAAGTTTATTTATATATTTCTAAATATATACATATTATCTAAAAATTACACTCAAACCCAGAATAAATAATCGTGCTCATCACACAAATATTTGTCCTGGGTGGGCATCGAACCCTTAATTCTCTTTGTAGTGATGTTGCCTTGCGTAATTTGCTCTCTTAGTCACCACGACACCTGGAAGATGAAGAGGGGTCGTAACACTCCGTACTCTTAATCCGCACCATACAGAAACAATGTTACAGGAGGAAAAGGGAATGTTTTACCAAAACATTAAGTTTTCGAGCAATAATATCCAATTTCATAAAATAATTAGGTCATTATGCAATATTGCGTGGCTGTATTTAATATGTCCAGCTGTTAATGATGATTTTTTCACCAACATTCTCATTAAGTACTCATAAATCTTGTTATATGTCTAATTAAAGCTCCATTTAAGGCTACCTATAAAACGCACTGAACGGTGTTAGAATACTGCAGCCCCCCACTTTACCATAAAGTTTTTATGTTTCATAAATGGCACGGCAGTAAATACGAATTAATGGTTTTCCGAGCTTACGTTATACTCTTTTGTTATCCATATTCCTTTAGTTCACATAAACATTATGTGTTGAGCTAGCAAGTTGACCAGAAGCTGAATTGCTAAAGATATTAATCATAAATTTATTATTCCACAAATTTCTTTAGAGAATATGTAATAGTTAACATTTATGTTTATAAATAGTAAACACTTAAAATATAAGTATTATCGTGGTTTTTTAAATAACTTATTAAAGGAACCAGCTCACGACCCGCCTTATTATATCAGCTAGTAACTTGTCCGTTACTATACCAATCAATCTTTAATATAATTTAAGAGACCTTATTAATCACCAGACAGTTTTTTTTTGTGGTAGCTTAACAGCTAACATCAGGCTACCTGGTTTTTCAACTTATAAAAATTAAAAGGCCACTAGAAAATTACTTTAAAGGCAGTTAATTAAAATATATGTCAATTTATTAACTTTTAATTATATTGAAGATTATTACAGATGGTTACTTATGTGTTATTCATAAACACATTCAGAATTATGCTTTTTCATATTTTTAAACTTTCTTACATGACAATCATTTTCATTGTTAGTTTAATTCAGATGGTCTTTACGACAAAATGGCAGGTTGTGAAAATTAATAGTTTTGTTTCTTTTCTATGTCGTTTGTTTTAACAATTAAATAACAAAGAAAATTTCAGAACAGTAAATAAAGTAAATCAATTTCTAAAAGCTTATAAATTCTTTTTTTTTTCATTCAGCCTGTAACCACGACCATAACGTGGTCTAAACATCAGACATTTTAAAGATGTTTACTTAATATCTAATGTAAACTCACTTTGAAAGCGTTAATTTCCGTAAACATAATTAAATATTAAATAATTTACCCTATTTAAAAGATAACGGTAAATAAAAGCTTACTTTCGACTCTATCCCATCTGTTATTGACGGATAACGGTATCCCTTGTGTTTATATCTAAGCATTGTTCATTTTTCCATCAAAGTGTGTTAAATAAACAAACTTCTCTTTATCACACTCGAACACACCGAATACACAAACAAAACTTTTACTCTCTCAATATATATTCACCGACTCAATTACGGGTACATGAGCTTTTTTTCTTTTTAACGTGTGGAAACCTCCTCGGGCCGTCACCCCACCGGGGTTTACGGCGAGGTGGTGTGTCCGAATCGGACCGACTAAAACCACACGGTGTGCCACTCTGCGCCTGACATACGAGTAGATGAGCTAGTACAAGGTGAGGAAGTACAACAAGTCCTCATCGACTAACGGCAAACTAACTTCATCAGACCAACTGTCAATATATAAAGTTGATCCTAAAATGGATTTCAATAATAGCAAAACTTCAGGAATATATTAACCTCTTTGGTAATAGAGAGTATATTCTAATTTCAATAAAAATGAGGTTGGGTTCAGGTCTTAGCCTAGTCTTATGACTCATGATAACTGTAATAGATGCTAAGCCTGCTAGCGATTGCCGAGTGCTCTAGAAACGGAAGACATGAAAATTGGGAGTATATGGAAAACGAAGGCAATGGAAGTAAGACAAATATATTTTTTGTGTGAGTGTGTGTGTGTAAGCCCCCTCGGAACTTCACCCATCAGGGTTTTCGGCGGGTTGGTATATCAGAATAGAATTGACTAAAACCACACAGTGTATCACTTGTGCCAAAGGCTTCACTACGGCAGAGCTAGCATGTGCAGCCTGCAGCCTCTAGCGAGCCATCGTGCCTCGACGAGCGACATTACATCATCCGTGTACCTCGTTGGGCGAGGCCGAGTTCCACTACCCGCCTGGAATTCAGCTGTCCACCGATAAACTTCAGCGAGCACTTCCACCTTCAAATCTCAGTCCGGCCAAGCCACACGCCACCTTAGTCGAGATGGTACCGTAACCGCTTATGGTGTTAACCGCCAATATGCTCCGAGAGCGCAAGAGGCGTTCAGTATTCTGTGCGGAAAGCTAGACCGACGGAACCAAAGTGTCATAAGCGTATGTTGACTTTTTAACCCGCGAGAGTATATTGAAAGTTTCACTAAGGCGGCCTCGCGGAAGTTGAGTATGCTGAACAGAGAGAAACGATTTTTCGCGCCTAAGTATCAGTGTATTCTTTATAAGACCCACGTACGCTCCTGCGTGGAGTACTGTTCTCATCTTTACGATAGATCCGCGCAGTATTTGCTGGATGCTTTGGATCGGTTACAGTGGTAAGTAGTCCGAATGATCAACAGCCCCAGAATCACTGAACCCCTTGAATCTTTGCAGTTGCGAAGAGATGGGCTGTGTGTGTGTGAGAAGAATATGTGCAGAAGAATGTGAGAAGAATATGTGAATATGTGATTTGCTGCTCCACCGAGGCAGTTGCTAACTGCCCGGTGGAGCAGCGGTAGTGAATGCGACTGCTGGTGCTTGAAGTCTCGGGTTCGATTCGCGGGCCGGACCAAATGCTTATATGATCTGCATTTGTTTCGAAGTTTGGATGTTTTCTATTTGTAATATGTATGTATTTACAAAAAAAAAAATGTATACAAGTATTCTATCAGTCAGTCTAGTTATCAGACTGACTGATAGAATACTTGTAGACACAAGCTCTGCTTAGTCTGAAACTAATAGACGTTGTGTGTCAAATGTCCCGAATATTGCCTCTATGGCAGTCCTCTGTCGCTTTTATCATGGAGAATGTTCTGATGAACTCTTCCAATTGATCTCATCCTCTCCATTCCTCTACAGGACAAGTCGTGCTGCCCTTAAACTCACCGTTTCAGAATGGTAGACATACGCTCCAGAACTAAACGGTTTGGCTCTTCTTTTCTGTGCAAATCAGTTAAAGTCTGGAACTCGTTTCCAGCGCACGTGTCTCTCTCCCGGGTCCTTTAAGCGGGGTGTGAAAAAGCATCTCACTAGGTCGCTATAGCGGGGATCGCCATGCTGCATTGTCTTCATTCATAGTGAACATGGCGACCACCGCTTTTGGACTCAATTTCAATTCAATTTCAATGCTTTCCATCAGGCAGAATAGAGTCATTTTGGTAGGTTTCTATAAAAAGAAAAAAAGTCTTCTATACATTTTTATTGATAAAGTTTTACACTTAGCTGAGTATTAAAAGAAGGGGAATATTAAATCTGGACAATATATGATTATTCAAAACGGTTTTTACGTTGCCAATGTGCCAACGAAAAATACTGGTACATAAGAAATTCAATAATGTGTAATAATATAACGGTTACTATTACGATTTAAAGGATGATCGTAACAGTTGTATAACAAGCCTCTCTTCTAATCAAAATGTTTAACAGAATTTTACCCAACATAAACCGTATTATCAATTATAGACCGATTTACATCAACACAACAGACTGTATGTAGTAATAAATACACCGTATAATGTCTTGTACGTCAGTATTTTTGTCTTTACGATCCAATAATTTAAGAATCCCAATTCAAAGAATCTTGTGAAACCACACACGTTCAGGCATGTGCTTTTCATCAAAAATATATCGTGAAAGTTAAGAAATTTATATCTAACATTGATCTAAATTGAGAGAATTGTGACTAAAATAAATACTTTTAAGCGCTTTCGACCAGAAATAACATTAGGTTACGATAATATTATGATACCTTTGAAACAGATTATGAGGAAGTTGCAGAGATAAATGTGTAAATGTATTGCTCTTCTGTTTACGTTTTAATTAAGTTCGTGGTTTTTCTTCGCAATATAACAAGCATGAATGTAATTTTTGTCATTTATGCGGTAAACTGGTATATTTTATAGTAATAAAATATGAAAGTATATTAAGTCGGTAAATATTAGGTGGTGAGAATTTTATAAACATACTATAAAAGTTATTAAATAAAGTTAAAAACAATTTCCGTCACTTTCTAATTATGGTAAATAAAATAAAAAAATATACCAACATTTACATTTCTTAAAGATAAAAAAAACCTCGTAAACAGATTCTTAATACACCATCTTACTTAACTACATTTCAACATCTTAATTTTCACTGTAAAACTATCTTAAGTTTCACTCTATACATATTTCCTACTTTATTATTCAATAATGATTTCAAATAGTTCATTCGGACGTTGGACATGAAATTCTATTAGTTTTATTTTGATTCCATTTATTCTTAATGGTACATATGCTATATGTGACTTCTGTGCTTAATTATTTCATTCCAAATTAATTATTAAAAATATTCATGCCACAATAACTTTTTTAATTAATTATCTCTTTTAAATTCAAGAATTTTTCTCTAAAAAATTACATAATGAACTCTGATACACAAGACACATTAAATTAAAATTACTTTTATTTTTGTTATTATTTTTATTTAATTTAATTAATTTATCCCCTCAAATTATTTAAATAAATTTAATATCTTTTCAATGTAAATCAAATACTTAATCAAGCTCTAATCTGTCTTTCTAGAAACATTTTTCAGTACCTAAATACCCACATATTACAGATAAATTACACCCAGACATTGAGCAAATGATCGTGCTCGTCCCACAATATTTGTATCCTGAGTGGGAATTGAACCCACGCCCTTCGGCTTAGCAGTCAGGGTCACCAACTACTAGACCAACAGGTCCTTTAAAATTTTTTGGAATTTATATTTCTATATTTCCCTATTGACATCTTGCTGGCAAAAATATTCGTTTGCATTATATAATATAACTGATTATACTTAAATGAACAATAAAATTTTGTAAATCATCTTTTTTCTTTCTTTTTAATAAAGAGAAATAAATAAATAATACAAATAAATGAATGGTGTCGTGGGACACCAGGTAGGAACGAAGTTCCTTCGGATAATGTGGAATCGACACAATTTGCAAAAAAAATCGTGCTCAATTTTATGTAGGTTTTCTTGATTTTTCTCTTAAATTTTGCTGATTAGTTTTTATTTAAGTACAAGAAAGTATTTAGGAAATTCAGTATTTTAGGAAATAAAATAATAAATTCCTTAAAATAATAAAATAATAAATTCCTTAAAATAAAAAAAACATTATAATTCAAATTTCAACTGAAATAACAAAAAAATATGTATCTTTATTTTTTTTGTCAACATTATTATTAATTAAAAATTACATAGAAATAGAAAAATAGAAAAAAGAGGTAGAAATAGTACGAATGTTAAGTACGTGATAGATAGTATGAAACGTAGCACACATGACGCGCTTTCGCGCCTGCGCACGTCTCATTTAACGGTTTTATTCCACGCACTTTTTTCCACAGATTTATTCCACAGATTTATTCCACGCACTTTTTCCACGGATTTTTTCTTACGGTTTTACTATCACATTTTTTTCAGTTCGGTCCCGCAGCGAAATCCATATCCCCTCCAAGCCTGCCGTAAGGAACTTCGTTCCAATAAATAAACAACCTATTCGATTCGCGTGCTAATCCACTAAGTGTGAATCGTTAGCGAAATGGAATGGTAATTTTATAAAGTACAGTGATTCTAAATTTAAATAAAAATAATATATAAATTAATAAAACTTTTACTAAATAAATTTAAATAAAACTTTATAAATTTACAAATCTAAAAATTACATAATTAGATTGTTAAAAAGTCGTGTCTATACTTAATTCAATAAGCGGTAAACATTTTTCATTCGCAACGTTTATTCAAATGAAATACGTTTTCCTCTTTGTTAAAGAATTTTTGGTTAATTATTAAGGTAATTTGATTATGCAATGTTAATTAGCTTGTTTATAGGTACGACATAATTATTTAGTAATATTTAATTAAGTCTTTGTATTACGGAATGTTAATTTTCATAACCTGTTTGTCATATTTTCGCACATGACACACAACATTACAGTGTACGTGGTGACATTTTACTTTTCATTATTCTAATAAATACTTCCATCACACTCACAAGAAAAGCCATAGGTGTGATATAATATTAGTAATAATTGTGATGAAAAGGGAAAATAATCTAAGGCGTTTTCCACTTAGTACATACTTAAAAAGTCAGTGTGTTAATCTTTTTTTCTTTTTATCTAAGACGTTGTTGCTTGAAGCTAATGCTATGATACAAAAGATGTGCAAGTCATTATGTAATACAATTTATACCAGTGTACGCTCTAGTGATGACTTAATTTGAGAGTTCTTGTTGAGAAATAATTTAATTCTAAATAAATAGACACGTATATGTACTCTTTTACAAAGAAACTGGTCAATGAGAAATTGTGTCTAAAGGAGTTGGTGTAAGTAAGTCAACAAATTTACTACATTTTGAAAGAATATGAATGAAATAAAAATCTTTTATTCTATTATCTTACAAAGACACATCTAATATTATCATTTTATTAGTAACCTTTACGAATAGACATTGGGAGAAGTGCTTGTGTCAGGTTTCCGTTGGTGTATCTTACTGCCGATCGATCGGTATTCAGATAAAAAGATATGAGTCTATAACGTCCGTGTAGCGTAGAAATTTGGAAGACAGTTCTATGCAAGAATAAGGTCGTTTTGATTCTGGAAAAGAAACCGTCCAAAATATTACGATAGAATAGTTTTTGTGATATGATAAGATTACGAGATTAAAACTATATGTAACGTATTTCAAATACGATTACATGCAGTGGATCATTTTATAAAAATAACCGATCCGAAATAACGAACTCTGCGACTGTTACAACTAAAATATCATGCAACTAATTACGAGTAATCTCATAAACTAGTTAAATACTTGGTTGTAGCAGCTGAGATTAATATAGTACTTGTAAAATTTATACAAGCACGAAAATACACAACTAGTGAAACCAGTTTCTATTTGTATTCCAGCGTACGAAGTACATCAAATAATAATTTTAGCGAAGGAAATTAAACTTCGGGTAAGTGTGTACGAGTCTCTGGAATTTCGTGATTCAGGGGCTAAATATTAATGCTTAAGCTAGCTAACGACATTACCTATTTTCATATATTGATATTCAAGACGTCATTTCGGAAAGTAGCACAAGGCCCTTATTATAGTAAATTTTAATAAAAACAACAATAAAAATTTTTGTTCTCATTACAACTGCCACAGTAACAAAAACTATACAGGTGAAATTTCTTTTGATCTTTTAAGATTTGCGTTGAGTTTTAATGTTGTGTTTATTGTTACACTTTTATATCATTCGGCCGTGTCGTTTTTATGAACGAAGAGATATACTCTACTACAACTACTGCTCCTTAGCTTTCTGGAATACAGTTCAAATGTACATTGTAGGAGTAAATAAAATTGTTTATTAAAATTGTTAACCTACATCGATAACCTAGTAACGAACAATTGATGCATGGAGATACATTCAAATTGAGTAATTAAAAGAACTATCCAATGCGTATTATAATAAAATTATACTTCATTGAATAAATAAATATTTTATTCGTAGAAGAAATTATTACTGTGATGATAAATTGTGGGAAAGCGAATTTAATTCATTACTTAGAACTATCTAGTTATTCCTCGTTGTGTTTTATTTTATTGGACTTTTGTAATATTAAATAGAACATGAGAATGTTTTTTCATGTGGTAGTGCCAATTGAAAATTAAATGTTTTATTAATTCACTTCTCATTTATAATGTTCATATTTATCCCATGAGGCGATTGAGGGAGCGAACTTCAACTGGACTACATCACTAAAAAGGTAAGGACCGTATGGCCTACGTGGTACAGTAGCCCTAAGCCTCCTTTCTAAAGAGAGGCTTAAGTTCAGTAGTGGAATGTTAAAGGCTGTTGATGTGATGATATGATCTAATATTATATAAATTAATAATGGAGATTACTAATGCGGGTCAATAAACGACATAGATTATAGTTTGCGGCATAGTCCTATGCTATGTACTAAAATTATAATTATAATTTAGAAAATATTTATCCGGAATATTATATACATTACAATATTTTAATTTTATGGAACTAATAAACAGTTATCTCAAATAATTAAATATGGGGTTCAAGAAACAAAGGTTAATGAAGAACTTCGTAAATTTATATTAAGATGAAGAGGCGAAACTAAACTAAACGTTCAACTAGGTACGTACTGAAAATAGTTTCTATTTTCGGTATGCGGTTGAGCGTTTAGTTTACTCCTCATAATATAATTTTAAGTAAATCTTAAAAAATTAAAAATAACGATTGTCCAAAAATTAAATATTATGTTCCGTCTTTCCTATATTAACTATATTTTATGCTTTAGAATATTATTTCTGCTGTAATGCTAACAATATAATGAGACTCTAATTTCCCTATTGTGTAATAAAAACGATGTTAGGATAAGCAGAATGTGTAGCTATTTACTACTCCAGTAAAACAATTGTAAATAAATACACCAGGGAAAGTGTCAATAATGTTCAATTTACATTTTTATTCAGTATTTTGTTCTTGTTCATATTCTACATTTTTGACATAATTTAATGTCAAGTAGATTGGAATTTTATTGAAGATATTTGGGCATACCCTATTATATTCTAACTTAAAGATGGTCTTTTATCAAAAGCGACCGCATGAGAAGTGATTATAAAAACCTTGGTCCGTTGATATTAGTCTATGGTTTTTATAATCTCTTATTGTCTGTGTCATGATTTATTTTCATTCAACAAAATGGCTGTTTGGCTAATTGCTTATTTGGTGATTTTTTTGTTCAAATTATTTAATTTTGATTATGACTTCAGACTATTAAAATAGAAATTTAGTTTATATTTTTGGAATCGTATCAATAATATAACTACATACCAACATTTAGACAACATTAATAAAATGTATATTTATAACTGAAACAATACCTATAAAAACTGAAACAAAACAATAACGACGATAGATGCAAAACTAAGAAACTATAACACAACCACCAACGCTCACCGGCTTGGTAGGTAACTAGGTTGTTCCAAACAAAAGCTCTGAAAATAATACATCAAATTAAATTCTAAAAGAGACAAAAACACAACAAAAAGAATTTTAATCTGGCAATATAAAGATTTTCTATATTTTACACCATTTCTACATTAGCAGCACCTCTAGCAGATTGCTAGAGATAGATTTAATACCACTTTAATGTATTATTAGAAAAAAGAAGCTATAAACCATTCGTATATAAATATTAAATTATCGCTAATAGTGCTACTTAAAATACATAGACGAATATACAAATAAATAGTGTTACTACTACTTATATATATTATAATGATACTGTACATAGCATTTTAAATAAAAAACAAATTTTCTTTTTTCTTTTAATGAGATCTTTTTTTTACACAGAACATAATTCTGTGGTTCAAATACAGAACATTAAGCACAGAGCTGAATATATTTCACATGTAACGTTAAACAAGTACAAAGGTATTATATTGGTTTACTTTAATGTTTATAGCTTTCATATATCAGCTTTATTTTATTAAAATAAAACAGATAATTAATATATAACTATATAACAAAATGAAGTACCAGATTGATATGTTATAATCTATAATCCCAGCTGTACCCTACCACGCTTAACTGTGGCACTTTGAGTTTTTGAATGGTAAACAAATCAGCTCAACATATATATATGATTATTACATTTGTCACTGGCTGCATTTAGATGAAGTTAAAGTTAAAAGTCGAAATTATTGTTCTTTGTTTACCAACAACTCCATAATGACTCATAAAATATCAATTTAATCTATACTCAAGTATGTGTATGTGCTCACATAAATTTATGAACAATGTTAAAATATTTCTATATCAATTTATTTTTGTAAAGATTTTTCCTGAAATATTACACATTTATATTAACTTAACGCTTGTAAGACTTGAAGTAGCTAGAGATATCCGTTTACATACTAGCATGATATTAAAGGCATCGTAGACTTGTTACTTATGCAATACATGAAATCTCATCATCATCAACAGCCTTTTACAGTCCACTGCTGGACTTAGGCCTCTCCTTATCAAAGAGGTTTTGGCCTACTATACGCGATGGCCTGTTTCAAGTTTTTCTTCTCTTTGTAAGGATGTTGTCTTGCATACTTTGTTCCCTTAGTCGCCTTCTACGACACCCACAAAATGAATAGGGGTGGTAATATTATGTATTCTTAATCCGTCTCATTAAGTCTCAGACTGATATAATTACGAATAGAAAGTTTAATATCTAGCTTATATTGATTTTATCACCGCTTTACATTTTAATTAACATTAATTTTAAAAGCCATGTAAGTATAAATATATGGTGTTCTAAAAACACCTTCGCAATATTAAAACCTTTACGCAATATTTACACTACACGTACTCCTAACATACATATTTCACGTGACATTTGATTTTAAAATAATGTCGAAGCACTCATAATTTAAAATGGATTCAAATATTTTTCAATGCTGTGCCAGACATAAAAGCCAGTATAAATTTTTGCGAGGCCAATATTGAAAATTCCCTTCATACAATGAAACAGTTTCTGTGCCAGTAAGAAAGCAATTGTAAGTTACTTTTGTTCAAAAAATTGGCGGCAACTGCTTCAATATATTTATCATTACCTGTTTCTCTTATTGAAGTATAGGTCTGAAGCTAATTATCAGTATTGAAGTATCAAATTTACTTGATAATTTTTGCAAAGTAACAAGTGAAAATACTAGTTTTTTTATTGAATTACACATTATCTTATTTTTATTTGTACGATTATGTTGTACAGCGCTACATTATTTATTTGTGGTAATATAAGAATCAGGGACGTTATGTTCTACGTTTCTAATATACGTTGCAATAATGCTTATGAACTGCGTTTGTATGTGCCACGAATAACACTGTCCTTTAGTGATAGGGTTAAAGTTACGATTCTACTTGGTGTATATTCTCCAAGAGTAAGTCATAAAATAAGGCCTGTTCTCGTAATAAAAGTTCAGTTACAGCTCAGTCTCGATTATGCCTCTCTTTATGACACCCTAACGCCGGGCAAGCAAGATGGCCATGTTATGCCGTTTACTCAATAAAGTACGAACGTCTTCACGTTCATTTTTTTTTCTTTTACTTGTGGGAACCCTCTGGCTGGCACCGCACTGGGATTTGCGGCGGTATAGGAAATCAGACGGATCAAAACCATACAATGTGTCACTCTACGCTTGCAAGAGGGGAAATCCGGGAACTGCTGTTGATAAGCCATCTGAACCTCTCTCAGCTACGGATGAGCTCAGCTACTCTCTGCTACTCTCAGCTACGTCCAGGTGAAAAAAACCGCCATCGTGTGCTGAGCCGAGTCCTCGAAAAGGACCTGCGTAGTCGAAAGGAAAAAGCCCTGTGCTGCCATCTACCGTCAGCTTCCTTACTCCAAGCTGTTATTTAAAAAAGTTCTAAGAAGATCTCATCAACACATTTTGGCTCCACCCGGGAATCGAGCCCGAGATCTCTTGTTCGGCAGTGGCATACGCGTTTGCGTTTGGCTAGCCGTTTGGCTAGCCGTTTGGCTAGACCAACGAAGCAGTCAGCCGTAACGGTCAACGTTGGATGTTTAATACTTTACTACGAAAATATATTTCCTGGCAGTTTTGCGATTGAAAGTTGATCGGGAATGAACTATTATCGAACTTTGATTACGACAATTGCACTTCTGGTCACATTATTAAGTCATCCATAATCAAATCAACCTACCACCGTCTACTGCTGAATAAAAGTCTTCCGAAAAGAGCACCAACCATCCCGGTTTTGGGCAATTCGCATCCATCCACTACCAGCCACCTTCTTCCAGTCATCAGTCCATCGTGCCGCAGGTTGTCCTACACTGCATTTGCCAATAGCGGTCTCCCCTCTAGTACACACCATATGTTATTTTTTTTATAAATAACCGGTTACAATGCACCTACTTGTATGTATTTGTGATTCATAATGAATTGTGATAATCTATTTTCTTTATTACTCAATGTTTTACTTATAGGGGTGAATTTTTCTTCAAATTCAAAAAGATCTTACAGGAAGAAAACCCTCTCAAATAAAATTTACCGAAATGGCTTTGACATGACTGAGTAACAAACAAAAATAAAACTTACCAAACTGAGAACCTTCTCCTTTATTTACAGTTGGTTAAAAATATTTGTCATATTAAATTTATGTAGTGGTAGAAATGAGTGTAAAATTTAATAAATTAATCATAGTAATGGTACTGATTCAACAATCAGCCACCAGATTATATTTAATTGAAATTATGAAAGTTCTATTTTCGACAGTCCACCAAACATAGTTTCACATATCGTATCACTTCATTTATTTGTTTAAAAGTATTTGCAAATATTTTAACAGGATAAACTTTCAATTTAATTTGCTAGTTTATAACTGATTTTATAACATTATATAAAATATTGTCAAATAGAAATATATAATTAAATTAAAATTGAACTATTTATGTCAAGTTATGTATAGCCCACCCCGCTCTCGGTGCAAAGGTGCCCATGATACTTGCAGTGCTGCCTCTCCAAACTGCAACCGATATCCTTTGAACCAGGAATGAGGTAGCGCAGGATTTATCACTTTTATTTTTAATTGGGTTTTATTTTTAATCTAATAATTTAAAAAGCTAGATGCCAAAAGTACAAGGAAAGGTGAAATTCAGAAGCCGTTAATTTATATCCTATTTCTCCTTTCTTTTTCGTGATTACATACTTGTATTTTGTGAAATTGCTTTTAATTTAGCTTTTACTAAATTACACGAATTTTATCACTATGATATTATAATTTAAGAAAGTTTTTGTTTTTTTTATGACTTGTATCTCGAAAACAATAAGATATATTTTCACAGATTTTTTTTAAATAGATCATTTTTATTATTTCATTTTTATGTAAAGAGAAGAATTAGAGCTACGACTTCCTAGGCTTTATTATTCCTAAGATTATTTAGGGTCGGCTACTACTTCAATCTGAATACCAGTTTTTCACGGAGCGATTGGCATCAGACCTCCGCAACTCAAAGGGGTGAATTGAATTCGAAAATTGAATTAGTTATCAGTATATTTGAGGATATCGGTTGCCAAAGATGTTCATGACAAGAGAATTAGAGATAGATACTCACAAAATAAATATATATATTTAGACGAGAGAGACGTAGATAAAATTTTAAGCATGAGAGTAATAAATCTGAGGATTTTACGAAAAAAGACAATTTATTTAGTATATACTGTGTAAAAGAAATGATAAATAAGATAAATCGCCCCCACAGGACGTGTTTCGAAATCAGAATCTATTTACGTGAATAAATCAGCTAGTTCTTTACCAAATCCTGTACATTTTGGGTGAAAATATTTTCAGAGAGGTTGACTTATACAAATAAGTACTTAATAGCTATTGAATTCGTGGTACCCTTAAAACTGTTAAAATTGGA
Source organism: Hypercompe scribonia (assembly GCA_949316085.1). Classification (NCBI taxonomy): domain Eukaryota; kingdom Metazoa; phylum Arthropoda; class Insecta; order Lepidoptera; family Erebidae; genus Hypercompe; species Hypercompe scribonia. Next base: position 9,839,462 of record OX438972.1, on the reverse strand, counting down.
AAGGCTAACAATAAAAAATGTTACGAAACGTGAGAAATTTATTTTTTTCTTCTCCGTTCCGCTCAAAGGCGATAAAATATCGTCCAATTTATACGAAAAAACATTATTTGCGTACTGTCTCATTGAAATGGATACTGTAGTAATTAATTATTGATTCCGAGAAATCCATTTTACTATTTTAACATTTTATATTTTTGATAAGAATGGTACAATAAATTAAGCTTTTCATTCTAACTTAGATTCTAATTTCAAAAATGTTAAGACTAGCGTTATTAAAGAATTCTAAATATATAAAATGTAAACTATTTTAATAATTTTATATCTTTTTTCATAAATTTGTTTTTAAATGTTTGTAGTTGCGAAAAATGGCACCGCTATAAGTTTTCGCGTTTAAGATGCCTTTTCTTTTTTCATTTCAATTTTTTGATCCTTTCTAACTCGAGCTATCGATTCTAAGGAAGGAGTATTTTTTGTTTACAAATTTTCACAATATTACTTTCCCGTATCAATAACAATTGAAACAATTGTAAAAGATACAAAACGTAAACATATAAGTTAAAGATTTAGTTTAGATCTATAATAATCTAAAATAATATTACAAACATGAATTACCGGCATCTAAAAAACATGTCTAGATAAGTAGTAAATAAGTAAGTAAGAAAATAAATATGCATACAATGTGGAAACAACATAATGGAATATTTGAACAATCCCCAAATGAATACGTCTAATGTTGTAATGTCTCTGTAATTCCTTTTTGACTCGAATGAAGGCACTTCCTCCCAAATCTTCCTTAATCTCTATACAGCCTTTGTGAGTTTTCCATCTCATAATGTTGCTACGTAGACGAGTGATTCTATTCTGATGAACCAATCCCACTGAAGGATTTATTCTGAGAAAAATAATTGACAAGTAAGTATTTCTTACTTTATATTGAGATGTATTTCTATAACCCCGTAAAAGTCAGGTATAGAATCAAAAATAATGATTTTTGATCGAAGTACAATATATATTTCTTTCTGTTAATTTGATTAAATCTAGAGAAAAGAACAAAGATTTGAATCTTAATAAACGAGTGTAGGAAATTTCAAGCGTAAGTAGTTTATTTGGAACCTTTTTCTGCAAATAATTATCATATATCACTTTGATTAAATCTACTTATAGATTTTTAACAAGCAAAAAGAAGTGTTAAAACATTATAGAAAAAAAAAACAATTGAATTTATAAACCTTATGTTGTATGATCAATTTAGTATGAGAATTACGACTAGCAATCCTTAAGTAGCAGACCTTGCAAAGTCACCGGAGCACATGTAAAACTTTTGTATTTTACACAGTTAATTAAATTGTAGTACTTTACAGGAATAAACTACCTAGCAAAGACAATTGAACTGCTTCAATCAATTGAAAATTGTCGTCAAAGTTCCTCACGAAAGTTTTCAAGACAATTCCAGTACACTTTAAGCATGACCTAGATTTAAGATTCGTACCTTTTATATTAAAGGAATATTACATCCTATTCGTTCACTATGCATAACATTTGATGCCATGTTAAGAACACTGATATTACTTTATCTTAAAACTACTAAAGATCTGGCATACTTTGACCCAAAAAAAAATATTTCATTCATAAATAAACTAGTTACCTCTTCATGATAGACGTCGCAAATAACCTGAGGGGTTATCTGATGGAAAGTGACTTTATTTTTAGATCTATTAAAATGTTTTGTTTTTTTGAAAAGGATGAAAATCCAATCAACAATAAATTTTGTACTAGGGTTGAAGAGCTTTCTCTGTTACGCGTAGGTACGAATTTATTGTACGCGTAGTTACTTTTATTATCTTTATCCGCCATTCTCCACATACATTCACTGTCATAAAAAAACGTGTATAGTGGGTAATTCAGGTAAACGATCGACTTGTTTCAGAATGCCAGTACCAGTACACATAAGTTAATATCGTTACACCTCTAAAAACGACTCCCATAAAACAGTTACAGTATATACTGTTAAGATGAAAACGCTATAAACTGACGATTATCTCATAAATTTTAACATAATTGAAGTGTGTAGATTATACTTCTTAATATTGCTATGCTATAATATACTGTACCGCGGATAAAGGATATGTAATGATTATAAACTTAACCGTTGGAAATTATATCTGTATCCTAAGATACTGTAACGATGAAATGACTGGATATAAAATGCCGATTTCATGCTTTTTATATACTCATTATTTGTTCAAATAGCATACAACACATGTTATGGTGCACAACGTCTAGAGCGGGAGGTATCAAATAAGTTAGACACAAAAGCTTACAAAATTATCATTATTTTGTTTTATTTTTAAGAAATATTTTAAGTCTCAACGTAGTTGTTTTTTTGCAAGAAAAGAAACGTACATTTCCTCACATTTTTTTAACAACGTGTGTGTAAATCGAAGACTAAAATATCACCACGATCTGGATATCAATAGAAAGGTACAGCGACCAGCAACCTAAGTGGTACACATACATACAATACAAGAATTACGATTGTTTTCTTCTTTTATATATGTATGTATGCATGAGTAAATCTATATATATAAAAGAAAGTGGTGTTAGTTACACCACTTATAACTCAAGAACGGAAGAACGGATTTAGCTGAAAATTGGTGGGGCGCTAGCTTAGAACCAGGAGACGGACATAGGATACTTTTTATCCTGTTAGAACAGGTTTAAGTAAAAAAAAATCTGCTTATTTATTGACTATAAAGCGGAACAGAGTTCGCGGGGTAAGCTAGTATAACATAAAATAATAAATCATGTTTTGTCTACATACAGAGTTTACGTATGACAGTGTAAAAGTCCAAAGGATTGAGAATAGTCACGATGTATCAGAGTTGAGTTCTGTCTTGAAAACTATTATTGATAAAGTAATTAAAATGATATTTTAAAAAACTTACATTGTAAAACAATTTTACAATTACCAACTCTAAAAATAATAAATAACAGCCTTGGACATTCATACAAACTTTGTAAATACAGGGATCAATCTTAATCTTTTGGGTTTCGAAAAATCACAACTATAAAAATCCTTTCTGAAACTAAAATAACCATTTCACAATTAAAAGTTTTCTGTAAAAACACAGTTCAATTATTCTTTGTATGTCTGTTGTTACAAAAGATCTGTACATTAGTATAGGGACACCAACATCCTTCAAGTGCACTTCGAATATGTGAAATATAAAATTAGTATAATAGCCTTTATTACTGTTAACTTTCTTGTAAGGAATATACCATATATCTTACTGTGTGCATATAAATATAAATTTAACATAAGCTATTGTGCCTACTGACTGACTTTCAAACAAAAATGTAACTAAAATAACTCTAGCTTAGATTTATCGGCAGCTGTGTGCTTTTCTGCAACAGCTTGTAAGCCAACAGAGGCCTCCTCTAAAGATTGCCACGTATTCCTGGCCTTTGCTAAACGGGTCCATACTGAACCAGCTGGTAGTATCTCATGTTAAATGCCTTTGCCATTTACTAATATGTACTATTAACTCTAATACTAAAGCATATTGTGAAGCAAACGTATTCGTATATGTATTTACTTTGAAATAACCTACTTCCATAAATTGTCGACGTCTTGTGGTGGAGATTTTAAAAGCAAATAGATTCTCGATGCAGTATTCATATGACTGATTACTTATCCAGTCTAGTGACTGAACTTATGTATATGTACATGCAAATATTGGCAATTCACTTAGTAATATTGTACGTTTGATAAAATAACTGTGAGCCTTTCATCGTCAACCTATTTTTTACTCAGAAAACTTTTGTTTTTGTGTATGACACTCCGTACACTTGCATATTACTCGTATATTACTTTCTACGGTTAATTTTGACACAAAAAGAGGTATCATTTTAGTAGGAAAAAAACCTGCACTAAAAATAGATTTTTATAGGAAACAGCGGTTTTTTTTTCTTAATTAAAACATCTATTTTCAGAAGATATAAAAATAAAAATGATTCATTTTAAAGGCACAGAGGAAACATTTAGTTAATAGTGTTGTATTTCACACTAGTTTAGGAATTTATATTTCACAAATGTTGTTAACATATAATAGATGTCAAATAAGTATAATCGATAGAAACATTATTGTGGTGTGCCATTTGACAGGCCTATGTCCAGTAGTGGACTGCGATAAGCTGATGATGATTATGATTATGATGATGATGGTGATAATGATGATGTTGCTGATAGGAATGCGTAAGGCGCGATACGCGATACGCGAAAGGCTAAAAGAAACAAGTATAAAACATATGTTTTTCAATTGTGTTAGTTTATACAATAATCAAATCATAGTGGAACATTCAATCATAACGGAAAAAGAAAATTGTACAATAGTAGTTGGTTTCCACGATTTTAACTGCGTAAATATTTGTTCTTCATATCAAAAATCTGTAGGTTTCCTGACTTTTCATCATGATGAATTATTATAACTAATTTTGAAGCATTATTGTGATATTTTTATGGTTAAGAATAACTAAAATTTATGAATATTGTGCAGCAGTTGAGACTTCAAAATATTGTAGATATTATCATATGAATGTGTCAAAGTATATTAAACTGATTTAAAATCTACACTAAAAGATTTCCTATATTTATCACACTATTAGAATTATAATCAAGTGTCTATGGGTCCTTGCTTATCGTCGATATATGTAATAATGCCAACATAATTCAAAACTTTACGAATTTTAGGGATTTGAAGAGTAAATCATAATTAGTGTAACAACATTCATAATTTAAAAAAATATAATTTAACGTATATTTTTTTCAGGTTTTTATATTTTCAGGACAACTTTTGCAAAGTACAATCTATTTAAACTGTTTTTTTTTATGATGAACAGATGTATCTTCATATAGTAAATCAACTGCCAGCGTCCATGAACACCTACAACTCAAGAGTTTAAATTTATAACGTAAACATTTCCCAACCCTAAAAGTTAGACCCATTTCACCCTATAACTCAGATCAATTTTAATTGAACGGGAAGGAAATATAGCACTACCAACTGGAAAAATACTCGCCCATTGTTTTATATCTCCTCCCCTTTCAAACAGGTTTTAATGCTATTATTTCTTAACATTCTTTTTAACAGGCATTTGTACCAGTCCAGGATTAATTCGTCCGTTACAATACTATAATATATCGCGTAGGCCAAGAATTCGTTAACATTTGATCTAACATCCCACGCGGGGAGGGATCTGACTAGCTAGCACTAGCACTAGCTAGTTTCTTGGAAATTTTGTCCAATAGATTGCTTCACGGGACCGCAGCGCTCTTACAGTGTTAGTGTAAAACAATTTTATTTAAACAACAGTTTACTTATTACTGTGAGACGCTTATTTCGTGTTGAATATGATTTACACAACTTGAATCAGTGTCTAAGTGCTCCTTTAATATAGAAATGGGTAAAGAAGTTCGAAAAGACGAGATCTACGCTAAATGTGAAGCAAATTGAAGAGTCACGGACTTTTCGGATGGAGCAAGATTCTGCTTCTGCTCGATGCAATCCAGATTTATCGACACGTAAAAGTTCGGTTGAATTAGGGTTATCCCGCACATTATTACGTCGTATTTTGAAACCTATTGATTTCAAAATTGAAATTGTTTTGAATTGCGCAAATGCGCAAGCCGTACGCCGAAACAATGTTAGAATGATTCAGTAATTTTTACAACATTTTATTTTCTAACGAAGCAAATTTTTACCTCAACGGACATGTAAACAAACAGAATTGCAGGTATTAGAGCAGTAAAAAATCCCGAAGTTCAACACGAGAGGCCATTTCATTCTCCCAAGGTAACTATGGGCTGCAATTTCAATAAAAGGAATCATTTAACCCTACTTTTTCGAAGATTTTCGCGGCCTTTCAGTTACTATTAATTCTGCTGAAAATGTAAAAATGTTACGAAAGTTTCAGAGACCAATACTACTGTAATTTCCTGGCTACAATCATAACACATGGTTGTAATAAAATGGAGCCACTTGTTACACATCCAATGAGTCCCTGCCGGTGGTTAAAGGCATGTTTCCGGAAAAGCTGATTTCCAGACGAGGCGACATTCCATGGCCACCCTGAAGTCCAAATTTATTCCCAGTAGACTTCTATTTATGGAGTTATTAGAAGAATCGTGTCTACATTAATAAACCGAACACACTATGTCAACTAAAAGAAAAAATCAGCGAACAGATGTCGGCGATCTCGCTGTGTTCATTTAGACGATGTAATTTTTAAAAAATAAATTCCATCTTATTAGCATTCTTGTAAATAGACATTTTTTATAATATATCAAATGGTTTTTTCATATATAATATTTTTTTCAAATGTTAACTAATTTGTGGCCCACCATATACAACACAACACGTTATATTACGAGTGTTACAATCAAAATCTTACAAACATATTAGCCAATTTACTTTCTATACCAGGTTTGATCTATCAAATCTTTCACTACCTATACTTGCAACTACTGATTGAAAACTATTTAGCAATATTTTACTGACAACCGGCTGAGAGAATGAAACATGTACACTCTTTCATCACTTTAATCCATTCTATCCAATGTGTTGTTTTAATGTTTCATGGTCATCGAGTACTAAAATATCTGGGTAAGATATATCACATTTCGGAAGTGTCTATATCCATGTTGTGCGGGAACAATAAAATGCAGATCAGTCTCTGAATTGTTTGTACGTACATAATTCAACGTTCAACCCGTATGTGGGGAGACTAGTATCGCCTGTCGTTACGTCTTTGATCTCAGCGTACCGTTAAAACATATAGATCAATTCAATTTTTCATTATTTATTACATGAAGCTGTTGAGTAATTAATTGGTTTTTAAATAATGAACAAGCAGCATCTAATAATTTTTAATATTGTTATCGGTGCAATGAAGTTGAAAAGGTTTATATATACAGTAAAAAGGATAGTATGTAGTGTATGTGACTACTGTGCGTGAGGTTGAGGGTTCGATTCCCGGTTCGAACCAAATTTACAAAATATATATATATATAAATATTCTATCAGTCAATCTAGCTGTCATAGCACAAGTTTTGCTTAATATGAAGCTTGATGGCATTGTGTGTCAGAATGCCAATTGTTGGTTACCCATTACTTTATCTTTATTCGTATTTATACGTAGCAGTGACAGTAACATAATGCAGTTTATTACAATATCAGACTTGTCTTTTCAGGGACTAGTGACAGGCGAAAAGAAAAACATGAGGCTATTATTAATCTCAAAAAGTTATAAGAATAGAAACTCTCACGAGTTCAGAAATACTTGAGGCCAAGTAATTTATTACCTTGCAAAAGTGAACTACTTCAGCAGCTCCAATGGCCAAATTATATTGCAAGTGTCTAGAACAATGGTCCTGTGAAGCATCCCACCACTCTCAGTCCTGAGAATAACGGGTAGATATTGAAAGATAGTCAATGTGATTTTAATTGTCTCGACGGTAATCAATTATCAAGTTTTGTTAGCGGCTCACTTGAAAATGAATTAGATTTTAGTTTCACTTATTTAATCAAATTATTTTCATATATTTGTAGCAATTCACAATCTCATTAAATCATTTATTTTTACAGAGGATTGAGATGATGGTGAAGATATTTTTAATGTTCAATTTCAATTATGATTTTGACGAGGAAAGTAGAAACTATAGATTACGATAACAATTAAGATGAATAGTTTACAAAATAATAAATAAAAAAAATTGAACATTACTTGTTAACAGTAACAATTTCAACAAAAATTTAATAAAAAATAACCATACAATTTTTAACTCTTTTATTTGCCCAATTCATTACTTTACAATTAATTTTATGATTGACGATTACATTGGAATATAAGTAAATGATTTTAATTGTGTTTATTAAAAAAATCATTAAATCCAGTCAATAATATAGCCATTATTTCAATTAGCTCTCTTATAAAGCAATATAGTGTTCTCACTCGCATTCATGCGTACGAATAATGCCCTCACGCTCGCACTCAAAGGAGAAGATTTATCGCGTCTGGGAGGATGATTGGCCCACCGGATTGGTCTGGCTGCTTACAAAGGGTCTTGAAACAGTACACTAAATAATATATGTAAAATTTAGACTCGCTAGTATAACTCAATTTATTTAATTTTTAAATAACCTTTAAGACGTCTGATGGAAGTAAAGGACCACGGAAAGAGTCTGGCAATATTAAAAAATATTTATTTTTGACAATATTCTTAAAAACATATTTAAATATACCTTTTGTCCATGCTGTCTGTGTAAGGGTTTTCAAGCTAATAACTAATATCGTTTTATCTACACATTAGACTAATAATTCTCATTATTTCAGCTTTGCTAAAATGACGTAGGCCTGAGGGCTCTGGGGTATTACTCTAATAGATAAGTGTTCAAGACAACTAACTAACAACATAGAAACTTTAACGCTTTAACTGCTATTGTAGTAGCTTGGAAAAGCTACTTAAACTGCATAGTTGATATTTCCGCAACCGATAACTGAACCAACTACTTTCTGGTTAAAACTACTTATGAAGATTACTGTGGTCCAAACTACTTAGTAAGTAAACACAAATACTTAGTTTACTCTGATGGACTTTAATTTATGGCACAGATAATAATTGTATTATTCATTTAATGTATGCATGCACGAATTTATATTTACGTTATTTTGATTTGAGATATCACAAATTAAATTATGTGTTACCTTACATTTAAATGTACACATGGCTGTACCTTCTTCTGTTTAAACAATCACTACCTACTACAAATTTCTGAAGTGGCAATTCGAACACTAATAAAATGATCCGATCCGATCCGAAATCTGAATGGCCTACAGAAAATTAGTATTTTTTTAAATGGCGATTCGTACGTCTCGTGCCAGTTTAACTCGTACGAATTAACAACTAACGCGCACAACGTTGTCTTTTACTGTAGTAAATATATGTTAATCTTAATGTATTACTTAAATTAATGAGAAGCTTTGCATTGTCCTTAATAAAACCCTTCAAAACAATTTGTTACAATCTTAGATGCGATGTTGGGTTAGTGTCTGCTTACTTAACACTTTGGACTCTACTATTTATTATTCATATCAGTACATTTGAACTTGGGTCTGAACTTACACGCATATTGAATGTTCAAATAACAAGATGTCACTGAAAATATAATTAGGCATGAATAATTGCTATTGTTACTTAATAAATAACAATAATTCCATATTTTTAATAACATAGATTTATATTCGACTTAAAGAAACTTTCTAGATCTCATACCGGATGCCGCTTTTTATTCACAGTGACGTTAGCTGGTAGTCTTTACAAGTCTTTCGCATTATAAGAAGAAAGTTGTAGGTACTTATTCGGTTCTTCGTTATTTTTAGCTTAAGTATTCATACCTACCTTCATATCGGTTCGCTACGTCGTATACTTACATTGATACACTTTCACACAGTTTTTAAATAGAACATCTTTGTTTTAGAACAAGAAGACTTTAAAACAAGAAGAAACCTTAAAACAAGAAGATCTATAGTATGAAGAAATATAAATTCCTTTTTACTAAAGTTTAATAGTACTTTTAAAATTATAGAAATTATATTCAAAATCAGATCCAATTCACACATAAACATTTTAATACTATATTATTTTTTCCATAATCAGTTTCAACAAAACAGACTTAGAACAGTGACATAAATGATGAGAAGTAAATAGTGAAATTTTAAAGCTAAAAATTGGAATAAACTAATCGCCAATCACCAAAATGATGATACATATATATTAAAATAGTACAGTTAACAAAATATTGTAGTATACCGATCTCTTTGGTATGAAGAACGTTTGAACTTGTGTAACTGTGGCTTATTTGCTTCTTTCAATTATGTAAACAGACTGAAGTTTAATACCTTACTTGACTATCATCTGTGACGGACAAGTGCTACAAAACTACCTAAATACCAAGATAAAAGTAAAATAAATTAAAGAAATCTTATAATTATCTCATTCTCTTGAAATTGTATTCATAATTGTCATAGGCCGCAATTAATGACATGCATATCTGATATACCTGTTACCGCGTCCTAATATGTAATTATGATTGTGTGTACGTTCCGGAGAGATTCAATTTATTCAATGATATTAAAGAGTAACGTAATGTAGATTCATGTTATGAGCTAGTGTTGTAAATTATTGTTATGATTGACTTTCGTTTTGTAGAGTAGTTAAGCGTAATACTTCGAAGATTGTTCGTGAAATAAAATGTGTATTAGATACATTGTGAAATGAAAGATATAAAATAAATTGTAAGTAGGCTCAGAAATTATTTTCTAGCGTAAATTACAGGCATTTTCTGAGATAACTCGTGGGGATAATAAAACGTATAAAACTTACTTTAACCTATTTTATTAATTCATTTTAATTATAATTAAGAAGCATGACCACTCTTATTTGACCTATAAATAAATGGCGTATAAATTACTAACTACTTTTCTAAATAAATTGTACGGACGAAATGTTTCAGTAAAACCTACAATAACGAAGAAATTGGAAGTGCCAATCACTAGGTGCGTAATATTGTTGTTTTTACGAAACATGAATTTCCAAACCGTAAACACCTAAGCGAAATTTATTTTCTTACAAAAAGTTTTGTATAATTTTTAGACTAAAATAGGTCAAGTATTTTTTTTAAGAAATAAATTGGTAAAAATAATTGAAACTTAAGTTATTACTACATTTCACCTTTTAGAAATTGCTTGGTTCTTAAGAATGTTCTTGTATGTACAATGTGTTTGTCGCTTACAGATCCAATTTATCTTTCAGATCTATGAAATTTATCAATTAATTTTTGAGATAAGTAATTAATTAATAGGCATTTTTTTACGTTCCCATTCATCAATTCATATTAATTTTAAAAGAACATCAATTCATCACAGAACAAATAAATCTGAGTTGAAAACTGGTGTATAATGCTGGTACGAATTTCGTAAAAAGGGTCATTGTGCCGGTTTCACGACCACTTTCAGCAGCCAACAACTTGACGGAATAATTTCCTTTCAATCACGATAATAGAATTTTAAAAATAACACAAATGAAAAAAGAATGTTATCGATTTTTGATTAGTTATGAAATAATTACTTATATATTTTGAATCGCAGCATCGAAAAAATAATTCTTAAAAATTAAAAAAAATATAGTTCTGCGCGCGGAACTCAATAGTAAGTTGTTACTGTATTTCATGTTCTGTAGACAAGTTTTTCATATAATTAGAGCAAACGTTAAGTTTCTGTAACTATTTAATAATATTTTACTATTTTTGTGTACTACTTTAAGATAAAACTGTGTGGTTGGTAACAGAAGTGCTCATTTATATGTAATAAGCGTTACGTTAATTCAACTTATACAGTATTGTTGTTTTTTTGTTGCGTTACTTTTTACCAACATACGCGCGGGCCGAGATGCGAGCAAGCTAGTAATTTGTATAGTCATATACATTTTTATTCCACTGAAATCTTTGTGAAAGGATTCTATTCAAACCAAAATACGTAAGTAATTTCTATTTTAGTAGCTGTTGTCCACTGCTCGCGATAAATGGGTATTCAATATACTATAAAAAAATTTCAAATTGAATCAGTAATTCCTGAGATTAGTACATTCAACTAAATAAACTATAGCAATGTAATATTAGATCAGATTTACAGTCACGTTTCGTCCCCACCAGCTGATGCCTGTCGGGACGAACTTACTTCCTAACGGTCATTATTTTAACTTTTTAATATCTTCTAAGATAATCATTTTAATGAATCAATTAAAATCCGTTGCGTAATTTAAAAGATTTAGGTCTTTACAAATAGATACAGAAATAAAATATAATTTCACTTAATACTTGGTTAAGATTTGGTAATTTTTTTTTAAGTAATTATTTCACACATAATATGTGTAAGTATGTGATTATTGCGCAAAGATAACATTTTGAAAGTGAAGTGGGTAATCCAGCTAACTGATTGGTAACCAGCATAATGACACTACGCGACAGTCGCGCTCACAATTCATTGTCAATGACCCTTTTGTTACCATTTTGTTAATTACATCACGCTTTAGCTAACACCGATGTGTTATTGTACAATACTTGAAAATATTACCTACTTAGATACAAAGTCATAAAAATGAACAATATTTGAGTCAGTACGTCGACTTCGTCGTAAGAACATCGTGGTTATGTGAGATTAGTCACACAAGTGCGAAACAAGACTTTTTCTTCTAAGGTGAAGAGTCCACTGAAGAAACCGTTGAACAGTGTTGGGTAGCGGTAATCCTCATCACCTTTTCCCTTTCACAACTCTTTAGTGTACTTTATCTTTTCATTACGTTTCAGTAAAGGTGAAATATCACACATCTCATTTCAGATCACGGATCTTAGATTGACTGTCATAGGTGATCTCTTAGTTCGCATACATATCGCACATTCCAGTTTGTCAAAACCTTTTTTTTGCTTTCATATATTACTGTCTATTCTTTTTTCTATGGTTTCTCTGGTATTTTACTCATGCTTAGAAGATATAAAATAATAATCTGGGTCTATAGCGATAAATTTTACTAAGTGCGTTATTAATTACCTTCAAACAAGTGTTACTCAGCCAGACTCTTCGCTTAACAAAGAAGACATTTAGTTCGTAGCCGGCGTGTGCTTACGCTTCCATTGTTGTTTTAGAGAAATAGGACATCACCCAAGTATTAAAGACACCCTCTCGTTGTGAGCTAATTTTCAACAGTACGCAGTGTGATGAATAACTACAAAGTGCTGTGTTATTTTGTAACTGTTTATGTAAATTTTACTGTTTCCCGTACCTATTATAAAAATTATTAATGAATTGTTATTACTTTTGCAGAAAATATGTCCTAATTTAAATTGTATTTTGACTTAGGGCTAAATAAGTCTAAATTTAATGAAAGCACTTTTTTGTGCTGTATCTAGTATGATTTACAAATATTTATTCCTCACACTTGAACATACCAATACTTCATTATATTATGTTTAAATATTGATAATGTAGCGTCAGTCAGGGACTTAGTAATTTTTAGAGTGAATTCATTGCTTGAATACTTGGTACTCTATTCCAATACACTTTTCGACAAACTTTGTATCAAACAACCAATCTGTGGAACAAAATGTCCCCTGTGGTATTTTCTAAACAATACTCTCTTCAAATCTTCGTTCCTGAGTTACAGGCGTTCATGTACGACGGTATTCACATTTCATTTGGTCAGCCGTCTCCTCGTTTGGACTCTACGTCATAAAAAAGCCTAATATGCGTGACCATGCTACATAGAGAAATAATAGTTAGTCTAGTGGTAAGCGTATGAGACTGCCGATTACGGGGTCTGGTTTCGATGCCCGAGTCGGGCCAAAAAACTTTAATTTTTTGTGTAGTTTAATTTTAATTGAGTAAATTTTAGGTAGTAGAGCCACGCTGATTTCAGCGCGATCGAGCCGATAGTACTACCCTCCCACAGAAGACTAACCTAAAACGCCAGTATCCCTGTTGTCGTGTTGCGTTGGTGAGTGTGCGACCGGAGGCCTATTGATGCAAGGGTGACAGTTATCCTGATAACTATTTGAGCATTACACTGCCACGATGACTATCATGCCGTTTACGTCCCCAAGTGTGGTGACGAAAAAACATCTCACTAGGCCGCCATAGTGTGGGTTACCACACTGCATTGTCTACGTTTGCAATGAGTATGGTGACCACAACTCTTTGGATTCTATTTATGCTTTCCATCAGGTAGAGTAAAAACACTTTGGCAGGTTCTTCATATAGAAAAAATAATAATAATAACAGCCCGGAATTTTGGAAGATGAGATCTTAACCCTCTTAACCCTCGGAGAGCACGTGAAGCCGTCGGTTCTAGGTCCGATACCTCCCCAGGGTGTCAGATAGACAAAACATCGGGTTATGAGCGTGAAGAAACAGAGAGTGCACTTGTGTTTGTGCTCACACTTGTGGACTATAATGTCTTCTGTGTCGTTGACTGGTCTCCATTAAGACTAAGCCTCCACCGTGGCCGGCTAGGAGTAATCATACAGAGAAAAACCAATACTAATTGATGTTTCTATAATATATAGACGTATGTATGCTAAAAAATATGTTTATCCATTTTCCTGGGTTCTCACAGTACGATGCTTAAAAGAGTTCTTAGCTAACGTTGTGTAACATGAGAAATTTATGATAGCCACAAAATTCATTGTGGTTATAAATCAAATAAAAAAAAAGAATTATAGTCGAAATTGCAGAGCCAGACGATCTCTAATTAATATTATATTATCTTCTGAAAACAGCCAGCTTTTAACAGTATTCTAACTTATCAGCAGTAATAACTTTTCTTTTACTGATATGATTAGTTTTGTAGGGACGAGGAAAAGTGATGTAACTTGGCATTTCCTTAGAGATCGTAGTAAGCCAACATGTATACATAATATATAGATACAGTCACTATCTAAGTTTGCAATACTGTATAATATTTATAGATACAAATACAAATATAAAAAACGTGTCTGCTTCTTGTCTCTAATGATGTATACTAATATTGTAGTTGTAAGAGCTTGTTTAAAACATACTTTATGTATATTTTAAACAAACTTATTTAAATAACATTGCGTTCACGAACAAATAGAAATTTAACATGGTTAAAACTGTTTGACATGGCCAGTCATATATTTGTTGTTCTGGATATCTCATTAACTTTTCACTACTTACTTATGAGTCATGATAAAATTGTACCTGTATTCTTTACTCCTCAATTTTCCTTTTTTAGAGGTAGAATCAACAGGCTCTAACAGTAAGTTGCTGACCATAATCCTCTCCTTAGAAAAGCTTTTAGTTTACTACACCACTCTAGCCAGACGGATTGGAGACAGACTTCTCTTTGCAAAATGTTACCTTAAAATTCCCATCTCTTATCTTTGTCTCCAAAAGAAATATACTATCATACAAAAAATTGTTAAAATGACAACATCCTCGTTTATCTTCGACTGGTAAGCTACTTTTACATTATTTTTTAACCGACTTAAAAAAAGAGGAGATACTTAATGCATATTTTCTTTTTGTTACTCAATATGTATCTCATGTGTTAACCGATTTTCAAAATTCTTTTTGTATTCGAAAGGTTCGAAACGAAACTCTCGAATTAGTTACGTTTTCACCGTGTCAGAATCTGATGATGGGATCTCAGAGGAATTAGGTACACCCTTAAATCTAATAACTCCGACAACGTGTTTTAGCTTGTTGCTCTGGTGAAACCGGTATTTGCGTTTAGTTGTTGGTATCTCATGTTGTTGAGCTGATGACGGAAAGGTCCTTGAGCTTTAAGTTTTAGAGAATAACTCTTTCAACAGTCATCATCATCAGCCTATCGTGATCCACTGCTGGACGTAGGCCTAGCTCGATCCTCGGTTTCTCGCATCTAGCTTCTGCCAGCGATCTTGCGTAGATCAGGCTTGTGGACTCCCAAGATCTCCACTCAAGACCACTTCCAATAATATATTCATGTAATTGACCTGTTTTATTCTTTCAAGGGATTCAATTCATTGGGTGTTTGTGCTGGTTGACAAAGAAATGTGTACTAGATAGCAACAAACAAACAAACTGCAAAATATTTTGACCAAAAAATGTTTGGTACTCAATATTACTTCATAACTCTTACATTTATAACCTGAGTTGAATAATAAGTTAAACACGAAGTTCACTTCAACTTTACATCAGCTCAATACAATTAAGAATTCAATGCAATTATAACCAAAACGTTGCTGATATTGTTAATAAAAAAGACAAACCATTCAAATTGCCTACGCAAACGTATGAACTACTTCATAAAGCATTCAAAATAATTGTATCATTTGAGATGTGCGTAACCCAATTCGGCTCATTTACCATGTTTTGCACTACCTGAAGACCCTCGCAGCCTCCGCGGCAACTTGTACCTAGCCTATTAAGTATCTATTGAATTTGGCACCGACTTTAAACAGACTAGAAGACCCGTTATATTGAAAGTCGTGGTTATTTTAGTTTTTTAATTACTTTTATATCAATTGTTTTGTTAATTTTGAAAGAAATTGATAAAACTTTTTAAAAAGGTTAATTGTTTCTAACTTTTGAGTGTGCTGCTTTGTATTATACCTAAATTAGAATGGCCTAATATCAACGGCTACAGAAAAAGAAAATTTTATTTTTTTGAAATGGATAGGGAACTATTCAAATATTATAGACACATCTATAGCAATTTGTGATTTTTTTATAGTAATGTCGCTATAAGAAATCACCGTTCGATTAAGTTGACCAAAGGTGTAGACTTCAGAGACCAAATATCGTACTACTTGCTGTGCCTGCGTCTTCGTTCGTATAGGAAATTAATTTCGAGTTTTTACTTTACAGGTGTGATTTTTGCTGCATAAATCCCGATTCCGTGGGAGATCTGGATAAAAAGTAGCCTATATATATGTTGCCCAGAAACCGTCTCTATCTCCTAGTGAAAGTCTCATTAAAATCGGTTCAGTGGTTCCAGAGATTAACCTAGACAAACAAAGAGTATACTATATATATATAGTGTACTATGTATATATAGTATAGTGTATACTGATATACAATAAATTAAAAAAGATAGTTAATGTTTTGGTGTCGTGTAAAGACATATAAGCAATTGAGAAAATGCAGATTTTTTTTTAACACTTCAATTTTATTTATGATTTTTTTAGATTCAATTTAGTTAAATTACATACCATTACTTAGTGAAAATTCTTCTCAAAAAATCAAGAGCTTCTCAATTCATTGAATTTGTTTGCAATATCTGCCTCTGTTAACTGATTTCAATTATTTTATTTCTAATTCAGTTGATTGTATTCAAAGTCGGTTAGTTAAATTTGAAGACTACAATTTCTTATTACAAACTACTTGTATCCGTAAATAATTTGAGATATGATCTTGTAGATATTGAAAAAAGTATAATTAATCTAGTTAGTGTTGTGTTCTTCCAATGAAGTCTTTGATAAGGTTTTAAAGATTTTTGAAGAAAATCTTTAGTAATTTTGATGATAGCGGTGCCATCAGGCTGAAGCCACTCCGACGACAGAAATGTTATTGTTTTTTTTTTGAGACTATAAAGTTCTATTTTATTTTTGAACGTTAGTAATATATACTTGTAACTACTAAATGAATTAAATTTAGAGTTCGACGTGCATGATTACATGTCTTCAGCCTTAAATTCTTATTTAATTCTTCAAAAAAAAGGTGTACTATTCAGATTACATTTAACTAACCTTGTGTTTTAACATAATTTTTATATAAAATATACAATTAATACTACATAATACACAATCTTTATATAGCAGACAAAGTTAATATGAAACAACTTTTTAATGGTATTTTGATCCATACGCAATATCTAGTTCTATAATAACCTCATAAAGGACTAGATAGAGTCTGGAATATCGATTACTCGCTCATGTGCACGACGACGTTCAACGCTAAAGTGTTCCAATTTATCCAAGCTTCGTAAACTGTAGACAGACCAAGTTAAAAAGGATTATCACATTATATTCAATAATATTTGAGGAGTGGCTTATCAACTCGGCCAAACTGATTTATAGTCTGCGACTAACATCTAAGGTTATACAGATAAACATCTCCTATCATAGTATCATAATTTTCCATAAATTTACAGACGTTTACTTGGTTTCCTTATTATAAACTTGTATTGAAAGAGGAATGTTTGACAAACTCTGTGCACACTTTATAATCAACAAACTTTTTCCATAACCTTCCGAGTGTTCGGGCTACACTTGTTTGAGTTATTAAAGGTGGAGTTGACAATTGCTTCTTGAATATTGCAATTGAGAATTCAATGTTATTCACCGTCTTCAGCGTAATACAGATTTTATTTGGATATTATTCGTATTTGGATTCTATTCAAAGCTGATTCTGGTGGATTGTAAAATATTTCATTTCTTGAATAGAATTATTTTAAATTAAGGACATTATTACTTCGAGATAAGCGGTAGAGTAACAGGCAAATTGGATTTCCTTCCATTAAAAGGTCTGCGGGAGAAACTAACCCAGATTATGTAAATTCACATTACAAAATGTGTTTACATCACTACGGACTGTAAATAGTAGAGATATTTTATTTTATTTTTTCAATTATCGCTACCGATAATTATACATTGAACATTCTACTCCATACATCGCTACTAGTTGAATTGGTTTGGATATAAG
The DNA here is from genome assembly GCA_949316085.1 of Hypercompe scribonia. Classification (NCBI taxonomy): domain Eukaryota; kingdom Metazoa; phylum Arthropoda; class Insecta; order Lepidoptera; family Erebidae; genus Hypercompe; species Hypercompe scribonia. The sequence goes on along the minus strand of OX438972.1, from coordinate 9,821,147 downwards.
AAATAGAAGTTGCCACGTATACCTACTGGTAGCTGTAATTGAAATAAAGGTAAAGTTTCAGTATACAAGTGGAGATATTTTGTATAGAAACGTGAAACAGGCGAGATAATGCCATTTTTGCTTATAAGTTAATAGTCTCTGTAATTTCCTCAGGTTTTATTCAATCGTCCCTATTAGTTTATAAAATATTTATGAATATCACAGTTCACGCCATTTCAGGCCTTTCCTAAAACAGTTTTGTAAGTCGTTTAAGGAGACGGTAAAATTCAGAAAATTTTGTTATGCTGCGCGCCGCTCGCCATACCGTAAAAATGTTATCAAATTTTTGCCGATCATACAAAACGTCTATTTGAGAATTAATATTCTGAATTCTGGTAAAGTATTTAATAACAGAATAGGCTGTTCTTGATTCTGATTAATAGCGTCGTAATATATAAATATTTTATGTTGCTAAGTATATTTTACTCAATTAAGATAATGTAAAAATCATAATGGACCTACTTTAAGCATTAAAATTTTAAATATTATAGCATGAAATATAAAATACTACTGAATATACCCGTTTAAGTTAGTTTTGTTTTAAAAATGAGCCATGGACTACATTAAAGTGTAAAGTTTCATTTATTTTGTTGAAATTTTTGTTTAAATACATTAGCCGTCTCCGGATGCAGTATTTACAATGATATCATTCTAGTTCATCTAATATCTCTGATAAGGTGCAGAAGTAACAGCGTTTGATAAAGATGTAATATCGCTTTGATTTATTGATATATTTATAAATCACGTCTCAAGCTAAAACCGTACAATGTTCTCAGATGCATAGTTTTAAAATTTGAAATGTAAGGAAAATTACTATCTGAAATTTCCGCTATTGAAAGTGGAGAGAGGCGAATAAATAATCTAAATTTAGCACCATCATCCAACATCAACATCCTTTCATAGTTTAATCATTCAATACCATACTTATTTTTCTAGATAATATTTAAGATTTAAATTTGTTTATGGAAAATATCCGTGTAAATCTAAAGTCAGTATTTTTGTAAGTCAAATGGTAATTCTATTTAAAAAGAGCAGACACATAGAGTATTGATAATGTCTGCGTTTTTACACAAACATTAACACAATTAATTACTTTAAAAAATAGTTTTGGCAAAAGGTTTGTCACTGACTTCAGAGTTCTATTGCTGTAACAGTGTTACCTGTTATGTTGAGGTTCGTACTTATTTTAGTAAACCATTAAATTTTGATTATTTTATTTTTTAGTTCTATTTGTTAGTATTGGTTGAAGCCAAAGCAAAATTTTTTCTTCGGAGTCTTTTTCCCATCCAACTTGGAGTCGGCTTTAAGTCAACTGTGACAAGTGTAAACTTTGATTTTTACAAGGATATCCAACCATAAGACCACAATTCCACTACTAAGTAACATCAAAGTTCTGTAGAAAAAGTTTTTAAGGTTCATACTATTAATAACGATTGTTCACATTGTAACTATTCCCTTGCGACAAAAAATTTATTTCTAGTGCTGGTGTTGTCTTTTTTAAAACAAAAAAATATACTGACCTGGCTAGAATTGCATAACGTTGCAATGTGTTCACCTACTTGGTTATCACTTAGCCATTAACCACGCCCAAAGATGTCAAAGAGCGCTTTAAAACAAAAAAGAATTTTCCGAATCGCTTAAAAATTAAAGAGTTATGAGGGAACAAAACCGAAAATATTTGTGTAACAAAAATTTTTCACAAAATGTTTCGTAATATCATTTACTCGTATTATTTTGTTGTGCATAAATCTCTGTTACCCAGCATGAATACCTAACAAATATCTTGAAAATATCTTGAAAACAGGTCGACTACTTAAAGGTCAGAGACCCTTTCATCATCACCTCAGCACCATGAGATACTGATTACTCAACACAAATACCTGTATAGCTGGAAAAATAAACTAAAGAATTCGTGGCTGTTGAAGGATTTAAAGGTTTTCCTCAATTTTTCGCCGATCACATCATGATTTAGTAGTAATGGGAGTACAAACTTTTGAATAAAAAAGTAATTTTGAAAACTGTTTCACAATAGGTCTGGTCATAGTCAGGGACGCTTCCATCATCAGCTCAGCAACATGAGATATCGACTTGTAAACGCTAACACATATAGACCTAAAGAAACAAGCCAAAACACGTCGTCGGGTCCGAAAAAATTGAGGGCTTCCCTCGATTTTTCTAAGATCCCGTCATCGGATCTTGACATGGTGATAATGAGACTAATTCGGGAGAATATCCTTAGAAACACAAATAAATTTTGAAAATAAGTTAACACATGACAGAGCTACCTTGTAACAAATTCAAAAAAATACATTCAAATAGAAAAACTACTCTTTTTTGTAGTCGGTTAAAAATTTCAATTTAAAAAGTGTGCAAATATGTAAGTGTGTGTGTAAAATTTTTAGTTTCATTGGTGAAATTTTACAAGAACGAGCATAGATTTATGATAAACATAATAATCGATTACTCAAAGATTTATTTCGTTCGCAGCTACAAATGATAGCGTCCAGACGTACCATCTTTTATACCATTATACAAAACTATCATCCATTTTGCAAAAACAAAACGCCTAATCTATGAGTCTGGAGAGCATTTTTCTTTATTATTATTAATTAAAGCTCAATTAATTTGAGTCCCACGTCAAAAGTATCCAGTGCTTTTATGATAAAATACAAAGGTGAAACACTCAAATAAAACTACGTTAACCAAAATCATATTTAATTTTTGTTTTGGAGAGAATAGTTCGCAATCATGTAAAGGAAGTTTAAATATCCCTTAGCGTAGTATAGGGTTATAAAAATATTTTCGTGGTCCCAAAGGTTTTATAATTATAATTAAAAGAAAACCTCTAAATGTCATAGAGCCTGCCATTTTATTATAATCATAGTAGTGACTAGTAACGACTGGTAATTATTAACTTTGTTTAAAAAAACAATACAGGCTGCATATAACTTGTATGTGCTTCTAACATAATTGATGCTTATAGAAAGTAGGACGGACCAGTTGACACAGGATTGATACAGGTCGAAAGACGTGACTTTCCATGCTATTTATGTCCGGGTTACCAACTTATATTGGGTAAAAATCCTTTTCAGTGTATTCAAATCAGACTGAACAAAATTAAATTTTGAATTATATGAATATTGATAATTTGCTCGTTTGAAAACAACAGTTCTTTTAGGCGTAATATTCTCTCTTGTATTGTAATCTGACTACTAATTGAATCTAAAAATTATAACAGTAATTTTGATTATTTTTATGTTTTTCAATAGCTACTAAATAAAAATGAAAGAAACTGAAGTAGAAGAAAAATCGTAAAAAAAGTAGTCAAAACTACAGTTTTTAACTCCATTCATAATCTGATTTTCATTATTTAAGTTTTTCTCCTTCTACCTTAGATAATTTCTCTATTCAAGATATGTTACAACGCTAACGAATATAAAATTTCATTAACCTATACATTAACAGATTAATTTATAGTGCTCAGGAGGTACAACAAACTAACTTTACTTAGGGCCGAATATCAAGAAATGCCTTTAGTATACCAAATTGCTTATATGTTTGCTCTTTATATACTAATCTAGGTCAATTACACCACACTACCATGACTAAGTGAGACTATCCAAATAAATGACGGAGGAGAGTCTAGAATTCTAGATTCTACAATCTCTGACTTCTAAATGTTACCGTTATTGTGGGCTATTATCCGGTAATAGCCCACAATAATTAGGTCGTTTACATACCGATATTTTGTCTAGAGCTGATTTATATAATTCTTTAAATAATGATCCTTAAAATAAATATAATAAACGACGTAAAAGTGTCCGATAAAATAAAGCAACTAAGTAACTATATTTTGTTGAATATAACAACCAAAAAATTGCCAGTTTTTTATCAGTCCCTCGGATAAAAGTTTCGGTCGACATGATGGACGGACCGTAATTGTTTCTAACTGACAGAAAATTTTGTCTTCGTAATTGTAAACAACGAACTGTCGGGATTTCGTGCTCGTAGATTTCGTAATTTTTATTTTGTTAACTACGAGTTAACACAGTGTACAGTCATGATCAAGTATTAAAAAAGACTCGAGTTTTTCTAATTACGTTTCATTTTGTAACATCGTTGTATATTTTTGTTCCTTTTTACGGTATGGGTAAGTAAAACAAGTTCTTAAAACTTTATGCTATATTTAGATTTAATGTGTATAACCCATTAAGAGAAAATATTATTCTGTCTTTGATAGTCAAACTTTGACTATTGGTAGGGTTAAAATTTATGAAGGTAATGAAGATGTTAATTCAGGTCGAAAGTTACGACAGTTATCAGTGGTTACTTTAGTTAGGCACCAATCATTATAGTACTAAATAAACTGTTATACATAATGAAATGGAAAGGCTGTGATGGTTTTATTACTCAAATTATATAAAGTGTGAGTTTGTGTTTAAGTTTATAGCTGCAAGAAAATTAATCTTGTTCTCAATTTTGATTTAATAAATAAATTACCAAATTCGAGATGTGCTGAAAGGACCTTCAACTAATATTTTGTTCTTTACCAAAAATATACTTAAGTTTTACCAATAATTTGACAATTAACTGTGAACTCTGTTTCTTAATTCATTTAGTTTTAAACAACCCAACAATATCCTCAAATGTATCGCCGCAAACTGGCAAAAAATATCGTTCTATATATGTATATATATTTATATTTATATATTTTATATATTTATATATATGTAGAACGCGTATATATAACACGTAATACATAAAATTGGGGTGAAACTCGTTGGTAGAGATCGTCGCGCAATAATCATATGAGGCAAACGTGCTCCATCGTAAACCTAATTATCACTTCACTTCAAGTGAGTTAACGTTTTAATCCTGGCCTCAATTCTATTAAAATTATGTTTAAAATGATTGTGTGGGACTAAAAGGCTTGCAGCGCTCTTATAACTCTTACTTTCAGGTATCCATGGGCGGCGGTAGTCACTTATTGTAAGGTCCGTCTGTTCGTTTCCTCCATATCACATGATATATATTACACAATTATAACAAAGAAAACTACTTTTTACCTCAACTAAGTCAACTAAATGACCTAATCAAGATCCATCTTCTCAATCCCTATCAATCGGACTTCTGTACAGGTCACAGCACGGTATGCGCGCTGGTTAATATCATTGGTGACTTAAAAACTTATACGAGTATATAGTACTCTCCCTACTGGACTTCAGCCATACGTTTTTTATTCTACGTTTCATATACTCCTTTTTTAACATAATAATAAGTATTACTAAAGATATCATCTTTAATTGTGATTGATTGATTTCGTAGTTACCCATTATGTAGAAGGCAGCGTGTGCTCCCTGACGAATCCTTTTCCTCGGGTATAATACATCTGTTGGAGTACAGTAGGGTGACATTTTATGTCCTTTACTCTTTGCTATTTGTATAAATTCTATTTCTAAAACATTATTCTCGTCCTACCATTTCTACGCAGCTTTTCTTCAGTTTATCCATCAAAGACTAAATTTGTTGTGGGTTGTTCCAGGATGCACTCTAAAATCACCTGGTCTGAATTTTAATGACATTGTACTCCCGATTAATATTTGCAAAAAGAACCTAGAAATTCTGATTGATACGTTGTCTTACGGCCCTCAATTACATAAAGTTAGTTGGAAAATGTTTTGCATCAGCGGGTTTACTGCGACGACAGAGTAACTTTCTACTCACGGTTACTAAAATTGCGTTAGATGAATCCCAGGACCTTCCTGTACTTGATAACGTTGAAGTTAGTTATCTCGATATCACTGAGAAGTAGCTTGATAAACTTGAACGCCTTCAAAACTTCTGCATTAGATTTATATTCGGTGACTGAAATTTGCAAAATTGCTCAAGTGGTTTCCCATTCGACATCGACGAAATTCAATTTTACTTTCTATATTTTATAACATCTTATTTAATCCATTTACCCTCTAAAGGTACGTTTTGTGTTCCTCAATAAGATATATCTGAGATATTTAAGGTTCTCGAAATCTTAGGAGTTAATGGTAGCAGTGGCCCGATTTCATAAGGTACATTACCATATTTAATGTTCTTTTACGGTACACGGTGTCAGATTATGGAACGTCTTGCCGGTATTCATTAGACGTAACCAGATACTGAAAGCATTCAAGAATATGGTCAAATACCACTACTTACTTCGGCTCTCAAATACTTCTTGCTGTCAATAGCTATACATGAGTAAATGATTTCATACTTATTAGTATTTATTGTATACATTTATTTATAGTATATTTATAGACAATTAACAGGTAGATCAAGAGATATCGGGTTCGATTCCCATGTCGGGTCAATAAGTGTTATTGAGTTTTGCTGATCACAGATATATTTAATAACAACCCGAAGGCTGAAAATTGGGATCTTAATCTCCGTGGCTCGCAAAGCCACTTATTGAGTATAAATTTTTGAAATAATCGACTTTAATTTAAATATACTGTTTTACATGTACGTTTATAAATATCTTCATATGCACCTTCTACTATTACTGTCCGAAACATTTTGATCCATCCTAAGGTTGTCTGGAAGATATTCTGTCTAAAATTAATAGCAAAAGTTTTTTGACAGTCATTTGTTTTCTATTATTGTACGCTACTTACGTAATACGCTATTTATATTAGCATGTTTTGTGGAATTGTTACATGTCTTTGTATTGCCGCCTAAGTTTTATTATCATTACAATAAAATTCATAAATTAAAATTTATAAATAATATTTCCCACTAAATTTTTACTTTAAAAAAAGTTATTGCAAGTTACCTGTAAGAATAAAATAAAAACCTTATGAAAATTACAGTAACTATTATTTTTATGCATGATAAGACTCAAGTTAAAATGGTATAAAAATAAAAAGGTTTACAGCTATCTTCTTTGGCAGGTATCTTAGGTAAAGGGGTCAAGATAGTGACCTGATCACACCTATGGCGTAGAGAAACTAGCCTCTGATTGCCCACCTTTGGACAAGCAATCTGGCCAAGCGATAATTGAAACGCAACTCCACGTTGGAGACATTTAGTCGTGAGAGATGGTCGTGGAAGTATTAATCTCGGCAACAATATTTCTATACATCAGGTCCCATTATTTTCTTATTGAGCACAAGAATAAAATTTAAAAACGAAACAGTGATTTCGTCATTTCAGGACTGGATGGGTGGCGTAGTGGTTTAAGTGGTCGCTAACTTACCACTCTCTACAGCGCTGATTGTTATGGATTCGATCCTGACATGGGACTAAGCTTTATGTGATAAACAAATTGTTGTTCTGAATCTGGGTGTTCTTTGTGTCCGTTTAATAAATGTTCGTAAAGTAACTGGCGACATAAATTATAAGAAAGAAAAGTTATAAATGTTAAAAAATAAATAAGATTAAAATAAATGTAAACTTCGCCACAAAATTACCAAACTTTGAGATCCCTGTACCGAATTCGTGTATAAAAATATAAAACTATTTCACCTCATAACGTAAACCCAACTACGCAATGGCGGAGTCCATAAATACTAATTTCCCTTTCTGATTAAACATTGCATGTTAATTGGGTCTCCAATAACGTTTGTCTTAGAACTGCTTTGATGATTAAAATAATCAAATATTGCCAATTATACCTACGTTGCTAAGGCTAAATCCTCCAACCCTTAACTACCGTAACGGATAAACCTTTATCGGGTAAATAAGCCAAGGAGTTGATAATTGAAGATAATTTACCATAAATCTACTTAGTGATGTAGATATTAGTGATGTAATAAATTATGCTCATAACGCTTATTTGGAGCGTCTAAGAGCTCTCTCACTCGGCAATCCAGTACCTCATGATGATTATAATTCTGTAAAATAGTAACTATTTAAATTAATCGGAATTAATAAATTATGATTAATTTACATACAAATTATAAATAGGAACAAATCAAGTAAAATAAGCGTTTAGTTTGAATGACCTCGATTGAAGATGTTTTTATCTAAGTAAGGTTTCTCTATTATTTGTTAAATAATTGTTTTCTTCTTTTCATGTTCGTTATTATGATGAATCATTTCTGATTTATAAAAAAAAAATGGCCGTTAAAATAATATGTATACCGTGTGTCTCATTACAATTGGTCAGGTTTTGATGACGAGTTCTTAGAGAAATCAAGGTAGCTCTGTAAATGTTATAAACGCGGGTATAATGATTAGATTTTTTGTAGTTTCACAATTATTTACACAAGCATTTGTATCTGTGAAATGATATTTTAGTATATTATGCTGAAGATTGTGGCTGAGCATAGTTAGTTATTTTTTATAACTCTAGAAGTTTCTGATTCGGTTGAGTTTTGTATCCGCGTTAATTTTTTCAGAGTTTAATATTTTGGTGAGAAGGAAAGGCAACCTTGCGTCTCAATTAAGGATGAAATGTAATTATCGTGTGAATCCCAAATTCTTTGCGCTGATGATACAATTCATGTTTTCTGAGGCTCAACTAAGCTGATTTAAAGTAATGTGAAATGACGTTAAAGGTTTCAAATTTTTTTACTCAATTCAGTTGTGTCAAGTAAGTTGTCGAGCATAGTAATTTAGTGTTTAACTTTTAACTTTATCATTAATTCTAGGATAATTTTACTAAATTAATTATATGTAATATGAAATATGTAGTATTTATAATTAATACCGCGTCTACCACCCTTCATTTGTGTTAGATATGTTTTCTTGTTCACCTTTATTTAAGTTAACAAAACCTTTCAATAAACACATATTTGAAGATAAACATTTTTTTATTCTGTTTGTAATGTAATATAGTTATTTGACTTATGACAAGGTCATAAAAATGTAATAATTTTTGTACTGAAATATATTATTGGCTTTATTAAAACAAATAAAAACCGTCGATTGTTATGTATATAGAATTTATAACTCATTTTTCAATTAATTGTGTGTACAATGACGATGAAATAAATAAATAAATAAAATTTTGTAACTACAAATAGAAAGGCAAAGAAAGGCTTATTCTATACAACATCTGCCACTAAGCTCCACAGTGAAATGCCTTTGTAATAATATAAGTATCTTATGTAAGTCTACAAGTATACTATATTATTACATTCTTTACTTCTGTGAAACAACTAAATAGTTGTGAAACAGATCTATTTATTTATTTTATTTTGTTTAGATTACCTACAAAATAAAAATATCGAATGGTAAACATTATGGTTAGGTAACAAGAAACTTAAGTTAAGGTGGATGTTTTATTTTTATAAAAATAAGTAGAACTCAGTTTTTGTGCTATGATTAAAAAGAATAATTAAAACAAAATATAAATTATAGTAATTTCCGTTTTAATATACACATATTTCTGTAACTTAGTGTAGAAATACACAACGCTTTTCTGCGTCTTATCTTTTAGGTCGACTAAGACCTAGAAACATTTTAAATAAAGTCTCCTACAATTGCTATTCTCATATTACTAATGTTCTCATTAAGCGCTCATTCATCTGCGCCTAAGCAAGGGCTTATATTATCAGTAAGTTGAAATTGATTATATAACTTGAGACTACAATGGTTAAACCGAAACTTATAATGTTTTCTAACTGACACTAGAAAAAGGAGGAAATTATTAACCATGTTTTTTCTTGTGGTTCTTCTCGTAGACCTCTTTGGGAGGAGTCTCGGGGTCACTTTATCAGGTTTACGGCCTATCGAAGTGGTCCTCCGCGCCGCCTGCGACTACAGGCGGGTCACTTGGTTGGGCCCTTGGGCCTGTTGGTATATCCGGGTGTCAGTCCTTGGGGGGATGACCATCATGTTAGCTATGTTAGCTGCGCCCGGATCTCGTTCTGTGTTCCCTTCTGTACTTAGCGGACCTTAGGGGACCCCGAGGAGCGTCCGTCAGCCAGCACCAGGCAGGGTGTTGGGGATAGTCTGGTAGGGATTGCTACGGAGACGAGGTCTCGCGGTAGGCCATGCCTGTCCGGCGGTCGCCGATGGTAAGGCGCGAGCTCGCGCAGGTGGCGCGCTTGCGAGCCATCGACACGCACGAATAGGTTTGAACTCAGGCGTCTCACGAAGTCATCCAGGCTCTCTATACACAGATCCCTGGAGATCCTCCTGTTCCGCACAAAGCGAGGGGCGTTGACAAGGGTACGTAGTGCGAGCGACTGCTGCGGTTTGTCTCGGAAACAAGCGCAAACCAGGCTGGGGCACCATAAGTGAGTCGCGTGCAGATGTACGCCTTGTACACATCGAGCTTCGCACGGAGTGGCAGTCGGGACGATAGTACGGGCCACAAAAGGGAACGCGCAGCACGAACCTGGGCAACGATGTTGTTGACGTAAGGCTTCATGGAGAGGTTGCGGTCGATGGTCACGCCGAGGTATTACACCGTCGCGGACCACTCGACGTTCTCGAAACACACGGCGTGGAACTCCAACGTCACATGCCCGGAAGGCCGAGGCCCTTCTAGATGATGCAGACCGACACGAGTACCAGGTGCTAGGACCAGAGGCTCCAACGCATTACCCGTACTGCGTAGCCCACACACCGGACGTCATAGATTTAGCAGTCATCCGCGGCATTGATGCGGCTGTATATCTTGACGTCCTGGACGACCACCTCATCTCAGACCACCAGCCGGTGTGTTTGACTCTAGATGACATCCCGGAAATGTTCCAATTACCCTCTCGATCGCGCCAAGACTGGCAGGCTTTCGCCAACTACATAGCAGAGCACTCACCCTCCTAACCATGTTTGCATCGTCAAACATTAGGTCATTACTACAACAATCTACTGTTAAGCAATATTTTTTTTTAACTAAATACAATTTTACCGTAAGGTCAGAAGAAGAAAATCGTTCGTTCGGTTCGATTTTTAGAGACGTTCAACTAGTAAATGACTAAACGCGTACCTACTAAATCAATCTACACTTTAAAAACTGGAAGAGAATAGATGCACAAAACTGGCGTAAGTTTACTTACCCAAGTTTTTAATTTTCCAAATCTTTAAATTAGTTCCAAATTTTTAAATTAGTTTCAATTAGTTTGTCGACTTATACTAACGACTACCTAATTTAAAAAGAACGCAAGAATTCCCAAGGCATAATTCGAAATTCTTTTGCCTTAAATAAGAAAATCATAAGACATATGTCACATATCATCACACATCATATCCTTTAATATTAATAGATTAAGTATACAATATTTTCAAAGCCTTCAATAGTCCACTGTTGGACATAGGCCTTACCACGATATACCAAGCTGAACAGACGGGTTGGTATAAAGTTTCTTTCAAGTTTCCCTTTTCTTCACAATGATGTTACCCTTTTTTTTTTTGTACTGTGTGGAAATCCCCACGGATACCACCGAAGGGTGATTATGTCGGACTCGAACCGACCAAAAACCGCACGCCGTCTCAGGTACCAATAGCTAGGGGACCAGGTGCACCCTAGTAAGGAAATCCCTGGAACCCCGACGTACCTTGTACCAACTACGGCTGCAGTGGCCCCCTCCTGTGTGGAAACCTCATGGTTTCTTTACTGCCCTCCTTCCCCCCGAAAGGGTGCGCGCAGTCCGTAGTGCTCGGATATCCCTCCCCAACCTGCTTCTGCTAGGGTGACAGATGGCCTCATCTGTCACCCCCAGGCCTGCACTTAGGAGAACGGAGATCTTCTAGTGATCTCCGGCGCCTGAGCCTTCTGCGGTACCTAGCCCGTTCCCGGGCCTGGCGGACCAGGAGAGTTCTAAGCCTCTCTTGGTCCCGCTCCGCCATCTCCTTCGCAAGCATAACCTGCTCGCAGAAAGAGACGACGGAGTTCCACGCACCCTCGCTCCGTATCATGGCCGCAACCATGTTACCGAGCGAGAGAGTCCCCACTCCGATGGCCGCCATGAGGTCACGCCTCTACTCCACCCATGCCAGGCATTCTGCCAGCGTTTGGAGCGCTGTGTCCACAGTCCGGCCATCGCAGTGATGGCACTCAGGCGTTGGCTCCTTATGGTCCAAGAGCCCTTGAGTGCCAGACCTTCGTCATTTTATAAAAGCTGAAAGTTCTTCTATGTGTGTCCCTAGTACAGGTAAGAATGATCCCCAAACATGAAGCTGAGGCAGCGGTGGCTTTGGCAGATAACAGGCAACAAAGGTGTGTAAAATTCCATCTCAAATTCGTCATTTTATAAAACTTGATTTTTTTATATTTGATTCATAATAATATCAAAACTCGCGTTGCTCATTGCCAGACAGTTAGTATGGTTCCAACCCTCTGCCGGACACCCCTAAACTATTATAATTTATAATTATACTTACGTTATATTATAAAACCTAAGTTTCATATATAATTTTTTGGGAACCTATTAAACTATGTTTACATAGTAGCCGGACAGTTTCGAAGGTTCTATCATCTTGCCAGACGCATTTAAAGTGAGCAGTAATCGGGAGAGCAAGGAGCGAATACAGTAACTAAACGTTATATTATAAAACCTAAATTTTATATATAATTTTTTGGGAGCCTATTAAACTATGTTTATATAGTAGCCGGACAGTTTCGAAGGTTCTCTCATCTTGCCAGACGCATTCAAAGTGAGCAATAATCGGGAGAGCAAGGAGCGAATACAGTAACTAAACGTTATATTATAAAACCTAAGTTTTATATATAATTTTTTGGGAGCCTATTAAACTATGTTTATATAGTAGCCGGACAGTTTCGAAGGTTCTATCATCTTGCCAGGCGCATTCAAAGTGAGCAGTAATCAGGAGAGCAAGGAGCGTATACAGTAACTAGTGCGAATGAAACAGAGCGCTTAGTCTATTGCGGGATTTCACTGCGCACCCATTGTTATTAATTTCAAATTTTGCAGTTTATTTTTTTCTTAATCCAGAAATTTCATTAATTAATTTTTACAATTTCAATAACAAATATTTAAAATAATACTGAGTAAAATTTTTCTCATACAATGTCAATCATGTCGAAAATCTAATAATTTAATTGATATTATTTTTCATTTTTAAGAAGTTTATTATTGTCAATGCTATTAAAATTATAAAGCCAATGAAACAAAGTAAATCAAATATTAGTGTTTATTATACCAAAGGACACATTTTTTAAGATAAGAAATTTACAGAGAAATTAATTTATTTTAATTAAATCTAAATATTTTCATCATTTTCATCGTTATCGCGCGCTCACTAAATCGGTCCACACGTTAGCAGTTTAAACGTCGTAAGTGCTGCGAGTACAATTCGGACCGCCTTTGAATGCGTCTGGCAAGATGATAGAACCTTCGAAACTGTCCGGCTACTATGTAAACATAGTTTAATAGGCTCCCAAAAAATTATATATAAAATTTAGGTTTTATAATATAACGTTTAGTTACTGTATTCGCTCCTTGCTCTCCCGATTATTGCTCACTTTGAATGCGTCTGGCAAGATGATAGAACCTTCGAAACTGTCCGGCTACTATATAAACATAGTTTAATAGGCTCCCAAAAAATTATATATAAAATTTAGGTTTTATAATATAACGTTTAGTTACTGTATTCGCTCCTTGCTCTCCCGATTATTGCTCACTTTGAATGCGTCTGGCAAGATGATAGAACCTTCGAAACTGTCCGGCTACTATATAAACATAGTTTAATAGGCTCCCAAAAAATTATATATAAAATTTAGGTTTTATAATATAACGTTTAGTTACTGTATTCGCTCCTTGCTCTCCCGATTACTGCTCACTTTGAATGCGTCTGGCAAGATGATAGAACCTTCGAAACTGTCCGGCTACTATGTAAACATAGTTTAATAGGCTCTCAAAAAATTATATATGAAACTTAGGTTTTATAATATAACGTTTAGTTACTGTATTCGCTCCTTGCTCTCCCGATTACTGCTTACTTTGAATGCGTCTGGCAAGATGATAGAACCTTCGAAACTGTCCGGCTACTATGTAAACATAGTTTAATAGGCTCCCAAAAAATTATATATGAAACTTAGGTTTTATAATATAACGTAAGTATAATTATAAATTATAATAGTTTAGGGGTGTCCGGCAGAGGGTTGGAACCATACTAACTGTCTGGTAATGAGCAACGCGAGTTTTGATATTATTATGAATCAAATATAAAAAAATTAAGTTTTATAAAATGACGAATTTGAGATGGAATTTTACATACCTTTGTTGCCTGTTATCTGCCAAAGCCACCGCTGCCTCAGCTTCATGTTTGGGGATCATTCTTACCTGTACTAGGGACACACATAGAAGAACTTTCAGCTTTTATAAAATGACGAAGGTCTGGCACTCACGGGCTCTTGCTCTATTACGGATCAGACACAGGTGATCTCCGAAACATCCTTTTCCAGTGATCACCTGCGTCAGTCGGTATAAGAGGGTCCCATGATGCCTCTCAAGCCAATCCTCTATAAGGGGTCTTATCGCCAAAACAATGGCGTGTCCAGCGCTTGGTTGCCCAAGTCGTTCCTTTCACTCCTCTACGAGGGCCTGGCTGAGTTGAGATTTCTGATTTTCGATGTCTCGGGTTTCAGGATTCTGACCCAATTCCTGCGCCTGCTTGCGCCACTGATAGAGAGCTGCAAGGGCTCTCGCCTCCAGGTCCCATGGTGGAGTTCTGGCCAGGTGACTCGCCGCCTCAAAGGAGATCGTGCGGTACCCCCTAATAATCCTAATGGCCAGCATACGTTGTGGTCGTCGCAGTAACGCTATATTGCTGGCCTTCAGGACCTCCGCTCATACTGGGGCCCATAAAGGGCCATGGACCGCACTACTCCAGCGTAGAGTCTCCTGCTTGAGCCATCGGGTCCCCTCATGTTCGGCAGCAAACGTGCCAATGCACGCACTGCACCAACTAACTTGGGGACCAGACTTCGAAAATGATGTCCGAAGTCCCATCGGCCATCGAGTACTAGCCCCAGATACTTCATAGAGGGCTCGATGCTGATGCGAGTACCTCCTACTATGAGGCTGAGTCTATCAGGTGGCTTCCTCCGAGGTTCTTGAAAAAACAAGGCCTCGGATTTGTGCAAAGCCACCTCGAGACCCAGCCACCGGATTCGCTGCACGACTTGGGCAACACCGGCCGTGGCCCTCACGGTTGCCTCACGGTGTGTCTTGCCGCACGCCGTCACAAGCGTGTCGTCCGCGTAACACACGACGGCTACACCATCTAGGTATGCACCGCGAAGCACCCAATCGTAGCCAATGTTCCACAAGAAAGGCCCTAAGACCGACCCCTGCGGAATACCACACGACATTTCACGTCGACCGAGACCGGTTTTACTTGGGTGGATAACGGCTCTCTCCGACAAATACGCCCCGACAACGCGGCGGAGGTAGAGAGGCACTTTATGATATACTAGCGCCTCTCTGATACAACTCCAGGGCAAAGTGTTGAACGCGTTGGCGATATCTAATGACATCGGCAACACCACTTCACCCCGAGAAACGGCTTCCTCCGCCAGAGTCCTCACGCGCATGATCGCATCCACGGTGGAGCGCCTCTGACGAAAACCGTACTGGTTATCCGCCAGATCCGGCCCTACTCTGAAGAAGTGCTTGACGAGGCGCCATGCAATCACTCTTTCATAGAGTTTGCATATCTCGTCAAGCAACACTATGGGCCGGTAAGCGGATTCAAGTAAGGCCTACTCTCAGTCGGGGTTCGAGAGCCGGCGCCTCATCATCCAGAGCCAGGACCCATGCCCGTCCTGGAATGCCATCGGGTCCTGGGGCGATGTTTTTGGCTTTAAGCCGTCGCACCGCCAGCGCTAGTTCTGCCCAAGTGACCTCAGGCACGTCGTCGTCGTCCACGTTAGGCGCCTCAGGCGCTGGAGGCGGAGCCATCGGTGGTGGTATGTGCACCACCACATGCGATGGAAACAGGGAACCGACAACCCTTTCAAGCAGCTCTGGCTGAAGACATCGGGTTAACGGCGGGGCCCATGGCCGCATTTTGCCCCTAACCATACGGTTAGGGCATCCCCATTGACCCCGCTCCAGTGTCTCCAGCAACTCGCGGCGGGCCTCGCTCTTGGCCCGTTTTATCGCTGCCTGAAGATTTCTCTTGGCAACCCTGTATTCCACCAAAAGCTCCGCCTCTCGAGCTGCCGCATCCTCGGGGCGGCGACGCCTTCTGCGGAACCTAGACTATTGAGGCGCGCGGTCACGCAGTCTTGTCTCAGCCTTGCGACTTCCGGCGACCACCAATAGACCTGGCGTGTCGCAGTGTTGGGCTGAACCCTAGGCATCGCCGCATCGCAGACACGGGTCATGGCCTCCCGGAACCATAATGCCTCGGCATTCACATCTATAGGCCTGTCCGGTGCAGGAGTCCAGGCCTGTACGATGGCGGCTTCCAGGAGGACCTCTCGATCTAAGCGCTTGAGCGCCCAACGTGGCTCAGGTGGATTTCGTCCAACCGGCACGCCATCCGTGGGAGCGGAGACTTCAAACCGAAACAATGATGTTACCCTATGTAGTTTGCTGCCTTAGTCGCTTCTTACAACACACATGGAATGAATAGTGTTGGTAACATTCCGTGTTCTTAATCCGTAGCCACACAATCCATATGTTACACATACTGTATTAAAATTCAGTAGCGTTATTAGATATCTATCTATTCACAGTTTATAATCAATGTTATAACTTGACTGGTTCTGCCAAAAGCAACAACAAAAATGTATACGTTTTATAAACATACATGATCATCCTTTATTATCATTATTATGTTGTTGAACAAACATGAAAGTAATTACACACGACGACATTAGGCAATAAACTGTAGGTGATTGAATTCGGCACGAATACTTTGAAAACAACAACAAAATGATAATTAATAAAGTTTGTGTTCTGCTCTTGCTGTGTGACTACTCCTTCACTACTGTCTTAAGTTTCTTCACGTTCGTTTCGTAGCAATTATTTTTTAAATGTTGAAAAGATAATTTGTTCTGGCAAATCCCACACACAAGTGAAACTTATAAATCCTAAGTTTCTTAATTTAAACGACACCTTACAACGCCTTTTTTATTAATAATCTTTAAACTCTCGGTCTGCGCTGACCCTCAGTGGTTGTTGAATAATATATCATGAACAATTTTGAAGCATCCAGTTGAAAAAGGTATCAAGCTCAATAATATTTTTACTTTAACTTGCATAGCAACAACGTAAAAATGAAGCAGACGATAGATATTCAAATATAAAAAAATAACAAGTGAGTGCTATTCGACATTTTTTCAGATACTAGTTTTGAAGATAAATATTATGGAAACAAAATGAATTGTAACTAAATATACACTAGAAACTTTTTCTTACTCTATTCAGCTGAACGATAACAGCCTATTACGGTCCTACACACACTCGTATTGTATCGAACATAAGTACGTTACAAGATTTTGCTCTCTTCGAGTTAATGTTTACTTCTTAATTGGCTTATGTTCTGAAGGCTTTAATCTTACTTTGTTCACTCAGGTATATGGACCTTCGGAGAAAATTGCTCGCTAAATCAGAACAAACAAAAGGGAACAATAATTATCTACTGCTTTACACATCCCTGGCTTCGTATTCGAGGAGATCAAATGATTGATTTGAGTGGAGAGATGACACTGGTAACTACGTATAGATGTATCTTCTTAAAGTTCCGTGCCTCGATAAAACAAAATGAGCCATTATGAGATTCAATTCATTATCTACTTGTGTTTCCGTCAGGCAATCTGTCAAGATATTTTTTTCCAGGGAACGCCTGTGAAGATACGAATGCAAATCAGTGTCAAATACATGTGAGTACGTACGTGATCCCGTAAAAAAATCAATGCTGTCCGTTAACTACTTTCTCAATCATCTAGATTAACCCATTACTTCCCAACCATCGAAAAATTTTGAATTTTATGTTCAAATCACAAGGTATATTTGTTAATATAGTAAGAAAAAATAATATTAAGCAGAAAACGAAAATTTATTTATTCTAGGGTCTGAATCAGGGGGTCCTATAAGAATGATATTGGGATCATATGTTAAGAAAAAAAAATATTATTACGACTTTATTGACACGTTTAGTAAAGGTTTTCCAACAACTTTAGGTAATTTGAAATATATAATTACTTTTATTTACGGCTACGAAATAACTCAGTGCATTTTTTTTTTTTAAAAAGACGACGCCCGCATTAGGAATAAATCCTGTGTCGCGGGGGACTTTATAAACATACAAGAAACGGACACAAAGAACACCCAGACTCAGAACAACAATTTGTGGATCACACAAAGTGTTGTTCCATGTAGGATTTGAACCCACAACACAGCGGAGCGGAGAGCGGCGTGGCGGCCACTTAAACCACTAGGCCAATCGTGCAGTCAGATATAGTCAATGCAGTCAATATATAAACTTTGGAATTATATATCTAAATAATGTCACTGTATTTTTTATCAAATAATTTTTTTAACGGAAACGTAGTTAAAAAAAATATTTGCTATGTACAAAAAAGGCTTAAAAATTTAAAAACTAGTTTTAGAAAAAAAATTAGTATTCTGGTGTCCTAAAAAAATGACAGTGGGAAGTAATGGGCTAAGAAATCAAGCGAGAACCCAGGGGGGCAAAAGTAAAGGCAAAGTTTGCTGGATAATTTACTGTTACATATAACAATACTTTGTGGACAATTCAAAAAAACGGTAAAATTAAATTTTAGTTGAATTTCAAACGTTTCTCAACAATTTGGTACTTTTGATGATTGGATAAATTACACATAAGTTTGTACGAAACCCTATGCGTAAGGCACATTCCAATTTTTAAATATGTTCTACTAAATAAGTATGCAAGGAATAAAATAGGATAAAAGAGTACACCTAGAACGTTAAACAGGAAAATCTATAAAATTACTAGCAATATTTAATAAAAACAGAAATTGTTATATTAGTTTTGCAGGTCTAATATGTCTGTTTAGACACATTACGAATAACTTAAGTACATAATTATGTTATGTAGCGCAGTATGCTGTTTTAACAGTTTTTGTACTTGACACGTGGTATTATTGTATGTGTGTGTAATTGATAATACTTACAACATTTTGATTTACTATTTTCTTGTCGTTCCTTTTCATACAAGCAAATTTTTCTATGATAAGCCTTAACACACCTCTCATATTCGAGTCTTATGACAAATCGTGTTTAGAATAGAGCGAGGAAACCTGTTTTAAAAAGAAAAGAAAAAAAGAAAAGGAAAAGAAAAATGTAAGCTGACTGATACAAAAAAGTAAGTGGCGGTTCACAACTTTCTTTTTATGTTGTGAAGCAACAGTTGCCGCAGGAAATCCAGTAATACATTACATCACCATTTTTGCATTTGCCAGTTTTGCACACCCACAATATTTTAAAACAACTCCTACAAAAATACTCCATATTATATGACGGTGACCACTAAACCGAAATCTCATACACACAACACTTATGTCGTCATATGATAATTTAGAATCTGCACAGATCTATTCGCGTACTCCAAGGACCATGGTAGGTGACTACCTTTTATCTATGGCCTAAGGACACACATGTTTCCGTCGCTTATTGATCGATTTTACTATTTGAAGCTAAGATAGAGATCATTACCACACCAAAATTTTCAGTTCCAAAAGTAGCCCAATTGAGAATTTTGTCTTCATAAGAGGGGCAGACTGCAGGTCCACTCGTAGGAAACAAAGGAGGCCACCTCTGCTTCCAAAAATGTTCGTTTTTCTATTGAATTAGTTCCCGTGATAGGTTCATTGACTGATGTTTTTATATATATATCACATTCTTATCTTCTTTTATCAGTATATCTCTCACAATTAATCCTATACATGACTGTTCACAGCTAAATTGTGGAAGTGTTTTTTATATACCACGGAACGATCCTTTGTTGTGATTTTAATGAACATTAATAACAGATCTTTTTTTGAACATAAATATCTTTATTCTGTTATGTCTAAAAGCAACTGAGTATAAGAACAACATTCATATTCAAAAGTGATGTAAGTTAAATCTATTCAAAGTAGACTCAGATACGTGGCAGATAGAGAGATATTATGTCTACAAACCCACGCAGATATTATATTTGCCATATATTCACGAGTGCTCTCAAGCGCGTGATACTATTTGATCCTCGAAAACTTCGCTTTCGAACTGTATAATATATAATAGTTCGCAATAATATATATTTTCAAACATATAATGTTAGAACTGTATATGGTTTCTATTCTTAGCCCTTCTGTGTGCTAGACGACTCAACACAGAGTTTAAGGACTAGTGAGTGTGCTCTGAAAGAATATCCAGTGGAGCTTAACTTATATCTTACAATTATTTACAATTGAAAAAGATGAATGCCTCTTCATCGTATAAACATTCGCCTACATCTTTCAAGAACTTTTCATGTCATAGTATAATGGACAGGTTGGAGATAAGGCGTCGATGTAAATCTAAATATTCTCTGAGGATTTCGAAACCGATAAAGAAGATTGTAGTAGTAGTAATAGTAATGGTAGCGTGGTAGAGGATTAAAGGTGTTTAATATAGAAAACTAAATTGAAGGACTTACCCGTCATCGTTTGGCCGTACCTAACAAGAACTAAACAGACGGTAGCAGTTCTCGGCAGCACTTTGGAAAGTAAGCTGTTTAAAAGTATAATGATATTGTCAATGAATTACAATACATGCGATATAATACTAAAGAACTATCCAAGAGTATCAGTAAATGGTACGTCTATCATTACTTAGTCATTTAAAGTATTTTAAGGTTTCATTTCTAAGGAAATAAAGAAACAAATATAGAGTCACTCTGTTGCCTCTCTTTCGCCTCTCTTTTTCTCAGGCATGGTTGAATGTATTAACTCAGATCCGGTCTCAAAGTCTTTCAAGCGTTATAAAATGAACATTTTAAGTAAACACAAAACAAAAAGCCAACAATACCTTTCACTTCAAAATTTGGCAGATAAATCAAATCGGATAGTTTATATTGTCCCAGAGTCATGGAATGGGGCCGGAAAGGTCTCACCAAACGAGTAAAGTAAACACCTCAAAAGTTTTATTAATTTAACGTTAAAAGCATTAATATGTTAGGATACATTATGTTATACACAGCTTATATTTCAAAGTACTCTAATATTTGAGCTATTTTGAATGAACTAAACCATCAGCTTTATGTTCAATAATCCTGTACAAGAGAGTTAAACGGTCACGAGTAGGTTGCCACATTTCTTCCTACGAGAATCAGAAGTAAGAATGGGGAGCTTTTTACACTATTTTTTATGTGTGGAAACTCATCACCCACCGATAGTTTACGGCGGGGTGGTGTGTCAGAATCGGACCGATTAAAATCACACGGTGTGCCACTCTGCACCTGCGTCTAAAGTAGGAGGGATCCGGGAGCTGCTATCATTAAGATACTCAGACAAGAAAAGTGAGCTGCGGTTACCTCACTCACTCCGTGAAAAGCAACGAAACAAACTTATTTATTCTGTGAAGTCAAAGTATCACTTCATTCGCGCCGACTTATTTGTACAGAAGCACAGTAGTTACTACACTTTCTATTCTTAATTTAGATCAAAAATGTATATACATATTTAATAATAACAGAAATTTTAATTACTAATATAAAGTTATAATAATATCTACGTTACCTGACAAAATAACAGCTGCTACTGTTTACAAAACAATCCTTGCTCTAAATACTGCCTTTATATTCATTTAGAACTACGCTAGACCAGTATAGTGTAGTAGAAAGCTATTTTGAATATTCAAAAATTAGAAATGAAAAGTGATAAATACCTTACACGTTCGTTTCATACTTTTTTTGCGGTACCTATTCGTACCCGTGTAGTTTATTCCCTTAGCCAATTTTACGACACCCATGCAATAAACAAAGGCAGTAGTATTTCCTATTCTTAATCCATCCCCAAACAGATACAGGCCAAAGCCACATACAGACCAATACAGGGCCAATAATGCATTAATATTTGAATCTAATAGCCCGCGCAAACAAATGCCGTACAGAGCGCGGGAAGGGGTCTGTTCACTAGCTAGTTTCTTGAAAATTTTGTTGCAATGGAACGCTTTACGGGGCCGCAACGCGCTTGCTATGTAAAACAATTTTATTTAAATAACAGTTCGCTTATTACTGAATGACGGTTATTTCGCATTAAATACGATTTACGTGACTTAAATCAGTGTGCCAGTGTTTTTTTAATAAAGAAATGGGCAAAGAAGTTCGAAGAAACGGGATCTACGCTAAATGTGAAGCAAACTGGAGGCCGATGGACCTCTCGAACCAAAGAGAACGTGCAGCAAGTTTTCAAATATGTTCGACGTAATTCAGATTTATCGATGCACAAATTTTCGGCTGAATTAGGGTTATCCCGCACATCATTATGCCGTATTTTGAAATTACATTTGAAATTACATCCACATACGATCCAGATAGTGCAGGAGCTAAAACTCAATGATTTAAATTTGCGCAAGTCGTAAGCCGAAACAATGTTAGAACAATTCAATAATTTTAACAATATCTTATATTCTGACGAAGCTCATTTTCACCTTAACGGACATGTAAATAAACAAAATTGTAGGTATTAGAGCAGTGAAAATAAAAAAAAACTACACACAAGAGGCCATTTTGTTGTCCTAAAGTAACTGTATGGGCTGCAATCTCAACAAAAGGAATTATTTGACCCTACTTTTTCGAAGATTCTAACAACCGTTCAGTTACTATTAATTCTGCTGAATATGTAAAAATATTACGGGAGTTCTTGGGACCGATGCTACAGGAATTTGTTGGCTACAATCGTAACACATGATCTCAACAAGATGGAGTCACTTGTCAAAGACATGTTTCCGGAAAAGTTGATTTCGAGACGAGGCGATATTCCATGGCCATCCAGAAGTCCAAAGCTATTCCCAGCAGACTATTCTATTTATGGAGTTATTGAAAGAATCGTGTTTACATTAAAAAAACCGAATACACTATGTCAATTAAAATAAAAAATCAGCAAAGAGGTGTCGTCGATCGTCGATGTAATTTTTAAGAAATAAATTCCAACAAATTAGATTTTTTGTAAATAAATATTTTTTATAATATAGCCAATGGTTTTTTTCTATATGATTATTTAAAATGTTAACTAATTCGTAGCCCACCTGTATTAAACCATTCACTAGTATTCAAAAGTTACTACAGTATGAGTAGCAGACAACATTAGTGCAATTTATTTCATCTGAAATATATGATAATGTTAAAGGAAAATTCTTTTTTTATTTGTTGCCAGAATTGTTTTTATTTCTTTTTCGTTTTATACATTAAATAATTAAGTAAGTGAAATAATTATAACAAACATTATTATAATTTACACTCGATCTATATTAGCACTATATAAATTAGATTCATTATTTTTTAAATGAATAACTATTAAAATACAAATAACTTCGTTAACGATAAATAGATACACCTCCGAAGTTTTTTTGTGTGTATGACACATGACATGCGTGGATGCCTTATCACTCGTCATGTACTAATTACGCTACGATGGATAAGGTATCGTCGCTAGTAAATATATATATATATATGTATGTATTTATATTTAGCTATAAGCTATATCATCACGCCACGATTAAAAGGAGTGAAGTATTAATGAAAAGTGTTATAAATGGAGAAAAATTATTCTTTTTATGAGCTTTCTCAGTTAAAAGTTTTGTAAAAATGATATACGAATGAAAAATTCCCCTTTAAATTCTAAAGAAAAGTCCGCGACAGTATACGTCTGTCTATTAAAGTTGGCTGGCTATAACCTTTTTTATGGAAAATAAATTTGTTCAAGTTATATAAAACCACGCTATGGGCAATAGGAGAAGCAAACGAGTTTATGCGGGTGAGCTAGTATTTAATACAGTGAGTAGAATAGTCGAAATGTGTTCTCTTTAACGGTAGAGCTTCAGTTCGGTTACTCGGTTACTTACGAACTTTTTACATGAGATAAATTACACGTTCAAATAAAACATACAAAGGTAAACTTAAGATGAGCATGAACATCAATTATATTAGAGTAGTAGATAAATTAATTATCCTGATATCCAGCAAATGGGAATCTGAAGTTATATTTTATTGACAATAATCTTGATCGGGATTCTATAAGTGGAAATCGGCTACTGATTAATAATTCTATGTATTGCTTTGTGTTTCTATGAAAGACAAATCATCGTCTTCACGGAACTGTGGAAATCAGCTGAATGTGAACGATAATAATGTTGATATAAAGCATGAATTTGCCAAATATTCAGTGATAATGTTCCAGGAATGAGCAGTCATGTTAGATTTAAGTTAGGGCAAAGTATTAGTCACTAGCAATGCCACACCGGTTCTAAAACTGAATTTCTTTTTGCTGCTTGAAATTTTTCTTTCACATTCGGTTTTTGACAACGCTTTCCATCTAGACTCTAAACCGACGATTCCACTGCCCAGGGCTGATGCTGGCCACCCAATATATACATACTAGTACGTACATATCTTCAACTAATTCTTGTATTTCCGTTAAACTTCTGTATAAATTTCTATAAGCAACCAGCTTACTTATGGGAATTCAATTCAAATGCCATTTCAAATTATTTATTGCTTACTAAGTGTACATTTTAACCTAATAGTTATTACATAAGTACTTAGGACTTAGTGTTTTTTCCAAGCATTGTAATTTTAATAAAATAATAAAATTAGGGGTCAGAAATTATGAATACATATATATATAATTATATAATAATTAATAATTGATTATAATTGAACTTTAAAATTGAACGTCTGAAACAAATCTATATTGACATGATTTCGTAACTTTGCATCGACTTTAATTCTGAATGTGGTGCTACATGAGGAGAAAACAAGTTACACCATTGTGTAATACCTCTCAAAAGTATTTTAAGCTTAAGTGGGTTTAGTACTGAATCAATAATGATAATGATATATTTAACTTGCCTCGTTTGCCCAATTCAATGTCTGTTTTAATACATTACAAAACGATAAGGCCACATTTTTTCACTAAAGACGTTCTGTAAATATTTCTGATTGCTACAAAATCACAAGCTTCTAGTTAAAGTAAAAATGTTTAATTAAAATCAGCTTTGAGTATAATTTTGTGTCTCTACGAGTTTAATTATAAAAGCTTGACGACATCTGATGAAAATTAATGTCTGCCTCGTAACAAGAGAGGAGTTTATGAAAATCCGTCTGGCAGACATTTCCTTAAATGTTTATATTACTTGGTAAGCAGCATACTAGGTGTGGTGCAAGATAATATAACACAGTTTATCATTTAAGCACGCCTTGTTAATACACAGGACGTACAAACACATTACTATACTTATTTATATACATTTAAAATAGTAAAATTCATAATTTCGTTAAGTTTTTTTACAAGACTATAAATTCCATGATATACTTTCATGTACATATGTCTGAATTACATAGGCCTCACATACTTTAGAATTATCTGATGTTTCCGTCAGACTGTGATAGCGATAAAGACAAACAGTTCATCATTAACTAATCAGTTTTTAAATGTTCAGCAGAACAGCAGTTACAGCAGTTAGAACAGTAAAAATTTTGTTTATTCTTCTTAAGATATACAAAGAAATAAAAAGAAATGTGTAGGCTGTTTCCTCGCATCTTCTTAATTAGTGTAAGTTACGATCTAATTAAGAAAATAGATCACTGACTTATTTACCACAATGTTGTTGACAAAAAGTCATTATTACTGTCTTGTACAGATAGCAAGGTCTAAGAGAGGTGATTTTTTTTTAATTTAATTCATTTAACCTATTGGATTTTTGCTTTATCTACCTAATTTGTAAAATAAATTATCATCTACAGTATTTTTGTCCAACAAGATCTTCAAATCTTCAAAAAAAGCGGCAGTCACTTTCCCTCAGGTGACACACTCATTTATCCTTATATCACAAAAAAGGATAAATTAGACTGCCTCGTCACCGCACGAACACTGACTCGAAAGGTTAATCCACGTCTGCTAATCCCTGACAAACAAAAATTAAAAAAGCTCTTAACCCTTATGAATGTCACTCACGAGAGTGTTTATTCTACTTATACCTGAAACGTTATGACCTAAACAAACAATTGTTTGAAAATTTTACTAAAGGCATTCAAAATTCAAAATTCAAATATCTTCCTTCAACGGGCAGTTTCAGTTTCTCAACCAATATATAATATCTATATCAACATGGACATTATAAATGAAGCAGTTTACCCAAACTTTGTATCAAGCTATCTACGAAACACGTATCTAAAGCTTCTGGAAAATATCCATGTAATAAGTCAACTACAAAAATATATATTAATATCTCTAAAATTTATTTTGTTTTGAAAAACGACATTTAATGTCTGTGTTACTTGTTATTTGGTGAAAAGAGAACCACATTTTAGAGTTATAATAAGTAAAAGTAGCCCTTAAGAAAATGGTGAACTACGACCTCGCAGGCCAGGATCGTTATTGAGACTTCTAGTTGCAGCGATTCGTGGGTGGAAGCAGGCAATTTCAATCAGATAATCTATTTATTTCTATAAATCTCTATATAAGCAAAAAAATGTGTCGCCGCCAGAGTAAGGTGCAAAAAGTTTTTTCATATACATAAGTAAATATCTCTTAACAGTGTGATCTAGGTAAATTGATGGATGCGATCCTTTTGTGACCCTTTCAAACTCACAACTATCTTCTTAAAAAAAGATTATTTTGCCTTACGTTAAAAGCTTTTGGGTTCAACAGTATTTGTCAAAACGCAGCTACTAGAAAGATCAAAGATTTGAATAAATTTATTCTAATCACTTTCAGCCGAGTTCTAATTGTCTTTGCTTTGAGATTACATATTAACATTTACATTTGACAAATATATAGTTTAGCACGCTTCTACAATATTTACGGCTAATGAAATCTAAAACAAATCTGTCAACTGGAATAGAAGGTAAAATTGGAATATTCATGGTTGCTAATACATGTCTACTCAGTCGTAGCTACGATATATTTTGAAATTTTTCAATCGAAGCAATGTCTAATGTTTAGATATTCATGGAACAGAGTTGAATCTAAGATACGTCCAACCTGGACCATTGTGAAATAAATATTAGATGTTTAATCGGACTTTAATGGCGATATATACAATGTACTTATATTTTTTGTATATCCAAGGTTCAAATTGTATTGGTTGTGGCTATGTAGACTGACTTTCTTTTTCTATATTAAGAACCTGCCTAAGTGACTCTACTCTGCCTGATGGAAAGCATGAATAGAATGCAAGAGTTGTGGTCACCATACTCATTGCAAATGCAAACAATGTAGTATGGTGACGAAAACTATGGTGATCTATTGACGTGCTTTTTCACGCCCCGCTTTGGGAAGTAAAAGGCATGACAGTCATCGTGGCAGTGTAAGGCTCACACAATTACCACGATTACGGTCACTCCTGCATTAATGGGCTTCAGGTCTCGCACTCACCAATGAAACACGACACCACAGATGTTGTCGCTTTAGGTTGGTCTTCTGTGAGTTTAATGATTAGTGAATAGTATTTTTTATGCTCACCTCGTTTATATCGTGCTGACTTCGTTATCGTATATTATATTATTATCATTCTGACAATTTTATTTAGCTACACAATTATCTAACGAAATTTAACTACTTGAACTACGTACTGAATAAAAATCTTATCAGTGTGTGACTAACAATCTTAAACAAATATCAATCCATCATGTTTTATAAACTGTGATTGTAATAAATCAGCGGTTTATATTGTGCAAATTCTTTCCCTATATAGAGTCATTTCGTTCGTTTTTGTTACTACCGGTTACTTGATTTCCTTGCTTCAAAATCACAACAGTTATTGAATACAATAATTTTTTCAAATGCAGATATATGCTAGTTTGCTGAAGAAAATGTTGCACGGTATAAACTATTTTTCAGCAGTGATAAATCATTTTTTAAATATAAGATTATTCAATACTCTTTTCAATTATGCCATTTTGTGTACAAAGAGAATATCAATCAAGTATGCCAAACAAATAATGGACAACATGATTCACCTATTGACTATTCTATTATTTAGTAGACTTTGTAGACTATTACTTTGTGAGCATACAGACTAGCACCCTATAGGTAATTGAGTTACTCGCTATTAATTTATTTAGGAAAACCATTCCAGTATGTAGACAATATCTTTTAGTATCTGTCTATTCTTTACGTTCATTGTTTAAATGTTTAAAAAGTAACAAATCGGACTGTAATTCTTATTATTACAAGGAGCCTTTTTACAAGTAAATAACAACCTAAAACCATAGTCAATGATGTTGAGTAACGTGAGTGAATAATGCAAATTCATGTTATCACAATCAGGCGTGTTATCTAAGTATAAGATCTGATAAGTACATATTTATACTTAGTCATCAAACACATTAAGAACACAAATATATAACTATGAAATCACAAGGTAATTTTGACATAAACTCACCGAATAAAACAAATATGTAGTTAATATTTATATTTATTTAATATTTATGTATTTACTCGTAGTTAAGAACCTATCACCGTCCACTGCTGTTGTCCGAATGAAAGTCAAGTTGCAAGTGAACTTAATAGATAATGGAAGAACTTAAAAGGTGACAAGCTTCTTGTGGCTTTTCAATCGTAAGTGACGATAATCGCTTACCATCAGGTGAAATGCCTGCTCGTTTTACCCCTTACCATAATAAAATATAATAATAATAATTAGGGCATAGTACTCATCCCTCTCTAAGCACAAACTAAGTAGAACTTACACCTTACAAAATAACCTGCACATTAATATATATTCAAGAATATAAAGTTCTGAAAGATGATTTCAGAATTTCCTATAATTGTACCATTATGGTTTCAATTATTATCATTCTGAATAATGACTGAAGCCATGACGGTTTTCGTAAAAACTTTAAAATGTGCTCATTTATGTTTTATATTTGTTGTATATTAAGTAACAATATAATTATTATCAACAGCCTTTAACAGTCCACTCTTGCATATAGGTCTCTCCTTAACAAAAAGGTTAACAATACAATCAGAGAGGGGTAAAATATAAATATCTTTTAATTAAAGATTACGATTACATTTGGTAGTCATCAATTACGACTACATTAACGAATTTAATAAAAAAATTTACTGTTTCCTGATTAAAAATGATAACTATTCATTTATTTATTGTTAAGGTTCAATTTTATTCAATTTTTGATATTGAAAAATTCGAGAAATTCAAACACATTTATATTCAAAAACCATATTCAGATACTCCTTAAACAGTCCCAAGAGTCCGAGTGGCAAGTTTTATTTAGTTCATAATCAAATTCCGGTACTCAGAGTCATGACTATCTATTATACTCGTATACTATTAAAATTGAATCTAAACAATAACCAATCAATTTTAAAAGCACCCCTTCTTAAACTTTTGATCAGTAAATTTATGCTGTTTAGGCAAATTGAGCATTGTTGGATATTTGAAAGTCTTATGACAGTTTCAACAAATTCTTCAAATATACTCATATCATGATTAAGATCTTCAAAATGCATACTGCATACTACATATATTAGTTTCAAAAGATGCAGCGCCGAACTCAAGGTAACTGTTCTGGCATTTATAATTCAAGGTAATATACGTTATGCCATCCTAGCAGAAACAGGCCGGGGTAGTAACCGAACGTAAAGAGTGAGTGTACCCCATAGAAGAAAGACAATTTCCTCCATAAATTAGACCAAATAAAAGCTACTGGTACCTGACACAGCGGGCAGCTTTACGGAGTCTGCAATAACCATCCCACCGGCCGCTCGGTGGCACCACCCAAGATAATTTTCGCACAAAAACTAAAACCTCAAAATGTTACTTTAACCTATGTTAAAAATATATTTGATTCTTAATTTATATTTTATACAATCAAAAACAATTTATTTGTCTTTTAATCTGGAGTAAGATATAACAGCAACTTGAAGGGATTGAAAGACTTGAAACTTCTTAATTTAAGAAATTCTCTGAATTGCGCTTTCATGTTTTCAAGACATTTGTTTGCTAATGCTTCACAGAGAATAAAAGATTCTCATACATTTTGTAGCTTTTGTCTGAAAAATACTAAGCATAGTACTATAATAGCATAATACAGACTTTCTTAGCATTG
The DNA here is from genome assembly GCA_949316085.1 of Hypercompe scribonia. Classification (NCBI taxonomy): domain Eukaryota; kingdom Metazoa; phylum Arthropoda; class Insecta; order Lepidoptera; family Erebidae; genus Hypercompe; species Hypercompe scribonia. The sequence goes on along the minus strand of OX438972.1, from coordinate 9,790,910 downwards.
TAATAAGTTCTCTGGAATTATTTTGCACAATGTACCACTAAGTGTTCCGTAATATACCCGATGTCATTGTCACTTTATCAAAGCCGTTCCATTGCTATTTAGTGATTCCTATTTTAGAAAAATGATTAACCAATTTTAGACTTTTAATTTTACTTACTTCGTTACGCATGTAAGCAGCATTTTTCTTCGATGTTTAATAAATCTTTTGAAAATATAAATCCTTTTTCGTATTTATTTAGGATATTACATTATTTATGTCATTTTCATAAACTGTTAGACGTAAAAGTCCGTTTAAAGATATTTAGATACTGAAAATTGGTAGGTATATGTAAAGATTTTGTTTATATAAGCACATGTAATCAAATAATTGTGATCATGGATTACTGTAATCAAAAAGTAAATTATGATTCATCATAAAATATGTTATGATTCATTTAATCACAATATTTTTTTATTTAGTTTTACCTCTACCTTTATTACCAAAGTATTTGAGTACATCCAACTCTATCTAATCTTTAAATGCTGTTCAGGTATACATGTATTTACTTCTTTAATTATAAAAATAGTTCAATATATTAGACTCCAAGAGCTCTTTTTTTTTAAAGACAACTCCGACACTATGAATAAATCCTGTGTCTCGGGGGACTTTACACACATGCATGAAACAGATACAAAGAACACCCAGACTTAGAACAACTATTTGTGGATCACATAAAGTGTTGTCCCATGTGGGACTTGAACCCTCAACACTCAGCGCAACAGAAAACAGCGAGTGACCGCTTAAACATGTGTTAGATATGAAATATTCATTTTGTTTTTTATCTTGAAATCACAAATATTGACATACAAAAATTTTAATCTAATTTTGTTTTGTCAGACTTTCACGTAATAATACTTGAAGCAGTTAGCATATTTTTTTAATGTAAAATAAAAAAAAATCACACAGCCGATAAGTCTGAAAGTACTTCTGAATGTACATTTTATTTTTTATCACGTCATATGCATCAGATTTATTGTAATTTCACTCATTAGAATTTCCCCTGTACAAAGATAATTAGTATGTCTTGCCAGCAGTACTATTGAAATACAAATATCAAATAGATTGAAAAGCGCCACGAACACTTTTACAGTCATTAACAGAAATTGCTCATTTAAATTATATTTCTGTGTTAAATTGTCGACAGCTTTGTTACCAATTACTCAATCGATACAAACATTGATAACGAAATCAAAAACCTGTATCGATAGATAAATGAATTATCTACGGGCATAAGATAACACCTTGCGAGAATTAGAGTAGAAACTTACTGTAGTCCGTCATGCGTCACATTGACTTTGGTTTGATATTTGTACTGATTGTACTTTTCGACTTTAACCTGTTTGTAAAATCAATGACGAAAAATATATTTTGTATTTCGTACTAGGAAAGTTAATATATTTATGTATGTATATATAAATATATATATTTCTTGATCTCTGTATCCGAAGTGGTTAGGATTCCAAAGACAGGAACCTCCTCACTATAAGGACCGTATCAAGGAGGACTGCCTACTGCATCGGACCCTTTTTATATATAATAATAATAATATCGCACATCTAGCATACAGCCAACTAATCTGTACCGTACTATGGCGATCAAATTGCTGATAAATACACTTTTATATATCTAAATACGTATGTACATATTATACAAGAAAAAAACGAAAGTAATCATTACAGAATTATTTCTCCTGGATGGGATGTAAATCCACAACCTCTGGCATAGCGGTCAGAGCCAGTAACCACTTGACTAATAGGCCAGATACTCTTATGGCGTGGATAATAAATATCTATTTTTTATTATTCTTCATATGAGACTTACGGAAACCATTAGTAGATATAGTAAGAAAGGCATTTGACTCGATATGTCTGGTATCCTAGTGGGCTGGAGTACCAGCTAAGTGAAGTTGCGTGAGAGCAAATGCGTAGGTGGTTCGACCTGCGTGGCTAGTTTCGGAAGGTACCAACCAGGACTCATGGTGGGCGTTAAAATCTCGCAGAAACATCAGTTCAGCAGTTGGAAACTACTCCTGTGCTATAATCCGCTGCCTGACTCAGATGGTCAAATAGACGAGTTGTTTCTGAGCCTTCGTAATGGAACCGATATAGTCACACGTAGGTTTGGCTCATACATCCGAAGTCCACGTGGAGTCAGATGATGGAGACGGATGGGTCCTTAAGGCAGCGCAGATCGTGACAATAAACATCCATATTGACGAAAAAATATATACTAGCATTCACGAGGAAACACTCCTCAAGCAAGTAGCCAAATTAGTTGAGATATGCTGTTGGCAGGGCGGCTTATTTGTGGCTCCGCTAGAAAAAGCATTGTCGGCCGTATCATCTCAAAGTAGTGATGGACGGCGCTGAGGTTTGCAAGGAGTCCACGGATGCTTGTGAGCTCCATTTCAAAAAGAGGGTCGGTGGGACAGGATACTCGTAGTGCCGCTGTTGAAGCTATATACTTTCTTGTTTGTGCTGCCAAAATCAAAAAGAAGGTAAGACAAAATGGAGACGTAAAAAGGCATCACAGCTATCGTAGCAGTGTGAGTCGAGACTCAGAATGCGGTGACGTCATGTAACGGTGAAGCAGGACTTTGACTGAATCGTCGGAAGAAAGGGTCCCCCATACCCTCGCAGAAGTGTACGCCGGGCCGCACCGATCTGTCACCAATCGACATGATGAGCTATTCTGACGTAACCTGAAGGGGCAGCCTCCCAGAGTAGTTAAACGTAGTTGGGTCCCGCGAGTTGCCTCGAGCGGCCAGCAGCTCCAACACAACATCCCTACAATGACTCCACGGTCATTACATATACCACGATAACTGATACACCTGCACCATTGAGCCTCCGGTCTCACACTCACCAATGAAAAGCGACGGTATGAATTAATTTGAAATAAAGAACTATATAAACTTTACCAACGTAATGTTAATAAGAATTTGAATCAAATTACTGAGGGCTATTCACGTACTATAAAACTAAGTAGATCTTTAATTCAATACCTGTGTCTGTTATTTTTTCTAAAGAACTATTACTACCTTGCCACGCACAAACCTGACTCTCAATATAAGGACTAACAATATCAGTTTGAAAACCATTTATTCTGATGTTACTTCAAATGTTCACTCGAAATAATATTATACACATACGAGTACAGTGACTTTTGTCCGCGGCTTCCCCAGCTTTTATATTTACATACACATTTTTTACGAATAATATTTGAGATATGGAAAAAATGATATTTTATTTATAATAAATAACTCAGGTCAAAAGAGAATTATATAAATATTTTTCGATCGATGTAAAGGTGTCTACATTTATGAATTCTATATATAACTTTATCATAAAATAGATAGGCACATGCTTTTGTACTACCTACAACTTTTGCCAGCTTTTACTAGCGTAATTAATGTCAAAAAGTCGTTAAATTAACAACCTAAATCTTGGAAAGTTATTGAAATTTCGGCCGCTTATAAAATACTCTCATAAAAAAAACCCGGTCTGTGATATACTAACATTGAATTCAGTATTATGCTTCTATATCTATTCCATTGGATTAAAGCCTGTTGAATTTTATGAGCCAGTAAGTTCGTGCCTCTCGGAACCCTCACAATCATTTTGCTCTCACTCTGTTTAAGCTGTAATTATGCTAAATTTACCGTGTGACCTATAAACAGTCAAAAGGCGTCCTTGACATTTGACGTAAAAGCGAAAACATACTCTTCCGCGTTTTTTATTTGACAGCTATGTGCCAAAGTTAACTTTTATTTTGGTTTTCTAACTTGTGTTTTTAATAAGTTTTATTTTAAACATAAATACTCTCTAACCTTAGTAACATAGGCATAAAAAGTTATAAGGTTCTTTTACCTACCTGTAATCTACACTGTATTAGCAGAGCATAAAAGAATGGTTGAAATTTCCATTAGAGTGCTAGATATTTGAAAAATTCTATTCATGTCCAACGTAAATAGCTAAACTATTGGATTTATGGTCGTCATAACTTAGAAGTGGTCTTTTATAACAATTACATGATTCAAAAATATAAGTTTCTGAAATGAGTTTTAAGAGATTGTTATCAAAACAACCTAGAACTCGTATGATAGGTACAATTCCGTTACAACTTCCGGCTTAGGAATGTAAAGCCCTTTCAATCAACAATGTTTATTCAAAAACCTGGTCTGCATCGTATCTTATATTTATACGTTGTAATTATCAGCTGCTACAAATATTACCTATTTTTAAAAATCTGGAACGGGTTTCATCTGTTTAAAAGCAAACGCAGTAGACATGTAATGGCTTGCCTAGATACGTTTATTACGATCGGAAATCGCTCAGTTTTACTTTTAAACAGTAACCCATACATTCGTAGCTCATAGCAAGCTTATTTTTGCCCCAGCTGTCCGTATATTACCTTCACACAATTATATGTTTTTCATAGGTAAGTTTGCAACACAGGTGAATAAACTAATAAAATTACGAAGGATGATAGATATACCGAGGACTGTTAACAGTAAAGTGTGGTCTCGTTATTGGCCAGCTTCCAAAGTGTCTGTAATATGCAATATACCATTGGTATTGCTAGGTGAGATCTACCTAAACGGACTTAACATGTGATGGTGATTTTGGACTCAAAAGTATCTTAGACGTTGATAACATGCCTCTATTTTTGAATTCTATAATGACCTGATATCTTTAGAGATATTTGTTTATACGCATAAAGATAACAAGTTTATTACAAGATCATGCTGAAATCAAAACAAGAATTTCACACAAGACCAATCTGTTACGACTGAAATAGATATAGATTTATTTACAATATAGTATCTTAGAAACTAGTGTATCTGTAATGCACGCTCCTAATGTTAATGGTATTGCCCTCTTCAAATGCTCGTTAAGTATTCTTTAAAAATACTTTACAGTCAAGTTCCATAAATGCAGTCCCACCGTAATGCTCATATCTGCAGGCTAGCTCTGGGTCTATTTTTGTGTGTGTGAAATTTTGATGCAGACACGTATAACCAGATTTACAATAGATGTGCATTGAAACATCACAAGATAGCCAAAGAACTTAGAGATTATCTTATGATCCTTGACTGTACAAACCGTTTTTCAGGCCTGGTTAGTCGAGCAGTTAATAGTTCTGACTGTTTGCTACTGTTTGTTCCTTCTTAAATAAGTCCACTAATCAATATAATTTACTTAAGAAACATTATCATTGCTAATTATACCGGTAACACAAGGATATTAGACTGCTTAAAAGGGCAACCAATTTAGGTGTGATGTGAGGAAGTACATTAAAACTTTAATAATGCTCACTTGAGAGCTGTGTGTGTAATTAAGTGAGTTGGATTCTTTAAAGCAATACTGATGTGATTATTGCTAATGTACACCAACCTCCTTAAACGATAATCATAAAATGTCAGCTGTCCCCAGGTTATCGATCGGGTGTGACCAGTATCTAAGACGGTCTCAATGCACGCGCATGGTTTTAGCCTTGGGCTGTCGGTATAACACCGGCTTCCCTTTGCATGTCGTGACAGTGTCCACGTTGGAATCACTAACTGACATGTTTTCTTTTCGTGTTGTTCAATGGCCTGCGTGGGAATAAGGGCATACTTCCTCATGTGTCATGATAGTCACTACGTCAGAATTTGTGACTTATTTGTGGAGTGGTTACAACCACTACGATGTTTTCGGCTTACTATACAAATAAGTTTAAGATTGTTCGAGTGAAGCTGGGGTCCCGGAGATTCACTCCGGCTCAATCTTCGTATATTCACTCTTCCAAACACTCACATACATTTAAATAGCACCAAAACATTACAACAGTCCGTCTATGAAATAGATAATTAGGTAAGTGCCTAACTGCCACAAGTTCTGATAGCCAGTGTGATTTCGTTGCACTCCTAATCAACAATTTTCACCCCAACCCATCAACTTTTTTTCGTCAATGGAAAAGGTAATGTTCTTAGGAAACAGTTAAAATTCCTTTTTATACTCACAATCTGCATATTTTGCTTTACTAAATGTGACAGAACTTAATAGATAAGTACAGGTGTTAAAGCATTTTGTTCAATTTAATTACCTTTTTACGTTAGAAAAAGAATATATTTAATAAAATCTGTGTGAATTAAATTCTAAATTTTTGATCTAATTAAATATTAATAATATTTATTAAAATTTTTTTATATCTTATTATCTATCACGTTACTGTATAACGAACGCGGTTGGTAAATATGACTTGCTTTCAAGATCTAGATCATAAAAACATACCGGCGTACCCAGATAAATATTAATTCAAGTTATTTAAATTTAATCACCTATTAATTTTAGCCATATATATATAGATAATATATATATGGCTAAAATTAATATATCCCTTTACAAATTAAATAATATCGTAATTAATATTATAAATACGAATACAAGTTTATTTGTTTGCCACGCTTCCAGAATTAAACTATTTAACTGATTTTAGAAATTCTTTTATCAATGGAAAGCTGCAATATCAGCGAGTAATATAAGCTACTTTTTATTGCAAAAACCAATATAAACGCAGGCGAAAATCAAACATATAAATACTAATTAAATCGGGAATGATACGATCACCAATCATTGCGTGTACATACATTCAATGTTCGGATATGACCTTGCAAACGTTAATCAAGATTTCAATGCTAACCTGTTCATGAAATGCTATTTGAGATATCTTGTATTAGTTACTTATCTCTTATTCGTTTTCAGAATATAAAGTTGAAATGGCAACCGTTTGTATCACGAGTTTTAACTTTGAAGAAAAAAAACAAAATATAAAAAGTTTCATAGCCAATTCTATAACATAAAAAACATTATATATAAGTATATTATTTTATAGATTCTTAAACAGCAAAGTGATAGTGTCGCACACAGTATGTATTAACATACAATAGAACATTTATTCCAACAGAAGAAACTGTACTCGTAAAAAGTAGTTTCAAATTGGAAAAATAAAATATGTATGATGCAGGAAATGATCTAGCACACTCACTACAAATAATGTAATATAGATATATTAATATTATAATAACTCAAATAATATTACAATTGAACTGGCAACTAAATTATGGATATCAACAATGGCTACTAATAAACTTACAATTTAGTTTGTGCTCATGGCAACAACGAAATAGTTTATGTATTAAATCAATCTGTGTTATCAATTTTCTAAACCTTCCGCCGCAGCTTTGACTTGTGTTGGTGTTGGTTTTGTAAATTCGTCGTATCTATCAGAAACAGATTTTTTGCCCTCGACTTGTAATAACAGAGGCCACTAGAAGAGGGATGTACCTCTAAATCAGGGATGCAGAGACTTGCATATAGGGAATAGGAATGGTCATTACAATGTATTATTTTACATTTTATTATTTTGATTATAAAACATGACACTGCATTTAGCCAACAATTTATTTTGTTTGACTCTACGTTTTCTGTCGCCACGCCTCAGACTACACTCAAATTTTCATTTTACAAACGGTTTCGTTTTATTGTTTCATCACTGAAAAAGTTTTGTCACAAATATTTTTTATTTTATTTTATTTTATTATACAGCATGCACTTTATGTACATAGGCGGACTTAATGCCTAAGGCATTCTCTACCAGTCGACCTTTGGGTGATGCAGAGAAAATTGGAAGTAGGTGCGTTTCAGGTGATGTTGAATAACAGAAGTAAACATATATGTACAAACTTATCATATACTAAAATTTATATAATTTTTTTTTTTTTTATACCACGACGGTGGCAAACAAGCATACGGCCCGCCTGATGGTAAGCGGCTACCGCAGCCTATGGACACCTGCGACACCAGGGGCATCACGTGCGCGTTGCCGACCCTTCAAAAACCTATTTATCCCCCTCTTGAAAGACCCCATGCTGTAGTTCCCAGGGAAAACCGTGGCAGGGAGCTCATTCCATAACGGGATTGTTCGCGGGGGAAAATTTCTCTGAAACCGCACTGTGCGCGACCATTTAGGTTCCAATGTATGTGGATGAGCTCCCTGACGATGGCGAGCGGTGCGATGGTAGAATGTGGCTGTGGGCATCATATCAAACAATTCTTCAGAACACAACCCATTGTAGAGACGGTAGAGCACACACAGGGAGGCAAAGTCTCTCCTAAGACTTAGTGGCTCGATACCGTCTGTGAGATCAGGATCGTCGACTATTCTCACAGCACGTCTCTGGACTGAATCGAAAGGCTCAAGCTGGCACTTCGGTGCTCCCGCCCAGAGATGACAGCAATACTCCATGTGAGGCCGAACTTGTGCTTTGTAAAGTAGTAGCCTTCGTGCCGGTGTGAAATATCGCTTCGCTCTATTCAGAACACCAAGTTTTTTTGATGCCAGCCTCACCTTTCCCTCCAAATGAGTCCGAAATTGGACGTCACTGGAGATATCGACACCGAGGATCCCAATACTCTGTGAGATGGTAAGGGGTGTATTCTGGAATTGTGGAACTAGAGTGAACGGGGTTTTTTTAGCAGTAAACGCACAAACTTGTGTCTTAGAGGGGTTAAATTGGACCAGGTTATCCCGACCCCAATCGGAGACTGTGTAAAGTGCTCTCGATTTGAGACACAAGTTGTTCGCGACTTTCTACTACAGCGGTACGAGGGATGTTAGCCCGGCCCGTGTAATACGCATCTCCAGTACTGTCATCCGCATAACAATGAATGCTATCTATGGTCAACATATCATTGATATGCAGCAAGAATAGTGTTGGAGATAGCATGGAGCCTTGCGGGACACCAGCGTTTATGTCCATGCTTTCGGAGCAGCTACCGTCGACGACGGCTTTTATGCGTCTGCCGGACAAAAAGCTAGCCACCCATTTGCACAAACCCTCGGGCAGGCCGTAGGACGGTAACTTCGATAGAAGGCCCCTGTGCCAGACCCGATCGAACGCCTTTGCTATATCCAGGCGAACTGCCAAAGCCTCACCTTGACTCTCAATGGCTGAAGCCCACCGGTGAGTGAAATACACTAGAAGATCACCAGTCGAGCGACCGCGGCGGAAACCGTACTGGCGGTCGCTGATCAAATCGTGCTCTTCCAGGTAACTGAGGAGCCGTGTGTTGATTACACGCTCCATCACCTTAGAAGGGAGGTTATAGCTATAGGCCTGTAATTCGATGGGTCCGATCTATCACCCTTTTTTGGCACTGGATGCACATGGGCAGTCTTCCACGAAGACGGCACTTGCCTTTTGCGGTAGGAAATCGTGTCTAACGTAAAGTGATATATATTAGATAGACGAATTGGTAGCCAGTTGAGCTGTTAATTAGTAATTGTTAATTATCCTTCACTTTTAATTTTTACCATAGTCGATTAAGGGGAAGATAAGAGTTTGCACAAGCATAGTCTTGGTTTTTACGGGCAGGAAGTTTCTCAGACGATTTAGAACTCGAAGTGTCCCAGTAACCCTCTGGCACTGTTTAGCAACTTGGTCACGCCAGGTCAGTGTGCAATCGAGGTGCAAACCTAGATCTTTCACCGATCCACTCACAGGTATGGTAGTCCCATGAAAAGTAATAGCCTGAAGAGTCTTAATGTCTACTCTGCTTATCCAACGGTAACTTCCCACAATGATAGCTTGACATTTTGTGGGGTTTACTGATAAACCAAACCTTTAAGACCATGTGTTAATTGTTTTTAGGTCGTGGTTGATCTTTTGTATTGCTATCGAAATATCTTCCACTTTACTCTGTGAGTAGAGCTGTAGGTCATCGGCATACAGATGATACGCACAAAGGAGTGCCAGGGATAGGAGGTTAATATACACAGAAAATAATATAGGAGAAAGAATACCGCCTTGAGAAACACCAGAATCAAGATCACACCAGCTCGAGGAAGATTCATCGACATGAACAGACTACTGGCGTCCCCGAAGATATGATGAGAACCAATCCAGTGCTTCAGGTGAGACCGCAAGGTAGGAAAGGATAGACAGGAATATATTGTGATTGACTGTGTTGAAGGCATTAGAGAAGTCGATTAGTACCAAAACAGTAACTTCAGTGTCTTGCATACCTGCCTTGATATCGCCAATCACTTTAAGAAGAGCGGAAGTAGTGCTATGACCAGGCCTGAAACCTGACTGAAAGGGGCTCAATAAGTTGTTTTTGTAGACAAAGTCAGAAAACTGTTTGTGCATACCTGCCTTGATATCGCCAATCACTTTAAGAAGAGCGGAAGTAGTGCTATGACCAGGCCTGAAACCTGACTGAAAGGGGCTCAATAAGTTGTTTTTGTAGACAAAGTCAGAAAACTGTTTGTGGGATCTTAGGAACTTAGAGAGGAAAGGGAGAACGGATATTGGTCTGAAATGGTTGGGGTGTGTGGGGTTTGTAATTTTAGGTAAAGGAATGACACAAGCTTTGCGCCACAGTGATGGGAAAATTCCAGAATATAAGGAGTAGTTTATAATATGGGTGATTATAGGTAAAATGTGGTCAATGATTGTTACGATCATACGTCGGCTGATTTTATCACAACCAACAGCGTTGGATTTGATAGAGAATATAATCTTTTTGATCTCATCCGACGCAACCGGAGAAAATCGGAAGGAATTTATGTTAGGGATTTTTAGACTTGTCAGGTAGTCAACAGTGCGATGCTCTGTTTGAGAATCCAAATGAGAAGATAGAGAAAAATGGTGGTTCAAATGCTCCAAACCAACCGTCCCCTGTAGACCACTCGATCGCTGCTTACCGATACCTAGAGTTCCAAGGAACTTCCAAATATTGGCGGGAGAAGAATGGGTGATGTTGTCAAAAATGTGTTGGCGTTTGGCGTTGCGTATCATCTGATTGCAACGATTTCTCGCGATTTTGTACATAGTGCGCTTTGCCTCGGTACGGTCCCTTCTGAATTTGAAAAAAGCTCTATCTCTCTGTCGCATAGCCAAAAGCACCTCTTTCGTCATCCAGGGAGCAGGTTGTCTCTTCATTTTAATGCTTTTGATGGGTGCATGGATATCATAAAGAGCGTTAAGTATGTAGTAAAAGTTGTGAAGTTTCTCATCTATGTTTGTAACCGACGTTACTGCATCCCAATTCAGACAGGCAGCATCCCTAAGTAGCTCATCCACCTTCATACGAGCAAAACAACGCATGCGCAAGACTCTTGGTTGGAGTTTGGGTGGCTTAAGGGCATAGGAGAGGAAGATTAGATCGTGATTGGAGAATGCCGGTGCTTCAAGTTGACCATGGTTACGGACAAGCGTAGGGGCCGACACCAGCATTAAATCTAACCAAGTGTCCACCCCCAGGCTGTTATGATGAGTTGGCTGTAGAGGTAAAACATGCACACCGGTAGACTCAACAATCTGAAGGAGTTTACGGGAAAGTTAGGTAGTGCGGGTTAGATCTGTGTTGAAATCACCCATGATGATGTGATGAGCGTATACAGACCCCAAGGATTCCAGCACTGTATATACGTCCATTCAAATTATTTTATGCATTTCCACGCATTTATTCAAAACTTTTTATGAACTTATTCGCCAATACAATAAAATTGAGTAAATTACCATCACAAAACTTAATTTCTGAATTATCATAATTTTTCATGTCTATCAATTCCAGCTGTATTCATTCCAATACATTTTTGGAAATGAATATTAAAAGTATTGTTGAAATGTCCAAGTTCAACTTTTTTGTAGTCAACACAACCAGTATAAAACGATATTGAAAAGCCTGTAATAAAATACCAATTTTTATCAATATAAGAAAAATTGACGTCAGTTTTATTGAATTTCTCTTTATATTTTCCATAAAAAATAGACGTAATTGGTTAAATTGATTTGTGTCGTGAAAAGATTCAATTTGCATTGGAAGGACAAATCTATCGCTTCAAATCGCGCATGTAAGACATTCAAGTGATTTGTGATGTCTACAAAAAACGTTAAGTCAAACAGCTAATTAGGGTTATCGAGTTTCGGCATGTTCTGTTTCTTTTTCGCTAGAAATATTTTAATTTCTTCAATTAAGTTAAAGAAACCGTTCTAGTGTCAACCAGATTAAGCCACCTCATTTCCATGTAAAACAGGAAATACCGTATTCCGTTTATTATTATACCCCATAAATTATTTTAATTGTCGGGTGAGATCTCGTGGTATTAAAAAGTTTAAAACATATCTTCAACTTACATCACACTTTCAAATCTTAATAATTTTAACAGAAGGTCTCTTAGTGTATACTGTAATAAAACGGTATTAATTTCGTGATATCTATACTGTTACATCTTGTGAATACGTGATTATAACCATGGTAAATAATTATAATTTAATTTAATCTAAATCTATTATAATTATTTTTTTGAAAACATCTTTGAGCATATCACTAATTTTTATCTAGTTTTTTATCTTTCCGACCAATTTTTAAAATATCGACAGTGAGCTGCATCCACTCGTTAAATCGTTTTAAGTGTTCTAGTTAAAAGAAGATACATATAGAAATACAGTTTGATTTTAAAAACAACGACAAAGATGATACATCTAAAGTACTCATATGATCAACACGATTAATAAAGTACTATATAAGACGAATTAAATAAAAACTTTATTGAAAGCGAAGCTGCAGACACAACTTGATTTACAAGAAAAACAGATATTTAAGATACATTATATGAATTTTGTATCTCATTATAAATTCTAACAGCGCTTCTCATAAGATACCTTGAGCATCGTATTTATTAAAACAAGAATTAACAAAGTGGTTGCCATTAGCAAAATCAAACTGTTGAAACGCGAATGAGAAAATAGATTTGTTACCATTCACCTTGGATACGAGAAACAGCAAGGTGTCGTTGCAAATCACAAATAATTATTATAAGCAGATACAATTTTAGATTATAGGATGTTTTATTTAAAGGAGCTATATTTCTTGCCCACATTTTTATTAATTAGGATCCGACGTTTGTGAGTCTGGCAAGTAGCCAGGGAGAGGAGAACAATGCAAGGCTTGACTCATACCCGTTTCTTCGTTTACTTTTTGGAAAGTAATAAAAATTGGTTTAATTTTGTACATTTGTGTTTACAAACTTATTTAAAATTACTGATGAGGTAATTGTGAATTGTAAATAGTTTCTCCTAAAATTTTGAACCAAAGCAATCGTAGTTCTTGTTGTTTTGGTCAGAGTTATTTCTGCATACTTCATTTAGTTAACCTCTTATTGCAGTTTAGGCGGAAGCCTCGTTTATTTTATGTTTATAGTATTTACATATAGTTGACTTAGTACTCGTTGTTTGACTGCCTCAGTGGCGCAGTGGTAGCGTATTGTAGCTTAATAGCTTGGTAGCGTGCTTGAGGTGTCGGGTTCGATTCCCGGGTCGAACCAAATGTTTGTATGATCTGCAATAATTTGTTTCGCAGTTTGGACGTTTACTATGTGTAATATGTACGTATTTACAAAAAAAAAGAAATATATATGTATTTATATTCGTTGTCTAGTACTTATAGCACAAGCTCCGCTCAGTTTAGATAGCGTTGTAACCCAGGTAAACGAAAAAACAAAATATTATTAAAAAATTTTTTTATGTATTTAGTAACCATTATTGTGAATTACTATTTCTTTAGACCAACACTTATTTAGTATTTGTTTTTATAATAAGTAAGCGGGACATGTGCAACGATATGTGTGCTACTGTAAACCGTAATGGTCGGCAATTGATTGTCCAAGGGATGACCTGTAGAGGTGATCTTCTATAGGGAGAAGGAGAAGAATCCTACAAAAAAAGTAAAGAAATAATTTCTGCGAAATACAAATGACTGTAGTGTAGTGTGTTTTCATTTTGCTCATGTGTGTTTATGTCTTGAAAGTCTTACTTGGTAATACGCTTTTCTCATCACAGTGCCGAAAGCATAAGTTCTGCATTGACATTAACTTTACCTAAAGTTAAAATTACTTTTAAACATTTGAATCTGGCACAAATTAGTTGAAGTCTTCAAAAACGTGAAATGTTTTGAAAGTTCAAAGTGACAGATCCAGATGTTGAGAAGATCTAATTATAAATTCAAAGGTAGGAAAGACTAAGGCTCGAGTAGTTTGATTGGCACATCGTCTAAGGTTGCCTGGAAGAGGTTACTTTTGGAAATAAAGTCGCCCTTTGTACATTATTGTAAATCTGTAATGCGGTGTAAAAATAAAGAATTTTCAATCTGTCTATCTATCGTGACAATTAAAAGAAAAATGTGAATCTTGCTTTAAAGTATAAATCCACCAATTTATATTAGAAGTATCATCAACAGCTTTTGATAATCCACAGCTTTTGACAATCTACAGCTAGGCATTACAAAAAAAAAAGTATATATTGTCTATTAATTTTATTAATACAAACCATAGATATCTCATAAATGGTTGTCTGATTATCGAAAATGTTATTAATAAAAAAGAAAATAATTTTCAGCTAATATCAAAATATTTTGAGGTTCAAAGTTCGTTTAACATTTAAAGTTAAATGTACTATATAATATTATATTACGCATATTAATTTTACGTAATGAATATTACAATATACACTTTTTAGGTTGCTTACTCGAAAAGGTATTCCGTCGTGTCGACCCGAATTCTCAGATATTCATATTTGCTAAGTAAAGCAATGCCTCATCATTGTGGAAAGCCTTACTAGTTTTGCGTTAATCATCAGGCTTCATTAATTAAGGCTAATGCACTTTGAAATATAAAATTGGTAGAAGATTACTGAATAAAAAACATGGTGTATATACATATTCTCGTTAAACGATCTCCGTCCTCGATAAGCGCAGGCCTGGGGCTGGCAGGTGAGGCCATCTGTCCCCTAGTAGAAGCAGGCCGGGGTGGTGATGCGAGCGCTAAGGACTGCGCTTATCCTTTTGGGGTCAGGAAGAAAAGGGAATATTGGGTTTCCTACACGGGGGAGACATCTACGAGTCGTAGGTGGCCCGAGGTATGTTGGGGCTATAGGGATTTCCTTATTAGGATGCACCTGGTTCCCCAACTATTGGTACCTGAGAGGGTGTGCGGTTTTTGGTGGGTTCGAGTCCGACATAACCACCTTTCGGTAGTGTCTGCAGGGATTGCCGCACAGAAAAAAAAGTGAATATTTTTTTAATGGTAAAAATTCTCAACGTCGATTCCCGATCTAATTGTATCGTTCTCAGTGTCATAAGTTTCACAAAGTAATTTTATAAAAGATAAACTGATTATATCCAAACTCTACAATATTAAATTAATATATAAAATACAACACTCTCTCCATAGAAAGGAACCTCCGTAGAAAGGAATGGTTCAAAATTCAAGATTAATAAGAAGATGCTTCACCTTAATATATTAAGAACATATCGAAACTATATCTGTTTCTACGCACTGATTATAGGTATGTATGTGTGTTGTCTAGGTAGATGTGATCTCATATTTTAAAATAATGTGACACACTTATCAGTGTTCAACATTCTTCGACTAACGGTTTTGATAATAAAACTGGCTATCCTTATCTTTTATGAAATATTTAAGGAACCAAAATTCTTAAGTAAAATTCAGCACGTATGCCCCTTTCATGAATGAATAAGGCAGTGACGGACGAAAAACTTCAAAAAGCCTCCTATGAAAGGTTCATTTTGCATCAGGTACACCGACACTCTTAATCGACGCCGGTTTCGTTTTCAACGACCTAAATATCAATAACAAATGACTTTATATACGTAACCCGCAACGGCAGCATACAAAAGCGGGTGTCAAATACACTGATGATACAAAGGGACACTGTACAAAGCAAGATTAACTAGTGTAGACCCGGCTTTACATTACTAATTCCGGGTTGACGTTCGTTAAAAACGGAGAGCACGTGGCGCTATAACCGAATTGAAAAAAAAAATTAATTTATAAATTTACACGTTATTCTGATTTAATATTGGAACCTTTTGTACTACAATTCTTTCTAATTTCAGGGTAAGTACATTTAAAAGATAAATAAAGGTTCTTTTTCAAAGATGACATGAATCTTTATTTTTATTTATGTCCATTATTACTAAATCCACAGATTTGTAGTCAATGTAGGCTTAAGATTATGTAATCACCTATTAAGTTTACCTACTATCTACTATAAGAGGTGAATTAGAGAGTAGATTTGCAAAATCCTCATCATCATAATATAAACGTTATAAATTTAATAATAATCATTACAACTTCATTTTTACATTATACAAACCTAACAAAATAGAAATGAAATAAGATAGGATGCGTCAAGAATTCGTTAACATTTGAATTTAACATCACGCGCAAACACATTATGGGAGTTCTTGGGGAATTTACTGGCTACAATCGCAACACATGGTTTCAACATATCCAATGAATCCCTACCGGTGGTCAAAGACATGTTTCCGAAAAGCTGATTTCCTGACGAGGCGATATTCCATGGCCATCCAGAAGTCCAGATCTATCTCCAGCAGGCTTCTTTTTATGGAATTACTTGAAGAATCGTGTCTACATCAATAAACCAAATACACTAAGTCAACTAAAAGAAAAATCAGGGAAGAGGTGTCGGTGATCTCGCCGTCGCCGTCGACGAGTATTCGAAAATTTCGGTGCTCGTTTAAAAATTGCAAACGTCCAAACGGTGGTCATTTAATAGACATAATTTTAAAAAAATAAATCCAACTAATTACTTGTCTTGTAAATAAACAATTTTTTTAAATGTTAACTAATTCGTGGCCCATCCTATATAAGCGTACAATATACGGTAGTTAAATATGTTTATTCAAAACTCTAGAAAGAGGATAAATTTTCCACTATAAAAGTGTCTTTCTCAACATTAAAATAATGTCAGCCACTTTTCGTGTAATAAATATCCATATAAACTGAGGCACACTTAATCTCTGTGTGGTGATGGATTATCTCTGTATGATGATGAAACAAGAATATGAAATTTCACCACCCCTTTTCAGCCTGTGGGTGTCGTAAGAGACGACTATGGGAGCAAACCACGTAGGACAATATTACTGCAAAAAAGGCAAAATAGAAACAAACCCTTTTTTAACGTGTGGAAAACCCTACGGGTTATCACTCCACTGTGGCTTGCAGTTGGGTGATAAAAGCACACACTGTGCCTCTGCGCTTGGAAGAGGAGGGATCCGGGAACTGCTGATATTAAGCATCCGGTCCCTTCCCATATCAACTCGTTTGAACAGTACCAAAACCTCCTTGCTAAGGAGAGGCCTATGTCTAGCAGTAGACTGTTAAAGGCTGCTGATGATGGTCGATAAAATCCATTCTCAAATTTTTGACTTACCAGCCTTGACTTTATACATACACAATATAAACATGTCTTAAAACGCACATGTCTAACATCTGCAAGCATTCAGTTTATTTATTTAAATATCAACCGTACAAGGTAAGTCTTCGTATATACATAAATTTTTCATCTGATTGCTCTAAAAGTGACATAAGCGTTATGAAGACTTTATGTAAATTAATTCGTTACCGTTGCCATCTAAAACAATATGAAACTGTCGTCACTGTATTTAGGCTAACATTTTAATAGTAAATATATATTACTTACAGCCTTTAGAACAAAATTGTTTTACAGGTATCAAATAAAGATGCAAAAAACTACATTACATACTATTAATAAGAATCTGTGGCCCAGAGATGTTACTCCTTAATGAAAAATAAATGAAATATGGGTTTCACGATATGTTTCAGCCGACAATCTTTTTCTTTATTGATATGCATTTTTGCCGAGTACTTTGTGTCAAAATATTTCATACAACAAAACTTACATTGGAAACAGTTTCAAAACCATATTTGTTTAGTTGTTGTGTAATCATTTAAGAAATTTTACGTTTTTAAATAATCATCTTCTGAAATTTGAACTCATATAATATACACGAGTATTGTACTTAGCGGTGGTGACATAGTAAATCTAAACTTTAACTTCGGAATTGTCAACATTATACTAAAACAGAAAATTGATGAAAAGTTTGGGAAGAATTCGCAAAGATAATTTTCTTAATTTCTTGTGACTTAGCCTCCACCTGAGCTACCAAACGATGGCAAATTGGTATTAAAACTTTGGGTAGAATTCTAATATTCGGAAAGTAGGCTCGTTTATTAGGTAACGTTAACATCTTGAAGTGAATAGGGCGATGATTTTTTTTGGAAATTGATAGGAATTTTCACGATTGTCATTCCTAATGAAATTCCTTTTTAGACGAAATCGTACAGCAATGGATACCATTAATATTCGTTTCGATTTTGAGACCACCAAAGGATAAATAATAATACTAGATATGCAAATAAATCAATTTACAGACATGCGGAGTCTTATAAAGCGTAATTACGAAATTAACACATACATATAATGCCGACCTAATTAAGACCCAAAACATTTTTTTGTTAATAACCTGTAGGGTTAAAAAAAAGTGTTTAACATATAATAGTACAATAATATACCTTCAAATTGAGATACGAACAACAATATTTTAAACAAATATTTATTGTTACTCAATATTCATTGCAAGTAAAGTCAACAATACCGTGGTTAAAGACAAAGAAGTTTGTTACCAATGTCACTAATCCCAGACAATTTAACCTTCATATCTCTATGGAATACAATCCAAGGTTAACTGGCACTTTATGATTCATCACACTCTTAGTCCCCAATTTACTGATTCCCTTGCGGGAAAACTAAGAAATGAAATAACGAAATATAAGTAACAATAATAATAATTATCATCAACAGTCTTTAATAGTCCACTATTGGACGTAAGCCTCTCCTGGAAAAAGAGTTTTTGGCCTATTGATTGGAATAAAATTTATTTCAAGTTTCTTATTTTTGTGTCTTTGTAACGCTGTTGCTCCCTTAGTTGGTTCTTACGACCACAGGATGAATACCATCTCCGAATTCTTACTCCATCACCACATAGATGATCATAACAAATCGGAATTTCAAAAGTGGAGAACATAAATGAGAATTCTTATAACTAATAATATATAACAATTAATTTCTAACACGATACTAACTTTGTTTTTAAATTTGAAAATGCAAGTGGCCGTTAGTTAGTCTCGAATTTTGCATTTTCGCAATTAAGTGTCATGACCAGCAGCAACTTCTGAACGCAGGTTAGTCTCTAATGTAATTTTCACTAACTTATTCGATTTGCCATAGTCTGTTAAATTACCTTAATCTAAAAAAACATGTACAGTATCCCATTATAGCAGGATATAGTAATTGATTTTTTGCTGTGGGATATTCAGAAAAATATTTGTTGTGGCCAGGTACATTTATTAAAGCAACTTGAAAATGCAAATATAAAATAGTTACTAAAATCTGATATTACACTATTAGCACTGATCTTCTTAAAAAATAATATGGTGAGCAACGAAGCAGTAACTAAAGATCAGCCCACCGTAATTGTAAGCAATGATTTTTGGCAGCCACAAAATATTTCGAATTTGGGAGAAATAACGAAAATTGTACAAAATAGCATACATCACTGATTTTGTGTAAGTACGCGTTAAAACACAATTTAAAGCAATAATCTGTATTATCCAACTAAAATGGAATAAGATATTAAATATTTATTTTACGCAGTGAAATACCTTCATATAAATGTCACCAATATTCACCTTTCCAAGAAATGGTTCCCAACTCCTCACACTTATAATTTCTTTAAAGTTAAAGTAAAAAGTTTTATAACATATGACTGTCTGAATATCCAGTCAGCGATAGTAATATATACGTGAAATGTATGTATTTTCTAGAGCGATTGAACACTGGAGTAAAGTAAGTCAACTTAACCCTTCGATGAAGTTTTACCCTTTTGGTGAATCGCTGTGTCACTGCGATACGCAAGCTTTGAAATCCTTGCGCAAGGTCCAGTGAACTCCAATGGTTCTAGTTTCATCAAATTTTGAAGGAGCGCTTTATATCGAAGCTGTTACCAAACCTTTCATTAACTTTTTATTCTGTAAACTTTGTCCGTTAATTAGTCGAAGATAGATTGTTGATTGTTTTTGATCTTTTAACGCAAGGCGAAGGAAACCATATTGTTTTATTACTAAACATGAGATATTGTGTCACAAATGTATTGCTCTTTTTTTAAAAAAAGTTAATCAAGATCTTGAACTCTCTTAGATTTATGTGTCTTAAATCTTAGCATTTGTTTACACGAAGAGCTTTTAATTATTTTAAGATAAAAAGATTCTCTTGAGAATTGTAAATTAATGTTTTTAGGATTAAAAAAAGTTAAAAAAATTAAAAAAGTTAAAAAAGTTAAAAAATTTGCCTACAGCATTACTACCTCCGTTGTCAATATACAGATAAGGATAATTATAAAGAACGGTGTGTTTGCCTAAATGAAGTTATCCTGCTTGGTTGGAAACTAATATTAATGTGTCACATGGTTTTATATCCTTCACTATTTTCAAATTTATAAACTGCATCTCTCATTAACTTCTTCTTCCATTTATATTACAAACAAATCCTAATCAACAGGATATTGAAACAATTAACAAACATGTAAATAACATAAGTATGTAGACAATATTGTACTGTAACAATGATAATAATTGAGGTTAATCTTAGTAAAAATTATTTTAACTTAGGTTGACCGGTTAATACTACCACAACTGTCTCGGAAGGTGTAGTTAGCAAAAATTTTATTTACTTAGTCATACACATACTCAAAGCTGACACATCGGATGCTCAAATACAAAACTTTAGTCGTATCGTCAAATATTTGTCTCTGAAGCATCGTTAAAACATTAAGTGTTTTCTTTTCAAATAGCATTAAAATTCAACTTTTACAATCGATTGCCCCCATTCTTGATTCGTCACCTATTTTGATCTTAATGAACAAAGAGTTGATTTATTGTAGAATTTCTATAAAGGAACAATTTTTGGCTTATTCAAATATGTTCCCATGTCCATATTGTATAGTTGACTAGGATGACACTTAATATACTTATCTGTCACTCAATTTACCTTCGGCAGAATTGTTACATCTTTTTATTAACCACATATTATTTTGTCAAATTTTTCTTACCCTGTTTACTCTAGAACTCTTATTTAACTATAACGTCAGAAATTCTAATACAACAAATAATGCAGTAATAGTTCAACTATAAGTCGGACACAGTGAGTGATATTATTATGTATATCATATGTAACTATAATATTCTTATTGATATGTCTGTCTATGTATGTTACATGCCGTCAGTATACAGTAGTGATGACAAGGTGATTGGTACTCGTAGCGCGTAGATAGTATAGCAAAATGGTGAGTGATGAATTTATTGTTACAAATTCGGGGAAAAGCTTGCCCAAGGATGAATTGATACAAAATGTTATTATGTGATATTATTTCTAGATTACTAAACATTACTTTTGATTTCGCTTTGCAAAAAATAGCACTAAAATTCAACTTTTACAATCGATTGTCCCCATTCTTGACTATATTGACGTCATCAATTTTGATCTTAAGGAACAGAAAATTTATTTATTGCAGAGTTTCTATAAAACAATAATTTTTGGCTTGTTCAAATATGTTTATATCTCCATGTTGTATATTTGACTAGAATGACCCTTAATATACTTATGTGTGACTAGATTTATCATCGACGGAATTGTTACATCTTTTTATTAACCACATATTACTTTGTCTATATATAATATGATATTATTTCAAGATTACTAACATTACTTTTGATTTCATTTTGTTTTGATTTAATGTTGGCACACTGAAAAATTATTCTAATCTTACATAATTCATATCTTGCACGTAGCTCTGCCCGTGTGCATGTCGGTTATCGTGAAAAATAGTAACCTACGTGTTATTGTGATGTACAAACTATAAAGTTTCGTCTAAATCTGTTCAGTAATTTTACGTGAAAGAGTAACAAACATCCATACATCCATCCTCATAAACTTTAGCATTTGCAACCCTCGGTGGAATAGGATCAAGTAGTTTACTTGATTTTGTTATTCTATGGAGCTAAAGGGTTTTATTTTTATTGAGCACATGTACAAGTATTATTGATGATTTAAAAACTAAAAGCAGTAGAAGCATACTGTAAAGATAAGTTAATTGTTCCAACAAAGGTCTTGCAAAAATATACAACTCGGACATGGCTCAGTGTGTTCTCTTTTACAACTAAATCCCCTGTGAAAATGAAAGTTTATGCGATAATAAATAAGAAGGGAGAAAACTATGTCTTTAGGGCTCACTTATTTTTCCTCAAAATATCAGTTTGTCAACTACTGTACATGTTTTACAAGTGTTTTTTATATATTTACAGATATGAATGGGAAAGGTCGGTTTTTGTTAATTTTTTTTCTGTTAACTGCTTACTGGGAGTTTTGAATGTTGACACAACTCTCCTTTTTTGAACTTGATGAATAAACCCTCCTTAAAATAAAGATCATCTTACAATTAGTTATTCTCATCGCATATATAAATTATAATTCGTTATTCAACCTCTTGGTTAAATTTTTTAAGCTAGCCTGACGTAAACAATATAATATATATACATAAATTCATATAGAAATATCTTTGAGTACACCGTAATCGAAAAAATATTATAAAATTACTTTGTTGTAGTCATGACTTATATCTTTGTTGCCAAAATTAACACAATTTAGTCTTACTTCTTCTGGTAACGAATTCCAGGCAGGAAAATGCAGTAAAGAAACCATGAGGTTTCCACACAGGAGGAGGCCACTTGCAGCCGTAGGTGGCCCGAGATACGTCGGGGTCCCTATCGGGCTCGATTCCGACATAACCACCTATCAGTGGTATCCGTGGGGATTGCCGCGCAGTACAAAAGAAAAAAGGGAGGAAAATGCAAAATGTTAGCAACCTATAAATATTTTTTGGTAATCACTTAAAATAAAATTATCTATTATTTTATCACAAGTAAACAATCGTTTCAATTTTTTTTCCAAATATATGTAAATTTGCAATAAAATTTAAATTTGCAACACACCAAAAAGTTATACTCCAATTAACATGAAAGTCTGTTGAAAGAACTTAACTTGAAAATGCCAGTTGTTCTAAGAGATATTTATTATAATTTACAAACATTTATTACAAATATCATATTTATATAAACTTATTTCCACGATAGTAAAATTTGACGTCCCATTTGACAGCATCCGAGTAACTAGTAACAAGAACAAGCGCAGAAAATCACTCGGCTAGTAGGTAGGTACATCAAAAATAGACTTCACAAATACCATCGTTCATCGTTCCGTACTTTAATATCCTTTCAGCAAATATTATTTCCCTATTCATGTCCTGACTGCCGATGCAGGCAAAATTAAAATTAGAAAATTCGTAAGTGCAAAGCCCGTTTGTAGAATGGTATTTTTCATCGTGATTGCGTTGGAGCAAGTGGGGCGGTAAACGCGTATAAAGTGTATATATATAGCATAATTATGTATAGTTAGTGGAATGCACTCACCGACGTGAACCGCGCCGCTGAGGCGGGATCGATCTAGCGCGGCCGAGCAATGCCGGCCATCCGGACAAACACCAGATAGGTTCCAAAACGCACTACACTGCACTTGAAGCTCCAATTATTCCAACAGTAAAACACTAATTTTTCACACATTTACGTACATAAACACCAATGGTCCTGTCAAGTACCAAAATAGAATGATTTAATTGAAAACTCAAATAACAAAATTCTAACTTCATTTAAAAACTTTGCTACGTAAGTGTTTTGTCTAATGTGTTGCTTTGCATACAGTTACGCTATTACTAGCACTGATTAACGTAATAGGGTACTTTTATTAAATAGCGTATAAATTAGTATCCATCAATGTAGATAGTGGCTGAAGATAACAATTTGATAATTGCAAAAGATTTTGATAGCATGACATTTCATGGCCGTAACGTCTGATTATTTATATCAAGAACATTTACAATTACCTTCATGCGCAAAGAGATTTCTGATTGTAGATTTTAAGTTTAAACGGATAAACCGAACTTCTACGCGTTAAATTAATTATAATACTAAATTAACATTTAAAAAACAAAATGAATGAGAAATGTTACTAAACGTTAAGTATATGTATATATCAAGCTATCAACGTATCCTACGAGCGATGAAACGTGTACGATAAGATAATTTAGAGTGCGTCTATTGTATGTGATGTGATGTTGTTATGGTATGTATGCCTGTTACTGTCCAACACAGCAACACCAATACTCGAAGCTCTTGAAGAAGGAATGTATTCTATCAGAGTCTGACAATTTTCGTATTGCCTACAAAGCTATCACCACAATATAGGCAATTAAAACCATATCAATTTTGTTCGAAAAGTGTAACGGTACGATGTCGTTTCTCCAATAACATAATATTTTATCAGTTACCAATAAACATTACCCGGAAGATAACCAAATCTGTACCTTTACGTAAGGCCCAACGTAGGCCTCTATTATGTGAGTATCAATAAAGTTGCCTATTATGTACCTGGGTATAATAGGTCGTTCAAATTTCGAAAATGGTACATATACTCATGAATTTAATCTGCTATAGTAACTGTACATGTTTTTATTTTCATAAATACTTACTTTAATAAATAAAACTTAATAGGTATGTGTGGACTGAGTGATATGAAGAAATATAACCTGAATTATCGAACCCGAGTCATGTTAACACATTGAGTGTTGCAATAAATTAAAAAAGTCATTTGTATTATAATTGTTTCAAAAAATAAGAACTAGAGTTGTGTAAAATTAAGATAAAAATAAAAGGAACTGAGATCCACCAATATTTTTTTAATATAGTGAATTTGTTAAGGTAAATAACTAATGAAATAACTTCAGTAAGTACATAATTGAGAGACTCCCTTTCATATCTATTCTCCAAGTCAGAGAAATACTCGTGTTAAAACTCATATATGACAATGAAGGTTTTTTCTTTCATGCCACAACTGTATCATTAATGCTCATACTCTCTAGGTAATTATTGAGATTTAATGGCAATTTAGTCTATAGAAAATTTTACCATTCATAGATAGTATATTTGAATATGGTTGTAACGATATAGTTACGTTTTCTTTTGATAAGAGAAATGTCCAATGTCTACTGACGTTAGCTAACGTTACCTTTTTTTAATTTCAAATTACAATAATGTTGCAATTACTCTTAGCGTTTAAATTTGATTACAACACATTGCTGAAAGCACTTAACTTTAAATGAACAAAAACTCATTAAAACACATTACTTATAATACTTACACGGTAAGTTCAGATCAAGATGTCAATCGTAACGAGATAGATAAAAAATCCAGTTAACTTAAAACTTTAAATCACTTATAAAAAATATATTATTTGACAGTAACCATAAAAAATAATTGTATTTTTTGACTAAAGTAAAATCAGGCAATATATTTTGGATCAAGTAACATCAAGGTTGATCGGATAAATTGATTATACACGTGTTTTGAACTGGAAAAGTGTATGGGCGCGATGAACGCGAGAGTGCGTCGCGGCGGCAGCTACGACGGCGGCTGTAACGACGCGATGACACAGACTGCCTGCGGCCAGGCCAGGCCGGGCCGCGCGGTCGGGCGGGCGGCGCAACAGATACGCCACAGGTTGGACGAACCGTCCACCCTCCCCTCATCCCGCTCAACACCCGCACACGCAAATTTACATCCTCATTATAGTCTCCGAAATCAGCACCTCACTCGGCAACTTACCTTGTGTCGTCAGTCACCATATGACTAACAATTTGCTTCTAAGTTAAAAGTCTTCATAGTCTTAGTATTGGTTTTAAAGTAAAATAAAATAATTACTCTATTTCAAGATAACATTTTTTCTTTGTAATGGACGCTTTTTAAGAATTTCACTTTTATTTGATTTGGTTGGTTTCGTTGCTCCGAATTATACAAATATCACATTGTTGATTTGGTAAACCCTGTTGAGAATAAAAATAAGGTAGCTTCTGTTTGTTTGTGGCAAAGAAAATCCCTGTTTTTATCGAAATCTTTTTGGTACAAAACAATTTCTATTATTTACAAAACCTCTTACTTAAGTAACCACTATTCTGTGTTTTCAGTTCTTTGTTGGCCAAACCACAATCCCATTATAATAAGGTTTACAGCTCCGAGAAATTCATTTTCAAAATATATTTATTTCTTTAATTTATAAAAATTCACTCTCACAAAAGGATTTTTCATAAGTCACGGAAGACTTTACAAGCATTAAGAACTTCAAAATCATGTAATTTCCAGAATAATAAATTGCAACTATGTTTTCATAAACAAACTGTAAATATATATTTAATTATGTTTTACTTCGTAAGTATATCATGACATAGTCAGTATACAGTTCCCTATTAAGAAAAAATAACTACTTCAATCGCCAAGTGTTACATCTGGTAACTAAATACACGGGTAATTATGTTTTCAACAGTGAGCCACTATGATTATTTTAGCGATATGTTACGGCCAAATATGATATAATTGCTTAGGATTTATTTACACTGAGCCATTATTGCCACACGAAAGATAAAAAAAAATTGCTTCTTCCTAGCCAATATTATTTCAAATATTATGGAGTGTCGGCTACTAGTTCAACCGGCTTTACCTGCAAAAATCTCAATTTTTCTACGGAAGGACTGGACCTCCGCAACCCTGATGGTGAACTGAATTTGAAGGTTTAACTAATTGTCAGTATACTTAAGTTAGATGTCTTCTCAATAACAATTGACATAGATAATCAGGACAACCAAGATCAATAGGAATTTCTTCTAAGAAAAATCGAATAATACTTTTTATCCCGACCCAGAAATCGAACCTGAGACCTCTTGATTGGTTGGCATTGACCAACGAGGCAGTTAAAAAAAAGTTACCATAAATCTTTTTATAGGAATCAATGTGATGGATTCAACGTGTTTGACCTGTCCGACGTTGCAATCTGTTTAAAATAGCCATCGTCAAAAGCTGAGTCACTTGTCTGCCTTTCTTCTTTCATTAAGCCGTGTAGTACTTGCTTTAAAATAAAAATTCACTATATATTTACTTTCTGCTTACTGTGGGCCCATTCCATGAATCCCCTGAAATATCAATTTTTTCAGTTTGTGTGTTTTTAAAATGGATCACCATTTTTCAAATAATTTTCATACGTTTTTTAATTTCAATTATTTCACATACTTGGCTTGAATACAAGTAAAAGAACTAGCGGGTATTGAAATTTCATCTCAACTTAAATGTCGATTTAACTTTCTTAAATAAATGTTTAAATATAGTGAAATATTTTTCACCTTCCAGGTAGAGCTAGATGCGATTATAGTCACTACAAACTCTCTTTCTCCAAGCTCGTTTTCCCAAATTAATTTGAAGTAATCTTTGAGTCTACGTGGTTTTCCATAAATAGGAACTGCCATCAAGACTTTCACAAGTCAAGTACACAGATAGATACTAGGCAATATGGAAGTTCTATGAAAGACCCTTGTTGTCAGACTTTTTAGGGCTCTAAATGCCCGTAACAATCGCAAAAGATGTTGAAATGACAACTGAGACAAACGGCTTTATGAATCCTCCGATGATCACTCATGCATAACCTTACCTAGCTAGGATAACTTAACTTTGCAATGTGTTAACCTGCGCGGTTACCACTGTGCCACCAAACCCTCAGTACAATCTAGGGACTTTTAAATGAAACGCCATTCACGTGTCATAATAGTTATTGTAAGTAAATATTTATTCATCGGTCGTTCACGAGCTCCTTTGAATCTGTCCTTATTATCCCTTTACTGGGTTTGCCTGAAGTGACAATCACAGTCAAAGGTTCGAAGGGATAAGTTACACTCATCCTTGTTACAAGTAGTTCAAAAACATACGTCTCTTCTGCTCATTGTATAAATTGTAGTAAAGAATTTATTGCTGCTATAATAACAGTTTTGTTATACTATTTTCTTTTGGTAATTTATTAAAGTGATATTTTATTTAGATGATATTTTACGTTTAACTGATTTTTTTTTTATTTCCAAGTATACAACCACTAAAACATTAAGATAAAAACCATTCTTATGTTAGAATAATACTGAGTAACATATAAAGTAGCTCAACATGTTAACTAGGTAGACAGGTAAGTAATAAAAATATTATTAATATTATTTGCTAGAGCAAGTTAGACTTTGTTTTTACCCACGACTATACGGAGAAGTTATATGCATTCGCGGTGAGAGGATGTTTGTGAATATTACCATTGATCTCCAAAATTACTAGTTCGATTTTGATATGGTTTTCAGTGAAGGATTTGGGTTTGATCAGTGCATGTTGTTAGATAGGTGTTACGGTGACAATTCACCAGGGGACGTTGCAATAAAATATTGTTTGTGTAAAACCAAAACTACATGTCTGATTTAGATTAAGTTTTTAAAAATGGGTTTAGTGGTTGATCAATAAGGGTTGCTAGATAGTTATTATGGTAGTAACTCACTAGGGGGTGCTGCAGTAATATATTTTATTTTCGTTCTACATCGAGTTGTGTTAAAATAAAGCTCCGGGTAAAGTTTAGTTGTAAATACTATATTATTACTATTTAATAAACTATATAGATATGTTTCACAATATACAAAATACCTATGTTCTCCAAAAAGTATAAATTAAAAAGCAAAATATTTTTTTTCAAAAATGTCACAACGATTAAAACGTCATTGAAATGGATAAAATAATTCAGCCTGACCTCGACTTAAAAAAAATTTACAGAGAGACAATAAATGGGACTAACTGCCTATTTTCATTTCTCAACTCACCATTTTCAGCTACATATAGTATCTTACTCCGTACCACCATTATCTATCCTCTAATCACGACAGGAACCTTCGCTCAGGAAATAATCTGCTTCTCTTATATGTCCCTCTTACAACTATGATTTCGTGCACTCTTCATTCTTTGTTCAGGCAGTACTACTCTGGAATGCGCTCCCGCTCGAAGTCAGGATGTGCACAAATCGTTTTACATTCAAAAAGAATGTACAGAATCTCCTTCTTAACGAGATTGAAACGAATATAATCTAAATGTGTGTGTATCTATATATTTATGTATATATGTGTATATTTATATGTATATTTATGACGTATGTATTGTATGTGTTCATCTATGTATATGTACTCATGTATGGTATATTTTCATTGTCAATGTAACAACCACCCTTACAATATTTCTATACCACTCTAAGGTTGACTGGAAGAGAATGCCTTGTGCATTATGTCCGCCGATGTACAAAGTGCATAAAGTGTAAATAAATAAATAAATAAATAAATGAATAAATAAATAAACATAAAAACCTTTTCATAAGTAGAGTTAATCTCTCACGGTTTCGGTCATATAAGCAAAGAGTATCAGTTTCCATGGCACTGGCCTACGTACCTATTTGGTTTTCGAAGATAGAAAAGTCCCAAAAACGTAATCAATTATCTATGAACTTAACAACCAACCTAAGATTATTCGTCGAGGACTAAATTTGTTATCTCAATGAGCGGTTATTTAAGCTAGTTGGCTGCGACATGTACATATGAAATTGTCAAAATCTACCTTCTCCTAAACTACTCAATTAATATTTTTAATTCTCACTTTAGTACATTTAAATATTGCATTCCGAAAGCTTTATGGACCATCAAACATTTTTTACTTCTGAATTTGCCATTCCAATTTTAACTCTTTTACTACGAAAACCTCACAATAAAAATCAATGTACTGACTTGTGACGTAAAGAGTTGAAGCGATTACTCTATATTTTAGTCACTGGCTTATCGTCCATTATTACGTCATAGTAATTACGTTGTTGTTGACACTGGTTATCTCATTGAAAGTGCTATTTTTGGAATCAAAAAGTAAATAAAAGCACATTTATCTACATGCTAAATGACGTATATATTTGTGATAGTGCCAATATAAATATTTTCATAATATTCTTGTTGTTTATTGTGAATCTGTATAAATGTTAAATTATTATTAAATAACCAAAAAATAATAAGTTAACTCTGAAATAAGTAAATAGTTTTCAAACATTCCAATCTTATAAATAACATGTGTGGTTTGAACTATAGAACGGTGTTTAGAACACACACATATATACATAAATATATATAAACGTTATAACAACCACTTATAAATATAGGCTCTACAATGATTTCTAATTTATAAAACTTATTGTGTGAAAATCATTTATTGTGTGTAATAAAACGTTCAAAATCTAGAACTGGCTTACAAATAGCGTTAGATATCTTATTTAAGACACTCTTATTTGCCAGCTCTCATAATTATGTGTAACATTATGCGCAAACTGAAAACCACTGAAAACGTAGATACGTGCTATGTGTGTCATACACAGTCGCATATAGTATAAAATCTTACACCTCAAGCTCTTCTTTCGCTATTACTGATGAAAACGTTCTCTTTATTTAGACCAAAACAGAGCTGTTGCCTCATTTGTTATACATATATCTCATTAAGAAACAGAGAGTTGTCTTTCTGTTACGCGGTTATGTTTGCGTAAAGATTACGTTTTTGATATAAAAAGTTAACTAATGAAATACATTTTATAATATTGCCCTATAAATATAAAAAATGCTGCAAGTCTGACTATAGTAGTAGTATAACCTTTAACATCTGTGTATATGTTTACCATCGAACGCCTAATTATAGCAAAATGTATTGATCGTAACTCATTTTATTGAAAAATGAGCGAGGAAGTATGCTTTCTACATTCTATTTTACATACTTTCGTTCTTTTTAACTTAACAAATCGTACAGCTTTCAGAAAAGCCAGAGGATAGTATTTAGAACACTTAAAACATAATATACATAAACCTAAACATATTTATTCAAATGTCAATGTTTTTATTAAATATCTGTGATCATACATTGGTAAGGGCCAAAGCGTTTGGTTAAAAAGGTTTAAGCTAACATCTTTGACGCTTATCAGCATAATAAATGCAATGCCTTAAGTAAATTTTTATACTTTTTACACACATATAGATTTTTGTGTCAACCAATCAAATTAAAATGTATAAATAAGAAATAAATTTCATGGATAATCCTATATATCCGAGTATTGTATCTGTTTGAAAAATTTTAATTAATTTGACTGTTTACTAATTAAATTAGTTGGCGAGAATGTTGAAAGTTGTTATGCTTGTTCGTTCGCTTTTCAATGTAGAATAAATTCTTTCAGGTAAGTTAAGCTTAAAATGATTGTAACAAAATATTATATGTACCCTAATATTTTTTAAGTTAATTTCGAATTTTAAAATTTTTCTTTAAGTAAGTCATCTTTCGTCATCTGCCTGAAATGAAAAGGCATATCTACCCAGAAAGGTCCTGAATGCACTGTGCGCCCGGAGAATCCCTCCCAGAACCAAATAGTTCTGATATTCTGGCGGGAGTAACCACTGCCAAACCCAATGTACCGTTAATCTGGAGGTCAAAACAAAGCGAAGGACGCACAAAGACATGGGGCACTGTTGGACTCTGACATTGCCTTAAAAAAAAAGCGGTGCGAGTACACCGATATTGTCAGCTGCAAAGTAATTTAATTATTTAATTTAAAAGTGCAAAAATCTTGGCGGCATTAACGGGAGCAAAATCAGTAGAAATCGTCCTCTAGTGATGAAGTCACGTCGCCCACAGTGGCTACGAGCCGCCAAGGGGTTCGTGGTGGAAGCCGACCTCCCAAGACTAGACAGGTTTTCCAGAAGAGACAATCTGACGGATCTGCGGCAGCAAAGAGGGCCGAGGGTGAGTGCACAGTGTCCTTTTTGAAAAGGTCGTATCAGGCAAGATGGGCACCACAGACGTCCGATGTAAAGACGATAGCCCCGTAGAACGCATCAAAGTGGCAATCGACGTAAGTAGTTCACGGTTTATTTATTATATTTATATTCATAGGAGGTCCTTTTAACGGTTACACGCTCCATGGACTAGGCGGGTAGTCTCCTCGTGGCCGAAAATAAGGCCCACAAACGAGAAAAAACCTAGCTAGAGTTTAACCTCACCGAAACTAAAGAGACCAAGGAGATAGCGAAGCGGGATCGGTTGAGGTTCAGAACTCAGCCTGCCAGACCTTTCAGCGGGCTCAGTACTTCAGATGACTCAGTTGAAGGTCTCAGAACAATCTCCGTCGTAAGTACAAGCCTGCGGGTGACAGGTGAAGCTATCTGTCCCTCAAGCAGTAGCAGGCCAGGCGCCCAAGGCTTCACAGCTAATAGTACCTGAGACGTCGTGTAATTTTTGATTAGTTGGCGGCTGACGGAATCACCTTCAGGATTCGGCTCCGAGGGAATTTCCACACAGACATAAAAGTAATTTAGAAAAAAGTAAACAAATAAACTAAAAATGGCTAAGCACTAAGTAGCTGTATAACTATTAAATATTTATTTTAGTATTAAACAATACTAGTAATGAAGTTTATATAAAACTTAAACTGGTCTGTTTCCAAAAATCGTTTTAATTTTTTTAATATTTCTGATTCCTATTACTGCTACCAACCGGGCACAAAATCAAATTTTACAAGTTGGCACAGAGTGTACGTTTGTTTGTCAATATCTTGAGCACTTAAATCAGAACATCTCTAAATTGCTATCGTTCTGAACAAAGCAGCTACTGTTCCTACCAAATACTTCACTAAGACAGTCTCGTTCGAGATAAATATTTTAAAGCAAGCAATTAAATTCTAAATCAATGGATTGTATAGTACAACACAGAAAAATCTATAAATACTTACTTCTTAATTAAATTTTTTACGTTAATTGATCCTGCCATATCTGTTTCTAGGATTTCAAATCGCCCTGATGATACGTGACGAGTTGTTGTTGGAACCAGTTACACCCACTAAATGTTTTAAGGTTAATTATTTAACCTGTTCTATATTTGATTTAAATTTTAGGTAATTTCGTCTCTGCATGACGTTGTCTGATATATTAATCCCGTAATCAGTTCATCTAGAGATAATAGTTTGCAGCTCCCTTCCTTTTTCTTTTTTTTTCCCTGTGCCGAAATCCTCACGGTTACCACTACCATACGGCAAGTGGTTATGTCAGACTCGAACCGACCAAAAATCAATAGTAATCAGCAAAACCAAGTGCACCCTAGTAAGAAAATTCCTAGAACCCCGACGTACCTCGGGCCATCTGGAGCTGTAGATCGTCCCCTTCCGCGTGGAAAACTCGTGGTTCCTTTACTGCTAACCCCAGGCCTGCACTTATGAAGGACGGCAATCGTTTAGTGATCTTCGGTGCCTGAGTCTTCTGCGGTATCTACCCCATTCCCGGGCCTGGCGGACCGGGTGAATTCTAAACCTCTCCCGACTCCACTTCGCCATCTCCTTTACAAGCACAATATGCTCGCAGAAAGAGACGTTGGAGTTCCATGCGCTCTCACTCCGTATCACGACCGTAAACAAGTTACTCAGCGAGAATATCCCCACTCCAATGGTCCGAGGTCATGCCTCTGCTCCACCCATGCTGGGCATTCTGCCAGTGTGTGGAGTGCTGTGTCCACTGTCCGGCCATCGCAGTAATGGAATTCAGGCGTTGGTTCCTTACGGATCAGACACAGGTGATCGCCGAAACATCCTTTACCCGTGATCACCTGTGTCAACTGGTACGAGAGGGTCCCGTGATACCTCTCAAGCCAATCCTACATAAGAGATCTTACCGCCGAAACAAAGGCGTGTCCAGCGCTTCGGAGCCCAAGTCGTCCCTTCCACTCCTCCACAAGGACTTGATGGAGTTGGAATTCCTGTTCTTCGAATTCTCGAACCTCAGAACTCCGACTCAACTCTTGCGCCCCCTTGTGCCACTTAAAAAAAACTGCAAGGGTTCGCGCTTCCAGGTACCATAGTGGAGTTCCATCCAGGAGACTAGCCGCCTCAAAGTAAATCGTGCGGTATCCCCTTATGATTTTGATGGCCAGTACTCGCTGTGGTCATCGCAGTAACACGACATTACTTTTCTTCAAGACCTGCGCCCATACTAGTGGCCCTTAAAGCTCTCCTCCTACTCTGATTCAGCTTGAAAAACTACAGTTATTTAGAAAATTCATTGTGTTTTGTATTCCTGTATAATTTTTAAATGATCATTCTAATTATATCCACAATTCAGTAACACCCATTTCAACGGCAAACTGATGAAAAGGATCGGGCATTTTACCACCCTAGTTTAGGCCTCGTTTTGTAATTAAGATTATGTAAAATAATATCACATTTTAACTCTTATAGATTTATAATTGTAGGAGGGTCCGGAATTTTATGAAGGCTATTAAAACCACCCTGCACAAACGTTTAAGATAGCGGAAATTCTAGGACACTTTAGTAGGTTCTTGTTAGTATGCCTTTCCATGGTAATTTCCTTCTTTAGAACAAATGTGCTTACTATAAGCCGTCAAGATTCGTTTTCTTTAAAAAAAACGCTTACACACAGCATAACATCAGGATCAGCCCATTTTGCCTTCTTTATTTAATTAGAAATCTCCATTTTTTCGATAGTAATTCGAAATTGAGCTTAAAATTGTGCATCTTACATTGTGGCACAGCACAATAAATTTTACTAAACATAAGTTCGGCTGGCTTTTTTTAGTACGAAAGCATTTTTCAGAAGAGGTCTTGTCCAAATGTTCTGTTAGCAGTTGAAACATTCGGCAATAAATCGGTGTACCTGTGGCAAGTTATATAAACAGACACCTCGTCGACCATAAGTTAGTTCAGTTTGAGCTACAGTGCAATAAATATCGAAATGAATTAAGTTATTGTCTTTTAAAAAAAATAACCCAGAGACCTCGATCGAGGACGGTCGTTTTATATTATTAGAACGTTTTAAGGGTGTTTGTCCTTAAGTCTCTTTTTGTCATCATAAGATTTATTTTTTAATTTAAACAAACTCTTACGTGGTAGTATAGTCTAACTCATTTTAACTCTGGTGGCAAAAGGTCGATGGAGATAAACTTTACTATATATCCTTTCAAGCGTGGAACGTAAGCTAAGAATGTAAACTAAGTATGCAACCAATTATCTGTATAAAGTTGCTTACACACATGCTCTAGATGTGAAAGTACTGAAACTGAAAAATCATCTAGAAAATGAAATATCAAGTAAATTGTTAGCGGGCTTACGTCCCTAAGTCTAGACATGTTTGAGTCTCGCTATAATGACCCTTTTTCTCTCACCACACTTTGCATTGCAAACGTTTGCTAATTTTGGCACTATTTTTCCTTTTCTACAGTTAAATTCATAGTGAATATATCCCTCAAAGCAATTAAGAGTAAAAAAGTATAGTCTTAGCAATAGCTTAATTTGTTTTATACATTCTGATATTGTCTGTTGGTTAAATTTTAAGTATGCTTGATCACCGAGGCCAAACATCGACTATGTCGTTAATAGTTTAAAAACTGATAACCTAGACATATCATTTAATGTTTACTCTAGAAATACTTAGAGGTACTTAAAGATTTTCAACAACAATAGTATATGGCTCGCTATTTTATAGCTTGACCAAAGACGAGGATGGAGGATCCATGTAGTATAAACTCAATACATGAAAAATAACATATCTTGATGGCAAAATATGAACATCCAAGTTTGTTTACAGCTTTATATTAGCACTAGACATGAGAATTAGTCGAGTCCTACTAAAATTTAAATCCTTCTCCTACCTAAGGGGTACGGGCAAGGGGATTTTTTTTAAATATGTTCATTTTACAAACTAGATGAGTGAAGCGTAATTTTTTATGTAACTTTTTGCATCAAATCGAATGAGACCATACTTATACTTAAAGGATATGTGAAATAGGAAGAGTTTTGATTGAAAAAAAATAAAAAGATATTATTTCAAGTGAGAAGTAGAATTTAATCAGCAAAAACATTTGGAAAACTCTTACACTGGGTATAATATATATATCATCAACTATGAATTTGTTTAGTTACTAATTAAACTTATTCTTTATCTTCCAAAATTACTGAGATTATCGTCATCGATGTCTACAGAAGCTGAGTTGAAGCAAGAAAGCCCCTCGTATATTTTTCATAAAGGCGAGCTGTATATCTCACTTTTTATACATGAGCACTTATGAGTGGAACATCCACTTTTGCACGAACTAAATATAAGGCCATTATTTCATCAGGAGCTCGTGATAGGGCAATGCGAACAGGGAATATGTCACCGTTTTATCAATCCAACCCTACTCGACCGTGGCAGTACTACCCTCACACAGAAGCTCTCCTCAACCTAAAGCACCAGCATCCGTGCTGTCGTGTTTCGTTGGTGAGTGTGAGACCGGAGGCCAGTTACAGTTATCGTGATAACTGTGTGAGACTTACACTGCCACGATGACTGTCATGCCTTTTACGTCCCCAAGCGTGGCGTGAAAAAACATCTCAATAGGCCGCCATAGTGTGGGTCACCACACTGCATTATCTGCATTTGCAATGAGTATGGTGACAACAATTCTTTGAATTTCATTCATGCTTTCCATCAAGCAGAGTAAAGTCACTTTGGCAGGCTCTTCATATAGAGAAAAAACTCTTCACGATTCTGTTTATTTCCCAACTATTGTTGACTTGATGGTATGTTCTGAAAATTTCACCACTTGCTCATAAAGCAGCTGACAGACTAATGTCAAGTTATCTGTAAAATAACTATAAATTTAGGTTTAACAAGTCTTGATTAGAGACATGATGTAAGATAGACATTTTATGTTTTTTCTTTTATCTGTTAATTTATCTACACTAATATTATAAAGAGAAAAGGTTTGATTTTGTTTGTTTGTTTGAAATGAATAGGCTCCGAAACTACTGGACGGATTTAAAATTTTTTTTTTTTACCGTTGGCAAGCTGCACTATTCTCAAGTGACATAGATTATGTTTCATTTTCAAAACAATTAGAGATGCTTACTAAAACTTGAATAATCTAACCCAAGGTGAAGAAAAATTAACTTAAAACTTCGTTCAATCGCGTGCGCTGCGAAAACTATTAATGATAGTACAAAATGATGTATTACAATTTTTCAGGACACATCATTATCTATAAAAAATGTCGCGACAGCATGTCTCTATCTTTTATAGTTACGTCACAACAAGCGTCCTTTTATTAAAAATATATATATATATACCACCGCTAGAAAAGGCTCTTTATTCGTGCCTAGGTATTGATCCTTATCAAAATAAATAAATCATTATTTAAGACTACTTCAATACCTTCATATCGCCTTTTAAATGATTCGATTCGGATATTCCATTCAAAAGATATCACCAGTTTAAATAATAGAAAAAACTCCGCTCGGCTAGCTATGCGTTGAAGAGGTACTGGAGGGGAGTCAACATCACGAAATTAACTTGCCGCGCACTTCATCCGAATATATTCACAAAAAAAAATTAATATCTTAGTTTTTGGTTTTCAATGAATGTTATTTTTTTAGAAACTCACTGTAAAACATTGTATATTTTCTTTTATTACAATATTATGCCCGTGCGAAGCCGGGATGGGCTGCTAGTCACATATAAAATAGTTATAATTATCTAAAATTTGATCAAGAACTGGTGAAACAGGTCCAGTCTTACTTTTACTGTACTAATAGTCCGTAACTCACCTTATTAAAAACCTAAATCCTAACTTCTTATATTCATACTACAGTGTATATATTTATAATTATTAAAGCTAGATTAGGTTTATGAATGTTTAATAAATAAAAATACATTTTAAATCGTACACCAATAATCTTTGTGAAGTCCTTAAATATTTCAAAAAAGATGTTCTGCTGTAATAAAACAATAACTTCGATTTAACATGAAATTAAATCTTAGACATTACGAGTATATACCGAAAATTTTCTTGGAAATTACTTACACTAGGTCATTAGCATATAACGCTTTTTTTTTTTTTTAACGTGTGGAAATCCCCTCGGGCCGTCACCCCACCGGGGTTTACGGCGGGGTAGTGTATCGGAATCGGACCGACTAAAAGCACACGGTGTGCCACTCTGCGCCTGAGATAGGAGGGATCCGGGAACCGCTGCTATTACGACATCCAGATCCCTCCTAGCGCCTGCCCGCTACCTCGGGCACCATCTGCGGATAAACTCTTTATTTTAGGCGACGTACGGCACACGCGGACCTCGCCTCCTCGCGGCTGGCCATTGTAGCGGATGGAGGGAAAAACCCGTCCCGTCCACCCGCGGCCACACTCAAGGCGGCATGAGGCGCTGGTATGCGCGCCTCCGCCGCCCGGCTCGCCGGCGGCGAATTAGGTCCGAGTGGACATCGTCCTTCCGGGCCTTCTCCGCCGCCTCCTTCGGCGAAATTAAGTCTTCGCAGAAGGTTGCGACCGCGGTAAAACAACTGTCTACCGGCCATGGAGCGTATGACGGCCGGTAGCGAGAGATCTCCTCCAATAACTGCAGTAAGGACCCCACGCTGCGCCGCCCAGGTGGAACAAACCGCCAGAGTCAGCTGAGCCGAGTCCTCACTGCAGTCGCAGTGATGACAGGCAGGACTCAATTCCCTCCTGGCGACCGAGTGCAGATACTTCCCGAAGCAACCGTGCCCGGAAAGGACCTGCGTCAGTCGGAAGGAAAGGGTCCCGTGCTGCCGCCCTGCCCACTCGGTGATGACTGGCTGGAGAGCCTCCACGAGGGCAAAGCCAGCACGAGGAGTCTCCAACCGGAACGACCAACGAGCCATCGTGGCTCGACGAGCGGCCTCACGCCACTCGCGTATCTCTTCGGGCGGGGACCGTATGCCGCTATCCGCCCGGAAATCAGCCGTCCGCCGATAAACTTCGGCAAGCACTTCCACCTCCAAATCCCACGGCGGAGTGCCGGCCAAGGGGCACGCCGCCTCCGTCGATACGGTGCAGTAGCCGCGTATAGCTCTAACCGCCAATATTCTCTGAGGGCGCCAGAGGCGAGCCCTATTCTGGGCGGTCAGAGCCGCCACCCACACCGGCGCACCATACAGCGCCATTGACCGGACAACCCCCGTGTATAGCCGTCTCGTCACGACGCTGAAAGCTGTCGGAAGTGCTCGTCAAAGAGCCACCTCCCGTCAAGGATCAGGCCCAGGTACTTCATCTGGGCCTGAACCGGTACGAGGACCGAATTGACTACGATAGAGGCGCCGGGTGGTGGACCACGACGGGGCCCATGGAACAAAAGGGCCTCCGTCTTATCTAGGGCCACCCGTAAACCCAGCGCCTCAATACGCTCGACCACTAAAGAGACTCCCGTGGTGGCCAGGCGCGCCACCTCTTGAAAGTTCGCTCCCCGGGCTGTGACCAATGTGTCATCTGCGTAACAAATTAGGCCCAGCCCGGGGGGAAGACGACCTCGAAGGGTCCAGTCGTATCCCATGTTCCACAGGAGCGGTCCGAGGACAGACTCTACAACCTCCTCCATGGGCAACGATGCCCGATGGGCCGCCGCCTCAGAATACCATCTCGGTCCTCGTACATGACGGTAGGCTCCTCAAGATAGTCTGCCATAAGCCGCCTCAGGTACTCTGGCACCCCATGGTAGTGGAGGGCTTCCCTGATGCAGCTAAGTGGCAGACTATTAAAAGCGTTGGCGATGTCTAACGACACCGCCAACAGCATGCCGCCACAGCTCACCGCCTCTTCG
This sequence comes from Hypercompe scribonia, assembly GCA_949316085.1. Classification (NCBI taxonomy): domain Eukaryota; kingdom Metazoa; phylum Arthropoda; class Insecta; order Lepidoptera; family Erebidae; genus Hypercompe; species Hypercompe scribonia. The sequence goes on along the minus strand of OX438972.1, from coordinate 9,751,233 downwards.
GTAACGGCCCTCAGGCGCAGCACGGCATCGACCGTCGAACGCTCCGCCCGAAAACCAAATTGGGCGTCCGACAGATCGGGGCCCACCTCGCAGAGGTGCCGGACGATGCGGGCAGAGAGTATCCTCTCAAACAGTTTACCCGCTTCGTCCAGCAACACGATAGGCCTATAGGCCGCTACCGATTCGGCTGGCCGTCCCGGTTTCCTTAATAGGACCAGCTTCCCGCTTTTCCAGCACTCAGGGAAGCGTCCGGACGCCAAGCTAGCGTCCAGGACCTCCCTGAGGCGGTCCGACATGTGTTCGAGGGCTCGGGCTAGCACTCGGGCAGGTATCCCGTCCGGCCCGGGGGTGGTGTTCTTAGAGCGGATCCGTGGAACAACCGCCCCTACCTCCGATTCCCTGACGGGCGGAACATTGTCTTCGTTCACCCCGTCGTCTTCGACCATGAAGGCCATCGACGGGGGCGTGTGCTCCGCCCGCTGCGGGAAAAGGCCCTCGACCACTTCCCTCAGGAAGCTGTGCTGGAGTGTCTCTGTAAGGGAGGGGCCCGACACGCGGAGCTTTTGTCGCGCCGCACGATAGGGACCGATAGGGTCTCGATCGCGACCCCAGGGGTCACGATCGAGACCCTCCAGCATTTCCTTTTTCTTAATTTCTTTGGCGCGGCTGATGGCCAGCTTCAGAGTTTTCCGCGCCTCTCGGTACTCCTCATGAAGCTGGTCCTCCTCGCCTTCTTCGCAGTGTCGCCGCCGACTACGGGTGTAGGACCTCCGGGCACGAGTACTGGCCGCACGGAGGTCCGCCAACTCCTGGGACCACCAGTAAACCTCCTTCCATGGAGGTCGGCAACCTCGGATGCGGGGCATGGCCGCATCACAGATCTGCGCAATGGCATCGCAGAAGCGACCAGCCCCCATGTCGACCTCCTCGGTCGGGGCCTGTGGAGACAGCCAAGAGTGAATAATGGCCGCCTCCTCTAGTAGGTCCCTATTTAATTTGGCTACAGCCCACCGCGGAAAGCGAGAAGAACGCCGCGCCGCGTGACCCCTACTGGCGTCCTGGGACCGGGAGAACTCAAATCGGATATAGAGATGGTCCGAGAGCGTCTCAACCTCTTCCAGGACACGCCAGTTCCTTACTCGTGCGGTGAGGGCAGGGGTAGCGAACAAAAGGTCCACTATCGACCCTCCCTGCTGTCGCACACACGTGTTGGTGGAGCCCCTGTTTAGTAAACAGAGGCCCACCGAGGCCGCCCACTCCTCTACGGCCTCCCCCCTAGCATCCGTCCTGGGGGAACCCCACGCAATGGACTTTGCGTTGAAGTCCCCCAGCACTAAGACGTGCCCAGACGTTAGACGCCGCATCGAGGTTTCCAAGCTGTTAAGAAAAACCTCGAAGTCGTTCAAACTCCGGTTGGGGGAGAAGTATACACCATATACAGTGATCCCCCCCCACTCGGCAGCAACATATCCAGTGCCCTTGTCTCTTAGCGACAAGGGCGGGGAATGAGCCGCCGTGGAGCCGACGACTGCCACGGAACCGTCCCGGTCACCCAACCAGTTTGGACGGGGAGGAACATAATAGGGTTCCGCGGCTACGGCAACACCGATCGACCACTGTACCATGGTTTGCAGGAAAAGGTCCTGCGTCGCGGCACAGTGGTTCAGGTTCGTCTGGACCAGGAGGTTGCAGACTTGGGTCATTACTCGACCGTCTCTACAACCTCCTCCATGGGCAACGATGCCCGACATGCGAACGACATCAGAGGCAGCCTGGGTCGATTGGCTAGCCCCCGACGCTTGCCGAGATTTGTAGTTTGCAGCCTGCCTGCCCAATTTGGTGATTGGCGGGCTTGTTACCCGCCGCACACGCCGGGCAGTGAGGGGCGGCAGAGCATTCAGCCGCCTTGTGCCCCGGTCGACCGCAGCGGAAACATAATCCGCTGCAGTCAAAACAGCTGACGCACTTGGCACGTGTGTATCCCGATGCCAGACATTTAAAACATCTCATCGGTCTCGCTGCCAGGACTGTGATCCTAGCGCTCACGAAACCGTTGAGCAGCCTACCGACATTGCTCAAAATTTTGGCCGATGCTACGGGACAGCTGACCCACACTGCGCCAAGCCCTCCTGGACCGGGGCGGATGGTGGCGACCCTAATGTTGTCCGCGTTGCACCCTGTCTTCTCTCTTACTGCAACACGAACATCCTCGGCCGTTATGGAGTCGTCCAGGCCCGAGATGTGCAACTCTGCACACTTGGTAGGCCTGGCGATCTTAACACCATCCGTGGCCGCAAACATGTCCCGCAACTTTTCGGCAAATGTATCAGCCGTCTTTGCACCTTCGGCTCCAGGGAACTCGAGGACACGAGCTCTCGTCTGAGCGAGGCGCAACCTGACTCCTTCCGTCCCGATGTCATTGGCGAGACTAGCCCGGGCCCTCTGGAAGATGGCCGCGCAAGACAGTCCGCCGTTAGCCGCTTCCGGTGACACGGTGACCACCACCGCCACGGTTTTGGGCACCCGCAGCTTGCGTGGCCTCTTCGTAGTGGCCACTACCACCGATAGCGACTGCGGAGTAGAGGCTGCTTTTTGAGCAGCCTTTTTACTCCGCTTTCGGGACTTCTTAGTCCCCCCTACTACCTGCTAACCATCCGTGGAAGGGGCAGATATAGGGTAACAGACCTGAAGGTGCCAGGTACAGCGGCTGTAGTGGAGAGCGGAGGGAATTCCGCTCTAGACTTGGCCGCCGTTTTGGGCCCTGACCTCGGTGCACCTGTCTTGGCTGTTACTTTAGCCGCCTGTCGGGCCCTCGGAGCAACCGCAGGAGCGGCAGACACAGATGCCACCGCCGCATAGGACACACGACCGCCCGCAACGGGAGGGAGTCATAATAACTTCTGGGAGCCCCAGCGAGGTAGGCATCCCTACTAATGCTTCCTCGTCTTTGGCAGAGAAATTGTTGCCCGCTCTTGTACTTTTCTGCTTCCTACTATCTATCTTCTTCTTTCCTTCGTTGGTTTTTATATTTTTGTTTAATTTAATTTCCATAGTTGAACCCGAGATGGGGAGAATAAAGGTCAACGCGGGCAGAGATCCCCAATACCCGGGCAAGCGTACATTTATGCCCAACCGAGGGGTCCGCAGGTGCCCCGGCTGGGGGTGCGCTTGCGACTGAACAACCCATCAGCCATGCATCCCCTGGTCACGCACCAGAACTCGGGATTCGGGGTAATTTTTTAAAGAGGTTTTCTTCCTCGCAGTCCGGGCGGCTAAGCCAAGACCCTCGCCCCCGATTAGTGTCGCGAGACAAAATAACGACACTCCCTTCGGGATTACGATGTGACTACGGTGGCAGGAAGATTAAATCTTCCAATGCCTGCTCAGCGGCAGTGTGAGTACACACCGAGCCCGTTCTCCTTTCTCCACTATTGACAGTGGAGAAACGCCGACCCATGAAAGGGTCCCACCTCCGTGATTTTTTAATGAGGTTTTCCTCCTCATTGCTCCGAAGAGTGAAGAGCCAACAGAGGAATCGACAAAAGTGCCCGCTCTGTTGGACCAAGCCTCAACCGAATGGCCGAAGAAAATGGCCTCCTCTTCTTTGTGCTAGAATATCAGCCGTTGGCGGTGATGTCCTGTTCCAAATGGTACAGGAAGAAACAGTGCCGTCGCCAACGTTACCAGGGTGCACCACGTGGAGGTTTTCTACTCAGCACCCCTTAGCATATAACGCTACTCCAAGAATTCGAACGTAAATCTTCAATTGACACTTGATCAAAAAATTATAGTAAGAAATAGCTAATAGATATCATGCAGAATAAATATTACCTCTAAACTCGATAAGTAGTTACTTTTTAACGTATCATACAATTAACAGGTGCTTTGTGAATAAAAACACAGAAAAAATAGAATGCCTGCTCTGACAAACGCCATAAAAAGTACTGAAGCTATTTGTTCGTCAGCTCAAGCTTATAAAATACGATAAATGTTTGTAAACATGATCGTGCAACCGGTTTATACACGTGAATATAAAATGTGCTTTATTTTAGCTACCGAAACACCGTGGAATGGATAGAACTATAGAGTTGATGACGTGTCCTTATAATCTATATCAGATATGAACTATTAAGGGCAACAAAAGTGGAAATCATCTGAAATTATATCAGATACGATCGGTTGGAATTTGGATGTAAATCGTATAGTATACAATTGGCACATAAATTATTGTCTAGTACTCGTTCTTTGATACTATAAAATTTTTATAAACCATGAAATTTTTTAAAAATTCTATTTCTTCATTGATTTTGCACCCGTTCGCCATATATTTTGATATCACTGTTTCAGTAATAGTGGAAAAACCTTGGCAGCGACGTAATACAGGTGTTACGCAATATCAACAAGTCAGATACTGCGAGAGAACGCAGATGCGTTTTTCTTTGATCGCTTTATCTAAAGTTTTGATCTCAACAATCAATCCCCGTCGTCAACAAGTCAAGACCGGACGATGACTTGTAAAGGATAGTCAAAGCAATTTCATCGTCTGCAATATTTAAAGTGCTCTAACTTTTACTGACTTAAAGTACTAGTTTACTAACGTCATGTGACAGTACCGTTAAAGAGAAAAACGAAAGGTGGATTATGTATAAGCTTTACACTTACGTTTTTTTCGACACACATGGTATATGAATACATTTCTTACAAATTACTGTGAGAGAGCCATGCTTCTGTAAAAATGCATCCGGTTCGACGGGAGTAATAACTCACCCTCGTAGAAAACCGATGTTATACTTTAATATGTGTGTGTTACCGGCTAAAGCCATTCTTCCCTATCCATGGCATTAAAGAATTAATTAATTTCCGTCAGCTACTATTTAAAACGAGGTCAATGGTAATAATTACTCGTAAAACTACCTAAAAAATTAATACTCATATATGCCAGTATCCATCTAAAATTACATGATGCAAGCCCGCCCTTATGGAGGGTGGAGATCGTTTAACGATCTCTGGCACCTGCATCTTCTCTGGTATCTGCCCGTTCTCGGGCCTGGTGGAATTTCAACCAGGAGACTCGCCGCCTCAAACGAAAGCGTTAGGTACCCCTGTTGATCCTGATGGCCAGCACTCGCTGCAGTCGTCGCAGTAACGTGACATTGCTGACCTTCAGGGCCTCCGCCCATACTGGCACTCCATGCCATGGCCATGGACTGCACAACTACAGCGTAGAGTCTCCTGCAGATTATGATTCGCCCTAATATGAATGGAATCTGCTTAAGAAGCGTAGTGTCTTAAAGCAAAGAGTAATAACACAACACCACTAACCGCCTCGCTCTTAACAGTCCGCTCCTGAATATAAGCTTCTCCTTAGAAAGGATGTTTGGACTGCTTTACCATGTTAGCCAGATGGGTTGCTATTCAATTTGTGGAGATTTATCTCCATTTTTCCTCATGTTTGCAGTGCTGTTGTCCTGCATAGTTTAATCCCCTAGTCAACTTTTATGATACTAACTAGTGTATATAATAATATAATATATAGTAGTACTCCAAAGATCACAGAACAAATAGCTAATTACTCTTAAAATTTTTAGTTGCTCTACGAAATATTAAAAATATATCAACTAGACGGTTTTAATTAATTATTTGCCACGAGAAATATCTAACGATATCAAGCTAACGTTGTTAGCTAAATTTTCGCTACGTTTGACGATCTACTTTCGTGCAACTTGAATTATGTTAATGATAACATGATTATGCTGATGGCAATATCAAATCCCAGTAAGCCCGAGGGCATAACGAAACAGGTGCTTATACTACAAGGAAAGCTTGCCACGAAATTGTGATGGTATTATTTATTTCAACGTTTCAGCACGTGACCCACAAGCCATTATAAGTACAATGAATTTCGCACGTTTATAGAAGATTAAAATTGAAACAAATTGAATATTGTTGAGCTTATTATAAGGCTATAATATAAAATCGTTTACAACAATAGTAGTATTCGAAATCGCTTAATACTTTTATTTTTTGACCGACTTTAGAAAAAATAAGAAGATTCTCAATTCAACTGTATTTTTTAAGGTTATCTCTTTAATAATGAGGAAAGTCCACAAACTGTTACCCAGGTGGTTGATTACACTAAGGAAGTAAAACGCTTCTAAGCCCTACGGCTTAAAACTTGTGTACACGGGAATATTCAACATGTTGCTTTCCATGATGAAGGTACTCTTTAATTATTCATTGTGTTCATCCGCAGGTAGATGTATACAGACGAATCAGTCAAATCGTTCAGCATCCTGCAACGTCTCTGGAATGATGACGGTGTCGTCTGCAAATCGCAAGTGAGAGATGTATTCGCTATTGATATTGATAGCACACCCTTTCTATTACAGTGTCTCATATATCTCTGGAATATCTCTGGAACATATCCATGTTCAAGACACTGTCCCTCCATCACATTTGTGAACAATTTAGGAGAAATAATGTCCCCTTGTCTCTCATCTCAATGCAACAATATGGGTCTTGTTTGCGAATTCTCTACTTAGATAGACATATTTGCCAAGCAAACTGGTGATACACCCAAGTGTATCATCAACGCTGCAAGGACTCCCACAGGGAACAAATTTAACCCTAGATTATGCCACCTAACCTTCTCAAATTCTAGCTCGTGTTGCGCCAGACGCGAGTCTTGCTGTAACGTGCGCATATTAATCATCACCGGAGTCAGTCGGTTCTGTAGGCCTCCCGTAGTCCGGATATTCTTCGCACTCTCTGCCTCGCCGTTACCGTGTTCGCCGCCGTGATCGAGAATAGTAGGGCTGCCAGGAACCTGCGGCCGTGGCTTTTGTTATTTCTGAATGGAGGTTTTTGTCTATAATCACCACGTTGGGCACTTGGCAGGATACTGAAATTATAACCATTTAAAAAAATAACCGATACCTTCTCTACCTACAGCCCAATTTCTACTCTTCCCTTTCTTGTTAAATATCATTGAATATGCTTGAGAGATTCCAAAATCTCAATGATACAAATATGATTATGTTACCGATAATTGTAGACTGCTTAAGTATTACCTATCCGTCTTCGCTGAATTGCACATATTTTTTCTCTTCTATAAACGTAACATTATATTCAACCTTTTCAGTCCACGTTACCTTAAGTTACCTTCTAAGGTTTACCTTCTTACCTGACTCACTTGCCAAATTGTTGCAATTTATTATCCTTATAAAGACTGTGTTGATGATGATGACTTAATATTACTGTGTTGTATTATATTCATAAATATCATAACGTTTATTATTTTTCCATGCACCTCATCGCATTTGTTGTATCACATACGACTGTACATATATGATGAATTCAGCTCCACTCTATTCATCACGGCATTGTCCAACCGTAACAATAGCGCTCAACTCCGGTATTCTTGCTCAACCATTCCTTTTGTATTTTATGGCGTCGTCCTACCGTTAAAAATAAAAGCTATTACACTTTATCTGACGTCTGAAACTCGCTTGCTCTTTGTTCTCCGCTACTGTAACAGCTGGTTGAAATAGGTCAAAAGTATTAATCGATTTTTTAGTCCTTCGTCGGCTGTTTGATGAAGACTAAAAATACCATAAATCAACAAATACTGTGTACGTCTACATAATGTTAACATTAAATATGAAGTTTAATTAAATAGCGTCCATATTGATATTTGAACACTAGGTACAAGTAATATTTCATAGACACATAGCATACTTCTTCAAGAAATTTATAGTAAATCACTAAGCTCTTTACTTTCATCATAGCAGGTAATAGATAACTTATAGGATTCCCTAAGAACCTGTACGAAATTGCCCTTAATTAAGCAGTAGTAATAAATATCAAACAGGTCGTGGTTTCGATTTCCACCCAGGACAAATAATTTTGTGATTAGTATGATGCTTTATTCTGTGTCTGGGTGTAATTTATTTATAATCTGTATGTATTTAGAAATATATTAGTATGTCTATTGACCATAGCACAGGCTCTGTCTAATTTGGAAATGACGGTCGCGTGTGAATTGTGTGGACTTATTATTAATATTATTCCTATTTCATACTTTGGCGCCTTTTGACTGAACTCCAATGATTTTTTTTAACCAACTTGTTCGATTATTCCTATCATTAGTGTTACTTAGAAAATTGACATCGGAGGGGGTCCATCGTTTAAAGAGGTGTGGTTTTTATACTGTTAATACGTTAACGGTGTTTGAGTATAGGTCTTTGTATCTAAGCAAAAGGTTTCAGTAGGCTCCCTCCCAGATGTGGTGGTGCTGTTGGCGGTGTCGTTGTACATCGCCAACCCATTTAATAGTCTACCATTTAGCTGACACGGGGTTCCAGAGTACCTGAGGCGGCTTGTGGCAGACTATCTTGAGGAGCGCACCGCCATGTACGAGGACCGAGATGGTGTTCTGCGGCGGCGGCTCATGTCGTGCGGTGTTCCGCAGGGGTCTGTCCTCGGACCACTTCTGTGGAACATGGGATACGACTGGGCCCTTCGAGGTCGTCTTCCCCCCGGGCTGGGTGTAATTTGTTACGCCGATGATACATTGGTCACGGCCCGGGGAGCGAACTTTCAAGAGGCGGCGCGCCTGGCCACCACGGGAGTCTCTTTGGTGGTCGGGCGTATTGAGGTGCTGGGTTTACGGGTGACCCTGGATAAAACGGAGGCCCTATTGCTCCATGGGCCCGGTCGTGGTCCAGCCCCCGGCGCTTCCATAGTAGTCAATTCGGTCCTCGTACCGGTTCAGGCCCAGATGAAGCATCTGGGCCTGATCCTTGATGGGAGGTGACTCTTCGAGGAGCACTTTCGACAGCTTTCTCCAAAGCTGGTCGGCGCTGCTTCTGCCCGCGGGCGACTTTTGCCCAATTTGCATGGAGTCAGCGTCGCGACGAGACGGCACACGGGGGTTGTCCGGTCAATGGCACTATATGGTGCACCAGTGTGGGTGGCGGCTTTGACCACGCAGAATAGGGTTCGCCTTTGGCGCCCTCAGAGGATATTGGCGTTTAGAGCCATACGCGGTTACCGCACCGTATCGACGGATTTGGAGATCGTTGTGATCGTGATCGTGGGATTTGGAGGCGGAAGTGCTCGCCGAAGTTTATCAGCGGACGGCTAAATTCCGGGCGGGTAGCGGCATACGGCCCCCGCCCGAAGGGATACGCGGATGGCGAGAGGCCGCTCGTCGAACCACAATGGCTCGTTGGATGTCCCGGCTGGAGGCTCCACGTGCTGGCTTTGCCACCGTGGAGGCTCTCCAGCCGGTCATCGCCGAGTGGGCAGGGCGACAGCACGATACCCTTTCCTTGCGACTGACGCAGATACTTTCCGGGCATGGTTGCTTCGGGAAGTATCTGCATTTGGTCGCCAGAAGGGAATTGAGTCCCGCCTGTCACCACTGCGACTGTAGCGAGGACTCAGCTCAGCACACGCTAGCGGTTTGTTCCGCCTGAGCGGTGCAGCGTGGGGTCCTCACTGCAGTTATTGGAGGTGATCTCTCGCTACCGGCCGTCATATGCTCCATGGTCGGTAGCGACAGTTGTTTTACCGCGGTCGCAACCTTCTACGAAGATGTTATTTCGCGGAAGGAGGTGGCGGAGAAGGCCCGGGAGGACGATCTCCACTCGGACCCAATACGCCGCCGGTGAACCGCGCCTACTAGCGCCTCATGCCGCCTTGAGTGTGGCCGCGGGTGGACGGGACGGGTTTTCCCCTCGCCTAAAATAGAGAGTTTACCCGTAGATGGTGCCCGCGGTAGCGGGCAGGCGCTAAGAGGTATCTGGGATGTCGTAATAGCAGCTGTTCCCGGATCCCTCCTATATCAGGCGCAGAGTGGCACACCGTGTGGTTTTAGTCGGTCCGATTCCGACACACCACTCCGCCGTAAACCCTGGTGGGGTGACGGCCCGAGGGGGTTTCCACACGTTAAAAAAAAAAGGCTCCCTCCCAGAAATAACACCAATACTTCGTATTGTTCTTTTGAATTGTAAATGAGCAAAGGATTTTAGACTAATCGTCAAGTAAACTGTTGAGCAACACCTTTGATTTTTCCTCTACATATGCGGGTCTTTTCACTCACTCTTTTTACTTTGGTTATTTTAACAAATTTCTTTAGTTATTTTCAATATTCACTTCCTTTTCATTTCGCCGATCGAGAAAATATTAAGTATAGTACAGTTAAGTATATCGAAGTCCATTTCAGTTTCATAAAAGTTTAAAAACTAAATTTTTTTACAAGACTAATAAAAATATTTTGTACTTTAGGATGTTTTAAGCCATTTCAAGTTTATATTCAATAATGTCCTCATTATCACAAGTCTATTTCATAACATGTCTGTAGATCTTGTGTTCATTATTCATCAATAATGAGCTATCAATCCCATGGGTTAAAAGAACGGTACAACATCACTGCAAGAGAAAAACAAGACTTGAAAATACAAACCCGTCTGGACACCCGTAGGCCCAATCCTCCTTTCTAAGAAATGGTCTATATACATATTACATTTTAAGAGATATGGTCAATATACATATTTCATATAATTACATTTTAAGAGAGGTAGGGCATAGCGCGATATTTTCCGCTCAAACCTTAGAGCAGCCAGATTGGGTAAGGACCTCTGCCTTACAGAAGACCACAGCCAAATAGCACAGCGTTTTCGGCAGCGCTGTGTTCCTGTGGTGAGTAAGGTATCCAGAGCTCTAGAGGATTCGCTGTTTTGACAACGGGGGAGTGGTGCTTATAATACTGCTACTGGCTCGTGTGGGCGCGGGATGTAGGCGCGGCGGTCAGGAAGACCCGCTGAAACGGTTGTCCGCTGGCCGCCCGCAGGATAGATGGGTTCCCGAACCTAGGGATCACTACAACCTCCACCCTGTGAGGCCGAACCGCCAGCCTGCGAAAAATCCCTGCAGTAGTAGTCGTGCCCGAGGAGGAGACCGGAGTGGAACCCGGCTGTTGCTGCAGGGGAGGAGCTGGGGCTCTTTCGTACGCCGCGCCGACAAATCGCACTACCCGCATCAGCCATGAGCGGGTTGGCACTGCCCCATTGCCCCCTAAACTGTCAATACAGTGAATCCTCACAAACCAATTGAACCCCCCCAAAAACAATTACAAAGAAAAATAGAAAAAGAGTATCTACAGCGGCATCCTCTTCCACGTATATGGACTTTAGTAATATCAGGGGACTTCACTCCAACCTGAACGCAGTTCACCTTCATCTGGAGATTGCGCAGCCGACCCTCTTATTTCTTACGGAGACGCAGATATCCTGCCCGGCCGATACATCATACCTACACTACACCGGCTACAAACTCGAACACAAATTCCTGAGACGTGCCGATGTATGTATGTACATCCGGGAGGATATCTGATGTCGCCGTCTCCATTTTTATGAAGATAGGGACCTGTCAGTAATGTGGGTGCGCGTAGACTACGGAGGTCTGACTCGCGTCTGACTATGCGTACCTATACAGTTCTCATAGCGGTGACAGGAAGACTAGAGCACTCTTTGAGCACCTGCAAGTGACGACTGACAAAGTTCTCGAGCAATAGCCTCGTGCTGAGTTGGTGATTTTAGGAGATTTTAATGCCCACCACTGTGAGTGGCTAAATTCTCGATCCACCGACTTTGCGGGAAGGTCTACTCATGAATTTGCTCTGGCTCATGGCCTCTCACAACTGGTACATTCCCCAACAAGAATACCTGATATTGAGAGCCATGCGCACTCTTTGCTGGACCTTCTGCTGACGACGCGTTTGAACGACTACACTATCACAGTGGACGCACCTCTCGGCTCATCCGACCACTGTCTCATCCGGATAGAAGTCCCATGCGCGCGGCATATTCCACCTCGCCCAGCCAATTTACGCCGCATGTGGTAATATAAATCAGCAGACTGGGATGGATTAAGTGAATTCTACGCATCGTACCCGTGGAGGCAGCTTTGCTTCGCGTCAGAAGATCCTGACCCCTGCGCAGCCGCTGTCACTGAAAAAAAAGGAAAAAAAGCGACCGTGGCTTAACCGGCTCTGCAAGGAAGCCAAACTAGTCAAGCAGACTGCCTACAGGGCTTGGACCACGGCCCGTGCTAATAAGGATCCGAACATTTCTGATGGGAGACGCAAACTAAATGCTGCCTCGAGGTCCAGCAAAAAGACAATTGCCAGAGCCAAATTTGATTTCATCAGCGGGATTGGTGAGCGACTTACGGGCTATCCCTGTGGGAGTCGTGCCTTTTGGTCTCTTGCTAAGGCTGTCGAGGGAAACTTTTGCCAGTCGTCTTTACCACCATTGCGAAATGCCGATGGTAACTTGGCCCACAGTGCTAAAGAGAAAGCCGACCTACTTGGGCAACTCTTTGCCTCGAACTCGACCATGAACGAGGATGGAAGTGCGGTAGCGCCTACTAACCCGCCGTGACAACACTCTTTGCCGGAAACACACATTTCGCAAACAGAAGTGCGTCTGAAACTAAACTGTCTAGACGTTCATAAGTCGAGTGACCCAGACGGCATACCTGCAGTGGTGCTCAAGCAGTGTGCGCCTGAGTTGTGTCCTGTACTAACGCGACTTTTCGCGATTTACTACCGCAAAAGGCAAGTGCCATCTTCGTGGAAGACCGTCCATGTGCATCTAGTGCCAAAAAAGGGTGATAGATCGGACCCATCGAATTACAGGCTTATAGCTATAACTTCCCTTCTCTCTAAGGTGATGGAGCGTGTAATCAACACACGGCTCCTCAGTTACCTAGAGGAGCACGATTTGATCAGCGACCGCCAGTATGGTTTCCGCCGCGGTCGCTCGACTGGTGATCTTCTAGTGTATCTCACTCACCGGTGGACTTCAGCCATTGAGAGTCAAGGTGAGGCTTTAGGATATAGCAAAGGCGTTCGATCGGGTCTGGCACAGGGGTCTTCTATCGAAGTTACCATCCTACGGCCTGCCCGAGGGTTTGCGCAAGTGGGTGGCTAGTTTTTTGTCCGGCAGACGCATAAAAGCCGTCGTCGACGGTAGCTCCTCCGAAAGCATGGACATAAACGCTGGTGTCCCGCAAGGCTCCGTACTATCTCCAACGCTGTTCTTGCTGCATATCAATGATATGTTGACCATAGATAGCATTCATTGTTATGCCGATGACAGTACTGGAGATGCGTATTACACGGGCCGAGCTAACATCCCTCGTACCGTTGTAGTAGAAAGTCGCGAACAACTTGTGTCTCAAATCGAGAGCACCTTACACAGAGTCTCCGATTAAGGTCGGGATAACCTGGTCCAATTTAACCCCTCTAAGACACAAGTCTGTGCGTTTACCGCTAAGTAAACCCCGTTCACTGTGGTTCCACAATTCCAGAATACACCCCTTACCATCTCACAGAGTATTGGGATCCTCGGTGTCGACATCTCCAGCGACGTCAAATTTGGAGCTCATTTGGAAGAGAAGGTCAAGCTAGCATCAAAAAAGCTTGGTGTTCTGAATAGAGCGAAGCGATACTTCACACCGGCACAAAGGCTACTACTTTACAAAGCACAAGTTCGACCTCACATGGAGTATTGCTGTCATCTCTGGGCGAGAGCACCGAAGTACCAGCTTGAGCCTTTCGATCCAGTTCAGAGACGTGCTGTGAGAATAGTCGACGATCCTGTTCTCACAGACGGTATCGAGCCACTAAGCCTTAGGAGAGACTTTGCCTCCTTGTGTGTGCTCTACCGTCTCTACAATGGGCTGTGTTCTGAAGAATTTTTTGATATGATACCTACAGCCACTTTCTACCATCGCGCCGCTCGCCATCGTCAGGGAGTTCATCTACATACATTGGAACCTAAATGGTCGCGCACAGTGCGATTTCAGAGAAATTTTCTCCCGCGAATAATCCCATTATGGAATGAGCTTCCTGCCGAGGCTTTCCCTGGGAACTACAGTATGGGGCTCTTCAAGAAGGGGGTAAATAGGTTTTTAAAGGGTCGGCAACGCGCACGTGATGCCCCTGGTGCCGCAGGCGTCCATAGGCTGCGGTAACTGCTTACCATCAGGCGGGCCGTATGCTTGTTTGCCAACGTCGTGGTATAAAAAAAAAAATACAGCGCTGGACTATTAACGGTTGTTTCTGATGAATTTGATGTTAAGTGAACTGTAAAACCCACGAATTGTACAATTTTTTTTTCAGTATTACTGGATATTTGTACTATTACTAATTTAGACTTGACATAATATTATTTAGCTGCAGCTATTCACAAGCAGATGGACAGCGTAAGCCTGTAATAACCATTAGTTAAAACAAAAGCCGATCTAATATAAATTGTTAACTTACTTAATAAACACAAAAATCGACATAATTAAAAAATATCGCTATCATAAAATAGGTTTATTAAATCTTGGCTTTTTTTCATGAAAATTAAGTAAAATGACTTTTCGCGTTTGGGTAATTTCATTGCCTCAATTTGCACGATGATAAATACGGTACCTCAAACAGGACAGCCAAAATTATTTATTTATGCTTGTAGATATTTAATTTTTCAAAATAATATTAAATATGAGTCGTTTATTAGATTATTTACTGATTGAAATAATTAAACAGTCCAAAAATCGATTGACATAAGATCATACAATTCAAATTGCTGTTTATTTTTAACTGTCTTATTATACATACATTTATCTGTATAAATTAGTTTATCGTAACACGTAAATACGTATTTTGCAACACTTTTCGATACAAAACAAATAGCTAGCAACTGATAAATACCATGGTGTAAAATAGATAACTACTTATCGATAAGTGGTTATCTATTGTCCACCAAAGTTGGAACTAATGAAACGAAAACGGCATTTATGAAGAGTATAGTACAACCGAAGAAGAAAGGGATACATTAGGAGCTATCTATTTCAATAAACTGTGTACCGTGTGTGAACGTCAATACTATATATCTTATAAATACACTTCAATGTTATGAAAGAAACACTTACAAGTATAGAATTTTATCTCATTTCTTGGTAATCCAAAACATCATTCAAACAGCAGGAATTAGTAGCACAGATTGGACATTTTTGGGAATAAGAATTATTAGCTGTATAGGTAGGCAATAAAAAAAACTATTTAGTTTAGAAACTCATAAGGAAATATAACTTTAATTCATAAAAATTATAAACTTAGCAAAAAAGAAACTTTTTCACGTGAAGTCATCCTATTTTCATGTTTTGATTAGGTAGTAGAGCCACACTGATTTCAGGACGAGCGGGCGAGCTCGACCGGGGCAGTACTACCCCTGCCATAGAAGAACAACCAACAGCGCCAGCCTCCGTGTTGTCGTGTTTCGTTGGTGAGTGTGAGACCGAAGGCCCATTGATGAAAGCATCTCACAAGGCCACCATAGTGTGGGTCACCATACTGCATTGTCTGCATTTGCAATGAGTATGGTGACTACAACTCTTAGATTCTATTCATGCTTTCCATCAGGCAGAGTAGAGTCACTTTGGCAGGCTCTTAATATAGATTTGATGATGAATCATTTTCAAGATTTTTAAATAACAAAATCGAATACGCTTTAAATAACTTTATTTTGTGTGTGGCAACACACTCGGGCCATCAGCCTACCGGGGATTGCGACGGGGTGGTGTGTCGGAATCAAAACTACATCCACACGGAAGCATCTGTGAGCAGCCCTATAAATATAGAACACAGTAAGAACGTAGTTGTTCCGAAACACATTGTCAGCATTGCTAGTATCAAATAGATATTAGAATAGGTACCTACTTAAAATACATTTAATTTCAATGCTTCTTGAATAACATAGAGTAGGGCGGGGCTAGTTGAGCATAGGTGTAAGTTGGGCAATCAAAATATCTCCAAAACTATACACCGGACGCTAGTACATCAAATGAAAGAACTACGGGGGCGCGAGAGGGGAACAGATCACGCAACCACTAGTGGTGAATTGAAGATCGAGTAAGGCACACGAGCGCTTTGTTTATTTTGCGAACAAAAAATAAAGAAATCGTGTCTGTGTATATTTCTTCTATATAGGTCAAATGTTATTCATTTTCAATCAAGTTAATGTTAAAGTTTCATTAATTTCATGTATTTTTGATATCTATTACGGATTTTGTTTAGACTAATACAGTTTTTTCATATTCTCATTTCAAATTCAAATACTCAGGTTGGAGTATGTTGAGCAACTGTGGTTCAACTTACCAACGACTAATAAAGAAAATGAACAGTTCAATTCACCACAGGCATTCTCCCTAGAAAACGTTCGGCCATACCCAAAGGCAGCTCCAAGAAAGATACACCCGAGGAAAACCCGTTGCAAGAAGAGCAAAATAAATCTAGTAAAAAATTAAGAAGTAAAAAAAGAAAATTGAAAAAAAAAGAAAGAAGAGTGTTAGTAAAAATATTTCAGTCAAGTGATAAAAGCGACAAAGATGTACGAGTATAATGTATCTGCTTGGTTTGTAGCGGAGTCTGGTCTGACAGCATACCACGAGAGAAGTGGATCCAATGCGAAGATTGTAAAGAGTGGGCACATAAAAAATGTGTCCGAGTTACTGGCCTTCATTTTATTTGCATCAATTGCAATTCCGATGACGATGATGATTAGTTTTAGTCATTATGGATATTTTTATTAACTTAACCTTTATTGAAATTGATAAAGTCTGATTTCAAGTGGAAAGGCTGAATGTATTTCAAAAATTAATCGTTAAGTATGTTGCGTGTGTGTTGATTCTATTTCTATGCTTAATGTCTAGAAGAATATTATGTTTTCTTTTACGAGTATTTTTTCACTTCGAAATAAATAAAGTAACAGTTGATTATCAAATACAATTTTTATTTCATGTCTAGAAACCTTAGTTAGACTAGAATCTCTAACTGCTCAATTTGCCCCATACCCTTGCTCAACTTACCTCACCTGTGGGGTAAGTTGAGCATACTTGACTTTCTTCGTTTAAATAGCTGTAACTTCTGAACTTGATTTGTCAGAAATAAATTACTCTGGGCTTTTTTGTAGAAGAATAAATAAGTAATCCATCGATATGCCACACAAGCTATTGAGACTTATTGTTGAGGAGCTATAATCACTTGAGTAAAAAATTGCTCAACTAGCCCCGCCCTACCCCACCTACATTCTATACATATAGTATATAATATTCACAATAGAAATTTTGGTTGAAGTTAGAGCTCTTATGAAAAGATTTAAGGATAAATTGATGTTTCATTTTATACAAAAGTATATAATACATTGGCAGAAAATTAAATTTTTCCATTTCTAAAAAAGAAAAGGTATTCGTTGAGATGTAGTAATTAGTCTGATCTTTTGTTTTCAGTGTAAAAGAATTCAACGGTTGACATTTAAACGCTAAGACGATTTTTAAAGTTAGTTGGGGCAGCTTTTGTATTTAACTGTCTGTATTTTATTTTTTTTATGAACGATGATTAATATTTCATTCATTTAGGGACTCATTTTATTCAAAAACCTACTCTCAGAAGAGACTAATCTCAAGACTAAATTCAATAATTTGGTTGAGCTTATTTTTGAAATAACAGACTTCGAATCAATATTGTGTTACCTATATTTTAGGCCATTTGAAGTAATTGCCGAAGTATATCTTAAAATTACATTTTGATGTACCCAAAGTAGAAAATCACTTTAAGTTTGATAAGTAGTAGTTATACTGATATAATATGACAAGAAAGTATTATATTATATTTATTTATTGGACTTATCATCATCTAGCCTTTCACAGTCCACTGCTGGATATAGGCCTCTCCTTAGAAATGTGGATTCGGGCACCTATACCACGCAGGCCAAACAAGTTGATACATACAGGTTTTGTGTCAAGATTTTCTTATGTATGAATGTTTTCTTATGTAAACGTTACGTAATATCAACGAATATAATTTTTCATTTATACACCAATATTTAGTTTAACTACAGAGTTTTAGAAATTCCAAAAGCTTTTTAACGCTTTTCTGTTAAGAGGGAGAACTCCAGAAGTGTGGAGTAGAAATGTGACTGTCTTGTTCTTCAAAAAGACAAAACTATGTTGAAGAACTATCGACCCATTTCTCTTCTAAATCAAGCTGTTCTCAAGAATCATCACGAACCGTCTTGCGAGAGGACTCGATGAATTTTGACTACAGAAGCAAGCTGGGTGTCGGAACGGATATGGTATCATAGACCACATCCACACAGTGACACACTATAAAACGTGTTCGTGTCTAAATCACATTTAATTATACCACAATTTATTTTCTATTTTGAAATGATTTGTGAAATTGAACGCAAAATATGCACTAGTTTAGAAAGTAAACCACTTTTTTGTTTTCGTAATTTAATGTCATTCATCATGTGTGCCATTCTCTAAGTTGTTCTATAATACATTTAGCTCGGGCAGACATACAATTTAAATAAAGTTACATTGAGTCTTCTCATCGTTGACTCCACAATACCTGAAGTAGAAAGTCTTTAGTCGGTAAGCCCTGCTTGTCATGACACACGGAGCCGAAACGTGAATACTTACGGTACGACTGGTCCACAAACTCAAAGTCACTTAGCGTGCTATGGAAAGAACTATGCTCAGCGTTTCTCTAAAGGAATATCCAAGATAATCGATATGGCTCACAGGATTAGCAAGCGGAACCGATAACCGTTGGAGTAAATGTCGACAAACGTAATGTAGGACGTCCATAGGCTAAGGGGAATGATGATTTACGCGAGTTAGCTGGTAGGAGCTGAATGCGAGAAGTCAAGGATTGAGCCAAGTGGCGTGCAATTGAAGAGGCCTATGTACAGCAGTGGACTGCGATAGGCAGGTAATGACGATGATAAAGTTTCTACAATTATCACAGAGGAAAACTCTACCTACATAAAACAAATACCTACAAACGGCATGGCAATCTCTAAAGCTCAAAAGCTGTTTATGACATTTCAACTCAAATTATTAAACTAAAGTTAGAAACTTTATCTGACCAACCATTTAGAAACGGTCAGCTTATGAATAGTTTTTGTTTAAATTATATTCTCTAGCCTTTTTACGGCTTAAAAACTCTACATAAGTCCTGCGTAATTTTGTTGTAATTACTTTCTAAAGTGCTATCTATAATGCACATAATATGTTTTTAACTACAGCTTAAAAATAATAAAATTCAGTCATTGATCCTCTACTAAAAAGATATATAAGTAATTTACAACTTTTGATTTAAATAAGTAACGTTTCATATTGATCAGTTGTCTACCCACCTCATCTATTTTAATGGTCGCACATGTAAGGATAAGCAAAGTATCTCATCAATAAAATTTACAAGGGTATTTTTACGTTTACAATAGGAATCACTACAGGATATAGACTAGAGAGGATATATACGTAAGTTATATATTTAAAAATACATAGTTAGGAACGTTTAGTAACCTGATAATTGAAGTATTTCTGCATAGCTTGATATAAATATGTTGGTTGTAGTAATGAAAAGCTGATTGAATATCATCTCCTTATTCGTAACTGTCTTCTTCCTCCTAGCTTTTATTATTCTGAAGATTATTTTGGATTAATTACTAGTTGAAATGAAAGTGAAGAAGAACTAATTGATTATATAACTCTTTGCAAGGTGCCCGTAAAGGAAACACACTTTAAAATTGCATCTGCAAGCATAAATACCTTGGAAAAGGGAACCTGAATGGTTTTGCTTTTTGGGCTCTGATAGTTGATCGGTGTTTCAATCCTAATAGATATATAGAGATATAAACTAACCTTAATTCAACTTATATGAGTTCTATAGTAAGTGCAATAAATGTATTATGACGCTGTAAACTTGACTATTGCCTTTAAAAGTCATGAATACGATGCATAATGAAATCTCATTTCGAGACGCATTGAATGAGCCTTTTTCCTGGGAAGATTAAAAAAAGATCCGCTAGGGGCAGCACCGGTGGGGGGTACATATGTTTTGAATTCTCTATTGACAACAACGTTAAACGTACGTTTTATTACTATAAGAATAAATAAATATTGTGGTTAAAAAAATTAAAAAACAAAATTTATCATGCCTACTAAACATTGTGCGTTTGCTAATTGTACATCTGATAGTCGTTACAAGCAGGATGGTGTTAAATTCGTGCCTTTTATAAAACCACAAGTTGACAAAAAAAAATGTTTGGAGTGGATTCACTTATCACGAAGAGCGGATTTAATAGTTGAAAAAATTAAAAAACATACTTATGAGTGAGTAATACATTACTTATACATGTGAGTGCATCATAACCATAACGTACAGTATAATCCTCAAGTTTATAAAGTAAAGCAACAATATGAGAACAGTTCTTTGAAGAAGATGCTGGACACTGACACTGAGCATCTATAATTTTGCTACTATTCTTATCCAAAGCTATACTTATTTTATACTTTACAGTGACTCGAAAAGAAGATTGTACATCTGCTCTTAAGTAATATACCAAATCATTAGCATTATCTTCCAGATTTAACACAAAGTCACTCAGACAATATTGTCTTCCTCTTTGAAGTGCTTTCGAGTTTCCACAATTTGGAAGTTGTTCATCATCGTCTGATAAAGTTGCATTCAAATCTAAAGTATCAATAGGACCGGTAGTGATATAATTATACATGATAGCATAGCCAAAAGAACGAGGGATAGCTTGGGATGGAAAATTAATAGGAAAAGTGCAGGATGTTGAATTTGGTAGAGTTGGATTGGATAATTTCATGCGTTGCTGTTTTTCCGCTAAACATTTACCACCATCAATTCCAATGAAAATTTTTTTATCATTACCATTCGCAATGCATTCTTCAATTCTTAAATAGATAAAGAAAAAAAAACAACAACAAAATTTATTTAAAATTAAATAAATTTATACAACACAATGACATATACGTTAACATTTATAAACCAACTAACCTTTCAACTAGGACATTTTTATTACCAGACACGGTTAAGCCACGACATGCCAACCATCGTTTTAAGTCTCGGACAAGATGATCTTGCACTTTTGCAAATTTAAATTTCGCCCCAGGTACATCATCTTCCGTTAATTCCATAATAATTCTAGATATTTAACGTTGTTGTCAATAGAGAATTCAAAACATATGTACCCCCCACCGGTGCTGCCCCTAGCGGATCTTTTTTTAATCTTCCCAGGAAAAAGGCTCATTCGCTTCTCGGTGTTTAAAATCGCTTTAATTTATACTGAAGTTGAAGTTTATTTAATTTTGAATATTTATGTTTAATACCATTGAACAACTCTGTCAGTATAAACGTAGACCACCCATGCCATGATAGAATTCGCAGGCCTCGTAGTTTCTTTTCTAGCAGAATTTTTTAACATATAACACGTTTTGATGAGAATTTTTCTACACTCTTGCTAGTCATAAACTTTAAGAACTTATAACAAAATTAAACGATGAATCTCAAGTATGTAATGAAATCAGAATGATACGATAGTGGAAGAACTATATCAATTAAACGTTTCGGTATCAGAAGGCACGTAAAAACGCGTCTGTTTTGAAATGAAATTGGGATTTTATATCAGTCTTAAGCGATACTTATAGATATAAAACAGAACATAGGTATTTTATCCGCAAATTTAAGGTACCTTAAGAAAATGCTTTTTACTTTATTCTGTTTTATACGAGAATGAACGAAAGTACTAAAAAAAAACGTGTGGCACTCGGAGACTGCCGCGGTAAAGTTATTGCATAGCTTTATTTGTCAACTTATGTAATTATAATTATTTATTTATTTTATTTATGCAGGATTTTTTCCTTTGTTTTTCTTTGATATTAATTCAACTTTTTGAGCGTGGTGACCGATAAGAAAACAATTTTTTTTCTTTTATTAAATAAATGAGAAGTTAATATTGTTCAAAATATTTTTATTATCTTACAATACATGTAGCTTATTCAGGAATATTTATCATTGAAACTATAGGTTTATGGTAACTGAAATTAGAAACATAAGTTTGAGACTTGATATCTTCTAAATATCTGGAAAATACCGCGTCAATGGTGGTCCCATATTTTGTTGTGGATTCTTGTGGATTATTATTCATTTTCAAATTCAATATTTTCGAAAGAAAAGTTGTCAACCGCTTTGATTTTTTATCAGCGAAGTTGATGTTGAAATCGCCAGCCAAGATAAGTGGAAATTTATTACAATTTGTCCCAAGTATTTTCGACCCTTCTTCAGTGTACTCCAGTAAAGTGCGATGAATAAAATGCTGTACCTCGTCTAATTTTGTATTCGGAGAAATGTAAATTGCTACCATGACTATTTATAGGCCATTTCTATTCATTAATAAATGCACTTTGTTTATTCATATTTAAAACATTTTGTACACAAATTATACGAGTACAGATATTCACTGTTGTACGTGCGAGCTTCGTAGAGTCGTACCATGAAGTAAATACAAAGAGGAGATGCCCTAACGACGAAACTCTAAGCAGGCATGAGTCACCAGATTGCGGGGCGAAGAGGGGGATTATGCGTGCACAGTAACGCCGATACAACCAATGCCACCTAGAGGCAAGTTGCTGAACTAAAGAAAAAAGTGTGATATTTCAAAAAGTAATAAAAATTTCTGCTATTCATCGATAGATGGCAAAACTAAAAAGCATCACCGCTGTGCCAGTCGGAGTGGGGTGTGTTAGGTTATTTTCGTTACGGAATTTCTGGATTCGGTCTCCACGCTCAAGGCCCGCGATAGAAGCTATGCAATAATTTAAAAACGATGACACATAATTTTGTTTAAAAAAGGCGAGTTAATGTGGGATTGGATAAGCTAGAAATTGACAAGTGAAAAATGGACGTATCTCAGTGCTAGAAACAGCCCAGAAACCATTTTCCAGGAAGTTAGAAAGAACAATAAACAAAAGAAAGCCTTGTTATTCTATATAAAATGCCTATATCTCGATTTTCATATATTATTTCGAACTGTGTTTGCTTAATGAAAACGTGGTTGTTGTATTTTATTGTTTAATGACAACGATGTGGCTAATGTGGGGGAAAGACGCACAAAAACATCATATCTTTTGGTTTGGGAATAATCTCTGTTCTGTACATCCTTGTGTGTGATTAATTAAATTTACCCATTTGTAAACCACTCGAAACAGATAAGATAAATTAGTATAAGAATTTTAACGTAAAGATCACTAATAAAAAACACCTGCAAACAAATGAGTTTTGAACTACAGCATAAGTACGTCACACAAAATTTATAATAAGTGTATAAAAATATAACGTAACACGTAATTTTTTTATTTATTAGTAAAAAAAAAAAGAAATACCATCAATCAAGTAGGGACCCATTAATTGTAGTATCATTGTCGTAAGTAGGTACTATAGCGCTATCTAGTGTCAATTCAATGTCAATCCTTTATCCCACTTAATATTAATACTACCCTGCACCACCACCACATAAAGAGTAAATAAAGAGCAATTGAGTTGTTTGTCACAACTAAATACAGACCTGCAATGTCTGTAAGCTTGGTGAACCTAAAGAGAAGGTGAAGTTTCCATCAGGCTGAGTAGTCACTTTGGTAGGTTCACAAGAGAAAAAAGTGACCATAGAAGCGTAAAAGTGTACTTACATACCTAATAATATGGCCCATGTATTTCATGTAAAAGTTCAAGAAGCCTTTATAAAGTTATTTGGAGAAGAGATAACATCACCAACTGGATTCACTTTTACAAATTACTGATGAACAGTTTTATAGGAAACTGCTTGCAGTTTAAACTTTTAATGACGATTTAATCCGTGTCACTGACAACTGACACAAATGCTTATGCAGCTTCTCCATATAATTGAACTACAAAAAGGCAATGTACATACTTCAAAAAATGAGATACTATAATATATGACAGCACTAAATAATGAGGTCATTTAGACTCCGAAGAGGTGAACTCATTATGCATAATCAGTCTTCCGTTCTCGTGAAATAAATCAGAAATAAAATAAAGTATATCCATTTATGCGTTTTTATCACAGATTACCTCCTAATAGATACTACATTGTTGAAAATTTGTTACGATTTGACTTCACCAAATTCCGGGGTATGTACGGGATGCGCAGGACGTGTCTAATGCGCTGTGATTGGATATTTCAAGGCCAAACTTAGAATGCACCGAACCATAGTGATGGGACAGGGTAACGTTGATCGATAAATTTGGTTAGATAGTCTGGATATTTTATTGTTAATTATTTATTATTTGTAAATAAATGAAATTATAAAATATGAAATGAAATAAATATTAAATAAACATTGATCAATGTTTATTTAATATTTATTTGAAGAATTAAAATTTGAATAAAAATAATAATAATATTAAGTACGCATATTTTACCTACTTTAAAATAGTGTTAGCGTGTAACATTTGCGTAAATTTTAGAATATCATGTTTCACTCAAACCCTTAATGTTATTATTGTATGTGTCTTCGAAAAAGTAAAAGTCCTTACTAGAACTGGCAAGTATAGAGCAGGTATAGTGAAATTGCAATGTGACTGCTGCAAGCGACCCGAGACAGGTGACACTCCGGTGCGGCCGGGGAGTGTCGTCTGGGGCGGGGCGCTGTTCTGCCTCTTACTGTACAGGGCGGAGAGAGGTGCGATAGCGTCCTGTCCTTGGGGCATGAGGTGCCCGGGATGTACCTCACTTGTGAGGTACGGCAGGGAGGACTCTAGAAGCCGCTAATGCGTTCCTGGAGCTCTTCCCGACTGCCGAGGTAGGCCGCCGCGGCGTTTAGTGGGTATACCGGTTTTCCGGGAGTCCCACACACGCCCTTCGTCCCTCCAGAACCCTCTGGTGCGAAAAGCATTCCCCGTGTAAAAAAAAAAAAAGAAATGGTATAGTGAAATTAAACAGCCTTCTTCGGTTTTTCATAGCATGAAAATTATTTTCTGTGTAATGTCTTGAGTATATCACAATACTTTTAGTGGGTAACCATTTATTCCCGCGGCGAGTTGCGTCGATCCATATTTTTTTTTCTTTCAGGGCATTTACGAAACCTTTAACATAATTATATCACTATTAAACATCACTTTAGAAAATATCTTTGCTTCAATAAAAAAAATCAAACGATAGCCAAACAAATCGACTTCTGCATCACAACACTATCGATACACGTGTATTAGACAAAGACAACTATTGTAATTTACGCGATGAGTGAAAGGGACATTTCAAAAAGACATCTACGACTGCTTAACTATTATTGGTTTGCACTGTTAAGTTACCAGTATAAGTTGAACTCCGGTATATTTAAAAGACGTTAACGTAATAAAAATATATACTTACCGATGAAATGTTATGCCATCTTTTTGATAATTAGATGTTTTAGATGACTTGCCACTCCATTTTGCTGCACAGTGAGCCATTTACAATATATTTTTAAATAAAACTATTTTAAATTGCAAAGACCTCGGTGTGCCTACGGCTCACAAACTTAGACGATACTGATGTCGTGATTTTTAGCGTAACTTAATAAGCCTGTTATAGTAAGTATGTGTGGTGCACGCTTGTGACCCTGTATGCGGAATCTATTAGGAGGTGATCTGTGGTTTTTATCTATCAACCCACAGAACATTCTGAATGATTACTAAGAGACCGCAGCTAATCGTTTGTCTCATACTACCATTAGAATTGGAATTGGAAATAAAACAAGATTTTAATCTTTTCATGTATGTATTTAAACTAGTCTCCCCAAAATCACTCATTCCTTGTTAAATAATTTGTAAACTACGTCAAACATAACGTGTACGAACGCTCGCACTACATACCTAATACCTATTCACTTACATATGGCTGAAACTATCATTTGATTTAATCCAAAATCTTTAGATTAATATGGAACGTAAAATTATGTCTTATCTTAATATTCGACACAAAAAAGGTTTAGGAAAGAAGTCATATTACGAACATGTGTTATTTCTATAGATGTTGAATTAAACTTATTGCCAGCCATATTTATTACGTTAGTTAATAAAATTAAAATGCATTGTTTATGACAACAGTCGACGGATACGTTTCACTGGTGGTTTTGTTTAGAGACAAAAGGCACTGGTATATGTTAGGCGTTGAATACAACAATGTTATTAAATAACTTACATAGTTTTGACAACACAATACACAGTATTGAACTGTCGAAATATTGCATACTGGGAACCTAGCATTCTATCGGAACATCGCTGTGCAATAGTGTATTACCAAACTTAGGCTAGTAGTAGGTATAATTTCCCTTATAAACTCAATTCTTCTCTTTTAACCAATTACAGTGACATAAATCTAATTTGTACCATCAAATGCAAATTCTACTATTTTTTATATATTAGATGTGACACGATTACTACTACTAGTTTAACATTTTCTAAATTTTGAAAAAAAATCTGATAAAACATCATTTAAAATTATAATATTTTTAAAAACATTAATTGACAAAATTTGAACACATTAGAATAAATTATTTGAGGCTTTAGAAACTTTATTCAGGTATGGAACCATAGGCAAGTGTCCATATTTCTTTAAACAATGGCAGTTAAATAGTTGTCAAGCCTACTTGCAACTATATACGCTATATAAACGAAACTCAAACAAGCCATTAAAACTCATTGCCTACAGTAGACAAAATAAATATATTAACACACTTCCAAATTGTAAATAACCATTGCCATAAACTTAGCAAGTTTAAAGGTTCTCAATCATGGAAGGAACAATGATTATAATCTAAATCATAAAAGTACATAATACTACAGTATTACCAAACTATATACTAAATTGTTCAAAACAAAAGAAAATCACTGGATGTACTGTTCTATTAAGTTGTTTTTATAGTGTTAAGAAAACACTCAAAAATTCAGTTTAAAAGGACTGAATCGCTACATAAGAGATGGTAAACCTCACATATCCAAGTCAAATATGAGATCATTTTTAAACATAACTTCTAGATACTGGCCTTTATTTAATTTGTCTGGATCATATAGATCAGTATTGTGTTTAATACTATCTGAATTAATAGATTCAGAATCTTCTTTTTTACTTTTTTGTGACTCCCATATCCCAATATCTGAGGGGTTGCTTACATTATCTTTATTATTATTCACTATGTTTAGAATAGATTTCTCTCCATTCAATTTCTCTGCCCGCTCACCATCTTTAATAAAGACATCTTCTTCATCGTTACTAGTAGTTGTGTGCGCTCGTTCATATGATGTATTCTTATAATCAGTTTCAGCATCTGATGTGTCAGCCAGACCACTGTCCCGGCGTTGCTTTAACGCAGATTTCAAGCCTGAGTTCATATTCTGTAATGAGATAAAAAATTGTAACAATGCATGCCTCAAGAATATATTGATGTTTGTCATTTTAAGTAGTTACATGTTGACTTGATGTATTGTAAGGTATTTTCTTTAAAATAAAATCACTGGACTGTTTATAAGATTTACGTATTCGTTAAATAAATTTTCTAATAAGAATAGATGTAATCAAAATTATTAAATCAGAGTGAAGCTACAAACTCGCAATTTTGATAACAGATTCCTCTTATGGTGTAGATTCACTTGCAAAAGGAAAAGAGTGGGATAATTTATTTGGAAATCTAAGTTTTAAGTGAACCTAATAAGAGTTCCAATTGGTAAAGTTGCTTCTTATTCTTATGATATTATTATGTTGTCATGGTAAGAAGTCTATGCAATAAATAAATTTTCTTTTACTTATTATAATAATGATATAGGTATAATAATACTCTAAAACATTTATAAAATGGTAACGGCTTCGCACGAAAAATTTTGAAATTCTCAAATTTCCTCCACTATATATACATGTACCCACTATAATATACATGTACCCACTATAATATACATGTACCTACTATCTGGCCGCGCTACTCGTCTGCGCCTCCTATTGTCCGGCATGCGATGTTGTAGAGCGAACTAGTTTGTTAATCGTAAAAAAATTATAGTAAGTTAACTCTAAAAGATATGCATATACTGTTGCGGATGGTTTTTAGAACTTATTAAGAAAGAAGATTAGAAAGAATAATTATTTCATATATTATTTTTTCGAAACGTTAACCGTTTACGCAACGGACGCAATAGAAACTTTCTAAAGGAATAATTTTTCCCCGTTTTGCAACAATTTGTATTAATAATCCGCTTCCATTGGTAAACAAGACCTGTAGTTTCTGAGATTTGCGTGTTCAACCAAACAATCAAATAAACAAACTCTTCAGTTTTATAATATTAGTATTGATATTTAGTCTCCAACTAAGCGGAGCTTGTGCTATTGGGTACACAGGTGTCTGTTAGTCATATCAGTAAATGTATATGCAGCATATGAGCATATGCATAAAAAGTATAACAGATATTTTTTTTAACATTTTTTTTTTACATTACCCATTAGCCTAAATAAAACATCTCAATGCAAACAAATATTTGAGTTGAGCGGGAATCGAACATACGCAGTCCGTTACACAAATCACTATTAACTAAATTTACTTAATTTATTTTATTTAGATTGTTTGCACCTAAACTAGTGTATAAATGACGCCCAGTTGACGACCTTAAAGTCTGAGAAATTAGTGACTATTTTTAACAAGCATGTAAGAGTTTAATCCTAGTGGAGATAAGCCTTATTTATCTAAAATTGTGTTGTGACGCAATTTATGCGAGATAAACGTAATATGTGAGCAACAAATCTGTTTTTAGTTGATCATTTTTTATTCATTCAATTATTATATTTAATCAAAAGTATGGTTGCTTGGTATACACCAAGCTGCCATGACAACATTTGATCAAATAATGTAAGAAAAGTACATACCTGAGAAGTATAAGTGACATCATCTTCGGCCTCGCTCTCGCTTTTGCGCCGATCTTGATGCCGCTTTTTGCTCTTTTTACGTTGATTCTTTTTCTTCTGAGCTTCTATGGACGAATTATACCTGAAATAAATTACATGGAAAATTACTATTTGTTTGTTTTGTTTTTATCTCATCTATATGTTGATAACATGACTGACTATTCAAAATAACAGATAAGGAATATCTACATCACAGTATGAATTTACGTAAGTATCCGAATTCGTATATAAAACTTGCTGGAAGTTTCTATACAAGCCCAAAAGAGAAAAGCATTAAGGTGTTCCTTTAGGTGTAGAACCTCTACAGTTGACACCCCAATTGTGTAGTAGTTATGAGACGTAATTGTAATCATAGGGTAACTAAACCTGGGAAATGTGGACTACATAATGGAATATAATATAATGGAATATACAATGCAATAGAATTTTGAGTCACACTCATTGACACCAAGAACAGACTAAAGGGTTATAATATCTACTGTATACATCATGCCATGGGTTCTATATATAATGATCAATGACTGCACAGATGGCATAGTAGTTTTAGCGGTCGCCACGCCGCTCTCTACTGCGCTGAGTTTTGTGGGTGGTTTGAGCCCCACATAGGACAACACTTTGTGTAATCCACAAATTGTTTTTATGAGTCTGGGTGTTGAGTCCATTTCTCATGTTTGTAAAGACCCCACGACGCAGGATATATTCCCAATGTGGGCTTCGTTTTTTTTATAAATAAAAACAATACATTTTAGATGATAATAAAAACAAATGTAAGCTAGCCTTGACAGTTATCAGAAATGGATGTTATTATACTACGTAAATGTGATAACCTACAAAGATAAATCCATAGGAATTAAATACAGTGTCTGTCTAGAACACACATACAATATACAAATTAATTTCAATGTATTTAACTCTTACCTATAAAACTGTCTTGCAATCACATCGTTAAATCGAACAGTCTTTTTCAAACTAGACTCCTCAGGAATACAATCTGAACTCATATAATCCATGGATGAGGCCACATCACCAACGCTAGATTCTGAGTAGCTCCTCATCATGTTAGGCTTGCGGAGTATACTTTTTGCACCACTTTCACACATTCCTGAATCTGTGAACATCACTTCCCTATCTGCTGGATCAAAATCATCTTCATCATATTCCTCATCATCATGATTGGAAGACACAACTATATTTGTCTCAGTACCCAAATTGGTGACTTCAACTACAGGATTAATTTCTTCAGTCTCCAAGTCCACCTTGTCATCTGGTTTAGTTTTTTTAATCTGAGACACATCAAAGTATTCACAATTCATAGAGTCCTTAGTTAAGCCAATATTGAATTTTTGAGGAACATTTCCAGAAAGTTCTAGCTGTAATATCACATTGTTATCCCAGGCCTCTCCACTAACACTATCAAATTTTACATCAGGCTCAAATGTTATTAAAGCGGCATAGTGGACGGGAGTAAAACCAGATCCAATGGATGTGAACTTAATATATATTTCGTGACCATCACTTTTTACTTGAACTGAGTCTGGTTCTGTATTTTTCACATGGAAAGTAAAAGCTATAATATGATCCAAAATATTGTGTGTATATGTAGGTAACATATAACCCAATGAAGAATCCAAGAATGTTTCAGAGTTGTTAGGAACAACATTGTCAGGTTTACATTCTGTGTAACTCTCACTAGGAGTTGAAGACAACTCAGTAACTAACTTGGAAGGACTATAATCATCATCACTTTGAGAACCTGAATTTTCTTCACTTTCAACACCACTGTCCACTTTTAAAGAGTTAATATTAGCATTATAGTTACTTAGACTTTCTCTTATCACTGGTAAAGTCACTATCAACAGATGTTTACTTTTATCAAATCGAGCGGTGCCAGATTGATCATTTACAGAATAAGGTAATGTAATATCCAGTTTATATTTAGCTGGTTTTTCAGATGTCAACCTGAGAGTTTTTTCTTCAACATCCAGTAAACAGTCTTTTGTAGATGACAGAAGAGGAAGATATATTTCAACTGATATATGACTGGGAATAGCACTGTACTGTTTACAGTCTCTGTTGTAAGTGAAATCTTGTAAATCAATATTCTTCTGCTGTTTAACTACATATTTAGGTTTAGTGTAACCATTTTGTGCATAATGTGTGAATTCTTCGCGTTTTCGCTTAACTTTTCCTAGTTTTGAGGACTCTTTAGGACATTGAGGCTCACTTTCAGGTTTAGGATGGTCATAAATTTGTTGAGGATAGAGCTTTTCCAACATTTCTGGTGTCAACTGTTGATCTTCTTCGTCACCGGGAGGTTGATAGTTTGGGTCTTCTTTTCTAATTACGGCCGGCGTACACATTCCTTTATATTGGGATTTGGGGCAGCGGAAGTTATTATTGTCCAAGTGGATATTGTAAGTTTTCGTTAGAGCGTCAAAAGCGGTTTTGTTTACCAATTCACGAAACTGTTTATTAACCGACGCCATGCGGAGAGTGTCCGAATGGAAAACTACGTCGTAAATGACGCAACGTTGTCTTTTACGGTCATAGTCATCCCGGGGAGGTATAATAGAATACGGTACCTGCCAGTTCATACCTCTCTTACCATCCACTACTTCTACCTTATAAGATGGTTTGCCAACGGTATCACTGCTGCAGATATTTATGAAAGCTTTTCTGTCGCCGGCGACACTTGTTTTGATAACATAACCTGCAGTTGGATTTATAAATGTTACGTCGTAGCCCCGCTCTTTTTCGAGTTGGGTCATTTCTTTCTGATAAAGTGCCTTGTTCGCCGGGTCATTTATTTCCTCACAGTATCCAGTAAGAAGGTCTCGAAACTTCTTTTGCTTCATAGCATCTTGAATATTCTCTAAATCTTCTCGCGTGAGTTGATTCTCTTCATCACGAGGTTTTACTCCTGTTGCCATTTTGTTAGTTTCCTGACGGATTTATAAATAAACACGGTATACGCATCCACTATATAATTTTCAGCTGACGAATGATAAGAAAATATGCAATGTTGTTCACACAAAAAACGTCATATAAGAAAATACGTAGAAAGATCTAGGCCACAGACTATAAGAAAACAGACAGTGCGCTAAGGTAGACAGTGCGATGTTATAATTAAAAAGCAGTTTTTGGTACTGTTGTAAAGTCATAAACTACTCAGATTGAAGCTAGAGAATAAAACTATTTTTGTTCGACTAAAATTAAAAAAGATAGGAAGGAAGATTGAGCGTCTAAGATTTATGAAATGTTTGTTTAGACCGTTTCTTAGCAACTATTAGCTGTTGTTAAGAACTTGTTTCGAAATTATCAGAATCTATTTCGACTCTAGACTCTTCTCGGATGAATTCAAATTATAATTCATTGGTTTATATCTAGTTGCCTTCTTCATACGTTTTTAACTTAAAACATTATGACGACGATTAATATCGTCAAACTTAGTAAACTCCTTGTTTCTTACGTCATTTTCTATGCAAAATAATAATGATATCAAAAGATACTGATGTTTTATTAAAACGTTTAATCTGATTTTTTGCCTTTTCTTTTCTTGAACAAAAATTTACCTTGTATTTGATCAACTTTGTTAACTAAAATGATTTTATGATTGTTTGAACCGAAACAGAACAATGTTCTTCCCGTTTATTTTTCTTATTTCATGTCATTTCTTCGGTTATAACATATTCAATTTCAATGGCAAAAAAATATACCAAAAAAAGCGGAGTTCAAATAACTTTCTGATAATAATTATTGAGCGTTGATTACAATCTGTTTCGTAGTGTTATTTATTAGCCATTTCTTCAAGTTAACAACGTGAAGAGAATGAAAAAAATCTAAGTGAAGTGCACACTATGGCCTTGTGTAGTCGATGCCTCGCAGAGCACAGATCTTCGCTAATGTCTGTCTGTATACAGAATATTCTGTCACGACTGTCAATTGTCAAACCTACTGAGAAAAACCTAAAACGGAATTTAACCGCATGCTTTTAGCCAGGCTGAAAATGTGAGATAGACACTAAAAACCTATATGGTTAAAGACAATTTTTTCACGATTTCCTATGCTTGAAGGTTAATTAGCCTATCAATGATTTAGCCCATAGCTTGACAATAAAGAAAATAGAGTACTTTTACTAAAAAAGCTGCTAAATAGTTTTTGTGGAAATTGCTAGTGATACTGTTATTTTCGAAACCAGAATGTCTATATCATTCAATCGTATTTTGTATCAAGTCTTGATTCAGCCGTCACGCCCGTTACACAACGTAAGGTTATACAGTAGATGGATGCACAGAAATCCCTCTAAAGTTTTATTACCATTCGAGGCTAATCTCAAAAGCGACCTTAAGAAAGAAAAGATCATTGACTTGGATCCTTCAATTTTGGGCAAAAGTAAAAAAAATGAAACTACAGCGAAGGCAACAAGTAGCACGAAATTGGAACAAGCCTCATTATCACCAGAAAAGACTGATCAAATAAAACAGAAAAGGGAAGAAAAGCTTAAGAAGCAAAAGTTTTATTTAGGTCAACAGAAGGTTTTTGATGATAGTGGTGATGTGATATATGAAAAACTAAAAGAAAATGATCCCAGAGTAAGGTGAGAAAATACATCTATTAATGTAATTGTTACTGTCGATCGCTACTGTTACCTGATTATAAATATGATTCCAATTAATAGTAGGCAAATAAAAATTTGTCACTATAAGTAAATGTTAACAATAAAAATTATGGTACACGCAAATTCTAACTCAAATTAGCTATCGATAGAATGCTAAGATTTTTATAACTTTGCAGTAATTTTATTTTTATTATCACCAAATTAAATTTAAGTTTACTTAATTAATTTATGAATCTAAGTGGCAATGATACTAATTTATTTTTTTAATAATGAATTATTAGATATTTATTTACAAAAATAGGTATATATTTTTAACAAAAATATGGTTACCAAGACCCCAACTATGTTTAGGATTTAGTTTAGGGTCAAACTTACTTCAATCATGCTATGCAGGTAATATCTATAGTAATAATTTTCTTACAGTACTCTTCTGACAAAGTTAAAGTCTAAAAAGGAAAGAACACGGTCTAGCCAGACCCTTGTGGAAGGTTGGAGATTAATTGTAGATGGTCTTGAAGCAAATTGCAAGTTGAAATATGTAATTTTCAGTAAAACAACAGATTTAAATAAACTTAGACCATTTTTACCTAAAACTGGGGTGATTTTCTATAAAATACCATATAAAGAAGTGCAACTTTGGTCTGATGTTGAAACAAGCCCTGGTATTTTTGGTAAGTTATGATTTTATTGTTCAAAGTAACAATAAATGTAAATAAAAGAAAATCGATTGAAAATAAAAAAATGTGGCAGTTACAATTTATAAAATTACTACACTTAAAAATATACAATCTACAAAAACTTGTTCCTCTGAACTAGGTTTTAATATCAGTATTTTTTTAAAAGAGCACTGCCCATATAATTAAGTGTAAGCCTCTAACTATATAACATAACATTAATTTAAGGTAACCAAAAATTCAAACTATTGGTATAAATGTCAAGTGTTCAACATGTTAAGAGGAATGCATACATTTTATTACATTTACTATGTATAGTATAAAGATTCACATATATCAAGTTATTAAAACACAGTAAAGATAATACAAAAAGTAAGAATAAATCTATTATAACATAACAGATTATTCAGTTTATCATCATGAAACTTGGAAATTAAAAACACTCAAATCAACTCTTAATACTAAAATTAATGCAGTTATACAAATAAATAATCTGACACATTTCACTCACAGCTGTCTGATTCCAAATAAGGCGGTGCCTGTGCTATGAAAATCAGACTGCTGAAAAACATACCCAAATATTTCTAAATACACACATGTTATAGATTCATTACACCCAGACACAACATATAATCATGCTCATCATATAAATTTTTGTCCTGAGTGGAATCGAACCCACAATTTTTAGTTTTGCTGTCAGGGCCACTAACCACTAGACTTATAGACCCGTCAGGTTATGTTTAAAATCCCAGCATATTGCAATACACTTAACAATTTTACTTAAAAAGAAATAATGGCAATAAGTAATTAAAATGAACTTTATATTTTATTTCAGGTGTGTTCCAAACGCCTTCAGCAGAAAATGTGAAGATGTTATCTAGACCACTACCGCTACAGCTTATATGTGACAATATTCGAATCCCTGGTAATCTAGGTGCCATTCTTAGAGTTGCTGTTGGTGTGGGCTGTGAGAAAGTTTTACTTACAAAAGGTACTTCATTAGAGAATCAACTATTAAACATCAGTATCATCACAAACATCTTTTAACTGTCCCCTGCTGGACATAGGCCTGTCCTAAACAAGGAAATTTTGGTCTGCTATAACCTCACTGGCCAGATGAATTAGTATAGGGTTTATTTCAAATTTCTTTCTCTTTGCAGTGATGTTGTTTTGCATATTTTGTTCCTTTAGTCGCCTCTTACGACACCCATGGAAAGAATAACTCTGTATTCTTACTCCGTGACCACACAAGCAATATTGTACAAAGTAAATTAATCTTCTTAAATAATATACTATTAGCTTAGAGCTATTCCATGAAAGCAGTTATAGAGTAGTTATAAGCTCTGGTTCTTTTTTGTGTAATGTCATGTTGGAGTCTTCTTTGTGTAATGTTATTTTTTAATCTTCTGTTTATCATTACAATTTAAGTTGCTCAATAAATATACCTTTAATATTGCTAATATGAAAAATAAACATCCACGGTTTTACAATAGGTAATGAACAATGTTTTTACAAGTCTGGCCAATCACTATGTTATTTGCCATCCACTACAGCAGAAACAACAAATTGTTGAAAGTCAAACAAAATCTTCTAGCTAGTTTCTTTTTGAAAAGAGGGAATGGTGCAGTTATAATTACATTTTGTTATCTTATACTTAATTACGTTTCTTGAATTATTACAATTATATTATATTTTTTTAATCTAAGAATCGGTATCTCGAAATATACAGTAGTGTCATCTATTTTATCGTTTCAGGATGTGTTGATGTGTGGGATCCAAAGGTGATTAGGAGTGCAGCGGGAGCTCACTTTAGACTTCCTATTTATCATTCAATAGAGTGGAGTGATATGCCAAGTCATCTAGAAAAGAATACTAATGTATTCATTGCTGATAGTAATATAAACACAGTTAATACTTTAGAAGAAAGTCAGACACTGGAACAAAATGATTTACCTGTAGTTCCTTACTACAGTGTAGATTTTTCGTCAATGAATCACACAACATTAATTTTAGGTGGAGAAACTGAAGGAATT
This sequence comes from Hypercompe scribonia, assembly GCA_949316085.1. Taxonomy (NCBI): domain Eukaryota; kingdom Metazoa; phylum Arthropoda; class Insecta; order Lepidoptera; family Erebidae; genus Hypercompe; species Hypercompe scribonia. The sequence goes on along the minus strand of OX438972.1, from coordinate 9,715,034 downwards.
AGTGAAGAGAGCTATTCGTAAGTACTCACATAGGTACATAATTAAAGAAAGAAACATTAATTATACATGCAGGATTTTCATGTTCAACTTCATCTCATGATTAGTGGCTTTGAGGTATGTTGTATCCACAATTTCGCCAATGCTATGTATTTGAGAGACAAGCTGTCTAAGGATTCTTTGTAGACCTGTGCTAGCTATGAAAAAAAAGGTTTTGGCAAATGAAAGAGAAAAATATTTTATTATTGTTGACTTTAACAAGCATAATAAGACATGAATAAAGTAGCAGTATACATATTATACAAAAAAATATAAATATAAATGACAGTGACCGATAAATATACAAAATGAGTAAAATTACGTGTTAAGAATATTATAAGGGATGTGGGGAGAATAAAAATATATGGTTCGCGGTTTCCTCATCAAGTCCACACATTCGTAGATAAAACTATCCCTAATTCTGAGGTTTATTAAAAATACAGAAGTACATACAGTACATGAGTGGTTTAGTCTTAAACGATAAATTGTAGAAGTAATGTTTTTATTTTATTCTTTAAAATTAGCAGATTTTCATGTTAATGCAACCCACATATGTGACGTGAATTATTAACTGAACTCTGTAACTCTGTTGTAACTCTTTAAAGTCATCAAAAAAGATTAAATGATGCCGTGTCAAAAGTATTTTTCGGAAACTCATATAAAGAGTAATATACATGTATAGAATAGAGCCTTGTTACGCTCACTTGCTCATGTTTTATTTAAATAAAAAAATTAATAATGGGACATGCAACATTGACGTATTCTATTTTTTTATTATTTAATAGTGATCTAAATGTCAGTCATAACTATATTAACTGAGTAACTACTACTTTTGACCATTTTTTACAATTTCAATCACAAGGACTTTTAACCTGTAAGTTTTAATTGTAATAAATCCATTGCTGTCCATATTTTTAGTAGTGTTACAATATCTTTATATTAATACGTGAAGCAAAAACTTTGGACTCCTTTATACGAAAATTGTGCGGACGGAAGAGTATGAAATTTAGCACACTTATAGTTTATATGTAGGACAAGTGCAGAACAAACAATAATGCTTATAAAGTACATTAAATCAATAAATAAAAAATTACACACACTACCATGCATTTGACACACACAAACAAGTATTTGTTACATGCATACATACTCTGTGGTCAAATTGTTTCTTTTGTTTATCATTTTGTCTATTCACTTACTATAGACATTGAGTACTGACATAGAGTACTGTTTTATATGTGGCCTTACTGAATGTCGAACAGAAAAGTTTTATTTGCCTGATTTATTATAAAAAATACCACGTGAAATACCGCTCGCTTATACAAACTTATATACTGTAAGTTGTTTTATTATGGTCGAATTTCGACCAGTAGGCGACCACTAGTTTTATTAAAATGTTTTTTTCATTTCCAGATTAGCAGCAAATAAAAATGGCTTAAGATTAAATATTCCCTTACAAAGAGGCGTTGACAGTTTGAATTCTGGAATGGCTATAGCTGTCATCACTTTTGAAATTCGAAAACAACTTATACAATTATGGAGTAAGCAAAAGTTGGAAAATCAAATGGTTCAAGCTACTTAGGTAGTATTGTTAATGTATTGTAATTGACTTGTGCTATTTGATGATTTGTTTATATTAATATAGAGTTATAAGTAGAATGTAACACATAGTTTTATTCAAAAAAAAAGTTTCACACCCTTAGATTAAATATATTACAGATATACACCCTCCTACCCAAATCTTGTTAGATGATGACACTACGTAGTTCACACGTTGTACATGCATGCCTTTTGTGTAGGTAAGCTATCATAATAATAAATCACACCTTTGTATAGTTAGTTTTTTATGCTATAGTATGGTATATTTATATAGTTCTCTCTTCCGTGAAAAGGAGAAGGGAGGTCTTAGGCTGCGGTAACCTCACTCTCTGTGAAAAGCTACGAAAAACTTACTTAACTCCGGTTTGTTAACCCCTAAATTTTGTCAGCCCAAAGTTCCGCCACAGCCATGGCGTTTCTGAGAAGTTGAAGTATCGTTGCCGCAGCCTGTTTATGTAAGCGTGGCTTTCCCACATTCAGTTAGAAGTTGTAGTTTGGACTTTATAACGGAGCGTTTAAGATTGAAAGTACGCATTTCACTCCCACGCTCACGTTACTGAAGAGGACAGGTGCACAAACTACGTATTTAAAATATAATTTACTTTTTAAATTGTCGTTTTATAGAGTACTTAAAAATTAAAGCCATAGTTAAAATATTATGCTTATGACATTTCGTGCCTGATTTGCATTTGAATGAATGAACAGTAAGATATAGCGTTTTTCATCTCATTACATTTCTGATCACCTAAAATGTATCATTATTTTCAATCTTAATGAGCAAAGTAATAGAATAAATCATAATGTAATCACGATTATACAGAGTGACTCATCGACGGACAGAGCATTTCTGATTTCTACAAAATTAATAGTAACATGTGAATACAAAATTCGTATTAATATTCATTCCGTAGTCGACCTAGGCTACTCGCTCGTAGTGATTCATTACAAAAAATTGCACATTGTAAAGCCATCAACCACTTCCAAAAGTGCCATTTCGTTTTGTGTCGTCATCAAATCGAAGCATGCTTTAAATTTAAAGTAGGAATCCATTTACGGTAAGAAGGAAGGTTCAAAGAAATTGTCGTTTTGTGCGAAAAATTAAAATTCGATTCTTAAGGAGCGAGGCTTGATTAGTGCATTATAATTGCGTCACTAGAAATATATCTTCACTTTCTTACTAATGCCATAAATGTGAAAGTGTGTTTGTTTGTTTGAATGTTTGTCTTTCTTTCATGTTGTAACGGAGTGGAATTACGGTGTGATTTTTGTGTCTGGAGATAGTTAGGAGGCATTACATAGGATTGAATTACATAACTTACTGCCGTTAAACATCTCGTTTCTATAGAAAGACTAATTATGATGCTTATTGGATTAACTCTAAACTTTATAAATTCTGATAGACGGCGCTATTAAGTTTTTCACTCGATTGCATAGGATACAAAATGTTTCCTTGCACTGTATAAAACATACTCACGGTTTCGATAGATGGCGCTGTATTAAATAAGGTAGGTATTTTTTTTATTTTAAATATAAATACGATAATTTTTAAGGATATATTGAGGTTTTGAGGTTATTTGAGGTATTTAAGGTTTTCATACAAATTCTACTGTAAAGATTTAGATGAAATTTTACGGTAATATAACTTATACATTAGAAAACGCATATTCTATTATTTACCGCCATAACCAACATACACAGGCAAGCAGCGGATAAAAGGTAGTACAGTTATATGCGAATGGACTACAAATCAATCAACTACATCAAACAGTTCCGCTTGGTTTCAATAACTTTCCACGTAGTGTCAACGCTACCGACCGAAAACATTACATTTTTCGATACAATTACTGGCATAATATTATTTTAGAGTTGCACGGTAACTAACTTCGTATTTAAATTAAGGACTGATTATAAAATGTGGTATAAAATAAGTCAAGTAAATACAGGTGATTTAACGCGGCTTTGTCACGGGTAGGTATTTATTATGTTATAACTCTATCTGTTTTCCTAACCTTTATTATTGCCAAGATTATTTGGGGTAGGCTATTAGTTCAATCGGTTCTACGTGCATATTAGTTTTTCCACGGAGCAACTGCCATCATCATAGCTCAAGCCCAGATGAAGTATCTCGGCCTGATCCTTGACCTAGTGGTTTAAGCGGTTGCCACGCCACTCTCCACTGCGCTGAGTGTTGTGGTTTCCAACCTCACATGGGACAACACTTTGTGTGATCCATAAATTGTTGTTCTGCGTCTGGGTGTTTTTTGTGTCCGTTTCTTGTATGTTTGTAAAGTCCCCCGCGACACAGGATATATATAGTTTTAAAAAAAATCTTCGACGAGCACTTCCAACTCCTTGCTCCAAAGCTGATTACCACTGCATTTGCCCTTGGGCAATTTAGATTGTCCAGTTAGTTATTGTCGAGTGGGTAGAGCGGCAGCACGAGGACCTTTCGCTCTGACTGACGTAGCTCCTTTCCAGGCACGGTTATTTCGGATCGTATCGGCACTCGGTTGCTAGGAGGGAATTAAGTACCGCCTATGAACACTGCGACTGCTGTGAGGAGTCAGCTCAGCATACGCTGGCGGTTTGTGCCGCCTGGGCAGCGCAGGGTAGGGTCCTCACTGTAGTTATTGGAGATCTCTTGCTACCGGCCCTCACATTCTCCAAGGCCGGTAGAGACAGTTGTTTTATTGTTTATTAGACGTAATTTCGTAGAAGGAGGCGGTGGTGAAGACCTGGGAGGACTTTCTCCACTCAAACCCGTTTAGCCGCCGGCGAACCGGAAGAGTCCGGATGGCTTAGTAACTAGTTCCCGGATCCCTCCTGTTGCAGGTACAGAGTGGTACACCATGTGACTTTAGTGAATCCGATTCCAACACACCACCCTGGCGCAAACCTCGGTGGGGTGAGGACCCATGGAGGATTTCACACCTTAAAAAAAAACAGTTGTCAGTATATTTGAGGGCACTGATTTCTCAATAACGACTCCATAGATGTTCATGATAAACGGGACCGATGACTTAACGTGCTGTCCAAGACGCGGACGTAAAACGCCGTCAAATTTCCACACTCCTCACTGTTACTAAGAATTTCTTGTAAGAAAAGTCCAACAACAATTTTGACCCAACCCGGGAATCGAACCCAAGACCTTTGATTGGCAGTGACATACGCTAAAATGTAGACCAAGGAGGCAGTTTATTATATTTAAATTGACTGATGTACCTTCCTACAAGATTGCGCTGACCCTGGTCCTAAGCTGTTATTGTATGTCATTAATATTCTGGTGTACCGCTGAATAATGTTGAAACAAGTTTCCTATAAATCCTGAACTTTCCTCTGTACCTTTTGCCCAAACTAGGTTGATTTTAAGACTACTATGATAAGGATGAACTACGATTTTCTATGTGGGGCGACGCCATCATACCTCAAAAATCCAAATGCCAGGTGATATCGAATTTCTGCAGTAAGACTTGTCGCACTTTTAAGGGCTTCAACTTCCTGTAACGATTGCTAAAGATGTTTGAGTGGCAACCGGAACCAATGGCTTAACGTGTTCTCAGAGGAAGGTACGGAGGAGTCTCAATATCTATGAACAATATCAACATAAGAACTAATTTCTCATCCATAGATTGACCTGGCTAGAATTGCTTAATTATGCATTGTGTTAACTTTCTCGGTTATCACACAGCTACGAGTCCACTATAAATGTGTGAAATATCTTGTGACTATTTTTTGCCTGTATTAACTGCAGGTGTCGTAATTTTGTTTTTGATATAAAGGCTTATGTTGTTATTAATCATAACAAATCATCGCTATCTAAGTGTGCTTTTGCTTTTGACAATCATATGTTAAGTAAACGTAGTTATAAATTTTAACTGTTGCGCTAAAAGATTATAGGTTAACAGGGATGAATCCACCTTTGGGCTTAATGGTCTGACGACCAGGCACCCCTGGAAATAAAGGACGTAAGTGTTTATTGAAAATAATAGACTGTTATGTGAAAAAATACTATTACTATGCTATTTGTATCAAGTTTTCCTTGTCTTGCAATGATGTTGTTCAATACAGTTTGCTCCCTTAGCTGCCTCTTACGACACCCACAGGATAAATAGAGGTGTTGACATTCTGTATTCTAAATCCATCGCCACATGGATGTGTTAGCCCAGGGCCCCACAAATTCGTGATCCGTTCTTGGAGGTTAATTGTCACGTTAAGTGTTAACGTATAAACAAATTTCATCTAATCTCATAACTTTAATGTTCTTTAACTTTCAACGGTAAATTTAGCTTTTATATAATTAAGGAGTTATGTTATATGTGTACTTGTATGTCAAGCAATTTAATCAATCAGAGCTGCTATGATTAGTCACGTTTGCGATTAAAGTGGGTCACCACAAAAAAGGGATAAAGGTTTCTTAACCCAGGGTTAAATACATATATCTACAATGGTTTACCGTAGAAACGTAAGTGAAATTTGATCAAAACTATGACAGCGTAAATGCTTCTTCAATTAATTATTTTGTATTTTATAGCTTTTATTACTTCATTAACTACGCATTACTTTTTTTAAATCTTTGTTTATGGTTAGTTAGTAATCAATATTTATACATATACTTATCACAAATCGATTAACACGTACTATATCTTTTTTAATCGATCAGTAAAAGTTTTAAATTACATAATTATAAAATTATGCAATTTAATGCTAATACTGGTTGAAATAGTTCCGTAGGCTTATGCACCTACGAGTTTTTCTCAGTCTGCTAGGTTGTTAACAATTGTTTATGTCTTTTTAATAATACTCGTAGCTTTACAGTTTTTTTATTACGCGTTATTGATTTTTGTCATTACAATTAAGGATAAAGATTTTTATTTATTTATTTATTGGTTTACCAATAATCAAACAGTGATAGGTCTTAATCTAAGTGTATAACTTATAAAGCTTAATATCACATGCATATATATATATATATAATATTTAAAAAAGTACTATTTACAGAGGTTGTCCAAACAAAGAACAAGAGACAAAGTCTAATCTACATATACGAATATGTAAAGTATCAATCCTTATCATGGACTGCAATTAGTACATAGTTAATTGACAGTAAGATTGTGGACTAGGTTCTTAAATAGTTGAAAAGTTGTACTAAATATTTCTATCTGATTACTGTAGCCATTAAATTTCTTACCAAGCCACGAAACAGGAGAGTTGGAACCTAAAACCAACCTTCGAATAGAACGATGTAGGAGCATAATTGGTTTTTTGGGATATTTACGAGGGATATTGAATTTAAATTATGAAAGTAGCTTTGGGTCATTAAGTTAGTTGTTCAGTATTTTAAATAAAAATAACAAATCAGAGGAATTTCTGCATTTTTCAACGGAGTGAATTTTGAAATATTTGAGACGGTTCAGATAAAATCGTACTTTTGCAATAACCGTAGAGCAGGCTAAAATGATTCAAGAAACACCTTAGAATTTTCCTTGGCTTTGCGTTGCATAGTGAGGACGCCACACTACGACGTAATACTCACAAGTACGCTTCTTATGATTCTTCTTATTGTATTATTATTAAAATAATTGAAATAATACTAAGATGTAAAGTGGTTCTGACTCTGGCGATAGGCGTTAACATTTACACATACTAAACCCTAACACTCGGACATAGCTTCCCTGCCCTGGTTTTCCATTAATGTTATAGCTACATATTTAAGGTAGCTGTAAACTTTTCCAAAACAGTATTTGGTAAATAAGCGTAATATGTTATGATAAAAGAGTTATCGCTTGTTTATTTGTATTGCGAAAAAAGGACTAAGTTATAATAGTGTTTTAAACATTTAACACAGATGGCTTCATGCGTTTATTTTCGCTTTAGTTCGTACAGAAGTATGATGTATACGAGACGGGAACATGTAAAAAATTGACATTTTAACTGTCTTACGAAACTCATAACTTAATGAAGTTGTACTAATATTTACCCTATATTTTTCTAACCGGCCATACTTTAGGGTGCAAATTTAATCAAAAATTATGCAAGTCGAATCCAGCTAGGTTGAGCGTTCGAGAAGCTACGTAACGTTTTCTTGTCACAAATACCGAAGTGTCTCAAGACAAAAGTGTTTTACCAGTGTGTTTTGCCAGTGATGACTTACGGCACAGAGACGTGGTCGCTCACTATTGGCTTGGCAAGAAGGCTCAAAGTCACCCAAAGACCAATGAGGGCAATGCTCGGCGTTTTTTTTGCGTGATCGAATCAGGAATGAGGAGATCTGCAGATGAACCAAGGTCATCGATATTGTCAGTAAAATGCCTACACTTAAGTTGCACTGGGTGGGGTAAAAACGATGGCCGATGGGGCTATAAAGTTCTGGAGTAGCGACCGCGTACTGGGAAACGCAGCGTTGGTAGCCCCCCCCCACAAGGTGGTCCGACGACCTGGTGAAGGTCACCGGAAGCTGCTGGATGCGAGTGGCACGGGACCGGCTGTTGTGGAGAACCTGGGGGGAGGCCTATGTCCAGCAGTGGACGTCTTTTGGCTGAGATGATGATGATGATGATAATGCAAGCTCTGCATTATTCGTGTTGACGAAACATATTTATTGCAATAAAAAGGTACCTAATACAAAAATATGGTAATAACAACCCATTTAATTTGTACAATACATTACACAAGAAAGTAATAAAGATTTTTTTCATTCATAATTGCACAAAACCCTTTACAATCGATTAAATAAAACATACTTGTGGCATAAAGGCAAGTTTGAAAACCTACTTCTTTGAAGGTGTACAAGGAGAAATTCTGTGACTTGTTAAAGAAGGATTAGAAGATAAATAGTTTAATAGACAGATGACATAAACGTCTATAGGTTTTATACTTACTCGTAGAATCAGTTACTATATTTTAGATACCTTATACCTACTCACTAACTCCATACCGTTAATAATTAATTGTACCTATCCTGGAAAACGGGAAAAGTTTAAGCAATGAGTAATGGAGCGCAGCATAAGAAGAAGATAAGAGAGTTCCGAGCACTAAGAACGCCTCGCTCCAAAACGAAAATAATAATTGTAGCAAAGAAGAGTAAGTAGGTAGTATGTTGAACTTTGGCTTGGATGGATACGTAATAAATGTTACTGGACTAAAGTACTAACGCAATGGACGCTTAATATGGACGCTTAAATAATAGATTATGTAATTGATAAGACCTATTCAACATTTTTTAAATATCCAAACGATTACTAATTTTGTTTACTCTGTAATGTCAACATTGTGCTCAGAAAATGTAAGCAAAAATATTACTGTTAGGGTTACTAAAATCATATTTGTAGGCAGGGTCGTTTTTTGGTCGAGGCAATAAATATTTATGGGTGATTCGATTGTATTATGTATTGAGCTTTTATTTTTAAGATGTTTCAACGAAGGTTGACTTTTATTCTCGGATAACTTTGTAATATAGTTTAAACTTCTGCTCTCTCTTAAACACTTGGGATTAAAATTCGCTCCCTATTAGCATTATTATGTAGGTAAGTATATTATAGCACTAATTTGATCCAGAAGTAATTCAAAAGTTATTGCTTATAAATATCAAGGTGATTTTCTTTCTCAGACCATAGACGTGGCCTATCTCAATCGAAGGGATGGAATTGGGGATTTTTCAAAGGAGAATTCTTAGTACCTAGTTAAGGATGTGAAATATAGGAAGGAGGCGTCGTCGGTCAATACTGGAGGTGGTGCGGTGCGGGCGCGGTGCGCAGGCGTGGTTCCCCGGACCCCGCTGCTGCCAACCCACTCACGCAACTCGCGAGTCAGCCGTCGTGCGCTACGATCGCGCGCGCCTGAGCTTTCGTCGCCGCTCTAGCCATGTGTAATGAAAACATCACAGAGGGGATCGTCATATAGTTTCCGTATTTCATATTTTGCAATATGTTTGAGTAAGTTTCTGGAAGATAGCGGTTAACACGGGATAGTTTCATTAGTTTCTCAAAGGACAGCTTTCGCTAAGTGTCTACTTTTTCACGAAAGCTCGTGGCCGTTGACACTGCAGCGTGCGGATCCCGCAGTGCGCGAGTGTGTGGTTAATTGACGAACATAATAGACGAGAATATCAGCTGAGTCGCGTAAACACTGGCTACATAGTTGAACTGACAGGACTGTTGACGATGGCTCCGGCGAATACACGCGCGTAAACTTATCACGCTGTTCCAGTAAGCACTCCATCATGCGGCACTTACAACTGTTGTTCCTATTAACAGGTAAGATAACAGCATGCTCTAAGTACTTGGTTGTATTCAAGACAAACTAAATACTGTACTTTTATTTTTAATTGAGAACTGGATTTAAGTGCTCCTGTCAAACAGGTTTCTTACTTTGGCTTATATGTTTTTTCAAGAAATAGTTGGTTTTGTCGATCAATTCATTAGTGCATTAGCAGTGAATAACACTGGATGAACTTTACTGTCTGAACGTGTATTTCTTTGCGTGTGTGTATGTTTAATATCATATTCAATGTTTAACTATTACTTTGTAAAATAATGATTCGATTCAAAATAAAATCATACTTTATAATATATTACTACAGTTATCTCACACACAACCACCATGTGTATCTAAACCTTAACTAAAAATAAGTTATAATTCACTCTATGGACCCTCGTCCGGGCAATTTAGGGAACAAATGGGTCTATTTGAGAAGATCACTTTTTGCGGTCGGTAATGTAACTGTATTTCTAGGACCGATTGCTTTTACGTTATGAGTTACATGTTTTAAAACGTTGCATCTTAATTCAACGACCTTAATTAATGTTAACCTTTAACCACAACTTTAATTTATGGCTTCAAAACTATCGTTATGATTTCTCAAGTAATTTTAACAAAAGAATTCCTTTGAATCACTGCGGGGCAATGTGCTTTTTTTGAAATTGCCCCTATTGTTACATAAACATCTGTCGCTATCATCTATGAAAGTCACTCTTTAAAAGATAAAATGCCTATTATAATTCATATAAATAAATGTACTGACTTCGAGATTCAGACACGTTTTGTTTTGTTTGTGTAAATGAAATTGTCAATTAAGCATTATTTTTTTGGTAGAAGATTAAATTAAAGCCAACGCCATAAACCAATCCTATTATTATTTGCATTAATGCAACACAATCTTATAATAAACCTGCCAAAAACTAATTCTGTTTATTTACGATAGCGACAGGTGTTCAATGCAGGTAGACAGCGGTGATCGGTCGCCCGACGGTTGTAGTTTTGTTAAAATAAAATCGCTCAATCCTCTGTCTTCGTATATTCGGTAGTAATAATGTTTTACACCATTGCTAATTTCTAACTGTATATTGGTGACACAATATGCTTTAAAGTGCAGCTTCGTGTGAAATCATTCAAAAGGTACTAAGGGTCTAAATCGGCAATAAGAGATAACATAGTTGTTTTATAGAAATATTTTTTCTCAACATTAATTAAATATTCCTGAGTAATATGTAAACTGGACTACTTATCTTTATAATATGCTGTTTCTACCATTTGATTCAAACAATATTCTCATTTTCTTCGTGCATGTCATTGAAAACTTTTTCTTCAAAGCAATTTATTCCCGCACACATTTCGAATGTAATAATATGATAAATCGAAATGCTTTTATGGAGAAAAATAGGGGAAAGTTGGAAAAAACTGGAGTCCCTAAACCATCAATCTACTGTTAGGTGTATTGGATCCACTTTAGGAGACACGCCCGAGATGTCACTCACAACTGCTGGGGAACGTTAAAAACTTTTTTAGCAAAACTTCAAAGCTTTCTTGAGTGTAGCCATTAAAAACTAGTTTAAAGCAGAAATTGGTAAGGGTTTCTTCATAGTATTTGAAAGCTTATTTGTAGAAAATCTTATGGAATTAATTGGAAATAAACTCCTGTATCGTAAGAACACATGATATGTTACAGTTTACGGAGAGTTGGGTGCTACAAATATAAAAAATAATATAGTGCTGTTATATCTCTTAAAGAGAAACCTTTTTTTCCACTTTGAGCGGATGTGGACTGCACCTGGCCTCCCTTTCTTTTTTTTCAAATCATTCATTCAAGAGCTTATATTGGTGTTGTAGTGTATGAAAGCGTAAGAATTTTTGTTAAAAACGAGTAATACTTAGTGAGCGATTGTAATAAATATGATAACTATACAAATTATTTTTAATTATTACAATTTTATAAATACCAGTATATGTGTAGAACCTATTCTTTTGGAACTAAAACATGGCAGTATTCCATTAACGAATATTCTTGTTTATTTAAGTAATGTAGCACTTACGAGTAGGATATTTCCATAAAAGTCTTTATCGCGCGTGATATTTATAGTGGTTATTTTTTTATTTTCTTGACGATATGCAGCTTTATATGTATGCCTATTTTTAAGTGTTGACAGAGTAGGCATAATCAAACGGGTGCAGTCGATAAGTGGGTAGCGTCGGCTTTCATCTCAGATCTGTGGTGTGTGTTTACGTTCACAGTATTGCGCCGGGTCGGCGTTTGTGGCTTACGAGTGCACCCGCGCAGCCAGTAGCGTTCTGTTTATATGTATATTCATATGAATTTTATTTCTGTCAAATGATACAAGAAAGTTATACTATGAAGATGGTAACAAGATCTATAGCATTCTAGAATTTCAGTGCAAGTTCCTGTTTTCAAATATCTGTTTCTATAATGTACCTACTCTTGTCTAAGAATTCATTAGAAAGAATATCATTATACAGTCAATTGGTAGAACACAGTTAAGAACACTAAATCTTTACTGTGACTGAAAGATGTATAACTTTGAGAAAAAATTATATTAAGGCCATATAGGTAAAATGTTGTTAACCAAAATAAGTTCATATTTATCATAGAAATGTACAGACTAAAAGCTAAGTAAATTTGCACCACAATATTTTTACCAAGATTCTAAAAGTATCAATCAACGTATTGACATTCGCTGCTGAACGAAAGTCTCCTCCAAGGAGCTCCAACTACCCGGATCTTAGGCAGTCCAAATCCATCCGCTACCAGGCACTTACTCCTAATAGTCGGTCCATCGTACCGCAGTATATACCTAATAGTACGAGTGTCCTATATCGATCTTCTAAATAAAATAATTGCTTGATTCACGTATTTTTTTGTAACTATAAATATTTTTGAAATCTTTTAAAAGAAAAATAATAGACGTAGTTATGTTAAAACTGAATAACTTTTATAACGTTGATATTTACGGTGAGTGGAAGTAAAAAAAGAAAGTAATAAAAATTCCGCCATTGTAAAAACATAAGAGTGAAACAAAAATTCAAAGTACCTACCCTTTTCTATAAACTTTTATTCGTATTAAGCATTCATGACGTCACAGTTAAAAATTTTAAAACTGACGGATCAATTATGTATCATTCATGAATGTTTATTTTAAATCTCAAATTACGCATAGGAAATATGATACAATGTGAAAATGTTATAAATGAAACTTGCTTTGCATATTTGTGAAGATAGTATAATAAATATATTTGTTTCAAAAGTCAAATAGCCGGCACACTTTTTGAATAAAAAAATATAATAATTGGCGATCGATACTATTTATCAACAAGAGCTGTTTCGCTGTTATATAGTATTATTGATTATATTTCTAATTGTTAAAAATTTATTAACGATTTACGTTTAACTAATTTAGCAGTGGTCAAAAAGATCTTTCAATGAAATTATGTAATAAAATGATTAAGAAGCATTTAGAAATTAGATTTATTATGTTATTACCATTTAATTTTTGTCCTAATCCAATTTTCTATTATGTTTTAGTTTCAGAAATAGTTTGAAATTGAAGCATAAGTATTTTGAGCGGCATATTTAAATTCTTTTGCAATAAAGCTATAAGTGCTGAAAACATTGTCGATCTCAAACATATTCCAAGAGACCCTTGCAAATAGGTACGCAGACGTAGTCGTATGAATTTGATTTCCCAGGTGCTATTTGGGCAGCTTTAAATTTCCCTGAAGAATCCGGTCGGGCACGCAGACCCTAATCTCTAATAAAAATAAACTGATTACAAAAGTTTCCTCATTTACCGCTTATGTTAAGACGGAACAAAACAAACCATCTGTATAAATTTGAAAGAGAATTCGCTTGTCCTAAATAATAAAATTATGTACAGTAGCAAAACGAGAAAGTACTTTGCGGTAGCTGGCCATAATTCCAAATCAATTCATAAAATTAATATTAACGTAGTTATTTATGAAAATGGTATCTGAACGGATAATATATTGTGTATATTATGTTATCCATAAGAAATATTATTGGATTATGATGTTATTTGAGATTCGTCTTTCGAAAATCTCTCCTGTATTTGCCAAATAGTTTTGAAGCAGTTCTCCATACTTCTATCGTAGTTAAGTAATTACATTTTGTAGTCATAATCAAATTTCCTTTTTAGTAGAGCATATAACTAATATAATACTGCAGTTTTACCTCTAAAGTTACAAAAAAAAACAACAGATTGCACTGCGGGAGTGCCGGCAGAAGTAAAAACATATTAATGTTGTGCACAAATTACTTTAATTATCAGTATAAAAATACTATCATTTATATGGTAAAATGCAAAATTCATTTGTTGCGCTATCGTGCACAAACATGACAATTTATGTTACATTAAAAATTTAACATTCAGAACTATTATTTCGTCGCGCGGTACAAAGAGAGGGAGATACTTCGATCGACTCTCCAGCCGTCTTACAAAGTTTCGATCAGGTGTCCTGACGCGAGTTTTACATTTTTTACCCATCACAAAAAGTGCACAACGCCGCTAAAGAATTTTCATTTCAAAAACATTTGTAATTGCACAATCTTACCCTTCCGCTTTTATGTGGGATTACCGCATTAAAAAAATGAATAAGTTTAATGTTAATTAATTCTCACAAGTGAATTACTGGATTTATAAAGTTAATACCTTTAATATATGTTCTTCGCCGAATATGCAAGTTCAATCGATCCCAGTAGATAACAATTTTATATAGAACATAAATATACGATTTAAATTCTGATTTAGTTTTATTATTATTATAATAATTATATTGAGAGCTATTTATTGTTTCTGGATTGAAATAAATGATCAGAGAACGAAGTTTCAAGTTAACCAACATAATTTACAATTTCTTCAATTCCCTAATTCAAGAGATATGATTATGCACTTTTACAGTATTCTAAAGTTTCCGCTCGATGACCATAAGAATCCTTAAATCACGGCTCTGAGACAAGTAACTATGAGGAAGAAAGTTGTTTTTTTTTTCATTTCTTAATACCATTGTATCCGACACGGTTACATATCAATATATATCATATCTCTTCTAAAAAATATGAACGAACCTCGTAATAATTCAGTCTTGGACCGTTGAATAATCAAACTGAGTAACAATATAAAACGTATTGCATACTTTCCGTATTTATTTTAGTTTTACACATGATATGGTGATTTTGAAGTAGTATCCATAAAAAATATGAAAGTACCTGTCATCACCATCATATTTATAATTCTAAGAGTGTAAGTGGGTTTGCAGTTAAAAAGATAGTCGATAAACCGTTCTGTTACTCGGTGATAATTTATCATAACATCGTCAAAGCAAGTGTCAGACATAAGGGTGTGGCTTTTTTTTTGCTAATTTATCAGATGATGAATTTACCTTACCTCTGTTATGTTTAGATGACTTTTGCAGAGGTAAAGTTCCCATCCTAGCTGTCGCGAACAGGCGAGAGGACATAATGCATGGTTATTTTATGTTTGAAAATCGTGCGTCTAATTGCAATGTTCCTAACAGTTCCTGGATATATTTAAAAAAACCATTAGATTTTTTTAAATTTAAGCAGATATAATTAATCTCCAGATTAATTACTAACCTTAATCAAAGCCTCAACCTACTTGGTAATCGAATGTAGTAACGCAGTGCCATGACGGTTTTCATTAATACTATAAAATAATCTATAAGGTGCCATACAAATTTTTATTTGTGAAGGTTTAAACGAATACTTATAGACAACAGAGGCGAACTTAGGATGTTTAAAGATAAACTAATGTTTACTCGCAAAGAGGGGTAGCGTAGCACAAAAGACTGCATGCAGGCTATAATTATCGACCTTGAAGAACGCGAGGGTGCTGGCACGACGGCACGTGCATCAAGTAAAACGATAATGATAGAGTGGCCTAGGGGACGTATAATCAACTGAATAACTAATTCAAGTCATTGCGCTTTACTTTAGATAATAGACCTTTTTATGCCACCCTTTGCACTCACTGCATACTTAACTTGTGGGTTATATTTAAGGATGTTTTTGTAATAATATTTTGTAACAATGTACACTACCTAAAAAACAAAATCAAATTAGTAGAGACGATCAAAACTAGAAAAGATGACGAAAGAAAAATCCTATGGCCATGATTACTAACAGACATTAAACCAATTACCAATAGACACAATTAAAGACAGAAATAACATGTTGGACGAAAATAATACTTAGGAATAGTAAAACATTATTTGCAAATGTATGTACACGCTGAGCGCGAGATTATCAATATTGCGATGACCTTTCGACCAGAATCGTGAACTCACAATCAAAAATTACCAGAACTGGACAAAATCGAATACTGACAAAGAACGAAAGTATGGGTAAAGATATTGTTATCTTTGAGTAAATTTCAATGTGCGTTTTGTCCCCTTCATTTGCATTACTGTGTAATCTTTAAGATCCTTATATCTATTACAGAATATTCAAGTGCAATCACATTTTATTCTATAACTTTGATTTACTTCTGTGTGTAAAACCCGAAATGTTTGTTCTAAAAAATGTAATATGTTTCGCTTAATTGGGTCAGAGGTGAAGGACGGGTTTATGGTGGGTTGGAGAGGTGAAGGGGGAGGTGCGAGCGTTATTCTACGCTGCGTACGAATGGCTGTATTATTGCCTGCTATATTACAACACCACATTCCGTACTGGAAACTTTATGTTAATGTGAATCCGCGACCCCTTTGGCCAAAGATTCTTGGCTACATTTTGTTGATTTTGTATATATTTAGAGTAATAACATTGAAACAAATTCAAATACACAAATTAGCTACAACAATAAATATAAGCTCTATTTGATCAAAATCTACTAATATTTTTTCGGGTAAGAGACGACACAGTCAAGTAGTAATCGATAATGAAAACGCTATACGTATGTAAGGACGGCGTAATAGCAGTAAGGGGTCGTAGACGGTAATAAAATTTGATTAGAGTTTGATCATAAATCTTTTTTTTTCATTATCTCTGTTGGCGTCGCGTTGGTTGGGTTATCCATGCAGGGAGACACTGCGCCCAAATCCCCTATGTTTTGACATACATACCAGCTGTATTTATGACATAAAGCGCGTTTCTACCGACCTGACATGAGATTTATGAAGTCCACATGTGTGCTTAGAAGATTGAATCGTTTTTACGCAATGAGAATCCGTGTTCTACACTGGAAATCCAGCTTTCGTATAGTGTAATCCAATAGTGGCGAAATGGATATTTTATAACGATGACATACCGAGGTGAGATCAAAATTCCGAAACAAATCTTCTATTTCGTTATGAAGTATTATATACCTACTTATTTATACTATATAGATATTAATACCATTACTAAAGTAAATTATGTAGAAATTTTAACAGTTAAGTCAAGAAAAAATGCTTGCGCAATCTAATCACACCGCAACGCAATTATTGATATTCTTGCATTAGACGGCAGTTTTTTGACCTATTGCAATCATTTAGAATATAAATTTTAAAATATTCGTAAATAGAAGAGTGCTTAAAGTAAATAAAAACAGAATAAGTTTTATTTCACACTCATTTCAATATTAAATTAGTCAACATTAAGTTAAATAGAGTTAATGGAGTCTAAAGTTTTTATAAATAAACTGCCATCATTCCAAAAATAACGGACCCTGCACCCGCGTCTCTATAAAATCAGCCTGTGACTTACTTAAAGTGACATATGGAACTCATGACTCATCTTTGGAAGATCCATTAGTTACAATTTGCCGACTCACGCTTGCTTTTGGGGGCGCCTCTTGCGCCAACTGCTGAATGAATGAGGCAACATTTTTTTGCTAAAGATGTTTTTATTTACTTTAACAGTTTGCCTTAATTTATTTGTAAAGAGATTAATTTTTGTATACATTAAAAAAAAAACCTAAAAAAAAAAGATTATGTGACCTAAACTGTTTTCTGTAACTTTTGGCTTTTAATAAAGAAAAAATGAATCTAAATAAAAAGAATTAAATTACCACCATCATAACTTTGTAACTTTTCCGTCAATACTAACATACGGGTTAGAAGTGAAATTAATGACTCTTTGACGCGCCGGTTATTTATTTTCATGAAAGTTAAAATATTTGGAGTCAGATAAGATTTAGTGAAGCGATTAGGTTCTCATTTCTTCCGGGCTGAGTGCGGGCCGCGTCGGTCACCGCCGGATGACGCTAAACATGGAAAGCATTTTAAGCGGTTACCTTATAATGTGGTGAGGCTATTGTTACATTTTATTTTAAGCGTTTCGTATCGATCCTTTATTTTAACTGTATTGTAGAATGATTTCGTTCGCTGTAAGTCTTAAAAAACAATTTAATGTCAAATTTCAAACTTTTAACCGCAAATATTGCAATTTATTACTTCTTGTTGTGTATAGACAGTGTTAATTTGAGAGACATTAAGATTTTGAATTAAAAGGATTACCTACGTATTCCTTGTAAATATGAGTATCGACTATATAGATATTTCCTAAAGTGTTGATTAAATTATGGTTAAGATGTCCAACAATTTAAATCCAACTATAAAAGGATACCGAAACATCACCAATATATTCACAAACAAACAAAGCATATGACAGTATTCATTTCTAGTGGATTAATGACACATTCATAAATACTTGAATATTCTCAGAGAATATTACAGCTACTGAGGTGGATTTATTGTGAGCGGTTTGCGGGGATCTATGAAGCCACACAATGCAGCTACGCAACGGACTGGCTATCCGATACACCTCAATCAAATGAAATATGAAACTCACCAGCGTCCAGGCACCTTACAAATGAATGTTCTACGAGTATACTTATTCTTATGCTAAGTTCCTATAGTACCACATATTGCATGATTTTTAGTCTATCAATACACTTGCAAAAGAAGTCATTTTAGTAAATTTACAATTAGTAATTACAGTTCTACATATTTTACTCTCCCAGAATCAATTTGCCTTAGTCCTGTGGTTATTATACGATAGCGCCATTTTCATATTGTCATAGCATTTCGGGGATTAGATGTCTATATTGGGCTGCGCCCTCATTCTCAAGCGCGTCATCTAATTTTTTTCGGAGTTAAAGTCTTAATGTAAGGACGTTTTTTAAGGTCTAGAAAGTTCTTTTAATTTATTTTATATTCACGATTATAAAATATTTTGTGATTTAGAAAAAAATCAAGCACAATTTTGTACATACCAACATATTTCGAAAATGAATAAGTTTCTTTTAAAGGATTATCCCACACACATTGTTGCTTGAAGTAAATATTTAATAAAAATTACGATTTCTGAGACAAAATTTCCGTTTCATTTGTTGGGAAATTTATTTTATCTGAGGAAATGTTTTTTAATTTAAGCTAAACTTACTTTATTGCTGAAAACATGATTTTACTTACACTCTCGTTAGTTAATAATAGGAGTTGTGTAAGAAAGTTTCAAAATTGTAACAAATAATGTTCCGCAAGTGTGTTTTATGTGAGTGTCCTAATATCCACCCTAAGTTATAGCATCGGGGCCAGATTAAACCGTCTCACTGTCGTTATGTTGCCGTTCGTGTATGGGCATCTGCGTCCTTAAGAATACAGGGGTCGCTGTCCCACCCCAACTTATTTATCTAGCTATCGATCCAACCGACGTCATCGCGAATTGGTTTAATTTGTGAATCGTATAACTTTAGTGCTTATTTGCTATTGTTACCAGCCGAAAATATTTGTTCTAGTTATTTGTTCTTCATGTATATAGCCTTATCTGTAAAATATTATATAGTTTGTGAACAACGAAATAATATACATTATTTGTCAATGTCATATTATCTTTTTCGAGGTCGCTCATAACTGAAACATTTAAGAAGGATAATCGTGTTATCTCCGAGAGACTTCTGACCTTATAATATACAATACTAGGAATCCCTCGGCACTTAATTTTTGTAGTAAATATAGTAATGGAATTTTTGGCTAACAAAATAATACAACGAAGAAATCTTTTATTTTTTGTACATCGACTAAAGTATGGAGACAGTATATAAGTAATTTTAACATAGATTTTTTTACTGGATCAAAGTCAATCAGAATAATCAACTCTTAAAAATTAGCAAAAATCAAAATCAAAAACTCAATAAGCCAATAAAGCTACAGTAAACCTAGGTGTGATCCTCGGAGTGTGAAAAGTTTGAGCGTATTCATTGTGGGTTTAGATATGGAACTCGCAATGCTGATGATGCGAACATCCTAACACGTATGCTGTTGTCGATCTCACCATCATGAACACCTACTTCCAGAAAAAACAGGGGACGAACTATAGACGAATCGATTTCCTACTCACTAGGAGACATTAAAACAGCAAAGTAACGAACTGCAAAGTCATATTCAGAGAGAGTTTTTCTGCGTAACACTATCACTTTGTCCTGAATCTCTGCGTTAAGCCCAAAGATATTTAGATATTTGTATCGAGTAGTGCCAGCGCCGATTTAGGTCGTGGTTGCTTGATGAAACCAGGACCCGGGAGTTTGCTTTAACCACCAGAAAAATGTGTGCCTAAATTGAAAACGAATATGCAAGAAATGTTGGCTTGATTACTTAAGGGATTATATGGTGCCAATGGCCTCATAACGTAGGATGCCGAATACCGTCCGAACTGGAGGCAAAAGAGTCGGAAAGCGGACCTCGTGCATAGCTAGACACAACCGAGATTAAAGCTCAGATGATGATGATGACAAAATTAGTGCTCTTACATACGTGCCAATGGATTCGTAGAATTTCTAGAAGAGAAACTTACAGCAAGCAGACTCTTAAAAGTTAAGAATATAAACATTCCTGCACGATTACGTCAACAGACCTATGTGTGCATACATAAAACGAAGACATGTAAAACGTAATTCTTCAATGTATGTCAATTGACAACAATTCATTCATAACGAATAAATTAATTGATAACTTTATAGACACGGTATAACAATAGCATTAATTGCTAATAAACTCACACTGTTAGTGCTATTACGTCACAATTGTAACTGTTCTCGATAACTATTGTTTATTTATTCAGAACGGTTTAAATCGAGGAATCAAATTGAATCATGTTTATCGCTAAATTTTTTTCATTACAAGTGTAAGCACCGTCTCTAGCGTGATAAATTCAAAAGTTTTCAATGTAAACTTTACCGACCAAGGGATACTTAATATTTAGTAAAAAAAGTATAAAAAATGTTCTTGAGTGCTAGACGTATCCGCACCATATAAAATATAAATAGTAATATAAAATATATATAGTAGTATAACATATAAATAGTCCGTGTTCAGTTGATCAATACGCAAACTGCGTCTTTTGTCCTCATCTATGACAAAAACCTGTCTGTCATAACGCTTCAATTGCAACGCATAATATACCTTTACTAACGTAAACACGATTACTGTCTTTTTACTGTTATTTTGGCTACTTTGAAAGTCATATAAATGAAACGTTTTTAAGCCGAATAATACCATCCCTTGAGACTTGTCCAGCGAAACATTTTTGTTTTTCGTTTATTAAATTTCCATAATTCTTTGTATCCATACACCAGTGACAACCTAACAATAATTTATTGTAGACAACGATTTTAGTTTCAAAAAGGACTTTAACTACCACTACCAGTTTCAGTAGTTATATTATTCCAAACAAAGGTTAATTTTAAAGTCAACCTGTGTTGATTCTTGATTGATTTAGAATCGGCGACAATAATTTAGGGCAGCAATTATATTATAAATTATAGTAATATTTTACAAAGTTAGAAGGTCAGGCCTTCTAACCTACCATTGAACTCCAGACGGCTAGACGAAAGCATGGATGGTGAGTAGAGTGGTAATACCGTCACATTTTTTGGAATAAAGGCATTTTTAATTCCGTTGAACAGTCAAATTTTAATGGAGTAAATGACAACTCATATAGATACTTTAATAGTCTTATTGTGTGGCCTTACCGCTTACGATTGTGTGGCATTCAACTGTCAACAATCTTATAAGTCATTTTAAGAGGACGAGAGACGTTTTGATGATTGCGAAACAGATGTTTTATTTTTCTAATTTAATCTGTCAAAAAAAGTGTTTCCTCTTAGAGGTATGACGCATTTCTCATATTTTTAATATCATAACACAATTGTGAACATCGCATTGCATTGCAATGGTATGAGCGAAAATGTTACTTAAAGCCCTTTTTTGCTCGTGCAAAAATAACTACTGTTTTTAGCTACCCTCTACTCCGAGTTTATCTTTCCTTTTATAGATCGCATTCTGTTCTATCGTTTGATCTTAAGAGTTTATCAGAGGTCTCTGTATATTTGCCCGTCTCGCGAGATATTTGTCCCAAGCAACAAAGGGAAACTTCAGTGTGGACTTTTCCGTTTCTAGAACATTATTTAGCTTGGAGAATTAATGGGGCGTGACATCACTATCCCAGTTTTGCTGTTACGAATAAAAATGTTAACTTAAAGGCCATAAATATAAGTTGCCTCGTCGACAAACCTGGCGTAAAGTTATTCAGAGATAAATACACTGTAAATACAACCGTTTTTTCTTTGCAAACAATTGTTTTAATTGTGCTCTTTAATTTTATTTCAGTCGTATAAACTTTGATGTAGCTACATTTTTCTTTTTTCTTTTTTTCTCAGATTGCCAGTCTAATATATTTTAGCTCAGTCCTTATCCACGTCTCTCATGAACGTTTTGACTGTGCTACGGTATCAATATTACTTTAAGAAGTTCATGTATTAGTTAGTATTCACACTCTATTCAAATCATGATTCATTATCAAATAAAAAAAATTATTTTGCTTTTTCGATCGAATTGAGGAATAAACCTGAATAAGTCATGACAAACACATAAGTCGCAGCATATAGAAACTATTACTGACAAATGATGGTATTGTACTTATCCTTGGCTTTAATGTCATATGCACCACATTACCAATTCATCTGGTATCATTATACTCTTATTCCGAGGGATGGTTACTTATATACCATTCCCATTAAAAAAATAATTTTACCTGTTTTAACAAGGAGGAGGTTCTTAATTCGGCTATTTTTTTGTCACTTTTGTTTGTTAACTTGTTACTGAGTGTACCGATTTTGATAATTATTTTTATATTTGAGATCTAACCAGTAGTTTTTAAGTTATCCGTCATAATGTGTATTTAATATAAAACATTATGAATTTTGTTAACATTGATGTTTTTTCTTTTTTCATTTGTCGGTGTAAAAGCAATAAAAGAAACTGTATACGATGGTTTTACTACGATGGTTCCTTTCTATTTTGGTGAGTTCTTTAATAAATGACAGCAAATTTGTCGCAATTGCTGCAATCATATGTATATGATTGTTTACACAAGCACACAATGTAACGTCACGCCTGTACCCGCTAAAGGGGTACACAGATGTGTTCAACATATTGCGGTCCACTGTATAATGAGACAGTAATTTAGAGAGCCTTAAACACCCATTACAATGGTGTCGTTAATGAAAATATAGTCATTTGTTTGTAAAAACATTTCCAATATAAAATATTTATTCTTAAATATCTCTCAGTTAGTAATGTTCTGTCTGAGATCTTCGTTGAAGTATATAGCGTTGTACAACTGTAATACTCAGCAAAGTACACGATAACTCTTGATCTGATAATGAATATACACCAGAATTCCAGAATAACATATAACATCCATGTGGTGACACATCATTACAAAAAGAAGTAAAACTTGAAACAAACCTTATTGCAACCCGCCTAGCTAGAGTAATATAGTAGGCTAAAACCTCCTTGCTAAGGAGAGGCCTATGTCCAGCAGTGGACTGTAAAAGGCTGTTGATGATGACGATGATGATGATGATGATATAACATCCAAGTTGTATACTCTAATATGTTCGCTTTGTCTAAGGCCTAGTTTTCTGCACTTTTCAAGTTCTGTTTTTGAAATGGCCGTAGAGATAGATTTCCTATTTTGAAATAGGCAGCATTCCCTTTCTTCGTTTGTCTCATTTGAACGGCGCTGTCTCATATGAGCAGCGTGTTTAGTGCCTCTACTCATATCAATGATCATATCATATCATGTAAATGAAATTAGCTATCGAACTACAGGTTCACTAAAAATCAAGAAATCCATAAACAAAATTTTAACAAAAAATAAACTTACTTCAAACAGAAAATTTTGTAAAACGAAAAATGCGTTGAAAAGTACAAAACAAATTCCATACTCTTGTGTCTACAATTATTGTTATTTTTGTTCTGAACACCATTATAGTATACTTGTGTTTTCTAATTTTATGAGAAATAATAATCCAGCAAGCAAATAACTTTGCAGTTTAGTCGTGGTTTATAACAAATTATTGCTCTGATAGTTAAAGAGATGACAGTTATTTCACTTAACATATGGCGCAAAATATGACAATATGGCAATCTTAAAAATTAATTCTCCTTTTCGTTCCACTGAAATACCTGAAAACTCTCGCACGCTCAAATGATAAAACAGTGAATTTCGGTTTCCGTCGCTGATTCCTACGAATTGCTTTTATTGCACAGCTGTGATGCAATTTTAAGCCATTAATCTTTTCCAAGCTGTTTAGGTGCTCCCGCACTTAGGTTAGTGCTACAATCATGCCATACTGCAGTTTTGTTATTTCAGCAATTTCGAACAAGCGACGATATGTAAGACTATCTTTCCATTTACAATTTCACACTTTTTGTTAGCTGAATTAAAATAATTTCGTGTTTAGGTAATTACAAAAAGCTATTATTGTTCAGGTTAGCTCTAGTATTTCAGATTAAAATGTTTTTAGATTAAGTTAAGTTAACACGGGATGTAATCTTTAGTATTACATTTAGTTTAGCCTACAATTATTTTCACTTTTAACTATTATTGTTTGTTGAAATCGTTTTTGTATTCAGAAATTCGCCCGCAGTGTGTCATATTTTAAATTTGAATATTATAAATACAATCATAGCTCTTAAATTTTATGTAACCATGTACGGAAATACCATGTGTAGAGGAACTTAAACATGCATTACGCTCACATCCGTGCCCAGGTAGACATACGCAGGAATAACAACCTTGAAGTATGGATTTATTTCTTATAAAAATGTTATTTCACATTGTAAAAGCCTTTGAATCATTAAGTTTTACATTTCCTAAAACCGAACTTAGCATAAAAAGTGATTTTGGCAATTAGATATCGAACAGTGGAAACAAGTTTAAGCTTTTAAGAACTTGGCATCTGCCTTTAGTTTGTGGTTATAGTGATGATCACGATAGCCATAAGGATACTGATTGTTATTAGAGTAATAACGTTGGTAAGTGTCGGTCGACTGAGCAATTAAAATCCCTTTGATATTGCTTTGAACCGTCAGTTAGTGAGAGTCTAACGGACGCCGATAAAGCTGGCCATTCTGGAGATTTATAACCACGCCAAAGTTAACGACTCGCCTGCCATTCAGGACACGCACTGTTGCTAACTTGTTTTTCGACGAAAAATGAAGTTTAGAAGCTTCCGGGAACAGCTGACTGGAAGTGCTATCAAAAACGTGATGCCTCCAGCGTACTGAAAAATTGCTACTAGTTTCCTCAAAGGAAAATAATAGGAGAGGAATGTAACATTTACCTTGTAAATTGCCGTTCCTATTTATACTTCATGTATTCTTCCAAATGAAGACTAATTTATGTTAAAATGTCTGAACCAGGTCCTTTTCTCCAAGGTTTTTCTTTAATTATATCTACCATGCAAATCAAATTTTCTATTTTTTTGTTTGCATTAGACTATTGACGTTAATAGAACAATAAGACTTTCACGATCGTGACTCCTCACAAGGCCGATTAGAATCAAAAGGGCTAATAGGATTCTGAAAAACGATTAGTAGTATAATACAAAATAAAACAATTGGTACTTAGACACAAGAGTTCACTGTGTATTATACTAGCAATAGCAATTTAAAATTTGCCGTCGTAATATTGTTACAACATATCTCGAAATTTGTCATTACTGAACAAAAGCACGTAGGAATTAATTAATCTGTTAATCAGACAAGTATTTAGGATCCAACAATTTCTACTGGAGTTCAATGGAAACATGTCTGGAATGTCTGTGTGTGCCTCGTACGTGGCTTGCTTACTTCATACAGTTCCACGGAGCTTTGTAATTCCTTTGTATTAAAAGTTCCCAGCTGTTATGGCGACAAATCATCTATATCATATCCACGATGAAAACGTAATTTCAACGACAATGATGTTTCCTGCATTTAAAATAAATTGTTGAACAGTAAAGGGGTTAAGAGGCAATTCCTTTTATAAATTAGGTTATTGTCTACTGCTGTATTACTTTTTAATTATAAAATGACACTTTGAAGCAAGTTTCTCTGTTTGGAACAATTAGTAACGAGGCTTTTCGACAGAGAACTGGAGTAATTGACATCGCACGGAGAATCTGTACGCTGAAGTAGAAGTCGGCCAATCATGTCTCCAGACGGGCCGATGGTCGCTGGAGCCGAAGTGTGTTAGAGTGGAGACCACGATTGGGCAAGTCTAGTGTAGGGCGCCCTGCGGTGTGATGGACCAACGAAGCTTGAAAAAAGTGGCTGGCAGCTGATGAATGCGGATTGCCCAAGATCGGGATAGTTGGCGCTCCTTGGAGGAGACCATAGGTTGATATTTTTTTAGTAGCAAAAGATTTGACGATATACTTCACATGTTATCGCAAGATGTTAGTGCCTACGTATTACAGTTTAGTCAAGTCAAAGTGTTGACTTGACGATCAATTTTATGCTTTAAGTACATGATTTTACTTTTTCATTATTAGTAATGAGTTGAATTATTGATTATACCAAACGTTTGTTTGACATAGTTTTGTTGCATAATCAGACGAGAGATTCAGAGTTTTGTGACTTTTGAATGACGGTGCGGAGCTGTGGGTTTGTATTTCGTATTTGTTTGCATAGTAGTATACAAGTATTTACGATAAAATAATGTTTTGTGTTTATCCTCATTACAAAACTCAAATATCCCGTATCGTACCCGATCCGTTAGTAGACCTGTTAATGTGTCAGTCTAGATTATATTAAGTATATATACATTTATAGGAATGGGTAACTACGAGTAGAAATGTTAGAAGATATTCACGACTATCTGTAACAATTATTGAACAAACTTCGATGTAGACAATAAACTTTACTACACGTTCACTATTTACGATTGTCAGATTTACCATTCAATTTACGTCATTTCATACCACGTTTCATTATATATGTCCACAACATCAATCTTACCGTCATTCCAGCACGTTGATCTACGATTTTTGTAATCGAATTACACGCTTCTCAATGACACGAATGCAAGCGCGACTCTTATACTAAGGATTTAACTACGGCCGTGAAATAAAGCCACTATTAAACCATGTCTAATGCCAACAGTGCGTGCTGTAACATTAAACAGTTTCTTTTGTTAGTAAAACGTTTAGTGATTAAGTTGAACACCACAGCCATTGTTGGTAATTTTATACTTTTATATGTATGTTCACTGCAAAACTGAGATTGGTCAAAGTGGTGTCGCGCCGCTGTGTGAGTACATTGATTGTTATGTAACTTAAAATCTATGTCCCTTGTTTTGAATTAGTTTTTGCTTTTTATTGTTTTCCATTATAGTAATGGTGTTGTCTTTATTGCGTGTATTTTAGTGTGAAAAGATAGAAAGAGTAAGAGAAGTTTTACCATTACGTTAATGTTATTTATTTATGTTAAAAAAGTACTCGATGAGATTAAATGTAACCTACATCGGGTTAAGTTCTATTTTCCATAGCGGTAAACCTTATCTTAGAATCTTATTGTTCACCTAGTCACGTATACAATAGTTTAGTCTTTTCCAAATGGCATTATGGGAAAATAAAACAGGCCGTTTTATTGATCCAGTCTGTGTTCATAAAGTCCTGAGTACGACTTCATGCAAGTTTTTATTGTTAGATTTTTAGGAAATTCGGAGACGCAGCATGAAGCTTAATAATATACATTGTAGTATAAATAAGGATCTGTCTAGTATACGGAACTCTTAAGACACAGCTATTTGTGTTTTTATTTTTAAGTGGCACTCCTTTTGGCGCGTTAGAGAAAAATGTGCGAGATGCGTGCGCACACCGTCACGGAAAATCGACATCATGAAATTATAATAGCTCGTCAACATTTTATTTTTTTATTATAAATTATGTACAAATAACTATTGTATGATATCTAATTAAAATTTATTTAATTAATGTGTTATAATAAAACGTTTTCAAAAGGTATAATATATTAAATATCTTTTTGAAGTTCTACTTTTTTCTATTATTAGTGTCGTTTTCACTACAAACAGAATAACGCGAAGGATAATATTCATAGAAAGATTTTTATCTTATTACACCATTGAAGTATAACTTCTTACATGCGTACATATGTAAATACACATACACTTTTTTCTTATATAATATTTGTGATCTTTTCCATTTGAAATAAATAAATATTTTGGACATTTGACACACAACGTCATCTAGTTTCAAACTAAGCAGAGCTTGTGCTATGATAACTTGACTGATTGATAGAAAACTTATTTACGTTTTTTTTTGTAAATACATACATATTATACATAGAAAACACCCAAACTTCGAAACAAATATTTCTAGATCAAACATCGGACCAAACGTTTCGGGTACAAAATACAAACTCGGGTACCGAAATCGAGACCTCAAGACTACCGTTGCACCACCGAGGTAGTTTATTAATTACTAATTTACAATATTACAAAGTCGTTAAATAATTATACACATAGAAAAAATTACTGGCACTGTAATAGCAGCTATAAAAAGCTTTAAAGGTTATTAATATTGGATTTAAAGTGACAAAGAAAAAGGGGTGGATAATTCTCGTTTAAATGCATAAAAAATTAATGAACCCTTTGCTTCGAAATTTAAGTTTAATGAACATTCCTTTAAATTTAGTTTTATCTGAAAATTTGAAATGGATACTCAAGTAGAGACTGCTGAATGTTAATTGATTTTAAAAAGGTATTATTTGATAAAGCGTAACGTAAGCGTAAGTAACACCAGACACTACCTAACATGGACGTGCTTATGGGAACTTTAAAAGGCTTTTAGACCCAAATAAAAATACTGTGAAATATGTAGTTTACTAATATAATGTTCAGTTGGTGTCGGTTTATGGTAATGGAATCATAAAAAGGTGTTGAATTTTAGAGTATGTAAAACAAAAATATCGTGTAGTAATAAGGTTTAAACTTTTAATCATTAAAATTAATAGCTTTTATTTCCTATCCGCGTCTTAACATTTCAAATACTTTCAAAGATTATGTCCGTGTATTAAGATAATGTGAATCGAGCACTTAACTTTAAGTTATTAACAAGTAATTATATAAAGTTAAGATAATCTATTCAACAAAAATGAACTGAGATACGTAGTAACAATTACACGACGTTTAATTCTAATTTAAATACAAGTTT
Organism: Hypercompe scribonia; assembly: GCA_949316085.1. Taxonomy (NCBI): domain Eukaryota; kingdom Metazoa; phylum Arthropoda; class Insecta; order Lepidoptera; family Erebidae; genus Hypercompe; species Hypercompe scribonia. The sequence goes on along the minus strand of OX438972.1, from coordinate 9,685,596 downwards.
ACCGCCATTTCCTTTTGAGGATAAAGTACTCATTTCTTGTTTTGTTTGAAATGTAAGTAAAGCTGGGCCTTACATTTTGTAAGTGACATTAGACATGTTAAGTTGTTAAATGATTAAAATATTTGTATAATGTGCTAGTATGCTACAAACAGACTAAAAAAATATAAAACTAATCATAAACAACGATTTAAACTATGAATCTTTTACTTACAAAATCATACTAAGTAGTGGCTAGCTAATATTTCCTACACTTACTATAATACTATATAACACTAGTTTGATGTAATAATAACATGACGTGGTAATTTAAATAAAACATTGTAGGTATTATCTAGAAAGCCATATTTCGTTGTATAGATAAATGTTTTAAAAGCGTTTCGTGTAAAATTTGAACATAACAGTACATGCGCGTAATGATACTCGAATTCCCTAGACGAAAGTTAATGCGGTTTCATTGTGGTGCACTTTGGCACACAGATAATGGTTGCATCGTGTCAGCCGTTGTAGAAAACGGGCGTGCTGGCCCTGCAATTTTCTGTTTGTTGCGCTCAACTAAAGCAAAAACACCGATCGTGGTAAACGAATTGTTAGCGTTACTCGCAATGAAATTGGACAGTAAAATGGGACAGCGAACGAGGATTTGGAAAGTGGATTTTCGATGCCCTCTATGTTTTGTTAGACCCTTGTTTGATCTTGGTTTTATCTATGCATGCTTATTTTAGCTAGACGGATTAATGATACGTTACTAAGTAGTTAAAACGGATAGTAATATGAACACGAAATAACAAACAAATTAAGTAATTAATGACTTGTAAACTTTTTCATATTCAAATGAAATAACATAGTTATAACTATACATTTATCACTACAGTACTGCTTATGACAAAACAATGTCAACATCTGTGTGGTGATGGTTTAAGAATAAGGAGTATGCCCGCTCCTACTTACCGCATGGGTATCGTAAGAGGCGACTAAGGGACGAACTACACAGGACAACATAACTGCAAGGAAAAGGAAAATTTGAAATAAACCTTAACCCAAAACTTCCTTGCTAAGGAGAGGCCTAAATCCAGCAGTGAACTGTTAAAGACTGATCATGATGATGCTATGACAAAACAGGTTATTAGTTTCATTTAAAAGTATTGACAAATTCAACTACTTAGAAGACCACATTCAACATAATGAAAAAGGTATGATGTGCGCACAATTTCCGTAAAAATGAAATGTAAACGTTATTACTGTTTTCCAGAATCATTAATCCAATTACTGCTTAAATATCGCTGTAATGCAAACATAAATGAAATGTCAGTCACTAGGATAATGCTTACACTCTCACAAATGATGCTCATTTTGTACAGTATTAATAAAACGAAATATTCGGCAATCTCATCGAAAATCATATTCTGTCACTCTGAAATGTATATTTGTACCAATCGGAAAACGTTGGTAAATTGTGTTGTGAATGTATCGACTTAAGCTTTTGTAGTCATGACGCAATCACATTAAATGGTGCGTTGGACAATTTACTAACCAATCACAAAGATGAATCTCAACAAAGAAAGAATCTTATTGTACTTGTGAGTATAGTGGTTATATTTAAGCTGTACATTAGCGAGCCACGTGTCTCGTCAACGAAGAAAAATGTGGCGTAAATTCGAACGACAAACATTAAGCCTTAATAAGGATGATTGACATTTTGATTTTACCCAACTTTATGACATTGTCACATGCTAGATAAACTTTCAGATTTATTATAATCAACGCTTTTATTGTGTTATATCAAACTTTTATATTGTATAACTTTCCCGGACTAACTTAGTACGTCCACAGCCTAACTAAGGCTGATAGGTATACAATACTAGATATTTTCATTGTCTCTATTGATGTATTTATGCCAGCTACACATATGTAAATATATCTTAAGCAACAATACATCAAGGACTTATTCAGGGTGTGAGCTCGTTTGTTTTACGAGGTTGCATTGTGGTAATGTGGAGACGCGCCGTCTAGCCGCTCGATGCCGACGACGCCGCTCTGACGAGACTGAAGAGGGTAGTCGTAACATCTACGTAATCCCTGTGATGCTTAAGGAATTTCGTTGGAAATTTTTCCTCTCCAAATTTTTCGTGCTTATCATATCCAACAAAAACTCGTAAACTATTTGCGTGACACACATACTCTATGCGTAAAAGAAAAAAGAGGTCTCTTAAAGAAAAATTTATTTTTTACCAATGACAGCATACATAATTAAACTTTAACCTCTTTACTAAATACATATGAATTGTCGTTGAAGCTACTTGATGCTTCTTCAACTTTACTACCCGTCACTTTCATATATTAATTGCTATAACTTCGCTAAATGCAAGTATCAGGATGCATTACCATATATCATTCAAGTTTCTTCTAACTTCTTATGCTTACGTTTCTTATTTTTTTCTATTATTAATGAGATTCTATGGTTTGCGCATTCTCTTATATAAGTTAATCGAATATTCGATTCGACAGTAGCATTATAACTGTAAAAAAGTTGTTAAAATAGAGTTCGAGTTAAATATGTTTTTTTTTTGTTGAGTACCTGTCATTATTAATGTTAGTAATGTAGAGTTTGAGAAATTCCATCTGATAAAATTTTCAAATAAAGTTAACATTTAGATTAACAACAGGAGCGGTCTAAGTTCTTTATTACTTCCTACAAGTTATAGAAGAGCAAACGTATTATCGTGAGACTCAAAGTTCGTGGATAATAAGCTACCACATATTGGAACTTTACCTTATTGTAATCTTTACACCCAACCGTATATGGTTCTAAAAAGGAGTTAAATTTACTCTAACTGTATTGAATTAAAAAACAATTATAAATTTAGGGGTGATCCATCTGAATAAGTAAACACTTTTTTTGTTAGCGTTATATTGTATGTCGTTTACGTTCAAAAAATAATAAAAACAATACCATGTGGATGCTAATATTTCGTAAAAGAGTTAAAAAAGAAGGAATTTGGTATATGATTTATAAATATCACATGACAATAGTTAATTTAATTAAAGTAAAGTAAAGTAAAGTAAATTTTATCGCCTTTAATAGTAAACTGCTGGACATAGCCCTTTTCTACGAGAGGTTATAGACGTATTGCTCTGTTAAATAATATAACGAAATATATAATATTATAACATTAGAGACACAGAGAGAAGTCAGTTGTTTTTCTGATTCTGTAACAACTATAGTAACTATAATAACTACTGTAACAAATGTAATATAGATGAAATGTGAAATGATAGAAATGTAGTGTATATTTATTTAGCGTATATTATGCATGGTACAGTATTCTAAAGCATAGCTTTTTACAGCAGCCATTAATTCAACACGAATTGAACATTTTACGTTGTTCATTTCATATCGTCACAATGTCCATAAAATACCTTGAGTGGGTGTTTTACTATACGTTCGACAATAAAATGTCAGATTCACTTAGCCGCTGTTTAATTACGTCTGTTTATAGGATTAATATATTTCTTCTGTTTTATTATAGGTGATTATAGTTAGGTATCGGTATAAAGACATCCAAATTTGATGTACAAAACTTTAATAAAATAATGTAAGCCAAAAGATATATGTGAAAATGCAGGACACCTAAGAAAGTGTCTCGTAAAATGTTAATAAAAATATACTGCCAAATAATTTTTATGGATAGTAAAATTGTTCCATAATTTACGAACGGTGTTCATCAAATTTTACTACAAAATTGAATGTGTGCCTTAAAACATCGGATTTCCTGTTAACAGTCCAAATTTTCTACCTAAATATAGTCTTGTGCAGTTAACATTTATTTGGTTCGAGATGTCTTCAGGGAATACTTCAGAGTTGGCATCAAGTTGGTACTAACGTTGGTGTCGTAGCGAAACTTTGATGCTATTTTCTGCTAACTTCAGTTCTGATTAGGTAGAGAAACTTTGGTCGAGGCGTTTCTTCAAGTCTAGTCGAAACTAAGAGAAATAACTACAACAAGTTACAAGTGAAATTTAATTCGAGGCAGATGTACCCACTCGTTCCTAATTCGTATGTTAACAAATTCTTTGAATTTTCTAACAACAAATTTTGATTTCTAAGAGATACCAATAAAACTACCAACCGTGTACGAGTATTTATACTCAATGCGTTATTTACGATTTTAACTTTTCATTGCCTATTTGACCTTTAAGTAGTCCCATTTCAAGTTTGAAGTAAATTAATGTATATGAAGTATTATTTCCTCAATTTTAAGGAGTCTTAAATTTTATGATTACATCTTAAAGTAACTCAACGTTTTCTTTTTCTTCAGAGGGATAGTATTTAAAGTAACCGCTTTTTTATAGTTTAGCAATTTGGTAGCAGGTGCGGTGCTGAGGAGAAGGGTCTAAGATCCTTGCCCCAAATGTTAGCTCCATTACATCCACAAAATTGCCTTTCCTTCGTTTTTTATATCTTATTAAGCGTTAGGATCTCACCAATATTTTAAGTTTAAGGGCAGGGTATAATAAAGTGTGGTGTTTTGTATAAAATGTAAATCGTTAAGCTCATAGCCCTGAAGTAACACATCACAGTAATGAACCAACACACCGTGTAACCGTGATTAAACGGCTCAGATCAGTGAGTGTTCGATCAAACGGAACCGTTACCCGCAGGAGTACAGAAGCCGCCTCTACGAATCACAGCTTTCATTAATAGATCTTGATTACCTGTTAGGCTTGCTTATCCTTTCTACTATAATGCCTCCTTTAAATTAATACGTATTCGTATTATTAATTATTAGTAAATGTGAAAATGGTTTTTGTATAGTCAAATATGTATAAATAGTTAAGTCTTTACGTGTACGATCTGCGATACCCTTGAAGATCTATGTATGGCTAAATACAAACATACATATTAAATTCACTCCAGTCGTAGATGTGTACAGAATGTGAAATTAATAAGTAATGCTGTAAGGAACTCTTAAGATGTGCTCGAGATACTTTTGTAGATTGTTGTAAGTATGATGACATCATACAGCAATATAATGAAAGCAGGCACTATAATTAGGTTATCATTTAGATAGATACGTTTATAAGAACTCGAACAAAGAAAGTTAAAAATGTACAAAACAATGGTATGCTTAGTGATAACAAAAGTACTGAGACGTAAAAATTGCCTCAGAATTGAAATTTACGTAAATGTTTCCGAAATTGCAGTTTAAGCAGCAAGCAGCACTATTTAACTTGTCTATTTTAATCTAAGATTTATAAACTGATTACTGGTGTGAACAAATTTTTGACAGCAAAGCGAAGGTTCTGGAGTAAAAAGTTTGGAACTTCTTAGTCGTGTATTATTAAACAGAACCATTTGTATTAACTCATATTTCGAACACGACTTTAAAAAATATTAATCCTTACACGCGTGAAGACACGATTTTCAAGTCTTGAATTTTAACGTCTTTGGTATTAACACATATAATGTTTGATATTTTTATCACGATGACTTATCTTTTCCAGAAAGATTTCTTTTCTAAAATTGAGAAATTTATCGATACAAACCATTATGTTGACCAGATTTGACTAGATAAATGAATATTTAAATATATGTATAAATAGTACATAAAAGATTTTTTTGTTTAAAATTTGCAACTCTAACAACTAAATACAAACAGATGCGTTATATTACAAGAACTAAAGTAAATAGTCAAAAACGACAGCTGCAGACTCCTTAACAATGAGTAATTCATTTTTATCTCGAAAGTACAATAACATAAACGAGTTAAGTGTATATTAATTAAGAGTCCTAAAAGCACAAAGGTCTGACGCCATTAGCGCAGGAGTGACTCGTAACATAAGGTGCTTCTATTATGAGACCTGTCCGTAATGGGTGCCGCCACCTAATGACTTCGAGAGCTCTTCAGGTAAAGCTCTCTTTAACTGGATATTAATAATGGCCCCTCTTTGATATGATTGCCTACGTGAAGTCTTTTGAACCTTTGTTGTGTTCTTTCAAATTTTGTCGACAAACATGGGTAGAGGAGAGGAAAACCTTTAAAATATTTGTGTGATTTGTTAATTGAGGAAGATGTTATTGTGATGCTGAAGCCTCACATTTATTATCAAAGGGATATGGTAAGAATTACCTACATTAATGTCAAATGCGACAGTATCGGTATGCAAAGTTAAGTAAGTTTAAGTAAAAGTCCTCTTATCAATTAAAATAAGAACCTATAAACCGAATGCGTATAAATGTTTATCTCACTGACTTTTTATATTTAATCTACTACATTTAACACTTTAGGTGCATTGACCGAGTTGACATTTAATTAAATTGATTCATGTCTGACTTGAACCACTGACCCGTTTCGTGCCGAACCAGCCGTAAAATATCCAACTTGTCAATTTTTTACGTATCTTTTGCAGATTCTATATTTTATTATTTTGTATTCATTTTATTTATTCTCTAGTAACTGAAATTGAAATTATGTACAAAATATAAAACAGACCAATGATTTATTTTTTGTTATGTTATGTTTGATATGTTTACGACCTCAAAACGATAATTCACGTTAAGGTCATGGGTCCCAGTGTTTGTTTCATTACAAGAAAGCACGCCTTTTTCTTGCATTGAGAATTAGCGTTACCATTCAATCTAGTAATATTGACAGTCTTCTGGGAACGTTACTCATAGTCGATGATGCAAAAAAATATTCATATTTTCTAGTACTGAAGATCAATAAGTTTTTAGAAAGTTATATTACTTCCCTGAATAAATAACGGTCACAATAAACATAAGTGATGTTTAATGAAGTTGAAACAACAGTACTTTAGCTTAAGAATGTCACTATTACTTAGTAGCGGTACGACATACCAGAGGCTTATTTCAATCTGCTGCATATGAGTGATTGCCATCAAGATGACGCGTCATGCGGCCGCCCCTATAAATTAAAAGTCAGACGTCTGGCTGGTCATTAATTTGGCTGTCCGCAAATTGTTTACACATTACGTCATTTTCAGTCACATACTGATTCTACTAACATTCCAAATCGGCTTTAAAACCAGTTATTCAGGACAACTAACTTTTTATTCTACGTTTATTGGTTATAGTGCTTGCCTTATGCACTCATAATAGTTTTACCTAACCCCTTATCAACCTTTAAACTGTTTTCAAAAGAATATAACTAATTAGCTTGGAGTAAAAAGGTTTGAATTAAAATCTTTAGGAAGAAGTCACTTTGTTTACAGTCCATAATTCATTTGTAAAACGATTGTGTGTTTCTTTAAGCTGAATAAATTTTTTATTACAGGTTTCTCAAATCTTTTGGCACTGTTAATCGCAGTTTCTTTTCTAAATAGGTTAACATTATTTAAGAAAAACAAATAATTCGTTTGTAGACACCATATCTCATTAAATATAATAAATGTTCAGCTGTGCGTTGTGTATTATTAAAATATTTATAGTTGTACTCGAATGTATGTAGCTTCCTCTCTGCGGTATAGTAAGAACCAAGAAAGGTTGGTTACGTAACGACTGACAGATCGATATTGTTATTGTTAGGAAATTTGGTGTTACAGACATATAGGGCGTATCTACTTCCCTTCGACAGTTTACTACGGTACATTTATTAGAACGGCCATTGTTTATAGACCAAATAATTGGCGAGACTCAGATGTTTTCATCTAGATAGCAAGTAATTTCGTGATCTATTTTACTGGTACGATTAATGGCTGTTAACCTACTCTACACAAGAGTATGCAATTGATCCTTTGAATCATAAAACGGGTAACCTTTGTTCCCAATGCGCAGAATTCTTTTCTTGCTCTAACTCAACAAAAAATGTGATTCTTGTAAATATTGAAATAAGTGTCATCAATTTTTTTATACTACTGAGCAAAGATATCTTTACTCAGTAATATAAATAACCAAATCAGACAGCTAAGGCATAACATATGTTTAGCTTAGCAATCAACACAGCACAATGTCGCTACAGTGACTGTTTTCACGCCATATTCACATTGCACTATCGAGAACTTGTAGTTGTTTGTCATGTCCCGATCCATGTGCTCAAGCGCAGCGTACAGAAAGCAGACGCATTCTCGGCGAACGGGCGCGCGGGCGTGCAGGGTCAACGGTCGCCGTGCGCTTGCGCCTGGGAACCAACGATAAATATTTGAATTTCAACACTTGATACATATGCTTAGCTAATTGATTATAGTTTTAGCTAAGTGGTAAGGGATGTTTATGGTAGAGATGTTATAATTTCTATGTTGGACCATTGCGAAAATTTATATATATATCCTGTTGTGTCCGGTTATATATCCTGTAAATGTAGATGCTATTCCATTATAACTAAAATTGTGACATGTTGTAATAGATTTTCATTCGAAGAACATACTCACAGACTGTGTTTGGCAAGTATATTCTATAAGTCTAGCCCTTGTGTGTTCTTAAAACCTAATTAATAAATATAATTTTTAAACGTCTCTTTATTTCACTATTTTCATGCAACCAATGTGACATACTGACTATTTTCTGTGTATAAGATCTTTGCGAATTTATGATCGGTTCGCGGTTTACTAAAATTAATTTAATGGCAGCCACTAAGAGCGCGTAAAATTAAAAGACATTAGGTTTAAATTTCTATTTATATTTATTATACTAGTTTTCCCTTAAGAGGTGCAATTGGGACTAGTTGAAGACAAGTTGTAACTAAGATTGTAACGGTGAAAATTATCTTGCTCTATTAAAATTGTAGCGCTAGGGTAATCTTTTTAATCAACTATTGACAACAGTGCTTCAGACTACTTGGAGACAGTATAAAACCTTTTATGTTTCGGAATGGTCAAAATGTTTTATAAGACCGCATGATAATCCTACTTGGCCACGAAAGAGTGCTTATATTAAGGATGTACTGACTAAATCCTTACGTCCTTATATCATGAGGGCTGTAACACGCCCCTGGACGAAGTAATCCTGGAATATAAATATATGACTTTACCGAAATTTACTTTAATTTCATGGATCAAGGGTATGAATTCATTTCATGGATAGAGGGGAAAAGCAGAAAAGGTCATTGCCTATACCTTTATATTATTATGATAACAAAATTTATTTCATAGTTTATTGTCTGGCAATGTGAGTAGTTTTCTAGATAAATCTTTGAAAGGGAATGAGATTTCTATATACTTATCTCTTGAACTATTTATTTGATCTTCGACAACGAAACTCTTCAAGAAATGACAACAAATCAACTGCGATTGCTACTATCGCATAAATATAAATTGCTTACGCAAACCCACAACATAATATCACGGCTGTACACCGGAAGGTAGTCCCGAGGTGATTTTACAGCCCCAACGACATATATTAGTTTATTTCTCCAACTATACAGGTATGTTTTTTCGTTTGGTAGTAATTACGTCATGTTGCTGAGCTGATGATGGTAGGGTCCTTGACGTTTATGATTTCGAGGTGACTGTTTTATTTTTTCAAGATATTTGTTAGGTGTTTGTATTGGATTACGGAGATATGTACACAATAAGTGAAAATTGTGATCACAAAATATTGTAACAAAAAAAAAAGTATGTTACACAATTATTTTCACGTTTGTTATCTCATAATTCTTGCCGTTCTAAATCAATTTGGAAAATTCTTTACTATTTGGCATAGTATATTTTCCCTATTGGTATAATCATAGCCAAGCATAATCAAGTGCTAACCAAGTAGGTTGTGCGCTTGTGACGCTAAGCAATATCAGCCAAATTAATCTATGGATGGGTGATCATCCTTAACATATTGAGACCCCTCAGGGCCTCACGAGCTCAGGGTTGTCATGCAAGCGTCTATGGCAATTGATAGTGTAAGCCATAAAAAGTCTTCCTACAGAATTTCAAAGTTGTCTAATATAGTAAAAATTAAGGGTCAGCCGTATCGCATTAGAATTAAAACCGAACCCAGTTCGGTTTGGGCAAACGTTCAGAGGAATAGAATTTCCCCCATTGACTTCTCTCTATTGTAAAGATAAGATTCAATTTCTAATGGTATATGGTATCTACTCATTATAAATCTACCTTACACTAGAAAGAGTAAAATAAATCTTTTTCGAAAACAAGAATTTAACCGACTTCATACAATACTAAAAAGAGAACTTAAAATGAAAAGATAATTATAAATCTAATTGGGAACCTAAAAAAGTGTATATTATAACAGCAATATGTACCTTCTAGTCTGCTTGAAGGTCGTGCCAAGCCTAATAGGTTACTAAGGCTACTTAACGATATGTCTAATTATTTCTATTCTTTAAATTTTAACACATTTTATTCTACACTTAAATATACTACATATTTAATATTCCAAACTAAAATGACAAGACCATTCTTCATATTATTCGATATTGTCGACTCTAATAAGCGTGGTCGCTTTAAAAGGATATTGAATGGAGCGTATCGGTGATACTCGGCCAGTCAAAATATATTTTTAATGATAATGTTCCAGTCATAAATATTAATGAAACATGCACCGAAGACTGAGTCGATTTACGGGACACCATGTCGGGTTAACATCACAGGGTCTTGTAAGGCGTCGAAGCGTATTATAAATATTAAAAACTTCACGTTTTAAGGATAAAACTTAGTTGATAGCGTGAGCCGTAGAGTATCGCGTGCTCGGCTGGGGACGTAATAGTTAAATTTAACCAAACCAAATTTGTCGTTATTAGACGTTCAAAGGCACGTAAATAAATAGGTAGTAGAGAATTATTCTTGTTTCCATTACACATAAAAAATACCAGCCTTCTAAATGAGTAATGTTGTAATAAAATATTTTGGCGTAAGTAAATGGAATGAATATTTAGATAGTGATATACGTACCTACTCGTGTCATAGGCTATTATAGTAGACTGTACATGCACAGTTAATCATACGGGACATTACTGAATTAGTGTATATACATAATTGTTAGGTAGAAACTTAGTCCTTCTAAATATTGTTTAAATACATTGTGATACAATTTGATATTTTAACACAATCATTTGGTATTTTTTAAATTTAAAACATGAGTGCTGTTATACTTGTGATGGGCTATTTCTGAAATCCAACAACGTCACTATCGCTTGCCGAATCGCCCTATGGAAAAAATGACGCCTAAAAGCTATTTTTTGATAACATCTTGGTTATACAATACCGTAATAATCGTACCTTACCACGATAAATATGCATTTTATGGCTAATAGAGAGGTATGCAAAGCACTATTTTGGAATACCTCTTCTATGCTTCGTTGTTCTTGACAAACTGTATGAAGAATTTTGTCCGAAGTTGGACTATTGGTCGAAAAGTGATAGACTGAAATTTTTAATGCGTTGTTATCAGGTTCATGGCAATCGTCTTTATTATTACTTTTGTTTAATGGTAATTTTTGTTATTATTTATATTATACTCGTAAATTTTGTCTTGTAGCGGAACTTGCGTGCAGATATTACTACAATTAGTGCGTGTAATCAACAGCTTTTAACAGTCCACTGCTGGACATAGGCCTCTCTTTAGTATGGAGGGCATAATATAGTCTTTCTGACATTTATTTTAGTATATGCCAAAAGTTTTAATTGGGTGTAGGTCATGGCCGCAGGCTCAAGTATCTTGACTGACATTAGCCATTACTAGTTTCTGTTCATCATCCTCCTTCTCCTGCATTTCATTCACTCCCATACCACAGATGAAGCTAGTTGTAAAAACGAAACGAATGGTGTGCTTGACGAATGCTTCTGTTAGTGGTAACGACGTGATATTAAATTTACGTTTATAAGTTGCTTTGGAAACTATGCATATTTATGGTCGTTTCAATAAAAGAAAAATATACTTTACTCACACTATAAATGGTTTATTTTCAAAACTCTCGATACATTTCTAAAGGTATCCTCTTTTTTAGAACCAAAAAACTGTATTATTCTATTTAAGTCGCCTAACCTATTTATCTTAAAATACTAGTTTTATTTCAATTTTCTGCTTGTATTAATAAAAGACTTGTTCTTACTGGATCATGCAAATGCTAGTTTAACGTAGCTAATTAACAGCCTTTTACTTATTCTACTTAATTCGTAAGCATAAGAAATCCATTACTTTTAGAAGTTAATGCAAAATGGTACCTTATTTGTATATTGGCAGTACATTTACCGCGTCATAACTTAAATACTCCAAGTTGTTGAAGGCTAAGCAAGTTGAATAGTCTCTTGGTAGGACTAATAATAATTAAGTAACTCGTAGTTTGCATATTCATAATTAAGTGGAACAGTAATGAAGGATTAGATACGTCTACGCGGTACGCCAACGCTTTGACTTCCTGAAATTCTGTGAAAGATTTAAGTAAGTATATATTTAGATTTGTAATTTGTTAAAATCGTTGAAGTTAACTTTCCCAAGGCCTGAAAATATATTTTAGTTGGTATGGCAAACTTTTTAACGTGCAGTAAGTCCTTCTGTCTAATAAAATTAGCTATCTAAATACTCGATCGTGAAGCTTTCTTTTGCGACCTTCATCTTGAATGGGATTTGAATTAATTTTCCTATGACATTTCTTAGATTTTTATATTAGGTCTTATATTAGTATGTTATGATATTATTCCCGAAATATTTCCCTAATGCATACTCACTTCCCTGGTGTGTAAGTAATGTTACTAACCTAAAAAAATATTAATAGTTTCGTGTTATTCCTTCTAAAACTATTATGTACATAATTTAGGATCAGTTCCACCATTTTCTGATAAAGTTCATAGTAGACTATTTTGGGCTTATCTGCTAAATAGCTACAGATTTCCGTATCACACGTATTAGATAGAGACAGATTGTATATTTAATCAACTTTTATCTATACATAGTGTTGAACAACAGATAACTATCCAAAATGAACAGGAACTAGTGGAATTGGCCCAAAAAAATTATATTTTTTCTTACAACGTTAAGTCTAAAACAACGGAAATCCAATATGCAGTTTGTCAGCTTAGCGTGTATTTAAAGCATAGATAACTAGCAGATACTTTTGACTCGTGGAAATTTTGATCAGAGTGTGAAAATGAAAACCCTCTTGTTTTCATATTTCCACTACAAAAAAGTGTAGCCTGCAAAGAGTCAACGTAACAATACCCGGTAATGATAGTCCCTAGCGTGCATTGGAAGGAGCCATTCGAAATTACATCCCTACTCCGAGTGGAGTTTTACATTCGAGATGAGCATCTTTAACAGGGTAATATTAGGGATCGGCTGCATTGTAATGTTGTATCCTTAATATGGTATTGTCATGAAATGAACAAGGAAGGCAATTTTGACCGCGCACGTACGCAATAGCTGTAATTTGTTCTTCTTGTGTTAGAAATGTTATGAAACTTAGACGTCTTTAGGCCGGATATAGCTGTTTACTGTATGTCTAATTAGCATTGCCGGTCTATTTATAAATTTGAATGGTAAGTACTTTAGAAAAGCACCCTGAACAAACTATTTTATGTACTTTCTACATAGTTTGTCTGGAGTTCATGTAAAGGTTAATGACATATTAGATAAATATAGATGCTGATAATTTGTATTACTTTTAGTGTAAGTAGTGATGTTAGCGCCTAAATGGGTACTAATATAATCTACCGTTAAAATCTCTCGTAGGCGAACGACGCGCTTCGTTTAATAAAGAGTTTAAATACGTCTTATATGATAACATGATCACGTTTAGAAGTTTTGCGGTACGGCGGTAATTTATACAACTTACATTTACATGCACATACTGACAAAAAGTTCAACTTTATGAAGTCACAGTTTAATATTTGGTAATTTTAAATTTCTATCTACTGTAGGAATCAGGGTAAACATACCACTATAATGTAGTTTGCTTTTGTGTAACTAAATTCGTCATCGAATTCTGACAAATAATAATTACAGAGTCTGACACAAATGGCTGCGATGATTATCGTGTAAATTAATTAAATTGTTTCGTGGTACCAATGTTATTGCAAAATAAACTTGAGATAATGATTGTTTTTTATACTTTCTGTAACATGACTTTTCAAAATACACATGAAAAACCACAGTGGCTTTTGCCAAAATACTTTAACTCATTACATATTATTAACTTTTATTTTAACTATTACATACTTTGAAATAGAAAAGGAAAATCAAATAAAACAAAAGTATGTAATTATTACTATATGATTACCTTAACTCCCCTTTACATAAATAAATGATACCATTTATACATCAATATATTTTACATAAAAGTATTCCTTTTTCCACTTTCCTTCATCTATGTCTATGGTAACGAAGATACTAGGAATTCGCTTCAGGTAGGCATATATAGGTAAAAGCTTATAAAAACTAAATATTATAATACTTGAATGTTCCATTTTCTTTACTTGTAACGATTTTCATGGACAGTGTTTGCTCAGTTTCGTGTATCGACAGGGTGCTGTTAAAATAACTTTTGTGAAGAATACGTTTGTTTAATACAGTACAAATATTGTTTCAAGTCATAAGCGCCTCCAGGCCCCCGTCCCCTCAACTGACACTTGTAGACTGTGAAAATTTAGGTAGTAAGTACTAAACTGTACAGTTTAATCTCAGTTATTTTATTTTAAATCCCTATAAGTAAACTCAACTTTGGATGTCGCTTTTCTGCATTGTATTAAAATTATCTAATATGTAATTTATAATTACGTCACTCAGTTCAGTGTATATTGTGCTTTATATCATTTTTAAGTTCTTTGTATAGGTTATTCGTATTGAAATTTATAGTTAAATATGACGAGCTTCTAAAACTATGAGAATGACTAAGTACGTGAATGACTAGCTACTTGGTGAATGGATCGACGTTTTGTTTTTGTACACAACAATCAATTACCTACATTGAATAACGAATGACAATTTCTGTTGTTTGCTAAATAAATATTTCATAAGTACTCTCAGATATCAAAACAAAGACATAAAAAGTCCTTAATGTTCTTAGATATATATACTACCGACAACATTTGCCAAAGTCATAACTTAAGCATCTGTGTAATTAGTTTTGCCATTTAACGCTCATACTAAATATTTGTACAAGGAGTAATTACATCAAAACATTTGTCGAATATAAAGTAGTAATTGACCTAGAAGGAAAACGAGCCAAAACAATTTAAGAACAGAACAAACAAAAATAGTCCTTCATTCAAATAAAAATAAGTACAAAATTTGCTTCTCGTGTTTTGTGAAATGTCTGGCAGTTTTAACTAGAATAAGAGAGAGATAGACACTACACTGTAAAGAAAAAATTGTAAAGAGCATCAGGTGCGACGAAGGGACTTTAGAAATGATAAATAATAATATATTCGATGGGATTAAACACTAGAAAATATGTAAATATTGAAGTACGACAACGTGATCTCTGGGCTACAACGATAGAACAGAATTTAGACACGTTTGTTTTACTTTTTGTGTTATTTTTTCTTTGTTGCATTCTTGAAATCTGTTTTTCATCTCAGCAAGTGCAGTATGTATACCATAAAATAATAAGTTTATAATATGATTTGTCTAATTTGCGACGTTACACGTCTACATAACTAGATAAAAAAAAGTTTGAAACAGCTTTTACGAATTGAAGTTCACTTACTGCAAGTTGACTTTTGCAACACTAAGCGTAATTATTCCGATAATTCAGTGCTTGAGATTGTAATTGCCTTTTCAATGCTAATTAACATTTTCTCAATTAAAATTAACATAAATATTACTTTTAATTATATGCGATGTTGTTTATCCCGTTTCAAACTTACCCAGTGATTGTATGGGTCGTGTGGATCATTGCTTAATTTTATATAACGATAATGTTCCTCTATAAATGAACAATCAAACGTTACAATATTGTTGCGACAAAACATTTATATGAGAATTCAAGTTTGTTTTTCATATCACATCAACGTTAAAAATAACCAACAAACTTTTGACTTTTTGTTAGGCTTAAAAAGTAATAAATAAATAAGATTTCTGATACTGAAATTTTTCATACAAAGTGTTGTTATTAATATATTATGTAATTTAAAAATTAAATCTCTCTAACAAGGAACAATTTGTAATTTCCTATAACAAAGTTAATCTAATATAATATAAGTGGCATTCAACAACGTAGAAACTTTTTGGCCTCAAAGCCACACCTGGACCACACATAACTCATCCTAACCAACACAAATATAATGAAATTCAAATTACACCATCAAAATTATTTGATTTGTGTACCGGTGAAGTGTAGAGCTAACATTGACTGAGACAGTCCTCTTCCGTCTCTCTCTACCTTTAGTTTAAATAAGTTGATGGTACAATATGCATAAGTTTCATCAAGCGAGTAATGCTAATGCCTTTTAAAGCACCACTCGTCTACGTCGCTGCACTCGACCGCGCAGGCGATGGACCGTACGTATTTCAATAACTTACATTTACGTATGTTATGAAACTTAAATTCATATTAAATTAACAGTGGGAATAGCTTTCATGTTCAGTACAAGCTTAACTGTAGAATAGCCACGAGAACTTTTAGGTTTTGTTCTATTTTCGTCGGATTTACAGACGTATTATGTATTAGATGTGACGGCAAAAATAATTTTGCAGTGGATAAAAGTAAACCAGTTAACTGTGTGACTTAGAATTGTAAGAAAGTTTAGATTTGAGGAAGAAGTAGTCCTCTAAATGTGTTGACTCATTTCTGAATACTCAAGTCTTCACAATTCGTAAGTTTCACTAGAAATCATCTTTAAGTAAACATAGTACGGGATCACAATGATTTGAAACGTTTAAATATATTTACTCTTTCTAAAATCCAATTTTTATTAAGGTCTACATTTACATAACTTGCGCATTTTTTACAAGTCTTGATTTATATGCCACTAGAAATCTAATGTTTCTTTTGTGTGACATTATCGTTTAACACAAACGGTAACCAGTAACATATATAATACTTTATAAAGGCAATTTGACACACTCTTTTCAGAACACGGTACGTACAACTAATTTCTAAAACTAAGTATAAATTTTGTATTTTTTTTATTATATTAGCTTTTTCTTTCTTAAAAAAAACAAAAAACACAACGCCCGCACTAGGGATAAATCCTGTGTCGCGGGGGACTTTACAAACATACAAGAAACGGATACAAAGATTACCCAGGCTTAGAACAACAATTTGTGCATCGCACAAAGTGTTGTTCCATGTGGGGTTTAAACCCACAACATTCAGCGCAGTAGAGAACCGCTTACACCACTAGGCCAAGCATGCAGTCAACTTTATGGTACTTATTACAATAACTGTTATAAGTGAACGTTTTCCTTGCGAGGTAAATCGTTAAGCTTTTAAGATTAAATCTGTCTACTATAAGCCAAGTGGTTCTAACTTTTTATGGTTATCGCTAAAAATGAAAGTATATGTATTACTATATACATACAGTATACACAGACATAAACTATAAGTATTTTGTAATAGAAAGTTGCAGTATATTTTAACAAAATAATGACTACAATTTTCGGCTCCGAATCTTTTCGTGTGATATATATCGTTTATCACCATGACGTTACTATTTATATGATAGGAGTAATCAACATGTAAATATTTTTTACATTAAATATTGTATATGTTGTACATGTTGTATGTTATACAAACATAACTTTAAAAAAGTATCATGAACTTTAATGTGTCTACAACATAGTGAACTGCAAGTCTGTACTCTTTACGCCTTAATTTTTCATTCTTCGGAGTGGTTTTTCCTTCGAATTTAAAAATTTAACTCCTTTTACGATAATCAAACCGCACTAGTTCATAAATGATGAAATTTTGAGGTAAAAAACAACCAAATGCAGAATACCACACATCGATCGTCCGACTAATACCACACATCCATACAAGTGCCCTCTTTTTTGTATTTTTTGAATTTTTAACTCCAAGATTTATTTCGTCATTAATACATCACTCAGTGGATGTACAAAAAACGTTTAGTGGAATTCCATATTACCGTTAGGCCACTTGTTGTTGCTCTGCTATTGTATGATTCGCGTTCGCATTTCAAACTTTTTTTTTAAATTGCAACTTTATAAGATTTTAATGTTGTTTTCCGCCTGCCATAAGTGTCGTACTCATTAAATAGGTTAGGTATAAAAATATTAACTTAAAGTGAGAAAAAGTAAAAATTGGTACTACGATTAAGCTTAAAATCATTTAAAATTTGACTAGGATTAAGTAGGTTAATAGTTACTAACTACTACTACTTACTAACATAATCTAACTGAATGTGCTTCCTCAGCTTTCGAACTGAAACAATAGAATATTGAAACGGGTGATTGCGAAGTAAAACTGAAGCTAATGGAATATTGATTGCACGTTTTGTTCAAATTTATGTATGTACTTCTTTTGTTTACAAAGCTTAGAGCAAGTGTGCCTTTTCAATTGTAATTTATACCATATGTTACAACAGGGTCTGATTTTTTTAAAAAAGTAACGTAGAAAGTTAAGAACGATCACTATTTAGGCCTCTCCTTAGTAAGGAGGTTTGTTTAGCAAACATTCTTTGCAAAGGAGAGGCCTATATCTAGCAGTGGACTTTAAAGGCTGTTGATAACCTACTTCACTTAGCTTTACTAAATCTGCTAGCGTAAAGTTGACCTCACATTTTATTCTTTTGTCAATTTAATATGAATTGGAAAAATGTATGTTTTACCTTCTTTACACGAGAAAAATTCGTATGGTGACGGATTGAGAATATAGAGTGTCACCATCTCTATACATTCCATGGATGTCGTAAGAGGTAACTAAGCAACAAACTACATAGGACGGCGTCACTGCAAAAGAAGAAAAACTTGAAACATACCCCATACCCGTCTTGAAGGTGTGGTAAAGTACACCAAAATCTCTTTTAGAAGGAGAGGCAAATAGAGGTAAAGCAGTAATCTATATCACAAAATAACTTATTTAAAACCTAAGACACATTACATTACAACTCAAGTTCACGGATACATAATTTACTTTGTTTGAAGCAGTATTGACTGAAATTTGAATCACAGTACGTGATAATGGAGGAAATGGAATCCGAAGTCGTTCACAAATTCCCGAAGCAAATTGGCTAAACTTCTTAAGGCGCTACCTATCAATTTCACTAGACATTTCCAATTAAACTTCACTACGCCCCTTTACTTCGCATCTTTGATTCCTTCTTGTCGTTTATGATAAAAGTATTTTATGCAATATTATTTTAAGATGAACTGACAACGATCAAAAGACTTCAACATTACCTTTAACCAATCTAGAGGAATAAAAAAGTAATTTACGATAAAAATTTAAATAATCGGTATTTAGCCCAAAAATTGAATTGACATTTCAGCAAAGTAACAAGGTATGAAGTTAGCCTATTTATATGTTTTGCCAGTTCTAAAAGTTTTCTTATTCACATCTGGAATGGCCTTCAAATTAGTAGACAAATGAAATTTTATACGCACATGGAGTATATGACACTTTATATTCCTAAAGGAGTAAGCAAAGGCATACTAAATGCCCATGTTTTGACAATCTTAATTGTAGTTGTCAACCGTCCACTTCAGGGGTTATTGGGAAATATTGGGAATAATTAAAAATATTTAAACTAGACGGGCAGACAATAGTATAAAAGAGAATTTGTGCAAATGATTGCATTCACAAGCAATATCTCAACCAGGTCAGGGTCACTCACCTATGATTCGAATGGACTTTACCGGAATATCTGAAATGAGTATTTATTGTATTAAAATAAATGAAGTCAATCAATTAATAATTCACTTCATTTCAATTCTTCATTCATTATATTCATTTATACGATCATCCGTGTTGTAATACTGCTGTAATATTAGCAACTAACGTTCGAAAATAAACGTGGTAAATATTTATAACTTATCAAGTTGTAATTATCTTTTCCTTTGTTACGAAGTTATCGTTACCTTTGTCGTCGTCGTTTACCTTTGTATCAACGTGACAAAGTTTCTGACCTATAAGCAATTATCAAACCTGCTTACCACTCAGAATGCACGCCGATAACGTGCACATTTCCCTGACGACCAAATGACGTGACATTTTCCCCCATTATTAGGTCACGGCTTACATGCTGCGTCAACGAAACAATAACGTGTATATATTTCGATACATGGGGTTATAAAGCCTCATCCATCTTACTCTTGTAATCAATACTCCCGTGGGCTTGCTTAAGTTAGTTGTTGAGATTTAACAGTTAATTAAAATAGTTAATTTGAATTTATCTATATAGAAATTATGTTAGAATAATATTATATTTAAGCTGCCATTTTTATTGAATTCATATTAAAACGTATTTTGTATTAAAGAAGTTATAAAAACATATTTGCATATTTATCAGAAAAATATTATAATAGGCTATTTAATATTTTGTATGTATAAGGTACTATTAGTACGGAACAATATAACGGAGAAAACTACAGGAGCGCGTATCGGTGATAAAAAATCTGTTCCAATAATGTTAATGTACGAGTATATAGTTAATCTATAGTAGATCATGTATGTAATAGTAATAGAATTTCATATATAGCGGTATATAGCGGCAAAATATATAATTTTTTGTTAGAAATAACACACTGTAATACGGTCAAATAATTGGCATTTCACGTTTGCTCCTTGCGAAATTCCCATCAGCTGGCGAATTTCGGGCTTTGAATAAATTGTTCTTTCATATCTACTTCTATTGATATCTATTTATTAATACATCAATCATAGCAGTGAGTAAGAAAATAAGAATGTAGGTCTCAAACAGAGTAGTGCCTATTATTTGTTTTGTATTATTCATTACAATGTAATTAAATGAAACTCAAATTCAATCGAGTTAACTCAATATACGTATTATACGATGTCTATTCAAAGAGACTAATTTCCTACAAAACGTAGTTATTCCCTTTTGCAAACTTTAATAAAGCTGACGTAACATGTAATTTTTATCGCACTGGCACACAGGTCTATTTTATTAACGCCAAATTAGTCAAACATCGAGTAGAAATAGCTATTAATTGATAGTTCGATATTGTAGATAGAGCACGTACTAGCTAGGGTTTATTATTGCAACAATGTGTAGGCTCCGCTGCGCTCATAATAGCTTGGGCTCGACGACACTCCGACTGCTAATCCATTAACTGAAGATTAGAGATAAGCAGGAACAACTCGAACTCTGTATATTGATGTGCTATGTTAATACATATAAAGTTTCATTAGTAATAGATTATAAGATAAGATTCTGAATTCAAGTATAAGAACGTGTCAATGAGCTCGAACTCAAATTGAGATAACGAAACACACAAATTGAGTCGAATAACATAGGAGTTACAGTGTCTTCAGAGATTAAAATTGAAAGAGACTTGATTTTTAATAATGATTAACATAACACATTAGACTTATTGTTTACAAGTTGTGCATATGGAATGATCATGTGTTTTAAGATATGCACGTACGCTGATTCAAAATGCACAGAAAGATACTCGATTAAATGAGTGCTTACATATAGCTTGTGTATACAGAACATAATGTATTTTTAAAATTTATTTTGATACTGTTTGAAGCACTTCGTGCCACTAAAACATCTATTAGCAATTTATTCAGAATCGTTGTGCTAATAACAATATCAATAATCAACACGATTGAATGTAAATTCAAAGTGTACTTATATTAAAAT
The DNA here is from genome assembly GCA_949316085.1 of Hypercompe scribonia. Taxonomy (NCBI): domain Eukaryota; kingdom Metazoa; phylum Arthropoda; class Insecta; order Lepidoptera; family Erebidae; genus Hypercompe; species Hypercompe scribonia. Next base: position 9,663,909 of record OX438972.1, on the reverse strand, counting down.
GAATTTTATTTTCTGCCACCCTCGGATTTTCCCTGATACAGCGTGATTACGGATTGTACACCGGAAGACCGGTGACAGGTTCGGGAATTTCTTTCCAAACTTTATAAGTAATGTGCGTGCATGTTCCTACCGAAAAATATGGCACCAAATACATTTTGATTAGCTTCCTGTTTGCTACTGAAATTGTTTTATGACTGTAACCAAGATAAGAAACTGAACTACATAATAAAGCTTACTAATAACCTTGCATGTCACGATATATATATACATAATAAAGCTTACTAATAACCTTGCATGTCACGATATATATATACATAAATTTCATTACCTGTACAACTAGAAAATTTGATGAAATAGCCTAAGTGATCTTTCCAGATCCTTGTTGGAATAAAACAGTATACGAAAAGTTTCTTCAGCAGACTGTAGCATCTGTCCCATAAACCATATGAGAGTCTTGTTTGTAAATTCACCTTCTGCCTACCCATTTTCTTCACATAAATTTACCTTTTTGCTTATTCTTCCGTCTTTGACTTCTCAGGGATATTGACAATAAATAAAAATGCAGTTTTGCGTCAGACTATTACAAGTTAATAGTTTTAATCAAATTGTTACCACAAATTCTACTAAAGTCCGTTTGGTCGTATTATAGATTTTTTAAAACCATGTTCATAAAATTGAGAATTTTAGTAGGTATGTATTATGTGATGACTTTCACTCTTGAATCGTTTTACATAATTCTTTCTCAAATTAATTTTACTCAAGGTTAGTCCAGAAATTTATCTTTCAGTATGGAAAATGAGCTAGCTCATTTCAAATATGTATAAATTAGTGTTGACAATATGTGAAACTTTCAAAAGTTAAATACTCAATCTCTCTTAATAAAACTTAAAATCCGATAAGCTCATGCAAGTAAAATATTTTTAGTAGATTATAACAACGCAAATTAAGTAGAAGGAGGGAATGATGTGGAGAAAAGTTCATTACCGTGTGAAGGTGTGAAAACTTCACGTTCCTAGTTCATGTAGATGAGAATGAATCGCTTACTCAATCTCACTATTTTACTTCACCTTGTGAAGTAATTTTCTACAAAAGCTAGAACTTTTGCCTACTTGGAGTTGAACAAATTCTTTATTCTTTTTAGAAGTCTAACGATAAGTTAAGGTCTATAAAAACTTGAAAATGTAACTTCTTTTCGTCTATTACATTAACTAGGGTAGATTGTGAGGGTTTATTTTATATTTTTAACGTTTTAAAGTAAAAAACGTTAAACGTTTAAGATAAAAAATTTGCAATAATTATCTAAATTAAAACTTACGTTATTAAAAATAACTGTCACTTAAAATTATCTAATGATAAAATATTAAAATGCAATTAATAAAACTTTATACTACGAGTATATAAGATATATACTCGTATATCTTGCATAAAATAAGAGTATCTCGTAGTTTTGTTTTACTTGCTTTGTTATCTCTTTATTTCAAGATATAAATTCTATAGTTATAAAAATGTAATAAGTACATCCATATTTTAGGGTGCTGGATTAAATGTTTGTAGAGACATAGGTCCTTCTTACAACAACCGATGCATTAAAAATATTATTTTGAGATAAAAACTCTTGAAAAACATTGGTCAATCATTGTAATGGTTTATTTCTGAACGACGGTTGAACGAAATACGCTTTTTTTATTTAATAAGAGAGATTTAAAAACAGGTCTCAGTTTTATTCTAGACTCTTTGGTATCATATGGAAAATTATTGGAAAGTTGGAAACATGTACCAAAGTTAAGATTATAGTTGCAACTAAAAATCTCAAACTTCACTGACAATTTTAGCTGGAAAATAGGTTCAGCTAAGGAGGTACCTACCAATATCAATAAATAGACAATCATTATACAGGAATGTATTTCATGTTTTAAATAAACTCACTTATATATAAACTGTTTAACATATTACTATAAATTATATTAAAAAACGACAAATGAAATGAAAACTTGACATTACAACTTGGTAGTAAACTGTAAAAGTGACGTTAATTTTGCGGTACATGGTACCTAGCGGTACCGTCAACATAAAAGTTTCTAAGCCTGAAAATTATATTACTTTATTTCTGTTTGTAGTAAATCCACTTTTTCCTTGGATTTTTAATTAGACACGTTGGTACGTGTTGGCAGGTTATCCGGTCAATTAGCATAACAAACGAAGGAGCCAACTTCGCACTACGCTTTTCATTTGGCCTCGTTAAAAGAGGTCGGGCATTATAAACCATGCTGCACAGATGTTAACCGAGCTTCTAATTTCTGTTATATGCAATATTGATTGAGGCTGTTGATGTATACGTAGATTGTGTAGAGGAACGGGTGTCATGTTCCTCCGATCAGGCGAGGTGATAATGATTGGCGGACTGCAGCCCGACTAATGTTATTGAGAAAGTGTATTCATACTCATCGGCGCAAGAATTTCCATATGGTGATACAGGATTAGTTACTTTGTAGTTAGACGTGTCTTCGGTAGATGACACTGTAGTATATTTTTGTTTGCACTGTATGTAGAAATCGCCATAATAGCACATAATAGCAGTTTAAGAATGGTAGTTACCTTCATAGAAATCTACCGGGCACCGTGTACGAAGGCGCTGCTACGCACACAGTAGTATAATATCGGATGGTAGAAAATGGCCACGGCGTCGGCCGTATCGTGAGTGTTATCAAGTACGCTAAACGTCCTATCTCATTCGCCTGTTTTCACCAGTTACTTCATTTAATTATTTAGCGCAGTCGGTTTTATGTTAATACATGTACTGTTAATTGATTGGGTACATTTACGACAATTTTCGATCATGAGTTCCAACACTGGCAAAAAAATATTGCAATGTCTTTGTAATAGGTGCTCCACTCAACAAGCCTTTCGACCTATAAATTAACAAAAAATAAATACGCAAATATAATAAGCACAAAGGATAATTCACTAAAATAAATAGCTTTAAATACAAAACCTGGCTTTGATCTTTGTACGAATGTGCGGTCGGTTTTAACATTTTATTATTTGCCTATTATTTTGTAGGTACCTACGGCGAATATCGTTGCTGGATTAATTCACAATTTTAATTATAGTGAAATAATATTTGTCAGAATATGGATATGAATTAATTTTGACTTTTATTTTACTAACTCTCTGATGTTAACATAATGTCGAATCAGAATGTTGTGTCTTATGTTGAAACTAAAGAAAAAATAGTAAACAGCGACAGATTGACTGATTTTTTTTATTTATGTTACACAATTATTTCACCAATTGCAAATCGAATTTCATTATTCTTTTTCACTTAATAAATTATGATTGGTGAATAATTAATAAACTTCAAAGTTATTATGTGATATGTATTGTACAAATAAAGTCTTTTTTTTCCTCACAATACCTACGTGCAAATAAAGTGTCCCCGCGGTATTAACCTGTGTTTTGAAAAATAGCATCACCCTCTTTGTGCAGTTTGGTGAAAAAAGTAAATCAGTTTTAAAGTTACATCGAAATGAGAAAAGCCGCTTTTGCCTTATAGTGGAACAAACAAATATTAGCTATATATTTTTTTGGTAAAAAAATTCACTATATGATATAAATATAAATCTAGTGCTACTTGTAATATGCTTTGACTACCCTCAGCGCCAACATAAGAGTAGGCTAATAACTTACCGAGCAGCCTTAGATAAACTACTGTTCTTAGCATCCTGTGATTATAGTCTATGACGACGGCATACCTTAAGATATAATTAGCTTAGACTGACTGTCGTGACATATCAAACCTACAAAGTTTCAGCGGTAATTCACAAATAATTAATATAGGCAATTTACACATTTAGGTAATTGTTAAAATTATCATAGTTGCTTGATTATATACAATCTATTTATCCTTTGCTCTGAGGTTCTCGTTAAATACATGGGTAAATTTTATAAACACCAAATATATAATAAATATAGACCTAGAGAGTATATCGAAAGGTAGGTAGGAAGAGTATTTAAAAACAAAGACATTTGGTATAAGTCCATACAATCTAAATCACTTCGTACACCATGATTTACAGAATGTAATTTCATCAGATATTTGGTAAAAATCATATTGAAATTAAGATCAAGACACATTCCATCAAACAAATTTGCATACTTGATGCACAAAACTGAATCTCTGTATAGAGGAAGACGTATGCTCAGATAGAATGTGTCAAGAACCGTATAGATAGGGCAATTCTATTGGAAGCACTGGGGGTAAGCCCATGTGACATAGAAATGCCCCAAATGATACAGCGGGCTTAGTAGAGGAAGACCCCTAGACCCTAGAATAGACTAAGCTCGCAGTGGCTTCTCTAAGAGTTAAATGTAACTAAAATTATTTATACGATGTACATTAATTTAAAAGAGTCATAATGAGGTTATCATATATGAAAGGGTAACAACCCATGAAACAATTAAAGAAAGAAAAAAAAAGATTACATTAGGAAAATGGAGTTCTGTCCAAAATGATCAGGTACATTTTCTTGTACCTCTTCAGAGTCACTGGACTCACTGGGTGAAGTTTATTGTCGCACATATTTATTGCCGCTCGCATAATTGGGCGTTCATGTTTCACAGGCTGTGAGGCTGACTCGACTGATATCGGTCTATTATTACGTTCCAATCGATAGCACTCACGTATGAGTTGGCCCGCGTACATATTCCTCTGAAATGTGCCATCTCTGTTTTATTATTTGGGAATGCGACACAAATGAATGACTTTGTTACTTTGATTTCATACTTGAAATATTTTGAAGGAGTATTTATGGACTGCCTTTTTCTCTTCATGTGTTATATTTCTGTTACTACTTACCCCTACTCGGTTTTTGTGAAGATTGAAGATTTGGGAAGATGTCTTTTGACTGAGATGATGATGATGATGAATTTATTTATCAACTATTATTGAATTAACATCAAAAAGTTTCAAAAAAATATGGACTAACAGTAGACAATGTCATAAGTCTAGACAAATGTTATATTCAATTTAAGAAGTTTGAGGTGTGAAAAGTAACGAATTAGATTTGGAATCGGATAATCTCATTAGCTCTCAATTAAAACGTAGATCTGAAATGCGTAGTTGATCTTATAGGGACACAATACGTATGTATGAGAGTGCTCATGTGCTTTGTGTCTCTATAAAATCACGTTGGTTAAATTCGTCTGTGACTTTGTGCGTATAATACATGGACGTGCTAGTATCATATATTATTATAAACTCTAAAAACAGTAGAATTTGTAACGTTACATTTTGACACAATGTCGTATATCAGATACAGTACAATACAAACTAAGCAACTTATGATAAAAAATTATTAATTAAGTTTACAAATTATAGAATTGTTTTTTGTATTCAGTTATCGCTTTTTGCTATGAAGAAGCTTAAATTTTATATTACTATTATCTCAGCCTTAAAACGAAAAATTTTACATAATTAAATACAGTTTATTACTTATTATATTTTTAAATTCATTTATAGTTTAAATGTGAAAAGCTAGTATTATTTTTGCAGTGTATAACAGAAATTGGTTCTTTGAAATATGTATGTAATAATATAATATACCTACAACTCACGATTTGAAGGCATTTTCTTACTAATTGTTACAGTTCCATATTCAATTTAATCTTTAACATTATTAAATCTCGCAACATTGCCTATATGTTTAATTAATTCGTTACCGAATAGGCGTTTTGGAATTTCGTTCTAAATTAGCTCTCTCGGCGATCAATACAGCAATGCGGTCTGTCGCTAATATTAGTCGGGTGCAAATCGATGTGGACTATGAGCACAATCTTAATAGCATTCTATTACATTTATTTTGAACCTATTAACTTAAATGGCTGTTTTATACATATGTTTGTATACTAAGATAAAAAGCTTTAAGCTGGTCTATAGAATTATTGCAATTTATTTATTTATACTTTCTGCAAATAATTTACATTGAATAAGGCAGACTTACAATTTATGTGTGAAGTATTAATTTAATCACATTTCAATTAAAACAGTGTATATCTTCAAGCAAATAAAGCTTACATGCCTGTAAATACCTCTCATTGCAAAGAGTTGCAATAACAAAACTATTGCTTGGCTCCTAGTTGATTTAAAATATAAAAGTAAATTATTCATATATACTATACTCAGCTACAGCTGTGTACGACATAGTAGTAGCTAATTTATAATACTGTAGAACTACTAATTTCTAAATGTAAAATGAGTACTATGCCTATATGCCTATATACATTTATATGTTATTTTTAAGACCCTGCCATGATTATTTTACCTGATCGAAGGCATGAATAAAATCCAAGAGTTGTGATTGCAATGAGAATGCAGACAATGCAGTATGAAGACCCATGCTATGCAGATCGTGGCCCTACTACCTACTGTATTTATACGTAGTACTCATTTTCGCAAGCAGTCAAACCTGTTTACTTACTAGTTTGATTGCTAGATGATTATCCTTTCGTAACTGATTTATTACGATCTGTATTTAAAATAACTTACATATACATAGTTAGTATGTATTAGATACATATTTATTTTTGCAATACGTAATATATTTCGAAACAAGTCAGTAGGGCAACTTGTTCTCAATAAACTATCTGCCCTGGTTTTTAAGTCTTTTTTATATTTCGAAACAACAATCTGAGTTTTATGTACTTTATAGTACATAAAATTATTAGGATAGAAGTCCCAAACGGATTCAATATCAGTTAAATCCTATTTCGCGATGATGAGCAGCTTTTCACCTTTTACAGTTTGATAAAAATCGTAAGATTTGTACGTATCTTCCAATGTTTTACTGCCATAACAGAGAATTAAATCCAAAATAAAGTTATAACTATGTATTTGCAAAATAGAGACATAGGTAAGCGATATAGGTAATTTAACTATGTTACAAAGTATTACTATTAATAGAAAAATATCCTAGTTTTTGTTAACTCACCTTCAACAAAACTAGGAAATAGAATAATTTAAATTAGGAATAAACATGTCATGTATAGTAGCGAACATCCGCTGATCGATAAATTCATTAATTAGCGGAAATAAGGGAAATAAGTAGTCATTTTGAAATCTCTTTGATGCTACTGAAATGAAAGCGCCTGTCTACGTGTGACGTGTCATTAAAATTATCTCTATATCCTGCCCATTGAATAGCGATCTTATATCTTCTAGTAGTATATACTATAAGTTATGAACCATTGATATTATAGGTTTAAAACTTTCACGTAACATACGTACAGCGTTGGGTCTCTCAGTAAAGGTCACGTCACGAGCCTCGTGACCAAGTTACGTATTGTGATCAACCTTGTGCTTTAGATAAATATAATATTTCGCACGTAGTTTTCAATGATATAATGTTTCATCGAATAAGAGACTTACCTAAGTTTTAAGATATCTTAACGCACACGCTACTATATAGTGGCTCCTTCATTATCATCAACAGACTTCAGTAGTGGACTACTGAATATGTGTTTCTCCTTAGAAAGATTTTAGCCTACTATACTACGTTGGCCAGACGGGTTGGTATAAGGTTTTTTTTTAGTTTTTCTTTTCTATACAGTGCTGTTGCCCTTGGTAGTTTGCTCACTGCCGCTAATAAAGTTGCCACTTGCCCCTGTTTTATTATTTTAAATAAATCTATCATTGCTAGAGTGTATGAGTTTCCTTCGACACAAAACTAATAAAACATTGTTGATTTTAAATTGATTTTGATTTTCAGAAAGCAATTCAAAACTGAATTTCCATCAAATAAACTTAACAAGGGTCTAACATCCTGTGGGAGTAACCCTTATGAACTATTTTATTTAGTTTGTACTAAAAGCGAAGGCTAAACTCAAGAAAGCAGTTAAATTTTGTATAACTGCCTAAATATATGTATACCTACTCCATGCTGAAAAGATTTTGTTAATAATAACATGTAAGATTATATATTACTTATGTATAACGTTTTATGACATATTACGGTAATTAAGCAAACTAATAATTTTCCCTTTGTACCTACCCTTTTTTTGTTGTCGAGGTAGATTAACCCTTCAGATCTCCGGCTCCTCAGAGTCGCAGGAACCAGGAGTATGTGGCGTTTCCATTAAAAACTACCCCGGCGGCCGGTCTCAGGCGTCCTACCCCTAAGGGTACCCGGACCATATTATTTCAGGTCCCTCCAGAATCAACACCGCGCCTAGTCAGGTCCTGTTCTGGGGAGGCCACCCTGGCTTCCCTGAACTTTTGTACATACCTATTGACGTCAGTCATAATAATTATTTCAGTTTACAAATATTAATTGTACTAAAATGTCAATAAGAATTAGAATAAACTTGATTAGGTTTTAATCACATTACTTATTCTTTGCTTTAAGGAGATGAACATATAATAAATTTAAATAAATCCGTACAAATAATAAATTTATAAGTTAGTAGGATACTGTTTAGTTGCCGAAAGAATAGAACCCAGAAAATCAGAATCAAGATTATAAAAGTTGCAAAAAACAAACATTGTGTAGAAACATTAATGACTTAGTTATTAGAACATGGAAACTCTATTCAAAAAGTCTAGAGCTTAGACTGAGACTGAAAAACAAGGCTGACTTTTGCCATTTAAATTACCTACACATCAACGAAATATAATATTCTTGCTGTTCTGAGAAAATAAATTTTCTTTCTTTTATCCCCAGCTCTGACAACGTTTAGTATATCCAGACGAACGGCTGGCAGTATTGTTTAATCATCGTGGTTGAGCTTGGCTTATAGAAGCCACAGTGACGTCGTAGGTGGTTTACGTATACACGGCAATAACACTGCTTTAAAAGAAATACTACTTTATAGCAACATACATTAATGATCGGTTTTATTTGTAACGTTTATATTTCCTCAGTTAGTACTGTTTTTCAAACCAGTCTTTATTACTTTAGGTATAGATACCGATATAGAATGAAAGGAATGTCCATTACAAACTTGACGACTATCTGTGGTATTAGCTAACTTTTAACGACGCGACGCCATAAAAAGTTTAGACGCAAGAAAACATCTATATATATTTTGGAGGCATTGGCCGTATGAAATTGTTCTGTATGTCTTCTGTATGTGAGTGATAGAAATCTGCTTTCCTGTGTCGGTATCGATAATAGCAAAACACATTAGCGCGATAGTATCAAAACACTTGTCCACTCATGTCACCACTTTCCGTTATAGAGCGAGGACAGCCGCACCCTAGGGACTAAACACACATATACACAATTCATGCGATACTAGCGTTGATCATCATAGTTACACAACCATTACTTGTACAAACAATGTGTCCTTTCATCAACCTAATTACTATTTTAAATCATATTTTATAATAAATGCAATACAGTCACCGTTACATCCATGTGCCAAAATTAAATATCAAAGTATTGTAAAATAATATTAAAAGCAGCCTGGTCTTTGAATTCTACAGGTTATTCGAATAAATGGTGTATTCTAACTAAATTCAATGTCTCGAAACTCATAAACCAAAATATTTTCCAATGTTATTCAGACTAAAATAAATTCTGAAAATAGCTGTATATTATTATTACTATGGCTGGGTAAATATGTATATTTGTCAACTTCCCATTACACAAATTAGCTGCGGTTGCATCCTGTTCTCTGTTTGGCGGACTATGTGCATAGATCCACTAAATGGAGACACTGTCGGGCGGCCCGTACGTAAACTTCCATTTGCATAATGGACGCAGACAACGCCCTTCCTACAAAACTTGCAAAACAACCAACAAATCGAACGGTTTCGTGTGAAACAGAGAATGTTTTTTGAAACTATTTTACCGCTTTACAAACAACGTGAAAATGTTGCCGTACAATGGTGGCTACAGAAAAACACGAAAGTTAACGCCTGAATGTTGAGTCACACAATGGACTGAGTGATTTGGAATTAACCTCCTTTAAAAGGCTTACAAAAAACCTCTTTAAGTAAACGCATAGAGAGAATAGCTAAATACTATTTCAGAATAATTTAATTAAACGTAGTGTGAATTATTTTGAAATATTTATTATTGTTGGGTGCTATGTGTTGGTATAGACGTTGATGGTAAAGTAACAAACACGCGCCACAAATAATGGTTAAAAATAAAAGTTAGTTAGGTACATATTTGGGACATTTGTAATATTTTCGGGCCGTTTTCGCTGGAAGCTATTTTTGTGGAGAAACTGCCTAATATTGGAAATTTCTTTAACCAAAGAATTTCTTAATGAAACGATAAATTCCGTAGCTGATCAAAGTAATGTTTTCGAGCGAAAGATTTATAGAACACAATTATTTATCTACAAACAAGTTTTGAAGTAAATTAGTATCTTCATCTTGTAATTCGGTATAATTTTATTAAGCTTGAAATATATTTAATACATAATTTTACATATTATTAACTAATGTGAGAGATTAAATAAGTTAAAACAAAATATAATGTAAGTTTTACACAAAAAGTTTAAAGAACTAATAGTAATTTATTTAATTTATTTATTTTGTTTTATTTTTCTTTTATTTAGTTATAGAATTTATATAGTTAAGCATATTTACATTCTTTTTTCTCAAATATTGTATCTATCAGACATGAGCATATGCCAAACATATGACACTTAAAATGTATTGTGCTTTTCATTATGTTACTTAATAACCTTAACTTACATCATTCAAAGCTATAAAATATATTTTCTTTTGTTTTAGGTAAGAAATCTGAATATTGAAGATATTTGTTGAGGAGACGATGAAGCCGAGGTTTGAACACACCCACCTATGTGACACAGTCGCTTTGCACAATATTTCCTTTGTAGACGCCAATCAAATTTCACGCTTGTCGAGGTTTCAACCCAACATAGCATTTCTTTGTCGTTGAACGTTACGTAGACGGCCGTCCTGAGTTTTTATCGTGTTTCCTTGTGCTCCTCCTGTCATTTGCGAAGCCCTGAAGGGGCCCGGTGTCGACAATGGACTTTTTATCGACCTACCGTCTTTACCGTCGCGCATATACGCACCGTTTGACGGTCATAAAGTTTCGTATGATGCGACTTACCTGCTGAGCCATAGACTTTTGCAGCTCTCATGATGTTCCAATGGTCGTTTGCTCATGGCACTTCATGTCATTTTTCAATCTTAATCAATTTTTACCTTCTTCTTCATAAAATATTTTTAAATCAAAGTGGCAGTCTGCAGGTGGAAAGTGTTACACTTGATTGATATTGGTGCTTTTATAATCGCGAAAAAAGACGTCTATTGGATATAGGCTTCCCTCAAGGTTCTGTTAGTTTTTACAATAATATAAGTTTTTCTAAGTGTTTTAACGTTTTAGCTGCATAAAGATGCAGCTCTGTTAGGATAAACGGTTCTTAGTCACATATGTTTCTTTTTTTTCAAGAATCTGACAACAACAACGCTACCTAGTCCCAAAATAAGCAGAGCTTTTACTTTGAGTACCAGCCAAGTGATATACATACATATATACCTTTTTTATAAGTGCATACATATTATATATAGAAAACAAATACACTCCGAAATAAATATTTGCAATTCTGGTAAACATTTGATCCGACCCGCTCATCGAACATGAGACATCAAACAGCCATCACATACTTTACCACTGCACCACCGCATATCTAAAGATTATTTACTTACTTACTATATGCTCACACTAAAATGGAAAAACTACGTCACGAGTAATTCATCTCTAGGTCTAGTTTAGATTAAGAATTTATAGATATGCATACCACAAAAGCCTTTTGCAATAAATAACAGCCTTCATTTCTTTAGACGATAACAATACTAACAGTAATGAAAAAATGTTTCCTGTTTTGCTATATCTACGGTCTTTGTCTAAAGTCTTTAAACATAAAAGATAGCTACTTGATCATCATTTGTGTCATTAGAGTTCATTAAAACTTATTCAAATGTAGTTAGAATATTTACAATATTTTTCTTTCAAACGTACCCCCTTACTTCAGATAAAGAAATGTACTCGTGCAAGTTGCAGATAAAAAAATAATTTAGTAGCCACGTCCTGGAAGGCGTTATCTTTGGCGGTCGGCGCTAGGCGCTCGGTTGCGTGTGTTTACCCGGTCGCCCTCACAAAGCAACCCAATATATCAAGTTGTCGGCTCGACTTTACTGTGAGCCGCAAGATGTTGCTACATGAGCCCCTGTTTGTCAAGCCGTACACCGTAATCATTATACACAGCATTGTTCGCCTGAAAGCCGTTTATTATAACAAAACATTATTAATACATAGTTCACCTACGGCTCATATTTCATACACCAATTAATGTCGAACCATATCGACTTGTCAGGTAATTAGTAAATATGTCGTAAATATTACAGTATATATAGTTACAGTCATTTACAAGCAGTTCAAATAAAGTAGAAATAAAATAAAAGTGCACAAACCACGCATGAAATTGACTTCGATCCGGCGCTGCTGAACTCTTTGCTTTGCTACGGAAACCGGCTGCCACTCCATGGTCGAATATATCGATACGGGAACAGCTCTACGAAAAAGTTTTCTACAAAAATAACGTCGAGCCCATTAACGATCTTAAATGGAAGTTAGAAACTCTTCTAATAATTTACGCTCTTAATCCTGGAATTGGAAAAATAAATAATAGTAACACATACGTTAAGGAATTTCGGGAAGTTTTAAAGAATCGTGTCGGGTTTGCATGACACGTACGCATTGTGTAAAAACTTGAAAGGATACATAATTCAAAAGTTAGGGTTCTGCAACAGTCAGTGGGCGGGGCTATGTGTAGCCGAGTTTCATGTTTTCAGTACAGACGGTGCCCTCGGGGCTCATTTATCTATCAACACAAGGGAACATATAATTAATATTAGTAGCACTGTCAGGTTTTAGTAAAAAGTACATACTCCATGAGTAAAAATTTTAAATTTCGCATGTGATGTAAACTTCCTTAAAACCTTTTGGTTGATACTTATATACTTACTTTGCAAAGCATTTTCTGAGGTAAACGTGTAAATTGCAGTTTGATTTTGACTATTTTATTAAGATTTATGAAGATTTTTGGTGACTGGAGTGAAAGAATGTGGTTTATGAGCGCTGGGGGCGACACACTTCAATGTACGCATATACATTAACTTCGATGAGATTGCATTCTCGTTGTAAATTAAAGCAATATCGAAGTAGCAGCAGGTCGTAGTGCAGCTGCGCTTCCTCATAGGGCGCCGAGGTCATTTCCATATTATTCGTGCCACGTCCGGTTATGTAAATAGGTCTCACGCCGAGTACTGAGCTCGCCCGTTCGGCAGTTCGCACGCTGCGCTATCCGAAGACCGAGCACGTTCTATCCACCTATCACTTCATTTGCCCTGTCATGTCTTGTAAATATTTCTTTCTGTCCGTACGCTTTATTAATAAAATTACTACTACCCGTCCCGTCTCTAGTAAGAAAGACAAGTGCAAATACTAATAAAGCCCTATCAAAATACAAGCGAATGTAACACATTATTCAACATGGACTTATTTTATATAAATTTACTATTAGGAGCTATATTTTGATGTCTGTAGGCGTTAAATTAACGTTGGTTCGAGACTAGATTCTAAATTGATACCCCAATATTGTTCCTTGAAGTTTTATCTACTCCTAAATCTAGAACTCATTCGAATTTCATGAAACTTAATTTTCGTTTACTAACTTTACTGTATTTAATGTGGATTAGAATTCAATCGCAGTCTGTACAGCCGAGGAAGCATATTATAATTAAAGTTTCAATTCAATTTTTTAATTAAATATAAACACGGATATAATTACAATCAATAAAATTTTAATAATGTTATTAGCTTTAAACTTAAAAACACGGTCAGAGGGACACGAGAGTCGTGTCCATTCATAAAGTTTAGTATAATTTATACAATGATACGCCGTGCACACGCACTACACATTTAAAACAACACATTGTTGTAGAAGTTACTCATTACTTGTATACTATAACAAATGGACACTAACTGTAGCATTAATAATAGCCATATATTTTTATTTATGAGATAACACACATTATCTTCGTAATAAGCAGTCATTAAATTATTTAGAGCTTTAATAAAAGTAGTAACAATTACTATCTGGTAAAGATTCAATAGTATAGTAGAACGCCTGTTAATAATCCTTTAACATTCGGTTTATACAATGATGATGGTATGGTAAAGACAGTCTCTAATTACAAGATGGTAATGTACTGATCGAATGAGAGGCTGATTAGTTTAGTACCTATTCGGCCTCTATATAAATAGTATTAGCACTAATAATGTCACAGTGCATCTTAATATCACCTGGCCCAAGATTAGCACTTTTTACATTACTCGACACGTACACTGTCGCTTCGGGCTATAATACGGTTCAGCTGTTGCCACAGATAGGTAGATTAATTTTTTATAAAAAATATCTGTGTCCTACCTTAATAGAATTGTCTTATCAATAAAATGAACAAAAAGAGATAAAAACAGTAATGAGTTTTATTCTCGTCATCGCTTCAGCCACTGGATGAATGACACGTAAGTTTTTGACACGTCTGCTGTAAATTACTTCAATAAAAAGTTGCAGCAACATCAATTCCCCTTATCTGATATTGTAGCCCGGCAAATATTCCAACCGATAAACCACCCTAGATACTTTATTGCAGTAGGAAAATTCTATGCCGTGAAGATTTAAAGCGCGCAGTAAGCGGATTTGTAATCCACAAAAATATATTTCTTTATTCCAGGTTTTTGTAACTTCCTCTGTATAATATGTGGGCACATCTTATAATTCAGCATTTTTACAGTTATAAGGTAAGGTGGGAATAGGGACTATTCAACTTAATAAGTTGTATAGTAGCTTGGTGACGTCTATGAGCAAGAAAAAGATCACAACCACAAAATTAATGAGTTTTCGTTTCAGTTATTTATTTATTTAATATTACAGATAAAATGTCGTTTTAATATCTTTTTTATGAATTCTGTATTCTTTAAGAATAGCGGATGTTTATTGTACACCCATAATATAAAAGATACGGCTTTGGTATCAAGCAATGAAATAACGAGTTTATTGCCTTGTACAGAACACGTTTGCGGCCTTTTGTCACTGAAAATTTCCCACAAGTTGCAGTTATGCTTGACATTTAGTCTTTCTAGTTATTTATAACAGTCCTTATTTCACCCTTGCCAGTAAAATCCTTTGTCTTTCATTGGTTTGCCATCTGGATTAGCTTTCCCTTTCAATGTATTTCCTATATTCCAAATTCTTATTCCAAAATGCTCGTTTACCGACATTAGGCTTGCCACGTCATAGGGACCTATGACGTGGCAAGACATATAAATGTGTGGAGCCAAATAATAGTTTGCAAAATATGTGTATTTAATACAGGGCCGTATGTATAAAATAGAGAGTGAAACACTACATTAGAAAATTAATTCAATGATAAACTTTAGTATTATTGTTGATGTAAATCTAACATTAAACAGTTTCCAGACAAATACCTATCTAGAACTTTCGTAGTATAGAAATTGGTGTTAGTTTTCTATGCCGCAACGACTACTGTTTGTATTTAATTTATTTAGTTACTCTAAACAAATACAATATAGGTTTACTCTTCAATATACCCACGTATTTCGAGAATTCTTCTGTTTGTGTTGTGAATCCTCTCAAAATCAGAGTGTTACAAATACATTTTCATCTCTAAAATATTAATATTACTACAGATTATTTTCATTATTAGTTATTAAACTATACATTTTAAATTTTGCTAGAGGTTACCTAGCTGTTAAACTTGACCACAATTAATCTTATTTTATTTTATTCAGTTTAACTTACCTTAAATTTGAAGTCGATATGTATATGTAAGAAATGTTGAAAATTTTTAAGCAAAGATAACCAACTTATATTGATACGTACGTTATAATACGAACTGTTGAAGGAATACCTACACATTTTTTTTTGTACAGAAACTATGCATCCCAAACTTCAGAAAATATTTTTTGAAAATTTCTACAAAGAATTCTCTTCACGTACCTAAACGTAAAATATTTAAGCTCTACCAGTTTCTGTAGCTATGTATAGTGGTTAGTGCGCTTATGCTGATTTCACGTCCGTCTAATCAACTGCTATTACAAAAGAAATGGAAGAAAAATGCTACCTTTGAATCGAAACCCTGTAATTCTGGCCGAGGTACAGTCAGATTCATATTATTACGGTCCTACGTCAAATGTACTTTGATAAAAGACCATAATAGATTTGTGCCTCGTGACTTGACAGTTAAGTTAAAAGAGTATAAATTATCTGTTTACTTGCGATAAGTATTTGAGAAGTCATTAAATTATAATGAGAGATTCTGAATGTAAGTAGTCTATACTTTATAACACTGTATGTTGTTACTGTTCTATATCATAAAATATCTATGACTGTTATTTTAAGAATAATGTATTAACTATTTGTATGAGTATACTCATAATAATATTTGCCTTAAGGACACACATATTTACGTATACTCGTAATATACGATCGACCCGTTTCGGTATGGGTGCAATTAGTGTTGGCCGCTTTGTCCATACATTTTAATACTCTGATATCTTCTAATATTCATTTTAATGATATGCTGTAAAAGATAATTCTCATCTACACTAAACGCAGAATACATCTAACGTATTCAATTGAATAAGGATTAATATATTGGTTAAAATTACTTTAAAATGTATAACCTAAAAATAAATTAAGTCTTAAATAATAAATATAATAAAAGCCTCCTCCAAAAAGTGTCAACCATCGCGTTCCAAGGCAATCCGCATCCATCAATCCATTACCAATGGTTTAATAATATATTGATTACGAGATTTATTAATTGTCTAATGATTATGCAAGTTAAATTCACCGTTCACGACTGTTATCTCCACAAATATTGTATGTTTAATTGTCTGGTATTGTTTAATGTCATCCTGGTCTACTGTCTTCGAGTTTGAAAAGAACCTTAGCATATTTTTTTAGTTTACTGTAAAGTAGATCTTCATCAGCTTTCTTATAATATTATCTCGCTAATATTCCACTCGTGAGTAGCTTTCATCATAACTTATGGGATATGAAGAGAATTAAAATACATTTGGTATCAGAGACTGTCAGCATGGCCGCGTGTCAACATAACATTTAAATATAATGTCGTATAAGTATGTTACGAGTAACTCGGTGCATTCGGAATTCGAATATTTCTATGTATAGCATGTATTTATAAAAAAGTATATAAGTATCCTAACAACCAATCTGCCTTTCAAAGTAGAAGCTCTGCCTAGTTTGAAGCTAAACGGCGTTGTGTGTAAGACAAACTAAAAAAATTAAGTTTTATATGACCTTCGTACCTATAAAATGTTAAAAGTGAATGACATAACCATTTAATAAGTGATTTTAACTCGTAAGTGCTAAACTGACGTAACTCTTTTGATAATTTCTGACATTTAGTTAATAACATTTAAGTAAATATACAATTAAGATTTTTGACATTTCAATTTTACTTTAAAATATAACAAATTTTTGATATTTGGATCAAAGTAGTTATATTTGTTGTCTGAATTAAACAACAATATTATTTCTAATTATAAAAAGAGTTATTAGGCAATCAGTAATTCATTCAAAGTCTGGCTATTTCATAGTATCTTGACTTGTGTTTACTAAACTGAGTTACATAACCGTAGAAAATTTACGTGAATATCAACTTATTCACCTTCAAAACCTAGTCAATAGAATAACTGTTTAACACTGCTGATTTCTATATGAGATGTTTGTTATAACACTTAATTTTAATTTGTTTTGTAGAACGGTCAGTATTTCTTCAAAGTATTCCAGGAATTTGAGACTGGATATCTCGTTTATCCACGTCTAAAGTCTATAATAACAAAACGGTTACTCGATTACAAGTTTAAAACATGTTCAATTATAAACCAATCAATACGTATAAACTGTAAAATCTTAAATTATGTGGTACACAGTGGCCGCTCGTTATGTTTTAAATTAAACGAAATAAGTGGGTGTAAATTGCCTTAATTTAAGACAATTATGGAAAATTGTTTCTTTACTAACAACCACACAGCAGTATAATACGACGAAAGAGGAGAATTTGTTATGTTCTGTGGTACACTTCTTGTATGAAAAATTACACCACTGTCATAGGTGTCACCAAGAGAAATTTTCTGAGAAATTTGCCGTAGTTCAAATAAAAACACGATTCCTGAAGACTTCTGTCGGTACGCGTGAAGTAAAATTTATTCTTCAGGGTCTCTAACGTGCACTCACTTTAATTAAATTACTGATCAAGCAATCCAGAACTGCACCAGGGCTTCTCAAAGAATTGCTCTTTGCCAATCACATCACGAACATTGTCTGAGAAAGCTCTAAAACAACCATTTTCTAACAATTCTTTGTTTTGATCGTTTACAAAGTTTTCAGCTCGATTTATTTTTAATCGACTTGAAATAATCAAAAGAACAGTTCTGTTGACATTTTCAAATCGATTTAAATAAAAGCAAGTTGAAGACGTTCGGTTCAAAATCAATCTCTTTGTCAAAACATGCAATGATAATTTATTTTACATAAACGTGCAAATTAGAAGAGTATTGTGATTAAATCCCTCGCATTATGTTTCATGTCAAATATCCGGCGGTGACGTTTGTAATGTCGGGGTTTAAATAAATCACTCACAAATAACAGAGCTTAGCTCCTCGTTGAATGAAATAAGTGAACAAATTAAAGCGAGTTATCCTGTTCTGTTCGTGTAAATATTGTGCTTCTCATTGTTACTTTATTATACTCTTGTAGTACAACATATTTTAGAGATGTCAAAGTGCATTAATGTGATACAAATTAAAAAAAATTATTCATTAATATGAAAAAGTATACCTATTTTTAAACATCACTTGAAAATGAGATTTAGTGTGTAAAGATTATAAGCAACGGTTTGCAGAAGATAAAGTCGATGCATAACGTATAATTCCAAATACAGAAAATAAATAGTTGACATATCTAAGTACCGACCATCAATGTCAAACATATTATAGTCAGTCACTTGTTTATGACGTAATAGATCAATATTTTAAAATAACCTCCGATTATAGAGGTGTGGCCACTGACAAATTTTTAAATTTAAAAAATAATGAAATGCGTCCACAGTCACTGGGCGAGGATAAGGTATTAATAAATTAACGTGATGGTTTTCGCTCAACACACATCTCATCATTCGATATAAATCTATTTAATATTGGCTGATATTTATTAATTTAATTATGTTTAATTTGCCACGGTTTTCTTGATAATTTTTCCTTTAACCGTACAAAAGATGGTATAAATGTCTTTCTCAAAGTAAGAAATCTAAGTAGACAACTTAGTTCTATCATATACAAATTTACTTTATAACTATTAAAAACGAGAAATGTATAAGTACTTAATGTTGTTTTTAAGTGAAAATTTAATTATCCTTTAATACACATGGACAACATTTCGCCCTAAGTAATAATTTGTAATATAATATTTATGTAATTTAAGAGTTGACACATTGTAGGGTGCCCTGTGGCACGATGGATTTGAAATGTAGTTGCTGCTCCTTGGAGCAGACTTTCGTTTAAAAGTGGACGGTGATAGGTTGACTTCAATTAAAATAAAAGTTACAGAATTAACGCTGTCTAAGTTAAACAGTTATACTATGTTCTAAAATAGAATGGTTTGAGGAATAAAAATTGCAAGTTGCTAAACGGATAACTATCATATTTATCTTTGTTAATTATCATCAATCTATTAGGGACAGTTACCACGATTTAGTCCCGAGCACGTCACGGTAAAAACAAAAATACTGGTTATTTATATGTAACATAACCAACCCAATAAAATAATAATTCAAATAGGATAATGACTAATAACGAGGGCTGTTAGAGAGTTCACAGCTCACCACCTAACACGCGAACAACTTGATATTATTGACAATTTAATATTTCCAAATTATAGGTTGTACACACATAAGTAATATTTATATATTATAGGCTGGGGAAGACTGTAGCGAGTTAACTTGATTTACCAGTTTTTGCATCATTCATGACTTTACTGTTTGAGGAGTAGTACGAATAGCCTTTTTTTTCGCAGTTTATAGCCGTATAGATATTATTGAGTATAGGTGAATAACATTTTATAATAAATACATTACTGATTCGCTTACACCAATAATATTTCTTGTAAAAATATATGTAAAAGAAATTTTGTTTTATGCGTTAAATTGTTGCTATAAAAAATAATAATAGTTGAAACAAAAATTTGTTTCAACTATTATTGACATTGAGATATTTCTTCTACATCCAGTACAGTTAAGATGGTTAAAATAATATTATTTAACAATTCAATGTCTCATTCTCTACAGTTTTTAGGCTACATTTTATTAAATAATTTATTTTTAAACTTTAAGTTTGAACGATTTAACATCTGACGTCAAATGTTTCATTTTAATTAATGGTTTAATTGAACATTTGACGTTCCTTGTAATACGTATCCTTGAAGTGATCTTTAATATAATTTAATTTTTGCTGAGAATTTAAAATAGTTTACACTATCTTTGGATCCTCATGTTAGATATCTAAATCATCTCATGAAACATCTAAATGAAAATCATCATCTAAATGAAATCATCATCATCTAAATGAAACTGATGTTTAACATGAACTAATAAAGGAATTGGACGATGTTGTTCGCTTACATTTAAATTGAAAGTCAATAGAACATGAAATGGTACTGCTCCCAATTGAAACAATAAATGCGATCGATCAATAATGATATCTAACCATTTCGAAATCGTTTAAGCGCTCTTAATAAAATATGTACATATTGTTACAAAGTGTTATTGTCCATGACACTTCATAACAATATATGGACAGTGTCAAGTTGATGATTAAAAATGCAGTGTGTATGTACAATAAGTATATCGTACAGTATGAACAATGTTTATAACTAAATAGCTGACTTGTGCAGCCTCGTCTGCATTTTCTATTGGCTGTAGCGTGATGTTATACAGCGGAAAGAAATTTGTTGACCATAAAAAAAGTTATAGTGAACCAACCTTCAAAGTTAGACATATGCCGACCCGGATTTTTTTTAGAACTTTAAAAAAAAACAATTCTTTTGTATATATTTATGCAAACTTTAACCATTTATACAGCACGCGCAATCGAAGCTCTCAAAAATAATTATTCCGTTCCTATTGGTCGTAACGTCATGATATATTACCTATAACCGTCCTCGATAAATGGTATATTTAATACAGTTTTTTTTAATTAGACTAGTAGTTTCTGAGATTAGCGTGTGCAATCAAATAAACAACCTTCAGTTTTAAATATTCATATAGGTAACAAAAAGTTTCATTCGCGAAAATAGATATCTAAAAGAATTTATGCTTAAAAATATATTTAAAAATTCATAAGTTGAAGTTTGAAATGATTATGAATATAAAACCAAATTTAAATTTAGAGACAACTGTCTAAATTCGTCTAACTAGTTCAGTTAATTTGTCTATTCAAAGGTTAGCTGCACGAAATTGATTTTTAATGATAAGGCCGCCATTTGTATATGGTCAATAACTTTATTTGCTCTTGTACGTATAGTATATTAAACTAATGTATAATAAATTTTAATTTATTATAAATACTTCCTTTTATATAAAAACAATAGATTTTAATTCTATATTTTACTTAACTTTCACTGGAACCGCTTCAGTGATAATGTTATTACTGAATAATACACAAAAGTCTACAAGCAAATGCCTCTCGTAATCTATTTAGGTGCTTATAGACAATTTTCATTGCCCTATTTTTTTCGCTGCCTGAGCCTGTTTCGGTTAATAAATATTTACAATGTAATTTAACAGCACGCCTGAATTTAAGCAAAGGTGACGAGAGATGTTTATCACAAATCATTCTTAACGGTTGTTTTAAATTTCGGCTTTTACTGTAAACATCCTGATAAGGTAAAACATATATTTACCTATTTGGACATATGTAACACGAATTCAGCTTATGAATTAGTGCTTTGTGTTTTCATGTCAGTAGAGATGTAGTAACAACAAAATCAAACCAAAAATATGGACTGAATAATCTTAACGATGATTAAGATGGAAATGAAAAATCTAAAATTATTTTATAATAATTATTAGTCACACAGGTGATTTAAGTATTTTTTTAACCCTTTAAATGCTAACTTAAAGCCTTGTACAAATAAAATAACCTCACAGATCTCACACACGGCTGTCTGATCCCAAACTAGGCAGAGCCTTTAGTATGGTATCCAGAGTGCTGAAATAATTCCTTATATATTTCTAAATACAGGAACAGTGGAGGAATAGGTATCATGTCACTCCAACGTATGTCCTACACAAAGGGAAAGCATGACACCTTTGACTAAGTGAGGTGACCATACCTACTACAGAGTTATTAATATTAAAAATTGTTATTTACTGGAATTCTAATTGTTATGTTATAAAAGTTTTAAAATTATCGATTAAAGAGAGATCTTTGAAGATACGATTTAAGTGAAACTGCCTTCGTCATTTACAAATTGTGTTTAAAAGTAAAAGTTTTACGTTATAGTGCTTGAGATGAAATAAACTCAGAACAAATACTTAAATTAATGAAATTTAAAATAAATGTTTAGAAATGTATTTGCACGGGATTATTTGTAAGTTGGTTTTTTACAAAAATTACATTGCGTTAAATGTTTTCATCTACCTTTTCCTTGTTTAACATCGTGACACTTTTGAAACTTATGATAATACTATTAAATATAATATATTTTAAGACTTTTTCGGCAAAATTTCAATAAATTTTCAGGGAATTTTGGTTTTTTTGCAACAAAATCAAGCGCTATGTATATTTCTAAGCTTCACTTGACATAGGCAAAAATATTTTCTAAAAAGTGAACTGTATTGAGGCTCAGAACAGGTTTCATACACTGATAATGCAGCCGTGGTTAGCTTTCGGAATGTAGCTGTACACGTAGAGAACAAACTGAAGGCAATATCTCTAAAAGCCAAGAGAGTACATCACTGTGATCGCAAAACCTCAAACACTTCCATCTGCCGCTAGTGTATCAATTTTGTTGAAGAAAAACTTGCCAAAATCTTACGTGCAATTATTTATGATTATTATTTATTCGTTCTACTTTATGAACAATTGTCTATGAAAATGGTGCACTCTCTCAAATTAAAATCATTGCCAATCGTCAATAGATATGTAATAAAATGATAATGAACAATATCATTCTTCATAAGCCACTTGTGTCATTGTACCATTGGAATGCATATAGTAAGTGAAACGCCCCGCTGTGACGAGCGGCGGTGTACACCCAGCGGGGTGCCGCGTTACTTACTGCAATTGGTCACGATTACAATTTCACCGATCGAATAAACCCTAATTTAAAATAATATAGATTATATTTTTATGTTACATGAGAAGCCATTTCTGTCTTATCAAATGGTGCAGCAGTCGTAAAATGCCTGTTCATATTAAAACGGTCCCCGACAACGAAACAGTATGAATAAGACGTGTCATATAAATATGGAACGAATTGTGAAGGAAAAGTATTATAAGTACTATTATGGTAAAGTCTATCAACTAGGTATATTTTATCACGATTTATGGTAATTTGTAAGTCAATAGGGTATCTGGCAACTAAATTGTTGCTACTTGTGCTGTATAAGAAGTTGACCTGATTTTATATAAACAAAATATTGTACTCAGTTGCTACGTTTGTGTATTTATTCCAAGATATTTTAAAAGCTATTAATCTCATTTAACTGGACGTTTGAGATTTGATTAAAAATAAATAATGTAACCGGTTTTACAAATCTTATTGCCCTGGTTTATTTGCTTATGAAAAGATTAAACTGGGTAAAATTCGAGATTTTGAACTGAGGCAGAAAATTAAAAACAAAATGCATACCTATCAACATTAGTGTTATGAAATTATAGAGATTTAATTAAATCCATCATTAACTGCAAAGTTTAGAAATCACCGCATTAATTCATGTACCAACATTTAGTATATAACTTGCTCCTTTGAGAAAAGTGGCATGTGCAAAATGACCGTGCTCGTGAGTCGATATGTCTTTGGCTACCATCAATGTGAAATACCGACCAAACCTTCAAATATAGGTTTTTGGTTAAATATAGGTTTGCAATAGTAGCTATAGTAGTATATAAATCTTTACTATTATAGTTTTTTGTTGCACGGAATTAC
Organism: Hypercompe scribonia; assembly: GCA_949316085.1. Lineage (NCBI taxonomy): Eukaryota > Metazoa > Arthropoda > Insecta > Lepidoptera > Erebidae > Hypercompe > Hypercompe scribonia. The sequence continues at coordinate 9,639,612 of OX438972.1, read as the reverse complement.
GACACCGAAAAACCACGAAAAAGTACTATAAAGTGTTAAGTAAAAAGTTTGTCCTTGTATATAAGTTTTGTCGTTGCAGGAAGTGTATTGTTTTTCAGAAAATTTTACTGCTGTCGGATAGAGAGTACCTAGTTACACCTTATTTTCATCTCTGAATAGTTTATAAAAAAATTACTTGGTCATTAATGAATTTCGAATTCAATCTTGACATGGTATGTCAAACATATTAAAACTTAATTCTTGTTACTTTTAAAATTTTTAAAAGTCATCTAGGTGTAAATAAAGTCATCAGGTCCTATTTTAAAAAACGGAATAACCGATTTTACTTAGCAATTTAACCATGGTATACAAATCCATAATATATAGCAATCAAAATACTTCACAGGTGTTTACAATTAATCGATAGTTATATATCGAGTTCCTTGGTCAGTGACGGAGGAAATGAAATTACTTCACTAGGAAGCTGCAACATATCTCATAGTGTTTCTCTAACATATTGTAATAAAAATGTACACTGTGGTATTCATATTTTACAGAAGTAAGTTTTTACCCTCATTGATTCTCGCCTAGTGATAAATGGTTCACTTCGTCTCGAAATTTGTGTTGAAAATACACCAACCAGTAAGATACTCGTAAATCCCTATGAAAGTTTAAAATAACAAAAATACAATTGTAAACACAAGTAAATCCATGTATCACTAATTGCAGCTAACATATTACTCTCTTAGGAATAATTTTAACCCAATTTTAAGGCACTTCGACTGAAATCATTTAATACACTCAAGTGTACCAGGTGGGTATAGATGTATATGTATATGTAAACGTAGTTAATGAATAGATGTTGTGTGCGTAGGCTTTAATAAGACCTCAGTTTGGCCCAGCGGTTGTACATTCTGCGCGCTATTGGACCTTTGTTGTTATCTGTTCCCTAAAAAGTAAATGGGTTATACTAATAAGCTATTGGGTCCTAAATAGTTACATAACTGAAGTATTAAGTCATAAAATATTTAGGTTACTCGTCAACACGCTCGCAATAATATCGCTTGATCAGAGCGGCTAACACTTTTGACGCACGCTTCATGTTGATTTTAACTGAAACTGAAAAGATATTCCCTGAAGGTTATATAAGTGTACGCACCTATGTCCACATTTCCTGACGACGAGGTTGAAGCCATGTACGAAGACATAGCTAAGGCTCTCTCTCGTACCAACACTTCTTTCACAGTTGTCATAGGCGATTTCAATGCGAAAAGGGAAGTACATGATTATGGCGAACTGGGGTAGGACCGTTCGGCTATTGGCACAGAAATTGGCGGGGTCAAATGCTGGTAAACTTCCTCGAGGCCCAGGGGTTCTATCTGATGAATTACTTTTTTCAGAAGAAACCTTAAAGGAAGTGGGCCTGGTTAAGCCCCGACAGAGCTACAAAGAACGAGATTGACTCCATCATCAGAAACAAACGCCATATATTTAGGGATGGCCGGCTATGTCTCCAGATGAACCAATGGCCGCTGGAGCCGAAATATACTAGAGTGGAGACCACGATTGGACAAACGTAGTATAGGGTGCCCTGCGGCGCGATGGACCAATGATTTGAGGAAGGTGGCTGGCAACGGATGGATGCGAATTGCCTAAGAAAGGAATGATTGGCGCTCCTTGGGGAGACCTCTACAAACATACAAGAAAAGGACACAAAGAACACCCAGACACAGAACTACAATTTGTGGGTCTCAAAAAGTGTTGTCCCATGTGGGGTTTAAACCGATAACACTCAACCCAGTAGAGAGTGGCGTGGCGACCGCTTAAATCACTAAGCCAACCGTGCAGTCAACAAAATATTGTAAATAAAATTTTCGTCATCGTCTTTATCAGCCTTTTGTAGACCACTGCTGGACATAGACCTCACCTTAGAAAGGAGACGAATAACAATTGCTGAGGAGCAAGGAGATTTCAGCGTCTTGGCATTCACTACGCTGGCCAGACAGTTTGTTTCAAGTTTTCCTTCTCCTTGCAGTGGTGTTGTCCTGGATAGTTTGTTCTTTAGTCGCCTCTACACGACAGCCATGTGATGAATGGGTGGGTGACAATACGTATTCTTAATCCGTCATCACATGGATCTAAAATATGAAACAATTTAGAATCAAAAAAACATATTAAATATTAATTAAAACTCTTCAAAGATAAACCCGAATGACCGTCATCATTTGTATAAACGAGATATATTAAGATATTTTTAATATAGCCTATCCAACAAATGTTGACAAATGAGGGTAGAGCATACAAAGATCAAGGGTACCCTCCCTTTATTTGCATTTAGATGGGTGCGACAAGTTACTGAGGAGCGCGATGACGGGGGACGGAGGCCTGTCTCCCTCGACCGTCAGTCGCCTGCCTTACCCCACGACTAATTACTGCCACTAACAGTAAACCTATGTAATTGCCAATTAAATCTAAAGGAGTGTACAATGTAAATGTCGGTTGGTAGGCAATGGCGCCTTTTAGTCCGCTTGGAACCATATCTAAACTTAGTAAAATACTTAAATGTTTAATGCGAGTAATCTTATCAATATTGATAGCGAACTTGTGTAAAGTTGTAGAATGCTAAAGTGCGTCCAACATTTTCGCTTATTGAATATTGAAGGCTTGTTTACTCTTTAACACTGGTTGCTGATGTCCTACTAATATTATAAATGCGAAAGTTTGTACGTATGTTTGTTAATTTTTCAGGAAAAAACTACTGGACGGATTTGGATGAAACTTTACAGTAATAAAGGTTATACATCGGCATAACATATAGGCTACAGTTTGTAATGATTTTATGTAATTTTTGTCGTAATATAACTTTATATGTCAATCAAGTCGAAAAAAAAAACTGGCCTCTGAGAGTTATCTTGGAGTACGCTGCCTGCACCATTTAAATTACAAACAGATGATATACCGTAGGATTGTTTGCGTGTAAAAAAAAAATTAAAGTGATCTGTTACGAAACTTAATAATATATAAAAAATTCCACACGAGCAAAGTCGCGAGCAAAAACTAGTATTGATATATTTACAAAAGAAAGATTGAAACAATTTTTTTGTATAGTTTGAAAACTGTTAAAACTTTGTTAAAATAACTACTTGTTTACAACTAGCGTTTACATATGGTTTTGCTAGTACTCATATAATTATTTTGTTACTCAAAAACAAATATGTGTACTTGGAAGAAAGTTATTGTAATTCTCTTTTTTGTAAAAACATGATTTTTGAGTAATTTATTTAGAAACAATATTTTCTCACTCGCTTACATTGGCGTCGTCAGAATTATTTTTAGGGGGCTGCATCTACATCCCATATAAAATATAGAATAATACAATAATTATAATATATATTATATATAATAACAAAAATAATATAATATAGTCATTTCCTATGAAATTGACTTTTTTATGAAATAAGTTAAAAAGATGTGTTTTCTATAAATTTTCTTTCCTCCCAGCACCCATGCTTGCTTGGCGCATCATTGGCGGCACACTGTGCGCTTATCCCAACCAGCACCATTCCTATTTGATAATATTTTTTGCTTAAAAAATTATTAGCAACTATTTCACTAGGTAGTAGAGCCACGCTGATTTCAGCACGGGCGAGTGGGCTCGACCGGATCAGTACTACCCTCCCACAGAAGACCAACCTAAAGCGCCAGCATCCGTGTTGTCGTGTTTCATTGGTAAGTGTGAGACCGGAGGCCCATTGATGCAGGGGGGACAGTTATCGTGGTAACTGTGTAAGCGTTACACTGTCACGATGACTGTCATACCTTTTAAGACCCCAAGCGGGGTGTGAAAAAGCATCTCACAAGGCCGCCATAGTGTGGGTCACCATACTGCATTATCTGCATTTGTAATGACTATGGTGACCACAACTCTTGGATTCTATTAATGCTGTCCATCAGGCAGAGTAGAGTTACTTTGGCAGGCTCTTAATATTAAAAAACAAGGAAAAAAAAATAGTTGGGATAGGATATTGCAAATAATTGGCGTCCATTTCTGAAACAGAAATATAATCACAAATATCTATAGCTAATAATTTGAAAATATACTATGTATAGAAAATAACCATGGGACAAATAACAAATAAAAACATACAACATATAGAAATCAATCGTTCAATAAAAAAAAACTGATATTGAAAACCAATTTAAATTTTATTTTTTACTATGAAATGCTGGTAGACGTGTAATAATATTTATTTTTAACTCCTTCAACTATTAGATGAGTCTCCGGTCGTAAATTCCAGTATTCTTTATTAACCCTCAAGAAAGTTTTGTATGTGTCAATGTTGTGACTTTATCTTCTATTCAAAGACTGGTAAGCAAATAAGCCAGTCAAGCCACCTACAGCCAACCAACTTATATTTGTACACAAGCTTCCATATACGTTCAGTTTGCATAATCCAAGATGTTAATAAGCTGTACAATGCAATTAAATTTACGAGCTAGTACTGGCTTATTTGTTAACCAGTCTATAAATAGAAAAAAACGTCCCACTGTTAACGCATACAAAACTTTCTCGAAGGTTAATAAAGAAAATGGTTGCTGCTTCATCAAAACCAAACAGGTGGTTCGGGTAAATCTCTTTCATGAAACACCCGATAAAGGTTCACCGCTGTGTGGCAGTGACTAGTGTCTTTACATCGCTACTGTCGGCACCTCGTCTTGGTCAACGATCTATTATATTGTCTTGGACAATGAAAACAAGCTTAAATAGGTTATATTTTTGTCGCATCGTAGATTTCTTTCATGTTTCTAACTTCATTCAATCTTCTTGTGTTCTATTATAAAGAATTAAGATGTCCATTTTATACTACTACCTTGCTCTTGCACGTATTTTGCCAGCGTGCACGTCTTCATGTACTACGCACGCACTATCAAAGCACAAATCACAAACCTGTCAATCACATCATATGCAAACATCAAGAATATCATACAATAATTTCAGTAACATGGCATGCATTGCACCTCTCGCTTCGTCGTTAAAATATGTCGACGTCAGATTAAATAACTTTTTATTTAGAACTATTTTTATTATAGGTAACAAATTACATTACAATAAAATAAGACGACAAAGCACAGCTGCTTATTTCATAAGCCTACGCAACGTACAGCGATTAAGAAAAGCGCACACAGTCATCCGGTCCCACGGCACTGTAAGACGAATTGTAAACAAGCTGGGGAATGTGTGGAGGCGTTCCTTATCATCCGTCTTTAGCGAAGTATGAACGCCAGCCAGTTATTCCTCACCAATAAACCGTGAAACGGTTCCTATTACTTGCTTCAATCTATTCTTGGAACTAGGACCTTTAAATCTTACGTTAAATCTCGTGACTAATAAGTTTATACCCTCAGAAAATTAAATAGAGTACATATCAGAATTTATATTATCGTACAGAATATCATATTTGATCTATATAAAACAATATGTGTACACATACTAGAAAAAGAAAATGTTATCAAGTTAAATTTCCCTAGGTAGAGTTGTTAGACAACAAACAGTAGTTTTGATCTTAGTCTAAGGCCGCTCTTGAATTATGTAGTGGGGTGTAAATTATCTCGAGGAAATATAATACGCGTTGAAGCTTTTCATAGAAGTATACTTGAATCTCTAGTATCAGAGAAGAGGTTGACGTCCCTAGAATATCTTGTCAAGTGGATGCAACGTCTATCGTAGTTACATAATGGTTATTAAAAATAAATGAACCACTACGCAAGTTTTGCCTTAAAATTTCGCTTAGATAATATATACTACATGTATATATTATGTTGTATATCATGTTTGTTCATATAAATATAACAAAATTAATATTGTGGCAAGGCATTTTGTTGTATAAATCATAAGCATCGTCATCAATTCAGCCAAAAGACGTTCACTGCAGGACTATAGCCTTTTTTTTTTCAACGGCTCCCTGACCTTCGCCAGATAAGTGTATATATCAGCCACGATGTTTTGGCAACATCTTGAAGAAGGCACTTACTGATTTAACAAGAAGTTCTGGTAACAAATAAAATTGAAAATGAAGAGGTAAGGTCTCTTTAAATTTGAAACTACTTAAAAGATACGATTTATACCGACTTTATCATACAAATAAACTGCCTATTCGAAATTCTTAACGTCTTACGAATTTGAAATACAAAATTTGCATTCATTCAAGATTAGAATGTAAAAAGGTAACAGTGACAGAGTGACGCCAGAATATCGTCACGTGCGACTGGCGAGCTATTCCTCGATCATAAATATTTGTAACTGTAACTGCTATAGTTAAAGTACACATTCCACAGAGTAGTCTATTTTAGATGCTGTTAAATCATTATTCGTCCCGTTTCGTGAGTCAGGCGTTACATGTTCTCAGAATGTCGTCAGTAATAAGTTACGTTTTGTGTCTCGAACGCACTCAGAATGCACATAGCACTGTCTCCGAAGTAGACAGTCGCATCTAGGCATTCGATTTTCCAACCCATTTTCTCTTGGAAATGAAAAGACAGAAATATATAATTAATTACCATTTAATATTAAGGCTTTCTTTTTGCTTTTTTTTTAAAGACGACGCCTGCACTATCAATAAATCTCGTGTCGTGAGGGACTTTACAAACATACAAGAGAACACCCAGACTCAGAACAACAGTTTGTGAATCACACAAAGTGTTGTCCCATGTGAGGTTTGAACCCATAACACTCAGTGAAGTAGAGAGCGGCGTGGCGACCGCGTAAACCACTAGGTCAACTGTGCAGTGTATTAGCACGTTATTTTGTTTTATATATCATTGCCTTTATGCTTAGCGTACGTTACGTATGTTCTTCCTCCTTGGGGATGATTTCTAAAAGCATGGTAAACAAATACAGTTCAACTATTGTACTCATTATCAGTTGATTCGTATTAAGCCCACCTTTTAAGTTTAACTTGATAGATTTAGTAGTTGAAATGTTCGAATCTACACTTCTTCCATGTAATAACGGATAAAGAATATAGTGTCATCGCCCCTATTCATTCATTGGATGTCGTAAAAGACGACTAAGGCAGCAAACTGCAGAACAACAACACTACAAAGATAGGGAAAATTTGTTACAAACTCTTATAACAACTGTTTTGGCCAGCGTGGTGGTCTATGTCCAGCAGTGGACTACTAAAGGCTGTAGATGTAATGTTGACGTGACCCTTCACCTTCTACTTCATTAGATCAGATCTAAAGCGTGTAAATGTGTGTATCAAATGTCATGCAATCTACACATACATAAGGAGCTTCATTTCGATGTGACAATCAGAAGAAAGTAGAGTTTTACCTCTCTTCTCATTATACTCGTATACGTTCCAGGAAATATTGTTCGCCTAAAACAACAAGCAGATCAGTAGGTAGGTACATATGTTGACAGGTCAACGTATAACCTGTACGAATGTCGTAACGACTTTTAAGAGTTTTTTTTTAATTTTTAACTTTAAATAAATTTTCACTATTGAGTTTGTGAAAATATGCATATTTACTCATGTTTTAAAAATTGCGATAGCGTTTTCTAATCGTGAAATGTATTTAACGTTCTATTAACCTACACTAATGAGATTTCACAGTACTAAATAGTCATATGAAAAGTGTATATGGATCGAATCATGGTGCATTGTCTTTTCTAGTAATTAACAATGTTTAAATGAAGTTACAAGCTTGATCTTGCTTGGGGTTTCAAACGCGATAAAGTTATTATTATTATTTTTCTAAATAAGCTTCAGAACAGTACCTTGTATCTTGTGAAAAGACCCTATATCCATATTTATGTGATTAAGTACATAGTTGAGGTAAAAAACTTAACGAATCATCTTACAAAGGAACCCACCTGCCGTTTTTTAGTATTACGTAATTAAGATTATTGCAAATAAATAAATACTGCTTTGATCATAACTTTAATATAATTTAAAAGTTCTAGTCCAATATCAAAGAGAATTTAAATTAGATCTAGTTTTCATAAGCAAAGTTTATCAAAGTAAAATAAAGTTACGCAAAGCAATCCATCAAACTCAGATCTACAAATCAATATTCTTTGGACGCATGTTGTGTAAAAGAAATACAATGTAGTATGTGACAAGAGCCTTGTCGTAAAGCCGCAGATATAAGGGCCCCAACTCATGACGCATCAGCCTTTCCATTCCGATGTCGAGTTATTGATGACACGTAATGACTCTCGTTTTGAATATCTTACCGATTCGGGTCTGTACCCTTTCATATCGCATCACTAAGAAATGTAGTAAAAAGTATCTTTTGTTTCATATAAATCAAGTTGGTTTCTTTTTTGTTACGAAGTCTCTATTTTCTTTTTAAATACCTTTTCTTAGTGTTAGAGAAAGACTATTTTTTTTTTGTGAAGGACGTGACATCAGTAGGAAAAAAGTTAGCATTTTATAAAGGGTGGTCGGTAAAAGGCATCTTAAAAGTAAATGTAATAAAAATTTGTGACGTGATAAAAATGCGAAGGTACGTTACACCATTATTGAAAGGAGAAAAACATGTTTATATGAGTTGAATGAAGCTAAAAAGAAATAAAACCGACCAAGTAAGAGTTGAACGCATGGTGAGAGAGTTTTATATAATAAATATATATCTAGTACATATAAGAAATAAGAGCATTTATTTTGGGATCTAAAAACATTAAAAATAAAAATAGTACTACTAAAATGTACCATAAGGTACATTTTTTGCTCTGAAAAATTCGTTTAAAAATTCTTTTATATTTTAAGAAATCTAAAAATAATAACTTAAGTAGCTTTGATGTACAGCGGGCAAATTATTTAAAAAGGTTACGATACCTTCTATTTCCCGACGTTTTGAACGATTCTACCGCTCGTTTTAACGGGTCCACTGATGTGATGTCCTTTTGTGGTGTCCACTCCGTATATCGTAACTGTTTTTGTAGAATAGTTTATGAAGTAGTTGTAATAAAAAATATATAAATTTCAACCAGGCAGACGAATATCTACTATCAACATCATGGTATCCTGTCATTAGCGGGTACAATTATCCTCGTAGGGATGAAACAAAGTCTAAAGACATTTTAATTATAGTGTGTACTCGTATAAGTACCGACAATATAAACAATCAACTCGACCAATTGAGGGTAGTCACACTTTGTGCGTCACGAAGGCGTCGCTAAGCTCACCCCAATATACCCGTGACCACGATCGGTGTTCGTGACCGTAACCTGTGATGTGTGTGAGGTGATCGTAACCTTATTATATAATTTTAACTCGAATAAATCCAGCTATACAACTAAACTATAAATATGTGTAAACATGGTGAAAGTCTAAAAACAGTTAAGTAACTTTCTCCTTTAATAAAATAAGAAGCAATTTATATATTTTGTAACAGGAATGTTCGCATCCCATGTTGATTGCGTTACTGTTATTCGGTGAATCAAAAAATGGACCGAATTCAATACAATACATATGAGTACACTCTATAGCTGTAATACTGAATTCGCTTCGTGAAATTGAAAAAGGTTAACAATTTATTTAGCTTGGACACCCTTCGCGTCCGTCGAGGGGCTGCCATTATTTTTTACGCCGCTTTCACCTCTATTTTTTCTATTTTATTGTCATTTTATACAAATTTGAAGACTTATTTGGTTTTATTTGACAAGTATTTCTTTTATGACGAGATCTAACCGTAATATCCTTGGATTTTATTTATCAACGAACATGGTGGCAAATATTTTTTCTTAACTGTATTTAACTGTGTTGGTTCCTGTGTTTCCTTGCGCACATATCTTTTAATCGGAATGTTTCACATAGACAAAAACTCTTTCTTACGGTACCGCTTCCAGTTACAGAAAGTGTATTAGCGCAGAAAGCTGCAGTGTTGAAAAAGTGCTGCTCACGTAGAGATGTCGAAAACCATTAGCCAAGCAAATTGTGTACATCTCTTTTATTACTTGCCCGGAAGATAACCCATTGATACGTTTTACGAGCATGTTTATTCTTTATTCCTTTAGCAATGAAGACTTAATGAGAATGTGTGAGCTATATTTAAAAATTGTTTCACTTTTGAACAACGGGAATGGTATGTTTAAGTACAACTTGTTTAAAAACAGCAATGAAATTAACTATACAATATTTTTTTATTTATATTTTTTAAACAACACCAGCTCTAGCAATGAATTCTGTGTCGCGGGGGACTTTACAAACATACAAGAAAGGGACACAAAGAACACCCAGACTGAGAACAACAATCTGTGGATCATACAAAGTGTTGTCTCATGCTCCACCATGTTGTCCACCGCTTAAACCACTTTTTTTTTAACGTGTGGTAACCCTCTCGGGCCTTCACCCCACCGGGTTTGCGGCAGGGTGGTGTGTCGGAATCGGACGAACTAAAACCACACACACACGTTGCCTCCTCGCAGCTGGCCTCTGTAGCGGATGCAGGGGAAAATCTATCCTGTTCACCCGCGGCGACACTTAGGGTGGCGTGAGGCACTGGTAAGCGCGCCTCCGCCGCCCGGTTTGTCGGCGGTGAATTAGGTCCGAGTGGAGATCGTTCTCTCGGACCTTCGGATGGTAAAACAACTGTCGCTACCGACCATGGAGCGTATGGCGACCTGTAGCGAGAGATCTCCTCCAATAACTGCAGTGAGAACTCCACGCTGCGCCGCCGAGGCAAACCAACCGCTAGCGTGTGTTGAGCTGAGTCCTCACTACAGTCGCAGTGGTGACAGGCGGAACTCATTTCCCTCCTAAATACTTCCCCAAGTAACCGTACCCGGAAAGGACCTGCATCAGTCGGAAGGTGGACCAGCTGGAAAGCCTCCACGGCGGCAAAGCCAGCACTTGGAGCCTCCAGCCCCGACGATCAACGAACCATCGTGGCTCGACGAGCGGCCTCACGCCACTCGTATATTCCTTTGGGCGGGGTGTATGCCGCTACCGTCAGTCAGTCGTCCGCTGATAAACTTCGGCGAGCACTTCCGTCTCTAAATCTCACGAGGTAGTTCTGGCCAAGGCGCACGTCGCCTTGGACGATACGGAGCGGTAACCGCGTATGGTTCTAATCACTAATATCCTCTGAGGGCGCCAGAGGCGAGCCCTATTCTGGGCGGTCAGAGCCGCCGCCCTCACCGGTGCACCATACAGTGCCATTGACCAGACAACCCCCGTGTATAGGAGTCTCGTCGCGACGCTTGCTCCGCCCAAATTGGACAAAAGTCGCCCAAGGGCAGAAGCAGCACCGACCAGCCTTGGAGTAAGCTGTCGGAAGTGCTCGTCGAAGAGTCACCTCCCGTCGAGGATCTAGCCTAGATACTTCATCTGGGCCTAAATTGGTACGAGGACCGAATTGACTACGATAGAGGCACCGGGGGATGGACCACGACGGGGCTCATGGAAAAAAGAGCCGCTGTCTTATCTAGGGCCACCCGTAAACCCAGTGCCTCAATACACCTGTCATGGTAATCTATAAAAGAGACTCCCATGTTGGCCAGGCGCACCGCCTCTTGAAAGTTTACCCCCGGGCTGTGACCACTGCTACCGACCGATGCTACTGGAATTTGCTGGCTGCGATCGTAACACATGGTTTCAACAAGATGGAGCCACTTGTCACACATCCGATGAGTCCCTGCCGGTTGCCATAGGCATGTTTCCGGAAAAACTGATTTAAAGACGACATTCCATGGCAACCCAGAAGTCCATATCTATCCCCAGCAGACTTCTTTTATGGAGCTATTTGAAGAATCGTGTCTATACCAATAAACCAAATACACTACGTCAATTAAAAGAAAAAATCAACGAAGATATGTCGGCGATCTCGCGGTCTCTTTGCTGAAGAGTATTCAAAAATTTCGGTACTCGCTTAGAAGAGTGCAAACGTTGAAACGGTGGTCATTTAAACGATGTATTTTTTACAAAGTAAATTCCAACTAATTAGCTTTCTTGTAAATAAATAATTTTTATAACATATCAAATGATTTCTTTTATACATTTTTTTCAAATAATAATTAATTCGTGGCCCACCCTATAATTCTTACTAACTTTTATTTTAGTCACCTATTTTTGGAATTAGTCCAGGTAAAACTTATAAAAACCCATCGAAATGTCTGTAACGTAGAATTGCTGTATGTTTTAAAATATATTTATCCATGTTCCCATGTGTTAGGTTAATTAACTGTATAATTTAATGATCTTAAAGATATTAATCTTCCATACATAATACATAAGTCTTACAAAACACTGCTAAAAATTCATAAAATACTGGCATTAATAGCCGTACGATTATACTTTGTGCATAAATTGATTCTTCATTATCATAATTTCGAACAGCGGTAGTCGATTTTTGTCGTCTTTCTTTCTTATGTGTTATGTACATAACTTAGCAAGTTGAGATGGGATTATGCACTTTTTATTATACAGTATATATTAACATCAAAACCCGGCTTTAACGACTGAGCTCGAGTTTACAGTAATATCAAGTTAATTCAGTTATACAAATTCACGTCACATTTCGGAATTAAAATTTCATTAAAACTTTATTTAAATTTTGTACTGAATATTTTTAATGGAGACCTTTTCATTACATTGTTTGTTTAGGATTCCTATTTAACTTCTAAAAGCAATCAAGTATTTCGGTTATTGCATTTGCCATACATAACACCCTTTTTAAAATTTAATTGAGAAATAAAAGAACCTGGTTAAGTAGAAAATATGACGGTCATACTTGTTTCTATCATATTCACTTTTTTCAGGGCCTCGTTGATGTGACACTAGAAGCTTTGTTATATGAACTTTTGCAATAAACGATTCTATTATTTAGAAATGAAATTAAGGTTTTCAATTCGACCGAAAACACTTCTTTTTGCGTTCAAAGACACATATAGATACTTAATACAAACATGGAAATATAAATGCTACTCTCTTACTCTCTTTTTTCTTACAGATTAATAAAATGATAAATTTTACAACCTCATTACAGCACATGTTTGTTACATAAAATATTCAAAATCAATAAAACAATAAAAGGTAGCTTTTATTGTTTTGTTTTTACCTGCCGTTCACAAACTTTTAACATTAACACCAATGATAAAAGAACTATTAATGATGGAAAAATTATTGAAAGTACAAATGATTACCAAATTGCCAATTTTTTTGTGGTGTATATGGTCTACAGGTGTACCTAAATAAAAGCTAATTGTAACCCCAAATACTTTAAAACAAAAACGATATAACGACAATAAGAGAGAGTTTTTTAATTAAACACGCCGCTGCCATATTCGGTTGCAGTACATTAGTCCTCGTATACAGACTGAAAAGAGAAACATCGTGAGATATAAATTGTATAGTATGCGCAAACTGCCGTCTCGTCAAATAATGTCCGGAGTTGTTGTGTGAGATACGTGATGCCAACTAGTTTCTTCAGCTTTTAATCAACGGTTGACTTATTCCAAGCACGGTTGTATAGTGTTTTGGCACGTCGTCTGTCCATTCCGAACTTTGCTGACCTTTTCAAGTGAAATAAACGAGTGTCTTCTTTTGTTTGCGAATATGTTAACTTAATTTGTTAGCTGAAATATTTGGCACCGATCTTTCCTAAAAACTTGGGATGAATACTTAAATTTTATAACGTTGTTTGACTTTAATAAAGTAGGTCTTTTTAATCTTCCTGTTCAAAGTGGGTTAAAATATTTCAAAAACACGAGAAACCTACCCTTTATCACAGAGGCTTAACGTCGGATGCGAACTACGAGGGTTCAACGCGTTGACTTCATAACGAGTGAACCTCATGTTTTAATAAATCGTTTAACACAAAATGATATGTGGAGTTTATGTAAAGTTGAGTTCACAATGACGTTAAAGGGCCGTCCATTGACAACTCAACATGACAAATGAACAAATATTTACCGTTAATGGGATCCAACACATTACCGCGTCCGTTTTGTTGCCTTTCCATTGAGGTTTTATCTAGCAGATGCCCATTATACCGTATATCAAACGGGCCACAGTGGTGGGTTAATTTTGAAAATATCGACTGTAATGAATTCGTGGAACAGTCTATAATAATACAAACGAAAATATCGGTTGATTCTGAACGTATGGGGTGAAATGAGTTTTAAACTTGAGTCTGCTCTATTTTCAACCTTTCCAAACGCAAGGTTTATTTATTTTGTTTAAGTGTAAAAACAATTTTATTAAAACGATATTTTGCACCTTTAAATTTGTTCAATAAAAGAATGTTTTGATGTTACATGATTGTTTATTTCAATTAATCTTATAAACCAAATGATACGTAATATAATTAGGAAGCAATAATATACAAATGCATGTGAAATCTGCCCTGGTGAAATAAGAGATTACAAGTCGTATATAATTAAAAAAGGATAAAAAAATAAGTCGAATAATAAGCTACATATTTAATAATTATCTTAATCTTATTACTTTTATCAACTATATATAAGTAAAGTCAAATTTTACCGTAAATCACATCATGTTTTTGGAGAGATTTTTCGCTTCGTTCGGACTACGCAATAACCAAAGAATGAGATCTAGATATCTTTTGATATTTATGTATATTACATGAATATGTACATAAAACAAAAGTTATAGAAAGGTCAAAGTGATAAAGACGAAGGTAGGGGCGCAGGCACGGCTCGCTCATATCTAAGGATTTAGTTCTGTGGCAGTTATTACCCCCGTAACGGGGTCTCCGCCCACCCACATTGGTTGCCCACAATCGAGAATAGAGGGTACGATCGGAAAACGCGATATCAATTCTCGAAATTTCTCTTTTTGTGCGACCCTGTTGAAGGGAAAAATTAAAATGTATGGACACGGTTCCGAACAATAGCGTTGAATGAAAATATTGATTACTATTGTTTGGTAAATGTATTGTCCACCAAATCAGATTATAGCATTTTTTGATTGAAAAACGTTATTGAGTTTGTAATGATTGGCTCGGGGTTCAGTAAAAAAGCTTTTGAGACAACACCTAAAGAATAAATGTCAATTTTTTAGTCTTTGACCAAAATATTTATACAGTCAATTCAGTTGTGCCAAATAAACTATTCAAACAAATAATTCTTTTCATAATATAATGTTGGCATGCAAAACTAACATTATTATAAAACAAAATGACATTTTGCGCTAAAGTTTTGCGGTGCTTACCATGCTCGTTCACTCGCAATATTCTCGTCAATTTAATATAATAGAATCGTATTTATAATAAGGAAATCAATTACTAATCGAACAATGAGTTTTCATTCTTGTTCCTGGAATACCAATTCTTCGATAATAAACATTTTTGCATACGGAAATACTTCAAATTTTCACCCACCCTACCTCATGAAAATACCAGCTAAAATATTATTTCCAACAATAACCTGAATAGTTGCTATAGTGCAGTGTTCAAATAGCGTGTAATGTAACATTTCGTCGTGCGGGTTTAAAGGTTGAAAAATCCGTGATATTTTACTTGTTTTAAGAACGTCACGTGCTAAAGCTTTTTATTATCCAACTCCTCTTCGCTATGTGGAACAGCTTGTCGTTTACTCTCAAATGAAAGAATCATTTCTGCACATAAAAAATTTCATAGTAGACAAATAACATGTATTATCATTTTTGTAAGCATTCTTCTGGCAGGAGATTGAAGGTGTGTGTATTGGTATTGTGTATTCCTAATGGTGTTTTTTTTTATTTCTATTTTCAAAATAATTCAGAACATAGTGAACAAGTTGTTCTCTTGGAACATCGTGACAATACGATTTAGTTTTGCATTTTTTACCATTTAGATTTTTTATCTGTAATTAGGTATTTTTCTTATTTTATAGACATTTTACTTACTTTTACAAGTCCGTGTTGTACACTTCAATTCTTATCTTTTAAATATGGGAAATAGATCGGCTGTGGAGATTTAAGTCTATATATTTGATTTGACTATTGCAATTTATTGCAAATACTATGTAAGTACTTGAAACATGAACGTAACCTTTAAAAATCTTGTTAAAAAGGCGCTGTTAACGTCCCCAGGGACCAGAGGTCCCCACTCTCTGGCGGCTCGCGGTCCCGTCGACGGCTAATAACGCCGCCGACATCTTCTTCGCTCGGGATCGGCCCTCTCCCCATCCCGTTCAGCGATCTCTTTACTAATGAATGTACGAAAATAAATACAAAAGTTTATAAACTTTGCATTACTTCATAAAACATATGTTTAATTCGAATCATTCGAGACAACGGAAAATATTACCCAAAACGGGAGATAACTTTACGTTTGAAAAATCATGAGGTGCTTTAATCCAGGCACGCCTTTGTTACAACGGTAAAACCCAATAGGTAGAATTGGTTCAAGAGGAGACTGAACTTTTTGATAGGGATGCTCCGGAAAACACCTGTGCCCGATCCGCCAACGCTTGGGTGATACAACCCACTACTGTGATGTCCGCAGCGTAGACACGACGCTTCAGAATTTGGCAGAATCTTCGACGTGGGTGAAGCAGAGATGAACTCGTAACGGTCATCAAAGTAAGGATTCTCTTGCTCTGTATCAAGGCTGCGGCTATAGTACGAAACGGGGAACATAAGACTCCGGGAACTCCTTCCATGAGCAAGCCACTCTCGCTAAAGAGAAAGTAGAACAGAACTGGTACATAATTAAAACTTTCCTGGTTTTCCAAACCCAGGAACGGCATGTATCACAGGTGGCTCAGGCGCCGTAGGAAGGTAGTTAACTGCACGCCGTTGTTGTAATGGTAAAACCCGTTGTAAGGGATCGGCTCCAGTGGCAACACAGAACCCCACCCTTAGCGTGTGGCAGTAGTAGTGTAGTGTAGTAGTAATGGCAACCCACTCATACCTACTGATTTAGCGCTGCTACTGTGATATCCGGAGCGCATTTACGTGGTTCCGACGGTTCATTTACTAGCCGTAGATGGCCAGAGATACTTTACTGTACCAGAAATTTCCTTTCTAGGATCCACCTAACTCCTCAGTTTCCGAAACAGATATAACTCCAATAAGTTTTCTTTGTTAACTGTACATCGAATAAAGTCGTCTTTCTAGATATTTTTTTATTTTCAGCTTACTCTTACATGTGACTATTATTATAAAATGGTAGTTTGGAAATGTTATTTATTTCGATATATTATTTATATTTAGGAATGTAGGACTATGCTTCACAGAATATCGTATTTATAATAGGGTGAACATTTCCCAGTTAAATTACAGCCAAGTCAAATCTGGCACCAAAAAAATGGATTTTGCAATTACAATATTCAGAAACAGACGCATTGGTAACCTAAAATATCAAGATATACATACACACACACATACACACACACACGCACTCACGCACGCACGCACGCACGCACGCACGCACGCATGCACGCAAGCGCGCGTGCACGCACGCACGCGCGCACGCACGCACGCGCGCACGCACGCTTGCACTCACACACACACACATATAATCATACTTTATTTAGTTAGTTTTGATTTTTCTTTATTTATCTTAATTTTTTTAAGTTTTTAAGACAATTCATAATGTTTTAAGTTAGCAAGCTTGAAAGGCGCTGATAGCTGTCAGCATATACAGTTAATTATAACTATTGTGTAATCCAGTTTATCTATATTTATTAGTGATATGTAAAATGCACCATTATCTTGAACTATTAAATATATCAAAATTAATATTATTATTATTACTTCTTTCTCTATTTTCCTTAAGCACTATATCTTTTCACTCTTATTGTACTCTGCTTCGCGCAAAATACCTATGACTACTCGTAATCTCTGAAATATTTGTCTGTTTTTGTGTACTTATGTGACCTACAAAAAAGCATTAATGTCAAGGTCATAAAGTTCTTTAATAAAGAAAGTGAATATCAGTTATTACATCTTTCTTTAAAACAAATCTTATCAATATTCTATTCAACGCGCAAAGCGCCGAGTTACAAAGAAAATATTAAGTTGAAAACACAATATAATTTGAATAACTCAATTACAAATGTAACAAAATATTTTATAAGAGACCAACCGCTGAGAATCATAAATAGGAAGCGTAATGAATTCCGTGAAAAGATCCCGTAAGAAGAACGTGACACAAATCCTAGCTCAATAGATGGGACGAGTGACGAAACGAGGCTACCCGCAGTCGGCTTGACGCGAGCCTATCCTTCATAGAAACAAAAGCCCCTACTCTACTTATACTTAATCTTCTTTATATTTTATGTTTACAGATGAAACATTTCTGTTATTACACCTATATACCATTTTACTTATTTGCGTATAGAAATTTCACAAAAATAAAGAGAAACTTTAATATTATAGTCGGATTTATCAATTTTAAATGACGTTCTTCAAAAATACAAGATCTTAATTTATATAATAAAGCGCAATCCATTTAAGAACACTGTCATTTGTAAACATAAATCTCAAGCAAACTACTATATGTCTCTGCAGCATATAAATACGTTTGGCAAAGCGCCAGTGTTTTGTTTCAACGCCCTTTTATCTCTCGTCAAAATACCAAAAATAAAACAATTATCTAACATTGTACATATGTTACACATTCCCCAATTGATGAACAATATTTGATTTGGTTTAAAAATAGTTTTCTTTCCTTTTCAGGGACGGTGCTCGCTGTAGAAGTTCATTTTGAAAATAAGGACAGTGGATTTTTTCTGAAACATACAGCACGATGGAGTGGTGCAGGACCACCTCCAGAACCAATGGGCACAGCCTTGCCTGGTGCCTTGTTATCACTCGACCGGTTTACAGTTTTACAAGGCTCTGCACCAGCTTCAGTCCGAGCTACCTATGGGCCCTTCTCTACCAAACAAACAGTGCCAGCGCGGTACGCCGTACCTGATCCTCTAGAACCACCGAGAAGAAATGCGTCATTGACGGAACTGCAAGACGCAACAGCTCACAGATTAGACGTATCCGCACATTTGGTTTTTCGAGAACTTCCACGCGATGCGCCAGTGTTACGTGTGCTTTTTCATACTGGCGGAGAAGGAGGCGCAAGAAGGGCAGCGACAAGACCTCGCCGAGTATGTATAACCTTACATGCAAGTTATGGATCTCGCACATTGACAGCGACTTGTGGTCCAGAAGGAGAAGAGGGCGCTTGCTTGGCTGAATTAACAGTCCCAGCTGCATGGTGGCCTGCAGATGGAAAGGGTAAACGCCCGCCAAGAACAGTGAGACTAGCTTACAGCGCAGCAGAAGCCAGCAGTGGTGAAACTGGGGAAAGTGCTTGTGGACGAGTCTCTGTACAACCGGCATGGCCCTTAGGGTATGTGACATTAGCCGGTGCACGTGCTGGATATAGAGAAGCACGCGCAGGAGATGCTGCACTCTTGCTGCCTCGGGCACCTCTATACCCGCATTCCCGTCTCCATCTACCTTTTGTTGTCCGACGTGACACCAGCCACACGATATCACACGTTGTTATCAGGTATGTCTATATTTTAAATGAAAAATATTTTACATCGCTTAGATCTTAGCAAATATAGCAACATGATTTTTTAATTTTAATTTAAACACGGTATTCAATATACTCTTAGGCGTGCCACCCAAGTAGTGTTAAAGACTTGACATAGCGGTTTTGTTATACCCACACAAAGAGTGGCGCATCAAGTTAACGACATAGCAACTTACGCATCTCGAGTTATGTCAGCCTAAGTAAGTAGTGACTAATATTTATTGGTATTGCGTCCAACTGGACTGGTTTATTGCTTGTCACCCGATGTCTTCTATTTTGCGTGGGACAAAACAAAATTAAAATAACTTATACAACGTTGTAGCTTTTTTTAACAAAAATACAAAATAGATTTATTAACAAACAAACACATTGTACGTTTGTGAAATTTGCCAAGTTTTGATAGTTTGGTGCGGTGGTTTTGGGGCTGAAGTTGTTGGCAACAAAGCGGTCATATTTACGAGTGTGTTGGAGTACTGAATAACGGACGAACCTCAAAGCTCAAAGTACAAACCTCAATGCGCCAATTAAAACTTTTGCTATAATTTTACCACTTAACTTTTTAACTCAATAGCGAAGGATTGTAATGACCTTTAAAAAATTCAAGTCAAACAAGGTTGAAGAAGGGACTTAAATATGATGGCATCTTGAAGTTTCAAACCTTGTAAATTATTCTTAGAGTAAATAGTGTAAAAAATTCATTAAAAATCAAACGCATCTATGTAAATATATAATGCTTTAATATTGATTTAATCGTTTTACTAGAAACAAAACAAATTATGTTATAATTTTAGCTACTCGTTTGGCAAGTACCAATTAAAACTGAAATCAAAAAGGACTTCTAGAGCTATTACTACAGCCCTGTGTAAGGGTTTGACAACGAGTAGTACTGTAAACTGCAATTGATAACAGCTTCTTGGGGCATATTTAATCTGGAGTCTGAAATTGGAAGAATTTTACTGTGGTGATATTCTATTTTCCGAATTAAGTATTATAGCTCTAATCTTATATGAATTTATGTTATCCTAGCTAAATCTCAGAGATCTTATAACAAATCTATCTTAAATCTTTTGAACCACCATGCAACTAACAGTCAACTAATAGCCGCTCTATCTTAACTAACCGCACTATAACTCTAACTTAACTCAATAGCTTACGGAAATCTGACAAACATTGCCGAAAATTTAGATCTATCATATAACATGTTAAATTATATCCAACCAAATTAAAATTAGTTTTCAGTCACTATTTGAGTATTTATATGACCTTTATAAGGGGAAGTCTACTTCTATATCCAGCAGTGAACCATTAAAAGCTGTTGTTGGATGATGTCAATTTCAGGGCAAAAATATTTCGAACTGTTGCACCTAATATTTTTTCAATAGAATATTTAAAACGAGATAAATTTACATTAATGTCTAAAACTAATAAAAAAATGTAGTATAACTATAAGTAAAAGTAAACTATAACCTGTTTATGTAATAAAAGGGGTTTAAAGAGATGAAACCAGAAATGCGTAGGTACAAAAATGATCAGGACGAAGTAGAGCCCTGGTCATGGCTTCTGTATACTTACCACGATTATGTGAGAACCTGGAACACCTCTATTTAACACACATAGTAGGTATACAGGTTTACAATTTCTGGATTTCAATCTGAATTATTTTCTTGTTTCGTTCTTTTAGACCCCTTTTTAACATAGACTGGTCATCGATTTTAAGTTTTATTTTTTTATTTAACACTTTTTCGTTTCCCTATTGGGCATATGCACTAGCCGTGCGATATCTATATCGTTACATTCTAAGAAAGAGTAAAGACCACAACACCAAGGGGCAAAAATAGGAACGGGCTTATAAACGCGTGAAATAACTGAAACATCTGGTGCGCGCGATTTAGAACATGTATTGTGACTCAAACAATTTGATAAATATATACATATGAGTATTTTACTCGCCAATACCTTTCTTTTGATACCAAACACGTGATAATTTTCGCAATTTAATTTTTTTCGTGGTTGGAATCTGGGGTTTAAATGCCGTTGGCAAATTTATATAGCATATTTTGCCCGGGCTATTGTTACGAATCTATTGTTACCTTATTAATTAAAATCGATTCAGTAATTTAAGCTTTACGGTGGAACATACAAACATACATACATAGACTGCCAAAATTGTTACATTGCCGTTTGGCTTCGCCTTAGTCGGGTAACGGTTTATCGTAAGTTTTACAACGTTTAATAGTCTTGAACTCTTGACATAAACTGATAAATTTGGAAACTAGAGACTGAACACACAGCATTAATGAAAAATTAATAATTCTACGAAATTGGACGCACGATATTATCTTTGGCATTGAATTATTCAGAAGAATAATTTCAGTTAGCTTTAACTTTAACGTTTCGGGATGAAAAATAGATAATTAATAAATGAAGTGATACATGGTGTGTCTATTGACCTATATAATTTTAGACTAAGTTGAAAATTGATACTTAATGTAATAATGTATGCAGAGTTCACTTCCCGTAGGCGACAGGCTAATACTTTAAATAATAAAGGCTATTTAGTTTGATTTTTTCGTAATATATATCCTGTT
Organism: Hypercompe scribonia; assembly: GCA_949316085.1. NCBI lineage: Eukaryota > Metazoa > Arthropoda > Insecta > Lepidoptera > Erebidae > Hypercompe > Hypercompe scribonia. The sequence continues at coordinate 9,617,551 of OX438972.1, read as the reverse complement.
TAGTACAGTTCCTCAAAAATTGTAGTCACACTACAATTCTTACGGCAAGGCCTAAATAAATCAAAGGCTTCAAAAAATCTTATCGTAAGGTTTCCATTACGAAGGAATAAATATTTTTTTTTTGCAAATGTGTTTTTTGTAGTTAACAACTAAAAGACGAAGAGACTTCTAGTAGAAAAAGTAAAACTAACACTCTAATATGAATATCAAAGTGACGAGTTTTTCTTTGTCGATCTATTTAGCCATTGTATTATATAGGGTGGGTCACGAATTAGTTAGCATCTGAAAAAATCGTTTAAAAACCATTTGATAAATTAGAAAAATTGTTTATTTATAAGAAAGCTAATTAGTTGGTATTTATTTTTTAAAAATTACATCACCTAAATGACGTTTGCACTCTTCTTGGCGAGCACCGAAATTTTCGAATACTCGTCGGCAAAGAGACCGCGAGGTCACCGACATCTCTTCGCTGATTTTTTCTTTTAGATGATGGGGTGTAACATGTTTATAGATGGATGTTAGATTCAAATGTTAACGCTATATTACAAGCTCTATTAATCATACAATATCAAATATCCACAAATAATATTGCTGTGAAATAAACTTAATATCACGAAAGTATAATAAACTCGCAAATTAATAGTTCAATATGCGATACTTGCCTAAATTCTTGCCATATATTATCAGCGCCACCTGTTCCAAAACTTCGTCTCGAATACGCACCCATTCATGTATAATATTATTATATCTGTTTCAACTTATGAGTTACGAGCCAGCTTACGCTACACTCTCTCGGGGATACCTGACATTGCAAGCAGCTAAATGGAAATTTATGTCGCTTTCGCTATAAATATTGTTATTGCTATTTTAACAATAGCAAGTGATATTTGAGGTTCTCTGTCATCTGTAGGTTCTTGATAACATTCGACTGCTCGTTATTGAATAAAACTAATAAACGTCTCATGGGTGTTACTGATACAAAGCCCAGATTTCTCGTATTTTACAAGAAATAAAAATATTTTTTGAAATACTTCTTTTTAGTTTGAGGCCTAATGAATTAGAGTGTAAGTCAAAAAGCAACTAAAAAGTTTCCTCGTCTCGTTTCGTTCAGTTTCTAAAAACTGGCTCGCGGCGGTATCGCTTTGATATCGCCGACATTGCGACTGCGTTCTATAGTTCAGTAACTCATGTAAATAATTGTGTTTTAATTATTTTATTGAATTTATTTTGTTCAGGATTTTTATTTCTATATTTATGTCCTAAAAGTTTTTTTTTTAATTTTAACCGACTTAAATTAAGCTTATACATACTGTAATGTGTAGGCGAGCACAACACCCGCCCGCGTAGTGCAATCCATCAGGAGAGCCAAGCTTAGCACAACGCAGTGATTCCACTATAATTAAAAAACAACTAGGTTTTCATAAGAAACAAAATAGAAGAGTTTCTATAAACGATGTTCTTGTTTTGAAAACTAATACATGTGTACGAAGTAAGTAGGTTAACGGAACAGCATGGTAATAGACACAGGTTTTTCTTTTTTGCTTCTTACTGAAGACAGTGGTGTTTTTTCGTTAAATGTTAAATATAGGAACTCAGGAAAGTAGAATCTACTGTTACAAGAGTACTCTCATTATAGACGTAGAAAAGTATTGCCTTATAAGTTAGTTCAGTAAATACGTAAAATCAAATAAAAATAAATGAATTAAATAAAATGAGGTAATTTTATAAGAAAATTACCGCTTTGGCGCCCCGAAAATTAAACATAAGCACTGAGATGCTTAAACATTTTTTATAATTAATTTATTTAATTTATAATAGCTGAAAAATGCTACTTAGAAAAATCATTTTTAGTTAGGACAGAAAGTACCTTGAAGTTTCTGTAAAGTATTGCTAAAGTTAACTGGGTTAAATAAAAGTGGAAACTGTATTATAATCATATTTTAAACAAACTCACTGAAATATTATTGTGTTTTTGGCACTGTTTCGTAGGAGATGAACAAGGGATAAGTTCTTGATATGTTAATTTATTGTTTCATTCGTGTCGTCTTTGCTTTAGGATGAAGGTAAAGTCAGGCTTACGTCTAGTGAGCGTGACAGCTGCGAACTCCCGGTGGGCAGTTACGGCGGAGGTAAAGCCCCGAGCAGCGACCGTCACAGCTACAAGACTTGAGCAACCGCTGAGAGATGACGAGGGTTCAGATCTGTAAGTAAATCATAACTAAAATATAATGCATGTAGATTTTTTAGAGTAAAACGAAGTTAAAATTTTATGTTTATAAAATTATACGTTCTGGTTAAGTCAATCAGTTACATAATGTCAATACAAAACCACTGACTCCGTAGATGTACTCGTATTGTAATTTGATGCTCTAAACTAATAGACAAGGAGTACACTCAGAATTAGAACTATCATAATCCTTGTCTCAACACACGGAACTTTAACCTATTAATCCACGGCTCAACTCACTAAATCGAAATTAAACTTAACTACAATTAATGCTAGTTTCAATGTGCTATAAAACTATATAACCTTCAATTAACACCACTAAGTGATCGAAACAAAAGGTCATAATTTAAATGTAACCGCACTCACTACCTTCGTTAACTTAGTACATCCGTGTGAAATTTTATTTGTTCACTCCACTAGTGACACCTATTAAAAAATTGGTAGTTATGGAGGGATTCACGTTAACTGTGTCCATTTGATTTATAATTTGTAAATGTGGCTTCTACTACACATGAAAAATATATTTTATTTCAATGAATAAAGTGAGCTTTGTGTATAACAATACGGGATTTCTGAGCCAAAAAAGGTTTCTCCATTATGTATTATATTTTTTAAAAGTATTACCTGTTTTTCAGTAAATTAGATTGTGTTTTATATATTAAGTCGAGCAGCTAAAAACCTCCTTTACTAAATAAGCATTGTGACTTCAAAAATGTATTCCATGAAATGCAATTTAGCTATTTAACGTTCTCCGAGTAATTCTATTACCATTCCAGTGGGACTGCTCATAGAAAATCTTACCTTTTGTCTGGCAAAACGGACTGGAGAGATTTAAAGGGATTCATTTCTATTCCTAATCAATTTCGTTTTACTTTACGGTACACGAGGAAGTAACAATCGATCTTGTATAAATGTCACAACTCGAATAATTATTTTCTGATCTTGTATAAAATATATTTTTAAATACTGCTTCTATTCTCTTCCTACTGGCAAATAACTATCTATTTATCTATACTTACTTAGCTATAAATTGGTGTATTGATCTTTCGTAATAAACTGTTCAACTTAACCCATTGGTTGGAAATAAACTAACCATTCCCTTAAGTTAATACAGTCACAACCCTGACCTCATAAATTTTGAATCTTTCTCTTTTGTATTTTTCTTTCTTAATTTTTTTTTTGAATGATCTTAGAAATTGAAACGTACATTTATGAATTGCAGAAACAATAAGTCTATTGCTCAGTATAAAAAACGGATGGTAGTAGAAAATTTAAGTAATATTCTAATGTTAATTCTTCGTGTTATTTGTATGTACATTTCTAAACGTTTCTGAAAACTTACGTAAACGAAAAAGTATTTTTTATTTTACTCATTTTACAACATTTTAATTCTCATTTCTTTAGCGAGATTTGTTCACAATTTCTTTCACGACTACTTTGCATTGGCACAGCTATAAATTTAGCCGACGCTTTTCCGCTTAATGAAACTGGATATCACAGAGAACATTATTGCGTAGGCAATTTTGTGTTTCTTAAATACAAAACTTTGGTATTCAATCCCTTGTGATCGATACTGTGCAGAGGCGTATTCAAGTAACCAAAGACCCAGTTGTAAAAAAAATGAGACCCTAGGTAAACTGTTTAGGATTTATCAAGTCAATATATAAATACTTCAAATAAAACAAATAAGTAGAAGCCATGTCCAGCAGCAAACTATAATTAAGGCTAATAAAAGCTCTAGTTACATAATTACTTTAAGGGTATAAAGGTACTAGTTTATTATTAGCTCGTTATTGTGGCACACAAAAACTACTCTTTTTGTTTGGTAAAAGTTAACTCTATGCTTCGAGATCTGTTCGAAACTTGTGGCGAATACCCCTCTCTTTAAACTCCTTTCGGGTGTTACGTCCGAAATCGTACTGGTACCGATAGCCGGAGCACCGGCGTACCCTAGAAAGGAAATGCATATAATCCCGACGCATCTCGGGCCATTTACGGATATATGTACGTGCAAATGAACCCCTTATGGGAACCCCGATGTTCTGTTTCTGTCCGACTGCAGTATCGACAGACCGGTTATTTCAAGCGATTCAGCTACAGGTGATCAACGAAATTCTTTTCCCAGTGATAAGCCGTTATGAGCGGGTCCCATGATTGTTCTCCAGTCAATCCTCTATAACGGATCTTACCGTCGAATCAACAGCGTATTTGACGTTTGGTTTTTCGAGTTTCAGGACTCCGACCCAACTCCCACTCTTTGTTGTGTCACCGATAAAGAGCTGCAAAGGCTGTCGCTTCCAGGTCCTATGAACGAGATCATGTGATACCCCCTTCTGACTCGGATGGCCAGCACTCGCTGCGGTCATCACAATAGCGTGATATTGTTGGCCTTCAAGGCCTCCGCCCATATATAAACTGAAATAAAAGCTTGATTTCTCATAAGGTCACGGTGCACATGCGCTGTCTTACCCTTCGGTAGCTACACCACTACATACGTACTTATTGGTGTAAATAATACTATATTAAGGTTATATAATGCTATAAATATATCCCTTTCTACCTCAGGGACACTGAGGAAAATAGCGGTGTTGGAGAGCCTGGTTGGGAAGAAATACTCACTTGGTTAGTGGAAGTAGGAGCTGAAGGCGAGGGTGACGGAGAAGGATCTGAAGGTGAATCGGGACGTGGAACTGCTCGTATTAGCTGGTCAGCTAAAGTATCTTCCGCACCTACTACAACATCGACGACTGAAGAGCCGCCCCACGAACATAGAGTCAGCACCCGACTTGATATTGAAAAAGATGACATACAGGCTGTTCTGCCGATCTCTAAGGTACCTAACATAATGCTACAGCGATGACGGGCAGTACTAAAATTTCCTTGCTTATTATGCTACATAAATGAATCACTAAATTAATACTGAATTTATGGAAAGCTTGCCGAGGATGTTGCCGAGGGAATTTGTAATATTACATTCTTAATTAACATTTCAAGGTTATACCCAGCGAGTAAACAACGTCTTAAATTACAACACAGTTCACAAGTAAAAGTTATGTATATTACGAACATAGTATCTTTCTTACTCTACTCGTATTTATAAAAGAGACTTGTAAGAAATGCGAATAGTGATTACAATCACGAACACCCACTCGATTATTCGACTATTATTCGGACAGGTACCCGAAATCAACAATTTATTGAGACATCGATTGTAGTAATAAATTAACCAAAAGGTATTTTCTTAGTAATTAATGGCCTCGTAAGAGCCCCTTTTATTACTATTACGATATCTTTATTGGAAACTCAAAGGTTTTATTAGAATGGTTCATTGCAAAATTATGCTTAAAGAAATACTTACTACGATCTGTGAAAAAAAAAAGAGTAGTTTATTTATTTAAAAGTATCTATCCATTGTGTTTGAATGAGCCTTTTTCGTAGTTTTCGTGTGAATTTAGTAATAAGGGAACGTTGCGGACTGAAAGAACATGTACTGAGAAGGATTGAAAGGGACATATTTCGATAGTAAGGTTAAGTAGAGTTTATAATGCGAATGTGTGTGGAAGTTCTGAAGACGGGCCATGTTAAAGGCGCCAAGAATCTATGAGCAAAAGAGGTGTGTCAGCAGCGTACTAAACAGAAATAAATTGTCTCTGCCTACCCCTGTGGGAGATAGGCCTGAAATTTTGTATATATGTACACACTGTACATACATACATATTTGAAGATATTTTCTCTGTGACTTTTAGGATGTAATATTATCTATTCACTTTGTTACGAGAACGATTACGAGAAATCGATTAGGTCATATTTTTAATGGCGCTTTTAGGAGCTGTAATTTAGCTTTATCGCTAGCTAATGGATGAGCGATGACGCCCACAGCGTAGATCACGATTCCTTTAATAACCGGTAAATAGTAAATCACTGTTATCAATATTTTACATACGGTTAAAATTCTATTCTAAAATTTAACTTAATAATAATATAATATAAAATTAAGTACTTAAAACAACTTTGACTTTGTTGGTCGTTTTATGAGGTATGTTATTTTATAGCGATATTTTGTGACAGTTTGAAACTAGCCTATTTATACTTAATTTGTACTTAATCTCAATTAAATAAATCGGGCATTGAACAGGGTTTAAGTTCTATATTTCAAACTAGGTTTCTACTGTTTAAGCAGAAATTACAAAATATTACAAATCAACAGATTTGCAGCAATATAATGATTTGTTCATTCTCTCTGTGTGAGTCTAATTTTGAACAAATATATTGAGCGAGTGGCATACATGTTGATGCAAAAGATAGAAACAATATCACATGTAAAAAAATATTTGAAAAGTATATTGCGCAAGAATGACACGCAAAATCGTGAAGCGTTCAACATTTTTGTATGAAAAAATAAAAACTCGAAAACTTATACTAAACCGTCTGACTAGCGTGGTATAGTAAACTGAATCCTCCTTGCTAAGGAGACGCCTATGTCCAGCAATGGACTGTTAAAGACTATTGATATTAAGAACTGAAAAGACCTTATTTAGTTTTCCAAACAACTACAAACGAGTAGTAATAACACCCAGTATAGGTACACATTTTGTTTCAAAAACGTAATTAAAAATTCATTAACAAATTGTCTTTGGTTTAAAGAATTTACATTAATATTTAAAATACGGAACGATAATTTATGCCCAGTTTAAAAAGTTTTGTTCCGATATTATTTTTAAACTTTCATTCGCTAGCCAATTTACTTTAATCACTTTCTTCTTTGCAAAAGTCTACATAGTCATTCACAGTAACAAATTAAGGTTCAAGATAATCTTTTTCAATACTATATTAATCAATTTTCCGTTTGCATTAATCGTCATTTTCATTAAAAACAACTTGGCTTCCTTTTATTTTATTCTAATTATAAATTTTACATTAATTTAATTTAAGATATTCCGATTCAATGGATTCGATTTATGGACAAATACATTGTTACACGTTATCCTCACCGTGTGCGGTCTCACGTGTGGTTTTTAATAAAGTTACCGTATAATATTTATAAAACAATTAGTTTATCTCAATATTAGCGTGGAGCTATTAACTCTAGCCCGGGGCGTTCGTCGCTCTGAACTCGCTAGAGTGGGCCTCTTCATATCTGCTTACTGACGGCTGAACGCTCCCTCCTTGTCTGCCGCCCAACTAGATGATTAAAGCAATTAAACTACGACATGAGTGATGGAGTGTTTTATGTACAGCATTGTATTTGTAGATTAATAGAAGATGGATCTTATCAAGCGAATGAATTACACATTGAATGTGATGTCGCCTTTAAAAGCTCGTTAGATTAGACGTAGGTAATTACTTTGGGATCAAAGGCTCTCTAGGAAGCAAATAATGCTCAAATTGTTTCACTTTGACTATTGATTCGCGTTCCTACATCTATTATCATAGTGTATAATGCTTATCTTTACTTAAATCTACTTTGCATCAATTGAACTGCAATTAAAGATTTAAATCAATTGTGTGCGTAAATTCTTGAATGTTTGGTAAATAAATTTAAATTGAACTTTTTTTTTATATTAAGAGCCTCAAATTGACTACTCTGCCTGATGGAAAGCATGAATAGAATCCAGGAGTTGTTGTCACCATACTCATTGCAAATGCAGACAATGCATCAGGAACTCCAAACAAATTAATTTCTTAAATAGTATAACACCATCTAGGAGAGCTGAAAGAAACATCGACAATACTGAAAATTTAGAGAAAAATAAACATTAAAAGTACGATCAATGGTAAACCCGAATAAATTCTTAATCGCCTAGACGCCCAAATAAACGATTAGTAATAATACATACACTTATCGAAGTCTATGCGTATTCATCCAAAAGATTTAATTAATATAAATTCTAAACGTCACTTGTCGTGTTACTAAATAAAACCTTATATGTTTTAAATAAGGTAACGTTTCACTTGTATATTTGTCTTCTAGAGGTGGTACTTTACTAAATATTGTGGCACCAAAAAATATTCCGCAATATTCCCGCAGAAAACTCTCGTGGTAACAATGTAGTTAATACTCAAATTTGATATTTTTATAGATTCAGTCATAATAGTTCAAGTGCGATCATTTTCATAATATACAAAATTATTGAAACTATCGAGCGATCACGCTCACAGCAAGGCAGCAATTCTGGAGCACCTGACACGCCTAGATTGCATTTTTACTCCATTCTCTGTTGTGTGATTTAGATAAACGTTTCGCTGGCAGTTAAGGGGTATTAAAATAATATAATTTGAGTATTATTTGTGGATGTATCGGAATCATCATTTTTATGTTAAAATTTTCGCCACGTTATATTTATTAATTCAACCTTCAAGTAGTTAATTGACAAATACCGGAGCTTTGACTATTACACAGCTAACGGTAGCTAACCGAATAAAATGTATAAAATTAAGAGTTTGGAAACCGTAACTATATTTGGTATATACATTATTAAATAAAGAAAGCCGTAATAAAAACAAGAATTTGAAAGTTTTCTATTTTGATACTTATTTCATTTATATTTTGCAATCAGAACTGGGAAGTGCTGAACACTGCTGTGCTGACTGGTCGACAAGTATCTCAGGCTATGAAGGTACTCATTGTGTCGCAAGCTGGTCAAGTCGCCGATGTTACTCTGCAGAGCTCCTGCCATTCTGAGGATGAGAGCGTGCTCAAGGTAAGACTGTTATGACGATCAAGTATAATTAGACAATAATAACCCATTCATTACTTTATTTTCAAAGCCTACGACGCTTATAAATTATAATGGCCGCGTAAAATACGTATTTTGACCAATATAAAGTTCGTGATGCTTTCGGAATCGATACCACGGTCACGAATTTTCTAATAGGTACAATAATTATTTATTTTTGTGTAGTAAATTTAGACCACTAATAAAGAAAACATTTATATCTGGAAAAATACAGTCAGCAAAAATTAATAAATATGTTTTATTAAACGATAAAATATTTATTTTATTTAAAAAAAAAGTACTTATTAAAATAAATTTCTTCCGCAAACAGGTATCCTCTTCATGCAGCTCCGTATACGTCGATGGATCAGAAATCCGAGGGTCATCAAATGCGTCTGTCATCGTCAAGTACGGAACTTACACTGGCCTCGCACGGTTTACCGTCTGGATGCCCGAATACCCTCTTGAAATCGACGTTGACGACAACCGACTATCTCAGATTAAAGGTGAACATCATTAATGCTAACGGTTCTGCTCCCGATTGATTCATTAGTCAAATCGAAGACAAGTGTTCAAACTCTCAATAGCGCCTTATAACAAAAGATCTGGGCATGATTTGATTTAAATAAGTTAAGATTCTAATTAGTAATTGTAATAACTTAACTGTGTTAGTGATCGATATATTAGGTATTAATATACAGTATAGATCTGTAAATTGTATTCAAACAATTGCGGCTAAATGGTTAGATTTGTTAGCTTGTCGGAAATATAATACTATATTTTAGAAAGTATCACTAAATATTTCTTGGATATTTTGAAATTAAATTTGTTATCATCAAAACACATTAATATCAGATATACACACAAACCAATATTTTTTTTAATAAATTTCTATTTCACTGTAAACTTAGGTAATATTACACTATATACTCGTTTAAAACAGGTCTGTAACTAAACAAGTAGTTGAAATAATTTCAATTATCTAAATCTTTCCTCTCTATTAAAGATTATTTTATAGTGTCGTAAATAAAAATATATAAAGTTTTAAATGTTTATTAAAAACATTTTTATTAATATTAATAATAAAAATTATTTTCATTACAAATCTTAAGTAAATGATTAAAGTCGTATGTAGTTAGTACTCGATTATTGTCTGAACTTTACAGAAAGTGGTTGATTGTAAACGTAATTTTTAAGTTCGAATTTTAACTAAAAGACTCAACTATCGTTGTCTATTAAGTGAAACAAAATTTCGCAGTTATTTTTACCACTGACATTAACGATACCAGACATTGTAGCTCTATTTTCGTACCCGTGCAAATTGGATCAAAACTAGAGGTGTCATTAGTCAAAATATTTAACATTTCATGGTTTTGTCTAATTTATGACTTGAAGTATGACAGTAAACACTTATTCATAAAAATTAAAAACTTGATTGGTTTTCTTGGAGGTCAAAGAAGAACGGATCTCTCTCTCTTTCACGGTTCTCTCTCTCTATCTATCATTAATTTTCCTTCCTTCCAGAGTCCTAGTATTGACATGATCCCTTTTTCAATTCTTTGATTACTTTTTTTTTGTCATGCAAACATGTAACGCATGGTGTAGCTCGTGTTTGAATTAAGTAATCCCCACAGGCTGGAAAGTCCCTGATGACGCAAACACCAAGGACAGGGCTAAACGTTCATTATCGGCAAGGGGTTGGGGCGGCGCCAGACCAGACGCCACCAACTCTCTTACTGAACAGCGATCGTGCCGACTGAGATATCAGCAGAGTAACGTTGAGGTTTGTGTTTTTGCTATTAAATAATACTTTACTTTACTTTTACTTTATTAAAATATACTTTAATAAAAAAAGGGCAAAAAATATTGTGTCCAAAATTTAACATATAAGTTATTATAGTTATCATCTACCAATGTATCGACAACATTCAATTGAAAAAGTAAAGTTTTAATAACTTAAAATCGATACCTTGTGTTGATAATAGCATGTCCAACCTGAATTAATACGTTTTGACACAATCGCGTCACATCTTACGTTAAATTACAGAAATGGGAAATCATAAAAGAAAACTCTTACTATATCTATGTATTTTCCTTAATTAAGGCAAAGCTTATACTTTACGTTACGTACGTTTACTAAGAGGTGAAAGGTTAAAATGGTGATTTACGTCAAAGCAGCTGACTTAATGATGAGCGCTAGATCTTCATTAGTGATTAATACAGTGTCATATCGGAACATCCTAACTAACTGCTATTTTTGTTCATCCCTATAGGTTTACGCACGTTTCTTAGCTAAAGACCACGACTCGGGCCGCGTCTCCTACTTTGTGTCACGGCGTACATGGCTGAAAGTGACTGAATTAGTACTGACAAGAGTGTCAGATCCACGTATTGCGACCTTGCGAGGTCGAGTGTTACAAGGAAGGAGTACGGGACGTACTGAGGTGCAAGTGCTGTCACCAATCACGGGTAAGTTTGACAATTTACCTTAACCAAAGTAAATCGAGCGAGTTCCTTTTTGACCTAAATTGAATATACACGCACTCTTCAAACTGATCCCACCTTCTCTCTTCCTCTACAGAATAACACGTGCTGGCCTTGGCAGTCACTATTTTAGAACGATAGACATAAACTTTCAAACTAAATGTTTTGGCTCTTTCTTCTTGCGCCAAATAGTCAAAACCTGGCACTCGCTACCAGTGCACATGTTTCCCTCCCACTATGATCGTTCTTTAAACGGGGTTTCTGCATTCGCAATGAGTATGGTGATTACCACTCTTATATTCTATTCATGCTTTACGTCGGGTAGAGTAAAGTTACTTCAGTAGGCTATAAAATAAAAAAATAATAAATACACCTAAAAACTTGAAACGGAGCGCAGTTAGGCTCTAGCGGTCTGACGACCTGGTGAAAATTGTGGGTAACCATAGAAAGCGGGCAGCACTGGATCAGTTGTTGTGGAGAGTCTTGAGGGAAGCCTAAAATGATAATGATGATCATGGAAAGATGTACCGAATTATTGGTATGTCAGGTTCGTTACTCCATTGCCACTGGTTTACTTCTTACTTGAGAAGTATTGTCTATACAATTAAATTTGCAATCGTATTAGAGGTAGAGATCACAGGGAATTTATTTAGTCATGCCATGGACAAGTGACTATCGTTATCTAGCATTTAATGCCAAAAAAATAAAGAGGGGCACATGTTTGGCATATAATTCCCTAATTTGTATACAAAGGTTAAGGAACGTATATACAATGGTTGAATGTATTGAATGTGTATACATTGCTCACATATAACCGTCTAAAATATTTTATTTCCTTAAAAACTGTTTACTGCGTCACCCCAACACCGCTTTGTTACATAATATGCCTACCGCAGGTCACGCAGCTGTTGCAAACCGTTACTAAAAAATCGACAGCGAGGCTGGTCCTATACATACCCTCATGGCATCGTTTATACAGTTAAACCATAATTTAAATACATTAATATATGCAAAATTACTGTTAGAAGCGATGCGACTAGTTAGTTACAGTAATAGTCAACTCAGAGTAAAGAAATGAACAGATTAATAATACCTACTACTGTTTAACTAATCACACTAATGGACGTTTAGTTATGAGTATATTAACTTTAATGAGCTTGTTTATTTAATTTAATACTTTGTTAAAACATCAAACAAACAATGAAAAAATTTCTTTCATGTCAGCTCTCTCATTATTACTTTTATAACTAAATTTTACATTTCTATGGACTACTGATAAATCGTTAAGTATATTTAGTTTTGGATTTTCTCTATTGTCCATCGTGGTCTTACTACCAAGACAACTATATGCACAGGTCGAGTAATTGGACTTCGTGAAGTTCGTGTGGGCAACGACAAGGTTTCTATTTCAAGATTACTGGTCCGCGTCATATCCGGACTTCAATTAAATATTTCACCTGACACTGCTATCGAAAATGGATATGTCTCAGAAACTACTGTTACAAGGCGACTTACGGCCCAATATCAGGTAAGTAATTAATCATTTTTAGAATTAATAAAAAGCAAGTACGAATTCCAAATGCAAATTTTGTAAACCGCCGAGTCATTCTGATTTAAGAAAAACTTTCATTTTACGTACCAAAAGTACTTTAGAAGGGTTTCTATAAGCTGATCATATAGAATGTGCTAACAATCAAACTTTTTAGAATTCCCTGTAATATCGATGGAAGTGAATAAAGATTAACCAAATAAATCAAATTCAGATATTAAAGACATGTTCATATTAACATTCACTTACGACGTACGACTATTGGATAATTTGTGATAAACGTGGCTCTTAAAACATGAATTATGGCGTGACCAGGCCATTGTACTTATCACATTCCACATGAATCCTGCTGAATGCATCTGATAACTGAAGCATTTTTTAAAAAAACTCATAGTTTCCTGACACTGACCAGTCATGATCTAATAGAACGACGTCCCACTTTATTTCTTTTCTTTATTCTTGGATCTTTTAAAAAATATCTTAGATTTTTTAACATAAAGCTAAATGTCCAGAAAATGAGCGATAGATAAAGAAACGCGTAATCCTCTCCCATTTTATTTTAAGAATAATTTCGAATAACTATATGTTAGGAGAGATGCCTTATACTCGTAAGTTTACACCGATTATTTCAGACACACCAGTTCCAAAGTTTCACAGTGTTGTAAACCATCTTGAGCCCTCTTCTCTTTACGATCTGTCTTAATAAAAGCTTAACAATCTTTCGTTATCAAATTCTCCTATCTATACACTGTACTCTAAACTAATATGCCATATGACTCTAATAAAAGGAATACTTTGCAGGGTGATGCGTTATTTTACTGACACAAAATTTCGAAAAACCACGTCACCGTTACAGATTAAATATACTCGTATATTTATTTAAAATAATCTGTTACGAAACTTAATGTAGCAAACCAAATTCCAGGCGAGCGAAGCCGCGGCCAAAAGTTAGTTATAATACCTATGTTTCAAGTATGTAATTAAATTTTCAGGAGGGACTTTTGGATATAGATCTAGAGTTTTCCGATGGTAGTCATACGGCATTACGTGATGTAGCAGTATCTGACTATTTTCTGGTTGTGGAAAGCCTTGATCCAGAAGTAGTCGCGTTTGCACCTATGTACGCCAGCAGGCATCCACGAGTCATCGCTGTTGGTGAAGGTACGTTGAGTTCTTCTTTTACTTAACCCCTGATAAACTATGTTTATTTACTAGCGATTTTGTTAAGTCTGGTATAAATCTCATGATATTTATTTTAGTTCGTTTAATTAAACATTTTCATTTTCTAACGGCGAATTTAAAGTAATTTTAAATCACTGGAAAACAAGTACTATGTAAACAATCATCTATAAGGAGGCAGGTATTCAAATAGAGATTAATCAAGCTTAGATATTTATTTTTTAGAAAATTCCGACCTGTTTTTTAGATTTTACTACGAAATTGTTTAATTAATATGTATGAGACAAAATACCTATCACTTTTTTCAGGGAGCGGCGAACTTCTCCGCGTAACTCTTTTAACTCCTGAACAATGTCGAAGTGGTCCGCTTCGGCGCGTAGCTTTACCAGGAAAAGGTGATACAAAAACTCCAGCTAATATCAAAAATATTCCTGGTGCCATCGCTACAGCGGCCGCTAGTGTTGATGTAGACTTCAGCGGTGGAGACGCTCCTCAGAGACCAGATACGCCGCAGAATGATGACATCATGGCCAGAGGTGGATTGAGAAGTGGCATGGCTGAACTTGGAGATATTCTCAAAGGTACAATATTTGTTTTGATTACTGAAACGAAATAAAACTACTTTATTTATAGTCCCTCAAAATACCAGACATATATATAACACTAAAAGTAAGAATAATAATTAAAAAAAGAAGAGAATGTGTGAATGAATCTGTATAAGAATGTGTCACCACCTCAGCTAAATACTACACGTGTCTTAAGCTTTTTCTTAGTTTATATTTCGCACGATTGGCCGTTACTAATTCTCTTGTTACTAATTTTTACCTTGCTGTTAATGATGGGATCGTTAAAAATGTACATCTGCGAATACGAATGAGGATATATTTTGAATATAAATTTCATATGTAATGAGTTATAAATTTTCATTTATTTACCCTATCACAACTGGCCAAACTAGTTTCTTCTAAAAATTCACAAAACACCAACAAGACGATAGCGTAAATAATGTATATATATTTTTTATTAATGAAACATATTTAAGTAAACTGCCAGTACCTTCATGACTATTATTCAATTTTTAAAAAAAAGCGTTACGAGTTATATTTTTTATATTCTCTTCTTATTAAGGAACAGGTTATTTATGAGGCATTATTTTTAAGTATTAATAAATTGACCGTAGATTCGATGCTTATTTAAAATAGTACTTCATAAATAAATTGGATGTAATTCTGTGGGTGGAAGTATTTTAATTTTTTAAGCTACAAAACGTAAGTGCTAGTAAGTAGGCGGTAAAAAGGTCTACCTACGCATTAAGTTTTGCACAGATTTATAAAAGGTAATACGGAAAACTTCAGACGTTCATATTTACGTGTCTATTTTGGGAAGTCAAGGAGTAAGCTTTGTCATTCCACAGAAATATACCTATAAATATTGCAGTGTAATCTGAACTTTGACGTAAAGTACAAATAAATAGATATTATTATGACATTTTCGGGGCTAAAAAGTGTTTAAAAAAAGTAATTCACGTAAATATAAAAATATAAGTATGGAAAAGAACTAACCAACTTAAATAAATATGCTGCATATATCGGTTATATTTTTAGAACGAAAAGAATTCGTTTGTAGACGTTGTGCTTCATGCTTATTTTTTTTAATCCCACCTGAATGTTAAGATATTTTATATGCTTACAAATCTCGAAATAACGAATTCTTTTACAGGATATCCATCATTCAAAGACGAAAACAACCACGAGCCAACGATAGCACAAGCGCAGCAGTATAACTCGATCTATCGCAGTAACACGGCTCCGCACCAACAACACCAGAGTGCGCAGACTTCTGTTGTCATAGGTAACATTATTTTATCTTATTTTTTGTTGCTTAATGTTTATATATACAGTTTTTTTACGAAAGGATGATGAATACCCATATCGATATGATAATATATTTTATTTTTACAGGAATTTATGTGGTGCTCGGCGCATTCTGTTTTGCAATTGTGGTAAGTATATATTATTCATTGTAACCATACATATCACACAGACACATGCGATATATATTACTTAATACTTATAGTCATATTAAATATTTAATTAAATAAATAAAATAATTAAATAAATATTTCGGACATTTGACACACAACACTATCTAGTCCCAAACTAAGCAGAGCTTGTACTATGGTACTAGATAACTGATATAAATACATATGTACTTTTTTTTGCAAATACATAGAAAACACCCAAACTCCGAAACAAATATTTGCAGATTATGCAAATATTTAGTTCGACTCGGGAATCGACCCGAGATCTCGAGCACAGCGGTCGCATACACTACCACTGCGCCACTGAGGGAGTTAAACGCTTACAAGCGATCATGCTTATCACACAATATTTGTCTTAGATGGAAAAACAGTCCGAATCGGTAAATGCTAAGCCATCGGGCCTGTCACAGTTAACTTTGATTAAATACCCAATTCTAACTTCATTTCAAATAGTGTACATGATCCAACAAGACTTTCATATGCCCAAAATCGTAAATAAATAAGTGTATTGTACATTTCTAATTTACTTACGATTCGGGCGGAAATACAGACGTCTATATCATCATTAATATACTTTTATGATTTTCTGTAGGTGTTCGTAGTATCCTGTGTCGTGTATGCCTCCCGCGTCAAGCCGACTGGCATGGACAGTGGCAACAGCAACAATCGTAATATGCCCACAGTAACTGAAGGTGGACGTCTTCAAGTTGCCGGTCTGGTTGGCACTACCCTGGGGCTTGCTAAAGATAAACCGTCCCGGGAGTCTACTACTAACGCTCATGATTGGGTGTGGCTTGGTAAGATTGCATTTAATAGTATTTTATTATACTAAGAAGCACACGAAGTGCGAACACTTCTCTATTCATTTCATTCGTTTGTTTGCTTTTCCCTACTAAAGAATTCAATCTGTTTTCAAATTTTTACATTTTTTCGTATAAATGGCGGCACGTACGACAAGGTGTGTAAATTAAAATGTAAGCCGCTGGGTCAAGCCTTTTAAACTGGTGTTGCTAGTCTGACGATATTGTTAATGATTGATTTAAATGACTGTTTTTCATTATATGTGCAATAAATTTGTCCGTTTTTACACCTGACAAATAAATAAAAAATTAAGCTTTTAATTTTCCAGGTCGCGCAACTATCGAACGTAATGGCAACCGTCATCCTGCAAATCGGAACTCCACGCAGCAGATGGAGAACGGCAATCAAGAAATGAGAATTACCGGCAACCCTCTCAATTACAACTATGTCGACCCTGATGATGCGATAAGAGATAACGGAAACGTTATGGTTACAAGTTTCGATAACCCGAACTCGATTGAACTGCCTTCGCAAAACGACAAGCGAGACAAAGTCATTGACTCCACGACGTACTGCAAGAAGCCAGCTCGACACACAAGACATCACTCCGGCGATGGCCAGTGGCAGTAAGTACTTTTTGCAAGTTCTGTTTACATCTGTATGTTGTGTGTGCAATAGTGATAAACAACATCGTAATTTATACATTTTTAAACTATATAGTATTTACGCTCTATACCGCAACTTAGCTTACAAGCAACATTATTAAATCAGAAACTTATGCTGAACTAAGCAACTAACTATCCGTCGTGACAAATCGACATGGCTGATGAGATTTGAAGGAACACCGTTCATAAGAGTGCAACACACGCGCAATTTTATTTTTATAAATTTTACCTGGCTTATGTTCGCTGCTTGACGTTTTGTATTAAAATTACTTAAGTAACTTGTTAATAATTGTTAATACATCAAATTAAAAACCGACACTTCAGAAACCAGAATTATTTATAAAAGTATTAAAATATTGTGATATTAAGCAGAAAAATAAATGACATGAACATTCTGTCAAAAATAATTAAAGAACTCAAAATACAGGAGAGCTTGGCCTCAAGAACTAAAGTATCTTCTTGTCAAATGGTATTAAAATCGGTGCAGCGGTTTAGCCCTGAAAGCGTAACAGATAGACACAAATACACAGTCACTTATATGTAAATGTACAGTAGGAATTATAAAATAAAAAAGTGGACTATTTAATTAAAAGACATGATACACACTTCCATTTTATTTATTAAGTACAAGTACATACCAAATAGTATACATCCGACGAAAACTCCCATGTCGGCCTGTTGCGAACAATATAATGTCTACCAAAGTGTCATGCATGTATTCGCAAAGTAGTTGTCACTGTGCATTATTGTAATAATTATGGTATAATTTACTACTCTTGGTCTACAGGATGGAAAGCACGAATCCAGACGACTACCGACCCCCTGTCCCACCCCACAGGAACTCGTCAACACCGCAGCAACAATTGCCAGTTCCACCCCGAAACCCGAATAAAGTACGTTGGGCTATGATTAACCGCAAACATACTAAAAAAATGATACATATAACAAAAAAACATGTAAATAATAAGTAAAATAATTTCCAGATTTTGCCCGAAACCGTTATGCCACCAACCAGACGGAGTCACTCCCGGCATCAACCAAAGAAACATGACCGCGATTACGACTGCAGACGATCTCCAGAGAATGGCCGACGCACAGACCGGTAAATACTAGTAATAAAACATTATTCCGAATTGTATTAGATTGAAGGAGCCACTTTAAGATCTAACGAGATGACGGATGTATCTCGGTTACATCAAAAATACTTTGTTAAACATAAGTCATCGGATCAGTCAACATCGACAGACTATATTGCCACACCGTAACTTTTATCTATACAGAAAGCTTAGGTTTGATATTTTTTATCCTGAGCAGGAAAAAACTTTCGACTAATTTATTTCAGTATAAGAGTCAATAACAATACAGGCAAGTCTCTAAATGCATATACATATTATGATTTGCATTGATTGAATTTCGTGAGAGATTACTTCTGGAGAACCATGCCTTGGCTTATTTTGGCACAAAACTAATAACGACAAACTTCATTTTTATCTTTCAGAATTATTGATTTAAACAAATTGGACGCCCCCTACCTATTGAATCGAGATATGAAAGATTACAAACGCGAACCAAACCCGGCCCATCTCAGAAATGACCTCGAAGACAATCCAGTTGAAAAACTGACAGACAAAGACGATTGCGCACGTCTATTTGAATTCGATAATGATGCGCCCCTCGTCATGGAAAACAAGGACTACAGAGAAATCGTCGGCCTGAACAGAGGCACTGACGACTCACGACGTACATTTGCGAAACCTGAAAGCCCCGACTACATGCACGACTCTGGAATCGGTTAGTGATCATTTTCGTTACTAACATCTGCTGCGCCTTCCAATTAAATCAATCACACAATTTAATATTTTATTTAATTAAAATAACCTTTGTATCACTGAAATAAATCTGACGGCTTAAAATAGAAGTCAAAACGTCAGAAAACCTTTACTATACTATATTTTTTTTTTTTAACGTGTGGATACCCTCTCGGGCCGTCACCCCACCGGGGTTTACGGTGGGGTGGTGTGTCGGAATCGGACCGACTAAAACCACACGGTGTCACTCTGCGCCTGACATAGGAGCGATCCGGGAACAGCTGCTATTAGGACATCCGGATCCCTTCTAGCGCCTGCCCGCTACTGCGGGCACCATCTGCGGATAAACTCTCTATTTTAGGCGACGTACGGCACACGCGGACGTCGCCTCCTCGCGGCTGGCCATTGTAGCCGATGGAGGGGAAAACCCGTCCCGTCCACCGGTGACCACACTCAAGGCGGCATAAGGCGCTGGTACGCGCGCGCCGCCCGGGCCTTCTCCGCCGCCTCCTTCCGCGAAATTAAGTCTTCGCAGGAGGTTGCGACCGTGGGAAAACAACTGTCGCTACCGACCATGGAGCGTATGACGGCCGGTAGCGAGAGATCTCTTCCAATAACTGCACTAAGGACCCCATGCTGCGGCGCCCAGGCGGAACAAACCGCCAACGTGTGCTCAGCCGAGTCCTCACTGCAGTCGCAGTGGTGACAGGCGGGACTCAATTCCCTCCTGGCGATCGAGTGCAGATACTTCCTGAAGCAACCGTGCCCGGAAAGGATCTGCGTCAGTCGGAAGGAAAGGGCCCCGTGCTGCCGCCCCGCCCACTCGGCGATGACCGGCTGGAGAGCCTCCACGAGGGCAAAGCCAGCACGTGGAGTCCCCAACCGGGACGACCAACGAGCCATTGTGGTTCGACGAGCGGCCTCACGCTACTCGCGTACCTCTTCGGGCGGGGGCCCTATGCCGCTACCCGCCCGGAAGTCAGCCGTCCGCTGATAAACTTCGGCGAGCACTTCCGCCTCCAAATCCCACGGAGGAGTTCCGGCCAAGGCGCACGCCGCCTCCGTCGATACGGTGCGGTAACCGCGTATGGCTCTAACCGCCAATATCCTCTGAGGGCGCCAGAGGCGAGCCTTATTCTGGGCGGTCAGAGCCGCCGCCCACACCGGTGCACCATACAGCGCCATTGACCGGACAACCCCCGTGTAAAGCCGTCTCGTCACGACGCTGGCTCCACCCAAATTGGCAAGAGTCGCCCAAGGGCAGAAGCAGCGCCGACCAGCTTTGGAGGTTATCTATATTTACATTAACTATTTTTATATATTTTTTAGGCCTACCTGAAGTACAAATGAGGCACAAGAATAGATCTAAAGAGTCAAAGGGCGATTTCGTAGAGGCTGCTAACAAGAACAAAGGTAAAATTTAAATCATAGTCCGATCTTTGACCAATTTTATTGAAGTTAGTGGTTCTATTTTTGAGGGAGGAATTGAAATTTACTAGGAAAGCCCGTATACTGTAAAAAATTTGTTAGTATTCATACATCTACCATCTACGTAGTTATTATCATCAACCTATCGCAGTCCACTACTGGACATGTGTCTCTGCACGTCACTTGGGTCGATCCTCGGCAATAGTATACGTCGTGGTATGTTGTAACACAAGACGTGTTGTGCAGGGGGTAGCTCGCCGGAGGTGAAGCGCGCCACGATAGTGGGCAACCCGATGTTCTCCCGCGGCGAGGAGGGCGCGCTACCGCCCAGCGCGGACTCGCTCGGGCTTGACGACCTGCACATGGACTACGATCAGATCATGCATTATTTCCACAACCTCAAGGTATAAACTGCACACACCGTCCCACCATGCTTCTAGTGTAGTGTTGCTGTCGCTTGCATCGATACCCGCCCTGCGCCCGTCACCGGCCACCGCGCGGTTCTATCATATCTGTATCGTGTCTCGATGTTCGATGTACTTTCTTATGAAATATAGAGCCTCAATTTTGATGCATTTAATGAAATTAGGATAATATTTTATATGAGTACTTACATTTTATATGACTATACATATGAATGCCGTGCAGTATTATAAAACCTAATTGTAATTAGTAAGGTTCATCATAAGTACCTACTCATTATTTCACACCCTGCAGCAAATTCGAATTTCCGGGTGAACACCTAACACAACATTCCACTTTTCACCTCTCTTAAATCGTTATTTATTTTCTCATCAATGTAGAATGCTAGAAAGCTGATTGTTACCTACCACTAGCATAGAAAGTAGAGTCTAACTTCACGATTAATCTTTTAGAAAATTTCATAGACTTTGCTGCAGAATCTGATATACTTATGAATTTTAAAATTTTTCGCAGGAATCAAACGCCTGAGTAGAGCAGATCATTGCAAAGATCCGGCAGATATTGTCTACGTTTAAATATCAGCATAGCATCAAAGCTCCTCCGATCGACGTATACAATGCACCCACTGTTACGTCCGGGGCAGCCGGGCTGGAGGATAGTACTATTGACACTCACAACAACAACACTTATACGACCAACGAGCACATATACGAGAACGTTAACAATGGAAACGTAGTCGCACCCACACAAATGCTTTGCGACTCCATCGCTCATAAAAATAGCTTCATGAAAAGACAGCTCAAGTTCTTGTTAGAGCACTTGAGCGAGGCGTATGAGTAAAGTTGTTGAAGTCAATGTATTATCCTCAAAACAATATGTGTCTAAAAGTGGATCCTTGCAGTGATCGAAATCGAAATTATACAAATTGTAACTGTTTTATACATAATATTATCGTTAAAAATATTTACTCTAGTCATCTACAAAGCTGCACATGTTTAAAGTACCTAATAATGGTGAATTGTGTGCATGTAGTTAATACTCATATGTCAATAAATATAATAAATATTACTCACGCGTTTCGTCTGTTTATTAATATTATATTGATATTGTTGTCACATTGTGTAAACAACGGGCTAATTTTTGTGTACACTCAAGGCCGTGCATTCTTGCCTACGTCTCGCACTCTGAGGACACGCGTCACTATGTAATGTTCCCATACCAAATAAAATGACGTTGCACTCGTTCTCGATCTGTACATATTTTTCCACTAGAAGGTAAAAACGCTACCTCACTTTTGTCTTAACTTAGAGCTTAGCTAATGTACGCGAGATGAAAAGTGAAAATACAATATTTTATGAATGTCTCTTTGCAAAATCACTTTCATTTCGCTGCCTACTATTTATTGAATAATGAACATAACAGTTATTGTATTAAGACTGCAAATTGCCAGTTTCTAGGGAATATAGCATGTAAGTATAGTATATAAGAAATACAGAACTAGTCAAATATATTATTCTTATAATTAATCTGAGCTAATTTATTTGCTCAATTCTATATTGTTCCACACGTACAGAAATGGCTTTATCGTCTTCTAGATCTGTTGTCGGAGTACTTTGCCACGTAAGTGTATTTAATTGTAAAATATATAATTCAGAGGTTAAAATTAATTTTATTTCGTTGACTGATTATATTTATTTATGTACAAATACCTTTTCAGACGTTAGTTTTAAATGCATTGAAATAAACAACAGTTTACAATAAGATGTCGCTAATTAAACCAGCTATTAACTTTGTAGGTATTTCACAAGTCTGTTTCAAGTTTATCATTTTAAAGTTGTAATAAAATGACTGCCAGGGATTGATTTTTATGCAGTCAATTTTACTAATAAAAGGCCATATCATATACCTATAATAAATCTAACGCTTGTATGATATTGTAAACACATGATTAATTTATTGAAAATGTAAATTGCATTTACTTGTAAGTTAGTACGTTAGGCTTTGTAAATATTGTTATGAGTATGACGTTATATAATTTATAGGTACTTATGTGGATATGACAATGCAGAATAGAAATTATATGTGGTAGAAGTCGCTTAACATATTGGACAGAGTAGAGTTGCACACAATATCATGAGATGTTTCATGTCTGTTACGATTGTACACTAAATAGTAAATGTTTTATCTTGTATTGTGTATTAATGTGACCCTAAATGTATTAATAGGAGCCAGATTACTGAAAATGTAACATTTATTTATAGCAACGATATAAAGCCTACGTTGTCTGGTTCTGAACACGCATGTACTATCAAAATTTATAAGTGACTAGAGCTGCCACCTCTGTTTTAAAGAATAGAAATAAAATCTATTGAAATAAACAATATTTTCCTTACAGTCAAGCTTTGAAAGTTCGTCGGTAATTTTTTAACAAACAGTGACCAAAGACATTAAAAATAAGCTGTGTGTAAAGCATAGAGAATTTCATATGATCAATTACAAATAATGAGTTTTATACATAAGTAACCAAACCAAAACCAAACGTCCCGTATATATATATATATATATATATATAAATATAGAGAGGTGGCATCTCTACTTACGACATTTTCTAAAATACTAAATAGCGTGTTGTTTGGCTTTTGTCGTTAGGTTAGGAAAGAGTCATAAGATACTAGTACTCTACGCTGTAGTATTTGTTACTATAATACATTTGTTTTTGTTGAGTTTTTGCTATAATTGTAAGAAAGGAGTTTATAAAATAATTATTGCTACAAGGGTTAATACATGTATGCAAACTGAGGCTTGTCACGAGAATCCTTTCATGAAATGTCAAATTTAATAAACCATTATTAATTTTACTGAGTTTTATATTGTCTAACCCCTGACTTTGTTTACTTCAACCTAACGTTTTAATTTGACAAAATAGACTTTATTGTGAAAGACTCTCACTTAACACAAACCGACCAGTCCCACAAAAACCAGTGTTAAGCAATTTCTTCATTGTTTCTCACCGAGTGAGATTACCGAAGCCTAAACTGCCCCACGCCCTGAATTGGGGCACTTAAAGGATGGCAGCGCATTTATGTATTTATGACTTAAGTTGCCTTGATCAGTGTTAATCGCTTACCGTCAGGTAACTCGTCTTTACGTTCGCCAAAAAATACATTACAACAATTAGAACTCTCTATAATTTAGTAGTATTAATTGCCAGGTGAATCAAAACTGATCTCTCAGAACTTCATCGACGGTACGTTTTGTCACGCACACACCTTAGTCTGTTGAAGGAAGCTAAAAGTTGTATTTTCGCTAAATTAATTAACAAAAACCCGTCTGATGGTAAGATGTTAGCGTGCCTAACTACTGTAGTGATATTATACTGAGTGTGTAATATATGAAATAATAACAAATAGTGTAATTTCATTTAAAATACCGTTTTTTTAAAATTATATCATGTGATATAATTTTAATACGGTATAAAATTATAATTATCTAATTTCATATTTCATATAATCTTTGTTTGCTATAATAACACTTAAGATAACATTCATTTGACCTAAATTTCATATTTATTAATTACATGTAAAAATTTTGTGATGAATAAGTAAATATTAGGAGAGATTTGACTGTACGGATAGCCAACTGGCTTAAGCGGTCGCCATGCCGTTCTCAACTACGCTGAGTGTTGTGGGTTCAAACCCCACATGGGACAACACTGTGTGATCCACGAATTATAGTTCTAAGTCTGGGTGTCCTTTGTGTCCATTTCTTGTATATTTGTAAAGTCCCACGGGACACAGGATATATTCCGTTGTTTATGACGTTGTCTTTCAATAAGAAAAAAGAAAAAAAAAGATTAAACTGTTATAGCCTCATCTAATGAAAAAAAAATCACTCAGTGGAACACAGAACCTCCTCCTTTTCGAAATTAGTGAAAAAAAGTAGTAAAAATCTGGCGCGTTAATGATAACTGTTGTTCTGACCTAACCTACCTACAGGATCCAAGGATATTGCACGATATCTGACATAGGTACCTATATTAGAAGAAAACACATCAAATATGCGTTTTTGTTAACATATAACTGACAGCTACTTAAAATTTAATTTCAGGGCACTCAAATCCTGTGTATGTGGTATGAACTACCTTTTTTTAAATACTAGCCGACCTACACAACTTCGTCTGCGTCTCCTATTGCCCGTAGCGCTATGTTATACAGCGTGAACAAATTTGCTGCCCCTAAAAGTCTGTAGCGAATCAACCTTAAAAACAGACATATTTTGTCGGTGTCTTTTCTAAAAATTCTATCTTTTAAAAGAAAACTCTTTTATGCATTATTTTTAGGAATATTACACACACATTCCATACAATGGAAGCTCTCAAAAGAAATATTTTTCCACCTTTTGTAACATTTTTCATTAATACTCCGCTCTTTTTAATCGCAGCGTGATGATATACCCTTTAGCCTTGGTTGACAACTGAACTGAAGAATTTTTCCTGAGGTTAGCATGTTCAATTAAAGAAACAAACTCTTCAGCTTTATAATAGTAGTATACATTACTGTAAGCTAAATTTTTTCCAGTCTAATATACCACAATACCTTATTAATAGGTGACAACAAAAGAATAAAATTTTAACAATTATTTACTTTCACTACTTATGCACTAATTAAAGCAACAATTTAATGGTATTTGCCATACCAACGATGGTCAAAGGGTGACAACATCTTGTGACAATTACCCATATTATTTTGTATTATATATTTCATCGTATAATAGTTTTGATTGTTTTCTTCTGCCCATTTTTCATCTCTTGCTTTCTTTTCTAATATTTTTTGTGAAACTGCCTCAGCTTTGAACGGTAACCTTTCAGCTACAATTTTCAACATTGGTAACACCTGTAAGTTAAAACAAAGTCTTAGGAATAAAAAAAGAAAAACAGATTTAAAATTTGTTACACTATATTGATTTTTTTAAAGACGTTATAAGAACAGAAAAATTCTTGTCAATTAATGATAATATCCTCATACACCTCACACACGGCTGTCTGACCTCAAACTGGGCAAAGCCTAGCTATGATAATCAGACTGTTGATAAACATACTTGTATATTTCTAAATGAATATCATATAAATTCAGATAAATTATATTCAGACACAACAAAGATTTGGCTCTGGCTTAGCAGTCAGCATCACTAACCACTAGATCCCTAGAGCTCACAAATGATGTTCAATTATGATATGTATTATGGATACAACATACCTCTTTTGGTGTAGATTAAAGAGAACTGTAGATTAATAGTAATAACACTATTAAAAGAGATATTTAGGTATAGATAAAATAATAGTTTAGGTATATTTAAAAAATGTTTTGTCTCCTCCTTACTTGACCGACTTAAGCTTTAAAGACAGCATCTTCTCTAAAATATTTAAACGCGCTATTATCTATCCCATCTATAAATCAGGCAACAAATCTTTTCCCACAAAATATAGGTCTATTTCATTGTTGTGTACCCTCTTTAAAGTAGTTGAGAAAATTTTAAACGAACGTTTGATAAACCGCGTAGTGAACAAGGAACTTCTAGCGTTGAAATGATACAGTTTTCGAGCCAATCATTTCACTGCCGACGCTGTATTACAATTTACAACGAATATTATATTTCACATTGACAGGGACGCTAAATGCCTAGCCGTTTCCTCGACTCACAGAAGGCGTTCCATACCGTTTCAATTCCATTCCTTTTGTCACAGTTTGAGAGATCTAGAGATAAGGGCAGATGCGCTTTTATGGTTAAAAGACTATCTCCCAGACAGATACCACTTTGTTAGAGTTGAAAACAATACCAGTAACTCCTGCGTGTAGCTATGTGGGGTTTCACAAGGTTCCAGCTTGGATCCTACGCTGTTTATCGCGTATGTAAATGATCTATGTAAATTTGAAATATGGGTGTTGATATACAAATGTTTGTGATGACACTGCAGCATAATTTCAAAGTGCTACATAAGAGAACGTACGACAATTGGCTGAAAAAGGTATGTCCTATAGTACGACTTGGTTTGAAAATAGTCTTCTTTCGCTAAATGTCGATAATACTAAATTACTGTGCTTCAAGAAAACTATGGTGTCTTTTTCATTGTCATCCTTGTAACCGTTCAACTATCAATCTGTCTGTACGTTGTAATTGTAGCTATCAAGGACAACCACAATAAATTAATTAGGAGTGAATATTAACGACAAATGAAAATAAATACAGTAGTGGTCGACTGAGAAGGCTTATTATATTTTCAAGGATTACACGTTTAACACAAACATACAAAGACTTGGCCGAATGTTAATCATCTACTGTATATGTTCATTTGGCTCAACAGCAACAATGCATTTAATTGAGATTGAAAGAGCTCAACGGGCTATACTTAAATACTCGTTTACTTACCAATCCATCACCGTACTCATACAGTGTGTGAAAAAGTTGAAGTTAAATATTATAAGCATATATAAAAAAAGACAAATATCCAATAAAAAGTAGATTTGGTCAACGCTGCTGGAATTTGCTAGCTACAATCGTAACAAATGGTTTCAACAAGATGGAGCCACTTGTCAGAGATCCAATGAGCAACTGCCGGTAACCAAAAACATGTTTCCGGAAAAGCTGACTTTCAGACGAGGCGTCATTCCATGGCCACCCAGAAGTTCAGATCTGTGCCTAGCAGACTTTTTTTATTGGGTTATTTGAAGAATCGTGTCTACATCAATAAACCAAACACACTACGTCAAATAAAACAAAAAATCAGGGAAGAGATGTCGGCGATCTGGCGGTCTCTTTGCCGACGAATATTAGAAAATTTCGGAGCTCGCTTAGAAACGTGCCAACGTCGAAACAGTGGCCACTTAGACGGTGTAATTTATAAAAAATAAATTGCATCTAATTAGCTTTCTTATAAGGAAACAATTTTTATGATATATAAAATAGGCTTTGTTATACGATTTTTAAAATGTTAACCTACTCATGACCCACACTATGTAATAAACTTAAAGTACAAGATCATACATTTATCAACCTATTAAATTAAAAACATAACTAAAACATGCCCGACGAATTTTGGTTATGGTAATGTAGAAAGATTTTTGTTGGTAATAACTTATAATAGTTCAAGTTTTAAATGAACTTTCAATACACGCATGAATACATACACAAGCTCATAATTATACACATATGCACAAGACTGTGCGCACTTAAACACACACATACACACACACACGCACACATACAACACACACACACACACACACGCACACATACAACACACACACACACACACACACACATACATACACAAGCACGAAACACACACGTAGGCACACGTAAAATTAACAAAATAAATCTATTATGTAAGTATATTTTTACATTTCTGTGTGATCTTGTAAAACATTTTTGTATTATTGTTTTTTGGAATTGATGGCCAACAATATAGCTCATTTGGGAACAGCTCACAACTAGTTTGGGAATCAAACTTGCACTTAAATTATATGTAACCATAAAGAATTATTATTATTATTATTTAAGTTACATGCTTTATGTTTTGTATTTTTTTAAGTTATTCAACATACCTCCTCATAATCACACTTGCCACCAACTTCAAAAATTATGCGACCGGCTTTAATGGGAGTTACATAATGATCTATAGCTCCTTTACCGCCCCCCATACGTTGACCTTGACCCTTTTTGGTAACAGGTTGCCAAGGTGGGTCCACTCTCCAAATGGCAAACATTCTTTTCTGGTCCAAATGTCTTGCCACAACAAGACGTGCCATTTCAAAATGCTGATGAGCCATCCTACCCCCTCCTGTAGCCTGGAAAAAATTAAATTGGAAAATATTGTAATTATAACTGAAAAATAACAATAATTAATTACAGTAGTCCCTATTAACAATTAGCTTATTGATAATTTGATTGTAAGAACAATTATTTTTTATGAATTTTCGTAATCTACCCTTAGTTTGAGTTTATCAACAATTTTGGCTTAGACAACTCTGACCACTGTCATGTCTAAGTAGTTTATACTACTTAAACATGAGAGTGGTCAGAGTCAAAAGGGCCGTGAATTTTTTATATAAATAACTAAGTAAATAAGTAAAATTCAAATCAAATAAGGTTTTCAGTTGTTATGTACTGTTCAATTGTTATGAATAAGATCATAACTAGCCTACTACATACTTCATGCAAGGTTGAATGGGAAATCCTGTACGATCATAACATATTTTAAGTACTTATTACATGAAATATGATAGTTGTAAAAAATATAATCATACTGCATCTGAAGTATATTACTTGCATGTCACACAACATATTTATACAATTTTTACTTACAACAACACCATATTGTTGCAATTGTAGTGTAGTGTGTAAAGGCTCTGGGCCTCTCATGTACCGAAGACGTTTCTGCATTTTTGGTGGTTTTAAGTTTGATGGATACATAGGCATTTTGTCGTAGACACGTAGCCTTTGACGCTCGGGAATTTCAATGTCTGCAATAGCAAGTATGTAATAGAATAAGTTAAATGAGAAACTTGACTATATGATTTATTTATTTTTTTTAGGTACTTTACTTACGGTCATAGTTCTTGGGTGGAGGAAAATATTTAATGCCTACAGCTGTAATAACTTGAGCACTTTCTGGCCGTAAGAGACCTGAAATATGCATATATTTAGCAATTATTATCTAGAATTTATGAATATTGTGAAATGAAAAAAGGATTTTCTCTAACCTACTGTTAACCGGATTGATTGCAACAACATTGTCATTCCTCGTACGATTAAAAATAAATTAAGTGTAATATAAATTACGTATAGATTTATTTAGAAATTAGCGATTACATTAAATGTTTTGTTCGATAGTTTTTGAGGTTAATTCCGTTCCTTTTCTTTTGACAGCAACTAGAGGAGACATAGGAAACTTATGCGTATGTTACGTTTCTTATTAAGTATTTGGAATAGGTATTTATACGGCATGTGACATAAATTAAATAAATTAATGTTATTTTCTCTTTTACCAGTTTATATTAATTATCAATATAGAAAATAATAGTTTGTAATGTAGAAATTTTGTTATCAAGATGAAATCTTACACAGTAAATTGTGTTGTATTTTTTAAAAATAGAATATTGGTTTCGTTTATTGGTCTAACTTGGACTGCAGGAGTAATATGTACCTTAGACTGTAATAAATGAATAATTTTATTTCCATCGATTGATGTTATAATGGATAGATTCGATTAAAATAAAAAAATAAGGCATTACCTGACTAAAGTGATGATAGGCTGTCCATTTTTGCAGGAGAATCGATGGCCATTAGAGTAAAAGTGTAGACTGAAGCGGTTAACGAAAACATGCCTTCTTCTTTGGCGTCCCAGCCATATGGATACAAGACCTGAGAAAGGTAGTACCGGGGTACATCGGCTATGAAAAGTGTATTTATATGTCATTTTACTTATGTTTAGCAGCGAAC
This sequence comes from Hypercompe scribonia, assembly GCA_949316085.1. Classification (NCBI taxonomy): domain Eukaryota; kingdom Metazoa; phylum Arthropoda; class Insecta; order Lepidoptera; family Erebidae; genus Hypercompe; species Hypercompe scribonia. The sequence goes on along the minus strand of OX438972.1, from coordinate 9,586,732 downwards.
TGCAAAAGACTGTTTAAAAAAAGCGCAAAAGGTAATTTTTAAAAAAAAGTGTATTGAATTACTTTATTATCTTATATCATATATTATAAAAATAGTGTCAAATATTTCAGGTAACTTCTTGGTTTTTTTTTGTAACAAAGAAAAATTAACAAGACGCTTATATTTTAAGTTGTCGCAACTGTAGCAAACTGTCACGATTTTCAAACTTCAAAGTTGTTGCGTTATTGGTAAATAAGCTAGCCTTTTTATTGTTGTAATGTTGTTATTATATATTTTTCAGCTAATATATGATTATGTGTCCTATAAGTGCATAAACTATATTTATTAGTGATGAAGTGGGACCGGATATGTTATAAATGAACAATATATCATTAAATTAAACATAATGGAGTTCAAAACAATGCTTCGTTTACAGAAATGCCTGTATTTTAATTTTTACTTGTTTGTGATATGGTTTGTCGTTGTTGGATTCTTTTTATATGCTAGGGTAAATTATATTGTAAAGTTGAATCTATTTTTTACTAATGATAATTCAGGAGTACACGAATGCTTTTTGTTGCAGTTAAATATTCTCGGCCATTTAACAAAATATTTATCGCTGACCGTTTATACATTACTCATAGTGATTGAATCTCCAAGAATATACCTTGGCCATTACGGAAACCTATCATGCAGGGTTAGTAACACTATAAGATAGTACTATGTCTTTAAATTATATTTAGGAAATAATAAGGGAAATTAATTATCTCAAAATTAACCAAATTTAAAATTTTTCGTGACAATATATAATTATGTGTCGTAAATTAATGCTGCCCTGTTTGTCTGTGGCTGTTGGGATTACAAGAATTAGACTGCTTAAAGTTAGTCGGTTGGTGACTACAGCTTATGAAACATAACATCAGGCAATTAAAGCACCCTATTGATTGGGTCAATTACTGTAAATATATTTAAATGTAAAAAGCAAACTGATGTCATTATCTAAAAAGTCTTCAGTCTCATCAAGAATCATCTTTAATGTTATTATATAAATTTTAATTATTTGCAGGTACCGGAGTTGGCTGGATTTTTAATGTTAACAGTTCTTATGCAGTTACCATTAGTCAGTTTCTTTTTATGTAACCCTTTCCTGTTAAGTACTCCTATGGAATTAACTTTACATATCATGTTGTGCATTTTCACGATTACAGAAGTAGTCTTAAGTTTTATTGCCCTTAAGCAAGCATCTGATTATGCTAAGAGTGTTTACTTGTCACAAACAAAAGATAAGTGATTATAAACTGTAGGTTTTATAAAAAGTAAATGTTAAAGTTACATCTTTCTGAAAAAGCTATTTTTACTGAATACATACATTTTAGTGTATTAATGTTTAAAAACAAGACATACTTTTACTATAAGGTTAAATTATGTATGGTATTTAAAATCTTGTTTCTAAGGATTGGGCTATATCCAGGAGTGGCAGTAATTTTAAGGGTGATTTTGAATTGATGTGATGTGAAGATTTAAAAACATGTAACAAAGGTTAATAAAGTAATTAACTGTATTGTATATTTAGTTTATTCAAAACTAGTAAACATTCTTTTATAAAGAATATTCTTTTCTTGTTTCCTATTAGTTGAAAATATTTCTGTTATTACTACGGTTTTTTTAGCAAATAAGTTTACCACGATAAGTAGGCTATCAAACACTAAAAGTAATAAAGTAAAGTAGGCTATCGTAACACTAAAATAAGTAGGTTATCTAACACTGAAAGAACTTTTCAATTCGTACCTAAGGTAATTGCTTAAGCTAAACATTCAAACTCTTTAGTTTTATCATTTAATATAGTTAAATAAAAAGATGATTACGCCATAAGTAATCTTACATCTTAATCACTTATTACAATCACTCTATTGTCGTAAGAGGATCTTAATAATTACTGATATGCTATGACTATTTCAAGTTAGCATTTCATTTATTTAGAGTTTAAGTTTGCAACAAAACTTATTGTAATAAAATAAAACAATGCATTACATAAATTTAATTTTAACACGTTGAACGCCAGACTAAAAACCATGTTTAGTTCAATGGGCCGTGATGGACACCATGTGACTGCCATCATGTTGGGTCCGAGAGGCCGCGTCGGACACCATGTGTCCGCATGCCCTCGATCACTTCAGAAGCCTCTAGGGAGCCAACGGACAGTGTTTCGACTGTTTTTACCAAGGCATGTGACCCGCGCGGCCTCGCAGTACAATAAGGCCGCTTGGCACAAAAAAATAAAAAAGGACTTAGAATTTACAGGCTTTTCAATTTCAATAAGTTGTTTCTAAAAATGTTATAGCTATACTAATGTATTTTTAAACGTTCAATTGACATTAATTAGCCATTATTTTTAGGGGTTTTACTGACAATATTTGCAAAAAAATACCTTGACGATTTTTTGACGATTTTCGATTTAATGGTGTGGCTCCAGGGGACAGTATGCTGTCGGACACATGGCGTCCGCCATGGCGTTCAACGTGTTAACAACAAAAAATCGAATCTCAAACAGAAAACATTCTGAAACAAAAAAGCCACCGAATAGTATAAAAATAATTATAAACATATTCTACAATTATTGTTATTTTGAGTCAGTGTTAGCCTTTCAGCGCAGCACAGCGGCAGCGAGTGGGTCAAAGTACATGTGCGGTTGGGAGGGGTGTACATGAAAAAGGCTTTTATTTGATGTTGTCGTCGACTACTGGTACCTGTGACGACGTGCGGTCTTTGGTCGGTTCGAGTCCGACATAACCACCAGTAGGTGGTATCCGGGGGGATTTCCGCACAAAAAGAAAAAAAAGCGGTGTACAGTCATTGATTTCATACTTCAGGTATTTCGTTTTAATGTTGCAAGGTATATTGTCGTATTTCCTTGGCTGATACAGGCTCCAAAAATAATAATTGTGTATTTTTTGTTTTAGAATATTTTCTGTTTGAAGACGGTTTTTTTTTGTTAAAACCTTGTTTATTTTTGATTTATAATGAATCTCTGTGTTGATATTTAATTTCAGTTCAATTATTTATTCAGTTACTTAAATTTAAGTTAATTGTCACAAAGATGTAAAGAGTCGCGAAGATCGTTATCAGAACATTACTAAATGAAAAACATTTAGGAATAAAATTTTACATCGGGATTATTTTTGCAAAAAACGTTTTCTTTTCTCATTTATGGAACATTTTCAATAGTTTTTTAAGGATTCCTAAATCACTATCTCATTATTGAGTGGACCGCGATATGCTGAACACATCTGCGTTACCCTTCAGAGGGCACAGGCGTAATGTTATGTATTGTGTGATTGTGTAAACAATCAAATACATATCATTGCAGCAACCACGACAGATTTACTGTAATTTATGGAAGAGTTCCATTGTATCCGAAGAACTATATAAGAACATCGCCAAAATAGAAAACCTCGAAATACTATGTTCTTCTAAACCGTCGTATACGGTTTTTTTTTGTTCATTTTACATCGCCAAGAGAAAAATAGAAAGCATCATTCATGCAATAGACATTTATGATGTTTTCTATTGAATATGCTTTATTATAGATAACTTAAAAAGCTCGCATCGAATTCAAATTTAAATGGTCCCACACACAATCAACAATCAAAATCAATACACTCAGTAACAAGTTATGAGGTAGAAAAAAAAACAGCCAAATTGAGAACCTCCTCATTTTTTTAAATTGTTCAAAAATAGGCTTCAATAGTGTAGTTCTTAATAATAATACATATGTATTATTCATAAAACAATTCAGAAATACACTACTTATAAGTTCGAAGGTAGAAAGACAATAATAAGTAGTACAGTTTACATGAAAAAGGCTTTTATTTGATGTCGTCACACAACATTAAATACTCATATTATTTTAATAGAGGATTATAATAATGAAAGTGTATGAAAGCAAAGCTTTGATATTTAAAATTATACAAGTAATACAGTATAAATGTGCGGGTTAACATAATTTTGACCTAAATAAAGTACAAATGTCAAAAGGTATATCAGTAGTACATACACGATAATTATAAGATAAATTTAATACATGATAAACATTTATAATTATCACATAAAAGATAACTCATAAAACATAGCTAAAGAGCACCCCTATTTAATACCCTATGTGGTACTTTAACTGGTCAACAGAACTAGTACTTACCTAGTTTGATTGTATCAAATATAACTTCTTGGTAAAAATTATGCACTGAGTCTTATAAAATAGTATAATTTTTGCCCTTATTTATTTCACAAGGCACTGGACATTTGACTGTTATTTTTTACTAATAATAAAATAAATATTAAATTAAATAACTGGAGTATGTAGAACTGTAATACATAGGTGCAAAATCACATGATATTAAAATAAATAAAATACTCTTTGTCTCTAAAGTTTACGACATAGCTTTTGGGACATACTCTAACACAACACTATACATATTCTTAGGCATTAAGATATATTTGGTAAATAATACAACCTATATATACAATTTTATTTCATACAGGATCTCATCCTTTACAATTTTACTTTTACATTTAAATAAGTATAGGTTGTCACACAGCATTTTCTCAAAACAGGAAATGTGGAACTCTAAGGCATATTGTTATCCTTCAAGAAATCATCAATTTTACACCTAATTAAATGTAATTTTACATTGTAAGTTTCTGAAATTTGAATATACTCAATAAGATTGTCAATTTCCATGGATTTCAATATTTGTGGCAGATCCGGAGACATTTTACAAATAAACTGAAATATAAGACAAAGTATAATGAAAATTTGACATTTTATTTCAGAATTTCCTAAACTAAATGCCAAAAAACACACCATTTACCATTTAAAAAATGATGTAAGTTTAACACTTTGTTATTTCTGTTATACTTAACCTTTTAACCGCCTACGTCGGATTAATCCGACAAATATTTTCGGGCCCATTTCGCCAGAGTCGTATATTTACGACCAAAATATCACTGCTCGTTTAATCAGCTTTTTTATTTAATTACGCTGTATTCTATCAAAAATATGTTTATATTAGGTAAATAGTTAACTAAGTAATCATTTACAGTTTAATACACTTTAGTCTCTTAATTAGAAGTCCTAAAAATAATGTCCAAAGTTAGATGAATTACTAACATAATTTTTAGAAAATTGTATTGATGTGCAACGCCCATGACGACAAAATCCGACATGAGGGACGGGACATATGCCAAAATTTACCGATACAAAAATAAACATAAATCAAAATATTTCTCGTTATACTGACTAATTAACTTTAAAACAAATACAGCAATTGTTAATAAAACATTTTTTTACAAATGTTTGTGAGTATTTCATTTAATTCCTTTAAAATTAAGTAAATTTACATATGAAATGTCAGCGATTGAATTGATGGTTCCCATCCCTAGCCTACATGTTCCGAAACTTACTTTGTTAGTACGTCCTGCGCTACGGTCGGATAAAGACGACCGCTTCTTACGTCATAAACGAGTGCCGACTTCTGGAATTTTCCATCAGTGTTGTGCTTGTGCATGAAGTTTTACGTTCGTATGTCGATAAATGTACATGATAGAAATGTATCATGACGACTACTGAAGAGTTAATACGAATTCTAGAAGGCGATGAAAATGAAGAATTTTTAGCAGACGAAGAGTTTGACATTGATGTAGAGGTAATTATTTTTTTTATTACATATCTAGATAAATGTATTTTAATTTATTGTGTAGTATGGTGGTGATGTTTGAAAGGAAATTTTAAACTTAGAGTGAGTGAGATGGCGAGAGCGCGCCGTGCGATGAGAATGCGCGCGCGGCCACTCTGGAACGGTGATTCTGATTGGTTGGAGCGCGAGTCACGTGTGGGCGCGCTGACTCGCTCGTAGATACCTACATAGGTAGAGTTTATTTTGTGCGTGCCGCCGCGCTGCCACACACCGCACTGAATCGCACTGCTAATTTTGCTTTTGTAGGCTATTCAAATTTCCTACCTTGGAGACCGATGTATTTTTATTACTCTACAATTATTTTTTTGTATTATTTCAGATTCAAGGAAACAATGTCACAACCACTAATTGGACAACGCAAATTGCTACCCCAATGTTAGAAGAATTCGACGACTTTGTTTGTGGACTGTCGCCTGCTGTCAAATTAGATGATACCTCCACTGAATTCGAATTTTTCGAACATTTTTGTAGCAAAGACTTGTTACAGAAAATAGCCAATTGTACGAATAAATATCATCAACACTTCGTAAGACATACTGATCTCAGAATATATTCAAGACTGCAACAATGGCGCGACGTGACTATTGACGACCTGTACATTTTCCTAGCAGTAACAATGCTTTTCACTAGAAACAAAAGAATAACAATTGAAGAACACTGGTCTACAGACCCGTTATTACATAGTACGGTGTTCAGTAATACTATGTTTCGAAATAGATATTGCTCAATTCTTGCAATGTTATCTTTTTGTGAAGCACCTGCAGGGACAAGTAGTGTACCGAGATTGCACAAAATAAAAATGATGATTGACCACGCTCGTGAAACTTTCAAAACAACATTTATCCCGGGTAAAAAAATGTGCATTGATGAAAGTATTGTGCCTTTTAAAGGTCGTCTAATTATAAAACAATATTTACCTAAAAAACGTAATAGATTTGGCATTAAGTTATTTGTTTTATGTGATGTCGAAACCGGTTATATCGTGGATTTTATAGTGTACTGTGGATCGGAAACAGAAATAGAGACCGTACCAAATTTAGGCTTAACTGGATCAGTTGTGACTGAACTTTTGAAAGACTACTATTTTTGCAACCGAGAGTTGTATGTAGATAACTGGTATTCCAGTCCTCAGCTTTTTATATATTTAAAAGAAAGGGCGACTTATGCATGTGGTACCGTAAGATCAAATAGGAAAGGGATGCCTAAATTCCAAAAACTGAAACGTGGACAAATAGCCGCTTACTCGTCTCCTCCCCTCTTAGCCCTAAAATGGCAAGATAAGAAACCGGTCGTAATGTTGTCTACAATGCACGATGACAAAATAATACCATCAGACAATGTAGACTACTCAACTGGGCTACCCAAAATGAAACCACAGTGTGTGGTAGACTACACAAAAAATATGGGGTCGGTTGACACTTCTGATATGATGACTAGCACATTGGGCTGTATAAGAAAATCAAAAAAATGGCATAAAAAGCTTGGGTTTCACATATTTGACATGTTTTTACTTAATGCATTGATAATCCAATCGAAGAAAGTGCCAAAATTTTAGCGGACAGTTATTTTGTTGGCGATGAAACTCGTAAAAATAAGTTTATCGAATGTTACACAAATGTGGTCTCGTCAATAATTCGCCTCGTCGATAGCGAGCATAAATAATTTTTCGACGATTAATGAAAAATATTACCTCTGATTGTTAGACTGATTTTAGTAATAAGAAATTATATCTGTGATTATTTGACTGATTTTATTGAAATTAGTGTTATACAAATTTTATTGTGATTGTGATATATCGTTACATCTAAGTCAATAGGTAAACTGATAATGACATTGTCAAGTAAAATTTTTATTTTTATGTTTGTTGTTAATTAGTGTGATACAAATTATTGTGATTGTGATAAATATCGTTACAGATAGTTCAATTCATCTGTGCACGAAGCGCCATGTGTACGTGCGCTTATTTATACAGCTTTCATTTGTGTGGCAGCGTAAGCGGCAGTCGTCGTCCGAGCAAAACGTGTCCTTATCACTTTACCCACACATAGCGCCGCGCGCACAGATGAGTTGAACTATCTACAGGGTTATTGGTAAATCATTAACAACCTCTAAATAGTAAACTATGGGACCAAACCTAAAATCGTGAAAAAAAAAATCAGCTGTTCCCTACATTTATGTTCGTATAACTCGCCAAACTCTTCTCTGGACTGATTTTATTGTGAATAGTTTAAGTAATAATTAATAAATCGTTCAAATTTTTAAACACTTTTTGTTTTACTGGCTTGCGAAAAATGTCGTATAATTTCGTAAGGTACCTAAGTAGTATTCAAGTAGGTAGGTACCTATATCTCCACCAAGCTAAGTTTACACCTCGCTGGAATGCGGCGTGTACCCGTGTACCTACGTATAATATAATGTTAAAAACAACAAATACAAAGTAAAATCTAACAAACATTTGTTTACTTTTTTAAAGTCATAACGAATCCTTTTTTACAGCCCGTACCTAAGCCTCAGTGTGACGTAAACGACGCGAGGTGCAAACTTAGCTTGGTGAGATGTAGTTGTTAGTTAACCACGCTCGCAAATGCAAATGTCGTTATTAAAACGAAATATCGACATCGCAAAGTTAAGTATTGCACATCTCTCTATCTTTTAGGTATTTAATTTTCGATTCACTGTGCCGGGCGCTAGGGACACGCCAACTGTTCTGAAGTCGGGCGGTTAAAAGGTTAAATGTATCAAAACAAACCATGCTTACAGAAAATAATTGTTGTGTAATCCAGCTGTGGTATTGCTTAACAGAGCCTTCATATGCCTTTGTGAAGATGTCTTTCATATTAACATCATTTGGAGGTATTTGGTCTTTCAATTTATTAACAATTTCAATGAATGTTAATTCAAAGAAAAATAAAGCCCTGCAAAATAAAAATAAATATTCAGTTTATGTCCATTTCATATGCAAATGAGTACACTTCTGTTTTAGAGACACATTAGTTTTCTTAACCGTTTACACATTATATTAAGAGTTTAAAGTGAATGAGTGAGAAGCACTCCTACAATTACATATTTGCTCAGTCACCCTACATCCTTGAAGAGTATACTTAAGGAATTTGAACATTGGCAGGCCTGATTCCTCGGAGCCCCCTATGTGCTCCTACTGTCTAGAAAGTATTTAAAAGAAATGATAGTCACACCATCCACGAGTGGTGTTCAACATAGTCATTGCAAATGCAGATTGCAGTACAGTATTTTGACAAACACTGGCGGCCTAACGAAATGGTTTTTCACAAGCTGCTTAAAAAAATCTAGGGTTTGACTGATAGACACAGAAGGAATAAACAAAACCGTTTTATGTCTGCATGACCACATATCTACTATGCTAAAACGGTGACTTCTAAGGCCAGCACCTGTTGTTTTGCAGTGGGGAGGAGAAGAAAAGGAGACTCTTTGGTAAAGAGCGCGCACGGCTGCGTTTTCTTGGCATTAAACCCCACCAGATGCTCATAATCTCATTGAGAAATGTGGTCTAGAACCAGGTCGAGCTCATCGACAAGCTCTTTGCATTTTTCCTCAACGTTTGCTAACTTAGTTTTAAGGTGTGCAAAATATCGTCCATGAACTGTGTCGTCTGCATAGATGCTAACTCGGTGCTTACGCAGGATAGCGGCAACCTAGTTGCAGAGTTTGGGGTGCCGGCCGATTTCCGAAAGTTTGGAGAGGAGTGAACGACGCCAAACCCTATCGAATGGGGAGTGCCCTATGCATAGCCTCACCCCAAAGGTGTGTGAAGTACTCTACAACGTCATATCTGGGTTGGTTCGGTTTAAAGCCATATTGCAACATGAGTAATCCTACAGGTAGTGGACTGTTGTTTGTTGATAACACGTTCGAGCACCTTGTAGAGAATGAAAGTGACGGCTATAAATCGGTAATTGGCCGGGTTGGAGCGGTCGGCTTGTTGGGGATGATTGAATATTTACCTCACTCTTGGCCTTTGGAACAAATCCTGAGCAATATGACAGGCGGTATAAGCGCGTCAATACAAGACACAATTTCAGCGCTCAGTTCTTAAGAGTATTCACTTATTAACACAATATCCCGTATTGCAGAGTCGCGGGTCGGAACGGTGGACGGGTGCATGCAACGGCCCCGATTCTGAAGTTAGGTACAAAAAGATCAACAAGCAGTTTAATTTTTGTCTGTGGCTGATGGATAAGTGATCCATAGGAATGTTTCAGCAGTGGTAACAAGGACTGGCAGTAATTAGACTGTACGGTTTTAGACAATTGCCAGAACTTTCGGTTAACTGAAGAGTCTGCGACGAGTTTTTGGCCACTCCACGCCATGCACTGGGTATCCACTCTCATGTAAGCTCTCTTGCATTCCCTGGTGGCTTTGTTATAAGCTGCTTGCTGCGTTGCTTTTAGGCAATCAACGTCAGGGCTGCCTCGGGCAAGGGACCTGACCTATGCGCGGTATGCCGATTGCTTGTGGGCAACAACGTGGGTGCATTCGTGATTGAATCAGGGACAGGTCTTCGTGATGGCGACCTCTCTGTAGGTAATATAATATTCCATACTGACAGAGATCTCGCTAGCTACGACAGAAGTACTTAGCAACAGATCTCTATCTTTAAAGTAGCATTGAGCATATGGGATGGATGCAAAAAAGTCCCAAATTCTATCCCAGTCTGCCAACCAGTAGTATGATAATCATTGCCTTGCCGCAACATTTCGTGGTGGGGCAACACAAGGCACTGCTGTGTATACCAGGAAGTGATTGAAGGATTTTAGAGGGGCAAGAACTGATACAGTGTACCGAGCTGGGTGTCTCATCTGCAAGAGATCTAGCAAGGAGGGTGGGCTGGAGTACCAGGTAGTTGAATGAAGTTGAATGCGTGGTCCATTCTGGACGATCTCAATCAGGATTTATGGTGGGTGCTGAAAGCTCAAGAAACACAAGTTTAGTCCCAGTCCCACCAACTGATACTGGGGTTTATCCGCTACCTAACCTAAATAGTCACAGAGAAATTGTATTAGTCTCTGGAATTAGACCAATTGAGGCATATGCAGATCTTACAGATCTAAACTCCACAAGGAGCCAGAGGGTGGAGAATGAGGGATCTCTAAGGCAACATAGATAGCAATTTTATTAATAAAATTTAATACCTATTCAGCCATAGAACACCTTCAGATGCAGTATTTTCGCCTTTAGCCTTTTCATCAAGCATTAACTCCAGTAAACAAGAATTTTCATCATATTTATATGATTTTTTTATTTTCTGTAACATAAAAGTAAATAATTAATTCACCATATTCAAGTAAAGTGTTCAATTTGGTCACTTTATATTGTGTTAATTTATAAAATATACATCAACTTCAACATTTGTTTCATGTCTACATGTGGTGTAGTGTAATCAAAATTTCGCCACTAATTTAATATAAAATATTCATATTTTTTTTTAATAAATCATGTCGATTAGTAAACTACCCTATAAATATATATATATTGGAAATAACACTTACATCGATATTTCCTCGCATATCGACGGTTACGGGCGTAAATATCGTGCCAAGGCGTTCTGAAAATAATATAAAAGAAAAGTTCATTAATAAATTATCAAACACATTAGACAAGGGCTTAGTAAAAAGTAACACGTACCCACTATGGTTACTAAATCCATTGAAGCTTCCACAAATGCCATAATATTTAATCGCTCATCGATAACAGCAGGAAAATGTTTTACTGTGAAAAAAAAACGTTTACTGGTGCAGGGACTTGCCATATTCAGTGCAGATACGAATAAGTTCATATAATATTTTTAACAGACCGTCTTATTTTATAACTATCACGTACATTCATAAAACTTTAAATTACAGTCACTTTTGTCAATTAAAATTGGAAACATCTTATCTCGTAATTTAATGTCAATTTTCCAGTTGCCCACTGTCTATCAGGGTTACCGCGTTATGAAATATGCACACACTAAAAGTCAACATTAAATTAATTTCTTTTCCTCGTTTCTTAGTATACCTTCTTCTAGCTTATATTATACCTAGATTAATGAGACAGTTTTGTATATTGTTTTATCCATTTTTATAATACTCTTCCTTATCATTGTTTCCAACGTTTTCTTCGTTTTATTGTCAACTTTCCTAATACTGTTTTTGCAAGTCCTAATATGAAAATGTCTGCTTCAACACGTTGCCTAAGTCATCTTCCACAACTATTGTTAAAACTTTAGTTTTAGGCGAAAATGTAAAGGGTAGTAAGAATCTTTTTTCTGGAACTAAGTTAGTGAATTCATATGAATCTAGCACCATTCCGTTTGATTCATCTCTGACTTCAACTATTCTGAGACCAGCAGTTGAAATAATCATCATTTTGTTTTTATCAAATTTTAAATACCTTGTTATGGCTTGTCTTTCTCTACCGAATTCATTATTAAACCACCGATGATAGGACAACAACACTGCACAATTTCTTGCCCAATATATCGAATCATTTCCATTTGTTCTATTTATATTTCTCTTTGAATCTGAAAGTCTATTAGTCATACTTGAATAAACACTGGATGGTCTTGTTATAGGAGTAACATTTGGGCTTCGTCTTATAATATCTGATTTGGACATCGATGCAAAATTGCCAAGTGTAGTTTTACTTCGTGGTCCTAAGACTCGTAAAGGTTCAGCTACATTCATTGTAACACTTATGTTGCGTTGTAAAGAGACTGTGGAATGTTGCACTGGCTTACCGTTGTAATTGTTCATGCAATCTTTAACTAAAGCTGATCTTTTTTCTCCAACCAGAAACACTCTGTCAATGTTGTCGAAGCCTCTTCCCATTATGCCATCTTTAGTATGTCCAAGATCAAATGTATGACCAAGTTCGTGAAATACTGATCCCAAAGTAGTTGCAAAACATCCTCCTAAAGTTCCACGATAGCCACTGTCATCCATAAATCGTCTCGTGTTTACCGGTGTTGAATCTAAAAATTTTGGGATAATATCATCAACGGTTATTGGCCATGTGTATAAACAAGCAGTGCCAAAAAGGGCTAAGCCGCCACCTCCCAAAGCTGCATATGCTTCTGTTATAGATGTGATTTCTTCGTGAGTCATTGGTTTATCAGTATCAGTACCTTTGAAACGAGTGCATGAAATAAAACCCAAAAACTTTCTATCGTTACTTCCTAAGTCAGACAACATTAATTCCCTTCCAAAATGAGACCAGAGTTCTGTTTGTTTCATTTTTCTCGCCTTATTGACATTGAGATTGCTTTTAAAAATTAAACATTCTGGTTTTTTCGTATCAACTTCATGTTCTAGTTGAAATGTTTTTCGGCCGACACCACTTTCAAAAAGTTTTTCAGCTGTTAGACTCTGAATCAATTTAGAACCAAGTGATATTCGAGAACATGCACTTTCAATGGAATTATCTATATCTGGTGGACTTTGGAAACAGCCGTCATGTCCTTGACATATAATATATACGGGCGTTACGCGAAGATTTGTTTTCCTTGGAGTATAATCAAGTAATAATGTTAAATGTTGTTGTTCTGTGTAATCCAGTTCTATTACGTTTTCTCCTCTTTGAAGTTCTATAATCACTTTGAATTCTCCGTTGTAAACAGTCCATTGTGATTTAATTTGAGTATTTTTACTTTTTACTGTACACAACAATTTCTCTTGATTGTTCGAATTCCCTCGAGTTATTATTCCTTTTATTAAAACAAGTGCATAATTTATGACGTCACCATTTTGAAAATTTGTTATGAAAATTGATGAATTGTTTTCAGTGTCATTATCTTCATTTATTCGGTTGTCCATTACCTGAAAACCGATTTATAACACATTATATCAGAACATTACATTATTTATCGCTTGACCTTCATCATACTTCAATACGCAGTTTCCGTGATTTCTTTTAGTAGATCTAACTGCACGTAATTAGGTTAATGTCATTCTGTTACAATGTTATGGGTATATTAAATCTTGTTTTGAAACTGTGATTTTAAGAATCATCAGTAGATGTTTATTATATGAAGCGTATCGCTTTATTTTTATCTCTGCCAAGCGTTAAAGGTCGTCGTAAATGAATAGATTCACACTGTATAGAAGTGACTCACCATGATGCGGTTAGCGTGGAGCGCACAGAGCCGGCGCGGCGGGAGGACTGTGGGTGCGGGCGGCGCGGCGTGACGGCGACTCGGCGACCATTTGCAGCCAGCGTGCAGTGGCGTTCCTCCTCACTTCTCACTAAACTTGGTCGAACGTTTGTGTGGCTGGAGTGCGCATGCCCGCCGATGCAGACCGACGCGCCTCGGTAACGATTGCGCTCAGCAGACAGGTACGCGACTAGCTGTCTCCATGAGCAAGAGGGAAATTTGAACAATGCAGTAAACACGAATGGGAATGCGCCACAATCGTCTATAAAATCTTCGTTGTTTGTTTTGCGATGTGTTTGTTTACATAAACACACTGCTATAAAAATAGTCTGCCTTTGCCGCCGTATGTTTTCATACGGCGGAAAAGGCAGAACTCACATATGAATATAGTTTTCTAACTAGAGAAACCGATTGCTTGTACTTCTTTTAAAATATTTGTTTCTAATACTTAATATACGTAACTGGGTACACTCACAACCAATGTTGAAACTTGCCTATGCATTGCCAATCCCTGTTTAAAACTCTTGATAGCAATGATTGCAAAGTCACAAATGATTTATACCTGTACCTACGATAATCTACGGAATATTCTTAACGTGTGAATGTTACATCATACAACGCTCAAAGTACTCTTATGACATACTTATTTTTAAATTTTTCACTTTTAAATTACAACATCTAACGTGAAAGCAAGCCCTACCTAAGTTTACAATTGTGTGTAAATTATGTACAATATCGTGATCATGTTTTATGGAGTATTTAAGAAGGGATTTAAGGGGAGATTTAAAATTAGAGGAATGAAGACGATCGTTAAATGTTAAATTTTTATTCTATAAAACATGACTATTTAATGCATCTATTAAACGGCAACGTTCAGAATTGTGTTCATAATTTTATATGTCACCATTTTTACTTAACAATTATATGTGTTATTGTTCTGCTTAGTTGGGTACTAGATGGCGTTGCTTATCAGATATCCGAATATAGTATTATATTTTTAAACACACGGTGTGACGACTTCCACATACATCGTACACAAAGACATCCTATAGCATTATTTACCAAAGACACGCGGAACTACGGAGTGACTACTACTGTAATGCGATGTTGAAATTCTGGCACTGGTTAGTATACTTGTAAATATATACCTGTCAACAATTGCTCAAAAACAAAGTTAGGTGGTATACGGCATGTGTTCATGACGTGTGGTAGCATAGTCTTCGCACACGTTAGGCAACACAGAATCCAAAGGCTACAAACACTGCAAAATAATTTCATGTGCCGAGCCATCGGAGCACTGTGGCATGTGTCTAATGTTGAACTCCACTTCTGCCAACAATCAGGCAGTTCATAAAACAGTGCTCCCTTAGCTACTTTGTTTCGACTCATCTCAACCCTCGGACGCACGTAAACTCAAATACGCACTGCAGGAATTAGATGACAATATCACACTCGTTCAACATAGAGCGTATACAGCTTGCAAAGCTACCATAAATCATCCGCGATTTCGACTCCGCGGATTATGTGCCGCGCTATCTTTTCAAATGTGTTTCTTAGTCTTCCTAGTTTACCAATAACGCCCCAAGCTGAGGTTTGTACGTCACAGGGGTCGCCCTTGGTCGGTGTTACTTAATAAATGAACGGTTGAGAGCCCTTAACGCTCACTAATAGTGCGGGTAAGGTAGAAGAGGGTATCTGAGGTCAACAATCATACATCACACAAAAAACCAACCTTTGGGCCTTAGCCTGGAGGAATGATCACCTCGCCTGGTCGGAGGATCCTCCCTATGTGTCGATACCCTTTTCATGTTATTTAGTTTTTCATAAAAGCAATGTTAGTGTTCGCAAGTACCTGAATACATCATTGTTTTACGAGCCTGAATTTTAAAATCACAAAGGTTAGAGTAAGAAGTTTTTTATGGAACAAATTGTTTAGTCAATCTTTTTTTCAAAAATATACCTACCAACATCTAAAGTTTTGTGGTATTCCACGACTAGAACTTCGATTATTTTTATATTGGATTAAACACGAAGACTTGTATGTATTGTAATTTTGTGATTGTATAGATAATATTTGCGTTAAAGTATTAATTTCAGTTATTAAAATTTATGCCTCTTTTATATGACGTTTAAAAGCTTTAAAGGTCAAGCTCAACTCAAAGCTCAAGTTTGCGAATTCTTCAAGTTTTAAAAACATGTTTTCTTTTTTTTAAATTAATCAATAATTCTCATGGTAACAACAACAAAGGTACACAAGGTACGTGCGAATACCACAGAAGTAAAATCATTTATTACTATTTTAGTACCACAGTTTGCGCCAGACAACAAAGCGCCTGGGGGAGTCAAGTAGCAGAGTACTATAGTATATTGTCTGCTTTATGTTAGTCAGGCGCTGTCGTCGTGCAATAGCTTTTATATTTCTGGTTAAAAACTAATTTCTGTTCTTATAGATGTATCCTAAAATACATTCATCTTCAAATAGATATATCATCAAGTAGATACATCCTTAACGTAGATTCAAAATCTTTTCAGGATTTTTTTCTTATTTAAAAAAGTACCTTTAAAAGCCAAATTGTTTGCTCTCAGGGGAACTTATTATATTTGTAAAACCAAAAAGCACCTTCTAACTAATTTTCACTCGAGGTTGTTTGCACTTTTGTTATAATATTAACTTGAAATGAAATAAGCTTCATGACTCCCCTAAGACTAACTTCGGACGAGATATTCATAAAATTTTAAGTAACGCAACCTTGTAAAGACCGTTTTAAGCATGCATTCGCAGTGAATTTTTAATTAATTACTTAATACTTATTCTTTGTGAAATTGACTGCTATTTAATTAGGCCATAATCTACAAGTTAAGAGACGTACTATAGTAATATGCAAAAGAGATAATTGAACTAATCTAGATCACTTTTTTCTAGAAACCCCCTCGGGCCGTCACCCCGCCGAGGTTTACGGCGGGGTGGTGTGTTGGAATCGGACCGACTAAAACCACACGGTGTGCCACTCTGCGCCTGACATAGGAGGGATCCGGGCACAGCTGTTATTACGACATCCAGATCCCTCCTAGCGCTTGCCCCCTGCCGCGGACACCTTCTGCGGATAACCTCTCCATTTAGGCGACGTACGGCACACGCGGGCGTCGCCTCCTCGCGGCTGGCCACTATAGCGGATGGAGGGGAAAACCCGTCCCGTCCACCCGCGGCCACACTCAAGGCGGCATGAGGCGCTGGTACGTGTGCCTCCACCGCCCGTTTCGCCGGCGGCGAATTGGGTCCGAGTGGAGGTCGTCCTCCCGGGCCCTCTCCGCCGCCTCCTTCCGCGAAATTACGTCTTCGCAGAAGGTTGACCGATCGCGACCGCGGTAAAACAACTGTCGCTACCGACCATGGAGCGTATGACGGCCGGTAGCGAGAGATCTCCTCCAATAACTGCAGTGAGAACCCCACGCTGCGCCGCCCAGGCAGAACAAACTGCCAGCGTGTGCTGAGGCGAGTCCTCACTGCAGTCGCAGTGGTGACAGGCGGGACTCAATTCCCTCCTGGCGACCGAGTGCAGATACTTCCCGAAGCAACCGTGCCCGGAAAGGATTTGCGTCAGTCGGAAGGAAAAGGTCCCGTGCTGTCGCCCTGCCCACTCGGCGATGACCGGCTGGAGAGCCTCCACGGTGGCAAAGCCAGCACGTGGAGCCTCTAGCCGGGACGACCAATGAGCCATCGTAGCTCGACGAGCGGCCTCTCGCCACTCGCGTATCTCTTCGGGCAGGTGTCGGATGCCGCTACCCCAGTCTGCCGTTCGCCGATAAACTTCGGCGAGCACTGCCGCCTCCAAATCCCACGGGGGAGTTCTGGCTAAGGCGCACCCCGGCTCCGTCGATGTAGTGCGGTAATCGCGTATGGCTCTAACCGCCAATACCCTTTGAGGACGCCAGAGGCGAGCCACCGCCCACACCGGTGCTCCATACGGCGCCATTGACCGGACAACCCCCGTGTACAGCCGTCTCGTCGCGACTCTAGCTCCACCCAAATTGGGCAAAAGTCGCCCAAGGGCAGAAGCAGCGCCGACCAGCTTTGGAGACAGCTGTCAGAAGTGCTTGTCGAAGAGTCACCTGCCATCAAGGATCAGGCCCAGATACTTCATCTGGGCCTGAACCGGTACGAGGACCGAATTGACTAAGATGGAGGCGCCGGAGGGTGGACCACGACGGGGCCTATGGAACAAAAGGGCCTCCGTCTTGTCCAGGGCCACCCGTAAACCCAGAGCCTCAATACGCTCGACCACCAGAGAGACTCCCGTAGTGGCTAGGCGCGCCACCTCTTGAAGGTTCGCTCCCCGGGCCGTGACTAATATGTTATCGGTGTAACAAATTACACCCAGTTCGGGGGGGAGGTGACCTCGAAGGGCCCAGTCGTATCCCATATTCCACAGAAGTGGTCCGAGGACAGACCCCTGTGGAACAGCGCACGACATGAGCCGCCGCCTCAGAACATCGTCTCGGTCCTGGTACATAACGGTACGCTCCTCAAGGTAGTCTGCCACAAGCCGCCTCAGGTTCTCTGGCACTCCATGGTAGCGGAGCCCTTTCCTGATGCAGCTAAATGGCAGACTATTAAATGCGTTGCTGATGTCCAACGACACCGCCAACAGCACGCCGCCACAGGTCACCGCCTCTTCGGTAACGGCCCTCAGGCAACTAATCTAGAACATGCACTAATGTTGTCATTACCATTTAGAATATTATATATTTATTATAACACTTGTTGAGCCCCGTGTAGTAGCGTAGGTAACGCTCTGTTACCCCGGTTTTTATTGCTTTTGAATTGCATACTGTTTATTATTTTATTGGTTTTAGTTTTATTTTCACATAACTCTATGTTTCTTTCAGTGCAGCTTTCTTTCAGTGAAAGCTCCGTCAAAATCTTTCCACCCGTTACAGAGATTAGCTGGAACAAACAGACAGATATTTATTTATTTTTTTGTTCTAAGGACCTTACTTTCATATCCATTTAATGAAAAACTGTTAATTTGAAATTACAAACAGACACTTTAATTTCATTTATTTGTATAGATATCTTGGTAAAAACTACTACTATCTCTGCATAGTTTAGTCTGTCTTTATGATTACTAAACTGTTTCTAATTGTGGTAGTTTAATGTCCCATAGTCTATAATTTTTCTCGCGGTCTCGAATATACGGTAGGCCAAGAATTCGTTAAAATTTGAATCTAACATCCCGCGTAAACATGTTACGGGAGTTCTTGGGACTGATGCCACAAGAATTTGCTGGCTACAATTGTAACACATGATTTAATAACCATGTTTCCGGAAAAACTGATTTCCAGAGAAGGTGATATTCCATGGCCAGCCATAAGTCCCGATCTATCCCCAGCAGACTTCTTTTTATGGGGTTATTTGAGGAATCCTGTTTATATCAATAAACCAAATACACTACGTCAATTAAAAGAAAAATGAGCGAAGAGATGTCGGCGAACTCGCGATCCCTTTGCCGACGAGTATTCGAAAATTTCGCTGCTCGCTTAGACGAGTGCAAACATCGAAATGGTGTTCATTTAGAAGATCTAATTTTTAAAAAATAATTTCAACTAATTAGCGTTCTTGTAATTGTAATTTTTATAATACATCGAATATTTTTTTCTATACAATTGTTTTAAAATGTTAACTAATTCATGACCTGCCGTATATCAAACATAAAAAAATAATTTAATCTGATTGATTCTTATAAGTAGAAAAAAAAAACTTTTTTTAGGAAAATTTATTGCACATAGAAAGGAAACTAGCAAGAACCAGTAGCAGGTACAGCCAGTCTTATACAACCAACATATATAAAATACTGATAATTTTCTGGTAGTAATCTTAATCGTTTCTTTCGAATTTGGACTGTAACTCATCAATTGGTTAAAGGTATGTTTAATATAATTTCACCAGTATAAATTGATCTGACTTGCATACTGGGGCATAAAAAAAAATAAAAAAAAGAAAACATGTGTGAGTGTGTATATGTGTGTATGTGTATGTGTGTGTGGGTGTTAGTGTGTGTATGTGTGTGTGTGTGTGTGTGTGTGTGTGCGCGTGTGCGCGTGCGTTTGAGTGTGCGTGTGTGTGTGTGTGTGTGCGAGTTTGTATGCATGTGTATGTGCGTGTGTACTGATAATTATTGCAGGACCTGTACTATACTCTCAGTGTCGTTGTAGTTTTTGTTCTGTAGCCACTGGTATACTACTTTCTTACAGGCTTTCCTATTGATATCAACCACCTTATTATTCAGGGTATTTTAATTTTTAGGTAAATTTCGTATATAGGTACGGAACCATGAATTTGGAACTTTTGCGCGAGAACGAAGAACGTACCCTCACTTTGTCCCACTTTATCGATTGATATGAGGCACGAGCCTTTTCTTTAGCACTTTTGTGGAACCTTAGAGCAATCGAGGGAATGTACAGCTGCCGTATGCTTAGGAAATTACACTCCTTATTCAACAATATAGTTGAGTAACGCCATGGTTTTTTGTATGTTATTTTTAAAATAGTCCGTTGAGCCCGTTCTAATTTAATCAAGTTAGATTTATACGTGGCACCCCACACCACTATGCAATAATTTAATACAGATTGGCAAACACTTAAATACACCAATCTTAAGACACTAGTATCGGCGACTGAGCTCAATTTTTTAAAAATGTGTGATAACTTTTGTAGCCGTTTGCATAGAGCATCTACCTGAGGTGCCCAGTCCAGATGTGAATCAATTATGATACCTAAGTATTTGACGGTTCGAACATGTCGGCCAGAATATCGGAGGGCGGAGATCGTGCCAGGATCGTCGCCGCCTCATAGGAGATTGTGTAAGGCTCCTGAGTAGGACCCAGCAGCGGGAGGCACCCGCCAGGTCACTAAACCAAACGGGTGCCCCATAGAGTACCATGGATCTAATAACCCCCATATAGTGGCGGCGAACTTCTTCCCGTGGTCTCCCGAGATTGGGCAACAGACGATGGAACGCACCTGCTACCCCCCGCGCTCGGGAGACTAATCCCCCGAAATGCTCTTCGAAGCTCCATCGACTGTCCAGGATAAGGCTTAAGTACCTCACGTACTGGCCCACCTGGACTTCAGCGTCACCTACGCGAAGGCATGAGCTGGGTGGTTCCTGGCGCCTGCGTAGGCCATGAAACCATATCGCCTCAGTTTTCTGAGGCGCCACTCTAAGGCCGAGCTCACAGATCTTGTTTACAACACAAGCCACCCCCTGCTCGGCAAGCCAAAGCACTTCCTCAAAGCGTGACCCTCTAGCCAATATAAGTGTGTCGTCCGCATAGCAGACTACACTTAGGCCAGAGGGCAGACTGATACGAAGGACCGCATCGTATGCGAAATTCCACGGCAATGGGCCCAATACAGAGCCTTGGGTAACCCCACAACACACCTCCCTCTGGTTTTCTACTTCATTCTGACCGATAAACTTCACTGTCCTGTCGCGTAGATAGGCCTTTATGACGGCCGGCAGGTAGAGCGGCACCTCGTGATATACAAGGGCCGCTCTAACTGCCTGCCAGGGGAGGGTGCCGAACGCGTTGATAATATCAAGACTAACCGCCAACGCCACCCCCGCTGATTAGATTGTCGACTCCGACAGGGATCGAACACACCTGACAGCATCTACTGTCGAACGTCCCCATCGGAATCCAAACTGACAGGCCGACAGATCAGGGTCCACTCGCGATAGATGTCCGCTAATCGGTCAGAGATAACCCTCTCAAAGAGTTTCCCCGGCTGGTTCAGCAGGCAAATCGGTCCGAATGCAGAGGGAGAATCTGCAGCCCTTCCATCTTTTTTCAAAAGTACCAGTCTCGCTTGTTTCCAATCGAGGGGGAAGATACCGAGGCCCATGGATCCCTATCCAGTCCCGCGATGAGTTCTTTCCATGACCGAGCCTTGGCCTCTGCGATTGCATCGCTGAGAGCCTTTACAGCAGCTCCATATTCCCGTCGTGCTCTATCGATCTCTTCGACTGTGGCTCGCCGTCTTCTCCGAGCTCGAAGGTGCGGGCGGCGCAATCTAGAGACCGACGTTCTCAGCTGCGCGATCTCTGCGCTCCACTAATACGCCGAGCTCTTTCTGGCTGTTCTGACTCGGGGCATTGAGGCATCACTATTGGCGCCATAATATTCCCAAACCAGACAGCCAGTTCTTCTGGATCGTACGAAACTCTTTCCTCCGACCAATCTGCGACGTGGGATGCAGCCACAACCATATCTCTGTTGAGCTGCTTAAGGGACCATCTCTCTCTTTCCTGCTGAGGGTGATCCGGGCGGCGGAGTGACACATCGAATAAGATGTGTCGGTGGTCCGAGAGAGTAACCACTTCCTCCGCCACTCGCCATCCCGACACCATATGCACTGCAGAGGGAGTCGCCCACGACAGGTCGACAATAGACTCCCCCTGCCAGCGTACACAGGTGCTAACTGAACCCTGATTGAGAAGTCGGAGGTCCAGTCCAGCTGCCCACTCCAGGATAGCTTCTCCCCGCGCGTCGTCCCGGGTGTCGCCCCACTCTCTTGAGTGGGCGTTGAAGTCACCTAGGACGAATACCGGACGGGAGGTGAAGCTGCGGATGCAGATTCCTAACCCGTGTAGGTATGCCTCATACTCAGCTAGGCCGCGATTGGGAGAGAAGTAGCAGCATATACTATACTATACCACTGTTGCCCCCCACTCGACTGCCACGAAGCCCGCATCTTTTTTTAGAAGAGAGCAATGGAGGCTTTCCCCACCCGCCCAATGTATAACCACTAAACCATCATCCGCCCCGAACCAACGCGGATGGTCCGGTATGTTGTAGGGCTCTGCAATGACTGCCAGGGCAACCGACTGCTCCGCAAGTGTCTGAACAAGTAGATCCTGTGCTGCGCGGCAGTGGTTAAGGTTGCCCTGGAAAATCTTAGTCTGTGGTGGGAATTTCAAGCCTCCATTGCCTCTCCCGTCGAGTTAGAACTCGTTATGGGTTGAGGTTGGATCTCTCCCCTCTTCTTTTTCTTCGGTGGGCAGCAACATTTGCTGCCCAGTCAATGATTTGCAGACCGGCCGTGGTCGAGACACACTGGACACCTCGGTGTGTCTGCTACACAAGCTTGGACCTTGTGGCCCAATTCCCCACAGCGGAAGCAGCGCCCACTCCTGTCAGCGTGGCCCGAGCACTTCACCCTAACGTGCCCCATTTCGAGGCACTGGTAGCACTGCAGGAGCCGTGGTGCTGATAATTCTGCACGGACTGATGCCCATCCCACTTGCACACGTTGAGCGGCCGCATCTTGGCGTATTGCCGTAAGTGGGCACCGGACCCAAACCGTTCCCAGCCGCGCTACAGATCTGCGTATTTCCCCGATCTTAATGTCGGACGGGGAGCAGCCTCCCGCTGCGGCTATTGCCTCTGCAACTTCAGTGGGGGTGATGGATTCGTCCAAATCCATAACCCGCAGTTCGGCGGTCTTGCACGGACACACAAATCTTGCATCCGTGTCACTCAGGACCGCACGCAATCGTTCGGGTAGAACATCCGCTTTGGCAGCGCTGTCTGGCCCAGGGACCTCCAGTACTAGGTCCCCTGTGACTGCCTTTCGCTGACGGACCCCGCCTGTAATACCAAGTTCCGCCAGCTTTACACGGGACTTTGCGGCCTGCATTACCTCGGCCAGAGAAGCACTAGACTCCGGAGGCACTATGGCTACAATTGCGGCATTGGTAGGTGGTCGCGGTAGCTGCGGCTTCCTCACCCTCTGAAAGGAAGTAGCCACTGGGCTATGTTTTGCAGCCGCAGTCTTGGCTTTTCGCCCTACAACTTGAGCCCAGGTGTCGCCTTCCTTCCTCACTGTTCGTTCCGGCAGGTTAAGTAACAGGTCCTACTATAGAAAATTTCACATTTCGCATTAAATTATTGCTTATGTTATCATGACCGGTGGCAGAACTGGATTTAAGCATAGAAATAAGTTTAATAATCTCAACCTCGTCCGTTGGGGCAAGAATAAAAGCGTTGGGTGAATCGTTAATCCTCACAGACCTTAAGATAGTCGCTAACGCAGATTCAGTCATTTCCAAAGTATTTAAAGTATTTCGGGCTAATTGTTCACCTACAGTACCAAAATACTCATTAACTCGATTCAGTGAAACCTTTGACTCAGTATCATATGTCAGTAAATTGTTACACTTTTGCTTTGTGGTGTTTAGGTTACATAAATCTTTAATAGTATCCCAAGTTTTTTTGTATTATTTTTATTGTTAATTAATTGTTGCTGTCTATACTATTTTTTTTTATGTAGAATATTTATACAATAGTTTCTGTATGTCTTATATTGTTGTTGAATTTGTAGATCGTTTGGATTTTTTCTAGCTTTAGTGTGCAGTTTATCCCTACGTCGAATACATTTTAAAAGTCCGGGTGTAATCCATTTTTGTGTGATAATCTGAGAACTTTGCAACTTATGAGTAGTTTTACAACATCCAATAGCGTTATTGAACTTGTCAAGAAAAAAATCAGTAGCTAAATTAATATCATTAATTCTGTATAAATCAGACCATTCGTAATTCTTTAGGGTATTAGTTAAGGCTTCTATATCAATTTTGGTATATCTTGTATTAGTTTTCTTTTTAGCCGGTAAACTACCCATACTACACAATACAGTACTATGATCGGTAATATTTGAGTGGTATATGACTATTGAGGAAGCCAAGTTCAACTTTATCAAACAGTGATCTAAGCAATTTGAGCCTCTAGTTGGTATAATAGTAATCGCTTTCTTGTTTTTTATTTTATTTTATATTGAATCGTTTATAAAATAATAATATTGTGAGCATTTCTGTTACTTTTAAGCTTTAACAAATCTAAATTTTACATTACTCTGAATGTAGTTTGCTTAAAAAAATTCTTTAAAGACTTTTTAAAACTTTCATTGCACGATGCAGGATTGGCAGATACTTAGTAGTTTAGTGTGTCTTCGTTAGATGGTACTGGATTACGTTGCTGTTCCATCGCATGTGGAAGTAGCTACATTATTATTCACTCGGCACATTGTTTCTTAGACATTACTTTTGACATAATTGTAAACACAAACAACGTAATCTGGTCAGTATAACAGAACTACCATCAGCTTTCTATTGCAAAACTAACATTAAAAATAAATCACTACGTGCATTGTATTTTCCTAATTATTAAATAATTTGTTGTAATTTTTTGTTAGTATTAAACCTTTATGATGCTGCTCTGATGTGTAATATTATATTTAAGATGATGATCTATATGTATAGGATATTATATACATTTCTAATATTCTTTTTGATTATTTGACAGATGTTCTGTCGTATTTTATATATTGAAGTCAATCTATCACTTAGACTGAAGATCTAGAAGTGCTCCGTTGTCCCCCTGCGGATTTGCTGGCCGCAATCTGTCACTCAAACCATTTTGGTGCATAGTTGTTTGGGCTTTCTAATATTGTGAGATAATTTATAGGCAAAGAATGTAATAAATGCGAGTTAGGTGAGGTTTTGAAGAAGATATATGGCTATCATTACTGTGTTATCACTACTACTCAATATAAAAATATATTATGCGTTCTAACGAATAGTATTTTTAAAATTTTATGATGATGGACGTTGTACAGTAGGTAACTGTCAATCATTACGTTTCCAGAAGTATTATCGAGACAAGTGGCCGTATATGTGTGATAGGAACAATGTTTTGATGAAATTAACATTGCTGCTGTGTACACGAATTTATCTGTTTCTCTTAAGGCATGCAATATTGAAGGTATTGAGAATAGCGTTACATCAGAAAATAAAATTTTTCCCACGTTGAATAACTGCGACGGAAAACCGAGTGTTTATATGAGACAAGTGGCCGTATATCTGTGATAGGAACAATGTTTTGATGAAATTAACTTTGCTACTGTGTACACGAATTTATCTGTTTCTCTTAAGGCATGCAATATTGAAGGTACTGAGAATAGCGTTACGTCAGAAAATAAAATTTTTCCCACGTTGAATAACTGCGACGGAAAACCGAGTGTTTATATGAGACAAGTGGCCGTATACGTGTGATAGGAACAATGTTTTGATGAAATTAACTTTGCTACTGTATACACGAATTTATCTGTTTCTCTTAAGGCATGCAATATTGAAGGTACTGAGAATAGCGTTACATCAGAAAATAAAATTTTTCCCACGTTGAATAACTGCGACGGAAAACCGAGTGTTTATATGGTAAATATGTAGTTGACTTCCGACATTCCACTTTATTATGCCCGTTATGATTTTTTTTAAGATAATAGAAGGACAGGTTTGGCAGTAAAATCTTTCCTTTGAAACCCGTCTTACAAAATTAGTCGAAGCAACCATAGTAGGTGTGACTTTACTTTTTATTATAATACAAAAGTAAATTAAAAGTACTAAATTATTCTTCGATCGAGTTCAAAATCTTCAGTCTTCTGTTTATATTGCTCATTAGTTTGCCTCGTACTCAAACTAGCTGGTCATAAATCAGTCTGTTCCAACTTAGTAAAATGAGGTTATACTGGGACATTTATTATCAATCATTCTATGGACCAATCACTAGTATATCATTGTGTTTTTTAAATATATGTAATAAGTAATTTAAATTATTGGCTTTTCATTTGCATTTCTTAAATAAATTACCTATTCAACGAGGCACGGAGCGATCTACAAAGTGAACGAAGCACAGTTTGAAATCGTATAATGAATTTGAGTTCGTGCGTATCGGTTACTTTGTTACTGTCTACAAGCGTAAGTACTTACGTACCTGCGTATAATATTTTCGAACCTTGTTTCGTAAGAACGACATTACGTTCATAACCTTCATATAGTCGTACGTTTCAGACTTATTATATTATATATTGATACATATCAAATTGGATACCGATGCTCATACAGACATGTGCCGCTTCGTATATTTGTAAATTTCAGGCGTTATTACAAGAAACTGTACTGTTGCTTAAAACCTGCAACATCTAATAAGCAGAACTTCACTCCTGAATTTAAATAATATCTTAATGCATGAACATAATAATAATCTGATCTGATCTGTCATCTAATCCCAAACTAGGCAAAGCCTGTATTATGGTAATCAGACTGCTGAGAAACATACTTATATATTTCTAAATACATACATTTCACAGATAAATTACAGAAGAAATGATCATGTCTATCACATAAAGATTTGTCTTGGGTGGGAATTGAATCCACGATTTCTGGTTTAGCAGTCAGTATCACTCACCACCAGACCCACATGTCCGTGAACATGATTTGTAAGAGATAGTATGTAATGCGACCGTCAATTCTACGAGTATAACTGTTTCATTGTATACTATGTATGATGCATACTAAAGAGTCTATCTACCTAGTCTTGCCATAAATATTGTAATAAAGAAAAAAGAAAATTGTTAACTGCAAATAACATTTATTACTTTTACAGTGTGTCAGTTTAATACATAAATATAAAACAATTAAAAATATAAAAAGCTTATTCGAAGTGGTCTCCATTGGCTGCAATACAGTCCTTTAAACGATGAGGCCAGTTATCAATAGAAGCACGCACTCTTTCCATGGGAAAATTCTTCACTGCCAATCGTATAGATTGTTTTAGGGACTCCAAATTATCATGGCGTTTAGAGCAAGCTGTACTCTCTAAAACTGACCACAAATCATAATCCAGCGGATTAAGATCGGGACTAGACGACGGCCAGTCTTCAGCTCTGATGAAGTCCGAAACGTTCGATTCCAACCAAGACTGCGTGGACCGAGCTTTATGACCCGGCGCCGAGTCTTGCTGGAAGGACCATACTTGGTTATTGAACATGGTGATGTTAAGGGGCTTAACTACCTTCTCAAGAATGGTATCTTGATACACTTGTGCCGATGTTTTGATACCTTTTTCACAAAAATATGGCTCAGTCACTCCTTCATAGCTAACACCCCACCAAACCATCACTGAAGTCGGATAATGTCCACGTTGCACTCTGTCGACTAATTGGGAAGCTTCCTTAGAGCTTTGAGCATAAATACGGTCATTTTGTTTGTTAAAATGTTGCTCAATTGTAAAAATTTTCTCATCCGTAAACAAAATTTTTCTGTGACCTCCCTTTGCGTACCGCTTCAGTAGTTGTTTCGATTTTACCACCCTATTCTTCTTTAAATTATCAGTTAAGAAATGGCCAGTGCGTCTCTTATAGGCTGCAAGTCCTAAGTCATCTTTTAAAATACGCGACATGGTTCTAGGTGCTATCTTCATTTCCCGAGATAAAATCTTTTGCTTTCGGACAGGATTTCTTCGAATTCTTTCCCTTACTGCTTTGACCACCTTTTTCGTACGAACACTACGTGGACGGCCAGATCTTTTTCTGTCACAAACAGAGGAGGTCTCATTGTACCTATTAATAGCCCGGTACACAAACATTTTACTAATACCAAGTGTATGGAGAGTTTTAAAAATTGCATTTGGCTCCATACCTACTTTGTGTAATGCTATCACAGCGATTCGGTTCTCTTTATCACCCCACACCATTTTAATATCGCAAAATATTTTACAATGTATTGGCGCCAAAATGAGAAAACACAATGAACAATCGTATAAAAATGACAGATTCGAAATTCAAATGTAATATTTTTTTATAATTAAGTGTAACAGTATTTATGGCCAGACTAAGTAGAAACATTAACAAGACACGTAGCACTTGATTTCAGTTGCTATGTCCGTAGGCGCATCGTAGCGCGCAACCTCTGATGACGTAGTTAATGTTCGATGATGACCTGGATGCAGGAAACCGACAGGGCTGTCCGCAGGAGTCGGTCGTTGTCCCAGTGAACGTAGCACTTTCGCTTTTATCGGCGAACGAACCCGGCCCATTACTACCTCACTCGTGCGGTTACACCATCACTACGCGCTGTTCAATTTTGGCTGCGTTTGTCGGTCCGGCACGCATACTAATAGCAGGTAATTTAGGGTTGTGATGTTTAGATTTCTCCACACTACTACCAACGTACCGTTTATTGTTTTTAAACTGTATTATTTATAAAGTTGGTGCATAGGTAACATATTAATCGTATTACGTTTGTATACCTACTCACCAAGGCGGTTAGCAACAGTCTTATTGTACTTGTAGGTGTCTAACTTGTAGGTGTGTAACTATTAGTTGTATATCTAGTTATGTATATATATATATATATATCTATCATATATGTATATATATATATATATATATACAGTACATAACGTTTTTCCATATATATATATGGATATATATAATAGTTTTCTAGGCATTTCATAAGGGAGCTGAAGTCTCCGGTGGAGGAGTCAATTATAAAAGTAACGGGGTCCCAAATCGATGTCAATTTTGAGAAACTATTTATAAAAACTTTCTACGACTTCGAAGATCTTGCTAAGTTTTGAGACTCATTACTCAAAGACAGATAAGTAACAATCAAAGTAATATTTTCTTTTACGAATATTAAATTGAGAGTTTATTCATGGGCGAGGTTAAATTCACTAGCGTGTAGTGATAAATAAGATATCTATCTGCGGTTACTCAGTAAATCGATTAAATGCCAAGGGTTAATGGCAAAAAGTGTACCTTGCATAGTGTAAAAATTGTAATCAACGGTTTTGAGGTCATTAATGTTGAACAGCCAATAAGTTATGCACGATACTTGTTAAAATTTCTAATTTAAAATTGATAGAACTTGCAGTTCACGGTTAATTAAAATATAGGTAATTTTCGATGAGATTCTCGTTCCATTTTATTTTCTAAGCAAATTTCAGGAATTAAGTATTAACACTACAACATAGTTTTAGATTATTTAAATGCAAAATTTGTTTGAAATTGATGCTGCTCACTACTGCATATACGTTTGTTGTGTTTGAAAGTGACATTTTATTTATATTGTATTTGATGTCTTCATTTTTTTATATTTGTTTATTTTCCTTTTTATTTTTTTGTGTAGGTATCTAAAGATGAGTATAGTCTAGGCTCTAGAGTATTAGTTCATATTTAGTATCTTTCAGGTGGTTTTGAGTGAGTGGAGGGTGAACTTGACCGAGCCACGCGGGGGCTCGCTGCCCGCAACACCGTGCTTCGACCTGATGGGATTCCTGGTCGGGTCGTTGGTGATAGCTCTGTCGGTACTGGGGGACAAACTGAGGCGGATTTTCACAGATTGTTTCCACCTCGATATCTTTCCCCTTGGCTGGAAAGAAGCAAGACTGGTGCTTTTAAAAAAGGAAGAAAGGGCTGCAGATTCTCCCTCTGCGTTCCGACCGATATGCCTGCTGAACTAGTCAGGGAAACTCTTTGAGAGGATAATCTCTGACCGGATTAGCGGGCATCTGTCACGAGTGGGCCCTGACGTATCAGACTATCAGTTTGAATTCCGGTGGGGACATTCGGCAGTAGATGCTGTCAGGTGCGTTCGATCCCTGTCGAATTCAACAATCCGATCATGGGGAGTGGTGTTGGCGGTTAGCCTTGATACAGTCAACGCTATCGGCATCCTCCTTTGGCGGGCAATTAGAGCGGCCCTCGAATATCACGAGGTGCCGCTCTATCTGCGGACCTTTATTGAGGCCTATCTAAGCGACAGGATGGTGAAGTTTATCGATCGGAACTGTAACTGTGAAATCGGAAGTGCATTGTGGGGTTCCCCAGGTCTCAGTATTGGGTCCATTATTATGGAACCTCGCATACGATGCTGTCCTTCGCACCAGTCTACCCTCTAGCCTAAGTGTCGTCTGCTATGCGGACGATACATTAATACTGGCTAGAGGGTTTACATTTCGAGGAAGTGCTTTCGCTCGCCGAGCAGGGTGTGGCTAGTGTCGTGGAAAAGATAGATGAGCTGGGCCTGAGGGTGGTGCCTCAGAAAACTGAGACGACATGGTTCCATGACCTGTGTAAGCGCCAGGAACTACCCAGCTCATGTCTCCGGGTAGGTGACGCTGAAGTCCAGGTAGGCCAGTACATGAAGTACCTAGGCCTCATCCTGGACAGTTCGAGAAGCTTTGAAGAGCATTTCAGGCGAGGGCTAGCAGGTGCGCTGCATCGTTTGCTGCCCAACCTCGGGGGACCATGGGAAGTTCGCCACCTCTACATGGGGTTTGTTAGATCCATGGTCCTCGATGGGGCACCCGTCTGGTTTAATGATCTGGTGGGTGCCTCCCGCTACCGGGCTCTCGGTGCGAGGCTACTGCACAATCTCCTATGAGGCGGCGACGATTTTGGCGCGATTTCCGATCATTCTTGCCGACATTGACGCAATGGTTTACGACCAGATTCGTTCCGTCGGTCGGAATAATGAAGAGGCTGCGTTAGATTATGAGCCCGGAATGCTATGGCAGAACGCGCATAAGCAAGCTCTGGTGAGGTGGCAGGCACGTTTCGAAATCCAGGGCTGTGCTAGCCAACGCGCTGTCGGAACCGTTCTACCGAACTTCGAAGCGAAGATTGAGAAGACCGATTGTGTCATCTATCGATTAATGCAGATAATTATGGGGCACGGCTGCTTCGGTGAGTATCTGAATCGAATAGGGACGGAGGCTACGGCAAAATGCCACCTCTACGAGTCTGAACGGGACTACGCTCAGTACACGCTGGAGGATTGCCCAGCTTGCAAGTCTGAGCATCGAGTCCTAGTTGGACGGATCGGACGAAACCTTTCACCGTCAGCATTGATCGTGGCGATGCTGGCGAGTCGTGAGGTATGGGAAACCGCGGTCTCTTTCTCTGAGTATGATCGGGAAAGGGCCGATCCCGCTCGAAGGAGGTAGCGAAGGGGACGCAGTAGGGGTCGCTAGTACCTTAATCGCCGCCTAAGGGTCACTGCGGCCATATCTTGGGGTGATGTGACCGCTGTAAATGACCCGAGACAGGTGACACTTCGGTGCGGCCGGGGAGTGTTTTTCCAGGCCGGGGCGCTGTTCTGCCTCTTACTGTGTAGAGCAGTAAGAAGTGTGATAGTGTCTTACCCTAGGCTATGTGGTGTCTGGGATGTACCTCAGTTGCGAGGTACAGCAGGGAGGACTCCAGAAGCCGCTAATACGTTCCTGGAGCTCCTTCCGACTGTCGAGGTAGGCCGCCGCGGTGTTTAGTGGATAGACTTCGGGAGTCCCACACACGCCTTTTGTACCTCCGAAGGGTGCACAATGCATTCCCCGCGTAAAAAAAAGGTCTTAATTCTTGATTAATATTTATTAGGTAATACGATGGCTTCGGGGGCGGGGTATGCCGTTTGTATGGTCAGACCCACTCAAAACTATGATCCTTTCTTCAAAAGGCTAGCCCAGACCCTCTACTCAATTCGCATAGGTTTAATCTAATCAATGACACTGCTTTTAATAATAGATATAATCCAAGCGCTTAGCCAACGTAGTATGGGAGGCCACAACAGTATTGTTTGACTAACTTGGAACTATGTACTCAACATAAGGCGTCTCTAAGAGAAATGTTACTAGATATTTTTATGTAAATGCTAGGTTGCAATTGTAAAAATCTGATAGCTCTCTATTGAATGTCTTGGGCGTCACGGAATGCACGCTTATTAATGAAACATTATACCATAATGTATAGACTGTAGAAAATCTACATATATAAATAATTGTAAATGACTTTTAGGATTTTTAACGTTAATTACGTTTAATTAATCCTTAGAGTTCTGTATGATTGTAAAATATGATTATTGATTAACAGATAAAATAGAGTTGACAGAACCTCTAATTATATTTTCTGAGTTCTGTTTCGCTGGAAACGTTTCACTTTGTCAAATGGAGTTGTCAACATTGGTATTACTGATTTACTCTTACGAAAACTTTTACTAAATAGTTTAAGTTTTTCAATGTTAGTTATAACAGTAATAGTATTTGCCGATGTGTCAGATGCCATCAGTTTTCTAAATTACCTACCACTTAGAAAGTTATTTTAAAGACGTAGGTAATTACGTCAGAAGGTGTGGGCAGCAATCCAAGCTGAAGGGCTCTGCGAGCCTAATGTTTAATATTGTTAATAATGCCTTTAATATTTTATGTGAAACTAGGTTACCACTGTTTAATGATAAATAATGCATTAATATGACATCAACGGTTGAGTAGATGACGCCATTCGCCATAACCCTATTCAATGAAAAAATGATAATTTTATAAACTTTTACTGAATTTTATAAATTAGGTGTAAAATTTTATTCTCATACTACGTTTAGTTTTTCTATACAACCTGAAAAAAAATCTCATTTTTTTCTCTACACTAATGATTAAAGAAGAATTGATATTTAATTTTCGCAGTGTCCTAATGAAACAGTAAAGGTTTTGGGAATTGTGTTAGTTTCTCAACTTTTGTCTTTGCAAAGAGAAGAAACTTAAAATAAACCCTATACAAACCCGGATGACGGGCATAGTGTAAAATAAAATACATGTATGTTAATGTAAAATAAAATAATGTATAAATAAAATTTTATTCAATGCCTATTACAAATGTTTAAATCGCTATAAACAAACGTTACGCCCTGTACAGTTAATGACTTATCATACAATGTCCTGGACTGCTGTAGTACTCCAATTATTAAGATGACGACGATGAGGGTTTGAAATAACAAAAGTATGAGGTGTTGCCGCTAAATGTCAACGACTGCTATCGCTGTCGACGTCTTCTACAGTTGGGATCAGCCCTTTTCCGATCCAGTTCAGCGATCTTATTCTGGACCATTAGGTATGCTTTAGAGAAAGAAACCACCATTGTTTTACTGCAAATTCTGCACCAGTATCTGTAGGTGAGCATTCCGGCACATTTCAAGCCCGTTCTGGACTTACCGCTCTTGCCCTGGCGTATTAAGCGAGTCTTTTCATAAACTCTCGTATCCATATCAAAATGTGAGCAACATGCCAGGAGTATCACAGGACAGAACATGAACCTAGCTATATTTAAGCTGACGTATTATATACATTGATACATATTTTCGTTTTTTTTGTTAGACATGAATAAATCCTGCGTCGCATGGGACTTTATAGATATACATACAACGAACGAACACGAAGAAAAGTTAGACTTAGAACAACTATTTGTGGATCACACAAAGTATTGTCTTATGCGGGGATCGGACCTACAGCACTTCGGTGCAGTAGGAAGCGGCGTGGCGGCCGCTTAGACCACTACGTCAACCGTGCCACCTATTATAGTTATATACGAGTATATATTAGATAATCAATCATTAGTGCAAAATTTTTAAGAGGTTATGCCTAATTCACCCAATGTGGTGTAATGTATTAGGAAGTAAAAACAGTTATTTAAATATTATCTTACGTTTAAAGTGTGTCGAGAATTAGCGGTCTAATCAAATCACTAACGTTTTTATTCAGAAAAATTCTTAATTTAATTTTAAAGTTTTGGTTTCTTGCATGTTAAATTACATACAAAAAAAAGTATGTAAGTTTTCTATCAGTAGTCTAGTTATCATAGCACAAGCTTTGTTTGGTTTGAAACTAGATGACGTTGTTTTTCAAATGTACGAAATATTTATTTCATATTCATTTATTTATTAGCATACACTTCAGGAACAAAAAGGCTAGTCTTATATCTGGCATCGTAGATTGTATTTGTATTTGGATTATAATTATAACCCATGAAAATATTTAGGTATTAAAAAAGGTGACGCAATATATTACGGTCTAATGATATTGGTTACACCTCTTACTAAGTGAGGATATTTGAAGTAGGAAAAAACTGATTGAAGGGTATAAACTTAAGTCTATAAACATTGTTGTTGTCTTAATCTTTCTAATATTTTAATACTGTAAAATTCAGAACATAGATAAATACAAACGTTTATTTTTAAATTTTATCGCGAGTTAATCTTATCTTTTATTTTTTTATTTTTTTATTTATTTCATTTCACAAAAATTTACAGCTTACATAGGCTATACTATTATTTCTTAAATTTATAATCACAAATAATCGTTAATAATATATCCATTAATAACTTAGCATGTATAGATTTTAATTGAAATATCAAATACTCCAATATATAGTCCTATCCCATCCAAAAATTTCGTAATAGTTTCCACATTTCACAGTAGCAATTCTTATTAATTTATTAGTGAAATTACAAAATCTTGCAGCGAAAACACGTTTCCAGTAGTTATATTGCTAAGCTGATGAAGTCATTTAATAAAAGGAAAAACTTTATATTCAAGTCTTGTTACACTTTAAATGTTTGAACATTTTCTTTTATATCTTTGTACATATTTTTCTTTTAGTTTAACATTATAATCCAGACCGTCTGACTACAAGCGATTAATTTTTAGTTTAAGTTTAAGTAATTTTAAATTTTGTCACCGAAGTTAAACTTGCTTAAATCACAGAATAGACAATATATAACATCGTAATTTACATGGGAACAACACCGTAAGTGAGCTGCTAAGAAGGGACCTGGCAAATCGAATAATCAATTCCAAATTTCTGCCATTGCCCTTCAACCATTGTAACAACAACCATTGTATTTGACAAACTCTTGAGGTACACAAGCAGAGGCGAAAAATACACACACAAAAACAGTCTAACTAGAGGAAACATCTGAATAGTTATCGGCCTTGTTAAGGAACACCTAGTCCCGGCCCGACAACTATTCGCCACTAACGGGACACATAGCTCTCTTTATACAGGATATCTTATTTCAACGGGTGCGGCTGCTCACGTGATCCTGGATTCCTGATACCTGATTCAAAATTGCTCCTAGAAGCCTACGAATATCCCCAGGCTTTTGAAAAAACTCTGGTTCATTTTTGTCTTAACTTAATTATTATTAATACTATTACTCCGCATTCAATAGTGTAACTAGTTATGGGTTTGTTATCAACTTTAGTTTGAATATATATGTATATATTTTTTCTTATGACAGATTTTTTGAATGCAGAACTTGTTGTTCTATATTGAATCTTTTAAGCTCTGGTAATTTGTTTAAAGCTTATACATATATTTCTTGTATAATTTTTGCTTTATAGACTAAGAGTTTTAGGCTAATTTTTAATCAAACTTGACCTTCAGGAACTTAATCTCTCTATTAATGTTTCCTGCTGATAACGTGTTGTGATTATTTAATATTTTCTACTTAGTATCGAAACAATAAATATTTAGTTGTTGTCATTTATTGTCATTTATTAATAACTGTATTTTTTTTAAACTAGTCTACTGGTAAAAGCGACTAGTATATATCTATATATATCTATGCATATAGCATATATACATATATATATATATATATATATATATATATATAGTAAACTTTATTGTACAACAGTTTTAGCCATATTAGTCTACATATCGCAGTATATCAATTTAATGACCATGTAGAAATAACGATCTTATTGCTAACAAGCAATTTCTTCCAAGAAACTTTTGGATTGAGAAATTGACCATAAAAAGATGGATTTATGTGAAAATTTTGGTTTGAAGAGTAAATGTTTAAAACGTCAGATGTCTCAAATAAAATTGTATAGTAAAAGAATTATTAATAATACATAATAATAAATAAATGACAATAAACTTAATATCATTTTATTTGTTGCTTAGGTACTTTAACGTCAAATAGGCTTGTTAGTTTAAATTTAATTTTATTAATATTAGTGTGTGTTTTTATTTTGGATAATAAATGACAATAAACTTAATATCATTTTATTTGTTGCTTAGGTACTTTAACGTCAAATAGGCTTGTTAGTTTAAATTTAATTTTATTAATATTAGTGTGTGTTTTTATTTTGGATAATAAATGACAATAAACTTAATATCATTTTATTTGTTGCTTAGGTACTTTAACGTCAAATAGGCTTGTTAGTTTAAATTTAATTTTATTAATATTAGTGTGTGTTTTTATTTTGGATAATAAATGACAATAAACTTAATATCATTTTATTTGTTGCTTAGGTACTTTAACGTCAAATAGGCTCGTTAGTTTAAATTTAATTTTATTAATATTAGTGTGAGTTTTTATTTTTAGTTACTGTTACAAACAAAAACCCGGTTTTCACTTACTTATTACACTTGTTTATGATAAAGCCTACTCTGTGTCTACACAATATCTACATTTCCATTACAAAGAACTGCAACAGATGCAATATGTTTGAGGTAAATAATAAATTAAAAAGAAAGGTTTGACCATTTTCTTAAATACAAACAAAGACATCCTTTAATCGAACAGCCTGAACAGGTACCTACATATCGTAGAACCTGGTATAGTTAGTTGATATTGTTACTACAAGAGATCCAGATGACCCCAAGGATCTTAAATGTGGGTCACTGAGGAAAACAAAGTGTTTCTTTAAATAAGTTGGAGTGCATGAATGAAATAAAATACTTTTAAATCTGGAAATAATCTGGGCATTCTGTCGAAGGTGAATTGGGAGCCACTTTAACAGGTTGCAATGTTCAGATACGCGACGACACTCGTATGTGCGTTATCCAAATATGAATCTATTATCAAAAGTTTTGAATGTGCTTAAATTTATTAAGTTGTTACTCATTAGTAATGGAGTACCGTTAAAAGTTATGTTCGTGAGCTGTGTCCAGTCTATTTTTGTTATCCTGGCACCGCTCACAACAATAAGTTGAGTCTTAAAAGGATTACTCACTACTTACTGACAGTTTCAACATTTTTATTATATATACTTTTTGTATATCTACAAATTTTTTTACAGAATTTCAGTATGCAATTTAGATAATGATCACCAAGTAGTCAAGTCTTTATAATCATTTTAACTTTAATCTGATTTAATATTTCTACTACTCTGATAAGTACCTACAAGGTTACGTACGCGATACTGGTAGCAGAAAGTACCATTCATCTTCCACATGTACTTTACGTCTTTGCTAAGAAGTTATATAATATTTGGTAAATTAGATTCTAATTTCAAGACAGTTTAACTTTGCCTTGGTACTCGTGAGTATCATATTTGGTGTGTTCTTGTCATGGGGAAAAACCTCTTTCATTTAGGTATTCATCATTTCATCACACAAATTATATTACGTTGTCAGTAAGCACAGACATCGTTATGTATATATTAATTAATGTTTAAGATATCGTGTTACCTAATAAACCATTACTCAAATATAACTTTCGTTCTTTATTACGATTCTGGTATTAAAAATGGTTTTACAATTGCGAATTTTGTAGTTACGTGCCAATAAAGACTGAAAAAGTAAATTTACAATTTCGTTGAGCGTAATACGTATTTTGCATTGACCTTCCACGCAAATAAGCAGGTAACTACTCGAGACTGGCAATTCACTAAAATATTTTATTATAGCTACATGAAAACGGCATATAACAATAAATCATGTAACGAGTAGGTACTTTCATTACGTTCGGTTAACAGTCAGCGTGGATTTCATTGCGTTTGTTGTTCGTGTCATATTTCGGTTTACTTTAGGGCCCGCTACGTGCCCTACGCATCAGTATGTGTTCTAATATTTCGTAACGTCACTCTCTGTTAATAATAATGAAGATTTGCGTAGTTTCATCATACTGTGCTTGTTGAATAATAAGGTATGGTTGAATGAACCATTGCACTGTGTCCTTGTTTTCTGTGTTTTTCCATGGCACGTGTGTTCTTGTGAACCATTCTTAACATTACGTCTTATTCCCTATATGAGCTAATACAATATTATAATAGATGATTGAACACGAACAAATGAGCAACTGCGCAAATTGAATATAGCCGTAACGTAATGTATCCGGTCAAGTGATGTTAATTTATGCAGTGCGGTGACTTGCCATTACGTGATGTACAGATGATTATAACATTAAAAGGCAACAGTATCTATAATAGACATTTGCATAGAGAATAAAGTTTAATTTAAATATACCTAGTCTTGCCATAAATATTGTAATAAAGAAAAAAGAAAATTGTTAACTGCAAATAACATTTATTACTTTTACAGTGTGTCAGTTTAATACATAAATATAAAACAATTAAAAATATAAAAAGCTTATTCGAAGTGGTCTCCATTGGCTGCAATACAGTCCTTTAAACGATGAGGCCAGTTATCAATAGAAGCACGCACTCTTTCCATGGGAAAATTCTTCACTGCCAATCGTATAGATTGTTTTAGGGACTCCAAATTATCATGGCGTTTAGAGCAAGCTGTACTCTCTAAAACTGACCACAAATCATAATCCAGCGGATTAAGATCGGGACTAGACGACGGCCAGTCTTCAGCTCTGATGAAGTCCGAAACGTTCGATTCCAACCAAGACTGCGTGGACCGAGCTTTATGACCCGGCGCCGAGTCTTGCTGGAAGGACCATACTTGGTTATTGAACATGGTGATGTTAAGGGGCTTAACTACCTTCTCAAGAATGGTATCTTGATACACTTGTGCCGATGTTTTGATACCTTTTTCACAAAAATATGGCTCAGTCACTCCTTCATAGCTAACACCCCACCAAACCATCACTGAAGTCGGATAATGTCCACGTTGCACTCTGTCGACTAATTGGGAAGCTTCCTTAGAGCTTTGAGCATAAATACGGTCATTTTGTTTGTTAAAATGTTGCTCAATTGTAAAAATTTTCTCATCCGTAAACAAAATTTTTCTGTGACCTCCCTTTGCGTACCGCTTCAGTAGTTGTTTCGATTTTACCACCCTATTCTTCTTTAAATTATCAGTTAAGAAATGGCCAGTGCGTCTCTTATAGGCTGCAAGTCCTAAGTCATCTTTTAAAATACGCGACATGGTTCTAGGTGCTATCTTCATTTCCCGAGATAAAATCTTTTGCTTTCGGACAGGATTTCTTCGAATTCTTTCCCTTACTGCTTTGACCACCTTTTTCGTACGAACACTACGTGGACGGCCAGATCTTTTTCTGTCACAAACAGAGGAGGTCTCATTGTACCTATTAATAGCCCGGTACACAAACATTTTACTAATACCAAGTGTATGGAGAGTTTTAAAAATTGCATTTGGCTCCATACCTACTTTGTGTAATGCTATCACAGCGATTCGGTTCTCTTTATCACCCCACACCATTTTAATATCGCAAAATATTTTACAATGTATTGGCGCCAAAATGAGAAAACACAATGAACAATCGTATAAAAATGACAGATTCGAAATTCAAATGTAATATTTTTTTATAATTAAGTGTAACAGTATTTATGGCCAGACTAAGTATACATCAGATGACGAAACGCACTTATTCACGCTGTAGGCTGTGTATAAATAAGAATAGGTGTAGAGCTCCAAGATAGATAAATATATCAAAGATACAGAGGTTCTGTAGAAGTAATGATTGTAGGGCATGACACACGGGGCTGTGAGGCAACGATGGAGTTCACTGAGGTTAACTTTAGACAAATTGTGTTTAAGTTGCAATTTCATGAGAACTGTAAGCAGTACTGGCAGCTTGCCTTTCATTAAAAATAGGAGCAGTTTCGTGGTACCAAATACCTTATACCAGACACGGCTATCACTTAACCCGCAAGTGAGAACATCGAGCCTGATTTGATCTTAAGAACTTATGCTTAAGAGGCGCCTATAGCCTTAAACTATAGCTCGATCTTTGTGACTGTTGTCACTAGTGCTGTGGCGCTTACTTTTTCTTTTTACTTTTACTTTTTTTATGGGTTTATTGAAATCAAACAAAAACTGTTGACTTACTGTTTTTATTTATTTTAAGGAGTACATTATTATTGTATTGGCGATTATTGGCTCTTAGAGTTTTATCTTTTTGCCGCAGGTGCAATGCATGCATGTCGTCATAGCCTATGTATGCGACAGAACGGTGACGGTCATTGATTGAAACGGGGTAGATAATAGGAGAGAGGTATATTGTGTGTTTCCTCAGGGCTCTGTATTAGGCCTGTTGTTATGAATCCTCGAATAAGATGTGATTTTTTGTAGCAGTCTGCTCTCTTGCCTAAGCGTCGTCATACATTAATACTGGAAAAAGATTTGTGACCTGCACCTGATGCTGGTGCCTCAGAAAACTGGCGACATGGCTCTATGGTCCACGTCAGCACCAGGAACTACTCAGTTCACACCTCTGTATAGATGACATAGAAATCCAGGTGGGCCAGTACTTGCAGTACCGGAGCCTAATCCTGGACAGTCGGTAGAGCTTCGAACAGCATTTCAGGCAATTAATTCCCCTAGTGCAAGGAGTAACAAGTACACTACATCATCTACTACACAATCTTCGGTGACCACGGGAAGAAGTTCGCTGCTTAAAGACATATACACATGGGTGTCGTGTAATCATTAGTCCTCTCTGGGGCATCCGTCTAGTCCAAAGACCTGGTGGGTTCCCCCAGCTGTAAGGTTCAACTCAGCAGTCTGTAGCGGCCGATTATCCTACAGGATTACCGCATGATATAGTATGAGGTAGCGATGGTCCTTGCGCGATCTCCACTCTTCGAAATTCTGGTCGACATGGACACGATGGTCTACGGTCAATTTTGTTCCGTTGGTTGGAATGGTGAAAAGACTGTGACGGATCAATGAGCTGAGAATACTGCGGCGAAGTTTTGCGTGCTTATGTTTTATTTTTCGGCACAGGCCGAAATGTAGAGCAAAATGGCATAATGATACCAAAAAACGATAAAGTTATCGAAAATACAACAAACATAAAAACAACTCCACTGAATAACCACCAAAAAATAAACAAAAGTAACAAGACGTCAGCGATCGTACTGAATCGTTAAATGATGATTTATACACATATCTGAAAGTAAATCTTTTACAGATATTTTTACACAATTTAACAACAGAGATGTCCTTTTTTAAGTCCGTAAACATTGACAAATTTCAGTTAAGTAGCATGTAAGTAATCAGTATGACAGTTCGGCGTCACTAGGTAGTATTGGCATAACAGCGACAGATGGTTGAACAATTGATCGATTGCAACTATGCAACATGTTTATTAAAACCACCTTACCAGGAAGAGGTCTATGTCTATGTATGTGTTGAAGGCTGTTGATGATTGATGATGTTCATTGAATTGTCACTATTGAGTCCATAGAATTATTATTTACTCAGTCACAATAAATGTTAAAACTGTTACAAAAATAACTAAATTTATGTATTTGTAACGTAGCTGTGTCAATTACAATTAATTGTAAAAAATATTGAAAGTTTTCTAAAGGTCCTGTGTTGGTTAAATTTCTTTATAAATATTTTAATAAGGATTGATTATCGAATTACAGTTATTGATTATCACATCTCTATCCTTTTCTTAGTCCAATACAATCGTGTACGTGCATAAGTATCGTGTTTTTATAAAGTTATTACTAGATATTTTAGGATTTACGAGGTACATTTTAGGTGTGATGAATTAGAAACAACTCTTGTTCAAAGTTACTTCGTCGGTTCTGTAGTCATCTGTCACAAAGATCAAGCTATATTTTAATAAGAAGTCAAACTAAGGTTGACGACCTATAATTACTCTGTCTAGTAGTCTGTCAGTGAGAACTTATTATATATTAAATTAATGTTATTCGTATTCTATGTGCCATACGCAAATTTAAAAGTACGTCTGTACTTGTAAAGGACAAGTAGGTGTACTTCTAGCCAATTTCAATTTCTCAACAGCGACCTGCTAACTACACAAGAAATAATAGTGCACAAGTGTGTGAGCAAACACAGTTGCGCTCTCTGTTCTCTCACACTCATAATCCGATGAGACGGTTATCCGACACGACCTAGGAGAAATCAGGCGCAGAACATGCTCTCCGAGGCATGGAGGTTAAGTCCTCAACTTCCAAATTCTGGGCTGTTATTAGGCATTTCTATAATCAGAAAAAGTCAATCATACTTTTTAGATTTATACGCGGGAATCGAACCTGAGACCTCTTGATCGGCAGTCGCTTACGCTAACCGCTAGACCAACGATGCAGCACTAATTAGTGCTAATAAGAATGTTTTCATACATCTAAAGTCATTGACGCTGAAACACCGTAGTATGACAGTTT
Source organism: Hypercompe scribonia (assembly GCA_949316085.1). Lineage (NCBI taxonomy): Eukaryota > Metazoa > Arthropoda > Insecta > Lepidoptera > Erebidae > Hypercompe > Hypercompe scribonia. The sequence goes on along the minus strand of OX438972.1, from coordinate 9,543,812 downwards.
TTAGAAACAGTTATTTTCACGTATTCATCGAATAAAATACTCAGAGTAGTCTAACTAACCTCTGCAGGTTAGTAAACCTCTGTAACTTAATTTATAAACATAGAGGTAAAATATTTTAGAAAGTTATTTATAATAAATATAGTTATTCTCTACATGTACAACAACACTAATGATAAACTATTACATTGCCATTGAAATATGTTATCGAATCGATGCAACCTCATGGCGGATACACGTTGTCATGCGTTTAGTGGACTAGTGGAGCATTATTCAGTTATATTTTTAATACGGTTACTTTTTCTGATGACCCTGATCACCGACATCTAAATTTAGGCCACGCCCTTCGCTATCTTATCAAATAGTAGAATCGAACATTTTAAGGTGCTTCTACTTTCAGTTTTTTTTTCTATTGAAATAAGTCTAGCATTTTATCAGTTACTAATATTTTTTAATTAAAAGTAGATTAAATCGGGCAGCCTCAAGTTATTTTGTCTGGTCTTAGTGATCATTTACTTTAAAAAGAAAATTGAAAGCTTTTGAAATGCGCTAAAAGTTTTAAGCACTCTTAAATTCTGTTATTAACATTCAATTAGTGCTAGGCTCTTATTGCAGAATAAGATTCAGTCACTTAATATTACACTAGCCTGAGTCAGAAGAAGGGAGCTTGTAGAGTTTGAAATTTATAAACTAAGTTTAGTTAAAAATAGTAAACACTTAAAAATTTATTTAAAGAAAACTATCAGTTACGTATCTTGGATAAAACTACTCATAATTGATGAGTTATACGACGTCAACGTGATCATGCACATGCTTCACTGCATCAATATGGGTTAAGCGTTTGTGCGACCTGATTGAATCGGCCATTCAAAATCCATGCATCAAACTGATTACACATACTAAATATGAATTATTCACTGTTAATGTGTCACTTTTGCCAGAAGTAAGCATTTTCGAGTACGGTCAATGACCCAGCATTGCGTAGGCTAGCTACTTTCTCTCACTGTTGGAGCGAGGAGGTGTAAGGTAGGTGCGGTGAAGGGGGTCCTGCCAAATTAAGTGCGTGAAAGGCTGCGGACAGCTAACCATTCCGGTAACGCCACTCTGGTACCGCAGCTTACGCACTCTTTGTACCAGTACGGCCCTATCTGCCACAACCATGTTGATGCAATCTTTCTCATTCGATTGAGCTGTTTACGGTTACTTCGCGTCATTTTAACACGGAAAATCCTGACATTGTATTTACTGACGCGAGCCGTTGGCGCCACTTTGCAAATGTCTGTGCATCTTCGTAGATTGGAGGGTCGGTGACCCGTGTCCATGCTGCAATCGCGAATCAGCAGAGACTTGGTAATTGCACCCTGATGTTGTCGCTCACGTGCTCTGTTAAACAGTTGTATAAGCATTCCGACACTTTCTACGCCTTCGTATAATCAGAGTAAGTAAAGAAGTGAGCGGAGAAATTGTCAAACTTTAACGGTTCGTTTAAAAAGAAACAAAGAAATGGGAATGTTGGACAGTGGAATGCTCACTAATGTCTTTTTAACTTTGTTTTACTATACAGTTCATTATTTATTTCTATTAGAACATTTTAAATAAAGTATTTAGAGGTGTTATTTGTATCTCTACGGGCGTTTCTTATATTCTCGATTGTAGAATTGACGATTTAGTACAAAAATAACTTAATAGATATATCTTAGAAACCACAGTTTTTACTATGGCTTATAAATTCAAGGATATATATTTTCAACATTGTTTAGTGAAAGGCGATGTTTTCTTTTCCCCATAGCGATTAGTTTTAGTCTGTGGTGAATTGAGCTATACTTTATTGTTATAGCATACCTCTTACCATTAGAAATCTAAAAATAGCAAACGAGTACTCATAGTAGTAGAGTCATTTAGGAGATAAAAATAGGAATAACAGAGTGGAATGTGCAAAGTCCGAAATCTTTGACGCTAGAAAGAGTGACAACCTGATGAAGTGGTAGAGATTGAGTTAACAGCTCAATGTGCTGAGCTGTCTTTTTTAGCAGCTGACATTATGCTTAACGATGTTCAGAGAGTTAAGAGAGATATGATTATGAAAATCGAATACAGTAGCTCCAACTTAAATAACAATGAAACCAACTAAAAATAAATGTACTTCCTAGTGTAATATTGTTTTTATTATGCCTTATGATTAAAGTAAAGCTTAATTAAAGAGCCTTTTGTAAAAATATTAATAGTCATGTCTTTAAATTTGTTTAATAAAAATAGTACCTGAGTAAGGTATTTATGAATTTCAGTTGGTTCGATCACCTAACTTAAATAGTCTTGTCTGCAGTGTCAGTGTAGTTTGGAAAGATGGAGAAAAAAATATTGTTTGCCATCTATCTAATACACTACGTTAACAATTTCTTTATTTGCAGTCTTATTGTGGTTGCTTTCTAAATTATTTCATTTCTAATTAAGTGTGAATTTCAGAATTCATCTTTCGGAAATTTGATGAAATTGATATGTTGTGATTATCATCATCAACCTATTGCGGTCCACTGGTAGACATAGGCCGCTTCTATTGAATGTACCCTGATCAATTTGCGGCTTCTCGCATCCAATATCTGCCAGCTATCTTGTGTAAATTGTCAGTCCACCTGACCTGTAGGAGTCCTGCACTTTGTGTGCTAAGACGTGGTCTCTACTCTACAGCTCCAACGGTTGTAGGTTCTGCGGCTACAGAGATATGGTTGTGGCTGCATCCCACGTCGCGGATTGGTCGGAGGAAAGAGTTTCGTACGATCCAGAAGAACTGGCTGTCTGGTTTGGGAATATCATGGCGTCGTCTGGGGCGGGGCGCTGTTCTGCCTCTTACTGTGCAGGGCGGAGAGAGGTGCGATAGCGTCCTGTCCTTGGGGCATGAGGTGCCCGGGATGTACCTCACTTGTGAGGTACGGCAGGGAGGACTCTAGAAGCCGCTAATGCGTTCCTGGAGCTCCTCCCGACTGCTGAAGTAGGCCGCCGCGGGGTTTAGTGGGTATACCGGTTTTCAGGGAGTCCCACACACGCCCTTCGTCACTCCGGAGGGTATGGTGCGAAAAGCATTCCCCGCGTAAAAAAAAAAAAAGGTTCTGCGGCTAATATAGACAGCCCACTGCCACTTCAGCTTACTAAATCGATGGGCTAAATAAATATGTAATATATAATATAATAAATTGTAGTCCAGTCCATTTTTCATCCTTTTGTTGCGCCTAAGAACTTTACTTAAAGAAAGTAAAGTAGTTACGTTTATAGATACTTATTATGATTAATGATAGCTACAGTACTCGTAGTTCGGCTACACTGTGTGTGGTGTGGTACGTACGATAATGTAATGACGATCACGTTGAACTCGTGCGCTGCTGAGTAGCAAGTTACGAAAAGCACACGTTGCCGCCCGCCACAGGAATACCAATCGGGTTAAATTGGGCGGCTTACAAAGGTCGAAGGCAAAATTATTTATAAAAATTACGAAACGACTACATAAAAAGTGTTGGCACATTGGACGTGCTTACGACGCCGCGTTCTCTCTTTTGAAGGTTACTGCGAAGCTGTGAGAGTACCGTTAAAAAAAAATGTCATCGTTTATATGGTAAAACTAATTTACCAACTGATAGACTAAATCTGTGGGTAACTAAAACAAATAAAAATTATTATATATTATTATAAAATCTTTTGAATACTAAATCATTTTCATGTACTTACAAGTATTTAGCTTTGAGGAAAATATTAAAATAGGTAGAATGTAAGGGTGATGTCTGTTTTGTTATTGATTTTTTACGGTACCATATATGAGTACAGTATTTTTACCACTCATGTTAGCTGTTAACTGGACCTAATACAAGTACTTTAAATTAATAAAACTTTTTAAATATTATATTCATAAACATGCACAAGATGGATTATAATAAATGTTAACAGCTTTTCTATAATTACTAAACAAATCTCGTTTTTATATTATGTAGAACATTCGTAGTAGCACGTTAGAGGCTTGGAGCGCAAGCCACTGTGCGCGCACGCAGGTTTGGCCCGCAGCATGCGGTTGCCCGGGGTCGGGTGTCGTATTTCTAGAGCATTGAACCTCTGCAACCTTGTGCGTTGAGCCCGACCGCTCTCCGCACGCTGACGCAACCACTCCAGCCCCTTCTCTACTTCGACCGCAACCATATCGCATAATTACTCCTTTAGGGCACACCTGTGCTTAACAACGGATACAATGGACGATTTGATGTTAGCGCTAATCGATTCATGAAAGGTTGAACTTAATTGGAGGTTGTTTAATATTACACAATGTATACAGAATAATTCAGCTACCTTTCAAATAAATATAAGTATATACTTGAATTATCTATTGTAATTCTGCCAATTATTTTCTTAACCATGGTAACATGTTAAAGATTGTTGGCGCTCTGGATTCAGCACTAATGAAGTTAACACGTTGCAAACCACTCAGCGTGAAAGAACAATGCTGTGAGTCGGTCAAGAGGTGTGAGGTGCGAGAACAGAGCGCTAACGAACCGTCACTGTCCGCAAATAGTCCGCGAGAAGTGCGAAACGGTCGCGGGGCTACAATTGGCGTCTGCCCCGAGAACGTTGCGAGGTGACGCTTACGTAAACTGCTGACATAACCGAGTCGACGACCGCTGCTTGCGCAACCATCAACGAACCTGCAACCCCACGCACCGCACCTTCCCCTCACCACACCAATTCTCCCACCACCCGCCGAAATTACCTAATTGTACCCAAAATGCATCAAAAGGACACTGATACAACGGCCGAGTTACGAAATCGGCAATCATTAGTGCAATAACCTTCTGCTTAGGCAGGTGACGGACATAGTTTAAACGTTTGGTGCGGTACGCGATCATTTAACTATTTAATAACGTGATCTGATATACAACACAGCTATTTTTATTGCCTATTGAATTTAATTGTTTTCATACAAACCTAGGTCAATGTAAATTGTGTTCACGTTGTAAACTTATAAATTTGATTATTAACTTGCACATGGGAAAAAAAATAATATTGCTAACATTCTTTAAGTATTAATACTGTCGGTATTAGTTACGCAGGATGTCCAATTGGAGCCTAATTGGCCTAGGTTATAGCAATCTCTCAAAGTTCAATGAACTCAATATTGAAATCTAAAATCTGCATGCAGAAAACATAGGCAAACGTAATGCGACATCCTGGGAAGTAGTTGTCGGGCCTTTTGTGTAGGTATTTGCAGGTGAGGTGTTCAAAACGATGGTATTGCGTATTCTTTGCAGGTCTGAGGAACCGAATGGACAACAGAATTGTGAGCATGTACGTGACGTATAGGGTACAGTTATCCTTAGTGAACGAAAGTGAAAACTAAATGCAGTCAGTCAACGACCCCGCGGCGGGTCGTCGACCGCACCGAACTGCAAAGGCCGTTTGTGAGTGCTGAGGCCGCGCGCGCGACATTTAGCCGTGCACTGGACGCGTCCGCGCAAGTATTGCACACCGTAACTATAATGAGATCATATTAATTTGATAATCAAGAAAGTATTTTAAAAAGTAAAAGTTATAGTCATAATTAAACTGCGATTTGATGTTTAGAATTATCTTGCTTTCTAACGTGGATCACGATTAGTTATACCGAGTTCCGTTACTGGGTTAAAGAAGTTGAAATGATAATAATGGCCGTATACTGTTTTTTGTATCACTTCTGACTGTTTACAAACAATAGACAACAGTTCACATGGAAACAAAAATGTTGCTATGTGCGGCAATTCGTTTTAACGCCCATACACTTTTACAGTTTTAGACAAATATCTGCCTCTTTGTTACGGTATTTAGTTATTACCAATGTTAGGAAGTACAGAGGAAATTATGAAACGTCATTTACGTAATGTCAATTAATGTCATATTATCACTGATAACTGATGTTAGGTATAAATATTACTTATCTCTACTTTCTCTTATGAGTACATTGACAACTACTTGGCTTATACATTTTTCTGCGCAGTAACTATTTCAGGATATGTATACTCCTAATTTTTATTTTTCCAGTGTTAGACTGCCTGTAATAGATAACATGCATGCGTGCAAAAATAACTTGTAATATTCTTTAATACCTTCAAACTTGGTACTTTTTGTAATACAGTATGTATTTGGTCCTTGGATGGATTACAATATTTTAAAATAGTAGTTTGAATACTAAACGATAAATAATATAAACTTGTTTGAATTTCGCGGGGCACTTTTTTGATTAACCATGAAAGTATTACGTTATAGGTCAATAACTTTCGAGTTTATAGCTAAGAAATGAGAGATCATATTATAGAAATAGAATACGGCTTGTAAAAAAAATGCAGTTGAATGGATTGGTAGTGAATGTATCGAAATATTGAAAGCGCCTACGAACTTCGGTCTTCGTGTCTACGGTCTACGAAGTTACAAAGTGTACTTTTTTACTATTTATTTGCATCTATTTATAATAGTATAGCACATTACTATTAAATATCAGTATAATATAATTATAGTATAATATAATAAAGGCCGGAAAGCACATGCAGAAAGAAGTAATCAAAATATACTATCGGTTTCGTGATAGAAAGGTAATAATAATAATTTGGAGATACTTTCACGGCAAAATTTTTAACATTTGAAATTAAATCTGTAAAGAAGTATTGTGAAGCTTGGAGAAAGAAATACTAACAAACATCAGGTACTAAAAATAAATTACTCGAATATGAGAGTTCTATGTTCAATCGATGTTCACGCGATCTTTCCGTAAAGTACGAATAACATGTATATAAAACCCACATTACAGAATTTTTTTAACAATGTGTTTAAAACAAGTAATACATATCACTATTTTTTTTTGTAAAAATCAGTTTATAGTTTATAATTTGCGTTTAAACTATTTAAAATTTTTCCGTGGTCATTGTTTTTGACACACTCGGTACGTGCAACTACACATGTACACACTACAAATAAACTTCGTTTAGGCAGAAAAAAGATCTCTTGTGATTATCCAATATTTTGTTAACCGACAAACATGAATTGAATAGTACTTTTAGTTTAACTGAATTTTACATTAACAAGGCATCGTGAACGTTATAAAAGCCTCTAAGTAAAAAAAACCGCAACGTTTGAGCACTTGTTAAGCACCTATGTTTTATTCTGTTGAAATAAAGATTTCAAATACAGCTTAAGCGGTATTGGTTGTAGCAATCATCACAGATTATTTTTTTATAATATACCAATACATCAGTCAATTAATAGACCTTAACATGTCTGTTGGACATAGGCCTCTCCGTAGAAAGGACCTCTTTTCTATGCAGAGGCAGCAGATTCAGCAGAATGACACTTATGATGATGTACTCCTGGCCGGTATCGGCCACGGCAGCCAGTCACAACGGAGATCAACCAACTACGCAGGAGATATTATACTGCTCAAGTGTGTACGCAACATAAGTGCACACTCTGTTCCCTCACTCTCACAATACGGTGGGACGATTATCCGATACGACTGTCAAGAGAGTAGACATGGGACCAACGGCTTTACGTGCTCTCCAGTAAAATAATATATACTTGAAGATATTCTAAATATGGATTTTTCACGATAATCACGCATTCTAGTGCTGACAATTGACCTTTTCGAAATTCAAACTGGAAGGATTAGCACGATTGGTTTTATTCATGTAACTCGACTAAAGCCACGGATTAAAACAACAAAAAAAAACACACGTTAGAGATAAAATTATATTGTTTTAGATAAGAAAATAATATCAGTTCTATTAAAATATTATGCTGAAATACATTAAAGAAGCACGCAGTACTTTTATTTTTACAGCTACTAATAAAATTGCACACGTAAGCAGCAGTAGTGAACGGATTTTATCGGTCACCATTGTATTGATAAGCGATGCACTCAGTGAAATGAATATTATTCTGTCACTATCAAGTACAATTAAAACTTTGGCCGGGGCGAAAGTAGTGACTTTTGGCTTTTGTTGTAGAGCGGGCGGCGCGCGACGTTATGTGGGCATGTCGTCGTCATAACTAGGCCGCGTTTCCACCAAACGGGTCTTGATTTTTTGTTCGTGATGATGCGGAACAGAAGAGAGAAATTCGGTGAGATAAAGCAGCACTCGCTAAGGAGGACACGGTCACGAGGAGTCATCGGCTCCAAACTCGACAAATGTGGAGCAAGCGATGTTTCTCCTTGGGCCACGGCGTAACCTGTCCGCTGAGTGCCATAATCGCCCCGGGCCAAAATACTGCTGCGTATTACTATAAATATTTGTAGTTAAGCTTATATTTAAATACCGTATCACATTTTTTAAGAAATTTGTTAGTGCTATATTGTAGAACTACTGTAAAAGAAATTTTCTAGATTGTTTTACAAAACATAAAATAGGCAGGTTTTGTTAACGACAGTTAAGATGTTTGATATTTTTTAAAGATGTATTTCTTAACAGAGATCCCGTTGCATATACTACTCCCTACAGCCATTAAGATTTAGATACGCCTAAATGGTATCAATTAAAAAACAACTTTCTTTTGTGATGGCTTTATAGATGCACGACAAAGACATTGTTTGCTTAAAAAGGTAAAAAATCCAATAATATTTTGGAAAGCACAGCGAGTCCTTATGTAAGAGTTCAACGTGACACTTTGAACGAACCGAGTGCGCGCGTCCGTTCAGCGCGCCACTTTCCTTCACTCACAATATTTGGATAGTTGGACAACTATGCCTACTCGATCTCATCTACGATAACATCCGTTCATTTAACAAGTTTGTGATGTATCATAGTGACGTGCCATTAACGGTGCGATCGTACATATTTATTTTTACGATTACGACCTCAGAAAAATAAAATGTATATTTATGATACCACTATGTTTTGGAGTTTTGCTTGTAATTTAGAGGCCTATGTCCAGCCCTGGACTATTAAGGGCTTTCGATGGTGATGATGATGATGATGATGATGATGATGATGATGATGATGGTGGTGGTGGTGATGGAGTGTTTGGAAAGCATTTTCATGGGTCTAAGGGTATGGTGACGGATTCAGAATATAGGGCCATCACCCATATTAATCCCGTGCGTATTGTTAGAGGCGGCTAAGGGACCAAATTACGCTAAACAACATCACTGCAAAAGAAGGAAAATTTTAAATAAACCCTATACTAAGCCATTTGGTCAGCGCAGTATAGTAGACTAAAACTTAGTTCAAAAAGGGAGGCTTATGTACGACATTAATTGTTGATGTGGATGATATCAAATGTGAAAGGCCTTTGTCAAAGGGCCTCATTACTATCTATTCTGTATTAAATCATGTCGAAAATAAATTAAATTTAATCGTATTTTGGGTTTTAGTCGAGTGTTCAGATTTCAGTTACTTACTTGCCTAATTAAATTTAAATAGACTTCTGAAGTAGGCCAAAAACTTTCTAAGATGAGAACAATTTCGAGCAATGGACTATTAACGTTTAATGATGATGACAAGGTTAATATTGGATTTGGATTGACTTTCAAGTAATACAGTCAAACAAGCAGTTAACATAATCACACATAAAAGGTTAAAAGAATTTAAGTTTAAATAAAACGCGTAGGAATATATGTTCAAGAACCACAAATTCAATGATATTAATAGCTAGCTAACGTAAGTCTCCCACCATTTTAACTAGGCTTTTGGTAAATTGAATTCCGAGTCTGCTAACAATATATAATACTAATAATACTATGCCCTACATAGATACAGACATTTTACATATTTTGTGCTGAAATAAATGTTTCCCAAAGCTAAAAAATTACTTCCCTCTATAAACTTTATATAAGACAGGTCTTTGGTATTGAATTTTTTAGAACTATTTTCACTCTAATCTTATAAACCTTAATCTGTCCTTACAGATTAATGTCAGATATGTTTATGTTTCTACCAAAAATAAAACGAGAACATAATGTATTGAACCGTTAATTAAATAATCAGATGAAATTTTTACACAAGTCAACACTTATAAAGCTATTGTAAAACACACAAATCCCCGCCGGAAATATTATGGAGATAGCTTCTTAAGTTTTTTATTTCGGTTGACTAATTAAATGTCTTATCTTTCATTTAATTAAGCTATCAACACCTGTGGCTAAACAATTATAAAATAAACAATTTAATTTATTACTACTTATTGAACTGGTAGGTATAATTTATAACTCGTGAAATGATTACCACAGATGTTTATGCTAGACGATAGCTGAAGATACTTGGTGTGTAAGTTTATAGCGGATGAGCAGAGGATGTTTGCGTTTGCGCTGATGTCGGCGTGTCGAGTGTCGTTCGAAGAAGACTCTCGTGCTGACGACTGACAGCACCAACGTGGGGTCGTCGACCTCTTACAACGCTATACATTTTGCGAACAATGATTTGGAGTGGCGAGGTGAATGGCCGCGCTCGGAGGGGCTGAGCGTGGGCAGTTATTGACCCATATTGGAGGTGAAATGTAGATCAGTGGGCGAGAGCGGCGAAATTCGCCGCGGAGTCTCGCGCCGCTGCCGCTTGCCTCGGAGTTGTACTCGCGTTCGCAGATCAACACAATACTTACGCACAGATGAACGTAACCATAATAAAATTTAAATAACAGCTTAGTTTGTTTTGTGCTTTAGTAATAATTAGTAATATAGCTAAACAATAGTATTAATAGAAAATGTTGTCAAATACACTGATTTCCTTAAATTTTAGGAATGTAATGTGTAATGTACTAATGTTAAGCTTATTCTCGTAATGTATTTCTGAAATATTAGATTTTAATCTACAACATACTCTAATAAATTAAATTCTTATCAATAATTGACCGTTGAAGTCCCGATTAGATGGGAACGAAACGTTCAAGTTCTTAATATTTTTTTCCAATGAGATGTCAAAGATAAAAGACGATGTGTTTTTTTTCTAAATGGGAAACTTCCTCTGTCTCCTGTTTTGTTTGCTATCACTGATTTTAGTGTTAACCTCGTTAACGTGAGTGGCTCTCGGGTTATTAATCTGAGGGCATTAGAAGATTGAATGGAATAGCTGATGTTGCACCTTCAAAAGCAAAAAAATGTTTTTAAAACATTCCCATAAAATAACAAAATAGGTATCCTGGTGTCAAATCCGTGCTAGTTCAATTCAACAGTGGTTAAGGTATTTAGAGGTCTAGATAAATTCAATAGCATGTTTATAAATATATCCAATTCATTTCAGTTTACGGACTTCCATTTTCGAAACAGATTAATTTAAAAAGACAATCACAAATTTTTTTTAATGCTATTCGTGTCAAGTAAATTTACTTATGTAGAAACTAATAAAAATATTCGGCCATTTCTTTTGGTGAAATTATTCTTGACAATATTGATAGATCGATCGAAGTACAACTTGGCACGATAATTTTCTAGGACTGGGTTAAGTACACACTAGTGTTACGGTAAATTAGTAAAAGTTACTTGATTATGTCTACATGTTAGGCAATTACTTTGGGATATTTCTGTGATAGTTATTCCGTGTGATATTTTTTCAGGGAAATAACACACACTAAACCTTTTCCAAGAGGTCACTGAATTGTAGCCAGGATATCTGTATCCTGTTCATTTTGTTATTCAAATATTTAGGGCCACTCACATTTTTTTTGTCATTTTCAAACCATTGAAACAATTTTTGCCATTTTTAGCCCTTGCTTATCTCCTTATGCTCGGTAACACTGTGTTTGTGCCAATTCTCTATTGACAGTGCATATGCAGCGAGTTCACTCTCGAGTGTCATCACATACCGATGTAAGTTCTCGTCAATAAAGAGAAAGTAATATCTAAAATTCAGTTTATTTTTCGTGATTAATATTAAAATTTCAGAACCCTTAAAACACTCACGGCGGCAATCCATGTGAAACCTTTTTACCTATTATAGAATTGTGTAAGATAATGCAACGCTTGCACTTGCAAGTTTCATTATTATAGTTCAGAAATTCACGTCCTTTAATTAATTTGCCTAAAATGTAATTTAACCCTTTTTGTTACTGCCAAATTTGTAGGTTAAGTTTTGTAGCTGTATAAGCAGCTCTTTAGTGAAATCTGCCCCACTTCTACATCCATTTTGAGAATAAGTTATAATTCTTTTGTTAGTTACGATGGACGTCATCTTAAATCTCAGAGTGGGCGCCAGTAACTGAACTGGAATTCTTATACAAACCATATTAATTGGGATGTATGACTCTACCAAACTGACAAAGTGGATTGTTAGATGAAGTGGTAAATCTGAATTTAAGAGTAATTAAAATAGAAACATTATTTACAATTGGATATGTTTACATATTCTATATGTTTAAGTTGATATTACCGGTTTACTAATCTATCACAATTGACAAGGTTTGAAATATTCCATCCATTGAGATCATTGAATAAACCGGTATAAAATACTCGTGGTACAACTAGCATAAATATAGATTTTACGTGTGATTTTACGACTCGATGGAGATACGTCACGGTGTTAATAGTATCTAATAAAACGTGAGAGGTGAGAAAACGTGTTTTTAACAGCTAAGAGTTTTTTGGTTAATGGTCTAAGAGTATTCATAGCTTTGTAAATGGAATACTAACATGGAAACAACAAGCAGGTCGTGGTGTAACGGTTCAAACATTGGCCTAGCAATCAAAGGTTGCGCGTTCAAATCCCACCCAGAATTCAATTATCAACGGTACTCTTTTCTAACCTTAACCTATTTTTACAAGCTTTACTTAACTTTAACCTTGTGTAGGCGAAGTCTTGCAATTAAATTTTAAACTAGTTGGGCTGACATTCTGTGTATACCATTACTGCTATTCAAAATACAGTTATATAAAATAAATGAGCTTGTTTGAATGGGCAGTTGGAAGGAGGTGTTAGAAACTACAATACAATATAACCTTGCTACGTTTAGGCTTATAAATTTATTTTGCCCAAGCCCCACAATCGAAGGTGCAACCGTTTTTGTGTTTACTAATATTTTAAATAAATGTAAAATTAACTGTATTTTGTCTCTCTGTTGTTTAATTATGCATCTTATCATGAAATAAAAACGTGTAAGACATTATTTCTAGTGAATTTCTTCTGAAATTTGAATCTAACATTGATACATAGCTCATAAACAAGGTCTTTTGAAAATCTTTAGAAGATCTTATAAGTAACTGTATCACAGAATTAAAAAAAAACAGATTATTATGCACTGAAACAACACGCGTTTGTTACCAATCGCAATAAAACACGTTATGAACTAAACCTTGAAAATCCTATTTAACAGCATTATGAACGCTTTGTATGTAGTAACATGGTCCAAGGGCATTATGCTACTTAAAACCCTTGCCATGTACATATACTTTCTAATATTATGCCTAACACATAATATTTTAAGCCCTATCAATTGTCGTGACCATGATATATTTAAACAGTGGCAGAAATAACTTACTGACGACATAAGTATAATAATGATATTTGTAATGAACTGTGGAATACGTTGTTATTAAAAGGTCCACTTTTGCTAATTAAATAATAATAATAATATATCTCTTTATTGTACACCAGATCAAATTTATAAGTGACTTAAAGCTAAAGAAGTACAAGTGGCGGCCTTATCGCCTATTGGCAATCTCTTACAGGCTCCAAGAACATTGTGTAATGTTAAAAAAAATATTGATAAGAGTACTTAGTGTTTCCTTTAAAAGCTACATTTCAATTCATTAATCTCTGACTATAAAGTTTGCCATGAGTGTAAATATTCATTTCTTAGATATTTCTGTAAATACACATACACCTACTTACAACTATGATTATCACTCGGCCAATGATCTTCGCGGTCACGCGAGATAGTTGCTGCTTTCAACTCTCACATGTTTGTGATACATCCATGGTACATTCCGTTCAAGATTGTACGGCCTTCTATGAGTAATTCTACCTCTATATGATCTAATCGATAATCGCTACGCAAAAAAGTAGAACGTGTACCACTGTTCCTAATAAGAGTATTGTTTAATGACTGTACTTTGTCATGTTTTAAATGTTCGTGTGATAACAATGAATCGTAGGATAAGTTATAGATAAAATAGCAAAGAGAGTAAGGTATAAATAACAAAATAATTTGTTTGTATCCTCAACACGGTATTTGTTTTTTTTGTGTTTGAATGTAATTATTGATAAACCATTGTTATAATTGAAACAGGAAAGATCGCTGCGAGGAAAAACTAAATCTTTTTAAGGATTCTAGAACTCGGTGTATGTAACGTTAAACGCCTCCACATGGAAACCTCTTCCTCTTCCACTACCTGAAAGTTGCAACAACGCCATGGGTTGAAGGTAACAAATGGTTTAGATGAAATCAACTATCATTTTACAATCTTATCTCAGCTGGGTTATCAAACCAAGAGTCAAATTTTAAGCTATATTGATAGTCTTACCCACCCTGATATTTATCAAAAAGATCATCCTGTCCATTGGTTCCAATACTGATGGCTGATGTCGTCATATCCTACAGATATGACGACATCAACCGTGTTATGACTGTTACCATCCCAGCTCAGATTCTACCTGCAATTGTCTATATCATTAATTTTTCACTCAAATCTGTAACCTTTCCTTCACTATGAACTAAGCCTTCAACACTTCTATACCCCGTCCCTTTTTTCGTGAGTGCTGGAAGCTTGTGTACATAAGTAGCTCTCACACTTTGTACATCAGTAGAATCTTAGACCTTTGTAATTTGGGTTCAGACCCGGTCACGTACTGTAACCACTACTCTACTCAAACTGGCCATGGAAGATATCAAAGTCACAGTGCGACTTTAAAACCAGAAAAATAACCTGGGGTTACATATGGACTCAACCCTCAATTGGCGGGCACAGGTATCACACATTATTCAGAAAGGCACCTCATGTCTCCTCGGGCTAACAACTTAAAACTAAGGTTATGCTTATGCAGTCATTAATTTTACTCATAATCGACTGAGGTGATGTGTGTTATTTTGACCTGAAAGCAGACCTTCTCAATAAATTAGATCATCTTCTCAACAATTGCATTCCATACATTTTAAATCTTCATTAGTCTATACTATGGCCCAGTCATTTATATGCTTTGTAGTGACTTCCAATTTTTCAACGCCGTAGTTCGCGAAATCTGACTTTTCTTTTCCCTTTCTTTAACTCTCCTTCATAGCCCGAGTACTTCGTACCAAGATTTCCTTTGCTTATGTTCCAACCACGACCGAAATCTTCGATGAATAAGCAATTAGCTTCTTCTATACATTTCTCATATCTCCAACTTTACTAATTGTACCTGTTGTCCACAAACCGCCATACATTTAAAACAAAAATGCGCTTTTTCAGAGCGAAATGGCAGCACAGTCACAACGCTAGTACCCAATATAAATTATAGAAAATTAATGGTACATAATAATATTATTTTTAACAAATCCACCGTAAGATTATTCATGTTGTAGTCATTGAATGAATTATTTGAATGTACCTATAATCTACATGTATCAAGAAGATAAATATTATGTATTTATTTTGCGTTGTGTTATTGATTATTTTGTGGACTATTATTTCTTGATAATGATAAAACAAATAAATAGAATTATTTATTTAAAAGCCATGTCTAAACCCACTATCTACCAGGACTCATTTTTATTGATGGTTCGATTAGATCCTTTGTTTTGGTTTGGCAAAAGTTTCTCTTGTACTTAATTGATTCAGGTTGTATGTACATAGTACTAGATTAATTAGCACTAAACCTGAATTGGTAAATTATCTTGAGCGTCCTTGATGTCTATCGAATACTTGTTGGTTGAAAACCACCCCGGGGGTCTGCTGTTTGTCAATGTTCTCGATAATAAAAATTGCTAGTACAATATTCTGCAATGTTTAATAGTCGTTGACGCTTTGCCTGAACCTTTACTACTAAGGGGAGAGTCTTAGTTCAGTAAGGGCGACGGACACAAATATTATAGGTAATGCATACATATATTTTAAGCTATCATGACACTAAGTTCTTGGAAATACTGTGCTAAGAATGTTTACAGATAATGTAATCGTTTATATAATATATAATAATTATGGTTTCTGTGTACAATCACCTTAAAAATTGAAAAGATTAAAAAATCTCAGGATAATTTTACAATTCCGATTGCGATTCATTGTTCCCAAATAGAAAACAATATTTCCCTAGATCGCAGGTAATTTTATATAACACTTTTCCAAGCCTAATATTATTATTCTTCGTAAGGCCTTCGTAAGGTACATCAGTCTTTAACAGCAGACCAGGAACAAATCACGCTGACCTATTTCGACACGTGTGCTTCGAAGGCAACTATAATACGTTCTGAAATAAAAGAAACTGTTTTATTGCCTTGGAAACAGTTAAATGGCTCTTTGTCCAGGTCCAGACACATAAAAAGTGCCAAATATCTGAGGGAGCACTTAATGATCTCTCGGATAACGGGTCTTTTTATATATATATATATATGTTCAGAGAGTAATTTATACTTACATATGTAGGTCCTACATCTAAGTGAGTCTATCGAAAAAAAAATTTTTTTTCAAAACAAGTTCTTAATCGAGTACTTTAAATGGTAATAGTATTTCTTCCAAATTCGAACATCAAATTTACATGTGAATGAAGTATATAACGATAGACAAAAAAAATATAATTTAATTTAAACTTCAGATTTTATCATCATCATCATTATTAACGACATTTAATAGTCTAATGTTGGACGTAGGCCTTTCTGTAGAAAGATTTTATTAGGTTTAAATATCACGATCCTCAATAAATAGTTTGTTTATTCTGTCTATCTGATCCATAGGTAAAATTAACGATAAACAAACACTTGAACTTTTTGATTGTACTATTGATTAAATCATACATTTTTACGTATTATTTAGTTGTAATCTCTATTAACTTTTGATATTATTTACAGTAAAAGATAACAAGTACATATATTTTATTATGCCTCATATAATATGTGGTGAGCGGCAGCGATAACTACAAAACATTCCATACAATTATGCGCTGCAAAAAATATCGAAATTTGGGTTACTGAATTAAAAGCAATGAAAGTTGGGTCCCGGTTTGGTTCAATAACAATTCGTGGATGCCCGTAAATCGGAACGGCTTACATTTTTTAATCATATATAAATGTTTGGTCTTGAGTCTTGATGTTGAAATTATTATTTATTTATGTTACAGGTTAACGATACTAAAAGTTCTTTGTGATATTGTGTATAAAGTATCGGCAAAGCGATATTTCACGTGATAGAAATTGTTGGGGTTTTCTAATACAATTGGTTTTTCTACTTTTTGGTTCAATACTCTGAATAAGATCTTTCACCTTCTAAAAGCATAGGTACACAGTAATAGTCGTTTACTTACTCGTATGGCATAGATCTGTTACAAATTTTCATAGACGATGTAAGTTTCAGTATAACATTAAGGTAAGATAAGGTTTTCTTACTTTTATAGTTTACAATATGTAGATATATCAATCTTTACCTATTATTACAAATTTGTTTGTTCGTTTAAACACGCTAATCTCAGGAAGTATTCGCATGATTTAAAAATTATTTCAGTGTTAGATAGGCCATATATTATCAGATAAAAATATATGACAACACTATTGGACATATCAAAAAAAGTTCGTGACAGGATATGCCTGTGTTTTAGAGTTGCTTCGCTGTAACATTTTTTATGGTAGATAAATTTGCTTATGCTATGTTATATCACGCTACGTTCAACAGAAGATGCACACCAAGTTTCGTGGATCATTTTGTCAATATATTTTTATAAGTAGCATTGTTATACAAAAATAAGCCAAAGGAGAAGGATAATTTTGAATCCAGGAGTTAATTAATTAAAATATGTATATATTTATTTTCCAAATAAATTACAAAATATAGATATACAAAATAAACATATAATAAATGTGACTCAATTTTTAGTAATCCTTTCTGAATAAATAGATAAAATCTAAGAATATGTGGGAAAATCAAGTCAACTTAGCAATTATTTAATAAAACCGATTTATAGAGAATCAAGTTTCTTTTATCTTTCTGCAAATGGCGACACTGGTCAGCGACTGATAGATGACAGCACCAGATCGACACAAGAAAATCAGTACCTATTCATTTTCATTTATTTTAAGTGCGCATTTGCCATATTATAAAGAACTATTCGACGGACAGTGTTATTTTGAATTACATGGCTCTATATTTTGGAAAAGTGATTAAACCTATTGATCGAATATTGACGACATTAATCGTTGTGTGGACTTTACCATTGTGATGGGTCGCAGTAATTCTTTTGATAGAAGAGTCTTAAACGATAAAGCACTTTTATCCATTATTCAGTGGCGTGTATCTCAACCTGTAAGTGCTTCTCTAAATTAGGCTTTTGCCTATTTAACGAACAAAACCAGTTTTGTGAAAACACAACCAAACCACTCAAAAATATGTAAAACCTCATTTTTACTATACTTCACATGACTTGATTCCTGGATAGCTAAATGCCACCAAATTTTCAGTGAAGTCATAGTATAATATACCCTTACAAATAAAACTGAGTTAAAATCTGGGCCCAGGTAACTATGGAGTCGTACCCTTCTTCTATATTTTTTTTAACGTTTACGTTTGACTTTTCATTGTGATTTTAGTCCAGTTATTTGATAAAAAGCGGGTTGCAGTTCTGGGTAACCCGTTTTTTTTAATTTTTTAAACAGCTTTGCCTAGCTTTACATGTCTTTGCCGCTTGCCGCCATATTGGAAAAAATGGTGGATTTTTATAGTTTTGGCGATATCTCTTAGCTTCGTAGTAAAAATAATACGAGTAAAGTTTTTGGAATCATTTTCAATTTATGAACAAAGATTTAAGTTTCATCAGAGAATTAAGTTAAGTTTATTTGCCCAGTAGCCTGGGGTTCAGTAACATAGTCCTTAGTGTTCTCTTGGATAATTCTTGAGATTTCAGGAAAATTTAGGATATATCTTTTCTTTATCATTTCAGGCAGTTTATATTCTATGGGGACATAGTTACACACAGTACACATACAGCGACGTTTAATGTGCGTTGAAAGCTAATCTTAACGACCATAAAAAATATTATGTTTTATAGCCTGTTTATTGTGAATGGCCATAAAACAATGTTAACCACAGAAGCGAAGAGGTGACCGTAAAAGTAAAAGAAAATCCAGGTAGTAATAAAATAACTTGAGATGGTATATAAACTAAATATAAAGATATATTTAATTAAAATCCGTAATTGTTAGCTGAGCCCACAATAACATAAGAAATTATATACTATTAAAAATTTATATAGCAAAATTCTAGTATAAAATATGAAAAAATAATTTGAATCAAAGTTGTTTAATCCTAAGACATACTAGAGGCATAGAGGCAGAGGTATCCCACGAATTTTTATTATGTATACGATGAGATTCTGGTACATATATTTCGTTTAATATTATTAAAGAGCCATTCTTATAAGTAAAAAATTGATTGCATTACTAATAAAATGTTTAAATAGTGTAAAAAAGAGATTATCTGAACGTAGTATTTATAATTTTTAGAAGTGATCAAGTGATCAACCTCATAGAATCGGCTGCTATTTATTGACAATTCATTTTCATAGAATTTCAGTTAACGTAAATATGATTGTGAACGTTTATTTCAGATTACATAAATATGATCATGTATCTCAATATCGTATCCTATTTAAGTACCTCCCAATTCGCCTTCGACGGAATACTCATCTTCTTGCCATGTTTTATGATATTCTATTTCACCCATAGAATATCATAAATCATGGCAAGAATATGCGTAAAGAAACTACATCCTAGACTGTGTATACCCTACACAGTCTAGGATATAGTTAATACTTAGTCTATCCACTTCTAAAACTTATTTTAATCTATTTCATCAATCATCATCATTCTTTAAGAGAGGCCTATTTCCAGCAGTAGATAGTAATCTACTGCTGGAAATAGGCCTCTCCTTGGAAAGGAGATTTCGGCCTACTATACCACGATGCAACTCTATTTATTATAGAATTTATCATTTGGGACTTGGGCTGCTAGTGTTATCATTCCAACCACTATTTATGTCAAGAACCGTGTCCCTGGAACTTGAAGGTTTCGAATGGGAAGGGTCTTAAAAAAGTAACGGTTAATTTAAACTTAATGAAAGTTACGAATCAGTAAAAGCACAGCAATGAACTAATGTTAGTATTTATCACGATTTCAGATTTATATAATAGTTAATTAATTAATTCGACTAAATATGAATAGTAATGTATTTCATTTCGTAATCGTTTTAAATTTAAAATTCTCAATCAATAATCTCTAGTTGTTGAAGTTACTTGTACAAGAAAGAAAATACATATTTATGCTATACGAGTAAGTATGATAAAAGCCGACTCAGGAGCAAACTAAGCTTTACAACAGCACTGCACAGAAAAGTAAAATATGAAACAAATCTTATACCTACCCGTCTGTCCAGGGTATTGTAGGCAAAAACTTCCTTTCAAAGTCCATTTTTATGTCACGAAGTAGACTATTAAATGTTGTCGATATTGTTAAAGATTACATACCTTCAAATTAGTTTCGATCAGTATGCACTGGATGTGGTCACATAGGCATGTCAATACTTATAGATCGCGTTAATTCTTAAATAAACTTATATTTTTAAATTTTAAAAGGCTTTTTGTTGCGGGCAAATTGTTATACATTTTGTTCACATAAAAATAGTTCAAGTATTGTATAGCATATGACTTTTAGTGACAACAACAGGTGTTTTGTCCACTTAACATTTTCAGACAGCTGTATAAGATAGATTTGTGTAGTTACTTCTTGAAGTGTTGACTTTATATGAAATATCAATACTTATAGAGGTAGAAATTTTATTAGCCTGAGTTGTAGTCTGTAATATAACCTATTCTTTATCCGTTTGTTTTCAATACTTAGGAAATGAATTGATTAAGATTAATTAAGCTTTGTAATACTTGTTTTAACAACACTTAGAAGTTAGAACTTTCGCCTGGAAAACCAATATAATTTAATTGAATAGATCATTTTGGAATTTTCGTGTGGTGATGGATTAAGACCACAAAGTATCAATACCCCTACTCATCCCATGGGTGTTGTAGGAGGCGACTAAGGCAACAAATTACGCAGTAAAACATCACTGTCAAAAGACTGAACACTTGAAACAAACCCTATATCAATTCATCTGGCCAATGTTGTTAGTAGGCCGAAATCTTTTTCGTAAGATTGGCTATTGTCCAACAGTGGACCGATGGTGATCAGTTCCAAAATATCTACCTAGTTGTTTTGTAAAACCACAAGTTATTTTACGAAATCCTGTTTTATTCTGTAACACTACTCGTATATTGTCTCAAGCAGCAGATTTATGTAAAGAGTTTTTTAACTTGTATCCCTCCTCTTCATACTATTTTTATTATTATGTGCAATGCAAATCTATATATTCTAAACATCTACAACCATATTTTACCAAAAATTGTAAGTTAAATTTATTTTAGACGCGATATCCATAACGCAATGAATTATGTTGCTTGCTAAAGGATTGCGAGTACCATAAATATTATGACGATTTTGGTGAATCACTCAAGTTTCTAAAGTGTTATGATGGTGGTTTTTTCCGTAGGATCAACTTTCGCAACCGGTGGTGATTGGTAACTTTTGGTTGATCACTCGTTGTCGTCATCCTACCTGAATATTTAATATATTTTTAGTTTCACTGCTGAAGATTTTTAGTATTTTATTAGTTTGTCAACAGAGAAAGTCTAAATGATACGATCGTTTTGTTTATCTGATCACTTTGATGCCATCGTTACACTAACTAAATATGTAGTCGGTACATTGTGTTAACAAACGGATTATAAATTGCATCTACACTCAAATTCACAAAATATGTTATCAGGACTTTTTAAGAGTTTTTAATAAATCACTCGATGCTAAGTGTAATGGAAAACTTTAATCATTTTTTTTGACTAAAATTGTTAATTTACCATTAAGTCCACCGGTCCAATTTATACTTTAATAAATTATAAATGTATTTAAATTAAGTTAAGCCATTAGCATAATAACATACCAAATAAATAAAATGAGTGCAGAAATGAACATAAATACAACAAAAACAAAAATAAAAGTAATAATTAAGACACATTATATTTATAACATACGAACGTAAAGTGTTAAGTCTGTAAAAAATGTTACACTTGTGCAAAATATTGTAATATTTATTTTAATTACTAACAATTGTAAGATAACCCCAAAAATTTTTTGAAATTTTTAAATATTTATAGAGTAATTTCACGTTGCCGCGTCCGTAAATTATGCTTACAATACCTAAATTTAATAATTTGCATATTAATATTTCATTCATTTTTACCCAGTATTCGGTAAATATTATTATACATCTGTCACTTTACTATACTTTTTGAGGATTAAGACATTATGTATTATTAGCTGACGTATTAGCGGTTTAATAATAACATAATTTATCATTAAATTTGATACGATACTAAGACGCACTACTTGTAAGTTTTATGATTGTCATAAATTGTATAAGTGAAGAAGTAACACAATCTTTGATAACTTGCTGATAGTAAATACGCTAATATATGGCCAAAATAAATATTTTGATATAAATACTTGGAACAAAAAGTAAAACAACATAGTTTTATTTGTTATTCGTAGCAATAAGGTGAGTTCTAAAATTTTACACTATATCAATATTTTTCAGTATATTTATAAAATCCTTAGCACTATCAAATAAAACCATTGTAAAAGTAATATTATAATGTACAAAAGTTTGTAATGCATTAATACTAATATCTAGTACTTATAATTTTCATTTTTTCTACTACTTATCTTTAAATAAACTATGTTATTTTAATATGACGTGTAGAATCGAATCAATACGGATTTTCAAGCACGTAAAGCAGATTTATATTTCTCATCTAAGAATCATCTAGTCTACAGTAAACCAGAATAATTGTAAAATAATCGTGCCTTCCATTAATAATTCGTGCAGATTTTTATAGACCTGAGGGCTAACACAATTGGTCACTTAATTTTTGCTCGCTTTATAAACAACTACAGGAGCGATAAAAATTAAAAAAAGAAGTTTCAAAATAGTTTTGGATGCCGTTAACTAAATTTTAATACGTATAAAATAAGTGTTTAAGTAAAACGTAAGATATCTTGTTGGCATTGGTTTAAATCGATTTTGTTTTAAGTAGATTCATATACTCCTGCTAAATTTTACGACCGTTTCTCCTTAAATAATATACGTATTTTAATAATAAACTTATTGGAAATGTTAATTTAAAAAGTTGTGGGTCTTCCAGTTTAAGTTTCTGCTGTTTCAATGCCCTGTTGTGACCAATATACCATATTTTAATCAAATCAATAAAATTTTTTGGTTTCAGTTAACACACAGCCATAAAATGAAAACTTTTGTTGCTCTGCTTGCCTTAGTGGCTGTGGCCTGTGCCGCTCCCGCCAGACCCGTCGTACAGATCATCGTAAACGTTGACGGTAATGACGGCTCAGCTCAATTCCTCCCGGAATTAGTGCCTGTTGAAATAGCTGATGGAATTGACTTACCTGCACCTGCTCTCCCAGAAGTAAACGAACCAGGAGTCATTCTTCCAGCACCTGCTCTACCCTTGCCCATCCCTGAGGGTATCATTCTTCCAGCACCCGCTCTTCCCATTCCCTACAAGAAGGCTTAATTTAATCTGTACCTGATTCCGTTTGAACTTTCCCTTTTGCAAACTTAAAGTTGTCCAAAGACATTGAAGATCCGACCTTTCTTTCAACGTTTTAAAATGTTTTTAAAAGACACTCCAATAAAATAGAATAATTTATGAAATAAATCAAATTGCAACAATAAATTTGGATTTAACCTTTAAAGTTATTTTTTTACAAGTTGAATACATTGAGGAGTTAAACTTAATATTGAATACATAAGTATACATTATTGTTAAGACTGAACGTCTTGAATGCTAGTGGCGCTATCATACATTTGCTGACAGCGGAGCTATATTAAAAAAACGGGTGGGACTATTCGGAGATCATCTTTTGAACATGTTTTTGTCTACTTCCTTCACTTAAAGTGCGTGTTACAGAAGATAGCTTTTCCTTTTTAAGATATTTATAGATTTAGCGGTCATTGTAATTTAAAAATTAAAATTTTAATAAAGTAATTTTAAGACGGACTGTTTTTGTCTTCTTGGGTTGCTGGAATACGGTTTACAGTTTAGCATCATCATCAATAACTTTGAACAGTACTGCTGGACTGTGATTTCTTCAGAAAATCTGGTAAATAGTTTCTAGAACTAGTTACTACTCAATGCAAGTAGCTATTGCGTGTCGTAGGGTTAGAAATTATCATATAATTCGACTAGTCTCCGCTAGATGGCTCTAAAGCGTACTTATAATGTTATAAAACTGTATTATTTCATTATTAGGTAAATTTTATAATAAGTTTATTGGTTAGTGTATGTGACTGCTGATCATTCTGTGTTTGATTCCCGGGTCGGACCAAAATGTGTTATTAAGTTTTTCTTACAAGAAATTCTTAATAACAACCTGGAATATAAAAGTTGACGGTGTTTTACGTAGTATTTTCCAGAGAACACGTTAAACCAGTCGCTCCATGGCAAAATTGATAGTCAAGTAAAATCGGATGAATTAGTAACTGACTCCAAACAACGTTGAGAATAATAAGGGTAGGCTATTATGGCTAGGTAGAAGAAGATTAAGTATATTTATAGCTTACCTCTCCAGACGAACCGTTGGTCACTGGAGTCTAAGTGTACTAAAGTGGATACCACGATTGGGTAAACGTAGTGTAGGGCGCCCTGCGGTGCGATGGACCGACGACTTGAAGAAGGTGGCTGGCAGTGGATGGATGCGAATTGCCCAAGACCGGGATGGTAGGAGTTTCTTGGGGGAGACTTTCGTTCAGCAGTGGATGGCGATAGGTTGATTGATTTGATAGCTTACCTAGCTTACCCCGGGTAAGCTCTTTAATTTCTAGATAGCTGGCTCCGTTATGTGAGTAAACTCAAATTAAAGTAGGATCAGTGTGGTAATGCAGTACCTGCGATTGTGCCTTTTTTATAGAATATTAACTTTCTGTTGACAAGTAATCTCACAAGCTGCTAAAAAATATTTTTAACCGTTACAAATGCTAGGTATGTCTGACAATATACACTTCGTTATAGTATTTTATATATAACTGATTGGCTCTCAACTGAAGAGGTTTTTTCATATGAAGAAAAGTCTTATTACCTACAGATAAGGCACTTTTATATATAATACATCAAAGAGAAGGTAGAAGGGGTGAAGATGTTAGTTTAGTATGTGATCGTGATAGATCAGACTTCGTAGCGACCTTTCATTCTGTCTACTTTCATATTGCATGTTTATATTGACATTTTCCTAAAAGGTTCCTTTGACATGTCCCAACCAAAATAAGTATCACAATAATGAACTTAGAATATTTGTTCGACGAAACATTGCTCTAACATTCTTGCTCAAATAAAGTAAAAAATGAGACAAATAAAAATCCTTAATATTATAACCTCTTAACCAAGTTTCTCACCACAATTGTGAACTCTTGAGTACTACAATATTCACTTAAATTTAACACTAAGATAAATATTTATTCGTAAAAGAACTTTAGTACCAAATAGTTTTATATGTTTCTTGCCACACAGATGGTTGTTTCAGCGCCGTATTGTTACTTAGATAAACTTGACTAGACTGAAAGAATACAGAGTGTCACCACCCCCATTTATATCCTGTGAGTGTCGTAAGACGTGACTAAGTGAGCAAACTACGCAAGTCAACAGCACTGCAAAAATAACGTAAACTTGAAACTAACCATAGGGTTGGTATACGTCTGGCTTAATGAAAAGTTTTTGCCTAGTAGTAGACAACTAAAAACTGTTGATAATGGTGATGAAAGGAGTATTAGTAACGAATGGGAATTAAACGTAATGGTTTAGAGGTGTATTATAATACTCTTCTGTCCGTGTGGTGACGGATTAAGAACACAGTGTTACCACCTCTAATTATCTCGTGGTTGTCGTAAAAGGCGACTAAGGGACCATCTATGCAAGACAACATCGTTACAAAGAGAAGGAAAACTTGAAACAAACCCTATTCAAACCCGTCTGGCCAGCGTGGTATAGTGGGCCAAAACCTCCTTGCTGAGCTTGCTGAGGAGAGTCTTGTCCAGCAGTGGATTGTAAAAGGCTGTTGATGATATGGTAATGATGATGATGATAATGCTATTCAAATTACTAATTCGTAAATTGAACCTAATTAGCAATGGTAATAAGATATTCCTGTGAGAAGTCGCCTTTTTAGATAAACATGTAATAGCTGTCTACACAATACTTTTTATAACTTCATCAGAGTTGTAATGACACAAAAAGCAATGAGGAGTGTTATTTAACAGTAAATTACTAAGATAATCAAGTTTTTTTATACAATATGTATATTTAAAATGATGTCCAATAGGATGTGTGTCGTATCAATTTCTTGCAATATTTTAATAAAATATTTTAACACGCTCTTTAATTGCGCAAAAGTTGAAAGCAGTGGATATCATTGGCAAACTAAGATTTGAATTTTCTGATAAATCTGCAATTTTGTTTTAGTAAAACTATTTTGGAAATGGACTATAATGCGATTGCCCAGGAATAAATAACTTCACTATTGTATATTAATATATCATAGTTTTAGGTAGATAAAAGTTACACAGAGTCACAAAGCTTATAATATATTACATTGTAACACATTTTAACTAATGACTCTTTATAATAATACTATCACGAAATAATGACGTGCTCCCGTGGAATATTTATATTTGCGTACTATAAGTAAAATATATACAACTAACTTGCTTATTGCTTTTTTGTATTTTATTACCTCAACTGGTTAAAACTTAAAAATATCTGTTAATTTATACTTTTATTTTTCATGTAATATAACATTTCGTGAAATTTTATAGCTTGCAATACGAAAAATATTGTCCGTTTAAACTTAGACAGCACCTCTCATAATAAGTCTGGCAAAGATTACCTAAACATAAGTCCTAGTAACTAATACTTTTGTAATTAATGACTTCAATAATAGTTTTGAATTTCTGATGAATTGGGTTTTAGGTTCAGTTACAGATAAAAAATAATACAAAAGAAAGTCTAAGCTGAGGCCAGTCTTTGATTTCAATTTACACCTCATCAAAAAAGTGTCGTCGTCCTGCCTTATCAAGTAAGTAACGAAATGTTCAACAAAACTCAAATTACCAAATGTACAACTATATACATATGTATATACTATACAACTATATACATATGTATATACTATACAACTATATACATATGAACATTATTAAAAAGCAATTGCCCTTTGATAATTATTTATATATACAACTAGCCATCCACCCCAGCATTGCACGATAATCTTTGAAATGCCAAAATTTTCTCCACAACTACATATTATGCATGTTCTACATATAAACCTTCCTTTTGAAACACTCTCTATTATTGAGCAGCATTAAATTTCATTACGTAGTTTGAAAGGTCTAATGTACAAGAACAAAAAGTGACTTTATTTTTTACTATGTAAAAAAGCAATTGGTCTTACCAATAATAAATTTTCCAAATTTCTACAGTGCATATAACATTCGATCTTATTCGTTTTTTATTTAAGCCTCATTGCGAAATCGTCTACAGGTTAAACCAATGATGCAAGGTACGGGAGTAAGTCTATAAATATGGGATGACTCATAACGTCTAGACGTAGTTCAGTCCAAGGGTTGAATGAAAAATAAACGCCGTTCATACTTTTTGTTTCATCGGATGACGCAGGCTCTAGGTTTGTTGTGATTTAAATGGACTTCGCAAGCAGAGACAGTGACGTCATCCGAGTAAAGGCTAAAGGACTACGTGCACTACAAACATATTTAACACGTTTCTAGTGAATTATATATGACGGAAAACTTTGTAATAATATCGAACCTTCAACAGTATTACATTTGAATACTAAGAACTATTATGGATATTAAAATAGAAAGCAATGCTTAAACTTCGCCAATGGCGGTTTTGGGAACTAGAACGGTTAAAATTTTAAAAATCTCAAAATTTGTAGTAGCCAAGTTGATCGGGGTTTTCACCTCATTAAAAATTATCTAATTGTTCTAATTATAATACGAGTTCACTTTGATATTCAATGAATCTTAAGGTTAAGTTGTATGTTTATTCTGCCGTTAAGTATTTCTTTAACCTAAAATTTAATAGATACCACAGATTCCAGTGCACGGTCCACCTTCAGCTAGTTCAGCATCAGCTAAGGACCGATCTAGTTTTACTTGTTGCCTAAAGATAGCATCATGGAGCTTTTAGTTATCGAAGCACACATTAAAGTTTTAAAATAAATGAATCTTACACGTTAATTATTTAGAAAATACGAATATTTCAAACACAATTTATATTGATATAAACATCGAAGATTGAAATTTGAGTAATAAATGTCCGGGTGAAGGTTGACTTATGAATGTTAAAAATTTTACCAAGGTTTGTACCCCGACCTTGGTAAAATTTAAAACCTTAGGTAAAACCTTCTGATTGTATTAAAAATTCTAAACATTTACTTTTAATTTAATTTTAATTAATCAGATGACATAGTGGTTTAAGTGGTCGCCACGTCGGTTTCTACTACTGTCTGTTGAGTTCTTTGTCTGTTGAGTCTGGGCGTGCTTTGTTTCCATTTCTTGTATGTTTGTAAAGTCCGCAACGGGAGCTTGTCTTAAAAAAAATCTAAATATTTACTCAGTTTACGCAAGAAACAGTGGCATTTTTAATGAAATTATTCCATGATAATTTACACAATAGTTTTGCTCCAATCCAGTTCGTACCAGCACCGTGCTATTAAATAAAATATAGTGTATATTGCTTGTCAGTTACTTGGCAGACACAAGTTGATAGCAGCGGGTACCGAGAGCGTATAAAGCTACAATGCTGTCAGGCATCCACCTGCATCCTTTATTCCTTTTACTCTATAATAAATATAATTTAACTATTTGTTACTTGATACTGACGACGTAAGTAACCATAAAGAAAATTTATTTCTTAATTATAGCTATACGCGAGAGCAGTCAAATAGATTTATTAAAACGAAGACATTTTCATACCGAGTGATTTAATCTTTATGAGTTGCTTGCTTGGTTCCGTGTGATCGCTAGCTGTAACCACAATTCCGAGATATGATTAATTAATAAAAAGCTTTCCTATAATAATTTAATAGGGTAGCTATATTTTGCGTTAAAATACATAAAACGTTTTATAACTTATAAGTTCAAGCCTTATAGAGGCAAGAGTTATGTCTATGTCTTTACACTCCGAAACATATTAAAGTTAGAATTACTTGTTTAAGTTATAAACAGCCCTTATTATAATTTAAGTAAAGTACTTTTAAATATCCTGGATGACATCATTCTACTAAGCGTATAATGTATTTATCGTCTCAGAACAAAAGGTAACGACACAACAGGTTCTTTGAACGCTCTCTCGTTTCCAAGAACTCTGTTTTTGCACACCTGCTCCATTTGAACATCCATTTAATTGTGACAGTATAGCGAATACTGCCATCAATTAACAACACAGTCAACTTTTTGTTTCAGTTTTACTTATTGGTGTTATTAATGGAGGCCATGATGCGATGAGGTGCCACCGAAAGCTTTTAAACATTTTGACCACTTTCATAGTTTTGAGATGCAAGCGAACAATTGTGAATTATTGTTGCTTATGAAGCTTGTTAATTACTTAAATTTTGTTGTTTGTAGCCGTGTAATGACATTCTTGTTTTTGAAATGTTAAAGACTGTCAATATACACACTAATATCAGTCTCAGTTGCTTTATTTATGGATAATATTTATAAATAAGGTTTGTATCGTATCTGTAGCAAAGTTCATTTACATTGTAAATCTTTATAGATAAAATTAATAACTTGCCCTGACTAACTGATAAATCGCTAAAGTTACAAACTTTAAATTTTGGCAACTGTTGCTTTATAGATTGCAGGCACCCACCAAAAAAGGATTTTTTGGGTATTTTATCCTTAAGGATTACAATAAGGAATGAACGGTTGTATGGAAGCCAGTAATTTTCAATGTTAGCAATACACAATGAGAATTAATCACGCGAGTGAAGCCGCGGGCAATAGTTAGTACTTCATATGAAAACAGCTCGGCATTCTTTATAATTTATGTATCGTGGAGTAAAAACGTGCTTAGAATTAAATCTTTCCTCATATAGCCATTTTTACTTGTTACAGTCATTCACAAGTGCGCCAGTGTTCGTGTAGTTTTTAACTGTGTTCGATGGAAGTGTATCAGAGTGTGCATTGGCGTACATTTGTGATCTCGAGGCGATAATGAATACAGAGGTCACGCTATCACTCGAAGACTTCGTCCATTTTGACCTTGCTCCAGATTGCCCGACCTTGTTCTCTCCAAGTTAACGAGTAACAAACACTTGTCGTGTATAGCTATTCATTAGTCGTATTAGTTGGCCCACTGCACTTAATTGAGCTGCATTCCCATAAGGATCAATGTCAATAGTAAAAGTAAACAAGTATTAGTGTTTACATTGTATCTTCCTTGTCTAATGAATATGATGACGACATAGCAACAACTTCACGTAATGCTTACTAGATCTCCAGTGGTGACTGATATAAGTTGTAGTAAACTATAATACATACGAGTATGTACATATGTACACGATAGCAGTACAAGTCTTGGGTATGACGTTTCTAAGCCATAAACAAGAAGTTTAGTATTTGTCCTTTCACTTATTTGTTTATAGAGGCAACGGTACATCCCCTTTACGAGAATAAGTAAGAGGGTAATGTAATCAGAAGAATATTGTCTTTTGATAAAAAAAAACATTTGTCATTTATAATATTAAGACTTTCTAAAACTAATATCAAGTAGTTTTAGCAATCG
Organism: Hypercompe scribonia; assembly: GCA_949316085.1. Lineage (NCBI taxonomy): Eukaryota > Metazoa > Arthropoda > Insecta > Lepidoptera > Erebidae > Hypercompe > Hypercompe scribonia. The sequence continues at coordinate 9,512,742 of OX438972.1, read as the reverse complement.
AAAAATTTCAAGTTGATAAACATCAAATGTATTTTATTTATTTGATTTTATTTAATTAATTAATGAGTAACTTATTGTGGGTAAGGCTATTTTTTTATTCAGCTTATTGTCGACGGTGATGTCATTATGATAATGTTTGTGATGATGATAATATTTAAATTTACTACGCAAAAAAGACCCGAGTAAAATTTTAACATTTTCAAGTTAACCTACTTTGAATATTGCTTCACTTTAAAATGTTAGAAATTAACCATAAATTAAACATGTTGAAATACTGTATTTTTAATGTCTCGCCAAAAACTTCGGTAACTATATAACTAATGATTTTATTTATATATTCTTCTCCTTGTTGAATCTAAAATATTTAAAGGATTTCGAAAATTTTGAAATAATACTTCATAATACTTTGCAGGTTCAAGTATAGGTAAGTTTATGTTGATTTTATAAATTTATTGATTATAAAATAAACACAATTCTAAATATTGTTCACCTACTTTATAAGATTGCCACACCTATCAAAAGTTGACTGTTAGAGAATCCCCAGAGCATTAAGTGCGCCCATGTACATAAAATTTGTAAATATTTCAAGAAATAATTAATATAATTAAAAGTAAAAAAATGTGGGTAACATTTTTAAACGCCTGAAAATTTAGGAATACTTACCATAATAATTTGCAGAAACGTACAATTTCCTTGCCTTATTGCTTTCATTAAAAATATACAATCACGACATCTACATACAAGTGAAAGTTTCTTAAAGAATTTTATTTTGATACACCCGACATGGTAGCTGTATCAGAACCTCACTGAATCCGTCAAGGGTTGATTGGTACCATGTGTCACTAAGGATGCTACATGCAACATAAATTCAGAAAGTATTTTGAAAACACTGGAAGATGTATTTAACAAAGCTTGTATGTAAAGCCTCTCAGTTGCAGTAAATCAATACCACAGTGTATACAGTTTCCGAAGATTGAGCTTCGTTTGGTATTTTTATGTTGCGATTTTAGGAAAGACACATTTATTAACAATCATAAAAAGATATAAAATCTTATATAAATGTTATTTATGATCCCAAGCTGTTAGATTTTTTTTCAGAGGATACTCGAATATAAATAAAAATTGATCAATTGATAGTTTAATTATTACACAAATCTAATCTCGAAAGTGGTTCTGCTCCTACCAATGAACACAGTAAAAAAAATAGAGGAATTGAAGTAGATGTGTAGTATTCAATGTAGTCTTTCAATAACGTTCACATAGTAAACACACGCGTTAAAGTACGCTGTTTAATGTGTTAAGCGTTGCCCGCCCATGTACCGAGCTAAGTTTTCTCAGCTTTCCGAGTAGTACCCCCACCGTGGCGGGGCGTGAAAGCACTACGTTCGTGCGCGGGCGCCGCTAAGTGTGTCACGCGGGTCGACGAACGCCGGCCTAGACCCACATACTACAATTGGGGCACAATCAGCGACAGTATAGTGAGCGCGTTGACCCCGTGCGGTGAAATGCACATCTCTCTCCTTCACACTCTTTCTCTCGACGTCGTTTGTCGCCCGGCGGCTTTCCCGGCGACTCACCGCAATACCTACGCGCCGCATTGTGCACGTGATACCTAATGAAGTAATGGTAAACACACGCACGCACACTACATCAAAATTATCATTACATTTAAAATAACCACAGAAATAATAATTATACAAAACGTGATCACGAACCGAGTGCAGTACCCCAGGTACTGAATTTCAGATGATTATGTTGCATACAAACTCAACAATTGAATATGAAGAGCACGTATGTCGTGCCGGAGCTATAATGCTTGCTATTTTCTCTCGGATTTATCGCTCGCATGTGACCATCCAAACTATTCCACGGAACTGACACAAGAAACTGTCATTATATCTTCTAATGGTAAAATATTCGATCTTAATTCTCTTCTAATAGGTACCTATATTCGAATCGGAAACAGGGTTCTATAAAAACAGATAGATGCGTGCTAGATCCACTTCAGCATGTAATGCTCGTGCCTAGCGTGATCTGCATCTATGAACGTAATAATAATAATAATAATAATAATATATTTTATTTGCTTAAAACATGGTTTACAAAGGTGTTACAATTAAATTTTTTAGAGTACATACATGTTTTGCTAATAACTACTAGCATGCAAAAATTTTACTTAATCTATTGAAGGAACGCCTTAACACTATAAAAACTATAATTGAGTAGCCATTCATGTAATTTCCTTTTAAAGAGCCTTAAATGTAATGATTTTAAATGATTAGGTATCTTATTATAAACGCGTATGCACATTGCCAAACAATTTTTGTTGTATTTAGTTGAACGGGGAATGTCATGTAATATTAATCTGTGTGGATCTCTCCTATTGCGTGGATTTATGTCATTTGCTGTAGTAAATAAATGTAGGTTTTTTCTAACGAATATGCAGGTTTCGTATATATATAAAGAAGGTAACGGTAGCAAGCCAAGTCTTTTGAAGTATGGTTGACATGATTCATCCATATGTAGTCCACACATTGCTCTAATACACTTCTTTTGTGAAACGAATGCTCTATCTACTTCAGTACTGTTGCCCCACGTTATTAAGCCATAACGCAGTACTGACTCAACATACGCACAGTAAGATATTACGGCAGTTTTAGTATTTGTGATATTTCTTATCTGCCTTGTACGTACAGAGCAATGTATGCACGATGTATGATTTTCACTTTCAGGTAAAGCAAATTACTCTTGTTTGCAACTCATAATTACGATTTTAAAAATAAATTGATATATATTTTAACTGTCGACAAAAACGTGGTACATTCTTTAATTCGATTTTTATTGTTTAAATTATAGTCTTTGTTGAGTCCATTAATTTATTTTCTTTTTGGTAGATCTATAAATAGTCAATAAGTAAAGACAACAAATGTTACTGATTCGATTAATAATAACTTAATAATTTTATTTGAGGAGAACTATACTTTACATTAAAAATATGGTAAAAATACCGACTAATAAAATAATTAAACTCGTATTAACCACGCTTAAAATCAGTCTTATAAAAGTACATATAAAATAGTCGTCTAGATTTTTATTGGTTCTTGTTATACATTGGTACATATTAAAAATCATTCAATTTGATTAACTATATAATCGTAATGTAATCTAAGTTTAGATTCAAATTTCAATTGTTAACGTTACATGTAATTAAATTTAATCATTTATTTCTATAGAAGAAAGCTTTTACACACATTACAACACTATAGAAGTTCCTAACTCTTCTATATGGAATAAAAAACGTTTAATAAAAAAAGGATATGTACAGTCTCATACATAAAGTCTAGGAATAGTGGTAAATAGGACAATGAAATTAAAGTAAATTTTATTTTTTTACTAAAGTTTAAAAAGCTAGTAAACTTTATTAAAGTTCGTTTCAAAAATTAGTTATTACACCTATGGCACAGAAACGTTCTTAGCCATTTGTCACAAAGAAATTAAACACATGGACAGAGCATCTGTGGCTAAAATATGGAAATGTATGAGAAACAAATGAACAAGAGCGAACGGAAAAGAAAGTAAAAATGAACGCATTAGCACAAGAACTAGGCAAACGTGTAGATAGGCTAGAAATGTGTGCAAGTGAGTGCAGCGGTTTCATCTAGGGAGAAAAAGTGATGGTGATTGAACTGGAAACGACAGAGATTCGGAACGAGTCCGTATTGTTTGTAACCGCGTTCCCGCGCCTCCGTGCACTTGTATTGCATATTTTTCCCCTACTTCTTCACTTTCTTCTTATATACACTTTCTAGGCTTCATGGTGAAATGTCTACGCTTTCCAACGTAACACTAGTGCAAGTTTTTCTCGACACCTACCATTTGTAATGAAAACGAGTTGAATTTATCTTACATTCTGTGTGCACTATGAATTTTATTTTTAAACAGTGTATGAGATAGCCTTCGTGTCTTATGCGAACGAGCGGCGAACAAGCCGTATGCTTATACGTTAAACAGGATAAATGGTATTGTCAGTCTGTAAAATAAACAACCTTTCTCCGTATGTTTCAGATATGCTTTGTAACGTTCTTATTTAGGTCAGAGACTCTATGAAGGCTTGCTCTGGAAATCTACATAAACGGATATCGGTATTATTAGATATTGTAAGTTTCTCTATCGGAGAAACTTTCAAAGTGAGCGAAGTGTGTCGATCTGCGAGGCAGGCAGTGGTCGTGGTCGTGCACCCACGGAAATGGGTCCACGACAATGTACTATAACCATGTCTATGTGGGTCATCGTATAGCCAAGCGAGAGCAGGATCGCCGTCGCTTGTCGCTCGCCGAGCTCTATGCAAATCACTAGGAACTTTCTTCCGGCGCGTTTCTGAGAGGTCATTGTAACGATTTCTCCTGCGGAAGCGCACGATTGTTGCCCTCCAGAAACTTTGACCTCATTCCAAATAACTGTCACGGAATTTATACTTTTAGTTAATTTTAGTAACATCTACTAAATCATTTTATAACTCATTAAACTATTCTACAACTCATTTAACGATCTTATGTCAGATATGTCGAGTGTAGTATAATAACATAATAAAAAAAATTAGAAACGTGTTTTATACTCTATTTTATAATCTGAGAGTCAGTCTTATATACGTATATGTACTAAGAGTATCCGTTCATTTAGTTTGAAAGTTGATGTTCTGAGACCACGACCCGCGCAATACGAGCCGGTGCACGGCGGGCGGTTGTGCGGGCGCACACGGCGCGTTGCTGTGCTAACCTACTTGGCGAGCGTTGATCTCTTTGTTTGTAAACATGACGTCGTCGCCGTCGCCGCCGCCCTCTACACTCGAGAATTAAAAACTATTTCGTGGTTCTGTACCTAAATGCATAACGATTATTTTCGTACAATAGCCTCACGTTACTGTGACCGTGGATAATGTTTTGTGTTCAAATACGCGACAAAAAGCCACCGTACTTTAAGGTTTTTATCCTGTTCTGTAGTTAACTGGAATGATTTCATTATTTTTTGCGATGTCTTGTCAAATTTTTCTTTTTTATATGCTGCTGGTATTTTTGTTACAGTAAAATACTGCGTTAAGGCTTAGTTTGAATGTAAAATGGAGTAACACTATGATTTCTAAGTGATGCAAGTGTATTTATAGAACAAGTTCTACGGTATAAATCAACTACATTTTTATTTACAACAATAATTCCAACATATTTTTCTATGGCGTATACCAACTTTACATATATTATATGCTATCTAGATACCTCCATAGTCCTTCGATGTGAGTGCATTCTTAACTTTTGACAATAACTCTTTCCTTGTGAGTCTCTAATATTGTATGAGTGTTTACCTGTCAGGTAAACTATATGTTTTGAGATGAAATATTGACACAAATGATTGCCGGTAAAATTTACTTAAGTAAGTACAATCGGCTACCCAAATATTACACCTCGATCGATACAGGCGATGCATGACATCTGACCTACTTAAAAGTTGTTAACAACTATGCTAATATAGGCATTGTCTAAAGAACCCGACTCAGTATAATGTTGATTTTAATTACATACATCTGAATTTCCAAATATAGGATACATCGCGACCGCCAAACATTCTCTAGTTCTCGACCCTCACGCCTGATTCATTACGTAAGATGCCACGCCTCATAGCCAAAGAGCTGATCCCTTCACATTGTCAAGGGTTATTGAACCGGTACCATTTTGTTCTGCCTCTAAAGAATGCAAGGACATCGATGGCCCGTTTGGCGCGAGTGACTCGATTCGGACAAACAAGATACACTTGTCTACTTTTGCTCCACACATCGATAGGAGACATCACCTTACGTGCCATCGAGATCATAATTGTTAGCTATTATATTTAAATAACTATTATACTTTATTTATATCGGTCTTACAAGTTTTTAAGTAAGTCCTACTTTATGTTTATCCGATATATTGAAATATAAAAAAACAGAAATATTGCACATTACGATTACATGAATGTTTTTGGTACGATATCCACTAAGATCAGAGCATCAAACGATGGTTATACGGCAGCCACATTTAAGTATACTATGGCATAAAGATATATAGAACATGGAGCTTAAGAAATTGCAAAATTAATAATTCGATAACGTCTACTTGTCCACGTATTGCTCAGACGCATTCGTGAAGCGCTACGTTTACAAAAGTATTATATGTGTTCTTACGCGATCTCTATTTGCTGCCAAACAAGGGAATTTCGAAATATGCTTTTAAACGCTATCCTGCAAAATAACTTGCGGCACCTAATAAGCAAAGTCAACATACACAGTATTCAACACACAAGTGTGTAGTTTCTTGCAGAAGATGTACATGCTGAGTTAAATCATAAGTTCATAGAACTTGTTAATCGAAGACATAATATGTTAATTAATTAATTACGACTTATTACATTGTTTATGACCTTATTCGTATGACTGATTGTAATTAATCACTTAAGAAATTATTAAAAATTTTGGATCTTGGAGTATTGTTTACAAATTATTATAAATATTTTAATATTTTTAGTTACTTTAACGATAACACCGTTGATACAAGTTCGTAATCAAAAATCAATGATAAGTAAAATAAATAAAAAATAATAAGTAAATCAATAATATATTAATCACTCCAAAACTCAGTAAAAACCGATTGTTGTTTCCGAATTCAAAGTTTACAAAGGTTGTGTATAGATTTCCTTGTAAATTGTAATTGAAGATTACCCAGGTATAGTAAATATGACTAAACTCATCAGTATTCAACGAATGCGGTAAGTTTTAATTAATTCACGACTATTTATAGCATCAGTTGTGCATTGTCCTGCCTTGTTTAAGATATAAATAGTTTGATCTCGTGTGGAATATTCCAGGAATTACCCTATTATTGTGCAACACCTGCACCAGACAGGGGTAAAACGCCTTGAATACATTGACCCCCGCCGCTAGGACTGGTCGTCTACCTTTTCTCGCTGTAACTAAAAAGAAAAAGAAAGGTGCTCTAGACTGTGATAAGACGTGGAGGTTAAAAGAATGTAGTATGTTCATCACTGAGTAGACTATTGGTGTCGACGCGTTGGCTGCACCCAATTGAATAATGCTTTTGAAAGTAAAAGAGTTGAAACAGAAACGGTTCAAATGAGATTGTTGCGCTCATTGACAAGCGTACCTCATTAGAGATCCCATACATCTGTGTGCCACATTCTGAGATTAAATTATTGACTTTCATCAACTTTAAACGTAATGAAATGGACAATGGCTATTTCACTAATGTTAAGAGTATCCACGTTCAAATTGTTTTGATATTTATGCGTTTATTTAGAGATTGTTACAAGGTAACTACTTGAAATTAATTGATATGTATTTTTACATGTATCTTTTCAGTAATGCTGATTACTAATATAAGGGTCATTAATGAAAAGAGGAACAGCAAAATTAAGTAATTACGAGTAATTTATGGTTGATTTTTTGTCGCGATTACGAACTTAGTAACAACAGTGTTATCGTACGTAAAGGTTACTAAAAGTAGTAAAAATAGCCTTTTGACCAATAGTAGGATAGGTAATAATTAAATCGGTATCGATGCTGTACAATTTACTCAATAAGCTATTCAGTTCGATTTAAAAAAGTGCATTAATTTAAGTATTCAGAATCGATTCATATCTTGTAAACCAAATCTAAAATCTCTTGACATATATTAATTGCTACATAACCTGTGCACTAACTAGTTATAAGGAAAAAAATACCGTGTTTCAATACAAGGTTACCGAATAAATTGTTCAAATGCATTTTAATAATTATCTAGGAAATATCATTACGTAGAATTCATATAAAGAAAAAAATATTTTGTTTGCAGTTACCTACCTACTTGGTAACGGATTTCGGTTTTTAGTTTGTCCTGTTTAATTGGAATGGCTCTACAAAACGTAAATGTCCTTTTAAGTGCTATGTTGCCAGTTGTACGGCCGTCCACCTCATGTTAACCTTGCATTGTGTCAGTAACACTGGCCGCTGGATAACTGTACGATGGCTGAATGAGAATGGCAAAAAAGTCCTCGAATGCTCTGCAAAGTTCTGGACCAGTCGCGCGCAGCCTGTTGTTTCTTAGTGACCCTCGCGAAGGTTTAGATTACCTGCTTCATCTTGATGAAATCACGTAATCGTTGGTAACTAACTTTTATTATATAATTTGCAGTGTTCATTTGAGTAGTAGTTTTTATCGATCAAATAAGGTATTTACGACTGGCTTTAAAGTTCATCTTGAGTACGATCTATCCTTTGTTGTCTGGTCCTTACTGTCTATCTATCTACTCACCTTTGTTATACACCATAGATCGACTGAAGCTTTATTTATTATCAAATAGTTTAAAAGGATAATAAGTCAATGGAAGTCAAAGGAAGAATTTATTTTAGACTAGTGTGTCGAAAAGAAATGAAAACGATTTAAGGTTTAACAGATTTTCATATTGTAAAAATTGTTATGTTACGATTTTTGTTGAATTATTTGTCGACAAGTCATTGGCTACATTTTCATTTTGTTTCATGGTTTATTTTTGTTTGAACAAAGTTAGAGTACAACTTTTACTTATGACCTAGACTACAAACTTAAAATTTATGAATGCAAGTGATTATTCAATTTAGTGGTTGGTACCATATCACCTATTTACAAATAAAGATATTTTACCTTTAGTTGTAAATTCTTAAAAACCATACAATGTTCCTTTTATATATAAAAACGTGTAAATATCATTATGCTTATTATAACGAATAACATACTTATGATAATTGTATTATAGATAGGAATCTTAACCGAAACACGTATTAAGTGACTATATTGTAATACATTTCAATTCGGTTTATCTTCTACGGACAATAGTTTGGAGAACGTACATAATCTGTTGAGTTAGAGCACGTAATTGCGTCTTGTTATAATTAATAAAATCAGTGGCACGTGGTGCTCTTAATGCTTAGTATTAGTAGACATTAAGTAAGTTGATCGTTATGATTGGTCCGATAACAGCAGCTCGGCCGCTGACCGGCCTTCACACTTCGCGCCGGCTGCACCCGCGACTGCGAGCGACCTCGCCCGTCCGTCTTACAGCCTCCCTCACAACTTGATTCTTTTGTATCACTACACAATAAAATCTTGATTTGGCGTATTTTTTTGATAATCATAATTACGTTATTGTTCTAGTAACAATAACATTTTTAACCGACTTCAAAATGGATAAGGTTAAGTATCCGTCACGATCTTTTGTTTTTATACCTGATAGTGACTTGTGCATTTTCCGTGGTAACGCAATATTTGGTTAAGTGAAACTGATAATAAAGACTACAGATAGCCGTCTTTCAAAGTGAGTTTGAAGAAATCCAATTCTTCACTTCAATATTAACTTACATCTTGACAATTAATATCCTCACTTTTAACATAATAAAATTTTGAAAAGGGCAACTAATATTTTGGTTACTGGAGCTTAGATAAATTTTACCCCTACAGGTGAAAAGTAAAGAAATGACAAACTATTAGATTTAAATTCAGAAGTACCTGAAAAATAGCAGCATTTAGTATAGTATTCCATACTGACATTTAGAGTAATGCATATTGTATTGTGGTGTTTCCAAATGTTATATAAGATGGTTTTATTTTCAATGTTTAATACGTAAAATATTACTTTCAGATGATTTTACAATTTATTAAAAGTGCAATAATTTAGCCTTGGAGTAATTTTTATCATGAATTAAATCCAACATCACTATAAATATCCTTCCATTGCTACGTATTGAATAATCTTATGGGGAAGGGACTAGTAACAAAGTATAAGGAAAATGTACATCTGGCCCAAGTGATTATTTCTTCTCTGATAATTCAGTACAATCAATATATGTATATTTCTTCTCTATATTTAGATATTTACTAAAAGGTTTTTATTTAAAGACCTTTTGTTCTCTGTAAACAGATTTTTCTGTGAGATAAGCTGAATAGAATGACTTTTAATGTTACAAATCAAACAAATGTACTGGCTTTACAAAAAAACCTGTTAATAACAAAACAATGCGCGGCCACGTACATTCTTTTGTGGAACCGAAAGACAATAAAATAGAAATAATTATCTTTATGGCAATACGCGCAAAGTATGTAAAGCAATGTTGATAAAAAAATATTTTTGAGATAATATTGTACCTTTTGAATACTATTTCAAAGATTTTTATTATCATTCGCAACCGTAGATCAGATTTTATATTAAATAATTCATCAATCTTACGTTATGTTGGCTATTTACTCTTTACATGACAGTGATAAAACCCAGTTCATACTGGATCAGATGATATTTACTGAATTTGTCACATAAGTCCTCTTGATCTCTCTCTAGTGTCGATAGAATTTTGTAATATATATTAAATACATTATAATACATTAATATATTTTTGTTAACCTGTACTTTCGTTACTAGTACTTTAATTTTTAGTAAATCGACGTTGTGTTTTAATGTCACTAACTGAAAGTGATAAGTGTGCATAGTTTCCACAGTTTTATTGGAATTAACACAAATGAAATACTACTCGTATTTATAACGTAACGAAACTCAGATACCGGCTGGATGCGGCTCGTCCAAGCATAGGATAGTCAGCGCTCTTTGCAGGTCTTCATTCAACAGTGGACTCAATTCACTTACTGATTGATGCCTTATTTTTTTAAATTTTAGCTTGTTTGAAATTTTTTTATGTATATTGATAATTTTGTAATTTGTTTAAAATAAAATAAGAAAAAATTACTTTACTTATTTTGGAAATTCTTTTTACTTTAATTTTTCTCTATGAAAATTGATTATATTTTAAAATTATTATTATTATTGTTGGATTTATTACTGGTACGTTTCAAGCTAATTATAATCATATATTGATGAGGTGGGTAGGTCAGTGGGTTCCTCGAGTTGCACGCACAGGTGTCAATATTCGAAGAATCTACTCGGCCACCAACGATCGTTTCGAGCGTTATCTATGACGAATGATAACTTTGCGGGTCGCTTTCACACAACACGTTTTTATGTACTGACACTTGTATTGTGGTCTTGAAATATAATATCAGTGTTTTGTTTACCGTGTACCACTGTTTTCTCCGTAAAAGAGATGTATTTGAGTATAGCGTCCAGTTTTGATGTGAAAATTACATTATTTGTGTTTGATGGTGTTATATGTATAAGGAATATAAGCACAGTTGTGGTACCGTTATTTAACTTTCCACTCGTCAACAGAATTAATGTATGATAAATTAGAAGCGGTGTGTGTAAACTTGTCAGTATTCCACACACCCATGTATAGGAAATAGGTAAGGGAACCCATGATGCTATATTGAGATTTAATCGAATTTCATGGTTATTGCGCTTGAAAGATTAGATAATAAAATGAATGAGATTTTTTTTTCGCTTGTTTTTGTTTAAAACGCAAAAGTTTCCATGCGGCTGTGTTTTTATGTTTTTGGTATTTTCACGTTCAAACAGCAGACACGTTCAAAAACGAAATAATTTGCATAAAATTTAATATGACAGTAGTTTTTATTGCAAAAATATAGTGTTCACGTAGAATAGGTTCAACGTGTCGCATAAACTGCGGTTTACACCACGCCCACACCTAGAATAGAAGCAATGACATAACCATACAGTTAGTTTTAACGTAATTCTACAGCATCCAGAACCCAGAACTTTGATTTAAATTTAAAATAAACATATGTAAAGATAAAAACAACTTCAATTGATAATGCAATAAATATTATCACCAATAATCTACACTTAAGTAATCACCAACTTGATAATAACATGTACTTACATGATTGCCAAAATTATACATAAAATTAGATAAACTATGTATAAAATTAAATAATACGATAAATAATATCATCAATAATCTATATTTAGGTAATCACCAACTTTATAATAATATATACTTACATGACTTCCAAAACTACTCGTATGTATAAAATTAGATAACCTAGCGAGTGGATTTCATCTAAATGACATTGAAGACATAATGACCATACTACATTATTGTTTTTAGTAACTAAATTATAGACTCATTTCAACTATTTCCAACCAAAAATTTGAACACTACTTCCTCTCCATTTTACTCATGCTCATCCAGGACTCATCAACAGGTGAGTGTATCTGGAGTCGATTAAATTAACCCCAAATGTACCGTAACAAAAATATTTTGTAAAAAGATACAGAAATATTGCAAGACAACAACGTCAAGATCTCGATTGTTAAGTTGAAAAGTCCCGTTGAGATGTAAATTAATCGACTTACGTGAACGATCCTGTTTACTTTTTTATTTGAATTTCAAGTAAAAGATAAAAAGATTTACATTGAAAAGGTAATTTGTTTAACAAATCTATGTAATGCATACAAAGGTGAATGAATGTTTGCTATCAATAATAAGTTGTCTGAACTTGTGTGCCAAATCGATCCGATCTGTGTATCTATAGTTAGGTGATATTCAGATATCGGACGTTTATCGTGCGTTTTGATAACGTACGTTAACAAATGCTGACATCTATTTTCTTTGTCGTTCACTTGTAAACTCTAGGTATCCATATACAAAAACTCAGCGTCTGCTTAACGTTGGCCAAGTGAATATATTCTGATGCTCTGGAAAGATCAAATATGAATTTTAAATTCAATTTAAAAAGCAAATTCGATCAACTTTGAATTTAAATCTGGAATTGTAATTTTTTGAAATATTCCCGCTATCGGGGGGACTTTGAACAGTCGATGGTTGTCAGGGCACGTGACTGGATGTCCCATGTGTAAAACATATAATTGGGGCGCTATCATTGCGTTAATCTTTTGCAATATAAAAATATTTTGAAACACGATACTAACCCATAAAGCATGTGAGTATAACATTGTTTTATATTATTTCCTGCAGTTTATCTCGTGATGTTAATATATTTAAAGTTTATCAAAGTTGTCCAAACGTTAATAATTCATGCTCATAGTGCTACTGTTCCATTTTCATCATGTTGGTAGCACTGATTACAATGATACCATAGAGCCGATAGCAACGGCAATGTTTCTTAGCGCGTGCAATATTGTTATGTTAAATATAATGTAGTGTTCTACTGGTTGTAATATAGTGCACACGTATTTATTGTATATATGTATTACAAATTATATCGGATTATGTATAGATAATTATAATATGACTGTAATGAGATAAGTGTAGGTAAGGATAAGTATATGTTATCTTTGTGTAAATGACTTTAATCGTGTCTTAAGGTTATTTGAGTCAATTTGTAGCCAGAATAAATTATTTAAATAAGTAACCAATACTGACACTGTGTTCCACGATATAGCTCTATTATTGGTACACTAAATTCAGCTATTTATTCACAATAGTGTTTTTCAAACTAAAGTAAATCGGAACTGTTTAAATATGATGATAATATTATTTCTTTGCGGTGTGAGGCAGGGGGACCTCCTGACTGTGCATTTTCTTCTGTTACAGTACAATACTAAATGTGAGAACTCAGTAATACATATATCAGACAGCGTGGGGAGGCCGTTGCTCGTCTCGCCACATGATTGCTAATTCTGAATGACTGAGTAATCATTTTACAACCCAATACTATTTAAGAATACATTTTCAAAAATATAACTTAAAGCCAAGTGGCATTCGGCTACTACCTCAAGCATGCTACCCAATTCTGAACGGAATCGTTTGGAAACCATAAGGAATGAAATTGGGGTTTATCCTCTTTCCCTTGTATAATATAATAAACAAAACGAATAAACATTAAGATGTCTAACAGTCCCAAACTATTAGAATAAAAGAGAATAAATTGTTACTGACTATTAATATATTGACAGATTAAGTTATGAATGTTTTATATTACGTATTATTATCTGTGCGTCTGGTGAAAGATTAAAAATAGAGAGTGTCACATCTCCTATTCATCCCGTGGATATCGTGAGAGGCAATTAAGGAAGCAAATTATGCAGAACAACATCACTGCAAATAGAAGAGAAACTTGAAACAAAGACTATACCAACCCGTCTGGACAACCTGGTATAGTAGGTCAAAACCTCTTTTCTAAAGAGAGGCCTATGTACAGCAGTAGATTATTTAAGACTATTGATGATGATTGACGACGTTTTATTTTAAGTAGGATTTATCTAGCTATGTCATAATACGGAAAAAAATTATAATATATGTTACTTTGTCTTCTGTAACCATCGAATGTAAACAAAATTTAAAGATGATTTGACAACAGTAATAATTGATACTTGGTAGTCATTGTTTTTATATTACAACCATCTGCATATTAGCCAAACAAACTATTAAAACATATCTTGGGCATGTTTTTATATCTACATGGATATCTGCTGCACAATACTTAGTATTTTTTAAATGACGTGAATTATGCGGAAACAAAGAACAGACAAAGAGACTGGCTCACCTTTTTTTACAAAACGTTAGATTGTGCTCTTTTAATATATTCCAGACCTCTTTTTATTAGATTCTCATCTACTTTACTGGCTTAATAATATGCGCACAATGTCTTTTGTTTTAGATCAAAATGGACTTTTTATTTTTATTTCTTTGTTCAATTGTCTGCGGATTTTGGATATTTAAAAAACTAAAGGAATGGCAGAGTCTGCCACCCGGTCCGTGGGGATTGCCGATCTTGGGTTATTTACCTTTTATCGATCGCCATCAACCGCATTTGACACTAACGAAATTGTCTAAAGAATATGGAGCAATATACGGCGTCGGAATGGGCAGTGTGTATGCCGTAGTATTGTCAGACCATAAATTAGTAAGGGATGCTTTTGCCAAAGACAGCTTTTCTGGAAGAGCTCCATTGTATTTGACTCATGGTATAATGCATGGAAATGGTACGTTAATGTAAATGAATTTCTTAAGGAATTTCTTTAATTAAAGACGTGCGTTTAATGAAGAAGAATAATGAATCTTTTATTGTGATTTATGAATATTGTTGTAGGTATTATTTGTGCTGAAGGAGGGTTATGGAAGGACCAAAGAAAGTTGATAACTGCTTGGCTTAAAAGCTTTGGCATGAGTAAGCACAGCGTGTCGCGGCAAAAGTTGGAGAAAAGGATCGCGTCAGGCGTGTACGAACTTTTAGATGTAAGTTATTATGACACAGTTACAATTTAGCAAGATTTTATTAAAATAGTAATTTTAGTATTATTTTCCAATAATAACGTGTTACATTTAAAAGTTTTTTTTACTTTATCATAATTTAACCAACTTAACGACGTGTGTAAGAATCTCCCACATCTCGTAGTCGTGTTAGGCGACTTTAATGCTAAATTTACGGCTCGGTGTTTATTGGTTAATACACGAAACGAGGTCAGGATGGACTCTCCTCAATCGAGGTTTAGTACAGAACACATCCTTGTGCGACAGTGGGGAGGTTCAATAGGGGATCTTTCATTCGTTTGCCCCTCTGTTGTACGACATGTCTAAGGTTCACACGTGATGGCAGACGTGGAGATGTTGTCGGTTCACCGATACATCCAATTTGTCGTCTCTACCTAGAATCAAAGCGTGCCAGCTGATCAAGCTCCATTAGGAATAGACCGCGATGGACTCTGAAGCAGCTGAATTGGGAAGCTCTTCTGGAGGTGTCTATTGTGCAGGCCTGGGTGGAAGCATTAGATAGACCAAAACTTTTTGAAAGAATAGTTGCCTACCATCTAGTCAAGCACACGATTAGTACTTTTAGAGAATCGCGACTGGGTGGGTGACAACCACAGAAAGAGATGGGACTCATCTTGAGTAAGACGGGTATTGACTTCGTATTGATGTCTCACTTCTTTTTCCACTTCGTTTACAAAAAAAAAAGTATATATGAATCTAATCTAAATACCTATGCTTGCAGTTTTGTATCTAGAATTTTTTATAGGTAAGAAGGAATGTAACGAAAAAAATTTCGACATATACGTCCACCTCTCGATCTTTAGTGACCTTTAAGAACTACATATTTTTTACAAGCTAAGTTCACTGCCCAAATTATCTTAAGTATAGGTCATAATGCTAAACTTATTTGGCCTTTCGATGACATTGACTGACTTCTAAAATATCTACCTTCAACTTTTGCATACAGAGCAAGGCATGCAACCAAAATTTAATGAGCTCTCATGTAGATGGAAATTCGTTCATTTGAATTTTTTAATCACGCGGCTCAAAATGTGCCATTTGCGAACATCATATTTTAAACCAACTTTTAAATTAAAAATGACACTCAACTGCAGCTACTCTTAAATGTCAAAAGTAACATGGTAACAAATAAATGATATTTTTTTATATTAAAAGCTTGTCATCGAGCCCTATTTAGGTATAGCGAGTATTTTGTAATATCTACCTTCAAGATTGATATTTTACGTATTGATTATATATCTTCACGACTATATCATCGAGTAGGTAGGCAGAGGCTTATTAATCAATAATATTTTATGAACCATTATATTGCTAACCCAGGCAAGATAAGGCTTATTGGTGTCAAATATATTTTAGATTTTAAAGATGAAAACTATGTCGCTAAAAAGTTATAATTAGGTAATGTTAAGTTTCTTTTTATATAATACGAGTGTTAAATTTTGACAAAAAGTATAGTAAGAAACCGAATTCATTATAAGTATGCAATTGTTTCGTTCTTTGTATGCTTGTACGAGTATATACATCTTTTTCTTTTTTTTTTTTCATTATTTTTTTTATTAATCTATACATACTTTGTAATTTATATTTGATAATACTGTGTTAAGTTAATTAAAATTTAACAGTTTAATAATATTAATATAAATTAGTTGAGATAAATATGTCATGATTTAAATTTCGGTATGGTTTAAGAAAAAGTGCTAATAATTTTTTATATTGTCAGTATTAATTCATTTTTAGAATGTGGAAAAAGCAGGCAATTCTGCTATGGACCTGTCGCATATGCTTTCTAATTCCTTAGGGAATGTCGTCAACGAAATCATATTTGGTTTCAAATTTCCTCCTGAGGATAAAACGTGGAATTGGTTTCGACAAATCCAAGAGGAGGGTTGTCACGAAATGGGAGTTGCCGGAGTCGTTAACTTTTTACCTTTTATTAGGTAAGCTAGACATCAAAAAGCAATTGGTATTCAGAATAACACTATGGTATTCAGAATAAAAACTATATGATTTTCTTTAAGGTTTATTTCTCCATCTACTCGTAAAACTATAGAAGTACTTACACGTGGTCAAGCTCAAACGCACAGGCTGTACGCAAGCATTATTGAAAGACGCCGAAAAATGTTAGGGCTCATTAAACCAGAGGGAGCAGCTTACGCTTTGCATGACAACCTTTTCAACGAACATCCAGAGGGTCACATAAAATGCGTCAAGTACAGCAAACATGCTGCAAATACCGACGAACATTACTTTGACCCGAGCATTCTGATACCATCTGACGGAGAATGTATCCTAGACAATTTCTTAATAGAACAGAAGAAACGTTTTGAAAATGGGGATGAGTCATCCCGCTATACAACTGATGAACAAATGTTGTATCTGTTGGCTGATATGTTTGGAGCGGGTCTCGATACGACTTCTGTGACGTTGGCTTGGTTTTTACTGTATATGGCTCTGTATCCAGTAGAACAAGTATGTATTATGTTACTAAACTAAATCAAGAGTTTACCAGAACAACGGTATATATTTACCCAATAGCCGTTTCGCCTGCAATCATGGGCACTGTTCCACTGCTAAAAGTTGTAGTATTTTCTATTGGAGTTTTCTTATTTTTCAACAAATGCATTTTTAATGCCAAAAGAATCATTGAAATTGGAATGATACTTCCCGAGATTAGCTAGTTTCAATAAAAAATAAAAAAAAGCTCTACTTAATTTGCATAGATTACAATATTCTTTACAAAATTCTTGGAAGTCAAGTATCCTTGAATAAATAGAATAATAATAGTAGTATAAAAAAATAGAATTGGACATTATTTCATCTTATCTTGAATTTAATTATAGAAAACAAAAATAAGATTTTTTAATGTATAATAACTTTACAGGAACGGGTACGTAAAGAAATTTTGTCTATATATCCGAATGAAGATGAGGTAGACAGTTCTAGACTACCTCACCTCATGGCTGCTATCTGCGAAACGCAACGTATTCGATCTATAGTTCCAGTGGGAATACCCCATGGTTGTGTGGAGGTAAGTAATAGCATAAAATTAAACCACCATGTTTTGAATTTCCCACAGCTAATTCCCGAGGGGAGGAGTAAGTATACCTAGAATAGGATATGAAGTACTCATAGATACCACCAATGATAAAAATATTTTGACAAAAATTCAAATGTTTTACAATTTTTTTTGTACTTTTATGAATATTATGCGTTTAGTTACAAAAAAAGACTGTAAGCACTTTGCACAGTAATGTTAGCTCATTACTCAAATAAGAATAAAGATGATTCGATCTCTTTTTTCGAGTTCTTTATCATGTTAAAATATGTCACGCTTCATAATCACAATATCACAAAGATATCTAAAATGTTATCAGGCTATAGGTTCGAGGTAATTGTTATTGTTAATCGCATTTAATTGGAAGGTACATTTATTTAAAATGGTATGCTAAATTTTCTTTTTTAAAAATTTATAACTGTTACAAAAATATAAATAATTATTCTTTTTCCATACATTCACATCCTAATATATTTCTCGGACTGCGATTTCGTGGAGTTAAACACAAATATTTCCAATTCATATGGCCTTGCATAAGTGTGTGCATTTTACCAAATACATAAGTTTCTTTACATAGAAACAGACAGAAAAAATACTACAGTTCACTCTGTCTTGCGTTATATGCGAATAGTTATATAAATAGAATAGAATAAAACAGTAAAATATTCTTGGTGTGTGAAACGGAAAGGAACAAAATGAAATGTTCAAATCTAAGTAGTAACTGATTTAATAGCGTAATTAGCACACTGTTTTTCTGCAAAACAATTAACCTACCTGAAAAAAAAATGCAGCAAAGAAAGCACTTAAATCGAATCGAAAGTTATATATGTTGAAATTATTTTGGGACGAACAAGATATAAGACATACTCGTAAATAAAGCCACGAATATGGAATAAAGTAGATTGTTTATACAGGCCCAGTACAGTTTGCGTACCGTGAAAATTAATACAAACGCCAGTATTGTACTGCAAGCAATAAAGTAACGGTAAATTTTATTTTATAGGATACTTACTTAGGAGATTACAGGATCCCGAAAGGTGCAATGGTGATACCACTGCAGTGGGCATTGCATATGGACCCGAATGTTTGGGAAAACCCCAGCGAATTTCGACCAAGCCGATTTCTCGCTCCCGACGGTTCGCTGCTGAAACCTCAAGAATTTATACCTTTTCAAACCGGTAAGAAATATCCTTAACAAAATTTATGTAAATTCGTTTATTACTAAATAAACTTTAGCATTGTACGAAACTAAGAAGAAAAAAGAAACGGATTATAATTATATGATCTAATAAATTAAAATTAGGTAATCCTCCCCTGCTTCTGACGGATGTGGTATTTCTTTGTGTAACTTTTCTGTTCAGCACATTTTAGTAAGGTTGGTATTTCTGCGTTCTTCACCTCCGTATCCTACCTACTATTTTTCCATGGTTAGCGGCAGCGACGACACATTAAGTTTATTGTCTTCATTTTGCAAACAGTATTCACTGTGAGTTTGAAAATGCCAATACCAAAAATAATGAAGAATCAAATAAATTTTGAACCCTCACTTTGCCAACAAACGCCCTTAGGGATGGTTTTTTAAAAATCCTTTTTTAGTGCTTACCTTCGTTACCTAAGGAACAAATGTGCAAAATTGCAAACTTCTAGATTTCGTTTCTTCTTCTAGCTTCTTTGTATCTTCAATGTTTTACCTTTGAGAGCATTCGAATAGATACTATATGTAGATTTATTTATTCTTTTACCAAAAAAACTGAAACTCTTTGGCCCTCAAAGGATCTTAATTCGTTATTTATAGCTAACTTAGCATTCTTTTCTAAAAACATCCTTAGTCTACCAAAATATCATTAGCTCATGCTCCGGTTGATATAAAGACGAAAACGCATCATAAAATTTGATAGTATTGGCATTAGCTCTACGAATATGCTGGTAATTGCTGGTTGTCATAAAGGCTGTAATTGTTTTTGTGCAAAAAATACTGTCAGTCTATTCATGAATCATAGTGAAATATGCTTTATTTTTTATCATTTGCTATGAAAACGTACCAGTTTAAGCTTACGTGTATAATTTATAAGTATTTTTTTAACTGGGCTTTAACAAACAG
This sequence comes from Hypercompe scribonia, assembly GCA_949316085.1. NCBI lineage: Eukaryota > Metazoa > Arthropoda > Insecta > Lepidoptera > Erebidae > Hypercompe > Hypercompe scribonia. The sequence continues at coordinate 9,492,387 of OX438972.1, read as the reverse complement.
TCACAGGATTTTTCTTTTTTTAATGTAAAACATGAATTCAAAAAATTTTTAGATATGTAAGTTGCAAAAAAACTAAATTTAAATCGCTCCATCCGTTTGGCAATTAACACGACACAATTAGTTACGCAGATACATATACACACATGTCAAACGTATTATATCCTTTTGTTTTACGAAACATGGAAATCACAGAATTTGATATGAGATCCCCATTGAAGTCCAAAATAAAATACGAAGATTGAAATGTGTACAACTACATTATTATACAAATCTAAATATAGAAATACGATATAAAACGGTGTTCATTTCAATTTTTTTAATAATTGTACTTTGCTTATATCATTTCATCTAAATCTTTTCCTAACATAAAAATGGTTTCCCCGGAGACATTGACGCATTCTGATTGAAGTTATGGAAAGGAAAAAAACGCGACTTATTGCAAAAAAGTACGGAATGAACAGCTGGAATTATTTTCTTGAATGGATGAAGGCATTAAAAATAAAAACACGGAGTAAATTACTTTCGGAGAATGTAATCACTCGGCAACGTTCTCTTTCGTAATTTGAGCCAATAAATACCTACCAGGAAAGTTATGTTTGTTTGAATATGTTTACCGGATTTTATATATTTATGTTTTCCTTCTGGCCGTCTGGCCAGCATGATATAGTAGGCTAAAACCTCCTTAAGGAGAGGCCTATGTCCAGTAGTGGACTATGAAAGGTGGTTGACGATGATGATGAATCTGTCAATACGCAGAACTTTTGCAATACACAATTTCAATTCATCAACAACTTGGCTGGAGATGAAATACACTTCTGTTTTGTTTCGCTTCTTATTTTTACACTTATATATTATCTTCATGCGACTTTTCCAATACACATTCAAGTAAATAAGTGTAGGCTATACACACACATATGAGGTGTACCATAGTAAACACTAACTATATAAGTAGCTATTCTCGTTCTAGGAAAAAGGATGTGCCCCGGCGACGAATTATCTCGAATGCTGTCGTGTGGTCTAGTAGCACGACTGTTTCGTCGTAAGCGCATACGACTGGCCTCCGACCCACCTACATCTGAAGAAATGCAAGGCGTCGTTGGAGTTACACTTGCGCCTCCACGAGTGGACTTTTATTGTGACTCTCTTTAAATCCTATGTAACGGAATCTCCGTTTTACTTTCTATGCTATGTTACTTATAGATTTGAATAAAAAAATAGAGTTTTTTTTTATATGCCATTTACTAACGATAAATACCATTTCCTTAGGATTATAAAATGAGTTTTCAGAAACTTTTTTAATAGATAAAGGGGACTACTCAGATGCAGAACCAGTATTTTCTCTAATGTTCAGTCATTTTCCAAAGTATACCTTTGTAAAAAAAAAAAACAGTAGCAGTCGTGGGACTGCCGATAGAAGTGAAAACGGAACTATTAAGTTGAGAGTAATTAAAACTATATGCAAAAATTATATGAAATTTTTTTTGTTTCATATATAGCTATATATAATATATAATATCATATATAATATATAATAATAATAAATTTCATATATAATATATAATATCATATTCTCCATAGCTATAGATATACTATTATCATTAGCATGTCGGTGACGCGAACCGAGGATTTTACCCTCTACCAAAACGCTCAACGCGCCTAAAGAAGTTTTCACTTCAAAAATTGGATGATAAAGTTTCAAGAAAAAAATCAATTTTAAAAAAAGAATTTTATAAGCAAAGAATACAATTTAATACGGAATAAGATGTACGTAGCACATTAAAGTCAGTTATATTTATATTTTTTAATTCAATATGAAAATAGTTTCACGCTTTATATGTGCCATGCCTTACAGTAAATGCTTGTATGAAAATATGTATACATGCCGTTCGCGCCATATCCTTTCTACGTGCGTTGTAACATGTCTTACCGCCTTTCTTCCTGTAGGGCCTTTGCTGACCAACGGCACACATTATACACGTGAGCAATTTCACATGCCAGTAAAAGGGTTCTTAGTTACAAAAGTAGGATTACTCATTTAATAATAATTTAAACATTGATTTTATGATTCATGTTATAAACGTCTTTTGTCAACGGTTGAATCGGATATATCTTGTTACTTCACTCCCATCTTTTACTTTGATTTATAAATATATTTTACTAATAAATATATAAAATATTTAAATTGAATGTGAAGAAATTCATTAAAGCATGGCGTTATGGAAATGCTTCGCATCACAATCCAAGTATGGTAACGTTTCCAGAAAGCTGTCGGTATTGCCACGTGGAACAGCAATACCAACCGTACTGTATTTGCAAATAAAAACTGTGTGAAAAAATGGTTTTACTTTTAAATATAAAAAAAAAAATTTTACCTATGTTATTCCAGTCCCTTTTCTGTTTGAATAAAATTGACATCACACCTACACTTATAATAATTTATACGTATTTCAAGGAGGTCGACTTTTAAATAAAGTTAAAAAACTCAAAAAACGGTCTGATTCGTTTATGATTCAACCTTTTTCTGCCAATTTCTTTAGATGATACCTGCAAAGGTTATAATTAAGCTTATTTTTAATTATAAAAAATATTCATAAAAATAAGAAGAGTTATTATAAATGAACAGATGAATATAATTAAAAGTTAAGTTTTCGTGTAAGTTTGTTCCAGTCAAATATATGAACATGTATAAAAGTAAATATTGCAACACAATCTTTCCAGCGTAAGAAGTGGTATGATATAGTTTTTTAATTTTTTTAATTGCTACTATTTAGATTGTTATCTTCATTTTTAATAAATACAATCAATCACAAATTATAATATTTTTTTAGAAAAATAGTCTAGGATTATTTTTTATACACTACTTGGCAAGTGCTGTGCGCACCCAATTTTTAAAAGGGAGAGTTTTGTAAAAGTAAATTCACCTCTTCTCAAATCTATTTTCAAGTATACATATACGTATATTTTTATTTTCTCTTTTACTTAAAAACATCAAATAATCTATCAATTCTATGATCAAATTAAATATTATAATGTTATTGCTAAATGTCTAGGCAGCTACTGAAAATATGACTTTTAATTTTTTCAAGTCATTCTACCAAATTAGGGTATGCTTGGCTTCTCCATTTGACAGGCATAGTGCTCTATGAACCCAATTTATAAAAAGCTTAAATTTTGTAAAAGTAAATTCGTCTTTTGCGAAATCTTTTTTCACATATGACTTAATAATTTCTACGCCTTTTCTACGTCTAAGTTGTCAAAGCATTTGTTAATTTTCGCAAAAGAAAAACTACTAATCTACTGACTAATCTACGATCAAATAAGCAATTCTTTCGCAAATATCTATAGAAATATATTTCCACTGAAAGTACGACTTTTCTTTTCTCCAAATCTTCTTACTAAACTAGGTTATGCTCAGGTTTAAATCGATTATGACACGGCTGAACTTAGATTCTCTACGTAGAGTGACTGTGATTAGATGTCCACAAACCAAGTAATAGCTGATGTTAAAGTTCTGTAAAAAGACCGTGGTTAGACGTTTTAAGGGATCCAACTACTACTAACGATTGCCAAAGATGTTTGTATGACAACCAGCCTCATTAGTCAAGATTTAAATGTTACACGTTGATTCTTTTCTACAAACGCTAACGCCTCTATTATTGGCTAATATTTTATTTTGACTACGTGACTCAGCATTGAGAGACGATATTCCCATATATCTATTAGTTTTCTAATAACGTTCACGTTTGTAGAATGTCAACTTGGCTAAGAAGACAGGACCGACGGCTTAACGTATTTTCCGAGGTACAAGACTGCAAACACGATGGGAATAAAAATTTCTATTAATTAAAAAAAACTGAGAAATGTTTAATGCTTGCAGATAAATTTTCAAGAGCACACAATAAGAATTATCTTGCTGCCAATTTTATTTTTATTAAATGTTGTTGCTAAACTGTTTTTCTCTCAAAATTGATTGCTTATTGATCTGTCAATGCGAAAATAAATGGATGGATAGGCTAACACTTCTAAAATATAATTGGTTTCGTTCAAACTAATGTCATACTGAAGAAACTAACTCAAGAATCTAAGTCTCTTCTAAAATTCAGACAATATTATCAAATAATATGTATGAGAGCAATATAAGCATTCGGAGTGACGCTTTGAAAAATGGCCTGTTTAATTTCGAGCTCACCGAGAGACGTTAAATTCAGTAGACTAAAGAAGTCAGACGTCGCAGGACACAATCTTGACAGGAAACCTTACGGATCCGACTCGTCCCAACATGACACAAATTCACAATATGAAAATAAAAAATAAATATTTAAATGTCACATTAATATAATAGCAGTTTTTAAAATATTGCTGATCTCAGTGACAGATAGCTATGAAACCGACGAAGTAATTTTAAACATGCGTCATGTTTTCAGTTTCATTTTGTATTAGCTATATTTTCAATATTTACGTACCAGTTTAATCATAAATGAAGTGCAATACGTTATAAATATACAAATTCACACACAAATTGTACGTTCTAAAATATCTAGTAATTATTTTATAAAAATATGATGCTTAGAAACGTACAAGGTCATATTGGACTGAGAATAACACAGAGATGTGACTATCGATAAAAGTGAATCGATAAGCAATCCTTATTCAATTATTTATAAAAGAAATAAAACCAATACAGTACCTTTTAAAACTGTTTTTTCATAAACACAACTACATTATACAACTACATAAATTCAGTTAATTTACAAGAGTGCTACTTAAGGATTAACGATCCTACTGTATGAAATTCGTTTTAAAATACAATATATCTACACTGAAATATTTAAATTAGTCAAATAAACAAATTATTGTTGTTATTGTTCTCTTTATTTATTAAAAAATACATATATATTATACTTGAAATAAATTTACATACATATAAAAAAATAGATTTAAAAATATATAAAATTGTATATCATAGTAATAGAAGTATTATTATTATTATTTTAGTATTAAAAATACTTTTAATATTTATTGTCTTAGAGTAAATAATAATTCTATGTAATCATTATTGACAGTTAAATAAACATTATTAATAAATTAGTTGCAATCGGCTGATTTATTTAACGTTTTTTACTACTATGGCAATACTACCTAGTAACGTCGGCTGTCATGTTGGTTGTTGAACGTCATTCAGTACGAACAGTTGCTGTTTGGTATCAGTATGTCCAAAAAAAAAAACAAGAAAGTTTGTGACTCGCTTATGGGAATATTTTGAGCGCGGGAACAAAATGGCGGACCGCTGTTACCGTTGTCACAAGTATGCGATCGAGTTGCTGGCGCTCTTGGCATTGGTAGAGCAACAGTCGTTTGCATCAGTAAAGAAAAGTATGGAGCCAGAACAAGCGAGGTCGTAGAGCAAAATACTGACAGGAAATTATCAACCCCTAATAAAAAAAGGATAAAAGCTTTCCTGGTCATGGATATCGATGATTTTCTTGCCACTGCCATTCGTTACCATATTATATCTGTGGTGAATTTCCAAACTTTAAAAAAACTGAGTACGTCTCTCAAAGACGCAGATTTTCTCAAAAGTAAGTTTGCAAATTCCGTCTAAAGTACTGATGGATTTGGATATAATAAAGTAGTAAAAAGAAAGTTATTATGGAGAGAATGAACGTTACTCTTGCTCGTATTGATTTTTTACGGAAGGTTAAAGTGAGTAAATGCAAATATCGTATACTCCTCAATTCATAGACAGATGACAAAACCGAATCCACTATTAGGGTTCCTGAAAATAAGGGGCACAAATCAATAATTGTATTTGCTGGAACATCAGCCGGTTTGGTACCTAATTGCCTTTTGGCGTTTAAATTTACGAAAACTATACAAAATAAACAAAAAATGAATTGCAAAAAAATTAGGAAGTGGATTGGGAACCCTTTTAAATAACCTGAAAGAACTACACACAATCATAATAGAAAACGCTCCTAAACATTCGGTGCAAGAAATACAGCTTCAAGAACCAATAATCGTAAAAAACGAGTTGCTGCCAATAGTGAATATTCATAAACCTCGCACTCTTGTATTTGGACCGGATTGCAAAAGAAATAGGACAAAAAGTTATACTTTTTAATTTTTACGCCGCCTTTTAATGCAAATAATATGCTCACATTATTCAACAATGCCAATAAACATGTGACACGAGACGACTGGAAGAATGTAGTTATCAAAACAAAGAACTCTACAAGATGATTAGGAGCGTAATTGCAATTTCGATATAATCTGTGACCAAGAATTCATCGTAAACCTACAAGAATATTCCAGCGATTCAAACTTAAATAGTGACTGACCTTGGATGTTCTCGTTTATAAAAAAAAAAACAGTCAATTGACAGTTTTTATTTGATTTAAATAAATTTTGTCTTAGTTAAATTTTATAAGATTTTCATAGATTGCTTTTCATTTGTAATCTAAAATTATTATTTAAAAAAATAAAGAATTTTATCGACAAAATATACAGATTACGTCGTAAGCAAGTATCAAGCAATAGTAACACCTGTCAAAAAGATCAAGCTGTTTTAAGGACCTACATATCAATTTCAAATTAAAATGTCATTTAGAAAATTATAATATGTAAAAAAAATCTAAAAGTAATAATGTGGAGCGCCTATGCTAAACTGGAGCAGCTCAATTCCATGCTTTTTTGTCAGCCATGTAATCTGTGTTTATGAAGCCTTTCTGACATATTTTCTGTTTAATAAAGGGTTTAAATTTTCTTGTGCTTAATTTTTGTATTCGTTTTAGTTTTCTCCAGCCTAGTAACAGAAACAAAAATTTTATGTTTATTTCAGGTGTTGAAATTATGAACAGATTAACATTTTTACAACATAAAGAGATTAACATTTTTATGAACCCACTTTTAATTTTCACAAATTTAATAGTTTTACAGGTTATGGAAACAAAACATTTTCTGACTGCTTCTGATATTTAACTGATATTAATATTAAATACATAATTTAAAAAAATATAAGATTCGACCTAATACAATAATTTTATAAGAAGTTTTAAAAGATACATTTTATAATAATAATATATAAATATGAAATAATTATTTTAGTTTTGTTTGTTTTAGTATATTTTCATTCAAAACTTTTAAATCATAATTGTATTTCTATTCAAAAACCGTGACGGCTACTGTAATACGAGTCGAAAGATACATTGACTACATGCTACGTGAATGTAAACAAACTTTTTTACTTAGTATTTTGCTCTACTTAAATTAATGTTTCATAATAATGAATAAAACAAAGGCTTATCACCTCTAACGACTTCCCTATGACTAATGGGAAAGACCGTGAGTAATGTTGCGCTGTCGATAGGTACCCCCAATAGTAACTAAGTCTCTGTACCTACTCTGTGACGCAGCTTGTGAATGGGTCATTCAACTCTAACATTACTTAATAGTATTTATGTTCACGCAACTGCACCTTTGCATACTAGCATACCGGTTTAATTCAGTTTAAATCATTAAAATACATTAGTTACGAAAGACCAAAAGTTCAACAAACTTTGTGTTTTGTGAGCAATACGAATTTTAAATATAATGTATTCTCAGGTTGGATTATATCTAAAAAAAACTATTTCATTAATGGTTTTTTAAAAGGCTCTTCTTAATTTTTTTTTGTAAAAAAATGAATATATATCTTTAACATATATTTAGTTCTCTTTACAAGAAAATTATATTTTTAATAATACAACCTAGTTTTGTAATACACACTTTTTTGTGTAGTTTTTTCTCAGTATTTTATATTTTTTCTCGTGATATAAAAATAGGTAGAGGCAATAAAAGGATGGTGAAATTTTTTTTTAATATAAATTTATTTCCTTAAATCCACATTCATTTCTTAAAGTATTTACAAAGCTTATTTAACAAATAAAACGGTGTGTTTAGAGTTAGCAGACTTATTTAATTAAAATTCAGTACCGAGGAACTCGGTTCCAAATATTATGAATATTAGTCTAAAATTAAAAGAAGGCGCTACATATAGCGATAACATCGCTCTAGACTAGTTGTTGGTTGTTACACTACCATGGAATGTCTCTTCAAACTCCCGGTAGGTACTTATACCATTACCACACATTTATGTAAACATTTGCGGACTAAATACTACAACTACATTCAAACACAAACATCACGAAATTACATATAACATTCTTACAATAGACACTAATAAATATTGATCTACAATTCTATATTTATTTTGGTATAGGTACTAGAACTTAAAATATAAATTTTAACAACTAGAATGTAGCATGATGTGATTTGCGGTCGTAGTTTGATATCGTCTAGTCTACATACATTCTAATACTGCAAAATTCACATAAATGACGTTTAATAATCTCAACGATGAGAGCATCATTATAACTAAAAATGGAATTACTATGTAATTGAACACTTTATGCACAGCCTTAACTATCGACGGAGCGATATATTTCCTTATAATAAAAACCTTAAATAAAATGGTTGTCGATGCGCTCTAAAACGAGTGATCAATGAATACTGGTGGGTGTGTGGGGGCAATGAGGGTTGTATAAGATAGCAGTCAGTGCGCACCGACGTGACGTAAGTGTAAATGGTCGGTTCCAAATGGGGCAGGCACAGGCGGTGACCGTGGCTGGAACTTGACGCGGAATGCGTGCGGAGCGATTGTAGCACCAACCGTACCCTCTAATGACGGTAGTGTATCACCGGTTTCCACTTGCATATCGAATTGGTGCATTAAGCATGAAAAGAATATGAACATCTCCATGCGAGCCAGGACATCACCTAAGCACATGCGACGACCTACACCAAAAGGCATGAAAAATTCTGGACGCCTGATTTTTCCCGTATCATCAATAAAACGGCTTGGATTGAACTTGTTGGGCTCCTCCCATAAATTGGGGTCCATGTGTACACAGTTGATAAGTGGCACAACTTGAGAGCCTGCTGGGATTTTGTAGCCATTGAGATGAACATCCCTATAGAAAAAAAAAATTAGTATGTTATGTCTTATGTAAATGGCATAAAAAAATTCTTTTAATAATTTCGAGAACTCACTTTGTAGGTGAATGAGTTGTTGCAAGTGGGACAATATTTGACATACGAAGGGTTTCTAGAATTGTACTTTCTGTGCAAGGAAGATTGATCATATCATCGAGTGTGGGTAAACGTTCACGACCAACGACGTTGTCGAGTTCTTCTTGAACGCGTCTCTTAATGTCCGGATTTCTCAACATAAATACTATCATCCACAATAAAGATGATTTAATTGTTTCCATTCCGGCTGAGAACAGGTCTCCAAGAATTTGTTTTAGTTGTAGTTCTGAAATAAAATTGTAATGTAATTCTAAAGCTCAAAGTATCTTTTTCGTGTAAGTAATTTCCGTGTAATTGTAATTCAAGAATTATAATAATTTTGTAATAATCTAGAAACTTACCATGATCTCTGCCTTCAAAGAGCTCTCCTGCTTTCCCTTCGGTCTTAGCTTTTTCAATTTCGACCAAATAGACATCGATAAGATCTCTCACGTTGTCGACATCAAGAGTTTCACGGTGTTCATCTATCAATGTCTGGTAGAACGCAAACATTTCTTCACGATTCTTAGCTACTTTTTCTTGAGCTTCTGCTTTGCCAGGGAGATACTATAGAGACATAAATATATATGTATATTATTTATTTGTATTTCTATTAATAAAAAAGAATAGGAATTAATAATAACTGACAATAATCGAGAGGATGGACATAACGAAAATTAATAGCCATAGATAATTTTGATTGATACTTACATTATAGAGTGGAATATATTCTCCGTAGTGCACTTCGCCGAAGAGCCGCATTCCTTCTTCAATTAAATTATTGAGCCGTTCAAAACGACTGTCACCATGGGTGAAGCGCACAGACATGGTAATCCCGCAAATAACATTTGATACACCCAATGCTAGAAGAGGATTTGCGTCGACAGAAGCACCCTCAGCACGGTGTAGGGTGTCAATCAAATCATACACTTCATTCTGGTGACAAAAATATTTTTTGTTAATATTTTTCTTTTAGTTTAAATAATTGAAAATGGTTGACATGAAGACGAAATATAACAAACCTTAATTCTGCGTTCCATGATTTTCTTGCCATTGCCCATGTAAGTCATGCCGAATTCTCTCAATTTATCGTGCAAAAAACGGCGCTGACTCTTCCAGAGGCGGCCTTCGCTGTTTATTATACCTGCGGAGAGGGAGGCGCTATTAAGATGGCTCAACGTATGTGGGCGGTGCAAGCGCATACCGCCCATCTGGACAACTAACTAATAACGCCCACATGCACATGTGCACTCAAATGCATTTGCCGGTTAGTAAAGTCTTTCTGGCATTGATAGTTACAGCTATTTGTTTTAATTAGATTATTCTATTATTATTCGTTATTTTTTTTATAAAACTATTATTTTTTGATCAAAACGATGTTTTAAACTAAACAAAATACAAATCATGGTTTTATCATTGACAAGTTTTTTTTTTCTGCTAGTGAATTTATTTTACTCACCTAGGCCATCTAAAGTATGCATCAAAGGAGTACTGGGACGACCGGTAAATTCTTCTCTCCGAAAAGTCTCTCTGATCAGTTTATAATCGCTAATTACGATTGTCAACTTATTTCCGATTCTCGCGGAGAACAGAGCACCGTGGTGGTCCGCTAGTGCTAAGAAAGTTTTGTGACGTACTCCAAGGAACGGAAGGTAGCCAACGATGGGTGGACTCCACGGTCCAGGAGGCAGCATGCGCATTTCCCGAACGAACGAGGTCAATTTCATCACAATTAAAGCCACACCTGCCATCATCAACAGCGGCAGTGAAGTATTCGAAGCACAGTAGTTCACCACTTGCCATAGTCCCCACAGTAATGTCGAATTTGAAAAAATCGACATCATTATTAAAGACTTTTAAAATAAGAATTATTTAATATTTAAATTTTTTATTTTAGCCGCAAGCGAAATATATCATAAGTACGCGGAACGTATTTTACGTGCACCGAGAAGATAGATATTCGCATACGATAGTTGTTTGCGCACTGACTGGGTGCTGGCCTTGCTTTGCGAATAAATACGTTCATATACAGGGTGGCGCGCGTGCAGGTTCGTCCCACCGACGGCGCTAGCGCTCCTCTCTCCAACGCTTTTCCGATCGGTACGCTACGGATTTCGTAGCGCTAACTCGTAGACCATTTTTAATTTTTTAATCTTTTAAAGTGTTAAATGCCTTAAGTCGATTCAAAATCTGTTAAAATAATTTATAACTCAAACACTGTATATTTTAATAATGTATTTGTGTTATATATTATTGTATATATTATTTATATGTTACTATACTATTTATTTATAGGTATACCTATAAAATTCTGGTGTTACGGTGTTTTATCCCTAAAAATCCTAAAAATTTATCAAACTATACTGCTCCGTAACGAACGAGTTTGGCTTAACTGAATTTTAGGTTTTTGTCGTGTATATTCGATAAACCTGAGGATAGATCTCAAACAATTTTTATACTCCAAGGTGGTAAGGGTGACCCGTTTTTTTATTTACTTTTTTGTGGCTCAATTTATCTTTTTTTGGTCATTTTTTTTTATTTGACATCCAAAGCTACTTACAACCCTAAATTTACACCTTTCTACAATCAACTCCTATTTTAGAAGCAATTTATATGGTTAAATAATGTTTGCCGGGCCAGCCAGCTATTTTATATGCTTCCAGTACTTATAACTCCAGTACATAAGTACATATTTCTGTTATATATTAATTCAACAGGTTTTCCATATTTTTTTAAATATAAAAATTATTATTTTAATTCCAAATGATTCATCTATCGATGTACTTAAAATTCGGCAATTCGACGAGGAGGGAGGGGCGGGGGGGCGTCATCGAGGTTGTGCGGGCGCGCATGCAGATGATAAGATTAACGAATTGCGTAAGTTGGTGCGAGCAAGGTGACGGCGGGTCGACGACTTGCGGTTGAGAGCCTTGGGCACTTCTACGCGGCTTGACCTCTAAGCGACACTTAAATATCACTTTTAAAATTATACAATAAGATCGTGTACCTTTAATCACAACCGTGTCCGTAAACTGTTTGTTTAAGTCTAAAAAGCATTCTGCACGATAGAATTCTAAATATTTTATTTACTACAAATTTTAATCGTCTAAATATACATACAATTAAAAATGACATTTGTTCTTAAAATCTATGAACACGTAAGTTACTTTTAATGTCTCTATTTACGACTTATGTATTGAAATGTACAATAGTCAAGAATAAAAGGTAATAAAGAATCCAATATTCATTAAAAGTTCGAGCACATACGATATTCTATTTTTAGCATACGTTTATGATTAAAATAGAAATGAAGAACATAGTGAGATAAAAATGCACCATTATGCACTTGTTATATCAGGAAAACGATACAATTATGAGGTAGTCACTGCATGATTTTTAAAATTATAAATAAGGGGTTTTAATATTTTGAATATTTTTGTACTGTCGAAAAACATTTTTTCTGTTCAGAGGTTCCTCCGTTCGCCTGTATTTACTATTTACTTTTAAAGTGCTTCCTATGATTAATTTTCAAATTCTCTATTGACGAGTTTGTAAACGCCGGCATAGGAACCTGCATTGCTTTAGTTTAAGCCTATGTAGTGATTATCGATTGCATTTTTATGACTTTCTGCTATTATCAGAGACGTCTTGTTCCTGCTAGTATATTATTTTTATTTGGCATGTTATTATTTTACATACTGTTTCAGTTCGAAAGCGCATTGAAACACGATCTGTTTTATCATGATTTTTTTAGATGGTTATAGAGTTGTGCCCATTAAATATTATAAATAAATATAATATGATCAAATTTTAATTGACAAAAATAGGTATTTAAAACGGCTATGTCTTCTTTGAGCGTAAGAGCATTGTATGTGAAAACAAGTACTTATAATGATATTAATCATATAAAATACAAAATATAAAAAAAATGAATGTTTTTGTAGGATTAGTTATTAATTTTGATAGAAAATATCAAATTTTAATTTAACCTAAATAAACATTCAGGTCAAGTTTAATGAATTGTTATAATACAATAATAAAAAATATACAAGATGAGATTATCTAAATTTTATTTCATTAATTGTTGAATATTTCATTCACTCAAGAATTGAGATAATGAAATTATCATATTATATTAATTTATATTATAAATACCATGTACGTTTCCAGTGCGATCACTTTGTTTAAATAACCTCATGAACTGTCTGTATTCGTACTAATGTAATAACATATATATATATATATATATCATTAAATCCTAAGTATTGTTTGTTTATTTTTCACCTACACACATGATCGTAAAATTTTACATGTACTTTGGCAAGTGTACTAAACGGCATCAACAGCTCAAATGGTCTATTGTTACACATAAACTTCTATTAAGAAAGGAAGTTTTACCAACTATGCCACGATGGTCAGACGTAATAGTAATTTTCTTTCTTTTACAGAACCATTGCTTTGCGCATTTGCTTGCTCCCTTAATCAGAATAAGAATAAATTAAAAACACCTGTGAGGCAAAATTGGCCATTAGGACTTATTTATTACCATAAATAACTAGCGTACCATGGAAATGTTAAGTAGGGATTTGTAGTGTTACAGCAAAACGAGGAAAATTGTATTTTCTTATTCTTCATTAGTGATTCACGCCATCGAGTCAGAGTTTCAGTCAGTTACTTTCAAGTCCCACCCCGAATATATAATTGTGTGATGAGTACAATCATTTGTTCAATATATGCATTCAGAATTGTATTTACGATCAAAGTGTTATGTCCCATGCAATACTGTAATTTAACTATACCACTAACCAGCATTCATATTTAAATAAGGAATAGAAATTGCATAAAAATACTACTGCCATGGTTCACTTAACCTAGATTTGAGTTCATAAACCTCTTAACTCGGCGCATTAGGAACAATGGATAGATTAGTGAAATCCGAGAGGATATCTTCCAATGCAGATGTCGCTTTCATAGCTCAATGTATATTCCACTCATTGTATTTAAATTTACAAACTAGACGAAACAAGGATATTAGAAATTAGTATTACTAATATTTTGGATACACACTTGGATTACACAGTATTGGAAAGTTATTTTATTATTTTCCGAGACCTTGAACATACTGTTTGAGGCCATGGTCAGAAGCAATAACAATATCGTTGCGTTGTCAATAATCACCTCATTGTCACAAACTGTTTTGTGTCAAAGTTCATATAGAATATTGACATTATTGGTGAATGTATTTATAAAAATCACATTTATAGAAAATTATTTTGTTTTGAGTCTTTATATAGAATAAAAATCTCCATAAATTCACTACTAGCATTAACTTAAATTACGAAACTGCAGATTTTACAACTACGTTGTTAAAAAAGATTTTTTTACATATAACTCAAACTTATCTAAGCATAAATAAGTTAGTTACATTCTATTACAATAAAGTCCGAGACTATAAATAAAAGTTGCCACTAGATATAGGTATAAAATGTGATTTGCCCCAAATAGAGATAAATTCAATTTAAACTAGCAGTAGTAGTGAGTATTGGAGGTGAAGTGGTCTTTGTGAGTTGAATATCTGTATAAATAATTGTTTATGTGAAATTCAAAAACTATTGTGTGCAATTTGAATTGTTTCCTAAGTTCTCTTCAAGTAATAAACTTTTCCATTTAACGAATCAAATGTAAGATACAAGTTAGAATATATTCATCTATCGATCAAATATTACTTTAGATGGTAAAACATATTTATATCCAGTAAAAACCACTTCGAACCACAGTTGTCAATCGCTATCACTTTTGTACGCTTAGACGCTTAACGTTCTCTAATACAAATGAAACTATATCTTTAGCCGGGATATCAATTGCCAACTTCGTATAAACAAATCTACAAGTCACGTTGCACCTAGGCCAAAAGATCATTGACCGTCCCTATATCGCTGCAGTTATGATTTATCTATGCTGTTATCACTTTTAGCTATTTCCTATCAGTCGCGGGTATTATGTGACAGCCACGTGCTGTGCCATTGATTGGTTGCCTATATGATAGACTAAGAAACAGGTATTACTAAAAACTGTAAACTGCCAAGGAAAGAAAAATTAAACACTTGCAGTACAATTCAAAAATCTCAATAACAATATTGTATCTCAGTTACATAACGCCATCTAGTCCCAAACTAGATAGCAGAAATTGTGTTAGGTACTAGATAACTGATATAAGTACTGTTATACTTTTTTCTTAAGTACATACATATTGTATGTAGAAAAAACCCAAGTCTGAAACAAATGTTTGAAGATCATTTTAATATTTTCTACGAGTCGGAAATCAAATTCGAGACCTTATGAATAGCAATCGCATGCGCTACCACTGCATTACCGAGGCAATTGACACACGCACATGCATACTTTTCTTTTACATATATAAGGCAAACCAACATTCCTGATAACCTACTTAAAATAACTGAGGAGCTTATCATACCCACATTTCTAATTGAATTATAAGATGATATTTCGTTCTAGTGTATATCTAAGCCGTACTTGAACGTAGTTGAACCGAATCTGACCCTGATATAAGGTGATAGCCTTTCGATTCAACATATCTGACGCCGTGTGTAAGTGACCTTGATAGAGAGTGATTAGACTACCACACCTCTTTCTATTTTTTCACTGTTGACGATTAAGTAATGTTTATCAAATAATAAGTTAAATAAAGAAATGATAGCGATAATTAAAATGAAAGAAAGTGTGAATAGATACACGCTTATTTATTCTCATTTAAATGACAGAAATAAGACACTAGTCATTAATGATATAAGTACCCTTCAATACTTAATAATGTAAGGGGTAAATTTTATTTTCTCCTTTATTATTTTATATCTTAAAAAAAAGAGAACCCTTAGAAGACCTATTCGTTGTTCATTGACCTACCTGTCAAGACTTTTTTTTAAAGGAACTCGTTGAAGTTGCTGAAATTCTTATCAAATGTTATCGTCCGTCAACTGCAGAGTTAAACATTTGAAATTAGTAAACAATTTAAAAGTCAAGCTTCCAAATCAATGATTTAAAGTCAAAAGATATGGTCATATACGCTGAATAAATTAATATTTTGCTAGTTAATCAGATACTAGAGGGTATTTCCCACTGACCTAGATTCATGAAATTTGACGAGAACCAAGGTCTTACAGCAGAGGTAAGGAAAAAAAAACTGACAATCGTAATTTGTAATAACACAGAAAAAATATTTTTAACGATTACAAACTTTTATTTTGCAATTTGGCTGGAGCGCATATCTACGGATGAATTCATATTTGTTTAGTTGAGTAGGTATTATTATGGAGTATATATAATATTTAGATTTTATATTCCGATATTATTATTATTATTTAGTGTTTGAAGTATATCTAAGTCATCGCTGCTGTTATCTGCATTACTCTTGTAAGTCTCTAAATTTTGTTTTTCAACTTGATTTATATGAATTGCCTTAATTTGTTATTTTAAACATGTTTTGATTACTTTCGGTACCTATTATATTCTAAAGAATAGGGTTTAGATTGCCTGATTAGTTCTGGTAATACATAACCTGAAAAAGTGTCTTTACCCGTTTGCAGACTTCGAATAGCATGTGCATTCCCTTGTGTATTATATTCTGTTTGAACAATCTACATATCCATGTGAAGATATGTTTAATTTTTCTTTCATAAAGATTACTTCAACTTTTTCTTGTGTAATGATTGAATACAATTAAAATGTTTCACTTTTAAAAGACTTACTACAAATTGTGATAAGAGTTTCAGTTTTTTAAAAAAATCTTAATGCTTTTATGGATTTTGAATATATCTAAACTGCAGAATGCTTTTTAAAATGCCTTTTACTAAAGATACATTACAGTTATTCATAATAAATTAATTTATGAACTATATTACACTCAAAATTTAAATGTTTAACTTCACTTTATTTCTTTTTACCTGTATTTTTCCTTTCGTATCATTCCATTATTTTTGACTGGACAATGGGATAAGACATTTGATACTATATTAGTTACGGTGGTTTAGTGTAGTAAACTAAAACTTAAAATGACTCCAGTATTGATGATTATAATTAATAAATATTTATATGCAAATAAAGAATTTACCAACTATTTTAAAAGTATTACGATACTTAAAGAGTAAATTATCTAAATGTAAAATACAAAATTAATTTATTTAAAACTACTTTAGATACATATGTGTAGAGTGCTTGTTTTGGACACAAGACAAATAATATTTACAATAATTAACTAAGTTACACCTCTGATCGCAGTGTTTATTTGACTTATATTTCACATTGTCTATGTACAAATTTATTCCCGATTGAGCTAATACCTGAACTAGTGTACTGCATGTATATTGGTACGAAGTACACAAATCTACATTACGTACATTTGATTAGAATGATTAATTTAGTTTCACAGAATATTTTGTTTAATAATAGCAATTAAAATAACTTGCTTTTTGTTTACACTTCTTAATCACGTACTTATAGTACAAATAAACATTTTAAGATTTCAACATATGGTTGAGAGAGTGACGTTACTATCATTATTTGTTCACGCGCTTAATAATTATGAACACCAAGTCAGAGGAGTTCCTTGTCTATCAACATATAAAAAAGTGTTAAATTATTAGTAATATGATATAAAAAGGAGACAACATCTGCCAACAAACTGTTGTACAGTTTGGCAGAAGTTTGTAATCTAAAGAAATAACTTATATTCATGCAAATAAACATTCATTCATTCATCTAGTGATTACAGTAAAAAATAATTCTTACTTTTTTTAGAATATTTTAGATATTTGTGTTTGTTATTCGATTAATGCTTTAAATATAGGTTTAACAACAAAGTTTGAGCTTCATATTACAAGTTTAAGTTTTCTTTAATACCAATAAGTTACTTTACTTATTTAATAATGGATATTAATACAAGACAACTGACTCATCTATTGGACTGTTAAAGTAGCAATGTACTGTATTAGTGATATTTAACTTTATAACTAATAGCCCAATGATCTTATTCATAGATTGTCGAAGTTAACAATACATAAAAAAGACCATTGACCAAATCTTAGTAGATTTCTATAATATGACTAATATAGGGCAACCCTAAGCTTGACATTCTCATTTATCATATAGTACAACTAAAAAAACAATTTATTAAAAAAGCGACGTGGTTGCGTATGCGTATAATTACGCAAGTACATTTTCAATAGGTACTACCTAGCCTCTTATATAAATGACCTTCGTGATCTTAAATTGCCCAATGACCGGATTGTAGCCTTTGCAGATGATACTGCTTTGCTATTTCAAGGTTATTTATGTAAAAAAATATAGAATCAGCCCTGTTCAGCTTCAATATGTAAGATGATTAAGACGAGGTTGACACTCAACACGGATAAAATTTAATGAATGACCATTTCTATTAATTTTGATATACTTATTTTGTAACTTATTTTGGTCTGCACTAATACACGTTACACACCCACACCCTAAGTTTTAAACAAGTTTTATTTCAATAATTACATTTGGAGAGCTGCAAAAAACCAATTGCTCAAAGCTAAAGTGGCGTTGGGGGTTATGTTAAAGTCATCATTAATCGTTCTCATTTATTTCTGAGTGGCATTTACGTGCTATAATAAACTAACCTTTGACAAAGGACGTACTATGATACACGATTTACACAAAGGTACGTTGATCTAATTACCTATACGGTCAATAAATTAATTTCATGCAATATCTGTTCCTTCATTATTAAAATACTGAAGAAATGGTATATTTTAAAAATGCCAGAATGGTAAGTCAATGTCAGTATTTACAAGTAAAAAGACTTTTAGGAATACGAGTCTGTGTCGCGGAAGATTTTACGGACATTTGTACATGAAACGGACACAAAGTATACTCAGATTCATAATAACAATTTATCGATCACACAAAGTTTTACTGTTATTCTTTATTATACGCATACTAAACACGTAAATATATACGGTACAAGGAAACGTCACGTACAAAGGCAAGCTTAACCCGAAATTGAGATTTCTTCCAGCAAACCCCGAGTGAATAGAGGATAGCAGAGAAATGTAATCGTACTGTTATACGTTCTTAGGAATCAGTGGAGAAATGAATAGAATAAAAGATTGAATAAAATAAAAGAAATAATATTGGCTTTATGTGTTCATACAGGTTCATAGTATCAATGAATTTGTACTAAGATTATACTAAGAGTTTAATGTCTATTTCGAGTGTAGTACAAGAGAACTAAAGATTTGTTACCCAAGTCTTACACTAATTATTCTTATTATACTCACTTACTTTAAAATCCCTATAGAATAAGATAATCATCATATTTTATTTTAAAATTTATGTACATTTACTAACCAACTAAATTATAAGTCAATTTAATAATTTATAGAATATTTTTCATTGACCTGAATTCTACAATCATATTTAACAAACATATCTATCTTACTTCCTACTACAATCGTAAGAGATATTAATAACATTGAAGGTTGTTTATTATCTACTTAGATGTCCATGACGTGCATACATTTAATTTATAGTCAACGTTAGCTTTTCTAAACGTAGGTTGTATTCACCTGAGCCCAGTAGATTAAACCAATACAACTTACAATGTTTATTTTGCGTGTTCCTCGATCAAACTTCTAAATTTAGTTTTTTTAATTAAGGTTCTGCAACGGTTTCTATAAAAAAACTTAGTCAAAATCAAAGCTGATGTTGGGCGGTTTCAATTGGCTAATTAGCGGACCCAGGCACCCAGGTTTTTAAATTTCCACCGGTAAAGGTTATGAGATATTTCTAGATAAGAAGATATTAGTCGCCTGCTCGACACTTTAGCTGCCCATTCTTCAGAAAGTAGAGGTTTCTAGACCAGTATCGTGTCACTGGCCTCTGCTTAACCTAACAATGTCCTGATCTACGTTAATAAGCAAAAAGCAAATCTTTCTACTTTTGTAAATATTCATAGACAGGAAAAGTCTAGTACAACCTCCAACGTTCGGGCACAAAATTAGAACATGAATATGAACAGATGCTTAAAATTCTGAAAATTATTAATATTATTTCTCAAAAGGTATCCAAAAAGAAATTAGTAAAGTACTATACAGATATAGGATAAATTATTGACCACTACTATTCGCTTTCAGTCTTCTGGCATACCTTTATATCAAACAAACTACTCAGTGTAAGGTAAAGTAGAAAGATTGTTAACCTAAGACTAATTATTGTAAATTATAATCACAGTAAACAATAACATATTTATTGTAAGTAAAAATAAAAGCAATAAAGTCAGCTAATGATTCTTCATCATGAGTGACTTGTAACAAACCCTTACGGGAATGTGAGATTTTGCATATTTTGTATTAAATATTGCCCAATTAGTGAACATATACGTTCCACAGTAAAAATGGATTACTTTGTTGAAATAACTGAGTTAAATTATGTTATTAAATTAGTTGATATGATTCCAAAAATTAAGTAATAAAATAGTTGTAGTGTTTTTATCATTTTGATATCAGTTCTGTACTTCATATCCTTTAGACTAATAGTTTATGAAACGTATGGCTGATGCTAAAGACAACTATTTATAGTACTAATATAATTTTTTATAATGTAATGAGGTTGGTTACCTGCAATTCTATCATATCCAGAACGGTAGAGCAGAAGATGATAAAAAAATCCGTATAGTAACGGATAAAGAATTTCGAGCGTCACCATACCTGTTCATCCTGTGAGTTTAAAAACTGACAAAGGGAGCAAAGTACACAAAATAACAGTACTATGTAAAGAAGGAAAATTAAAAAGAAAACTATACCAAACTGTCAGCCAGCATGGTACAGTAGACCAAAATCCCCTTTTCTAAGAAGACGCCTAGGTCCAGAAGCAGTCTAAGTGGCCTTGTAGGATGAAGAAGATTTTTTTATTTTATTTAATCAATAACTATAATATATATTTTACATGTTGAAAGGTAACCAACCAGTAGAAAAAGTTTTGTAGAGATGTTTTAAATTGTTTGTTTGTTTTTGATCGTAGTTATACCACCAACGATCGTAGTCTGTATGTGTCTTCTGATATTTATTTATTTCTAGGATTTATTTCACCCTTAGTTGGGTTATTTTATGCTGGTATAGGAAAAAATAATTAAAATGAAGATTTCCGTGAAACTTTCTTTATATTCATCAGATATAAATTATTTACCATTACATATTACTTTGTAGAATACGAAAACAATTATACTTGATACACAAAGCCCTGTAATATAAACTATAGTTTATTTCGTGCAAAAGGAACAATTTAAATTTAACTAATAAGTTTAAATTTGATTTTGAAATTAGACGTAATATACATGCTTTTTACTTTTTTTCGAAATTAGGTCAGAGCGGCGTCTTTGAGTCTACGACTGTCATCAGACCTCCACGATCTAAGTACTAAGCGTCAAAGACGTTAGTATGGTAACCAGGACTAAAGGCTTAACGTGCTCTCTGAGACACGGAGGCTCTTGTTTTAGAAGTATTATATTTATTCTGTCTGTTATTATTAGAATCTAATATTAAATAGATAATATCCCGTAAACGTACATCATTTAATTGTTCCTGTATGACAATTATAACTTAGTAATGAACCCGTAACATAAAAACTATCGAACATAATGTAATTTTATCTTTATAGAAATAATTCTACTGTAGTTATAAATATTTTACTGGTATTATACTATAGTCAGTTAAATAGTTAATATTTAAAGGGATATATCAAAACACAATACATCTTTCATAAAAGTGCTGTTTTCAATTTATTAACTATCTTATTTACAAATTTGTTTCTTAAAGCTTTGAGTGTAGGTGTAAATTGGAAGTAATAAAAACTTTTATAATTAGTCAATAAAACCCGTGGAGAATACAAAATACATATTGAAAAATTAAACTGTTTCAAGATGGATTATTTAATCGCTGTGATAGCTGCAAACAATTATGTTACACGTGCGTGCATTAAATATGCAACAATTTAACGCATATAAAATTTTTCGTAATTACTCATCGACAAATTATGCAAAATTAACAAGAAAAAGTAACATTGGTCAAAACTTGTGATTGTTTCTCTTGTTGTGAATATCTACACGATCTCGATTGCGAATAGTGATTTATCATCATTTCCTTGTAGGCGCCGTTACGGCGTGCTCTGTAAGCCAAAACAGTCTTACTATTAGGGTAGCGAGGGCATAAATTTACTATGATAATAAATTCGCCCCTATTTACACATAATATTATTTTCGTGAAAAATAACCAACCAAAAAAAAAAGAAATTGATATTTTCGTTTACATACTTCCCTATCTGTGATAACAAAAATTGGGATAGTTCATTAGCACACGTACAACTGAAACGCCAAACGAAAGTTAGTCTCTCAAGATTGCAAAAAAATCAAACGGTTGTCATCGTACAGAACATAAATTCTCAAAAACATTAAGCGAGAAGACGTTATCGTAAAACGTGTAACACTGCCTGAATATACATTTATTCAGACGGTGAACATGATTCCTACATAAATATGCCATATTTAATAAAAGATACAAAAAATAAAAGAGAATTTTCTTTGCTTATTTTCCTTTTTTCTTTGCTTACTTTAATTAATTAAATGTAAATGTTTCCAAATGTCCCCATCTTACTAAAATACATCTAAATATTTCAACGTTGAATAATAACATCTCTTTGCGTATTGTCAATTAATCACTATTACATCTAAACAAGTACTGCACTTGTCGTTAAGCCAATCTAGAGATATTTCACATTTTTATAAAAACATGTATTTACATTAAAATACTATCAATAGTATTTTGCATGCGTTAGTGACCAGTGTTAGGTATTTATATATTGATTGGTGTTAGTAATATGTCAAGAAATACAATATTTTTGGTCAAAAATAAAACTGTTTGAGAATCCTCATTGCGTTCCTTTTATAACTAATTTAAATCGTGTTACAAAGTAGATATACTATCATCTTTGGTATAAAAAAAAATGTGGTTTGGTCATGATGAAGGATGCTTTGTGGTCAAAGCATTTACTGTGTCTTGAGTACATAATAATTTCAATAAATATATATAAAATGTATACTCTTATGATGCAATATTAAGTTAACCTAAAAATATGTAAATCATACGAAGTCTAGTTGTCCGTGACATGCCAATCAAAGGTTTTGATGATTGTGACGTTTCTTATTATAAAAAAATATTATCAGCGACCTTCAATATGCAAAAAGTAGGTGACACAATTTTTTGCACTAGGTACCTACATCAACGTCAGGATGATAACTCATATGATAACTGGAGCCCTACAGGCACCCGCAGGAGCCGTGACCGGCGCCATTTTACAACAGGACTTGTGTATTTATTGAAAAAGTTACTTTATTTAAATACCTCTAGAAGAGAGTAAATTGATTCAGATAATGTATAATATAATAAAATATTTTGTTATGACTGTGGTATATTGTATATACTTACTAAAGAGATTATAGTTATTACCATTTAATAAACAGTAAGGCAAATATTCCATTTGTAATGGCTTATCGAGTAATAAGGAGATAATATTAAAATCCAAACAATTATACCTAGTCTTGCCATAAATATTGTAATAAAGAAAAAAGAAAATTGTTAACTGCAAATAACATTTATTACTTTTACAGTGTGTCAGTTTAATACATAAATATAAAACAATTAAAAATATAAAAAGCTTATTCGAAGTGGTCTCCATTGGCTGCAATACAGTCCTTTAAACGATGAGGCCAGTTATCAATAGAAGCACGCACTCTTTCCATGGGAAAATTCTTCACTGCCAATCGTATAGATTGTTTTAGGGACTCCAAATTATCATGGCGTTTAGAGCAAGCTGTACTCTCTAAAACTGACCACAAATCATAATCCAGCGGATTAAGATCGGGACTAGACGACGGCCAGTCTTCAGCTCTGATGAAGTCCGAAACGTTCGATTCCAACCAAGACTGCGTGGACCGAGCTTTATGACCCGGCGCCGAGTCTTGCTGGAAGGACCATACTTGGTTATTGAACATGGTGATGTTAAGGGGCTTAACTACCTTCTCAAGAATGGTATCTTGATACACTTGTGCCGATGTTTTGATACCTTTTTCACAAAAATATGGCTCAGTCACTCCTTCATAGCTAACACCCCACCAAACCATCACTGAAGTCGGATAATGTCCACGTTGCACTCTGTCGACTAATTGGGAAGCTTCCTTAGAGCTTTGAGCATAAATACGGTCATTTTGTTTGTTAAAATGTTGCTCAATTGTAAAAATTTTCTCATCCGTAAACAAAATTTTTCTGTGACCTCCCTTTGCGTACCGCTTCAGTAGTTGTTTCGATTTTACCACCCTATTCTTCTTTAAATTATCAGTTAAGAAATGGCCAGTGCGTCTCTTATAGGCTGCAAGTCCTAAGTCATCTTTTAAAATACGCGACATGGTTCTAGGTGCTATCTTCATTTCCCGAGATAAAATCTTTTGCTTTCGGACAGGATTTCTTCGAATTCTTTCCCTTACTGCTTTGACCACCTTTTTCGTACGAACACTACGTGGACGGCCAGATCTTTTTCTGTCACAAACAGAGGAGGTCTCATTGTACCTATTAATAGCCCGGTACACAAACATTTTACTAATACCAAGTGTATGGAGAGTTTTAAAAATTGCATTTGGCTCCATACCTACTTTGTGTAATGCTATCACAGCGATTCGGTTCTCTTTATCACCCCACACCATTTTAATATCGCAAAATATTTTACAATGTATTGGCGCCAAAATGAGAAAACACAATGAACAATCGTATAAAAATGACAGATTCGAAATTCAAATGTAATATTTTTTTATAATTAAGTGTAACAGTATTTATGGCCAGACTAAGTAGATGTCACTTCATCACCTAGATAAATTCTCTCGACGGCATTAGCTGGCGATAAAGAGACTAATTTAATTAACAACTTTAACTAATTTAAGTTTAAGTTTTGTAATGAAATATTGTATGAAAATATAAAGTAAGTTTTTTATTTAACACAGTATGAAATTATTAACGTGGGTATGACATAAAACATGGGTTTGAATATGTGTTCTGATAATTCTTGGTACATATATGTGAACTCGACTGTAAGTAGTTTTTAAACCATAGAGCCCTTCTCCTCTCTCATCCACCTCTTGTAGGTGTTTTAGCTTTAAAATTAGTACCATGTGCGCATTTACCTATTTCTCATTACTAGACTTTTCCCCCGGTCATATATTTGAACAAAAATGAAGGAAAAGAACAAAACTAATGTTGGAATGCGGGAAATTACCTGTCATGTATTATATTATGTATAAGTAGCATAAAATTTGCAATAAGTGCTAATTGTGCAAACAGGGACAAGACAGAAAAAAAACTTTAAACATTAACAACTAGCAGTTTCAGTAGCGTGGTAGTACCTGTCGTGGTACGAATACTCATTTTATGATAATCAAAAGTATTTTAACCTATATAATAAATATAAAATATGTAACTAATTATGGAAAAATCGACTACGAAGCGATCTAGTTCCATGCACATTTGGTGATACGCAAGACATAATGAGTACCTTGCTATTATCGTACTATCGTGATCTGCTCAAAGAATATGAAACGATACAATGTATCGATGTTTCATATTTCGGACATAAAATTGTCGATAGGATGATAGCAGTAACGGTGTTTATAAAATAAAGAAACAGCTGCGTTTTTTGGATTAAAATAAATAAAATGCGAAATATAGTAAATTAAGACCTTATACTATCTCGAAACTACTCCACTGCTCACATTTGATTTTGCATATCAGTGAAAGTATTGAATCAAGCCTAGTGAAACAAACATATAGTACATTTAAGTGTATATATTAAGTGTTAAGTGATTTGAAGAAAAAACAAACATAAATCAATAAACAAAGTTCAAAAACTTCACTCTGAATTTTACAAATAAATAATACTAATAATGCCTTAAAATTTAACGTACCAATACTACTTTAACTTTGTATATAAATACAATTTAGTAATAAGTGTACTGTATTACCTTAATTTAAAAATTATGACTATTTTTTCGAAAATATAAAGTAAATAATATACACAATAAGTACACGTACATTGTTTCGTGACCATTTG
The DNA here is from genome assembly GCA_949316085.1 of Hypercompe scribonia. Taxonomy (NCBI): domain Eukaryota; kingdom Metazoa; phylum Arthropoda; class Insecta; order Lepidoptera; family Erebidae; genus Hypercompe; species Hypercompe scribonia. Next base: position 9,466,080 of record OX438972.1, on the reverse strand, counting down.
ACAGACTTAGTATTTCTTTTAATAGCTTAAACGAAAGCAAATCAATATCTAATATCAATTTACATAATTTAATATAAATGGGGCAAGGGATTCCAGAGACAGAAAACTCCTCACCATACCTATGACAACGAGGAAGACTGCCTTCTACATCAGGCTTTTAATCTAACTTCCTAATGTGAGCTTTATTGTTATAGTATCTAATAGTTTGCTCTTAATTATATGCAATTTCTAACCTACATATCGAAATTTATTCATTTCAATCTTCAAGGCCCAGAGTTCTATTTCTTGCACAAATTTGCACCTATACGAGTAATTGGAGGGAGAAACCTGTCTATTTACCCTATGCTAGGGTCCTTGATATTTTTCTAAATTGATTTTTTGTTTCCATACTTATGCACTAGATGTACAGTAACTGTGGCTTATACCCTATTGTACGTCGAGTGACGCCTGCTCCGTGGTGAGCTCGTATGAGCCAGATAGCTGCGGTGACGCGGTGCGGGGGTTACATGATCGAACAGTGAGGCGAAGCCTAAATTTTAATACAAACTTAGGTACTCAGGACTCTTAAATTACTTCAGCAAGATAATAAAAATATTTTTTTTCAAACTGAGTAAAATCAAAAAGACGGAACTGATCCGATTAAAACCGTGCTGCATCCCTGACATAACGATGAATCACTGTAAATGTATCGAACTATCAAATTCATAAAACTTCAACGGTAAATTATCATATTAAGAAGAGAAGTATTAACCCTTAACAAATCTCAGAGTCCTAAGTTCAAGTGGGATCAATACACGGCGTGGTGACTAACTAATGCATGTTATCGAATGCTCTCACCGCTCTGTATCTGAATGTGGCTTCATTGAGTGACTTCGCGCATTTACAATGATATCTACTTTCTTTCACCCCTTATTACTAAATAGCTGACATTGGACTCTTTTTATGAATCCACTGCTTACGAGTATTTCAAAGATTTTTTCGTGTAGACAAACATACTCTGTTATGATCTCTGCTAATTAATTTGTTTGCTAACAGCAGGAATGTAGATAGTGAACTTTAATATGTTTTACATTCGTTAAAAGCCTTAAATAGTCCACTGATTGAAATAAGACTCTCCTTAGACAGGAGATGGATGGATTAAAAGATTTATGTTACATTTTTCTTCTCTTTGGAGGGCTGTTATTCTGTACAGTTTGCTCCCGTAGTCAGTTGTTACAATACCAACGGGATTAATGGAGATGGTATCATTCCGTATTTTCAATCCATCACCACACGGGTATTCTACATTACTACTTTCTAAATATGAAACTGAAGTAGCTATAAATGGCCTAAGGAAAAGAAAAGAAATGTTACTAAATTATTCTTAGTAGACTATTGATGTGATGATGTAACACTTAAGTAGCTTTTACGGTTTGACTTTTTCTAAATAGACTAACGATAAAAAACATTTTCAAAACTAGTCATGCCATTCAGTGAACCAAGAACAACTTATTTAAACATTTTGTTAGTAAAGTCTCTTACACAGTAATCTTTTGGAAAAACCAACTCCACTTAAAGTATATTCAATCCTATACTTATGCAATTGTGACGTACATATTTCTAGCACGAAAATAAAATTCAGTGGCATTAATCCATCGTCATGTGATCTTTTTAACTGTGCTTTGACAATCGCAATCATCAGTAGAACCTAACGTATAATGTATTTCCTTTAAACGTATCTGAATCCTAAGTTACGTAGTAAAACTGTTTAATAAGGTATGATGAGTAATCCTTTCATTCATAATGATATGATCAGATAAATATTAGTTTGTGTTGCAAAAAGAATGTAAAGCAAAGTCTCGTTGTCGTGTTGTCACGTTGCCATGAATCATTCTGTTGAAACAATTATTCCGGGTATATTGACAGATGTTTAAACAAACAGTCATCATTGATACCCATATGCATAAAATTTCTTTTCATTGTTATTGAAGTATATGGTGCAATTTTTAAAATAAGTAATTTACGATGTAATTAAAGGTTATTTCTAAATTTCGCCACATTTTGTGTTAATTTGTGGCATTGTTTTTAAAATCACAGCTATTTGTATTCAAAAAAGTTATTAAATATTTATGTTGAACATACTTAGTCTGGCCATAAATACTGTTACACTTAATTATAAAAAAATATTACATTTGAATTTCGAATCTGTCATTTTTATACGATTGTTCATTGTGTTTTCTCATTTTGGCGCCAATACATTGTAAAATATTTTGCGATATTAAAATGGTGTGGGGTGATAAAGAGAACCGAATCGCTGTGATAGCATTACACAAAGTAGGTATGGAGCCAAATGCAATTTTTAAAACTCTCCATACACTTGGTATTAGTAAAATGTTTGTGTACCGGGCTATTAATAGGTACAATGAGACCTCCTCTGTTTGTGACAGAAAAAGATCTGGCCGTCCACGTAGTGTTCGTACGAAAAAGGTGGTCAAAGCAGTAAGGGAAAGAATTCGAAGAAATCCTGTCCGAAAGCAAAAGATTTTATCTCGGGAAATGAAGATAGCACCTAGAACCATGTCGCGTATTTTAAAAGATGACTTAGGACTTGCAGCCTATAAGAGACGCACTGGCCATTTCTTAACTGATAATTTAAAGAAGAATAGGGTGGTAAAATCGAAACAACTACTGAAGCGGTACGCAAAGGGAGGTCACAGAAAAATTTTGTTTACGGATGAGAAAATTTTTACAATTGAGCAACATTTTAACAAACAAAATGACCGTATTTATGCTCAAAGCTCTAAGGAAGCTTCCCAATTAGTCGACAGAGTGCAACGTGGACATTATCCGACTTCAGTGATGGTTTGGTGGGGTGTTAGCTATGAAGGAGTGACTGAGCCATATTTTTGTGAAAAAGGTATCAAAACATCGGCACAAGTGTATCAAGATACCATTCTTGAGAAGGTAGTTAAGCCCCTTAACATCACCATGTTCAATAACCAAGTATGGTCCTTCCAGCAAGACTCGGCGCCGGGTCATAAAGCTCGGTCCACGCAGTCTTGGTTGGAATCGAACGTTTCGGACTTCATCAGAGCTGAAGACTGGCCGTCGTCTAGTCCCGATCTTAATCCGCTGGATTATGATTTGTGGTCAGTTTTAGAGAGTACAGCTTGCTCTAAACGCCATGATAATTTGGAGTCCCTAAAACAATCTATACGATTGGCAGTGAAGAATTTTCCCATGGAAAGAGTGCGTGCTTCTATTGATAACTGGCCTCATCGTTTAAAGGACTGTATTGCAGCCAATGGAGACCACTTCGAATAAGCTTTTTATATTTTTAATTGTTTTATATTTATGTATTAAACTGACACACTGTAAAAGTAATAAATGTTATTTGCAGTTAACAATTTTCTTTTTTCTTTATTACAATATTTATGGCAAGACTAGGTATATATAATAGTGTATGGTAGTGAACTTTAAGTAGTCTCATAAGCTTTGCCTACATTTCCGAGTGAACAAATATTTTGCCTTGTCATTCAATTGAATTGAGATTGAGGCGGAAGATGCCTCATTGAGGCTGTCATTTGGAGAGGTGCTTGTTCAGCAATGAATGTCCTATTTCCGAAATGAATTGCAATGATGTGAAGTATTCACACAGAGTTGTTGAAAGAACTAGGGGTTCTTGTCGCTCAATTTCATGTTACTAATCCCTTTTAAAAAAGTATAGCATAATAATACAGAAAAACTATAATAATGCAATAAAATGAAAGGATCTTTGGTTGGTTTGCTTTTATTTGTGGAACTACCAGTCCGATAGTCCGATAGTTCGATAGAACGTGATTTAGTATTGGATAAAATATTTTTTGGGAAGAGTTTAAAGGTGGCTAACATCTGTGTAACATGTATTCTAAGTATCTTTTACAATTAGTAGCGAAGCAGTGGTTATAAGTACGTTATTAGTAAGATAGAAATAACATAAACGTATTTAACCGAAGGGGTAAAATGCACGATCTGAAATATCCGCAGCTGTTTTTTTGTTAACTTAACAATCTGACGTCTCACGGGGTTCGCGTGTCTTTACCAGGAAGTGTGGCTACTTATTGGCTAGTTCTGTCCGTGTCGAAATCGTAATGTCTTCCCGGGATTGCGACGCGATGTAACCCGAAACGCTCCTCACGTTACGTGTCGAACGTTATTCGCGCAACACGTTGCAAGTTATGTAAGAATTGTAAACATGAAGGTAATGACAGCATTCTACTTCTCTTTGTTCAAATATTTTGTAAAGTACATAGCCTTTTTACGATTTAATTCTTCTCGCTAATGATCGTAATAGAGTACACGTATGATAATGTTACTCTAAGCTAAGACTTTGATTGTGCACAACATCTTACATCGTATGCTGCACATGCTTACAATAAAAATTAGCACTAAAAATTATTAACAATGGATATTCCTAGATTTAAAAAATAATAGTTTAAAAAACTAAAAAAACACGCTTTTATTGCTAATCGAACTAAAAACTAGAAAATAATCTTTAATGACAAAGAGTCTAATATTACAGTAGTAGAAGATCGAACAATAAATTATAGTGAATCGCCTCAAAATAAAATTATAATAAAATTTAAGTTATTAACAGAATAATTCAATTCAGAGTAAAAATTATCATCTGCGCTAATAAACACAGTTTGTGAGCTGATGCTTTCGCTGTAGGTATGCGGTGAGATTACAATATCGAAATATTTTGATTGATAAATTCGTTACCGCAATCGTACGATACAATCTCTTAATAAATCTAATCTAGCCCTAATAAAGTTAAGACACGTTTTATCGGTTAACAGCCTGAGGAAATTAAATATACTTATTTAGTTGTTACGCTTTTTTATTATTTTTATTACATTATATCTATTAATAGAAGGCCACCTACATATTTTTAAATTTTATGTTAAATAAATTGACGTTATAATTAGTTATTCCAATTAACATGACATTATTTTCGTATTAGACCTTTGACCGGTTTTTCAACAGCCAGCTAAACATTCAGATAGTATTTATTCAGCAGTTGCGTAATTTTGAGGTTTTTAATGGTCAGACAGCTGTTTTTTGAGGAATAAAGTTTAAATCTGAGAAATATCTTTATCTATTGTTTCAAACGTCAGTTAGCGATAGTGTCTATAGAATAGTGATTTTGATGTTCGTGCATTTAGATAGTTTCTCTTTGTCATTTGGTAACGTTCATGTACGTAGTTGCTTAAGTATAGAAGATCAGCTTAGTATCAGATACTAAGCTTTTTGTGTTCCGAGAGAAAAGAAACGGTTGTTACAGAAAAAATTACCGATATTTCAAATAACGGTATAAATTTTCTTTTACACAATACCATATACTACTAAACTAAAGAGAGCGTATACTATGGGTACTAAACTTAAATAAACTTTTGTTTTGTAAATAATTACATATTATACTTAGAAAAACTCATACCAAGTCTAATATTAAACGCTCATGCACAAAAATATTTGACATTGACTTCTATGAAAGTACTATATAACTCATTAAACAAAACCGATAACCGTCCACGACTTTTTTACTAAATTAGTAGTTACTATCCTTAATTAGAATTAATTTGAAAATAAGAAAAACCAAATTTAAATGGTGTCCAATAGCTTATGATCCCTATCTAGCGTGTTACTAACTATAGAACTGCATCTCGCTTGCGCATTGTCACACAGTGAACCCAGCTATGAAAGATCACCAAGTGTTTCCACCCAATTGAAAAACATAAAAAGTTTATTTGTTGTTTTGAAAGTGACATATACATTTATTCTATTTTTAGTTTACCAAGGATTGGAAAAACCTGTCCTACGTAGCAGATAACTTAGTACGTAGAAATAAGATTTTGATATTATATTATTGTTGGCATGATGTAGTCTTTACTTTATGTCTAAGGATGTAGAATTAATGAAGAAATAAATAAACACAGTAAAAAGTTTGTCGTCCTACAGAAATTTGAGTGTTGGCTAGCGAAGAAAATAGATTGTGATAAACGAAAATATGTTTTGCCTTTGCTACTAAATGATGATTCCGACAATTGCAAACACTATGTGAAAATGACCACAAGGAGGCCTTATTCTTTAAAAAAGGTATCAAACTGGTGGTCCTGATTGGTGGTAGATTAGCGTAGTTCAAAGGTAGTTTATTATATCATTTCATATGAATTGAATATGTGTAAATATGGTTCTTAACTACATAAATGTGTGTCAGTGTAACTTAGTATTAACACTAAAAGCTAAACTAGCGAAAGACAACGCTCACTACTATGTACTACTGTTTATCTTTAAAGTTATTTATTGTTTATTTGTACATGTAATTAAAGTATAGTCTATTTCTTCTTATTAATATTATTTTGCAACATAAGTTAACATTTGTTGCAACAATGTATCCTACAAAGTGTAAAATGTGTAAGATACATTGCACATAGTTCCATTTGTCAGCTATACTTGTGAAAGTTTGGAAGTCTATTTATAAATATAGAATAGTATTGCCAAAGAAAGGCATAGGAAGTAGGTATGAAAGTGCAACAGGCCAGCTGGTCCACGAGGTTTCCAAATCTCTGTATTCGCGTGAATGGCCGGGTTGAACGAACTGTTTAGAGCGGAGCAAGCGCAATACAAGCCCGGCCAATCGATAAACTCTTGCGTAAGCGCAACACGCCCTCCTAAGGGATTTAATATAAGGAACAATTACCAAAAGGTGTTTAAGACATTCTTGAATTGTTGTGCATTATAATGCTGCGAGTAAATCTTGATTGTCTAACTTCCCTGAAGGGTCGGTTGCGCCAGCCCTTATCACAACGCTGTGCAGCGACTACTTCAGTTAAGTAGTTACTGCTCTGAACTGGTATTACATAAAACCTTTAATTATTTTCTTAGATATCCTGTTTTAGTCATTATTATTGTTTACTACCGGCTATAGTTGAATTACTGTACTTGGAGTGTTAGGGATGTTATTTATATGTTCTTGCAGACACAATTAATTTAATAGTAAAGAAAATAAACAGTAAAATCTACAAAAAATCTTTAAAAACTGAGGACTCTATTAGTATATATAAGGTAAATTAACAAGATGTGGTTATTGTTACTTTGCTTACAATAAGACGTCAAATAAAGTTATAGATGTGTCAGTTAACCTATTAGCTTTAACGGATTTTTTCTTTTGTTGGCGCGTTTTGTAACGCACAAGTTATCAGAAAAATACAAGGGGTTTCGAAAAAATAGACTATAATCTTCTGAATGTTTCCCAAGTTTCTCTTACTGTTTCTCTGCTTCTCTTACAATAAATCCAATATATACTAACGATTTTTTTTATTATTGGTGTGTATTTATGTCCATATTTGTATAGTTATTGGACACCACCATAGCTTTAAAACACATAAACTAAACTTTGTCTATTCTTATTTCCTATTGACTTCTCCACCAAAAGGTTGCCTGAAAGAATTATTTTATTATAATATTATACTACAACTATAATATTATAACTGGTATAAAACCAAATACATTCTATTGTAAGTTTTTCATTTAATATACATACTTTTGTTAACAATCTAAAAATTTAAATTATCATATGCACTAAGAAGCCCCAAACCTAATTAAAAATGTCATACAGATACACCAGGAGTAAGTTAATAAAAATTATCATTTGAAACAACCTTCCTACACATAAGTTTCCTAAACCTTCAAAGGTTTACAAAAACTTTCCAATAAAGAGGTCTATTGTAAACGAGGCCTATATTTCTAACGCGCGAGGCCCGTGACGTCATTTCGCCAAAACTATTAACTACGCACTTCTTAGGTCAACTGATAACCTACTTACTGCTTACTGGGCAGTCAATTGCGTTGCAAAATCTTTCAATTACATCATATACTATTGTAACTACTAACAACTAGATATTGATAAACTACGCACAACACACTCTTCATAAAAGTGTTCCCGATTGTCGTTGGTACAACCATAGATTATATTAATAGGACAAATTTGACCAAAGATATGTTACATAGATATTGTATTTACATGAAATTATTCGTATTTGCGAGTATATGTAACTTTGTTGTAGGATGTAAAAACCTAGGTTTGGTTATATATTGTCTACTAATGATGTGATTGTCTTAGTCGTTTTGTGCATTTACTATTACAGAACCTACAACATAATATTCGAACTTAAAAGGCAATGACAATAGTTAAGAAAATGTTCATGGTACAGTATGATATGAAATTATAATACTGGAATAGATTTTCAAACCAATATTCTCCAATTTTTGTAAAAAGTCTTTAGATTTATTACCTGTCTTCGATGGCGGCTCGTGATCCAGTGTTTATTTATGTTCATATCATGGTAAAACTACCATCATCATCTTAGCTGAAAGATGCACATTGCTGGACACAGGTGTCCCCATGACTCTCCTCAATAACCAGTCTTTTACTATCTTCATCCTTCCCACGACTTACGCTAGAGAAAAGCTGAGTTTTTTCCCATAAAATTATTTTGGAAAATCCTTTCTTTAATCTGCAAGACTTGACGCCGAGAATTTCAATTTTTATAATATTTTGTTTTATTATGTTAAATGATTACACTAAATTGTTAGTTTTTTTAATAATTTGGGTATTGGACGTTCTACGAGTATACATTCTTTGTAATCATTACGAAAAATTGCAGGTTGTAGGAAACGGTATGATTTTTAAAGATCATTCATTACGAGTCTTTTTTATAATCTTAATTTAATTTCGGATTTTGATCCTGCAAGTATATACCAACCCCATCGTACTTTAGTACACAATAAATACACATAATTAAAGTTACAACAGTTTGGTACATTGTATCATTGCTGGACTATTGTAGTCAGGTGCCATTTTAGCTTACTTGTACAGCTCATTATGCTTTTTATTGAATTCACATCGAACGAATTTACTTCTAGTTCCTTAAACAAAACTTCGTGCTCAATTTTATTCCTGTCACAATCCATCAGCAAATGTTGCACATCTTCTACTTTATTACACATTGGACAGTCAGGCGAGTCAATTTTTTTTTATCAAATATGCTGTTCGATAGATTGATACAGGGGGCTATTGATGCAGGGGTGACAGTTATCGTGGTAACTGTGTGCGCCCTACACTGTCACGATGACTGTCATGCTTTTTACGTACCCAAGCGGGGTGTGAACAAGTATCACACTAGGCCGCCATAGTGAGTGTCACCATACTGTATTGTGTGCATTTACAATGAGTATGGTAACTACAACTCTTGGGTTCTATTCATGCATTCCATCAGGCAAAGTAGAGTTACTTTGGCAGGCTCTTAATATAGAAAAAAAAAGATAGTTCTAAAGTGAGTGCTAAATCGAGCATCTTCAAACCATGTCATCTGTAAGCAATACCTCCCGTATGGCCTTAATAATCTCATCAAAACAGTGGTTGTTTTTAGGCACTAATTCCCAATAGTCGGGCAGATAATTTATAAAGCTTCTGTTTACAGGTGCCAGTTTCGCTATTCAGTCTTGTTCAATTACCTTTAAGACCAATATGCGCTGGAACCCATTGCAACCTTGCATCTTTAATACTTTTATTTAATGAAATAATAGTTTTTAAGATTTCATGGGCTATCGTAAAAGGCCATCGAGTCCTATGTTATAGTGTACTTTTACTTCTGTTAATAAGATCTTATACATTGCAATCATTTCCAGCTACGTTGTACAAGTCTCAAGATTAACTTTAACACAAACCTCATATTGTACATTTTGATTAGAAAAACCAGCTCCCAAACCATATTCGCTTTTAGATCCATACGCAAATATCTTATGCCACTCTTTATGTATATATGTAGTATATATATAATATATGTATTATTATATCTTTATTCTGGCACTTTGGTGTCAGAGTTTAACAATACCTAAGTGTGAGAAATTGTGAACTTGATTTACTGTTAAATTGTTTAGTGTTTACACGAAACAAAGAAAAATTATGAGCCTGATTTATTGTTGAATAACATGTTACTTTAATTTAATGTTGTTAAATTATTATTTAAACATAATTCAAGTTCATAATTTTTTTTTGAGGATTTAATATGTTCAAGATTTAAATTATGTAAAATATTTTTCAACTTCTATATCCGTTATCGAAACATCTAAGAAAAATAAACTAAGAAGAAACAATGAATTAATATTGCATTGACACACAGCACGAAAAATTTTAATAAGCAGCAGTTTTCTTTTGTTCGCCCGTCAAATTCATTCATCGCCTAATATCGACAAAACACGACATGCACAATTTCCACAGACCATAAGTCTCAATTCCCGGCATCAACATGTCACTACTTCTTTAACGCTGGACAGTCTATCTGAATGTAATACCCTTAGTTACATTAATAGTCTACCAAGCTTCAAATCAATTCTTATGTCCATTAATGATTGTCACTTCTTTCTCGTTATTTACCATATTGTTAACTTCCCGTTGTACCTGGCACACTTTCTCTCTGAACCACAAAGTGACTTCACTGTAGGGAATACAATATTCTATAATAACAGCGATCTCGCCAGCCACAGTACGAGTAGACGCACTTTGTGACAGATTTCTATTTTTAAGGTAGCGTTGAGCTCATGGAATTGATGCAAAAAGTTTTCGCATTTCATCCCAGTCTGCTGAAGAGTAGTGCCATAATTGTCCTCTCACCACCACTGTGCGTGGCGGGGCAACAAGAGGCACTGCGACGGACGCCAGACAGTGATCGGAGGATCCCCGTCTGGCTAGAACCGATACTCTGTACTGCACTAGGTGACTCGTCAGCAGTAGGTCTAGTAAGGAAGGTACTTGACTCGATATGTCTGGTATACTGGTGGGCTGGAGCACCAGCTGGGTGAGGTCACACAACTGGTGGACGATTCGACTCGCGTGGTCAGTTTTAGAAGATCCCAATCAGGACTCGTGGTGGGCGTAAAAATCTCCCAGAAACACCAGCTCGGCGGTCGGAAACTACTCCTCTGGTTTATTCGCTCCTTGACTGTGATGGTCAAAAAGATGAGTTGTCCTATGTCTCCGAAATGTAGTAGTCCGCGTAGATTTGACTCATTGATGCAAAATCTACGTGAAGCCAGAGGATCGACAAGGACGGGTCCTCAAGGCAGCGCAGACAGTGACAACAAACATCCACCTTGATAAAAAGACATATTGCATCCTTTGCGAGAAAGCATTGTTCAAGCAAGTAGCCGGGATAATAGAGATATGCTGTATCAATAGGGTAGCACATTTGTATCTCCGTCAGAAAGAGCATTGCCGGTCGTACCGTTTCAAGGTGCTGATGGACGGCGATAAGGTTTGCATGGAGTCCACGGTTATTTGTTAACTCTACCTCAAAAAGCGAGTTGGTGGAAGAGGAGGATGCCGTTGTTGTAACAGTATTTCTTCTTTTTTTGTGCTGCTATAGTATTTGGGAACCTCTCCATGCCGCGAGCGACCAGTGGTACCACCGTTTCTACGGGTCTCCTTGGCCGACGGTTGGATCCACGCCACACTCACAATAACTCTACGAGCGCTGCACTGCTCACACATACCACGATAACTGTCACCCCTGCATCATTGGTCCTCTGTCCCGCACTCCCCAACGAAAGACGATGAAAATAAAATGAATAATTCGTAGATGCTCTGTACTACCCAAAAAAGTGCAAGTAGAAAAAAACTATTATTATAAGAATGGTATTTATAAATAACAATGAAAAGAGATACAATTGATATATATATAATATAACAATATAGTATTCGTGAACAAACTCGTTGTCAATTTAACGATCGGTCTTAACGGTTTGATTGATTTTCCAGTTGCATAAAATAAATCCTCCTCCTAAAAAGCCCTGTAGAGGAACGGAGAGGATGGGATCAATTGGGAGAGTTTGTCAGAACACTCTCTATGATAAAGGACTGCCATAGAGGCGACATCTTTTCGCAACTGCAGAGACTCAAGGAATTCAGTGACTTTCGGGTTATTGATAATCTGGACTGCTCACCGCTATAACTGATCCAAAGCGTCCAGCAAATACTGCGCGAATCCATCGTAAAGATGAGGACAGTACTCCACGCAGGAAAAATTAATATTTATTAATACGACGATAATTTATGGAGCTGCTATACTAATGCATCAATAATTATACAAAAACTTGACGAAATTTTTGAAAAGGAAACCTCAGGGTATCGCATTATACAAATAAAAATTTTGTGAGAGAATGTATGTCATAACGATTCAGCTTTCATCCGTATTTAATATCCGTCCCTAATATCCGCTTTCCTACTTTTATGAAACTGCAAAAGATCTGCATTAGTAGACTTATTTTAAAGCAGTTGATAAATTAAAATATGATTAATAATTGATGATACAGATCCTGTCATTACGGAATAAAAGTAGTTTACTAGAACTCTTTTCATCAGATAAGAACATACAGAAATAAAGATCATTCGAGGCCTTTTCAACTCCTCAGACAATTATTAACAAGGAATGAAATCAGTTTCTTATAAAGTAGAAAAAGACAAGCATTGCCATTTACATCAATAGGTTGTACTATGAAGTACTTGTTTGTTTTGATCCAGATGTCGTAAAAACAGCTGTTCCCAGATCCCTCCTGTCTCAGGCGCAGAGTGGCACACCATGTGGATTAAGTCGATCCGATTCCGATACACCACCTCGCCGTAAAACCCGGTGGGGTAACGGCCCGAGGAGATTTCAACACGTTAAAAAATAAATTGAGCAATTATATCTTTTAAATAAATATAAATTTAAATATAATTGTAAACTTCGTAATTTTCGTATGAAAATTATAAAATTTCATTTCACAAACACTATTGCACAGTAACGAAGTTGATAAAAAGTATGGAATTCTTAAAACATGCATTTTTTACAGTTTATTTTTAATACCTCGAAACAGCTATCTAAATGAATGTCTGAGGTTATCCTTGCAAAAGTCATAGACGTACCTACTTAAAGCTAAAAATATGTTACATAACACAAGGTGACCCTAGAAATTCGACAATACAGTCGTAAAGTTTAACTACATTGACCTCTACAAAATTATTATTACAATACTAAAATATATAAGCAAATAAAGATAATATAACAATACTGGAATCACTTGGTTACGATGAGATGGCACAATCAATATTTTTATAATAGGCTTATAAAAATTGCAAACACATTGTATTAGTCGTTCAAAACTCAAGCAAGTCTAGGTTCGTAACGTTATCCGGTTGCTGGGTATTCCCAAGTTCTATTGAATGAGCAGGATAACTTCTATAGCACGTAAAGTTCCCCCAGTGTAAAGTTCCTTTCTTTTATTTATTGGCTGTTGGAATAAGGGGATGCCTCTGTTATAGCTCTGCTTATCAAAAACTTTGTTTTAAAAAGACAACTCACACGCAAGTTATATTTATATACAATGTCACAGGGAACTTAATAAATATACATGAAATAAACAAAAAAAATATTCAAACTAAGAATAACACAGACAACACAAAAAAATTGTCTCATGTGTGGATTGAACTTACAACACTCAGCGCAGTAGGAAGCGGTGAGGTGACCACTTAAAACTGCTATGATATCAGTGCAGTCAACCTCAACAGAACTTTATGATAAGAACCTCAAAGAAAGTGGCTTAAAATCTTAAAGTAAGTAAACGTTTGTACTACTCGACGATCACGACACTTAGGCCAGAGACTAGATTTGGTCTCACAAAAGCGGACGTGATTGATGTCGAAAGTGTATGTCGATGTCTCAAATTCTAGCTTACGCCATCTTACGTTATGTTTAGTATTATTTTGGTAGGTAGCGTAATAGGTAATAGATGGTTTTTCATTTAATATTTTAGTTTATCCAGTCACTTTTAAAAAGCTTGAATTTTGCTTAACCTTGCTTGTACCCGTGCCAATTAGCGTAACACCTATACCCGCGCACGGTCTCACGGACCGACATTTTAAAAGCCGAAGCTTTAATTTTTTTTCGAGAAAACAGACGTAATTTTATGTATGTATTTACAATTTGACGGTAACGTATAGAATGGAAGTAAATTTAAAGAAGGCTATCTCCATACTATAAGAGCGTCACATACACACATACCTATTTAACGCTTGGTGGTACACGGTTACAATGCTCCGTAAAACGAGTTTATATAAGTTAATTATTTTACTACATTTTCATCATACTATTAATAAGGATAAAAAAATAATTACAGTTCATTCATCAGTTAAAAGTATTCCTTAATTTACATATGAGTAGTTACCATTCGTTTATGACATCACCAAAGTTAAGATAGGTCTTAAACAAATTTTATGAGTCACCTTTAGTGTTAGTCGGTTCAAAGTACCCTAGAGGTAATATCGTAAATTAGTTTATATCTTTTGATTATGTTAAATAAGAGGCTTAATTTTCAGCACCTAGGGATCGCAGACATAAATAAATATCAAGTTGATAGAGACGTTATGACAGAAATCGGATAGATGACAGACAAAAACTGATCTAGTAATTTTTCTTTTCAAAAGACGGGATCCTTTCTTGTCTGTGCGGAAACTTACTGGTGATCATATCAGACCCGGACCACCAAAAACGGCCTGCCGTGTCAGGTACTAGTAGCTGAGGAACCAGGTGCACCCTAGAAAGGAAATCCTTGAAATACCGACGTACCTACGTCTACGTACGGCTTGTAGATGATCCACTTCTGAATGAGAATCCCCATGTTCCCTTTTTGCTCACGAAAGGGGCGCGCACGCCCCGTAATATCGTGCCGGTATTTCGGTTACTTATGTTAAGGTGACAGATTGCCACACCTGTCACCCCCAGGCTTGTGCTTATGGAGGATGGAGATTGTTTAGCTATCTCCGGTGCCTGAATCGTCCGTAGTATCGTTCCCGGACCTTACAAATCGGTAGAGCTCTAAACCTTTACCAGTCCCGCTCTGCCATCTGCTAAAAAAATCATAACTTGCTCGCAGAAGGACACCATGGAGTTCCACGCACTCTCGCTCCATACTATGGCCGTAATCATACTACCGAGTGAGAGAATTCCCACTCTAACATCAGGTCACGCCTCTATTTCGCTTACGGTGTGTATTCAGGTCAGGCTGTTCACCGCACCGAATCCACGGTCCAGTTAGCGCAGTGGTGACACTTATGTGTTGGTTCCTTTAGAACTAAACGCGATTTCAGTGATCACCTTCGTCAGCTGGTATGAGAAGATCCCGTGAATTCTCTCGACTCAATCTTCCTTAACAGATCTTACTTTTGCAATAGTGCCGTACTCTGTGCTTAGCTACCCAAATCGTTCCTTCTATTTCTCCACGACGACCTTGTGGAGTTGGACTTTCTGATTCTCGATTTCTTGAGTTTAAAATATTCAGCGCAAGCTGCGTGCCTCCACATGCCACTGCTAAAAAGATGCAAGATGCTCGTCTCCAGGTCCCACAGCGGAGTTCCAGCCAGCAGACTCGCCATCTCAAATCTCTGTTGGTCCAAATCTCGCTACGGTCTTCACTAAAGTCTCCTGCAATCCTATATATATTCAAAAATCCTAATATATATTCTCTTTGACAACAGACTATTAATTCTAGCACCCCATCTACTACTTTTTATAACTGTTATATGTTATGTATGCTAGATGATATTCACCAAATAGTTTTATCAAAGCCATCTGTATTTGAAAGGAGTTTTGATCTCGAAAGTTTATCCTCCTCTCCACTGTGATCAGGGTTACTGGTTTAGTATTTGGTAGATACGTTGTGTATAACAGTGCCTATAAACAAATTCGAACTGTTAAATTGCGTGACTAAAGAACATTGTAATAACTTGCAACAGTAAAATCCTCCAACTGAAATTCTTGGCAATATAAATGACATGTTTAATGTTCTCTTGTAGTTAAACGGTAAGAAATTAATGACATCACACGATGAAATTGAAACTAAATATTAATATTGAATGGTCACAGGATATGAATCAACTCATGTGGGTTTATTTTATGCCACTGTAGGGATTTCGATAGAGCTAAGTCATGATTCACGTCATTCATAATATTCGTAATAGTTCATTGGCATTACTTTAGAAATTCAATATACCTGTTTATTACATTCCTACTAGATCCTAATGCAAAAGGCTACAGAGCAATGAACTCCGTTTAGTTACTAGCATAAAATACTTATTATGCGTTTATGTAATGCTCCTGGTCGTTATATACAAGTATTTGACGTATATTTCGGTTTACACTATGTAAGCATGCCTGTTTTAAAGTTCAAGGGCCTTGTCAATACCTTTAATAGCTATAACAATCAGTACTGAGACTTTGAGCCCTTTATTATGCTAACAATTGATACGACCTTAGAATTATTTATCATTACTTTATATTGCAGAAGTTACTTGGTGTACATATTTATATTATATCTAAATAATGGTGTCGTACTCTTAATCATAATAATTATCACTAAAGTTCTCAGAAATTGTTAATGTCTATTACGATTTTAACAAAGTAAGCAAGTACATGGATATAAGATACAAAGTAATTTCAAAAAAGTGCAATTTGATTTTGAGAAATACTAATATGATATTTACTCGAACTTATTATAACACTGAATATCAATTCGTGCAATTTTTCAATCAATGTGACATGAAAACATACTGACAGCCGTGACGTTCTAAACAAAATACTTATTTAATTCACCATTTGTATCGGGCAGGACACTGATATATATTTTTTTACGAGCCTGCCAAAGTGACTCTACTCTGCCTGACAGAAAGCATGAATAGAATCCAAGAGCTGTAGTCACCATAATCATTGCGAATGCAGACAATGTAGTATGGTAACCCACACTATGGCGGCCTAGTAAGATGCTGTTTCACGTCTCTCTTGGGGATGGCATGACAGTTATCGTGGCATTGTATTGTACACACTTACCACGACAACTGTCACCCCTACATCAATGGGCCTCCAATCTTGCACTCACCATCGAAACACGACAGCACGGATGCTGTCGCTTTAAGTAGATCTTCTGTGGGTGGGTAGTACTACCCGAGACGAGCCGGACCGCTCGTGTTAAAATCAGCATGGCTCTACTACCTAGTAAATCCATCCCTAGTAGTCTCTTTCTGTACTATGTTTTATGCTTATCATGAAATTAATAAATAATACTTACTAAAGCAAACGAACTACTCATGTGAGTTGAGTGATCCTTTCATGGTCGATTTTTTTAAATCTCTTAAAGGAACAGTATCACTTAAAAAAAATAACTGAAGCTAGGCAACTAAGTAGTGAAGCAATAAACTATTTTATTAAAACATACTAATCAATAAAAATTACTAATTGTAATAAGTATTTTCTCCATTTCTTAAATTTTAGCAGAGTTAACTTTCAATATAATTAATTAAACAAAATAAAAGTATTGAATATAGGTCATAAGGAGTCGGTCGTTTTTTGGGACTGATTTGAATTAACCTTCATTCACCAAACAATAAATTGCCTAAATAACTTTTTTATTTGACGATTTAGCCCATTACATAAGAATAAAAAGTGAAAGATTTATTTATTACAAAGTTTGTTCATATTGAAATAAACAAAAATCTTAAATAACATAAATCAGACTCACAGTTAGTACCGTGTACAGTACTAATTACTTGACTGGTTTACGTTAATAATATTTTAACATGAAGTTGTACCATAACATTTGAATTTCAATAGTCTTAAATATAATAATTTATGATTTATTATTTAAAAAATATAATTCAATTTTCGGTTTGTACCGTTCTCAAAAATAGTAAGCCGACTTATTTACCGGGCTAGTTTTTAGTATGTTTTAAATCTAATCTAAAATGATAATAGTTTGTTCTTATGCAATATCAAATGCGCAATTGGTTATAGGGAAGTGCAATAATGCCAATTCAGGTACAGTCGTTTATTTGATGAATCTATTTTGAGCAGCGGTAGACAACTGACGGTAGCAATTGATTCTAATAACCGGCAGTAAGGAGGCCGCCGAGTTCAGGGCCAACACTTGATCACTGGAACACGTTTCGTGTTTATCTACACGGAATATTTAAACTAATTTGTACGAACACGTGCGTCAATACTGATACAATTACATTATGCTAATTGACGTCGCCGTCGTACTTCAACCAATACCCATGACCGTCCTAAATACCCAGATTGTTAATTTTTAAGTATGTTTAAATATGCTTGCTCATGAATTTTAAAGATTAAAATGGCCTTCCTCAACGAGTGTACTTATAGCACCTACATAGGACGGCTTCTAGTTCCCTATTGGAATTTTTAGTGTAGGTGTAAATAGTTACCCGACTTTTATTGCGCTACATCTTTTCCTAAGTAGATATATAATCTATCTCAGTGTTTTTACAATCCCTAGAAAGTATTTCTTCAGCCTTTTCTAATACTTTAAGGTCGTAATAGCATATGCCTCGTGTCTAAATATATGATATTTATCCAATAGCTAAAATTAACTTTCGCAACGGATCTTTAAACCTATAAATATTTTCATTGTGGTATACCTATGATCAAACCACCTGATAATAAGCAACTTCAATAGGCAGTGGACACATGTAATGCAAAAGTCATATATATGTTTCCAACACATTAGTAAAAAGGAAAACACTCATTAGTCATACTGAATAAAAACTAACAAGAAGATAGATAAAAATACTATATTAATATATACAGAACTCGTTGTTACATACTGTTTACGAGTTCATCGTGATTCATTCTGTTTATCTCAATGTCAAGGGTAGAATGGGAATACCGTTTGATTAACATTTGGACTTCGCGATATTGTTCCCGAAAACAACTCTTACAGATTACCCTGTTGATCTTTTCATTACTTTCCACTAATCATCTACCACTCTGATAGTACCTTTTCCAACACATTCTGGTTGACACCAGTAAGGTATCCACATTTATAATCAGATCAATTACTTATGTATTAACCGATCTGAAAGAGACAACATGTAGTTGGATCCATACCACTTTTTTTATTAATACCAGATTCCTCAAAACAAAGTTCATTGAAAAGATTTCTAAAGGTCACCAAGATCTGTGTGCCCCAATTTAAATGTTGATTATGACTTTATCGTGATAAAGGGAGAGTTATTGCAATACCTTGAATTTAACTTACTATTATTATAAATACGACAGTTTGGTTGGATATTGCGTTTCTTAGTAACAAAAGGCGTTGGACGGATCTGGATGGAATGGTAAGTAAAGATAGCCTTTTCTGTCCTAAAGAAAATGATCGGCAAAATCAACATTACCGTGCACAAGCAATAACCAATAGCAATAGTAATTTTTGGTAGAAGTACAGTAAAATATATTAGTGAAGAATTAAGTATCCTATTACCAGATATTGCCACAGGATCATGTCAATTCTATAATATTACAATATCTAATTAACTGCATCAGTGGCTTTTCACGTCTTTTTGTGAATATAAAAAAAGCCAAGGATTTAGCAAAGAATATTTTCGACGTAAACAGGTTTAAAAGAAAATTAATTTTGAATAATACTTCATCTATAAAGTAGTTCATAGTTATTTTTAACATACATACCTTACTGCAGCTGTCCCTATGATATTTGAATTGAATGCTAATCAATAAGGTTTATTTTGTAACAAAATACAAGTCATGTCAATTATCATATGAATAACATGATTTATGGAGGTACTTAGGTATGTAAATCAGAACACAAAAAGTAAATCGGGTCAAGTGTACGGCAAACTTGTATGACAACTTGTAGACTCATGCGTTTGTTAATTGTACTCATAGTTATAATTTATTGTACGTACTTATAAGATATGAGAGTAAAAACTCGACAAGAATATCGGTACAAACAATGTTTATTTTGAAAATAAACAAACACAATACGGATGTTACAACTGGAACTTGAATTGGTATTCAAAATCTTGTTATTCAATACCTGTGCTTGAATTTTAATGTAAGTAATACCTTCAAACCTCGTGATTTACTATTTGTTTGGAAGTGCCATGACCGACTTTTTTAATCAACCAGTTGTTCTTTGAGTAAATAAATGTCGCCGTTTTTAATTATCTTGTTAAGTTTTCTAAAGATGTATACAAATAACATCAATAACAATATACAGTGAAATACGATTATAATTAAAGCGTTAATTTTTATTCAAAATATTATTCAATATTTTATTCAATGATAATTAACGAAGAGATTTTTTAAATTATGTGGTTTTAAAAAATGTCTTCACTTCTTAAAACGAGACAAATAATACTAAAGCGTGTATACTTGTATCAGATTTTTCTTAATTTTACAATTACCATATAAATTGCCAAATATTGCCAAATATTTTGAGTAGTCTTTTGGTCTAATGGTTAGTGAGCCTGATCGTGACTCTTTTTAGATCTCTTGGCACCAGAATTAGTTGCCTAAAAGAGATTGAATATAGACTGACGGTACCTATACCTTATGTGGTAGTACAAGTAACCTATAGATCACGCTAGACTATCGTATAGTTTAACAGACATAATTTTAATTTGACAAATTCGGCCCTAAGCCCCCACACGAACTTTCCCATAACCACATTTTTTTCCAAACTGTCCTACTTAAAGTAACGATAAAGGGAGTTCAGTAATATTACGTTGGACACTCAGTTGAAGTCCTGGAAGGTGGTAGTGATGTGCTTTAACTAGTGAATGCCTACAAATTAGTTGTATAGTCAGATTATATAAAAAAAGAGATCCATATTACGTGATCTACGAATGTTTGTATAAAAAATACCTAGTCTTGCCATAAATATTGTAATAAAGAAAAAAGAAAATTGTTAACTGCAAATAACATTTATTACTTTTACAGTGTGTCAGTTTAATACATAAATATAAAACAATTAAAAATATAAAAAGCTTATTCGAAGTGGTCTCCATTGGCTGCAATACAGTCCTTTAAACGATGAGGCCAGTTATCAATAGAAGCACGCACTCTTTCCATGGGAAAATTCTTCACTGCCAATCGTATAGATTGTTTTAGGGACTCCAAATTATCATGGCGTTTAGAGCAAGCTGTACTCTCTAAAACTGACCACAAATCATAATCCAGCGGATTAAGATCGGGACTAGACGACGGCCAGTCTTCAGCTCTGATGAAGTCCGAAACGTTCGATTCCAACCAAGACTGCGTGGACCGAGCTTTATGACCCGGCGCCGAGTCTTGCTGGAAGGACCATACTTGGTTATTGAACATGGTGATGTTAAGGGGCTTAACTACCTTCTCAAGAATGGTATCTTGATACACTTGTGCCGATGTTTTGATACCTTTTTCACAAAAATATGGCTCAGTCACTCCTTCATAGCTAACACCCCACCAAACCATCACTGAAGTCGGATAATGTCCACGTTGCACTCTGTCGACTAATTGGGAAGCTTCCTTAGAGCTTTGAGCATAAATACGGTCATTTTGTTTGTTAAAATGTTGCTCAATTGTAAAAATTTTCTCATCCGTAAACAAAATTTTTCTGTGACCTCCCTTTGCGTACCGCTTCAGTAGTTGTTTCGATTTTACCACCCTATTCTTCTTTAAATTATCAGTTAAGAAATGGCCAGTGCGTCTCTTATAGGCTGCAAGTCCTAAGTCATCTTTTAAAATACGCGACATGGTTCTAGGTGCTATCTTCATTTCCCGAGATAAAATCTTTTGCTTTCGGACAGGATTTCTTCGAATTCTTTCCCTTACTGCTTTGACCACCTTTTTCGTACGAACACTACGTGGACGGCCAGATCTTTTTCTGTCACAAACAGAGGAGGTCTCATTGTACCTATTAATAGCCCGGTACACAAACATTTTACTAATACCAAGTGTATGGAGAGTTTTAAAAATTGCATTTGGCTCCATACCTACTTTGTGTAATGCTATCACAGCGATTCGGTTCTCTTTATCACCCCACACCATTTTAATATCGCAAAATATTTTACAATGTATTGGCGCCAAAATGAGAAAACACAATGAACAATCGTATAAAAATGACAGATTCGAAATTCAAATGTAATATTTTTTTATAATTAAGTGTAACAGTATTTATGGCCAGACTAAGTATACAAAAATACATCACAAACTTTTAAATACAGCTTAAATTATTTTTGTGCTTTGTTCTTTCGTAAAATCACAAAAATGGCAATTACAACTGCTGTTTATTTGAAAATTAGAACGAAAAATTCGATAAATGTCACTTGAGTAATTTTCATTAGGCTTTAAACTTCAACTTTCCTGCTGTAAAATTTGATATTTTTAGATCAGGGAATGTTGAAGTGTGCAAGGTATAATATAATTTTTTTTCTGTTCAAGGAATCTGTTGCTTAGTTAATGCACTTTTAATAAATATTAATAATAACAGTAAATCATATACATGTCATAAAACAAAATTAATTATAATGTATAGTTTTAAAATACTTTATTATATGAAATATTAAAATACTTAATTATCAATAATACTTAAAATATATGTCATTATATATTTTAATGTATTTAAGATATGTATATTAATTTAATTAACATTGAAAAATAATACGATTCAAAAGTAGATTTATAATAAAAGTAATATATTTGTGCAGAAGTACAACAATATGAAAATAGAAACTGGCGCATCTAGAAAAGAATAGAATAGAATAAACTCTATTCTACGTCAATTGATACAGACATAAGAGCATATCAGTTGAATGACCATATAAAAATGGCGGCCATATTGCTAAAGAGCAATTTTTTACAGGCAACCTTTGCATAGAAAAAATGGAACGTAAAAAGACAAATTTATGGGATCCTTAATTTTCATAATTATATTCGATTGGTGTGTTTGTTTATAATATCATAACAGCAATTTTACTAAACATATTTGGACATATACACGATCGTCGATCTGTTTGATTATCTCAGATAACTCGAGGAACAGGTGCTATGGATGCCAACTGATAGACTGACAAACAGTTAATGTTATAAGGATATAATGATTTTGAAAAAGAACAACAACAATATATATAACATAATACTATACAACATAATATAACATTTGTTCTAAACATCAAAATATAAATACCTTTATTATTATATATTATTATTCTTCAGTTATACATGAAAGATAAATTAATTGGTAGTTGTAAGAGTAATGTAGGTTAGAATTGTATAAAAATAACTGAAATTTGTCAGTTCGAACGACAAAAAACAGGTAACTACCTATATAGTGTACATTTCATGCGTGAGCTTAGTAAAATCACGTGTCATCACTGAAAATAATATTGATATTTGCCTATAGTTACGAGCAATATTCAATTTATAATCACTCTTTGAAAAAACTTTAACTTTTAGGTTGGGTACCTACACGGCGAAATAGTAAAGAGTGTACACTATACTCCCTTTAAAATGCAAAGGAGTAGCCATATCTTTTTCATCATATTCCGTTTATGGAAAATGTGCACGCTTGCCTTTCCCTAAAAAAAATATTATAATTTCTACAACCACGTTAAAATTTTATCATATTAAAGTTTAACAATGACTTAGCATCATTTTATGATAAAAAATATATTTGTTCTACACGTGCTTAGGTCAAACGGACACGTTATATTTGGGTCAACACAATTACTATAACAGTTTTTTGATAAACTATGTCAAAATTAACTGTTAGAAAAAATGGTGGATAATTTACCGATATTGATTTTTTCTCCTTCAACGTATATTTGATTGGTAACGTTGAAGAGATCCTCTATTACAGCACTTGGCAGAGAGGCTGTTAAAATTGCCGCGTCGTGGTGGTACAGGTGGACACAGTCCTTGGTACAATCTCCCGCCATCTTTCTTCATTGACAGAGTGTCAGATACAGTAAGACATGCTACTACCAAGAGTAGTCAGAGTAGAAGCTTAAAAGCATTGTCAGGGTAGTGGAGGTTTTTTTTGAGCAAGACGAATGCTCCCAGGAAAGTAAATAATATTCTAAGTTTTACTATACGAAAATTTTTGAAATGTTCATTTTAACAACAACGCCTCCGAATATATGAATTTAAAACTTGACTTTCAAACTTTTTTAATTGCTGAGTATCATAGATTTTAGTATTTATTAGTTAAAAAATTTGACGAGAATAAAACAAGTTGTATTTTTTGCAGTTAGTATTAGTAATGAGTTTTTTGTGTTGTTGAGCTATTTGGTATGATATTTATTTTACTATAGGTTTGAACGAGGCACGGCGACTGTGTGTGCTTTGCATTTAGGTGGTTTTAAAAAGTCAACATACACCGTAACCAATTACAACATCCATACACATACATTTTGACATCCAAGTGGATACCACGATGTAGGAAATAAACATCAAAATAAATCTGAAAGAAGAAACTTGGAAACATACCATATGGGACTGATAATGTTTATTTTCGATTTTCTGATTTTAACACACACAATAACTTTTACGAAATTGACACAAATGAAATATTACAAATGTATTGGGATACAAGTCATACAGATAACCCTTCTTTTGGATTTTTCGTTATGAAATAAAAATATATGAACAATATCTAATCTATCTATCTAATAGTGAACTTTGAAAAAAAAACGCCCTTCTCATTCTTAGTGCAAATAAAAAAAAAATAGTAAATTTCTATTTCATTAATCATAATCATCAACAACCTTTCATAGTCCACTGCTGGACATCTCTTACCTTGGTTGGCCAGCGTGGTATCACACTAATACTATTTTCTAATTTGAACTTTTGTATTGTCTGTAATATTGATTACCTTGGACATAAATCCGTAGATTATTCATTATCCACCTTCACTATGAGCTTTTCAAAACTCTTTCATCCTAAAACTCAGATATATAAGCTAATCTGGATTTAGTATAATTGACATGATGCTGTAAAAATAGTAAAACCAAGATAAACAAAACGATTATAGTTTTGTAAACACATTTTAGGAAAAGTGCCTCAAAAATTATCTTTTGCAAGACAACTTTTTTCGTTTTTTACTTTAATTTGAAACACGTCAAGTCAGTTGGATAAATTTGGTCAAAATTGCTTATTTTTAGAATCACCAGCGTCACTACCTATTTTTAGAAGTCTAAAAAAAGGGATTTAAATAGATTGACTAGGATTGTAATAATTGCTATTTTGGCTAACTGAACCCTAAATAATTTCGCTCAGCGTTCTTTAGAGAGTAGAATATTTTAATCAGAAAATAATTTGGACGTCGTTTATGATGTAAACGTTAAGATAAATTTTAAATAAGTTTTCATAAGAAAATGTATTTACAATTTCAAATTAAATATTTAATTTTAAGACAGGGAACATCTGCGTAAGTTTGTACCGTAAATAAAAACTCGCCGGGGCTTTAATAAATTACGTTGGGATTACTGACGGTTCAAATGTGTTTGCATATTTTACGATCTTGTTATAGACTACATTACGCCTACATTACAGCTATATTAATTTACCCAGAAAGGTACAGTAAGCAACTAAATTAATTAAAAATAATATATAATATCATATATAATATATAATAATAATAAATTTCATATATAATATATAATATCATATTCTCCATAGCTATAGATATACTATTATCATTAGCATGTCGGTGACGCGAACCGAGGATTTTACCCTCTACCAAAACGCTCAACGCGCCTAAAGAAGTTTTCACTTCAATACGTGGCGAATTTTAATTAAATTTGTAAAAAGAAAAGGGACTTGAGAGTTTCAACATTTTACATTATAATGCAAATGCGTAAGCTTATTGTATAAGATACAAAAATAGTTGAATTTAAATAAATATTTTGAGGAATGATAAATATATATATATTACTACAAAGTTAGACTTAACAATTTATTCAGATTCCTGATCCCGATCTATGTAATTATTATAAAAAAAAAAATACAACGACTGGTATCATTGACCGCGTGACCGTGGCGTACTGTGAATGTCGCGTAATAATCATTTTTGTTTTCCGTCAAAAGTTCAACAAGTTTGTATCACTCAATGTTATGTAACATCGTAATATTATTTAGCTACAAAAATACGTTACGACAAGTTGTTGTTTGTTTTTGTTATATGAATTACAAGATCAGAATTTTGTATGACGTATATAACGTGGTGTTTATGTTTACTTTTCTATCCTATACACCTTATCTTCTCTGATTGTTTAACTCTGTGTTGGACAAAGGGCATGATGAAGATTCACTTTGGAAATTAAATTTTTAGAGTGCAAAATAGAAATGTCCTGTTATAGATAGATAGTTGCTTAAAATGTCATAATGTTATTACATAAACTAAACTTTTGCTTCAACTCGTTGCTCGGACTTATCAAATTTTTATCAAGTCATTTTTTATATAAATTTGATATCATAACTTGTAATTCTTAACACACGTGAGTATATCGAGAGCGTGAATAAGGTGTCCTTACAAAAGCTAGGTGTACTGACCTAGAAACTTCGAGGAGCATTTCGAGCGGATGATCCCATGAGTTCGGGGGGTGGCGGGCTCCATACAGAGGCTGTTGCCTAACATAGAGGGTCCGCGAGAAGAAGTGCGCCGTCTCTACTGTGCGGTGCTACGATCCATGGCCCTCTACGGAGCGCCGATATGGACCAAGCGCCTATCGGCCTCCTCCCGCTGCCGAGCTAAGCTCAATCGAGCGCAGCGGGTAGCGGCCATACGGATCGTACGAGGATACCGCACCATTTCGTCTAAGGCGGCAACAGTCCTGGCACGTTTGCCACCTTTTGAAATCCTGGCGGATATGGACGCGAGGGTCTATGACCGTATTCGTGCTATCCGCCGGGGTGAGAACGGGAAAGACCAGGACGAGCTCGAAATGCGGCGGAGCGCTCACCTACAGGCATTGGCACAAGGGTGCGCGAGGCTGGAAAGGCCACAAATGCACCAACGCGCTGTCGATGCCGATATGCCCAACCTCGAAGCTTGGGTAGGTAGGGAGGGAGGTCGCGTCACCTACCGACTGACGCAGATACTCACCGGGCATGGTTGCTTCGGTGAGTATCTGAATAAGATCGGACGCGAGAAGACAGCATACTGTCACCACTGCGCAGCCGACTGGGACTCCGCCCAGCATACGCTGGAGGACTCCCCTGCATGGGCATCTGAACGCGGAGTCCAAGTCGATGAAATAGGACGAGACCTGTCACCGCCAGCAATCGTTACTGCCATGCTGGCGGGTGTGGAAAGCTGGGCCGCAGTGAACTGAAGTGTAACAACCGGACTGATTGGTGGGAAAGCCTTTGTGGCCTCCCTAGGATAGGGTCTGACTAGGCGCGGCGTTGATTCTGGAGGGGACCTGAAATAATATGGTCCGGGTCCCTTTCAGAGAAGGCCGCCTGAGACCGGCCGCCGGGGTGACTTTTAGTGGAAACACCGCATACTCCGGTCTCCTGTGTCCCCGAGGAGCCGGAGATCCGAAGGGATTTTCCAAAAAAAAAGATGTACTGACCTAGTTGAGATGCTACTTCTCGCCTGAGCATCTGTGTCTTCATTACCAAGACTGAGGTTTGCTTCTGCATGGAATACTGTTCTCACCTTTGCGATGGGTCCGAAAAGTATTTGCTTGACACTCTATATCGGTGCAGCGTCGAGCAATCCGAATTACAGATAACTCCGAACCCACCAAGTGCCTTAAGCCTCTGCAGTTGCGAAAATATGTCGCCTGTAGGGCAGTCCTCTATCGCCTTAGCGACGACTGGTCCTTCTCCCTTCCTCTACACGACAACACGTGATGGCTTAGGAAATCACCGTTTTAGAGTGGACGATATACGCTCTCAAACTAAATGATTCGGCTCTTCCTTCCTGTGCCGAGCAGTTGAAACCGGAAACTTGTCATCAGTGCACGTATTTCCCTGCCACTATGATCCCGGGTCAATCTAGCGGGGCGTGAAAAGCATCTTAAGCATCTAAACCGCTACGATGTGGGATACCATGATGCATTTTCCACATTCACAATGAGAATAGTGTCCACCACTCTTTTATTCTACTCATGTTTTCCATCGGGCAGAATAGTCATATTATCAGCTCTAATTAAAAAAAAATACTTTTTGGCACATTACTAAAGAGGCATTGCAAATTAAGTGAAAATTCCATCATTCAGACTACAAATATGAAAAGAAAATCGTCATTACAATAGATAACAATTATATTTGACAGTACCGACTGCCCATCGCCGCAACAGATCAAGAGCGCCAAGTAAATACTATGCAGATCCATTTTTAAATATATATTTTTTTTCCTTTTTTATTTATATAAAAATGTAATTAATATATTTATAAATAAAATAAAGAGAATAATAATAAATATAATTAAAATAAGTCTTATTTTTTTTTTAAATGTCTTTTGTTTTCCCTTTTTAATAAATTTAAAATGTAAATGATATGTATATACTTTTTTAATTGTATAGATGTATTTTGTTTGTACTTATCTCGTTTTACAAAATTCGAGGACCTTCAAGACTTTGACATACGGCTTTAGAAGTTGTTTATAAAAAATCTTAATTATTTAGTTTCAAATACATTAGAATAAAAAAAATATGAACTTGAAATTGTAGAATGTCAATGCATTTGCATTGTAAAGTTTCATAGATTATTATTGAAGTGAATTATTTTCAATAACCAGTTCTCATATTATAGCAGTCACTTGATGATATTTGCATATAAAAAAACTGAATGTTAAAAGTGTACGAGGTCTAGAAAAACAATTCAAGTAGAATAGTCATTAAGGCAAACACATTAAAGAAATAATAGTATTCAAGTTATACCTAATATTGCTAAAGCTTTAATAAAGTTTATTAATATATTAAATGTATTATGAATATTTAAAAAAGGGAGATTTTAAAAGATTCTTTGAATACTTAAAATGTTAAATACTACATTGTGAAAGTATTCTCTCAGTCAGATTTAGTGTTTCATCTGAATAGAAATTTATCGAAAAAATGGAAATCTGCCTCTGCTTTCCTCGTTTCGATTAACTGACAGATATTTTAAGAAAAAAAGAGGGATGTGTTTATTTGAAGCGAGCTGGTTTGTAATAACGTAGTAGGCCAGCTGTGTGGTGCAGACTTTATACGCCTGTCACACTTTTACTACAATTTTTTTGGGAACTACACTGTACTGTTATTATTGAATAAAACGTGACAGGCAGCGAAACCACATGGTATCATCGAGTTGAGACCACCAGATCAGTTCTCTTCTTAAGACCAATCGTAGAGCCGCGCTGATTTCAGCACGAACGGGCCAGCTCAACCGTGGTAGTAATATTCTCCCACAGAAGACCAGCCTAAAGCGCCAGCATCTGTGCTGTCGTGTTTCGTTGGTGACTGCGAGACCCGAGGCCCATCGATGCAGGGGTGACAGTTATCGTGATAACTGTGTGAGCCTTACACTGCCATGACGACTGTAATGCCTTTTACGTCCCCAAGTGGACGTGAAAAAGCATCTCACTAGGCCGCCATAGTGTACGCCAGCAACCGTTGCCGCCATGCTGGCGGATGAGGAAAGCTGGGCCGCAGTGGTCTCTTTCTGCGAAGCTGTTATGCTCCAGAAAGAGACCTCTGAACGGGATCGGGAGAGGGCCGATCCTGAGCGAAGAAGACGTCGGCGGCGTTAAGAGCCGTCGACGGGACCGCGAGCCATCAGAGAATGGGGACCTCTGGTCGCGGATTAGTTGCTACGGTCGGCGATAGGATAATTTGTTGCAACCTGGTCGCAAAAATGCGATCGGGTCGCAAATGTGCGTCACTACGCTGCATTGTTTGCATTTTTATGAGTATGGTGACCACAACTCTTGGATTCTATTCATGCTTTCCATCAGTCAGAGTAGAGTCACTTTGGCAGGCTCTTAATATAGAATATATATAGACCATAGAATATATATATAATATATAGACCAGACTTTACAAATTGATAGCTAGATTCAAATAAATATGTTTATGTTAGTTTATAAAGCCATCGACAGTCTTTAGTAGCCAACTGCTGTACACAGGCGTCCCCTGAGAATAGAAAATTTTGGCCTACTATACCACGCTGGAAACAGGAGTTGGTATAGGGTTTGCTTTAAAGGTTTTTTAACTTTGCAGTTCTAGTGTTCTGTGTCTTTACACTGTAAGTCAGCTCTTACGAAACCCACGAGAGAAGTAGGAGTCTTAATACTCTGAATTCTTTAGTCATTATATAGCGAATGTACTAATTAGAGGTTTATTATTTCTTTTCCAACTTTTCTTGTACAAAAGTACTACGTCAATGTCCATATTTGAAGAAAGTAAATCACTATTTTTTAAGAACAAAGTACGATTACTATATAAAGATGTGTTACAGGGATGACGCAGAAAACGATTATATCATACATCTATAACATCAAAACAATATTTAAGCTTGTGTGTGTCTATTTCGTTTTGTATAATGTACGTATGAGTGTCGGTGATGATAGATCATGGCCGGTGGCTGAACCCGGTAGAGGCAATGTAAATAAGAGTACATTGTAAACAAGATGAACCAGAAGTATGTAGTTACGCAACTGTATGTTTGGTCCAAGGTCTCTAAATCATTTAATAAATGGTCGTTTAACCAGCGGTACTTTTGATTTGACAACAACAAGTCATATCTGAAGGACAAGAGGTGAGGTTCAATAAGGAACAAAGTTGTACAATATTATCATATAATACAAACAGGGTACATAGATATTGTGACTAGGGATTCATGAACCAACGAAATTCTGAAAAAATATTCAGAGATACTTTGTACAATTTGTTTGTGATTCTTAGTTCAGTTACACACAATATTCATTATGAATAGGTTAAGATTGTACTCTTAGCCGTTACTACACGGCAACCGTATCATAATAGTAATAAGATTGATAACCAAGGGCCTCGACCAACACCTTAAACTGCTCAAGGCAGTCCTCCTTGACACGGCCCGTATAGTGAGGAGTTTCCTGGCTTTTTAGCCCTAACCAAAGGTTTCTTGGTCCCTGTCCCCGAAGACGACGGCCTACTATTTTTTATATATTTGTAAAAAGTGTTTTATATATATAATTGTAATCAGAAGGAAAATATTAACTTTATTCTACACCAGGTAATTGTAAAAGGGTTTAAAGGCTAGGCATAAGTAGTGGCCTTATCCCTCGGAGGTAATTTGTTACAGACAACTATGATGACCATATTCAGTGATTTAGGCAACGTTTATCTTCAACTTTGAATTCAAAATTATCAAAACAAGGACGATGAATAACTATAGTAATATAATTTTAACCAACTTTCTATGTAAATTTAAGTAAACTATGAACAAAGTGAACCACCTCTTATTTTCCGAAGCGAGTGTCTATTTCAATTCGGAATAATAGTAAATATAAAGAAAATTTCTCCTTGTGTTCGTCCAAGAAAACTTGAATTCATTCATTCAACATTCATTTCATTCATCGTTTCATTTTACTACGCACAAACAAAATCTAACTTGTTAAATTATCGTAAATCAACTTTTGAAATAGGTTGTTTACCATGTTTCGGTTTTTCATATAAATATTATGTAAAATTGTTTACATGAAGTTATTTTTAGGATCATTACAATAACAAGAAATAGTAAGAAGATATCTTTGTTTACATTATAATTAGATTTCGTTAAAATTTTAAAGTAGGTACTCGTATTATCTTTTATTTTTTTAATAAACCCATTGCGTTCTTCTTCAAAACTCTTTTTATATTTTTATTTAAGAAGTAGTATCTACATCTATTATATATACATACATACATATACACAAATCATATATAAATATATATATATGTATATATATATATATTATTTCGTTAAAAGAGATAAAGTGTATGTGCACTAAGAATCATACGTCAACATCACATTGGAATAGTAACACAGCCCACAGAGTATTGATGACACTTTTGATGTTTAGATATTTTATGTAATAGACGACAACACTATAGTACCTACAAAACAGATTTTTTATATGTATAAGTAAATTATCTCATACAACTTACCAAAGATAAAACTATTCAACTATTCAAATATCATGTTATTTACGTATTCTGAGCTTGAAATGGTTTACGTAGCTTTCATTCTAATAAAAGAGTTACGTAGGAAGATTTATTAAATCTACAAGAAACTCATTAGATTCTGATCCTGCACTATCGACGAGTACAAACACGTAAATCACAAAAAATAAACTTACTTTGGCAAGGAAAAGATGACCAATTCACGACGTTGACCTTCGTAGTGCACCTTCGGGGAACGGTTTGCGCAACACTCAGGTCAAGGGTGGTAAGGCGCCGAACTCATTTTTCGGTCGTCTTGCCGACACATATACAATGCTAATTTTATCCTTCTATAATAACCTCGGCATTACAGTGTAGTTATCTATTACCATTATCACTATGTACCTTTGCCGAAAGATTAAAGATGTTAGCACATAATTAAAAAACTAGATTATGTAGCCAATGATCCAAAATCAATACCTACCTTTATTTGTTGTATGAACGCAAATACATGTAAACATACATACAGGACATAAATTGTACAAGTCGCCTCTTAAAATTAATTCTAAATGGGTTGAGGACAAATCATTACAAATGTTATGTGAGTGTTTCTTTTTTAAATAAAAATAAATTGAAGCGTCTTGCAAACCTTAAAAATAAAATTCTAGATGAAATTATTGTCAAATAACACCTGAGTTTAATGTGTGAATTAAATTAATTTAACCGCGTCATTATTATATGTTTCACGGAATTCTTTATTGAGTTGGCATAGTAGTGTCACCGCCAAGTTGAGAAAAAGGTCCTTATCATCGTTTTCATGAATTCATTAACACATTTTCGACTCTCTTGTGTCTTCACAATAAAGCACAAAAACTGATTTTAGTGACAGCGTAGTACAACGTTATTAGATACATACATAAATTAACAGAACTGAGCGATTAAACAGTACTGAAATAGTACTTATCTGATAGTAATAATAGTACATATTTGTTAATTTTGCGATGGGTGCAGTAACTCGTCGCTCATCAAACATTTAAAGTGGTTTAATCAGAAATGTAAAATTGGCAAATTCGAAACAATCATTGTAAAAAAATATATTATTTCAAATATTGATACAGGCACAATAAAGTGATAAATGACGAAAGAATAAAATTCTGTTACGAGATTTGTATTTTTAACATGTTATATTTTCGATGGAAGATATCATATTCTTGGTAGACGTATTTACTACGTATTCAGAACCGATGTTATTGACCTAATAGATTTTAAATAGCTTTCAAGGTTAAAAAATCAAACCCATAAAACTTAAAAAACCAGGACGTGAGAAAATTAAATATGCAGAATGAATTTAATTATACACATAAAGGTAATATATGTTTCGTAGACGAGAGGTGAATCACTTTACGTTATAACTTCTACAAACACAATAATGACAACTACGCAAAAACCGCGGTAAAAAAAACTTGTTTTTTTTTTATATTTCCATATATAAAACTTTATAATTAGTCGTACAATGAATTTTGTGCCGACAATTTATTGGTTCCGTCCGATTTAAGAATGTGCTTGCGGCGCCAAACTACTTTTTTGTGCTTCGACCTTGACCTGTCTGATATAATCAAACCTGTTGTAGCTCTAAAAGTAAAAGCTTTCGCCAATCAGGCTCCTCTTGCGAATTATACATAACGTGGTTTACTTTCTACCGAATCACCTATTTAGAAATATATATCTACTACTTCCTTAACATTTATTCATTTAAAACATCAAGTAGGGGCATACAGAATAAGTGATAACATGTTGAACTCAACCGTCTCTTTCTGTGAGCAGGTTATACCTGCAAAGGACATGGTGGAACGAGATCGAGAAACAGATAAGTACTGCTGACGACCCAGACGCCGCCGATCGCTAAATCAAATCCGTTCTCCATAAGTGCAAGCCTGGACGGGTGACGCCATCGGTCATCTTATCAGAAGTAGGCCGGGGTGACAATGCGAACACTACGGACCGTGCGCGATTTCGTGGGCAGAAAAGGGAATATCAGGGTTCTCGCACAGGATAGGTCATACACAAGCCGTAGGTGGCCTGAGGTTCACCGGAGTTCCCTGGGGTTTTTACTAGGGTGTATCTTGGTTCCCCGGCTGCTAGTGCCCGAGACAGTGTGTGATTTTTGGTCAGTTCGAGTCCAACAGAACCATGAGCCAGTGATGTCCGGGGAATTACCGTGCAGAAAGAAAAGTATAATAAGGGTATTATGTAAGTACATCTAATTATTCATTCCACTTTGACCGTCCTTCTGATACCTTGACATTCATATCCCTGATACAGAAGAGCTTCGGTATTCTATTTCCTTGAATTGGTCGCTTTTGGTGTGGTAATGTAAAAGTATTATTTTAAGTTAACGTTAAGTACTTTGTGTTAAAAACTATAATTTTAGGATTTTTTTTGAATCACAATATTAAATAACGCATGCTTATATGTGCCTCACCCTGCGCTACTACGAAAAGAGACCGTTACAAATATCCATAGAGACGTTACCAATAAAAATGTTTTAAAGTTCATCCCTCTTCGTATTTAGATCACAATTGGTTAAGAACCACTTTATATAGGAGGGGCCCTGACCGATTTAAAATAATAAAGAATGGTAGCTACAATAATTAATTTGTTTCGAACAAGTTAGTCTTCCCGGCAGCCCCACTTTAAATTACAGAACCCTGACCTGTTCCCTATATATTTACACCACCAATTTTCTCATCGTAACTCCATAAGTCACTGATTGACGAATGGCCTTACGTTCAAACAATAAGTACTGTATTTAGTACAATATCAAAATATATGTCAAGGTTGTAAAACAGTTTTAGACATCATTTGTCATAGATGACATCTGTCATCCTTCATTCTGCCAGAAAGTTATTATGGCAACCAATTGGTTAAAACCGTAAAGCATGAAATGACAAATGATTATATCGGTAACAGATACTTATTTACCACAATAGAGGGTTTTTTCATATATTTGATAGCCAAAGAATAATGAGTTTTTCCTTATGAGTAGCTAACAGCGACTGCAGGGTTTGGTGACCCAGATGTGACTCTTTTTCATCTACTGTTCTAAGAGTAAGCGTTCTTTATTATTCGTGTCCGTCTTATATTTCGTGTCCGTAAATTTTTAGTACGTGTGATGGATTAAAAATACATGATGTCATCACCCGTATTCATCCCGTGGGTGTCGTAAGAAGTGCCTAGGGGATACGGCAACATTATCGCAAAGAGGAGAAAAACTTGTAGCAAACCCTATATCAATCTGCCTGGCCAGCGTTGTTTTGTAGGCTATAACCTTCTTGCTAAGAAGTCCTATGTCTAGTAGTGGACTATTGGAGGTTATTGAAGATGATGATGAAGAGTCATTAGACAACCTAAGTTAATAACTTACGGTCATACACACGCATGCAAAGACTGCCTAATGTAAAACGTTAAGTTAAAATATTTTTTCGACTACTTGATCATTTTCAATAACACGTTGTCTTAACAAATCTAAGTACTAAAAGATAACCTAATTTATTGTTTAGGTGTCACTAATTTTAGTTCCACTTATTATGAAATCCATCTATTAAATGAGATATATATTGATTATTAGCTTGATCATTAAATAACTGGTATAAAAGTAGCACCATGATGTCATCATGAATAAAGCTCGTGTTTGCGCAACATAAGGCCTTGTTCACCTCTGTAGAATTCGGGCATAAGTATCAAAGGACAATGTACTTACTGCATATATAGTCAAATAAGTGATGATTTATTTGATTTTATGAATATTATTATAATAATTTAATACATTTTATTAGTCGATGACATAATGAATACCATTGATATTCAGAAATCTGATTGTTACATAGTTGTTCCGAGTATTGTATTTGTTCTAGGATCTACGTTTACAATGTTAGAATAAAAAAATGAAACAAAATTAAACTTCCTAAGATACGTTATGGATAAGTTATAATAAGATCAGATAAACAATAAAAATGGAGAAAATCAGCGTATAGGGGCTGTCATGTCGTTTATCTTTGCATTTTATTATGAACATCTTTTAGCGGCCCTGAGAGAAGTCATAAATATCACCTAAGTGCCCTAAGTGGTTACGTCAATACTCTTTGTGTGTCAATGCCGTGAATTATCTTGTTCCGGGGTAATGTAGACGACACATATTATTTTGTTTTATGGAAAAGAACCATTTGTGTAGATGATAACTTCAGAATGAAAATTTTTCAAAATATATTAAAAATAGTGACGTACATATTTATAGCAATAACATTTGAAATAATGATAAGTTTCTCAATAGCTAGGTCTCAAAAAAAATAATATAAATACAAACGTAAACTCCTATTTTCTTAATCTGTAATCTCTCATAACTTTTGTTTTACTTTCGCTGATATTTTACTATTTTACTTGCTTTCTGGAGCCGCAGAAGTGCCTAAAAAGTAGTTAATTTCTACCTATATGTGATGACTGCCTAATTTAAAACTCCTTCGTAGCAAGCGCTCGACACCCTGAACACCTACGTAGCACATTTGCAAAACTTGAAGTTATTAATTTTTAGGAATATTCTTCACTTTAAATTTCTTTTTTTACTCAATGCTTGTTTTAGGAAGTGCCGGTAAGCTATCTAGCTAAGTAAGCTGTCTAGTTTAAAAGAACAAATCAAAGCAAGTGTTTGAAAAATGTATATTTTTATAAAATTCATTTATAATAGCTTCCTACACCTTGCGCAATTTGATTAAATGTACTTATAACTTCTAACTTTACTATATGTTCAAGGTCTAAGGTTTAATTAAAAGTTTTGTGGCTATTACCAAAGGCATCGAGGTCACATGAAGTACCTGCCACCGGCTATCAACTAAGTTTATATTGAGTGCAATCAACTTTGTAAAGAGTAGGAACTACGTCTATATTCACTACCTATAGTACCTTTACTGTTCAATGTTCATATAAGATGATCATCAATTCCGAATATCCTTGTTTAATTATTAGTTACTTTAATTAATTTTAATTTTGTAAGTAAATATATAAACTAACCTTAACCAAAAACTCATTTTTATAAATAAATATTTAAACTAATAATATTTCACGTGGATACTTAAGATATAATACTTTTGAACCGCTGCCTGTCATACAACTATCTCGTGGTTGATAATTAAATCCCCAGGGAATTATAACTGACCTTTGCATCCACTGTTGAACATGGGCCTTTTGAATTATACGTCACAACATAATTATACTACTATATATATATATATAGGTATTCTACATGTTAAAAACTCATTTTCATAGAATTTATCTCAACTTTTGGAGAAACAGATTTATTCTTTGGAGTGTACCTAAATATTCAACTATTCTATGTTATATATTAATATACACTTCATAATATATTTACCATATCAAAAAAAAATGTACGTTTATACTTATGGCTATAACACCAATGCCATATTAAGAAAAGCTATCAAGACTTCTTTGGCCATCCATGATAATGAAACATCAGTAACTAAACGTATTTAAATATGATATCTGCCATAACCAGGCGTATTAATTGTACTTTGTATAGTGTCTATGCTCTATGCAGTATTCTAAAGTGACTGTTAAATAGTTTTATGATATCGCGTTGTCAATTTCTAACATTCAAGCACAGTTCAAGCTAAACAGGTTTAAATCACAGAACAGAAAATTTTCTCTATTCTGTTGTTTGAATCAAATAAGAAATACAAGTAGGTACTTTAACTCCAAACAGCTATTTATTTGTTCCAACTAATCGAAGAAAAACAAACAAATAAAAAATACTTGTGACGTAAGCAGGATAAAGACCTCATTTCGTTTTATCATTGAATAATTCTTAGACTCACAGGATAAACAACAAATTGAAATAAATACCCGTCGGCTATCTACGTCAAACAAACATTACGTGTGAAAATATACAACATGTTTATTTTTAAAGAACAGTGATAAGTATACCTGACATTTTTATTTATTTAAAACTCATTGCTCTAAGATGGATTTAATGCATGACTTAATGGTATTTCCTCCAAGTCGACTTTCAGGTGATTTAGAAATAAGATGCGTGAAGTGCAAATATATTGAGTTTGTAGTACATACTCGTAATGATTTGGTAGATAAGAGATAAACCTACATAGTACTATTGGAGTTGTGACTGTATTGTTGACACATTCTGATGAAGTTTGCGTACTTTCAACTTAAATGTAAGGTGGTTTATGGATATCTTGATTTCGATAGGGAGTGCAGTGCGACTAGAACAAAATGACTGCACATAGAAGTAAGATGTAGTTAAAGGTGTGAGGGGGCATAAAAGAAGCAAATTATTTGTTGCCCGAAGATGTCAATCGTGATTTCTACGATACATACGAGCGTGGTACGATATATATGAGGAACAAAGGAACGTTGCAGAAAGTAATAAAAAAGTCAGAGCTCACAAACTATGGCGCTGACAAATTGGAAGTCATTGCAACTGGGTACCTAAAGCAGATCATACTTACGAAGATTGAAAGCGAATCGAATGCAGTTATTTAGAGCTTATTGAGGCGATCTAGTTTATTGAGTAAGTCTGCACCTAGATCCAAATAAGACACATCACCATAGTAGATCAAAGGTATAAGTAATAACAAATTAATAATAATTAAAGACTACATATGCGTTACCTTAGTTTGGACCAAAAAGAAGTTCTTAAGACGATACGAAGCGCGGAGACATGAAGTGTCTTCGTGACGTGTTTACTGTACCCACCAATCAAGTATCGAGTCTATATGTAGCCCCATGATCTTTACTTCAACACTTAACTGTGTATACATTTGTAAATCGTCAGCCTACAGGTGATATGAACGGTGAATATTCCGCTATGAGGGACGCCAGTGAGAACATCAGGCCAATTTAACTACAAATTATCAAAATGGACATATTGTTGTCGTTCCTGAACATAGGAGGAGAACCATTCCAGGACTTCCGGGGAGATCAAAAAATTGGAAAGGATATATTGGCAAGCCGTAGGACGTCCTAACAATCATTATTAAAGAATATTTCAAATAGATCGAAAGAATCAGATAAGTGTTGAGATTGAATAAAAGGCCAAGTCAAACT
Organism: Hypercompe scribonia; assembly: GCA_949316085.1. Taxonomy (NCBI): domain Eukaryota; kingdom Metazoa; phylum Arthropoda; class Insecta; order Lepidoptera; family Erebidae; genus Hypercompe; species Hypercompe scribonia. The sequence continues at coordinate 9,426,938 of OX438972.1, read as the reverse complement.
AAATTTGTGCATGCTTTCATATCAGCTGTCTAGTACCCATAGTACAAGCTTTGCTTGGGACTAGGTAGCGTTGCGTGTAAGATGTCCGAAATATTTATTCATTTATATATATACACATTAAACATGTGTATACTATGCGACGTATATGTAATCAAATTAAACACTAAAAGAAGCTACAAGTATATTGAGTTTTACGTGAAAAGTTATATTTGCTTGGACATCAAAGCATTTAAAATAACAATGATATGTTATGATTGCAGGAATATATGATATATTCTGCTATTTTCTGTCATATAAAAAATGCTAGGGGCACGTTCTTATTCATTTTATATAGATAACGTTGATTTTTTTATCGTAAATATTGAAGGTATTAATGACACATAGTTTCATTGATCACTATGACTTACACAACTGTTTCCGATTGCTATAGTACCATAAAAGAGTTACGAATTTACGGACGAGATATGTTGCCAAAATAAAACATATTCATTTATTTAGATCAAGGGAACGGATTAACCGCAATATATAAATCCGTACACCGGCAGTATAAGAATCTTATTTCTTTATCGTTCTAGTTGCCTTGATGTAAGGAATAATATTAGAGGCGTGCTCGATTTTTACTTAAAATTTATGTTGCGAAAGCGTGCAAAATTAGATGATATTAGTGACCTTACGCACCGCAATCGTTACGCAACTTACTCCCAGCTACAACATTACCCAATAATTGTCTTGAGCCAACTGCCGTCATGCTGTCCTCTGTTTATTGTTCGAACAACTATAACCTCAAGGTTTTCGGGATGTTGGCATCGTAATTTTATACCTTGCAATGACGCAATAACGAGTTTTGGAGAGTCTAAATTTAAACACCTTTATTGTTTTTCAAAATCCCTTCTCTCCCAATATCATAGAATAAAGTTAATATTATGAAATACTTAGAACTCATTCTAAGTATTTGGAGTTAGGTGGAAGCATGTATTAGCGTGACTTGATTTTCTTTTTACCGTCATTAGAACAGTTACCTATAGTAATCCATAACTTTTTTTTAAGAAGACAACTCTCGCATTATTAATATACTTATCCGGTTGTATGTATGTTACATGAAAGGAACACAAAGAACACCCATACTCAGAACAACAATTTGTGGATCACACAAAGTGTTATCTCATATGGGCTTTGAATCAATAATATTTTAGAGCAGGAAAAAGCGGCTTGAAGACCACTAAAACCACTACACCATCCGTGCAGTCACTGCTGGGTACTAGGACTACCTTAAGAAACGATGATAAATATCTGCTTTAGAAGATAAAAAAGTATAATTGAATCCAATTATGCTTTTTTCTACAGACGCATGTAAATTTTAAGACTAAAATGTAATTAGTTTATGTTTTACATACAATCAAGACCTCCGCATTAAAGTATCTGATTCATTACATAAAATGTCATCCGCCCACACTGCATGTAAAAATGTAAGAGGCCTTCGCTATTTATTGTATATCATATGACACTAGTAGGTACCACCGTCAAATTATTAAGCATAAGTATTAGCATAAGTTGAAAACTGAACACCTGTAGTAGTATTTGTGAATAGTTTTAGCATGACGTCATGGTTTATTATTTGACGTTTTCTAGCAGAATTGATATTTACTTACTCTCAGACTTATAAGATACTTAGAAATAAACAAATCAAAAACGTTAAATATGATACGTAACATCTTAAAAACCTCAAGTCTCATAAGTCTCATGGAATTCAGCAAAAAATCTCATTGCTATATATTGACAGTATTCGGTTTCTTCATTTTTCTAATAAATTGTGCCAAATACGTATTCTCTTGAAAAAGGTCAGAGAAAATATCGGATCTACCTGGATTTATGTAAAAAGCACAGATAAAGTTCTTTTTATTATTATCAGAAGGATGTTGACTAACTTACTGTATAATGGACCTTCAAATACAGTTGAATTGTATTGTTTATGCATTTGAAATGATAATGCACATTGTAGTAAATACAAGCGGTATGTAAATCGGCCTTGGTATTGATGTTCTAATGAGGAAAATAATGCAATAATTGCCACCAACAATTTACATCATTTAAGATATGAATCAATGTCATTAATACTAAGTCAACTTCTTGAGCTGCTCTGTTACCTACCACCACCTTTTTACGAAATTGTGGACAATTGTGAATGGTTGGAAAATGATTTCTCTTTTTAATCATTTAAGATAGTAACTGAACATTGTGGCCAACCCTCTATAAAACGTTTTAGTTATAAAAAACGCGAAAATATAGGACCATATCACTCTGGATCATAAGAGGTTTCCATTCCACTGGTAGTGTTATGCAGAGTTCTGTCTATCTGTGTAACATTTTCATTCACAGATAGCAAGGAAATGCCGTATTGTACACTTCATAACTATAGACATATAATTAGTAGTAGATGACTATTGCAATGGGCGATCGAAGTGTGTCGAAACGACAGTTGGTAAAAGCTTTAACTTGTGGTGTGTTTAAAACGGTGATAATGAAACAATATTACATCGTATTGAGATGGCCTACACCTAACTTTCTATTGAAATGACAAACATACATATATTATTTGTCAGAAGATTATGTGGTTTATGTAACCGCACTTTACTTATGCAATGACTGATATACAATACATAAAAGCTAAAACAAACAAGAGAGTACATAGACGGGATACACATTTTATATTAACTAACTTTTTTTGAGATAGTAAACGATGTCTATGAACTTTTAACTTCTGTTTTTGTCACCCGTGTTGTTATACGTGACTTTTTATAATAATATTAAGATTTGTTGTAAATACGCCAATCAACAAAAGAACATTCTGTTGCATCGCTATAAATAAACAGCTCTCACCTAAATCGTGAGAAAAGTATTACGTTTATTTAACCATAAGAAAAAAAAACAATACATTGGCCCCCATAGTGTGGGTCACCGGGTTGCATTCTCTATATTCACAATGATTATGGTGACTACTACTCTTGGATTCCCCTCATGCTTTTCATCAGGCCGGGTAAAGTCACTTTGGCTGGTTCTATAAATGTTTATTAATATTGTATAAAACACTTAAAAATTATAACAAAATGACTACTATAAGAAACATGCTTTGAACAACATAACAACATATTATGTGTGATACATAACTGTCATGGTACTTAATATTTTACCACGAGGCAGTTCAACTTATACTAGAAATAAAACAGATTATCATCAAATTCTACTTCGATGTGCCTTTTTCTAAAAATGTATCTATTTTCATGAACTCATGGTTAGAAGATTCAAAGAATTGTCAACAGAGAGTTCTAGTAAGAAGTACGAACCCCGTCCTGGTCAACCTTATACTTCTCCAATTCATCGGGTAATTTTTTTTTCTTACATGCCTCTTCCTTTCAATATACTTCTGAATTTCCCATAATATGTATGCCTGCTTTTTATTGTGTTACCCGTCTAATAAATAGTTCTTCTGAATACTACTAACAGACCTTATCCTCCATCTATTTTTTGTCTTATTTCCAACTGTTATGATAACTAATAAAATTCCATATTGCTTTGATTCTGACTTAGGGCAAATGTGACAGTGTGTGGACAAAATATATTTAAAATACGAATGTTGTTTTCAGAAATATATTAGTTAGAGATTTTAGATATATAAGTATTTGCAGTACAGTCATTATTTTTAAACCTAAATTGTTAGCTATAACTAACACAGTAATAGAGCTTTAGTAGCTACATTCGCGGAGAAAAATAGAAAATGATGTAATAATGAGAAAATATGCTACGTTTTTATCTTTTTATTATTAGATGAGTAATAAACTTAACAATAATAGAACAGGTTGTCTGCACCGCCCACGCGCTCCTACATGTGAGTGGCTCTCTATTGATGCATTTAGACTAGATAACAGATTGCAAAGCCATTGTTTATGTATACGAGTGACAATGGGGTCAATGGCGTATAATTATTGTCAATAGCAAGACCCTCAAGTCCGGTCTGATTCAGGGATTTTGATTTTATGTTTTACGTAATGTTATTTGTATTATGCACAACCTGAAGCACGTGTAGCACACAGTAGTGTTTATATCAAGCATAGTAGTGGTTATATATAATACATATGTGTGTAGTTGTAAGTACAGTACATACAACTTGCTTGGTAAATATGTAGCAGAGAAGTAGACAATCTAATAAATCTACGATTTCAATTTGTACTTTTGTTGAGTGTGTGTTAGGTTTATACTTTCTATATACTGAATGTGGTAAACGAACACAGTTTAACGTGTTAAATTTATATTTCTACTTCATGCTGATTGCTTCCCTATATTATAAAAGGTCTTAACCAAACTTCTTTCTTTGTCTATTGTATAATATTAGCTGCAAAACGTCGCAAAAATTGACTTCTTCCATTCAATTTGTTTACTTCAGTTATTGAATGTAAAAGACGGAACTTTTATGTATAATTGTATGTTTGATTGAATTGTCTAGTGACAATTATTTTGTATACTTTATGTGTTGTTGAACGTTTTTTATATTGAAGAAAATATTTAAGTTATGTTTAAATTGGTCTTCTACTGTTGAAATACTAAATAATTGTTACAGTCAGTAAAATGTAGTGTTTCATTTAGTGTTTGCCAAGAAACAACATTTGCGTCTTTGGGGCGAATATACACTTTATTGTCCGTGTGTTGACGGTTTAAGAATATAGATTATCACCAACCCTACTCATGCCATGGGTGTCGTAAGAAGTAACTAAGGGAGCAAATTATGCGGGACAACATCACTGCAAAGATAAGGAAAACTTGAAACATACCATATAATAATTTCATTAATAATGCTAGCGTCGGCCAAAACCTTCTTATTAAGGAGAAGCCTAGGTCCAGCAATGAACTTTTAAAGGTTGAGGGTTATTGAGGATGATGATCTTGTATTTCAGTTATATACAATTTATTATAACATACATATATACACAGTTTCAAACTCATAATTTCTACTAATAAAATATTGTGTTTATACCTTTTCGGTGTCTAAGCAGTTTAATCTCAAGGACCAGTATTATTTCGATTGGGAGATAAATTTTAAAATTTTCAGTTCATTTTTAGAATATCACAATAATTAATAAATAAAATCTTAAAAAATATATCAGCACACCTCCCGTAACCAGTCGTAGTTTCCTACGACTTAATTACTATTAACTACTATTATAATTAATAATATCAACAACAATGAATTTCTTTATTTAAGATCTAGGATCCACAAATTTAAAAATTAAAACTATTTTTTTTTTAATTTATTAATTATAAATATAAAAAAAACTCAAATAAAGTTCAATGCACTAGCATTCAATGCACTAGCAGTTTTTGGTTTCAATCATTAAATAAAAATTATGCTAAGTGCCAGTCTAGACTTAGACAATTAGTATTTTGTACTAACACTTCTTTGTATTTACCTAGATTTATATTAGAAGTTCAAATAGTACCTTGTGTGGGTGGTCACTAATCTAACTTTGAGTTACGATATTTTGACCATGTAATACCCGGAGGTTGACTGGAAGAGAATACCCTGGACATTAAAATCGCTAATGTATAAATGTATTACATAAACTTTGTAAATAAATAAATAAAACATTATTTGAGGCTTTGTTATTTATTTAAAAGCCTTTGTACAGCCGAGAAGACTTTTCAGTATCCAAATTTTTTATTATGTAGCAACTTTGGCTTTTTCAAAAACAGGTATGATACACTACGAATTCGTACAAACGTATAATTATGTGACGTTATGGAAGTCGTCACGAATTTTAAGAGTCATAAAACTTATATGACAGATTATTGTCTACATAGAAGCACTTTTATCGATTTCAAAACAGGGAAAAATTTTAATTCGAATGTTGTGTATGTGATGTCATCGTCATTTGTAACTCAATTAGACCATTCCATATGTTGAAGTACTTAGACACAATGCGTTAATTGAAAATAGCATCTGCACTCTAGGCAGTCCTAGTCAGTGCTGAAAAACCAAGTGGTTTTTACCACACAAATTTGATATATCATAAAACATTAGCTTTCATATTGTATACCTAGAATACTACCTGTGCGAGAGGTATGCTTCGGCGTGCATGAGTGAAAAAATACGCGTTTAAACTGCGCGGATGTGAATTCTGGAAATCCACCCGAAACTACTACTTTTATCTCTGTACTTATTTCTATAAAATTATTGGACGTTTTCTTTTTGGTGGAAATTAAGATACTTTTAACATTATTATTATAAAAAATATTAATATTATTATAACTCCTGCCTACTTACTCCACCATCGCTTCTTAATTCTGGGAAGATACTCAGGGGCAGCAACGAAATCATACCCTTTGTAGGTATCACTAGGGCGGTATAGTACCTTGCGATTGAATAACTCGTCTGATCATTCCCTCTCTGTATCGTTAAAAATACATGTATATGTGTAGGTAATCCAACAAAAGAATTACCACAAGGTAAACAAAACTTTTGAATGTGGTACCAAGTTTTCTCATGCCTACAAAAATAATCGTGAAGTTATAATACACAATTGAAGTACTATCAAAAAATTTGCATTAGTTCTCCGTTCACACGATTATGAATATTATGAACTAGCTGACCCGCGGACCTCATCTGCTTCTCCCATTGCATAGTGTGGCGATATACCTACACTGTGAAAAATATTTTTAACTTAAAACAGTTTATAGTGATCCAACCTTAAAAGAAAGACATATGGATTTTTTTAGACTTTTGAAGGGGAACAATTTTTTCACACATTTGTGTAATTTGTAACTGTTTACGCAGTGCATGCAATGGAAACTTTCAAAAGGAATACTTTTCACCCGTTTTGCAGCATTTCTCGATTTTGATCATACCGAGATAAAATATAGCCGAAAGCATTCTTCGAGAACTGGGCAATCCCACACTGAAAGAATTTTTCAAATTGGATCAGTTGTTTCTGAGATAAGCTCATTCAACCAAACAATGAAACAAACAAACTCTTCTGCTTTATTATATTAGTATAGATAAGTGACTGAATGTCACAATAATTGATGTGCATCACGTTGCGCAATTGCATGACGTCACGTCGCAAGGATAATAGTGTTTACCTTGACCTTAGGCTAATGTCAGCTTGTCGCCGCGCGTCTGCGCGTGCCGCTTATGTAATACATTTATGGCAAGCTCTTTGTCAGGAAATGCATCCAGCCGACATTACGTAGTAAACTAATAAATTCTTCTTACGGATCAGGTACATACATAAACACGTAATCAAGTTGATGATATGGATGGAATATTATTTAATTGCCGAATTGTTTCATGTTTCAAGTGCAAATATAGATTATTTAAGACACTCAGTCGTGATGTGCACAGAAATGATCAAATTTCGTGCAAGGTTAAAGTAGGATATCACATCTGCAGATATCATTTGTACGCTGTGACACAGAATTTCATATCGAATGTTTTAATAAATATGTTAATATCATATATACAATTGATCTGCTTAAATAATATTTTCATTAAAGTAATTTTAGCATACTTCGCGTTGTTCTAAAACCATATGGGTAGGGTAACTCTCTGAGCTCCTGAGGTTGATCGTCCGGATGGTTCAAACTTTTTAGAGTAAATATCACACATTCTTGGTTTGTGTGTCCAAGGAGTCAGATATCCGAAATGCTTTTTAGCACATTCCAGGTTTGTTTTCTAGTTTAGAACCTAGAGCTCAGAACACTATGAGTAGGCATAGTGAACCACTATATAACTTTCTCTCTTAAATGAATATTTTGTTACTTGAAAATCTTATCTGCCTCAAGATTATTTCATTGAGTTGAGATATATTCCTCTCTGTCATGTTGCAAATACCTATCTTCATGCATAAAATCACTGTTAATCGATCAAATTATGAATCCATAATACATTAAAGTTTCTCACATCTAGGAGCTTTTGAAGTGTGGATGTTAAATATCCTTAGCCATAGTTGTTTTAAATAGCATTTGCGTGTTTTTATTATACACATTTTTATTGTACCTGTAGACTTAGTTGGTGAGAAAGGAACTGGGTTATTAGTTCCAGTTGTTCTAATCGACTTTTAATTGAATTAGTTTTAGATTCAAAAACAATTTAAGCAGTTTATTTTGACCCTGAACTTACCGAATATGTGATGTACATGATGTTTTTACGAGTTATTAGTTCATTATTGTTGATTCTAGCTAACAGCAATCACGCTACCCATTATTATGATTGGCAGAGTGGTTTAGATTAGTCCTATTTCATTCTTACTACCACTGGATAGTTTAAACATTATATCTGAAATCGTTTTTTAATGACAACTGACGAAACTGAAGACGTACAGAAGCACGAGTCATTCTTTTTTTTGAGGGTTTACTATTACGTCAACAGGATAGGTTATGATGGTTTTTCTTGTTCAAATTTTAAGAAATAAATGTGTTCCACACAACTCAAAATATTTTTATAATAGCATGATTATTCAACGCCCCTTGACTAAAACTTATTTATGTCTAAAGCAGTGTAACATAAAAAATTAAAAACTAGTCTTTAACTTAACCTAAGCCTCTAGGTTATGTTCAGTTTAAATTTTATTTGGTGACAATGATTTGGTTGTCTGCCAATGCGAGAGTCCAACGATACAGTGACAAAACTAAGAGCAATTTTTTTTGAATTTCGGAACTATACCATTGTGCCAAAGCTTCATCTTGTTACGTAACTGAAATAAATGGGCGTTTTTTTACCTTGAAGAAATAAAGTAGGAGTTTTTTGAAATTAATTTCTTAATTATGTCTTCAACGAGTGTCGCTCAGTTATAAATAAGAACATTTAATCCTAACATGACAACATAATATAACATAATATCCTATGCCATTTAAATGCAATAATACAAAGCTTTGTTTCACTGTCAGAAGTAAAAGATATGTTCTACTTCTAAAAATGACGGGTACCCTTCACCAAAATAACAACAAGTCAATGTCAGCGAATGCTGCGCTAGCGCAAGTACCTCGTAACATAATCGTTCATCCCCTACAACCTTGGCCATTAGTTTCGGATGACGCTTACACGTGTCAAGCTTTAAAGGTAGATCCCAACTTTACGACTTTTCTTATGATAATAATGAAAAATATCTAATGTAGAGATAGACGTGCCAGTAAAATTAATACGAGTTAAACGCAATTACCTAATGTTTTTTTGTTATTTGAGGATGTTTCTGCCTTAAAAGAATCATTAAATTTGGAAAATGGAAACAGTGTAGGTTTATAACTTCCTTCTAAATTGTCTACTATATCTCCGGTTACCTCTCTCGTTACTAATTCCTTGAGAAATAATTAACAAGACGATAAAACATAGATTAAAGTGACACATAAGAACGAAGATCAATCCAAAGACAAATGAATTTTATTTTATTACCTACTCATAAATCTGATGTAATGGAACACAACTTTAAAACCTTGAACTTGCATTGTGAGTTCAGACGACACGTGATTATGAATATTTTCAATAGATTCTCCCTTCCGACCTTTAAATTTATATAAAATTTCGAGGTCAATCCTATAAAAGGGCCAACCAGTTTTATTATTATACGTATTATATAATACGACTATTCATGTCCACCCCTTTTTATGCTTAAAGCGAGTACCATCAATATTGGATCAGCACAATAGCATTTAGTTATATAAATTTCCAAAAGCATTGAATACAGTTCTGTAAGGCATCCAATTACTTTTTTGCTTATATTTTTAATAACGACGCAATTAAAATATTTAAAAAGAAGTTTTGTTTGAAAGGTGACTTGGTCGAGAGAAGCTGCATTTAAGAAAATCCGTTAGCCGTTCGAAGATCATGAAACATTGTCCTAATTGCTGCAATCATTTTAGAATCAAGAAATTTTTAAGTTAAGACTTATACTTTTAGATCGAAACTTATCTTTGATAGTTTACTATTTCAAATATTGACAATAAATGAAATCTGTGGAGGAAAGAATAAAAATTGCATTCCTCATAGATTATCAACATTGATTTGGTCTGTATTCATTAATGAAACATGGAATTCACACAATAAGCAATATCTTATATAATAATTAAAATTATTATCTATTATTTTATTAATAAGTTATTATCTTCAGCGTGATTGTAAAACTTGGTCGTAGAATATGATGTTTCGTATTTTTTAAAAATTATCTCCAAAACACAATAAGGAAATTACAATATCGTGTGCTAAAAAAATAAATTATAAAATGTAAATAAACATTTATTGTTAAGTTGTTTTTTACGATGACAAACAAATTGTCAGTTGAAGCTGAAATTATTTTTCTAAAATTAATCAAACTTGTCCTTTAATTTTGGACTTGTTCAAATAATTACTAATTGTAATGACAATAATTCAAATGATCATAATGATCAATAATTAAACATCAATAATGACTTTTAAATCAATAATACTATTAAAAGTATTCTTAAATTATTTTTAGCAGATATTGGCAATTTGGTTTTTTTCACTGATAAAATAAACGTTTCCACAAATGTACTTGAGTCACACTCATATTTTTCCACTAAAGATAAGAGTGCCACAGAGTAGTCTCCTTGACCTGGTCATTTAACTTAAACCAAATGAACCTAAATTATTATTTATTAACTTCTATTGTCAATGTCATATCGTCACTAAAAGCCGTGTTTTATATTATCAAATAGTAAGTGTTAGCAATAAATTTCCGTGTACAAGAAAAACACACTTTGGAAGAAATTTACTGTAATAATCTATGGTATCTTAAAAACTTAGTACGGACACAGATAAGAATGTTACTGTAGTATGCAGGTTAACCAAATTTATAACATTTTTTTATTTATTGTCTTGATCTTGTTTTCTTATCTCAACAATCTCAAAACTTAACAAGAGAATAATTAATTTAATTAATTTAATTATAAAATAATTTGTAATTTAAAATTGGTGTGCATTTTGTAGTTTAATTGGTGAAAATGTTTATGGAAAAATAAATTAATAGAAAAATAGCATCGCCAAACATATAGAGAAATAATTTATTGCTTTAGGAAGTAGCAGTTTAGAAATTAGCTATAATTAAGTTTGTCTTCTTTTCCTTGTTTTATTTCCTGTAAGAATGTTGTTACGTTTCATAAGAAAACATTCAACCGAACTTACATTTGTAACTTTCCGTCAATGAGGCGCCCACGAGGTGGAAAAATATCCACAGGCAAAAGTGTTACGAGGTTCATTCTGATGATATTTAAGCAGACTGCACTGATGACGTAGTGGCTTAAGTAATCACCACGATGCTCTCAACTGCACTGAGTGTTGTGGGTTCTAACCCCATATGAGACAATACTTGTTTGGATCCACAAATTGTTGCACCTGGGTGTTTTTGTGACCGTTTCTTATAGGTTTGTAAAGTTCCAGAAATGACGTAATTTTTGCCGTGTATTATCATAAAACCGATTTAGTTAAACTTATGTCACCTAATTAAACTAACAACTACATGTTGATAATAGCAGCATAATTTAATACATAATAATTTTGGTGAATAACATTAGCTATTTATATCTTAACGTTGTGTGTGTGTGTGTCTGTATTATATATTTTTATTTCAATCCTTTTTTTTCTGCGAAGGAACGTATTTCACTAAACTAAAAATACAATGTAATGACAACGGTATTTTATTTTTTAACAATCAGAGTGACGTGCAGTGGGAGAGATCCCTGTCCAGATTAAGTGACAATTATTTAAGACCTTCTAAAGAAAATCTTTCTTTTTTTTTTAATAAAGTCCACGCCCGCACTAGGAATAAATCCTGTGTCGCGGAGGACTTTAAAAACATACAAGAAACGAGCCCAAAGAACACCCAGACCCTCTAAGGCAACCGTGCAATCAAAGTTTCTCGTTCTTTTATTAATTATCCTAAAACTATGTGAACCATCATCTCAATTTTATCGTTGAATCAATAAAAAATATATTTCAAACTTTAAATTTGTACTAAATTAAAACTATTGATATATTTCTTAGCAAAAAACGAAAAAAAACAAAATAATTTTGAAAATCGTATCATCAATTAATTTGAAATAATGAAAAAGTACATACTGAGAACGTCATTAGTACTTCTTAGAGTACATAATATATCCAATTTAAAAAAATATACGTAGTTAAAACCTCTTTTCTAAAAATTATATATTTAATCTTTTTTATTTCCATTCATCATTCATCAACAAGTACTCCTTAGAATTCGAGTTCTTGGAACCGAGCCAATAATAAAAATAGCTTTAGATATTACTTATGAGTACTTTTCCTTACCTCTTCATTTTAATTCATAACGTGGAAAATTGCTTTTCAGTGTATACTATTGTTTTAGCCTTTATACATATACACATCATCATCAACAGCCTTTAACAGTCCACTGCTAGACATAGGCATCTCATTAGTAAAGAGGTTTTAGCCTATTATGCCACCAGACAGATTGGTATGAGTATGTCTTAAGTTGTCCTTCTCCTTGCAGTGATGTGCTCATGCGTAGTTTGCTTTCTTAGTCGCCTTTTGCAACACCCACGGGAAGAATATGGGTGATAACACCGTGTATTCTTAATCCATCACTGCATGGAGAATATACACATAGTAATTTATAACTAAAACTACATCGGCACACTATAAAGTTCTTCAGAGATTTTTAGTTGGTATCTTCCAAATTTGTAGTTATTTGAAGGTATTCTCGTGGAAGTATAGAGATCTACATATGTACACATTTACGGACGTAACGATAATTCTTAGAATTTTAATTTAAATCGTTAACCTATAAAGTAATGACCTCTTAAATTGATCTGTTTTTAATTGGAAATATTAAGTTATTCTTTGAAATAATATATACCTAAACAACTTCGAGAATGAATCAATTAGTAACGGCGTCGTGTATAATAATTTTATTTTTACATCTAAATTGTTAATTCCAGAGTATTGTAAATGTCAAAAGTCGATAACTTTGTACTCATACACAAAAACAGTAAAATGTCAAAAGTCGATAACTTTGTACTCATACACAAAAACAGTAAAATGTCAAAAGCCGATAACTTGTTGTATTTCTATCAACTGTATTTCATTGACAAGTTTACCAAATAAAGAACGGAGTTCCGGCCAACTTTTGATAGAGCCCAGTATTTCTAAACCATGCCTGTTTACCGAACCGTATATAATGCCACTCATTTCAGGGCAAGAAAGACCTTATTAAGCATAGAATTAATAGCTAGCGAGCGTACAGAAGTACCGTAGTCTCTAAATTGTACTCTCATTTTCTTAGATTACAATACAAGAATACCGTGAAGTGTGACAAACACCTTTGTGTGCTACTTATGTCTAATCTTATTCAGAGAATGTGCTATTATACTCGGGTATGAACTTTCAATGACGGTCATTCACACTGCCACTCATATAGATACGTGTGGAACTTAGCAAGACCCAAATGATGAAACATCCTATTTTAGAACTACATATTTCTGTTCAAATACATATCACCGATTTTTTTCGTCATTATTTTGTTACATCTTGCACAAAACCTTACTAAGTATCCATGCCCTTTGAATCTTTGCGACTATATGTATTTTAAATAAAATAAAAATAAAAAGGAAAATATATAAAAAAGAACACCCTGACTCGGTCACAATCACTTCGATTAGAAAGGAAATAATAATCTTGAAACGCATACGTAGATTTACTTGAAGAAAATGCGATTAAAAAGGGCTAAGAAGGAAAAGGTAAGTAAATATCAGACCATCCATTTGAACCATAGACAGATTATAAATACTTACATTTAATGTATAAACATGTCAAACATGTCAAATGTAAAGACATGTTCATAGTAAATAAAAGCTCAAACTTGTAATAATTATGTACCCACCCATTTCATGAAAAATAAAAAACAAAATTTAATCCACAAGTTTAATTTTTAATCAAAGCTAGTAATTATAAATATGTATAAATGTACTACAACACTCAAAGTGTAGCAATAAAAATATTTAAAAGTTTATGCAAAAACATACATTTAGAAAGTATTACAATAGAAAAAACACTTTAACATTATAATAATTCATTCATTCAATTTGCAAACACTAAAAAATATTAGGTACAGAAGTTGATGAGTTTAAGAAAATATTCAGAACAATTTCAAACCAACTACGCAAACATCCTGTCAAATCACTACAATCAAATATGACCATGACGGCCTTAAATACGGTTCCTGTTTTGTACTTTACTAATTTCCGTGTAGTTTTTTTTTGTTTTTGTTTTTCGGTGAATTAGTGTAACACCTCGAAAACACAACGAAGATAATTGTGAGAAACGGGGGAATAAGATTATGGCGATCACGCTAACCTCATTCCGCTCTTTCTAATGTTCTTTACCTAGCGACAATAGTGTTAAATATTTAGAGGAAAGCCCCTCTCCCCGTTTCAATGAAAATAATCAATTTTCACCTTATAAGCAATCGACGAAGCAGAAGTAACAGTAGGGGATGTTTGATGTCAATGATGTATTGATTTCTGTTAAGATTTTTCTATTAATTATAAATAAATAACTAACAATTTTTATTTTTAACAAGGTGTCACTTATTTTATTTATTTATTTATTTATTTATTTAAAACTTTATGCACAAATACATGCATCGGCGGACTTAATGCCTAAGGCATTTTCTGCCAGTCAACCGATTGGGTGATACAGAGAAGATATGAGATATGAGATTGATTTTAGTGCTTTAACAAAAAAAAGAACATTATTTCCTAATCGAATCATAAATGAGAGAGTTCTCAGGAAAAAGGATTTAAAGAATTTGTTAATAATAAATAGTAAACCTCCCCCTTTTTTTTACTGTGCAGATATCTCCACGAATACCCCCGATAGGTGGTTAAGTCGGTCTCGAACCGACCAAAAACCGCACGCCGTCTCAGGTAACCCGACGTACCTCGAGCCACCTACGGTTGTAGGTGGCCCCCTCCGGTGTGGGCACATTGTGGTTCCTTTACTACCACCCAAAATGGTGCGTGCGGTGTGTAGCGCTCGCATCGCCACCCAGTGAACCTTCCTGCCCGTAAAAACCAAGACTATGCTTGTGCAAACTCTTATCTTCCCCTTAATCGACTATGGTGATGTGTGCTGCTATGACCTGAATGCAGATCTTCTCGATAAATTAGACCGTCTTCTTAATAACTGCATTCGATTTGTTTATAATCTCCGTAAATATGACCATGTATCCTCTTTCCGTTCGCAGCTCAACTGGCTACCAATTCGTCTACGCCGAAAATTACGCGCGCTCTCTGTCCTATACTCTATACTCAATAACCCATCTTCGCCAACATATTTAAAATGCTATTTCCAACTCATATGTAGCAATCACGACAGAAAGCTTCGGTCCTCTAACAATCTTCTCCTTCGTTGCCCCTCCCATACATCTGAGTTTGTTGGCTCATCTTTCTTTGTGCAGTCTGTTCTTCTCTGGAATGAGCTTCCCCTCGAGGTCAGGATGGCTACCAACGCTTTTTCTTTCAAAAAAAAAGTGAAGCAGTGTTTACTGGAGCAACTGTCAGAATCCACCAATACATGATTATCATCTTATACTTGTTATGATATTTATTTGTGTATGTATGTATGTACCTAGTCTTGCCATAAATATTGTAATAAAGAAAAAAGAAAATTGTTAACTGCAAATAACATTTATTACTTTTACAGTGTGTCAGTTTAATACATAAATATAAAACAATTAAAAATATAAAAAGCTTATTCGAAGTGGTCTCCATTGGCTGCAATACAGTCCTTTAAACGATGAGGCCAGTTATCAATAGAAGCACGCACTCTTTCCATGGGAAAATTCTTCACTGCCAATCGTATAGATTGTTTTAGGGACTCCAAATTATCATGGCGTTTAGAGCAAGCTGTACTCTCTAAAACTGACCACAAATCATAATCCAGCGGATTAAGATCGGGACTAGACGACGGCCAGTCTTCAGCTCTGATGAAGTCCGAAACGTTCGATTCCAACCAAGACTGCGTGGACCGAGCTTTATGACCCGGCGCCGAGTCTTGCTGGAAGGACCATACTTGGTTATTGAACATGGTGATGTTAAGGGGCTTAACTACCTTCTCAAGAATGGTATCTTGATACACTTGTGCCGATGTTTTGATACCTTTTTCACAAAAATATGGCTCAGTCACTCCTTCATAGCTAACACCCCACCAAACCATCACTGAAGTCGGATAATGTCCACGTTGCACTCTGTCGACTAATTGGGAAGCTTCCTTAGAGCTTTGAGCATAAATACGGTCATTTTGTTTGTTAAAATGTTGCTCAATTGTAAAAATTTTCTCATCCGTAAACAAAATTTTTCTGTGACCTCCCTTTGCGTACCGCTTCAGTAGTTGTTTCGATTTTACCACCCTATTCTTCTTTAAATTATCAGTTAAGAAATGGCCAGTGCGTCTCTTATAGGCTGCAAGTCCTAAGTCATCTTTTAAAATACGCGACATGGTTCTAGGTGCTATCTTCATTTCCCGAGATAAAATCTTTTGCTTTCGGACAGGATTTCTTCGAATTCTTTCCCTTACTGCTTTGACCACCTTTTTCGTACGAACACTACGTGGACGGCCAGATCTTTTTCTGTCACAAACAGAGGAGGTCTCATTGTACCTATTAATAGCCCGGTACACAAACATTTTACTAATACCAAGTGTATGGAGAGTTTTAAAAATTGCATTTGGCTCCATACCTACTTTGTGTAATGCTATCACCGCGATTCGGTTCTCTTTATCACCCCACACCATTTTAATATCGCAAAATATTTTACAATGTATTGGCGCCAAAATGAGAAAACACAATGAACAATCGTATAAAAATGACAGATTCGAAATTCAAATGTAATATTTTTTTATAATTAAGTGTAACAGTATTTATGGCCAGACTAAGTATATAGATTTATATCAACATAAGTGTGTATATGTATGTATTTATGTATTTATATAAATTTTAGTATATGATAAGTTTGTACATGTATATGTATACTTCTGTTATTCAACATCACCTGAAACGCAACTACTTCCTATTTTCTCTGCATCACCCAAAGGTCGACTGGTAGAGAATGCCTTAGGCATTAAGTCCGCCTATGTACATAAAGTGCATGATGTATAATAAATAAATAAATAAATGAACGTTCCTAAATTAGTTTAAAAGTAATAAATCTGTTTTATTTACATAAGCTTACTCAATCGATATTTTTAGTTCGTTATTATGAAATTTTTAAATATAAAACATCACCGACCTCGTGCTTCGCGACAATTTTTTTTTGTTGAATTTCTCACGATTTATTTTGAAAATAAGATAAATGTATCTTATTTTCAAGATAAATCAATTCGAAAAAAAACATTACCTATGAATTTTATTCTAAAACTTTTCCTCAGTATCTTTTGTCGATGTGTATAATTTAACTTCATCACTAACACCATCAACAATCTTCAATAGAATACTACTGGTTGTACCCCTCTTCTTAGGAAGAAAGTTTTGACCTACTATACCACGCTAGCCAGACGGATTGGTACAGGGTTTGCGTCAATTTTAAGTTCAATTGTTAGCAATTAATGACTTTGTTAAGTTAGAAGTTGTACTTAAATTGCAACTACCTTCAAAAATTAATATTTATAAATGTAGTTTTATGGACTTTGTGTTCAATCTTATTTTACTATAAGTTCTTAGTAGTATTTTATAATCTAATCTTATTTACAATACAAGTGCTTGGTTGTAGATGTAGCACGTCTTCTTTTTTAACACATACTTTTTATGTTATAATTATGGTAAAATATTACATGACTTCGTTATCAGATAATAAAGTATTGTAAAGAATTGATGAGTGTGTCATATCTTTAATTGTTTCCTTATTACACATTACAAGAATATTTTACGTTGTTTAAAATGATAAAAAATATTAATATATGCACGTGTTAGATAAAAATCTGAATGTAACACGGGACTAAGTCCATTGACGTTCGTAATAGGGGGCGTTAACCACAAAGGTCATTTTGTAGTAATGTATAAAGGACTTACATAAGAATCTTGCAATTGGATAACAGTTCGTTGACCTTTATTGGCACGATATTATTCCGGGTTCAATGTGCGCGCAAGGACGTTCGTTCGTGTGTAACGCTCAGTAAATTAAATATAGTAATATTGTTATTTTATTATGTACTAAGTGTTACGCAGAGATAAAGTCCATTTTGGTCTAACACTTTACACGTCTTGAAATTGTTAATGGAAGTGCCACTACTAGTAGTAATATTAGTATCGGTCAACGAACTGCAATGGATCAGCTGCAACGTGTTCAGGTCAAAAAACCTCCGACCTTGCCACCTGTATGTATTTGATAATTATGTAGGTAATAATATGAATAGTCGACTCAGTTCTATAAACTCAACTGCAAAAAATAAGTCATTGCTCTCAAGCGCCGTGTTTTACAAAGTTATTGTGATTATCCGGCCATTAGTCGAAATGTGATTGAACTTTGTTAGAGACCAGACTAGTCTCATTCCTTAGTGGGAATATAGTATTCGATAGATTGCTAAAAACATCGATTTTTGTCGTTGTTCGATCGATAACAAGATAACTTTCGATTGCTTTGAAATCTGGGTAAATCTGAGCGCTCTGCAATCTATGTCGTAAGATGCAACCCATGGAGCGTAATCCTTTGTTTATTTTATGATGATGTACTGCCTCAAAATCTACCTACCTACTTAGGTTCTGAATTCTCACAGGGATGTAAAATCCGAAATGAATGAGTTTATTTTTTGATTTTTATTAAACCTAGTTTGTACTAAATTGGACTCAATTGGATGATTCGTATACCGATGGGAATTGGTAAACCACAAACTTCTACGTTTTACAAAAAAGGATATAGATTAATCAGTAATTTAGACCGTCTTTATGTGTACTTGGAGTGATTTTTGCCTGCTGCCACAGTGGTGACAGTTAGTTTATTTTAATTGAAGACAATATTTAGCATTATAATAAATTAAAATTAAAAAAATATTTACTCATATGCATCCTCTGACTGATATTTTAGGACTTGATTTACCATTATTTAGTAGAACACGAGTACTGGTAAAAGCAGAATGGTAGATATCATCAGACTTCTTCCGATCCTAGACTTTTTTAATCATTAGATTACACTGTGCAACACCAAAAAATTCACTGGGACCCCGAATGGTAATTCGTATTAAGCATACTTAGTGTAATACAGAAAACACATTTATATTTATATATCACATCACAAAAAAGAGATAAGGAGAATCTTGATTTGTTTACTGTCTGCTTCACTTTTTTGAGGGTAGTCATAGAAATATATCTTTTCTTGGTACACAAGTCATCAAGACTTTTAGATTACTCATTAATGTACAAAATGCCGTGTGTTTGTGTTAATTCTTCTGATTTATTTTGTTATGCTTGTGGTGAATTCACTCCTAAAAGTGAAAAAAAGCCCATTTCCCCGTTGTTTGAGAAGTGTTATGAAGATTATTTTAAGACTGCAATTAAAAATCAAGATAAATCGTGGGTGCCTAGAATGTGTTGTTTAAGGTGCTATAAGTATTTGACGGGTTGGCACAAGGGTACTATAAAACAAATGCCTTTTGGTGTACCAATGCAGTGGCGTGAACCCAAAAATCACGTAGACGACTGTTACTTCTGTTTGGCAACATTGAAAGGTTTTTCGAAAAAATCAAAACAGTCGATTAATATTTAACTGACGCTGACACTGACGTCACGTTAGCATATTGCTAACGTGACGTCAGTGTCGATGCCACTACCTCATTCTTCAGACATTCCAGTACCGGTAAGATTTCATAGTTCATCGAGTTCAAGTACGGAAGAAGTCGAAGAAGCAGACCCATCTAGTAGTAAAGACGTATATCCAGCCTCAGACCCATTGAAAAACAGGCATGGTTGGCTTCTGTTGATGTCACAAAAAATTTTCTCGGCAATCACAAATCACCCGATTTCCATGAAAAAATAAAAATAATGCTGGATGCTTATCACATACTAGGATGCAATATGTCACTTAAAATCCATTTTCTACACTCCCATTTAAGTTTTTTTCCAGAAAACATGGGTTCAGTGAGTGATGAACATGGAGAAAGATTTCATCAAGAAATTGCAGAGTATGAGAAGCGTTAGATGGGTAGATGGGAACCAGCTATGCTTGCAGACTACTGTTGAAGCCTCCAGAGGGATACTGTGTCTACTGGTTACAACAGGAAAGCCAATCGTTCAAAAAAAAAAGGTTTTTTTAATGTAGAATAAAAATTTATGTCTCTCCTTTATATAAATTTTGTGAAAATCAATAAATGCCTATCACTACTAAATGTGACGTGATGTAATATTTTTATTTATACACTCCAAATAGTTTTAAGGTGATAAGTCATAATAACATACTGTAAGACGAGTGAAATTTTTTTTTTTCAAATTTGTTGCATAGTGTTATTTGTAATCGGCTACGTTCAACCGGTTTTAACTGAATGTCAGTTTTTCCACGGAGCGGCTGGCATCGAACCTTTGCAACCCTGAAAGCGAACCGAATTCGAAGGTTAAACTAGTTTTCAGTATATTTAAGGACACCGACTTCTTAGTAATTATTGCCATACGTGTTTATGACAACCAGGACGAACGGCTTAACGTGAGCACGTTAATGTCATATACACGGGTGTGAAACACTTCCATCCTTCATACTCCGTTATTAAAAATTTCTAGTAAGAAAAACAGCAGTTGCATACGCTTACCGGTAGCCCAACAAGGTAGGTTCCTTTAGAATGGTCTCGTTACACACAACTTATTGACAATCAAGTTGGTGTCTCTGGAGCGTTATAACCTGATTTATAAAATAGTTATCTTTCAGTTATATTATGAAACGTTTTATGAAACAAAAAAGGGTAAGAAAGTTTGTCCCTCTTCATTTTTTCAGAGGTCATAAACACCATTTTCGAAACTTTGCTTTTCGAGAATTTGTATATCCTTTTTTAAAACTTATGCTACACTTTATACACATACAGTTAATCTGAAAAGTTTAATTCTTATTTCTTTTATAATTAATGCTCATGACGTCGAATATAAATGGCAACTGTGGATACGTAATTTTTGTGTTAATAACCTAAGAGTAAAAAGTTCATTTGAATTTATCTATTTCAATGACTATATTGGTTACCAAGACGTCTGCATAATTAAATATAATTATAAATCGATTAATTGTGCGTCTAACCGGCTATTTTTATAACAAAATTAATTACTGACGTCAGCTTCCTAAGATACGGCTACATAAATAAGTAATAACATTTGTTGACGTATTTGAACACTATTTCAAATACGTCAAAGGATATTATGACTGTTATGATTTTATGTACTAAATAAATGACAACTAATCGTAATTCTGACTAATAAATGAACAAGACAGAGAGTTTGCAAGTAATTGACCGATCCGCTTGAAATTTGATGTAGACCTTGCCATGGGAACAGTAACGAAGATGGCGTGATAACTATTTAAAAGACAACTTATTCTAGCTATACTTATACAAAAGTGTGAACATTGAAATTAAATATTTTAAGTGAAGTAGAAAACCCATTACAAATAGTTCAAAAGTCGTTTTGATTTAAAGGATAGATGCAGTTAGGAATAAAAAAATTTCCCACACTCACAGCAGCAAGAGGAAATCAGTGAATCACCGTTTCCAGCTGTTACCAATCCTAAGTAGTTATAGTTCGGGTCATTTAGAAAGAGAGCAAAATATCGTAGACACTTTGTGGACTGCAATATTACAGCCATCGTGTGTGCATATACCTGTATGAAGTTGTGTAACTTTGCCCCTTTTATCCCTGACCATAAATCCTTCACGATAATATTGTATTAATAAAGTTGCAATGGTCAAAGTGATATTTAGTTTGAGTGATTCACAAGACAACTTTTGAATAAACAATCTAAGTTAGTTTTATACGAGTCAGAATACTATTGAGAAACAAAGTAATACTCGAGTTACTTTTCAGATGAGAAATAATTTCATTTTAATTTAAAAATTAATGCTACTTTTGCTTTACTTTACTTGATTTTAATTTAAAAAGTAACAACCTTATTTAATTGATAGATTGCTTTTGTTACACTTGATTTCACCAATCCGCTCAATGTAAGAAGCAGGATTTAGTAACAAACATTGTTGATCTCGTAGAAAAATAGAAGTCTATTGTTTTCAGAACATCGATTTTTTTCATTGATTAGTAAAGTTTTATATAATAAACACTGAACTAAATCTTGTTGGAAAATAAAGAGAAACAGTAACAGTAATTGTCGAACTTTTCATTATCATAACATTCCTTATTTTTCTTTCGAAAGCTTTACGTTTTACTATCATAATATTCGAGAACATTAGTTAACATAAACGTCATCAATGTCTGTAAATTAATTGGTATCACAATATAAATATAATAAATTGTTCAACAGTTTTTCTTAGCCGTAAACTCTTTCACATTGTTGGTGGCAGTAAAAGAATAAAATGGACATTATCTTTTTTGTATATTTCCATTCCCACGATAAGTACTGTGATTACTATCAACAAAACAATGTCATATCAGAGTGGATGGTGCACTGCTCAAGTAGTTACCTCGCTAACGGTCACTGTTTAAAATATTGTTCAGTATTAAGTCGATTCGAACATTTTCTGATACTTGTTCAGCCTAGATTTAATTCGTTGTGTATAAGTTATGTACTTTTTGAGTACGTATAATAATAAATAAAATGATTTGCACCAAGTAACTGTGGAGTTGGTAGGTGCACTTTTTCTCTTCTAAGACCACGCTGACTTAGATATTGACGTTGAAGTCAGTCAGTTTTCTAAACATTAGCTAATAAAACACATTGTAAACATTATAAAATTACTTTCTACTACCTCAAAAAGCTAAACTAAATGAAATATGTATATTAATTAGGTATATCATTTAAGCATACACAATGTAACATATTGCTAATAACATAACAATAATTTAAAAAAGTAACGTCACTTTCTATCTTTTTATGCAGAAAGTAAAGTAATATCTCTTAATTACCTAAAATTAGCTTGCCAAATTGAAAGAAAATATTAATTCAAAGCTCAAAAATAATAATGAAAATGTTCATTATAATGTTTGTTAGAGGATGTAATTATAAGTAAGGCCCTTTTCAAAAAATATTATATATTTCTTATTGTGATGTAAAACCGTGTAATGTGATTGAAATTAAAATAACTTGTATATAAATTGAAAAGTCGTCGTTAAAGCAACGTGTCAAGGTGTAGTTACTGCGTTGTGGGGAAGTACCGTCACTACGAGGGATAAAAAATCATACAATAGTTATTAAGACTAAGAAAGAACCTTTACGCATGCTTCTTCATGTGGTTACGTCTCACTACCCTTATTCATCTCGTGGGTATCGTAAGAGAACAAACTCTTCAGGATGCCAGCAAGTACCGTAAACGAAAGGAAGACTTGAAATAAATCTAATATGCGTGGTACAGAATGCCAAAACCTTTTTTCTAAGGAGAGGTCTTTGTCCTGTAGTGGACTATTTAAGACTATTGATGATGATGATGACATCTCTGGAATTGGAAGTGTTTATAGACACTAAAAATGTGCTTATCGTCAAATAGGCAAAATGTTTGTTTTTTAAACACATTTCAAAAACAAACATTTTGCCTACCTGAAAACTATTCAGCTTTATTAAACTAGTGCAGATTAATTAACAAATCTGAATAATTTATTTGTTTGTCTGTTTGTTTTTTCTAATAAGCTAATATTTGGAGTTTTTTGCACGCTTCTTTGTTTAGACTTGACATCCATGAGGTCGATAACCAACTCACGTGAAAATTACAACTACTAACTTCAGGGAATACATTGCTATAAGCAATTTAAAAAAAGAAAAAGAAACGTTTTGAAATCAACATGAACTCAGGTACTTTTTTTAACTAAGGTATAGTTTACCTCGAAATAAAAAGTGTCAAGCGAGTACCGCCGCGGGACACTCTGTAACTACGTACGTCCATACATTCAAATTCTAGTACAACATTAATGTAGGTCATCAATTCTCACGATTGTATTATGTTATGCCTACAAATCTGAGTATTGAAGTGTCATCGACCCAAGTGGTACTAACCTATATTACGTATATTTTGCGTTAGGTTGCTTTCACATGGTTTGGTCGGCTATTTTAAAGCTATGTACATAACACGTACAATGTTTGTAAGACAAATATAAATCAGAATTCTTGTCTTGTCCCTTGTAACTCTGTCAAATTAAACCTGTCTTTGTTAAGTATTTAACTTCATTCTCACCAATTTACTTTATATAATTGAGAGTTCTTATTGTCTTTGCCTGTCCCATTGAAGTTAAATGACATTAGAAGTGGAGAGAAACAAATGTTCGTATCGTCTTTTGTTACTTTCACCTGTTCTTACAATATATCTATTACTATAAAAACTCGAACCACTTGGAATCCTGACATTTTCCAGTAAAACCTAAGATTTACGAACTCTTGCTGGTAAAAGGTCGAACTGCTCTACGGTTATCGTTTAATTCGAACTTTTATCACCATTCTATTGGTACATCTTAGGTTTAGCCTCAAAATGACGCTAAATATTGAAAGAAACAAGTCACAAGAGTTTGTACTTTGTTTTACATGTTTTTGCAAAAAATTTCATTCACCATTTTCGTACTATAAAAATAAGGTATAATAAGATTCGAGTTTTATATATATTATTACATATCAGCAGCAGTAATCTAAGCTGCTTTGGAAAATGCACTGCCTTTCTTTTCTTTATTTATTTTTAAGTTCATCTTAACCTAAATAAACCTTCAAAAATATATTAGACCAGACTATGCAGCATTAAATGAAGTCCTCCACAATACACAGACAAAAACTATATTCGGTGAGTCGTAAGTATATTAGGTCCCACACACAATGTGATCGACGACCGGGTAAGCATTTGAAATTAAGACAAGTTTGAATTGTATAGTTATATAAAGTTAAAAACAAGTTCAAAACAAAAATGAATTTTCATCACAAAATTTTTTTTTTACATTCCAACCGACTGTATATACTTAGTCTGGCCATAAATACTGTTACACTTAATTATAAAAAAATATTACATTTGAATTTCGAATCTGTCATTTTTATACGATTGTTCATTGTGTTTTCTCATTTTGGCGCCAATACATTGTAAAATATTTTGCGATATTAAAATGGTGTGGGGTGATAAAGAGAACCGAATCGCTGTGATAGCATTACACAAAGTAGGTATGGAGCCAAATGCAATTTTTAAAACTCTCCATACACTTGGTATTAGTAAAATGTTTGTGTACCGGGCTATTAATAGGTACAATGAGACCTCCTCTGTTTGTGACAGAAAAAGATCTGGCCGTCCACGTAGTGTTCGTACGAAAAAGGTGGTCAAAGCAGTAAGGGAAAGAATTCGAAGAAATCCTGTCCGAAAGCAAAAGATTTTATCTCGGGAAATGAAGATAGCACCTAGAACCATGTCGCGTATTTTAAAAGATGACTTAGGACTTGCAGCCTATAAGAGACGCACTGGCCATTTCTTAACTGATAATTTAAAGAAGAATAGGGTGGTAAAATCGAAACAACTACTGAAGCGGTACGCAAAGGGAGGTCACAGAAAAATTTTGTTTACGGATGAGAAAATTTTTACAATTGAGCAACATTTTAACAAACAAAATGACCGTATTTATGCTCAAAGCTCTAAGGAAGCTTCCCAATTAGTCGACAGAGTGCAACGTGGACATTATCCGACTTCAGTGATGGTTTGGTGGGGTGTTAGCTATGAAGGAGTGACTGAGCCATATTTTTGTGAAAAAGGTATCAAAACATCGGCACAAGTGTATCAAGATACCATTCTTGAGAAGGTAGTTAAGCCCCTTAACATCACCATGTTCAATAACCAAGTATGGACCTTCCAGCAAGACTCGGCGCCGGGTCATAAAGCTCGGTCCACGCAGTCTTGGTTGGAATCGAACGTTTCGGACTTCATCAGAGCTGAAGACTGGCCGTCGTCTAGTCCCGATCTTAATCCGCTGGATTATGATTTGTGGTCAGTTTTAGAGAGTACAGCTTGCTCTAAACGCCATGATAATTTGGAGTCCCTAAAACAATCTATACGATTGGCAGTGAAGAATTTTCCCATGGAAAGAGTGCGTGCTTCTATTGATAACTGGCCTCATCGTTTAAAGGACTGTATTGCAGCCAATGGAGACCACTTCGAATAAGCTTTTTATATTTTTAATTGTTTTATATTTATGTATTAAACTGACACACTGTAAAAGTAATAAATGTTATTTGCAGTTAACAATTTTCTTTTTTCTTTATTACAATATTTATGGCAAGACTAGGTACATATGTAGCTACAATGATGATACAAAAATTGTTTCCAAAGACAATAAATAAATCGGCAGACTAGGCATCGACGCTACGTTATCGGATAAAGTGAGGGTTTTAATGGAAATATTACAATATTCCTGGCTTTTAGGTAAACAAGGAGCCTGAGATTTGAAGGGATTTTCCACACTATCCAAATAAAAAACAAACACAAACGCACTAGCAAGGACTGGACAGTATTCGGAATTTTCCTGTCGTTAATACCCAAAGCGCTCGATTGACAGATAAAGACGGCCTTGAATATCTGAATGGGACCAAATTATATAGTTGGTAAAATGAAGGCTTTTTATTCATTTCGATTTATAACCATTTTATGAGTAGGCATGAACACACTTGTTATAGGCATGAGCAAATGTGAGATATATTGTTGCACGTTATGCTGTATAGCGCGTTAAGTTATGTAATATAATAACTTAACTATGTAGATTAAAATAAATCAATTAAATTTTCAACATTTTAACCATTAAGAACAATATTATACTACAGTTACATAGTATCCGAAAGTAGGAAAAACAATTAATTAATCGTTTACGAGCCTCTGTAAAGTGTTGAATTAAAAGTATTTCTTAAGAATAATATTTTAAGAAAAGTACGTTGTGTAATTGACTTTAAGTAAATGCACAAAAGCTAATTGAAAGGCACTCAGCTGTGCCATGTGGCCTAACCAATAGCCACCACCCACTCGTCAATAAACAAATTCGGTCATCCTAATTGTCTGTATCGGTACTTCACATTTCACTTTCGTCAAGGCGGTACAAGAGTCGGCTGTCGGTGCAAACGGTCCCGTGTCGTTGACCCCGTGTCCTCGCGGCCGCGTGCCGATTAGATAATTTCCGCGATGCGTTGTCAAAATACTCATGACCCATTGGTACAGTGAATACGCGAGGCCAGTGAACTCGGAGCGATCGCGCACATGCATACATGATCAGTTTTTTATATGTTTTCATACGATAAAAACGTTATCGGTCGATTGTATTTCGACCTCGAGAGTGACAGATATCAATATTTTTAAAGATTATCTATAAGTACAGCCTAATTTTAAGAAAATAACGTTAATAAATCATTCGATTCGAAAAATTTTGCTGTTCAAATTTGTTGTTAAAAAAGTAATTTTGATTGTTGTAAATGAAGGTTATTACTATTTTGTTACTTAAGCAATAATAAATAAATTTCAGAGCGATCAGAACGTAATAAAGAAATACCTGTTGAGTTTGATCTTCAAATCTTTACATTGCATAATTTTTTTAAACTTTTACTGTATAAAATTTTGCATGAAATTTAGAAAAAAAAAATTGTTGAAATAAATGTATTTTTTCAGTGCAGTAATTCACCTGACGAGGTCAGATGGTTCAAAATGAGAGGAAACTTTTGAATACAAAGTTTTTCTATAGACGTCAATATATTATAATCATATAAAAATATTTTATCATTGGAATGAATTACTGAACAGTGGTTCTGTTTGCCTGATCATTTCCATAAATGCTAATTATCAATCAGGATAAGGACAATATATACTAGTTACCATTTGCTTCTAGGTGACCGTTTTGTGAGGAACCACCCTTTGTGTATACAATCAGACTTCATTCTTTCACATTGATCATTTAAATCTAAAGATTCAATACCGCCCATGAGCAGAACGAAGATACTCTATTGGTTCTAGTTACAGAAAAAGATAATGTAAAACAACAATTTTTTTAATAGTTAGGAGAGAGAATAATTCGCTATATTAGGTGTGTTAAAATGATATTACGATATAACATTATTTAAGCACCACAGACTAGATTTAATCTCTCTTCACTTATTTAATATAGTTAATTGTCCATAGAGTTTCCGTAGAGTTTTCGTGAGTTGATTTCGTGTACTTATTGATAGTTGTCTTTTAAGATAAAGAAAAACAGTTTTACGTTCTATTATACTCTATATAGAATAAGTACCTACCTACCCACAATTTAGATTATAGGCCTCGATAAAAAGTAATAAAGATATCGAAATCGTTCTCATTCTGTTGTTATCTGGTAACTGAAATTGAGATCTCGTAACTTTATTGCGACTTATCCGAAGTCCACCCATTTCGATGTGCGAGCTGAAAACGACGGCAAATGTATCATACTTAGTGACGCGTTGGATGAACGAAACAATATTCAAAGTTTTTTTTGCGACACTAATAAAGTTTTACGAGATGTAGTAGTTATCTTCATTCAGTCATTTCTCGGAAGGTATAAATATTATCTTTAAATGTGTGTTGTAAGCATCTTGTTGTTTTCGTACAGTTAATATTGTAAATCATATGAGTAAAATCTGTTAAATATCTTTCATAATATAACTACTTGTATGAGCGAATATTTGAAGGTCATTGATATTCT
This sequence comes from Hypercompe scribonia, assembly GCA_949316085.1. NCBI lineage: Eukaryota > Metazoa > Arthropoda > Insecta > Lepidoptera > Erebidae > Hypercompe > Hypercompe scribonia. The sequence continues at coordinate 9,398,067 of OX438972.1, read as the reverse complement.
CTGGACATTTGTTATTGAATAAGACTGTAAATGTGATTACGTAACCACATTATTATTATCGTGCGGTGTGCCTACTCAGTGTTGCAAGATATAAGTATTTATGGATGGTTTTACCACAGAAAAAAATAATAATACTAATGATGTTCCCTAATTCATTTTTAACACTATTTTGGTCTAGGTATTTAATTATTTTATATACCTACCTACTCTTGTTTTTAAGTTATCCACATACCCATATCCGAAAAATTAATTAAATTCGATATGGACCTTTATCTACCGCTACCGCCTCTATCGGTACTAATATACACACACAGTCCTAGTATTTTAAAAAGTAAAAAAGTAGAGAACATTCAAAATTCAATCAAATAAATTACTACGCCCGGAAAGCTATTAGGTAGTAGAGCCACGCTGATTTCAGCACGAACGGGCCGGCTCGACCGAGGCTGTACTATCCTCCCACAGAAAACCAACCTAAAGCGACAGCATCCGTGCTGTCGTGTTTCGTTGGTGAATGCGAGACCGGAGGCGCATTGATGCAGGGGTGACAGTTATCGTGATAACTGTGTGAGCCTTACACTGCTACGATGATTGTCATGTCATTAACGTCCCTAAGCGGGGTGTGACAAAGCATCTCACTAGGCCGCCATAGTGTGGGTCACCACACTGCATTGTCTGTGTTTACAATGAGTATGGAGACTACAGCTCTTGGATTCTGTTCATGCTTTCCATCAAGCAGAATGGAGTCACTTTGGCAGGTTCTTGATATAGAAAAATATATATATATATATACATATATAGAAATACTACCGCAATAAGTCATCTTTTTGGTCTTTATTATTCCTAAGATTATTTGAGATCGGTTACTAGTTCAACAGGTTTTACCTGAATGACTATTTTTCCGTGGAGCGGCTGTTATCAGACCTCTGCAATTCTGAGGGCAATTAATTCAAAGGATAAACTAATTGTCATTATATTTAAGACACTGACTTTCCAATAACGATTGCCATAGATGTTCATAACAACGGAGATCATCGGCTTAATGTGCCTTCCAAGGCACGGACCTGAAACACCGCCAAACTTAGTAGTCATAGACATAGTCCGGGTTGATGTTAAGAATTTCTTGTAAGAAAACCCTGACAAAACTTATTCCCCGACCCGGGCATCAGATCTAAGACCACTTGATTGGCAATCACATACACTAACCGACCAAGAAGTCAGTATGTAAGAAGCAAATTCTCTGTCTAGGCGAGGTTATCATGTCTATTAGGCCACGGCGGACACGGTGACCGCAATAAATCACCAAATTTATAGGTATCGTAAATGACAAAGTAATTCACATTCAACACAACTTAAACGTAAAAGCTTAAATCATACACAAGTATAACTAAGGTTGGTGACTGTTTTTATTATAGGTACAGACAAGATTAAGTGATATCGGTGCTCTTGGGTCGGATCGATGGAATTTTTCGGTTGGTGACGATAAGACGTAACTGTGTATTAGGACCTAGATAGAAGCGTCTATAGCTACTGACCGTTGAATCGGACAGATGACATTCATTTATTCAACAATTAATTCTGTTTTTTCCTTATTTTATTTGGTTGTAAGTTTCCAAACTTTCTCTTAATTTGGAGTATAATCCTGTCGTATCAATAAATTGAATTTCACAAGACTTAGGTAATATTTTATAATATATTACTAGAAACGCAAGCAAAACAGTATTTTCGGTTTTTTTCTACGCATATATTTAAATGGATATTTACCTGAGTAGATAATATTTAATGCGGCAGTAAATTCTCTTCATAGGGATGTTATCCATCTAGGATGATATGAGATACGGGTGATTATTATTCCAGAATAACTGACGTCAATAGTGCAATGGAATTAGACTAGAGTTCATCAACACACAATACGTGGACAGACGATTGTAAGCTAGTACATACCATCGAGGTTAATCTCCTGAGTATATACCTACTTACTTGCTCAGTTGTGACAAATGAATACCCTGTTTACTGTTTGAGTTCGTGATTGAATTGTACTTCGTTATCTTGTTAGCCATATTAGTTATATATTAAAAAAATCTGGGTTAACTCTTATCTCAAAGCCTAATAAATGAATTAGGTTGAATCATAGAAGAATACCAAACAAATAAAATCATTGGTGGAATAGTTAGTAAAAACTCATTTAAAACCTAAATACCTCCAAGTTTTAGGTTTTAAATGTAAAAGTACTAACTACTCATTTAAACCTAAGTAGTTGTAGGTATTAAGGTTACAATGAGTAATTGGACTATGACGCCGCACACGCTGGGCAGTGAGGGGCGCAGAGCACTCTACCGCCTTGTGCCCCGGTCGACCGCAGTGGAAACAGCCCGCTTTAGTCAAAATAACTTATGCACTTGCCACGTGTGTCATGCCAAGCATTTGAAGTACCTCATCGGTCTCGTCGCCAGAACTGTGGCTCTGGCATTTACAAAACCGATGAGGATCCTGCCTGCGTCGCCCAAAACTTTGGCTCTACACTACGGGACAGCCGACTGACATTGCGCCAGGTCCTCCTGGACCGGGGCGGCTACCAGTCAACCTTAGGTCAACGATATATATATATATATATATATAGTTTGGTTGCTTTCGTGAAAATGTGCCAAAACTAAATATTGAGAGTACTCGTAGTGGACCGTAAATGTGGACTTTTCTTCACCAAGATTAGTAAGAAGATACAGCAGAACTCTTCTACACGATTCAGCGGTGCGATATAAATTAGTACTTAGTTTTGGTTGATTTTTAACGCACAAATAATTGTTGTAGAGAAAAATCTTTGGGATTTTTAACACAGATTATTCTTACCTTTAACTACTTTTAAACAGATTTTTTGGCGAAGCAGAAATGTTTAATGAAGGAGAAATACTGATAAGAAGTAGAGTCGCAGGCCTTTTCTAGTGGTCCACGTGATGATTTGATTAGGTATAAGAAAGTTCTATCCAATAATATGTTATTAATGCGTATAAAATTACGATATTATCTAAGTATATTAATAAGAATCGTTAAACAAAGTTCAATGAACTTAAGTTACCTATAAATCGTAATTACCTACTAATAGCAAATTAATGATATCACTGTAATAAGAAGGTAAATGACTCAAAGTTAATCTTACCACGTGATTTATCTGTTAAAGCTATAAAGTAATACCCACAACTAATCTAATTGCTTATATATGCGATTAATCGGTTTTTGATTATGTAAAAATGCTGTCGTAAAATATATCTCAAATGTTGCGTGGCCATTGACTTGGTATTATGTGCTTATTTGTGAATTTGAATGTGCATGAACGGTGAATGCACGCGCGTACCGGACGAGGCCGGCCGATCACCTCCCTTATGTAATCTGCCATAAACTACGCTTCTCAAAATAAACAGGTATAAGAAACTCAGACAACGCCGGTCTTTGATCTTGGGTCGATGGACAACAACCGATAATAAAACACAAGCGACAAAAAAATTTAAGGATGTCGTCTTTCGGTCAATAGCCAGTTAGTGTGACGGGTATGCGACCCTGACCTTTCTGACTGGAGCTTACGCTCCTCCATCCATCAGTAAAGGCAGTATTCTTTTTCAGGCCTTATTATCTATCAACTTCTGATTTCTCATCTTTCATCGATTTTGAAAAGCCTGCCGTGCGAGCACTAATTGGGACCCACAGCTTGTAGTCTACCGGGTTCGTGTTACTTGAGCAAACTATAACTAGGTGTATAATCATTTCATGGGTAAATACTTAATTTGGCTGTACGGATGGTGTAGTTGTTTAATCGTTCGCCACGCCGCTCCCTGCTGCGCTGATTGTGGTGCGTTCAAACCCACATGGGACAACACTGCTTGTTGCGATAGGGTTACGCAGTTACATGTGTTACAGATTTTTAAAATTAATGCTAGTTTCATGTTGGACAACAATGTCCTATCATTTACCACTTTACAAGGCTCACCAGCAAACTACTTCGTCTAACGTAGTGGTCGTTGTCGTATCAAATTTGAAAAGGCAACACCTGGATTAGGAATATATATCCTGTGTCGTGCGGGACTTTACAAACATACATGAAACGGACATTAAGAAGACTGAAACTCAGAAAAAAATTTGTGGATTACACAATATGTTATCCCATGTGAGGTTTGAATCCACAACACTCGGCGCAGTAGAAAGTGGTGTGGTGACCGCTTAAACCACTAATTCATCTGTGTAATCATTTAATATATAATGTTTTTACTTTTCAATCGAGTCTTTGCTAATTTTTCGCTCATAAATATATAAAAATTGCATTCCAAGTTCATTAAAATGTTGGGTGTACTTACGTAGTAGGTATCTAATTACGACTACTTACGATGTAAACATCAACAGGTACTGTCTGTTTAAAAGTACTCGGACGTAAACAAACAAAAAATGAAAGTAATGTATGTAGAAAGATTTTATTTATAAAATATTAATTTAACATGGCACTTTATCGAACAGCCAATATTATATGTGAACAGGGAGATAATTTTTGTGATATATGTTACGTAATAAAAGTAATCGATTCAAAAACATTAAAATGTATGTAAATAATGTACCTGCCTACTCAACAATCTTAAATCAGCATTAAAGTACGAAGGCATGTATCGATTTCTTTAATTTAATCGATTCATGCGTCGGTTGTGTACTAACATTGTCATTATTTTAGCGTTTAATATCAATTATTATAACTAAGTATAAAGTTGTTTTTTTTTAAATAGAGAAAATATTTTATGATTTTTTAAATCTAGCAGGAATAGTTCGATGACCACTTAAGTATATATTTATCAGGCGTTTAAAACGCTGCACTTAAATATTAAAATTTGTCTAAAAATAATACTCCTTTCGATCAATATTTCAACGTAGTAAATTAAAATGTTTTATGCAAAGCAAAAACGCACCAAGTCTATTGAAATTGCAGTTAAGAAAAAAAGCTTTTTCAGCCAGTACGTCTGACGAAACTAATAAGCTAAGGTCATACTATGAGAACGAAGGTGCATTGATTCCTAGTCCTATTTTCCTTGTTACTAGACAAGTTAACCTTATACCCTCATGATAAACGGTGACCCCCAATCATGCATATCGGCTCCTTGATGCATGTGATAAGGGCCATTCAAATGCACGAGTAAGCTCGGCTCGTAAAAAATGTGGCACTGTGATTTACATTTTCTGTAAGATTCTTACTTTTTTAGAAACAAATTGTTTTAATATATACTATCTATATACAAAATTTGCCAGTCTTTTTGGGGTTAAATTCACTGAAACTATCCTCCTCCCGACTGATAAAAATGTGAAAGTTCGTGAGGCTGTATGGATGTTTGCTACTCATTCACGCAAAAACGACAAAATGGATTTAGATTAAATTTTACAATAATGTAGCTTATACATAAGAATAGCAGTATTTACTAATGTTTACATTACTAACTTATAGGCCGATAACCGAGCGAGCAAAAGCTAGTAAACAATATAAGATACTACAATATAAGAACTATTTCGTTGTATATACTCGTATGTATAATTATAATATATTCTCACCGTAGGAGAGATATAGTTACACGGGGTTCTCTAGGGGTTGGACCCTTTTTCGTAAAATCTAGCATATGACGCCGTCCTCAGGTCTAGTTTTTCCCTTCGAGTGGGGGAGTGTCTTCTGCGTAGCATACCTATGTGTGTGTGTCGTCCGAAATATCGCGGTCTGGGTCTACGGGTTGCACCGCATAAGCGAGAAGTCCTGTGTTTCTACAGGATACGCGGCGGTGTCGTTGCTATCCGCTCGCTTAGCGGGAGGAACGGAGGTAGAGGTCGGTCGACACATAAAGTACCCCAACCTCACCTTACAGAGTGGATAAAGTTACAAAAGTTTAGAAAGATCAAAGGGCGGAATGCCTGAAGTTGTATATTAAAAGTTCATGGGTGGTGGTTGGCACTTACCATGCTCTGACATACCGTATCTCCCAAAACATGAAGAAAAAAGATTCACTGACATTTGCCATATAATAGAACCTAGGTAATTCGCTCCTTTTGTTCTAAGAAATAGGTAGTCCTAGAGTCCACAGACTTTAGAACTACCTCTCTGAAAAAAATGTGTTATTAGTTTCATTAAATAGTACCTAAAACAGCGGTTTCAGTATGTATGTATAAAAAACCTAACTGCATTTTTATAGGTTATATTCCTATATCTGTCTAGATAACATGTTACTTAAACATTTCTGTAAATTCAATATAAATATAAATAAAAAATATCATATGACCGTGTTCATGATCCACGTTAAAAACCTTCGAGAACAGTTAGTGTTTTATACTTATTAATATTATCTAACCTTGTAATGTCTTTGCGTCTTCTTTTTTGTTTTGAATAATGTTCGTTTCAAGGCTGGTCAATCCCTCCATTTAATACATCGCTTAAAATATTTTGATAGCGTATGTCAAGTATATACAATTTACATATTAATGTTATGTTAATGTCGTAGATTTTTGTTACGGGAATAAGTATATGTAACTAGGTTAATCCTCTATTTGTCATGAGAACCAAAACTGGACCGGAGTCTTTAAGTAGCACTGATCACACGTATAATGAATATTTTATCACATTAAAAATTTATGGTTGTCATGAATTAATTAAAATGGTTTGAGAAATACTGAAGTTTGCGGGCAACTTTTGTACCTTGTACATTACCACATTGTTACCATAAGTCGTTTGACATCTAATGTAAAAACAAAAATCTTGAATTAAGAATTGTCTCTTGTAACAATGAATGAATCGTGAGTGTAAATGGTTTTAAAACGTTTCTATTGTTAGTAGAGTTGTTAGTCGTTATGTAATATGTGGTTTGTATCGTATAAACTCGTCAGTAGGCTTTGAGTGAGTTTTGACACATCCTAATTAACACATTATCTCGCCATCTGCACCTGGGACAAAGAAAAATAATAATATTTTAAACTAAGCAGAACTTGTACTATGGGTAGTAGACAACTGATATAAATACTTTTTTTGTAAATATCTACATACATAGAATAAACAAAAAATACTGAACTACATCAAACTCCGAAATAAAAATTTGTAGATGATACAAAAATTTGGTCTATCCCGGGCATCGAACCCGTGACCTCAAGCTCAACAACCACATATGCCACCACTAAGCCACCGACGTTGTCGATATAAAATAGAGGATAAAATATTTTTTAATTGAGTAGGGAGCTAATGAGACGACAGATTTCCTCATTGTGCGTGACTACACCCATGGATACATGTAGTCAAGATGCACAAGTGCATTGACGCCCTTTAAGTACCTCCAAGGAATTCGATGGAGGGGATTTGGGCTACGGTTATCACTCATTCGGTGAAAAGCTACAAATAAAAGCGTAAAAGACGAAAAAGCGACGCTGTAAAAGAAAGAATAGACTAAAATACCACTATGGCATTGTCGCAAAATAATTTTGATTACCATAACTAAAATCAAATTCTATGTGAACAATATCTAAAAATAATACAAATATACTTGTCAGTCTAAATATGATCACTACATTCAGACTTAGATAAATTAAATATTGTAACAAATTGAATTTATATCGTTACTCAGTGCTGGTTTCTATAAGATACTAACTTAGCTATCAACTAAGTGACAGTCTACTCACTAAGCATTCATATACCAAAATAATTATAACATGCTCAATAAGTAAATAGGCGAATTAAAATCCTTTTTTTTCTCGTTATACATACAAAAGCATTGCTTAATTTCTACAGCTGATGTTTGCATTGAACTTTGTTACACCTAACAAAAAACATTGTATTAACAATAAATAACTTCAACTTTCATACGTAGAACATATGTAGTTCTTTAAACAATCAATTCATTAATTTTAAATATATTCTAAGTGGGTCCGCAACACATATAACAATAATAATATGGGACGTACAATATTTACCTTTTAATTCTTATTTTAAAAAGTCTGTGTTAAATAAATATGTGTAAATTTTTTAAACTCAGGAATATTTTTACATTGTTGGTTCCCATATTTCTGATATTTTTTTTTTGTTTAAATAGGTGCATAAGGCACTACAAACTATTTAAAATTGACAATCTTGGTCATCTATCAGCATCAAATGAACCATTTAAAAAGCCAAGACATTTATATAACTCTCCACAATAGACATTTTTTATAATATAGTCAAGATTTGAAAGATGATATTAAAATATGGCATTCAGTTATGTAACTTTTTAGTTGCTACTTAATCTCTAATAATCAACATGGTTAAATTATTTTACAGCTTTAATCAAGCTTAAACAAAGTTTATAAGTATCCACTCGTAGTTTGTTCATTTTGTTTTAAGTGTGCGAAGGTTAATCTTTTTCAAATTCCTCAAAATCCTCTCTAGTTGAGCCACTCCAATCAAACGCAAGGTTGTTTAATATTTTACACAATTTTGTCTTGTTTAAATAACACAAGTTAGACGTCACATCTGTTAGCAGAGCATCATTCGTTTATAATAATATACGTTCTATTTAGTATTGTGAAAAATGTTAACTCTATAAAAACTACAGAAACAATTACCGTATACCTTTATAACATGTTATATAAAACTTTCATAACTATTATTTTTGCTCGAGATTATTTTACATTTGAAAAGGCACTAACTGAGGTAATACATCTGGCACAACAATTCAGTACGAAACTGAAACGTCAAAATAAGTTTTTTGGCCTCATTAAAGAGTATATTTTGAGATTCTATAAATATTCAGTAAATTAAAAGAATACTCTCTTCAAAAACGAGAGTAAAATATACCTACAGTTCATTCGCGCTTAGAAAATAGTGACTCTACGATCAAGCCCCGCACCCTGACTAGGTTCTTAGCTTTCGTACGTAACGATAATTCCATGGGACCTGGTTGGTCAGAAGACAGGGCTTTGACTGTAGAGCATGTCAGTAGACTACACAAATATATTAGTTTACATAAAAAGGCATATTACTTAATTCTTTTGTAGCTAATCTCGCAGCTCTATTCAAAGTTACGTTACAATGCGTATGCAATGATTCTAAGTACCCAGACTCTTTCTTACTCCATTTAGAATTCATAGCAACAGAAAACGCAGTACAAGAGAACGTACACAACAAACTAATGAGTATACAGACTCTCATTCTCAATGCATCGCTTGGCTGTTTTAATAAAGTCATAAAATTAAAGTTTTTATCTTCAAACAGTATTTTTTCAACTACGTCAGAGTGTTCAGGTAAGTCTTGAAGTACGGTGATGAGGAGTCCAACGATGTTAAGTACAATACGTGGCGATTTCGAATCTGTAACAGTATCAATTATCACTTCGTGAGTTTATATAGTATAATAAGGAAATGTTTAAAAATCTAATATTGTTAATTCCTATTACGTTGGAATATAAAACGCAAAAGTGTACACTTTTACATTCTTGCGTACCGCAGCGGTAATAAAATTTGAGAATTTTTAGGCTTACCGCTTGATGAGGAGCATGGCCTCGATACCGCAATTGAGCATAGGCATAATGCGTTCCTCAAACACTTCAGGATTTTGTTTTATTTAAGATAAAACTCCTGAACGGCTTGACCAATTCAGTATTCTTATTCCTATTTTCGTTAAGTTCTACTCTATACTAACTTAAAACTGCTCCACCGCTCATTTTTGATCCTGTATATCAATGAGAGTATTGAAATAATCCTATAAAAAAAAATCTGCCGTATTTGGTTTATTTTATTGCCATGTCTTCGAGATGTATGAGTATGATGAATAATTGAATATCTATGTAAGCTAGAATTGATAAAATATTTGCATCAGAAGTACTCACAATGCGCCAAGAAGTGCGTGAAGACGGGATAGGCGCTGTATGCACTGAGCGCGGCCGCCAGCTGTCGAACGGCGCGACACGAGCGTACACACAACCATGCACACACCTCCACCATACGACCCACGCCTTGCACTCTACGACACGACAAATAATTTTTTTATTTCATTAATAGCCTTTAATAGTCCATCGCTGGACATACTCCCTTTAGAAATGAGATTTTGGACTACTATACCACGCTCTTTGCTCTAGGATCACTTAGGTGTAGTTTAGTCTCTTAGTCGTTTCTTACGACACTTATGAGATGAACAGGGGTGGTGACACTCCGTTTTCTTAATCCGTCACCACGCGAAGACTCTCAAATATACTATTTTCTATTTACAAAAATCGCACTTTTCATTGTTCTTGCCAAGTGTCAAGCGAAATTAAAACTGTTTAATCAGATTCTTCATTAATTTATGACACAAATCTTTATCTTTTATACACTTTCTTTTAAAGTTGGGTAAAAGCCGGCAAGTTGTCTTTGAGGATACTTGCCCCGGTTTATCTATTGAAAGAACGGATGGTTTCAACAGAACAGAAGCTGCAACATTTTTTTGATTTCGTAACTATCTTAACTGAAAATTATTTAATAGATAAATAAGACAGAAAGTCAATAATAAGCATTAGTAGAGAGAAAGGTGTTAAAACTGTTAAATCACTGTCACTTATTGCAATATGTACTGTTAAAGAAATTCCATCAGTTCCAATAATCAAGGGAGGAAATAAAAAGCCTGAACTCGAACACGCACTTCTGTCTTATTCTAAAGTTCAAAGGAAATGCAAAGGAAATCGGCATATATTTTCTCAGACCTTTTTTGTAAATGACTGACTGAACACTTCACGTGGAAAATTAAAAACCCTAGCTTCTGGTGATAATTGACTTAATGCCAAAGTACAATTGCCATATTCATCTATCTTTAAACAAAATAATATTTAATTAATAAATTACTCGATTCAAAGTAATAAACATTTTTATTGTATTTTTATAGTTTAAAACTTTAAAACATAACATTATTTTGTAATGTTAATTTACATTTGGATTAGTACTGAATGAAGCATTTCAGTAAATAATGAAAAGTGATTATTTAAATTATTATAAATTTGTTTCTATTTAAAAAAAAACTTAAAAGTTATCCATCCTCGTAATGACACTACCGTACAGAAGCGAAAAATAAAAGACTGCACGGTTGGCCTAGTGGTTTAAGCGGTCGCCATGCCGCACTCTACTGCGTTGAGTGTTGTGGGCACAAACCCCACATGGGACAACACTTTGTGCGATCCACTAATTGTTGTTCTAAGTCTGGGTGTTCTTTGTGCCCGTTACCTGTACGTTTGTTAAGTTCCTCGCGACACAAGATTTATTCCTGGTGCGGGCGTTCTTCTTTAAAAAAAAAAAAAACAAAAAAATACTACATACCTTTCCTGTGCTCCGTCGTCATTATCTTCACAATCTTTCATGAGTGTATTAATTGCTGCCACGAAATTGTATACAACTTTTGCTTCGAGGTACACCTGAAAAATAAATACAAGTAGGTGTTTAACAACAACAATATTTAACAATATTTTAGTAGTAACATTATAAATAAGTGAGGCCTAAGTCTTTCAGTGAACGTCATTCGGGTGTAATTATGATTATTAATATAACAATATAGGATTTTAACTACTTTTGTTACTACACACTAACTTATTTAAAGCTGTATACGATTACATTAAAAACTTTGGAATGAAGAAAGCATTTAAACCCGATAAACAAAAAAAAAAATACTGTTAATCGAAATTCAACAGCCAGACTTGTGTGGTATAACTAATCTGTAGTATCTCTAGTTTATGGTATTACTCTCAGAGAGAGGGAACTTTAAAGATGTTATATTTATTAATTATTTTAGTGTTGAATAGGCCATATTAAGTGAGGCCTAGGATGGATTAATGAAAAGCAAATTATAATAAATATTTTTGGACACCCGAGACAGCGCCACCTAGCTTTAAGCTAAGCAAAACTTCTACTATAATTTACTTACTGATAAGAATGTTTATAAACTTTTTGAGACCTCAAGTACAGCAGTTGTACTCAATGCCACTGCGCTACCGTGGTAGTCAAAAATATTGGAAAAGAGGGAAGTACTTATTCTTTTTAAGAGATGCAGATGAAGCTGCTAGTATTTTCATAGGAATAAAAGAGTTAGTGTAACTAACGTCTTGTATGTTGAGCAGAGTGTGTCGAGGTAAGGCGTGCGCTAGCGCCGGCAGAGCCAACAGCGCAGCCACGGCACCGCACACGCGCCCGCCGCCACCAGCCCTTGCTGCACTTCCCACCACGCCTATCACCATGCTCACCTGTAACACAAATTGTTACAGATACCCTCTTCATGAACTAAAAAACACGAAACCCAAGAGTTTCTTAACAATTGAGGTACATTATTAATCGGCGCGCAAATTCATTTCAGTTCTTTTTTTTTTAGTTTAAACTGGTCTTCCTGAACCACTCCAAATAGTTTCAATGTTAAAATTAGGCTGAAACGGTTAGCAGTAGTTTGAAACGTAAAAGTTCAATGTTGCATATCATGGAAACTATCAAAATGGTTGTAGTACTTCCAATGTTGCCCGATTGACGACAATAGACATACCTTTTAATGCGATTGCGTTTCTCAAAGGTAGGCTGTTAATTAATCTACCAGGGTATGATTTAAAAAATATATAAGTTTTGTTCTCTAGTGGCCTGTTGTAGTGATTTACCTTTAAACTTTTCCCTACCTACTTATCAAATTTAGTTACACTTCGCTTATTGCATGTCAGTATTGCAACAGGTACAATAATAGAAGTTGATCGCACGGGATATGCGTCAGTCGCGTTTCATTATTCTATCGTTCGTAAGCCTCTAAACGAGCCACGTGCAAATGAGAGTATTGTAATTATTGGCAGGCGTGTACAACACACGCCTGCCAATAATTACAATACTCTCATTTTAGCAAGTTTATTATGAGTCATTACGACTGTAGTTAGCAAGCGGCTGTAATGTGTTAATTTACCAATAAAACTGAAACTGGAATGTGTGTCAATAACATACACGTCCTGTGTTGGAACTAAACTTAATGTGATTATATCAATATGCATAGAATTTTAAAGGTTTCACACTTTATTTATACAGACGTTAGTTCTTAGATTTAAGAACTATGCAAATAAAAAATATTTGTCGTCGTTAAATCAATGAACATGTTTCACTTTCAAATACCGGTATACTTTTGAGTGTTAATGCTGATAATTATCTGTGAGGTTGGATTATTTTGGCAGAATTTTACAAGACTTTTTTGTAAGTATGTATGGCTAAGCCAGCCATGATTTCAAACTCTTCGTAGTTTAGAATTTGCAGTTAGTAATTGGTAACTAAATTTATTTTAATAATATACTTAAAAACATATATTATGTGATAATACTGCTCTGTCCATAATAATACTGACACATATTTTGGACTAAATTCGTTAATTGGCCATGAATGAAACCATACAAAATGTGCGTTCATCGAATTCCCTTATTAACCTCTAAACGTAATGAAGTGGTGTGAATATTTGTATATAGACGTCTCTCAAAAATTCTTTTAAATAAAACACGTCACATACAAATATAAGTTAAATATAGTATGTGTACAGACCATATTAAGTTGAGTAAGAGATTCCACATCGCCATCCATTACTTCACTAATGTTAGAGTTGAGGAATGCTTCCCATTCTTCCAATTCAATTGATGTGGGTTCTTTGACTGCAATATAGAATAAACAATTATATAGTTAACGGTTAATTAAAATAACTTTATACATCTCAAAAATTTCTTTTTGAGACACTGCGATAGTTGGGACGAGAAGATTTGGGCAAGCTAGATTCGACGATTGACCTCTTTTTTAAAGTTGGACCTACCTAGTCGAGTAGTCTGTCCTCGGTATAGGTAATCGTCAACAACTTCGAGCGTCGAGCCTCCAATTATCACTAAAGTGAGTGCGACGAGGAGGTTCAATATCATTTTCGCCTTATCCATGTCCATTTCAATACCCATACGTTTTGGAGATCCTACTGAGGGCATCGAGCATTGTATTAAAGTCTTCCATGGTTTTAGCCATTACACAAATCGAAAGTGGGTGATACACTCGCCATTAATATTAATGTCAAGTCCATTCCAGTTTAGAAGCCTGAAAACGTCTTTCAGTGCCGCGGTGAACAGTTTCGGGGATATTACGTCTGCCTACCTCACCCCTCACTGCAGTTTCGAGGTTTCAAGATCTGATCCCCTAGACTGATATATGTAGTAGCGTTCTCGTAAAAACACTTCAACATTTCAATGTACTGTTATTTGTAGTGATCGATTTGGTACCACTGGGTTGAAGCACAGCCCAAGTTTCGATCGAATCAAAAGGTTTTCATAATCGTGAAATGTAATAGTTAAAACTATGACGTAGCCATTAGCGCTCACATCCGTAGTTATAGTATGCAGAAAATCAAGAAGCTTAACATCAAAAAATCACATAAAATAAAGTATGCGATTGATTGATGAGTAATTACAATGTTGAATAGTAAAGTATTTAAGAGTGTGTATGTGCTCGTGTTTATGCAGGTGTGAAGTGATATTCATAATTTATGATATAGTGTAGGCTATATTCTTCGAAGTTCTGTATGACCTAGCGTAGTGTATGTATGTGGTATATGGTACTGAAGCCTTTTCAGAAACCAGATTATTCAAGAAGTTGGAAGTCGTCAAATCTGCGTTCGAGACAATTCGCCATTACTTTTGAGAATAGTCTCAAGTCATCTTAAGAGACATGACTCAAAAGAGATGAGAGAGATGGATCCATAGTATTTTAGTTTGATGTTATCGCCCTTCTTGAAAAAAAGGACCGCCATAACCCGGAACCATGTCTCAGGAGACTTCCCACCGAGTAAGACGAAATTAAATATGTTCTGAAAGACTATTAAGATATCTTTCCACCAGTCTTCAGCACCTCAGGTCAGACTTTATTTTCATGCGGTGCTTTGTTGTTCTTTAACGGTTTGCGAGCAATACTACTCTCATAAAAGCTGACTTCTGGTAGTTTCGGGTTAACTTCGTCCTTGGGTCTTTCGGCAATTTAGGGTGGAGTGTCATCGTGTGTATCTGTCAATAGAATTTCTCAATTTCACTCAGAAGCTCAGGTTTCTGCTATGTCAAATTTGCTATGATTGATCAGTCTTTAGTTTCGTCAAGTGGCTTTACTCAATAGACAGAGGCTCTTGTGGATTATTTTCGCACTTTGTTTCGCTCTATAGCCTCTTTAATGTGCACGATATTAAGTTACCTTAAAGCTTTTTTTTACTATTGAGATCTGTCTATTCGGCTGCTGGTATTTGGACGCATTGTCTAGAGACTGCAAAATCATTTTGTGTCTTTCCTCCACGAGCTTAAGAGTGACGGGTCTCGAATACTCGGTCACTGATGTAGTCGGTGTGGTAGTGGATATATTTAAGAGAAACAGAAGATTGATTTTGTAATGTAACCTCATATTTTTAATTCATATTATTATTAGGTTAATTGGGATATTTATTAATTATAGTTAAACGGGAATAGTCTTCCCTACCAGATGCTAAAACCTGGCTACGCTCGTGGCTCAGATACAGATCACATAATCATGTTTGTCACACAATTATTTGTCCTGGATGGGAATCGAACCCACAAAGTCTGGCTTAGCAGTCAAAATCATTAAACATTTAGCCAACATATTATGAATCTTAACATAGTAAAACTTTACCATCACTTTTATCTTCAGATCTGAGAATCCTGTCATTGTCTGCGATTTCTTTGTCGTCAGATGTTTCCTCTATAATTTCGCATTTTTCAATGTCTTTGTCTTTTTCTTCTTTAGAGCCTTTTTCTTTTTCATCTATAATACTTGGCACTTCAATAGTAGGTTCACTAGTTCTTCTTTGAGTTTCATTCTTATTTTTATCCCAACTGGTACTAAAATGAAATGATCTTTTGATACTTCTTGTCAGTTTATTTCCTCCACTACCAAATCGGAGTTTATCTCTTGAAAACTGTAAAAACTTTTGTTTGTAAGAAGGTGGAACACTTTTACTGAGACCAGAACTAACATCGCTGCTGCATTTTGTAGAACTTTTAGGATTCTCTAAACTGTGTGATGCAGTATCTACGGACTTTGCCTTTTGTTTTATTTCTAACATAGCTTGTTTACTTGGAGTACTATTATTCGAACATTGTATTTCTTCACTAGGCTTATCTTTATCACTGTGAGGTTTTTCTTCATCAATTTTATCCATTTTGTTGCGATCTGTTTGTTTTTTATTAGTTGCCATGAGTTGTGCCATATTATTTTCTAAGTTACAAACAACAAGATTTGAATTGTTAAGCACGTTATATTCGTGTCTGAGCAACTTCGCGTTGGCAGCAGTGATGGGATGTGATTGGTCTTCATCGTCAGTTTTGAGACTATCTCTTACACTAAACGCGCTGGTAGCTCTGACACTATCGTCATCAGACATTGGTACGCATTCCATTGCTTGCATTACACGTACATTGCGCAAGTCATGTTCTTTGGTTTCAACTTTTGCTTCTGATATAGTTCTGAAGAAAAATTTTTGAAATACGTTATTTTTTTCTAAACAGAAATTATTAATTTAACTAGAGAAGAATAGTTTTTGTATTCACGTGAAATATAATTTTGCACTGTTAAGGAAATGAAAGGTATCAGTCATAATCGACACCAATACATTTTGTGTCAAACTCAATTAAGTGTAGGTACAAAAATAATAATAAATCGATTTAGTATTAACCTTGTGTTGCTGCTAACTTTTTCTCTTTGTAGTTGTTTAGCCTCTTGCTGGCTGTGAGTCAAAGGTTTTGTAAAAGGAGATTCACTTTGTACGTCTTCAGGGAGAATGGTCACATGGTCGGCAACAAATGGATGTTCTAGTATTTCAGGCCAGGTCATTCTTTTCATTGGATCTTTGTGCAATAGACCCTGTAATATAGAAAATAGGCTTATTAATTTTGGCATTTTCATTTCTTTCTCTGATAATTTTATATATATTTAACTAAATAACGAATTGAAGATTGTACGCCCCAAATGTTAGAGCTCATCACACCACATCACATCACATCAACAGCCTCTAATGTTCATTGCTGGACATACAATTCTCCTTAGAAAGGAGGTTTTGATCTATTATACGACACTGGTCAGATGGGTTGTTGTAGGATTTGTATCAACTGGATGTCGTAATAGCAGCGGGTCCCGGATCCCCCCTATCTCAGGCGCAGAGTGGCACACCGTGTGGTTTTAGTCGGTCCGATTCCGACACACCTACCCGTTGTTGTTGTACCCTACAACCCCGGTGGGGTGACAGCCCGAGGGGGTTTCCACACGTTAAAAAAAAAAGAAAAAAAGGGTTTGTATCAAGTTTTTCTCTTCTTTGCTTTGTTGTCTTGCATAATGTGCTGCCTTAGTCGCCGTTTACAACACCCATGGGTTGAATACTCGGTATTTTTAATCCATCCATAAAATGTTACTATCTATTCTTTTCATTACAAATCAATATTTTCTATGTCAAGTCATATGGCATAGAGTTCCAAGTATTTTATCTATTTCTTTAAAAATGTTTTTTTAATACATACCTGTAGAAATGATCTGGCTTCAGTACTAATGAAGCTAGGCCACTGTACAGGTTTGTGTCTTATCATCCTCACCAATTGCCATATAGACATTGTACAGAACGGAGGCTGCCCTGCTATCAGTTCATACACTATACAGCCAAGGGACCATAAGTCAGCCTGAAATCATTCCAAGACAAAAATTTGCCATAACAGCAGCCTTTGACTGTCCACTGTTGGACATAGGACTCTTCTTAGCAAAGAGGGTTAAGCCTAATATCTTACTTCGGTAATATAGTGGTCAGATCCCGTCTCCCTCCACCGATACTATTGAATAATTTTATTTCAAATTTATTTCAAGCTGAATTGTAAGCTGTCATTAGTTGAATCTAATGAATGCAAGTTCATTTTGTGTCAAGTTCTATTGAAAAAAATATAAATATTAAGCCATGAATTACAAATGAAATTCAGATAACTTAAGAAAAATTCAACTTCAGTAGCTAACATAGTTTATTTTTTATAAATAATAACTATTTTGTTGCACAATTAAACTACTATATAATAATAATTAAAAGTACATAGTAAATTATAACAACTTATTTTTTAAGTTTTAGTATATCAGACATTGAATTCATTCATTCATTCATAAATTTACGGTTTATTTTTAAAATTCATTATATACAAAAATGCGTATATCATATACATATATAGTTTTCAATAAAAACTTACCTGATGATCATATGGCTTTTCCTCTATCAACTCTGGTGCCATGTACAGTGGGGTTCCTTTAATAGATGTGAGAATGTGTGTTGCATTTGTCATAATTCTAGCCAGGCCAAAGTCACACAGTTTAGCACATCCAGAGCTGTCCAACAACACATTCTGTGGCTTTAAATCCCTAAAAGATAAAACAAATAAAAATGATTAGTCTAAGAATAGATAAGAATTCAGGTAACTCAGAATGTTGAGAAGCCTTAATCTCATAAGATATATAAAACCAACCATCAGTTATTTTTTTAAAAGTAATTTTCTAAATACCAATGTAGTCTATAGGTGAATGGTTCTAATTTACCTTTGTATATCCAGAGCAATTTTTTATTAGCTAATAATGAGAATAGAAGCGACTTACGGCACCAGTAGCAAGACTAAAACATTAAAAACTCAATTATGCCACGTGATGCAGTCCATTATAAGGTGTTTGGCAACACTTTTTTGGGCCCAATGAATAACAGTCACATTCTTGGGATAATGTCATATTGAAGATTTTCTATAACTTTTAAAGTCATATTTTTAAATCTTCAAGGCATTCTAAATTAAGCGAATGCTCCTTCTTCAGTAGCAAAACACAAATAAAAAAATATATTATCCACCAACCTGTGTAGCACTCTATGTGAATGCAAATAATATAGTGCTGACACAAGATCCCAAGTTATTTTCTTCACCTGAATTTCATTCAAACATCCTTCCTTAGCTAATATACTATGTAACTCTTTCTCGGCATATTCTGTCACTACAACTAACTCCGATTCGGTATCAAAACTATCAATCATACGGATTATGTTCGGATGTTTTAATTGTCTCTGTATGTCACATTCTTGTCTGAGATTCTTTAAATCTTTTAAGGACCGCCCTTTCTGAAATGATAATAACATTCTACTAGTGATCTTGAAACAAACAAGGTTATATATTTTAAAATGAAACTTGACTTAATTACTGTGCCATTATTACTATGAATGAACTCGCACCTTTCTTATAACTTTTAATGCAACTATAGCATCGGTCTCCTTGTGTTTAGCTTTAAAAACACGGCCGAAAGATCCCTCACCAATAAAAGATATTACAACGTAACTGTCCATTTTGCGCCGTCAAAATTAAAATAAAACACTTTTAATATTTGCCCCATAAATTCCAAAACAGCTGTTTGCATCTAACAACACATAAACAACAATACAAAGTAGATCAAGTACACAAGAAAGCGAGCAACAGAAAATTGTTTTTGTGAAGCTGTCAGTGTCATAGCCATAAACATAAACTGACAACTTATTTTTAGAGTTGCCACTACCGAATGCGACAAAAACACAGATTCTCTCTCTTTTCTTTTAAGCAGGCGTAAAAAATATATCTTTTGTAATCTCTACGCGTAAAACTCGCCATATAATAATAAAATATTTAAATATTATATGAAATTCTGGTAGACCTATTAGTAAAACAATTAAAGTAGCAAATATTCTGAGTCACATAGTTTGGTTGAGATTTAATGATGAAGAAAACACCGAATTGAGATTCGAAGGTTGTCCACTACCATTGGCAACAGTAATGCAGCAAGTAAAATGATAACTTTCTACTAGAAACGATCAGGGACGAAGAGTTAAATAAAACTTTGTTTGTGTAAATCTACTTGCCTTTATGGCTGTGTTTCTAATATTTATTTATGTTATTGAATAAGAAAAAAATACTATTTGGATACTTACTAATTTAACAATACAATTAATACATCATTTGTAAAACTGTCTTACTTCGACATCTATACATCGTCAGCAACTACATTAGATATTCCGTTTCAAGTTTGAATTGTTGATAGTTTTTTGTCGATATGCTATTTATACATGGATCATCCGGCAACCAGCTGTATGAGATAAAAATCTGAATAGAGTACACACAACAGAACACCAAGTGGGCTAAAGTTTGGACGGGAGCATTATTTCATGTAGAAACATATCATTTCGCAGTAGGCGGGCGTGTACAATTTTATAAACAAAACAAATAAAACGGGCCGTGTGGGTGGAGGTGTAGATATATTAGGTGCTTTAACTAACTCGATTTTTTATGTAATTAATCTTTATATAAAATTTGGCGAGATATCAACTCTATGTAGTAAAGAGTGTTATATATTCCCATTAGGTAATTAGATTAACGTTAATAACTCAAATGAATTAATATTATTCTTTCCGTAAGGTTTCTAACAAAGCTATATTTAGAACATGTCGTTCAGCAACTTTTATTGAACTGAAAATACATTCACAATCAAGAGACCTGAATAGAAGTAATTCCTAATACATGAATAAGGGCTTTAAAAAGGTATATATCTAGGTGTTCATAGTATTCAGAAGAGTTGTACATTCTTCATAAAAAGTAACTCTTATGGTAATATAATAACCAATATACTTATTTTAGCACGTCACGTCAAAGTAAATAGGATGCCACTGCTTATATTCCTAGAAAATGTGTCCAAATTTAAAAAATACTCACTGAACTCTTAAATAAACCATCTGTTGTAAACATTTAGCGATTTCTAAATGTGATTTTATTTATGAACTTATTTAAACATTTAATAGTATTAGTTAAGTCAAACCCCAAGTCTCACATAAAATAACAGCTTTTGATGTGTCAATTACAGGAATCAGTATAAGTAGGATGTTATAAGGTGAAGTAGAATGTATAATAATTTTTCTGATATTGATGACTTACCTACTTACCTTAAATTTAATTCTCATTTTCATTTACTCACTCTAACCAGTTTAAAAACAACTTTAGAACTTGCCACGTTAACATTATTAAAAGCTACCACTAAGCCAGTAACCTAAAGTTCAGCACAGGTTTTTTTTTTTTTTTTTTTAACGTGTGGAAACCCCCTCGGGCCGTCACTCCACCGGGGTTTACGGCGGGGTGGTGTGTCGGAATCGGACCGACTAAAACCACACGGTGTGCCACTTTGCGCCTGAGATAGGAGGGATCCGAGAACCGCTGCTATTACGACATCCAGATCCCTCCTAGCGCCTGCTCGAAACTGCAGGCACCATCTATGGGTAAACTCTCTATTTTAGGCGACGTACGGCACACGCGGACGTCGCCTCCTCGCGGCTGGCCATTATAGCGGGTGGAGAGGAAAACCCGTCCCGTCCACCCGCGGCCATACTCAAGGCGGCATGAGGCGCTGGTATGCGCGTATGACGGCCGGTAGTGATAGATCTCCTCCAATAACTGCAGTGAGGACCCCACGCTGCGCCGCCCAGGCGGAACAAACCGCTAGCGTGTGCTGAGCCGAGTCCTCACTGCAGTCGTAGTGGTAACAGGCGGGACTCAATTCCCTCCTGGCGACCGAGTGCAGATACTTCCCGAAGCAACCATGCCCGGAAAAGACCTGCGTCAGTCAGAAGGAAAGGGTCCCGTGCTGCCGCCCTGCCCACTCGGCGATGACCAGCTGGAGAGCCACCACGAGGGCGAAGCCAGCACGTGGAGTCTCCAACCAGAACGACCAACGAGCCATCGTGGCTCGACGAGTGGCCTCACGCCACTCGCGTATCTCCTCGGGCGGGGGCCGTATGCCGCTACCCGCCCGGAAGTCAGCCGTCCGCCGATAAACTTTGGCGAGCATTTCTGCCTCCAAATCCCACGGGGGAGTTCCGGCCAAGGCGCACGCCGCCTCCGTCGATACGGTGCGGTAGCCGCGTATGGCTCTAACCGCCAATATCCTCTAAGGGCGCCAGAGGCGAGCCCTATTCTGGGCGGTCAGAGCCGCCGCCCACACCGGTGCACCATATAGCGCCATTGACCGAACAACCCCCGTGTATAGCCGTCTCGTCGCGTCAGCACAGATTACCTCAACCTTAATAGAATTAATTATAGCAGATCGGGTTAAAATGCAACGATTGGGGTTATTTTACAAATTTCTTGATTACCACCGGAATCAAAATGGTTACGTATGTATGTATGGGTATGTATGTATTTTGGTTTATAGATTTATCATTTTTCATCTTTCACTGTCTGTTGCCTGTTCTGAAATGGATAGAAGCAATCGATTCTATAAAATGTTACGTGTAAGGCAACCGGTGCCGACAGTACATGTTCATCGAACATGACCTTGATTTTATCAGCAGAGCCAGCTGGGTCACTTAGCATCTGTTACAGGTCCTACAGCATCCCTGAGCGATCATGGCGATGCTATCTGCAAATCGTAAGTGAGAGATTAATGTTAATGCCACATCCTTTCCAGTTCAGCATATTCAACATGCAATTAAGATTCCATTGCATTTTCGAACAATTTAGAGAAAATAATATCCCCTTGTCTCACTCCTCAATGCAGCGGTATCTGCCTTGTTTGCGGATTCTGTACTTGGACGGACATGGTGGAGACTTCGTATAGATATCTCATTACTTGGATATATCTACTTGACACCGCTGCAGGGACTCCAGAACAGACCTGATTTCGATCGAGTCAAAGGCCTTCTCATAGTCCACAAATGCTAGACATAGAGCCTAATTTCACTCTCCGGCCTTGTCTATAACCTGCCATACAGTGTGTATGTAGACTATGGTTCCATTTCCGCTTAGAAACCCAGCTTACTGCTGTCGTTTTAATAATAGAGTCTTTGTGTAAGACAATTTGTGATAATTCGTTGAAAAGCTTTTGAAGCTGCCTTAATTAAGGTTTACATCCAGCCTTTAGTAGCTCTGTTGTAACGTCATCCTCTCCAGAGGTTTTTCATTTTTCAGTTGTTTTAGAACCACCTCTATTTCATCGATGCTGATTTTTGGTAGATTTTCGATATAGTGACGTGCTATTGCAGCATTGGTGTCCTCATTTTCGGGATTAGGTCGAGCTTTTACGAAAAATTTCATGGAGACGTACAAAAAAATCTGTAAATTTAGGTAAGCGCGTCGTCAGCACAGTTTTAAAATATTATACTAAAACGCAGAGCAAATAGTTCACAAAAATCAGCTCCAAATAACAACAGGTGCACCACACTAATATATTAAAAATAAAAATCTATTTATGTTCCTAATAGTTATTTATGTCTACACAAATTGATTATTCTATATTTTGTTGAATTATAATATTCAGTCTGATTTAAGAAAATATATTATTTTGATATTTATTTAGTGGTGAAAGAAATGAAAAACTAAATTGAAAGAAACTAAAATTAGATACTAAATAAACAGGTCACTAAGAGACTGCGATCAAAGTTTGATATAAAATAACGCACATAAAACATTTGTATTGTGTTGTATTTGCTTCAATTCTACACATTATTCATATGAGAAAATAGCAAATATGGTAATACTTGTGAAGATAGCAATGCATTCTACGTAAAATTTGATAGGTGAAGTGAGACAAAGCTTTCTGAAAATCGACAGAAAGAAATATGAAAACTAATTACGTACAAAATCAATCATTATCTTACACTGAAAAATTCTTTTAACGAAGATAAAATTCTTACTGACAATTGCCAGTTGATTAGCTTTACTGTTTGCTCGTAGCTATACTTATCTACGTGAGTACACACACAATATCAGCCTTTAATGGTCGAATGCTCCCTAGGGCTCACTTTCGAAAAAAGGTTCTGACCTACTATCGCAGGCAGGCCAGACTGGTTAGTATAGGGTTTGTTTGAACATGGGATGCTGGGCTAGAAAACCTCCACGTGGGGCACCCTGGAAACGTTGGCGATGGTGTTGTTCATCACTGCCAACGGCTAATATTCTAGCACGAAGAGGAAGCCATTTTCTTCGGCAATTCGGCCGAGACTTGGTCCAACAGAGTGGGCGTGTCTGTTGGATCCTCTGTTGGTTCTTCGCTCTTCGGAGCATTAAGAAGGAAAACCTCGGTAAAAAATCACGATGGTGGGAGCCTTTCTAGGGTTGGAGTTCCTCCGCTCAGCGGTGGAAAAGGTAAGACGGGCTCGGTGTGCACTTACACTGCCACCGAGCAGGCATAAAGAGACGTAGTCTCCCTGCCGCCGTCGACATATCGTAGTACCGAGTTGGAGCCTTGCGACTCCAATCGGGAGCGAGGGTCTTGGCTTAGCCGCCCGGACTAAGCCGGAAGAAAACCTCTCTAAAAATTACCCGAATCCCGTGTTCTGGTGCGTAACCAGGGGATGCATGGATGCATGGCTGATGGGTAGTTCAGTCGTAAGCGCACTCCCAGCCGAGGCACCTGCAGACCCCTCGGTTGGGCATAAATCTACGCTTGCCCGGGTATTGGGGGATCTCTGCCCGGGTCGACCTTTAGTTCTCCCCCTCTCGTGGGTCTAACATGGAATCTTCACAATTAAATACAATCAAAAACAAAAAGGAAGGACAGAAGGAGAGGAAGAGTACGAAGGAGAGAGTTGTAAGGGCGGACGACCTTTCGTCCAATATGGAGGACGTATTGGCTGAAACGCCTATCTCGGTGGGGCTCCCAGAAGCCATTATGGCTACTGGGAGCCGAAGAACATCTGAACGGACACGTTCTAGATCCACTACGCTCTCCAGTGCGAGGACGGACGCACTGGACATCATGGAGACGGAGCTGTGTGACAGCCGGAAACGCGGACGCTCCAGGGATGAGGAGAGCGACACATCCCAGGAGATGCTACCTCCTAAGGTAGCAAGCAGCCGTCGTTTTCTGTAAGGCGGAAGCCTATAGACGAGTCAGGGCAGACGGCGAAACCTTGGTGGAGGAGGAGATTGCTGATCTCTTGCTGAAAGTCAGACAGCCGATGGTGGGGGACTCAGTTCCCCAGACATCATCCTCCATGCAGGAGATAGCGAACGCGGCTGTGGCCATTATTCACAAAGTGGCCACCAAGTCGAGTAATCTTAAGGGCTCCTTTGTGAGAGCCCTTAAGGACTCCTTTTCCGCAATTGCGGGGGTCGTGGAGACCCTCATCGGAGACGTGGTTCGTCTCCAGGCAGCCAACTATCGCCTGACGGGGCAAGTGCCTGAGTTAAGCGCTCAGTTCGCTCTATTCTGGGCGCATCGTCCGGCAGATGGTTTGGCCCCGTCCCCGTCTCAGTCTGCTCCGTCTCCGTCTCCGTCCCAGCCGGCTCCATCTTCCAACCTCGGTACCATCTCTGATGTCCATCTGCGCCGAATTACAGACGCAGTGTGGCGCATGATGGATGGGCGTCTCGCCGGCTTGGAGGCGAGGTTGCCTCCAGCCCCTGTTGTCCGGCCACCGCTCGCGGCGCATAAGCCGAAGGTCGCATTGGCACCGTCAGCGCTACCCGTTGTGGGCGGTCGCGTGACCTATGCGGCGGTGGCAAAGGCTGGAGCAGAGTTCCCTCCGCTCCCTACTCCAACCGCTGTACCTGACACCTCCACCTGTGCTCCCTCAACGTCTGCCACTTGCACCGATGGTTGGCAGGTAGTCGGGGGGGCCAAGAAGTCCCGAAAGCGGGGTAAAAAGGCTGCAGGTAAAGCACCCTCTACCCCGCAGGCGCCGTCGGTTGCGGTGGCTACCGCGAAAAAGCCGCGCAAACTGCAGGTGCCTAAAAGCGCGGCTGTGGTAGTCACTGTAACACCGGAGGCGGCTAGTGGCGGGCTGTCCTATGTGGCCTTATTTAAGAAAGTCCGGGATAGTCTCGCCACTGATTTCGGGACTGAAGGGATCAGGTTGCGCCTTGCCCAGACGGGAGCTCGAGTCCTCGAGTTCCCCGGGGCTGAAGGTGCAAAGACGGCGGACAGGTTCGCCGAGAAACTGAGAGGAATCTTTGCAGCCACGGATGGTGTGAAGATCGCCAGGACTACCAAGTGCGCAGAGTTGCGCATTTCGGGCCTGGATGACTCTGTGACGACCGAGAAGTCCGCGTTGCAATTAGCGAGAAGACGAGCTGCAACACGGACAACATCAAAGTCGGTACCATCCGCCCCGGTCCTGGAGGGCTTGGCGCAGTGTGGATCAGCTGTCCGGCAGCGTCGGCCAAAGTTTTGGGCGACGCAGGTAGGATCCTCGTCGGTTTTGTGAATGCTAGAGTCACTGTTCTGGCGGTAAGACTGATGAGGTGTTTTAAATGCCTAGCATCCGGACACACACGCGCCAAGTGCGTGAGTTGTTTTGACTGCAGCGGACTATGCTTCCGCTGCGGTCGACCGGGGCACAAGGCGGCAGAGTGCTCTGCCGCCCTCACTGCCCGGCTTGTGCAGCGGGTAATAAGCCTGCCAATCATCAGATTGGGCAAGGGGGCTGCAAACCTCCCCGTGATTCTCAGCGAACGTTGGTGGCTAACCAGTCGACCCAGGCTGCCTCTGATGCTGTTCGCACGTCGACATCGTCGCCCATGGAGGAGGCTGTAGAGACAGTCCAGTAATGGACCAAGCCTCCAGCGTCCTAGTCCAGATGAACCTGAACCACTGTGCTGCGGCGCAGGACCTTTTCCTGCAAACCATGGCAAAGTGTTCAATCGGTGTTGCCGTAGCCGCGGAGCCCTATTAAGTTCCTCCCCTTCCAAACTGGTTGGGTAACCGGGACGGTTCCGTGGCAGTCGTCGGCTCCACGGCGGCTCATTCCCCGCCCTTGTCGCTAAGAGACAAGGGCACTGGATATGTTGCTGCCGAGTGAGGGGGGATCACCATATATGCTGTCTACTTCTCCCCCAACCGGAGTGTGAGCGACTTCGAGGTTTTCCTTAACGTCTAACGCGGCGGCTAACGTCTAGGCACGTCCTAATGCTGGGGACTTCAATGCAAAATCCATTACGTGGGGGAACCCCCCAGAACGGACGGAGGGGGCGAGGCCGTAGAGGAATGGGCGGCCTCGGTGGGCCTCTGTTTATTAAACAGAGGCTCCATCAACACGTGCGTGTGACAGCAGGGAGGGTCGATAGTGGACCTATCGTTTGCTACCCCTGCCCTCACCGCACGAGTAAGGAACTGGCGCGTCCTGGAAGAGGTTGAGACGCTCTCGGATCACCTCTACATCCGATTTGAGCTCTCCTGGACCCAGGACCCCAGGTCGTTTTCGCGATGCAATTACGCAGATCTGCGATGCGGCCATGCCACGCATCCGAGGTTGTTGGTCTCCTCGGAAGGAGGTTTACTGGTGGTCCCAGGAGTTGGCGGACCTCCGCGTGGCCTGTACACGTGCCCGGAGGTCCTACACCCGTAGTCGGCGGCGACACCGCAAAGAAGGCGGGGAGGACCAGCTTCATGAGGAGTACCGAGAGGCGCGGAAAACTCTGAAGCTGGCCATCAGCCGCGCTAATTTTAATTTATTAAAAAAGTTTGTAGTACAAATGTGTATGGGTTGCGTGTAAATACATACATATGTATTACATTTATTGTAGTTTACTGAACTGAAATAACTTTTTAAAACAATGTTCTAAAATCTGGAAAATTAAAATGTTACCGGCGATAATATTACCAGCCACATAAATACAAAAATATATAATCCCTAATATGAGATATGCAAAATCGGTACAAAGGTCCCATACATGCTTACCTTTCTCTTTTCCTTGAAAGCAGACAGAACTACTTGCCAATGTTTTATCTAGATTTTTTTAGTCATTGTCTTTTCAAAGCACTCACGACTCAGTGTATATCCTCAACTACACCATTCATTATAAATTTTTTAAATGATTCATTGAATACTTTCATTGATATGCAGGGGCGAAAGTGAGCGGTGAAGTAGTTCTAAGGTAGTATACGCCCTTTTTGTCCATCCAGGCCATTAAATAGAAAAATAAATATTAAGGATCGGCCCCATTGCACAAACTAACTGATTTTAATAGATTTCCCCTGTGTTATGGATTTATCATTAAGTAAAATCTTTTGAATGAATGAATTTTATTTTAGTATACTTAAACTTTCTCAAATAAAAATAAAACGCAAAGATAGAAATACCTCTATAAATGGAGCTCATTAGCGATGTAGAAGTAGTAGAAGTTAAATATTAAACGTCTTTTATCTTTAACTATCTGTACGAGTACAGACTATTTTTATTTGCAATTTTTCATAGTCTGTAATACAACAGAGATAGAGGTTTATTTAATGTTTTCATGAGTGTCGGGAGGGGCTGAAAGGGGGTGCATTTATTTGCACCTCCTTGTCAGAAAAGAAAGTACATAGGAAAAACACATATGAGTATTTTTTACTCGACTACACCAGCGGGTACGTAATGATATCCGAGAAACAGTACGCTTTTGAAGAATTTGTTGCCTTTCATCCCACTAATTTCTTCGAGAAGCATATAAATAAACTGCCACTGTATTGGCGAAGATGTATCGATTGTATGGTTGGTTGGTAATAACAGATTTAAAACAAAAAAAATACCTTAAGTTATTTCATAAAAAATGTTCATTTCCTTGGCAAAGACCTAGTAAATTATAATTCTATATTCTATATTGGTTAATAGTATGTGTAGATGTAGATGCACTCCCCTGAAAACAATTCTAGGGGCGCTCATGAATGTACTGTTTTATGATTCACCATAGTAGATTAAAGTGTAGTAGATTCTAAAATAAGAGGGTTTGTAGTTCCTGGCAACCGTTACTTCTAATTTTAATTATGTAACGCTGCACTTTTGAGCTATATCTTACACTCACCAATAAATCTATGGTGCAATATGCCTTTCCTTCCACTATTTCCTTTAATGTTTATACTTTCAATTTTTCGATCCTTAATTCGCAAGAGCTTCCACATAGAGCTCTTTTCTTATTATATGAGTGTGATTGATACTTTGGGTATACAAAAGACGTTAATATATTACATTGATACATAGCTTACAAGTTAGGTTTAATTCTGTGGACGCACATATACTCCAACGTTTAAATTTTAATGTATTAATGGGTCAATTTTTTTCCCAACCTTATCTTACCTTTCGGTGCTATAAGATAAAACTTTAAAAGGCACTGATGAAAGCTAAACGCATTGAGATTTCGTTATATAGTTATCATGAAAAACTTTTGATAAAAACGGTTTCCATCCGTGTTTTTCTGGCAGTCATTAGAAAGTGTTATGCCCAGGATTTTATAATTGAAACGATGAGTCAGATACACTGCATTATTGCATGCATTACTGCATTAGTGCATAGATGTTGATTAGAATACGAGTATTACGCAAACAGATACCAAACTTGATAAAGTTAAGTTGCGCTTCCAGAATAACTGAAATTAAATTTCTGAGAACTGCTTAAGATTAAATTCAATTGATAAAGAATATCTGCAACACTAAATTTCTTATTTAATCATAAAAAGCCTTGAGCCGATTAAAAGCTATTTAGAGTTGGAACTTCAAATAAAACGCAGCAATGAAGCTAAATAACAAATACAAATAAACTGGTAATTACATCGTTGTCTTGGCACGCAATACTTTAATGAAATCCATTTTCATTTGTCTAGAAGTCTAGAACACTCTTGTTTGTACAGAAGATCTCACTTACAAAACAAAATACTGATAAACAAGTACGAGTGTATTGGCAAATGACCATTTTTACAACAATTTGAAAAAAGCTTACACATTCCCTTTCTTTTTTATTACAGATAAATAAATACCTCATTGCATAATCTTAGGTATAAGTAGTCTAAAAAGTAGCGATTACAAATTAAACTATTTATAAAACATAATTTCATGTACTCCGTGACTGTTGATATGTCCAATCCTTTTCATTCTATATGCACTTTTTTCATTATCATCATCATCATTAACAACCTTTAACAGTCCATTGCTGGACATAGACCTCCTATACTCGTATCCTGTTAAAGGGAAGCTTCCTAATAAGGAGACTTCACAGACGGGTTTGTTTAAATTTTATTTCTAATTTTCTTCTCTTTACAGTGTTGTTGTCTTGCGCATTTTGTTTCCTTAGTCGCCTCTTACAACACCCGTGGGAAGAATTGAGGTGGTGACATCCTGTATCTGTATCTCAATCCGTAACTTTACTTGCAAAAAAAAAATGTTTATGCACACTACATTATTTAAAACTTTTCGAATACTTAAGATCTTTATCCTAAGTTTTATATTAATGTAAGTATTAACTATGTTTATTGAAGCTAACCAAGAAATTATATTTCTATGTGTTGAGTAACATAGAAAATGAGTTAGTATATGTGTGCTTGTCACTGATAAAAATTACTGTCCTCAGAACAGGGTCAACATGTACATTTGAATTGGTCACAAAATTATATAGATATCCGAATCTTTTTCCCATTTACGAACAACTTTATAATCATTAAACATGCGTCTCGATTTCAAATTATTTTACGAAGTGTGGACTTCATAACTGCAGTTCAAAATAGCCTCTCTTGAAATTTCCAGTACTCATAAAAATTGGATTGATTTATGATCAGTACATTTGTATTGGCACCCGTCCATTACATTATACTACACAATAGCGGTACCTTCTAGCATTAGCAATACACTATAACGTATACATTATTCACGAAACTATATGAATAAATTATGCTATAATGACTTCAAATTAATGAAATAATGATCAACAATAAATACACATCAACGCTGTTATAGTATCATGTCTATTTCTTTGAGCTTGATAGGAACTTTATCGTTTATGTGATTGTAGTTAATTGATTCTTAGTTATTCAAATATTTGGCAGAAGTGGATTCTATGTTGTAGTTAGATAGAATATTTTGATATTTTAGTTATGTCCTACTAATATTATAAATGTTAGTACTTAATAAAGTTAACACAAAACGTGACTTAACTACCAAGCTGTTTTAATGAAAAGTAAAGCACAAATGGCCCATCTTAAAGTTGTCGTTTCAAGACCGTGAATCTTGGTAATTACTTTTTCACAAAGGTCAATAACTATGTGGTCTGAATATATTTTTTGTAATCAGTGTGTCTTTCTTATTTTTATGTACAGTAATCAGTAGAGAGAGTTTGTTTTTTGTTTATGTATATGTGTATATATGTGTATGCTGTGTTAGTTGTTGTGTTAGAAAAATTTAAACAAATATATTTGGTAGTCAAGTGTCAATAGTCAACTTATTCATCGTCATAGTTATGTTTTCTGCAATACAGCTCTATCGTTTAGAAAGAGAGTGAGAGTTTAATTAAACAATTAGACGGGTTGATTGGCTGCTGCCAATAAATGTTACTGACAGCAGCCAATCAACATATGTACACTTTTATAAGTTACATACGCCATGCTTTACGTTTAAACACATCTAAATGCCAACTATTTTCGTAGTAAAACTAACAACTTTCAATTAACTGTAATGATTCTAGTTTAAGGAGTTCATTCTTTAAAGCATAGTGTGTAGATACAATTGCCAATTCATTTCTATAGCATAACATATACAATTACATATCCAATCTTAGATAAAAGACGTGAATCAATCACTTCGAAACTGAAATGCTCTTTTCACAACAAACAAGTGCCGAAGAGTCTTGAAAAATATAGGTTAAGTAATACAAATGAATTTTTCGAGAATAAAATCGTAATATACACAGAATATAAATAACTAAACATAGAAGGCATACAGAAAACACTCTTGATATACGTCATTGTGCTAAATGAGTTTTTTTTTGTCAACATGAAAATCACCAGGGGAATGACCGAGGCACAAAAGGACGGTATTGCTGCAAAGTAATTCCGTGCCAATTTTCCATTCACTTTAATATGCATCATCTGTGTTGATGGATTATTCATTCTGAATATGTTTACTTGATTTTACTTTTGTTTGACATGATAAATTATCTAAAGCTATGATCCAAATATATTCAGATACAAATAATTGTGTGAAGTGATATAGTATGAATTTCAACCATTCAGCATTTACCACAATATGACATCAAATAAGAAAAACATGTTATAAACTTTCAATAGAAAATGGTGGCAAAATTTTAGCTTATTATCAATAATTAGTCAGGACAGCATACTAAAAATTCTGGAAAACATGGCATACTAAAAGAAAAGAAATATGCCTGAACACAAATGACAATATTGTTCTAGTTAGTTCTGGTACCCGTGGTGTCGGGACATCATTATTAATTATAAGACCAATCATAAAATTTTGACGTTTTTAGAACTGACTTCAAAAAAGAAACAGGTTTCTCAATTACTTTAAAATTTTAAACGTTTGTTACTACAATTTTGTCGTTTATGTGCTGATTTAGATTTTTCTATTTGGTGGAATAGAAATACTTTGTTAGGAATTTATATATAAATATTTCTACCAAACGCTTTGTAAATTGGGTATCGAAAATTAACGAATAACCATGTTATACAGCATATTGTCTCCAAATTCTGTTATACATACATCATCTTTATGCCGATGATTTAAAACTTTATTAGTATGCTGCTGTAGGTAATACAATATTGAGAGGCTTTTACCCTATACATTCTACCAGTCGAACCGAATCTACTAAGATTCGGTTCGACTGTGAACCCTACAAAATGCCAGGTTAACAGTCAACATATGACCAGAAGGTTAGATCCAGATACACTGCCATCTATATTATTTCATGGATTAATTATTCCCCTTACTTCAACTGTGAAGGATTTGGGTCTGTTAATCGATAACAAGCTGAGTTGTCAAACCCACGTTGCTCAAGAACTTTTAACGTGCCGAGATAAAACCGATTTTGGTGCAAACCTAAATTCAACCTATTATTGATTATGCTGATGACAACATCTTCAATGCAAATCTTCTCAGCAAATACGACCGACTTCTAAACAACTGTATTCGATTTGTTTTTAATTTCCTTAAATGTGATCGTGTAAATTGGCCTTTCATTTGTCAACGTCATCATCTGTGCGTCTAACGAATCCCTGTATTATTCTCAATTCTTCTAACTCGACTACTTACCTGACTCCCTTCTTACAGTTCCTGTGTTGCAACCATAACAGGTTAAGGTCGCGGGCAGCTGCTGGATGCGGGCGGCACGGGACCAGCTGTTGTGAAAAACGCCTATGTCCAGCAGTGGACGTATTTTGGTTGAGATGATGATGATGAAGCATGACAGAGTCCTATGTTCTACAAAAATCTTCCTTCTGTTAACCTGTTGTTAAGTTTTAAACATGACCTGTTTAAATCTGTTCACTCTCACGCTTATAAATACTGACTTGTTGGTCTAGCGGCTAGTATAAGCGACTACCGATCAACAGGTGTTGGGTTCGATTTCCATGTCGGACCAAGAGTGCTATTAAGTTTTTCTGATTATATAAATGCCTTATAACAGCCGGGAGTTTGAAAATTGGGAACTTAACCCACGTGTCTCAGAAAGCACGTAAAGCCGTCAGTCCTGCACCTGATCACTCCGCGGTTCTGTCAGACAGCTGGATAAGAACAGTACCTGTTTGCGCACACACTTGAGCATTACATATCTTCTGTAAAGTTGACTGCTATCCGTTGAGACTGACCACCTTAGGCGAAGCCGGCTAGGAGTACATCATCATATATCAGTATATACATGTATGTATGTTTTTACTCATACGTAGATAAATTTGATTTTTTTAAATTATTTCTTAATTTTTGGATCTCGCTTGTTTGTCTTAAAGTTACAAACATAAGCATAGTGCATCTTCTAATTAATTGCCGCACCGCCCAACGGTAGACTGGTAGAGAATATTTATAGTATCGTGTCTGCCATTGTACTTTTTGTGCATAAAGTTAGCAAATATGCAATTGTACAATGGTAATATTTTATATATTATAAGATTATAATTAATTTATAACCTGTAATTTTTTTTATAAAGTTTACACCTGTAGCTCTGTGAAATATTTCACAACGAAACATAAATAAGAATAGAATTTTTAAAATGAAGATAGTAACGGCTGATCTTAATACATTATATTTATATTTTACAGTTCAGTGACTTTACAGCGGACAGGCATTTTCTCAATTTTTCCACTCGTATATATAGTCCTATATCCAGCAGCGAATAAAATACTAACGATAATTTGATTTGATGTGAATGGTATTGACAAACTTCATACACTTATATCTAATAACAAATACCCCTTACATTCTCGCCATTAGACTGTTTCTATGCAATAAATAACCTTGTTGATCAGAAGAGGGAAAAGCCAGCGAACAAATTTACTTTCATAGTCAGAGCTTAAAATATAAACATGAAAATTGATAACTTTCTAAGTTTAGATACTAATATCATAGATTTAACTAGCTTTTGCTGCAGGCTAGGCCAGCGTGTAAGTGTTGGTGTTGCCGCTATATTCTTAATCAAGAATCATAGTATCTCCCTGCCAAAGTACATTAGCGGCAGTTTAGCCGTAAAAGCGTAACACTCAGATTACTTTTGTATGGATCGCCCTTACACCTTCGCGCCGCGTTTTCTAATAGTAGACGCTTATGCACTTCATTCAGAACAATGTTATCGTGATAACTTTTAAATTATTCGTCCAATTAATTAATTTATTTATTTAAAACTTATTGCACATATTTTATAATACTTGGACTTAATGCCATGAGACATTTTCTCCCAATCTACCAACAGTCGATACGGAAATAAGATGCGGTAGATGCAAGTAAAATATTGAATTTGACAAAGTTCGTAATAGTTATGTAAATAAGAGAGGAACCTACATCAGACATAATCATTAAACATTTATTTATCATTACATGTATCAACACACACTCAATATAAATAAACATACACATACATGAAGTTAATATAACATAAAAATCACACCCGAGTACTAGCGTTGTGACTGCACTGTCCCTTCGTTCTGAAAAAGTTCGCACACTTTTATCTAGAGTGTATGGCGGTTTGTGGACATCCTGATTTCGGTTGAAAGTACATTTCATAGCAGAACTGACTGCACGTAAAAGGATGAATTAATAAACTTAGATGTGTGAAGGGGGCATAAAAGAAACAAATTGCTCATTGACTAAATATTTCGGTCGTACCAGGAACATAAGAAACGGAAGTGCGGTAAGAGATAATCGGGTACTGTTGGTGTGTTGAAGAAAGAAAATTAAATTTAAGACAAACAATCGTGCTACTCTTATGGTTTATATGGCGCACGTTAAGATACTGCTCGAGCGGCAGAATTTTATTCGACTAACTTAATACTGGTACTATATTATACCCAATAATAAATTTATAGCCTAAATTCTGATGTATAAGCTATATTATTTCAAGGTTACATGTACAACAAAACACCTATGCATCCATCCTCACAAACTTTCGTATTTATAATGTTAGTAGGATATATTAGCACTACAATATATTAATTATTATTAATCTATAAGAGTGATTTTGTGAAAAAGGACGGAAACACATAACAGGAAGACGAACAATAGTGCACAATTAAATTAATAAAAGCACAGAGTGCTTGATGTTCGATATCACACCACATTTACAACTACAGTACAGCTGACTCATTTTTTATTTAAGGCCAGGTATAATTACTATCACCATTATCAAGCCGGCTCAGAGGCCACTGTTGTATAAACAGAAAGACTGACTGAATCGGTGGCGCAGCGGTAGTGAATACGATTGCTGTGCTTGAGATCACGGGTAGATTGCCGGGTCGGATTAAATATTTGTCTCGGACTTAGGGTTTCTTTCTGTGTATGATATGTATGTATTTACAAAAAAAAAAGTATATAAATATTCTATCAGTCATTCTAGTTATCATAGTACAAGCATTTCTTAGTTTAAAACTAAATGGCGTTGTGTCTCAAATGTCCAAATTATTTATTAAAAATTTGTTAAAAGCCTTGAAACCGAACATTTCCTATAATATAACATTAAATAATTTTATTAACTAAAATAAATAAACTTAGGTATGATGGTAAAAAAGTTTTACTATCGTGGATTCTCAATATAATATATAGGTAACGTTATTTTAGATTAAATTTCTTTTAGAATTGATAATTTAGACCTGAATTTTATTTAAACGTCCTAATTATGAGTATAATTGGCAGATGTGGGCAACCTACTCTACCTAGTTGACAGCATACTGAACTTTTCTTGATGGTGATTTAAGTAGATTTGAGGTCAAACTATTAAAAATATAATTAAATGCTATAGAGTATTTATTTTGACGCAGTGGCAACATGATTCATTCACAAATCGTATTGTTCAATCGAACAATCCAACTCTTTCAGTATTATAATATTAGTATAGATGATAATAATCTCAGTATTAATTGGAATTATTTTACTAAAATATGCTCGTACACGAATAGTTATAAACTCCAGAAATAGCTTCTAGCTGATTCTTTGCGGCCCACCGAAACAAACTAGGTACCACCAGGTGTATGGCGATTACTAACAGAACTTGTACGCATTGACTAATGACGTCACTCTTTGATTCCCACCTTTTTATGGCGTAAATGTTGGTTGGTACAAAAAAAAGTAGTACCAGAATATATGTTATATCATGTATAATGAAATAAATTTAAGCTCATATACATATTGAGATGGGGCTTAGCGCAGATGAATTGCTTTAGAAGACATTAAACTAAACAACTTAAACACACTCTTACACTAACTTAAAAAAATAACGAATGGTGAAAAGGAAAGTGATAAAATCTAAGACAGATGATGAAAACTTAATGTGATATGTTCTGCAGAGTAAAATGTTGTTCATAACAAATTCGCAGAAGTAGAATGCTAATATTAAAACTAGAAAAAGCTTTAGTTCTCCGAAAAACGTAGGTAGTTTGAAAGTACGTAGACATCAATAAAATTTATTTGGAAAATAATTACTCAATGTCTACGTAGACGAAAACTGAAAACTACACACGGCTAAACCTGTGACTTTTTGCATGTATAACGTAATTAACTATACAATAATTACACCTAACAAACGACTTTAACATTATACCTAATTATTCTCATTTACGACAGAGCCAGAGCAGGGTCGTTAAGGTGGTGGCAAGGTTGCGGGGGGAAGCGGTACACGCTTCAGCATCGCACGCACCGCTTGTTTACGTTTTTCATAACCACGTTTCTACTAAAAATACTTTAGCATCCTGCCGTTTGAGGCTCACGCTATTGGTCGACGCTTGCGCAGGAAACCGGGGAGGATTCGGGGGCCAAAGGGGCCCCCCGCACACCGCACACACACCGCCTGTTATATATGAAAGTAGCAGAAAGGCGAGCCTATCCCGTGAAGCAGCAGAAATAACCCTGAACGCTGGAAACCTCATACTAGCGGACAGTCGTGTTGTGCGTCTCATAGTGTTAACAAGTGACATCAAACATGGTTCTGGATACTGAAGACTGGGTAGGTGTCTCCGCAAACCTTAATTAAAAAAAATAATATAATAGTAAAATATACAAAATTGATTGCTTAATATATTTTTTTGTTAAAATTTGAAATAGTTACTCTCGAATGACAACAAATAGTGAAAGCTGATGAGTGGGCGCCAACATATTCTGTCAGGTGTATTTCTCATAAATGATTGGACAACTTTGCGGGTGACTGACAGCCGTTAGAAGCGTTGACAACCAAATTATATTTTCAAACAGCTAAATAAACCTATTCTAAAACATGACAAGAAACATTGTTCACCTGTCAACTTAATGGAGGAATGAAATTTAGGATATTCAAATGACATTTCTGAATGATTTTTAAACTATTGTACATTGCATTATAATGCTGCTGTAGTTTAATCCGTTTTTCGTTTAATTTTAGTATTTAATGGCTTAATTAAATTATAAAATGAAGAAATGATATACGACATGTTACTTTAATTACTTATTAACTTTAAACGCAAATACCATACCGATAAAAACAGTTTAGTTAGTTTTACACAAACTGAAGCAAACAAACTAGATTTACACTTTCTTATTAACATTTTATAACTATATTTTATTGTAATTTTTAGTTTATTGCTAACATTATCAATAAGGGATGTAATTTTCATTATTTACAAACAGTGGTTAAATGATTACGTTGTTCATTAATGGTATATATTTGTAGTCACCACATGTAAAAAATATACAGAATGTCAAAATTTAGGCAAAACTAGTATTTATTCAGTTGTTAGTAAATATTACTTTTTTGAGTTCATAGGCAATATTTATTTATCTTCAAATATATGCTGTTATTGAACTGTGATTGCATTATATCATTACTTCTAAGAAGTAAAAAAAGAGAATACCGATAAAATTATGTAATCTCGAGGTTAAAAGAATTTCAAGCCGTCTCAGAATCGGCCGAGTATCAAGAATGCAAGAACCACGCGTCTATTTCGGTTTCAATTGCACATAAAATTAATTTATTGTGCTTTAGTAACGCAATTCCACGGAAAACTTACGTCTAACAAGTTTATTTAGAATATTTCATTTGAAATAATGTGCTATTAGTGTATTTTAATAAGTTTAACCCGCGTATTAATTAAGATATTGTGATTTGAATGCAAAAAATAGGCTTGAAATAGCTGTAGAAAAATAAATTACTACAGTTACAGTACTTAAATCACTTACGATAACAGTACAGTTACAAGAATCACAAAAATACTAAAGAATTCAAACTGTTACAGATTTTTGTTATGTCTACAACTTTATTACAATGATTGAAATACTTTTTGATGTTTTATATTTAAATTTTACTTTTCAGGCCGATGAGCTCCCGCCAGAACAAATAGCCGGTAAGTTCACTAACCTTAACAAATCTGTCGCTAAAATATTTTTGATGTCTACCTGAAATAAATAAAATTTTTATACATAACATAAAAATGTAAATGCTATAATGTTTACATAGATGAAAAATCGCAAGCCTAATATTGGCGTATTGCCAACGCCACAACAGTGGATGAAGTTAATAAAGACGAAAGCTTACCCAAAAAAAAAAACTATTTCATTTTTGTATGTGGGTTAATATATTAACAAAATAAAAGAGTTATAACAGCTTGAGGGCTTGGAGGAAATTATCTTACGTATTCAAAAGTAACTAGCAAGCATGGTCACACATTTGATAAAAATGAAAAAAAAGATTTTGCAATTGAGAATATCGGCAAATAGAAAAAATTACGTACATATATCCATTAAGAGAAAATTTCTTTGGGCTTTACTTTATGTAATTTGTTTTTTTAAGTATGTTATACTTTGAGAAATATTAATTACATGTAATTTAACTTTCGCACAATGCAAATTTTCTTCCATTTGGCTTCATGTACGAGTCTATTTTAAACATTAAAAATTGGAGAAATTGCCGAGTATGTTTAAAACATAAATTTTATTTGGACAGTCTAAATATACTTCTACTATACGTCACAGTCAATTTTCAAAAGTAAAACATAGATAAGATAACATATATATGTAAATTAACGTTACAAAATATACGCGTGATAAATATTTTTTAATTTCTTTATCTGATTAATGGTCCTGTAATTTTAATACAGTACAAAGTGGTTGTTGACGGTCCGAATTGTGTGAGGAGTAGGTAGGTGGTTTAAAAGAAAAGAGCACACTTCTTTCTAGTTGGGAGCATAAATCTAAAGTCAATGCCTCTGATATTCTAATTAATAAACGTCGGTATCAACACTGGAGTTAAAACTCTAAATACAGTACTTTGTTATCGTACTGTATTGTTGTTATTCAACATTTTAAAAATATTTTTATATGGTACAGCGGTACTGCTTTGCGTGAAACAGATAAAAACAAGAGGAAGACTAAACTCAGCTTTGCGTATTTGAAGTCAGTAAACCCACAATAAAATGTGTGCTCACAATAAAAACACATATGTTCGTACATTCTACCAAGAGTTGGCACGCATATTACTCTATAAATATAATTATTTCCACAACTCGTTAACACAGTACTAAGCCGAGATATAAAATTAATTAATTTGAGCATTTATTTTATTAAGATTCATTCGACTGAGTGCAAAACTGGACTTGTCATAATTAGTTTATAAAGTTGTAACTCACATCAAGCTTTTAGAATACGTCAAAGTAATTAAATACCTAGTCTTGCCATAAATATTGTAATAAAGAAAAAAGAAAATTGTTAACTGCAAATAACATTTATTACTTTTACAGTGTGTCAGTTTAATACATAAATATAAAACAATTAAAAATATAAAAAGCTTATTCGAAGTGGTCTCCATTGGCTGCAATACAGTCCTTTAAACGATGAGGCCAGTTATCAATAGAAGCACGCACTCTTTCCATGGGAAAATTCTTCACTGCCAATCGTATAGATTGTTTTAGGGACTCCAAATTATCATGGCGTTTAGAGCAAGCTGTACTCTCTAAAACTGACCACAAATCATAATCCAGCGGATTAAGATCGGGACTAGACGACGGCCAGTCTTCAGCTCTGATGAAGTCCGAAACGTTCGATTCCAACCAAGACTGCGTGGACCGAGCTTTATGACCCGGCGCCGAGTCTTGCTGGAAGGACCATACTTGGTTATTGAACATGGTGATGTTAAGGGGCTTAACTACCTTCTCAAGAATGGTATCTTGATACACTTGTGCCGATGTTTTGATACCTTTTTCACAAAAATATGGCTCAGTCACTCCTTCATAGCTAACACCCCACCAAACCATCACTGAAGTCGGATAATGTCCACGTTGCACTCTGTCGACTAATTGGGAAGCTTCCTTAGAGCTTTGAGCATAAATACGGTCATTTTGTTTGTTAAAATGTTGCTCAATTGTAAAAATTTTCTCATCCGTAAACAAAATTTTTCTGTGACCTCCCTTTGCGTACCGCTTCAGTAGTTGTTTCGATTTTACCACCCTATTCTTCTTTAAATTATCAGTTAAGAAATGGCCAGTGCGTCTCTTATAGGCTGCAAGTCCTAAGTCATCTTTTAAAATACGCGACATGGTTCTAGGTGCTATCTTCATTTCCCGAGATAAAATCTTTTGCTTTCGGACAGGATTTCTTCGAATTCTTTCCCTTACTGCTTTGACCACCTTTTTCGTACGAACACTACGTGGACGGCCAGATCTTTTTCTGTCACAAACAGAGGAGGTCTCATTGTACCTATTAATAGCCCGGTACACAAACATTTTACTAATACCAAGTGTATGGAGAGTTTTAAAAATTGCATTTGGCTCCATACCTACTTTGTGTAATGCTATCACAGCGATTCGGTTCTCTTTATCACCCCACACCATTTTAATATCGCAAAATATTTTACAATGTATTGGCGCCAAAATGAGAAAACACAATGAACAATCGTATAAAAATGACAGATTCGAAATTCAAATGTAATATTTTTTTATAATTAAGTGTAACAGTATTTATGGCCAGACTAAGTATTATTAAGTGCTCCGGCGCCTTGAAACTATCACTATGTTGAATTGAAACTTTGTCTGTATCTGTAAATATACATGACACACTGAGGTATTTTTAAGTTCGTTCTAGGTTATGTTACGAACTTAGATATAACTTACTTCATAGGATAAATAGTTAAATACGAATTGCCTGTTCCAGTTAAACTAATGTTAGAGTTAACTCTTAGTTGAGTTATCTTCGGCATCAGACAGAAAGAGGTGGTGTATGGGCGCTAAACGGAAAACCCAGAAACTAAACAAGTCATTTTTTTTTCTCTGTGTGGCAATCGTTAAGGTTAGCTATTGGTTATATTGAACTCATACCGACCAAAAACCGAGGAAATCTCTGAAACCCTGACGTACCTCGGGCCACCTACGATTTGTAGATGGCCCACTTCGTAATACGTTTTCGTAATTTCGTAATACACGATCCACCAACTGCACCTGCTTCTGCTAGGATGATAAGTGAGATCTGTCACCCTCAAGCTTGTGCTTATGAAGGACCTAACTAATATTTTAACGAATCCATCCTCTTTGAAGAGACTAAATACACTAAGTATTTCTAGTATTTAACGAGGGTCCGACTATCGAAGTATTAAATATTGGCTATTACTTGTGACTCCGCTTTCGGGATTATTTCTTATTCAGTGTTACTAAATTTAAAATTGACAGATTTCCTTTCTGACTCCTACTCCTTGGAGGTCAAAACCTAAACCTTTTTCTTAGCGGGTGCTTTAAACATAAAAAGTATCAGCTCCCAAAATTTTCAGTTTGTAGCCACAGTGGTATACCTGGCTCATGACTAACTGAAGTGACTGACTGAAGACTGATATTCATGCAGACAAGTAAATCTTATTCACCAGAGTGATATCATCCAGGTGAATATATTTTAACAAACCTGAATGTCATAATTTTAGAACCATACTTTCTATTACTTACTGAATAAACAATTGCTTTCGAAAGAAAATGAAACTGACCAGAACAAACAAAATATAGGCTGAATTTTAGTACGTGATGAAATATAACATTGTGAAAGAAGAACATAAAAATATAATAGCACGTTGTATATTTTTATATCATTAAAATGTATCATTCTGAAACCGTAACTTATTTTTATCACAATAGTAAAAAAATAACTGCCAGTTCTGTCTGGCGATAATGAGCGTCTACTTATGCAAGATCAGTCACTCTGACTTGGAAGTAATTATTATTAGGATGATCAATTTTCTGAACAGCGAGTGTAACTTAACCCATCAAACACAATACTCTTCTACTTCCTTTAAAAAAGGTAACATAAATGTTTGTGTAGTGAGACTGTGTCTCGCTTCATATTAAATTTATTTTGAAATAAAGAAATTCGCTGACGAATACACACACAATTGTAGTGACGAGAACATCGCATAAATTGGTATGTTGACATTCTTTTTAAGAACCTGCCACAGTAACTCTACTCTACCTGATGAAAAGCATGAATCGAATCAAAGAATTGTGTTCACCATACTCGTTTTGAATGTAGACAATGCAGTATGGTGACTCACACTATGGCGGCATAGTGACATGCTTTTCCACGGCCCACTTAGGAACGTGGCAGTGTAAGGCTTACACACTATGATACTGTCACCCTTGTATCAATAGACCACCGGTCTTACGCTCATCTAGGAAAGACGACAGTACGAATGTCGCTTTAGGCTAGTCTACTGTAAGATGATAGTAACTAGCGAACCCGGTCAAGCCGACACGTTCATACTGAAATTAGCGTGGTTCTACTACCAAAAAACGGTCGATTCGAGTTGTCTTGGATGGCTGCTCTTCCGATCTAATGGCAATCAATGCTGGTGTACCTCAGGGATCTGATCTCTCTGCAACCTTCTTTCTGCTGCACATAAACAATCTTTTAACACCCGGTATTATTAGCTACGCCGATGACAGCACCGTAATTGAGAGGTACACGTCCAACCCGCGAGCTAGTCCAGAGGAAATACGGTCCTTGAGAGAGTCCATGATTGAACGGGTGAACGTGACATTACAGTGGGTGTCCGATTGGGGTGACGCCAATCTTGTCCAGTTCAACCCTTCCAAAACACAGGCGTGTCTTTTCTCCGCGAAAAAGAGTATCTTCGATCTAACACCCACTTTCGAAAGTGTATCCTTACCGATTACTAACCATCTAGGGCTTCTAGGTATTACCATCACCTCTAACCTCAACTTTGGCCAACAAATTGAGTCTATGGTACAAGCGGCGTCAAAGAAATTGTAAATTCTTTCAAAGGTTCGGCGGTACTTCAGCTATGAACAGCTGCTTAATCTTTACACAGCCCAAATTCGATCCTGCATGGAGTACTGTAGCCACCTCTTGGATGGTGCAGCCAAATATCACTTGGAAGTATTGGACTCAGTTGACCGAAGAGCCCGTAGGTTAATTAATAACGAAAAGCTCTCAAATAGCAGACTGCACACCCTTGAGCATCGTCGTCGTGTTGCCAGCTTGTCGGTTTTTTATAGGATACACTTTGGAGAGTGCTCGAAGGCTCTCTTCGAACTGATGGAGCCATCTCCGTTCCTTTATCGGACTACTAGGCGCAGGTAAAAATTTCATCCACACGTTGTTGACATACCCAAAAGTCGAACTAAACGGTTTGACAGCTCTTTTTTGGTGAGAGTCGCCAAGTCTTGGAACGACCTGCCTGGGTCTATTTTTAGACCTTTAAGAGTAGAGTGAACAGGTATCTTTTGGATGGGCGTGTACCACCTTCGTCTTCATCTGCACTTTCCATCAGGTGAGATAGAGGACAAACACCTATTCCACTAAAGAAGAAAAAAAAAAAAAAATTTGATAGCCTCGTAATAATAAAATATCGTATGGTCACAGGAGTTTTAAACCTTTGAGATACTCTGAGATGATACTCTTTTCACCGGACATAAACTTCTGATCATATAAATAAACACTATAAAAAAGTTTTTTACTGTAGTCGTTTATACTCGTATATTAAAAATATATATAGAAAAACAAAAATTTTGCCATTTAAATTTGGAAATTAACTTTTATGTGATGGTTTCACCAGCGCAAATTATCTTTTTTTCCTGAAAGAAAAGCATTGCCTAATATAACCCTGTTGAAGTGTATCCAAAATGTGACAACGATGGATGAATAATAAAGTGCACCACAAAATACGAAAAATGAACTTTAATTTTTATAAGCACGTAAGAACTACATAAGTGGTTCCTTCTTACCATGTACTTTTTATTAATAACTGTGGTAATTGTGCTCCTGATAAAAAGTAGTAATATGACTCATACGATTTCCTGCCAAGAACCCCAGAGTAGAGAGTTATGTCCAACGTAACAC
This sequence comes from Hypercompe scribonia, assembly GCA_949316085.1. NCBI lineage: Eukaryota > Metazoa > Arthropoda > Insecta > Lepidoptera > Erebidae > Hypercompe > Hypercompe scribonia. The sequence continues at coordinate 9,353,273 of OX438972.1, read as the reverse complement.
AGATGGGTTTGCCATAAATTTATGCTACAAAACCATAGATATAAAACAGAGATATCAAACATTGTACAGTGAGAGACGTGATGTCTGTATGTTCCAAGTGGTTATGCATTATACTAGTAGTAGGTAAATCCTTTGTAAATACAGCCTAAACATCTATGTGAGAAATGAAAATGTTTCTTATATAAACACAGACGAACGCATGTTCTGACTGTTTATGTTATTATAAGAAAATAGTTATTTTTCTCTGGCCAAGCGCTAATAAAACATAGCTATGTTTACAGAATACGTTTTGTGCAACATTTAATGAAAACTTTAAATCGTTATAATGTATTCACTTCAAGATTTGATAGGTTTAAGTATCTACGAGTAGAACTACTAGTAATGATAGCGTGCGTTTAAATATAATTTTTATTTTGTCTGCCTCTTAAAATGTTGCTTATATGATTTTAATGTTTTATTTTAACATGATATAATAACAATAATTTTATATCTTCAAACGTGCAATCTATTTTCAGACTTCATACTAACTTTTAAAGTTTGTTGTACGATATATCATTTATCATTTTGAAAATTGTTATTTAGGACCATAGACCATGCTCTAATTGTTATTTGTTTGTTATTTCGTGCTATTAATTTGTTGGAATGTCGTTCTAAGCTCTGGTTATGATGATAATTTAAATAACCATTTAACTAATAATATCTTCTCTAAAGGGTTTTTAACACCACCATGTGATCAAAAAGACCATGCCCCTTTTTTTTCTATGGGTTGTATAATTATTTGTGGATAAAAATTACCCAGATTAACATTGTCATTTTGCGGGCAAACGTCGTTCATTGAGCGTATCATAAAGTAAACTTCTTGTTATATCGGGTACGCCAGTGAGGTAGCGTAGCAACATGCTTGGAAGCTAGCCAATGTACCGTGGAAATCAGATAAAACGAACTATCAGCATTGTTTAACCAATAGCTTGGAATAAATTTCTAAGAACTTTGGAATATCTTGCTTGTACTACCATTATCGATGGCTAGGCTTCAAGTTCTGGCAATGACTAATTCAATGCATAAACATTAATGTGCCTTCAGTTAAATGTTTATTACGTACAAATTTATTTTGGTACTCATAAACAGTTACAGCTATTTCTAATGTTTATACAAGCTTGGGTTTCATACAGTAATACGCATTGTTTACGTTCACTGATCTAAAACAAAGCAAAATGAAATGACAATAAACAATACAAACACTATTTTTATTAGAACACGGAAAATACAATTTTATTTTCACGGCAAAAGAGAAACAAAACAAGCTATTAAAAATGATTGCAAAATATTTTAGAAACTTTATTCATTTCTTCTGGCAGGTTTATTCACAAGTAGTTAATATTAATGCCCTTATTTTTAATGTCAACTCCAGGAAAGCTTGCGTGTAATATATTATAGATGTTTTTACTGTTACCTATTTTCACTGCTCTAAATATTGTTTTGAAATGATCTATTAAATTTAATAATATTAAAAATATTAACGTGGTTTGGGTGGGTGAGAGTTGCCTCCTCGATCTCGAGAAATTCTCGATAGATAGTGGAGTATCTGCGGCACTACTTATATATAGGTATGTGCCAACGAATCTAAATCATTCAAATTCAGTTTACAGGCCAAATACTCAGCATATTGTTACATGCAATTTGTTATTATGATTTAATAATATTTCGTATACTGTTTAAGTAGCTTTTTAGTAAAAATACAAATGTAACATGTAATGAACAAAGCTATTAACGTGACCACAGTACACTGCGAGATTTTTTTGGGTTAATGCCTTGAAATGAAACGAATGTCGAATACTTTACAAACCAGATTTAAAGAATTAAAGCTTTGCAGATATCGGAGTTTGGACACCAGTTACTAATTGCTAGGAGGTCAGATGTAAATAGAAGAACTTTCACAAAGTTTACCTTACGTTCGAAAAGTTTACTTTGGTTACGATTACTTGATTCTATCATTAATATATAAAAACTAATCTGTCTCCGGCCTTCTAATTAGTAGCACGGTCATGAGCTCTGGGAGAAGGGTGCAAGGAAGTGCACTTGTGAGGAATGTTAGAAAAGAAAATACATAAAAAATTACATATTTTAACTTATTTCATAAAAAAGTCGATTATATAGGTAAAAACCTAGTTTTAATTTACATTTTATATTGTTAAATAGTTTGTGTAGATGTACATGTACCCCCCTGCAAATAATTCTGGCGGTACTGAGTTGTTCAACGGCTGTCTACGTTAATGAATAATTATTATAATTTTGTTCCAGAAAATAAAGTAGGCAACTTAGTGTTTAAACTATATTTTTGTTTTAATCTCAGCTAGATTGATTAAAAAGGGTATAGGTAAATTGATTCCAGAATCTTTGTAGTAGTTTGCTGTAGCGATATAGGAAATTTATAATGATTTCACAGACTACGTTTGTGGGTGGATAATTAATAAACAGCTAAAATCTATGAAAAAATGTAATAAAACTCATGGGGCTTTGTGACAACTGCCAAGAAGTCTTGACGATTAAAATTAACGGCAACGAAAATAAAAATTGTGTTTTTAAAACTATCTTGTTGCCAAATATCACAGAACAGCTGCACAATGTTAGTGATGCTGTGATATCGCGGTCTGCTGCTTGTAAAAATATTATAGACATCATTTTTAACGCGTAACGGCAATTAGGAGATTATAAAATGTTTTACAGTCGCCCCTGTCCTCGATTCTAATTGCGCCTGTCACAAAACGAACCACGTCACCCAACATTATGCAGGAAACTTATTCTAGTGAAATGTGAAACTGTCCACAGATTTAGATTTATTATCTGTCGCAATGGATATTAAACTGAAGTTGACAAGCATATTCTGTCGTTTTTATTCTAATTGCATAATTAAACCTGACGTACTATTTTTTAGAAGGTTTAGATCCCATTTTCAGCTAAGATTAACAGTGTCATTTTGTGCAACTCTTCCATGCATCCCTACAAAACTACTATATATATCGCTACTAACCCAATTGGTAGGGATAATTACATACTTTTTTTGTTTATCCCTACCAGTAGGGAGTAGAATGTTCCATGTATCCTTACCGGTAGCTATAGTTAGAAGTGGTGATATTTTATTTTAATATTTATGCATGTTAGTGCCACTAGTAGGGATATTTTAGTAAGGATATATAGATACATATATAGAACAGGCGGTTTTGTGATAATGTACTACTTCTGCGTTACTGATTAGCGCTTAAAGTCGTTACACACATTTATGATTTTAAATTTAAATTAAAATATATATTCTGCCGTTTTTATTTCAACTGTATAATTGACACGGACGTACTGATCTTTAGAAGATAAATTCTATCTTTCAGGTGAGGCTAACGATGTCGTTGTCTTTATATGACTTACCGTGCTGCTGTTTCATTTTTGACTAGCGATTTATGCCATTTCAGATATGACAGCACAGATGATATAGTGCTTTAAGTAGCCATCTCTTCCTTTTCTACCGTACTCAGTGTTGTGGCATCGATCCCAATATAAAACAAACTGTATCTGAGTGTTCTTAGTGTCCATTTCTTGAATATTTGTAAAGTCCTTCGCGAAACTGCATATATTTTTAAGGCAGAAGTTGTCTTTTAAAGGACAAAATAATAGAAGGAACAAAGTATATATTACACGAAATACTTAGATAGATATATTACAAACATTGGTCGGGCTTGTTGGTCTAATGGTTAGTCATGCTTACTGCTACGCCAATGGTTGTGGGTTCAATTCCCATCCAAGACAAATCTTTGTGTGATGAATACAATAATTTGTTCTGTCTTGGTGTAATTTATCTGTAATATGTAAATATTTAAAAAGTAAACTATATATTTGGAAGTACATAAGTACGTATTGGGTTACCACAGCACAATCTTTGCCTAGTTTGGGATCAGTTGGTCGTGTATGAGATGTGTGAGGATATTATTATTATAACAGTACTGGGAGTCTACTGCATTCAGTACATCATATCTATAACAGATGTCTATTAATCTCAAGCATCGAGGTAGCACATATTACTAGCCTGCGTGATTGGTGTCGCAACTCAATATTGTTTAAGATGAGAACTTTGCATTGAAGATGGGACGAAATTGGAAAGGAGAGTTTTAAATTCTAAAATTCATTGTTGATACAGCTTAATTAATTGTAAAAAGATTTGAATCCAACACACTTGCAATTCAGTCACACAAGCGGTAGTCTTGAGACATCCTCCCAAGGCAACGAAGGATTTGACTGCGCAGTGGTGAAGTGACTGCTGTGCTTGAGGTCTCGGGTTCGATGTCGGGTCGGAACAAATGTTCATCTGCAAAAATTTGATTTGGAGTTTCTGTGTTTTCTATGAATAATATGTATGTATGTATAATACAAGTTCTACTTAGTTTGGGACTAAACGGCATTGTGCATCAGATATCTGAATTATTAATATATATATATATTATAAATATTTGAACTCCGGTAACCTCACTCTCATTTAGAAAAGTCATGTATAGCCTATTGAAACAGACCAAACAAAGTTAAAGGAATTCAGGTTCTAAACTTAGTCTTTAATTGCGTTGCCATGCCTTTATTCTAAAGATTTGAATATCAGAATTCTTGACAATAAAGTGACTTATTACGTAATGTACTTGGGCACATAAATCTGACAAGTTCTTAAATTTTTGAACCCGATTACGTATTTGAAAAAATAAGCGCCTTATTATATCGATAGCATTTACAAGTCAAAATATCTTTTTTATATTATGCTACTTTTAACATGCTTAAATCAACAGCAAAGGTACGCTGGAGACAACAAATAATTTATAAATAATGTGTCGAAAAACATCAAATGTACATTATGACTTCGTTATTTTTCTATACCTGTAAATGATCACTTATACTGCAATGTCATTATTTACTTTGAAGTGACAGATATAGACTTTAATAAGCTTGTAACAGCAGATATTAAAAGCTGAACTGAAAATTACCTCCACAATTTATCACTCAAGCGGGTCATTAAAACATTGAAAGAGTTTATTTCTGTGAGCTTCATAAAATTTCACATATTTATATAAAATCATGATGACGCACGTTTGTTATTACGGCTATGAAACTAAAAGTCGAGAAAATTATTATGAAGAATTTATGAGAGATGTTTAGTCATAGGAAATGTATATTACTTTATCTCGAGGTACACTCTAAACATGTCGGACAGTATTTCACGTCTAGATTTAATAATTTAAATATAGTTTAGGGTCATACCCAAGGTTTATGAGTCCAGAAATATTTTAGTATAAAGAACGTAAGTAATTTATGCAAGCGCAGCACTAAAGTAAACATAAACATAAACGATGGAAAGATTAATTGAGATTTACTGCTCAGCAAGTTCGCAATTTTACATTACATGTCTTTTAATAGAGTTGGCAATATTAGTGTACTGGTCTATATACATATAGAGATACCAGACCAGTGCCGTTAAACGTTTCTGGCTCATCATATTTCTAAATTGATTTTTAACATATTTTAATGTTGTGAAAGATCTACTACTTTACCAGTACCATAGTGGAAAATCACTGCAGTTAGATATCATGACAGACAAGTAAATGCACACGGTAATAATAATATAAGAAATGTGCAAAAAGATTGTAAAAAAAGCACAAACCTTGCAGTTCTAGAGCCTCGTGCTTCTTAGTATCGTAATAACGAGTATACATATATATATATACATATATATATATATATACTACATCAGAATTAAATAATCTACTAAGTTGTTAGCGCCAGTTGATCTACATGGGATATATGTATCTAAAGTAGTAATTAATAACTGAGTAGTATTTGCTTCTAATAATTTCGCAAATAATTTGATTGAATGTTTGACACAATAAGATGGATAAACTTCTCACATAATGTTTTAGATAAATACCTATTCCCTACTTTTATTGACATGCAACTGTTGCCTTTGGAGCTAGCGAGCACGGAACCACACTGCAACAATCCAAGTAGAAAAATATGCGATTTGACTATCACGCCTTATGTCTGTATATAGTAGTGCTTATGAGTTGTGTTCGGAGATTTACCGTGTGCGGAGAATCCAAGTCAACCACACCTGCAAGTGGTACACGTGCTGATCGACGGACGAGGCTCTGACAAATAAAACACTCTGATTAGCGCCAATAGGCTCTAAACCTATTATGTGGGACTAAAACACTGTTGAAAAGTGAGCGATTAATATGCCTCTGCTTACCCTTCCAGTATGCAGGTGCAGTTTCATTTACGTATGTATTTCCCGTGTTTATTTTATCCAGTGACACCGTTAGCCACGACGAGGCCTCGGTGGGGTAGATAATTGAGAAACCACTGGCAAATATAGAATCGCAAGACCCTGGACCGATGTACTGCTGCACGATCATGAAATCATAAGGCTGTTGCCACTGAAAGCCTTTTCTACTTGGATTGTTACGAGTTCGCGAGGCCACATACGAGCGAGGCCCCTGGCCCGTATTACGAGTTGCAAGATCCCCTCGCAAAGCCTATGGTTGTCACTGTTGGCATGACTTTTAATGTGTTGTGCGATGACAGCATCAAATTCGGCGATTCATTTCAATAAACCTAAATAGTCAGATACTTTTTGAAAGTATTGGTACACGGCACCCCCACATGCGTGGGGCCCACATAGCACTTGCTAATCTTACTACGTGCTTAATCCACCACTGTACAACACTATGATCAAAAATAGGTAGTTAATAGATTATTTATTTTGAGTACAAAAGTACTTTGAATTTTGAGTTTTTTTTTTGAGTTTAAATGCTTATTAAATAGAAGTAAATATTTTACAAGAATATATAGCTACTTCGTATTCCGAAGGCATTTTATAACACTTGCAGAATATTGTTAATATTTTTGTAATGACAGCACTTATTCTTATTTTCTTACTAATATTATAAATGTGAAAGTGTATTTGTTTGTTGATATGCTTCTCTTTTAGCGATTTTAAAGAATGATTTTTGTGTCTGGAGATAGTTGTGAGGCGGGAGAGTGACATAAGCTACTTTGTGTCGCGGTAAAACATTTCATTCCCATGGGAATACCTAATATGACGTGTATTTGAATCACTCAAAATATAAATGCCAATAAATGGCGTTATTTGGTTTTTTCTTATTGGATATAGTACAAAATCTTTTTTATTAGATTTTATAAAAAATACCCACGATCTCTGATATATGACGCTACATTGTATTAAGTACCTAGGTTCTTTATAGATAAGCTTTGTAAGGATGTATTGATGTATGGCTGTTTGTTACTATTTTACTACTGTAGGGGTTTAGATGCAATTTAACTTTCATACTGCTTATACATCAGAATATACCGCCTAATATAGCATAACAGAATAAGGCATATTTACCGCGACAAGGGACATATACGCGGGCGGAGCCGTGGGCAAAAGCTAGTTGTAAATAGTTTCTATTTTTACGAATAATATGTAAACACTAATAACAAAATTAAAATGTTAATTTTTTTTCTTTTGACGGAAAAGACAGCCTTGTATTAGAGCAGACAACATTCGCCGAGGAGTGGAATTGAGTCATACAAATAAACATTACATTATATAAAGTATAATATACCTATTACGAGTATGTTAGTCTTTTCGTACAAACTGCTGTGTGCGAATGAAAAACTGGTATATCGGTAATGTGCTTTAACTTTTTTATGTTAGTATTATACTTACTACATTCATACAGTGAAATATTCGTGACGAAATTATATCAGTATTATTCAAACCGCGAAAGAGCCAGTAACTTCTACAAATGGTATCAGTTACTTTGAAAATGACGTTATTATTGTTTTGTTTTAGAGAGTATTAGCAACGTGAGTTACTAGTATTTTTGTTATCCTTCTAGTTAGGACGACCACTTTTGTTAGAAGTGCGTTTACATGGTACTGTACTTGGACTTTCAATTCACAACTACTTAATCTATAATCTAACCGCCTATTGGTTCCGCAAAAACCACTTTCTTTCCGTAGAAACAAAACAAAAAGGCTGAAATATAAATTTTAACATTAAAAAATGTTTTACGTTTAGTTTTTATTATGATTGATCCTACACTAACCTAGTATTAAGTATAAGATTTAATATTTACTGTCCTAAATCCGAAAGATGCACCACGCGGCAGGCGCGGTAGCGCGGGCACCGGCAGCTCGATGCACCATGCTCCTGCACCGAAATAGCTACATTGCACAACTTATTCGTACTGAATCTCAGTGCATTGAACCTATGTCCTAATCTCATCGCTAACCAACTAGTTGAACGATCAGTTTAACTAGTTTTATTGTGCGTGCAACACTGCATTTCACTGGTCGTAAAAGCACATTTTGAACAATAACGTAACTTGAATTCTTAAAACTTACGTATTGCAACCTAGATAAGTTATGGCACACCACACGCTAAATATCGAAGGTACAAACAAAACAAGGACTGTAGTTTTAGTTACGTAACGTGTAAAATTCATTAAGGCAAGTTTTGTTTGTTCCAGTCCTTCGCAAGGCGTTCGATGGCTTCGATCACAACCGCTCGGGCAGCATCCCATGTGACTTCGTCGCAGATATCCTTCGGATGATGGGGCAGCCCTTTAATAAAAAAATCCTCGAAGAACTCATCGAAGAGGTTGATGCTGACAGTAAGTTTAGATCAGTTTATTTTGTCTAAAACAATTTTAGTAGTTCTTCTAAAATTATCAACTATATTAGAAAAAATAACTAATAACTGCTTAGAAGTAGAATATTTATAATTAAGTATCTTACTTCTAAAAACTTAATGCATCTGAATAATACCAACATATTTTTCTTTTTTTAATTGAATTTTAAATCTTAATCTGTTCCAATTGTACATATAGGACCTGAGTTGGGCCGTAAAGTGCTTCTAAAACAAAAATATAATTATAAAACTATTTAAAAAAATTTTGTATAAAGTATAAATAACACGAGTCATAATGCGGATATTTTCAGAGTCTGGTCGTCTAGAGTTCGGTGAATTTGTGACGCTAGCAGCCAAGTTCATCGTTGAAGAGGACGCGGAAGCCATGCAGAAGGAACTTAGGGAAGCTTTCAGATTATACGACAAAGAAGGTCAGATATAAAGAATTAGATCATTACTCATACTTACAACTCAATCCATTAACTATGAGGAATAAATTAGTGTTATGAATTGTATGTACATGTCAGTGCCAGATGGCCAATAAAAATATGATTGTTTAAAGTAGTCTCAATTCATATATGAAGCGCTTGTTGGTTTATGTCAATCAAATTAAAAATTCACTGCTAAGTGCGATGATCTTATCAATTTTGCCCGTATTTATATAAGTTGAACATTTTGACCAGTCTGGCAGTTTTAAAAATAGATTTTTTTGCTATATTGTGATAGTTAACTGACATTCATATGCAGAATGTAACAACAAAATTTATATATATTTTCAGGCAATGGTTACATTCCCACGTCAAGCTTACGCGAGATCCTTCGCGAGTTGGACGAGCAGCTGACAGAAGATGAACTAGATGGACTCATCCAAGAAATCGATACCGACGGCAGCGGCACCGTGGACTTCGATGGTAAATCATTAAAACTCTAAATTTTACAGGAATAGCTCATAAAGAAATACTTGTGTATATGGAGATAACTAATATTGCCACATTTTTAATATAATTAAAATTTTGTTTTAAATTTTTTCTAGTGTGATTAGAAGTTTATAAATTATATTTAAGTAATTTTAACATTGACTTTCTTAACATGGCTTTAAGTTAATTTATAAATAATTTAGAGCCCGTTTGAATAGTTAATTCAATAGAATATGTTCACACCCATTCTGAGCTCTTTGAAAAATTTAATCATGTTTGTTTCAGAATTCATGGAGATGATGACAGGAGAATAAATATTTATGTATACTCACTTTTATATATATTTATATGATCTACTTAATCTAAGGCATCTATATTTCGGTACTTCAACTTTCGCATCTTGGAAAAATTGGACAAGATCATCTTTTATTGAAAAGAAAACATCATATATGTTTCATTCGTCAATATCATTAAAAGTACTATGTATGTATTGTACAAAATAATATTTTGTTCTTGTTTAATTGATGTGTGATTGCGTATAATGTTTATATTTACTTTATTAATAAATCTTTTATTCTATTACCTATGTTTCAATGACATCTGCCAACCCACTATAAACGCCAGATTTAGAACGCAACGGACGCTTAATTCTTAAAATAATATTCGTGTCGGGAATGTTGAGATATCATTTTCATTTCTTAAGATTTCTATTCAAGATAAATATAATGACTTCTGTTTTTAAAGCGAACGCCAAATTGTCCTAGATAATGTTGATGACATAAAACTTTAGGATTTGGCGGTCGGCCAAAAACAAGTAATGGCTCTGCTAAAGATAACGTAGTATTTATAACGATATAGCTGCGTTTTTTAATGATACGAGTCTTACAGGTAGATTAAAACAGTTTTTATATTAATAATTATTTATTACGTAACTCTTTGTTCATCATTTTATATAATCAGGCTCACCAAATACTTGAAAACATTTATAACGTTTTCACATCTTGGGACAGTAGTGTAGACGCACATACTGGGGATTATTTACGATTTTATGACACATTTACAAATACTTAATACATTCTAATTTCTTCTATATTCTTTGACATAAACATAAAACAATAGTTTTTATGGTTTCATATCTCTGTACCTACTGCATCGAAAAAAGGAAAAATTCAGAATTAAAAATAAAATTAATTGGATTTTCTTTTTAATTTCGACTTACATATCGTGTAAATATTATAAATTAAACTATCAATAGCTTCGTAAGAAATTACGTCAGTTCATCATTTATGTACACAGCTTACAGAAAAAAATATAATATTGTTATTATTATTCACTGTACTCATTCACATTGTAGGTACCTACTTCCAGTAACAAATTAGACAAAATTACTGAACATAGAAATGACTTATTGAAATCATTATATCAAAATAAATCTCTTAAATAACTTAACAGCCTACATAAAACGTAGACCCTGCTTAATAATACAAAATAAGTAGTACGTAATAGTTATGAAGTCTTGGAAAATTATAATCAGATTGAAATATGTGTAGAGAGAATCGTGTTTAGCGGCTTTCTACAACAGGCAAATTTACTAAATAAATAAGTTTATCGTGAAATGTATGGCTTGTCTTATTATTACTTAACCGTGAAAGCCAGGTATGTTCACAAGACGACATTGAGACTTTTATAAGTACGAGTATACTAAGAACGAAGCATCCTATACACAATATTTTGGAATATAATTATATATACCATTTAATAACGTGGGCGAAATTCACGAAGACACTAAAGCAATGACAAACATCCTTCAAATGTTGTGGTCATGGACCATGGTTTCTTTTTCTTTTCTCAAGTTTCATCGCCAGTAAACTATTCGAGCTCTTAGGAATAGTTTCGATATTTCGTATTAGAGACACACGTTTTAGAAAATGCTTCAAAATATGTTACATATACAAACAAATATAAAGAAAGTAACATATATGTAAATATAAGTAAAAGGCGTTGATAGATATTATTATCACAATTTCATAAATTTTAGTTGCCTTTCAATGGCACTTAGCGCATTCCTATGAAAGATTATTCGATGTCACGTATCCACCAGAACTATTCTCCATTATTATCTTATATTTAAATATTATTACAAGTACACACAACTTCAGCTTAAGTTCACAGTTAAATAATTTCTTGTCTGTAATGAAGTATTTACTTACTGTCAAAGACATCCAAAACCAGACACTCGCTGTGTATATTTATAATAATAGATACAAATCGCGAAAAGTTTAAAATTACACTTGAAATATTTTTTCAGCTACATAATTATTTAACATACGTCATAGTCAAATAATAAAAATTCATTGGTAACGTATTTAACAACTAAGCTTTACAAAGAGTCTTCGATTAAAACATAATAGCTATTCATCTTAATGTTACAGTACATGCATCTTGTTAAGTATGTTTGTATGTATGTATGCATGTACATCTATACATATCTCTCACAATCTCTTTAGCATCTTGGCTTCGCATAGCTAGATTTATCTAAGATTTCGTAAAGAACTACCTACAGATGAGATCTTAATTTGAACTACGTTTTACCAAACGTCCCTCACTTGCCTGAATATTCAAAGCTAATTATATCACATTTTTCAGAAACGTTTAGTATTACAATGCAATAAATTACTAATTTATTTTTATAAACAAAAACATAGTACTTGCCTATCACATATAAACAACCAGCGACGAGAATGCACAACATTAACGTATGACATGACCTGTCTTATTACAAAACGGGGATTTACAAAATAATATTTATCATTGTATTGGAATGATTTGAAAGTAGTGAATCGTTCTTTAGCCGACGTCTTGTAATAAGGTGAATTGATTTTATAGCAAATCTAGTTTTAGGTATATATATTAACGTAATGTATCCAAATCAATCCAAATTAGGATTATAAATTCTAAAGGATTGAGCTACAGTATGCTGGTCAGCATTGGCGAGGCAATAGTGAGCTATACAGGTGGTCTTAGTTATAATATTCTTGTTTACTTAACTAGAAATAGTTTTATGAATACTGTTTAAGTAGATAGATCTTCATTCCTTTAAAGCTGGCTGTGCCTTTCAGACACAATCTACGTACAATCCAGTTGCGAAATATTCATAATACTCTGAAACAAAATTAACATGCCATTAATTGGAGTTTAAAATTTTCGTCACGTTTTTGACCCTAATAACACAGGTGCGTATAACAAGAATGCGAAACATATTTGGTTTTAATTGAATATAATTTTTTTAAATAGCCTGCCTACTTATTATACCCATGGCTAGCATTTCTGTGAACGAAAATCCTTCAAGTGCCATCTTGGAATTTAAGATATTTTTAAAAAACTGCGTGCATAAATTGCTTAAAAAATATTTTACACGCTTTGTAAATAATAATTTTATGCTTACCTCTCGTCGCTACACTGGCTTTTGACTAGTAGAAGCATTGCCACAAATATTTTACAAATGAAGTATGGGTGGCGGAGGCCGAGAGCGACTATTATTCGGTTTTGGAATCACACTTGGATCTAGCAAACTCGTTTCTTTTGTAATTGCTGGACGTTTAGGTCCTTTGCGGTGCCGATTCAACCACGGTGGTGGAGGACCCTCGCACCATGCTGTTTTCGCCCAGTTTCGGGGCTCAGCCCCAAGTCGTGAACACTCACGTGCGTAAGCTCGATAAGCTGCGCAATGACAGCGTGTGCCGGAACAACTTCGTGCATCAACCTCACAAGCCTCTTGGTAATTGTGAGGGTTCACTTTACTGGTGCATTCAGCAAACGCGTTATATCGCACAAATCCGCGACACAACCGCCGAGCTTTTATAACTTTCGATTGTCGATATGGAGCGTTCATTCCTATTCGTTTTTGACGCCTTGTACAAGCCCTTGTACCACCAACTCGCCATGACGATCCAAATCTCCAAGTATCATTCAGTAGCCTTCCATCGCGAGTTTTCATATCGTCTCTGGCTACAGAATTAAAATTACCACACAACCCGCACAATTTTCCCTTATATATACTCGAAACCGTCACTTCAAGAAAACCATCTCCATCCCAAAGCATTTGTATACCAATATCAGCTTTTAATAGGACAGATCCGTTGCTTCGTGCTATTTCTGCTATTCCATCTATTTTATGTGGTAATAACACTCTATGTCCATTAACTTTTATTCGCATTCTTTTCCCCATATTGACTTTTGTGGATCCTATACGTAGGGTTGCCGTTCGTGTCCATGATGAATGTGAAGTGTTCCTCGCATCGTTTGATATTCTTATCGAGAAACTACCATTAACACAATCTGAAGCCAGTTGATATTTACAAGAACCTTGGAAGCTATAAAACTTTCCATCAAAGGTTTTGTAGTGAGGGTCACCAAATACCGTACAAATTCCATCAATGTCAACGCATTTTTGACAGCATTGTCCGGGTAACTGTCGCAGAGTTTGGTCCGGTGGGCAAGTGATTACTGGACAGCGTTCCATGGCACATCGTGGTTCACCACCGTGGCATTCACAAGATTTGCAAGCATCCAATTGCCAGGTTTCTCCATCCTGTGGGAGCAATAAATTATTTGTAGGTAAATTTTTATATTAGGGCATGAACGTCAATTTCATTTGTTTTAAATATAAGAAGAGACAGTTACCAGAAGCTATAGTTTCTGGCATGAGTAAGAACATTTATATAATGATAGTGCCATTTGTATTTGGTAAACGATCTTAAACAATATGGTTAAAACTTGATTAGTTACGGACGAAATTTGATCTCTAATTGAGATAATAACACAAACGCCATTAAGTATTGAAGATCACCTACTTGGTATGTTTTTCTACCTATAATACAGGCAGCTTTAGCTTCTTCAACCTGTGGACATTCTGGGCAACACTTTCCGGGCTGTGGTGGAAGAGCCCTGGCTCCACATGTCAGCACTGGACAAGTATGACGTGTGCAAACTGCTGTGCCGTTCATACAGGTGCAGTCGGTACAGGGATCTACTCGGAATGGACTCAAGTGTGCATGATATTCTTTGCCGATGATACAAGGCTTTGCCTGTGTTGTGCCTGAAATCAATAATTAGAATAATTGAACATCAATCCTTATTGTTATTAAAATAGCGTTAGCATCAAACCGCGATAGTCAGACGTGTTGATACAAGATTTGTTTGTTTTTATAGTAGGCCAAATTCTTCTTTCTCAAGAGAAACCTATATCCAGTAACATATTATTAAAGACTGTTGATGATGATAATGATATGTTCTAACCACCAAGACATAGACAATATATTATTAAAAATGAAATTGTTAAAACTGATGAAAATGAAACATCACCATTTTCATTCTATGATTACGGTAATATCGTAGGGTAGCACTAGAATAACAGGCACACGGTGGTCATGTTATGTTATTGCTAGATAATAGGCAATATTTTTAAATACATATTCATAACTTTCAGCAACACAGGACCGTTTGTAGTGGAGGCCCTTGAGGAAGATCTATGTCCAGTAGTGAACGTCTTTTGGCTGAGATGGTAATGATGAATGATGCATCATGACTGTATCGATACAACTTCCTAAAATCGTTCAAGAAACAGACACTTTTCTCCATAAACGCCGCTATTAAGCTTATAGTTTAAATATATTTAAACTAATAGTTTTGACGTCTAATTTCCTTGATATTTTCATTTTTATGGTTTGGTTTAAATCAATACAATAAATGTTGAACCAAATAATTCCAAAGTTATAGACAGTTTGAAAGAATTATCCAGTAGCTTACAGAGTGAAAATTTACTGCTATAACAGATAAATATTAATATGCGTCTACCTATTTCTTCAAGGAAAATGCCGAAATATATAGGTGTTATTTTAAAAAAAAATAAACATCGAATATTTACAAAATTCTTAAATTTCTTCTATCTAAGAAATATAAACTTCTGATTATAGAAAACTAACATATTACGTACCAGGTAATAACTTGTCAGACGTGCCATGTATACATTTTGGGCAGCAGTCACCTGGTGGTGTATACTGATTCGAGCGTGTACATGGTAATACTGGACAGGCTCGCTTCGCACAAGACAACGCGCCGTGCACACAGCGGCAGGACAAGCAAGGTTCTTCAGGAATTCGTACATCTCGACCCTCCCATACCCGCTGGCCGTTGATTACGCATTCTGAAATGGGAAAAAATAATTGTGTTGTAACCACACTATGACACTGATTGAGGTCAAGATTTGACAACAGAGATGGATGTTATATTTCTTTGGATGGATTTATAATCTTGAGTAGGAACTCCGTAGTAAGTAAATACTTTTGCGCTATTACTGATCAAGGCTTGCATCTATTTTCAGTTGATCATACTGTTAATAAATGTCAAATCAACCCTATCACTGTCCACTGCTAAATGAAGATCTCCCTTGAGGAGCGCCAACCATCCCGGTTTTGGGCAATTCGTATCCATCCACTGCCTGTCACTTTCTTCAAGTCGTCGGCCCATCGCGCCGCAGGATGCCCTACACTACATTTGCTCAATCGTGGTCTCTACTTTAGCACACTTCGGCTCCAGCAACCATCGGTTAGTCTGGAGACACGACCGGTCCACTTGCACTTAAGCGTACTGATTCTCCGTGCGATGTCAGTTTTACCCGTTTTCTGTCGAATAACCTCGTCACGAATTTTATCAGCCAGAGAAACACCCAGCATCATACGCTCCATCGCACGCTGAGCTACTTTAAACTTGTGGACTAGTCCAATAGTGAGTGTCCACATCTCAGCTCCGTATGTCATCGTATATTATGGGTAGGATGCACAGGTCAAATGCTTTGGTCTTTAATGATTGTGGAAGTGGCGACTCAAAGATGTGACGCAGCTTCCCTGATACTGCCCAGCCCATACGAATCCTCCTATCGGCTTCCAATCGAAGTTGTGCCAGCTAAGGTTAGGAGTTTGCCCAAGGTAGATGTATTTTTGCATAACTCTGATAGCAGCGCTATTTACGTTTATGGGACTCGGGGATACATGCCTATTATGCATGATTTTTGTTTTTTCAATATTCATCCCCAGTCCCATTCGTTTTGAAGAATCGTCCTGACTGTTGAACATTTTATCCAGGTCATGCAGAGATTCCGCCTGGAGGACTATGTCGTATGTGTTATAGATGTAGTTTGTATAAGTTATGAAACCATACCAAGCAGTTGCAGTTCTTTTAAAATAGAGGATTTTTTACTTTATTCTTTAATGTCTTAGTAGTAATGGCTAACCTACGACTACAATTATTAAAAGACCAAACAGTGGTTGCAAAATAATGATAGAAATTTTAATACACTGTTCTGTTATTTGAATATATTATTTACTTGGTACTCTATGTAAATAACCAGATACAATGAATATGAATAAGTACAGCATTAAGTTTGACTTACTTAAATGTTCTGTCTTCTCAATTTAAAATATATGATACTTGTTAGTTTGATCAGTTTAAGCTTTTTAACAAAAACCATTATCTACTAAACAACAGCCACATTATTACGTAACAAAAAATGTTATATTATAAAGTCTGTTTTTACTAAATTCCTAAAATACGAATTAATCCTTGAACCAAACATAACAGTTGGAGTTGATGCACAGTAATTTATTAACATTAATTTATGGCAACGTTGTATATCCAGAGTCCCTTCGCTCCCAAAACAAATAAATGAATGTGAATACAAAAGCGATTCCATTTAGGGCAATACACTCGGTAGATTAGTAAAAGTTTGAAATAAAAATCGTAGCCATTGTTCGCTAAATGGGAATGAGGCCTCTGGCGGCACAGTGACTACGGCAAAGCGCAAACTCCATAAATTAGTCCGGGTAGACGATGAATCAATCCGGGGTCTATTGAATGACGTAGCAAGAAGGGCCGCACACGGCGTCGGTGGAAGCCCACCACTACGCAACAGCCTTCACCACCTATACCTGACTCGTATTTAGTCTGTACGTCTGTAGCACAGCTAACCCCATTATCATTGTTGAACAGTGACAATAGGGATAGCGATTGTGAAATGTATTTAGATACACACGATTGGTTTGTGTGTATCTAAATACATTTACGAGCAGCATTACATTCCACTAAGCTTGCGCTCGAGGATTCTATTTGTTCTTCATGTCGTAATATTTGTCATAATAGAACATGATGCCATATTTACTATTCATTTATATCTGAGTGGAATACAATAACACGGCTTTAGAATATACGATTAGAATGTATAAACCAGTTGGGTATTCCAAAGGCTGCTCTCGAGCGTAGATTATTCTATACATACAAAACAATGGAATGCTTTGACAGTCTGCATTGTACTCACCACATCACTTCAAATGATAAAGTGCTTAGTATTTCAGTGTCAAAATATAATACTTATATTTATTTTGTGGTAATATTACAATAATAATGCTTTTCGTTAAGCATATACTTACGGACATATGCCGCCCGTCGTTCAAGAGGACTGCCAGACTACGACGGAGCATAATTGTGACAAAGAAAACGGTCAAATGTCTGTCGTAAAACCAGAGACCACCAAAACAGTTTCACCTTTTGTAGACAAACAATTAAGTGTTCATCATAAGTCTTTCCTGCTTATACTCATGTGTGTGATGTGATTGTTCATTCTAATACCCTTAACACGTCATCTTGCGTTAAGTTTACTTATAGTGTGAAGGTTTCTGTCTTCAGTCATACTTATAAATAATTTTTAACTGACTTTAAAAAGGAGATCTGGTTCACTATAGATTAAAATGTATTTTCATTGCTTACACCGTCAATTCCGGACGACTTCAATTTTTTATTTTGTTTTAGACGGGGTATACCCTTGAGATGGTGCCATTATCACCACGTCTGGATCTGATTATGAAATCCCATGGGAATAGAGGACAACCCTCAAATTTTATAGCCACTTATTATATTTGTCATGTATTTTCTAAAATTATTCAAGTATTTGCGCCTGGTAGTCATCATTTCATGATGGTAAGCTGATGATGGAAGATAAAACTTCATAACGGTTGGAAATTGGTGGGGAATTCTTTAAATATCATAAGTATATATGTTACAGTTTTTCAAGTTATTCAGGTAAACTGATGATAGAAGGTAGTATTCTTAACAATTAGAAGATAGAGGATGATTATTCCAATATCATACGTACGTACAGACCTTAAATTATATTCTTTAAAGTTATTGACTTGTGCTGATAATGGAAGGTAAAACTTCTTAATGGTTAGAGATTAGAGGATGATTCTTTAAGTATCATATGTATGTATAGGCTCATAGTTGTATTCATTTAAAGTTTTCCGGAAACGATGGCTTCCTCAAAGGATATTGGCGGTTAAAGCCATACGCGGTTACCACATTTTGTCGACTGAAGCAGCGTGTGTCTCAGCTGGCACTCCACCGTGGGATTTGGAGACGGAAGTACTCATCGAAGTTTATCGAAGAGGTGAGTGAGTGGTGTGAAACTGCTCGTCAAATCAAAATGGCCACGGTGCGCTTTACGGCGATGTTAGTTGCCCATGTAGTAACCAGAATTCTGTTGGAAACTGGAACTCACTACTGGTGCATGTGTTTCCCTACCACTATGATTCTGGGTCCTTCAAGTGGGACGTGAAAAAACATTTCACTAGGCTACGATAGCATGGATCGCCATACAGCATTATCTGCATTCGCAGTGAGTGTGGCGACCACCACTCGATTCTATTCATGCTCTCCATCAGGCAGAGTAGAGTCACTGTAATAGGTTTTTATAAAATAAAACACAAGGAAAAAAAAATCATAAAGTTGAAGTTTGGAACTATAACCTACACTATAACTAGCCCATCTTAGTATTTTAATGTATGCCCGATTTGCCCAATGGCCGGGATATGGCTGATCGTCTTTTGGTGGATATGATCTTTTTCGTAGGTTACTACCTCTCGCGAATTATATGAAATAGTTTAACTTACTATGTACCTACGATTATTTTACACTTAAAGTAGAAAAAAACAAAAGGACTTCAAAAAACTAACAGAAGCTCCCTCCCTTGAAATATAATAGAAATATTTCGGGCATTTGACACACAACGCCATCTAGTCCCCCACTAAGCGGAGCTTGTACTATGGGTACTAGGCAACTGATATAGATACAAACGCATTTTTTTATTATAAACACATACATTTTATACATAGAAAGTACAAAAACTTCGAAACAAATATTTGTAAATCATACAAACATTTGAACCGACCCGAGAATCGAACCTGAAATCTTAAGCACATTATTCACTATATTATATTGCGGTTCGATCCCGTTTTTGTAACTAGACCGTTATCGTTTGACTGCAGCAATTAATCTGCCACTAAACTCTCTGACAGCTTGTGGACCAATTGACAGTTGGTATTGCTCCCGATGTCCGCTACAGTCAAGATCTAGAGCATTACAGCTTTACAGAAAGAGGCTGCTACGCACTATCCCTCAGCACCCACCAGTTTAGCAACAATAAATTCGAGCAGGGACAGGTTTCTGATTTGATCGGCAGGAACTTCACATTCAGACGCTCCGCTGCTGTATTGGGTGAAGTCCCAGTCGGTTTTACAGTGGTCTCCTCGTGTCCGATCTTATTCTGATACTCACCAAAACAACTACATATGGTGAGTATCTCTATGTATGTCAATCATTAGGTGACCCAACCTCTCTTTTTGGCTACCGAAGCTTAGAGATTAAGTAGAACGACACCGATAGCGCGTTGGCGCATATTCTGTGGTTGTTCTAGCCACGCGCGCCTCTATACCAATACCTGTCGGTAAGCGTTCCTTCACATTCCAAGCTCGTCCTGGTCTACCCCGTTCTCACCGCGGTGGGCTGCACAAGTCTGGACTCTCGCTTCCATAGCCACGAGGATGTCAAAAGAAGGAAAACGCTGCACAATATCCTAGCAGTGATCTTATGGAAAAAGGTGAAAACTTTCCCTACATAGATTGATTATCGTATTGGTTGTTCCCTCTCTTGAGATGGAACATGGTGTGGCTATAATCAGTTCTGTTCTGACATATGTACTACTTCGCCGCTAGCTAGTTTAATTATGGTAACGAAAGTTTTACCAAATTCGGTGAAAAAGCAATTTTTTATTGCTTCTGATTAGCATGACTTCTAAAACTATTATTAAATTCTAATAAAAATTATAAAATATTTCGTAAAATTTGTTGGTCTTTATTTTAACCTCTAATTGGATGAATTTAAAACAAGCTTTCTTATCTCATTCACGTCTGCAATCATCGTCTAGGCTGTACCATGATTCATTTAGTTAGACAGGACAAAGCCATCTATGTATGCTAATATAGAAAGATAAGTAAATTTTATGCTTGCTAGCGTTAAAGTTAAAATAAAAGAAAAAACATTCCTTAAAATCCAAGCATGTACTACTTTACGAAGCGAGTACATGAATACTAAGCGGAAACGCCCATGCACTTAGCAAGAATAAAATATATTACTCCGAAATTCGTCTTATAACTCTATAATATGACCATAAAACCTATTACAGATTCACGGCGCACCTCGGTAATACTTTACAGATAATTATTTCTATTTCTCAGATAACTGTCGCTGGCGTACCTAATAATAGGCGTTCATATTAAAATCGTCACTTGAATTTAGATTACTTATTGTAATGTAGATGTGTTTACTTACGTCGTAAATTTCTACTACACTCTTTTTCTATTTTAATGTTTTGTCTTGGTTTTCTAGTATAAGAAGTATTTAATTATATATATCTATCTGAATAATGAAAAATATTGTACAGCGGATAAAAGGAATTTTGAGACACTTTTCTACGTCGATGGAGAACAAAATTATTGATTATAAATTATTTTTACAGCTTATCATAAATAAAATCTCATAATCGTCGGCAAAATTTTCCATTTTCTAAAAACTATCAAATCAAACTTGAAACACAGTAGTTCATATAGAGAAAAAGATATCGCATAAAAATACCCTTGCCGTAAAACTCATATATGCGGACCCTACAAGCTCTTTATAGGGAAGTTGTACAACATGAAATTGTTTGCGTATACTTATAAAGTTCCAATTGCATGACCATTTGTTTATTTCTATTCATTACATTTAGGAATTACCGCTCCTACTAATAGTTGCTTTACAATTCAATTAATAAAAAGTGTTCCCATGTTGATAAGGCAAGAATTATGAAGAATTAACAAGTTGAAAGAAATAAAATATAATGCACTGTTGGGATCGTAAAACAAATAAACAGAGGGCACACGTCGAGGCCTCGCAGCCGCGGCGGCGCGGCATTGCTTTGACCACCGCACAAAAACTCACCGCCCCAACCTTTTAAGTAGGTTGTTAACTTTTTGATTTATGGACAACAATAGAGACGTAACGCCGTGGGAGACTCCCAGACCACCAGATATATAATTTTAATGAACCCCCGCTGTCTATAATAAGACCTTATTTCGTTCCTTGTCAATTTCTTTGTCTCTAGTTATAGAGTGGACACACAGAGGAAGTGTTTCTTTGACAATTCTTCCCGGGTGGTCTGATTTGCGAAAAAAAATTACACTTAACAACAATTGATCCAGCTAATCCATTAATTTTATCAATACATTTCAAAAGCAATAATCCATTTTAAGTACTACTAAAATTGTAATTCTTCAACTTTCTATAATTTAAGTTCGCGCTTCATCGACGATGTTATGATATTATACCTCGAAATCTTTACTGCTTTTGTTATATTTATTCAGGATCTTCGTCCAGAGTAATTACACTTTGGCGCCACCTTTATGTACATACCGCATCGTATTACTTTATAGGCAGTCTATTGAATAGCAAATAATTGTAAAACACGTTTTCTTATAACGTATAACTTTCAATATACCTATGGTATACTACATTGCATTCAGTGGATAACAAAATTATTCTGTTGTTGTAACAGTCATCGTTGACTTGGTATGGAGCAAGATACGGGATTTGAATTATGGTAGTGGTCCATTGTCTATCACGTTGCTATGTCACGTTGCGTGTTACATTTACTGCGGTCGCTTGACAACGTGCGGTGTGTGGGCGACTACTACTACAGAGCACACACACAAGAGATGCCTCGATCTGCAGACGAATTAACGCCTTATTAATTTCTCTATTTCCTACACACAAAGCAATACCCGATGATTCCTTGATCTCCCCGCTTAGGTTACCATACGAGTAAGTAATTAATAAAATATTCTTAATCATAGGCAATAAAACTATAATTCGGAATTTGTCGGCGTTATTCAAAAGCAATATCGAGTCGTCATCTTGTAAATTACTATTATTTGTTAAGGAATTTAATAAACTTGTTAAGGTTTGGAAGCACAGGTAAATTGCTTGCTGTTATGGTTTTATTAAGTTCGCGTCTCGGCCTGTGTTTGTTTTTGTATGGGATTGTAATGGTTGTTTTTTTGCTTTGTGCGCGTCTGGGTGGGCGCACTCCGAGACACGGCTGCGCCAGCGCAGACCCGACCCGCTCACCAATTATGTGAGTAGATACTCGTAAATGGTGGTGGGAAAAGATAGCGTGTAAAATTGTTTGAGTATTTCTTTATCTTGATTCTTTTATTTAATCTATTTATACGAATCGAGTTTCAACCTATATAAATTTCATTATAAAGAAACCATAAATAAATAAGTACAACTTTTCAAACTTATAAATGTTAATAGTTATCTGCAAAAATGATCATTTATAAATTCTGATAATTTTAATAAACGAGAACCACATAACGTATAGTCAAATTCATAAATTACATTCAAATTATTATAAAAAAACTAAACAATGACTTCAAATATCCTTTTAACTCTTAGCCAAATTAATTCCTTTATTCAAATTAAGATTTACTTTAGCTACATACTACTAAATACCACAAATTAAATTAACCTTTAAACTGTTTGAAGATGACTTTTGAAGAATCAAAGTAATATTATATTCACTCCTAAATGGTTAAATAAAATCAAAACAATTTTTCAACAATAAACTGATCATTCCAGTTTGGGCTTTTGCAGTGCTAATTATTGTAATGTAGTATAGTCTAAAGTAACTTACCGTCACAAACAGGACAGTTATAATGCGTGTGTCTTTGATGTTTTGGTCTCTCACAAGGTACGTAACATTCAGGCTTAGTAATGGTGATGACGCCGGCTTCACATCTCAGCACTCTATTTTCTTCATTCCATTCCGTGTGAGAAGCATGTTCTGTCCCATTATACCAACATCCCTTGCACTTGGCGCAACAACCTTCTCTCGGCATCACTACTGCGCAGTCGTCCATCTTCCCACACTCTTCTACACCACTACGGCACTCCACGAAGCCGTTCTAGAAATGAATTACAAAAACTTTTTATAACAGAACAGAACTGGAATAGAAATAAAAATATCTCATGTTCAGATAATAGGACAAAAAGCTAAAGGTCTATGAAAGATAAAAAGTCATTAACGATGGTAATAATTATTGCTTTACGCTACTAACTATAGTAAGCATTGTTATACTTTTATAATTTCTATAAACTATTCATTTCTTTTTTTAAGCATGGATTAGAGTATAAGTCCAGTAAACGGTCTAACTCCACAAGAACTGCATTAATTTGTATAAATATGAGGAACGCAAAAACTATCAAGTCTAATCTATACGATCATTTATGATCCAACTTGATAATGATGTAGTAAATTACTTTAAAATTATTTAATAAAACGTCAGATTTATATCAATATACCATTATTCATAAAAGTCTGTAGTATAATCGTCGTAGCTCTTAGTATTTTGTCAGCCAGGAACAAAATATTTCATCCTTGTACATCTAACAATATTTCACACGCAAATAGTCAAGTGACATAAAGACAAACTAATGGTGATTAAATTCTACATATTGAACATAAAACTTTACGATCGTTGATAGTAAGTAATTACAATTAAGGCCAAAGCTGGCATGAAAACACGACACGTATGCTTATGACGTTCGTACGCTCAAATAAAGGTCGCTTCGTCGTCTTCTAGGCACGAAATTCTTATGTATACAAATTTTACTCATATTATCCACACGATGTGATACGTTTTCTATGATGATTCAGCGCCATACAAGGCATGCACTTTTTTATCCCCTGCATATATTCACACATAAACAAACAACGTTAGTACTACTAGAATTAGATAGTAGTATTTCATTTACCCAACATATATCCTCCACCTCTTTTGCCCAACATATATCCTTAAAACCATTAAAAAATCTACATTGTTTTTACTTTGCTCATGGTTCATCATTGATATTCATTTGTTTTAATATTTTTTATCAGATTATTGATTAAGTTTTTTAAACCGCCTAAATATTTTAAATAGTATCGTATAAATCACTTTGTCATAGCAATGGAGGCATAGCTTTTTATCTGTTACTTCAAAAATACTTACTAGTCAAAAAGGACACTATTAAAACGAAAACGCCATTTTGATAACAATAAGCTAGACTGCTTTAGAAAACTTAGCTTGTACTTAAATCTTAAAAGCATTTTGGGTGTAGTTTGTAATATTTATGGTTGGTGTCCCTGTTTGACTTTATCAAGGTATGAGTTTGATATAAATATGAGGTATAATTTAAACGACTATATTTCGCTAAACAAATGGACATGGACTCAAGAAAACAATCCTCATGTATTGGATGTTTCGCCATTGATGCGTCAAGTAATTTTGTTTAAAAACAAATATTTTTAAAGATTCTTTCATCTTTTTAAAACTTACTTATCACAGTGAAGACAGTTTTTGTAATAGATAAACGCATTTTATATTTTTGTTTGTGTAATCTGCAAAAAGAAAAATATCCGTTCATTCAGGACCTTCCAATTCTTTGTTACGATTATGACAGTTTTTAGAGTAGTACTTATGCATCATCTACAAATATCTAAAAATAAAACCAAATAGCTTATTGATTGCCGTATATTGACTCTATAATAAACTATTTTTCCTTGTACGTCAGTTTTTACAGTTATGTACGATGTAATGACGATGTATTTGGCATTTTATTACTACTTTTCTCTTCCTATTTTGTTTGAGTACCCATGAAAAAGGTATTTTATTGCTGCAATGACTACAGAGATCTATCTATACTCGGCAAAACTCCACACGGGTAATACGAGTCAGATACGAGATATCAGTGATATATTATTTTTTTCAACTTTGAACATTCAGGGACGGTGCTGTAATATTTTTTATGTTTATTCTTTGTTATTAAAAGGTTAAAAATAATATAAGTACTCTTTATTCCGCAATGGTTTTTTTTTCTTATAGTAAAGCGAAGGATTACTATCGTGTCCTGATCTGTCTAGATTTCATGTGTCTGCTATAAAAGTTTAGTGCTATTAATCAATGTGTATTAACGGAAACTACTCAAATAAATATAACCTTCTTTCTTCGAGGATCATACTTGATTTATATACTAAATACGAATTGGTCAAACTCCTATTCTATTTTATGAATGGGGTCTCACCAGTGTAGAAAAATTGTGTGTGTTAATAGTAAAAATAAGACTAACTATAGTAACTATCTAATAAGACTACAAAACGTAATTACTAAGCGAACATAAAACTAAAAGACTAATTAATGTTATCTCATGTGACAGCAATTTATGACAAAGTACCATACGAGTATGAATCGTGTTCGTCCATAATAAGATCAAAAAGCATTCATATAGTCATGATTGTATGCATTATTTTACGGCTCTTTGTTCCATACTACATTTGCGTGAGCACGTGGTTAACTTGTAGTCAATGTTAATTACATTTCTACACAATAACCCGTCACAACGTATAACTTTATGGTTCACTGCAACAACTTTGTTCGTAGATATAAACATAGCTATAAACTTACGAGACATTATCAATAAATCTTATTGATTAATGGAAAACTAATTAGTTTCCATTCCATTAATCAATTTAAATTATTTATTGCAGTTGTGTCTAAGCGCTAGTTGCAACTATCGCGCTACAAATCTGAAGTGCAGAATAAATGAGACGAGTGCATTTATCCTGTAACTATAGATTGAAAAATATAAATGATAATAAAAAGATACGCAGAAGAATACTACACTAGATACTTACGAAAAGTGGGCGTTTATTATGCATTTGCTTCTGGCAACAGGCAAGATTTTATGTATGTAAAAAAATATTGATGCAGGGGTGACAGTCGTCGTGGTAAATGTGCAATGCTACGATGACTGTCATGCCTTTTACGTCCCAAAGTGAGGCGTAGAAAAGCATCTTACTAGGCCGCCATAGTGTGGGTCACCATACTGCATTGTCTGCATTTACAATGAGTATGGTGACCACAACTCTTGGATTCTATTCATGCTTTTCATCAGGTAGAGTAGAGTCACTTTGGCAGGCTCTTAAAATACATACATTTTAATTTAATCTTTTAAATATATGTATATATGTATATATAGATATTAAGTAAGTTATATAAAATTTATAGGATAAAAAATTAATAAAAGATATTTTTTATATAGTTAAAGCGTTATAAAATTCCTTTGTACTAGACATTTGAAGAGTTACAACCTGAATATTGAAAACCACGTGTGAAGTACCAAGCATCTGCTGTCATGGGACATTACAATAAATGTTATAATGTCTTTTAAAAACCGTCTTTTAGTTATCAAAATTTGAAACAGTCATTAATACATGAAAAAAATTAAATAAAAATTAAGTTTTACAGTAAATACAATGTAACCCTCAATTTATTTGTATGGTATAAGAGAAATATTCATAAAAGTGACGCAACCTAACCGTTTTTCCTACTGGCAAAAACTTTGTCGTAGTAGCAATTCCTACGTACAAGGGAATCAGGTTGTTCTTTTAATCGCAGACAACAACCAGATGAAACATTCCTGAAACGCTTAAAGTGAAGGCTTCGCACCGTGTAATTACTTTATTTCTTCTTATAGTATTCTAAAGACGCTCCTGGCAACAGGATCCGTTGAATAACCTTTCGGTACTAATAATACTAAGAAGTACACACAAGGAAATGAATAATTAATAACAACTATTTAACCATAGAAGTCAAGCAACTTATTAGCATCTGAGCTCGCGCAGACACGATCAATATTAGAAGTTAATATTTGCACAAATCTGTAAACCGATCAAACATTTTAACACCAAACATTAAGGCGTCCTAATTTGTTTAACTCATGGCTACGCAGGAGTGTAACCCTGGTATGATTGCCTGTTGCCAACATCTTACATATCAACTAAATTTCATGCACCGTTTGGTTAATAACGCCTCAGAAACTGCTTGTGTCACACATCCCTATGCTAATTACAATTGACATGAAGTTTATTTTGTATTTATGGTAATATTTGCTTACTTGAATCTGTAAAAATTAAATTAAAAAGTTAAAAAATCTCCGACACCATGTAACACTTAAAAAGTAAACAATAAATACGTGTTAGCTCTTATAGTTTAAATAACTAAAATTTATATCCAGGTATCCTCATCACGTCGGGGGGGACGGGGCACGCGACTGCCTGCCCTCTTGCCCCTCATCCCCACTCCCGCGCAGTGCTTTAAACTAATACGGCCTTGTATCCGAGTACAAATGTGTTGATACTGTTAAAAATATTTGATAAGCATTCTACTAATATACTGAATTGTCTAGTAATGTTATACTTAGACAAACCTAAGTTGCTGTTGACTTGCTATTTACTGCAGTCCCCTCCGAGGCGACGAGGATATCTCGATTAAAATTTTACTAATTTGAACTATAAAGGCTATGTGTTTATTATTTACTTTTTAGAAGTCTTATATTGTGTTGGGGATTTTTTAAATTTGTAATTAAATTTTTATTTTATTCTTTTTAGACTGTATTAGACTATCTTTGCTGCATCATCAGGTCTCTATGTACGATGTACATACCTCAGTCTTTGTCACTAACAGTACGTTTACCGAAGCTAAAGACGATATATCTGCTGATAGTTGTCGAGGAGTTAGGTACTCTGTAGGCTATCGTGGTTGCAGCATTAGGTCAAGGTCACGTGCTATATGATTTGCTATATGTATCAAGTTTCAACTCAATCAATGCAGTAGAAGTGTACTAAGAGTCCATTAAATGAATGATTATCTCTGCATTATGTTGGAAAAGAGCTGATGACCTTCAAATGGCTGCACAGATTTTTATAAAACATAGCTAGGGACACTCGATTAAATCACCATTCTAAAAAAAACTATCTAAATCGATTCACGTGTTTGGGAGCTATGAGGCTACAGACAGAATGACACATACATACACACACATTCAAAATTAAGCTTAGGACGACTTTGGAGATGCCACTGATTTAGCCTTAAAGAGTTAATTATTTATAATTAAAAATTCTAATCATGATCAATCTACCTATATATAATCTATATGTATATAATTTATATGAAAATATAATAATAAAGTGTAATATCTTTTTCACATTCTAATTACAAGTCTAACAGGATATCCTACGTGAGCGTGAGCGACATGTGTCATCACATTACTTTGCATCGTACTGTGTCGCGTCGAATCATTTTCGGCGCTCACGCAGGTCACTGCGTCTCGCAGGACACCCTGTAAGTTCATCGATAATTCTGGCACCTTTTATCAATATCTGAACAAAGCATCTTCGCTATTTCCTTGAATGTTATTAATCTTTTTTGCTAATGCAAATGAGTTACCTACAAAATCATAATGTGGGTTACCTTTTATATCTAAGTGGACAAAATATCTGTCTATTTTTCGATGCTAGTTAGACACACATGTGTATCCTGTAATGGTACTAAGCCTGAAAGTCCTCCAAGATAATCTGTATCTAGGAATACCTCCTTTAAAGCTTAGAAGTGGATGAGATAGATTTGCCAAATTGTATAACATATACTGGCTCGATAATAGCTATCCAAGCTGGATAGTAATTGTATAATACGTGGGGAAATACGATTATTTTTTTCAAGTCATTAAAGGGAATTTATCAATAGTTAAGTAACTTAACTTAGCACCCAAGAAGAAATTAAAAAGTTTATTGAGAAGAATTCATTTTTGTTTTTCTTTTTTAACGCTATGTCCAAGCTTTTGTAGTGATATCTATTTTACACCAACAGCCTTTAATAATCCACTGTTGGAGATAGACCACTCCTTAGAAAAGAGATCTTGGCCTACTATAACTCATTGACCAGGCGGATTGGTATAAGGTTTACATATAAGTTTTTCTTCTCCTTGCAGTGATATTATCCTGCATAGTTTGCTCTCTTAGTCGCATCTTATGACGCCAATGGGATAAATAAGGGTGGCGACACTCTGTATGCTTAATCTATCACTACACGGATTGCTATTTTAAGACTGTGTGTGAGTGTTTCTCTTTTAAAACTGTGAATTTGAAAAGCTATGTAAACTTTTTGAAAATCAAATATTCTTTAGTAAAATTAAACAAAAACTTACTAAAGAATCTAAGTAATCTATGGAGCAATGCAATAAAAACAATCGTATTATAGAGTACTTTTTTTATAGAACCTAAACTAGCCATAGTTATTACTGAACTAGAAAATTTGATACTCTAATTTGTTTTGAAAAGTAATTTTGACCAGATAGTATCCAGTAGTCAATATTAAGACTGTACATAGAAATTTTCATTTTTAAATTTTAGATATTAAAAAAATGGTCAACAGAATCCATCTTAGGCAACTTAACTTGCTCCGTATTGGCTCTTGTGCGAACTAACTTGTTTATTCGTATTATAAACTTACGTAATCTAAACGTAAGGTAATAAGTTTTAGTGTACCTATGACACATGCCACAAAAGTGCACTAATGAAAATTAAATATTTTGTTAGCTAGGTGTTGAATGTACAACAATATCACAAAGAAAATCCTAAAATATCAAAACATGTCTGTTTAAATAAGCTGTGCTTATTTTACTCATAAATTAACTTAATTTACAAATCTAGCTAACTTTTTGTACAACTTACACGTTGACTTATTCATTTTTTGCGTCTAGGTATACATCCACGCAGCAAAAATTAACGCATACTTTTTCATGTAAATGACAAATGGGTCGAGAGTAGCGATACTTAAAGTTATGTTACATTTATAGTTTTATGAAATCACGGGATCGTATCCGTGAGATAAACATTACTTTATTTTAAACGCTCGTTATATACTACACGAGGTCACGGGATCGCATATTGTATATTGCTTTTCAATACTTCGACCGAATTTCACACGCGGCTCTCTTTGAAATTTCCCTCAAATAGAGTAATATTTACGTTAGGGTTGTATAATATATCAACAACTCTATCGACTGCCCATTAATTATTGTAAATAATGTGTAGTTACCGAACAAAACTGAACAGATTATGAATATAAATTTAGTTCGACAAATTAGAGTACATAACAAGCGTGAGAATTCGATATTACAGGCATACATCGTTCAGGCACTGATGACTGGACTTTTCACAATGTTAAAAATTTATGAGATTTTTAGGAAATTTTGTCTGAGAATCTGAGAACACATTGCAGCATAATTAATATACTCACACAAAAATATTTATTTATATAGTGCATATTTCAATGGCTACTTTGTTTGAAACTAATGACGATAACCGGATAGACAGTGACGCATTTACATCCTCTCCGAAATAACCTATCTCAATTCGAAATTCAGTTAAAGTAAAATAAAGTTACGAAAATAAAGATTCCAATCCGATTTAGAATTAAGAAATAAATGAGAATGTAACATTTGATTACCATTACCCATAGACTTGTTGAAAGATTAAACTAAAGAGAAGCATTAATGAATGCTTCTAGACGTCTTTCCGTGTAGTGATTCAGGTTTGAAACTATTCTAAAATTGTAATAAACAAAGCTAGATTACCTGAAAATTCAAGGTAATCTAAAAATATTTTAATTAAATTGAAAATAGAATTTAAAGAAGAGGTCTGCAGCTATGCAGTTCTCATATCTTATTTAAAATAAGTGTACAAGAATAACTGATGATAGTTGAAATAGTTTGAATCAAATAAAAATTCTGTATTAATTACAACTGCATAGGTAATTAAAAGTGGATCTACGATAGCGCTACGAGGCTCTACGAGATAGTTCTGGTTAGGAACAAAGACATATCTGTCTGTATATAATGTTCTAAAACAAGAAAACTGACAGAAAAAGGTTTGTAAAAATTTTCCTATTACAAGAACTATACTAGAATTACTACAGTCTGTATAATAAAGAACGTGAACATTCGCTTTTTCTTAACTTTGGCAACTATTTTGATACCAATTTTGTGTGTTCAATGTTTAGTATAACACATTTATAGCTAGGTTATATTAAAATATGTTTAAAAACTATGAAATGTTGTAAGAAGAAGGCAAATACAAAATTTGAACATGAAGCCTGTGCCATGTGTTTATATGGATATTGCAAAACAGCGATCAAATAGATACTTAACATAAATTTAAAGGCGAATCGTCGCTCAGCTCGTCCCCGAGCAGTCTGTGTAGAGTGCGACACCATTATGTAAATGAAGAGATAAACATTTTAAATGAATGTTAACGTCTACGTTTTATACAACACATCCAGTATATCTTATAACAGAACTACTAAAACTGCAGATTGAAATTATAAAACGTTTTACAGAAATTACGATTCATTTTGATCACGTACACATTCCGACAGGTGCCAAAGGAAGTCAAATGCGAATCACTTTTTATATGTAACGTATTATTAAGTATCACTAATAAGCTAGCAACTGTATATCATTAAATATTATTTTAGTTTATTGCTTCTAAAGATGCAGGAATTTTATACATCGAGTCCGCGTACATACTCGTATATTTAGCAAATGTTTACGTTTTGTGTAGACTATCTTTTTAGTTTAAAAGAAACGATTGCTACAGAATATAAGAAAATTCATTTATATAGTATTAAGAAATTGTATTTATAATATATTGGCATTATACCTGCGGCCTGTGATGTGATAGACCGACGACTTTAGAACAGTGACTGGCAGCATATGGATACGGACTGTCCAAGACTGAATATGTTGGCGCCCCTTGAGGAAGGCCCACATTTAGCAGTGAACGGCGATAGGCTGATGATGACGATAACTAAAGTTAAGTGAGGCACTTTGTTGCTCCTAATGAATATATAATAATAATAATCTACTACATTCACACAACGCCATCTAGTCTCAATCTAATCAGAGCTTATACTACAGGTACTACAACTCATAAAAATAAATGTATTTTTTTATAAATATCATAACAAATATCTACAGATCATGCAAATACTTAGTACAACCCAGGGTAGAACCTGAGACTTCAAGCACAGCAGTAGCATAAGCTACCACTGCGCCACCGAGACAGGCAATTAGAAACATGCGAAAATTTTGGTTTTCCTACAGAATGTTCATTTGAACACATTTTTTAGTGCAAATTTTCAATGTTCAAACTTGGCCTGACAATGGACTTGTTCTTTGTCTGGATGTGAGTTACCTTTAATACGTACATTTTTCGAAACATAAGTATGTTTCGAATCAAATATATAAGGGATAGACGCCATATTTACCAACTAAAATTTTATAACGTAAATTACAAAAATTATATCCTCTAACGCGACATATACATTTATACACTAAGTATAAACTTCACATTTAACTAAGTTTTTAACAAATTCCACTAGCGTAATAAGAATTTGTAGTTTTTTATATCAATTATAATTGTAATTTGTAATTTCCAGTGAATATACATTGGTTTTTTGTGCAGATATGAATATTATATAACTGTTATATGGAAGGTTATTACGCAAATGTTCAGGAAACGATGAGGATAGTCACCACCGGCTACATTATCAATTACGGGAAGTCGTGGTCACCGAAATACTGCGACACAGTTCCGTGAACTAATAATCACCGCATAACATAACTAGTAGTTAATTTTAACTGAACATTTTAATTGAACATATCTTGAAATATAGGGATAATTTAATTCCTAAATATAATTGCTGGCTAGCTGAATAATTGCCACAAGATCACACTTCCCTAGTACCCGTAACACAAGTTAAATCTTATCATGGGTGCCAGAGTTCAACTACCATTTGTGTCTTGTATGTTTGCTGTTTATTGTAAGTTATAGTTTATGTAAAATTGATTTTGAAAAAAATATATTATTATTACTTATCTCCATATTTTTTTTATGAAAAACAATTGAAGAAATATGTTCAACACACATGGCTGGGTGTGACTGATAAGACAACAAACTAATCATTAAATTAAAGTCACTATTCTAATAGGTCCAACAGCGTCTACTTAAACTTTAAAACTTAACACTTAAAACTATACATACTTCAATGTCTGTAAATATTGTATTTACTTGACGAAACAAAAAATCCGGTTAAAATAGAAAAAGAGTTACCGAACTGTTTAATATCTATGTATATAGGCATAAATTAGGCAGAAAAGTTTTTCAAAGTAACAAAAATGTATGTTATTAATGTGAGGTACATTAAAAACATTATTGAAAATAAATTATTTCTGCTTATGCCTCAGCTTAGAAAAAAAAACAGGTATTAAAATATTTTTTAATAAAGCTCCTAGTTAATTAGAGTAGTAAATCGTACTAAATAATTTTATGTGATAATATAATGAATCCCAATGTGTCTTTAAGATTATTAAGATGTGATAAACACGACGATACAAAGTAGGCAAACGTGTTCTCCGTGTTTAAATAAATTAGTGGCAAAGTGCGTTGTCTGAATTATATTACTAGTAAAGTAAAGAGACAAATAATCCACCATATTAGAGTATTATTAAAAGGTTAGCTGTATAGGCTGTATAGACTGTGATAGAATTCCAATAAACAAAATCCTTGATATAATTTTTATGTAGATTTGTCTAGTTTAGAATGGACTGCTAATTATATACATTTAAAGGCAAGTACTTAGAGGCTGTAATAGTATCTAGGCTAGTAAATGATCCCTGGGCGGCGACAGCGAAGGCCGAGTGTGGGCTGCGCGTGCGTAGTTGCGCCGGCACCCTCGTCCAGCGTAATTTTTTTGTATACTCGCTACCTGATTCAAACACTGTTGGGTGACGATTACTTTTTCCTTTGTATACGATAGGTAATTACAGTAAGGTATACTGATTATAAAACCAAATGATTTAAACTCAAATATAAAAACATGTAAATACAAGAGAATAATAATTTCTGAGAGAATTTCGAAAAAGATTTTACGTTATCACAACAATAATAAAAATGGCATAAAATTAAAGTAAATTACGCAAAATGGTCTTCTAAGATGCAAAAGCAGATGGTTCGTATACTGCGCACCACAATACACGATTAGTACCATTACCGATGCATAAAGAAATTACAAAAGCAAATCTAACATGACTCATACACCAGGTATGCATGAAAAGCTCGGCACATTAATCATGGAGTTTTGACTTAGCAACTAACAGTAAATAGTAATAATTATAGACACGGATATGGAATGAAATGCTTTCCTCAAACCTCAGTGGATATAACGGCACAAAGTCCATGTAAATATCTGCAACTGAACAAAACTTCATTTTTTTGCATCATAGCAAAACATAACAACAATGTCGATGATGTGTGGTGTGTAAAAAATTCGCGTTGCTAGAACCGGTGCGACCGCATACCGTGCGCGCGCTCGCGGCAAGGCCTCGCCAAGCGGCGGCACCTGCGCGTGGCTTGCTCTAGCGTCTGCCGTTGCCGTCGCTTACACCCACTTTCACATTTAAATCCAACACAAAATCAACAAACAATCCCATCACTACTATGTGTCTATTGCTACAAAACAAATTAAAAATAACTCCGAATATTAATTATTTCAGAAAGATAATGAATCAGATATAAGATAACACGAATTTCAATGAGCGACATCTTAAAATATTCCTTATTATCAGTACCAGCACGATCAGACACGGGCACCTAGTCGAACGCGGCGAGATTATTACAGGTACTTAAGTTAATAATTTACTTGTAACTATAAAATATAATTTCTGAGATATTAATAGACTGCATAGGCAAGACAAAAATAGCCAATCATGTAACATTACTTAATTATCAAGCTGGAGAGCGGCTGACGCCTAGCCCTGCAACGTGAACAATTTGCCCGACATGATTCAATTACCTTGTAGTAGAGATCGCACAGCTATTATTGCAGAACTGTAGGATTTAACTGTTTAATTTAGACCTGTTCCGACAATCTACCTACAGCTACACTTGTTTTGCAGTTACGAAGTACATATACTAGCGCTGTGTAGCACTACGCAACTTTACCATGTGAGCGTATTAAGCTTGGCGTTGTCTTTTTGAATTTAATTCGTCATTAAAAAGAAATTCATGAAAATGTTTTGATTGCCATATAATTTTATACCAGAAACGCCAAAACATAAGTAAAGTAGACTAGAACCTCTTTTCTACGGAAATGTCTATGTCCAGATGTAGACTATTAAAGATGCACTGAGTGAGATCTTCGCACATTGTTTGTTTCTTTGTTAACAATCCTCTGAACCTAAAATCCATAGTGCTTTTCACGTTAAAAAACTTAATGGTTGAAGTTATGAAGACTATTGTCATCAAGTAACATGGTAGGTAGGTTATAGGGTATATATGTCATACGTACTGTAAACCGCAGACAACAACAATTTGCTGTCCCTATTACATTCACCAACAAAATTGATTAATCAAATTACGTTTTTTTCACTAACACAAGATACCTACATTTGCGGCCAGTGACTTGGTGAATTTGTGACTATACTATTTTGCTAGGCTCATAGGTAGGCCAAATATACCTAGATACTGACAGTTAGCTATTGACAGTTTAAAATATATCGACTGTTGAAATAATAAATGAAGATTTTGATATTCCTATAGAAACCTAAGATAACGAAATTATTTCTATGACTGAGTAATGGACCAGATTGAAAACTTGTTAGTGAAATTGAATTATTTGAAGCTATCGCCACCAACCTAAAAAAATTTTGTTCTTGTATCAAATATCAGTTTAAGCTGGGTTCAACTGTCAATGATGATAAATACCACAGTGATCCATAGATTATTATTTCTAATATACACACAGATAAAATATTTTTATGGCATTGAATATTCGATGTTTGAAAAAGAAGGTCACGGCCGTTGTTGTGGTCCACGGCCTTGGTCACGTGGTATACGAGAACAGCATTGGTCGTCGCAGTTATACACGTGCCCAAATAGTGAACTGGCAATACTTATTCACGATTAAAAGACAAAAGAGGATAGGCGACATGTTTTATGACATTAGTAATATATATTCTAAGTTTTTTATAGTCCAACAGTGATTTTAAGTCAACTAAGCTCTTCCTTTTACCTGATTATGGCAAAGCCAAAAGGAGAGTTATAATTTAAGCACTCTATGTATGTATGTTTATTTGTTGCCTCATATCTACCAAACTACTTATCCTATTTAGACAAATGAGATTTCTTAATTGTCCTCAACGTCTTAATTGTCCACTATTTATAGACTATACGGCGTCACATTATATTGTATGTAGCGCCCTCTACAAAACAAAGTTATGTTCTTAATCTTGTTTTAATTATTATGGTAGTATCAAATGAAAGGGCTCAATTGCCGCATTTGAAAAATATACGCATTTTCAGTAGTTTTTCATATATGCGCCCGATAATTTTAAATAGTTATATCACACACGGCTAGTTATACTCATCCCAAATTTGGTAGTCTGTGGTATGGGTACAAGATGACTGATATCCAGACATTGGACATTTTTCTAATATCTGAATATCAGTCATCTAGAGTTGAGTTTGAGAGAACTAGGCGTATGTCGTATTAATTAAAGGTTATTTATTTATCAATTTATTTATCTAAAGAAATAAGGATCAAGGATCGTTGCTTTATTGAAGATGAATCC
Organism: Hypercompe scribonia; assembly: GCA_949316085.1. Classification (NCBI taxonomy): domain Eukaryota; kingdom Metazoa; phylum Arthropoda; class Insecta; order Lepidoptera; family Erebidae; genus Hypercompe; species Hypercompe scribonia. The sequence continues at coordinate 9,315,644 of OX438972.1, read as the reverse complement.
AAGGGGCTTATTAGCTAAAAATATAATGATTTAAACTGATTTAAACGATTTAGTTTTGCAAACTTGAGACTGCCGTGTGACCTCAAATAATAGAATAACGTAATATGCGTGTCTTTCTGAAAATAATGTTTTGATGTACTGTGAAAAACATTTTTCTTGTTGTATTTCTGTTACTGCCTGCCGTAAGAATCTGTACCTGCATGCTTGAGTATTTAATTGTCTATGTACAATTTTTCATAATTTCCATTTTTGTTCATTTTAAAAACAAGACATTGTCAATGCTACTAGTAATAATGGTTATGTCATTAATGTCTAAAATGTTTATACCTTTACTTGTTACTTTAATGTTCGAATAAATATTTATTAGTTACATACTTTCTATAGCAATGTAAATTTTATAACTATTTATGTCATTAAAAATAATAGTAATAAATAAATATATCCATCAAATATGTAATATGCTAATAGTACAACTAGATTGACAGTTTGGTATGTCACTTATTTATTACCATTTGTGTCTTGATTCTTGATCTACGTGGTTTTACGGACCTTGTGTGGTAATTTAATTACGTAAATGATACTGGTGTGTAAAAAAGCTATTTTAAGTTCATTGGCTTGGCATCAGGGATTTTAATCGTAATACGGATAAAAAATGCATTGGTCATTAAAGCAAATGGTGAGTGAGACTTTAAGATACTATCTGCTTGCCACTTGTTTACGATAAAGAAAATTACCATATATCTTTTTACTTACTGTGTAATTACAACATTGGAAGCTTTATATCCGATACAAAAGATTGTGAACACGAAATTACACAGGAAATTTAAATAAATAAAATAACAAAAAAAATAAAAGCATTTCGAATTCAAAAATTTGCGGGTCAATAAAAATCAGAGAAATGCACATCCTAAGACAAATTACACTATTGTATTTTGCAACCACATACATGCACTATCAGTTGAGTTGTTGGGTTGCCCACGTTATTGTCAAGTTGTCTATTGTAGAGCTGAAAATAAGAAATACTCACATCCGAAATTATTTTTGATTACATTTAAATTTTAAAACTTGATAAATCATAAAAAAGTAGTATGGTGTCCCCTAGTCGCTACGTGACACGTGACAAAAAACTCCCATTAACTAAGCAAATGTATATTTTAATTTAGAATAGGCGATAAATCTCGCGATGGGCTTTCGAATTCCGCGCAAGTCATCCGACGAGGTGAGATCGGCTGGGAAATACCATAATATACGTATCCACGTCTACGTACGGTATTCCTACATACATACTGATGTCGTGTAGACGCCAACAGCTGTACAACGACAACGTATTTATTAATTTTTTTATTCTTTTATAAAATACTAGCTTGAGTTTTATTGTAAGTCTGTAAGTTATTAAATCGAAGCGGATATATAAGTAATTATTACAAATAAAAGTATAAGTTGAAGAATGTGGTCGAGGATAAATATTAATGGAATGTTGGGAACAGTTGTGTTAGATTACTGTGCTAGCTGTGCTTGTCAAGAAGTAACGTATTGGTAGTTTTTGCTAGATGATCGTAGGCACCTAGCATCCATCGACACCGCACCGTACCATAGCATCGACTACCGTCATCATTAATAAAGAAAAATCGTTATCAATTAAACCACAAAAGAAGCAAATTTTTTTTCTTCAAGCTTGACTAAGTTGTTTTGTATAATAGCATATTTGTAAGAGTTAATTATAACTAATTAACAAAGGAATCTCTACAATTATAGAAGACAATTCCATATTTCGTTAAGGCCGTAAACAACTTGTTATTGTAAGTACCTACATATTTAATTTGAAGGCAGAAATTTGTAAATTTAAAAATAACTCGATCTCAATCTAATTAGAATATAAAATAACAAATGTCACCAATCAACTCCACACTCAAAAAGACAGGATGCCATAACAAATCATGTTGATAAGCAACAATATTATAATTTTGTGATAAATCTTACGTTTTGCTTTATTATGTATTCGAAATACGAACATATAGTATGTGGTATGATATTAATGATTAAATTCTTTTATTTTTTACTATACGAGTGTGTTAGAAAAACTTCTAGGGTTCAGTTGTACGACCTTGATTTAGCATTGCAAGTTCAATGTCATTGAATATAAAATAAAATAAAGGACAGGATTGTCATTTTACTTATAACTTATTATTTAGTTTACTGCTTTACTTTTAATAGTACGTAAAGGTCTTAATTTAACATAACAACTTTTGTAACATTCGTTGCTAAACTTTATATTATAAAGCTAAAGAATTTGGTTGAGCGCGCTAATTTCAGGAAATGCTGGTTCAAAGTCGATAGGTACTGTAGTGATAGAAAGTCCATTTATCGATGTAAACTATAGGCTACATAACATCACTCTACCGCCATGCTATATTACAATACATTATTACCGTAGTAACGTGTTATAATATAGCAAAAAATTGGACGAATTTATTTCTTTTGAAAGACGCAGATGAAGTTGCACGGGTCATCTTATTAATTGTAAAAATACAGTTTAACGCCTGTTTTCTTAATATAATGGTTATACTCGTAGATAACCTCTCCAGAGTTGTAGAAATAATTTTAAAAAGCATACTCGATAGAAACAATACGTTATTGTAGCAGATAGTTAGATAAAACATTTGATAATTACCAATTTAAATGAAATGAGTTATTTCTAAAACAGTGAATCTGGATTTGTTCTCTATGATGTTACAAAGCCTAGAAACAGGCCTATCACTTTGGTCGAGCCTAGTTCATAACATGAACTTTTGGTTTATTTATAATAATAAGATTTTTAAATTGTCATGATCAGCTTGTGAGTCACTTTCTATGCGTAGATTTCATACAGAGGAACGGACAAAGACATCATAAATTTCTATCAAGAGTCACTACGCGGGAACGCTATCTTTTATCTCTTTGGAGGACATAGGAGCACTAACCATCCCGGTATTAGGCAGTGCGCATCCATTCGCTGCCCGACGTTTTCCTCAAGTCATCAGTCCATCGTGCTACAGGATAACGAACTGCTAATATATTTCTATAGTTTATTAAGAACTATTCCAAATTAGGACTGACATATCAAGCGAGCCGTTTTCTGTTTCACACTTACGAATTAAGAAATGTGGGATTTCAACATGAGAGTTAACAACAATTTATAACAGGTATCTACATGACATCAGCAGTTATTAAAATTATTGATTTTCGCGATTATTGTATAACAATTTAGTTTTTGTGACTGCGAGCTCGTGTATTTTCTATATAACATGGTAAGGTATCCAAAAGGTAGTCTGTGCTACTAAAATTCAATGTGAACTTTACTTAATCCACTTGTCGACTGTTTTTTTTGTTGACGGAGTGCAAAAAAAACATCGAACCTCCTGCTTCTCGGGTTCTCAGCAGTGAGTGTGATGTTTCTACTAAAAACTTTAGCCGGCCTTTAGCGTTCTACTTTGGAAAGACCGGGTCCGTGTGATTTCAGATCCTCCACTAATCGACCCTAGAAAACCATAATCCGAAGGAATAAATATTTATAGCGATAACGAAACAACATTATTGAATTAGTTACCCACATATTTCCCAAATCACACTTTCCTAAAATAATAATAAGCTTGGCACTATACGCACATTGAGAAATTCCAGGAAAAATTATTCGCTAATTAAATTACTAGTTATTGTCTAGGTGTGAACTTGTAGCACGCGCGCCTTTGAATTATTATTCCAAACTTGGAGCGTGATAAATTGATTTGGTGACAGTGGTCACCGTATAAGCATACAAACGTTCCATAAGTAAGCACCCGAGACAATTACTAGCATCGTATGCTATATTTCGTATATTACATTTATTTTTACGTTTCATTGTTGAGAACTGTCGAACTTATTTCAATTATACTCTGATTACTAATCAGCATTCGAAAGGCTTTACATTCCGAGTCACTAAATTCAGATTGTTATAGAACTATTTCTTAAGTAGAATATCAAAAGAGGTCCCTTTCCTGTAATATGTCATAATAAATATAACTGATTCTAATTCTTACTAAACTTAAATTACTGGTTATTGAGACAAAAGTATACATATTAATGCTAGATTAATATCTAGGTACGTGCACTTAAACTTTTTCTATGATATTATTGTTATCGTTTAAAAATATACAAATGAGTCAAAAATAAGTAAAAAGGCTTAAGTTTTTTACCTGATTACTACTGAGTAATAATTAAAATATTTTAATGATCGTTAAATGGTTAACAGCTATTAAAATATTTAGATTAAGAAGGTAATTCAAAAAATAACAAACAATAACTTCAGGTAGGTACTTCGAAATAATTACAGTAACAGTAGTAAAATTCTAAAATATACATAGAACACTAGAACTCATATAATACGTACATATGTAGTTAGAACAATGCTTAATCTCAATAAATTTTTACGACCACCACGAGGCTACCGCCTCGATACCACCACGCGACACGTCTTTGACTAGATGATGGGTATGGATATTCTCGTCGACTAACTCCTAGCATTTATTCTCATGATAATACTTCCTCACGCGTATATAAGCCATTCATTCGGATGTATTTATAAGCAAAACACGCCAACAGTTGTCGGTATTTGAATAAATCAAAGGTGGCATATCGCAAATAGAATAACCTTTCGTACTTGGGTATAGTACGCGATTTGTCTGACCCTTCAGGCACGTGATGCGAATTGTTTTATATAAAAGTGTACCTAAGTATAAATAATGTTCTATGTGGCATACTAGGTAAACGAATGTCATTGCTCGGTATCAAGGACAAATACACCTACACCTATTATGTGAAATATTAAAGATATTAATAAGTTGACATTACTGATGTGGTTTGGATTACTAAATAAAGACAAGGGCTTAAAATTATAAACGTCTAATAAAGAATATTATACTTATACATTGATAAATATATAAGAAAATGATATATTACTCTTAGCACTGAAAGAGAAACACGTCTTCTTACCTTACAGAAACAGTGGTAGCAACTGCTCCAGTCTTGCTCCAATCTGGCGTCTTCTAGAAGAACAGGTTCGCCTTCGTTAGAGCACGATGCACGGTCCCCTACTGTAAACACAACGATAAACTTTAAAGTAATAATTATGAATTATTTTAACTGTTAGTATCTATTCAAATAAAAAATGGATAAAAAAGTATCTCGTATTATGTAAGCCACTGTTATAATAATCAGTCCTTGCGCCATGTGGACTTCAAGATCAAACACGAACATAACGCACAAATTTATACGAATAATAAGTACTTTAACATCAAGAAATATAATGACACGCATATCAAAACAGAAACTCATGCAAACCCGGAAAACACAATTCAAATAGTATAAAAGAGCTGTATTAGTATTAAATGTCTGTAAACACAACGTATCTATCAATATTGATTATTAAATTAATGAAGTGTAGTATTAGAAGCGTATGATTTAAGACACATGCTGGTCGTACCTGCCGAGTATCATATGAATGACCACGACAAGCGCAAAGGAGGCTGCGGTTAGCAACTCGCGGGGGAGCCGTCTGTCCTATACAGCAATGCACTAACAGACAATTACATATTTGTGTGTCAATTTATTTTGCTATGACCTCTTTACAGAAACTGAAGTCTAGTTTTACAGTTGTTATTGCAAGTTTATTTACAATTGTATGGATTGGGCAGAGCAAACCAATGCAATGAAATTAGATTTAAAAAAGCAAATCAGAACAAGAAAACGAACTCGAGATACACGGCGTAAATGCTCACAATAAAGATCGAAGCAATAAGAATGTAGACCACATAAACAATGCCGTACAAGCAACAGACGTTTTAAATATTGTGACAGTTAGTAATAAAATAAACGTAGTCTATTTTTTAACAAATGCTATCTTGAAGAGAAACAGTAATGACCTTTAAAATTTGGTTACTAAGCAACTAAGACTGCAAAACTTTTACAATTAGCAATTGAATAATTGCTAATTGCATATGTAGTCCACTAATAAAACTGTTAGCTAATCTTGTTACTCAAGTAACTTAAATATAATAAGTTAAGCCGCATAGATATGTAAATTACGTAAGTACATAAATATAAATTATTCCGATAAATCTAACGGAAAAAGATTATTATATTGTAATAAAATTTTAAATATATTTGTCTACTTTCTTTTATTATAAATAAGTATGTGTAATGCTTATATTGGAATTGAAACTTATTTTTGTACAATTAGTGTGGACTATATAAAACCTGATCTGTGTAAACTCTGGGATTAAATAATTTTTCTTTAATGAAAACATTAAAAGTCGAACAAGAACACATTCAAAAAGACTACTAAAAAGTTTACACCAAAGGTCTAAAATGCGTAAATAGATAAATTAATAGAACAGCAAATTGAAATATCGTTCTTTAAGATGTGAATCCCTATGTAGGTAATTGAGGAGATATTCAATTTTTCGAAGTAAGCATACTCTATATGGAATAAAAACTATTAAAAATATAATTTACACAAGGGTTATAAAAAAATACTATTTTAATAATTTTTTGTTCCAAAAGATCTATTTTATGCTAAACAAGTCACAGGAAGACAATAACATAATAAGATAACGCAAAAATTTTACAAATTAATATGTCACAATGTTGTAGGAAGTCTGTTTATGAATAAATAAATAAAAATCCAACCGTTACAACAATAACATAATTCCATAACACGAACTCGTAGTAATGTTATGGATCGTCACGAAACATCGACGCGTCAAATTTCGTATAAATGACATCGCCATTGCGTCTCAGTGTCGATGTCTTAGCCGTCTGATCACATATTACCTTGATTTAGATCTATGGATCCGCATTCTTATTACGTAGCCACTTCGGGCGCCACCGGTCGTACAGTCCACGTAAATATTTTTCTAGGTAATTAAATATGCTCATCTATGTGAGAATTCCTCACTAAATGTTTACTTGTCCGAGCACGATCAACGATAATATTCAAATATGCTGCTAATTTTTCGATCAAATGTGTTGTTTTTTTAAGCCAAAGAACTTGTGAAACTATTTCTACAATTATAAAAGTTACTTAATTTAGAGGTAATGATTCATTGATTCAATTATAATAGGATGATGGTTTTAAAGCACACGTTTTAAATTTTTGCCAATACACACTCTATATATTTTAGCACATCTCATAGCAACAAGCGGTTTTCAAGGTAAACGGTTTTATAAATAATTCACAGAATTGTAAATTAACAAATTAGATAGGTAATTCATATTGTTGAAGAATTGTATAAAGTTTCTAATAATAAAAATATGGATTCACCAATTGATTAACGATACTACACAAATACTCGTACGACAAATATACAATACATAGCTTGAGTGGTTGTTATTTAAAATTACAGAAACATATTACGTGATGTCAGTCTTAAGAAAAATCTTACTAAAAGTATTGTTATTAGTAACTGAGAAAAAAAATCGTTCATTGAATGTGTTTAGAATTAATATACATACTCGTATGTATACTTTAATAGATTTTAGAAAGATCTTAATGCTCATCACGAATGTTCTTAGCATATGTATTAGATGAGTGTGTGGATGGTAATGGTAGATAAGCCATTTTAACCCGTATCAATGTCGTTACGTAATGTTATTCTGACACTGAACTTGTCTTCAGTTTCCTCAGTCAGCTTCTTGAGATTTCAAAATAATTGCTCGGACCCACCACTAAGTTTGTTATAAGGACCAGTAAACATATCCGTTCTTCTAAAAATTCTTATACATTTGAGTTATATGATATGTATATCCGAACTAAGTGCGTATAACTAATCGAACATAATGTTAAACTTTTTTAATAGCTCATTAACAATAACACTTTGGCATTATTAAGTAGTTCAATTGTATAACATATGTATTACTTGATCTTTGTTTCGTTATTTCATTTATGAGATCAATAATATAAATTATTGCACATAGTCTTGACGTAATACTATAATTGTTATTACAGTAACTTTTACAAGCGTTGTAAAAGCAAATAGTCTTAGTGTAGAAGATATAAATAAACCAGATTAAGTAATCATAAAACCTGTCGAATGTAATACGATTCATACGATTTCATTCATTACCTAAACCTTAATATATATAAATTACGTGTCACGGTGATTGTCTGCAATGGACTCCTAAACTACTTAATTGATTTTAATCAAATTTCACACACCGTGTGCAGTTTGATGCAACTTGAAAGATAGGATAGCTTACATTTCAATTTAATAGTTTACTACAATGTAATATAACATAAGATTTAGGCACACGTTAGGTCTGCTAGTATTATATATAAATATGTCAGTTCACTCAAGATTCTCAAATATTGTGTTCTTTCAAACAAAGTCATAAGATTATTAGTAAACAATATAATTTCGACAAGTGACAAGAAATTATGCTAATAACGATAAACAAACAGTACTTTAACACTTTAAAGTAAATAGAATGTTCTTTCAAACGTAGGTTAAATCAAGAAATATGGCTGTGTATAATTATTATAAAATTTGCATTTAATGACTATTCCAATAATGGGTAACTTTGAGACGGTACTTGTTTGTGCGATCTTATATAGTGATTCTAAGCTTAAGGATAATAACTTAAGCACCTATTCATACCCAGCTCCAGGCCTGAAACTAACAACATTATCAATTTCATCTCAATAGCTTCTGAATAGAGCCTAATGAAGTTGACGAGATCTATTACGCCAATAATAACGCTTACTCGTAGCAAATAACCCGTAATTTTTACAGTTATATCATTTCTTTTTTTCTTTTATTCATTTTGTTTAATTTATTTTTCCTTCACAAATTATGTAACATTAATTTAGTTATAATTTACAAGTAGAATAATATGTACTTAAGTAGTAAAATTTGCAATTTAGACAATTAAAAAAGTAATGTTTTTTTTTAACAGATTTTATAAGTTCTAATTGCAAAATTTGTTTTTTTATGAGTTTATCGATAAACTTTTTAAAGATTTTGTTAAGTGTCATACGTGACTCTTTGTGCAGTCGTCGTGAAATATTTCTTAATTTCCCAATCGAGATATGTCGATATAAACATTGTTTAAATAGTACCGGTTTGTGTACTAATATAAAACTGGTAGAGAATGCCGTGGGCATCAAGTTCGCCAATACACCAAAAGTGCACAATGTATTAAATAAACAAAATAGAAATCAATAATAACGTAAAACAAATTCACATAATTATATCATCTTGTATATTCATCTTGTAAAATAAATTGTACAGGCTTTTGTTCAGTCCATTTCTAACGCCGTGACAAAAGTTAAAGCTATAACGACATAGACCTACATCTAGACTTGAGGCTAGTTATAAAGATCATGATATCTAAGCTTTAACAAAGTAGTAAACATAATGTGTGATCTACACGAGAATGTTTTGCGGACGCTATGTCCTGTAGAACATTGTTGAACTCAAACTTGGTAATGATTTCCTTCTGGACTTGTCTATTTCACTTCCTGTTCATCAATGCACACTTCATCATATTTTACAGACACAAACTTGATAATAACATTGAAGCTATACGTCAACGTTATGTTGAACTCATTTTAAAGACGACGAAGGTAGATCATGGAAAAAAATTAATTATTAGTAATCGTTATGAGTTTTGGTTACTTTTGTAAGTAGTAGGAAAGCATAAGAGTTCGTACATTTGAGTAGGCAAATTACAAGCGTCATTATTGAAAAATAAAGTCACTAAATATTTGTGACTGGTACCGCAGTAAAGTATATTACTAAAACTTGTTTTATATACAGATTAAAAAATTTACCTTATTCTAGATTATGACTGCGGGCACCTAAATATCATAATATAAGGGATCCTAATATTCTGCACGGTGTTCGATCTGCATAATGCCAATTTTACCCATTCCAAAGCACAGGTGTGTTTCAGTGACTTCAAACTTATCTACTTTTCGAAGTGTATTCTAATATTATCACGACGGTATTGCCCAAAAGCTCTAAATCGACAGTAAGAACGTCTAAAGTAAAGACTAAAGGTATGTATAAATTTAACTTAAATCAAAATATTAAAGATCAGAATCAAAACTGTTACAGATAACTTATATCAAATTTATCTATACTTTAAGCAGTTTGATTCTGGTAAACTGGAGTCATCTCGTTGATCCCATAAACTTGAAGTCCAAAACTGCCATATTTTGTGAACTAAACAAATAACAAGTACTCTGTAATAGTACTTACTAAGAATAGCAGAAGATGCATCTGCCACGGAGAGTATCGCAGCGGCGGTAAGCAGTAGTGCGGTGGCGACTGTGCGGGTAGTGCGCAGGCCCCGCATGGTCTCGGCTACACGCGGCGCCGGCGACCTGACCTCCACCCGCCACGCATCACACTCTTGCGCCACGCCACGAGTGCGCAACACCTATAACAAAGAAAATAACGAAGTTATTAATTAACTTGTTTAGATAAAAAAATTCTTTAACTGACTAAGTGCTGCTAAAGTAACATATTGTAGCATATTCTTTAATCATTTCTTACTAAATTTAGGGGCTACTATGCTTAAACAAATAGAGACAAAAATGTACTTTTACTATATTGCATGTACGAGTATGTTGTAAAAATTCAACTGACATAGAAAACTATAGACTTTGCGTACGCAACGCTCACTGAAAATATCTATTTATCATATTTTCATGCTGAAATGCATATTTAAAAAATAATAATTACCATACTCTAGAATATTATCAGTTTCCTGTTAACTTAAACTTCTGTTAATTATGACGTCAATGGAATATTATTACTTTTTAAATTAGAATTCAGATTTTTTGTACAACCATGTGTAATATGTTATGAACAGATAACTCAATCCTGTCAGATGTAATTGCTTGATATTTTTGTAAATCATTATAATAACTGGTCTACTGGTAAGTATAGCTAAAGTATATAGGTAATTTCGATATTTTAAATATTCTTTCAGTTGTGTATTATTCTCAGGACTGCCTCGTGCACAGACTTTCTGAGTAATATTAAACGAAGAAACTTCAATGGATTATAAAGATTTAAAAATACCCACAAAAACATTTATTTGATCAGAAAAGTTAATCAAGAATAACAAAACAACACGACAAAACTAACAAAAATATTTCTCGCCAATCATGATCCTATTAATTATTCGAAACTAATGAGAGAATTAATGACCCCGTAGCTATTGGAACATTGGTTTTACAGTTGATAGAATGCCGGGCTGATGTCCTTAACGCATTTTTTACAGCATTCCTCAGGTACGTTGACCTCGAGTACTCGGACATATAGCATTTATTCATTAATAATAACAGAGAGAAGCAAAAAGTAGTTCATATTAAGTGCGTTTACACGACGCTCAAGAGACTTGAGCGACCATATAAATCGCTATCTACTTCGCCCAACTGTTTCTCTACTAGCGATTCTTACATCTGCTTTATTATCAATTACAGCTAGTTCCGGTTCCAGATCCTCCTCAGTAATGTATTTTAGGCTCACCTTACAAAAAAGAATACATAAAAAGATAATTGAATCGCTTAACACAGTTAAACTTTTTGTAGAATGTAAATAAAACATGACCACTGTTTATTAGCACGAAATGAGTTAACGAATCCTAAATCAAATGAAGAAAACGACTGCTAGAAACTACTGCGACTGCTAGAAATCATTAAGTTTGAATTATAATTAAAACTACAAAGCTGAATATTACATTATATAATACGGACCAAAAAAAATCACTAAACCAGCTGCAATGCCGGATACGCGTCAGTAATAGGAACTCAAGCGACAGAAAAAAGAAAAACCATTAAAAATATACAGGAGCGATAAAATAAGCATTTTCTACAATCAAAGCTTAAGAATAAAGTTAATTTTCTAAGAAACCAAATGGTGATAATATTGATTAACTATTTCTACGAAGACCCGAGAAGATACAGCACCTCAATAGCGCGTCTCTAAGAATCTCAAAAGAATCCAGTAGCGCCCGCATTCGCTACTAGTATTGTTTTATTTTTTGTTCAACATGTCAATCATCAATGTTAATTGAGAAAATACCGATCAGACAATTGAAGCGATAAAAAGCTTAACTTGATATAAGAATAACAAACACATTATTAGCATAGTGGCAAGTATAATGCTGTCGTAGATGCTTTGTTACTTAATGATTACTCACAGTTTAACTTACATTAATCGTAGATAATGCGTATGATAAACTATTAGTTTTATTACTGAGAAGTTCGCGTTTTCAGTAATATTTGTAGATTTGTTGAATATTGATCGTATAAATTGTTATAGTAATTACTCACTTTGAAAACCATAGGCATGACACTTTGCCGTTGATCGAAGATTATCGTTAGACAACAAACGGCCAATCGAATGGACTGAATCAACTTTGCCACACTACAAGTTCTTCGAAGAGATTGGAGTCGAGTGAATAAAGGTGCAAGTAATCCTGGAAGCCCGCACTAAGCATTCGATCGTATTTATTTACCATCATACGTTTATAATATTCACAATGGAATATTTCTTCGAACACGTTGTGCAACCATCTTATTGATAACTCTTGCAAAAGAAAGTCCCACATACTTCATTATAAACGATTATAGCACACTCTTAAATATTTGCTTACGATTAAAGATGATTTTGTTTGTGCTCATAAATATTGAACTTAAATATGAAATTGAACTTTCCCTTCAATTCAGTTAAAGCCATAAATAGATCTCTGGGATTTAAAAGAACAATACAAAATATATTTTTTTAGTATTCTTAGTTATAATTTCCGATAGTCTTACATCTGATACTAAGTATGATACCGATTTCAACATAACCTGCAAAGCTTTGATCATGATTTATCAAATAATTACATGTATAATTCATGACGCTCTTATTAACGTATAAATGTACGTAATTAAAGCGCTATTTTTCTACATTATATCCCATAAGGTAAAACCTGTAGCACTGGACTAGTTGTCAAGAACTGAGGTATTTGAATAGATATTAAATGGAAGAATCAGGTTTAATACTAACTTGATGCTTAGTATATTCAACCATCGTGATATTATGACTTCGTCATATAAATTGAGATGTATTTATTATTGAAGCTTATGCAGAAACTCAAGTCACACTACTACAAAAACCACGTACTACCAAATATGTCATCAACATGTTGTCACAATTTTCCTCCGTCTATTCAAATCTTCCCCTATTCAATGGTGCTAATCTAATCCATAGTATACCAGGTTAAATCAAATGTAACTTTATGAACAAATAAAGTTAAGATAACTACACGCGTCTATCGACATAACACTTTGTGACAGTGCAAACTGTCCATATATTTAACGTAGTAACATGTAGGTACACACGAGAACATTTAGAAAGCCGCTTTTAAAATCGGGCGTAGGGCCCACAAGTGAAGACGGGTGCCACCGAAGCAGGCGGCAAGCTCCGTCACCTACTTTCACGGAGGCAGCAACGGAGGAGCGCCCGGCGCTGGCTGGCGCGGACCTGGGGAGAGACGAGGTAGGGGGGCGGAGGCTGCGTGTGCGCGACAAGGTCGCTGTGAGGCAAACCACTCGTCGACAGAATTTCTTCGGCGCAGAGACATGCGCATACCAGTCCGGGAGCGGAACGCGGTCGCAATAAAAAGGCTCGGATATATTTCACGCGTGCGCAACATTATCTCGTCGCTCTCGGCTCCGATTACTTAATGCTCTGCGGCTAACTGTACAAGCGGAGAGAAACAAGATCAGGTTTTTTCTTAGCAGGTTCGCTGATCGCAGGGCGACACCTCCAGGGTGTACTACTCGGTAAAATTCGTGAAACATATTACCGTTAAGTGTGTAGCAGGATACCTCCTCCTTAACCTCTTTTTCATTGCCTATAAATACTGAATTGCTAAAGAAGTGGTCAAAGAACTGAGCCTGAAGGGTACAGCAACATTTTGTGAGATTGATGGACCTAGACTAAAACAACGTGGTTATAATCTTGAACGTAATATCCAAAATAGCGACGTAATTTATTCATAATATGACAATTTACTTGCGTATGTACATGATTCCATATTTCTAAAAATCTAATACCTGTTCTACATTTATAAATGTCGTATTTGTATTATTAAGCTTTTTAATCTCGCTTATCACGCACCGATATATCATTTTAAAGCAAAGTCTGAGAAACTCACCAAACCGCCTGTTACTAAGGGGTCCAAAAACTATACTCTTATAAGTTTCAGGTAATGTTCTTATTAGTAGATTTTGTACTGTGAGCAAGTTATTTATACTCTTATTAATACGACGGTTATCGTTGCTGTGCTGCGATTTATCTTCAGCAAATATTGAAGGTGAATCCGTATTTAGCTTGTGTTTGTACTTGACCTAAGATAAATTCGTTTTATACCTATGTATGTGCAAAATGAATTAAACCCATAGCCAAGGACCTTGATAATATTTTATATGGTTTGTGTAATTATCTACAGTATATTAATTTTACAAACAACACGAATAGACCCTTCAAGTTGAATAGAAAAGTAAAAAAACTATCATCTCCTGATCATGAGGCCATATATAAGTATAAATATGAATTGATATACTTATACTGTCTTTACTGAACCATATTAACTGATCGGTGGCAGTTTTTTTTTTGTGAACGTTCTGTTAATCTCGTTAAAGAGTTAAACTTAAGACTAACAAATAAAAGTTAATACTGATTTTCGAACTTGACAATTCGAGTTAGTTTTACATTGAATGCCCTTTATTCTATTAGCGTTTTAGATTACCTTATACAGCCAATTGTTTACAGCCAATTTCAATGTAAAATAGAAATATAAGTAAATTCTTTGTAGAAGCTTTAGTTAGAAAAGGTTTCATTGTAGCGCCAAAACAATGAATACCGTTGATTGACGAGGCGGGTCGGACACTAATTGAATTAACAACCCAAACACAACATGTCCATTAAGTGGCTGTTCAAACACCGGGATGTGTTGACTCCGGTCTCGAGGGCGTATTACTGAGACGGGTCATCATACTCACGACTTTAATACGATGCAATGACAATTAAACAGCAGATACTTTCAGAGAGTCGTTTAAGATTTTTATTTCTTACTGCAGTTTCATAACTTTTCTTACTGATGTAATTTATTGATAGCAAGAGACGTATACATATTGATGAGCCTGTTAGTCTAGTGGTCAGTGAGCCTGACTGTCAAGCCAGAGGTCGTGGGTTAGATTTTCATTCAAGCCAAATCATTGCGTGATGAGCATCATCATTTATTCTGTCTCTGGATATAATTTATCTATAATATGTATGTATTTAGAACTGTATAAGTATGTTTATTAGCAGTCTGGTTACCATAGGTTTTGCTAAATTTGGGAGCAGTAGAACGTGTATTAGATGTGTGAGGATATTATTATTATATTTAAAATCTTCAACCCTCAAATAGTGAGCTGAAGTCTCTAAATCTGAAACATATGTCGGTAAACCTTTTTATTTTACTAGGCTTTTTCCAAGTACGAGAATTGCTATCTGTCCCAATGCTTTTATATTTTCCTTTTTTTCTCTTTTTCCTCACCCACCCTGTCTCCCTTTAATACTACACAAATTTAAAATTGTCTAACATAATAATAAAATAAAACTTATGAATTTAAATTTAATTTAAATGCACAGTTGTCATAATGTTTCAGGTGGTCACCTTGCCTCTTTTGCTGCACTGTGTGTGTGGGTTTGGTTTAATTCCCTTTGTCCCCGTGGATAATATCACGCGGATGATGATGAGTGAAGTAGACTGTTTGGTATCCTTTGTTCACCCTGGAATTGATTCACCCAGGTGAATCAATTTCACTTTTTGAATCACGCTTTAGTAATCAGCTCATGTACGATAAAATAAAACTTATGATTATGACTTTAGTAGATTTGCAAGACTTAAATTAAAAACACACTTCATAACAAACAATTCTATTTAAGTAATTATATTTTTAGAATAGTAAATCTACCTTTTTGTAAAACTTAACTACAATTATTATAATTAAATGATCTTAACGAACTCAAGTTATCTGTGTTCATTGTCCTTTAATTTTCCGTCTTAATGTACGCCAAATTTTTTTTTTTTCAAAATTTGATTTGTGTATTTATTTAAATACAACAAAAAACAAAATACATGTAAATAAAGTAGATAAATCCACGCACAGAACAAATGATCGTGCTTATCCCACAATAACGTATCCTGATTGACTGAATGGGAATCAAACCCAAAATCTCTTACAGTCAGAATTACTAACCGCTAGACCAACAGACCAGTTGGTGTCAACGTCAACCAGATACTAGTAAAACAAGGCAATTTAGTTGTAATTTACCAGGAAACGGTATAGGTACTTGTCATAATAAGTAGTTTTTGTTGTGATGGCGAACAATTTACTTGTGAATTAGTCATTTACTCTTGGCATTTACAAGAATCATAATTCGAATAGCTAATTTATGGACCTGTATGGAACTACCTTGGGTATACAATTACGTATACAGTTATCAATTAGTTTTGTAGCCAGTGTTGAACACTACCTCTGTGAACACTGACCCGAGGATAACGGGTGAACCTGTGCCTCGAAACGGTATCTTACCCTCGCAGAATCGGGTCTATCTTGGTATAGCCTTCTACCGTCTAATATATGGGTTCTGTGGACTGACTTCTTCAGATCCTGAGTCCCTCGTTATAGAATCACTTGTGATATAGCAGTGAGGTTTTGACGGTCCGATATAACTACGTGTATACCACTTTACTTTAGCTTCCAAATAATAAAAAGAAAATAATTGGACATGACATTAAATTTGTAAATATTTTGAATTTTGCCTACTAATAAATTGCGAAATTAAATATTATAATGTATTTATTAAACAACTAAGTTACCAAGTTCTAATTAAACTAAAGTCAGTGTCTCCTTACCGCAGCATACTTCTTAACATTTTTAATTTTAGTTTAGATTTGTGTAATTAATTACTAATTACTTTGAGTTCTTTGCTGGTTTTGTATCTTCAAACTTATTTTATTAGTTAGCCTTTTTATTTTTATTTTTTAATAAGTCTGTCATTGCATTGGTAAAGTTTTTATAGTATAACAAATATCGTGGTAAATAAAAAAAAACTTTAACCGGACTTTTTTTCCACATTAAACAGTGTAACTAAGCCCTAAATTATTTTGAGTTCATATAAAGTCGTTATTTAAGCCACGGGCTTAAATAAGATTTTATGTACTAATACTATTAAAATAATTACCTACCAGTTTTACTCAAACCAGTAGATAGAAGAATTTAAATTATAATTATGATAAAAATCAAAGGTCAATCGTTTATTTTTTTTTGAACTTATTAGATTTAATCATATACTCTCGGAGTTGAAGGTTTGAAACAGTCCCTATGGTCCTTCTAATAAGGTACAAATCAATGTACCTACGTACTTACTTTTAAATCAGGTTTTTTTGTATTAATTACCAAATTGGTCTATTATATTAGTTTGATTAGGAGAGGGGTTTGTGACTGAGTAGTAACTGAAAAAGTTAACACCTTGTAAAATGAATCAATCCTAGCCAGATTAGTCTATGGATGAGTCACCATTTCTTAACATATTAAGACCCTTCCGTGACTCACAGACCACGTTAAGCAGTCAGTCCCAGTTACCATATGAACATCTTTGGCGAATGTTACGGGTAGTTACGAGTAGAACCCTAATAAGTAGAGCAACAGTCTTTCTACACAATTTCAATATCGTCTAATACAGGGTTGTGAGGGTCCGATCATATCGTGGCATTAACTAATCCGTACCTGATTTGGAAAAAGTCGCGGATTAGAAAATATTAGTAAGCATAATTAGTCAGTATTTGGTGAAATTACAAATGAATGACATAAAATTTACTGCATATTGGAATAACACACGCAGAAAAATATTTAATCAATATGTTATGGTCGGAATGCTGCGACTGTTACTTACATTACGTTCAGAAACTGATATTTTAATAACTCAAAGCACCACTTTCCGTATACCTAATAAATAATAATAAATAAATATTTCGGATATCTAACACAACGCCAGCTAACTTCAAACTATGCAGGGCTTGTACTATGACAGCTAGATGGACTGATATTGGACGTATTTACAAAAAAAAGTATATCAGTGAATACTTATTTACTTTTTTTGTAAATACATACATTGTAATTATACATAGAAAACAACCTGTACCTGTCTAAACTGTAATATAATATAAGAAAACTTGAGTAACTTAAATGGATCTGCAATGATTACCTACAGTAAATATCTAAGAACTTCGGGTTAAGTTTTATAGGCAAGATTTTCTTCACTGATTCTTCGATAAGTGGAGAACAATACAAAGGTTAAAAAAGATCTATAAATTGGTTTCACAGTGGGAGTGGCACTCATTTGTGGGGTGTGTTGCCACGCCCTTTCACCTGGTCACGCCTACACAGCCTATCACCTCTAATCTAGCCTCACATTATGTTTGTACCCAGATCTTCATGTATGAATACCCCAAGAACAATGTTTCAAAGTTAATATCTATTAGAAATTTGTCTATAACTAAAAGTGGCAACAAAAACACCCCTTGTTTGCAAAGTTAAAGGCAAGGGTTCAATAATATTCACATAACTTCCTTCAGGAGTTTCAGAAGTGAGCTCTAAATTTAATTTAATAATAGTCATACAATCGTTTGTAATTTGTAAGTTGCCTCAAATTAGTTCTATGAGGGGTACAAGAGGCAGATTCTATATAAGTTTATCAAATTAACGATTTATTTCAATGAAATTTCAATTGAGGAAGAAACTGTAAAACTGCCTTGATTTGCAAAAGTTTTATTGGGCGAAAGGATTAAATATAGTTCACCATCCTGAGAATGAATTCATGAATATTTTATACGGTCAGTTCTTTCAACTGTGTCGCTTACAACCTTGCAAGCAAGTTATCCTCGGCAGCAGCATAATATGTGTATATATTTATAATTACATACACAGTCCTAGTCATATAATTTTAAATTGCGTTACTGAGGACTTGCCGTTGAAGTTCTTTCCGTGCCGACGTAATCGCAAAATATTACGTATAATTGGACATATTGAACTTTTTTAAATTATTCATTTACAAACACCATTTATGTAACCCTGGAAGATAATCCAGCGACCAAAAACATCGTGTTTCCAGATTGAAATGCTTAACTACTTCTAGGTACTCCTTCGAATTATCTTACAGGCAATGACCTGTAATCAGTCTTTTAACAATGTTTTTGTAATGATATTGTTATTGTATGTTGATTATTACTTCATATGATATTATACACTTATGCGGTTCATAATGGACCATATTTGTAAGTATAATCAAACGTAAACCAGTCTAACCCCTCAAAATAAACCAAAGCATAAGTGTAGTAGAAAATATGGTAGCATGCAGAAGCATTACAAATGAAAACCCTTTACATGAAATAATTTGCAGTTTTAGTAGATTAAGCCGGTGAAGATAAGTTGACAAAAGACAATAGATGGCATGTAGACACAACTTACAAAGAACTAAGAGCAATAAAATGTAGCAAGATATAATGAAGTTGTGTAGCATACAGCGTGTAGTTAACGAATGGAAAATAATCTGGCAGAACAATAGGGCTGAGATATGAGTTGAATTATTAATAGAGCTAATGAGGCAGTTGACGATATCGGGGTGAGCGAGGCGACCTCGCGGCGTGCGATAGTGCCCACGCAGCCTGATTGTCGCCAGCTACCCGAAATCAGGGCTGCCAACCGCTAGTGATGCTGTTAGTGCCTAACATTTAGTACAAACCAATCTAGCTAAGCAACTATTAATTTTATAACTAAGGAGTCCTGAATGCGTTAGCTATACCCATGCTTCTCACGTTTTATGCCTGCATTTTTCTGTCCATGTAATGCATTCACCTTTATTTTCATAATACATACGATTCGATATATCAGGCAAGATTTATTAACTAAACGACACAAAGCCACATTCAAATAAATTATAAACTTAATGAATTTTGTCATCAATCCAGTTTAAGCAACCCTATCCTAATACCTACTTTTACACGCATTATGTAGCTCTAAACATACGCTCTAAAGCACAGATTGAGCGATAAAATTATACACTGCGTTTACACATATTTTTTTATCAAACTGTTTGAGTTGTTAAAAAAGTAAAACACATGCTATCAACACATTAAATTGTACGGTAAATTTATTGAGTTATTCAGATTAGAAGATTACTTGCCTGTTTCAGCTAATAGATACTTACTGATAGAATATTAGGACTATAATTATGTAATGGACTACAGACTCATGACTAAGAGGACTGTGGCCGGTTCTATTTTATTAAATTATTAAATATCTAAATAAAATAAAATACGATTCTTAACAATTTAACACTCATACTACCAATGACGTCATTATATTGGTAGAGCTGGTTAACCACATCTCCTATGTACATTACACTATCCTATTATTTCGTTAATATAACTTTTTCTTTTCATTGCCTTCCGTACTTCGTTACCTATCCTTTTCAATACATTCCAAATTGCCCACATTGCTACCGTCAGAATTTTTGGTAAAGCGTGAGTCTATATTTTTGAAAAATAAAAGTGGAAAGCTGAAATACTTAGTATGTAGACAGGAAATAAATTTAATGGCATAGAGTATGAAAATGTTTTACATAGATTTCCTCTGATTCTTATAAAGATACATATGTGTGTGTGGGTTACACACCTGATTACAATTCATAAATAAATCAAACTTTTGTGAAAAATTGTGATATTAATAAAAAGTATATTTCTGTTAAGTATCCTGCTGCCAATACATATCTAGTATAACATGCACATCGGCAGTTTACTATAAAATTAGAAGAACATTAGATAAACAAACAAATGTTACATTTATACCAATTAATCGTATCATGGATAACAGTTACCAGAAACATTCGTTCAATCTAAGCTAAATACTTGTGTTAGGTGTGTTTTGTGTGGGATTTAAGTTTGCAACTTATCGATTGCAACGTTATTATGCAACCTCCGTCTGGAATTTGTTTAACTAGGTGGTGCTTTATTGCCGTTTCGATAGAATCTCTACTGATTTCGCTATAAATTGTCACCTTGTAAACCTTAAGGAAATGTCACTTCAATCTTTTCAAACATATTTGCAACAAATTATACTGATTACACAATTGACGTGATAACTTAGATATATTGCAGATAAAACAATTAAATAATCCGCGATACTATAGACACAATAAATAACAGAGATAAAAAGTCTTCAATGGCCAGACATCATCAATTATCGATAGAGACGCGCATATTTACTAATTTATTAATCTTAGGGAAACTTACGGTAATATAAGTAACATAGACTTAGGAAGTAATAACAATACGTCAATAATAAGTCTACACAGACAGAAACTAAATATTTAGAAAGCTCTTAAACAAAATTTATAAAATATTTTTTGATACAATAAAATTTAGTCTGTTTTAAAATAGTACCTGCGAATTAACGTGTTTAATATGGCTATAAAGTAAATTTTCCAATTAAGTTCTGAAAAAATTGTTCTGAAATGATATTGAGTGCAGACTCGACCGGTATAGATCAGACTCAACCAAAGGGATATGGTCCTTTAGTTGCTTCTACCGGAGCCCAAATATTCGCTTTTCCGCTGATTCTGGGGAAAAGACTAAAGGGTTTTCAATACATTTGAGTTGCAGGTATCTGTGGGTGACGTTATTCATTTAACAGAAAAAAAATTTGCCTGATAAAAAAGGGCTATGGGCTTTGTCTTCAATATCCTTTGAATATCCTTGGTTCTTGGCATTTGGTAGACACATTCTAATAGTGAATCACTTTTGTTATTTATTTATTTTTAAAAAAAAAAGACAACGCCCGCACTAGGAATAAATCCTGTGTCGCGGGGGACTTTACAAACATACAAAAAACGGACAGAAAGAACACTCAGACTCAGAATAACAATTTGTGGATCACACAAAGTGTTGTTTCATGTGGGGTTTGAACCCACGACACTCCAGCGCAGTAGAGAACGGCGTGGCGACCGCTTAAACCACTAGGTCAACCGTGCAGTCGACACAACGACACAACATACACTCTCTGGTAGATCACAGTCAATTCAGCGGGTAATACCGAAATTAACAAGCAGGTAATTCATAAAAAGAGACCACTACACCCCAGCCCTTCTCAATTGCCAGCATAGCAACAATGATTGCTGATGGGCTTTTTGTGAAACATCATTACTCTACAACCTGCTTTTCTAGCTGAACCTGTTCAATCGCGTTTCATTAAGGTAAACTAAATAAATATTAAAATTCGTGTGAATTTGCCACATCACGTCGATGTCACTGACTGATACAAAAGGCACAAATACAAAAATGGTATGCAAAATACTATGAGAACCTTAAATTACAGAACAAATTATCATTGGCATTACTTTAAGATAAGATCTGATCTAAATTATTATGACGTAATAACAATTATCCTTTGTAAAACGTGACAATCAGATTTTAGAATCATAAGCTTGATAAAATGATAATACATAAGAGATAGGGAATTAAGCGCCAGTCACAATAATATTTACAAAGTGCCCCTATTACTTTCATAATAATTGGGCTTCCCCAAGACATTTAAATACAACCATATATATTATACCATATATATACAACCAATATAATACTCATAATTTATTTATTTTTTTATTTATTTAAACTTATTGGACTTGTTGTACAAAGGCGGACTTAATGCCATGTGGCATTCTCTCCCAGTCGACCTTCAAGTGATGTAGATGTGTAAATTTAATACATGTAATATATAAAGCCTAATTGCCCAATTCAAATATTTTTATACAACTACTAATAGCCCTTAACCCCGAAATCGGGTGTAGCCAGTGACAGAAAATATCTCTGTCCTGTACCCTGTTTGAGCAAGACAAATGCAAATCGTCTTGAAAAATGTAGGTATATAATATGCTGCTACCTCTCTGATCCCTGACTTTCACAATCCGATGGGACGGCTCTCTGACATAACTGGGGAGAGATCAGTTGCAAGCACGGCTGAGGTACGGGGGTTGAGAACCTAACTTCCAAACTCTGGACTGTTATTAAACATTTCTATAATCAGAAAAACTCAATAACACTTTTCTGGCCCGACCCGGAAATCGAATCCGAAACCTTTTGATCGGCAGTCACATATGCTAACTGTT
Source organism: Hypercompe scribonia (assembly GCA_949316085.1). Classification (NCBI taxonomy): domain Eukaryota; kingdom Metazoa; phylum Arthropoda; class Insecta; order Lepidoptera; family Erebidae; genus Hypercompe; species Hypercompe scribonia. Next base: position 9,292,353 of record OX438972.1, on the reverse strand, counting down.
AGAACAACTAGGCAGGCAATGTAAGTATATATCTATTGTATTAACTGATCAATGAAACATACATTTTAAATTGTATTATTAGTCTAAAAATAATAGTCTTTAAAATGTAAACATTAGAGCTCATATATGTCTGTATGTGAATTAAACAAATAATGAAAAGGACTTTACAACATGTACCACATACACAGTATTTTAAGCAGTCTCAAGTTTAAAATTGTTCTAAAAAGACAAAAGAATATGATTGTTTTGATTCGCAAATAGTTTTATTAATGAAAGTACGTCCGCTGAAATATTCCATTACAGTTATCAACATATGAACGTACTCGCAGTACCTACAGTTGCACAACTACATAAACTTGGATTGAGCCCATTACTCGCCACTGACTTCTGATAACGGGGGTCGCCGTATTCATTCAAGTTGTAATTCAAATAAAATGAATGACTTATGTTTGATATTTTTATAATGAACAAGATCAGTTTTGTCATTCATATGTTACACATTGCATCTTTTGATAGAAAAAATCTTTTAGTATTTATCTTTTATTATGAAGTCTTTTCAACATACTCATATTTTCCTAATCTCCGACCTTATAGTTTTTAGTTTTGTTGAAATATTTTATAGAAATGCTGAACATTTTTGAGTACACATACGTATTTACAAAAGATTTAAAAAGACTATCATGGACCCAAATTCATGACCGACCCTTTATCATTTATAAGTAGAAAAATATGCACGGACATAGGTGCCTCGTTGGGCTAGCGTATACTGATCAAGAAATGGTTCAATTCTCTGATCTAGCCGGCAAAGTGTTATTAAGTTTTTCTGATTTTAAAAATGGCCTTAATAACAGCTCGGAGCTTGAAAGTTGGTGTCTTAACCCCTGTACACGTAAAGCAGTTGGTCCTGCGACTCCGATCACCCCTCGATTGTGTCGGATAGCCGTACCATAACATTGTGAGAGTGAGGGAACAGAGAGTGCAACAGTCTTTGGGTACATACTTGTGCGTAATAATATCTCCTGCGTAGTTGGCTGGTCTCCATAGACCAGGTACCATAGACTGACCTAGACCAAGTGATGTCGTCACCAAGTTAATACTATCGGGTATCTTTAATAAATATAACACTTTATTATGACGATATCTTCACAATACCTTTCTGTTTAAAATACCATTGTATATTATTTTACAACCGAACCATTATTCCATTCCAAGTTGTCAAAGGTCCGGGTGACCAACGTAACATATATATATAATGAAACGTCATAGTCAGTACAGGGAGCATCTTGTTCAAAGTAGCCGCGATAAACGCAAGATGGCCTCGATAACGTTTAATGAGGTGCTGAAAAGTATTTACCGCATGAAAAATAAAAAGGCCGTGGGACGATGTGTGTATAGAAACGGTGAAGTCCATAGTGTTTAGTACTTATTTCACGATCATTGTTAACCATGAAAATGTATTTTAATCAACCTGGAACATTGGAGAAGTGCCTTCTTAAATAGAGTTATATATGGTTTTAACTCCAATACCATATATGAAATATAATTCAATTTGCAACTAAACAACGAGAATAAGAAAATTAGATCAAACCTGTATCAACAAGATTTTAAGGATCAATTCTATTATGAATTATTGAGTTAATATATGTAAATATATAGCATCGAGTACTCCTTAAAAAAGATCTTTACCGTATCTCCGTATGTCTTAACACAAAAACGAGCCTTTTTTTCTTAAAAGACAACACCCACATAAAAAATATATCCTGTGCCGCGGGAGACTTTATAAACATACAAGAAACGAACACAAAGAACACCCAAACTCGAACAACAAATTGTGGAAGTTTGAACCCGCAACACTCAGCGCAGTGGAGAGTGCCGTAGCGACCGCTTAAACCACCTCACCATCCATGTAGTGACTTCAATCCAACCCAACCCATACCAACAGAAATATTAGTAGCGGCACAAAAGTTTGGAAATAAAATCTACCGTGATCTGATGTAATTTTGCTTGTGCTGTCGACAGTTAGCACACAAAAATCAATAAATTAGTAGATTTCAAAGTCATGATTCACCTGTTTCGAAATGATGTTATCAAAAGGCTTAAATTGCTTATATTGCTATTATATTGGAATGTTTGAAGAAATATTATCAATACTTAATTATGATATCGTAGAAAACAATCCTACTCTTGATCATTTCCTCAGCAACATAGCGGTATAAAGTTATATTTTTTTTAATATGTACGATTAACTTATGAATGATATGTTACGTAGTTTCTGACTGTTGTGTCTGGTGACTAAGTTATGCATTTATCGATAAGACATATTTTTTGCAATTATCAATTTATCTATGTGCAAAGTACCACAATTTTACAGCTGCCACAATTAGAGAACCAGCTAATAATATTTCCGTTACTAATACTCAGTAATCACAGGAGGTAGTTAATCCCGATGGCGTTAAGCTTTTAGGCTGGCATAAGTACATAGTACGTTGATATATAGAATTACCAACTGTAACAATCTGTTTATCTTCTCACGATCTCGTCCGATTCATCAAATTATCTAGTGGCTTATTCAAAAATAGCAAAGCTCAACTCGAAGAAATCTATGACGTTTTTTAGTCAATGCCAGTTTGTATTACTAATAAAATCTATAGAAATTAAGTTGAGTAAGCTTACAAAACCATTAAACCTTAAAAAATCTTTTAAAAAAAATAAGAGCTCTTTTAAAAAATATGTATCCCTATTATCAAAATTGTGTCTTGATTTTTACTAAGTTGTCAACACCAGTGAAATTTTCCTTTGTTTTTTACACACATTCTTTAGGTCAAATAATAATAATAATTGACACATTAGACACAGATGGCCTTGACATCTGTAAATATATTATAACCGTGAACTAAACAGAATATGGGTATTAGACAACCGATGTAAATACGAGGGCGGTTCGGAAACTTCTTAGCCTAGCCCAAAAAGCGTGGTATAAACAGAAAAAAGTTAAGTGTTTTGAGAACTTCCATCTATGGTATGAACACATGTAAAATTTGGTTTTGATCTGGCAACTCCTTCATATAGAAGCAAGTGTTCAAAAAAGACGCAACCGCGATTTTTTTACAATGGACAAATTAGAAATTCGTGCTGTCATTTAATATTTACATAAAAAGGTTTATCGGGACAAGAAATTCATAATGATATGGTGAATGTGTTAGGTCAAAGTGCTCCTTCATATGCAACAGTAAAAAATTGGGTTGCTGAATTAAAACGTGGTCGTACAAGCATTGAAGATGAACCACGTAGTGGACGTCCAAAAACAGCAACAACAACAGAAATTGTAGGCAAAGTGCATGATATGGTATTAAATGATCGACGAATAAAAGTGCGTGAAATAGCTAATATCATGGGCATCTCGAATGATCAAGTCCATTTAATTTTGCATGAAGAACTACAGATGCAAAACCTTTCTGCAACATGGGTGCCGCATTTGTTAACAGTCGACCAAAAACGCATAAGAATGAACATTTCTCAAGCTTGTTTGGATCGTTTTAAGCGAAATAAAATGGATTTTAAGTGTCGTTTCATAACTGTTGATGAGACATGGATCCACCACTATACTCCAGAGACAAAAAAACAATCCAAACAATGGACTGAAGCTGGAGGAAGTGCCCCAAAGAAGGTAAAAACAATTCAATCGGCTGGTAAGGTTATGGCAACGGTTTTTTGGGACTTCAAAGGTATTTTATTGATTGACTATCTGCAAAAGGGTAAAACAATAAATTCAGAGTACTATTGCAACCTTTTGGATCAATTAAATGCAAAAATTCAAGAAAAACGTCCTGGTTTACGATACAAAAAAATAATTTTTCATCAAGACAACGCACCAGCGCACAAGAGTGTTTTAACAATGGCTAAAATCAACGAATTAAAGTACGAGTACGAGTTGCTTGACTACCCACCTTATTCTCCTGATTTAGCTCCCAGTGACTTTTACCTATTCGCAAACCTAAAAAAATTCATTTCTGGCAAGCGTTTTACCTCAAATGAAGATGCAATTGCAGTTGTAAGCCACTATTTTGAAGACCTTGAGGAAAACTATTTTAATCAAGGGATAGAATTGCTAGATAAGCGTTGGACTAAGTGTATTGAAGTTTCAGGAGATTATATTGAAAAATAAAAATGTTTTTGAAAAACTAACTATTCTCTTTCATTGATAGGCTAAGAAGTTTCCGAACCGCCCTCGTACATATTTACTTTTTTATAAATACATACACATTAAAGGTAGGAAACACTCAAACTGAAACAAATATTGTTATATATATCTTCCAAACATTTAGTCCGACCCGGGAATCGAAAGCTAAGACCTCAAGCACAGTAGACACATACGCTACTTACGTATACTCGTACTTAATTTACTACGTGAATTTTTCTTTTCTTGATGTAGTATAAAAAGCAATACCTACTTTTAAAAGGTTTTAGTGTCTGTTATAGCGTTCTACTTCTTTACTAACGAGACATATAATTAGGATAAACCGATAGGCGGTCAGTTAAGCAAACGAATAGCTGAAAGGTAATAATTATTGTCGGCGAACAGAGTCTAAGCGAAAACTAAATTGTGAGATGTAGTTTACAACATGTGTAAAAGGTTTACTTGACAAGAAAGTACTAAACATGTCTGCCAACTACGTCGTACGAGCTAAAGTCAGAATGGTCACCCAACTAACCAAGTAAAGTTTAATTAGCTGAGTGTTCGTGAGAAACGCTCGGTGAAATTACTCGCTTTATCTTCTAGTTTAAAAGGTTATCTGTGCTATACTTCGCATTAATTAAACATCCTACTATACGTAAGAAAAACCTACACTGTCAAAAGTAGACTACGCGTAATCTGAAAACAAAACTCAAAAATATTTCACAAACTAAAATGTTTTCTTATTTTTAAACCACTCAAATGTTTAAAATTCTTAGAAGATAGAAAACTGCATCAATTTCTTTTGTTAGATAAATAAAAAGAAAACTAGCTACTAGTACTTAGACGAATGAATTCTTCAAGGGTAGATCTAGTGTTTTAGCTATCATTAATGTTGCTTCTAGCATTGACCGAGAACAAGGCAACACCATTAGTTACGGATTCGAATAATATTAGCGTAAGGCCTTCGTTAAACAACATAGAATAATACCTTAAATCGCCTCAACATTTAGACTCCAATGTTTATTTTAAAATTGAATACTCTTGAAGTCAAGAATAACAAAAGTATTTGACAATTAATATTTTTCTTTTATCTAAGATTCGGCAAAAATATGACACGGCTCTATTAACACGACATGTTAAGAAAGTTCACTGCAATATCCTATTAAACTACTCTAACAATAGAATGTTGTCGCTTTGGGTTGCAGTTTGGTCAGGGAGTAGACCTCTTTGGATAATTGACATTCAATGAAATATGATAAGATTTGCCGACCCCAATATAAAATACGTATGTAGGTAAAAAATAAATGTACATGTTTGTAGGAAGAAAAAAAATTAAAATAAATAAAATCACCTTCCTATCAAACACAAATAAAATACTCGTATATTATATTTATATGTACAGAGACGCACGTAAAATATATTTCTAAAAACTGATGAAATACATGAAGTTTAGAGACCGACAAACAATAGTGCAAAAGCGCAATCACTGACAAAAACTGACCGTATAATATATGTTAAATAATTCAATCGTAATCCACCAAGTTTATTTTCTGTCATACAAACAATAAAACACTAATAAATAACATCGCGCAGTCTATTTTGGAATTAAGACAATGGCTTGTGGATCTTTTATTATAATAATCTATACCATACATAAAAATGTTGGTAAATCCAAGTCTTTGTACATAAGAAACAAAGACCGTTATAGTGTAGTATATTTTTTACTCAAACGATTTTGTCATAAATTACATTAAGGAGCCAAGTGTGATAATAACTTAGTGTAATGATTTGAAAAAGTAGCGGCTAACAGACAAAGATGTTTAAAACAGTGATCGTGTTTACTTGAACGATCTAAGTGTTTGTATAACCCGAATGATATCACTGAATCTCGCAATTAGTTAGGACGTTAGAAGCAAAGTCATATAGTGGTCTACAAACATTTGTTAAAATTATCTAAGCTGTAGAAAATGTGATTAAAATACAATAAAACAATATTGCGTCTAATGGAAACGAAGATTCTGCGATATATGTAATTAAAGATATTCTATTTAAACGTCTTATTAAGTCAGCTGTCATAAAAACCATGCTATATTTCTTAGTAGTGGTCACTTTTGAAATAAAATTTGAAGGGTAACGTGAGTTTCATGAGAAAAAAGAGTATGTATTATAAAGGCATTTTATGACCTCTAATTTGGAAAACATAGAGAATCGAATGTTATATTTTAAAATTTATTTATACTGAAATAATATATTTGTTTGTGTGGTGACAGATGAAGAATACGAAATGTCACCACGTCTGTTCATCCCGTGGGTCTTGTAAGAGGTGACTGAGAGAGCAAACTACGCGAGATAACATTGTTTATATAGAACAGCGGTTCTCAATCTTTTTTGGTGACGGAACCCTTTTGGAAAGCGAAATACTTGACGGAACCCTATAATAAAACAATAGTTTTTAAAAGTGTATTCTTTATTAATAAGCATAATAAAAGTACAATGTAACAGTTAGTTATTACTTACTTACATAACAAGTATAATAATAGAAGTTATTAAAAAAGAAAAAAAATCTAATGGGAGGTATGAAACTGTTTTTTATTTTTCATCAATTGGTTGATATCAGGTTTGATAGAGGACAGTTGAAGTCTCATATCAGGTTCGGCGTCCAGTCTATTGCGGTATTTTGTTTTCGTAGCTGCATAGGTTGAGAATCCTGTTTCGCACAAATATGTTGTTGGGAACGGGAGAAGAATATTCAGAGCCATTTTGGCAAGCATTGGAGATTCATCACGAATTCTGCACCAAAAATCGTTGAGAGGCGTCGTTTTGAACAGTACCTCCATACTTGTGTCTGATGACATATCTAAAAGAGATTCATATATCTCGTTTGACATACTTTCGGGCTTTTGTAAGTTGGGTAAAAAAGGATTATGAATCCATGAATTCAGTTTCATTTTTGTATTTTGTTCTTCGGGAAAATACTTCTCAAAAGATGCGCGCATCGTAGTGAGATATTTGACCAATTCCTCAAATACATCATCTTGAAACATTTCTGAATCGTTATCGCTAACAAACTCATTGAGTGAGGTAAAGCTTTCTATTTCTCTCTTTCCAACGCAAATAATCCAAAAATCTAATTTTCTTTTGAAGGCAGTTATTTTATCACAGGCCTGGAACACTGTTGTCTGTTTACCTTGCAATGATACATTTAATTCGTTCAGTTTTTGAAAGATATCCGCCATAAAAGACAGTCGGAACAACCAAGTTTTATCATACAAACGGTTTTTCAAATTAAAAGCAGTATCTGAAAGAAACATTTGTAACTCGGCTCTAAGTTCAAATAGCCTTGTTAAAGTTTTACCCCTAGACAGCCATCGCACTTCTGTATGGAGCAGCAGTGTTTTATGTTTGCTGCCATAATCTTCACACAATAATGAGAACAATCGGGATTGTAGTGGTCGTGTTTTGATAAAATTAATTATTTTTACCGCTTCTTCCATAACTAATTTTAGATTTGACGGCATTTGCTTCATCGCAAGTGCTTGTCTATGCAGGATACAATGGCTGGAACTACAATTAGGCGCTTTATTTTTTATTCGTGACACTAGTCCTGCTGTAATACCCGTCATCGCCTTGGCCCCATCTGTACAAATGTCAATGCAATTGTTCCAACTGAGATTATTTTCCCCAAAAAATATATTTATTTTATTAAAAATTTCTTCTCCGGTAGTTTTTGTGGGCAGCGGTGAACACATAAGCATATCTTCTTCCAAAGAACTTTCATATGGATATCTCACGATAACCAGCAAGATAGCCAGACCAGCGACATCAGTAGACTCATCTATTTGCAAGACGAATCGTGTTTCTTGTAGACGTGTAACTAATTCTTGTTTGACGTAGCTTGCCAGATCATGAATTCGCCGTGAAACAGTATCGTTTGATAGCGGCACAGTAGAAACATGCTTTGCAGATTTTTCATCGAGCATACATTTTGTTATGTCTAACACACATGGTTTTATTAAATTCTCAGCGATAGTGTGCGCTTCACCTGCTTGTGCAATGCGATAGCTAACTAAATATGATGCCTCTGTGGCCTTTTCATTGATAGTTTGGGTTACATGCATCATAGTTTTTTGACTTTCCAATAACTGTTCTTTTTTACGTACAAAAAATTCTTTATTTTTGTCTTTAGACTCGGGGTGTACAGTTTCTAAATGCCGGCGCAACTTGGCAGGTGCCATGGAACTATTAGGAAGCAGTTTACTACATAACATGCAGAGAGGTGAGCCGTTGGAATCAACAAATCCGAAATTGATATATGATTCATCATACTTCCTTTTTTTCGCCTTTGAAACCGTGGAACTTGACGTCGTTGCATAATCGTCTGGATCGGTAATTGCTGTATACTCCGCGCGATCTGATTTTGAACATTCGGCTTCGTTAGAAGATGTTGTTGCAACACGTTTAACGCCTGTAAGCCAACGTTCCATTCTTCTTTATTAATAATGTTACATGTCAGGATGGTGGGGTCAAAATAACGCACGATCGTTACTGCGTAAAAGAGTTTAGTCCAAAGAAGAAATGTACAATCAGAATACAGCAGTAGAACACTAAACACTTTGTTTCTAGCAAGTAGGTACTAATCACTCCGAACACTAATCGTCGACTAACTAAGCGTCGAGGCGCGATCGCCGCTTTTATAGTCCTAGCCAGATCTCGAACATTCTCAAAAATACTCGAGTCGGCGCCTTTGATAAATAACAAGCCGAAATAAAAATAGAAATACAAAAAATGCTGTGTAAACAATTTCGACTTTACGTTTTAAAATTAGAGCCGAAAGTAGCTTGTTTACAATTATTGTTAATCTCAGGGGCGGCTTTTATCAAAGGGACTCGCGCGCTTTTATCAAAGGGACTCGCGCTCACAAGTAGATATCCGCGGTGGCGGCATAGTAAAATTGTACGAGGTGACTAAGGTCGGCTGCGCCTCGTGAATCGTGATACGCCGCGTCAGAACGGTCGACCAGAGAGAGGTGTTTGGAATTTTTTCTAAATTCTTGCGGAACCCCTACAGGGATGTCGCGGAACCCTAGGGTTCCGCGGAACACACTTAGAGAATGGCGGATATAGAATATTATATTAATTTTATATACATATATGTTTATGTATTGTTTATATAAAATAATATTTTATTAGTAATGTATGTCAACTTGATTATTTTACCTTTGCACCTACCGCATCATGTTTCTACATCACCTAAAAGTTGACTGGGAGAGAATGCCTCATGGCATTAAGTCCGTCTTTGTACAACATGTACATTAAGTATAAATAAATAAATAAATAAACATCATTGCAAAGAGAAGGAAAACTTTGAAATAATTTCAAACCTCTCATGAAATAAATAATAACCTGAAATAATTTCAACAAATCTCTTTAGTAAAAAACTAAAGAGAGACCTATATCCAACTATGGACTGTTTTGAAATATTTAAAATTGTGAATTTTATGAAAAGTTCTTTAATCTAATTAATCAGAAAAATGCATCTAACTCACGACAAGAGCATTTGCTCGAACAGTTGCTGATATTTAGTATGCTAAAAAACTCACGTGATTCAGAGAATATAGGCGAACATTTGTTATCTTTTGTAAAATAAATATACATAATATGAATATTGGTGATCGCAATTATTAATGGTCGTAAGCATGTTTGAACATGTCCGTCAAGATTATAGGCACATGGGTGACGGCGTACTTTGGCAGTCCTGCCTGAGTACGAGCATTGTAACCCGGTAGAAACACCATACCAATTCAAAGTCACACAAAAACTATTATTCGCATTTCGTTTATCATAATTATATGTCATGGATTAACCTAAGATCGTGGAAGCCTATCCGAGATCTACGGAATTTGAACTCTAAAAGGCAATCTTACTACTAAAGAATTACTAGAAGGCACCATGTACTTGATAATTGATAAAAATTGATTAAAGTTTAAGATTTTTTAATTATTTATTATGACCAGTGTAACTTTAACAGTATAGTACAGTACACATGCGCGTAGGTACACGATAACTTCATGTACTTTCAAACTTTTAAATTATTTAAACTTCAAGTATTCCTAATTTCATGTGCCTTTAATCTCAAAACTTTTTGTACTGTTACAAAAATACTTTTATACTACAGAAGAAGTCATCCATGATAGAGACAAGATATGACTAATTCGTTCTTAGTCATGGTTTACAACTCCTGGAGAGCATGATGATTAAAACTATCCAGGGATCCGGTAATGCTCCCGCCAAGTCAAGCAAAAAGTATTATAAAATAAAGGTGCAGTATGTACGAGTATGTAGTGGGAGGAATAGGGGTGGTGACATACCGTATTCTTAATCAGATTTCAAATCAAACGTAATCAGATTTTATATTCCTATTCACTAATTAAGTTAATAAAATCGATGTTTATATTATTCATACACACATAAAAGTATAGTATAGCGTAGATTTGTTACTCGGTGCATGTGTAAAGCTACATTTATTTTGTGCTAGCTGACTTACATATATAACTTTGGTTTGCGTCTCTGAAAAGGAATAATGTTTCTCCGTTTTTGCAACATTTTCTATCGATGCTCAGATGAATAGTAGTTGAGATATTGGTCGCAACGTTATACTCCATAGTTACTGTCCGCCTCGTTGCTCTAATAGTTAGTGTATTTGACTGACGATCAAGAAGTTTCGGATTATATTCCAAGGTCGGGCCAAAAAGTGTTACTGAGTTTTTCTAATTTTAGAAATGCTTAATAACAGCCCGGAGTTTGGAAGTTGGGGTCTTAATCCCCCTGCCTCGGAGAACACGTAAGCCGTCAGCCCTGCAGTCAGCCTCTCCCCGGCCATACCGGATAGCCGGCCCATCGGATTGTAGAAGTGAGTGAGCACAAGGGGTGTACCTCTATGTTAGTGCATACACTTGTGCACTACAATATCTCCTGTGCAGTCGGCTAGTCTTCGTTGAGCCTGGCCGTCGTAACAGAAATCAGCTAGGGTACATCATGTTGCATAAGCTAACCTGTAGCATTCTTAGATGAATGGACTATCCGACACTAAAAGATTTTCTTTAATTCGAATTAGTTAGTACCTCTTGAGATTGGTGTGTTCAATCAAGTAGATGATGAAAAAATGCTTCATCGATAGCAATATTTACGAACATAGGCATATCTTGAAATATTGATATTACTGATATATATGTATGACACTATAGATATGCAACTGTATTGATAAATGTGTCATTAATAACGATTGTCTACTACACAGCTTAAGAAAGATTACTTAGTCATACAATCTTCTACTGAAACGATTGAATGTGTCCGCGTCTAAGGGGCTTGTACTAGTTAGGACCGATATATCTATGATCAGGATCTTTTATCTATCTCATATTATCGCCTAAAGTTAAGAACAAAGAAATTTATTTTTATGGTATTAAAATAACGTACCTTTAGCAATGGTATTACTGAAGGTACGTTATGAAATTTTAAGAGGATATCGTTATTATGGAAAATATGATTTAATGAAGCATATTTAAAGATGGTTGTGAAATAAAACTCAGGTTTTTACTATAAAGGCTTTGGCAAGTCTATATTTCAAATATTGAGCAAACTCAAAATCGTAAGAGCAATAATTTATTCAAATGAAAAGATTAATCGAATAGGCTCAGGTTGGTTCATATCCTGAAGAATAAAACTGAAAAGAATAAAAGCCCAAGATATTATATGATTATGATTGACATAAAAACGAGTATCCACATCACAATATATGAATAGGATTGTGAAAGTAAAAGAAAAACCATGCTAAAAATTGGAACGAAATGTCCTTAATATGCATACATCAATAGCCTTTCAGTCTGCTGGACGGAAGACAAATTTCATAGTAACACTTTACCCACCTGTCTGGCCAGCGTGGTGCAGTAAGCTAAAATCTCATTTCTAAGGACATGCCTATGTCCAGTAGTGAATACATGATTAAAAGAATTTATGACAGACTGGCTGAACCACCAAAAGAGGCAAAAACGTGACGATTTTTATATCCCGATACTGAGTTATATCCGAAGAATATGGAATGACCAATCAGGCTATACGTAACACGTGTTACGTTTCTAAGTAATACTTCACTTCTATTTCTATGGAAAATCTCAAAAAATTATGGCAAACGGTAACTGTGTAAGAAAATAGTCTTTTACAATTGGATTTCGATATTAACAGTGTTATATGACACACAGTGATTCGACGCTTTTAGTAATCGGTCAAAATCGTTATCATAAAGATCGTAAAATTATCTTATTGCTACAGCTGATCACGATGCCAACAATTACTACAATCTTATACAGCAGACTTACAATACAGAACATCAATAACAATAGCGTTCTTACTACTACGCTACGACTGAATACGTTTATATTTTAGAAAATAATCAATTCAGAACGACCGATATCCTTTTTCCCTTTCATAATGTGACGCAATCCTCTTGAAAACAATGATTTCATGATAAATACATGAAATAACTCCTTTTGTGGTGTAAAACATGTTAGAAGTTAATATATTAATACATTTAACTTAGCGTTACATTATACGCTAGGTACAAACATAGAAACTAAATATTTGTTGGGTACAGTCGTGCACGTCATATATTTGTTCTAACAAATTAAAAAAATAAATATAGGCAGCAAAATATAACGGCAACGTGAAAAATGTTACTTTAGAAGAATCATGTATTAAATACTGGTGTTATTTAATGAGAAGAATGAATTAAATATCGTTGAATTATATATAAAATAACAGGCCAATTTATGATTAATTTAATCAATTAAAATCAGCTGGAGTTACAGCTGTATCAGCGATAACTGATTTTTATTTGTTGTTGCCTATATTTTCATTTCTGTCGATAGCTTTCTAAATTTATTCGACTTGTATGATAAGTGGCATTCGAACTTCGTGGCAATATGCGCGTGTTATATAGGTACCCGTGTTACTGGTATATTAATTTTATAACTTACGTTAATTTTAAATAACCACAACATTAACTGGTTTATAGTTTATATTGCTTTAGTAATAGCAAGACCTCGACGGTAGTGCTATTCAAAAAAGTTTAAGCTTGTCTTGAATTGAAAAGTACTTTTTTATACGTTAAATCATTTTTTTTTTAAACTTACACATTAGGTTTGTGTCAGTATGGCGAATTACCGTACTACACGCATACAGTATCAATAAGGAAAATAGTGATTGCTTCAAATATTTTTAAAATTTCAAACTAGCCAAATATGTAAATGTGTTTGAAGATCGAACATTATTTAACTTGCCCCAACATAACGAGGTTACATCAACTCGAGTACCTACTTGCTTACTTATAGTACGTTAACTTGTTTCGTGTGCAAGTGACTTTCTAATATAACAAAATATTTTTATAATGAGCATACCCCTGAGGACAGGTCCTATTTGAAGCTATCAATTTTCATAAAATTTGTAAATATCAGTTTTCTTACCTTAAAAATAAAATTGCTGTCCTTCCAGCACCGTCAAAATAACAACTTCACTCGCGATACACTCGAAAAATTTAGTTTTATTCAAATAGCACCTTTAGCAAATGTAAACAAAAGCGCCTATATCGAAACTCACGTGTACGGAATATTATAATTGCAATGTGTTCGTATGTTGTTAAAATAGTTGCAATTTTAATTAGCGTGTATGTCGCGTGTGCGTCCGATACGTCGACAGCGAAGTACGATCGTCGATGAGCGTACCAGCCACGCAGACTAGCGGCGGCGAGGCAGCGCGTGCACTGAGTGGCGAGCCGTGGCCAGTGGCGCGTCGCTGCCGGCCGCCGCGAGACTCTGCCCCGCGCGTGCGCCGGACCAGTTCCAAACAGCCTCCCGCGCCCACCAGCCTGCAGCCCGCACACCACCGCACCACATGCGATCTGCATCCACCTACCTAGTCGACGGCAACTTACGATAAATGCACTAAGGAACTCACAAATCAGGGCACTAAATATCATATGTCAATTGAAGTTACTAAGATGTCGTCAGATAGTTTACATATCAGTGCAATAAATATCTACTAATGGGCACTGATGTCCTTATCTTTATAATGGAGCAGGGAGCTAAATGCTCGGCGTTCAGTTCACTGAGACCTATTCGCTGTAAATAATTTACTGCGCTGTATATTTTCCATGTACGTAATTTCTATAAAAACATTTATTCAATTATATTTTTTTAATGTAGAATGTAACCAGCATTTTTTTATTAATGAATATAGTACATATAAATATATGTGTTCAATTTATGAAATGTATCTAAAGACAAATGATGTTGAGCATTAATTTATATTAATGAACATCCGTATAATATCTGAACTTGTAATTTTGACGTCAGTAATACTTATTTAAATCCTGCATATTACACAATACCGTGTTACTTAAAGCATAAATTTATTAAATGAGATTTCAACGTGGCAATAAGGTTAATAACAAAAAGGAAACACCTATTGTAGTATTATCGCATTGAAATTAATGAGACAGTTACACAATAGTCGATGTTCGTTCTTGAAGTTTTTAAATATGGTAAACGTAGCAAACGGTAATACAAAGTCTATGATGGTGGTTTGGTTCTGATTTTACATTAACATGTTTGCAGAGAATACTGAGGTCAATTCTAATTTCTTAATGTTTTGATGGTTCGTTTATACATTGTAGTAGTGAAAATGAACATAAATGAAAACTGGGTTTAAAAAAATAATATTTTGTGATGCGGAGGACATCTTTTCCTTTTCCTCGAACTACGCTGAATACAATACATATCATACTCTCTAATAAGTGAAAAGATTGGTGAAAAAACGTAATGAAAAAAGTTTTTAAAAATTCTTACATATTCTACCACAAAAACAATAAGACTATTAAGCAATTTTTGTCTTTAAGAACGTAAAACCTACCTAAGTTCTTATTTATTATTTACCCACCTACACCCCAAGCCGTAAAAGTTCTTTGAAAATATTGTAAAAACTTTAAACGTATTAGGACAGTAAGAGGTGGTGTAGAATAAGTGACCCATTTCACATAAAATGAAGACACTTAATTCACACAGTCACTATAAAATATTATTACTTAATAAATTAAGTAGCAACTTAAATCACATTTTACACTAGAAAAACCATATTGCTTCTTCAAGACTGAATTTTTATATGATATATAGATAGGATATAATTATATATTCATCACAAATCAATAGTATAAAGAAGTTTAAGACAGGCGACAGAAATCCCACAAAATTATGTTTTATGCATGTGTTTGTAATGAATTGATCACAACCGTCAATCGAAAGCTCAAAACTTCGATTTGCATTTTTTACTTGGCCTAATCACAAACATGTGGAAAAACATATGTTACAGTTAGATACTGTTGATGATAGCCATAAATAGGGTACCCTTTGCCACCGCCTTAAATATAATGGGTTGTTGCTATTTGCTCGTTCGGAAATTTAATTATCATTCATACGCTTATTTAATGACTAATTGGGTTTTGTTATCGTTCATGTATTTGGGTCGATCACCGTATCATTCATTTTTCGGACGTTTAAGATGTGTAACGTTTGTTCATAAATGTTCATAAATAATTGTTACAATAATTAATGATAGGCACATAGTTAGATTCGTCTACACGAAGTTCTAGAACTGTGTACTTGATAATGCATAAATTATTCATAATTAATTCCTAATAAGTTCAATGTTCCTCTAGACGGTATAGGCTTTATTATAATATATATATATATATAAAACTTTATATTAAAATTAGTATAAAGTTCTCATTAAAACGTCAGCATCTTATCTGCCTAGCCTTTATTAATTCAAATTTAAGGACCGTTGAGGTACATAAGACTGCTCGTATATAATCAGTACCAATCATATCCGCAAGAATACACAGCTTTGACTACCGTCCTCATGAAGCTGGTTCTCCTCACCTTCTTCGCGGTGTCGCCGCCGACTACGAGTGTAGGACCTCCGGGCACGAGTACAGGCCGCGCGGAGGTCCGCCAACTCCTGGGACCACCAGTAAACCTCCTTCCGAGGAGGCCGACAAGCTCGGATGCATAGCATGGCCGCATCGCAGATCTGCGTAATCGCATCACGGAAACGACCAGCCCCCATGTCGACGTCCTCGGTCGGAGCCTGTGGAGGCAGCCAGGAGTGAATAATGGCTACCCCCTCCAGCAGCTCCCTATTCAGTTTGGCTATAGCCCACCGCGGAAAGCGAGAAGAACGCCGAGCCTTGTGACCCCTACTGGGGTCCTGGGTCCGGGAGAGCTCAAATCGGATGTAAAGGTGATCCGAGAGCGTCTCAACCTCTTCAAGGAAACGCCAATTCCTTACTCGTGCGGCAAGGGCAGGGGTAGCGTCGAAAGGTCCACTATCGACCCCCCCTGCTGTCGCACGCACGTATTTGTGGAGCCTCTGTTTAATAAACAGAGGCCCACCGAGGCCGCCCCCTCCTCTACGGCCTCGCCCCTAGCGTCCGTCCTGGGTGAACCCCACGCAATGGACTTTGCGCAAGGAACGCTAACCATCCTGGTCTTGGGCAATTCGCATGCATCCGCTGCCAGCCACCTTCTTCAAGCCGTCGGTCCATCGCGCCGTAGAGCGCTCTACACTACATTTACCCAATCGTGGTATCCATTAGTACACTTTGGTTTCAGCGACCATCGGTTCGCCTGGAGACATGACCGGCCCACTTCCACTTCAGCATACTGATTCACCGTGTGATGTCAGTTACTCTAGTTCTCTGTCAAATAACCTCGTTACGAATTTTATCAGCCAGAGAAACGCCCAGCATCGCACGCTCCATCGCACGCTGAGCTGCTTTAGACTTATGGACTAGTCTAATGGTGAGCGTCCACATCTCGGCTCCGTATGTAATTACAAGTAGAACGCACTGATCAAATACTTTACTCTTTAATGATTATGGGATCGGCGACTCGAAGATGTGACGAAACTTTCCGAACGCCGCCTAGCCCAAACGAATTCTCCTATCGGTATAGTTTGCCCAAAATAGATGTATTCCTGCACCACCCCGATAGCAGCGCCATTTACGGTTATGGGACTCGGGGATACATGCCTATTATGCATTATTTTCGTTTTTTCGATGTTCATCCTTAGTCCCACTCGTTTTGAAGAATCATCCAGACTGCTCAGCATTTCTTCCAGATCATGCAGAGATTCCGACAAGATGACTATATCGTCTGCAAACCGCAGAAGTAAGAGGTGTCAGCCATTGATATCAATTCCCTCTTCGTTCCAATCGAGCGTTTTGAAGACGTCTTCTAATGTATTCGTAAATAGTTTCGGAGATATAACATCTGCCTGTCTTACCCCACGATGCAATTGGATTGGTCTTGAGCTCTTTTCTTGTACTTGGACGGCGATTGTTGCAGCTTCATAGAGGCGTACCATTACCTAAATATATCGGTAGTCGACCAAGCATTTCTGCATGGATTCCAGGACAGCCCAAGTGTCGACAGTATCGAAGGCTTTCTCGTAGTTTAAGTTGTTTGAACTTGTTTAATTTGTCTTGACGAGTACTTTGTCTTTACACGACATTCAGGGTTTGATGATAGAACTGGAAGGTGGTCTTAGCAACTTCGTTATAAAACGTCATAAACCTGTCGAGTTCTGGCTTCGTATAATTCGTTTTGGCTTGCTCTTCGCCTCTAAACTGTATCCAAGGTCTGATAATGGAGCTGAAAGTGACCATAAGCACCATATTAAAATGATATAATTCTATTAAATTTAGGCTTATTTGATTTCTTGAGGAGCACTTTGGTCCTAAATGGTAACTAAGGTTTGATGATGAAAACTGGAAAGTGATCACAGGGTCTTGGTAATGAAATAGTGGAACCGTCTCAAGTTTGAACTTTTTCGATTCTAGATACTTTAGACCTAAACAACGTCTATGTGCACCCCCATTAGATTTGGAAAAATAAGTTCGTTCCATTTGTTGTAAATGTCAATTTCATGATGAACAGACTGAGAAACCTGTCTAGCGATAACTAAAAACAACTCTAAAAGGAATAAAATAAAGTTTTCGTTCAAAAGTTTTACTATCAACTTGTAATGTAATGTACATAATTTTTACAATATCAAAGCTTGTCGTATGGTACACAATTTATATGATATAATAACTTGTCGCTAGATTTAACTAAACAAGTAAATTAGATAATTAGATTTGATTCATTTTAACCGGTACAATTTTCAAACTAAGTAAATATGCATACTTAAATCTTGCGACAAGCTTTTGTGTCATTATATTATAAGTTGTATGTTGTAATTATATTATAATTTAATAGTAAAAACTTTCAAGGTAAACTCTATTTTATTCTTTTAAGCATGTTTAAACGAAAGTTCATTTTTAAAGAATTTATTTTACTTTAAATATATAAAGTAATATTTTATTGAATAAATTTGTACATTAAATTGACTTAACTGGTTAATTCAAAAGGCAACAATTAATCCAATATCCAGACTGCTCACTTATGCTCATTTTATAGTAGATACTTAAATTTTGAAAGATCTCACAGTAATTTTCACGCATGTATTTCGGCAAAATCCGACTAATTTTGGGCCCTTAAGTCCTTAGTTAAAACTCCTTAAAACGACAGGGCTTTGATTTTCAGGAAAATATATTTTTTCTTTTTTTTATCTATATTCATTACATATATGTCTACCAAATTTGGTTTGTCAGTAAATTCTACTAAGTGTCAAGTGATTGTCGTGGGGAGCAAACAAATGCTCAGTAGGTTGGACGTGGCAACTATCCCACCTGTTGTTTATGACAACCTGACTATACCACTGAGTGCAGTAGTTAAAAACCTGGGCCTATATATGGACTCGACACTTGATTGGCGTGCTCAAGTTACACACGTGAGCCAGAAAGTTACCTCGTGCCTCCGTGCGTTGTATCGTTTAAAAAATTTTCTCCCTATTAAAACTAAGGCTACGCTTATGCAGTCCCTAATTATTCCCTTAATCGATTATGGTGATGTGTGCTATTTTGACCTGAATGCAGACCTCCTCAACAAACTAGATCGCCTTCTCAATAACTGCATTCGATTCGTTTACAATCTTCGCAAGTATGATCATGTGTCTGCTTTACGTTCCCAGCTACAATGGCTCCCAATTCGACAGCGCCGTAGTTTGCGTGCACTCACTTTTCTTTTTTCGTTTCTCAACTCTCCATCGCTACCTGAATACCTTCTTCCCCACTTCCGTCTCTTATGTTCCACCCATGATCGAAACCTTCGGTCAAAAAACAACATGCTTCTTCTATGCCCCCCTCACACCTCCAACTTTATCAATTCCTCCTTCTTTGTGCAGTCAGTTCTTCTATGGAATGCACTGCCCGTCGATATCAGGATGTCCACAAATCGCCACACATTTAAGGCAAAAGTACGTGATCTACTTAGAGATAATTTGGTGGAATCGTCTTAACGAGTACCCGAGTTAGTGTCTATATTTATATAGAATATTGTATTGATTTTATATACATGTATGTTTATGTATTGTTTATGTACTGTTTATGTAAAATAATATTTTATTAGTAATGTATGTCAACTTTATTATTTTACCTTTGCACCTGCCGCATCATGTTTCTACATCACCTAAAGGTTGACTGGGAGAGAATGCCCCATGGCATTAAGTCCGCCTTTGTACATGTGCATTAAGAATAAATAAATAAATAAATAAATATGTAATAAATGTAATGTAGAGAATTATGCCAGCCCCATCCCATCCCACAATAACCAACCACATCATACAGGAAATTTCTAAAATGATGTTTACATATTAACATACATATAACAATAACAGCAAAGATTCAAATCAAGATTCATAATTTGGACAGTCAATCACATTTTCTTTAAATTGTAAATAATACTAGTAAGGAAAGTCTTATACAGCATAAAACTATCTCATTTATTTAAAACGGTACAATGTGTTAGTGTGTTAACATAGTTGCGCACGCTACTAAATAAGAAACGTGCGCAATTTTACCAAATCTGATCATTTGTAGTTAGTAATATCCTTGAACCTGATGCCTTGATCCCGTTATTTGATATCATGCTTCATTTGAATCTAGAATTAGTTGGGCACAGACACCCCATAACTAGGTTAAAGTTAGATAAAAGTTTTAATATACTACTTTAAGAGGATTAAGTCAATCCCTTCCAGTCGAAGTTTTTAAATTTCAGACTTATGAAAATTATAAATTAACATATTTTTGATAAAAAAATGTATGTAATACAAGTTACGTAATTATAACATAATAAATTATCTTTGTGATGGTTTAAATTTCTTAATATAAGAGAGACATTCGCCTCCACAAACGTACTTTATAAAAACTTAATATGAATAAATACAAAAAGTAGAGACCATTATCTAAGTTCTTGAACGAACACTTCAATATGAATAACTGAATAAGAATCCAACAAAGACGAGGTATTGCATAAAAGACACTTGCAGTTCATTATGAACTACATTTTTTTTTCCTGTTTATGATGATAACAACTTCATACATAGTATTGGGATGACGTTTGGCATTCCAGCACTTTGAAAAGTGATAAGATATATTAGACTCATTTTATAAATATATGACTAAATCTAACTACACTACTTAGTAGGTAAGTAAACAAAGGTTGAAATTTTACTTTGACTGAAATTTGTTTAAGCAGTTACACTCACATACTTATTATTGAATTATTAACTTAAGTACCCATAGAATAGTGGCGGTACGCTGCTACACTTCACTGCGCTTATTGTGGTTGCTTTGATGAAAGATGAAGAACAAAATTAACGTGAATAACATATAAAACAATTATTCTATCAACCTATATCATATGTATTTATCTTTATCGAGCAAAGTTATCAGGTAGGTAGAAATCCACTCAAGCCTTGTAGCACTACCTCCAACAGAAAGTAAACTACATATACATAGTATGTGAAAATTTCATGTTTTTTTATAATTTTCAAGATTTATTTTTCCTTCCTGTAGTAAATTTTTAAGCATTAAGTACTTTTCTTTAAAGTGAAATAAATGAAATCGTCAACCATCATCAAAACAATGTTTTTATGTGTATCATAATGATGTAATTACCAGATTACATAAATAATATTTACGTTGTTTTGTGTAGACATACCTAAGTAGATAGATAGGTATCCTTTAGTGCATACTAAAAACTATTACATAATCTAGAAAATGTATAAGTAACAGTACAATAGGTGTTTTATCGTAGTCTGCGATCTCCTACAGACGACCTTAGTATGAACTATGCTTATACATACTTAACGGCAACTCGTGGTATACAATGTCTATAAAATTAGAAGAAAAATTATAATTTGTATGTAAAAATTTGCATTACATACATGGTACATACTCACATCCAGGTGATCCAAAATAAATTCCTAGAGTATTATTTTTAAAGAAAAGTTATACAGAAAATAAATATGTAGTTATTATATATATCTTTATCAGTGCGATGACGGATTAAGAATACGAAATATTAGCACCTCTATTCATCAAATGGGAGTCGTAAGAGGCGACTAAGCGAGCAAACTACACAGGACATCGTCATTGCAACAACAACTTGTCTGATCAGCGTGGTATAGCAGGTAAAAACCTTCTGTCTAAGGAGAGGCATATGTCAAACAGTAGACTGTTAAAGGCTGTTGATGAAGATGATGATGATATCTTGAAGAAGGTTTTTGAAAACTTTAATGCGGTGTAATATGTAAAACATCTTTAAAAGTGAATTGTTTTTAATCGGTCTATATAAAATGCAAGACCAGAATATCAAAATAAGGTAGAATTGACGGTGAGCAATAATATAATTTATATATTTACTGAAAATGTGTAAGATTTATCTATTTTGATATTATTTAGAACAATTTAGACAGCTGCACCAAAAAAATCTAAAGATGTTGTGGGTCACCCATATGTTTATATTAGTTTTCTGTAATCATGGAATGACAGAATACATGAACACCTGCATATTCGCTAATACTTATGATTACACTAAATACATAATAATAAAATTTATTTAAAAAAATAATTTGATGACAGTATTATTACTGACCCTATCCTAGTGATAATACATATTAGCTGGTCAGTTTTATTGTTTCATATCCAATTAGTTTAAGAATAGGAAAAAACAATTTGTACCTTATTGAAATAGTTAATTATTGTTTGTTTGTATTGTGAATGTTTATGTTATATTATATATGAATGGATTGTTACGTTGTAAGTCGTTATATTTTTTAATTAGTAAACACGTGCTTCGTCACAAGATGGCACTAAACGATATTCACTATAAAATTATGTCCTATGTAAGTGAACTGTAAACTGTTCTTATGAGATTAAATCCTTTAAGTCTATAATATATTTGTGTTCTAACTCTAATAATCATTTTTACGGCCGATTTACATGCACCATCCCTTTTTTTCTGTGCGCAAATCCCCATGGATACCAGCGGCAGATGGTTATGTCGGACTCGAATCGACCAAAAACTGCACGCCATCTCAGCTATCAGCAGCGGGAGAACCAGGTGCACCCTAGTAAGGAAATCCCTGAAACTTTGACATACCTCGAGCCACCTACGGATTGCAAATGACCGCCTCCCGTGTGAGAACCCCGATATTCTCTTTTCTGATCTTTTCTGATCTCCAGCGCCTGAGTCTTCTGCGGTACCTAGCCCGTTCCCGGGCCTGACGGACCGGGAGAGCTCTAAACCTCTCCTGGTCGCGTCATGCTCTATTCTTATGAGCATATGAACATGTCATTCGTCAACATCATGGTACTGACACACGACAAACAACATAATTACCAATAACATTGATAAGTAATCAGTGTAATCATGAATTACGTTTTTTACAACACCTTTTACCACCTTTAACTAGTTGAAAAATGTATTAAGTTGATGTCAATGCCCTATCAATAATATTAAAAAATCATTTTAGGTATTTCATTTCATACCTATTGTTATTACTGTTGACTGCTTCTTTCTAATCAATTACCAGAAAGATTTTAAACATTGAACACTAGTAATATTTTATTTTTAAGATACAGTCCCACCGTAAAATGCATCCATTTCAAGAATTTTTTCCATTCAAAACTAATAAGGATTTAAAGTGATGCAGAACCGATAAAAAAGCATTTA
Source organism: Hypercompe scribonia (assembly GCA_949316085.1). NCBI lineage: Eukaryota > Metazoa > Arthropoda > Insecta > Lepidoptera > Erebidae > Hypercompe > Hypercompe scribonia. Next base: position 9,268,951 of record OX438972.1, on the reverse strand, counting down.
CTTATTATACTTTCAATAGCTTTTTTTTTTTTTTGATGTGACCTAGCTGTTGGCCTGGGATGGCCTCTACAACTTTACGCGGGTATTACGGTGAGCGCTGAGGGCTCTCAACCGGTTATTTGTTAAGCAACATAGCCCAAGGGCACCCCCTGTGGGATACGAACCTCGGCTTGGGGTGTTGCTGATACGTTGGGGCGACCTACTCCCATGTTTTGTGGACGGTTTACGCGGCGCGTATTCCGCCCCCGACGACGGGGACAAAAACGCGGACGGTTCCTATTCGATTGCCTAGCTGTGTTCGCTCTACGTTGAGCGAGCGTAATTTCGTCGTCTTGTTCTTCTAACGCGTGTCTGGGTCGACGTATTTTCGAGATCCTACTTGGTGTGTAGTCTACGGCCGCAACCACTAGAGGGTTGGGGTGAGTCGGAGCAGAGTCAAAGTAGCTAAGAGAGCACTGTTTTATGTATTGCTTGATGGTCGGCAATCTGAGGTCGATGTGGAGATCGACGTTGCGTACATACCACGGTGCTCCCGTAGCTTTGCGCATGAAATTATTTGAATTGCATTCATGGTTGAAAGTCCTTTTAAGGTTGTCTATATGCGCACATAACAATGTGTCCATGTATAGATAACCTTAAAAGCCAATTTTGCCGCGAATTTAAGCGATATGCATAAATAAAGATGTACTGACCCTTTGACAACTTCTGAAGACAGAAAAAGGTTCAGAACACACTGAAAATTGGATCATTGCTTCATTTAATGTTGTACCTTTGAGTACCGTATAGAATGTGGTTTCATGCCAAGAACAATTTTACCAATACTTAAAAGCAGACATTTCACATAGTGCCACGATATGATAGCTAAATTGATATCGGCTTGTGTTGCTATGTTTATGAAGTTACAATTTAATACAAAGTTAGATAAATGAGTAAGAGGTAAATATTTGTTGTTATGCAGAACGACTCATAGGGCAGACTACTTCATAATATGGTTTCGTTAACGACACTATTTGTGTACACAACGAGAAAAGGTGGTATCACAAGAAATCAAAAACTTTGATAATAGAGGTAATAAAAGTGAGGTAATAACAGAAAAAAGTGATCGACGAAGGAAGTTTATGAGCATTATCAGTTTTAGGCGAGTCACTGAAATTCCGCGTATTGTGTCATTCAAGATACCAATGATGACGTAGAAATTATAAGGGTACAGTACTTGGTGTTACAAACAAAATCAACTGAACTATATCGGTGGTGGTGGTATGTCGGCATCGGCCCGACTAAAACCACACGGTGTGCTACTTTGCACTGGAGGTAGTAAAACGAAAGCCCTTTTATTTTTTTCACGTATGGGAATCCCCACGTACTTTTACTTCACCAATACCAACCTATCTGGCGAGCGTAAAATAATAAGCCAAAACCTTCTTTCTAAAAAGAAGTCTATGTGCAGTAGTTACAACAACAGTAAACACTGTTGATGATGATAATGAGACTTTATGGTAGAATGTTTCAATTTTTTAAGGATCCCGAGCTTGAGAACAAAGGGTGTCCATGGAACATTATTCCTATATTCTAAACTTTGTTATCTACTGATACTGTTATCTATCTGATGATCTATGGCAGATTCCATACTTTGAGGTATTTATTTTATGTAAATTATATTGTATTCGGCTATACTATTAGTTTTTGTTAAGCGCAATGTATAAAATATTTGTGTGAGAGTGTTACGATAGGATAGTTTAGGATAGAATGATGATGATATTTTCTTGCGTGATAGGATCCGAAACGAGGACATCCGTAAGAAAACTAAGGTTAACGACATAGCTCTTCGAATAAGCAAGTTGAAGTGGCGATGGGCAGGCCACATCGCTCGTAGATCCGACAACCGTTGGGGAAGAAAGGTTCTCGAGTGGCGATCACGCACCGTAAGACGAAGCATAAGTAGGCCCCCTACTAGATGGACCGACGACATAGTCCGAGTCGCGGGGAGCCGATGGATGCATTTGGCGTCCAGTCGTACGGCGTGGCGTTTTAAGGGGGAGGTTTATGTTCAGCAGTGGATGTCTTCCGACTGATGATGATGAGAGTGTTACTGACACATGAGAGTTTAAACAATTTATTTTTGTTCTGAAAATGTAACTACATTTTATACAAAGTTAGTTAGAGATCAAACTTGATCTCGGTAAAGTTGTCGCTAGTGTAATTTTACAATTTATGAAGTACATTTTAGGTGTGAATTTTATATTTATAATGTATTGCGCTTCACTTGTAATAAAACTGCCTTTTGTCGCAGAGATCAAGCTATATTTTAAGAACTGTAGTCAATATTCAAGTAGTCCAATATTTTTTTAAGCTTTTCTTGTAATGTTCCAAATGAGGTCCAAAGCAAAAGATCCCAGATCATCTACAATCTTACAAGGTGATAGTTTCTCTTCTTTCATAAGTATTTGTGTGCTTAATTAAGGACACATTAACTCAGATCCTGTACTATGGTAACCTTACTGTTTAAACAAGTCGTGCACTCTAACGATGAACCTATAATAATATAATACGAAGCTATCGTGACGATTAAATATCGGCAATAAATCCTGAAAGATGGTATGGTTGACATCTGTCGGACATGCCACTGTCCTGGGGAATCTATCAGGCGTATGGTTATTCTGGTTGTTCTCGTTTTGCTAACGGTGAATATTTACCAGGCACAGCCAAGCAGCCAGGATTGTACACCAATAAGTTGTACTTAAATACCATCTTGTAAATTCAGAGGTGCCATACCACAGGTATACTCGCAGACGGGACTATTATTACCAATTAGCCTGATATTGTAGTGATAGATTGATTAGGACGTCGCGCAATGATAATTGATGTCGTCATTCCTCATAATGAGAATCTCGTGAAAGTTGAAAAAGAAAAACAAATAAAATACTTGGATTTATTTCTCGGGGTTGCCTACATTTTCTTTAATTTTTAGAGCCTGAATAAGTGACTCTACTCTACCTGATGGAAAGGCTGAATAGAACCCAAGAGATGTGGTCACCATATTCATTGTGAATGCACGCAATGCAGTGTGGTGACTCACACTATGGCAGTCTAGTGAGATACTTCTTCACGCCCCACTTTGGGACCTAAAAGGCTTAATAATTATCGTGGCAGTGTTTTATACACTTACCACGATAACACGTGGGCATAGATGCTATTGCTTTAGGTTGGTCTCCTTTGAGTGGGTCCGTTCGTGCTAAAATCAGCGTGACTCTACTCTCTATAAATAATGTGGCATGTAGATTCGGTGATCATTATTCCGATAGTCATATTTGTTCTCGGGCTGATAACCGAGAGCCTCCACTAACACCTTAAGAGGCTCATGTTAAAAGACTAGGTCAAGGGACTGATGCAGAAAGTAATCTTTCTTGAAACGGCTCGTATACTGAGGAGGTTCCTGTCTTTAGAGCCTCTTTCTTGGTCCCTATACCCGAAGTCAATAGTCTACTATTTATTATAGTAAATTTGTATTTTTATTTTCCATTTTCATATATTTAAAAGTGTAATCAATATGTATACAAAGAAAATAAATAGAATTATAATCAATAGTATGCTAAGATAGCAATGGGCTTTTTCAATGTGTGGAAAGTCCCTCGGGCCTTCACCCCACCGGGGTTTACGGTTGGTTGGTGTGTCGGAATCGGACCGATTAAAACCACACGGTGTGCCACTCTGCGCCTGACATAGGAGGGATCCGGGAACAGCTGTTATTACGACATCCAGATCCCTCCTAGCGCCTGCCCGCTAACGCGGGCACCATCTGCGGATAAACTCTCAATTTAAGCCACGTGCGACACACGCGGTCGTCGCCTCCTCGCGGATTGCCACTATCGCGGATGGAGGGAAAAACCCGTTCCGTCCACCCGCGGCCACACTCAAGGCGGCATCGGGCACTGGTACGCGCACCTCCGCCGCCCGGTTCGCCGGCGGAGAATTGAGTCCGAGTGGAGGTCGTCCTCCCGGGTCTGCCAGGCGAGCTGGGTGGCTCCTGGCGCTTACGCAAGCCATGGAACCATATCGCCTCAGTTTTCTGAGGCGCCACCCTCAGGCCCAGCTCACGTATCTTTTCCACAACACTAGCCACCCCCTGTTCGGCGAGCCAAAGTACCTAATCGAAGTGTAACCCTCCAGCCAGTATTAATATATCGTGCGTATAGCAGACGACACTTAGGCCAGAGGGCAGACTGGTGCGAAGGACAGCATCGTATGCGAGGTTCCATAATAATAGGCCCAATACCGAGCCCTGGGGAACCCCGCAACATACTTCCTATCGATTCTCCACTCCGTTCCGACCGATAAACTTCACCGTCCTGTCGCGCAGGTAGGCCTCAATAACGGTCCGCAGATAAAGCGGCTACTCGTGATATTCGAGGGCCGCCCTAATTACCCGCCAGGGGAGGCTGCCGAAAGCGTTGACTATATCAAGGCTAACCGCCAACGCCCCCCAATCCGATCGGACTGTCGACTCCGACAGGGATCGAACACACCTAACAGCATCTACTATCGAACGTAACCACTTCCTCCGGCTCCCGCCATCCCGATACCATGTGCACTGCAGAGTGAGTAGCCCATGACAGGTCGACAATTGACTCCCCCTGCCACCACATATGCTGACTGAACCCTGATTGAGAAGTCGGAGGTCCAGTCCAACCGCCCACTCCAGGATGGCCTCTCCCCTCACGTCGTCTCGGGTATCGCCCCACTCTCTTGAGTGGGCGTTGAAGTCACCCAAGATGAATACCGGACGGGCAGTGTAGCTGCGTATGCAAATCTCTAACCTGTGCAGGTAATGCCTCATACTCGGCTAGGCCGGGATTGGGAGAGAACTAACAGCCTACCACCACTGTCACTCCCCACTCCACTGCCACAAAACCTGCACCTTTCCTCAGGAGAGAGCCATGCAGGTTAATGGCGGCATTAGTGGGTGGTCACAGAAGCTGCGGCCTGCTCACCTTCGGGGCGGGGGTTGCCATTGCATGTTGTCTCGAAGCAGCAGCCTTGGCTTTTCTCCCAATAACTTGGGCCCAGGTGCCCCCTGCCTGTCTTATTTTTGGTTCCGGCAAGATTTTTAGCCCCGATGTCTGCCTTGTCAAAGGTATTATAGGGGTCAGCCCTTGTACAGAGGGTCCTTTCACCTTCTTTTTCTTGTTATTTCTCTTCCGCTTTCTCTGGGAAGTAGCGGGTATCATGACTGCAGCAGCCGGTTGCTCAGTCATTGAAGTGCCTGCCTGGCCTAGAGGAGGTCTGGCACCCCTCTCTGGAAAAATTTATCCAAGAGCCGAGACTGGAATCGAGCAAACTCTCGGTTCATAACAACCTCAATTTGCTCCCAGTCCGAGTGGTCCACTGCCGGTCGGTCTATTGCTACTGGCACCTTCGGCCCACTTGTAGACCTTGGGCTCTTTCCCGTCACTTTGGTAGGTGAAGAGGTATGCTCCACGACTAGAGATGGCGCCACTGACTGTATCCGAGTGAGGCATTCAATCTCCTGTTGGAGATCCCTCACCTGGCCAGTCAGTACCAATATTTGGTTCTGCATAGACGCCTCCTTATGCTCGCGTGACACCGCCCGATTGCAGAGCTCCTTCACGCCGCCCTGTAAAGTCTGCAGAGCACGGCGAATGGAGCTCATTACTTCTGCCTTGGTACTGCGAGATCTGTCCAATATCTCCTCGACATCAGACAGACTAAAGAGCATATGAGCGCCAACCTCTGCTGAGCTCATCTGGTTTACGTCATTTCCACTATGTGACCGTTTCGCATGAACAGACCTTTACACAGCATCATTACCGCGTTTTCGAGACTGCCTGCGCGTTTGTCGTTTCGACCCTACCGAGGCTGAGATATTGCTCTCTACGGCTCGCTCACTCCCATCTAAGGGAAGTGGAGTTATGGGTCTCGGAAAAGACGATCTCAGTGATTGCGACCGATGACGCAACCGTCTTTCTTCACCCTCTTTCACCTTCTTGTCTCCTACGTTCAAGAGTGCATTTTGCATTAAGCTAGTTTCGTTAGTAGATCCATCCTTAGTTGTTTTGTTTTTATATATATACATAAGATTCCATACCAAATCCCACGAGTATGGGGGAAACGAAGTCCATCCGGGCGGTGCCCCCTGCACCCGGATAAGTGTACCGTGTACAGACCACTTCCTTCTGGAAGCTGGGCTGGAGTGTCTCTGTAAGGGGGGGGGGGCCGACGTGCGGAGCTTTTGTCGCGCCGCACGATAAGGGCGACCCCAGGGGTTACGATCGAGACCCTCCAGCATTTCCTTTCGCTTAATTTCTTTGGCGCGGTTGATGGCCAGCTTCAGAGTTTTCCGCGCCTCTCGATACTCTTCATGAAGCTGGTCCTCCTCGCTTTCTTCACGGCGTCGCCGCCGACTACGAGTGTAGGACCTCCGAGCACGAGTACAGGCCGCACGGAGGTCCGCCATCTCCTGGGAGGTACAACGCCACCCTACGACAGGGAACCTGATGTAGGCAAGGGTGCTGGGTTAAAGTGGATGTGAAAAGTGGTAGAGCAAACGCATATGGCGCATATGGCGCTCGGTAGGAGAGGTTAATTAAAATTTAATTAAATTACGCAATGGATCAAGATCAAGCAAGCCCCTGTCCAACCCCAGCGCCCTACGTCCAGGCTGTTTAGATCAGACCAAGAACAAATAATCTGGTATATCACAAAATTAGTGGACCTAGGCGGCAATGGAACGCATAGTTGCTGATAATTCTCTGTGAATTCATGAAATAACTAACATTTAATAAAAAAGCCGGATGTATTTGCTTTACATCTCAAGTAGTTAACATCAAAAGAATACACCTATTTCTTATCAGTATATATATCAGTACCGATATGACGCCAATACGGATATTTTCTAAACGGAAACATAGATATCGGTCAAGATAAAATATTTGATTCGCAATATATTGTTGTTTGTGCTTTCAAACCGTCAGAATTGTGTTGAGTCACACTACTGTTCCCAGTATTTTTGTTCATTTAGTTGTTGTTCGCAGCAGCACCCATAAAGTTTATTACATAAAGAGTAAACCATATTTACTATCCTTGTAGTCATAGGGTGAAATGAGTCATCACAATTATTAAGTTTCATAAAATCTCTCTGTCCCATGAAGTAGGTATTAACTTCATTGGTGAATTTTCAGGTTCAAGCTGTCAATAAAATGAACAAACTAAAACAAGTTTCTTTTAAATTGGTAGGACTTTCAGTAATGTATAGAATATACTTGTAATAAAAAAATCAAATTTAAATATTTAAAATGTATATAAATATAAAAATGAATGTTTGTTTATCTGTCTGTCTGTCTGTATGTCCTTTATAGAATCGTATACTATGTATTTCATCACGTGATTATCTTTAGCAAAGCCCGCGAAGGTTTCTGAATTGGTATGAATATATGTTTTTTTACGTCTTTCCTTCAAAATTTTAGTTCGTGACGGAGCACCGCTCGCACGGTATTACTAGATTATATATTATATAAAGAATCGAATGTATATATATATATATATATATATATATATAGATACTTCTATTCAGTATATATAGACTGAAGTTTTTTATTTTTTTGTTTTGAAATGAATTCATAACTAAAATAAATAGTAAAAATAGAAAAGCAATCTACACAATAAAGTACGTATACGTATCAAAAATATTTACGTCATTTGCGTCATCACGATAATGTATAGATAGTGTTAGTCACATCATTCTAGTGTCATGTTTGTACTTGTTACATGATTGTTGAAATATAGGGTATGAACTCTATCAGTATTTTTCTGTATAAAAGAGCGATGATAATAAGGACTTAGTTATATTATCGATATTATTATTCATTCAGGCAACGTCTTTCGGACAATCTGACAACGACAAGAAAATCATTCAACGTCGTTCAATCTGTCTAGCCACCCAAATACGTAATACAGGTGAAATCGAATTTGTTTTTATCTAGCTTGGATACCAGCCTCCCAATAATATGTAAATGATACGACCGCTTGAATTTCTACTGCGCTGAGTACTGTGGGTTAATAATCATATAGACCAACACTGTGTGATCTACAAATTGTTGTTCTGAGTCTGAGTGTTCTATGTGTCCGTTTCATAAATGTTTATGAAGTTCCCAGCGATACAGGATATATTCTTACCCCAGAATTTATCGTTTCAAAAAAAGAGACGTCTTTTTGTTTTTATATTATATCCTGCCAAAGTGACTCTACTTTGCCTGATGAAAAGTACGAATAAAATCCAAGATTTGTGGTCACCATACTCATTGTGATTGCATACAATGCAATATGGTGGCACATACTATGGCGCCCTAGTGAAATGCTTCTTCACGTCCCGCGCGGGGGGCGTAAAAGGCATGACCGTCATCGTGGCATTGTAATGCTCACACACTTACCACGACAACTATCACCCCTGCATCAATGGGCCTCCAGTCTCACATTCACTAACGAAACATGACACCACAGATAGTGTCGCTTTAGGCTGATCTTCTGTGGGAGGGTAGTACTGTCCTGGTCGAGCCGATTCGTTCGTGCTGAAATCAGCGTGACTCTACTGCCTAGTATTAAATGAATTTCGTCTGAAATATATCTCGTGTCTTTCATATTCCTATATACGCAGATGTTAATATCTTTATTGACAATTTATAGTCCTATATTCTGAAAAAACCTGTTAGCTTACAAAAATTACCGTACTTACCTATTGTAATCCAACACCTATCGAGATTACTTTTATTAAACATCAGTATACATCTGGAGCGAGCTTGTTAAAAAAAATTAAAACAACTAGTTTAATCAAACAAATAGTAATCAACATAATGTGAACCATCGCAAAACGATGTGTAAATTTTCTGCTACTTCTAGTCAAATAACTTGTGTTATTTTTAGATGTTTTTTTTTATAAATTATAAACAGTAAGATATAAGATTTCCATAATTTCCAGAAGAATAATTTGTCCATCATCATGTCAATTGCCTTTAATAAGCCACTGCTGGGCATAGGTTTCTCCATAGAAAAAGGGTAATCCTTGTAAACAGCTTTTTTCTATGAAAAACCGTCGTTTTGAAATTTCAATACGCAAAACGAACTTCTATCTGTTTATAAATGTGTAATATGATATCCATTCAACAATTGAAATGTATCAAGGCTTTTCTTCGTTTGTGTGTTGTCTGTCAGAGGTTGAGGGTTAATAGCCAATAAAGTTCTCGGATCGATGCGTTGATTAAATGAGAGGCGAATACTTTCCACTCGTTGTTGCAACTAACTTGTTGCACTGTATAAACATTCAATTATATTTTTATTACATACGTCTACACTTTGCTCGCACCATATTGAAATAGCATGTGTACAGATTTTTATGGAATAATTAACCATCTCTATGTACTTATTCCATTTTTCTAATCTATTACACAAGACCAGCATAACTTCGACCGGGACGCCGATAGAAGGATTCGCCTGGGCTCGACGGCATACGGGAAGCTACATCACACCTCCAATTCGTGAATACCACAATCACATACCCAGCCGAAACGCTGACCCTTGCTATTGGAATGGTCCTCAAATTTAAAGTAACTCAGCGTGCGTTGATGGATATGTCTCTGTCCCATAAAATTGGTAACGAAATTATTGGACAGAGAACTGCAGTAACCAACATCACACGATGAATCAGTATGCTGAAGTGGGAGTAGGCTGTTCATGTCTTAAGATAACCGATGGTCGCTGGAGCCGAAGTGTCCTAGAGTGGAGACCACGATTGGGCAGACGTTGTGTAAGGCACTCTGCGACGTAATGTACCAATGGCTTGAAGAAGGTGGCTGGTAGCGAATCGATACGGATTGCCAAAGACCGAAATAGAAGACACTTCTTAGGGAAGACTTTCGTTCAGCAGTAGACGGTGATAGGTTGATTTTGAGTTAATCACTTCATGAAGGGTAAATTTAATATACAGTTTATAGTGATTATTACAAGTCCACTAAACGTGTTTCTCGTTTTTAGTAGATATTATTCTTTTATAGTAAATAATATTTTAAAGACTAGTAACATCTTCTCTTTAATAAACTAAGCGGTTTCTCTTTTAGAAACTGTGCGATATTTTTTTATTGTGATCCCTCGAGTACTATTAAATAATTTTAATATATAACTAAGTCCATGGATCTTTTTAGTCCTCTACATTTCTCTCACTCAGACTAAATCCTAACGGTTTTTCATCATCATCATCATCACCTTGCCCAAAAATCACGTAAATAACTAGATAAAAAAACTCTAAATGAGGACGCATATTGCTTTGTTGTCGACAAAATGACCTCACGCGAAATCCCGATGACAACTTGGTAGTGTAGACGAGGCAAATGTCGAACGATAACGTCTCACAAAATCGGAGTCATAGCACGTGGAAGTCAGGCGATGTGTCTCTGCGACATGTCCCTTAGCAAATACAATGCTTTATGCTCCCTCCGTTCGTTCATTTTCCTGCGGCGTAACTGTGCCCGCGTTTGTAAAATGAAACTAAAAGATTTTCTAACAAAAATATTACATTGAAGTTTTTTTTTTATTTAATTCCATTATTGATATATATTTGGCGGCATATGCAATTGATGTTTATTAACCAAATATATTTTTAGTTAATAGTTATTCTTAATAAAAAATCTCAGCCTCAGTGGCGCAGTTCTAGTGTATACGACTGCTGTGCTTAAGGTCCCGGGTTCAAGACCCCGTGTCGGACCAAATGTTTACATGATCTGGAAATATTTGATTCGGAGTTTGTATTTTCTATGTATAATATGAATGTATTTACAAAAAGAAAAGCAAGTATACTTGTATTTATATCAGTTGTCTAGTACCCTTAGTACAAGCTCTGCTTAGTTCGAGACTAGATGGCGTTATGTGTCAAATGTCTGAAATATTTATTTATATTTATTTATTTATTCTAAGTATCTTTTTTCATTTATTTGCAAATTTTGACTCCTTTGTATCTCTTTAACATGTTTTCATGGCTCATTGAGTGACAGGTATTTTCGTTTGCATCTATATCATGAAATGGAAGGTTCAGATACGTAGAGTTCAGCAGTTTTATTTATTTGTATGTTTTTTACGTTTATTAACCTAAAGTACTTTACCAATTATCGTGAATATTTGTGTAGACATTGTCAGAGGTACAGGAAAGGACATAGTGTACTTGTTACCATGTTATGACAAAAAAAATGCGCCTGTTCTTTCCGATAGGATCATTAGTTAGCCAGTTATTTATATTTAACTACATATATAACACATTTTCATTACATTCTACAGAAAGTTCAGTAAATAACAATTACGTTTATTCAACAATAGTTATAATACTATTAACTTTTCTAATTAACCCTGAATAACCAATTGGCATATTATCTCAATCGAAAAACTGACAGTTTCAACAGTAATAACTCATCATCGTAAATTATATCTATGATAGTAAAAAGTCATAAAGGTAGTGGTGAAAGACATCCAACAAAACTCATTGGCATTCAGCGTACGCACTGAGTTATAAAAGTATTTCTATAACTGCAGATCTTTTCGTGTTAGTACTTGCCGACCCCCTCCACACTAGCGTGGCCAAAGTACCCTCGCAATGACACATATCCCGGACTTTAGCAATAAATTAAGTAATGTATCATTGTGAATTCGTTTATCTTTAGAAATGAATAGCTCAGTTCTTTCATAAACTTTAGCTTATAGCTAGCGTAGTCTGTTTCTTTTACATTTTGCTGCCAAATGAATATTGCTACGCTTTCTTGACAAAGGAAACATATATTACAGTAAAATTTGCGTAGATTTCTGTAATATACTGTTACAATTACAATTTATTATTTTGTTATAATTTTCTACTGAGAGAACTCAGGTTAATTCATTTACTCTTGCATATTCTGAGGGGATGTATTAGTGATATGTAAATTATTGTACGATTGGTAGACTAATATCCACTAGCGTACAATTTACCATGGACTGCTAACTTGTATCAAAAATTAGGTAATCCAACCCCATTGACGCTGGAAGCCGTAATATGAAACCGAAACAAGTTGCTGTTTGACAACCGTTTGTTCTGTACTGAACTGATTAATATACCTATGTATTTCTAAACACATACATTATAGATTAATTACACAAAACAACAAACGATCATGCTCATCACGCAATTATTTTTTCTGGGTTGGATCGAACCCATTACTTCAGATCTAGCAGTCAGGATCACTAACCACTAGGCCCACAAACCTATGTGGTAATTTATTTGATGATCATGGCGATAATAAATCTAAATTTCACTCCTAGATTTCATCAACACTGGAATAAAATCTCTAATTAAATGTGAAACTATATTATGTGTACAATAATAAAACGCTGTATAATCATTCAGTACATTTGATATGTTTGAATAGGCACAACATACAAGTGCACAAAAAGCCCTCTCGGCGCCTCCGAGCCTAAGTCATAAAGAAAATAAACCACGTCGGGTGAATGAAGGCAAGGGGCGCCCACGCGTACAGTGCACAAAGAGACAAAAGCATTTAACTAATGTCTGTATAGACCCTTATAGTATTGTGGATATAGCACACGGAGCGAATTCAACTTACAATTATTTACACAGTTTAATATGACGCGTCATGACAGATGATTAAAACAGGATCATAAGACAAATGCGAGTGAAATACAAATTAGAAAAGGAAACTATATATTTTTTTTTTACTTAAGATAACACTAACTTTGACTGACTGTTTGACGTACTTTCATGCCTAAAGTGCTGTAGCAATTTTTTTAATCTTATGATCTTGAAAATAATAAGTTACTTTTCAGAAAATATAAACTTTGCCACTACCAAGGTTTATTTTTCCTGAAAAAAAAACTGCTTTCTCCTTGAATTTTGTCATTATTGAGTACTTGGATAAAAATTTAAAGCTCTTGATCTACGCATACGAAACAAATTCTGGGTAACTTAAATTTAACTATCGCATTCTTAAATTCTGAATTTTTAAGTTTAACCTATATAAGAAGGTAATTTTGATACATAAAATGATATTTAAAAGTACCTGAAAAACACACGGCTAATGCATATTAATCACCCATCGCAAACTTTAAGTATCTAGTGTCTCGTCTAGTCTAGTGTTTTAGTACAAGTTATTTCAACCAATTAAAAAAGTCTAGAAAATTAAATGTTAGTGAATGACAGATTAAATTCTATCGCCAGACAATCTCCAGTTGTAATTTATATTCATAATAGGATTAAGAAACAGCAGTAAATTAGAATACTTCTCAATAATGTCTTTTATTAACATTCCTATATTTGTTTTCATGAGATGATTCACCAAACCAACAGACATGAAGTAACTAGCATCGGTGATTCGTGTAAGAAAATATTTAAAGTACAAACCTTCAACTATCCGATTCTATTATTATGATACTTATAGATGATCAATTACATTACGACTGTCGGCTACTGCGTAGAAAAGTAATAAATCATAATTGTCCATGTGTAACGCTATGACCTATTATAGAATAAAGTCGATTAGTCATTTAACAAGACATTTATCTATACATGTCTGTGTCTTCGAGAATAAACCTATTAGATTGTATGATTGATTGCAGGAAACTTGATTATAGCATTAGTTGTGGCCATGGCTAGTTCTAATTTACAGAAATTTTATCCAAAGCCTTGATCTCCCTGATTTTATTAACACTTGAGTCTTGATCAGAAAATAGGTATTTTCAGTATAAATCTTTTATACGTTTCATGTAAAAGTATATGGTTTTGATTAACTTAAAATATTTTTAAATATAACACTTAAACATCCAACACTTGCAATCAAGTCACAGGAATACACAGATCTATAGATACACATGTTAATATAATAAAATCCCTCTTTTTACGCACTAGTTTAAATAATAAAGTTGAGTAGATATTAAAAAGGGTATTTCAATTATTACACTATAAGTAGACACGGCCATAGGCAATTGGCAAATAATAATTTCAGTTCAAAAATTTTTTAAGTTGTACATTTCTTATCTATTCACTACCAAGTCTGTTAAAAATTTAATCTATTTTTTTTAATTCATATTTTTGCACCGTAAACTTACAGCCATACTGTAAGTTATAAAATGTCGCTCTTCAGAAGAAAAAAAAATACTTTTGCTACTGACATGACGAACCAATGAGTAACAATATGTTAAACATTTTCATCAATTTGTGTGCATTAATTTAAAGTATAAACATGCAAAACATTTTAATGGTACATAGACAAAAATTAAATTTTACCAATCTTTATGACGGTACTGATGCCTTAGGATTAAATTAAATAATTTTTCAGGAAAAATGTAGTACATTATTTTTAAATTATTGGATAAAAACTTTCATTAAACAATTATATAAAAATGTAGAGTTATTCTTAATAACTTTCAATTTTAGCACTTGACATTATCTTTTGACACACTTTTCATTACCTTGTGGAATGATATAGCCGAGCCCCGCTGTTTCACCAGCCTTTACGGTAAGTGCTTCGGTTTTATGACTCTCAACGTTGTTACTTAGCCTATAAACTTCGAAGGTAAATGGACTATACAAACCAAAACTGAACTTAATAGATGGAACATACAATCTCTAGCTCTCGAACATTCATTATCATCATCACTATCATCACATAAATAGCTTTTAACAGTCTACCGCTGGACCTAGGCCTCTCTTCAGAAAGAGGTTTTAGTCTACTATACCACACTGATTAGATTGGTTGCTTCAGGGTATGTTTCAAGTTTTCTTTTCTCTTTACAGTGATGTCGTCCTGTGTACCGTACCGTACTGTGTGTGTGTCGAATGAAAACAGTGCAGTGTAGCGGCCTAGTGAGATGCTTTTTCACGCCCCGCTTAAGGGACCCGGGATCGTAGTGGGAGGGAAACACGTGCGCTGTTAATAAATTCCAGGCTTAGTTAGTTTGCTCCCTTAGGCGCCTCCTAACGACATCTATGTTATAAATAACTGTGGTGACGCACCATAAACTAAATTCGTCACCACATGGATACTTGAACATTAATATAGTTTAAATATATAAGTATTCGATAAGTAAATAGTTCGTTTGTTAAAACAATATAATCTTAACCTTGTTTAGACGCTATCCCACTATTAGTAAGATGATGAAGTTTATTCACATTCAGACAGAACTTCGTTTTAGAAGAACTTATGTAATTACTAAATATTTATATTCCGATAATCTCACGTTAAGCTGAAAATATACTTCATAATTTAAACTACCGAGATGAATAATTTCGTACACTGTAACCAAGTTCATTTTATATAACAACTCTTGATTATGATTTGCAGAACGAAAGATGACGCAGCTGATTTCGGCCGCGGCGCGGTGGTGGCCAGTCTCAATGGAGATCAACAAACCACGCAGGAGATATTCTAGTTCGCATATGTGCGCGCAATACCAGGTGCCCTCTCGGTGCCCTCACTCTCACAATCCGATGAGACGACTATTCGATACGATTGGAGAGAGATCAGGTATATGACCGACGGCTTTGGGAGCTCTTCAAAACACGAAGGTTGATAATTCATCAGTTGTTATTAATCCTTTCAAAGCTCAATAACACTCTTTGACCCGACCCGGGAATCAAACCCGAAATCTCTGGATCGGTAATCACATACTCTAACGGCTAGACAAACAAAGTAGTTGAGGAACGAATAACAACATTTTATTACTCTCACTAACCATTCAAGTTACTAGGCTGCCTGACCTGTTATCCCTTAGTTGAAATGAGACTTTACTCCAACAATTTAAACATTCACATTTAAAAGGCCACTCCTTTTTTAATAGGTATATTATATTATATTCATATATAACCACTCAAGATTGATTAAAATCAAATAAATCTAAATGATATTAAGTCGTACTAAGTTTATTGAGCATTGCGAGTATTAGATATTTTAAGACAGTATGACTACATACGTTCAAAGTGGACGTTTTAATAGATACAATTAGGGGGTAGTTAGCGATTTAGCGATATCGTAATGGCTTGATGTCGCCAACTACTGGCAGCCGACACGTCCGACCGATCCACGAGTCACCACGTCCATCGCAAATGTGAACTGAATAACTTAATGCAAATAACATAAAAAGCTGTCTTTATTACACCGTTTAATGTATCGCGGCCCACTGCAACTTTAATTTACTTGATGGGAAATAAAATTCTCGCTTGAAGTCGTGTGACTCTTTTACAAGTTTTTATTACAATCTATGTATGTATGTATGTGTGTAACTATGTTTATTCGGGTGGAGTCTTAATACTCAATTTTTAAAAAGATATTTTCAAGCGATTGATATGTCGCATGACATTACAATATTATCCTGACATGAATCTGATCTGATGGTGGAGCTGGAAGATAGTTGTAAGAATTCTGTAACTAAACGACGAAACCTCATCAACTTTAGACTCGTTTCATTCGTCTTGACGAGTACTTTATCTTTAGATGATATCCAAGACCTGACGATAGGGCTGGAAAGTGGCCATAGGAACTCCGTTATAAAACAACGTAATCACATTAAGTTTGGTCTTGTTTGATTCGTCTTGTGTGTACTTTAACTCTAAGTGGTATTAATTATGGAGGCCCTGAGGCCTGATAATGGAGCTGAAGGTAACCATAGGAAGTCCATATTAAAATGTCACAACACCATCAAATTTGCTCTCGTATGATTTCTTGACGAGTTCTCTTTTTTAATAACCTACTACAATGACTCTACTCTGCCTGATGAAAAGATGAATTCAGGAGTTGTGGTCGCCATACTCGTTGCGAATGTAGACTATTTAGTACGGTGACTCACACTGTGTAACTTGTGCTTGGGGACGCTAATGGCATAACAGTCATCGTGGCAGTATAAGGCTCATTTACTACAATAATTGTCACCCCTGCATCAATGGGCCTGTGGTCTCGCATTCACCAACGAAGCACGACAATACGGATGCTATCGCTTTAGAATAGTCTTTGAGGATAGGGGTATAAAGTCCCAGTCCAACCGGCTGCCATGCTAAAATCGGCGTGATTGGATGATGAAACTGTAAGGTGGTCATAGGATTTCCATAATAAAACAACGTAACCGATTCCAGTTTGGGCTTTTTTGATTTGTCTTGATGAATACTTTAGTTTTAGATAATATACAATACAACGCAATGCAACCCTATCAGATTCGAGTAAATAAGTTCGTGTCATTTGTAATGTAAAAAAAATAAATCGGAAGTAAAAATCTTTTTTTAAATAAGTTTTTATTTAAACACGCTAAATTTAAATTTTCCATAAAAATTTTTGCTATCAATGTAGATAAACAAATACATGAAAAAAATTGATATGATTTATTTTAATTTTCAAAATTTTACAACTAACTATATATGAGTACTTAAATCTCGCGGACAAGCTTTTGTATCATATAAATTGTATAATGACATTACAGGTTGATAGTAAAAGTTTTCAAGGCAAAGTTTATTTTATTCTTTTTAACGTGTTTAAATAGAAACTTGTTTTTAAGGTAGTTTTTTTACTTTATTTTTTTTTTATGAATGACGAAGTATTTGTTCTCATTAATTATCAATCTTTGTAGGTAGTAAGGCCATGAAAAGGTAGTGATTAAAGAACTATTATATTAACCGTTTCTTTTCTTTTTAAAAAGACAACTCCTACATTAGGATAATATCCTGAGCCGCAAAAAAACCCGATACGGACACAAAGAAGACTTAGAACAACAATTTTTGAATCGCATAAAGATATATGAGATTTGAACCTACAACAATCAGCGCAGTAGAAAGTGGTGTGGTGTAGCGACCCTTTAAACCACTACGCTATTCGTGCAATCGAAAATTCTAATCCAACCTATGGAAATCTGTAAAGACTCGGCTGCCCTGTACAATCTCTTGACCTAAATATTACATAATTTATACTCAATTGAAACCTTCCTTAACAATATATTTGTTTATGTTACTGCTATTTTAAGAGTAAATCAATTGACTAGGTATACTTCGTGTGTTTATGATTTTATGACCCAATAAAGGTATTATGTCACTTATATTTCACGTAGTTCACGTATATCCTTTCATGCAGCAAATTTCATAATTTACATAACACTATCTTACTAGCCAAAGACTAAATCCCGAGAAACAAAATGTATTCTCATCAGTCAACTCTTACTAGTTTTTATAGTAAGCTCTAGAATACTAAGCAGCTGGCACATAATATATTTTTCTAAACCAGAAAGGAAATAGCAGAGCACTTTACTAAACACCAGTTCATACATATGGAAAAAATGTCGGTATAACACAAACGAGTAATAGTGAGTTATCTATGTGCCATATGGATTATCTATCTTGGCTTTGAGCCAAAGCAAAAAAAACTAAAACAGAAAATCATAATGAATCATTATTTTCATTATATTGGGTACAACGTAATACGCTTTGTGAGATTTATATTTGTGTATCAAACTAACACGTCAACTTCCATCCTTTGTCTTTTTTAATATTGTTTTCGTAGTCAGGCAGAGACTTTTGTCTCATAATGAAGCATATTTTTTTTTCTATACTTTGGAAACAGTACTTTTTTGGATTAAAAATGTACTAGTCCTTTTTCGTACAGTGTGTGTAAATTTCATTAGATCGTTTAAAGAATTAAGGCGTAAAAGATTAACAAATACACGAACTCGCCATTGTATTTATAATATTGACTTATATTTTGGAATCAGCAGACTGTCATACATGCCTCGACAATATATACATCAACAATCGATCAGAGGTCGTGGGTTTGATATGTACTAGGAGCTAACGATCACGTAATAAACACGATGATTTCCACCATGTCTAGGTGTTGATTATCTATGGTGTATATGTATTTGCAAATGATTAAGGATGATTATCGGCAGTCTTGTTGCCACGGCATAGGCTCTGCCTACCTTAGAATCGGGCAACCATATATGTAATAAAAGAAGAATTTGGCAAATAAATAAAAAAAAACGAAAAAAAGGATGTGATCTTGTTAATATTGACTACTTTCACATGTCAAAGAATTTTTATAGAGAAATTTTCTGACACTGCCAACATTTGTCAGGCGTTTTTGAAATTTTGATGTGTGATATTGTAAGTGCTTTTAACTAGACTTTTAAGCTCCGGCTATTTGTGTGACACTTTGGAATTTTGTAAATTTTCGATGAAGCGAAAGACGGAGGGTAAAATGGTCAAAAAGCTAATGCAGTAAAGTCATGACACATCATGAGCTGGAGGCTAACAAGCAGGTGGTAAATGACTTAGAAAACTGTTATATTAATTGGATGTGAGGTTGCATCTACTATAAGTGTTACTACTACACATGGATGTAATTCTGTAATAAATTAGTTTCTCTCTTTTGAGTTTTTCCTTCATTCTTAATAAATAATTAACTGTTTTTATTATTATAAAGTAAAATATTTTTTTACTAGACAATCGATTGGTCTTTTTATACAGTCTTCATAACTGTATAAAATATAGTGTTCAAGATAATATATCAATTACCTTTTATTATTTTAGTTTAATAAACAACTTTGACTTAGTAAATAATAATTTCATAATATAAAGTGAAGCCTATTTAATTTGTTTATTAAAAAAATTTCTAAAATAAAAGATCGTATCACTAAGTTGCAATATTTGTACTGTAGAATATAAAGTAGATTTAATTGTTTGTTCCCAGTTGAAGCAGTTTCGTACTATTGTGGCTGCTGACGTTAATCTAGAATTGTAAGGTTTTGTTACAATTGTTGGGTTAGTACTTTTGTAATAGCTCTAAGGAGTGAATAAGTAAACTTATTATTATTTAAAATTAATGTCCACGTTGTACTAAGACGGGCTTAATGCCATGGGGCATGTTCTCCCAGTCAACCTTTACCGGATGCAGAAATGTAATGCGGTACGTATAAAGGTAGAATTGTCGTATTTGTACACTTGGATCTTTTAAATTAAACAAAGACTTTCAATATGGTTTTCACTATCATTAAGCTTATGTTTCCAGAAAAGTTTACGCATATAATACACCCATGTTACATTAATAGAACATGTTAAAAGTCAACATTTCTTAAAAACATACAATTTTTAAACGCTTTTATGGCTTATACTGCTTTAATTTTGCAAGATATACTATAATGATGTACTACGAAATTATACAATCTTAAAATACCTACAAGAAAGTGCGCTATGGTACATACTCGTATCTTTATCCTACAGATAACCCACAGCAGCCATTTTTATGTGATGATGATGATTTAGTTAATTTGTAGGTTACACTGTCAAAGCAATTTGACCAACACAATATTAATTCTTATGCAATTAATACGTTACATGTGTTTTGGGATGTCAGACGGTTAGAATGCATGGTCAAAGTGACCAACGCTGATTGCACCCGTGTCAAAAAGTGAATTCATTGATTTAAATTAAATCTGATCATTATAATAGCTACAGCATACGTGTTAATTTCTTAACTAATACAAATTCATACCTGGTTAAAGAAAACATAATTTGACCTCCTTCGTACGTTTGATTCACAACACTAGTTTTTAGGTGAGTCTAGCTCGTTAATTAGACGCTATTTAGGATAGGTTAACTTCAAAATGTACCTATCTTATGTTAGTTATTTTATCTGTGTCATATTGCACATTAACGATTTATCACATGAATAAATTGACTTGCCAGCTTACAGTGAAGAAATCTCCGATTATCTTAATATAGCCATTGATGGTTACGATGCAATGTCTGGCACTCACTCGATTCAATGACTGCTTGTAATTATATGTGTAATTAAGCGTATCCTGTGCTAAATGCTGCTACGTAAATTAATCAATCTCTGTGAATTAGACTTTGACCTTTTTAAAGGATGTTATGGTGATTCATTGACTGATCCTGAAGCCTGAACATGACTTCAATGAAAATGTAAATATATTTAGTGTAAGTATGTTACTATAAGTACATGTAATTATAACTGCAACTGTATGCATATGTACTGGAAAGTAAAAGGTTTCGAAATATAAAAAAAGAGTGTTGATGAATAAAAATAATAGTTATGGAATCAGTGTTGATTACGTCAAAATTTAAAAAAAAATCAAATGACAATATTTAAGGAAGAAAATTGTGTCACATCAACAATCTTTAATAGTCCTTTACTGGGCATAGGCCTCTCCTTAGCAAGGAGGTTTTGGCCTACTATACCAAACTAGCCAGACGGGTTGATATAGGATTTGTACCAAGTTTTTCTTCTCTTTGTAGCGATGCTGTCCTGCGTAGCTTGCCCTCTTAGTCGTCTCTTACGATACACTTCAAATCTGAGCAAGGCTAGTGACACTTTATTCTTCATCCGTCACCACACGGGAAAAAATTGTGTATCTCCTTGTAAAAATACATGTTTATTTTAATAACACACTTAGAAAATTGAACGTACCACTAACGTACTTGCACTTATATGCAAATTCAAAGCAAATTCGAGATTCATATTTTAAAGTTATAATAATAATACCTAAAACAAGTTTTTTTTGTATTTCTATATTTTCATTTCAAACTTAAAAATGTAAACATAAAAAAGCAATGAATAATTTTATCTGTTTATATGAGAAATACTGAAGCACTTGCTTCCTCCTTAGTTCAAATTACAGATAATATAACACAAGTTATAAATGATTCTCCTTAAAAAAATAATTCATCCAATTATAACTATATTACATGTTTATTCAATTCATTACCTGGTTTGTGATGTAGTGACAAAGTTAAAAATACATATACGTAGTATGGCTTCAATGAATTGGTTTAATTACAAGAAGTGTTTTTAATACTAACAACTAAAGGTAAATTTCCTCATCTGCATATTTATGTTCATATGACTACTTGATATAAATATATATAAAACACGTAAAGGTGACTTCACATCTAAACCTCTAATCGGCCCATCATGAGCATTTCTTGAAATATGACACTGCTGTATATGACTTGTTACATTAGGAACTGGAGTCTTTGAGCTCCTTTACACTCGTGTTTGTCCTGCGTAGAGGTTCGATGAACATATAACTTGTAACCTTCGCAAAGACGCTGCGATATCACAACGTACAAGCCGCTTTGTTGTCGCGTTGCTGCTCAAATACGTGACATAAGTGGGTTGCGTTAGAACCCCTTCATATATTGAAATCTTTTTTCTCTAATGACTCCTGAAGAACTAACTCGTCACTAATAACCCAAATACAATATATAAAGGAACAGGTTTATGTGTAATACGGTGTTAAATTAAATACCGCTGGCAATTTTAAATACTTATAAGATCACATTTATTACTAGTAAATATGGTTATAAGTACACCCAAAGTAAAATTAATGAAGCCACTTTTAGACAACAAACGCTACGAGGCAAACACTATAATAGTATACTACAAATTACCTAGTAATGTCATATCCAATAAATAAAATATGTGTTGGTATAACACTCACCCTAAATAACATAATTTAAGTTCATTGGATATCTAGAACAATTACACAAATTATCTAAATTTTGTATAGCGCTCACATGTACCAGTAAATGTTAACGTCATTGTATTGTTTTATTTGTGTCGTATTATTGAAAGAAGTCGCAGTTAGATCTTTCAATTTCCTGTATTCCTTTTGTTTTTTTTATTGAATCTATTTGTTATTAGAGTATCGAGAACTAGGAACCCAAAACCAATTTAATTTATCAATAGCTCGTAGGAACCCTCGGCTTTACCATATGATTTCAAATAATGAGTCAATATTTGTAAATTACCTGTTTCAAAAAGTGATAACCCATCAAAAGAAGCAGGCGCACAGACTTTGCAATTAATAAAATTACATGTAATAAAAAGCTTTAAATAGTTATCTAGTATCAATTTATCATCATCATCACCAACAGCTTTTAACAGACAACTACTAGACATAGGCCACTCCTTAGGCATCTATACCACGCTAAATATTTAAAACAAATGGAGAACAATGAGGATCTTTACCAGCGTCCTCATTTAAATAAAACCGTATATGCAATGTACATAGTACAGGCATACGCCATACTGAATTATTTGCATTTACAATAAGTATAGCGACCACCACTTTTGGAGCCTATTCATATTTTCCGTAAGGCAGAGTAGTGTCACTTTAGTAGAGAATTTTTTGTTGTGCACAACAATAAGCCACTACATTGTCCGATAAATCAATATCTGCTTGTGGTTTATAGGTTGGAAAGACACTTCTTAGTTGAGTGTCTCATTCCATCCTGCTAAATCTATCCCGCAATGTTGGAACACTGTGTCTTTTCAATCTTTTGTGTTGAAGGCCTTGCTCTCCACTCAGTCTCAGGGCAAGTTCATTTTTATGTGTTGTTAGTCTCCTCTGATTCGCGCCGCTATACTTTGTTATCTCCTGTTTGACAGTTGATAATTTCAAGTCGAGGTAGATGTTCTTGTTACTGATGTAAAAAGGGATGTCAAACATGACTCTCAGTGTTTTGGTCTGAAATCTTTCCAGTATCTCTATGTTACTGTTACTGGTTGTACCCCATAGTTGGATGCCGTAGGTCCGAATTGGCTTTAGGATGGCTTTATATACAGTCAGCTTACTCTGTGTGGTCATTTGCGAGTGGCGTCCTATTAACCAATACATATTACGCATTTTTAAATCTAATTGCTTTCTCTTTGTCCAAATGTGTTTCCGCCATGTCAGCCGTCTGTCCAAGTGCATACCCAAGTATTTTGCGCTGTTTTCTTGCGGGATTTGCTGATTGTGAAGTGTGACTGCAGGGCATGTGTCTCTCCTGAGAGTAAAAGTTACATGGATTGACTTGCTTTGATTTGCACGGATTCTCCAAAGTTCGAGCCATTCCTCTACCTCGTTGATATGGTGTTGCAGTCGTTCTGACGCAGTTACTGGGTCTGTATGTGTGGATAACAATGCTGTGTCATCTGCATACGTTGCAACCACTGTTTTATTTGTTGTTGGTAGGTCGGCAGTGTACAGAATGTAGAGAACCGGACCAAGTATGCTTCCCTGAGGAACTCCTGATTCAATCTCATGCAGGGCAGAAAGTTCGTCGTGAAACTTGACCTCGAAACATAGTTTACTGAGATAAGACTTAATTATTTGAAAAAATGAATGAGGAAGCAGCTTCTTGACTTTATATAACAAGCCCTCAGGCCACACTTTGTCAAAAGCCTGGCTGATATCCAAAAAGACCGTTGAACAATATTTCTTGTCTTCCAGTGCTCTACTTATAACGTCGACGATTCGGTGGATTTGTTGAATTGTGCCGTGATTCTCTCTGAAGCCAAATTGATGATTCGGAATGATCATCGGAATGGTCATCTAAATATAGCTTCATCCTTTTTAGTATAACTTTTTCGAATAATTTGCCTAGTAGTGGTAACAGGCTTATAGGTCGGTACGAAGTAACTTCATTAGGTGATTTATCAGGCTTAGTTAGCATAATCACCTGCGCTATCTTCCATTGTCCCGGGAAATGGTTTAGTCTGAGACAGGCATTAAAGATGTTGACAACTGCTACTATACCCTTTTTGGGAAGATTTTTTAAAAGAACTTTATCTATGCTATCGTATCCCGGTGATTTTCCATCCTTGAGGTGTTTTATTTCATTAATCACTTCATCGGGGCTCGTATGTTTTACTGGGAGACACATTTGTTCAGCACTTTCCAGGTAAGTTTTTATGTTCACAGTATGCTCCGGTCTCAATTCGGGGAATGATTGGAATACTTTACTAAGATGTTCAGCAAAGATTATTGCCTTCTCTTTATGAGACCTTGCCCAGTCTCCATTGCTTTTCCTAATGGGAGGGATCTGGTTGCTGGGACGTTTAAGTTTTTTTGTTGCCTTCCACAGAGAATAATTAGTGTCTAAACTTGGAGTTAAATTATAAAGAAAATCCTGGAGATTGTCGTTGGTGAATTTTTTGATAAGGTCTTTAAGTTCGTTTGATGATCTGTTGAACGCTGTTTTATCTGTAGGATATCTAGTTCTGTGCCATATCTTTCGCAGGTTACGACGTTCCATTACTTTGTCTTTGATGTTTTTCGGATGTTCGTTCATTGTCAAAGGCAACTTTTTTCGCACTTTAGTGGAGATACTGGCAGCTTCATGTATGATCTTATTCAGGTTCTCAATGGCATCTTCTATATCTTCAGCTGTTTTCAGTGGGTTTAGCCTAATGAGCCCTGTTGTGATTTTGTCTTGGTATATCTGCCAGTTAGTATTTTTATTGTAGAGCCTTTTTGCGGGTTGCACCAGTACCACAGTGGAACTTATGTTCAATATTACTGGCGTGTGATCAGAGGATAAGTCTGTGCAAGTTTCGGCAGTCATGTAGTTTTTACTGATGTTTTTGGTAATGTAGAAGTCTAGCAGATCCGGGATTTTATTTCTGTCTGTTGGCCAATATGTCGGTTCACGTAAGGTCATGTATTCGAGCTTCAAATCCTGTAGTGTATTATACAGTTGTTTTCCACGATGTGAAATTAATCTTGAGCCCCAATACGTATATTTTGCGTTCCAGTCCCCCCCGCAAACGAATTTAGAGCCTAGGGAAGTAAAATATCTGCTGTAATCATCTTTAGTGATCGTGTGTCTAGGTGGACAGTAAATTGCAGAGAAAGCTGTTTGAAATTTTCATTGAGTACAACCATCAATGATGTGGCTTGTATTTTATCTGTGGCATATTTTTCTAGTTCTATGAACTATGCTTGATGTTGTTTCTTATAATTACTGCAGTTCCACCGTGACTAAATAACATTAGTAGAGAATAAACAAAAATTATGTTTCGGTGGAGAGGTCTATATCCAACTGTGAACTATTAAAAACTGTTGATGATACAAGCAATGTGTTTCTAGCATACAGAGATAGTTGAGATAAACTGGGACCATTAAATAAATCTAAACCACTCAAATAAGGAAACCCACTAGAAAATCACTACTAAAGTAATTATTTTAACATGCCATTTCTCCAGTCGATCGCTTCCCGGTCACCTTAAGAGAGAAGGTCACCGTCCTCATTTCAGAATATATCTTGTATTGAGCAAACTTCTTTGCAAGAAAATAATTCAACAGAATTTGGTAATTACAAAAATACAACTCAGGATTTCTTAACCCACTTTAGAAGAAAATCAAACTGGAAATTATATTCAAATTAATATTCATGTCAATATTGATTTAATTATTACTACATTATGCAGTATAAACCCAAATGGTTAATATATACAATCACAGCTATTGGTAATCTGTCACTAAATCCGTGATTTTATTCTCAGCATAGATTATACATCCCCAATTGACTAAAAGCAGTCAACAGTAGCAAAATAAAGTAACATTAAAACGCCTATTTTAACTTGGAAATGGATATTGATCCAATTTTAAGGTCTATCAAAGACACACATACTGATCAAACTGATATAAGCTAAATAATAAATAAGAGATGACGTAATGATGCGGCTAGCCACATACAAGTGCCCTGATGTTATTAGGCATTTTGTATGTGAAGCACACTCTAAATTTGTGGAATGGGTACATGCTCAGACCATTTAATACACCCATACAACTGTAAGTGTCAGACGATCCGGCCCTGAGCACCTGTTAACACACCTGGGAAACGGTTTCTGTATGTATGTCGGCACCTTCGAACCATAAGTTTTGTGAATCAGCCAAGAATCGAGGAATTGAGTAAACGATTTCAACGAACACCATATCACACTTACATGTAGTTCAACAGTTCTGATTTAAATTATATAACGCTGACATTAATCTGGAAAAAGGGGCTGAGAGACTCATGATGGGTTTTTTTTAACCCCGTATTGTAGGCTGAAGTCACGCCAAACCGTAATAAATATTAAATATTTTGAGTATTATACAAGACTGTATTCTTAATTCTTTAATTTTTCACCTCCTATGGTACTTTAGTTTATTTACGTACCTAGCACATCTATCTAATAAATAAGGCTATAAAGAGTTTGAACGAGAAGATTTGCTAGTATATAATCATCAATGTGTTATAAATATTTTCATTAGAATGATATCAAATAAGTTGTTGTTTTCAATTCGACATTTTCGTCCACAATTTTTTTATGGTATCAAAACAAACAGGAACCGAACCACCTTGTGGCTGGAGTCTTATTTAATAAAATCCAGGACACAACTATGCTGCCTCCCTTTGATCTGCAGTTGAGATTCTTCGCTTGATAAAAGCAGCGAAAAATTTGCTTAAAACTTGTTTTCCGTGAGGTATGACCTCAACCTCGACCGGAATCATCTTCTTTTTATATATATTAGCTGTCGAAATGACCCCACTCTGCCTGATGGAAAGCATGAGTAAAATCAAAGAGTATGGACAATACAGCAGGGTTACGGCCTAGTGTGATGTATTTTCACGCCTCGCTTAAGGAACCGGGGTTCGGAGTGGGAGGGAAACACCTTCGCTGATAGTGAATTCTAGGTTTTATTGATTATCACGAGCATAAAGAGCCGTACCGTTAAGTTTAAGAGCGTATGTCTACAAGTTAAGGTGGTCGAGCCGCCCCTATACACCAGTTTATAGCTCTTCCAAGACCTGTACTAGTAGCGGGCATAGAAAGATTTTTTCTTTTGAGTATATCTTCTTATGACATGATTTTCAATGATTTTTTGGCTGCAAGTACAAGTGGATGCAATGACATGATGAATAGATCCCTCAGAAGAAAAATAATTATACAAAGTTTACATAGTTCTGGACTTCATTGCTGTGAATCGTAACAATAATTGTAATAGATACACTTCTTCTTCTAAGAACATAATGTCTAAAGTCTCTATTACGCAGTAGTAGTATCTGTAATATGTAATAGCATAAAACTTGTTGATTACCTTTCGCTTACAATGTAGAGTATATTGAGAGATATAAGAATAATAGACAATAATGATAATTGATATCATAGATCGCTCTTTGAATACGGGTTAGACGTGACCTCTAAAGTGTTATTTACAACAACAAAATTTGGCCTTCATTAAAAATTTATGATATAAGTCTGAAAGACATCACTTTTATCTTTTATTTTAAGATTCAGTAATGAAAATGTAAGTAAATGCCACACTAGACAAAGCATACCTGCAGAAAGGCGCAAGCTTTATTGACTGTGTTAAATATACTGCGCAAGTAAAGGTTAGACCAAAAGCAGGTGCTTATACCAGGTAAGTTGTCATCGGCTCTTATCTGATAGAAAGAGGCAAGTTCACATTCCTGCACGCGTCTCGCTAAAGGACCGGGAACCTTCTGATTGATTGATACGATTGGCACAATTAGAATTTATTAAATAATTCATAACCTGTTGTTTGACAGCAATCTCTTGTATACTAGATAGTTGTTAGCTGTTGATAAATTATCATAAACGTTATAAAAAAACCGACAGCGTTGGCGCCGCCATTCTTATTAGATGTTTTACTGAGAAAATTATATAGCTGGTGTAGATACTGTGAACAAACAATCATTTGTCACATAATTATTCTCGTTAACCTATTCGAGTAATACTTGCACAGATTATTTTTATCCTCCGCCAATTATCATTTATTTATTTAACGCTATGTGTATTATTAATCGGTACCTAAGGACATGATTGCTCTCAACCTGTGTATTTTTAAAGGTAATTGCTTGTATCGTACAAGTGGTAATGTGTTACTTTGTTTAAATCATTGTGGTGTGATTCGCTTATTATGTGCTATTATTGATCAATTTACACAATTTAACCGGGATTCGTACGGTGATAATTTACTCAACGTTTCAGCGTTGAATATATATTGTGTAAGTATGTGTATGGTTATTACCACGCCATTATACCGTTACTATTGTAAATCACATAGATCGATAATGTCAGATAATAATCTGTGTGTTACAAGGATCGAGTGTGAATTGAGAAACCGCAAACTCGGGCTTGCATGCATACGTCCAATCGTTGTGTACAGGAAATATTTTAATAGGTATTTATGTCCCTATTAAATTATGAGGTGGGATAACTCTACATTTATTGCATTGTATGCGGTAGTGATATATACTTGTGTAAATTATTTTAGATTATATTACGTCTAAACAAGGGGCACTTTAATACAATATGTACTTATCTGTGTATCTATTACATTAATTTTAATTGTTTAATTGGTAAAGTGTATAAGTATAACAAGTTTTTGAGAATAAATAATATAATTTACCTTCTTAGAAACGTCACGTGCGCTTTTGACTATTACTATTTTTTTTTTAACAGAAACCTACCAAAGTGACTCTATTCTGCCTCATGGAAAGCATGAATAGACTGCAAGAGCGGTGGTCACCGTACTCACTATTGGGTATTATATCATTCTAGAGGCCTACCCGCCTGGCCCGGCATTAAACGTAATCAAGTCTTCACATCTTTTTCTTCGACACGTGGAGATAGAGCCTGATTACTTATGATACCTCTGAGACAGAGCCTGATTAGTTTTGATGTCTATTCAGGTAAGACCTGAAATCACATAACCCTGGTCCTCCTTCAGTATAGTACCTAAGGCCGGCGGTCGGGGTGATGTTAAATGGAATCTCTTTAGACTCCTGGCTCTTGAGTCCCCAAGGATAAGAAAACACGAAGAGATTTTCCAACCTGTCAAAAATAGTGCTTGAAAGGTATTAGAATTCTGTTCAATTCTGATACAAATCGTAGTCGAAAACATTATTAAAATTGAGAAGTATAATATCTAAACAAGGGGCAATTTAATACAATACATACTTATCTGTGTATCTATTACATTAATTTAACTGTTTATTCATTTACAAACCTGTCAAAGTGACTTTACTCTAACTGATAGAAAGCATGAATAGAATCCAAGAGTTGTGGTCACCGTACTCATTGCAGATAATGCAGTATGGTAACCCACACTATGACGGCCTAGTAAGATGCTTTTTCACGCTTCGTTTGGGGACGTAAAAAACATGACAGTCATTGTGGCATTGTACACACTTGCCACGACAACTGTCAACCCTGCATCAATGGGCCTCCGGTCCCGCACACACCAATGAAACACGACAGCACGGATGCTTTCGCTTTAGGTTGATCTTCTGTGAGAGGGTAGTACAGCCCCGGTCGAGCCGGCCCATTCGTACTGAAATCAGCGTGACTCTACTACCTAACAAATTACCGATATACTGCCATAAACAAAGGTTAACAGAAAATATTTTGATTACTTAGAGTGCATGATCTGATACTAGACTTACGAAAACCTACGTGTTTCTTTATTAAGAGATTATTAATAATCTAATATTTGCGATTCGTCTGAATACATAAGCATAACGTATTACCTTCTTCAGTGAGGCAATAAATTTTAATTGAGATGATACCGCGCCATATGGTATTAGAAAAAAAATTGGTGAAAAGGATAAGTATAACAAGTTTTTGAAAATAAATAATATAAGTTACCTTCTTAGAAACGTCACGTGCGCTTTTAATTATTACTATTGGATATTATATCATTCGAGAGGTCTTTCCAAATGTTTTTTTACCTTTATTTCTGACTTAAACTAAATAATTTTTAGGGTAAATACTTGTAAATCTTCGTCAGTTTTAGAAATATCGAATTTTATGTATCATGTATTAGACCTCTTTTGCGTACTATGATTTTTATATTTTTTAAAGTGACACTAAGTGGTACCTACATTGATTTGTGGCCATCACTAAGTCAAATATATTGATTACATAACGTTGAACGGTTTCGTAAAATATGATAGTTACTATAGAGTATGAACTGTTATATTCTTAGCAAAGAGTAAAAGCCCTATAGATGCAGATTTACTAAAGGTTTACTAATAAGGTATGTCATTACTGTTTTATAGAAGGTAAATTTCTGAATACTATACGATTATTAAAATAATGTGTCATCAAATAATTTTCATTTAATTTTTTGCATAGTTTATCTTATTCAGATATTTACTAATAAACATTTTACAAAAATTTCTTGATGTGACGTAAGAATTCAATCGATAAATATTTCTGTTCATGTTTTTAGTTTCAAAAAACGTTTTTCAGTCTACATTTAGTGTAAATTTCGAAATTATAATATATAATAAGGTGTAAGGAACCTTACTCTAACTAAAAACTACCAAGTTTAGTAATAAATAAATCATCACCATCATCAACAGGTTTTAATAGTCCACTGCTGTACATAAGCTTCTCCTTAGAAAGAGGTTTTGGCCTACTGTGCCACGCTGGTCAGACTGGTTGGCACTTCAAGTTTTCCTTTCCCATGTTGCCCTGCGTAGTTTGTTCCCTTTGATGCTAATTACGACACTCATGAGATGAATAGCGTAAGTGACACTTTGTATTCTTAATATGTCACCACATGGAAAAAATCTGGAGTGAGTAACAGATAATAAAAGAATCAGAAGAATCCATCTCACAGTTTCACAAGATACGTTCGCACAACTCGTAATGTACTGGTGCTGTAACTAGCTATAAGAAACCAGTTCAAAAATATTTTTTATCCAAATGGTATAAGATTAATATAACGACATTTATTTTCCAATAACACCACTAACAAGCAATGAAATTAAATCGTTCACACTTAATGGCTGTAATCTTATCAAAATCAGTACCAATTATTCCTAAAAGCACTAACTACGTGATTTCGATAACGGCTGTGACAAGTAAACTGCAAGTCTAATAGATACAACATTAATAAGTACATGGGTGACCCACTTCTCAAAATATATAATTATTAGGCTTGTGAGTTTTGTATTTTATTATTTACGGAACAGTGTGGTTAAATCTTAACCGCCTTATCTAAGCACGTAATCGGCAACTATAACTGTTACTGACTAAATAACTATTCTTCTTTCTGAGAAAAAGTACTGACTAAAATTAAGTTCGAAGCCAAGATGTTCTTTTAATTTCGGATCGAACGCATTTAAAAAGAAACTTTTTACGATTTTTATAAATGGGCTGTACTCAAACCATCAGCGTATCTTCTCTGTGTGCTGTATTCAATCATCATTCTGTCGTACCCTTCCAACTTCGCCAAAATATTTAGGGTTCGACAAAACCACTCTTCACTTCACTTTAAGATCGATTAGTCTAGATTCCTATGGCGTTAGTGTATGTTAATGGACATAAATATATAGTTCTGTGCCGTTTGTGCAGTTCTGTGCTATTTTATGCAGTTCTGTGAAGTTATGTGCTATTCTGTGCTGTTCTATGCACTTCTGTGCAGTTCAGTGCTATTATGTGCTGTTAACATAGAAAATTCATTATACCGCATAACATATGTTATGCGTATATACTGTATATACAGTATATAGTTTTAAATGCATGTAAAAGTTTTCACATTTAAACGATAGTTATTTTGTAAACTCTTTAACACGGTTGCCGATATTTTCGATACTTCGACAAATAGAAATAAATCCTATTAAGCCTTTCACAAACCTTTATTTTCAAATAAATTGAAACTTGAAAAGGTAATATTATCACTGTTTTTATGTGCTCATCATCTGTCGCTTATAATGACACTCTTTTATTATCATTACATACCATTACGAAGTATACAATTCCCTTAGAAGATCTAAACGTCTTTTACAATACATGTTATGACCAATGAATTCTTGTGAAATCGAAATCTTTCCAATGATGTAGTCATACATTAATTACTTAAAAATTTTGATTGTTTGTTATATTGAAACTATTAGATGGACGTTCATGTGATAACAGACTAGGTTTACGAAGTAAAAGCACTCCTATTCATTCTGCAAGTATCGTTAAACTAAGGGAGCAAATTACACAGAACATCTGCGAAGAGAAGGAACACATAAGACATACACCCGATATTAATTCTTCTGGCAGGCGTGGCATACTAATCTAAAATTTCTTTTTCTAAGGATGGATCGATGTAAAGCAATAAAGTATTAAAAGTTGTTGATAATGATGATAATAATGATAAACGATTAGTAGAACTATTGCAATTTACCAATTTTTGTAAGATTTCTGCAAATATTTGCTAGAATAATATTGAGATGAACTGAAAATTCACTGCTTATCATAAAACGAACCCCCTCGAACTAACGATTGCTTGATATTAGGCAATAGAGGACCAAAGCTCAAGAGGTGATTGTGAAGACAGTTAGGAAGAGAAAGAATTATCCCAAGCTACTTACAGGTATCGGTGCTACATATTTATAGAAAGTTTTAAGAGTGGAGTAAAAACCGTTAAGCCCTATGTTAGAAAGTAGACAGTGTGGACTCTACCTTCAAAGGTTTAAATCTAAAGTAGTTTGTGATGTTTCTCTTTTCATAACAGGTATACAAGATTGGCAATTGAATAAGTGATAAATATCAACCACTTTGTTACTTCAATATTTTAAATCTTTATCCGTAACAAACGCATAAAGTAGTCACTACCAAAAATTATCCGAACACGATTTCCAAATGTTATTTCATACGTAGCCAAAACAAAATTCACGACTGAACGTTATTACCTAGTGCAGACAGTACAATTAGTAAAACAAATCAAAACAACGTTCTTCTGTTCCTGTTGACGTCATTAGGTCGTAAAGGGTGGTGACGTCAAAGATTAAGCTTAACAAATTGACGCACGATCATGAGCACTAAATAAAGCCTATAAGGGTATCGCCCACGCCTTCATATAGTTAGATTAACTTCATGATTGATAATATTTGTAATGTCGTGTCGATTATCAGGTCTTAACACAACTATTAGGTGTGTTGATTTTGAATCCCACGTCGCAGATTTTAGATAACATAAATGGCATCCATTTGTAAGTTTCTTTTCGATAGCTTTTACAGTGTAAGTGGTTTTTTGTGCAAATATTACTATAAAATATTTTCACAACCGTCCTAAAGTAATTTTTAACCGAAAGATGTGAAATGATGTTGTCGTACGGTTTCACCGTGACAATACGGTTAACTTCTTTGGATTAGATATAACAAATATTATATAGTACGTAAAGGTACAATTAAGAGTTCAAAACCGTACAAAATTTATGTGATAAGAGTTTAAAATTACAGACTAAAACAACTTACCGATTAATTGCCGAAAACAGTGCACATAACATTATTTCAATATCAAACTCAAAAAATAAATGATGCCTAAATCCCTGAGTAAGTTATAGCATCATATTCCTTTATCTTAATTTTGTCTGTAAAGTTAATAATAAGTTAAAATGGTAAACGTTAATTAAATAAATCATTAATGAAGTCATCAACAAAATAATCTTTGGTGACTACTCATATGCTATGAGAGGACGAACGTTATAATTACCGAGGCGCCACTATTTTAGTAGGAAAGTTGAAGGAACTTTATTACCTATATTTTGCTATTTTATTTTTGGCATATAGCCCGTCGTCATATCGTCTAGACTTCTAGAAGCATACATTTTGTGAATTACGTTTTGATTCACTCTTATTTTCTGCATTACATTTTATTGGCCTATAATTGAATTTCAGAACGATGTCGGTAAATTATAATTGTGAAAGTAACATATTAGATTCGCAGGTAGCGGCTACTCTCCCTGTAGTTACTTAACTGCAAGCAAGAAAATGACAAA
Organism: Hypercompe scribonia; assembly: GCA_949316085.1. Lineage (NCBI taxonomy): Eukaryota > Metazoa > Arthropoda > Insecta > Lepidoptera > Erebidae > Hypercompe > Hypercompe scribonia. The sequence continues at coordinate 9,234,304 of OX438972.1, read as the reverse complement.
AACAAATTACCTTGCAGTAAGACATTTGTTAACAGTCATTAATAAACAGTCTCTCTTCAAAGTAGAAAATGTATGCACTTTAATGGTGCCCGGTATTCCACAAGTAAGCTACTGTCCTTCAAAAAGATTTGATCGTCAGAAATATATAATTATATTCATTCATAAGATTCATTCACTCAATACAGACCTCGTTTACGATTACAATTACAATTTACTAAGGGACGCGTGTCGTTGACAAATGATAAAGATATAAAGGCCAAAGTTTACTTAACTTATCAATGAAGTCGAAGTTTTTCTAATGACGCTTATGTCGCGTTTCCTCTGATCTAGATTCGCTCTCAGGGCAACGATCTACTTCTTAAAGACCTTGCGTCCTACATGATTCGCATGCAAAGGACATCGACCACATTGTATGGCTTCCTGGCCTAGACATGAACAATTTATTATTAAAATAACAATATAATTTTTCAGTGACATGCCAGTCTATAGCATCAAATCAACCATATAATTAAATAGATCGAACCATAAAAGTAAACACAAAGCCACATGCGAGCGAGCGTAAGCAAAATAAATTGACGCAGGCGGCAAAAGTAGGTTGACATTTTCACAAGTTGTTTCGTTTTTTACCCTTGAATAGTTTTCCCTGCGGCATTTGATTATTTATTTACATGACAACATGCATGATTAATACTGCCATAAATCAAATAAAGATACATATTATGTAAAACATTCGTTACATATGTTCAAAATAAATGTTATTTTAATACCATCCGATTGTGATCACAATTTACAAAATATTTAATGATAAATGGTATTTATTGGCAAGTAAATCTTTAACATATATTTTTATATGTCGGACTTTATAAGTAGGAGACGCCGACATTTTCTAGGACTCATCCTTGAAAAAATGCCGAAACAAAAGACAGAGCTGTCCTTTTTTTTAGCTCGTAAATATTGATTAGATAAAAATCAAGCAAGTACAACATAGAGTTTGGGTTGGCCTTTTGAAGAAAAAACCATAATTTAGACCATAAAAGTGAGTATTAACAAATCGGCGGTCCATGTTCATTCCAAGATTAGTCGGTGTCTTGTTGTCAACCAAATCTAATTAGTTATTAAGTGTTGGAGACAAAATTATTTGAGAAAAATAGTATTTAAAGTAGTACATAATATGTATTAGTTGGAAGTACTTTCGTCTCAAGATATTACATATGTATGTTTCAGAGAAACGTTAAAAACTTATTGAAAACTATAACGCAACGAGAATTTAAAGGGCGTGTACTCGAAACTTCGGACATTGGGGAACTAAAATTCACACTCATTCATTCACCGATACGTATATGTAACCACACCGATAAAAACAACTAAGACAAATTTTACTTGTTAAATTCTAGTATCAAAATCATGTCTCCTAACTCCGTCTTCACTATTCTTGGCCTGCATGCTGTATATAAAATCTCTAACTACAAACATATAAGACAATAAACAACCAGTACACGGTGGATGTCTTAATAAACGACGCAAATTATAGGCATTATCTTGGTACATCCGGCAAATTACCGAAATACTATCGCATGTATTGCCGACGTCTGTGACCTTTGCCACTGTTACAATCTAGTTCAAAACACGAGGTCGAAAGTAGGGCTAATATTTCTGCTTTATTTATGACCATTCATAAGTACATAATATATCAAAACAGATATCGACTACCGTACCACTACGTTGATAAAGTAATCATGTTGTAAATAACCCTGTCAGACACCAAACAATATATCTCAGTAAATCAAGCTTAAGAGAAATATGATTTCTTACAGTACTGCTCTAGAAATATACAAGTCTTACCAATCTCGAGTAAGATCAATCTCTAAAAACCTAGACAATAAAGGCTGTTACTATTTCAATGACACGAGATCCTGCAGTTTTTATCCGACTTCAAAAAGGGAGGAGATTCTATGTTCCTCTGTATGTGTTTTTTGTATGTTTACCGATTATTCTGGCAATTGTTGACGGATTTTATTATTTTCTATTACTGTAATAAAGTAATTTGTGTAAGTGAATAGAAAGAATAAAACAGTGGTATTTGTTGAAGGGAAACCATTTGAAACCAAGGCTGAAGCGGTATTAATTTTCTATTTTTAACTGTACAAAAAAAATATTTAACCAAGTCGAAACACTCTTCACTTAATAACCTTGCACAGTTAATCTGTATAATAATGAAGCTTTACAAAACAAATGACACATAGCAAGAGAATCATGTCTAAACATGAACCATATTATTATTAGGTAGAGGAACTTTGCATAAGACTCCAGTATACCTCGTGTAAATAGGCTAGTATGTGAAAAAGACGTCTGGAAAATAAACAATTTTGAATCTGAAGTACTTAAAAAATAAAAAATATGAAACCCTATTTAGAAAATCACGCTTATACGAGTATTTAGGTCGTATATATTCCGCTTGGCTCCATCCGGTTGGTTAAAAAAATATCGACCATAAGGATAAAGAATTATTTTATTAAAATGAAATTCATCATTATGTGAGAACAGACAATCAGATTGTGTGTTTGTTTTATTTAAATTATACTTATATAAATTTGTAGCTCTAAATCATTTTGTAGCTTAATGTCAAAATCACTTTCAAGAAAATGTTGCCTTTCTTTTTGCAGGGATTAATACAATGTTGCAATGAGAGTCTCACCGCTCTCTAAAACCCTTAAGGATAATCACAAATTTTAATAGGTATAAGTAGGTGATCGTTATTCACAGTGAGTACATAACTTATCTAAGGTAAATAATATAAGAAACGAAATACCATCTAGACAAAAATAAGTCACATGTCACATAATGTACCAATTTCAAGCGTATTCCTAAAACTTTTTTTGTAGCATAAGTTTAAAAACTTACTAACAATGTCATGGAAGATAAAGTATAAACATTGTAAAAAAATAAAGAACATATTAGTTGTCAATATATTCTTCAATTGACAGTGCATATGGCCTAGTGGTTTAAGCGTTCGCCACGCCGTTTCCTACTGTGCCAAGAGTTGTAGGTTGAAATTCCACATGGGATAACACTTTGTGTGACCCACAAATTTTTGTTCTAGTCTGGGCGTTCTTTGCGTCCATTTCATATATTTTTATATAGTCCCTCGCGACACAGGATATATTCCTAGTGTGGAAGCTGTCTTTTTACAAAAAAAAACAATAGGAGGAAATCCAAAATGAATCTTCACGTTCGAAAATAATTACAATTTGCTTAGAACCTTTTCAACTTTTACATATGAAAGAAACCAAAATTATTATCAAAGCTGGACGTATTTACGTATTTTCTATTCAAAAATATCAACCCAATCCAATTTAAACACACAAACCAGAATTTAACTTCGTAAATATTCGATATGCTAAGAATAATTCACAATAAAGTGCACAGTGACGATAGATACATCGTGGCCTGAATATCATCTTAAATGGTCACATATAAAAATGACGTGTGTGATACAGTAAGGTCAAAAACCTTCATGAAATATCCTATTGTATAAATATATTAGGTACTTAAACTGATAATGCACCAGAAGACAAACGATGCATTTTGAAGAGAAACACGAATCGATTTACCGTCATGAAGTGCATTGCCCCCGAGGCAATGTCGACGATCGACGTGTGATGTGATGCAGATAATTATTTTATTATTGCACTTCATTGTCACCGTACGATAACTTCATCTCGTCGTTGATACATTATCTCAAAAGTTTGCTAAATGGGTCAAATACTCGCTAATTTTACATTGACATTCAAAAGTAACATGACATCGTTGCATTATACTTGAGATCAATTTATCCGGGATTACGAACCTTCAAATGGTCAGCATTAGTTGTAGATACAACATATATTCCTGATTCAGCGTACTCGAAACGAGCTCTCTTTGTAGAAGTATCTAATTTAGTATTAAATACACTAAGATATCATTTTTAGGGTGTAAAATTTTCAAGTGTCTACATAGACCCCATAATTCATTAAGTGTGCTACTAGTAACTAGAACCTTTTAAGATTTAATATCCTCAAATACACAGCGTTGTTCTTGATTGAGACCCAGTCATTAATTTGCCTTAGCAGCCTCCTGTCCCACTAAATAGATGGTTAAATATATTTTTAGTACTGTTAAGTAAGTTAAACGTTGTTCTGAAAATAAAATAAAAGAACAATCGAATATGTTGTCAAAAGCTAATGACTCAGATATGCATTTTTTTCTTTAGCAGTGCCGTAACCGTTATGCACACAAAGCGTCCCAGATAACAGTTATTGATTTTGAGTAACAAAAGTTTGTGTTCCCTTTGTGGCACACTGCGCTAAGTGGCTACCCACCGAGCACTGCCAGGGATGGCACATTCCCGAGATAAGATAGCGTGTTCCTCGAGTTCCCGCCACATTGCAATCTGCTCAGTCATCAGACTCTCACTGTTTATCCCGTTGCATCCTGTTAAATTGCTTAAAAAGCTGAAGGTAAAAAATTATGTTAAGTAATTGGTTTACTCTCAAAAGTTCTATAAAACCAATTGCACGTGGAAGTTTATCAATCTTTAAATAGTATACCACTTTTGTCTTATTGCCTGCATGTAAGTTTATATATAGTACTTCTTCAGCTGACATTACTTAATAACGTTTAAGTCACAAAAGGATATCAACGATAATGTAAATGTAATATGAGTTTTTAATTACTCTATCAATCGAATACAAAGTACGAATTTTGATGTCAAGTGCATAACCAGTTCTAGAATTTTTCTATATAAAATAATTATACTAAGATATTATATTCAACGTCTTTCAGCTGAGATAATAATGATGATTTTACTATTTAATTGTACATTAGCATACACTCACAGTAACCGTAGCTGCACTATTAAAACTTCTAAAAATCTAGATAAATCCAAGTATATAGACAACGCCACGATTTCATATTACGACACAGTGAGTCAGTGTTGGCCGGATGTACGAGTACTTACTATAATTGCAAGCACACAACTTTCAACGTGTGAGATCCATGATATATTATGACAAGTGTAGATACGAGTACTCTAATACTCGTACAAAAAGGGCAAAGAGACATCTGAATCTTCAGCCTCGATAACATAATTAATGTGCGCATTATCGATCCTTCCTTACTTTATTTGAAAACTCGGGTCAGTGCAAGACTATAAAGATAACTGATGCAGCTGGCTGAACTCGTAAAACCACACAAACGAAGTGTTTGTTCACCCAAGTTTTATTACTCCATAATAATGAACTAGTTTATTCGATTATCGATACTGGGAACCAATGTCACTGGATGAGTGATTTACGTAGCGTTTCTTTGCCACTGTGCGATGATCTCAATACCTCCACTAGGTACTGAGAATAACGAGAATATGAATAGGTACTTACTTGTTTCAGCTGAGACTGTGGCATAGTAAGAAGTAGCTAGACTGATCTTAGAATCGAATTAAGTAATTGGAAAGGTTCTGTCAATAGATAATTGCCGCTGTCGAGTTCATTCGTATTTATCGCTGAGAACATACAGACAGATGTTCGCCGATCGACAGACAAATTAGTTAACAGCTTAATTACAATGTTTTTCTTTTATATAACTTAGGATTGTTACTAATAAATCAAACTTACATAAATAAATTTTGATTAAAAGCCAAAAGTTACGAAATAATACTAAGTAATAATATAAAACATAATATAAATTAATTATCTATTACAACGTCCACAAAAAATACGTTATAATTACTATGCCATATTTATTACATTTATTTACATGAATTCTTAAGTATAGTCGATCTTCGGTTCCGAATTGTGTCATTAAAAGCAGGATTTACTTTTTAAAAGTTGTTGTTTCTAAACTGTTACGTTTTTAAAGTTACAGCCCTGTATGGCAGACAGTGTTTCTTCATTGGATAAAGTACACATTTAGCTGGAATTTAAATCCTAGATAATTTTAACTTCTTAATCCTGACTTATATAATATAAACACAAAGAACCAGTTCATTTATTACACTTTTACTAATTAAACTTTGTATATACGTTTTCAGCTATGTAAAAATGGCAAATGTCTTTTCTCAAATAAAAAGTGCAGTGATTGAGTAATACATAAATAGGTTAAGCTTCACCACACGGTAAATTGAGTGAAGAATTTACGCTTCGATTAAATTGAATGAAATCAAATGATTAAACATCTGAAATTGTTTGACTAAGTTCCCTATATATTTTAGAATATCACGGACGTGTGAAATTTATTTTTTTCCCATAGTAAGTAAATTACAATAAAACAAACCCTTCTAAAAACTGGTTAGGAATTTCAAGTTATTGTCAAATAATTAATTGGAGATTTATCCAAAAAGACACTGTTGTTGAAGATATGTTTAAAAAATTTCGTTTGATAAAATAGTGAAAACACGGGAAAAGTGTAATATTAAAGTACATATTGCTTTAGTTTTATCCGCCTCTTCGCCCGTCTAAGTACGTATCTATTCCATAGCCACAAAACTTTTATTCTCCTTACCTTTACAATTTCTTTGGTTATTGATATTAGTGTTTTGACGATTTATCGATAATATCGAAAAAGTTAAAGTTAAGCGAACTTGTGAGTATAAAAAAACTCACTTTCGTAATCACGATTTAAAATATTTAGATTTTTAAGAGTTCTAGAACACGGATATTTATCCGAGTTCTGAAACACTTAAAAACTTAATTTTTTTACGTATGTTTGTGTAACACACAGAATCAGTGAGCCTATGTTAATATTTACACAAAGTGATTTGCAGTCAAATACATCAACGCCGTGCCTATGTAGTCTTTGCTATGAGATACACACAGCCGCTACTTTGAAAGTCTTACCACAACTGGTAAAAAGAATCATCGTTCATGATTTTAAAAAGACTCAAAAGGTGAATAAAGTTTACAAAATCGATCCCCAGTGTAAACGGAGTTAACATTAATATAAAATACACACAGAATATCCCAAATAAAGCTTGATTTGTGAATCTTCACAACACTTTACAACACAGTTAAAGAAAACCCGTTGTACATATACGTACATTAGTTTAATAATAGCTCTGAAGGCAGTTTTATTACTTGCAATAATAATGAAATTGTTTGTTTTATGGCTGAAATCAATCAATTTTAGTATAGTACAGATTGCGTAAACAGGAACAATAACATGAAAGATATATAGACAATTCATAAATAAATATATTTCTCAGTGTTATAACATTAAGTTCAGTAAAGTTAGACATATGTAACTACCGACAAAAGCCTAAAAGAAAGTTGCGAAAAAGAACAGAGTAAACTTTTTTCTTATTTTATATAAAAGCGGTTGGACTCATGACCAACGACGTCAACACTCTGCAGTCTCCCCACATGACCAAAACAACCTTCCTAAGGGAAGGCCGTGTTCGGCAGTAGATATCATAACGTTACCCGCTTAATTAGTAAGTATTATAACACTATCACGCATACTTCATCACATTACGCAAGTCCTTAGAATTGATATTCGTACAATTTACACATTTACTATTCATAATCCTGTCATACGCCATCATTATGTTTATTAATAATAAAAAGAATACGATAGCAAATTGTCATTTTTTTTAAATTTTCAACATTCAACATAAATTCAACACAAAGTCATTTAACGAACAGTTACACAATTGGGTAGATGACTGTATCGTAAACAAAAACCAATGTCCACTTCATTAAAATTAATTTCGTGAAACATCTCGGTAAAAACAATTACCATAGTTTATTATTATTATTACGAATTTCAATCAAATATACAGTGAAATATATTGTTCAATTGAGTAGTCTAAAACAGTGACGTCACAATTTGGTATTTAGTACATTTTTCATACAAAATTGTCGTTTTGACAGATGATAAAAAGTAAGTAATTTGACTAAGGTGTCATCTAGCCTATTATAACATAAACCCTTCTGTTCCCCTTAGTCTATTAATAAAAATCTGTTAGATTTGAGTTAAACCGCGTGAATGAATCGTGGCGTTTATGCATTTGTCACGTCTGGGATATTAATAGAGCATACACTCATCACCTTAATGGAAACTCATTGAGCTCGATAGGGCAAACGGGCGCCGGGTGTGCGTCGTCGGGTCGTATCGCACCACACGCGGCTTCCTAGAACAGTGCTGACGTGAGCTTGTCAAAGCTTCTGTGCAAACAGTGACAATATTGGAGACTTCTTTAACAGTAATTTATTTTTATATCCACGTCTGTATTTACTTTTAATGGTCTAAAGCGAATTGAAATTATTTTAGAATGTATAAACGTCTAGTGTTGCGTACAGATAAAGTCAACACAACAAATGTTTATTTATTTGAAATGAAAAAGAACAATATATATTCACAAAAATGTATGTATGTATAAAGGTGTACTTTAAAATTGTTCAAAATATATGTGCAATGTAGAAATGTATGAAAAAAATAAATCGTTTAACGTGAGCGTTATTAACGATCAATACAATTACGAGTACTATGACGTCCATAGGCAGAGCTTAGTTTCAGAACACTCCAAGTAATATATGAGGTATTATTGTATGGTAAAGAAGCTATCATAACCAATTTATGCTACGCACTCAACAATAACTAACTGCAGTTGTCGTGAGCATTGCACCCAGAAAAGTTATTAAGTAATTTCTAAAATCAATTAAACCAACAATCTAAAATATCATTACAAACCAAGACATAATTGAAAAAGATTTTTTAAGTTCATAAATTGGGGTCAAACTTATCGACTTTTTTCAATGCGGTGACGAATTCAGAATACGAAGTGTTTCGAAGGACCCATAATTCTGTGATCAGTGTGATCATTCGTTCAGTGACTGGATGTAACTTATGTATAATATGTATATATTGAGAAATAATAGTCCGTGTGGTGATGGATTACGAATACGAAGTATCAGGGCTCTTATTCATCACATGAGTGTCGTAGCAGTCGATTATAGAAGTAAATTAAGCAGGACAACAGCACTGCAAAGATAAGGTCACTTAATACAAATTTTCTATGTACGTAACCATCTGGCCAGCGTGATATACTAAGCCAAAACCTCCTTTCTGAGGACAAACCCATGTCCAGCAGTGGACTATTCGAAGCTGTTGATGATGATGATGATTATTGAGAAAAATACAGTCTGGTTGCCAATATATTAATATTCATAATAATAATTATTATTATTCAAGACTTGTGTATCCCTGGTCTTACCTTTCTCACACCATTCGTCTGTCTTATAATACCACAATTTCAGGTACAAAAGATTTAATCTTGCTATGTTTATAATATAGTGGATGCAGTATACATATTTAAAAACAAGTAAATATAAGACATAGTTTTTGACAAGCCATTTATTTATTTACATTACTACTTAGATATTATGAGTGTAAAGTGACTTCAGTGGTCCGCCCCTGGGCTAATAGTATTTGAAGGCCTTTTTTGTTGACGATTTTTCTATGGTATAAGGGGGCAAGCAAACAGATGAAATCACCTGAGGGTTAGTAATTACCACCGGTCAAAGACACCTGCAACTCAAGGGACACAATGTGCTCTGCCACCCTTTTAATTCCTACCTCCTGAATCAAGGACCAAGGGGTTAAGGCTTCAGTAACCAATTTAATTCGTTAAAATTGTTTACCCTGGGGAGAACCGGGACCACGTTGTTTCAGATCCCTCTTGAATCAGCGTCGTATCTAACCAGGCTCTGCCCCGTCAAAAATCTCAGCCTTATTTCGCCCTTTAGCCCAATCAGTACCCGTATATTGGGGTATGACCGTGATTTGATACGATTGCCATTGCGAACAGGTCAGGTTAAATAGATCAGGACCTATAGGAAATTCTGGGAGGAGGCCCAGTCAGCTGCACACTTCTAGTATTGTGCTGTCTATTCACGTCTGATCTAATTCAGATATATACTGAAGCAATCATGCTCAGTGCCAATCCAGTCCCTACATCAACCGGTAAGTGACGTGACCTCGTTGGTGCATATTCTGCAACTGATACAAGAGCGTGCAGCCTGTCAGTGAGTGTTCCAGTGCATTTCAAGCCCAAGTTGAAAGTCTCTGCTCTCACCCGGATCGCATGATTCTCTAGAAACTAGGAAATATACATTATCCCCGTACCCATTCACAAACGCGTGCCAGATTTAATTGGATTCAGGCCTGCCAACTTTATGAAGTTTTAAAATAACAGGACTTAAAGCGTTATACATAATGTTATAATAATATATAATAATACTTCTTTACATTACTTAATGCTCGACATTTCGATAGGTTATAAAATCCAAATACTACATGAAACAACGCATTTAAGTTCTGTTAATCTAATACTTGGTTATAACCTTGTGTTAACCACCCATGATTGTGCAAACACTCTATATTTGTGACCCATTTCACAAATTATTGTGCTCATTTTCGGTACCTAATCAAAGTACCTATTTTCATGTTTTTTGGAAATCACTATTTTTAAAGATCATAAAATGTATAATGTTATGCTCCACCACAATGTTCCAAGATCAAAGTTATAATTCGAAAAATCCGATAACAGATTCTGTTGCTTATCTTTTCCTGTAAGTAATTAGGTCAACAAAGGGGAATCGACCTATTTAACGGTACTTGAGGTTGGGGCAAATAACATAACCTTGTGTTGTACTATTGATATTATGTGAATGAACCTCAATAATATAGCAATATTTATTTTCCTATAAATCGTGTTTCATGGAAGGCTATCGCTCACTTTGATTTTGAATGTTGTAAACATGTAAAATCATGTTCGAAATAATTTTCAGTTGGTAAGAATTAACATAAAGAACTTAAGCAATGTAAATCGAAATTTAGAATAAATTATTTTCACATAAACTATGTCCTTTTCTATCTCTTTATTTTTTATTACCGAGGCTAACCTTATCATTTGACAAGGTGACGACCGACGATGTAAGACATGAATAGAAAATTTAAATCAACCTGTAAAATTTAATGATCATCGAACGAGTATTAGTCATGAAAGCATACACAAGCAACAGAAATATATACAGACAGAGTTAGTTTCGTGTGTCTATGCTTATCATCAACACCCTTTAATAGTCCACCGCTGGACATATACGTCTTCTTAGAAGGTAGTTTTTGTTCTACTATACCATACATAGTTTGTGTCAAGTTTTCTTTCTCTTTGCAGAGTTGTAATTTCTAATCGGCTCTTAAAACACTCATGGGATAAATGGAATGGTGACACTCCGTATTCTTAATCCGTCACAGACGTCAGGGACGATTGAGCAACAATCTATACCAGTTATTAGTTTTATCTTGCATTTTTTAGTTAAACGAAGCAAACCAGCCAAAATTGTGAAATATTCTAATAATGTCAAAGACAGAAAAAAATTAATTAAATCTACACCAAAATTTAGAAGTACCTCGTTTAGTATAAAAATGATAAAAGGTACATGTATTGAAGACAAAGAAACCCTAACCGATGGATAATGTCGCACTAAATAAAACAAAAACTGACTGTCAACACATGATCGACCTGCGGCACCTGCATGGCTGCATAATAACACTCATATGTGTGAACCAAACAAAGATTACCATGAATGGTAATTCTTGAGGCGTTATGCGGCATGCAGATGTATGATTCATAATCAACCCGCCGGGCGCCTACAGCCATCGAATACAACGACTAACCGAGCCTTGGCTATTACGCATTGCTAATAAATTTAGACACGTTTGGCGAATGAACGGTCTTTATCAAACTGTTGCCTACAAGTACATAATAGGCTGTATTTATAGAATTTCTACTACGCTTGAATTAAATGATGTTTCATTGGTATTTGTTTCGTGTTTCTAAGTAATTAAAACATCTGTAACCAGTAGGCATTTGTGGTTAATTTTGAATGAGTCTTTGAACTTTGGATGATTCACATACGTAAGTGTATAGTATAATAATATAATATAAATCAATATATGTGTATTTACAGGTGTGACCAGTTTTTGTTATTATCCCAATGAACCGCTAAATGGGACTTTAAGTAACTTAATATAAAAATTAAATTCTACGAATTATTTACTGCCTCTATTACGTGACCACGGTTTGGATTTGACTTGTACTGCCAACGAAACGTGTAACTCTAAATGACCAGAACTACTTAGCCTCTTCTTTTCCAATTTAAGAAAAGATCTTGTAACTATAATACAAACCGTATCTATGTGACTCTTGTGGAGATATTACTTACACTGTCCTTATCAGTTTTATCTTGTGGTTTACTTCTCTCTTTGCATAATACACCCAGTCTTTAAATAATCAAAATGCCGGTTATAGCAATAGAGATACCCTGTGTAAAGTGAAAATTATGATGGAGACAGTGCATACTAATTATTAAACACAAACTGATTATCTCTCTACCTTCTCTCTCTGATTATTTCTTTAACGATGTTGACGTCATTGTGGCACATATGTAAATTAAAAAGAAAACGTACCATCTGCTTATTTTTAATTGTCATACTGACTTTTGGTAGCAAAAAGGTTATTCTAACTAAAAGAAAAAGTAAAATCTAAGATTTTATAGAATACTATACTAGATAAATAGTTTACACTTCAGGACATAAAAATATGAATGAGTTTTTTTGACTAAACCACGCTGGTGACATTGCTACATGCTCTACACTCTACGTTACAAGTGAAAGAGAAAGCTGTCAATGTCAAACATCTAAAAGAGGTATGGGCAATCTTGTTTAATACAGTACCAGAGCGTTCAAGTATCTAAAGAAACCAAGCTCAAAATATTTTCAAATATTTTTTTCTACTTCCATTTATCAATGACAGTGTAAGAAGAGTTGATAATATTTTTTATAAAGGCATTGCTCGAAATATAATTGAAAAGATCTATTTTTCAGTTACTTTAAATTCATAACCACATATATTAGTATAATAAATCACACTTTAAGTCCTTGAAAAAATTCACATAAGATTTTATATCACTACTAATTATCATTAAAAAGTACTGAAAAATTAGGCGAAAATAAATTAAGCAATTTCACTCATGTGACAAGGAATAACTCTAATGCCATCTACTAAAGTACTTTAAGAGTTAATTTCTGAATGGGAAAATATATAACGTATTATAATTAAAGATAACGAATGGAAAAGGACATTACCTACTTGCTTGATAAGTTTACCCAACTCCCTAATAGTTTAGATCTTGAAATCAAATGATGAATTAACCTTCATCGATGAACTGTTCTCTGAAACCATCCTTCGTCCGAAGTCATTTCTACAAATTATAACTTACTTACGAATACTATTTACCTTTTTTTTAACGTGTGGAAACCCTCACGGACCGTCACCCCACCGGGATTCGCGGCGAGGTGGTGTGTCGGAATTGGACCGAGTAAAACTACACGGTGTGCCGCTCTGCGCCTGAGACAGGAGGGATCCAGGAACAACTGTAATTATGACATCTGGATCCCTACTGGCGCCTTCCCGTGACTGCCGGAACCATCTTTAGGTAAAACTCTCTATTTAGACGCGGTACAGCACACGCGGACGTCGCCTTCTCACGGTTGGCCTCTAAAGTGGATAAAGGGGAAAACCCATCCCGTACACCCGCGGCCACACTCAGAGCGGCATGAGGCGCTGGTAAGCGCACCTCTAGCTCTGGGTTTGCTGGTCGCCGAATTGGGTCGTGGATATCGTCCTCCCGGGCTTTCTCCACCGCCTCCTTCCGCAAAATGACATCTTCAGATCTTCAGAAGGTTGTGAATGCAGTAAAACAATTGTCGCTACCGACCATGGAGCGCATGACGGCCGATAGCGAAAGATCTCTTCCAATAACTGCACTAAGGACTCCACGCTGCGCCGCCCATGCGGAACAAACCTCTAGCGTGTGTTGAGCTAAATCCTCACTACAGTCGCAGTGGTGGCAGGTGGGACTCAATTCCCCAAGTTCCCTTACGATGGAGTGCAGATACTTTCTACATCAACCGTGCCCGGAAAGGACCTGTGTTAGTCAATTAATATACTATTTTCCTATAATATCCCTGCTATGTAATAGTCCCATGGAAATCAACAACCCGGGGAGGTTAGGATTGTGTAGTTATAACTCGAATTAGCTGGTAATTAATTGTAATGACTCGTTCAGTGTTCAAATATATGTAGTATAAAAGTACTTTCCAAAGTACTCGTAAGTATTTTAGATCGACTATCAGTGCTATGTACTTCAAAATAACAGGGCTAATACAATAATAAGATTTTATACCTGTTACAGTAAAAGCACAACCCTCTACTCCCATGTCAAAGCTAAAGCTGTCAAATTCTTATTCTTATACTTTATTGCTGCTAACAGCTGCAGGAACTTTGAAATTAAAAATAAGTTTCAACAAAATTCTTAAATTAAAGTAATTATAATCTTTTAAAGTTTAGAGGTTTATAACGATATCAAAACCTTATAATTTATTCAGATAGAAAAGTGTATTATGTGATCTTAACGAGCTATAAAAACGCCTTTTACTTCATTCATTTTGGCGGGAATTCTCTAAGTTCTGTTTATCGATATAACGTCAACAATTAGTCAACAACAATGGATAAAAACACAAAGATAAGAGGTCCTCCTCTAAAGAGGTTTAAGTCGGGTAACGATGATGAAGATAATGAAGTGCCGTGCAGTTTTGAAGAGCAATTAGCCACTATGGACAGTGCCGAATTTGATTCACAAGAAGTGTTCGGGGACGGTCCAGAAAATCAAACTACTAATATGAAATGGTCAAGACCTCCGCCACCGTCGATAGATCCAAATAAAGATAAATTAGTGTTCCAACAGCTAGATATAGATCATTATAATGGTGCACCAATAAAAGGAATGCCTGGATCACAACTAGCCCCTGTCCCCATAATGAGAATGTATGGCGTTAGTATGGAAGGCAATTCTGTATGTTGTCATGTTCATGGATTTACTCCATATTTTTATGTGACAGTGCCTGTCAGTTTTACAAAATCAACATGTAATAAATTGAAAACAAACCTTAATAAAGCAATATTAGAAGATATGCGTGGTAATAAA
The DNA here is from genome assembly GCA_949316085.1 of Hypercompe scribonia. Taxonomy (NCBI): domain Eukaryota; kingdom Metazoa; phylum Arthropoda; class Insecta; order Lepidoptera; family Erebidae; genus Hypercompe; species Hypercompe scribonia. Next base: position 9,219,224 of record OX438972.1, on the reverse strand, counting down.
GATAATCTTAAAGAAACTGTATTGGAAGTGCGTTTGGTTAAAGCAAGATCTATAATGTACTATAAAGGCGATAATGATATTACTTTTGCAAGAGTATCGGTTGCTCTGCCAAAACTCATAGCTGCTGCAAAAAGACTGATGGAAAGGCAGCCAACTTCATTTGCTCTAATGGATCCAATGTTTTATGAAACTAACATTGATTTTGATATCCGTTTTATGGTAGACACATATGTAGTTGGTTGCAGCTGGATTGAGCTCCCAGCGGGTAAATGGTTTCTTAGATCAAAAAATTCACAAACACGGATTGAATCTAGATGTCAAATAGAAGTAGATGTAGCTTGGAATGCATTTGTAGCCCACCAACCAGAAGGAGAGTGGTCGAAAGTTGCACCAATAAGAATTTTAAGTTTTGATATTGAATGTGCTGGCAGAAAAGGTATTTTTCCTGAACCTCAACATGATCCAGTCATCCAAATTGCATCTATGGTTATTAGGCAAGGGGAATTAGAACCATATGTTAGAAATGTGTTTACATTGAAAAGCTGTGCCCCCATAGTGGGATCACAGGTTCTTAGTTTTGAATCAGAATCTGAGATGCTTGCTAAATGGTCTGATTTCTTCCGTGAGCTTGACCCTGATATAATAACAGGATACAACATAAACAATTTTGACTGGCCTTACTTAATAAACCGTGCTAAGCATTTGAAAGTAGAGAACTTTGATTTTTTGGGTCGGATCAAGAATATTAGATCTGTTATTAAAGACTCTGTATTACAGTCAAAACAAATGGGGCGTAGAGAAAATAAAAGCATCAATTTTGAAGGTAGAGTGCCATTTGATCTTTTATTAGTTCTTGTGCGTGATTACAAACTACGATCATACACTCTGAATGCTGTCAGTTATCATTTCCTTCAAGAACAAAAAGAGGATGTACACCACAGCATCATTACAGATCTTCAGAATGAAAACGAACAAACTAGAAGAAGGCTGGCTATGTACTGCTTAAAAGATGCTTATCTACCCCTTAAACTTTTAAATAAGTTAATGTGTATTATAAATTACATGGAAATGGCTAGGGTGACTGGTGTACCCCTGTTGAGCTTACTTACTAGAGGTCAACAAATAAAAGTTGTTAGTCAGTTGCTGAGAAAGGCTAAAGATATTGGATATTTGATGCCAGCTTACCACAGCCAAGGATCAGATGAACAATTTGAAGGAGCTACTGTAATTGAACCTAAACGAGGATATTATGCTGATCCAATTTCAACTTTGGATTTTGCTTCCCTGTATCCTAGTATTATGATGGCTCATAACTTATGTTATACCACCTTAATCCCACCAAATATGCAAAGTAAAATTAGTTTAACTAATGATGATTATACAATAACCCCTTCTAAAAATATGTTTGTAAAAGCTCATGTTAGGAAAGGGTTACTCCCTGAAATCTTAGAGTCTCTACTTGCTGCGAGGAAGAAAGCTAAAGCAGACTTGAAAGAAGAGAAAGATCCATTTAAAAGATCTGTGTTGGATGGAAGGCAACTGGCTTTGAAAATTAGTGCTAATTCAGTATACGGTTTTACAGGAGCGCAAGTTGGCAAACTGCCTTGCTTAGAAATCTCTGGCAGTGTTACTGCATATGGAAGAACTATGATAGAATTTACGAAAACTGAAGTTGAAAAAAAATACACAAAAGCAAATGGTTACAAGGAAGATGCTGTAGTAATATATGGAGATACTGATTCCGTAATGGTCAAGTTTGGTGTTAAAACTCTTGAGGAAAGCATGGAGTTGGGCAGAGAAGCTGCTGATTTTGTCACAACAAAGTTCGTTAAACCCATAAAATTGGAATTTGAAAAAGTATACTACCCATACTTACTTATTAACAAGAAAAGATATGCTGGACTGTATTTTACAAAACCGGATAAATATGACAAGATGGATTGCAAAGGTATTGAAACAGTTAGAAGAGACAATTGCCCGCTTGTATCTAACATGATGAGCACTTGCCTTCAAAAGTTACTTATAGATAGAGATCCGGATGGTGCTGTCAATTATGCGAAGCAAGTGATTGCAGATTTGTTGTGCAACAGGATAGATATATCACAACTAGTTATTACTAAGGAATTAACAAAAAATGATTATGCTGCCAAGCAGGCCCATGTAGAATTAGCTAACAAAATGAAAAAACGAGATGCTGGAACAGCTCCCAAACTTGGTGATAGAGTTCCATATGTAATATGTTGTGCAACTAAAAACACACCTGCTTATATGAAAGCTGAAGATCCTATATATGTCTTGGAAAACAGTGTACCAATTGATTTTAATCATTATATGGAAAATCAACTGTCTAAACCTCTTTTAAGAATTTTTGAACCTATACTAGGTGAGAAAGCTGAATCTTTGCTTTTAAAAGGTGAACATACTAGGACAAAGGCCATGGTTACTTCAAAAGTGGGTGCTTTAGCTGCTTTTACAAAGAAGAAAGAAAAATGCATAGGCTGTAAAACTGTTATGCCCAATGATGCTGTAAAAGCCGTATGCAATCATTGCTCACATAAGGAGAAACAGATTTATATTACTGAAGTATTTAAATTGAGACAACTTCAGGAAAAGTTTTCAAGACTTTGGACTGAATGTCAAAGATGTCAGGGCAGTCTTCATGAGGAAGTTATTTGTACTAATAGAGACTGTACAATATTTTACATGAGAAAGAAAATGGGAATTGAATTAGATACACAAGAAAAAACAGTCCTACGGTTTGGTGAACCTTCATGGTAAACCTGTTTTTTTGAGTTTTGCATCCACAATTATGTTGGCAATAAATAATAGCTATGTAATTTATATTTTTCAGCTTAAAATAAACACCAATAAATATTTTGTCTATGTTTTTATTATATTTCACTTAATATATTAAAACAATAACATCTATGTATGACAATTTAGCATCTAGAACAAAGTAACATTTTCATAAAGAAGTATGACGTGGAATGTGTTACTACAGTACTATTTTTTTATTTTGATATCTTTTTGCCAAAAACTTCATCACATAATGCAATTTTTTTTGTAAGAACACAGCCTAAATGAAATAAACTTTAATAAGTTCTAATGTAGATTAAATAAACTGACCTTAATACTAAAAATTGTTTAAACTTCAATTTTATTCTAACATATTAAGCCAGCAAGTTAAATTTCTATTAGACTGCCTTATACAGTTTATTTATATCACAGGAATACATTATTATGCAAGAGGGTTTAGTATGAATACTTACTTGTTTAAACAAGAAAAATAAAATCAAAAGAAAAACAGAAATAAAAGAGCAAGCATAACACTTAAGTACGATATATTGATAATAGATGGATATTTGTAAATAATTTAGTTCCATCTAAATTCTTTAAACTAGCCATGCTTGTACATCTGTTTGCATAAATATATATATTGTGTATCTAGAAAATGGCTGAAACGATTTTGGATCAGATTTGTATTGAAATACGATTTTACCTTTTATCTATAAAGAAGTTATAACTGAAAACGTCACTTAATAAAAACGCAAAGTTCATCTCCCAGATACTATTTAGAATACTGGTATTTTGCAAAACATGGTATTCTCAATTCCAACACCAAACAACTAAATAAATAAAATTATTATATTCATACAAATCTTACTTGCAGACTTATTAAAATTTGATATAAGAAAAACCTAATTCAATATGAGATTTTCACTTTGTTATCATTATTAATAAATATAGGTTTAAGAAATAATAATTGTTACGTTATTGTTGTTGCAAAGATAATTAGTGCTCTATTGCAGTAACAAAAAAATTACTGTATAGTATTTCACCTATTTTCTTGAGATAGAGTTCGTGTTATACTTTGTCTAGGTGTCTTGATAGCCGCTGGTTGTGATTTTAAAGAATTGTTACATTTTGGAATGGGCATGTCGAATGAGCATGAAGAATTTGCAGCAATAGAAGGAGTTAATCTCATTATGTCTTCCAATGTCCTTATGAAGGTATCACATGTAGCTGTTAGTAGACTGGAGGCATCATCGATTTTCTGAAACACAAACGTATTTTACAAATTATTCGGCAAATCCAAAAAAGAACTTTAATTTTATGAGAGTAGCAGAGATTAGAAAATACAAAAAAAGTGCTTTCTTAAGAGTGCAAGATTAAGTTTCAAAATTACTACGGCTTTTATGGTAATAAAAGTCGCTTCCATTTCTAAAGATTTACTAGACGTAATAGAGATTTACGATCTAATTCCAGTATAATTATTAGGATTGAAAATGTTTTTGTTTGAGCCCTCTATTACAAACATTATTATGTATACTATAACTGCTGTAGCTGATCCACACAACCTCATATGCGCCTCCTATTCCCCGTAGCGTGATGTCATACAGTGTGAAAACATTTGTTTACCATAAAAAAGGTAACAGTGAGCCAAACTGTAAAGATAGACATACTGTCGCGGCTTTTTTTTAGAACTTTGATTGGCAAGCAATTCTTTCACACATATTTCATGACTCTCTTAGCGATAATTAAAAACGTGGAGAAAATAATACTCTCTTGGTAAGAAGCAACGAGGGAATTGCCTAATGTCAGTTTTTTGTGAGGCTATAATGTGATCCTGGTCGAGTCAGCCCGTTTGTGCTGTAACATTGTTCTCTGTTCAATCTATTCTGGTGTTTATTTAGGGTTCATCGCAAAAATAAAGGCCGATAACCTAGAAAGGTTGATGGTAACGGGGAAAATGGAAGGGAAAACGTAGAAGTAAAAAGTAAAGCGCTGAATGTATCAGATATCTGACCAACTAGATATACTCGTTAAAGCTGCACTATGCCAAGCGACTGACTGCAACAAGCAGACACGCACAGTGCACCAGTTACATCAGAGTCACGATCCTCAGTACTGAGGTAACACACATATTACACAGAACAAAGTATCTGGATCGCACATTTGTTTCTAGAAAATTGGAATACTTATAGGAAATAGTAAACATATTTTATTAAATTATTTGGCAATATAGTGGTCTATTCACCTGCATCTCGGGACCTCCATCAGCAGTAGCTGCACCTTTTATAGCATGGACTTGTTGCATCATCAGGTCACAATATAGCCGCAACTCAGATTTTTTATGACTTAATGAATTGGCATCTTCCAAGGCAACAACTGGAAGATAATTTCATTTTCAGCATTAAAATGATATACCTGCCAAACCCGATCGTCTCTGAGCGGTAAATCTAGCAAACAAAATAATGCGAACGCGGCACAATGACATTGCCTCAAAGCCTGCTGCTGCCTGAAAGAGGCAGTGCGAGTACTGCGATGGTGTTAGCTCGAGGACTTCAACGCCTTGTCAGAACGGCCCTACCGTATGATTAGGGGTAAGATGACGGCTCAAAGCCAGAAACACCACCCAAGAACCCGATGGCGTTCCAGGCCAAGCGTAGCTAGCTTGGCCTTAAATAACAAGGTGTCGGCTTTTGAGCCCCGACTGAGCGGGTTTTTCACCGCATGTCTTGAGCAGGCACGAATTTAGGTCAGTTTCCTAAATTTTGGAATATTCAACGTCCTGCACTCACTCATGAGTTACTACAACATCCGCAGCGAGTGTCGGCCATTAGGGTCATAAAGGGTACCGTACTATCTCCTTTAAGGCAGTGCGTCTCCTGGCTGGAACTTCACCATGGGACCTGGAGACGAGAACCCTTTTTGCTCTTTACTAGTAGCGCAAGGAGGAGCGGAAGTCAAGCCAGGGTCCTGAACCTCGTGAAATCGTGACTTCGTTAAGTCCTCTTGGAGGAGTGGAAGGAGTAACTTCGACAATCAAGTATCGGGCACGCTGTTATAACGGTGGTAAGACTAAGATCTGTTGGTTCGAGAGGAATCACGGGACCCTCTCATACCAGCTCCAAATAAATACAAATTAGAAACATGTATTGTTTAGAAATATAAGAATGCTTATCAACTGGCTGGATATCATGGTACAAAGTCTGCCTAGTTAGAGATCAGAGAGTGTTGTATGATATGTGTAGATTTGTTATTATAAAATGTCTGGTTTTATATAGCCTGACAAAAGATATTGATCTGAAATTTACCAGAGTTAATACATTACCATTTATTTCTTTTGAGTCAACGCAAGCTTTGGCACTTCCTAATGCTACTAGCCACTTCTGTCGCTCCTGTGGTGATGGTGCTCTTAAATACATATGCTGCTGACCAGGTATAACCAGATCCAGTCTAGTATTGTCTATATTATTCACTGGAAATTATTACAAGTACAAATTTACTATTCATCTATTAAATCACAAATCAGCATTGTCATGGAGGTTCTATCACTTATTTTTTTTTTCAAACTGCAGATCTAAATAAATATAAAAAAGAGACTATTAGTATTCTATTGGTATAATTACAGAGGAAATACATTAAATTTTAAAAGAATAATGATAAACTAACTAGTATAACAATGTAATACTAGCTGGTTCACCCAACTTCGTCTGTGTCTCCTATTAGTCATGATGTGATGTTATACAGCATGAACAAACTTGTTTACCATAAAAAAGGTTATAGTGAGCTAATCTTAAAAGGTAGATGTATGCTGTTGTCAACTTTTATTTCGAATTTTTAAAGAGAAACAATTCTACCATACATTATTTTTGTGATCCTTAAACCATTTATGCGACACACACACAATGAAAGCTCTCTAAGGAATAATTTGTTTTAATTTTGCAACATTTTCCATTGACACTCCACTCTTATGAGTTGCAGCATAATGATATAGTCAATATAATAATGGAGAAATTTTTCAAATTGGACCTAAAGTTCCTGAGATCAACATTCAACCAAACAAACTCTTCAGTATTATAATATTACTACTACTACTACTACTAAGGAAAGAAATATACTTATCTATATAGCTAAAGGGGAAATCCCATTACATTGCTATTTCATTTTTATAAAACTACTCAACTACATACATAAATCGTGGATATATAAGCGAAATTCGAAGAATAGTACCATTAAAAATTATCAGATAAATTGTAAACATTGTAAGTGTATCTATAACTGATTACTGAACAAGCTTGTTAGAAATGATGACATTACTCAATAAATACTACTTTCACTAAATGAGTGCCTCTTACAATTCGTAGGTGTATCGAATAATAATAATAAGTAACCACAACTTAATCATCTCTTACCATTTATTTGACAAACTGATACTTTGACAGATCCTTTACATCCCTGGCTGGCTTCTTCCTGAGATTTATAATATGAAATGATTCCATTCTCTAAAACAAACCACCTTGTTTGCCAGCCTGAAACAGTTTCAATGTTATATTATTTCCATGTTAAACACCTGAACATGAATGTAGTATCACAATATAAAATACCGTTCCAATAATTAGTCCACTTCCACAAAATTCCTTCCATATTATACGTAAGTCAATAATTTGTTTTATTTGTTTACTTTTGATACAATTAAATTTTTCGTCTTGTTGGATTCAAAGTGTCAAATTTTTCTAATGTCAAACTTTTTTTTATTATTTGGCTCCGTACCCCTTTTGCTCTTACAACTAATATAAGTAGGGTAACGTAAACAAGTAAAAAGCATACGTAATTGGAATTAATAAAAAGAGCCATCCTAATTTTACTTTTCAATGTCTTGTTTCAGAGAGGTTGGTTATATTCCTCTGTCTTGTCGATTATTTGTCTTAAAGTAAGTATGTTGTCCACGGTACTGTAGCTTTTTCGAAACCCAGCCTGATCCGCGGGTGGGAAGTCTTCGAATTTTTGGGCAAGACGATTCTTAATTACCTTCGTAAACAACTTATATACATGGCTCAGGAGTGAAATTGGGCGGTAGTTCTTCGGTAGGCTTTTGTTTCTTTTTTTGAAGAACTGTACTATAAATACCACACTCCTGCTCCATGCCTACAATGTAGTGCCAGTATGAATGAAAGAATTAAATAGTTTTAAGAACTCTACTGATATAGGTATTTCACCGACTTTTAGGAGCTCTGTTGCAATTTCGTCTCCACTAAGAGTTTTGTTGTTGTCAAGTTGTCCGAGTGCCATTGTCATTTCGCCTAGATCGATGTGGGCTCATCTGTGAAGTGGCGAGTCAGTCTAGCACGCGGGTCATCCGCGCTATGGGTCTCTGGTGGGCGTTGTCGTGAAGTGTATAGATCCTCATAAAATTTTGCGATTTCAGCGAGAACTTCTGATTGTGGTGTGTGTGTGTGTGGCCTTGTGTTGTTTTTAGTTTAGTCCGGTGACAACATGAGGTTTTAGGCTTGGTAAAAATTTTTGTGCCCGTATATCGGACAATTATGACCTCAATCGCTCGAGTATTTGTTTGGTGAATTACCAGCTTACCAGCTTTTTACGAATCGACTTCATTAGGCGCGCCCGTTCCGTTTTGATGCATAGATTTAAGGTAATTCTCACGAGTCGGTGATCACTTCCTGTATTGAACCTATTGATCACAGAGACATCCCTAAATATATGGTGTTTTGTTTTTGTAATGATGAAGTCGATGTCGTTCCTTATCTGGGAAAAAACATGTATCCATGTATCCCCGAGTCCCGTAACCGTAAATGGCGCTGCTATCGGAGTTGTGCAAGAATATTTATACCTTGGGCAAACTGTTAAACTTGGCTGGGACAACTTCGATCGGGAGGTTGATAGAAGGATTCGTCTGGGCTAGGCAGCATACAAAAAGTTGTATCACACCTTCGAGTTGCCGATCCCACAATTATTAAAGACCAAAGTATTTGACCAGTGCGTTCTACCTGTAATAACATACGCAGCCGAGACGTGGACGCTCACCATTGGACTGGTCCATAAGTTTGAAGTAGTTCAACGTGTGATGGAGCGTGCGATGCGATGCTGATAAAATTCGTAACGAAGTTATTCGACAGAGAACTGGAGCAACTGAAATCGCACGAAGAATCAGTATACTGAAGTGGAAGTGGGGCGGCCATATCTCCAGACAAACCGATGGTCACTGGAACCGAAGTGTGCTAGAGTAGAGACCACGATTGAGCAAATGTAGTGTAGGGCATCCTGCGGCGCGATGGACCGACGACTTGAAGAACGTGGCTGGCAACGAATGGATACAAATTGCCCAAATGGTTGGCGCTCTTCAGGGGAGACCTTCGTTCAGTAGTGGGCGCCATAGGATTGATTTGACATCTATAAACAGTATGATCAACTGTTTATCCATTTTTAGTTGATCATACTGTTTGCAAGCCCTGATCAGTAATAGCGCAAAAGTATCTACTTACTACGAAGTTCCTACTCAAGATTATAAATCCATCCAAAGAAAGATAACATCCATCTCTGATGCCAAATCTTGAGCTCAATCAGTGTCACAGTGTGGTTATAATACAATTATTTTTTCTCGTTTCAGAATGCGTAATCAACGGCCAGCGGGTATGGTAGGGTCGAGATGCACGAATTCCGGAAGAACCTTGCTTGTCCTGCTGCTGAGTGCACGACGCGTTGCCTTGTGCTAAGCGAGCCTGTCCAGTATTACCATGTATACGTTCGAATCAGTATATACTATACACCGCCAGGTGACTGCTGCCCCAAATGTTTACATGTCACGTCTGATAAGTTATTACCTGGTATGCAATAGTAGTGTGGAGACCACGATTAGGCAAATGTAGTGTAGGGCGCCCTGCGGCGCGATGGACCGACGACTTGAAGGTGGCTAGCAGTGAGTGGATGCGAATAACCCAAGACCAGGATGGTTGGCGCTTCTTGGGGGAGACATTCGTTCAACAGTGGATGGCGAAAGGTTGATTTATCTTGTTCAGCTTTAATAACTTTTAACAGATTTTTCATTATTATTTTCTTTATTTCATTATATACACTTATTTATTACATTTTTAAATATATAAAAAGTAGAAAATACACATTTAAAAATATATAAAATAGTAGTAGACTACCGACATCGGGTACAGGGACCAAGACACCGGTGGTTAGGGCTCCAAAGACAGGAACCTCCTCACAATACGGGCCGTGTCAAGGAGGACTGCCTTCTGCATCAGACCCTTGATCCAACCTTCTAACGCGAGCCTCTTAAGGTGTTGGTCGAGGCTCTTCGCTATCAATCCATGAACAGATATGATTATCGGAACAATAATCACCGAATCCACATTCCACATGTCGGCAATCTCGTGAGACAGATCCAAATACTTGAATTGTTTTTCTTTTTCAACTTTCACGAGATTCTCGTCATGAGGAACGGCGATATCGACAATCATTGCGCGGCGCTCTAATCGATCTATCACCACAATATCAGGCTTATTGGCAACAATAGTCCTATCTGTGATAATAGATCGATCCCAATATAACGTAGCACGACCGTTTTCGAGAACTGGGTCGGGCACATACCTGTAGTAAGGTACTTCGAAATTGACAAGTTGGTATTTAAGGGCAAGTTGTTGGTGTACGATCCTGGCTACTTGGTTGTGCCTGTGCAAATACTCACCGTTAGCAAGACGAGAACAACCGGAAATAATATGCCTAATAGATTCTCCAGGACGGTGGCAAGCCCGACAAATGTCAACCGTACTATCTTTCAGGATATATTTCCGGTAGTTATTCGTCATGATAACTTCGTCCATAATTGCACAAACAAAACCTTCGGTTTCTCCGAAGAGATCACCATACCGTAGCCAAGACGTTGACGCTTTAAAGTCTATATCAGACCCGTGTAGGGCCCGATAAAATCGGCCATGAAGTTCTTTACCCTTCCATACTTCCTTGCGATCAGTAGTACTAAGTACTACAGGTTTGCGCCAATTCTCTTTAGCCAGAGCGAGCGGGGTAAAACCAGTATCCACTGCAACTACATTACGATGCACTCCCGCATTCGTCTGTAGAAAATATTCTCTGAGATTGTATATCTCGCGATTGTGTAGAGACTTGATATTTAATAGACCACGACCTCCAAACTTTCGCGGAATATACAATCTCATAACCGATGAACGTGGGTGGTGCATGCGGAATGCAGTCAGCAATGTACGGACTCTCCTGTCAAGGGCATCCAATTCGGTCTGAGTCCATCTAAGTACACCAAAGGAATACATCAGAACCGGCATGACCCAACTGTTATAGGCTCGCACCTTGTTACCGCCTGATAAAAGACTTTTAAGTACTTTTTTTAGGCGGCCAAAGAAGCGTTCCTGTAACATTTGTTTCACGCCAGATTCTGGTATTCCCAAGGACTGTGAAAAACCTAGATACATGTAGGTTTCGGTGGCAGACAGAGATCTGAGTTTTGTTGAATCTGGAAGTTCCATTCCTTCAGATTCTACAGTCACGCCCTTCTTTACATACATGACTGCACACTTGTCTACACCAAATTCTATTTTGATAGAATTACTAAAGTTTTCAGTGACCCTTAATAATGCCATCAATTGTAATTTTGTGGAGGCTAGTAATTTCAAATCATCCATATAAAGAAGGTGAGATATAACTTGATCATCTTTCTGCAACCGATAGCCTAATCCTGAACCCTCTAACAGAGTGCTGAGAGGGTTCAAAGCTAGACAAAACCACAAGGGACTCAGACTGTCACCTTGAAATATACCTCGCTCGATCTTTATAAGTATGTCATTTATCGCAGTCTGCCGACATCCTGGATAGCGAAGTGTTGTTTTCCATTGACTCATACATGACCTTAAGAAAGTGCACAGAGTTGCATCAATTTTGTACAACTCTAGCACTTTCAAAAGCCATGTATGTGGAACTGAGTCATAAGCCTTCTTATAATCTATCCAACATGTCGACAGACTCTTACGATTACGACGTACCTATTGGCTAATGGTCCTGTCTATGATAAGGAGCTCTTTAGTGCCACGGGCCCCACTTCTACATCCATTTTGAGAAATAGAGAGTACCGAATTATTAATTATATGTGTAGTAATTTTGAGTCTCAAAATAGATGTTAGAAGTTTATATGTAGTTGGTAAACAAGTAATAGGTCTAAAATTTTTGGGATCCATGGCACCACCAGATTTGTAGAGTAAATGGGTTACACCAGTGGTTAAAAATTGTGGTAATGAACCAGAATCCAAAGCTGCTTGGAATTGTGATGCCAAACACGCATGTGAGCTTCGGAACCACTTAAGCCAAAAGTTGTGCAGTCCGTCTGGACCAGGTGATTTCCAATTCGGTAATGAACGGACTGCACAACTTACATCATCTTTATTAATAACAATGGGTTCCATAGCTGTTATAGACTCACACGAACGTTTGACATCCTCCAACCAATCACCCTCTGTATGAGTGACAGGCACTGACCAGATGTTACGCCAAAATGAATTAGTGGTATTTTCATCTGGAAAATGCCCATCACTCACACATGGATTCGGTTCCTCCCACTTCCGGTAAACCCATTTCTCATTCCTTTGGAACATTCGATTCTGATTATACCGGTGAACTCGTTTTCTAAAACGTCTTATCCTGTTTGCCCATGCATAAACTTTCTGCTTTAGAAAGTCTATGCGCTCTGTGACACAGGATATGTATTGTTGAGGACTAATGGTAGTCCCCAAGAATGCCTGTTTCACAAAGCGCATGACTCTCGGCCGTGTATTACCACTTTGAAAACAAGTTAATTTAGCGATGAGTATCCTAGTCTCAGCAATACGACGTTCGATTCTACACTGCCAAGCTGGTACAGCATTTTTGTTGCGAGTAGCACTTACGCGTTCAATAAATTTAACACCAGCTACTCTACAAACTGCACAGTACAGAATGGAATGTGTATCACTAAGATCTTCGCTATTATCAAAGTAGTCTGATAGTAACGAATCCAGGGCACCCACAAGCGCTAAATTACGTTTATGAATGGGCAAACGGCATAACCGTGGTCTACTATTATTATTTACGAATCGGTATTTTTGAATCGCATCCTCCAAAGCACTCCTTATCTTATCGTTACATCGGGTACTTACGGAAATAACTTCACTCTCCACTAGTTCATCAACATCTTCATTTGATAATGCCAACAGAGGTGTGCTGTTGGCTACCATAGTGCGTGACGAAGAAGGGATAGTAAGGTTTCTCCGTATGTCAGAGCGTATCCTCTCAAGTACTGCATCATCCAGCAGGTGACAGCGCTGTATAGCTCGTACTTGATCCGACAATCTTTGTGCTGATACGTTAACGGCTGGTTCAAGCTCCTGAAACAGAGAGACTAGTCTAACACGGTACGCAGTAAGGTTTGTTCCCAACTCTGTAGCCCGAAAATATGCCCGCATGACATTCTCATTTATAGATTTTGTCCACTTCATGCGGCGCACATCACCACCGGTAGCGGGGACCCTGTTTGAGGTCAGTGGTCCTCCTGATCCCAAGCTGGTCGGCGGCCGGGTACTCTCCTGTCGACGTACAGGTGTTGGCGACGTCGGCAGAGAGAAAAACTCGTCGCTAGAACTAGAGCTCGACGCCTCTGCAGCAGCCGGAACTTCCATTATTGCTGCCGGGGATGGCAAAGCGGAGCGGAGCAACGAGTCCGAAGATGTTCATTGTGCTTTTTTTCTAGCTCTCGTAAGCATATTGGCAATTTCTTGAAAATAATTGTATTAACATGACGTTTAAACGTCATGTCTTCGGTAACATATTTTTATTGAAAATGCATTTTGATTGTAGTTTTATTCAAATAATTTCTTGTATACATGTTCATTTTTGTTTCGCTTGATACTTTATACTTTTTGATGATGAATTTGGTAAGTTTGTAGTAATATATTATGTATTTTTAAAATGTGTATGAAAAATGCCAACTGCTTCTGATGTTGCTAGTTTATTATTATTATTATTCCATATGATTCTAGTAAGAGACTGAATTGGATTAATAATATTGAATACAATTATAACTTACTAAAAGGATTAAAATTCGTCTTTGAACAAAGAAAATGTATAATGTATTTTGAACTTTCTTTCATTTCATTTTTGCTAGCTTCCATGTCTATGCCATAGTTCCAGATTAACTTGATTTCAGTTTTATAATTTACTCCTTTTTTTCATTAACGTTATAGTTTGTTTTGCATCATGTTAAATTTGTAACGCCAAACAGTTTTTAATATTGTAATTGTAATGCCAAAATCTAGTTAGCAGAAGGTATTATAGACTCATTGGTAAGATTATTTGAATATCATCTTCTGAAATACAACTGAAACATTGTGTCTTAAAGCGGTGTCTGCTGTGTATTTTGGTAGTACTTTGATTGATTTTCATCCTTTTCGTAGGCCGACAGTTGCAAAATGTTTGTACTATTTAAAGGTATGTAAGTGTATGAAATGATTAAGACACGACAGTTCAGTCGTGATGAACTGCCGGACCCGGATCACACTTGAGCAGTCGAAAACTTGTAACCACATATAGCCACTAATTACCAACGCAGTGGCTATCACAACACAAGAAGAATCCCGTTATACCAACGTGAACTACGAACGACACGAGAAGAAAAAGACACATGTGAACAGTGAATAAAGTGAATAAAGGTATTGTACTGTTGCAATGTTTATACTATCAAAAATAAGCAAAAAGAATTTTTCCGTTATTCTGACGCGGGTCACTGAACAACACAAGAAGAAAAATCAATTAGCTGATGTCAAAGTGTGAGTCGAGCGTCCCTCAACACGACTCTCCTTCCGTAAATTATCGAACAAACATTACAAATAATAAAAGAGTTAGTGTAAATAAATAGGTAAACTTGACTCTTATGTGTTTCTAAACGTTACCGGTTACACTAAAAGGCTGCGGTCCGAATTGTGCTCACAGCACTTACGACGTTTAAACTGCTAACGTCTGGTCCGATTTAGTGAACGTGCCAACGTCTGTTAGTAGTATTAATAATTCGGACCACTTGTGAGTGTGCTTATGAATTTAAAAAGTTGAACATAACCTAACAGAGTATTTTTTGACGTAAACATGAGTGGAGTATGTGGTGTAACCGATGATGATGGTAAAATGCTTGTATATCAAGCATTTGCCGCAATCGAAGAAAGTCAATTCAAATCAATGGCGCAAAATAACGTCAATGCTCACGGTGCTAACGATCCGACCCGTTAATACTGTAAGCACTAGGTAATGACGTCACATGTGACGTCATAGCATCCACAACGCTAACGGTGAGCGTAAAAAGCACGAATTGGACCGCACGTTGGTACGCTATGAGCGCTATGAGCGTGATTCGGACCAAATTTCGGCCCAAATTTCAATCAACTGTTCCTTCTATGATTTTGACCAGTGTTCGGAACCGTACGATAATTATCGTACACTTACGATAATTTTGTGCCTGCGTACGATGTACGATAGCATATTACTATCGTACACAGATTGTACGATAATTTCTATCATGATGCAAAATTTGAGAATTTATATTATTTCACTCATGCGCTGATAGTCTAAATTTCGCATCAGCATGATTTCATTTTGTCCAATAAAATCTTGGGAAAATACCAGGAAATACAAGTTCTCTATTCCTATTGAATCTTACGATCCGCTCTGCTAAGTTTCACCATTGCCGATACGGTAACTTTATCCAGCACCTGCTGTACACGCTTTCTTATTGGTTAGTATAGCATCTACCAATGTGAACAAGGGAATATAAGTTCGATATTTCGATTATGGCTGTAGTCCGAATCACGCTCACAGCGCTCATAGCGTACCAACGTGCGGTCCAATTCGTGCTTTTCACGCTCACCGTTAGCGATTTCTAAGTGATAACACAAATAATTAATCTTTATGAATACATTTCTTCTTTATATATACAAAATTTTGGCATGTTTCATACCCAACTTGCATGGGAACAGTGAAATTTTGTCTGAGTGAATTTTAAACTTGGCGTATTTATTGAACTTCCCTTGAAGTGGAAAGGAAATCAGTTCAGGTCTGTACTACGTGTAAAACATTTGGGTTTCAGTGTTCTGTTGATTTGACAGCGGTGGTTTAAAAAAGATAAACTATAGAGTACTTGCATGCATATCAATATTACAATTTATATGATTTATTTATCTATAATAGACATTATCCTAAAAAATACGATAATTTCGATTCATGTACGATAATTTTACTCCCCCGGGTACGATAATCAGTTCACTTCAGGTTGCTAACACTGATTTTGACAGTCTTTGATTTTGATTATCAAACAATATAAGTTGAAGGGTGTGGTAGAAGTCCGTTGATATTTGTGCTACTCGTATTTATTTGTTTTAGATAAAATTCTAACTGAACACCATGGACAAACTCATAATTTTGAGCGTCTTATTGGTTGTCTTCGTCTCTGATGGTAAGGGTTAAAAAGAATTAGTGTATTATTGCAATCTTATAAGTTCTTAACCAATTGTCTCTCAGTTTTAGGACTCGAATGTTATGTATGCGAAAACCAAGAAGATAATAATGAAAAGTGTGTAAAAACAATAAAAAACTGCGAGTATAATCAAGATGTTTGTTTGACTGAAATCAAGTGGGGTAGTACGCCGTATTGGTCGCAAGGAGCTAAGAAACAGTATTACATATCTAAACGGTGTTCAAACAAGACTGAATGTGCAACAACTAGACGTCGTTACATGCCGCTTTGTACTCATATTTGGTACCAAGATTGGGTTTGCTCAGACTGTTGTCTAGGAGACCGCTGTAACTATTATGTTATTGTAAGTAGTCATTCATATATCTTTTTTTGATTTTCTTTTTTAATCACTGCGCTACTTTACTCTATGGCTACAGGAGGATAGCGAAATGGGCAATATTACATTAAGTACTTTTCATTTTCATGCAGAGATATTGACAGGGTAAACATTTAGATAGGTAACCTAAGTGATTTTTCACCTAAAATATGAAAAGTAATAAATATGAAAAATACTATAACATTTACAAATATGACACACTACATCTCCTTAGGTTGCTTGGAAGAGATTGCTTTTAGCAATAAGACCAGCCTTTGTATATTTTATAACTGACATTGTATGTACTCTTGTAAATCTATGATATGGTGGTCTAATAGTTTTCTATCTATCTACGAGGGTAAGTTTTTAAGTTCGCGGAATGACAGTGAAAAAGGCGGGTAAACGCGCTCTTTTGATGCCTACCGTATTCAGTGACTCATAATTAGTCTGCATAGTAAAATTTGTTGTGATTGGATCATTAGTTATTAAACTATCGCTGACCAAGTATTTTAATCGGGAACGAAGTGAAAAAAATGGAGAAAATTGTATTCCGTGCGGTGATAAAGTTCCTTACTAAGCAAGGAAAGTCTGTTCAAACCATACTCAATGAGATGTCATCGGTTTACGGGGATTCTTGCCCAGGAAAAACAATGGTCTACAAGTGGCATAGTTTATTTAAACAAGGCAGGGAATCACTTGAAGACGACCCGAGGCCGGGGCGCTCCGTTGAGGTGACTACGCCAGAAGTTATTGCAAAAGTAAAAAAAATTGTATTGGAAGATGCTCGACTAAAAAAGAAACAACTCGCAGAAATGGTTGGAGTATCGGATACAACAATTTTTAAAATTTTACACGATCATCTTGGCATGACTAAGGTTAGCGCACGGTGGGTGCCGAGAATGCTCACGCCATTGCAAAAACAACAGCGCGTGGAATGTTCACGTGCGTTTTTGGACCTCTGCAATGAAGACAAGGATGGCGTATTGAATCAAATTGTTACTGAGGATGAAACTTGGGTTCATCATTATGAACCCGAGTCCAAACAAGACTCCATGCAGTGGCACAAAAAGGGCACAGCACCACCCAAGAAATTTAAGGTTTCACAGTCGGCTGGGAAACTCATGGCAACGATTTTTTGGGACTCAGAAGGAATATTATTGATAGACTATAAAGATAAAGGCATTTCTATAACGGGGGAATACTACGCTTCAATCTTAGAACAGTTAAAAGAAGCCATCAAAGAAAAAAGACGGGGAAAATTAACGAAAGGTGTCCTGCTATTGCATGACAATGCTCCCGTTCACAAGAGCCGAGTCGCACTGGCTGCCCTGCATAAGGTGGGCTTCGATATTTTGAATCACCCACCTTACAGTCCAGATTTGGCTCCGAGTGATTATTATCTCTTTCCAAAAATGAAAAAAGAATTACGTGGTAAGAAATTTTCAACTGATGAGGAGGTTAAGGAGGCGGTTTCGGCGTATTTTTCAGACAAAGATAAAACTTTTTTTTACGAGGGAATAAAAAAACTAATTGAAAGATCTGAAAAATGTATTCGTGTTGCAGGGGAATATATAGAAAAAGAAAAATAATTTTGTGTTTTTATTATTACTCAATACCCTCCATTCCGCGAACTTAAAAACCCCCCCTCGTATCTATCTACATCTACGAAGAGATGGAAAATTAATGTTCCACTTCTCTTTATATTACCTACTTGTTTTTAAAATTCTAACTTTTATCTTATTTCAGAGTGGAAGTGAAATTTTTAAACCTGTATTAATAACCCTTTTTGGAGTACTCCTGCTAAGATTGGTATTATAGAATCATGACATGATATATTTTGAAAAAAAAACACTTGCATTGTTAGAGTTGTCAACTAAACTATATGTATCAATACACAAGAATTTTACTTGTGTACAATTTTTGAAGAAGATATTACAGGTAATAAGAGTAAGTTCTGAAATCAATTTTATCTACTATATTTAAACTGAGAAAATTGCCATTACTTGTTATTTTCTGTGTATTCATGTGAACCAGTTTATAAAAAAGCTAAACAATTAATGACCAATTTCATATTTTAAATGTTTTTTTTAAAACAATGAATATTGTTTTTATTTAGATAGTGAAACGTTAAAATTGTTAAAAGTGGAAACAAAATAAGCAATGAATAACGAATTGACGGATTTTCTTTTTTTTTAAATATTTTTATTACAATCTGTAATTGTTTTTATATTGTGATTGCAAACTTTATGTGAAAATTAAGAATTAATTATAAAATTATAATAATAATAATTAGAAGTACCTTATCTAAGATCTGTATTTCTCAATCTCAATCTAACAATTTTACAGAGTAACAATGTATTCAATATTAATGGAACTCTGTAAATGTATTTTAAATGAATCTATATTTAATAAAGGACCAGTTTAGAGGTCCATTTAGTTTTTAATTGTAAAACCTAATGACAGAACATACTACAGTGTAAGTATTAGTCAAGTATTAGGATATAAGTAATCAGGCTTTTTTTATGAAATTTAATGAAAATAAAAGCGACTTGGCTGTTCAATGGAGCATGATCAAATTTGATTGGGAAAGAGATTTTTTTGTAACGTCCAGATGTGCTCTACACTGCTATGTGATCAGATATGCATTTCTTACTTTTTACGTAATTTTGCTAATATATTTGGTTACTAAGTACAGTACTCAATGTCGGCATGTAATCCGAAACTGACTACTGACCATGGCTACACTTTTGTAAGTACTAAAAAAGTTTTAATGTTCATAAAAATCTTATACGAACATCAGGCTTCAATCAACGATTAACTGAATGATTGAACAATATTTATTAATTTGTAGAATATTTATATGTAAATATTATAAAAAAATATACCTGCTTAATAAAAATTCTTGTAAAATGTTACAAAATGTCATCACAACAATTTGTTAAAGGACTGCCTTTTAGTTTTAATATTAGAATTTAGTTAAAATTTATGTATCGGATCCATATTCCATGTTTAATAAGCAATTATAATTTCTATGTCTGTACAATACAATAACTGCTTTAAGAATCATCATCACTTTGACATATTGTCACAGGATCAAGTATTTCTAAAAAACTTTTCTGTGTAAATAATTTATATAGAAAAAGTAATCTATATGTAAGTTAGTATAATTTTTTCTTAACAAATCCGTCCAATTATGTGCTGTATTTTTTTATGATTCTACTGTAATGATTTAATTGCAGGTTGCAGTGCAATTTGTACACAATGAAATGTAAGTGTAATAAAGTGTTATTACAGTGTTTTTCAAATAAATTTTTACATAAAAATCTTTATTGATGATATTTTTTTTTTGACATTAATAATCTGAAATTTCCCTAAAATTCTCCGATTTTAGTTAAGTGATTACCAAAATACTATTCTATGGCCAAACAAACTAAATGTAGTGTTTTAACTTCAACTTTCGCAAAACGTATCCCAATTTTGCTAATATTAGATTTTATGTAGAGCTGCAGGAGACCCGGAAACATGCCATCACCTGAACATATCGGCAGTCGACCAGGCATCTGCATGGATTCCAATACAGCCTAGGTCTCGACGGTATCGAAGGTTTTCTCGTAGTTCACATACGCTAGACAGAAAGGCTAGTTATCTTCCTCTGTATTTTCAATTATTTGCCTTAGTGTGTATGTAGTCTACGGTATTGTCATCTTTGCGAAACCCAACCTGGTCCACGGGCCGGAAGTCATCGAATTTTTGGGCAAGACGATTCGTAATAAGGGTCGATTTATACTAGCGCAGAGTCGAAGCGCATCGAAGCGTCTATCCAAAACTGAATATAACAAATTCAACCTTAACTCCACAGCGTAACGCACACATTACTTCGGAGATTTTAAAAAGACGCGCGCATTCGTCGGAATTCGTGCGTCTGCGCGCGAACAACGTTGTTTGGTGCGCGCGCGAGCGCCTGATGACGCGAACCAACGCGTCATTAGTCGGAAATTGGCCTGCGTCGGTGTTAATCACAATGGACTCGGACGAAAAATTAATTTACCTGGTGCAAAAATACGAATGCCTATTTAATACAAAAGCTAAAAATTATAGTGACAAACATTCCAAAAATAATGCTTGGGAAAAAGCTGTTGATGCCCATTACTACACGTGAGAGTGCGCGCGTATTCATGCGAATACGCGCGCATTCGTGCGGCTTCGCTTTAGTTGCAGAAAATTTGACGCTTCGATGCGCTTCGACTCTGCGCTAGTATAAATCGACCCTAAGCCTCGAAAACAATTTATATGCATACATGGCTCAGGAGTGAAATTGGGCGGTAGTTCTTCAGTAGGCTTTTGTCTCCTTTCTTGAAGAATGGCACTGCCATGCTCCTGCTCCATGCCTCTGGTGTAGTTCCAGTATGAACGACAGCATTAAACAGCTTTGAGAGCTCTACTAATATAGATATTCCACCGGCTTGTAGGAACTCTGTTGTAATTCCTTCTTCACGAGGAGTTTTGTTGTTGTTAATTTGTCCAAGTGCCATTCTAATCTCGTCCAGATCGATGTCGGAAAGCTCATCTGTGAAGTGGTGTGTCAGTCTAGCACGCGGATCATGCACGCTATTTTCGTGAGGTGTGTAGGTCTTCATAAAACTTTGCGACTTCAGTGAGAATGTCTCATTTAGAGGCGACGGTGATGCCTTGTGCTGTTTTGAGTTTAGTCAGGTGACAAAATGAGATTTTTGAAAAACCTCATATTGTCACTTGCAAAAAACCGTTTTTAGCTTGGTAAAGACTTGTGCCCTTATTTCAGATACTATTATGACTTCAATCGCTCGAGTATTTGGCGAATGTCTCACCTGCCTATTCAGTTTCTGACGCCCAGATAGAATGGTGTTTGTTGTCTCTTGTCTTTTCCTCATGAGATCTAAGGTCTCGCTTGCGAGCTTCGACTTGCGTCCAATGCTCGTCGGTCGAAAGTGCTTTGAACCCACCTCGCAGATGACACGTACCAGACCGTTGGCGGCGTCGTTTACGTCCTGCACGGTTTCAAACATGGCGAACCGGTTTTGAAGCTCTAGTTGGAAGCTTTCGCACCCAGCTTCGGCCTGCTGCAGAGTTGGTTTAAGAGTCGAGTTATCAAACTTATTTTGTTCAAACAACAACGCCCACATTAGGAATAAAACCTGTGTCGCGAGGGCTTTACAAACATACACAAAATGTATCTAAAGGACACTCAGAATCAGGTTAAACAGACCCAGATGACACCTGTTTTCTTGTGTGGAGTTTGAACCCACAACACCCGGCGCAGAAGAGAACGGCGTGGCGACTGCTTAAACCACTACGCCTTCCGTGCAATCAATTTGATTAGGAGTGAATTCATAAATGAGAAACCTGGTCCTCGAGCACGTAAAAAATATGATTTGCGGTTCCTTCATTAAGTCCATATTCGCAAAGATAGAACTAGCCTTAATTCTGAGTTAAGCTAAAAATACAAGAGTACATGAGTAGTTTTGTCTTAAACGACAAATTGTAAAAGTAGCACAAACCAGGACTTAAGAGGAATTTCTGCTTGAATTTCATCGTAAAATCGGCCTCGTTACAGATTTCAGTGAATCAAACAGCTGCGATTAATGGGATAAACAGATATTATAGGAATATGATAATATATATTGATAATATATTAATATATATTGTACACAGTTTTTCGCTCATGAATCTGCGATTTCCTGAAATTCCGGAGTGTCCATGAATCCAGGCCAAGACCATATTTATGTTCGATTCCTTGCGTTTAAACAGGAGATGGCTAATTGTAAGAATGGCAGGAATACTGGGATTTGATCAGAATGAATTTGATAGATCGAAGGCATCTTTTGGTATCCAAAAAAAAATACTATTGTTTAAATTGTTGGCTTTTATAAAGGAAATAGCGTATATTAGAGGACTTAGCACCAAATATGGAGGTAAAATTCTTCCATAAATAAATCCCCTTTCAAATCACCTGTATGATAAAGAGTAGTTCCCACGTTAAGTTATGGTGGTTCTTGGACCGTCACCATCGAGGTTTGCGGTGGGACAGTGTTTAGGAATCAAATCGACTAAAATTTCACGATGTGGCACTTTTCAGGAACAGCTATTATTAATATCGCCGGTTCCCTCCTAACATCTGGTCACAATATTACAGGCAGTACTTTAGGATAAAATTTCTAAATTTAGACAACGCCTGGCACATGTGGACACCACGGCGTTATAAGGCCGCTAGTTTTTGATGTTATTTTACAATATTTTTATCTTATTTATATTACCTCTTCTTCTATCCTCTAACTTCTTACTGCAACAATAAATCTAATTCATAAATTTAAAATAATAAGCGGCACCCTTTTCTGCCTAATATCGGGCGTCTATTTTATGATTTTAAGCTTTAGAGTCGGGATTTAATCTAACTACACGTTTTTTTAAGTAGCAACTCTTCATCTGTTTAATTTTAATCTGTGGCATTTAATATTATAAAGTGCCATCCATTCATTGCTTCTAGCCAACTGCCAACTGCCAAGTGCCAATCCGAACCAGCCAGCGGTAGCGGCAGATATTTCCTCTTTAGCCTTATTGAAAGTGAATTTTGTTATCTTTGTAGAATGAATAGGAAAAGAGTAAATATATTTAATTATAAACCGCTGGCTTGTATTCTTGTCTTGGTAAGAGACATTTTTTAAACGCGAGACTTTCTCTAAAATCGAAAAACCGACAAATGGCTTGTTGATTTTTATGGTCTATTATGGATAAGTAATTGGTTTATAATGCTAAAGGATTGTTATGTTTCAGATATGCCATAGTTTTTACAACCCCACCGATAGCGGTGCGGTGCAAATTACGCAAAGTAATTTGGATATGGTGCTAGGTAAGGGAATCATTCCATATTCTATGAACCTCTTTTCGAAGTATCAGAATTTGCGGTCCTTGATTATTGAAATAATTAAAATTATTGATATTAAGACCCATGTTTTGTTATACTTTTGTATTTAAATTTGAATGTTTTTTAGTAAACATTTGTTGATGAATTTTTCCTTGATCAATGTACTGTTCGAAAGGAAAAATGCCTAAGTTATTGAGGAAATTGTTGTTTTCTATAAATTTCATTCATAAGCCAACTAAATCATCAGGATAGAAATCACCTCACAAAAATTGTGTACATTAAATTTAAAATTATAATAATCACATATTTATTCTTGTCAAAGCTTCTACTTACTAGAATTTTTTTACATGGCTAAAATATGCTAATACAACTCTAAAGCTGTTGGTTTTCACATACTGCTAATCTTATATTGTATTTATTTAAGTTATTATAACTTTTGCACTCAATTGTGTTTAGGATACCATAGAAGACAATGCGATATATGATATTTTATAATGCAATATGAAATCTATGTTCTATTTACAGACTATTCAGTTTAAATCTGTATATATTTTTTGTTTATTTCAGCCTCCAATGAAGTAGTATTTTTAAATTTTTACGCTGAATGGTGTAAATTCAGTAATATGCTTATGCCCATATTTGATGATGCTGCTGACACAGTGACTAAAGAAGGTTATGATACTGGGAAAGTAGTGATGGGCAAGGTAGACTGTGATCGAGAAGCAGCGATAGCTACGAGGTTCCACATAACTAAATATCCAACTCTTAAAATGTTTAGAAATGGAGTACCAGCAAAGAAAGAATACAGAGGTATGATTATATCAAAATACTACAAAAAAACTAAACTAACTAAACTTTTTCAGAATGGCTTATTGGCCTAGTGGTTAGTGATCCTGCCTGCTGAATATGAGCTTGATTACACAGGTGGCATAATGCTGTAAGTGGTCGCCACACCACTCTACTGCGCTGAGTGTTGTAGGTTCAAACCTCCACATGAGACAAAACTTTACGTGATCTACAAATTGCTGTTCTGAGTTTGAGTGTTCTTTGTGTCCGTTTCTTGTATATTTGTAGTCCCCCATGATACAGGATATAATACTACAGTGGTGATGCCTTTTTTTTTAAAATAAGTTGTGAGTTTGATTTTATGTGATACACCATTGTGATTGTAAGCATAATGATGTATCTGGGTCTAAATCTGTACCATCAGTGAAAAGTGATAACACGAAAAAAATTAGTCTTAATTGATGCCCCTCTCCACAGTATGCATTCATCAATGTGTAATAAGATACATTTTTATTGATATTAAAGTAAACTGAAAAATATTTAAATTACTTGAATGTATATATAAGCAACTCCTATTATAGATTGGAATTAATATAAACTGATATAATTACACTTAAATTAATAAACATTATAACATTCATCACTTTGCCAAAACTGAAATAATTATATTGAAATCAAAATATATGAGGATATGTTTATAAAAAAAAGTGTAAAGTATGACTGAATATATCAATTGACATTTTTTTTCAAATCAAGTTCTAACTTGTGACAAAATTAACAGATTATTTTAGAGTAAATGTGAAACAACTTTAATTTATTAAAATAAAAAATTATAAATTTAAATAGAAATTCTATTTACCATAAAATTACCGTATTCTGGTGGATTGAGTGAGTTCCGATCGCCGGTTGTGCTCGACTTCACCATAGAGGAGTAAGGTGCATATATTGGAAATTAGGATGAGAGAATGTTATAGAAGTTAGATATGTGACCATGTTCCGGCTGGCCTGTCACATTTTCAACAGCAAGACTATACGTAATTAATTTATATAATTTAACACAAATTACATTGCGTTTGTTCTGCTGTTAAAAATATCTAGAAATATGATTTAATTGTATAATATAACTTAATGTAATAATTATACATTTCTAAGCTGTATTTGAGGTATCAGGCAAATCAAAGTTACTGAGGAAGAGAATAATAATGGTCCACTTATAGAAGAAAGAATAAACATAACAGAGACAGAGAATTAGGACCGACGAGATGGAAAAAAATTAAACGAGAATACAGTAGTATATATTAACTTATTCACTTCACAGAAGACTATAACATAAGTAAATGTTATCTATTAAAAATACTGGGCGAGAGTTATCACATTCTTTAGGCTGTGGAAAAAAAAGTATGGTCGTGCACTCAAAAGTGAAAGACGACTTGCTGCAAGCTATAAAAAAATTCTGAAGTGTGATTCAAGGATATTTAAAACCATGTTAATCAATTAAAGACGTAAAAAGCCATCACTCTCGAGCCAAGACCACAAAGAAGTATCTCAGCGCAGTTCTTTTGTTGTTGAATTCATTAATACATAAAACGATATTTATATGAATCTTGAAATGATTAAACTGGATTTCTTTTCAAATTACAAAAAAAAACATCAGATAATACTTTCTATCTTGCACAAAAAAATGCCCTAACATATTGCTTACCAATGTTAGTTAGCTTTAATTTTAGTGAAATAGAAAAGGAGCCAGAATTTTCCAAACTTTAATATAAATTTTCTGAAAATCATAATTTTCTAGTTATATCAGTTTTCACTGAAGGTACAGAATTTGTTTAATAATTAAAAATAATTTATAAGTATGTTTACCAACAGCCTGGTTAGAAAATACAGATTTTGCCGAGTTTGGGGTCAACTGCCATTTGTGAGATGTGTGAATTTCATGTGTACGTCCTGTCCGAACGTAGCTCGTGCACATTCTCCCAGTAATATTCGTAATAGTCGTACTTAACGCGAAATCAGGTTTATCGAGTTTGTGCTTTATTTTACGATATCAGTCAATATTGGTGTGGATATGATAAACAAGTCAGAGTCATAGGCAATATTAAAGAAATGTTATTGGCAAAATGATGGCTTGATGCGGGATGCTGTCGACTCATTCATCATTAAAGTACGCGGTGAGAACCTCGAAAACCTCCCTACGAAGAAGAACTGTGTCTGATTAAAGACTTGACTTTTTTGCATCAACTGTTTGCTTTACGGAACTTTGCAGTTGATACAGTTAAATGTGAATTCTTATCACCTAATTATTAACTTTAAAACTACTACATCAAATTTTTGTTGCTATGTTACTCAGGTCAACGATCAGCAGAAGCTTTTGCAGACTTCATTAAGAAGCAATTGACAGACCCAGTAGTTACATTTTCTGCACTGAAAGAGCTGCACAATCTCAGTGAGGAGAAGAGACATCTGATTGGTTATATGGACCGAAGGGATCAACCTGAGTATGAAGTGTTTAGAAAAGTAGCAGCTAACTTGAAAGATGAATGTCAATTTCATGCTGGATTTGGTGATGCTTCACAGCAAATGCATCCAGCAGGTAAGCAACTTTGAGGGTTCTTATAAAGTGCCTTTATGTAATGTCAGCTATAGAAATACTATTTGCATAGGATTTTATTTTAGAGTTTCTACCAAATATACATTAATGCATTAAACATGTGTATAAATAAAGAGATTTGAATAAGTGCACAATATACATGTTTTATAGTCTAGTGTGGATATTGATTACATGATAAGGGTAAGACAGCATCTCATTTCAATTAGCAATAAACTGAGAACTTTAGTTACGAATTTTATGTGATGAACGAAGTTAACTATCTTTATCTGTCTGTGTTATGGTATTGACGGAACCGAGATTTGAACGAAACATTACATAAATGTTATCAAAAGATAAGAAAAGCTAAAATCAACGAGTTTAATTATAATTGTAATACACTTTATAGAATACATTGGTACTTTTTCGTATTCGTAAGACCACAGATATTTTTTATGTTTCGTTAGTTGCTAATGGCTAAATTTTTTAATTTTTTCTTCCGTCAGGCCAGCCAATAGTAGTATTTAGAACGGATCGGAAGACTTCAACAGAACCAGATGAGACCTACCGTGGATCTTTGTTAAGCTTTGAAGAGTTATATAAGTGGGCCCAAGAGAAATGTATACCGTTGGTTCGTGAGATTACTTTTGAAAATGCTGAAGAACTTACTGAAGAAGGACTGCCATTCCTCATCCTGTTCCACCACCCCACCGATACAGAGAGTGTGAAGCAATATAAAGATGTTATTTCACGGGAGTTGGAGGGAGAAAAACGTAAGTGTAAATTATTTATATATCATTAATTTTATGTTTCCTTTATGACATTAAATATGTCATATAAATTTTCATCTTAAAATTAATTAAAAATCTGAGATTTCGTAGACTCATTTTACACGAAAAGAAAGGGACCTTTTCTAAACGTGTTACCAAACTAAGATTTCCTTTTGTGAATTTTTTGTTTTACCGTACATACCAAGTCAAAATACCTTTTTAATTTTATCACTTATAGCAACATCAACATCGCTCCAATATAGAACGTTCCGTTTTATACAGAAGTGTACCTAACCGTAAACGTGAGATTCGTACTCCGTACAGTTCCGAACACGGGAAAACGCACGAGCCGTTCCATCCGTCACTTCGTCGTCGTCCATCTAAATTTTACGTGTATACGCTATAGGGTTAACCCATTGTTTTAAATAAATGACTTAGAATCCTTATAAATAAAACATTTAAAATATCATGGTTATTATGTAACACTTGAAATATACAGCAACACATCATAATAACACAGTTCCTTTATGTTGTCAAAATTGATGAACGAATTGAAATAATGTTTGTGAATTTTCGGCGGTCCTGTTGACCTTATTGAGTGACAGAAACAAAATGTTAACATTCATTCATTCATTTATTGATTATTCAGAAACATTGGAGTGTTGTTTATTCCTGTGCGTATATAAGTATCTGATTCATGATTTTTGTTTTTAAAGTTCACCCAAGTTAAATACTTTAAAAAACTAATCTATAAAAATACCTGTCTACTCAAAGACAGCAAAAATATATTTTACCAATTCGACTACCTCTGTAGCGCAGTAGTAGCGTATGCGACTGCTGTACTTGAGGTCTCGGGTTCGATCCTGGATATATGATCTGCAAATATTTGTTTCGAAGTTTTGGTGTTTTCTACGTATAATTATAGTAATAATATTTATATAGTTGTCTAGTACCCATAGTTCAAGCTCTGCTTAGTTTGGGGCTAGATGGCGGTGTACCAGATGTCGTTGTTCCAGATAATCCGAAATATAATTATTACTAATTATATTTTCTTGTGAAATTACAGAAAACGTGAACTTCCTGACGGCTGACGGCGTTCGCTTTGAGCACCCATTGCAACATTTGGGCAAGTCCATCTCAGATCTGCCGTTAATCGCTATTGATTCATTCCGCCATATGTACATGTTCCCCGACTACAAGGAAATGGAGAAGCCGGGTAGACTAAAGCAATTCCTTCTAGATCTCTACTCTGGTAAATTGCACAGGTAAGAACTATAATCATTACACTCAAATTGTTTCATATGTCGAAAAATTAAGATTACGGAATGTCACTATCTCAATTCATTCCGTGGGCGCCGTAAGAGCCGAAGGACAACCGCACTACATAGAGAAGAAAACTTGATACCTATAGTAACCCGTCTTAATTAAATCTCTTTCCTAGATATCTATGTCCAGCAATGAACCATTAAGGCCTGTCGATGATTATGAAGACACTGATATAAAAATATGTTATAAATACAGTTTCTATATGTCATGCATATCAGTATTTACTTTTTGTATCAGTATTTACTTTAATACGTCAAACGTGGAGTTTTAATTATGATGTAGTGAAATAACAGGATTAGAAACGGTGCAAATATAATTACTAGTTAAAACTGATTCATAACATCCAGAGCCGTGACATATCATTAATTGATAGTGTATTGTACGCTATAGTTGTTTTGTGTCACTTTACGAGTATTATTATTCTATTCTATAAAGATTTAACCTGCTAATGAAACATAATTTCTTGAAAATAAATGTAGTACACTTTCATATAAAGAAGAATGAGTGAATACGTAATTTATTAACTGTTGTAAATATTTATTTTTACGATATATAATGTCTACGATAATATAATGATAATATAACGATATACAAAATCTCCATTTTGATACATCGGTAAAATATGTTTATCTGAGTTACGTTTGAAACATTTAAAAAATATACGGTGTTATCATATTGTTGGCTAAGTTTTGATAGCGGCTTGCCTGACGAAACGGTAGTTTCCAAACTGTAAAAAAATATGTAAATTCAAGCATGAGCACCACCATGATATTTTCAGGGGGTGCATCTATGTATATCTAGCCATACTATTGATCAATATATAATATATATAATTATATTAGGTCTTTACCTATGTAATTGATGTTTTTTTATGAAATAAGTTATTGTATTTTTTACTGTATGTTTTATATATATTAATTAAAGAAATCAGTCACACCAACCTGTCTGGCCAGCATGGTATAATAGACCAAAACCTCCTTGCTAAGAAGCCTATGTCCAGCAGTGGACTGTAAAAAGCTGTTGATAATGATAATTACTCGCACAATCTGTGCAACTCTGCCACTACAGTGGCAGTTTATTGATGTCCTTCTAGAAGAAATCAGCTGGGTCGGCTTGTGTAGTCGAGTAAAAAATATGCATTTTTCTATATATTTCCTTTTCTCCCGACACCCAAGCATGTTGGTGTATATATTGGAGTACGGTTAAAATAAATATTAGTACAACCAAACCGATTGCTGGTTGTAAATGACCTGATTTAATTAAATGATGAAATAGCGCGGATCGGTGTAAACAGTTGAATGCATGCAATACAAACAGTCTGTACATTAAGTAATGTATATAAAAAATGAGTAACTCAAGTTTGTTAACTTTTTTTTTATGTAAAACCAAACATTAAAAAGAAAATTATTGGCTGTGCAACTTTTACTTATATTTTTTAATTGTTTCTATTTTTGTTTTCAGGGAATTCCACTATGGACCGGATACAGACTCGCCCATATTGAACCTAGAAGTGAAAGTGACCACACCACCTGAATCCACCTTCAAAAAGTTAGCACCTTCCAAGAACCGGTACACACTCCTCAGGGATGAATTATAAAGTTCCCAGTGATTAGGTCATGAATTTACTATAAGTCACTTACTAAAAACTTACCTTCATGTATAAATATAGTTTTATTATTTTAATGTTATTGCATTTTTTCTTTATTTATTCGTCTCGGAATTTCTTTTTCTTCATAGCGAACAAGTCAATTGTTTGATACCATTTACTAATCTTTTGCTAATGCTATTGTGCAATAAACTCTAAATTATAATTAAGACTTCGTTACGCCGATATACGTTTTCATTGAGTCGTTTAACATACGTTTTCATTGAAGTCCTGTATAAACTGAGACACCGTTCAAAACTAATTATTTTAATGATTAAAAATAAATATATATGAATCTTTTCAAGCTAGGCTTTTGTAATGAATTATATATATATGTTAAATAAAGTAAATATTTGCTTAGACAAATTTTAGTCACATTTAGAACTATATTTAACTAAATATCTTTGTCCTTGAATATTTATTAATTATTAGGATAGCAAGAACGAACCGTCGCAGTATAGGTAAAAGAGAACAAAGGTAATCCGTTAGACACTTGCTTCACGTTAAGATCTCTGTAATATAAAAAAGGTATGGTGTGAGTCAGAAAGTTAAAGATATTTAGTTAACTAAAGTACCAAACATTATTAAGACACCTAACAGTTACAAGATGCTTTTCTTAATTATATCCATTTCTACTCCTGTTTTATCACATTTATCGATAAGATATTCAACGCCAAGATTAATGTTGTAAACTTTGAATAAAATCTCAGTTTATACCAATTGAAATATATTGTAGGAAAATATTTTA
This sequence comes from Hypercompe scribonia, assembly GCA_949316085.1. Lineage (NCBI taxonomy): Eukaryota > Metazoa > Arthropoda > Insecta > Lepidoptera > Erebidae > Hypercompe > Hypercompe scribonia. The sequence continues at coordinate 9,187,776 of OX438972.1, read as the reverse complement.
ATCTGTTAAACAGTAACGTTTATTAGCACCGCAAAATAATGCCCAAAAGTATTAACTGTGAACACTTTCCAAATACAATAATTGGTAGATATCTATTTTTTCATTATGTATTTTTAACTTTATTATCCCTAAGTTATTTTATAATTTTAGTAAAACACTTAAATGCACTGTTTCTTTAACTCATAGTGTTTTTGTTTGAACATTTAGAACATAGTAAATGAAAAAATATTTATAAGTTTGCATTTGAAGGTTCTTTACAGAATACTTAACACATAAGCAATTAAAATGTCTAAAATGAAACGATGAAACCTCACAATTCTAATTTTATTTGGATATGAGTGATAATGTAAATGTTAGTATATATGTGTATATGAGTGAGCTTTTGCTATAGGAATATGTATTCACAATTCACAAATAGTGACAGTTTGTCTTCCACTTTGTAATAAAAACCACTTGCTAGCTTTTAGTATAACTCTGCTAGAACCATTTTGATATTTAAATAGTAAAAGAAACGCTAGGAAGAATTAATTAGTTGTGATTAAGAAATATTAATACACTGATGACAAGACAATTCAAATGCTCGTGTCTTCGGTGTCTTAACATCCTGGAACTTGTGAACTCTGTTTCAAACTTTTTATCAGGAGAAGAAGCATTCTTCGGTCCAAAACAGAATATTCGTTATTTACCTACTGTATAATGTGAAATGGTTGTACAAATGTATGTCTTGTGACGTGTGATGTAATAAATTTTTTCGAGCCAGTTCTTATCGTTGTTTTCTTAATTTTGAAATACTTCAATATGAATAAAGATTGCCTCTTTACGATATTTTTTGTGTGATACGGACACATTAGTGTCTGAAACTAAGTGCATTGGCACTATTAATTTTATTAGGTTATCGGTACCAATATTCATAATGCCGCGAATGATGTTTGCAGTCTCGGAGTGTCATGACATGATGATAATTTACCGATAATGCTATCAAAACGCATCATTAGCTTTAATTAAATTATTAGTCGATAATACCGGATGCTTTATTGCGATATCTGTTTTTAGTACATTATGTCTTAAGGCGGCTACGAAATTGCACATTGCCGCGATTATAACGATGTAATAAAAGGCTGCTCTTTCCTTTTTCTGTATGGAAATCTCCCGGATATCGCCCGCTGGTGGTTACGTCGGATTCTAATCGACCAAAAACGGCATGCCGTTTCGGCTAGTAGTAGCTAAGGATTCCCTAGAACCCTGATCAACCTCGGGTCACCTACGCCTTGTAGATAGCCCCTCGTGTGCGGGAAACTCGTACCGTCACCCCGGTCTGCTTCTTTGCTGTCTGACATTACGATGCTGCCATCTACTGTTGAGTGACTAATGTAAACAACGGTGTTCTTATTCGGCATTATTTTATGGTATTGATTTTGTTTCAAATTCGTGTTTATATATTTTTGTCGTAATTTTCGAAGTGAAAATTTCTATTGGCAGGTTTGGAATGGCAATAGATTCATGTAAACCGTCATCAACATGGTTACATGACATGTTAATACTTGAACTAACTGTAAATAAGTTCACTAGTGCGCGCGAAACCAGTACAAGTAACACAGGTCTACAAATTTTAATTTAAGATCAAATAATTAATTTAAAAATACAAAAATAACAATTGTTTGTTTTCAGTTATAAATTTTTTCTTCTGTCGGCAGTCCTTATGGCTGCTCTGTGTTTTTCTCTAATCGATTTCTATTGGTAGTTATTTAAATTTTCGTTTTAAATATGATAATACTTTAAAATATAACATTTATTTGTCTATATATTCATGAAATATAATATTTAAATTATTTTGGTTACATACTATTTATATACTGAAATAAAACAGAAATTTTAAATTTGAGTAACTTTCGGTTTGGGCTGAAACTGAGCGCAAGGCTGACACATTTCAGTTGGACAGTAAGTAGTGTCAATTTTTCCCACTTTTGCAGCATATTGGTGGCAAGATTTGATGACGCCAATTGGCCTTTTAAGTGACCCCATACGGACTCAATAGCATTCAAGCCTGCATTGTATGGCGGCAGCCGCAAGACTTCGTGGTCGTAACTTTTTAGAATTTCATCAATCCAAATTGTTTTTTCAACACACGGATTGAATCAAATGATAAAATTATGATCTATACATTTAGGAATTACAATTAATATTATACTTTTGCAATCAACTAAGGATTGTTTATTTTAATGCTGATTTGGAAGAATTTTTGTGATTCTCAACGTTATAATACGTAGCGTTCGGTTCTAGTTTTTCCATTGTCCATTTCGTCAAATTTTGGAAATTCATATCGACATGGTAGTCACTTAATTTTCTTTCAGACTTAATTATGAGGAGACTATCATTGACGAATCCTTCGGCATTGAGTATTATTAACCATATTTTTGTACTTAATACTATTATTTTTCTTTTTTGTTGAGACTGAGCAGTTGGCTATTGTATGTGGAGAACTTACATAGTTTTCATCCACATACATATTTTCTTCCGTCCTCTTTGTATTTCTTTCTTTAAATTATGTAGACAAAATAATGTTATATTTGTCTTTTACGTAAAATATTCATATTTTTCATTACTAAAGATTTTTTTGGATTACTAAAGACTTCTTTAATAAACTTAACAACAGAATTGTTCTTATGTCCAGATTTGGAAAGTTAAAAAATAAATTATTTTCATCTATAGGACAAAGACGACAATATATGCTACCGCTCTGCCAAACCTTAAAACTGATCTAGGTAGGTCGTGGCGAATAATAAAAGTATTAGTACCACATAGTGTGAATGATTAAATAAATACATAAAAATAAAAAGGTGAAATTCATAGACTTTCTATACACATCCAAGGGGAATACCTTGACCTAATTGAGTATAGCAAAGTTCTTTTCTTTATTCTTTTGGCTGCCTCGATGGCGTAGCGACAGTGACTGCTGTGCTTGAGGTCTCGAGTTCGATTTCCGGATTGGACTAAATGTTTGTATGACCTCTAAATATTTGTTTCGGAGTTTGGGTGTTTTCTATGTATAATATGAATGTATTTACAAAAAAAAGGATATATATGTTCTATCAGTCAGTCTAGTTATCATAGTACAAGCTTTGCTTAGTTTGACAGTAGATGGCGTTGTGTGTTAAATGTCCGATATATTTATTATTATTATTTTGTTATTACTCTTTATTAAAAAAGACAACGCTCGCATTAGGAATGTATATCCAGCGTAGCGGAGTACTTTACAAACACAAGAAGCGGACACAAACAACACCCAGATTCAGAACAACAATTTATTGATCACAATGTGATCAATGTCTTGCCCCACGTTAGGTTTGAACCCGCAATACTCAGCACAGTAGCGAGCGGCGTGGCGACCGCTTAAACCACTAGGCCAATCGTGCAGTATGTCAAGGTAACCCTGGGATATTCACATCTCCCAGGTAATATTCCTTTACACGTCTCTTGAAAGCAGTCAATTTTTGCACACATGTTTTCTACGATGATAGAGCGTTCCACAGCCGAACTGTTTCGACAGAAAAGAAGTGGCTGAGGAATTTGATAGTATACCTTGGCATTTTTAATTTTGGTCTCAACAATTTGGGATGTGTGTCATGTAGGAAAAGCGAAATTTACGGTAACATATATGTAGAAGGGACAAAGTATGCACATTCCGGCGAAGGCGGATGTACCTTCGGTAGATGGTGCTATAGTATGCCTTTTTGTTTGCACTGTATGTGGAAGTCGCATCATTACCAACGAACTAGAGATCTCAACTAAGTTGCTGTAGTAGGTGTTCTTCTACGTGAGAAGAAAGCCCCTGCAGTTTAATAAATTACAAATATAATTTGCACATCACATTATATGTGTATTACTGAACACCAATACTTGTTACACCTGGTTACGCGTCTACATTACTGCATCAAAATGTTTATAAAAGTTGTGCTTTAGATAGGAGAGAATTTAACGGTAAATTAGTGCATCGTCAAGAGTATTTTATTTACTAATAGCAAAATTTGTGCAAACAGTAGATTAAAAGTTACTCGGGAGAAACAGATTTTGCTGCAATACCTTCTGAAAAATTACCCTTCCATTTCCTTTTTTTTTCTGTGCGACAATCCTCACAGATACCACCGAAAGATGATTATGTCGGACTCGAACTTACCAAAAACCACATGCCGTCTTAGGTACTAGTAGTCGGGGAACCAGATACACCCTAGTGAGGAAATCCCTGGAACCCCGATATACCTCGGGCCACCTAGGACTTGTAGATAATTTAAGCATTCCATCAATAAGCAATTTTGTTAATTTAATGTAATAAATCAGTCTCACAATTATATGCAGTAGTTGTTTAGTTATTTAAATGTTTGAAAAATTAAAAATAGTTGAGTAATTTATATATGTGTAGTATAACGTTTAGCTATTCTTAGGCTTAAAATAATAATATTTAAAATACATTAAACTTAAAATAATTATGTAAGTAATATATATGGTTTTACAAAATGATTTTTTAAATTAAATAAATGAATCATGTCCATTTCATTTTTTTAACATTTTGACCTAGCTCCATTGTTCACAATTGTACCATCTAAATATTCACATTATATCGTTCGTTTACGATGTTTGCTATATGAATAGTGCGGTCGTTTTAACGTAACCTTTTAATTTAGTCGGGTAATAGGAGAAGTGCCATCACGTACTTGTTTTTAATATAAATTTTCTAATAATCATGTCCTAGCTGACCTTGACCATGGCAGTCAGTCTCAACGGAGACCAGCAAACTGCACAGAAGATGTTATAGTGCACCAGTATTTGCACAAATACAGGTGCACTCTCTGTTCCCTTAATCTCACAATCCAATGGGAGAGAGAGGGGTTACCTGGTTGTCTTAAGTTGTGTAATAGGTACCTGTTTAAGAAGAAGAACGAATACCAATATAAACTATGATAGAATGTTATAAACATAAAATATTAGAACCACGCTGATTTCAGCACGAACAGGCCGCCTCTACCGGTGCAGTACTACCCTCTCACAGAAGACCAACCTAAAGCGACGGCATTCGTGCTGTCGTGTTTCGTTGGTGAGTGTAAGACCGGAGCTCCATTTCTGCAGAGTTGATAGTAGTCGTTGTAAGTTTATGAGCCTTCCACTGCCACGATGATTATCATGCCTTTTACGTCCCCAAACGGAGCGTGAAAAAACATCTAACTAAGCCACCATAGTGTAGGTCATATTGCATTACCTTGTGGCGACTTCCACATTTCAGCACAAACAAAAATATACAACAGCGCCATCTAGCAAAGATACATCGAACTACGAAGTATGAACGAAATGTATGAATGCAATGAACTACGAAGCAATTACTAATCTTGTATTACGAAATAGAGATGCGCGTGGCATAAATACAACATCCCAACATCAATCTTTGGGCCGTAGCCCACCAGGCATGATAACCTCGCCTGATCCGAGGATCCTCCCTTTGTGTCGGAGAGATATGACACCCGTTCCTTCCACAGTGGTGAGCCCGACGTGATTGGAAACAGTCTTCAAATAATCAAAATCAGCAGCGTCACTCCCACAGCAATGAGTAATCAAGTCTCAGCCAGCCAGCAACCTTCGGCCTCAACAGGGATACCACACGCAGGAAGCGCGCCCGCTCCAGCCTGGTTACCCTACGTCCTCATTAGCGTCTTGGTACAGCACATTGCACCTACGGTCCATGTAAGCAGAGCATCTCTCTCCCGTTTACGCAGCAACCAGTCACTACGCAGTAACCGCCCCGACTCATTGGGGATTTCATCACAGCACCGCGCACCGTATGCAATCCCGACTTACTGTCTGTATCTGCGGACTTCAGCCCCCGACTCACTGGGACTAGCGGCATTCAGTTCCGACTCACTGAAACTTGCGGCACTCAGTTCCGACTAACTGAAACTACACGCTCCTGGCACTGGTATGCTCCACAACAAAGCATAGACAGCTGACTCATCAGTACATCGGTCTTGGATTGGTGTGATGTGGTGACTTCCACATTACAGCACAAACAAAAATATACAACAGCGCCATCTAGCGAAGATACATCGAACTACGAAGTATGAACGAAACATATGAATGTATTGAACTACGAAGTAACTATTAATCCTGTATCGCGAAATAGAGATTCGCGTGGCAATTAGCATATTTACAACATCCCAACATCAACCGTTGGGCCGTGGGCCGCCAGGCATGATCACCTCGCCTGGTCGGAGGATTCTTCCTATGTGTCGGTAGGCAGACACGGTCGGTAGACACTCGTTCCCTCCACAACCTGTATGTCAGGTCGGGATTGTTGAAAAACTTTTCACTCTATCTTTATTTTAATATTTATATTATTTTATATGTTCACTTATTTTATTAACGTAAATTTCATCACTTTTCTTATAACAGTAAGGTACTGAAGTTTTGTGTAAAAAAAAGTTTACAACATTTAAAGATATTTATATCGGTACTTCTGTGTGGTGACGGATCTAGAATAATGTCGCGGCGTAAGAGGCGATTAAAAGAACAAATAACGCAGGAAAACATCCTTGCAAAGAGAAGGAAAACTTGAAACAAACCCTATAACAACACTCCTGGCTAACGTGGTATAGCAAGCCAAAATCTCCGTTTTAAGAGAGGCCTACGTCCAGCTGTGGATTGTTGAGGGCTGTTGATGACGATGATGTTGACGGTATCGGTACGTAAAAAGTAAATAATACAAACAGAATGTAAATGTTGCATTTGATTATTTATTTAAAATTTCGCGTCGGTCATTTTATTTGATTTTTTTATGTTTAATAGCATAATGTATTCATTATGACAATAAACCAACTCGTATTGGTGGTCCCTTGTCTCATAAATTTAATTAGTTCTAGTTCAGCTGTTCAGTCAATAGGCGTGGCCAGAATTTTGCGTTTGTTATTCTCAAATGACACGCAATCGATAAGCTTAACACTCTCTTTTCTTTTAACTAGATATTGTTTTAAGACTGTGAAGTAAATGATGATGAGGATTAGTTCTCCTTCCTCGGTCAAGCAACATAATAGGCAACATTAGTCTATAAAACTATGTTTGTCTTGAATCACTAACCTGATGTGTGTCCTATATCTAATCAAAATTATCCAATCAAGCTACAGAAACCAACTCTCTAATACATTTTTAATTGCGATAGTGGTTTTCAACAGTAGGTTAAGAAGATATGAGACATTGCTACACATTTTGCAGCACTACTAAGAGATTACAGTTATAAACTAATGCAGTCAGAATCTAAAAAATAGTGTCTCTATGAATTTGAAAGGTCCAGTAAATACCAAAGATTAAAGTGACTCAAAATGTTAAAAAAAGAACATAATTGTAATTTTCTTTTCGATATCACCTTTTTAAAGTAAATTATTACCTTTAATATTCTGTGAATAAATGTGTTAAAAGCATATTAAGATTTTAAGAATGCAATAATAAACCTATTGTTTTCTCTTCAGCTATAAATTTGACACTAATGGCTAGTCTCATTCATATTTCCTTAATCACTACCAAAGATGAACATTACGAAAAAAAGGTCCTTAATGAGAGCAATAGATTGGCGTCAAAAATGTGTCATCGTTATATGTGTGCCGAACTGCTTGTTGTGTAAAACAAACTGCTCTCGAGATGTCGTTTTTACTGATGAGGGGCAATTTCGGCTGTCAGAGTACAGAGAGAGGCACGTTTGAAAACGACCGCGGCGCCACAGGGTGCCATGTTCTGCAGAAATCTTTTACCTACTCCGTATATTTTTTGTTTGTACGAGTGGACTTCGCCTTCGGTGTATGATTTTTGATGTTTGATAGTTTCTGTAACTTTTACAAATAAAATGTAGTCTTTTTTATTACTAAGCTTATTATACCTGATTTTATCATGTTTCTACAGTTTTTATCATCAGTTACACTTCACCTAAATATTACTTACACACGTATGTTACGGAAATATATGTATGAATACCTAAGGGCTAGTAATAATAATAAATATTTTGGACATTTGATACACAACGTAATCCAGTTTCAAACTAAGCAGAGCTTTTACTATGATAACTAGACGGGCTGATAGAATACTTAAATACTTTTTTTTTGTAAATACATACATAACATATATAGACAACACCCAAACTCCGAAACAAATATTTGCAAATCATACAAACATTTGGTCCGACTCGGGCAGAGAACTCAAGACCTCAAGTGCAGCAGTCACATTCACTACCGTTGCGCCACCGATTCAGATGATGGATCAGTAACAAGCGTCAGCGCTGGGGCTGAGTATTCACTGTAATAAACTGTTACGTCCTGTGATTTCTTTGTACTGCTTATACGTTATTATAGTCAGTGTAGTAAATATTTTCTTTTTTCCTCTATGTTCATTTAGCTGAGCTATTTAAAAAGCAATATCTATAATCTCTCATTTAACAAATACAAAGCACTCACCGTACAATCATCAAAATAAATAAACCGAGTCGAAGCAAATCAGTCGCCATTGTGGCTAACCCACCGCATTCACATCAACCAAGTTCTCAGAACCAGGGGTGGGTAAAGTGTTCTGCGTTCCACTGTAAGTTTCCCGGTTATTTAGAGAGCAATCAAGGTGCTTTTTGAAAACTTTCTGTTTCATAGATTAAGTCACATAAAGTATCACTTTTTATGACTGAACGATCATCTCCATTTTAGACGCTTTGACGTCGATATTCTACTTTATTCGTCTACACACACTACTACTCCCAGTGAGATGATGATCCCGGAACATCATGGAAAATAGTACCTACCTACGCATAAAAAAAAACTATTGAATTGATGCTGTCCGAAAATCGGCAATATTGTCTTATTTTAAAATACTTATGAATTATTAATATCAATTGATGGGTAAACTAGTAAGTAGTCTTTGATATAATAAGTTACTTTTTCTTAGTCTTAAATTGCAAATTTAGCACCTAAAAATATTATGTATAAACAGTTAGTAAAAACAAGTGGCGATTTGTTATTCACGGGTGTTACTAAACGTTGTTGTTTGTTCGTCGTATCGACACGTACTCGCACTAGAAACACATGTACTTAAGTATAACATATAAGGATTGTTCGAAGTTTACGATTAATGAGTGAAAAACAACTTGTCGACTAGAGATATTTTTTTCCTGACTACTGCTTTACGTAATACATTTCACAGATACAATAGTTTGACAAAGGAGCATCGTTGGTGTGAACCTGTGCATCCCTCATTGTTCACGGCAGGTACTTTGGGTGATCTTATTACACCATCACAATAGGTTCTTCACTCCTTCAACTGCGCGAAACTGAGCGGAATTCCGATCAGATAACAAGAATGTCCGATGTTATACAAAAGCATTGTAAAACTTATTCGTAACCCGCGTAGCATTTTAGCTTTTTACGTCTTATTGTTAAAGCATCATATCAAATTTCTTGAAAAATCAACAAAATGTGTTATAAAAATGTTAAATGGCAGTTGTTTAATAAGCCATGTTGATGCATATAGCAGTTTAGCAAGGAATACTCGTACATTGAAAGGAAACCATTAAATATGTGAGTTTAATGTAACTTGTACCTATATACCAATTACTGTCAAACTAAAATTGTTAAGATATTAATAAACTTAGTGTTAATATTTTTCTGATTATAATGTGAAACAAATAAAGGACTTAAATGTTTAATCGAATGACTATTTTCAGTATCTATTTATTTTCGTATATTCAGACCTCTAATACTACTACTACTATACTTAGGGTGATTTTGGCGTTTAATTTTAGAGATTACATCTATACATTACATCTACATTACACAATAAAGACTAATATATAAGAGAAGGAATAAAATAAGCTTCAAGGGTCTTGTTAGTTACGTTCGAAATGGAAAGTCTGGTTAAGATAAAAGAAAAAGATTATATAACTTGAACATCGTTGGTGGCGAAAAGACGAAAAAATCACCTTGGTCAAATCTTCTATTTTGGAAACTACCATAAGGCGGGTCCTAGTAACAATTAAAGCAAATTAAGATTATTTCAGCTCAAAGATGTTTGAATTAAAGTCATTAGAAATGTTAAATATTATATATAATACGAATAAAGAATATTTGGTAAGTTAGGTAAACATTATGTTTAAAGTTTATTATTTAAGAGGTTTCAATAACAGTTTTATTGTAACGTAATTTTACCAAAAGTACAAGGTTACCGTAAATTATGTACAATCTGATGGTATTAATAAATTTGTAATGACAAGTTTCTGAACTTCGATTACCAACGGTTATGAACCACTAGCAAAAGTAGTTGCTGATCAGTACTAAACTAGTCAATAAAACGACCAGAAACAATCTTAAAAGGGATATTAGTAATGCGCAATTTACTTCACATTTAGTACCAACAACTACGTGGGTGCCGCCCTGGCTACCACAATAGGTGAAACCTGACACCGAGTCGGTACTTTTTAAATCCTCATAAAGCGCCAAGTCTTTCGAGCACGCTGGCAAAAGACAGGAAGTGAAGGACAGTGTGCGATAGAACCAATTACCCGCCCACGATATAAGAAACCTGTAATTAGTGTAAGATACACCGAGTTCCTTGAGCGGAAGCAGCCGTATTCGCTCGATTCAGATGTCGATGTTTGCTAATAATTTTATGATACCATAACGGTACGGAATATAGGTGTGGATAAAAGCAAAAGATTTCTAGTAACAAGTTTACAATATTGGTATAGAATTAACAACATTGTTGTGGATGGCCACAAAGTGGTATATTAAAGCTATCCAGATAACTTTGTTTTTAGTATCTATTCACGGTAGATAGGTACCTCACATTTTTTCTCATAATACCAAAAGTTCTAAACAGCTAACTAAACAGAGTTTGTACTATGGGTACTAAACAAATTAATGTATATGCACCTTATTTTAATACAAACGTATTGTAAATATGTATATTTGTCAAGAAAGGTTAGCTAAACAGTTAGTACAACATATCACAAATTGTAGAACTATTTCATTTCATTATAATAATTGGCAATGCTCTTAGAACTGTATTATTTATTTTAAAAATGTTTATTTATTGAAAATCTTCATAGAAACTTAAAATTACTTTTTGATAATGCTTAATTGCAAAATTACTTTTTAATAAAAATTTATTTCAAATATTATAACTTCAATTCGCTTAAGTTTAACTCAGAGTCTTAAGGATACCTAATGGGTGTCATGTAATATTATTTAAATGTAAACATTACCTTTTCGAAACACACACTTTAATGTACGTCACGACACCGCCAAAAAGTCTATAAGATTATAGAATAAGACCAATACATTTAGTCAACAAAAGAAAGTCACAAAATAAATATGATAAAAGTGCCGCATAATATGTTTCACATCTAATATTGCAACATGGCTCAGGACAAGTTACTAAGCGGCGAACTATTTTTTGTTAACAAAAACACAGTAACTTTAAGATTTATGGCAAGAGGAGACGATCATAGGGCATTAGTAGCCGGCATTGTCGGACATTGTCCTCGGCATGTGGGCTTTGTAAAATGAATGCCGACTTCGACACAGTAGCATGTCTTTTGGTCTGTCCGTCCGAGCTTTTATTCTACAGCATCGTAAACATGTCGACAGGTTAGCGCATTTGTACTAGAATAAGAGTATAAGAGTAGTAATTTCGTGGAAAGGCGTGGGATAAACTAGGAAGCTTTTAACATTGTTAGATTTCAGACGAATGCGGTGTTATTATGAGCCCTCTCTTGTACTTGTACAGTATAGTTTCTGTAATGTGATTTATTATGTAATTTTTAAATATATTTTGTTACATCTTTTGTTTAAAAAGTGTTTTATACTTACTACAGTACTTTTTGTTTATTGTAAATCGAGTGTAAGATGATGTTTGAGTTAAATCATCATGTCAAAGTTATCTGCTTTTTGGACTGAATAGTTAACGTGCAATGGCATTTTTACTACAAAGTTACTTTTGTTACTTAAAAAATCTGATAATTAATTGTGCGTATACTACGCACGATTAGAGCACAGGGTCTTTGTATTTGAGTTTTAGATTTGATTTATGTTGTTTGTCATCATCATCATCAATCGTGTATAACGTTTAACAGTCCACTGCTGGACATAGACCTGTCCTTATAAAGGAGGTCTACTATACGAAACTGGCCAGGCGGGTTGGGACAGGTTTTGTGTCAAGTGTTCCTTCTCTTTGCAATGCCACTGTCCTGCGTAGTTGGCTTCCTCGGTCACCTCTTACGATACCCACGGGATGAATAAAGATGGTGACACTCTGTGTTCTTAATCCATCACCACATGGACAAGGTCCGATGTTTATTGTTATTAAATTTAATCGTCAATTGTCACGGTTCTTTTGAGTTATATTGATTAAGTACTGTTAGTTAATAAAGTTCGTAGTAGACATGTTATAACATAAAAGTCTATCACTTAATGTCATTAATTCGTAATCAAACGCGGTAAGTATTTCTACTTACATCCAAATAATTTAATTAGAAACGTTTAAATACCGTTGAATTGCTTTTTTAAATTCAACACGTGAGATTGTTTCCCATGGCCTTTACACTGATAACAAACTCCCAAAAAAATAAACAACACTGTTGTACTTGGAAAGGCAATTATAGATATAAAAAATATAAATATAAAATTTCGTTGTAGCAAGAAAAGGGAGCGTGGTCTCTTAGAGGTGCGGTGTTTAGTAAAACAAAAGCAGAGAGAACAATTTAACAAACTGCCATATTTTAACAACGTGTAATTAAAGGTTTGGCTCCGCTCGAATATGCATAAATCATGCGTCTGCCGCAAACTGCCGACCGAAATAGAGAAAAAATTAAATACATTAAGTTCTCTCGGGCTGTCTTTGAGAACTGACTCTGTCGACAAAAGAAATGATGTTTGTTCGACATTCATTTTACTATACATTTACTAAGTTTATTCTATTCATTATGTTATATTAATTACATTTAAATGTATATATAAATTAATTTAATATGTATTTAAAATTACGACAAAAATTCGATAATTTTATTCAATATAATTGTTTCGCGAAAAAAATACCCTCTGTATAGCTCAGCGGTATCTATATTTTTTTTCAGTGGTGTGATTTTTTTAGCCTTACGCACATTATAAGTAGTTAGTTCTTAGTAGCCTCAAAAGGTTTTTGACACCAGTTATTGTGAGTTCAATAAGCAAACATTGTTTTCTTTACACGTATCGTGTAGTTATTATTTATTTTGTTGTTATAGATCACAAGACGTTGGAGCCTTATTTTCTCATCTCGCTTGGACGCCACAATAATAAATACTTGAATAAGTTCGTCTAAACCTTTTTCTGTAAATTTCTGTATTACAGTATAACGCGTACTTAACTAAAAAACTTTTATGCAATCATTTCCTGAACTTATAGCAGTCCTGGCTGGCATACCTAGGCTGGAACTAACAAAGTAGCGTGCATGCAAATTAGGAACTAGAAAGGTCAAGTTATCAAATTTGTATCTCGTATTCGTCTATCGTTTAAAAATTTCGATGACAACTCTAATTTATTATACTGATATAGAAATATTAATCTCATAGACCTACGTAATTAGTAAAAGAATTATTTTAGATTTATTAATAAATAAAAATAAAGTAAGTTTATTTTGAACAGATCATCACTAACACATTATGAGTATCGGTTATTGTGTCGAGGTACATTAATCCATGACATGAAGATAAAGTTCAAAGTAAACAGTTGTTTCTTTAACGTAACCTTTGTTAGGAAGGTTGTCGTCTCGCTCTTTCTCCCATTCTCGGGTCGAACTTATAAGCTCATAACTCACGGGGCAGGGTGGGGTGTGTCGGAGGCTGTGGCGGGCGGTGGGGTACGAGGCGGGGAGGGATGCGCGTGCGCCGCTCGTTCCCTCGGGGCAGCGGGGCCGGGGCGAGGTGACAACCGCTTGTTACGTCTATTCCAAGCCAGTTATTAAAAACATCTCGGCGAGAGCGGTGCACCGCCCTGTAATTATCTAGTTGAAGGTTTCATCGCGCAACGTTGTCACCACCGTCTCCGGAAATGCAATACGTGGATCCGCCCGCGCAACAGGTCCGTCCGCCCGCCCACTAATATATGATATTTACTGTTATGGATAATAATAGCGTGTAAAATGTGCACTCGTTGATTTAATTTTCAGAAACGTTTCCGGTTGTTAAACAATTTGACTTTATTGGTTGTAGTGTTCGTGAATGATTGAAACATATTAATTTGCTAGTCTCACAGTGTTTTATTTATTACAGATGATGAATATGATGACTGGATACGGGTGCGGCTACGGCCGCGGTGATACCATATCACCAGCGTCGGATCTATCATCATGTAGCAGTGCGTCATCAGGGGCGTGGTGTGCACCTCCTGCGTGGCGTGAGCTGCCACCCTACCCACCTCAGTATCCTGCATACTGGCCACCGACACCCGCTGCTGCTGAAGAAGCTCGAGAACTTCAGCGTCGTTGTGCTAAGTGCCGCTGCCCTAACTGTCTAACTGAAGCTGCTGGATTTGGTCCCAATTTTGGCAAGGATGGCGCTAAACGTGAACATGTATGCCATGTTCCTGGTTGCGGAAAAGTTTACGGTAAAACATCACACTTGAAAGCTCATTTACGCTGGCATACAGGAGAACGACCGTTCGTGTGTAACTGGCTCTTCTGTGGTAAACGTTTCACTCGTTCTGATGAACTGCAGCGACATTTAAGAACACATACAGGAGAGAAAAGATTCGCGTGTCAACTCTGCACGAAACGATTCATGCGATCCGATCACCTTGCTAAACATGTCAAAACTCATGCAAATGTATCGAGAAAGAACAAAAAATCAAAGGAGGACGAGAAAGAAGAAACTTCGTCTGGTAAAAGTGACAATCTTGAGCGTGTATCTGAGGTGCAAGCGTCGGCGGCGCCTGCGGCACCCGTTGGTAGTTCGAATTATGGAACGGTCCCTTCAATACCTGTTGCTAGTTCACCAAAACAAATGTGTATTAATTATGCAGCAGTTGCTCCAAATATGGTATCAACTACACCTAATTACAACAGTGACGCAGTGTTCGGTAGTGGGATGATGTCCGGTTGGTATCCTGAAGTGAGACAAGATGCGTTATATCCGCGTCCTAGTGTCCGCGACCACCGAATGTATCAACAGTACCCCACTTCAATAGCCACGTACCAGTGCGCCGCTAAAGAAAATTACGCGATGTTTCAGGGACACTATAATTTACAACCACCGGTGGCTTTAGGACCATAAGTGTTTAAAATGCCTACACGAATAAGTTGTTTTGAATTTGGTCTGGATACGGTTAAAGTTTGGACATTTTTTTAAAAGCTCGCATGTGTCCTCGTTTCGTAATAATTTAAAGATTATTTAAGTTACTAGGAGAATTCAAATGTGATGTAATATATGTTTATATTTTGTAATAAACGTGCCTTCTCGTTGTTGTATATTTAATAACGTAAGTTCATTAAAAATGTTTTGAATAAAAAATTCTTTTCTTTCAACTCTGTTACCTAATATTTTTTTTAATAAACTATTTTCGGTTGTGTTACATCTACTTAGTATCATGTAAAGTGTTTGTTCTGATTGTGCTGCCATCAGTTTAGTGAGTAATTAATAAGTATAGTAATATATTAATAGTAATGAAATTTAATTAAATCGACATAAAAAAATATTATTATTATTTTTTAAATCGATATTAATTTCAGTATCAGTAAATTTCATTTCATAACTTTTCGACTTACTACTGATTGGTAGCTTTACGATCACGTACATCAGTATTGTGCAGTAATAAAATCTTACTACTTCGTTTTTAGTTTACTTCTCAAATAAGATCATTACATAACTAGCTACTTTGAAGTTGAATTCTAATAATAAGGTAAGGTAAGTAATATTTCAAATTATAACTAAATGTGTATTTTAAAATAAAATTTATGCAACATTTATGGCAAGCATAAAACTTTAATCATGAGACACAGAATGAACTCTAACCTGTAAAGATTTGGTAATTCGAAGAGGCGGTACACAACTTCATATAATATTCAAAATTAACATATTACCATTCAAAACATTATGAAAATGCTAAAGTGATGTGTCCATAAATCATGATCGATCGGTAAGAAGTATAAATTATGATCTTAATCACAGATTAATTCGTAGATATCAGCGTTCTATAAGATATTTTATTAATATCATCTAATAAATACCGGCTTATATTAATTGAAACAGGTTTATAAGTCTTTTAAAAGTATTTCAACGCCGTAAACGTTAAGTTTTTGTATATACCAGCGTGTATTATGACTTTAGATTGATTAATATTTTTTGTTCAGCTTCATATTTTAATCAGTTATTAATAAAAATAATGTGTGATCATTCATGATTATAATAATTAATCGAACAGTTTTAATGTGATGAGAATTAAAATATAATTATATATTGAAATTATTATAAAAGTTTAATTCGAAGATTTGATTGGAAAATTATAAGATTATATTAAGGCAATATTAAATTAGTAGCAATTTTTTATTTTGCTTTTTTGGTCCCTTTATAACAACATAATAAACTGAGATAGCCGAAATGGTCGACTGAGTAAAAGGTTGACAGAGTCGATAGTGTGTTACCCGTACGCTGATAATCATATTACTACACATATACATATATATTATAGATAATTACATGTCGGCGAATGATAAAGTTTTTCAGTGTACGAAGAAGTAAAGTTAATATGTTCGTTCTTATTACAGTCTATTTTTACCTCGATAAATATAAATATAAAAATTCAATATATAAATTTTTTGGTTGGATAAAAGTAAGTGGATCCAGAGAATTAATAGGGTAACTACATACTTAGTAATATATCTGTTTATAATTACATATTTTATGTAGAGATTTTATTTGAACTTAAAACATACTCGTACAGTATGTGAGTACAATTCACTGCAGTGTCTGGTTCTACGAGCCCGCTACGAATTGCTACGACGAAGTTCATTTGAATTATGAGTTGTTGGTTCAAGTTTTTGAGTTCATCTCAGACAGTTACTTAAATTGAAGTTGAGGTAAATTCCAGACACACTATTTGTAATATAAATTTTTGTTGTAGTTACAATAGGATTGTTGTGTGAAATTGCGTTATACGATAGTTTAGATACATGCTTGCAATTTAAATTAATACGGATTATTTGTATATTCTAAAAACTTGTACTAGCTATAGCTGTATATTGTGTAAGTGCAGAGCATGATACTTAGTTGTAACGACATATAAATTTTTTAGCAAGTGCAGTTCATCCTCTCGTTACAAGATGGCGGTAGTTGTTTAGGTGAGCGACGTCACCCACGCGTCACCTTATTGCGACGTAATTGCATGTGGCTATTATCTGGGCGGCGCTCAGTGTGCATGGCGGCCGGTGCGAGCGGGATGCACTCGATAATACGTAAAACAAAACGAGGGAGTAATAATGGTAAAAAACGAGCAACACGCAAATTATAGTGAGAAATGAGGCAGCCGGTAGCGGTGGGGGCTCGCGTGGTGCGGTGGGGGCCGGCGCGCGGCAGTCGCGCTCGCTCGGCGCACGCAGACCGCCCGCGCCGCCTGCGCCGCGCTTCGCGAGTGTAGTGACTGTGTGATATGCGCCAGCACCCGCCACCAACGGCGCCATGAGCGGCAAAGCCTCCTCCTCTCCGGACCTGCTCATGAATGTGAGTGCTCGCTCACGCCAACAATACTAACATATATCTATAATACTTACTAACAATAAACAATTAGACACGAAAAATCAGCTTGTCAGTGTTGCTACTTGGCTTTCTGAGATGGAATATCATGTCAGCGAGACTTTCAATAGGTTTTAGGTTATTACGAATCTCTTCTTTTCCATGATTTTAAAAATTTAGGTACGTTGAAAATTTCTCTATACTGATATGTATGTATATCCGAACTTATGGGTTGAAAACTTAAATCATTGGCTGTGTACATAACACAGAAAACAATAGTTTAATGTATAATTTTAAGCTTTGTTAATGGATATATTACAGTAATCACTGATAAACAACCCTATCACAAACTTATATACGGCATTCTTCACGGTTCATAAAGTTTAATTTCAAGAACAAACCGAACCAAATAGGTGAGTGGATGAAACAGTTTGTTTGAGAGCAGGGTACCCCCGGGTATTGTCGATTTAGCACGCACCATAAGCGGTACATTACCCGCGATTGAGTCTGAGAGCACTGAGCGACTCCCTCGAGCCCTAGCCTCTATTACTATTCATGGCCGCCCCCGCGGGTCGAGTGAACCGTTTCACTCGCTCCAAATAAATCCAAATGTAAGAGAAAACATAATGTGTAAATTTTCTTAATATTGCCTGTGCCTTTGAATAACAAATCGAATCGTCATTTACTCGGCCGTACGCCCTGAATAATAAATTAGTAATTTGTTCAAATAGTTTAGGTACGAAATTGTAATGGTTCGTATATTATGTATCTTTTTAACGTTGTGGAACAAATCACTGTATTGTTACCTGCTTGTTATAGAACATAACATTCTATAGACCCGACCGGTTCAAGTCGGTAGGACTATTTATTATTTATAAAGCGATATTCGTCACATAAACGTCATTGTTATTACCTGAAAATAGGTCATTAACTTTCGTTCCGAACATCACTAGCACTTCATAAAAACGTTAAAGTTAATTCAATTAAATGAAGTCAAATATAATAAAGGTCGCGCCGGCACTTTAGAGCGGCGTATCCAATTCTTAATGACACATAGAACCTCTGTCCATTTTCTACTCAATTTCCTTTTCATATTAGTTTAATCTAGAGGCAGGACTACTGGCGCCAAAAATTATGCCGCGACGGCCGTGTCGGGCGCGGCCGGCTAATCTGTTTAGCGTTATATTGTATACCGCCCGGCTCCTTTGTGCGGTGAAAAAGGAAGAAATTTATGCGTTTCGGTGTTGTGTGTAAGTTTTTTGTGGGAATGTAATTAATAATTCAGCGGCAAAACTAACAGTGTTTTCGTTCTAACGTCACTTTAGTGATGGATGTTCAATTCGCTGGTTGTAATTAGTGAACAGGAACAAAAAGCTCTTATTTCTATTGTCTATTGTTTCTGCAATTTATATTTAGATCACCCACGTTCATCAGGAAGGTATAAATAGTAAAATATTTAGCTTGATATTGAATTTACTACACGTGTCTCTTTATTTAAATAACATTACTTAGCTCAATATAAATTATACAGTAGTTACAATGTTTATCACATACTTTTTATTTGTTTATAGGTGTTGGTAGAAAAATATATCTTTTTATTGCTAATAATAACGCTGCTTGGTTAACTGCGAGAGACTGAAAGAGATTCACCGTTTTAATGCTAGTATTTTAATTAAAATTTATTGCCTACATATAATAAAGATGTTACATCAGTAGTAAACGTAATAAGTTTACATGTAAAATAATAAAAAAGATAAATTTAACTCAATATCAGTCTGCGAGTGACCTACTCAATGACTGACATTAAATAATGAAGTTCTTTTTTAAAAAGAGTAAAACAAAAATAATTATTTAATTTCAACCTTTCGGAGAAATTTACTGAGTAAAAAATAATATACAATAGCTACTGCATATTATTTATTAAATTGTAAATAGCTTATATATATTAAAAATAACTTCTCAAAGATTACTTATTTTTTATTATTAAATAATACTTGGCAGTTTCTATTTAAAGAGGATAAGTAAAAGACAACCTTTCTTTTTAAAATCGTCTAAAGAGTAAAGAAAAGGCATCAAAGTAAAGTTTCTTGTCCGTTTAGTTCAGTTCGTACCTGTATTAACTTAATATGTATAAAGCCGGCCTGTATTATTGTGTGTTACTTGAAGTATTTTTTCATTTATATTGCTTACTTTAACGGTGAAGTAAGTAAAATAAAGTATGAACTTGTTAACTGAAGTCAATAGAATTCCCATTCAAAAGCTCAGTGGATACTTCGAAAGTGTTTCAAAACGTGTTAGACAGGCCACAGTCGCGCGTTGTACAGAGGTGCGTGGGCGCAGGATGCCTAGTCACGGCGCAATAGCTCCACTTCGTGCTCAGGTGTATCACACACACACACAAGCCGATTGTTTATTTTGAAACCGTTGCTCCTGTGATGACTTGCCTTTATTGTTTACTTAGCTTATTAGCTCTACAACATTTATATTATACTATTGTTTTGAATAATGTTAATAATTAAATTAAGATTGTTAAAATTTCATCAAAATGAAGTTCAAAATGTGTTCAATTCTCTTTTGTTCATAACTCATTATATAATAAATATTTTGATTCATTTAAATCGGTGCAGTTAAATGTTCATAATTTTTTTATAGCTTGTCGATTTTATTTAAAAATTGTAACAATAGACGCAATACTTTGAATTATTAATTTGTAACCATTTATTGGCAATGTGGGATATTTGACACACAACGTCATCTAATTTCGAATTAAGCCGAGCTTGTGCTATGATAACTAGACTGACTAATAGAATACTTATACTTATCCTTTTTTTTGTAAATACATACATATTATACATAGGAAACACCCAAATTTTAAACCAAATATTTGCAGGTCATACAAACATTTGATCCGACCCAGGAATCGAATTCACTACCGCTGCGCCACCGAGGCATACTTAACTTTCGCATCGGTTTTGATACTTTTATCCGTTTTTAACGTTTTAAGAGGCAAAGAAATATGGTAGAAAAGGAAGTAACACTTGTCAATGTTAAATTTGCTTAAAAGAAACATCAACTGGATATTCTGGGTCATAGAGCCTAGCCTTATATCCTAAAACAATTAAAATAATTTAATACAAGCAGTCTTTGAATGTAGAAGACATAGAAGACATACCTAGAAGGCAACTTTGCCCCATAAGCTCTTAAAGAATTCGTCGGACGACGTATTCGTCGATTCGTCAATACGTTATAAATGTGTGTGATTTTCAAACCTGATTGTTTCCTCGGAAATGTTCGGTCAATATATGCTAATTATAGGCCGACACACGTCACACTTCATTCAGTAGCTACACGTATGTCACTTTATTTAGATAGCGGAGGATATGGGCAATTCAGTACAGTCAGCTGTGTTATTTGATCGGGAACGAACCGTTGGTAGCAAGCTGGGCGCTCAGCACCGGCGCAGCAACATTTTAATTGACCACGCGATGTTGTGCCGCGGCTCGGCCGACTTTTTCTCCACTCCTCAAATTGCTCTAAAGTGCTTAATGAGAGATGCGTGCAATCGCCGTTTCCCCGTACGAGAGGTTGCTCGTATTTTACATACGTAAATAGTTCAACACGACGAACTAATGCCCATTCTCGGTACTGTAATTGCGCCTGTGACAGGCTTCCGTCGCCTTTCCAGAGGCTGGCGGTTGAACACCAAACGTCGACGTCGCCTAAATTATAGTTATTTTACATTAATAGCGTACACATCGACTAGTGCGTGCGCATGCGGCTCCGGGCTCCATTGACATTTGCAAGCAACATATTCAAGTCGTCCGACAACGATTTCTTTGACGCATAAATGACTAGAAACATAATAGGTAATTACATACATTCTTTAAGTTTAAAATATTGACTATTAACTTAATAAAGTCATTGTGCTGGATGACTTTAGGATTAATTAAAAAATTGCATTTGCGTTAAGTAGTTAATTAAAAAAAGTTTTACATAACAGCGGTTTCGGTATTACTCACAGTTTTACAAACTATTAATTAACTAATATACACTACATCATATATTCTTGGTGTCCGCTTAAGATAGCTATAGGTGCCTTTTTCATCTTTATAGCTGAAAATTAAGAGTTAAGTTACGTTACGTTCTAAATTACGAGAAAGACAAGACACTAATGTGAATGTAGAAGACACATGTAGAAGACACATGTCAAAAATTTAAAGTAATATAATAATTCGAATTAAGTTTTGCCGCAACATATAATAGCTAATTAGCATCATAATGTAAAGATAAATATATTTTTAAGTGTAAAAAGAGCGTTTAGTAGCACAGTTGTGAAGTATTTGGAATACGGGAACTTGAGGACCATAAGTGGAGCCTGCGCTGTTGCGGGCAGACGCTAGGAGGGGTCTGGATGTCCTATTTCTAACAGCAGTTCCCAGATCACCTCTATTTTAGGTACAGATAGGCACACCGCGTGGTTTTAGTCGATCCAATTTCAACATACCAACTCATCACAAACGCCGATGGAGTGATGACCCAAGGATTTCCACGCGTAAAAATAAAAGAAAAAGTTAAAGGTGTAACGACCAATCATAACATGTTTGGTGTTTTTTTTTGTAAATATATTCATATTATACATAGAAAAATATAAACTATAAAAATGTAACAGTATTTTATATCTATGTACTTCTTTTCTTTTGAGGGACGGAATCTCAAAAAGGAACTCAATTTGTTTGACTGAGTTCCTTTTTATCCTCCTTTTTATAGCGTAGCGCCTATACAACAGAACTGATTTTAATAATTGAAGCATGTGATAGTACAGATTATATAAATTTTATACGACGGAATGTAGACCTTAGATTCTAGTTTCATAAACTTTACTTTTAAGACTGTATGTGTAATAGTGGTGTTATGCAAATCAGTCTTTGCGCTCTTTCTATTTTATTATAATGTATATTAATTTAAGTATTCAATTCAATTCTTATAATATACTTTATCCCTTCTCATTAAAAAATTACTCAACATCCAAGATGTGTTTTCAATGTATTTTTTTTTCAGTTTTATTACGACAACTGCATTTCAATACTACTGACCTACATATATTCTTTAAATACTTTAACGGAATACTGCTTTGTAAATTGCAAATTAGATTGACAAAAGTATACTATATTTTTACCATTATTCTGATCTTTTCAGGGAATTTCAGTGGTTATGAACTTAGAAATTTGAAACAACACTGATAATAACTTCAATAAAAGGTTCAAGGTTTCCATATCATTTAAAATTTTTAATCAGTTACAATTGTGGAAACAATGAAAATTCACAAAAAATCAACAGAAATGTCCACATTGTCTAGCAATAATTAAACCTAAGTAATCTATGTTCTGTACCTATGAAAGAAGAAACGTACAGACTGATTCACGGACTGATCGATTACCATACTAATGCACTATGCACTATGAAATTTTGCACAAATGTGACTTAGGTTACGTAGGTAGGCACTAAAAATGTTTTTTTTTTAAATACCATCCGTAAGAGTACAAAATGGGAGAAATTTATATGAACTTCATTATTTTCGGTAATAACGTTTCCAAATTAACAGTAAATATAACAATAAGCCTTTAAATTAAAGTGCGAGAATAGTGGTCGGGGTGCGGCAGTAAGGTGCGCTGAAATACCAGCCTTACGCACACCATAGCATCACATCAACAGAATTAACAATCCAGTGCTGGAGTTAAGCATAGACTTAAAGGCATAGGCTTGAAAAGAAGGTTTTGGCTTTCTATACCACGCTGGCCAGACGGGTTGGTAAAAAGTTTGTATGAAGTTTTCCTTCTCTTTGTAATGAAGTTGTCCTACGTACATAGTTTGATCTCTTAGTCCACTCACACGGGATGAATTGTTGTTGTGACGGGGGTTGTGATATTCCGTATTATAAATCCGTCACCATACGAAGAGCATGTTTGTCAGACTTACTAAACTGTGTTAAACAGTATAACAGTTACACAAACAAAAAACAAACACCCGTGCGAAGCTGAGGCGGGTGACTAGTATATATATATATGTATATATATAGTATATATATGTATATATATATATTTATGTATGTTATGTTATATTTATTTGTAAAACAGCTGTTTTATGCTCATAATCATCATTGTCAAGTATCAATATAAAAACAACTCGAAAGAAATCTATTAACTTAATTCAATCAACCGAAGCAAGTATAGGATTCAATTCTCGCTTCATTCGTACAAAGCCTCAGGTTATTTATTTAATATTTTAATTATTTCATATATCCTTGATGTGCAGCAAGATGAAGTATTAAGAGAAAATTAATGGCTCACATAGAATCGTCATTACTTTTGAGATTCAGCTGTCGCAATAAAACTGGAGATCTGCGAGTTGAAAACACGCTTTAGGAGTTGTCCTAACATTAAGCAATTTTATTATGAGAAATAATGAAATATGTTCGTAGAAATTGAAAGAAATATCTAGAGCAGTTCTCCGTCATTAAAATAAAAACACTGTTCTGGGATTATCTTTTATCGTTTGTTTCCTATAAACTATTATATTTAAAAATGAATTGACAATTTCTTCATTTACTTACGAGGGTGTGCTTCACATTTCGTTCTATACGAAATTTAAAAAAAATTACAAGCTTGATGTTGAAGAGTTAAAGAATGACGAATATGATTTATTACTATTAACCATGTGTTTTAAATTTGGTGGTAGTGTTTTGGGCGCATGTAGCTTAATGTGGCTGTTAGTTTTTTTTTAAATATAAACTTTTGTTTAAAGGTTTTATCTTTGTCTTCAAGTGTTTCAAATTTCATCGTTCTACGTAAATGAAATCTTCTTTAAAAGAACATAATTGACTGCCTCGATGGTGCAGCAGTAACCTATATTGGTTGTGCTTGAGGTATCGGGTTCGATGGCCGCGTCGTACCAAATATTTTTGTGGTCTACAAATATTTATTTCGGAGTTTGTTTATTTTCTGTGTATCATACGTATGTTTCTGTGAAAAAAAAATTTAAGCTAGATGGCGTTGTGTGTCAAATTTAAAAATCATACCATAAATTATAATGTATATCTTCACAAGTTAATATTTAGACACATTTATTATGTTATTGAATATTGCGTGTACTTTAACTCCAGGTTCTTAAGTCACAGAAAACTACGTGCTTTCGACTTTAAACCGGTCGACTGATAGTCAATATTGCGGCTACACCAATCCAATTAATTTACTCATTAAATCCCAGATGGTAAAATCAGATATAAATTTTGAGTTATATTTTTGAGAAAGCATCTTCGCATACTTCTACTATGGGCGTATTTTATCAGTTGAAATAAATAAAAAATCTTTTGACAGATTTATTACGCTTGATAACAGTTGCATCATTCAATTGTTTTTTACATTAATTTTCTAATTTATTTATTATTTAAATCTTGTATCTTTTAATGTATTTTTATATTAAGTAAAAAAAGTTTCTCCGATGCTTTTGGCAACGACTTTTTCGTTATCCTTCAAAAAAAGCTTTTCTTTCCAGAAAATATGGAATTCATCAATCTAATCATAAAAGATGCAAACATAAGCAATATAGAGAAAAAAAAATAGCTTGTCTAAGTAGTAATTTATGCATTTAATTTGAAATGTCGATAGATTCTTGTACTTATAGCTATAGTGCCAATTAGGTTTGATCAGATTACACTAACAATACTACCTACTTCCTATTATTTCTTGCGATGAAAACATAAATGGTGGATTCTTAAAGTAGGTTAAATTCTTCAAAATTTCCCTCACTATGCTATGAAGTGCCTATAATTACAAGCATATGATACTTTTTTATTCATCGTGACGACGCAGGACCTGTTCCCGGTTGACATCGACCTCGCCAATGAAGACCCGCTGCTCGGCGATTGGTCGGCAATCCCATAGTCTTAATTTTTTATAGCTTTCGTAATTCGAAATAAATGTGGTACGAGTTGATTGTTATGGTTTGTCTGATTGACATAAGTATTTAATGAAGCAATAGAGACAATACCAATTAGTAGAGGTGCAATTCAGTTACGTCGTTTTATAGTTTAGAGAAAAGTAAAATAATGTTGTTGTTAATAACATATACAAATAAGGTTGGTAATAGTTACATCCAACTATAACTAGCATAAGTCTTTATAATATACGCCAATCATGCGAGTATAGACTCTTGATTTTGTACAATCTCTAAAAAATAGTACTTTTTATAGATAGGTGGTCTCTATCAACTACTTTTCGTCCAACAATAGGTATGTTCTGAAATTTCACGATAGTCGCGTACGACCTATAACCTTTGATGGATTGTTATTGAATGATATTGAAACTAGAATAATAAAATAGGTGTGAAATAATACTACAATTATATATAATAATACTAGGTACTAAAAACACTAAAAAAATTAGGGGCAAACGAGTACACCGGTCACCTGATGGAATGTGTTTACGGTCGCCTACAACTCAGGAATCATAAACGCGCTGTCAGCCTTTGAGGTAAAAGATCTTAAAGATTATGTAGGTGAGGTTCAAAATATATCATACATTTTTCGCAAACTCCTTTATTTATTTTTTATTTTGAGTGGTCTAATATTAAAAAAAATACACTTTTGTGTTTATCCATTCATTGTAGCATTATGTAATCAAAGTTTAGACACGTAATAGTCGTTTGTTCTTTGTTAAAGAGAATATTATAGGAAACAACAATTTATGAATAGACAGTAGGTATTTTTATTATCGAGCATCTGACAACAACACCATCTAGTCCCAAACTAAGCAGAACTTATACTATGGGTACTAGACAACTGATATAAATATATAAATACCCTTTTTTTGTTGTAAATAATTACATATTATACAGAGAAAACACCCAAACTTCGGCACAAATATTTGTAGATCGGGATCTCAAACGCAGCAGTCTGTATACCACTGGGCCACCGAGGCAGTCAAGTCAAAAAGAAAACTGAATTTACAATGCATGGCTACTTACAGACACTTATTAAATATACTTTATGTTTTTAAATATTACTTACACAAAAATAGATATATCTATGTCTAGATGATATGTTACTAAAAAATAAATCTCCATATTGAAGTGCATCATTTCCTGAACAACTCGTTTTGTCGCAAGTATGTTATCCGGTCTGTAATGGTATTACCATAAAACAGCAGTTTGCTTCCTTTTTGTTGAATTTGTAGGGAGGTAGCACGTGGCCAGACGCAACCAGTTTCCGATGCAACGAAATTGATTACAACAAAATGTACATTGACGGACTCATAAACTGCATTTAAGTTCAGGATTACTTTCAAATTAATATTATTGATAAGTATGTAAACTTTTTCGATTAAAGTAAATGAAAATGTCGAGATTGTCCATTAATCTCAAAAAAATAATAATTAAAAATAGTATTGTAGTAAAAGTTTAGTTTTATAGTTTGAAATTCGTGTGTTATTAGACTAAAGTTTAAAAATAATTTTTTTTTTTCTTTTTTCATTTGTGATTTAAATTATTGTTACCAATAGTACCGATTACTAGTCTTTTTAACTCAATAAAAGTTTCGTTGCCATAAATATGGACACTTCGTCCAAACCAGCCGTTTAAATTGTGGCATTAGTGAGGGAAGGCTTGCATCAACGAAAGATCGCTAGAAATTTAAATTTAAACCACTCTACGGTTTCTAGAGACAGGTTTTTACAAAAGATGATCCGATACCGGCAGAACCCGAGCAACCACCAGTCGTGTCAACCGATTTATCGTTTCAACTTCGCTACGAAATCGTATCCTCACGTCAGTAAACATCAAAACAGAGCTAAATGAAGTACATGGAGTGAGCGTGAGTGCACGAAGGAGGTTTACGGAAGTGGCATTCGCCTCGTTTAGTTCAGCAAATGGTTTAAAGTTGTCTGCAACTCACAGACAAACTTGCTAAAGATTTGTGCGTGAACATCTTAATTGGATTGAAGAGCAATGGGGCTCCTTATTGATCAACAATAGGTGTAGGATATGTTTAAATAGTGCAGACAATTTGGAAACATAACGACATGGAAAGCAGATATGCTCAAAGTTTCTTTGAGGAGTGTGTTTCTTTTGAACGGGGTTCGTGTGTGGTCTGGGTTGACATTTCAGTGATCGGGTGAGGAAAACTTGTGTTCATCGACATGGTTCGCTAAAACGGTAGAAGAGGTAGTTTGATGGCACAACGCTCTATACCAGAGGTTTTAGAAGCTCACGTTGTACCTTACATGGAATTAATATGCGAAAATTTTACTGTAATGTAAGACAATGTTCGACACCACACCGCAGCACAAGTTTGATCTTTTCAGTTTCAAATATGCTCAACTCAACGGGATCTTTATACCATTAAGTATGTTTGGAACAGTTTAAAAAAGCTGTATTTGCAAGAAATCCTGTCCCACACAAGTGGCAGTTCTAAGAACAGTGATTTCACAAGAATGGAACATTATTCCGCAAAATCGTTTAATAACCCTAATTAAATCAATACGGAACCGATTAAAATCTGCAATAAGGACACGTGTAGGCAGTCCAGTTTATCAAAAATAAAAAAAAAATCGAACATCAGTGTTTTTTTTCGTAAATACTAATTTTTCAATAAACCAAACAAAACCATCCATTTTTGTCACATTTAATGTTTTTTGTTCAAAAAAATTGAAAGGTCCTCTCTGGTATATAAACATACACTAAAGGATATGATACTACGCTGTTATGAAGCTAATGAACCCAACTGTAGGTAACAATCTAAATTTATGTAAAAAAAATTGACACTTGTTTAAAATGTTAATTTTAACGGAGTCTTGAACATTGATGCAGTTTATGAGTCGATCAGTTTATAATCTCTGTTTTACATAACAATTTATTACCATTACCAATGTTTTAGTAATTCTCCAGCAGTAAAGCATTCTTCCTAATTACTGACTTTAATGATCATAGAAAATCTAAGCGATTCTTTGATGATTCCATTTAAATACTATTTAAAAATTAATTAATAAATACTACCAAATATTTATTTTGTATTTACAATCGATACACCTTTTAAACTATGTAAATGTGAATATTGACGGTAGTTGCATTGAGTTTCTTGTTTGCTTTATTATTTTTTTTGTTCTTAATCTTGTCAGGACTTTTATTCAGATAATATTGTGAAAGCATAAACAATGGGAAGGCTAAATTAACTTAATTCTGAGTACCAGATAGAGTATAGATAGATAGATAGATATCGAAAAACAAACCAAACGTAAAAGAAATAACCAAAGATAATATTATATTATGGCATTCGAAAAGACTAGATCGATTATTTGATTTTGTCGAATTCTGCCTTACAGGCGCAGTATTTTTCTTTGGTGCATTTTCTGTACATCTGACAAAATGTTTGACAATTTGTGACGACTAAGGATTCGTTTGAAAGCGTAGTCTCTGTAAATCAAATATTTAGAAATTGATTTAGATTTTATCTGAAGTGTTATTAATCTCGGTTAATAAAATAAGAGGCGAGGCTTAAATATTGTTTTCTGCAAGAGTAAGTCACACACAAAGTTTACATACCTTTTAATTACTTTAAAGACTTCAAAAATTGCTTAAATTGACCATGCTGTAGGAAGCTGTAATGAACTTGCTATTATGTTATTCAGTGTCCACACATGTAGTTCTTTTCCATCACAGATACAGTAGTATAAAGTCATTTCAGCGTTTATATAAAAGCGATACAATCTTAGTAACGACATTCTGAGTTATCATATGATCTCATGGCTGTACATGAGTCGCAGCGCCGCGCGTGGGCCACCGACCGAGGTGTCGCTCTCTTTGTTCATAAGCTCACAGTGTTGCTCCCATTATACGTAATTATTATAACGATTTCTGAGTAAGCGATTAAAATATATACTAAGTATACAACCATGGAAAAATGATATTAATACTTTTATAAACAATTGTACAGCATTTTTCTTTTGTTCCTTATATGTCGCCTAACTTAAAAATATTATGAAATTTTGAATAACAATGTGAGTGTAATGTGTGTGTGAGTGTAATTTATTAAAAAAAAAACTAAAATCACCAATATTACCATGATTATTTTAAAACGTTTTGTAGAATGAATTTGTTAAGAAATAATAGTTTTATAATAAATAATGAACATGATGTACAAAACCATAAAGAAGACAAGAGTATGACACCAAATCTAATTTTATGCTTTGTCAGAAGTTTATTAGCGCTCAAAACAGTATAATCAAGGTATAACCCGCAATAATCCATTATGAAAAACGTTGAATGTTTTTATTAATGATAGAATATTCTTATTTGTTGCTAATGACATTTGTTTTAATTGCTTGGAACAGTATTTTACTTTATTTTCACTTTATATTCAGGCAGGATACTCTGAAATATTTTACGCATCGTAGGTTAACTAACCATGCCCTTATATAATGACAACGACAGGATACTAAGCCTTATGACGGCGACGTACTGTGTTCGAAGATGTGTGTCTACTTGACGTAAAATTCCTCTTTTGTTTCTAGGGCCATGCATCAACAGGCTTTTTAGTAACCTATTTAACTTACACTTCTGGTAGTATTAAAAACCTTAAAATTAATATTGTATTTCAATCGTCTACTACGAGGGTCCCAACAAACATAAAACATGAATCTTGTCGTTTTACCCCACCGATCAATTTCCGCATCATTTAACCTAGAATACAGTTTCCTTTACGCACGTCGCCTTGACATTTATTTTCACACTTTTTTCCTGTATCCTATGTGTATAATCTCATAGTGTTGTGTTTGTTGGAATGCACCGTAAGAACAATTTTTATGTTTCTAATTGTTTACAAATTGATATAATTTCTGTTAGGTTAAACGTCATAGACTTTTTTAATTTTGTGGCAATTCTAAAAGCATTATCACCAGTGTTTTGTTGCGTAAGGTTTGAAATATGACTTACTACGGAGGTGTAAATGTTTGAATAGTTGAGTTTATGTAGAAATATCCCACCCAATAGTAACTGTTAATTATGAACTCAGGTAACTTTGTATCTATATTTATCATCATTTTTAATTTATTTTATTTTATTTTTCCACATATAAGGTAAGCATATATAATAAAAATATCATAGTAATACTCTGTACAACATAACGCAATTAAATTTATTTTGGTAATACCTAGGAAGTGTTGTTATGTTAGGCAACAGCCTTTGTAGGGAGCTCGCCACCCCCTAAACTCGTGGAATCATCCGTTCGAAATGTTCTTCGAAACTCCAGCGACTGTCCAGGGTGAGGCCGAAGTACTTCATGTGTCGACCGACCTCGATCGCCGTTCCTTCCACTCTTATAAGCGAGCTCGTAGGAACAGCACCTCTGCGTTCATTACATTTAAAAATAAATGACTTATTATATTTACATACATCATAAACAGTGACGTCTATAGAAAAGCCTACTGGCATAATTACACGTGCTAAATTATGTACGAAAACGTCTCCAACGTATCCAAGTGTAATCTACGGTAAAAATCTGTCTCGATAAACATTCTTAAGTGTTTTGTTAATGTTCTCAAAGCAACACTGCATTAAGAAATATATTTTTGTTGATTTTCATTTCCTATTTAATGAACGTTCCTGCTCAAAGTGCGCAAACGCATGGCTACGTCACACGACTCGCACGCCGCCCCGAGCACGACGATTATAATTTCGAGCACCGATCAACATGAAAATGAAGGTTCATAAATTTATTAGACATAGTGACGGCTAATTTGCCTCAGGCCCGCATTACATAAAATATGTCAAGAATCAAGCATTATCATACTTAGACTGTTTTACACAGAGAAATATAATGTGACCTTATTTCGCTCCATATTAAGAGGACCTGGGAAATTAATTTAAGTTATCAAAAGTTTTAAAAGTTTTGTATTTACATAAAGTTGCCAAACAGAATGAGCGTAATAGAATTTGATGTATTTTAATTCCAAAAAATATGTATAGGTAGGTATGGAATAGACTTGGTTCACACTCAGACTCTGAAGTCGGTTAAATTAATAATCACTACCTTGTTTATTAAATTACCTTTATTTCGTATATCTAATTGAGTGTAAGGCAATTATGGAATTATGATAGATAAATAAATAATCTACCCATATTTCTATCATATCTATTGTAAGCGGTCGATATCTGCACAAAAAATATACTGAAGAAAAAGTAATAATTGTTAAGGAAGAATTAATGTTACAAAACTGTAAACAACATTTTTAGTTTAGCACAGCAGTTGCGTACACTACCATTGGGCAACCATGGTGACCTACAAAACTAAAACAAGGGTTTAATCTCTTATATGTGTCACGCAGTTATGGAAAGGAACGGAGTGCTGTAGAATAGATAAATTATTTGGCAAAATGTCCTGTTTTGTAGTAAAATACATCACACATAAATTTATTGATTATGTCAAACACATCATTGAGTGACCTTTTATTTTTTTATTTTTTTGAGGTCAGGGTGAAAATTCTTTTCGGATCTCCGGTTCCTCGAGGACGCAGGAGCCAGGACTATGTGGTGTTTCCACTAAAAACCACCCCGGCGGTCGGTCTCAGGGGCCCTGGTCCCAGGCAGACCCGGCCTATATTATTTCAGGTCCCCTCCAGAATCCGAGTCAGACCTTATCCTGATAGGTGGGGAGGCCACAAAGGCTTCTCCACCTATCAGTCCGGTTGCTATAATTTTTACAACTTTGATTGATCGCATTTTTTTTTCGCGACCAGAGTTATGTCGTCATAGACGTGACGCCCTACTATAGCATCAGTCATGAACGACCACTTAGCTGATAAGCCACAGACGCCCTGGAAACAATAGAACAACTAGCCCCTTGTCTCCAACGCATAATCAGAATACTGTGTATTGTTTTATAAATAAAGTTAATCTTGGCATCCGTCATGAACCACCACTTAGATGATAAGCCGCAGACTAAACATTAGAACAATTAGCTCTTTGTCTTCAATACATATCAATAAGAATACTGTTTTAACTTTAAGAAATGGTTTCATAAATAAAGTTAGTCTCAATCCACTCTTCAAGCCGAACACTTGTCTTATTAAAAACCCTCTCGCCCTCGCTCACAACCTAACTGGCGCAGTCGGTTCGTCGCGATACTGTCGGTTCCTGCTGCAGAGAATACCTTTGCTAAGCGTCCGCGTTCGCGAATAAAAGAATCTACAGTGAGCGTAGTGCAAAGCAGAGGCAGACAAGCTGACCAGCTGAAGAAACGAAGACTCACCTCCATCTCAGCCTACAAATCGGCAATGCTCGTGGGGTAAGTATAAAACTCTACTACTCCCGAGACTCCTTAAACGATTTCCTGGACATCCCCATAACATTTGGTGTATCCAGTATCGTAAAAAACCGTTACAGCATTATTTTTTTTTAATGCAATACGGTACTTAGAAAAGAATTTTCTTTCGTTGTTACCATTCGTATCACTGTAGTTAAAAATGACAAGTGAAAAGAAGGTACTAACTGAAAAATCTTTCATAGACGAAAAATCGGTAACCACCGATTTCTCCACGTTCTCCACCCAGTTACCCAGTTATGATGGTAACAGGAGGACCTTATCTTTTTATATTGAAGGTGTAGAAGATGCACTTAACTTAATTCACAATATGGACGATCCGTCTATCACTTGTTTAATTAAAAACAAACACAGACCAACAACCTAGAACACAAAATATAGATCAATTAGTCCACATCCCATTATTAGACCCAAACCTAGAGAACATAGACATTCGTGACCTATGAGACTTACCAAAGACACCTGACACATGCGAACGAAATCACCCAACATAGCCGTAATTATAACATTACGAAAATAAGACAGATATATTTAGATATATGTAGCAATTATAATACAATTAAATTAAAAGTAAATGCCACAGTAGATATATACCTAGCCTTTAACCCTAACATGGATAGTATCCATCTATGGGAAAAGCAATCACTGTTAAAGCTTATAACACTAATCAAACCCTTAACTTCATACTGGACATACCAATTGTTACCGAACAATCTTACAACTATTACACCTGTATTCTATCCCTAATAATAACAACACAGTACTTATACCTAGCAACCCCATCCTAATCTTGGGAAATAATGAGTTTGCCTACCCTCACGAGCCATGCACATACATCACCGGAGACAACGTCATCTGCAAACACTTAGAATGGCAACCCTTACTGCACTCTACGGACTGCATAGCTCAACTAATACAACACGAAGATCCGCCTAACTGCACCTACGCCACTACAAGCTACAATAACAATATTATACAACAAATCAAAGACAAAACTAGAAAACATAGAACTAGATAACCTGAAAAGTGCGCTGCAACAAACAGAGGAATTAAAGAATACAAGCAAAAACTTAACCATTATTTCAAGCACCCCCAGCTGGTCATCAATTGCACTTTACTTTATAATAACAGTAACAGGAATAGGAATTGCAGTCTACAAATTCTGGTGGAAAACTAAATTGGCGAAAATCTCGGCTGCACAATCGGAAGCCGTTGAATTTCAGCCTTCGCAGCCTTCGTGCCGCCTCCGTCTTAAGGAGGGAGGAGTTATGTCGTCATAGACGTGACGCCCTACTATAGCATCAGTCATGAACGACCACTTAGCTGATAAGCCACAGACGCCCTGGAAACAATAGAACAACTAGCCCCTTGTCTCCAACGCATAATCAGAATACTGTGTATTGTTTTATAAATAAAGTTAATCTTGGCATCCGTCATGAACCACCACTTAGATGATAAGCCGCAGACTAAACATTAGAACAATTAGCTCTTTGTCTTCAATACATATCAATAAGAATACTGTTTTAACTTTAAGAAATGGTTTCATAAATAAAGTTAGTCTCAATCCACTCTTCAAGCCGAACACTTGTCTTATTAAAAACCCTCTCGCCCTCGCTCACAACCTAACTCCAGGCCGCAACAAATTATCTTATCACCGACCGCTTATCATTCTCTGGCGGCTCGCGGTCCCATCGATGGCTTATAAGGCCACCGACGTCTTTTTTGCTCGGGATCTGCCTTCTTCCGGTCCCGTTCAGCGGTCTCTTTCTGGAGGATAACAGTTTCGCAGAAAGACACTACTGCGGCCCAGCTCTCCTCACCCGCCAGCATGACAGCAACGATTGCTGGTGCGGATAGGTCTCGTCCTATTTCATTGACTAGGACTCCCGTGCTCAAATGCCCACGTGGGGTAGTCCTCCAGCGTATGCTGGGCGGAGTCCCAGTCGTCTGCGCAGTGGTGACAGTGTGTCGTCTCCTCGCGTCCGATCTTATTCAGATACTCACCGAAGCAACCATGCCCGGTGAGTATCTGCGTCAGTCGGTAGGTGACACGACCTCCCTCCTTACCTACCCAAGCTTCTAGGTTGGGCAGAATGCCACCGCAGCGCGTTGACGCACATTTTGTGGCTGTTCCAGCCGCGGGCGTCATTGTACCAATGCCTGTCGGTAAACGTTCCGCCATATTTCGAGCTCGTCTTGGCCTTCCCCGCTCTCACCCCAGCAGATAGCGTGAATACGGTCATAGACCCTCGCGTCCATATCCGCCCATATCGAAAGGTGCTAGGACTGTTGCTGCCTCAGACGAGATGGTGCGGTATTTTCGTACGATCCGAATGGCCGCTACCCGCTGCGCTCGATTGAGCTTAGTTCAGCAGCGGGAGGTAGCCGATAGGCGCTTGGCTCATATCGGCGCTCCGTAGAGGGTCATGGATTGTAGCACCGCACAGTAGAGGCGGCGCACTTCCTCTCGTGGGTCCCCTATTTTAGGCAACAGCCTTTGTAGGGAGCTCGCCACCCCCTAAACTCGTGGAATCATCCGTTCGAAATGTTCTTCGAAACTCCAGCGACTGTCCAGGGTGAGGCCGAAGTACTTCATGTGTCGACCGACCTCGATCGCCGTTCCTTCCACTCTTATAAGCGCGCTGGTAGGAACAGCACCTCCGCGTTTCCTGTGGAACCACAGGGCTTCCGTTTTATGATTCCACGTCTTATGACGTCCAGATCGCTGATATTTTGGACTACATAGGTCACCCCTAACTCGGCGAGCTCCAGGTTTTCCTAGTCAGTACCAGGGGTACATCACTCCAAGGGCCAGACTGGTCCTCAGGACCACATCATACGTGAGGTGCCACAAAAGGGGTCCTAAGACTGATCCCCGGGAACCTCAAATGTGACCTCCCGTTGAATATTGAGTGACCTAGTTGTCGAAACATAGATTGATATGTTCAATTTTTATATACAGGCATTTGATTCTAAATAGAGATATCGTTCTTGCGTCCACCGCAAGGGCAAAGTTATACTCGTAAAATGTAAATTTATCACGATATTTAATATGAAATCAAATTGACCGCAATATATCGCTTGCCTTTGCATTACATCACGTAATTATGCGGCGCACAATTATTATAATTTACCTATAATCGGGCCCGTGAGGACGTGCGAAGGAACAGTTTTAAAAGGTAATTCACACTGATTTATGGTTTGGAACGTGGATTTATTAATTTATCAAATATTGCTTAAACCTACTATTCTAAGTAATATTTTGTGCATAGTCGACGGGTGTGGTGAAAAGGTCATTAAGCCGCTGTGTAATTATAACATAAACATCTGCATCTACAACAAGTGGTCATGGAAACCCACGAGTGTTCTTTGCGTCTAATCAACGGTGATCCATCTAAAGAAATTTAAAAATTAATTATATACTGTGTTCTTAAATCTTACCTGAAATCGTGATTTTAATTACAACCTACATGCAATGATTTATTGTAGACGGACGTGTGCCGGTGATTTATATACAAGTACGAAAAAACTTTAAACAATTTCCATCCGCTGATAATATTTTCGAAAACGTACAATCTATTTGTATAGTTAATATAAATTCTGTTTGAAACTATTAATTAATAAGAATAGAATCGCAATTGAAGTGGAAGATAGTGAGTCCTCGCGTAGTGCGCGTGAAAGAGGACACCTTTACAGTAATGAGTTTTAATAATTTCAAGGGTATTATTATGTCCTTTGCCTCATTTGTTCAGCTGGATTTATTATACATAATTACAGAGCACGACGTCTTTAAAATTCTCTGTAGTACTGAATACATGATCGGGAGAATTATTCGTCCATTTCGAATACTGGAAATTTAATTACAGAGATAGTAAATTTTTGATCAAATGACACCTGAAATAAGCTTCACCATGGTTTGAATAGTGTTTAAAAGGTTGATAATTAAAGGCAGTGATTAAGGCGTGTTCTATTCCAATTATATTACATATCCCCATTTCTACGTTGGAATTGTTAAATGGTATAAGGTTTGTGAATATCAAATATCATTTTCTGTCAAATATCAAGTAAGCGATATTTATTAAATAACTAAACTAAACGAATAAAACAATCATCGAAGGAATTATAATGAGATAATGTATGTCGATGATTTTTGGTGGTGATAAGTTTATGGCATCAGCGCATTGTAAGTCGTTACCAGTGAGCATGAACGCCGGTAGCACAAGTAAGTTATGACTGGCGTGTTGCCAGCCCTATTTACCTATGTGGGTCCATTAACCACCTCATCATGAGAAACAATCTTACTGATCCAACATTAAGTATTTAGCTTCTTGACATGAAAGTGAGTTAAAGATATGACATGTTTTTTGCGATTGTTGAAAATAATTTTTTGTTAACTTTTACCGGCACAGATTCGTGGATAGCGCATCATGTATGACATAATTCATTGTAATTTATGTATTTTAACGGCGAAACAACTGTAAAACTTGAAGTTTATCGATCTAGACACTTTATATGAGTTATATATATAAATAGAATTTAAATAATTTTATATTACCAAACCAAAGATGATTGTTTTTAATAGCCAACATTTTGCCTTTATTAATGTATAAGATTTGTCGTGCCATAAATTGCAAAACATAGCAAACTCTCAAATATTAGTAATATTAGAAGCTATAAATAAGTGATTTATTGTTGCAGTGTATGTTTATTGTTCGCGGTGATACAGACACGTACTTTCAACGAACTCAATTGGTGATGTTAGGATTGTACTAAAATACTCAACCTGTGTGTTTGAATGTCAGATAAATTCACTCTCGCCTCGTAGACGTTCTTTGCTCTTGACTTAATGTGACTTTTATTGCGTTCCACTTCCAGCCTCATTGTGTGGCCCCTCCTACAACAAACAGTACCTTTCAGCTCCTTTCAAACCAGCTGTTGTGTGACTTTAATACGTTTCGCAGTAAATGCCGTATGATCCAAGGTGATGTTTTCATGAATAACGATGTTTTTGAAAGGGAAATAAAATAGGTAAGTTAAGGTTCGTCGTAACGATTGGAGATAAGTGTTTTCGTAAGTTACAATCATTTAAAGTTTTTACTCAAAGCAGGTAAAAACCAATAATATGTAATAGTAGATATATTAAGTAGGTATATATATATAGAATTTATCATATTATAAATTATTTAGCATATTTTGTTTAGATTATCCATGGTTCAATCGAAATGAGGTTTAGCTTACTTTTCTAATTGTGTTGGGTTCCGATTATGGAAGTACGGCAATATACTAGATATATCCAATTTTAAATATCACAACCACTGTATTAGTTCCCTGCACCAATATATATATATTCATAAGGATTACTGCTTAGTACAATGAGCCCACGTTAATAAACTTTTCATACATGGCTTCTTGTTAATACATACCTGTATATATATGAAATACTAAAATTGCTATTACGCATACATTACACTAATGTATACACGTACGAATTAACAAAAGATTTATAAAGAGAACTAAACTATAAGTGTTCACAGGTATAAAACAAACAATGGTTTGCACCCCCATAACCCATAAAAGCAAATGAGCCATATGTCGTGTCAAGCGTGAGGCAATGAGGGCGAACGGGGAAGTGACCGCCACCATTTATCATACGACCGCAAATAACTCGCTGTTTTCATTTTCACTACGCTGTGCGATAAAAAACTTCAAACCACGTTTGTTCGATGTTGGGGTTCCGTGTGTTCAGGAAGCGGATACTTTTTACACAGATTTAGGGATGTGGAGATTTGTTTATTGAATACGAAACCATTTTTTTTCCAGTTAAATTATATACGAAAAGTTAAAGTTTAACTTTGTAAGTGTTTCAATTCATCCCATTAAATATTACTATTTATAAATAAAGTAGAAATCAGCTTTAATAAAACAAAGTGCTATTTTATTATGAATTATTTAATGAACTATTTGTTTGTAGATGAAATTCTATGGCTGTTAGTTATGTAATTTATGTTAATGTTTAAAAATATTCTTAAATATTGAATCATTTTTAAAAATATGACACTATTTTACAAATATGGCATTTATCTAAGTTGCATAAATTCGTTTTAATTCAATAAGTTTTAATTAGTAATTGGTTACACAGTACTAGATTGGTATAAAGATAAAATACCTATATATTACCACACAAATCCAGGTCACAACG
Source organism: Hypercompe scribonia (assembly GCA_949316085.1). NCBI lineage: Eukaryota > Metazoa > Arthropoda > Insecta > Lepidoptera > Erebidae > Hypercompe > Hypercompe scribonia. The sequence goes on along the minus strand of OX438972.1, from coordinate 9,148,443 downwards.
TAATACTCACAAAATAACAAGCTTAATTTACATTTACGTATCCAGTGCTAACTAAACCAATCCCACCTATTGTGGACGACAACTGAGAATGATAAAAAAATTTCCACATCAATAATGACCCCTAAAACCCTCAAGTAGAGTTGTTTCAACAAAAATACTAAATAAATAAAGTAGCGATATGCTTTGTTAGATGATGATGTTGTGGCTCGGTCTCAGTACAGAGAGTATTTAATTAATTAAAAGTTTACTGCACGCGGTACCCCAATACACATACCTAAGCTAAGTAGTTTGCGGCGATAAAGCCGTTAGCGCTTTTCGTTTTATTTTTTTTTCCGACGAACATGTGAAATACAATATTTTACACAAAGGGGAGTTTGTGGTTATAATGATGAGCGAGTAATATTCCTCTTCCGGCTTGCATTAGGTAATGAACCTTAATTGGTTTATTAAGGATCTGCTCTGTATATATTTGAGTGTGAAACGCCTCACGGCCGAACATCAAGCCACTTCCGGTATCGAAAATTTATATTATATTAGTGTACAGGAAAAAAAATGAGGTATTCAGGCATAAATTTAGAAATCACCTAATAATATTTTTATGACAAATGATTTTTATTCTAATGTTTCAATTTAACTCAGATTTTTTAAATTTTCAAGTGTTTAGAACTCAGTGGAACTATTATTGAGTTCTATATCATAATATTGTAAGAAGAAACCAGAATATTTTCTGCCGATTAACGTTGTGATATTAAAGTTCATTACTTACTCGTGTCTGCAATAAGGGTAAAGTTTGACACAATCCAAATTAGTGGAGAGTTCTTTTCTTTATGTTGATCTTGTAATTACTTCCCTCGCTTTTTGTAAATTGATACAGTCGGTTGCCAAGCGCGGGCGCGAATTAATTTTCGCCACAATTACTTGCTCGCATTACTAATTGAGACATCAAAGGCTGGCGTCAGACGGTCGCCAACGAACCCATGTTTATTGACTCTTCGTACTACTAAAGTACTAAGATGCAAATACGTAGTTCTAACTCATATTTAGTAAGTACTTTTAAGTAGTTATAAAAAATTTAACAAAATATATTGCCATCCATTAATACATATCTAATACATGATATACGTACTTACATAACAATTTTTTTAATGACAAATGGACGTGCGACAGCATCCATGCTGTCGTCTTTCATTGGTGAGTGCGAGACCGAAGGGCCATTGATGCAGGGGTGACAGTTATCGTGGTAAATATGTAAGCCTTACACTGCCATGATGATTGTAATGCTTTTACGTCCCCAGGCGGGGTGTAAAATAGCATCTCACTAGGCCGCCATAGTGTGGGTCAACATACTGCGTTGTCTGCATTCGCAAAGAATATGATGACCACAACTCTTGGATTCTATTTACGCTTTCCAAAAGGCAGAGTAGGATCACTTTGGCACTTAAAAAAAATACTGTAAAGTAATTTTCTAGAATAGTGTATGTCATACATATTATATGAGTATTTCTGATGATAATAAACTTATGTTAAAAGATGTCGAAGATGTGAAAAAATATTCCGACGAACTGAAAGCAGAAAGTTAATATTTGTAGTACATATATTCTACTCCATAAACGATTTAAATCGACTCATTCGATTGCTTGCAGCAATTTTATCACTCAAAAGGCATGCATAATAACTGTAAATCGAACAAGAAATCTCTTTACTTAATATGCTATATAACATAAAATCGGTTTGCCTACACGATAAGTCGTCATTACGTACAGCTACAGAATAATTTAAAAGACAACTCCATGTTTGTTTTCAACAGTCAAAGCTAGCAAGTAGACCCATTAAAATATTCTACACGTAAGATTATACTAGGTATGTGTAGGCTCAGCTATACTGTGGCCATTAAGATGGTGGCCAGCGGCGACGCACTGTTTGGCCTGTCCGACCAACCGCAACATGGGGTCACGTGATAATGCCTGCGTAATTACGCCCCCATTACAGGCCAGCATGTACAAACACATCACTTCTCGTTACCCGATCAAACGTCTCAGACGTGACTCGTTGCTACCAATACAAGCATTATCTAGATTCGAAATAATTATTCACAGGCGCGACAGACAGGCGCCTATGTTGTTCACTTCAAGGGCGAATAAGTAGAATTCGTAATCGCTGAATAAAATTTATCTGTAGCTAGACATTATAAAACCAAATCGGCATTCTTATTATTTTATTTTTGAAATTAACCGTGGAAATTAATTTTCTAATGACTACTTTTGGTCCAAAATCATCAATTTGTAATTAAATATTAAAAACTATAATTTTGTAAATTAAACAGTTTAAACAATGATATTGTTTGTTTGGAAGAAGTTATTTTAGTCTTGTGTTTTTAAGTGAGTTAAGCGACAAAGACATTCTTAGCGGTTACGACTGAGGGGTAGATGGATAACTGAGCGCAAGGCTGCGTTTAACAATCGATCGAGTTCTCTGTGTACAATTTGCGTAGAGGCAACTCCTGCGGCAATCTGTGTCCGTCACCTTCCTCCGCCGTTACTTGGTAAACGCTACTGGAATATTGTACAGCCTGTGGTTGGGTTTTCACTTTTAAATGCATAGTTGTCCGGACGACTCAGATACATGCTAATTATGGGTAATTTTAAAAATCGATTGCCGAGCTTTTACCCTGCTTGCGGCTTCCTGCGTTCTCTCGCTCTCGGGAAATTGTAAGTAAACAAGGCAATCCAAGTACCGTTTTAAAGATATATTTGTGGTTAGATTTACTTTTTAATTTTAGTTAGATGTCCTATTAGTTAAACTACACTATATTACTATACGATAATATAGAATGGCGTGAAGATAATACAGAAACGAATTTATTGCAAAGTGAACTATGAGTATTGGCACAGTGCTTCCTCCAGCTTCCATTTAATAAAGGTATCATCGAGCTATCGACGGTTTGATCTGATGACTAGTTGTGCAAGCGCAGTTAGATCAAATTATCGAGCAATCGATGGCTTCTAGATTGCATCTCAATAATCTTTGTCCGAGATGTAGGTCTAGATTGTATAGCGAACGTGCGTTAAGCTACTATCTATGCCTTCCTGAATCCACTATAATGGAACTTGGAACACTTGGTACATGAAGTGGTCTCGCTTATTTTTTGTTCAAATTGGCAGACGTTTAGAATGTATATTAGGCTTACGCATGTCGGTAAAGTTAAAACTGCACGCCGCGGCCGGTGACCGTCGGGACGCGGTAATTGATGACGTCGCGGCCAAGCAGTGTCCGCCCATTTTCCGTCAATTTTCGTCACTTGAGTGATGGTAGAGCGTCCCGCCTCCGTCAGTTCACCCCGCAACCCCTACCATCCCCTGAAGCTCCTGCGAACGGCACGCGCCGTGCTAAATTTAAATGGGATGAACTTGTAACGGGCGGTCGCCGTCAAGGAATGTAAACGGCATGATACGTTAATCATATATTTGTGACAGTTACATTCATCTCAAAATTTTCTTGAACCACTTTGACATTTAACAATTTCTATTTATCTTCTTTCATATTATTTTCCAAGATTTAATATCGTATTTACACGCAGATACGGTTATATATAGCGGTTTTTTCTGCGATCTCGTAAAATAAATAACTTCCACTTAATGTTGATATTGCCCTCGTGGGGTGCAAAGTCAGCTTTAGACAAAGGCTACCCAATTCTCTTTCAGTAACAATGGCCCGTGGGGATATAAATAAGATGGGAGCACTTAATGAACACATAAACTGAAGAGAGGTAGCAGACCGGGAAACAAATGGTTGCCATGACAACAATGTATTAAAAATTAGGAAATTATTTATTTCTAAGTCTATGGTAACTGTAATGATGATTATAAAATTATAAATAGATATAAAATGTAACTCTGTGTTATTTAGTCCTTTTTTAATCCTTATAATATTTGTACGTCGTATATAGATTAAGCCGATTAGACACAACAGAGCGTGTCTTAACAATAATACAGGTACTTTTTTTAATATAATTACTAATAGGTATTTAATGAACGTAATTATTGAGTTATGAAAAAAGTATGTACTTATTCTTTATAGCGTGAAAAGCTTCAAGCATCACGATATACATAAATGTGTTTACCAGTAGTCTGTTTACCATAGTAGAGGCTCTGTATGGTTGGTATGGGGGTCTAGTTTCGGTTCAGACTGCGGCGTGTGAGATATAATGTTATTATAGTTAATGAGATGGCATGGCGAATTTATTTTATATTTTTGTTCAGATTTTGATTACCTTTTTTCAGCAAAAAAATGGACGATAATCGTCTATGAAGAAGTCTAAGATTATGTGTGTTTTAAACGTATAAAAGTATGAAATATGAAAATAGTGTTGGTACGCACAGCAATGGAAAAATATTACCTGTATGTGTATACTTTTTGTATACATTGGTACTTACTCGTCGTACATTCTGTAATATAATTTACACTCATGGTCCAAGAGCTCGTGAGTGCCAGACCTTCGTCATTTTATAAAAGCTGAAAGTTCTTCTATGTGTGTCCCTAGTACAGGTAAGAATGATCCCCAAACATGAAGCTGAGGCAGCGGTGGCTTTGGCAGATAACAGGTAACAAAGGTATGTAAAATTCCATCTCAAATTCGTCATAATATAAAACTTGATTTTTTTATATTTGATTCATAATAATATCAAAACTCACGTTGCTCATTGCCAGACAGTTAGTATGGTTCCAACCCTCTGCCGGACACCCCTAAACTATTATAATTTATAATTATACTTACGTTATATTATAAAACCTAAATTTAATATATAATTTTTTGGGAGCCTATTAAACTATGTTTATATAGTAGCCGGACAGTTTCGAAGGTTCTATCATCTTGCCAGACGCATTCAAAGTGAGCAATAATCGGGAGAGCAAGGAGCGAATACAGTAACTAAACGTTATATTATAAAACCTAAGTTTCATATATAATTTTTTGGGAGCCTATTAAACTATGTTTACATAGTAGCCGGACAGTTTCGAAGGTTCTATCATCTTGCCAGACGCATTCAAAGGCGGTCCGAATTGTACTCGCAGCACTTACGATGTTTAAACTGCTAACGTGTGGACCGATTTAGTGAGCGCGCGATAACGATGAAAATAATGAAAATATTTAGATTTAATTAAAATAAATTAATTTCTCTGTAAATTTCTTATCTTAAAAAAATGTTTCCTTTGGTATAATAAACACTAATATTTGATTTACTTTGTTTCATTGGCTTTATAATTTTAATAGCATTGACAATAATAAACTTCTTAAAAATGAAAAATAATATCAATTAAATTATTAGATTTTCGACATGATTGACATTGTATGAGAAAAATTTTACTCAGAATTATTTTAAATATTTGTTATTGAAATTGTAAAAATTAATTAATGAAATTTCTGGATTAAGAAAAAAATAAACTGCAAAATTTGAAATTAATAACAATGGGTGCGCAGTGAAATCCCGCAATAGACTAAGCGCTCTGTTTCATTCGCACTAGTTACTGTATACGCTCCTTGCTTTCCTGATTACTGCTCACTTTGAATGCGTCTGGCAAGATGATAGAACCTTCGAAACTGTCCGGCTACTATATAAACATAGTTTAATAGGCTCCCAAAAAATTATATATAAAACTTAGGTTTTATAATATAACGTTTAGTTACTGTATTCGCTCCTTGCTCTCCCGATTACTGCTCACTTTGAATGCGTCTGGCAAGATGATAGAACCTTCGAAACTGTCCGGCTACTATGTAAACATAGTTTAATAGGCTCCCAAAAAATTATATATGAAACTTAGGTTTTATAATATAACGTTTAGTTACTGTATTCGCTCCTTGCTCTCCCGATTATTGCTCACTTTGAATGCGTCTGGCAAGATGATAGAACCTTCGAAACTGTCCGGCTACTATATAAACATAGTTTAATAGGCTCCCAAAAAATTATATATAAAATTTAGGTTTTATAATATAACGTTTAGTTACTGTATTCGCTCCTTGCTCTCCCGATTATTGCTCACTTTGAATGCGTCTGGCAAGATGATAGAACCTTCGAAACTGTCCGGCTACTATATAAACATAGTTTAATAGGCTCCCAAAAAATTATATATAAAATTTAGGTTTTATAATATAACGTTTAGTTACTGTATTCGCTCCTTGCTCTCCCGATTACTGCTCACTTTGAATGCGTCTGGCAAGATGATAGAACCTTCGAAACTGTCCGGCTACTATGTAAACATAGTTTAATAGGCTCCCAAAAAATTATATATGAAACTTAGGTTTTATAATATAACGTTTAGTTACTGTATTCGCTCCTTGCTCTCCCGATTATTGCTCACTTTGAATGCGTCTGGCAAGATGATAGAACCTTCGAAACTGTCCGGCTACTATATAAACATAGTTTAATAGGCTCCCAAAAAATTATATATTAAATTTAGGTTTTATAATATAACGTAAGTATAATTATAAATTATAATAGTTTAGGGGTGTCCGGCAGAGGGTTGGAACCATACTAACTGTCTGGCAATGAGCAACGCGAGTTTTGATATTATTATGAATCAAATATAAAAAAATCAAGCTTTATATTACGACGAATTTGAGATGGAATTTTACATACCTTTGTTGCCTGTTATCTGCCAAAGCCACCGCTGCCTCAGCTTCATGTTTGGGGATCATTCTTACCTGTACTAGGGACACACATAGAAGAACTTTCAGCTTTTATAAAATGACGAAGGTCTGGCACTCACGGGCTCTTGCTCTATCAACAGATTTAATAAAATCTTAAAGTTAAATTAATAAAATGTTAAATATGATACGTTGTTCAGTATCTTACGTTACTTATCAAAAAGCTTTTATTATTGAATACTTCAATATCTTTTGAAATGCTAGATTTATAATATGAATGAATCCGTACAATTAATTTACAATGAGGCAAAATATCTAGGTGCTTAGTTATTATTATTTTCTAAACAGTTGATTAGCTTGCCTACGTTTATAAAATGTAAGGCAAGTAATAGAAACTTATCTGCGTCTTCTCATAATAACCTTGTAATTTTCTACAAAGAGAATTCGTCTAAGGGGCGGTAAGATATACGCCTTATCTATAGAACGTAATATAGTGATAGGTCTTTAGGTGGGTAAAACATACTGTGGAATTTTGGTAGCCACTGTAAAACGATGATCATTTTATATTGGTATTTTATTAAATGATACACAACGACAAAACAGAAAGACACATATTTATAACAAGACACAAAGTTACAACTTTATTTGAAACATGCATACTAATTTCCCAGTCTGCACTACTTGGACTTCGCTTGATAGGTCGTTTGATTAAGTAATAGAAGGTGTTTCAATTAAAAAAATAACCGTACCCAATGATTGTTTCAGTTTATTTGGTTCTAATAACATAGAGACAAAATTACGCATAACGTGAAGGGAATATGTGAGGAAGTAAGATGTCTTTCTAACCCAGTGATATATTTAATTTACTATATTAATCGTGTTTGTTTTAAACACATTGATCACAATTGAACAGTTTGCGAATACTTAGTAATAGCTATTATATATAACCAAAATATGGGTAAACTAATTCCGTGTACTCTAATCGCTGTTATAAAACTCCGCAGTAAAATACAGGCCAAACTGTAAGATGTAAACATGAATAAGTTTTTACTGTGGTTAGACTGGGTACAATCAATAAAACACTCGTATACGGACTAGTTTTACTGATGAGCGCCATCATGCGATGCCAGCACGTGTTGTTTTATATTACACCTATTATGTTGTCAGATGAAAAAATATTAAGTATATTTAAGTGTTCTGATTGTCTTTTTGTAAGTAATTGCTTGAAGGCATTGACATCGATTTTGGAATGTGTATAAATATTTACTCGTAGAGGTTTGTCAAGGAGTGTTTGAATTGATTATTTTTATAGCTCAAGTATTTTCTGTCTACTGTAATTTTATTGGAGATTGTTGTGATACCAAATGACAAGAGACAAAAGCCTTGGAATAAGTATTTATTGCTCATGATAATTAAAAATATTTAATCCACCTGAAAAGTGAAAGTTGAACACTTCATTTCGTATCATTTGCTGATGATCATCTAAACCACTAGCCAGCCTGTTAGACATCACATCAACAGTCTTTATCAGTCCACTGCTGGACATAGGCCACTCCTCAGAAAGGAGGGTTTTGGCGTCTTATAGCGTAGCTGGTCAGACGAGTTGGTATAGGATTTAATCCCAGTTTTCCTTCTTTTTGTAAGGACGGTTTTGTGCTGAGTTTGCTCTCTTACCTCTTAAGACACCCATGGGATGAATAGGGGTGGTGGCAGTCCATATTCTTAATCCATCACTGTATGGACAGATAAAATAACTGATAAATGTAATTGTGAAAGTATTGTATTTCCATAAGAAGCCACTGTTTACGTATATTGTTTTTAACATAGATGATTCACATAATTTTTCGTGTGAGTAAAGCTGTACAATTGATCATTGTGTACTTTAATTATAGATACCTAGACAGCTTGCAAATAAAGCATACCAACTTCACTCATCCGTGCTGTAACTGTTGAAACCAACAATTGTAAGATAGCGTTGCTAAATAATTGGTGTTGATAGACGATTTTGTAAAACTGTGTCAAGCTCGTACGGTAATTATAAGTCTGAACAATTGCATGTTGTCAATGTAATTGAAGGTATCATAATGTCTTTACATAGGTTCATTATTATATCAGTGATAGAGTATAAAGTGGATTGTTAATGTCTCGTGAACGCCAAGTGATTTATTGGTTGCGTGACGCGGCGCACTTGATCTGCAAAACCATTGCGAATAACTGTTATTTTTTTTTAGCTCTACTCTTGGAATTGGAGAAGATTTGTTATAAAACTAGACTTTAGATTGTACGTAATCGTTGAAGTTTTATTTAGGTTTGATTATTATTTGTATACGTGAATCTGAAAAGAGTAAAACTGAAACGTGCTAGAAAGTATACTTGTATCAAACCCAAATATTTTATATCTACTCAGTAAAAATCTACTGTACTTACATTTTTAGGTGTAAGTCTAATAAAAAATGACCTTAAAATCAACTAAAATATTTAAAAATAAGTGCTACCAATTGCTGCCTTTAGTTTTACTGATCGGTTTTGCAATAAAAGTTCGGTCTCGGTAAGTCTGTCATTACTTATTGTTAGTCTTGTATTTTCTTCTCTTCTTTCATGTTACATGTTTCATGTTTCTTTTATATTACAGATTATCAATTTTGCTGCTATTCAGTAAAATTATTTCAGATGATTCAGATATGTGATTAGTTTGTTTAAAAGTTGAGAGGTCAAAAAGTTCACAATATGTTCCAGCTTTGCTTTAACTTGCGGGTCTTAAGTTATTTTCCTTTCCTAAGCGAAAAGACAGTTAGTTAAGTAGTTGTAACATGAGAGCGAGACGAAAAAAGAATAACAAATTATGAATAAAGTACCTCTATATCGTAAAATTTGGCAAAGGATCAAAATATATTATTTATTTACTGAAGAATGTTTAAAATTAACCAAGGTACTGAAGTTTTTACTCTTTGGATAAAAACATAGGTACACCATGTGTTGAACATTAATGTTGTCCTGTGGAACGAATAGTGTGGAGACAAAACGTGATATCACCACGATCCGGTTGACGCAATAGCCTGTGTTGTTAATAGCGGCGGGCGGAGCTAATCGATACAAGCCCGATACCGTGTGATTTACCTAACAAATAATAAAGGTACGCATCCACCAATCGAATGTTCTTATCGATAATTAATTCCGTTAATCCACACCCGATGTTAATTAACTTCGTGAGAATTCGATTCCAAAGGTGAAATCTAATTAAACGGAGAATTGTGTTGTGGATTGTTTAATAAACTATTCAGAAATAAGATTTGATTCTAGAAAACAGTATTTATTTAATTTTCTACAAACGGGCAAAAACGATAAAGCTTTTCCTTGCGTACATATTTCTAAAGTTAAACTCGTAAAACTTGTGAAATCAGAATAACTGTTAACCAAAGATCAGTTGTTTTAATATAAAAACACGATATTGTATTACAAGTATTGCATTAATAACTCCAGTAAAAAATATGTCGGTAAGAATTTTATAGTTTTAAATACTGTATTATTTAGTAGAGACAAAAACGTACTATTACATTTTTCCTTCCGGATGATAAGGGAGAAGCGAATTTTGTTTTTTTTTGTGTATAAACTATGTATCACTATCAGAAAAAAAACATTATGAATGCGAAGATTAATGTACTTTTAAATGAAATAAAAATAATTAAGTTTCTGACCACTATCTAACCAGAAATCGCTGAGACCGATTTTTACCGGTGTCCGATATTTACAATAACGGCCCGAGGCGTAAACTCAAAGGGACTTGCGACAAGCGCGGCGTCACGCTGCCTACACACCACGGAAACAGTCCGCTCATACATTATTCAAAGCGAAGGCAAATACAAATAAATAGTCACGAAATAAATACAAACAGGCTGAATGGAGCCACGACGGTGGGCGGGGCCGCGCGACATAAATATTGGTCGGGCTGTCATAAGAGCGGCGGATATCTGGCCGAGCTATTTCGGACGAGACGCTTATTCGCCTTCTCTGACTTGTCGTACAACAAACTTTTATAATGAAGCAACATAGATTCTTGGAATTAGAACATTAATAAATGCTTCACGATTGACAAATATGTGTATAATTGTTTGTGTGATTTATATTTGGTTTTAATCAGATATTAATCTTCAATTATTACAGTTATTTACTTACAATTGTGTTTCATAAATTTCAAGGAATGGTGGTTTCGTAATATCGACAGAGGATATGAATTTTTATATATGTTTGTCTGCGTTTTTTTTTTTTTTTTTTTTTTTTTTTAACGTGTGGAATCCCCCTCGAGCCGTCACCGCATCGGGGTTTACGGCGGGGTGGTGTGTCGGAATCGGACCGACTAAAACCACACGGTGTGCCACTCTGCGCCTGAGATAGGAGGGATCCGGGAACCGCTGCTATTACGACATCCAGATCCCTCCTAGCGCCTGCCCGCTAATGTGAACACCATCTATGGGTAAACTCTCTATTTTAGGCGACGTACGGCACACGCGGACGTCGCCTCCTCGCGGCTGGCCACTATAGCGGATGGAGGGGAAAACCCGTCCCGTCCACCCGCGGCCACACTCAAGGCGGCATGAGGCGCTGGTATGCGCGCCTCCGCCGCCCGGCTCGCCGGCGGCGAATTGGGTCCGAGTGGATATCGTCCTCCCGGGCCCTCTCCGCCGCCTCCTTCCGCGAAATTACGTCTTCGCAGAAGGTTGCGACCGCGGTAAAACAACTGTCGCTACCGGCCATGGAGCGTATGACGGCCGGCAGCGAGAGATCACCTCCAATAACTGCAGTGAGGACCCCACGCTGCGCCGCCCAAGCGGAACAAACTGCTAGCGTGTGCTGAGCCGAGTCCTCACTGCAGTCGCAGTGGTGACAGGCGGGACTCAATTCCCTCCTGACAACCGAGTGCAGATACTATCCGAAGCAACCGTGCCCGGAAAGGACCTGCGTCAGTCGGAAGGAAAGGGTCCCGTGCTGCCGCCCCGCCCACTCGGCGATGACCGGCTGGAGAGCCTCCACGGCGGCAAAGCCAGCACGTGGAGCCTCCAGCCGGGACGACCAACGAGCCATCGTGGCTCGACGAGCGGCCTCTCGCCACTCGCGTATCTCTTCGGGCGGGGGCCGTATGCCGGTACTCGCCCGGAAGTCAGCCGTCCGCCGATAAACTTCGGCGAGCACTTCCGCCTCCAAATCCCACGGGGGAGTTCCGGCCAAGGCGCACGCCGCCTCCGTCGATACGGTGCGGTAACCGCGTATGGCTCTAACCGCCAATATCCTCTGAGGGCGCCAGAGACGAGCCCTATTCTGGGCGGTCAGATCCGCCGCCCACACCGGTGCACCATATAGCGCCATTGACCGGACAACCCCCGTGTATAGCCGTCTCGTCGCGACGCTGGCTCCACCCAAATTGGGCAAAAGTCGCCCAAGGGCAGAAGCAGCGCCGACCAGCTTTGGAGTAAGCTGTCGGAAGTGCTCGTCGAAGAGCCACCTGCCGTCTAGGATCAGGCCCAGATACTTCATCTGGGCCTTAATCGGTACGAGGACCGAATTGACAACGATAGAGGCGCCGGGGGGTGGACCACGACGGGGCCCATGAAACAAAAGGGCCTCCGTCTTATCTAGGGCCACCCGTAAACCCAGCGCCTCAATGCGCCCGACCACCGAAGAGACTCCCACGGTGGCCAGGCGCGCCGCCTCTTGAAAGTTCATCCCCCGGGCCGTGACCAATGTGTCATCGGCGTAACAAATTACGCCCAGCCCGGGCCGGAAGACGACCTCGAAGGGCCCAGTCGTATCCCATATTCCACAGGAGTGGTCCGAGGACGGATCCCTGCGGAACACCGCACGACATGGGCCGCCGCCTTAGAATACCATCTCGGTCCTCGTACACGACGGTACGCTCCTCAAGATAGTCTGCCACAAGCCGCCTCAGGTACTCTGGCACCCCGTGGTAGTGGAGTGCTTCCCTGATGCAGCTAAATGGCAGACTATTAAATGCGTTGGCGATGTCCAACGACACCGCCAACAGCACGCCGCCACAGCTCACCGCCTCTTCGGTAACGGCCCTCAGGCGCAGCACGGCATCGACCGTCGAACGCCCCGCCCGAAAACCAAATTGGGCGTCCGACAGATCGAGGCCCACCTCGCAGAGGTGCCGGACGATGCGAGCAGAGAGTATCCTCTCAAAAAGTTTACCCGCCTCGTCCAGCAACACGATGGGCCTATAGGCCGCCACCGAATCGGCAGGCCGTCCCAGCTTCCTTAACAGGACCAGCTTCCCGCTTTTCCAGCACTCAGGGAAGCGTCCGGACGCCAAGCTAGAGTCCAGGACTTCCCTGAGGCGGTCCGACATGTGCTCGAGGGCTCGGCCCAGTGCTCGGGCAGGTATCCCGTCTGGCCCAGGGGCGGTGTTCTTAGAGCGGATCCGTAGAACAACCGCCCCTACCTCCGATTCCCTGACGGGCGGAACATTGCCCTCGTTCTCCCCGTCGTCTCCGACCATGAAGGCCATCGACGGAGGTGTATGCTCCACCCGCTGCGGGAAAAGGCCCTCGACCACTTCCCGCAGGAAGCTGGGCTGGAGGGTCTCTGTAAGGGGGGGGCCCGACGTGCGGAGCTTTTGTCGCGCTGCACGATAAGGGCGACCCCAGGGGTCACGATCGAGACCCTCCAGCATTTCCTTTCTCTTAATTTCTTTGGCGCGGCTGATGGCCAGCTTCAGAGTTTTCCGCGCCTCTCGGTACTCCTCATGAAGCTGGTCCTCCCCGCCTTCTTCGCGGTGTCGCCGCCGACTACGGGTGTAGGACCTCCGGGCACGAGTACAGGCCGCACGGAGGTCCGCCAACTCCTGGGACCACCAGTAAACCTCCTTCCGTGGAGGCCGGCAACCTCGGATGCGGGGCATGGCCGCATCACATATCTGCGCAATGGCATCGCAGAAGCGACCAGCCCCCATGTCGACCTCCTCGGTCGGGGCCTGCGGAGACAGCCAAGAGTGAATAATGGCCGCCTCCTCTATTTAATTGGTGGTCCCTATTTAATTTGGCTACAGCCCACCGCGGAAAGCGAGAAGAACGCCGCGCCGCGTGACCCCTACTGGCGTCCTGGGACCGGGAGAGCTCAAACCGGAATATGTTTGTCTGTGTTGCTTCAGCCTTGAACCTACTCAATCCTTAACAAAAATTTTCCAATGTCCCAACTTAAGCGTCACTTTATTACATAACGTCCTATACACACATTGTGCCATTGTTATTATTAGCGCGAGACGTGTTTTTATTATTGAACGTCTACAAATTACTGCCAAATGGCATAAAATTACTTAACTTATTTTAATGACAGAAAAAAATTATTAACTTTTATATAAAAACATTTAAGCAATATTTAAGTTGTAAGCAATGACTTCTGTGTTACTGCTACTGGTCTATCTAATCTATAATATATACAGTCTAAAATAATTTTCACTTTAAAATCACATCTCCAACTTAAATATTTCTTTAACTTTAATAATCAACATAGCTCTACATGTGTCTGTGTGTGTGTTTGTGTGTGTTTTTCAATTTAATCCATTTTTATAGCTTAAGTGATTTTTACCTATAGATAGATAGCTACTAGATATGAACATACATTGGTTTAAGGAATTGATATAAACAGTTGTTGGTGATCCTTAATAAACAAATAAATAAAAAAAAACAAACATAAGAATATCTCTCCACTAAAATAAGCTATATCAATTACAAAGTTGGTATTTCTAAATAGTTTATTTACGTGTAAATAAAAAAATTACATACGCTTTTAGAATACCCAGGGCACCACATATAAAGTTGTTTGTTTCGCACGTCATAAGACGTCGTGTTTATTATCAGAAGTAAAACTGTTTTTAATGTTGTGAAATTATATTATTTTAATTAAAAAGCAGATTGTTTAATCAGCCATAGTCGTTTATGTCATAGGGTTATTATGATTACATGTGCCGGAGAGAGGCTATTACGCATACAGTATTTATCTTGAGAGCATGCGTAAGCGTTGCATGCTACGACTCTTGTTCACTGACTTAAATTATGTACAATTTTTTGCTCGAAGGCTATAACAAATTATCGTATAATAATTTATAAACAATTATTTTGTTAAAAATGTAATGACAGTCACTAGTTTAAATCTCAAACGAATTATGACTATAGTCATTTGTGGGTACATCTGAAATGAATATACATAAACAATGTTTTATTTTCATCATATTTTATCATTTACTCAATAGTTTTCGATTTTGAGTCTGGTATTATTTTACGTTATATACATAGTTAAACTTTGGCCAAAATAAATGTGTAAACTTACGCATTAGCTATGAAAATACAATGCTTTAAGTTTTTCTACCTTCTTTTGCTTCAGTAAATACCATGCTTCTTGTATTTACGATTACAATTAAAATCCCTACTTCGAATTACTCAATATGTTAACTTACTATACTCAATTATGAATATTCAGTCCACCTACAGAACAACTACCTACAGTAAGTGGTAAGCAGTATGTCAGCACTTCAATAAAATTGTTTAATTAAGCGTTTTATTTAAGGCTTTCGATCATTGAATCGAAATAGGAATTATTGAAATTACAATGTTGCGTGGATATTCTACAGTGAAATATTAACTTCGGTTGCAAAATTGCTTTGGTATATAACGATATACATCATAGATATAGAGCTACTACGTACATTTATTAATAGTAATATAATGTTATGAATTTCAACAAAGTACAAGTATTCCTTTTAATTTGCCGACACATGCATGTTTTACCTGCGACTTCATTTAGTATAGAGATCACGAGTATAGAGACATGCCTAACAGAAGTTTTTTAAAAATAACTATTGGCAATAAATGTATGTAGACTATAATATTTTTTTACACTTTTGGAATATTGTTGTAAATATGAAGATTACCAAACTGACAGTATATTTGAATATGCAGCACAATGTTGCAATAATGGCAAAAAAAAAACAATAATATACAAAGCAATTTTGAGCTTCTTTATCGTAATCTAATGGAGTATAATTGCCGGGTAATTTGCGCAATGCACAATTTTAATTGAATATTAATGCCGTGATATTTAAAGCAAAAAGTTCTGAACCCACTTGCCCGTTGCTCGTAAAATGCGAGTATCGTCATAAATTGCATAAAATCGCCAATTACAAGGATGAAGTCGGGAGCGACGATCTGTGGCGTGGTGGCACGGGCACCAAGCTCTTGGGTATTTCTTTACGACGTGCCAAAATCAACTCAATCTACTATCTCCTTAAGTTCGAATAGACGACCGACAATAATGTAATAATTAAGGTTCTCTGGTCTCATAACGAAATGAATTTGTTGATCTCGGACGTCACGTGCTGTGTAATCGGTGTTCCATAAAATTTTTAACCTTGGTTCGTGGCTGAAGTTTTTTTCAATGTTTTCTTCTTGGTTCGTATTTTATATTGAACCTGAGCATTAACGCACTTACATCACGTACATTTGTTTCTTTTCACCTTATAATGTTTTCATCTATCTTATATGGTAAAAATATTCATTTTTAGTGATTAGAGGTGAAACATCTACTATAATGTTTTAGACAGCTTTATATAAGAAAAGTAACTTTGAATGTGTATAATTTACTCAAAATATATCGTTCACATAAGTTTTACTTTATATTATTCTTATAGTTACAATTTATTTTTCAAATAACTCCCTTTATTGTCAACTGTCAGCTTAAAAATATTTATAAGTTGATAAACTGTAGAAGCCAGCAAACATAAGCAATCTGGAGCATCTAAGTAAGGTAGGGCGTGATCTAGTGAAGCTGCAAGTCGGATGCGCACCCGGTGACGGATTAATAGACAGCTCACGAGCGCACCATTACGTAGCGCCCAGCTGCCCAACTTGCGCACAGACAAGCTAACTACCCGGTAATCCTGTTGTGGGCAGAGATTCAAATATGTGAAAAACAAATTAAAAGCTTTTGTTTTCTAATAGCAAAGTGTTTGTCGCCGGCAAACTACGACAGGAACAGGCTCGACTTTCCTATTTTTTTTTTAATAAGTAGGCTTGTACTGTTTGCCTTTTTTACAATATAAATAAGGTCTTAACACACTTTAAAAGTTATTAAATGTTACGTATAGGGCAAGTCAAATACAGATATTAGAAGTATATGATATAGTAAAGTGTAAATATTTTTAATTTAAAAAAAAACAGTGAAATAAATGCATTTTTAAATTTATTCAGGTATTATATATATTATAACGATTTTAGATTTAAGCAACAGTTATAATTAAAATTAATTACAGCATAACCAGCATTGACTGGATAATGTCGATGTTTTAAAATGTGCTGAGCATTTATTTAAGCAATCAGCAGGTAATTCCAATAGTGACCTATTCGACCGCTATCTTAATCCACAGCGTTAAATACATAATGATGCCAATTTAGTCTTAAAATTTTAGCACGAAAATCCCATCAAGTCGGGAATAATATTGTCCTTTGAAACGCAAAGTCCTTTGCGGATGGGATCGTCTGAATAAAAGGCGGTGTTATTATGTTGGTAAAACAAAATTCCCCATAATGGCCTCATTATGTGGCGAAAATTGCCCGAGAGCTTTTTGTGTGGTAATATAAATGTATTTGTAATAGCTTTTAGAAATATTGCGAAGAAGCGGGTCAGAAATCAGGCGGCGTCTGATTACCGAAACTTAATTTATTTTCATCTTTATAAAAAAGGAATTATAAAATATGTCCGCTCCGCGTGGGAAACGAGCCTGTCGCCGGCGGCCTCTATTACGTCATTATTTTCTATATTAGATAGTAACTTAAATTGAAGATTAATAGAAAATCGATACGCTTAATGATCTTAGCCGGTGTTTAATTTTTTTATGTTAATTTGAAAGCTACACAACTAAGGCAGTCCTGGGGTTAAAAGTGTGAAGTAAGGTTGATCTTGTTTTTATTGGTAGTTGTTTTTAATAATTCAAAAAAAAATGTGTAGCGAGTACACTATTGAACTGAGAAATGTACTCCACGTACTGTAAGCGTATATTTTGTGTTTCATCACGAGACAGTTCTTTAGTCGCAACTGAGTTATTTGAACTGTGCTACATATATCAAAGTTTAAGTACTTTTGTGGTAAAGGACATGGTATTCACCTAGTATCAAAAAATCTAATGGAAAGGTTCAGATTGATGAGCATTTTCAAATTTTCTACCTTTAATACAAAAACGATTTGTGTCATGAATTCGTTATAATAACATACGATTAACTTCTATAAGCAGTGATTGTACATTTTGTTTGTTATCATTTTCGCCTGAGGTGCTGTCAACAGTTGGTTGTAGAAATCGACAACAATTTTCACACTGGTAAAGATAAAGAGTTTAGACATTTGACTTTCTACAAATATTTCATGTATCATTCTATTTTATGTAGGGCGTCAGTCCATCACCTCCTTGAAGGAACTGTAGGGTTTTAAAATAAATACCACACTTTATTTGATAGCTTTTTTCAAGTGTTGAGGGATGATCGACTCATGTTTTTTTTTTTCAAATAATGTCAAGGTCATTAAAATTCAACCTGCTTGGCGACTTAATAGGTCTGATTCGTGTCACTACTTTTGCACATTCGATTCATGTCACAGTGTAATTTGCCACTTGCGTGTTGATTTACAGCACAATAAAATCACCAATCAGCGATAATAATGAGTGCGCCTCAAGTGGTGCTAATAAAGTCGGTGAATGTTAATGAATCGCTTTTCGGTGCGTTAGGAGATGTGTCATAAAACGAGCCACTGGTTCGGGTGTCGTGGCCGCTTCGCCGCGGGAGGCCGAGGGGAGCCTAATTGATTTGTGCCCCAGGCCACAATCAAAACAGATCGTATTTTATAAGATGTATCCCCACAAGAGGGCGAGGGTGCACCGAACTAGGATGAAGTTGTGGATTAGGGGTTTACATTGCTTGGAGCAGGTTCGATTCTGGCGATGTGGTCTCACGATTAAAGAGAGGCTTCTACTCTTTTATTTGCGTATTTCATTTGTGAAATTAGTTCATGTAAGCAATTTTAAATATTTGAGATTTTTACACGTGATATTTACAATTTCGTACATGATGGGATTTGTCAAAGTAACTATTGATTTTTGGGTGAGCGTATGTCTACCTGTCATGTCGTTATTACATTCATTTACCATGAATAAAGGTGCATCGATGTTGCGTTAGAAATATTGTTTGCGGACAGATAAATTTATGAAAATATACATAGGACGATTTGACACGAATAATCGTATTTATGATGTGATAACAGCAAATAAAATATAAATTAATTATGGCTTAATATCATCTTGAGTAATTTCTTCTTATCGTTTCAATAATACATTTTTATTATGCTGGAACGTCAGAACTTGCATAAGTACATATATTCATCCTACAAAAGTGTAATTCTAAAAATTATTATCATAAATAAATTGTCGTTGAAATAAAACTGTAGTGAAGCTACCCTTCCTCTAGAACTGTTGTAAATTGTAATGTGTTCAGTGATCAAACACAAGAAAATCAAATGATCATTTGATAAATAGTCCCCGGGGGTGAACCGGCGTTGTCGCGCTAGTAATGCGGTCAACTAACTCTCGACACCCTATGGGAACGTACCATGAGAAAATGACGCATTTCGTTATGCCACTTGGTTTTATAATATTCATTGCGATTATGCACAGTTATCATACGTTATATTTTTAGCAAATAAATAAATAAATAATATATTAAAGGAACCACTTCTATAATTTCATAACTAACTACTCGTACTTCAAAACAAATACTCCAATAATGGTGTCTTTTTGGATTGAAAAATTGTAAAAGATTGTCTGAATGTAAAAAGTAGGCATAAACGGATCTATTTTAACCTATTTGCTTAAATAAAGCGATTTCATTACATATTAAGAATTGCATTTTTATATACTATTAAGGCTGTATTTAAGATATCTTTATGTAACTGTGTGCAAGCAAGTCGAAGATTTAAAATAAGATCACATCTTACTGTAACACCTTTTCCATATTCAATATACTTTACAATATTATATACAATTTAATAAAGTTGAAGATACAAGACTTTTTTATATACGAGTATATGCAACATTGTAAGTAACCAGAAGCTAAAAATTCGTTGCGCCAGACAATAGTTAGCGAGTTGTTTCCTAGTATCTGGCCGAGGGCTGTGCACGGACAGTAAATAGATCAGGACATTAATCACTGCGCCTGATTCGAGTCGACGCGAGGGACAACTCCTCTCTTGTGCTATAAATCTTCCTGGCAACTGCATTGCGGTACGGGCGCGTTGAAAAATTGTCGATTCAAATAAACATGCCATCGTGATTACGTACTGTGAAATATGTTTAGCGAGTACATTAGTATTTGATGTTTGTTAGACTACAAACTGTATTAACCCGCTATATGTGCTTATAAAGTTGATCATTTCTAATTGAGTTATTTCTGTTTTTTGTGCGTAAATAATTTAGATTATACGAATTATAAACAAATCCTCTTAGAAGAGGTTTTGTCTAGTGCAGATGATATAAATGTGCAAAATATAGTTCTACATTTGTTAACAAGATAACTTTTAGATATATTTGATAAACATACATTTTATAATACAAACTGTGTTAGAGATGCGAACCAAGAGCAAGCAGTGGTCGTCACCTGAAAAGTAAAGACTAACTTTTTATATCTATAGTTAGTGGCAAAAACGATAATGTTAAGTAATAATATGAAAATACTATGTATGATTAAATATAAATCTGGGTGTCCAAGCACACGTGCACAAAGCATGTAGATGCGCCTACGCAACAACATTGTATGCAAATCGTAGGTTGCAGGTCACCATTTGCGCCGCAAGCACCTACTACGTTTGATGTGGCCATAGATTTTTGTTTGTAAATTATTATTGGTCTATTGGTGGAGCATATTCATTCACTACCTCTAAAAATATGAATATTCTACGTGTGCGTTAATACACGTATACAAACTATTCAGACTAAAACAGCAATCTGATTTCAGTATTGAATAAATATATTGCATATTATGGTAAAGGATATCTAATAGAGTCATTAAACATTCTCATGTTATTTACTTTTGATATCGTAATTGATTTCCATAATAACTGATTACACTTAAACCAAATCCAAGTTACTTAATTTAAGTAGTTTAGATATTTTTTTTTATTTTTACGTTTAAAATTTGTCGTTAGGACTTTGCGTTGTACAATACCATCGAATTTTCCGACCGACTTCTTTATCCAAAAATACTGTCGATTTTATAATGCTCGAGGATCACTTCCTGTGGAGTGATCGGCAATATGGCCTTAAGGTGAGGTTATTAATAGGTATGGGGAGTCCTTGGCCATCAAGATCGACATGGCCAAAGCCCTAAGGTCTAGCACCGTTCGCTTCTCTCCAAACTTTCAGCATTCGGTTTACCCCTCGTGCTTGGCAACTGGGTTACCGCCTTTCTACACAAATACCACATTAGGATCCCCGCGAAGGTGCAGCCACTGATTTCCAGCAAGTTAACGCTAGTGTTCCACAGGGTCTGTCCTGACGTTCTCGAGCGATTGCATTAGCTAGCAGACGGCATTATCGTCTGGCCCGAAGCCACTGAGTACTCTGACCCTCTGCAATTGTGGAAAGATTTCGTCTCTATAGCAGTTCACTGTCGCTTTTATCGTGGAGAGTGTTTTAACGAGCTCTTCAAACTAGTCCCACGTTCTCCATTCTTCTAAAAGACAACACTTGCTGACCTTGAAATTCGCCATTTTAGAATGATAGACATATACTCTCGAAATAAACGGTTTGGTTGTTCTTCCTTCCTGTGCAAATCAGTTAAACTCTGGAACTTACTCCCTCCTACTATGATCTCGGGTCCTTTAAGCGGAGTGTGAAAAAACATTTAACTAGGCCACTATAATATAGGTCACCATACTGCATTAAATGTATTCGTAATCAGTGTGATGATCACCACTATTGGGTTTTATTCATGCTTGCCACCAAGAAGAAAATACTTTTGCACGTATGAGCTGGGTTACATCGAGTCATTCCATAGCCTCGCAGAAAACCGATATAAAGCAGTTCTTTCATTGTTATCAGGCCGAGAAGTTATCAGACCATGAACATCGCTCTCTTTTTATAATGTAATTGATTATTTATTTTATTACTTAGACGGTTTTTATATCACTAAAACGGAATGTTAATAAAATTTTCTACTTCTAACAATTATTCCACGTTGAGCTATCAACAAACAAAAAACTCGTAGCGAACATTTAAAAATTAGCATACCAAACACACATTATTTTTGATCACTAAAAATAGAGAACGGCATTCGTGTGTGGTGTAAAGGGCATGAATGGCCCACATACTGCCTCGTCATGACTTGAATGCCATTGTGTCTCGAAATCACGACAACGACACGACATGAGTGCCATGCTCACCCGGCTCTAATTGTCAATGAATGGGGGTCAAAGATCACTTGTTCCAATATCGATACTTATTTCCTGTTATGAATATATTATTTATATTCTATCTATGATGTTCATTTCGTTAAATGTGACGTCTTACATCCTGAGTTTCTTTTGTTTGAAATGTGGAGCCTTTAAAAAATTGAGAACAAACGACTTAAAATTGTGTAGATAACTGTATCGTAAATAAATACCAATGTCCACTTCATTAAAACTAATATCACGAAACATCTCGGAAAATACAATTAACATAGCTTTTTATTATTATTACGAATTTCAATCAAATATACAGTGAAATATATTGTTCAATTGAGTAGTCTAAAACAGTGACGTGACAGTTTTGTATTTAGTACATTTTTCATACAAAATTGTCGTTTTGACAGATGATAAAAAGTAACTAAGGTGTCATCTAGCCTAATGTTTATTATTTTATACCTCTTAAAATCCAATATTAATATTGTTAAGTGTAGGCTTAATTGAAGATCTGTTGAGGGTGGAGTTACATTATAAAATTATTTTAATATGTGTAAAATTATCCTCTAATACTTTCATCATATGAAATTCTATGACGTAGAGTGTGACTAAGAGTAAGTTCTAACCAATGATGTCAGTACATTTCAATAGTTTGTAAGATTTTTATGTGTATATTTTTATTAAATTTGAAAACTGAGCTGGAGCTGGTAGCATTTACTATATTTTTGGATACTGAGTGCATATGAAAATTACAATTTTGTAAGAAATATTTTACTAAGATGCTATGTTAAAAGAAATATGTACTTATTACATTTTATAAATAATCTTGAGTGCAGACTACCAGAGCTACCACACTACTGAACAGTAGTGTTAAGTTTTTAGTAATATTACTCCCTAGGACTACGATCTTTAAAAAAATATTATGATAGAAAAGCCAATTATGAGGCCACAGTGTCTGATGTTGATCGAAGATAAAGCCCTCATTTAATTAACTTCAAACTTGCCTTCTTCTTTGGACGTCGAGTTTTCAACGTTTTAACGGTCATTCTACAATAGGGGAACCCTATCCCTTTTTATAATTCATGAATATATTGGAGCTATGAAATTGCTCTCTTAATTGCTTAAATAGTAGTAGTATGATATCAAACGTAATTGAGTATTTTTCACACTGTTTCAGAAAATCATAGTGTACTAAGTAAAGCTTAAAACATCATTTGTGATAGGGAAATTGATATTTAGTAAATTTACCATTTTATATGTATTTTAAATGAACTTAGTAAGTTAGAATACTGGACATGAGTGTATCAAGACCAATTTCACGAAAACCTAAAAAAATAACGTGAAGAAAATGGTAAAAATGATAAATTTCGATGTTTACTATTATATATAAGATACAGAATTATATTTGGTTTAATCATAACTACTGTCATTCACATCTAAATCTGTTTAGAACAAACTCTGCCTTATATACATGCACAGCGGTTTTAAATTCACTTGATAAGAAACTCGTTGCTTAAAAGTATTTCTAGTCGCACGTACCTAGCTTAACCGTCACCTATAATTGCATATATTGTATACCAATCCAATCGATAAGACAATCCAAAAGACACTGATTATAGTCAATAACTTCGACTAAATAACCGTAAACTATGGTTTATAAATATGCGACAAGGCAAGCAACTGGTTTAACTCGCCACAGATCACGTCTAGATATGGAATCAAATGACCGATGCCTGGCAGCGGTGAGCTAATCCCCAATAAGCTGACCAGATAGAACAATATGCCGACGAGTCCTCGCCGCATCCAGAAATTTACTGTCCATAATTACAGGGTTGGCTCAGTTAATTGCAGGCGGGCTCGTCCCGCCGAGCGTCGCTCGCTTTTTTTGACTAAATAAAAATTGACTAATATTCATAATAAATAATGAACTCTCCGTTCTCAGGACTATGTCATGTAGATATTTAAAAGATTAATATTTTTTGAAGTTTAATCGAAGATATCGAACAGATCGTTGAAAGCATTGGTCAGTAGTTTAAAAAAGAAAAATATTTTTCAGTTTTAGAATAAAGAATTTTTAAGTCATTATAATTTAAAACTCAGCTAAAAATGTATCCAGAACATGTCCGAAATTATCCTATATAAAATTTACTTTTGCAATATTAGGCGCTAAAAGAAATCTGCTTTCCACTTCTTTAAAAAACCATTAATGTTTTTTTTTTAAAAAAAGACAACGCCCGCACTCGGAATACATCCTGTGTCGCGGGGGACTGTACAAACATGTAAGAAACGGACACAAAGAACACCCAGACTCAGAACAACAATTTATGGATGTGGGGTTCAAAACCCAACAACAACTTACACTCACTCAACAACACAACAACAGCACTCAGCGCAGTAGAGAGCGGCGTGGCGACCGCTTAAACCACTAGGCCAACCGTGCACTCAAAGTCAAATACAGTCAAGTTTTCCTAAGCTTGTCGAGTTAACATTGATCGACGACGTTAAATACAGTGCTCTTTTAAAATCTGCTTATAAAAATCACTTACTCTCACTTTACTTTCTACCATTGACAGAGAATTATATGTTAAAACATCATATTTAAAACTGTCACTGGTCACGGTGATCGTTAGAAAGTTTTATAAGCCTTTAAATACTGTTTAGATTTCTCAAGTTCGCATTAAAGTTTAAAAATCTAAATCCGAGAATTGAACAATTTTTTATCCTGTTCCGTTATCACTATTGAAAGAGAACGTAATAAATTTCTTACATCAGAAGATTTATTGCATGGCCTATTGGGGAAATACATTTTAGTAAACATATCATAATTTAGGGAACGAGGCAAAAACTCGTTCACCTCGTTGCATGTTGCTTGTTGTTGCTGCAGGCTCTTCTTATAATTGCAGGGTTTCAACCAAAACCTTCAATTATAAAATAATAGCAGATGTGGATCATAGTAATAACAATTATTATCACGCTCGCTCGCTATCATTATCGTTGAAGTATGGCTGATGTAGCGTCGTATGCAAACTTTGGAATTTTGCCGCGTTCACGCCGAGATCCATTGCTCGCGCCAGACTGTCTCACTTATCATCTTTATGGTAACTAGTTTTATAGTTTTTATTGTGATAGATATGTAAACGTAGTTCTATCACGTATTTTTATCAGCAGTATAACGAATATGACAAAAGTTACTTGGCTAGGAATTGAGTTTAGGATGACGACAGATTTCTACGGATTAGAAAAACCACTTTAGGTTCATTAAATATCACTTAAAATTAATGATCAGCCCAAAAAAATAACGACTTGAACAAGCAGTCAGCAAAAAAAAATAACGACTTGAACAAGCAGTCAGCATGTCTAGAATTGAAAAGTATCTCCTAATACCAAGACTCATTCAAATTTTTAAACGTAATAACGCAGTTTATGGAGTAAAAAACAATAGTTGCCTATTTATGTGACATTAAAGAATCTCATTTTTTGATACGGTTTGTAAAAATTTGAACCAGCCGCAAGAGCTGAAGTTTCATATGTCATGACATGCAAAATATAGATGGTTTAGTAAATAACTAGACAATGAGCATATATAATTTCATTCTCAAATCGTTGCTAGACATTTGCTAGCAAAAATGAGTAAAAAACCTGACTGACTAATTTAATAAATGAATGCGGAACATTATATGGCCCGTTCGTTGTACATAATTATATGTTCAAAACACCGTATATTTAACCGTTCCTAATAATGTAAACTTGTAATGCAGCGATTATTCAAATTCTCAAACAGGTCTGTCCCGCCTCTTTGCAATCTTACTAAATATAAACACTTCCTAGATGCATTAGTATTTTGTATTATATTTATTTTAAATAGTTATCACCGTTTATAGAAGCAATGTTCAATAATGTATTGCCATGCGCTACTAAATCTATTTTTATTTGTTTAAAAACCATGGACACAGTGTATAACCAGAATAGAGGGTGTTTATTTGCCTATAAATTTCGATCGTAAAATTAAAATTAAATTAAACCATTAATGAGGACTATGTCGCTAGACACAGATGATCATTAATCTCTGCTACGAATCATCTGATAATGGAATTCTTCATTATCATTAATAGCCTTTAACAGTCTAGACATAGGTCTCTCCTTGGAAAGAAGATTTTGGCCTAGCATACCACGCTGCTTAGAAGGATTACTACAGGTTTTGTTTCAAATTTTTCTCCTCTATGCAATTTACAAAAGTCTCTTAAAAATACACGCAAAAGAATTCTATTTACAAATAATTCTGTATTTTATCTATCTATTCTAGTTCCCTACCAAGTATTTATATGTGCACTCAATTAAATACACGGATAGTGGCGATCACCTTGCCGTTTTCGGACAACACTTTGTATTTGAAAAGCCTGCCAAAGTGACTCTACACACACTACGACAACTGTCATCCCTGCATCAATGGGCCTCTGGTCCACACTCATCAACGAAATACGGCTACACGTATGCTGTCGCTTTAGGTTGATCTTCTGTGGGAGGGTAGTGCTGTTCCGGTTAAGCTGGTCCGTTCGTGCTGAAATGAGCGTAGCTCTACTTCCTATAAAAATTACAAAATTATTGTTCTAAGTCTAGATATTCTTTGTGTACGTCCCATGTTTGTTTGTAAAGTCCCCCGTGACACAGGAATACTCGTTTTTTTTCCTGTGCGGAAATCGCTCGTAGACGTAGATGATGATGATGATGATGATGATGATGGTGACTTGTAGATGCTCCTCCCCGTGTGAGAACCCCGATGTTGCCTTTTCTTCTTGCCTCAAAAGGGCGAGTGCAGTCCGTAGCGCTCGCATCGCCCCCCAGGCTTGCGTTTATGGAGGACAGAGATCGTTTAATGATCGCCGGCGCTTGAGTCTTCTGCGGTACCAGGCCCGGGGCCTGGCGGACCGGAAGAGTTCTAAGCCTCTCCCGGACACAGGAATACTTCTAGTGCGGCAGTTGTCTTATGAAAAAATAAAAAAACTTATTCCCATTGTGATGGAATGACGGGATAGATAGAATGGAAAAATCAATTTTACCACTATCTCAATAGCCTCTGGGAACTCACAAAGTTTTAAATGTGTGATCATTGTTTTTTTTTTAAATTATGTCCATTAGAGCAAAAGAAAAGTTGGCAAGATCCAAAGTTTATAGTTTTCTTTACCACTAAAATATATACAAGATAAACAAATTTGATATTAAAAAAAAACGGATTTCATCTAAATTAGGTGCATTTGCTTTCCAATGAATTTTGTCTAATAACGTGTTATAATTAACACTGTGTTTACGAGTAGTAGTATTAATGCAGGTAATAGTAGTTTAACTATACAACTTCCTAATAGTATGTTAGGAAGAACAATCCAGTACTCAGTACTACCATTTGCTTTGAACTATAAACTTGCAATCATTTCCATGAGTAGTTTCGTTTTATTATGGGCTAACAACTGTATTCTAAATGTTAATTCAACTCTAGTTACAACTTAAATTAAATTTTACGGAATAATAACCATGATTGTAGTAAACATCATATAGAACATGACATTACATTATTAAATGATCATAATAATAAGTGATGAATAAAACGAAAAACGATATATATACTCTGGATATTATATGTGATAATTATCATTATCTAAATACTTGGATATACTCTTCAATGAAAAAAGAAAACAAATGTCACTTACGAGTAGTTTACGTTTATCTACATACTAGCAAAGTTATGTAAATTGAAGAAATTTTCCGGAATTTTGATCTCTTCCATGCAGTTGTTGTATGTGTAGAGAAACATGCCTGATAATAGGGGCTGCTGTGGTATATAATATTTAAACTAATTAAATATAAATACTATTCAGAGATACTAAGCATAAATATTGAAAAGATATACAGACATACATATATTTATATATATATGCACACACGTGCATTCATATTTATACATATATTTTTAACATGAATGTGTCGATAATTAAGCACATCTGATGACAAGTTGCAGTTAAAAATATATATATTTTCCTTCTTTGTCTGTACTTAAATGTATAATCTTTTCGTGGTAATAGTCTGTTGAATAAACTATAGTAAAGTCATCACCATTACATTTACAACATATTTCAATTATGATCTTTTATTGCTAAGTTGATACAGAAATAATATATCAAAATTAACAACTTGATAAAACAATATTCTGAAGATGAGGAAACATAGGGGTATTTGCAATTGTGATAGGCCAAGTTTCTAGCGAGCTTGCGATGCGGTTGCGCGGTGAACTGCGTGCCTCGCATCGCTATGCACCCGTCATTACATCGGCAGATCTGCCGATTAATCATTGCTGCTCTACCGGATAATTCGGCGGTTGATTTAGTGAAAAACAACGTGTTATTATGGGATAAATCTCTATCTAGAAAAGCTAAGAAGGCCTAAGCGCTCGCCTGATTTATGGAGCCCCCGGCCATCGCCGAGTTGCGTTTGATTTGTGATTCACACACAACTTTGTTCTTTTCATCTTTAGTTGAATTTTAATTAATGGCTAACAAATTATATGGTTTAGTATGTAATTATTCTTTATTTTATCACTGATTATTGCTTTTTCCTTACCCCTGAGATTTATCGCTGCAGCGAGGTTTAAAAACATATTACCATACCTAAGTGAAGATTACAATGATATCTTTAAAAAGTGTATTTAAGATTTATGGTAAACCAATCAATATCAATGTTTCGTGCCCTATAGATATAGAATGGGATCATTGCCCCCAGCTATAATTTTATTACGTAATTAATTGATCAAAATCAAGGCCAAAACCTCCATACTAAGTAGAGGCATGACTTAACATGCAGTGGACTATTAAATGCTGTTGCTGTGAACTACCTAATTGGATCAGCCTACATACAACAAATAAACTCAAAATCATCTACCGGACCTTTATAATTTGACGCTTTTATATATAATTTTATTTAACTGTTTTTTTGACTACAATATACTAATTTAAGCTACGTCTGTTCTAGGAAATATGAGTAATATTTGATTTAGACGTAAAGCTTAAGTACTTTCTTATAGTTATATTTTTCGACGTTTTGCACAGATCTTAAAAAGAAAAATACGTAATTGTTAACTATTGAATTCGTAATATTATAAAATAAACACATCAGTTTTATTCTATTCAGACTGTTTATGACTAGAATTATTTGATGCCACCAGAATAGCTATATGTTCTTCATTTGAAATATTGAACTTGTCAGATTAGATACGTGATAGAACTTTTGGATTATTATCTAAAAGTAAGGATGCAGAAATATTTTTCTGTATCCTTACTTTTACACATTATACAACGATTTGCACTTATTCACGTTTATAGCCAGACATGTGTAAAATTGAAGTCCGACGACTTACCCTTTGGTATCGGCATGGTCGTAATGCTCGCGTAAAGATAATATCTTGATTTATTGCGGCTATCGACCTTACCGCCCCCTTCATCTACTCCTTTCACACCGTCCTTCTATACCTAGCTCCGGTGATTTCCGTTATTTCTTTCAAATTTCACAGATAGCAAAGTGTATATGGTTAATTGGAATGCGTGGTAGATAAGGAAAATGCTATAACGCTCAATAATTAATAAACCTATCGTCGGATCATCTAAGGCATTTAGAGGCGTATTCTGTTGTGGAAAATTAATGAAGTCTTCCGCGGAGTGTTTCGCGGTTTAATAGCGGCTATTAATTTTATCTCAACAACGGACGATCGCGGCGATGTGCCTGTGTAAAGCTAAAAGCGTATTTTCTATTCGGAATACGAGTTCAGCTATAATAATCTCTTAGCTAGTTTAATTATATTTTATTCATTACTGCATCCTATCAAACCTAGTCAATAATATTAAATTGATATACAATTAACAGTAAAATTGGGCAATAATTCTAGCTTAATCGATAAATCGATCACTTCAGCAATGAAATTATAAAAGATTTACCTCCATTAAACTGTTCATTATATAAGATAGGAGTATATATTTATAGCTAATACCTAATTGTAAAGCTAATTTATTATTTATGACAGCACATAGATAAAGCACTATTCCAAATGTGTATGGTCATGAAGAATATATTCTCGATTAATTTTTTCAATTAACAAGCGCTGTTATATCTTTAAACATTGTGGCTTTATTTTTTATAATTGGAAAAGTTCATCTCGAACGACTTATAGGCTACTCTCTTATTGAGCGCGATCAACGCAAGCGTACTTATATGGTAGTCGGTGCTTTGTCAGTGTCTCAGACCATGATCGTGTGTCATGTCGGATGCGTATAAATATTCATACACTGTAACCAAATTTGAGTGTAAAATTAAAACCGCTCTAAAGGAAAGTATTTCATCTGTCAAACAATATGATGATGCTACAAACAGTAAACGGATTTAAGACCCTCTTTCGTGCCAAAGTTAAATCCTTAAGTGCAGCGTAAGTATTCAATAAAATATCCTTGAGTCGTAAAGTGAAGCGCTGCGCAACGAGCGGCATTCATCACAAAAAACACCAAGTAGAAGCCTCGACAACCTCACAAAAGCTCGTAAAAGCTCTCGACTATTATGTAGTTATTGTTACAGGGTGGAAACACCATTATTACACGGGTTCACCAGTTTATTTTGTTGTTTGGCATGTAGCAGTGTGTCTGTGCAGCCCGCGAGCTCTCTGCACCCGACCTGTCCACTCGCACTGTGTCGAAATACTCATTATACACAAACTTCCTGTGTGCTTTTCAAACTGAATTGACTTTAGGCTAATAATAAAGTTATTTAAAAAATACACTGTAACTAGGCTCTTGTAATGATTTTTCTGCAAATTGGAAAGTACAGAAACAGATAATTAAATGTAACGAATTTCTCACTTTTTGTTTATTAATTTATAAAATTTTCGCTTTATAATATGCTTAGAAGAACTTTAGAGTACTAGTAAGCCCCAATTTAGAGTACTGAGGGGTCATTGCACTAGTAATAGATAGTAATAGGCTACACTACCTATTACATGTCTCTGTGCGTACAAAATAAGCAATCCTTAAAGGTGACAGAACATTCCGAAATTCAGTCTTGAATATGTGTTTTCATTAGATGGAGAAAATAATTATATAATTTACACGACATTCACCTATCATCGACGTCGTTCTGAGTCTATTGACTTGCCTTTTATTCACCAAGTTGAGTCTTATTGAGCGGGATTTCTTATTATTAAAAGATTCATGTTGCGTTGAAAAATTAAATTAAACGCGATATGGGACTTTGAGTTAAGCCTTCGAATGTAGAAGAAGTATATAAAACCCATGATGGGTACTGCATCAAAAAGCTTAGAAAGAGCGGTCAAGTCGCGCATCGATCAAATGCGCCAAGACAGGTGGGATAGGACACTACAAGACCTCGAACCTACCCACCTTGCCTTCTGGCAACTATCCCGCTCGCTTAAGAGAGACACCGTCACCTGTATGCCTCCTCTAAGCCGACCTAACCTTCCACCGGCCTTCGACGATATCGAAAAGGCAGAATGCCTGGCCGAGAGTCTAGAGAATCAGTGCACGCCCAGCGTAATACACTGCGACTCAGACCAAATAGCCGAAGTTGATTCGGAAGTAGAGCGCATAATAACCTCACTTCCTACATCATCAACACTAGCCTCAACATCAACGCCGACGGGGACGACAGATACACAACAAGACCTAGACACGGTCACCCCCGAAGAAGTCTAGCTACCCCCGAAGAAGCCTACACGCTCGCAAGGCGGCAGTGTGGCACAACGGCTTATTATTTAAGCTGTCCACCATGGGAGTGCCACACGGACTCGTGCTCATCATACGAGACTACTTGTCGAATCAAAGCTTCCGCTACCGAGTAGAAGGGTCACTGTCCTCCACTCACCCCATACGAGCCGGTGTCCCACAAGGGTCCGTGCTCTCCCCCCTACTCTTCACGCTGTATACTAGCGACATTCCGAAGCATCGGTATGTGCAGACGGCACTATTCGCAGACGACACGGCTATCTACTGCTCGGGGGTGAACCCCTCGACAGTAGCCAAAAAACTCCAGACCGCAGCCAACGCACTGGGCGTTTGGTTCCGGAAATGGAGGATAGAGGTCAACCCCGAGAAAAGCCAGGCGGTGCTGTTTCACAGAAGACAGCTAAGCTTGTATCCTTTGGAGAAGACCCCTCAGATCAGGATGTTCGGCAAGTCTATCCCTTGGGCTAGGCGGGCCAAATACCTAGGCATAACCCTCGACGACCGTCTAACCTTCGGCCCCCACATCAAGGCAGTCCGCAACCGGGCTGCCTTCGTGCTAGGACGTCTCCACAATTTATTAAACGCGCGTTCGAAGTTAGACTTGAAAAATAAAGTTAGGTTATACACGGCATGCGTACGTCCTATAATGACGTACGGTAGCGTAGTATTCGCACACGTTAGGCCACACAGGATCCATAGGCTTCAAACACTACAGAATAGATTCATGCGCAAAGCTACGGGAGCACCGTGGTATGTACGCAACGTCGATCTCCACATCGACCTCAGATTGCCGACCATCAAGCAATTCATAAAACAGTGCTCCCTTAGCTACTTTGACTCTGCTCCGACTCACCCCAACCCTCTAGTGGTTGCGGCCGTAGACTACACACCAAGTAGGATCTCGAAACTACGTCGACCCAGACACGCGTTAGAAGAGTTAGACGACGAAATCACGCTCGCTCAACGTAGAGCGAACACAATTAGGCAATCTAATAGGAACCGTCCGCGTTTTCGTCCCCGTCGTCGGAGGCGGAATACGCGCCGCGTAAATCGTATACAAAACATGGGAGTAGGTCGCCCCAACGTAGCAGCAACACCCCAAGCCGAGGTTCGTATCCCACAGGGGGTGCCCTTGGGCTATGTTGCTTAACAAATGACCGGTTGAGAGCCCTCAGCGCTCACCGTAATACCCGCGTAAAGTTGTAGAGGCCACCCCAGGCCAACAGCTAGGTCATCTCAAAAAAAAAAAAAAAAAAAAAAACTGCATCAAAATTTTAACTGGCTAATAAAATATGACACATATTAGGTATACGATATAACGTACAGGTATATCCAAAAACCCTAATTGATACCAATGATGTGAATACTGTAATCATTATAACTTGCTTAAGTATGTCACGTAGAGTATTTCAATGTGCTACGTTAAACTACGAGTACTAGTGGGGTACTATAATATACCTTCTGATAAATTAATTTGTAAAAGTACACTTATATTAAACTACTATAGTAAAGATAGTATCGATTCTCTATCAATCTTGATTCATAGCAAGACGAGTTGAATATTTAGGTACGGTTGAAATACCATTTATTTTGACAAAGCCGTTCAGGTTCTTACCATATCAAGTAGCTACCAAAACCATGTTACAATTGTTATCTCAATAAAATCTAAAGCAGTATTCAACAAATTTTTATATTTCAAAACACAATTCGCTCTTCATGTTTAATCCTATTATATCCGTAAACACAGTGAAGCCGTGACATGCATCATCAAGTGAACATCTCAACACAGCGACATTCATTGAGTCGTCATTCAACACTCACTTCACACAGTGGATCAGCGGAAACATTTTGAATACCTTTATTCCGGGATTACGCGAAATTTTGCATAGGAAACTGTCGTTCAGTGTCCTGCTATTGAAACTTGAATGAGTCGGTATGAATGGAGATAATCCGAATACGTCAACAATACGCCTGCATCAAAAGACCAAATCACACGTGTTGTGAATGAAATATGGATAACGTTTTAGATATCTGTGTATTAGATTATCTTTAGTTATGTTCAACGTGAGTGAAGGTACAACATTATATCTTCCGACAAAAACAGGTGCTAATTCAAAGTGTGTTGCTGAAAATCTGTCTAGTTTGGATTTGAATAATTTGTTTAATCAAACTTTAAAGTTTTTTTTTTTTAAGTAAATCTGTAAATGTTATACATTAAGATAAACTAGGTAAAACGACGATGCGTGTAGTTTATGGATTTCTTTTTTATGTGAAATAATATTATATGTCTACACAAAACATAGTTTCCAAAACTAACGAAACGAGAACCTTGAGTATGAAGAGGTTCTATGTTAGGTACTTTTAGATTTTTACTTTGCAAAATTGACGTGTTCTTCACTCCTTGTAAACACAATTTTCAGGTCAATTACTCCATTTGAAATATTTTTAACTACCACGGTTAAGGTATGTACGGAATACATTTTATTTTTGAGTCCAACGTTTATTTTAGTTTATTAAAATACATATGTAGAGTTTTTAAAAATAATACGATAGGCTAAACAGACAGAATTGAATATTTTAGATTTAAGAGTCATTGAAACTTTTAAAAGATCTTTTACGACATCTACATCTATAATTAACTAATATATTCTAAAATTATCACATATTTTTTTTTACAAATGTAAATTTGTCTTTTCTTTAAAGCCAAAAGTATCAAATTTAAATGCAACGTACAGTATGGGTACATACTGAATAATGGGTTTACACTTAAGCGATCTGGATACTCCAGTGGCAGCGGAAGTTGGTGTAAGATTGCAGCCGGATATGTTGCATTGCACCCCTTCTATACGAGCAAGCACCGGTGTTAGTATATCCTCGAATTGCACAATACTTCACTTGAAAGGGAACGCATGTGCATGTTACTGGCTGAATAGAAACGATAAGGTAGAAAGTGTTAGCAGAGAAACATGATGTTAGTATGTTGTATTTAAAACTTCAATTTAAATAAATTTTGAAAGTAGAATAGATTAGAAAATTCTTTGTTTGTCAAAAGAGTACAACACCAACACAATGTGAGATATATAATGTACAAAGGGTAGTCTTATTGCCAAAAATAATCTCTGCCAGGCAACCTTAGTATGTCTCAAAATGTTTAGGAGAGATATTAATAGCTGACTGTGCAATGAGTTTTGAAGAATTATTTGCTAATGAATATAATTAGAAACACACATACATATTCATACGTGTACAGATACACACATGTGTGCATATATGTACATATATTTATATATAAACACACACTTGTACATCAGTTAAAGTCTGGAATTCATTACCAGCGGACATGTTTCCCTCCCACTACGATCCCGGATTCTTTAAATGGGGTATGAAGAAGCATCTCACTAAGCCATCATATTAGGATCGTCATACTGCATTGTCTTCATTCGCAATGAATACGGCTGCCACCGCTTTTAAATTCTATTCATGCTTTCCATCAGGCAGAGTAGAGTAACATTGGTGGGCTTCTGTAAAAAGAAACATACCATGAAAAGAAAATCATTCACATCATACCCTAATTCGAGTCTGGCTCTATTATAATGTATAAAATTCTGTATAAAAAGTAGTTTCGCCAGTACCCTTGAAACATATTAAACCTTCTTGGCGATGTGTAACATTTAATAAAATCACAATTTACGCTTGTGTTAATGAGTTTACCTTTAAATCATCATTTACCTTTCATGAAGTTCTCAGTTTCACTCTTTCAAAATATATTTTACATTCCAATTCTACGAGTAATTCTTCTACCGAAACACTTACACTTTATAGTGGACTGATCTTTCGTTTGATTAATAAAATTATTGCCTATCACATTTTCATTTTAATCCGTTGCAAATGAAACGATTTTCTGTACTGGCAATACTTGTTCGCCTAAAATCATATATCTTAAGTGATTTCTGGATAGATATTCTATCGTATCATTAATTCAGAACAGTATTTACAGTTATATTTACTGTTCTGAACTAGATAAGACAAAGTGTTAATGGCTCTTACAAGACAACTTCAGTTTTAAAGATCCAAGAGATGAATAGGTACCAATATCCTAATTTTCTGGGTGTCACTGTTCATTGTTTTATTTTGTCAAATTGTGTAACTCATGAACAAATAAAATCTTTCTTTGTAAGATAAATTAGTGACGAATAAGACTTAAAAATAAACATTTTCTGCGGATAAGTATTAGTATACTTTGATGGTGATGTTCATGTAATCCATCATATCTAAGTACGTTTAGAAAATAAAATGAATTGAGGTACATTATAGTTACCAACCCATACTTTAAACCTACATTTACTGAATGTCCTTCGCTCTCATATTGCTAACAAAACTTTATATATTCTATAGTTTCCCTTATAAATATTAATTAATAATAATTTTCCAAGTCGAACTGACAGAACTCTTCGAAAACTGAATAACAAAGTATCGTATTACTAAAATATAAATAAATTCCAAACTAAACAAATGTGTCTTTGAATATTAAGTTACAGAACTCATTATGAAATTAAATAATTTATGAAGTAAATATATCTACCTACACATGTGCGTACATTAGTTATTTCTAGACTTTTGAAAATATTATCACGGCACTTTATCATGTGAAACTTTTACTCTCAATATAAATTTATTTTTATTGGATATATATTTATTAATAATTTTTCTTAATGTATGTCCATTTCAATTACTTACTACACATCTAACGGTTAGAAATCTTTGACCACACGTTTTTGTAATGCCCCATATACGTTATTTAATAAACTACAATGTTACTGACACGAGTAAATACAATAGAGAATAATAGTCTACAGTAATGAAAGAAGTACATTGTTTTGTGATTGCAATTTGATATGAGCTCGAGTCCAGGGTGTCGCTGGGCGGTGACGAGGGCAGCACGGTGTGCGCATGCGACGCTGCCTGCAGTGACGTAAATATATAACATAGTGTTGTAAAACTATTCTATGTTTGTGTTGGCTGAATAAATGTGATATATACATAAAATATTGTTTACTTAAAAAAAGTTAAAATTATTTTAAAATGACAAAAAAGTTATAATGTAATCTGTAAGTTTTAATAGAATTGTAATTGAGAGTAGATAATATTTAATAGGATAAATGGCATATACACTCCATATTTTATAGACAAAGGGATTTCTGGTCGATTGATTTTTCTTGGCTGGACTGATTGCGCTCTCTTTCGCTTTAGAAGTCACCTGTTATCGCCACCAAAGTGAAGTACAACGGAATATCTTTGATAGCATAGAATATACAACGTTGAAATTAAAAGAATTAAATGACAACCCTGTCAACTAAACGTCACACAAAACGGATTTTACTTAGAAAAGTTTTAGAACTGTATAAAGTGGCTAGTCAGAATACAGATTCATTGTAAATAACTCCACCAAAGCTTATAAAAGAACTTAAACAAAAAACAAACTCATACAAAAGATACACATGTACTACCCTGTTATATTTACAACACAATAGAAAGAAAATTCGCGAACACCGAAGTCGCGACGGATTTGACGTCGTCGCCTGCGCAGCGTGCGCGGCGAGATTACAATAATTACGATAGCACGCGCCGCACCCACTCTGCTCTAATAACTATCATTTGCACATGTTATTCTATATTCTATACAAAATGCTCGCTCTATCGCTTGGTGACATCGGCTTACCCGACCTCATTGTGAACGGTTCGGCCAACTAATAATGGTGCTATATACTCATATATGTTATCGAAAGCAAATCACAACAAAAATCATTTAAACAAAGAAAAAGTATTGATGGATATTTATTTTTTTTTCTTGTGGAAATTCTCACGGTTATCCTAAAGTGAGTAACTACTTTTCACAGTACTATGTTGTAAAGGTTTCCCACAGATACAATTTTAGTTTAATTAATTATAATTTAAAAAAAAAGAAAGCTATTTATGTTATGAAATATTAAATTAAAAATTGCTTTATTTGAGTTTTAAAATATATATATATAACCAGTTTGTTTGTCCTACAAGTGCAGGCCGGCCAACCAAGATCATCTTTCAGAACAGAATTTATTTTTAACTTAGACTTTATTTCTCATCATTTGTTTGTATCACCACTATTTATGATGATTAGAGTAAAGTTTAAACGAAATTTTTCAACTTGCCAAACAGTCTTTAATATTTAAATCACGCGTAGTAAAACGATCTTAAATCTGAGTACAACATCTGTTAGTTGGCATCCCGTGACTATTTCGCATGATACCAACATTGAAAGGAAAGTGTATCCTGTCATATGAGCCGTATCCGCCCCCGCACAGATTGGGACAGTAAAAAATGGACCAATTTTTATAATAGTCGTATGGAATAACGATCCCGATGTTCTTTATTATAAACCGGAAACATTTATTACTTTGGATGGTGTAAAATGGTACTTATTCTGACAATTTACCTACACGTAGGTACGCACCTACTTGATATATGTATAATGTACATTTATAGACACTAGAGAGTGACTAATAGTCAGTTTTTGACCATGGGTATTAATATTACAAGTATTATTACTATAGACTTACCGTACCATGAGAAACAACATATATACTGGACAGCTGCAGCTAATGTAGACGAATGCATGGTTTAAAGTTTTACATCTTAGAAGGACGTTTGAGTCCTAAAACAAATCCTTGTACAAAGACTTGTTTTACAACAAACTTGACAAATAAAGTGCGTGTTACACAATTAGTTACTCAATATTTACAAGATCTCAAGTCAAACAGAACCTATGCTATGTTAATAGGGTGCTATAAGACATACTTATATGGTACCAACTAAATACATATTATAGATAAATTATATCAGAACACATAGATAATTATATAATATATATTTAATTAAAATTAAAATATTTCTTAAATGATGAAATTTTTGTACCAATATTTCTTTAACAAAAATGATTATGCCCCATTGTTAGATTTACATCTGTATTTAAGAATAGTATGACCTTGAAAACGAATCACTGTTAATTAGCAAATTAGATTGCACGTTCCTCTACAAATATATAATTCTCGTTAATTTGTTATCTGCTCAGTTAGAAGATATTTGGAGGTTAAAGAGTTTATGGATTAAATTGTCACCTCTATCATAAAAACAAATTTGCAGTCTACATGCTTTGTTGATATTGGTAATGTTTTACAATTAATAAATTTATTTAATTTGCTTTACCAGACCTCCTTATCTTATTACTTTATTAGGTATACTGAATGCAAAAATAAAGTCAAATATTCATCTATTCTACATGATCTTAAGAACCGCGCTCATCAGGAACAGACAAAAGCAAATCATTCAGATGCAACGTTGATGCTAACTGCGATCCTGAGATAGACTGACTCCGAAGAGAGTGTTATTCTATGCAGGTCTCCATGCAATGTACGTTTCTGTTTTGATATCAAGGTTATAAATAAATAAGTCATAGATCAATTTTTACTATGGTTATAGATTAAATATTACACTTTCTCTATCATATAGACCAATTGCAACGCGGTGCTACATTTTCAGCAACGTTGTTTTTAAAGTCATAAAGACTGAATATAACTGGTTCTCATTTTTGGGTTTCCACAGTCCAATGTTTTATTTTGGAGCACAGTGAGTTCGTTTTTGTAGTATATTAGTTTTGTGTGTGCGGTATAGCTCCCGCCTTCGAGCCGCCCTGCGCCATGCGCCGCCCCGTGCGTAAACAAACGCGCAGAGGTTATCCAAGCGCCCCCCGAGCGAGACGCAAGACTGCGAGTGAGACGACACTCGCGCACCGAACCGCGAACCCTACAATTAGTAGGCGAGATTCGCTCGCCGCATCGATTCGTTACGAGATAATTGCTCCTCAAAAAAATTTATTGACATGAAAAATTTGTCGCGTGTGTGATAAAGTGTGAGTTTTTCGGTGTCATATTAGAATCTGATGGGCCACAATGAACTGTGCGTACTACCAGCAACACGCGGGCGCGCACCCAGCTCCGCACAATGTCAATAATACTTATTTCAACGAGGTAAATCATTTAATATCTCATCATCACATCACCATTTCATATCATTTATAACTATGTAGTGCAATTAAATAAATCTATATTACTTATCGATTCGTAGAGACCATGCTACTGTAAACTGCATCGGATACCATCGAAACAGATTTTTCAGTCAAGTTTTGAAAACAGTCCGTTTTGTATCAATATAAATGTATACTTTATTTCTTCTAATCGTCCGAAGCAATCAATTACGCTTCTTAATATGTGATGTCAAATAATTAAGTTCTGAATTCAGCAAAATAATTCAGTAAATGATAAATCATTTCATTTAATGATGACTCTAAAGAGTGCTTTTACTATTAATAAATAAAAAATACTTAGAATAATATACATTACTTTCCATATCTTCATTTAATTTGTAATTTACCAGGTCGTACCTCTTTATAATTAGCCTCCATCCTTTTATGTATGAGCCAAAACTTAGATATAAATAGTATACCAATAAAAAAATTTCCAAAATGTAATAATTACAGTAAACCAACACCTTTTCTGCTCATAATTAGGTACCTCTACCATGCAATAATTAGCTGTTTCATTGATCACTGGCAAATTAGAATAAAATGAAAAAACACGTCTGCGCTTTTGACTAACGTAAAAATTTGTCGAGGTACAAAAACATGGGGTCTCACTTTACAAAGGTATAATGGGAAAAAAAGATTTAATTGGTGTGATTACATTCGTGATTCCTTTACAAACACCTCCCGTGGCCCAACGCCGAATCACAAAGAACTTTTCTTCTTTTGTTGTATAAAGCCGTTTTGTTATTCAATTTGAAATAAATAAATAACAAAACTGATTTCTACTGCCCGTAAACTGCCATTCATAGTAGTTTTATAATATTCTATTTAAAATATGTATATTTTAAGACAGTTGGCTCAAAATAACATTTTTACGCTACACTACATTTTATGGTTATCAAAATATCATGTAGAAATATATAATAGTAACAACGTAATATTAATAATATTTTCATAAATATATAATAATATTAGTATATATACATGGAAATATCTCAAGAAGAACAAATAATTTGCAAAATATTTCGATATATTTTACATAACATAAAAGAGAAACTATAGTTTCTTGATTTACCACGATATGTACTCTATAACGATTTCAGAAGTGTGCAAATAAGTTTATTTACAATTTTTCATGATTGTAAGTCTCTTTAAGTTTCATAAAAATAAATAAAATAAGATTAAAGTACTCTAGAAAATTAATTATTTCAGAATATTAATGTTATAACCTAATACCATTCCTCATTTTATTAAGAATAAAGTTAAAAGAAAAAATTACTGACGGTGTTGTTAGGTTAATGTTTAAATTTTACAACTTCTGAATATATCATACTTAAAATAAAAGATTTAAATCAAGAGATGTCTATCCTAACAGTAAGTAGTTCGGTATACATTAGTCATTGACTCAATGTATAATTATCATAATGCGGTATAAAATATTTTTCGAGTTACAATGGCCAGTCATCGTAATTAAGCATACGGCTGACTTCCACTATTAGAAGTGGTGACCAAACATTATGAAGAACAATCACCTGCAGTAATATTAAGTAAAATATTAAATATTGTAAGTTACCTAATTTCTTAACATTGCTTGCAAAAGAAAGTAGAATTCGTAAATCGCCGGCACATTAACACTTACAATAAACGGAAAACATTATAAAATCTATATAATATCTATTTAAAATGTAATTTTATGTAATCGACGTCAGGAATTATTATTAACTAATGACGGAGACTAATATCAGTTAAAAATAATGAAAGAGATGTAGGTACAAGAATTCATGCTTTCGATCAGGCAGAGTCACTTTGGCAGGCTCTTAACATAGAAAAAAAACCTATAAGTATTTTAAGAAGTTGATGCTTTTAATTAGAATAAAAAGAAGTCTTCAAGTAGTAAGTTATAAATAAGTGTCGTACATTCTTATTACTAACTTACCGATATTTTGATACTTAATAATGTTTAATATAAAACCTCTCAAACAACAATGCACGCAAGTCAAGCAATTGTGTTGATAGTAAAATTAATCACGATGTTTTCTCTAGAAACATGTATTATAAAAGTATGTGTAAGATGTTATGGGTATATGGGTTAACTAAGAACGTCAGCAATTGAACAATGTCTTCGTCTTCATGTAATTGAAGAGGGCGGGGCGCGCGCAGTGTAAGGATTTCTGCAACCACCAAGAAATCTCTAACAACGTTCCTTTCTTACCTATGTATATTCATTTGACTCTAAGCTCACATGCTTTGCGAGACTGGCTTTTACAGCAGGTGTTTATAAAAAAGAGATAGATATCAACCAGTCAAGCTAACTAGATCACGATTTAATTATGTACCACCAATGGTGAGAAAATTGGAAAACGTTATGGACGATTTCGCAAAAGGGACAATAAC
The DNA here is from genome assembly GCA_949316085.1 of Hypercompe scribonia. Classification (NCBI taxonomy): domain Eukaryota; kingdom Metazoa; phylum Arthropoda; class Insecta; order Lepidoptera; family Erebidae; genus Hypercompe; species Hypercompe scribonia. The sequence continues at coordinate 9,106,040 of OX438972.1, read as the reverse complement.
ATGAGATTGAAAAATTCAGTATTCTAATTTCCTTGGCTATCTGCGGCTAGGTAGCGGGGGAAGGTTGAGGGCCGGGGTGCACACTGTTGGGTCTCGCAATTACGGGGCCCATAATTACAGGGCTGGCGGCCGCGCGGCGCCGAAACCAGCCCGCTCAGCCCCGCTCCAAACGATTCTCCTGGCGTAATTAAAAAAGCTCCAAATTAAATTCGCTCGTGTGTACGGCCCCGACTTATGATATTAACTTTTTAGAGACTTTCTAATTAGTTTTTTGTTTTTCTATTGTGACTGATGGGAAAATAGGAAATCAACGATGGATCACTTTTTGTTTAGTATCAATTTAAACAGAGATGAAAAGGAGAACAAATCTGACATATATATTTTCTTGTTACTGTGTACATTATTCTTTTACACGTAATTGAAATAGGATTTACTGTGATGAAACGGGTTTCTAAAATCAGAAAGGCTTCTGAACACTATGCAGTAAAACTTGGAAAAATGGAAACTATATATTTATTTCTGATGGTATGATACTGCTTTAATTTGCAAAAATATGGTACATAAATTGTAAACAGTTAATAAAAAGTTTTACATACATTGTCGGTCTGTTTTAGCAAGTAAAATTTTTAATTTACATGCACATTGTAACGTTGATTCAACAGCATATTAGCTCTTATCAATATAATTATAAATAACATCAAATCTTACGACGTCAAATTTTTTATTCGATCGATTATAATATTTTTAATATAATATAATACCACAAAATATTATCAGATATCGTACTTATTATCCCTCGTTATGTATTCATTTACTGAGTATATCCTCTTTTCTAAAAACCATATTTTAAATTTCTTTTTTTATTTTAGTAAGGGCAATACCTTTATAGTGGTGGCAACTTATTAAATACTTCTTTCATTTAATTTTATCGAAATTCACCAAAACGAATAATAGGACTTCTACTATAATTCTAATATCTTCTACTCTTCTCATCACGTTCATCACCTCTTTTAACAAAACGTTCCTGAAATGACAAACGTATAGGTATTTATCTGTTTATTTACAAACTTTATGCACTGTATTTGTACATCAGCGGATTTAATGCCCAGAAAATTAACTTCTCCAGTCAACCTTCCGGTGGTGTAGAAATTTTATATAGTAGTAGGTGCACATAGGTTAGATATTGTGTTTATTTATAATTACACATATATGTACGTACTGACAATAGAACACATCATATATACAAATTTAAACGTACATAAAAGAATATATACATATACAGACAGACATACGTACATTGTATCTATATATATATATACTGAGACAAATATTTCAGGTTCGATAACGTCTCAGCTGTCTAGGTTTAACTATTTTTACAAGTGGACGAAACAACTGCTTTATTGTTGGATGTTGGATAATCGAACTACGAAGAAAATTTAACACAAACTTTATGCTTTAAGGTTTAGTTTTCCTGAGTTTCCCTATGTCGTTTTCTATTATTATATATTTAATATTTTTCTATTTCAGGTTAGTATCGACCCCGTGACTGCAGATCACAAGGATATGAAAATATTAGTAAGTACTGTGTTTGTTATTATATTTGTTTATATATTAGTAACTATAGTACTAACATCTTTAAGATCCAAAGTAAATTATTACAAATCTAAGGTTATTCTCTCGGGGGCGGTTTGATCTGCATAATGGTATAGAGGTTTTCAAGTTACAAATAGAAGCATACTTCAGGTCTGCTGTAAAAATTACGAAAGAGACATTTTTAATGATAATTTTATTTCTGAAAGTAAACCAAAAACCATGTAAAATCATGTGTGCTTATTATTTAGAATCCATGTGTATAATAATAATTACAATCTATACCTTCTTCTAAATGTATATTTGGTAACTTATTTTTTATAAGTGCCGCAATCCCTCCGAAAACCACCCGCTAATGATTATGTCAGACTCGAATGAACCAAAAACCGCACCCCGTTTCGGGTACTAATAGTCAGGGAACCAGGTATACTCTAGAAATGAAATCCCTGGAACGCCAACGTACCTCGGGTCATCTACGGTTTGTAGATGGCCCACTCTTGTGTGGGAGGTGCGTTTTGCCGGTCCCGCTCCACCATCTCCTTCCCAAACATAACTTGCTCAGAAAGAGGCGGCGGAGTTTCACACGCTCTTGCTTTGTATCATGGCCACAGTCATGTTACCAATCGAGATAATCGTTACTCCAATGGCCACAATGAGACACGACTCAGTTCTACCCACGCTGGACATTCTACCAACGTGTGGAGTGCCATGTCCGCGGTCTGTACCAGTGGTGGCACTCAAGCGTTGGCTCCTTGCTTATCAGACATACCACGTATATTTGGTACCCGATAGCAATTTACTTTCCTAGCTCCGTGAGAGAATGACCTTATTGATGAAATGGCTCTGTTAGTCTATTGTTACGGTTATGCTAGACAAGAATGATTTATTCCGTTATATGTGCGAAGACGACCTAAAATATATATTTGTGACAATACAATCTTGTCGTTCCTATCAAATGTATCAGAAATAACATAAATTACCAGTTATTTTTTCAGATAGGTAGGATATCCAAGTTATTTCAGAACAAGACTCACAAGATACTATGATGTTTTGTAGGTTTTACTTTAAGTAAATAGCCTTTTTATTGTGACACTAAATATACACAAGTAAAAAATGGAAACAGTTTAATAGCTCTGCCAATTGGTAAAAGACGATTTTACCCTTTTCTTACAAATGATTCGTCACTTATACGGTAGATTGGTTTATGACTAAACGATAATAATGATTATACTCGTATTAGCTATAGATCCATCATATATAACTAAAAATATTTCATGCCGGTACACCTAAGTACTAAAATTGTCAAAATTGACGAAAAACTCCTGGTACTTTATAATGGCTTTATTGAGGTATACAGATATCTGTAAAATACTGAATTTTACGTTCAAAAATTATTTAAAAAAGCCATGAGTCTTAAAAATGTTTAGCAAATGTTTTAATGGATTAATATACATATGGTTTGTTTTTGTTACACCATAGTCACATTTATATGAGATTTGTAGAATTTAAAAAAGATATATTAAATTAATCATTAACCAATGTAAGAAAGAGTGATCTATAAAAATTGTTGTTGTGACTCACAGTCTATCCTTCATGAAACATTTTAACGCAATATTTCAAAATAGAAGAAATAATTTAGGTACAAAATGACATATAAAGCCTTACTAATAAATCGAGTTTTGCATTAATACCTATCATAAGCTGTTACTTCAACCACATTTAGATCTCAGTAGTAGGTAGATAAATTGCACAAAGATAGAGAAGATAATTCTAATTCATTTGACTTGCATACTCTAATAATTTCTGAACGGTCCGTCTATTACAATTTGCCGCCACGGATCGGTGAAATGATATCGGAACGAATATTGAATAACGAAATCGGTTAGATGGTAATTTTGTTTTGTCGTCATCGAAGGCTTTGATTCGATGGACACTGTGAAATGGGCATTGTACCCGATGAGAGCCGCGAGTAATGCATTCGTCACAGGCGTGCGTCTCGATGCGCGTGCGCTCCCCACGTGACGCTTTCCATGACAATTTACTGTTATATGATAATGCTTTATGAAGTTTTCTTCATAAATCTACATTATAATTTACATATCGTAACCTATTGTATTTCTTAAGTCACCTTTTCATTTGTATTATTACAACGTTTTATTCAATAAGTTTACTTAAATTGTTGTTAAGAATGTAACATAATAAAATTGAATTGAGTTCGACGCTTCCATCCCATTATGTAGTCGTTTATTAATGTTTTACAAATTGATAATGAGAAACGAAGGACATACATAGATTGTCACTTTTCACATTAGATACATATCTATTTGAAAAGTTTAAGATACATGTGAAATATGAGATCGAAATCAGAAGAAATATAAAAAAGTAAATCTTCACTTAAGCCGAGTAACGAACAGTAAAATTTTCCATTCGTAGACGTTTTTAAAGAGAAATGTTCATTAGTACATAGGTAAGTAGGTACATGCATATATAAATGACTCGAAGTAACAGTTCCAGTCGTTTTGTTCCAGCATCTAAGCACGATTTTATTTGTTTTAATAACACATGAAGCGGTCTTTAAACTGCACAATCGAAAAGGCTATCTGTGCATAACCGTTTACAATGAGCATTGAAGGGTTCAGGTGACGCCGGAGGCTTAGTGGCCGCGTGTGGCTTTTGCAGATGTTAATAAATTGTATAGCTTGTGTGAATCGAGCTCTTGGTTTTAGTCCAATCTGAGTATACCTACAAAAGTTTCGTAGTCTATTAAACTGGAATATATTTTAAACCAATAGGTATTGATAAAGAAAGATTACTTAGAGAAAAAGTTAATTAGAACATACTAAATTGTAAAAAGATAACAAACTGTTAAACAAATTTGATTATACTACCATTTTGTCTATACCTACAGCGACTATTAAGAGTTCAATTGAAAACTTCAAAGTACTTAAAGAGTGAATTATAAAAATATTTTGTTAACGAATTGTCGTTTTTTTATAATATATTTGACAATATATATTTATTTGTTGATAATATGTATTTGATAAGAAACAATAAATTAATCTTAAAATACTTAGTTCTATAATTCAATTTTGGAATATCAAAATGTTCTGTAGGTATTTTTGTAAGGTATATCATGACAATAGTAATGATATGAGTTTACCTGAATGTCACTATAATGTCATTAAAACAACAAAATATTAGAACTAGGGAAGATTCTTATAGAAATTTCAGAACTTAACTTCGAAATAAAAAGTAACAATTGCGAGTCAAGATAAATAATAATAGCTATGGATTGAAATAAAACATTGTAAAAAAACACACATATAATTAATTGATTAAAAGATTGTCGTTTAAGTAGCCATTAACATTAAAATAAAATTTCTTAGTCAACATTTCTCTAACTTTGCTCCTGAACAAATTATAGCTTGGAGATTTAAACTGTTTTGGTAATTTATTATTTTTGAGCGCCACACATATTGCTCTATGAGACAGATGGGCAGTACTAGTGCTGTGCACACGGAGTCATTCATTGTCTCGTCTGTTACACTGAACTGTGTTGGAAATCCTGGGAAAGCTTTTGGTTTTTTTTTCGAGGAACAGACACAACATCCTACTAATATTGTAAATACGAAAGTTTATGAGTATGGGTGTTTGTTACTCTTTCATGAAAAAACTAATGGACGGATTTGGATGAAGCTTTACAGTAATATAGTTTATACATTGGAATAACACATAGACTACAATTTGTAATGTTTTCATGTTATTTTGGTCTTAATATAACGATACACGTTAGTTAAGTCGGAAAAAAATCTGACCTCTGAGAGTTATCTTCGTGTATGCTGTCTAAACTATAGAAGTTACACAAAGATGATGTATCGATTGTTTGCATATTAAAAAAAAAGTATTGAAAATAATCTGTTATGAAACTTTATGTGGCAGACCAAATTCCACGCGAGCGAAGCCACGAGCAAAAGCTAGTATATAATGAAGGAAGGGTTAGAATACAATGATCGCGAAGTATGGTTGACAACTATCACTAGGTTTCAACCACACATAGCGCGAATATATCACTTTTAAAACTTAAATATTAATTATTTATTTGTTGAATTATCCCAGAAAACTATTGCATGTCTTGACATGGAAGCTACTAATACATGATATGCAGTATTTACTTACTGCATCATTAATAAGTAAAATATTAGTATTCATTCACCATTGGAGCAAGTTCATATGAAACACAAGAAGATTTAATTAATCTCTTACTAAGAGCGTCGATATGTTATTTTCATTTAAATTTTTTATATGGGTATATATATCAAGATATTTCAAGAAATCTTGAATGAAATCTTTTTTGTATTATTACCACATTATCATAGTTTATATCCGCTACTGACGAAGTATATATATGCGCTGGCTAAAATACATTTTACGCGTTTAATTTAAAATAATTTACAAGTTATCGTTATTTAACCACGTAATTATTGATGTTATTAACATATAAGTTATGATTTTTGTATGTATGGTTAACTATCGTCAATAAATATAGTCATTGAATGATTAGTAGAATTCATTTATGTAGAAAATGAGTGAAAGCGGTCTGATGACGCGTCCTTGTTGTCATTTTTATGTAGTTTTAGGAGTAGGTTTGGCAAAGTATTCTTAAGCAAGTGTTAAACAACTAAAATTGTTACTCGTATTCTGGCTATATGCATATAAGTTTTTCATAGATTTAAGTTTTAAGATACAAAGTGCATTTTGAGCCTGTAAATCAAACTTTAGTGTTAAATGGTAGTGTGGTAGTGATCTGGATGATGTTGCCCGGCGTCGGTCACTTCCGCCAATTTCCGACAGGAACGCGTGACGCCGGCCAACGTTAGCGTCATCATATTAACCTCAACAAACTCTATGAATTACACCTTGTGTATGTGGACATTTTGTTTATAATATAAGGAAAGGTTTATAAATAAGGAAATAATAAATTATAGATAATCGATACTTAGAATCACAATTTTGGCGATGCAGTCATATTGACAAAAGAAAATAAGTCTATTTGCAACGCATACATATTTATTTGTACGCTATACATGACATGCACAGCAAATAAATCATAAAATACCGATATAATCCTGTAATACATTTTACTCACAATAAGACACGTTAATGAATAAGTGTTTAAGTTTTTTCAGTTGATACTTTAAGTTAAAAACTCTTTGGTACCTAGTCATCTTTTCAGTGGATCCCTTTCATAAAAAGCACAAGTAGACAATGCTAAGGATAGTAAATTAAATAATTAGGACATTAATATTCCAAAAATATTGCCACACTTAAAATGTTTTCATAAAAGGTGTGTATTGATATGAGTACCTCTGTGATGTTCTTCCCTTCTATAGGCAAAAGTTTCAAATCAAAGTTTCTAATATATGTTACTTATCGTTTTATGGAAATGTACATATATAAGTGAGGTACCTATGAACGATCCTTACTTTTTACGAAAATACCCTTATGGTCGACAATATTTTTTACAACTGACTTCATATATACCTACATATGACTTTATATACCTATATTACATTTCGTCCAAAATAAATTTTCTTTATTTATTTATTTGGTATGATCAGAAAACACAGCCGTAGTGCTTTATATGTATAATTAGCTAATGAAAACACACATACGAAATATATAATATCTGTGTGAATCCCTATATAAGGTTACTATTAGATTCTGCTAGGCTTATCTTTTTGATTTCAATGCAGCGATGGACAAAAACGCCTCTCCTGAAATTTTCGTATAATTTGATTTCTTCCGCACACGCCGCCCTTTAACAACGTAATTTTACATCTCAGCGTGAGTTTCGTGTTCAAATTAAAATGTTTATTGCGTTAAGCGGAGTTCGCACGGTCGCCCATGAGCGGGCTGAGCATTTTTATTTCGTTATCCCGGACACGCCCATTCACCCTCTCTTCCCGCACCCCACAAGACTCACCTCGACACGATTTCACTATTTTATGAACCCGATGGCACCCCTATCTAATGTCGCTATAATGCTTCACGACTGTCATTTCCGGCCTTCTCTCAATGTAATATTGCACCTTGGAATATGCAGTTTAAAGTTCAGTATTGGTTGTGATAATGATGAGAACTGTACTCGTCTTATGCGTGTCATAAAACTATTAGCCGTTTAAGGTATGGAGGGACGACATCCCTGTAAGAATCTTTAGCGGTCTGAAGAAACTTGGGGTGCTATCACCTTTTTTATAAGAAATTTTGGTGTTGTTTTTATACGTTCCATTACGAATTATTTGGTTGTGTTTAGAATGTTTTTTTTTTGTGGTGAGCATTATATTTCATTATCTTTAACACCTTGTTGGTCGTTCAACTGAGCCATTAGGTGTGTAATAACGTTCTGTCAGCTGTTTTACTTCGTAGGGGAAATGAGTGCTGGGATTTTGTAACGGTCAGTTTACTGTGACATAGTTAAGATTTCATTTTCTTAACAAATTGGTTAATAAATACCATTAACTATTGTAAAACTGACTTATTAAAAAATATTTACTACTAAATTTTTTACAGTATTTTATTGATAATTGAACAAACCACTGGTGTGAGGTAGTTGTAAGTACCTAGTTACTCGGCTCGTCTCGCTAATCCACACTTCGTTTCTTATTTACACTAGGTATCTACATGTAATTGTCGTTAATTCGAATCACTGATTAACACCTAGGTTATATTTCAGAATAAAATAAGTAGAATCAGCTTAGGGAAAGCATAAACATTGAATCATAGTTTCTGCTATCGTAATTATTTTACTGTGAATGTATTTTTTAAATTGAATCAATAGATAAAATAGTTATAACTAAGTATGACTTGATCATAAAGTTTTTAAGAAAAACTAATTAGTAAAGATTGAAAGAATTTATACACAGTGCTATTATATAGTGGTAACTATAACTAAACCTAAACTATACTTAAACCCATCACTAATGCACTAGCACGGCTTAGTGCACGATCAAAGGTGATTAAATGGGCTCGTATTGAACAAAAAATGAATCATCAACGGCCACAATGTAGGTGGTATCTTAGTGAATTAAGGAGTAATTGTATTCGATAATATTGGCATCAGTGTGTCAAAACCCATACCTGAAAAGTTATTTTTTTATTATTTATCTATAAGTATCTAAGTTTTATATATTTAATAGCCCTAATCGTGAAGTACCATTCAAGTTTATAATTAAATATGTTAATAATAAATTCACATATTCCATACACGGGTGTCTGATCCAAAACTAGATACACAGGTACGTATATCTTATTATACAATAGTATACCTATGGAGTCCTATGGAATATGACTCGGGTTCCCTTCAGATTAGGACGTCTGAGACCGGTAACCGGGATGATTTTTAGTGGAAACACCACATACTCCTGGCTCCCGTGTCCCTGAGGAACCGGAGATCCGAAGGGATTTTCCACCCTGTCAAAAAAAAAAGAACCTACGCGATGTTTTCATCGCTAGCTAACTATACAGGACAACAGTGCTGTAAAGAGAAGAAAACATGAAACAAATCTGGTACCAGCTCATCTGGTCAGCGTGGTATAGTAGGCCAAAACCTCCTTGGTAAGGAGAGGTCTATGTCCAGCAGTGTACTGTTAAAGGCTGTTGATGATGATGATAGGTAAATGCCACCTAAGCACCAAATGGCATTATGTGTTTTTTCTTAAAGCAATGAACTGTAAGGTAAATGCTCTAGATAACTGATATATGAAAGGACCTGACTTAGCCCAGTTTACAAAACACAAATCAAAATAAGTATGTGTTTTTAACAAACAAAGCATCATCGGTATAAGCTAATTTCGGTGACAAAATTGTAGTTAAATATAACTACCCACACACACGTTTCAAAAACACGGCTTTACAGCGTAGAATTGTGTTAAAAGAGTGTAATTGTAAAAGAAATGTATTTCATTAAACATTTTTTATATATTATACAATAATTAAGATATATATGTCTACAAGAGATGTGTATAAAGTACGTTAGACAACTAAAACAGTTAAAAAATATGAGTACATAAAACCCCGTTTTAAAATTGTTGTAATTTATAGAGTAGTAAATTATGTTCAGTTCTGACTTCGATTATAACAGATGAGTAACAGTATCCATTGTAAGTTACAATAAATGTACACCAACTAAGCAATAATTCCAAACAAAAAAGTTTATGCAAATCAAGGGAGCCGAAATAAAATGGAGTCTGGTCGTGCAAGCGCGTGCGATCGATACGCCCGCCCTGCGACCTTGCGGGCGGGCCGAGGAGTGGGCGGGGCGCGGTAAGAGGCTGGGATTGGTGACCCCGCCCACTGAAACTCCCTCCCTCCCCCTCAGGTAGTACTCCCCCGCTTCAAAGGCCGCACAGTGCGGTCGGTCTGTTGCGCCAAACGACGCTCGCGCCGCTCACCGCACGCCGCGCCGCTATGCGGATGCTCGCGCGAACAAGTGACACCTTGTAAATATTGTTTTAGTCAAGTGCGGTATGTGTCGCGTTTAGTGTTGTTGGGCACGATGATCACCGACATGTACGCGCCGCTGCCGGCGCCACCGTCCAACAAGACCATTGTAAGTTCTTGACAGTTTCAGCTTTTTGTATTGAGTGGTGTTTGACAGTCAGCTGTTGAAGGAATCTTAACCTACAAGTAGGATTTTCTTGTTCAGGTGTTGAGGTTTTGTTATTTAGAATAAATATTCGAATTTGTGGCCCGGTATACCGTTTTGTTTCTTCATTTAGATAATTTTACACTACTTTCACATAGTTCATTATAGATAAACTTAATCTCACACGAACAATTTAGGTGTGGCTAACTATACCAAATTATTAACACTGCATATATAGAAATGTTATGTATTTTCCTTGTTTTTTTTATCTGGTCCAAAAAGGTTACTTACAAGTACGAGTATTTTCAAAATGTCAAACATTACTTTTCTCTATTTACTTACGGCTGTAAGTACATATGTAGGTAAGTGGTTAGAAGATGACCCTTTGTTCACACGTCGAGGATCGTAACCGAGATAGTTCTCAAATATGTAACGAAAATTAACTTTAAATGATAACAAAAATTTAAATATATGTACTTAGGTATTATAATTATATGCGGTAATCTAAGTAATCCTTCCCGTCGGCATTTGTGTGATTAAGAATGCCACACTTAGGTATGTTATTACAGGAAAACTTACAAATGATTAAGTACTAAAAAAATAAAGAATTTTTAATTCTAACTTAGCACATTTCAGTTACGGCAGTTATATTAGGTAGATGAGGCAGAGTTTGTATTTTGTTAACTAGGTTATTGATAAACATACTTAGGTATTACAGTATATCACAAGCTACTTCCACTAATGTCCAGCAGTAAACTAAACCAAACCTATGTATGTGAGCCGTATGGTGATGGATTAAGAATATAGTGTTACCACCACTATTCATATCACGAGTGTCGTAAAACGTGACTAAGGGAGCAAATTATACAGAAAGGTAAACTTGAAACAAACGAGCGGTATGCTAAAACCTCCTTTTAGGGTAAGATAAATACAGCAGTGAGAAAGATTGTTGATGATAATGATGATTGCTAGATTACTATTCATCACACTGCTGAAAAAACAAACCTATTTCCAGTTAAGGAAATATTTGCGTATGTGTGGCCAATAAACACATTTTCTCTTTTCTTTCTTTCTTTACATACCTAGGTATTGTTGTTTTAAATGTGTGTTATATCTCAATTATTTGTCTGTGTTATTAACATATTTTCAACAGTTTGTTGCTACATTTTAGTAATATAAAGCCCACCATTTTTGTACTATTATTATTAGATAACAAAGAGCTTACGTAAGCAAATAACACTTTGAAAATTTTATACAAATACATACTTTTTCATGCTGATAAAATTTACTTAACAAAACTCGAGTGAAACTTAGGTAGGGTCTTTTAAAAATAAAATAATAATACACAGGTATCAATGGTTTATTGTTAAAGTTACTTACCATCTCAAAAGGGACCTAACCACCACCTAACCCACCATGCGATCTATATGTAGGTAATCATTAAGCCTATGGCATAGAGTAGAGAGTGGATATTTCAATTGTAAAAACTATTTAGATAACCAATTAGAAATATTGAAAATTTGACTGCACGGTTGGCCTAGTAGTTTAAACGGCCGCCACGCCGCTCTCTGCTGCACCGAGTGTTGTAGGTTCAAACCCCACATGGGACAACACTTTGTGTGATCCACAAATTGTTGTTCTTAGTCTGGGTATTCTTTGTGTCCGTTTTTTGTACGTTTCTAAAGTCCCCGCGACACAAGATTTATTCTTAGAACGGGTATTGTCTTTCTAAAAAAAATATAATTTATACCGATATAGCTTTACAGAAATCAATGGGACACGAAGGGTTAACTAATAACTCTTAAATAATTAACCTAGCAGAATGGCTAATTAGTATTTTATGTCTAAGCGTATATCATAAAATGGGGATATATCTATTACGACTGTGTCCTTTGCCCACCGATCTTTCGGCTAAAATATTTGCCAACGAGAACAAACTGTATTCCCCGATCGTGCGACATTATTCAATCAATTTTATTGAGCTTTTGTAACGGAGAACAATGTGTATTGTTCCGGCAAGAGAGGCGATCTTTCGATGGATCTTATTTAATAGTAATTTTAATATCTATCGAACAATAGGTAGGTGTATGATTGGTAATCATTGATTTGAATCTCTTATTCAATGATACGTGGGCTTTGGACGTTTATTTTTTCGTTATTTATACAGGGAACTTAAACTATATTATAAACTAATCAAAATTTTTGTAAATTTAATAGGTAACATTTTAAAACGAAACACTTTTTTGTCAATCTGGTTTTAGTTTTTACCTTTTTAAATAGATACATCTATTGAATGTAGTAAAGAACTATACTTATTTATATTTATTTAGTTAGTTGTATAACTAACCAAGTATAGTATAAGTACATTTTATTGTATTAACAATAATCATGAAGAATATTTATGTGAAACGAGATACAAGACATTGGCTTTACAACCGTAGTTTGTTTATATTATCTGTATTTTTAGTTAAAAGTGCTTCTATCGGGCGAAGAATCCGTTAACATTTGAATCTAACATCCCGCACAATCATGTTACGGGAGTTCTTGGGACCGATACTATTGGAATTTACTGCCTATAATCGTTAACACACGGTTTCAACAAGATGGTGCCACTTGTCACACATCCAATGAGTCCCTGCCGGTGGTCAAAGACATGTTTACGGAAAAGTTGATTTCCAGACGAGGCGACAATTCATGACCACTCAGAAGTCCAGATCTTTCTCCAGCAAATTTTTTTTATGAGGCTACTTGAAGAATTGTGTCTACATTAATAAACCAAATACACTATGTCAACTAAAAGAAAAGTCAGCGAAGAGATGTCGGCAATTTTGAGGTCTCTTTGCATTTAAAAATTGCGGTGCGCGCTTAGAAGAGTGCAAAGGTCGAAACGGTGGTCATTTAGACGATGTAATTTTTAAAAAATAAATTTCATTTACTTAGCTTTCTTGTAAATAAACTGTTTTATAATACATGAAATGGTTATTTTATACGATTTTTTCAAATGTTAATTAATTCTGAGATTACTGTCATAAAATACATAAAACAACATAGTAGTATACTTAGTCTGGCCATAAATACTGTTACACTTAATTATAAAAAAATATTACATTTGAATTTCGAATCTGTCATTTTTATACGATTGTTCATTGTGTTTTCTCATTTTGGCGCCAATACATTGTAAAATATTTTGCGATATTAAAATGGTGTGGGGTGATAAAGAGAACCGAATCGCTGTGATAGCATTACACAAAGTAGGTATGGAGCCAAATGCAATTTTTAAAACTCTCCATACACTTGGTATTAGTAAAATGTTTGTGTACCGGGCTATTAATAGGTACAATGAGACCTCCTCTGTTTGTGACAGAAAAAGATCTGGCCGTCCACGTAGTGTTCGTACGAAAAAGGTGGTCAAAGCAGTAAGGGAAAGAATTCGAAGAAATCCTGTCCGAAAGCAAAAGATTTTATCTCGGGAAATGAAGATAGCACCTAGAACCATGTCGCGTATTTTAAAAGATGACTTAGGACTTGCAGCCTATAAGAGACGCACTGGCCATTTCTTAACTGATAATTTAAAGAAGAATAGGGTGGTAAAATCGAAACAACTACTGAAGCGGTACGCAAAGGGAGGTCACAGAAAAATTTTGTTTACGGATGAGAAAATTTTTACAATTGAGCAACATTTTAACAAACAAAATGACCGTATTTATGCTCAAAGCTCTAAGGAAGCTTCCCAATTAGTCGACAGAGTGCAACGTGGACATTATCCGACTTCAGTGATGGTTTGGTGGGGTGTTAGCTATGAAGGAGTGACTGAGCCATATTTTTGTGAAAAAGGTATCAAAACATCGGCACAAGTGTATCAAGATACCATTCTTGAGAAGGTAGTTAAGCCCCTTAACATCACCATGTTCAATAACCAAGTATGGTCCTTCCAGCAAGACTCGGCGCCGGGTCATAAAGCTCGGTCCACGCAGTCTTGGTTGGAATCGAACGTTTCGGACTTCATCAGAGCTGAAGACTGGCCGTCGTCTAGTCCCGATCTTAATCCGCTGGATTATGATTTGTGGTCAGTTTTAGAGAGTACAGCTTGCTCTAAACGCCATGATAATTTGGAGTCCCTAAAACAATCTATACGATTGGCAGTGAAGAATTTTCCCATGGAAAGAGTGCGTGCTTCTATTGATAACTGGCCTCATCGTTTAAAGGACTGTATTGCAGCCAATGGAGACCACTTCGAATAAGCTTTTTATATTTTTAATTGTTTTATATTTATGTATTAAACTGACACACTGTAAAAGTAATAAATGTTATTTGCAGTTAACAATTTTCTTTTTTCTTTATTACAATATTTATGGCAAGACTAGGTAGATCTCGTCATGATTACCGAAGGAATAATGCCAAACTATTCAAATTTACAAACATCGGAATCTAAGGGTACCGCTAAGTAGGTGTTACTTAACTACCGTACATCAACTGTAGAAATCTTAACCAGCTCAGTCAGCCACTTCACACAACAAATCAAGAACTTTCGTCTATCTGCACCTCAGTTCTATACATCGGAACCATTATGCGTGTCTAATAGATTTTTTTTGGCGCTGGCCCATTCACAGCGAGCCCAGCGTGAAGTCCCATCAATGGCCATTGTGGCATTGAACCGGATCGGCGACCGACAAACTTTTATTTGTAATACTTCTAAATGGCTGTTATGGGGATTAAGGTACTCTGCTTTGTCATCGGGCCATGAGAGTCTACAAAATCGCAAACGTTACATTCTGTCCCAGTGATATTATTGTCGTGTATAGTTAAAGGAGCGAATGCCGTTCTTTTAGTGAAGAACGTCACAATGCATTTCGAGATCCGTCACTTTTGATAGTAAATGCGCATTGTGTTAGAGTTTACTTAGGATTAAACACTTTAACTTTGGGATGAGACCACTTACAGGTTAACATGTTTTTTTAAATGTTTAGGATTTTGTGCTTGACATTCGGAAATGTCAACGGTACAGTAGTACTCTAAACTGACAATATTCAATATACAGCTTGGTTATTTTAAGTACCTAATAAAATAACATAAATTTATTATTTAACTTGTAAAATTTATTGTTTTTTTTTATAATTTTTAATATATATCTTGTTATTTAATAAAAATCGTACTACCGTCTGACCACCATATTTAAAATATTCGAAGGTGTAAAAGACGTTATAATAAGACAGGACACATAATACTAAACTAAAATCTCTCTGTTGTTAAACACCTTTTAGCAATAAAAGCAATAAAATCATAAATAACGTCTTAAGCCTTAACCTAATAACAACTAAACGTACCTTCACTAAGTAAGTCGATAAAGCGTAAGAGGTTATAATAAAGACAAGTAATATATTAATTATCTATTTTCACATTTGTGCTTTACGATATACTTAAATTCATTATTATATCAACCCTCACAAAATCTTCACGCCATTACAAAGACGCATGATTTAAAAATAATTCTAATTAAAATACTTGTCTCATGAACCAATTATTAAAAATAATAAACGTCGTATCAGTAGCTCCAGCCCAACGGCACCCGGCCATAATTCTTTTTTATAGCACTAACTTCTCGTGTTAACCCGTTCATTGACAAAAGGTATTTAAATTAAGCTGTCGTGGCGATAATATTTAGTGCGCGAGCGCAACTCGGCGACATTCCTCCCGACCATTAAACTGTCGTCACGTGACGGTTGCTTTTAGATTGATGCCGTGCGTTATCTGTTAAATTGATATTTATGTTGTGACCGACATGGTTGGGATATCCTTTTGTGTTTCTATAGTTGTGATATTTTTTCGAATTTACTATATGGTTGAGATTCTATTCGATTCGAATGCATTTGCGCGTTTCTCCTGCATAGTTGGTTGGTTGCGTTGAGATTGGTCGCCGTGGCCGAAATCTGCTAGAAATGCATCATCATCATTATGGATAAGGTGCATCCTACATTTACTTAATCGAAAATTTCATTCAAGAGTTTCAAAACTATTTTTTTTAAATGAGAAAAGAACTTTTTCTTTAGGAAGGAGCTTCTGACCTACTACACCACACGGACTGGATGTTTTTCTGTTTTTCTTTGCAGCTAGCCTTAAGTGGCTGCTACGAGACCCACGGAATGAAGAGAGAAGTGTTTACTTGGTGACACTCCGTTTTTTATTCCATCAGCACACAGTTAATCATATAGTACATATAAATATATATCATAGATAAATTATACCCAGACACCATAAATTATACCGGAATAAATTATCGTTGTCATCACACAATAATTTTACATGAATTTAAATTATGACTTTGTTCATTTATACTTAACTTTTGGAAACCATAGTATTATATCTACTATATTCATAGTACACGTTTAACAAAAGTTTCTTGTTAAGTTATTTACGGTGGTATCCGTCAACGCAGCGGGTGCCGGCGACAAATTTAACAATGTTACGCGCGCGTCTGTTGCTGCCATGATTAAAAAAATCACTAATGAAGTGCAAATCTGTCAGTGCGCGTGTTACCACGATTTATTATCATATGTCTAATTGTTTTGTTGACATTCAGAGCACGACTTTGTTCTTAAATTTGTTACTCCAGCTTACTTTGACTTCAGTTAATACTTAATATTAATTATTACAGGATTGTGTTATTTAAAAAGCTGTAAAATTTTGGAATTAGAAATATTGTGTACATCAAATAAAACGTACTAATGTACCTAATTACTTTCAATCAATCTACTATAGTACAAATTACTATGATATAACAAACTAACTTCTAACTTAACACTTTATTTTATGATACGTATACGTGTACGCACGTGTTTCGTAGTAATACTTATAATAATAAGTAGATGCACTTAGTCACATATTTGAATAACTAACGATTTAACTACTTCAGCTACTATTATTGAAAAAAACATGCATACACTCGACAAAAACTTTCCAACCACAATACAAAAACAGTTTCCTCTTTCAACCACAAACAATCCTTTTGATACTTCTAGGACTTACACATAATTACTACCGTTACGAATAATTATAGTATCCACGTATTAATTACGCATTTTTTGCTCTCATAGACCTACATGTCTTTGGTTTTATTCCCATGAAAGTATTGTTAAATAGTTATTTCAGTTAGTTTCAAATACTTATTGACTAATAATGCTCAGTATGTTTATATAACTAACTGTAGCCTGCCAGGCTTTACTGTGTTAATTTAGTGTCGAAAAAAATAGACAAAAGCCATCTTTGAAGTGCGTAGGAAGACAAATGAAGAAGAAGTGAAGTGTCGTGAAGTGTCTATCATACCAAAATTGGATATAATCGGTGCAGAATTGATTTTTTTAAGAGGATACAAATAGCACAATAGAATAAGCCCACTTAGAATACATCTGTCACAGTCTATCATTCAGGAGGATTTAAAACTATATAATGAAGCTTAGTCTTTCGTGTCTGAACATAAACATATTGACTAAATAATAAAATGAAATGTTATATTTTTATTTCTTTTTTATGGATGAAATGAACTGATTTATCTGAAATAAATAATTATTATTATGAGTATAAAACCAGCTAACCCTTATATGTTATTACGATTTAAGTCTTAAAAGATTGACGTGTATCATTAAAAAGTATTTGTTTACAAATAATGAGCCTTCAGACAAAATATTAAAATCGTTAAGAAGATTTATCTACTCGTGTCAGCAAACATAGTCGTCTGGTAAAAATGGTCTGGGCAAAGGTTATTCAATTGTAGAGGTTGCTATATACATAGATTTAACAAGAATTCTAAATGGACTAGCACAAAATGCCTTGTTTCTTCCTTTCATTACCTACAATAAAAATTAACACACGTTTCAAACGCAAACCTAACGATGTGAGATGAAATATTCTCTTGATCGGAAAACAACATGTTACCAAACTCACCGTAAGTATATACAAAGAAATACTTCACACCCACCTGTTAATTTCTCTATTGGCATAAACTTTTATTTGCATACCGGTTTATTACTTAAAATTACTCCGCTATTTACCACTAACACTATGTAGAGTGTAGACTAGCCTATAACTAAGGTGGTGCAAGTCCAACCAACAGCGGTCAGTCACATAATCATCGGTAAACAAACTATCGAGGTACAGATTCGTTGCATCTCACAGATCGCCGCCACAATCACCCTCGATGATTGCTCTGAAAGGGGCTCTTTTGTGCCTCTTTGTTGTTACCGCCCGAAGTTAATAGTGGTCTTCGCCGATGCCGTAACAACCAAAGGAAACTAATATAGTCTCTCTAAACCTTCGAACCCTTAAAGTGTCGGTCCGATTTCGGAGTCATTAATGTCGTCAAAATCACTGCAGACAGCTTCTGGACATTCTGTCTTTATATTTGTCAGGGCGTTATACACCCTTATTTCTAAGTCACAAAGGCTAAAATAGAATATAAATAAAAGGGTCCAATGGAGCAGTGATTTTGCAACTCATTGCATTAGCTGGGCTTGTTAGTGTGTAGAGTGGTATCGGGCGGCGGGGCGCGTAATGAAGGCAAGCTGCAAGTCATGGGCCTAGAGGCGCCGCTGCCGCCGCACGTCAGCGCCGTCATCGCGCGCCCTGTCAATGTGTGATGGCTTGACAACGGAGAAGGTTATTTTCGAAGCTGCATCACCACTAATTAATACCTTATACTGGATACAAAAAGTTTCAAGAAGCGGCGTTTCTATTGTTCTTCTGCCAACCGTAAGGTGTAGAAATATTGGACTAATGTGTGTAACATCATCTTGACGTTAGTGGTCATTAAAGAGATCTGAAACTAAATCAATATTGAATCTTTTATTGTAAAGGCATCATTTTAGTGAAAGGTTATAAAGTATTGGTGTGTGGCCAACAATTAATTAACACTTAGGTTGGGTACAAAGAAACGTGGGTCCGTGGTCGCGCCCTGCTGTGACCGCAAGTGCCTCCCGCTGCGGGTCTGACACCGATACCACCATTCATGCTATCACTGAAACGCCGGTATCAGCATAATAGATTGTTATTTATAAATCTCAAGTGACTACGAATATTATAATTTATATATCTATAAAAAAATATTTTTGTAAAAACTCTGATGTCATTGCACCAGGACAATGATCCTTAAAAGCATTAATTGGATTGCTTATATGTTGTACCTGTTTAACCTGGAAGTAAATAAAATAGCATTGGCGTTTAATTTCATGCCGCTATAACTTTTCCGACCAGTATAAAATCATAGTGATTCATAGCGTCCGGATATTTAAATAATTTTCCCAAGGACGGGCCATAAAATATAAACGATCTATTCCATTACTGTAAAACCAGCATCCCATACATTGAAAGATATATCGGAAATTGCAACTATTTACTATGAGCATCCGGCTTTTAAGTGTAAATTTTCCGGTGGTAATTTGTAGAATTCAAACAAAACACTCCTTGTAGTGTGGCAGCCATTAAACGCACTCGTCTGTAATGTTATGAATCCGGATGTCTATGGCACGAGGGGACTTTTGAAACGGGAGATGAAACGGACTGAACGAATTGTCAATGTGTTAATAGTTTACTACAGTTTGAACTGTCTTTTTAGAAACATGAAATATTAACAGATGTCGGATACATTGTAATACGCTTATCAGTCTATCGTATTTTGTGGTTTTAAGTGATTTAAACTTACTAAGTTGTTGCTTCTGGTCCAAATGCAAAAGTAATCATTAATAATGTTAGGAAATTAACTATAATGTTTATTTTTTTTTAATTTATTTTAATTTATTGAATTTTAATAATATATGAAAGGTAAATTAATTAGGTAAATGTCTATATGTCTCGGTTGTATTTTAATGTAATTAGGTACGTCACTTGTTGTAAAAAGACACTTTTAGTTCAAAATGTATTTGTAATCTTACGAATCAAATTGCTATTTTCGTTTGTTATTATTTCCTGGAAAATCATTTCAAGTATTGAAATAAAAAAAAATATCAAGGATAATTTTTTAACATTTTTTCATTGAGTAAATTTCATTCTGAAATTGAACCTAATGTTACTAAAGGTGGTATAGCGAACTTTGAATTTCTAACTGTGGATATAAAGTTACACCTAGTAGATACCTATAGGTATTAACACTATACATTTAAAAACCTCTTCTTTTGGCTCGGAAACATCTTCGTGTCTTCCCCGAGTATCGGAGGGTTGCAAGCCATTAGCTCCCTCTCGGGAGCAATATATCACGTCCTCTCGACTTTCGTAGCCACCATGAATACTTGACGCACACTCGAATTTAAACAGCGCCTGACTTTGATAGCCCTAATGCTGTTATACTGTTGATCTTTTGGGATACTTTGACCTTTTTCAATGTTATTGTTTAACTTCATATAATATTTTCAATTATATTGCAGATGCCTATTAATATTATTAAACACACTAGGGGTAATATTTTTCAAAGTAGAAATGTTTAATATTATTGAATTAAGAAATCAAAGTAAATACATAATAGATATTTCCTTGAGCCCGTTTTGGTTTTTTTTTTTTTGACTGGATAAGTTCAGCATTGACAGTTTAATCAACTACTATCACAGTGATAATTTCGACAGCACGGATAACGTAGTGGTTTAAGTGGTCGTCATGCCACTCTGTACTGCACTGAGTGTTGTAGGTTCGATCCCCACACACGAAAACACTTTGCGAGATCCACAAATTGGTGTTCTGAATTTAGGTGTTCTTGGTATCCCTTTCTCGTATGTTTTTAAAGTCTCCGTGACACAGGATATACTTATAATGCGGACGTTGTCTTAAAAAAAAGGAAATGTGGATTTTCTCTAGTACCTTAAATTTTTAAGACTCACAATTGTAACTTTACCGTAACTTTGATAAAACTATTCTTTAGTAATTAATTAGATCATATAATTAGGAATAAAGCATAATTATTTTGGAAGCAACCGAAGGCTCTGGTTACCATTTCTTTTCACTGTATGATTTGGTACAGATAAGTAATCCTTTGAGAATAAGTTGATATTCTTGAGGTAGGCTTTCGAGGTAAATAGTCAGACCATAATGTAATCTGATAAAACTCACACCGATGCGAAAAAATACTGCTCTAGTTTTGAATGAGGAATGGACAGAGCAATTTGGATCTTCTTGACGGAATGGCTCGACTGCCTGAACAAACTTTTACGCCTGACCGCCTGAACCACTGATAAATGAAAACTTTAAGGGAACCTGAGTTAAGAGAATGACTTACATGCCATCTCATTGTGTCTTTAAAAGGGCTTTCATGTGTTTTTGTAATTACATTCAACAATAGTGCGGTAAATTAGTTGCTAATAAGCGCAATTCTTAAGATGAAAGACTCTTCTTAAGATCATAAGTAGATACATACATAGAAAATTTATAAGACCGTAAACCAAAAAACTGTGAATATTGTAATTTTACATTAGTTGGGATTTTATGAGAATAGTAGTCATATATATTTATGTCTTTAGTAACAACGAAAACTCATTATGATTAGAAATAAAGTGATAAAGATAAGTAAAAGATAATGGTGATTACAATGCTCGTTAAACATATTCCTAAATATTTATGGCACTCTATAACATTCCTCTATGTTGACGGAGTAATTATCTAAAATAGACGGAATGGACAACTAGTATGGGGAACAAGCACTGCGTTGCGGTCTGCGGCCATTCCATTCAGGTGTTCTTCATTCATAACTAGTCGCCACAATTGCCCATCGGACGCGTGGAAACGTTTAGCACAATTTGACGATTTGCTTGCACACAGAAACATACCATGTTAGTTAGTATGGTGTGCAAATATGTGTTCCATTCCATATTTAAACATTTCATTTAGACAAGTATTATTATTTTGATCCTCATTTGTTTTTTATGTTTTTTCATGCTGACATTATTTTTCTTTTCGTTTCCTTTTCAATGCTTGTGAAAAATAACCCTAAATAAAGATGTTTGTTTGAAAATGAAATATAATACTTACATTATTACATATGTTATATATTTTAGTCATCATCAACAGCCTTTAACAATCCACTGTTGGACATAGGTCTTTCCTTGGAAAGGAAAATTTTGGCCTACTATGAAATGTTGGTCAAACGTATTGTTTGTTTCAAGTTTTCCATCTCTTTGCAGTGAGGCTCTCATGCGTAGTTAACTTCCTTAGTCGCCTCTTGCGGCACCCATGGGATGACTAGGAGTGAGGAGACTTCATATTCTTATCCGTCACCACACGGGCAGTTTTGTATGTTATGTATTAAATGTTTAGCTTCATCTAATAAATACGTACCTATATATACCTTAGTAAGTACACTACGACTAAAATATATGTTTTATACAACCATTTTTAATGATAACATAGAACATCGACGCCTAACATATTGCAATACACAGGATTACAAAATTATATGAAGACCGGATGTGCCTCTCATATAATTAAGTAATAGTTACCTATTAACCTGGAAACAAGACACAACTGCTTGGTAATTGCATAAAGTACGTTTTAGAAATTCTTTAGCTAATAAGCAATAAATTATTTTTTTTATTATTATTCAAATAACATCGGGCAATTTCTTTTGTAGTTGATCACATTAGATAATGTAATTAAACAATAGTAACAACATTCAAGTGAGGATCAATATAAGGTGTAAATATCGGATACAGTTTTTTGAATCAGATTTAAACGATATTAGAAACTTGTACATCAATAGCTGAAATGGAGAACGACGGGTTGGTGGTCGCGTGCCTGGGCGACCGCCCGCCGCGGGTATATCGCTATGCTAATTCAATTGTGTTACGAGAGCGGATAGCTGCGATACTATCTGCTCCGCCTGTATTATCATAATAATGCGCGAGTCACTTCGGACGCCTCGTAGTCGCGCTGCGCTATTGCAACTTGGTGTGCAACAAAAATTTAGTCGTCTCGTCGACACGTAACTCGGTGCGACGAGACGACTAATTTTTATTATCATAATAAAATATAATAGAAACGAGCTTTTGTCATTTAATTAAATACCTATGCACCTACATCATCATCATCATCATCAATAGCTTTTCGTAGTCTGCTGGACATCTCCTTCGAAAGGAGATTTTGGCCTGACACTGGCCAAACGGGTTGGTCTAGAGCCTCCTCTACACCACTCGCAAAGTTGGACGAAGTTCTTCATCGAAGTACTCTAGAAAGTTGCCCGAGGCGAGGTAAAATTTGAAGACGTACGTCGAAGTGCCCCTCTACACTATTGTATTTATCTAACATAGTCCAACTTCACCTCACGGTTTATACACCTACATTATTAAAAAATTAAATTACCTATAAATCTAGATACTGATTAACCATCTATGGTTAGTCAGTACCTCAAGGTAGATGACTTTTCTAGGAGGGTTGATTTTCGCTTTTAGTTTGATAAAATCTCAGAAATTTATGAAACTTAATGAAAATTTATTTGAAACCGGTCAGTATACAGTGTCAAACTTATGAGAAAAGTAAAGTGGAAATAATTCAAGTAATAAAGAGTTGTTTAGTTCACCGTGAGGAGAGCAATGCTTTGGCATCAATGGGACAGCTCAATGGGGTGTACCCACCACGGTCCTGACAGAAAACCGTTGCTAAACAATTATTTTCTTTTTTTCACCGAGCGAGTACGGTTCTTGGAATCCAAAACCCCCATTTCAGTTATTTCTGGGCATTCTAAAACCGCTACGACAGTTTTGACTCTTCAGTTATAAGGATCCATGGACGGAGGTAGACACTTACCATCAGGCTACCTAGATAAGTTATAAGGGCAAAAAGAGTAGACATTCTTTTGCGCATATAACATAAAAAGTCAAAGACTACTAATGAGTCAAAGTGCAACCACCAGTTGTCAATTTCGTTTATTTCGCTTAAACAACGAAATTGAAAATTTTCGTGGTCGCCTATGTCGTTATAACTAATGATGTTAACATCGAAGCAGTCATTACTGTAGAAACAAAAATAAGACGTAAATTATACCCATAATAGGTAAAATCAGTAAAAGAAACACGTCAATCTAATCGATTCGTCGAAGTGTTAAAGCGGCGAAAGCGTTCTCAGCGTTCGTCCAACACGGCGAAGTTCGCCTGCGGCATCTAACCGTACTAACGCTTCTTACCGTCTATAACGTTCATATAGCGGGATGCAAATTGAATTATGGGACTTTTTGTGGCCGTTCAATTGTGTTATACCGCGGCTTTGTTCTTCCGCCGCTCGACTACGTGACGATGGAACTCTCAACACTCTTGTAATAGTTAACTGTCTCACCTCACCCGCAATTGTTCGCCACTACCACTTTTCGTGACGCCAAATTATAGTCTTTTGTTTTATTATCTAATTGTTGGTATTTTTATAAGTAATGGACTTTACCCGTTGCGGTTTGCGATGATTATTGAAAATGTAAATGGCTGTGTGTGAACACCCTATAGGTACCTTATACGTACAATTAAATAACAGAAATACTCATTGAAGTTCGCTGATTTTAGAAGTTATAAAGAAATTACAAAGACATCACTATATTACGTGGCCCAGATCCACTATTACATCAACTACTCGTGTTGTTCTAATGTCGATTTTTTTAATCTAAACACAAATTATTATATTTAATTATATTATATAACTGTATGAATATATTTAACACTTTTAAAGTTATTGTTACTATAGAAAAAAATGTTATGAAAGCTATATAAACGTTAGAGAAATTTGCATACAATTTATATTTGTCGCAAATATTTTTTTCTCGAATCTTTACTATCGTCACATTATATTTATAAGGTTCTTTTTTATTAAATTGTTATTTAAACCCTAAAAATATTGCATAAAAAAATAAAAGAGAAAAATTCAAACTTACCAAACGTGTCACCAATTTTTGAAACGAAATGTGACATCATATGTCCCAAAATTGGTCTTATCAGCGTCGATATTACTACTGCAGTGAGTGTTTGTGAGAAAAATAGTTTGAAATTGTATTGCTATAGTGATTTCTAGAGCTATACTTCTACAAAAGACTAGTAATGTTATTTTGTGAATTTCTAAATTGTAATATCAATATGTTAACCTTTACTTTATATACCTTAAATAGTAAGAAGGTAGTAAGCACCAGGATATTATCATTTAAAAGTTTTATTAACTGATATGATTCACGCCTATTTTTCAACTGGTGTTGGCTTATTCCGTTTTCGACACAAAAATATTTGAGGCACAACTCCTAACTTTGACCGTATATTTCATTTTTCTACTTGCTGTTTCATTATGTTATATTTAATATTATTTGCTGCATCTTTTTTTTGTTTATTGTGTGGAAATCCCTTCGGGCCGTCACCCCACCGCGGTTTGCGGCGGGGTGGTGTGTCGAAATCGGACAGCCTAAACCACACGGTGTGCCACTCTGCTCCTCAGACAGGAGTTAACCAGGAAGAACTGTTATTATGACATCCAGATCCCTCCTAGTGCCTGCTCGCTAGCGCGGGCACCATCTGCGAGTAAACTCTCTATTTAGGCGACGTACAGCACACGCGGACGTTGCTTCCTCGTAGAAGGTTGCGACCGCGGTAAAACAGCTGTCGCTATCGGCTATGGAACGTATGACGGCTGATAGCGAGAGATCTCCTCCAAAAACTGAACTCCGCCCAGGTGGAACAAACCGCCAGCGTGTACTGAGCCGTGTCCTCACGGCAGTTGCAGTGATGACAGGCGGGACTGAACTTCCTCCTAGCGACCGAGTGCAGATACTTCCCGGAGCAACCGTGCTCGGGAAGGACCTGTGTCAGTTGGAAAGAAAGAGTTCCGTACTGCCGCCTTGCCCACCCGACGATGACTGGCTTGAGCTTCCACGGCGGCAAAGCCAGCACGTGGAGCACGACCAACGAGCCATCGTGGCTCGATGAGCTGCCTCACGCCACTCACATACCTCTTCGGGCGAGGGCCATATGCCGCTATCCGCCCGAAAGTCAGCCGTCGGCTAATAAACTTTGGCGAGCACTTCCACCTCCAAATCCCACGGAGGAGTTCCAGCCAAGCCGCACGTCGGCCCCGTTGACACGGTGCGATAACCGTGCATAGTTCTAACCACCAATATCCTCTGAGGGCGCCAGAGATGAGCCCTATTCTGGGCGGTTAGAGCCGCCACCAACACCGGTGCACCATACAGTGCCATTGGCCGGACGAAATCCGTGTATAGCCTTCTCGTCGCAAATTGGGCAAAAGTCACCCAAGGGCAGAAGCAGCACCGACCAGCTTTGGAGTAAACTGTCGGAAGTGCTCGTCGAAGAGCCACTTACCGTCAGGCCCAGATACTTCAGCTAGGCCTGAACCGGTACGAGGACATTGCTGTATCAACCTTAACCTAAAATTAATCTTCAATATTAAAATTTCGTAAAACCGCTATAGGAACAAAAAGATTTTAAAAAGGTTAGTTTTAAACCGAATCTTCTGGTGCTTGATAGCCAACACAAAACTTATTTCAGACTAATTACATATATCAAACTTACACTGAAATGATTAACATAACAATTTAAACACGAAAATGGTATAAGGTACTGTAGGGATAAATCAGGTATTTTATATTATGCGATTGAGTGAAGAAGTTAGTGAACAACAAGTAAAAGTCCTATAGGTAGTTTGATACAGTTTTTTTTCACTACCACTCCAATACTAAATACACAATTTACAGCACTAAAACAATATACTGTCATTATTACTTTTTACACCACATAAAACCGCTGTTGATTTTTCTTCGTTACATGTCGACTTGCACGAGCACACCACCAGTTAAACAATCAAGTCAGTTAGCCACTTGGCCAGAAGTTTGTCTTAAGACGATTTCAATTTTAATTAAAATTATTTATTTTATACGTCCGTGTAGTGACGGATTAAGAATACGTAGTGTTACCACCCCTATTCATCCCGTGGGTGTCGCAAGAGGCGACTAAGGGAACATATTATTCAGAAAAATATCACTACGAAGAGAAGGAATACTTGAAACAAACCCTATTCCAAACCGTCTGGCCAGCATGGTATAGTAGGCCAAAACTTCCAGCAGTGGATTGTAAAAGACTGTTGATAGAAAAAAATATACACGAGCAAAATTTTTAATTTAATATTTATTAATATTATGATTGTTAGGAACGCCAATAAAAGGTTTTAAATAACATATCGATTTAGGTAGAAGGAGAAACTCAAACTTCCTTTCAAAGGAGAAATTTATGTGCAGCGGTGGACTTTTAAAAGCCTTTAAAAGTTGATGATGAAGATGAATTAATGAATATTGTGTAAAAGAAACGAAAGATTTACGAGTACATTATAATTGTATACATTATAGTTGTGTAAATACAACTTTTAGTTGTTGTATTCAAAAGTAGTAGTGCTAGCATATTTTTTCATTTTTTTTATTCTGGGCCTACCAAGGTTACCCTATTCTACCTGATGGAAAGCTTGAATAGAAGTGTGGTGGTCACCATACTCATTGCGAATGCAGACAATTCAGTATGGTGAGCCACACTATGGCTGTCTAGATTAGGTATGGCGACACAAACAAATCGATTTTTACATATCACTATAGCACTTATACTGTTAGGTAAAAAATATAAATTTATATACAACGACAGGTACCAACATAAAGAAAATATGGTAGAAACGTTAGTTAATTGTTATAAAACAAAGAGTTGAATTCATAATAGTTCGTTTTTATGAGGGGACTACTCCATGACGTCGTAGAGTGCGTCGACTCTTTGTGGCTTAGGCCCGGAGGTTCCTGCGTCGGTAATTTTCTCAGCAATTAACATCCTACGTGGCTTAATTAGTAAAATGCGAAAGAAAAATATGAAAGAGATATTAAAAGTAATTACCCGACCGCGTTTAAAAACCTCGTTGTTATTTGCAACCGAGACCGGGTGAAATGTCAACTAATAATAATATCTAGCATGTATCGACATGTGTCATTCTGCCTACCTTTTATAGAATGACATTTTTCACAGCCTCTAAACCACCTGTTATTCTCAACTACTTCCACAATTATTATTTCTACATCTGTCTCAAGATATTAACAGTTTTTATTTTACCACCAAAATCACAAATCAGGTGTTATAATATGTATAAAATTATATTAAATAGAGTTATTAAAAAAAATAAAGTTTGTTATATTTTTTATATGTTTCTACATTTTAAACATGTTTAATTTCATCATCCAGCAATACCTATTTATTTATTGGAACTATAGAAGACTTAAATATAATTATTATTGAATAAATGAGTTATGTATAGACCTGAGTAGAATAATATTAGAAAGCCAATTATAGTTCCTCACTTTAACTTACTGTTTAGCTTATCAAAGTAAAATACAAAAAGGATGTCCTATTTTCGCTAATAAGTAATTAATTATTGTTTATTTGCATTTCCAATAAAAGTGACTGTGCTTTTTGCGACATATTTGTAGACCAAACCAAAATAAATACTATGATTATTTTTAATAGGTCTATTTATAGTTTCTTAAAACACTATTTTTATGTAAACTAGGAATATAAATCACAGCACGTCGTAATAATATTAAAGTGACTCGTGTGCCTTCCAGGGTTATGTTCCAGCCGTTTTATTTGTTTGTTACTATCGTATAAATGGAGCTAATTATAATAATTTCGTTGAAAATAACTGGCATTAAGCTGCTACCAAAAATACGTGAGTTTAACAACTTTTTCTTGGAACTGTCGGCAGAGAAGCCCGACGGCGATGTGCCACGCACGCACATCCAAAGTATTTGCAACGCGACCTTGAACGTGCATGCTCTGTAGTCTATGTAAATGGTTTCTTTTATAATAAAGAGGCAATGTACTCATTGGAAATGTATTATTTTATATTTTTACACATATTTCGCAATGTAGTTGTTGACTCAATACGTATAAGAGTATAAAGTAAGAAATGCAATCGATCATGTCTAGGTGCTAAGTTTAAAACCAATCTAACTTTAAATTTTAAGATTTTTTTTAATATAAGTGAAGTTGTATACCAAAAATGAAAAGTCTGACCGAAAAGCGCTGTCTCGTAAGTGTTCATAGGTGTGCGTGAGCCATTGCCTTAATTAATTCCGTCAGATATTCGTAACTCATCCTATAAGTACTCAAGTTTTAAAGCAAATTGAACATGTAAATTAATATAGGTACTTACATAATGAAAACTTTTCGATAGGAGCTCATCACGTCACAGGTTTTTCTGCCCAGGACTACATAAGTCCTTACTCGTTTATCGAAAGAACAAGTTGTGAACAGTGATTATTCATTTATAAATATAAACTATATCTTGCAACGTAACAAGCTTTTGTAAGTTCCACCTATTAAAATACCTGTTATGTTAACGTGTATGTATGTATGTATATTCCTGCGACTCACTTGAATATAATTACAAAAGAGACAGACAAAGGCTTCAAAGAAGGGGATCCCTTGTTTCCATTCGTCGCTTGGTCGATTGTTTTTTATCACGTTGGAACTGGTTTCAAAATTGGTGCACCTATTATCTGGTCCCAGCCGGTGAAGGTCGACCGGCAATAAAACATTTTGGAGCAAATTCCATCACGCAAAATATTAGATGATAATTTTTGGAGATGTATTTTTCTGACGTTATAGCGTATCGTCTCTAATTTTTACGTGTGTAAAGCAGGACAGTGGTTGTAGAGAGGTGAAATATGCATTTTAAAGGAGTATGTATTGGCTCAGATAATAAAAATATATTCTAAAGATACTTACTTTGTAAAAAGTAAGTAAAGACATATAGTTCTGAACAACAATGTAATTAAATAATAATAACATAACTATCGGTTTTTTTGTCCCTGCACCCAAAGTCGGTGAATTATTTTTTACATTTTTAAATATATTTTTATATGTATGTAAATGTTTTTAATAATGTAGTTTATATGTCTTATAATGTTATAAAGAGAATAATAATATCATCACACTAAATTTAGTAAAGCCTGTACTATAGTAACCAGACTGCTGATAAATATACTTATATATCTCTAAATACATATATTATGGATAAATTACATCCAGTCACAAATAAATGATAGAAGAAATTGATGAGTGACTCAAGAAAGAGTCAAATATAAATATAATTTAGGATTGAGTGATAATAATTATTGTCATGAGTTCTTTCAGTGAACTTCATATTACTATTACTCTGCTTTAAAAAAAATTGTGTATCACACACAAATCTTAAAGAAATAATAAATATGAATTATTTTATGCTGCCTATATACCCCGATCAGTGAGAGCATCATGCAAGATTTTAAATATTTGAACCGAATAACTTTCGCCGTTAACTGTACCTCGGATTGTACCGAGTGTTTCTTGTTTCTTTTCTGATCGAAACGAGAAGGTTTCGCCGGAGGCTTAATGTTCGGACAAATAGTGGGCGCCCGCACGCCTGTGTCCGACACATTACCACACAATTTTAGCGGCTTATCAAAAAAGAGTTCCATTGTAGCTTAGGCATTACTCGTGAATATTTTACAACGTAAGGATTGGAACTCTGGTACAATATACTACGATTGACTCACCTAGTTTTTTTGTATAGTAACAAAAATGATTTAATTGTACTAACACTAAAGGATTCAAGGATACCTAAATACTTCAGAATTATAGGATAATTTCAACTAGATATGTGTCAGTTTCACAAAACTTAAGTTGTTTTTTTAACTTTTTTTAACTAACTGCTTTATTATCTTCATCAGTATCTTTGTTTGTTTGTTATACACTTTTGTAAGCATCTTTTTTATGTTAGTCTTTTTCAACTATATCAATTTTATTTTTTAACATTTTGACATGAAACGGATACAAAGAACATCTAGACCCAGAACAACAATTTGAGGATCACGCAAAGTCTCGTCGCAAGTGGGGTTTGAGCCCAAATCACTCAGCGCAGTAGAAAATCGCGCGTCGACTAAAACCCTTACGCTACCAGTGCAGTTACTTGTAATGCAACTATTTTTACGCGATTTACACGTTTGATGTATAAGCACCACCTAATATATTTTTTTATCAGGCACTTTTGGGCTCTGCATATTCGTTATCACCAACACCCAGAAATATGTATTTATGTGTTCGCTGCTATAACTTTTTATTTAAAAATCATTTATCCAGATTCAACTTCGTATTTCCTTATAAATATTAAATTATAGCAAAGAAATTTATAAAAAATATTACTTTACAAAAAGTCGGCTTGACTCAATAGACCATGACAATTTATATCGGAACAAAAAGTCGAACTTGCCCCCACGCATATGGCAACATGCACACACATGCGTGTCGAAGCCGGACCACGCCGTGTCACATACATAATATTCTTGACACAACACGGTACGTTAACGACACGACTCCGACAGGATTTGATATGTCACATCAGATCAACAGCCTTTGGTCTGATACTAAAGAAAGGTTTCTCCTTGAAAAGGAGGTTTGGCCAACTATACCACGCTGGCCAGGTGGGGTGGTATAGGGTTTCTTTTCAAGTTTTCCTTCTCTTTACAGTAATGTTATCTTACGTAGTTTGCACGTTAAGTCGGCTCTTATGTCACTCACGGGATAAATAGAGGTGCTGACACTCTGTGTCTGTTTAATCCATCACCACACAGAGATTCAACTGGTTGTATAGCGTGTTGTTTTAGCGTGACTTCTTATAATTTCGTTAGAATAATCATTAAAATTGTGGGTACAGAGTATCACAAAAGTATAATTTATAGAACTCCGAAACAGATTTCTGCGTAACTGGCATTCAAAATTATCGTGTAATACGTATATTTGTGATTTTATGAACTTAAAAAGAATATACTAGACATTTTTCCTTTAATGGTTTTTACAAAAAGCAGCCTCGTTAAAACTATGCCATTTTACTATCCCAGTGTCGTGATAACAGAAGTTCTCTCATTTCCACTCCATATTAAAGTAAATAAATTATTTGTTTCGGCTCAATTGGAACGATCTGCCATTTGGCTTGTGACTAATGACCTCAACTAACTAGCGCGGTTTCACGCCTACGCTACCTTTCCACGTGTTAAAAGTTTAAAACGGCTTAACAGGCCGTGTTACTTGTATATTCATATCTAGTTAGCATCGGTTCCGGTAACAAATTATCATAATTAGAACTTTTAATTCCAAAGGGAACTAATCTTAATATTAAATCACATATAATCTTGTCCACGCTTCAAACTATAGTAAAGTAGCTAAGTTGTACGAGTATATATACTTAGTCTGGCCATAAATACTGTTACACTTAATTATAAAAAAATATTACATTTGAATTTCGAATCTGTCATTTTTATACGATTGTTCATTGTGTTTTCTCATTTTGGCGCCAATACATTGTAAAATATTTTGCGATATTAAAATGGTGTGGGGTGATAAAGAGAACCGAATCGCTGTGATAGCATTACACAAAGTAGGTATGGAGCCAAATGCAATTTTTAAAACTCTCCATACACTTGGTATTAGTAAAATGTTTGTGTACCGGGCTATTAATAGGTACAATGAGACCTCCTCTGTTTGTGACAGAAAAAGATCTGGCCGTCCACGTAGTGTTCGTACGAAAAAGGTGGTCAAAGCAGTAAGGGAAAGAATTCGAAGAAATCCTGTCCGAAAGCAAAAGATTTTATCTCGGGAAATGAAGATAGCACCTAGAACCATGTCGCGTATTTTAAAAGATGACTTAGGACTTGCAGCCTATAAGAGACGCACTGGCCATTTCTTAACTGATAATTTAAAGAAGAATAGGGTGGTAAAATCGAAACAACTACTGAAGCGGTACGCAAAGGGAGGTCACAGAAAAATTTTGTTTACGGATGAGAAAATTTTTACAATTGAGCAACATTTTAACAAACAAAATGACCGTATTTATGCTCAAAGCTCTAAGGAAGCTTCCCAATTAGTCGACAGAGTGCAACGTGGACATTATCCGACTTCAGTGATGGTTTGGTGGGGTGTTAGCTATGAAGGAGTGACTGAGCCATATTTTTGTGAAAAAGGTATCAAAACATCGGCACAAGTGTATCAAGATACCATTCTTGAGAAGGTAGTTAAGCCCCTTAACATCACCATGTTCAATAACCAAGTATGGTCCTTCCAGCAAGACTCGGCGCCGGGTCATAAAGCTCGGTCCACGCAGTCTTGGTTGGAATCGAACGTTTCGGACTTCATCAGAGCTGAAGACTGGCCGTCGTCTAGTCCCGATCTTAATCCGCTGGATTATGATTTGTGGTCAGTTTTAGAGAGTACAGCTTGCTCTAAACGCCATGATAATTTGGAGTCCCTAAAACAATCTATACGATTGGCAGTGAAGAATTTTCCCATGGAAAGAGTGCGTGCTTCTATTGATAACTGGCCTCATCGTTTAAAGGACTGTATTGCAGCCAATGGAGACCACTTCGAATAAGCTTTTTATATTTTTAATTGTTTTATATTTATGTATTAAACTGACACACTGTAAAAGTAATAAATGTTATTTGCAGTTAACAATTTTCTTTTTTCTTTATTACAATATTTATGGCAAGACTAGGTAAAACATAAAACGCACAAGTGTCAACCTGGCAACGTCTACGATCTCAATCATTATTAGTATATATACCTATACCTATACCTACTCGACATTTATATCATTTCTACATTAACAAAATGTATATTCTGTAGAAACAAACGAGTCTTAATGTAAGTTCACGTGGATAAACCCATTTGATTGCTGGTTTTGCGACTTTAAGATGTAGGTAAATATACTTCATTTTTAGCACATTTGATAAAATACTGACTGAGTATTTGTTATATCTTTCTAAGAAAATGTTTCTGAATAGAAAACGAAACACAAATCCCTAGGAAGTTTATTACTGGTTAGTTTTTTTCTTTGTTGCCTGAAAACTGACTTACAGTAGCGAGTTCCTTGCCTTGTAATCTATCAATTTACGCTTACCCTATTTAACATAAGTAGGTACCTATCTATTGCAGTATATTGGCCTGGTGGTTTAGGCGGTTACCATGGCGCTCTCAACTGCACTGAGTGTTGTGGGTTCAAATTCTACTTGGCACAACACTTTTTGTGATCCACGAGTTGTTGTTCTGAATCTGGGTTTCCTTAGTGTCCGTTTCTTGTATGTCTGTAAAGTCCCTCATGACACAGGATTTATTCATAGTGCGGGCGTTGTCTTTTTAAAAAAAAACTTGTTAGGGAAAGATAACCAATCTACAGTGTATTATTAACTTTTTGACTTGTCACGTGACGTGTCCTTAAAGCGTGAAGCTTACTTCTTTAGTGTAAAAAGTACTACACTCACGCTCAGTTGATTAATTAGCCGATTTCAGCACTGAAATAATAATGATTATAGATGCATAAGTATGACTGTCAGCGCTTCTATAATAATAGATTTTCATATATTATAACTCTAATAGCTAATACTGATTGACTGTCTTATTGGTCTTGCAGTTAGTGTACGCGACTGCCGAACAAGAGGTCTCGGGTTCGAATCCCGGGTCGGACCAAAGCGTGTTATTGTGTTTTTATGATTATAGAAATGATTAATAATAGAATGGAGTTTGAAAGTTACCCCCGAGCCTCGGTGAGCTCGTAAAGACGTCGGTCCTGCGACTAATCTCTCTCCGGTCGTGTCGGATAGCCATCCTATTGAGTTGTGAGAGTGAGGGAACAGACAGTGCACCTGTGTTTACGCACACACTTGTGCACTATATCTCCTGCGTAGATGGCTGGCCTTTGTTAGATTGGCCGCCGCAGCTGAAATCGACTAAGGGTACATCATCAACAGCTAACATGGTATCGCATACCAAAGAAATTCTCTGCCAAAGTTTAATTTATTTTAATTTAGTCAAATAATTTTACTTGACTATCTAGAACAACATAATTCAGTTTTTGCCTACACTCTATAAACTAGATTATTGTTTGCGAGACACCTATCATTATAAATAATGTCAATGATTCAAGTCGGTAATTATCAAACGTTTTAATGAACTTCTTATAAAAAGTGTAGGACACGAAAAATCCTACGCCAACAGATCCAAATAACAAAAGTGATCTATTTAAGTGTAATTAAGCTGCCACTGAGAGTTTCACACATCAACGGGACCGTTCGCGTGCAAGACGCACCTTAATGTGGAAATAATGTTCCGAAGCCATTATCTTTTACTTAATTCATACAACTTATTTTTACGACATCGTATGTTGTTTGACTTCCATATGTTGAAGTATATCGTAAATACTGTTCTAGCAAAAGCTAACAGTATAGGAAGACCCGATCAATATTGCCCCCTCCTAGTGTCAAGTGACAAATGCCATTCAGAACCCTTTAACGGGTGCGTCGTCGCTGGCACAATTAGCAGCAGAGTACGAGTCAAGGCGAATTATTTTGTCATTTGATATCGTAGCCTTGCCTCATTAATTGCACAGATCCGATCAATGAGTGGTGTTTACTAACATCTAACAAGTTGCGGTAGAAAGTCTGAGCTATCATGTGACCCTTGGTCATTCTTGCAATAACTGCCTGACTTTATTTATAATTGTTTACAATTAAATCAAAAAATTTTTCAATACTTATTATTGCCATATACCTTGCATTACCGTTTTACCATTGAAATGTAGTGCGAGAAAAAGAGGTACGAGTATGGTTCGGCGGTTTGTTCATAAACAAAAAACCTATTAAGTTTTATATTTTGTTGTATTTATAATGGTCATAAGTAATATCTTACAACTCAAATAAAGCATTCCCGGTTAAAAATTAAATTCCTATTCAATCTACAGCTACAATTTAAAAATTTAAGGAAAGATGATACTACCCAAAAAAATAAAAGCACACATAGTTTACGCTACCTAAAACTTACTGTTGTGAAATCATAATAGAATTTGCATCAAATAGATTAAAGTCAATTATGTTCCAACATCAAAGCTAACAATGTGTTATAAATTGTAGATTCCAAATTAGTTGGTTGCCGTTTGCGTTAGGATCAATGGGGAACAAAGGGGAGGCGATGTTCGTTCAACGCGCTGGCGGCGATGACGGCGTACGGTTTCACCCGGAATTAACTCGATAATTCTCTAATTGTGCAATTACCCATTGGCAATTTAGTCTCAGCTTATCGACCGAAATCACATCAATTGCCCCAGAAGTGGGTCGCTTTAAACATTGTTACTGTACTATAATTTGGAGTACTGAATATAATATTATTATAAATATGTACTAATATTATATTATTTTATAATAATTCTATGTATTTTAATTAATATATACATATGACTATAATAGATAATTTTAACTATTCACGGAGGCAGAGTTTGATGAAATTGCTGCCATCTTCAGAACGTCGTCTATGACCATAAACCGTCACACTAGCGTATTTCTAATTGTAAGTTTATATATATCTACTAATATTTAAATGAACAAAACTATCCATCTAATTTTGATCTCGGAAACCTCTCGACTTTGGGACTCTTGTACTGTATGTAACCGTTAGACAAACAATTAAATTTTTATAAAGACAAGCCCCTTCTATTAAAATGAATGTAGTAAATTAATATTAAAAATTCATCTCGCTCTCAACTTATACGTACAATATATAAAGTTCTTATATTTAAATAAGCAATCAATATTATTATGTTACGTAGTTTACTCGACGCATAAAGATTAGACTCATTATATTCAATAACGTGATGTCGAAAAAATATTAGCTCATAAGCATAGTTATGAATTTTATGAAATACAATTTTGTGAGTAACGAGTTCACGATCATGTTAATAACACGTCGCGAGCTAAGCGTTTCGGTTGAATATTCATTTCTGTTCAACATAATTTTGGTATATAATTTTAAATTGTTCAATCTGAGTGTAGCCGCGGCCATTTCTCTGCAAGTGGAATACCTTCGCTCTTAGCTACCACGTTGTATTGCTTCACACATTCATTTAATCATTTCACTTATACTATGAGTAGACTCATGTATTTTGTCACTTATATTTATGGTAACTTGTTAATTTTGGTGCATTATAAAAGCCAGTCTGAGTAACGTATGCAAGAATATAATGAATTTAGTATAGTAGATAATGTTCAAGAGACTTAACTAATTCTTGAAAACGGGCAGAGAATTATATCTTCATAATATTTTATGATCTGATCGTACCCTGCAACATTATTTTTATACAAGTTATTCTTACATCAGATCTAGCTTTTTCGGTTTTGTGTTTTTTAAACTACTCCATATTTTTGATATATATTTAATTGCACTACAATTATTAGTATTAGTTATTTTATTGATTCATTTGTTGCAAGTTGCAAAAATTGCTTTTAATACTCCACACAAGTATTTCATCTGTCTTCTTGTGCAATTATTTTAATAATTGAAAACAACATTTAATAGCGGTGAGTATAATCTCAATATGTTTCTTTGACCTAATAAAGATAAAGTGCATAATTAAGTAATCTGATACGGTTAGTCATTGGAATGTCCGGTTGCTTTCCAATTATCCGTGGGCAATGAAAGCAGTACCTTGCTTGAACCACTATATGAATACAGGTACTTACTAAGTTCTGTATTATGTACATATGTATGTAGGTATAATAAGTAGGTACTATATTACGTACTCCCTTGGGTTTGTTTCAAGTTTTCGTTTTTTTTGTAGTTATCTTGTAGTCTTCGTAGTTTGTCCCTTAGTCATCTCTTACGACACCCAAGAAATGAGTAGGTTTGGTGACACTCCGTACTCTTAATCTATCACCGCACGAATAATAATAACTAAGGGTGTACGTATCAAAGCTTTATAGTTGACCCTCATTCAGTTGACAAAGCGCACTCTTATAGTAATCTCACTTTTAAGAAGATTTTACAGTTTCCGTTTCCAAAGACACAAATTTCCGTTCGACGTAAAAATATTTTATTAATTTCTAGGTATGTGTTTATAAATCGTAATATAAATATGAGTCTAAGTGGCATAAAAATATGTAATTACCCTAATAGCATATCAATGTATAACATTTAGTAACATCGACGTTGTGTGCCTTTCTGAATTAGCATCCACCTTACATGTTTAATGATTAGTATTTTTGTAACTCATTACATGTAGTCTAGCTTACCTTATGGACTAAGGTAGAAAACATTACACTGCACTACACTTTATTACAAAATTAAAAATTAATTATATTATTAAATTAATACATAAAACAAATTTTTTTTTCACATTTGCTTGATGGAAAGTTGGAATACAATCCAAGAGTGATAGTCACCATACTGAATGCGAACGTGTATGAGTAATGGGTATGGCGACACACACTATGGCGGCCTAGTGATATGCTTTTTCACGGCTTAAAGGAACCGGGGTCATATTAATATATTGTGCAGGAAACTACAATTTCCGAAGTTAAATTGCAATCGTCTCATAAGAAGTTTATATCTTTCAACCGATATATTTCATCCTAATCGTATTTAAGAGTTGTTTCCTACTAATTATAAAGTTATCAAACAAATATATTGTGAAGGTTAAGTGTAGTTAGAATTGTTATTTTTTCATATAATAAAGAATTATAACTGCTATTTGGGTAATTATAGGTACAACTTGAAATGTATTATTAACCGATATAATCAAATTAGACCTTGGTTAAAGCTTGAGATGTATAGAGTACCTCACAATTCAGTACTTATAAATATATCTGGCGTAGTTGAGTTTGACAGCAATGTCAGGGGCGTAAATTTCATTTATGTTCAGTGCAAATTTAAAAAATAATGCATATAAATATTTGCTTATATGAAGTTTTATAAAATAAAATAAATTTGAAAATTACTACTATTACTTAAAAATTAAAATCGCCGATTTATACATTTTAGGACTATAATGTAAGACAGTATTTTTTTTGTTGAATAATTAGCATGACCTCAATCAATGCTGGAGTGATAATAGCAAAATATAAGTATAGGCTCTTGGTGTATGCGACTGCTAATCTCTCCGAAGAGGTCTCGGGTTTGATTACTGGCTCGGACTAAAAAGTGTTCTCGAAATTTTCCTGCAAGATACTCGTAACAAAAGCCCAAAGTATGGCAATTGGCAGTGTTTTACGTTCGTACCTTGGAGAGCACGTTAATGACAATTATTGGGAAGTCAGTACCCTCAAATATACTGACAATTCGTTCAGCCTTCGAATTTAGTTTACCCCTAGGTCTAATGCCAGTCGCTTCGTGGAAACCTGTAATTGAGGTAAAAACAGTTGAAATATTAGCCGACACCAAATAATCTTCGGAATAATAAAGGCCAGGAAGAATATGTATTCAAATATATTAATCAAATTACTAAAATGAACTTGACAAAAAGCTACAACTTCCACCAAACACTGTCTTCCACAAAAAGAAACAATAAAATATCGAGAACTATAATATATTTAGTACACACCAGTCTAAAGTTATTTTTACCACACCCTAACATATAACGTGTATAATAATTATACTTATTATATTTTACCTTTTATTTGCACACTTTATAGCCTACGATAATGAATACGGTTGTACTAACCTTACCTACCCAAATTCCATTCACTGTGCTGTCTATGAACCATGGTCAAACTGCACTGACCCCGATCATAGATTATATTCAGACGAATTATATACTATTTTAATTATAACTTATATCTTCCTGGGGCAAAATATAATTTGCTTTATACTAAAACACTGCTCTCACCAATTCACATTTGTAATTACTTCAATTACCAACTTCCTTTTCTTCTATTTGTATTTGATGTCCTAATTCTTGGAAACATAGGTTTCATAACAATATACTTACTCCTAGGGGGTTTCAAGATACAATACTCAACATAATAGCAGTTACGTGTTGACTTTTCGTTGACATGTTTAAAAATTCAAAGCGTATAGCGAATACGAGCAAGTCAACTTCAATTGAATGTAGATGTCAGGTTTTAAACAAGTTTCTACTAGGAAAGAATTGTCTGTCAAACGATGCACTTTCATCCTTTAGAAGAAAGTGACTATCAATTTTACTAATATAGCATTATATTCGCATGTGTGAGTGAGTTATTTGATATTATTGATGATGAAATCAGCAAGGCACAAGGCGTTGCAAGTTTCCTTAAGGGTTAGGAATCGTGTACTACCAAGCGTTTGTGTTGTGTAACTTGTTGACAAATTGTTGAAATACACATTTATGTTTTATCATTAATCATTGTTTACACCCATATAAGAAAAACATGTTTATATTATTTATTTTCGGCACATAGCTTTAATAGTTTCATGTAAATCTTTAATTCAACAGTCGTCAGGATAATTGCACCAACAACAATATTTCGTGCACCATGTCAGCTGCGACTACCTGACCTGCTGATACTACAATTTTGTGCTCACATTAGGTAATCTCGTTTTATTTCATCTCATATTTTTTATGACAAAAGATCTTCGTCATTTTTGACAACGAAAGCCATCAACGTTGTATAATGTGTCCGTGGCGCCGGCGTGTCGGGACCCGGCCGAGGCGTCATCTACGCTTTGATCCAATCTTGAGGCGCGTTTGGTTGACGACCAATTACCCGGTATCACTCTGTTTCGGCCTGCGCCTGCGCCCAAATGGAACATAATGCCTAGGTGTCTCACAGGCTTGAATCAATTCTACTCATTTTAACACTCGTCGTCTAATACCCATTGTTTTTAAATTGATTCGAAATAGCTTTGGGAATGGTGTCGATTTTATAGCACTTATTTCTGACAGTGCTATTTATGAAATCGAATTGTCAAATAAATATGATCGTTATTTGATTCTGAATGTTGAAAACGATTTTCCGCTTAACCATTGGGTCAAAGGGGTAAATTGTACCCATTAATATCTATTTTGATATAAATTGAAAGAATGCATGAAACAGGATGTTCAGATCACGTCCGTGACAGAGAAGAATAGATAAGGACTGCTGAACCTAGATAAATTTGGGAAAAGAACAAGATGCTAGGGATGATGAAGAGTGAAATTGATTGCTTTGTAACAGAACCCTTTTGGTACAGCGATACATAAATCTGTATTAAGAAATATTAATAATAACATCTCATCTAATCTTCGTGATACTGCATTACAACTGCCCTAACTAAAAAGATTTTTGTTGATACTATAGTTTATACCTTTTTTTGCTTTGAGTTTATTTGCTTTTCGCACCATACCCTCCGGAGGGACGAAGGGCATGTGTGAGACTTCGGGAGATCCGGACTACCCACTAAACCTCATGCTGAGGTCGGCAGTCGGCAGAACGCATTACCGACTTCTGGTGTTCCCTGCCATACCTCACAATTGAGGACATCCCAGATATCTCATGCCCCAGTCAAGACGCTATTGCACCTCTCACCGTTCTACACATACTATAGTTTATACGTAAACAACTTTACACTTGACAATTTATAATAACATTATTCTATTATGTAATTATGGCTCTTCTAAAAAGTACCGAGATTACTTTATACTAAATTGATAAAATTTGTATAACCCGATTAAATCTGCTTTGAACAGATTTTCTCGTTTTATTAATAAAAATATTTTTTCTTTTGTGTAGTGAAGCAAATGGACAGTGTATAGTATAATGGCAAGCAGATTTAGCTTCAGCTTTAATCATCATTACACCTACGCATGCTAAATAAAAAGACGAAACATCGAGATCAAGACAACAAACATAATTCTATAATTGAGAGCAAAAATAATAATTCGTGGAAGGTAATGTTGCGCATGCACTGATGACGTAAGTGCCCGCCGCAATTTGGTGAAGTTTTATTATTTTTTTATGGTAATTGTAATTGTCGTGGAGTTAATTGAGAGAGCAGCCATATTTACAACTCAGCTCCGTTGATCTGACGTAAGATAGCGTTTGGTCCGCCCCCATTATTTCTATTTACTAGAATGCCGCCGCTCGCCGTCTACTAGTAGGTATTAATAATATACTGTGTACTGTAATTATGACTATCTCTTATGTTCATATACGCGATTAGTTTTAGCAAACTCTTATAAAAGTATAAATGTTACTAATTGTGTAGTTTCACAATTTTTTTCTGAACAATTTCATTGTACATTACGTGATATATTGGGTATATCCGCTTGTCCTTCAATTTGTTGAATGTTTACTTTAGTCATATTAAACTTTATAATTTTCGATTTTTGAAGTTATACTTCTTTTGGCGCGATTAGGGAAAATAATCAGAGTGAATTTTTACGATGCGCTCGCACATCGACAGAAAAAGCGACAGTCCGAAGTTTGTTGGTACCGACAGAAAAAAGTAACAGACTGAAGTTAGTGGCTAACATTTTTTTTATTTTTGGTTTATTACGCCAAAGAAATATAATTTCTTAAGTACGTACATAAGTTATATAGTTGCTACGAATTTAAGAAGTCATTAATAGGCAATATTTTTAACTTAGGGACTTACCTCTAAACTTATGAATGCTGTTATTTAATGAAGATTTTAATTATACACATTAAAACAATTTATTTTAGACTTTAAATGAACTTGATATACAATATAGTCTCATAGACTTGGAATACTACATATAGGTATCAAAACTTTGATCTCTAGTAATAGATGTAAGCAGAGGCATCTGCCTTAGTAGAAGGTATTAACAAAA
Organism: Hypercompe scribonia; assembly: GCA_949316085.1. NCBI lineage: Eukaryota > Metazoa > Arthropoda > Insecta > Lepidoptera > Erebidae > Hypercompe > Hypercompe scribonia. The sequence goes on along the minus strand of OX438972.1, from coordinate 9,063,169 downwards.
ATGGTTCCTATTATAGAAATATATATTTTATACTTTCCTTGAAGTACTTAGGATATGTCAGGCCGTTTTTCCTCGTAGCACAGCTATTTCACTTCTACCCATTCACTATTTTGTCTATAGATATGAAACAGGTCTACTACACGACTGGCTTTTGGGAAATATCTATTCAAAACACTATCCTCCTATTTATTATTCTTCTAATTTTAATTCTGAAAAAGTGAAATTATTCCCACACAGAGTTTTTTTTAATCAATTATGATGATCCACATTAAAGACAGGCTTCCATACAACATTAATCTGAAGGAACTTATTTTTTTAATCCTCTATAAACTTCAAGGCATCAGAATCAACAGTAAGGGCTGGCACACACTGCATCGCAACAGCTGCGCCAATCACAATAAACAGGGCGTGGTCGGTCACCCCTGTACCCCTTACCTCAACAGCCCTCCCCCTCTCACTGTTCGGCGCCGTGTCGTGATCCCTGAATTATATTAATGTATACAATGGAACTTTTTTATCAAACCATTGTGTCTCACATTGGGGTGAAATATCCGGCCGGATGCTCTTATGAATCTCACCTTTATTTAGCAAAAAAGAACATCAACGAACGGATTAATATTTCTATACAATAACACTTTATACATAATTGCAAATATGCAATTTAAAAAAAGACACACGCATTACCAGAATTCGTATCGTTGGGATGGTCGTAAGAGGCGACTATGGGACAACTACACAAGACAACATCACTGCAAAGAGAAGGAAAACTTGATATATCCTATCTTATAATAACCCGTGTGGCCAGCAACCTATGTCCAGCAGTGAACTATTAGAGGCTGCTGATGTGTGTGTGATGTGATATGAAAATTGTTAGAATAACAATAATATTTTGGTTAAGTACATGTAGATGCAAAAGTATAAATTAAATTATAATGTACAGTTAATTACCAGTTTATGCCTAATTTTTAACATCATTTACAAATTTGGGTTAGGCTGTCGTAAATTGGTTTAGTATAGAAGTCATTTTTACCTAACCCTTTCTTAAACTTGAATGAATACTCGATGATTGTAATATAAATAAATATTTATAAGAAACAAGTTTTACAATGGGTACTCTGTCATGATGAGGGTTGTGTTTATTAATTTTAACGTCCTGCGGCTGCGCAGTAGCAGCGGGCGGCTGTCGCCACGTCTGCCTAATTGTAAATACACTAACTTTAGCTTCTTATAATTTATTTATATTGTTTCTTTAGCCTCAAGGCATAAGCGGCACCAAAACATCAGCATACGTATGTATTAGACTATAAATCTTGTATGACACTCCAAACATTTCCCACGGTGTAAAAACAAGAAGATAATGAATCCAAAATATGAAATATAGTCTTTTTATTCATAATAATTAACTATTTATTCTCTGTCGTTCCAGGAACATCCGAGCTTACGCGGTACGCCGTTGGCAATGCTTGCGGCGCAGTGCAACAAACTCTCCAGTAAATCACCTCCACCGCTAGCCGATGCAGCTGTTGGCAAGGGGTTTCATCCATGGAAGAAAAGCCCAGGAACACATTCCCCACCAGGCGCCAGTGCAGCACCGCGCTCTCAACCCCCAACTTGCAATCCATACGGACGTGGGCCTACATCATGCGCAGCCGCGCCCTCGTACGGCAATGATCTCTATTTTCCGTCGTCCGGAGACCAACTACTCGGTAAAAGTGAATCGAGTGCAAGTCTCGGCTCGATGTACTCGCGCCATCCCTACGAGTCGTGGCCTTTTAATGTCGGCGGCGGAGGTGGAACAGGTGCTTTGAAAGCGGCTGAAATGAGTGGTGTCAGTACCGTGGGAAGTACGTGGTGGGATGTGCACAGCGGTTGGCTGGACGTCGGCGGACAAATGGCTAATTATGCCGGTCAAGATTATTCTCAATTGACTCATTCCTTATCGGGTGGTGCACATTTATTACCACCTGCTCCTCATCTGTTACAAGATGCTTATAAATCTGTGTTGCCTACACAAGGATCATACGGTCTTCATGGGCCAGGTTCACCGGCACCTCCCGCTCAAGCACCTTCTCCGAGATCGCAGCGCCGTTACGCCGGACGAGCAACATGTGACTGCCCAAACTGCCAAGAGGCCGAAAGGCTGGGGCCAGCTGGTGCACATCTACGAAAGAAAAATATACATAGCTGTCACATTCCCGGCTGTGGGAAAGTTTATGGAAAAACATCCCACCTGAAAGCTCATTTGCGTTGGCACACTGGAGAACGGCCTTTTGTGTGTAATTGGTTGTTCTGTGGCAAGCGATTCACTAGGTCTGATGAATTACAAAGACACTTGAGAACACACACGGGAGAAAAGAGATTTGCGTGTCCAGTATGCAATAAGAGGTTTATGAGATCAGACCACCTCGCAAAGCACGTTAAGACGCACAATGGAGGAAAGAAAGGAAGTTCAGACTCTTGTTCAGATTCAGAGGAGAATAGTCAAGGAGAAGGCGGTGCGGGAGGAAGGTCGCCGGAACACGGTATAGATGTGAAGCCGAATTCGTTGGTGTGACGGGAGCGTGCGGCTCTCGCTGGGCCGCACCACGGGCCGCTCCTGTGATGGCGCCCGCGCGAGTCGCCGCCCCGCTACTGCCCTGTACATACCACATATCATTACACCGTAACATAGACACACGTGTAATTAAAGACAATGCGTCCGTGTAAACCTACGTGATCGTGAAGGTATTTGTTGTGAGACTTAAAGTGTTGTACAGTAATAAATATTATTAAAATTAATTAACTCGTATTATAGTTAGGTATTGTATGTTAAACTAGAGTAAGTAGACACTGTAGTCCAAATTTGCAGATTTAATTTATTTATATCAATACCTCAACATATTTCAAAAGGAATGGCTTATTTATTATACAGATCTAAGCAACCATTACGTGTAAACTTCATTTCGCTCGTATATTAGTTGTGTTATTTACTAAATTTTACGTGATTAGTTACAAAACGTCTGCTCTACTTGTAACAAGCACAACAATCTGTTATTTTGATACGAAAAGTACGAAGAATTATTGTGAACCTTTAAAAAATAATTATTGATATAATGGCACCAAATCAAATGTTATAAAAGAATCAATCTTTATATAATCTACGCCATATCCTATGAGAATAAACATATATCTATTTATCCTCGCAATACGAACGACATATTTATTACTTAGACACCTAATCTATGTAGTGTTTGAAAGAAAAACAATTCAACAAAAAACAAATTATATTTTACTGTGTATACTTTTCAATGTAAACTATTTTTAACGAGTAAAAAGTTCATGATACCTAATAGGTGTGTTGTTTAAGCTTTCAAACAGTAATTGTTTTCTGAAATATTTTCCTTCTGGGTCATGAATACACCGTAATTTTTTTTAATATATTATAGTAATTGTATGATCTACAGCATCTAGCAGATTTACAATACACTTAAGTTAAAATATAACAAAAACGATCTATCAGCGTTTCATTGGCAATTTATTATGACAAAAGAAGAAAAACCTACATTTATATTTATTTTATTGGATAATGTAAGATATATATGAACTTAAGTGGAACTATGTCGATAAATCAGATTACCTTGTATATGAGCCAAATGAAACAAAACAAAATATTATTGTTTCAACATTGAACAGAAACATTTCAGTTATTTCTTTTCTGTTTAGAACGTGTAGAAGAAAAGAGTTTCTGTTTTCATTTATTAATTAAAACGAGAATGAACTTAAGATGTATATAGCCTATGTAACATATATACTTTTATGTGTTTTTATAACTACTGATCTTACAACTTCGGCAGTCAATATCAAAAAATGTTTGGTGATAACTGTTAGCTTGAAAATATTAATTGTAAAATTTATAATGTATATTGTACAAAATTTGTGCGAATTAAAAAATGCCTGAAATTGATTTTATAAAAATTGAATATATTTTTCCGAGTGGACATTTGCATTTTTATTTTTTACGGATGGATAGATTATTACAAGTAGGTAAAGAAAGTAACATAAAAATCGTATTGGCTTTGAGTTCCTAAAGAAAGGTGTGTCCTTCATCATTAGCTATAACTTGGAGTGTTTAAACTAAAATATTGTTTTATACAACTTCAGTCAAGTAACGCAGACAAGTTTAACTATGATATTATTACCATATAATTACTATATCATTGACAGTTCAGTCGATACTTAAGGTATCAGCTAGTCGACAAGGTGGTATAATATAGTTGGTAACAGAACCTATCTAGAAGTAGCACAAATATATGTATGTCTAGCCTACACAGTGTAGGTACATATACATATTTTGGTAAACGTATTCTCACATAGAATTCACTAACTGCTGAGGTGTATTGTATAAACTAGACGATGAAAAGTAGTTGTCAATAGTTGTTAAAAAGATAAGACTATCTGAAGTAACATCGCTTAAATTCCTTTAAGTTATTTTGATAACTTAGTTACATAAAAGTGTGGAACGACACACACGATTTTGAAAAATTTTGTTTTTACTTCTTTACGACAAAGATTGTCAGTAGTAGTCAATATCTGCGACACAGTTGATTCTTACGCAAGTTCTAATAAAAGTCGTTGATGATAGTAGAAATAACGACGATTGTGAGAAGTTATTGGGCAATAATGAATGATCAACAATTGCCAAAAGACGTCCCCTATTAGATGTAACCGTGACCTGATTCAAGTAGCATGAAGTTGCTAAGCAGAACCGGAAGCAGACAATACATTTCCTATTATGAGGCAAGTTTTTACGAGGTAAATATCCATAGATTCATATGGAATTACAAAAATATGAATAAAGAAACGTAAGTACAAAAACCAATTGAAGAAGCTACTGATACTCGCTAATATACTATTTTTATTATCACACGTACTTGAACAATAAATTTGGTCATTAAAATGACACTTAAAATTATTTTAACTCAGACTTTAGTACTTCGAATTAAGTAATTTTTTCTACTAACAAATTGTGGTGTTTAAGGCTTTTTAGATTAGAAGTCATTTAGAAAGTAATAAGGGCAACGTTCGTCGTAAAACGCGAATTGAAACCACAAATGGCGAGGGGAACTTGGTAAATGTACTAGCACATTTAACGTACGTTATGTCATTTGCTTTTGTATAAAATAGTCAACTGCTTTTTTTCCAGTATAATAATTTAGTTAGTGCTATTTACTGAAAAAAGTGTCAAACATTTTGAAGATCCCAGATCAAGCAACCAGTTTTAACATATCTCAGCTCATCCTAAGCAATTTTGTAGTAATAATACTACTCTTTAGCCCAATATAAACAAATGCTACCATTACGTATACTATGAAGTTTAGTGTCTTTGAAAGAAATATGTAAATACCTCCTCTTCCATCTTTAAATATCCTCAAATATACTCCATCTTTTTTTATATATTAGATTGATAAAATTTATGCAGGTGTGATAAATATAAATATTCCATAGGTTAAGAGCTTATTTATTACTCGAACTTTTATATATTTAGCACCAGTTTAAAATGAAACCAGGGCATCCAAAGGTTGCCTAGAAGAAATAGCTCTAAGCAACAAAGTCGCCCTTTGTACTATACATTTGTTGTACGTTTTATTACTTTTAATGTTTGTAAAATCCTGACTGATCCTGAATCCCAGATCCTATTATCTATCTATTTATCAATGTTGGTGGCGTAGCGTAGGCTCAGTGTACTTTAATATAAGTGTCGCCTCGACGGGTGGCCGCGAGCTCGTGCCGTAAAAACCGAACTCATCTCCAACACAAGTAAATACATTACACCGCACTCTGCTGGTCTAGCTCAATCTACGCTTCTTTTTAACGACACGACGCTTCGGTGGTCCCGCCATTTTATCACTATTATGTGTCAAATGCGACAGCCGACTTTTAACTTCATTCATAGATTCATTTTGCATTTACTTGATGCAGGACTACTTGATTTTCTTGAAAATGATACTTTCGTCTTCTAGATTTTTGAAAAGTTTAGATAGTACATGTGAAGAGGAGACAAAACGATTCTCAATTTTATTGATATTGCTTATGTAACGTTTGTTTCAATGTAACCTATTTATACGCTTAACTCCGACAAAAACTGTTATGACTTCTGTACATCGAGCACTGGGGCATAAATATATGACAATGATACATTAAAAAAATACAAATATTGAATCAAATATCTAAGTAAGTCTACCATATACGAATATAGCCTCAACTAAAATAGTGATGATCAATAATAGATGCTTTATGTACCCTTTGCTTCGATTATGTTTCTGATTATTTTAGTTTTCAAAAAATCCCTACAGAGGAAAATTAATCGTAGTACGAGTATATTTTAAGTACTATGATTATAGAACTACCACTTGTACAGTTGTAAAACCAAGTATAACATTGTTTTTCATTATATCAAAAATTAAGTTACCTAAGAGTCAATACTAATATAATTACAACAGCGGGTCCACATCTGATTAAACTTAAGATTACACAATTAATCACTCCGAAATGATCTCTGTAATCACATAATCCTGGCCGTTATCGCAGTCAGCCTCTGTAATCAAATTTAATCCTACCCTTATGCCCTTTCACACAGATTTATCGGCCCTAACCAAATTATGCGTAAACTGAATCAGAGGGAGACCTTGTTAACTGTTTTATATTCTAGTCGAGGACTCCCCGTCTGGGACGAGTATAAGTCACAATATTTGCGTAGATGTCACGAAGTTTATGTATTAAGTTATTGAATTTCATTGACAATTGGAAAATTACCAAAGAAACACTACACCTCATGCTTAGCTTTACTGCTGCATGCTTAGCTTAGCTATGTCTTCTTGTATAAGTTTATGCACGTGGTCGTAAGGCCAGAGAAAGCATGAGCTAGGCATTTAAAAAGAAGATTTATGACCACGGACACTAAAACTTGGTCGAAATGTCAAGTAATTCAAAGGTATGCAATTTGACCGCTATAATTCACAAATAAACAAATAATTACATATTTATTCGTGTTATCGTACTGTGCAACCCAGAAAAGAAATGCACAGTTGACACGTAATGAAATAAGATAAAATCAATATTTATGCTCAAAAATAGATGCAAAATTGCGTACTCTGTTATCAAAGTTAGCACGTTACAGATAGATCTGGTGGTTAAATGTGTTGAGCGTTATACTGCTTTTTTATGTTTGACATGCTATGTGTAGTCTGCAGGAACTCGTAATAGCCAAATTCCATCCACCAGCCCGGCCTTGCCGTACTCACCTACTTTATTTTATTTACCCGTACTATTTCAATTAATATACTATGACTGTAAAAATTTAATTAGCATTAACATAATTTAATTAATTAGAACATTGAAAATTTATAATTTCTGTGAATAATTTTATATTTTTTTTTCGTTCTAACATAGTATCAATATAACTATAATATAGTTAATAAAATAATAATGATGACTAAATGTAGGCCCCAGATGTTATAACTTGGATTCTATTCATACTTTCCATCAGGCATAAAAGAGTCACTTTGGTAGGTTGATATATACATAAAAGAAAAAAAAAATTTACTTTGAAAACCGTTTTTTCATCTAAAGTATCTTTTATTATTGACTTAGATCAGTTACTAATGTTATTTTTCATCGATGGATAAATATGTAAACTAAGTCTTGAATTTCAAATTTAAGCTTAACGTGGTATAAGCAACACGCGCGCATAGTGCCCATCTTTTAAACATCGCTTAAAGATTTTCTTAGCATTCAGAACCAGCTCAAAGGACTAAATATGAGTATTCAGAATGTTAGTGTAAAAGATAACTAAAGATAAACCTCAAGGCACCTGTTTCGAGGAAAAATAAATCTATGTACAAAACTATACTTAAGTCAAGTTGTAAAGAGGTAAAATGAAATAGGCTAGTAAAAACTTGCTTTGAAAAGTATCTTAATTAGACGCTTTAACTGACAACGAAGTGTAGCCAGGTTTATGGTATTTAAAGAAGTACTTCTCGTAAAAGATTAACTTTTCAAAGAAAAATACTTACTGGTGGTATTGATACATAGTTGATACATAGGTAATGTTATAGATATTAACTATGTTGGTTTAGTTGCATTATTGACGGAAAATATTTGAAAACATGAGCATTTCGTGTGCCGTAACATTTTAATGTTCTTTATTTGTATAATTTTTTTACGATTTAAAGAAAAATAAATAGATTAATGCCTGCATACTTCCCTTCTACTTTTATCTCTAACTTAATTATGTTTAAACATATTTAAAAAAATGGTTAAAAGAGAGATTACATTGGTAAAATTTATTAGTGCCAAATGTAAAGGAAGTGAACATAGTCAATGTGTGGGCTTCCCATCGAGAACTGCAAACATAACATCAAAGGTGATATAAAACGAATCGTTTAACCAGACTACTTAGGTCCTGTACCACCTGTATCGACTTTAAACAACTTACGGCATTTAGTACGTACGAATTTGCTTACTTATATTGTTTGGTATTTACCCATGTATGTTTGTACTTCTCAGATATTAAAATTAATCAGACGATGGCAAAAGAGCAGACAAATGACCTGACGATGTTGAACCACCGCCGCCCATGGACACTTGCAATTGTTGCATGTACGTTATACTTTGAATCAACCTTAGAATTAGAGACGAGGGTTTGTTTGTTTTCACTTGTTCAGTTAAAACCCACAAAAAAATTATTTAAAACCTCTTCTTGAAGTGAAAACTTCTATAGGCAGGTTTGGATGGGGAGTAAATTCATGCCATGTAAGTCATCATCGACATGGTCACGTGACGTGTTAACGTTTGAACTAACTGAGAATGAATATACATACATAGATATACTCGTATGTATGTTACCGTCACACTGTATTATTTAGGTATTCTACGCAATACCTAGGCATTATATACAACACTTGGAGCGTCCTGGTAATGTGTAAAATAATATGAATATTATTGATAACTACATAATTTACCAAAATTTTCTGTTTGCTTAAAATAAACTTTTTTCAAAATCGTGTACCTATGTAAGGTTAAAACAGCGACCATTAGCACGTGAAGGTGACCATTAGCGATTGAGCGCAGCGAGCGTTCCGTGGAAGCAGACACCGAGCGCCAGATTCCCTCTATTATTGTTGAATCACTTGGACTAGATGAGTCTGAATGGATTGTTTTTAAAGAAGTTCCCGTAGTTTGCAAATCACTGGATTCACATTGGGTTTTGCATAGAATACCTAAGTAAAGTCTAAAATAAATCATATTTCATACATTACCTACACGTTTTAGGTAGTGTATACATTGCATAGGTATCGTATAGACTACCGAATTATACAGATTACCGGTAACGTACGAGCATGTACTCACTGGTACGCGCGCAGTCAGTATGCATTACACAGGTAGACTAATTTCAATTTATGATCAAATAATTATATATGGCGTATCCAAAAAATATAACTGTTTATTTATATTTTTAAGTTTTTACTTCTGTCGGCAGTAGTCATAACTGCTTTGTGTTTTTTTTTGTGAAACCATAGTCCTCTGGTCCAGCCAGACCATTTTTGCTGAACCATTGCTCTCCCACGTATTGTATGACATTGATGTAGTCGATTATTTCATGAAATATACGTTATTCATGATATTATATGGCATATCGATCGATAAATAATCAGCATTTGACAATGAACAGTTAAACACACGAGTTCTTTTTGTTATAGTACGGTAGTCCGTGCTTCTTTTTGTTTCCTTTAAAAGCAATAATTTAAAGTGAAAGAAAAACCTGTACGTTCTAAATCAAATAGTGGACTCTACGTGCATCTAAAGCATGATAGTAGGAGGAACAAGACCTTTTTTTCCAAATTTAGGTATTCTGCTGGGACTGCATAAACTGGTGTCCATAGGGAATTTTTTCACCACCTTAATCTTTGGAGATAGTCTAAAACTATCGATCCGTGTCGACTAACTTTTGTTTTGCTTTTTATTTGATTTATATTATTAGTAAATATGGATTTAATTTAAATCTAAGTAGTCGAGTTAATTTAATAAACGAGTTAGAAATTTAAATTGAAATCTATTTATAATTGTAGTCTCATTCTTAGTGGGTTATTTCCTGCCCATCACTGGGTGTGTGTACTTGCAAGTCAACACACCGACAGTAGGCGGGCAGATGTACTTGAAATAAAAGTGTTCATTAACAAGTTATGATTAATATCGACACATAAATTGTGAAGTCGTCAGCTCAAAGCGCCGCGCCACGTGTTGTGGACACCTTCCGAGAAGCGATGTCACAAACATATATTAATTGGATACTTTTTAGGCACATTTACAGAGTATAATAAGCTTCTGTGATGATTTATTAAATTTGTTCAAGGAAATATTGGATTGTTAAGGACCCTAAGAAATCTTTGTTTTAAATATTAAATTATGACATTTGAAAAACTGGATGGATAGAAAATCTATTAATGTTAAATTTTTTATCATTTTTGATAAATCTTGTGACTATGGACACAATGATCGATGAAATAAACTTCAAAATTTAGCTTATATCTATATAAAGTATAGTAAGTAATAGTATGTAAATTGAACGACTAGGATGATACGAAATCTAATTACATATTATCCTAATTTGTTCAATTTACATAATATTACTTATACATACATACTACTATTATGAAGTCCTACACCGCACAAATATAAATTATCATAAAACCATGAAAGATTATATACAGTATAAACGTCACACAATATAATCTTCATCATCAATCATCATCAACAGTCTCTCTTTAGCAAGGAGGTTTATATAATATGACATTAACATATGCTCTTGCTATCTTAATTGGAAAGGTGCTAAGAATACCAGTAAATTTACTAGTAATCTTTGATAAAACATAAAAATTTCGAAACTCTTACCAATGAAGTGGCTATCTATACGTGCAGATTAAATATCTAACACTTTTTTAATTTATAATACCTTAATGTACTTACTAATTAGGGATTTTAATAAAAAACACTAGGAGGATAACTTCAAGATATTAATATTTACTGTGTTGTTATAGTAATCTTTCAATTGTGAGAGTTACCCATGAGTCTTTGTTTGGTAAAATAGTCATATATATTTTGTATTATATACAAAATGTTAACATTTAGGTTTGCAAAAGTATAAAACATTGTTGCAAAATGCGGCGGAAACACAGGCAGTTTACAACTTTTTAACAACGCTGACCGGTCGCAGTAAATCACAAGGTTTAGTTTAGACCCCCTTCAGAAGTAATATCGACTTCTTCGAACTCACATTAATCTGCCATACTTCAATATATGAAGGGAAACGTCGAGACACAAAAGCGAACACATTTAGCAAACACACAAATATAATTCCTCTTTAGTGTTCTAAAACATTTCAAAAATAGCATGCAAGTAGTAAAACAACTTCGAATTTCAAATTTCACTGACAAAAACAAAAGTTGGTTTGTTTTTTGTTTGGAGGCGACACGACTATTGAAGCTGTCAGTGCACATCATAAACAGTAGCTCTCTGCGATCATTCTACCTCCAATGACAGACAATACATTTAAATGGAACATAAAATACTAAGAGTTGTTATTTATAGATAAAATTTGTTAATTATAAATGTTGCTGCTCTCAAAAAAATCTTATAAGGCAAATTATTGTAAGTTTCTGTATTGACTAAGAAATGTGTATAGCTACTTACTCTACAGAAGAATTTTCTATAAGATTTTTCTCCATTCGAGGCAAAAAAAAACCCTTTATGAAGGATAAAAACAAAACAATTATTAATAAATTGTTATTGTGAATTCAGTTTCTTAATTTTTTTAGGAATGAACAAATGCGATTCGAATGACCAATAAAGATTTAGTTATTCTGATATTTAGAGAATATTTTTACCTGTTACAATATTCCATTCGTCACTGTTCGCCGAAGGCCAAATCTTCGTCAAAACGTGTACAATATAGCCGTGACGGTAGCTGTCAAGTTAAAATGTTTTAATTTAGTACACGGCTCGTCACAAGCGGTACCGTGCCGAGCGGCCACGGTGAGGTGCGCGTATCCGCCATCCTCTGCGCCATTTGACACTCACCGCGTTCCGAGAGGTGATAAATCTCCACAAACACGCCGGCACTAATCATAAAAACGAAAACAACCCTTCACTTGACTCGTTTACATTTAATGTTCCGCTTAAATGACAACGTCACATTAAGACTGCCATCAGAAGAAATTAATATTTGAACTTCGCATAATGATTTAGTGCAATCCAACAAACAGATAAATAAAGGTCTTCTACCAAACTAAGTATCACCCTTTATGTCGCCCTTGATGTCAGCACGGAAAACAAACAATTTATCTATTTCCTCATGCGTCACACGAAGATCAAACACTGGTTAATAAAGAGGCGACGACGCCAATAAACCCGGGGGGCGTTGAGTTCACACACACCGTATTGAGAAAATTTAAAATTCGTAAATACGCACCGCCGGGAATACGATTCGTCTTTTTGTGACGTGATAAAATAATGACACTAAATTGCTTCTGGAATTTACTCTTTTCACTATTTAATTATTTTATTTTGTTAACTTATACAAAAGATTTTTACATAATTAAAAATATACGTCTAATTATAAACATAAAAATCTAGTGTACGTTTAGATCAATACGTCATCAAGAAGATGAAAAGATAAAGGTCACAGGGCGAGATATTATTCGCAATGCTAAAAAGACGATGCAAATTAGCGCATCTATTCAGTAAAATGAAAACTGCTCTGTCATTTGACGGCGCTTAGGGGAGCTTTTCAATCAACCCTCGTTTGGTGACTTTAAGCATTAAAGCAATCTCCTATTGCGTCACTTTATTAGTTTGTGCTTTATTTTGTTCTTTTGATGTTGGAAAGTAATCGAGCTACTTTGTGTTTACAGTTTATTGATGCTAATTTCACTTTCATATAAGGAGAGTGAACGGCAGTAGTATGTAATTTGCTGGGATATCAGTAGGCAGGTAGACTAGAAACATAATATAATGTCGACGTTACAGTTACCGTGCACACATCATTAAGTTTTAAAAGAAAGTCGAAATTGTCTGTACCTCATTTCCATAACTCAACATTCTGCGGTGATATAAACGGAATAAGAATGAGCTGAAGAGTACGACATGAATGACAAAGTGGATGCAAATGTTATCTGTGTCGGCAAGAAGCGAGCAGCCATAGCAGATCAAACAGCGGTACAATCTGCAACAGTTAAACGATATTCCGAATATCATTTATATCAACTTCTAGCTAGATAGTAACGGGGTTATTTAGAACTATTTCTTTGGTTAATATGTTTTTTAAAGAAAGACTAAAAAAATATAAAATATAATAAACATTAAGTAAACATTGGCACCTTAAAAAAATATAATAGAAGAATAATTTCACATCACTGCCTAACATACGGAAACCATAAACACAAGTGTCTGTATAAATTAGTGAAATTAACACCCGTGCGCCATTTTTTTTCAAAAGCGTGAGTCTTGTTAATGAATGTCGTGTGTCGTCACAAAAACTAAAATACCAAAGGATTAATATAAATCACTCAAATATGTGGCCTCGAGACCCTTAATTATTAATGTGAATTCCTGGTGTTGAACCATGGTGTCTTTTTTATATTAATATTAGTAGCCAAAGGGACTACTTTGCCTGATGGAAGTATGGAAAGCCTGAGTAGAATCTAAGAATGGTGGTCATCGTCCTCATGTGGACAATGCAGCATAGTGACCCACACTATCGTGGCCTAGTGAAATGCTTTTTCACGCCCCGCCTAAACAAACCGGGATCGTAGTGAGAGGAAAAAACGTGGGTGTGGGAAAAGAAAAGCCGAACCGTTTACTTCGAGAGCGTATGTCTACCATTCTGAAACGGTGACTTCCAAGATCAACACGTGTTGTCATGTAGAGGAAGGGAGAAGGTGGGACCAGTTGCAAGAGTTCGTCCGAACACTCTTCATGATAAAGACGATCTAAGACTGCCATAGAGGCGACATCTATTCACAACTGTAGTGCTGCCAAGTGACTCGATGTCTTCGGGACTGTTAATAATGAGACTGCTCGCTGCTGTAACCGATCGAGAGCGTCCAGCAAATACTGTGCGGATCCATCCCAAATGTGGGAACAGTACTCCACACAGGAACGAACCTGTGCCTATTTAAAAGACAGATGCCGAGCGAGACGTATCGTCTCACTTTTTTGGTTTCTTTCGTTTGTCATTTGTCATTAGGCTATTAGACAAACCTCATATTAAAGTTCTTAGTCTAGTTCGTAGGTACCTATAATGATTAAATATATGATATAAGAATAACTGTCTTAAAAAACTTTTAAAATAAACGTTAAACACTTTATCCACTTAGAAACATATAATTACAAGAATTAAACTAAAAAATACATTGTTTGTTTCGTTTGTTCGTTTGTTACTATTAAACTATACATATACGTTACATTAGTGTACCTAACATCGCATTAAAAGTTTTTAAAGACTACCTACAGCTTTAATTTATTAATTTATTCACTCTATTAGACATATTATTAACATTTACAGAAAGATTATATTTCTTATAATGAGGTAGATTGTGCTTTCGATGAATGAGTCATACATTACAAAATACTAACTTATTGCTGTCTTAAAACTAGAATTATGGTCTAGGAATTAGTATAGTAGGAATATGTATACGCCGTACTTCAGAACAGTTGCACTAATTGTTTTACTTTCATCGACCATAAATTTATAGTTTATTTATTTTCCCCCTATAAGTCCCCATTGATGCAGGAGTGGCAGTTGTCGTGGTAGGTGTGTAAACTTTACACTGTTACGATGACTGTCATGCGTTTTACGTCCGTGCGGAACGTGAAAAAGCATCTTGCTAGGTCACCATAGTGTGGCTCACCATGCATTGTCTGCATTCGCAATGAGTATGGTGACCACAATTTTTAGATTCTATTCATGCTTTTCATCAGGCAGAGTAGTCACTGTGGCAGGCTCTCTAAATATAAAAAAAAAGAAACTAAAAAAATCATAGTACTACATATAGCATTAACATACAATACAACCAAATTGCGTTTAACAAGGCTCTACATAAATGCAACTCATAGAAAAAAAATGTGTTTGTACGTATATATAAAAAATAATCTAAATCTAACTTGAACTACCAAGTATAATAAAATGAAGACACACACATATTATTGCCACTGTAACCGTTTCTAAATACATATTATAACATTTTACATATAAAAAAAGACAAAATAAAAAAAAAAATTAAAATAGTCGTAAATTTAAAAATAAAAGGTAATAAAAACCATGAAAAATACCATTACGCGTCACCTAACAAGGGAATAACTACCCAATCAGTCAAATTGATCAAAGTATATATTATATAAAAGCCGTCTTACCGAAAATAGGCTAGTGCAAAATAGATCAATGTCTTAATTTTGAATGAAATTAATAAATGTTACTGCACTGCAAGTGAAAAAACAATACCCCCGTAATTAGCGATTTTTAAAGTCTGTAATTGTTCTGTAGTTAGCATGTAATCGACATATTAGTCGATTGATGAATTGAATCCAAAAAAAAGGATCTCAATTCGGTTAATATTTTTTGTTTATTTCATCAAAACAAGTCAAAATAAACAACAAGCAAATTTCGACTACAAGATGTCACGTTAGATTCTATTCTTTAATGAAATAATACCAACCGTAAAGTGGAAAATCAACGAAGGTGAAAAAAAAGTTAAAATTTTTACATTTTCTGACAGTGTTGTTATATACTGTGACATCCGAAAATAAGTTGTTTTTTGAAGAAATGCTAAAAAGATTTTTGCCTCATTTTTTTACCGAGCTAAACCATATAAGCACCGAGTCATGTGGCAGTCATTACCAGGAACCACTGTTACCATTGCCCTATTACTCTTTATGAATACAAGTATAGGTAGGTCTTGTATTTATCGCTGTTCATATTGAAAATTTAATTAAATCAATATACTATTTGAGTTTTTTTTTTCTGAATAGACTTGGAGGTGTAGAGTTCAATAAAACTTTAAGTGTGAAAAGTGTTACATTACATAAAACCAAAAATGCGGTGGGCGTGAGCGCCGACGTCTGCGCACGCGCTACCGGATGCGGAAGTGTATAATTACGTCACTATTTTGCAAAAATGTCTCAATCGACCCTCGACAGATGGCGCGCGACCCGAATTGTTCAAACATTCTCTGAATAGTTCAGCTGTTTGTGTGTTCTGTTAGGTCTGTACCGCCCATTCCTATTCTTCATTAGAGCATTGCCTACTTTCATTTCAAAGACAGTTAAATATTATATTTTTTCTTATAAGCACACAATAATCCTACCAAATTATCTAAAAACAAATAGGAATATTTATCTGACATAAGAAAATTTATCGATTTCTACCTATGGCTTAAATTAATAAACGGTAAAAATTCGTGATTTTATTGTGTACCTCTAAGGCCACTCTGTATTGAACACTTTTGTTTAGAGCCGGTCCGGTGCGAATAAAATATGAATAAAATAAATTATTGAATGTCTTTTTAATAAAACGCTTATTGTTTTATCGGCATAATGGCAGGCTCCATTGTGATGTGGCGCCGCCCAGGCTTATTCCGGGGACAATGCACAAATAATAAATAGTCGTATTTTGTTCAGAATTTCTGCGCTCGGTCGCTTCGCTGTTGTTCCATTAATTGGTGACCAAAAATAAATTAATTGAATTAGATCGCACCAAAAGAGTTAACACGTCGGTTGCTAAATGTTTGGACGTTTCCTAATTAAAGACTTTGGGAGTGAAATCATCTGAGTTAATTTAATAAACTCATTGTTTTATATGTTGGGAAAATAAAATGATTTTATGGATTCGGAGTACCTATTAAAGTGGGGTCAGAAAGTCTTTAACAAATTTTATTTGTACTCATATTTAGTAGTACGCATTGTTTTTGTTTTCGTTTTGAACCACGATTTATAAAAGAAATTGGGAATAAGACTTAACAGATACTAAATATAATATACGTGATTGAATTTAATCTGACCACCAAATACATAACAACTACAACACAACTGCTAGGGAGGGGATAAAACCACAGTCAACTGTGTTTAATCGTATAATTTTTTGTACGTCTGTTACGGTTGGGATATACTCACGCGTTGTTGCAAATAAACTGTTTAGAGACGATTTTTTTTTATTATTATGTAAGTATGCCAAAAAAAGACTAGGTACTAAATTTACAGTTAAATACACAAAATAGGATCCGTATGCATTATCTGAAAACAGTTTTTTGGCAACAACGCGTTACTAAATAGCAACCTAAACCTACGAACGTAAACGTCATCAAATTAAACACACTTGACGAAGATTTTATCCTATACCTAATAACTACATCGTCTATTACAGGACAAAGAACCACGAGTTTCAATTTCTGACAAGAACTTGCACTAGTTTCGATTCCTTTGACTCGTATCATTGATGACAAACCACCTATATCTCAAATAAGTTTTATGTACCTATTTTTTTTATATCTTCAGACAACATAGATAATGTGTAATTGTTAGAAAATAGGTTAATACAATTTATAATAAATTGCACATTAAGAACGAGTTTCTACAATCTAACATCGAGTTAATCTTAACAGCGGTTTTATAAAGGCATCCAATAAACCTGAGTCACGTATTCTGTGAATTTTGATTAACCGATACAGTATTGAGTCATGTTCAATTATTGTAATAATATCTTACATACACAATGGTACAAAACATATATATTATAATGAAGGGTGATGAACAGTTAATACTAGGTATGTATTTATCCTATTAGATTCAGAATGAGTCAATAAGATGTCGCTACATTACAATACTTTCAGATACTCTCCGTTTGCTTTTAAGGAGAATTTTATTGTTTTAAAGTAACAATGGAGACCAGACTAACATTTTTTTTATTCATTTTTAACAAAGGATTTTTTTTAATATATTGTTTATAATTTTAACTAATGTCTTTAAAGTCTTGAAAGCTTCGTCGTAAGATCTTGTCATAAATAAAATTACTCTAATAACACATTAATGTGTTTTGTATCTGTCGTTTCTCTTTTACGCACTACATTACTATAAGAGTTAAGAGTTTAGACAAAAATATGAAGAGGTAGTCCTCGAAAAAGGAGCTCAAACGTATATCAAAAGCTGGGCCGAGAAGTTCTTCTTCTGTCATACTCATATTGTTTTGAAAATCAATCTTTTATTCAAGGAAAGACACCGTGTCGATACACGGTGTCTTTCCTTACACATTTGCTAGACAACCGTGTTACATCTAAAAATGACATCTACTCTGTCTACTTTTTTCTCGTTAATGTTAACGAAATCTGATGTGCTGTGTGCAAAATTTTTGTCTGTCACAACTTGATGTCGAAAGGTACTATAGTCACACGAAAAGTCACTGTATCAGTCATAGGACACATTAACCAATGATGGAGCTTTTAAATACTACAGTTTACATATTTTATTGTATTATGGTAATATATTATTGTTACATTAACAGTTAGCAATTTAATTATTTTGACTTAACACTTAAAAAATTCAAAATATGTAATTGAATTGCTAAAGGTTAATGTTCTTTTTTGTATTAGCATTACATTACGCATACGTTTACGTATGGTGACGGATTAAGAGTACTGAGTGTCACCACTTCTATTCATCCCATGGGTGTCGTAAGAGGCGACTAATTCTACAAAGAGAAGGAATACTTGAAACAAGCCCTATAGCGATCCGTCTGGCCAGTGTGGTATTGTAGGCCAAAACCTCCTTTCTAAGGACAAGCCTATGTCCAGCAAAGGCTGATGTGATGTGATGATGAATATATCTCGTAGCGTATAAATATCACAGCATTACTAGGTTGTTAAATTGAAGTCAACAAGTGGAGTAGTAACTTTTAACAATAACAATGTTCAATATTTTTATTTCTTAATTTTTTTATCTAAGACGTTTCAGCATTAGCAGCAAAACTAAAATTTGGTGTAAATTTCAGTCAGATTAAAAGGGAAGTAAGTAAGAACACTCTTACACAAATACATAAATATATACACAACATGTACATGAAATAAGAATATTCCAAATCAGTTTATAAATAATTAAGTTCTCAATGATCACTACAAGTAAAATTTGTTGAAGACATCTTTTATAAGTTCTTATATTATAGCCGCTAATATTTAATATACACTCAATATCAAAACTATCTTACCAGACTTACCAATAGGTGGAAGTAGAATCCCATCTAGTGGCGAGTAGGAAAAACTACACAACATGAAATCTTTGACTTAAGGAACATACCATTGTAAGTTATATTGGAATTTATAAAACAATTAAGTAATATTAAAAAGTATGGTGGTAGGTTCAAAAGTCCGTAACATATTAGCATTTTGTTAATAAATAGTTTGCGGTTAGGACCGGAACTATTACCAGCCACGACAGTTTGATGACGACAGAAAAAACTTTCTACTGTTTCCTGCAGTTCTTTGTTGGCATACTTTCTTATTTCTTTATACATGCGTAATTATCTTTTAAAAAATTAAACGGTATTAAGTCTCACAAAGGCCAGTAGCGGGGTAAAGTCGAGTTGAAAAGCGTAGGAAGTAATTAGGGCTGCAGCAGATGGCGCACGGCGTGTCTTGTCCACAGTGCGACCGCAACCGCCGCGTCCTAAGACTGCTGACTCTGGCTACACATGTCTGTGATATGTACATTAAATATGTGAACAAGTATAAATTAGTAGGAGTGTGGTAAGGTGTAAGTATAATAAGCTGCTTATTCGTCAAACGATGAATTTTACTGCCATTAGTAGGAAATTCTGAGATAGAAAATCATATTTAAAGTGGGATTTAAATTTGGACTTTCAGCTACTTTGAAACAAACTTTAAGTAGTATAATACTCGTAACTATAAGCTACTTAAACTACTTACGTTCTTTCTATTAAATACTAGATAAATAAACCGATAATTTGTACACCAGTGTTTACAAGCATTATCAATTTTTTACAGGCACCTTTGGATGGGCTGGTTTCATTTTAAGCTGGTTCTAGGTATGTAAAAGTAAAAGTTGAGTAATAAATATAAACTTTGTCTATGAAATATTTTTATTTATCATAAAATAAAAATAACACTACGTGAGAGACCGATAATGCTAGAACAAAATAATTTTGAGTGTGATAATAGATTTTGAATGTCTGATAGAGATCGGTGAGGCATTTCATAAACGTACAGTCTCTACGGAAAATAAGTTTGTGTAAAAATTGTTAGAATGTTTTGGTATTTACAATCTTAGGTATTCAGAAAACCTCAGACATTTTAAATTTGTGTCATAACGAAACTTAGAGTATTCTTTGTTGTAAAGAGAAGTTAATGGATTAAATAAAATAATTTAAAAAAGGGAAAGTATAAGTAAGCTATGAGTGTTCCGGCGAATTTTAATAGAAGTGAGAAAGGTGATCATATTTGCGTAGTCCAAATATGAATCGTATACCTAAGTTTCGAAGACGCTCAAGTTTATCGAGACGGGCGAAGTTAAAATAGCTGAAATTAACATAGCCAATAATCGAAAGAAGGAGCACCTGTACAAGTGCAGTTCTAGTGGATGTTTGTAAGTGTCGCTACATTTACAAAGATCCTGTTACAGCGTATACTTTACGGTTAACTTCTTGAATCTGAGGTTCTCAAGATAAGGTGCTGTCAATTAGAATTCCCACGCTTTTAACTTAACTGCTAATTGAGATAATTTTGTTATCAAACTGAATGGGAGATAAAAGTGATCAATCAATTTTACCAGACATTATGGGACTCCTAATAACACATACCTGTGATTTTGAGTCTATAGTTGTTACTCCACTTACTTGTGAGTTCTAGATCGAAATTGATGATGGTAAGTGCGTTCGACAAGACACTGACCGGTATATGTATCTGCGAATCATCAGCATAAAGGTTGTAGGATGAAATAAATTACAATAAATAAAATTGCAAACAGCAATGAGGATTGAACGCCACCCTGTGGGATACCGACGGTAGAGTAATCTCCACGAAGAAAGGAAATCTTCAAGTCAAACGCCGACGTCAAAACAAATAAATAAATACATAAAGTAAATAAATATTTTGGACATTTGACACACAACGTCACCTAGTTTCAAACTAAGCAGAGCTTGTAGTCCAGTGCCAATAATTTTTGAGAACGAAAAAAATAGTAACAGGATGAAACCTTCTGGAAAAGCAAGAAAATATTTAAAAAATGAAAGGAAAAATAAATTAAAGGCGATCTGAAACACAAAATTTTTTTTGTTCATAATATTTGGTGAAAACTTACCTTTTTATGTCCCAAGTACACTGTAATTTTTATGATTGAATAATTTTAATTTTTCCCCTCATTTGAATTTAATTACGAAGAAGCACCCTAATTTTCAGTCAAAAAATCTGACGTCAAAATTTCAGATTTTTTTTAAAAATTAGTGACTTTTTTATTCGTTGAAATCTCTACTTTCTGATGGCGTAAAAATATATATACACTACCATTGAAAATTTTCGCAAAAAATTGAAAAAATCGAAAAAAGTCAAAGTTGAAAAAAATTTTTTTAACATTACGTAATATTTTAAGAAACTCAGAAAATTTAAGATTCCATGTTACATTGATAAACTGCAATATTGCAAATCAAAATATACCGTAATTAACAACCAAATTAGCTAAAGTGCATACTTTGTAAGACACCAACAATATTTTTTGAAAGTAGTAGGATTTTTTTTTAATTATATTCGCAGATACCATATTCATTATTATGTAAAGATATTTTTCCTACCTGAATGACTTAGGGAATGTTTGAGTCCATTGAAAGGTATTTCATAGAAAAGTGGAGAAGAGACTAGAATCATTTTTCTTAATTAGGGTTAGTTATACTTATGATAAAACTGTAAAGATATTATTAATTTGATTTTGTCTTTTCAGATAATCAGTATGGAAGAATCTCTTTGTATAATCTGCAATAATGCAGATATTAAGCAAGTGTATGAAGTAAAAAAGGCAGCTTTGAATCTTTGGATTTATCTGTAAACAAGCAAAAGAAGATGCTGATGCTGACATAATTAAGACCTCAATAGAAATTGCTAGAGATACTAATAAAACTGTTATAGTTGTGGGTGAAGATATTGATCTTTTGGTCCTTTTGAATCAACTGAATTCTAATAATTATAAGATTTATTTTCTTAAGCCAGGTTCTGGAAAAAAAAAGGATTTATTTTTCTCGTCCAATAGTTTCAAATATGAATCTTTTAAAAATATCGTTGCATTTCTGCATTGTTTTTCTGGTTGCGATGCAACATCTGGATTTGCCGGAAAAGGAAAGAAGACCATCGTAAAGTCACTATTAGACGATCCAAATTTGTCGAATTTGGCTAATGTTTTTTATACAAAAGATGCTGACAAAGACGATATCGCAAAACAAGGATTACAATTAATCAAATCTATTTATAAATGTAAAAATGATAAAATAACACTGAATCAATTAAGATTCCAGAAATATCAATTGGAAAAATCAAACCATCTTTTTCAAATTTTTCAAATTTTTTTTCAACTTTGACTTTTTCGATTTTTCAATTTTTTGCGAAAATTTGCAATAGTAGTGTATATATATGTTTACACTATCAAAAAGTAGAGATTTCAACGAATAAAAAGGTTACCAATTTTTAAAAAAAATCTGAAATTTTGACGTCAGATTTTTTGACTGAAAATTAAGGTCCTTTTTCGTAATTAAATTTAAATGAGGGGAGAAATTAAAATTATTCAATCAAAAAAATTACAGTGTATTTAGGACATAAAAAGGTAAGTTTTCACTAAATATTATGAACAAAAAAAGATTTTGTGTAAGAAATAAAAATAAAAAACCAATAACTCGATTTTTTACATTTTTGGCCTAAATTTTGAGGTTATGTAAAAAAATTGTGAATAGAAAAGTTGTTGGTATTATTATTACCTACAACTTTGCTATTTAATTTTTTTAACAGGACTCGTAGTTTTGTTGGAAATCATGAACCGTTTTTTACCCTTAAAAGCTCACCCCCACCCCCTTCCCGAACTCAAATCGCCTTTAATTTATTTTTCCTTTCATTTTTTAAATATTTTCTTGCTTTTCCAGAAGATTTCATACTGTTACTATTTTTTTGTACTTTTGACCAATTTTTAAGGCATTGGCACTGACCTATTGTGCTTTGATAACTAGACTGACTGATAGAATACTTATATACTAATACTTTTTTTTGTAAATACATACATATTATGTATAGAAAACACCTAAACTTCGAAATAAATATTTGCAGATCATACAAACATTTGGTCCGACACGGGAATCGAATCCGAGACCTCAAGCTCAGGTAGTTACATTCGCTACTGCTGCACCACTGAGGCAGTTAAAAGGCAGATATTTGTGAAACTGATCAATTTCCCTTGGATATCCATCCTATCCATGTTTTCTCTAATGTCATCTGTTAGTTAATTTTTTCCAGCCTAACTTCCGTGCCTAGGAAGTTAGGCTGGAAAAAATTAAGAATATTATTCTTTAAAAGAAAGTTGTTGAGTTGGCTACTAATTTGTATTGAAATATATCGAGGTGTCAAGGAGACACTGTGTAAAGAGCACTTATTGAACTCGACCTCTTGGAGTTAACATTCGTAGTTTTTCTCAAGAATAAAATTGTTACATATTTATAATATAAATAAAATAAAGTTATTCTCCCTAATTTAGCGCAAATATCATTTCTTTACTGTCATTCTGTTGGGATAATTCTCTACTGAAAGCTGTATCAGTCCCCATTATAATATAATTTCTTACCGTGAATTACTATTAAGACCAAATCTATTCGCTCAGACTAATCAAATGCAATATTTCATAAACGAGAGGTATTTAGTATTCCACAATCACAGGTGTTCCTCATTTTTAAAACATAAATTTTCAGAGTTGTTTGAGCTTGTGAGAAAACCACAGGTTGTTTCTTTATGACGCTTTAGCAGCTCACTTTCAAATTATTTTTTACGTCTGTGGCGACTTCCATATACAGCGCAACAAAAATATACTACAGCGCCATCTACCGAATAGACATCAAATTACGGAGCAACTACTAATCCTGTATCGTAATAAAGAAATTCTCGGAGCGATTTGCATACAAACAACATCGCAACATCTACCAGCGGAAAATAGCCCGCCAGTCATGATTAACTCATTTGATTGAAGAATTCTCTCTTTGTGTTGGAGGAACATAATACCCGCTGCTCCACACGTCCATAAATAATTTATTTATTTACTAATTTCACTTTTATTATTTATTCATTCCACTTTATACAGAATATATACATATATATGTGTGTTCTTCAAAAAAAGAAGAAGACGCTTGCAAGAAAAATGAACCATATGGTATCATGTAGGTAAAAAACAATCAACCAAAGTTTAAGAAATAAAATGTAATAAATCGGTAACTATACAACGCTAAACTTAGTATCGTGTGGACTAAAAGATCGTGCTAACGTAATTTATGTATAGGTTTTAAACTAAACAAAAATAAGTTATTTTGTTATATTAACTGTTTGCTTTAGAACACAATACTGGTGAATTTTGTGGTTTAAACAACATATTATAAATGTTTATACAGACACGCAAACTGCGGTTTCGGTTTGGACATAAATGACATAGCCGAATCTAACAAAAGGATATATTAATACAGCTATTTAGTGGGCATGACTGTTTGATTAAATCTTGTAATAGCTCTATCTAAATAAGATCTTACACATAAAAAAAATATAAATATAAAGAAAAACACATGACAAGATATCGGCCTTTGTAATACAATTTCTTTACTTAATAAATGTTTAGGTGATCGAGACAATTAATAAAAGATATAAAAAGTGTAATATTGATGACGTTTCTTATATTCCTATCGTAATATAGATTTTTTCATCGTAATTTTATAGTTAACATGTTGAAGGTTTCTTGTAAGCAATAATATTGACGGTTAGATATGTATCTAAGTACTTAAAATACTGTCATTTTACTATAACGCTAACATATTAAGAATTATACATATTTATATTGTATTATATAATAATATTATGTTTTCATTACCTATTTTAAGTTTCTAAACTAGTTTTATGATCAATTTTAAACTTCTGACGAATACCGAAACCAGTCTAGGTAAGAGTAGGTTTAGTATTCACTTCATGATATAAAGGCATAATTTCTACAGTCTCTTCAAGACTTCTAAATTTCTATCTTAATGTACATCTGATTTAACTATAATTATCATAATCTATTGAACTAATAAACTACTCGATACCTTCCTACAAGAACAATCCATCAAAATAACTCTTTGCCATCCGTGTTTACGCTACAAAAGTATAATTCCTACAAACAAATAACAATAGTTCAATACGTCTCACTAATGTGACAAAATGCCGAAAATTACCCTCATTATTGATGGGAATGCGAACAAAAGTCTCATGATGGTTTACAATGAACGATCGCAGCTGGTGACACTGTACTCGCAACCACCGCTCTCTACCTATTCTCTATGCCATTTTGACTTTGATTTATAGCTTTTTTATACCCTATTCACCCGTCATGGTAACTTCAAATTATTTTCCAGTATTGTTATACTCTTTCATCAGCCATTTTATTTTGAACTTTTTTGCTATGCTTCTAAAGTCGAGTTCTAATTTAATGTATTCTGATATCACGACAGAATCAAATGTAGCTAACTCCGAAACATTCACAGTTGCGCCCGCGCAAGTATCGCTACATCATCTCTTAATAGTAGGGGATGAAGAGTTTTTATTTCATTTTCACAGTAATTTGCTTTTGTTAGGGAACAATAATGTCATTGTTGTTCGATTTTAAAGCAAATATATACGATTTTGGAGGGAGTTACGGGGACACGGTACACACCCTCTTTAACAGATAAATACAAGCAAGCAAATGAACATTTGATGAATAACGCAAACTTAAAAGTGGTAAAACAAAGAATGTTGTTTAAAAAGTTAATGTGAAAATAAATTGAAAAAAAAATGTTTACGTACATGTGTAACTATTTCAACTTAATTCAAATCCTTTCTAACTCTATCAAGAATAGTTTTTACAAATAAAAATTTTATAGTACAAAAAGTTTAAACTTGAATATGTTTAATTTTTTCATGATTTTTGTTAGTTTAACTGTTAATTGTACTTCAGATCTATAATTAATTCATATTTTTTTTATTTCTTAAATAAAGTTTTTTTTTGTTTTCCATAAAAAATATAATAAAAATAATTTTAATTTGAAAAAGGTGTAATGTCATTAATTCATTTTTATAATACTTTGACTATTGATACGTCATACTTTTACGATGTGATTATTATCATTTTTTAGTACTTTTGCATTTGGCTGATCACATCGTCAAGCCTTATTAGTCTGCAAACACGATATTATGTTATTACTGAGAGTAAATTTATAAATATAATATTATGATCAAATACTAGAATTTTATGACAGGTCGGACAAACATGTAGTGGTTCAATTTAATAAGGATTTGAGTATCCGTAGGTATGTTAGTAGATACATATTGCTTATGGTGAACCGTTTCGCGTCCAAATACAATACCAAAAGATAACACCGCCACGCGATCATAAACAGAATTCCAATTTTTTTGTCGGTAACCAATTACTTTTATTTGCCTTCTTTCGAAATTTCATTCATGAACACACACAATATGAGCACCAAACATTTATCGTCTATCAAACAATCCGCAACAAAAATTCACCATTTATCATATCATGAAATCGTAAAACGAAGACGAACAACGAGATATAATAAGACCGATTCTGTCGCGAATAGAAGTGAAAATGATAGCTGTCAAAAGTCATTCGAAAGATTCGATCGCATTGTGCGAAGAGATATGACAAAAGTGTAGCAGTGTTCAGTAGCCAACAATGCAGCGGCAACCGAGAGCGGCAATTTGTCAGCATCGACAAAGCCACCCGACATATTGACCATTATTTATGGAGCTTTGTGATATACGCTTACGGTTTTATTGCGGCAACGATTTAACATCATGTATTACACGCGATGTGGTTTCACATACACTTTGTTGCAATAAAACCGACTTTATAACACATACCACTTAATTTCTCATATTTGTAGCAAGAAAATATGATCTAGAGACCAATAGGAAACAAGAAACGGGTTTATATGTGTAATGGTAATGAGAGGTCTGCGCACGCTTCAGGCTCTTTTGTTGTTGTTGGAAATAAAAAATGTAGCTAAATGAAATGGTGCGGAAACTTCGGTTAGGTTATTCTTTGCTGTACAATCGGTAAGGCGGTGCTGCGCCGCCCTGGCCGCCCCCTCAGCTGCCGCGCTTTGACGAACCGCGTTGTGTTCTAAGATGTACTATCTAAATTCTGAACATCTATGCACATTTTACGATTTCAAGGCACGCGATATAAATTAATAACACATGAAATGACTGAATCGACAAATAAAATGACAGTTATATACATGTATTGCTTACACGAATATGATGAAGCCAGCAAATATCGAATTTTAACCATGATTTTAAATATATGGTAGAATGAAACTACTATCTTCTATATTCTAAAAATCTAATTCAGGTTTCAACTTTTGTTTCAAAATTATATATATAAAAAATATTTGATGAAGTTATTGGTAAATTCACAATATAACTTTTATAAACAGAGTAGTGACCAATTTTATAAAACCTTACAAAAAGGTTGTAGATGAAGTAGGTAACTATTATTATTTTGTACTTAACACTTAATAACCTTTGTCCGTGTGCTGATGGATTAAGAATAAATAGTATTACCACCCCTATACATCCCATGGGTGTCGTAAGAGGCGTCTGGTCAACGTGGTATAGTAGGCCAAAACCTCCTTGCTAAGGAGAGGTCTATGACCAGCAGTGGACTGTAAAAGGCTGTTGATGATGACTTAACACTTTGTAATCACACTCTACTTAAATGGTACTAATATTTAATTAATCACTGGATAATAATAATAATAATAAATAATCTTAATTACTTAAAATTTTTGTTTTGTAGCCAAGTTAAATCAGGTGAATTTCTTGTGCGCAAAAACATGAATTGCTAAATAAAAACGTCAACCAAAAATAATTTGAGGTGAGAGTACAGTTATTTTGTTGAAACTAAACCTATTTAACATCATAAACTTAGACAACTTCACACATCGTTATAAAAATTCACATCAAGCATGATGAACCTTTATTCACTAACTATATTCTGAATTATAGCTTGTGATATATAGTAATGTCACCACATATCGCGTGTCACGCAGCAGTTTTGTTCCACACCAAATCAACCTGGATGGATGGATGGTGATGAATACAAATGCACCCATTCGGGGCGGAGTGCTGCCCGAACGTTTTTACGCCATTTGTGAAAGAACAAATGGCATGTTCCGTCCACGCCCATCAACAACGGGAAATGTAGCAATTAAAAACTTAATGTGTAGCAATATAATTCGCTTATTAATATTAAATATTCGGATTTACATTAATCTATCTGTGTATGCCATGAATTAATAATTAATCAATGACTAAATACTTCCTAATTAACATAATAATTAACTGTCTCAATATTTAATTGTATATTTATCTCTCTTATATTTTTTCCACATTTCTAAATCCCCATAGCTGCAAATTAAAACAACATATAATACGCCATCTGCCGTAACTTTGAATAGGCCTATAACACGCCATCTCGCGGAGAGTAGTAGGTGGCAATTTTGTGTAAGCTCTGTATTAATTTTAGTTATAAAGAAAAAAGTAAATGTATTATAAAATACATTATCAAACTGTTTATTTCACATTACACAGAAATAGTTAGGGTAAGTTAGGCATGATGAGACTTGGAAAAAAATAAATAGCGATCAATTTCTTATTAAAGTTCAAACAGTTGCAATTTCTACACTATAAAAAAAACTATTATTCTAACCTATCAACACGACACTGTACAACACTGCTTCATTTACAGTTGAACAACTCCTATAGAGTCGACATTGCAAACTTTAACTCAAGGTAAAATAAATTCGTAACATATTAAGCTAAACCTTCTTTCTAAGCAACTGCCAATGTTCAGCAGTGGACTATTAAAGCCTAATGATAATGATGAAAGTTGATTATTTCAATGAAATTGTGTTTACTACGTCGTACGGAAATTAAAATATATTCAAGGAATACAAAAAGTAAAATTGAATATAAAGTAAATGAATTTGATTAATATTTTTCATCCATAAAAACGCCGTAGGTACCTCAACATGGTACCACATACTCCTGGCTTTTGTGTTCTTGAGGAGATAAAAAAAAGAAAAGTAAAAAAACCTTATAATAAAGGTACCATCATGAAATAAATTTAACAACAACTATATTGAAAAAAAGTAGATATGTGACAATATATATGTCACATCACGTATAGATAACTTAAAAAAAGCTATTTTGAAATGTATATCCGAATGATATTTCGATAAGTGGGACACATCAGGCCCTACATGAACATGAGTGATCATTTCATTTCTCCAAATATGTTAATTAAGATACAATCTTTGTCAAATTTGAGACAATTTGGAGTAATAAAATAAAATTTTATGTCGCATTTACTTTGATGCGGTCTCTTGTATCATATAATTATCAAACGAAAGGGTCTCTCCAGAACGATCAAGGCGGACCTACCGCCTACTAAAATGCATTTTCCATCATTAATGACTTTTTAAATTACGATAATTTGACAAAAAGATGGCCATGATACATTATAGATGAATGGCAGGTACTATTAGTTTTATCATAAAATATTTGATAGAAACAAGCAGCCGTCTATGATTAAGGTGACAATGTGTCTTTCTCGAGTATTAAATTTAGTTTTAAATGAGTAATATTTTACGAATAAAATAAAAGAAAATTATATAGATTCCGTCAATTATTTACTGACTAAAAGAGGCCTTAAAGAAAGTAATAATATCGCACCAGATTAATAACAGTAAGTGATTAGGCGTAACAGTAAGCAGAAAAAATTAGCGTCTCCAGAAACGTACAATGCTACTAGTGTTCTGGGCAAGTTAACGAAATCGAAACTGCAAAGGAATTGTATGTTACACATGTATAAATAATTGATGTGTTAAACTTGTTGAAGTATTTTTTTTTTACTATATAACATTATGAATATGATAGATACATGTGGACATATACTACTTCCTTTACTTATACCTTTATACCTTTACTAGTTCCTTTGGTAATACTAATACCTCCATTTTGTAAAAATAAGAATACAAAATAAGGGTTGGTGTGGATAAATTGTACTATATTTATATTTTCTTTTTGTGAAAGGAACTCATATTTTATAATATAAATTTCGAACTGGCTTTCTAAACTATAAAGTAGAATATGGAGATAGCTAGCCTTTATGCACACACTAAAGTTACGTATTACTAAGCAATCTAAGTAATATATTATACGAAAAAAATAAAAATGACTTATATTCACGAGATCACTATAAAATGTTGTTAATTAACAAAAAAGTAAGCAAACAAGTCTGCCTCTCATGTGACGAGTAGTGTAAGCCTGAGTGGCAGACCAAGAGGTCTTGGGCCTGATTCTCGAATCGGGACAAAAAATTGTTATTGAGCTTTTCTGGTTACAGAAATACTTTAAAGTTGGAGTCTTAACACTCATGCCTTGGTGAGCACGCAAAAGCCGTCGGTTTTGTGCCTGATCTCTACCCGGTTGTGTCGAATAGCCGTCCCATCAGATTGTGAGAGTGAAGGAACAGGGAGTGCACCTGTGTTTGTGCACACACTTGAACACTATAATATCTTCTGTGTAATTGATTGGTCTCTGTTTGAAACTTGACACCGAACCGAAATCGCTAAGGAGTTCTTTTGGTTCGTGAATATGACACTTGGGTTTTATGTTTTGTTTTTGATAAATTTATTTTTGTTAGATTAATTTATTAAAAGAAACGCCGTTAACCTATATGAGTGGTCTATATGTGACGTACCTAGGTAATTAAAAATTGTAAGTATCTCTTTATATGATGTACCTATGTGATTGAAAATTGTAAAAACCTCAAAAATCAATTTGTACTTTTATTCTACAGAGTTAAGAAGTTAGTTTGTAATCAGTTAATTTTTCCATGCATACAGTTTATATATTCAGAAACATAAAACAGTAATGTATAAAATCACAAATCCTTAATATATTTGAATGTTTATCTTTTTGAAAATTGTTTGCAAAAATACAATTTAGTTTTGAGTTCGGTCTTTATAAATCTCAACTATGTATACCGTAGACAATTTTTTAATTGTAGGTAATAGATATTACCAGTCCTATCACAGTCCACGACTGGACATAGGCCTCTCCACTTGCACGTCACTTGGTTCGATAAGTATAATATATTATATTGTCATAGAATTCACAAGATCAGTAATGTATGAGACACATTTTTTTGATAGCCATGAACATTCTTTTAAGAGTCTGCTAAAGTGAATCTACTCTGAATAATGGAAAGCATGAATAGAAACCACGAGTTGTGGTCACAATGCTCACCGCAAATGCAGACAATGCAATATGATCCACACTATAGTGGCCTAGAGAAATGCTTTTTCACACCTTGTTCTAAGATGTAAAAAGCATGACAACCATTGTGGCAATATGAAGCTATGATGGTACTAATAGGACAGGATGTCTCACAGCGTTTTACGCCTAATCTCTCCCCGGTTTCGGTCAAATAACCCTCCCGTCGGATTGTTAGAGTGAGAGAACAGAAAGTGCGACTATGTTTGTGCACTATAAATTTCTTGCGAAATTGGCTAGTCTCCGTTGAGATTGACTGCCACAGCCGAAATTGTCTAAGAGTACATTATCATAAATAGCAGAAGCATATTATGAGCTAAATCTAGTCATTCATACTAACGTCGCTTAAATTATTACGATGTGTCATGATGATCATTGGAAATAGTATCCCCAATAATGTTAATAAGTAAATGAATATCTTTAGATCACAGAAGAACTTACACACAAAACATCAATAACAAACCATGGGTACTCGTATTTGCGAAGAGATCGTTACAAAAATTGTCGTTCAATTCTTTGTAATTTTCCTTTATGAAAATAGTAGGTTGCGGTATGACCTCAATCGTACGGAGTCTTTTGTTAATGTTTTCCCGTTAACGTCCCACGGAAATACAGGTATCATTGCAAACAGCAACACTGTAATCTAAGTGAAGCCCTCTATTATGCATAGAAAACGCTAGCACGTAGGACAATGAAAAAATGTCATTGCTATATGGAAAAATTTAATGCTATCAGAACTCATTATAGGTTGTGTACATTATAGGCATATAGTATACACATACAGGGTGATATTTATTTCATGATATTTCTTTAGGCCTAATCTTCAGTCGTTGGAACAGCTTTACAAATTCATATTTTCTCCACATGCACATGAACCACCACCAAAGTTTTCCCTTGATTTTAACAGAAAAAAATAAAATATGTAGCAGAGCAAGATTGCATTGAGCTGCTAAAGAAACAGTGAAGGTCATTGAAGAAGCCTAGGTTCTTTTTTAACTGGTACATATTTTGACATAAGTATTTATTCAGATTTCTTACGCTAAGTCGAACGAAACGGAATGGTGGCATCTTCAAGAAAGCTTCTTATGCTTAGTTTTTCTATTATTTAGCAACGAAAAAGTTGGATTTTTGTGACACTTACATGTGTTACATTAGCTGTTATTGAATAAAAAAGTAATAAAATAAGCGCAATAAGTAAAAAAATTAAGTGAAACCAACTGAAAAACTATTCCGCACCCTTTCTATAGTTAGTAAAAATAATTACAGGAATTTATTGCCCTATATGTAAACGAAATGAAGACAGTCTTTTTATTTCAAAGGCAATGCTGTTCTGTTGTGACAGTACTTGAAATTTTAAAACAATAATGACACACCACTGTGCTGGTTTATTTATTTTGCATTCTCTAAGTATTGGTGGTAACTTGTCGCGGAAAACTTTTCTGATATTCATACGTTAATTAATGCTTTTCTTCCACATGATTGCTTTGTATTCATTTCTAATAATTACACAGCACTATAAAAATAATAGTGTCGTTTTATCACATGAAGAATTATGGTTTTCTACAACTTTTTGTTTATACCTTTAATCAATTACTGTCATGCCTTTTACGTCCTCAAGCGCGGCGTGAACAGTATCTCACTAGGCTGCCCTAAAGTAGACCACCATAGTACATTGTCTGCATTCGCAAAGAGTATGGTGACCACAACCCTTGGATTCTATTCATGCTTTTCATCAGGCAGGGTAGGGCCAAAGGGTGGGCTTTTACAAAAACGAAAGAAAGGACTAGGTAAGAAAAACACATTTATATTAAACTCATACCAACTATTAACAATTTTGTTCTCTATACCACATAAAAATATATATGTAGATATATAATGCAACTTAGTTAAACATCTAAAAAAAAACAACAGGTTGCACTCCAGGAGTGCTGGCTGAAGTTAAAACTTGAATATTAACGTTTTTGATATTTTGGAATGGTTAGCGAATAATTTTGCACGAATTGCTTTAATTGTCAGTATTAAAGTACTATCATTTACGTGATAAAATACAATATTCATTTATTGCGCTATCGTACACAAACATGACAATTTATATACACATGCACATTTGTGCAAGGACCCTGCGCCGTCTAAACAAAACAGCAGGCGCAGTCATATATTTTCGCCGCACGGTAGAAAAAGCGGGGATACTTCCTCTCCTATGCCGAGCCGGCGGTCTACTCTTCCGTCCTCTTACGAGTTTTCGATCAAGTCACGTGTCTTGACGCGAGTTTGACATTTTTTACCCATTACAAAAAATGCACAAACGGCTTTGTCGCCTAAAGCCGCTAAAGAAGTTTTCACTTCAAAAAACATCTGTATATCTTTTAAAGGAAGTAACCCTGATATTCTTCTAAGGCCTAGCGATCTGCACAAAGGTATACTAGGTTGTTAAGTTCTCACAATCAAAAGAAGATGTAAATAAAAATTTAAACAATATCATGTGTGAGATTAAACTATCGATATGTAAGTGTAAAGACACTGACAAACAAATTGTTGAGACATAATGACGGGTTGAATTTTCTGCCGAATTAAATAAGTACGAATGGAAACAAAGATATCATCAAAAGGTAAGTTATAGTGTGTAATAAATAAGAGAAGTATCACTTATTGAAACTACTTAAATAAACAGTGACTCAATTAGAAGCAATTAAGTGAAAATAATGCCAGGGTAAACCAACAATCTATATATAAAAGTAATTCTCTTTTATTATCTTACGTTATTTAATAAGCATCGCATCTCTGTATTAATTTTGTTATGTGTACTTATAATGTCTCCTTATAAAGACATATGTATCATCATAATCATCTACTCCTTGTCGTCTCAAATTTGCATGGAATCGGCGCAATTAGTTTTCTTCTATTCTATTCTGTTCTCCTCTGTCATTTGTCAGTTTACTGCTTTCTCCCGTTCTAACAATATCCTCTTTTACGCAATTCATTCTCTTCTTTTATCGTCTTTTGCTATTGTATCCGTCAACTTCACTACAAAAAAGTTTTCCCATCACACTTTGCACATTTTTTGCATGCCATGCTTAACCCCGATAACCAGGATAACATATTATTGTTAAACCTTTTTCCACTTATGTTACAGATACTGACTGAAAATCGTCACCATAACCATATATGTAGGAAAGTACTTACAATTACATACTAAATGAATCGTGTCTACCGTAGGCGTAAAGCTTTATTAGAAAAAAATATACATAAACAAATACATATTTTTCACTTGACTACACTAGCGGTTGCGTTATGTTACCCGAGAGATAAAATGCCTTTGGAAAATTTTTTGCCCCTCGTCCGTGTGATTTCTTCGAGAAAGATATCAATAAACTGCCACTGTGTTAGCAAACTTTAATTAATAGATATAAAACAAATAGAACAAAAAATACATTAACTTATTTTATAAGATACGCCAATTTTATAGTTAAAAACCTAGTATAGGGTGGGCCACAAATTATTTAATATTTCAAAACATCCGCGAAATTGCCGACATCTCTTCGCTGATTTTTTCTTTTAGTTGATATAGTGTATTTGGTTTATTGATGTAGACACGATTTTTCAAATAATCCAATAAAAGGAAGCCTGCTCGGAAAAGATTTGGACTTCTGGGTGGCCATAGAACGTCGCCTCGTCTGGAAATCAGCTTTTCCGGAAACATGTCTTTGACCACCGGCAAGAACTCATTGGATGTGTGACAAGTGGTCCTATCTTATTGAAACTATGTGTTACGATCGTAGGAAAAAAATTTCAGTAGTATCGGTCCCAAGAACTTCCTTAACATGTTTGCCCAGGGTGTTAGATTCAAATGTTAACGAGTTCTAGGCCCACCCTAAATAATTCTACATTTTACATTGGTTAATAGTACGTGTAGATGCATCCCCTAAAAATAATCCTGTTGGTGCCCATGGTGTCTATCCTTATCATTTGCCATCGATACTTACCTCGAATTTTAAATACTTATGTCCAAAATCTATATAGAATCGTTGTATCGACTTTATGTTACATTTTAAAGCTTCTAAAGCATTTCAACTGCTTACTTAACCAAGTACTATAAGAAATATCAGTAACAACATACACTTAAATCTAGAAACTTTGTAACTTAACTGTGCCTACTTGGAACCTACCTAGTAACTACCTTCCAATTTGAAAAAAAAAAGAGATTAGTAGGTATAGGTAGTATGGTTTTACAATTTGTAACAAGAAAAAAAAAGGAAATCGTCTTGAAAAGTGGTCAGTCAGGTGTTACGGTCACAGTGCCCGTAGCACTGAATCAATTTGCAAAAGTATTCCTGTAACCCGCTGTCCGCTACGCTTGGTTTTACCTTTCGTAATAACTGTGATCGTATCGCCATCTAGCCTTGGGGACTGATTATGTCATTAGATGCAGCTCTGAATGTCCTGGATATCAAAGGCGATGAAAAGCCCGATATGAATAGCCGACAGCTATCGATCAATTGTCTCCAATGATACGTTGTGCATTTTTGAATACTTTGATGTTCTTAAGAATGGAAATTGCCTAGGGTTTTACATTGCTGTTGCGTTCACAGGTAATTTGAAAGCCATTCGAAACAACGAACAGGTATTCATTTATTCGTAGTTTCTAACTTAATACTTTCATAAAATTTATAAATCGGTCATTAGAAAAATCTAATCGCGAGCCAAGCCAAATCGTAAAATGAATTTGATAGAAAATGTTTTTACAAGTAGGTATTCTGACAATTTTAACGGTATCCTACTAAGTACTAGGTAAGATACCAATACTCTAGTACATTCTTAAACTTGTCTAATAGAACACTATTGCATTCATTAAATTGATAAACACAGAATTAAAGATCATTTAATTCAATGATGGGCCTGTTGGTCCAGTGGTTAGTGATCCTAATTCCTAAACCAGAGGTCGCGGGTTTGATGCCCAACCAGGACAAATATTTGTGTAATGAGCACGATCACTTATTTTGTATCGGGGTGTAATTTATCTATAATATGTATCTATGTATTTAGAAATATATAAGTATTATATTTTTTCAACAGTCCGGTTATCTTAATAGAGGCATTACCTAGTTTGGCATCAGACGGTCGTGTATTAGATGGGTAAAGATATTATATGCGAGTATATTATATTTCAGTTCGAAAATCTTTTTTCTTAAATAAAAGTAACTTCAGTAGGAACGTAACCTCTTTATCTAGTTTCAAGAAATAGAACACGCCTTGGGTTTTCCGTGCTTAAAATTACCTATCAGAATAATATCTTTTTCTTAAAAAAAAGAATTAAAATAACATAATATTTGTTTTAAGATTTTATTGTTCTTTACATCTTCGTACCTAACCGGTACGATAATGCTTAGTTCTATAGAGATTAGGTACCTACCTATGTGATGTTGATGAACTATGTAGGTACAGAATCTAAATGCTGTTTTCATGTCCAAATAAAACAAATTCATTTTAATTTACGTTTTACGAACAATATTTATGTGAGCATACTGAATAAGTGTTACCCGAATATCATTATGAGCTGAAGTAAGTAATACACAAGCTCTAAGCGACTTCACGTACCTAAGTAATGATGCGATATTGACGTAGATTGAGAGGGCGTGGGCGTGGCTTCGCCGCCGATTGGACCGCCCGACGCCAATGCGTGTGCGCCGCACGGTAGCTCACTCCGACATATTCCCATTTTACATGTTCCGTTTAATAAAACAATATGCTTAGGTACTAAACAAAATATCACGTAGAACAAAGTTCTAGTCACTTTCAATGTACCTTATTGTAGAATGCAATTTGGAAGTTAATTTTATACTTATATCGCTCGTACATCATGCCGTAACAAATAGTCTTAAATTGGCATAAAAAGAAACATTTATACGAAATATCCGTAACGACCACCGTTTAAAAAATATGACCTTTACGGTAAATAAACGACTGTCCATCCATCCTATTCAAACTTGTCAGTCAGCTTCCTAAGAACGTTTAAAACTCTGATATTACCAATAATTGAAGACTCCGCATCATTAAGCCTGCCGGAGCTGGTTCTATGTCGATTGCTCGTAGTTATCAAGAATTTGAGGATCGATCGACCTATTACAAAGATACGAGGACCACGGGCGCTTCTTCGTAATAACCATAATGGTACCTAAAATTATATGATTTGTGAGGAATTTTGTTGAAAATGGCGAAAACATTACAGAAAAGTACAGGGGTTGTAACGACGGGCGGCGCCTTGGCCCCGGGGCGAAAGCTCCGCAGGCCGTATGCAAATTAAATGTAATCAAAATAATAATTTCGTATGAGGCAAGGAGGTACGGTGAGTAGTACGGATGGAGTGGAGTGGAGTGAGTGGAGCTCTCGCTCTGACTCGGGCTGCGGCGAGCTGTAAGAAAGGAAAAATACCTGCTTCGCCGTCCATCGGAAATGCAAATAGCGTGCGCCCGATTCGCTTTTATTATTTTGTATTGTTTCGACAAAGGTAATTACACACGCGATAGTGGCTTAATGCGCGATATTACTGTAAGTAGAGTGAAATATTTCAGTAGTGATTATATGGTTAAGTTGGGCAGTCCAAACGTGATCAAGTCCGATATTTAAACTATGTAAGTTATTACTTTAACAATGTTTTCTAGTCACAATAACAGTAACTGTATATAATTATACACATAAAAGCAATTATACTTTATTTTAACGATGTCAATATACCTAGTCTTGCCATAAATATTGTAATAAAGAAAAAAGAAAATTGTTAACTGCAAATAACATTTATTACTTTTACAGTGTGTCAGTTTAATACATAAATATAAAACAATTAAAAATATAAAAAGCTTATTCGAAGTGGTCTCCATTGGCTGCAATACAGTCCTTTAAACGATGAGGCCAGTTATCAATAGAAGCACGCACTCTTTCCATGGGAAAATTCTTCACTGCCAATCGTATAGATTGTTTTAGGGACTCCAAATTATCATGGCGTTTAGAGCAAGCTGTACTCTCTAAAACTGACCACAAATCATAATCCAGCGGATTAAGATCGGGACTAGACGACGGCCAGTCTTCAGCTCTGATGAAGTCCGAAACGTTCGATTCCAACCAAGACTGCGTGGACCGAGCTTTATGACCCGGCGCCGAGTCTTGCTGGAAGGACCATACTTGGTTATTGAACATGGTGATGTTAAGGGGCTTAACTACCTTCTCAAGAATGGTATCTTGATACACTTGTGCCGATGTTTTGATACCTTTTTCACAAAAATATGGCTCAGTCACTCCTTCATAGCTAACACCCCACCAAACCATCACTGAAGTCGGATAATGTCCACGTTGCACTCTGTCGACTAATTGGGAAGCTTCCTTAGAGCTTTGAGCATAAATACGGTCATTTTGTTTGTTAAAATGTTGCTCAATTGTAAAAATTTTCTCATCCGTAAACAAAATTTTTCTGTGACCTCCCTTTGCGTACCGCTTCAGTAGTTGTTTCGATTTTACCACCCTATTCTTCTTTAAATTATCAGTTAAGAAATGGCCAGTGCGTCTCTTATAGGCTGCAAGTCCTAAGTCATCTTTTAAAATACGCGACATGGTTCTAGGTGCTATCTTCATTTCCCGAGATAAAATCTTTTGCTTTCGGACAGGATTTCTTCGAATTCTTTCCCTTACTGCTTTGACCACCTTTTTCGTACGAACACTACGTGGACGGCCAGATCTTTTTCTGTCACAAACAGAGGAGGTCTCATTGTACCTATTAATAGCCCGGTACACAAACATTTTACTAATACCAAGTGTATGGAGAGTTTTAAAAATTGCATTTGGCTCCATACCTACTTTGTGTAATGCTATCACAGCTATTCGGTTCTCTTTATCACCCCACACCATTTTAATATCGCAAAATATTTTACAATGTATTGGCGCCAAAATGAGAAAACACAATGAACAATCGTATAAAAATGACAGATTCGAAATTCAAATGTAATATTTTTTTATAATTAAGTGTAACAGTATTTATGGCCAGACTAAGTACATACTTATAAATAGAATTAAAACGGTACTAATGAATTAAAACGTCCTTTTAATTAACGTACAACGCTAGGAATAAAAATGCACTCTTATAGGTATGTATGTGGGTTTATAAATAGGTAGGTGTGTATATAAGGTATTCATATCTTTTTCAGTAACTAGTTGTAAGCATAGCATTTTTAAAACTTTAATAGTAACAGTATCACTATAGGGTAGGTATATATTATCTCAACAATGAAATGAAACATTTCTATTCGATTTCATTAAAATTTACTTGATAAACTTTGACGATAATACCATGACAGTAATATGGGGATGGATACCATGGCGAGAAATATAATTCTTTTGCATTAGTCAGGTTTGAGTTTATGAATAAAGTCAATACCCAGCTCTTTTAGAGATTTTACCAATTTCTGCAGTGAATGAATGATTGGGTACCTTTACTTACTTGTATTCGCCAGGATAGTTGCTACATCATCATCAACAGCCTTTATAGTCCACTTCTGGGCATAGACCTCCCCTTAGAAAGGAGGTTTTGGTCCACTATACCACGCTGGCCAGCTGGGTTAGTATGAAGGTTTGTGTCAAGTTTTTCTTCCTTCTCAACTGATATTCAGGTAAAACCAATTGAACCAGTAGCAGACCCCAAAATAATCTTGGGAATAATAAGATGATGAATTAAATTTAAATTGTAAGGTGCTTGCCGCAGTCGATAGGTATTCAAGAACGGTCGTCTTACTATTTAGAAATGAAATTTATATTGTCTAATCAATATTTGATATAATACGAAGAAGGAATAGATTTGTTGATAAATAGATGATATAAGTACTTGTGTAGTGCATCATTGTCTGATGGTGTTTTACTGTGCAATAACTGTAAATGCATAAAAGCGCGCTTCATCTATGTTCATTGATGACTAGGATAGTTAAAACTTAAAATAGTAGATATGTAGCACACACACGCACATAAACACACGCACGCACATACATATACGCACGCATATGCAAACACGTGCACACATGTAGGTACATACACAAACACACACGCATGCTGTTAGTTAAATTTTATTATCTTTATTTTATTTTACTTATTTTGTTTTTCTTTGGAATTATTATTGATGAATCACTGCGTTTTTATTACTTTATTTTAAAATAAATATGTTATAATCTTAATTACTTTGCAATGTAGGAAAGGCGCTGAAAGCCATCACGCAGTTCTTTTTTCTATATTAAGAGCCTGCCAAAGTTACTCTAGTCTGTCTGATGGCAAGCATGAAGAGAATCCAAGATTTGTGGTCACCATACTCATTGCAAATGCAGACAATGCAGTATGGTGACCCACACTATGGTGGCCTTGTGAGATGCTTTTTCACACCCCGCTTGGGGCGTAAAAACTGTCATGCCAGTCATCATGACAGTGTAAGTCTTACACAGTTACCACGATAACTGTCACCCCTGCATCAAAGGGCCTCCGGTCTCACGCCCACCAACGAAACACGACAACACGGATACTGGCGCTTTAGGTTGGTCTTCTGTGGGAGGGTACTACTGCCCTGGTCGAACCAGCCCGCTCGTGCTTAAATCAGCGTGGCTCTACTACCTGGCAATGTAGTTCATACTAGTACGGCTTACAACTTTTACCGTATCAACTTAAACACAAAATGTTAATGTTTTATCCAAACCTCGGTGATATGTAATTTATGATATGTTTCCTGTTAATAAAACTTTTTATTATTCTTCTC
Source organism: Hypercompe scribonia (assembly GCA_949316085.1). Classification (NCBI taxonomy): domain Eukaryota; kingdom Metazoa; phylum Arthropoda; class Insecta; order Lepidoptera; family Erebidae; genus Hypercompe; species Hypercompe scribonia. The sequence continues at coordinate 9,021,694 of OX438972.1, read as the reverse complement.
TTTATTACATTTAATATACATATTGATTACATTTTTAAATATATAAAAATAAAAAATACATATTTAAAAATATAAAAAATAGTAGACCACCGACATCGGGTACAGGGACCAAGATACCGGTGGTCAGGGCTCCAGAGACAGGAACCTCCTCACAATATGGGCCGTGTCAAGGAGGACTGCCTTTTGCATCAGACCCTTTTTTTTCTTTTTTTTTTTTAACGTGTGAAAACCCCCTCGGGCCGTCACCCCACCGGGGTTTACGGCGGGGTGGTGTGTCGGAATCGGACCGACTAAAACCACACGGTGTGCCACTCTGCGCCTGACATAGGAGGGACCGGGAACAGCTGTTATTACGACATCCAAATCCCTCCTAGCGCCTGCCCGCTTACACGGGCACCATCTGCGGATAAAACTCTCCTTTTAGGCAACGTACGGCACACGCGGACGTCACCTCCTCGCGGCTGGCCACTATAGCGGATGGAGGGGAAAACCCGTCTCGTCCATCCGCGGCCACACTCAAGGCGGCATGAGACGCTGGTACGCGCGTCTCCGCCGCCCGGTACGCCGGCGGCGAATTGGGTCCGAGTGGAGGTCGTCCTCCCGGGCCTTCTCCGCCGCCTCCTTCCGCGAAATTACGCAGAAGGTTGCGACCGTGGTAAAACAACTGTCGCTACCGGCCATGGAGCGTATGACGGCCAGTAGCGAGAGATCTCCTCCAATAACTGCAGTAAGGACCCCACGCTGCGCCGCCCAAGCGGAACAAACCGCCAGCGTGTGCTGAGCCGAGTCCTCACTGCAGTCGCAGTGGTGACAGGCGGGACTCAATTCCCTCCTGGCGACCTCCTGGCGAGTGCAGATACTTCCCGAAGCAACCGTGCCCGGAAAGGACCAGCGTCAGTCGGAAGGAAAGGGTCCCGTGCTGTCGCCCTGCCCACTCGGTGATGACCGGCTGGAGAGCCTCCACGGCGGCAAAGCCAGCACGTGGAGTCTCCAGCCGGGACGACCAACGAGCCATCGTGACTAGACGAGCGGCCTCTCGCCACTCGCGTATCTCTTCGGGCGGGGGCCGTATGCCGCTACCCGCCGGGAAGTCAGCCGTTCGCCGATAAACTTCGGCGAGCACTTCCGCCTCCAAATCCCACGGGGGTGTTCCTGCCAAGGCGCACGCCGCCTCCGTCGATACGGTGCGGTAACCGCGTATGGCTCTAACCGCCAATATCCTCTGAGGGCGCCAGAGGCGAGCCCTATTCTGGGCGGTCAGAGCCGCTGCCCATACTGGCGCACCATACAGCGCCATTGACCGGACAACCCCCGTGTATAGCCGTCTCGTCGCGACGCTAGCTCCACCCAAATTAGGCAAAAGTCGCCCAAGGGCAGAAGCAGCGCCGACCAGCTTTGGAGAAAGCTGCCGGAAGTGCTCGTCGAAAAGCCACCTGCCGTCAAGGATCAGGCCCAGATACTTCATTTGGGCCTGAACCGGTACGAGGACCGAATTGACTACGATGGAGGCGCCGGAAGGTGGACCACGACGGGGCCCATGGAACAAAAGGGCCTCTGTCTTATCCAGGGCCATTGCATCAGACCCTTTTTTTTTTTTTTTTTTTTTTTTTTTTTATCGTGTGGAAACCCCCTCGAGCCGTCACCCCACCGGGGTTTACGGCGGGGTGGTGTGTCGGAATCGGACCGACTAAAACCACACGGTGTGCCACTCTGCGCCTGACATAGGAGGGATCCGGGAACAGCTGCTATTACGTCATCCAGATCCCTCCTAGCGCCTGCCCGCTACCGCGGGCACCTTCTACGGATAACCTCTCCATTTAGGCGACGTACGGCACACGCGGACGTCGCCTCCTCGCGGCTGGCCAATATAGCGGATGGAGGGGAAAACCCGTCCCGTCCACCCGCGGCCACACTCAAGGCGGCATGAGGCGCTGGTATGCACGCCTCCGCCGCCCGGCTCGCCGGCGGCGAATTGGGTCCGAGTGGAGATTGTCCTCCCGGGCCCTCTCCGCCGCCTCCTTCCGCGAAATTACATCTTCGCAGAAGGTTGCGACCGCGGTAAAACAGCTATCGCTACCGACCATGGAGCGTATGACGGCCGGTAGCGAGAGATCTCCTCCAATAACTGCAGTGAGGACTCCACGCTGCGCCGCCCAAGCGGAACAAACCGCTAGCGTGTGCTGAGCCGAGTCCTCACTGCAGTCGCAGTGGTGACAGGCGGGACTCAATTCCCTCCTGGCGACCGAGTGCAGATACTTCCCAAAGCAACCGTGCCCGGAAAGGATCTGCGTCAGTCGGAAGGAAAGGGTCCCGTGCTGTCGCCCCGCCCACTCAGCGATGACCGGCTGCAGAGCCTCCACGGCGGCAAAGCCAGCACGTGGAGCCTCCAGCTGGGACGACCAACGAGCCATCGTGGCTCGACGAGCGGCCTCTCGCCACTCGCGCATCTCTTCAGGCGGGGGCCGCATGCCGCTACCCGCCCGGAAGTCAGCCGTCCGCCGATAAACTTCGGCGAGCACTTCCGCCTCCAAGTCCCACGGCGGAGTTCCGGCCAAGGCACACGCCGCCTCCGTCGATACGGTGCGGTAACCGCGTATGGCTCTAACCGCCAATATCCTCTGAGGGCGCCAAAGGCGAGCCCTATTCTGGGCGGTCAGAGCCGCCGCCCACACCGGTGCACCATACAGTGCCATTGACCGGACAACCCCCGTGTATAGCCGTCTCGTCGCGACGCTGGCTCCACCCAAATTCGGCAAAAGTCGCCCGAGGGCAGAGGCAGTGCCGACCAGCTTTGGAGAAAGCTGTCGGAAGTGCTCGTCGAAGAGCCACCTCCCGTCGAGGATCAGGCCCAGGTACTTCATCTGGGCCTGAACCGGTACGAGGACCGAATTGACTACGATAGAGGCGCCGGGTGGGGGACCACGCCGGGGCCCATGGAACAAAAGGGCCTCCGTCTTTTCTAGGGCCACCCGTAACCCCAGCGCCTCAATACGCCCGACCACCAAAGAGACTCCCGTGGTGGCCAGGCGCGCCGCCTCTTGGAAGTTCGCTCCCCGGGCCGTGACCAATGTATCATCGGCGTAACAAATTACACCCAGCCCGGGGGGAAGACGACCTCGAAGGGCCCAGTCGTATCCCATGTTCCACAGAAGTGGTCCGAGGACAGACCCCTGTGGAACACCGCACGACATGAGCCGCCGCCGCAGAACACCATCTCGGTCCTCGTACATAACGGTGCGCTCCTCAAGATAGTCTGCCACAAGCCGCCTCAGGTACTCTGGCACCCCATGGTATTGGAGTGCTTCCCTGATGCAGCTAAATGGCAGACTATTAAATGCGTTGGCGATGTCCAACGACACCGCCAACAGCACGCCACCACAGCTCACCGCCTCTTCGGTAACGGCCCTGAGGCGTAGCACGGCATCGACTGTCGAACGCCCCGCTCGAAAACCGAATTGGGCGTCCGACAGATCGGGACCCACCTCGCAGAGGTGCCGAACGATGCGGGCAGAGAGTATCCTCTCAAACAACTTACCCGCCTCGTCCAACAACACGATGGGCCTATAGGCCGCTACCGAATCGGCTGGCCGTCCCGGCTTTCTTAATAGGACCAGCTTCCCGCTTTTCCAGCACTCAGGGAAGCGTCCGGACGCCAGGCTAGCGTCCAAGACCTCCCTGAGACGGTCCGACATGTGTTCGAGGGCTCGGGCCAGCACTCGGGCAGGTATCCCGTCTGGCCCGGGGGCGGTGTTCTTAGAGCGGATCCGTAGAACAACCGCCCCTACCTCCGATTCCCTGACGGGCGGAACATTATCGTCGGTCCCCCCGTCTTCTCTGACCATTATGGCCATCGACGGGGGTGTGTGCTCCACCCGCTGCGGGAAAAGGCCCTCGACCACTTCCCGCAGGAAGCTGGGCTGGAGTGTCTCTGTAAGGGGGGGGCCCGACGTGCGGAGCTTTTGTCGCACCGCACGATAAGGGCGACCCCAGGGGTCACGATCGAGACCCTCCAGCATCTCCTTACGCTTAATTTTTCGAGAGGTCGAGACGCTCTCGGATCACCTCTACATTCGATTTGAGCTCTCCCGGATCCAGGACCCCAGTAGGGGTCACGCGGCGCGGCGTTCTTTTCGCTTTCCACGGTGGGCTGTAGCCAAACTGAATGGGGACCTACTAGAGGAGGCAGCCATTATTCACTCTTGGCTGTCTCCGCAGGCTCCGACCGAGGAGGTCGACATGGGGGCTGGTCGTTTCCGTGATGCGATTACGCAAATCTGCGATGCGGCCATGCCCCGCATCCGAGGTTATCGGCCTCCACGGAAGGAGGTTTACTGGTGGTCCCAGGAGTTGGCGGACCTCCGCGCGGCCTGTACTCGTGCCCGGAGGTCCTACACCCGTAGTCGGCGGCGACACCGCGAAGAAAGCGGGGAGGACCAGCTTCATGAGGAGTACCGAGAGGCGCGGAAAACTCTGAAGCTGGCCATCAGCCGCGCCAAAGAAATTGCATCAGACCCTTGATCCAACCTTCTAACGTGAGCCTCTTAAGGTGTTGGTCGAGGCTCTTGGCTATCAATCCGTGAACAGATATGATTATCGGAACAATGATCACCGAATCCACATTCCACATATCGGCAATCTCGTGAGACAGATCCAAATACTTCAATTGTTTTTCTTTTTCAACTTTCACGAGATTCTCGTCATGAGGAACGGCGATATCGACAATCATTGCGCGGCGCTCTAATCGATCTATCACCACAATATCAGGCTTATTGGCAACAATAGTCTTATCTGTGATAATAGATCGATCCCAATATAACGTAGCACGACCGTTCTCGAGAACTGGGTCAGGCACATACCTGTAGTAAGGTACTTCGAAATTGACAAGTTGGTATTTAAGGGCAAGTTGTTGGTGTACGATCCTGGCTACTTGGTTGTGCCTGTGCAAATACTCACCGTTAGCAAGACGAGAACAACCGGAAATAATATGCCCAATAGATTCTCCAGGACGGTGGCACGCCCGACAGATGTCAACCGTACTATCTTTCAGGATATATTTCCGGTAGTTATTCGTCATGATAACTTCGTCCATAATGGCACAAACAAAACCTTCGGTTTCTCCGAAGAGATCACCATACCGTAGCCAAGACGTCGACGCTTTAAAGTCTATATCAGACCCGTGTAGGGCCCGATAAAATCGACCATGAAGTTCTTTACCCTTCTATACTTCCTTGCGATCAGTAGTACTAAGTACTACAGGTTTGCGCCAATTCTCTTTAGCCAGAGCGAGCGGGGTAAAAGCAGTATCCACTGCAACTACATTACGATGCACTCCCACATTAGTCTGTAGAAAATTAATATTCTCTTGTAATTATTATTCTCTTTATTATAATTATAAACATATTAATTACATTTTTAAATACATAAAAACATATTTAAAATATAAAAAACAGTCGACCACCGTCTCTCGGAGGAGATCACCATGCCGTAGCTAAGAAGTCACGCATATTAGACCCGTGTAGGGCCCGATAAAATCGATCATGCAGTTCTTTGCCTTTCCATACTTCTAATTTTGTGCCAATTCTCTTTAGCCAGAGCAAGTGGGGTAAAACCAGTATCCACTGCAACTACATTGCGATGCACTCCCACATTAGTTTGTCGAAAATATTCTTTGAGATTGTATATCTCGCGATTGTGTAGAGTCTTGATATTTAATAGTCCACGACCTCCAAACTTTCGCGGAATATACAACCTCATAACCGATGCACGTGGGTGGTGCATGCGGAATGCAGTCAGTAATGTACGGACATCGGCATCTAATTCAGTCTGAGGCCATCTAAGTACACCAAAGGAATAGATCAGAACTGGCATTACCCAACCATTATAGGTTCACACCCTGATAAAAAACTTTTAATAACCCTCTCACAGAAGACCAAGCTAGAGCGACACCATCCGTGCTATCGTATGTGCTGCCGTTAGTGAGTGCGAGACCGGAGGCCCATTGACGCAGGGGTGACAATTATTGTGGTAAGCTTGCGAGCGTTATACTGTAACGATAACTGTCATACCTTTTACGTCCCTAAGTGAAACGTGAAAAAGTATCTCATTAAGCCGCCATAGTATGGGTCACCATACTCCATTGTCTGCATTCACAATGAGTATGGTGACCACAACTCTGAGATTCCATTATTGCATTCCATCATGCTGAATAGAAACACTTCGACAGGCTCTTAAAAAAAAAGTGCAGTCGCTTGCACCCTGCTCGCATACCGTGAATGTAACAAAATTTTTAGCAATAAATAGACAAACTTACAGCTTTTAGAAAAAAGAATTGCTTACCGGGACTTAAATTACACGGCCATAACATTTGACGTTTTTCAGGTGATATGTCTTTTCAAAATTTATTAATAATATAAATAAAGAATTTGGACATTTTTATATTTTTATAATAGATAAATAATAATATAAAAACAGAAGTGTTTTTTATTTGAAAATTCTCACGATCAACTTTCCAAATGAGTAGCAAAACTTAATTATTTACTTACCTTATATTACCAATTGAGCAATCACAAATATTAATATGTTAGGAATATGTCGAATTCAAATAATTTAGTTAAAGATTTTAGATCTTACATTATTTCACAAATCTCACAATTAATTTAAGACAGTGATATGGCTATCTTCATCTCAACCGAAAGACAACCACCGAACATAGCTATAGGTGCACTAACATAGTTAGCTTTCACTAGGTTGTTTTAATTTCTATGATAAAACCTACTACAGCAATTTGTCTTAGGTGCACAAAGATCCACACATTTCAATTGGGAGTCCAATTCAAATATTATATAAATCCAAATGCACAACATATCTACAAAAACCTAGCCTAGATATATCCTTACAAAGTTATAGGTATCCTATGCTAGTTTAGTTGATAAATACCTAACCCGTGAGATGCTCACGATTTTAGTGTGATAATAAGTTAGGTAGATACCTACGGGTATAAATTGACCTTTATCATATAAATCGATTTGGCTGCAGGCTCTGGAACATATAACTGTAAAAGGTTATCGCTATTACAGTCTTATTGACCTATAAATTTCTGTACGTCTGTTTTAAAATCAACATGGTGTGAGTTAGACTACAAAAAGGCAACTACGACGTCTATGTCTATAAGAAAACGTGTTAAAAGCTAAAATCTGTCATAGGTACGTATTCACTTAATTTTTGAATCTTTTCATTAATATTGAATGAATAGAGTGTAAATAAATCAGTGACACTTGACATAAGATTAAAAATCGTTGTTTTTTACTTTTCATGGTCGCTTTTCACCAAAATAATATTTCGGCGAACGAATTCTCAAAATGAATGTATAGACAGTGGTACTAATCGCCATTATGATCATCTTAGCCACAGGGTCCATAGGCCATCCAGTGCCACCATCTGCTCCAAATGTCTAATGTGTAACGGTGAATACTATCTTACTTACTGTTGCACGGTATTAGATATACAAGTATTGATATATGTCAAATTGTTGAAAAAAAATTATAATCGCTAACATACTCGAGTAAGTACACTCACGTGTTCACTAACATTATCTTGTCACATGATCTCTCATATGTAGGCTAAGAAGACTATTCAATTGTTAGTTAGACAAGAAAATCATTTAATTATTGCCGGCCTATTATTATTTCTGGTAATTTGCGTAGTAAGTATCGCCCTTGTATGGGTTAACTACCGCATCTGTATAAAAATGAGCTTGTAGTATCTACCTATTATTATATACAAGTACAACGGATATTACATACATAGCCATTTATTTATAAAATGTACACATATCTTTATACTTATATTTACGACTGACGGTCCTGTTGGTTTAATATTTAGTGCTCCACATTCTTAGGTGGGTTTGATTCCCACCCAGAACAAATATTGTGTGCAAGTACGATTTTTTCTTTAGAAACCTGTCAAAGTGACTCTTCTCTGCCTTATGGAAAGCATGAATAGAATCCAAGAGTTATGGTCACCATATTTCTTGTAATTGAAAACAATGCTGTATGGCGACCCACACTATGGCGACATAGTCAGATACTTTTTCACGACCCACTTGGAGACGAAAAGGCATGACAGTCATCGCTGCAGTGTAAGGCTCACACATTTGCCATGATAACTGACACTTCTGAATCAATGAGCTTTCGGTATCGCACTCACCAACGAAACACAATGCTGTACTGTAGTCTCCGGTTCGATTCCCGGGTTGGATCAAATGTTTGTATGTTCAGTAATTATCTGTTTCGAAGTTTGGGTGCTGCCTGAATATAATATGTACATCTATGTATTTACAAAAAAAAACTACATAATTATTCTATCCGGCAATCACCTTAAAAACGTTGGTTGGTTGGTGGTTGCCTTGTGTACCTATTAAAATATAGTAACAAGCATAACTGCTTATGCGAACCTACAGATAAAACAGTATCATTATATCTGACATAAATGACGTAAAATTAACTTATACATAGAAACACAATACTGTGAGTATAAGTATTGTAGTGGTCCTCGTATAGAGGAATTATTCGCATCAGAGATCGCAATAATAGGCGAAATGACATCAAAAATAAAAATTAATTTTAATCACATCCAATTGGCGTGCAGCGTGACGTCGTCTAACTATAGATAAATACTGGTCGACAAGAAGCCAAGCGTGACGTTATATGAACGGTGGTTCTGACAACTGCACTATATATGATGTGATGTGAGTGTCCATTCGCAAAGTATCCACTTCATGTGTTTTACACATTCATGTATTAGTCACATTCAAAGAGCAGTAATTAGTAAGTTATTGAAACTCTTTATGGAGCTAACAGGAATCTGATATTTTTTTTCTTAATGCGCAGTTGTTAGCCAACTGAAGAATTAATATAAAATAAAGTGTAATTGCAGTGCAATATGAAAAATAGTCTTTTACAGTTACCTTTCACACCGGCTTCGTCAAAGATCTGTTGTTTCTAAGATATTAACTTTTTTTATTCGAGACCCAGCAAAGTGACTCTACTTTGCCTCATGGAAAAGATGAATAGAATGGTGATCACTATACTCATTGCGAATGCTGACAATGCAGTGTGGTGACTCACACAAGGGCGACCTAGTGAGATGCTTTTTCAGGCCCTGCTTAAAGGACTCGGAATCATAGTGGGATGGCTATTTATATAATTCTATTAAATTTAATAGTTAACCTTAATACTAAACATCGTCTTAAAATATTTGAGCTTTCAATTTTATTTTTTACCCAACTACGGCGGAGGTAAAAGTTAAGGTTATGATTTTGTCAGCCTTTTATTTTCTATATTAAGAGCCTGCCAAAGTGACTCTACTCTGCCTGGTGGAAAGCATGAATAGAATCCAAGAGCTGTGGTCACCATACTCATTGCAAATGCAGACAATGCAGTATGGTGACCCACACTATGGCGGCCTAGTGAGATGCTTTTTCACGCCCCGCTTGGGGACGTTAAAGACATGACAGTCATCGTGGTAGTGTAAAGCTCACACAGTTACCACGACAACTGTCGCCCCTGCATCAATGGGCCTCCGGTCCAGTCTATGGATAGTTTTTTATGTGTTCCAACCAACATTCCATCTAAACTGAACGAAAGTTAATAATGATTTGTCAATAGATTTGTAATAAATTACCCCTAGTGACATAGGCTAAATAATTTATGTTAAAGTTTTATATGACAGAATATTTACTTCAGATCATCACGTGTTTCGTATCCAAAAAAGGTCTCGACGAGCACTTTACAAATATGTACTCGGATATACTAGCTTTTACCTGCGGCTCTGCCAACGTTTAAATCAGTTATCGCGGTAAGTAGTAACCTATGCGTTATTCTGATGTATAAGCTATATTACTGTAAAGTTTCCTCTAATTTCGTGAAGTAGTTTTTGCGTTAAAGAGTCCAGAGCAAACATCCATACATAATTACAAATTTCCAATTCATGATACTTAAAGTCAAGTAATTAAAATTTGGTCGTACAGTTCATTATTTAAAAAAAGAAAAGTATTAAGTAAAAAACAATTATTTATAAAACTGTTACCCTACTGTGTTAAAAAAAAAGGGGGCAGGAAGGACGAATAGAACAACATGATGATAACAATGAAGTGAAAATCTCTCTCAAACATTATCAATGAAAATAATTACTTATCTCTTAAGAGATAAAGTTCGGAACCGAAAACAATAATCAAAAGTCATGTTTTAAGTGTACCACATAGGTCTAAATTCTTATTACCATACAAGTTAATGTTAATACCGAACCGATTCGAGTTCACGCTTTTACCAGCAGTCGGCATTATCGGTGAGTTTCAGCGGCGGCAGTGCGTTAGATGTGCGCAATTTGCCTCCATTTGCCGTAATGACAGACCGCGATTCTGCTCATGGATGCTGCATAATGAGCCGATCCTGCCGATTGATCTGTAGATACTATGCAGCTGTACCTAACTAGATACAAGTAGTGGTAGTCTGAATCGAATGCTCTGCCATTACTGTGTGGTAATTAGAAGAGATTGCGATTTGCCCAGGATGCCAGTTCCACGTCGCGGATGGTATAAGTGTACGTGAGTTGTGCATAAAACATTGTTATTATCCGGTAGCTTTTGATGTAAGCGTTGCGTAAGCTTCAATGGTCGTTTTTAATTCGAATTGTAAGAAGTAATTGTAGGTTTGCACCACAATCCACTGTTGAACAGGACACGAACTCCGGCTGTTTTAAAGTAATTGTTTACTGGCAAACCGTTATTAAGTTATTTAACCTTCCTATGCTTCTAGACAACCTATTTGTAAGTATAAGTTTTGATATGAAATTTCAATGTGAAGATTCGGTTTCAATGATATATCTGGTGTGCAAAATATTAGGTACCTTTTATTAAGAGCATTCGAAGAAAGAAGCTGAAACCTTATTCGTAGCGAAAGAGGAAAGAAACTGTTCCATGAAGGAGTAGGTAAGAGTTACGACAACTTTGGATTAGAAGAAACAAAAATGATGATAGGAAGTTTTGTGTTGTCCATGCCAAACACGAGCATACACACACACAAATGAGGAACACAATCCTATGAACAAATTTGATTTTGAGCTCATTGTTCGAGCTTTAAATGCTATTTCATAATTTTTAACAATATTATAAGTTACATTTTATAAAAATATTATAAGATTTATCGTTACAGATCATATAAATTATTCTTATCTTCACAGAAACTAATATCAAATCTATGTTTGGGAAATTAATTGAAGTAATTTGTAACAATGTTTTAATTGAGGGCAAAATAGTCGCTGGTTGCTCAAAAATTTATTCAGACTTTTAAATAACTTTTCAGTGAAGGAAAGTATATTATTAAAGCTTGCCAAGTTATGATCAGAGGTAATATTAAAGAAACATAGCGTCTGTGAATTTTGAGTCTATGCAATGTTTTCAATTAATTGCTAAAAAGTATCGTTAAAAGATCGGCAAGTACAGTGAGCATAACCTAACTATTAGGTACTACCACACACAAACCTCAATTTAAGGGATGTTTAAACAAAACAGTTCAGTATTACCATTGCGAGGGAACTCTACCAGAACGAATGAGTTACAAAAGCATATGTTTTGAACCCTAGAGCACACCTTATCATTTACCACATTACGTGCGCAATGATTATAGTAATCTGCTCATGACGGCACAATAGCGCTGCACTCGCCATGCCACCACATGCGATACGTACGCAACAGGATGATTCTATTTTAAATCGTTAAAATATTTGTATTTATCTGAAGCTTATGTGAAAATTTGTGAAATACTAAAAGCTTATTTATGAGTAGCGTAGCGTAACATAGCATGATAATACGAATATGAAATTAGTGGAAATCCAGTTAAAATTATACACGGTGTATACAGTGGCATTTCGTTATGTAAGTTCTGTCAATGTACGTATACTATTCTCATCTAAACTTCAAAACATTTTTGATAAGATTGATCCAAGAAAATCAGTCCAAATTATCGAACAATCATAAGGCTGTTTACAGGGATTACTTTTATATACTTCAATAGATATAACTCAAAGACAAAGTTAAAATATATCTTAAGATATAGTTTAATCAAGACAAATAAATCTTTAAAGTCTTACACATTATTATGAAGAAACACTTGCCATCTCCAATTTTATAACCCACCAATTTGAAACATGATGTATTTACGATTGTGTAAATTAAATAGAAAATATGACCCTTTCACTGTTCCACATAATTAAGGAGTCCACGGCGGGACAAAGAGCCGATCGGCTACGTATTTTAACAATGTTTTATTCGTTGGAATCGGTTGACAATGGCACGCCACGGTACCCTTTCTTCAGCAATTTGCCGCGCAGCAGTCAGCGGAAGTCAGACCCTCACCCTGGAATTAGCGATCCTTAGACTCCCCAGGACTCCTATTGTATGAGTAAGAATTCCGCCCTCCAAGAATTTTGTCGTGACACGTTAGCACGTGTCAAATTTTTACGCTTTCAAGTCTAAGAAAATAAGACTACAGATTGTAGACCGTTATAAGTGTCGTATTTACATACTGAAGTGAATATTAAGAAAAGTAACAGCACACATATATACAAAAACATGCACTAGAACAAAGTATTTTAATATGTCTTCATATAACAGTTAATATCTAGGTGTCGGCATATAATAATGGGAATCATTAATGCAAAATCAAGTTGCCGTATCGTGCAACTGTACGATAAATGACTTCGTGCTATTGAATTTTATAACATGGCATTTTCAAAAATCTCTAGAGTACATTGATACCAGAAGCAAGCTTAAGCATCAGTATGTTTTCAAAAGAAGTAACGTAAATGTTTAAAAGCATTTCGTATATTCTGTGATTTCGTTAGTCCAAAGTTCTTAAATTATATATATTCTTAAGACTCAATTTTCCCAGTTTTAGATAAAATTTCAGATTGTTATCACCCATGTTAAGATTGCTGATCTATAAATTTATATTTGACATATCCTAGGCTTGTGAAACTGAATCCGTAGCTATCCGGCAGATAAATTCACATCAGTTTATCAGGGACTTTGTCAACAAGTGGTAAAACTGGTCCTTAATGTAAACGCTGATGTAGAATAAGCACCAATTGACCACCCGTTGCTGAGTTAAGCTCAATCAAGCGTAGCGTGCACTGACAATTTGGTACGTATGAAGTAGATTAGTAAACTAGTTCAAAATCTGTTATATCTTGAAAAAGCTACTAACAATATGAGCGGTGCTTGAGACGGGAAGAAGAATCTGAAATCGGGTCTCAGTTCTCCCTGAAGTAGGGTAAGTGAAGCCGGTTGTCATGATTTTAAGGTAAATAAAACATATTTCTAGCTCCTGCGTCTTCAAGACGTTGCAAATTGCGTGCAAGACGTTGCGTCGGAGGTTCAAAATACGAGTATACTTAAACGTTGAGTACTTTTCAAAATGTAGTTAACAAATACAGTAACTTCGAGATAGGTATTCATAAGTAAATTCTTAACGTAATTTAATGATATTTATTTGGCGTAGCGTAATATACATGTACGTACAAATTTTACATGCTACATTGCATTTTCGTCAAATTACGTGAAAATCTCAAGCGAGAACAAATGGTCGACCGGTTCTGTTAAGTGGTTCAACCTTTTTCTTCTAGTATTATGTATAGGTACCTAAAATTACATTTTCGTAATGAACCCTCAAAATATTCGTAAATATTCTTCATATTAGATATATAATATACAGAACATGTATCTTTCTAAGTATGTTTTGTGTGTTAGTTTCGGTATGTTTTCCTATAGTGAGTCTTAGGAAATCTCTGTAAAATATTTATTACCAAAAATAAATACAATTTATCATTTATTTTAAGACTGAAATTCTGTTAACTATAATTTTAGTTCCAGTTACATAAATAAAAGAGGGCAAGACTAATGACTATCTACTTGTCATTTTAAGAATTCAGCAACATAAGAAAATAGTGTTACGTAAGTTACTAATACAAATGAAGTAGAGAATATGAACAATATTCAAACGAGTCAGGTTCACATTCCTGTGATTCTAGTAAGCTATTGAATCAACCGATGCATAGAAAGTTGCACATGATTGTGTGTCACATCAAAGCGCTTTTTTTACTGTACTGGTAGCTTTGAAACTACCCACAATTGAACCTAAGTCGTCTTGATTGAAATATCGTGACCTAAAAGTGAAATATATTAAAAAAATCTTCATCAGTATGAGTGCATAAAACGGAGACTTTCGAAGCATCAAAAGTAGATTTAGGAAGATTACCTAACAAAATAACAAAGCTTTCATTTTGAGATAATTATGAACCACATCTATGTCTTATATCAATAAGATGTGCAGTTCAGCAACTCGTATTAAACATTCAGCACGACTTGTTTTTAAACGCTAAACGACATAGACAATGACGAATCAAAGTAAAGCTCGCCGACATAGTTTATGGCACCGCTATATTTCAACACATCGGCTATCAATACTGTAGTCTAAAATTATCTCGTTGGGCCCGTCTGCGACCTTGTCCACCCATGAACTTACACCCACTGATTACCGAATTACCAGGCCCCTCGCCTATATTTACCGCGCCGATTTAAATAATAAATATCTTATCTAAATAACACCCAAACATTGTTTTGCCCTCAACGATCAAGCGGTAATGACGTACATTAACCCAAATCACTAATAACATTAAGTTCAGCACGTAATTTGACTTAATTTTGCAAGAATCACGTTAGAATCAGACGGATATTATTAATATAAATTGTATTTCCAGAACGACGATCTAATTGGAATAGTGATTCTGACTAAACGTCATTATGATCACATTACGTCTCCTTTGGATTAGAGGCACTATCAGGTATGTTCATTAGAACTTATGAGGTTTTCCAGCTTTTTAGTACTCGTACTTAAGTAACTTAAGTAACTAACTCTCACTTAGTTTAATTTTGTAAAGGTTTTTTAGTACGTTATATAAAACACTAAGCATAGCTCACTTTATAGTAGTAAATAAAAATATCAAATATATGTAGGTAAAAGTACCAGTGCCTAAAACTTTTTAATTATGCGACTCTCCGTGTAGTAACTGATTAAAAATATGGAGTGTCACTATAGATGCCAGAAGTACGCAGGATAATATCACTGCAAAAAGAAAGAAAAGTTGAACAAACTCTGTCGCGGCTTCCTTAATAGGACTAGTTTCCCGCTTTTCCAGCACTCAGAAAAGTGTCTAGACGTCAAGCTGTCATCTAGAAGCTCCCTGAGGCGGTCCGATATGTGATCCAGAGTTTGCGCCAGCACCCGGGCAGGTATCCCGTGTAACCTGGAAGTGGTGCTCTTAGAGCGAATCCACAGAACAACCACCCCAACCTTCGATTTTGTGATGAATGAAACATTACCCTCACTCTCCCCGTCTTGACCGTCTCTGACCAAGAAAAGATTGGTGGGAGTATGTGTTCCACTCGCCGTGGAAAAAGCGGGCAGTAAGAGGCGTGGGCGAACGAGTGGTGCTTTTATCGAGCCACAAGATAAGGGTGACCCCAAGGGTCACGATCGATAACATGATTGCGGCCATGATACGGAGCGAGAGCTCGAGGAACTCCGCCGTCTCTTTCTGTGAGCAGGTTATGCTTGCGAAGGAGATGGTGGAGCGGGGTCGGGAGAGGTTTAAAACTCTCCCAGTCCGCCAGGCTCCGGAACGGGTTAGATACCGTAGAAGACTCAAGCGCTGGAGGCGTGATAAGCGCAGGCCTGGAGGTGACAGGAGAGGCCATCTGTAACCCTAATAGTAGCAGGCCGGGGTGGCGATGTGAGCGCTACGGACTGTGTGCACCCCTTCAGGGGGTAGTAAAGGAACCATGAGTTTCTCACACGGGAGGGGGCTATCTACAGCCATAGATAGCCCGAGATACGTCGGTGTTCTAGGGATTTCCTTACTAAGGTACACCTGGTTTCACGGCTACTGGTACCTGAGGCGGCGTGCGGTTTTTGGTCGTTTTGAGTCCGACATAACCGCCTTTTGGTGTTTTCCGTGGGGATTTCCGCACAGTAAAAAAGAAAAAAAAGTGTCAGGATCGAGACTCTTCAACATTTTCTTTTTCTTCACTTCTTTGGTACGGCTAATGACTAGAGTTTTCCACGCCTTTTGGTACTCCGCCTGAAGTTTTTTTCTTCACGGTAAGCTTAAGAGTATGTGGGGGGCCGCTAACTCTTGGGCTTGAAAAAAAAGCCTATACCGCTCCGTCAGGCCAGCGTGGTATAATATTCCAAAATCTATGTATTCTAAGGAGCGGCCTATGTCCGTGATGTGATTATGATTTGATGTGATTCTCTTGTTTCACTATATAGATAGCTAAATAAGATGGCCCTTATCTTTCTCTTCGACGATTAGTATAACCGCTTAAAGCGCGATTTATGATCACACTAACAATCCATATGTCGGTAATGCATTCAGTAGGAGCGGTATTCACAGTGAAGCTATTAATTAACCCGCCATATTAGTTAATTGTCCCCGCCTCCCCGCCTCCACTCGCTACGCTTCGTGCTCCAGTAATTGCACCTTCCGTTAACACACGTTATTTTTTGCGTCATGGAAGTATTTGTTACCGATGTCGTAGTAGATTGAAAGTTACAACCTAGTTGCCTAAACTGGACTGGGCTCCTCACCGCAAATTTAATTCTCCAACCTAGTTTTCGGAACAAAAGCTCTAAGGATAGTGATTAAGTAATTGTTGCTCGTATATTTTAATTTTCGATTTAGTATTTCGATTAAGTAATTTTCTAGCTTTTGTGCTTATAAGTATAGTTGAGATATTACCAAATTCAATTTACCTACATTTACTTGTTTAACGTGTTGGAATTAGTTCAATATTGCTGCTACAGAATAGTAGCTATACGCATTATTTATGTTTCTTTATTAAAGTTTTATGTTGAAAAGGAACATATTATTCTTTGTTATATGCAATCAAATTTCAATTTAAATCAACAACTTAGTTTTACTTTCAAACTTCAAATATCTTCATTTGTCGTCTTCTTTTTCTAAATAATTTTCTTTATAAAATTCAAACTAAAACAAACCTTAGTCAACTTAACACAAACCAGTACGTCATTTTTATCAGACCTTTAACGTAGATTAATAAAAGTAAAAAAAAGTAACACAATCAGCTAGATCATACATGGTCAGTGACTTTTAATTTCGACAAATAAATAGCCCAAAATCGTAACTGGTATTGAAAAGCTTTACGTTTGCACACTTTTTATAGATCCAGTCAAAGGGTCACAAATTAAAATCTATATATAAATATTTATATTTTCAGAATACAGAGATATGCATCTGAAAAAAAAATTGTTTCTTTCATCTAGTAATGTTACTGAAAAATTCCTTCTTACGATAATAAATAATTGACTGAATCCACATTAGGTACATAATCATCAAGTACCAATAATAACGTAGCATAGATTTTTGACTTCATTCTCCAACTTAAAATTCGTTACAGAAAAATCTGAAAATGAGTAATACTTTGCCCCTGGAGAGTGCTCCAGGGGCAAAGTATTACTCAAATGCAAAACAGTAACGATCCAAATAATTAAGAATATTTAATCATTTTCAACATGAGTATAAAGGTAGATCACTATTATTAGTTTATTAAATACTTATGTAGGTATATTACATGTTTCATCCGTTGTACTGGAACGATCAACATAATCCTGGGCAAGTCGTGATTTTTCAGCATATTAAAAAAAAAATCCATTCATAATTTTGACGACATTGGTTATGTGTAAAAGTTCGAGCAATAAACTACAGTTGACTGTAACACTTTAAATATTCTATTAAGGCAATATCTAGATTAACAATCAGTCTCTCTACATCAACAGTTCTTCTGTGAGTGCCAGGAAACATTGAGGCCGAAATTAGGATCAAGTCCGTGGGCTTTTAGGTTTCTCAAATACTTGACACATTTTCAAATTAATCAGTATTGTTTTTTAAATTAAAAAAAACAGCTGACAAGGACGAGATAACCCCATTAACTAAATTCCTTGATAAAAGTTTTTTTAAGAAAAAGGCAAATTTACAGTTAAAAAATATATTTCGATCTTTGTTATTCCTTAGTTCTGCTATCTGACACTAGATGGTGTAAGTTGTATAAAAATTCCGATCCAATTAATCCTAGCTCCCTGGTTGAAGTCAATATAGTAATTGACAATTTACAGTAAATAAGTGATTTATAAGCATATGAAACGATTTTTTGCATTCTTCATCAACTAAAATACAAAACTAAACTACTTAATTTTGGATTGCATATAATCTCTATAAAATAATACAAAAAACCAAATTGAGATTTCTCTGTATAAAAGATACAATTAAAAATTATCAATTTAACAAAATTTTCAGATGTATTTTATACCAAGTTGTTGCGCCCATCATTATCAACAGCCTTTAATAATCCACTGCTGGATTTAGACCTCTTCTTGGAAAGGAGTTTTTTGTTATATTTATATATATGTATAACCCACCAAAGTGACTCTATTCTGCCTGATGGAGAGCATGAATAGAATCCAAGAGGTCCGGTTCCGGTGGTCGCCATACTCACTGCGAATGACGACAGTGTAATATGACGACCCACGCTATGGCGACCTAATGAAATGCTTTTTCACGCCCCGCTTAAAGGACCTGGGATCGTAGTGGGAGGGTTATTTATATCATTCATCAATACTAGTGGGAGGGAAACACGTGTGCTGGTAATGAATTCCAGACTTTAACCGATCTGCACAGGAAGGTATACCCGAACCGGGAGCGTATGTCTACCATTCCGAAACGGTAACTTCCAAGGCTAGCACGAGTTGTCCTATAGAGGAACGGAGAGGATGGGATCGGTTGGAAGAGCTCGTTAAAACACTCTCCATGATAAAGACGATAGAGGACTGCCATAGAGGTGACATCTCTTCGCAACTGCAGAGACTCAAGGGATTCAGTGACTTTCGAGTTATTGATAATCCGGACTGCTCGCCGCTGTAACCGATCCAAGCCGTCCAGCAAATACTGCGCGGATCCATCGTAAAGATGAGAACAGTACTCCACGCAGGAGCGTACCTGGGTCTTATAAAGAAGACACAGATGCTCCGGCGTAAAGAACCGTCTGATTGTGTTCAGGATACTCAGCTTACGCGAGGCCGCCTTAGTAACGCTGTCAATATATTCTCGCGGATTAAGGTCCCGGCCAATATTCATACCCAGGATACTGAGATTGGCCTACTATACCACGCAGACGGATATCCAGATTGAAGGTGCCATTAAAAGCAATGGGAAGAAAATAAGTTACTTTAGTTAGATACAGGGGTATGATTATTAACAAAAAGAAAATTATTTCAGTATTTAAATATATAGCTTTAAACTAGCTAGCTAACTAACAAACTAATTTTTACTAATGTCCCGTCAATATAAGTTACAACTGTACCTACATAAAGGGTTCTAATATCTTTTCCAGATCTCACTTAACCAAGCTTAACTATATGTACACTATTACCATAAAATTTAAATGAAATTTCAATACTTACACCTAAACATTTCGCATGAATCACTCTATTTCATTGTAAAAAGTAACTTAAAGTAATAAAATTGTTAAGTTAATATTTCTACCGGATAACTTTCTTTCTTTCCTACTACAAAAAAAAGACCAATAACGCAGTTCTATCTTCAATTAACTAGTGGTTATATCGACTAAATAAACACGTCCACCTTACGACGCAACAGAATCGTAAGAATTAAGAATTAAGATTAAGAAAGAATTAAGGCAACATAGGTGCATTACCTCTCGTTCCGAAGTTAACTAGGTGTGTACATATATCTTATACGCATATTAACTTCAGTTACGATACTCCGGCTCTCTTGGTACGCTCTGCACAGTGTGACTACCTAATAACAATTTTTTATACCATGCAATGTCGAGCAGACCTATTACTATGTGAAGACGTTTTCGAGAACCTGGACGATCACGAATGCCACTTCGCCACAATCTGGTTTCATCGTGCCAACATCTTGTTCTGTAGACACATAGCTACGTCTCGGCGCTATGATCATTCGTCCATTGTTCGTTGAGAAATTCAGAAACACAAGATTATAGACGGAATAATTAGGTTCTACATCATCGTAAAGGCCGCCTATTTCATACAAAATATATTAAAAATATTTGACATTTTTTCCAGTTGTCGCTCGCAGTAGGAATCTTCATATATCCATATACATATCTCTACGAACAAGTTTGAGTGTTTTTTTGTTAATCCTTACCACTGAAACTTTTTATCCATACTGGTAGGGATCAACAAAAAAACACTCAAACTTGTTCGTAGAGATATGTATATGGATATATGAAGATTCCTACTGCGAGCGACAACTGGAAAATCTAATTATAGAAACCAATTTAAGTCGTAGAGATATATAGCGTAGAAGGTTCCATGCAGCGATAGACGGAAAGAATACCAAGTATCCCTGCTAGTAGGGACACTTTTGTAGGGATACATAGAACAGATGAAAAAGGCGACACTGTCAGGAGTCAATGTAGAATCCCTATTCTTATGTAGTTTTAAAAAAAAACTCTATTTATTACATTAATAATTTTATTATCAAATCAAATATCTATTTAATTCAAAATACATGAATATGGGTAATGATCACAATATATTTATAAAAACGTTCTTTAGAACAACACGTTGCGGTGTCAACATACGCGAAATACTGCCAAGGAGACTGCATGTATTCAAGATAAAATAAGTTGCTCCCTGCAACTACCAATCGCTGGTCGTCCGTAGCGATTAGTACACATCGTCCCAGTTTGTAAGTCGCTTGACGAAACATGAAAACTTATAGTTATTTAGTTGCAGTGGAAGATGCCGCTAGCTAACATAGGCATATATTGTACTAGCCTCTACAAATCTCCTACCAGGCAAAGTCCACAAGTGGTAGTAGGTACGTATTTTACAAAACATACAAGTAAAGATGATTTTTCTTGCATCATTTGTACTCGTAGCATCAGCTGCTAATAATTATACTCAACTGCAGCCATTTTAACTTTTCAAATTTATAAATAATTTAGTTATAAAATAAGTAATCATTAGGCCATTTATATGTGACCAGCACATACTAAGTTGTTAAAGACATTTTTAATATTAGTTAGTTTGGTATATTATTTTAAATTTCACATTTAAATGGCTGGGCAAGGAGTTTAGCATGCGTGCCGCGGGCGGTGGGCGTGCGCCGTTCGTCTGACCAATAGCGTCTAAGAACCGCAAAACATACCGAATATTTTCTTTTTCTTTTTTTCATAAGCAGTTACAATAATTGAGCTCATTTACATACTTTGACCATTACTTGAAAAATATATGAGATAACCAAGTTTACATTGCTTCTATTGGATAAACTATTTATCTTACTGGAAGGAGGTAATTGATAATCATGAAAAATATGATCATATTTTTTATTAGTACAAGTAATATGCTACTTAATTATTTCATCTTGTAATTTATAGTATTTAGGTAGTACCATCAGTTTTTCTCGTATATCTACATAAATTTAAAACTTTAAGCTAATTTTCAGCTGTCCCCGAGGTAGTACCAGCGGTATTTGTTACTTTTGAATCGGACACTGTTTGCCGTTAAATTGGTTTAAATTTTATTTCTTCTAAAGTTAAAGTAGCCTAAGTTACTAAGTAGAACACCAACTATTTGTCAGTGAAAGTCCTATCAAAATCGGTCCAGCCGTTGCAGAGATTAGCCGAAACAAAAAGACATATAAAAATTTAAAAATGTATTTTTGATGAAGTACCGTATCTACTTTCACATGCATTTAAAGAAAAACTTCTAATTTGAAATTTCAAACAGACACTTCAATTTTAAACGTTTATTATTGTAATCTGTGTTAATTTGTACATTAATATTTCGATATAAGTACTTTATAATTAATTTAATAGCATTAAAAATAAATAAATTCATTCAAAATTATCTCTATTGGCTTTAAGCTATTTAAACATTGAGGGCAGTTGTCAATAGGAGAAAAGACGAACCCTCTCCTTGGAAAAAAATGTTCACTGCGAGTCTTATGGATTATTTCAATAACTTCAAGTTGTTATGGTATTTAAAGCCTGCAGCACTCTCTAACTCTCTCTCTTTCTGAACATAAATTATAATTCAGCTTATAATTCAAAATAAAATTCGGACGAGTTAACGTCCAGTCTTCAGCTCTGATCAGAAGTCAAGAACGTTCACTATAAACTACACCTTAGTGAATCGAGTTTTATGACACGGTGCTCAGTCTTGCTGAAAGGATTATTCTCAGTTATGAAACATTGCGTTATTAAGAGGCTTAATATAACCAAATTCTCAACTACCATCTCTTGATACACTTGTGGCGATGTTTTGAAATCTTTTTCACCATACTGCGTTGTCTGCATTCGCAATGAGTACGATGATCAATTTGGATTCCATTCATGCTTTCCACCAGGCAGATTAGAATCACCTTGCTAGGCCACGAATAGAGAAAAATAACTTTTTCACAAATAACACCCCAAGGCTCAGTCACTTCTTAAGATGTAGTATCCTATCAAACCATCACTGAAGTGAGTCGGATATTTTCCATGTTGTATGTACTCTACTGACTGTTGGGAAGCTGCTATAGTTTTGAAATTAAGTCGGTCATTCTATTAGTAATTTTTTTTATCTTTGATCAAAAACTTGTTTTGATTTCACCACTATTTGAGTGGATCTACTTAAGCAACAAGGAACCATTGCATACTGATTCTCCGTGTGATATCGGTTATTCCAATTCTCTATTAAATAACTTAGTCACGAATGTTATCGGATAGAGAAACGTCCAGTATCGCACACTGTGCTACTTTAAACTTGTGGACCTGCCTAATGGTGAATATCCACGTCTCGGTTCCGTGTGGCAGTGCGGAAAGGACACACTGGTTAAATAATTTAATCTTCAAAGATTATGGTATGGACTCGAAGATGTGACGTAGCTTTCCGTGCGCTGATCAGTCACGATGAATTCTTCTATCAGCTGCACGAACGAAGATGTGTCAGCTGATTTTAATAGTTTGGTCAAGGTATTCTCACACAACCCCGATAATTAATTGCACCATTTACGGTCACGGGTCAAGTGTCTTTTCGATTTTCATCTCCAGTTTCGCCCGGTTTGAAGAATAGTCCAGATCATTCACAGATTCCACCAAGATAACTATGTCGTCTGCAAATCGCAAATGTAAAAAGTATTGGCCATGGAAATTGATGTGTCACCAGTTCCAATCGAGCGTCTTGAAGACATCTTCCAAAGTATTGGTAAACAGTTTCGGAGATATAATATCTGCCTGTCTTACCCCTCGATAAAATTGGATTGGTCTTTTTGTTGCAATTGAGCGGTTAGCGTTGTAGCTTTATAGAAGCATTTACATATTAACTTGGACGTATTAGTAGTAGAATAGACATCTCAGCGTGCTAAGTTCTTTTAAGACAGCTCTGGTTTCGATGGTATCAAAGGCTTTCTCGTAGTCAACATTCACTAGTCAGAAAAGATGGTTATATTTTTCTGTCTTCTCATTTTTTTTTGCCTTAGAATGCGTATGTGGTCCACGGCACGAAGCCTCTTTGAAATCCAGTAATATGATTCGTAATAACCTGCGAAAACAACTTGTACACATGGTTCAGGAATAAAATTGGTAGTTTTATTAAAGAATAGCACCACCTTCCGCACTATGCCTCCGGTGTAGAAGCCATTATGAATGACGGCATTAAATAGTTTTAAGAGTATTAAGTAATAATATAAAAAATCCATAGATTAATATCTTAAATTTGCCATTTTTTCTATCACTAGTTTTAATTTAGACCTATACAGTTTCATTTTTCAATTCATCTTAAATGGAAAATTATCTATTAAATACACAAAACCGTATTACAGATATGTACATAAACATAGTACACAGATAAAACAGTATTAAAGAGTTTTCAGGTCAACCGGATTGCATTTCAGGATCTAATGACGGTATCTCGGAGAAATTGAGGGAACCCTAACCTAACCTGAACCCTAAACTTTTATAGGCCTGACAGCGTCTTTTACCTTGTTTCTAGCTTTACAGCTATTTATGTACGTTTAGTAATCGATATATCATGCTGCTGATCTGATAGTGGAAGGGTCCTTAACCTTTAGAAGTTAGAGGATAACTTTTTCAACAATATAATCAGTTTTATTGTTTCAAGATATTTGTTAGGCGATTGTCCTGTGTCTGTAATATGAGTACGACAAAGTGTTTGTTATGCAATTATTTTCAATGTTGTAATCTCATAACTATTTCATTTCTAAAACAATTTAGAAATTTTTTTTTTATTTAGAATGGTATATTGTAACCAGATCCGTCTATGGATGAGTAAATTAATCTTGAAGAGCACGTCAAGACGTTAGTCCCGGTTGCCATGCGTACAATTGGTTACGAGTAGTGTGAGAATAAAAACTCTTTGTATGTAATTTCGATATCACTTAGTATTTGGGTTTTGGATGTCTAATCGTAGTAAATTCACGTAAAAAATCGAAGTGTAGGCGTATCGCAGTAGACTTAAAGCCGAACTCAACTTAGTTTGGGAAACAGGTTTGGAGGAATAGTACCTACTTCCCTTTGGTTTCTTTCAAATATAGTGAAAATATACCACGTCAAGTGGTGAGAAATTAAGTAATGTGGAAAACAATTTATTTTCGGTTTCGAATTTAATTTTTTTTTAGTTTATCTAAATAAAGTAATAGATCTCTCAAACTACTTAAATCCTACTAATGTTATAAATACGAAAGTTTGTGAGTATGAATGTTTGTTACTCTTTGACGAAAAAACTACTGGATCGCTTTGAATGCAACTTTACAGTAATATAGGTTATAACCTATACAAATTGTAGCCTATATGTTATTCTGATGTATACATCAAAATCACATATAGGCTACAATTTGTAATCATTTTATGTTATTTTGGTAGTCGTAACATATCGATACATCTCAATTAAGTCGGTTAAAAAATCTAACCTCTAAAAGTTATATAAACATGATGTACCGTAGGATTGTTTGTATGTTAAAAAAAAATATTTAAGATAGTCTGTCAAGAACAAAACTTAATGTAAACCAAATTCCACACAAGCGAAGCCGCGGGTAAAAGCTAATTTAATATAATCTAACACATTTTGATACTGGATATTAAAGTGCATGTTAATTTAAATATCCTATTTACTCGTTAAAAACGTATCTTACACAAAAAAGGATGAAAAAATCAAGTTTGAAAAAAGAATTGAAAAGAGTTCGATTACTATTAACAAAGAAAATTAAAAATAATTCTAATCGAAAAGCTCAAATAAGTACGAGGCTCAATATACAGGTAACATTATTACAACAATAGATACCGTTTGAAATTGACGCCAAACCCAAGGCATAATAGGTAATATTGGTGCTCCAGCTCTAAAAAGAATTAAAATTTTCATTTTCTTAATTGCAATGAAAACATTACGATGAAAGCATATTACGATAAGCAAATGTATCAACTACTTATTAAAGCATTCAAAATAATAATATAATTTGATATGTTCAGTGCATTGGTGCATTAAGACTGCTATTGGTATTGGCACCGACTTCAAACAAGCTAGATTCTAGCTTGTTTGAAGTCGGTGCTAGAAGATATATGTTACTATAACATGCATAAACTATAATATTGAGGCTCACACTTATTTTGAATTTTTAGTTAGAATTGTTTTAAAGTTTCTGTTCTCTTTTTTAGTATTGATTGAACTTGGTTCATTTTCGTTTTAAAAGGGATCAGGAGATTCATTACAGTGAATATTTTTTGTGAATTAAAAACAATAAATCAGTAAAATTATTACGTTATCGCTACCCTAGCCATGTAAGAATGCTGTTGAGATGTACGAAGGGCCGTGAGCTAGTAATATGCGTACGTATGGATTGTATGTATAGTTTTAGTTGTCAATCTATCATGAACGTCATTTGCCGTGTTAAACATTGAGTTCTAATTCTCTCAATAAAACGTTATAAATAGTGATTAAAACCATAGTATTTCTTGATGTCCTATCAAATGCCTTACTAAAATATGTTGAGCAGTTGAAAAGTATGAATTTAAAAACTAACATTATCTTAATACGTACTTTATGTACAGTTATCACAGAAATTAGGTTCCCTTATCATCCCATTTCATTTCATTATCACAAAAATATTATAAAATGAACAAGCATAATGAATATAGTATTTATTTAGGAGTTACAGATGCCAATTTAAAATGTAATACACATTTTTTTAACTACTTGTAAAGTTTGTTTAAGTATCTATACCACATGTAAATATTTGTGTATATAAACCTGTAGTACCTACTTTCAGACCTATAAAAATGAAATAGGATACACAGAATGTAATACTCGTATATCACTTAGTATACCTATACGAGGTGTGTTCAAAAAGTAAGGTGACTTTTCAAATTTGGCGGGCAACGTACTTTCGATTATCGATTTTTTTTATTTTGTTATGTTGGTACACTCTTCCCGAACATCTGTACCAAGTTTCAAGTGTATAGCATTTTTTGTTTGGTTGGGAGAGGCGTAAAGGTTATAAGTGTTTTTCGTGCTCGGCGATTTCTTGCTATC
The DNA here is from genome assembly GCA_949316085.1 of Hypercompe scribonia. Lineage (NCBI taxonomy): Eukaryota > Metazoa > Arthropoda > Insecta > Lepidoptera > Erebidae > Hypercompe > Hypercompe scribonia. The sequence goes on along the minus strand of OX438972.1, from coordinate 8,994,986 downwards.
GAAAAATATGGATCAAAGGATTTGCATCAAATTTTGTGTAAAAAATAAAATAAAGTGCTCCGAAACACTTAAAATGTTGACAGTGGCATACGGTGAAACTGTTCTGAGTAAAAAAAATGTTTACAAGTGGTACAAACTCTTCCAAGATGGCCGGGAAGATGCCAATGACGAGCCTCGCTCTGGACGCCCAAGCACGTCAACAACTGATGAAAACGTTCAAGCAGTGAAGAAAATTGTTCTGGAAAATCGTCGAATCACTATCAGAGAAGTTGCTGAGGATGTTGGTATATCGCTTGGCTCGTGCCATGAAATTTTTTCTAACGTTTTAGGCATGAGACGTGTGTCAGCGAAGTTTGTTCCGAAATTGCTAAATTTTGACCAAAAGAACCGTCGCATGAGCATCGCTCAAGAACTGTTGAATGACGTCAGCGACGACCCAGATTTACTCAAAAGGGTCATAACTGGTGACGAATCATGGGTATATGGTTATGATATCGAAACCAAAGTCCAATCGTCCCAATGGAAGAGCCCAGATGAGCCAAGACCGAAAAAAGCACGCCAAGTTCGATCAAATGTCAAAGTTTTGCTCACTGTTTTCTTCGATTACCACGGCGTGGTGCATCAGGAGTTCTTACCATATGGACTTACGGTCAATAAACAGTATTATCTTGAAGTTATGCGCCGTTTGCGAGAAGCAATACGAAGAAAACGTCCGGAATTGTGGAAAAACAATTCATGGCTTTTGCATCACGATAATGCCCCTGCTCACTCATCTTTGCTGGTGAGAGATTTTTTGGCCAAAAACAACACCACAATCATGCCTCAGCCACCATATTCACCGGATTTGGCCCCATGTGACTTTTTCTTGTTCCCAAAACTAAAGAGACCTATGAAAGGACGGAGATTTGCAACGATTGAAGAGATAAAGACTGCATCGCTGGAAGAGCTCAAGGCTATACCGAAAAGTGCTTATGAGAAGTGCTTTGACGATTGGAAAAACCGCTGGCATAAGTGTATTGTATCTGAGGGGGATTACTTTGAAGGGGACAACATAAATATTGATAAATAAATAAATATTTTTTCTTAAAAATACAAAGTCACCTTACTTTTTGAACACACCTCGTATATAATTTACGTAATTTAGTTACTTAATTTAGTTGTATTGATAATGAAACTTGTATTTCTTATAAAATGCATAGATTAAGCCATGTGTTTTAAAAGTATTAGTTCTATTTATTTCGATTTAAATTAAATAAAAAAAGCTTTGCACATTTATACAAAACATAGAGCTATTAAATTTATTACCTACTTGTTATTGTCAAACCATACTACATTATCCTACGTATATCAGAAAAACTTTGAATAAGTAAATAATATAAGATACAAACGCATCATTTAATTTGAAGAAGTATACCCACAATACCACTAAACGAGATGGTAGTACGATAAGCAAAAAATTAACCCCTGTACTGGTAGTAGAACCAGACGATATGGTACCAGTGGTCTCGAACGTCATAGAGCGAGATCGGTAGACTTGCCTGCTAAAATCGGTATATTTCTACTTGGCTCCTCGTCAGACGACATTTTAACTTAATTATTTGAGGGCTTCCCCCAGTGGTCTCGAACGTAATAGAGCGAAATCGGTAGACATGCCTGCTAAAATCGGTATATTTCTACTTGGCTCCTCGTCAGACGACATTTTAACTTAATTATCTGGAAATCGTAGAAAAATCGTTATATTTCGGTATTTCGGTAGAACAGAGCCCATATCGGTAGAAATACCGAAAAATCGGTAGGTTCAAGACCACTGTATGGTACTCTAATAATAAAACATTTAAAAAAATACTGAGATAACAGATTAGATAAAACTGAATCAGAATAAATTTTTCACTGATTCTTTCGCATTTCGCCTGGCAACACTTCATATCATACTGATTTTGATAATTTTATGTCAAAATATGACAAACTAAATTGGTGTAGTTATCAGAAACAGTCTAGCTTATAAAAATACAACTTTATTGTTTTTAAATTTTCTCCACACTTTGTTGTCTCTCACAGATTCCTGTGAAAGAACTTGTTTTCGATAAAAATATATATAAAGGTTCAATTATTTGTGGGCCTATTTTAAAACCTCAAAAGGTTAGTGCTAACGTACAATAAGATTTTTCGGTATATGTTTGTTTTATAATTGAATATATCATATTTTTATTTAAAATTAGAGCATTAAAATAAATATTTAAGTTAAGATTTTAGGTTGTGGCTACTAATTCTTCAAAAAGATTACAATTTTAGGTCATGGTAATGACGTTGCGAATTGCTAATAGAAAACACAATCTAACATTTCAGATGCAACAAAACTCAGACCCACGTCGTGCTGACAGAGAACGGCGGTTTAAACCTCCACCACCAACCTCAGCACCAGCTGAAGACCTCACAACAGACTATATGAACATCCTTGGTATAATATTATTATCTTGTTTCCTCAAATACTATAAACCTTGACTAAAAGGTAGTAATAAAGAAAACAATTTACCTTATTAGGCTAACCTTTATTTTTACAGGGATGGTGTTCTCTATGTGTGGTCTTATGATGCGCTTGAAATGGTGTGCTTGGACGGCTGTATTCTGTTCCAGTATTAGTTTTGCTAACTCAAGAGTTTCTGATGATACCAAACAGGTAAAATACTTCATCTTTATGTTATTACAATATGATTTACTTTTACTATCCATAAACGAAGGTTGAACAATTTTTAAAATGTGAAGTATTCAAAACGTATTTATTTATTGTTGTTTTAAATGCTAAAAAGTGGTTTATAAGTTAAATTAAAGTATATGCTTAACATATATGCTTGTATGATACCACATTTTAAATCAGAAAATTCACTGACATTGACATCTACCTGAATCCATGACCTCTTTGAGATATTTGACAAGCCAGTTGCCTTATGGTTAGTGGTATGTACCTGGCTGTTAAGCCAAAGGCTGTACTACCCTCCACAATAGATTGCACGACGCACAAATAGATTGATTATTTTGTGTCTACTTATCTATAACATGTCAAGTAATAACAGTCTGATTACTGTAGCTCAGCCTTCTTGTAGTTTGAAATTATGAAATGTTACAATATTAATATTATTTTATATATGGATTTAAACAGTTACAATGAATCAAATGTAGATGAACATTAGTTTTCACAACTCAAAACATAACTGTCAATACATTGTTACATACACAATTTTTGACAAGCTGTCACTCTAAAATACATACTGTTGAAATTATTTTTTTCTTGCAGATTGTGAGCTCATTCATGCTGTCAATATCTGCTGTGGTTATGTCATATTTACAAAACCCTGCACCAATGTCGCCGCCGTGGGCTGCTCTTACAACATGAATAATTTAATATTTTGAATTGTATATTATTAAAATTTAAAATATTTAGCAAAGTTGTAACCCATTATAACTTAATTTGTTAAGCCCTTAATGCCCGGCAGGGACTAGTTTCTGGTCAAGAATAGATTTGAGAAAATAGTCATGTTATTCATGTTGGTAGTTTGAACTATTTTTTTTACTTATTACACATGCATTTAATAAAGTTGGTCAAGTAATTTTTGTGTTTCGGGGATGTTTGGTCATTGCAATTTGTCTAACTGATTACATATAACATTGTAATATAACATCCTAATAACGTATAAAAAAATCAGACATTTAAAAATAATTAAGTTCATTTATTTTTCTTAGAACCTTAACGTGTCTGAAAAAAGTTTTGGCCCATGAAAAGTGTTTGATTTTTTTTATATAACTTCAGTGTAATATTCTACAAAACATATAGAAAAATCAGTCATAAAAATTTAAGTTAAGTAACTCTGACTTTTAGTTACCTTTCTCACCTGGTACCTGCACAGGTGTCACCGGGCAAGCTCCACAAACATACTGGGCACCGCAAGTCATATGCTTTAGAAAATAAGTTGTCTTACGGTTCTTTGATCTTGGACTATTAGGTACATTGATGAACTAAATGCTTAAGGCATTCTCTACCAGTCAACCTTTGAGTGATGCAGAGAAAATAGGTAGTTGATGCATTCTAGATGAAGTTGGTTTGTAATATGTCAAATACAAACTTACCATACACTAAAAGTTTTATTTTTTATTTTAAGAGTCTGCCAAAGTGAGTCTACTCTACCTGATGGAAAACACGAATAGAATTCCAAAGTTGTCACCATACTCATTGTGAATACAGACAATGCACTATGGTGACCTACACTATGGCAGACTAGTGAGATGCTTTTTCGCGCCTCACTTGGAAACATCGCTTGGAAAAGGCATGCCAGTCATCATGGCATTGTATTGCATGCACCACCACCCCTGCATCAATGGGTAAATTATACACACAAATAAATACAAAAGGGATTTCAAATACCATCTTATACCAGATAAGATGTATTGGTTGATTCTGCCAGTTTTTTTAATAGAGACTGCTTTACTTTTATTTTGAATGAAAAAACGTTTCGGACCATTCTGACTTCCAGGACAAACTCATTCCAAGGAAGAATGGGCCACACAAAAAAAAATGAACCAACAAACTCAAACGTATAGGAGGGACAATGATGATGAAGATTGTTAGAGGACCAAATTTTTCTGTCGTGATTGTCACAAGAGTGGGTAGTAACAGCTTAAACATATTGGCGAAGATAGGTTATTAAAGATAGAGCATAGGACAGTGAGCGTACATATTTTTCGGTGTAGACGAATTGGTAGCTAATTGAGTTGTGAACGGAAACAGGATATACAGTAATGGAAAAAATTAAGGGATCAAAAAAAAATTCCAAATTTTTGGGCAGTTTTCAACAGGTCGTAACTTCGAGAGAAATGTCGTACAGAAAATAAAAAAAAAGGAAATTGTAGCTCCAAGTGTCTAGTTTTTGGATTCGAACTTCAAAATTTTATAGCCTTCGCCGTTTTTGAGTAATCGTAGAAAAACCAGCAACAAAAAAATTTTCAAAATTGTTTTAGTTTTTTTTTTGGTCTACGGACGTGGAAAAAATTTTCTTAGCTTAACTACTATAAGAATCGGATGCCTTGTTTATTTAGCTTTAATTTGCTTTTTTATACATCCTAATACGCCTACTTCTCGCCGAGATATCGTTTTTCAAATGGAAAAGGATCCTTTTGTCTTTGATTATCGATATCTCGGCAAACAATGATCGCATAGAAATTTAAAGGTGGGTTTCAAGAACTTGAATAAATTTTCCTTAACGACTGGTCACTTTTTTTCCAAAAAAAAATTTTTTTCTTTTTGTCACATGAATTTGAAAATGCAACAGAAAAAGGGCTTTTGGTGGTTTTTTGGAAAATCAAGCGCTGGATCGAAAATATTGAGGAAACCACTAATGTTAAGTGTGCTTTTTACAGTTCAATATGTCCACAAAAACCTTACAATAAACCAAATTAATCCAGCCAGCCGTTTTTTTGTTTCACTCGATCGAATTTTTGAAAAAATTAAAGGATCACGTTTTTTACTCTAAAAAGCTCATAATTTTTAAAAATGAGAAAAAAAAATTGTTTATCCGAGCTTTACCCACATTTTTGTTCCAGAAAGTGAAAATTCAAAAAAAAAAAATTTTTTCTCAACAAGTTAAGGAAATTTAAAAAACCATCGCCTAATCATTTTAATCGCGTTTCCGGCGCTGCATTCCTTGATTCTTCTGATCTCCTTTTAATTAAATTAAAAAAAGAGTTAATACCCCCAATCGAATTTCGATCTTTTTCATACGCTTTTCGGTGATTGTTTTTTTTTTACTTTTCGTGAATCCTTAGCAGATCTCTTAACTCAACAGTTTTTTCCAAAACTAAAATCCCTTTGCGCTAAATTATTTTCTTTTAATTTTTTTGGTGAAACTTGGTAGTTTCTTTATTTTTATGATTTCCAATCATGGTTAGACGACATTTATCGGAGGTGGAAGTTGCTCGGTTAGTGACTCTTATTAACGAAGGTTATAGTGTGAGTAGAGCTGAAGATCATCGGCATGCAGATGATATGCAAAAAGAAGTTCCTGGATTAGAAGGTGGAATCAAAGACACACCAGCTCGAGAAAGATTCATCAACATGAAAAGACTGCTAGCGCTCATGAAAATAAGATGAGAACCATTCTAGTGCTTCAGGTGAGACCACTGTATTTGCCATATCGCCCTGATATCGTGAGACACTTTAAGAAGAACGGAAGTAACGGAAGAACTCCAAGTGTAACGGGGTCAATAGGTTGTTTTTGTAAACGAACGAAACGAATGTTATTAAGGTAGTAGAGCCACGCTGATCTCAGCACGAATGGGCTGGCTCGACCGGGGTGGTACTACCCTCGCACAGAAGATCAACCTAAAGCGACAGCACTCGTGCAGTCGTCTTTCGTTGGTGAGTGCGAGACCGGAGGCCCAATGATGCAGGGGTGACAGTTGTCGTAGTATGTGTGTGAGCAGTGGAGTGCTCGTGGGGCCACTGTGGGGGTGACGTGGATCGAACCGTCGGCCAGGAAGACCCGTAGAAACGGTGGTGCCGCTGGCTGGTTGGTGACCGGATGGTGGGGCCCGGCGACCACTACCGGGAGGGTACGGGGGCCCTTCCGTTCGACGGTTCGGTCACCGTCTTGCTTCAACGTAATGTGAAACCACAGTATTCCGAGTCTCAGACTACAGTGCCACGACGACTGTCATGCCTTTTTTTTTTATGTCCCCGTTTCCCCTTTAATAAAACAATCATGGCAGCACAAACAAAAACGAATACAGGTTCAACAGCTGTACTCTCCTCCTCTCCCACCAACTCGCTTCTTGAGGTGGAGTTCACGAATATTCGTGGACTTCGTGGACGTAGATTTCGGATTTACAATCCGAATCTATGCGTGCGTCTACCGATCTCATTCCGGAGACGCTGAGACAACTCGCATCTTCGATCATCTCAGTCAAGCAGCAGATAAGGCACAGGAGCAATTTCTGACCGCTGAGCTGGTGTTTCTGGGAGACTTTAACGCCCACCACGAGTCCTGGTTGGGGTCTTCCAGAACTGACCACGCTGGTCGAACTGCCCACGCATTCGCTCTCACGCATGACCTTACCCAGCTGGTACTGCAGCCCACCAGGATATCAGACATAACAGGTCAAGCGCCCTCTTTGCTAGACCTACTGCTGACGAGTCACCCAGCGCAGTACACAGTATCGGTTCTCTCCCCTCTGGGGTCCTCCGATCACTGCCTGGTGTCCACCCCGCCACGACCTGTGGCGGCGAGACGACGGTTATGGCACTACTCGTCAGCAGACTGGGATGGAATGTGAGATTATTTTGCATCCATCCCCTGGGCTCAACGCTGCTTCAAAGACAAGGATCTGTCGCAAAGTGCATGCGCCGTTGCTGGCGAGATCACTGTTGCTATGGAATATTATATTCCCTACAGTGAGGTCGCCAGCACGAAGGCCCACCCCTGGTTCAATCGTGAGTGCGCTCACGCTATTACTCACAAGCAAGCGGCCTACCGCGCATGGACCAGGGCCCGCGCTCAAGACCATCCAGACGTAGATCGCCTAAAAGTAGCATACAACAAAGCCACCAAGGAATGCAAGAGGGCTTACATTAGAGCGGTCCCTACAGTGAGGTCGCCAGCACGAAGGCCCGCCCCTAGTTCAATCGTGAGTGCGCTCACGCTATTACTCACAAGCAAGCGGCCTACCGCGCATGGACCAGGGCCCGCGCTCAAGACCATCCAGACGTAGATCGCCTAAAAGCAGCATACAACAAAGCCACCAAGGAATGCAAGAGGGTTTACATTAGAGCGGATGCCCAGCGCATTGCACGGACTGGCCAAGAACTCATCGCACACCCTACGTGTGGCCGAAAGTTCTGGCAATTGGCCAAAGCCCTGCAATCCAATCACTGCCAATCATCGCTACCACCACTGAAGAATCCCGACGGATCGCTCGCCCATCAGCCGCAAGAGAAAGCGAATCTGCTTGCTGACCTTTTTGCGGCTAACTTCCGAATCGAGGACCGTGGTCTACACCTGCCCACCATTCCGACCTGCGACGTTACAATGCGGGATATTCGTATTCGACAAAATGACGTCCGCGCGGAGCTACGGTCACTCGACGTCCGGAAAGCCAGTGGACCAGACGGTATTCCGGCGGTGGTTCTTAAGAACTGCGCTCCAGAGTTACCTCCAGCATTGACGCGCCTATACTGCCTGTCGTATTCCTCCGGGATTGTTCCGGAGATCTGGAGAGAGGGGAATGTCCAACCCATCCCCAAAAAAGGCGACCGCTCCAACCCGGCCAGTTACCGACCTATAGCCATCACCTCCATTATCTGCAAGGTGCTCGAACGTGTCATTAATAAACAACTAGTCCGTCACCTGGAGGATCACTCGTTGTTAAATGATCAGCAATACGGCTTCAGACCGAACCAATCTACAGGTGATCTCCTTGCGTTCTTCACACACCTCTGGGGTGAGGCTGTAGATAGGCATGGGGAGTCCTTGGCTATCAGCCTTGATATGGCCAAGGCTTTCGATAGGGTCTGGCACCGTTCGCTCCTCTCCAAACTTCCATCATTCGGCCTGTCCCCCAAACTTTGCAGCTGGGTGGCCGCATTTCTGCACAAGCGGCGCATTAGAGTCCTCTGCGATGGCGCCACCTTCAACTTTCAGCAGGTTAATGCTGGTGTACCTCAAGGTTCCGTCCTGTCACCCACACTGTTTCATATCAATGAATCAATCAATGAATATCTGCATATCAATGACATGTTGATCCTTGGCGATATACATTGCTATGCAGACGACAGCACAGTTCACGGACGGTACTATGGTCACCCTACAACCAAATTAGCGGACGTTGAGGAAAAGCGACAAAAGCTTGTCACTGAGCTAGACCGGGTCCTAGGCCGTATTTCTCAATGGGGTCATGAGAATCTGGTCGAGTTCAACGCCAAGAAAACACAGGCATGCGCGTTCTCTGCCAAAAAGTCTCCATTCCTTCCCCTCCCCACTTTTCAGAACACTCAACTGCCACTGCAGGACAATCTCAGCATCCTGGGTATGAATATTGGCCGGGACCTCAATCCGCGAGAATACATTGAAAGCGTTACTAAGGCGGCCTCATGGAAGCTGGGTATACTTAACAGAGTGAGACGGTTCTTTACGCCTGAACATTTGTCAACATCTTCTTTATAAGACCCAGGTACGCTCCTGCGTGGAGTACTGTTCTCATCTTTACGATGGATCCGCGCAGTATTTGCTGGACGCTTTGGATCGGTTACAACGGCGAGCAGTCCGGATTGTCAATAACCCGAAAGTCACTGAATCCCTTGAGTCTCTGCAGTTGCGAAGAGATGTCGCCTCTATGGCGGCCCTCTATCGTCTTCATCATGGAGAGTGTTCTGATGAGCTCTTCCAACTGATCTCATCCTCTCCGTTCTTCTATAGGACTAGGAATGGTAGACATACGCTCCCGAACTAAACGGTTCGGCTCTTCCTTGCTGTGCAGAACGGTTAAAGCCTGGAATTCGTTACCGACGCACGTGTTTAATATAAAAAAAAAAGAAAAAAACGAATTCAGAAAACTTTTTGAGGGAAAATGGATATTGGTCTGAAATGGGTGGTGAGTGTGAGATCTACAATTGTAGGTAAAGAGATGACATTAGTTTGCCGCTACAGTGATTAGAATATGCCGGAATATTAGATGAAGTTGATAACATACTCATATTATTTTTGTATGAAGAGTGAATTGTTAAAATTGTTATGATCCTACTTCAATTGATTTAATCACAATCAACAGCATTGGATTTGCCTTTTTGATTTCACCCAACGCAACCATAGAAAATCGGAACGGATTTATATTAGGGCCATATAGCCCTATCTAAATCTAAATAGATTCACTAGGTAGTCATTATTAGTCACAGTGCGAAACCCGATTTGGGGATCCAAATGAGCAGAGGAAAAGAAATGGTGGCTTAAATTCTTTAGATTTGCACAAAGTGCGCTTTTCCTAGATACGCTCCTTTCTGAATTTATAAAAGCTCTATCTTTTTGTTGCAAAGTCAAAAGAGACCTCTTTCGTCATCCAGGACTTATAGACTAACTACAAGAGGCCGGCTAGTTCTATCTTAGTTAGATACACATCACAGGCCAATACTTGTCTTCTACTAGATTAACAACAACGAAGTTAAAATCATGGGTATACAAAATATGCAATCCTTATACAGTTCGAATGTGCTTACAAAACTCTTAATATATAAGTATTCTATTATATATAAGTATTCTATTAGTCAGTCCAGTTATCATAGTACAAACTCTGCTTGGTTAGAAACTAGATGGCGTTGTGTGTTAAATGTCCGAAATATTTATTTATTTAGAAACAAGTATGGTACCTAAAAGATCTTATATATAATGAATAAATTAAAAAAAAAACTGTATAAAAGGAGAGAGTTTATAAACGATTGTTTATATTTACTAGTATAAACGAATGCATAATACAAAAAAGCAGATATTCATTTCAAGGATATGTTAAGGTTTACGAACTATGTACTTTTTGTCACTTAGCTTGTTCCGTGGTCTGCCATACTTTGATTTGACAGCTTGTCATGACGTTTTCTTTCCATTCCAAGTTTGTAGTCTGTGGTAAATTTGCCGGACGAGAATTTTCGTGCACGTTATCGTTATTTAGACTTCTAACATATTAAGATCAAATAAATAAACTAATTGAAATTTTTAACTAGTTCTAACTTTTTTCTTCTAAAGAAACGGCACAGTTTAATAAGTGAGCCGACAACTATTTCAGGTAAATTTTGTAGGTTTGCATAGGATAGGTTACCATAATAAGTTAAAAATAACATGGTGTAGAGTTAGTACAAGTATATTCTCACTTTTATTTAGATAAATATTGCGAATGACTGAGAGTATTTAATTGTTTAAAACTTATTTGAATAAAATATTTGGATATTAGACTACCAATGACTAGGTAATAAGCATGTATTTTATAAGTTATTTATTTTCATGCCAGTATTGTAACATTTTTGGATTTGTGGTGCAATTATAATTTTTACAATTTTGCCATGTATCAATCTAAGGAGAGCCAAAACTAGTTTGAAAATGTAGAAATTAGTGAATGCTTATTGTCTAATAATAATAATAAATAATATAGTACTAGATTAAGAAAACAGTGTCACCACCCCTATTCATTCCATGGGTATCATAACTGCTGACTAAGGGAACAAACTATCCAGGACTATAACACTGCGAAGGGAAGAAAATCTTTAAAACAGATCCCATACCAACCTGTGTCCGTTAGTGGACTATTAAATGCTATTGATGATGATAACCTTAATGATGAATTATAAAACTACCATTAATGAATTAAAGATATTACATATTTACCTTTACAGGATGCCCCCAAAAAAAGTAGAAGAACCTGAAAAAAAACCTCTCATTGGACGAGTGGGAACCAACCTGAAAGTTGGCATTGTTGGTGTTCCGAATGTTGGAAAGTCAACATTCTTCAATGTCTTGACAAAGAGTCAAGCTGCAGCTGAAAACTTTCCCTTCTGCACCATCGACCCTAATGAAAATAAGTATTTTTTTATTGTCTTTCACTTTTTGCGTATTGCATGCTAAGCTGAGTCTACAGATAGCAGTTGTTTATGCGGTCCCCTTGCTACTTTTTACTACATTGAGTTTAGTAGGTAGCATATCTGCATGAGATAACACTGCATGTTATGTGCAAATTATTATTGTTTTGATTCTGAGTGTATACCAACCCTTATGACAATTGTGGTATAGCAGGCCAAAGTCTGCTTTATACAGAGAGACCTTTGTCCAACAGTAGACTGTTAAGTCACAAAATAAATACAAAGAACAACCCGTTATAACTCTGCACTAGGCCCTTATGTGAAATAAGCACACAAAAATCTATTTTTTGTATTTGAATTAACATAGTCATCTCATGTTAATCTCATTTTAGATTAAAGAAAGTATGATAAAGAACTAAGTCTCTTTTCATTATAATTGCCTTTTTTTAATTTAGTATAATAATAAATGTATTCTGGCCTAATTATTGACTCACTAAGTGTAGATTATACTGAAGGATTTGTAACTTCTATAAAGTGTGACTTTATCACACATTTATACTATAAAGTATTTTTTTCAAAAAAAACTATAATACGTAGAAAGAAAGAAACAGCTAAAGCATTTCATTACTATTTTTGCTATTGAACTGCTTTATTATATTTGAAATTTAAAAACTTGATTAAAATCTGATTTCAAGTTGAATTTTTACCTTAATACATACTATGTTTTAGACACTGGATCACCAAATGGATGACAACAGATTCTCATTAATAGGATTTGATAACATGCTTAACAGAACAGCTAGACTAGAGAGGGTACTTCTCGTCATTGAGAAAGTTGTCATCCAGAAAAGTAATTTTAGGTATATTAGTGTTTATATATAGGCATAGTATACTTTGAACAATCATATAAATGTAGAAAGTTTTGTATCATCGCAATCCAACAACTGCAATTCTAAAAGCAGTGTAATTCTGAACAGAATGAATTCATGAATTTGATTCTAAATAAATAAAAAATAAAAAAATAAATATTTCGGACATTTGACATATAAAGTCCTCTAGTTTCAAACTAAGCAGAGCTTGTGCTATGATAACTAGCCTGACTGATAGAATATATATTATATATTTATTTTTTTGTAAATATATATACATATATATTATACTTAGAAAACACTCAAACTTCGAAACAAATATTAACATGCATACAAACCTCAAGCACAGCTGTCGCATTCACTGTGGCACTGAGACAGTTATGCAAAATGTCTCAAAATGGTGGATCAATGGACAAAATAATTTTATTAGTGTGTAATGTAGGACAGCGTAACAGAAGATACGGCTAGAGAGAGTAAGCAATCGAAGAAAAATATTCATTGCGCCGACCTCACATAAAATTAAAAAGGAAATTGACAATCACTGTTTATTGACGAGTACTGTACAAACTCGTAAAACTTAATAGTCGAAAAATTGTAAAAAGGTTGCACACTCATATTACCACAATAAAACAATTTTTTAAATTCATTTTAAAAAATTTGACATTTATCATTTCTGGCATTATTTTATCAAACGAGACGCGAATTTTGAAATAAAAGTAGTTTCGCAAGTATGTCTCAATATAATAAACATAATTTCGAACTATTTGATAAATATCAAATAAAAGATATAGTACAACATAGTGGAGTGATATATACTGGAAATATGAATTTGATTAAGGGTGAAGCCCCTAAAAGTGAACATATATCTCCACTGTTGGCGGCTGCAGTACTTGGTGTTAATAACACATCATCACCTTTTGAAAGTACACCTAGAGATGAGATTATGTGGACAGACATTGACGCACAAGAAATGTATTTAAGAGCGAAGCCCACTTGTTATTTGATTCTTGGCAAACCAAGCCTGGGTGCTTTTACTCTTGGTGAAGCACTTTCTAAAAAGTACAACTGCATTCATTTATGCCCTAGAAATATTATAACTGATGAAATATCACAGGGCAGTGCTACAGGAAAGTGTTTAGATTTTAATTTGAAACATAACACTATGTGCCCACCTAAAACTATTTTGAAAATGTTATTCCTTAAAGTGAATTCTCCATCTGTTAAACACAGAGGATATGTGATATCAGGTTTTCCTTTAGTAACAGCCTACAAATCCCCAAATATTTTACTTAAAACAAAGCACACGGAAGAAGCTTTATTATGTGTAGATGAAATTTTATTTGATGTTATTTATAACTTAAAAAGGAAAAAGCCGAAACAAACAAAAAAAATATCAGACACTGAATCCACACGATCTTCAGCAAATTTTGAGGGAGAGGAAATAGTTGAAGAAGAAAAAGAAGAAGAAGAGCAAGTAGTAGAAGAAGAAGAAGAGCAAGAAGTTATCGCAAAATTGCCAAAATTCTTTTTAAACAAATGTGCCAATGTCTTTAAAAAACAAGGGAAAATTCGTTTACAGACACAACAAGCCTTACTGTTAAATCAACTGAACGATCTATTTAATCTGGATTTAAAACCAAATGTTGTTATCTATATCACTTGCCCAGACAGTGACATCTTAACTGTAAAATACCACAAATACATTAATTATAAGAATGGCCAAAGTGCTGTAGAACCATTTCTTAATAAAGTTACAACTGATGTAAGATGGCCTACTCAATACACTTTAAGTGATTATGAAAACCCTCATAATATTCATGTATTTAATCCTAAGTACAATTGCAGACCACCCATAAACTTTAATAAGAAGGCTGTGGATCAAATATGTAATTACAGAGATTATATACTGCCATACATCGATAAAAAAATTATGGATTTTGATCCAAAGCAAGTGGTTAAACTTGATGGTAGGACTTCAATACATCAAATGATGCATCAGTTAACAGAAAGTTTGTTATTAATGGACATAAAACCTGTTTTTATACCAGAACCATTGTATATAGAAGAGCCCCCTGAGGATTACGACGAGTTTTGGCAAGTGGTAGGAGACCTACGCGTAATACACAGCGGTGTTCTAAAATTTAAATGTTATCCTTCACCTTGGTACAACAGATGCCCTGTTGAACTTAAAAAAAGACGGTCGGTTTTGGGGAAGCCAAAATTTGCTGTAAAACTCTTTAAACATGTGTATCTAATGTATTCCCTGGATAACTTTGTTTCATTTTGTGAAAATCCACGGCCTTACTTAAAGTTAAAATATTTAGAACCTACTTGTAAAATTATTGTAACAGGGACAAAGTCTTCTGGGAAAACTATGGTAGCTGAGTGTCTATCGTGGATATTTGATGCACCTGTTACTAGCTATCAGACTCTTTTAGAAAACATGAAACAAGAAAAATATGAAATGTATGCTAAAAATATTTTTACAGAGATAAGTGCTAGGATAGAAGATGCGAGATACATGGAATGGCAAGTAAAAGAACAGAATAGGCTGGCTGGTCTAAATGAATGGTGTAATTCAGTTTTGATAGCATTAAAAGAGTATATTCCTTTGCTGATAACGAACACAGAATATTTGACTATGAACATAAAAACAGAAGAAAAGGCAAAAATTAAAAAAAAACCTGAAGAACAAAACTTAACGTCAAGTCCACGAAAAAAACCAGCAGCACCAAAACCTGCTGTTTTAAACAAAATGAAGTTACTTAGAAATCGCCTCTCTTTTCTACCTATTTCACTAAACAACGTAGAAGAATGTGAAACTATTTTATCAAATTTCGTGGTTAACAACTTTACTATGTTACAATATGCTCCCCTTGAATTGACAACAGAGATAAAAGAACCAAATCTACCTGTTTTAGGCGATGACGATGTTACGAAAGCCATTACAGAGTATATTGCACTAAACGACTTACAAAAAGAAATCGTTCCTTCTGTGGAAGAGATAATGACTCAAATCACTCAGTTAATGACTGCTGTAAACATTAAATCACGAAAAGACTCGTACATAATAGACGGACTTCCAGCAGATCCTGAATATTGGAAGATTCTTACAAACGCGAAATTGCTTCCAGATTATACTATAAGTATAATGGAAAATAGAGAAATTGTACCAGAATTATTACTGCATTATATAAATATTGAGAAAAATGTTAAAAACTATCATGAAATATTAGAAACTATCCAAGATCCGCTTGTTTTATGTAAACTACAAACGAAACAATTACCTAGTAAACAAATCACACGGAGAAATATAGAACTAATTGTACGAGATTTAGTATATAACAGCTACAACTCCATACGTGACACTGATTTTACTGATGAAAATATTGATCCTAACCCTGAACTAATAGCATCATTGAATCAGTCTATTGAAAAATTTCGAGAAGACTGGGATAGTGTCAAAATTAAATTAGAGGATACATCTAAATGTTATATTGAAGTAGAACTAGAAGATAAAACAGACGTTAAAGTTCTCGAAGAAGTGCTTTTAAAAATACGACAGGGCTATTTTTTAAAAAGCGAGATTAATGAAGGTGAAGACATTGAAGTAGACGAAGAGGATAATACTTCTAAAAATCTTCTCCTTTATAATAATCCCCAAAACTTATGTGAAACTAATATTTATTGCCCTTACACATATTACAACTATCAAATATTTTGGGAGGGTAAACCGGAATTTTCTTTAAACTATAACAATAAAATTCATTACTTTGCCAAAGAAGAATACATAGAAATGTTTCAAAACGATATAACTAAGTATCAAGCATATAGCAAACCTTTTAAGAAGTTACCTGCTTTAAAAATATGTGTTACCGGTGGCGCAGGTAGTGGCAAAACGATAATGTCCAGACAAATAGCTATGGAGCTTGGATTACTGCACGTTGATTTTGAAACAGTAATAAATGAGTGTTACATCCCGAGACATTACAAGAAAGTCGGACGAGTGTACGAAAATCCTTTTACGGATATACCTATAGAAGAAGAAGGAGTGTTCGAGTTTCAACTAGATGAAGAGAACCCTAATTTTTTTTCAGATATTTTATCAAACGAAATAGAACTAAGACGAATGTTGTATAATTATTTTGAACGAGGACAGCCATTAATATCGGCATATTCACAGAACGTCGTTAAGAGAATATGGTTCGATTATCCTTACAAAGATATCGGCATAGTTCTTGATGGGTACCCACGATTAACTCAAGATATTGAAGATATGGTACAATGTAGTTGCATTCCAGATTTAATTATAGATTTAAATAGTAGTGCCGAAACTACTATTGAGAGACTTGGTCCCTTAATGCTCAAACGATGGAAATTACAATTACAAAATGCAAAAAACGCACATCGACAAAAAATGGAAAACGAAAAGAATGAATGGTTCCGTTTTATAACAAAACTTGTAGTTGTCGAAGTTATTATTGATGAAATCTTAGAATGCATACCAGAAGAACTAGAACCTGAACCTATAAATGACAATATTTCTGTTGCAAGTGTTATAGTGGACGCTCATCCCACAGGATCAGCGAATTTGGATCCTCGATTGTTTAATGCTTATAATAAGATTATAGAAAAACACCCAGAACCAGTTGATGAACGCGAATGGGATAAACCCTCAGATGAACGTGAAAGAATAGAATCTAGACTTGAAGCTATTTATGAAACTGAGTCAGAAAATATAGAATTATTAAAAGAGCTTGCTGAAGAAAATAATATAAAAATATTTTCAGTCGACAGCACGAAACCTTTTTATAAGGTCTATAGAACAGTCCTGTCTAAATTATCAAATTTAAGAAATAGATCTAGATCATTTTTAGAACAAACTTACATAATCAGTAACGATATGGCTGAACTACTTTTGTCACAAGGATTCTATTTTTTGAGCAAATTTGGCCGTTTGTGTCCAGTTTACATATTTGAGAACCCCCAGACTATATTTAATAGTTACAAAATAAACAAACGCAAAGGTAAACTGTTTCCAGTCATTCATCGAGCTTATATTTATTTTATTAGCAAAGAAGACTATGTCGAAGAATTTAGAATAAATCCTCTGAAATATATTACTAGTGATAGTATTTTAACTTATTATCAATACCCTCTTAGAATTGGCATTATTGGGACACCCAAATCAGGCAAAAGTTCGTTAGCATCAAAACTAGCTAGACAAAATAATTTGCTATGTATATCAAGAGGAATGGCTTTACGTCGAATATTGAATCAGATGCATTGGACTGAACTTGCTTGTAAAATTTTAAAACAATTACACAACGGTGACGTTATTGATAGTGATTTGGTATTGAACGCTGTCCAAACTGTGGCCATTGATCATCGTACAGTAACTTACGGATTTGTGCTAGATGGTTTTCCTAGTTCGCCTAATGAAGGCATGGCATTAGCCAAGGATGGTCTTTATCCAAACATTATATTTGACATTTCTTCTGATAAGTTACGTATTTTAGAAAGTTCTCAAATTGAAGTTTATAATGATATTTTGAAATATAAGCCGCCCTATTCAGTTTCATTTATGGAACATAGATTTATGAAATGGAAGGAGCAGTGCTTTAAGATGAAAAACTGGATAAATACTGAATATCAAAATATGTGCCTAATTAATGGCAATGAGTCTAAGTGGCAATGTTTGCAAGATGCTAAAAATAAAATTACAGAGTTAATTCCTAAAATTAATTACTATTTAGCTAATGTTGAAACGAAAATTGTACCAGCGCATGCGATGGCTATATCAAATGAAATATTCGAAAAAAAACAATCCTCCTTCAGAAACCTGTGTCCGGCGTGTCTAACGAAAAATGTTTTTCGACATAGTAACTATCCTGGTGATAAAACAGGATTAGTTGAATATAAATACAAATTATACTGGATTTGTCCTGATCACTTGAAATGGGTATTAATGTATCCAGACTATTATCTGTTGAAGGAAATAAATATTCCCGAAATTCCAGCAGTTGTCAAAATAATTAATACTAATACTGTATATGAAAATGGTGTCTGTATAGTTACATATGCTGAAAGTTTACCACGTCAAATAATTGAAAGAGGAACCAATAAATTTGCAGCAACTTACAAATCTAAAACGTATTTGTTCTGTAGTGAACCATGTCTTCGTAAATTTTTAGATAAGCCTCATCTATTTTCAGACATCACAGTTTTTAAAGGATATAGTTGGTTTCCACGACTATGTTTAAAAAAACTACCTAACTTAGGATATTTGGAGCAAACATTATCCAATATTTTAACAGAAGCATGTTGTTCAGTCAATGCAGTCAGACCTAAATATCCTGGACTTAGTTTTCAACTTTCGGGCATGATATATATAGCATTATATCTAAAAATACATAACTCTCACTTACCAAAAGATAAATTGGGTTGTTATGTAAGAGCTTTAAGAGTTTTTGATTCTCGTAGCAAACTTATCTTAGACCTAGGATTACGTATGAGATCTATGGAAAATCCTTTTGCCACTTACCCTGAACTTCATCAAGGAATTCCCAAAAATTATTCGGATCTAGGGTCAAGTGAAGGTGGTGAAATATCTTCCCTTGATCTTGTACCTTCATATATTTCCTCAGGGACTCGACTGAATCATTAACACGTATTTTCTTGCTTATGAACCAGAAATAGTTTACTTGCTATGTTAGTGCTCTTATTTGATCTTTAATTTTATCTTTAACTGCTTAATTTTAACTTTACTTTTCTTGTTACACGTAATAAATTTATTTTATTTTTAATTGAAAAGGTTTTATTACATGACACTCCCTTCTACTCCACATAGAGGTAAAAGGTATTATGAATATCGAAGAGATGTTTTTAGGGTGTTAAATATTCAGAGTACCTACTTAAATACTGTGGAATTAAAGAATGAAACAATTTACATCGGTTAATACGACGCATGATGGAATTAACGTGAAATGTTTCAACAAAATATGATTTTACACTTTGATTACAATTTCATATCCGGATGTAGCCTTAACAGTCTGAATTTCGTTTCTATCTCAATTATTTAGTTAGATTCAATTCTGACAAATTGGAGATAGTATTTTTTGCGATGAGACTGACAAAACTGTGGTAAAGGACACTTTAGAACATACGAATCTAAAGTGTCCTTTACCACAGTTTTGTCTGGCAAACCGATGGCATGTAATGCCTTGAAATTTAACGGTGGTTCAACCAAGAAATATTAAACAATTACGACTATTGTTTTGGTTTTGTCCAGATGTATAATTTGCAACTGTTTCAGCACGTAGGGTACCTGTCCCGGACGAAAGATTTGACTACCTTTGCGAATTTCACAAACCAGCCAGGTAAAATATTTAATTTAATGTGGTCATTACATTATCATTTATGCTTGAAAAGACAAACCAACATCATTGTTAAACAGTGTTTTCGTTCTAGATTTTATAATAAAACCAGATGTAACCAATTTTTGAGGTTAAGTCTAGAAACCTACCCATTGCAACAAATGATATTTACTTATGTTACTGTTAATGTTACTTAATAAATAGAATTTTCATTAAAAAAAAAAATCTACGCGTCCTTCACTGAAAAACTATTCTCCTCTATCCTAGGTCTTATTATATATCGACGTGGTGTTATAATACTATGTACTAAATAACAGATTTTTTTTAGTAAAGTGCCAGCGTTCTTAAATGTAGTAGACATCGCTGGCCTTGTTCGGGGTGCTGCTGAGGGACAGGGTCTTGGTAATGCATTCTTGTCACACATCAAAGCCTGTGACGCAATTTTCAACCTATGTCGTAAGTTATTGGCATTTATTATAAATTAATTCCGAGGCGTAAAGGCATGAATAATAATATTAACATCATTTTAGGTGCATTCGATGATGAGGATGTCATTCATGTGGACGGCGATGTAAATCCCGTCAGAGATTTAGAAACAATTGGTGAGGAACTCCGATTAAAAGATGAGGAGCAGCTAATGCAGAACATTGAAAAGCTCGAACGTGTCGTCAATCGAGGCAACGATAAAAAATTGAAGCCAGAATATGTATGATAATATCGCAATGATAATTTTGATTGATTTGTAATTTTACATTTTTATGTTTTACATATTTACTTAATAATTTGATATATAGGGATGTGAATAATCACTCCACTCGTTATAAACCTATTCTTTACAAGATCTTTATTAATGGTCAATTGGGTCTATTATGAATTGTTTCAGATTACGGGCGTCAAATAAGAGCCGTATCTTTTTTTTAAAGATTTTAATAATACTAGATAGTATAACATTCGTTTAAACATTAATTAACAAGCATTTATTAGATCTTTTTTTAAAAACCTGTCATAGTGACTGTACTCTGCCTGATGGAAAGCATGAGTAGAATCCAGAAGTTCCGGTAACCATATTCATTGTTAGTGCATATGGTGCTATGATAACCCACACTGTGGCAGCCTAGTGAAATACTTGTCCCACTCGGGGACGTAACAGCCATGATATTCGATGTGGCAGTGTAAAGCTCACACATTTACCACGATAACTGCCACTCCTACGGGTAGCGGTCGCCCGGTTTCGCACTCACCAACGAAACACGACAGCACGGATGCAGTCGCTTTGAGTTGATGTTCTGTGAAAGGTTAGTGCTGCCCTGGTCGAGCCGGCCCGTTCGTGCTGAAATCAACCTTATAATTTAAGCATTTTTTAATTTATAATTTTTATATTTGCAGGATTCCTTGCTGAGAATTAAAACGGTTTTAGTTGATGAAAAGAAACACATTCGGTTTGGTGATTGGAGCGCCGCTGATGTAAGTTTTATATATTTATTACTTAGTCATCAACATGTTTTTTTGCATGACTGACGACGGTTCATCTTTTCAGATCGAAATTTTGAATAAATATTTGTTCTTGACATCAAAACCTGCCTTGTACCTCGTCAATTTGTCGGAAAAAGACTATATACGCAAGAAGAATAAATGGTTAGTATGACGAAAACTAGCGTTAAATTATCTTTTTTATTTAAAGCAACAGACTTATTTCTTTTTATATCTTTAAATCGCACAATTAACGTCCTATGGGATAATCGAGTCCATTTGCGTTTAGTAAGATGACCACTGAAACCGAGCATGAGCAATGAAAATGTATTTTTTTTTCAATACGAGGTGTGTTCAAAAAGTAAGGTGACTTTTCAAATTTGGCGGGCAACGTACTTTCGATTATCGATTTTTTTTATTTTGTTATGTTGGTACACTCTTCCCGAACATCTGTACCAAGTTTCAAGTGTATAGCATTTTTTGTTTGGTTGGGAGAGGCGTAAAGGTTATAAGTGTTTTTCGTGCTCGGCGATTTCTTGCTATCGAAAAATATGGATCAAAGGATTTGCATCAAATTTTGTGTAAAAAATAAAATAAAGTGCTCCGAAACACTTAAAATGTTGACAGTGGCATACGGTGAAACTGTTCTGAGTAAAAAAAATGTTTACAAGTGGTACAAACTCTTCCAAGATGGCCGGGAAGATGCCAATGACGAGCCTCGCTCTGGACGCCCAAGCACGTCA
Organism: Hypercompe scribonia; assembly: GCA_949316085.1. Taxonomy (NCBI): domain Eukaryota; kingdom Metazoa; phylum Arthropoda; class Insecta; order Lepidoptera; family Erebidae; genus Hypercompe; species Hypercompe scribonia. Next base: position 8,972,929 of record OX438972.1, on the reverse strand, counting down.
ACAACTGATGAAAACGTTCAAGCAGTGAAGAAAATTGTTCTGGAAAATCGTCGAATCACTATCAGAGAAGTTGCTGAGGATGTTGGTATATCGCTTGGCTCGTGCCATGAAATTTTTTCTAACGTTTTAGGCATGAGACGTGTGTCAGCGAAGTTTGTTCCGAAATTGCTAAATTTTGACCAAAAGAACCGTCGCATGAGCATCGCTCAAGAACTGTTGAATGACGTCAGCGACGACCCAGATTTACTCAAAAGGGTCATAACTGGTGACGAATCATGGGTATATGGTTATGATATCGAAACCAAAGTCCAATCGTCCCAATGGAAGAGCCCAGATGAGCCAAGACCGAAAAAAGCACGCCAAGTTCGATCAAATGTCAAAGTTTTGCTCACTGTTTTCTTCGATTACCACGGCGTGGTGCATCAGGAGTTCTTACCATATGGACTTACGGTCAATAAACAGTATTATCTTGAAGTTATGCGCCGTTTGCGAGAAGCAATACGAAGAAAACGTCCGGAATTGTGGAAAAACAATTCATGGCTTTTGCATCACGATAATGCCCCTGCTCACTCATCTTTGCTGGTGAGAGATTTTTTGGCCAAAAACAACACCACAATCATGCCTCAGCCACCATATTCACCGGATTTGGCCCCATGTGACTTTTTCTTGTTCCCAAAACTAAAGAGACCTATGAAAGGACGGAGATTTGCAACGATTGAAGAGATAAAGACTGCATCGCTGGAAGAGCTCAAGGCTATACCGAAAAGTGCTTATGAGAAGTGCTTTGACGATTGGAAAAACCGCTGGCATAAGTGTATTGTATCTGAGGGGGATTACTTTGAAGGGGACAACATAAATATTGATAAATAAATAAATATTTTTTCTTAAAAATACAAAGTCACCTTACTTTTTGAACACACCTCGTATGTTGTTTATAAATATTTGTACTATGTTTTTCAGGCTGCCTAAGTTAAAGGAATGGATTGACAAAAATGATCCTGGGGCACCTCTGATTCCCTTCTCCGGGGCGTTCGAGACAAAACTGGTAGACATGGAGGCTACTGAACGACAAGCTTATTTAAAGGAAAACAACCTATCTAGGTACGTTTTTGTTCATTTTAGACTATTTTTCTGCGACTTGAAATTATCATTTATATTTAAAAAAATTAAGAAATTCTAGCCACTCTGTTTTTCTTATAGCGCGCTGGACAAAATTATCGTCCAAGGATACAAGGCATTACAGTTAGAATACTTCTTCACTGCTGGACCAGATGAAGTTAAAGCTTGGACTATTCAGGTAAGTACTGCATTAGAAGAGTCAGAGCACCAACTAAAGGACTGTTTACACATGTTCGTTTTTATAAAAATAAAATACTATATTTATGTAATTAAGATTATAATTTACAGAAAGGTACCAAAGCTCCTCAAGCTGCAGGCAGAATTCACACTGATTTTGAAAAGGGATTTATTATGGCTGATGTTATGCACTTCAAAGACTTTAAAGAGGAGGGCACTGAAGCTGCTTGCAAAGCTGCCGGCAAATACAGGCAACAAGGTACTTTATATATTGGGTGTTTCTATGACAAAATGGAAGGACAATGGTAAAGTTTGTGCGAGGACGACGAAGAGTTCGAATCTCGAAAGACTAACGTGGTTCAAAGAATTTAAACTTAGTAAGATTTTTATGTGTTGCGTGAAAGGATTCTTAATTTATTTTAATTTTTAATATTATTTTTAACCTCACAATTTGTGGCATATTTCTGTTAGTACTATATGTTTTGTTGTTTGGTTTACCAATATCAAAAAATCAATTTATTCGTCTATCTGCCTGACAGTTTTTTTCGACTAAGGTAAGTTAGCATCGCCACACTGATTTCTTTTGGACTTTCGCTAACAGGTGGCTTTGTTACTTCTTTAACATCAAAGAAAATATTAGAGTTACGGTCTACACAACTAGTTATTCCTATTAGCATATTAATGTACTAAATTATAATGTTTCCAGGCCGTAACTACGTCGTTGAAGACGGTGACATCATCTTTTTCAAGTTCAACGCAGGTGCTGGGTTAAAAGACGCTAAGAAAAAATGACGTGATAAGGTACTCCTGCTGTTGGTACATATGCTGTACCTCAACCTCGTACTATACTCTCTGCTACACGTCGCTTAAAAGTTACTAAATATTTTTTTACATAACACGTACAAATAATTATTTCTGTACATTGCGTACAGTTTTTTTTAACAAAGGGACCGGTTGCCCGTTTCCCTGCGCAGTGACACATAAATTAAATTAATACATTGATAAGCAGTGATTTATTTAGTGTAAGGGTATATTTATGAACGTGTCTGAATAATATAATGCTTGTTTGTACAATTCACTTTATTTAAGCAACAATGTTGAACTTAGAGTAATGTTCGAATTATACTACTTCAACAAACTCTTGTATGCGAATTACTTTTTGCGAATCCTTTTCAGTGTCGTCATCTATTATCTCGGAGAACATTTTGTCTAAAACCAATCTTAGCTGTTTAAGAAAACGTTTGAGATTAATGTGAGACAATATGCCTTGTTCTGTCACAGGAGCAAGTTTTTCTTTATCCTTCTCTGAATTTCTAAAAACATTGTTCAATACGTATGTTAACGCTTGTGTTACAGCTTCCTCCCACTCCTATAAAATAAATACACAGTAGTTACTAGTGGTAAGTAGATTATACATACTATCGACCAACCTACCTACCTACCGAACTTTGTTACTGGAATTTGGCTCTCCACCCGTGGCTATCTACGGATTTCTATCGAATTTAGAACCAAATTCTTTATTACAGTCGTATAAACAAGTTAATCTTTAGGACCAAGAATGATATTGGCAACTACTAGTTGTATAGTCAATGATAATTCATATTACTTACTTGATAATGCTCGTATAGTGCATTTAAACACATCATTTCTTCTATTAAAGTAACTTTGAAATCGTCTTTTGGACATTGTTTTAATATAAATATAATGAGATTCCCAGTTGCTGTCATGGCACTACCCGCTCTAAAAACAAAATTAAGCGCATATATGATGGTGTATTGCTATGTGTTTTCCGTAACGGCGGACAGTCTCCACGAAAACTAGCCAAGTAAGCAGAAGATCTGATAGTGCACTATTATGTCTGTGTGAGAGGCCTATGTGCAGTAGTGTACTGTTTAAAGCCCTTGATGTGATATGTGACCTGAATTCTGTGCTTTAAAACAGGTGCACGCTCTATTCCTTTATTCTCAAAATCCGATGGGACGGCTTTCTGGCACGACCCGGGTGAAATCAAATACCGGACCGACGGCTATGCGTGCTCTCTGGAGGCACGGAGTTTATGATCCCAACTTCCAAATTGTTTTGTTATTAGGCATTTCTATAATCAAAAAATCTGAACACTAGCCCGATCTGAGATTCGAATCCAAGACCTGGTGATCAGCAGTCCCATACACTAACCACTAGACCAACGAATACATGTATATAAGTAAGTACACAAGTACAAAGTTCCAGAATGTTGTTTAACTTCCCCGAAAAGTCTCATAGTACCTAAATCGACACCTCTCTGAAAACTTGTAGATCATACTCGTATATGTTCGATTAGTTCATTGTGTCTCCATATGGCAATGCCGGAACAAAATTGATAAATGTATTAACTAAAAAATAAACCTATTTGAAGATAGATCGAACGTATGCTAATGCAAAAAAAGGTGTTGTAATTAAAAATTTAAATAGACATACCTACACACAGTCTCCTTGCACTTCATTATTTCATGCACAACTGTAATCAAACGATTATGAGTATCTTTCATGAGAAATTCTAGAGGTTCACAATCCCCTGGTGGCAATGACCCATACTGGACTAAAAGTTTTTTTTGAACAACTGTGAATTGTTTCTGAAGAACATTAAGTTCGTCCTAAAAAAGTAAAACACTGTTTTGTAACGCGGTAACAAATAAGATACAAAAATATAAAAATTATCAAATTTTTTAAACTTACCTCTAAATCTTTTAATTTTATTCGTTCTTTTGCATGCATTTCAACGGCTCTCAAAAACCTATGGGTAAGATGCTTAACAAATTCCTTGTCGTACTTTAATTTAAATTGAAAGTTTTTCACAGCCATTCTCTTATAATAATCTAACAACCGAATAAGAAAATTGTCTAATATTGCTATTATTTCTGTAAAGTCTTCAGTTTCTATTGAGTATTGATCACCATTACTCTTCAATGTTACGCTTTTCTTTGATGATCTATATATGAAAGTTAAATTATTCCCAAACTTATTTAGTTCTTGTTCTGAGAAATCTGAAAAAAGAAATGATATATTTATATGTTACTTTAACGTAAATTTAATGTTCATTGTGACCTACCATGAAATATTTTGAAGAATTCTAGACACGCTTGATTTGTTTCTATGCGTAATGTCAAATGGTTTTCTGCATAACTTTCAACTGGCGTACAGTAAACACTCAATGGTAATAGAACTTTTTTAGATAATACTACGACTTTGCCCGTACTATCAGTAACAATGATTAATATGTTTATTCTTGTCTCTGTAATGTCCGCGTCACTTGTTAGGAACACTTGGTTCTCTACTATTTCGGTGCCGTTAATACTGTCTAAACAAATAGTGGATTCAGAACATGAAAATGGTGATGCACAAATATAGGTAACTTGAACGTTTTGAATTAACTTAGGATCTTCGCAAGTTAAAACCACAACCACTGGACACATCAATAGATGCAGAGCTTCCTCGTTTTCGCTTGTAAATTCTTGGAATAAATTTTGTACCGGCTTTCCAACATCTGCCTTTATATCAAGTATCTGTTCCACGACAGATCTTTGATTAACTGCATCTAAAATAATATAAATATAAATTTTAATTTATTTTTCTATTAACACCTATTTGATGTTTTTACGTGTATATACCGCACACACCTTCACTATTCAAGATTTTTCGCAAGGATTCATCGACTACTTCTAATTCAGCTTGCACCTCTTCTGGATCACTAACTTCATTGATGATCGGTGGAGTATTCGAATTTAAATCAGGTTCGGTGCCTATATACCCTATACTTACAATTCCTTTGCTTGATAACGTGACCAACCCGCCTGGTAGAGATTTTAGGAAACAACGTGATATAGAAATAGCAGGAGTCAAAAGAGAACAAGACCACAACAGTGTGGTGCCTTCGTAAATGAACAATTTGGAGTCATCTGATGTCACCATTACAAGTAATCGAGCTCCAGGTTCTGAAAAAGTAATACAAGAAAAAAACAGTAGCAGTCGTGGGACTGCCGATAGAAGTGAAAACGGAACTATTAAGTTGAGAGTAATTAAAACTATATGCAAAAATTATATGAAATTTTTTATGTTTCATATATAGCTGTATATAATATATAATATCATATATAATATATAATAATAATAAATTTCATATATAATATATAATATCATATTCTCCATAGCTATAGATATACTATTATCATTAGCATGTCGGTGACGCGAACCGAGGATTTTACCCTCTACCAAAACGCTCAACGCGCCTAAAGAAGTTTTCACTTCAAAAATAGAACATTCATATCAACTAAGATCAGTATTTAATAGCTTAAAACTATGAAATCTTTCTGACATCAGAGCTATAGTCGGATGAAAATCGGTAGCGCAACAAGGGTTGCTGCTGAATTGTTTACCGTAATTTTTTTGGAAAGAGAACTCATAATCCAACGAGAAAGGGCTCCAGCGTACCGAACTAAGTGTTTTTGTTTAGTAAGTTTTAAGCACTTATATCTACAAATAATTATCTTAAACCTATGTCAAAACTTACTTACCATAATACCACCCAATAAGATAGGCGTAGAAACACATCGCAACAAAATCAAACTTAATCATGTATTTCATCAAGCCATTATCTTGGAAACAATAAAGATGTCTCTCACCCAGGGCCACGATACTAGAAAAATTGTTGCTAGTCTGGGAATAAATTAGTAAACCATATAACTACTCAATGTTCTTTTTAAATTTGTCAAAAGTAATGTAAATGTATTTAACTAGTTTCAATTTCATCCAGTGAGTATTTAACCGAAAAAAGACTTCAATAAAATAATGTCAATTTACCTGAATAACTTGAACTCGTGTTATTTCTTCTCCAGAATTATAAACCCACTGAGGTACATTCTTTTTATTTTGTCTTATACTCAACTCGCTATACTCCCGTAATTGTTGGTAACTTAAAAAATAAAGGCCATCAACATATCGATAATCCACAAACTTTGACGATAGTGATAAAAACTTTCAAGATTTCTTACCTGTATATTTCCAAAACCCAGGTTGATTTACAAATGACGAAAGAGTCACTGCTTGCAATGTAACCCACGGGTGAAGGAATTATAACATCGGTGAATATGCACATAAACAAAAATGCATCCTGATCAAAGAAACTTAAACTACCATCGAGGCTAAGTACACATATTAAATCTCTTGTTTTAATATTTCCAAAAGGTCCACAAGTCAGACTATCAGCTTTCCGAGTAAATGAGTGTTTTATTATAGGCGAAAGTATGTTCTGGTCACCTGCAAAACAATCGTATAAACAAAGGATCAGGCAAGAGAGAAAAATATGGATAGACAATCACGGACAGCATTGCACTCAAGGGTGCTGTTCGCGTTCGTTGACCGAGTGCATTATTAAACCTGAGTCACCTTTTTTTTTTTTTTTTTTAACGTGTGGAAACCCCCTCGGGCCGTCACCCCACCGGGGTTTACGGCGGGGTGGTGTGTCGGAATCGGACCGACTAAAACCACACGGTGTGCCACTCTGCGCCTGAGATAGGAGGGATCCGGGAACCGCTGCTGTTACGACATCCAAATCTCTCCCAGCGCCTGCCCGCTAAAGCGGGCACCATCTGCGGATAAATTCTCTATTTAGGCGACGTACGGCACACGTGCACATCACCTCCTCGCGGCTGGCCACTATAGCGGATGGAGGGGAAAACCCGTCCCGTCCACCCGCGGCCACACTCAAGGCGGCATGAGGCGCTGGTATGCGCGCCTCCGCCGCCCGACTCGCCGGCGGCGAATTGGGTCCGAGTGGATATCGTCCTCCCGGGCCTTCTCCGCCGCCTCCTTCCGCGAAATTACGTCTTCGCAGAAGGTTGCGACCGCGGTAAAACAACTGTCGCTACCGGCCATGGAGCGTATGACGGCCGGTAGCGAAAGATCACCTCCAATAACTGCAGTGAGGACCCCACGCTGCGCCGCCCAAGCGGAACAAACTGCTAGCGTGTGCTGAGCCGAGTCCTCACTACAGTCGCAGTGGTGACAGGCGGGACTCAATTCCCTCCTGACAACCGAGTGCAGATACTTCCCGAAGCAACCGTGCCCGGAAAGGACCTGCGTCAGTCGGAAGGAAAGGGTCCCATGCTGCCGCCCTGCCCACTCGGCGATGACCGGCTGGAGAGCCTCCACGGCGGCAAAGCCAGCACGTGGAGCCTCCAGCCGGGACGACCAACGAGCCATCGTGGCTCGACGAGCGGCCTCTCGCCACTCGCGTATCTCTTCGGGCGGGGGCCGTATGCCGCTACCCGCCCGGAAGTCAGCCGTCCGCCGATAAACTTCGGCGAGCACTTCCGCCTCCAAATCCCACGGGGGAGTTCCGGCCAAGGCGCACGCCGCCTCCGTTGGTACGGTGCGGTAACCACGTATGGCTCTAACCGCCAATATCCTCTGAGGGCGCCAGAGGCGAGCCCTATTCTGGGCGGTCAGAGCCGCCGCCCACACCGGTGCACCATACAGTGCCATTGACCGGACAACTCCCGTGTATAGCCGTCTCGTCGCGACGCTGGCTCCACCCAAATTGGGCAAAAGTCGCCCAAGGGCGGAAGCAGCGCCGACCAGCTTTGGAGTAAGCTGTCGGAAGTGCTCGTCGAAGAGCCACCTGCTGTCTAGGATCAGGCCCAGATACTTCATCTGGGCCTTAATCGGTACGAGGACCGAATTGACAACGATAGAGGCGCCGGGGGGTGGACCACGACGGGGCCCATGAAACAAAAGGGCCTCCGTCTTATCTAGGGCCACCCGTAAACCCAGCGCCTCAATGCGCCCGACCACCAAAGAGACTCCCACGGAGGCCAGGCGCGCCGCCTCTTGAAAGTTCGCCCCCTGGGCCGTGATCAATGTGTCATCGGCGTAACAAATTACGCCCAGCCCGGGGGGAAGACGACCTCGAAGGGCCCAGTCGTATCCCATATTCCACAGGAGTGGTCCGAGGACAGACCCCTGTGGAACACCGCACGACATGGACCGCCGCCTCAGAATACCATCTCGGTCCTCGTACATGACGGTACGCTCCTCAAGATAGTCTGCCACAAGCCGCCTCAGGTACTCTGGCACCCCGTGGTAGTGGAGTGCTTCCCTGATGCAGCTAAATGGCAGACTATTAAATGCGTTGGCGATGTCCAACGACACCGCCAGCAGCACGCCGCCACAGCTCACCGCCTCTTCGGTCACGGCCCTCAGGCGCAACACAGCATCGACTGTCGAACGCCCGGCTCGAAACCCGTATTGGGCGTCCGACAGATCGGGGCCCACCTCGCAGAGGTGCCGGACGATGCGGGCAGAGAGTATCCTCTCAAACAATTTACCCGCCTCGTCCAGCAACACGATGGGCCTATAAGCCGCGACCGAATCGGCCGGCCGTCCCGGCTTCCGTAGTAGGACCAACTTCCCGCTCTTCCAGCCCTCAGGAAAACGTCCGGACGCCAAGCTGGCGTTTAGGACTTCCCCGAGGTGATCCGACATGTGGTCGAGGGTTCGCGCCAACACTCGGGCAGGTATTCCATCTGGCCCAGGGGCGGTGTTCTTAGAGCGAATCCGTAGAACGACCGCCCCTATCTCCGATTCCCTGACGGGCGGAACATTATCCCCGTTCCGTCCCCCGTCGTCTTCGACCATGAAGGCCATCGACGGGGGTGTGTGCTCCGCCCGCTGCGGGAAAAGACCCTCGACCACTTCCTGCAGGAAGCTGGGCTGGAGTGTCTCTGTAAGGGGGGGGCCCGACGTGCGGAGCTTTTGTCGCACCGCACGATAAGGGCGACCCCAGGGGTCACGATCGAGACCCTCCAGCATCTCCTTCCTCTTCAGTTCTTTGGCGCGGCTAATGGCCAGCTTCAGAGTTTTCCGCGCCTCTCGGTACTCCTCATGAAGCTGGTCCTCCTCGCCGTCTACGCGGTGTCGCCGCCGACTATGGGTGTAGGACCTCCGGGCACGAGTACAGGCCGCGCGGAGGTCCGCCAACTCCTGGGACCACCAGTAAACCTCCTTCCGTGGAGGCTGACAACCTCGGATGCGGGGCATGGCCGCATCGCAAATTTGCGTAATCGCATCGCGGAAACGACCAGCCCCCATGTCGACCTCCTCGGTCGGAGCCTGCGGAGACAGCCAGGAGTGAATAATGGCTGCCTCCTCTAGTAGGTCCCTATTCAGTTTGGCTACAGCCCACCGCGGAAAGCGAGAAGAGCGCCGCGCCGCGTGACCCCTACTGGGGTCCTGGGTCCGGGAGAGCTCAAATCGGATGTAGAGGTGATCCGAGAGCGTCTCAACCTCTTCCAGGACGCGCCAGTTCCTTACTCGTGCGGCGAGGGCAGGGGTAGCGAACGAAAGGTCCACTATCGATCCTCCCTGCTGTCGCACGCACGTGTTGGTGGAGCCTCTGTTAAGCAAACAGAGGCCAACCGAGGCTGCCCACTCCTCTACGGCCTCGCCCCTTGCGTCCGTCCTGGGAGAACCCCACGCAACGGACTTTGCGTTGAAGTCCCCCAGCACAAGGACGTGCCCAGACGCTAGTCGCCGCATCGAGGTCTCTATGTCGTTGAGAGAGGCCTCGAAGTCGCTCAAACTCCGGTTGGGGGAGAAGTATACACCGTATACGGTGATCCTCCCCCACTCAGCAGCAACATATCCAGTACCCTTGTCTCTTAACGACAAGGGCGGGGAATGAGCCGCTGTGGAGCCGACGACTGCCACGGAGCAGTCCCGGTCACCCATCCAGTTTGGACGGGGAGGAACATGATAGGGCTCCGCGACTACAGCTACACCGATCGACCACTGTGCCATGGTTTGTAAGAAAAGATCCTGCGCCGCGGCACAGTGGTTCAGGTTCGTCTGGACAAGAAGGCTGGAGACTTGATCCATTACTAGACTGTCTCGACAACCTCCTCCATGGGCGACGACGTCGTCTCACGTACGACCTCAGAGGCAGCCTGGATCGATTGGCTGGCCCTTGACGTCTGCCGATAATAACGGGATGGCTTACAGCCCCCCTGCCCTATCTGGTGATTGGCGGGTTTATTACCCGCCGCACACGCTGGGCAGTGAGGGGCCGCAGAGCATTCTACTGCCTTGTGCCCCGGTCGACCGCAGCGGAAACAAAGTCCGTTGCAGTCCAAACTATTGTCGCACTTAACACGAGTGTGTCCCTCACCAAGGCATTTAAAACACCTCATCGGTCTCGTTGCCAGAATTGTGACTCTGGCGTTTACGAGACCGATGAGTATCTTGCCAGCGTCGGCCAAAACTTTGGCCGACGCTATGGGACAACTTACCCACACCGCACCAAGGCCCCCTGGACCGGGGCGGATGGTGCCAACCCTGATGTTATCCGTGTTGCATCCAGTCCTCTCCTGAACTGCAACACGGACATCTTGGGCTGTTACTGAGTCATCCAGGCCTGAAATGCGCAGTTCCGCGCACTTTGTTGGCCTGGCGATCTTGACACCATCCGTGGCTGCAAACATATTTCGCAGTTTCTCCGCAAACGAATCTGCTGTCTTTGCGCCTTCAGCCCCGGGGAACTCCAAGACTCGAGCTCCCGTTTGGGCGAGGCGCAACTTGACCCCTACCGTCCCGAAATCAGTGGCGAGACTGTCCCGGGCCTTCTTGAATAAAGTCGCGTAGGACAGTCCGCCACTTACCGCCTCCGGCGATACGGTAACTACTATAGCCGCGGTTTTTGGCGGCCTTAGCTTCCGTGGCTTCTTGGTGGTGTTTGACACCGATGGCGACTGCGGGGTTGGAGCTGCTTTCTGGGCAGCCTTTTTACCCCGCTTTCGGGACTTCTTCTTAGCTCCTCCGACTAATTGCCAACCGTCATTGGAGGGGGCAGATGTGGAGGGACCAGGCGTAGGTGTTGGAGTGAGGAGCGGAAGAAATTTTGCTACACTCTTTACCGCCGTTTTATGTCCTGCGACCGGTGCAGCTGTCTTGGTTGCTGCCTTGGCCGCCTGTTGTGTCCTCGTGGCATCAGTAGATGCAGACACTAACACCGCTGTCGCATATGATTTGCGGCCACTTGTAGCAGAAAGCGGAATCGGTGCTGATGCGGCCTTTCGCCTATCTGCAGCGAGTGGTGGCCGGATAATGGGAGCTGGGGGTAATCTCGCCTCCAGGCTCGCGAGACGTCCGTCTAGCATATGCCCTACTGCCTCCATAATTTGGCGCAAGTAAGCATCGCTGACGTCACCTGAACCGGGAGTGGGGGCAGTTTGCTTCGAAGCCGTCACCTGTCGCTTAGAGATACCCACCTGCGCCCGAAACTGGGCAAACTCGGCGCTCAGCTTAGCCACCTGCCCTGTCAGGCATTCATTAGCAGCCTGAAGGCGAGCTACGTCCCCAACGAGGGTTTCGACGACCCCAGCAATTGCGGAGGAGGAGTCCTTAAGGGCCCTAACGAAGGTGCTCTTAAGGTTCCTAGATTTGGTAGCCACCTTTTGGATGATAGCCACCCCAGCATTTGCTGTCTCCTGCAAAGATACCGTTGTTTGGGGAACAGAACCCCTTTCCACTGGCAAACCTGAGTCACCTAGGGTAAGTCACGCAATCACTTGGTTGACTCAAGGGGCGTAATCAGGCTGAGTTAGACATCCGGCCCTGAGATTTGAATAAATGTTGTTATTTTAAAGCGTAAAGTGTATGAGAACTTAGCGTTTTTGTTTATACTGTTAATTCAAAAGATCTCGGCAAGCATCTTTGAAATCTCCAACTCGCAACGGATTAGTTCGACATTTACGAACGTGTTGCACTTCCAGAAGATTTTTTCTGTTATTATTTTATGGAAAGCTTCACGCATATGCGCACAGTATCCAGTTTATAATCCATAATTATAATAGGAAAGGCTAAGGTGACACCAAAGTCACAGTACTTGTATTAGTTGCCTTCTCTAACGCCTTCAATACCGTCAGTCACGAAACCCTTTTATCTATCCTTAAATATCTTATATTTCGTTATGAGGCACTGGAATCGTTCTCCATCTATGTGGACTGGACATAAGCATATGTAAATGTATGTGTACTTATGATGTCTATATTGTACTTGTGTATATGCTTTTTTAAACCTAGCTGTGGACAGTGGACTGTTATAGGCTGTTTATGATGATAGTGATATGTATTTTTATAATATTTGTAGTGAATTGTTTTTATTTTCATTTATTACTTAATACTTAAAGTTACATAATTTATACACCACCCTAAGGTTGACTGGTAGAGAATGTCCTGGACATTAAATCGGCCGTGGTAGAAAAGTGCATAAAATTCAAAATAACTTAATAAGCAAATTTCATAAGTAACAAATGGAATAAACTCGTAAGTACTTACCGGCTTCCATATGTCCTTCTGTTTTTTTTAAATGAAATATTTCGTAACTCTGTGGATGCAGTACTAGAATCTGACGATCCTCTGCACGCCTTAAAAATGGACACGAAAATTCAGGACCCTAGACGTATGCCTTTGACCTATAACCTCTATTTGTTTCATTGCTCATACTTAAAAAAATTTAACAAACAAAATTATTTCTAGGTTTTTTCGATTTCTGTAATAGAGAAACACCTAGAGTACCATTACAATTTAATTTTGCCACGATCGTTATGCTTCTTCCATCGTTAAAGTCATAATGAACTTAAATAATGTCTGAATGTGTAATTCACTTAATTGGTAGGTAGACATCCATATGCAACAGCGATAGGGACCATATTTTATCTGTATCACGCTTTTTAAATTGTTAGGAAAGTGCAAAACTTCAGCACGTGATACAGTTAATTATTAGATAGTTCGGGTTATCCTCGCTAGATGACACCAAAGTATACATTGTTAAGTTATTTTTACGACACACAACAACGTAATAAAAATTGTAACACATAATTCAAAATTAATACACTGTGCCTTGATGCCATTACTCTGTTAATTTATAATATATTCTGATATTAAATAAAAAATAAATTAATCGTATTCATGACCAAATATTTTCATAAGTAGTTCAATTTTAAACAAAAAAAAACACAATTAGTGTGCAGCGCATAACAATTTTGTCATGTTTCTCTAAAACTTACACTGTAAATTTTCCAGTGTCAATTTGCAAGACAACATCACTGAGCTCAGTTTCCAAGAGAACGTGTGATGGATCTTCTATATTTGGTTTAAATATTTTTAGCAATGATTCTTCACCAACTAAAATACAATCGGTGTCAGGGTATGCGTTAAACTTATCCACTTTAAGGCAATTGGCATTTTGTAACCCTTCATTTTGGTTTATACTTTGTAAAGTATCATTAGACCACCATTGTTTAACTTTAAATAGGGACATTTTCTTTCTCTTCAGAACTGCAACAAAAACTTAACTTGAACCTAATGTGTATAAATGGTTGTCATAGCAATAGACCTGTTAAATTCGTAAACAAACGGCGCTTTACTTACAGACGTAGGTACATGGCATTGTTGCAACGTGGTGACGTAAAACTAGACCAGTCTTAAAAATCGTTAATTAGATTTAGATAAGCAAACAACTATGTGTACTTATAGACTTTTTTTCATGAAATTACAGTTGAATTGAACTTTTAAAAGTAACATTTTTATTTTCATAATTATTCTGTAAGGGACTTTTAATATACCTACTTGAATTATTTTGAAGAGGAGACCCAGCCGGGCAAAATTAAACGTGTTACGAAAAACTGTAAGATAAACATCTTAGTCAGTAGTACTTACTCAGTAGACACAACGTACAAATATTATTGATTAATCAATAATGGGTTAATCATATGTAACTTTTATCAACATTAACAAAGTAACTATAAGTAATATTGTATGTAACAAAAATATTTAATACATAGTTTCTTGTATGATTAGCAGAATTTTTTAAATACAAAAAATAAACATATATATACTGCAAAATAAATTCTTGAACATAGTTATTTATTCTATTAATAGTTAAAGATTTTTGTGTTTGGATAGTTACATAGTCTACTTTTACTGCGGTGAAACATCTCATTTCCGTGGGAATATCTATTTTAATACGTATTTAAATCTTTCAAAATTATATAAATTTCGATAGATGGTAGCATTTTTTAACTTTAAATGTTATAAATGCAAAAGTTTGTAAATATGTATGGATGTACGGACATTCGTTATTCTTTCACGCAAAAACTACTGAACGAGTTTAGGTGAAATTTTATACTCTTAGTAATATAGTTTATACATCAGCATATACCTACTATTTCCGCAACAACGAACATACACACGGGCGCAGCCTTGGGCAAAAGCTAGTATTTCAAAAAATATTAATATCTAGATTACTTGTAGCAACATATTTGACTAGTGCCGTGTATGTAAACATTTATTCAAATAGTTATCCTTATGGTCACGGAATAAGAATACGGAGTGTCGCTACCCCTATTCATCCGATGAGTGTCTGCACTGTAAAGGTAAGGATTACTTCATGAAATAAACCCTAAACCATTGCGTTAGGCTCGCGTAGTAGTAGTAGTAGCGTAGTAGGCCAAACCCTCCTTTCCAAGAAGAGGCGTAGGTCGTGTGTTCTATTAAAGGCTGTTGAAAATGGGATGATCTAAATAGCGTGCATATCAAGAAAATATAGACGTTTCATGTTACACAAATAAAAGTAAATTATCTTTTAATCCATCTCTAAATCGGTATCGTAATGAACTAACATATCGTAATGATTGTAATCTCCAACATAAATAATAACTCGTTCTTAGTCTAACAAATTTATATGTTTCACAACGAGATTCGTAACGACTTATTTTGTGGACACAATAAATAAAAATACAGCGGCAGAGTTCTGATAGAAGGTACTGGACTAATTTCCCCAGCGCTCTTGTCGAATACGTGCGTTATCTCAACAGACAAAATTTAAATAATATTCTTGACACAGTATAAAATAGATGAAATCATGGTTGGGCAAGAGTTCAAGGCACGCTTGACCTTTGCTCCCTAATCGGCAACCTTATCAACCTATGGACAAGTCAGATTTTGAATACATAAACTCTCCTTGGTGCTAAAGGGACATTGACGCCGTTGTTACACCGTCCTCTGACCTTTAGAGCACCCTTTAAATCCAGCATCATGTCAAAAGTAAAAAACCCAATTGTAGGTCGTAAAACATAATGTGAAAAATTAGGGGATATGCTCCGTCTTACGAAAAGTCTCACGGCGATAAATGGAATTACTGTCACATATCAGCCATCTTTATTGTTGTCAAACATTGTTGTTAAGTTCGTTGCCATTGCATATTTCAGTCATTTGCCGTAATTAAATACTTATTTACGGTGTCTTGAGTTGTAAAAAATGCTGGTTGAGAAATAATATTGAAGGTGAAATAGTTTTGTTAAGCAGAACAGCAACAACAAAGTTGAAGCGTTTTGATATTAATAAATAATAGAGTAGCCGCCATGATATTTAGATGACTTGGGGATGTCAGTTCTATGATTTTTAATATTTTTTGTCCTTTAAGATATTAAACTTAAGTTTATCGACATTTTTGAAAATTCTAGTGTCTATATTGTTTAAAAACTTTAATTAAAATATGAAAAAGGTATTTATTTTAAACTGACCTGGACAAAAATCAATACAAAATAAAGACCCCGAAAACAATTTTAATTTTGACTGACTAAGTGTTTGCAAGTTTGACTCTAAAAAGGACAGAATGATGGATGAAGAAATGGACCGCTTTATAATATCTTCTGCAAGTAATATTGAAACAGCGTCTAATGACGACGGTGATATGAATGACTATAATACAGACAGCGATTTGCCCTTTAAAATCTGTTCAACCTTTTATATAAACACAAGAATGAACTAACTGTTGAAATTAGTTTACTATAATCCAACCGTAGCTGGTAACATTTAATCACATGATTGCTGCGCAGTGTCTACGAGACATCGTTTGTGAGACGGAGTATAATATATACTAATTATCACTTCTTGATCGAAGAGAATTACTTGGATACTAATTTTAAAAATTTATTAAACAACTTTTGGAAAAATCAATCGATTCCTCTCATGATTCGTTACCTTTGGTTCACTTAGGAGCCACATGGACCAAAAGTCATTATAACCCCAACAAAAGAAACTTTCGAGTCACATCACTAGCTCACAAGAACCTGAAAACTCTTTGGTACAGTTTGGTTTTGCTTGTCTTTGTTTGTCATTGTTGTCACTGCATTGAGTGTAGCTTTCTATGTGAAGTGGCAACCTATTCAATTTTTAAATTCGAATTCATTAAAACATTATATAATTGTTTTTATACTTGAAGAGTACTGCTGCTAATTCTCAATCAATAAACATAGTTACAACTTGTAAAATGGAAGAAGAGCTTTTGGACAATGGAAGTGGACAAACAGAACAAAGACCAAATAGTGGCGGCGGCGATGAAAGCGATGCGTTGGGAAGTCACGATTTCTCACAGGGTGCGCGATTTGCACGGATGCCTGTTGAAAGAAACGCTCCATATTATAACATGAACCATAAGAAACGGGGCATAGCGATTATTTTTAACCACGAGATCTTCAACATCCACAGCCTAAAACCACGGACTGGTACGAACGTTGATAGTAACAATCTCCTAAAAGTACTCCAGGGCCTAGGGTTTGCCGTTACGGTTGTGAATAATCGCACTTCTAGCGAAGTTCATAATTATGTTCAGCAGATCGCGGAGGTAGATCATACTGATCACGACTGTCTTCTGATTGCTGTACTAACGCATGGAGAGTTGGGTTTATTATATGCTAAAGATACCCATTATAAACCAGATAACTTGTGGTCTCATTTCACTGCTGATAAATGCCCCTCTCTTGCTGGTAAACCAAAGTTATTTTTTATACAAGCTTGTCAAGGCGATAAATTGGATCCTGGTATCACACTCAACAGAACAGAAACTGATGGGCTGTCTTCATCCTCATATAAAATTCCCATCCATGCAGACTTTTTGATTGTATTCTCTACTGTACCTGGATATTACTCATGGAGGAATACTACTCGTGGTTCCTGGTTTATGCAAGCATTGTGTGACGAGTTGCGTCATGCAGGTACTAAGAGAGACATCTTGACTTTGTTGACATTTGTGAGTCAACGAGTAGCTTTTGACTTTGAATCAAACACTCCTGATATTATTCCTATGCATCAGCAGAAACAGGTCCCTTGTATTACGAGTATGCTTACTCGTCTTCTTGTGTTTAGTGACAAAGAACAATCCTAGTCACAAAAAGCAATCCTGTTACTTTTAATAGGTAACCTTTATATTTAAATAGTACAGAATCTTGTTTGATGTATGTAATATAAAAATTTAGGAAATACATTTTCTTAATTTCATAGAAAGTAATGATCAAAGGCTGTTAAATATGAATCTGTTTTGTGGCTAGATGCATTATGGAGATTATTTAATTTTTACATTTCTTTAACATTTGTAGTTTTCTATGTCAATGAAGTGTTTGTTAAGTTTGCCATATCCGTCACAAATATTTTTATTATACCTATGTAGGTGTGAATGACCTTTTTGTTTTAACATTATGTAATATAGTTCAGGGTTTACCTGTTTGTACGCACAATTCTATTTGAATTTTTAAACTTATCTTAAAGTTGCTCAAATCGAAATAAGATGTGCAATTACATTTTATGTCATGTACTTACATATTATTGTATTTTGTAATACCTAAAATTAGAAAATGAGTCATGCAGCACATAGACCACTAATAAGTTTAGCTACATCATGACATATCAAAAATATATATCTACGTAGCAGTATAATTTTCCTGAAATGATTTGTTTTATCTATTTATGAAGTGCTATTAAATTGGTGATATTATTCTGTTTGAAAAACTATATTCTTATTTTCTATATAATTTTGCTGTTTCTTTGTATCAAGATCATAAAGATAAAATTGATAAATTTCGTGGTCATGAGTCTTAAACTCATCAAGACTGGTCTGATTTTATTATTTTGGTGATGGTTTGAATTAAGAGGTGCTGAACTGAACCTTAGGTGTCATAATAAATATAATATTCAGGTTTAAATGTAATGTGTCATTTTATGTAAGTAATTAGTTGCATTGTATCCATTAGATATTAAAAAAGAAACTTCATTACAAATTAGATTGAGTCTTTGTGATAATGGTAACAGACTGATTTATCATTAGTCTTGAGTAGAAATGAAAAAATCTGTGAGGGGTAATTACTATATTGTAATACATATACATTGATAGTAGATATGAAATTATATACATATATATAATGTTAAATGTTGAGCTGTGCCTTTCTGAACATTTCAATTACAACAATGAATTATAAATTTTTTGTAAACACCTCATAGATTTTTCAAGTAATGAAATGCTGGTTCATATTTTTATAAATGCTTTTATTTACTAGGTAAAGTGTAGTGAACAAAGCAATAAATTTCTTCCTAACTTTATAACTTGTTTTAATATTTTTATATAGTATTTATTGATAAGTTATTATATTTTTATTGTTATTTTGTAATCACACACATTTTTTTTTAATATTCGACGCACAACTAATTTCAAACTAAGCAAAGCCTGTACTATGATATCTAAGACTGACTGATAGAATACTTATATGCTTTTTTTTGTAAATACATACATATTATACACATATATAACAAAAAAACTTGAACACATATATGCAGATCATAAAACTGTTTAGTCCAACCCGGGAATCGAATCCGAGACCTCGAGCACAGCAATCGCATTCGCTAGCGCTACCGCCGAGGTAGCCCAACCAGCAAATAATTAAGTTGAGTTACACTTTAAATTTCACTTCAATATTTTTGTTGCATAACATATATTTTTTATTTTCTTGCTATCTGTGGATGCGATTTCGTAAAACGGGACGGAGGTATGTAACAACAAGTTGGAAGCGTGTGCGCTGTTTGCGATAACCGATGCGCGTGCAATCCTAGAGTTGACTGATTGTAAGTGAAATGTCGGTTGTCACTAAACTTACCAACCATATGCCACTATTGCAATGCCGAGTTAAAATGCTTGTAATGGCTTGGCAAGTCTCCACCAGCTCCAAGTCTTTAGAAACACTTGAATGCCAGTTACAAGCTTGCAAATGTATTAGTGTATTTCAGCAGGCAAACAAAGCAGAAGTGGATATCGAAATTGTGCCGACTTTTGCGTTTGGATTGTCATTTATTTATTTATGTAATGGTTCTCAAAAAAAATATCACCCACCAACGTGTAAATACATCGTAAACGCTTGGCGCGAACTTCTGTTGATCTGTATTTAAAAATTGACAGAAGCCGCGATCGGCGACAAGCTCACGCTAGCCAAGCCGGTTATACACTTGTACTGGTGGTCAATTGTCGAGACTCGGGAAGCTTGTAAACGCTGTATAATATCCGCTCAAGTTATTTATTAACTAATAACGACCAGTATACGTACATATAATCTTTCCAAAGAAGGTGCTTGCTGTCATTAGGTTTAAGAATCAAATCCCACTCGTCATGATCGCAAGGAAATACTCATAGAAGCATTAACTCACAAAACAGTTTAAGATAGGTAGAAATATGCATTTTTCTTATAAAGATGCTAATTAATTCATTCATTTAACTTTGAAAAGTGGTGCGATATTATTGTTGATGATAGCATGTTCGATTCAATTTTATACCGTTTTTCTTTGCTCACTAAAAGTAACATGTAATGTAATACCTAGCGACGAAAATTATTGTTGTTAGTCTAGTATTAATAGAACACAGTTAATTCACCAAAATGACTATGAAGATGGAATATCAGAATCTCTGAAGACCTGTTGTCAATAATAAGCTCACCGTCATCAGAACCAATACTAGGCAGAGCCTGTACTATGATAACCTGACTGCTGATAAATCTGATATTTTGCTGCTATTTAGGGTCGATTTATACTAGCACAGAGTCGAAGCGCATCGAAGCGTCAAGTTTTTTACAACTAAAGCGAAGCCGCACGAATGCGCGCGTATTCGCAAGAACGCGCGCGTATTCGCACGAATGCGAGTCCGAGAGAATCCCAAGCATTATTTTTGGAATGTTTGTCACTATAATTTTTAGCTTTTAGATTAAATAGGCATTCATATTTTTGCACCAGGTAAATTAGTTTTTCGTCCGAGTCCATTGTGATTAACACCGAAGCAGGCCAATTTCCGACTGATGACGCGTTGGTTCGCTAGTAGGCGCGTGGATACACGATAATGCGCGCGCACGCGCGCGCACTCGCGCGCACCACTCAGCGTTGTTCGCGCGCAGACGCGCGAATTCGGACGAATGCGCGCGTCTTTTTAAAATCTCCGGAGTATTGTGTGCGTTACGCTGTGGAGTTAAGGTTGAATTTGTTATGTTCAGTTTTGGATAGACGCTTCGATGCGCTTCGACTCTGCGCTAGTATAAATCGACCCTTATATATTTCCTTATACACATATACAATAGATGATTTACTCATTGAAATAAAAAAGATGTCTCTTTGGCCTAGACTAACACTAACGGTCAGCGTGTACGACTACCAATCAAGAGGTCTCGGGTTCAATGCCCGAGTCGGGCCAAGTGTTGGGTTTTCCTTACAAAAATTCTTAATAACAGCCGGGAGTATGAGAGTTTGGCGGTGTTTCAGGTCTCGGAAACACACGAAAAACTGTCAGTCCTGGTTGCCATGAAAGTCTATGGCAATCGTTTTTGGAAAGCCTTAAATATACTGATTAGTTTAAATTTCGAATTCAGGCCCTCAGGGTTGCGGAGGTACGATTTACGTTGCTCCGTAGAAAACAGATATTTAGGTAAGTCCGGTTAAACTAGTAGCCGACCCCAAATAATAAAAGCTAGGAAGAAGGATAAAACAGAAAAGATACTTTTTATTTTTTATACCACTCGTGTATTCTAATGAATTCTCTTTTCATACCACTTACAGTACAATAGTGACCGTTACATTTATTTAATAGTGACCGTTTGGAAACTAGGATAGGAATTTCTACATCTACAATGATTTTAATAAGGTACCTTTGTGGAGTTCCGTTCTATACATAATTAAAATAAAAAGCATTTTAAAAGGTACAGTTTATTGACTTACATGCATATTGATTTACATATATTTTTGGCTTACATTTAACACGACTGAATACCGTGGGCCTTTTCTCTGAGCTCCCAACACTGTTCCCAAAATTGGCTGAGTCTTTGTTCTTGATTCGCACAGAAATGCTTAAAGTCCCGAAGCATTCGCATTTGGAAACCTTCATCTCCTGTTGCTGGTGTTTGAGATGACTTTAACTTTTTAGATATCATGTGATTCCATGACCACAAAAATCCCATCTGCAAAATTACTTTCGTTAATGTTTTTAAGTAAAGTACAAATTTAAACTAAAATCATCATATCATTTATTAAAATTATTACAAGTTCAATTTTTAGTTAAAAAGTTTAATTTATTGTTGACTGCTTCGATATGACTACCGTGCTTGTCGTCTCGGGTTCGATTCCTGGGTCGGAACAAATGTTTGTATGATCTGCAAATATTTATTTTGGAGTTTGAGTGTTTTCTAATATGTGTGTACTTAGTCTGGCCATAAATACTGTTACACTTAATTATAAAAAAATATTACATTTGAATTTCGAATCTGTCATTTTTATACGATTGTTCATTGTGTTTTCTCATTTTGGCGCCAATACATTGTAAAATATTTTGCGATATTAAAATGGTGTGGGGTGATAAAGAGAACCGAATCGCTGTGATAGCATTACACAAAGTAGGTATGGAGCCAAATGCAATTTTTAAAACTCTCCATACACTTGGTATTAGTAAAATGTTTGTGTACCGGGCTATTAATAGGTACAATGAGACCTCCTCTGTTTGTGACAGAAAAAGATCTGGCCGTCCACGTAGTGTTCGTACGAAAAAGGTGGTCAAAGCAGTAAGGGAAAGAATTCGAAGAAATCCTGTCCGAAAGCAAAAGATTTTATCTCGGGAAATGAAGATAGCACCTAGAACCATGTCGCGTATTTTAAAAGATGACTTAGGACTTGCAGCCTATAAGAGACGCACTGGCCATTTCTTAACTGATAATTTAAAGAAGAATAGGGTGGTAAAATCGAAACAACTACTGAAGCGGTACGCAAAGGGAGGTCACAGAAAAATTTTGTTTACGGATGAGAAAATTTTTACAATTGAGCAACATTTTAACAAACAAAATGACCGTATTTATGCTCAAAGCTCTAAGGAAGCTTCCCAATTAGTCGACAGAGTGCAACGTGGACATTATCCGACTTCAGTGATGGTTTGGTGGGGTGTTAGCTATGAAGGAGTGACTGAGCCATATTTTTGTGAAAAAGGTATCAAAACATCGGCACAAGTGTATCAAGATACCATTCTTGAGAAGGTAGTTAAGCCCCTTAACATCACCATGTTCAATAACCAAGTATGGTCCTTCCAGCAAGACTCGGCGCCGGGTCATAAAGCTCGGTCCACGCAGTCTTGGTTGGAATCGAACGTTTCGGACTTCATCAGAGCTGAAGACTGGCCGTCGTCTAGTCCCGATCTTAATCCGCTGGATTATGATTTGTGGTCAGTTTTAGAGAGTACAGCTTGCTCTAAACGCCATGATAATTTGGAGTCCCTAAAACAATCTATACGATTGGCAGTGAAGAATTTTCCCATGGAAAGAGTGCGTGCTTCTATTGATAACTGGCCTCATCGTTTAAAGGACTGTATTGCAGCCAATGGAGACCACTTCGAATAAGCTTTTTATATTTTTAATTGTTTTATATTTATGTATTAAACTGACACACTGTAAAAGTAATAAATGTTATTTGCAGTTAACAATTTTCTTTTTTCTTTATTACAATATTTATGGCAAGACTAGGTATTTACAAAAAAAAGTATAAAAGTATTAGTAGTAGTAGTAGTAGTATTTTATCAGTCAATCTAGTCATCATAGTACAAGCTCTGCTTAGTTTGAAACTAGATGACGTTGGGTATCAAAACGTCCGACTTATTTATTTATTTTATTTTTATAGTTATAATAAATGGTCCATAATGTCTGTACGATGCTTTATCAGACAGCAATATTTTATCAAGGTATCACAGTCGCGGTTTATATCCTAAATGGTAATATCAATTTATGCGGTATTCTTATCATTTAGGGTTTTGGACCCTAACCGCTCGTTTATTCCTTTTTTTATTATATAATCAAAAAAATGGTGTTGATGATATCAACTCTATTTTGATATGATCGACTCCGAGCTTTTTAATATTAACACTCCCGAGATTATAGTTCTAATATAGAAAGTTTAACCTTTTCTTTTTTACATAATCCGAATTGTTGCCATTACAAAGAGCATGTAATCTTCATTTTTTTTTTAATAAATATTTCAGAAATTTGACACACAAAGCCATCTAGTCTCAAATTAAGCAGTTTGTACTATGGGTACTAGACAACTGATATAAATATGTTTGTTTTTAAATATATACATATAATACATAGAAAACATCCAAACTTTGCAGATTATACGAACATTTAGTCCGACCCGAGAATCGAACCTGAGACTTCAAGCACAGCGGTTGCATACGTTACCACTGCGCCACCGAGGCAGTCAATACTTAATGTAGTAATAGCGCCAATAGGCTAGATGACACCTTAGTCAAATTAGTTACTTTTTATCATCTGTCAAAACGATAATTTTGTATGAAAAATGTACTAACTACAAAATTGTGACGTCACTGTTTTAGACTACTCAATTGAACAACATATTTCACTGTATATTTGATTGAAATTCGTAATAATAATATAAAGCTATGTTAATTGTATTTTCCGAGATGTTTCGCGATATTAGTTTTAATGAAGTGGACATTGGTATTTATTTACGAAACAGTCATCTACCCAATTCACGAACAGTCTGAATAATGCCTAATACTTACCCTTCGAGTATTGTCGTAGTCATCCTTGTTTTTGCCAGTGACATGCCTTGTAATGTAACCCTCGTGGGGACTGGGAGCTGCTTCTAAATGCACAGGGTACCTGCTGTTAGGCAAGAAAATTTATTATAATAATGCAGTAAAAGTTTAGATTAGACGGCAAAACTAGATTTTTTAGCAACAATTATTTGCCAGCGATTTAAACAAGAAAAAAGGTTTCATTTTCAGTCCCATTTTTTATATGGGTGTATATAGCCGCATTTTCGCTAATTGTGAACCGATGGTTACCCTTTTTTGGATTAAATTGGTTTTACTCAAAATTGGTCTCACTTCAATTTTATGAAAACGTAACTGCTCTTTAGGGTGAAATAAAGGAAATTAAAAAACACCACTTATTAAAATTCTTCACGATTTAGATGCAATTTTAAATATAAATAATTTACGATAACGTAAGTTTAACAGTTTAGTTTTAATAATATATTATTTTATAATTTGGATGACACCAACAATTCAATACACTTATAGGTATTATATATATACAATGAACTTATCATTTAGTTTAACATTTTGTATTAGGTAAACACATCATGGCCTACTTATTTGTTAACATAATCTCTATCATTTAATAATGAATTTAGGATCACAACCACATACTACACATAAAAAAATATTACAATTAAAGTCAAATACACTATTAGCGCAGGTTTTACACGGACGCTTTTACGAGACCTTGTAAATAGCACGCTGAAGTGTGAATCAAATAGTGCACACCAACGAATTCACTGAACTATTTGGAGGGGCGGGGATGGGAGAATTAACACAAAGGACGGTTTTGCGAAGAGGAGGATATAATGGAGTCACAGGGGCTCTTGGCTCATGGCTCATGGGTACACGGATTTTTATCAACTACTGGTCGCCTACTGGTCGACATTCGACCATAATAAAACACAACTTGCATTATATAAATTTGTATAAGCGAGCGGTATTTCACGTGGTATTTTTTATATTAAGTGGGGCAAATAAAACCTCTGTTCGATATTAAGTAAGACCCCAGTAAACATATAAAACAGTAATCTATGTCTACGTCAGTATTCAATGTCTATAGTATGTGTATAGACAAAATGATAAACAAAAGAAACAATTTGACCACAGAGTATGTATGCGTGTAACAAATACTTGTTTGTTGTGTGTCAAATGCATGGTAGTGTGTGTAATGTTTTATTTATTGATTTAATGTACTTTATAAGCATTATTCTTGAAAAATATTAGCGTTCTACATTTCTCCTACATATAAACTATAAGTGTGCTAAATTTCATACTCCTCCGCCCGCGCAATTTTCGTATAAAGGGGTCCAAAGTTTTTGCTTCACCTATAGGTATAGATAATTGAGACAGTCAAATTTGTGCCTTAGAATATTAAACAAAATTCAGTAAATCAAATCAAATCAGTAAAGTAAAAAGTATTGAAATGTAAGAGTCTATCTTTGTACAATGGTTTCTTTTTGGCTATCGCGGAAGAATATGGAAATCCCACAAAAATCGTTCCTGAGCCTTCTCCAATCTTAGTGTGGGGCTGGCATAATGAGGTCTCCACACAAGGTTAATGCTACAACATTCGAGTAAGCTACGGATCAAACAATTATGAAGTACTTTTTTTCTGTAAAAATATATATTGAGGGACACGATCAAAGGCTCTGCTAAAGTTAGTGTACTTCACGTCAACTTGATTCCTAGATCACAACCTTGTTACAAAGTTTGTGCAAGTAAATGTAGAAGAACACATGAAACTATATTGAGAATCTCTAATCAAGTGTCAATGTGTCCGTACGTATGTACGTAAATCAGGAAATTCAACTTTGAAAGCAAAAAAATGAAATTGCCCCTTAGTTACTTATGTGTAATTGCTAAATTATGCATTGATACAACTTTTGTCTTTGCCTACCCATTGCACGGGTCTGCTGTTTCAATTGATCTATACGTAGAGTCAAATCTCTCTCAAATATTTTCCTTGGAAACTGTGTATCTTTTGAAAAGCTCTTTATACTGCCAGAATGCCATAGACTTTTCCATAAACACAATTATCATCTCTGGTTGTTCCTGTTAAGACGTTATGCAGAGGCGTAATATCTAATTATATGAAATAATTAAGGAGGGATAATGTAGCAATATGGACCATTTGAATGTCATTCGTACTATGCAACAAACTATTTAAGAAAGAATGTACCTGCTATTCAGTGGCCTGTTGGCGGGCTTTGTTCTCGAAGCTTTCTGTTCCGATTTGACGGTAGTGGGTATCAAAATAAACATGTTGCCTGTAACGTGGACGTATAAATGGTCGCCAACGCCCGCCTCGTGAGAGGTACTTTCAACAGTACACTTTATGAACCCAAATCGTCCCACTATTGCTTCTTGGAATAGGAACAAACGCTCCAACCAGGTGTCTTCAGGAAAACCTGTAGAAAATACGTATACGTCACCTAAAACTCTGTAATAGTCGTAGTGTAGCCTAATTTTTTTAGTATATTACTATTCTTATACCCGGCCTTTCCTCATGAGTATGTCCTTAAAAAGGTGATTTGGCTTACTACACCAAGGTGTAGTCAAATGGGCTGGTATAAGTTTTATTTCAAATTCACCTCTTCTTTACAGTGCTGTTCTGCGCAGTTTGCTCCCTTAGTCTGTTCTTAAGACATACACGAAACAGATAGGGTCGGTTACATTCTGTATTCCTAATCCGTCAAAACATGGAACATGGCTACAATAATGTCAAAAAATCAAACCTTCAAACAAAGCGCTTTTACTCCTTAGTAAGGGTTCTTCATTGAGAGGTACGTATATTGGCCCCCGTAGAGGGTCAGATTTCAAGGTGAACGGTAGAGCAAGGGGGTCAGCAGGTATTGGCACCATTTGCAAACGACAACTTTGCGCTTTACGTGCCCAACCGAAAATCTGCAAATAAAAGCACACAATTTTTTAAGTGAATACATTGACCCATTTTTAAGTATATCTTGAAGTGTAAAAAAAATAATTAAAGGGTCATTTTATAAATCAATGTTTTTATCAAAACTTTAATTTTGATAAACTTGAACAATTTTTTTTAATTTCTTAATTTTTGTTTAATACCTAACGTGACATATTGAGAGGCATGTTGTGTAATGGTTGTGTTGACGTATTTAATACAGTGTTATTTTTTTAACATATATCTTGATTTGTCGTGTTTTTAAATTATTTTCAAATAAAATATTTTTGTAGTTTACTCCTTAAAAATCGGTTTTGATATAAAGCGCCCGGTATGACAAAAATGTGAGGTGTAAAATCTACTGAACGAATGACCTCGTTACGTTTTTGGTGCGGCTGCACTAGTTGTGAGTGTTTAATACACTAACACACGTGTATAGAGTATGTCTCTTTTCAACTCGAACGTTAACACTATGAGAGAGAAAGAAAGATGTATAAATAACTGTAATGTATTTAATTAATCCAACTGCAGCACCTCTATTGACATAAAATGGAACTATTAAGTAAACTGATTTCAATTTTATTTAAATAATAATTACTTAATATTTAAAAAGTCCAATTATTTTAGTATAATGGTCGCGTTTAAATTTAGATAGTTATTCAAAAATAGCCATCTAGCGTAATATTAATGATTCAGTACCTTATTCATTAAATTTAAAATGTGACTGTTTATCACGCTCTGTAATAAAATTGGCCTTACTTCATAGATGTCACTGTTCTAAAATTTAAAATTTATTTTCAATTTGGTGCCTCTGCGCATTACTGATAAAAAGGATCTCGACACAGACGAAACCTATGAGCGTTACAATTTTTTAAAAGAAATAGGATCCATGTATGATTAATAAATGTATACCAATTCAGCCACGATGTTTCCTGAAGCAACAGCCCACTGTATGCACATTTCATAGGCCTGGTCCGGGCGGAAGGTAGCCTGGTAGCGAGCGTGGCCCCACTCGATGCGATCGCTCTTATTGTTCACATCTATGTCTAAGTGCGTGTTCTTGTACAAAGGCACTAAAACAACAATAGGAGACACATGCTAAAATATTATTTAAAGCTTATTGTATCTAATCGGGCAATACTTGACTGTAGCGCGTGAGTAGATATAAAATACATTTGACACAATAGCTCATCCTTACGGAAGACAGGCGCAAGTGTATGCATGCACAAGTTTAGGTAATAAAGTACAAATCCAGTAGAATGTACTAAACACTTACTGTCGCTATCACTTCCCAGCTGCATATAATCAGGATCGATATTGTCACACAGGAAAGCTGGAACCCCAGTATCGTCTGTGACTGGGCTCGAGCCGGATATATCTATGGCACCGGACGTGGCCTCGGCCGACAGCAAGGGTGACCTAGGACCTAATACTTCGACTTCCATCCATTCGTTTTCGAAGCTTTGCAGATCACCAAGTGGTTTTACATAGTCAGTTAAGTTCTCTGTAAGAAATAAAATTAATTTAAGACTATATTATTTTTGTAGATTCATGCTAATGCTAGTCTACTCTCTGAAAGTCGTGCATCGTTTCGCGCTTCACATACTTAGCTAATATGTATGTCTGCATGTGCGTCAGGAGGAAAGTGCATCACACATGAAGACGTATTTACAATCTAAGCAGCCTATGTCAATAAAACGTTCTACGATCAAAATTCTCAGTGAAAGTATTTACCTACTTTTTACTTACGAGTTTTAGCACTAATATTCGAAATAATGAAGTAATCATGAGTCAATTGCCTCGTAATTGGTGGAATTAGGTTTAGAATTGGATTAAGATAGTTAGTAGAGCCACACTGATTTCAGCACGGACGGGCCGGTTCGACAATAGCAACAAAATAGAGCAAGAGCCCGTGAGTGCCAGACCTTCGTCATTTTATAAAAGCTGAAAATTCTTCTATGTGTGTCCCTAGTACAGGTAAGAATGATCCCCAAACATGAAGCTGAGGCAGCGGTGGCTTTGGCAGATAACAGGCAACAAAGGTGTGTAAAATTCCATCTCAAATTCGTCATGATATAAAACTTGATTTTTTTTATATTTGATTCATAATAATATCAAAACTCGCGTTGCTCATTGCCAGACAGTTAGTATGGTTCCAACCCTCTGCCGGACACCCCTAAACGTCATCGGTCCACACGTTAGCAGTTTTAACGTCGTAAGTGCTGTGAGCACAATTCGGACCGCAGCCTTTGAATGCGTCTGGCAAGATGATAGAACCTTCGAAACTGTCCGGCTACTATGTAAACATAGTTTAATAGGCTGTCAAAAAATTATATATGAAACTTAGGTTTTATAATATAACCTTTAGTTACTGTATACGCTCCTTGCTCTCCTGATTACTGCTGACTTTGAATGCGTCTGACAAGATGATAGAACCTTCGAAACTGTCCGGCTGCTATATAAACATAGTTTAATAGGCTCCCAAAATATTATATATAAAACTTAGGTTTTATAATATAACGTTTAGTTACTGTATTCGCTCCTTGCTCTCCCGATTACTGCTCACTTTGAATGCGTCTGGCAAGACGATAGAATCTTCGAAACTGTCTGGCTACTATGTAAACATAGTTTAATAGGCTCCCAAAAAATTATATATGAAACTTAGGTTTTATAATATAACCTTTAGTTACTATATACGATCCTTGCTCTTCCGATTATTGCTCACTTTGAATGCGTCTGGCAAGATGATAGAACCTTCGAAACTGTCCGGCTACTATGTAAACATAGTTTAATAGGCTCCCAAAAAATTATATATAAAACTTAGGTTTTATAATATAACGTTTAGTTACTGTATTCGCTCCTTGCTCTCCCGATTATTGCTCACTTTGAATGCGTCTGGCAAGATGATAGAACCTTCGAAACTGTCCAGCTACTATGTAAACATAGTTTAATAGGCTCCCAAAAAATTATATATAAAACTTAGGTTTTATAATATAACGTAAGTATAATTATAAATTATAGTAGTTTAGGGGTGTCCGGCAGAGGGTTGGAACCATACTAACTGTCTGGCAATGAGCAACGCGAGTTTTGATATTATTATGAATCAAATATAAAAAAATCAAGTTTTATATCATGACGAATTTGAGATGGAATTTTACACACCTTTGTTGCCTGTTATCTGCCAAAGCCACCGCTGCCTCAGCTTCATGTTTGGGGATCATTCTTACCTGTACTAGGGACACACATAGAAGAACTTTCAGCTTTTATAAAATGACGAAGGTCTGGCACTCACGGGCTCTTGGACTAAAAGACAACAGCATCCGTGTTGTTGTCTTTCGTTAGCGAGTGCGAGACCGGAGACCCAATGATGCAGGGATCAGGGGGACCCAAGTAGGGTGTGAAGAAGTATCTTTCTAGGCCGCCATACTGCATTGTCTGCATTCGCAATGAGTATGGTGACTGCAACATTTGGATTCTATTCATGCTTTTAGGCCCAGGCTAGTTATTTTGGTAAATTATACAAATAAAAAAAAATGAAGTAATCTTAACATGTGCAGTCACCGCAAGTAATAATCTGTTTTATTATATGTGATAAATAAATGAAGGAGTGAATGAATGAAATGAATGTAAATACTAAAAAGCTTCATCAAATGTCTGTATACTTGTCCTTTACCACTCACCTTTGTCCTTTTTCTGAGGTAATATATGATACATGTAGTAACCGACCACAAAACGCTTTGAAGTGTCGCCTGATGCGTGACATATCAGCCTTTCTTGTAACAGTTTCTGAAGAATTGTAATAAATGCTAGAATTTTTAATATTTACTTGACATAAACTCAGCTGTCGAACGATTAACTTAAAGTGGCAAACAAAAATATACCTGGCATGGTATATTTTTGAGACAACAGCGGTTGTTTTTTTTTGATTTTCAATAATGTTGTTTGCAAACGGTCTTTATTTCATAAAATTTTAGTCTTTCCCCAATCACTAATTTTATAAGACATTTTTAATAATTTTCTTTCGCTTTACGTTTTTAAAT
Organism: Hypercompe scribonia; assembly: GCA_949316085.1. Taxonomy (NCBI): domain Eukaryota; kingdom Metazoa; phylum Arthropoda; class Insecta; order Lepidoptera; family Erebidae; genus Hypercompe; species Hypercompe scribonia. The sequence goes on along the minus strand of OX438972.1, from coordinate 8,941,687 downwards.
AACTTTTAAATAGATATATATGTGAATCAACAATTAAGTTAATCAGTTCAATATATTAGACAAAACCAACTATCAGTAAATAGGACATTTATAATTATTACCTCCATAATACTTGTAGCTTTTTCGTAAGTAACTCCCTCCATATTGGCTTGAAGCCAGTGTATGGCGTATATAGATACAAAGGTATGTGACGGAAGACTGACTGTTTGTTGTAAATAGCCAACTCCTAAATTCGGACTGCGCATACGCTCCATAATTTCTACCAAAGTCGCGTTCGCTTTCAGTTTTGGTTCTATTACTCTGTAACAGATTAGTTACGTATATAATAGTGTATTGAGAGTTTTAACAACATGAATGAAGACCTACAATCATAATAGCACAGTTTACCTAAAAGTAAGATTTATTTTATTGACAACTTTATGATATAAATTATTTACTTTAATTTAAGTTTTATAAGTCTTCATTTAAGATGGTTGCATCACCGTAGACTAAGGGAATCCAATCCTTAACTTTGCAAAATTCTAAATTAGACTATCGTCTGTTCAATCGTTCTCCTTAACTAATAGCCAATAGAACTGATGACAAGAGACGGCACATAACTCGATCTTCATGTTGAACGCATTTGATTTTGCGATTGATCTGTACTGAAATCCTCATTATGGGGTAAAGCCACCATGCATCTTTAAAAAAATCGTTTTTTTTTATCAGCTTAAAACCTTCCTTGAACCTTTAAGAATGAGAAAAAAAAGCCCCGTAGTTAAAAAAACTTTTTGACCCGAGGGGTCAATTTATGACAGTTGGTCGAAGCACCTCGCGGCGCGTCACGCCGCGCGCCTAACGCAAGCCTAGTAAGATTCCAGACACCTTCACAGGTCTTCTAAAGTCAGAACCATATGGCAACTTCGAGATTAAAAAAAAGAATTTATAGATCACGTACAAAAAAGAAAGGGCACTAGGTTCAGAAATTTGAAAAAAAAAAGTACGCGGTGTCGTCGGAAAAGGGAAATTGACGAATAAGCTTATTGACGAACTATCCATTTACTATGGATTGTATAGGAAAAATGAATAACGAAATTCGGGCGACCTTATACCACAAGCTGTCAACGGATGAAAATCCTCAACATAGCAAGTGTCCAGCCGATAAACATTCGTAGTGTTCGTGGTAGAAGGTAAGAGACACCGATACATCGAGTACTTTTACACACAAGCCAGCTATGTCAAAAACAATTTTCGAATCGATCAAACCGATCTATCAATAGTTGAGCAGCGACGATCTCCTAACTCGTTGCTTAGGTGGTTTCACCCAAAATAGCAACGAAAGTTTGAACGCAATGTTATGAACAATGGCCCCAAAATCTACTTCAAGTGGAAAAACTGTATTGGATATTGCTGGGAATCTTGCCGTTTGCACATTCAACGATGGCATTTGTAGGGTGGTGAAAGTAATACAACAGTTAGACATGACAATCGGAATCAATTGCTATAATTTCTGCGTTGAGGCAGACGAACACCGCATCGATTATTCGAACCGATCGGTGAGGCTGCAAAAACCGCTCGAATCGCCTCAAAATCAAGAAGAAAAGAAGAGGAAGAACTCAACATTGATATAGAAGGCCAACTGTACGGTGCAGGCATGCAGATTGATGGTATACTATAATTTTCCCCCGTGAAGTGTTACCCACAACTTTAAACGCGTTTTTCTCGAATCACCATTTTTCAAATTGGGCGAACCGATAGCGGCTACAAATCTTTATCGATCGGTTTCAGATTTTAGGATATCTTTATATATATATTATCTAGTGGACGACGTAGAGATTTTTTGATATGTTGTGAACTTTTTTTTTATTAAAAATCAAAGGTCCAATTTTCACGCGAAAAAGTGAAATTTCTATTCATATGTTTACCATTTCTCGAAAAATTGATATTTTTGAAATCCTCTACGTCGTCCAGTAGTTTATTATACATATATACTAAAAGAGAGGCCTCCAATTTTTGTTCTAGGTTTATATATGGGGGTGTAGTCAGTTCGCCCGTTTTCAATCTCCAAAAAAATTCGCCTTAGCAATCTGGAGTAGCCATTCTTTGATCGAAAATCGGAAAATAAAATATTTTTTTGTACTTATAAAGATACTCCGTGAAGTACTTAAGAAAATTCGACAGGTTTTACTATACTCCTGAAAAAAAATCTTCCCAATGGCCCTCTCAATCTGGTTTGCATGGTGCCCTTACACCTTAATCGCAACATCAAACGCGTTCGCCATTAAGAGAACAAGTTTATGTAAATTAAACTCACACAAGACCCTGTAATCGACATTATAGTATGAATGCGTAATGAGCTGCTTGTACAGTTTTCGACTAGAGTTTTGTATCATTGCCGTCCCGTCACCACTGTAGTCAGACGGGTCCGAACAGCTCACACATTATCAAGCATGAAAAAAAAAATCTTACCCGTCATCATATGTATCATCGCATTCACCGGTTTGAGATTGCGTCCTCTCAAGGACAGTTTTCACCGCCGCCCTGAAGTAAATGTCATTTTACTTTTCAAGTATACAATACAGATTAAATTTTATCCATGCTATATACTAGATTAAAACTGTTTTAACCAAAAAAGACTTTCACGATATATCAAAAAGAGTTGCCGTTGTCTCAAAGTGCGGAGCCAAATAAGTAAACTGGCTTCTAGCAACGTCTTCAATAGTCTGTAAAAATATTGTTATTACAAAATTGTGTAATTTAATAAGATTCTGTAAATCAGAGTTTTGAATTGAAACAGTTTTATTCTAGAATGCAATATCTATAGCGGCGTTTTTATATGCTCAAGCGTCCAAGCGGAAGATATGAAAAATATGTCATCAACGATTCATTTTAGGTTATTAAAATATTTCTTTACAGTGTAAAAGTTAAGAATAAATTTACAAGCAAGGGTGACAGGTTCAAAACTGCGGTAAAAGTAAGTAACTTAGGGTTTCTATTCCAACAAATATAATGCTATCGCTAAACGATTTTCCTAAATTGATATCTCTTTTTATATCTCAAAAAAAATACAGGAACATTTTCTTTGAATATATCAATATTTATATATTTATGTTGGATAGTATAGTTCAGTGCTGACAATAGTTTAATTTAATGATTTTAGAAATATGTCTTTTTACTCTTTATGAAGTATAATTACTGTACTAATTGTACTTGATATTTGATACTTGATATTTTTTTTCAAGTTGAACTGATAGTATACAATTCGATAATTTATGTGTTGTCTACCCACTCATGCTCACTATGTGGTTTTATACCAGGTAACTTTATTCTGTATTTAAAGGTAGACCTGAGTACAGCAGAGCAAAGCTGAAGAGTTGCTCAACGCTTCTCAAGCATTGCTCTGCGTAGATTCGTCAAAGTGAGATTATTAGCATGTTTTTTAGAAACAATTTAACAATAAAACGTATAAATAAAATCAATGCACATTTAACAAAAAAACTAAAAGAATTTTATGTGTCTCACTACGGCTTGTATTTAAAGTTCTAAATGATTCAAGGGAGGAAGTGATTCGGTATACTTACTTGTAGCATTGACTAGTGTTTAGTGACTTAGTGGGTGATAGTAGCTGCAATGAAACATCCAATAAGAATAGAGAATAAGCAACTGGTAGTAAAGGCATGAGCAAGCACTCGATGTCCGTTTAGTAGTAGAAAATTATTTGAATAGGGCATAAAAACGGCTATTGTTAAAAAAATAAATATGAAATAGATAATGGATGTAATTTTAATTCATAAATATAATTTGTAAAAATTATGTTAAATGAAATCTGAATGTATATTTGAGTGACGTCGAATTAATATAATAATTACATATATAATTTATAATAAAATATTAATAAGCGTGGTTAAAAAAGTGTATTGCACAAAGCACTAGCACACCATGCGACCCACATATGGTACTTCAAAAAAGCAATTTTGAAGTTTCAAATGTAGTTTTCATACGCGTTTCATAATTTTTAATAATTAGGTTCAGATAGAGTAACAGATATTTTAGTGTAAAACAAATAACTATGATTGTAGAAACCCGAAACATTTCATATTCATTGATAGTGTAACTCATTATTCAGTGGCAGAAATTAATTCTGGTTTATTAACCAAACAAGAAAATAAATTAAACTTAAAAATACTGAAACCGTGTACATTCTTCGATAAATATAAAGAAAAGAAATTAAACAATTACTATCAATATTAGTAAATTAGTAAACGTAAATGAAACGCATATAAAACACATTGAATATCACTGTATATTTTTAAATTAGTGTAAATCAATAAAAATTAGTAAGTATAAAGAGTTTAGTTTTTGTTTATTTAAAAATACACAGTGAAAATTGTGTACCTAGGTGTGTCTTGTACTGACATGGCTTCGATCCGTAGCCTCGGCCGATCAGGTAGACGAGTGCTGCCAACGCGCTCCCTGAAGGGAGAGTTCGATACACCGCCCTGATACACCACACACACACTCACTTTAACACGACACTAATCATCTAAATTGTAGGACAACATTCAAGACAGTGTAAAATTACAATAACGTACACTCGATTGTCAAAAGAATAATTAATTAAAATAAAACTGTAAAGAAACTATAATTTTGCTTGTTCGGAAATCATAGCTTTCAACAGGTGTTAAAAAATGAAAAAAAAAACACTTAAAAATTAAGCATTCTTTTAAAATATTCATAGGAAATTATAACTCGGTCAAAAGATTGATGCTTATATATAATATGCTATATTTTGCAGAATGAAAAAGAGCGTTTTATAAGAATCATCTGATTGTCTCTTATATTCTATTGTTTTTTTAATATTATCTCGTGCCGATGTCATAACTAAGAAATTAAACGACAGGGCTTTGCGCTTCGCAGAAAAGAACGAGTATTGTATCTCCAACAAAATGTCTACAGACGTTTTGTTAATTTTCAGAGCAGTCTATAATAATTTTGAAATTGAGTGTACATTATATTTGAATTTTTCTTCTCTTTGGAGAATCAAGTAATATTTATTTATTTAAAACCTCGATGTTGTCTTATCTATTGATTTCAAAGACAATTAATTTACTTAAAATAAGACATAAAACTAAAAAGCGAGCAAATAAATGTTTCATTATTGGTGCATTCCGTGCTTGTTTATGCATAATTTTATAATAAGCAGTGCAAATATACACGCAGTTTGCATTATACAAGTATAACGGTCTCGTTACAGAGTATAGAAAGACGAGATCATTTTGTCAAGAAGAAACTTAAAACAACAAAAAAATTCAGAGACATTAGATGTTTGGTACAATGACATAATTTAAGTCACAAAAATTTGCATAATATCGTTTTAAGTTTCGAAGTACTTTATTGGGTATTGAATCGGAGGTGATTTTTAATATTCATCTACAGTAGGTATACTAAGTGTCATCCACCTGGAAAATTTAAAGCTGCACTGAATCTATAAAATTATGACTTTTCTAATGAAATTAGTACGACTATATCTTAATCAACTCGTTATAATTAGTCTATGTGGATTAAGATGTAAGATTAGAAGATCAAACGCCACTCCAATGGAAGGTTAATCTAAATTTAATACAGTTGCTTACAAACCCTTTTGAACGTAGCCAATGAAATGAGTGCGCAAATATGCTAAAATTATAAAATTTTGATAATACACATCTAAAATATTAAAATATATTTATCGAATTGAACAAAACATTTAAGTCAATCGATCAATCAAATAGATCTTAGATGTATTGATGAACTTTGAACATTTTGTTAAATTTGACGATAATAAATTAAAACAAAAAATGAAGTCTGTTCCATTTGATCGTACCACAAATTGTAAGTCTCAAGGTATTCTGGCGTGGAGACGGAGGGCGTCGAGGGAGTGGCGAAATTGGGCTTTACACTAAATAATAACTATCGTAGACATAACTATCATTGTGTAAGTCGTATCATTTTAGACGTTAAGTAGATACAATTTTGATTTATTTCTATCAGTTTGAAGTTTTGGCACTTAGGTGCTGTTTTACTTTGGTACACGTAACAAACGCTCTACAGATTTACAAATAAATAAAGAAATAAACAAAATCTGTGATCAAGTAATTGCTGATTAAGATTCTCTTCTAAGCTGAAAAAGGAAATTAATTTATTATCTAGTCTAATAAATAATAGGTGACGAGATTTTTTAGTTACATATATATCAAGCAAGCATATAATCAGTATTGTAGACCTAATACAGTATTATTTTTCTATAGGAAAGTGAGAAAAAAATAGTGAGTTACAATAATCATAATTATCAGTTAAGACCACGAGTAAGAAATTTTAATTGTAGTTCATAAAGGCCCTAGGTGTATAAGCGTAGTGAATTTGCCCTCAAAACATATCGACACGATACTGGGGGGATTTTTAGGTACTATTAACATAATAAGATCCAGAAAGCTTCAGACCTTTAATCCTATTAGTTTTTGAGAAACAGTAAAATATGTAAAAATCAGATAAAATGAATATTCTCAGAAACGTGTGAATCGATTCGTCTAAATTTTGGATATGTTTTGGGGGCTGATGGAAGCTTTCTAGAAAAAAATTGAGAGCTAAATCGATTGACAAAAATCTCAAAAAAAATTGACATTTTAGTTTCAATTTCGATCTTTAACTATGATACGATTCTGGTACAGTTTCAAAACTATTTTTTTTCGAATTCCTCATTCGTTTTTCTATGAATATATGATCTTTCCAGATTTTGAAAAAGGTACACCTTATTACAAAAAAATAAAAACCACTGTTTATGCCAGTTTTAGCATTGAATGTGACTCAACATTACTGGATAAAATGGATGATTATCGTGTGTCAGATGAGAAGCTCCATGTTTTAACTGGCGTAAAATGGGAAAATGTGATTCGAGTTGCGGAATTGGTTAGTGTCAATGAGAAATACTGACGCTCGAAGTAAAACTCAAGCCCTAATAGTGTTTTTAGTGAAACTTCGCAGGGGTAATTCAAATAAGTTAATATCCACAATTTATTAGAACCTGGTGATGCGTTAGTGGTTGATCGTGGATTCCGAGATGTTAAAGAATATTTAGAAAGTAAATGCCAGCACTTAAGGGAAAACGAAAGCATTAACAACAGCAGAGTCTAACGCTTCAAAAAATGTCACCATAATTCGTTGGCCCGCTCAGAAACAGCTCATGGAATGTTAAAACAAAAATGTCATTTACTCGATCAAAGACTCGCTCGACACGAACAAAATGCTTTCTAGAATCTGATTTTTTTTCAAAATTGCCTCATTTCTACATAATATGTATAGTAAGCGTCTTACTTCCGATTTAGAGCTTTTAGATGAAGTCGCTGAAACAATGAAACGAATAAAAAAAAAATTGAGGTTTTTAGAAATCGATTTAGCTCTCAATTTTTTTCTAGAAAGCTTCCATCAGCCCCCAAAACATATCCAAAATTTAGACGAATCGATTCACGCGTTTCTGAGAATATTCATTTTATCTGATTTTTACATATTTTACTTTTTCTCAAAAACTAATAGAATTAAAGGTCTGAAACTTTCAGGATCTTATTATTTTAATAGTACCGAAAAATCCTCCCAGTATCGTGCCGATATGTTTTGAGGGCAAATTCACTATGCTTATACCCCTAGGGCCTTTAGGTGATAAATTTTAAAATTAATTCTTTTTTTATTATTTTATTCCCCTCATACTTTTACCATGGGTAGGCAAAATTCTATCAGAAAAAGTTATTTCATGAGTTCTTAAGAAATGTTACAATTTTTTTAAGAATTTATTACCGCCATGACAAATGAATAACAGTGTTTTATCAATTTACGCGTGAAATCTATTTAATAAAATGTCAGTAATTGGGACTGGCCCATTTCCAACTAAATGCAGAAGGTTGGTTGTGTGCTCAACGTATATCCTTGAAGTAAACAATCGACCAGCACTTTTCAAAGATAGCCTTGACTATGAAATTGGTTTGATGCTAGTAGTAAAAAAACAAAAATTATCAAGTTTTGTGACTGAAGCTGCCATTGCCATGTACTTGAACACTGTCAGCAGTCATGTCTACGTAGTGAAACAATTTGTTATTATTTAGTGTATTGCGGGGTGGTACCTGGGCATTTCGCGTGAGGTTGGAGGTTGAATGTCGGCGCCTCGTCAGGGATGCGTCAGGGCCGGCCGCCGCTATCGCCATCTGCAGCACCCACACCTTACAGGAGACCCTTACACCAGGTCCAATGGAACCCGTGACCATCCGACGTCACTCGACGATACATTGTCGCCTCCCTCCGACCGAACGCCCTCAATAACGATATTGAGAGCCCGCGATCTCGAGGCATATTGCTGACGCGATTTTAGCACACTTATTTTTTAAGACCACAGAGCGAAGTCGTAATACTACTTTGCCAATGAAATAAAATTTATTTCTGAAGCCCTCCGAACCGGTACTGATTTAAATAGAGGCGCATTTTGTACCAACTGTTCATATATTTAGCAAATGAAAAAACTAAATAAAAAGTGGTATTGCGTACTTTCTACTAAACACTAAGACTGCTACTATACCTCCGGTCTGCGGTCTTGTTAGATTAATCAAACATTTTTATATAAGTTATAATCATGCACTCATGCTCAAACATGAAATTACAAAATAACACAAAGTGCCACATAATAATAGAATAGATTGGTTCTAAGTGTCATGTAACCACAAAATAATATATTTGCATACATATATCATACAAGACTTGAAATTTTGATAATATACTTAACAGTCACAAATTTCAATATTTTACTATTTAAAATCTATCATGCGCTTTGCTAATAAACTAGATAATGACATTTTAAATTTCAAGTTTGAGCGAACATTTAGTACTAAATAATGTGAAAGATTTTCTTTTATTTCAAGCAGTTTCTGAATATCTACACAATGTGTTAGAGAAATAACGCGTACGCGCATTACACACTAAGAGTTCAAACATTTAAAGTTCCTAACCTTACACCCATTTCTTGCCCCGTAACTGCTCATCATAAGAAAAGGCCTTGTCCGCAAACAGTTAAGGGGATTAAGAGTAGAAAGACCACTATTAACTGCAGACATTCTGTTTTCACTATCATAGTTATAAAAAAATATTGCTTATTTTAGTTTTTTTGTTTCACCTAAGTCAGAAGTACCCGATTTGCGTTATTTCACTAACTTTTATTATATTAAACATTAAAAAATGGTGCTAAACTACACATGCAGTGCATAATTAGGTAACTAAGTGACATTATGTGCAAATAACATGCTTGCTTTGTCTAATAGGAACATTGTAAATTAGGTAATATTTATGGTATCATAATTATGTACATACATGGGCTCATGTTGAATAGAAAACAATATCTAACGTGCAGGTTCCATATTTATATCAGTTGGATAAAATTGAACCCCACTTTCTGTCGATCTATATGACTAATGTCGTTTAAGATCGAACACATTCGAGTCAATTTGAAAATGATATTATCGTAAAGTAATCGCTTCGTTTAAGAGAGAGAAGAGAGAATTTAACTTTGCTTTTGATTGCCCTTAAAGAAATTGTTCAATATTACAAACTGGAAGCTTTCTATCGATTTCGCAAAAAGGAGTTCCGGTGTCTTTAATTTTTAGCATCCATTCATGCCATCTAAAACGAACTGCCACTTTGAAATAAAATCTAACCTTTAACGGTCATACTTACCCTCTGCTTATTGGGTCTTTTGACCTTATTAAAGTATTGTTCAGTCATTTTAAGAAAACCATCCGTTAGTTGATCGAGATCATGTCTCGTCGGCGTGGGGTATATATCACAATGTGTCGTTTCGTCCTCCATAATGAGTTTGGTAGCGGGGTTGTACAGAGGCAACAGTAAGGTGCGGAAGCGCCAGTATTTGAGAGCCTTGAACAAAATATTAGTGTTATTGATAAGAGTGAAATGATGTTTAGATTATAATAATTGAGATGTTTAATCTAAAACGCTTGTTTCACGACACACTTAAACTCGACTATACTTTACTATCTCAAGTGATCTGCATGTTTTAATGTGTCGTCTCGCAATGGTCTGAACAAATAACATAATTACGTACTAAACATGACAGTAAATAAAAGTCACAGAGACACAATTTCTGTTATTGTTAGGTGTGTCAATCTAGTAAAGTGCTCAACTGAATTTTTTTTTTTCACTATTTTAGTCAATCAAATGTTGTTATATCGACACCTCTTTAATGATATGAAAAAATAGACCGTCATTCCAGTTACTGGACTAATATGGATAATTCCGGTGCGCGTAGTGACGAATAAGAATACGTCGCGTCACCACCACTATTCAACCCGTGGGTATGTAAGAGGTGACTAAGAGAAACTATGCAAGACAATATCACTGTAAAGAGAAGGAAAACTTGAAACAAACCCTATTCCAACTCGTCTGGCCAGCATGGTATAGTAGGCCAAAACCTCCTTGCTAAGGAGAGGTTTATGTCCAGCAGTGAACTGTTAAAGGCTGTTGATGATGATGATGAGGGGTACATTCCTGTGTTTACATTCTGTCAGAAACATTTCAAATCGCTAATGCAAAATAAAATTACCAGTAAATACTAAAGATATTTGTCTTCTACGTTAATTACATCAGCAGCGATCTCAGCGGTGATTGGTAAGGTGACGACTTGTACTCTGTATCTGCTCCCGAAGTATAGAAACATAATTATACAGCAGGTAAACAAAAGCAATTTATCTTAACTAAAGCACATATAAATTAGTCACAACTTAGTTTTAATAATAAATAACGTTAGTGTTTTACTAAGTTGCGACCTTCATTACCGTGATATTAACCTCAACGAGCGCGAAGTCGGTGTCACCTCTCGTGCAGATGTAGTGGTCCATGTAGTTCCAGTTGTATGTTTCTAGCTTCTCTGTCGTAAAGGACACCCAGGACACTTCATAAGTGTCGTGATTCGGTGCATGGAAACGGTACCGGTAGTGAATATTGAATGGTGGGTACGGGTGTCTAAAAAATAGTGTCCATTAGTTTGTTAATTCTGAGTTTTAACTATTTGATTTTAAATATTTTTGAGAGATACATAAAAAAACTCAGTTAAGAAAGCCACTTAAATCTATATTTTTATAAATGTTCAGTTAGTTTATGTACGCTTCAAAGTTCAAAGAGTTGTGAACTAATTGCGATCATTTAGACACCACCACCTTTTCAAAACATTATTTATCTATTTTCACGTCAGTTTTGTTCTTCATTTCTTATCAATGCAACCACAATGTGCCATAGCGAATCATGATATTGCACAGCTACTGTATAACAAAATGATATGCCAATTCATTTACCTGGGCCTGTATCTTGTAACTGTGATGGTAGATTCGACGAGAGTAAGTTTATGGAATATTCTGCCAATAGAGAGCAAGTATCGCTTTGTAGGAGTAACATTGTTTGCTTTGCCAATCTGAGGAGCTACTTTTGAAGGTGGCGGTACTCCAGACGACGGACAATGAGCTTCTATTACTTCGTTCTCATTTACTCCTACTATCAATTGGAAACCCTGAAAATGATTGTTATTTAGTTTTGAAGCATGTTAAGTAAGATTTTTATGTAATTTTCTGTTACTCGAAATTTTTAAATAGCTAGTAACGAAATTAACAACAAATAAATCAAGTAATATGAAAGTTAACTATGTTGGTCTATAAATATGTCTGCACATAAATGAAATATTATAATTGAAAACACTATAGTATAGTACTAATAATACTTTACTTGAGCTAGCCTTTGCGAAACCAACTCTTTGAACACTTCCATAGTTGTCAATGGCTCTTTATAAATGGCTCTATTCTGTGCAAAGTCCGCGTTGACATCATCCGGTAGAAGATTGTAGTCTGACACTAAATAATCGTTCTGTAAAGAACGTTTATCCGGAAAATAGTCCGTCGTGATGGGCAGACAAGCCGGGATAGTCAACGATTTCCAATCCACACCTATGAAGAATTACAATATACGTAAATTATACAATTTTTAGATGAATGAGACCGGATAAGAGTAAAATAAGTACAAAATTATTGTCATGGATAGTTTTCATCACAGAACAGAGAAATAAATATTAATAGTACGATCTACGGTAAATCCTAAGACAACATTTGTCAGCTAGACGGACAGAAAACGATTGATAAAGTTATACACACACAACAAAGTCTATGGTAATTCGTCCAAAGAATTTAATGAATATAAATTTTAAATGCAACTTACCATGTTACTAAACACAACTTTATATCTTTAAAATAAGATTTCAGTTTCAGTTGCATATTTGTGTTCTAGAAACGATACGGCAAGATCCTCCTTCCGGTAGTCATTTTACTAAATTTTTATAAGGAATAACTCCCACTTTTAAATACCACTATTCTAATATTTTTATTAAAATTCACTGTCGTTGAAATGTATTGAGCAAATGGTACTAGTTTTATACTAAATAATTTTATAGGAAAATCACATCATATAAAATTTATGTAGCGTATGTCAAACACGCCATTATTACAAATTTATTAAAATTAGTTCAGTAATTTAGGCGCTACGTTGGAATATATATACATACATTGCCATAATTTTTACCTTTGACTTTGCCGTAGTCGGATAAAATAAGATATATAAGACAAGTAATGTAACAATGTAGTTAGTGATTGACTTTAATACACAATGTATGATTGTTTTAAGAGATTATATCTTAACGGATCGAGTACGATCATTTTCAGAGATTTTCAGATTTGTCGGAACTATGAGCAATCGTGTTTTTAGTGCCTGCCCCGCCTACATCACATTTCTATCATTGTTCTCTGCTCTGTGATTTTAGTAAAATAATTTAAGATTGGAATATTGTTGTGTCCAAAATGTTAACACCTCCATGTTGTGCTGCAATTAAAGGTGTTACACATTCATGAACAGAACGGGAACATGAATTTAGTTTGTTAATATGTAATAACTACCTACAAGCATACCAATCAATTTGTTAAACTAAAAAAACCGTATCCTTATTTTGTTATTTACATTTTGGTTAATATTTTATACAAAATATTTTTTCATAAGACACAAATTACTGTTAAAAAAATACGAAAATGCGTATCATGAATAAAGGAACAGGGGTGTGCTATGGTTAAAGAAGTGTTAACTTAGAACAAGCGAACGCATGCTGTTTAAAAATTTTATATTACAAAAAAAGTGCAAGCTTTATATATTTTGTTTAAGTCTCAGTCTTCAAAAGTATTAGCAAAGGTTTTATAACTGTTCTAATTAGGTTCATTATATAAAATTTAGATTATGTTTAACAGTATTAATATAACACGGTATATTGTGATAAGTTTTTATATAAAGGGTGTCCCAAAATTAACGCAAGATTTGAATTTGCCGCCATTTGAGCAGTGAAGTGTTGGCAACCCTGAAAAAAAAGTAATTTGACAGCTAACAGTATAGGGTTATTAAAAATGGAGCGTTACACGATAGAACAACGTGTCTTCATTATTAAAGAATATTTCAAAAATAGTCAAAGCTTGGCGGCTGCAGTTCGAAAATTTCATACAAAATATGGTCGGAATAGTGTTTTAACTTCGTCAACTGTGAAGAGATTAATTGAAAAATTCATGGAGACTGGATCCGTTGGAGACGCCAAACACACTGGTCGTCCAAAAACAAGCCGTTCAAATGTGAATGTCGAAGCAGTGCGTGAGTGTTGCTGACAATCCAGGAACCTCAATTCGACGTCGTGGACAAGAATTGCAAATTTCAAGAACCTTTCTACAGCGTATACTCACCAAAGATCTGTGTCTTCATGCTTACAAAATTCAATTAACACAACAATTGAAGCCTACTGACCATGCACAGAGAAGAGAGTTCGTTGAATGGATTATTGAACATCAACAAATGGACCCTGATTTTTCGAGCAAAATCATCCTAAGCGATGAAGCACATTTTCATCTTGATGGCTTTGTCAATCGCCAAAATTGCCGCATTTGGGGTTCGGAGAACCCACATGTGATTGTCGAAAAACAAATGCATCCACAACGCGTGACTGTATGGTGTGGATTTTGGGCTGGAGGCATAATTGGGCCATATTTTTTTGAAAATGATGCTGGTCAAGCAGTGACTGTTACTGGTGCTCGATATCGCGACATGATTACACAGTTCTTTCTGCCAAAATTGGATGATATTGATGTGTCAAATATGTGGTTTCAACAAGACGGTGCCACATGTCATACAGCCCGTGAAACAATTCAATTTCTGCATGAGACATTTCCAGGTCGTGTACTCTCTCGTTTCGGTGATCAAAATTGGCCTCCTAGATCGTGTGATTTAACACCATTAGACTTCTTTTTATGGGGTTATTTGAAATCACAAGTATATGTCAACAAGCCCACAACCACCCGTGCATTAAAGGAGGAGATTCAACGCTGCATAAACGAAATTCAGCCACATTTATGCAGAATGGTCATGGAAAATTTCAACAAAAGAGTGCGCATGTGCATGCAAAGCCGTGGAGGCCATTTGTCCGATGTGTTATTCCATACATAACCCTATCCTATGTACTTTACGAGTCAATAAAAATATAACTATCAAAAGACTAAAAACGGCGTTTTCTATTTAATTCAAATCTTGCGTTAATTTTGGGACACCTTTTATAAGAACTAACATGTATTTGTATAATATTGATTAGATAGTTGAGTATTTGAGTTAAGCACTTTTGTCATTCAAACAAGGTTATTTAACATTCAATAAAAATACTTGATTATAAATTCAATATTTTTGTATTGTTTTTAACATTTCATTACAAACACGTCAATTAATGACATGATTTATGATGGACTAAAGTTGAACAATATTTAAATATCAATGTCATATGCATCAACAAAATGATATAAAGTTCACACTCGACAAGGTTGAGAAAAAAACTATCCCTATTTTTATAGTGTAATGTAAGCTGTCTAAGCTCATATTGTGCGTAGCATATTTTTACACTTACATTGTATATCATACACATATTTCTTACTTATAATGTTTACGCCGCATAAAAAAGCTATTTAAATAAAACATACCCCCTGCAGCATAAAATATTATACTGATTAACACATAATAATGCAGAAACTACTGAATGCAAATCCAATAAATGGAATATCAAACCTATAGCTCGGTTCGCTTGGATCCAATGAGGTTTGAAGAGAATTTTCAACGCGATGGTATCATGAAACATTAAAAATGAAGTGAACATTTAGTAATACAGCAAAAAAATTCAGTAGGTATTCCAATCCAATCACCTTTGCACACAGACATTCCAATTATAAAATTGCCAATTGCTATTAATCCTGACCGTAATTAGTGCGAATTAAAATGATTCAAATGAATCTTCTAGAAGTTTGCAAACGTGTAAGTTAAAAAAAACAATTGTTATAGTTTTAAATGCACTACATTATGTCATGCCAAGAACATTTCATGCAGCATACACACATCTAGAAGAAATATTTGATTTTTTTTATTTATGAAAGTATTTTTTTCCATTACTTTTAATGATTTATTAGGATGTATGTGAAGAATAGCTACAATTAAAATGATACTGTTAGAAGTATTTACATCTTATAAATTAATAAATTTTATCGCATTATTTCTATTAAGTGTATCAACTTTATTGGTCATCTTTAGCTAGTACGACTTTACAATGTTACATTGTAACCTAGAATATCTTAGGAAAAAAATCGACCACTTTTTATATTATTTAACAACGATCTATTATAAAGACGATAATCAAAGAAATTTATTTCGAGTCAAGACAAGTATTTAAATAAACAGCTTGTATAATTGCGTGATTTTAAAACTGACAATTGAATAGGTTCAATTACACATTAAAAAATAATGTATAACAATAATTTATTATGCTAAATTATCACTGTCCTTCACAACTTTCTTCTATGAAGTATAATGTTATACGTATTTTGCAAAAAAAATGGATTCATTCTATTAGTTTTGAACTTATTTCTTTCCACGCCAGAACTACATTTTCAATCCTCTACATACAATACAAAACCTTACCTCTACTCCGATAAGACACCAGCTCAATGTTCAAGCAAAAACAAAGTTATCTATAGCAAAAGGTTTTGTGACTCTGAGAGCCAATATTCTTTCGACCAGATAAGAAATTTTTCACGATTGTACCTAATTCGCATCACACATCGAAAGCTTTCAATATTCCATTGCTGGATATAGGCCTCTCCTTAGAAAGTTTTAACCCAATGTACACTGTGAAGTTTTCCCTCTTTTTGCAGCAATGTTGTCCTGCATAATTTGCTCCCTCAGTCGCCTCTTACGACACCCATGGGAAGAATAGGGGTGGTGACACTCTGTATTCTTGATCCATCACTACACAGACTTTTCATTAATTAGATAATTTTCAAAATAAATAAAATTTGTTTCATTTCCAAAAACCCTTCATTAGCATTCCCATTTTTTTTTCGCATTCAAGAATTCTCTGCAGTCGATCAGACATAATATATAACTGATAACCTGATAAAAATGTTCGAAAAACAATATTAATCTGAAAGTGCAGTGTTCAAGAAACCTAAGAAGTCAACTTTTCAGCATAAATAATTACCAACCTGTAGTTAAAGCGGGAGTCCATTCCTGTTCGCCAGTAGCACCCCACAATAGCGCTAATGACGCATTGTTCGTAGTCGACGCTACGGTCGAACTAGCACCTAGACCGCCTAGTGTCCCCGATGTAGACACCATACGTTTGCGACCTATCGTGTTACCTGTAATGTTAGCTGAACATAATACTTTTAAGAATCATGTTTTCACGACTTCATACATCTAAATGTACACATATACTGTATACTTTATATATTTAAATTGATTAAAAAGTGTATTTTATCATGTAGGAATGCAAAGCGAATTTAGGTACTACAAAATGTTTCTTAAAACTGATAGTATTTTCTTAGACATCGTAATTTTAATAAAATATATATCAATAGTTGGAAAACAGTAACACTAGCATTTCCTCGACGATATTAAACGCTTTATTTAATCCACATGAATGTATGAACAGTAATACTATCTATATATGAACCATTATTGATAGAACCAGACATCTCTATTATCTTTTAAGAATTTTTAAGTGAATGAAACGAAAGGAAGTCGTTCAGTTTGAACTTTTTTTTCTAAAAAAAGCTGTTTCTTCGAGAATCCAGACTCTTTAAGTGTAACTCACCATCAACTTGATAGATAGAATGATTATTATTCATCATTGAAGTTCCGTTATCTTTATTTCCGTTATTATCACAACGATGACCTGCGCTCCTCGAAGCTGGTTCTCCTGCAGGCCGCGCTTGATAATGATGCTGTTGTATTAATACTCCAGTTGGCCCTGAGTAACACAACAGTGATATTGAAAAATGGTATTTCAACTAACTTAAAAATCACAGTAATACCTATAGGTATCAAAAAGTTACAAAGAAATCAATCCAATATATTAAGAAAATAGTGTAATTGTAAATAGTAGTTTTTATTTACTTTCGAAATAAATGTCGAATTAAAGGTAATTTTATTGGTATATTTAAAAGACATAATGGTGGTTGTGTCAGGTAAAACAACATGACATAAAGTACAACATCTTCATAAAGCATTTCAAAATATATGCTAAGACGAAGTATGGTCTTAAAGTACTGTATAAATATGGTATAACGCCCGTATTTCAATCTTTTTAGTTGAATTTTACTTTGTGTTTAAAAAGTAAATCCGAATAAATAGTATCTCGATTAACAGCAATAGACTTGCCACCTATTACGTGGGACCAAAACACTGCCGAAAGGTAGGCGTTTAATATAGCTCTGCCTATCTCTCAGGGTAAACAGGTGTGATTTTACGTTATGTATGTAAGTTGTAGTATGGTATTACAACGTGAATAATTTATGCAAGTACAAAGATATTTATACTATAGTAAAAAAAATTGATGGAGGAAGACTTGAAGGGTATAATGGAGAATTCTGTTCTTTTTCTGTTTGTTACCTTTTGGGAATATATGTGTCCACCTCCGCCTATTACTGGTCAGTTTGACTGTCACGTGCGATGGATCGAATGGGTTGATAAGTGCTCTGCCAGTCCTGATAACAGGCTTGTGTGAAGATATGGAGCTACGTGGCGACAGTCGGTTGCTTGATACTGGGGAGTCTGTAGCATCGCTGTTTGAGTCGTAGGTTCCTTTGCCTGCAATCGCAATGCAATGTAACGGAAAAATTTGGACTCAAAACATATAAAATGGACTGTCTTTTATGATATGTCGCTAAGTAATAACTTTGTAATAAATAATTTCGATTATACTTAGATTTGGACAGTAACTTAAAAAATCAGCATTGATCTATTAGATAATTCCTCAAAATAAGTGAGTGGAGGTAAAATTTAAAAAATATCGATTAAGTAATTTAATAAATGTTAATAGGTAGGTAAAAGAACGAATTATAATATATTATTTGTTTTCATGAGTTAAACTAAGATAAGCTTTTTATACTGTTTTTTAAAGGCAATTCCCACACTAGGAGTATTCCTGTGTCAGGGAGAGCAAATAACACCCAGATTCAGAATTATTTGTGGACAAAGTGTTATCCCGTGTGGGTGTATCCACAGTGAAAAATAATAATACATGCAAAACTTACTGCTAGAAGGTATGACGTCAGCAATACTGTGATGGATATCAGGGTCCGACATCTTTCTGTGGTGTATACTAGATACAGGCGGACTTCTTCTATGCATACCTTCCAAACCTGCTTCAGAAGTTTTCTTCATGCGTGTTACTTTTTGTACGCTATGAAAATCGTAAGTTAAAAGGTAAACGCCCCAAATTTTGTTTTTAAATAGTAACATTAGTGTACTTGTGCATGGACAATTCTAAGCTGTCTATAGTATATAGTCTCTTTAAAAAAAAACCATGTCGTACGTAAGATTTTTTTTAAATAAGGGGCAAACGAACAGACGGAAATGGAAAATGATTCCCGTCACACGAAAAAATACACATATACTAGGATATAAGTTCGTACACAGTTCGTTCAACTTTGGACACTCAGGTTAAATATCTTTGGACTTTCTTTGAACAGCAATGATTTTTGCCCAATTTTAATAATATAGAAAAGAAATGAATTAAACGATACAAAGCTTAACAAACATAGATACTCGTATAATATTATGCATATAATTGTTTCAATATCATTATCATTGTCAATGCTATAAATTAAAAAGTAGTAATTAAGACCAACGAAATCTCACCATGTGCTATGCGCTGGAGGCAACTGGAACACTTGCGCGTCATAGGCGTCGTAATCAAATATCGAATTATGCATACAATCATCTTCTTTCAATAACTTGCCTTGTTTTTCATCTTCATACATTTTCCTCAAGGGCTCTTGGCTCTTTCTCGGCGGAAGTTTTATTCTAGGAATAAAGTTTGAATAGGCCACTTTCTTATTAGTTGAATAGAAGGACAAATTAATCCAATGTGGCATTGAGTAATCGTCTATGGAGTTTAGGTTATTGTCCTTATTGTGGAATTTTAAAAGTGGAACTGCATGTAATGGTTGTTCTCCAACGCAGACTAAGTCACTGCCCACTCCGTTGTCTATGATGCGTTGTTTGGTAACGTTCGTCAGTTCTCTGTCGACTTCGAAAACGCCTACGCCAGGAGTAATAACCACGCTCAGCTGCCCTGTACGATCGAAGCATCTGTCCAAATAGTGCTTTTCGAACACTAGAAGATAAATAAAAACCAATTAATACTGTAAATATGTTATACCCCACATTACACTAACATTTATAAATTCGCATTAATCACACATATGTATGTGGACTTTTTTAAGTATGTTTATCAGCAGTGTGGTTATCACAGTAGGGGTTCTGTCTAGTTTGAGACCAGACATCTGTGTGAAATGATTTTTAGCTATTGTTGTTGTCACATAATAGGTATCCAATTTTTTGCATTGCCATGGTGGTAAGGCTTGGTGGAAAGTGACTACCGCCGCCCATGAAAAACACTTTTGTATTATCTACTCTATTACTTGCATCAATTATATTAAGTATAGTTTCTTATTAATAATGGATTAGGATGTTTGTGGGACATTGCTATCGTACAGGGGTTCAATTATTGGTTTTAATGTAAAAAGACAATAAAAGAGCGTATTTATGTCTTTTAGATAGTAAAATTAATAGAAATCAGAACTCGGAACAAAAAAATCAGAACGTCAGGGAGTCAGTTAATATTCTTCTTTAAAGTGACAAATAATGCAGTGATTGTTATCAGTAAATGCTTCATAACAAGAGATAAGATAACATTATAAGTAACCTCTGACCGCGATTATCATCTATCTAAGAATTCGCGTTTGTGACTGGTCCAAGTAAGTTATTGAAAAATGAAACAACCCGCAGATTATTGATACCGCAGCAACAGCTCGAAGCTAAAATGACTTGGAAATAAGTACCACTACGTAACTGTATGCTATATTTCAAACCAATCAGATTTATGAAAGTTTGTAATACCTTTTTGTCAACTAGCAAAAGAGGTGATGATTATCAAACGCATGAACAGATCTTCCTAAAATTATAGGTAAGAATCACCTAAAACACACTAACATACTAAATAAGCCGCATTATTATTGGTAATTTTTAAGAGTTACAACCTTGCTGGGCATGTTTAAAATATGGTAAGTGGTTACCACCACTCGATTGTGGTATATCTACCACTATAAAAATGAGTGATAATTGAACGGCATTATCTGTATCCACAAAGAGTATTCTGACCACAACTCTTGGATCCTAGTCATGCTTTCCATCCGCAGAGTAGTCACTTTGGCAGGCTCTTAAAATAAAAAAAAAGAAAATTGTAGATTATTTTTTGACAGCTTACCATTCAAGCTCATATTCAATACTTCAAGAAAGTTGCCTTGAGCTGCCGTGGAGTTAATAGCTGTAGGTATTTCCATGTTAGGCCTCTCATGGTATTGTAACACAATTTTTTGGTAATCAGTAAATAATCGTCTTAGTTGAAGCAAGACGTTTGACCAGTCTTCATATCTCTCATTTTGAACTGCAACTCTATACACAATGAAATAAGGTATGTAATATTCAGATGCACATTTCAAATTAAGTCTTTTTTTTTAATTCTACCTGTAGAAATCCTCATAAAATCTTCCTCTGTAATCCTTTTGTAGGCATTCTTTCATATGTTGTGGAAATTCCTCCAAAGACTTGGCTTTGTAAAATGTCCTTGAGAACAATACTATCGTCACCTCATGATTACTCCCATTTTTCTGTCAATCAAAATCACAAATTTGAACTCTTTATGTGGATGGTTTGTATAGAAATATTAACTTATACTCGTGACTTCACCCATGCATGTATGTCGGTTAATATGGTAAATAACAGCCTTTGCGTTATTCTGATTTATAAGCTATATATTGTAAGTTTCATATGAATCCGCACAGTTTTTGCATGAATGAGTAACAAACATTCATACATCCTTACAAACTTTCACATTTATAATGTTTATATTAAAAACTTTATCGATAAAAACCTAGATAGGTTATTCAATACAGTGCCTTCTATCAGAAACATTAGGTATTTTCTATAAAATCTAATGACAGATTTTGTATCGCATGCAATCGGATGAAGAAACCTGCCACTATTATACATAATATATGACATTTATACATAATTATACATATGACTTTATAAAATTTGGAGTGGAGATGTTACAATGGTCCGCAGAAAAAGTAGCCTGTATCACTCCCCAGCCTCCTAAATACATCCAGATACCAAAATCATACTGTGAAATCCGTTGCTACGTGAAAGAAAGACAAACATACAAACAAACAAACAAACAAACACACTTTCACATTTACTCGTATAATATTTTACTAGGGGTTAGGATTTATATATAATTTTAAATCTTTTTTACCTTCCATTTTGCAAAGAGATCTGCAAGAAACCCATTAACAGCTTTTTCAAAATATAAATCTCCATGAATATCAAAGTCCCACATTTCAGAAGACATTTGTATGAAAAGATAGACCATAGAGGTAGATGATCGAAACACTATCTTAGTATCTTCAGTAATTACTCCGCAGGCTACTCTGTCTCCTTGAGACCACATTTCATAGACTTGGCAACGTATGGTACTTCCACAATATTCAATTTTTTTATTTAGATACACGCAAGTACCGACCTGTAACAAGTTAAGTTAAAATAGCTGTTCAACTGCAGTTTCTGACCAGAAATGAAGAAAGATTTAAAACAAAAAAAAATTTCAAGCATTTAAGCTAAACCTCTAGTTGACTTGGCCAACTCTATTTTATTTATCTGTTTATTTCCAGCATATTTAAAAAAAAACAATGACAAGGAAGGGTTAGTAATGTAATTAAAGAGTTTTTTTGACAAAAAATACAATTAGTTTCTTATATGCAATTAAAAATTTCGTTTATAATTGATAGTTTAAATCTTAAGAAAGATTATTAGCTCATGTTGCCATCATTGGGAGTGCAGTAGTAATGTTAAATGTAGGTAAAACTGATATACATTCTGATGCTCCTAGTAAGCAAGTTCTAGGTATTTTTTGTTCCTATCTCTAGTAGTCACAAGAGCATATAAAATGTTTTAGTTCATTACCAAATGATTCTTCAACCTCCACATTTCTGACCTTCCCATATACTGATCTTTGAAAGTGAGCTCAACGGAATCAAGCGCCACATCTGCTACATTTACAATATTTACATAAACATCAGCAAAAGTTCTCAACTGGAATGTTGTGGCTATGCTTTGTTCCACACTGATAGTATCTGGAAACAGTTACAAAAATATGTAGGTAAATAAAAAACAAATAAGTAAAAAGCATTTTATTTCTGGATTACAATTTTTCTTAAAAAATTAGCTTCAAATTCAATGGCATTGTGTCTTGCTTTGCTATACTAAGAAGCTTTTGATAAGTATAGATTTTTATTTTTACATATGTCTACAAGGAAAGCAAAATCCTAAAAAATAAATATTAAAAATTTGGCATTTTATTGAATCAATAGTAGTACACTAATAGCGATAGTAGTAAAATGGTTACATTTTCAAACAGATAAATGGGCAAATATACATTAGATATTTTAATGCCACTGATGCAGGAAATCTATTCTAATTAAAAGAAAATCATCTTTGGACAAGTTATTGTTCAAAAGTATTATAAAATAAAAGTTAGTTTATAGATAACAATATTTACAATGCTACAAGAAATACAATTTATATACAAAAACATCATAAAAGGGGTAGAATGAAATTTGAAACCAGAAACAAACACAATAATTGGATAATATATTTTTTTTAATGTTGTGGTTTCCACACATGGTGACTACACTTTGTGTGATAAAGAAATTGTTATTCCGAGTCTGAAAGTTTTCTGTGATATTTTGATAAAGCTCTGTAAAGTCTACTGCAATGCAGAATATTTTCAGTGTGCAAGTTGTTTGTATTGAAAAAGAAAGTAAATTTTAGTATTACCTCTGCCTCGTCCTGGAACATCCACTTTGAAAACTTGCAGTAGAAGGCGAGGGTAGTCATTGTCAGGATGATATATTTCAACAACATCCTTTTCATTTAGACCCGGGTAATCTTTCAGGTTTATAATGAGATCAAATGCTGAAAATCAATCCTTACAAGTAATTCTTGCATTAAAATTAATAACATATACTCAAAAAAATATGTTATTACTGAAACATCAAATGCATCAATACATGTAGAGTAAAAACCCAAAGGCATTTAGATTAAATCACTCAATTCATAAATTACAGCCTTATTCCAGTAAAAAATTATTCTCAAGAGTGGAATAAACTTGTTGTGTACCCTCAAATGTAACTTTTATTTCTCTGACTTTTTGTTGGTAGCCACAAAAAATCCATAACTATTTACACACTATTTTTTTTATTTAAATATAACAAAGAAAATAATTTACTTTCAGAAAAAAAAATCTATTGGTTTGAGGTAGTATTGTTTTAAGAAATGTAAAAAGTCTGATCTTAAAACAATACTACTGTTTTAAGAAATGTAAAAAATGTGGAAAAGTGTAATAAAACAAAAGTATACTTACGACTGAAGCTGGTTTGGTGTACAATAAGCTTAAACGACTTCATGTTTTAATCGTTTTCTTAAATAATCATTGTTTATATTTATTGAAGTTTTCAACTGAAGCACAGACAAGTATTTAAAAAAGATTTTAAAAAGTTGATGCGTAAACAAAATATAACAAAGAAAATTTCGTGAACCACCTTCACAATAACATTTAGTTTTAGGTAAAAAAACATTCAGGAGTCCGGAATGCTAGGGGACGGCAAGGCTTAGAATATTATACAATATTACAAACATGAAGGATAGTATTATATCTAATCGGGATGTACTTTTCAATTTTCTTGTCTTACATTTATACTCGCACAATAAGCATCGATTCATAAATAAATGATTGCAATGAAATTAACAATGTCAAAATTATGTTTATACAGTCAAATCAAAGTGATCTATTGGTATAAATTGGTTTAAAATAACTTTATTTATACCACAAACCAGTGTTAGCAACCTGAAGTGGACTGATTATCGTACCCGGGGGCGTAAAATTATCGTACATGGATCGAAATTATCGTATTTTTTAGGATATGTCTATTATAGATAAATAAATCATATAAATTGTAATATTGATATGCATGCAAGTACTCTATAGTTTATCTTTTTTAAACCACCGCTGTCAAATCAACAGAACACTGAAACCCAAATGTTTTACACGTAGTACAGACCTAAACTGATTTCCTTTCCACTTCAAGGGAAGTTCAATAAATGTGCCAAGTTTAAAATTCACTCAGACAAAATTTCACTGTTCCCATGCAAGTTGGATGAGTGAAATAATATAAATTCTCAAATTTTGCTCATGATAGAAATTATCGTACAATCTGTGTACGATAGTAATATGCTATCGTACATCGTACGCAGGCACATAATTATCGTAAGTGTACGATAATTATCGTACGGTTCCGAACACTGCCACAAACCACAGTCGCTAATCAAAATCTAAACTATTGTTGTGTTGTCTATGGTTTTAATAAGGGTTAGAAAAGATAATGTCAGATTTGGTATGGACGCCTTCGCACTCCCACAGATATGGGATGCATGTCAGTTTGTTCATTCCTACGTACAAAAAGGTGAAACAGGCGACTAAGTTGTAAAATAAATGGGGTTTTTGAATATTATACATATTATGGTTTTGAAAGACTGATTTTCCACGATCTATGATATCAAGGAAGGGTACTGATCAAGCAAAGTTTAATTATGTAAAGCGACTGATTATTATAAATTATCGTAATTTTTTTTAAATAAAACAAAAAACCAAGATGATTTACCAGTTTTATCTCATGTTACCGGAAAGTTTTAGCCAAATTATCTTATAAAATGTATTATCTCTGCCTTAGAACAGAATGCGGACACAATATATTGGTTGCTTGTTACCATTATTTATTTGTCCTATATTCCCATTTATCTACTCCATAGTCCCATATCTGTCCCATAGTCCCATTTATCTACTTAAATCTTAATTCTTTACCATGCCAAGGTCAATCGCAAAGATATTCTAACAGTTCGGTAAACAAACAAGGGTCAGTGAGGTCCAAGCAAGCGAAAATATTTGCGTCGGAGGAGCAGGTACCACCTTATTTCTTGAAGTCCAAAACTGTACTTTGAAACCTTCGTAATCATCATCTCATCTCAACCACAAGACGTCCACTGCTGGAAATAGGCCTACCCCAAGGCTTCCACAACAGCTGGTCCCGTGCCGCCCACATCCAGCAGCTTCCCGCGACCTTCACCAGGTCGTCGGACCACCTTGTGAGGGGCCTACCAACGCTGCGTTTCCCAGACACGGTCGCCACTTCAGAATTTTATAGGCCCATTGGCCATCGTTTCTGCGTGTAATGTGGCCCGCCCACTGCCACTTAATTTTGGCATTTTTACTGGCAATATCGGTGACCTTGGTTCGTCTTCGGATCTCCTTATTCCTGATTCGATCACGCAAAAAAACTTCGACCATTGCCCTCTCCGTTGCTGTTTGGGTGACTTTGAGCCTTCTTATCAAGCCCATAGTGAGCGACGACGTGTCTGTGCCTTAAGTCATCACTGGCAGCACATACTGGTCAAGAATAAAATGCAATATAAGGAGTATCGTTGTGTCACTTAATTCCTATCAAATCATTGTAACTTAAAGAGTAAAATGCATTCATTTATATTAGTAGATTCATAGTTGCAATGCTTGACACCAGATTTTAACTGTGAACAGACCGTTACTCATCATATCCTCTGCAATAAATAATAATAAATAATAAAATTATTTATTAGAACAAATTCTCACAACAACAACACAACAAATCAGTGTACAAATTCTCTTGTATACGAAAATATCCACGTTAGTTATAAATTCATAATGTTTTTATGTCTATAGTGGCCAGTAAAAGGGTATTTTGTTTATGTTTGTACCACGCTTTGCTAAGAAGCGAAGTTGATTTATTTTGTTGTTGAGTTGGGAATACTGCCCAATAAACTTCATTTTTATAATTTCATCATCAAGTTTAAAGTAGCTCAGCGTGTAGATGTTTCTCTGGTTGATAAAATTCGTAACGAGGCTATTCGACTGACATCGCGCAGAGAATCAGTACGCTGAAGTAGTAGTGTGGTCATGTCTCCAGACGAATTGGGTAAAGTAAGGCGTAAGACCGGGATGGTTGGCGCTCCTTGGGGTGACACTGACAGTAGTCTCTCTCTTCTTCGTGTGTAATCTGTAAGCTGATGATTTTTATTAACAGTGACAGTTTTTATCTTGCGATTTGTCATAAACAACCTGTCAGTTGTCAATTCAGTACTTAGCAGTAGTTTGTCAAATATGTAGTGTAGTAGATAGCTTACCGCTAGTGATTATAGCAATATTTTAAATATTGAATACAAATAATATGGTGTGATCGCTGTTACAAGCATAAGAACACATAGACGTGTTTATACATAATGCATATATCGGATTATAAGGATTTAGTCAGTAGTTTAGCTGTAATAACTACTGTTTTACAGTTTTTATCGGGCGTGTAAGTTTATTAAACTACAAAATGAGTATGTTCACACTAAATACACGTATTATATTTTGATTACTGTAAATAAACTTTTTTAGGCCGGTTTGTAAGAAGTATGTTAATAATAAAACAACAGCGGAGGCTTCACCACTACCTTTTATTTGCGGGATTGTATCGTAAGTTACGCCGATAAATAATTTGATTATAAACATTTACATATGGTTTATTTAAATTGTTTTACTTATCGTTTTAGGTGCTTCCTTTGGCTACTCTATGGATTTGTTAAAAAAGATAATGTTATAATATTCGTCAACATAATAGGAATAATTCTGATGATAGCTTATACAATAGTATTTTATATTTATAGTTTTAAAAAGTCTATGGTTTTAAAATTACTTCTGCTTGCTTTCCTGTGTATTACCCTCATGATTGCTTATATGACTATAGAAGAGGATTATGATCTACTTCGAGCTAGACTCGGTAAGAGTTTTAACATATAGTTTGTATATTTCAACATTCAGAACTAACTCTTATGTCAGTGCTAGAATTACTTGTATTTCTAAAAGAAATAAGTTGGTTTAGTTTTATATATTGCAATCTTGATAAATAAATTTACAATTATAAATAAAAAAAAATTGGCATGAATTCTGAACAGAGTATTTAGTTATTTTTATTTATTAGTTTGTTCTGTTAGGATTCACAAATTTATTCTATAGTATTAACTTGCATAAATTGAATATATAAAAAGGAAACAACTTATTTCCTAAAGAAACATATTTGGGGCTTAAAAAATGACAGGAAATGTACAATATTTTGAAAATAATGTGGTACAGTTTTATATCTGCAATTTCAACTAAACAGAATATTTGTGAGATTAATCAGACATTGTGAGATTTATATTTGTGTCTGTATTAGGAAATTATTTAAAAATATAATAGTTTAGAAATGGTTGACGGTATTGATTGTAATGTTGAGGTCTTGTAAAATCAATGTCTAGACAACTTGACAGGCAGTTCTACTTAACATTAGCTATCATATAAATTCCTTACTTTATTATTTTAACTAACTTATTTAGATGATACTTGATCCCTAATTAATGCCTTTGAATGGTCTAGACCTCTATACACAGTACTTATATATATAATTATCTATCCTATGAAATATATGTTAACATTGTTATATGTTTCAGGGATAATGGCTTGCTCCTTCACATTAATCACTATTATAGCCCCAATGAGCAAGTTATTGCATGTGTGTAGGGTCAAAAACACTGAATGTTTGCCATACCCAATGATATTGATGTCACTCTTCGTTTCAGCACTATGGGGTCTCTATGGTTTGATAATAGGGGATGATTATTTATTGGTAAATATAATATTAATTCTCTTTATGTAGCACAGTTACAAGGTATGTTATCTTAAGGACTCATAACAAAAGGTATTTAGAAATGTGGCATTGATGTTGTTAAAGTTATCACCAAAGTAAATCTTATAATGGATAACTATCAATGAGTAACAGTGAGATCTTACCGAAGTGTGGCTCATTGACTATAGAACAGGGATCACGGGTCGTTGTGCTTTTTGTCAATATAATGGCAACTAAATGCAAATGGGCACCCACAAAGCACTGACTATAAAATTTGAAAATGATAGCCTTAAGTGCAACAAGGATGTAAGAAATTATCATTTATTGTCCGGTGACATTTCTACTCATTCACCTCTATACCATACCATATATAAGTAAAACATATGTGACAATGTGAAGTAGATCTTCTGTTTTCCCAAATTGTGATTATTTATAGGTATATATATATATATATATATCTGCGAAAAGGATGATGTTCTTCTCGTGGGAGATATTATAATGCATGTGTCTGTGCGCAAACACAGGTGCACTCGTTCTCACTCTGTTCCCTCACTCTCACAATCTGATGGGACTGTTATCCGACATGACTGTGGAGAGATCACGTGCCCGACCGACTGCTATAAGTACTCTCCGGAGTAAGGGGGTTACCCCAACTTCCAAACTCCGGCTGTTATTAATCGCTTCTATAATCAGAAAACTCAACAATTTACTGGCCCGACCCGGAAATCGAACCCGAGGCCTTTTGATCGACAGTCGCGTCCGCTAACCGCTAGACCAACGGGGAATCTTTGAAAATATATAAATTATAAGGCACACTGTCTAGAGCGATATTTCTATTGAGAAAGTTTAAGTTGACATACCACTTTCAAATATGATAATATGCGTTTATGGGTGGCGGATGGTTTTGGAACAATTTTAACATTAGAAAAAATATGATTATATTCTTGGAAACTAGTGTTATCGCTTAGCCATAAAAAGCCGTTATACATGAAAGCACTTGAACCAATACTATTTGTTTCCAAATCATTGCTTTTCATTACACCGTCATCTCATGTGACACATTTGAATACCAAAGTAAACTAAGTCGCCTTCTAGACAACAGTTCTGTTTTTAAATACATACGATTTTGATAATCATTGATCCCTCAAAGAAAATATATTTTTTTGTTAACATTGTTACAATTTACTTTAGAAAGGTGTCGTAATATTCTAGGAAAACTAGTTTAATTTGCGCTGTAAAATTTAAATGTCTACGTAACAGCACTAATAGCTTAACCGGTGAGACACCATGACCTCGTATAAAACCAATGTTAAACAATTCTTTCGTCGCTATTCACTGATTGATTGAGATAACCGGCGCCCAAAGTCTCTATTTGCTCGATTCTGTTGTTGGACTCACTTGTGACTATTGAGTTACAGATGTGTCCATGCGCGGCGATAATGACTTCCTATCTGGTTGCCTGGCTGCTCATTTGTCCTATACCTACTATAAAAAATTCATAGACTACGCGACTATGAAGGGAACTTAGTCCATCACTCAAACTCCTCGACAATCTTTCTAGAAATGGTGTCCGTATGAGCTGCCATAGATTGAGGATTTTTTTTAAATTTGTGCACATTTGATTACTATGTTAAAATACCAAAAGCAACTACAATAATATTTAATGTTGTTTCTTTTCAGAAACCGAATTTGGTTGGTGCAATATTAGCTATTTTACAGCTATCGTTGTTTGTGATATATCCAAACAAACCGTCTTCGCCAATTTCCATAAAAAGTGTGATAGCTTGAATCATCATTATTTGTACTGTTATAGTATAAATTAGAATTTATTACCGGTATGAAATGCAAGGACTAAAGATAACATAAAACTTTAACATTTACAGGGTAATACGCACATTACACGTTTATTTATACAAAAAAGAAATCATATATAAATGAGTTAACAAACAGCATGAACAAGATCCCATCTAGATTTGAAGAAATTGCATGTTGGTGTATTTATTGTATAAGTTACTGAATCTCTTTTTACAATGTATTAACAACTATTGTTAATATTATGTGGCAGTATTCAAAAAGTATTTTTAATTTACATAAACCGAGCTATTGAATCTCTGTATTGTTTAAGAAATAGAAATAGGTATATAAAATTTCATCAAAGTGCAAAGGCCTTGTACAAAGTATTATTGTACCTAATAAAGACAAATGTATATAAGTTGACATATAAAACATGTATAGGTTTGTAATAATTTCTCCAAAGTATATTTTTTGTTTATTATCTTTAAATAAAGACTGCCGGCAATTAAGACGTTAAATTATTTAATATATTATTACTAAAGGGTATCGCTAAATATGAAAATAAAAGAATTGAAAGAGTGCATACATTGTTCTGTATATACTATTTAGTGACTAAAAACTAAAGTAAAACCACGTTTTTTGGAGTGTTACCCACTTCTCATCATTTGAATGCAATTAAATGCAATTTTATCTTTATAAGCCATAAAAGAGAAAATTGCATTCCTTCCCAATTTTTTTTATTTAAGACGTACATAACCAAATATTGTAAGAAGTGTGTGGAAAGATACTCGTTATAAAATTAGTGTGTTGCAGCGCATTAAGCAATGACAAAATGGACGATCATTTATATCCCGTACGCATTTTCCTTTTTTACCATTACCCGTCAAAGATCGTAGAGATGTGAGTTTACTTGCATCACGTCGATATGCTATCTTAGCTTCAAATATGACGTTATGTGACGTGCGAAATGCTACAACGTGAAACGTCCTACTACCGCTTTGAAACGCATGCGACCTTATAACACTGTGTAACTTTAATGGTCTACAGTCATAGCATGTGATAGTTTTAACACTCTTTACTATTTTATTTACATAGTGCATAGCTACTTGAATACTATTATTAGTTTTAGTGGCATCGTTTTTAACTGCAGCCATGGTGTGACAAACACACCAGTTTTGACTTATTCGCGCGTCTGCACATGTCCGGAATAGTGAATTCAGTTTAAATAAACCTGTACATTCAGGACAAGCCTCTGAAACGGTACCCTTATTAGAATTGTCTCCTAATTTCAATATATCTCCTAACGTAACGAACAAATCAAATAGTGTTGATAAACGGTGTTGGTTTAACAACATATTGGTGTACAACTGTCTGAATTTCTTTTGAAATTCCTGAGGGGTCCATATAAACAGCATTGGGAGTCGATCGTCATAATACGATTCCACAGGTAGTTTCATTTCGCCATATCTAATGCCATGGTCACTGAAGAATATAATAAATGTCCTTTTTAAAATGTTTTCTTTTTGCAATTTTTGTAGCCAACTAGATACTTCTCTATCTAGTTTCGCTGGATTGTCCATTAACCCATAGGAGTACGAATTGATCCAAAAGAACCCAAAAAACTGATTATGTTTATATGAATTAGCAAAATTGTAAGCATATCCAAGCAAATGTGTTGCGGACGGCCTCATTCTAGTACACAAAGTTTCTGCTTGACGTTTTTCACCCATTAAGTAAAATGGCCGCATGTAATGGCCCGTGGGTTTTCTTAGAAATCCCTTATACCATGAAAAGGTGTCTGGTAAATCTAGAAAGTCTTCACCATAACCTGTTACATAACCAGATTCATTAAATCTATTCCATATAAAGTCATCTTCGCATTTGTATAAACCTGTATCGCATTTGTCGTATATTCTGCAAGAGTTCATGCCTGTTAATATGGCCATTATATTGGTAAACGGAACAGAATCGACCTGAAAATATTTTTCTTTAGTCATAAATGATGTTACTTGGTTATTAAATTATAAAAATGTACAATTACCTTTGTATATCCCCTATAATCCAACCATTTATGATCCAATAAATATTTATATGTTGCCGGCATCGTACCGAAAAGTCTTGCTCTAGACATAGCATGTATCCCGAGCAAAAGAACATTCCATGTAGTATGGTTTAGCCCCGTTTTGAGAGGAGTCTTGTTAAGCCTTAGTTTTTTTATCGAAATAAAAGCATCGTTGTATATTTCGTTATGTTTTTTGGTTATACAAGTAACTTGAATAATTTCATATTGTAACGTTACCGTAGTTCCGTTACGAAACGGTGTACATTTTGTGAAGCTGAAAATGTTTTAACACCTAATCATAAACGTAAATTTTATAGAGTTAAGCATACAGGGGAGATGAAAATACAACAAAATATTTTTTATCATTCTTAGATCTATATAAAACTATATATAAGAATATGTAGCTGGTAATAAGTAGTATCACAATAGTAGGTAGGTAGATTGAAAAGCTGTGTGAGGTATATATTTTTATCATAGGGTTCCCTTCAATTGCTACGCAGCTCGTCTCTTGTGTGAAAAAAAAAAAAAACGAAATGTTATGAATAAACATATTTCTAAATATACACTCTCGAGATGATTCGAAAAGATATCCTGTAAACTAAGTTAATTGCATTTTTTCTTGAACATCATCAAGAATATCGGGTAATCATGTCATTCTCATGAACTTATTTTGATTTTATTTCACAAAGGTGTTGATTAAAAGTGTTTTGAGATAGCAGCAGAAATGATTCTTTTATTGTTCAGGAAAATGACTGAAGTACTGAATGAATATCCGCCGTTACAACTACTCCAACCTAATCAGGTTCACACAGAAATATTAAGATCTCTAGAAAAAACTAATTAGAAAAATCATAGATTCATCATCTCACATAGAAATATTTAGAAATACATATGGCCTGTGGAGTGTGAATCACTAGTTCGGTTACGTTTTTTAGATGTTTTTTCACACAAAGTTTTTTAGAAGATTTGTAATACTTACTGCAATTTCGTAAATTTTATAGAGTTAAGCATACAGGGGAGATGAAAATACAACACGGACGGTTTCCAGGTAATGTTGCAGTTTTATAGGCATACATATAACAACAACTGTATTTTGATTTATTGCTGTAGTATTTCATAGCTGTATCATTTAATCCAAAAATAACTTTATTATTGCCAAGATTGTACAAGTATACGGCTCTTAATCCGCATGGATTTTTAATATTGGAACTTTTATACAGGTCATGTGAATATTTGTAGTTTTTTGTGTAATCTGGTATATAACATCCAGGTGTATTGACAAGAAAATCACTAGAAACTAAAAAAAACAGATTTTTTAAAAACGTTGTAGTATCTGTTCAAATGGCTAGTACTAGTAACGGACATGAATTCAGGAATACGAACACCAATAACAAGAATGCGAAACTGAAAAAATGTACTTAATTACTAAATCACTATTATTTTTTCCAAAAACACTCCACACTAGGAATGTAACTTGTGTCGCGGGCGATATTATAAGGATTCATATAATTGGATGCAAAGAACAACCAAACTCAGAACAAAAATTTGTGAATTAATTTATGAGTAAAATATTAATTTATGATCAAATCCACAATGTTCAGCGCAGCTGAAAGCAGCGAGCCTAAGGCTTAAACACTACTCCATACGACGTGATATTACGTTATTATTATTTGAGTTTTTTTATTTAACTATTAGTTTCACGGCATCACCCGAGGTTTTCGTTGCTTTTTTTTTTTAATTCAAAGGAGCCTTCTCTACTCTTTATAACATCAGCTATCTGCCAGTAAAAATCTTATCAAAATTGGCCCAACTGTTACTGAGATTAACCGACACAAACAACATTTTTGTCTGTCTGATAAAAATTTTAAGAATTGATTTTTGATAAAAGTATCGTTTATACTTTTATAAACGAAACGAACGAAACGCTCCTAATTTGAAATTACAAACAAATTAAATTTTATATGTTTGTATAAATAGCACCATGCCATGTTTTATTGTGTCATTGGAAAATATATCCCCTGCCGAAAATAATCCAAATTTTGGTCGACTGCCATCTCCCTTAAAGTGTCTTGCCTCAGGATCACACTGACAAAATTTCCAAAAGAATGCTAAATTAAATACGGTGTAGCTTTCTTTTTGAAATATCATTGTAATTGAACGGAACATCTTTAATTCTAAGACACGCAAATCATTCTGAAAAAAGAATATCATATTAAAATATTTATATTATTAAGTAACAGAAATATAAAAAAAATCTGTTTATCCCGTCTACCTACGAGCATAACACTTCTACATTTGAGCTATAATAAATATATAAAATATTGTGACCTTGCCTTTTGGAAGTAATACATAAATGAACATATTTATAGCATAGCACAAATTAAAAGATTCTCCTCGGATCAGATAATAATCATCACAATAAAACAAGATCAAGGTAAGGTACTGAAAGTAGTAGGTTTAGATTAAGTGATGTGTACAAGGTAAGTTGTCATTCAAAGTGAGTTTTTAGACAAATAACATTTTATCACACAATTTTTACGAGTCTTTTAAATTACAATTAAATTCAATAATAATGTTAAATTTAATGAATACCTAATAGTTACCAACACGATTACTTCTATTTTTTTTGGTAGGTAAACAAAATGTTATTGATCAGTACAACAATCATGTGTAAGGATTTTATAGTTTACATTGCGATATCAAAGATATAATTAGTCTTGAAAGGTACTCTGTTTAGGTGGCTGAAAGGTTTATATTTTTTTATTTAAATAGGTAGATACAACTCCATAACGTTGACATTATGACTGCTAATAAAGAAGACCTAGATAGCCCTCTTAAGTCACACAGAATTACACTACTAAATCAATAGTTAATTAGTTTACTAGTGATTGGTTTAGTAGTGTAGGTCGATGTGATTTTGAAAAGCTAGTTTCTTTAAATTCATAGAAGAAGCGTGATTTATAAAGAATAATAACAAAAACTGTATAAGTAACAGTAGATCTCATCATTGTACTCGATTGTTGGGAAAAATGCCATGGAAAGTAATTGTAGTAAAAACACTTACGAAGAAATTATACGATAATAAGCACCACGCTACGTTCCTAAACTGGAATAATCTATAGAGAGAAGAAGGCCAGTCAATACCAGTCCCAAATGAAATAGGGTGAGTAGCTGTTGAAGTGTAAAAGCCGTAAGTCAGGTTTTTTATGCCAATGCTGATTTAGAAATATACTATATGCAAGGGGTCTTAAGAGCACTCAGGGATTCCCAATATCACTAACAAATAGCTTAGTTGTTAGGTTATCAACTCACCAACCTATTTTTGATAGAAAAATTTCGTATTCTTTATATTCTAAGTAAAAATGGTTTAAAAATCATTTTTACATATTTTCAATGTTCACTTACTTCATTTATTACGTCACTATTATTATAATGCCAGATAATCCCAGCGTGATCCAACTTAAGCCTATATTTTCTTATTTATAGAATAGCACAATGCATATATTCTAAAACTATTTATATGCCTTTTAACATACGTCTGACACGAACAGCAAACTGATCAAATGTGTTGAATGCTTTTTATAAATATTGTATCCTCAATTGTAATGTTTACTATTCAGAGTAAATACAGGTGAATTTTTAAATTTGTTATGAAATAACGAATAATGCTGACAGTTTAGTCATTGTTCCCAAAATGTGACGTATAGTGGTAAGCAATAATAGTTATCAACATGGATTTTTTTTATGTTATGGATATGCTGCAAACGAGTAGAAGGAGATGAAAACTTGATGGTAAGTAACTATTGCCGTCCCTAGATACCAATTTAAGAGACAAAATTACAGTACCGCCTATTCAAATAGTCTTGAACATCATCTGTGACGAAGCCCAATGTTTGTGCATGTGTAAATCCATACGCAAGCAGGCTAACCAATATCTGTTAAGGTATAGAGATTTAATACTTTTTTGCTAGCAGAATTCATGGACGGTATTCAAAACTCATCGTTGTGTGGCCTCGTAGTCGTCGACAGCTGACAGTTAAACCTAATTAAATATGTATCATTGTCGAGTACCATTACCATGGAAATTTTCCTTTGATTATGTTATTATTATATATCGGGTGGATTTACTCGCAAAATATACTAAATTCTTTATTTGCCAGAACATTAACACAATATCCTCTTGAAAGAACAATGTCCAATAGTGAAAGAGCTGTTGATGATGACATTTGAAAAAGCCACGTCACTGAGAGATGTTTTTATTTGCATTATATAATACCTAGATGAATTTAACAACAGCCTGTGAATCGTAATTTAAAACTATGGACTTTAACATCTTCTGCTTATTGTTGGGCTTTTATAATGCGCTATTGTTTTCCCATTTCAGTAGAATTGTAGCAGATCATATTACCAATTTCTGCGATTTTTACTAAGAATACTTAGTACCTAAAAACATGTCTCAATAGCGACTACGCAGATCGTGTGCTTCAAAATTGTCGGTATGGATAGACAA
The DNA here is from genome assembly GCA_949316085.1 of Hypercompe scribonia. NCBI lineage: Eukaryota > Metazoa > Arthropoda > Insecta > Lepidoptera > Erebidae > Hypercompe > Hypercompe scribonia. The sequence goes on along the minus strand of OX438972.1, from coordinate 8,904,795 downwards.
ATATACTAGTTTTTAGTAACCTATCTAAGGAAAACTCTCTTTCTGAGGAGGTCTATTTCAAGTTTGCCTTTTCTTTGCAGTGTTAATGTCCTGAGCAGTTTGTTCACTTAGTCGGTTTTTACGACACTCACGGGCTGAATAGAGATGGTTACTTTTTGTGATTTTAATCCATCAGCACGTGGACTAGAATCTGGAATAGAACCCTAAAGGTACCCCAAAGAGAGTGTCTTGCTAGAGTCAGCAAAAGTATTAACAAACTAGTAATAATGAACACGTTAAGGTGCTCTTTACAAGAATGATGCCGATCAACTCAGTTCTTATAATAAGCTACTTCAAATCATATTTATGGTATAACTATGTAAAGAGTTTGACTTACTAACTGAAGTGTTTAGCTGAACCATCGATGTATTATAATACATATAGGGTAGCAACTGCTGTAACAATAATAAAGGAGAAGATATTAAACTTTGATTAATATTTTTTTATCTTCGTTGTATATAAGTTAAAAGGAATAAACGAAAAATGAGTTACAAATTATGCATACGTAACAATCGGCGATCTTTTGCTCACGGCGATCTCTTACAGACAACCTTTATATGGATATTAAACATTTACGAATGTAGATAGTTTGTTGCACACAAACCCAAATATAATTTTCATAAAAAAAAAGTTAAATATATTACATATATTAATTATATTATGTTGTATATTAGAAGTATTATTTGCTTATCAAAGATGAGAACGTTAGATTCGATGTCACTGACGAAGAAAATATATGGTCATAGTTAGTTATGAGTTTTTTATCTCAAAGTAATGAAAATATTTTTAAGATTAAGTAATGCCGAAAGCCATGCGTTAGAACAAATGTACCAGCTTGTCAAAACTGATGTTACGACCTCATAGAAAACTTCTTTTGTTCATTTAAGCCGAGTGATTAAGCCACCGGAGACTAAACTCCACTGATTCTGGAGGGATTCAAAGGGCAGTAACGCACTTGCGTCTCTGGGTGTCCTTGGGTGGTGGTATTAACTTACAATTAGGGGACCTTTCTGCTTGTTCGCCCCTGTACAATAACAATAAGGCGAATTGACGACATCTTGTTTAAATATGACAGCGAGACTCATTCGTGATAAAATTATTTAAAGGGTAAGATGTATGAGCATCACCAAGTTTGATTACATCACCAATCGCTTACAAGATTTGGTAGAGTCTTATTCATTATTATTACAGGATATGAATCAGTAGATAAAAGGAATCAAAAGATTAATAATGTCTGGTTTTTTGACAATTCTATTTGTTAAGTACTACAAACAAGAAGGTATACCAACTGCTGAACTGTATACAAGGTAAAATTCTTAGTTTGTCGTTTCTTGTACAACTTTTGCAGTATGTACGTCAGTACTTAGTCACATATTTTAAAAAGTAAGGTTAAATGTGTTTTGTTGGAATTGTTTGACGTTATTTCAATAATATAAGTTACATAACGTTGTAGAATTTTTTTAGTTGAGACTTGTCCCTCTCGCTAGCCTACCACTGTAACATTAGTAAACCAGGACCTATGAACACACTGAGCTATGACAGTCGGGAAGTCCCAGCAACTGCAGCAATTAAACTGCAGTGGACCCTCGGTAATCCGGCCCCTGTCTAATCCAGACCCTCCTGTAATCCGGCATCAATCAAACAATTTTTGCTAATGTAGATCGTGCATGATTGAACAGGTTACAACAATCGGAATACATAAACAATACTGTTTCAATTCCGATTGCTTAGTTTGAATTTGACTACGTGTGATACTGGTGCAGCTTAGCGTGCGTTCATTGTTTGCTGTTTATTCATTGTGTATTACTTATACGTACCTAGTACTGTCGTCACAAGCCCAGAAGACAATAACATATACAATCTTATCATTTGTCTGTAGTTTGTCGGCTTACAAGGTACTCTTTTGTAAAAAAATCCGGACTATAGGGGGTCTTAGGCAGTACTCTATAATACGACAAATTCGATAGTCCGACACTGCCCTGCAAAACGACTGTCGAATTACCGGGGGTCCCCTGTATCTTGTAACCGGTAGCGAAGTTAAATAGAAGAAAACTGGAAAAGTTAGAAAATGTCCAATGACTTGTTGCTCAGGTTTCCTTAAAATAAAAAGCACTAAACAGTTATTATATTATATATTATGTAGTTAGTGTAGTATATTACAGTTTCTTGTAGATCTAGTAATATGTTATCAAAATGATGAAATTATAAACACACATAGTTCCGTGTAAATAACATTAAGTATCACTTTGCTATTTCCGTGGTCAGTTTTACAAATAATGAGATTTATCTAAGGAGCAACGACAACAGGCTTATATTATGAAATTGCACACATCTCTTAGAGTACGTTGATTTCACATTCACCTTTGTAAAATAAAAAATAGGACAGATATATATTATAAAATACTATTTCTTTCACATTGATACTTAAATTGCTACTATATTTAATACATACTTCTGATTGTGTTGCGTGCCACACGCCCAATCTGTAGAGAAATCACTCTATTCATTGTAATAAAATTATTGTATGATGATTGTTTTGTTGCCTATTTTCAATCTATTTTGAATAATTTTGTAAATTACGCAGGACAACAGCATCTCAAAGAGATGGAACCCTATACCAATCCATCTGGCCAGCGTGGTATAATAGGCTAAAACCTCCTGAAAACCTCTTTTTTTCTTTTCTTAGTCAGAAGTTGTTGGTGATGTATAATTTTGTAGTCATAATTATTGTATTTTTTGCGGAAAAAATAAGTTGCAGAAAAACAATGAAATTAAGTATGTGAAAATTTAAATATCCTCCTGAGACCCAAGACGAAAGTATATAAGCTACAATTAATGTTGTTAATTTTTAAAGCTAAGTACTAATTATTAGCAATAAAAAAGAAGAAAAAAAATCCATACCATCCCCTTTTGGCATAAGGGACGGTATCACAGACGATACCTTGGGGCTGCATTAGTTTAAAACAAGGTTATTATTCCTATTATTTTTATTCTGAATATATATTTTATAAATGGCACATTATTTAAACTTTATTGAAAAAAAATTACTGGGAAGTGTGATAATCATTAAAGCAGTTCCTATTGACATTAAAGCAAATAAAAATATAACATCCGCAACATTTCACAAACGTCAAGTTTCTACAACCTTCATTTCGACATATTGATCTGCTATTTTGAGCTCCCTTAGCACAAGTTGGCAGATGTTTTGCTTCCTTCTTCCTTTTTGCAATAGAAGGTATAGGTTCAATGAGTCTGTGTTTTCTAGTAGAAGTGGAAGGCGTTTCATTCATTACGGGAACAGGACTGTCTCGACTGCTTGGACTAGAATGAGGGTTTTACTGTAGGGTATTGCGTGTCACACGTGCAGATTGTGGGCTCAAAATTTGTGGCTGTGATGTTTTGGGACCTGAGTAAATTAATTATTTTACCAAATCCAGCTTGAAATCTTAGTATTAGTCTTTATTTTTCCTCTGGCGTCCAAATTTTGCAGCATCGTTTCGATATTGCACCCATCCTGCTGCTGCTGCAGCAAAGTCGAAGAAGTGAAATTTTATTCTTATGGTCCATTTACCAGTTCTTTCTCTCATGGGGTACTTGTCAATAATGTGATCCAGTAAGTCAATGCTTCCCTTATGGGAGACCAACATGTATAGCTATAGCTAAGAAATGAAGCTATAGGTTGTGGTACTTCGATATAGTTCTCATTCTGCTTGCTCTTCTAGCTGCCTCTTCCAGCTTTTGTAGTGCCACAGCTATCTTGAACAATACTCACTTTTTAACTTTTTCTTTGAATTTGGCCGCTGGTACTCTGACACCCTATTTTTCATCAATGTATCCATTGCACAGTACATTCTGATTCGTAGAAGATCAAGCACACTCATGGCCGTTGAATATCCAAAGAACTGTCGAAGTTCATCAGGCATCGTATTCAGACATTTTCCCATTCTTGATACTTTGCAAATATTTGTACATTCGGCCATAATTTCTAATAAACCGTTATCAATATAATGGCCAAAGTACTCTAAATAACTCTTAACAATTACGCTAGATTGAAAGAGACGTCCAGATCGTCTTCATGTGGAGTAAAATCAAAGTTTTCGCTGTTATCCACCGTGAATGTATGTTTCGGGATGATTGGGGTTGTATGCAAAAAGATGAAAAGGTTCATCGACCGATTCATTCCAATCTTTCTCATTAGAAAATGGGCTTTACTCACGAATTTCTTCCTCTCGGTATGCTAGGAGGTCACTCTCGCCATCACTGTCTTCTTCTTCCATATTTGACTCATTAAAATTGAGCTCTTCTATGATATCTTTTCCAGATAGCTTATTTGTAAAAGAAATCGGCAATAAGGCTAAAATGCCCGAGGTATCTTATAAACGTACGATACTCGTAGAAAAATGAAAAATTTGTAAATAATTATTAAACTTTGCCATGAAATATTTGTATTAAAAGTAAAATAACAATGTATTCTAAACAATCATAGAATAAAAACACTAAGTTATTAACGAAAAATAATATTTACCTTTATGCGACTTCACCATGACGGTTAACGCAAAATTTATAAACTTGCACTGATTGAGAATGACAAAATTTTGACAAGTAACAAATTGATCGGTGAATGAAAAAACAAAAGAAAGCTCGAGCTAATAGTTACATGACGAATTATTTCAGGATTCCAATAGATGACGTGGGAAAAAAATTTCAACTAAAGTTATCACTGATGATACTCTGGGTCTCAAGAAGATATGATGTTCACAGACAACATTGTCTAAAATGAGGAAGTACATAGCTTATTACAGTCACACATGTAATACGATATTACATACTACAAATTACCGTCTAAATAATTGTAATATTTAGCGGTGAACTCAACAGTTTTCCCTTTTTTGACATACACAAAATAAACGATCTGGTCTATTAATAGCACATGTTCCTAGGCCTGTATAAACAGATATACCGCTTACTGGGCCAACTATGATTCCCTTAGAATCATCATACCTCCGCAACACTGTCGCTTCGTAAGACATATTGCCGGGTGTCATCGTGAACGCTACAACATAATAAAGGCTTATTTTATCTTTGTCATAGTAAAAGTGTATCCTAATAATGGTTTTAAGGTTAACACTCATGCAACTCCAGCACATCTTCGTTTTAGCATTCGCTGTCACAGATTGTATGTAATTTACAACTAATTCCACGCTTTTTTTTCCTTCTGCGTCTTGAACGGGAAGTGGATATAATTTATGGCAACTGCACCACTTTGGTTTAATTAACACATCTTCGCACGACCTGTTTGTGGTAATTTCTTCAAAGGTACTATGACAGTTTGAACAGCCTTCAGGTCGATCCTGAGTAATATTGCTGCATGTTGAAAGTTTTCTAATTTCTAAAAGTGTACTGTAAATATCATACGGGGTTATCAATCGGTATTGGTTTATCGCAATAGCTCTGAGTTTTTCTGTATAAAAGGATTTAAAATATGGTGGCAACCACATAAATAACATTGGCATTCGTTCGTCATAGTAAGATTCCATTTTAAAACGTTGCATACCAAACCGAATGCCGTGATCACTGAAAAATATTACGAATGTGTTTCTTAAAACTCTCGTGTACGATAACTGGTTGAAAAAGTTTTCTAACATTTTATCGGCTTGGTGCGGCAAACTCTTTGCATCACGGCTAAAAGAATTTATCCAAAAGAATCCAAAGAATGATTCCCATTTGTAGGTATTCGCAAAATCTAGTGCATAATCTAATATCTGTTGACCTGTACAAACTTTTCCAGCACATAAAAATGTACTATTCTTGCGTTTATATTCACCTTTTACAAAAAAAGGTCTCATGTAATGATCTGTTGGTGGTTTCTCAAACTGAAATTCATTTGAAAACGTTTCGGATAACTGAAGATAGTCCTCTCCGTAAGCTGTAACGTAACCGGCTTCTTTAAATGTATGCCAAATCAATAAATGGTTGCATTTATCCATCTTACCAGAACATTGTTCTTCAATGGTGCTGAAGTTTTTGCCAGTTAAAATGGTCAACAAGTTTGGCAAAGTATCGTCTGCAACCTAAAAATATATATTTTAATGTAATATTTTATAAAGTGTTGCATGCTGTTCTTTACAACAAATAGTTTTTTAATTAACAATTAGAATTTCTTACCTTATGATATCCTCGATAACTAATCCAGTAATCATTTCTAAAAAAGTCTATGGTTCTGGGTAAGGTTTGAACGGCGCGAGGTAAGGACATGGAGTTCATTCCTATCATTAGAACATTATATTTCATTTTACATTTAGATTCCTTTGGTTTGGGCAAATCAATTTTTTTTGTGAATGCAAACATATCATCATAAATAACGCAAGTTTTATTGTTTATGTTTTCAAAACATCTTACATTTACGAAATCAGTCTGTAAATGTATCTTATCGTTATCTTTGAACTTCGTGCAGTTGGAATATCTAAAAAATATAAGCGTATGAAAACTTAATCTGATATATAAATTAATAGTTCTACTTCATCTATTTATTTGAGTTGAATTTGTTAATTGCATTTGAATTTATGAAGTATTATGTTGTTTATAACATAATCAAATAATATAAAACGTCCATATGACTTTCATTATGTAAATAAAAGTATTACTAATTTGACATGTAAACATATAGGTAGAATCGCACAAGTTCTTGGCATCTAAACATTATCGGACAGGTAAAAATTCACAAAGTACAACTTAAATCGATAGATTACCATAACAAGTAGTCACCGAGTTTTAAATGAGTGTCTGTAGAACAGTGTATTCGGCTAGAAATAATAATAATATACTTGGATAGTATTACACTTATTAGTACAATCACGGAAACGATAATCTTTTAAAGTAAAAAACAATATTTTCTTTTTTTGTTAAAAATGTACTGTGGCGTTTAGTTTTAATTGCGATAACAATGAACGTAACGAAAAAGTAGGACATAGTATTTTCATGTTCGAGTTCTAGTCTTTCTGTTGGAGGTAAGTCATTTAACCTTAACTTTATTAGAGGAAGTACTACTAACGTAGTGCTGTTACAGTTTTTGGTGAGTCACACGGAAATTCACACTGTTTCACAGCAATGGAAGATGGATTGCCCAGACGCAAAAATCAGCACAGTGATTATCTCTTTAACAGTAACCTTTTACTTCCACTTTATCACAATTGTATACTTACATTATATTCCGTTTGTGATTATTTAATGAAGGAACATCTCTTAGTATAAACCTATAACAGCAGTCGCTAAAGGTTCCTTCATGTTTCATATACTTCTCAATTATACTGTTTTTTACAAAAGCTTGTACAGTGTTGTTATCAAATTTTCTCAGGAATACAGCTCTTTTGCCACATGTAACCTTCTTAGTAAGGTTTCTATTAATATATTTAATGTAGTTAACCAACACAACGGGTATTTTGCAGCCTGGAGTGTCCACCATTTTTGCTGAAATTATGATAGAAATAGCATTTATCTTAATGTCGTAAACAATGATCGTGTCGTGATCGCTGACGCTAATGTCGATTGTACGGTTAGCCTAGTGGTTTAAACGGTCGCCACGCCGCTCTCTATTGCGCTGAGTGTTGTAGGTTCAAACTCCACATGGGACAACACTTTGTGTGATCCATAAATTGTTTTTCTGAGTCTAGGTGTTTTTTGTGTCCGTTTCTTGTATGTTTACAAAGTCCCCTGTGACACAGAATTTATTCCTAGTGAGAGAATTGTCTTTTTAAAAAAAATAATATAAAGAAAAAAAATGTTTAGTAGTTTTAGATGAATTTAAATTGTAACTCTTTGTGTGGTGACGGATTAAGAATAGACAGTGTCAACACCCCTACACTTCGCATGGGTGTTGTAAGAGGCGACTTATAGCACAAAACACGCAAGACAACATCACTGCAAAGAGAAGGAACATTTGTAACAAACACTATACATAACATACCTACCTAATCCTATATTTAACAACCTGTTTGGTCAGCGTTGCATAGTAGGCCAAAACTTCCTTGCTAAGGAGAGGACCATGTCCAGCAGTGTACTATTAAGGCTGTGGATGATACTGAAATTATATTTTGATGCTTAGTGCTTAAACGCTAGTCTTTAAAACGTCAAGGTTATAACGAGTTAAAAATCGACGTCGTATTTATAAAATGTTCACTACAATACCACTTTAGAGTACACAACAAAAGAGAATTAATACCTTCATGGAATTCCTCCAAGCCAAATGTATCATCCGCTTCTGTAACAACATCTTTATACGCTTCGTTCAAATTGACATGATAGAAAGGAGTCCCTCTGATAAAGCGATTTGTTGTTGAGCTAACTTTTTCTTCATGTCTGTGTGTATCTAACAAGGATATGCGATACCAGTAGCATGTTACCGCTATTGTAATACACGATAACATGAGAAATACACCTATAGCAGTTTTCGTATGTCTCACGTTTGATTTTCTAAGTAATTTTCTTAACCTAAAACAAAATGATTGTATTTACTCTTAGATTTTTCTAACACTTGTGACACTTACTGCAATTCTGCCATGATTTTTTATTTGGAACGAAGTTCCTTACGGCAGGCTTGGAGGGGATAGGGATTTCGCTGCGGGACCGAACTGAAAAAAATGTGATAGTAAAACCGTAAGAAAAAATCCGTGGAAAAAGTGCGTGGAATAAATCTGTGGAATAAATCTGTGGAAAAAAGTGTGTGGAATAAAACCGTTAAATGAGACGTGCGCAGGCGCGAAAGCGCGTCATGTGTGCTACGTTTCATACTATCTATCACGTACTTAACATTCGTACTATTTCTACCTCTTTTTTCTATTTTTTTTTATTTTATTTATTTATTTTATTTAAAACTTTATGCACAAATACATGCATCGGCGGACTTAATGCCTAAGGCATTTTCTGCCAGTCAACCGATTGGGTGATGCAGAGAAGATATGAGATAAGTGCACTTGCCAGAGAAGTATATATATACCAGATAGACCATAAATAAGTAAATATACTTACATAAACACATAAATATATAACACATACATACATACATATATAATACACATACACATAACTCATATACATACGTGCATACATATTACCACTATAAGATATACTAATACCAGGTGGTGAACTAAGACTTCGCCGTTTCAGCCAGTAAAAGCTTCTTCACCCGAACCCTAAACGAGTCGCGATTTTTCTATTTCTATGTAATTTTTAATTAATAATAATGTTGACAAAAAAAATAAAGATACATATTTTTTTGTTATTTCAGTTGAAATTTGAATTACGATGTTTTTTTTTATTTTAAGGAATTTATTATTTTAAGGAATTTATTATTTTATTTCCTAAAATACTGAATTTCCTAAATACTTTCTTGTACTTAAATAAAAACTAATCGGCAAAATTTAAGAGAAAAATCAAGAAAACCTACATAAAATTGAGCACGATTTTTTTTGCAAATTGTGTCGATTCCACATTATCCGAAGGAACTTCGTTCCTACCTGGTGTCCCACGACACCATTCATTTTTAATTCATCTATATCTACTAGAGAGTTACTGGAAACCTGGTCACAAATCATAATCTTCAGGACTTTATCTGAGGCAAACAGAACTGTGGTTTGAGAATCAAAATAGCACCTATACCATTGGTATAACTAAAAATAAATATAAACTAATCAGCACGACGCAAAAGTAAAGTTTACATAACGGCAGTTCTATATCTCTAAATTACATCAATATAACTAATGCCATCCTGACTACATCAATTGTCATTTTTTCTTACAAACAAAATGCTGATGGAGAAAAATAACAGTACGATAAGATATTAATTAACGAAATCTAATAAATAAGCTGAGTGATATTTAAACAGTAAGTGAGTGCAATTTATTTTATTTTAATTTAATGTTTACACACAAAACAAAACAATAAGGTAAGATGAGCTACGGAATGGTAATATAACCATCGGCGGTGTTATCGCCTACTGCGATTTCTTCCAGACAACTTTAACACGGACATCAGGTGTTTAATTATCTTAGGGTAGTTTACACACAAGTAACATGTTATAACGAGAATATTTAAAGATATAGATAAAAAAATCATATGAATCTGTGAAGCGTGTACGTAAATACACACCTATTTATATTACCTACACCTACATAAATGCACATACATATATATGTACAACAACTGATTTATGCTACTGAATAAAACCTTTTTTGAAGTACGGTGTATAATTCTGTGAGTTTATATAATATAGTAAATAAACATTCGTTCGAAATTTTCTCGACTGTGAATTGAATTGCTTCGATCAAAATTACATACGAATGCCATTCTCACTAATTGTTGTCAGGGCCGTCTTAGACTGTGCTGGGGCCCTTGGGCACACAAGAATTTGGGGCCCTTTTGGAATGTAAAGAAAGTGAAATACATTTTTTTACTGTGATCTGCTTTATTATGGGTAATCTAATCTAATATAATTAATGATATTAGTATGATGCGAAATTACGGTAATAGTTTCTTTCGAGATTTCTGTTGAGCAAAATCTTCTATTAAATCCTCGAACTGAGTTTCCTGAAGAATATCACTTTCTATGCTCATAATTGACAAATTATTTAGTAGCATTGATGTTCGTAATTCATTTTTAATTCTCTTAAGCTGCGAAAATGAGCGCTCCCCACTACAATTGGTAACCATTAGGCAAAGGAATATTCTTGTAGCAACTCAACATTTGGAAAAGTTTCTTCTAATTTAGCAGTCTTTATTAAGTTAAGTAAGACTGAAATATTTAAATCCGCTGATGGCTTTGCTATATTTTTTAAATATTGGCTTAAATGAAAACATTCTGTTTTGAGCTCATATGCATTAATGTCTTCGTGATAAAATTCTGCAAATTTGTTGCATTTTTTGGTCAATTCGTCAGATTCGATTGTTGTTAACTGACAAAGAAAACTAAATCGATTATCAATTTCTTTGTATGCTGCCGAACGTAACGCCGAACGATAAATGTGTAATTAATGTGTCAATTATGGGAATGAAAGTATCTACACGAAACTTTTCCTTGCCTCTCAACTGGAGAGTCTCTGATGATGATGGTCCTTCAAAAAAAGTGAGGCGTGAGCTGCGAATTCTTTTTCTTTCAAATTTATCTTTGTAATCAGCACCTGGATTTTTTTCTTTAGCAGCCGTTTCATAATGATCAAAATTATTGCGTGCGTTATTGACGTAACTGATCAGAGATTCGTAAAGTTTTGTCACAACGTCCATAGTCATAGTGCTATTCTGTAAACTTAGACTTGTTTTATTCATAATTCCCAAAATATCATTCCATATTTCCGTCAGTAGAGCAGTCTCAATTTTTTCCATTTTTTTACTAAGCTTTGGGCTTCGTTTCTAGTGTCTCCTGGTTGATTGATGTCACTTGCGATGAAGGATAATGCTTCAGAAATATTTAAATAACCATTTTGCAAAGCATTAATAGCATTGGCATGTGCGGACCATCTGGTTTGCGAAAGGGACTTCAGAACTCTATTTACACCTAAATGCTCTGTCAAAATTTGCCAGCGTTTGGTCGAAGCTGAGAAAAAATTATACAATTTTTGAACAAATTGAAAGAATGCTACTGCTTCAGTAATACATTCAACAGCTTGAACACCCACTAAATTAAGCGAATGTGCCGCACATGGAACGTAAATTGCATATTCGCATACTTCTTTTATTCTAGACTGGACACCAGAGTACTTTCCAGACATATTTGACGCATTGTCGTAGCTCTGTCCGCGGCAATCTTTTATGGGGATATCAAGGCTTTCAAAAAAGTTTGAAATGGTATCTGCTATATATTGCGCATCATGTCCATCTATAGGCAAAAATTGCAAAAATCTCTCAATAGGCTGTCCATCTTTTACGTATCTAACGATGAAAGTGAGCTGGTCAACATGGGACAGATCAGGCGTAGAATCTACGCTAATAGAGTAATATTTCGCTGATTTCAGTTCGTTGACTATTGTTTTTAAAACTCGCTGTCCCATTAAATTAATAAATTCGTTACAAATATTTGCAAATAAATATGATACACTTCCTTTTCCACGATTACCGCAGTTTTGTATGTGATTAGCAAGAAAAGGATCAAATTCACTAATCAGTTCTGAGCATCCCAAATAATTTCCATTATTTTGCGATCTAAGTATCTCATTATCACCACGAAAAGCAAGACCTCTTGAAGCTAAAAATTTTACTACTGCAACAACCCTCCTAAGGACATTTTTCCACTAGCTAATTTCTGTATTATATTGGGACAACAACTCACTATCAATTCGTCCAGTAATTTTCATTCTTGTGACATAATTCATCATAGATTGCCTGTGTTGCAAACTGTTCTCATGCTCCATCAATAAGTTACTTATATGCTTCCAATCCTTATATCCATTTGGAGAACTCAAATTATTACCAATAGTGGTATTAAAGAGACGGCAGCAATAACAGTACACAGATTTCTTTGTTGGAGAATAAAGAAGCCATTTTCTGTCCAAAGACTCACCATTCTTCAATTTACGAGTAAAACATTTTTTGTCAAGTATCTAGTTTTGGTTTTACCGCTTGAATCTGGAAAACTTGTAGAAGTTTCGGAGACATCGCAATGTTTATTTTGGAAAAACTCTGGCCTTTTTCGAATCCAAATATTACGGACTTCTTCCGTTAAAATGTCATCACAGTACTGACCAGGGTCATTAGATACAGATACATTCCCCAAGTTTGCAATTATTAACTCACAATTGCTCGAAGTCGAGAGTTCAGCGATTGATGTGTGTTTGTCATTTTCGTTACACGTAATAACCTCTTTTTCCTGGTTATTTTCAGAGGTATTTTTATCTTGAGGCGATGATGATGAACAACTCCACGACTTATTTGTTTCTTCCACCGTAAAAAATGACGTAAGCTTTGGAAGTTTTTCCGTGATTTCTTTTTGAGCTAAAACTTTTTTTTTCTTTTGTGAACCACTTAGATATGTTCTTTTCGACATAATGAAATAATATTTAAACGAACAAATCAATAGTTCTATTAATTTTACCCAAATTACATTAAACAAAATTAAATCACGACACTTCTGTGAAAATAAGTGATATAATAAGTAATAACTTTAGGTAAAAAGTTCCGACTGAAAGTTTTTCATAATTTATCCGGGGATTCCCCCAAGCCCCAACCATAAACAAAGTCGACATTTTTTATGGTCGCTTGAATTTGGCATTGGAGCGGTTTGCATGGATGATTGCTAGATGGTGTTCTTAGTAAATTAGGTAGGATGCGTTCAGAAATACTTTTAAATTACTGAATAACTGAATAAAAAATCAAATGATATGTAACTTGAAAATAGACATTATAGACTCTAGATTATAAAATTTATAAACTCAAGTAAATGTCTGGTAAGTTATATCAGACCAAAAACAGCCCTTTAGTACAGCCAAAAAGCGCACTAAGTTTAAATTAAGCAAGAAGCTACCGTGTCTATATACCGCACACAACCGAGACCCTGTAGGCTTGATGCCACTCAAATTCATATAAATATATTGATTCGAATAAATCTGAAAATAATCGATATTCGGGCATTGAGAAAAGTGTAATGAGTATTTTGAGATTAAATGTGAGAGAAATTGTCGGCCCTTCGGGGCCCTCTGAGGATGGGGGCCCTGGGCAGTGGCCCATTGTGCCCTTATGGCAAAGACGGTACTGATTGTTGTCACGGTAATTCAATAACCAAAACATGGTCAAACTTGAAACTGAAAATGACATAGACAATGTACAGTCAGACGCTATTTTCACATACTCATAAATTATATGTTTGTAAATTGATGACATATTGTATTGTACACTTACACTTGTATTTATAAATTGTGTCAGATATCACGTTAGTCTTGAATAAGCATGGGTTTTCGAACAGAAGAGAGTATTTCTTGGATAAAGAAGCACACTACATTTTTTCGCTTCGCTTTGACACATAGATATGGGTCGGCTCGACGAGAGTAATACCAAGGTCTCATAGAAATCGGTGTTAAATGACACTTTATTGGTTTTTAACCGAGTAAATGAGGTTACTGTAGGTCAAGCCGTGGCTCTGACCGCCCAGAATAGGGTTCGCCTCTGGCACCCTCAGAGAATATTGGCGGTTAGAGCCATACGCGGTTAGCGCACCGTATCGACGGAGGCGGCGTGCGCCTTTGTCGGAACTCGCCCGTGGGATTTGGAGGCCGAAGTGCTCGCCGAAGTTTATCGGCGAACGGCTGACTGCTGGGCGGGTAGCGGTATAGGGCCCCCGCCCGAAGAGATACGCGAGTGGCCAGAAGTCACTCGTCGAGCCACAACGGCTTGTCGGTCGTCCCGGCTGGAGGCTCCACGTGCTGGCTTTGCCGCCGTGTAGGCTCTACAGCCGGTCATCGCCGAGTGGACGACAGCACGGGACCCTTTCCTTCCAAATGGCGCAGATCCTTTCCGGGCACGGTTGCTTCGGGAAGTATCTGCACTCGGTCGCCAGGAGGGAATTGAGTCCTGCCTGTAACCACTGCGACTGCAGTGAGGACTCGGCTCAGCACACGCTGGCAGTTTGTTCCACCCGGGTGGCGCAGCGTGGGGTCCTCACTGCAGCGGTCCGCGATCGCAACCTTCTGCGAAGACGTAATTTAGCAGAAGAAGGCGGCGGAGAAGGCCCGGGAGGACGATTTCCACTCGGACCCAATTCGCCGCCGGCGAACCGGGCAGCGGAGGCGCGCGTACCAGCGCCTCATGCCGCCTTGAGTGTGGCCGCGGGTGGATGGGACCGGTTTTCCCCTCCATCCGCTATAATGGCCAGCCGCAAGGAGGCGACGTCCGCGTGTGCCGTATGTCGCCTAAAATAGAGAGTTTACCCGCAGATGGTGCCCACGGAAGCGGGCAGGCGCTAGGAGGGATCTTGGTGTCGTAATAGCAGCTGTTCCCAGATCCCTACTATGTCAGGCGCAGAGTGGCACACCGTGTGGTTTTAGTCGGTCCGATTCCGACACACCACCTCGCCGTAAACCGAGGTGGGGTGACGGCCCGAAGGGGTTTCCACACGTTAAAAAAAAAGAAAAAGGTTAAGCCGTGGCGATACACGAAAGGTGTCCATAGGCGGCAGTAATTATTTACCACAATTGATTCTTCTTCTCGTTTTTCCTCTATTACATAAAAAGTGGTAACTGATTAAGAATACAGAGTGCTATCACCCGTATTCATCCCGTGGCAATCGTAAGAAGCGACTAACGCAGCAAACTACGCAGGACAATATCACTGCAAAGAAATAGAAGCTTACGAATTAAAGTCTTCTTAATCTAATAGTTTTTTCGAGTAAAAATTGTATGATAAAATAAAATAATTTGTAAATTGGATTGAAATTGCAACGAAATTTCAATAAAAAATATACATAACGGTCATAAAGTATTTTTGTAATGTTTCACGAAGGGATCTCGACTGTATGTGTATCTTATTCAAATCACATGTCATTGGGAACTATAAGAAAGAGTATCGAGAGAAAAGTGCAAAACATATTATACTACAAAGCAAATAAGTGGCAGTACAATTAATACTAACCAACTATATAATATTTACTTACTACAAAGACAGATATTAAACTTGACTCTAAATTGTATCAATTGTTAAAATTTGATTGAAGTAAGAAATCAGTTTAATTACATTTACTCTTAACATTTGCACTTAATCTAAGTGTAGTAAGAATAAACTCTCTGATAAATACTTTTATAAGATATCTTACCTTAAAATTGGAGACATCATTACTTTAAAACTACTAACCCAAAATCCCTTACAAGGATTTGAAGGCACGTTTCCTTCCATAATTAAAATAGAAAGTAAATAAGTAGGTACATATAATATATTGTAAAGTAATTAAAGTAAAAAAACAATAGACAAGCTATGAGCTGAATGATTGCAGTTATGAGTGATAAATAATTGTGTACCTACTGATGTTACGTTATTTACAAATTAACCGACATTTTTTAAATAAATACAGGTATCATTAACAGAAACATCCGCGACGTATGTGTCTTAAATTTAATTTTGTTGACCGTCATATAAACATTTTAGTTGCGGTGGGCAATTTCGTAACAAATCGATTTAGAGGGGTATTAATTCCTTATTTTCAGTCTTAAAGATGAAATGTTATCTTCTTTGAATGGAACTAAACGGGAATAAAACCCTATCAAATAAAATAAAAAATTTCAAAATCAGCTTGTAAATGATAGAGTTCTGAAGTAAGGAGGAAATAAAACATGCGGCATTGAGAATATTTTCCTTATTAGAAAAATTAAAAAAAGAAACGCTTGGAAATTTAAATATTGATTATGATGATGATATCATCATCATTCATAAAACTTCTTGATTTTACTCAAAAGCTTAGTTTTCAGTGATAAGAATCATCATCATCAATCTTGAATTTCGTCAATTGGGTTTGCCTAATAGACAGAGCTCTTGCGAATACCTTTGTGTTTTTGTTTCTTTCCATAGCCTGCTTCCACGTTTCACGTATGGTGTTAAATTTATTATATATATGCATTTTTAAGATCTGTCTATTAGATATATGGAGGAACGCGTGTCATGTCCCTACGACACAAAGGGAGGATTCTCCGACCAGGTGAAGATGATCACTTGTTCATGCCTGGCAATCCACGGCCCAACAGTTGATGTTGAAATGTTGTAAATATACTAATCGACATAAGAATCTCTATTTCGCGATACAGGATTAGTAGTTGCTTCGTAGTTCATTATACTCTGTAGTTCGATGTATCTTTCGCTAGCTGTAGTATGTTTTTTTTCTGTTTGCGCTGTATGTGAAAGTCTTCACAGTCACCAAGGGACAGATGGTTATCCTCCCAGAAATAGGACAAATTACCGAATTGTAGAATTCAAATCCTCCCCCTCTCTACCGACTCCAGAGAATCCGAAAATGTCCCAACATAACCTGCTCAACCCTTTTTCGAGTTCGAGTACTTTCTCGTCATTCCACAATGTAAACGTGTTGTAAGATGCCAGGTAGAATCGTATTTTGTGCTAGCCTGATCATACCCGTGGATTCTTTGAACCTCCTGGCCCATTTCCTAGAAAACTACCGCAGCCAGAAACAGCAAGGCCGTCGAGGACTAGGGGCCGTTGTTTTATTGTGTTTTTAATCAAGCGGATTTGCCATAATCGCCACGCTTGGCGTACAAGTTGGCGATACTGTGCTCAGTAGGATGTTGCTGCCTATCCTCGGGTATGCTATCCCTTAATCGACTTTTACGACATCCACAAGTGGAAATGGGATGGAGTTATTCTTAACCGGTACTACACTGTGTATGTATAGTTGTTCTATTTTTTTTAAAAAGCTATATAATAATAATTGATTAAAATGATATGAAACCTTTATGCACGTACATTATTTTAATAACGTTAGATTTGGCATTAGTTTCGGTTTTTAGAGGTAGCTAAAAGATATCCTACTCTTAGCGTAGATAAAAGTACCTACATAGATGTACCTACTCTTAAAATAATTTTTAATGTTATTCTTTATACTTTTATGCAACTTACACTGTACTACTTAACTTTATTGTTATGTACTATTCTTTTATTCAAATACATACAAAGTTGTTTTTTTTTACATGTAAATCTAGCGTTGTTCCGTGGCTTTAAGGAATTCTATCTGAATTTCTCGTCGGTATTTTTATCTTTAGCAAAAGCTTCATCACTTAGTGTTAAGCACACACACTGAAAACCTGTTAAACAACTTCGCGCTACAATACTACTACTGCATTGTGCTAACAAAACACAGCTCTATGTTCATCTTTATATAATTTTTAAATTTAATTTGTAGAAACACTTAACGAATAGACAAAAATTAATTTTTTTGATAACTACGTGACCCGTGCAACGTCTCTCTAAAAGAATTTATTATTTAAAACTAAATTTTTTCCAAACATTCACAAACATTTCAAGATCAAAATTAGCCGGATCTTTAAAAATATTTTCATGCTATATTAACTATAGTAAGTAATAATTATAGTAAGACAAATAAAGTAATACCATTCAATTTTATTTATTTTTATTTAATTCCCAAATAATACGTATTTTACTGCTAAAAGCGACATCAAACGAAATAATTTAGAATCTTAGATCATTGAAATATTTTCTGTTTCATCATATTGCATTCCTTTTTATATAGATGTCGCTGCGATGGTAACATTCAATGTAATTTTTCGTTTATGTTAATTTGATCAGTTAGCCCTATAACTCATATAAAAAGTATTTCTATTCTACATGAAACTATTGCAAGTAAAAAAATTTAACTCAATTAGATCTCACAACTTTCTGCAGTAGAAATGTTCAAACCTAGATTTCTATGATAAGTATTTGTTTCTGATGGATATCGGTTCTTTCCAAATGTAAGCATTTTATACGAAACATGGTTAGTCGGAGACACTCTAAATATGTAAAGAAAAAGAGGCAGTTATTTACTCTTCCTTTTACTAGTGTAAGTGAAGGAAATTTGTGGATGGAAAGACCTATAAAAACTTTGCGATTCTATATCAAGTAAATACCTACATGAAATTACAAAGTTGAGCAGATTTTTTTTTTAAATACGTCGAAAATTATAGTACGCTTGAGTTCTTCTTACTTTGAAGTCTAAATGTTGTATTTGGTTCTTGATTTACAGGTTTCCATACGCGTTGGTAGGTACTTAACACCAGGTGAGCCGTCGTATAGTTACAAAAAAAAAACACATCATTCATAATGAAATTAATTTAATAAATACTATCACATTCACACAAATAATCACACTATATTACAATAAGTTACACTCGACTGCACATAATCAGATAAATTCACACAAACACAAGATACTAAATTAATCTTAATTATAGATTTCTATAATCGTCTGTGAGTAAGGAAAATAATAGTGTCTGTGCTAAACAAGTTACTAGTGATAAAAAATATTTACAACTATTTAAGCGGGCATTGAGCTGCTTCATGTAACAATAGAACGATCAATACCATCGGCCCAAGTCGATGTGATTAAACAAAAAACTTTCTATCGTTGTCAAGATACATTCGAACTTGGAACAATTTTTTTTAAAGAAATTAATGAATAGTACTTAATCAGCATTGATAATCATCCAGCATATTTACTTAACTAATTTCTATCTCATTGCCAAGTAGGTAATTATCGCGGACATCATTCTTCAGTCTTGTTTTATATGTGGCTTATATATAATGCTTAAATACGAGTAAGTTTCGTAAACAATACTTAGTGGTACGAACAAAATGCTTTACAAGATTTTTCACATTTTATCTGTAGATAACTATTTTAAAATGTCGTGTTGGCAATTCTACATTATTTACATTTTGTGAATTAGTTACGAAATTAAGAAATTTATTTAAATAGGCAGTTAAGGTTTGTGTAAGGTAAATTTTGAGATTTTAAATTTCTCTTTGAAAAGTTGTAACTCAATACAGGTCGTAAATAACCTGTATTTGTGTACTATTTATGAAAAAGAATAAGTCAGATTGCAAATGTTACTTAATTACAACTTTTTTAAGTTTAAATTAGCAACTGCAAAAAGTATATCTCCACAAAGAACTCAATATCACGATAACTTCTGTGCATCATGGATTCATAATTATATTAGACCAACATTTAGGTCACTGTACCGAAGAGACTGGATTTTAAAAATGAAAATTATATTTTTATACAAATATTTGAGCATTGAGATCCAGCCATGGAATGTTTATTAGTGTTGTAAGTAACAGTTCATCGGTTCTTCAAGGTGACTGCGGGGGAGCTGGACATTCTGAAAAAAAAGTGTAAGCAATTTAATTATGCCATTGTTATGCCGAACGGTGTTTTGTTGCTATATCGTTTGAATACTATTGTTAAGGTAACGGCATTACTAATCGTGACGAATCTGCGATATGCAGAACGGGGCTCATATTTCACATATTTGGTCAAATGGTCACCTAACAGTTCCTGACAGACATTAGTATTGTGCTAAATAAATCGTAATTTGTCTACTTGTGTGCATACACTACAATCAGTTTTGATGATCTTCTTTTACGTTGCAATCTATGAATCTTCTAATTTTGTAACGCAACTTTGGTAAACAGTTAATATTAGTATGTAAGCCCGTTCCGCATTTTAGACACCACACTTTTTCCATATAGTTGAGTTCACCCAGATTAGTCATTAGTTGCAGCAAAGCTATGTAGTTATAAAATGTATAAAGACTCGGTTACTAATTAAATAGACCACTGTTCATAAAGTCCCGTAAATGTTTTAAATACAAGTAAAGGATCACCTTTTGTTTGTGTAAATTAAAAATTAATTAGCTGGGTATCTCAAACTGAAGTAAAGTTTTTTTTTTCGTTTTACGTTCAGTATCTTAACAAGAAAACGAAAACATTATAGAATAATTTTATTCTACGTCTGCTCTTCTAATTATGCACCTATCTGTAAAGACCTTTCCTGATGAACGGAACGTAAATATGTAACAACTAGAGATGGTCAAAATTAGATATTTGGATTGCAGATTTGGAGCCGTACAACAGTACACATTTAGAGTTAAACATGTACATTTATATAGATCTAGTGTGTGGGTTTTATGGAGCAACGCTAACAGAATAATTTTTTATCATAGAATAAAATAATGATAGTTTTGATTACAACTTTCTGGATCTACAAGGCGTTTAAAGGTGCAATACTTACTGCAAATACTGCATGCAATTTCGTCGCTGTTGTCTCCGCAGCCATCGCGTCCTGAGCACGCAACTGCAGTACTCCTGCACCGACCGTTCCCGCAACGGAACGGACAAAAGTCTGCCGCACGCCATCTGAATACATACACACATTATACGTCATGTCACACCAACTGCCATAAGTTAAGGTCAAATATTTGGACAAATACCGTTATAGGTCACACGTGTGATGATTACGAAATGCAAGTGTTAACACCTTATACGGAATAGTCTTAGGAGTTATTTATGTACAACCATTTGGTATCATTGGTATAGTGTAATTTGGGTGCAAGTAGGTAATCTGGTACACTTACCGTGAGACTACGTTATGAGGAGAAAGGCAATATAATTTTGAAGGTATTTTTAAGGAATACAAAAAGGACCTGTGCTACTTCATAGGCAGTAAAATGTTCACATTTAGGCTCTCCTAATCTTAACCTATATAATTTGGCAAAAACTCAAAACCAGATATCTCTTTCTTAGACAAACTAAGTACCTCATTTGAAGCGAAAGACAAAGACAAAGAAAACAAAGGATGTCTATAGGAGGTAATTGTGTTTGAAAGTAACTTAAGACGTAATAGTGTAATTTCCTGTGCTTTATTTCAGTTCTGCTGTCTGTTTCTGGCATCTAATATAAAAATATACAATACTCGTAGGTATTACTCGCATTATAGTATTTTTAATGTCTATGACTAATTTAATTATGATCTAGTTCTCTTGACTTAACTTTACTGAGAATTAAGTTTGCCGTATTATATAATAAAGAATTCACCTTCTACTATTTCTCAAAATTAATTCATTAATTGATAAAAGGCAAGCAATTGATAAAAGGCATTTTGCCGTAGAATTTATTAATAATGAATTATGCGTATGCGTGTGTATTAAATTAGGTCAAATATCAACAAATCATATATGTAATATAAAAGGAAATACCGTTAGTTTCTAAGATATCCAATTCTACAATCAATTTGCGATATGAACGTTCCCTATTATATTTTATGAGTTAGATATATTTATAAGGATGGCGCCGATAAAATTTGAATATAACGGCCTGTTGATTTAGGTATGTTAGCCTTTTATTGAAGTTAACCGTAAAACCACATTATTATTAACAATTAAGCATGCGTATCCTATAAATCACTCTCATTATTATCCTTAAACGATAAAAATTTTGTTCGTTCAAAACATTTGTTTTATTATTTATTCTAAAACGGTTCTATCTTGTTTATTTGCATCACAATGCGTTGAACAAGTGTAGACCGCCGATACATAAAAACTATCGCTGCGAAGTCACGCTCGTAGTGAGTTTATTTTGTTTGATGTATGTATGCAGGTTGGATAAGAAGTCGTAAAAAAGTTCCATTTAATCGACTTTATTTATTCTTGACAAGTATTTTGGAGGCGATTTCTAGCGTAACCTGAATAGGGCAAACCTACTAACAGATGTTAAAAAGTTGTGCAAACCAAACTTATCGCTCTTTTTGATTTAAATACTAAATCCTAATGTTGTCTTCTTAATCAAATAAATGACGATATTTATTATTATATTTTTAGATGGAATGGTTATCTGTTTAAGAAAGATGACTTTTTCATATTTTTTAAAGTTAACCTTCTACGTGCACAGACGTTAATCGGTACCCCTGACATTCCAATGCATGTCAATATTACTTAGGAATGTTGTTAGTTTAAATTAACAGAGAAATCAGCACTGCTTCTATTTGTTTAGATTAAACAATGGTTGATGAAAAAGCTCGAATATTAATTTTATTAAGAAATCTTACCTTGATTGTTCATTACAAAGGTGTGGAGGTTCATCGGATGCGTCTTTGCATGAAATGATTGCATTACAAAATTCGTATTCCGGCAAACATTCACCTGAACCACATCGAAAGGTATGCCTTGGACATCTGCAAGAAGGAATTTAATCAATTGTATTATTATTGCAACTAGTTGTAATATTATTAAAGTAATTTTTTACTACCTTTTCTTAGAGACTCTTAGAAGTAGAAACAATTAAAGCACTAAATGTGTAACCCTAGGCGCCTGTAAAAAGTCTTCTCTTATCATTATGTTGAATTTTAATTTAATAAGATAGTCTAAAATTGCTTTTTGAGTGAGAAAATAATACTTTTCGTAATTATGTATGTTGTTATATATATATAACAACATATATATGTATATATATATATATATATATATATATATATATATATATATATATATATATATATATATATATATAACAACATATATATATATAGTACTACAAAATTATAGGTCTATTATTTGAAAAGTTCAACGGCATTAGTTTACTATCCCACGATAATTTGTGTGGAAATCCGCGTTAGTCATTGAACTTCATTCGCTATAATTGAGCCCTATTTCATTCATTTCTTAAGTATCATTATTCCCATTTCTTACGTAGACACTTTCTATGATTCTAAATTGTAAAATCAGTTCAGTAGCTCGCTTTCCTTCCTTGTTTTTGTTTTCTGCAGAATAACAGTAGTTAAGAAGCACTCTACGTTATATTTACAGCGCAAGTAAATGGCTACCTAGTCGTTTTGCAGATTAACATGTAATTCTCTAAGAGTCATACTAACGCCTCGCAACTTATTATTGTAGTGATTCGATGTTATGAGCATTCCATGCAAATGTTATATTGCAAAAGACAGTTTATTTATTGAAGAACCAATTTTGATAAATTTTGGAATAAACTTAAGTAAATTATACAGGTTACTTTTTGAGAAGGCATTTTGCAGGTGTACTTTGCAGAAAAACTGAATCGAACAATAACATGATAAATAAGTCCTTGATACATATAGGTTCAGTAAGTTTTAGAATAAATATATAATTGACTGACTGATTTAGGCACGGGACATTTGAAGTTTTCTAGAGGTTTAAAGAATATGTGTTTGTTTGTTAGCTTTCTCGCTTAACAACTTAACCGACCATCGTCAAATTTGCCAGGACTACAGAAAAAGACATAGGCTATTAACAGAACACGGAACGGAACATAAAACTTTTCAAAACTTTGTACAAACTTGTCGCAAATCGGGTTAAAAGAGAAACTTTTTACTTGGTTGTTTCATAAATAGATTCCCTTGTATCATT
This sequence comes from Hypercompe scribonia, assembly GCA_949316085.1. Taxonomy (NCBI): domain Eukaryota; kingdom Metazoa; phylum Arthropoda; class Insecta; order Lepidoptera; family Erebidae; genus Hypercompe; species Hypercompe scribonia. The sequence goes on along the minus strand of OX438972.1, from coordinate 8,880,847 downwards.
ATGCGTTACAACGAAGTTTCAAAGTGTAATCTAAAATGTAAGTTTGTAAACGTATTAACAACAACAGGGTAACTATCAGTTTGACTGCACGGTTGTCCTAGTGGCCTAAGCGGTCGCCACGCTATCTACTGTGCTGAGTGTTGTGAGTTCAAACCTCATATGGGACAACACTTTGTGTGATCCACAAATTGTTGTTCTGAGTGTGGGTGTTCTTTATGTCCGTTTCTTGTATGTTTGTAAAGTCTCCCGTTAGGTGTCTTCTTTTAAAAAAATTATGAGATTTTTAGAGAAATTGTAGTCTGTGTTACTTCACCTAAGCAGACAATACTGTCTAAATTTTTATATATTTTTTTTTAAATACATGCGCAGGAAAAAAGTATGAATATTGTCATTGGACTAATTTCTTAGTAAATATATTTTATATGGTATTTTAACTCAAATATACGTTTCTTATTAGTTACTTTGATGACTAAATAGTAATTTTATAAGTTTTATGTTGCGAGGCATTACAAAAATTCCTTATAAAAATAATAAAATAAAAATGTTTATTTGGTTCTAAAATTACGACATTATATGTACATATATTGTTTACGGGTACATCGCTTACATGGTTATATTACTGTTGGTACAAATTCTGATTAGGTATACCTACCCTTTACGCCTAGTAGCTCTGCAGTTCTTTTCATCTTCTCCTCCAGGACATTGCGGGGTTCCATCACATCGTGAGGCTCTTGAGACACAAGGTGAACCAGGTCCGCCGCATCTAAACGAATTGGTTGGACAACGCTCTCCAGTTTGCTCTGCAAAAAAAAATTATATTAAATAAAATGTAACGATATTTCGGTAGTATTTATAATATAAAATTTACCATCACGAACCTTTATTTGATAACTAACATCGCATAAAACCATTAGAGTAATATCGTTTAATACACCAATTACGTTTCTCCACAAAATTTACAATCGTTATTAAAGATAAAAAGAGTTCAGGACTAAAACATGCAATGACTTAAATGACTTTTCTACTAGGGAAACATAACATAAATTCCAGTAAAAATAGTACAAATACACTACTAATTATAGTGTTTGATAAAAATAATAAGTAAAATTTATACGTCCAACACTCACTTGTTACCAACAAGTGACCAATTGTGAACCTTACAGATTTAGTTTTAAATTATTATTCAAAATATTTTATAGTATTTATTTATTATTATATTTAAATATGTGTACATTAATAAGGATATGTTAATAGCACGAATGAAGATGATAGATGTGCGATAAGTTTAGAAGTGCCCAGTGTACGAACCTCTACCAGTACCTTCACATTTCTCGTCTGATCCATCTGGACAGTCTTTGCGACCGTCACACACGAAGTACCAGCTTATACACGTTCCAGTCGATCGACACTACAATGAAATGACCAAATATATTACTTTTAATGCTACCGTCCGTGTAGTGAGGGAATAAGAATACGGAGACATCATTGCTATTCATCCCATAGGTGTCGGCAGAACCAACCAAGGGAGCAAACTACTCGGGACAACAGCGCTGCAAAGAGAAGGAAAACTTGACATATACCCTGTACCAAACCAGTGACGTATACTCGTAGTAGGTCAATTGAGTGGCCTCCTTTCTAAGGAGAGGCTAATGTTTAAATTTTGTCCTATTCTCTTAAAAGTTAAAGAATTTGACGTGTACTTCTATAATTTGCATGACCTAACATAATTTGTAAAACTTATTATTTTGTTACAATAGACTTGACAATTTTTGGTTTAATACAAGTGTTTCTGCTAATAATAGATTTATATAATAAATATACCACGCATTCACGAAAATAATCAGGTGAAAACTTAAAGATGGTTATTGTCACTCCGCAATACTTTAAATATGTTACTTCCCTTTCGTAAGTTAGACTAAAAGGTAAAGCTTACTTGGAACGTATTTGGTAAGCAGCCTCTATTGCGAGCCGAGCAGGCTGAAGTGGAATTTGTCCGATATGCGCAGTCACATTTCTTGTTAAGGCAACGTGAATAAGTATCCACTTGTTGGCACTGTTCATCTGTAATGCACGGATTACCTAAAGATGTCGGTCCGAGGTCGACCACCGACGGTGCTATTTCGGTACGGATACGATGTTTATCTGAAAGAAAATCGCTGTAATTAATATTTATTAAGCAAAAAATAAGCCTTACAATATAATGCCAATGCAAAAAGTAATTTATACCTTTTAATGAAGACTTCTTTTGATGACTACCTTTTTTGACATTTGATTGTTCTTTAGATACACCACTTCCTTTTTTGTTTGTTTTTCTATCCACCGAAGGCTGTGTCACTACTCTATAAATTGGTTGATCATTTGCATGCAAATTAGCCGTCATTTCATCGACTCTTATAGTTTCATTCGGTTCACCATCTTTTCTATTTGATACTGGCAAACGTTTTACTGATTCTACCGTCGGTACTTTCATTACGGCTTGCATCAAAGGGCTGTCTTCGTAGGTACTGAAAACGTCATTCTTATTTGTGTATAGAGGTAAATTGCTCGGTTGAATATCGTCTGAGCTAACGAGCGCTGTTGGAGATCCAAATGATTTATTGTCTATACTGGGCGTACGCGGAAAAGTTGAGTCTTTGTATATCGTGGTTTCATTTATAGGTAGAGAATCTAATTCTGCTACGACTGCTTCTGTTGCATACGGTGGTATTTTCTGAGGAACACATTTATCACCCACTTGTTTATAGTAGTTATTGCAAGAACATCTTCCAAATAGATTAAGTATAACAAATTCGCAACTACTCTCTTTATCCCACAAGCGACAATGTTCATTACTGTAGCAGACGTGTCCAGGTGGTGCGGCTAAAATAAAAATATAAAATAAGCATAATTCAATGATTATTATTTATTATGGATTGATGAAAGTCAATAGTACATCATTATTTGTAATTTGACTATGTAGTTAAGTCTCGGGGTAACTATAATTAAAAAAAAAAATTCTATCTATCGATTTCATGTATAATTGTCTAATAACACAGTTTTTAAGTACACGAATTTTGGTACTGTTATTAAAATAATAGTTACATTATAAAAAGATGATTTTTTTACCTGCTAATCATATAATAGCGACAATTTGATTGAGTGTCGTGAATGTACAACACAAATGGTAATATGATTGGTTATTATATGTTAATCAGGCACAGTAAAGCGCAACACGCAACTATATTACGACCTACTTGTACACGGTAAAATGTGGTTATTTCCTCTAGTTACAACTAACAGTGTTTTTTGAACATTTCTTAAAATATAAAGTTACAACATCAATCATTTTACTATGAATAACTGTATTTATTTATGCTATCTGGTACAATACACGGCATTATTGAGTGATTTGCTACGGTTAGTTTAAATTGAACTTGTAACCTTTGCGAATCAAGACGAGACATTACCATATACTTATTATATTCACCTTTCGTTGTGTCTGACAGATTTGATTTAAATATGCGTACATTATTATTAGAAGTAACAAGGTCAGAAAATTAAATGTTGGTTCCATTCGTGATCCACATTCTTAATCTACATATCTTAAAAGTGGCATCTTGGCACGTAAAGTATTTACAACGTTATACTTATGAGTTCTCACAGTAAGTCTACAATACTCACATTATGAATGATAATAAATGAGGTTCACATGAACAGCGTTAGTGGATTTGACAGAACAATTACTTACTCTATTTTTCTCACAAAGTTGTTACGATAAATCGCGGAAATAAGGCCTGTTAAACCATATATACTCATGAGAAGAATGAGGGCCTAATAGGGCACCGCTATCAGATTTTATTGGCCTCTAGATGGGTCTACATTCCTAGATGTTTGTTTTAAAGATTGCTTAGGTACGGGAACGTTTTGAATTTTAGAAATAAGCCTTATATCTTTTTCTCAACTTATGTTGAAATGAAAATTGGAAAAAAACGTTTGTAACCCTATGTTGAAAATTAAAATTATATAATTATCATATTTGCATAGTTAAATACTAATTTGTACAGTTAAGTTAGTAAAGGTTATGAATAAAATAGTTGTTAACTATTTAATTACTAGCGAAACTAAATAATAAAGTAATGAAGGCAGGTGACAATTTTGTTCAATTTCTCTGTAACGAAAATTCAGGTCATCTTTGTGAATGACTTAAAATCCGTACTTTCATCCAGTTTATAGAATTACACGCCTTGTTCGTTTCGAACCAGTATTATAAGTTAGCCTGACTCGTGCAATTCTGTACGTGATGACCGAGAGATTCTAAGGAAATTGAAAGTGTTTAATAAATTGTTAAACTACAAAACAGCGGGGTTTTGATAACGTTTTAAATACATTTTTAAATGAAAGAGATATAATATAACGATAATATCACTATCGTGCTGGACATTCGCATTCAATGTTGTAATTACTTAAATAGATTTATTACTGTAATTTTTTGACGTTTGCATTTAATTATTTTTATTGTTTTTATTTCCTAGTATTTTTATTTCTTAAAGTAGGTTAAAATTTATTATATAAGTGTTAAAAATATCCATAATGTGATAAATATATTACGACGTAAATTTTATTTATATTTTTATTTTATAAATATACATATATATATGTATATTTATTAAATATATGAGCATTAAATTAATAAAAATGATATATTTTTTTAGGTTAATGTAATTTTAATCGTTTTTTAAAACCTATAGAGGCTTAAGTTTCACTTGCAATTAAGAAATTGAGAATTTATTGATTTTTACGACCTTAAATATAATAATAAAATAAGCTAAGTTTTTCCGAGTTTCTTTTAGGAATGTTTAATTTTATTTGATTGCATTACGTAACTTCGATTACTGTCAATGTACGTTTACCTCTAAGTTTTACCGGAACCGATAAGCGTCATTTCGGTTCCGGTATTCATGATATATTAACTTTCTAAAATCAAATAACTCAAAAACGAGGAATAAACATTTACCGTTATGAGCAAATATGAATAATGAGGCTCAATTATTTTTTTTTAATTGTAGGAAGATAGCAGCAATGTAGACTGCCGGCTTATGAAGAGATAGACACTTTTCCTATTAAAAACTAAATTGATAGCCTCGTTACGCTGTTTATACAATAAAAGTGTTACACTAAAAAACGTTATACACTTTTCCTTTTGTTCCATATTGTTAGAACCTGTATTGGAAAATTGTTAACGTAAGTTTTCTCTTGACGGCAACGATCGTTTGTTTTTTCTTTATGAGTAGTCAAATACTAGGTAGACAATAATACTAGTTCTTATACTTCTTACGTGATGATAAATTCACGGGAGTCGTGACGTAAATAGCTTAATGTTATTTGAAATATCTCTATTTTTCTTAACAGTATGTATTGGAATAAATTCACATTTAAACTGTAGAGATAAAAATAACACATGTCTTTTATAGTTTCACATGAACAGTGACAATCATCTGATCAAAATTATATCATACAGAAACTATGTTCGCTAAGGTACTGGTATGTAAACTTCTTAAGCTGTACTCGATATCTCCGAGATACTTATTTCTTTTAGTAAGTAAGTCTAGGGACCAAACGTGGCCCATACGTATTTATTAAAAACATGCATATGTATTTTTTCTATGTATTTTCTTTTGTGACAAGTACACCTTTTGCATCCGACGCTCATAATTCCTAAATAAAAAAATAAAACAAAAGAATATTGGTGAAAACTTACGTGAGAGGCAAGTATGTTTTCTGAACTGAAGATGGCCATCGGTGCATCGGCAAACACCTTCGAGACACGCACTGTATGCCACTTTCAGGGTGCACTGCTCTGATACCACACATTCCGATCCGAGTAATGTTGCTGTAACAAAATGAAATACATAAATAACGATTCTGATATAATTTAGGTGGTTAAGGTATAATGTATGTTCGTCGACAGCCTTCAATAATCCACTGCTGGACACAAGCTTCTCCTTCGAATGGATGTTTTGATACAGAATTATTTAGTCTGTCGAGTTAATTTTCAGTAATAAATGATCATTTGTTGTGTGGGTATGAGTAGCTAGTTTTATCGAAGGATTTCTACTTTTTTATTAAGCGTTTTGCAAGGTTTGTAGATCTTGCTCTTTTAAGTATATGTATATCACGAAGTTTTACACAACTTTTGTCTTATATTTACATATTTATTATTCCCTTGAATAGTAATCCGTTATCATGTTGTATAACAAAATCGTAGTAGAATCTTTAATAGTGGATAATGTAAATAACTCTTTCACGATATCAATCTAGCGTTTGACTATTTCATAAGGTTTTCTTTTATTATTTTTTTGTAGCATCATTTGTCATTTAGGTACTTGTTTGCTAACTAAGAGATAGATAAAATGCAAGTAGTAAATTATACAATTTAAACATATTTAAGGCTTTAAGACGCTAAAAAATTTAAGTACTTTTGGAAAAGTACAAACACCTGAAACCCCAAGTCGAGCTTGCCCGTAAGGCCGTTGCTGTTGGTTCGTTGCTGAGGCCGGAGCCTCGTATAATAGGTTCACGGCTGGTGAGGTATGGTTATTAAATGTTTAAAAGCCGAAAAATCACCGGGACATGGCAACTTAAGTATAGAGCATTTGTGACATGTTAGCGGGCACTTACCTAGAGTCTAAGGTATATCGTTTAGTTTTTGTGTTGGTCACTCTTATCTTCCAGAAGATTTACTTAAAACTATTGTAATACCTATAACTAAGAACAAAACAAAAGATTCGAGTGATAGAAACAATTACAGACCTATCTCCCTGGCCACTATAATTGCAAAGGTATTGGAGAGTCTGATTGATAGACAGCTGGATCATTGACAATTCATGACACACAATTCGGGTTTAAGTCACATTTATCTACAGAAACTACTATCATTTGGCTCAAGCAGACTGTCCAGTACTACATAAGTAGAAAAACACCAGTGTATGTACGTTTTCTTGACCTCTCCAAGGCCTTCGACTTAGTTTCTTAGGAATGCATATGGAACAAACTGTCAAATGACACCAGTCTACCAAGGGAACTGATTGATAGATTCAAGTACTGGTATTTACAACCAGTACAATTATGTGAAGTGGTCTGGTGTCATGTCTGATGCATACAGTACAGTACTAATATCGGTTGTTTAATCGATGAACTTTGCGTTACCAATATTAGTTACGGTGGCCCATGGTCTCAGGTACAATTCAACCAAGAGTGAGCGTCTTGATTTTAAAGCAGGCAACAAAACTTACGACACTGTCTCTTCAATCACCCTTGGGGGCATCCCTCTTCATAGAGTCACTCGGTTCAAGTACTTGAGGCACTGGGTCACTGACGGATTGTCTGATGAAATGGATATAAAGAGAGAACGCCTGGCATTGCTAGTTCGATATAATATCCGGACTAACCCCGAAGGTTTGCACGTTCTACAAATAGACTTAAAATCATTCTTTTTGGAGCTTATTGTCAGCCCCTGTACACATGATCCATATGGTGAATCCAATATAGCAATGCTTTCAGGGTAATGTTTGGACTACTGCGTTTTTGCAGTGCGTCGGGGATGTTCGCAGAGACAAGTTTGCCTGATTTTTATGTCTTTATGCGCATGTGAATGCCGTCCCTAATGCGGTGAGTGCGTGACAGCTTTAATAGCCTAGTGGTTACTGTAGCTAATAAAACTTGATAATCACATAATGTGGCATTGACTGAGGATCCATAAGACACCATTTAAATATATAAGATAGTATAAGCTTATTCCAAATTTAAAATTTTTAATAGTATAATAAAACAAAATTCTGTATATGTATAAGATTTATATATAAGTATATAAATTTGTAAACCTGTGTATAAATTTGGAATGGATGTGTGTCTGAAAATAAATTTTATTATTATTCTTTTATATTTATTCCTTGTAGTTATAGATTTCGAATACGCAGTGTTACCACCCGTATTTATCCAATGGATGTCGTAAGAGGTGACTAAGGGGGCAAATTACGCAGAACAACATCACTGCAAAAAGAGGGCAAACTTGAAACAAACCCAAACAATATGTAAATATAAGAAAAATGTCAATCCGACTAGCTAGTGGTATAGTAAGTCAAAACCTAATTTCTAAGGAGAGGCATATGTCCAGCAGTGGACCGTTAAAGGCTCAATGGTGATGATGATTATATATGCATATTTATTTTCATTTATTCATACCAGAGACATAGCCAGGGTTATGTTTTTGTACCCCACATCTACATCTAAACATACTACTACCCAATATAAAATATAAGATTATATTAGGTCTTAGCTATGTAATTAACATATCTTAGGAATTAAGTCAACATTTTTTTTCTATACGTTTTGTACCCACATTAATCACCCATACAATTAATGCACCTTAATGAGAGGTAACAAATTCTTCAAAGGCATTTTGTACAGGCTCTCGGATAATATAATGCACTCGCTGATGTGTTAGAGTAAAAATATGTATGTATTTTCCTTTCTGACAGGGGGCTGCAAGTACACCCCTTTGCACTCCATCCCGGCGCCCATGATTTCTACGTAACAGGACACTTATAGATGAATGTTGATTGCACATTACATTTAAGGTAATAAAAATGTTACAAACACGTTATCTTACTATACGGTACTTTTTATTAAAAACGGAAGCTATAAATGAGATTTGGAGAATATTAATGGGAACATAATTGTGTTTTAACAGATCGCAATTGATATAAACCTTTTAAAATACCAATGTCGCAATCGAACATGTACAAATATTAATGATTTAAAATCGACTTTAGTAATATCTAAATATAAATTGAAAGATCATATGCAATCGCCAAAAGAGTAATAAGGCAATGATATAAAATTAAATAGGACATACGTATGTATAAGTATCTACAACTAACAGAAACCAATATTAAGGAAATGACGAGGCCTGTTTAGAAAGTAATCTACAGCCTCGGTGGCGTAGCGGTAGTGAATGCGACTGCTATGCTTGAGGTCTCGGGTTCGATTCCCGGGTCGGACCAAATGTTTGTATGATCTTCAAATATTTGTTTCGAAGTTTGGGTGTTTTCTATGTATAATATGTATGTATTTACAAAAAAAAAGTATATAAGTATTCTATCAGTCAGTCTAGTTATCATAGCACAAGCTCTGCTTAGTTTGAAAATAGATGACGTTGTGTGTCATATGTCCAAAATATTTAAATAATATTAAAAATAACATTTTCAAGTACTACCTTTATCTTTAACATAATAGTAACAAACTTAAGCCACACAATTTTATCTCAGCAGTGAGAGCAAGTAAATGGTTACTATACTTAAAGGTTGAGAAAGTTTAGACAAATACTTTATAAAATACTTAATAAAAACTTACCCCTCTGAAAAATAGGCGTGTTTGTATGTATGTATACATACTTTATAAAATAAATTCAGATGATTCCCATGAGACAGTGAAATCCCATATCATAATATAACCAATCCGAGTAAATTGCCTTGAAATCGTGGCCAAGCGGCACCTCTAAAATTAACCACACAACTTTCGGAGGCCTACCATGACTAATGACAGTTAAAATCTAAGTATAAGCAAAATGTTACATTCGCTACAATGTGTTAATAAAGTTTTCATATGAATACTTTCTACAACTCATGTACCGATTAAAATTCAAATTTGAAAGATCTATGTTTATAGATATTGTTCACGCCATATTGTAGATACAGCGTTTGTTTTTCTCCCGTGAAACTCTAATCATAGTTTAGATTTTGAACTGTAATAAAATTGAAATTTGTTACGCGTTTACTGTGTTTTATAAATTTATATATACTAAAATCTCAAAAGTACGAGTATATTGATATAACTAAATGTTAATAAAAAAAAAAATACATTGATATATTGACGTGGGTACTTACTTTAAAATGTATTTAAACTTAAAGATCTTAGATCTGTTGCCTATGTCTGTTGACTTTATTTCGTTTCTTAACAATATTAATTTACCGTTTATGAACGGTCGGAAATGTAATGTGCTATTATATTGTATATTTACATATCATTATATGGTAAAACAAAGAAAATAAAAGTAAACGTTGCTGTTTCTTAGCTTGGTAATTCAGATAAATGCAATAAAGTTTCTAATATTGACAGGGTCTGTATAAAATGGTCTTTAGTAAATAAATTAAAATAAAATTAGCAATTACAACTTATTACGGTACAGCTGTACGAGTATTGTGACCTTCTAGACATGGGGTTTCTATGTGTTATACACTTTATTTTAATAATTAAACTGTGGTAACACTACACTGAGGACATAAAAAGTTGCATTTTATGAGAATTATGAAGTTTTTTTAGACTATTGTAGATTCCAGAATGTGGAGCGTGCCGTTACTTAACAGGTAATTTAAGAATTTACACATATCTACCACTTATTTGTGTGGCGTATTATTATCCATCTCATTTATTATTTTTATTTAAATTTTGTTTGTTGTCATTCAAGTTACGTACCTGAATTATATTAACTTAATTTTATTTAACTACAATGACAACGCAAATAACAATCATTTTTTCGTAAACATCTCGACATCGCACACATTTATTATAGTATAATTTAAAAATAGAAACGATTATCGTCTTAAAAATAAAATATGCACCATGTAGTAGACACAGTAGACATTTAGAAGCTATAACGGAGTCAAAAAACTTACAACTCTCTTTATTTGGACAATCGCGTGCAGACAAGTCGTATAATTCTCCTCTGCAGTTTTTTTTTAAAAACACTTATTGAAATGTACTGTTTATAGGAAAATACCACAGAAGAGTATTAGAAATACAATTACTAGATCATAATTTTAAAATCATCTAGTATTCACAAGTCATTTCGTTCTGATTCAAAACCTTTTTCATACAAAAAAGTTAGATTAGAACGTGTCTAACATGAAAACCTTTTTTACTGCACCACAAGCTACAAATGACAGTGCAGAGAATGATGAGTTCATGACCTAAAAGCGCGTACAACTCTATTTATGACTTTAAGTTCAATGTTGATCCATTTGTACGGGTGTGGCTGTTTGTAACATAAAATTTATTAAAATATGACTCTCTATTTTTGAAATATCGTAAAAGGTATCTTAAATGCAAATGTTTATTTCCTTAAATAATTACATTATAAACTCTCAAAATAAATAAATGTGCCAATAATTCATGTTGGAGAAAATAGGTGATTAAAAATATGACATTAAACTAGGTAATTAATATACAAATATTTAACTCTAGTCCTAATGGATCGGTTCCGGGGATTTAGAAAAAGTGAATGGCGAAACAAATATTTTGACGTGTAAATTAATCAATAAACATATCTGCCGGCCGTTGAGTTAAAATCCATTTACGTTGGTGTATAAACGATTATATGTAATCAGTAAACACTATTTACACGCATTTGCTTTTAACCCGTAGACTTGGCGTAACACACGAGGAAAGAACTTGTTTATAAGCGCCGCTTGATACAAAGCAATTATTACAATAAAATTCTTTTACATTTATCGCGTTCACCATCTAGAACGCCTGACACATTAATCTCAAAAGAAGGCTACAATATTGAATACTTACCTTTATTAGATCTGGCACGGCATCCGCTCTGACAACCGTTAAAATTTAAAAAACAGTATAGTGTTGAGACTTTTAAATTTTCAATCTAGAAACTTTTATAAAGGCCAACGGCAATTTGATACGTGTAATGATCGAAGTATAAATGTAATATTGTTGTCTATTTATCCACTACATGTGTCTTGTATGTGAATTTAAAAACAAACGGATCTTGAAGAAAAGAGTTCCTACAAGAAGGCGAGACTCAGATGATTTGAAGCCTTTTATTTATGTTTCTAGTCGTAGGTAAACTGAATATTTTTATGCGTTTACCAATCTATAAGAACAGTAACAGAACTACATGTTTGTGTTTATTAAAAATTAACGTGTTAAAAGAAACAATCGTAAATCATGTTCTTTATAAAATGTTACCCACGGTACGGAAAGAACTAGTATTTTGTTCGGTTTATTATTGTGAAGTAAAGTGTAAACACATTCAACTAACAATGAGAAAATAATTGTTAAAATATTTCTTCACAAAAAGTGTTGAAACAGGTATTCCATCAAAATTTTTGTATTATTAAAATGCCTACATTTACTCACAAGTTCGTGGAAATAAGTTTGGTGTTTTTAAATAGAAAAGTTGAATAAAGAGGTGATATTAAGTAAGTTTATCGTTCTAAATGATTGATGATTGATGAATGATGATTATTATCTAAAAAAAAGTTAAATTATAACCTATTATTTATTACCACTTATTTAATGTAGGCGTGGAAAATGCAAGATGTCTTGTGACAGCCCTTACGCATATAACAGACATCGCAAAAATAATACGCTTGTCGTTATGGATATCTGAGTTAATGCATGCATAATACACAGGATTAAAAAAATGGATGTTATAGTAAGATTGTTCGATTTTAATTTGTGTGTCATCCCAAGAATAACTTTTATTGGATGACTTAAAGTTTTTTGGTAAGTCCTGCTATATTTAATGCCAGCCAATGCAACTTATATATTCGGCTCTTAGAAAGTCTCCATACATTTAATTGATATATGTAGGTATGTATTTTGATGGTGTATTACGTGTGACAGTGCCAGTAACGTATCAAGCAATAAACACCATTTGCCGAATACCGTTATGACAAAGAATACAATAATCGTTTCCGCATCTGATGTCTTTCGCATTCGTAATGGCACTTCTTTAGCATGAGTTTCATGAAATTTTAGTTTCGCTGTGTCCTAGATAATTATTAGTAGTCTTAAAATTTCTGTTTAAATTTCGCCTATAAATTTAATACTTTTTAGTATCGTAAATACTATACAAATAAATATTAAAGCTTAAATTATGTTATATTTACCAAGTACACAAATGGGTTTGACACGAACTCTGCCCTATTTAAGTATTATTATATAGGTATCGTAAAAGTGAGGGAGATCACGCAGAAGAAATAATAAACAAAATGTACACTAACGGTTTGTTGTAGTAAACAAATAAAATGGATAAGAGCCCTATAATTCATATCGTACGAAGGATAGCCGGATCAATTTACGGCTGGCAATGAGACGATAAGTCACTCGGAGCTTGCCGACGGGGCCACATTCGTAATCGTCAACAAGTTTATTTAAATTTTTTTCTACCACAAATAAAAGACGTAGACCTTTGCGTTGACCACTCATATTTAAGTTTAACTAGCAACAAGGATTTATGGGATCATATTTTTACTAAATCATGCAAATTAATTAATAACGTTACTTACTTTTACATTCTGCCAAAATAAATGTGAATACGTCTTGTTATTCATAAAATTGATAAAAATATATTTTACATCCATATATGATACGTTGGGCAGTGATCATACAAAAATAAAGAAAAATCTCTAAACGTCAGACAATTTTTTTGAAACGTTCTGTATTATTACAGATACTTAACATTCGTAATGCACTACAGAATAAATTCTTACTAAAGAAACCGTATGATAACTTTAAAAATAACGGTTTGGTTAAAGCCAATGTAGAATTCACTAGTAGCAAAGATTAACGATAAGGATAGATGAGATTTTTTATCACGACATTTAAATAACTGGCACGTCTTGTAATAATTCCCTGGGAAAGTTTGTTCTGCTTAGCTCCTTAAAATTACACGATGTCATTCATGCTCCTTCAATAACCTTAAATACTTATTAGCAATATATATAATACTATTAAAACCTTATACTACATAAACGTACGATATTTGTGAAATATTGTAATAATAATAATCTATAACATATTTGTCGGGGTATAAACTTCTGGAGGTAGTTTAAAGCACCTGTTCTGTAGATATGTTACAATGCAATGAAAATTGGATAGTTAAATAAAAAAGTCCTGAAACGTTCCGTCATGTTACATTTCAATGATTTGAATGTGTGACGTAATTAGTGGTTTATTAATCAGATGAATATTATAAGTACCTACCTTGTAAAGTTATAAGTTAAGTTTGCATTACGTTCTGTATTCATTTAAATATGAGTTAGGGCCCAGAATAAATAATACTACTATTTGAGTTTAGATTTGTTATAAGTTCTGTATTTGCTTTATTAAATTCGAGATAGCAAACTATCTTTTTTGTAATTAATTAGATAATATCCTTATTAGAATAACTAGAGGACTCGACCAGATAAGTCTCGCCGTAAGATGATACTTTATTGTGTGTTTCCGCTTGAATCTTTGTAAGATTCGTATTTTGTTGTAGATACATATTTGTAATCCTATTTTCGTGTAATTTCGTGTAAGATCTATGACCATAAAATATATCAATTAATACATTTTTTCTCATAACTGCGACCAATTTTTAAAACTATGTAGTTCCAAATTTACAATTATTTACAAATATAAAATGCATGATAATTAGCAAGTTGTTAAATTTCACACGTATTATGTTCATCCCAACTTTCAGCAATGGTTAAATGATAGTCGAACATGGGGCAACACCAGTAGCATTTAAACATTGCAATCAAATGTTAATCATGTCTGAACAAGAAAAGTTAAAACTGTTTGCTGTGATAACATAAGTATTTATAAAAAAAATATTAGGAAGAACAATTTTTTTTTATTCATAGTCATTCTGTTCGACTAAATTACAATGAGAGAAATTTATTAATCCTGTTCAATTTAATAGTGATATAATTGGACATATTTAAATTTACGATCACATACAATAATTTTTTACAACGCGGTGAAAGCTTCTCATGTAGACTATAATATTATTTGTACTTATATACTCAATCGAACGGTAACTATTTCTGTTATTCTCTGTGGTATATCAGATGATTGCTCACGCTTGGCATACTGACCACGGGAAGATGAGATGACAAGTTGACAGCTCGCGTCTACACCGGAACGCCTACCCTCCTTCTTAGATCGATTATCTGCAGTAATGACTACCTTGTTTTATGGAAAGTAAGATGGATATGACATTCACAAATCTCATATGTGTTTCATACTAATTATCTATTCACTTATTTTCCTAGAAAAAAAAAGTAAAGAAGTGTAAACGATATAACGATAGTTTAAGCTTTTATAGGCGACCTTTTGGATCGATTACCGAGAGCTGTTTTCTAGAAACTATCGAACATGTCGCTTATACACTTTATTGTATTGTACATGCTGGTACATACATATGTAGTTTGAAGCGCAGAAATATGGAATTTAGCGTCTTTCAACACGCCTTCTTGGAAAACTGGGAAAGCTATAGAGGAAAAGCATTGTTTTGTCAATAGTAGTCTCATGATTTCATTTGTGTCATAGTAGTGATCGATATATTTGTAGACGATAAAATACCAAATAATTAATATAACTTGCTCTTGTCTAGATTTATGATTATAGGAAGAATCTTGTAGATATACTTAATAACACAGATAACAATATTATTAACTTTACATTGAGAGTTTTTCTCGATGTCGGAATAGCTATACAAGAAATGGACAATAGTAAAAAGTATGTATGTTATATTTGCTCGCCGAGCAGGGGGTGGCTAGTGTTGTGGAAAAGATACGTGAGCTGGGCCTGAGGGTGGCGCCTCATAAAACTGAGGCGATATGGTTCCATGGCCTGCGTAAGCGCCAGGAGCCACCCAGCTCATGTCTCCGGGTAGGTGACGCTGAAGTCCAGGTAGGCCAGTACATGAAGTACGTAGGCCTCATCCTGGACAGTCGGTGGAGCTTCGAAGAGCATTTCGGGCGATTGGTACCCCGAGTGCGAGGGGTAGCAGGTGCGCTGCATCGCTTGCTGCCCAATCTCGGGGGACCACGCGAAGAAGTTCGCCGCCTCTACATGGGGGTTGTTAGATCCATGGTCCTCTATGGGGCACCCGTCTGGTTTAATGATCTAGCGGGTGCCTCCCGCTGCCGGGCCCTACTCAGGAGCCTGCAGCGGCTGATGGCCATACGGATCGTGCAGGGCTACCGCACAATCTCCTATGAGGCGGCGACGATCCTGGCGCGATCTCCGCCCTTCGATATTCTGGCCGACATGGACGCAATGGTGTACGACCAAATTCGTTCTGTCGGTCGGAATGCTGAAGAGGCCGCGCCAGATCATGAGCCCAGAATGCTACGGCAGAACGCGCATAAGCAAGCTCTGGTGGTTTGGCAGGCATGGCTCGAAACTCAAGGTTGTGCTAGCCAACGCGCCGTCGGAGCCGTTCTGCCGAACTTCGAAGCGTGGATAGAGAGGACCGACTGTGTCACCTATCGATTGACCCAGATACTCACCGGGCACGGCTGCTTCGGTGAGTATCTGAATCGAATAGGACGGGAGGCTACGGCACAATGCCACCACTGCGAGTCCGAACGGGACTCCGCCCAGCACACGCTGGAGGACTGCCCTGCTTGGGAGTCTGAGCGTCGAGTCCTGGTCGGACGGATCGGACGTAAGCTTTCACCGTCAGCATTGATCGCGGCAATGCTGGCGAGTCGTGAAGGATGGGAAGCCGCGATCTCCTTCTGTGAGCAGGTTATGCTCCGGAAGGAGACTGCAGAGCGAGATCGGGAAAGGGCCGATCCCGCTCGAAGGAGGCGGCAAAGAGGACGCGGCAGAGGTCGCTAGCTCCCTAATCGCCGCCTAAGGGTCGCTGCGGTCACATCTTGGGGCGTTGTGACTGCTGCAAACGACCCGAGTCAGGTGACACTCCGGTGCGGCCGGGGAGTGTTGTCTGGGGCGGGGCGCTGTTCTGCCTCTTACTGCGCAGGGCGATGGGAGGTGCGATAGCGTCTTGATCCTGGGGCATGAGGTGCCCGAGATGTACCTCACTAGTGAGGTACGGCAGGGAGGTCTCTAGAAGCCGCTAATGCGTTCCTAGAGCACCTCCCAACTGCCGAGGTAGGCCGCCGCGGGGTTTAGTGGGTAGACCGGTTTTCCGGGAGTCCCACACACGCCCTTCGTCCCTCCGGAGGGTATGGTGCGAAAAGCATTCCCCGCGTTACAAAAAAAAAAAAAAAAAATGTATGTTATAAATATAACATACATTTTTTTTTACTCTTTCTTTTTACTCTTTCACTATTAAATAATAGTATTTTTTTGTAAAAAAATAACAATACTCCCATCTTGTATATTATAACTAGATATTTGTTCGTTAACTAAAAATTAAAAAAAAATTGAAGTCTATACTTTACAAGTGCTCAGTCATGTGATTTTGAAATCAGTATTTAAAGATTGTCACTTCTTACGTTCATAATGAGACTTGTACATTAGATTAATTTACCTACTATATATAACTAGTTTTCTATTTCATCATGCTATGAAAAAAACAAAGTAAAAAATTCTGACTTCCGATTCCAACGTTCACTGTACCTTCTCTGCAATAGAAAATAAATAAGTAAGTAAAGTACTAAATGCAATATTCAAATTTGCATGTATCTCGGAAAGGTATGATTATAGATTATAATGTATACAAACAGACTATTGGCAAGCGGGTTTGCGTAAAATCCTGGTTGGAATTGCCCCCTGACTGGACTCGCTCTGTAAGTATGTCAGTTAGTCCGTATGTCTGTCCATAAGTAGCCATCGTATCCGTAAGTTGCTCGTTGTAACATTTATCTAATTAAAGGTCGTATATAATCAGACCCGTAAAAAAAATCCGTTACAACATTTACAGTAAAAATGTAGTGTCCATATATAAAGTTTCACTAATAAAGCCCTGATACAAAAGAAAACCCAATATAATCGCCGAATGAACCGTTGTACCCATGATCCAGTTGTACGTATACGGACACAAACTTTTATGGCAACGAAAGTGAGATAAGCGTGGGATAATACCACTATCAATATAAAAGATCTGCGATGTCGTTCGATATCATCGCATCGAGTACGAATCGCTTGCAATTCATTCTGGAGGTTCATTTGTCTTTATCTCTTGGCAAATTGAAACTGAATAACACTAATTAGAAAAAGTCTAGACAAAGCAGATTCCTTTTCTTTGCCACTCTGAAAAAAAATTCTTCACCGAATACATTCTTCACAAAAATAATTAGATTGTTTTCTAGCGAAGTAAATATTTTTCTTTATAGTCATTCAAGAGAAAACACATTATTTAGTTCTGCTGAACTGCTATGACAAGATCTCTGAATGATATTATTTCCCCAAAATTAAGTGAAAGCAAGGCCGAATGGGAGGTATATTTGTTTGAGAACATTTCACACAGTAACTTCTCTTTATAATGAACACAATACAATAAAAAATATACTTTGCCAACACAATCGTCATAAACATCAATAATGCTTTGATTGATCAATACAACATTCACAATCTATAAATCGAAAGCGAAATTACATTTCAATAATATATAAATAACGTCATCATAGAAATAATAAAAACTACCTCCATTAGTTGAGAACTCTATTGATTACTCGAGTGAAAGTAATTTGTTGGTCTCGCCACAAATTTAACCACACGAGAATGATTAGGTTTCACGAATGAGAAAAACTGGAGTGGAAAACCGCGAGCCAAAGTGCTGCAATTACGTACTGAGCTATCAAGTCGAGGGTAAAAGGGATCACCGGTGCTTATAGCAGGAATGTTTCAAAGAAATTGAATGAGGAAAAGAAAAGCATTACTTACATTCGAAACAAGTGGAGTTGTCAACACGAGCGTAGTAAGGTTGGCACGCACATACGCCTCTGTCGCAATGGGAATGGCTGACACCACATTCGTTGCTGGTGCGACAGCGTGCACCGAGATATGATGCACTGTTGTCTGCTTGTACAATCTGTGACAACAAAACATAGGTACATTTACAACCCCTTTTTTCTCTGAAACCCAACTACCTAGTCTTGCCATAAATATTGTAATAAAGAAAAAAGAAAATTGTTAACTGCAAATAACATTTATTACTTTTACAGTGTGTCAGTTTAATACATAAATATAAAACAATTAAAAATATAAAAAGCTTATTCGAAGTGGTCTCCATTGGCTGCAATACAGTCCTTTAAACGATGAGGCCAGTTATCAATAGAAGCACGCACTCTTTCCATGGGAAAATTCTTCACTGCCAATCGTATAGATTGTTTTAGGGACTCCAAATTATCATGGCGTTTAGAGCAAGCTGTACTCTCTAAAACTGACCACAAATCATAATCCAGCGGATTAAGATCGGGACTAGACGACGGCCAGTCTTCAGCTCTGATGAAGTCCGAAACGTTCGATTCCAACCAAGACTGCGTGGACCGAGCTTTATGACCCGGCGCCGAGTCTTGCTGGAAGGACCATACTTGGTTATTGAACATGGTGATGTTAAGGGGCTTAACTACCTTCTCAAGAATGGTATCTTGATACACTTGTGCCGATGTTTTGATACCTTTTTCACAAAAATATGGCTCAGTCACTCCTTCATAGCTAACACCCCACCAAACCATCACTGAAGTCGGATAATGTCCACGTTGCACTCTGTCGACTAATTGGGAAGCTTCCTTAGAGCTTTGAGCATAAATACGGTCATTTTGTTTGTTAAAATGTTGCTCAATTGTAAAAATTTTCTCATCCGTAAACAAAATTTTTCTGTGACCTCCCTTTGCGTACCGCTTCAGTAGTTGTTTCGATTTTACCACCCTATTCTTCTTTAAATTATCAGTTAAGAAATGGCCAGTGCGTCTCTTATAGGCTGCAAGTCCTAAGTCATCTTTTAAAATACGCGACATGGTTCTAGGTGCTATCTTCATTTCCCGAGATAAAATCTTTTGCTTTCGGACAGGATTTCTTCGAATTCTTTCCCTTACTGCTTTGACCACCTTTTTCGTACGAACACTACGTGGACGGCCAGATCTTTTTCTGTCACAAACAGAGGAGGTCTCATTGTACCTATTAATAGCCCGGTACACAAACATTTTACTAATACCAAGTGTATGGAGAGTTTTAAAAATTGCATTTGGCTCCATACCTACTTTGTGTAATGCTATCACAGCGATTCGGTTCTCTTTATCACCCCACACCATTTTAATATCGCAAAATATTTTACAATGTATTGGCGCCAAAATGAGAAAACACAATGAACAATCGTATAAAAATGACAGATTCGAAATTCAAATGTAATATTTTTTTATAATTAAGTGTAACAGTATTTATGGCCAGACTAAGTATATCATAATCAATCTAATCTTTACTGGATGGAGGTCTATGTTGTTATTTTAGATTGTTGGAAAATTAGTGATCATTTAATAATGGAATAATTTCCTCGTATTTTTCTATTAGCAGATATTATATTATTAATTAATGCTTTATGTTTTCTTAAACTTTTGACAAATCATTAGGAACTTTGAGTCCCGAGTTCCGACCGAGAAGCGAGTGTTTCATGCATGCTCACAATTATAGATAGATAACACATGTTTACTTTCTGCAATCTAAATTATAATTGTAATTGTTAAATTTTGTATGTTTTGCAAACAATTTAGTTTAAAATTATCTACCTTTTAATAATTTTGACCTTTTTGCAAACCTGTTTATGTTAATGGATAACTGTAATTGGTCATATTTTAGTAACTATTATATATATAATTAAGTTTAAGTGGTCCATATAAAAATATGTACGGGGACATGGTATTGGTATTAAATGGGACGTGGATGTAACGAATACTTGCAAAACAATACTATGAGATTTTAAAGTTGGACAATAGTCACTTATAGTCAATATATTTCAATTAATCAATAATTAATTTTACTATATTCAATATCATGTGTTATTAAAATATTATGATCCTTCAGCAGATTGCCTTTACCATTTACAACTATAAATGTTACCCCGCCAATTTAAACTTCAATTGTATGCCAAGGGAAGGTACGCATCACGATGATTTACAATGGCCGTAACAATACATATATGTACATACGTAATATTACATGATATTTATCAAGGCAAGAGTAGCTAGAGCTTCCAAGAATATTTCACAGAGCTCTTGCTAAGTATTTGGTGTTTTTGTGTTATTTTTAAATTTCACGCTGGATATTTTTACTTATTCCATCAGGGCAATGTTCTTCGGTAGGCCTACATGGTGGCCTTGGCCGGTGAGCAAATAGTTCTTACATGTTAGCTTAGAGCACGCATGCACTAATGCGTGAAGATTTGAATGTTTTAAAAGTGGATTACAACTCGTTCCACTTCGTTTGTGTGTTCTGTATTATGTCATTGTTGCAAATTGCTATGACATTCCTAGTTGTAATATTGTCTTCGCTTCTATAAGGATGTCCGCTCCACCTACGTCAAACTGTAATACATCATCCTCGATATATTTCTAACAACAATAATTAGGTAAATATTTGCACGAGCTAAAAGTATGACGAGCCTTTAAAAATCAACTTGTAGGTGCTTTACACTTTATCGACCGACATAAAAATTTTATAAAACGGTTCTGAATCGTTGTATAACTTATTCAAGCCCCGGAAACATGAAATTATACAGAACGGAAAGAGGGTCGGTACCTAAGTATTTATGCATGTACCTAAGATCCTACATAATTCATGAGAAAAATTGTTCGTGATGCCATCTCGTACTGTGTATTGCCGTATATGTATTAGTTTTATTTGATAGCAACAAATGACATACGTTGTGATTGTATGCGAAGACGTTCGTTCGGTTTCTTTTGATAATTGCATTTCTTCTATTCGTTTCGTTAAGATACGAGTAATTACTTTCTTTCATTGGTAACGGATACACTGTGTTATTCTTGGAGTTACTGTGAATTAGTGACCCAATTTCACTGCCGCCAAATTTAGTATACCTAACCAGTTTTTTGTTTATAAAAGCATTGTTACGGATCCAAACGAGTCGACGCAAAAACGCGCCCGTTACCGTACCTATCATGCGGATTGCGGTTGCTGCGATTGTATGTAATGTGAACAATTATTCGACAAAACTTATTTAGCCATGTGGTTCGGTTCCTCCGCGTCGTTGGTGCGTAAATGACCCGAGCACGAACATAGTTCTCTCATCAATTTCCTAGTAAATCACTAAGCATCCGTAGCTCTATACTTAGTTCAATATCCGTGGATCGTGCTAGCAGTTTTTTTATAATTTTAGTTTAGTTATTGTCGAGTAAACTCTGCGGATATTACGGAAGTCTAGACACAGTCATGATCTACTTGCGGGCTTCCAATTTTCAATTCTAACATAACCAGTTTTCTATTTAGTGGAATCTATTTGGAAACACCAGAGCTAGAGCACTACAGCACGTTATAGGTCTAATATTTTAAACATAATATAAGCGTATTTTTAGCGAAATACAATAATAACATTTTAATTACCAGAAAGAAGAGCCACGTTTATTTTAGCACGAACGGGTCGGCTCGACCGGAGTAGTACTGCCCCCTCATAGATGACTAACCTATAGCGACAGCATCGTGCTCTCCTATGTGGTTGGTGAGTGCAAGACTGGCGGCCCATTAATGCAAGGGTGACATCCTTATCATGGTAAGATTCTCACACTGTCATGATGACCATCATGACTTTCAAGTCCCCAAGCTGAGCGTGACAAAGCATCGGTGTAGGCCACCATAGTGTGGGTCACCATACTGCGTTGTCTGCATTTACAATTAGTATGGTTACTACCAGGCAGATTAGAGTCTTTTTGACAGATTCTTAAAAAAATAGTAGTTTGCCATTAAGTAGGTGATCGAAGTCAAGGTTTGCGTACTGCAAATCAAAATGATTTCAGGAAGAGAAATAACTTATTATTGTTGAATTTATAAAGCAGTTTTTAATATTTCTATTGAGTGGTTCTTGTTTCTCGTTTTAGTAATAATCATAATTGCGCTGTAATATTCCATATAATAATAAGAATATGCAAGAATTCCAAAATATATTTAACTTCTCTCACGACAGCATAAGTACATTTAGCTTCCGTTTTACCAGTTAGGGGCCAAGCAGAGACTACATACCTTCGTTTGTTCCAGTCAGCTCAAATTAGACCTTTTTCTTTCATCATTAGCCAATTTTTTTATACAGACCATCGATATACTTTTTTTATTCAAAAGTATTAGTACACCATAAAGTAAATATGTCCTAAGTCTACAAATACAGTGCCACTACTAGTCATCAATGTCATGATTGAAGTGAGGCGAAAGATAACTTCCATCACACAGAACAGTTTCTCTGTTTTTTGAGTTTCATACCATTAATGGCAGTAATCATGATGATGACTTGTTCACGATCACTCTTTAATACTCCATTAATACAAGTAACGTTATAAAAAACTTGGCAATTTTACACTTAATAAATTTACTTTGCAATATTTATCGATTTCAATTTATATCTAATAATTTATAACATCTTTGAACCACTTTGTAATGTTTAAAAAACACATATACAGCAAACAATTATTAGTTGAGTTGTTTTAATAAATAGACCATCATTAATGTATTTGTCTTTTTAGTAAAACCGTAGTATCTACTCTGACAGTTCTCTTTCAGCCATAACTGTTATTAGCATATCGTGTAATTACACCTGACATGACATAACAGCACATATTAAATTGTTTTAATTACACTCTTTTTCATAGATTTCTATCGAACTAAAGGAAATGCTAATAAACATTTTTAATGACGTGAATCACTGTGGTCACGGAATCAAGAATAGCGTAAAGCAATACTAACACATTACCTACTACATAACATAAATGACAGCAAATGTCTGCGAAATCTGTTACTACTGTATTATGTTTTGTTTTACCAACAATTAGAAGCATATAATGGGTTTGATGGCGACATTAACCTCAGTAAGAAGGTAAAAGTCTTCAAAGCACAGAGCAAAACAATTCACACATTGGGACATGATAAGAATATAATTATGTACAAGGATGTCAAGTCTAGAAGGTAATAAATAAATATGTACTTTTACGGGCCTACACCGCAAATGCATAATGCAGGAGCAACTTTATACGGCTTCGGTTTATGTATGACAAATCAAGATTCTACTTACACATTGTGCTTATATCATTCGTTTTATTCCTGTTTATTTTAGGGACCAATAGATACGTATGACGCTGGTCGAAGAAGTCATTGGCCGCTGTTGAGTCGCGACAGGTAGAAAAGTGAAAATATGAATTATTAAGTAGGTATTGAATTATTACACTTGTTTCTCAACGATATTCAAATTGAAGTAGTCATATGCGCCCTTTTATTTATTTTGTATTCATATTGCACGCTATCAAAATAAAATAGTCATTTATATTGCGATTGACGATATAGGTAGTCGTAGAAAAATGTTGAGGACTCAATGTAACTAGTATCGTAATATTTCAATATTTATTAATTCACACACATCTTTAGTTATTTAATGATACGTGAAAATAATTATTTGTGCACTTTTTAATTCGGGCAAATAGGAAGTTGAAATTTTAAATATGCACTTAGTTTACGTATAGAAGTGCAATAAACATTTTTAACGATATGATTTGAAAATTAGAACATTATAAGAAAACAGATACGTAAAGCTACACGCTGTATGACATATTGATCTTTCACGTCAAGTCTGCACAATGACAGTTCGTAATAATACGAGTGTGAATTTATTATATTTGAAATTTGACCAACTAACGATCTCTAATAGTAACCATCGTAATTACACTCTCCGCAAATGACCACCTGTTTAGTACCTTTACCTGTAAGTTTGACATAGTTATTATTCAGTAACATGATAGCTACAGTGAATGTTGCAAGTAAATCATTTTATCCATGGTTATTCGTCGTGAATTCATATGGTTTCCTAGAGAATAGAAATTAGTGTGTGTAGGAATGTAAAAAACATACAGTTCTGGCTTTTTAACCATTGCTCTGTATTTTAAATGTTAAGTTGGTCTTTAACTTGTAATTTATCAGTCGTAAGTGCTTCAAAAACTCAAAAAGTTCAGCAACGATTAAGACGTTACGCCCCAGAAAATCGGATCGAACTTAAAAAAGGCCAGTTCCTTGGTAATGTAAGTTATATTTATGTTTTAATTTAAGTTTTTTCATAAATAATTTTTAGTTAAATAAAATCCTACTTCATAAGAAATCCTAACTAACACAGTACTCGTATAACCTGATAATTCAGCGACACAGACTAACTGAACATTGTCTACAAACCGCATAGATTTTTTCTTAATTTTATGTATAAAGTTTGTTTTACAATATTATGTATATCATAAATAAATGAAAAAAAAGAAGTTATATTCTGAAAAGAAACGACGTATTCGTAAATTACTTATTTTTAAACTTGATATAATCTTATCGTCAACTTATCAAGTTCTTGTTGCAATCGACTTGTAATTTTCTTCAAAGACAGAATAGACATAACAATAACCTATTAATAAAAATTCTCATTTGCCCGTGGATAAAGACTTAGGCTAATAATACTAGCTCACTATACAAGTATATGGGTTACCATTAATGATTGCTGTCTACATGCAAGATGGTAATAAAGAATTGCTTCATTACTTTACCTTAAGGACAACGCCACAGATGAGTAGTAGCAATTTATTTCCTGGCTGAGTAGATTATTAAATATATGGTTACGTTTCTAGTACCTATGTGATGTAGATCTTGAAAGCTTTTATATCGATTTAAAAAGAACTAAAAGTTGACAGTTAGCGTCTCGTTATTTAGGTTCTCATGACGCTAGGTTATAAATAGCTCGGTAACCTGCTGTGGTCGAGCAGAATTGCCGTCCCGAAGTGAATAAATCTTAACGTTACCTACCAATATTCTCAAATTACAAAAATAAAGTACATACACGACGCAGTGCCGTTCCTAGAAATATCATCAGCCCTGAACTCAGTTGATACACCATTGTAAAGCAAAACAGAGTGTAAAATTTACGACCTATGTAAAAATGCAGAGGCAAGTCATCCGGTGAACAAAAGATGACTTGGGTCTAACCGCAGGAGAATATTGCACGTTGCGGTCATCATGGTTATCGTAGCAACTTTATGCACAAAAAGAAAAAATGAAGTACGCAAATTATGCAAAAATTCCAGGAACATTTTATTACCACCATTGAGGTCTATGGCCGAGAAAGAAAATATGTAAGAGATGACCAAAAAACTGTATTTCAATGAAATCAAAGACGATAAAAATTGTCAAATTGCAAATGATACAAGTTTATGTAATTATTTACGATCGGCATCAATTTAATGTTTATTACGAAATTAAAAAAAATTGCTTTAATGTGTAAGTTTAAGTAAGTGATAAAAATTTCAAAACATATGAGGAAGTACGAGTTGAAGAAAAAGAATAAGATATTTTATTAAGCGAATTTCTAATAGGTCATTGATTTCATTAAGTAATTAGCATAATTGACAATATTACAAAAAAAAAACATAATAACTGTTCTAGAGGTAACATTGATTCTCGATATGAACATAATAAAATACTCATTATTATCAGCGGATAAACCCGAAACAGTTATTGATAACTGTAAAGGAACGACAACATTAGATTGTTATAAGAAAATTATGTTAATTTTATAATCGGGTTTAAACGCGGAAACCTTCGAAGGAATTGATATTCTGTCACGCGAGACACGAGGTATGGTCAGTGCACCGTGGTGCTGTGAGTGATGCGATGTTTACCAATCAAACCTCATTATTAAGCTCACTTAGATATTCCAGATAGTGGAGGCGGACACGTTAGTTGTTCCTAACGATCAAGGAAATATGAAATGTATGGCTATTGTTCCAACTCATTTCTCGGTATGGAATGACGTGCAAAAGATAACATTTTTAAACGAAGTAATAAAATTGTTCGGATTTATATGAGTTACTGTTATTAAACACGCCTTGAATGGTTTTTTTTCCATATAAAGGGGAGTTTACCAAATGACATTTCCTCGGTTGAAACATGCAATGGTTTTGTCATAAAATGTAAAATTTCTTTTGTCACGAATCAAGTTTGATCATAAAAATATCGTTTAATAACCAATGTTATAAACTTGGAAGAGGACTTTTACAAATTAAAATAGTTTTTGTAATAACATATTTCTAAACTATCTTTAATGATGTATTGTTATTTTTCTGTTATTAAGAAGTGTGGAATCAAGTTTGATACACAAACTAACTTATTTATATAGAGGTGCCAAATAATTTCGTAAAGCTAGAAATAGGGATAGGGCTTAGTGCAGAACGTGGCAGTAGAGTTACCTACTGACGTCACTCATGAGCACAGTCATAGTGGGATTGCGCTCGCGCAACAACTTCCACTTCCCATGCGCGAGTGAACTTGCACGACGTGTAGTGGTCGATGACCGGGCACGCGCCTTTGCTATGATCGGTGAAGTCAATGGGCACAGCATCTATGACATCTCACTTTATACTGCGCTGGATATCAGATCACAATGATAAACAGTCATGATGATTGTCAGTATCGAAACATGGCCACTGTACTATTGTTAAACAATGTCATTGTTTATTGAAATATTATCGTTGAGTATTATCATCGCGTCATATCTCATCAAGTATGATACGTGTTTACTGTACAATACGAACTCAATCTTCATTTTCATTTCTCAATCAATCGATATCAATATTATTATAATATTATATTATTTACTATAATATTTTCTAGCAATAAGAAGGATTTTGTCCTTTCATATCAGGCCTTGTATCATTAGTTCTTGAATTTTTCTATGTCAAAGTTGAACCGTTAAATAATGCTGTTAGTGTTCGGAAAGGTTCACGAACACGATCACGAAATATTATTACAGATTTTATTCTATTAAGAGAGATCGCGTGCTTTGAAGATCGTGATTGTAGCGCGTGGATATCATAATCCAATCAGTTAAAAAAAACACAGCCCACTTTAAGACTTGACTCGATTGATAGTTTAATTTTAAAGATCATGTACATTGTTATAAAGTAAAAGGTCATTATAATTACAGACGTACTCTACAGTTTAGGTTACACATAGATTCTATTCGATGTCATTTTTTTTTAAAAACTTACTAAAGCAACTCTACTCTACCTGATGGAAAACATGAATAGAATATAAGAATTGTGGTCACCATACTTATTGCGAATACATACAATGTAGTGTGGTGACCCACACAGCAACATAAAAAAACAAGAAAATACACAATTACTGGTGCATACAAGTATATTTACAAAATAGAAGTTTAAATACATTTACGTGTCTTATACGACGAATAGATTTATACAACACTCACCTGTCTACTTTTCTGTACATAACAGAAGTGGACTTAAGATGTTACGAAGTAAAAGTTGGCAGCTAAACTGCACCACAATACGCGTTGGTGTTACAAAAAACAAGAATGCAAGTATGCAGTAACATTTAGTGTGTTAAGAAAATAATTGTTTTATCTTGAAACCGGTAAGCGCAGTGCGGAGCGAATTAAAAACACGCAGTGTCAACATCTCTATTCATCTCGTGGGTGTCGTAAGAGCCAACTAGAGAAACAAACTAGGCAGTACAACAGCAATATAGAGAGAAGAAAAACTTTATACAAATCATCAATCACAACCCGGTGGGCCTGTGTGGTATAGTGGGTCAAAACCTTTTCTAAGTCTATATCGTGCAGTGGACTATAAAAGACTGTTATTATGATGTCTCTAAACCGGTGATTTAAGTCCCATACAACAAATAAACATGAAATATGTGCGTGATTCTCGATTGACGATATCCATTTTTTTTAGTATTATAACAAACAAACTTTGCCTTTTGCTCCTATTACACATATGCGAACACATACGTAAGAGACATTTTTCTAACCGCAAAACATTTTGTAATTGCAAAATACGTTTTTAATCTATTATTATAGCTAAACAACAAAGATATAACTCCTTTATTTGTAACGCGAAACCGTGTCCTATATTTTTTTAAACAATTATGTTAATATAATATTAATTGCCAGGGCGTTTATGTTATTTTATATATTGATTTTTATTCTATATATATTTTTATATAGTAGCACTTTTTGTATTGTTGATTAAAGTCTTATTTTTTTTTATTTCTTACAGTTTTTTATTGTTATTTTTAGGCAAAATGTTTGATTTAATTGCTTACATCTTTTAATTATTTTCAGTTGTAGATTTTTTGTTTAATCATTTGTCGACTTCAAAAAGAAAAATCCTTTGTTGTGCAATTGTTGTTACACGACATCTTAACTTAAGCTAGCCGTGAAAAATTATTATTAATAAGTAGAAGAATATAATTATATTTTTATTAGTAATGTTTTCATTAAAGAGGTAAAATTTTACTGTACATCATTTCATTTATTTCTCAACAAGATAAATTGCCACTTTCCACTAATTAAGAACTTAATATTACAAAAAAATATGCAAATGTTATTAATAACATTAAACGATAAACATTCTTTTTAACGGTTAATAAATTATTTTACAAATACTTTCTCTTTAATTCAAACAACTTTTTTAAATTCCTTACGCAACAAAAGATAAATAAAGTCTTGTAAAATAGGATAACGATAACATTATTGGTTTGCAATATTGGTATTTCCCCGGGGGGTGCACCCTCCTTTCACCGTCTAGACTACAAAGTGAGATCAACTTATTTTAAACACATATAAAAAGACTCTTGTAAAAAGGTTTTCTTTAATAGATTGAAATATTGTTATCTACGTCTCTGAAAACTGAAAAAAAAAATTGTGGGGTAAACTTTGAATACGAAGGGCAGAGATTCGTGTGATCTAGAGACTCTTGTAAGTATTAAAAAGTTAATTTACAGACACCTACGTTCGAAAACAATGCTTAACACAGTTTTTTTTTGGTATTTCTTTGCGTCAAGTTTACTAAATATTTTTAATGTACATATTACATTTCCACACTGGAATATGAAAAAAAATCATTTAGAAGAAATTTTCAGTTTTATAATCCTGTCGAGAAAGCTGTGAGTTATAGTTTGTTAAATATATTAGCATAATAAGGCATGTCATAGCAAGGTCTTATATTACTCTTCTATAAATATTTAAGTAATCTGTATAATTGATCATGTCAATACCGAGTAGTGGTTGATGAGGCGTATAATGAGTAACAAGACAGCTTTTTCAAACATGTCTCGCCTGTTTAATACTTATCTATCAGACGAGCTAAGTTTTAAATTCATCATTTATTCATATTTCTTATTAGTCCAATAATAAACTAGACCATTGTTGGTGGTGACATTAAAATTGTTTGTCATATTCAGTCTAATGAAATACTTTATTATAAATATATGCGTGTATAAAAACACACTAAAGAGAAATAATTATTTTATAACATGCTCAAGTAATTTATGATTAATACTAACGTCTACTATCTAGTGACCTCCAGTCCCGTGGTTTTAACCCCCGTGCCTCGCAGAGTACGTAAAGTCACCGGACTTGGCCTGATCTCTCTCCGGTCGTGTCGGATAACCGTCCCATCGGAATGTGAGAGTCAGGGAACAGAGAGTACACTTGTGCAATCACAAGTACATACTTGTGTACTACAACATCATTTGCGTAGTTATCTGGTCTCCGTTAAAACTGACCTCTGTGGCCTAAATCAGCTAGGAGTAGATCATCATCACATCCGGTTGAGAAACACCTCATAAATTAAATAAAAATATTGTGAAAACTCAAAATAATCGTTTATTTTTTCTTATGCTTATCTTATATGATGTAAAATTAGCTTGCACACGCCCATACGTGGCTGAAAATATTATTATCTTTTTACTCTGGTTCATGCGCTCGTGCGGTAATTAAATATCGAATCTATAATAGATTATTTACGGTAATTCTTCTGTATTCAGAAAATTCATTCTGAACATGCTTATAAAACATTTAAATATGTGTAACTTTATTCATAAATACGCAATAAAAAATAAAGTACGTAGTAAACATTAAACTCACAATATTCAACTTGTGCAACGGGTAGTAGCAGTTATGGAAGCTAAGTGGGAAAATCAGGTTCGTAATGTGCTCACTCACAGGTGATGAACTGCAACCTGTAATACCGCTACTTGAGCTATTAGAGGAATCTAACACATAAATGAACCAACAAAACGAACATAAACGAACCGACTGACGCCGACGTCTTGAAAACATTTCCTGGTCTAAGCGTCAAGTAATAAATCTCGAATAGTTTTGTGTCCAATTTCTATTCGACTTTCGTCCACCATATAAGTTACTAAAAAATAGTTATTTAAGTCATCATATCTGACATAATCAAATATTAACGAGTACAAATTTATTTGGTTCAATTAATTTGGTGAGAGTGTGGGGTAGGCCAGTAGGGTGTATCAATTGTTACATTCGGCCGCGTGTCCGACCCGCGGATTACAAATATTATAGAAACGTCGTAATTCGGACAGTGATTTATAGAGCGGGGGTGTATGTATGCCACCCTCATGTCGAGGGGCACCGACCACCGCTATCGCAAACAACATTGATTTCTGGAAACGAGAGACAAGTTGAGCCATGTCAGTTTCGCGTTATATAACGCACGCTTGTATGTCCACAATTGCACACCCACGTCACAATCTTTCCGCGACATCTCTGATAACTGCTTTCCTAGGTCTACAGCTAACACATTAGCTGCACATACTGAACAAAACTTGTCTGATTTACGTATGTGAGCACGTATTATATCTCTCTATCTCATAAAAAAAATTATCTACATAAAAACAAAACATGTTACACTAAAGAAACTGTACAAACATGGAGACTTTTGTTTTGGTTACATATCCATTCAGTTTTATGAGCTTCGTGATAAGCAAAGCCAAATGTATGTTATTAACTATAAAAGTCAGTTTGTCCGTTTCTCTCTCTGAAGCGAGTGTAAATTCTGTTCACCCATAACAATAACGGTTTTAATCGAGGAGTGAGACTGAGCACCGACCGCAATTTTTTTTTGCGGCTATTTTAAGTCGGAGCTAACTGTGTTAATTAATTACAATTATCCTGATTGGCATTACTTAGTGATAGAAGTAGGTCGCTTGTCACGTCTCAGTGGTTCTGAAGGCTCACGTTGGTGATTCGCGGCCGACGGCCGTGAGTGTCCGCGACAACTTTTTATGTTACCATTGCAGACAGACATCGCTTGTCGTCGGCGTAATGGTTACTTAATTGAATTAAACACTCACTCCACAAATAAAAACAAATAGGTGTATGACTAGAGATTTTGAATAGTTTTTATTGAACATAAATTAACAAGAAAACTTTTTAAATTAGTTAATTGCTATTTAAGGTCTATGTTACACTGATTAAAAATTTAAAATTCAGGTGAGCGTATAGATACGTAAATACACAAATGTTTTTTTCTTTTTATTTCTTTTACACATATAATATCATTCTATACAATTCAAAAATAATATTATTTTAAGACTGTGCTACAAAGACGAATCCATCGAGACGATAATTAATCCATACTTACTATAGACAATAGTTTTATCAAAAGCTTAAAGCACGTGAGAATATGACGGAGTATTTTTCAAAGTAACCTGTAATTTAGAACATTAGTCTGAGTATCCTCAAAGATAACTTTTTATC
Source organism: Hypercompe scribonia (assembly GCA_949316085.1). Classification (NCBI taxonomy): domain Eukaryota; kingdom Metazoa; phylum Arthropoda; class Insecta; order Lepidoptera; family Erebidae; genus Hypercompe; species Hypercompe scribonia. Next base: position 8,848,281 of record OX438972.1, on the reverse strand, counting down.
TGGTTTAATATTGAACTTATCGAGAGTTTCATAATAATGATTTTCAATTTTTTTTTTTGCTGACACACCAAATAATTAAGACCCCTTTTTCGTATGAGTCGATAAATTCTGAAATGATCTGCCGCTGTATATTTTTCCAGACAAAAATCGAGTTCCGAAACGTTGCAATGTTCCATAATGAGAAGAGTGAATAAATTTCTTTTAAATAATAGCTACCTCTTCATCTTTGTCGTCATTTTCTATTCCGTAAGATTGAAAACAATAGCCAAGTTAAAATATCAATTAAATTTTGTTGATTATTATTAGTTAAGGTATCTGATCCTATAAATTATAGATCTATTTTTGTGTTGTTTACTTTCAGTACAAATTGCTGCAAACTCACTTTAGTGAACATAATATTCTACACAGATGGCAGTTTGGTTTTAGAAGAGATCGCTCAACAAGTCATGAACTGGGAAGATAAACTGGATGCGTTAGCGTTTTTCGGGATTTTTCTAAGGCATTCGAGTGCGTTTTTTATAAAACCTTGGGTAGGAAATTATATCACTATGAAATTAAGAATACTGCTTTGAATCTTCTTATTTCTTATTCAGGTGATAGGATCTAGAGAGTAAAAGTTAATAGTCAGAGAATGGTCAGAGATCCTTAGGGTCTATAGTCACTATGGGGATTACGCAGGGCACAATTTTTGTATCTCGTTTAAATCAATGACATACCTAATTCGATAAATAATAATTTGGATATAGTGCTACTTGCGGGTGAAACATCTTTTCTATTTAAACTTCAACGTGAATAGTGCAACCGGAAGTGCAAGCGGAGCCACCTACCATCCCAGGTCCTGTAAAGCTAACCTAACCTGCACGTGGTGCACCCTGCTAAATAACGGACGAGGCTCTGGCGATCAACTCGTGGTGGTATAACCACAGCACTGCGAGAATCACTGCCTTAGCCCCGATGGAGCTACAAAGAACTAGATCGACTTCAACATCACAAAAAAACGGCGTAAATTTAGGGATGTCTCTGTGATCAACAGAGTCAACCCAGGAAGTGATCAACGACTCGTGTGAGATACTCTAAGTCTATGCACCAAAATTGAACGTGCGCGTAATGAAGTCAACTCTGAGACCAACTCTGCAGCAGGTCGAAGCTGGGTCAGAAAACTTCCAGCTAGAACTTCAGAACCGTTTCGCCATATTGGAAACTGTGTAGATGTAAACGACACCACCAACGTGCCTGGCACGTGTCGTCCGCGTGGTGATTTCAAACTACTTTCGACCAAAGAGCATTGGACACAAGTTGAAGCTCACAAGCGAAACCTTGGATCTTATAAGGAAAGGACGAAAGACAACAAACACTACTCCATCTGAGCGTCAGGAACTGAATAGGCAGATAAAGAGGCTGGCAAGACGAGACATTCGACAAACAAATACTCGAGCGATTGAAGATGCCATTGTTTGAAATAAGGGCACAAAAGTCTTTATCAAATCAAAGGCCTCCTGCTATCACTTGACCAAACTCAAGATAGCACAAGACACCACCGTCACCACGTCACAGGTTCTCGCTGAAGTAGCAAAGTATTATGAGGATCTATACACCTTACAAACCCGCCCAACCGAAACCGATAGCGCGGATGACCCACGTACCAGTCTGATACGCCACCTCACAAATGAGCTTCCCGACATCGATCTAGGCGACATTAGAATAGACAACTTAACAACAACAAAGCTCCTGGTGAAGACAGAATTACTACAGAACTCCTAAAAGCCGGCTTAGTACTTATACTAGTAAAGCTTTCAAAATTATTTAATTCCGTCATTCTTACTGGCACTACACCCTCCGCCCAATAAAAAGCCTACTGAAGAACTACCACCCAATTTCACTCCTGAGCCATGCATATAAGTTGTTTTCGGAGGTTATTACGAATCGTCTTACCCCAAAATTCGATGACTTCCAGCCCGTGGAGCAGATAGGGTTTCAAAAAGGCTTCAGTACCGTAGACCACATACGAGTACACACTCTAAGGCTAACGATCGAAAACACAGAGGTATATAGCCAGCCTCTGTGTCTAGTGTATATGGACTACGAAAATACCTTCAATACCGTCGAGACCTGGACTGTCTTGGAATCCATGCAGAGATATCTGGTCGACTGCTGATATGTCCAGGTGGTGAGATGCCTCTATGAAGCTGCAGCAATTACCGTCCAAGTACAAGAAAAGAGCGCAAAACCAATCCAATCGTATCGTGGAGTAACACAGGGAGATGTTATATCTTTGAAACTGTTTACCAAAGCATTAGACGACGTCTTCAAAACGCTAGATTGAAACGGACGGGAAACTAATATCACTGGCCAATACCTGTCACATCTGCGATTTGCAGATGAAATAATCAACCTGGTGGAATCTCTGCTTGATCTGGAAGAAATGCTCAATAATCTGGACGTTTCTTCAAAATGAGAAACTTCTTCTTGGGGGATAAACACCGAAAAAACGAAAATCATGCATAATAGGCATTTATCTCCGAGTCCCGTAACCGTAAATGGCGCTGTGGTTCGGATTGTGCAAGAATACGAGTACACCTACCTTGGGCAAACTATTAAACTTGGCCAGCACAACTTCTATCGGAAGGCCGAAACAAGGATTCGTCTTTGCTGGGCAGCATATGGGAAACACCAAAGAATTTGACCAGTGCGTCCTGCTCGTAATGACATACTCTGGACACTCACCATCGCACTGGTCCACAAGTTTAAAGTAGCTCTGCGATGGAGCGTGCGATGCAGGGTGTTTCTCTGTCTGATAAAATTCGTAACGAAGTTATTCAACAGACAATTGGAGTAACTGACATCGCACGGAGAATCAGTACCCTGAAGTTAAAGTGGGTCGGTCATGTCTCCAGATGAACCGATGGTCACTGGAGCTGAAGTATGCTGGAGTGGAGACCACGATTGGACAAATGTAGTGTACAAAGGTGACTCGCAGCGAATGGATGCGGATTGCCCAAGACCGCGATGATTGGCGATCCTTGGGGGAGACCTTCGTTCAGTAGAGAACGGCGATAGGTTGATTTGTTGTGAATAGTACTCTCTTTTATATCGTAAGCTAGTAAATAATTTATTCGAGAATAAACACTAAATGTATTAGATTCGTTACATCTAAATTCAAACAAGTAAAAACCAGTATTCTAATTTATGGAAAGGAGTTAGAGTTTATAAACACCACCACGTTTTTTATTATAACTCTAGATCTAGACTCTAAATCTCAGTGGAACCCACACGTTTATAAATTATCGAATAGACTCAGCTCAGCATATGCTGCAGCGGTTTATAAAATTCGTCAATTACCTAACAGATATAAAAACAGCTAGACTAGTGTATTTTAGCCATTGTCTTTGTGTTATAACGATATTCATGATATTAAGGCTAGAAATAAAGTTAAACTCGTGTTACCAACGACTAGAGTACAATAGTAAAAAAGTAAATCCACTCAATGTCAATGTCAATTATTCTACAGTAAAATTCCAAGCAAATTTGAGGCATTATTAGCAAATTAAAATTTTTAATGAAGCAAAAACTATGTGAAAAGATTAACTGCACAGTTTTAGATTATTTAAAGTGATGGATATTTAATTTATTCGTTGTATACCGCATTTTAAGTTGAATTGTATAGTTTTTTGTGCATTAAAATGTGAATATAGTTTTGGCTTGTAATATTAGTTCATGTTTAGTATCTCATTGGTGGTTTTGAATGTTTGTCCGGCGCACTGAAATGTCGTGCTGATGTATGGTACTACAACTAACTATGGTTCTTTCTTGGAAATGGATGGCCTATGGAAAAGACCATCGCAGACTATATACTGTGCTCGCACAGTTTTCATTAAAGCAAAGTTCATGGACTTACAGAAAAAAGACACCTCTATGGTTGGTTTCGGCGTTCCTTGCCATAGTCAGTCTTAGGAAATATTGGCGCCTTGTAGCTCTCAATTGCGACTTATAAAATATCTTAAAATATTTGTGAAAGATTTACTTAAAAAAATAAATATCTTTATTACATATTGCCACGTATTTGCCAAAACTTTAATATTATTATAGCCAAAAAATTATTATAAATGTAAATTTTTAGGTAGATAATATCTGAGAACATTGTGAGAAAACAGGTACAGAGACAGCTGCACAAAATATAATAATAAACAAAATATTTGAAACTTATTGAATTATGGTCTACTATCAAACACCTAAGATGAAACCTTGTAAGTAACTTCCCTTCAGACCTGTTGATCTAGTGGTTAGTTACATTGACTGCTAACCTATGGGTCGTGGGTTCGATTTCCACACAGGATAAAACTTTGTGTGATGAACACGATCATTTTTTCTGTGTCTAGGTGTAATTTATCTATAACATGTATGTATTTAGAAATATATAAGTATGTCTACCAGCAGTCCGTGTCTGAAACGTGCGAAGGTATTTAATTTATATATAAATACTTTCACATAATGTAAGTATACTTATATTATATATTTATATTAGTTAAATCTTAATTTGTAAACAGACTACAATACCAACACCTGCCCAATTCCTAAGTTACCTGATTAAAATAAATAAATAAAAAAAAATCAACGAAAGTTGAGGGATTTTCTTTGTATTTTGCATAACAAAATTACAAATTAAATTATCACTGGTTTATAAACTTGTTATTTACACGAACCTGTTGCATAGTCCAAAGTAGGCCTTATAGACTTTCCAAGCTGGTTAGAACGTCTAGAGGCTATTTAGCTATGTGGTTCGATAGGGCGTAGGTCGTAGGTACAGTGACCTGACCATTGACGGTTTGCAACGGTACTGATGAACTTCATAGATTGAAAAGTATGCTACATGCAGTATTTCTAGCTTTAATAAACTGTACTAGCATTTATTTTTACATTTCACGAAACGTTCATCAAAGAAGACAATAGACAAATCAAATGCCTCAACTGTTTAAGGAAAAATGGCACTAGATGTAACGAAAGAGAAATTACATAGCCGGCAATTTTTAGAAAAGTCGAAAGTGGGACTTGTTTCCTTACCTTAATAAAGATTTGCAATTTCTCTCATAACGATTAGTCATCTGTGAGGCTGGTGACAGTATATTATAAAATTATATTTCAGACATCTGACACAACGCCATCCAGCCCCAAACGAAGCAGAGAATACATACATATTATACACAGAAAACACCAGGACATTTATATTTGTAGAGCATGTAAATATTTGGTCCTTCCTGGGAACTGAACTCTAGATCTCAAGTACAGCAGTCGCATACACCACTAGTGCGACACCGAGGCAATCACGAGTAGTGTTGGAATGGTTCAGATTTGAGTGTATCGTATATTGGATAATAGTACTCACTTTAAAGTCACGTAGTAGGTAAAGAAAAGGTGAATTTTAGATCTTAGCCAAATAATCAACCAATGATGTTCATGTTTAATTATAGCTAAAAAAGGTTCATGTTCAATCTTTTTCTGCAATTAAGCTCTCAAACCGTATGAGCCTTTATGTTGGCTCTTTAGCGTGCCCACTATCTATATCACTATCTGTAACTCGTTGAATGACTACAACTTCCTTGCCTAATAATTTCATTTTATTTCAATTTTTTATTACAGATCATAAATGACAGACGTTTGCTGAATATCAAATCTAATTATGATGATTTATTGTACGATAACGTTATTGCCAAGAAGATAGATAGAAGATTATACTATTTACTACACTTTTAATGACAACAATCGCTATTCACGGTACTTGGTCAATCTACAAGACTCTCTTGTCTAAAGTTAGGTATGTTTTCAATCGCAACTCAAAGAATAACAGACATGAATACATATGTTTTAAGTGTATAATATATTACCTACGTAAAGTAATTTCTTTATTTTTCGTTTTAGAATAACAAAAGTAAATGTTGTGGAAACAGAAATATAGTGAAGTGTGTCACACAATGTAGTAATCGTGTATGGCTCTAACAATGACAATAAAATATTTGGTGGGTTCTTACTACCCAGTGACCCTTTGATTGTGACCCAGTGATTCCTTCTAAGCACGCACTATTCTAACCAGTCAAAATCTCAGGACTTACTGGTGCAACGTATAGTGTCATTGGCTGGACATTTCTGTAATTGTACAACCTTTTCGTAGCGACGCTGACGTCATAATTTAGACAAAAGTCAATCAAGGGCAGCCACAGCGACAATCGTCTTGGAGCAAAATGTTAGAAGTGCATCACCTCCCGAGAATCTGTCCTAGATATTTAATGTGGACATCACTTTGCATTAATATTGTTCTATCACCTCATTGAATTACCAAATCATCCGTCTCGAAGCCGCCACCCGAGCGCTTCAATGCACCCAATGACGTTATTGTGATTAGACGCAGTGCTGCTTCTTCAAAATTCCCCCAATTTAAGAATAAAATTTTATCGACAATGACAGAGTAAACTCATCTTGTTTTAAGACATTTGGTCACATTGGCAGATTCTTTTCTAACAACGGCACAAAACTCAAAATTAGGCTAGAAGTGCTTCTTAATAATATTTACAGTGGGTTGAGTAAAAAGCTAAGACCAAGTCTGGTTACTTCAATTCAAACAAAAATCTACAGTGTTCGGTCCAGCCTTAGTAAACACTCGGTCAATTGCACATCAAATGATGATTTGTGCAGAACGGTCCAGGAATTTAGAACGGTCTTTTAAAGTTGTTATGAACTCAACTTGTTAAATGTAAATAAGTGTTCAATCCAGTTGTATTAAATAAAGCGAAGTTTGCAAAGCATTTGGTACAATTGCTGTGTCATTTCTTAAACATAGCCTGTCCCTCTGTTCGTAGCTCACCCTTGGGAATCGTAAAAGACTATTAAGGGATTATCAAGGGTCAAGGGAATGGTTTTTACTCTTCAACAAAATTTGGAATAGAACAATTATTGAGACTGTTGACCAACATTATTTTTCCTAATAGTATATTTTTGTTGGACTGAACTAAGAGCAGTACAGCAGCATACGTTTATTGAAAACACGAATTTTTAAACTGGCAAAGAGTTTTATTTCGATAATTAAAAATAATTTTCTAATGAAGTAAGAGTTTTTTCGGCAAGGTCTTGTAAGTGTTAAAAAAAAGATAAGCTGAAAAAGTTGATAGTCATTGTTAGTCTCAAAAAATAATCTTTATCACTAATGCTCAGTGTCAATTATATAGATACGTATGTTTTATAGTCCTTAACATAACTGTTACATATCAGGAAAATGTAATAGGGATTTGGATGAAGTTATACAGTATGTGAAAATGTTAAGCGAAGAAATTATTTACCCATGACTATTATGATGAAAACATCAAATACAATTAGGACATATATAAGTAAATTCACAAAAGATATGTATAACACGCAAAACTATTAAATATATATGCCTACATTTCTGTGTAACAAAGTTTGTAAATAATATTAAAGTTGAAAATGAAATTTCAGCGAATTACTGTGAAAATAACGGGTTTGCTCGGTTCGCTCCATCAATAGATGAAGATTTTTAGGTTGATGTTTTTGTTTCTTAGATATCTCGTTGAAATTATTTAAAAAAAATATCCTTCACCTTTTGCATTGTCTGGGTCTGTGCTTGGTGAAGATCAGCACAGCATGATTCTAAAACTAAACTGCCTCGCCTACTTCAACTCTTCTCATAGACGTTGAACCGAAAATAAAACCAATATGACATTTTGAATAAAGAACAGAACTTATTGACAAACAAAAAAGCAATGTATTTCAAATGATCTGAGATCTCAATATGCCAGATTGGATTTACAAGTTTTGTTAAGACATACCACATATCAGATCTGAATAATTGACTCAATCATTAATTCTGTGATGGATACATGCGTGAGGCAATCAGACACATAAGTCATATTTTTTAAGAGATTAAGCGGATAGGATTAGTGTAATGTTACAAGATAAGAGCCGCAAAGTTTGAATTTATTAACACAATAAATATCTTGCCTGATTATGTAGACTGCTATCATTTTAATATTCGTGTTTTAATAAATGCTCTTTTATGATTATTACTTAATAAAATCTATAGATTGAATTCAATCACAAATTTCATTATGAATATTTTAAACTAGTGATTTTTATGCGATGGTGATTAACAATTATTTATTATCTTTTTTAGCGGTATGTATTGTCATGTTAAGATTTCATATGTAAAATTATACTGATGATGAGTCATAAAATAGAATAATATTACACATAAAAATCAGTCTTAGGTATCAAAGTTCCCTAATGATCAATTTTCAACCTTACAAAGAGTATTAACAGAGTAATCTTTTCACAAGGTTCTTGGAGAAACTTCTTTTTCTTACCGGTATTACACCGAAGAAAAGAGAATATGAAATAATCATTTCGATATTATACGGCAACAACGAGTTGCAGTAAAAAAATAGGGGCTCGTAGCTCAGTGGACACCGAGTAGGTTAACACATTGCAAAGGTAAACAATCCCAGCTAGGCCAGTCTTTGGATGGGTGACCTCTGTGCTTCAGAGAACACATTAAGCCATTGATTGCTATATAAACATCTTTGGCAATATTATGGGTAGTTAACCCTTAGAAGTCCACTAAAGGTCTTTCTACAGAACTTCGGTATCGCCTAATACTTGAGTCGTGGAAGTCTTATGGCACTCGATTAACGTAAAAAATCGAAGTTCAGCCGCATTGGCTTTGATTTGAGCATTCCGCAACATAATTTAAGGAAAGGTTCGGTGGAAAAAGTTTGTAGTAAGCTTTTAATCAAGATATTACACTGAGACTAAAAACAGAATCTGGTGTCTTCTCTTTTTGTATATTATTTTACTAAGAATATGAATGAATGAAACGAATGTGAGAACGAAATTTGAACGAAAAGTTACAAAGTGCTAATATACTCGTATTGACGATGTTGAACTCTTGTTTTCAGAAAGTACTAAACCACTGACGTAATCAATGAGTACTGAGGAGAGGAATCAAACGGATAGTATAGTAATATCGTTGTATGATAAACGGTTTTATTGTACACATTTTGAAGAGTGGCTTGTTATCTATATTTAAAATTGAAAGGTATATATCAGTTCTATATAATATGTCTGAAATCTATTATTAATTACTAGATTTGTATTACATTTTGTAAGAATAACCGATTCTTAAAACGGTAGTCCAATAAATATTGATAGATACATGTATCATATAGGTATGACATATCAGATTACTAAGTTGATTAATTTCTTAAATTATAAGTTCATATCTATGTTTTATTTATATAATCAAGTTCTAGTGTTTACATTTTTAAAAGCATTAAGTATTAAGTAAATATTGGGTTAAAGTCGCGGTAGTAAACTTTTGGGCATTCATTAGGGTTTAAAATCATAAGTAAGGAAATTAAAAACAATACGCCAAAGACATTATTTTTCAAGAGTAATACTTCTTCAAACGAATTGTGACGATAAGTGTAAATGAAATTATCGAGTGGCTGTTGCGACGACAGGGTGAAATGACATCAATTATTTAACGTAATAACAGTGCGTCGGGTAGAGAAATGACAGTAAAACAATTCCAGGTGTTCGAGAACTTAAAATTCTTAACTTAGTTTCATAGCAATTGAGTTCCATAATAGTTATAAAAATGCACATTCAGCACTTTGATCAGTATTGTATAATACACACATTATGTAAAACCATCTAATTAAATAAAAAAAAGAAAGTTTTACGTGTAGTAACAGTTGACTATAATATCTAGTAAATAGCAGAAACTGAATAAAGAAATATTTCCGCCGCCACATTTAGCCGTTACATACTACAACCAAGTCTATGCGGAATTTTAGGCTGCTCACTTTGAAGTACAAGGACTTTGGCTTTGAAATATTAGTCGAGATATTCTGTCCACATTCGAGTATGCCGTTAAATACCTGTAGTGTTTTATAACCGTCCGGAGTAAATTTTAACGGACAGAGTTTATGAGGACACTAGCACTCAAAGGCATTTCTTGTAATGTACACAAATTATATGTTACACAAAGTCTGCTAAAGAATGTACGGTCATGATGAACGATGAACCACAAGGTGCACAAAATAAAGATATAATTATCTTCGTAAATATAAAATTGAAGGTATTAGAGGAGAACTTCTTGAACTCTTCTCTCTGAAGGAGAGGTAGTAGACAATTGTAGAGCAGAGAATTCAATCTGGTTGGTTTAATTTTCTTTCTAATTTTTGTTTTTTTGGTATGTTTATCATAGCCATTTTTTTGAGCTCGGTGTTGGTATCGATGAATGATCATAGGCTATTTGCCGTATCTTATACATTTTCTTGTAAAACTTGATATGATTAGATTGAATAGCTTATCGGTTATGGATATTCAACCGCACGTATATAAATATGTGTGTCGATCGTAACAGTTAAATGAAACACTAGGAAAACCTAAAAAACACTAACAATTTCCTTCTAAAGGTAGCACTATACTCATGTGCAAACCTGATATGCTGGCATCTGAATTTAATGTGTACATAAAATAAGGCAACAATACCTTTCTTATAGACTTTTAGTTTTTGAACCGTCACAGATCGTTTCCTACATGGAATAATATTTGCATTTACTTACAATTCATTCTTCTACTTGTTTTAAAATATTGCAAATGTATCTATAAATACGCTTTTTACATAAATAAATGCCGTTGATTCTAGAATAGCTATTTTATTAAAAGACTGCCCATGTGACTCTATTCTACCTGAGTACAAGTGTTGTTATTACCACACTTATTGCGAATGCAGACACTGCAGTATGGTGACCCACACTATGGGAGCCTAATGAGAAGCTTTTTCACGCCCCACTTAGGGATATAGAAGACATGACAGTTATCGTAGCAGTGTAAGGCTCACACACTTATCACGATAACTGTTACCCCTGCATCAAGGGGCTTCCAATCTTGTACTCACCAACAGACACGACAGCACGCACGCTGTCACTTTAGGCTGGTCTTCTAAGAGAAGGTAGTACTGTCCTGGTCAAGCTCACCCATTCATACTGAAATTAGTATTGTTCTACTACCTTGTAATTATTATTATGACTATATTACTATGTATATACTAATAGTTATTCATGACATATCTTTGTTCAATCTAGGAAGATATAGATATAAAAGAATACTTGGATTGTAACTGGATATATCGCCAAAACAAAAATATTCTTTACTTTTATTCCATACTAGCTGCACCCCGCGGTAGTACCCGGTTTTTGTTGCTCTTGTAAAATAAAGTAGTTAAAGTAGCGCTGGTTATTCCTTATAACGTCAACTATCTGCCAGTAAAAGCCCCGACAAAATCAGTCCAGCCTTTATAGAGAGCTACGGCTACGGAAGAAACAGACGGAATGACAAAAAATTTAAAAAAAAAAATTTTCATGTAAGTATCGTACATATACCTATACTTTCAAGTGCATTTGCTAAGAAGATCCTAATTTAAAATTACACACTACACTCAAATTTATTTATTTCTATAGACATATGATTATAATGTAATATAATAGATTATGAAAATTATAAAACAGATGGTAACGGATATTTTAATATATATTCTGTCAATTCTCCTTAATGTCGACTCATTAGTAATCGCAATGAATAGGTAAATATCATCGCTATTTGGTAGATATAATAAATCATGCAAATGTTATTTCTTGTTTTAATTCAAAGTATACGAGTAAACTATTAAAAATAGATATTTCAGAAAAGATAAAAGTCCATGATTTATCTCATAACACAAAGATTTGGAAGAGTCACATTTATTTGGAGTTTTTATCTAACGTATATTATTAATATAAACCGTTGTTTGAAAGGCGCTTACGTTTTCAGTGCGTAACTGTGCATTACTCATGTTGGAACGATACTTTTAAAAGTCATTTCTTTCAGCAATATACCCGAAGAAGTATACTATTTATATAGCAAACTAGCTATTGTCCGAGGATTCGCCCGCGTACTCGCTTATAATATAAAAAATTATAGTAGCCAAAGTTTTAAGTTTGTAACACAAGCGTCTAAGGTACTGTTTTGATGAATCAGTCAGCTGATGATATCTAATGATCTACATAAGCAATATACGTCACAGATATCAAAACAAACAACAAATTGATTTTTAATAAACTATTAAACGAAGAGTTACTGTTTGACAACCTAATATTGAAGGTACCTAGATGCAAAACTCCTTTATGCAAATTACCTATCAAATTATTGTCCGAATATTTATTTTATAGAATATTATTTGTTCTTGTTCATAAATTTAATAGCTTGCAACCAGCTTTTGTTACGAGTTCATTGGACTTGAGCGGCTTTTTTTATAAATCTATCTATTTAATTATATTACTAAACCATAAAAGAGATTAGTGTAAAGGTGGTTTAGATAAACCTTTGCTAACGCGAAAGATATGACCGTAAGCTTGATCGATAAAAACAGAGTGCGATATGAATTATTTATTAAGAAAATCATTATGCGAAAAAAAATCTTAGCGTTATATAATTAGTAGAGGTGAAATGGAGTTTAAAAGTTATAAAGTTTATAAAGGCTTCGTTCACGACAACGCAAGATTTAAGAAAAACACGTGGAGTATGTTAAACCGAAATTTGTAATTTAGTTGGTGCAAATTCACTGCCATCATAACGCTTTATTTACGTTTCTTTCGTGGTCAGTTGATGTCACTTACCTTACTTATAGAAAAAGTTTTTTTAGAATTTGTGTAAAATATGCATTCTGTAGCAGCGTGCATTATTTTTATTGAGACTGCACTTGTTTAACGAGCATAACCTTTTGCTTCCTCTTACTGAGAAATTAATATTCATTCACTACACTATACGGAAAATACATGACAATTACATACTTATTAAATTTGACAATTATTTATTTGTTGCAAAAAACTGAATTCATTAGTCTTAAATAAATAACCACTTGTAATAAACCGGATGTTCTCTTAGTGTACAGTTTTCGACCGGATAGGTTAGATACCGGATACCTGTTTTATCTTTAATAAATAATTATTTGCTATTTAAATAATAATGAAAATTAATCCAATCGTCAAGAGAAAAAAATTATAAGCATGTACAAATATACATAACGTAACTGCTATTTTAATGGTCATTGTAATTCTTTAAATCATTTGAAATTATCTAAATAAATCATTATTAAACCCATGATTTATATACGGTATATCGTTAAGTAACCTTATATACTAATTGATGTGTAAATCTAATATTTAATTAATTTTTTAACAAAGATTCCTATCGCATCCGCAAATTAAGTAATATCGCATTACTGTGTCTAATTGATTTTCTTTAATTTTATCGTGTTGGAAACCCCAGGGAACCTCGTCTCACCTAGACATGCGGTGAAGTTGTATATCAAAATCGAACGGACTAACCGCACGGGCATTTGGTCTCTTGTGATTTATTGCAAAAGACTCAGGTGTACCCTAGAAAACATTCTCGGCAGATGTTAATCGTCTCGAAAACAATCACAAAACTCTTAAATGGATAGCCACAGCAACGTCTTTGCTAGAACCGAACAACCTCACCCGTTCAACCATGTCAGTATTAATGGAAATCGAATATTTCTACATATTGTAATATTAGCCAGTCCATGTTTATTAGATAAAATTTGTCAGTTTTCACAGGCTTTTGATGTACTTGCCGAATGTACTTGCTTACTTCATAAATTGCAGTTTCTTATTATAAATATGACTAATCTATTCACTGACTAATTTATTCACTTACACAGTAACGGTTACTAGTCATTGAGATAAATGCACATAATAGGTACGCTCACTTTCTGTGTTGCCATGAGTGTGCTTACACATAATATATATTCATACTCATAATATACTCAGTATTTACTATGAGTGTACAAATGTTTAAGTACATCTGACGTACTCTTACACTCACCTAGTATCACCCGATTGTTGTATGTACTGTGATCTGCGATACTATCTGTATATTTATCGTAAATTGGCCTTCAGGCCATGTAAAAACGTATTTCAATCATTGAAAAAGAACTTCCATTATGCAACAATAATTGGTTTAGGTCGTTGACTCGAAGACGCCACAGTATATGTGTGACATGATATGGATTCTTTTTTCTTTTTAATGTTTTTTTCGCAATCACTTTCTCACTTGTTATTTACGCGGGAGCTTGTGGTGGTTCAAATTGCTTAATGTTATTTGTTACGCATGAGTAGCCAGTAGGAGGACAAAAAAATTGTGTAATTAATTTAAATAATGTGAACGGGAAGGCAAACGTATCTACGCATTCACTACATTACTTAACAGAGAAAGGTTTTAGTGAAACTATATTCACTGTTTAGTTCGATATTTTTAAAAGGAATAAGTGTCAGGCGATAAAGTTTATGAAGCTCCTTGTGTTGTTTTGGTTGTAGTTTCATTGCATTAACAAGGAGTCGCAATAAAACAGTGCGTGTGGTAATTGACTACCCTCCGCTCCCGGCGTTCCCTAATTGTATACCCGGAGACGATTCCCACGCGCGTCACTGAAGATCAGCCATCGAACGAATACGTCCGTTATGTAACTTTAATCAGAATTCTGTGAATAGCAGCAGGGGGCTTCACATTAATACCTACCCACAAGCACGACACTTGACAATGTTAAGTAAATTGATATCTTTGTTGACAAAGAAATTGGAGGTTGCTTTGATGCTACAGGGGGATTAAACCTGAGTTCTTGCGAGGGAGCACTTTTAGTAATCTTAAATAGACTTTCTTAGTTGAAGGAGTACTCGTAAAAATTGCAGATAAGTTAATTTTTTGCTTATTATCACTTTTCATGTACAAAACTCTTTGATAAATTTTATTGTTACTCTTTAATACGAGTACAAAGACTATTTCGTAGAGGATAAAAAGAAAGTGTGATACTCTCTAACTTGATTTTTATTTTAAGTGCATTTTGCACTAGGAGTGATCAAGTGACTTATTTAGTGATAAGATTGCCTTACCATATTGAAAATCAACAGCTGCTGGTATTTTCATTTTTGATTTTATACACAGAAATAAACCCAGCTACAAAATAAGTAACTTAGAAATATGGACAGCACTGAACACCACGATTTATCTTCGTAAGAATACAATACAAAGTTATTAGTAAATTTGAATTGTTCATTGGTTTTACTCAACATTTAGACAGTACCTAAAACCATGGCAACCGTACATTTAGAGTTCCATACGATTTTGATTTTTATTATTTTGCGTAAATAAGTATGAATTTCTTTTGTGCAGCTTTCCTTTAGTGATTATAGTGTTTTTATGGTAGGTGAGAGTATGTAATGTGTATGGAAATTTAAGTAAAGCTGTCATCATCATCATTTCGACCTAATGCCGCACATTGTTAGAAGCCTTCTCATGCACGCTTCATGTTCCTTCGTAATGGGTTAAACTGTGCCACTAGACGGACTTATCTCTAAATATGTATTGTTTAAAACCAAGCTTTGTATAATTGCTTAACTTCTGAGGGTTCGGAGGGAGGGTTCAGTGTTTTAACCTTTTTTTGAACTTACAAAACAATGGACTTGCCCGAGTGCCTAATGGTGAATAATCATGTCTTCTGTCTAACCTCTTTTTATAATGGTAATTATTTCAACAAGTGTTCAATTTCTATCCTACTACTCTTTCTGGATGTAATTTGTTAGGTGCTTACTTATTGCTTACATTTCTTCAATATAATTTCATGTATTTAATATAAACTCGTGTCTCCGTCTTACTTAGGATCAGACGACTGTTTATTATATTAATGAATACAAGAAGGTGTCATATTATTAAAAGAAACAGTATTATGAAAAAATAAGTGTAACTGGTAATGTGAAAATGGTACTTATGAGATTTCTAATGATTCTTAGTTGAGCCTGCCTTTGTCCTCACTAATTCTGGAGTTATACGAGTAAGAATGAGAAGATAGAATCAGTTCAAATATGAAAAACACTGAAAATATATTTTTATTTATTTGTTCGATATTATACACATGATGATGAATGGGCAAAATAAAAACTGATGCCACAACTCTTTTAAAGAACTTTGTTTCAGTTTTTAACTAGTAATAATTATTATACCATTTATTTTATTATGCTTTTTACTTTTATATCTTCATATTGTAATATTTACAGCTAATGAATAAGCAAGTGGGTATCTCTTTACGACCGACTCATAGTTTTTCAAGACACGTACGAATGCATAATAAAGACGAGTCCAGAATAGAAATCAGGAGTCCGACGTCTTAACTTATTCATTTTCATTTAACACAGCTTTAACATCTATTTGTATCGAATTATCAGGTGACTACTAAGATAGATCTTTTTGTTCATTCAATATATACCAGCACATAAAATAAAATAGTGCGTTTGATTACTATCAAGATTTTAATTTTAAGTAACATTAATTTTTGTACTTCATGGTGTAACTTCTTTTATCTATCCTACCTTTCTCATTTTATTCGTGTGCATGAAATACTCGTATTTTAAAAAAGAAGCTATTTCTGATTCATAGTGATATCAACATCCAGCACTGTACATTGCATAAAAATGTTCAAATTTGTATAAACCAAATTCGTAGCCGTAGAAAAAATTAAAAAATTAGAGAAAAATGCTGTAATTTTTCTTAAATACTTTAATTGCTAATGTTTCGAAGTGCACTTAATGTTTTCGAACAACATACATTAAATTAAAGATATACAGTTACAAGATAAGATATACCTAGTTTACAACGGATATAATAAGGTGCACAGTAAATAATCGCTTATTATAGCACTACGATTAGAAGCATGATAATATCAGAAATGTCACAAGAATTCTAAATGGAATACAGCTTATTAAACTTGCAATATTTCGCATTTGAATTGTCTTTGAATGATTAATTTTATATAGTGTAAGAAAAGTTAGCGCAGATAGGGTAATATTATATTAGATAGTGATCTATTACATAATAGAGAAATATTTACCGTACATTATACTTATTTACAACACGAATCATTCTATAGTAAATTTATTAAATGTTCTCTTTATTCACGTAGTGAGGCATACCTGTCTATTTTTCTCAGCCAACCTTAATGCTAAAAGTCTATAATTTTAGATGGCGTTATTACTTAACTAAAATTATGTTAATATGTTTACAGAGTATAAAAATCTCTATTTATCATTTAAATAGAGTTTCACTATTGTAATAGACAATAATACCTATACATTTAAAGTAACTGAGACTATTTGATTGTACTTTTGTTTTTACAATTCCTAAGAAAACCAGACGACTCGTGAAAGTGATCATTATCACGTTTTTGAAATCCTGTAAAAAGTATTTTAAATAACTTTCTGAGTAAGTCATACAAGTACTACTTAAATCTTGCAATGAGAAATGAATAAATAAGTATTTTAGAAAATTCAATAATAAATGAAATCTATTAAAAAACATATTCCTATTGCAATAGTTATAATATATATAATATTAAATATTTAAAATACTAGCACTGTTGCTTTTAAAATAACAGTTTACTTTTATTACCTACTTCGTATGAACGCATAAATTCTAATTAAACACATTCTTCGGCATTTTACAACAGCCTAGATGATAAAAAACACTTGGAATGTGTGAAGTCACCGTTACTCAGTGAAGTAATGAAGTGAAGTGAAGTTTTCCTGGAACATTATAACTACTTATGTAAGAAAATATACAGCCTGCTGTACTTTAGTAAACTTCTGCTGATACTTCATCATAGTATGTGTGTGTTAGACTTCATAAAGTGGTGGCTCGTGGCTAAGTGGTAATCGAGTATCTTAACGCAGCAAAGTTAAGCAATCCTAGACAGGTGAGTCTATGAGGAGTGACCATTCTTAACACATTGAGACAACTCTGTATTTCGAAGAGTACTCGTATATTAAACTGTCGGTCTCCACGGACTCCAACCAGTCCTAAAAAGTATAACAACAGACTTCCTACGGAACTTCGATATTGAATTCAATGCGGAAGTCTAGGAGTCGCTTCGGGTAATTAAGGCCGAACCCAATCTAATTAAAAAAAAGGCTTAGAGGGAAAGTTCGTAATTAATAATAGGTGATACAGGCAATCTTTCTCAGCTCTGTCTTTAAGACTTATGGAAAAACAGAATATGTATACCACACTGACTGTTTACATAGGATTCCAAAAAAATAATTAATCAGTTGCTCAATCAGTGCAAAGTTATTGAGTGTTCTAAAGTATATATACATCAACGAAATGTTTTTATATGTATAGAAGACAATTAAATCGAACTCATAATATTGTAAAAGAAAAACTGAACTAAGATTGCAGCAACTGATATTATATGTATAGGGTGGGCCACGAATTAGTTCTTGGTACCGATGCTACTGGAATTTACTGGTTACAATCGTAACACATGGCTTCAACAAGATGAAGCCACATGTCACACTTACAATGAATCCCTGCCAGTGGTCAAAGACATGTTTCCGGAAAAGCTGATACACTATTGTAATGTAAGTGAATTGAATTGAAATGAAACTAAGTAAGCCAAAATCAAGAAGTATTCAACTCCAATATGCCAGGTTCTTCATTTCGTTTTATTTTGTTCGTTTGTTGCGCGATGTCTTCGCTAGGATGAATTTCAGTTCTTTTCTCTAACGGAAATTTTATACTTAAATAATTGACTGATTTTATTGTAACCTTGATTGATTTAGGCACATTGGGGTCATTTAGGCTTCAGTGCTTAGGTTCCTTATACTTTCTTTTACGCTTTCTTTACCATGGAAAATTTAATTGACAAAATTAGCATTAATTCTAGTAAAATGTCTTATAAAAACAACTTCTATAGACGACTAGTTCCAATCCCCGCCAATTCAACCACGGTGGTTAGTCCCAACAGAAACCCACCCACTACGTAGGAGATATTTTGATGCACAAGTGTGAGCGCAAACACAAGTGCACTCTCTGTTCTGATCTCTCTGCTCAAATTCTCACAATCCGATTGGAGAATTTGCCGAAACGACCGGGGAGAAATCAGGCGTAGGACCGACGACTTTACGTGCTTTCCGAGGCACGGGAGTTATGACCGTAACTTCCAAACTTCCAAACTGGGCTGTTAATAAGTATTTCTATAACTAGAAAACTCAATAACAATTTTTAAACTAACCCGGGAATCGAACGCAAGACGTCTTGGTCACCAGGCCCATACACTAACCGCTAGATCAACCAGGCAGTTAATTTAATAAATATAGATAATGTAAATCTGAATTGTTTAATATCAATTTTTGCGAGTTCAGTTTGGAAAAGTCTTATTACAATCAGCAGCCAGTGTTTATTGGTGAATATATTTTAAATAGTGGATCGTAGGATCGTATCGTAGGATCCAAGTGACAAAGTTCGGCATTTAATCCCTTCAGATTACAAGAATTTTATCTGAAATTTACTTTAATTTCCTTAAATTAGCTCTCTACTTTCATCTCAACAAAATCTCTACTTCAAATGAATTACCGTCCGCCTAGTATTCTTAAATCCAATTCTAACCATTTTAATATGCTAACACAAAATATTTCAGTACTATAAATCCACTCAACCTACAATCAACCAATATATACTGCAGACATTATCAAATTTACAATCGCTTAATGGTGCCCATACATAATACTCAAATGTAATTTTGGATGTTTATTCCAATTTGTTTCGAAATAACTTTAATATGTAGTTGGAATCGATTACGGTATTAATTATGTTATCAAAGCCTATCTTATTTGAAATAAGTACAGAAAAAAACTCAAAAAATTACCAGTGGATAGCTATAAACAAAAAGAATGCAAAGAGTTTTATAACTAAGTGCACTTTTACGTGAAATCTCGATGTAGGTAATGTAGTAGTAACTAATTAAACGTGTATCAAGATCATAACCGCAAGCGATACAATATGAGATAAAATTAACTTCCCCATCGAACATATATTTTTAAAGTAGCAATCTCTAGACTGATGAATAGGAATCATGTGAATCAGAGCTAGTAATTGGGTGCACCAGAGCGGCGCTGGTAAATTGATATGGCAGGCTAGCGGTTCTCGATCGGCGCATGCATCTACGCCCTTCGATATGTATAGCTTTTTGATGTACAAGTTCATCGTTACGGCAACTGACTGACGTTTCTGGGCGGAGATCAATCCGATCATGCCTCTATGCACGATGTTGCAACAGATACAGTTACTGGACACGAGTGATATTATCTTATTTATGGTAATTGAACTAAATGCTCTTCTTGCCTTTGATGTACCTACTTGAGCGACGTGAGTGGAGGAAATTATTGCGTTAAATCGCTTGTGTTGACGCCTGTGTTTAAGTGCTTGTACACACTCCATTGCGCGAACTAAATGTTTGGTTGTAGACAGAGACAAAATATAAAAGTTGAAGAGGATTTTTGTATTCTTATTTAAGAAACCCAGCTGAAAAGCAGTTAAATTAAGTGGTTGCTGATATCAATTAATTTAAAGATCTCGTAAGTGTAATAATTAACAGAAATAAGAACATTAAGTAAATTGGTTGTGAAATTAATAATATTCCAGTTAATAAATTATATTGAACTGAATAAAATTTACAATTACAGTACAAAATCGCTCATAATTAAATATAACATAAAATGTTCTATCTAAATTAAAAAAAAATACATTTGCTCAAGTGCTAAAAAGACTTTTTCTGAATGTATTTTTTGTGAAATTTATAGAACTAGAAAGTTAATATTTTTTGTTAGTATGTTATTTAGTATTTAGTTAATATTTTATTATTGTTTTAAGAAGTCATTTTCTTATGCAATTATGCAAAAATCTGTCAAAAAATAATTTAATATTTCCCAATAAGCCAAATAATAGTGGTAATTGCAGGTTCTGCTTCTACGATTTTTCGGAGACAAATGCGAGAACCCTTAGAATTTATAGAAATAAAAGCTTACCATAACATTTATTACGATGAATAATCGTAAAAGCATCAAGGGACTCGACTGTAAAGCCATTATTCACAGGATACACATAAACGTTTTATTTTAAATTCTTCAATTTTATGAGGCTACTTTTCTACGAGCGCGAGCTTTCTTTCCCGCCAAATGTTACTTGGAGTGAACACCGCGCGCGGCTGTTTGCTGACACTAAACCCGCCAAACTGAAGCAAGCCGTAAGCACCGTGAGAGAGCTTCGCGAACCGTCTCTGTGTGGCCCACTCCACTAGAGGGAGAAATGGCGGGAGTTGCGGGAGGGACGATCTTATAGGGGAAACCGCGTCAACCGCCTCCGGTAATTCACTAAGAAAAGTTATTTGACGATTCGTAGCATAGGGGATCCCTGTTGTAATAGAAAAATGAAAACGATTTGTAATGTGAATAGGCGATTTGGAATATAGCGAATTTAATATTGATAATATTTAACTTTTAGTGAAGAGAATAGTTAATAGCCTGAGGATATTTATTCGTATGGCCGCCATCGTTGGTTTCCCTCTCCTTTTGCCTTTGACATAATTAAAAACGATCTATAATACAATTTCTAAAACTCTTCTTAAACTCTAGAATGAACATAAAATTTACTGAATTGTGGAATATATGTAGACTGAAAGATAATCTAATACTATTTATCTAGTTTTTTATCCATGTCGAACGTAATTAGTAAGTCTTGGATAGGTTAACAAAGACGCATGCGGTCTGTTTGATGTTAAGTCGCTTGTTGATTTAGTACTTTTTTTGGTTACTTTAAAATAAAATGAATTATTTTATAAAATTTTTTAAACACTACATTTTGAAAGGTTCTATGACCTTATCTAAAATGCATCAATATTTTACGGTTCCGTGGCTATTTCCTAAATTAGTTCACATAAATATTAATTCACATAAAACCTGTAATATTTTTTGTATTAATTACGTTAGTAAGTACCTACAAATTTAATTACCTCAAAAGACGTTTAACAAGTATTAACATCCATTAAAAATGTTTATATTTAAGACAGTACACAAAAAACATAATTAGACAAACCGTTACTGATTTGAGACTTTGCAGCGATTACGTATTTACTTATCTTTCTTGTTAATCTTATAAAACCTCTTAAAAAGACCTATCAAGTGTCTTTAAATGATAGTAGTTTAAATGATCATATCGCCACTTCCTACTGATTCGATTCCATTCGATTTCTACATGAGACAATACTTTGTATGATCTGCAAAATTGTTGATCTGAATCTAGGTATTCTCCGTGTCTGTTTTATGTATCGAGTTATCCTAAAACAGAAAAATTGTGCAGTAGCGGTTGCCGTGGTGATGTGTTAATAACACTCTTGCCGCCCACCGTGTCGACTCAATAATAATCCAAACATCTACGAATAAATTTCTCGGGTAAGTCCCAAGAAATTATATCATATAAGAAACCCTACCATTAGCGGACCATTACACTTAGGTTTATTGAAAAGTAATCCACTTCTTTTTGCAAAACCACAAATTAAGCACAAAATTGAAAATATGTGTGGTCCAAAACATTCGGTATGTTGAAGTCGGTTTTCAATAAAAGCGGGTTACGAAACATTTATCGTGGTCAGGTGTATTTTGTAGTGTTATTTTTTTGATGGCAACTCTGACAGATATTGTTTATTATAATTTGGTGAATTAATCATACTTTGCTTTGCTAATTTTATGGGGGACCGTATAGGTATAAGTATAAGTAATTCATTGGCTAAACTTTCTGCCGTCTCGCGTCGTAAAATTTGGATTATTAAAATCACTTAATAAGGTCCTATAACTTTATTAGTGACTGTGTGTAGTGTAGATGTTCTTGTTTTGACAGCCTCAACAATTTCAGAAAAAAAAAACAAAGATACTGATTTATTTTTTGAATTACGAATTAGGAAATACCGAATACGCTACAAATATAATGGTAACGCGTTATAATGCAATAGGTATCGTTCAGATACCTATTATATGAAATCTGGACCACTTTGAGTTAATGAGTGTTAATGAAACTGGTAATCAACACATTTCAATTAACATAATATGATTGCATGCATCATCTTCATAAAAAACTGATGCTTTTTACGATGCAATAAAAACAAGTTTTTCCAGAACATAAAAAATCAGAAACTAATCTTAAAAGCGCACGAATTTACAGGCTAGTTATATTTACAAGTTCTTTTTTGTACCCGAAATTAGAAAATGATGACAGAATATTACAATCAATACAATTGCACAAGAAGGGTCATTGGTCGCAGTCAGTTAAAAATATTGACGATTTTAGTAACATAATGATAGAAGTATTATGCTCCTAATAATATTCGCGACTGCGTTGTGTCTGAGAGCTGTAAAAATATACACATAGTTTTTTTTGTATAGCGGGACTTATTCGCGATAAAATTATTTATAAGGTTACGATACCTACGATACGAGCAAGAAAGAAGTAATCATCCAGTTATTTCTAAACACTCCCTAGCCAAGTTGACGTTCAACAAATGTAAACGTTATCAGGAAACTATGTGAATGACGTCTCTCAACGCTAAGTCAAATGGTCAAAATGAAATCTTAGACAACAATACAAACGCATAGAAGCGTTAGCGAAAATAGTATCGACACTGAGAGAGAATCGACACGAAACAAACTGCGTCTTGGCCAAGGAAGCAGTTTCACGTAGGAGTGTTATTATTCTTTTTAGAACTCAGTACTGTATCTTACAAAGAGAGCTTTCATTTAAAAATTAAAACATTTCTTAATAGCTTTATTTTAAAATAAAGTATAAATTTACTTCCAAGTACCCTAACTTAAAAAGCTGTTTAATCTGCCATCTGTGGACAATATTTGGAACTACCTAACAAAACTCTCGTCCATCTTTCTAAAAGATACCGCAACAAAACACTACGCTCATGTTATTTGTGGGGTTTTTAGTGTGTGTTATTGTAGTAACATGTAATTGACTGGAGTAAGAGAAGTGCTTAGGAGCAACTACTAAACTTTTATTTAGTTGTACAGGTGTACATAAAATATTTGAAGTTACAGTACAATAGGCTAGAATCTAGATGATACCTTATAGTAGAGGAGCCGTAGAAGGGATTCCGGGATTTACTCGAGCACAGCAGATTAATATACAGGGGGATACCTTGTACTCTATCAAGTACTTACACTAAATATGAGACTTCTATATATGATCGCCCGTCAAGGATAAAGGATCAGATTAGTAAAAAAAAGTTGATCATCAAACATTTTCGAGCGTGTCAGATTAAGATATCATGAGGTAGTTACGTGCTAAAACGTGTAGATTTCACTTGGTCCAAGAGCCCGTGAGTGCCAGACCTTCGTCATTTTATAAAAGCTGAAAGTTCTTCTATGTGTGTCCCTAGTACAGGTAAGAATGATCCCCAAACATGTAGCTGAGGCAGCGGTGGCTTTGGCAGATAACAGGCAACAAAGGTATGTAAAATTCCATCTCAAATTCGTCATAATATAAAACTTGATTTTTTTATATTTCATTCATAATAATATCAAAACTCGCGTTGCTCATTGCCAGACAGTTAGTATGGTTCCAACCCTCTGCCAGATACCCCTAAACTATTATAATTTATAATTATACTTACGTTATATTATAAAACCTAAATTTAATATATAATTTTTTGGGAGCCTATTAAACTATGTTTATATAGTAGCCGGACAGTTTCGAAGGTTCTATCATCTTGCCAGACGCATTCAAAGTGAGCAATAATCGGGAGAGCAAGGAGCGAATACAGTAACTAAACGTTATATTATAAAACCTAAGTTTCATATATAATTTTTTGGGAGCCTATTAAACTATGTTTACATAGTAGCCGGACAGTTTCGAAGGTTCTATCATCTTGCCAGACGCATTCAAAGTGAGCAGTAATCGGGAGAGCAAGGAGCGAATACAGTAACTAAACGTTATATTATAAAACCTAAATTTTATATATAATTTTTGGGAGCCTATTAAACTATGTTTATATAGTAGCCGGACAGTTTCGAAGGTTCTCTCATCTTGCCAGACGCATTCAAAGTGAGCAAAAACCGGGAGAGCAAGGAGCGAATACAGTAACTAAACGTTATATTATAAAACCTAAGTTTCATATATAATTTTTTGGGAGCCTATTAAACTATGTTTACATAGTAGCCGGACAGTTTCGAAGGTTCTATCATCTTGCCAGACGCATTCAAAGTGAGCAGTAATCGGGAGAGCAAGGAGCGAATACAGTAACTAAACGTTATATTATAAAACCTAAATTTTATATATAATTTTTTGGGAGCCTATTAAACTATGTTTATATAGTAGCCGGACAGTTTCGAAGGTTCTCTCATCTTGCCAGACGCATTCAAAGTGAGCAATAATCGGGAGAGCAAGGAGCGAATACAGTAACTAAACGTTATATTATAAAACCTAAGTTTCATATATAATTTTTTGGGAGCCTATTAAACCATGTTTACATAGTAGCCGGACAGTTTCGAAGGTTCTATCATCTTGCCAGACGCATTCAAAGTGAGCAGTAATCGGGAGAGCAAGGAGCGAATACAGTAACTAAGCGTTATATTATAAAACCTAAATTTTATATATAATTTTTTAGGAGCCTATTAATCTGATGATAATAAGAGCATTTTTTTAGGTTCCCTTAACATCCCTTTCGAAAATCTGACGCGCTCGATAAAGTTTTTTTTTTTTTCATTTCTCACCCCTACGTAAGACCACCCTCATCACTGAAACAGTCAGATTAACATATGTACATTTTAAAAAAGACGTAAGACATATATAATATCATTATCTGACACGCTCGAGTATGTCCATGAAACTGTTTTTTTTACATTTTTGAAAATCTATAGCTGCTGCCCCCACTGATGAAATGGTATGTTTTATATGTCATTTTTCTTTTCATCATCTAAGCTTCACAACCGAATAGGTCTCTATCACGCTCGAGTAAATCGAATAAACGAATAAATAATAGATTAAAAGTTATTTGGGAAAAACAAATTTTGTTTGTGTACATTGACAAAATCTATTTTCACGTAATCGTTTCAGTCCGGAACCAAATACATGAATAGATCTTAATCTTCTCTCTACTTTTTAAGGATTAAATTATAGTGTATAGCAAAAAATTGTGTATGTACTTTGTATTTAGTTCTCAACATATTGATGATTTTGCTGCGGTAACGTTTAACGCTTGTCCAAGTCTCGAAAATGGCTCAACGCAGAAATATGAAAAAAAAACTTATGATAAACTTTCATTTACTTTAAAATTAGTATTCGATTTGTTTGATGAACATCAATGTAATTAAATGGTATCGAAAATCAGGTGAAATGGATTTTCTAGTTAACTTAAACTTATAATCAAATAAAAAACTGTAACATGCAACTTTGATTCACCTTTATAATTGTAAATTAAGATAATATGACATTACAATATAAAGATAAAAATAAATATAAATCAATTTTAAAAGGTCTATTTGACTAATCGAATATGTAGTTCCCATAAAACAAGGGAGTATGGCATACTGTAAGTAATTTAAATATTCCATCAAAAAAAAAATCTGTTAATTTCGCTTTCAACTACGAATCCCTATACTACTCGTACTTAACCGCCAAGAATGTGGCAGGAATTCAACTTAAAAGCCGGTCAAATTAAAGAGTTTAGTTATAACGGACGCACCATACACATGGCTAACATCTTAAATGAACGGCGTAATGTGAATGCCTCGTAAGTACAGTTGTGAACAATAGAGTGAGGTCAAGGTGGCAAAAATAATGAATTAAGCATGATTCGTTTCTTTTATTTAACAATCAGTATTATACAAGTTATATGTGTTACTTATCTAATTACATAAATGTAAAGAAAAATCACAGATTGTTGAATAATTTTGTATATGTTTAGTTAGACACTTCTGAATTTCCTAACATTTCTTTTATATTCGAATCACAACAGCTCAAGAAGACTGGTGTATCTGTTTAACCGAACAAAGAGAGTAGACCTTCACCGCACGAACCGTAAAAAATGCATTGCAGCTAGTTACGGGTACTATTGTAAGCGGACAAACTAACAGAAACCGTCTTTCCGAAGGGGTGAATATTCACGCACATAGTGTAAGTCGTTTAATGTTTGATTGGCAACACCAGAATTATTGGAGCCTTCGGGATAAGCGGCATATAAGCAGAAAAAATTAAATTGGTTTTCAAAAACTTATCAAAATCCAGATCGCTTTTATTTTGACTTGAGTGTTTTTTAGATAGATCCTAATATCAAATCACAGATTAAGTTTAGTTACCATCACTGAAAATATTTATACAATATAATCAAGTTGTTTATCTCTCTTGTACGGGGCCCGTATCGTATCTTAGGTTATGGTGACAGTCACACCAATTGCTAAAGAAACGTCCTAATTGGTGACAAAACAGTTCAAAAGCAAGACAACACACACGTGTACACACACGCGCATATCTTGTACGCGCGTACAAGATATGCGCGGCATGAGTTTGAGTCTTGGTGCTACGATCAGTGATGAATTATAATATTTTTCAAATAATAACAGCAAACAACGGATAAAATATACTATTTTTATAAATGTTTTAGTTTTTTTACTTTTTCATGAAGTACTTACTATTATCTATTGAGTTAATGTTACTTCAAGGGTAACAGTTATTGTGATAAGTCATAGCTTTTACGTCCTCAGTGGGGCGTGAAAAAGTACCTCACTAGACCACGATAATTAGAATCACCATATTGCATTGCCTGGGTTCGCAATGAGTAGGGTGACCACAACTCTTGGATTCTATTTGTGTTTCCCATCAGGTTGTGTAGATTCACTTTGGCAGGCTCTTAAAATAATATCAATACATAAAATTATATGAAATTACTGTGGATTACATAATTGTAGTTTTTAAAATTAGTTGAAACATAATATATCTGTAAAAATTACCTACACGTATTAAGATATTCTACTTGACTTGAGGTAATAAGTTGTTAATGTACGAAATTAAGTTACGGTTGCTTAACGTAACTTTTTAATTTAGTCCGCTTATGGGAGAACTATTGCTACATGTTCGTTTTCATATTATTCGTAATTAATAGATGAAATTAACACGATTTTTTACCGATGGAATACTAAAATTAGTTACAGTATACTATGTTTCCTTATTTTATGAGAACTGCATATTCGATCACAGAAATAGACCATTTATAATTTTATAATTATATATTTATTTATTTAAATAATAAAATAAATAAATAAAATATTTATTTTTATTTGCATACTGCATAAAGTCACGTAGTCTAAATCTACAGTCCTTATAAAGGTAAATGGACGCACGTTGCGGCTGGACGATCGCCTTTCCGAATTGGTAGCGGAGGTAAACCATACCAATTGCCATATTTTGGGGTTATCAGAAGTCCGAAGACAGGGTGAGGATATGATAG
Source organism: Hypercompe scribonia (assembly GCA_949316085.1). Taxonomy (NCBI): domain Eukaryota; kingdom Metazoa; phylum Arthropoda; class Insecta; order Lepidoptera; family Erebidae; genus Hypercompe; species Hypercompe scribonia. The sequence continues at coordinate 8,819,831 of OX438972.1, read as the reverse complement.
GGCTAGATTCTGGTTACCTCCTCTACTTCCAACAGGGAAACCAACCATCCCAAGGTGGTGACGGATTTATGATCCATAAGTCGTTCAAGGACAGCGTAGAGAAAGTTGGCAGTGTATCGTCAGGGGTAGCGTACCTCATCTTAAACATAACCAAAAGGTATTCCCTAAGGCCATGTACGAAGACATAGCTAAGGCTCTGTCTCGTACCAACACTTCTTTCACAGTTGTCATGGGCGATTTCAATGCGAAAACGGTAGTACATGATTATGGCGAAACCGGGGTAGCACCATTCGGCTATGGGCACAGAAATCGGCGGGGTCAAATGCTGGTAACCTTCCTCGAGGCCCAGGGGCTCTATCTGATAAATTTCTTTTTTCAGAAGAAGCCTCAAAGGAAGTGGACCTGGCTAAGCCCCGACGGAGCTACAAAAAACGAGATCGACTTCATCATCACAAACAAACGCCATATATTTAGGGATGTCTCTGTGATCAATAGGTTCAATATAGGTAGCGATCACCGACTCGTGAGAGGTACCCTAAATCTATGTACCAAAACGGAACGGGTGCATCTGATGAAGTCGACTCGTAGACCAACTCTGCAGCAGGTCGAGGCTGGGTGCGAAAGCTCCCAGCTAGAGCTTCAGAACCGGTTCACCATGTTCGAAACTGTGCAGGACGTAAACGACGCCGCCAACCGCCTGGTACGTGTCATCCACGATTTTGGTTCAAATCACTTTCGACCGAAGAGCATTGAACGGAAGTCGAAGCTCACAAGTGAGACCTCAGATATAATGAAGAAAAGACGAGAGATAACAAATACCAGTACATCTGAACGTCAGGAACTGAATAGGCAGGTAAAGTGGCTGGTAAGACGAGACATTCACCAAATGAATACTAGAGCGATTGAGGACACATTTGTCCGAAATAAGGGCACAAAATCCTCATGTTGTAACCTGACTAAACTAAAAACTGCACAAGGCACCACCGTCACCTCTAAGCCTGAGGTTCTCGCTGAAGTCGCAACCTTTTATGAGGATCTATACACCTCACGAACCCGCCCGCCTGAGACCCATAGCGCGGATGACTCGCGTGCTAGATTGACTCGCCACTTCTCAGGTGAGCTTCCCGCCATCGATCTGGGCGAGATTGGAATGGCACTCGGACAACTTAACAACAACAAAGCTCCTGGTGAAGACGGAATTACAACAGAGCTCCTAAATGCCGGTGGAATACCAATATTAGTAGAGCTCTCAAAGCTACTTAATTCCGTCATTCATATTGGTACTACACCGGAGGCATGGAGCAGGAGCGTGGTAGTGCTATTCTTTTATTTATTTTTTTTATTTTTTTTATACCACGATGGTGGCAAACAAGCATACGGCCCGCCTGATGGTAAGCGGTTACCGCAGCCTATGAACGCCTGCGGCACCAGGGGCATCACGTGCGCGTTGCCGACCCTTTAAAAACCTATTTACCCCCTTCTTGAAGAGCCCCATACTGTAGTTGCCAGGGAAAACCTCGACAGGGAGCTCATTCCATAACGGGATTGTTCGCAGGAGAAAATTTCTCTGAAACCGCACTGTGCGCGACCATTTAGGTTCCAATGTATGTGAATGAACTCCCTGACGATGGCGAGCGGTGCGATGGTAGAAAGTGGCTGTGGGCATCATATCAAACAATTCTTCAGAACACAGCCCATTGTAGAGACGATAGAGCACACACAAGGAGGCAAAGTCTCTCCTAAGACTTAGTGGCTCGATACCGTCTGTGAGATCAGGATCGTCGACTATTCTCACAGCACGTCTCTGAACTAAATCGAAAGGCTCAAGCTGGTACTTCGGTGCTCCCGCCCAGAGATGACAGCAATACTCCATGTGAGGTCGAACTTGTGTTTTGTAAAGTAATAGCCTTTGTGCCGGTGTGAAGTATCGCTTCGCTCTATTCAGAACACCAAGCTTTTTTGATGCCAGCTTGACCTTCTCTTCCAAATGAGCTCGAAATTGGACGTCACTGGAGATGTCGACACCGAGGATTCCAATTCTCTGTGAGATGGTAAGGGGTGTATTCTGGAATTGTGGAACCACAGTGAACGGGGTTTTCTTAGCGGTAAACGCACAGACTTGTGTCTTAGAGGGGTTAAATTGGACCAGGTTATCCCGACCCCAATCGGAGACTCTGTGTAAGGTGCTCTCGATTTGAGACACAAGTTGTTCGCGACTTTCTACTACAACGGTACGAGGGATGTTAGCTCGGCCCGTGTAATATGTATCTCCAGTACTGTCGTCCGCATAACAATGGATACCATCCGTGGACAGCATATCATTGATATGCAGCAAGAACAGCGTTGGAGATAGCACGGAGCCTTGTGGGACACCAGTGTTTATGTCCATGCTTTCGGAACAGCTACCATCGACGACGGCTTTTATGCGTCTGCCGGACAAAAAGCTAGCCACCCACTTGCACAAACCCTCGGGCAGGCCGTAGGATGGTAACTTCGATAGAAGACCCCTGTGCCAGACCCGATCGAACGCCTTTGCTATATCCAGGCTAACTGCCAAAGCCTCATCTTGACTCTCAATGGCTGAAGCCCACCGGTGAGTGAGATACACTAGAAGATCACCAGTCGAGCGACCGTGGCGGAAACCATACTGGCGGTCGCTGATCAAATCGTGCTCCTCTAGGTAACTAAGGAGCCGTGTGTTGATTACACGCTCCATCACCTTAGAGAGAAGGGAAGTTATAGCTATAGGCCTGTAATTCGATGGGTCCGATCTATCACCCTTTTTTGGCACTGGATGCACATGGGCAGTCTTCCACGAAGACGGCACTTGCCTTTTGCGGTAGGAAAGCGCGAAAAGTCGCGTTAGTACAACACACCACACACACACAACACACACAACTCAGGAGCGCACTGCTTGAGCACCACTGCAGGTATGCCGTCTGGCCCACTCGACTTATGAACGTCTAGACAGTTTAGTTCCCGCCGCACTTCTCTTTGCGAAATGTGTATTTCCGGCAAAGAATGTTGGCACGGCGGGTTAGTAGGCGGTACCGCACTTCCATCCTCGTTCATGGTCGAGTTTGAGGCAAAGAGTTGCCCAAGTAGGTCGGCTTTCTCTTTGGCACTGTGGGCCAAGTTACCATCGGCATTTCGCAATGGTGGTAAAGACGACTGGCAAAAGTTTCCCTCGGCCGCCTCAGCAAGAGACCAAAAGGCACGACTCCCAGAGGGGTAGCCCGTAAGTCGCTCACCAATCCCGCCGATGAAATCGAATTTGGCTCTGGCAATTGTCTTTTTGCAGGATCTCGAGGCAGCATTCAGTTTGCTTATATCCTTATTAGCACGGGCCGTGGTCCAAGCCTGTAGGCAGTCTGCTTGACTAGTCTGGCTTCCTTGCAGAGCCGGTTAAACCACGGTCGCTTTTGTTTTCCCGCAGCTACTGATGAGTTAGGAATAAAATACTCCATACCCACCAGGATCGTCTCAGTGACAGCGGCTGCGCAGGGGTCGGGGTCTTCTGACGAGAGACAAAGCTGCCTCCACGGGTACGATGCTTAGAATTCACGCAATCCATCCCAGTCTGCTGATTTATAATGCCACATGCGGTGCAAATCGGCTGGGCGAGGTGGAATATGCCGCGCGTATGGGACTACGGTCCGGACGAGGCAGTGGTCGGATGAGCCGAGAGGTGCGTCCACTGTGATAGTGTAGTCGTCCGGACGCGTCGTCAGCAGAAGGTCCAGCAAAGAGTGCGCATGGCTCTCAATATCAGGTATTCTTGTTGGGGAATGTACCAGTTGTGAGAGGCCATGGGCCAGAGCAAATTCATGAGTAGACCTTCCCGCAAAGTCGGTGGATCGAGAGTTTAGCCACTCACAGTGGTGGGCATTAAAGTCTCCTAAAATCACCAACTCAGCACGGGGGTACTGCTCAAGAACTTTGTCAGTCGTCACTTGCAGGTGCTCAAAGAGTGCTCTAGTCTCCCTGTTGCCGCTATGAGACCTAAATATCTCCGTAGTCTACGCGCACCCACATTACTGACAGGTCCCTGTCTTCATAGAAATGAAGACGGCGACAGCAGATATCCTCCCGGACGTACATGCATACACCGGCACGTCTCAGGAATTTGTGTTCGAGTTTGTAGCCGGGGTAGTGTAGGTATGATGTATCGGCCGGGCAGGATATCTGTGTCTCCGTAAGAAATAAGAGGGTGGGCTGCGCAATCTCCAGATGAAGGTGGACTGCGTTCAGGTTGGAGTGAAGTCCCCTGATATTGCAAAAGTCCATATACGTGGAAGAGGATGCCGCTGTAGATACTCTTTTTCTACTTTTCTTTGTCATTTTTTTTGGGGGGTTTCAATTGGTTTGTGAGGATTTACTGTGTTGACAGCTAAGGGGGCAATGGGGCGGTGCCAATCCGCACATGGCTGATGCGGGTAGTGCGATTTGTCGGCGCGGCGTACGAAAGGGCCCCCGCTCCCCTCCTGCAGCAGCAACCGGGTTCCACTCCGGTCTCCTCCTCCGGCACGACTACTACTGCAGGGATTTTTCGCAGGCTGGCGGTTCGGCCTCCCAGGGTGGAGGTTGTAGTGATCCCTGGGTTCGGGAACCCATCTATCCTGCGGGCGGCCAGCGGACAACCGTTTCAGCGGGTCTTCCTGACCGCCGCGCCCACATCCCGCGCCCACACGAGCCAGTAGCAGTATTATAAGCACCACTGGTCCCCCGTTGTCAAAACAGCGAATCCTCTAGAGCTCTGGATACCTTACTTACCACAGGAACACAGCACTGCCGAAAAACGCTGTGCTATTTGGCTGTGATCTTCTGTAAGGCGGTGGTCCTTTCCCAGTCGGGCTGCTCTAATGTTTGAGCGGAAAATATCGCGCTATGCCCTACCTCTCTTAAAGAACTTATTTTTCAAGAACGGAGACAAAACCCTACTGAAGAACTACCGCCCAATTTCACTCCTGAGCCATGTATATAAGTTGTTTTCGAGGGTTAGTACGAATCGTCTTGCCCAAAAATTCGACGACTGCCAGCCCGTGGAGCAGGCTGGGTTTCGAAAAGGCTGCAGTACCCTGGACCACATACACACTTTAAGGCAAATAATCGAAAAGACAGAGGAATATAACCGGCCTCTCTGTCTAGCGTATGTGGACTACGAGAAAGCCTTCGGTAACGTCGAGACCTGGGCTATCCTGGAATCCATGCAGAGATGCCTGGTACGACTGCCGATATGTTCAAGTGATGAGATGCCTCTATGAAGCTGCAACAATTAACGTTCAAGTACAAGAAAAGAGTACGAGACCAATCCAATTGCATCGTGGGATAAGACGGGGAGATGTTATATCTCCGAAAGTATTTACCGATACCTTTCACATCTGCGGTCTGCAGACGACATAGTCATCCTGGCAGAATCTCTGCAGGACCTGGAAGAAATGCTGAACAGTCTGGACTATTCTTCAAAACGAGTGGGACTAAGGATGAACATCGAAAAAACGAAAATAATCCATATTAGGCTTGTAATCCGAGTACCGTAACCGTAAATGGAGCTGCTATCGGGGTTGTGCAAGAATATATCTACCTTGGGCAAACTATTAAACTTAGCCGGCGCAACTTCGATCGAAGGACCGATAGCAGGACTCGTCTAGGCTGGGCGGTGTTCGGAAAGTTTCGTCACATCTTCGAGTCGCCGATCCCACAATTAAATCATCAGAAATACACATCGGCATCATTCAAATTCTACTATTACCAAAATTAATTATACGGTCAATATTTATGTGTAAGTCTCGTATTATAACGAACACACTGATTTTGAATGACCTTACAAACACTAGGAATTGTTAACATAAATGCAACTCAGTTAAGAAATACCTTCACTGAATAGTCTAATTAGCTATGGAATGATTTTTACTTTATTCCATTTTATAAGATGTTTTTGTTACGCCACATTACTTAACACAACTAACACATCAACAGCCTTGTGATTTTGGCCGGCTAAGTTCGCTGGCTAGACGGTTTGGTATAAGGTTTGTTTCAAGTGCAGTGCTGTTGCATTGGAAGACGTCTTCAAAACGCTCGATATGAATGGACGGGCAATCAATATCAATGGCTGATACCTCTCACATCTGCGGTTTGCAGACGACATAGTCATCCTGGTGGAATCTCTGCGTGACCTGGAAGAAATGTTGAACAGTCTGGATGATTCTTCAAAACGAGTGGGACTAACGATGAACATCGAAAAAACGAAAATAATGCATAATAGGTATGTACCTCCGAGTCCTGTAACCGTAAATGGAGCTACTATCGGGGTTGTGCAAGAATATATCTTTGGCAAACTATTAAAATTGGCCGGCACAACTTCGATGGGGAGGCCGATAGGAGGATTCGTCTGGACTGGGCAGCGTTCCGAAAGTTTCGTCACATCTTCGGGTCGCCGATCACACAATCATTAAACACCAAAGTATTTAACCCGTGCGTTCTACCTGTAATGACATACGGAACCGAGACGTGGACACTCACTATTAGACTGGTCCATAACTTTAAAGTAGCTCAGCGTGTGATGCTGGGTGTTTCTCCGGCTGATAAAATTCGTAACGAGGTTATTCGACAAAGAACTACATTAACTGACATCGCACAGAGAATCAGTATGCCGAAGTGGAAGTGGGCCGGCCATGTCTACAGACGAATCGATGGTCGCTGGAGCCGAGGTGTACTAGAGTGGATACCACGTTTGGGCAAACGTAGTGTAGGACGCCCCGCGGCGCGATGGACCGACGACTTAAAGAAGGTGGCTGGGAGCAGATGGATACAAATTGCCCAAGACCGGGATGGTTGGCGTTCCTTGGGGTAGACTTTCGTTGAGACTTCCGGGCGGGTAGCGGCATACGGCCCCCGCCCGAAGAGATAAACGAGTGGCGAGAAGCCGCTCGTCGAGCCACGATGGCTCGCTGGTCGTCTCGGCTAGAGGCTCCACGTGCTGGCTTTGCCACCGTGGAGGCTCTCCAGCCGGTCATCGCCGAGTGGGCAGAGCGACAGCACGGGACCCTTTTCTTTCGACTGACGCAAATGCTTTCCGTGCACGGTTGCTTCGGGAAGTATCTACACTCGGTCGCCAGGAGGGAATTGAGTCCCGCCTGTCACCACTGCGACTGCAGTGAGGACTCGGCTCAGCACACGCTGGCGGTCTGTTCCGCCTGGGCGGCGCAGCGTGGGATACTCACTGCAGTTATTGGAGGAGATCTCTCGCTACCGATCGTCATACGCTCCATGGTCGGTAGCGACAGTTGTTTTACCGCGGTCGCAATCTTCTGCGAAGACGTAATTTCGCGGAAGGAGGCGGCGGAGAGGGCCCGGATGGACGATCTCTACTCGGACCCAATTCGCCGCCGGCGAACCGGGCGGCGAAGGCGCGCGTACCACCGCCTCATGCCGCCTTGAGTGTGGCCGCGGGTAGACGGGACGGGTTTTCCCCTCCATCCGCTATAGAGGCCAGCCGCGAGGAGGCGACGTCCGCGTGTTCCGTACGTCGCCTAAATGGAGAGTTTATCCGCAGATGGCGTCCGCGGTAGCGGGCAGGCGCTAGGAGGGATCTGGATCTCGTAATAACATCGATCCCTCCTATATCAGGCGCAGAGTGGCACACCGTGTGGTTTTAGTCGGTCCGATTCCGACACACCACCCTGCCGTAAACCGCGGTGGGATGAGACGGCCCGGGGGAGTTTCCACACGTTAAAAAAAAACAAAGACTTTCGTTGAGCAGTGGTCGGCGATAGGTTGAATAGGATATAGGTGAACCAAATCTACATGTTACAGCTTTCTATTTAATTATAAGTGGTTTACTAGTAGTTACTGGTTTACTAACAAATTAGTTTTTTTTCTGATTTTTGAAATCATTTAATTACGTAGATGTTCATTTAGAGTTCCCATCTCTAAAATTTAGCCAACCATGAGAAAAACGTTAAATCCCCGGATTTTGGTATTCAGAACGAGTTGTTCAATTTTAAAAAAAGTTCAGTTATCTTTTAGTTTTAGTAGACAATTTAGTTAGTCTAAATTATGACTTCGATGAAAGATGAAGATGCTCGGTAGAAAAAATAAAATATCGTAAATAAAATTGTTCTTTTTTTAGTGTAAAAAAACATACTGTAAACAAAAAAAAACTTTAAATTGCAACTGATAAGAGATATAATTTCAATATTCAGTGTTACGTTAATAGTCCAAGAGCCCGTGAGTGCCAGACCTTCGTCTTTTTATAAAAGCTGAAAGTTCTTCTATGTGTGTCCCTAGTACGTAGTAGTACGTAGGTAAGAATGATCCCCAAACATGAAGCTGAGGCAGCGGTGGCTTTGGCAGATAACAGACAACAAAGGTGTGTAAAATTCCATCTCAAATTCGTCATGATATAAAACTTGATTTTTTTATATTTGATTCATAATAATATCAAAACTCGCGTTGCTCATTGCCAGACAGTTAGTATGGTTACAACCCTCTGCCGGACACCCCTAAACTATTATAATTTATAATTATACTTACGTTATATTATAAAACCTAAGTTTTATATATAATTTTTTGGGAGCCTATTAAACTATGTTTACATAGTAGCCGGACAGTTTCAAAGGTTCTATCATCTTGCCAGACGCATTCAAAGTGAGCAATAATCGGGAGAGCAAGGAGCGTATACAGTAACTAAAGGTTATATTATAAAACCTAAGTTTCATATATAATTTTTTGGGAGCCTATTAAACTATGTTTACATAGTAGCCGGACAGTTCCGAAGGTTCTATCATCTTGCCAGACGCATTCAAAGTGAGCAATAATCGGGAGAGCAAGGAGCGTATACAGTAACTAAAGGTTATATTATAAAACCTAAGTTTCATATATAATTTTTTGGGAGCCTATTAAACTATGTTTTCATAGTAGCCGGACAGTTTCGAAGGTTCTATCGTCTTGCCAGACGCATTCAAAGTGAGCAATAATCGGGAGAGCAAGGAGCGTATACAGTAACTAAAGGTTATATTATAAAACCTAAGTTTCATATTTAATTTTTTGGGAGCCTATTAAACTATGTTTACATAGTAGCCGGGCAGTTTCGAAGGTTCTATCATCTTGCCAATGCCATTCACCAATGCAATCGATACAACTTTGCCTGCGAAGTTTATTGATACGTCTCTTTCAGTGATCAGAGGCAACAAATTCTTCAAAGGCATTTCGTACTGCCTCTTAGATACCGATTCTTTTTGCCCGCCAAGAAGTTCTTAATTCTATTGTAGAAGTGTATGTGTGTAAGTGTGTATCGTAGAAGAAGAAATCTTAATTCTATTGTAGAAAAAGTAGAAGTCTGTGTGCGCCATGTCTGATGAGTACGGTGGATGACTGAAGGTTTCCAACCCCAGCTCTTGTAACTTGCTTATCGTCGTGCATTGTAGTTTAGGGTCAATAGAGGTGAGTGATTGACCAATGCTGGTTGAAGATATGCGAGTTTAGAGAAACTGAACACAATATTCTCTATTCCAGTTCCTCATAGTACACATCTGCAGTAATACTCATCTCGTTTGGTAAGAAGCGGTGGCGAATGACACCGGCACTAGACAACTAAACAGCTGCTATCAGTAAATCTAGACATTTCTAAAGATGTTTTAATTTAAAGCATTGTTTAGGTGCTGCACCAGGATTTAACCAACTTGCTGAGCACTTGTGATTGTTAAACACAGTTCATTTTTCGTTGCGTATAACAATATGGTTCAAAATTCCTTCGGTTGTATGTCTATTAAGCAGGGCAAGGCATATCTCGTCGCTAATTTCGTGTTATTCATATATTTGATTCTAGGCTGGAACGATTTATAAAAATATTTTTTGTTATAAAGCATTATTTCAACATAGGTACTAATCCACTCGATTGACAGCCAATTGGCATTCAATTTCTATTTCGTGAAATCAAAGTTCACAGAATGTTTGTGTTCAATGTGTATATTTAAGGCATGGATGTATACACAATCATTATTTTATTACAACTGTTTCTTGAATTTGCAACTTTTTATTTGAAACCTGCGTGCCTCTTAAACGCACACATTACAACTCCTATGAACAAGTACATGTATCTACATGTACCTACTGGCGTCATCTGGAGTTGTGTGTTCGATGTCCAAAAATATTATTACTATATTTATTTTTTGCTTTCAGAATGCCAGTGCTGTTCAGAGTATGGTTCTGATCCCTACGAGTACAACGTGATTTTCTAACAATACAGGACTTGAAAATTAAACCTGATTCATTTGCTTTTTCTTTTACTTTGTAATGTACGTTACTACTAATTTAAAGTAATGCTCATTGTTATAATTCCTCATTTGATATTACGAGTGACCCTAAAGATCAAGGATAGTAAATTTAAAGTGAAGACAATACTTCCAAAATGCATTTATTACAATAATAAATTAGAATAATAGTTACATGGAAAACTTTAATGAATTACCTTGGCCACCATGTGATGATCTCTTACAAAATACTTCACAAGTTACTTGATTTTGCACTAGATTCCAAACTGAGTCGCAAGTTTTGTGCGAGCTTGTCCATGAATTCGAACGTTTCGCAGTAGTCAGCCTTTGTGACATTTTTCATACCCTTAATACAAATAGCAAGATCCTTGGTCATTAATCCAGATTCAATAGTGTCAATACAAACCTTTTCCAAAGTCTCAGCAAAGTGTTTCAGTTCAGCATTGTTGTCCAACTTAGCACGATGGAGAAGTCCTCTGGTCCAGGCAAAGATTGAAGCGATTGGATTGGTAGATGTTTCCTTACCTTGCTGGTAGAATCTGTAATGTCTGGTTACTGTACCATGAGCGGCTTCTGCCTCAACAGTCTTGCCATCAGGGCATATAAGCACTGACGTCATTAGACCCAAAGAACCATAACCTTGAGCTACTGAATCAGACTGCACATCTCCATCATAGTTTTTACACGCCCAAACAAAACCACCTTCGGACTTCATAGCATAAGCGACCATATCATCAATCAACCTGTGTTCATACCAAATACCTGCTGCTTCAAACTGAGTTTTGTATTCCTTTTCATAAATCTCTTCAAAAATGTCCTTGAATCGACCATCGTATTTCTTAAGAATTGTGTTTTTGGTACTGAGGTAGAGGGGATACTTCCTGTCAAGGGCATACTTGAACGACGAATGAGCAAAGTCAATGATAGATGCGTCAGTGTTGAACATACCAATAGCGACTCCGGGACCTTTGTACTCATTAACAACATGCTTGATAACGGGTTCTCCAGCAGTGGGCTTAAAGATGATTTCAAGAGTGCCGGCACCAGGTACAATAAAGTCGGTTGCTTTATATTGATCAGCGTGAGCATGACGACCAATTATGATAGGTTTGTCCCAGCCAGTTACGAGACGAGGAATGTTCTTACAGATAATGGCTTCCCTGAAGACTGTACCTCCAAGAATGTTACGGATTGTTCCATTAGGACTCTTCCACATTTTCTTGAGCTTGAATTCTTCAACCCTCTTTTCATCGGGCGTAATAGTAGCGCATTTTATGCCGACGTTGTATTTTTTAATAGCTTCAGCACAGTCGATTGTTACTTGGTCATCAGTCTTATCTCTGTTTTCCATACCCAAGTCATACACATGCAGCTCTATGTCCAAGAAAGGCAATATAAGCTTTTTCTTAATGAGGTCCCAGATAACTCTGGTCATCTCATCACCCAAGACATCAACAACGGGTCCAGCCTTGATTTTCGGCATTTTTGATATCTGAAAAGAGCGTAAATTATAAACATTTAGATTAAAAGTGATAAGATAATATACACGCTTCAAAAAGCAATCCTTTTAAAAAGGTTTTTAAAAAACTTCTATGGAAAATGTTCTACATTACTAGCAATCTACCGAAAAGTAAACTGTTGCTAGGCACTCATTCATTTATGTTAACATTACATCATTGCTATCTCGCGACATGACTATAATTCTAATGTAAATAAAATGTTAAAAAGTTTAAACATATGACCTTGAAGTGAGGTTCAAAGATTAAACATACAAAGAATAAATAATGTTGATGAAAAGGTAATTTTTACTAACATTGAGAATTTTGGATTTGATTTATACATAGGGCAATTAATGTTTGTGTGTCAGTTGTCTTAGTCTGAAAATGTATAGCCTATGTGCATATATATAATAATAACCAGAAAAGACATTTTCCATATCTTTATTTATCTATGTATTTATACGCTTATGATGTACTCCTAGCAGATTTCGACCACAGATCAGCCCACTACACAGCAGATATTATCGTGCACAAGTGAGTGCACAAGCATGTACTCTCTATTCCCCACAGTCACACTTATACGACTGGGGGGTGATCAGATGCAGGGTCAATGGATAAGCAGAAAAATCCAGATTCTTGGGTTGGGTCAAAATGTGTATTTTGGAACCAACCCAACCCAGGAATCAAACGATTGAGTTATCTACATCTATATAAGATAGTAAGTTTTGTTAATAAAAATAGCTAAACAGTACAAAAAGCTAGACAGACCAGCAGTGGACTGCAATAGGCTATTGATGATGATGACATAAAACCTTTTTTCATTATAAACAGTAACTACTGTATGTATATACACATTCTCCTGTCCACATTAATACAGTTCGGTTATTTTCCTTTTGACTTGTAATACATACATGTACCAAATCAATTTAAAACAATCTTTACAACTTTGACAAAGAATCAAGAGTAAGGCTAGATAACAAACATATCAATTCAAAGCAAAAAAACTTGGGAATTTAAAATCATGCAGTTATAACTGATTTAAATACACATTATTTACAATAAGCACCAGATAATATGAAGATGCTGAAAGAGTAAACATGTTTTGGTATCATTAATGATCATGAAACGTTTCATTTGTCATGTACTGAATAACAAAAACATGATAACATTGTTTTGTCTGTAAAATGAATGTTATTTCTTATTTAAACTTTACTATTGCATTGTAAAATAAATATTATTAAAAACGAAAATTATCCTGAGATAAGATTCAAGTCGACAATTGTTTGGAATGGTAAAATCTGAATTAAACATATTTTAGTTTTTGGAAGTCGTAACTTATTTATTCTCAGACTCCGCAGGATGTTATATAGTCATTTTATACCTATATATCTCAGATTGGACCACAAACCTAATAAAATAGAGGCCAATGTGATTACCTATGCCATATCTTCCAATATTATTGCAGTGTATTATTATTTATATAGATAAGAACCCTTAATAATTTAATATCTTATGAGAATCAGAGATTCATTTTTGTGATTGATGTATAGTAAAATGATAAACTATGAAACATGAATTTAAAGAAACAAACATAACTTTAAGACATAAGAAAGAAAAATATGGCAAAAATTGGTCTAAATCAATAGATATTATACGGTAAAATAACATATTTTTTTACATAGCAGCATAGATACTATGTGCATGATTATGTATAAGCATTGATAAAGTATTATTTGAGATAAGAATGGATGTTTTAAACTTATAATATATAATGAGAATGGTTTTATACACAAGTCCACCTATTTGGTCGAGCACACAACTACAACAACAAAAAGGGCTGAGTTTTTTTAATATTTATACTATTCAATCTACGTGTAAGATATCCTTGCCTATAAGGAATTCATATTCCTTCAGGCATGATATATCTGAATAATTTGGTACCATCCAGTTATATAAATTATGTTTTAATACTTTAGTTTGCTCAATTCAGACAGTTTTGAATAACAAGTGAATAGATTCTAATAAGATTTTAATGAACTGGGATAACAATAACTTAAGGTTTGCTTTGGTTTGGTTTAATGCACCTCCAAGATTATGGTAAATATAATTGAATCACTACCAAAAAAATCCTGATAGTGAGCATGATTTTATGCTTAGTTGTATATAAGAGTTCTAGATCTTGTGTGATTCAAAAACAAATTGAATATTTACAATGGGTAGTCTTACACCTAAAACGTAAATTTCAAAACCATAAAATCCATACAAAGCTATGGCCTATGGCAGGCGATTTTTGTTTTTAATTATCAGACCTATGTCCAATTTAACAGACTTTAATGGGACGATAACACGAAATTTATGTGAATAATAATAAAAAGTGTCATTACAATCACCTGATGAAAGTTCTTTTTAAAAAAGCGTGTCATACAGTATTTTAACATTTATATTAGAAGAAAATATTAAGAAGTTTTGATACCGTGGTATTGAATGGCCGTTCACCATATTATTGATCGTAGTTCAATGACACAAAGTAACTGTGCTACAAGTTTGTGAATACCTAAACTGGAAGATTAAGGAGTTCTAAAAATACACACCGTACCTAACCTGTAACAAATGACTGAAACTTGAAGCAGCGTACATTTTGTTTTTTTTTTACTATAGAAATGGAATCGTGGCAACCTCAATTAAGAGCAAAGTCCAAAAGGCTTTACTGGCAGGTTTTATTAAATCATATTAATGCATTTCATTTTACAACAGATAGACGAGATTAGATATACTTATAATACTCAGACATAATTGTTAAACAATTTTATTAGCTTACCTATCAATGTTTTATATTAAAATATCGGTTTCGTCCCGTCTTGCTGCACCCAGTTTACAAGCCGAACTAAAGCATAAGCAATAATAGCAAGAGCAAGCAAACTAAAGTATGACGTGGCTGACTGCCGCGCTGGCCAATCACCATTCAATATAGGTACTCAATTATACACCGTCTGACGAAAGAAGTCCCACGGCGATAAATGTAACTATTGTGACAGATCGGCCATATTTGTTGTTGTTAGTTTCATTATCATTGAGTCATTTTCCATATTTACGATGCCTAAAGCTGTAAGAATGGACTAGTCGAGAAACATTTACGAAGGTGAAGAAGCTTTGTCAAACAGAATAGTAAAAACGAAGCGGTTTTACACCAACAAATAATGTTCGTAATAGGATAGCCGCCGTGACAGGTACACATTTGGAGATACCAGTAATGTGATTTTTACCATTTTCCTTGGGAATTATTTATATTTTTTACCTATTGAAATGAAATGATTTTCTTATTGTTTAAGATTAAGACATTTAACTAAAATTTATCGACACTTGAAAATTTTGAAGTGCCTACTGTGTTTGAAAACTGAAATTCATGCTGATAAATAAGGTACTTATTTTAAATTAAACTAGACAAAAGCCATATTGCTTGAATTAATAAAACAAAATAACTGACCGAAAATAATTTTAAAGTTGCCTGAAAAGGCGTTTTTAAGCACGACTCCAAATGATTGGTTTGTTTGGTGCAATTGGGTTCTTCTCATGTTTTCATCTGACATAAAAGAGTCGTTTTCTCAGGCTCTATATTTAAAAAAAAACAGTAGCAGTCGTGGGACTGCCGATAGAAGTGAAAACGGAACTATTAAGTTGAGAGTAATTAAAACTATATGCAAAAATTATATGAAATTTTTTATGTTTCATATATAGCTATATAGAATATATAATATCATATATAATATATAATAATAATAAATTTCATATATAATATATAATATCATATTCTCCATAGCTATAGATATACTATTATCATTAGCATGTCGGTGATGCGAACCGAGGATTTTACCCTCTACCAAAACGCTCAACGCGCCTAAAGAAGTTTTCACTTCAACAAAACATGTAAAACAACAAATAGTCTGGAATCAAACACATCGATGATCGAAATTATGATCTTAAAATATAAGAACTAAAAGTTTTAAATTCTACTTCATTTGATCTCTCGTGAGACAGAACATATAATGAGTTAGAATCACAAAATGTATATACATATTTGGTCTCACGAAAGAAGTCCTGTAGACGCAGTGCTGCAGTAATGCGACGGAATATTGCATTGAATTTGCCAGAAACCCTTAGTGAGTTTATTATTGACTTCCTGATAGTATACTAAATTGAAGACTTCGTTCAAATGTGTTTATCTAAAAAATCGAACAAATTCTAAGGGGAAAGAGTTCTTACATGTTAATAACATAATTGTGGTCACCGTTTCGGATTTATTCCTAGCTATTTTAAACATTTTACATAATGGCACTGAATAAGCAAACCTTCTGAAATCACAGTTGAAAATGCTTTTTTCGCCAGCTTTAAAATTATTTTCCGTGCTTTATTTTATTTTGCCAGTTCATAAACGGCTTTTGTCCAGGTCTGTTTAAAATAATTATTTTTTTTATATACTACTACTATGGTATTTCTATTTTCAAACACGGTAGACACTAAACTTTTCAATATAATAGTGTTGATAATCTTTAGTTCAATGTTTTAATTCTGAACTCATCTCGATGGGTACAAAAATATTTAAAAAGTAGCAAATGAAATGGTTAAAATCACATTAGTGACACTCTCTTACGAACATTATTTATAGATATCAAAACGCCCCGATTCTACTGCTGTGCTTCACAAAACTCCTTCATCTTCAATATTATTTCTGGACTTGTAATTTTTACTACTTTATGCATAGTAAACATGGTAAATCACTACAAAACGCAATAGCAAAAACTTAGCAACAACATTTGGCAACAACGAACATAGGCCATCTGTCACATTAGTTACATTTATAGCCATGGGACTTCTTTCATGAGATAGAGTATACTCAGATACTTGTCTTGTATCCTTCGAATCTTTTTTGTACGGCTATACATTTGAAGGCACATAGTACAATTAAAAATAATTGAATGTCTACTTTTCCTCTTGTAATTTTATACAGACATACAGCGCTCTATTTGAAAGCACGGTACAATTTTTCACCTAATCAAATAAATGTCCAAAGTCCAGGCCTATATACAAATTGAGCGTCATGTATCTTTATGTGGCTCGTCATGTGTGTAGCTGACGAGATCGGTTTGTGGTAGAAGGGATTAAACACATCACCATTTATGTTCTTTACTATTAGTATCACTAATGTTCTCATTAAATCATTCGGTGAATGTGAATGACCTATGCACAACGTATAGAATACGGCTGGTACTCTAGGTAGATATACATAACGTGTAACGAAAGGTAACATAAACATATGCTTACAAAAATTTTAAAAGTATTAATTGGCAGTGAATGTGTTATCTACAGAGTTAAGTATTTTAAATATTAAATAGACAATTTAGGATTCTGGTTTACCACAGTTGGAAATTAGAGGTGCTTCAGTTTTGTCTTAACGAGAGTTCCGTTTTCAGACTTTTTTATACATATCTGGTACAGGCATTAAAATCAATTAATCATCCAAACAGAAATAATAGGTAGTATTTCTATTTTATTCCAATGATTTATGATGTCTTTGAATTTCCATACTTTTTTTACATTTGCCTAAGAAAAAATGTTGTATTTATTATTTTATTTTGAAAAAAAACGTTCACTGTTGATTAAGTTTGTTAAGAATGAGAGCATCTAACCTTCGGTTATGTTTTGTTGCCCTTTGTTGCAGCCAGTATCATTTTATTAAAACTAATAAATCACTGCAGAGTGTTCAGTGTCGCAATCATCCCAATATCTAAATTAAGCTGTGTTCAGCTGCCTATTAGCAAATAAGTAGTGGTTTAATCGGTCCCAGACCCCAGTTTTGGAGTAAGACGAAAGAACCGAATTAAGAATTCAGTCGTTAACACCACAAGAATGTACAATTTGTGTTGAGCATGTGATAAAAAATATCCGTCGAACAACTCCGTCCAATTACATAGGCAAATTTATTATCTATCTGTGGGTGATGACAGTTACAGTAATTCCAAAAAAATCGAAGTCAACCAAATGTATTATGCAAGGGTTTCAGGTAACATTTCAGGAGTTAAAACAATTGACTCAGACTCAGATGAATAAACCATGATGGTTACCTCTTTTTAGGAGAGGTCTTTCTTCAGTAGTCGACGGCGATAGGCTGAAACAAGCAAGCAGGTGAATAAATTTGCTTAACGCGGCTTAAAATACCATATGCCTGTAGTCTACGCAGTCTGCGCTTTCTATGCTTTCCATAACTAATTATTTGTAGGCACAACAAAATTATTAGAATAGAAAAAGAATCTTCTCAATTCACAGATGTTTTTATTTCCTTATGTATTTTTTCGTAACTATTAAAGTCATAAATACTCTGACATGTTTATACATACGAGTACTACCTATGTTTCTGAGTATGTTTATCATGTTAAATTACGTTAATTGAAAAGACTTTATATTGTTCAACAAATTACAGATTACAATTTATTGTGAGGAACTATTTATTTCAATTGACTCGTTCAAGACAAAAATAATGAGTAAATGTTTGCTATTTTAAACCCCATGAGTATCAGGACAGTGATTCAGGTAGCATAAAATAATTGTTATATCTTTAAACAAAAAGCACAATAATTTTAACTTCATACTCATACTACATCCACACATACTTTCAACCGATAAAAAATAAAGAATTATACTGCCTATGAAATCGGTTTTTATGAAATAAGTTAAAAATATTTAATATTCCAAGTATTTTTTCATATGCATGGGGTGTAAGTGCAGGTACGGCACATGTAAAAAATATTGTGATATCAATTTATTTATTTGGCATATTTAAACAATAAAATGAATAGCTTTATATTAAAAAATCACACACTTTGTTTTTTTTCTTATATTATAGATTAATAGACAGTAATTTTAAAAATTTTGGCTTAAAAGTCAACATCTAGTTTTTTTCTTATATTCAAACAACAATTTTAAAAGATATAAAATACGGCTTGAATTGAATTATGAACTATTTTAACAATCAAAATTTATACGAGTGTTATTATTTTTATAAAAACTCATCGGCAGTCGATAGATACACAACACTAAACTGTCAACGCATCCCCGCCTCACTCTTCATCCTAACTAAAAAAAGTCCAAACTGATATTTTTGTTCTATGTATTTCTCACTAAAAAGAAATAAGATGCGATAAATCTTGTTAGAAACAGAACAAAGTAATACATACTGTCATAGAAAGTTTTAAGTATATGGATCGACCCAGTGTCGTAATCCTGTGACCAAGTCGTAAATAAAATTGTTGTTATTTTAACATGTAATTCACAGTTATTGGTGAATGCGATTGTTTCGAAATGGTGGTGCAAAAGAATTGGAATAACATTGATGCGTCGCAACAGAACCCAGTTTCCGAAAGCTCTACTAGTTCGTGGGGCTTTCAGGCTCCTTCCAAAACTTCAAGCGTACGTCCTAGCATTATTTCTACCATGCAGACGGTAATAAAATCGTTATTAATTTGAATTTAATCCTGAATAACTTGCTTTTATTGAATCTGCCCAAAATAATTAAGGGTAATCAAAGTAACATCCAGGATTATCATTCAATGTTTTGTTTTTAAAGTTAAAATTAATTTTGGATAGAAGATTGATTAAATAAAAAACTTGTAGTACTTGTGCTAAACATATTATTTTGTATATAGATATTTTTTAATAATACTATAATTGTAGTGTCTATGTACTTTAGGCATAGACTACACAACATTTAATGTTTTGAATGTTACAATGCTTCCCATGTATGATCGTTTTGAGAAGGCTATGCATGTATTCAATTTTATTTTAAGAAGTCTATATTTCCAGAAGCAACCCATAACTAGGCAAATAGCCATAAACACTCTGGCTGCTATGCACAGAAGATTCAGTCTCCCTGGACCAGTACAGCCACATTCAAGGCCTATAGCAGAGTTTAGAGCTAGTGCTAATAAGTCACTAGATATGTTACGCCAAACAATACAGTCAGCTGTCACTAGAGAGATTGATCAAGTCATTAAGAAGTATTTGGAGGTGTGTATTTGAAGTTAAAATTGTTTTCTATTATTGTTTAAAACATAGTACTACACATTATATATATATAAAATTACTAGGTGAGCCATGCAACCTCAGCTACATTTTTTATTGCCCATGGCATGATGGTGAACACTGTCAATGTAAACAAATTTGTTTACCATAAAAAAAGTTATAGTGGGTCAACCATTAAAGATAGACACATGCTATCAAGGACTTTTTTAGTACTTTTAAAGGGGAATAATTCTTTAGTAAATTATTTTTGCCAATCTAACTGTTTACATACTACTAAGCGCATACAATGAAAACTTTTGAAAGGTATAATTTTCTCTTGTTGCGATATTTTTTATCGATACTCTGCTCCTTTTGATTGTACCGTGACGGTATATAGCTTATAGCCTACTTCAACAATGATTTAATTTAAAGACATTTTCAAATCGGTATAGTAACTTCTGAGATTGGTGTGTTCAACCAAATAAGTAAACAAACTCTTAAACTTTATAATATTAGTAAAATTTTGCCCTGATTTACTAATTAATTAATACATTAAACCACTGGAGGTAGAAACTTGAAATTCTGGCATCTAATATCTTTACATTGTAAACGTAACATATAGTACTAAGAAAATATTTTAAAAATTATGCTACTAAAATGGTGGTAAAAATAAAAAATTAATGGTTTTATGAAATAAAATAACAGTTGATCATGCTAGCGTAGACGCAAACAATAACTAGTGGACGAAAGAAATTAATATAACATTTTTAAATTACTGCCAACAAGTGCAGTCTAATTTAGTACCTCACAATATATCACTTTAGTGTGTATATTAACTTCATTCAACTATTTGTATTGTACTTAACTAAGTCTTCAGCTTGTGTACTCTGTTTAGTTTGATAGTTGTCTATGTATGAAACACATACATTATATTGATAATGTACACCATATTATTGCATATATATGTATACATTTTTGGCTACTCAATAAAAAATAAACCTATATAATAATGTATACTTAAACAACAAATACTTTTTTCAGAAATTCTTTGTACCTGCTGTTAACAATATAAGATTGAATTTGGGTGATGAGTCTGTCAGTGAAGATCAGGTAATAACCTTTTAAAATATTGTCCAAATAAGTTCAGTATTTTTTAAAACTTTCTAATTATGATAAATTTTTTCAGGTTAGAGCAGTATGTAGAGCCATGCTAGATGCAACTCGTCTATTATATACTACTCCACCAAGGCCAGCACAGTCCCCACTGGAGAATAGTGATTCTGAATCTAACAATAGCGCTGACTCTAAATTTGTTAAGCAACCCACAGTAAGTTTTCTTCTAATTTTTTTCAATTGGAAAATATAAATGAATATTACTGTAATCTATCATTAATAGTAACTATGTTCTATATAGTAACATCTTATTCATCAAGCAGCAAACAAATTTTTGGAGTTTTACAATTTGTAGTGTTCTACCAAAACTGGTTTTTCAGCTGAAACCGAAGTATTGGCCTTGCTTTCAATTTCGGCAGAAACCGAAATTTACTCAAACATTTGAAATTTCTGTCGTGCACTGAAATCTATTGTATATTTTATACAATTATTTACATATACATACAGACAGTTACAGAGTCAGAAATGAAATAAAAAGACTACCTTTAACGTACATATATTTTTATATCATTAGATGATATACGAAATAAATATATTATATTATAAAAGAGTTATCATACTTTTTTCTAAATACATTTTTTATATATCATGGTTTATAGATAAAAGAAATATGTTATATCTATACTAATGTTATAAAGCTAAAGAGTTTATTACTTTGATTGGTGGTACACGCCAATCTCAGGAATTAGTGTTCCGACTTTAAAAAATATTTGAGTGCGGGATAGTCTACTTACCGAGGAAGGCTACATATTATCATGTTACGACCAATAGGAGCGGAGTCCAGTAAAAAGTTCCTATTGAGTGTTTTGCGTGAACTGTTAAAATTTTGCAAAAATTATATATGATAGAATTGTTAGTCTTTAAGTTCTTAAAAAAAGTTCGCAACACTAACTGTCTATCTATAAAGGTTGTCTACCTATAACCTTTACAAATTTGTTCAGGCAGATGAAGTTACGTCGCTTAGCAAGTTTTATTATACATTTTTTACCATGCACCACTAGTTTTGACCCAGCAGTATGTATCATTCTTTGAGAAAGTAAATATTTTTGTTGTCTCGTAATCTTTGTACCGCGTTTACAAAAATTCGGCAGTCTGTTGGACATACACCATTTATTCCATAACTCAGTATGCCCGTAAAGCTAACGGTACGTTTTGATATAGTTGCCCGTAAATTATTATCACGTCAGGATATTCCGCGGTTGTAAACGTCATTTACGGCATTATGAAGGTTGGTACCGATGACCCAATAAAATTAAAAGACGGATAATGCACTCAGGTTCAGACACATTCCTATTTATTATGACAAAAGTAATAAGACTAATCAATAATATTATATCAATTGTGAACAGTTTCTAGACGAATCTCAACTAATAATAATATTAATAATATTACATACTACAGTAATTCTTTATAAATACGTCTACAAACAGAAAAGTATAAATCACACAGTGACCTGCGTTAGCTCAAGGCCAAGGGCTGACGGACTAGATGAATTAATTAAAATCGCATTTCTTACTCCTGATGACGCAGTATTCAACTTATTTCATTCGATTCGAATCTAGTAAAAGTATTATAATAACAGCCAAAGTGTTGTTATCGCGCTGCAAAGAAATGTACTATAACTGCATTTACACGATGTTGCAAATTATAAATACATAAAAGTTATCCTGTTAAACTATTGGGTATTTTTCACTCCAACTCTAAAATCTAGTCTGTATGTTAATCGGTTCTATACAAAATATAACATAAACTCAATGCAATTAACAATTAACGGCGGCACGAGTCGGCGAACATGAGGTAGCTGTGAAGTTGACCAAAAAGAAAACGCGATAATTTACAAAGTAGTATCCGACCGAAACTGGTTTTGGCCTTGCTCTCAATTTCCTAAACCCAGTGTATTTTTTACACATTTGTTTGCGTATACAGTCATTTAAACAAATAATCAAAAAATGAATAACCTCACACATATTACACACGGCTGTCTGAGTCTGATTCTGAGTTAGGCAGAGCCTATGCTCTGGTACCCAGACTGCTAATAAACATTATTAAATATTTCTAAATACTTACACATCGTAGATTTTTTTTTATGGGAGGCTACCGAAGTGACTATAAGTCTCTAAATATATAAATTATAATAAATAGAATCTAAGAGTTGTGGTCACCATACTCAGTAGTTTGGTGGCCCATGCTAAGGTGGCCTAGTAAAATGCTTTTGCACGCCTCGCTTGGGTACGTAAAAGGCATAACAGTCATCGTGGCATTGTATTGCATATATTGCACCTACCGCGACAACTGTCACCCATGCATCAATGGACCTCCAGTCTCGCACTCAGCAACGAAACACGACAGTACGGATGCTGGCGCTTTAGGTTGATCTTCTGTGGGAGTACTGTACCGGTCGAACTGGCCCGTTCGTGCTGAAATCAGTATGGCTCTACTACCTAAAATTACTGCCCGACACAGACCAAATAATCGAGCTCATCATACAAATATTTTTCCTGGGTCAGCATCGAACCCACGATCTACGGCTTAGCAGACAGGGCCACTAATCACTAGACCAACAGACAGTAAAAAAAGACAATCATTAAAGTATGTAAAAAATATATTTTTTATATCATTCGACTATTTGATAATACGTGTATTATTCATTCAATGTGTAGCGACGCTATGCGCATGTGTTTTTGTATTATATAATATTAAATTAATGCAAAAGGATATTAAATAAACAATCATTTTTTTATTTTAAACAATCTCAATATTATAATTTTAATAGTGCTATTATATATTTATTACTTCCTTAAGTAACATGTATTTCGGGCAATATTAAATAATTAATTAACTGTGTGATTACGCCACGAAGCTGAACTTACTATTGATATTTTTTTGACTGAACGTCAGAATTTCACTAAACTGATTTTGCTTAAGGTGAAGTGCATACTAAAGAGCGCAGAGCAGTCACTTAGGCAGCTAATATATATATTTATAGATAATATATATATATATTTATAGAAATATAAATAGAAATATTTATAGAAATTTATAGATATAATATATATATTTATAGAAATATATAAATATAAAAGATCATTCCGGTCGAAGTTGAGGCTAGACCTCATGGTAAACAAGTTTTTAAGCAATTCTTTCGCTGTTTCAACAAAGACTATTTTACAAAAATACACCTACGACATTTATTTTCTAAAATGAAAGCAATTAGGGAGAATAATAAAAAATAACTTCTCTAGTAGATTATAACTTAATATTTGAAACCCTTCTAAATAAAATGCAAAAGAACACCCTTGAACCTGTTCTTGTTTTCGTTTAAATTTTTATCATTATGATATCTTAATAATATCACTATGTTTATCTTGAGCAAACAAAGCGTCACTTGCTTAAAAAGAATAACAGTAATTTAACTTGCGTTGTTAGAGTTGTTTAAAAAACATAAGATAAATAACAACAGATAAGAAATACATGTTTTATTGTGGTTATACTATCAATAAAATGAGAGTGGAGTTATATGGGTAACTGCTATTTTCTTCATATTAAGTAACCAACATAATAAAAACGAAACTTTTTTGTACCTTCTGTTTTTAAAAAAACATTTTTTTGTGAATTAAATTTTTATTAAAAGAGAATTGTGTCTGTAGCATGAGAACAAAAAAAAGTAATTTATGAGTGGACAAGTAAAGTAAAAATTAGCTTGTCCGAGTTTTTACGGTTTAGGACTTGCTGAAGTATTTAAATTAGACTCTTTTTATTTTATTTATGTTTTTTACAGTTGCAAAGTCCATCACAGAAGCGCAAAGATGCAGATAATGATGTTGACGTGAATATAAAACGTAAAAAAATCAAACAAGAAGATACTACAGACAGTGCGTCATCATCACCTCTGCCATCACCAGCAATCAGAGACCCTGAAAAATGGAATCCTGCGAGACTTTCACAGGACACATTGTTCATTATGGGATCTCATGCTCATAAAGTATGTAGTTAATTTGATTTAAAATAGAACGAGACATGAAAATAAAACAGTCTAACATTAAAAATAAAGAATTGCGTATAGTTAATAGTAAAAATATGAAGTTCAAAGGTCGGGTCTTGAGTTATGATCGTGCAAGTCCACGGAGATAGTAATTTTTTATCTGTTACTACACATCAACATTATTTATAACAACATCACTGCGGAGATAATGCCTAAGAATAACAATTTTTAAAACTGTTGATAGAAACTTCATCCAATATTTTCTTTAAGAATATTGAAATATGATTTTGACTAAAGTAATAAATGTAATTCTTATAGGTATTAGGCTTAGGAAATTCACGTGGTCGTTTATACACACGTCACGCTGGTTTGCCAAGGTATCCAGCTGACACAGCCGACAAAGAATGGATTGCTAGTCACAATTTAGTCAATGCCGTTGGAGGAAAGACATACATTATGGTGAGTAATTCTTTTTACTTGCAATACTTGAGTTTAAATATATATAACATTTTTTTTAATTTCATTAGGTATTGGAAGACATTGAAGAACTGGCCAATAGTGATGCATACCGACATAATTCGCTACCAATGCTTGGTGAACTAACTGGGTTTAAAGTTCCTATGTTTATGTTGCGGAAAATAAAGTCTTATGTATTAAAAAGAGCACTAAGTGGTGATTTGAACAACGCTGATAGTCCTCAACCCACAACAAGTAATGTTGCCGAAGAAGATAAATATAAGATAGAGGACATTAAAGTTGAACCGAATCATGATAATTTCGATAGTAACAGTTTCGATGCGAGTCAATACATTGGTAACGGTGAAAATAGTAGGGATTTCTCTGATGTTCCAACATTGAAAGAGGATACGGACTTTGCTGACATTAAAGTTGAAGATATTGACGATATTAAAGTCGAAAACATAAAAGTCGAAGATTTAGACGAAATAAAAGTGGAAAGTATTAAAGTTGAAGACGCTGACTTGGTCAGCATGAAAGATAACTTTGGCGATATAAAAGTAGAAGGCATAAAATTAGAAGATGACGATTTTGGCATTTGCAAGGATAATGAAGATGACCAGAGCCATTTAGTGGATGGTTTATTAGAATCTGATATTGAATTTTTAAGCAGAAACCTAGGTAACATTGAAAGTGATGCTGATGCCAGAAAAACTATTGAGAAACTGACAGGTGCTAATCCAGACACCATTACTTTGGTTGGCGACGAATTCGATTTGGGGACAACCTTGAATACTAGTAATGTAAGAAAATTTTCTAAAGCAATTATTATTTTACTGTATGACTGACTGTCTTATTTTAAATATTTTGCTTCTTTCATTACAGTTCTCAGTAAATCAAACGAAGTGTATAACGGTGGCGTCGACAACCAGTGGCATGGTACACAGTGTACCAGTTGCTCACATTGCCACTCCGCCTCGTATTACTGGCAGTACCGTACATTACTATACCAGTTCAAATGTACCACCAAGCGGACAGCGGACAGTCCATCATCTGCCACAGGCTACTGTCACTATACAGAGTATACCAGGTTCAACATCGCAGATGATTCGTGGGTTAGTGTTCTATTTTATCGAATAAACCTACGTGCGAGAGGACCTTCACATGTTTTAAAAATTGAGAATATATAATTAACAATTGATATTTTAATACTTGTGGCTAACTGTATACATTATATACTAGAAAAAAAAGGGTATCCAATATCTATTCAGTGCCTGACATACATTTTTTAAATTACTTAAACTTAGACTTAAAGAGTTTACTTTAAGTTAAATTTCTATTACTCTTGAAAGTTTAAAATGGTTCCTAATTTAGCTTTAAAGGGCACTTTCGAGTGTACCAAATCTAGAGTTCTGTTTTTGACATTAACGTTTGAGAATTACCAATGTTTAGCTGGATATTTGGCAAACAGAAATTTAATTATTCAACTTCAAAGTTGACTATTCATCAATAGTCTGGTTGAAGTGAATAACTTGATTAAACGTCATCTCTAGCATATATTAGTACACTAGTATATATTAGTGTATGCTACTAACTATTACTAATATAAGGGTATTGTAAAATGTAATTATCTTACCAGTGTCGGTTTCCACTTCCGATATAGTCTGGTCTTCAACATAATAGAATATTTTATTTGCAGGATACCAATCAGTACTAAAACTGGTACATTCAGCACAGTCATGTCTCAAGGTACTGCCAGTACCATAATTGGATTTGGAACACGAACGTCCAATGCGACTATCATTGGAACGCCACAATATGTCAATGTGTCATCAAAATCCTTCCCGACGGGGAATATTTTACACAACGCTATAGTGTCACGAAATATTATGAATAGAAACAATCTAGCTGCACCTACGTCTTCTGTATCATTCAATGTGACTGCTGTCAGACCAGTTCTCCACACATCTACACCAAAGATAAGTACAGTCGTCACAGCAAGTTCTAGCGATTTTGACACTATTTCTACTACCAAAGATATGATAGATAACGCCTGTAACTCTTCAGTTATGTTAAAGAAAGTGCTCACTTTGGGTAGTGCTGGAGCCACAAAATCATTTATGATGCATAATACGCAGAAAGTATTATCAACTGGATTTGCTAATGGAGTTGCTCCACCACCCAACGTGACTATCGTAAGTTCTGGTACGAGTGGTGGCATAATGAATAATAATAATAATATAGGGCTTTCATCACCAAATATCACAAGTCCTACGTCCAGTACATTAAGCGCTACACATGCCACGCTGTCAGCTTTGTTAGCTTCAAAAGCTGAAAATGCTCAGAAAGGAAAAAACTAATATTATTCCAAATTTCATTCCAAAGAGATCTTGATCTCAAGAAGTAATTTAAATGTTAAACTGTTATCAAGTTAAACTTTCTAACAAGTAGTGTATAGAGTGTAAGTTGCGTTACTACCATCATCTTAGCTTTAAGGGGTGCAAAAACAAATCGGTAATAATATATACGCAAGTTAGGGCCTAATGAAATAATAATCTACAATATGATCTCTTGCTCTGCTATCGATAGCGTCCGCATATAAATTTACCGCAAGAAGCATTTTAAATTAAGTAGGTATATCCAGTACAAGAATTACATTTTGAACTATAAACATTCAGTCATAACCTAAATCAAGTACACATGATTGTAAATTAAGTATCAATACTGGAAATCAACAATTTACGTGCCATAAAATAACAATCGTACAATCTTTGTACGATAAAATGAGAAATTAATAAAATTTCTTAAAATATTACCCTTAGGTAATTCATCGAGAGTTTATAAAGCTAATGACGTTGTTCAAATCTATATAAGTATTATAATATTATCTACCTCTTAGGGTGGTTTTGTTCCGCTTACTAAATAGTTCGCGTATTTCGCCACTAGTTGGCGCTTATCTATGTTACATACATGTCCTTATAATCAGTAATAATTCATTAATTATTTATAGTTGCATTATATATGCTTACATAGATAGTAGCATGCGCATTTCAGGAGATAGAGGGACGTAAAACCACCCTTATTTTAGTACTGCAGTGATTGCAAATGGTTGTGTATTATTTATTTAGTATAGCATGTTTCAGTATTATGTAATATGTAGCATTTGATGTTGTGTAAATCGTTACACCTATTTATTATAGATTTAGAATAGAATGGCTACCTTGTTGTAGCAGGGTATTTTAAGAGTGAAAAAAAAACTGTTTCTTATTGAGCTTTAATTCATTTTTCCCTTCTTTACTACAAACAGCGTTGTGATATATTTAAGATTATGGAGATTTGTTTCGATTTTATGTCAGTTAAAAAAACTAGTAAAAAATAATCTATTTTTTGATATTTCTATAACTTATTTTACTGATTGTTTTTACTGTAATTCAGATAAATTAAACGTTTTATTTAAGATAAAAAAAAACTTCTGTGTAGCATGGCAGAGTAGTAATAGCACAATTGATATCAAAAGTAAGTAGGAATACTGAGGTGTTGTGAATTTTTCACTTAATTGAAACACTTCTTGCATAAACATTAAGATGTTTTTCGTCGTTTTGCTAGGAAATGTTTGCATAGCTTTCGGGAAATAAAACACATAATGCGAGTTACTCGATTCATCAAGTTTTACAATATTTTTAATGCATTTTGGTTAAGAATGGTTTCTTGTTTTGTTTTTGCTAGATTTATTTAAAGTAAATGTGCCAAAAATATATTAATAGGATAAAGGTGTGTCGTGTTATCTATTTACTACACAATTGCGACAAGTATGAACTGCTTCGATATAAAGTATTGGTCATAAGTATTTTGTTTTGCTTCAAAGCCAAGATCTGACTATTAAAAGGCTGTATTTTATGTAGTTATCATATTTCGTGCAATTAGTCATTACGAAAGCATTATTTTTATATCTATGGCGGTCTAATTAAAAAGGATATATTATTTAGTTTAAAAAATATAATTTCTGAATTTAGATAAACTTAACGGAACTGAAGTCTGGCGAATTCAATCAATTTAAAGTCTGGGAAAACAAAATTTACTTTATTATTATAATATTACTAATAACTTAAAAGTTACTGATAAAAGAAAATTTCCCCCTCCCGAAAAATACTAAAGAATTTGCAAATTATTATCTTCTTGGCTCCAAGACCATTTTTAATATAATTAGCTGAAGAGTTTGAGAACAAGGTTTTGGTAAAAACAAGCATTATCAGCATCTTGAATTAAGTGACTGTTTGCAAAGTGTACTTGTTAAATAAAACCATGTAAACTTTATTCTCTATTTCATTTTAGGCTAAAACTATCACTATAACTGGGCCACTTTGATTTTATAGAATTATAAATCCTATTAAAATAAGTTAAGTAAGAACATCACTTAATTTTTTTTCAGTAGTAGTTTGCAAATTCATAGTAGTGTCGAAGTATTTAAAATTTTAATATTTTAAATATTATTAACAAGGCATTTCACTGATAACTTACTAGTACGTAGTAAATATATCTTTTAAAGCTTTTATAATGTATTTTTTGTTGCAAACAAGAACAGATCTTTTTTTGTTTTTTCTTTAGTAATTGTTATGGTATAGGATAGGCCACGAATTAGTTGAGATTTGAAAAAATCGTGTAAAGAAAACCCATTTGATATATTATAAAAATTGTTTATTTAGAGGAAAGCTAATTAGTTGGAATTTATTTTTGAAAAATGGCATCGTCTAAATGACCACCCTTTCGACGTTTGTGTTCTTCTACGCAAGCACTGAAATTTTCAAACACTCGTCGGTAAAGAGACCACGAGATCGCTGATAGCTGTTTGCTGGTTTTTGTTTTTAGTTGACGTAGTGTATTTGGTTTATTGATGTAGACTCGACTCGACAAATAAACCCATAAAAGAAGTCTGCTGGGGATAGATCTGGACTTCTGGGTGGCCGTGGAATGCCACCTCGTCTGGAAACCTTTGATCATCGGCAGGGACTCATTGGATGTGTGGCTCCATCTTCTTAAAACCATGTGTTACAATTGTAGCCAGAAAATTCCGGTAACATCGGTCTCAAAAACTCCCGTAACATTTTTACATATTCAGTTAGATTCAAATGTTAACGAACTCTTGGCCCACCCTGTATACATGTGTGTTACATGTGCTTTATGTTAAGAGCTATAGCCCGTTCCTTTTTATTGTTTTGATATTACATGCACGGTTGCAATATTCTGCTAGCTTTTGCCAGCGTATGATTTTATTTTGATATTATTTTTTGCTTGCAATATTTTTGTCGTCGCTTGTAGTGCAATGTTATGATTTTATTTATTATATTTTATAGGTTATGCTGCGTGCTTTTTGATGCAATATTTTTATAAGCTTTTTACTTAGCTTAGTAATTACGTAATATTGATGTAGTCTGTTCTGTACATTAAGGCTGTTACGTTTTGGATCTAAGAGCTTCTCACTGTTATTTTTTTTGTAGAACATAAAAAAAACCATTTTTCATGTTTGGTACTATCATGCCTATTGTTTTTTTAATAATTATTATTTAGTTTCGTAGCGCTATTAGTTGTTATTTGAAGTGATGTTGTTCGGGTAGCATCAAAGCTAAAAAGGATGTTTGCCTTTCGCTAAGCATTTTTTTTTTGACAAAAGCAAATGACCACTTACTTAAATGATCCTTAATTGCAGTTTTCAGTTAAATGTAAATATAAGCACTTTTCCTAACTATATATTTTCTTTACTTTAAGCGTATAATTTTACAATAGGACAGGACATTAGTAATGTTATATCAATTACAAAAGTATATTGAGACAGCTTTTAAGATTTTTATTTTTTAAGATTTAGCTGAGAGATTGTACATTAGAAGTAGATTTTATCTATTTTGGCTCTCTAGTAATTGTACCGCCTAGGTCGGTGAGCCCCTTACTTAATGGCTGTTGGTGGCTGTGTTGTTAAAATGTTACAATTATCCTTATTAAAACTGCAAACATGTTGAGTCTGTAGATAAGTAACTTGAAGTAAGCTAAATGAAGTGGCCGTTGACACTTACCGACTGTGTATTACCACCAGCTTTAGGGCCAGTTTCACCACTAGCTGATAAAAGTACCTGATAGACTAAGTTGAACTTCTTTGCCAGATAATTACAGAATTAGGTTTCACAAGTCTTCAATAGAGACATATATGTCAGATATAAATATATATCACATTTATATATCAGATGACTATTATTCGTGTGGCATCACCAAAAGATTAAGAATACGGTGTGTCGCATCGCATCGCTATTCATCCCACGGGTGTCGTAAGAGGCGACTAAGGGTCCCAGCTACGCAGGACAACATCAATCCGAAGAGAAGGAAAATTTGAAACAAATCCTATAGCCGACTCGTTTGGCTAACATGGTTTACTAGACCTATGTCTAATAGTGGACTATAATGGTTGTTGATGTGATGTGATGTGAGATTAGTATTTGAACCTATCAGTAACTGGAGAAACTGGTATGGCAACATCTATGTAATAGTTTATTATTCGAATAGCTCTAGTACGTAACTAGTTACAATTTTTGATCTCTAAAACTTAATATATAAAACAAGTTATAGCTGTTTATGTATGCGAAGGGAATACGATAAAATGTTCTTTGAACGTGTTAAGTTAAATTCATAGCTCGTTCGATATAAATATTTCAAAAATAGCTCTTATTATAAAAAACAAGATTTCAAATTAACCAAAACCAAATGGAGTCTTATTAGTTAGAACTTAAAGTTTTTCCTCAACACAAAACCCCTCAATCTGCTAGGCTGGATCGTTTGTTTAACAATAGGCATGCAAATAGCAATAGCAAATAGGCATAATCAAATATAAAGATATTTTTCTTCCTATTGGAGGTGGGCCATAGGTCATGGATGACGCCTTTCTTTTTTTGCTCTTAAGCTAAAGTTTATTCTGAGCATTTATCACCATAATATTGTTATTAGATAAGCTTATCACAATCGAATAATTACTTGGTGTTGACTGATTCTTTGACATTTGATCACACTGGCCCCACTGTGCTTAGATAACCTTAAACATTTTTGTTTGTCAAATCAAAATAATATTTTCTATTTTTATCAGCTTTTAATAAATTATACTATAATAGTTCAAAAGATTTACCACGAAAATAATTTGTATACAAACGAATTTTGCACTGACACAATAAAGTGTAATGCAAGTTACGCTGAACAAAATCATAGTACTTTTGCACCAAAAATGATCTTGTCTATTATTTAACTATTTCTTCTAAATTACCCGTAAAATATTTGCTTAACTAGGTACTGATTAACTCGATTGTCTAAATGTGAACGTAGGACGCCACGCAATGCGGTTTTTACATATGTGAGTATCGAACTAGTGTAAGACGGCCGTCCAGTGACAGCCCACTGAAATTAATTTGACAAATCCTCTCCTTGCGTACTTGCAGCTATGAAGCTACATGCGTAAGCTCATCTTCTAAAAGCTAAATCCAGTTTTACTATAAAGCTGTTTACGGAATTGGGTTTTGTAGTTTTTTTCTAGCTCTGTGTAGTTTTCCTTTGTAAAAAAAAGAGAATGAAATATCCAAGCAAAAATCTTTTAATTTATTATTTATTTAATACATTTTTGTAATAATTTTGTTAAACATGTTTACTGGTAGCCACATAGTGTTATATATTTACCACTTTATCATGTATCATGAAGATCTTACGAAGTTAAAATTACAGTATGCTTTTGTGGCCATAATATATTTTTGGTAGATAATGTTATGAATGCAGCCGCAATATCCAACTTAAGAAGTCATTAAGACTACTATTTTTGTTTGCATTATTTCCATAATGAATGTTTGAATGTGATGAGTATTAGCATTAAAATATTAACATTGTTTCAATAATTTCTCGTTTGTTAAAACTGCTGAGCCGTCCATGAAATAATAATCGAAAGCAATTAGGATTAGGGGGTTTAGGTATTTTTATATTATTATACTGTATTTAATTTCAAACAAATTTTGAAATAAATTATGAAATATAGAAAAAAAATATCATTTTGCTGCAGTTATGACAATGTCGTGAAACAATTGTACGAATGAGTCTAAGGGCTGTCAGTTAAGTCCGTTAGTTGGCTGTCTGGTAAAGGAAATCGTATTCCTCTGAATACTAATGATAAAAGTAACATTCAATACTTTATTAAATACCAGGCTTTATTAACTTAAATATTGTAGTATTCTACACATCATTCTATTATTCTATTCTAGAAAAGTAATCCATACATAATTCCTTTTACATTATTTGTGTTTTCTTCTAAAATAAAAATTCAGGACTGCGTCCTGTGTCTGTATTCCGAGTACCTGATAATGTAATATAATGCTTTATATTAACTGAAACAATTTTATTAACAAGTTAAGCATTTAATTATTGTAGAAGTTAGTATATTACAATTAGGTATCGTCTTAAAATAGTAACTTTAACCTACTTGGAATAAGATAATTGCAAAATAAACGGTTTATGCATTTTATTGTTCGATTGTCATATATCATGTAATAATATTTTTTGCCCAGCATTATAAATTTGATTATTATAAAAAGCTGTAAACGTAAATCCTTACAAAGATTATGATAACAATAAAAATGAAGATATATAAAGGAATTGCCGTTATTATTCACTTTCACAATTACGAGTACCTTTACAAGTATGTGTTAACTTACGATAAAACTAAAAGATTATATTGTAGCATTGCTCTTTTCCTATATGTATGTGTGTTACTTAAAGAGCTCAATAAACGATACGTTTACCTTACTCTTTGTTGTATTACTGTTTCTCTAAAACTTCCTACTATTTAATTAAAGTCACTTCAAAATCCTTCAGCCTGGTCTTTATCCATATACACTGAAACATAACACATTGAACTATTTAAATCGCCACTGGTTCCAGTAGATACTTATTAGCACCTGCCTATAAATTAGCTAATAGATATTAGGGAAAACTTCATGTAAAGCAATCTAAAGGTGACCTAGAGATGAATCTTTGTTGGGCGCCAAGAATAGCTCCTGTAACGAAATCTACAGTTATCAGCTTTTGAACTAAACATGATGGACTACTCACAGAATCGATGTATATTTCTGTTCTGTGGTACTACTAAAAACCATTATTAGATACTTCTTGACTTCTAGGTAGACATAGTTCAAAGAAAATAATCTATCTGCAGGATGAAACGGATGTGACACGAAAACTAGAATGGAAGGAAAACACATTGTCATTGTAGTGAATATAGTAAATACTAAGGAATTATAGTGTTGCTAAAATATATATTAGTTCTAAAATTAATACTTTGGACTTAGTGAAAAAATATTATGACTGAATTAAAAATATCTAATTCTTAGACGATACATGATTTATGGCACTTTGGTTTTGATTTTTGATAGAGTCCTGTTTAACAAATTCTAGCCCCAACAGCTAGATCTAATAACTAAAAATTACAGTCTGTTTTATTACTATTTAGAAAAATCTTGGAAAATTTGGTTGTAGAACGCCCATACTAACAAATGCTGCAACAAATTTTATATTTTATAGCCAATAGTTTAAGTTCCGGTTCAAAATTACTACATTCATCACTACTTTTTTTACATTCAAATATAAAACAGGCAATATTTTTAAGTAGATGCCCAGTTAAATGTGTCAAATAGTATTTTTAATTTAATTAATTTTGAATGACTTAATAAAATGATAAGAATAATCAAAATTTATCAATGATTCACTTGTTGTTAAAATAATTCCTATTCCACTTCATAGAAATAAACATAGGGAACTTGAAAAGTCGGGGAAGGCGTTGTTGTGGCGGTAAACCCGTTATGGAGGATTGACTCAAGAGGAATCACAAGAAAGGATGTTTTGGAGATCGACTGTGTCTGGACCAAAAGGACCTAGCGCCTGAGTGTCACCACTACGTTGACCGGACCGTGGACACGGCGTTCCAAACGCTGGCAGAATACCCGGTATCGGCAGAGCAGAGGTGTGACCTCGTGGCAGCTATTGGAGTAGAAATTCTCTCGCTGCCGAATGATTGCGGCCATAGTACGGAGTGAGAATGCGTGGAACTCCGCTGTTTCTTGCTGCGAGCAAGTATGCTTTCAAAAAAGATGGCGAAGCAGCCTCACCTGTCACCCGGGAAAAGTTTAGAACTCTCTAGATAAGTGAGGCCATCTATCACCCTGAAGTATAGGCCAGATGGGGGCAGAAAAGGGAACATCGGGGTTCTCACTCAGGAAGGGGTCGTCTGCAAGTCGCAGGTAGATGATCTGAAGTACGTCGGTGTTCCAGGGTACACCAGATTCACCGGCCACTGGTACCAGAGACAGCGCTCGGTTTCCGGTCGGTTCGAGTCCGGCGTAACCACCAATAGGTGTTATCCGTCATAATTTTCGCAGAGAAAAAAAGGGAAAGTTGAAAAGTAATAGTTGCGGTTACATAAGAGTAGTTAGAAAAGTAAAGTTAAGTTACGTATTGAAAATTTTCTGAAGTGTAAGGTGGGCCAAGAATTCGTTAACATTTGAATTTAACATCCCACTCAAACATGTTATGGAAGATTTTGGAACCGATGCTACTGGAATTTACTGGCTACAATCATATATAAATAAATATTTTTATAATATATTAAATGGTTTTTCTTAAACGATTTTCAAATGTTAACTAGTTCGTGGCCCACCCTATATTAAAATTTACTATAAAATACGAGTATATTTAAATTTATTTAAATTGGACCAATCTTTACGACGGGAACAATTTATCCATAGTGCCGTGTTATAATAGAATGATTTTAAAATACTGTGTTATTATGGTAACATATTCGTACCATGTTTACCTATCGGTAAAGTGACGTTTCAGCTATGGAAATAAACTAATAATAATTGAATAAAATCACTGCAAGACTGAGTATTTACAGCCAGGTATTTTTATACGATATTTATTAAAGTCATGTTGTTCAATTACACGATACATCGCAACAGGTATTCTTTTCCCGAAGAGGTACGCGAGTGGCGCGAGGCCGCTCGTCGAGCCACGATGGCTCGTTGGTCAGCTCGGTTGGAGGCTCCACGTGCTGGCTTTGCCGCCGTGGAGGCTCTCTAGCCGGTCATCGCCGAGTGGGCAGGGCGACAGCACGGGACCCTTTCCTTCCGACTGACGCAGGTCCTTTCCGGGCACGGTTGCGTCGGGAAGTATCTGCATTCGATCGCCAGGAGGGAATTGAGTTCCGCCTGTCACCACTGTGACTGCAGTGAGGACTTGGTTCAGCAAACGCTAGCGGTTTGTTCCGTCTGGGCGGCGTAGTGTGGGGTACTCACTGTAATTATTGGAGGAGATCTCTCGCTACCGGCCATCGTACGCTCCATGGCCGGTAGTGACAGTTGTTTTACCGCGGTCACAAGCAGATGTAATTTTACGGAAGGAGGTGGCGGAGAAGGGCCGGGAGGATGATCACCACTCGGACCCAATTCGCCGCCGCCTGTGAACTGCGCAGCGGAGGGACGTGTACCAGCGCCTCATGCCACCTTGAGTGTGACCGCGGGTGGACGGGACGGGTTTTCCCCTCTATTCGCTACAGTGGGCAGCCGCGAAGAGGTGACGTCCGCGTGTGCCGTACGTTGCCTAAATGGAGAGTTTACCCGCAGATGGTGCCCGCGGCAGCGGGCAGGCGCTAGGAGGGATCTGGATGTCGTAATAACAGCTGATCCCGGACCCCTCCTATGTCAGGCGCAGAGTGGCACACCGTGTGGTTTTAGTCGGTCCGATTCCGACACACCACCCCGTCGTAAGCCCCGGTGGGGTGACGGCCCGAGGGTGTTTCCACACGTAAAAGAGTAAAAAAAAATCTCAATATTTTAATGTGTTCAACAACAAAATAGCTTGTTTCTAAATTTAGTTCAGAGTAGAAAAAACAAAGGTTATCATTGTCATTTTAGTTAAAAGAACGTTGTCTGCAATACGCCTACTTTTTGTAGCAGCGCCAGGAGACCTTTTTGGGTGTGTATGTCAGCTTCTTCAACCATGACCATGAATCCATTTATGGTCCATAGAATAAAAAAACCTCCGTCAAAGCATAGTACCTCGATGTGCTTGTGCGATGTTAACTTTAAAGTTTCGTCCCGACTAGGCAAGTTGTACCTACCCTATTTTGTACAGGAGCGCTCGACGAGTTCAATAGCATGCAGCCGCAGTTTACTTATTTTTTGACTTTTCCGGATGAAGCCCCCAAGAGAAACATAGCGCCATTAGTCGAATGCTCTAGTTGCCTTGGCAAAAGCTATAATTAACCAGGAACAATATTACGTTCGCAATATTTGTTAAAAATGTATCTATTTGAACAACTTTATTTTCTCTCTTAATTTGTTGTACTAATTTCAACCAAAATTCTTTTATTTCTGTGTAAAGTGACATTGTTGACGAAACGCTCTTGTCTCTCTTGGCAGTTTAATTGAGTTCTCCAGCATGATTGATTTAAGAAAGTCTATTTTCTTTTTATACTTATTAAATCGCAGTACAGAGCAAATAGCAAATATAACTTACAGCAACATCATTGCCAACAATAGCAGCAGGCGCTATATTATAATTTCATGTTTAAATCTATATCTATACAGGTAGACTGCAGTGATTGCACAACGTCCTACCTTCCATAAATAGATTTATTCCCGTTTACAATTTTAGACTGGTTAGCTTTTGTATTGATTTAGTGAGGTAGTCTGTTGCACCGAATCAAAGTATTTCGTTGCTTGAACAAGAACGGGGCATTAATGATTCTTGTAAGTGACTGGAGCAAGTAATTTGCTATTTCTGTCTAAAATTATTGCTTAAAACTACAGATAGTGATTCGGTGAATCAACAAGTAACTAAATTTACATAATTTCCCGTGCAATAGACTCTGTTTAGGTACAAAATTAAATGATAGGTTTAGAAATAGTGATATTATGTTTAGGGTTTGATTGCTGAACACAATATGCGCAAAGTGGCGAACGGCAGAAACATTTATGTGTCTAATTCGATCTTGATTTATTATTGCAAGAATTGCTTTTAATCTTACAATGAATTACCAGATCGCAGTCAGGAAGTTTTGTTTTGTGTTTCGGTAGAAAAAAAAACAATTTTCGCTTTTGTTGAATAGGAAGAGGTGTTGAAGCAAAAAGTGAAAACCCATTCAATATCCCGGTCTCAGTTTCCGTATACGCTGCAATTTCTGTCAAAAATGGAAACTTTCTTGTGTTCTATGTTAAGTGTCTGCCAAAGTAGATGAGTATGATGTGAGATTCAAGAGTAGTGTTCACCATACTCATTGCGAATACAGACAATAGAGTATGGTGACTTACACTATGGCGGTATAGTGAGACGCTTCTTCACGCCCACTTGGAGACGTAAAAGGCATGGCAGTCATCGTGGCCGAGTAATGGATTAACTATTTAACATTAACAATATAACTGTTACTTCTGCATCAATAGGCCTTCGGTCTCACACTTAAAAACGAAACACGACAGCATGGTTACTGTCGCTTTAGTTTGGCCCTCTGTGAGAGGATAGTACTGTCTCTGCCGAGCTGACCTGTTCATGTCAATGTGGCTTTACTACATTGAGTATGGTTACGTAAAAAGATTTTTTGTAGGCATACTTAAGTAAATTACGCGAATGCATAGACGTAAACTTGTCGTCCCTTACTTTCTGGTAATTCAGTGAAAAGAAAACTTAGTTAGGACATTAAGGAAGGATTAAGGGAATCCGTAATCGTTTATTCAAGACATTAAGGATTAAGGGGTCGTATGTAAATCTTTCGAAAGAGAGGCTTATGTATAGTAGTGGACTATTAAACGTTAGGGATGATGATGATGATCGAGATGATTGAGATTGAGAAACTAAGACTCAATAAAATAACCCCCAATGTCATTGGTACAAAATCGTAACACGTAAAATATGGGCAAATGACACTAAAGTTCATCATATGGTGTCCACTTCCAGTCCTTCACTACACTTTGTCCGAGAAAAGAAAACTTAAAAAATCCTTTAAAGTGGCAGTGTTATTTTTTATGTTCATCCACACCATGACGTCTGATGTTTTGAAAATTATAAGAGTTTGTGAACATAATACTTTTATTACTGCTTTCGTAATTGGAGTAATATTCCAGACCAAATAATTCGATGATATATACCGCCGAAAAAGTTAATGTTTATAATACGAAATACAGCATTCCTTTTTCCGTATACCGTAAAGTCAACGTCATAGTAAACTTATTTTGATATTTGATCATAAATCACAGTTGTAAGTTAATAAATTCTAAGTAAATATTTTTTTGCTAATAATGAAAGTATGTACTGTTAAATGTAAATAGGTGTTTAAAAGTTGCGTACATAAAAACGAGTGGAAAAGCACTTACAGTTTTAAAAAATCAAAGGACTCATTTCAATATGTGAAACTAAAAAAAAATCTCAATTGCTTTATAGATCAGCCTACAATTAAAGATTGATATTTATAAAATATTTTTTTATTTTCGAGAAAAAAAAACCCTCATTACTGATCAAAATTATCGAAATCGACCTTTTTCTATTTTGACTACCTCTGCTATTTCGTTGTTCTATTTGACTTTTTTACGCGAGGAACAAGTGTAGAGAATACATTCACCGTTTTAGTTTTTTGTTAAATCTCACTACAAAGCCATATTCTAAGCTTAAACATTTTTCATTTTTAGTGGAAAAGTTGCCAAACTATTTGGTACGTAGAAATTGTCTACCGTAATTTACAATAGATTAGTATTTACGCGCTCAAAAAATCCAGTGTCATCCGAATATTCAAGGTGACTACACGACCGTCGATAGTTTGCGTGGAGCTTCATAGTTTCGCGATAAACGTAAGCGATAAGCATAAGGGTCGGTTGCGAATGTCCACGGTTACTACAGTTTATTTGTTTTCTTTGAACAAATATATGAACTAGTTATCTTGAGTTTTATATTGTATTTATTCACGAATTCATAATAAATACAAATGTCAGTATTATTAAAATCGTAACCTCTTTTCCGACCTACATATTTCAAGTAGATTTGGGAAAAGCTGTACGAAAAGCAAAAAAAATAAACATGCAAATAATATATACAATGAACAAGTAAGATTTTTTTTTATTAAATTTGGGAGTTTAGAAACATCTAAAAAAATTTATATAGGTGTGAATCTATTATGTTAAATATTTGAGAAAGCAGTTTATTATTGTGTTGATTTACTTGGCTATATGTGTACGTAAGAGACGATTTCGTATAGATTTACAAGTAAAATAATTTTATGAATTGAAATAAAGATACTTTAACTTTGACTAAATTGATGTGTTTATTTAATCTAACATATACAAGTAGTTACACTTTTTTAAAATAGAATATTCCTATGAACGCCACATTTTACATTTCACACAGATTATTGACTTGATTATATTTGTTCTTTTCATAGAAAAACCTCTTCTCTATATTTTATACATACTAACACTCCTTAACAGTTAACATATATTATTATTCATAAAGCGTACACTTAGACCCTACTCTTTCTTACCGAAGAGACAGTCTCAAAAGATAATGCTAAATACATTGTGTGGTCTTTGTCGCATTCATAAACATCCTTCGAAGACGAAGCGTCGATAAATATCTAATTTATATGAAAAATCTAAAATGGAATTGATTAGTTTAAAGAGAAGAAGAGCAAGAGTGCACGATGCGGCTGTGTGCATAATCTTAATATATATAAATCTCGTGTCACAATGTTTGTCCTCAATGGACTCCTAAACCACTTAACCGATTATAATAAAATTCGCACACCATGTGCAGTTCGATCCAACTTGAGAGATAGGATAGTTTAAATCTCAAATTATAGTCGCAATTGTAATTTATTGCTAATTATTTGTCTGTTATTATTTGACAGTCACAATTATCTGTTAACTCCAAATGATTCTAACAGATGTCGATACACGCAATATCTGGCTGTGATACGATATCTGCATTTTACAGGAGGGGTAAAACAGCAATTTTCAAAATGTTTGAAAAACAAGATTTAATTCAATGTGCTGAAGTTATTTAAGTTTAAGTTTAAGTTAAGTAAAAAGACTAATTCAACTCAACAAGAAGTTATTACCAACGGCATCCGCTTTCTTCTTTCTATGTATGGAGCTCCTAAAAAAACTACCTGTTTAGATAAGCATCGATATGCATGTTTTGTTAAAAATACTAAAAATAAAAAACAAGTTCAATTAGCTTGTATGATCATATGTGTTAAATATGATTGGGTGATGGATAGATGGACAAGGGTGTTCAATCACACGTTAAATAACTAAAAGTTATTATATCAAGCGAAAATAATCTTTAAAATGTTATTACAATAATACGAAAAGTGAAGCGAATCTTCCGAACGTGTAAGCAGTGCGTTGTAGTGATCATTTACGACCTTTCTCACACGAA
Organism: Hypercompe scribonia; assembly: GCA_949316085.1. NCBI lineage: Eukaryota > Metazoa > Arthropoda > Insecta > Lepidoptera > Erebidae > Hypercompe > Hypercompe scribonia. The sequence goes on along the minus strand of OX438972.1, from coordinate 8,777,907 downwards.
CTCAGCTGTGACAAACTGGTATTGGCCGATCGTGAGTAAACAACTCTGTTACTGTTTTGCGATGTAAACATCGCGCTGAGGAACTTTATAACTATCGCCACATACGAGTGTAATAGAACTAACTTAATTTCATGCCTTCAAACTTGCACCATCCAAAACACATAAAAGTCGTGCGCTGATATCAAATTACGCTCCCGAACTATATCTCAATCTGATTGTACTCCAAATTAAATTGTCGTCGCATTTAACAGCTTGAAAAAAAGGTTTATATTCTGGAACGTCAACTATATTCAAAACTATATACAAAATGTTCCTAAAAAACTAAAGAAAGCAAGAAAGATATTTGTTGTGCAGTGAGGGAGTAGGACTACGTACTGAAAACCTTAAATAAAAGAAATGCTATAAAAGATGTATTTTGAATGGCTAACATTAATGTTGCCCCACAGTTCTAGTGGATTCTTGCTATTAACAGTAAAAAAGGAGGCCAAGATAAAACGTCCCACTTGAAAATAAATGGACCAATTAAACGAACCAACTAACTTTTTTAAAAACTTATCGTCTTTTCTATCTGCCTCGCAGTTTCACGAGTGAGAAAGATTACAAATGTTATTGAAATGCTTTCGTCAAGATGTTATTTCAGAAAGTGGACTGTAGTAAAGCAATACATATAAAGATAAGGAAGCACCCACAAGAAAAGTGACAAGCCTCAAAACTATCCAGTACATCGTCGTCATTACTTCCTTAGTTATGTCATTACTTAGGATAATTTCTGGTCTTCTAATCCTTAACTTTACAGGGATAAACTTCATTAAAAGTTAAAAGTAGTAATAATTTAATTTCTGAGGATACACACAAGCGATACCGAATTTTTTGCATTTCCCTCTTAACAAAACTTAAAAGAGATTTGGAAAAGTTACTCCTTAGTAAAGCTAGATCCAATTAAATCTACTTTCAATAACACAAAACAAAAACAATACACAGAAAATCATCTAGGTCTTAACAATAATCCTCTAGAGTCTATTGAAACCATAAATCATCATTTTTTAATCTAACCTGACCAACGGTTCTTCCTATAAACTAAAAAAATGTTCTGCATATAATTCGATTGTGCTACTACTGTCAGACGTGGCTGCAACTGATTATTAGTCTCAAAAATAGCTGTACCTCTGGTTAAGACTCAATACCTGTCCAACTCCTCAAACTAGGTAAAAACATCATAATTCTGTCGTTGATTAGATTATTTTGTCTATGTTTGGCTCAAGGTGTCTGTCCTGACATCTTAAAGAGATCACTTATTTTTTCAGTTCATAAGGAAGGTAACTTAATTGAAGTATCAAACTAAAAATTAATATCAAGTTTGACATCTGTATTAAAACTATAAGAAAAAATGTTAAACCTCAGATTAGTTAAATATTTTTGAGTACAAATAAAAAAATCCGCTTTACATATGGGTTTAGATCAGACAAATTTATTGAAGAGGTTATCGTTGAGCTGACAAAATTTGTAATTTTTCAGATAGACAGAAAATAAAAATGTCTGTGCATTTTCCTTGATCTAGCTAGGTAATGAGACCGGTTACATATAAACGTATGCATTTGAACGTACAGTTGCCGCGGCCGTTGTGCCGCTCCCTCTGACTTCGTTTTCTAAGCTATAAGCAATTAACCGAGCATCCCTGACACTATGGGGAGAGACTCTTGTGTTTCTTGAGTTACAAGAGTCGATGACGTCAATTAGTTATTTTTCATTACAGTACTTTTCTGTTAGTTTGTTCACGTATACCATACAAAACACTTTAAAGGTCGCTAACACATTTAAGATTCCTTAGTTTATGGGGCCGATCGGTCATTTTTCATCAGCTGATCCATTTGCTAGTTTGCTTACAGACGATGAACACATCACCGAAAAAGAAAACAGTGAAAAACATTCTTGTGGTCCAAGTTCCTCTTGATAAGTATGCTTATCAGAAGTGGAAAATGATATTGACATGTCTAAGAATGTGATTCTTTAGATACGCCAGATAGTTTATACTTTTTAAATAAGTACCAGTTTTCTATGTTTCTATAATGATATCCAAAGATAAATCATCACCACCACTTTAAAAGAAGATCATCTATGGCAAACCCATGATTTTAAATGTTAGGATTAGATTTTTTTCTATCTGACAGTTGAATATAACACGGCGTGTTGTGTGTCGCCAAAAATAAAAGCGTTTTGTACATGTCAATTTTCAAGTATTTACACACAAACAGACACATAGATATTGAATGTGTAGCATTAAAATTTAGAAATAATATGTGTGCTTATCAGCAGTCTGATACTAAATTAGTACAGGCTCTGCCTCGTTTGGGATGTGAAGCCATAATTATATTAGGCAGGCAGGTGTATAGGTATTTGTTGTGCCTCGGAGAGCGCGTTAAGCTATCGGTCCTGGTTCTCATGAACATTTATTACAATCGTTCAACTTTCGAATTCAGTTCGCCCTCCGGCTTGTGGAGGTCTGATATCAGTCGCTTCGTGGAAAAAATCATATTTATTTATTTTTAACACTTCCTGCATTACATTTAAATGAGGTGGACTTAATGCCATATGGCATTCTCTACCAGTCAAGCTTTAGGTGGTTCAGTAACTGACATGGCAGGTGCACGTGTGATATTCAAGTAAAATCGGTTGAGCTAGTAACCAACCTCAAATGATTTTGAAAATAATAAAAGTGCACATTTATAAATAACATTTTATTAAGGTATTATTAGACAGACAGTTACGGTCCTAGCTGATCTACGCGATTAAGTCTGCGTCTTTCAAAAGGAATAAAATTTTCACATTTTTGCAACATATTTCATTGATGCTCGACTCCTATTGTTCATAGCGTAAAGTATGCAGCTTATAGTCTTCCTTGATAAATGGACTATTCAATACTAAAATAATTTTTCAATTATACCAGTAGTTTCTGTAATTAGCACATCTTCAAATTCGATTTATCATTTCAAAAAACATTGCGATTTTTTTCTATTGGAAAGTAAAAGTTGACTACACCTGTCTTTAACGGTTTATACTGTACAAGAGATAATATTTCAAATTTTTTGTGTGATATTTAATATTTTCAAGTTATAAGAAAATAAGTAGGTTGTAGGCAATCCTCAATCTTTCAATTCTGCAAATACCATGCGGTATATGGTATTTTCAATTCCGTCTGAAAGCATGCTGGATCACGCAAAGGAAGGGTTAAATGGTGAACTAAGAGTACCTTACTAATTGAATTTAATGGTCTAACTAATTGCATTCCAATAATAATAACATCACAAAACCAAAATAAAAACCATATTCATTTACATAGTTTAATAGAAAAAGACTTGTCTTTTTGCAGTCTTTTTTTAATTCACTTATTGACTAAGAATCAATAGGTAACCTACTAATTATTATTTATTTTTACTAAATAAATATTTAATTGAGGTACTTAATAATGTTTAAACTATAAATATTTTTGTTTATTTCAATTTTAAAAAGTGTTACTTGAACTTATCTATACGAGTTTAATACAAGTGAAATGTAAACTTCCGTTTTTGGAGTTAGGTATAATTTAACATGTTATTTTTAATTGAGTTCTTTGAGGACTAATTTGGTATAACTTAAATGCTACTTCAAGTAAATTCTTAATAAAATTTGATGTGAATTTATTAACACGCTTATACATAGTAGCGGTTATTTCGTAGCTCTCGCTACGAATGACTATGGCCATCCGGTCGGAGAAGTCGGATACGAAAGTTTTTCATTGCTACGACACAGCTAGTATAACGCTTCTATTATTATTATAGTCTTCTTAGTGTTGTATAATTACAGTTTTAGTAAACATTATGGACAACTTAATTAAAATTTGAAAGTTAAAATATTGAAGTGGAAAGTTTATTTGCTTGGATAACGTGAAACTAATAAACTAAAATATGGATAAAACATTTTTCCAAACTTTTTCTTATAGAAACTTAATTAAATATATTATATTCGATAACTATGGAAGTTGAGTACACGGGGGTGGTTCAGTGGGCGTGCTCGCTTCGCGGGCGGGGCGGGAGCGCCGGCCGTGCGGGTGTAGGGGGGACGAACGCGAGCACGTGCTGCGCGCTCACGTGGTGGTGCCAGCGCGCTGTTCCTCGCGTCCGTCGTGCAAACCGTATGAATAATTGTGTACGGAGTGAATGAATCGATGCGGCGGCAGCGCGGGCGGCGCGGGTGACGGGTGCGGGCGGGGGCGGGCGCTGCGTGGCGGGGTGCGCCGCGGCGCGCCAGTCTCGTGCCGGTAGTCGGTAGTGCAACCGAGCGACTCCGGGAGCCGTCCCCGCCGCGTCGTCGCTCGATCGTAGTCGTAGTGCGCCCGTCGCCCGGTCCCGCCGGCGCCCGAGCCCATGGAAACCCAGAATCAAGAAGTGGCCAGAAGCCCTGCCGAGGTGCCCAACGATCCGGGGTACGTGCTTTGCTACCAGGAATCATATATAGCGCTCTTTTTCCATTTCTGATGATCATTGTTTACTTACAGGAAGATGTTCGTCGGAGGTCTCAGCTGGCAGACTAGTCCAGGTACGCTCACCAGTCATCGGCCGCTCTGCCCGCGCCTCGCTCGGATTTGCATCCGATGCACAGGCCGGCCACGGCTGACCGCTCGCTTAGATCGCGGAAGACAGCCTCCACTAGTAGTGAAATGAGAAACGCGGGTCGTTTCCAGTGATCGAGTTCCGTGTTGGGTACATAAACACCGGTAAAAGTTTGATTATCAGCTGATTTCTTTACGTGTTCGGAAGTTGTCGTTGTCGGTGGGCTGAAGTGGTGCACGTGACGATATCGGTGTGAGATGCATCCGGAAGGCATTTAAATCGTTGTGAGCGTGTGTAATATGCTGTAATTCAGTTATGTTATCGAGTTGTATTGGCAGTCAGATGTGCGGTGGCGGCCATGCCGGCTGCGCGCGCACTCTTTGCCGATACTTCAACCTCTCAACCCCTCGGTCTAGCAAGCTATTTTAGTTCTTATTCCTATTGAAATTGAGTGCCGAATTTCAGTAACGGTTTCATAGCCGGCTTTTGCCCAAAACAGTTATCACAACATAACCTCAATCTTAAGTACGTAAAGTTCGGTACTGGCGCGTTTCCGCAAATCGACTCGTCTATACTTAATGCTTACTTAGGTAGGACAGGAATACAATTGGCTATAAGTAATATTTTGTATCTGAATTTACTTGTAAATTAAGAGAGAAATACATAACAAAATAGTATTTAGTGTTTTATTCCAATCCTTTAACGCAAATAGAAAAGCCGGTAAAACTTATTTATCCGTAAAATCATTATTTTGAAAATAAATCGTCTGCAAAAAACTTAGAATAAAATATTTTGTCGTTTTTCTAGATGTCATTTCAAGCGTAACAAATAAAGACCATCAATTCTCTAACGCTCACAAACAAATTAATTGCGAGCTGCATCACGCAAAAGGTCCGATGCGCGTGCGCGAGTGATGTACCGTCCGCGGTATTGGGTCGAGCGCCCACGCTGCACTTTGATCCTCACTATATCTATGCCAACTATGTTCTTCTCTGGAGATATCTAGGCCGGCGCATCAGTGATTACGGGCAAGACACTCGAAATATTATTGGATTCATCATCGATTCCGGGTTTGTACACCGGAATTTGTCATGATTGAACATAAGCATCGTGTTCAACGATCTTAGATATTCGAAGACGCTGATGTACTAGTTTACTTTTAGGCCTACCATATTCAAACCGTCTCGTGATCTCACGTGATTCTTTTGAATTTTCTGCCAATAACGTTTTTTCTCGTTATTATCGTCGGAGCCAATTTAGTTTTAAACTAAATATATTATGTTCTCGTCGGTTAATGCCCTATGATTTTTTGTACACTTAAAATTTGAGCTGAAATGACGATATTTGTTTAAGATGTTTGCACCTTAACGGAGTTAGGTCCGATAAGATAAATTTTGATATTTATATCACGACACACCAGCCGTTATCGCCTGTTTTGATAACGAGTGAAACGAAGTAAAGCTAAGAGCTCCAAATATCTCAGTCATCAATTATAAGATTGTCTAGAATTTTTATTAAAATCAATCACTGCTTTTGATAATATTGACATGTTGTTACGTATCTGGTATTGCATAAATCTTTATTATTCATAGATAATATAACGTATAGTAAGTGTGTTTAAATTTCACCATATTTCACGATAAATAAGAGTGCGGATAATATTTATATCTGCCAATAATTTCAAGTAAACATTATCGAAAGTTTTCCATATTTGTTATAGAATTTGAGAAACAATGAAAATAAATACAATATTCGGCATCATCTATTAGGTCTCGAACAAATCAAAGTTATTTAAACATCGAATATTTCGCAAAATAATTATAACCTGCTTTCCTGCTAAGATCTTTGTAATTGTTATTACATACAGTTTCATTTTTTAAATCAAGACAGTAATATTAAGAATATTACATTCGTCATGAATGTGAAATTAATTCAATTGGGATAGTGGAGTAATAATATACGTATTAAATATAACAATAGCTTGCAGAACAGTTTAAAAATAATATTACAAGTTTAAAAAAAAATATAACGGACATCGTGCGCCTACATCGTGATAATTGTAATTAATTGCATTCTAGATTTTTTATTTGTCATCCAAAGGGAGAGTCATGCTTTAGCACAAATGAGCCGCTCTACGAAATGCTAAGCATTTTTTTCGTTTCTTATTACGGCTGAGTTAGGTTACTCAAAAGGTGGTAAAGCACTTGAGGTTGTTTATGTTGAAGGACACTCCCCCTCGTTTGCTCATAGTGGCAAAAGAGCATTCGTTTGTATCGAGTATCAGAAGATAAAAATCCATTTTTATCCATTATATCGAACTGATAGTCTTTTTTCGCATGCAATGAAGCCAAAAGGATTCAAATCTGTTTTTTTACTCAATTCGTAAATAGCAGATTTCTAAAAAGAGGCATTGTAAAAAATAAAAACTTTTTTGAAGTCGGTTAATCACTGTATGTTCATTAGTATAAATACTATAGTAATTTATAATATTCTTCTGGGCTCTATTATAAATTGCTTTCTCTAGATATTTATTTTACGTATAAATATTCATCAAATTCAAATTTACACTAAACAGGAATCGAACGTGCGATCTCCAACGTGGTAATCATATTTATTATACACTACGACTGTGTCACGTTATTACCACAAATAATCTAGTTAAAAAACACACGAGAAGAGTATTCTCTGCTACAGTATACAAAATTACGTTTATAAAACGACATATTTTACGTGGTTACTGTGATAACTAAAATCTCTAGTTATTAACTAGAGTATTTTCGAACACAGTTTTTAACTTGCAGTTCATGCTCACGGCAGACAACTCACTCAGATTAAGACTATCAATCTTGGCATTAATTGTTTATAGGACTATGGGACTATATTGTTAGTTTCTGACAAATTTATCGAAAAATAGAAAATTTTGTTTCGAAATGACAGCGAAAAACATTTTAAAGTACACTTCTTAAAAAGGCTAAGTAGTCAAACAGAAAGTCTATGTATCTATTAAAATAAATATAGTATTTTTTATGGGCTGATCCGCGCAACTTAGTCTAGTCTCATAGAGATTTTTTAATACTTCTTTTTATATTTTCGCCACATTTTCTCACAGAGTTTAAACTTTTGCTGGACTTCCATAATTATTTCAAGACCAAAATTAGCTAAACCGGTTCAGCCTGCCAGGAGTTTTGTTTAATGTTACGAACAGCAATTAATTTTTGTGTTTAATATTAACACATGTAGAAGTTAAGTCGTAAAAATTAAAGTTAAATAATATTTTAATGTTCCGGTCAAACTTTAAACTATCATTGCATTTGGCATGTGTGCACAAAAAGTTGAATATGTGAGAGATACTACTTAACATTACTTATCCCTGTATAGTTAGTTTAATATGCACTTCGAATAGGCGATAAGTGCGCTTTTAAAATACCTATTTGTATCTTTGGAAAGCAGTTAAATAATGTGAGAATTTAAAGTGGAAGGTATCACAAGGAGATTTACTTTATAATGAGGTCATACCTTAATGAGGGTTCGCGTCAACCATTTACGAGTAAATCCGTCACGGCGACTGGCTTACAATAGATGTTTTATTTTATACCCTAACAATTTCTGGGTTTATTAAGTTGTATTTTTGCTGTTTGGTTTCTAGTTCTTGTCCTTATGAGATTGAGAACTTGGAAGCACATGGACTGACTAGTGATATTATACGTGATAATAATTGGTTTTTATGCGTCTTATACATATAAGAGTTTTGAGAACTCTTCTAAGTTCCACGAGCACTATTCTATCCAAATATTTATCTTAATTTATAGATTTTTAAACCTTGAGAGACGTCTGCAATAAACAAGTCTGAATTTGAATAGGACCCTATAACGTCTATACATAAACGTATAAATAAAATAAGCTATGAACAGTACTTTACATTCCTATTACTACAATGGACAGGCAAAATTGCGTGTACAAAACGTATATACGTTCAAGGCAGTCTAATTAGACAAATATATCAGAATTTAGGGCTGGGCCCTAATCGGAGTAGTCCGCAGATATGTCTGAAGGTTTATACACCAAATTGTTGAAAAATTTAAAGGCAAGGTTAGACTTTATCATAGGTGAACATCAACCACAGGACGCTCTTAAATCGTTTTTTCTTTTTCGTATTATAATATGCAAAAGAATACTAAAGATGACTCTCCAACAAGTGGTTGTACAACATGTTAAATAATATTTTAAATGCCATTTGGTAAAATAAAATTCATCAACACACAGATGCATCGTTGTCGTTGCTATTTATTATCTACTATCTGGATAATGTATTAGGTGCACTAATGTGTTGGCCTGATATACTAATGTTCGGAATAATATTGGAAATAAACAAGAGGGCGTTGGACTAAGCATGCATAAATCTATACGCTTGGTGAATAATTTAGTGAAATTGTATACCCGTTTTAACTATAACTCGTGATAATCTTAACTTAAGGGCTATTGTCGTACGATTTTGAATTAATAAACCTGTTAAATATACCTAACTATTTTAAAATGTAGATTTTAAGGAAATTCTGTTTTTCAAATATCTTTTCTTAAGGATGTTCTTTTTCTCTTAATTTTTGTTTATTACGCGGGGAACGCTTTCGGCACAAATATTTCCGTTGGGGAGACAGAGGGTGTCTGTGGGATACCCGGAGAACCCGAATGCCCAGTAAACCCAACGGTCTACCTTGGCAGTCTCCAGAAACGCATCGACGTTTTCTGTGGAACCCCATGAGATGCATCCCGGGATGACTATAATCATTCCCAGGCCAGGATATCAACGCACCTCTCACTATAACACACAGTAAGAGGTACAATAGCACCCCACCTTAGATGCACCAAGGCCGCATTAGGGTCTTTCCAGTTTCGGTTTGCTCGCTGCGACGCTTAGACCGTGTTTTGTGAATTTTTAGACCATAATATACTCACATAAGAAGATTATGGCTGCTCATCCTTTGTCACTCTCCAGCATTGTCGTGATCAGTGCTGGTGATGACAAGCTTCACTTGATATGTCTGATCAGGATTCGACACTCAGACTCCCGTTCAGTCCTCCATCGTGTGCCGAGCGGAATCTCGGATTAACCCTCTGTGGTGACACTGTAACGTAACCTCACGTCTGATTTTATTGTGATACTCACAGAAGCAACCACGCCCGGTATTATTTCACAGTCTCAGACATATGTCACAGTCAGTCCTCTTTATCTACGCTTTCCTTTCTGCCCACGTTTTGAGAGTTTAGTTCGGCAGAATATCTCCGACAGCGCGTTGGCTATCACAACAGTGAATTTAGAGCCGTACTTCATAGGTCCGCAGAGCTTGCGTAAGTGCGTTCCGCCGTAGCATTCCGGGCTAATGATTCGTCTCTCTCCTGTTGTCTCATTATCATTTCAACCGACAGAACCAGTTTAGTCGTAGATTGATCAGAATATTAAAGGGCGGAGATCGTAGCAGGGCCTTTGACGCTTCATATAGTACAACATCGTGCGGTAGACTATCAGCCGCTGTCGATTCCTCAGTTGAATCCTACAACGGGAAGAACCCACCAGGTCTTTAGATCAGACGACTGTCCTACAGAGGACCATGGATCTCAGGACGCCCATGTAGAGGCAGCGAACTTCCTCCTGTGGTCCCCATATTCCAGTATAACTAAAATCTGTTGCTATACTTCTTCAAAGAATGTCAATAGCTGCCTTGTTGGTCAACCGGTTAGTGTATGTGATCGATCAGTTTCAGGTTAATTACAAAAATTTCTTAATAATAACCCGGAATCTGTAGTCTGGGATCTTAACCCTCGTGAGAGCACGTTAAGCCCTTCAGTCTTGCGTTTCGTCTCTCTCCAGTCATATCGGATAGCCGTTTTATCGGATTGTGAGAGTGAGAGAATAGAGAGCACAGCTGTATTTGAGCACACACTTGTGCACTATAATGTTTCCTTCGTGGCCACTGTGGCTGTAATCAGTTAGCAGTACAGCATCAACATCTTTGAATGTACATCCTAAGCCAGTTTTATTGTGAAATTTAATTCACTCAGAAACATGAGTTTGAATTTACCGCCGACCTTACCAGTATTTCAAGCAATTCATTTGGTTAACATTTATATCCAGCCTCATCATAAATTACATTATCTGAATCAGAGTGAAATAAGTAAAGAAAAAGCTAGTGAACGTCTACTTACGTTTTAGTAGAACTTCTGCGTGTCTGTGCTCATTGTGCTATCCGTTTAAAATAGTGATTTTTGTCTGCCAGTGACAAGTTTTAAGTCTTTTTGCTAGTTATTTACCAGAGATATTATTGTATTCAAAAATTCAATACAGATTCAATAGAACTCTTCATCGTTTATAAAAGTTGATAGTTTATATTTTTTGTATATGTATGTAAGTATACACATATTAAGGACATGCCAGAAGATGTTTTAAACTCATAACTTATCTTTGTGTTATGGAATAAATTGAATTAATTCCAAGGTTAGTAATAAATCGTGATTACTGCGTTTTTGATTTAGTCTGGATTCACTTTTTGTAGACTTAGTTATACTTAACAACATTCTTTGGTTATGCAAATATCAGTGTTAATACACACACATATTTATATACATAAATATACTTTATTGCTTCATTTATACGTAGATTTTTTTCTAATATAAAAATACGAGGTTTAGCAACACGCAATACAGCTATCTGTCATAGAATAAGAATAGGGTACTTTCTTATTATCGAAATAAATTATGCAACAATAGTCAGGTAACAAAACATCTTAAAATATTAAAAAAATATATCCATTTTCGGTGTAACATTATATTTTAATAACAAAAGATGTAAAAAATAGTCTTACGTTCAGTGTAAACTCGATTTTAGCAGTATCGATATCTTGGACGTTTTTATGTGCTGTCGCCCATTTTAGCATATATCAATGAGCTACGAGTATTATTGCTGAATAATATGTCACAAAGAATTATCTACGATCTTCGAAGGAAATGTGTAATTGATCAGCCGTTTTAAGTAATTTGAGTAAAAAATTTCGTGGTAGCTATTTAAATTAATAGTTAATAAAAAGCTATTAATTCTGACGTTGGTTACTCGTTTATTATTCTTAATAGAACTTGCTTTTGGGGGAGTATTACACCATGCATTACTAATGACATAAAGTGCCGATAACACCAGATATTAAAAAAGATAACTGTAGTCTTTACTACATACTAGGAGAATTTCTATATACTAGACATGCCTCATATGTACAATAAATGATTAAAAAAGGCTGTATTACTTTGATTAGTCACACATATTATAAAAATTGCTTAGTTACAAGAAAGCTTATCAGTTGGAATTTATTTTTCGACATTAGCACTCTTCTTAGCGAGCATAGAAATTTTCGAATACTCGTCGGCAAAGAGGCCGCGAGATCGCCGACATCTCTTCACTGAGTTTTCTTTTAGTTGACGTAGTGTATTTGGTTTATTGATGTATAAATAATTCTTGCAATAAAAATAAGTCTGCTGGGGATAGATCTGGACTTCTGGGTGGCCATAGAATGTCACCTCGTCTGTAAATCAGCTTCTCCGGAAACATGTCTTTGACCACCGGCAGAGACTCATTGGATGTGCGACAAGTGGCTCCGTCTTGTTGAAACCATGTGTTACAATTGCAGCCAATAAATTCCAGTAGCATCGGTCCCATGAGCTCCGCACATGTAAGGCCACACAGGATCCATAGGCTTCAAACACTACAGAATAGGTTCATGCGCACAGCTACGGGAGCACCGTGGTATGTACGCAACGTCGATCTTCACATCGACCTCAGATTGCCGACCATCAAGCAATTCATTAAACAGTGCTCCCTTAGCTACTTTGACTCTGCTCCGACTCACCCCAACCCTCTAGTGGTTGCGGCTGTAAATTACACACCGAGCAAAATATCAAAAATACGTCGACCCAAACACGCGTTAGGGGAGCTAGACGACGACATTACACGCGCTCAACGCAGAGCGGACACACTAATCACGAACCGTCCGCGTTTTCGTCCCCGCCGGCGGGGGCGGAACACGCGCCGCGTAAACCGTCAACAAAACATGGGAGTAGGCCGCCCCACTGTTTCAGCAACACCCCAAGCCGAGGTTCGTACCCCGCAGGGGGTGCCCTTGGGCAATGTTGTTTAATAAAGGCCGGTTGAGAGCCCTCAGCGCTCACCGTAACTAACCACTGCAGTGGCACGCGACCGTTATCCGGTTGTTCTAGTTACTTGGCAAGCAACCGAAATTCGGTCGATTGTTTTGCACGGGACCGAGCGATACATTATGGTCCTTTAGTCTTTGACTATTAGTTCTATCTCACTTTACTCTATTGCAATCGCTTCAGAAAGGAGCAAGCTACATATAGATACTCAACACCTCCCTCGTATAGCATATTTTTGCTTTGTAAACATCCTCTTAATCTCAGTCCGCGTCAAGTGTTCTATATGGAATTTGTGTTCGTGCGTTAGCAGTCGTAATTGTATTAAATAGTTGTTGATATCTCGTGATTTTAACAAGATAAGTGAAAAAAGTAATTATGTTTGTTGTGATAATGTTTTATTTCCATGTTTGTGTGTAAATATGATTAATTACCGCATTATCTGAGAACATGCATTTGATAAGTTTGAAGTCGTACTACTACATGAAGGTTTTAAACACTATTTTATGACTTTGTTCGCAATTTACACTATACAACATCTTTTCTAACTTTTGTTTTGTCTGTTTTCATTCAGTGCAAGGCAAAAATATATTTAAATATCTTGCAATAATCATTTACAAAAACCTCGCGCGTTCCAAACCGAAATACGGTTCCCTGCCACCCAGGTACGTTAGACGTCGTCATGGCAACGGTCAAGTGGCATGGCACCTTTGACTATCATGGATATGCCAATATCTTTTGTTTTTGTTTTGTTTATCATTTTTTTTATGCAACGTGCAACTTTTGTATTTTTTTTAATTTACTTGCTAGATTTTTGACGTACGTACGATTAACGTACCACTCTGCCCATTCAAATGTTTCGTGCCATTCCATAAGGCATAGGTAAGTGGCGTACGTTGGCTTATCCATATTATCCTATCCCGACTATGGAATTATATGGGCAAAATTTAGCAATTAGTTGTAACAAATATTTATTGTTTTTGTATGAAAATGTATGTATTTATTAAAATTAGTGTATTCCAAATATTGTTTAATTATTGTGTTTTGAACCTACAATCTTAAAAAACAAGTTTTCATCAAAAAAAGTGATTTATTTAAAAGTCATGTTTTTTCGCGTCAATTTTGAGTTAATTACTTTTTGGTTCACAGCTTTGTAATTATATAACCATATCTCCTACGATTTTAAATGCGTTGTAATAAAGAATTATACTTTGTATATACACATAAATCAGCCCGCTAGAGCCCATATTCATTTTTTAAATCCATTCGTAACCTGACTTACAATTTAGCATGCTTATGCGTGGTTTGAAAATTTCCTTGGTTTTCAAATGCTTGTATTATTTATATTTTAGTCTAAATGTGTATCTAATTTATTTGCATTATATCAGGTATGTAATCTACTCAGAGTAAAATAGAAAATAAACTTAAATTGGTGTTTTATTATTTCATAATCCTCATTTTGCTAAACCAATCTGGGTTTATTTGATTGATTCATGATTAATCTCAGTTTAGCAAATTCATTATTTAGTAGAACTGCATTATTATAGTGGAGATTGCTAGAAAATTAATTTCTCCTTTCAAAAAAGTATAACAATAAACAGTTTTCTAAGAAAAAATAGGAGAAATCTTGCTTTCTCGAGGAAAGGTCGCGCAGCTCGTACTAGGGCCACGTGACCTCTGCCACTTGTGCAAATTTCGTTCGCCGGGGCGTGCCACTGCAGTGGCTAAACCGGGTAAAGTTGTAGAGGCCGTCTGAGGCCAACAGCTAAAAATCAACTCAAAAAAAAAAAAAAAAAAAAAAAATCCCATGAGCTCACGTAACATATTTGCGCGGGATGTTAGGTTCAAATGTTAACGAATTCTTGGCCCACCCCATATTTAAATGTAATCTTATAACGTGATATTTAAAAGTATATCCGTCACTAAATTGAAAAAAAACCATTAAACCCTGATCTTCGACTCCTCTGATATTGAAAATACTAGTAGAAAAAATTAGTTTTCATTTCAAAAGTTAAGAGAGTGTGTGCGATGTGTGTGTGTGTGTGTGAATAGCGTGAGAACGAATGTATTCCATATTCCGAATGTACCAATTATACAAAAATTACCAGATATACTGTAATGGTAATGACATTTTAATGTCTCCGAAATTTACTGTTTCTTCAAACGTTTGTGTTGTGAAAGTACGTTTGAGATTTAGTTTCTCATCATCGTCATCGCTGTCATCTAAATTCATTCATCTAAATAACAAATTCATGGACTATTTAAACAAGTAACAAATTTTGTCCATTGATTTAAAATTAATGGACAAAATAGTAAAATATATACTATAAAATTACTTTTATGTAAAAAAAAATTTTACATCACTCCTTTCTTTAAGCATCGAGGGAGAAACTCGTGAAAAAACTGCATACTTGAAATCTTCACAATATCACTACAATATAAGCATTACTGCTATTACGAACCACCTTCTTAGGAAAAATATAATTAACATACAAATCATTTCAAATATGTTCATGAAGGTCATATTTTGTTCTAAAGTTTATACGAGTCTAATCCAATATTAACATTCAAAACCCAAACAATCTTCCTTACCTCAAAACATGACTAATTTTACCTTATTTTTTATAGAGCAATTAGATGCACAATTTTTAAATCTATACATATATCATTACTTTTAAATACATAACTATAGATTTAAAGCGTCTATGGATAAAACATAAAATGTGTGAATTCAGTTCAACCTTCACGAGAGCGAACAAGGTTTATAAGTTATTGTAGTTTATTTAAATGCATTGTGACTCACTTTTAGGCAATTGCATTGTAATCGTTTGGTCTATTTAGTCATAAGAGATGCAGAGAGTTTATATAAAAATTTAATGCAACTGCTCTACCGTGCATCAATGTCGTCAGAAATGTTAAAAAAAAACTCTATAAGTAAAAACAAATGAACATTACCAGCGCACATGTGTCCCTACCACTACGATCTCGGGTCCTTTAAGCGGGGCGTGAAAAAGCATCTCACTAGACCGCCATTGCATGGGTCGTCCATATTACACTGTCTTCATTCGCAGTGAGTATGGCATTAACGACCGTTCTAGGATTCTATTCATGCTTTCCATCAGGCAGAATAGAGTCACTTTGGTAGGTTTCTATACTTAAAAAAAAACAACCAAAAAATAGGAAAATCTAAATATCAAAAATATAAATAAGAACTGTTACGGTGGGTGTCCACACGGATCGTGCGCTACCGTGACAAGCTCAGCAATATGCTTTGCAATCTATATAGTAAAATGTAAATAACAATATTGCTAAATGCTTCTAGACAAAAAGATTTAGTAAGGTACCTATGTTAATAATTATGTAACGGCAACACTTGCGCCGGGTAATTTAATGTTTATTATGGAAATAAAAATAAGAGGACGATTATACTGATGACCGGATTGAGAGATTAAAATATTTATCACATAAATATTACATAAATATTTTATATAATTGTGAAGAGTACCCTAACTGCCTGCTCAGGAATATATGTATAAGTAAGACTAGACTTTGCAAGTACGTATGGTAAAATTAACATACGAGTATCTATCGAATTAGATTTTATTAACCCTTAACATGTGGTCATAAAATTATTTCATCATAATAGTGTTGCTATGATTATTCATAGTATATTTATGGAGCGTTTTCATAAACGGCATATGTCTAGTAGTGTTGTGTATATGTGTATTATATGTCTAGTCCTATTTTCACGTTGAAGTTAACTTGTAGATTCAAAAAAAATATTTAATCTCGTTTCTGTGATTCTGAAAGAACAGAGTCAACGTATGATGACTAAAATACAAAATATCTTCAATACTAATGTTTCAAGGTTTGGTTCTTATTCAACTGGTTTTTTATTCACTGTTTGTTCTGTCGATTAATATCTGAGAGAGCACGAAACGAAATTACTCTAATAGCTAAATATGCCTGTGAATCTTATACGTTGTTTAGAATATTTATTATTATTATTACTACTACTACTTACTACGCTGATTAACTGATAATAAAGGAAATATTGGAAAAACTTTGGTCAAAGTTAAACTAAATTTGTTCAAAATTTAACTTGTAAACAGTTGATGAGGTCGTTGCGTGCTCGTTGCCCCCGACACAATACAGATGCAAACGGGATCGACGCCGGTCTCGTTACGGTTATTATCAAGGCGATTGTTTGCCGCAATCGTGCTTGTATGCACTACGTCTTTACTTTTACTCAACTGCTTTGTTATATAGTTCCCTTTGACTCGTTTATGGTCATGCCTTACGAATTCAAATGCTTATTGATGAATGGTAATGTTTATTTCGGTAACGGTATTAGCAATTCAAAGATGTTACATATTTTACACGATGCTTTGAGACAGAATAGGTGCTTTTAACAGGGTCATAAGTTACTCAATATATTTGTGCTTAGACCGTGATATTGTTACATAAATATTTGAATTTTTAAAATACAACAAAGAACAGAAGGAAAGATCATGTTTTCATGAAACAATAATAAGTTATTTAAAATCTTATGATATTTTAACTTTTTCAATATAGAGAGATTATGCTTAAATTTATGATGACCTAGTATTGAAAGGGTTGAAACTCAATTTCACAGTTGATTGCGTGAAATTCACCATCCTATTCCTTTATTATATTAATCCTTAGATTTTGCATATGTTGAATAATGCAACAGAGCGGTCCCTGTTGCAGTGCGAACGGATTGTCCTTATTTAATTTCCACCGTGACGAGGCTCACAACAGAATGTCGAGTCGCAAACTTGATCAATCTTGGTAGAAACTTCTCGTTACCAACCAAATAACTAATATGTACTGAATCATCATTTAAAAGCGTCCAGTTTGAATATCAAAGTTAATCTTACTTCGGTAATATTGTGTTTTGTAAACCTTACTTAAAAATCTTAATATGTAGTTTATCACTCAAAAGATGTCGAAAATTATTTATGAAAAG
This sequence comes from Hypercompe scribonia, assembly GCA_949316085.1. Taxonomy (NCBI): domain Eukaryota; kingdom Metazoa; phylum Arthropoda; class Insecta; order Lepidoptera; family Erebidae; genus Hypercompe; species Hypercompe scribonia. The sequence goes on along the minus strand of OX438972.1, from coordinate 8,760,141 downwards.
TCTCAGTCATATTAGCTGACTTCATGTAAGTCAGTTAATATTTTATGATTTAATCATTAAAAGTTTTGAAATAATTATCTCAAACGTACATTATTTAGTAGTTCAAATATTAACTCTAGGAGATACTAAATCAATTTAGGTTATTGAATGTCACAGGTGCTCATCAAAGCTTCAAAGCGCATTGAATGAACTTTAGCAAGAGGGGAACATTATTTTGTACTACTCGTCTGCCGAGTGATCTGACAAGGAAAAGATTTAGCAAGCGGTCAAAAGGAAAGAGTCTGTTCCGACTGAAGAGCAAACCGCATTACCACAAATCGTGGCATAATCCCTCTTACAAAGCGTACGGTAGTATGTGTGCAAATAGCAGTTTGGGAGCCGTTAGGGGCCGAATACATGTTTCGTTTTGCCAGTTATTTTGGCCTAGCCATAAATAGACATCGGTGTGAGCATGTGAACAAATCTTAACTAAACATAAATCAGAACACAAAAAAAATAATAAATCATTGACTTGTGTTAGCTTTTAGCGAGTAATGTACGACAGAGCTAAAGTTTATTTGCTTGTATTTTACGTCATAACTGTCTGTTAGACAGGACCGGTATCATAAGCTCTTTTGGATTAGCAAGTTTAATGTATTCTAGATTCGAATTTCTTTATGAGATTAGTAGTTGAAAGGTGTTCCAGCCATAGTAGTAAAGTCAGGACCCATAGTAGTAAACGATACGTTCTCTGAACTCTGTTTAATTACAAATGTGAAAGTGTGCGAATATTTTCATTTTACTGGAAAACAGACAATCCGTATTTGTGTTCTAGTATGTACATAGTTATGTAAGTATAAGGAGTGTTTCTCCGTGGCTTGCATATCTCGTGCAATCTGTGCATCTAGACGCACATCTGGAGACGCTCGGAGACGACACACGCCGCTGCGTTGTTGTCATTACTCATCTGTCGCGCACACGACTTCATGTTACCGACCCGCTGTCACCGATTTCAAAATGACATATTTCTCAATTTCTCTTAACTATTATAGACTTAAAGTCCAGCTGGTATGACACAGTTTTTATTTTTCAGTTCTGTTATTTGATGTCTCACATGCAGGCAGCGTGTCTTCAAACGACATGCTAATTGACAGTGGCGTAAAGCGAGGACTAAAAGTTCCAAAATTTTGTCACATTTTTTTATTTGTTTTTCTATTAACCGTTGAAAATTTGCTTTTAGACTTAAAAAATACGTTTGTTAACAATGTAGTTACTCAAGCTTTCCTTACAAAAAGAAATATAGTTCTTTTACATTGTAAAACGACATTGTTTTACGAAATAAAACTTATATAAAGCGATAGTAGCGACTACCTTTAACTTGAAAGGTAGTCAATTGGCGCATCATAGATTCTAAATCTTTGTTAAAATGCTGAAGTTATAATACTGCAAGTGCAATTAATACATAAGTTTTTAGATATATTAAATGCTTTAGATAATTTTATACGAGGCAATAAAAATTTAGATAACAATTGTTAAGTAAAATTTTCTACGCATTTGATTTATTCAATCAAGTGTACGGAAAACTTTATAACAACGTAATGTATTACATTGCTGTTATCATTTGTTACTCTTAACTGAAAACCCATTCATTACCATTTTAAACTCTATTGCAGGATTTTTCATACTTAATTTTACTGTGATACACTTCGAGATGTGCTGTTTTTAGCCTTCTTCCTCCCCTAGTCAAAACAACATTTTTTGAAGCCCTGCTCTATTATCTTCCTTAAAGAAGTAGTCTTATAAGAGAAGTAGATCAAATACGAATGTTCAGCAATATCTAGCAGGACTAATTGGTTTACTGTACACACATCTTTAGTGTCAACAAAAGATGTGTATTTATCTTTGTTCTTTTCTTTTTGGTGCTCATATAATGGATGATAATACTGGACATAGTCTTGCTCCATACAAATAATAACAGAGACACAAAGCAGGTAGATTGTGTCTAATTTAGGGTCTCTCAGATTGATTCACACGAAAACATTATGTTTTAATTTACTCTTTAACTAAACATACATATGTTAAAAAAAAATATTCATAAAGTGATCGGTATATTTCTATAGTATTTTTTTTTTAAATCATAACAAAAACTAAAAAGTTTTTGTTCCAACCTTGTTCTCTTAAAACAGTTTGTAAACATATTATTTGTGTTTAATAAATACCATTAAAGACTACTCGTTTTCGTAGTCAAATATTTATATTTGCTTGTTCTTACCTCAATTTATTTACGAAGGATGATAGTTTAATAAAAAAAACTTGGTATTTGAGTCATAATTCTGTCTCCATTTATAAACGAGGAAAGAAATTAACTGTTGACTTTCTGTAATAAATATTTATCCCGGTGGTCGGGAAGATTGTTTTAAGTTCTCCCGGTAGAACCTTTTGGTGTTTGTAGAAGGAAGCTAAAGCGCCGTTATTAGGTTTTCTCTGTTCAGTGAAATGTATCACATACACCGTTTTGTTGAGCAAGTTTCTCTACTTAATTTTATTTAGGGTAGAGGGTCGTTGGGTCTTCATCTTTGGAAATTTATATGCTATGAATATTTAGATTACCTATTGGATTCCTTTCATGTAGTCGTACGTAGTAGTTTGTGTACAATGATATTATAGTATACTTTGCGACATTTATTATCTGATTAAAAATTGCTTATCAATTATCATGTTATCGTGTTTTTTTATTTATTGTAAGTGCTACTTGTATATACAATTCTTTATACGTAGTAACCTAATTTACACACACATTCTATATGCACTAGGACAATTCTTAACAGATTATTATTTGGAGTTGTTTTGTAATAAGATTCTGCGCTTTGTTATAGTACGAATATTTTCAATATTTCATGTTAAAGGGTCTCTTTGTCCTTAATTTGGACATCATGGATAGTTACTGAATTTATGGAGCGGAACTTAGAAGAGTTTTATATTCCCAAATAGCGACAGCGCTGCAAAATATCACTAACTGATTTCCACTTTATATCGCTGCTTAAATCAAATAAACGACATTATCGTTGTAACTTGACATTACCGTGACATTATAAGCAGTGATCATCGATGATCTTTTTATCTATGATAGAAGGGTTAAGATTATTATGAACACATTACAATTTATAATGTTTTCCATCGTTGTTATGAAACTTAATAGGTCATGCGTACATTTATCCTGCCAGTTAGGCTTCAATTATATCAAAGTTCACACATGATAATTAGATAATTAGATAAAGTGGGTTGAACACATAAATAATACATTCTTAGACTTAATTGATCCAATATATCTTAATGTACGTGTTAATAGCTAAATTTTATTAGATATATATATATATACACATATATATATATGAACTAGTTTTTGGCCGCGGCTTCGCCCGCATATAAGTCGGATACCGCGATAAAAAGTAGTAGTTATACCGATGTATAATCTATATTACTGTAAAGTTTCATCCAAATCCATCCAGTAGTATATAAACTTTCGCATTTATAATATTAGTAGGATGTAGTGTAGAAAAGACAAAAAAAATATTTGTACCACTACCATCGTGATACTGAGTTGCTCATATGATAGATGTTTGGAACTGTATTGTTTCTGATCAAAAGTATTTCAACGTTATATATCTGAATCTGAATCTGAATCTGAATCGTACAATCTCTGACCTAGTATTCATATACAAGCTGTTACATTGACTGTCCAAACTTCTTCAGTAAAAATGAAATAAGTGTTCCAACTACAATCTCACGATAACCCCGCCATGGTTCCACGGGCCCGAACCGAAGTCTAGAGAAGTGGACACCCACTGCTAAAATGGGACGCAGGCATTTTTTTCCTAATAGTCTGGCGGTATTCGAAAAAAAATATCGAACTCTAATATTGAATAATGTTTAATTGTTGGTTCCATTTCCTACCCATTATTTCAGTATAAATATATTTATATATATATGTATATATGGAATATATTTAGGAATGGAATGTATAAATATGGAATATATATATATATATATACATACACATATAATTATATAAATGTGACTGCCATTACTTTACTAATTAACTACTTACTAATTATTTGTTACTTTATTATTATTATTTTTTTCTTTTATCTGCTCTCTCACTTTGACTGTATGTACTACACACCTGTGCGTGTGTAGTATGTACAGTCTAAGTGAGAGAAATAACAGTACAATAGTAGTAAATAACAGTGCAACAGTAGTAGTAACAGAACAGCAGTAAATAACAATATTTAGCATAGTGTAGTATTAGAGATTATAGTGCTAAAAAGTGTCATTTTTTTTATTCTGGACCTAACAAAGTGACTCTACTCTGCCTGATGGAAAGCATGAATAGAATCTAAGAGTTGTGGTCACCATACTCATTGCGAATGCAGATATTTCAGTATATAGCAATCCATACTAGTGTGCTGGTGGCCTAGTGAGCTGCTTTTTCACATCCCACTCAAAGGACTCGGAGTCATAGTTGGAGAGAAATATGTACGCTGGTAGTGAGACCGTGTGTCTATCATTCTAAAATGATGATTCCCAAGGCCAGCACGTGTTGTTCTGTATAGGAAGGGAGAGTTGGAAGAGGAGCTCCATTGCGTTATTATAATTATTTACAAGGATATTACGCACCAATTATAACCTTAGGTTTTTATACATAAATACAAGATATAACTTTGTGAATATATACTTAATGTTGATGCCGAAAAATTACAATATAGTGTTTTGTGGAGATACTATTTATGCTATTTTTAGGATCATTAAAGACAACAGAAAATATGGGTTACTTGGTACGGATTATGTCAGTCAGTGAAGGTTTTTGACTAAAAGTCAATCATTGCTGATGAATACGAGTAAATATTAGGTGAAGTATTAGGAACCCCTAAGTCTTTGAGTTAAATTTGCAACTTGCAGGTATGCACATGGAACAATCAGGTTCATCAATTGCGACGTGGCTGAGAAAACCACGAATTTAGTAGTTTATTCTCAGTAGTTGCATGTGACCCGTTCCATATGGAACTTTTATCATTCACTAGTTCCATACATGGAACTAGTGGAAATAGATATTTGAAATGGAGGTTTGTTCCTAGTTGTTCGATGAAGCAAATTCGATGTAGAGCTGTTGTAACATTAAAAATACAATTTTGTCCATTGGATATTTTTAGGTAATTAATTAAATAGTTTTTTTAATTTCTAAGAAATAAAATAACACTCGAGTAAACTACTAATTTTCAGAATATTAATAAATGTTTATCTCTTCATAAAAAAAGAAACTGTTAGAGAGGTGATGTTGTAAAAAAATTGAAGTTTATTCGTTGATATCAGAAAATGAAGTTTACATGAGATTCAATATTCTTGCTGCTATGGATATGAATCTTAGATTAAAATATCTTAGTCAATCTTCAAGCATACAGACTTTTTCATACAAACTTTAAATACTCGCTACCCAGCTTTTGGTAAGAGCGTGATAAAATGTATCCGATATGCTACAGTTATAATAAATTAAAAGTTTTTCTTGTTTTTTTTTTTATAGAAGCATACCAAAGTGACTCTATTCTGCCTGAGTTCGGGAGCGTATGCCTACCATACTGAAACGGTGACCTCCAAGGCCAGCACGAGTTGTCCTGTAGAGGAACGAAGAGGATGGGATCAGTTGGACGAGTTCGTCAGCACACTCTCCTTGATAAAGGCGATAGAGGACAGCCATAAAGGCGACATCTCTTCACAACTGCAGAGATTCAAGGGTTTCAGTGACTTTGGCGTTGTTGATAATTCAGATTGCTCGCCGCTGTAACCGATCCAAAGCGTCCAACAAATACTGCACGGATCCATCGTAAAGATGAGAATAGTACTCCACGTATGAGCGTACCTGGATCTTATAAAGAAGACACAGATACTCAGGCACGAGAACCATCTCACTCTGTTCATTATACTCAGCTTGCACGAGGCCGCCTTAGTGACGCTTTCAATATTCTCTCGCGGATTGAGATTTCGGCAAATATTCATACCTAGGATACTGAGATTGTCCTGCAGTGGCAGTTGAGCGTTCTCAAAAGTGGGGAGGGGAAGAAATGGAGACTTTTTGGTAGAGAGCGCGCACCTCTGTGCGTGTTTTCTTCGCAGTGAAGTTCCATTCACATCCGTCTAGCTAGTTTTATGTGAGTTGCACAGAAGAGATAGACACACAATATTTTTAATAACAATTAAAACTTAATATTGGCGTCTATTACATCTCGATCCCCCTTTAGATTTTCTCCCCTGTTCTGTATTGTAGAGAAAAAGAAATACTGTAAAGGCAGTATAAATTTACATGCAATTAGTGGAATATAATTGTATGTTTTGAGGCTGTTAAAGTTTCATATAGAATTGGCTACATAGAATTACTAGGCATAAAATTTACTTCAGGTATTATTTAGGTATACCTTCAGCAGGTACGATTTTAAACTATCGGTATAATATGTAGTCCCATAATCTTATGCCTCTTAGATAGTACAAAATCCGACCACAGCAATTCTTAATGTCGTATTATAACGTATTTAAATCATATAAATATTAAAAAACGATGTACCTACATTTAAAATAAATAAATAAATATGCCGGACACTTGAAACACAACGTCATCTAGTTTCAAACTAAGCAGAGCTTGTTCTATTATAACAAGACTGACAGAATACTTATATACATTTTTTTTGTAAATACATACATATTATGCATAGAAAACACCCAAACTTCGAAACAAATATTTGCAGATCATACAAACATTTGGTCCGACTTAAGGAGCTCCTTCTATACCAATAATTATCAGTTATACATAAGTATTTATTAAGTAAAAGTTGTTAAGTAGTACATTTTACAAACAAACCAGTAGACACAAATGCATTAAACTAAACGAAGTGGTAGTATAGTGTTACATGGACCTTAACCCGACCTTTCTACATATCAACTTTTTATGTAAAATGTTAATTTCATTATTTTTGTATGTATATGATTTTTTTTAATATGTAAACAAAACACAATCAATATTCCCGAAATTCAAGTTAGCGTAGTTTAAATTGTTGGTGTCGAATTTGCATGGAACGATTACATTCCCAAAGAGGGTTGATATCAGGCCATAAAGCCAAACTATTTTGTAATGAAACGAAGGAGTACGTGAAAGAGGGTTGATAGAGGTGAACGGAAATAACCTCAATATGTCAATCTCAAATATATCTGAGAAAAAGGGTAAGAAGAAGTTGTAAAAATTGAAAACTAGTGTATAAGAATATTTAACTAACAGGATTGTCAGATATCTAATTAGTTAAAATCTAAAATGAATAACTAACAACCTTGAATTAGCAAGAATCAGCAAGAATAGCAATTATGACTCTTTGCTCCCCTTTTTTTTTTTTTTTTCCTGTGCGGAAATCCCTTCGGATACCACCTACTGGTGGTTATGTCAGACTCGAACCGACCAAAAACCGCACGCCGTCTCAGGTACCAGTAGCCGGGGAATCAGGTGTACCCTAGAAAGGAAATCCCTGAAACCCCAACGTACCTCGGGTCATCCACTTGCGGCTTGCAGATGACCCCTTTTCTGCTCCAAAAGAGCGTGTGCTCCGTAGCACGTCCCGCTGCTATCCCGGCGTACTTCTGCTCGGATGACGGATTTCCTCACCTATCACCCTCAGTCTAGCGCTTATGGAGGACGGAGATCGTTCTGCAATCTCCGGCGCCCGAGCCGTCTGTGATACCGGACACGTTCCCGGGCCTGGCGGACCGGGAGAGTTCTCAACCTCTCCCGGTCCCGCTCCGACATCTCCTTTGCAAGCATAACTTGCTCGCAAAAGGAGACGGCGGAGTTCCACGCGCTCTCGCTCCGCAACATGGCGGCGATCATGCTACCGAGCGAGAGAGTTTCCACTCCGATGGCCGTCACAAGGTCACGCCTCAGCTCCGCCCACGCTGGGCATTCTGCCAGCGTGTGGAGCGCCGTGTCCACGGTCCGGCCATCGCAGTGGTGGCACTCAGGCGTTGGCTCCTTTCGGATCAGACACAGGTGATCTCCGAAGCATCCTTTTCCAGTGATCACCTGCGTCAGCCGATATGAGAGGGTCCCGTGATTCCTCTCGAGCCAATCCTCCATAAGGGGTCTTACCGCCGCAATGACGGCGTGCCCGGCGCTTGGTTGCCCAAGTCGTTCCTTCCACTCCTCCACAAGGACCTAGCGGAGTTGGGTTTTTCTGATTCTCGATTTCTCGAGTTTCAGGACTCCGGCCCAACTCCCGTGCCTCCTTGCGCCACTGATAAAGAGCCGCAAGGGCTCTCGCCTCCAGGTCCCATGGTGGAGTTCCAGCCAGGAGACTCGCCGCTTCAAAGGAGATTGTGCGGTATCCTCTTATGACCCTGATGGCCAGCACTCGCTGTGGTCGTCGCAGTATTGCGACGTTGCTCGCCTTGAGGGTCTCCGCCCACACTGGGGCCCCGTAAAGGGCCATTGACCGCACAACTCCTGCGTAGAGTCTCCTGCAGGAGTCATCGGGTCCCCTCATGTTAGGCAGCAGCCGCGCCAACGCCCGTGCTGCTCCCACCAACTTTGGGACCTGACTTCGGAAATGAGTTCCAAAGTCCCATCGGCTATCGAGTACGAGCCCCAGATATCTCATGGAGGACTCAATGCCGATGCGAGTATCTCCTACTATGAGGCTGGATCGATTTGGTGGCTTGTTCCGAGGCCCATGAAAGAACAAGGCCTCGGATTTGTGTAGAGCTACCTCAAGACCCAACCGCCGGATTCGCTCTACGACTTGGGCAACACCGGCCGTGGCCCTCAGGGTTGCCTCACGATGTGTCTTGCCGCACGCCATCACAAGTGTGTCGTCCGCATAACACGTGACGACGACGCCATCTAAGAAAGCACCGCGAAGCACCCAGTCGTAGCCAATGTTCCACAGGAGGGGTCCTAAGACCGATCCCTGCGGAACTCCGCACGACATTTCACGTCTACCGAGACCGGTCTTACTTGGGTAGATGACGGCTCTTTCCGACAAATATGACCCGACTATTTGACGGAGGTAGAGAGGCACTCGGTGATATACGAGTGCCTCCCTGATGCAACTCCAGGGCAAAGTATTGAACGCATTGGCAATGTCCAAAGACACCGCCAATACTACTTCGCCCCGGGAAACTGCTTCCTCCGTCAGAGTCTTCACGCGCATGATCGCATCTACGGTGGAACGCCCCTGACGGAAACCATACTGGTTCTCCGCCAGATCCGGCCCCACCCTGAAGAGGTGCTTGACGAGGCGTCGTGCAATTACTCTTTCAAAGAGTTTGCATACCTCGTCAAGCAACACTATAGGCCGGTAGGCAGATGGTGAGTCTGCCGGGCGCCCCTCCTTTCGGATGAGAACCAATTTCCCCGTCTTCCACAATTTTGGAAACTGGCTCTGCTCGAGGCATGCGCTGAAGAACTCTCTCAGTCGGGGCTCGAGAGCATCGTCGCTTAGAGCCAGGACCCAAGCTCGGCCTGGTATGCCATCGGGTCCTGGGGCGGTGCTTTTTGCTTTAAGCCGTCGCACCGCCAGCGCTAGTTCTTCCCAAGCGACCTCTGGCACGTCGTCGTCATCCACGCTAGGCGCTTCGGGCGCCGAAGACGGAGCCATCAGTGGTGGAGTGTGCTCCACCACTCGCACCGGGAACAAGGAGCCGACAACCCGCTCAAGCAACTCTGGCTGAAGACATCGGGTTAGCGGTGGAGCCCATGGGCGCATTTTACCCCTGACCATACGATAGGGGCGCCCCCACGGATCTTGCTCCAGGGTCTCCAGCAACTCGCGGCGGGCATCACTCTTGGCCCGCTTTATCGCTGCTTGAAGGGTCCTTTTGGCATCCCTGTATTCCGTTAACAGCTCCGCCTCCCAAGCTGCCGCGTCCGCGGGGCGGCGAGGCCTTCTACGGAACCTGGACCACTGGCGGCGCGCGGTCACGCAAGCTTGTCGCAGCCTTGCGATATCCGGCGACCACCAGTAGACCTGGCGCCTAACAGCATTTGGCTGGACCCTAGGCATCGCCGCATCGCAGACGCGGGTCATGGCCTCCCGAAACCATTCTGCCTCCGCTTCCACGTTGACAGGCCTGTCCGGTGCAGGGACCCAGGCCTGGACGATAGCGGCTTCCAGGAGGAGCTCACGATCTACGCGCTTGAGCGCCCAACGTGGTTCTGGTGGAGCCACTCTGGGCGGCGCGCCACTTGTAGGAGCGGAGACTTCAAACCGAATGTATCGGTGATCCGAACCTGTCTCCTCCCCTACAACGACGCGCCAGTCCAGAACATGACGTGCCAGCACGGGGCACGCGAACGAAATGTCAACGATCGAGCTGCCCCTCGCCGTAACGAATGTAGGTACGGCACCCCGGTTTAGGACAACTAGGCCGGATCTTTCGGCCCAGTTCTCCAATGCCCTCCCCCTTGGATTCGTGCGGCGAGAACCCCAGACAACCGACCAGGCGTTGAAGTCCCCGAGCACAAGAACCGGAAGGGGTCGACAGGCATCGACGACGACGGCTAGCTGAGCGAGCCATTGCTCGTACTCAGTTATGTCTCGGTTTGGCGTGAAATAAGCGGCCACGACCGCTATATCCCCAACCACCGCCGCTATGCAACCCCGTTCCCTAGCAACAACAGCAAAGGGAGGGGTACCAGCGGCAGTGCCGTGCACCAGTGCAGCCGAGCCATCTAAGTCGATCTCCCAGGCAGGTCCGAGAAACCGGTGAACGTATGGCTCGGCGACCGCAGCAATGTGGATTGACCACTGTGCCATGCTCTGGAGCAGAAGATCCTGAGCAACAGCACCGTGGCCCACTTTCGCCTGGAGGATGCGGAGATTTGAATCCATTATTGAGTTTCCATCTCCACATCCCGTCGCGAACCTTGTCGTTCTCTAGCGACACCTTCCGACAGCGATTTGAAGCCAGAGGGCCGACCTCGCAGTTTCGGCATCGATCCGACACAAGGCTTACTGCCAACCCGGTGGTCGGCAGGCTTGCCTTCCGCTGCGCACCTAAAGCAACGCAGTGGAGCGCTGCAACCGCCCGCCTTATGACCGGCTTGACCACAACGGAAACAAAGGTCACCTATGGTGACCGCCGCCGTACATTGAACCCCCACGTGTCCGACCGACAGGCACCGGAAGCACCTTGCCGGTCGGGCCTGCAGGAGCCGTGCTTGTGCCCTCAGGAAATCTCCAACCAGAAGGGTATGTCCATCAGCGACCTTTTGGGCCGCCGCAATAGGGCAACTGACAACTGCTGCCCTCTGTCCACTTGGGCCGAAGCGAATTGCTCCGACCTTTACATGTTCTAGAGGGCAGCCTCCGCTCTTCCTCACTGCGAGCTTGAGCTCGTCCACCGTGACGGAGTCGTCCAGGCCTGTAATGCGTACTTCAGCGCATTTTACGGGCCTGGACACTCGGACATCAGCTGCGTCCAGTGATTCCCTTAGCTTAGCCGCTAGGGCGTCGGCTTTGGGCCCACTGGTGGCACCGGGAATCTCAAGGAGCCGGGCTCCCGTCCGTGTGTTTTTACACCGGACGCCCGGTATCTCGAGAGCCTTGAGGTTAACTTTGGCCTTTATTTTCGCCAAGACCTCAGCGTACCCCAAGCCCCTCCCTGCTGCCTCCTCCGTTAGAGTGACGACGACGGCCGCAGAGCGAGGGGCGCGAAGTCTCCTCGGTGCTGCCATCGCGGCCACAGTGGCCTTTCTGGCGTTTTTGGCCGCTTTCTTGGCGGCCTTCCGCTTCTTCTTTTTATCCCCGGCCACCACCCAGGACTCTTCCAGCGGGTGCTGTATGGTATTGGCCGAGGCTAAAGTTGGGGTCTGGGTATGATTCGCCTTTCCATTTCCCTTTCTTTTCCCCTGGGTGACTTTAGTAGGGGCCGTTGACGCTGGCTTAGTGACCACCCTACCTACTGGCTGAGCTGTTGAACCAGCTTTGGCAGCGGCCGCATAACTTGTCTTCTTTGGTGGAGCTAGAGGTGGGCGGTAGTGGACACTCTCTACTGCCGAAATACGCCTCGTGAGCCGCTCCTCCATCTCCACCATGAGTCGGACTATGTTCTGTTCCGCCCGGCTTGATGGTACCGCCTGTGGCGATGATGCTAGCGTTGCCCCAATGTTGGTACGCGTAGAGCCCGACGCTCTCTCTCTGGCTTCGGCGAGATTCACTTCGAGGCGGGCTTTCTCCCTTTCATGAGCCTTATTCTCGGCTACGAGAAGTCTCCCTGCCTCGACAATGGAGCGCACGAGTGCCAAAAGAGCCTCATGTTCAGGGCTCTTTGATACTGCAGGTGTCTGAAGTAAGCAATCGGCTAAGCCGATTGCCTGCTCGATCCGTTCCACGGGGTTGCCAACTCTGCGGCGTAGCTCCTCCACGCTTACGTCACTCGTGGTAGTAGTCGTTGTCATGTCGGATGCGACCTTTTCAAGTAGAGCCTTGAGCAAGAGCTCACCTTCGGCCCTCTCTGATGTCGCAGATCCGCCAATCTGCCTCTCCTGGGCCATCCGCCCAGTCTTGGGAGGTCGACCTCTGCCACGAGCCCCCCGACGGTTTGTACCCCCTTTGACTAATGTGACGTCGTCACTAGAGACCGACAGCATGCTTTCTTCTCCTGCGTGGGTCTGGCGCCTTTTTCTTTTTTGAGCAGTCCGTTGGTACTGTTCTACAGCTGACATCAACGGGGTGCTCGCACCACTCCTTTCCGAAGCAGTGTCACAATCTAACACCGCTTCACGGTTTTGCGCGTCCTTTGCGATATGTTGGTCGCCGGATTTACCGCTCGGCGACGGGCGGGTTTGGCAGTGGTTGCTCCCCCCAGAATACGACTGGGAGCTGCCGGAGCCGTTTGGCTCCGGGAGGGATTCCCCAGGCGAAGTGCGTCTGGGACCCTCCTGGGTAGGTGAGACCTTTACTTTACCCATGCCATGTTTTTGAGTTTAGTGTCCTCCGACAATAGGACGCCTTCGGCACTGGACACCCTCCAGCGACTCAGCCCATTGCCAGGCGTCAGAACGTGGGCTTGGGGTTTTTTTTAGAGAGGTTTACGTCCTCGTGGGTCCGAAGAACCACCGGTCCTGTCCGTTCAGGATTACGGCTGGGCCGGACGGGGTCTGCACCAGACCGGGTCCGTCCGCCCCAAGGTTTTTTAAAGAGGTTTCCTTCCTCGTAGCCCTCGAAGAACCGTCGCTCCTGACTGCAAATAGTCAAGTTTACGACTTGGCCGGACGGTGGTCTGCATCAGACCAATGTCCTCTACCTCTGACAGTGCCAGCGGTTGAGAACCCGTCCGCCCGCTAGCATACTCTCTACTATGCCCTCTGCTAAACAGAGGGACACGTAGAAAGCCTCTGAATGACACTCACAAGGGTTTTTCCCACCTCGGCCGGAATTCGCCGTAGGCGGCAGCGTCTCTCCCATTTGACGAGAGAGGCGCTGCCGCCTCCGTTGCCCAGGGTGCACCACGTGGAGGTTCCGGACCCCGCACCCCACTCTTTGCTCCCCTGACTTAACTTAGTGAATATCTACATAACATTAAAACTAAGTTTTACAACATCAGAAAAGTAATCTTGTTCTGCTGTTTCCTAACTTTGTGAACATTGATTTTGTATTCTTACATCGAACTGCCTAAAGAATATTCACAATAAAGCAACGGCTGAACAAATTGTTATTCCGAGCAGAAGCATAAGAAATCACACTCATCCATGTCCCGCTTTATTTAGCCCCACTTCTGTAAATAAAGAAATGCTAAGCGCTATTTTATTAACTTCTTCAACTTACTTATTGTTGAGCAGAATAAAGATGAACGTATATTATATTTTGGCGCCGAAATACACACTAAGCCTCGTTTTCTCAATCTCTGCGGAACATAGAGATAGGAGCCAAAAAATAAAAGGCCGCATTCGCATTATCGTAGCTTCTATTGAAGATTATTGTCAAGTTTGTTACGATCACTGTCTAAATATCAAATGGCGTATCTGTTAAGATGGACACCTAGCTGCCAGGTAAATCTTTTATTTACGGATTGTCTGTATCACTGCGGGTTTTGATGTGGGTTGGCAGCTTTTGATTTTTTGTTTTTAATATCAAAAACATCTGAATTGTTCTTTTTGTAGTCTGTATTACTATAAAGATATCGTCTGGTGTATCGGTCATCCGTTGAGATGCATAATTATACGTCATCAGTTAATCGTGTTTAGTGTCATACAATATTTAATTAAGTCTTCATTACGTTCGATGCGGGCGAAAGTAATTACCCCAGGCATTCCGACAAGCTCTCCTTGCTTAACGACAGGCGTAATACACATTAATACAGCGTCGAACGCCTAAAGAGGATAATGAGATACATAATTTCTGTGAAGACAAATTGAATGGGAGGCTTTAAATTTGCTGTATTTAATGTACGACACCTCGAGGTGGTACGAAGCTTTAGAACGCTTTCTTGATTCCAAGGAATTTGTTAGGTAAGTACGCGTGTCATTAGGTACTTGTTACACATTTGTTTGTACATTGTATTTCGGTTCTAGCCTTCTTACCACCTCACCTGTAATTAAAGTCGAGAATTTCAATTACGTTTTTGATATTTTTCTGGTGGCTGATTAAAGAGTAGTAGAGTACAGTTTGAGCACCTGCTCAACGGCTATCTAACCGTTTTCAAACATTGATAAACAATACATACAATACAATATATACAACAAATTTAAATCGAGACGATGAACATAGTTTGTAAAGATAAATAAACAAGAAATAATAATATAAAGGATAATAGTCTTTCTATAAGGTCGAATGTCATAAGAATTTCATAAAAAATGTGAAATGATTTATTCATTATCAGATTACATATATTAAGTAGGAGAAATTATGATACCTCTGTCATCATATCTCATTAATGAATGCTACGTTGGTGGCATTTTCACATAAATTTATTTTCTAAAACGTCTGTAGCCCATTTATTAAGAGCATCATTTAAAATCCGTCGTCGTTCAACTTCTACCCGAAACGATAAGCATCCTACAAACTTTTTTTAGATTTTTTAGATTAGTAACTAGAAGTTATTAAGATTAGTATTAAGATAAAAAAAATCGACTTCAAAAGCACGAGGAAAATTATTAAATAATTGAATCGTCGTTTAAAGCTTTAATAACTTTATGTAAATGTATGTTTACTCGAAGTTTAAAAGTTGCTTCCTTGTGAAAGATATTTTGAAAACCACACTCCATATTTCTTAAAAGAGAACACTATTTTACTAGTTAAGTAGTTATGTGTTATATTAAAAAGATACGCTGGAGCGACGTATTTTCAAGATTGCAAGTTAGTTTACTACAGATGTTTCAGGTGAATCCGGTCGCTCTTATCTCTCGCAATTAATGACCTTTTCCGTACATTTGCAGTGAATCTAATGGATATCCGCTGCGCTTGTATGTCGGTGACTGACGGTACATTTTCTTAATCTTCATTTATCTAATAGATTCACATAACATATTAGTGTCATATGCATATTAAACGCATGGACTGACGAAGTGGTTTAAACGGTCGCCACGCCACTTTCTACTGCGCCGAGTGTTGTGGGCTTAAACCCCACATGGGACAGTACTTTGTGTAATCGACAAATTGTTGTTCTTGGTTCTGAGTGCTCTTTGTGTCCGTTTCATGTATGTAAAGTCTTTTTTATAAATTGTATCTGAATGTATGAAAAGACAAAATCAAAATAGAATCAACATATTTTTAAGACGTCCTTCATTGAGTCTAATAAGTAGGATAACGATTGGTATAAAAATGTAAATATTTCAGTTTTATGCAATGACCACATGATTTGAGTGAAAGTGGTTGGATGAAGGCCAAGATTCGTCTCTGTGTCACGATAAACTACAAATGCAGTATAAATACGCTCATTCTTACCGTATTTGTAATTTAGTCTCATAAGCTGTCATTACTTTGAAATTACACAAATACTTTTATGACCTCCCTTCCATGTACCCTTAATTATAAATAAGAAGTGATTTAGCACATTACTTGGAATTGTTTAATGTACTGGTAAAAGTTATTGCGTCCCTAATTTTTCGAGACTTTCGCAGTATACGTGTCGAATACAGTCCTTTTGACTATTTTAGAATTCATTGATGTATATGAATGCTTATCTCACCATAAGTTTGGTTAATAACTATGGATAAAATTTTGTTTTGCAGCATTTGATCTATCATGCGCAAAGCCAACTAGTATTTATAGGCATTGAATTAGATTGGTATTAGACTTGCACGTTATCAGCGAATCATCTGATTTTAGTCTTTGTAACAAACTAATTAAGTAATATTGTATAACAAGTATTACATAAATAAAATCACAAATGTTACCGTGGTGGGTAGGCAGAGGCATACTAAACGTTCACCTTTCGACCGTGTTTAGGTCCCGCGTAATAGGTACCGAATCCATTGCGGCTAATCATGATGTTTTGTTTGCCAGAGCTTTAGCAGTCGATCAGCGGGTGCACCACTTGCAGGTGAGGTTAACTTGGGGCTCTAAGTTCTTCGTGGGAACTCTGTGCACCCTATATACAATACCTACACACAAACTAGTATTATTAGTAATATTTAAATTAAAATAATGTAAATTAACTCTTTTATGAAATACTTACGGCGAAACCAATCGGACTTAAAACTGCTTCCATCAATTTTATGGAATCACCACTTTAATAGCAAAAATATGGCATTAACGAAATGTTTTATTCCCACCTGTAGGAAATTGTAGCTGATTTAAGAATGAATAATAAACAAGCTATTCGAACCTATAATCTTCACTATATTTTCTTTTAACATGCTATTTTTTTTTAATTTAATAAATGTATTGAACAAATTAACACCAAGTGGATGTAATTAAATATAAATTTCAATTATAATTTATAGTAAATTTCCGGTTTTGAATGTGCAGTTTTGTAGTGTAGGCGAGAAAACAGTCACATCCTATTTACAAGGAAATGTAAATGTTAGCTTAGGCAAAGGGCACTCTGTACTTGAGTGCGATAACATACCGGGGAAGGGTTTAAATATCGTAACTTTATCACTTTGAACATGTTTGTTAACGTATATGAAGAACCGCAGGTAAAACATTTAAACACAAACTGAAGTTATACATAAAAGTTAACATTTTTAAGATTTCCAGTTTTTAAGCGTGAATAAGGAATATATTCATTTAAATATTTACAAATATAACTAAATTATTATTATTACTAATAAGGCCTAGACCGCCACAGCGTGTGTCGCCATAATGCATTGTCTGAATTCACAATGTATAGAGTGAGCTCACGAATAAGTTAACTTTTTTCTTTTTTTTTGTCTTAATTCTTTATTTACTACAATCTGTCTCCTTCGTGGGACATTCAGAAGTATGTTGGTTGGTGCTATCGCTAACTCGTTCAGTATATGACCTGTGTCACATCCTCATTGTTTAAACAGTTGCATTTACTGTGATTGGATTAGGTCTTGGGGTATTTTGCGCTTTAATTGATGCGCTCTGTTGTGATTCTCCATTAGTGGCCGAGCCAGAATGTTTGGATGTTGTTGGATTCGTTCTTTATAGGACTTGGTATGGCGTATGATTGCCTGCATCACGGTGGGCATTCGTAGGTCATGGTGTAGTAGTTCGTTGGGTACAAACCAGGGCGCATTGGTTATCATACGCAGAGTTTTATTTTGAAACCTCTGCATGATTTCTATGTTTGAGTGAGATGCGGTGCCCCATAATTGGATCTCGTACGTCCAGATGGGCTTCAGTATTTGTACAAGAGTATTTTGTTTTCGAGAGATAACTGAGACTTCTGCCCTATGAGCCAGTAAAGTCTTCGTGTTTGGAGACCAAGTTGCTTCCTCTTAGTGAAATATGTTTTTGCCATGTAAGTCTCTTGTCCAAATACAATCCAAGATATCTCACATGACCTCTGCTTGTGGGACTTCAATGTTGTTTAGTGTGACTGGAGGACAGGATCCTCTTCTTAAAGTAAACGTAACATGGACTGATTTGGTTTCGTTGGCTTTTATCCGCCACTTTTTAAGCCAGCCCGATATTTCGTTTAGTCCTTCTTGGAGTATTTGTGAGGCAATTTTCGGGTCACTATGTGCAGCTAGTATGGCGGTATCGTCAGCGAAGGTCCAAGTAGCTAGTGAGTCGGATGTCGGCAAGTCTGCAGTGAACAGTAAGTAGAGTATGGGACCCAGTACTCTACCCTGTGGCACTCCTGCCCGTATGGGACAAAGATCAGATAGTGCCTCCCCGCTTTGTACTATGAAGTGTCGTTGTTGTAAAAACGATTTTAGTATTCCGTACAGGTGATTTGGTAGGGTGTGCGGCAAGACACATCGTGAGGCAACCCTGAGGGCCACGGCCGGTGTTGCCCAAGTCGTGGAGCGAATCCGGCGGTTGAGTCTTGAGGTAGCTCTACACAAGTCCGAGGCCTTGTTCTTTCATGGGCCTCGGAACAAGCCACCAAATCGAGCCAGCCTCATAGTAGGAGATACTCGCATCGGCATTGAGTCCTCCATGAGGTATCTGGGGCTCGTACTCGATAGCCGATGGGACTTCGGAACTCATTTCCGAAGTCAGGCTCCAAAGTTGGTGGGAGCAGCACGGGCGTTGGCGCGGCTGCTGCCTAACATGAGGGGACCCGATGACTCCTGCAGGAGACTCTACGCAGGAGTTGTGCGGTCAATGGCCCTTTACGGGGCCCCAGTGTGGGCGGAGACCCTCAAGGTGAGCAACGTTGCAATACTGCGACGACCACAGCGAGTGCTGGCCATCAGGGTCATAAGAGGATACCGCACAATCTCCTTTGAAGTGGTGAGTCTCCTGGCTGGAACTCCACCATGGGACCTGGAGGCGAGAGCCCTTGCGGCTCTTTATCAGTGGCGCAAGGAGGCACGGGAGTTGGGCCGGAGTCCTGAAACTCGAGAAATCGAGAATCAGAAAACCCAACTCCGCCAGGTCCTTGTTGGGGAGTGGAAGGAACGACTTGGGCAACCAAGCGCCGGGCACGCCGTCATTGCGGCGGTAAGTCCCGTTATGGAGGATTGGCTTGAGAGGAATCACGGGATCCTCTCATATCGGCTGACGCAGGTGATCACTGGAAAAGGATGCTTCGGAGATCACCTGTGTCTGATCCGAAAGGAGCCAACGCCTGAGTGCCACCACTGCGATGGCCGGACCGTGGACACGGCGCTCCACACGCTGGCAGAATGCCCAGAATGCGTGGGCGGAGCTGAGGCGTGACCTTGTGATGGCCATCGGAGTGGAAACTCTCTCGCTCGGTAGCATGATCGCCGCCATGTTGCGGAGCGAGAGCGCGTGGAACTCCGCCATCTCCTTTTGCGAGCAAGTTATGCTTGCAAAGGAGATGTCGGAGCGGGACCGGGAGAGGTTCAGAACTCTCCCAGTCCGCCAGGCCCGGGAACGTGTCCGGTATCACAGACGGCTCGGGCGCCGGAGATTGCAGAACGATCTCCGTCCTCCATAAGCGCTAGACTGAGGGTGATAGGTGAGGCCATCCGTCACCCGAGCAGAAGTACGCCGGGATAGCAGCGGGACGTGCTACGGAGCACACGCTCTTTTGGAGCAGAAAAGGTAGATGACTCGAGGTACGTCGGGGTTTCAGGGATTTCCTTTCTAGGGTACACCTGATTACCCGGCTACTGGTACCTGAGACGGCGTGCGGTTTTTGGTCGGTTCGAGTCCGACATAACCACCAGTAGGTGGTATCCGAGAGGATTCCCGCACAGAAAAAAAAAAAAAAAAAAGGTGATTTGGTAGGGTGTTTTTTAATTTAAAAATTAGACCTGTATGCCAAACGCGGTCAAACGCTTGAGATATGTCCAAAAATGCACTGGTACAGTAATACTTTGCCTCCAGTGATTCCATGATCTTTTTTGCTAGTCTGTGTACCTGGTCGCGACAGTGGAATGCTTATTGCGGAACCCAAACTGATGGTCAGAGATTAATCCTTTTTCTTTGAGTATAAGTAAAATTTGCTGCAGTACTAGAGCCTCAAATATTTTAGATGGGATCGGTAGTAAGTAGGCTTATGGGTCTATATGATTTTGCTTCTTCTGGTTGTTTGTCTGGTTTCAGCAGCATTATAATTTGCGCAACTTTCCACTCCAGGGGAAAGAACTGTAGTCTTGTCATGGCATTAAATAATGACGTCAGAAAAGTTATGCCAGATTCTGGTAGTTCCTGTAATATCCGGTTTGTAATAACGTCGTATCCTGGTGAATTTTTTGGATCAGATTTTTTTATGATTCGGGCAACTTCCGTCTTTGTAAATTTTAAGGCCATTTCCTCCGTATTTTTAGGAGTGTTCAAACATTCAGTAATTTCTGTGGCATCTTCTGGAGAGCCTTCATATGGATGAGGAATAAAGACTTTTGAGAGATGTTCTGAATACTTCGGCTTTTTCTTGGTCCGTCCATGCCCAGGAACCATCAGTTTTTCTTATAGAAAGAGAAATACTAACAGGCCGTTTCAGTCTTCTGGTGGCTTTCCATAATGAATAATCTGTGGAAGCGATAGCATCCAGACCAACGAGATAGTTATGAAATCCGTCGTTACGATCCCTGTTTAAAATGTGTTTCAGCTGTCTGTTGATGTGATTGAGTTGTTTTTTCATACCAAGGTTTCTGCTTTGCTGCCAATGCTTCCTCATTCTCCTCTTTTGGATTATTTTATCTAACATATGTTTCGCTACATAGTTATCTGTGCTTTTATGTGGTAGTGGTGGGGTTGAAGACCAGGCTGCATCTTGCATACTGTTTTTAAAGTACAGAACAGCTTCTGTTATTTCGCTTTCAGTTTTTAGACTAACTGGTTCCTGGAATGCTTTGTCGATGAGCTCTCGAAATAGGGGCCAGTTAGTTTTTTTGTTATGCAGAACGCATTTTTTGGCACGTACTTGGGCGGTAGTATGTAGTTCTACTATGATTGGAGAGTGGTCTGAGGACAGATCCCAGCAACTCCGACACGATATATTGACATTTATGATTCCTTTGCTGACACAAAAATCGATAACATCCGGGATTTTTCTTTTGTCTGTTGGCCAGTAAGTGGGTTGACCAGACGAAATCACGTTCATATTTCTTGTTTGGATGCATTTAAAGAGTTCACGCCCTCTGGGTAGAACAAGCCTAGAATCCCAAAACGTGTGTTTGGCATTATAGTCACCTCCTGCAATGAATCTGTTTCCAAGGGATTGAAAAAAGTCATTAAACTCCGTTTCCTTAATAGTAAATCTCGGCGGACAATAGAGGGCCGATACTGTAATGTCACTGATCCAGTCCGTTATTACAACGTTTGTTGCTTGGATGTAGTTTTTACAATAGTCTGGTAGTACATGATGCTTAATGTTTGACCTGATGAGTACGGCAGATCCTCCATGTTCCCTGTTATCAGGGTGGTTAGTGTGATACATATTGTATCCAGGTATCCTAAAGTAGCTTTTGGATGTGAAGTTTCCGAGATTAGTAAAACGTCTATATGGTGAACTTTAAGAAATATTTTTAACTCTTCCGAGTGATTTGACAAGCCATAAGCACTCCATACACCTAATTTTAGTGCTGTGAATGTAATGACATTTTTGAGATTAGATCGGTTAACGTTTGGGTCATAATTAGCATTTGGTTCATCAGGGCAACAAGTGTCTCTGTGATGGCTTTGAGTTCGTTTATTTTGTGGCTGTCATCTTCGACGTTAACGATTTGCGTATAGGTTGTTTGGTGAGTGCTTTTGTGGCTGATGCAAACGATTTTCCATTATTTGATGTTTTATTTGTGGGTGCTTGTTGAACACTCGTAACTCTTCTTTTTTGTTGGGTGGTTGGGGGAGGAAATCGGACTTTCAACAGCTCCTCGTAGACTGTACAACCTTTGTAGTTAGCTGGGTGGTTTCCCTCGCATAGGACGCATTTAACCTAGTTTGATCTTTCTTTCCGTGGACAATGTGAAGTGTGATGCGAAGCTGCACATTTGACACATCTGGGCTTTCTATAGCAGAACTTTTGAGTCTGATTGTAATCTTGACAATTATTGCATTGAGGGATTACTCGCTTAGGTCTGAGTGCTTCAAATAATATGCGACAGTGTAATAGAGATTTTAAGCTATATATGTCTTTATTATTTTCACGGGGTTCTAGTTCGATGTTCCATATTGGTAACGCCTGTTTTGTTCTTGAGTTTTGAATGTTCCAGACATTTGATACTTTATGACCAAGTTCCTCAATAGCTATTTTTGTTTCTTCTTTATCTGCCGATGCGTGTAAATTTTTGAGCACCACTCTAAAGCTGCGATCTTGTTTAGGCTGGTAGCTGAAGAATTCTGTATCTTTAGCTTTTAGTTCTTTGTAAATAGTGGAATATGATTCTGCTGTTTTTGATTGTATTTTAACTCTGTCGCTTCTTATTACTTTAATTTCATACTCTCCTTTTGCAACTTCTTCTAATAATTTTTGTAAAGGCTGGATATTTTTGACGCCATCAATAAACAGTGGTGGGGGTCTTACAGATTTTGTTGCTTGTGTTTCGGGTTTATCTGATTGCTCTATGTCGTCAAGCTCTTTGAATCTGTTAGATGTTGGAACTGCTGGTGCTGCTAGGCAGTAGTGCAATTTTGCTTGTTTTTGGCTTTGCATTTTTGCATCTGGACTGGATCTTAGCCTTTTGCCCTTGGTCACTTCTGTGAACTGTTGGTCTATGGGTTCTCTTATTGTTTTATCTGAAAGATCAATGGTCACTTTG
Source organism: Hypercompe scribonia (assembly GCA_949316085.1). Classification (NCBI taxonomy): domain Eukaryota; kingdom Metazoa; phylum Arthropoda; class Insecta; order Lepidoptera; family Erebidae; genus Hypercompe; species Hypercompe scribonia. The sequence continues at coordinate 8,737,319 of OX438972.1, read as the reverse complement.
TCTTGATAAGTTGTTCCGCTAGCGGCATTTGATCTTGTCCGATTCATAAATATTCCTTTGTGTATGAGTTGTTGGGTCAGTGTTTTTGTGTTATTCTTATCTAAATTTAGCATATTTTCAGAGGTATTTAAATTATTCATGTTGTTCCCACGAGTAAGGACGATATAAAAGTCGCTACCTGGGGAGACGCCTATTCCCAGGAGAAAGCAAATACAACAGTGGTTGCCCGTTTCACTGAGGTTGGCGTTAGAGACTGATTTCCCATCAGTCATACATCCTCTCGGCACGTTGCCCACCTTAGGATTGGGGTTATTTTTTATTTTCCTTTGTAACGAGGTTTTCTTCCTCGGAGGCCAGACAGTTAAGCCAAGCCTCGTAAGTATTATGACATTCAGACGCCATTGCCTGCCTTTGATTAGTCTAGGCCATTTCCTGGGGATAACCCTAATTCAGCCGTATGTTTGCGCGATAAATCTGGAGATTACGTCTAACAGAAGCGGAAACTAGCTGTGCGTTCTCTTCGGTCCGAGAAGACCATGGGCCTCCAGTTTAGATTGCCAGTTTATATTTGGTGTAGATCCCGTGTCTTCAAACTTCTTTACCTATTTCTTCATTAAAGGAGTACTCAGACACTGATTTAAGTCGAGTAAATCGTATTCAACGTGAAATAAACGTCTCACAGTAATAAGCGAACTGTTATTTAAATAAAATTGATTTACATAGTAAGCACGCTGCGGCCCTCAAAACGATCCATTGCGACAAAATTGCCCAGAAACGAGTAAGATTCATAGGGGTAGAGTTCATAGGCGGTAGAGTCGCTTTGGTAGATACAAAAAAAGGCGACTGAAAACAAAAACGAGATAGCCGGACCAGCTTATGATCACAGTTAGTACAACCTGATCTGGAAATGTATGTATACCTATTAATTCCTGCTCTGAACCTAAAATACTTTTAAGTTGTAAAAGAATGATCTTTGAATGGTCCTATAGAATTTTTTAACTGAAGCTAAGAAAGGTCCGATCTAGTCACCTTAGAAATCAAAAAAATAATCTATCCGTATTAGTCTATTCCTTTGAGAGAAATTAGGCCACAAACAGACATTCTTGCGGACGATAAAATGATGTTTTATAAAAGAATTACTACTAAAAAGTTCGTAGTGTGTCTGGTTAGTAAATTGATAATAGTATAATGAAAAAATTTTTACTCCAGAGTAAACTTGTGGCAACTTTTAAATACTAGTGCTTAAAAGTTACCATAACAGTTAAAAAATTTGTTAATATTCAGTGACAACTTTTGCTACGTAATCGTTTATTTTTCGATTTAAATTCAGTAATGTTGTAAAACCTCATAGGCGTATTCAGTGTTGATCTAGGGGTGGAGAAAAATTAAGTAAAATAGAGATGATCGGAATTAAATATACCTATTAACTCGAAAACAACATAAATGTAAATAGTGTAAAAAAATAGTGTAAATTGCATTTATTAGTTGTAAATTTGATAATTATTTTAACTAATACATTGCAGCATCCATGACTTACTTAGATAACTACTTAAATATTGTAAAATTGTACGAAATTGAGAACTAATGCGAGGCTACTTTATTAAATATTTATTTATTTATTTAATAATACATGGAGTGAGTCAGGTTACCGAAGCATAAAACCCTTACCTTTCGCCCAGCAACTGATAATGGGGGAAGGTGGACTGGCGTCTGGTTTTTTTTTTACGTGTGGAAAGCCCCTCGGGCCGTCACCCCACCGGAGTTTACGGCGGGGTGGTGTGTCGGAATCAGAAGGACTAAAGCCACACATTGTGCCACTCTGCGTCTGAGATACAGCTGTAATTTCAACATCCAAACCCCCATTACGCCTCCTCGCGATGGGCCACTATAGCAGATGAAGAGAAAATCCCGTTCCGTCCATCCGCGGCCATACTCAGGGCGGCCCGAGGCGCTTCGCCGGCGTTGAATTGGGTCCGAATGGAGATCATCCTCCAGGGGCCTACTCCGCCGCTTCTTTCTGCGAAATGAAATCTTCGCAGAAGGTTGCGACTGTGGTAAAACAGCTGTCGCTACCGGGAATGGAGCATATGACGACTGGTAGCGAGAGATATCCTCCAATCCTCCAACAATTGGACTGAGAGTCACACGCTGCACTGCCCAGGTGGAACAAACTGCTAGCGTGTGCTGAGCTCAGTCATAACTGCAGGCACAGTGATGACAGGTAGGACTCAATTCCCTCCTAGCAACCGAGTGCAGAAACTTTCCAAAGAAGCCGTGCCCTGAAAGGACCTACGTTAGTTGGAAGTCGATTGATTTATTTACCTTAGAGTCACGATACAAAGGTGAGCATAGGCCCTTTCTATTCAGTTTATCAGTAAGTTTGCGAATTAAATTGTCCTTAGATTTCTCCACAACAGCTTTATTGGTAGCAGCAGCACCTTGCAATTCTAAAAGCCTGGGCGGAACTCATACTTCATAAAATGTTTTCAATTTTTCGTCCCGCAAAAAAACGAGTGTAAACCAAGGTAGAGAGTGGGGCATGCGCCCCAACTTGCTTCAACGTGGGTATGGTAAAATGGTAAAATGTGGTACATGATAAAATCCTATTTGAATTGTGGGATTTTATTACATTCGTGGTTATCATCATCCAAGTTAGGCAAATCTATACTAATATTATAAAGTTGAAGAGTTTGTTTGTTTAATTATTCGTTGATTTTTTTTAATCGCGCTAATCTCAGAGATTGCTGGTCCAATATGAAAAATTATTTCAGTGCTAAATAGTCTATTTATCTAGGTAAGCTACATATAAGGCTGTATATCATCACACTACGGTCAATAAGAGCAGAGTATCAATGAAAGATAATGCAAAACCGCGTTACAATTATTCTTTTTGCGAGCTTCTATTGCGTACGCTGCATAAACGGTTAAAGTATCATAAAAATTATATTTGAAAGAATTGTTTACGTTTGAAAGTTCAAAAAAAAAGTCCACGTCATCATATGCCCAACTTTTAAGGACGGCTCACTATAATAGTTTTATGGCAAACAAATTTGTTCACGCTGTATAACATCACCTTACGATAATAGGAGACGCATACGAGACGAGAACAAGTATAGAGGTATTTGTGTAAGTGAATGGAAATCCATCCTCTCAAACTTATGTAAATTCATTTAAAACTATATGCACAAGTTGAGATTAGCACATTTAATGGCAAGTAATACTCTCTTCAAGTCACCCTCATATCATTATTATGATGTATAAATATGACGTGGGAGATGCAAAGATAAATACAAGAAATATACAAGTGTGTTAAAATACTATATAATTTATTTATACGCATACAAATTATTTTACTACAATTATATGAGACTTTTATCTCGAACATTTAAACACGAACTGGCATCGTGCCACCACATGGTAGCTCTTCCTTAACTGTATACCTTATATAGAATTTATAATACAATTTTCCAGCCCGACAAGTAAGTCCTTCAGAAACGTATTGTACGTAAATCTGTACGTTTATTCGGAAAAATGATTAAAGAGAAATAAAGGTTTATTTCTATCAGTACTTGATTGCAATGGAAAATATTTTCAGTGTCAGTTATCTTGTCCTAAACCGAAACTTGTTACGTTAGTTTATGAGAGGACAAATGACCTTTGCGCAGGCGCACATACGACGCGGCAAGTCCGTGATAACCCGCACTAATTCACTTAGAAACATACTCTGTGTCACGTCATTGAACTTCGTTACATAACTAATGTTTATTATCCCTCAGTAGGTTCCGAGAACGTCACTACACTCGGTGTAGCTTAAATACGGTTCTACTACGAAAATAAATAAAGCACCGATCGCTTGTTAGTTATTACTCGGAACTTTATTGACGACAAAAATACATTTTACTATTCATAAAACTAAAGTGGTTTAGATACAAAATTTGAATTAATTGGTCGCGCTTATGTGTGCGCGTTTAGGCGCTACTGCCACTAGCTTTTGAAACTTTGCTGCATCTACTTCTTTTTTTCAAATTATACTGGTGGTGGTATGCTTATGTTTGCGCTATTGAGATAATCTTGAGGATAACAAAGTGAGTAAGAATGCAATTGAGATTTACAAGACATTTGCTGGGAATAGTATCGACTAATGACTTCATTGTTTTAATTTTTGCCAATCTTTTTGCTTTGTTGGCACATGCATGCGGACGTATTGAGAAATAAATAAACAAAAACTTGAGTCCATTCACTCCGCGCTGACATTTCTATGATGCTGTTTCGTGCCAATCTGAATATTTTGTAGTAATCATTTTTATTGAAGCTTTTTGATAAATGTTGTTTAAAGGTATATTTATATTTAGAACTATGTGTAATCAAGCTAAGAAGAATATGTTTATAAATATTAATAAATAGATTTTATTTTAATTAATATTTTTTGTTTTAATCTATACGAGTATGTGTGTACATAATCTAGGTATAAAATGTACGTGTTATTATTTGATATTTAGTTAATCCTATCTATTATAAAGATAACTGATTTTTTTTGTCTTTTATTGCGTTTTTCTGTTATTTACGAGATTACAATAAATGTATTTGCAAACATGACTGAGGCCCGAGAAGGTATCTGAAAGATTAAAATTAATATGAGGCACATTGTTTTCGAGTAGTTCTTTGAATTTTATTAAAGTGACCACCGTAGTTAAATTTAATACTTTAGTAAGTTATATTCCGTTGCGATGCAAAAATTTTAACAATCCTTAATAAAATTGATGTAGTAAGCAATGGAAAAATTTAAAGTACTCAAAACATACCGACGCATTAAATTAATATTCTTTTACTTTTTAATAGTTTGTAATTGTATGATTCTCTGTGAGAAAAAAAAAACAAATCCTCAGCTGTACCTTCTTTTTACGGAGGTAATACGGTTTTTGTGCATGCTTGACTAGTTTCGAACACGAATGGGTCGTTTTTAAAGATGAAGTGTTTTACCGCGACTGTGTCAGGTGTTATTTTTTAGAGCATTTCGATTGGAGTTTTCATATAAAGCTTAAAGCAATCACTCGGGGATGTATTACATTAATTACAAACTACATATAATTTGAATCTAAACTTTACTAACTATTACAATTCTTAATTTTGTCACCGCCTCACACACTCACCGATTATCAAATTTCTAAAATGTACAACCAATGTTTATAATGGCACGACTTAAAATCTTGTGAGTTAACGAATTCAGCAATAATTAGACACAGGACAGATGATAACTAGGATAACCGCTCAAAATGTGCACTTTGATCATATTTTTGAGATTATCATCACACATACTCTCACTATGCAATTTATAGTTAAATAAGTGGATAGAACTCTTTGTTTTTTTTTGTGTTTTACTAATCCCTGTCGCCATTTTACACGAATGTGTATTCTCGTAGGCACATCTTTGTCACAAATTCTATAACACGTCACCCGGAATTTGCAAACATGTTTCTTTAATGTCGCAATATTTTATGTAACTCGTTACATTGCCGGGCACAACATAGTATTTCATGTCGCAATCAATTGCAATAGTAGAATTCTTGTTACTTTAGGTACGAATCTATTTGTAGTTTGCATCGATAAATCACTTGTTATTGTACCTAACGATTGATGAATCGGTATAAACTATATCATCGTCATACGTGACGATGTTGTTACTGTAATATTACATTTGAGCAACTTACACTAAGTCTTGGTTGCTCTATTGTGATATCGATAATAATTGAGAATTACACACACGAGATTTGGTTTTCATCCTACATGGAGTAAACAGAGTATTAGAAATGAATGTGGTCAAATTTTAAGTTACATAGATACATGTTTAATAACTATAACATGTATGTTCTAAGAGAGACGGTTGGTGTGAACAAAACTATGGATGTCTAACACTAAAACTGGTGGTGAAATGTTCACATTTTTATGAAAGTATCTGAATTTAAAATACTTAATTAACAGGAGGCTTAATAGATAGTAGAAATATTATTTCTATAAAAACAAAATCAAATCAAAATCGTTTTTTTCAATTAAACCAACTTCTAGAGAAGATTGATTTTCGGCTGCAAGTGTGTTATGCATTAAATTTTTCATTTTCAGTTAAAAATACCTTAGAAAATCTGATGCTGGTCGATAGGAAAAATAATAAAAAAAATTTTTATAATAAAAAGAATTATGAATTAAAAAGTACTGGGTCATATAGACACGGTGTTGTGATAGATATAAAGGATATATTAAATGCATAGTGTTTATACATACGTTATAATGAATTAAAAAAGAAAGTTTTACAACTTAACAATAAAATCTGTTATAAACTTAGAGAATCTAATATGTACTATCGTGTTGTTTGCGAGTATCTAACTCTAATGTATAACACTATTTGACGTTAAAGTTGTCAGCTTACTAGAACACGTGCTACGGAAAGTCTAATAATAAAAAATACACTACTTTAAAAAAGGAAGTGACTTAACTAAAATAAACACAAAGACACACATTTGAAGATCGAGTTTACAGTCGTTTACTTTATTTAAAACACCAGGTTTGTTTAAGATCGCCTTGACTGGAATATTTCTTCGTCCTCACCACAATTCTGACGTTATTTTTGTTAACTATCTAAGTTTTCCTTAAGTTAGAAGTAACCTATGTAAGTAAACTCTAGTGTGAGTTTTTTATCTCTGTTCAAATATCTTGACTACCGTTTGGGTTAGGAACACTATCAGAAAATGTATAAAAAAATCAACTATGTTTAGTTTACATAATAAACAGTATAAAATTTAACTACAGGAACTGGTTATAAACACCAATCCTGTTGTAATTCTATAATTGGTAGCTATATTTCATGCATTTTATGTCTTTGTTTATTAAGAAAAATTTTGATTTTGAATTAGGATTACGCTATTCAGCGAATACGATGTTTATAGAAACATATTTTTATGTTAGAATAAAACTAAAGTTTCCCGCAGAATAGTTCATTTTTTAAAGTTTCAATTGCGGCGTAATAATGCGACAATGGGGGCACTGTCCGATCATGATTTAATCATGTGACTGAGTTACGTGAATCCAATATGGCGAATGTAAACACTAAAAGTTTAAAATGTTGTTATTGACACATATATATACCAACTAAATCACCACATCGTTTATTTAATGTTTACATGTGAAGTCACTGAAGGAGAATTTATATTACTCTTTAACGCCGCTTCTACCAGTCAACGTGTCAACACAACATAAAATGATTTGCTGCAACGTATTAGAGGGATGAAGTAGTGCTCTCTAAATAAAGTAATATAGTATCGGCAAGGAGGAGCCGTAACGTTTTAGAGTGGTCGGGGTCTATTCATCTTGTTTGTATAGAACTAGGTCTTGGCTTTATGACGGCTGTGCACGGCTATGAAAGAAATATTCCTGAGGATTTGTAGTACTTCAGTACTAGTAATTCATTACGATACATTAGCCAAATTACAAATATATTTAAACTAGCTCTTGATTACTGCTACGACCTTTATACTAAAATACCTTGTGTCAACACAACAGAAATAATAGACTAATATATTCTGTTTCATATTTTATGTATTTTAAAATCTCATATTTTGTGCCACTAAACACAGATAATAGAAAATTGTTAATTTTTTTATATATCTGTGACTGTAACTGTCGATGTGATTACCTTCAAACTGTTTTTACGATTGTTTAAAAGCGTATTTGACTAAATTGGTGACAGCTTCGTATATATTGGCCAATGCACATGAGAGTTCATTAGTTAGTAAAATTTTAATACGCACTTTACGACAGCCAAACGAGTCATTGGCTACATTTTCCGTCAATCATGGTTGCCACTGAAAAATGTACTTCAATATTTTTTGTATTCACTTCTATTCCAATATTGCAAAACGTAATGTGCATTCCTCCTCTAATAAACTAGAACAATATTTATTTTCAAGGCAAACTGTAAAACTAAAATATTATTTGTTATATTGTACGTCTATATTTAAAGTGCGAAGAGAGCCGAACTATTTTAAAAATAGCTGTTTGTGTGACACCGTAAATCTCTGTTACGACGAAAGTCACTGTGTAAATCACTGGGCCATGCATACACTTAATGGTACATTGAATTTTATTGCACACCCATAATAATAAAATTATGTCATAACCAGTAATTAACAACGAATGCGATTATAAATAAGACAAACAGCCAACTCTTGTTAATATTTACTCAAATTGTCTGACAGAGGTTCACCAAAGTGTGTCGTGTAGGTACATCGGTTGGCTTGTTTATTTTAATTGTGCTTAAAAACGCGATTGTTTAACATGCGAACCGCTACGTTACACGTTTTAACTACACGCGTGAAACGATTCTCAATTAGAAATAAAGTTTTGGTTAACTACACATCTGCAAATGTATGGAACATCAATTATTATTAGACTCACAATATTCCATTTCTATTTCCCCATAATCTCTAAAGTATTACAACGCTACAAATTTAACCACTATCCGTTAATCGTATGCATTTAAAATTTCGAAGATAATTTTCGAAGGTTAACACATATTTCATCGTGTGCGGTTCGGGCGGTTAGCGTTAATTTAATTCAGTAGAAGTGCGCTATCGTAAGCATAATGATATAAATGGCGAACACGTGGAGGTATCTACTAACATCTAGTTTCCAATGAATGGGTCAGTAATCATCTGCATTTGAGGCCATTATCTCAATTGGCGAGCACTCAATAAGCAGACGACCTCCACTGCCGGACACCGCACCCGCTCCGGTTTCTCTACAATACTTTTTTGTTTGCTTAATAATGTGCTTTTCTGTACATAACGATTATTTTTCAATACAATTATCATTTGAAATAATCCATTTCAGTTTTATAAATCGATTTAGCAGATGTAAAACTCGTCGACACTTTGGAAATAACGGGTTCACTATCTCATTAATTGTAAATTTACTATCGATATGCGTAAAGATGAATTAATCTTAAACACTTATCGCTCAGAGAGTAAATTATTTGATTATGACCGATTTACCCTCTGTCTTCAGAGTATCTCAAAAGCACCATTTTAACGGAGTTTGTAATTGTTATTATCGCTGCTGTTGATAATGTGTAGTTTTTGTTAAGTTGTTTATATCTAAAGACAGCAAAACCGATATTATCTATAGTGAATATATTAGAAATTAAATATGTATTCTTACAAGTTTTGGTTTATTATTACTTACCTGCTGTTCAATGTTAATCTTTGATGTTTGATAATAGTAATAAAAACTACTAATAATATGACATCTTTTACAGGAGGTATCTTCACGTAGTTTTACTCATGAAATGGTAATATTTGTTACGACAACTTATGTAATTCACTTCTTGCTGATGTAGATTGAACTTGAGTTTTCCTATATATCTTCACTATTGTCCTTAATCTATAACTGATACTTATGTAAACAACACAAAATATTAGTAATCAATTGCTGCAATTGTGTTTTAGTAACCGGTATACGTTTACGTTAGATATTGTGTCTAGTTTCATAGTTTATTGTATCCATAGCACCGACTAGCGGTCATAGTGTATTTATGTCGAATTTTATATTAAGTAGATACTGTCCAATAAAATTTTAATTTGAGTGCCATCAGACACCAGAGTATAATCCACTTTATAATAGTGTAAACATCTCTAACTTAAATATTCCACACCGAGTACTAGCAACGTATATCAGCATGTTAGCTGTAAGAATCCACATCCTGAACATACCACGGTGTAAGCATTATATTATTCCCTACCTATATTATAAGAACATCCACTTAATGCGAATTACTGACACGTTAGATTCACGGAGAAAATATTTTTCCCAGGGTTACGCAAGCGGTAATTGTGGTGGAGCACCTTAGTTGCCATCTTCCGAAGTTTGGTAAGTGAGGCACTCCATTTATACACAGTCTGCCCGACGTGATTCCGGAGAGAAATATTTTGTCGATTGTACCGCTCATGCCCTGTTCACACAGCTTATTGACACCAACAGAAACAGTGCGGAACATAACGCATAAATAGATCTTTCCCGGGAACCACCGGAAGCATATCTCACACCGTAGTCTAGCCGCTTGAGACCATACAGAGCTTACTAGATAGTTGAGCATCTAACGGTCGATGTCACGCTATGCATGATTACGATAAGAGCACGATTACTTTAGTATATCTTGTTGTACACTTTTATGAGTATTGTGACGCATTTTAGTGTATTGCACATTTTAATATCATTTAATTTTTTTTCACTTTATTCTAATTGCATTAAAATAAATTTACCATCGTGTTTTATTCTAGCACTACTTTGAAGGTAATATGAAGAAATCGTACAGGGTAATTGAAGAAGGCTGCAGGAAGGGCTTTAGCTAGTGAACCTGAGCGAAAACCAAGTGATGCGTGTAATGGAATGCTGAGTTTGGCTCCGTCGTCTACCGCCGCTCTTTTTACATACTTATATGGTAGAATTTATATACGGAATTGCCAAACTCGACAGTATTAGCGATGTTTCATTTGGCTTTGCGTTTCCTACCCAAGATTTTGTTTGATATGGCAGTAATCTCATTATTTCCTTGCTAGCAGAGGTATTTATTTAAATCCTCAGTAAGGGTCGAGTTGTATTTATATGCGGGCGCCGTGCAAGGCGTATGCGCCAGCAGTCGGCAGACGACACTCGCCCCTAATCCGATTATGTGTAACAAAATGCTACGCGCAGCCACTCGCCACGACTCGACGTGAGGACATCGTCGTTCCCCGACTAGTTATTGCAATGTACTAAAACTACTACACGCTCGTATCGTATACTTTGTGACTTGAATTTATTTGAACTAGAATCTGCACATACATAAATAAATAATTACCTTTCAAAAAGTGTGCGATTTAGTTTTTGTACTGTTGTTAAAAGTAAATTACAAAATATTTTTCAAGCCGTAAAAGAACCAAATTTGGTTTTCATTTCTTTATACCTATTGAAAAGTAAACCATTATTAAGAAATAAGAAAAATAATATGTTATTCTTATTATTTTTTGATATAAGGAAACAACCTAAACAAGTCTCAGCTACGGAACGTGAGAGACATCAGTACTTTGATACACATACTAAGACTGTATCTATACTTAATAAACTGGTTTTTATAAACAGGCATATTTTGATGATAACTTTGTCACTATACAATGTTTTTTCTCATCAATCAACAACTTTGGAAATTACAAGCAGAAAATTAGGCGTTTATTGAACGATCACCGAAATAAGATGTAAAAAAAATGGAATAAAAATGTTTACTATAGCTTGAACAGATGAGGGTCGCAATTGGGAGTGGTTGTCACTGAAAAGTAAATTTATAATCATTAATTTTATATAAACTCTTTATAACTTATAGTACAAGTTTCATTCATATTTTTCTTTTATTTAATTTTTGTTGTAAAAGACCACGCCCGCACTAGGAATAAATCCTGTGTCACGGGGGAATTCACAAATATAGAAGAAACGGACACAAAGAACACTCAGAATCAGAACAACAATTTGTAGATCACACAAAGTGTAGTCCCGTGTGGGGATTGAACCCACAACAGTCAGCACAGTAGACAGCGACGTGGTGGCCGCTTAAATCACTAGGCCAACCGTGTAGTCATATTATTATGAATTGTTTTAGTAGACCCTGGAATAAGATACGCTAATCTAATATAGTTCTACTGTGCATCGTCTGTCGAGGATTGTTATGTGAATTACAAGTAAAAGCTCTAACTATTATATTTTTCGGTGAAAAACACGAATCCGATTAAATGTTGACATGGAGTTACGAACTCCCATGTAATCGGATTAGATAGATAGATTTACAAAATGTTCTAAAATTCTTGCCCACATCGACCGTCCTAATATATAATTGATATCTTATAACGCCGTTGATATAACTTATTAAACTTATATTATATTTTAAAGTACGAAATTAACTGACACCTGGTAAGAATTATTTTCTTTTTGACGATTGGTATTTAACATAACTCTATGATTGGAGAAGAAACTTACTAACGATCTTTACATTTAAAATTAGATCAAGGATGCTATTCATTTAACATACTTAAGTACTCACAGTGCCACTACAATATTAAAAATGTTGGTCGCAGAATTCTCTAATCTACATCTATAGGAGTTTTTACCTATTGAAAACAATGTATAGATATTGTTTTATTGTAACTATTCAATCAACATCAATTTTCAACAGCCTTTCATAGTCTATTACTGGTAGAAGGCCAACTCTCTACCAGCGCACGTGTTTCCCTCCCACTACGATCCCGGAAGCGAGGCATGAAAAAGCACCTCTCTAAGCTGCCGTAGTGCGGGTTACTATACTGCATTGTATGCACTAGCAATGAGTGATGTGAGTGATGATCACTACTCTTGGATCTAATAAAATAAAAGTAACTCTACTCTGCCTGATGGAAAGCATAAAGAGAATCCAAGAGTTGTGGTCACCATACTCATTGCGAACACAATACAGTATGGTGATCTACACTATGTTGGGCTAGTGAGATATTTTTTCACACCCCGTTTGACATAAAAGGTTTCTTCTTATATTATATTTAATGCTATAAATAATAAAGATGGACAAAATATTAAATTAAAACATTAAAGTTAAATGTTAATACTTAAATATTTAATATAAAGTAAAATTCAAAATCGTTGTTTTTCACTGTTTCCTGTAAATTATCAAAAAATAAAAATAAAGGTATTATAATTTTCAAGATACAAAACTTTTCATAAGTCTTTATTTGCGGCCAGTTGGGCCGTTTTTAAAGGCAACAAAGCTACCAGCACATGATACGCTTGATATAAGCCATTACCAGTGCTCATAAATAGCGATGGTGTCATTTATCTGTTAACAGCTCATAGAGTTCTGAGATTCCTACTCGTTTGTAAGAAAATACCACTCCGTCAGTTTACTAACTAATCGTAGTCTTTTGTAAATTTACAAAATTATACTAATTTGACAGTTTCAGTTTGTTCAAATCTAGTTTTACACTAATATTGTAGAGAGGAAAGATTTGTTTTTTGTACATTTGTATATTTGTTTGTTACGAATAAACTCAAAAGAAAATAGGGATTACTATTAAAACTTCAATAAGGTAACCCAAGGTGTGAAAAATTGCCATAAATGTCTTTTATCGCGTGCGCTGCGGAGACTATTGATGATATAATAAAAAATGTATTGTAACATATATATAATATAATAGCAATAAAACATGTATCTATAATATTATAGTACATATTATTATCTATAAAAAAAAGCTTTGCAACACATTGTGTCTAACTATTGTAGTTTTGTCACTGTAACTAATGCAAAATACCGACCAAAATCACATTATCCTTTTCATATCTTTGTATTAAACTTTTCCTAGAAAATACTTCATATTCAAGCCTGTTTCAATACATTTGAATTGCTTGTTGATTGATTGAAATCAGACATTTCATTCAAAAAATATTATAAATTTTAAAAAGAGACAATGAGATTCTAACAATAACTACTACCAGCACCGCCACCGGACAGCTCATATACACGCCGCGGATCCGGATGATACCGACATATTTATATATATATTTAAAAGGTTACAGTAAAGTAAAATTTTTCATTGATCGATGCCAACCATTGACCTAAGAAAAGAGTGTTTTTCTCGTGGGCTCAATGTTGCCCTACCTCCATCAGGATTTCCTAAAAATGATGGTGTACTCCTAATTGATTTCGGCCACGGCTATGAATCTCACTGGAGACTAGTCAACTACACCGAAGGGCATAAGGATATGCGCAAACACATGTATACTCTCGGTTCCCTCACTTCCTTAATCAGATGGCTCTCCGTCACGATTGTTGAAAGATCAGGCACAGGACCGACAGCTTTACGTGCTTTCCGTGGCACGGTCTTTAAGACCCCAACGTCCAAAATTCAGGTTGTTATTAAGCTTTTCTTTAAGCAGAAAAACTCAATCACACCTTTTTTGGTCCAATCTGGAAAGCGAACCCGAGGACCTTATGATCTGCAATCACGTCCGATCAAACAGGTCTAGCGGCTATAATAAATTAAATGAGGTCTTAAAAAAACAAAAAAGCAACGAGTAACAAAAGCAAAAAAATAAAAATTAAAATGTAAAATATAAAAGAAAAGCCTATGAAATAAAAATAGGTACGGAACATGTAAATCGTTATAAACTACATAAAAAAATGTTATTTTACTATTTTCACTTTAGGTTTTCGTTTTTAGTTATGAATGTTTTAATCAGTATGTTTTTATGTGATTGTAAATATTTATAATTTTATCTAAAAAAATCATAAAACAATTGTATTAAGGCCTTATGCCTTTTCTGTGTTGTTATGTTTGTACATGTTATAATAACGAATTAATAATATAAGACGAATAAAAAATGGAAATCCCTTAAAATAAAATACTGCACTGCATAAAAGTTAAAAAAAGGTTAAATAAAATGTAAAAATAAAAACTCTGAGACTTAAAATAAATTTATCAATAAGAGAGAAGTCACTTTAGCAGGCTATTAAATAAAAAAAAAGATAATTGAAAAAAATAAAATTATAAAATGTTCTACGTAAACTGCGTTTATTCCAAAATGTTTAAAAAATAACATCCACCGGTGCGAAGCAGAGGCAAGATACTAATTTTGTGAGAATTTTTTTTTAAATAGGGTTGACTGGACCGTAAGTCAGTATACGAGTACAAGACTAAAACTATTGTTAGATCTAAGAGTTCCCTGCTATAATTAGAACACAAAAACAGGCAGTGAGGAGTACGGTATGTCTTAGCCGTTGGTGTGTTGAGAAGAGAATAAATCGTGGTCAATGCACACAATCGCAGCTGTATGCGCTGACATTTCATCTGAGAATGATAAGTAGACATGTGATTGAAAATGAACCACAGAAACTTACAATTGAATTGAAGAGGTGTATAATCGAGGACAAAAAAAGATTTCTTAAAAGCTGAGTAGTTCATTTCTTGTCCAAATTTAGCCGACCAGTTTGATAATGTAATACTACGGTATAAATTTATTCGATTTCGAATACAGTTTCATTTCGAATATTAATCTATGTAACATTGACTTACGTTTTCTTTGTAAATTTAAGAATTCTTAATTTACCAAACTCTGTTAATAATTATAAAATATAAATATAAAGCGTCCACAATAAAATAAATCATAAAATATAACTCAACCCTATCATTAAAAAAATATATATCAAAAAATACTTTATTGCCTTTAAAATCTGTTGAAAACCGATTTGTTGAACAGTGATCTATCTAATTATGAAATATTCTGGATTCAAATATCTAGAAAAGTGCCAGTTTGAGTGTATTCCTGAAAGTTTAAAATGATTTCCGATCTCTTTAAATGTCGGCCTGGTAAGCTACTCGCACAGATTACTGTGCCACATTTAAGAGGCTTCCAAAGTATGTTGAGAGCGTAACAGATTTTCTATAAAGGATAATTTTTGAATGCTTTTCAATTGCAGAACGACTTGTAGATTTATTGGATTTTTTAAAATTATTTGATTTATTTTTTGTATTTTCATATACTTGTTTCTTAATTTCGTATTATCCATAATTCAGATATGTAAAGACAGATCCCCTTTAATAGAACTTCATACGTTATTCTCTAGAGAGCTAGAAGGATTCTATAGTAGATTTGTTTCACACACCCAACTGCTCAAGCTGTATAACCACTCTATTCTTTTGTCTACGACTTGCGAGGATGCAAAAAATTTGCATAAACAAAATATTAGTTCTAAATGTTCCAGAAAATGTCAGTTCGTTTTCTAATAACCGTACCATTATTAACCCACTACAAGTAAAATATGTATTTTCAACAGGTTATGTAGTATTCTCGGAAAATACCAACTATTAGCTTCTATTACTACTGCACTTTGTAAATATTTTTGACATTTTAATTTTATGTTTCGAGGTATTAGTTTCATTTCAATTAAAAGTAAAGCTAGTGTTCCTCTATTTCAAATAACTGTGTGATGTAAAAGACCATGTTAGCATAAAGAGATAGTTGAAGTCCTAAATGAAATATTAAATGTGATTTTATTTTATAATAGCAAATGTTACAGTAGTAAAGCAAAGTAGAACTCAATTTGACTTGGCGTGTGCCAAAACAAATTTTGTATGAGAATACAGCTTTTTAAGAAAACCCGATAAGTACATTCTACTTGTCAATTTTTCCTTAGAACGAGAGTTAGGAAGTTTCTTTTGTCCTTATTATTTTATTCCTACAATTTAGTAGTCGTACCATTACCGTTGGTATCAATTGTGTTATAGCTTAACACAAAATACTCGTAAACAATGTAAAAAGCACACAAAATATGTCATGCAGTACAAATTGTATGCAATTAAAGTGTCTTTTGTGAAATGTTGACGGCCTTACTGAAACAACATGTCGTTTACCTAACTCGCTCAGTCATTTAGTCATTCATTTTTTATATAATGGCCGTAACCGAGTGGTTCTATGCAATTCACTTAAACGTAATTTGAATTTAAGTCACTGTTGATATTCATTGAAGATGGTTGTCAACAAGAATAAATTACTGATATAAATAGGAACTATATATAATTGAAGAGACTTAAATCACTATTATTTGGCTAATTCGTAATTTCCTGTACTTAATATATTTATATTTTTATACTACAAGGGTCGAGTGATAGCAATCCCGAATATTGAGTTTTAAGTGAAAAGTTTAGAAGTAAATACAAACCAAACGTTGGTTATGTGTTTGAATGAGGTAAGGATGCCGATACTTGATCTGTTAGATTGTGATTGTGAGGTAAAGTTCTAAATCAAGAAGTTCGACAAGTGCGCTTACTTGTTTCTTAATCTTGTACGTATGTTTCCAAGAGAAAGATTCTATGATAAAAAGTATAGCACTCCTAGTGGTTCTCGAGGAAGTAGTGGCACCAGCTTTGATGTATGGCAACGAGAGTTAGGTATGACATGCTATACATGATAGTAAAGTTAACACCAGAGTCTAAAATATGTATAATTTGGTAGGTAGTAGATCCGCGCTGATTTCGCGTAGGGCAAGAGCGGGTCGGCTCGACCGGGGCAGTACTACACTCCCACAGAAGACCAACCTAAAGCAACAGCATCTGTGTTGCCGTGTTTCGTTGGTGAGTGGCGAGACCGGAGACCCATTGATGCAGGGGTGACAGTTATCGTGATAACTGTGTGAGCCTTACACAGTCACGATAACTGTCATGCCTTTTACGTCCCCAAGCGGAGCGTAAAAAAGCATCTCACTAGGCCGCCATATTGTGGGTCACCATAGTGCATTGTCTGCATTTGCAATGAGTATGGTGACCACAACTCTTCGATTCTACTCATGCTTTCCATCAGGCAGTATAGAGTCACTTTGGCAGGCTCTTAATATAGAAAAAGAAACTATCTAAAATTGATTGAATATTTTCTGATAATATTGATTATGGAAACGATGTGAATTTAGAAAATATACGGTAATGCGGCATTAAGAAATTAATGCAAAATTGAAAAATGAATGTCTAGCCAATAACATGTCAGTACCAGTAAACTGGTCTGTCTGTAGCGATTCCTCTCTCTGGCTATGCTAAATGGGTATAAAGCGTGGTAAATGTATAATAATATGTGCGCATTCTGTGAGTTAAATTTTCCTTAACTTTCGTACTTTACTAGTCCATCAAGTCAAAGGCAAGTTCTTTAAGTTTGTTCTGTTTTTATTTAGGAAATCGAAATGCTGGAATTGTTAAAATGCTGATCAGATATTACTTTAGATTTGTAATAATAATAGTTATTGGTGGTATGGGTAATAATAATTTGAAGCCAAATAGATAAAACTAAGGTATTAAGATTTATTTGCCAGAAAACGATAACATTTCAAATATGTTTGTTTAACTTCTCTCCTGACTTGTTTGTATGAATAAGTCAGTATCAACATCGAAGAGTTCAATTCGATCGGATAAGCCGTTTTATATGAAGCTCTAGCAAACAAATTTCTCCCCTCTTCGCAATGTTTATTGATAGTGTAAAATTTTGAAGAGTGAATTTCTTAAATCAATTCTGTTAACGCAGATGAATATTGACATAGATTTTTGTACACTAACAAAATACGCAGCCATTCAACCTCTAACTGCCTCCGTGGTGCAGTGGTAGCGTATGCGACTGCTGTGCTTGAGGTCTTGGGTTCGATTCCTAGGTAGGATCAAACGTTTGTGTGATCTGCAAATTGTTTCAGAGTTTGGATATTTTGTGTGTATGATATGTGTGTATTTACAAAAAACAGTATATACGTATTTATACCAGTTGTCTAGTACCCATAGTACTAGCTCTGCTTAGTTTGGGACTGGATGTCGTTGTGTGTCAAATGTCCGAAATATTATTATTATTATTGTATATTAAGTCCAAACATTATAATGTTCTTTTTTTAATTACTACAATCGATTAGACCAGGATAGAAAAAGTTACGGTTGGAGAGCACTTTATATAGTTTGATATTTATTCACATATGTAGTTAAACAACATGGAAGCTTGCTGAGTGTTTACGTTTTCCATCAAAAATAAATAAGTCATTTACACTAAGTAAACCTACATATATTAAGAAATAAACTGCTCAAGACAATGAGATTAAGATTTCTTGTAGCGTAAAAAAGATATCGCCACAGTGATGGATTAAGAACACGGAGTGTCACCAGTCATATTCATCCTTTAGGTGTCGCAAGCAGCGACTAAGGCTACAAACTACGTAGGATAACAGCAATACAAAGAGAAGTAAAACTCGATACAAACCCTATACCAAGCTGTCTGGGAGGGCGTGTTATAGTAGGCTAAAACCTCCTTCCTAAGGAAAAAGCTATGTAAACAATCGACTGTTAAAGGTAGTTGACGATGATGAGGTATGATATATTTTCGTATTCACGCTAATTAGTTATTTCAGTATTTTTTTTTTATTAACTCAATAGTGGGTCACGAATTAGTTAACATTTGAAAAAATCACATAAAAAACCATTTGATATATTATAAAAATTGTTTATTTAAAAAAAGCTAATCAGTTGAAAATTATTTTTTAAATGACCACTTTTTCGACGTTTACACTTTACTAAGCGAGCGCTGAAATTTTCGGAAACTTGTCGGGCAAGAGACCGCAAGATCGCCGAAATTTAACCACGATTCGCTGAGTTTTTTTTTTTAGTTGACGTAGTGTATTTGTTCTATTGATGTAGACACTGTTCTTCAAATAACCCTATAAAAAAGTCTGCTGGGGATAGATCAAGATTTCTGGGTGGCCATGGAATGTCGCCTCATCTGGGAATCGGCTTTTTCGGAAACATGTCTTTGACCACCGGCAGCCACTCATTGGATGTGTGACAACTGCCTCCATTTTTTTGAAATTATGTGTTACGGTTGTAGTCAGCAAATTCCAGTAGGATGTTAGTTTCAAATGTTAATGAATTCTTGGCCCACCCTGTATTTTCTATAAACGATGTTTTCAGACGTTCAGACTTGCTATTTCTATGACTAATTTTAAAGAAAAATGCCGGATCGATCTAAGAATTCTACATTAATTAACTACATATTTTTCAAGACATTAATAATAAAAATAATGCTCCTGTTTCTGTTCTGTTCACATTCCTCTAATGGGATATGTCATAGCACAGTTCGTCTGTTCCGGTATGCAGACCAGATTACTTTAAAATGTATTTATTTACGTTACGAGTTTTACAATATGAAGTCTGTCTAAATTTCTGTCTGTAATTTTAGTTCTCTATCTATAGCTGTTTAACTAGATATATCTAGTTATCGCTGGCAATCTATTTCTAGCAATATGCTATTCACATGTCGGAACTGTTAGGTAGTAATGTATGTGGATTAACTTTTTGCTCAATAAATGAAGTTTGTTGTCAACTATTCGAAAAACTGGATTTGCAGTATTAATTTTTATTTTTACTTGTGTGGTATAAGCAAATCTCATTAAATTATTTGTTTTTCTAAACTCATTTTAGTATGCAAACAATGACAGATTATCGCGATAGCAAATCATTTTAAGTAAATTAAGTTCCCTGTCATATAATTTATTATATTATATTTTATGTATATTATTATATTATAGATTAGTACTCTAATTTTCGCTTGAGTAAGTTAAAATAACAAAAAATACTTATATCGTTTTATAAAAATAATTCTGGAGATGATTCATTCATTGGTAACAGATGCGTTCTTCACCTAGGTTCCTCATCTGAGTAAATCATAGAGACTATATAGAATCCAGTGCTCGACATATATTATCACGCCTATTTTCCAGAGAGGTAAGCAGAGATAATTGATTTCCACTTAATACGCTCCTGATACACCCCTTTTGTTTCGTCCAAATTCGTCAATCTCTGCATGCGTCCTTGACTGTTTCATTTGTCTGTTCCACATCATTTCGCTTTTAATTATTGTACAGCAACTCAAAAAATAACTTGCCCTGTATGATTCAAAGGATAAAAACAATTATTTAATAGAAGAGAGTCAAAGTACTTTTTTCGTAAACTTTTTTTTTAACGAGTGTTCCTGTAGGACCGGTACCTATTCTAATGGATAGCTTGAATTGTGAAAATGCGTTATAATAAACCTTGCTGATTATTTAATAACCATTGTATTTATCTTCATTTCTTGACTGTATTAATGGTCAATAGATATTAACGATCGGAACCCTAAATAGGCCCCGTGCTTCCCTCAGGGGGAAAACTTAGGTTTTTTCTTAACATGAGACTATTTAAATGGTTATTATTATTAAAAATAATTATATTAATCACCTCACCTCTCTCTATCTCTAATTTTTAGGCAAATGAAAGCACCAGTGCAGTCTGAAAATAATAGACAGAAAATTTCACAGTACAGAAAGTTAGATCGCCTCATTTAAATTTTTCAACTAAATTAGCAGGAATATGTGCTGTTTTAACCAGTAAAAATCTAAACTAGCCGACTAATGTCTACGGAGTCAGACTAAAACCGGTAACAACTAAATTAACAAATGCAAACGTTCACTTCCGTGACAGGAAAGTAACACTTATCGTGTGTATTGTACTGTCGGCAACAAAGTTCGTTAAGAGAGTTCATGTTTGTTGAAACTTTGTTTTAACTAATCAGGTAATTCTGAAAAACGAACTCAAGGTTTATATTAAGAAGTAATCTTTGAAAGCTGCAGAAATATCTTAGCAAGATTAAATCTCAAAAAGTATTTGAGTAACCGTAAACGTGATATTCTAGAATAAAAGACAGAAGTGTTCACTATGTTTCTATTGTCTGAATTTGACTGCGTCTAGCCATTCTATATGATCTGAAAAGTGAGATGAGTTGTAAGTTGACATACTTCAAGAAATGAATGTTATTAGTTTGTAAAGCGCTAGTTTGTTGTTCTTCATCCAATTTGGCATCGCTTACGTAGAGCTTCAGATTTCGTTTTTAATTAAAATAAATTTTTATCCGCAAATATCTTCAAAGTAATGTATGAAAAGCTAGAGACTATACGAACTCTATTTATAACTGCGCTATATATTAAACATTTAACTTCCTCTACGAAGTATTTGACATACGGGCTTTCACGTGATTATATTTTGAATGAAGCTAATAAATTATTTATACTCATTTTTGTTTGAAAGCATAAAATGTGGTTTTCGATCTTCCAACACCAGTTGTGTAAAATATTTTATATATATGTTCGTGGCTCGTTTTATTGCTTTTATATTTTAGGGACAATATAATTGTTTTACTAAGCCATCAAGTTTTAGACAGAGACGTTTGTGATGTGTGTATTTCGGTAGTAATCAAATTGGATTGAATCTAAACTTTTTTTGTGAATGTGAGTTCTGTTGATAAGAAATGTTTTTTTTTTAATTTATTAAAGTGCTTATAATTACATATATGACAGTTCTGTTATTAAACGAAAATATGAAATGGATGTGGGCCTAAATTGCTAATTTACAATTAATTAACATTGTCTAATTAGTGAATCCTCACTATATGTATAAGTATTAAAGAATTTGATTATTGAAATTTTTACGGTTATTAACTCAAACTTGACAAAATCGATAGCCAATATGTTCAATTGATTTTGTATAAATATGATAAGTTTAACTATGTTCTTCTAGCTAAGATTTAAAAAGTATGGAAAGCTAAGCTTAGATTTTAAAAGTGTGGAATCTTTTTTTGGCATCGAATATCAACACCTTAAAAATACCACGTTACACAAGATGGCGGCTGTGATATATGTATAATGTTGAAGTAATACTTGTTGTGTTATAGATTTACTTTATAGAATAGTTAATAAAATGGCTATGAGAGTAAAATAGAGTGAAAGAAAAAGAGACAGAGAGAGTGTTATTTCATCTTATACACATTTTTTAGAACATAAAGCGTCTCTTCTAAAATCATTTAATAAATTGAAATAAGAAAATAAAATATTTTGTTTTGTGTCATACATTAAACCATAACATTAAAATGACTCTCTACATGAACTAAACAAAACAAAGTAATATGGTTTTATTAAAATACAATATTTTAGTTTTAGGACACATCACTTTAAAATTCCGATTTCGTGCTTTCCAAATTCTGTAAAGTAATGTTTGCTCACGACTTCGAATTATGTATTATTTTTGACCATTCACAATGTCAAACATTGTGCAAGATCAGAAATAAATGTGCTTGTAAATAATATGCCATATTGTGATATTGTAAATATACGATATGATATATTGTAAACAACTAAGCACCTAGATTTCACGGAACCCAAACGATACCCGGATGTTTGACATTTGTCTCTGCGACTGGGCATTAAGTTTACCCACAATGATATGTATCTATGTGTGGATATAACCATACATTTAATCAACAACAATCACGTGTAATTAATAGTTACAAAACTGTTTTCACTATTTTAGAAAGAAACTCCTTGCACAGCAAGATACGACAAACTTTGTCAATTGTCACCCATGTTAACTCTATCACAACAGTATGAGTCATTAACCACTCCGATTCTTTGATCTACAACGGGCCCATTTCATTAAAGTTTTTATTATTTCTCTTGAATAAATGTACCAGAAGGAATTCAATTATAATTCTATTGTTAGTAACTGACCTTTATTTCTCCTTAATGTTTTTGTTGCGTCTGTACCTCGTATTTCATCGTATGTCATATTAGTAGTTTCAGTTAATACATACACGGAAGACGCTAGATTACTCATTATTTAGAGACATACATAAATTGTAGTACAGCAATGGAAGGATACGAAGATAGATCGTGCTTTGTCACGGTGGCTCTTTGGATTGTAAAATAAATTCAAATATCTATGTAGTTAAGTTTAAGAAATAAATCAAGAAATGATTTTTAATATTTTTTTGGTAGTCAACGTCAAGAAATGTCTGATTTGGACAAAACTTTCTTTTAATGTTTTAAATCCAAAGTAAATAATAATATCCTAATCTTTGGAGACTACTACATGTTGTCTTTATAGTTATAGTTTATTGTAGATTTTTATATGACGTTTTTTGTACTGATAGCTTTCAGTCATGAAATATATTAGTGACTTAAAAATATTAAGTCATGAAGCGGCAATTATCATAGTTACCACAGCTAATGGTCTTATGTACTTACTATTCAGCACCAATCTTATAAAGCAGAAGTGCAAGAGAGAAAAGAATATTATGAACATGAATTCCGGTCATTTTTTCAAATAGCTAAATTAGAATATTCACTTTTAACGCTCAGTCAAAACGTAAACTATTTAATAAATAAGAAAATTATACAATTGTTAAATTAAAAAAGGTCAAATGCAAATCAATAGCAAAGACAGTATTCCTTGATATTAAGGTAAGGTTGTTTTTTGGTCAAGAAGACGAAACGCTTTAAGAGGAATATAGAGACACTTTAC
Organism: Hypercompe scribonia; assembly: GCA_949316085.1. NCBI lineage: Eukaryota > Metazoa > Arthropoda > Insecta > Lepidoptera > Erebidae > Hypercompe > Hypercompe scribonia. Next base: position 8,713,359 of record OX438972.1, on the reverse strand, counting down.
ACTGTTTTGTTATTACTATTTCATTATTTAGGAAATTATGTTACTTGAAAATAGTTCCACAAAGAGAAATTACAGTTGTGTTCCCTCTTTGGTGTAGAACCCTAAAACTTAATCAAATTTAAATTGTCAGCAAGTGGATATTAGATTAAAAATAAAAATTAGAAATGAATCATATTGCCAACCATAAGCAGAAGATAAAAATGTTTGTTAAATTAGTGGAAAATATATTTTACAAGTCAACGGTCAAGAAAGTGTTAAGAAAAATTTTGATAATTAAAACAATGAAGTTCTTTCAAACTGTTCGTATTGCTAGGAACAATAAACATACATATCTTTAGTAAAACTCAATCTATCGGGACGTTATATGTAATCAAATTATTGGCAATGGTTATGAACTGTTGTTTTTAATTTACATTTCGAAAGACAATAAAATTGAAGTAGGAATAGTGTGCTGTTTTTGATTTAGTCATTGGATAGAATTTCATGTGCGTATGGTTAATAAAAGATATGGTATGTTTGAAATGACTAAGGCTTCAGTTTTTAAAGAAGTGCAAGAAGTGCATATAGTTATTCTCTTTGCTTAAAATATAAAGCAACCAATGTAAAGCAAAAATACAACAATTATTACACACAAATATTAATATTAATTTTTCAATATATTTGTTCCAAATTAACTAAAAAGTTCAATGGTGGCAAGCCACTTGTATAATCTTACGCGTAACTAGTTTCTAACTATTTTATATGACCTTCACCATAAATAACGTGTTTAATGCAATCTATGTATATAAACTACACTAAATAAACACGCATTACCTCAAGTATAATGTTTAAGTTGTGTTCTATCAAATCCAATATATGTATTAAATTTAAACTCGTACGTATTTCATATTTAGCGTGCCCGTTGCAATTTATTGGTATTCTAGTTAACTTATGCAGTAAAGTCAAGTGTTTATATTCGGAGAAAGCTCCATTACTTTGTCGCAGACAGGTCACCTAACAAAAAGGGACTATCCACACCCAAAAATGCTTACAACTCAGAAGTTATAAGTGTATTGTCGAATGCCAGCTTTGAGGTTTGAATGCACTATTTCCATGAAGATTTCGCGGTCGTATTGATCCAGAAATACCACAGGCGACAATTTGTTGTGAAGATTGATTGTACTAGGCAAAAACATTCTTGAAAAGCGCACTGCGGTAATTGGGTATCTTTCTTAAATAGTTGTGACGGTATAGTCTAAAAAAACGTATTAATTATATGTTTATTGTGTATAAAACAACGTACGTGTGTGTACATATGTGCGCACATAAGAAGTTATACTTCTTTGGCGTAACAAGATAAAAATCTTTTCAAAATCTTTGTAGGGAAAACGATACCAATAATAGAAAAAAAGGTATCTGATACATTGAAAGAAAGTTTTATTATAATGTATTATCTAGTTAAATAAATTTTATTTAAATATCATAAAATAATTATTTACATGTAATTAATAATAAAAAACAAAAATGTTGTCTAGCTAATCTCATGGTGTCAGTTTTCCGTGACGGTGTGTGCGCGCATCGTAAAAATTTACTCTCATCATTTTTCCGTAACGCGCCAAGAGAAGTATAACTTCAAAAATATAATTCAAAGCAGTATTGATTCCCAATGTATACCTACCAGGTACCTATCAGTTTACAATTTATAAATATGTGATTTGATTTATATTGTCAGACCCAAAATTTTATCAGTATTATTATGTATAATATTGTAAAGCAAACATTGCAAGTCACATTACGCAACAATTTAGGCGCCAACAAGTAACCAAGTCGTGATACGTCTAATATCAGCCACAAGCAGGTGGTCTATCAGTGATAAAATAAAATGTTTTCTTTCCGAGTTTAAAAGATAAGAATCTCTGTTTACTCTACTTCATGTAGACTTAGCAAGTAAAAAAAGCAGGATGTCAACGCGATAAGTGAGCCCTTATCATGGCTAACTTAAATACATTAACTTGGTAAAGATTCACGGTGTAAAATTACTGTGAGAACTGACAAGGCTTATTATGATCATACGTTACCTATCCAATGATATTAATGTATTCCAAAATGTAAGAACCGAAAATTGTAATGGATTAATTATGTGTGTGTGTGCCATGTGATAAAGGTGTATTAAGCACCCATATTTCTTTACAGTTGTCCCATATAGAAACAATTATTATTTAAAATCTCATAGTCTTGTTTGTAGTTATATCCTTACACTTTAATTATTTTAAATACGAGTGTATCGAAGACTTGGACAATACAGTACACAAACATTTTCATAAAATGTAGGTTTAGTAGAATTAGTTTGAATTACTCTTACTCATACTCATTTTATTAGAGCCAGACTAACAGTAGAGTTCTAAGTAGAAGCCAGATAAAAGTTGTTTTCATTAAAATATCATCTGTATATGCATGTACCATTTCGAATTTCATGAACACTCCTCCTCTCATAGAGATATTCAACTCAACGGTATTTAAAGTTAACTCTCAGAATGGCATCTACAAGCGAGGTGAACACGTGTAGGACGCGTTAAATCGTGACACGAAGGCGCTCACCTGCGTAACGTCAAATCGGAATCCGACAGGACATACCCCTAAATTTACATATCCTATATGTACCACGGCATTCCTCCGTGAAATATTCAAAACTTCTTCGGAATTTACTTGTACGAAGAGCAAACTCATAAATCGAAATTAAATAGGTAATAGCGAGTAAAATATTTCTTTAATGAAAACTTTGAAGTTGAAATATTACCAAGTTTCATCTAATATATTTTCTGGGTTAACACAAAACCTATGTTTAATATATTATGATGTACGTTAGTATTTGCTTTACACATTCGATTTGTGTTTCGTAAAAATGTGACATGGCGTCAGTATTTAGTGAAGCATAACAACTAGTGTATTTATTTAAATGTAGATGGTAGTATGAATATATTAAATGCAATATCAATGCCAGATAACGACAGTAATTGCCCTATAAAGACGAGGAACGATGTCACAATGGCCAGAAACGCAATTACGTCTGCAAGCATGCTCTCACGAATATACGTAGCTATAAAACGCTCGTCCCCCCACATTTATTGCTTACATGTCTACAGATTTTTTGGAGCTTTTGAATCAATACAAAAGCTGTAAGGAGCGAGGCTTGTGTGACGGGACGGAGAATACCGTTTTAGATAGCAGCCCTCACGTAAAGGCTCATATTCATTGGTTGAAAAGGATTGTTTGAGGAGTAATTGTTCATAGATCTAAAACTGTTTTATATCTGCTAGATTAACTCTTAATTATTCCCATACTCAGTATAGATTTCTAAATAATTGTATCAGATACCAGTTTGTCCAAAATTTTAAACGTAGTATAAAGTTAACGATATTCTTAAAATAAACGTAAAAGAGTTCTTGTAATGAAAAATAAAAGAAATATTTTTTATTCGATTTACTTTCTACTGTGGTTAGCTAAAGTTCTTCTAAATTTGTAGCATTCTCTATTTATATTTGAAGCCAATAAGTGCTAAAGTGAATAGTAATATAAGATAGTATAATAGTAGTAATATAAGATAGGAAAATCATAAAAAGACAGAAGTCAAAAAGTTTGTACGAATTTCTTGAAGTCGAAGGAAGGAGAGAAAGGAATATGGATTCCTGTTAAACCACTGATTTAAATGTTATGTATTTCATATTTTCCCACTGAAACGTATGCACTAAATATTTACATTATTTTCAATATAATTTATTAGTTCCGTAAACAATTCTACACGCTTCTCATTCAGACCTGTGTTGAAATATTTATATTATTCTTTAAACGGTTTGTCTTGCGGTATTAATTTTTTACTGTTGACTTCAGTTATTATGGTTAGATTAGTTATTTACAAATGACCCTCGTCAATAATTAATTTAATTTATATATTAACCTGGTAGAAAATAACTAATACAGAAATATATATTTCTTAATTTGTCATTTAAACATTTCAGTTCATGTTGCTTATTATTCTAAAAGTACTTAATAATACATTTATGATACCATGTTATGTATTTGTGTGAAAGGAAGTTCGATTCAAGTATTTTTAGGAATTATTCAGAGACCATAAAATGCATCATATAGAAATAATTCAAAAATTTTGGCTCTGCTGTCTACAGCGTGTACGAATGTAAGAATGCAGCGTAATATGGTCCACAATATATGTCGGTTTTAGGGTATTTCCGATGCTTTAGGAATATATACGGCTGCAGTTTCCGAGATATTCGAATGTTCTGCCAATAAAGTACTTAGTTTAACAAGATATAATTTTCCGAAAACCTCTGCATGGAAATGTGTCACCAGAATGAGGCGACATATCCATAACGTGTGTTTATTAATCATCATCATCATCAACAGCCTTTTACAGTCCACTGCTGGACATAGGCCTCTCCTTAGCAAGGAGGTTTTGGCCTACGATACCACGCTGGCCACACGGGTTGGAATAGGGTTTGTTTCAAGTTTTCCTTCCATTTGTAATAATGTTTTCTTGCATACTTTGTTCACTTAGTCGCCTTTTACGACACCCACGGGATGAATACATGTGGTGACACTATGTATTCTTAATCCGTCACCACACGGATTAAGAATACCTTAACATCTACACTAGTCTATACTAACATTATAAAGAGGAGATATATCATAATTATTCACTTTTAGAATGTTATATTATCTCTACATAGATATTTATTACTAGAGAAAATTAAAGAACTCTCGGGACGTACTTAAGAGAGATCAGCCAACAGCACAGGACATATTATATTGCATTAATGTATGTACAAACATACATAGGTGCACTCTCGTTCCCTCACTGTCAAAATCCGATGAGAGAACTATCCGACGCGACCGGGTGGAGATCACGTACAGGATCGACGGCTTTACGTACTCTACTACAAAATTTAAAAAAGTATAATACATTAAAAAAAGAATTAAGCTCCTTTAAGATTAAATACATAAAACTAAAGCAAAATACTCGTATGTAATGAAATGTAAAATATATATAAAAACAGAATAAAAATAGGTCTAGACGTGCCCGTACAGAAACGCTATTTATATTAAGAGTTATAAACACTACAAAAATTCTTATTGTGCTACTTGGAACTCAGATCTTTTTGCTTCTAATTTTAAATATTTAAAAATATTGAGCAATGAAAGTTTTAATTAGAATATTTTTAAGTGATTGCAACTATGTAGTTGTTTACTCTATCTAAAATGTTAAAAGAATGTATTTGAACCTCACACTTACATTTTTTTTTCTAGTTTAGTTTAATTTTATAATTAAACTGTAAAAATTTAAAATAAACAAATGTTACGATAGTTAATTTATTATGTAAATAAAAAAAGAATTACCAAAATGAAAAATAAAATATTTGAGGATAGAAATAAGTTTATGGATAAAAGTATAAAATTTTAAGTAAAATATAAAGAGTAAATTAAAAACAAAGATTACTTACGTCTCGTATAAAAATACAAATGTTCCATATTTATTTCTATCTGTTTTAAAAAAGGCACACTAGCAGACCTATAAAATTATATCAAAACAACAATTTGGTATGTAAATAGAATTTGTCTAGTAAAGTACATTGATTTAGAGGCTAGATTATGTGTTTTATATGTATGTCGTGGCAATATTTTTTTAAATTAAGCCACGTGACACATTAGTCAAAACATGATTATGAAAATTGTTGCTTATAGAGTTTTAAGTAATAATATGATGATTTATTTATGATTTTAAATTGTAAAATAGCATTTGCAGTACCTCTAACTATTTGTGTTAAGATTTATTTTATCTTTTATTTAAGGCGTATTGAATCAAACGTTTAGTGTGGTTGTGTTAGATGTGTCAGCTTTAATCTTCAACGAAAAGGGTGTCCGAGACTCACTTTACTCTTCGTCTCTGTGAAAGCTGAAGCTACAAATTCGAAATAGAGCACATTGAAATTTAGCAACTGCCTGTCGAGGCGCATTACTGACTTCACTACCGTATTTATAAATATTCGGCCGACGTTTTGAGCTATACGTCCAGATATAGGTCAACATATTTAAAGCTTAGTTAAAAAAACAACAATCACAAATTTGATGCATTCGCAGCATATCAGCCGTTATTCTAAAGATATATGATAAAAATAGACAAACATCCGGATATCGCGTACATTTTTTGTATAAATAATTCTCAAGAATATTTTAGACGGATCAATTTCTTTGTAAATATACTATCATTCTTGTCTTAATGTATAATTGTCTCAAACATACACAAACTGTTATTTTTGTACTTCGTATAAGCTTTACTAAAAAGAGAAAATATTAAAAGAGCAGACATATGTGTGTATAAAATGTCATTAAAATCAAATTTTGGCTTTGTTCCAAACTTCAGAAATATTGTTTGCTGTCTTTGCGGAACGAATAAGAACTCGAGTCTCAAGTTTAGTGATCATAGGTGCTTATATTGTTGCATTTTTTATATCTAATAGGTTACTGGGTATTGTTGGAAACTTAAAAATGTTTGTTCAAAAATAAAAAAAAATGTTACTACTGCATAATAACACATTTAACATACCGATAAAACGTCAATGTAAACAATAGTGATACATAGTGAAAAGGTCGTATGAGACGAAAACAATCTGTAGAAAAGATTTTGTTTTTTTAATAATATCTTTCATTTGTATAGTAATTTAAGATGGACGTGTAGTCTAACGATTTTTTAGCTAATGTGTACTTTACAACTGTAGGTTCCTCGTTATTTTGATTAATAATTTGTCCATTGACATGATGGATGTTATTGCAACCACTTATAATAGTATTTAGCACACCTTTGAAACTGTGATAAATCTAGGAGGGCTTCCTGAATGTTTCTTGTGTAATTGCATAATGGCTTACTGCACAATGAAACGCATAGAATTTGACTATAAAGTTATACTAATTACTTTAATATAATAGTCATAGTAGATTTACTTCGGATATCTGACACACAACGCCATCTAGTCCAAAAATAAGCAAAACTTGTAGTAAGGGTGCTTAGAGAATTTTTTTTTTGTAAATAATTATATTATATATAGAAAAGACTCGAATCTAAAAAAAAAAAATCAATCATATTGACATTTGACCCGAGAGTCGAACCCAGAACCTCAGGCACAACAGTTGCATACGCTACCATTGTACATTGACAGTTGTCGAGGCAGAGTTATCAGTTTAAACGCTGGTGGATAGCAGTAGATAATAAAAATTATGGTTAAAATAACTTTAAAGTATGCTAGGTTAACTAAATAAGCAGGTTCTGTGACGAAAACTCATTTCATTGGCACGATTCTAGATGACATAGGGAACAGATTTTCTGGTTAAGTATCAGAAGGCCTACATCACTTATTGAGCAACAGGTGACCTCACGCTTCGAATGCGAGAAATTTTACTAAATTGTAGTTAAATGCAAACTGTAAACCATAATATTTTTGGCATTGTTGATGGCAAAAATAGAGAAATGAAGATGGAAATAAAGAAATGAGAGTTTTCGATCTTAATATTAGTCAACAATATTTTTATGTGATAGTATTTTTATCTTTTAGTACAGGAATGCAGTTTCGAATAACTCGTAGGCTTTTTATGTTGGAAAAAGTAGGCACAGTTTCACAAAAACTTATATGCTCCTAAAATCCCTATGGTCCTAGGGGCATACAAAGTTTTGTTTTGAGCACTACAATTATGTTTATAAGAGATACACACATTATGAAAAGCAGACACATTTCTCATACATTTTGAATGTTTATTGAAAAAACCTAAGCCAAAGGTTTTTTAAAAAGAAGACAAAACAGAGAAAAAAAAAATACGAATATCTTACTTTTCTCGGATAGACAAATGTGGGCTTAAAAATAAATGGTTCATTAGTAGTCCTGCGCAACCCTAAAAATACAAAGAGTTCGTCAACAGAGCCCGACCTAAAAATAAAAGCAACCCACATTGATTGATGTCGAGTCTCACGCACGCATGTTTTTGACGTCTCGCCGTCAAGAAAGGAGTGCCAACCGATATGCTCCCGGCAGTTGTGGTTTTTTCTGTTAGTTGGAATATAACACCGTCCAAGACAGGCTGCAGTCACATGAACTAATGAATTTAGGGTATTTTTTTACAAACAGGAAATTTGCCGCCACGCTAGGTAATTATGACACCAGAACGAAACTCACTTCAGACAACAAACGTCGAACCGCGCTCGAGGCAGAAATAGGAATATGATTTTTATTTCGTTTCTGTAAACGAAACTACGATAGCGAATTGGCGCATTCCCTCCCACGTGTACAGTTAAAAGTGTCGCCGGGAGCAAGTTTTATTCGATATTTTCACGCAGATGATTGAGTTAGACGGCTTGCGCAGGAGGCTGGGACGCAATCTCCGGTGGCGGTGCGGAAGCCACCCCGGCTTCTCCGCCCCGCGACCTCACTGCACCGCCAGACAGACCCTAGAGACTTCCCCACTACGTCTAATTAATAAATCTGATACAAGTAATTATTATTTTGAACGCCGTTCGTCAACTTTCTTTTATTGTAAGTATATTTTTATAAAATTTTTGTTATGGATACCGTGAGATCGGTGATGTCTTATTTAAAATTTATGCTAAAGCAATACAGCTAAGTTTTTTTGTCAAATTGATTGTTTTGTTTTAATTTACTAATCTCTGAAATCATCAAACAGGGTTGAATAACCATTTTTTGTATTGAATCGAGTTTGAATTAATTGAGGTAATTGGGTTCCGTAACATTGAGCCAAGGGCCTTAGAAGCAAAGCCATAAACGTATGTGAGCTGGGCTAAAGTAGTTTAGAAATAGTAGTAACTTGTGTTTTTTCAGGTCTGTTACCATCCCAGTAAATTAACATTTTCTTACATATACACGATACATTTGATTATAAAAGGTATTTTCTTGTAGTAACTTTTTTATTAGGTGCAATAACTAAGAAATAAAATCACATTAAATAGGGTGTGGTGTCTAACTACTTAGTTGTAAAGCAAAGTTGCGTCGGACGCGACGGAAATTCGGGGGATATTTTCCGATCGGAGTTAGGGATCTAGTTTCCGCAGTCGCGCGATAAACAAGTTATTGGCGTTAGTGAGGGTCGAGGGGAGGTGGGAAGGGAACGTGGGGGCGCGGTGGATAACTCGTCCGTGTAATTAATAAACGGAGCGAAATTGAATTTAAATAGATTTGAAGATTTGAGAGTGTTAAACGCTTCTTAACGTGTTGAGTTTGATATCACCGTGACATCATTGTCACGGTGACTCAAATAATACAAGAAATTTTAAATAAAATAAATTACAATGTTAATATTACAACAAGTCAGATTAGAAGTATATCACATATTACATTTACAATTATAACAATGCATATGATCATTGTAGTTTCAAGCGCATTAACGGTCCCTGCTATTCTCTTACAGGGCATCAGGTGACGTAATGATTGTAACTTTTATTTTCAAATTACAAAGAAGTAGGGAAGCATAAATCTTAATCGTCGTTGAGATTAATCCTCTAAGTTTGATAGTATAAATGGTAGACAAGAATTATTTTTGCAAGTGATATTAATTCAGTATTTAGTAGCAGGTGTGTGCAATGTTAAACGTTTCTTCTGCATGTGTATATTTTGTTCTACTTTACATATACATATTGTTGCCAGCGAGGACGTGTCAAATGTCTCTTCAACCGTCTCGTTGCGGCTGCAATAGAATGCAGCGCAGTACGTTGAAAGCGACCAGACCTGTTTGATTATCTCGGTTTTGTTCATGCGAAATTATACTTTATGAACTTCGTATAAAGACGATATTTCTGTACATAATTCGGTAGTTCTAGATAGCCTTCAGCTAGCAACAGTTCATTTGTTTCCGTTAGCACTTCTGGTCCATAGTTTCTTCGAGAAAGTATCAGATGTTAGACGCTTTTTCATTGGAAATGCACGACTCTAGCAATCGACAATTGAGTTCCAGTACACTGTTGACTAAAAAAAGAATGCAGTAAAAGGTTTACTAGATGGAATTTTTGTTTGTTGTTTGATGTATGCTTTAAACATAGACGGGTTAAGTGTGTTTTCACGTTTTGACGTGACAAATGTATACTTACTCCTAATTTGTATGACTACATTATTATACTAAGTTTTGTCATTTGGACCTGTTGAGTGCACTATAATATTAATTTGTAAATTAACCAAAATATATGTACACATTTTGAATTCTACACGTTTCTGATAAAATTGATGATGAATTCGACAAGAGACTAGATTACCCGAAGTCATACCGACCGTGTATGATTTGCATAGGTTATTATCGTACGTACATCGATATTTATTCTAGCTTAGGTATAAGGCGTACGATAGTGTAAGTGTGAGTTAGCGTAACAAAACGTATACTGAAATACGAATAGATGACTCCGTTTGATACGGCGTCATAGTTCAGCGCCGGGTTTTTTATGTACCAGCGACATTACGAAACCAGTTCATTGTGCCAGTACAATATATAAAGCGCTTCTTTTATTTTATTTATCTTTACAATACGAGTACGCCTCACTGTACATGCGTGGCTGGATTTCAGAACGACATTTCATTAGTCATTATTTAAAGTGTGATGAGATGAACTTACTTTAGTATGTAACGAGTGATAATATTTTTCTGACAAATTAATATTAAAACGGGTGTTTATTGTTATTGTGTAATGGATAGTGAAAAATATTAAAATTAAGTGTTCTTGTATAGCTTGTTATATTTTATCATTGATGTTGGTAAAATAAAGTCTAAACAATCAGTTTTCAGAAATGACGTTGTTACAGTCATGAGTGCTTGTTAGTAGTCTCAGAGTTTTATCAGATCGCCACTTCGTGTTTCATTACTATGATGTTTTATTATTTATTGTGTAACATTTAGTATTATTTATCACGCAAACAATCCTTTTTTGTAACTTAATCGAAAAACACATCATGTGATCATCGCTCTTTCCATGAAATAACAAACGAAATGAAAAAGAAGGAAATGGAATTATTAACACATGGATTAGTTATTTGCGCAGCAAAATTGTTCGTGTCACTGCCGGTTGCTGTGTTTATCTTGTTGTGTGTGTTATTTTTTTAAAGAACGACTTCGCCATCATGTTTCCTAGTTATCGTTTGTTATCTTTCCGGCGAGAATAAACTGCCAGTCACTTTTATTGACATATAGGGTTATTTTTTCTAAACTGGGGGTCGTGTAAATAAAAAAAAGTACCTTTCATAAAATCTAAACCAAGTATTAAGGTTTTCTTATAATATAAATGTACTGTGAAGGTATCACATGAATATTTACTAATTTTATAGGACAATGTGAAGGTTTTTATCAGATTTTCTTATAGTCGACCACCTACTTGATCTACCATTTTGCTCGCTCTTTGGAAAAGAATTAAATTTAATCACTTTCAGACTATAGAAGATATATATATATATAATAGAAAACATGACTAAGATTAAAGTAGTTATAGGAACCGGGATCGTATATCCACGTAAATACCCTAGGATGGGAGACAGACGGATGGTCAGAGTGGTTTAGTGGTATAGTGATTAGAGATCACGACTGCTTAGCTAGAGATCGTGGATTCGATTCCCAGAAAGGATAGATAATTGTGCGATGAACACGATCATTTCTTCTTAAAAGAAGAAAATACAGAAGTGTTAAAAAAATAAAAACAGTTTATTAGTTTCCCAATGTTACCTTTGAGATTTTTATCCATATCAGTTTTTCTACTTCTACTGCAATTAATCTCAAGTTGATTTATCATATTGTTACTTAAATTTATCAACATCTTCACCTTGTTAGCCTTTATTTATTCCAAGATAATTTGAGCCGGCTAATAGTTTAATTAGTTTTATCTAAATGTATGTTTTTCCACGGAGCGACTGACATCGGATGTTCGTAGCCCTGAGGGTTAACTGAATTCTACTGGGGCTACTATTAAGAATTTCTTGTAATAAAAACTCAACAACAATTTTAGACCAGACCATGAAATCGAAACCGAGATCTTTTGGCCGAAAGTCGCATACGCTAACCACTAGACCAACAAGGCAGTTTTTTACTTAAATTAATGAATATAGAATTACATATTGTATATCTAATTTGTCAGTTGTCATCATTTGTAGCTAGCAGATTAGGTCAGCCCTTGAAAACTAACTTACGACCTAAATAAACAATCAATCTGATCCAATATCGTCTACTGTTAGATACCATGTTAGATATGAGTGATAAGATTGATTTAAAATTGTACTTTATTATATAAATATGTACTTGTCTTATTTATAGTCTACTTGCTTTTACCTGTGGCTCCGCATGTATGTTATAAATTATCACGATAGAAAGTAGCCTACGTATTTCCTCAAGAATTAAAGCATTGCCAAATTTCTTTAAATTAATGATATAGCAGTGAAAGCACAACAGATAATCAGAGTTACTTAGGCATTATAGACATTTATAATATAAAGTAGAGATTAGTCTACACTTTGCCAGTATTCTAATAATGTTCATGACGTTATATTGCTATTGTGTCGGTACTTATAGAATAAAACTAAATGATAATTATAAAATAGTTTATCTGGCTGGTTTTCTATGTTGTTGCATTTCTGGGGTTTTAGAGTTATTTATAATTAAAATAATGTACCAATATTGAGTAAAGAAACACTCAACTACAAAAATATCAGTCAAACATTTGTAAATATTTTCAAAAGGAAAATAATAATAGTAGATAAGCTATGTCGTTACCTTAGAAATGAGTGTCAATGTGTAAAATGTTAAGTCGATGCGGTTTATTCCTGAGAATTTACTAAGGCCGGATAACTATATTATCACACTGAAAACCTTAATTTAACATATTTTTTTAAAATAAATGTAAAAAATTAAAAGATCCGTGTTATAAAAGATGAATGCAAAAACTGACAACCAACTGAAAATTGATTCGTTTCACTAATACAAACTGTAAGCATGTGTGCATTATGCATTTAACTTCGGTCTAGGATTACCTTCAAATAAGTAATTACGTTACTTTATGGTCGTTTCACATTCAATCCCAATCTGACCCCGTGTTGATAAATCCTACTAAGATAGGCATAAGTAGATATTAGAGCTAGTAGGATGAAATTGTGTATGTTCTTCATAGATTAGACGTGCTGTTTATATTATATAATTTGGACATAGATTACCTATACTATACTAAAAAGATTTGAAAAAAACAATCTGTGACGTCATACTTTGCTATTTTTAAATTATTAGTTAATTTTTCAATCTGAAATCACACAAAAGGAACTGTAAAATATTTTTAATCGTAAATAGTGGAATATTCTTATGGGAGTCTTTTGCTCTAACCTAAGTTTAGTTCAGTAGAGTTTTATGACCTCTAAAAAGGCTTGAGCTTAGACGAATTGAAAAGCACTCAGCACTTTTTACTACTGCTCGCTCACGCTAGGCAGCGTCCAAAGTTTAAAACAAAACTAGTAGCATGCTACGCGGTTTGAAAGGAACTTCCAACCGCCGCTTTCAAGTCAATTCGTTAGTTGCGTTCTGTGAGCGTATAGACCGTAGAATTTAAAAATCTCTAAGGATCTTTTTTAAATTACTAACCAATTTTTGAACTTATTAATCCCTTTCGATCTTTTGTGACTGAATAAACGGTACGTTAATGCATAAGATACGAGAAACCAACTTAAATGAACAAATATAGATTACCTTGTATATATAATATATACTAATAATCTCAATTTTATGTAACTATATATAACTACGATAATAAGTTCGGTTTTCTATATGCACTTACAACATCATGTGGCGAATCTCCCACATAGAAGTGGGCTATCTACAAGCAGTATGTGGCCCGAGGTGCGTTGGGCTTCCAGTGATTTCCTTTCTAAGGTGCACGTGGTCTCTTAGCTACTACTGCACGTGTCCCGAGATGGCCCACGGTTTTTTAGTCGGTTCGAATCTAACATAACCACCAGCGAATGGTATCTGGAGGGACATTTGCAGAGACAAAAGAAGAGGGTAGTAATATCACCTGTTACTATTATTTTATTATATTATTGTTTATTATAATTAGTATTATATTATATTATAATTAGTGCTAGCGTACACAAGCTCTCTAAAATGTTTTTATGTGCATTTTACTTGCATATATCTTCAAACACATTAAGTAGTAGCTATTAAAAATTAATAGCACTTTGATACATAAAACTCCACTCTAACACAATTGGCTCACCGAGAAAAGAGTTTAGTATAAACGTTAAATTGTTTTAATCATTTGCTATAACGGTTGCTCAGATTGCAATAAATTTATAAAATATATTAATACTATATGCTCGCTGTGTTAAATCCACGTTAAATTTTGCTCACAGTTACGCAAATTGGTTAACGTTTATGGCTACTGTTCTGCTTTTATGAGTCGTAGCATAATTTTATATAGCCCATAACCTTGCTTGAAATACGGACTATCTAGCACTGAAAGAAATATTTAAATCGTTTTTATAAATACTGAGATTGGTACGTGCAGACAAACAAATATTATATTATTACATTGTTTAATTAGGTTGCTATCACACGCAAAATTACATTCGTTTATGCTATGGTAATAAATGTCATGAAGAATTTTTGTGATTTGATGAAGATGTGATTTGGTGAAGTGATGTGATTTAAATTGTTAATTTCACCTCAATAATAAAATGTCTATAAAGATTAGGTTGGGTAGCATACGGTTAACGTAATAGATTTTTGATAGTTATTAACATGAGGTAATATAAACTATTCTTTTGTAAGGGAGTCTGCAGGTACCTTTCAATCTTTCAACTTTCTATCGGAGAATAAGTTTATGGGCATTTGATTAGCAGAAACAGTTTCAAAATACCTTGCCAAGTTACTCAGCTGCCTGAAATCGTTATATATCGGTGGTAACAAACGTATTTATGCTATGTCGTCAGTGTTACCATGTATATCAATCAATCGAAATTAAAATACAGTTCTAGCCAATTTAAAAATGTGGTTACTTAAAATAGAAATGCCACAGTACCAAGTCTCACTTTAAGGAGAAATCTAGTCAGTTAACTCTTCTTAACACCGTTTTCCATAGGATCATTACTAAGTAATTAGCTATCACTCAATTATTATTTTATTGGATCGTTTTTGTTTTACACCTAAGTCCTTTAAAGAAAAGAAAACAATGATATAATTCTATTACAAAACAAATGAAATATAAATTGTTGTAGAAAATTTTTGTTCATTCTTTTCGGAATTATTCTTAGTTTACGGTGTTTCGTTACACTAAAAATCTCATTTGTAACAGAATAGCACAGTTGAACTAGATTTTAACGCTAATCGTTACAGTCATTACAGTCTCGTAATTTTTTGTCCAAAGAATTTAGTAAAAAACACTTTTTTTGTACTACAGCCCTGTAATTAGCAGTGGCGTAAATCAATCAGCGTTTCATACCCTTTGTCATTAAGTCGTTAATGACTTCAACATGTGTTATTCACTGATATATTTTAGAAGGTTAATTTAATTTTTTAAATTGTTTTTTTTTTGACAAATGAAATTTATGTGGTAATAGAAATGATAGGTTTTTATATGGTTTAGTACAATTTTGTCAACTGAGCTAAGCAGTCTATAAAATACTTATCTTATCCTGTGTTGCATTACGCCGAATAAAAGAATTTAAAAGTTAGATATTCCTATTTATATATATTAGTTACAAATCTTACCAAACCCCCATTAATCATTTACATTATCAGACTTTATAACACAATATTTTTCACCGCTCGTTATTTTCTGTTCATTAAATAGTTTCTACATTTAAAAATGTGCATCATGAACTTATTTTTAAATTTTATTCTATTTATAGGATCATGATTTTCATTCTTTCTCATGTGCCAGTTACGCAATTCTCACGATATAGGCGTTGTGATAATTTCCATTGCTATCCGTCATGCGCTGACGTGCAGGTATATACATTATATCAGATTTTTCTGTTTTCAGACGCAGTGCGTATGTTTGTTTAAGTTAAAAGTCTTCTTAACAATCGATCACTGTCACTCGGTACCTACACGTATTATCAGGGTGCGTTGAACTGTTTAGTTTGTCTCGTAGTCAACGCACACAAAAACTTCATTGTGACTATTAAGCGATCTGATAACGCACACTCGTAACCCCAAGCCTGGCCTGAGCCTTATCTTGTTTGCTTTGTATATTTTAAGATGTTGTATGGAAATATCTTATATTTTTGTAGACACACAACGGATTTATCTCTAAGTATGAGAAACTAAATTTGCTATCGAAAATACATGTTAAGATTAGCTTTGATTGATATTGAGAACATTTTTACTACTATGTTACAACTTCTAACTACATTCTTAACTGTTTTAGTTAAACGATATTATTATTTTAATTCTCAATCTTATTTTTGGATTTTTGATAACTTATTGTAAGAATAGTTTGATTATAATTATACTTTTTAGTGTTTAACTGTCTTATTGAGTATCGTAGGTTGTATTCCCTTATCATCAAAACATATACATACCAATACTGAGGGCATAGTTACAGCTCCTCGTTATTAGCTAACAGATTTGATACAATGTATACACTTATCTCAATATTTTACCTAACTTTATTCATAAGATCTTTTAAAGTATTCGTCAGTATGTCGAACTTAATTCTCATATTTTGCTAGATTATAGTCATACATACATGCACAAAAAGCCAATATATGTTGCGATTTTAGTTAGGAAACTTAAATTTTAAAATATAAAACTGGACTAAAAGCGTTAATAATGGAAAAATAACTACAAATTCGACCAACTAAAGTTCCCATTCTACGAAAATGTTGCAATAACATTTTAGTTGCAATTAAATTTAATTGTGACTGTTAAACGTTGCCATGTACACATACTCGTACAAATTTACCACAGTATTTTAACACAAATATGTCAAACCTGATATGTGTGCTCGAAAAATGTTGGTAATTTTATATTTCATGTAAACATTCCATTCTACGCTGTTCTGAACTCGGTCTTTTAGTAGTTATTTGGCAAGTCTACGAATAACTCCATTAAGCCATTAAGTATAGTGGGTAGATGAGTGTCTAGTCTATTGTTTCAAGCGTCAAATGAACACATATCGTATGTTGTGGAGTTGTTAAAATTTCGCACTCGGCGGTAGTACGAGGTAAATACACCACACGTTGTTTATATTGTCGAGCAACTTCTTAAGAAACGTGAGCGCCTCTCCGTGCTCCAGATGAGATGGTTGCGTTGAGATACAAGTGTTGTTTATTTTTCTTAGCGCTCTTTTTGAATCTGAGGCTCACGGAGAAAATTATACGCAGTTTCTTTTTAGATAGTTTAAGTGTTCCACAGGGATGGCTGGCATCTCAAGTTAATGTTCTGTTTACTTTACGTTAAAAGGTTGTCATCATTATAGTGTTACATTATGCAATCTGTTCTATTTTTTTTTGTTTTAAGTCATGTTCTTTAGGTACATAGGTGGACTTAATGCCTAAAGCATTTTCTACCCGTCAATCTTTTATTATATAACTTTTAACAGTTATCAATGGTAAATTCTTATTTTAAGATACCTTCCCCTGAAAGCGACTAAACATTTTACCTAGTATCACTTTCATCGACGTGGTTGTAGATAATACTAAATTTACTAATCAATATTGTAAAATTTAAATTGTATGAAATTTTATAGCATGTCATGTCTTAGCGCTGTGATAAAACTAAATTTTTTATAATGATACAAAAAGAATGTAATTTTCACTACTGTTTGAAATTATATTATTTATGTAATTTATATTTTTTTATGCATAACTTTACTAATGCTGTAAGTTTATGTTAGAAAATTACGAAAAGTAATGGTAAATGAGTTAATATACAATTAATATATTTCATTTTTCAATTGTATGATTGTCGAAATCTCAATTAAAACTTCGCTAAATGTATAATTTATTTATTTTTGTCTTAGTGAGTTGTTTCGGCAACTGTCAATATGATTTTCTTCAACACGAAGTAAAGATGAAGATAGATGGATAAAAGCTAATTAAAATTAACATAGCGATGAAAAACGAAGGACAAATTTCAATAGCGGATTTAAGCTAATGATATTTCGTTTACACAAATTAAAAAGATCATAGATTTGACCGAAGATTAATAATATACCTAGCTGTGTACTATTCTTTTAAATTTTGTTTTGAACTGAACACCGCTGTTATTCTTTGAAAAGAGCAGCATCTATCATCTATTTCAAGGTTCAATTTCAAAAGTCCATTTATTTTACAATTTGCTTTATTCATAACATCATTTTAAGTAAGGTGTGCTTCACGTGTCAGTCCTTGAATACTTTCACTTAAACTCCATCGACTTTAACGACATAGGGTTACTACAATAGTAAAAGATTCATGTTCAGATTTAAAAGCTTTAGATATCTTCCATAACAATAAACATGAAAATATCAATATATAATCACAACAATAATAGCAAAGGTGAACATGAACACATTTAAACAGAGTAAATTTATTCATCCAATTAGAAATAAACTGCTATGGCGTATTAAAAGCTTATCTAAATAAATTACATGGACTTGAAACTGAATGAACCTGTGTGTGAGGTCCGTGTATTTCTAATGTCTAGTTTTATAATCAAATTTATATATAGTTGTTTATATATAAACTGTATAAACTTATTTTTGTTCTTTGTACTCAAGTCTACTAATATTTATTTAATTTTAAACTACAGGTGAACTTGGCATTTTTAAGGATTTTAAATATTTAATGTATGGCCGTGTGCCGCTCAAATTAACTTTTTTAACCGCTCAATTACATTATAAGTTTTACTCTACTAAAATACGATAAAACATTAATGTAATAATAAAAATTTAATTACAAACATATACTAGTTAGTTTTTTAACTCTGTACATTTTCATAAATGAGTGCTTCGATTAAAACATACATAATGTACCTAATACAGGCATACATATCTATCTAATCTTTAACATAATCAAAATGACTGGCTGCACAGATAGTGCAGTGGTTCAAAGGGTCGCTGTGCCGCTCTGTACCACGCTAAAGTGTTGTGGGTTCAAACTCCACATGGGATAACATTGTGTGTGAGCCACAACGAACAACCAGACTCAGTACAAGTCTGGGTGTTCGTTGTATCTGTTTCATGTATATTTGTAAAGTCCCCCGCGTTATAGGATAGGATAGATTAATGATGTGGCCATTGTCTTTTTAAAGAAAACTAAATAAGAAACTAAAATAATCTAGCAAGTCGACTTGAATGACGTAGTGAAGTAAATCACTTACTCATTAAATATAATTGGTTTGATATACACAAGGGTTAACTATTAGTATGCGTTACAGGAAGATTTTTGGAAGTGAATATATCTGTATTTAATTGAAAATATTGAATTACGAGTAAGCATTAAAATATTATCATTTTTAATGCTTTCAGCTGCATTTTGCGACACATTTCATTTAAACGTTAATTTTGGTATCAGGTAGGAAGAATTTATCCCACCTGATACCAAAAAAAACGAATTTATTACTCAAATAAATACAAGACTATACGCAACTTACTCCTAAATTTGTTATTTTAGCTTGAATTAGAACACCACCCCCGGGCCAGACGGGATACCTGCCCGAGTGCTGGCCCGAGCCCTCGAACACATGTCGGACCGCCTCAGGGAGGTCCTGGACGCTAGCTTGGCATCAGAACGCTTCCCTGAGAGCTGGTTTGGCACGTCTGCGAGGTGGGTCCCGATCTGTCGGACGCCCAATTCGGTTTTCGAGCGGGGCGTTCGACAGTTGATGCCGTGCTACGCCTCAGGGCCGTTACCGAAGAGGCGGTGAACTGTGGTGGCGTACTGTTGACGGTGTCGTTGGACATCGCCAACGCATTTAATAGTCTGCCATTTAGCTGCATCAGGGAAGCACTCCACTATCACGGGGTGCCAGAGTACCTGAGGCGGCTTGTAGCAGACTACCTTGAGGAGCGTACCGTCATGTACGAGGACCGAGATGGTGTTCTACGGCGGCGACTTATGTCGTGCGGTGTTCCACAGGGATCTGTCCTCGGAGCACTTCTGTGGAACATGGGATACGACTGGCCCCTTCGAGGTCGTCTTCTCCCCGGGCTGGGTGTAATTTGTTACGTCGATGATACATTGGTCAGTGTCAGAAGTGAATTTTCAAGAGGCGGCGCGCCTGGCCACCACGGGAGTCTTTTTGGTGGTCGGGCGTATTGAGGCGCTGGTTTTACGGGTGGCCCTAGATAAGACGGAGGCCCTTTTGTTCCATGGGCCCCGTCGTGGTCCACCACCTCTTGCCTCTATCGTAGTCAATTCCGTCGTCTTACCGGTTCGGGCCCAGATGAAGTACCTGGGCCTGATCCTCGACGGGAGTTGGCTCTTCGGCGAGCATTTCTGACAGCCTTCTCACAAGCTGATCTGCGTTGCTTCTGCCCTTGGACGACTTTTGTCGAATTTTGGTGGAGCCAGCGTCGCGACGAGACGGCTATACACGGGGGTTGTCCGGTCAATGGCGCTGTATGGTGCGCCGGTGTGGGCGGTGGCTCTGACCGCCCAGAATAGGGCTCGCCTCTGGCGACCTTAGAGGATATTGGCGGTTAGAGTTTTACGCGGTTACCGCACCGTATCGACGGAGGCGGCGTGCGCCTTGGCCGGAACTCCTCCGTGGGATTTAGAGGCGGAAGTGCTCGCCGAAGTTTATCGGCGGACGGCTGTCTTTCGGGCGGGTAGCGGCATACGGCCCCCGCCTGAAGCCATGCGCGAGTGGCGAAAGGCCGCTCGTCGAGCCACGATGGCTCGTTGGTCGTCCCGGCTGAAGACTCCACGTGCTGGCTTTGCCGCCGTGGAGGCTCTCCAGCTGGTCATCGCCGAGTGGGCGGAGCGACAGCACGGGACCCTTTCCTTCCGACTGATGCAGATCCTTTCCAGGCACGGTTACTTCGGGAAGTATCTGCATTCGGTCACCAGGAGGGAAATGAGTCCCGCCTGTCACCATTGCGACTGCAGTAAGGACTCGGCTCAGCACACGCTAGCGGTTTGTTCCGCCTGGGCGGTGCAGCGTGGGATCCACACTGCAGTTATTGGAGGAGATCTCTCGCTACCGGCCGTCATACGCTCCATAGTCGGTTGCGATAGTTGTTTTACCGCGGTCGCAACCTTCTGCGAAGGTGTAATTTCACGGAAGGAGGCGGCGGAGAGGGCCCGGAAGGACGATCCCCACTAGGACCCAATTCACCGCCGGCGAACCAGGCAACGGAGGCGCGCACACCAGCGCCTCATGCCGCCTTGAATGTGGCCGCGGATGGACGGGACGGGTTTTTTCCCTCCATCCACTATAGTGGTCAGCCGCGAGGAGGCGACGACCGCGTGTGCCGTACGTCGCTTAAAAAGATAGTTTACCCGCAGATGGTGCCCGCGGCAGCGGGTAGGCGCTAATAGGGATCTGGATGTCGTAATAGCAGCTATTCCAGCATCCCTCTTATATTAGGCGCAGAGAGGCACACCGTGTGGTTTTAGTCGCTCCGATTCCGACACACCACCCCGCCGTAAACCCCGGTGGGGTGACGGCCCGAGGGGGTTTCCACACGTTAAAAAAAAGCTTGTTTTGATTGTGGAACTATCGTCTCGTATATACTAACTAGGTATACTAACTCGTATAATTAGGGAATCATATTGTCTCTTAATACAAGTGCCAAATTTTTTTTCTATGATGATTTCTAGACTACTCCCAGATTTAATGAGTAGTCACGACTTTAATGAGTAAGATCTGACCTATGTCAAAATAAAGACTACTATATTATACTGAACGTCGGTGTATCAGACGTAAACCAGCATACAAATTATAGTAATGAAAAGGCGTACACATTTTAATAATTACTCAAACCAAAAAAAATGATTTTTGATGTTTTACCTGTATAATGATAACATAATATTCGATCTTTAACGTTACGCTTCACGGTTGTGACACATTAAGCCAGCCGTAGCTAATAGTAAGTATGCTGTGGGTAAAAACATACACATTATGATATATGCGAATTTAGTAAACTAACTGACCGTCTCAGGCATACCCCCACTGTCATTACATATTGTACTCATCAATATTTGTGCATATTTAATATACATAAACATATCTAGAAATTAAATAATATGAGTGTACAACTTATTTTTAAATTTATTACCAGTAGCCGAAGTTTGATGATCATTTAATTATGTGTGAAGAAACGTGATACAATAGAAAGTGTAACTTTTGTAAAGCATGTGAATGTAGGTATATCTATACCTACATTCACATGCTAGACTATGCCTAGACACACAAAAGTATTATTTTATTGTATTTATGCATTATCTTGAATGAAGATACTGTTCAGTATCTTGATTCATTAAGCATACACTGAAAAGACCATAAAGAAATATTTGGTAACTGTTACAAAATCAAAAAAAAATGACGAACATTTGTAAAACTTTTTAAAGAGTTCTAATGAGATTATGTTCATTTTCTTAGTGTTCCCATCTTTTTGACTATATTCAAGCTTATTTTATTTTTGTATTTGAGTATAATTTTATTAACATAATTTTTAAACAGGTATACTTAAAAAAGTCACAGAAAATTATAAGAATAGATATATTTTGACTTATAGTAATACTCTATGAAAAATAACTATCGTTAAATATAACGTATCTAATTACTACTTAACAGTAATAAACTTTGGAACAATTTTTTAAATTTATACTGAATTGAAAAATATTGAAAATAGCGTAACAAATAATCTCAGTTTTAGGAAGACAGTTAGTCTAGTGCAGTGTTAGTTTAGTGCAGACATGCACGCGGGCTTAGTCTGTGTCAATATGTATGCTGCTTGACTACCTTGCCTTAAGCTGGCGTGCTCGAATGGTCCCTATCCTATATTCCTACTAGTCTTCTTGTATATTCTATTAATACAACTTAAATAGTTGCCCTATTTATACGCTATCAGTGAGGCTTAACTGGTTTCCTATTTTCGTTCCACTTTAAAGTTTGCTGAAAATCGTAACATATTCCATTAACTAGACAATATTCAACGTTAAAAGCCGACTAAAGTAGAGTGTAGATAATTTTGGAATTGTCACGTCGAGACTAGGTCAACACAGGCAGTTTTATATTTAAGAACAAATGACACGACCTCCATTAATGTTGCAATGTTCGGGCAGGTAGACTTGCTAACCAGGTCGGCGCGGTTATACTTAGAGCAATCGAAGCATGCTATTATTGGGTTGGATTGTTTCGGGTGAACGCTTGTGGATTTCAGCTGCCTTTTCCCGCACCGTACTGACGGGTGATGAAAATGCAAAGTAATTAACGCTTCTGTCGCTCGCTTACCATAGATTATTGTCTGTTTATTGATAAAAAGCATTTGGATTATTTTAATGGCTGCAAGATTAACATAAGAATTAGTATCACTTGAATTATTTCCAATTAAAAATCACAAAGCTTATCTTATTACTGTAATTTATTTTATGCGTTCTAGATGTGTAGTGTTCTTATATCTTTTTGATCATTTTATGAGACATAGCGTTCGTATAGGTTTTGGTATATGTTACGGAAAGGTAAGTGTATTAATTTTACCGATACTATTGTGAATCTCAATAGCTCAAATATTTTTTTTATTAAGATTTCAAGCCGCTTTGCTTGATGTACAAAGCAAATAAAAAATAACTTTGTTCAAAGCTTTTTGTCAAGCGAGCACCCTGGGTTGACTAAACTCAGAAAGCTTATAATGCTGTCAGGGTACAGTAGAATATAGCTTTCAGGGGCTGCTGGGGTTACCCTATTATTGTAGAGGTCCCATATGTTTGCACAAGAGCGTACAGATGACTTTTACGCCAAACGGCGTAAAAGAATATCTTCTTAGTTGCACAGAATGCGGACCAGCTTTATCAGCATCTGTTGACATTGAGGGCACTTGTTACCTAAATGGATAGTCCCATTTCAAACCTTTGGGCGGGCATAAAATAAACAAATAATAATTTAAATTATATTAAGTACATACAATAGTAGGTTAGGAATAAAATTGTTACTAACAAAATGGACTTTTTGTTATCTGAAATTAATTAAGCAATTATATATAAAAATATAAATTATTAGCATTAAAATGAAACAATTTTTCTTAAACCTAAGTACCTAAGTACAAGTGAACTAAGTAAAACAAATGCAATGTTTCTAATTAAATAAAATGGTAGCAATGTCTTAATGGTACTGCACTAACACATTTTCTTCTTGTTTCAGGTAGAATTATGCAATAAATTGCAGACGAAGTTCTTTGACTTAATGCTCGATGTAGATGTGGAGAACCCGTAAGTTAACATAATGAGATTAAATCTTAGCTTTAAGATTTTATGAATTATAATTTCCATATCTTAGACTGACCTATAAACGTAAGATCAGTAAATTTATGCAATTATTCTAGTTTAAACGGATTATAGTTGTTAGTATTTAAGTTATTAAAAGTCTAAGCTTTTTAAATCAGTATTTAATTAGGTAATTGTCCATGCGTATTCGTTCGTATATATGATTATATTTGATATGTAACGGTAATTAGTTAAAAATATTTGATAGCAACCAAACAAGTGAGCGAATGATGAAACAAGTCGTCTTGAGTCGTCATGGTTGCCAAGCAATTCTATAAATTATTGAGACAGACAATCAGTATTAGTCATTGACCAGTTGATATTGAACAAATTAATGGAAATCGATTGGATTGTAATCAAGAGTATCAATCGATTTGCTACAAAACAAAATCTTTTTTATTGTCATCTATTGCGCACGTCCGTGCGCACTTTAAGATGTTATCTATTTCTAAAGAATAATGATTTGACGCAGAGATCACGTATGAAATTGGTATTTACATGTCAATATACATCTTGAATGCAGAATGAATCATAAAACGTTAACATGATACTGATGAATTTTATGCTAAACTACTTGTTTGCACTCTTATTGTATTTTTATTACATAGTTCACACGAAATCAGAGCTAAACTTAAAGACCAAGAAAATAATAAAGTTAATCTTAATGAGCAATAAAAATGGAATGATATCAGATTTTCTACAATTTCTCCAAAATTTAATGTTAACAATTTAAAGAGGAAAAAATTCCCTCATTGTTAGCATTAAACGCTTGCGGAGGGTGGGCGGCGTAATAATAGGACATAATATATTCAGGGCGAGTCAAATAAAATTAGCACGGTGAAAAATGTAAACGGTCCTTTTACTGCCTCGAGGACGTGTAAGTATTAGGTTGTATGGAGTGCCTTCCTTTGTAGGGGAATTCCGTACCGTTCCGACCGCATACTTCCAACAGATGAAACAGAACCATTCTAATTTTTTCGCATGAGCTAATACATAAATTAATTTAAATAATGGCCCTACCCATATAACGTGTCGCACTTTATCTTTTCACTTTCTGAGTTAAAATTTATCAACCGATGTTTAAAGAGTTGTATCTTTTACAAAAGATACACTTCTACTAACGTTCTTTATTTGCGTAAAAGTTCAACCATTTCTTTATCAGGCTCTCCAACAACAAAAGTTTTCTTTTCAGAGAACAAAGCTCAGTATAATAAATCGCTTCAAAAGAATTTATACGGGTGTACGTTAGAAATACAGGGTTCTTCGATAATGTGTATAATAAACGTTATACTATTTTACTTGCGATATAACAAACATTATATAAAAATATATAAAAATATATAATGTTTGTTATAATATTGTAATATATAAAATAGTCTGGACTTTATATAAAAGAAATTACAAAGACATAATAAAATAAAAAATATGGAATGCTAAAACCAGTGTTTGATTAACTATTTCAATTGTCATTACTCTTTGAAGATAGTCATATGAACTATTGTAAAATAAGTAAGTGTAATAATATGGAAATCATTCTGTTAGAATCTTAGTTACCTCCATAACATAAACATACATACATACATACTTTGATCTCGGATCAGGAGTCGCAAAGGAACGTAAAATGAAACACGCAAATTGTCTTGTTAGTAAATAATATTTAGAAGTTTGAGCATATATTGTATGGTTTTATAGTTTTCAAGGTAAAAAGGAATGTAGGCACTTTAGCAATACTTATTAGCTTATTGTTGGAGTACAAAGTACTGCAGCTTTTACCCCTCATCAATTAAAATATATTTTAGCAATGCATCGTTAATGTCACAGCAGCGACGCGATGTACGTTAATATCATTTTAGGATACAATTAATATTTCAGCAACCATTTCATAGACCTTCATTCGATCATTAAACCTTATACATATTTTATTTCGATTGTATTTGAGATACGTTGTATTAACTATAGCGTAGACAATTGAATTTTAATATGTTGGTCAAGCCTCTAATACAATTTAAACGCATTGTATATTTGACACGAAATTATTTTAAGCAAAAGATCTATGTATAAACTTAAAACTATATTTTATACTGAACATATCAATATAAGATATATTTATGTCTTCTATAAATAGGATACCGCGGCTATCGTAAAGCAATCTTATCACTTAATAATTAACTATTACTAGTACTTTTAATTGGCAATAGCGCTACAAGCATTTACACAAACATTCATATACCCATCAGCATGTAACATTTTAATATATACTCATATTATAAAAGGTGAATTAAAATAAAGCTCATACAATGATACACCTCCGTTAAGTGAGTAATATACTAGTTTTCTAAAACTCACTTTGACTTTCAAACGTGATAGCTATAACAATAAATTCACAAAAACTATGGAACGTGAAAATTTTACTTCTTTGTAGCCTTTTTTTCTGTGTGCTCCAGTTTGGGCGTTCCAATAGGAAAGCAATGTTTACTTTATAAGACACAAGTTTTTCATAGCTTTGTCTCTGCTTTTAGGACTTTTCGATACGTGTTCAGAATTAAACTTTCGTCTTTGTCGTGGACATAACAAAAGTGTTTGGAAACATTTTATTATGAAGAAACGTCTGTAAGTTCAAAATTAAATAGCAATATGTGGCAAAATTTCATAGAATAAAAACCCACTTATTTTCAACGACAATTTCAAAGTATAGTTTCAAATTGCTGGCAAACATTGAAATTTGAGCATTAGACGAATAAATGAGCATATTAGCTTGAAAAAGGCTCTTCGTGCGGTTTTAGTGGCGCTGAACATATGAATGGAGTTAATTGGACAATCAGTTCATTGAGTCGTGCTGAGGCGGGCAGTTTGGCCGGCGCGGGCGACTTGGTTGCCAGTTGGCGGGATCTCCCTCCCTATCAGACAATCAGCCAACTGGGATATTCTTGTGGCAATCGTTAGTCGAATGTCGAATTATATTTGCATTTTCGACTTCATAAAATTTAAAGCAGCTTACTCAATTTGCATTCTTCAAATTGATTGAATTTGAATTGTAAACTTAAATGAGAATTCCATTATGGGTTATATTTGCACAATACTTTAGCAGTCTTTGAGAACATAATTGCTGATATTTGTATTTCATTAAGAGTAAATAAATCAAATTGATTTTATTTATTAGTTGAATGTTAATTTATATTGTATCTATATTAGCGTCAGACCAAAACTGGTTTCTTAGCCGAAACTGAACTTTCGGCTCTCGGTTTGGGCTGAAACCAAAATTTACTTGAATATATTTAAAATTTCTGTTGTATACTGAAGTTTAATATATATTGTGTACTTAAATAATCAGGCAGGTAATCAGAAACATCATGGCTACTAATTAATTTTTTTTAAATTTTAAAAAACGTTCAGATTATGAAGTGAAGCAAGGAATTACTAATAATAAAGTTAATAAGATACGTAACTTAAAAATACATTAATATAAACGTATTTTCTTCTTTCTTTATATTTCTATTTACAATTGTTATTTATTCCAAATTGCTTTATTATTTTTCTGAAGAATTTTCTATAATATAATCTGCTATTTTATTTTGACAAAAATTTCTATGACTTCCACTAATACTTTTTCAGTATTATTTCTTGCACGCGTTCCGTTTACAAAAAACTATTTCACGCTAGGATAACTCACTTTTTGGCTGCCTAACGCTGTAGAATAATGGAAATGCCTGATGTTCTGCATTGACGCTTCAGTTTTTTGTTTGTTTACAGTACTGGCTTCCAGATTTAGTGTCAATGTAATATTTTACAGTAATACACGCTACTTTTTACTATATAGCACTTTTCAGAATTGCAACTTGTTCCTTTAATTCAATCAATTTTCAATATTTCAGCTGCTAATTGGTTCAAATCGCGTGATTAAAAAAGGTCGTTCATGCGCCTCGTTTACCTTTCAACATTTACTTCAGTGAAATCCACTGATGGACGCCCAGTACTCGAAACCATTCTTGATAATGATAAGGTTAAGTGGCGGGCGGTTACTTTAAATATAGAATACCAAGCCAACCGCTCAGAATGTTTAGTCAGGAAACGATCACGAGGCTTCTCAGAACTTTCTCATTTTACTGCCAACTTAGACGAAAATCTTCCATAATATTATATTATCATTTTTCATCTTTAAAAAAATTATAGTTTTCTTGCAATGGTTTTGAATAGGATGTTTCTGCTATCCACCAAAAATCCCTATTTTTAAGACTGAAAATTCATATTCTGAAAAACAGAACAACGCGGTGTTCCAGTGTGTAGTCTAAAATGACAAAAAATTTAAAGCTTATAAGATTAATTAACTTTTAATAAAAAGTACATTATAGCAGCCTATAATAGTCCACTGCTGACCATATAGCCGTTACTTATTCGTTGCATTTATATAAGTGTATAAATGCAACGAATAAGTATTTTTGTCTTTCTTTTCAGACTGTACTCATTATGTTATCCATAGTTGATATTTTCCCCGGATAATTCTTTGATTTGGGACAGTAGGTGTTGGCTAGGGTTTCAGGTGATAAGTTTATCTAGCTTGTTAAGAACCACCGTGCGGCCCCTTCCGTTCTGATATTTTCGATAGTTACTGCTAATAGTGAAAACTTTTTGTCTAACGAAAGATCGATATCGATTTTAAGAACGCCCGTAACTATAAGTAAAGCGGAATTTCGTGGTGTCGGGTGTAACGATTACCATAACTAGACTTAGTTATCATAGCACAAGCTCTGCTTAGTTTGAAACTAGATGACGTTGTGTGTCAAATGTCTGAAATATTTAATTGTTAGTATTATTTATAAATAATTAATAGTACCTAGAGTTATCTTGTTCGACAATTTTAATAATAAATATTTTTTAAGGCGAAATAGTAGGTACTATTATTTATACCGAGATGCAAGTGCAACATTTATATAAATCTAATATATAAATTGAGAAAACTTTATAACTTTAATAACTTTCAATAGATATTTACCCTTTCCTACAACAACCACGTTGACACTGTATTGATTCAATTTTGTATCTAAATAATATCCATTCTGTGAGTTTGTATTTATTATGTTAAATCACTGGCTGGTTATTTGTTATAACCCGTTTATTTTAGGTCTTTACTTTTTCCAGTTTAAAACAAATAGTCAATTAATTTGAAATGTGTAATTAATAAGTATTGTTTCTTTTTCAAACAAAGTAAACAAAATGGGATATGACGACAAGCACAATATACGAAGAATGTTCATACGTGTTCAAAATATTTAACTTAAAGAAAACATAACGTGAAACAAATGAACTCTGTTAGCATAAGGCAAACTCCGATGCACTTGTTAGGTATAAACCAACCATATTTAATGTCAGTTCATCTTCTGTGTCATTTACTGAGGAATGTACGTCTCCATTGTGTTGGGTAATTTTGTATGAGGTGCACTCGAGTTGAAAAATCACCATGCGTAAAGACTCGTCTCTAGAACAAGGACGACAAATATGAAGGTGTGAAGAATTATTTCACAGTGCGTGAACCTGGTGCTGATGTTGGAAATTGTAATTCCAGCGATAAGGGGAAAATCTTTAGTTTATAAAAAAATGTGTGTGTAGTTTTATGGTATTTTAATATTTTTCTAAAATTGTGTGGTACTTCTATTCATGCCGTTAGTTTTCACAGTCGAACTAACTAACTTATTTTACTTAAATAGGCGTTATAATATGATGACTGACTGGTAAGACTGAAAATCTAGCAGTCAGTCCTCAACAACATTTGCAGTAGACCAAGCTACCTTGTGAGCTACCTTTTTGTGTTTGCGTGGCGGTCTTCCCGGATACTACCTGTTGGTGGTTATATCGGACTCGAACGGACAAAAAACCGCACGCTGTCGTGGAACCAGGTACACGCTAGAAAGAAAACTTCTATTACCCAGACGTATCTTAGGCCACCTACGGTTAGTAGCTGGCTCCCTTCTGTGGGGGAGACGCGTGCGTTCCGTAGTGTTCAGGCAATCACTCCGGGTTGCTTCTGATGGGAGGACAGGTGAAATCTGGCACTCTTAGGCTTGTGTTTATGGAGGACGGAGATGGAACTTATCGTCTTCGGTACCTGGCCCGTTTCCGGGCGAGTTCTATCTCTTTCACGGTTCCGCTCCGAAATCTCTTTAGACCTGAATAAAAGAGCCATGCCTGAGTGCCAAAATTCCGATGGTGGCCACGTGGTTACGTCTCTGTTCCACCTACGCCGTGTATTCTGTAGGCGTTTGGAACGTCGTGTCCACAGTCCAGCCATCACAGTTGACATGTTGGCTCTTTGTGGATTAGACACAAGTGATCGACGAAGCATCCTTTTCCAGTAATCACCTACGTCAGCGGGTCACGTGGTGCCTCTCGAGCCAATAGTTCATGACGGGTCTTACCGTTACTATGCCCAGCACCCGGTTACCCAAGACGTTCATTCCATTTCTGCACGAGGACCTGTGGGAGTTACTAGACTTTGATTTCTGGAGTCTCAGGACTCTATCTCAACTCTTGCACCTCCTTGCGTCACTGATAAAGAGCCGTTTTGGGTCGTATGATGGCATTCCGAATAGGAGACCGCCGCCTGAAAGGAGATCGTTCTGTACCTCCTTATGACCTTGATGGCCAGTACTCGCTACAGTCGCTGCAGTAGCGTGACATTACAGGCCTTCAGGGCCTCCGTCCCATACTGGGACCCCATAAAGGACCATGGACTGCACTTGCTTTGCTGCACCTTATTCAATGTTACATTAAAAATTGCTTTCCTGCCCGAAAATATCTGATATAGGTAATATTTCTATGGTAAGTCTTGTCTTGTAACTTGTCCTTCTAACCTTAAGAAAGCAATTTTCTGGACGTTATAGATACACTGGTATTACATTGATTGGTAATAATCTGACCGATTATGATGACGATTAATCATTCAGATGACTGATTTCTCAGAGCATCCAATAACACAACTTCGCTCAAACGGTATCATAACTTTGCGTTCAATATTGATAGTTTCAGTTCACATTTCTAAATGTTTTAAAAATATTTTTAGTACTGACCTACATCTATCGTAAGTTATATAATATACATTCTTATTAATTTTTCTACATCAAAAAGAAGTTTTAAGTAAATGACAATTAGGCTTAATTCCGTTTTTCTTTATATTTTAATAATTTCAATAGATAATTTTTATACTAAATAACCGACTTTATTATTATAAGATTTAATTACTACTCACAAAAGACATCCACTGTATTGTGCTGTAGGAAAAAAGTAAAATAGTAGTTCTATTTAACTGCTTGTGTTGAAAGTTATTTTTTTTCCGGTAGATGTCAGGAAAACGTTTCGGACTTGATACAAAGAAAGAGTACTGAACTTAGCTTTTGAAAGAGAATGGCAAGTATATTTCAAAAAAATTAAATTAAAACTATGAAATTAAGAGACATAAAATACATACACAGAAACAATACTATATTATAAGTCCTAATGTGTGTATGTATTCAAAACGCGTCCATTCATTAATTGCTAAAAACAATAAAAACTCAAAACTGTGCACAATATACTCGTACCTTGTTCCGTAGATGTGAAAAATAACAAGTTAATTAATTAAAATAATTACAATTATATTAAATAATAAGAAATAGTATTACGACCGAGAATAGTTAATAAAAGTATTTACGTAGATAATTATAAAGACACAAACAAACATTAGTTTACTTAATAGTAATGGCAAATTATTTCTTCAACGACTTTTTAACTAGGCAATAACTATAAATTATCGAGCCTATAATAGCAGTTAAATAAAGGAAATTAAACATAATTGTTTGTATAACCATAGGACTCATCAAATTACAGTTAAATGGTACCTAATTATAGTTCTCGATTACTGTCAAGCATATTTTTCAATTAAAGACTTGATTATAATAGCTGGCAGTATAATAACAGGAAATAGGCAAATATCTTCGGCCTATTTTGTCACCAGTAGCGTTAAATGAAGCAATTTCCGCCCCTTAAATTGACTCTCACTCTATGAAATTGCTTTTGAGAAATGAGCTTCAGCGCTTAATTTGGTTAAGTGAGTAAAATAACAAAAATTCTATACATAACTGAGTAACTTAAGGGTTAATTATTACGAGCTGTTTTGATTTGGGTTTACTATTAAATATAAATGTAGCTAGTATCAACTCCTACGTTCAATTTAACTGGTTGGTAGTAAAATGTGTCTATTAAAAGAACTTGTGCGACAGTTTTATTGTTAGTTTTAAAGAAATCCCTTATTAACGTACCAAATGTTTTTGAATGCACATACAACATTTGACTGCACACATGTCTTAGTGGTTTCAATTGCCGCCGCTTTCTACTGTGCTGACGACTACTGTGGTTTCGAACCTCACATGGAACAACACGTTGTGTAATCCACAAAGTGTTGTTCGGAGTCTGAGTATTTAATGTGTCCGTTTCATGTGTTTGTAAAGTAATCGGCTACACAAAAATATGTTCCTAATGTGGGAGTGATTTTTTAAAATAAAATAAGAATATGTATATAATTATATATATAAAGAAGATATTCGAGATTCCATATCGAGATTTCCATTTAGTATAACTTTCGATTCAGTGAAGCTACGACGTTCATTTAAATTTTTATCATCAGCCCATATTAAAGTCTATCGATTATAAATATAATGTAAGTCACAAATTGTGACTGAATTTTATTTTAACATATATTATATATGTTAAAATAAATAAGAAATATAAAAAAAATATAATGTGGCCGACATTATATTTTTTTATACACGTCACACGTCACACGTTGTATACACGTCGGAAGCCAATTCAAAATACAAGAATTGTATATGGTTATAAACGGTTGGAAAGGGCATCTCAACAGCAATGGAATGGTACCAATAAAACATTATATGATCTAGTCAAGCAGTGCCGGCAACGGAAAACAATGAATGCGGCCGACAGAATAAACGAAGGTGCCAGTAGATCTGCACCTACGACGGCTGAAATTATGCAGTTTTTCATACAGAAACTTTACTCTTTACTAGATATTATTCACGTACAACAAACGGCCGTGTTCATAACACAATCATACCCCCTTTTTATTGAAAAAGGCATATCCTTAAGAATCCATCTAACAAATATTCCTGTAAGCCAATGTATGCTTTTATTTTAGTCATAATCCCCCAAACTTTTTACGATCTACTCCAAGACGTATAAATATGCGAGCCATCACGAAACCAGAATAAAAGCTTGGGATATAATTGAAAGAATAACGTAATAATGACCTTTATATAAAAATAAAACACAATGAGCATCACAGTGTAACTTGTTTTACTAATTACATTATACTTGTACTCGAAGTTGCTTTAATCTAGTTATTACTGGAAAAATTAAAACGGACTCACAAGACTTATGAAGTAGTCTTAGAAAACAATAATAATAATAATAATCATCATCATCATCATCAGTCTTTCACCGTCCACTGAGGACCGAATTAAATAATGTGTACTCATTATTTAAGCAGATAAAGATATTATCAAAGTTTAAGTACGTAATAAAATAACTATGTAAGTAACCGATTCATAACAATTTTTTTTAAGAAACTATGAAAATAAGTACTTGCAGAATGTGCATTGGTTTCTCAGTTGAACGTGTCCTGGATTTTACGATTCAAATAAAGTCTTTGTTCAACGTATGGGATTAGATAAATTATATTGTGTTTCACTTCGTAGAGATTACAATACATTTATGGCCTTTCAAACGACAACACAGTGGGCATTAAGCGGACTTAATGTTCGCATTTATACTTTTCTCTAACGAATTAAGCCTAATAGATATTGGACAAATGAACTTTCTATTTTCATACGTTATTTAGTTCTGTTTGCCTTTTACTATATTACTTTTGCGTGAACTTTATTTTAATTTTGCTATTGTCAAAACTGCGTAATAACTTCCAAATATTGTAATTATTAGAAGATAGCAAATTATTGGAAGAATGATCATTTTAACACAATGTACTACTCCTAGCCAATTTCGGTCACGGCGGCTAAACGTAACGGAGACCAGCCAACTACACAGGAGGTATTATAGTACATAATACTCACAATCCAATGACCATTCAGGGGAAAGATCAGGTGTAGGACCGATGGCTTTACGTACTCTCTGAGGCACGGTTTCAACTGCCAAATTCCAGGCCGCTTTTAAATATTTCTATAATCAAAAAACTCAATAACACTTTTGGACCTGACCTGGGAATTGAACCAAAGATCTCTTGATCGACAATCGCATACGCTTACCACTAGACCAACAAGACAGTACACAATAGTAGGAATGCAGAGGAAGCTAAGAATAAGACATAAATCAGAATAAGAAATAAAGTGTAGGACATAAACTGCGGCCGCCACCATCAGAGTTAATCGTTTGCCGTTTTACAACACGGACTTCAGTATTCAACAATGTGTGATTAAAACGGCATCGTAGAAGTCTGAGGTATACTACGTTTTAAAAGCATGAAATAATGTTGAAATTAATTATTAATATATTGTAGTTACGTAATTCTCGCTCGTGCCTTCCCTGAGAGCTCTAATGTTTTATATACTTGCAAACTTATGGCTTGGTACAAAATATTTAAAAATTAAAGTAAAAAATCACCTCATAGGCAAGGCACTTGTGAGGTTATTAACCTTGTTTAGCATGGTTCACATAATTTTTTAAATAAATTGTCAAATAATTACACGAGCCACGTGACTTAAAGCCGTAACAGATACATTTTAAGAATAAATACGAGTACTAGTATCTTTAATAAATTATAATACCTTGTGCGTGCTCTGTCCTGTTTAACTAATTAAAAATGTAGCATTTAAAGATTGGAAGGGTGTTTTAGGAGCACGAATGTAGTAATAGAAGAAATTTTTACTTATGATACGTATTAAAAAAAATATCGACGAAAAACAGATCTTAGCAGTTTTTATGTCAATTACAATTTTATTTACAAATCGATCGTTTTATCAACATTATTGATATTAAATCAGGTGTTCAACAAAGAAATAAAGGTAGACTGTAATTGGTGAATAAATATACACATATATTAATTTATTATACTATCATAAGTATGTGATAACAAAGGAGGTACTTGTAAGTTAAAAAAAGTCGTGTATTCAATAAAATTCATAACTTAATGTATAAATTATCTACAGGGAAAATGTTAAGTTAGATAATGATATATTAATGAACACAATTTTCACGCACCGACCTTTTGATAATAACAAAGTGGGACTCATAACCCTTAATGTTTGAGTCATGTAACTGAATCTTGTGTGTCATTATGCAGAGATAAGTGGTGGGAGCAGGCCGCGGTCATAACTCACGAGGTCCCCTAGACCTCACACCCCGGTACCTTTGGAACCGTCGTCACGTTTAGAAGTAAGTTTTCTACCTACCATCATTATACCAAATTGTTTTCACTTATGAACTAGTCCTGAATAATAGAAGTACAAAATACTAAATAATAACCTTTAATTCTACCCAAAATTTAAACAAACATAGCGACATGAATCGTGTAATTAACTTTAAGATAGCACATGCTGGACATATTAATTGTTATTGAGAGATTTGTTCAATGCAAACTAGTCTTGTATTGATTTGAATAAAAAATAGGATTAGATGGATTTGTTTAATTTATAATTTCTAGGCCACCATAGTGTGGGCCTAGGTCGTCATAGTGTGTGTCGCCAAACTGAATTGTCTGCATTCGCTACGAGTAAGGTGACCACCACTCTTGGATTCTATTCATGCTTTTCATCAGGCAGAGTAGAGTCACTTTCTTAGGCCCGGTATAAAAGAAAATAACAATTACAATTGGAATAAGGAAGAGGTCCACGTGTTTTAGTGCTCGGTATACACTATACAACCTCCACAATTGTGGCGAAAGACATAGCCTATATATTAATTACGTATTTAGCATTCCTTTGATTTGAAATTGACCAGTAGTTTTATATAATCTTTATATAGAGTCACATTTTTACCTCCGAAGGAGTAGGCCGACACGTATTGGACGCCTACAATTTGTAGACAACATTTATAGTGCAACGTATTACTTATATCAAAAGAGTAACAAGTATGTCTGTAAGTCTTTTCCGTATTTTATTTATACTTTTCAGTTCTCTTTATTAGCAATTTTTAAAATCAGTTTTCTTTATTTTCAATTAGAAAGAAATAGATAAGTTGACTTGTATTTGTTATTTAGAAATAATAAGAGAGGAAGAAATGCAAGACAAAGGCAAGAGAAAATTTATGACCTTCAAGAAATCTATCTATATTTTCAAATCTTTGATCCCGGACAACAAGGTTTCTTTTATATGACTGTGTAAATAGAAAGCAATGATTTACGCTCTTGACAATAAAATTGTCGTTTCAGTCGTTAGAAATAGTCTCATTACTTAGTATAACTTTGTTACACAATATAACATGCGATCATTATTGTTAAATGTTGTTTATGTATCTAAACGGCTATAATGATTCTTAAAATATAACAGAGCTGTAGCGAAATCTGGTAATTACATAATTGGTGATGACATAAGCATTGGTCGTTAAACTAAATTTGCCTCATAATACTATTTAGTTAGTATTGCAGAAGACTCGCATTTAATGTTATTTTGTAATCACCCTGTGGACTGTAACAATTTTATTTTTAATTATTGTAACGTTATTAAGAAGCTTACTGACCTCTTAACAAAAATCGATTTACTGCTAATGCATTACTCTTTTTCTTGTTTCTGAAACATACATGTATTATGATAAACATGGCAATATACCTAAATTTTGAATGGAATTGGTGAATTACCCAAATAGCTCTTTATTAGTTTAATGAATTGTGGCAAATAGTTGAGTGTTGGCTCAGAAATATGTTGATCTTTTGGTAACTATCGACTGTCGGAGACCGGAGAGGGGACTGTGAAACACTCTTCGCTCTTATTATTGGTCAGCCTTAAGATTTTTTCAAAAGTAGCCGTTGAACTGAAGAGGCATAATGTAAGAGACCTTCCACCTCTTTAATTTAACTATTTACCGCAATCTCCAGTAATCATTTATGAAGGTTACACTAGTCCTCTACGATTAGTTAAAGTGATGGTATTTTCAGTGGCTTAGGCAGTGCGGTTGTAAAATATCACACTGACTACAATTTGACACTTTCAATTAGGTTTTTAGTTGTTGATATGGTTTATACTACAATCTAGAGACAATTATCTTACAGATATTGTAAATTGTGGCTCTTACGTAGTTGACACTATCAATTGACGGAGGTGTGTTTCGTACCTACGTACTTGGATATCAGTTCATTTACATCAATCTTTGTGTAAACATCATTATTTCACAACATTTCATGAATTTCATCATAACGTAGAGTTTGCGATGACATAGTAACATGGTGCAATGACGTGGTTAGTGGTAATTTATGATGAGTAATTTCGTTTGTTTGTCGAATTTACGCAGAAATAAATTAGTCTGATTATTCAGTTCCTACCGCACCTATTATCAGATCTACGTCGATACTATGTACGAGTATGCGTAAATGTGAAGATAATACGATATTTATTTATTAAAAGATTAAAAGTAAAAAATATATAACAATTTTTATTTACAAGCATTATTTTCTGATAATTAAGGTAATAAATAAAACAGTAGTCTTAATTGAGATGTTGGTTATAATAAAAGTATAAATTAAATTATTTAAATGACTAGAGCCAATGCTTTAACATTTTCAAACGTTCTCTTCTTTTATATTATTAGTTAATTTTATGCTTTTTGTTTTCCGTGCTACACAGGTGCGACGGATTGACTTAATTTCTTATTTTCTGCTTCATTTTTATAAATTAGTTACATATATCTTCTGAGTCATGCAAACTAATCTTTACTAATCTTAACATCGCTCAAACGCTTTGTTATTGTAAAAAGTCGTACGAATTTCATTGATAGTCTAGCTGTGAGATTATATCCTTCAGAATATATTTATTTCTAGTCTTTATGGAGACTAATCAATTGTATAATGTTGTGTACTGTCGAATGTTAAAATGTTAATTCTTCCATTTACATCTTTAATATTTACCTATGAGCAATATGAGTGTATAGAAAATCTTTACACATAAATATAACTTATTATTAAATTCTGGATGCTCGAATATCTTGCACTCGTATTTCGAGGTATATTGCTATAATTAGATAGGCTTGGAAGGCGGATCACTGATTACCACCCGATGTTATCGGATGGATCGATGTTGTTCATCGAAGTGATATAATCTAAATTTCGGTATCGATAACGTATTGAGTGGTTTATTCTTAGCAGTGAGACGTTATGTGGTTCTGGTAAAAGACCACAGATTAGATGCTAGGACAAATTCTGACCGAGAATAAATAAATGGAGTGGATTTTTTAATTTTGATGAATGTTTAAAAAACAAGTTTGGACCTTTCTAATACAGACCTAAGTTCGTTAGTCCAAATTAGGGCCTAAGCATATGATTGGCACGAGTTAACTTTGTTTTTTTTTTGGTTTCTTAGGGACATAGGAGCTAGTGGTATATGGTGTTTCTAGTAAAATAATCCAAAAGGCTGTCTCAGACGACTTATACTTCGCGAGTCAACTGACGTGTTCTATTTGTAGTGAAGATTTGTACTGAAATGATTGATGATGATGTTGTTATCTGAAGATTCTGTTTAGCGGCCCTTGTATCATAAAGTTAAAGTTGAATATTTAACCTAGTAACCCTTATTTTAACTAATACAAGTAGTAAATATAAAACCTGGTAACAGTAAGTATTATTAGTTTACGAATTTACTTGCATCCACGTTTAGAAACGAATAAACATAAAAATGTCTAGAAAATCACGTCAGATTATATCTTAAGAAAGTTAGATATAATTCTTACTGATATTCAAAATAAGCAAAACAATCCATCCGCTCGTAATAAATTTCACACATTTTTTATGTGTGTGTAGACATATATGTATACACACATATGTCTATATATACACATTATATGCAAAACAGTGGCGGCACTCAACATTGTCGCCTGTGATGACAGGAGTTTACCAGGCGTGGAACGGGTTTCGATTGTTTAAATTAATGTAACGTGATATATGTATGTATTGCATAACATGACTGCCACAGAACTCACACACTACTCTATAGAAACAACTTTTATAGAACAGTGACGTTAGATAATATTTTATCAATAATACTAATCAGTAATAGTAAATTTTATTTATTAGTAATAGTATTGTGTGTATTTATGGGCAATGATGGCGTTACTATTTAGTGGGTCGAATATAAATAGCGTTAATTCGGCTCTCATTTTTTAAATCCCCATTAAATTATAAGGGTGTTTTTACGTCTCGGATGTCTCAAAACCATCAAAATATAGATATACAATGTGTATATACACTTAGATGTCTGGATACTCAGCTGTGTAGTATTAGAAAGCGCACAGATGACTGAAAATAGTTTATAATGCCTTATGCAGTTGATTTTGAACAAATTTCAATTATAGAATATTTGTTAGTAAGGGAAGTTTGTAAAGTTTGTATATTTTAATTAAAGTGTTCACTTTTGAGTAAATATAGGTTAAACGTGATTTTAAAATTAATGAACTCTAAACAGATCAATTTAAAACAACAACTTAGTTCGAACATTCTAGCTCAAAACAATTGAAAACTTTGCTATAAGTTCACAAGTGCTTAGGTGTCTACGGAAATCGTAAATTTATAATGTAGAAATCCGATCCTCCTTTAATCTTCTTTACCACCACCGATTCTCCCCGTACTTCTATCGTTCACAAGTTTTAATTTGATTACAAGTCACAGTTAACGAGTTACTTTTTAGCCATTCGCCATTCAACGTTGAATGGAATGAATAACTTCATATAAACGGATTAGCATGTTGATTTTGATCAGTTTTATTTTGCTTAGTTTGAGTGATTCGATTCGATGTTAGATGTCATGATTAGCCAAACTAACGTGTAATTTCGATGAGGAATCTGTCTAGTAAGCTAATCGAACTAGGTAAATGTTCTAAGAAAATTCGATTAATAATGTGATAAAACCACGCGATGTCTCTAACATAAAAACTACTGCATCAAGAGGACAGAAGCACTATATGTGATTATACTTTAGCGCGATAGCTTATAACTCGGTGGTGGGATGATACCGGTGGAAAATAGTTACCGCTATCAAGAGACATCTAGGTTATTTTCTGCAAAATTATGATCCTTCTAGTCCTAAAGAGCGTCCTTCGCGCTTGTTATTCATAATTAGTGATAGTTTCTATAGAATGATAACTGTTT
The DNA here is from genome assembly GCA_949316085.1 of Hypercompe scribonia. Classification (NCBI taxonomy): domain Eukaryota; kingdom Metazoa; phylum Arthropoda; class Insecta; order Lepidoptera; family Erebidae; genus Hypercompe; species Hypercompe scribonia. The sequence continues at coordinate 8,672,543 of OX438972.1, read as the reverse complement.
GATTACCTTAACCGATCTATAGGAATTTAGAGCCAATATATGTTTATACCTTCTTTCACCATTCACTTTGTACCCCTGTACTGTGTACCAATTACTGATTAATATGTAAATAAAAATCAATCTAAACAATGAGCTGGTTTTCTCACAGTTTGATAATCTAATACAAATTTATTTGAAGCAACATATTCTTGTAAGAAAAGATGGAAACTGCAAGGGGATTTTGTAGTAAAATGTTGTGGACCCCTGTCTCTATACTGAACTAAACATGAAATGATTTAGCCTACAAAAGTCGTGGATTCGATGCCCACTGAGGAGAAATGGGTATTGTGTGATAAAAACAATCATTTATGTTCTGTATCTAGGTGTCAGTTACATATGATACACAAGTGTGTATTTTGAAATATTTAAGTAGTTATGGTTATTAGCAGTCTGGTAACTACAGCACACATACAATTGGATTTATATTTAATTTTTTTTACAAAAAATAAAAAGATCTCAAAAGAATACCTAAATAACAACAAAAGATTACGATTGTTCTATATATTCAATACTATACTTAATACAACGTATTATACCATCACTTATAAACCTAAAAATAGTTACGAAAATATTATATGCCTTAAAAATATTTATATACACTAGGTTATAAGTATTACATACAATTGCAGTTCTTTTCCAGTTATAATTTCCCCCATTATTTTTACAATACCCCTGTCTAAATATGAATTGCATTGTTGTTAGTTAATGTAACTTTTCACTAAAATGTTCACCGTTCTTCACCTGTCCGACTTTGTATAAACACGGTGCGAAAAACAAAACACAACTGCGATTAAACAGTAAACAAAACTACTTGAAGTTCTCTTTGTAATCAAGAGCTAAGGCGACAACTTATTTCATTTACATAAACAGTTTAGCATAAACGAGAATATTTTATCTGGCTAACGAACGTCGCACCTTGCTTTTCTACAGGTTTTAATTTCCAATATTTAAGCGTCTGAGAAAAGGTCCTGAACTCATTGAAAACTTTTGATGAATTTGCATGCGTTTTATAATTTCGACCATGTCAATTAAAACAACTCCGTAATGGTTGGGCTTAGGGTGTTAAATTCTGGAGTTATTTAAAGTCTTTTAATAGAGTCATTAAAAAAACGGCTAGCAAAAACAGCTTTGACTAAAATTCTAATCCGTTATACGATATAGTGTGAAACCGTTTATACAGGACGACTGATGCATAAATCTGTGGTTAGTTAAGTTGCGTAAGTGGTAGCTCAGCGAGCGGTTGACGGTAACTCCGAGCTTGAATTAGTTGCAGAGCGACTCCAGCAGTCGTTAAATGGTATCCATTGCAAAGAAAACGCTATTAAATTAATGGGCAGTGGGTTAATGGTTAAGTACTGGCACAAGATAGGAGACACATTGTAAGGACACGGCAGTTTACAATAATTACGTTTATATGCAGGCATCATACGCTAGTGTGACGTGTCACAATGCTCGTGAGATATTACTCAAGCGTCATAAGCGTACGAACGACGATGTGTTAATACGATGCACATGTTTAGTACCTGTATCATCGCCGCGTCTGTTGCGATGTAAATATGAAGCCGCTAATCGCTTTCGTAATCCGGTTTTGCTGCAAGGTGTCACTTTGTTAGCGATGCCATCGTTATCGACGTCATGTTTTCGATGCTTGTTAAATGTACATATTTGGGGGTTTAGATTAAACATTAACGATAGACGTTCTGGATTTTGCAAGGGTGTTAGTGTTTTGTAAATACTTTATACTTTTAAAGATTTTTAGGTTGCTTTTTGTTCCTTTTTTAATAAAAAGATAACACCCGCACTAGGAATAAATCTTGTGTCACAGGGGACTTTACGAACATACAAGAAACGACAACAAAGAACAACCACACCCAGAACAACAATTTATGGATCACACAAAGTGTTGTCCCATGTGGGGTTTGAACCGACAATACTCAGAGTAGTAGAATGCGGCGTGCTTGAGGAGCTATGAGTTTACTAGAATTTTACTACAATTAAAATAAATTTGTAAGAATTTCAATCAGAAGATGTTTGTCTTCTGTTTAAAATTCTTGTAAAATGTAACAATATGTATTTTACACATGAACTATATGTTTATCGACTACTAAAATGTTAACCTAAATTCATAAAAGCAAACACGTATAATAACAGCTAAACGTAAATCTAGTCGTTTTCAATATAACCTAATATTGTTTCGTATTCTCTCATTTCGGTTGTGTGCAATTGTGTGCGGGGCATGGTCGGTGGTTTTCCATAGAGCGTGCATTGTCGGCCGCATCTCTTTATATCCAACCAGTACGATCGAAGCACAAAACAAGTACGTGAGCTTCCCACGGCTCTCTTTCTCTGTAATAGTTCGTGAGATAGTATGGATGGCCGGACTGTTGCGGATTTAACTTCCTGCGATACGATATTGTTCTATTTTCCAGTGTTGGACCTGTTGTACGTATAATATGGTGAACGACTTATAATAGTAAAAACATTTGGGAGATGAAGTTATCCCGATAATATTCTTGTCTGTTGTCCCAGAGAAAAGGTCGTTAAGCGACCAATGAAACATAAATTATAGTTGATACACAGAGTAAGGACTCAAGTTTATCAATTAGGTACACATTCAATTGTAAACGTTATTCTGTCATTGCCTCTTAGTAAACTGAAATATTGGAACACGAAAGCAGCTTAAATCAATATACAAATTATCCTCATTGTATTTTCACTGTTCTCTTAATTTTGATCGATTGATGAATTTTACATTACCTGCATGTTTTTTTTTTCTTTTTCCATAGTTGCTAAATACAATATTTTTTCCACACGTTTTCTCTCCCTTAAACGAATTTCCAACTAAGTATTCTCGTACTTCAAATGGTATTAATAAGGTATTCTTCTAAAAGATCGAATAGTCTAGGCAGTTTATATCAAAAGACAAATTATACGCATTATACTTTCACTACGCTCCTAATTTTTTTGAATTATTGCATTTTCGGATTTCGAATTGCATTATCTTGCTTATTTATCGGTCGATATCAGTTTTCTAGACAATCCTTTAGAACAATACGTATTTGTAATTAGAAATAATGATTTTCATTATTTTAATACAGAGCGTACAATTCTGGTCTCTTTAACATTGTCAAAAATAGTAAATACTGGTAAATTTACCAATTCCTCTATTTATTTGTTTTATATTGAAACTCTTACAAAGATTTGTTGTATCTATTAATAGGTTTGGCGTGCGAACTATCAAGTTTATCCTCGTTGTTCCTGGCAGTAAAGCCGATAGGTACACACCATGTTAAATTATGACAATCCAATAACGGGTTAGGTGGCTCGGCTTGGTCCCAAATTGTCCGTATCGACGTTGGTGCCAAGTCCTCGCACAAAGCTGGCTGTGCTGGTTACGCACACACGCGCAATAACCTATTACATACTGCTGCCGATGCCAAATGTGCTTGTAACATAGGTTTAGCTAAGCTATAAGTAGCTAATTATTATATGATTTTTTTTGAAATTAAAATTGAAATTTTTAAGTATTTTCAGCTGCTGCTGCAGTAATTAAAGTACAAAACCTAATGGAAGTAGTTCATTGAGGAGTCAAATTTAAGAATGATTTTAATTTTTTTGTTGAACATAATTTCGGTACAATTTGAACTAGTAAGTTACTTGTATATGCATTGTATATAAGTATGTATTTATCTTGCAGTGTAACTAAAAAAATGCGTGAACGGAAAAAAATAAAAGAAACGTAAATAAACCCTTTCACAGTTATACTGTACATAAGGTTTTTAACTTATCACGGTTGTTATGTTTTACTGGTTAAATTTTTATTTTCAATTCGATTCGATTCTTCACATATTTTCTAAATCGATTCCATTTTCTATTTTTATTGTAGTTATTATGTAGTGTTTAGCGCTTAGTTAACTTCTTTATAGTAAAAAAGTATATAAAATAATTAAAAATTCATAAAGTTTACTATCTAGTTCATGTTATTAAATTAAACTTACTTGATAACGATGACCTATTGATAAGGCTATAAGACGGATACTGCAACGCTTTTACCGTGTCTGTTTTTCATTAAAACAGATTACATATTTGTTGAAATTCAAATTACTTTTTGAAAACCATAATTCTTTCAACAAATATAAAGTTTAGCTCCTCTATCACAACGCAATACTAAAGATTACTAAAGTAGCCTTCAACTGTGCACGTGTGACGCAACGCTCATATGCAATGTGCAGTCGCGATACATTGTCCGTTTAATGAATGACCTTATTATTTGAAGGTTTTCGCAAATTAATTATTGCTACATGTTTATAACTCGTCGACAATAATTAAGCTACATACCAGCAACTTCATGTTTTACATAGTATTATACCAGCTTATTTTAAAGTATATTTAATTGTTATATCAAATTCAGTTTACACAACCGTAGCACAAACTGATCTAGTACTCAAGATACGAAATTTTTAAAAGCTTCTAATCGAAAAAAATATTTATAATTAAATTACCACTAATTAAACTAAATTTATTAATAGTTTTTGTAACATTTATTACACTCTATGTTCTGAATCTTCAAACCTCTCTTCTCGCTCTTGACCATCAGGACGCTTGGCTTGATTTAATCCCACCTATACCCCATACCTTGTCTCTTCCCACGGTCTACTCTCAGCCCCAGCTTTTAACCATCATGATTCAATTTTCCTTTTCTATATCCTGAAACTTCTCAAATCAGCACCTAAAATTGTATAGATTCGCTGCTTCTCAAGCATGAATGTTGAAACATTTTATGCAGATACTGCTGAGATAAACTGGACAAGTATTGCGGTTGACACCTGGTATTGGTAAAAAGTATCATCTCGTATTAAGTAACACTATTAGTTTCAATGATATAAACTGTTATTTTTCATCTACAACTACCCTTTTTTCTTTTTTTTCGTGCATATGTCCCCACGGATATCACCGAAAAATGGTTATGTCGCAAGCATAACCTACTCGCAGAAAGAGACGGTGGAGCTCCACGCGCTCTCGCTCCGTATCATGGCCGCAATCATGTTATTAAGCGAGAGAATTCCTACTCCGATGGTCGCAACGAGGTTATACCTCTGCTTCACCCATGCCGGGCATTCTGCTAACGTGTGGAGCTCTGCGTCCACGGTCCGGCCATCGCAATGGTGACATTTCCCAGGTAATCACTTGCATCAGCCGGTATGACAGGCTCCCGTGATGCCTCTCAAGCCTATCCTCCATAACGGATCTTATCGCCGAAACGACGGTGTATCTATTTTATAACTACCCTGGGTCTTCAAATTAAGTGTCAAACGCTAAACCACATATCATCTTACCAGTGCTATTGCTGCCTCATTCGAGTTTTCTTCAGTGTCTACTGGTGATATGGGGATTCTAATGCTGTGTGATGTGATTGCTGATTGCATTACTCGTCGCATGATTGTCATCATCCTCTTAGCAATCACTGCTGTAACCAATCTCTCTCTTGATTTCGGCACCTTTTCCTATTAGGAGCGCAATGCTTACATCATTTCTCTTCCAAAAAGTAATGATCTTTCACTTCCTGAACACTTTCAACTCAATTAATTTTATTCTTCCTTTTCTCTCTTTATTTAAAACCCACGTTAACCCACCCTAATTTGTAAATAGAAACTAGCTATTATCTAAGCCCTCTAGAATTTGGTAGTAAAATGGCATCCAAGCAGATAACTTGTCTCTACGTGCATAATGTAATATTACACATAAACATTTATTTACATAATTTCATAGTGTTTCTCCTAAATATGCTGTAAGACCTTATTTTTCTTAAATTCTTGCAATTTTCTATACTATCACCGGGCCTTACAAATTTCTTGAAAAGACTTCTCATTTTAGTTTCTTTTGATCTATACTTTTTTTGGAAATTTAATCAGTGCATGTTTTTTGCAGTCAACTTTTTAAACAGGTGGACCGTATTTATTTCTTTTTTAATAAAGTGTAAATGATGACCTTCAGTGACGTTTGACGCAAATCTGCAAAAATGTACATTAGTTACTAACGTTCTTCCGTACTGGAATAAATAAAGTGTTTTGCATGAACAGATACATATTCCTAGAAGCAAATTGAACGGGCAATTGTACGTTACTGAGCATTATGTAAGGGTAATTAATGTTTTTGAAGTTTATATTCGTAATTCATAGCCTAATTTTTTTGCCAGAACAATAGTTTATATTATAAATGTATTCATCTTTTACATTAGTATTTGATAAGAATGTAACTTTTTCAGATCTGATATCGTATTAAAACCCGTTGTGTGTTTTCAAAAAACTCCGCCTACAACAATGGAAGAACTTTATTGTATACTATTTTGAAGGAATGGGTGTCATATTTCTCCATCACAAGGGCAAGATCCTTCGACCAGGCGAGGTGATCGTGCCTGGCGCGCGGTGGCCCAACGGTTGATGTTAGGACGTTGTATATATGTTAATTGGAGCAAGAATTTCTATATCGCATTACAGGATTAGTAGTTATTCCGTAGTCCAGTGTGTCTTTTGTAGATGGCACTGTTAGCATTGTACGTGTACGTAAAGAAAACATCTTTAAATTTATTTTGTATCTTTAAATGGTGTAAGAGTCTAGTTAATAAACTTGTACAAAACAAAAAACAAAGTCCTAGCATACATAACCACATCATATTAGATTTTGTAAGTGTTTGCCTACTGCGGATGTTTGGAAACATCTCTGACCATAAACCATCAGGTATCATAACCTATGAGAGTATTAAAAACTTAGTGGTGTAAAAATAACATCGTAATTTGAAGGAGCGTAAAAGTACAGTGTAGTAGGGGATTAACGATATCGCCACCACGCAGACAAAAGTACTCATAAAAATACTTTTATTTCTTAGTGGTCTTTTCGTGCAAGAAATTCACTTTTGTTTGACTGAGATATAATGGCTCCGAACAAAAGATACTATTATAAAGCGTATCTATTAGAATTTATTGTATCTTTTTGTATTTTGTAAGAGATTTTTCTTTTCTGCTTGAAATTAATATACGGACGATGAACATAAGTTTGTACTGCATAGAAAACTGTTTGTTCAGAAAAATACTATTCGTTATTATATTCTAAGATTGTGTATAATCCTTTTGTATGAGTGTATGTTACTCAATTTCACCTAAACCGCTGATTTAATTTCTATACAATTTTTGTGTATTTGAGTAGATTGATTGAGTGTAATTTCTTTCAAATGTTAGTCCGTTAGTCCTATATAACATATTTTAATTCAATTACTGATTGTATCTTTTGCCTCTTAACTTCATGCAAACGTTTGTTAGAGAATATTTTTTTGGACTTAAATATATCGTAAATATATCTTACTATAATATGTTTATTATTATACTGTAATTGATAATTTTGTACACCTGCCAAATAATCTTCTAACGAAATAGATAGGTATATTTACTCAAGAGAGTTACAGTATGAAATAAAGATGCGAAGATTGAATACTGTTACAAAAGTACTTAAAATTTTCTGTCGTAAACTGAGAGCGAGCACGACGCATAAATGTTTCTATCTCATTCTTTTTATTTACTCACTTTATGTTCGCAGGGAGCTATTTAGTTGAGATGTCTACCATAAAATTTATGCAGCTTTAGTTGAAGAGTTATATAGTTTTGTAAACAAGCTCTATTGTATCAAACGGTGTACTTAACGACAGCGGTAGGTAATTGTATTTACTTGACGGCGTACTGGCTTAGCATATTTTCATAAGATGTAAAAAAAAACTTTCATTTTTCTTAAAAATACTTTTTAGCTTAGGGTTGGAGTACAAACATTTTTTTTGGCAATATTTAAAGCCCAACACAATTGACAAGTCGACATGTAATGTAACCGTGCCAGGTATATGATAACGTCGGATGTGTGGGCCCATGTGACATGATCCGGCGGACGCTGGTTGGCCGGTCGCGTGACACCAATCTCCTCATTGTTGTGTGCGCTCCTCACAGGACGTACTAGTCAAGCCCTGCTACTGAAACAAAGAATATCATATTAGACTATTAATAAATATTGTTAACATTCAATTATATTCAACAAAAGTGTTTAGGAGATACACATTTGACCATAAAACTTTGAAGCTTAGAATTAAGAAATGTGTTAAGAGATTTATGTTTGGAAATTCATGTCTTTTTCAAAAATATATTTTCATTCGGTACGTGGGTTTATACCTAAAGAAATTATTTTTTTATTTATATATTCTTATTTTAATACCAGTCACTATCTAAATGATTTTTCTACAAATCTAAAACCTTTCTTGGAACGCAGAAGCATTCTAAATTGTATGCATTATGCTAATTAACAAAAAAATAAATAACAATGTCCACATAAACTCTTGTTAGCCCTTAGACAGACAATGATTGTTTTTTCACTATTTCAGCATTAACTTCAGCAATGAACTATTAATCATGTACACACAGGTAACGAAAAACCTGATCAGAAGGAAGAGGTAACTATGATACAAGTAACCTATTACTAGAGAAATCAAAACTAATAACTATAATTATAAAATGATAGTAATAATTTGTAAATAAATGAGCAAAGAAACCTACCTGTAGATGCATAATAATATACTCAAATAACATACAAATGCAAACTTGGCCACGTGATTCGTTTACCGTGTGTACACAGTTACAGAAAGAATTTCATAACACAAGGTGTCATGACAACTGTAATGCAATATTATATGTAATCTGAAAGTTATGACATCTTCAGAGAAATTGACTACTGTTATTTAGAGTATGGTGATCGTTAGTTATAAAAATTATAATCTACTATTAAGCGCAAACATACAACAGAAGTGAGCTTATCAAAAAAAAAACTCTCATAATAATCAGTAATGTCTTAAGTACAACCTTATGTTTTCTTATAATTTTTGTCGCATCTCTGAATGATTTTAGAATTTAATGTTTGTGATATTTCACACAATAAATATTTCTCATAATATGCTATATCTACTCCAAGTTAATGCCTATCTCCGTAACCAGACATCTTAGATGTCTTGAATCAGTGGAGTGTGGCGCGAACGTTATCTAGTAGGGGATATATTACAGCTACATATCTTGAGTGAATATATATAAAAATGTGTCGTTTACACGAAAAACGTTATTCAATGCATAAATGTCCTATTTAATATGACATCCAAACTAAATTTATAACTACTTAATAACCTTTTATAATTACATAATTATAGAGTCACCATCGAGTGAGATTCTTAAACAGTATTCAGTAAGAATGCAATATGATTTGATAAATTAGATTCGACATATTGACTTTGTACACATGCAGAAGTTAAACGGTTTTCGCACGTTCTCTTAATATTTTGTTCTTGTGTAGAACAGAAATACAGTTTCAAGTGTTTCTCTTTACCAATTGAAAACACAATATTGAATACTTCGTAATAAAAAACTGCTTGTTGATCTAGTTAACTACCGAGTAAGAGGACTCGGGTTCGATTCCATTGTCGGATAAAAAAAAAGTGTTGTTGGATTTTTCTTACAAGATTTTGTGTACAACAGCCCGGCCTTTGGAAGTTTGGCGGTATTTTACGGGGCCGTACCTCAGAAGTGATCTTAAGCCGTCGGTCCCGGTTGTCGCGAACACCTTTTGCAATCGTTATAGGGAAGTCATTGCTTACAAATATACTGACAACCAGTTAAACGTTCCAAGTCATTTCGCCCTCAGGGTTATGGAGATCCGATGCCAATCACTCCGTGAAAAAAGTAATATTTAGGTAAAACCGGTAGCCGACCCTAAATAATCTTGGGTATAATAAAGGCTAGGAAGGTTAGTTACGAAATAAAAATTTACAATTGTATTCAAAAAAATAATTTATTTACTGCATTCAATACGTAAGTAACATTATTGACACCATGCAGTTATAGGCTGTTGATTACAATTTATCATACGACGGTCCACATTTTTTTGAATACTTTTTCTACTACTTTTTCACCAAATGAATTTTCTACATCTGCCGAGTCTTAAGATCTAAAATCAAATGAACACTATCGCGTAGACATTATTATCAATGTGTGTTCGATTAAATCTTCCAGTATTATATTATACCGAATATTAAAATACTTCTACACGCGTGTGGTCTGAAATGATCCGTGTATAAAGTGGTCACATGTTCTCTAGGATAATGTGAGAAACCCTACAGTATAACCATCACTATGTCTAATTCAATCGGGTTAATTTAAAAAGTTATAGTAAATGTTTTTATAATTTATACCACCAAGGAAGAAAGTCAATTGCACTTCTACTTTAGGTGATTCTCTAACGAACTTACTCACTTATAGAAACAGAATAACATTTGATTTCAGTAAGATATTGCTTTTGACATTGAGATTTGCTTATTGGTTTGGATTTGGAAGTGGTATTTACCTAGTTGAGTATCTCCGGTACAATCAAAAGATGTCTCTTTTCTACCCCTATCAAATTTTAGCGTATAAACATTATACTCAATTAAAAAAACATTTTCCTATCTGTAATTATCTGTACAATATAGAAATTTTTATGATACAATTTGTTTTTTAGATGCATTCGTTTATACACATAATTAAGCGGAAATTACGAGATCTTATTGTGTTTTGAATATTCACTTTTAAGAACAATTCAGTTAAGTTTTCGCATCACAGCAAACTCGGTTGCGCTGCGCTGACATCGGAGGTAGGTTAATGACTCCACAGAGGTCGACCATTGTTTTGGTAAACAATGCAACGACGGCGGGCGCGCCGTCAATCCTTGCAGTTATTCGCTTCACTAGGTGACGCGTCGCGACCCTTTTAACTCTCACGTGAAAAATGTACCAGCTAAACGCGCCTTACAATGGCTTAATTAAATCTGCTCTCGTTACATAACGTGTTTACAGCTGCATTAAAACGAATTCTGTCGCAATCGGCATGGAAATAATTAATAACCCAGCATATTTTCATAGGCAATCTATACAAAATACGGTTCAAGGAATAAGTTTCCTTTCTGTCAACTCTATGAATAAATATTATGATAAAATATTTACCATGATAAGTGTGGTTTAAGATTATCTTGTTATGCTAATTTGAATACTTTGTAGTGGATTGTTTTAACCTCAGTTATTTACGGTATCCCTCAATGAAAATTTATTCAAATAACCTTGGACAAATTAACGGCAAAGAGAAAAATATAAAAGCGAAATGGAGTGTGGGCAGAGAGGGCAGGAGGGAAGACTGAATAACTGGGTTCGTGGATAATTAATGGTTTCATTTATGTTTCTGCACTTGAGAGTTTTGATTGTGCTGAGTTAGGCCGCCTTTTTACTTTTCCAAGTTTCCAATTGCCATTGTTCAATCAAAACCTAATCGAAAATTGTTACGGTTTGACAGTCACGGAATAAAGTAAGACTCGTTTTGCGTAATTCATGTTAAAGATGGAGCGTTAAAAAATTTGAATCATTGTATTCAAATATTTTTAAACTCTTAGTTTACATCTTTATAAAGTGTTGCCTCAAATGGTACTTCGTTATAAATTTGTATATAAACGGCTATAAAATTCAAAGAACGCCTACATACCGTAAGCTTTTAGTGTTGAAACTGTCATAGACTTTCAAGTGTTGCCAACTTCGTCTTTCTGTTGTGACTATATTTATGAGAAAATGTCATATAATTCTGTACAATGTTGTCGTTTTACCTTTACAAACGAAAAAAAGTGTTTCTTTTATTTGACATATGTTTCAGTAAACTGAGGGACGGACAGGGTCTGTCAAATTTGAAATATGTGAACGAACATCATAAATATTAGACGGATAATGAATAAGAACAAATTATGTTTAGTAGGGATACATTAATGTGAGTTGTGAACTTAAATCTAATGATAATACATATAGACGTAGAATGGTAGGATACGGACTACTAATATTATTAATTTTCTTAGTAATGTGTGTAGTAATATTTTATAATTCGTTTACTTTATGTGTGAAAACCATAGTAAAAATAACTATCTTTAAATATATTTTTAGTTTATAAACATTTTATGTCTTTCATTTTATATGCTATACCTACGCCGTTCTATATTTCCATATCATTCTATTCCTCGTCATATGAGGTGGTATGATCTAAATATGCCACATATTGCAGTTACAATCATTTGTCTTAAATATTCTAAAATCAAACACGAATTAACATGGCCAGGTACACATAGACACAAGTCATACACCACAAAACTTCTCGTTTAATCTTACACTGGACTACGAAACCAGATCGAACTGTGTGTGTACATATTGTTATGCAGATTCAAAGTCGGGATTCTAAACGTGTAGTATTGTTATTCTCGACACGAGAGTTGGGGCGCGTCACGATTACGTTTCGTCCCAACCCTGACCCCATGAACTGAGGAAATGTCACGGAGACGAGACAATTTTCGACTTACGTGTACCAAGAGTTGAAGTATACGATTTTTATTATTGCATCGTTAAATCAAGTTTATAACACTACCTTTGAATTGGATAAATTCTATTTAAAAGTCGTTACTGAAATTGTTATATTGTGTTTTATTGAAATGGAAAATCTGTTACGAATATGTAAGTAAATTATTGTTAGCAATAATAGTCAAAAAACAAATATGTACGAGTGTTTTACTTTGTTATTGCAAGTAAAAATTTATTTTTATAGTCTAACAGGTTTTTTAATTGGTGCAGTATGTAGTAGATAGGTCCGTGTGGTGACGGATTAAGAATATGGAATGTCACCACTTCTATTCATCTCATGGGTGACTCAGGGAACACACTACGCAGGACAACATCACTGAAAGGAGAAGAAAAACTTGAAACAAACCCTGTTTGGCTAACGTAGTATTATAGACCAAACTTCCTTTTTAAAGAGACGTCTAAGTCTACTATGTAGTGTAGTGGACTGTTAGAGGCTGATGATGATGATGATGATGATGATAATCATGCAGTAGATATATACCCAGTAAAGACATCAGAAGTTAGATATATATTATTTATGAGAACGAATCCAACTACTTCCATATATAAATTTTAATGTTTAACAGAATTTAACATTGCATTTCATTTGTTAGACATTCTTTCAAGTGGTTTTTAAATAGTACTGCCGTTATATTCTGTCAAAACTTTGTATATATTTTGATAACTTTCACAGCAAAATTTAATTACAGGGTTGTGGTTTCTCATGCCAGCTGTTTAATATAAATTTAAACGCTTTTCTTGGAAATTTTATGCGAGTGCTTTTGGGCATTGACTCTATTAAATGGCATCCCGATTTTTGGAGAAATCTTTTTCTTTTAACGGATTCGGAAATGATTTTGGGCTAGAAAGAAAATTATGTTTCATATTCTTTAATTTCAACAAAACATGTAACGTCTATGTAAAAAGATTTTGCAAAACATTAAAAAACACAAAATAAGCCTAAATAAATTTTGTATACGAACGTTTAAATATACAAAAAATTTGACAAATAATTAAATATAATAAGGTACATGTACCATAAATTTAATTAATAAGAACGAATGAAATATATCCAACAAATAAATTGATGTGTATACGTTGCGAGGAGATTACTTTGACGTCCATAATTTTCACGAAAGGTTTTTCCACTAGGCCTCACCTATTTTAAATAGTTGTTTAATGGGTACGTCCTTAATTAGAAACTGTACCGAGTTTAATGGGTGATCCTCTTCTGATTTAATGAGGAGGCAATCGTGTGATCCCTTTCGCACAGAATTGGCTCCGCCCATCGGGCGGTGAAAATCAATAACATACTCCAGAAGTGCGTTTAGTGTCGTACCTTACTGACGTTGCTGGCAGTCGGATGTAACAGTCAAAAAGCGTAGACATGTAGATTTCCTGCTTACAGCTGCAGCTCACGTCGAGTTCACGTTTTAAACAAGTCGGTTCTGACCGATCAGCTGTTTAGTGGTGTCAAACCGAAGCTTCACGTATCACTGAGTTTCAATAGATTGCAGTACTCAACAAATACTAATATTTTTAAGGTTGGGCCTCTTAGGGCTATGTGTTGTTTAAATGCTTAGAAACCACAGTTCCATCGACTACATCAATTGTTATAAAAAATATTGTGACATACGAAAGACACTTTTACACAGTTTTTTTAAACACCACATATTATTCAAAATATATTGTAACATCAGACTATTTAGGGTTAAACGTTAATCAAAATAATATTAGTTTCGATGGTTGATGACAATAGTAAAATTGCTTATTATTACCGAATTAACAAAATAAATTTGTAGTAGGTTTGATAAACAAACACTGGATTTGAACAATTATATTGTTATGGTTTGATTTCACTAATATTATGGATACCAAAAAAATATTGATAGAGAAAAAGTAATCGAGAAATCAAATAGGTATATTACTCTTACTTGGTGATTACACTGTCATCATCGTTTGAGGTTGATGATGACTGCACATTTTTATTAATAACTTAATTTAAGTTAAAGTCTTCGTAGAACGTAACATCATAATTAGGTAAGATAATGTTTGGAGGCTGAAATGTTATGAATAAAAAATTGGCAGCAGATTCATCAACGTTGAAATTTATAATGGTACTTTCACTACCCCAAACCCGCTTCAGCCTGAATAAGCAATTAAGACAAAGTACTTATGCACCAATTGATGTTTCGCTGACCTTCTTTTAGGCAGTGAAACGCCCGTAAACAATCTTGAGTACCATTTACACCGTAAAGTTATAAGCCGCTCTTCAATTGAACAATTACATTCTTGAACGTCGTTTAAAACCCTCCGAAAAGCTTTTAGCAGAATTAATATAGCATAATAATTTCCCGCGTAACGTGTAACAGAAAGCGAGTTTCCGATAATTGCCGAAGATCCTCTCGGTAAGTTTGCTCTGACGCGAGCACCTGCATTAATTACAAGATTTAACGTCATCCCCACCATTAATAAGGAATAAACCACTCTACTTTCTTTGTCCGCCTTTGGATGTTTATTAAACCAAAAGATTAATTACGATACCGAATTTTAAGAATTCGCAACTTTGTTGAGTCGGCGGTATTCAGAATTTAATTTAAAAATTCCAAAGTTTAACGAGACAGGTGAGCTGAACTGCTAAGCGCGTTATGAATTTTACCCTCACACGGTACTAGTTTCGGGAATTTTTCCTAACTCTGACGAACTTTATGGTTTATCCCATACGCGTACCTATTCATGTAGAACGCATTTTATAAAGGTGCATACTCTTTGTTACAAACATACTTGCCCTTTGGTTGCAGTTTTCTTTTGGAGACTGCGGAAATAAAAATATCATGTTTAGAACACACACCATGGGTACTCTGTAACATATCTCTTGAATCAAATATTTTTAAACAGGTAACAAACTTAAAATTTACAACATCGAGAACGAATGAGTGACTGTGTAGAAACTTAAACAGTCGAAACTTAGGCTGTTTCATCACTTAATTATTCATAAATCACCTTACAGGTTAAAATTAAGATCCCGTTTAGCAAATTTTACGAGTGAAGTTTGGAAAACTGCTTAAAACGAGACGTGTGCGTAATATTTACGTCGATATTTCATGACTTAGTATCGCTATAATTTAAGAATTGATGAAAAAGTATGGACGGTATAAGTAAGTCCGGGCGTTCTTTTTAATTTGGGTCACGCTCTAATAAGTTGCATTGTCAAATTCACATGTGCGCTATGAATCAACATCACCGAAGATAATACCCACTCTTGACATAAAAGATTGACAGGACGTTGGCAACATTTATTGATCTAACTATATAAAATGTTACACATTGTGAAATAAATTCCGTCGTTTACTGTGCCTTGAATTTGAATTAACATTAAGCTACGTCTCAAGCTTTTATTTATAACAGCATTTGAAACTATTCAGCTAGAAAATGTATTTATCGCTCTGCTTGTTAATGTCAAAACTATTTAGTATCTAACATTTTCCATCTTTATTTATGTTAGAAGTTCTACTTAGCCGAAGCATCAAAAAGGAGTATAAGTTTGACAGCTTTAGGTGATAGGTCTGTCACCGCCGGGCTTACCTGCATCAATTATGAGACTTATCCCTTCCATTATAAAGCAGAAAGGCCTCCAACCCTGGCCTCGAACTTTATATCGCCTTTGATTGATTTTGGCAAACAAGACAGAATTACATTTTGTTCGAATTATAATCGGCTTTCGAGGCGCTTCATAATCTGTGTTTATTTATCGCTGTTATAGAAGTTAAAGCTATTAAGATACTGAAGCACAAAAGTTTTTACCTCAGCTTTTCCATTGACTTAGTGTTCAGAGGGTCTTGTTATTTATGACAGTGGCTCAAAGTTAAACAAATTTTACTATACTACTACTTTATTATACTAGAACACTGGTACGAACACCTGAAGATGGATAAGGAACCAAAATAAAGAGTGAAATTAAAGAATTATATGACAGTCAACATAAATGTAAAATTAAGAATAATCAACACTCATTTTGTAGTAGTTGTGAGTTGGTCGAGGGTTCCACGAATGTGAGAGAATGGGATTTTTATAAGGTTGCTATGCGCTGCGATTAACAACTCGTTGGAGAAATAATTTATACATCAAGTGGTTCAAAGTATCTGTGAATAAATGCTTGGTATTTATTTTAGCCCATGGATATAGAAAACGAGAAAAATAGCATGAAATTACGTGTAAATAATACAATAACATTTTTATTTAGTCTAGACGACGTTGACTTCTACAAATTATCTACCAAACATTTTTTTTAATTTGACGTCAATATATTTTTTAGACACTAATATTACCAACGTGGCAAAGTAGGCCAAAACCTGGTTTCAAAAGAAAGGCCTATGTGTAGCATTGGAAGTTAAAGGCTGTTGATATAATGTGATAGTCTCTTGTTTTATTATATTTAAGTTTTCAGATGTCTTCTTTCAATTTAAAATTGACTGGAAAATTGTAGAACTCATTAAAAATTACATATCTATACTAAAATACCTTTTTGCACAATAGCTTTTGAAAGTAGAATATTACCTTTGTAGCTCCATTAATATTAGTTCACTAGCTTTTTGAAATCTGGTGCATCAATAACAAGAGATGTCTATTGTTCAGAACTTCGAACAATGACGCTGAAACTCTTAGGAAAGCAACTGCGCCAATCGATCTTTACCATTATTGCTTCATGATAATGCAAGAACTTATAATGCTTTACAAACTTATTTATAATTACACAATTAGCCCGGGTAACGACTCAATGCAATTCTCATTTTTTTAATTTAGTGACAACAGCCTTATTCTCAGCAGCAGGACATATATTTGGATAATCGTTACATTGGTGTGAGTTTTTTTTTTATAATTCATATATTGTATTACGTAAAGTAAGTTTCATAGATATGTATTTGCATTTTTTAGATCTCTCAGTACAAGTTTTGATTAACTTGGGTCGAGATAGTATTGTAATATATGTAATGTAATATGTTCCAAAAATGGAATACATACGAAATAATTTGGCGATGTTTTTTGAACACAGAGCTTCAGAATATAATCGTAAAGGCTTTAATATTCTTTCCTCAAGATGGTAAATATGTGCGTGATCATAAAAATAAACAGTCTGGTTAAGTAACGTTTCTTTTTTTATTGTCGAACAGTAATTTTTTACTTTAACTCCTGTATTCAATAATAACTATTTTTTTTGTACAGATGATATACAGGGACGGATATTTCGTTTACATGTCCTTTTGTTCTTGATTTAGAATGTTTATTACTTATACTGTCTCTCAAATGGTGAAGTACTAGAGTATTGATGCTGTTTCTTAGTATAATAGTGATGACTTTCTTAGTACTACAAATTACAACAACGAGAGAGTCCTAATGATGTTTAAAAAATACTACAGAAAATAAGAACATTTCCCTAGGCTAAAAATAAAATTTATGTAACAACTAAACAAATACATCTGTAGGAGCCATTTCACCAGTTTCTGATAAAGTTTCAGATATTTATATACATTGGGTTAAAAAAGTCTATTAGGGAGTTTATCAACAAGTGGTGAAGCTAGCCCTAAAGGTTTTGCTAAATCATAATTATGATTAATATAGAATTTTTTGTAGGTGAAAATAGAAGACAGGTTTTGCCTAGCTTTATAGTTATTTTAGTCTGGTTCTACTACGGATGGTGTTCTGCTGCTTTATATATCAAATCTAATAACTAATTTATAGCAGTAGTCAATCACATGATACTGGCCAACAGTGACGTAGATATATTACAATTCACTTTAAAGCTGACCTCTGTTATTAGGTTCATGTAAGTACTACAGGCGATCTATCCAATATGCAGGTGGTTCGCGTCGTTTTTTTTTCTACAATCGCCGTCTCTATTCTATTCTATTAATTTGTTTAGACCACGTGACTTAACGTTGAGATTACGTCATTCCCATACGTTTGATTAGTTTTCGAGTAAAGTTTACGTTTGTAAAATGTATACTTGGCCTAGGGCCGTGGGATAAAAAATTTCAGTTGAAATTTTATTTATATCAGATATGCATACTTCTATTTTATTCGATAATTTTACTTCTAGTACGTGCTTTTAATCTGCAGTTAATAAACCAAAATATACAATGAAAGTTTGATATAAAAACTGTAATATAGAGCGAGTAGTTAATTACCTATTACAACTGAGAGTATTAGACTCGTGATAAGTATTCCACACATACACTCTAAAAAACACACTCAAAAGACTAATAAGACAAGACAGTTTTCAAAGTGTATGAGTTTTTAATAGAGCTTTAGAAAGAATATCAGTGCTTAATCAAATTGCTTGTTCGTTACGTATAATTTAAGACGTTATTTACTCTCATAGTCTATTTCAAATATTGTGCAGTAGTTAGGTGGTCTTTCTAGGCATCTGATACATCTTTTATGATAACAGTGGGCTCTATTGTGAGTATTGAGTGCACACAACAATATCGGAGTAAGAATAGAGTGCCTGCGCGTCCTGTCTTTTAGGAAAATAGATATTTTTTTTAAATTGGAAGTTAGCTGCGATAAGTTCTGCAAGATTTCATATATCATTTCTTAAAATACAGTTTATGAAATACATTGCTGCACGTTGGTTATATTTTCTCTAAACAGTAATTCATAATAAATAGATAATCAGTTTTTGGAACAGTAACTATAAAGACTTTTACGTTTCTGAACGTTTATATTATACGTTGAAAACAAAAATTCAGTGGGTCTATCGTTTTCGATACAAAATTTGTACTCTTTACTTCTCATCAGTTCCTTTTGATGATCCTAACCTCTAATAGTAAGCAACAGTAAGCAAGACCGGAATTTGCTGCCCATCGATGCAGGGATGACAGTTATCATGGTAACTGTGTAAGCCTTACACTGTCACGATGACTGTCATACCTTTTATGTCCCCAACCGGGGTGTGAAACAGCATCTCACAAGGCCGCCATAGTGTGGGTCACCATACTGCATTGTCTGCATTTGCAATGAGTATGATGACCACACCTTTTGGATTCTATTCATGCTTTCCATCAGGCGGAATAGAGTCACTTTGGCAGGCTCTTAATATAGAGAAAAAAAAGTTCTAATTCGAGCTGCTCTAAAACATGACACTACACATTACTTACTACGAATGTCATTTAAATATACATGTTTATTTATTTTATAAATATGGTAGCCGATTTTAAACATCGAACCGAGAGCGCTATAAATTTATTTGTAATTGTTTGTTTCTGTCAAATCCATGACTCTGGTAAATTAAAATAATAAAGTTAAACATTCACAAAAATAGCGGTCACTTTTTTTTAATGTAAGACATAAAGATAACAATAAATTGTCCTGCTCGCTGTAAATGGATACTTTATTTCAAAGGGTTGAAGCTTTTATCTAATAATATATATTCATCTTGTTGCACTAGAAAGTTTCAAAAAATATTGAAATGAAATATATTTTCTGAATTACATTTCTACGTCATTAAATTTTCACAGATAAATTTTTATGTTTTTTTACTTGTTTTGCATGAGTTGAAAGTATTAATTGTTATGAACAAGTATATAATGGTTTTTTACTTCCATTAAGATTTTTGTTGAATATCGAGATATAAACTTTGACACATAGCTCTATGTAGACATGTCAAAGTGTTTGTATACAAGCTGCTAGAGAAGTTCATGTGATAGCTAATATATTTTTGCGTAGGGAAGTTATAAAATATTGTAGTGGTGGTAATGAAATAAAAGTTTGTCGTTTGTTTTTGAGATAATAGAGTTATACTGTTGCGTTGCGGAGGTAAAGTTTGGTTTATGTTTATTTTGTATTTGTTATATTTATTTGCTACAATTTCTTAAAAGATAATTAAGTTTTAATTTAATAAATACAATATATTTTATTAACATTTTCCAGATTTGGAATTAAATAGGTTACATTTTGTTCCTAAACGGTGCAAGAACTAGTTAATATGTAATTTTTTACGTAGTTTATTTTATTTATTTGTTGCGAATGTAAACTTCATTGTGTAAATGATATAAATTTCTTTACATCAGCTGTTATATTTACATTAGTTACTAATACATAATAATATAATACATAATAATCCAATAGACAAGTCAATAGACCCTAACGATGGACAAATATCTGAGTAAATTTCTTTTATCGATTACCTGTCCAGCTTTTGACTTTACTCAACAAATTTCTTATTAGAAACTAAATTTATTTATTTTTATCTGAGTCATTAGAATTATTACACAATTTCAATTTATTTTTTCTTTTTTTTATATTCTCACAGCTAAACTGCACCTGAATTCGTCTTTTTGCAGTCCATTTTTTCTATTCAAAGGTTGCCTATAAGAAATTGCTTTTAACGATAAGACAGCCATTCGCACATGGTGACTCAACTGATATGATCTTGTATATGATCTGTAAAAATTTAGGTGTACAATAAAGTTTCTTCTATTCTATTCTAAACATAGAAAATGCTTACCAGCAACTACAACTCTTTGGTTGGTACCTAACAAGTACCTGTCATAACTCTATTTAGTATCGGAACTGGTCTGACTTAACTGTGGTAATTAAAATAACTATAAATCTCGTTAACACTGAAAACAGTGACATCTAGATTAGTTTGCCGGTACTACGAATGGTGACTAAAGTTACACAGGGCGTTATGGAAAGTTGTATTACAAAGTTGTACGTTGAAATAGATAATAAGAAAACAAAAAATTAAAGTTTTGGATCCTCGTGTGAACAGTGAAAGAAAGTATGTCATTTCTAGCTAAGTATAATATTTTAACAGTTAAATAACAGAAATTGCAGTTGTATGTCTGTATAGATTTTAAAATAAATGAATACTGTATCTACAAATATATTTGAAAAAAAGAAATAATTGTAGTCATGTAAGTGAGAACTAAGTGTAATTTTTTTTTTTCAATATTTACCATTTGTCAGACGAACTTGACCATTGAAGTGCCTAGTGTCCATTGTTGAAATAATTTTAGTTTCGATTTAAATGATTCATATATACTTAGTCTGGCCATAAATACTGTTACACTTAATTATAAAAAAATATTACATTTGAATTTCGAATCTGTCATTTTTATACGATTGTTCATTGTGTTTTCTCATTTTGGCGCCAATACATTGTAAAATATTTTGCGATATTAAAATGGTGTGGGGTGATAAAGAGAACCGAATCGCTGTGATAGCATTACACAAAGTAGGTATGGAGCCAAATGCAATTTTTAAAACTCTCCATACACTTGGTATTAGTAAAATGTTTGTGTACCGGGCTATTAATAGGTACAATGAGACCTCCTCTGTTTGTGACAGAAAAAGATCTGGCCGTCCACGTAGTGTTCGTACGAAAAAGGTGGTCAAAGCAGTAAGGGAAAGAATTCGAAGAAATCCTGTCCGAAAGCAAAAGATTTTATCTCGGGAAATGAAGATAGCACCTAGAACCATGTCGCGTATTTTAAAAGATGACTTAGGACTTGCAGCCTATAAGAGACGCACTGGCCATTTCTTAACTGATAATTTAAAGAAGAATAGGGTGGTAAAATCGAAACAACTACTGAAGCGGTACGCAAAGGGAGGTCACAGAAAAATTTTGTTTACGGATGAGAAAATTTTTACAATTGAGCAACATTTTAACAAACAAAATGACCGTATTTATGCTCAAAGCTCTAAGGAAGCTTCCCAATTAGTCGACAGAGTGCAACGTGGACATTATCCGACTTCAGTGATGGTTTGGTGGGGTGTTAGCTATGAAGGAGTGACTGAGCCATATTTTTGTGAAAAAGGTATCAAAACATCGGCACAAGTGTATCAAGATACCATTCTTGAGAAGGTAGTTAAGCCCCTTAACATCACCATGTTCAATAACCAAGTATGGTCCTTCCAGCAAGACTCGGCGCCGGGTCATAAAGCTCGGTCCACGCAGTCTTGGTTGGAATCGAACGTTTCGGACTTCATCAGAGCTGAAGACTGGCCGTCGTCTAGTCCCGATCTTAATCCGCTGGATTATGATTTGTGGTCAGTTTTAGAGAGTACAGCTTGCTCTAAACGCCATGATAATTTGGAGTCCCTAAAACAATCTATACGATTGGCAGTGAAGAATTTTCCCATGGAAAGAGTGCGTGCTTCTATTGATAACTGGCCTCATCGTTTAAAGGACTGTATTGCAGCCAATGGAGACCACTTCGAATAAGCTTTTTATATTTTTAATTGTTTTATATTTATGTATTAAACTGACACACTGTAAAAGTAATAAATGTTATTTGCAGTTAACAATTTTCTTTTTTCTTTATTACAATATTTATGGCAAGACTAGGTATATATATAAACTTTCTGGACTAAACGAGATTTTTTGCATTTAACAATGTTTTAATCTGTATGTTGTTGTTTCAGCATTTTTAATCGCTTTGAACTTTGTAATAACATGTAAACATTAATTCATTTGAATTAAGGGATTGTTATGACAATAAGTCAGTTTATCGCAGCTTCCCCTTTACGTTTTTAATGCTATTATTGACCTAGCGTGTGATCCACACAAAAAACTATGGTTAATAGCAAATCAACAAGTTAGCACCAAAATTTTCAGCAAAACTTCAGCGAATAAATGTCTGTATTTAGCCGGGTACTGCTGTAAATGCATTTCCTAAGGGAGGAACTTCAGAATACTACTTGCCCACAAAATGGTGATTACAGTCAGTTTAAAAGTTTAACTTTGGCCCAGCATTTGTACGGTACTTTCAAAACCAGAGATGGTGTGTTGTTTTTAAATGTTATAGGTTTATATCAGAATTTATAAATATATTCAAACACAGTTGAAAAAATATAAAGTATCTTCTATGTAAGCTGTAAGCTGTAATTATACTCTTAGTTATTACTTAAAATCAAACTAAAGTTGAGTCTTAAATCTAATGAGTTAGACTTTGTATAAATTTATCATATACCAATATACATATGTATATCAGTCTAAAGCACATATTTATAAAAATAAGAGAGATGAAAATAGTAACATTACCATTAGGGAATGTAGAATAATTAATGTGCTCGTTGCATGTAACTTCTATTTTATCTTACACTGCTACGAGGATTGTCATGCCTTTTATGTCCCCAAGTGGGGTGTGAAAAAGCTTTTCACTAGGTGGCCATTGTGTGGGTCACCATATTGCATTGTTGGCATTCGCAATGAGTCTGGTGACTAAAACTCTATATGACACTATTCATGTTTTTCATCAGACATAGTACAGACATTTGTAGTTAGTAGAGCCACGATGATTTCAGCACGAGTGTGAGACCGGTGGCCCATTGATGCAGGGGTGCCAGTTATCGTGGTAACTGTGTAAGCCTTACACTGTCACGATGACTGACATGCCTTTTACGTCCCCAAACGGGGTGTAAAAAAGAATCTCACTAGACCGCCATAGTGTGGGTCACCATACTGCATTGTCTCCATTTGCAATGAGTATGGTGTCCACAACTCTTAGATTTTATTCGTGCTTTTCATCAGGCGGAGTAGAGTCACTTTAGCAGGCTATTAATATAAGAAAAAAAATCACATTAGCGGGCTACTAAAAAAAGATTTCTATGATGACTTGTTGATGCCGTCTGAAGCAGAACTTAATATTATAAATACAGCTCTGTAAAATGAATCAGTGTTTCCATTAAACAGAAAAAAGGCAACCGAAGTAAAATGTGAGGCAAGTAAGAAATTTCTAGGTTCACTGTAAACATGAAATAACGAATTTCACATAAAAAGTACATGATATTTTGACATTGTCTTTTTATTTCATGGATTTGCCCTAACCTAAAATATATAAACAAATATAGTCCAAAGTCGTGTCTGCAGAGATTTAAAATAACGAAAATATCAACCTGTGCCTATATTTCGACAACCGCGTGCTATGTGCAAGGGGCGAGGTACGTATTGAACGTATCTATCTACTATTGATCAAATAATAAATTCAACTAGGACGCCATGGCTGTCACGCACACGAAATAAAATAATACAATTTGTAATTCGACGTCCCTATTTATATTCGAGTTTACAAGCGGCTTATAAATAAACCGCAAGTCGTGAATGTGAGCATGTCACGCCTGCTATTATACAACTCGTGCGAAATGAGTGTAAAGCAATAAAAAGTGTGTTAAATTAAAATTTAAACAACTTTAATTATGTAATCATAAACAAAAAACACACATTACACGCGATTATAGGCGTTTATGCTACGTTCAATTAGCGGGCTTTAGCCTGTTAGCATGTTGCCACAACATGTGTGGTCACGTGGTCACGTCATTGTGCACGTGTGTCCCTTTTCCGACTCTACCCGTTAACGCTGACGTTACTTTAATACAAATAGCTTTTAAATATTAAATTAGACGTTACCGATTCCTTTGGTAATTATAAAACGAAATGTTTTTTTCAGATGTTCATTGTGCTTGCCAGTAACTGTTACCCGTTCCCCCTTTTTTTAATTTGACAAATGTATTATTCTAAGTTAGTGTCACGAGTAGCGGTAATTCTATTTATAAGTTAAAGTTCAATTTGAAAGGTTCAATTACGTTCCACTTTTTTGTTCTTGTATTCTTTAGTTTTTGATGATTTATATATGTATTTATATTTCAGTGTACCGGTAAGAAAAATATCTTAAAAAATCACATCATCACTTAGAGGATTACAAGACAAAATGTCTAAACACTGTTACAATACGTTTGCATTGTGTACCTACTGTTAATTTTCTCGCCTTGAATAACTAATAAATTCTAGTTTTTGACTTTAATGACTTGGACGCGACTGTTTTGTTTTTGTCTTTTTAACATAGAAAATTACACCGATAATGATCCTAATGATAAAACGTTGAGTTGAAAAATTTTCATGTTATTTTTAAAACCTAAAGTCTCAACTGAGATTTGTCACTGTGACATAAATAATTATTACATACGTTTAAATATAAAGAGTTTAAAAGAAAGAACACAGTAGATATGATATAAATAGATGCGTATATATATTTATTCGTATAATACAAACAGAAAGCCCATTCCGTAAATCAATCAGTAATAAGTATGTTGGTAGGCACATCAAATATGTATTTTCAGCGAAATATTAGCCGCCTTTGTTGGAGATTTCGCAGATATTCCGGCAGGATTAAAACCCAATCTCTTTTTGTTACTCTGCCAGAAGAGATTATATTTGTAACGAATGTGCGTTGTATGAAACTCTGAATATAATACATATTATTGTTACACTAAGTTGTAAAAATTATTATTACGATGCCGGTCCACAGTTTTTATTCCAAAAAAATGATACGAAAAGAAATCGAGTGGTTTCATATTTTTTGTATTTGGTAATATCTTGGTTGGAGTAATATTATGTAGAGTAGAATGAATATGCTGCAAAATTTTTGACTGTCACCAGTATTGATAATTTTATGTGGATTAACTGTCAATTTCAACAAATTATTAACACTAACAAAACAAAGACATTCAAGCATTTAGACTTTCTCCGCACTAAATACATCTTTAGAAGTAAGCGTGTAAAAATAGATACTGTAAGTAACAGAAATCAAGTCATTCACGTTTACAGTTTAATAATTTAGGTGTTTTTTTTAAGCTGTAGAATTATAATAATCAGTTCTTTCAGACTAATGATAAAGTCTATAGCATTAGTGTATTTGTAACAATTTGTTCGTGTAATTAGTACCGATACTATTCATATTATGCCTTTAAGTGCCCTCAATTCACTGATTTTAAATAGGGCAGTGAAACTTTGTCACAATGACTTTCAGAATCCCGTTGTTGCCTTTCTGAAGACCAATTTAATGAGCACATTTCTGCAGAAAAAGATAATTTGAAGAATAAAAAAGATGAGTAATAATAGAAATAATAATCTTAGTAAATGGTCAACGATATTGTTAAATATCTGAATAATAAATAAATTTAAGATATTTTATAATTCACAGAAAATCCATTAAGCTATCTAAAGTTTAACAATTTGCTAAGTTGTCACCGCTAAGCTTTGAAACCATAATTTTATTCGAAGCGATCATAACTGACAAATTTAATATTCTCCCATGATGTTACGAATTAAATAAATCAAAATCGTTACCACCTGTCAGAGTACGTTCGCTCAATAAGTGCTCTTTAATGGAAACGACGCAAATGTAGCAGCCTAAATTGACAGAGCCATATTTTTATTAATATAATGCAATGGATTTTTTTGTATAAATTTATTCCAATCTGGTTAGGGCCTATTTTTAAAAGCTATGTCTAAATAAGATTGCTACTTTTGGAAATATATACAGATTTACAAATAGAAATAAGAACCATAACATTTACTCTGAAAATGAAACAATCGTTACCTCTGTGCTTATACGAGTATACATAAAATGGGTAAGTCGCCTTTAAGCTACTCTGTGCTCACTGACTTACCCAGCTCCTTTAATATGTATGGTATTTTAATTACTGTTTTGAAATATTTATTGTTTTTTGTTATAAGTATTTAAAAATCAATATTTTCTAATGAAAAGAAACCGAGTACATCTATTTAAATCGTCGCGACTACCTCTGATGGTTTAAGTCTACATTATAAGATAAACTACACATCTCTGTCATCTTGTAATATTATTATGACTGCATACATAATGTGTTTTAAATTTAAATAAATTGTTTTTTTCTTATATCTAGACAGGGCCAACTTTGAAGTAGTAAAAAAATTTGAAAACGACTTGACTTGAGAATTTCCTAGAGATATTTAGCATTAAAAATGTATAAAATTTTACTTCTAATTGATTGTGGGTAATCCATTCATCCATCCATCTTTGAGATATGGCATAAATTGTTCTAAAATGAACCAAACACATTAGAAGAATTAGAGGAGATTTAGAAGCAGAGGTGTAAACAATTTAGTGACATTATACAAATAACCACGTACTTTGGTCACGTTTTGTTTGTTTGTGTGTTATTATTAAAATAGTTTTTATGTTTCATTCGGGTGGGTATTAATGTAGATTCTCTTTTCCAATATTTGCAATAGTGCCATCTGACTGTTTGATTACCAACAAATATTTTCGTTGTAAAAATTCAATACAGCAAAAAAAGTGGACCTATTCCTACAGGTATAAGCGTTAATATTTACAGCTAAATAATTTATGTTTTTGTTTTTATTTCATCCATTGCTACCTTATACGTGTTGTTGTTAATTTTAATAATTAAAATGCGCGGCAATTGTATTTCTGTTGACAACGCTATACACAGATCATCTTTTGTTGTTTTCGTACGTTTATTTTGAAAGCAAATTCGGATTGTTATTGTTTAATATCGCTGTTTGTCTTGATGTTTGCATTGAGTTTACAATACATTGGATATATTTTAATTTTAGTCCTGTCTTTTATATTTGTTCTTTAATAGTTAATGAAAATTACTTGGAACGATATGACAATGGTATTTAACGCGTTTATTCAGTCCTAAATGTTGAAAATCCTAGTGTATCTACATCTAATCAAGCATTTAATAACTTTGGAGAAATACAAATTTTATTAAAGAATGTATTTTATAATAAGCATAATGTTTATGCAGTATAGTTTTCATATATTCTAAATGACGGGGTGAGTATCATAAAATATTTCATGACTTTTATTTGGTTTGCCAAAGTAGGCAGGAAAATCCGGCATCACGTGTATATCACCGCGCGTGACGATTTAGACACAAATACGTATCAACCACGTCCGCGCTTCTCGTCACTCCAGCGTCTGTACACCACGTGACTTAAGATGCTCTCTGTCATGCTATATACACTGTGATGATACACCATTGAACTATGATTAATCGATATCATTTACGTCACGCAATGCTTTTATAGATCCCACGCACAACGCAAATGTTATAATTTTATTATCAATCAATTTGTCACTATTTACAAAAATTGTGAAAATACGTCATAAGAATCGCTGAAAAGACCGACCGCCTTAAGGATTTATAAAACTTTGGCAAGAAAGTCTAGTTGCCTGCAGTAGGCGAAATAGTTACAATGGGGATTTTTGTGGAACATTTATTTGAAAAATGTTATTACGTTTCGAATGAGTTAGAGCTTTTATAAAACTGCGTATATAATTTTTATGGTGTATTTAAATTTGTTTCGAAGCGGCTTGCGTCATTCGGCGTATGTCTAGAGCAGGCATGTGACTATTAAATATGGTTGCTGTTCTTTCTAATATCTAAAATTGAAGCGGCGCTAAAAATATGTGCTGTATGATACTAAAAATAATAGAAATTGTCAGACACTGAGAAATAACAATATCTGGGCAAACTGTTGAAAATAAATTCAAATGTTCTAGTTTTTTTAAATGTTAAGCTTTTATTCACCATTATCGAAAGTACGACATAACGATAATATTGAAGTTATTACAAATGAAAGTTACCGAATTGCTACTTGCGTTGTATCCATTATTGAGTAGCTTAGTTTAGTAATAACTTGGTGTCAGTATGTGGTCCTCATCATAATTTAATTTGACTAAATTATGTCTTTAGATAATATATTCATTAGTTACTATAGAATATACCTAATTGGCTATATGTTCATCAATAACTATTTAAGTTTCGACAACTTTGCACAGATTTGGACCCATAATAATATTAGTATTAATTGAGTTGAACTGAGTTAAAAATATCTACATATTTTAAGCAGATGTTCACGCTCATAATTAATTAGCTAGAATAAAAATAAAAATAATAAAATTAACAAAGATACGATAGACTATCAAAAGACAAATTTCCAAATAAGTTCTACATAAATTTATTATTATTAGTAGTTTTCTTTCTACTTAGGGAACACTAAAGAAAATAATATCTCATGATCACGGGTTCTTATTCAATATTTACGTTGCCAAAATCTATTAAGAAAACTTAGTAGAAATTTCAATAAAAATAAATTTAAAGTATTTTCGGCGTATGTAGTCCCGATGCGTCTCATTATGTCGAGGGGCATGTGATAAATGAGGGTATTGGAAAACGCCTTGGCACGCTTCACACGTCATGATGATGGAATATAAATGAGTTTTATATTGTCTGTTCTCACCTAAGCCCATCTCTCAGCTCGCCCTGAGAACCGACCAGGAACACAGTGGCACTCTAAATGTCGACTTGTTTCATTCATTTTGCGACAAGACAAACTTAGACGGCTAGTTGAAATGTTTGGCTGATGCCCAACGTTGTAAATTAACTCCTTTTTTATTGTTTTCAGGTAAACACTAAGCGATCTGTAAGGGAACAACAAGAAGCTTCAAGACTCGTGCTTTCCAAATCGCCTACGTGACTCCGACATCCTAATTTAGCAAATGTTTGTCAATACTAGTAGGGAAAACGCAGTAGATTTAATGAACGATACTATTTTCATATATTGTGCAAGAAGAAATTTCGTAAATAAATTAATAAATAGTACAGAGAAATAGTTTAGCATTTTTATTTAGACAACATAAATTTTAGCTTAGAGAATATGTTTTAAAATTGAACATTAATAATATCGTAATAAAATAAATCCAAATCACGATTATCAAGAGAGATTTTAATAAGACTGAGGTAAGTATATTAGCTATTTTAACAACAAACAGTCATAACGGAGATGGCTTAGACACAATTACACGAAACTTGAAAGTAACAGGTAAGAGCGTTAAAACTGACTAAGCAAACATCAGGCTTCCAATTAGCGACTATCGTCAAAGTTTAATATGACGCGTACGTACTCAACGTCGTCATACTGTTGGTTCAAGTGGTTTTGGCAAGCAGACGGGCCAACGTCTGCTCAACTTAATCAGGCCGTACCTTAACGGGGCTCAGCTCAAGCACGAGACTAGCAAAACTCGTAATGAGTTGGAACCGATGTGCGCAGTCTTAACCTCGCTCTGCCGACTCAAGTATTGCTAATAGCACCATTTTCCACAGTAAAATTTAAATTATAATTAAAAAAAAAACTAGACAATGTTGTGGATATTTTGTACGAAATTTACGCTGTAATTACACAGTGTTTTTGTTTAATTTGATAAGTTGCGGATTTTGTCGGCTGTAACAAACGGTTGTTGTGTCGTCTAACTTTAAACATCGCGGTTCGTTTATGAATATATAAATTGTACAGACAATGGGTAGCTTTGGTACAATAGTAGGCAAATCATGCGAGATGTGCCATTGGCACTGATTTTGATTTATATGCGATCGTAGTATACAAAGTAAGCGGTAATTTGCGAGTGGGAGAGTCACGTAGCGTGTTGCGCTCTTCGTTGAACGGCGATCAACAGGCGTTGAAATTTTGAAAATTACCACCCATTCGAAGCCATAAATTTGTTGAGCTGTCGCTAGCAAGTGGCGACCATTCGCGATTGTAGATTGATTCGTTGATTGAAGAGGCCCATTCGTTTCAGCCGTGTCCCGGCAGTCTTAATTGCCATCGGAGATTGCTGTATCGGAGTCATTATTGTTTTGAACGTAGCTGTACCTTATGTATGGGACATCAAAAAGTCTTTATACATATAGAGAAGAGTGATATAATCTTTATGAAGAGAAGCAAATAAGATTTTTAAGGCTGCATTAAGTTTCTATTGGCATCATTAAGCAAATTTGGTGTTTAAAATTTTTTACAGCTTTCATAAATGTAACAATATTTTTTTTCAAATTGATAATATAAAAAAATATTCATTAAATGAATATTATTTTCCGATAAACGTAATCAATAACTAGCTTAATAACCACACATGAGCTAGGATACATTTTCAATGAGTGATTGTATATTACCCATATTTATTTAGTTATTTCAGTTCAGTTCATACTTAACAATAGTTTCTTTTTCTCTGTTTACAATTTTCAAATTTGATTAAAAGGCATGTTTTGTAGGTTGTAATTTCGTAAAGAATTAATAATAAAAGTTAAAAGAAATGATCACTACGAAACGGAAAACTTATCTTCTACTAAAGCTTTTGCTGTAATAGTTACCACAGTTACTAGCTTAGCTTACTTTAGTTAAATTTGTTCGTCCTAATTAATCTCCATTCAAAATTCATTCATGTCTAATATATTGTAAGACTA
Organism: Hypercompe scribonia; assembly: GCA_949316085.1. NCBI lineage: Eukaryota > Metazoa > Arthropoda > Insecta > Lepidoptera > Erebidae > Hypercompe > Hypercompe scribonia. The sequence goes on along the minus strand of OX438972.1, from coordinate 8,640,934 downwards.
ACTCTTGCCAATAAATATTATTATATTATTCTACTTTTCAACAGTATCAAATAATAAATTTAACGTGAGAACAATATTTTTTTAAAAGAATAGGTAAGCCTCAAGATTTTATCACCTTTTTAGGGCGTTAACCAAGTGTTTTATTTTGTCGACTACAATAGACTGAAAACATATGTTTTCACTGTAGATTAATATTATAAATATGGTGTTTGACATACTATCTTAACTAAAAGTACTGCTAAGAAGTCAAGAGGGCCGTGATTACGCTGGAGAGGGCAGATGTGCGCACTAGGCATTGTCGCTCTCGACCTCGAAACGACCTACTTTATTCAACCAACGGGATTTACACGAATAGATTTTTTAAAGCACGTCAAAGTGTCGGTAGTCAGTTGAGTCACAAAGTGTTGCAACTAAATAGTGCAGAGCTAATATCTATATTTATGAAAATGATATGTTGGTTTGTGGACTGAAAGTTCTGCGCCGTTTGAGCTCAAATTTTAACACGATATACAACGAAAAGATTATTTTAAATAGATTGTGATTTTTTTACTTAGTTAATATTCTTTTTATTAGTGTGCGTTAGTTTTTACTGAGTTAGTTTAACTATAATATGGTACAGCGAAGCGTAGCAGAGTATGGTTGGAGAGGACTGTAAATTTGGATAGCTCATAGCGTTTGTCCAAATTTACAGTCTTATTACTATAACTACTAACAAAGTATTAAAGTTGTTAAAACTATTTTTTAAATGTTACAGCATGCTATTGATAAATTTTAAATGTAAAATATTTTTCACACAAATTACATTAATGGTAAATTTTCGACCAGAACAGTCCGTGTCGATAAAATATATCTGTTACAACAATCTTAACAAAGGTTTATAGTCCTTCTTAAATTAATTTAGAAAAGAATATGCCATAGATTTTATTCATTACAACATGGAAAAGAAGTAAAAGTTATCTTTGCAGCATCTAAGAATTTTAGATTATTTTTAAACTCTTTTGTTTCAGGTTTAATGTCTTACTAATTATTTTCTTTATTTCGTGATATACACATATTTGTTACATTTTTAAATATATATAAAAAACAAAAAATACACATTTAAAAATATAAAAAATAGTAGTAGACCACCGACATCGGGTACAGGGACCAAGACACCGGTGGTTAGGGCTCCAAAGACAGGAACCTCCTCACAATACGGGCCGTGTCTAGGAGGACTGCCTTCTGCATCAGACCCTTGATCCAACCTTCTAACGTGAGCCTCTTAAGGTGTTGGTCGAGGCTCTTCGCTATCAATCCATGAGCAGATATGATTATCGGAACAATAATCACCGAATCCACATTCCACATGTCGGCAATCTCGTGAGACAGATCCAAATACTTCAATTGTTTTTCTTTTTCAACTTTCACGAGATTCTCGTCATGAGGAACGGCGATATCGACAATTATTATTATCGATTTTTATTATTATTATTATCAATAGCCTTTTACAGTCCACTGCTGAACATAGACCTCTCCTTAGCAAGGAGGTTTTGGACTACTATACGTTTTAGTAATAAAATAAATAATTAATTATCATGTTTATACGAAGTAAAGTTAGGGTCCAATAATAATAAACGATATCTTATTATCCTCTGAAAATTATAGAATTAGTAACGGAAATATCATATTCTTCAAATTTTTTGGCCTGTGCGGAAATCCCCCTGGATGCTATGCATCCCTTGGTGGTTATTTCAGACTCAAACCGACCAAAAATCACACACTGCCTCGGGTATTAGTAGTTGAGGAACCAAGAGCATCCTAGAAAGGAAATCCCTGAAACCCCGACGTACCTCAGGCCACCTACGGCTTGCTCCAGGAGGTGCTCTAAGGAGCGAGTGCCACCACCGGGTCTGCTTCTGCTTAGATAACATGTAGCATCTGTCATCCTCAGGCAATTTTATGCAGGAGCGCGATCGTTGTGCGATCTCCGGCACATGAGTCATCACAGGTACGCTGAGGTACCTGAGGATAGTTCTTAATCTTTGTTTATAAGAGTCCTAAATCTCTCCCGGTTCCGCTTCATCATCTCTTTCACAAGTGTAATTTACTTACAGAAAGAGACCACGGAGCTCCACACGGTCTCGCTCCTTATCATGGCCGTAATTATGTTAGCGAGCGAGCGAATCCCCACTCCATGCGCTATGAGGACACGTCTCTGTTTTAGCCACGCTGGACATTTCACCAGCCTGTGGAGTGTCATGTGGCATTCAAACATTGGCTCCTTGTGGATCAGACACAGGTAATCTCCGAAGCATCTTTTTCAAGTAATCATCGGTGTCAGACGGTATGAGAGGGTGTTGTAGTGCGACATTGCTAGCCTTCAGGACCACCGCCCATACTGAAATCCCACAAAGGACTATAGAGTGAACGGCTCCCGTGTAAAGTCTCCTACAAGAGTAATCGGGTCCCTGCATGTTGGGTAGCTGCCGTGCTAGTCATATTCCACATAGGGAAATTGATAAATAAAGACATATAAATTTCACACAGAATAAAAGATCGTGTTCATCACATCGAATATCACTGGACCGACAGGCCCGTCAAGAGAGTTTATAAAGACCTCGAGTAGTAGTCAAGTCGAAGTTTTATTTATCTAACAAGGATTAAAGTTGTTGCCAGAACGTCAGTGATAAATTTAATTTTTTTAATCATAATATTTACTCTTTTATCATCCATGTATCTCTTCTTAGAGTACTATCAATATATACTCGTAGTACTGCATCACCTTATTTTGTCTAATAACAAGTAAATCGTACACAAGATATAATTATAATATTTTGTCCGTTAATTAAACTCATCATCGTCAACCTTTTAGAAATCCATTGCTGGACAAAATATTTGATTGGATAAAAATGATTGATTTCAATAAAAATTTAATAGGCTGCAATAGGTTGAATACGATGTGATACAAAATGGATCAATTATAATATTCGTAACTTTCCACAATTAAATCACAATAATCCTAATTAATTCATTTAATCTCGCCACCTGTCTAGACTCAAACATACCCGTTAAAGGTTTTTTATGGCATCAGATACGTCGTACTTAGTTATCATCTGACAATTTCCTGCTGTAATATAAATTGTTATTGTATTTTATCAATCGCATTATCTGAGGCACATTAATTTTAACCATTATAATCAGCTATAATCCTTTTAAATTCTGCTTTACCAATTTATTCATTACTTTGATCAATAAATCAATTCTTTCTAAGTAATTAAATGTAGTTACTGTTACTAAGAGCATTGTTATAAAGTATCTTCTAACATATTTAGTTCTGTCTGACTGCTTTATAGTCTAAAGCCAATACACGTCGACTATTATTTTCTCACTGCATGAATTATAATGTACACCCGGTCACTCTGAAATAGTTATTAGATCATATATATAAATAGTATGTAGAGACTAAAAATAACTGATTTTGAATAAAAGAGTTAAGATTGAATTCTTCAGCCAGCAAAACTTAAGTATTCTTCAAGTAACCTTTCAAAGCAGAATCTGTTACAATTACCAAAAAATACTTTTCATTCGAGGAGAATGTAAGACCCTTAAAGAACACGGTTCCTTTATCACTCCAAAAACATATTTTCGAATTCAAATATCTCAGCAATATGAACAGATTTCAAACATCGGCTGTTTTCAGTCGGGGCAAGCAGCCAGTTGAGAACCGCTCCGTGCGTAAGTGGCCTCGGCTGCCGCAAAACCCATTCACTACTCGATGACACTTAAAAATTCTTTGACAGATACAAGGCTCGGCGAGAGGTGGGGTCTCGCCATCTTTCACATCCTGAAGTACAAAACCTTTTGATGTATCAACCTTCTTCGTAAGTCCTTATTTTTGTAATATAACTGATGGAACGAACACAAAGTAAAATTAGTTATTTTTCATCGTCTTATAATTTCTTCCAGAAATTAACGGATAAAAATCAATAAGACTGGCAGGAATAACTGCATAAAAATCACAATACATTATTACATTTAAACATTGTACGTTTTACTTTCAACTGTAAATACCGTCTTACAAAGGTTATATTAAAATATTGTATCCAATTTTGTCAACAACACAAGCATAACAATTAACAAGAGCACTCAAGTCTCAACGTGATATTGAACTTGGTCCCGCCTCTCGTTCTTAATAGTAATCATTAAGGCCAGGAATGTTGGCTGCTCTGTTATATACACTTGACCTTTGACCCGCCGCCTCTTAGCAAGACTATATTTACCTATTAAATACGCAAATACTTTTATTTTTTCTCGTTGGTCTAGTGGCTAGCGTATACGAATACTGATAAGGAAATCTAAGGTGTGATTCCTTAGTGGGCCCAAAATTGTGAGAATGAGAGAACAAAGAGTGCACCCGTATTTGCGCACACCCTTGTGCACTATAACATCACACGTTTAGTTGGTAGGTGTCCGTTGAGACTGGCCACCGTGGCCAAAATTAACCAGAATTACACATCATAACTTTTATTTCCCAGTTCATCATGTTGTTAAATCGACCAGTAGGATTTTGTAAAACAAAGAGCAAATTGGCACAATTACTTTTTATTGAGAAATAAAGAACTTGGATACTTCTTGTTACTAAGAATTATCTCTTTTATTAAAAAGTGGATTTTATCTCTGGTTTTACTTGTGTTATGTAAAATTTTGTTAATTAATTTTAAATTAAACTTTCCGGGATGAATGTGTCCTATATCTCTTGTCTCTATGTGCTAGTACTGGCAATGTGTATGTAAAATTTCATATGGTTGGTTGCGTATTAAACAAACAAAATTACATATTCAATAACATGATTTAGGAAGTCAGGAACAAACTGATACGGATATTCCGACTTAGAATTAAGTCCATCAAAATACATACTTAGAGGATTGTTATTGTTACAGAAAAAACGCTTCTAAGAAATACAACTAATGAAAATTCACCAGTCGCTCTTGACCGGGTCACCGCGGCTGGTCCTTTGCGGTGACATCGTCATCCTTTCAATTCTCAATGGCTCTCGAGAACGCTTCGTGGCGTACCAGTGACTATGCGGGCTAATTCACCCGTTTGTATTAGCTATTTGTGGCTTCCATTTACCTCATTAACGGTTTACAACACATTTTACACGCATCAAATTTCATAATACAGGGTTTTAAGTACCCAACCTATTTATTTTAGGGTTAACATTCAAATCAAGTGAGGACTAGATAGATCGTTAAAATCAAAAATCATACTATTATATATTTTCCTCTCGACTGAATTTTCTGAAATGTATAGGAACCTTTTTTCAAACATTGACTGATGTTTGACAAAAATCGTTGTGCTAGATGAATTTGGCGAAGGTATTTTTATTATGAATTAGAATAATTATGTAAGTTTCTATTACATATAAATACATTTAGATCAGTCACAGTTAGTTCTTAAAATCTTTGTAGATTCTGGTTTTGCATCGTCCTTATCCAATGATTTTTTGCTATCTTGATAACGTCTAGAAATATATTGCTTCTTTGTAATCCATTTTCGCTTCTTTGGAATTCTGAATTCACACACATGTAATGTACAATAGTGTATTTAACGGAATAACATACAAATATAAACCCAACCACGAATTTTATACACCGGTACACATTTATACATTATTTCATTTATATATTCAAAGGTTTCTTAGCATTAACTGTCGTGATATGGTAACTAGTACATCGGGGTAGAGATAACAAATATCTTTATTTTCGTCGAGTAACATTCACCTACTGTCAGTTTTGTAATCAAAATCACTACAGTCTTATCAGAATCAAAGAGTTTAATCAAGCTTAGTCAACTTTACTTGTCATTCAAAATATTTTTTTGTGTGTTCTTGTAGATAAGTTATCGAAAGAAACGTAAAAATAGTGAGTAAGATGTAGTACGCGACGTTTGTGAGAATTATGTATATTGTGACAAACATATCTTATCTGTGTTTTGATTTGCGTCGTAAAATAACAATAAGTAATAAATATGTATCAAACATTTAACAAATATTTTGTATACATGATCAAAAATTTGAAAGAACATAATTCCAGTTTCTACAAATCTTTTCAGTTATTGTAATTCTTAAGGACTTTTATAGTTACGGTAGTACAGAGTTCATACTTATCTCATTATAATCATCTCATTAAAATTCCCATAAAAGTATTGTAAACATTAAGTATACTTAAAAACACTTACTACTCATTAAATCATTTGTCTCTTTATTTATATTCAAATTAGTTAACATTTTGAAAACCTTAAGTTTGAAGTTTACACTTAATTTTTATAGAAATATAGAAACCTTCATTGTTTCTATAACGATGAAGGTTACAAGTACATGGTCAATGGTATTTAAGTTTTGTAAGTTAGAAAACTTAAATGTTGATGGTCTTAGTAAATTGATTGGGACTTGTCTAAGTTCGACTATGTACTTCAAATAAATGAATAACAACATCTAAAGTACACAATTAAAAACAAAAGAACTCTATTAAAACACAGTACAAAGCTCTTCGAATTTGTAAATTGCAAGTGAACAGAAAACTTTTCGATGCATTCATTAGTGGGTTCAAAGTTTCTTAATCTAAAGCTAGGATTACAACCGCGGTACTATTATATTCCTCATTATTGCACACAACATGCGCTGTCTAACATTACACCAACCGAAGATGTATAAAATAAACTTTGACTGTTTAAAGCTCGCTTCCTACAATTTGTATAGAATACTTAGCACGTGTATAAGCTGTTGAACGGATTTAATTATGAATCCTTAAAGGAGTAAGATACTGCTTTACTGGTTTGAATGAGTTTTAGATTTACATTTCATGTTTAGGAAAGCATTGTTTGAGAATTATTGTATTTTAATTTACTTTTGAGTTTTTAATTTAGTGATCAAAGTCGAAATAACTAAACAATAGAACGTGGAAGATATTTCAGTATTTGAAAATGGCGATAGTATGGTGTAAATGTTTTTTGTTGTACTGAACTATTTGATTCAGAAAATAAACCTGAAGTTTTTGTGTTGTTATTTTTTTATATTTAAACGAGTAACTAAAGTAATTACTACTAAACTACTATTGTAAGTATTCCGGTTTGAAATGTTTATTTGATTATACAGACTGTTTTTGAGCTAGAATTAATAATAATTTGTTTAAAATAATAGCGACTGAAATACCTGAAGTTTAAATGATACCTTTTTGATCTTTTTCTTGAGTCTGTATGTATACGTATACGTGTTCGTAATACACCATGTTTAGATTTGTTTCAAGCAATTCTCACTTTTTAACTGCTTTTAAATGCCTAGACTCTATTAGTTAAAATCGACAAGGCCTAGTAGTCTATATAATTTATATTTTGTGTAGAGCGTAATTAGTAAAAATACTTAGACACGTAATAATTGAAAAAATTAAAATAGTGAAATAAGAAAAACATGCTCATTACTCATTTATGAAGTGGCAATAGATTCATCCATTTCAATTAAACATGAACCAATGACTCAAAAAACGTCGCACAGCTGTTACAACTTTTCTGTAGGTTCAACTTTAATCAACGAATTACCTTTGGACCAATTTAGGAGTTCTAAAAAATAGTATCTGTAAAAAAGTTATTGCGATTTTACTACAAGTTTGTAAATTTTATTAATTAATTTTTAGTTTAATTTTCTATTGCGATCTTAATTTGACGCAATTTAAGTTTGTCCCGTCACAAACATAAAATCCTAAGTGAAACTTTTAATTTGTAAATGTTAATTTCGTTCCATATTCATTTTTACTCAACTATACAGAGTTGCTTAATATTTTCGTAAAACGACAAATTTAATAAAGTGGCCGTCAACGTTGAATAATTCAGACTCAGCGGGAACGTTATACATTATTTATGATGATGACATGTCGTAGGTAACATAAGTCTATCTTTGGTCTGCGGTTTTGCATCTCGGGCACGTCGCGCGTTGCGGCAATATTGAGAGGGAACTTACAGGTACTCCTCGCGGACACTCTTCACATGGGAACAAGTAACGGGGCCTCGAAATGACTCAAGGAACATGTTTAAACTACGACTTGTTGTTAGGTTATTTACCCTTCCACGTAGTAAACATTTAACTTTACAATATGTTATTTTGTATACTAAAGTTTAACAATTAGTTTCTTCGCTTGTACGTTAAGAAGATATTTATATGTTAAAATACATAAATATATTTTTCAATAGCACATTGGTGTCTCAAACATACGTGAGTGGTTTGCTTTATCATAAAGAGAACAGAGGCAGATTCTTACGAAAGTTAGGTTTAGCATATTTTTTTCTGTATTGGAGCCACCTGGATAGAAAATGTTCATCTCAACATAAACATTATAAAAAACTTCAGCAATATATTTTTTATGTTTATTTTGGAGGGGAAATTAGAAGCCGCTTAAGCAAATTATGGAATTTCGGTACATAGTCGCATTTTCGTGAATTGAATATAAATTTAATCTAAAAAAATACTCCAAGAGGCTTAAGCTTCTCAAGTTGCTTCTAAGTGAGATCAAGATGGCTGACATCGGTGTAATCAAGAACTGTGGGTAAAAGATTTCAAAAGAGAAATTATTTTGCCTCTGGCTTCCTATAACAGGTTCACATAAAAATTGTATTTTTTATAACGACACCAAAAATTTAGTGTATTGTAACAAATATTATTAGTAATTATTTAATATTTTTCGAAAATAGTTAAGAAACGTTTATTTACATCATAAAAAAATCTGTTAATTTTTTGATGCTACTATCCTATTTTTACAACGTGCTCATTATCATAAGCAAGTAGCTTATTATTCATACATTTTGATCTATTAATTATGCTTATAATTCCTAACAAATTATAACTATCAACAAACTGTTTCATTTATTAATTATTCATAACAAAACACGCGAGTGGTCATCTTTAGTTACCCCACAAGAATCGTCCATATTTCAAACATAAGACTGACAAAATGTGTAGGTATATAATTTAAAAAGCATCTCTCAGTATGACTACAGATATTCAAACAAATTGCTCACAAAAGTGGATAGTTCACGTGACTGCAGTTGGTAAGAAAGTCTCCAACAAGAAAGGTAACGACCTGGAACTGGACTCGTACAAGAGCCTTGTTAGAGTCGTTCTGTCGCTAACTGATAGAACAGATAGGTAGTTAACGTTAAGATGCTGTACAGGCGGATTAGAAAACTCCCCGGACAATATTGGCATTTATGTTTCACGAGTAAGCTGTTGCCATGAGAGATATTGCTAGTATTTACTACTTTATTTGGTTTAGACTGTGAGATGATTTCGGTTCATGAAAATACCGGCAATTCAAATGTTGATTAATATTTTTATGTACATATGTACATTTACAACATTGTTAACAAACTTATACAGGCTGAATTTAATAAATGTATACTTTGAAGATGTTTATATTTTACTTTACTAAAAGCAAAGCAAACCTGATAAAAGATCGGTCAGGGTTCTTAGTTATCCACATTTGATCACGTGGTTCCGTGCAATTACGCGAATAGAAATTTAAGTTGCAAATGTCAAGCATTACGAAAGTAATGATATTCAAACTAGATGAGATATCTACTGTTGCAGCTATTTGTGGCTCCAAGACGATGAGATGACTCCGTCTTCGATACACATATAGTATAGTAAAATAACTTACATACATATATGAGTGTTTTATAAAATCTCATCATCTGCCTTACTTAATTCATCTTATTAGAATACCTTAGACTGCTGAATGTAGGCTTTGGTGGGCAAAGAAATGTACGTCAAAATTTTCAGTGTTTTAATATATTAAGACTATCTTTGAAAATTCGAATGTCAAAATATAATCTACGCACTTTGAATGGACCGCAACATTTTATCATCATCATCATCATCTCAGCCAAAAGATGTTCACTGCTGGACATAGGCTTCCCCCAAGGTTCTCCACAACAACCGGTCCCGTGTCGCCCGAATCCAGCAGCTTCCCGCGACCTTCACCAGGTCGTCGGACCACCTTGTGGAGGGCCTACCAACGCTGCCGTTTGTGGTAGCTCGATCTTACCTGGGGATTATTCGCACCCTCTTCCCTGCCACTTCCTAGACCGCTACCGTAGCCTGGAGTAGCAGGCCTGTCAGAGACTAGGGGCCGTTTTGTTTCTTGTGCTTACCATAATGGAGGGGGGTTTGCATATTGGCGATCGCAGTGAGATGGTGTACTCAGTAGGCCGCTGCTGTCTATCCTCTGGTGTACTATACCTTAGTTGAATTTTGAGATACCCACAGGAGGAGATGGGGTGTCGCTATTCTTAGCCGGCACCACACGGCTCAATACAATATACATCAATACAATACAACCCTACATTGTCGAATACAAAAAATAATAAACTGTAAATAAGTTTTAATCTCGATAATGAATACATTTTATTACTATCTTTTTTCATCATGTATATTTTTTGCAAGCGAACTTTAATCAGTTTCTGACATGAGATAGTGAGAACATATTACTTATACATTACAGGGCTCTCTAGACGGTATGACATTGTCCTAGATTACGAGTTCAGATTAATTCAGATAGTGCTAATTATAATAAATAATAGCGCGTAGTTGTATCGTCTACTCGATTCTAATCAATTTTATAGCATTGTTTACCATTCGTACATATAAAGTAGGGCTTTGAAAATTTGATGTTTTGGTGGTACCTCAAATACACAATGGCTACTTTGTTAATTACAATGTTAGATGCCTGCGGGTGTTATATTGATCAACACTTAAATGTACACTATAATTATTTCTATTCTACTTTTTCCACTCATAACTTCTGACTAAGTAAAGGATATTCACCGCTTTACAAAACATAATTTTATGAAGTTAAGTATCGAGAAAGTTATATAATAGAATAGGTAGAAACAGAAAACAAACACAAAATCACATATGAAGCCACAGTAGGTGCGCGCAAAGCGAATGACATTGTTGATATTAAGTGTTGCTAGTTCAGGAGGAAATAGCTTAGACATGTAGTTCTTTTATTTTATTTTAGAATTAATACACCTAATTTACGTTTCTTAGGTAAAAATATTAAGTAAAAAGTATATCAAGGTATTTCTGTAGTTTTTGAAAATAATTTTCGTTTTTTACCCTTGAATAGTTTTTCTGTAAATTAATTAAAGATCTTATGAAAATTATTTTTAATACATGTTATTCATTGTGAACATAATTTATTAAATGGGTTTATAGATTATATTATTAAGGGCAAGATTAGTTGACGTCCTTTAAATATTTATGTTGTCTAATATTTTTAATGATTTTATGATTCCTTTATTAGTTACTTAGTAATGTGTTAACCAATTCTTACATTTTTTTAAGAAAAATCATATTAAGTGACAGATCCGGGTTCATAAATATTATAAATATTAGTGTTGACTTTCAGTCTCGAATAATATTGATATAGAGGTGAGGTATTATACGTTGTTAATGAAGTAACTTCATTAGCAACATCATAACAACACATTTTAATACTTTGATAGTGTTCTTAGGTTACTTATTTTCTTAACACTTGCTTGTCTACTAGTTGCATGTTTCCTTCCGATTCAATCATCATAAAATTATCTCTATCCAACATTCTGCATTTTTAAAGAGTTCTTAGGCACAGTAAAAAAAAAACAAAAGATTACTATCGATACAACATTACCCTGTATTATGTCATTAGCTTTATTTTAAAGAAATTGATTGCCACGTGTTAAACGAATAAAAGACATAATACACTGACTTACTAAATAAAGCCAGGATATTTTAACAATACTTGAACATCACTCATTTTATTATTATTATTATCTCCACGAGGCATGAAAATTACATTAATTTCAGTTAGAATACATAGAAAACTATTGTTTTACTTTGTTTCATAGCCAATAATGAACTGTTCGTTATACAGAGACATAACAAGGTGCATTGCATTTGATACGAAGCACATGTGCATACGCAACAGTGACGCAAACACGAACATCCTAATGTTATACGGTCTATTTAAAACGTACTACATTGCTTTTACTGCAAATAGAAGAAGCCGTATTTTATAGACTAGTGAGTGATCCCAACTTCACATGGATAGAATTATTGGTAGTGAGTAAGTAGTTGGTTGATACAAGATTTATTAAAGGTATTCGTACTTTGACACGAAGTTTTTTCACGAAATTTGGTTACGTTTTTCATTAATCCAAGAAAATGTACTTTAATTTGATGGATCTTGGATTTTATTTCATAGATTAGTCATACCTATACTTTAATTATATTTGTTCTTACGTCCACATTATTCAAATTTTACTTTTCAAAATATCGTGTATCTTCAACCATCTGAAAAATTCATTATAAACTCGTACTGTATCGTTATCGAACCGAATTCATTATTGCTAATGACCTAAGTCTTAACTGTGGAGAGAAGTAAAAGTTTCTGTAACAATATTATTATAATCTTCTAAGGTTAGAAGATGATTAGGAGTCCATAAGTCTGAAGGTACTTGCACACTAATGTATTAATATTACTTTGTATATCATTAGAGAATGTGATTTCTTAATAGACATGTGTATTGGTATTACTCTTTGGTCATGAAATAGTTTATGATCTTTGCTCTTGGAACATGTATAAATTATTATAATAGATTGATGATTGTACTTCGAAATACAATGATATGTGTGTACTTTGTATGTATATATATGTATATATAAATATGATCTAAATTTGATTCCTAATGTACTTGGAGATTATTTAAAATTGTAATACATCAAATATTATAAATTACAGTACATTTTCGGGAATTTTTTAATCAAAAAATCAAAGAATAACAATAATAATTAAAATTATATTTCGGACATCTGACACACAACGCCATCTAGTCCTTAATTACGAGTAAGTAGAACTTGTACTATTCGGTACGAATATATGTATATTTTTTTTGTAAATATATACATACATACTATTCTCGGAAAACATCCAAACTCCGTCCGAAGAAATCAAAACATCAAAAAAAATATTTTCCGATTACACGGTCATTTAGACCGGCCCAGGCATCGAACCCGAGACCTCAAGCACAGCAGTTGTATACGCTACTACTTCGCCACGAGGTAATAAAATTTAACTGGTATTGTAACAAAAATGATTTCAGACACATTAATTTTCGAAGGATTCTAAATTGTTTCCAATTATTAAAAATAACTAAACTAAACGTTCTTTAATGTTTTCATAAATTAAAAGTAACCGATCGATAATCGATAATGAAAAAATATTTTTGTAATTTCAATTTTGTTTGTTGCGTTATTTATATTCTTCTATTTACACTTCACTTTTTTATAAACAAAATACCTCATTTTATTCTTACCTAATATCTTATACAAAAGAATACGTTCGTATTATACAAAAATAGTGCATCTGAACCTAGCTCGAAATATATTCCGCTTGAACTACTGAAGTTTTCGCCGTAATTCGCCATAATTTATACCAAATCTCCTGCAATATCTTGGTTAAAACGACATATTGGTGCACTTTATACGATTCTTTCAGTTCCAGTACTCCAAATTAACATTCTGTAAACCAATAGAGGTAATAAAATGCAATCTTATCGCCAAACACATAACCATATATAACGTTATCGTAAATTATCCCACCTTAGAGCGAAGCTCTGCTATACTAGCGTATATTTTAGACTGTCCTTTCTTGTTGTTGCCTATAACGCTAATTCCAAATGATGAATCTGTAAGTTGTTAAGTACGCATCTAATTATAAAACTTTCATCGTCAGTCATTTGATGACGTGCTGATTTATTTCTACAGATGTTGTTTGGTCTTTAATTATTGCAGTTATAACTAGCAGACATTAATTTTTGCTGTCACCACGAGTTCTGCTATACGTTTCTTTTATACGAAAACATGCATCATATATAATTTACTGAAACTTAAAAGAACTAAACTTGTAGATATATTTTGATTATCAACAGCTTTTAACAGTCAACTACTGGACATAGGCCTCTGAGTAGCAAGGAGGTCTCTGTCTACTATACCACGCTGACCAGACTCATACAGATCAAGTTTTATGTGGATAGATTTTAAATAATTCAAAATTACTTTTTTTAATACAGTTACAATTTACAATCTACTGCACAGTTTACAATCTAAATAATAATATATAATAAAAATAATAATTATTTATTTTTTTACCACAATTACAATAGATGTTACATTTAGAAATATGCACATTATCTTTTTTTTTATGAGATTGTGGCAGACTGGTGCCTAAGCTAAGCTCGAGGCTTGTGTTTCAGGACACCAAGTACTCGTATTGTTACATTTATGTTACGCAAATGGGCTATGAAATTCAATAATCACCATAATAATAATTAATTCGATTATTTGACACATAATGCCATCTAGTTTCAAACCAAACAGAGCTCGCAACATGATAACTAGACAGATTGATAGCAAACTTAAACTTCTCTTTTTTTTCCTCTTTTACTATTTTTTTTTAAATATATACATATTACACGTAAAAACATCCAAACTCCGAAACAAAATTTGCAGTATATACAAACATCTGATCTGACCTGGGAATCGAACCCGAGACCTCAAACGTAGCAGTCGCACTCGCTACCACTACGCCACCACAACAATTATATTTAAGTTTTTTTTGTTTTCTTTTTAGTATCCCAGTTTGGAACAAATACTGTTATTGTGTGTTTGTGTGTGTGTGTGTGATTGTTTGTATGTGTGAATTTATGCCATTGGCAAGTCCTAAACAATTACCGAGAGCAGTGCCTCAGTGTCGTCGTAGTTCAACCTCCCCAAATATTCAGTCAATGTTCTTTTACACCTGCTCTTTGTTAGATGGTATATTGGCACAACTTTGTTGACCTTATTGTACAGGAAGCCACTAATGCAGCAGAAGAATCTTCTGGAGTATTTTGTTTAAAACTTGATGCGTTGGGCAGGATTGAATCTTCGACGGCCACTGGAGACAGTTCGGTTATAGGCCAGTAAAGAATGCTGTTTCAGCAGCATGTACAGTATGAACAGTTGGCGCACTGTTAAAACTTGAGTCTCCTGGTACAGTAAAGCCGTAGGAAAACGATATGGTTTATAAAATGACACCTTCAAAATAGCTTTTTGTGCTCTCTCAAGCTCAATTAACGTAGATTTCGGTGCTCCACCCCATACAGTGATACAATAAGCAATAAGCGACTAAACGAAGGCAAAGTAAACCGATTTCAACCAATGAGTATCCAGGACACATCTAATTGTTTTGAATATGTACATTAATTTGCGTAATCTACCACTTAGGGCGTCTATATGTTGATGAAATCCTAGAGTATTATCAGTGACTACTCCTAGGTACTTAACGAATAAAAACTAGTAGAAGAAAATCAATCAAAAGTAGAAATCAATTAATAATGCATTTTGAAAATAACCTTGAAGTTGTTGAAGGTGTTACCAAGTGGCGTATAATGGGATACGCTTATGTCTAGCTGTATACTGCAATATGCTGATGATAATGAAGAACTTGTTTCTTCACCTAAGATCAACACAAGATGTAGAACTAAGTAAACTATTGAAGAGTTTATCTGGGACTTAGCCCCCTCACGATAGTTGTAGATTGTGACTCTGTAGACTGCCACGAGCAGGCGAAAGGACACAAAACTTTATACACACATTCAATCATGTTAATCTGTCACATGTTTCTTGTTACTTTATGATTTTTTCTTATAACTATAGATTAGGTAGGAACTAAAGGTTGTCTGGAAGAAATTGCTTTTAGCGATAAGGTCGCTATTTGTATATGCTCACCCAACTAATATACTTTACTTTACTTTATACTTTATACTTTATTGAACAACAAAAATAATGATAATACATGTATATGTTACAATGCATGACATTCTTTAAGACATTTACTATATCTTGGGTTAAGAACTGTACTCCTAGATAGGTAACTAAGTTACCTGTGGTAAGGAATTACAGTGCCGGACCCCTACTGGTATGTCGGTTGCTTTTACCAGTATATAAGATACATATATGTTTGTGTGTGCATGCGTGCATGAGTGTGTGCGAGTGTGTATATGTGTTTATGTACGTGTGTATGTATGTGTATGTACATGTGCTTGCTTTTATTTAATTAATTATAAAGAATTCAGTTTCATCATAGCTTAACGTTAATAAATATTTAGTTGCAGCCTTTTTACAGGCAAAGTAAGTCAAGCCGTAGATGTCACACTTTGCATTGATTTTATTGTACAAAGACGGACCAAGATACATCGCAAATCTCTTGAAGAACGGTGTGTATGTATGTGGGATGGCACAAATTTTATTTTTTCTGCGTGTTGTGATGTCTCTGTATGGTGTTTGCAGGTGTTGTATCATAACTATTTTCAGTATATAAAGCTGTCTTACATTGAGTACGTTCCACGATCTATATAGCTCTCTTGTAGGGAATAAGATCGGTCGAGATGTAGCCACCTTAAGTATTGCTCTGTGAGCTATCTCTAGGGGCAACAGAATAATTTTTGCTGCCCCACCCCAGCAAGAGATACCGTATTCGATAATAGACCGACAAAGTGCATAGTATACAGTACGTATTATATGATGGTTGGCAATATGTCGCAGGGTTTTAAAAACGTAAATCAATTTTCTAACACGGCCTGTCAAGATATTAATGTGATGTCTAAAGTTTAAATTATGATCTAAGACTATACCAAGATATTTAGTTTCGGTAACTGAGGCAATAGTCGGGCATTGGCATGGTGATTGGAAATGAGGGGAACAGCAATGAGCTATTATAGAAATAGGTGTTTTTGGCTGCGTAACTATGTTAAGCGAAAAAGTAATAAATTTAGTTTTCATTGTATTTAGAGTTAGGGTATGTGAGAAGAGCCACTTCAAGGTAAAATCAAACCCATGCTGGGCAACACCCTGAAGTTCTGACCACGAATCTGAGAAAAAGGTGAGCGCAGTATCGTCCGCGAAAGAGATAACTTTACCATTAACTAAATTGAGATTGCAGAGGTCATTAATAAATATAAGAAACAAAGTAGGACCCAAAATACTTCCCTGAGGGACGCCGTAGTGTATTGGAAGTTCGTCACTGCTGTGGTTGTCTATAGAAACAATTTGTGTGCGTCCAGAGAGATAGCTTCTAAAGAGCTCGAGCGGAAGGCCTCTGACCCCAATTTGTTCTAGTTTAAGTAAGAGAGTAGGAATGGGAATAGTATCAAATGCCTTTGCAAGATCTAGAAAAATAGTCAGAACCTTCCTACGGGAGTTTAATTTTTGCAAAATGTAAGTTACCAATTCACCCACTGCGTCACCTGTTGATTTCTGTTTCCGAAAACCAAACTGTTGTGGGGACAGTATTCGGAAGCGTTCAAGGTACCCTATCAACCTCCTGTTAATTAGTCGCTCCAGGATTTTAGACATGGCACTCAAGACTGCTATAGGTCGGTAGCAAGTTGGCAAGTTACCAGGTTCACTCTTAAAAACGGGATGAATTATCGCTCGCTTGAATGACGTGGGAAAGACACCTGTTCGAAAGCAAGTGTTAAAAATGTAAGATAAGATGGGCGCGATATCGTCCGCGAAAGAGATAACTTTACCATTAACTAAATTGAGATTGCAGAGGTCATTAATAAATATAAGAAACAAAGTAGGACCCAAAATACTTCCCTGAGGGACGCCGTAGTGTATTGGAAGTTCGTCACTGCTGTGGTTGTCTATAGAAACAATTTGTGTGCGTCCAGAGAGATAGCTTCTAAAGAGCTCGAGCGGAAGGCCTCTGACCCCAATTTGTTCTAGTTTAAGTAAGAGAGTAGGAATGGGAATAGTATCAAATGCCTTTGCAAGATCTAGAAAAATAGTCAGAACCTTCCTACGGGAGTTTAATTTTTGCAAAATGTAAGTTACCAATTCACCCACTGCGTCACCTGTTGATTTCTGTTTCCGAAAACCAAACTGTTGTGGGGACAGTATTCGGAAGCGTTCAAGGTACCCTATCAACCTCCTGTTAATTAGTCGCTCCAGGATTTTAGACATGGCACTCAAGACTGCTATAGGTCGGTAGCAAGTTGGCAAGTTACCAGGTTCACTCTTAAAAACGGGATGAATTATCGCTCGCTTGAATGACGTGGGAAAGACACCTGTTCGAAAGCAAGTGTTAAAAATGTAAGATAAGATGGGCGCAAGGACACGTGCGTAACGTTTGAGAAACCTCTCAGAGATACCATCCCAGCCTGTAGCCGCATTCGATTTTAGGGAATTAATAGTGACTATAATTTCGTCTGGGTCTGTCAACTCTAGGGCAAAGGAATTTGATTGATTGGAATTGTGGGTGTTAATAGCAGCGTAGTTTGAAGATATGCTGTTAGCGAGGGTGCCTCCAACATCAACAAAAAACTGATTCACCTCATTGCAAGACTGATGTGGTGACGAACAAAGAGACAGTAGTTGAGATGAGGTGTGTTTATGTTTTGATGTGTTTGATACAGCTTTCAACGCATCCCAAAGCTTTTTGGGATTTTGGCTAGCCTCATACAGTTGTTGGGCATCATAACGTCTCCTAGCTTTCTTCAAGATGGCTGTACAAAAGTTTCTGTATCGCTTATACGTGATGACTAGGATGTGGTTCTCAGGTGACTGTTTAAGTTTTTTGTGGATTGCATCACGATTACGATTGCATCGCAACAAACCCGGGGTAATCCACGGTTTTAATGTTATTTTCTTAGCAGGAACCTTTGAACGTGAAGAACATTTCGCTATCAATGGTTTAATTGCACTTATTAAAGAGTCGATCGCATTACCTGGATCTGGAATGGCGTAGAGGAAAGAAAAATCTAAGGTCAGAATAAGGGAGTCAAGAGAATCGTAGTGAATCCTAGTTATTGTTTTAGAAGTATTTGTTTTCTCTGCAATGTTCGAGATAAAAATTAGAGACGGACAATGATCTGTAACCGTTGAATCGTATATTAATGTCACTATCCTGGACCTTGTTCGTACCATTATGTGGTCCAAACAATTTTTGCCCCTAGTGGGGTGAGTGTGTGCAGGTAAGAATCCATGAAACGCTAGATGGTTAAGGTATGACTGAGATCGTGCATCCAAAGATTCTGGTTTAATATCGACGTTGATGTCTCCTGTTATAATAACTGATTTGTAGTTATTGAGATTAGAAATTATGGTATCAAGTGCCAAAAGAAATGTGTCAAAGTTTTCAGCTGAGGGTGATCGGTAAATGCAAAATATTGCTATCTCAAAACCTAACTTAATGATTAGGCCTGAGGCCGATTTGTGAAATTCTGGTTCCTCGAATGTGTGTGTAATAGTCTCCTTAATGTACACAACCACACCATCACTCTGGTTTATGTGTTTGGAGGTTTTGTGCGAGATGTAGTTTTGCAGAAGAGAAATAGAAATATTACTGTTGCATGGTAACCAGCACTCCGTCAAAACCAAAAGATCACACTCCAGGTCAATGCGATGAAGTAGCGCTTGAAAGTCCAAGATATTGCAATTTATAGATCGAATATTTTGTGAAAGTATATTTAGAGATTTGTTAGAATGTCTTAGAAAAGATTTGGTTTGTTCGGGGATGCATTTATAGGTTTCCGATACAGAGAAACCGTCAACATTATCACAAACTTCATTTATACTGGTCATTTTAAAATGGATAAAGTCAATTTTAGATAGGTTACCGCTTCAAAGATGTATGGGACTTTCGGTAATTTTAGTAAAACAGGCACAGTACAAGTATGATTTTGTATATACGTTTTATGTATTTGTGTGGAATACTTTGTAAGTGTTGTGTAGGAGTGTTTTGGTGTGTAATTTGTACAGTATACTAATATATCAACAACATTATAAAGGTAGAAATAAAGAAATGAATTTGAAAAATAGTTAACAATAAAAGAGGACAAGGATTCCAGTGCCAGTCATGCGATGCCTACGTCCAGGAGCTCCTTCAGTTGTATCTCGCTCTTGACTACAACAATTTGGCTATTCGGGTCTTTTCTCAGCAATACGCGCCCATTGTTAATCCAACAAAATCGGTATTGGTTGTCTTTTGCAAAACTTCGAGCCGAGTAGAAAAGACGTTTGGAGTTTATAGTCAACTGTTCTGCAATATAAATTGGTACAATTGGACTACTCATCCCCATATGGGATGAATTAACTTTATTGCTGACTGTGGCGTTATTGTACACCTTAACAGCCGAAAGTATGCTACTTTTGGCGAGAGTATTTGAAACTCAACTGTGATCGCTGAACATGAGTTTTCCCTTTTTGAAGGTTGTCTCAAGATGTCACGTATGTCAGACAGCTGTATGTTCGCGTCTACTGACTTAGAGAGGTTTATAAAGGAATCGTATAACATAGTTTTGGTTTCTTGAGGTCTTTTCGGTACATTACGGATCTCGATACAAGTTTTAACAAATGAGCGATCAAGGTTCTCCAGCTTCTCTTCAAGTTCCACTAACTTGTGCGTCAAGGTGACGCGTTGTTTTTCTAAACAATTGATTTTTGAGTCGAGTGAGGCGAGTTGTTCGGTCACATAGGTCAGTGATTTTTCAATTTCCGAGTTAGTTTCTTCAATTTTGGCGTTGCTTGTTTTTATTGCCATAATATGAGACTCCAGTTGGTCTAAGCGCGTATTTTGTACGTGCAACATGTTTTGAAACAATTCTTTCATTTCCTGTTTGAAGTCGGACAAATTGTCTTTGATTAGATCATGTTCATTTGACGGACAACGCCGCTTGGACCTTTGTTTGATGTTGGAGATATTAGGTGAGTTTGCATGTTGATTTTGCGAGTTGTCTGTGTGTAGTTGTTGAATGTCCAACTCCGAACGAGAAGGGGGTGTGCGGCTTAGTTTGGACATTTTCGCTTTTGTAACACTTTTACTTTGTATTTATGAAATTAAATTAATTTAATATAAATACAAAAAGTATTTTTCACTCGACGCAGATTTGATCCACGACCGTAGAAACCGAGTTCACCGCCCTTATGTAACTGGCTATGGAGACCCTAATTTATAAACCCATGATAAATTTATAATTTATAAAATTTATAACCCCTAATTTATAAACACCCACTAATATGCTCTTGAGTCTTGTGTATAATAAGTAAAAATTTTGATTGGATTTGATTATTCTATTCTATTTCTTTTTTATGTAGAAGTCATTTGAAAATAACCCAATGAATTGCACGTAAATAATTTGAGATATTCTAAAATATTTTTTAATCGAAAAATACACTCTTTAGAAACTTGTGTCTTTCCTACTTTCAGTTTTTAAACTAAACTAATACTGTAAGGATTTCTGATTTGTAAAAAGGAATTGAACGACTTTACTCATCAGATGGTAATGCTTTGATATGGGGAAACGTAAACAAGTTTGGTATATCAAAGCATACATTTTCCTCATTAGATCAAAGAGATACTTACTCTGCAGAAACATTAACTACAAAATTTAATCATTCGGGTTCTTTTAAAAAAAAATGTTTTCTCATTTTCTAAAGATTACTTTTATTATTAAAATCGTAGTTCGTACTTGAAAAAAACATCTATTACTTCATCGATTATTAATAAATACCGTTGTAATATAGTGTGGGCCAAGAATTCGTTAACATTTGAAACTAACATCCCACAAAATCATGTTCTTGGGACCGATACTACTGGAATTTGCTGGCTACAATCGTAACACATGGTTTCAATAACATTTAGCCACTTGTCAAACATCTAACGAGTCCCTGCCGGTGGACAATGTCATGTTGCCGGAAAAACTGATTTCCAGACGAGGTGACATTCCATGGCCAATCAGAAGTCCAAATCTATCCATAGCAGACTTCTTTTTATAATAATCGTGTCTAAAACGATAAACCAAATATATTACATCAACTTATAGACAAAATTAGCGAAAAGATGTCGACGATCTTGCGGTCTTTTTGCCGATGCGTATTCGAAAATTTCGGTGCTCACTTGGAAGAGTGCAAATGTCAAAACGGTGGTCATTTAGACGATGTAATTTTAAAAAATTAATTCCAACTAATAAGCTTTCTTGTAAATAATCAATTTTTATATATCAAATGGTTTTATATGATTTCTTCAAGTGGTAACTAATTAGTGGCTCACCCTGTATTTAATCAGTGCTACTTGACATTTATGTATAGTTCACAGATATTAGGTAATGCAGTAATGTATTGTGCTCCTTACTGAATACTCGTCTTATATGAAATTTAATACAATTCAGATGGTATTCATAACGTACTAAGTTAGGCTAAAATACAATAAAAAAATAAAATGCAATGTAAATAGGCCCTATCTAGTCACATTTTATCTCCACACATTACTAAAAAAAAAAATAATGATGCCTCGTAAAAAATACATGTAAACGTCAACTCCAAAATTCCTTCCCGTGTTATAATAGTTATATCACGGGTAAAAAACATTCCGTCATTAAACGATTAAAAAGGTAAGTTCCCTTCTTTATTTTTGAGTTATCGCGTTTATATCTTTTGAATTGTTCTATTATTAAGGTTGTAAAATCACAAGTGTACTATGTTCAACCACCTAACTTGAACATAGCTTATGTTAGGTTAAATTTATTTTGTCGGTAAATGGTGTCGCTGAACATTCGTCTAACAGAGGTTTGAATATTATATAGTAATATATTTATTAAAACTTTTTGTTATATATTTTTTTTGTTATATTATAGTTGATACTTCAAATCATTCTTACTCAAACTATGGATCAAAAGAAATGTTTCATTTTGGTTTATTGCATATTAATAACATATTTAATACTTATAATTTAGTCCAGACGACAAATCTAAACTACAAAGATATAAGAAGCATAGCAATTTGCGTTCACATTTATTTTCATTTAAATTATTAAATACGTATAAGGGTAGTCAGAGGAGTGAGTAATATATATATAATATACATATATTTAAATTGTAATGTATATATACTACAATTTACAGGTTTTTTATGTGGTCTCACTTCATAATTGAAACTTATTGGCGTTAATAAATGTTTTGACAGATTCATTCAACAACCCAAAAGAAAAAGAGAGAGATATTCTGAGGAAATTTCTTAGAAAAAAAACAATAACAGATTGTCACATCAGAGTCAAGAATCGACGAATGCAGTGAATTAAAAAAATGTTGAAAACGACATCTAAAGATTTAAATTTACACATTTTAAATAAATCTTTTTAAAATAACATGCTAACGTTCGCATATTAAATAAAATACTGATATCAACGACTAAAACATAGAGGTAAAAAATCATAGATTGTGATGATAAATAACTTTTCATCATGGCTTATCAGTTATGATTAGTTATCACGTACAGCCATGCATGATGTATTGAAATGTTTAGACTAAAATTCTTGTTATTACATTTTGTTTCTTTTGAGCACTTTATTGCTGTACTTCTCTAGTGATTGACTGATTATATTATAAACAATAATGAAGCAAGTTATAAATAACAGCCATCACATGCATACACAGGAGAATCTCTAATTATATCTGTTGCGAAATCTCAGATATTTTAATAATTGAGGCCAATTATGCGTTACTTGGGTAATTATAACTATCAACAAGAACGTAATATGTTTTGTAGTTTGACGTATTAAATTGATACCGTGACGCACTTAACTACATCGAGACGTAAGAACTAAATGTAATTCACTTCTAGTTATAAATATTTAGATGGAACAGATGAAACTATTTGCGTCACGGTGTTACCAATCCGATTGTCTCACGGATATAAATGATGACCAGCTTTCACTTAAAACTAATTGTCCTGATGGCAATTTCTCAATCCACTGGTGACTGAGATGGATTTCTTCAGACACACCGTGACAATATTATTTATAACTCTCAATTTGTTATTTGGTAATTATTTCTTGCAACATCATTTAATTACCTAGTTACTGTAATGAGATTGAACGAACAATTATTTGCAGTTGTCTTCAATGAACACAGCAATTAGTTAACAGAAAGAATTTATTTGTGAACATTGGTTTTCCTTTCTTTTCTTTTAGCGTTGTATTTACTGTATTAGATTGATGTACTTCATAAACTCGTAAAGTATTAAATAAGAGCGAGTAGAGTATTTTTTTCTAATACAAATATAAAATAATAAAGCAAAAATAAAATGTAGGTTATTGTGATTTTTTTATTACAAATAAACTTTTGAACAAACAATGTAACTAAACACAAATAAATTCAATTGTGTGATTGATTTTATTATTTGTGTTATGAGGTAAACTGTGAAAGTCTCTGTTAACGCTAAATTTAATCTTCGGGTAGTAATATTAGGCAATAATAATTTAAACTAAAATGAAATACTTATTTTAAGCCGTTAATTAAAGGCGTGAATTAAAATTACATATATTTTTAAAGGAAGTACATTTATAAAATATTAATTTCATTAATAATATCAATTAAATCTTAGTTAAAACTATTAAATATAAATGTTAATTTGTACAATTGTTCTTGAAAAAGTAAAATATAAAATAAATTTGACTTTTAAGTAGCACGTTAGTCAGCAATAATTTATAAAATATATGGAAATGCAGTGATGTGGTAACATATTTATATATCCATATATACGGCCACATAGCACATACATATTTCCTATGTTCGTGAATTCAGTTCAAACACAATAGTTCGTAAAAAGTTTCAATGCGTGGTGCTTTGCAATTAAGACCTTTCTCAATTGAAATGCCTTTGTCTCTGCTGTTAGTGGTTTCTATAGCTTTTATTCCTTTTATTCTACAGCTTTGCTAAAGAAAGAAGTGAAAACTGACTTCTTTTCTAATCGTAACCTTTTATGATATGACTATTTTAAATTGTCACATTTATTAGCCTTCAAGTTTGTTTGACCATATGCAGCAGAATATTTTTTATTTAAAATGTTAACTGAATTTAAAATTACGCTATAGTCCAAAATCTACTATTGGAATATTGGGCCACCTCAAATCGCTATGATCGAAATTAAAGTTATTATAATAGTTTTAATGCATACGGGTGACAATGTGGTTTAACGTTCAAACGTTACTTAATTAACAATAGAGCAATTAAGTTGGTCGAACAACGCGTACCGGGGCAAAACGAATGCCATTTCGCGGACTCGCACCACCGCTCGCCAACGTTACGCTTCGACGGACAATGCATTTCGCTGATTTTGCTGACTATGTATTCGCTGATTCCTAGTTTTTATTCGTATAGGATTTAGCATATTGCCAAAAGATATTGAGCTGTTGAATAAGATTTTAAAAATTACAGGCTTGAATACTTATACCAAGGGTCTGGACATTAATACACCGATAAAATATCACCGAAATTTTGGTGAGTGTAGGTATATAAAAGGGTGTTCAACAATTCCAATTGTTAAAAGAAATGCACCTATAACTATAGATACAATCGAAAACTAAACATACTAAATAAACTTAGAATGGTTATTTGCAGTTTGCGTTAGTTTATACTATAATAGAATAGTGATTAGAATTTTTAAACGTTGTGGGTAGCAATCGATCTGGATATGCTCTTTTTTAAAAGTAATATCTGCATCTGTCGATCTTATGGAATTTTCGACTTTATTGAAGTAAGAACGTAATACTGCATGCGTGCTCGACGGTTCCTGTTACTTTTTACAAGTCTCTTCTTCAAAACATCACCAAATTGGTCGGTAAATGTTCACCGTGAACGACCAAAACTATCGAAGTATGCCCTTGTCAATCTTTGTCACTACATCCTCTTTCAGCCCGACCCGGGAATCGAACCCGAGACCTCAAGCACAGAAGTCGCATTCACTACCACTGCGCTACCGAGGCAGTTAAAGGCGAGGCAGTACCGCATTATAGTGCTAATATATCGCTGATTGGTTTCACTACCTACTCCAGAATCGTACCTCCATCTAAATAGACCTGAGTTGATATTTTAAATTTAGTTTTGATGACATATGCTTCATATGCTATAATACTCTCGGTAGTCAAAACTACTATGTTAGTAAATAGATTCTTTCTGTCATTGCATTTGCCCACCCAAAAAGTTATTCTGATTTTATTATCTAACTATTTTTGTAAAATCGGTTAAATTCTGCCTTATACTATATACCCCTAGTAAGGTGTTAAAATGTCAAAATATCTGACGTTCTTCTGAGTACTATTCAATATTGATTTTCCTACATAAAGTGCTTTGAATTCGGAGGAGATTTCTTTACTAGTTAGATCGCCTTTTCGGTAAGAAAATATAGTGAGCGGTCAGATCTTCTTGTATGATAATTTAATTAATTTTAGCTATAAATAAATTGATAAACAAAATATTATTCAAGTGATACTAAGCGTATGGAGAGTTTAAAATATGTCACCGTGTTAAATACTCGCTTCGAGTAATGCTATCACAGCGGTTTATTCGGCTCTTTTTATCACCCCACTCCATTTTCATATCACAAAAATATTTTAACAGAGATTGGTGCAGAAATAAGGAAACACAATGAATATTAATATGAGGTGATGGTATTATTGTTTTTTTTTTGTTTTAGTATCCATGAGTGACTGTACGTAGAGTATTTCACAAACAATGCTGTAAATTTCTCTATTGCCTTTAGCTACTAATTTTATTGAATTCTGAACAATGAGTGAGTAACTGACATAAACTTATCTAACCAGTGACAATGATAAAATTTCTTAAGAATATCTCGATTTCTTTATTTTTGTTTTGATAATTATGTATGCTAAGCATTTTTATTTTAAAATATAATCCTACTAATATTATAAATGCGAAAGTTTGTGAGCATGAACGTTTGTTACTCTTTTACGAAAAAACTATTTGATGGCTTTGGATGAAACTTAACAGTAATATAGATTATACATCAGAATAACATATAGCTTACAATTTGTAATGATATTATGTAATTTTGGTTGTAATATAACGACACATGTCAATTAAGTCGGGGAAAAATCTGGCGTCTGAGGGCTATCTTGGTGTACACTGCCTAAACCATTGAAGTAACACAAAGATGATGTACCGTAGGATTGTTTGTATGTTAAAAAATATTTAAAATGGTCTGTTAAGAAACTTAATGTGGCAGACCAAATTCCACGCGAGCGAAGCTGCGGGCAAAAGCTATATTTCATATAGTACAAGTAGTACTATAAAACTCAACCACATGTGGCTAACATATCGTGTTAAATAAAAATTATAGTTAGTATATCTAAACGTAACAGTTGCCACTTGGGGTATTTGGACATTTGCAAATAGATCTGATAATCCAACCCTCGCTATCGGTTGACACTTGTTTTAAAGTTTAATTAAATGTAATAATGTTTGGGCGATGATAAATGTCTTGAACGATATCGTAGAACAGTTTCAATTGGACGTTAAAATTATATCCAGCTTATAGGATTATAGTATGGTTCATTATTATCGAGTGATGCTATAAACTTCCTGAATTGAGTGTTAATTAGTTCGTTCAGAAAATAGAATATTTTATGTTGTATGACTTGATTTTTAACTGACTTCAAATTCAACGAGAATATTGTATGTTTCACTCTATGCATTTTGTTTTATGTATGTTAATCGATTACTCTGTTAATTGTGGATCGATTTTGCGAATTGTTTTTGTATTCGAAGAGGTATGCTCTCGAATTGGTTCCATTATCACCATTTTAGGATCTGATGATGGGCATCAAAAGACTCGAGGACAACCCTCAAATTTTAGTATATAGTATATGAGCTGAAAGATATAAATAATTACTAGGGTCTTTGCAAATTATATAAACAGAAGGGTTATAATGAAATAATCATGATTATGCTTAAAAGATGTAAGAAGATAACAGTATAAATAGAAAATAATTCTGTGTGTTTCGATAGCTGGGATATAATTTTACGTTTCATTACAAATTTTGTTTATTCAGGAACATACGACGAAAATTTATTTTTTCAGACTATTATTACGACTTTCGCCTGAAGATAAACAGCTTATATAGTCGTTCGTTTTCTTTTATTGCTGGATCGTGAAAGAAACAAATCGCTCGCGAAAGCAAGTCGTGCGTAATATTATTGGAATTCTAATATTTCCTACAGAGGTAAAACTTTTAGTTTGTGATAAAAGTTAACAAAAAACAATACATTTAAGTAAACTGGTCAACTGTGATGTTACCTAAAATTGTTATTATTTTATAAACATTATATAGATTGACAACATTTAATAGGCTTAGAAGATATACTAACATATACGTAACTTGAGTCGTCGATGTAAAAAAGTGTTAAATAAAAGAAAGGAGTTTGATCCTAACCTAGGACAAATCTTTGTGTGATGAACACGATCATTTATTTTGTGTCTGGGGTAATTTATCATTGCATGTATTTAGAAATATATGAGTATGTTTATTGGCAGTACCAGTAGCAACTTACCGTTCTACAAGATTTGCACAGTTTGGAACCAAATCACTGTGTGTGGGATTTGTGATGATTTTATAACTTATTTTTATGTAACATTATTTACATTTGTGCATTTTTGAAATCTTGTACCATAGTTCCTAAATTTAGAATTAGAAATCAAAATCAGGAGCTAACTTCTGATCTTGATTTTAAGTTCTGTAATCTAGTAAATTTAACAAAATGATTAAATTAAATAACATGTATTTCGAAAGAGAATATGTATATTTACTGGGTCATTCAACATTCTCATTTACCTGTTTATCAAGCAGTATACTACGATAAATAAATTCGCCGATAAAGATCGACCAAGATAGGATTTTCAGTGTTTTACTGACACCAGATTTCACATGAATACATTATCAAAATACATTATGTAAGTATCATGTTACTTATTAAAATACATGCGGTTCTCACTTAATAACACATTCAACGTTCCTTTGAAGCCTTACATGGGCAAAGTGTAGCGAGCTTGTGCTATAATAAATGCAGTTATTTAAGATCAGTCTAAGGAAATTGCATTTACTTATCGCAGGCACCTTTGACTTATTCTCACCTCTAGCGTTACGTCGCTACTAATGACTCAATTACATTCGCTTTATATTAAAACATTATTAAACGTATTTGCTACACTAAAATTTAACCTTGAAGCTATAAAAATAAGGTTCACATCTTTTGGCTTGAACTTTTTTTTCAGTTTACAAACACGTCGCATGAAGAGTTACAATGCTAAATCAACTTTTCCTGACATTAATTACATGTTGTAAACGCGATATTAATTGTTGATTTGAAATAGTGTTTGTTAATGTATGAGAATTAATTTTATGGGTTGTGTGTGGAGCAGTTGTTAGTTTTACTAAGGGTTATGTGGCGGCTATTATAATTACAGGTTAAATTTATTAGCTTCTAGATAAAGCATATAAAACATTTGCCATTTATGATAAATTTAAATTGTTATAACGTTTATTGGGTAAAGTTTTTAAATAAAAATGTATCGGATAACCTTTTATTAAACAAACATTTCCAAATCGGAAAAAGGCGTGAAACATGCGAACTTTTGAAACTGAAAAAAAAACTTATTGAAACATCTTAGGAGTGCTAATTCTTTTAAACGATAGAGTTAGGAAATACAATTGTGGTATATGGTACACTCTCTTTTGGCTGTAAGAAATAAAATCCAATATTCAACTAAATTTATTTTTTTAGAAGCAGACGTTTCAAATAACATATTTGTGCTATATATTATCACAATCCTGATAAATGGTAATCATAGCATCATAACAAGGATAATCGTTAAAATAAATATAAAATATAGATTCGTTATTTTGAGTACAGTTTAGATTGACCATAAATTTTCTAGCAACGAGTACGAAACCTCATAAATTCTATATCTATAGGATTATTTATATATACTAACGTTAATGAGAACGACACTGAATATGATCTAGTTTTATATGATATCATCGAACTTAATCTTAAGTTCGACGCTCAAAGTTTGAAGACAGATGATATAATCTCAGATATATTGCGATAGTCAGGTTTTTTTGAATAATTTATCAAGAGTATTTAAACTTTCATTTTTCTCAAAAAAATTTAAGAAACAGAGTTTGTGAGGAAAGACGACCACGTAAAAAAATTCACTTACGAAATGCGAGGCCACAATAAATAAAGATATGGTAAGGAATCCCATAAGGAATCAAGACCAGAGTAAGGTAGGTATATAAAGTGGACCGAAGTCCATCCGATTGGAGTAATCCCCTAGTAGCCTTTTTCGTAGCTTCGAGGTTTCACAGAAAATGATAAAGCGCTCAAGTCTTGAACACTCTTACGTCTTCATGCATTCTTACATTTTTTTTGAGATAAAAATGAAACTCAAAATTAAACTAATGAATATTATTTACATAAATAACAAGCTGACAACAAAAGTTTATTTAAAATTTTACTCAAGGAACTATTCTAGAAGCGGTACATGTACTTGGGGTGAAACAAATTGAAAAGCAAATAAAAAGGCTACCCGATAAAAACGAGGTAAACTTTTTCAATTACAAACTTGCATGGCGCGAGTGGATGTTAAGTATGAAAACTATTAAATTTATTACAGGATCGATACTTATTATTATGTTTGTTTTTGATAAAATTTTTATGTAAACATCCCGTGTACTTTCCATTTACGCACATTTTATTTGACTGCCTCGGAGGCACAGCACAAATGTTTATGAATTTGCATGATCTGCAAATATTTGTTTCAAAGTTAGGGTGTTTTTAATGTATAATATGTATGTATTTACAAAAAAAAGGAACATAAGTATTCTATCAGTCAATCTAGTTATCATAGTACAAGCTCTGCTTAGTTTGAAACTACATACATGGCATTGTGTGTCAAATGTCCGAAATATTTATTTATTTATTATTTATTTGTATATTTGCGAATAGGAAATATTAATAGTGAATACTTCATTGTTTACAACCATTTAGTAATTGTTGCTTTTATTAATTACAAGACGTACCAAGTATTAGTTAGTTTCATTGTAATGCATCTAAAGAACTATGAAGTATATTTCCACATCGTAAAACAATACCACTCGTCCCTGGCACTATGCTACCGTATAGATTGCAATCCTCTTACAATAGTTCTTGGAGTAAAAGCATGCTAGAGTTAGAACCCAACATATGCGACACAGATTCTGAAAAATATTTTTGTGTCAAAGAAAAGTAGCCTGTCACTTACTCTATTGAATCCTCTATTATATTATCTATAGGCATTATAACACAAGTTATTACCTTTGAATCATTTAGACATTTTGAGCTGATGCACTATAATGTGCAAATTGCCTTATTTTTGCGTATAGCAGATAGGAACAATAGGGGTGCGTGGCGCGTTCGAGTAGTCCCTAAAATTAAATCTCTATTAAAATTTCAGAAAACTGACTAAACTTTTATCAGTTATAAACTTTCGTGACATTTACGAAGAATTATTATCGCCTTATCTTTTGCACAGTTTTGCGAAGAAGGAATTCAACTTCGCCTATATTTTCATTCGGTGCAGTTTCTTTCAATTAGTTAGAACTTCATCCGGGCTCAATGCAGAAGAGTCCACTTCTTAAATTGACATTTAAAAGTAAGTTACAATTCAAACATTACACAATCAAGTTTTAAATGAATAAAACAGTTAAAAAATCATTAAATTTTTTTTGAAACAACAAACAGTAAGCGTAAAAATTAAACTGAAAAGCAGCTGAAACCGCGCGTAAATTAGTCAGCATTGTGTTTCACTCCCCCGTTCGTCCCGCGCCCTGCGTCCCACAAACGCAGCCAACAGTAAAAGTTAATTAAATAAAAATACCAACGGAATCCGCTCCCGCTGAGGTGTCAAACAGCAATCAGCAAATAAAGGACCGCCAATAAGTTAGCGAGGCTATTCACAGAATCGAAAAGGTTCTGATTCATTGTCACGTCTCGTTTTGATTGGACGTGCTTTGATACCGATAGCCGGGATTGCGATCGTTCAAAATTTTAATATTTTTTACTTTCCTCATATTCGATTCTATCCGTTGCGGTTTGGCGATATTTATAACGTTTTGTTTTGTTTTACCAAATCCCGGCTCGAGTGTACGATTGTAACATTTATCGAATCTCTACGATGTGTGGATTTATGAAACACAGTGTACACATATTTGGGTATTATATACGAAATGTGGTGGCTAGATTGTATGCGTCGGCACACGAATGCTATGATGCATATTCCTATAATTATGGATATTGTTTCGGCTGTTGAATTGAACGTATAATGTTCACGCGATAACGTTATCATGCATCAGTTGCTATTGAATCATTATTGGGCATTCTAAATGTATTGGGCATTAGGTTTTAGCAATTGATTCCACTGATAGGATGTTTATCTATACATAAACACTATACATAATTATGCTGCACTTCTTGAGATATTTGAAAGCTTTAGTGTTTAATTAGGGATCACATGTTGAATTTTTTTTTGGTCTGTGCTTAGCTGCTAGGTCGTTTATTTATTTATTTTAACATCTGAATTAGATCTCAGCATAATTAAAAAAAAACAGACCCAAAAAATACTTTGAAGCGATCAACCTACTCAATGAATTTTAATAGAGATAATGTTTAATCTAAAAATTGATTGCATACATGCAAATAATTGTCACCCTTTAGTGGGATAATTAGAACTATCGATAAAACTAACCGCATTCAGATGGCATAGCACAAGAGTATACTTGGCTATGTGCACGCGTATAATGCGACTAGTAATCATAATAATTACAGCTAGTTTCTTAAAAAATATCAACTCTTTCGAATCATATTAGATATGTGCTCTTCATTATTCATAAAAATATCATCCTTTGATTTTTTTTCTAGTCCATCACTCTAGTAGAGGATGGGTTAAGCTAATTAATCATCGCTAATAATTATTTTTAGACTAACTGTCAAACGAGTAAGGTCAACGTACGCAGAAAGTACAATTTTATTGTTATAGTCAGCGGTGACATTTTAAATTCAGTTTGTGTGTTGTAATAAATAGTTGTTAAAACGCTTGTTTCTAGTTAATACGAATTAATGAGAACGAGGGCAGGGTAAATAGAACTTACAAAGTTCTATTTTTTTTGTTTCGGTTGATATGTAGCAGATTAAGAAAACATGATTAGGATAATGTTGTGGCTAAAAAAAAGACTCTAAACTTTACAAGTTGGATTTTGCAGGTTAAAGTCTGGCTTTACACAAGCTGTAAAGTTTCCGTAAAGTTTTAATGTAATTATTTACTAAAATATTAGTAAATGATTACATTAAAACTTTACTAATATTATAATATTGTGAAATATATAGTCAAATAGTAAATGAAAATATGCGTGTGTGAAAGTGTATGAGTTACTTAATGCACCTTAAAAATTAACAGCTGTGTGTGAAAAATTAAATTAAGCAGGACTAGCTTTTCTACAACCTTTTTACTTTAAAAAGTCATAAAGAGTTGAAGCGTGTTCAAGAGTAAACAATCTTATAAGGATTTTTTTTTGTTTAGTAGTGTTATTTCTTAAACGAAAAAGATTTTCAAAATATATTTTATAGCTCTCTCTCTATTTAGTTACAAATTCCTGATAGACTAGTGTGAACTAGTCTGTCAGATAACTATAGATTATTGTTTCATAAGTCTTGGATAGAGACGTATATGTCAGGTATAAATATATATATGTATATACATTTCCGCAATCTTTATGTTTTGAATGTATATTTTAAACATATCCAAAATCTTGTGTTGACTGCACGGTTGGCCTGGCTGTTTAAGCGATTGCCACGCCGCTTTCTACTGCGATGAGTCTTGTGGGACACCACTTCGTGTAATCCACGAATAGGTGTTGTGACACAGGATTTATTCCTAGTACGAACGTTGTTTAAAAAGGAAAACAGAAAATAGTGTTACATGACAGATGACTATCTGAAACTATATCAGAAACTAATGAAGTTGGACCTAAATGTTGTCTGATTTTTTTGAGAATTGAATGAGCTTTGAATGAAAATTTAACATGGGCGCTCAGCCTATTTTAAAGGTAATTTTACATTTTTTTAATTCATCACCCACCACCACTAACAAAATTTTATTAAATACATTACCGATTTAAAAATAAATTTAAGCTCATGTTTCTGAAAAAACAAATGAAATACTACGAAGTGATTAATTGATTCTACAGTTAAATATTTTATGTTTTATAAACATGAGCACGGCAGACATGGTTAGTAACTAACCCGATACAGGGTTTACTTCATATAAGTTGCTGGATTTCCTTAAAAATCTCATTCTCATTCCCTATTTCTCAATTTAATATGAATATAATTCAGCATTAAGGGGTGTATTGATGTTACCGGTAACATAGTTAACGGCATAAACAGTAACTGCCTATTTAACTAATACAATCCTTCTTTACCATCTATGGGTAATTACAGGTGTGATTGAAGAGTGGGAGAAAAGGGCTCCTCAGCTATAGCCACTCATTTTGAGTTGTTTTTTCGAGGTAAAAACATAATGGCATTCATAAAGTGTTGAATGTTAATAAACAATACACGGCAAATCACTAGATTTTGAGAAGTCGCTTATTTAATAGTCATGTTTAAACATATATACGAGTAAACATATATATTTCTCTATTTGCATATACACAACCTGTGGTGTGTTACCCGTAATAACTTTATACCTGTCTGGTGTTACTGTCATTTGGATCTTTGCACCCCATCTCTTCCAGGTAACCATCACATCGGATTTTGAGAGTGAGGGAACTGAGAGTGCATCAGTGTTTATGCACACACTTGTGCACTGTAATGTCTCCTGTGTAATATTTGCCTATAGCTTCGTATACTTTAAAAAAAATTGGTACTTAATATGCTCCAATTTATGTTTGTACCAAGTCAGACTATCTGTTCCCTTCACATCTATTGTTGAAGAGTATTTCCATATGCGAATTTAATAAGCATTCAAATTTTATATTCATGTAAATCAAACTGTTACCGTTAACACGACGTGCCGTCTTGGTTAAAAAACAGAGCCATGCTCATTGATGGCATGATGGAATGACGTCATTCTTTGGCTGCCGTAACGCAACGGCTTGACGTTTCATTCATTATGCGGTACTGAATGCGATCTGCGCGGTATAAAGCGTCTCTAATTATTTCCGTATCTGCATCCATCGAAATGCAGCCGGGTTGAGACTGGTTTGGTAGGTATCGATTACAGGGTTTCTTTTAAAGTTTTTTCCTGGAATTATCTTTTTCAGTTATAAAACTCACGGTTTTTATTTTATGACAAGTTGTACCTTCTTCGAAACACGAAAAAGGAATCCTCATTCCTCTAAATATACTTATAAAAACACTATTATTATTAGTATACAATGAGATTCTTTGGTTCTGCGCGAAAAATACCAAGTATCTTAGCCATTTTGCTGTTTTTACATGTCAATACTATTTCTGCATAAGGGCTAGCCTCATGATCTAAACACAAACTTGTTTTCTAATAAGAGACCTACGTCCAGCTGTGGACTACTGAAAGCTGCTGCTGATGATGATAATGGTTAATTCATTTATCTGAAAGAAATATTCGTAAATGCATTGTACATACCAACATTAACGTATTCAGAGTAGAGATTTTCTTTCTTTCAATGACTAAAGAGTAGGAACTCCGTAGTGGGTAAACGAATCTAGTCTATTAAGCAACATTGTTGCAGGCAAAATAAATGAAACGTAAATATCAGCTGCTGTGTAGACGTCTGGCACTGTCATCGCAACAACCGTTTTAACCTAACTGAAGGTCGTCTTCAATATAAGCTGCATATATAAATAACAAATAAGATGTTCTTAGTTTTCAACCCCCTTTGAATAAATGTTTAAGTTTGTTCTATCACTCGAAATACATTTGTTAGGCGTTGATTTATAAATGTATAAATGTATAGGTACTATGTTTCTTACCATATTATAGGATTTGTATTTATATGATATTCGGCATACTATCATTTTATAATGAATGTGAATATAATCCTCCTCCTCGCGTCGTTATCCTCATTACTGAGGGGTCGTGATTCCCTAGTTGAGGGATGATCTTGCTCCGAACAGTTGCACGCCACTTATTCCTCTCCTTGGCCGAATGGAGGGCAACGTGTAAGTTGGTCCCCAAGGCTGTTCGGATCTGGTCAGTCCACCTAGTTGCACTACGTCCTCTTGGTCTCCTGCCGTCAACCTTTCCGGTGACCATAAGTTGTTCGAGGTTGTTCCCTTCTTTCCTGGCGATGTGACCAAAGAACTCAAGTACTCTTCGAAGGCAAATAGATGAATGAATATAATAGGTGGATATAATATACATACATGGGAAAACCACGTGGATTCTGACGTGAGTAGAAAGAAACAATCCCAACATTAATTGATTGTGTTTGTGAGTGATTTATTATTTGTTTTTTATTTCGCTTACAATTATATTATTTCATCTAAATTTTTAAAGGTCTTTCAGCAAATAGAGAAAGACCGAACAACATCTACTTGTGATCGCTGTAGGTGTTTATGATCGTTGAAAACTGCTTTTATTTGAGGAGTTTGAATATTTGCCACTGTAGCGCACAGACCTTTCACTTGCATAATTTAGACTACTACTTAATAAACTTTTTTTGTCTATTTTATTAAAAGACCTTTGTTTTTTATTAAATTAAATATTAAACTTAATACTTGATCCATACAGCCGTGGGTCTGAAAAAGTTAAAATAAGTTTTGTAATGAGATATATGTGACTCTTTAGTTCTATAGATGACAAACAAACCTTGTGACATGACACGAATGGTTGTATTCTTACTTTAGGAAATATATAAATAAGTTTAGAACAGGTGCGTCGTTTCTAACAACATCCACTACAGTGATAGCTATCGCATCGTCAGGCAGGATTGTAAGCGACGATATTTTAACGTGTTTTAGACTCGTATGCGGCGATAAAAATCTTGAAAGAGTAAAAATTTTACGACATGTGAAATCGGGAGCTCAGTGCAGGAGATAGGAGAATAATTTTATACTTATATGCTTTCGGGTGTAAAATGAATATTTTTTTATCGGTAAGTATACAGGTTAACATTTGCAGTCAATATGAAACTGATGACGCAATCTAATATCGAAATGTGGCTACATATTTATAACTTATTAATATATGGTAAATGTGTACTTAAATACTACTATTGAGTAAGATTATAGTTGGGCATCTCCAGACTACAGTAAAAATAACTTTCACTGTACAACATTTTCACGGGTGTTATAGACAGCAGTGAAAATGTGTGTACAAGATTTAGAGAAAGGTATTGTAAATTGGCTCACATGTAACAGACTCGGGGCTATTTGTCAACTATGTATAATTTCACTTCAACCAAGCATCACGTACGACCGACACGCTCGTTTTGTTTCCAACCGTAATAAGTACAAGTAACGCTTATTGCCATCGACATACCACAAGTATCTGTTGCACTGGCGACACAAATTCGAAGTCGTAGTTATTTGTCAACGTCTGTGGTTATTTCTATTGCAACTCACTGTTCAGAATCAGAGCGTACCACCTTAGACATATATGTCGTGTTCTGACGACTTTGTTATTTTCTATGTTTATGATTTAGTGGTTTCATAGTGACACACGATGGATGATGTAGTAGGCGTGTTTCTGATAAAATTACGTTAATAATGCTAAATACGCACGCAAAATATTCTATGTTATTGTGCCAGTGGGAAATGCTAAAGCGATGTTTTAGTAATGAGTGATTTGTGTCGTATTCATTCCCATTACTTAAGTTGTGAGAAGGAAGGCGTGTGTAGTAATAATTAATATTGTTGCTCTATTATTGTTATAACAAGAACCAGCGCCGAGGGGAAGCGTCTGGAAATTGTCGCTGTTCGTAGAATATTGTAAATTGTCACTTGAAGTTAATTAGGTTGTATTTATAACTTTTTTTACTATGGGCTTTTGATACAAGAATTTTTTAAATCACGTACTTTGTACACGTTTTTCCGTTAAAATTAAAATTATAGATTAGAAACAATAGCTCTATTATAAGTATTTAAAGTATTTAAAAATAGACCTAACAAATGCGTGAGTTCTATTTTAAACTTAACGAATTATAGACTTCGCTGTGCTTTATGGTAATCCACGAACTTAAATAACTACACAAACTATATGGATGAAGAATAATGTTAAAGTACTAGTGTTAAATTCATTGAAATCAAAGAATCATAAGGCATCTACTTGTTTAGAATCTTTAAAATAGTTATAAGATATTCAGATACATAACTAACTCTCTGTTAGTATGGCGATCGAAGATCGCAAGATCTAGGGATAGACCGTGATCGATTGCGATAAACAAAAAGGCAAGCCGAACTTCTGCAACAAAGACTTTACTTACATAAGTACTTCTAAACTCGTAGAACGCCATTTCCTTTCTCCAACTAATGTCATAAATAGTTCAAGCGTGACTTCTAACAGTTATTGTCAGGATGTGCTGCGGCCGTGGATATGACTAAAATACATATTCAACAATATGTTTCGTTATAATTGTATATTTGAACCTTTTGTTTTTAATTATAAGTACACATGATTTGATATACATTTATGAGTGTCTCATTTCAGTCTTATACGACTTTTCTAATTTTCATATTATTATATATAAATCTGGAATAAACAGTTTTTTATTAGATTTGTCACGATTAGCTCGGACTGAATGTGCTTCTGAACTTAAACTTGATAAACCGTTGGCATTCTTTCTACTACTATCACCGAGTTCAAGACCATTTTGGTTTTACAGTACAGTAGTTATTATGCATTTAATTAAATCGTAAGGCATTATAAACTTTATATTGTAGTCTTTGCTTAGCTGTTGATTTAAATGAATGAAAGTCTGGCATATAAACACAGGTGACAATGTACAATCAACAGATACGAAAACCACAACGGAAGTGATCTTGAAATGTTTACATATACAACTTCAATATATTTAAATGAGGTTAAATTAATTCATTTCATATGCATATTTTTAGTGAGTCTTACATACGGCTTCATTTGTTGATAAACAGTTATACTCGTATTGTGTTCATTATAATTTCTGCTAAAAGTGTAGTCAATTATATAAAGTAATATAGCTTTGTATTACAATACTTAAAATAGTATTAACGAAATAACAGATTTTCGTTACAAGTCCTTTAAGTAGATCATCGAACCGAACACCAGATATTAAGTGTATGTCCTTTGAGTAAGCCACATCAATTGCTTGTACGCACTGTGGGAAAATGATGATAAATTAATGGTAGTTCTGCAGCAATTGAATCTGCATTAAAAGAAAAGAAATGGATTTTCTTGTCTATACAGCTGGCTAAAAATAAAAGTGTTGTGCTGTAACTTCCATTTTAATTAAGTTCTTTAGATTTTTTTTGAATAAAGGTATGACTGAAAAATTTCTTAATTATTTTTCAACATAATTCTCATACACAGTAAAGCATGAGAAATAACATTTATTTTTGTAAGTAATCACTCGTATACATTTTTACAATTGGGACTTAACAATTAGAAGGCGCCGGCATTTCCATGATTCCTTTTGATAAGAAAGGCCGTAACAAACCACAGAGGTGTTTTTTTAAAGACCGTGACCAATGATTAAATAAAAATTATATATATATATGTAAATGTATTATATATACATATATATATATATATATATATATATATATATATATATATAATACATATACAAATTGGAAATACAACAATAATTTAAATGTCCATCACTTTCAAACACAACAAAAGTAAATGCGGGAGTGAGTAGCATCAATCCTAAGCAAATTTGTTATTCAAGTAATCTAAAACTGTATAGTTAGCCTTGTGAAATACTTTTTGTGTTATTAAGGACTTAAATTTGTTAATATTTAATTCTAGAAATTTGTTTGAAATTTTATTGCAGAACTGCACACAATGACATCGAAAAGACTCGCTTACCTTTTGTAGTTTTGAAGTTGACCACACGAGCTTAACTTTATTTCTAGTATTGATATCATGAATGTCACTTTACCTTGTGAATAAATAAATATTTCTTTTACTCACTAAAATTTCATAAATGTATTGAGATGTGACTGTCAAGATACTAATTTGTTTAAACTTGTAGAAGTATTGTAAGGGCACAGGCTGTTATATCATACATGAGTACGCATACACACATGAACTCATGCAAAACATACGTCATAAATACACATATGTATACATAAATGTACACATACACACATATTAAGATTATTTTCGTACACTATAACAACTGGACTATAAGCTGAGCCAACTGACGATTAGACGATTCTTCAATTTCGTTAAGAAGGAGATTATGTACATTCTTTTTGAATGTAAAACGGTTTGAGGACATTCTTACTTCGAGCAGGAGCGCATTCCAGAGTAGTACTGCTTGAACAAAGAATGAAGAGTTCACGAAATCACTAGTTGTGAGAGAGACATAGGAGAAGCAGATTATTTTCTGGGCGAAAGTTTCTGTCGTGATAAGGAGGATAGATAAGGGAGGTATGGAATAAGATATGTACGTGAAAATGGTGAGTTGAGAATTGAAAATAGGACAGTTAGTGCTCACTGATTGCGGCGCTGGCGAATAGTTAACCATTTTAATTGGGAACGTAAAGCAGACATATTCTCATACTTTCGAAGATTAAAAATATTATACTACGAAAATAGTTAAAATATATTGTTATGACTATCTATTTGTACACTGGTTAATTGATGAATTTTATAAACTGTGTAAGTTACAGAGCTGCGTCTATTTGGGAATCTATCAACGTGTGGACCCAACTACAATTCAGATTATAGATATATATATATAGGATATTATACAATTATATACATATATATATATATATATATATATATAATATATACAACACAATAATAATATAATATATATATATATATATATATATATATATATATATATATATATATATATATAATACTCACTCCACACAAACTCTTTGCCGTTTATCCGAACTCTAGTTTTTACTTTATACATACTTGTTTGACATTAAGAGTAAAAGATCTAATGTATTTAGTTTTTTCTCTCATAAAAGTAAATTATTATCGTTCAACCAGCTCACGTCATTATAGAGAGTGTTGTTCACATTATCAGTGATAGATTGCTGTCGTTTAAATTTAAATGCAAAAAGTACCATCTGCAAATAACACTA
The DNA here is from genome assembly GCA_949316085.1 of Hypercompe scribonia. NCBI lineage: Eukaryota > Metazoa > Arthropoda > Insecta > Lepidoptera > Erebidae > Hypercompe > Hypercompe scribonia. The sequence continues at coordinate 8,599,702 of OX438972.1, read as the reverse complement.
TATCCTGATTATCTTTTATCAATTTATTTATAATATTTATATAAACGAAAAGTAAAAATGGCCCGAAAATTGGTGCTTGCAAAGTCCTCATAACGACCAGAAACTCTACAGACTTTGGTTATTAACTTCCACTCTCTGCATCCTATAGCTTAAGTAAGAGATAAGAAGTTTCAAAGCAGTAGTCTTAATTCCATAGTGACGCAATTTCATGAAAAGTGCAATCGAATGCTTTAGATAAATCACAAAAAACACTTAATTCACCTAGTTTATCTTCCAACGTGCTAATTATACTTTCCAAAAGACCTCTTCTAAAGCCAAAATGTTTCCTGTATTGTATATTGTTTTTTCTCAAGTGAGTTTACAGCTGATCTAGTATAACTTTATCAAATAAATAGGATTATAGTTTATGGGATCAGACAGATCAACTCTCTTAAATAATGTTAACTGTGATGCAAGTATGCTCATACTGATTTAATTTTTAGAAGAGAAGTACCCTAAAGGTCGAAGGTTTTCTTAACATTAGGAGCATTGAACGTTTTAACAATATCTTTAAAACTAAACTCAGTATTATAAAGTTTGATAGTCTCTTTCAATAAATATGCAGAATATTAGATATATAGGGGAATATAGAGGGGAATAAATTCAATGATTCTGTTGTCGAAATTGGAATGTTCGTGAAAAATTTTACAGAAGCTGTAGCAATATCTAAATCTGATTCAATTATTATATTTTCAATATTATTATGTTGTAATTTTTACATTTGTTCTTTATTTCTTCAGTTTTGAAATTAATTGTTTTCCAGATTATTCTAATTTTATTTGGACTATTATTAATTTTAAATTTTAGTTAATTATCCTTTGCACCACGATATATTTTTTTGGATAAATTGAAATATTGTTCGACATATTCTTGAAATACCATACTAGTACTATAATTTCTTTGTTTATAAAGTTCATAAGGTTTTGTTTTACTTTTATATATACCTATCGTGGCCCGTTGAAGGTTGTAGCTCCTTTAACTTAAAACTTGTGAAGAGTAAAACTTGATGCAAATTCTGAATATTACGGTTAAAAAACGGTATTACAGAATTTATTAGGATCATCACTATAATCTAAGTGGGACAGTTTACAGAGTAGTTTTTTTTTACTTTTCGTGCGAATGACAGTTTTAGATACCATAGAAAGCACACGTCTGTCTAGAATGATCAGAATGTAGTGTCTTTGTTATTTCTGTGGTGTGTGGCACTATGCCACTAAATATATTATCCAAATACATGATAGTGAGGGTAGTATTCTTAGTAGGCTGTAAAAGGATATTATCAAGAGTACTTGATCGAAATAAATTTTTAAATCTTAACATCAAGGATGTAACATCAAATATATGTACACTTAAAGTTTATTACGTGTTTCCTGTAAGGTTTTATTCAGTATTTCTTCAAAGCTAATATACAAGAAGGACGGAGGCCTGTAAATACTCAATACACCTTAATAAGCTGCTGTAACTCCACACATGATATTTTAATTTGCTAGGTGCATACTAGACATTTTTTGAATATTTTGATGTGCTAAAGTAAAAGTGTTTGTTGTATATTCTTTAATAGTAAATATAAACTAGACGTTACCTCTAGCTAGAGGTTAAAATGATGAAGACGAGCTTTTTTGCTTACTTGTATAATTTTTTTTAGACAGCAATGTGTAGCGGTGCCGTTGAAAAGTAAAGAAAGTTTTCTGAGGTTCTGATTTCTGCCATTGAATATAAAAGAGGCAGAACAAGGAGATGGTGAAGCTGTCGAAAGAGCACAAGAACCTCCCTACTCACACTGGCCTGGCTGTTTGTTATGAATGAGGGGCCCAATCTCTGTTAGAGTTTTTTCTTCTATGACAGAATATCCTGTGGTTTCAGTTGGTTAGATTCTGGCATACTAATATGTTCATGGCCCAAATAAGATGATAACCCCAGAAGATTTTCAAATGTTAAAAAAGTCAGGCTATCAGTAATTTTCTTTAAGAAGTTTAGCTAAAAATGTTTTAGATGGATTTTTATATTTAACATTATTAGAACGAATTTTGTGACAAAGTGACAAAACATTCAATGTACGCGTAGTTTAAAATCAGCTTTAAATGTCACGTATACACTATATAATCAAATACAACGACGTATGATTATACAAATAAACGTATTACAGTACATAAACATGATATTCAAATATACAACATACATATTTTATGCATCAGATAACGTGAATGTCATGTAAATATTTAAATAGGTTCGGTTTGACGTAATACGTGTTCTTAAGCCAATTCAAATAGGTTAATGGTTTTTAAAAAATCGCTTTACATCGATTTCTCCGATTTGATAGTTTAACTTCAGTACAGTTGTTTAATAATTTGCCGACATTATAATTGAAACTGACTCAACTGATGGTGATATGTCAAAATTTCAGTTTTAAAATAATGTTAAAAATATCTGCTTACTTTCCTCTCTTTTTTTATCCTTATAACCATTTAAGAATATTTTTAACAGATTCAGGTAATAATTAGTTCAACCTGTTAAAACAATCTGAAATAATGCGTTCGCCAACATATATTTTTTTTAATTACATTGACTCTACTAAGTAAAAATCTATGATAGATGTAAACTAATATTTAATATCATTCATATTTATACCTATATTTTCGTTTTAAACGAAAAGAATTTCTTAATAAATACCTAGAAAGTAAGATTATTGATTTATATGTGATTTGTGTGTTTATTTTCTACGTTTTTGCACCTTAACCACTTAATTCATCAACAGATTTTACTAGTATGCTTTTAAAGTTAGGAAACATCGGAAAAAACATATCTCTATTTTGTGTATTATATGCGAATAATACAAAGTCGAACAATAGAATAAATAAAATTGGTCCTATCCTGCGCTGTACTCGAGATATCGCACCATTAATTGCATCTAAGAACAGTAGAAGTTCCCACTTGGAACGTACATAAGGATGGCTAGAGACACAGAGACACTTCTTTTACAAGTTTTAAAACGTTTTCTATCTTCACCCTCACGAAAATCGTAGTTAGACCAAGATAAATAGCCGATGTGATATGTAAGATGAAATTTCTGATACTTTTATCATTCTACGATGTATTAGAAGCATTAGTAGCGGAGAATTGATTGAATTGATTTTAATCATCTCCAGTAAATTGCAAAATACACTACTAGTACTTAATATTTATATTATTGATCGTTTATTTTTGTACAGATCTACTCCATGTTCAAATTTGTGTACATTCGCTAGCAACTTCAACTTGTCTAAGTATGTTTAAGATAATACAGTAAATAAATAATTTTGACTCAGGATATATCATTGGTATTTTATAGTTCTCATTTAAGTTTACTTAAAAAAATAACAAAATAATTATGCTACAAAATGATTTCCTTGAATTTGAACCTATTATAGCTAAATAACTTTGCAATAGATTCAACGAGTCACAAACTGTTGTTGAAGTAGTCCTGAATTAACAAAGACCGACCAGGCGGTCATTTTATTTCGGAACACAAATCAAGTGGATTATCAACTTTCTGGTATATTATACGAAAAACAAACGAAGCTTGAAATATTAAGGAAACAAAAGTATTTTTCCAAATGGTTAATAAAAAGGAGTTATGGTAAATTTTTATACGAATCGGGTTCCTGTTTTAACAGAATAATTCAATTACCGGGATTAAGACGTGAAAAATAAACATAGGGTAAAAACAACTCGGGCAAAGTTAGCCAATGGAAACTGCCATATGTATTTTTAATTAATCCTTCGACGTACGTATAAATCAATTATCGTGCGGCTATATGACTCAACAGCAGAAACGTTAATTTTCTTCTTTATTATCCATTGAAAAGTAAGAATTGAAGATTGAGAGGATTAATTTCATTTCAAATTATAAATGATCGAAAAAGCCTTGATTTGAAATTTAAGACTTATTCTTACTACTATTTTTTACCACTATACTCTTTACATACTTTTTATATACATACAGACATAAAATCACGCCCGTTTCCCTAGAGGGGTAGGCAGAGGCATATTAAACGCCCACTTTTCGCAGTGTTTTGGTCCCATGCAATAAGTGGCTAGCCTATTGCGCTAATTGAGATGTTTTGTTTGCCAGAGCATCGTCCGTCAATCAGCAGGTGCACCACTTGCAGGTGAGGAAGGTTTGGGTCTGAGGTGCTTGGTGGGAGCCCTATGCACACATACATAACATAACTAACGAAATTCAGTTCAGTTCGCAATAAAGAGCAGTCCTACTACGAACTCGGTAATTAAAAATCATTTTTTAATTTTGTGAGTTTCGATGATATGAAAACATTTTCTCAGCATAATGGTCACTTCACATAGTTACTTTCAGGACGCTTTTCCTGAAAAGCAAATAGTGTTGATTGAGTCTCAACAACACTATTTATCCCATGAGCCGACTAACTTAGCAAGCTACACAGGGTAACAGTACTGCAAAGAGAAGAAAAAATTTGAGAAAAAACCGTAAGCCAACCCGTCTTGCCAGAATAGTATAGTAGGCCAGAACCTTCTTTGTAAGGCCCAGGTGCAGTTGATGATTATGATTGTTTTTGGTTGGCTATATAAATAAACTATTAACTGTTACTAGTATAAGTGGGTAGTAAATATATGTATTACCTACAAATAACAAGGATCTGTTAAATCCATGGAGTCAATTTGAAAAGTCTTACAATTAAGCTATATTGTGTCGCTACAGCATTATTAGCTAACGTAGTCTGCATTCAGACATCTCTCGGCCTCCAGCCTTCGCTGCAGACTTCCATTGTGTTCGCCCTTTTCTGACTTCAATTTAATTTCAGACGTTTTCCTACACCTTACCTTTGTATGATATTGCATAAAGACTTCATAATATTAGGCATTTTTGTACCTCTACTCTTTTTTACATGAGCACACAACAATGCGTGTATGCTTAAATGATTACCAACTTAAGATCCAATTCATGGCCTTCTTTACATTTGCGGACAGGTAAACATAATTCAGACATGTCTTTGTTAGAAGCTACTTCATATAACAATAGAATCTCTCTAGCGTCTCATTATGAAGCAACATTTTTTGCATAACAAACAGTTACGAAACAATAAGTAAAATCTTTTAAATTGGCTGTCGCTCCTTCTGACTTCAAGACTTTCTTTGCTACGTGTACTTTTGTATTATTTACACGTCTATTCTAAGATGAACCATACTAAACAAAGAATAAAATGAACAATAAGATAACAAAGTGACAGTAATCAGTTTCAAAATAGATCAATAACGATTTCTCGGCAGAGAAACGCTCGCGACCGTGAAAGAACAAAGTGGCTACTGATTTGTGGTCGTCTGCGACGTCGTATTCAGTGCCTCATTCCTAGAGAGAATGTATGTTACATAGTTACATGTTGCAGAGTGAGCATTTCTCGCGTGTGGAGCAAAAAGAGCAGGCTGGCGTGTGCCCAAGCAAGTGTAGTCGCGGCTTGTTTCATACGTCACATTAATTAAGCACCAGATACGATCTCGGCGGGTGATGCTGAGTACGATATTTACATTAAAATCTAAAACTGGTAAACACATATTTCTATGACTAACAGATGTTTGAGCTGCGACTATCTTTATTACTATTTTCAAATAAAAATTGAAAACTAATTTTTAGGCAGCCCATGAGATAATTGAGTTGGTTGAGATAATTGACTTACGCAGTACATATATAATCTCACAGACACTGTACAAGTCTGAATTGATGGTAAATCAATAATTCCATAACTGGTAAACTTATAAATTTATTAAGGAGTAGCTATTAATTGAATTTAATGACTGTTTTTTTAGTTATATTATTGACTGATGACACTCGGTGGGACTTACTGCGCCTACCTAATGAATATTCATTAGGTAGGCGCAGTAAGTCCCACCATATGGTTACTTATATGGTTTCAGAGTGTCATGATAACTCACGTTATCAGAATGCCATTTGAAAATCATTGACAACGATCAATCATTAACGAGTACAAGTCATTGATTGATTATTGATTATATACAATATACAATATGGCAAGCCGTTGGATGTAGACAGCACAGGGCTGATTTTTATGGAGAACCTTGGGCGAGGGTTATGTCCAGGAGTAGACGTTCTTCGGTTGAGACGATGACGATGATGATGATGATCTAATATGATAAATAGGAGGTAAACGATAATCGGCAACCATGGAAGAGGTGAGAAAGACAAAGTAACAGAAAGGTAAAGTAACAGTTACAATAAGAATACAATCATTTTAGGCTTCACTGTGAGAAAATAGAGAAGTTAGAAAATAGAAATAAAATAGAGAAATTATAAGATATTTATATGTATAATTATGATATTGAACAATGTTTTATTGCGCTGTGCAAATATACCTAATCAAAGATTAAAGACTGAACGCTTCTGCCAGCTCTCTATATTTGGACCAAATCCCGGAGACGGTGGGTGGAGGTGGCCATTTACATGAGGGGTCAACCGGTCGCCTGCTATCTCTTTGATTTACAGTCATATTCAATTGTTACCAGTGTTGTATCAACAGCTGTCACTGACAAAGATATAGCACACTGTGTTCAACACGATATACATTCCCACACCATTTGTTTAAATCAAATATACTTAGTCTGGCCATAAATACTGTTACACTTAATTATAAAAAAATATTACATTTGAATTTCGAATCTGTCATTTTTATACGATTGTTCATTGTGTTTTCTCATTTTGGCGCCAATACATTGTAAAATATTTTGCGATATTAAAATGGTGTGGGGTGATAAAGAGAACCGAATCGCTGTGATAGCATTACACAAAGTAGGTATGGAGCCAAATGCAATTTTTAAAACTCTCCATACACTTGGTATTAGTAAAATGTTTGTGTACCGGGCTATTAATAGGTACAATGAGACCTCCTCTGTTTGTGACAGAAAAAGATCTGGCCGTCCACGTAGTGTTCGTACGAAAAAGGTGGTCAAAGCAGTAAGGGAAAGAATTCGAAGAAATCCTGTCCGAAAGCAAAAGATTTTATCTCGGGAAATGAAGATAGCACCTAGAACCATGTCGCGTATTTTAAAAGATGACTTAGGACTTGCAGCCTATAAGAGACGCACTGGCCATTTCTTAACTGATAATTTAAAGAAGAATAGGGTGGTAAAATCGAAACAACTACTGAAGCGGTACGCAAAGGGAGGTCACAGAAAAATTTTGTTTACGGATGAGAAAATTTTTACAATTGAGCAACATTTTAACAAACAAAATGACCGTATTTATGCTCAAAGCTCTAAGGAAGCTTCCCAATTAGTCGACAGAGTGCAACGTGGACATTATCCGACTTCAGTGATGGTTTGGTGGGGTGTTAGCTATGAAGGAGTGACTGAGCCATATTTTTGTGAAAAAGGTATCAAAACATCGGCACAAGTGTATCAAGATACCATTCTTGAGAAGGTAGTTAAGCCCCTTAACATCACCATGTTCAATAACCAAGTATGGTCCTTCCAGCAAGACTCGGCGCCGGGTCATAAAGCTCGGTCCACGCAGTCTTGGTTGGAATCGAACGTTTCGGACTTCATCAGAGCTGAAGACTGGCCGTCGTCTAGTCCCGATCTTAATCCGCTGGATTATGATTTGTGGTCAGTTTTAGAGAGTACAGCTTGCTCTAAACGCCATGATAATTTGGAGTCCCTAAAACAATCTATACGATTGGCAGTGAAGAATTTTCCCATGGAAAGAGTGCGTGCTTCTATTGATAACTGGCCTCATCGTTTAAAGGACTGTATTGCAGCCAATGGAGACCACTTCGAATAAGCTTTTTATATTTTTAATTGTTTTATATTTATGTATTAAACTGACACACTGTAAAAGTAATAAATGTTATTTGCAGTTAACAATTTTCTTTTTTCTTTATTACAATATTTATGGCAAGACTAGGTATATAAATGTTGTATATAAATATATATATATATATATATGCTTTTTTGTACGTTACACACCACTTGATTCGATTCTCGGCTTCTTGCGTAGATCATCATCCCATCTAGCTTGTAGAAATTCCTCACCACACTTTTGTCGAGACGCGGTCTTTACTCAAGAATACATTTATTCCAATGGCTGCCAGTTCTGCGGCTAATATGGCTATAGTTTATTGCCATTTCACCTTGTTGAGCCTGTGGTGTATCTCGATGACCTTAATTCCCCACTGGATAACCTCCTGACATGATTCCTTAAAAAAATGTCGAACATAACTTGTGGACCAGTCGTAGTGCAAGTGTTTACGATTCAGTTCCTTATGTCATTACGGGTAGGATGCACTGGACGAAGACTTTTGTCTTTAGGCAGTGTGGGATTAACGATGAGCGGATTCAACGTAGCTTTCCATATGCTGCCCAATCTAACTCTATTCTTCTATTCACCTAGATCTTCTAGTCTAGTCCTCGAAGTTGTTGCTTGTTGCCTCAATTGCAATGTTCACCCGAAGTAAAAATATTTTTGAACAACTTCAAGACCGGTACCGTGTACTGCAACAAGTTTCAGGAGTAAATGTTCGTTGAACATGATCTTGGATTTAGGCAAATTATCTGCAGGCTGATGCGCACAGAAAAGTTAGCGAGGTCCTTCAGCATCTATTGTAGGTCCAGCAGCGTCTCTGGCATGATGATAATGTCGTCTCCGAATTATAAGTGAGAGATGCATTCACCGCTAATGTTGATACCATGCCCTTTCCAGTGGGGCATCTTGAACATATTAACGGAATGGCCCTTGTCTGTTGATTTTAAACTTGGACTGACATGGTGGCGGCTTCGTAGAACCATCCCAACACTTGAACGTATCCACAATCTATATGGTTATTTATTGCCATTTCATTAATATATTTCGTTTATTTTTTTATGAAGTTACTATTTACATATATATTTGTGTAGAAATATATTTATTTTTCTATTCAAACGTCATTCAAGTGCAAAATGTAGGTGTTAACAATAACAATAAGATTTCTTTGAATGAAAACTTATATTTAACTTTTAAAACACTGTGGTATTCTTAAAAGCGACCTCAACACAATTCAAAAAGTCAGAATATGTTATCGCACATTTACAATTCTAAGTATTTTTAGTTGGATTTAGAGGTGTAAATGTTACACAAAAATGTACTATATTCACATTTTCTTCTAGAACTAGTAATCTGAGTATAGTCGGATTGGCGCTACGAGGTAGTCATTAACATAAAAAAAAAATTCATTGTAATTTGTAAAAACAAAAGAAGTCTGCTTAAAACAACATACACTATTAATGATCTTTAGATTTTTATCGAATGTTTCGATGATTTTTACGAGTATTGCTGACATAAGATACATAGTTCAATTTCATTTTTAATAAGAATTACATAGGTTTTTAACTGAATAATTTAGTCTGTTATAAGTATGGTATTTTATAAATTATTTTTATTTAAAAATATTGTCTTCTATAATTTTGAGTCAATTTAAATAACATTTGTAATATAGCTAAGACAATAACATTACAAACTTTAATTTTTGTAATAACAAAAAATAATTTATTTCAAATTATTTATCAAGAAGTGATAAGTAATAATTATTGTAAACGGCAATTAGAAAGCAATAAATATGATACTGTTCTTTAAGATTCACTATTAACTAGATTACACATTAATAATTTTCGCTATGTATTAACTATTATTAAGACTACTATGAAAATGATAAAGTAACATATTCGCTCGCTGAAACCAAAGTAAATATAAGAGTATCTTATCATAAATAAAGATGCTTTCTTGGCGTGTAAACCATGCAGGTAAATGTATTTAGAGTTTAGAAAATGGGTTCATTCATACGTTACGTAGCGGGGTAAAGTAGGCTCGGTTTCTTTGGCGGCTACGTAGGAAGGCCTTGGTAGATAAACAGGGTGGCACGATTTATGCGCAGTTTGAGCGGCTTTCGTTCTTTGTTTCAGGTAATGACCTCGCTTTCATCCCGGACTCAATGGACGCTAGTAAAGAGTTTGCAGATACTGGCAACGTCACAACTCTGCCTTGGCCTTAAGTAACGGACATGTTTCTAAGTTACTAATTGTTCAGATTCTAAATACTTCCAAGATAAACTGTAATATTACACTAGTTCTTGATTCTGTTAATATAATCTACGAAGCATTACAAAAAAGGTTATGTTTACAACTAATATTTTGACGGAAAAATGTAATTATTTTTCATACAAACATGTGCTTGGGTGGCATAACGAAGCACATATCTGAAAGTATAATAGAATTGGAATGTTTTTCAACGTTTTCATGACTTTGATGAATTGCCTATCCCTTTTTTTAGTATCGGTGCACGTGATGAAACTTTCAAACAAGTAAATGTTCTGCTTTAAAACGTTCTTTTTCTATTCTGTTCAGGTAGTTTTAACTGCGCTATTGATTGTCCTAGTACAATATAACTAGTGCGGAAAGGTCTATTACGAAGGTCATTTGAAGAAGTGATAGTTTGAGTTAGATACACACAAGCGTATTTTTCTTGAGTACAGACAAAACAAGCGATGACTTGAGTATGTACGTGAGTGGGCGTGACTACGTCACTCGGCCCGTTCCCACTGTAATGACCCTATAACGGTTCGCATTATTATTTATGTTGTGTAGCTGAGAACGGCATAATAGTACCATAAGAATGAAATAAATTGTCGCAAAGTTTGAGTTCTTGGCTTGGCTTGAAAGCTGCGATAGCACTTATTGTTTCACATTTGCGAAAATGTTTTCTTAGACGTGTTTTGCATGCGTCGATTATTTCATTTCTTTATGGGTTGCCTAAATTATTGTGACGTGAGAAGTGCGTATCAAGCGTATATTAGACAAAATAATGCTTAATATATGCAGCGTTAGCTTCGAGAGATATATGATAATACAATTAAAGTAAGTTTTGATATCAACAGCCTCAGGCGCGCAGCGGTAGCTAATGCGACTGCTGTGCTTGAGGTCTCGGGATCGATTGACGGGTCGAAATCGAAATCTGCACATTTTTTTCTCGAAGTTTGGGTGTTTTTTATGAATAATATAAAAAAAAGTATTTAAGTATCCTATCAGGCAGTCTAGTTATCATAGCACAAGCTTTACTTAGTTTGAAACTAGGTGACGTTGTGTGTCAAATGTTCGAAATGTTTATTCATTTATTTATTTATATTTTGATTTTCAAAAAACAAATAGTTAATATCTAATGATTAAATTCTAAAGAAAAATATTTTGGACCGTTACAAGTGCGGATGCTGGATTGCATAATTTTTTGCGGACATAATAATACATACCTATCTATAAAGTACCACAAATTATATTACACTAAGAAAATATACAAAATATTTTAAGCTATAGAGAACCAATTCTCTAATACACACTCATCAATTACTAAATACTTAGTGCGTTATATGAAATGAATGAGGAACACATATGTACGTAAATAAATGAAATATCATAAAAGCTCTAAGTGAAACAGATTTGATTGTTCTATAAAAAAATGCTGAGGCTATGCAATAGCAAACAGTAATCTCTTTTAAAGGACACAAGCATAAAAAGTGTTCTTAAAATATGTATATTATCAAGACCTTCTGAAGAACAGAAAGAGGCACAAAAGTTAGGTAATTTGTCTGTAATATGTTCTATCAAAACTTATTTTATATTATTTCGGTTGGTAATAGAATACCTAGATGAGTGACGGAAAGTAACCATTATCTCAAATAACAGTTCTGAATAAAGGACAATAAACAAGTAGCGATTCACATGTTGTCCTAATTTATATGCGTATATGGTATTTATACAATAAGTATATTTCTTTATCACTTTAGATAGTTCTAAACTTGATAACCGTTTGTCTTTTACAAAAGTCATTAACATCACACATTTAATTGAAAAACAAAATAAATGTGTAAATTAAGATAGTTGATTCTCACTATTGCACAGAGATGGCGTTAGTAGTAGCATTCTACAAATTGTGTAAGCAAAGTGTGTCCTTTCATTAGACACACTGGTTAAATGGATGTCCAGCAAGTACATAAGTGACGTCACTAAAACCTTTGGTAACTGCCACAGACCGCGAATCGGTCCATCAGTCTAATGTTGCTTCAGACAATACCACAAATGGCACTTTAGTTTCTAATCTGGTTTTGTACGGATTTATCTAATTTGCATTTACTACAACAGAAAACACTACTAATGTCAACAATTTATTACAATGTTATGTTTCCGATAACGTAATTTGTGAAGGTCTCGTGTCATACATATAATGATTTCATGTGTATCTTGACGTGATTGAGGCACAACCATTAGTCCTAATCTTAACTCATTATGTCCCTTACTGTGCTTGTCAGGTACAATAATTATGGCAATATTTTATACAAAACCCAACAAATCAAGGTGAATATTATCAGTTATTACAGCTTTATTTTGTAATATCAATAATCGGTATATAGGAATTTTATAATAAGGAAACGTATAAAATAAAAATATGATCTAATAGTTTATTAAAAGTAGGAGATAGGTAGGAGGTACCTTTGATTGATTGTGGTGATTAATTTTTCGAAATATTAAACAATTTTCCTTTTGAATGTTATAAAAGTACTAACTTTAAATATTGCAGTTTTTACATTTTTTTGACTGACATCAAAGTAATCTTAAAAATTTAGTATTTATACATTGTAACAGCATTCTCTGAAAAGTTTTGTTACTTGTTTGTTAAAAAAAATAATCTTGGTAAATTAACGACATAAATAAAACAAGTTTTTCCAAAGTCCATTATTGATGGCCTGAAAATGAAAGTCAGGCTCGACTAGTCCAGGCATGAGCGATGACGAAACGAAAAGTGCGGCCGATTCGATGAACGTGAGCGGCACACGTAAATCTCTTGATGAATGTTCCCGAATGTACGATGTGTTTATCGGTAACAGTCGCTTAAGGTGATGCCTTAAGTTACTGGCACTTTCTCTAAGTAGAACCTAATTTAGTGGGTGGGGTTCGTGTATTACTTTTTTATGACGGGTAGGTGTGTATCATAACTGTTCGGGTATTTGATGTGCAGCTTTACAGACGGACTTTGCGTATACGTTAGCAGTAAAATGGAACGGTTATTTTTTGATTTAGTATTTTTTTCTATAATGTTATTTCTTACAGGTTTTTTAAATCAGGGAAATAAGGTTTGAAAAGGAAAGCTACCATTAAATGTCTGAAACACATTCTGCCAAATAAAGGGTCTGTACTAGAAATTAATTTTAGGTCACCTGTAAATGTTGTCTTTTATTCGATTACTACAAGCAGATGGTAAGTAGTAGAATGTGTGCTAAAATTGTATAAAAAACTTCGTAAATTATACATAATATTTACTTACCTGTACTTACCTGGTATAAGGTGCAATTATGACTGCTTCTAACAGTTAGTGTCTATGTAACAATAATACCCGTACAATAATTATGTTTTTGAATTGCAGCAAAAGTAAAAATCAAAAACTGTGTAAAACGTCACACGTGTCAAATTAAAATCCTTTGAGTAATTTTCATAAATCTTATTTCAAATGAAATCTTAGGTAAAAAAACCCCAACGACAACAACTATTTCTAAGAACTAAATAAATTAAAAACCTACTCGACTTGGCAACTCAGTCTTATACACATTAACTATAGACGATCGAATAGAGCATAACTCCATAAATAAATTTTTCCAATCGCCAACAGAGCCAACGTTATGAATTTCAGATGAACCTTCGACACCACCTTCATTACCACTCGTTATTCCAAATCCAATAACAAATAAATGCACTTACTTTTTCTGTGGTATAAAACAATATATCGTCAGCAAAAATAAATATAAGTCGTACCATGTGTAGATGTTATAAGCAGCTATCTTTATTGGTTTAGCCTTATTGGTATACACTTCTGGTAAAAAACATTTTGGATCTTAGCAAACAATTTTTTTGACGTGGAAACTTCAACAGGTTTACGCTCCACTGATGAGGTGATACGTCATATTCGGACTGATTAAACAATTTATTCTCCATTTGGTCATGGATTAAGAATACAGAGCATCATCACCCCTATTTCACTACGCAGTATAACATCTCGACTCACAACGCAACTAAGGAAGCAAACTAGGCAGGAAAACTTGGAATAAACCCTATACCAAACTGCCTGATTAACGTAGAATGTTAGGCCAAAGCCACCTTTCTAAAGAGAGGCCTATGCCCACCAGTGAACTGTTAAAAGCTGTTGATTTTCTGACAACAATGGTCAATTGAGTTATTGTTGGACGAGAAAAATCATGCTGGATATAGTCCTCCCTAAGACTCGCTCTGTAGGTTAAGGGAAATATATAATATCAATGAAAATAACATATTTAAATCAGATCTTTTTTTTTCAGCTAACTACAAAGATAACATTTATAAAAGAAAATGTCTTCACCATCTGATTTTAAGGTATTAAGAGTTCTATATATTATAATATCGAAACACGCGTTTGTACGTAAGATGCAAATTATTGGAACTAGAAAAACGTTGTATTAAATTGGTTTAGATCGATAGGTATATTGATTGGACTAAATTAAAAAGTTCAATCCTACCTCTGTGGATAGTCACATTGTGATTCGGAACAGTCATAAAATATACTATTATAATTTTTACTTTAATAACATGGATACAACATACACATACTTATAAAATAAATATCTCACACATGAGACTTAATCGTGTCATGTAATATAAATACAAAGTGAATATGTAAGAAAAGTCTTATCAAAGTAAAAGTGCAGTATATGTTTGGTAAGATAAATTAAGACGTTTTCCTCTTAATGTGTTTCGTAGTCGGATATTTAATAACGTTATGGTTTGGGATTAATGTTATGATCCCGTAATGTACTGGACATAAGTAAATATATATAATTTACTTGTGACTGCCTTAATAGCAGTCTTATCTTAGTAGCAAAAATAACTATTACACTATATTATTTCTGTCTCAAATTCAAAAACACTGTACTTTTTTATTTAGTTTCATGACAGGTTTATTCCATCGAATTTAGCTGAAAACTATATGGAGAGTTTTGAATTACTGCTAATAATTTTGTTACTAACAAATACCTTTAGTAAATCTCAATACAATATTCTCGAACAAAGATTACAAATAAGTATTATAAACAGTTAAACGTGAGTACGTATACAATACACCATACTTTATTTAATAAGTTTACTACAATGTAAATAAATCCATTGTACTGTCCTTCACAGGTAAACTATCTTTTGTTATCCGTATAAACGGTGCCTTAATCGACATTATTCAATAAAACCAATATTATACCACAACCTTCGATCATCTACAAAGAAAATTAGCTGGCCATTACAATGCCAAGTAAAAATAAAGTAAAACCGACACGCGATCCATTAAGGACCCTTAACGACGACGAAGCTGGTGAATAAATGATTGAATTTTCAATTAAAATTAAAGAGAAAATACAAGGAGAAAGTTTGTGGACATTATTGAGATATGAATCGTGAAATCGAGGACTTTCATGTCATTTAACTAGCACCAGCTCAGCCACGATTATAGTCACCTTAAGCGTAAGAAAAAAATTTTGAGCCTTTATTAAGCTGACTCAAAGACATGAAATCTATGACTACTCGTATAGGAATAAAAGAAAAACAATTTCGTAACACTGTTTTCGTACTAATCAGTTTTGGATAAATATTACAGTTTTATAGATTCTAAAAAATACTTTATTTTCATTCTCTATGTTTTATTAGTTTTAAGAACTTAGGACATTCTATAATGTAGTAATTGCGAAGTTTTGAGATCATACTCGATTCCACTATTTAATAAATATTCTCTATTATTTCTAATAAGCTTCACTTTCACATTTATATTAAACAAAATTAACAATGAAAATGTCAGAAGTAGGTTTTCTTGTTACCTGATTTATAATATTAATCTTTTTTAAAATTCCTAGTTTTCGTTCAAAAACGTTCGCTGCAAATAGTTCTTTCGCCTCTCTCTACTGCGCTCATGAAATCTTTTTACTGGTTCATTTACTGCTGCTTCAAACGTGTCCAAGTGTAAATTTTTGTAATAGAAGTAAATATAGGTAATAATTATAAAATTTATTGCATTAATGATAACTGATCCTAATTATAATTGTTGTAAATCTTAAACTTACAGCAAAAGTCGTTTGTGTTAGTAATACGCAGCGAGTGCACAGAACGTTTGCTCATAATTTTCTTAGAGGTACGTGCGTTGTCGCAAACAACTGCTTCTTGAATTACGGACTAGTTTCACATTAAATGAACATACGATCTTTTCTGATATATGTAACAGACATGCAACACTGTGCTTACTAAAAATACATAAAACAACGACAATAATCAACAAAATATAGACATATTACAATGACTACGAGTATATCTGTCTTCAAATACACTACACTTTTTTTCAAAGGTCCTTCCAAGGTTAATGTCTTTTTTTTTAATTATTCAAGTCGTGACTGTTTTATATTTCATGTTTCATGAATTCTTCACCAAATGGTATAATTGGGATTATTTGTTGTGACAATATTGCTGGATTAATGTACATCTATGTGCTGTTTCAAGATGTTAACTTTTTGAAACTGGCAACAACATTAGTAACAACTTCTATGACATTATCAACAACATTGTCCAGGAATTTAAAACATAGTAGACACTGTTATTGGCGAGGTCACACTAAATCCACATTTGAAAGCAATAAACTGTTATAATTTATTTTCTATATTTTACCTTTGTACTTATAGCATCATATTTCTTCATCCCTAAAGATTGACTGAAAGAGAATGCCCCATTAGGCATTAAGTCCGACTTTGTACAACATGTGCATTAAGATTAAGTAAATAAATAAATAATTTGTTATATTTCTCATTATTACTAACACTATAATAAAAAATGTATATAATCCTCCTTCCCAAGTATAAGTATATAGATATATTTTTTGTAATGTTTAGACATTGTTAACCTTTGACCATGAATTTAAAATAAATTATGATATAATGCAACATCGCAAAGAATAATTAACGTTTAAATAACTAAGTTAGCCACCTATGTTTAAAAATATCCGTCGTGTTTTCAGAAACAAATTCAGTTTTTAAATCAAATAACCTATAATTCTATTACAGTTTCATGAAAAGATTCCATATAGATTCAACGTTTTTGTTAAACTTGCATAAATTTAAACCTGCAATTTTAACCATTGTATCGAGGAGTAAACACACCGCGTCTGTTAACAGATGTAGGGAACCCAATTGGTATTAAATTCATTATTCATATCACACATCATCATCACAACATAGCCTTTAATAAGCTGCTTTTAAATAAATATATGACCAGTATTCTATTAAAACAAAATGTAGATGTCCATCTATAACATATAGTGGTGTGCAATGAAAATAGATAAAAAAAATAAATGAATTGCGTGCAATCCAATTGTTTAACGTTATTTAACAAAAAATCATATTCGCATATACAATCATTATTAGTTACAGGCCAGTTCATTTCAATATTCAAATTCACACGATTATGCGCATGAAAAAACAAAACATAGATACTATTGTTACGCCTACACAAATTTCAAATTCATTACAAATAAAAAAATGATTACACTTGTTTTCTTTTTTTGAACTTTGTTATCATAACTAGGGAAGTGCCTACTGAAACAAAAAGGATCTTGTTGTTCATTTATTCAGTCTTAAGATTCCTGACCCTCAACAAAACTTTCTTATTTCGTTTAACGATAATTAAATTATAGAATTAACCGTCGAAATTAGTTGAAAATTACGACAATACTTAAGAATGTTGTAAATGTTATTTTTTTCGTGAAACAAAAAGAAAGGTTTGCTCAGTTAAAAATGTTAATGTTCTTGTATTTTGTTTGCTTTGTTCCCATTTTTTAATTGGTCAAAGGAGAGCATACTGTTGTGCTTCTGATATTTATGGACCGTTTATAATTTGGCTCCCCAGGAGCCTTGTTATCGGGCATAATAACGCCGAAAGAGAATCCCTAAGAACAACCTACATATTTTATTATTATATGTTTATAATTCATTACCCTACACTAATCTGAAGTTGCGTTCTCGTACATCGTAAAAGTTCTCATTAACACTAAATTTGCACTAAACCTGAAATTCTAACTCTCTTTCTCTTTTATATAGTCTATCGTGTAGTCTGCTTGTAAGCTATTTAATTTTAATTAAATGTCCCAGTTTCTGATAATGGGATGCTGTTTAAAGCTATAGCGTAAATAGCCCAATATCACAACAATAAAAATTGCAACGTTTAACAGATCGCAACGCCTTAGAATAATCTATCAACGTATCTGTAATACCTAACAGTAAATCAGTTGCATGGAAAAATAAAAAGATAATAATAATTGTTAACTTTAATGAGGCCAATTCTAAATGTGAAGTTGAAATCAAAGCATCATCATCTATCACCGTTACCAAGTGTGTTTTACATTTAGCAGCGGTGATAAATAAAGTGTGTTATATGTGTCTTACATATTTTTCATGGTGTAAATATGTAGAACAATTCCAGAAGATATCTAATTATAATCGATCTCTGGAGATTGACACATCATGTCGTGAACGTGCAGTCAACAAAACAAATTATAATAATATGACACCGAAAGGGTAGATTGCAAAATATGAGTGTGTGGTATGCCGGCACATGCATCCACATTTATTCGGCTATAATTTAGTCCAGCTGATGTCGCTAGGAGGCAAGCCTATTATCGTCAACTGCATGCTTTCAGAATTAAAAATGCAAAATCATAGCTCAGTCTTACTTCAACAAGAAGTTAAGTGCTTTAACACGAATTGACCGTTGTCAGGAAAGTCAAGCCTTTGAAATAATGATAAGTATGCACAAAGATTTGAAAATAAGATACCTACTCATATATGTAATTTTTAGGTACAACATATTGGTATGAAATAAGAATTAAATTAAAATTACTTACCACTTTTTCTATAATCACACATTATTGAAAATTTGTTAAAGATATTTAAATCCTGCGTATGGCTATAAATGACTATTTATTAGAAGTTTTTTACTAGTCTTAATAAAAGTTAAAAGTTTACCTAATTAAAAGTATTACACAAGCATACAAAAATGTGTAGTAAACTAAAGCTATTAAATTCATCATGAGAAAATATGAGACGAGATATTCCACTGTTTGTAATTTGTGGGTTATTTTCGCCTTTTTTCCTCAAGGAAAAGGGATGTTTTACTATTATTGTAGACTATTATGACAAAATGAGATGTTTCAAAACGAGATGGAGTTAGAACTGTACTATTTCTTTAGAGATTAGTAGACTGTGTATTATTGCAATATATTTGTAAGTAAAATGTAAAAAAATGCATTTTATTTTTTTACCAACCGTACTAGATAAACTCTTCAAGACTTGAGTATCTCGTCGAGTTGATGACTGACACACCTTTTTTCCAGAAGAGAAACAAAGAACCCGAGATCTATTTGTGTCCCCTGACTCACAAAAAATAAACAGCACATGGAATGGACGTGTCGTGTCATTCTTAAGACTTCCGTTGAATTATTACTACTTAATTTTTGATTCATCTGGAACGTGCTAGTTATAAATAATTTTTTTCTGAGGTACGAAGTTCGTTTATAGAAATCGTTTCTACTAATATGTTTTTAGTTGTTTATTTTTTTCAACTTTCTTTGAATTTTAAAAATCGAATGTATATTCAATGTATTTATTGACAATGTGCTTTACATATTTCTTGTTAAGATAGATTCTTCTAGTAACAAAACGACATTGCCTAATAGATAGCCTTGTTGGGATCTTAGCTATGATCTCTAAGGTTACGAAATAAATTTGAATGATAGAGATTTTTGTTAAACATGTGTTATACCATCATGTGTTTATTTTAGTACATAAATCGCACAATTCTACGGTTAAAAAAGTGCTCCTTGCTAATTTATGAATTGTTGTAGTCTGCGAATAGTCTTCGAATTAAATATAGATGTGCTTGTTTAATAGGTGTGGTTTTCAAAAAGGTTGTTTGCTCTTTGGGACTTACCAACCCGGAAGGGATTACAGTGTACGCGATAGAAGGTACCGTGTGCCCTTTATTGGCCTTTTGGTTGTTAGGGGACGGCAATTTTAGGAAAGTTCATGAGTACGTAGTTATATTTTTAAATATACCCAAACATGTTCATTTTTTATAAAGGTTCTTATCCATTTAATATTTGTTTTGACATACGTAACATTTAAAAATATGAAATTTATATTGCTATGTATTGTCGTTAACATATAACTAGACTTTAAGATAAAAATATTTTTTCTGGTTTTCATATTTAAAAATTGAAGACACCGCCATCTAGGGAACAAAGTTGCAGTTACATTCTGTTGCAATGAAATGAGCCGCATTAAAACTGCATCTCGAAGTAGTTTCAGTTTTATGTTAATGACTTTGTGTACTAACTTTTAGAAAAATTCACGTTTACTTTAATTCGGGGTTAAATAAAATACACTTTTTATTACCATTCTAAGTTATGGTCCATACAATTGTAAAAAGTAGGCAGATTTGAAACATTAACTGCAGAACAATTGAGATAGATAGCTGAAACTATCAATTTTAATAAATGGTCCTACAAATGACAAACGACAAGATTTGCTGTTTACGATGTGGACTTAAACTTGCATAATCGAACATGACACGTTAAAAGTACGTAAAACTTTATTTTGAACCTTATTTCTTCCAGGAAAGGGTTTCTTGTAATGCTAAGAAATTCTTTCAATGATTAGAACGTGCTTAAAGTAGCGACGAGGCACCGTCTATTTCCAAGTGTTCGGTGCAATGACCGGCCCATTTCGCAACAGTCGATAATTATGTTGTCAATTCACTAAAGCAAACGGGGCTATACAAAGCGGACCTGGGCCGGATCAGTCGCTTTTTGTGCACGACAAAGGCCATTACACGATCCGTTTCCGAGCGTAAAGTCAACACTGTTATGAAGTTTTCATTGAGTTTTACCTGGTAAATCGGCTAATGTGGGAAATCTACGATTGCGATTTGAATGGATAATGAGCTCCGGTGTGTTCGTTAATTAAGTCGATATGTAAATAAACAGGCCACGAGCCTCACTCAATCATTGCTGGACTCAAAGGGTAATGCTATTTTATTGTAGCTCGTAGTCTGATTGTTAGCAAACTTTACACTCTAGTTTGTTCATGTAGGCATATATTTACTTCAAACAAATTCACTAAATATTTGTGCTGTACTACAGAGGTTTCTCTTTACTTATAACTGTTTATTGAATATGTTTGACTAACAGAGTTTATGGTGCTGTAATGCTGCTGTTAGATTTTTTGTTCACATTGTAAGGCTGTTTCAAGAAAATGAATGTGCTTCAGCTACTTATTTTAGATTAATAAAATTAGAAAAGAATGACAACGTGAAAAATTTATAATGTCATGGCAGTTTTATATTAACCCATTGTTTCCCAACCACCAAAAAAGAATTTAGAATTTTCTGTTCAAATCGCAAAATATATTTGTTAAGACAGTAAGAAAAAATAATGTGAAGCAAAAAACAAAATTTTATTTATGCTATGGTTTGAATCAGCCTGTCTTATATGTAAGACATTGGGATCATATGTTAAGAATGTATGCTATATACTCGTATATATGTTGGCTATTTCACGTTTAGTAAAGGTTGCCCAACAATTTTAGATAATTCGAAATATATAATTGCTTTTACTTATATAGCTATGATTAGCTATATAAAACAAACAACAATGCGCTCCTAACGGCCACGAAATATATAAACTTTAAAATTATATATCTAAATAATGGCACTGTATTTTTTATTAAAATATTTTTATCACGGAAAATTAGTTTAAAATGTTTACTATTTACAAAAAAAGGCTTAAAAAATTAAAGCCAGTTTTAGAAAAACATTGGTAATCTGGTGTCCTAAAATATGACAGTGGGAAGTAATGGGTTAAGGTTTAAATACATATTTAGTGGCGTTAATTGTTTACCGCCATCTGTTTGGTCACCAGCAGCTCAATAAATATAAATTTACAAAAACAAACGGAATGCAAAATTGTTTATTAGTGATTTGAGTTTTATTTAGTACAAATGACAGATCACTCGACTATTAATTGCAATCACATTTCAATTTGTGGCCTACACATTGTTATAATTAATTAATTATCTATTTACTTATTCGGCACTGAATTTATTAATTGACACACTGAGATATTGACTTTTTAGTATTTTTGATGTATTTTTTATTCAGTGTTTATCATTTTTAATAATAATGAGTATAATATTTTGGACAGCTGACACACAACGCAATCTAGTCCCGAACTAAGCAAAGCTTGTATAATTTTTTTAATACATACATGTTATACTTAGAAATTCCGAAACTAATACTTGCTGACCATTCAAACTTTTTATCTAAGCCGGCAATCGAACCTGACAACTCAAAGACAACAGTCACACACACTACCACTGCGTTACCGAGGCAGTTAATTATATGAAATATAATAAGAACTCTTCTAGTTTAAAAGAGAGAAAACTCTTGTCCATCGCTGTAATATAAATAAATGACACGGTCAATATTATAATCTTTCTCGATAAATTGGTTCTATAACATGGACATGTTTCTGAAATTCTTACCAGTAGTTCCCGAGATAAACGTATCGAATCAGACAAACTCTTTAGCTTAATAAAGTTAGTATAAATGTAATTTTTGCAATTATTTTCTTCTATATATCGTTTGTTTTACATTGAGAAATTATATCTATTTAGCTTCAATCACATTAACGTGACAAATACTTATATATTTTTCTTTGATAAAAAGTAGTCTATTCCAAATTAAAACCTATGTCTGCATCAAATAAATATCTCCCCCGACTACGTACAACCGTTCTGGTGTGATTGAGCAATACAGATTTACTCATCTAAACTTTCATTTCCTATTGCCTTTATTATACATATTAAACCATCTTACCACTACTTTTAGTTTTAGGTTATCCCACTTCTACAGTTCATAGTTAATAGTGAGCGGTATCAATTAAAACTGTCGCGTCTGATTTATTTTATTGGTTCGGCAATTGATTACATTACGCCAAATTGACCGCAATAAATGGAGGTCCTGCGACACCGCACTGGGATTAAACAAACATTTTTATTACTAGAAACCTTAACACATTACACACCTCAATTATAGCACCTTTAGCAATGCAACATTTCAAAAATCAACTTTTAATTCTCTATTCTTCAAAGTTTAATTTTATACGCTAGCCATTTTTTTAAATGATTCAAATAACACGGTTCAAAAAAAGAATCACTACTGTTTTCAAATGATACTAACCAGGTGTAACTTCCACCCAGAACAGTTTTCTCAGAACAGTTTCGATTTTTTTTCCGTTGTAAATACTGCACTTATCCCCGATTTGATGATGATATAATTGACACTGCAAAATTGACGTAGAATCCAGCAAGATGTGTTTTTAATCGATCCCTTTAGTGAAAGAGTTTTAAGATGACCAATAAAGGTTATTTCGAATGTTTATGTTATATTTACCCACCTTTTAGTTAAGAACTCTGTTTTCTAGTATGGTGACACGTTCATTTATGAAATTGTTACAAATCGTTCTGTTAAGTAATCATACTTCAAGACAGAAGTCATCATTGAATAACACTCAAAGGGACAACGATTTTGAAATAGCGGAACAACAAAATGTATTGTTCGTCGTCGTCGTGTTTTTTAACGGAATTCGAAGGTATCGAATAACTTAATTTTTATAAGGATAAAGCCCGTATTAGGATTAAATCTTATGTCACGGGATACATACAAGGAACGGATACAAGGCAGACTTGTACTCAGAACAATTTGTGGATCACACAAAGTGTTGCTTAATGTGGTGTTTGAACCTACAAGACTCAGCGCAGTAGACAAAGGCGTGGCGACCGCTTATATTTACCACCAATAATATAGTACTCCATGGATTAGACCTCGACTAAAAGTAACTAGGGGCTTATTAGAACTTTTAATACTTAACACATTTTTAAATGTCGAACAAACGGTGAAAATATCCAGTGTCCTAACCTAATGCTTTTAGAATGCTTATATAAAATTGCTAATATTGAAGAGGCAGACAGTGAAATCACGATGACTGTGTAAACACGCTTACGGCAATATAGGGAAAAGGGATCGCACCTATCTATAACAAAAAAAGGTATTAGATAACTATCCCAACTTCGGGGTTCCTGAAGGAACTATCAATCACCTTACTAATTGCGTTATTTATCTACCCTCATTCTGAAATCGCGCTGTCATCGGCCTATGTAATTTCACTTAGTGGCGTCTTTAGCCACGTATTA
The DNA here is from genome assembly GCA_949316085.1 of Hypercompe scribonia. NCBI lineage: Eukaryota > Metazoa > Arthropoda > Insecta > Lepidoptera > Erebidae > Hypercompe > Hypercompe scribonia. Next base: position 8,575,265 of record OX438972.1, on the reverse strand, counting down.
TTTCTTAATAATTTTTCGCCACTCATCGCAGTTTAGTTCCGAAAATGACAAACTACCCAGTATCTCCTATTCTAGCCTATCAGTTATTTATTTATTTTCTATCTATCTTGTCTAAAAATACATGGTTTTTGCGCTCATTGTGAATCTTTTCTGGATACATTAGAATCTGTTTAGGTTTAGTGATGTATCATTAAGTGTTTATAAATTTTATTAGACACCTAGGACTTGCTAGGTACAAACACTTCACTCAAAAATGCTTTAGTTATCTTCTGGCATTACTTGCATAACTTATCCGTATCTGAGTAATAAGTAAATTAGTTTTTTCTGTCGTCTTTCCTTTTTAACAAACTTTACATTTTAAAGTACTTTATACTTCCTCTTGTCCAATGTGTCTATTTTAGGTAGCAATGAGATTGTCTCTAAATTTATCAAATTCAGGTTGCCAAAAGTGGCTGTTATCAGTTATATACATACGTATATTCTATATCCCGAAACATGTTAACATGTTTCTTTGTGAATTAAAAGTAGGTACATACATACATCTACGAATTTCAAGTCTTAAGTCAACTTCCTAAGTAAAGCAATAACGTATTAGAGTTCCAAACTTCTACTTTAGAGATGTTATTTGCGGCTTTTCGTTCGTACCGCACTCGAAATATAATTGACAACCCTCTCGCCATTAACTAGAATTGGGTTGTCCAGTCAATTTCTGAATGAATGATGCCCAAAGTCATCTGGTTTTGGGTTGAGCAAATTGCAAATATGCGTGACGGAATACTTCTCTAAAATAATTTGTATAGTTACACAAATGAAATGGTCTAAACATTGAGTTTGAACTCGTTAACAAATTCATGTTTCTGACGGCAAGATTCAGTTCTGAATTAATTTAGGTTATCGATGACGGCTTTTTGAACAGATTATACACGCATCGTCGTACACTATGTACTAACTAAGCTTTTGCTTTAGTTACAAACATTTATTGAAAAACTTATCAGAGATTAGGTAGATCTAATATCATTAAGCGGTAGAAAATAATTTCGAAGTGAATGTAATTTGTGATAAGTGGTTAATACAGACAGGGTTTCAGTAAATAATCGTTAATTACTTAAGGGAAAATATCTCAATTATTACAAGCGTAATAACGTGTTTTAAGAAGAAATTAGAGCGATAATATATACAATTAGAACCCGAAACATTCAGAATATTTGTTACTTTAATGCAGTTACTTAAGTGCAATCGACCGTATTCTTAGTAGTTAAGAACTTTGCATCATCTAATAAAATCTATTAATTAATAAATATGGCTCTGTTATTTATTCATGAGTTATGACTAAAGTGAAATTTATTTGTGTCTGGAGTAATATACCTAGTCTTGCCATAAATATTGTAATAAAGAAAAAAGAAAATTGTTAACTGCAAATAACATTTATTACTTTTACAGTGTGTCAGTTTAATACATAAATATAAAACAATTAAAAATATAAAAAGCTTATTCGAAGTGGTCTCCATTGGCTGCAATACAGTCCTTTAAACGATGAGGCCAGTTATCAATAGAAGCACGCACTCTTTCCATGGGAAAATTCTTCACTGCCAATCGTATAGATTGTTTTAGGGACTCCAAATTATCATGGCGTTTAGAGCAAGCTGTACTCTCTAAAACTGACCACAAATCATAATCCAGCGGATTAAGATCGGGACTAGACGACGGCCAGTCTTCAGCTCTGATGAAGTCCGAAACGTTCGATTCCAACCAAGACTGCGTGGACCGAGCTTTATGACCCGGCGCCGAGTCTTGCTGGAAGGACCATACTTGGTTATTGAACATGGTGATGTTAAGGGGCTTAACTACCTTCTCAAGAATGGTATCTTGATACACTTGTGCCGATGTTTTGATACCTTTTTCACAAAAATATGGCTCAGTCACTCCTTCATAGCTAACACCCCACCAAACCATCACTGAAGTCGGATAATGTCCACGTTGCACTCTGTCGACTAATTGGGAAGCTTCCTTAGAGCTTTGAGCATAAATACGGTCATTTTGTTTGTTAAAATGTTGCTCAATTGTAAAAATTTTCTCATCCGTAAACAAAATTTTTCTGTGACCTCCCTTTGCGTACCGCTTCAGTAGTTGTTTCGATTTTACCACCCTATTCTTCTTTAAATTATCAGTTAAGAAATGGCCAGTGCGTCTCTTATAGGCTGCAAGTCCTAAGTCATCTTTTAAAATACGCGACATGGTTCTAGGTGCTATCTTCATTTCCCGAGATAAAATCTTTTGCTTTCGGACAGGATTTCTTCGAATTCTTTCCCTTACTGCTTTGACCACCTTTTTCGTACGAACACTACGTGGACGGCCAGATCTTTTTCTGTCACAAACAGAGGAGGTCTCATTGTACCTATTAATAGCCCGGTACACAAACATTTTACTAATACCAAGTGTATGGAGAGTTTTAAAAATTGCATTTGGCTCCATACCTACTTTGTGTAATGCTATCACAGCGATTCGGTTCTCTTTATCACCCCACACCATTTTAATATCGCAAAATATTTTACAATGTATTGGCGCCAAAATGAGAAAACACAATGAACAATCGTATAAAAATGACAGATTCGAAATTCAAATGTAATATTTTTTTATAATTAAGTGTAACAGTATTTATGGCCAGACTAAGTATATAACATATTTCAAATATTTTTTTTCTATTATCATTCTTTTTCAAATGCTTAATAATTTACATTCTAGCGTTGTGAAATAATTTCTTTAAGATTAAATCTATAAAACATGTTTGCATATTTTGAAAGGAAATACGTTATTAGTTAAATTAGGTAACGTTAACTTTTTGTTGTTAAAGTGTACCTCAACAAAATGACTTCTAGAATTAAGTTTGAAATTCTAAAGGAGTTTCTGCGTGGTAACAGTTGTGGATTAAGTATATGTGTTATAATTTTTATGGTATAAGTTAAGTTAAGTTGAGAATACGTACATACTATAGTTACAAAAAATTTTACTTATTGTAAACAAAAACGATTTAGTATAAAAGAAACCAGTTCACAAATTGTACTTTTTACCTAAGCAGCAGAACCGAGCAGTCCTTAAGCTTCGAAAAAAAAAAATTGCAAGCTAAAACAATCACTTAGGTTCAAATAGTCAACGAGGATTCTTTAATTATTCTTTGAATTGTATTTTAAAGTACATCTCTAACAGTATTACAATAAAGAAGATTTTACGCAGGGTAGAGAGGAGGACGATTCTTACTTAGTTAAATATTTTCAGGAGGATTCGCACGCAAGTGAGGAGGGTCGGTGGCCGGCCATTCCGGCCGACTCGAGAATTCTGGCGATTGTGATGATATATGAGGGCGTATTATTTTCTTATCTTTTCTCTTTCTAACTCCACCGGCCATACTTCATTCTCGTATTATAAACGTTTTACTTTACATATCTCGTAATAGACGCCTTCGGCCCGAATGGTGTTAGTATTACGTAAATTTCGGTAATATGTCATAGCCGTTGAACCTCTCAGCGCTCTTAAGGCTTCGTGATGATTTCATTTCGAGCCGGGAACGATATAAATTAATTTTTGTTTGAGCGTGACTCAAAGGAAATTGTTTCTTGAAAATGATACCGTATTGTAGATGAGGTTATCACAGTAAACAAGGTGTCGCGGTGACACTGAGAATGAAAATATTGTCTTTTTATTGAGAATTGGCGTAATCTTTTAATATACAACACGATGAGCGCTTTACTTCTTGTAGTGCCGTGTGCACAAATAAAGTTAGATAACCATTATTGTAAGGATTTCTGTCTTGATTCTGAAAACTATCTTGAAAATGTTTTATATTATAACTGTTACGTAGTTGTCTTCAATGTTGATAAAATAAGTTTTTAACTATTCAATTTCTTCTAGATTGAAGGTATCGCAAATAACATGAAGGTGATGTTTTTTGAGATATTTTTAAGAAAAATATACGATCCTTAAGTTGTCTAAAACGCGTTTCAATGAAAAAAAAAGTTTTGAAGCTACTGAAGGTTACCAGTTACAAAATTAAAAGTATTTTCAATATAAAGTAGAGGATATCAGCATTTGTAGAACATAATCCATATGATTATACAAAAAGAGATACGGCACCTATGTATGGACCACTCTTGATGGACAGCTGGCTTCAATTAACATAGTTTTGAAAGTCAAAACTGGGTGTCAGTTAGATTGGATACGAAGTAAACAAGATGACCTTGCTATCACCGTGACTCCTGCTCGTGTCACGTTTGTTGATATGCCGCAGCGGATCACCGTGACCAAAGCGTAAAAAATCATAAAAATGATAAATTCATATTAATAAATACCTTTGTAATAAATTAATCAAAATCAGAGTATTAAATTTTACAGTACTATACTAATTTTACATTATTTTACATGACTAAACCCATTTTGACATTGTTTCAATGTGTTTTATTATTGAAACTTGATCGAGATACCTTTTGAATAGACAACAAGAGAGTAAAACTACTATTACGTTTGGTTAAAATAAATGATTTTGATAACAGAGTTAATAAGGTGCTTGTTCTTAACGGTGTATTAAAATCAATTTTCGTAACTTTCTAAGTTACTTACTCTCATTTAGATATTCCTCTGTGTTTGTTTAATGTTTAACTGTTTTTGTTTGTAATTCTTTAGGATATCATACACTGAATCTTTCACAAATCTTCAAGGGTATATCTCAAACATTATTTGTTGAGGAACGGACTATCAGACATACAAAGGACATCAACAGATAAGCTTTCTTAGGAGATGGTTACGTTGGTAACGTATCATTTAGTGTCGTTCCTAAGCGAAGTGATGTTTAAATCTTACATTTTATAGACACTTGTGGTTTTAGGGGTGCTTAGTGTGTGCGTGTTATGTTTGTTGAATTACATGAGTTGGTTTCTAACTAAGTTTTTTAGTTTACATTGATATTCAAATATATCTTTATTAATTTCATACAATATTTAAAGGAAGTTTATTTTTTAAGCATTTTCTAGTTGATAAATATTTGTCACGAGCAGAATTGATTAAACTCAAATTACTCACATTATTTCTATCAATTTATGAAATTCATAAAACGACCAGAATTTATAGACACGAGAAATATGCCATAGATGTCTATAGTAGTTTAACAAGTTATATACTTTTTGCTATAATAGACGTCAATAGTATTTAATCGTAGTATTTAATAGTGCGGGCGTTGTCATTATAAAAAAAAAAAAAAAAATCACGCTTACTACTACTATTTATAACTACTGCGAAAACAAAAATTACTTTCTCTTTAGATATACATTTTTTTATATGACAACACTAAATGTCGTAGTTTACGCTTAACATTCAGTATATCTAGACCTTTAATCATTATTCATTTTATTAATATATCACTATATTATATTGCAGACTGCGATAAGGCCATCCATTTTACCACTGTTATTTTTTGTTTGTATTCTACATTGTATGTTTCCTAGTTATGTGCAATGAAAAAGTATCTATCTATCTATATTATAGAAAAAAATCTCAATAAAATTCATAAAATACTAGCTTTTGCCCGAGGCTTCGTTCGTGTGGAATTTAGTCTGTCACATCAAGTTTCGTAACATATCATTTTAATAAATATATATTTTTATAATAAAAAGTTTCCTATGTTACTTCTAATACCTCTATGAATATGTGTATAAAATTTCATGATGATCACTTGAGTAGTTTTCGTGTGAAACCGTAACAAACAAACTTACATTCGCATTTATGATATTAGTAGGGATTACATTAAAAAGTAAAAGACGCCGGTATTTCATAATTGTGGAGCGAACAACGTCTACAAAATGTGTCGTTATACGATCAAAGCTTAATTGCATTGACCGCGCAGCCGGACGTCCGGTGATCTCCGGACAAGGAAGAAAATGGATTAAAATAAAAATAGTCGCCAGTGGCTACCTTAAATCGACTTTCGGTTTAGTTGGGCTTTCCTGTTTCCTTTTTTTTTAAATTGTATTGCTAGTTTGTAACTTATAGGTTTAAAATCAAGAAGATAAATAAATTCAAATTCTTTAGTTTGTTTAAGTAACTCGTGGACTAGATATATTTGGCTTCAGAAAGTGATTGTAAAATAAGTCATGATAATCTTGTTCTCTTATATTTATCAAGAATGTGATGATTTACCGTTGATGCAACATTTGATTGGATGAGAAATAATGTGTAATTGGTTGAATATAACTTTTTTTAATTATTTTTTAACTTTAAATATACATAATATCTATACCATTAAATATATGTTATATATAATAAAGTAAAAAAACTTTGGTGAAATATTCTACTAGGGTAGTCAGAATAGTATGACAACTAAATGTTTAAAAAAAAAACAAGATATAGGGTGCAAGTAGACATAATTTTTGTACATTATGTTCAATTATTTTGTTGTGTTTTCTACATATCATATAGTTTTAAGAATGTACTTGAAAGTCTTGGGTGAAAGCGAAATGTAGAGAGACAAATGACCGAATGAAAAAACTTATTACTTATATAGCTGCCTCGGTCGCGCAGCGATAGTAAATGTGACTGCTGTGTTTGAGTCTCGGGTTCGAATCCCGGGTCGCACCAAATGTTTGTGTGATCTACAAATATTTTATTTCGAAGTTTGGGTGTCTCCTATGTATACTATGTAATTGTTTACAAGAAAAAGTATATAAGTATTCTATCAGTCTGTCTAGTTATCATAGCACAAGCTCTGCTTAGTTTGAGACTAGATGATGTTGTGTGTCAAATGTCCGAAATATTTTTTTATTTATTCTATAAATTAATAACTTCTCGTATGGAAACGTATTGAATATTGCACAACAGAACAATTTCAAAACAAAAGTTGATAAAGAAAACATGTCGTTACACAAGTCGGGATGACATTTATTGTTGACTGACGATACGAAAATAACGAGTGACTTGTAAAACAAAATCTTTAACTTTGTATATCTATTCGTAGAGCCGCAGGTCACATTTAGAGTTGTCGCACCGCTGTTCTTACCCGGTGGAAGCCGCAACGGAAAATAAAATTGATATCGCTTTAGCCGCGGGCGCTCCGAGAAAAAGCATTTCGAAGTAAATGACTTTTTAAATTTCATCGTTGCACACAGTTTCTCTATCAATTGTCGAGGCTCGGTCCACGTAACTGGATTTTGCGACGGGCATTTATTGTGTGCGGCATACAAGACATTGCGACTTTTATACTGCGACGTTGATAAGTACGAAATAAAGGACACGGACGTAGTGCCCCGTCGACTATTGGCAATCAGTACAACTTCATAGACTGCCTTTGGCTTTGTTTAATAATGTTAAACTAGACAGTCATGGCTGTTTCTTTGTCGTTACTGTAAGACCTTTGTTCACTTTATTAGGTACATGGAAGAATTTTTGTAAGAAACGGTTAGTCAAAATATAGAAATGTTCATCAACATTATCTGTTAACGATGATCAACTGCCTGCTGCCTTTAAGAGTCCCGCGCTACTCCTAAACATTCCTGGACAAATAAAAATAAGATTGATCTTAATAAATAGAAAAGAGTGTGAAGCTAATAATAACTGATGTAAATAATGTACGTATACAATAATAAACGACTTTTCCTTATTAGAATAATAATTTTTTGAACATTTCATAACTAAATAATAACGAATTTTTTAGTATTTTGTACTAAGTTATTTGACCCAGTACAATTTAGATAAATGATAAATTTAAAAAGTAAAATTCCGCTCATAGGTTGTAATATAATACTTATTAAGGCAAAAATATACTTTTACAGCGTAATATACTTTTTAGGTGACAATAAAGCTTAAAAATATCGTCTAAAGGTTATAACGTACAAAGTAACTAAAATGTAAGCTGTAGAACATGCACGAGGTATGTGTTTTGTCGCTTAAGTACCTACATTATATTAAAAACTGTTAGCTAAAGGTAAAACAGATATAATACCAGGAGAGTTATATTTATAGAGTAACGTAAGGCGATTGCAGTTCCTAATATTTTTTTAATGATATAAGAAGCATAGAAACAAGCAAATCACCTGATAGAAAGTTACTATCGTGACACAATGATGTCCCCTACCTATTAAGATAGATTTAGAAGGCAGGGTATTAGGTTAACAAACTTACTAACTCGGTGAAAAGCAATGAATGAGTTTATTGTAGTTTATTAATATTATTTTAATTTAATAAAATATAATCTTTGATAGCCGGTATCGTTTATACTAGTACTTAGTAGGCAGAATGGGGTAATATTTACATAAACTGTACAATTCATACTTAAATTATTATAGACATAAATGAACTTTTCAAATGCATATAATTAGTTTGAAGTTTTAAAAATATATTTATGTTAAGAGGAGTATAACAATAAATTGTCACGTTTACATTTTTTTCTCAACAATCATTTATCGATGGCTTGTGAAATTTCAGAAAGAGGAGACTGTGATCCACCTGTAATTGGTCAAGTTACATTAAATATAATATTTGGATTCATATATGTTTTGATTCGGTATGAATTTCTAAGACAAGACCCTTTGATCATGTCATACAGGCAAACGATACGACGTGAACCCTTTAAGGTTTCTTTTTGAATAACACAATCGTAAAAATGAAACTGTGGGTCACTTTATTCTCGACAACAATCTATACCTACTTTATGTCTTTTTACTATATACGTACGAGTATGTTAGCTTATTTTTTTCACGTCATGCGTTCATCAACTAGACGTTGCACCATATCTCATACTCCTGATCCAATTTAAATCGGTTGTGATGTAATACTGCAACAGAGCAACAAACCAACACTTATTGCAGTCTGAGAACATTATATTTACAAAAATAAACTCGTTTCTATATCTGCTCATAATTTTATGATTCATGTATCACATTGCAACTGCATGAGAATGTGTACGTTAGATTTTAAACGAGCTTGAGTCCGTATAAATAAAGTCTAAATTTAAATTCTACAACTGATCGCATTCTAAAATGGATAGTATTAGGAGTCGGGTATAATGTAGGAAACAGACAGCTATGAGTATGTCTATTCTGAAACTACCAAAATAATAATCTTGTTGGATACAACAATTAAGATATCAATCGAATAATGATTTGATATATGCTGATTGATTAGGACAAACCATATCCAACCATCTAGGTGAGATTAACGAGTAACATGTTCCTAGTTATGATTGAATAATATTATTAATTTGAAATTTTATCACCTATCTATACTAATATTAAGCTGAAGAGTTTGTGTGATCGTCTGTTTGTTTGGTCGAATGCACTAATCCCAGGAAGCACAGGTCGGATTCAAAAAAATATTTCAGTGTTAGATAACCCAGTTATCGAGAAAGACTGTAGGTATCATCACGCTGTGACCAAATGGATATGAGTGTCAATGAAAATGTTTTAAAAACGTGAGTAAATAAAATTTTGGTTGCGTCTATTGCATACGTTACGTAAACTGTTGATGTTTTGAAAAAGTAAAGAACGAAACAATTGTTTCCCTTTAAAAATTCAAAAAAAATCTTCGCTGCAGCATATGTTATTTTTTCAGATTGACTCACTCTGACTGACTAACTCTCTTACTAACTATAACCTTCTTTGTTGCTAACAAATTCACGCTCTAAAACCTCACGCTACGGTCAATAAGAGATGTGTCTCTCTATCTCTATGCTCTGTGGAGCATAATATATTTTCTGCATTTATGTAAGCAAAACTCAAGAACAATGAATCGCGGTAACATAAATTCATATGAATATTTGAATATCTCGCAGACTAAGAGTGTTAGTTTAATTTTACTGAAATAAACATTCTAGATGAGTGTGTGCTGGCCACTCCATACTGTATTATTCGCCTTTTCAAATTAGTCATTTGCAATCCAACCTATATTTATTACTCTCCAGTGTATTTTGATACCGCAACCACAAAAACAGGGGTTCCACATTCCCATACAATGATCCAGTAAAACCATTTGCATATATAATTATATAAATTGAGAAGGCCGCTGGTAACTCAATTGTGATAGATTCTACCGATAAAATATGAGTTGATCTGATGAAGTATCAATAGCAAGTTAGTATTGTTAAAATTATATATATTAGAAGCGTTCTTTGAAGTCTGTTATTTTCTTAAGAGAAAATAAAGTTAGTTGTAGATCAGTTGAAACATTGTGAAAGTTGTGATAGTGTAGCGGATTTCATCTTAAAATGTAGTTAAGAAACTTGTTGGGACACAGTAGCGAGATATGATGAAAAATACAGGATTACATATTATATAATGGCTAGTTTTTAAATGTCATTAATAAAGTAGTTGTGTTATGTTTAATTATGGTCAATTAATCCTCACCTAAGTGAATTATTAGATTAGATTAATGAATTATTAGATCGGATTTTACAGTAGTGAAATATCTGTGTAGAGAAATTTGCTTACTGTTACTGTACACACACAGTTTATACATACACAGAAGATAGGAAAAGAATGTGAAAAAGAATCACATTGCAAGGAAGAAATCCTCAAATTACCGTGAAGGACGTGTGAGGGAAAAGGTCCATTAATGTTCACAGTGAAATAAAATTTATAATAGCGTGTGCCTTCACCTCTCAGACATTTATCTCTCAGCGTACCAGGTTAAAAAAAAATCTATTAAAAAAAGCTATGCGTATGAATAGCACTGACACCATAATTCCAACCTCTGCACTATCTACGTATCTATGTCTAACCCACATCAATTCCCCTTACACACTTTGTTCGTAGGTATATAAGTGCATGCATTTCACTTTGCGATATAAGAATTTTACACTAAGCACTCGCTTGGGTTCTTCGCGTATAAGTCTTATTTTTATCATTTTTAACGCTTTTATATCAGTTAACAGATAAAGTTAAATGTAAATTAGAAAAAAGAAACGAGATCTTGAATCAAAAATATGAAGATACATATATTCAATTCGTGATAAAGTATCTAAATGGTAGTCGTATTCTATTTCTTTTACATATATGGGATTTATATTAGATATGAATCTAATAAACGTAACAGATTATTGTTAATGTATGAATACAATATTATCTTATACATGTATATATTATTTAAATTATCTATCGGAGATCATTATTAAAAAAATTAAAATGGATATGAGGTGGCAAACTATGTTTAAGGGTGCAAATAAACAATATATGTACCTTTACAAATAAACCACGGTGATTAAAAAAATTATAACATGATTCCATTATCGATTTTAAGAAAAAAAAACAGTTTTAATAATTCCTACTTAGGTTTACATAGCTTATGGACTATTTACAAACTCGTATACGAGTATACATACGTCTTATATTTAGCCGGTATTTGACACATTATTTATCGTAGTCAGTTTGTTCATAACCTACCGGCTATGAAAAAGTATAGACTATGATTCATTATTAATCTTACAAACGTTATCAAATCTACGCAAATCATTTGGTAATAATAACCTATTTGAAACGTCGAACAATAGCGTTTGTTTAATAAATCGCTGCTAAAAAGTTATCACTTTAAGACCCAGTATAGCGCAATATCAGCACCTAGTACATTGAATGTCTTAAGGTAAAGTAAAGGTGAAACCTGCTGATCGACGGACGAGGCTCTGTCAAACAAATCATACCGATTGGCGGTAACAGGCCTGCCGTCTATTACGTGGGACAAAAATACTGGTGAAAATTGGGCGTTTAATATATCTCTGCCTAACCCTCCGGGGAAACAGGCCTGATTTTATGTACGTACATATGTAGATATTATATTAAGATTAAGGTACCAATTACAGTTGTAGTAATTTACTTTTACTTATGTACTTTTACTATTACCAAAAATGTTTCTATTTTCGGGAAAATCTTATCAAAGCAGTTTAGTGTACTTCATAACTTTAAATTATAATAGTTAAAACAATTTAGAGAAACAAAAGCAGTCGACTTCAGCAATGACCTAGCTTGATAAAATTTAAAAATAAAAAAAACAAACATACTGATTCAATACTTACTTGGCGTGATCTTACATGCAAAATTCTCTGCGTCAAAGAAGTTTATTCGAATAGTTCTAGCAAGAATGTTTGCGGAAAGTTTTTGTTTCAATAGTTTAGCGAGAAACGATAGAGGCTTAGTTAAATGTGTTGGATTAGAGATAGCTTTTTGGGAGTTGGTAATATTATTTTATTCCTAAGTTTATGTGTTAGAAAGCGGATAGTGAACTCACATAATATGAAAGCCAAAAACAAATAAGTCTTTATTTATTCTGTAAGGATTTCTTTGTTGTTTAGTTATTCGCTATTTTTCAAAATTATTTGCAAAAATAGTTTGTGATTGCTCAGCAGTAAAATCATAATCAAAATGGAAGCATGTATCTGTTTTAACTACACTTCATATGTATTTTCGTATGGTTTCCGGATTACGGTTACGTTACGTAAAAATGTAGTACTTGCTTTCTAAAGGCAATTATTACATTTTTCAAAACAAACCTTCATACAATCGAACAACTTGCAGATCAGGTATTATTTTCGAATAAATAAATCTGAGTTCTGATAGATTATTTCCTTTGTCACGTATGGGTAAGTTAAAATATAGGTTTGGAATATGTCTCAATGCTTCAACACTTATCGGAGAGGTTGATTCTACTTCACTTAACTTTTATATTTTAACATTAATCATTTTTTTTTGTAAGTTATATAAAGTTAAATTTCGAACTTTTAACGTAAGAACGTAAAAAGTAGAAAACAAGTCCAGATTAATGCAGGTAAGACAGCGTGTTTCATTTCAATTGAAAGTGTAAACTATTTTAACTGAACCATGTCCAAGAACTCACCTAGCGCTAGTAGAAGCAATCTCCGTACAAGCAACGTTGCCCTAAGTGACAGAAAATGTAATCTAATATAATACTACATAGTAATTTAATACGGGTGGTGAAAACTTACACCGGCGACGACACGACAAGGCAGGACAAAAACATGAGTCGTGGCATGAGTGACATTAATGAGACATGCACCAATTTGTTCATGCACTTCCTTGGAGACGTGCACAATAGCTTCCTCTACTATGTTAATAGGGATTTGATTTGAATAATTACGTGAGCAATATAAATTTATGTGATTTGTATCGTAGGTATTGTCATTTTCAATTTAGCACTCAATTTGCTTGTCAAGTCACACAATTGATTTTGATAACTGAAACAGTGTAAGAAATAAAATGTAAATTGACAAGAAACTATTGTAATTTGATCTCATTAGAAACGAATATAAGAAAGTTACAACTGCAGCGGATTTGTATAGCAATGTTTAATGTGATTGTGCAACAAACTATATTTGTGTTACTACTATTACTAGGCCTGTGTGAAAAAAGACATTAGAGTGTACCTAACGGACAAACATGTTCAAAATTTATCATTATACATAAGAAAAATGATTCACATATCACACAGTGAATTTAATTAATAAACTGATTATTACTCTATGATTACATTCATGATAGAAATGTGATATTTAATTTAAACCGGGTATAATTTTATGGATCGTTTACACAATAAGGAGTGAAGTACAATTAGAGTTATAAGTCAACATAATGTAATGGTTGGTGATCTTGACTGTCACAAGCTGTTATTTCCATAAGTCACGTAGTAGCATCATAACGAGCTCAGAAGGGCAACCGACAGCAGTATTCTGTAATTTATTACTTGTAGTCGACTTAAACGGACTGTTTGTTAGTGTCAATATTTTGTTATTACAATAAACCTATGCTAGTAACGAATAAAGGTATGCTTCTATCGACAATGTGCTATGTGTAAATTGTCACGCATAATTCACACATTGCATCATCTCAATTTTAATTCTTTACAATTTTTTAAGACATTTCAGATTTTATTGATTCGTTTACATTTCATGTTCTAAAAGCAGCTTAAGGATAAAGGGGCAGCCAATGATAATGATACTTGAAACACCACACTGTATAATGCATCTCTAGTCAGAACCACATATAGAATATAATTCTATATGTGGTTCTGACTAGTTTTCAATACAATAAATTTCCTAGTAACCCCATATACCGTACTTATTCATATCGAAAATGAATGTTTCTTATATTAAGGAAAAAAAAATATAAATACAACTATAGTATTCAAGCTAATTGAGATAGATTTCTAGTAATAGTAGTAATAGGTAGTACTGCATTGTATTGTAAGTAATTTAAATTATTATAATGTATTTTTTTTTAATATTTCTGACATTTGACACACAACGTTATCTAGTTTCAAATTAAGCAGAGTTTGTGCTATTTGTATGATTTTTGTTGATATATACATATTAAACATAGAAAAAACCAAAATTTCGAAACAAATATTTGATTCAACCCGGGAATTGAACCCGAGACCTCAAGCACAGCAGTAACATTCACTACAACTGCGCCACCGAGGCAGTTATATTCGGTATTAAAAATATAGGTTTATTAAAAAATCAATAACATTCAACGTAATAATTTCGAACTAAATTTCATGTTGAATCCAAAATTTGCTGCACATAAAATTAAACAAGTAACGTAATTATCGATGAATACAGATACGAACGGTGAATGACTAGGTCGTTGCGATTGAAATCGAATTCGATTACCAATGCGCACAATGATAGGATTCCAGAATAAGTCCACGGCTGGCTGTCACTCGGCGTTCAAGATCATGGCTTCTCCGGCGGGATTATGTATGTGCCAGGAATGACAATCAGCTGCACTGCATAAGTTTCGAACAAAAGGAACTTTAACTGTATTTGAAATTGAAATTTCGGACTGTTTTGAACAACATCGTAATTCAATTTTCTGATGAGTTGTTTTTTATATTGCAAAGCTGTATGTTGTTTTTACAATAATTATTTTTATTCAGTAACAAGTATAAATTACGATAATTAATTACATTGTAACTGATATTGATAATCCAATTTTATTTAATGAAAACCGCCAAGCCATGAATTTCTACATAATTGGTGTATAACGATGAGAGCCCGTATAAAATGTTATAATAAAATTATTTCTTATGATTTTCCTGATCGCACGAGTCTGTAAGTGCGTAATGAAGCGGACGGGTCCTCGGAGGGCAGTACAAGGAGTCAGTGATGCGATCAGCTCACCGCATCAGGAATCAATTAGGAACGGCTGTGCGGCCACGACGTGCCTACCGCATGAATTATTGACGATGCTGCCGCTCGTACACGCGAGTTATAACAACCAACGGTTCTCGATTGTTACTCGTTTGATAATTAATTCTTTAGAGACATTGATTTTTATTATTTTGAATTTATTTAATACAGTATAATAACTTTGCAACCAATCAGAGGTTTCCTTGAACTGAAATAATGATGTACACGAATTGAAGTCGGTGTGAACATATATAACTATTTATAGAACCGGTATAATTATTATAATTCAGAGGCAATAGTAACGTAAATTTTGTTATTTTTGCAGTAAAATAACAGTATATGATAGAATAAAAGTCTGATATGTCTACTACTTTCATTCTTAATAAAATTAATATGTACTTGTTTCTTTTACTTGTTTTTTAGTATTCATAAAGAGTAAGATGTTTTGAATTATAAATATAATAATATGGTGCTTAAATAAAGTGAAACACTTTCTAGTTCCATTCGACAAGATTTCGAGTGCAGATAAAGGCTGGTTTAACAATAGCTATCTAACTTGTGGGCCGATTAGCGAGTAAACCAGATTTCCTTGTCAGATTAACATGTCCGTCATAGGTACATAGCAAATGCGCCCGAATTTCAGGTGTGTTCTAAATCGCTGGAGAAATCTGTTTATTTTCTCTGGACACGTTTAGCGTGGCAGAACATCCACTGTGAGTCATGTAGTGTAATAAGTTAACTAAACAAATTCTAGAAAACGAGAAACAATATTTGGAATTTGTTCAGTTAAATAAATAGTTAAATGTCGTAACTGGATATCTATAACGATTGACCGTCGTAAGGATCCAAAGAACTGCCTAGGAGTATTATTTTATTTCAAAAAAAGAGAAAATGAATGTAAAAACCATAATTTGGCCATAAAATGTATTGGTTTTCTTGTGCAGCTATAAAAGTATCGTAAAATATGTGCTTGCTCCATATTTATGTTATATAAACATATATAATGCATTTGCAATTGTGGCGACATTTAAGTTGCTTTATTGAAAATTTGATTGAGTAGAAATTTGCTTAAGTTGCGATATATATTTCAAATCAACCTATCACCGTCCACTGCTGAACGAAGGTTTCCTCCAAGGAGCGTCAACCATCCCAGTCTTGGGTAAACATCATCAATCTGCGCAAGTATATATGTATCTACGACAGTATGTTCTCTTCATTGATGTAATTATGTCCTCAAAACTCCCACCACCGGACGTGGGTGAACATACCTTTTTAGAACTAGACGTTAATCACATGAAAGTTTTACTCAACGCTTACTATTCGCCCTCATTATGTATTATTTAGATTTACTTGAAAAATTATCTGCTTCTTATAGCTACATAATACTAATGATCGACTGTAATACTTGCTTGGTAAAAAATGATTTTCGCTCTTTTTCTCTAAGCAGTGTAGTGCACTGTAATAACTTACAATTTTTTGCACTTGATGCTGTGCAACACTTTCCTAACAGCAGGAAGTGCTCTTCTTTCTCTTATTCTTATCTCTTCTACTATTCATGTCATCAACCATGGCTAGTATCTAGCTAAGACATTCTCGTATTATGATTTGATATTGCTTTCTTATTCTATCCGTCCACCCAGGGCAAAGCAAATACTTATGTAACCCAATTTTAGCGGTATGAATCTCACTAATCTTAAAGAAGTCTAAAAAACATCAAGTAGTCGATTTTGTTAGAATGCCGTAAATAAAGAATATAAAAATATTCCTCGAAAATTTAATACAACTATATAACGTGCTTACACGCTTGCGGTTGATTAAAATTAACCATTAGCCGACTACGTGGTTTATTTAGGAGATACAACAGGTTAGGTCTATATCAAATCGATAAATCAACAAATTAAGAAAAGAAGGATGATATTTATAAGCGAAGACGTTTTACCCATCATAATGACACAAGACACCCATGAGTGCCTAAGTCCAAGAGGGCGCCCACGACGTAAGCCAAACCACACGGTGAGTGTAGCTGCACCGGTTACAAGCGTGATCTTTTATCCAGGCATCCTGGGCTTTCTCATCCAACACGCAACCTGATGAGGTGATCGCAAAGGGGACTCCACTCGATTCGAAAATTTCGATGCTCGCTTAGAAGAATGCAAACGTCGAAGCGGTACTCATTTATACAATGTAATTATTATAAAATAAATTCCAAATTATTGACTTTCTCGCGAATAAACATTTTTTTTTTATATTTTTTTTCAAATGTTAACTAGTTCTTGGCCCACCCTATAGTTATAGTTATGTATATACATCTGTTGGTATGTACAAGTATACAAGTATCTATCTATTTTATACGTACATATATGTGAAAATGTAGCTGTGTGTATGTTAAAACGTGTGTTTCTAATTATATCCATTGGCAAATTGTAGTTCTTCAATATATTTTGATCCATCCTAAGGATACCTGAAAGAGATTGCTTTTGGCAATAAGTCCGCTTTTGTACATTAAATATCTGACATTTTATATAATCTCTTAAGAATCGACTATATGGTACAAATAAAGAGTTTTCTGTCTACCTATTTATCAAAAAAATGTAAAAAAAATAAAATACAAAGGAAGTAAAAATGTATGTTGTCTACAATTGTAGTATTCTGAATTTTATAGCTATACGTACTGGTAGTTAGTATATGTATACGAGCAATAGTTTTATTTATTACTTGATCCGTAGAACTATATTTAAGGCGGATACATTTTGCGATGGTAGAATATAATAATATACAACTTAACGTAACAGAACTAAAAGAACAAAATATAACTCAATCAAATATACTCTTAGCTTAATTTACTAATATTAGGCATCAACTAAAGTCCTCCACAAGACCATTTGTAACAATTTATCAGCGCCTGACAGCCTATAACAGCTGACGCGGCTGTCAAAGATTTGCATGAGAACTAGGATTGACGGCTTGCGGTGTGCATTAAATACGCTTGAACTTCTACATAGGTCATTAATTTCAGACACAATAGGCCTTGTACATAGTACCTAAAAATCTATCACTTAATTAAATATAATATTAAAACTTCACGAAATCATGAAAAAGTTGAGGTTGAAGGATATTATTAAAATGTTTTAACGTGTACGTGTATCGGTGTTTGTTTCGAGAAATCATCTTTACATACTTTAAGGTTAAATGTAACTAAAATAATGTAAATGTCACCAAGGTCTGCTTTTACAAAATACTCGTTTCCTTATTATACACTTAGGTCTGAGGGAGGTAGGGGATAGGAAAAGCAATCGAGTGAAGTAGTGAAAGAATCTTGCAGTTCACGGTTTGCAGCAGTCCAGTGTTTTTGTATCCAGTCACAAAACAATCAAAGCAAATAAATACACTTCTCGATTATTAATGTTGCAATATTAGTAAGGATTAGGTATAACATTACGTTGTACTACGAAATTTAATGTACTAGGCTCGTCAAGGTACACCGTCGTCATAAACTGACATATAATGTT
Source organism: Hypercompe scribonia (assembly GCA_949316085.1). Classification (NCBI taxonomy): domain Eukaryota; kingdom Metazoa; phylum Arthropoda; class Insecta; order Lepidoptera; family Erebidae; genus Hypercompe; species Hypercompe scribonia. Next base: position 8,556,587 of record OX438972.1, on the reverse strand, counting down.
CCGTGGAGTCTAACAGCGGATGAGCACGATGGCCCATGAAATGCACAGTGAAGTCGGTCGAGTGATGATAGCAATGGTCTGTATGACGAAATTAGAATTGTATATTCTAACTCTATTGCATTTTAGGATAGGTGACAATATCCATGGTTGGTAACGTTCAATATTGTACTAAGTGTGATTCTTGCCTGTGGGCGTTGTTCACTGAGCTCCTGTTTTCTAACCTGATGAGAAACCAGGACTGTTGAAGATTATTACGTACGTATCAATATAATAATATCAACAACTCACATACTAATAAACTCATACTATCAATGTTCCAAAAGGTGATTGTCGGAATTAATAAATATCTAAATCCAAAATCTAAAACATTTTAGGAACGTTAGTAAAACGTACTTATGTTTTAAATTAAATTTCAATTTTATCGAATTTTCCTAAACGTATACGGTACCAACGAAATGTGAGCCACAAAAGTTTTTTTTATTGTAGAATCAGTAACTTTTGCCTTATTTAAAGGCAGAGAATAACTAAGTAGATTACTGACTTTATGTGATTATATTTTATGCTAAAAAGCCATTTATTCTGCTTGAGAAAAATGTCTCTTTCATTTTGTATATTGTCGTTAAATATCTTCATAAATCTTCTTTCATTGTTAGTAATAGAAAAATAAATGTCATTATGGTATGTTAATGTAAAATATGATTGAATAAAATATTTTCAAGGATTTGATAATATTAGTTGTGGCAGCCTATCTACTCGTGGATATGATGAATACAATGTAAAATACCTACTTTACTAATAATGTCCCGTACAGTTGTGTTAAATTATAATTATAAGTTTACCGCTTGAAGATTTTAATTCCCATTTCGTAACATGCTAATTGTTATATTCCTTAGATCACATGAATATATAACTTCTTTTTCTTCTGTTTTTGACAATGTCAATGTTGTTATTATACCTATGAGCTGTTATTTGTGGTTGTCAACCGCAAAAAATATTCTCTATTTAAGTAATTTTAATCTATTTACGCAAGTCGGTACTGAGAAATATCACATATGGCCGTATGATAATGCCGTAGAAACGGTGGGCATTTAGATGATGTTATTTTTAAAAAATAAATTTCAACTAATAGGTTACTTGTAAATAAACAATTTTTAAAATATATGAAATGGTTTTTCATATGATTTTTTTTAAATGTTAACTAATTCTTGTCCCACCCTATACTTACTATTGACGTTGTTAAACATAGGATCAAGGAGATTTTATTAGAAATGTTGATGGCTTAGATAAACACGGTCGTAAGAAGAGACTGTAGTATGTTAGTAGGACAACTTTAACTGTGATTGATTATCATATTGCGACCCAGTAGATAAACGACTAACTATTTACGATAGACTTTTATGACATGTCATGTGTTGATGCTGGCTTGCGATGTTTTTTGAAGCTTAGTCTCTTGTGTTTTATATCCAAGGAAAGAGAATTTAATCATAAAATATAAAATGATCATTGTAAGAAGCTGTCGTGAGTACTTTAACAGAAATGTCTTTAAAAAAATATTGTGTTGTAATATCGTCAAACGGGTCCTATTAGTGTTCGTGTTCGTGTGATTTCAATACAAGTGTCCATTTATTATTTTTGCTTGTTTAAACTCTAAGGGCATACAAAAATTAACAAAAGAACGCTTACAATTAATAACACGTTAGTTTTTGTTTATTTTAAAAATATTATTGTATTTATATAAATCGTGAACCCTGATACAATATTAATAAATATAGTTTCTTAATACTCTTATTTTCTATTGCAGTAGTATGTAAAGGAAAATGTTAAATTCTAAGTTCTAGTAGTACTTTAGTTACGTGTATATCATTAATGTTACAATTATGTAGAATCGGCTTAATCTGCAAAATTACATAATTTCTTAGCTGTACAACTGAAACTTTAGATCGATGTATTGAAAGTGTGTTTGTACTATCTCTAGAAATTATAACGACGGGAATTGAAACATTTGGAACTGTCGCAAAGTGGGGGATTACACAAGGTTTAACTGTTTGCTATTCGTGACCTTGCAAGTCTAACATTCATTATTATAATACCGCAAAGCTTATGATATTATTATTACTAGTTTACATATATTTACGATCCTTTAGTAATCAGATAATTAGTTTTCTTAAACTTTCACAGTTTTTATAAACGTAATACCAGTATGTTGTGTTTTTATAAACGTAGTGTGTTGTTGTCACAGGAATCAGAAGACTTAGTTTATCCAAAAATAGAACATTGTGAGCATAACAATCTAGATCGAGAATTTTTACCCCACGAAAATAATGCAAATAGATATTTCTTTCATTTAATCTTTAAGTAAATACTGATTTTTTAGCTATTAAGGATGCTACTTCTCCCACCGAATAATATCGTAATGAATAATTTTAAATTTTACAGAAAAATAACAGAATGTTTTTTTGATTATGTTAAAATTTGTTGCACCTAAGAGATTTAATACGTCAAGTGAAAGCTATTTTGTTTATTTTCTTGAAAACAAGTTTTCAAAGAAAACATTAGTAACCAAAAACGCGAGACAAAATATTTTTCAGACACATAAAATTTGTAAATGTAAAAAAAAAATTATAACGTGAACAATAACAGTGTACCACAATGTTATTCGTTTTAAAAAAACAAGCAAACACAAACGTGGTTTACTACTTTTACTCGAATGATGTCGGTATAGTAATTTACTGAAAATATTGTTGTTCACATAAATAAATATATTAAATTTATACCCAAAGACCAAAGATATGGTTATTACAAAAACGCCAGTTTACAAAATAGTTGTAGGAAAAATAAAAAAAATATGTAAGGCGTACAATAATGTCTTCATAAGTAATTAGCAATAAAACTAATAATATCGTAATAACACATTACGATATTATCTGGTAGAAGTAGCGTAGTAGTAAGTCGATGTTTTTAATGGAATTTCACTAAATCCTGAGGTAATTGTTTAGAGACTTATTAATATTTTTTTAAATAAAAATAATAATTTGCTAATTTTGAATACCTCTATTACTTTTTGATACATGTATAATGCAGATGATATTAAATGTAGTAAAGATGTAACGATTTCTATATCCATTTTCTAACAATAAAGATTTACATATGTATTCCTGTTCTTTTTTATATTATTTACAATTATCAAACGTCAACCGTCAAAACAGTAAAATAGCACACATTTAAAACAAAACTGTCAATATTGACGTTGAAAATACACCAATTATGCATCTCAATGTAGATATAATAGTCTGCGTATCTATTACGTATGTTAATATTTCATCATTCAATTATCGGTCTGCATCGCTCGGACGACCGTAGGCGTCTATGCAATATATCCGTATTTTAGTGCATTTTGTCAGGTTGAATATCACTTTGACGTTTTCATTAGGCATTCACAATAACGAGATGAATAACTAAATAAATGGAATGATATTTAGTACTAATAACTTTTGATATTTACTTTTATGACATGCTTATGAATTATTTACGACCCATGTATTATTTACATGAACATGCTCTTGAAAAATAAGATATATTTTCATGTAACAAAAGTTGTGTTTAAATACAGAGCACTGGGTCAAAATCGTATAAGTGTTGCCTTCGACGCCGTAAGGAGAAGAATACATCAACAGAGTTTGTATATGTAATCAAATAAAAAAATCAGTTTAGATTAGCTTCTGTTCAACTTGGATTCCGTTTTTTAATTCGTTTACCGTTTAAAACATAGATTATCTATAAATAATTGTGAAAAATTTAAACTATCGTGTAAGAGATTATAATACGAAGAGGTAAAAATATTAAGTATTAAAATGTCATAACAATCGTAGGATGGACTTTAATAAAATTTATTTTCGATAATTGAGAATTTCTTCGAATTTTTGACAAGATATCAGAAAGGAATACATTTGTTAACTTTAAAAATAAAAGGCAGGTAAACATAAATCTAGTTAGTTACTTCTTCTATGAGAATGCGTCCAGCTTATAATCATTATGGCGGCCTACACTCTAGTCATGCAAATAAATTAAAATTATTTTCACCTCTCTATTAAATAAACCAAGTTACTGCGAACTAAAACTGTATAATTGTAAGTTCTCTTCACGTTTTCCTCAGAATGTTTCAATGCCGCAAAATTAGCTGTTTTAAACAAATCCCCACAGACTTCCCTTCTGGAATATTAATATAGCAAAGCATCTGTTTTTACACTACACACTAGCTGAATAGCTCTTTTAATTAACTCCGTTATTTCAATATATGACGTGTTCCATGCAAGTGTTCGAACGCGGAACTTACTCTCAGGCTTTGATCCTCAGTTTTGAGGTGTGCCAAGCTCGTGCCTGCGCATAGTAATCCATCTCAAGAGTAGAACTCGCGACAAATATCTAGTGGAAGTTGTGGTCGTAGAAATAAGCATAACTGAGATTTATATGCTTTTAACTGTAAGATTTTTGTTTGCTTACTCTTGTTTGTAATTTAGTCAGTAGACAAGAAAGTTTAGTCGTCCAGAACTGAATAAAATTTCTTATATTTAAATTATTATAGACGTGTATTTTTTTACAAATACATATTTATATACAATTTACTTATTTTAAGACGTTGATAAATAAGAGGATGTTAGTTAGAAAGTAGTAACTATTAACAAAAAACTAAACTTTGGGCAATTTAAGATAAATTACTAGAAAGAGTTATTAATTGTTATAAATTTTTGAAAACATATTTACTAACTTTTATGTTTAATTGTTTTTTTTTTCTGAATTAGTTATTACTTAATATTACTCCTATTGTTTTAGTAATGTTTCTTACGGTATAGGATGGTAACAGTATGCGACAGTAACTTTATTATAATTTACGTTTTACATTTTTCCTTTTTTTTTATGATTACAACAAATATATAACAGGTGCATTGAATTTGAAGTTATTTTAGACTTCCAAATGTATGTAATCCATACACTTGGAGTCTGAAATAACAACCAGTCGACTTCATTCAGTTGAAGATTTTATTCATTTCAAGTTTATTCTTTATTCAACCGCACGTATACGACAAATCGACAGTAAAGACTACTAAATTATTTTGTATGACAAATTGCCAGTTTATCTGAATCGATTGCGTCTCTCCGACGGAACATTTTATCGTTCTGTATACTGAACATTTGATCGACATAAATCAGTCATCCACGAGAATACTAATACAACCCTTCTGTAAACCAAACGTGAATTAACATCCTGTAATAAGTATGAACGATCAAAAACGAATGAACAATTACAAAACGTTTCACGAGGTGTCTAAATCCAATAAATACTAATCCTCTTGTAATTGAACGTGTTCTAAGATCTACTATAGTACTCGTAAGTTGATTCATTTAATCATACGATACAACATGAATTATATTTTCCAAACATTCACACAGTTTCACAGTTTCTCAGCTTTGTTTCTACGATAATATTTATAAAGAAACTACATATATATACCTACCACCTTTTCGGGCATCCTTTTTTGTGTAGATTTTTTTAACTTTTATAAATAAGCGGTAGTACTTGTGCACATTTCTACTCCAGTTGTTACGACTAGTATAGCACGAGATATATATCGTAGTGTTAATTAACGTAGTTAAAGAAATAAAATGTTCTTCAAAAGTTTTCTACTACAAAGTAGTTTTTGCGACGCGAACGTAATTTTCACCTATTTAGATGGGACCAAACACACAGTTTATGTAATCCGAAGCGACATCCAACCGCACTCGACACTATGAATATGCGGAAGTTCGATAAGTTATCTCCGATTCTTTGAATTATGTACCTACGTAGGAAATCGTCTTATAATATATTGGTATTTGAGATTGAAGTCGACTGTGAAATATAGCTTATTGCTAAAGTTTTATTGTACTTGTCACAGGTGCGATGTTCGGATGTTTTACTTTAGTTTTACCGTTAGGTTTTTATCGATTGAGTTTGCAAATAGCCATAGTACTTAAAACTTTTCTACCCTATGTAGATTTTTATTCACGTATTGTGCTGATGGAATATTAACAGTTATTATTATTTTATTTATGAAATCTTTTGTTAAAACTCTATAAAAAATGTCTTAGATAAAAAAATTAACGGACATTGTACTTAATTTTGACACTCCTTCTTTCATTATGTTTGTATGGAAGGTGAATGCGGTCCTGAATAGCGAGTGACAGTGTGTATTACAAGGTGTTACAGGGAATACAAGCCGCGATATTTTCAATTTCACGAAACAATTATTCCGCCATGTCATCAATCGGATTCCCGCTTTGATTGCGCGGCAAATTCGTTTTGTTTGGACACAAAAATTGCAATATAAAGAGCTGCCACATCATTCCCTTTTGGGTTAACGTAGATTGCTTCCAAAATGTAATATTGTTTGCAATTCATTTTGAACAAGCGATTGCCCACTTTCTTTCATTTATTTTGGATTCCAACACTAACTTAATATGTAACACAAAACGTGTAATAGTGAAGTAAAGAACTATGAAATTGAATTCATATAATTTAATTGAAGGGAAAATCTCTAAGAGGAAATTGTAAAGAAATTTGCAGAAGGCGTGAGTGGGAAAGTGCCCACGGCGCAATATAATACTTGAGATAGAACAAATTCGAAAGCACCTTGTTGCGCCGACTTCTTTGTGCGTCGCGCCTCGTGTCAATAATAACACTTATCTTTATTTTGCTCTGAAAAGAAAATTTTACACATTTTATTGCAAAGAAAGTTAGGGAAACGACTGATTAACACTTCTGATATGTGATGGAGGACAATTAAATTTGCATGTTATTGACTTTTAGAGATTAGTGACGTTATTACGAAAAATGAATGTACTTTTTCAGAAAAAAAGTACTTACGAATTTAGAAATGAGGCTTAATGTGTTCTTCTTAGGTTCGACCTAGTTGCGCGTTATACTGTTATGAGATTATACTCTTCATGCTGTACTGCGTCCGTACTGATTTTCTAACTAGTTTGCTCTTAGAATCAAATATTTTTATATTTGTTTTCATTTACTGAATTACATTGTAAAGTTCCACTTTACTCAAAAATTAACTAATTTAGTTACTTCATAACTATCATTAATGTTACTTAAAAACTCGATGATATTACAAAAACTTTACGAGCTTTCATCTGTGTAGTTGTCAGAATGTAAATGCTGTAAATGCTAAATAAAATGTTTAAAGCGGATGAAGTTTAAAAGACTTAGTGGGTAAAAGTTAAAAAGCGTTGCAATTCATGCAGCGCAGGTGACCAGCGTTTTATCAGCGCTTCGCAGCCGGTGTGGAACGACGCAGGCGACGACGGTGACATGGAGAGGGTGTGGGGCGATGCCGAACCTGCGGCCGGACACCACACACCTATCGTGGAGGGACCTGCGACGCCACGCCACGGATAATCGCCTCATTTATAAAGTTTAGCGGGACAAAGCTGCGCGAGTTTTTGATTGAAAACAAACTTAGAAGGGACAGCCTCATTTGAATAAGTATTCTGCGAATAAAGTGTGGCTTTATGTTTTCCTTTAGGTGTTTTTTTTTCCTTTGTTATGCAAAACATTGTTCCACCTTGTTTAGGTACTACAACACGCTTTATTTTTGAGTGAAAGACTCTTTTGAAGTTAAGCGTTCCTGTATAAATTATTTTATTTTCACTGTATTGTTCTAAAGAGCCAGCCTTTTGAAACTTTAATGGTCGTTACGACTCTTCATCTTGGAATCTCAGTTTATCGTTGTTAAAGTGTAGAATAATTCTAAGCCGTTATGTAGGAATAGAATAAAAGCTATACTCAACTCTGACAAGCGTTAAAGATGAGCCTGGTTGATAATAAGATAAGTATTATGTGGGTAGGTTAATGGAGTGACGGAGACACAACAAAAATGTAAGCGTGTGGCGATTTGTGGATGAACGCTAATGATTGTCCCTACACATAGAACTACGCTAATCGTGCGCGTTCTGGAACATGTTAACTGGAACGATACTCGCTAATTGATTTCAGACATGTTGGTGCGAGATTTGGCTGATAAACATCATGGTGTTACAGTGATAATTTCACGACGGACAGTTTCCTGTTTACTGATAGAAACTAACTGTCACTGTTAATATTATAATTTCTATGTCTACATGCAACGGACATAGTGTCTCCTATTTGCCGTACTTTTTCTAGGAAGTATGAATTATAAAAGTGTGTATTGTTGTCCCGAGAGCGTTACCTATCTTTCCCATCATTAGTTCCGTGGCTCTTAAACAATTTTAAAACTTAACAAATAGTTTAATCCTTGATATTTTTTTTTCTTTAAGTTAAAGTAATCTAGTTTTGTCTGTTATTTTTTATAACCTATGACGAGATCGGCGCAAGTCTTAAATACATACATAGTCATTTTTAAGTACGTAACCTACTTCTTGTTTAAAGGGCAATGGAGAATAGTGGGTTACATTATTTTTATATTGTTTCTAATTCCATGAAATAGCATATAACGTTACGTTACGTTTACGAAAATCAGGTATAATAAAGTGATTTGAAAAGTTATGTATAAAATGAAAATACTCTGCTATAAATTGATGTGTATGTAGTCATGTGTTACGGGAGTTTTTTATTACTATTTTATCCACATGTATTATACACGCGGATATAGTAGAATCTAATGATTTAAGTTCAATTTATAACAACTCTCGTTCATAACAACATTGTAATTAATTTTTTTCTACCGATTTCTTTTCCTAAGGCATTGAGCTTAAATAGCTAATACAAGTGTTATTTATTTAGAGATAAAAGAAAAGTATAATAAGCTGGGTTGTTCCCTCTAACAAGTTGCTTAAAGTCTTTAAAGAAATATTTAATGAAGAACCGCCAGCTGACGTCCACAGTCGACACACAATTAGAAAAAATCAATAATAGTCGACTTATTTATTAAAAACTATACCCTCATACAGTTTACCATTTCCAATTTGAAATGTTTACATTAATATTATTAATTCTATTTTAAATTTAGGGTTGGTGTTTGTGATGTTTTTGTTTTCATAATGTCCAGTGGGTTATTATAGTCAATTCGTATATTATAATAAGGTGGGTGGTTATGTTAAACTAATATACCTATGATCATAATTTGTTCTGTAATAATTTTTAGATTAAAAATGTGTAATTATACTCACAAGTTAAATCTTTTTCTTTTTTTTACTTCAAGAGCTTATTAAAGTAATCTACTCTACCTGATAGAAAGCATGCATAGAATCCAAGAATTGTAGTCACCATACTTAATGTAAATGTAGACAATGCAGTATACTGACCCACTGTGGTAACACATCACACTATGGCGGCCTAGTGAGATATTTTTTCACACCCCGCTTGGGGACGTAAAGGCATGACAGTCATCGTGACAGTGTAAGGCTCACACATTTACCACAATAACTGTTGTTCCTGCATCAATGGGCCTCCAGTCTCGCACTCACCACATTAGTCTTCTGTAAAAGGGTAGTACTGACTCAGTCGTTCCTCAGCCGCCCGTTCGTGTTGAAAGCACTGCTTTATTACCTTGTGAATTAAATCACTGAGCTTTACGAAATAGAAACAACATATTCAAGGAAGTCGAAAAAAAAAAAAATACATACTGGTATAGTAAGCCGATAAGTAAAACTTTAGAGCTTAGTTTAGTCGATTATGGACATTCTAATGTTGTTAAATTATTTAGAAAGCAGTAACGACGTATACGGAGTAGTTTAAATACTGCGTACTAACAACAGACTTTTATCTTTTAAGAAGACAATCAAGAAGTTATAAAAATAAAAAGCAAGAGATTATACTGGTTATATACTATCAATTTTAAAGAATTTATTTCATAAAAGAAAACTTTTAATAAGATAAAAATAATTAGTTAAGGGTTGCCGTTAAAGATATTTTTTATTTAAAATAAAAAATATAAAGGTATGTTTCTAATATGTGTCACTTCCTACGTATTTTTCATTCATTTTTTGGTAGCGGTTTCACCTAAAGTAGGTGAAGGAGTTTATTTATTTTTTCGTACCTACATATATATACTTTTCGGGGCGGTGAAAGATAACATAAACTTTTAAAGATTTACTACAGAAAGGATGCGAGTATAAAGAACTGGGGCATTTTATGATTAATACAACATTCAATGTTCATTGATGTTCAAAATAATTTCTATTATGTAGCGGCACTTATTAGAAATAAAATTATTTGAAAGTTTAAATAAAAGTCACAGTTAAAACAGTAAAGGTGTATACTGCACATACAATAAATTTTATTGTCTATACCTACATTCACCATTTTTTTTTGTCGGACAGATATTCCTCCATATACTACCAGCTCTTGGTTATGCTATGAATCAGGTACACTACAGGCTTGCATTTATGGAAGACGGAGATCATTTAGCAATCTCCAGCGCCTGAGTCGTCTGTGGTACCTGGTTTTTTTTCGAGCCTGGTGGAGCAGAAGAGTACTACACCTCTCTCGGTCCCCTATTCCTGTTAATACTATCAATAACTATCTTATGGTTCTTTTAGAGACACTGGAATAGTTCTCCACTTATCTTCGAAGCAACAGCAATTTGTTCATGTTGATGATTTGTCATCAAGTTGTTGCAACCTACACTATCTACAATGGTGTCGTAAATGATGGCATTTTATCTCTTCTTTTATTTACAATATTTATTAACCTCGTAATCAACATCTTCAGTGTGTGTATCAGCAGTATACAGATGATCTGCAGCTGTATTCATAGGTAAGAGAGGAGGACTTAACGTAGGCATTAACAAGGTCAACCGGAACTTAGAGTACTTAATCCAACTACCTGTCCGGCAATTATGGTAGATAGATCTCCTCGATCCACCCGATTTTTTTTCAATGGTCTAGTGGTTATTACATTTAGCTCGGGTATTAGCTTAGCTAGATTAGCTCGGGAAGACCTGAGCTTACTCATCGACTCAATCCTCGATTAGTGAGCTGCAGCTACTAGCATGAAACTGACAGTAACTGGAAAGTTGCGAATATTATATCGTCTCCAAAATTTTTTGCCTCCTAAAACTATTTTTTTCTTATTTAATCATTAATAGTTCCAATAATCGACTACATCGATGTGTGTTACTTCGAAATGAATATAAATCTCTTTAATAAGCTTGACTGCCTTCTCAATATTTGTTTTCTACACATTTTCAATCTTCGGAAGTATGACCATGTGTCTACTTTGCGTTGTCAGTTAAAATAGTAACCTATTTGCCGGTTGCGCAATCAGCAAGCACTTACCTCTCTATTTTAATTTCTCAACATATCATCCTTATCTACTTACCTACCATTACCTGTGCTCTAACCAAGAACGAAATCTTCACTCAGTTAATGATCTGCTTCTCTCATGTTCCTCTCACAACTCTGAGTTTCGCTTAAAACCTGGATGTCCACAAACCGATTTATATTCAAAAAGAAGTTAGCAGATCTCAATGAACTTGCAGAACTATCTAATCTATAATATGGGTTTACCTTAATTTCTTATATTCAGGTATTCATAGTGTATAAATATAAAATATTTGGGTATGTCTAGATAGACAAATTTATGTTTGTATTTGAATATGTATGTTTATACTTGTATTTACGATGTGTTCTGTTGTGAGTTTATATATGTGTATGTATGACTTTCCATATATTGTAAGGTGTGTATATTTTGGTTGACTAAGTACATAATGTGTAACCCCTGTACATCTACCTTATAAGATTTCTGTGGCACCGAAGGTTGACTGAAAGGAAATGGCCTAGGTATTAAGTACGTCAATGTACAAATTCAGTACGTTAAATTTGTAAATAAATAATCATGAATGAATAAAACAAGTAGTAGCGTTGTAGTACTTGCGTTTAAATTATATTAGATTATTACTTTAAAAACATGTTCTAATGCAAGGCAATTAGGTATTATAAATGAAAAATAACAGACAGAATATATATATTTTAATCGGTAATTCAATTTCTTGCTTTTCTGCGAAAACATTCATTCAAAGGATCAAATAGTCAACAAGTATTAATATTTAATTTAATACCAGAGTTATTTACTGACCACACCGAGCGCAGTTTAACGATCATCATAAAGCGATACAATTTTACTGCAGTTGCTAACCGTTAAGAAAAAGGCACAGTCAAGCTGTTAAATCAACAATGTTAATTCTAGTTATTCATGTAAAATATACTTGAAATGATTCAGTTTTGTAAAAGACTAAAAGTCTTAAGAGTAGTTGTACTTTACATACAAGGGGATATCATTATTTTTTCTTTTATTTTTGTGTACCATACTAGTCAGAACACATTTACTACTCACTAATGACGGTCCGTGACAGCTACGGAAATGTATTTATAAAGAAAAATCATGATGCCCGTCTGAAGCAATAGGGCCTCATTGAAGTTACAAAAGTAAATTTATTCTCTCCCGTCAAGCTAAACATAAAAAATAAAATACAAATTTAAATTCTTTTTATTGGTTGTTATGTAAAATTTAAGAAAAATTAAAGATTTTTATTCCTTATAGATTACTTACTGCGCGTTTTAAGCTGCGACTATTAAAATAACGAATTTTCATATCAATTTCGAACCTTCATTTGCCACCCTTAGGGGTGAAATTTCAAAAGTCTTTTCTTAGTGCCCATCTCCATATCTAGTGTCTTTTCTTAGTCACCTTAGGAACATTTGTGTGCATTGATCAATCAGTCAGTGAATTAATTAGTCAGTTTCTTCTTTTGATAGATCTATATTCCAAACGATTTCAAGAAAATATTTTCGAGCAGTTCATTTCATAAATTGTATTTCGGAGTTTCATTCAAGTATTTATGTCTACTACTATACTACTACTGCTACACTACTCAATACATATTTTTATACTCTATCACTATTAGTGACTCGAAAAAAAAACGAACAAACTGAAATAAAAAGTTCACTATGTTGTTTAATCTCTGTTTCGATATTTATTTTAATGTGAAGCAGGAAGATGTGTGATGTAGGAAGGCATTTATTTACATTCATACAGTACTATATTTTTTTTTAAATGGCAGAAGAATAAAACTCTATAAGTAGTTGTATGTTGTATTATGAGTAGTAGATGATATTTAAATACTTTAAATGAGTAATGTAGAAAAACATAGATCGACTTGTAGTAGTCTTTTTTAAATTGAATCGAACTAAATACTAAAATACCGTAATTAATTTACGGAACGTCTGTAAGTTTATAACATTTAACGTTTTGGTTCACTTACGGATATGGTTTATATTTTTTCATTTGTATTTATACAAATTTACTTCATAACTTTAGATAAATTTTACAAGCCAAGAGCCAGAGGTAACTAAATCACAGATAGTCGAGAAAATCCAATTATCGCTTGCACAATGGGTCACGAAACAATCTAAACTAAGAAAATTAATCTTCTGAGTCCAGAGAGGAGCTCTGTCTGTGCAAACTTAGACAATGGATTTATAGTTCATCGATTTGGGTCCATCGGTAGTATGGACGGATATCATAGACGGGCGTGCTTTAACAGAAGTCTCTAACTCGAGTTGCGAGGAACTTTGATGCTTATTGCACTTAAGGTGTTTGTTGATACATATGAGATTGTCCATTAAGACTCGAGCGTATTTCTCTGTTTATATAAATATATTTCTAATATGCATTTATTTGAACTTTAGTGATAACTTACTAATTTGTAAATGTGTTTAGATATGTGGTCTGCTAGGACACATGTTTATAGTGTTTTTCGTTAATCGAGGATCATTAACCAAACTAAAAGCATGTGTTGGAACATGCACGGTATGGTAATAACTTGTAGTGTTAATTGCATAATGAAAGTTAAACTGCTAAGGGGTTTTGCGATTGCTGTGTACTATTGAAACATTCCTAAACATGCAAGGAATGAGGAAAAATGTAGCTTTTTTACTGAATTGATTGTAACTGTAAGTCACATTTGCTAATAAGGAAATTTATTTAAATTATAATAAATATATTAAATAATAATAATAAATAATAATAAAAAATATATTAAATAAATTTATTTAAATATCATAAAATCGCTAGTTCATGAATTCACATTCCAAAATCATGTAAGAAATGAAATGTTAAATTTATGACTATAGTAATTCGCAAAAGCAATAATTAGAACCATTTTGCTTATGTACTTACTTAACTTTGCTGAATTAGTTACGAATTCACTATTTCTTGGTAACACTACTTTTTTCAGTAGGAAACGCAGGTGTGGTACCATAAAACTTATATTTATACCATTTATACCACGTGATCACAGCAAGAAAAAGTTACTAATAAATAATACTACAAAAATTGAAAACAAAAAATATGAAGAAAAGTATACCTAGAAGTAATTGTTTTTGCCGCTTACACTGTAGAGACTATGTAATTTCTTGAATTGTAGCTCAACTTTTAACATTATTACTGTAGTGATATTTTCTATTACTATGTATTTTACTAAATTACGTTCCTGATATTGAGTACAAACTCCCGGAGCTGCACGAGAGGATGATAGATATCAATTTTAATTCACGTTTGTACTAAAGTATCCAAAATGAATCTATAATATAATCTCATACATGCAGATACAATAATCAACCGATGCCATTTATACCTTGGCCATATATCATAAAAATTGCCAGGACTTCTAATTTATTAATATTTAAAAATAAGTATGTACTGTTATATTATATAAGGTGAAAGATAGTTCTGCAAAGTTGCTTAAGAAAGCGGATAATAATATATAAATTGAACGCAAACCTGCTTGGCAATATGAATCTCGTTGAAAATGAAGCAAATAAAGTAGGAAGGCACATTGCACGTTGAGTATTGCGATTGCGTCGGCGGCGGCCCAGCATTCCGGTACATTTGTAAATTTATATGCGAAGAAGTCGAATTTATTTACAATAAAAATATGGAATAGTAGTTTTCGTATAATATTCTCTGTTTTTAGAGGTAAGAAAAAATTGACTAGGTTGGTTAGTACTTATTAAATTAGTAAAAGATTTCACGTTTAAAGTGACTTAAAATTATATGTTTTTCTGACATTGTTGTCTTGCATTGCGGTTTTCTTTGCTAGTTTCAATTACACTAACTTTTAAACAAATGCATTCCATGATGCAAATATAATTAAAGGAGTTAATGTGACCACGAGACAGGTATCACATGTCTTTGAATTATGATTCAGAGGCTGGTTAAACAATTAACCAGTGACTACATTAGATAAAATTAGGTCTTAAACTTTCGTATTTTTAACCGTCTTCTAGGTAGTAGAGCCACCCCTCCGGAGGGTATGGTGCGAAAAGCAATCCCCGTGTTAAAAAAAAAAAAAAAAAAAGGTAGTAGAGCCACGTTGATTTCAGCACGAGCGGGCCGGCTCGACCGGGGCAGTGCTACCCTCCCACAGAAGACCAACCTAAAGCGCCAGCATCCCTGTTGTCGTGTTTCGTTGGTGAGTGTGAGACCGGAGGCCTATCGATGCAGGGGTGACATTTATCGTGGTAACTGTGTAAGCCTTACACTATCACAATGACTGTCATGCCTTTTACGTCCCCAAGCTGGGTGTGTGAAAAAGCATCTCACACCATACTGCGTTGTCAGCATTTGCAATGAGTATGGTGACCACAACTCTTGGATTCTATTCCAGCTTTCCATCAGCAGAGTAAAGTCACTTTGGCAGGCTCTTAAGATAGTAAAAAAAAACTTTTTTCTTTGAAATATGGCTTGATTGAAAGTATTCTTATACCAACAATTCAAAAAATGTTAGACCGGGAAAGAAAATAGGATCAGCGATCCAAATGACAACACAATTTATCTGTAAGTTACGTGTCAATCAAATATATTATGCATCATCAGTTATAGATTACGGTGAGGCTTTAGTACCATATCGTAGCGCGAACGTGTCACCTAAAATGAACAAATAAAATGTCATAGCCCAATTTACTTTTACATTCAATATTATCTGGTCTGTTTTTTCTCAATTCATACGATAAATATTTCACGACAGCACGTATTCATAATGTTGCCATGTTCAAACCAAACAATGCACGCAACAACGATTGAGTGATTCCAATATATGAAATCAATTATTTTCAATACCAAACAAAGAGCATACTTACTGAATAAAATATGGGACAATGACAAACAACAAATATAAGGGTCAACCTACGTGGAAAGTTTTAATAAAACTGAAAATTAAGAGACCAATCACCGCTTAGTAGAAGTTTAGTTAAAGAATTAACAAAATTCCTATTACGGTACTTAATCAGATAGTTAATAGTATACGCTACACTAGATACATTAATACGGTTATTAAAATTTCAATTCATTTTTCTACAGTTTTATATATCAATAACTCTTATCATGAGCAGTGTGTAAGACGATGTTGTGACACGGAAATTTATAAATAAATAACCAATATTACTGTGGCGGCATCTACATACACTATACTCGTAACTAGTGAATAGCTACTAATCTTGTATCGCGATACAGAAATTCTCATGCTAGACAGAATCAACTTACTTGACATTCTGATGTCATAATAATAGGTGTACTTAAAATAAATATGTCAGTTTTAAATTATAGTTTTTCTTCTAAAAACAATTGTATTTGAATTCACAAAATGCAAGGAATAGTTTAAATAAGAAAAGTATAAAAATATATATTTTCTTGAATTAAAATCAGCACGTCGCTGCTTTCGTGAGATACGCTCGCCTGGGCATGTTTCCTTCTAGCTGTCATAATTTTATCTTTCCTTATTTTTAGTTATTACTGTTTTACATTTCTCCCGTTTTAACATTGTGTTGACGTTAATTTGACTTTCTATTCCATTAAATTTCTCTTGCATCCTTTTCGATAAACCGTGTTCACTTACTCATGATACTCTAGTAGGTTACTGATGAGAACAAAATTATTAAAGAATTTATTAAAATATAGATTAAGAAGATTTAAAATGTAAATTATTCATCTTCAAATGTCATACTTTTATTTTCAAAGTAATATGCCTACCACACAAGTATTATTTTCTTGTACATGCTATATCTATAACCGACTGTAATACTATATTGAGACAGCTAGCATGTCTAAATGTTCAATGGTTTACCCAGTATTGCTAGATATTCAAACGTCGGAACAAAAAGCACATATATGTGAATTGATTCTTATCGATTGAACACTGAAAAATTATTGTAGGTCAGGTCAGAGACTTCTTAAAATTTAATTAAAAAAAAACAAACAAAAATGAATGAAGTCTACAATTTTTTACTTCTACATAAGTGTAAGCTTATATAGAAGTACTGTACTTACAAAGTCTTAACGATTTTAACTACAAACTCGTAGAACTATTTTTTACTCTAGTTAATCAAAATAACATATTACAACAAACATAATAGACTCACATTCTCAGAGGCAAAGCACTCATGTGAATACAACAATAATATCATTGTTTTCACAAAATGAACGCGTAAAATCAAAACATTTGTACAGTATCATATATTTGGGGTACGTCGGCGCTCATTTGATTTGACACAGATATCAAATTGGCGGGCCGGTGTCCCGTCGCGGCCGTCATTCCGCCGCGTTTAATATTTTAAGCATTCAGCTCACGCTCCATCTTCAACGGCCGTCCTGATTGCCGCTAAATTGAACTAAAAACTTTTTCAATGCCCCTAAAATGTTTCAATTATATCTATATTTTCGTGAATGCAAATGTTGATCTTATATTTTATACATAAATCTTTCGTATCTTTTGACACTAAAATTACAGAATAGATTGCACGAATGACATCGTTTAAACGCTCGTTCGACAATCTGTTTAAATCATGTTATAATTTTAAAATTCTGCTTGCATTTTGTGATAAAATTTTAACTTTTTCCGATTGTAAGTAGTTTACTCAATGGCGATAAATTATCGTGGCATATAGAAGTATAAGGAGCGTTAGGGTGATTTCAGGAGAATGCTTAGCAATGATTTGAAATGTTTAGCAATGCTTGTGCCATGCAATTACTGTCAACCGGAGTTTTGATTGATTTCTCAGGTTTTGTAAAAAAATACTTTCTGACATTTGCGTAAAAGTACTGTTCAGAATTACATAGAAAACATTTTTTTAAAATTGATTTTGAAGCGGTATGGATTGATCGGGATGCTTAGGTTTAACATTGTAAAGGAAATCCGACGGACGTAAATTCAGTAAAATTTTCACGTTAAATTGACCAAGCGCCAACATTTCGTTAACACGCGTGTCATGTCTAGAAGTTCCGTTCATGTTGTCGGTAGACTATTTGGAATTTAAAATGGATTCGTTTATAAAGGCATTTACTAGGGTTCGCATTTTCGATGAGGGAGAGGCGGCAGGTGAGTGAGTTGTTTGCCGGTGGGTCGCGTTCGCCAACACGAGCAAAACTCCGGACAGTTTAGTCGGCGCCGCCGTAGCCGCCCGCCCTCTATAAATCAGCCGGCGATTGACGCCTTCCTACAGGGAGTGATCTATTCTGCCCCCACCATGATACAGCTTCACTTGCAAGGATTTTTAAGCTATAGACAAGTTTTAACTTTAAATTCACTACCATACACTTAGGTTAACGATACACTTTCAGATAAACTGTTCCTCAGACGTTTGAAGCAGTCTATAAAAATATTGTATTGTACTTAACATACTATTCAGTGTTCATATAGATAAAAACTAAAGAACCTTTTAACAAGTGCTTTTGTATAACGATAAGATTAGTTTGCTAATTAAAACCATGTAACTTTTATTCGTTTTGCACATAAAACAAAAAACATTGTAAATTTTCTTTTGAATTAAATTTAAATAACAGATCTAAGTG
Source organism: Hypercompe scribonia (assembly GCA_949316085.1). Taxonomy (NCBI): domain Eukaryota; kingdom Metazoa; phylum Arthropoda; class Insecta; order Lepidoptera; family Erebidae; genus Hypercompe; species Hypercompe scribonia. Next base: position 8,537,716 of record OX438972.1, on the reverse strand, counting down.
GGGATTACTTTCTATTTAGTTAAACTTTAACGTAAGCTGCATCATTCTTTACCAATATGTAACATCTATTGCTCACTTAAGGACAATTTTGTTTCAATAAGATTGTACTCACAGACATGCTGTCTAGACTGTGAACGACTTCGGCTAAATAAATATATATGCTACCATTATATTTCAATTCTTGTGGTCACCGGATATAATTAAAAGGAAAATAAGTAGACATAACCTGAATAATACCAGCTAATTTATAACCGGATACTGCAGTTTATGACTGAAGCTGGACAAATCTTTTTAACTAATTTTTTTATGTCCATTAACAAAATAATAGAAACTATGTATAAACTGAAATAATTGGTTATAAAGTCAACTGGTAAGAATCCAATGGCAATATGAAAAGAGGCGTGTAATCAAATTTACTAACACTGAATTGCTTTTATTTACATGATTCAGGAGTTTCGAATATAATAAATGTATCGAAAATAAAAACACATACATACGCTTTAGGAGGCAAATAAACTGTACGAAATATATAAAGTAAGATTTTTTCGCGGCCCGCATATATATTAGCGAGATGTTGATCTACAACTGTGCGGTAAAGACGTCAGGGGCTTATATCATAAAATATAATCCACCATGTTTTATACCAGGACTACGTAATGTTTCTTAAACATGTAATAAATAATAATGTGTTATATGTGTTTGTTGCAGGTAAATGATCTGTATTTGGAGAGCTTCAAGTGTAAACGCTTAGACAGATAAGTTTTATGTTTTAGTAGCATTGTTGAAATGATGATAAGTAATACTATCGTCATTATCCTTTAATAGTCCACTGCTGGACATAGGACTCTCCTTAGAAAGCAAATTTTAGCCTATCATACCACGTTGACCAGACGCGTAAGCTAAAACAAAAAATGATAGAACAGTACTGAACGACTTCTTAGATTTGTGAGTTTAAAAATGCGTCAAATGATTGAAAAAGAGATTAATGATTACAAAAGTACAATGTAAACTAAGCTGTTAGTAACAGTAAACTAATATACTTAACAGTCATAAAACCGTTGCAACATATTTTGAGTCTTATAATTTTCTTATTAAAGAGTACGTTTACGGAAACGATTCTATTGATTCTAGGAAAATATCTTATTTTTCAAGTTCTAAGAAGTTCAAACGAGATGATGCCGGTAACATCTGCCGGGAAATACATCGTCCAATATTCACAGTAGCCGAGTTTATAACAAACAAAATAAAAATATGTATTATAAATAGTGCTTCGTGTTAGGTGCATTAGTTTGTTAATGTACACTATTCTTTTATGAATGATTTATAAGTTCTTGTATTTAATTTTTTAACTTAATCAAAAATATCATCATTTTTATAAACTATCCTCCAAATAGTTGAGGAAAAGTATGAATTTAGGTTAAAGGGTAGGTTTTCAAATTATTCACGACGGCGAACATATTTGTAATGTAATAATGTAACTAGATAGCCTATTGTGTTTATTTTAGACTACTGAAATTAGGCTGAATCCTGCTAAAATTAATAAAATCATAAGTTTGTAGAAACGCTTGTTATATTGATCACTATAACATATCCTTTAGTTTAATAATATATAAATGCCTTAAACATAAAAAAAAAAAGATTATCAATTTATACTCAATTTTCACGTTTTATTTCAATCTAAACTATGATTTCTACGTTCTTACGCGTTTTAAAATAATAGATAATAGTGTCCACTTCAAATATGATTAAAATGAGTAAGTGACATTTTCATAACAAGTTAAAAAGTATAAGAAAAACAACTGACAATTATTTTGTATTTACCTTTGAACTTTTTCAGTATTAATATAATAAAAGTACATCATAGTTCAGAGTAACACAAGTCAACATTTACCCAACATTTATGATTCCTAGTAACTAAAGCCAAGATTAGATTTGTTTCTTGTAAGTTTTATAACTTACTCCGTTCAAACGTACATTTGTTCAGTGACAATAGCTATAATAAATATTTATAACCCACTTGTCCGTTGCACATTGCTGTGGCTTGCTCACAAGCGGTAAGTTTAATATTTTACCGAGTCGCCTCACGCGCCGTCTTCAACGGGGCCTGATTGCCGTCCGATCGAAATTATATTTCACGGGCGCATTCAAAGCTCGCTGGACAAGATTGCCATTCACAGAACATGTAATATAATATAAGATTTATTCTAGTAATTCGTTTCACAATGGTTTTGAAACTAGGCCTACGGGTTTGTAACATATAATATCAATATATGTATGCATTACTTTACCCTTCTCTCTTTACAGTTACTGTGACTACATTACAGGTTTTAGCATCTGTTCAGCATGAGCGGAACATTGTGTACATTAAGAATAAAAAATACTACTGATATCTCAGTCTGTAATAAGTACATATTGTTTACACAAGAACATTAATTTATCGCATTAGATACAAAATATACTGACATGGTGACACGTGCTCATAATCTGTGCAGAGGTTTAAAAGGTTGTAATCTTGAGTGCAATATTCTACCATCAGTGTGTATATAGCAACAAGTTTGCTGTTAAATATAGTAAATTAATTTTATACATAGTATAAAGTAGAAATGGATTATAAATTACGGTTTTAGTGTCTCTAGGGATAAACAAAAATTCTTTTCATAAATTGCGTACTGTGTGAACCTATTAGTTAATCTATTAACACTATAAATTTACTTTACCTCAATCGGAAACTATTTTTTTTTACATATGAAGATACTGTATATATTATGAAATATTGTAGGTATATATTTTTTGATTGCAGTATTTTAAATTAATAGAAATATATTTTGAATAGTGATTTTTAAATTTCATAAAACTTCTAAACAGCAAACTTATTATAAATATATTGTATCAAAGCGTCCAAATTTCTATTCTTATTCTTCCTTTTTCTCAGTGTAGGCAGGCCTCGCGTGACAACTCACCATACTTCAGCCCGACCAGAAAGAGTAACCACAATGTTTGTTAATCTTGCTTTCATTGTGTAAAATATTTGGAAATATACCTTCGTAAAAGCCTTTGTGGACTCAGCCTAGTGGTCTATCGTTTGCTCGCAAACAATGCACGTTTAAGTGTGAAAACTGAATTAGGTAATTGAATTTTATACTGTTGGTGCTATAAAAGCGGGTTTGTTCCTTTTTAGTGACATAAAACACTGTCTTAAATATGTCGAGTTCTGGAAATTTGTTGGTCATTGTAATATGTAGACGAATGAAAAAATAGATTAAAACACTATTACTTTTTTAATCTTTTTATGCTTAGTATTTTATATTTACTTATGCTATGTATTTTGAGTTTTATATAAATACATTTCTAGTTCTACTAAAGTGTAAATTTTAATAAAAACGACTAATTTTGATGAAAAAACTTTTACAGATGATTAATTGATATTCCAGATCGATAGATATAAATACTAATTACCACTTCGATCAGACTAATACTACGGCCTTACAAGAAACTGGTGATGAGTAATTCTTTCATTGTTAGGTTCAATCCTTCCCCTCATTGCACTAAGTAGAGAGGTCAAGGGACTCTAATATACATAACTGTATATACATAATAATAGAAAACACCCTAACTCCGAAACAAATATTTTCAGATCATACAATAATCATTTGGTCGGACCCGGGAATCGAAGTCGAGAACTGAAGCACAGCAGTCGCATACGCTACCACTGCGCCACCGAGGCGATCCACAATGGTCGTCAAAATAACAATATCATTAAAAAAACATAACATCGTCAAAATAGTCACTGTCTTTTACATAAAATAAAAATTTATTATTATATATATTTAATATATGTATTATATATATGTATATAAAAAATGAAAGACTTTTGAAAACGTTTAGTTAAAAGGTTACGTTCTCATTCCTAGAGAGTCTTTATTCGATTGACTTCGTGATTGGGAACATTGGAAGTTCGACTGCCAATTATTGAAGACATTAGCGGCGGGAACATCCCCATAGAGTCACAGTTAGAAACTTGAGCGTAGGACACTGCAGTAATGTACTCTGCAGTTGCACGACTATGTATTAATAATTGTAAACCTAGTTTAAGCACAAACGAGGGTTCTTTAGTAAATAAATTAAAAATACATTGTTTTAAGTTGAGAATTTTTATCGAATGCAGAACAGCTTTGGTACTTTAAAAATTTTACAAATTTCTAATTGTAACAGATTATATGTAAATGTCCATGTGGTGACGGATACGGATACGGATAAGAATACGGAGTGTCGCCACTCTAATCAACTTATGGGTGTCGTAAGAGGCGGTTAAGGTTAAACTAAGCAGACAACATTACTATATAAATTCTATGTGATGAAAATTATCAGTTGATTTGTGTTTGAGTGTAATTATTTGACTTTTGATTCTCTATGATGCGTTTCAATTACATCCCAATAATGTGAATGACGGCGATCGATTGTACGAATAGCATTAAATAGCTTAGTATTTTAAAAATTATTTGAGGACCTTCAAGTTTAATAGTTCACAATTCGTCTGTTTTACATCTGTAAATAAGTTGCAAAACGTGCAGACAATAATATTAAAAGAAAAACATGACTCAAATTTAAGATGATATTTTAGAGAATTTATTCAAAAATATAGTTCATGATATTAAATACATATTTCATTTAATTCGTATACAGAGTTAACCTTTCTATTAAACTCAAAGATATCCCAATAGTTTAGTTCAATAGTTAATAATAAAGCAACTAGAGCTATTTTGGTACCCATTTCAATTTAAGGACAGGGCTTGCGTAGAAACTTATCCAAGTTCCAACTAAAGTTTACAAGAAACTCGCTCCTTAGTGGTATTGTCTATTAAATCTACAAGATACACTCCTAGCCATCGAGATGTTTTCATACTCTATAAAAATTTTAATCGTTTAACTTACAACGAATAACTTTCAGCTAAAATTAATATTCTGTCTGTCTATTATTAAATAGAACAAAATGAATATACCTTTATCAAATTATTGTAGTTCGTTACTAATATTTTAGATATTTTATAATTCTAGTCTTTCTGTTTTTGAATAATAAAAGATTTAGTATTTATCTCGAACATTACCCTCCATCCGAAGAAATAATTTTAAAAATCAAATTGATTTAGGCATATAGAACAAACTCATTAATTCATTGTCCAAGAGCCCGTGAAGATCGACTTACACCTACTTAATTATCAGATATGATATACACAGGGTGCATACACCAAAATCAATTTTATTTATACCAGAAATTAATTTGGTTATTTTGAGACAATTTGCAAAATTTTGAACTGAATAAATTCAGTAGTTTAGCCAGAGGATACTTGATTTACTACTTTACGATTGTATGTTGTGTGATGAACTGATAATCCTGAAATCTTTAGTACCTGATCAGAATGTGCTACACCTGTTTATGTTTTGAATTTTATTAAAGATCGCAACTTACAGGAGCTGTATTCAAATGTGGATAGCATTGTGAATATTACTGACTACACTTGTAACGCTTGTTAGTGGGAAAAGAAGTTTTTCCAAGCTAAAGCTGGTTAAAACATATTTGCGATCGACAACCTCTCAATCTAGATTAACAAACTTAGCAACTTTGTCAATCGAAAATGAAGTTGCAGAAAACATAGACTTTTAGAAAGGATAAAAAGTGAAATTTTATTAGTTTTTTAAATAAATGTTTTATTTTAATAGATGGGTATTTCATTGTACCCATTGCCTTTTTTCGTATGTAATTGAATTGCAGTTAGAGGACGCCGAAAAAATCCTGCCTAAGGTGCTAATAGTGCTAAAACCGGCACTGCATAAAACCATACCTATTTCCCAGAGGGTTAAACAGAGACAATTGACCTCCACTTACTAGTTTTCTGTCATACCTTTTCTGCTACGTCCACATTTATCCATCGTTGCATGCTGGTCGATTTTTGGTGCTTTTCATGTAGCTTTCTTCAGAATTGGTGATGTTCTGAAGAGGGTCACGTGAAAATTAGTAGATGGTTCGCCGTAGACGATCTCTTCCGACACTTTACCGGGGGCACGAAAATTAAAGCAGTTTTTTCCAATTTTCCCCAGGTTGACCTAACAAGCTTTCAAAATAGCTTAACATTGGTCCAACAATTGTCTGACAATGTCTTTCGAACCTATTCGTACATTCTTCTTTTTCTTGTAATCAGTTCTATTAGTGCCCTCTTCCTGACCTTATACAAGCCCTTTCTTTTTTACGCATCATCATTCATTTATTTTTTAGTTGGCTTCACTGGCCAGCACATCTTAAGTACAATATTTTCCTCTCACACTCTCTTCTTCTGATATTCTTATCCCCCAGTTGCGGTCTAACCTTTTTGCTTCTAGCATCTCTACATACTTCGATGACCGACTATACTAGTCCAGATTCTCCCATTGTTCTTCACTATTATCCTCACATTCAAGTTTCTTTAATACACTCGAGTTTCTGTATAATCTTTTTTGGTGTTTGGTTGGGTTTAGTGGAAGTTGCCTGTGAATACAGTTACAGTTCATTCGTTACCTTCTCTTTACCGTGTATATCTATCTATAGTTTTATTTAATTAAAATTTATTAGTAATAAGGCAAATAACATTTTTTCGACTTAATGTATATAACAATAAAACTAACAATTTATTAGGGGTATGTTGATAGTATTTATGTAATGTACTACTAAGGTGTAATGATCGTACAGTGTAAATTGGGTGTGTAAATCATACTGTTTTGGCATAGAACAGTTGTTACACGGACAGTTAATCACAATCTACTAAATTTTGATATTCGAACTACCTACAAGTTCCGATCAAAGATCTGAACGTCTCGTCCGGTGCTCGGCGTGACAGCTTCAAGTAATCCCAGATGGCGTACTCGGCGATGAATTAAAGTCACTCAGAGTAGTTGACTCAAGAACAGCAAGATATCTATAGTGTATAAGTCTTTAGAGTTCAGTTTTGTAATTAATTGTTTGCGTTGATGTTTGAAGTGTTAGATGTTACAGATTTAAAGTGAATTCTGCTTCAGAGTTCAAGAACGTATCAAGCCTTTCAGTACTTCAACCTTCAGTAATTCACGTATTTAAATTGTTTATTCTACAAAACTTCGAAATATGTATGTATCTAGAAGATAATATTATGATAACTCTTCTAATATATGTAGTAGAGGGTTTCGAAAGTGACTTCAACTTCTGAGAATAGTTAAGTGATCAACTAAATTAAATGTACCTGTCTAACTACTAATCCTATTGAAATCATGTATATGGAGTAGTGGTTTTAATGTTAAGATTTTTTACAAACTTAGTGCTCTAATTTTGGTGAAAGAAAGTAAACTTTAGGTTATAGAATAATTTTAAGAGTTCTCAGAAACTTAAAATTTCTAAATTTAGAATTCTTTGAACTGAACTTGGGAAATTGCAAAACATTATTCTGTGCCTATTGTACACTATTGGAGCCCGTAAAATAGGAAAAAAAATTAGGTACCGCCAAAGTGGCTCTACTCAAGCTGTCATGCTCATTGCGATTGTAAACAAGGCAGTATGGTAACTCACACGATAACGGCCTAGCGAGATGCTTTTTTACGCTTTGCTTAAAGACATCATAGTAGGAAGGAAACACGTGCGCTAGTGGTGAGTTCCAGGTTTTCACTGATTTAATAAGTAAGAAAGAACCGAACTGTTGAGTTTGAAAGCGTATAACTAACACTAAAGAAACTAAAATTAAAACGGTAGCTTTCAAGGACTGCACGTTTTTTTTCTGTATTAAGAACCTGTCAAGGTGACTCTATTCTGCCTGACGGAAAGCATGAATAGAATCCAAGAGTTATAGTCACCATACTCATTGCAATTGCAGTCAATGAGTATGGTGATCTACACTATAGTAGCCTAGTTTGTTAATTTTTACGCCCCGCTTGGGGACGTGAAAGACATGACAGTCATTGTGGCAGTGCAAATCTCACACGGTTACCACGATGATTGTTACCTCTGCATCATTGGGCCTCAGGTCTTACACTCACCAACGAAACACGACGATACTGTCGTTTTAGGTTGATCTTCTGTGAGAGGGTAGTACTGCCCCGGTTGAGCCGAACCGTTTGTGCAGAAATCAGCTTGGCTCTATTACCTAACGTATTGTCCTGTAGAGCAAGGGAGAAGGTGGGACTAGCTGAAAAAACTTGTCTGAATACTCTGCACTTTAAAGGTGAAAGGAGACTGCAATAGAGGCAATTTCTCTTCGTAACTGTAGAGGCCCAAGGGATTCAGTGGCTTTAGGACCGTCGATAATCTGGACTGCTCGCCGTTGCAGATAAAGTTTCCAATAAATACTGCGCGGATCTATTGCAAAGATAAGAACAGTACTCTACGCAGAACCGAACCTGGGTCTTATAAAGAAAACAAAGATGTTTAGGCGAGAAGGACCATATCACTTTGTAAAGTATACCTAAATTCCGCGAGGCCACCTTAATAACACTCTTAATATACTCTCGCGGATTGAGATCCCGGCAAATATCCATACCCAGGATATCGAGTTTCTTCTGTAGTGGTAATTGGGACTTCTTAAAAGTGGGGAGTGAAGGATACAGAGACTTTTAGGTAGAGAGTGAATTCACTTGTATTTTCTTTGTGCTGAGCACGATCAAATTCTCATAACCCCATTGAGAAATGTGGTTTAGAATCAGGCTGAGCTCAACGGTAAACTCCTATCATTTTCTTTCAACGTCCGCTAACTGGACTGTAGGGTGTCAAAAATATCGTCCATGAATTGTGCTATTGTCCGCATAGTAATGTATATTGCCAAGGGATAACATATCATTGATATACAGAAGAAATAGTGTGAACGGCAAAACGGAGCCCTGTGGCGTACCAGCTTTAACCTGCTGAAAGTCACAGAGGACTCTAATATGGCACTGGTGCAAGAAGATGGCAACCCAGATGCAGAGTTTAGGAAGCAGACCAAATATCAGCAGATCCCATCTAATGTTTTGACCGTTTTGAAGCGGATGGCCAAGTTCCCCATGCCTATGCCTAGTATCATCTCAAAGGTGTGTGAAGTACGATAGAAGCTTACTGAGGGACTGATTTGATCTAAAGCCGTATTGCTGATCACGCAACAATAGGTTCAGGTAACGGACCAACTGTTTATAGATGATACGTTCCAGCATCTTGCATGGCCGGTGATTAGCTGGGATGGGGCGGTCGTATTTTTTGGGGATGCGTTGAACATTCATCTCTTTTCAGGCATCTGGAACAATTTCTGAGGAATATGACAGGCGTTATAAGTGCGTCAATACAAGAGACAACTCCAGTGGAATACCATCGGGTCCACTGGCTTTCTGTACATTGAGTGACCGCAGTTCCGCACTGAATAATAGGCGGGTACACACCACAGTCCTCGGGTAGGGAGTTAGCCGTAAAAAAACCATCAAGCACTTTCAGTTTTTGCTGTGGCTGATGGACGAGTGATCCGTCGTGACATTTTAGTAGTGGTAGCGAAGACTAGCAGTAATTAGACTGCACATCTTTACCCAGTCGCTAGAACTTACGGCTTCTTTTACTAGCCTTAGTCCTGGATAGGTAACCTATAGGGCGAGCGATGAGTTCTTGGCCAATCTTCACAATATGCTAGACATCCGCTCTTCTGTAAGCCTCTTACATTCCCCGGCGGCTTTGTTATGTACCGTTTTTGGACGATGAACGTCAGGGTTATCTTGAGCACCGGCCCAGGCTCATGAACGGTAAGCTACATGTATATGTGGTATGTACAACAGCGTGGATACACTCATGATTGCACCATGGACGGATGTTCTTGCAGGTGACTTTACTGTAGGGAATATAATATTCCATACCGATAATGTTCCCGTCTGATACGGTAGACGTACTCTGCGACAGATCTTTAATGCTTTAAATGGACCATGGACTCAAAGCTGCTGCTTTGAGCCCATGGCTCCCCACACTCCGACCGGCACAGTAGCGTGGCATTGAAAGTTGTGCATCATCTAACGTCGTTTCAGTTCGGCAGACTTCGAAACGATGTTTGTGTGCGTGCGACTAGACATAATATGGGTAGGTGTACAAAACCCCAACACTTGTGCTCGTGAATAAAAAATCGAAATAAATTAAATTAATACTTTATTTGCAATCTACATAAGTGAAATCAGTGTTAATCACAGTAATTTGTTTACACTAACGTTGGCGGAGCTATAGATGTGACAACAACGCTTTTAAGTACATCCACCTGTCAGCTGCCCACTAGTAAATCACAACACCTGCTTATTTTCTTATGGACAAGAACACTGATATAAGAATGTCCCAACTAGCTGTCATTGAATCTGCACAGAAGAGTCTGGAGGAGGTATTCACAAAACGAATGGGAGAACTTGAGGCACAGATACAGTGTAATGCACCAGCTAAAGACACTGTTGGTAGACTTGCGGAAGAATTTAGAACCTTCCGTGAGCTTATGTTCAGCATGCTGGGTTTGATACGGAAACAGATAGATGAGTGCTCTAAGACTGTCGACATTATTGAAACCAGACATCGACGGAAAGCACTCATCTTCGTCGGAGTTCCCGAAGTTGACAATGAGAATTATGCTGAATCGGTCCTCGATCTTCTTCGTGGTAGGCTGGATCTCCACTATACAGCATCGTCCATCAAAAGTTGTCACAGGCTTGGTAGTTCTAAGAAGGATCACAGGAGGCCTTTACTGGTAAGGTTTTCAACCTTAGACTTTAAATCTGCTGTCTGGAAACTGAAGACTAAGCTCAAGGGCGCGAACATCACTGTCAAGGGATATTTAACCAAGACCAGACAGTCTGCATTTGCCCGTGCTCGACTACACTTTGGTGTCAGGGGTTGTTGGACTCAAGAAGGTGTCATAGTCGTCAAGGTGCCTGATGGGGGCCGGGTTAAGATTACCTCGTTGGCCGAACTGGAACCGTTGATTCAGAAACATCCAAATGCAAGTACAGCGAAGGGCAGCAGTTCATTGGGTGCCAGTGGTTCGGCGAATATCACCAGGAATACTACAAGGAAAAACTGACTTCCGGGTTTCTGTGGTATTCAATGCTTCTAAAATCTGTTTTTCAAGGTCTTTTTATACAATTATCTATTACCTTTCTCTACCTTCATTATTTTACAATGCTATAATAACAACAACAAAATTAGGTAATTAAAGTGTCAAAGTTAGTCAGTTGACGTTTAAGACTACAGTTCTTTATTTGATGCGTTCCATATTCACGCATATTCTCGTATCACTCATCGACGTCTTTAAAACGATTACTTTGCTCACTCTTACTTTATAACTGATCTGGTTTGTTGAACGTTGTATTTCATGTTTTCTCACTCTTTTTAATATTTACCATAAAAATAATATTAAGTAATATCGTTCTTGTTGTTATACTCCAAAAATACTAGTGTAAGCCGGCGGGTGGTGCATTGACGTGAGTATTGAATTCCTTCATTTGATTTAATAATTTTGATCGCTCGTAATATTCGTTATTAATAATATCTATTTATATTTATTATTTTAATATTTATTTTAATTCATATTCTGCATTATGACTGATGTCGACCCCTACTACTCCGCCAGCGGCTCTGAAAATTCATCAGCAAATGAAAGTTTTACTTCGATAACTGATACCCTCGGGGATATATTACGCAGTACTTTTAACCAAAAGTGTCCACGTTTCTTTAGCGTTTGCCACATAAATGCTCAAAGTATACCGAGTCACTATAGCGACTTATGGGAAACCTTCAATGGTTCAAATGTGGACGCCATATTGATTTCCGAGACATGGCTCAAGCCCCAACTTCTTAGCACTTCTTACCCCCTACCAGGCTATGTTCTCATCAGGAATGACAGGGTAAACAAAAGAGGCGGTGGTGTTGCAATATATATACGTTCCGACTTTTCTTATAGTCTTGCCTCCAAATCACCACCTGACTCACCCGCCGAGTATCTCTTCCTTGAGGTTTCTGTCAGAGGAATCAAACTTGTTCTAGGTGTCGTATACTGTCCCCCGGCTACTGATTACTTCACCGTATTCGAATCGGTTTTAGAATCTTTGGGGTCTGAGTATGAACATCACATCATCATGGGCGATTTCAATACTGATCTACTGTGTCACAGTTCCCCCCGCTGCCGTAAACTGCTGGATTTACTCGAATCTACATGCTTACATAGCTTGCCACTTCACGCCACAAACCACAACCTAAATAGAGAAGCTTGCTTGATCTTATAATTACTTCGTCCCCTGAAAATGTCTCATCACATGGCCAGCATCTAGCGCCTGGTTTCTCACTTCATGATCTGGTATATCTTTCATACAAGATTAAAACGCCAAAACCTAAACCGAAAACGATGTCCAGACGCTGTTTTGGACGTATGAATCTGGACAAACTCCGGGAAGATGCTTCCCACATCAACTGGGAACCCTTAACGACAGCTGGCACTATCGACGAGAAGGTTCATATACTGAACGAAAATATATTACACCTATACAACACTCATGCGCCATTGAGGAATATCAAACTTAAACATCCCCCCGCACCTTGGTTGACAAATAGTATCCGTAGTGCAATGCGGAGCAGGGATGGAGCTTTTCGGCGTTTTAAAAGAACTCGAAGTGATGATGCCTGGCTTGCCTACAAAATTGCTAGAAACAAGTGCAATCAGATGATACGTAATGCCAAACGCCGTTATATTCTCGATAACATTTCTACATCTTCTTCTGCCGACATCTGGAAGTTCCTGAGGACTCTCGGCATCGGTAGCAGGCGCCACGCGGATCTTCCAGTGGGCATTGCTGTAGATGATATCAATCGTCATTTCACCACTTCTATTATCTTGGATCACCATAGCAAATCCCAAACTATCGATTCCGTGGCCCGCCTGCCTAAACCTACTATAAACCCCTTCGACTTTTCTCCAGTTGCATCAGAGGATGTCCGGCGGTTTCTTGTTTCTATCAAATCCAAAGCCACTGGTAATGATAACATTAGTCGTTTTATGGTGACTACTATCCTGGACCAGCTCTTACCAGCCATCACCCACATAATTAACTATTCCCTTGATTCCAACGTCTTCCCCTCCTTATGGCACAAGGCTTATGTACGCCCATTGGCTAAAGTACCTATTCCCTCCCTCCCTTCCTATTTTCGTCCAATATCCATTCTCCCTTTCCTGTCCAAAGTACTGGAAGCCTGTGTACATAAGCAACTGTCTCACTTCATTTATCGGAATAATTTACTCAGTAAGTATCAGTCAGGATTCCGACCTGGACATAGTACAGGGACAGCTTTGCTCAAGGTAACGCTTGACATTAAGGCGGCAATGGAGGAGGGCAAAATAACTGTTCTCCCTTTAATTGACTTCTCAAACGCCTTCAGTGCTGTGAACCACGAGATCCTACTGGCAATACTTGCCCACTTCATGATTTCTGACGATGCACTGGAATGGTTTTCATCCTATCTTCGTGGACGCCAGCAGTCTGTCCGAACTGATAATTCGTCATCGCTATGGGCCAAACTAGACTCTGGCGTGCTACAAGGTGGTATTCTTTCCCCTCTTCTCTTTTCGCTATTTATCGACCTCATAACTCACAAACTTCGGTGTTCGTATCATCTGTATGCAGACGACTTGCAGATCTACTCACATGCGAGAGTTGAAAACTTAAATGAAGCTATAGCCAATATTAACCATGACCTAGACACCATAAAAAACTGGTCCAGCAGTTTCGGCTTAAACGTGAATCCGGGTAAATGTCAAGCGATTTTCTTAGGAAGTCCCAGAATGATGGGTAGAATTGATCCTGACGCTGTCGCTGGTATCATTTATGACGGTACAGTGTTGCCCATTAACCAATCGGTTAAGGACCTCGGCTTACACATAGATACAAATTTGAATTGGCAGGTTCAGGTAACCAGTGTCAGTCAAAAGGTCACAAATATTTTACGTGGCCTCTATAGACTAAAAAACTTTCTCCCCATAAAAACCAAGATTACGCTAGTCTATGCCTTAATTTCGCCAATCATCGACTATGGTGATGTGTGTTACCTCGACCTGAATGCAGATCTGCTCAACAAATTAGACCGTCTTTTCAACAATTGCATTCGGTTCATATTCAACTTACGTAAGTATGATCATGTATCCGCTTATCGGAGGCAACTGTCATGGTTACCTATTAGACAGCGCCGGAGCTTGCGGGCCTTGACTATGTTATACTCCCTTATCCACTCTTCTAACCCACCCGCTTACCTAACAACTCACATACAATATCTTTGCTCTAACCACGACAGAAATCTTCGTTCCTCCGATAATCTCCTCCTTCTCTGTCCATCACAAAATTCCCGTATTGTCCATTCGTCCTTTACTGTCCAAGCTGTAAACCTCTGGAACGCTCTCCCCCTAGATATAAGAAGGTCTGTTAACCCACTAACCTTTAAGGTTAGAGTACGCAAGCTTTACGGAGACTTGTTGACGGAGTCATCAGAATGATTACTTGCCTATTCATCATTGTATGAATATGTATGTATTTGTGTGTGTGTATATATATATAGGTATGTGTTCCCTTTTATATGTGTATATGTATGTATATACAGTCCCTGGCCAAATTATTAGACGCACTGCATAATTTTATGTAAAATATTAATTACAGAGCGATGTTGCATCGTTTTATTGTTTTAAAATGATCTGTTTGATATTTTATTATTATTTAATCAATAACTGATTAATTTAACACAAATAAAACAGCATTAATTTAAAAAATCTTATGTTTATTGAATTTTAAAGAAATGTAGAAATAAAGTACGTAAAAGTCAATATTTTGTTGAGCCACCTTTAGCCGCTATCAAGTCCTTAATTCTGCGCGACATGCTATCAATGCAAGACTGCACTGTCTCCTGCATTTGTGGATGATGATTCCACACATGAATAATCTTTTCTAGGAGCTGGGTTTTGTTGGTGATCACATCTTTAGCCACTTCTCTTTTCATCAGCTCCCACACATTTTCTATTGGATTCATATCGGGGCTATTACCCGTCCAATCCAACAGAGGGATATTTTTTTCTGCCAAGAAAGCTTTAACTGATCGAGGAGTGTGACAGGGAGCCCCATCTTGCATGAAAATGAATGGTTCCCCATTTGGAAATCAATCTCTGAGCTGCGGAATCAACCGATTTTCTAAAACTTCTTTGTACTGGTCTTGCCTCATTATTCCTTTCACGACGTACAGACGTCCAGTGCCCTTGCCACTGATGACTGACCAAATCATCACTTTGGTGGGATGTTTAACTGTTGGAACGACGCAGTCAGGATGAAACTTTTCTCCTGGACGACGACGCACATACTGAGCTTTATTCTGTAAAATTTCGAATGTGCTTTCGTCACTGAAGCAGACCTGTCAATAATAGAAAAAAAAATATAAAATCCAAGTTCTTTTGCTTTATTTTATTGAAAACGATAATAATCTACTATTTTTTTTATTAAATTACATTATCTTACCGATCTCCAGAAGTTCATATCTTTGTCTTGCCATTGCTTGGCCCACTTCAGTCGCTTTGTTTTCATTGCAGCTCTTAACTTGGGCTTCTTGGCGGGGCGACAGGCTTTAAAATTTAATTCTTTCAATTTTCTTCGAATAGTCCGTTCAGAAGCATTTACGCTAGCATCCTGGAGTTGTGATTTTATCACCTTTGTGGTAGCAAATCTGTTTTCTAGACAAATTTTCTTCAAACATCTCTCTGACCGAGGAGTGAAAATTGGTTTTCTACACATCTTTTCTTTCTTTTCGGGCTTAATTCCTCCCCCTTTCCCTTTCCCTTTTTTATGCGTCGTACACTAGCTTCAGAAACTTTCAATCTTCGTGATATTTCCCGGTTCGAAAATGTTTTCGCATTTAAAAGAGCCTTCACTTCAGCTTTTTTACGTGGTGAAAGATCGCCCTTTTTACCCATAATGAAAATAGTCCAATGTTTATTTTAAAACACTGAATACAAATTAAACTAATAACTGAATAGTAAAAAACTGTTAAACAAACAATCACAGTCTATAAACGCAGAAAGAGAAACTGAGAAACACGTCCTAACCTGACGAAATGACGATCGCGACTGAAACAGGTTTATACTTGTTTACATTCATGTATCCCTTTAACAACACAGTATTGCCATATGCTTAAAATAAATAAAAATAGATAGTCTACCACAAATCTTTTAAATAAAAATCAATAATACTGTAGTTTAAATACATAATTACTGCATAAAAACTTTTCAGAAACATGAAATAATTAAAAACAATACAATGCGTCTAATAATTTGGCCAGGGACTGTATGTATTTATATCATTATGTATTACATAAAATTTTATACGCAAATTAGAAATCAACACTACTAAATCTATTGTTACACCTGCTACACGCATCTCTGCATCACCCAAAGGTCGACTGGAAGAAAATACCTACGGCATTAAGTCCGCCTTATGCAATGTACTTCATTTGCAGAAAGTATAAATAAATAAATAAATAATATGCGTGCAGACTGTATGAAGCTAGCACGGATCGAGACGAGCTGCTCCGAAATATTATAATTGCATAAGTTGATAAAAATACTATGCAATAGCTTAACTGCGGCAGTCCCCAAGTGTCATACGTATTTTTTTCTTTAGAAGAGAACTTCCACTGTAGAAATAAGTCTTGTGTCGCGAGATACTTTACAAACATACATAAAATGGACACACGGAACATCCTGACTTAGAATAACAATTCGTGGATCACATAAAGTATTGTCCCGTGTGGGCATTAGACCTACAACACTTCGGTGCAGTAGGAAGCGGCAAGGCGACTGCTTATACCACTACGTTATACGTGCAGTCACAGTAGAAAATTATTTATTAACATGTTATGTTCGACGACTTAGTTTATTATATTTTGTAAAACTAGACTTTAAAAGAATGAAAATAACACCGCACTCGATCTCTCATTCAGATAACAGTAAAGTCCAGAATTTTCACTCAGCAATTGCCTTTTCGAGTAACTTCAAGATTATTTCGTACAAAGACAAGAATGTTTCGAAACAATAAGTTGATATTAGTAACAATATCACACGCGCCCATAAGCGCATATCTACGCACAAACAAGAGATCTTAACTTAAGGCAAACACAACACGTCTACATAACTCTAACGTGTGGGGAAACAACATTATAAACAAGCCGAACTTAATATTAGACCACAACACAACAGTTTATTCATGTCACCAGGTGTAGGAAGACGGCCTAACGCTCCAAGTTACCGTCATATTATACGTAATACGATATTCAGACACATTACACTCAAGTTTACGACACCGACTGAAGTAGAAAGCTTACGTTTATGAATCTTTAAACATCTTTTAAAATCCATATCATGACGTATTATACGTTCACACCGAGTATTCAACAGTAAGAACGTTCGTGGCTGCAAGCGTCAATTCTAAAACGATGTAGTATCCACCATTTGCTTCTAGATAATGAAATAATAGAAACTTCCAAATATTCGGCATAAGTTTTTAAAACCTTAGACTAAATAATCATATTACGGTAGCAGGTTAAGTAATAAGGTTTATTAAATTACGAGTAAATAAAGATTTTGAATTTTAAACAATAAATAACAGGAACACATTAATAGGATCGTTATTTATCATCGTATATTTAATTGCTGCCAGTTCTATTTCCAAATGTAAATTGTACGTACAATAATAAATTATTGTCGCACGTACCGACAGTCGGTACAGTTTTGCTACCGATCAAAAATGTGTTGAGTATAGTCGTCGTTATTACTAAAGAATAAAGTTTAAAACTGTACGTGGAGCTTTTGTATTTACTTTATATTATAGTGCATTGAACACATTTCCTGCAAGTGTTGTTTGATCCCATTCACGTTTGCAATCAGTAAATGAATGGATGTCACGGAATTAGAAGCGTATCGCGTGCCAGCTCATATCTCACTGCGAGGACAACGATGGTTGTTCTCAGAGATTATGACAATTATATGATATTACCTGATAATATATGGTGGATATGTTATGCAACTATCGCCCACTTCATCATTTCTAACAACGGTGTGACATCAAATGGTATAATATATTGGTCTAGGCTTACAGAAACTATCACTATTCACAATTTACTGATACATATTACTGTATGAAAACTCGAAACTAGTAATTGAAATTTAATTAGTTGATTAATAATTTTAATATACCCAATAATTGTCAAGCTTTCTATGCTTAGTATAGCCGTATTATTTACCAAGAAATGTTTTATTAACTTAGAGAATCTATTTGAAAACGTTGTGCGTGCAAGTTTACGAATAAAGTTCAAAAGTAATGTTAAATTATCTGTATTTGTCAGAATCTAATTAGTTTCGATAATAGTATGGCACATAGAAACACTTTAAGTAGTAAATACAATAATCGCTTCTAGATAATACAGGATTAGTCAACTATTCAGGATGTAAATGGGTCATATTAAATAGTAAGATACACTTAAAGTAGATGTTTCGTTTCTGAAACTGCATAATTTTTAAATAGATTAAGTAGGTACTGATTTCAATTAACAAACAAAACATTAAAAAGGTCACAAAGTAAATTCTGAGTGCGACCCTTGTAAACTAAATGAACTTGTGGGTCTAGAAAAGTACGTTTACCTTAATATGGTATTCGCTGTTAGAGAAAAATAAACTTAAAGTATAGAGAAGACCCTACTCACCGTATTAAAAGAGTCAACAGAAAAGAGTCGATGAGAAATCGTATGTAAGTTCAAATATACTGAAAGATGGACACGGACTTGTATACATTGAAATATTCGATAATCAGTGATTGATAGATATTTATTTATTTAATTTAGTATAATTAAACTTATATAAAAGTTACGCTATTCTGTATAAATACAGCTTATTCCAATAAAAAAAAACAATATACATGAATAAGGGACTTTTTCAAACATTTAAAGAAGAAATAATAAAAGAAAATGTAATACATTTTCTAAGCTGAGAACAAAATGTTTTCTTTATCCAAATATGAATTTTCTTAATCTCTATTTGTGTAAATCCTATTGTTGGAAACATACGAGTTGAAATGGTGTTGTCTTATATTCTAGTAGGTAAATACGTTGTTCAAAGACAAAGCTACGGAGTTGTGTGCCATCTGTATTTTGTGTATGTTACCGTATTCTATACATCGCGCGCGACAGCTGCGAGATTACTTTACCATGTCATCACAAAGTTTTGGCAAACATCAACTGTGTAATTTTAATTATGTTTTATTACTAACTTAATGTAAGTTAAATTTATAAATGTATTAACAACAATATTTATTTTACAAGTTGATAAAATCAAATCAGTTTGCTACGTTCTTCACTCAAATCAATTTTGTTGTTATTATTGATTGAATAATGTACTCGTATGGTCTAATATTAGAACTCCAAATATTAATTGAAAACACAATATAAATATAGTATATATATTTATGTATAAACAGTTACTTGGTTGTTAATTCTATCTAAAAACTTGCCGGAACTCCATTTGTTATTGTTACTAATATTAAATACTAACTTGATAAGCTTAGATTTATAGAAAAACTATGGAGAAATGTAACTTGTATTGAATTTTAAGTATGTTATTGCTTTTACAAATAGATAATAAAATTAAACCACTATGTTAAACTAATAATATAAAATAAGTTTAAAATTAACTAACATTGTACTGTAGATATAAAATAGAAACAAATCATTGAAGAAGGTCTAAGTGGCACATGTGTTTTATACCATTTCAAAGTAAAAAGTTATAACTTGAGGTGTTTTATTGAGATCGATCATAACTTTACTGCTATCTTCAATTCGTGGGATATATTTATTTATAACATTACCGTTCCGATGTTTATTATAATTTGATCGAACATAAGAATTATCACCACCTTCATATATGCAAGGTAATCGAATATAAATAATTTATATGCGATTGATATTTTCTTGCCAATGATTTAATTTTTACATGGTTTATTAAAAGTTTAATATTGAAAGTCTAATATTGAGTGAAACACAAACCAAAAATTAGATGCAATTAATATAATAAAGACTATATTATGTAGGTACGATTGAAGACTGTAAGTATATTCGTCTTGTTCTGATGTTGACACGATTTTTTTTACTCTTGTTGCAAAAGTCCCACTAGTTTAACCCGTTCACAATTTATTTAGTGATGTAAATAATATTTAGGGGAAAGTCCCCTAGTGGCGGACACCTAAGGTTATTTATAAATAAAACAGAAAATATCTCAGGAATGTTTATTAAAATATGACTTATATTAGACAACAAAGTTAGAAATCAAATTAAATTAACAAAAATGCAACCTCTGTTAAAAATTAATTAATACTATCAATCAAACTTTGGTAACAAAAAATATAATTTTAATAAGTGGCACCTAGTACCGGACGAATATTTATGCCATACCCCTAGCACCGGACATTTCAAAACAACCTGCATCGATCACATATGTAGCCATCTCCAGACTCTGGAATGTCGGCACATGCTTCATGTACCCACCCACGACAGGATGAGCACTGGATCCAGTCTTCGTCAGTGTCTTCTAAGCAAACTACGCAAATTGTTAAGTTTGTGTTAGATGTTTCAGTTAATGCTTCTACTTCACTTCCTTTCTTTCCTTTAGCTTTCACGTTTTTCGCTTCTTTTTCCTTGTCTACGCTCTTCCCTTTGGTTTTAATTCCTTTGGTTTGCTTACCTTTACCTCCCATTGCTACTTCAAACTTAGATTTTATTTCCTTCTTTTTATCTTTCATATTCTTTTCATTTTCTTTTTCTTCTGCCACTTTTTTGTATGGCGATGTAGTTAAAATTTCACTTCGTTCACTCTTTCTTTTTCGAGATGCTGTTCGTTTTTTTGCTGCCTCAGGCAACGGTGATAAGTTATGGAATATCTGAACAAGATCGGGAGCAGAACTTGTCGACGGTTTGGGATTTGTGGTTATAGGCTCACTAATAGATTGTTCAGATTCTTTCATTTGCTCTTCTATGATTAAATTTGATACCACGACAGCTTGTTCGTTGTTTAGTGCATTAGATGAAGTTTCTGTTTGTTCTAGTGGTATATTAGTCATATCTGCAGCCAAATAATCTAGGTCAGAAAATAAATGCCTGTCAAATGGATGGATTCCAGTGCATTTGAATCCAGATACTGCAATATCCAATCGAGCTACTTTTATAAATGCTTCTTTGACCAAACCAGCAATGTCGTAATCCGTTATCCGACATCCAGCATTTATTCTCATCCACAAGTCGCATTGTTGGTTGTATGCGTCTTTAAATGGCTTCATAAATGTTCTGTCCAGAGGCTGAAGCTTGTGCGTAGTGTGTGGTGGTGAACTCATCAAGTGAATATGATTTTCTCTGCAAAAATTGATTACCGCCAATGTCTTGTGGCTGCAATGGCCATCCAGTAGAAGCAACACAGGGTTCTCTTTGGTTGGTTGCGTGTGTTTGACGTATATTCTTAGATATTGCAAAAAAAAGTCACTATTCATCCACCCTTTTGGCTGGGCCACACCGATGCTCTCATCTGGAGCATTCATCATTAGCCTTTCATTCATTCTTTGCCTCGGAAATACAAAAAATGGGGTATGTAGTGACCGTTAGCACTCATACAGAACAAAACTGTAATATTTTTGCCTCTCTCAGCAGAAGTGAGCTTACCTACTTGACGGATGGCTTTCGGAGCGAGAACTTTTTGATGTTTGTGCACGCAACTAACACCAGTTTCATCACAGTTATAAATTCTTGAGGGTGTGAATTTGTACTGTTTCATCAGCTTTTCAAGGTTGTCGTAGAATAGATCCACTTGTGGTTTGTTAAATTCCACGGCGCGCATCATGCTTGTCGATTCCGGTGCTCTCAACGAAATGTCAGAATGCCTTTCCATGAAGTCGTAATAAAAATGTTTACCAGCACTGCCTTTTTCTTTATTAAATCGATGAGGAATCTTCATGACTTCAGCTAAGTCATATGCTAATTTTAGAAACTCCTTTTTCATGAGCGGCATGCATCTATTCGTTAAATCTTTAATGTGGTCCACCAAAACTTGTTCATACTCTGCTGAGAAGGTGTTGGTGAACCTACCTAACTGTGGTTTCATTGTTACTTCTTCTCCTCGATTTAGGGCCTTTATTTTATCGTGTAGAGTGCTTTTAGGAATATTGTATTGCATTGCAGCTTGTCTTACACTCACTTCTTTTGACATAACCTTATCAATAGCAGTTTGTAAGCTCTGTGGCTCCCAGGATCCTTTCTTTTTCTTCTCTTCCATTTTAATTATCTTTTTCTTCTATACTCTAAAACAAAATTAAATAATTAGAATAAAATAGGTAATTTCTTACAAGAAATATCAATATGTTTATTGTCCGGCACTAAGGGACGACTTAGTGTCCGGTGCTAAGGGACACACATTTTCGTTCATTAGGTGGTACCTACTATAATTGTTTAAAAGATTTAATAATATTCTACCATTTTACGGATAACAATCAAGTACTACTTTTATCTTTGAATACCACTCAAATGTAAATGCATAAATATACTTGAATTACTTACATTGATATTTAGATGACGCCGTGATTTCGCGCCTAAAACAGCAAACGGTTGCTCCCGCCGCGGCCGTGTGCGTCACTGGCGAGACGCGGCGCGTGGTCCTGTACCTGTGTGCCCTCCCCGCCCCTTTCACTTGTATTTTAAATCGAACAGGTTTATACTCGCTTGAATAGTACGAGTGTCCGGCGCTAGGTGCCGTCCGGCGTTACGGGACTTCCCCCTACACAAAATTTAAAGTGTACGTACAACACTACAGGAACTGTGTGTTCAACCAAGATTAGTTGACATTGTCATGTGAAAGTTCCGTCAAAGTTCATCTGGTAACTTCGACGCTGCATGCCTTTAAATTGAAACAGAACAACATCTGCACTTGCTCTGATAGTTATTGAGAATAAATTACTCGTTCCATCTTTAATCTACTTATTGAAGTTTCTGATTATTGTAGCATTTACATTTACTTATTTGCTACATTAGTAGTGAAAAATATAGTAGATAAAGACGTTTTAAAAGTTGTGTTAACGACGTTAATACCAAGAAACGGGTCAAAATTGTTGCTTTGCATTAGCTGCTGGAAGTTACTTTGAAAGTTAATTTATTACTTAATTCTGGTCCATAATAATAGTCTCAGTACTCATTTTCAATCTTATGTGATTTAAATACGAAGGAGTGGTGAGAAAAAGTGCTGTTCATAGGGATTAATCGTAATTTTAACATACGTAAATACTCTTAAAAGAAAAGCAACAACCCAAATATTTCCCTTTGGTACTCATATTTATATCTACAAGTATGAACAATAAGTGTGTATTGAGAATGAAGTACACCTGCCACAAAAACACACCCATACAGTCCACCTAAAAACGAGAAAAAAAAACAATATATTACAATCGTGTATATTATGGGCGAATCTGAATGTGTCAGTGCGTAATTTATCGCGGTACGTGTTTTTTGTGGAGGTTCTCTTGACCTCATAAAACACAGAGCTGGGTGCAGGGACGAAATCAGAGGGCACTCGAACGAACTCGGCCCGCGGCGTTCATCGAAAGTGGGAAAAACAAGCGATCGCCACTCCACCGAGACGCCCCCGATGGCACTTCACACGTCGTAGTGATTTTTACAACGCTCCCACTCGACTGTGTGGCGTTTTTCGTCCGTAATCACTTTGATGTACGCAGGTCCTTCCGCTTTTGTTCAATTCAAAGATGCAAAGTCGCTCTTGAAATTGAAATGTTTCTTTTTTAAATAGAAAGTTAACATACATACTGTGAAGTAAGATTTTGCTTTCTATTTTTCTCTTTTTAGTTTCTCACGTTATTATTGACAAACTGTTCTTTTGTTTAAGAACTTTTTCAATACTTTGGGTCTACACGCATGCACGAAATATTGAGTAAAATGTTATTATTATCAACAGCCTTCAGTAGTCCACTGGCGAGACGTAGACCCTTCCTTAGATATTAGGCTTTAGCCTACTCTATAAAATATACTTTATACCTATATAATTACCGTTTTGACAACATAAGAAATAATATTGCAAAAAATCTTCATGAAATCCTTAGGGTCTGCTATACCTTCTTTAAAAGAAATTAAAAAGTAATAACAAAACGTACCACAAATGACACTATTAAATAGAATTCTATAATTTACAATATAGAATGAACTTCAACCAAATTAATCATGTAAACCTTTACCTATATCTTTTTAAAACAACGTGTGGCAACCCTAACGAGCCTTCATCCCACTGGGGTTTACGGCGGTGTGGTGTGTGAGAATCAGACCGACTAAAACCACACGATATGCCACTCTGCACCTGGAATATGAAGGATCGGGGCAGTATCGTTATTAAGCCTATCGGCTCCTCTCAACATCTGCCCGCTAGTGTGGACACCATCTTCGGGTGAACTCTTTCTTCAGACAATGTATGGCACATGTAGGTGTCGCCTCCTTGCGGCTGGCCACTGTACTGAATGAAGGAGAAAACCTGTCCCGTCTATTCGCGGCCACTCTCAGGGCGGTATGAGGCGCTGTTAAGTGCACCTCTGCCGCCTGGTTCACCAGTAGTGAATTGGGTCCGAATGGAGATCGTCCTCCTAGGCTTTCCATTGATCCTCCTTTCGCGAAATGACTTCTTCATAGAAGGCGACCGTCATAAAATAGATGTCGCTGCCGGGCATGGAGTGTAGGCACTCTATAGCGAGAGATCTCCTCCAATAACTTTAGTGAGGGCCCCACACTGCGCCGCTCGTGTGGAACAAACCGCTAGCGTTTGCAAACATATGTGTTTTTACAGTCTATAAATAAAAACAAAAAGATGATTTTCACTACTTTTAAATAGCAAACATTTGATTTTTTAACATTTATGTGTCAATTGTTGAATCATCGCAACCGAATGCAGCGGGGCGAGTGAGAGATTCTCAGATTTGGACGTGTGGTTCTACGTGCCTGGCAGGTAGCCAACCGCAATACACATTTAACTTGGTAGTTTTATACACAGGACACAATTTTAAAGTAGTCTATAAACATTAAAAGTAACATTAAGTAACAGCATCGTGTTGTTTTTCCATTCTCTTTTCGAATTATTGTCAATGTTTGCTGGTGAAAGATATAAATGCAAATAGAGAGCTATCGTCCCATCCGATACGCAGAATATGCACATTTTACACATTTAGAACGTGGAATAAACTTAAATACTGCTTATATTGCAGACTTGAAATTGATTCTGGATTGTAGAATTTGTTGCATTAATAAGCTACATATTGACAATAGCTTAGAATAAGGTTCATTTGGTTTTTCGTTTGCTTTTAATATTTGTGTTACATATTAGAACAATATTGTTTTGCATACTGATGCAGAATAATATAGTTGCAACCTTACATATTTTTTAAAGTACATTTTAGTCTTATAGTTTTAAAAATATGAACCTTATAGATGTCAAAGTAAATATAGCTATTCCTATTAAAAATACACTTTGACAGTAAATTAGTTGTAAATCCTACTTGTTTATCTTATTTTTTATTCTTTTATATATTTTATATATTATACATTTTGATATATATATACATATATATATATTGTAGTACGATAATATAGAATTAGTAACGAAGATTCAATAAATATATGGGTTAAGTATATATGGTATAACATAGACTACCTTTAACTTGATTTATCCGTATAAAAATAGGCTGGAAGAAATCACCTTAAGTTAAAAGACCACCAATTGTGATGAGTGTGTAAATACAACGTATATGTCAAATGTTTTTCCTTAATAATATACAATAAAGAGATTTAAACAATAATATATACATACAACACACAAGTTGTAATAGTTACTTTAATATTTTCTTTAGTATCTGCTGTTAATATGATGATTATAAATGCATATAAAATGTACCTATCTACGACAAAAAAAGAGCCTAATGACTGTCTTTTTTTACAATGAAATCAAAGTTCTTTTTTGTAAGTGTCTTCAATCAAAGTTAGTCTTAGACACATCAAATTAAATTAAATATGTCTATCCTTAAACAGAAAAACACACACTCACCACAAAATGTAGGGTGGGTCAATGGAAAAATGTTCCTACCTACCTATGAAGGTACCTATAGTGTGTCAATATAGCTCGGGCTGTCGCAAAACTATTACTGCACCACTTTATTTGCTGACAGCAGTGAAAATTTGCGTCAGGCTAAGTGCCAAATTTATAACATTGTACGAAGGTTTTCACACTAATTGGTTCGGTTGGGCAAGGATTGTTAAAGATAAAATATGCGATGCAGAATGTTTTCATTTACATATTGATGAATTCAATCATTACTATTACTTTTAAATACAGGTACGATAAGTTACGACTTCCATGTTTGTATATGTTAAAAGCCTTATTGAGCCAGTGGGATGGATTTATGCGGATGCATCAATTTATCTTGATCACTGAAGCAAGACCTATTCATGTACTAAATGAAAGTGCCTTTTTTTAATTACTCCACTGTTATAAAATCAAATGAAAATTATAATATACTGGTGCATTATCATTAGTTTTATGCAGCTGTATATCGTTTTAGTTCGTTTCCTCGAGGTTAATAAAATAAATTATACCGGAAAAAGGAATTCAAAACTTATAAAGTATTATACTTTGAATTTCTTTTACATATTGTTTTATGCATATTTACAAGCATTCTTAGATAAGCTTTTGTGTTCTGATAACTTAGACTAGGCTAGTGGCACTTGAGTTGGACTAATCAGAATTGACATTAAAGGTTTATGTCCAAACATTTCCAGAAGTTCTAATGTGAAAATTATTCGTTCATTCAATAACGAGACTTAGCCCAACAAAATAAAATATGTGACCATAATTCAGCTTGCAGAGCGAGCACGCTAGAAGAGATAAAAATTATGGTAAACAGCAGTATAGCATGATTTTTGTGATACCAATTGGAAATGACAAATCATATGTTTTAGATCCTTGTCATTATTTAAGCAATCAAATACGATGTTACATGCTTCTGTTCATAATATAGTAAAGTATATTATCCAAGGGGTATCTCAAGATTTTCATTCATTGCCCCGTCGAAATTATTTAAACTAAAATGTGTACAAAGGGGAACATGAACAAAACATAAGAGTTTTTTGTTAAGCAATTCGGTTTAATTGCCTGTTATTCTTTAAAGAACAAAAAATGTTAATAGCATAAAATCTTTCACTCCTAAATACAAACATTCTGTGAAATAAACACATATTTTTGTATTACGTATGTATTATCGGAACTGATTCGTATAAATATTTCTTTTAAACAAACTCCTGCGGCCCTAGAGATTAATCCATTTATTGCAAGGTTAAATACAGTTTTAAATAAAAGATAGAAGAAAGCATCTATGCGGATCAGTGGATTTAAATGTGTTTTGTGCACATATTAAACATTCAACACTGAATGAGACTGGTGAGCTGAATACACACCATTACGCTAATATCTGTGCACATATGCCTAATGACTGTAAACTCTTTGCCATTTCTAGTAATAACGCTTATGTTATCTAACATGCTACCAATATGTGATGCATGTGGTTTCTTTTTATTAAATAAAGGCACTTCATTCATGATATTATGAAATAATGGATTTACTACTGCCTTTAGAATGAAAGCTATTGCATAGATTGGTAAATAATGTATTATTTGTATATCATTATTACACGAGAAAAAGTGAAATATATCAACGTACAGGTGATAGTTCTTATAGTAGCTCAAAATAACATTAAAATTGTAATTTATCTTTGAACACTTTGAAAACACACATTTCTAATAAATATACTGTATAATCTCTTTTACTGTATACTCAAAGAGCAATGGAGAGGGCAATGCTCGAAGTTTCCTTGCGTGATCGAATCAGGAATGAGGAGATCCGCAAATTAACCGAGGTCACCGATATTGGCAGTAACATTACTAAAATTAAGTGGCCGTGGGCGAAACACATTACACGTAGAAACGATGGGTCATGGAGACATAAAATTGTGGAGTGATGACCACGTACAGGGAAACGCAGCGTTGGTAGGCCCCTCACAAAGTGGTTTGACGACCTGGTGAAGGTCGTGAGTAGTTGCTGGATGCGGGCGTCACGGGGCTGGCTGTTGTGGAGAACCGTGGCGGAGACTTATGTTCAGCAGTAGACGTCTTTTGGCTGAGATAAGATGAGATGATACTGTATACTCTACATATTCATATGCTGTACTATTCATTTTGTACTATACTACTTCAGTGTATATATTTAGACGATTGTATCTATAAATTAGCTATGGTTTAGTGATAGAGTAGGCAATCTGCATCTTAGAGGATTAGCTCAAAATTTCATCAACAGCTTCAAAACTTAGATGTCCTTCGATGTCTCGTTGACCAAATGTGTTTGTACAGGGCTTGTTTCAAGTTTTCATTCTTTTTGTAAAAACAATTAAGAAAAATCTTCTTGAAAAAATTGACGTGGTGATACTCTGTATTATTAATCCATCACCACACGGACGAACTCAAGATTTACTGGCAAAAAATATAACTTAAGAAAATAAGGTAATTAAATAAACAACACAATGTACGACCATAAAAAAATTTCAACACCTAAGAAAATTTACAAGAAGCCGTCCGTGACCCATCTATTGACTAAGAAATACATATATGAGACACATCTGATAGGACGTGCCGAAACATGAAGTATGTTGTGAAGCGAGAAAAACAAAATACTTGTGGAAACGGTGACTTTATATACACAGTGGTGAAACGTAACGTAGGTTTAAATAATATACGCACATTTAGACTAAAAAGAGATTTTGCCAATAACGAACACCGATAACTAAAACCATTGATATTGATGTTATACATAAATCATACAGTGAGTGCTAACTAGCTAAGAGCAAATTTTATAATATCAAAAAATATTGTGTATTTTCATATGTATGTATACTTCTTCTATGTACAAGAAATAGTCTAAGCGCATGATCCCTACATATGTCTGTTCTCCTCATAATAATATCGTACATAAAATTTTGCTACCCCATAAATTCGATGGTTAGTGATATCGTGTTCAAATTAGAACCGATGTACTAATACCTGTCGATTGAATGCATCATGTTTTGACTTTTACTCGTATCTCTGATTACCGTTACAGTACATGTTTATGGTTTACCTACATCGATTACAAAGTTATTACATTAATTTACATAATAAGAAGACACAACTATAGTTTTGTGTTTTTTTATAATAAGGAGGTTGACATTTACGCTATACTGACTATCTCAGTAGTTTATGACTTATTCAGATGTAAATATTCTACAGTACACACTTATCAGTTGTTAGAAATATTTTCTTAGATAAATAAAAGATAAAACAAATATGTTATGCAAATACAGTATTGCTACTTACCAAACGAGTCAAGTTGATAAATATATCTATCAATAATAAATAAACAAAATAATAAAATTAAAGTCAGTACAGCAAATATTGTAAAATCATTAAAATGAAGAAAACCGAGAGTAAAGTTAGCTTATCATTTGTTTACTTCGAGATTCTGTTTATATCAGATCTCTGAATTCAATATTGCGTTTACGTAAAGTGTTCGTTTATTTCGACTGGACTCGCCGGCTAGTTTCCAATTTTATGGTGGTTGCACAAGTGGCGTAGGCCCGGGTCTATATAGGATGATTCATTAGGCATACTTCCGTGAAAATTCACAAAAATAAACTATGCGAAAAATGTAATTACAAATAACAGTCAAATAAAAAATATTTCAAGATGAAAAAACGTTTTTAGGGATCCATTCCTTGAAAAATTTTCAATGTATAAAAATTATATTTTATTATTGAAACATATACACATATATAATCATATATTTTATTGCATTAATAAGTTCTTTGTCTCAGGCTAATGAGGTTCCTATTTGTTCTTCCTTATTGATAATCAAAAACAAATTTACAATTCTCACACACGGCCTTCTGATTTCACGTTAGAAAGAGCCTGTATTATAATAACCAGAGGTACTTATTTATTTCTAAAATAAGTTATAGATAAATTACACCCAGAAATGAATCAAATACTATAGTGATTGTGCTCAACGTACAATATTGTTTGGCCTGGGTAAAAATTGAAACAAATGTTTTGCCTAATTGTTTAAGTTTAATATATTTTATAAACTTCGTTTATACGGTTTATGAATAAAAAAGTATTATATCACTCAAATAACTATTAAATTGATATTGAAATAAATGTAACAATCAAAATGCTCGTTCAACTTTAATAAGCGATACAGTCCAGTCTAAAATACCATAAAAGCGATCCGAATTTAAATCAAGCAAATTATCCTCTCCAGTCATTATAATTTGCCAAAATAAATTTATAAATTTCAGTTAGAAGGTTTTGATTCGTTCCACCGCGACCACGACAAGTTGCTCCCTACTTCTGCTGAATTCTGTACAAAAGTTAGTAGATTAAAACTGCCAATTAGGGAGCATTTGAATTCCAAGTTGTTTTAGAATTCGCGTAATTATTGTTGGATGAACAATTATAGAAAGGACCAAAATGGATATTTAATAATATTTTGTTTTGATAACTATGTTGCACGATATTTACTGTATCTTTATTAACTTAGTATATTTTTTGAGTAATTTATGCACATAATAGATTAAGTAAAATGTAATACAGAGAGTCTTATACATATGTAGAAGACGACCAAAGAAAAACCTGTTAACTGCTGAATAGAGGATACAGTTAGAAAAAGAGTATTAATAAAAACTATGTACTCCAAGCCGATTTCGGCCACAGCTGCCAGTCTCAACGGAGACCAACCAATTATACAGGAGGTATAACAGTGCACAGGTGCGCAAATACAGGCGCACTCTCTGTTCTCTCACTCTCACAGTCCGATAGAACGGTTATCAGACACGACAGGAGAGAGACCAGGCGCATGAGCGACGGCTTTACGTACTCTCCGAGCTACGTGGGTTAACACTCTAATTTTCAAACTTCGGCCTGTTATTAAGTATTTCTCTAACCAGAAAAATTCAATAATACTTTTTGACCCAAACCGGGAATCGAACCCAGGACCCCTTAATCGACGGTCGCATACGCTAATCGCTAGACCAATAAAAATAAATAAATAAAGACGAGTGATAAGAAATTATAACGGTAAAAAGTAAATGCTGGTTCCGTAAAGGGCCATTGCTAGACAGGTCGACTTTATCAACTCTTTTTATTATTTTCAACAGTAGTCATTATGTAAAGGAAATTCTGACAGGGTAAAGTCTGTCGGATCGACCAGTACCTAATAAAATTATACTTTATGAGTGATCGTTATAGATATTACATAATCCCGCCCCCCTAGCCAAGTTGACATTCTACAAACGTAAATGTTATTAGAAAACTAGCAAATGAATGGAAATGACGTCTCTCAGCGCTAAGTCACGCGGTCAAAGTAAAATATTAGCCAATAATACAAAGGAATAGAGGTGTTAGCGATTGTAAAAAGAGAATCGACGCTAAACAAAATGCACCTTGGCTAGTGGGACCTTGTAACATTATTATTATAGACATAGTTAATTTTGTCTCATATTGATAATGTCTTGTGTTGACATTAAAATTATGACGTGTTTATGAGTAGTCTGTTTTTTGTGACGATTAAATTATACGCACATCAACTCATAAAAGAGAGCATAATTAATTTAAAATAAAAAACTCTCATAGCTTGTTCATAAATTATGAATATTTAACGAACATTTTCACTGTACTCATCAAAATAAAGCTGGTGGTATAATGACGGTGTAATTCAGTCGCAAGGTGGGTAGTTCAGGAAGTGTGGCAAGTTCCAATTTAATGGTGGCTGAACAACTGCTGTGTCGGTGACTCCCCCTCTAATGCCCCTCTACTGTGCCACTGATAATATTAATAATTATTTTATTGCAAGCTAGAAGTAATATGTCATTAAATTGTAAAAATATTGTGTAAGAAAAATATGAAACGTAACATCTCTAAGGTTATTACAACATTTACAAAATAATAGATACTTAATCGCCAGAATCGAACCCACAGCCTCTGGGCGCAGCAGTCAGGATCACTAATTATTAGTCCAATAGGCCATATAACATAACAACGTCAGAACGTCTTTATACCAGACTATCACCAGAAATTACTCAAAAAATCTTAACCATTAATAGTCGACGTTTCATAAGGAAAGGAAAAAATACATATATCCCTTGTGTCTTGAGAAGTAGCAGACGAATAATTCAGGTGGATCCGCAGCTTGTGTTCGGATGAAAATACTACTACCCAAATGCTAATTTTATGGTGGTTGAACAACTGTGCCGAACCACCCCGCACTGTCCTTCGTACTGTAGGCGTCATCTAAATAAAATATAAATTCGAAAGGAAAAGATAACAGGGGTTTGCGGATAGTTTAGTGATGTGATTATCGGCGTCACATAATTAATTTGTACAGACATATTATGTCGTATGTGGTTTTATTTCTTGTGTTGAGGAGAAATGGAAGTAATTTTATGGATGTTTTAATTTTTTAAAACATAATACGAGTGTTTATTAGTAGCATTACTTGTAATACAAGTTTTTTGTTGTGTTTACAGACTAATAGTCGGTAGTACATAGCAATTTATTTTAATTATATACATAAAAAAACATTTTTCATAATGAAATACTTCGGATTTGTAAATTATATTACAATTTCTTAATGATAGTGATCAGAGTTTGACATAGTTTAACAAACAAAATAGTTTCAAAGACACTTAGGAAGCTTATACATTACATACGGTATTGTTTAAGTTACACTTATATAGTTAATCTTCTGACATTTGAGTAAAAGTACTTTATGAAGATAAATGGAAGAATACATTGGTATAATTACCGTGGCCTCTGAACTGTTGTGGTCAAAAAAGTGTTCGTATTCTGAGAAACAGGTCATTCTTCACGGTTCTAAAACCAACCCTTGTACGTGTTGCTTGTGATTAATGGTACAGTCAGCATGCAATCGTTACTTTTCATTACTGTTTGGAAGTGCAAAACCAAAAGCTTGGGTAGCGGTCAGATTAGAAAAGTTCGACTCGAAACAAGTTGAAAATAGACTTTAAAAATATAGACTAACATTTGATTTTAGAAACACTGCCGTTATCGAATTGAAGGCAAGTTTAAATTGGAATGTATCCACAATAAACCTCTTGTGATTGGTCTGTTTGTTCTTAATTAGTATTAATAGGAAACTTCACAGGTTCCAAGTAACTAAGTATTAAGCTTTTGTTTAGAGTAAATTTGATTTCGATTTTTATTATCAATGCCCGTTATACTATTGAATAAACACGCACATTTGTAGTTTTAATGAAAATTATGTACACAAAGTAACTGTTTTTGTTATATCCTAACAATATTACGGTAATTTGATTGTACTTAATATAATTTGTTTATTAAAGTATAGTATGTCTATTTAGAAATGAAAGTAATTTAAGTGTATAACGTGTTGGTTGCTGACCGTAAATTATGTAAAATACGCCTAAAAACACGGACGTGAGAAATCAGCATATTCATTTTAGAGGCAACCCACCCGCCCTATCCATTAGTGAGTCATACAGCGGTCGCAAACAAATCCCGTCGTAGATGCTCCTTGCATGTATTTAAGGCAAACGTTCGAGATGTTTTAACAAACCAATATAAATAGAGAAACATGATACTAAATACTCCAACTCCTTGTCGCAGCAAATCTCTCGTGACACGATAAACAGCTTGAATGTTTTTGTCGAGCGTGCGCTCACAAACATTTGCTTGACGATTCTTTTCGTCATTTGAAGGGAATGACTCTTATCGTTTTACTTTTATGGAGTGCGAATCGAAAAGGCTTCAACGCTACAAAACGAGACCCTTCTATTGTGTAGAAGTGTTGAGTGAATGTGCCATGAAAGTTCTTTGTCGTTGTACCAATACGTAGTCCCTCGAAAAAATAACCGGTCTCCGATTGAATTTAATATAACCTAATACATTTTCTAATATAAAACTTTTAATTTTTACTTTGTATATATAAAAAGAAATTAAAATAAATAAAAGGGATGTGAATTAGTTGAAAAATCATAAAGCCAATATTTAAAACGGATAGATCATTTATGTTTCCAGAGTTATTAGGCATTCATTATATTTAACCATATTTTTTTTTTCTTTCCAGAAAGCCTCCGAGACTACTTTGGTAAATTTGGCGAAATCACAGAAGTTATGGTTATGAAGGATCCAACAACGAGGCGGTCGAGGTATGTATAAATACTTCTTTATTTTAACTTTTACTATTGATTGTACCATACCTTAATAATTGTGTGATTTTACATTGTATGGCAAGAATATTATAGACCAAAATAAATATTTGGTTATTACTCAATTGATTTTATTTTCTTCTGCTCGTATAATGGAAATGGAAAACATTCTTTACGTTCTTCTACTTTAAATTATGGTGAATGTTGATATCTTAACACTAATATAAAATATATTCAAATTATAATAATTGGTAAATTTTGAAATATTGTTATAATGTCAGAGGCAGAGGAATGCTTTGTTGCATAGTTCATGAGCGGTGATCGGCTGGGTAGGAAGGTGCCGTGAACTGACCAACTCAACTTCTATCAAAAGTTATCGGTTTACAAATAAGTTTCATTCTATAGAGAAGCACACTCGTTTCGAAACTTGTGGTTACCTTTGAATTGTAAGCAGTTAAATGTTGAATTTCAAATTTTAGGAACTTAACAATAGAACTCGAATTATTCCAACTGAATTAAGCATTTGGACAAGTTGAATGAGGATTTCGGCATTCATTTTAGAGGTTGCTTAACTAAGTTCCTTTAATAACTATATTGCTTTGGGCATAGCTCAAATATTTCTACATTTTCCTTTTAACCCTTGTTTAAAACTTTTCAGATGAGTATTACCTCAAAGTTTTGTGTATCCATCCAGTCATCCAGAACTCCTGATTATATTTTATATAAAAATATGCCCTTAGAAAGTCTCAAAATCTGCTATTGCTGTCTCTCTGAACAACAATCAAGCTGTTATGTACACAAAGTGAGTGGCTTAGCAACTCTAGAGACAAGAAATAAGTTGTCAAAGTGTCGAGCTCAAGTTGCTCCGTTAGCAGCGTCTCCTGTTAGGTAAATCGTCGGTTTCACAACTCAATATTGCCCCGCATCTCTCCACCCTGAAATAATATAGCAAGATACGATATTGAAGCGCCTCCACTGAAAATTCAAATGCACCATTATTACATGTTTCGTCTTAAAGCTAAGTGTGAACATGTATAATTTAAAATGTGTATAATTTTTCTGTTAAAATCCGAAACAAAAACAAATCATCCAATGCCTTGTACTATAACAGATAACTTAATTCAAATCACTGGATGATATAATCTTATTTTATCCAATATTGTAATCTATAATTTTTATGCAATTGCGATTTACGTTGGGGAATACAAAAACTTTTTAGGTTGGCACCTTATCGTAACGTAAATCAATTGGACAGCGGCAAAACTAAATGTACCATCCTGGTGTCCTGATAGCGTCGAAGTTACTGTCATACATAACAATATTTAGAGTCTATGCCTTGCATAGTCAGATACAAATATTTACAGCCAGCAATAAAGTTTTGGCCAAAGTTGATGATATCAAGAAATAGGGACAAAGTAAATAAACTTGTTATGGAAGTTTCGTAAGGAAAAAATATGAATAATAGCCATAATTTCAAAAGTCGGTTTTCCTTCGGGGTTTCATATTCATTAGATTTCAATTTCTATGCGCAATATTTAGTCTGAACGTTTTTGAATGTCTTTGTAAAGACATTCAAAAACGTGGTGTGTACACCACAATCGTGCAGATCAAAGACCATTTAGTTTGGCCGCGTGGTCATGTCCTAACTACAGCTTATGCAAGCAAAGTAAATCAATATCGAAAGTCAATGAATCAAGAGTAATATATACGGGTACATAATAAATGTGCGCTACCTGAAGGCAATATCTGAAAAATTTGCCTGCTCGATATTGCTTACAAGGGAGTTTCCTTTCTCCCCAAAATTTAATGCGTCGTTCGCATTTTTATAAAAAGAAGTAGGTAAGTGAAATAATTTGCGGTCGGTGCTTTATTTCCTTTTATTTATTTTAATGGTAGGTCTCCTTTCATTGTTTTTTCTTTAAGGCTTAGGGAAATGAGGGTATTCGTGAAGAAAAAAATGTGTTAACTTTGTGTACCTATCGTTATAAATGTCGGAATTTATACCGAGGTGTGAAACAAATTGGTTTAGTTATGATTACAAAAAAGAAAATTAATTACGGTATTAGAGTTCTGTTGAAGAGAAAGAAAAAAACGTATCTTTGTGTCAGATTTTTTAAAAACAGATAAAAGTTTCTGAGATAAATCCGTCAGTATAAATAGCTGTTTTAATATGTCACTTACATACATTCGTAAGACACTTTATTCAACTGATATATAAAGTTGCACTTGGCCTGTGTACTTAATTATGTATAGAAATATTGGTATAACTTCACAAAAAAAAGTGAACATGAAAAAATTTGCCATATAAATAAAAGCAATAGCCATACCTTCTACCATAGTTGCATTGATGAGAAATAAGAAACAAAGCTGACGACAAAAATAGATGAAAAATATTTGACTAAGACTGAATATCTTGGCAAAATGTAACTTTAATTTGTCCAAAAATTTTGAGTTTTTGAAGCGTATACACATCTACTTGACTTTTTATATATTTAGAAGATTACAAGATAATATGTCATGGATGTCGATATATGAACCCTCGATTCGATTAATAGGTTCTATGTTATTTTTAGATTATATTCCAATAAATCACTTCACGTAAGTCTCTATTCGCACTTTAGGCAAATAGTTTCAATTCTACATGAATTTATATATTGTATACTATGTATTTATTACTTTAATTTTTTACTTTTCATTCCTTAAAAGGTTCATAGACGTATATAAAAATTAAATGATAGTGAAATAATTTTTCTAATCGTTTAAAATTTTTTTCTTCGAAGCATTATCTTGATAACAACCAGCTACTTTATTGTTTGTAGGCGTGAAGTATTTAACCACAAACCATGGTTTTATTCAAGTCGTAAAAACGAACCTTTTATCATAATTTTACGATTCAAGGCTCCTTAAAGTAGGTACCTCTTTCGTGTTAAGGGTTCCATTACATTTAACTCAGTAATTAACTTGATATGATTCTGAGACTGCGCTTTCGCGAATTTCATTGTCACTTTAAAATTTGAAGGTGTTTGCTTCTATTTAACTTAAATAAACTTTTCATATTTTGGGTCCAAAATGAATTAATTTTACGACGAAGACCTTGGTAATGCCTTGAGTAAAAACAAGTTTGATGTACTTTATGTGTTAAGGTTTGAATAGAGACGTAGTGAATAAAATTATGTACAGACCAATAGATACGAACGTGTAGACCTATGCTTAACAAAGAAAATATAGACTCATTATTTATATCATTGTTCATTTAAATTATTGTAATCTACTGTAGTAAAAATATATTATTAAAAATTTAATGTATTGTATATTGCGTGCAGTTATTTAATTTAACACCATGCATACTATATTGTTTGGTATACAGACATGTGTAGTAAAATTCAAACTGCTTTATTAAATATATTTGTAATTAAATGTAAAACACGTATTGCATGTACGAATGTCCGAATAACTCTAGGGTTTTCTGATATGTGCCGGAGTGAATGGCATTTTATATCATCGCTAGGGCTTACACAGGCTTTGAACGAGCGCTTCTCCATTCACACTCTTTTCATACATTTCACTTTCCACTAAAAATCTAAAATCAATAAAGGATCATGGTATAAATGCAAAGATTACTGTTCGTTTCGTTCGTAGCGTGAAAAATGTACGCGCCTTAACATGAGCCGTCCGAAATAAAACCGCGAATCACTATGAGACTGTAAGTAGCACCATAAAAGGAGGATCCTTCGCTGAAATCGCTTCGGCAAACACCTACAGAGGAATAGAGCGGTGTTAAATGAGAGGGATTGCGAATCCCCCCCTTGGCCCCTCCTCGTCGCCACTTAAGACGACGTCGTATTAGTAGCTGCCTCGCAAATGGGTGGAATACTTTTTCATATTTTAACGAATCATTAAGCAATAGTAAAAGTATTTGAAACGGGTTTATTGGTCTTATTGATCAGTATCTGTGTTTTCAAGTAATTACATTGGATTTTAGACTTACGGTTCCGTTAACATAGTTTATATTTCTTAATTTTTAAACAGTACTTAGTAGTCATATTTTTAGACGATAGTTTAATTTCGAAATTTGAAATAGAAGGAAATTTAATATTTTATTGTTAACTATATTTCATTAGTATTTAAGTGATAGTACATGAACTAAAACAGTAGAAAACGATAGACACCAAGTTTTTTCAGTTTCTAGTAACGAAATTTACCAGGTAGGTTACTCCAGACACTGTACAACCATATTTCTTTTTCGCATAGTCTGACAATCGTAATCAACAGTAATAATATGAAAAAAAGTACTCTAAGAATAAGTTCTCTTGGAAAACTATCATTTCATTTTTAAACTTGTACGTGTGACTAAGTCTGTTGTACGCTAACATTCTGAATTATATGGGATTTCGATTAAACTATTCGTCTTCCATTATTTGTAGTTTATTAATATCTAAATGAAATTTCAAACACATTTCATTTTACTTATTATTTTTTTTTTATTAAACATTAAACAAAAATATTCATTCATACTAAAATGCTATGTTTGTGCTTAACTCAAGTTAAGTTCTCCATCAGTAAGTTTTTTTTAGTAAAGAGAGAATATTAAAAACAACAAGAGTCAAAGCCAAGTATGACAAGACAACCATGGTCATACGGACAAAGGGTGCGTACAACTAGTTACAAGATACAATGGATGATGGAATTACTTTTACGTGTGCGCAATAAAATAAGCATAAGTTAAAAAAAAATTACTCTGTGAAATGATCTCTCTCTGTGTGTTGTTTTTTTATAGCAGCCTACCAAAGTGACTCTATTTTGTCTGATGGAAAGCATGATTAGAATCCAAGAGCGGTGGTCGCCGTACTTACTGCGAATGAAGACAGTGTGTATGTAATAAGGTAAAACAAGACAAACAAAATGTCTTAAAAGAGATTATATATAATAACTTATATATATTATTTGTTACCCCTATGGTTGGTATTTTTAAATGCCAAATCATAAAAAAAATTAGTTGGGCCACCTTTATCACTTAGAACCTTGAAATGTTGTTTATGCATAAGTCAAATCAGACCTAACGAATATACATTTAAAAAAAAAAAATCAAGCTGTTTCGGAGGTGTTTGGTTACAAAGAATGTGTCACAAGACTTTTATATATACATAGATATTTTTCATATTGTCCTACTCTTTTGATTTTGACAACAAGCTCTGTAAAATTATATTTAACGGTATAACTTTATTATTCTCGTATACACAGTCAAACTAAAATCAAGAAGATAGAAATAGTTTTTATTAAATTATTAAAATGAACGACTGCATGGAATAGAGACATTATATTTTTTATTATCTCTCACAACCAAACTATGTATTTGTTTTTAGAATATCCTAATTATAGTGATACAATAATCCAAACAACGTGAAATATAGAACTAAATTAATAAATAATGGACTCTTTTTTCGTATCGAAGAATTTCGATCAAAGAAAGTTACTGATTGAACTTCCCCTCCCTCTTTTCAAATTAAACTGATTAAAACGATAAGCCCCCCTCCGCGAGCTGAGTAAAAAAAATATTTTATCCTAAAATAAAATACCGTTCCAAGGAACATTCAATATATTTTAACAAAAAAATAAAACAATAAAAATAAACTTATATTTACCTGTTCTCCGAATTCAAACATAATTGGATTATATTCTATCATTGTAGCAGGAATTGGCTCAGCAGCATCAAATTTAATAACCATGTCTAGGCATCGACGTTGCATTATTCTAACCGATTGCGCAGCTCTATTGCTCCATTAATAAGCTATAACATGAACTCTAACTGTTATTTTTAAACTAATAATTGATATAATGAAAGGGTAATCTTTTAAGATGAAATTATTGTAATTGAAAATATTTTCTATTTAGTTATGCTTCACATAATATAGAACCGTTACTAGGTTGTAAATTATGCGCATATACATACATGAATCTTTGTTAAAGCATTTGATAAGAAATTAATGAGAAGTCTTGTTAGTTAATAAAAGCAGTAAGTTTGCGTTAGATGGCTATTTTAATGAGGAACTGTGTAGAATATATAATATTATAATTACTAAAACTATTTTTATTTAGTAAATACTGTGATAGTTTGGAGCGTGCATTAGTTTTAGTATATTCAACACACCATTTTTTTTTGTTTACATTACATATAAATAGCACATTTATTAAAGTTATTTCGGATATTAGTTGCCGATATGTCTGCACTATTGCAAGCGTCACATTTGTAGATAAACTGAGTAACTGTAGATAGGTTTTAAATTTTTACGAGCAGATAAATTCTTGCACCCACAGTTGTGGCAAGGTAATCATGGTAGTTTGAATTAGTATAATTATAGATACTGAAAGGTTAAGCTCTTGTAGCATTTTTTTTTCAAGTAAATGTGCTACTTTTATATATTTTAAAAAAAACATGATTTAATCTAAATTGCAAACAAAATATACTCTGTCCGCGAAATATACTTAAAGACTGTTAATATACAATTTGGTGTCAGTGTGTATGTATTGTATGCGATATATTAATTCTTATCAAAATTATAAATATATTTTTCTCTATATATGAAGTTTCTCTGTATTAAATATAACAATGAGTAAACAGTAACGACGCGGGGTTCCTACGTAAATTGTTACCTATTTCTCCAACTACTAAGTCTAGAAAGCAAAAGTTATCTAATTTTATCATGTTACGTTCATTACTACTTCAATAATCGGTCCGAAGTACCACGGATGCATAATCAAGTAGTCGAGTCTGGGTCCGTGGGGGTTGTAGAGGTGGGTCGGGAGAGGAGGGGTTAGTCGTAAAACTATTACGGCAACGTTCTGTGGCGCACTACGCCGGCTTCATTAATCGGCCATCGTATGAAGCTATCAAGCAGCGTTATGATATGACGTAGGTCGACATATCGCTACGAAGTGTCTACGGTCTACGTGTCTGTTGCGGATTTTGGAGTTACTCCGACAAAATGATTAGTTTCAAAAGTTGTTACTGAGTTGTTCACGATCACATAATTGTTTTACTCATTTGTTATTTTACAGTAACATTTTAAAATTGTTTGTTAGCTTTTTGTTTAAAATATACGACAAATTTTAAACTGTTGCTCCTGTGACTTAGTTTTCAATTAAGAGACTAGCCTTAAGTTAGTTGGAATGTAGAAATGTCGGTGAAACTTCTTTGTATGAATAACTAATACTGCAGCATCTTATTGATTTATAGAAAAGTTTATTATAGGTCTGCGTTAATCCAACATTTGAGGCAGATTGTTGCCATCTATATTCGCTATCAATGGTGTTCCCACTCCAAAGATCATTCAGGTCATCAGGTCATTATATATCGATGAGAGCGCAATCTTTGGAAGTGATAAAGTCGGAGAAGCGATAATGTCCACTGATAAACTAACAACCCTGTTCTAGTGAGTCACTGCACTCGATTGGTATAAGGCAGCTGCACACTTATGTTTATGATTTATACATTTATAATAAAATCATGGACAAAAATTATAGACACATTCTAAAGTAATAAATCAATTAGTAAAATTACTAAAAAATTCGAAAATTCTCTATTACTACTATAATTACTATAGCTTCAATTTGTTTTTAAAAATGTATTACAAAAGTAAATTTAATAGCTGCGAATCAGTTAGTCTTAAAGAATAGGCTAAAACCCTCTGTATATTTTTAACAGATGTACGTAGGA
This sequence comes from Hypercompe scribonia, assembly GCA_949316085.1. Lineage (NCBI taxonomy): Eukaryota > Metazoa > Arthropoda > Insecta > Lepidoptera > Erebidae > Hypercompe > Hypercompe scribonia. The sequence continues at coordinate 8,495,604 of OX438972.1, read as the reverse complement.
TCTTGTTTATTTCTGTTTATGTTATAAAGAACTTGTTTGTAAGATTGTAGCTGGTATATATAATGATATAATTATATATAATAATAATAAGAATAATATTGCCTTCAATCAATAAATCTAATGTAAAACTTCAAGTTTGCACTCATTCAAGAGCTACCCAGACCCAGTGCATAATGTAATATTAATCAAGTGCTTTATTTACCATTTTATAATTTTATGTTATTGTGCTCTATATTTTCATTATTAACTGAATGGACGTTGCAGATAATATTAGTAACATTTAAGTTGTCCTTCAAAATATTTGTTTAAGTCTTGTTTCAGACATTAAGACAATAGATAAGAGCCACATTAAGACAACGAAAATAATACTTAGCATTTCAAGAAATCATTTATTAGTCAGAATTCGGCTTGTCGAAAAACCTCATTCGTACACTGAAAAATTTACATTTACATACAAGAATCAAAAAGCCCTACGCATCATCGCCTGCTGGTAGCGTTCTTAGTCTTTTGGACCTAAATAATCTAACTTATAATTAAAAACCTTAATAGTCCTCAGCCGAAACAGTTTCAGAGGATTGTTCTAGTTGAAGGTGTTTGCTAAATTTTGAAAATAGAATTCTTATCGATTAGGGTTCTACCTAAGTTATTAAAAATCGAGAACCGTAAAATTAAATATAATTGTAATTGATATAGAATATATTTTTTTTATAAGTTTTAATTAGTGGGCTAATACTTATATTTATAAAGTTCAAAATCGTAACTTTTAAACTACAATTATAATTTATTATTATTTTATTTTTCGAATACGTGTCCTATTTTTAATTGTAATGATCTATGACAGTAATAAAAATATATAAGAACGATTGCTTATTTTTGTATTCCTTTTGAGGGTATAAATATGTTATGCATCTGTATCAAACTTTTATAAAACGGGCAAAATATATAGTTAATTAAGTTTTTGTCACAAATATAACTTATCTTATGTATGCTTTATTAATTACATATAATATTTTTTTAAATATTGTCACAAATGTCTTTGATTACAACTTTAACTACATCGTTATATTCACACGTATTCATGATTAATGTGCAATATCGTATTTGTTTATGTAGGTAAATATTTTTAAACTACTCTTCTTCAATATTTTTTTCTACATTTTAAATATAGAAATAGTTGTGCTGATTGTATCATCAACAGCTTTTAACAGTCGCTATAACTCGCTTAAGTAGAAGTGAAATCTCATTTCAATTTTTTTAGTGAAAGATGAAAGGCATTTCAGTGTGTTCGAAGCCTAACAGTCCCGTCGGGCCAGATTGGGTCAGTCTAACAAGATCGCTCGTGTACTGTTGCATTCACTAGCTGCACCCCGCCACTCACTTCTATTGGCTATTTGGTTAAATTTACCAGGAGTCTAGAAACGTAAGTGGGTATAACGATTTTGCTTAACGACTTCTGTGTTCGGCATCGGTCAGACATTGGTACATTTAGCTCTGTATGGTTTTGTACGAGTATTTATTTTGTGAGAATTTACATTGAGATTTCATTACAGAATCTCTACAAGATCTTTATTATTGAATATTGTTTTATGATAGTTCTATAATATTACAAGCATAGTCTTATTTATCATAAATGAAATATATTCAATAAATATTTAAAACTTTACACAATTTAAAAATTATTTTTGTTTAAATTATGAACTTCAGATGACAATTAAAGTTAAGGCGAATTCAAATTTTTATTTTTCACCATTTTCAATAATCACTATTATCTACTTTGCTGTAGAATTTTCAGAGCCATGTGTTTAAAATTTAGCTTTAAAATATGCATTTAGTTTTCAATTCCAATCAATTTTTTACATTGTAAAAATTATTATTTTTGGAGGTTTTATACTACCTTTATGGAACTTTTAAATATTTTTAATCTAAAAATAATATTGTTTTAATATCAAAAATATTTAAACAGTTCTATCTAGAAGGATATCCCTCTGTTACTAAGGTTCTAAGAGACTTTTGCTAGTTTGCGTAAAATTACTTGATTTGTGATATTAAATTTTACGTCATAGACAAAAATTAAGAAATTTAGAAAAGATCAAAGACGGATACAGACAATCGAAATGTTGTTGTAAGTTTGTACAAAGTTCTTTATTTTTTTAGTACTAGAGACTTGAAATTTAGGATACGATAGCTTAGAATTGACTTCATGGCAGGGCAGATTACGAAAGTCTAAGAACTATGGCAGCTTTGTACAAAACTCCTTAGTTCTTTCGACGAGGGACCTAAAATTTAGCTTCGAAGTAACTTATGGAAAGGATACGTGCCCTTAGAACGGATTTCACAGGTAATTTTAGGATTAGAGAGAGAATATTAAAGGTTTTTATATCTTAAGTGAAGATGCAGCACATGGGTGTAATATGTTATTTCGTAAGAGTATTCTATTCATATTTTTGCACATGATAAATAAGTTTTATTATCGATAAATCTCCAAACATAGATGCAATTTTTACAGTAAAAGATAGAAAATGTTTTATGAAACTAACCCCTAAAGTATAATCATTCTTAGCTTATAAAAGCAGTAGGTGTTTCTCCTGTCTATTTCTATTGTTTTTTAACTATTGTACTGTTATTATAATACGTGTTTGATAATTAAAACAATACTCATCTACTAAAGTTCAATACAAAATTAATTAAATGAAACGAAACTTTGATGTTTTAAAATAATTTCTAGTTAGATTTTATAAGAACAATAAAATAAAGATTCTGTTTTATTATCTCAAAAGGTATGTTGAACAAGTTAACATTTATAATATGAAATCGTAAAATGAAATCAAATGTAATGACTTTTTAGACGTCGAAATTGCTCTCACAGAGAGGAGTTGGTTCTCGTTACCTTAGTTCGTACAATCTTAATGCCTTTTCTAAATCTTATTTTTCTTTAGATAGGTAAACATAATACTAAAAAATGAAAAAGTATTAAGACCTAATATAAACCATTTTCATTTAAATATGTTTACAATTTTAACACATTTTACCGACGTAATTTCATATCCATATTTCAAACTTAAAAAAGACTTTCCATTCGGCAACAGACGCCAATCTGTCGATTTCATCTATCTCAAAGCATAACAGTCCTTATTATCAAAAGGATTAGTGTCTATAGTTATGAGTTAGCGTAGTAAGTACGAGGATTTCTCTAGAGATTGATATTTTTATGCGAACATGCCGTTAGTAGTGTGCCAAGGATTAAGTGTTGCAATGTTGGACACAAACAAATAGACACCATTACATATGAGTAGTGATTGATTCTTCAATATTACGTTTGTATAATGACTTCTATTATATCCTTGTAGTTTGTACCATATTAATCCTCAGATATTGATTTCATACTGTGAAGTAAATATTTTAATAAAATACAAATTATTAACATCAATTGAATACAAGAAATGTTTATTTTAGTCGGTTATTTTCTTATCTAGTGTCAATCCCTCTCCAGTCCAGCTTGCTGCAGGAAGTGATTGAGGGCCTTTCCCTGCAGCGGGCGAAGCATAGCTATCTTTGGCAGTTGTCAATGTTCCATCCGTCAGGTAATCGCAGGTGGATTTTCTACAGATCTGCTACGAGAACGCCAGCCTCGGGCTAGACAGGATACCTGGCCGAGTGCTATCCTGAACTCTCGACTACATATCAGATCACATTAGGAAGGTACTGGTCGCTAGCTTGGCGTCAGGAAGCTTCCCTGATTGCTGAAAGAGTGCAAAGCTGGTTCTATTATAGAAACCGGGACGGCCTACCGATTCGAGCAAAATATTTGAAAGAATACTCTCTGCCTGTCTCATCCGGCACCTCTGCCTTGCTCTATCATATGTCTAATGCGGCTTTCAAGAGGGAAGTTAGACGGTCGACACCGTGCTGTGTCTGAGTGCTGTAACTGAAGAGGCAGTAAGCTGGATCGGCGTGCTGTTGGCGGTGTAGTTGGATATCGCCAAGGCATTTAAAAGGCTGAAATTTAACCGCATCAGGGAAGCGCTTCTCTACCACAGTGTGCCTGATATGATGAGTATCTGAGACGATTAGTGACGTAGTGACGACTAACCAACCACCACCCATAACCAACTTGCTTGGAAGAGTCAAAAGTAATGTGCCAATATTATTTACTATAGAATCTTCAAATTGCACTAACTAATTTCATGTCTCTTTATCATCGACTCCTACAAAAAAAATTGGCATTGTAATACCAGCGGTAACTAGAGTACTACAGTTTATGTTGTTCATATTGACATATCAAAAAATAAGGCTCGAGCTGCTATTAAGGTCCAGATAAAGTTCATGAACTATTGTACGTCACATCGTTGACTACTGATCTTCAATAACAAAAACACAAAGGAATATAAAGAGATCCTGAGAGGGACACAGAGACAAGTTTAAGATGTCGCCAAATAATGTTAACATATTTTTTTAAATATACGGTGTTTTACCAAAACATACAACTATATGTCTTTTGTAACTGAAATATTAAATGCAAAGCTAAGATTTTAAATCACTACCTGTTTTTAAATGAATGAATAATGTTTATTACTGTGCTAACTAATTCAATTTTAGATACAATATAAAACTCGTGAAAAGCTTTATTGCTGTTAAAGCTAAAAGTGTATGAGATTTGACTTTTTTTAATTAACATTGCAGAACACTAGCACTGTTTTTCTTTTAGATTATACTACGTAATTTTTATATACCTGATTTAAAAATAATATTTTCTGGTTACAACTTTGTGATGAGTTTTAGGTAAAGCGTTTCATTGGCATAAATCATATTAAATGAAATAGTATAACAAAAAATTGGAACAAGGGCAGGCAGAAGATATCCTATTTGAGTAATTCTATGCTTTTTTAAAGCAATTCAAATATTAATAGACGCGTGAGTTTTATTTCCTATCTCTCGGAACCAGTTTAAGCTTTAACTATTTATCATTTGTCGTGGATTTTTTTTTAAGTGCGGTGACTTTATTTTAACGGCCAATAGTTTTTTTTCTAATATAACAAATATGCATTACGGTCATTTTCTGTAGTTATATTCATATTTGATGTATTACATTTATTCCTTTTGAAAAAAAACGAAACGAGAAAAACAAGTATCACAATATCTGTAAAGAATTCGACTGACTAATGCATTGTTTTGTAAACTTATTTAGTCAATAATGAAATAACTATAATACATATATTTTGAAATTAGTCAAACTAAATACTTTATGTTGCCGCATGCGGTGATATTATTTTTCAGATATACACTAAACTAAGCGTAAGCTAATAATATAACAAAAATACTTTTTTTTTGGTTTTATTATACTTTACCTAAGTTATTATCTTTTGAAGTAACAGCTTTTCCAGAGAATCACTACTAAGTATATTAAGCAGAAATGTAAAGTAATAAAAGCGAGAGAACTCGTAACGTATTCTGTTCTATAATAAGGCAGTAATATGACGTCAGTACCCACAAAGTCTGATTTAGATTCGCAAATCCTTTCGTAAATATATTATATCTGCAATAGACGAAGACCGCCCAAAATAAACTAGCTACAAATTAGTTTTAGTGATTGTGATAATTACGGATTTTATTGATTGCATTAGATTCAATGTTTGCAAAGGCCTATGTTATTTCAGTTGATAATATCGATGGGAAGAATGCCAATAAACTCAGTTAATTTTACCACAAGTCTGCACAAAATGAAAGCTCGTGGACTTTAGGTCTCATATTTTCTAACTCATGTATTATTTATACCGAGAAATAAGCAATCCTACCATTGGAAGTCTAGACCTAGACGCAGTGTGAATGAGATGAATTAATGAAAAATATATCGACTCGCTACAAACTGTTCAGGTTTATTGAAGCTCTAGAGATGATCTCCGTTACTATTGTTTTATTGTACAGAGTTTATAGGTGTATATATAAGTACATTATCTATGACGGCTGTATTATTAATTTATTTATTGCATTATTTAAGATTCTGTCTTATAGATCAAACACTACCTACAATCTTAGGTCTCGTAACGTCAACGTCACCTGCACGCGGTGTACTCTGCCAAAAAATGGACGAGGTTCTGACGACTGACTCGTGACATATAACCACATTACTGCGGAAATCACTAAATTTTGGTAATGATGACGGGCAGTAGCGTCACCAGATAATGATTTTCGCCGCTGCAGTCAATAACCTCTCTGCCAAGTGTGATGACTATGGTAAATTTCCCCCTAAATGAGTCACAACCACATACCATGGCCACATGGTACGGGCCACAGGTATGGAGCAGGAGACAAAAACCTACTGGGAAACTACAGTCTTATATGAGCCTAAACGAGGCGTATGAATTCTATTTCATTATTGTAGTTGTCATACCGAATGGTCTTGTCCAAAAACTCGATGATTTCCGACCTGTAGAGCAGGCCGGATTTCGAAAAAGCTTTTGCATCGATAACTACATACACACATTAAGGCAAATTATTGAGAGAACAGTCTATAACAGAGATCAATCGGAAGGTCGATAGAAGAATTCGTCTGAGCTGGCATTTTGTGGAAAGCTTCGTTATAGCTCGGAGTGGTTGAATCTGTAATCACTAAAAAAAAGGCGTTTAGCCAATGCGTCCTACCCGTAATGAAATTTGGAGCCGAGACATGGACACTGACCATTGAACTGAACCGCAAGTTTGCGGTGCAAGTGTGCGATGATGGGAGTTCCTCTAGTTGTTAGAATTCGAAATTACACAATTCGACAGAGCACTTAAGTAATCAATATTGCACGGAGAGTTAGCACGCTGCAATAAAGAAAGTGGGCCGGTCATGTCTCCAGGCGGAATGATAGTCGCTGGAGCCTGACAGACAGACATACATGTGTTAGAATAGAGACCGCGACTAGACAAACGTAGTGTAGGGTGCCCCTGCGTCACAATGGACCAACGACTTGGGAAATGTGGCTGGCAGTAAATAGATTCAGATTGCTCAAGACCTGGATGTTTGGCGCTCTTTGGAAAAGACCTTCGTTCAGCAGTAGGCACCAGTAGACTGAAGCGAAGCGTACTTTATTAGCATAGTAATGTATAATAAAAATCCTTAAATACTTTGGTAATCAGAACTAAATTATTTCTCCACTTTGATAGTTGAAACTTATGCATATTCCTTTGTTTTTGCTGTAAAAAAATATGTAACTGATATTTAATAAAATAATATATACTCCACTTATTTTTTGTGTCATTTTGCGATAAATGTAATATAATGTGATCATGTAATATTAATATTATGTAATTACAGACGGCATTTTCAAGTACCAGTGAGGTGAAAATGTTTAAAAGACGTTTGATAAATAACAAAAGTCTTAGTTAATATGTTTTAAAGATTAATAAACGTAAAAGCTTCAATAAATATTTAACATAAAATGAAAAAGACAAATTTGAAAATAAATTATAAATTATATTCCTTATGAGTATTTACAGTTTTCAACAGAATTGTGTATGGATTACATACAGTAAATGATTATAGTTACTCGAATACTAGGCTGCCTCCACAAAGTGATTTTCAGTATACCAGATATAATGTGGGCGTATATTGGTACAGTTATAATTTTAAATTTAATAAACCAAAGTTTAATCTCACATATTGAAAAATAATATGTATCCCTTTTCCAGGCGAGTTTTAGTTAATTATTATCTAACAACATAATTCAGCTTAGATGAAATTTGGTGTTTCTAATCGTAAATATTAAAACTTTAATTATTATCATTTTAATTTTAACTACATAAAAGTTATTTTTTTACTTTTCTTTTAAACAGGAAACGGAGACTTACTATGTGCTAAGTGATAATTGACTTAATTGTGCAGCCTGAGTTTCGATTTGAGTGAATATTTGGCATGACATTGACTTGAAAATTTAGACAGAATCCAGAATAATATTTCTTCTTATAAGTATTCCTGCTGCACTTAAATGGAAACTCTTTCTTTATATTAGAAGAGACTTTCCTATAATATTTCTTTCAAGTAATTACTTAACGTATTCGATCATTGTTTATTCATAGACTGTCTCTAGATTTAAACTGTAACACTAATTGTATAGAAACTTATTTCGAGATCGACTAGTCTTGTCCCACAGAAATTTATTGACTTCGATTAAGTAAGTTATTAAAATTGATAATTATAATTAAAATATACTTTTTCATGTTACTGTGCTTTCCTGTAATATAATGATATCGAGTGGAAAAATCGAAATTAAAATTTATACTCTGCTCTCCTTAAATATTAATCATAAGGCACGAATGAAAATAATAATGTTCAGTGTGAGAGATGCGTATTAAATATTTAGGGTTCACCTACCTGCCTCAATATTATACATATAATTCACGCATTTCCATTTAAATGTTTTATTTTCTTATGTCACGCTTATAAATTTTATATGGAGTGGGAGTAAGCAGTACGCACCTCCTGTACAGGGTAAACAATACAGGCAACAAGATTAATTTTCCAAAAGATTCTCTTTCGTAGATATCTCGACTGGAATATGCGATTACGTGTCATAAGTTTTATACCCCGAAAGTTTCAAAGTAAATTCGAACATCCATCGATAAATCTTGGCGACGCTCGGAACGATTTCATTTTCGAATTTCAGAAGCGATTGCCTCCACTGTTAAAGTTTGCCTGAAAAATCTTCGCGGACGATTGACTCGCTATAAACGGAAATAAAAAGTTTTGTGTTAGAGCAATAGCGTTGTACAATGCGCATATAAAGCAAAGAAAAAGTTCTAACGTGGATCTCAATTTGAGACCCTCCTGATTTTCTAGATATAAAACCCTAGTAAGCTTCACCAGACACCTACTGTAACTAAAACTTCCGTGTTAAATTGAATGACCTTGCACATATGCTGAAATTTTTCGTGTTAATAAAATATATGACAGCTTTTGTTCACGACTTCGTTCATGTAAAATTTTATTTGTCTATAGCAGAAGAACAATATTTCCTTGTGGATGATAGTAGAAATTAAAATTGCTTTAGTAGTTTATTCTCCTTATATAGTGTTATTGTAAATTAGAACAAAAATTAAAGAGTGTAAGTTAAAAAAAAATCTAAAGTAATAAGCAGAAATACGAAAGACATATGGCTGAGTTTTAGTTCAGTTGGCCAGTATAGTAAAAGATGCGTTCCGCATTATCATTACTAAACAGCTTTTATTATTCCACGATATTTGGCTACAGGGGCCTCACACGCGCGCTAATGGAATAAAAAGTAAGGTTACAAAGTAAAAAGACACAGAGCACCTCCCGCGGCGGCGGTTCTTGTGAATTTCAACTGAAAATTTTATACATTCAATCTATTCTGAGCGCTTTTATACTGTGTCTCGCGATCCGTCCCCACCCGCACAACAGTTTCGTTTTCAATTATTGCCCACTTGTGGAACGGGATTCGATGGAAAAACAAAAGAGCTGGAAATGATATTTTATAGACAACTCGCTTTATTCGATGTTTACTGCACCTCGATTTGTTCTCGAGCGAGATCTGTGATGTTCAAGAAAATTATTGACGGAACGTGCCGGGATCGACCTGACCTGGGCTCGATTGAGGTATATAAGACAGCTGAAGTCTTTTGCCTCTTTTACCAACCAATTGGTATCACTACTACTTTAAAATTTTGTTTGATTCTGTGATTATTTTCAGATTTAACATTGTACATAAATCTTCATGATTATACATAAATCTGCCTTTTTAAGAGAGTATTTTAAGAGATTATGGAATTATATTGTTGGTCCTAACTTTAATTAATGTAAAGCGCTAGAAAAATTAAAATTCCAGCAAGAAACTGAGTTCCAAGAAATAAACATATTAGTTTTTATGTTCTTCGGGTACATTTTATCAAAAAAAACAATTCTGCTCATGTAGATTCTAATAATTACATTTCTTTTTATTTCCACGACGGTACGGAAAGGGTATAAAAAGGTATACGTTTGGGGTAAGAGCATGTTTATGTCCACAATGCTCCATTTATCTCCAAAAATACAAGTCTAATTTTGATGCAGTTTTCAGTGATGGGTTCAACGTAATTGGTGCATGATTTTGGATAAATGTTACGGTGACAACTCACCAAGGGCGCTGCAGTCATTTTTTTGTACAAAACTAAAACTACTAGCCTTATTTTGATGCAGCTTTCAGTAATGGGTATGTTTTTGATTAGTGAGGGATTTTAGATAAGTGTGACGGTAGTAACCCACTACGAGACACTAAAGTAATATATTTTATATTTTTTCACGTTTGCTTGTAAATACTTAAATATTATAACCATTAAAGAAAGTATATTGATATGTATTACAACGTACATAATACCTGTGCTCTTTCAAAAGTCTGAAATAAAAAGTAAAACAAAAAATCCTAAAAACCCACAACGGTTAAAACGTAATTGAAAATGGTAAAAATAATTTAGAACCAAAACTTAAAGAATTTATGTACCGAAAGATAATAAGCGTAAAATTCTTTTTATAAATTGAGTTGATCTCTCACACATTCGTCATATCAACAATAGTTAGTGTTAGTTAGTTATTAACAACAGTCAATAGTCAATTAGTTTTAGTAGTGCTTTCTTACGTACTTATTTGGTTCTCGAAGACATAGATGTGGCAATAATATATTTAATTACCTATGAAATTAATAACAAGCCAAGATTATTCGTCGGGGCTGCTATTAAATAAAATAAAGTTATGCAATTTTATAGTAACGTGAATAACTAGGGATGTTTTACGTTAAAATTTAAAACAGTGATGGCAACCTTCTCATTTAATTGAAATAATTACATTATTATTTTGTACGATCAGTCAACGATTTTATTTTATAATTGGTGACTGAAAATATGAATTAATACATTATTTAGAAATTCTGTTAAATGTTAGTGTTCTAAATATTTTAATATAAACACAAGTTTTTTTTAATATTCCCTAACACTCGCTACAACTATACATAAATTTGACTTTATCGTGTATAAAATTTATGTTTGCCTACATAATTATGTAAATGCAGGCGATCTTTTAGCGTAAATTATTTTCAACGTTTGTTTGCTAGCAAAATAATGCAAGAGAACCTTTCATTAGGGGAATGCACGCGCCCGCGTATATGTATTTTTAAATTAAAAATTTGCAAATACCGACACGCTAGTGTCTGAAAAGTGATTTTGCTTCTTTTCATATTCCGACATGACAAATACAATGCTTAATATGTTGATGTTTTTAATTTTTTTAATATGTGTACAATATTTTTTTTAAAAAATTAACAATGACAAAGATTATACAAAAAGAAATATTACAAACATGAATGTAATCTAACAATTTTATAACACGTTAACTTACAACGTTACCAGGCCCGGTAGCCATATTGACATTCTACAAACGTAAATGTTATTAAAAAACTAACAAACGTATGTGAATAACGTCTCTCAATGCTAAGTCACGTGGTCAATACAAAATATTACCCAATAATACAAGTGAGCAGAGGCGTCTTCGATTGTAGTAACAGAATCGACACGAAACACTTCCATCTTGCCTAGGGGGCAAATACGATAACACGGACCTGAGTTATCCATTACAGATTTTCGCAGACAACTATATCTTATCTCATACAGACCAACGTTGTTTATAAACAAAAGCGGCTATGAGAGAGCCATGAATGCTTTGGCACTAATGGGCAGGTTCGATCAAATTGTAGAGAAATGACGTTAAGCAATTATTTCATTGCTTTTCACCGAGTAACATCACCCGATCTCTACTCTCCCACTCCACCGCGGTAAGACTTTTAGAGCCACAATTTATCTGTGCTGTGGCTGTAACTCACATGAGACCCTACAGTTACTGATGTCCATGGGCAGCCATAGTCGCTTTACATTAGTTGACCTATCTGCTCGTTCCCCTCTACCTAGTTCCATAAAAAAATTATTGTAATGAATTAAACAATTTGTTAAAATTGACAAAAAGAAAGCTAATTTTAAGAATTTTATGTTTATATCCGCACAATCTCGTCTGTGTTCCTATTGCTCGTGCCGTGATGTTATACTGGATGAACATATTTGTTAACCATAAAAAAAGTTATGAGCCAATCTTAAAAAAAAGATATGCTGTTGCAGATTTTTTTTTTACAGCTTTTAATGGGCTGCAATTGTTTCATACATTATTTTTGCGAAATTTTAACTGTTTACGCAGCGCACGTGATGGAAGCTCTCAAAAGAAATAATTTTTACCCGTTTTTGCAACATTTTTCATTATACTCAGATTTTTTTGGTTGTAGCATAATAATATATAGTATTAATATAGGCTTTCACAATAGCTGGGTTGTCTAATACGGGAATATTTTTTTAAACTTGATCACGATTTCCTAAAATTAGTATTTTCAACTTAATTATCAAACAAAGAAACAAACTCTTCAGCTTTGTAAAATTAGTGTAGATTGTAACATTAATAATAAAAAAAGAAAATAACTTGACAATATAAAAAATAACTCATAGAAAACAATTAATAACTTGAAATAAAATCTGAAAAGAAAATAAAGAGTTCAGTCTAGAAACTTAGAAAGCAGTTTAAATATTACACCATTAAAATAATGAACTCAAACATAAAATAAAAAAAGAAAAATCGAATTCTGTACATATTAATTGTAATGGTCAGTACTCATTTTAAATAGAAAGATTTTCATCACCATCACCATCAGGCTCTAATAGTTCACTGCTGGACGTAGGCCTATCCTTAACAAGGTGGTTTTGGTCTACTAAACTACACTGGCCAGATTGGATTGTACAGGGATTATTTCCAGTTTACCTACTCTTCGCAGTGATGTTATTCTACGTAATTTGCTCCCTTAGTACCCTCTCACGACACTCATGGGATGAGTAAAGGTGTTGGCACTCCGTATTCTTAATTCGTCACCACACGGACATAATGATTTTAATGTAGATTTAATGAGTTCCGACAGTACTGAAATAATTTTAATGTTGTATTTATTAAATTAAATTCTACACTTAACTTAACTGAACTATTCTTTTTTAGATTTTATTTAAAGTTGTTAGTTAGTTATTATTAGTTTTTAAGCAGTTGGTATTTCGTACACTTTTTAGTCTTGATTATAATAAGATTGAGAATGTCACATTTTTTGTTACATTTGTTAGTAATTCCGTAAACAATCTAATTTTTTCAAGGCATTTTCATCGTGTCCATGATTTCTCCACCAAGCGGTCAACCGTGCAATTGAATTATTTTTTATTAATGTTAGTTTATGTAGTATCCAAAAAAAATTACATTTTTTTTCTTTAAACTGTAGCGATTCACAATCGTCATGTTGTATCCAAAAAAAATTACATTTTTTTTCTTTAAACTGTAGCGATTCACAATCGTCATGTTGTTTTTTTTTCATGTCACCTATCTAGTAACACTTGGGTACCAAGACGAATCTAACGGTATGTTGATTCAATAAATCCATGCAGCGGTTTGGTAAATATGAGATAATATTTGCTGAAATGTAGTTAATCCTTCTTTAACAGCCGGGTAAAAAAACAAGAAGGTAGATAATACGGTTTTAACGAGAGTTTAAACATTTTAACAAATGATGTACAACTCAAGATTTAAAAGAAAACTATTTGTATTGAACAAAAGCTTTGGGTTTTCTAATGATTCAAAAACATCTGCAGTTGTACTTATCCTATTTGTGCTATGGAAAGAAGAGCGCTAGTTGAGCTGAAAAACAGCCTGCACCACAAAGCTTTGAGTAGAAGGAGACCACTAACCAATGGCACACACTGATCCTGCACTCTGTAATTGGAAGTTGACGTCGTTTTTTGACAGAGAATTTTGAATGTATAGCTCGAATTGTGCCAAAGGTGTTACTATGTCCCTCGTTTTTAGTGCAACATTTTATTTAGGAATTTATAACTTCAACAGTGCCTTCTAATTGAAACATATCCACATTTGATCTGTTTGGTATTAATAGTCCTAATAAAACGGAGGAAATTGAACCATCCAAAAATATGACAATATGTAAAGTTTGGCATCACCTATACAATCGTATTTCTAAGACATTAAAGTTCAAAATTCAGCATCAAATTTTGACAGTTGTTTGTAACACTTTAAGCGATCACATCGGACCGTCACATTCATTGTTACGTTTATTACGTGAGCATTGTTGAATGAACATTGCCAATATGTGATAAGGGAGGCCATTTAAATGAGTATCGATATAACTTGGCAGTTGATGAATACGAGATATCGATTGTAACAATCGCAGTAGATCGAACTCTGGTCAGTGTATGGCGTGATCGGACGACCGATCAATGCAATACGAGTACATTTTGCATAATTGATGCCCCATTCACGGGTACGGAACACTTATTCATATTCATGAATTTTACAAATTTATCAATTTGTGCCGCCAGCAAGTGTATTTACAATATTGCTGTGTCGTATTTGCGCCAATACTGTCTGTGTAAAAGCCAAAAGGAGATTTACCGGTTCGTGCCGACGCACAAACCAGCGATAATACTAGCCTCTAATTCGGTATGTTTATAGGTACTGGCATAAAGAATTGCAGTTTTTGGATTTTATCTTGTAACAACAAATAACTTTTTTAACCTGCTGAAATATTTTTCTACAAATCCTCTTAACTAAAAGCGTGAAAGAGAATTACGATTAAGTAGAATAACATTGATCAGTGTCGAAACTTGATGGACACAAAAATTGTTCAAAAGGAAATAACTGTAACAAAACTGATTCCCAGTAGCGATGAAGCCTTGGAGGTAATGGGAGATTGTAAAAGGAGGCAATAAAAGCTTAGTATTGTGTGTGAGAACCGTAGGGGAGTCTCTGTATTGTGTTTGGGTCCGCTGAGGCCCCCAAGAATCGTCTGACCACGGACGCGGTCAAATTGTACAGAAATGAAATTATCAAGGTACGCTGCCGATTTTCCGAACCAATGAATCAAGATCCAATTCCCTTTTGTAATAGAACATCGTCGCGAAACGCGCCCATGGAGTTACACTGCCCACTCAGTGGACGCTTAGGCACCGTCCGTATTATACAGCCCTGGTATTATTTATTGTACGTCATGCAGAACATTCCGTCAGTTTGTCGAACGGACTCATGACTTGCAATCGAAATAACAAATCGTATTTTCAAACGTAACTGATTTATTTTCATGTGTACTTTACTTTATTTAAATAAGTATATTTACGTAAAAATTACACGAAACTGTTGATTTATAAAAGATATTTGTGGTGTGTAACAATTACATACTTGAAATATTAATATAAATGAGCAATTAAAACTACAAGTAATTGTAAAGTAAATTGAATCATTAAAAAATATTGTAATTAATGTTGTGTTTGTATACTATATGTTCGAGTTTACGATACAAGAAGTTAAAACTAAATCAGGTCTAACTAAGCACTACTAATATTGAATTTCCTGCATCCATTTTGTTTATTATTCAAATCAAATGAAACGTCTATAAACATGCAAGTTTTAGTAAGATTCTGCTCAGCTGTCCTGTAATCTGTGTCAAATTGACTTTTCCGGCAGAGAGCTGACGAATCTACGACTGTCATATGCTATAAACGACCCAAACGTATTGGACCCAATGCTGGGAAGTTGATAAATTTCGTTGATATTTGAATGCGTTATATATTCTTTTTGGGCTGTACCCGTCCGTCCCTTCAATAAATACCCGGCGGCGCCGCGAAAAATTTGTCGACTCTCTGTAAGTCCTTATTAATGAAAACCTCCCGAAGGGATTCTATCAGAAATGAGCCATTTTGCAATGTCACACTTAAAAAACATCTAATAACGTTTGTACAGAAAAGTTTCTGTATCAACAAAAGCTAATATTATTTCAATTCAGAAAAAAAAACAATTTTCTTCCGAAGTTATAAACCTGCAGATATCCATTTCTTTGCAGAGTTGGTAGAAAGTAATTCCTCCGGTTCGAACATAAATTTTGTGTCATTTCCTGTCTTTTTGGAGCTCGGCAAAAATTATCGGGCATCGGCTCAGCTGAGATCATTTAAAATTAATGAATAATGTTATCTGATAATGATTTTGGAAAGTTTAATTAAAGTTTTCTTTTAAGGTTTTGTCACTTTTGATGGCATGAATATCTTTATTATTTTTTATCTCTGAATAAGCGGCTTCTTAAAAAGTTTTACCGTGAATAAATTTCATGACAAGTACGGCTTAATAACATGGAGATTTCACTTTAATCTTATTTATTATTTTTAATGTTATTTGTTATTGGGACCCCTATAATTACAAATGAAAATTAAATTAAGGTTATAAACATTGATTGTTAAAAAATTAATTATTTTCCCTTAAATGCTGTTTACATTTATAATATAAAAATAAGTCGGGTTTTCCTTCCTGACGCAATAACTACAAAACGCACAAACTGATTTACACATTTTTGCATTCGTTGGAAAGGTCTCGAGCTCCGTGAGGTTTATAGCAAACAAAATTCAGGAAAAATTTCAACAGAAACGCAAGAAAACAGGAAAAACATTTTTCACATATGGCGCCATCACTGATATATAGCATGTACTACAAACCAATATGGTTTTGCACGGTGGTGAAGCAGATGGCGCCAGTATTTTAAGTAGATAGTGCCGGTGCGTGATACATTGTTTGACAGCTACTCATTGTACTCTGCTCAGTTAATTTCATGTGACATTTATTATGCGCACGTTTTTCCAAACGCTAGCTTAAAACCGGTATTGTGTTTACTCTGAAATTGTGAAATTGAGGTTAAAGTTATTCGTTTCCTAACAGTTAAATTGGAAACCATCAAAACAATCACGCGTATTGTGCAAATTTTTATTCAATTTCAACAGCAGGCATTTGTCTTTAAGGTGGTAAGTTGAACTGTGTAAATTATGTGAATCGTGCATTTGAGGTTTTAAATTCACCAGTCTGTCCATAGTCCAAAATGCCTAGAGGACAACGTGCGAACATCGGCCGCCGCACAAGACATGCAAGCCAGCAACAAGTGTATTCACGGGACTTAAGCGAAGAAAGACAATATGTAATAAAAGAAAATGCCCGATTGAGACAACGCGTGAGCACACGAAGATCATTGGCATCATACAATCGCTTGGCATTCCAATAAGATTTCACTGCGAATTACAGTGATGATAACAATTTAGATATTGGACCAATGACGACTGTATGCCGATATTGCAATGCGTTAAAGTTCAAAAGAGAAACGGCTGGATTGTGCTGCATAAGTAGAAAAGTCAAACTGGATCCATTACTTACACCACCACAGCCACTGAAACCATTGTTCGATGGAAGTGATCCCGATTCCAACCATTTTCTTCAACGCAGCCTTGAATACAATAATTACTTTTGCATGACTTCCTTTGGAGCTAATATCACTCGAGAAGACGGCTTCATGCCGACTTGCAAGGTAAAAGATACAACACACACAGCCAATCATACCAATCAATCACACCAACACAATCAATTGCAACACATAACAACTACACATACACCACACACTACATCATCACACGATCAGAAGTCACACCGTATTCTTCAACAAATGATTGTTTGCAATTACAGATACAAGGACAAATATATCATTTGCATGGTTCCATGGTGCCAACGCCTGATGAACCGCATCAATTTCTGCAAATATATTTCATTTCTCCGATGGTGGTTCAGGTGAATGTGCGGTGCAATATACAGGGAACACAACAGTTGAAGAGACGAATTATTGAACAGTTGTAAGCGTTTTTTCACGCTAATAACGCTGTGGTTAATATGTTCAAAAGAGCATTGAAACGAATGCCATCGGATACGCACAAATTTGTCATAAGAGTAGATCGTACCCCAACAGGTGAAAATGTGCGAAGATTCAATGCACCCACCGTTGATGATATTGCTGCAATTATTATTGGCGATCCAACTAAATCACGAGACATTGTCGTTCAGCGAAGAAGCAGTATCATACATCGTGTAAACGAGACACATCGTTTGTACGATACGTTACAAACAAAAAAAAAAGATTTTTCTCCATCATTTAATTCCCAAACGAAATGTTACAAAAAAAGAAGCCATCTGGCGGCGTAACAGAGTTCGCCGGGTTTGCTAGTTGGTAATATAAATAGAAGAATATAGAAAACATATTTTCATTGAGAACCAACAAAGTGCACAGAAGTAAATGTGTTAATAAAACAAAAGAAAAGCTTTACATAAAGAATTTCCACTATTTGTAGTGCAGTGCCGAAAATAAGTATTCGATTTTTAGTAAATCTTATCGCACCACAAAAGAATCGTGATGTGTAGTAGGAAAAGGCGAAATGCAAAGTCAAATATAAAGAATTTAGATCAAAAAGAGTGAAACATTTGGGAAATCACGATAACATCATTCAAAGGATGAGAAATGGTAAGCTTTATACACCTTTGAGTGAGTAAAAATAAATATATCAGGATCTATGTATTCGTATTGGCGTCTTGGTTTCGCTGATGCTGTGGAGAACCAAATGTGAACTTGCTTTTGAATGTTCACTACAGCTAAAAGACTTGGACAAACTTCTTGGTTTCGCCTGAAATAATACGAAAACGTTAGACGAACGAAATTTAACATCTCAAAATCAGAGTCAACCTTTGTAGATTTATGTATGTATTGGCATTTTATTTTTTTGTTATAATCTGAAATCCAAAAAATTCAGACAAATCCCAGTTTATGAGTGATAGAGCGTAAAGCGAGAAAATTAAAGTATGTATGTTATGTGCCTTAGTATATACTTAATTAGCTTTTACATAGTTAAATAATTACATATATAACTTACAATCAAGTGTTGGGGCATTCAAGATGTTAGTGCAACCTGTGCATATTTAATAACCTTATTCGTATTTGTGATTATGACATATGATTAGAACTACAAATGATATTCATTTGCCTTATCACTGCAACTTCAATTGAAACACACACATTTTAATTCAATTCTACATATATACGGATTCAACTACTGCGAATCCTTCGTGACTCTGGTCAGAACTGGGACTTATGTTGTTTAGTTTACTGATGCGCTCGCAAGTAACTGGAGTAGTCGCTTTTATAGAAAACGTACATTATATATTGAGCACACGTTCTAGTACAGTCCTATGAACCGATTCGAACTGATTTACATTTACAGGAACTCGAATACGCCACTCTGTACGTTGAGACGCAATTTCTTTCCCAAAGCAAAGGCTCAATGTTGCGTCTTTTATGAACATCTTTAAGCCTTCGGTACTGACCGCCGTGTTTTTGCATACCGTACTGGAGTTCTGAAAAGACGATGCTCGCACCACCTGTAGCTGCATGAGATAAGCCTCAATGCCACCAACATTGACTCTTTGCAGCACTTCGGTATTCCTTATACGGTTTGACGAACGAACCCTCATAACATTATGTATGGTATAAACCTTGCTGTACCCGCGCCAATTAGTGTAACACCTATATCCGCGCACGGTCTCACGGACCGACATTTTAATAGCCGAAGCTTTGATTTTTTTCGAGAAAACCTAATAATAAACTAATATGTTATTTAAAGTTTAGGGTATTATTAATTAAATAAAACAATATTTTATTCATTTTTTGTATTTACTATTGTTTTACAGTCTTTAGAGACAGCCTTTGCAAAATCAGTAATTCTTATATATGTACTACGATAAAGTTAACCAAAATTAAAATTCTTCGAATAAAAAACATATCACATACATCTCTGTCGTATGATTCTCGGTAAACAAGTATTATAGTTGCCGCCTGTCTTCTCAACTATGCGTCAATGAGTTTATAAGACAATTTTTCAAGAAAAATTCTTTTTCAACTTTTTTGTCAGGATTATTTTGAGAGTAAATAATATATGAATTAATTCCTGCTACATTTATTAGTCTATAAAATACCACCATAGGCCACCTATACCTCTAGTACCTCTAGCGACATCATAGGTTTCACACATTTTGTCAACGGTATCAACGCCTCCCTTCAAACATCAGTCTAATCAGTTCCTCGTTCATTATCACGCCGATAAACGAATCTCTGAAACAGAAATAACTTACATGAATTTATAAAAATACTGAAATAAAACACTTTGAAATATAGGTTGTATTTATTATATTATATTTAACTTATTATATTATAGTAAAAAAACATTAAAAAAAACTGTAGTAAATGAATCTACAAATATCCAGAAATATGCTTATTTATAAATAAATGCAATAGACATTATAAAAACTAATGAAATCGCGAAAATAAAAAAAAATTACTTACGAAAAATAGTAACACGTATACCCGCGCCGGTCTTTCGCACCGTATGAGACGTAGTTCACCCAAATGCGGCCCCCGCGCAAGGTCTCACTTCACACCAATTTCAAGGTCGTGTCGAATTAGGCAAGTACTAGAAAGCTCATTCAACTAGTATTACCCTTTCTATAAATAATTTCAAAAAATAATTCTGTCGCTCTCTCAGACACACGCGCGGGTATAGGAAGGTTAAAGGTGGTAAATATGGTGACAGTGTCTGCACCATGACAAGATAGAGCAATTTTCGCAGAACTGTCACCATATATACGGTATCATAATAACAATACACGAAAATAAATAAATGCCATTTTTGGGTGTATAAATATTTAATACTATATAATATTAGTATAGTTATTTTCAGGTTTTACTCCAGACACGACATCAATATCGCTGACTGCACGGTTAGCCTACTGGTTGAGACGGTCGCCACGCCACTCTCTACTGCGCTGAGCTTTATAGGTTCATACCTCACATGGGACAACACTTAGTGTGATCCACAAATTATTATTTTGTATCTATGTATTCTTTGTATACGTTTTTTGTATGTTTGTAAAGTCCCTCGTGACATAGGAACTATTCCTAGTGCAGACGTGATCTTTTAAAAAAAAGAAAATATGTATCATGGGCATAAGTAGTAACCTATATTATAACTAGCAATTTAGGTTAGGTTTCAACAGTGTATATACAACTAGGCCACATATAATGTGGGTCGCCATACTGCACTGGAAAACCATTCTCGGATTCTATTTATGCTTTCCACCAGGTAGAGTAGAGTCACTTTGATTAGGTTTTATAACACAAAAAAAATAATGTATATTCATGGTACATTATTAATAATAAGTATTGAGTAATATTTAATTGGAATAGTTTCTCAATTATCCATTAATGACGTGCTGAATATTTGAAATTTCATATGGAATATTTGCCATATGAGAGAAAAAAATCGTCATGAACGCAAAAGTTGAGGGGAGGGTTGTGTCGCGGTAATTGCTGGCAATTTGTAATGGGTGTGCGATTGCCAGGTGGAACGTCGACTCTAAACTATGCTATTAATTTCGTACATTTGATTAACGAAACTACTTGTTATGCTAATGAACGCCAGCAAAGAATGCACGCTAACGTGCTAACGCGACGCCTTGTCGACACGTTGTCGAGCTTGCAATATTTTCGCTTCGCTTTCTCTGTAATTACTGCTACGATGTTTTCAAATTAAAAATTTATGTACAATCATTTCACTAATGAGCGCTTCAGCGTTTCCTGATACTTACAAACAACGATAGCAATATCATAATGCTATTTTTCTCATCAGCGACAGGGATATATAAAATTGGGACTATGCCATCACTGAGCCTTTTTAATTTGTTTGTCTAATTAAGTTTACTAATAAAATCCCGTTTGAATCGTGTATGGTACGTCATCGAACGTTTCTACGTTTGTGGCAATTCATGTTAGAGTAAAATTCGTGACTCGTTGATACCGCATCGATATCGATTCGATCTCAAGACAGACGGCCGGAATGAAAAGTTTACAACACGGAAAGTGATCGAAGACACGCAAGCAGTTATTCGTGTGGAAATGAGAACCTTAAATTGTAAATGCTAGATGTACATGGCAGAACAGTACACGCCAGTAAATGTGTTTATCAATAAATCCTGAGAATTATGACAATGACCCTTTTACGTCGTAAAGAGTTGGAGTTACGTTGTTGCAACATAAATCATTCAACCATCAATTGCAGAAACGTATAGAAAAACCCACATAGCATTTCGTATGCGTAAGCGTGTGTGTGTAAGGCCGTCTACTGCAGGGTAACAGTTTTGAAGGCGATTCGATTCATATATGAAGCCCGCATGGACTTTATGTAGCATAAAAGATAAATTTCGGAAAAAGGGGAACCATTTTCCGTTTGCTGATTTCAGTTTATAGAGGAGAGGCTCGTCAAAGGAATTGGAAGTGATTTTATGCATTAATTAAGACCACAGAGCGAGATTTACAATTACACGGCCTCCTATAAACAAACTTGATTGCTTTACAAAAACTCAAATAACTAAGGCAGTGTCTTAAGTAGAGGTTCATTTGAATATCAAAGACGAAATTCAAATTACGGCGTTTACAATAAAGGCTCAGCCGGTACGGTATTACGAGCTGATGTAAATTTCCGATACTCATTTCGAGGATGAAGTTCAGATGTCTTAGTCGTGGTGCTTCAAACTAAGTATGCTATGAAAGTGTGAAATGTCGATACTTTAACAAGACCCCTGGTATTTTAAACGCTCGTTCCACCTATCTGAATCGTAAATCAAATCACGACTAATTTTGTAATGTTCAGAGCGTTTTTTAGTAGGTGAACTTCGTGGGTAAGGTAATTTTTAATGAACCTGGATTTATATAAAGTCTATGTGGAGATCTGCAGTAATATATCTGACATATGGAGGAGATTCTAAATTATTGTCCTATTTACGAGGTAATTGAACGTGAGACCGTAAGAACGTAACGTACCGAGATAAGACTAACTTTTGGTAAATAAACTTTTGTGTACAGTTATCTCAAAATCAAAATACTCCTTTGCTATTATTACACTGCCCAACAAATATCTAATTCATAAAATTTTCCAAGAAAATTATTATCACGTTTAATGTATTTTGGTGTGGTCATTTCATAAATATCACTGTTTTTTGTGTAGCAGCTCTAGTTTTTAAGATTTTTCAAACTACCCGCATTTTAGGTGACGGAACAATTTAATTGAGTTTCAACGAGTGCATTATTTCTTTTTTTCACAATCAAAACAATGGCTACGAAGAAGAGACGTTGTTTAAACGATTCAAACAGTTTTTGTGTTATTTGTGGCGAATACACCTTTGCAAAGTATCGTAAATCGATCACGGACTTCGTTAAATCTGCCTATTTCAAGTACTTTGGAGTGCATATTTCCAATCTACAGAAACCATGGGTGCCTAATACCGTGTGCCAAAATTGTGTTGTCTCTTTGCGACAATGGTCAAATGGAAAAAGATCAGCTCTCAAGTTCAAGACACCCATGATCTGGCGGGAACCTCGTAATCATCATGATGACTGTTATTTTTGTATGGTTAACATTACGGGTATAAACTCTGCAAACCGGGATAAGTGGTCATATCCGACGTTGTCTTCTGCTTAGAAGCCTCTTACACACTCAGACCAATCACTAGCACCAGTACCATCGACATCATCAACAAGTTTTGAACCAGAAAATATAGAAAATGAAGAAGAAAAACAAGATTCCGACTCTGATTTCACACCTAGTCAAGAGACAAAACCTCAACCATTCAATCAAAGTGAGCTAAACGACTTAATAAGGGATTTAAATCTATCGAAAGAGTCTTCTGAAATTTTGGCATCTCGTCTGAAAGAAAAAAATCTACTTACTCCAGATACAAAAATTACATTTTATCATACTCGTGAAAAAGATTTACTTCCATATTTTTCCTCTGAAGAGAATTTAGTTTACTGTAATAATGTTGAAGGTCTTATACAAAAGATGGGTTTACAAAAATATATACCAAGCGAATGGCGTCTTTTTATTGATAGCAGCAAAAGAAGTTTGAAGAGTGTACTTTTACACAATGGAAATAAGTATGGTTCTATACCTATAGGACACTCAACTTCTATGAAAGAAAGATATGAAAATATATCTTTAGTGTTGGAAAAACTGAAGTATGACGAGCATAGCTGGAAAATTTGCGTAGATTTGAAGATGGTAAATTTCCTCCTAGGACAACAGGCGGGTTATACTAAATATCCGTGTTTCATATGTTTGTGCGACAGCCGCGACAAAAACAAACATTGGACTCAAAAAGTATGGCCACTAAGGGAGTCAGTGATTGTTGGTAAGCAAAATGTAATCAATCCACCTTTAGTAAATCAAGATCGAATTATATTGCCACCACTTCATATAAAACTTGGTATTATGAAGCAATTTGTTAAAGCCATTAATAAAGATGGCGAATGTTTTGCTTTTCTCTCAAAGAAATTTGCTTGACTGAGCAACGAAAAGTTGAAAGCAGGCATTTTCGATGGTCCACAAATTAGACAATTGATAAAAGACCCCAATTTTGTCGAATCTATGAACGAACTTGAAAAAAGAACGTGGAAAAGTTTCGTTGCAGTAATTCAAAACTTTCTTGGGAATCATAAATCAGAAAATTATTTTCAATTAGTTAACGATATGTTGTCTAATTTGAAACTTCTAGGATGTAACATGAGTATTAAATTACATTATTTACATTCTCATTTGGATCGATTTCCTGAAAATCTTGGAGATTATAGCGAGGAGCAAGGTGAAAGGTTCCACCAGGATATTCGCACGATGGAAGAACGTTACCAAGGGAGGTGGGACATACACATGATGGCCGACTACTGCTGGAATCTTTGTCGGGATCAAATACAGAAGCCTCATTCAAGAAAATCTTATAAAAAACATTTTTTCCCCGAACCGCAGTAATTATTTCAAATAAAGTGTGTGAAAAAATCATAATTTTATATTAATTTTTAACCTACATGTAAATTTTAAACTAGAGCTGCTAGAAAAAAAACAGTGGTATTTTCGTAATCACCACACTTAATTTAATCGAAAACATGTGGAAATACTCTGGAAAATTTTTCAGTGTTGACCAGTGTTATCAATGTAATCATACAAAAATATTTAGTTTTTCGATACGGATTTTAGCTACCCGTTTTTGTAATTATATGTATCAGGCACATAAATTCTTCTTGTACCGTTAACAAAAAAAAGCTCGCACTAGTCATTTATTATTTCTCATATTTGTTTGAGAAATTGAGTGTTTCAGAGTTTATATACTTAAACTTTAAAACATGGTGTTAGTGCTTTAGACTTTTGTTATTTTTTTACACAAAGACTACTACACTGTAGAAAGTTCAAAATTTTTTAAACTAACACTAATGGAGACTAAGCATCAAATTTAATGTAATATACAGTGGATTACCAATAATAATCAATCACACTTGTGTAATTAATTATCCACTTCATTAGTTAAATAAAACTCCTTACTAATTAACTTAATTTTGTAACGGCAACGTGAAGTGTCGCCACTAATTGACTATTTATTCATCTGTTCTAAAAATGCTTTTATTTTTTATTTCGGATAATAGTGTGAAGAAACAGGTGTCATGACCATTCTACACATGGGGAGGATACTCCAACGAGGCGAGGTGATCATGCCTAGTGGGTCGCGGCCCAGTGATTTATCTAGGAAAAATTATATATACTAGTATACTCTTCGGGGAAGGAATTTCTATAGCGTAGTAAAGGATTTGTTACTCCGTCGTTTGGTGTGTCTTCGGTAGGTGGCACTGTAGTTTATTTTTGTTTGTGCTGTATATGGAAGTCGCCACAAAAGTAATGCCAATGTTATGTTTTCAAAAAAGTCATTTATTTCAATACGTAAAAGCAACTTTCTTTAAACCCTGATTTAATATTCAGGGTCAGATAAAGTATAAATGAATACATAATCTAACAATATCCAGATTTAAACAAAAAACATCGTCGAAACGAGTATAACAACAATAATAACTCGAAATTTTTAATTTTTCTAAAACAACATTTATTTACAAAGTAATATCATAGTATTTTATTGTTGACAGTACACAAAAGAAGTCTAAATATTCTTACTTATCCACTATTTGTTGTTATACTTCCGTGTCCACTTTTATGTACCCCTATGGAATACGAAATTAAGGACTTTGTAAAAAGGAAATGTCATTTGTTTATTCATAGATCTCTTGATTTACAAAAGCCAGAGATTATTCGATAAGGAGAAGTTAAACTTGAATTATATTATGCGGATAAAATTTTATTTTTGTATAAAATTGTTAAGAATATACTTTTTACGTATTTTCTTTTTTTGTTATAATATTATTTTTATTAAAATACTGCTGAATCCGATGAGCCTTCTTCATGATACACATTAGTAATCTGTGTCTTCATGGCTTAATTGTCTTATTATTACTATATTGTCTGCATTTGCAATTTTATTTGTCGGTCACAGTTCTTGGATTCTATTCCTACTTTCCATCAGGCAGAGTAGAGTCATTTCGGCTGGTTCTCAAAATAAAAAAGAAAAAATGTTTAAAGTATACTCTCTTAGATAAAATAAACGGTTTTGTGTTTATTTCATATAAACATAAAATTATAAGACAATTAAAAATTCCACCTTTTGTTAATCTATCAAAAATATATATTTTAAATACAGTTTTTCAATCTCTAAGTAACATACATGGTAACATATGAGGTAACCTGTATGTATAAAATTCATTTCTTGGTAACGGATTACAACTGGTAAAACAACTTGACAGCTGCTGTTCCTGACTGAAAATAGTCTCCTAAAAGCATTGTGGAATAGTTTATTTAGAAAAACGATGTACGAATTTATTTGACCGGTGGTCAATGGTAGAGTTCTCAGTTTTAGGGTAGGTATTTTATTAAAAATTTGAGTAGTAGTAGTAGTAGTAGTTTGAGTAGAGTGTATTATAAAGTTAAAAATTGTAAAAATGGGCACATAAACAGTACATTTGACAAGCCGTAGTACAAAATCTATGTAATGACAGTTCAAGTCATACTGGACTTTAAATAAAACACGGCACCCTAATTGGTTGAAGTTCAAGCGATCTCGTGTAGTAATGTATTGCAATTTTTATTATTTGTTGTCTTGAAATATACTGAAAACTATGTATTCCAATAGTTAGTAACAGTAAACATTTATTACTTTAATGATTATAACTATATTTTTAAAACACAAATACTGTAGAACAAAACCGACACATAAATAAAAAAAAATAATTTTATAAAGAAAACCATAGTTTCGATACGAAAACATATTTTAATAAACAATATTTACAATCATAAGCATTCGACCGATTACTCTAAATAACTAAAATAAGCCAGCTAAAAAGGACATGACATTGAGAGAAATAAGTAAGCAAGTCAATATTCCCCAAAATAAGTTAAAAAAATGGGAGATACGTTCTACGCTTTATCTCTCCCTTCTGACCTACAATTTATTCGATGCTTTTACGGTTGACTTAAATGCCAAAGCATGGAAGTTAAGTCGCAAATCAAGTTCTCTTTTTGGTCTCTTTACGTCGAATTTGTAAAAAAAAGTTATTTTGAACGGGACTTAGGTGACGTAATTGTATTGAATACATTTGGGATTTACTAAAAGTTTCGTAAGTTTCATTGCGAAATTGTTGTTTAAAAATGGAGATTTAATCTCAAAGAAAAGTGGCAATTCTATAGTAACGACTGAAAAACTAAGACATTTGTTTTTAGTGACAGAAATATTTTATTCAGAACTATAGTGTAGACCTATTTCTGCATATAGATTTACATATTTAGTTAAAATGTCACATGTAAAATTAAAAACTCTGTAGGAATGAAAATGGTAAAAGAAATGTCTCAAGATAACAAAATGTGATTATATGAAATAATCTATATTATTCAATCATAAAATTCCATATTTAAATTCGAATCGAATTTCAACAGAACGCTGGCAATACAAATAAAATCAGAAGCAAAAGGCACCATCGTTAAATTTAATATAAATTACGCGATCAATTTTGATTTTAACTAAATTATCGTTCTAAACTTGTTTATTCGTCTCTTTCAGATAACGTGACTCCATTAGGCAGCCATAACGGTCACGAGTCGCTTCCTTTTATTACTCTCTGCAATGCTTCCTGTTGCTTCTTTTTTTCTCTGAAATATTCTGCTAATTAAGGAAGGAGTGGAGGCTGAAGATTTCCTGCTGCTCAGCAGATTACTGGCGGTATCTCCGAGGAAAATGTAACTCAGACGGAATTCATTTTTGTGGCTTAACTTTTTGTACGTCATTTAAAAAAGTTTAAAGCTACTATGATATCGTGTTACGAGATATATATAAAATTGTTATGGTGGACTAATCAACAAGATATTTAAAACGTTTCAATCGATTAATACGCTACTACTACTTACTACTCCTGTTTAAATTATTAAAATAATATCTTCGGTAGTAAACAATAGGACTATTGTATAAGTAGCTTCGTCGAGCTCCATACACGAGGAGAACTAACTAGCATAATAAGATCAAGCTATGATTCTGAGACCCGAACTTGCATAGAAATGTTACACCAGATTTGATTTTGATAGAGACGTCTGCATATTATCTATCGAAAGAACTTGCACTTTGTCAATAGGACAAGGCATTCGATAAGTTTTCTATCGAATACAAAATTTGTTTAAGTAGTAAGAATTTAAACAGTTTTTTAATATTGAAATGTAATTTATTGCATCTGATTTTAGTGTACTTTTAGAATGATTGAAGAAGTTTTACAAATTTCAATATTCTTTATGAAAAACAAACAAAATGATTTAGATATAATTTTTTTAACTTGGATTATTGAGTTTGTTAACAAACGTTAATATAGTATATAGTTTATCAATAATATTAGTAAGTCATATAAGGAGATTAATAAAATTATTAAAAGTGAAATACTACTAAGTTTCTTTAATAATCTTGTATGAGTTACTTTAGGAGATAAAAAACATTATTTAATGTTTTCCTTGTATAAAATAATAATATATTATTTGTATTATTCAAATTTCAATTTTAATTAACTGAACAAATATCATAAAAAAATAGTTATAAAGCTCATATTACGTAGTTAGCTTCGTAGGTAGTAGGTACGCATCAATTTCGGGGCATTGTTATGTAAATACGGGTGGTTCGGTTTGCTAGCGTCAGTATGCAAGACAAAGCGACGTTGACGACCGACGTCGGCTGTTGCTATCAACTCCACATCGTATGAATCCACTCGACTGGCCCTAGTCTTGTTATAGGGTTGCCAGGCACGAAAGACGTGATTTTGGAACGTGTCGAAATGTATCTAGCTGTCGATATTCCGATAGGATTACAAAGCATGTTGCACACAGAGATCTGATGGTAAAAATGTTTATACCGCTCAACAGTTTTATAATCAAAATACATAACTTTATGCTAAGAGCAGTTGCTATTACGATAGTCTTTTTAAAAAATATTAATGTGTAGAACCACTTAGATTCTAAAAGAATTTTGTTTGTTATTTCTATGCAATCAAAATTCTAGACTTATAAGTATTTTTGTTGAAGGTTATTATATGTATTAAGGTTACATTAAGGATTGATTGTCCTGCGTTACTCATTTAAATACTGTTAAGATTTTTTAATATTATGATAATTTTAATGAACATAAATATTTGACTCCATCTTGGAATGAGATGGAACTAGTTAACTTTTATTAATTGTTGTTTTCAAATTTACACACACACACACGCACACGCACACACACATACATAAAATAATAAACATTGGCCATTTATTAAATAAAAAAGAACACGACATATAATGTTTCAAAAGCAAAAATGACAGAGCTTAAAATCAAAACCTTATATATTTCTATTTAGTTATTTCCCTTGTATAAGTTTTAATAACTACAAAGCACAACAAGCAACTAAAAGGTGTAAGGTAATCCTCAATTCCCTAGCTTCTTAGTAACAATGGTTTTTTATAACATCGTATTATCCCATACCGTACATGATGATAGCTTGAGGGAATATAACGGAGGAAGAACGATAATGATTACAGATCAACCCTCCGTTACTGCGTCGAACTTCTTTGCTTTCACAAATATAAAAGCAGAATTTATGCACATATACTTAAAGCTGCCAAAATAGTAAGGATTTTATTTCATTTCGATTACTTTGGACGTTTTATGTCAGAAATGAAAACTCTAGACAACGGTTAGTCGAATACTTTGTAGTAAATTCTGAACCACGATTTTTCTTGTTAAATACCAGTAGATGATTTGTCTTTTTTTTTGTCCCCCACTCCACACAAAAATTCTATCTCATTGGCTATACAAACTTAAACTTATTATAATTTTTTTTGTTCGCTTTTTTATTTCTTAATTTGTTTCTAAATGTAAATTGATTTTGCGACGTTTAACTATTTAAAATATAAACAGTCTGCAATCAATTAAGGGATGACTGCATGTTGTTTATTTCTGTAATTTCACTTTTACCCTTTTAGACTGAAGCTACTTCATATTTTTATTATCTAAAATGTCTAATAGTGTATATATATAAATTTGTATTGTGGTAAATTATTTTTGCTCACTTAATGTGACAGAGTTTACGCAGGTGCTTCTAGAACGCATAGAATTTCAAATTGAGTTTTCATTTTTTTCTCTAGGGGCATCTCAGTATCAGTCGGATGCATAGCCTTGAGATGCAAAGTGTGAGGCGAACGAGAGCTTTTTATATTTGCGGCACCCACGGCTTGAATTTGCATAATATTGCTTCCTTAACATTCCTCTGTAGGACTATGAAACAAAACGGAACGCATGTAGAGTTCGAGGGGATTTACAAATGCGGCTGAATGAGTAACTGTGGGGATCGCAGTAGGAAAATCAGTGGTCTTAAAGTGGTGGAAAAAATCATATATGTAAAGTGAGATGTCAATGTGTAATAAACCTAAAAATACAAGTTAACATTCTTTATACATCAGATTAAAAAATATCTTTTGAAGTGCTTCTAGAGTTTGAATATTTTTGGAACATAATCTTGCGGTATATGGCTAATTGAATTAAAATATTAATTTTAAGATGATTTTATGACAATTATGATTAAATATCAATACGAGTAGTATTATATACAGATTTGATCCACGTTGTAACCACATGCTGGTGTCTCGTACGCATTCAAACTTAAAGATGCTTTTGAATAACAAGCTACACTCTTCACACTCAAACTCTATGACCACGTCTAGACGTCATAATTGGAAGCAAGACATCAATTACGTATGCACCTACTCACAACGCTTTTAAATCCATAAATATTTAAATAAAAATATCTGTTTTTCAGTCTGCTAATGTTTTATACTATTAAATTAAGAGACACTACATGTAATATCTAGTTCCGTGTTTAGAGAAACCTGAAACTTACTTTATTTACATAATTATACTCGTATTAACTTTATTACTTAAAATTTTATTTCTTTTCTAGAAGTTATCTTTTGCTTTCATTGGTACGTTGCTTTTTTTTCTTAGTTGTGCATATTTATAATAAACATAATTATGTTTTATTTTTATATTTCCTATGGGGAAAGTGACTAGGAACACGTATTTTTTTCTCGAGATAGATGTGTATTTTTAGCATTTACAATGCTTCTTGCTTATACTATAAATAATTTACTTAAAACTTGTTGAAATAAAGACAATTAATAAAAAAAAAAGACCACAATAGTTTTGTAACTAAACTATTTACCAACTAACTTATTGTAAAAAAATATTATTTACAAGAGTAGTCATTCAAAATATGAAAATTATTAATAGCGGTGTTTAAGCTTTAAAGCTTTCATAAATAAAAAAAATGTTCTTAATTTAATTACAAAACAGTTAACATTGATGGGATTTCAGTGTGCTATCTATATAATATTGCTTCCTTAATATGCTAGACGGCAAAAGACTGAAGTGAAATTGCTTTTTTTAGTGTAAGAAGTCAATGAAGTCAGTACGATAGTGGGGGCGCCGCTGATATGTTTGGTTAGTCAAATGCGATGGAAATGCTATTCAGATTCTTATTTTTTTTAATGATAGTGTAAGTACCGAGAGTATGTAATTCTTAATTCACGGCAATAACAGCTTGTTTCTATTCTAAAATTTATTTCATTGTAGTGCTTTTGTTTGTGAAAATATAGAATTTGCAAATATTTTGTTATCTTAATTGTTCCTCGAAAGTTTCTCAAAATATAATTGTCGTTACTGAAATAGAAAATTGATTGGCTTTCTACTCCACTTTAAAATAACTTACTGTAAGAATATAATTTAGTTAACATTTTGAAAAAAATAGTTAAGAGAGAAAAAAGGAAAAAAGTCTACTTCGGAATTAGCAATAATCACTATGAATATTTAAAATTAAGGTGCATAAAATTAATTTTAGGTATTTTCTATCAGACATAGGTAGGGATTGTTAAAATATCATTTTATATAGGTGCAACATTAGCGTTAGTAAAGTAAAACCGTAAAACACCGCTTGTTGGAAGTCACAATCGTAAACGATGATAGTACGAACACCTGTCACTTTCAATGTAAACGTTTAAAGTTTCTACCGTTCTCGTTGGCATTCGTCGTACCCGTAACCTAAAAATCTGGCAAACTTAAATATTACCTTTTTTATTGCAACATTCGAAAGACATAAACCTTTTCCAGTTGAAGTGGATATTATAAATCATATCGTCGTCGCTTCTGACATGCAATAAGTACATTGAATAATATGAGTTGTTAAAAATTAAATGTGTAAAATAATACACATTCAGTAATTTACATATTGTGTGATGAAAGTAGTCTTATTGATTATTAATCAATAAATAATATCGAATAACACCTATTTCACATATGTATTGTATAAAAAACGTTATGTTACATTTTTTATGTTTTTCTTTAATATAATCTTATATGTCGTTAAAACTCACAAATTAATATTCTTAACACATCATGTTGCACTTATATGACTTGAATATACTCAAAAATTTAATTTGTTTGACCATTGATCTTAAATAACAATCAAAGACACAATACCACCACGGATCAGAAAGTCACTAATCTCATATCGAAATCATAGGGAAAAACTAGTCTGTCAAAGACTTTCCCTCATAAATGAAATAGACTAACAATGGATCGACTCTCTGTCAGAAATGTGTCATATAAGTCCAGGTGCTCTTTTCAATGACGGTCGACGACACAAGTGAAGGTGACGTTGTTATTTGCTCCCGGGTTTATTTATTCGAAACTTGTGCCCGTTTCGGATGACCACCATCCACTCACAACCTGTCACTGTATTTCCCTGACCCTTTATTTTCACTTGACAAGAATATTCCGAGTCCTCTCGATATTACATTCCGATACGACTTTTTATTCGTGATACATTTTTCCAATTGTCTCCGTTGCACGACTCCGCAGTGTGAACTAACGGAATAAAATTTTCAAACAGTTTTGATTGATAAAGGTAGACAGGTTTTCGTTTTCTTTGTTTGCGAAATTAGATTCGGAAGGTACCGTGAAACTTCAGAGTTCTACTTGATTAATGGTGATTCAGGGGCTCCAGGAAAAAGAAACGATTCTAGCCTATTCGATTTTCTATATAGAACGAATTACTAGATTGTGTTTTTACGGTCGGTAAAATTTCATCTGAAAATAACATATTTAGATTTAGATGCATGAGCGCAATATTATCTCATTTGTCGAAACAACGCTCGAGCTGAGTTAATATTTGATGTGTTCTCGACTTTTCTCGAATTTAACGCGCCGATTAAACAACGCCGGGCGAAGGATTTTATGTGAATATTTAAAATGCTATATTGGTTCTAGTTTAGCGTAAAAACAAGTCCATTGTTCATGCAACATCTTGTAAGGCTAATTTATCACTAGTGCTTAGTAACAATATTCTTTTATGAGTAAAATGAAGTTGAGGGAAACTGGATGAAGCTAACAGAAAACAGATTATAATGCTTATATTTTAAAATATATTGTGCGATTCAAATTGTGTATTCATATAACATTGGTGAAAGTGTCAAAAATGGATAACTGCTAAGCAAATTGGATACATTGTTGCATCCCACAGGTTGGAGGACCATTAAAATAGAAGGATTACTTTTATAGCCCGGTTGGCTCGCTTGAGATAATATCGGTAAATTTTATGATCGTAATAAAGGGAATTCGATTTTAGCCAGTCATCTGTATGTGATTATGTAAGACCCAATATGATACAAAGGGTATTGTTATTAAAATTTCAGAAATTCATACAATTTATAGAGGACATTCAGACAACAATGGCAATGTTTAGAAATAATACATTTAAACAGACAAAAACGGGCGATTTAATTTGGGGGATGATTTGATTTACCGAACTCATAAAAGATTCCTCTCACTAAAGAATAAGAACTTCCTAAAATTTACATTCACACAATCAGAAAGTGGGTTAATGAGATTCTCTCAAGAAAAACATCTCGTTAAAGCATACATTATTCAAGCTTTTGCGAAGTTATTCCGCGTTCACGCGTTCATTAGGCTGGAGAATACAAACTTGCGATTCCCGTAAAGCTTCCAAACATACCCACTTATCACCCGGACAAACTATTCATAGGCATTTCGGGTAGTCGTTTTAAACACACGCCACTCTCCTTGTTATTTAAATTTATCACTCAACTTTTATCCTCTAAATTCATTGTAACAGGTAATATTTTACAGGTTATTAATTACGTTACGCCAGCATTCTCACGGTGTAACTCTTATTACATTATGTCAGTTGCAAATTGAAAAATTCCCGGGGCGTGTGTCCCGTCTCTCCGAAGTATTTTGGCAAAATTATTCTCATTCATTAAGTCGAGAAGTGGAGGGCGCGCTCGCGAGATTGGCGACCTACCATTCACTTGTGAGTAACGAGGTGACTTCCTGTTATTAGTTATGTTGGCAAATTGTTTTTCTTACGCTTTTATACTTACACCTTAGTTAAGCATCGAATTTATATAAAAACTTGTGTAATACTCGTGTCACACGCTGATAAAGTGTCGTTGTAACTTTTTGTTTACCGTCATTGATGCAATTATGAAATTTATTTTTATTACTCAAAGGACGTATGGTTTATGTAACACAGAAAGATCAATGTCACCACAT
Organism: Hypercompe scribonia; assembly: GCA_949316085.1. Taxonomy (NCBI): domain Eukaryota; kingdom Metazoa; phylum Arthropoda; class Insecta; order Lepidoptera; family Erebidae; genus Hypercompe; species Hypercompe scribonia. Next base: position 8,460,533 of record OX438972.1, on the reverse strand, counting down.
TTTGAACGTAACATGTGTGAGGTCAGCAGTGGCTGGTTGAGGGCTTGTAACTGAACACCGTCCCCAGCCGCTATGCGTGTCTCCAAGTGCCAATCCATTAATTAAAACTTATTTTGTAACGGTAAACACGATCTCTGTTCGTCGACAAACAGCCGCTCCGTGTGCTTAGTTACCAACTTGAACTTACAATTATGGAGCACATTTGGCTAATAGATTAGTCTGACTAAGTAGCATTGATTAAACTGAGGCTTTCTGTGTGATACGATACGAAGGTATTTATAAATGTAATTATCCTCGAAAAGTTTAGAATTAAGATTTATTTTAACGAACAAACTAAATATAATAGAAATGTTTCTAAATGCTTAAACTGTATTGAACATTTATAGGATAAAGATTCAGATTCAGGGAAGTAACATTCAATTTCTGCGAACCACACATTCAAGAAAAAGCATCCTCAAAGATGCAGAATCTCTCAAAAGGATAGCGCTCAGTACGAGACAAAGACCGATTTAGATCTCCACTGTTGAAGCCCTCTTCTATGCCATTATTTACTTTTCTCTAGAGAGTGTACTCTTTGTCAGCCGATGGCGTCCGAACCTAATTCTACAAAGCGAAAAACTGTTGTTTTACTGTGACGTTAGTCCCTAAATCGAATACGATAAACATTCCAGGTACGTACATATTAACTTTGAAACCGTATAATGTGAACGACGCGACAATGAGCGGGGCAGGCGACGTGTCCTACGAGTGCCTTAGGCCATAATCCCGAAGTGTTAGCGTACGTGCCACCACCGCCATTCGAAGATAATTCCTCCTTATAATTTCCTATGCTTAACTCGGCGTAATGAAGTTTATTCGTCGCTACTTCATTGTGAGTCGTTTGCTGCGGAGGCGGCGAGGAATGTAATCAGTTGCGAACTAATACCGTGTCGTTCGCAAAGCCCCTCTCGCGTATGGAAATGCCTCGTTGGAGCCGCCGTTAGTTCTTTTGATTGCTAGCTTCTCCTTGTCGAATTAAAACCGAGATCGAGCTTGGGTGATTTCGAGAAAATTAAAGGAGCGTTTCATTTTCAGCGATGGCTTTTTACGGTTAATATTAGTATGATTGTGGTTGCTCTTCATACCGGAAATTTAAGTACCCACTAATTTTGTCTTCAACATTTATTTTAAATTGAGTAAATTCCTTATCAAGGTGATACAGTGACTGCATGTAAAAATATATTTTTTTATCACACTTAAAACATATTTCTTATTTAAATGTATTCCTTTAAGATGTGCATTAACTAAACCCTCAAAGAAAATGTAAAAAATGCGGTTGCATCAAACGCGATATAATATATCACAAGCAACACGGCCAAGTTCATGTAGAAAATAATCGTAGAATTGAAACTTCCATATCTTACATGGTGTATAGGGTTCCCACCAAGAATTTAGGGTGCCAAGTCAACCTTATCTGCAATTGGTGCACCTGCTGATCGACCGACGAGGTTCTGGCAAATAAAACATCCCGATTACCAGCTATAGGCTCGCCACCGGAAATAAACTCTATTACACACTTTAGACGATAAAGTTTACAAAAAGTTAACTACACTGTAAAACAACATCTTCATTTTTATATTGGTTTCAAAACGCTCCTCCAACCAATGTTTTACAAAATGACAATAATTCAGAAATTGTTTCGTTCAGTAATTATTCTGGGCTCTATCCACTCAGATTTATGCAAGTAGCTAGCGTTATTATACTTGCATTCACTGTAGTGTCGCTGACTCCTTTATTTTGGCTTTAATGCAAATTAAATTAGCTATAATCTTATAGAGAATTTCAAATACAGTCGAAATGATGATTCGTTCTATAACCTTCGTGAGAAACTGTGTTAAAATGTATTTAAGTAACGACCATATATAGGGCTTATACCATAACCATACCCCTTGACTGTGTACATATATGTATGTATCTGTAGAAATCTTCTAGCAAAAGAAGCTCAAGGGTGATGCAAAATACTATAATAAAGTTTAGCTGGATCTTCTGACCATTGCAAAAAGCGAGCGTATCGTTCGTATCGTTCTGAACACAATACTAACTTAAATTGTTCGTGAAAGCGCTATGCATTCGACGGTTTCAATTTCCTCGCGAACTAGCCACCGCAGATGTTCGGACGACATCTATAAATATGATTTGAAAATCGTTTTATGTATAACTCATAAACTTTTATCTGCAACGCGGGTAAAGCTCTTGGTCTAAACGATTTCAGTTGGTTTCCTTCACTAAAGCTGCAGACGTTTTAATATCACACCGTCGTCTGGTAGCATGGTACGTATCTGCCAGTGTAAATTTCACAGAAGCATAACGATCCACCAGCACGCCACCTCTGCTGGGTCAAATAATACCGTCCTAATGGCTAACTATTGCCTAATGTATTTTGGTGAAATGGAAATAATGTTAGAGAAGCTTCGACCGTCCTTACTGGAGGTTGTGATTTAGATAGTGCACAGTGCAGTTCATATGCCGTAACTACTGCACTGCTTATTCAATTTATTAAAATATGTTATTGTGTTATGAATCACGCTGGATTTACTGTTTTGTTTTAAATGCAAATAAACTTCGTGATTTTAATACTAATGTTTTATTTGAGTATAATCTTAATCGGAGATAGAGATTTGAGTCTGATTTAAATGTATACTACGAGTATATATGTACGTAGCAAATAACTATATAGTTCCATTCAGTTATAAGGTTAAATTTAATATGCTAATATATATTTCATTTCATAAATAAACCATCACAGAAACTTGGTTGAATTATTTAAGCACACTTTGATAAAAATATAAATGTAAAGTGTCTCATGTCTCTGAATCATCAACAAGTACACCGACGTTAAATGTTAATTAAAGTAAAATAAAACTATACTTTAACACAAAACATGGTCAGTTAAATGTAGTTATTTGTAATATTTTTAACACGCAAGGACTACTGACGTTTAATTACTCATTTGAATAAATATGCTACAAAGATTGTCAGTTCGTACGACGTTAATGAGATATAGTCTTTAACATTTTAACTGCTAATTAGGAATTTCATCGTGATTACTGTTGACAGGACTAACATAATAACATTATTTAGTGTATAACAAACTTATTTAAGCAAAGGGGAAATGCAAAACGATTTTTTCTATTTTCTTCTTGGCTTGATTCGTGACTGTGACAGAATACAGTACTTGATAAACGTGTTAATAAAGTAATAGTCTATCAATTATCTAACAGTGACACAGTTAATTAAAAGGCTAATTAAAATCATTGCTTAAGTCTATTAATAAACAAATGAAGTGTTTAGTAAAATCATTAAATAACCTAGTACTGTAAGGTAAACTTACTCGGCAGATCATAAAAAAATCGATTATTATCATTTTTAATAATTAAATTGTTAGACCACCAACAGTTCTACAGTCTTCTCTCTCGAGAATTAACACATTGTTTGAATTCGAAGAGATATTATCTGTTTGTTAATTTACTACAAAAATAAAAGATCCATCCTGTTTGATGATATTTATAATTGTAACATCCAGGCAGTAGTTCTTAAGATCTTTAGTTCGAAGTTGCTTGTAAAATAAACATAAAACGCAGACATCGCAATAAACATTGTTGTATCGCAATAAAGTACGCGTTAGCAATAATCACAATCCATTAATCCACAAGAGGAAAGCTTTCCGTTACAGGCCACAAATTAATTACATAACAGTATATATAGATTACAAGTGTCTGAATAATTATTACGAATGCATTATTTTGTTGTGACGGATCGTTTCCTGGTTAATTGCAATAATTCGCGTGGCCAGTAATGTTGTCAGTTATATATCATGATCACCTGGATGGTTATAAAGGTAAAGCTGAGTGACAAGCAACGAAATAATGTCCTTTATTTCTCTAAATTTTATACAATTATCAGTTTAATGAAAAAACACCAATTACTTTAACCATCACCATCAACAGCCTTTAACACGGGACGAATAGGGGTAGTGACAGTACATATTCTTAATCCGTCACCACACGGACATTACTTTAATATGGCTTCATATCACATATATTTTTTTACTTTTGCGATAAGCAAAAACGAAATAAACTTCAGCGATCAAGACACAAGTATTTCTTAATCGCAAAAAAATTTAAACATTACTCTTTTCCATCCTACTGCTATCTAAGAGTTGAGTACTGTTATGTGTTAAATAATGTAACAGTTCTCTATGTGATAGCTTATTTCAATTATTTTAAATAAAGTACATATTATGTTCAATCATAATAAATCAAATTTACTTTACACCTAAAAAACAGCTTTGTAAAATGAAATGATGACGTTGTACAAACGGCGCGGCGGTCTTATCGTTTTCAAGGATATCTTCCAGCCATCCTGGGGTGAACAAAATGTTGTTTGAAGAAAACAGCATTTAAGGAAAATTTACGGAAAGTATAGAAATCCTGCTTGAGATATAATAAAAGGGAGATATAATAATGCATCGGTTCGATTTAACAAAATTGACCCAACAGGTACGATGATGTCGTACATTTAAAATTTAAAACCTTTATGAGAACATTCCACAATTGTTACAATTTGTATTGTTGTTATAAAATTAATTTATTGCGAAAACTGTTTGTCACTACAATGTACACAAAATGATTCAGTTTTGTATCATGCATAAAATGTAAAATGATGCAGAGTTGCAATTTGATTAAATTAACATTTTCGGTGTTTAGATATTTGTTTTGAATTTGTTAATGGTAACATTATATGTCATAATTAACCTAATACATTGTAATTACTCTACTAATTATCATTAAAATTGTAAAGTTGTCAGTATATTCAATATACACACTGTTTTGCAGTTATAACGTAGGTATATATTGGTAGGTAAATGATATTTATGATTTAATTTTCAGATGCAAAACATGTCTTTGTTTCAAATAATACTTTATCCGTGTGGATAAAGCAAACTGAATTTCAAGAATTAATAAATATATATTGCATTAATAAATAAAATATAAGAGTTCTTAAGAACTTAGTGATACGATACAATTGATTTTTTGATGTCGACATTATATTGAAAACGTATGAGTTACACATGAAATCAATCTAAATTTGCTTAATTTGATTAGAAAATAAGCTTTAATTTAAATGTATTATATTTTTTTTTAATTTTTCTTTGGAAAATATTTAATTTAATTTACTGATGTATTCCGAATTTGTAATACGAATAAAAAAATATTTTTTAACTTATTTATTATTAAATTTAGTATATATTACCACGACAGAGTAAGAATACGGAGTACCACCCTCATTCATCCCATGAGTGTCGTAAGAGGCGACTAAGGGAGCAAAACATGCAGCACTATAAAGAGAAGGAGAACTTGACGCAAACTCGGTATCAATCCGTCTGACTAGCGTGGTAGCTCTGTTGATGTGTGATATAATGAAATTAATAGGATAAATGTATGTATAAATGTCAATATGCCATTTATTACATTCACATGTTTTCAGTCTTTACCAATTATTTAATTAACATTAGGGTGATAGGAATATGTTGACAAATACTAGAGACATAATCAATAAACCGAATATGGTCGCAGCTTATGTAATTATTGGTTATGTACACAGTGTGATCTATCACATCCTCCTTATTCTCAATACTCAAACAATGGTCAAAGCAAGAAAATGAATAAATGTAAATAAATAACACAAATGAAATATTATTGGTTTGGCGTTAGTAGTTACCTCAAATAAATGGTTCCATAGAAAAACGTCCTCAAATAAATGGTTCTATAGAAATTCACACGGATATTATCTCATTAAAAATAAAATCAATTATAAGTTTTATAGATATTTTTAGGCACTATTACTAATACAGAACTTGTCACTAATATATCAATTTTTGCCTCCCTCCGAATATTATTATTGTAGTTATTCAATTATTGATTAAATATTGCATTTATTAAAACAAAAATAGTCCTTTTAGTTTTACTCTGCATAGTCAAGCAAGCGTGTCCCTGACCGGCTAGACAGAGGTATAACGTACAATATACATTTTGCCAGCAAATATCTTTGGTTTCATATAATAGGATATGAACAAATTGGCCTGTATTGGGTTAATTTACGGAATTCCTGTTGCTAATGAGAACTATATAACATAAAATTAATTCTTGTATGCAGAAAACTAATTCATTCAATCGAACTTTGATGAACGGAAGAAAAGCCTAGTAGCGCCTAACAAGTGTTGATGGAATCGATTTGAAATTTAATATGTTTATTTCATGACAATTGCCCGTATATTACAATGAATCAATAATATCAACCATTTTGTGGACAGCATTAAAGTATACTGATAACAACTCGCCAATCCTAATACATATTTCCATATTCTAAGCAATGTAAATTCCAACTGCAGCTGAATGTGTTTCTGCTTATCACTTCCAGTTTCTGCCAAGAGTCAATCCACTAGAGAAATGGAACGTCGTGCTAATGGGTGACAGGAAACTTAATGCTAATTACACATTGTTTGAAACAATGATGTGATAGCTATTAGTCTACGTGAAACTATTTAGTTATAAGCAATAGCTAGACTATGATGTATTTAACCATCATACTAAAAATATGGAAGGTATATAACTTACCAGTATATGATAAAGAGGTCGACCTTCGTAAGTTGATTTCTTGAAATGGTTACAATGTACACAACAGCAATTCTCATCCACATGAGCAACTATTATAACTTTTAAAATTCTCCTGAAATTCCTGATAAAACTTATGTCATGTAACAAAAACAGAGTTAAGTTCAATATAAAGTAAGAAGAATACATTTGTGACACAGTGAATCAATTCTCCAGATTTGTCAAAATGGCTTCTTCATCCCTGTGCCTTGGAGAACTTGTAAAGCCATCAGCCCTGCGCCTGATATTTCTCTGGTCGTCTCAGATAGCCACTCCATCGGACTGTGGTAATACGGCTAGGAGTACAACATATCGTAAAAAATTAAAATTCAGCGTATCATAAAAAAATAAAATTAAGCATATCGTAAAAAAATATAATTAAGCGACGATTTATTGAAGAATAACAACCTTACTTTCTATCAGATTCACTGGTTTAAAATTTTTTATCAAACTTAGCAATAATCCCAACAACAATCTTAAATTCTGAAACTCTACATATATTATTGCTGTGTTTCTAAATATGTTATCAGGAATATAGTAAATGATTTAGACTAGTGTTCGTTAACATTTTTATAAATATATGGCTTTTTTGCCCTTTCATATTAAACGTACTTAATAAGACAATTAAAATGAAAAATAAACTATATTTAACGTTAATTATGGTAGAAAACATATTGTATTCTATCGGTTGAAAATTCAATATTTTTTATGATTTACATTAATTACGACCAAATCATGGGTTGAGGTAGATTTATGTTGTCATTATACTTACTATTTTACACGCTATTATACTTGTTTCAATACAATATTTAGGTATATAGGTACGTCTACGTCAAAATACAAACAACAAAACTATTTACCAACTAACTCTGGCACATTTCACAATAGATGGCATATCACAGCCAAACTTGTAACAGTCGCGATACCTCTACAAGTCTATTAGGCTAGTAGGTTGGTAATAAATAAACAGGGTGTGTGTTCAGACCGATAAGACTGAGTCACACCGACATACACCAGCGGCTGCGACAGTCCCCTTGCTACTAGCGTACTTGGCGCTGCTATACTCGTAGACACCGCTACGTCAATGTAGATTATACCACTCTATTGTTTTGTTTGTGTCAGGTCAGAAAATACACCCAACCGAGCTATGATGTGAACAATCTTTCTAATTTATTTGTCGAATTTTTTTTTATAACCTTCTTTAATGTGTTCTGTTTTAGCAAGATTCGTTTAATATATTAAAATTATTATCATATCTTTGAACTAATGATTGAAAGTATCGTCAAATGCAGAATTCTTTGTTAAATTTTTCGTAACTTATTAGTAGATTATTTCAGATGAAAGTTAGTTGACCGTTGTCTAAACATGGAAGCAAAAAAGTCAATGACTTATTAAAATTACTTTAGGCGTCTTCTCACTTTGGAAATTTAAAAAATCGAATTTTGTATTTTTTTAATTAAATTTTAATTTAATTTAATTTTTGAGAATCAGAAGGTCCATTGTATGGAGCAGGCATCGCTGATTAACCCGACGTAAGGTTTTTTCCTGATTTTTCTGCAACCAAAACTTTAAACGCGTTTATCTCAAAACAAGATTTTTCGGTGCCTTGTTGATGAAATTTCGGAAACTATCCGGCCGATTGTCATGAAATTTAAATGACATATTCTTCATAATTATGGCTATAGCCCTATAACTTTTTTTACTTTTTCGAAAAACCTACGCCATTTTATTATTTTCACGAATATCAAAAATCTGATGATATGCGCTATAGCCACTGACATACTGAATCTAAAACAGTTTTATTTTTTTGTTTGAGATGACCCGTCTCGGAGATACCATCAAGAAACCACGACCATAACATTTTAAGACGAGTTTTTCGATGCTACTGTTGTATTTTTCATGCTATTTTTCATGTACTTGAAAGATGTGTTTATATCATAGAATTCATTTTATCCCATAATTTTAAACAAAAATCCTCGAAAAAGAATCGTGAAAATAGCCTATTTTCGAGGCGCCTAAAGTGAGAAGACGCCTTAAGAAAGGTTTATAAGATTCAAACTTTTCATAAACATTATAATTCTCTATGGTCTATTTTTTCGTGTTTGTTGATCCATCTAGTAAAGTTTATAGTCGTAGCCATAGCTACGCTAGCTTCCTTGACTATGAAATCTGCACCAAAAATATAAGATGAAACTTAAATAACTCCCAAAAATAAATTATTTATCTAAGTGGTTTATAAAGTATTTGGGGCCATCTATAGCTAGATGAGTTATTTTTCACTCAGCTTTATTTTTACGCCGAGCTACATCGACGGCCGGTATCGAACGGGATTCTAATCAATTTAATTTATCAGGGATCCCCCGGAGGCGGCCATTCACTTCATTTAATGCGCGTATTTTGCGGCGGAGCTGATTGTTTTGAACCATTCGGCTGTACGGTCCATTTAGATTAATTATTGGATTACTTAATTTCGCTGTGGTATATTTTATACCCTACTTGTTGTATAGAGAATATTTAGGAAAACGAACTGTTTTGTTTTTGAAGGTAATTAGGTGTTTTGTGTTATATAAATATGAAGTAGTTTATACTTTTGTAATATTGTTCAATTAATATGAACAAATTTTTGTATTTAATGATAAAAGACAATTTAAAAAAATGAGAGTGTACTATTTAATAATGTACGATAAATAACGAAATATATTATAATATAGAGTTATTTAATGTAAAAGTTGACAAATATTATGTAAAATTAAAAAGCCTGTTTCTGATTGTCTGTCTAAGAATCTGTTTAGGAGTTATAAGGTATTAAAGTTACAAACAAACACACATAAACAGACACACAAATTGTTTAAAAACGTTTTAAAGTTAAAATACAGTATTCAGTCGTAATTTAAGAAAGTCTTATAGTATAGCATTAAACATACTCGTACTATAGACAATAAAAATACATATGAATTGGAACACTTGCACCCACAAGTGTCACCTCAGAAACCAATCATATGCAAAAAGATCTAATTATGTACAGAACAAACATTTTGAAAATGTTAAAGCAAACAATTTACTAAACTAAAATATTTAAAGTAAATTAATATTGATAAAACTGAATGTGTAATTTAGCTAAGTAAACTGTTTGATGAATTTCATAAATAAGTATAAAACAATAGCTATACAGGACGGACTTGACCATTATTTAAATTTTTGAATTGTAAATTGTGTTACGTAAGAGTTTTAACAAAAATGAAAAAAAAAATTGATCAATAAATGTGGGTATTCGGATTAATAAAATCCTTTTCCTGTACTTCATTAGTTTTATAAGTGTTTAATCCATTATTCTATATTAATTTTATTTGATCCTCAATACTGTGTTCAGTGTCCATCCGTAAAATGTTAGAGATTTCTGTTATATCAATTTTTATCATTTTGATACCTCTTGTATAATATTTTCAGCTATCTCTCGAAACTTGTTCAGATTTATTATATGTTACTAATAAATTCACAACATTATTATATAAGCCTCGATTATTGATATACATCCCTGACTTGATTGTTTCTGTGCAAATACTTGGCGTTTGCAAGGCAAGAACAACCCGAAATAATATGCTTACGGAATTCACCGGGACGATGGCACGCCCGACAGATGTCAACCATTGTTAACATTATGAAGAATCACTGTTGTAAATATATTCTGGATGATTTTGTTAATATGTTATTATACATTTTTATAACACATTTTCCTTTAATTACAAAACCTTATAAGAAATCTAGTCTAACAGAAATATAATATATTTGCTTTGAAAGATTTCTATTAGATTAGATTTACATATATATATTCCAGTTCTAATGCATTACAGTTACAGTCAGAAAAATATCCAAGAAATAATAATTATTACAAACGCAATTGACAAAAGCATTTAAGACCTGTTAAAAATGCCTATGTTTCACTTAAATTTTTAATTCTTGTAATAATAAAAAAAACTATTGCTATAATTTAGGTGTATCAGAAATAATCTATCTTAAATTCACGACGACAATAATTATCTATTCCAAGAAGCTTTAGACTGTTTGAGTGAAGTGGTGTCCTGGAAGTTCCTTTCAGTTCAATACTACTACAAGTTCTGGTAGCCCACGTGATTTTTGATAGACATATAAAATAGGGTACTCACTTATTCACTCATCTACTGAGTAATCACGAAATCTGGAAAAACATGTAAAATATGAAAATATAATCTCATTTCAGCAAAGTATTTTGTTTGAGGGAGAGTCAACCAATAAGTCTAAGGGTTCTTGGTTTTTATGAAAAACCTTACTTTTTCGTACAAACTAGAAATTTAGCAGGGACGTAGTTAGGCAAAAAAAAATATTAGGTCACAAAACCTTGTCAGTATTTATTACATTGAACATACTATCCTGAAATTATTTTAGCAGTCACTTTTTATATTAACTTACAAAGGGGTAGACGGTCAAATGTCCACAGCAATATAAATACTTCTGTATTTGTATATTTTCTTTAAAAAAATACTTTCTTTATGCATGATTCCTAAAGATTCCTCAGAAACTTGTAACATTATTATCATCATCATCATCATCACCGTCATCAACAACTGTCTACTGCTAGACAAAGGTCTCTCTTTAGCAAGGAGGTTTTGGCCTACGTACTATAATAGCCAGCGCCAATTCTAAGTGGAGCTTGTACATGCCATCTTGAACATCACTTACCACTTACATAAGTACACAAATAACTTGTATCACATCATTAATAACACGAAAAACTATATGAGACGAATATTAAATCCCCAAACGCTTCGTCTAGTAAGATTTACAAGTAAAAACGTTAATTACCGTTAAGATTAAATAAGAAGTAGACCAATCGAGAATAAGGGCGGAATTACGAGCGAGGTAGCATTTGTCCCGGCAACAAATAAAGGAGACAATATTGCACTCGATACGTATAAATGAGCGAGTAGCATTTGGGCGTGATATTAATTTCGCCAGTAATTGCTATCGGTTTCCACCCGGGGCTGCAGCCATGAACCATGAATACGGGAGTTACCGCTATTTGTTCCTGACATTGCGGTTTAGGGTTTTACCTCGACCCCGCTCTCTTATATTTATTTTCTTCGAGTTTTGTCCAAACACAATAGCCAAGTGGATTATCGGACTAGTTTCGATAGTTCGGGGCCTAACGCTGCGGGAAACAATGGGCTTATTTCAAATAACACAAGCATACAATTAACATTCTGGAAATATATATTAACTAAATAAAACTACTTTTGTTTTGAAATAAAGTATTTGGAACAGAAGACGATCAATGTATTATATTGTATAATCATTGCCTAGGTTCAATATAAACACATATTAAAGGACTTGATTAGCAGATGGTTGGTTAATGTTAGCTACAATTTACTAAATGTTTATGCATACGGGTTTACTGTTTATTGTATTGTTTTTTATAGTTTGAGTTCGGATCTGTTTCACTATATTCAATAAAGCTTATTGGACGTAAATCTATATGATGAGGCTATCATCTTGTTATGTTTTATTTCATCATAACTTTTACATGAGAATTATTATTGTAAAGAATATGCTTATTGAGCCCATCTGATATATTCTAGTTAATAAGATAAAAATAAGAAAAATATTTTAGAGCATTTTTCTCAAGTAGGTCTGAGTTGGTTAACTTGTATGCCATTGAGCTCCAAGATTTGATTCTTTAACGGTTAAAATAATATCTATAGAGGATTGGATATTCTGTATTCAAACAGATTAAGATATATTTTTTCTTAAAGTACTACGCTCGTCATCCTTCATTTGAGTACAAAAAAAATCTAACTCTTGTTAATCAATCAAATAACTTGATAGTTACCTCGAACTTTCATTTATTAAAAAATAAAATATGTGTTTAGCAAATTTTATCCTTAACAGTGTCATCAGAAAATTCCTTCTCTTTAGTATTGGTCAGTAATGGGCTGACAAGTAATTCGTTTAAGTTGTAACAGGATATCCATTACGGTAACAGTATCAAAATCTCTTCATACATAAATTAAAGGAACGCGGTTACGGTTGCTACTGGCTGAGCCGTTTAAGCTCCATTGTGTATAACCGAAGAGGGACAGGAAACAACAGCTACCTCTACTGGGGATGTAAATAAATACAAATGCTTTAAATTTTTAAACACGTATCTACGTGTTGGTTTTCAACGTGTATTTTGTTATCTCTATTTGAAAATTTAACCTCTTTTTATTTTGTGTTATTTCTAAAGCACTTCTCTTAATCACAGATTATAAATGTTTTACTTAAATTTTACTCTCTACTTACAAACAAGGCGTAGAGATTTAAATTAAAGAAAAAATATGACGTCATCTCTGTCTTTAGTATTTGTATATTTGATATTTAAATAAAGAATTTTTAAAGAATCGATTACGAAAACAATCTCACGTAAAATGTAACGTGGTGCAGTGTCTGCAAGGAACCAATTTCTCTCTCTCATGCAGTCTTGTTATATGTAGTAACTTATGGCCGTGAGCTAGGAAGTTCCCTGTTGAAACAAATAGTTTAATCAGCTTCGACATAATTTCGGGGCCTCTGGTTGAAAGTACTCCCTCTGCCCATGTTTTCTTTGGGGACGTGTTTTTCTTTACTTATCATGTACATACTTATCTCACTTTCAATCTCTCAATGTAATGTATGAAAGAACAACTACATTTTAATTTAATAAAGAACGGTTTAAGAAACATTAATGTTATTTATTACCTATGTTAATTATGAAATTGTAGAATGAATTGTAACTTCGTAGAATCTTGGGAATATAAATCATCTCTCAGTAGGATGTACGTAGATGTATATAAATCAATAAAAGATACTTTTGTAGCACATATAAAATGTTTTTACACCGATTGGAATAACAAAAACCATTCATAAGCTTATTACCATCGTTTTGTACGAGAGAATTGAGTTGTTCCTCTTTTGCAAGTGGAAGAAAATAAGGCACGTCCCCTTAAAGATAAGTACGACGTAACTCCATTCGGTAAAGGGCCTCTCCATTCGTAGCTCGTGTAGTGGCTCCAAGTATAAGAGAGCCCCCACGTCTCCTGTATCGGTGTGAAGATCGGGCGAGATACGGGTTATCGGAAGGTGTACTGGAGGTCGATTATTAGTGGTCGGATTGCACATAGTCGGCTTGATGCGCGGTGTGAACGGAGGCCCTCGTTATTTTCAATTTCCATACACGAACGCCCTTCTCTCTATACGTTTTTGTATACGAGTATAAGATGCGAGTGTATTAAGCCATGAATCTTATAAAGACCTGAGTTGATTTAACACGTTTCCGAGGGAAGGCTACGATTGTTTTCTGAAGTATGCAATACTAATAAAACAAGATTATTGATGAACAATTTGATCATAAAGTTAACATTTAATGAAGATAAGTTTATGTTCAAATTGTCTTAAATCACTTTTGAAGCAACGTAGCCTTTGGAGGTTTTAATATAACTTCAAATTGATGTTCAAATCTTGCAAAAAAATATCAAAGAAAAATTACCTCCACAAAACCAATTAAAAGTTAAGATAAGACGCGTTTGTCGAAATGGTGCCAAAATTCAAATTAATTTAAGATATTCTACATTATCATAAGCTTTAAAAAAAGGTTTTCCGGCATACAATATTATAGAAAACTCAATAATGAAACCACTTACGTGAATTTTTACGACATAAAAATATAAATGTACAATATAATAAAAAAATATAGGTGTTATTAGTATTAGTAACAACATAAGGAGTTGATTAAATGTAACATTTGACATTACAAACGACATTCACTGGTGCTGGGTCAATTTGAAAAAAAAATGTTAATACCGTATGTAGATTTTTTAGATAGAAAATATATACTAAACACAGGCATTATAAAAGGAATAGTGAAGACTTTGTTGCCAATTATTTATTTAATATAGTATCACTAAGACAGACACTAAGCAGTATAAACAATTTCTATTTTGAAAAAGAAATAATAATACATTAATGATTAAAAGAAAATTAAACATAATATGGGATATAAAACGATAGTGAAATAGTTTTATATGCTGTCATTTTCCTCAATGGTAACAACAGACCTGTCGCAGCTGACCTACTCGAAACAATTGAAGAATTACAGAACACCTCACAAAGAAATAGAGTGCCTCATACATGACAGTTTTTCTCCGCAATGAGAGCTACTCAAAAATATTAAGGAAACGTTGTTATTATAACACATTTCTGGCAACACCTGTAGGTGGCGGGCCGTCGGTGTACAACGAGAAAATTGTATTTGCATTTTTACAATTTCAATTTAGTATTAATTCGAGTCCCGAGAACGGTCGGGCGCGCCGCCACATGTAAAATATGGATCGGCTAAGTGAAATTAAAATGCTCTATAAATTGTGATTTTTGCAAGTCCTAAAGTGGAGAAGGCTTTTTATTATTTATCACCTCCCAGTCGTAGCCAGTGCCCGTTTACTGAAAATCGCTGTGTTATTATTCAATTTACTTGTTTCAAATATTAATTTCAATGTAAATAAACTTTGCATAATCATATCTTGGGAGTAACGTTTTGTTTCTCTTTATTTGGCACCTCTGATATTGGAATAATTTTGTAATGCCTCAATATTTCTAGGCTTTGCCTTTTATTTAATGTGACCCATACGAGGGTTTAAATACTTTGTACTTCTTAGTCTACTAATTGTAACTTGAAGCTTTATAGCAAATATAACAAAAAATATTAAACAGAACAAAACAAACAAAAAATTGTCAATATATAAGATACACGTTATAGTAATAAATCCTAAAGACATTTCAGTCGGTCATGAAACATATGTAATTACATAAATACAAAACAAAGTAGAAACTGCTCTCTTACTTAATCACGGTGTCGTATACTATGTTAATTAAAACTTAATTTTTATAATTTAACAATTGCAACAGGAGTATTGTATTGGTGTTTACTAACACAAAAAATCTTTTCCAAGTAAATAATGTTTGAAATAATAACAATTATAAAATTTAATGTATATTTTATCACAATTCCAAGTGATTTTATCATGTTAGCTGCAAGGAAATTTAAAGGACATATTTATAAATGCCTGAATAAACTTAAAGGTTGTATAAAATAAATATAGGCATCATTAGAGTTCTGAGGTAGATCCATCGCGCAATCAGTGAGACAGTTCGGATCGAGTGTGCTACGCTCGTTTCTGTCTCTTTAGCTTGTTCTACTCTGTGCACTGGACGGTGCTAATATTTCACTTAGAATTGGAAAGCGGAAGACTTTAGTATAGAAGTAGAGAACATTTTCTTGAAAGAAAATTGAAAGATAAAAGCCAAATATAAGAAAAAATAGCAATGCATCTTAAACCGTATTAAACTTTTATCTTTCAGTTATGAATTCAATTTTCTTGAACATTAAATAATTTCCTATCTCTAACGATATGTATTAAAGTGTATATTAATGATTTTTTTTTCATTGTTACAGGGGCTTTGGTTTCATCACATTCGGCGACCCAGCTAGCGTAGATAAAGTATTAGCTCAAGCAACACATGAATTAGATGGGAAAAAGGTAAATTTAAATCTTTACCTAAAATATTATTTTCTTCCAACCGATTTTGATCACTGCGGCCTCTTCGACACCTACTCAGATCTCCACTGATTCAAGCGAAGATGACTCACGTAGTCAATTTTTGCGGCAAACTCACATGCATAATGTGGGTTCTGTTATTGATTATATTCTGGCTAATGACTGTGGATGTACGGGCTTTAACCTGGTCGAGTTTAGCATCAAGATTCGTTTGACTCTTCATTTCGAATTCGCGTGCCGCTAAATTCCACCACTGAGCTGACTGAAGAGCAATGTAGCATCTTTTCATAAGACGTTTCTGAACATCTTTATATCAGAGAAATTGACGACCACGTTTAAGCTTACCTTCCTCTTGTTCAGAATAGAAGCTGCGCTTTCCTATTCTCTCCCACCATACAAGATACATGATTGTACCAATGAAGCTACCGACACATTATATAGGCTTCGATGCCACCAACATTGGGCTCGTCGCTGCACTTTGGTGTTTTGCACACAATCAGACAGTCTTATGTTCATAATTTTTCGGAGTCATTTTAAGTGAAAACAGTCTAATGTGTGAATTTGGTGTCGATAAAAGTTTTACAAGCAGGCGATACACTAGGAGATAAGTACGAAGAAAATGTCAAGTAATAGTTGAATGGTATTGTTAACAACTAGGATCGTGACACGCCACGATATTGTAACCTGTAACGTTCCTTCAATACTTAGAATACTCAGCTACACTACGGGCCTAATTAGGATACGGGATATTTTTAAACATAAATTGAATAAAATCTGTAACATCTTCACGTATAAATATAATAGTTGTTTCTTTGTATTTGGTAGAAAAGTATAGATTGGATACAGTGATGTATCATTTTATTATTTTACCACCTCGAATACTATCGAATATATGATATTTAATTGTCACATATAAAAAACAAATATATTTATAATGCTTTGTCACAAGCGTGGAAGCCCTCTTGGCAGGATGATTACTAAAAAGGCCGAAAAAAATAACATTTTACGCAAAAGTTAACAGACATGGTGACGTTAATTATGGTGTTGTATTTTACCTCTCCTCCGGCCAAAAAGCCCCGACATCACCTTATAGTGTTAAATTACGGCAACCTTTAATATTTACACATGGAAATTTGTTTTCCTACAATTGAATTAGTCCAATTTTAAAATTGTTCGTTTGACTAGTGGCTTGCGTTCGACGTATAGTTGTATATTATTAATTAATTATGAGTACAAATGCTCATCCTTTAATAAAATTTAAATCAATTAATTATTTAACAGTGTATTAAGACATATAGATAAATTTTATTGATAAAATAATGTTAATAATAATGACAACATATTTATATTTCAGTTATTTCAACGTTTTTTGTTAGAGGTTCTGCTCTTTTCTTCAACAGCAAGGTGAAGTTGCAAGTATACAATTTACAAACTTGAACTGATCGCACCAATACTTACAAAAATCTGTATACACTACATGCCTTTTCTGCTTTTTTAAATATTAAAGTGCAAGGTGGAACTTGTTTCTACAAGGTGCTAAATATGAGTACCTTTTCTCTACGGCCTCTCGTATGTATTGGTTAAACTTAAAATATATAAGTATATAAAATACATTTATTATCAATTTATTTTAGCTTTGAAGATATTGTAGGAAAAGGACAAAAGGTTAATTATATGAGTTAAGGGTTAGTTATATTTGAATATACGAAGATAGAGTATCTTTTTCTAAATAATAATTTATATAACGTCTTGCCATTCATGTCTTAATAATAATCATTTCTATATCTTGGGATTCAAGGGACATTACGAGTTCTCATTCCAAGCATTCGCTGTATACAGATAGAGAAAAAGTCGATTCCTATCGCTCGCCACGAAATAATCCAGATAAATTACAGTGCCCGGCGTTGTTTACTTTGATTAAATTGTAGTCGACTGGCGAAAGATTAGCCGAAGCCTCGCAAATCGAGCGAGAAGAGAGAGCATTTTTTCAATTTACATAGAATAAATGCGGCAGATCGTAATTCTGTTTACATTCTACTATTTTAAATTGATACTATTAGTATTAATGAGTTAGTAATATGTAAACTAAATAGATATTAATATACTAGATATACATATATCTAGCCTTAATACAGTTTACATCCAGTATATGTAAATGTAGCTTTAATTTTCGTTAAAAACAGCACAGAATAATTGTAGTTGTTATGTGATTGTAGAGGTAGGTGTTAGCTCGTCTGTCTATTGGTCTGTTTTATGACTTTTTACCATTACTTTACGTCATAGTAGGGAGTATGAATTTATATGCAAGGAAGTGTTCTTATTAAATGAAACCATTTAAAATGGTTGATATAATTGTCTCTCTGTCTGAATAAACAATTTCATATATACTTATTTTTTTTTTTAATTTTAAAAATTAAACTATTAAAAAAATATTTTGTCATTGTAACGTTTAATTTTAAACGGAATTAACGTGGTATAATTTAGCACACAGCACTGGTAAGCTTTTACCACTCAGGCTGCGTTGCTATCTCGCTTTGCCTGCTGTCTGTAACTAACTTAAAATTTGTTACCATAGCTACACTTTGTGTTTTGACATGAAATACACAATATTCGTTTTACGTAACGTAGGTTTAAAATATTTATCAAAAAGAAACAAAAAAGGGAAAATTATTAACTGATAGTTATTGTAGGATGTGTATAGTACAGTAGATATACGTGTGTTTGCAGGTATAAAAATTATAGCGACATACTTTGATCAGTACCGTTAAAATCACTAAAAAACTGTGGAAAGTTTCGCTCTTGATATAATCTGTCTCTTTTCCTTGTCAATTTATGAATAACCAATGAAATAAAATAAACGCAATATAGATTTAAAAAAGAAAGTTATACAGAACAGAACAAAATGTTAATAGGAAAAAAATAGAAAATACACCGTCTGCGAAAGATTCGGCAGAAAATTAAAACCTTTAGGAGGATTTTTAAAGCTACGGATAATCCAGTTATTTTTTAAACCGTAAGGTTTACTTAAGAATTTTATTATCCTGATATTGAAAAAGTTATGATTTATAGAATCTTGTGGAGAAGATTAAAATTAATAAAATTTCAGTGCTTTGTAAGTGAGCTGAGTTACGAACCAAACAAAAGCACTTATATTATATGAAGAAGTAGCGCTTATCTGTTTACTTAAACTGTTTAAATGTCTTTATATATAAGTGTAGCTATTTCTAACAACACTAATGTGTTATTTGGTAAAAAATAAAAATTTTTAACTACATAGTGAGTTATCAGTGCGCAATAAATCTTTATTCATTCACTAAGTCGTTTAAAATATTTAAAAGTCAATCTTCATTCGTAGAACCGTAAGTCTAAGTATAATCTCAATAACATGCTCAATTTAGTTTAACCCAAGAGAAATTTATTCTTTCTTTATTCTATTTCTATTATTCTTTCCAGAATGCTTATAATAAATTATGGTAATTACTATATATAAATATATAACGTATTGTAGTTATACCATATATTCTCATGACTTTAATTAAACTTGTATGTAAATGTAAATGTAAATGTAAAGCTAAACTTTATGGTTTTTTTTTAGTTTCCAATAACAAATTATATACAGCTTACTTTGATACAAATAAGTTTACAAACACATACATTTTGTTTCACAGTAAGTGGTTACCGGCACATGTGCACTTACATCATCAGTAACAATAAGTGTGCATGGCTGGCCCTATTTCATTTACTTAAGCAACAAAAAGCACACATAAAAAGGATCATCATACACATATATATATTGGTACATACACAAATTTAACATCAAACAATAGTACGTTGAGTATATTAACAAAGGTGGGGTAAGTATTTTTAAATACCGTTCACCCCTTGTAAAGGCTTACTCAAATATAATTTAATTCGACGTAAATTGAAACAGGGAATGAACATATGTAAGTGTAAACTTTGTAGCGTGGTAAATACTCTTGTGTATCTTGTTCTATTGTTTAACGGACGTACTATAAACTACCTTTATACTAGTATAATTGTTATAAATAGCTTAAAAATAGAAGACTTTAATAATGGTGGGTAAATCTTTGTAATTGTTTTTATTACATTTGTTTCATTTTTGAATATCAATTATTCGGTTTATACCTGTTAGTAAAATAACTTAGGCTCCTACTCTCCACCTCTAGAACATGCCAGTTACTTTTCTTAAAATCTTCCTCAAACCATTTTTAATCTTTACAATAAATACCGTTTTTCAAAATAACACGAACAGCAGTGGAGTCATGATGGAAGTAAAATTTCTTAAAGTTAACCTCAGATTTACACACTCACTTTTCTCACTCTCTTTATAATATAACTTTGTCTCTCTAACGTAGAAGAGTATCAATAGTAATTATATTTCACCTTATCATCTACGAGCGTCATTACAGCTTCTTTCATATAATATCTGTGTGGAAAAGTGTAGAGTAGTAGGCCAAAACCTTCTTAATAAGAAAAGGCACAGCTATTCTTCTTCGGGATGGTCTAAGAAATATTTCAAAGACAGCCCTGTCTATAATAATGTGACATGAATGGGGAGTGGAGTAGAGACGGTGCCACTGTACTGGCACCTTGTGAGTAATCGTGGGTCACAACTGCGCTACAATCAATTGACACAGCAAGGACTTTTTGGAGGTTTGACAACTGTGGGACATAGGAACAGTAGTGGACTGTCAAAGATGAAGACTCTCATAAATTTTACGTCGCACTAGACCACCATAGTGTGGGTCACCATACTGTATTGCTTGTATTCACAATGAGTATGGTGATTATAACTCTTGGATACTATTCATGTCTTCTATCACGCAGAGTAGAGTCACTTTGGTAGGCTCTTAAAATAGAAAAATAAAGCTGTTGATGATGATGATGATGAAGGCTATTACTTTTATTATTAGGCTGTATAAACATGAAAAAAAGCAAACACACTGCAACTTTGAATCCGTTTTCTGAGTAAATTATTTTTTTAATTCTAAGAATATCTTGACAATAGTATACGTTAATAATATACCTACATATACTCGTAACTAAATCGATATAATCGAAGCTTTAAACGTTAATTTATTACATTTACACACGCAAATTCAGTTCCCAAGCGCTATACTCATTTGAGACCGTACACAGTATAATATCTAGTACCATGGACTATCCTTCAAATTATAGTGAGAATATAAATTGCTTTTTAACATTTTTTTTGTACTATTTATAATGGTGTAAAAATTTACACATTTGATTCATTCCAAGGTAGCCAGTTCGCAATACAATTAATTACTGAGTAATTTTGGGCATTAAGATCGTAATCGATATATTCATAGAAGGAAAAGATATGATAAAATGTGGCCCGGTTGTAATGAAAATGAGTAGTAAAGGAGTCCTAATGCCATATGCAACGAACTTCGGCATAGATAAACGCGAGAATCATCATAGGGAGCATTGTAATACAGACAAAGATGCGTTGTAGATAGTACTCTCTACCCTTTTTGAAACTATTTTGGTTTCCTCTTTCACGACTACGTAAAATGCTGCTACTAGTGCAGTGATTTTGGCAACCAGGAAATAAAGTATCACATTTGAAACTAGATATCTGACGTTATCAGATAATTATGTCCTTACGTAACCACGATCGGTAACGTATGCTACTGAATACCTAATCAGACCAAAACATATGCATTGACATGTATAAGGAGTATTTATATCGCAAACATTAAATATACCTCAGTACAAATACATAGCCCTCTACTTCGAATATCAGTTACTAATACAGCTATCTACCGACATTATACTTACATGAAATTGCTTTCTAATGTAGAGTAATACGAGTATATAGCTGTAAGTAAGAGATACGTGCCGGACAAATTTGCGAAATGCGCGTATAAAGAGGTTTTTACAAAAATATATTAATAATTTATTTTTATTGCTAAGAAAGTTACAAAAAAATAATTGCTCATCTTAATTTTTCTAGAAATATTGTTCTAACGTTCAGTATGTGACATTTTTCTTGTGGTCAAGTTAATATTTTTGTAACATGCAACACTATTTTTTATGGACTCCCACAGATATCACTGTGTGAGTTTTCTAAAATTTCCAGTGCCGAATATATTTTTGAGAGCAATTGGTCGTAGATTACAATAGGCGGTAGCTTTGTTTTTTCTCCATTTCCCTCCATTCTTCTTCGTTCGTATGCAAAGTAAAAATGCACAATCGATTTAAATAAATAAATAAATATTTCGGTCATTTGACACACAACGTCATCTAGTTTCAAATTAAACAGAGTGTGTGCTATGATGTCCGTGTGGTGACGGACTAAGAATACGTAGGGTTACCACCCCTATTCATCCCATGGGTGTCGTAAAAGGTGACTAAGGGATCAAAGCATGCTAGACAACATCATTACAAAGAGAAGGAAAACTTGGAACAAAGCCTTTTCCAACCCGTCTGGCCCGCGTGGTATAGGCCAAAACCTCCTTGCTAAGGAGAGGCCTACGTCCAGCAGTACACTGTAAAGGCTGTTGATGTGCTACGATAACTAGACTGACTGATAGAATACTTGTATACTTTTTTTTTTGTAAGTACATACATACTATACATAGAAAACACCCACACTTCAGAATAAATATTTGCAAATCATACAAATCTTCTAGCTTCAAAAAAAAAATATTGTGAGAATTCTACCAACCACGCATAGACTGTTGTCCTTCTCCATGTGTTTCACAGATAAGCTACGACAATAATAGTAGGCCTTGAAGATGGCTACACTCTCTTGGTCCATAGGCTGCAAAATTGATATAGTGTTTGGTGGTGAAACACCAGTTTTACTTCCAAACCTCGTGCTGAAAGCTGGTGGATGACAAAGGACATTATTCGATATTTTAAACCTTTTGAAGGTAATCCATTAAGATTACCTTACGCTTTGACAACTGGAGAAATGCTATTTGTGTGCCAGTCAGAAAAACCCTCTGGTGTTGCCCAAGTTTTTCGATTTGAGCACCAAAAAACTTAGCTTTCCTTATTCATTCCTTGCGTAGCGCGTGGGTTTCTGATTAATACACCAGCAATAGTTTCAATTCAAAATCCCGAGTGATATTTCCACCTAAAAATTCCACCTGCCTCTCTTTTAGAAATAACGGTTGAAGATGACATTTTTGACAAAATCGCGCAGAGTGAAATCGTATAAAGTGGGGCATTGCTGTGTATGTACTGTTTCTGTCCTGAGCGCAAAGGTTAATCGCATGTCTTTACATCGTAAATTGTGCACATTTTTCGGGAGCATGCCTGAACATAATAGCTTTCTGAGTCATCAATATTTATTGTGAGTTTTACGATTGAACCACTAAACAGTGCACATATGGTGCCGGGACCTTTTGTGTACCGAATCATACATCATAATGTAATATACAACTACTAAATAATATATTTTGCCTTATTTTCTTCATTTCTTTATTGTTACATATTTTCTTTATGACAGCCGTTAAGTGTTGGTATAGATGGTTTTCGTAGTATAAATTGGATCAATCGTACGTAATATTTTAAAATGTGTAGACGTGATTTACAAATTGTTGTCAAAAAAAGTAAGTCAAATATGGTAGCTGACTTTTAAATATGTAAACAGTAAAAGTTCTTTAAATTCGTTGACTAAGAAAAAATGTTTGTAACTTTACTTTTGCCGTGATTAAAGTTATAAAAATAAATTATTTAACTTGAATTTCATGAATTAGATTAGATTACTTACCGCTAAGACTTAACAAGTATACTAATAAATTCAATTCAATATTGGACGTAACCATCTAACACTATATTCGCGTTGGCAGATTCATTCCTCAAGTACAACTAAACTTTCTCCATTTATATTTTATTAAAGAGGAAATATTGAAACTTATTTAGTTCTTCATCAAACTTTGTACCAAGGCTCATCGATTTGAAACGTTTCAAAATAACCAAGTTCTTGTAAAGAAATTTTATTCGCTTTAAGTAGTCTACAATTGTGTTCTAATGTTGTTTGAACAAATTAAATATTGTACCGTTGTCCTTAGTGTTGCAGCAGTTAGTATGTTCTTTGTTTTGTGAGATTGCTTATGCTCCATTTAAGTCATGTCTAAGTAAAATGATATCTAATAATATCGAATCTCACCCGTTCACAGTAATAATCCTGTAACTATTTAATATGATGACTTTAAATAAAAATTTTAATTACAATAAATATAATGTAATACGCATAATGGTTAACCTAAAATATCAAACTAAACAATATCGAGACTAATTTGTTTGTATAATTACACTTTATTATTTTTTAAATAAAGGCAATAGAATTTCGTGTTGATTTTACACGTAAATTTCCAAAAGAGTTTCAACTTATGTTCGTTAAAATGGTAGTTTAAAAGCTGTATTATATATATTTCAATATATATATTCTATAATTCATTTATATATACACGTATATAATATATCTAATATATTTTAATATAGAATAGAATATTTAATTAATTATAATATAGAATAGAATAGAATATTTAAATAATTTTTCAATTATAATTTATTAATTAAATATATATATAATTAATAAAATGACTTGATAATGTTATATAACCTCAATGAAGTTTACAACGTTGAGTTGACAAGTATAATCATAAGGTATGGTGAATGAATAAGAAATGGTGAATGTGAACACAAATGTCACTTTTCATCTCACGAAAATGTTAAAAATAGCATTAACGATACTGCATTAATAAACAACGAAATTTAAATTATAGTAACTATATTTTTAAGAAAATTAAATTTCTCACTTCTACTGGCACCGTTCGATGTTTTACGTGGTTTCATGTTGGTGCCTTTTTAAAAATATGGAGCAGTTTGTAAGTTGGACGCAGAAAATCGTGATAAGATTTAAATGTTAGACCTACCTGGAATATTTAAAATGAACTTTTGAATTTCCATTTCAAAAAATAAACATCGTAAGTTACTGTTTTTCGTTAATAAAACCAAGCCCTCGGTGGGAACTAGATTTATAAAGTTCAGCACAGAAGTTAATATAATACAATGTTTTCTGTTTCATTAGAATAACAGACCGTCCTAAAGAGGTAGCGATTAAACTGTCCTAATTGTTTTAGACTTTCTCCAAAATATGAAAGTAAAATGTCTGTTACACTAACAAGAACTTTTGTATAATGAATAAAGTTTAAAATGGAACACACTTTTCATTTTAAGTGGCCGTTAGGGCCTATCAAGCCATTATGATTATGAAAGAGAATCGTATTTTTTTCTTCTTCACCGCCTGTCTTTGACGCTTTATATTAAATCTTTCTACGATATGGCAATAACCAGTAGGCGTAAGAGTCAATTGAAAATATTCTTTATTGTTTACATTTTGTTAATATAGTTAAACTAAGCTGTATAAACAAATTGCACAGAAAAAAACCCTTTTATTTTGTCAGTTATATAGGCTTTTATTTGGAGGCCAATTAAAAATTCCTTTTCCCGGTATACGCGGTCCCTAGGGCTGCTTTTTGTCGAGGCCGGATCTGCGTGAAGGCTCTATCCGACTGAGATGACTCTTAAATTTTATCTCACAAGGTCTAACGAGACAACGAGAAACAGTCTGGAATTAACTGTGACTTATATATACATTTTTGTAGTGCACCCTCTGACATACGCATTATGTTAAGTTTTTTTTTAATAAATGAAGACTTACTGTTAACAGTAACTGTTATAAAATAGTTAAAATAAAAAAATACTTACAAATACACCACAATACATCCTAGTATAATAAATAAGATGTTGAATACGTAAAGAATTAATCAACTGAAACTGATGAAAATAGAAAATAATGCCATCACATAAACTCTTAAGTAATAACATGATGATTGTTTATATTAATTATTATAAGAACTATGAGTCAACGTTAATTACTTTAACCTTATTGAACTATATTAGGGCATAAAGAAACACTATGGTTTTAATCACTATTTATAACATTTCATGGCAATAATTGAAACTCAATGTTTAACACGACAAACGACGTTGGTGTCAGATTGACAGCTAAAGCTATACATACTAGTACAATCAATAGGTATACGTAGCACTTTATCACGGCTCTTTGTACATGTCAACTACGTATAAATGATCCTGATAAAATAAACTTTATTTTATCAGTAAAATAAAATAATAAATAAATTTATTTTATCAGTACAATACAGAATTTTAAAGAAAAATTTTAACTTTAAAACTATTTTTCATCAAGGTTCAACATTGCAATACAAAACACGAGGAACCAAAATAGTCCATCGTACCGTCGTTGCATCGGTCAGTCAAGTGTTAAAAGTCTTTAATTAAATTCCGATGTATATTCCGCTGAATCACGTTCACCTTTAAACGCATTTAATTCGACATGATCATAAATTCATATTTCCATCTAACACGTTCACCGCTCTCCGCCTGAATTCGAAAATACGTCGAGGCTATACTAGTACTAGTCATCGAGGTCTATGGAAATAAAATGCTTTCCAGTGCAGCCATTCAAGTACGTTACGGTGCAGGAGCATAAATTTTCTATACTACGCTATTTGAATTACTGCATAACTTGTAAACATGTTTAGATGGCGCGCTAGCAGCCTGGGGACATTTTTTTTCTCTTATTGACAGTTTTAAAAATGGAAAAATACATTTCAGTATATAGCTACCTAATATTATGCGAGTGAATAGTGTGCTAGAGAAAACTATATCATTTTCTATTTCAATCTTCACTATTTTTTTAATATTACTCAATTACCATTACGTTATGAATGACCAAGCTTATCTACACTTACACCCTATTAAGTCATGTAAGTTTAAATATACGAAAGCTTCAATCCTGTTAAGATTATTCGAACTATAATGATTTTTTGTCTATAATTGAATTGATTTAATTATAATGTGACGTATTCTCTATATTATTTTATGTAGTAATTAGAACAATTAACACGGTAATCGTACGTAAATATTGTAAAAGACTGATCCTGAGTATTTATTGCTTGATTTTTTTCTCATTTAATCAAAATGTATTGTTGGAATCATGGCAATACAATTGACGTTAACGTAGAATAAAAAAACATAATTTTTTTTTGAGGTTATGAAGAAGTTCATCTCAAGATGTGTATCAAGGTCGCACGATACATTTTATTAAACCTCATACCTAACTGTAAATTGTTCAGTCACGTTACTATGTTGTGGCGGCTTCTACATTATAAACACAAAGTAAATGTACAACGGCGCCATCTAGCGAAGATGCTACTACTAATCCTGCATCGCGATATAGAGATTCGCATGGCAATTAGCATATGTACAACATCCCAACATCAACTGTTGGGCTGTGGCCCACCAGGCATGATCACCTCGCCTGGTCGGAGGATCCTCCCTTTGTGTCGGAGGGATATGCCACACGTCCCTCCACATATGTTAATATAATCTTCACAGAAATTTATTTTTACATGAATACTGAACAATTTTACACGGATATATCTTACACTGTAAATCTTTCATATTTTTATATTAAAAGAGGTTCACTCCGACGAAGCGTTGCAAAATATTCCTGGAGTGAAAGTTAATTTTCAAATAAGTATAACAAGTCCCGTTTAACCTAAATGCTCTTGTTATATTATACTCTGCGTAGTTAGTAGTTAGCGGTAAGGACTAGAGTGGATACTGGGTTTACTAAGTGATTTTTATCGTCCGACGATTACGTTCCGACAACATTGAGAAAACACATTTGTGTGCCACCACTACATAATGTAGTCTCGGCTTGTTTTTGCGCTGGATTACCCGTTTAAACAAACAGAACAGTCGGAACACCAAATAAAGGAAAATACTAACCGACGCCCGCGTTATTCTTACAAAATTAACTCATAACGGCAAGAGCTTGTTGAGTTTTTTTCGGCCGTAATCTGCTTTAATGGGCACGGGGCCAGTCGCTTTCGTAAATCGCCTGCACACGACCACCGCGAAATGGGAATCTTTAAATAGTGTACATACATTTTTGATGTCGCTTTAACGTCACGTTCAGGCCCGATTGTGGCAACAATTAGCGATATAGCGAGTTCTTTAATAAAGGATGATATAAAAGCACTTTAAAACTGAACTTTTACATAGTGCAAAATAGCAGCTGGTCGTATACAACTGTGTCTCTCAAAAGTACATGCTGGTATAGGATTGGCTTTTAAATTTTAAAATACAAAATAAAAAGAAATATACGGCGCGCAAAAACCCAGAGAATTTAATAAAGGGATTAAGTTTATGATACATATGTAAATGTATATTAGAGGCGTAGGTAGGAGAAAAACAAACGCTTCGCATGCGGCCCCGAAATAATAAGTAGAAGTAGAGTTCATGTCCCGCCCGCCCACCTGAAGAGATTGGGGGACAAGAATGCTTAATATAGAGTTCTTTACTTGCACCGGGTCGCCAAATAACATTACCGGTTTTGCCAGCATTACCTACAAATGCTACGTTCTCTTCAAGTGAATGATTTTCTTGAATTTTGTCTTTATTAGTTTAGAAGTCATTCACCATAAATATAGATACATTTTTAAGTATTTTTTTTTAAGATTTTAACCCATTTTTATCAATAAAAATACTTGATATATATTTATTAAAGTATAACTATATATGGATTGAAAATAAAATACTTTTAAAATATGGGACATTACAAAAAGT
This sequence comes from Hypercompe scribonia, assembly GCA_949316085.1. Lineage (NCBI taxonomy): Eukaryota > Metazoa > Arthropoda > Insecta > Lepidoptera > Erebidae > Hypercompe > Hypercompe scribonia. The sequence goes on along the minus strand of OX438972.1, from coordinate 8,431,522 downwards.
GCCCTGGTAGCCACTACCCACAATCAACAAACTAAATAATACACCAAGTATTTTGCTTGCATGTTTACGTTTGGCTGACAAGCATTCATTCTATGCACGAAAAGTTTCTCCTAGTCATGTCAGTTCAGAACTTCCCGAGCTCGGACATCAGGAACCGTAGATAGTTCCACAATAGAATAAAGTAACATCGGAAGCTCGTTGGAGTTAATAAATAATACAGAGCCAGAGTGACATGCGCAGAGTGCAGTCGGTAGCGAGCGCCCTAAGTCTGTTTTGACTGCAAATATCTGCACCGGATGTCTGCTGGACCGGTCGACGTAGATTGTTTGGTAACTAGATAGGTCATCGATCAATCAAACAAACAGGATTAGAGAGCTGGCGGCCTCTGTGCTTGACGTGATAGAGTTCTTGAATTTATGCAGTTGTGATGCTAGAAAATGGGATGCAATGTGTGAAAGTACTGTGTAGTAAATGTATGTGATCTGAATATGTTAAGCTATACATTATAACCTGTAATTTTAGTTCACAGTTTAGGTTTTTTATCTTGCCGAAAAAAAAAACAATGTTATTGGCCGTTGCCTGTAAAGAACTTTTGATTGAAAACATTTTAGGGTGAAAATGAAACAAGGTGACTTTAAATTCTGTGATAGGGTCTAAAAAAACTATACTGTTTTTTATTTAATTTTAAGTTTTTTTAATAAAAACATAGCATAATATTTTTTTTTTATAAAAACATAAGATGCTATTAGATATCGATTTGATAACTCACTTCTCTTTTCTTTAAAAAAAAGGAAAATCATTTTCAAACTTTTAAATATAGTAAAATATGAAAGTACAATAAGCTCAGTGCACTCTAACAAAAGGTGCAACACATCCAGTGAGCTGGCGTTATCATTGGCGGAAGGGGTGAGTGCGTAATCTTTGTCTCACGAGACCGTCGACCACATTGTGCTAATGCTCAGGCTTTTGTACTGACCCGAGTTGCTAGATAAGCTTCAACTTTATACAATCTGTCAATGGAAGTTGTAAATTTGAAGTATTCATTTGCTTAACTTTATTTACTAAAATACTGTGGAATAGAAATAATTTGTGATAACTTCTGAAAATCTAGTCTTAATAGGTGCCTACTTATTAGGACTAGACATTATTAATACAATCTATATTGTATTGATAGTATATGTGTATTGATAGTAAAAAAATCTAAGAACTGGTTGTCTGTTTTGATATAAAAAACGTTTTTTTGAGTCATCCCTTTTATTTGTTTGTTATTAAATGTTATAGCTATTTTATGAAAACTTTTTTTAGGGAAATATTGTCTTGTTTATGCAAATTTAGATATTCTATCGTATTTATTTGACAAATATTTTTTTTTTTGTATTAATATTTCTATTATTTATATCATAAGTACATTTTAGTATTACTTAAAATATGTTAATCCTTTATTGAAAATTTTGCAAAATGGGAATTCGCTATACGTTATACAACCCTAATCTACAAATTGAGTATCATAATTTTTAATAATATGGTTTTTATAAGTAACCCACAAGTAATATGTCATGTTTACACACACTTAATGTTGAAAAATATTTAAAAATAATAAACAAATAAAACGGTTAAAGTATAAAGTATAAAAAAACATGGAGCTTTCTAAACGAAGTAAAATAAGCGACGGCAACACTTAAACAAATGTAAACAAAATTAACAAGGGCATTAAGAAAAGAGAACTATGTCGTTAAGGTCCCTAGCAATTGTGGCCGACGTGTAACGCACAGCGAAGGAAAAGGGCGATGAATAAAACACACGTTAATAGGCGTACGTCTAAGAACACAAAGCGCCCACATTAGCGCCTAACAAATAAGGTGCCTCTGATGGATAAGATTACGTCTCTCCTCTTCCGCCGTTTACGTTTTCGACGCCAGTATTTAAGAGAAAGTTATATCTGACAAAGTGGATAAAATATATTTCGGCTGCACTTAGATGTGGCCGAGAGAGCAGTATGTCGGTTCCCACGCGGACGCCTATCTCCTGTTACACCTAAAAGAATCCCATTTTTTTCATAGAATTAAACGAGCGATAAAATTCTTGGGACGTCGCATGAAAATGTGCGTAACCTGACATGCATATTAATGCGTGCTCCCAGTAATGACGTTTGTCGATAGTCCACCTTAGCACGCTTTCATTACTTCTTGGTTTACCGAACGTTAAAGCAACCCCTACTTTAAAAACCATCGGTGTCAGTTTTTGCGATTGTATTACAAGTGAATTGGATTTTTCTGTACAAAGTGAGATAAAACTGTGTCAATCAAAATAACGCTACGTAACGTTGTTAGCACACTATTATTTATCTAAGAGTGATTAGGATGTTGTTGAGTCTTTATTGTAGGAGTGTTTCCTAGCAGATTTTTCATTCCGATCCACGTAATATCTATGAAAGTATCTTGTTATTGCAATGGTATTTTCACAAGTTTATGCTAAGAATGTGGGCACATAAGTCGTCACTAAACATTAACTCTGGGGCTTAAGTGTGCAATATCATTTATCTTAGCGGCGACGGTAAATATTGTTCTTAATTTAATTCAAGTTAGTACAAGCGCACGTGGATGACGGCGTGGCGCGAGCTAGCGAGTTTCGAGCCGCAAGACGCGCATTGCACGTCGAATATTTCAAGTTGGAACGACCCAGAATATGCTCGCAATAGCTCGCCTCTAATCTTGAGCCAAGTCGAGTGTTGCACCTGCAGCCAAATCCATTCCAATTAGGAGGAGTTAGAGTAGACGTTGCTGACTGAACAGCAAATGATGCGGTCCCCACTTAACGCTGCCGCCCGGCGCGACACTTACATGTCGTCTGCACGTAAATAAATTCAGTTACCACCTGCATTGAGTGCACATCATTAAACTTTCTTGTCCTTAACTCAACCTCGACGTGTGACATTTGTTAATTATCAGAATTTAACATGTTGATCGAATTGCAAGAGAATATTATACGAATAATGTTCGTACTCTTATTAAGTTGAGTACAGTTTGATGCTGGATGGTAAGTTTATCAAATATGGAATACAAATGACGCTTATTTGACGCAATTCAATTTATATATGATTTGGATAGACTTTACAATCTGATGTACGTGTCACTGATATCAAAATAGTTTTAACAAGCATTTGCATGTTTGGTTACAAATTATTAACCAATGTTCATATACTTTGTAGCATAATATATCGAGCAGTAAACCGAAAAAACGAAAATTCTTTTAGTACAAGTTACCGCAATGGCTTAAAAATACACAAAACGTCGATAAAACTGTTTACTTGATACAAAATTTAACGTAATCGACTCAACGGTGAGTTCAACGTACAGAGTACATAAAGTGAACATGCTCTTTTGCTACCAGTAGTGATATCCCACTAATGTGCTTTGGCCTACAATCTTTTCTTGCGATGACACGCTAAAACGTAGTGTTAAAGTAACTGAATTTGTATTCTATACTGTAAAGACTAAAGTACAATATAGTCTATATGATGATTTTGTAGTTAAGATAATTCGAATTTAAGGTCGGTGATGTCAATCTTTATCGTAAGGGAAGTTGTAGGCAGGGGGAGGTCGGAATCGGCTAGGGTGCGCCGCTGCGTCGATTGTAATCACGCAAATGGTTCCATATCGAAATGTCACATTTGTATCGATGTAATTCTGAAGTTTTGCACAGAACTATACTTTTTGAAGTTTGTATACACTGTATAAATTTTGTACTCACACGCGAATGAAGGATATGAATAAGCAAGACTCACGGACGTAAGTATAACTTTTCATTTTTCTTTTAAAACAGACAACTCTCGCCCTAGGAACATACTCGTATATCCTGTATCACATTCACGTTCGATATCACGTTATAGTTATGTAAAAAACTAGAGTGGTGACATGCAACTACGAGTTAATAAAAGAACAAGCTATACAAATAAATGAAATTGAAGTGTCTGCTTGTAATTTAAAATTAGGAGCTTTTCACTAAATGCTTATAAAAATATACATGGTACTTACATCAACTATATAATAGTATAAATTGTTGTCTCTCTGTTTGACTGGATCGATTTTGACAGTACTTTCATCGGCAGATAGCTGATATTATAAGGAGTAATTTAGGTGACTTTTATTTTATAAAAAAAATAGGGTTATGTGAAAAAATAAATAAAACCCAATAAGTTAGTGAATATCGAATACAAAAGCAACAGACAATTAGTCTTACATAAGTAAATTTAGTGGTTCGATATTTTTTAAATATCAGAAAATAAAGCAGAAAAGTCATCTAATGGTAAGTGAGTCTGCTATTTACAAGTATAACTTAAGAGTTATAAGTACATTGAGTACCGCTCTATGAGATCTTCACCTTAGAATAAGGGGGAAATTGGATTACTCTATGAAAAACAAAAAAAAATTCCTTAACATCGATTTTCTTTGACAAGGTGGTAACACTCCGATCGAATTCACCCATATATTGTTCTAATTATAAACAAAGTTTATTATATTACTAAAAAGTAGATAACAGATATTATATAGATAGTTTCAAATTTGCAATTCTAACTTGCTGGAGCAACATTATATACTACCGATCCATCTACATAAGTAAAATTTCTTTCCACCTCCACCACGACATTGCTTTCCTTTCTTACTACCCCTTTTAATTTTCTTCAATTTTACAATCTTTCTTTCAAAGTGCCTGATCGCTAACAAAACAACAACACAATAAAAGCCTTTATAACCACCGCTGGACATAGGCCTCTCCTTGAAAATAAAGTTTTGGCCTAGTATGCCATGCTGGCCAGACGGATTAGTATAGAGTTTGTGTCTAATTTTGCTATTCCTTGTATTGCTCTTGTATAGCGTTGTTTACTCCTTCAATCGGCTTTTACAATACCCATGGGATAAATAGGAGTGATGACACGGTATCCTTAATCCACCACCACAGAGATAGCCTAGGTAGTAAATAAGCAGTAGGTGTGCTCTCGCTCACAGTCCAAAATATTCTTCTTAAATAAAAACGTGAGTATATGCATATATTTTTAAATGTCATAATATTGTCACATCACCATTTTGGTGAAATAAAATAAATGCCTATTATTTTGTTGATATTATTGCTGTTTTGATAAGAAACCTACCACATTTTACAAATTCAATTACAAATGAAATGACATTTCGGATGTACAAAAGGCGTCGTTTCAAAAAGCAATTATCGTTAAACGTTTACGAAACAATAAAAAAATCACGAGGTCACGTATTAAACAGTCTTTTTGGAGAGTTTGGTTTTATTTTTCTATCGACGCAGGCTGCCGGCTAGCCACTGACTGCGATCGCCTCCATTAAAATAACTCGTTAAAATTTATCATCGACCCGCTTAATCGCTTTAGCGCCACCATCTGCGATTTTATGATTTTTCTGCTTGCTCTGTATACTTTCGTGGTCATTTTACAACGTTTACAAAATTGCTTGCGTGAGGTGGTTAAAAGCTTTCCAACAACGTTTTACGTCTCCTTTGTAAGAGTGGTGGTATTTTTGTGACAAGCTTACAGAAGCTGCGGCATCCGTTATATGATTATTATTTTGTATTTTTCCTCAATATTTGTATTATCTTATTAGGAATCCAATTTAATGAAATTATGAAGGATTTCCTGCAGGCCTGGGATTCCGTAGCACACTCAAAAGATAATTAAATAATTAAGAATGTATGAATGACGCTATAAACCGGTTTCCCTGATATTGTAATAATGCAGTCCTCTTGGGTGAAATCTTTTAAATTATTCTCTCACACTTTTGCTTCGTAATTACGCGGACGTGGATGCCTACTGGCTCTGCCTATTGTAAGACTTAAAAATGTACCTAGTATTTAGAAATAAAAATAATGAAATCGTAATATTTTTTTAAACCTTCAATCTAGAATAATTGGTATGAATAATGCTAATACCAACTCTGCATAGAGTATTTAGTTAGCTAATAGAAATTTGTGACAAAAAAACACGTGAAATTGTGTGTGGGTTTATCTTCGAAAGATGGATAAAAATGGTTCTGGCTGCGCCCCAGAATGTACAGAGATGAAAAATGTGTTATTTGATAGATTATATTTTCTAATTAAATAATGAAAAAGATTTATGAAGCAAAGCAGCTCATAAAAAAGTTATGAAGGTTTTAAAAAATATATGTCATCACTCGGGTAACATCATTTTTTCACAATGTATTACAAAGTTATTATATCAGGTGTACTTTAGAAAGTTGATATATACGCTCATGTTAAAATATATACTACTATTATAACTTATGTGCACGGATACAAAAGTAGCAGATGTTATTCTCCAGTGTTTCGACTAACAAAAAATAAGTCTATCATTTATTTCTATTTTTATTTTAGTTTTATTGGGTTAGTATCAGAGATTAAAAATAGAAAAAAACATTTGTTTAAATATTCATATAATAATGATATGTTATTAGAATATTGTTTAGAAATACTGAAACTATATTTTTCTGGTGCTTTGGTCGTGTTTATGTTACATTACGAAATCCTATATTGTAAATTATATATTTTATGCTACTGCTCTGTTAGGTATGACCCAAAGAAGATAACCGACCTGAGTCCGGGTGTTCTTTGTGTCCGTTTCTTCAAGATGGATGATTATGTTTGATGATTATTTACATGGTTAAAAATATACTTACATAGTTGTGCTATGATAATACAACAATACAAACGATACAACTAAAGAAATAAGGTTCAATTCTGATTTTAATGTCTTCTTACATAAGTCATTGATCTACCACAGCCTTTGGTTGACACATTCTCCTACGGCGAAACGACAGAATTGTGGCAACACTTACATGAAGTTACAGCACTATAATAAGTATGAGTACGAAATAAAATAGTTGTACAAAAACGTGAAAACAAAGAAATTAATAAACGATTCATTATTAATGATTGACAAGTTTATTGAGTGTTGACCATTGATAAAATCAAATTATGTCTATTATTGATTATTGTTTATTATTTTGGATCAATAAAATATCAACTACATACGGGTTTTCTGTAACGGCTAAATTAAAAAATCAATGCTGTAAGAATTTAAAGTCAGTGTTTATGTGCTGAATTTACATTTAATTTAGTTGGAAAATACACACATTGAGTCAAGATTTTACCGTGTTTTATTTCATAATTACGTCATATGGGAAATTAAAAATCCTTCAAAGTTTATTCAATTCTCAGGTATTGTTTAAAAACTTTTTATGCATTTGAAAATTGACTTTACGAAGCTGTTCAAAATTCATAATTTATTTGATTTATTTTAATTACAAAAACGTAATCTTTGTACATTCTGATGCACAAAATTAATAACTCTGTTATCTACATTCTATACTTTTTAAAAGTAAGGCTTGTACTAAAAAAATCCTAAAGCATTTTTGTAGAATGTAGAAAACGTTCGATAAAATGGTTAGCACGAGTGGAAATGAAACGTTTTACCTCTAAAATGTCAAAGGTAGCTTCTTTAGGTTTATATTTTGCGTTTATAGCGGTCAACGGCGCGTCGAGAAACGAGTAAAAAGACTTGCAGCGACCGCTCGCTACCGGGAGAAAATCTGAGGGCTTAAACAGTGCCACGTATGAAATAGTGGAGCTCGGTTACATGAAAAAGACGAGAGGCGAAATCGAGTGACAGGACCACGGCGCAGGATTTTCAGTCCGATGGTTTTTTGCAGCCTGGATTTTAGGACTGGACGTTACAGCCACAGAGGCGATGCGAATTTATCGTGGCCACATCTCTAGCGGACGTGTGGTCCATGATTAGTTGGCCTCGACACGTCTCTCGGAATTTCTACATGTTCAAAGTATTCTGTTCCAAGAACAAAATAAAACGTATAACATCAATAAATTAATTTAAATGTGTATTTAATTTAAACTACAATACATTAAATGTTATGTTTTCGATTTCAGATTGACCCTAAAGTGGCCTTCCCCAGGAGAGCACATCCAAAGGTAAGCTTTTGAAAACGTTACATCATGTTGTGTTTAGACATAAATTGAAAATTAAATCTTTACAATAAACTCATTCCGACATTGTATTGCCACAAAACGGCGAAACAGCGTTGTGAAGTTACGACATATTGTGACTGTAAAACAACCGGTTCAACGCGGCTTGTTTATTTTCAAACATTTACGCAAAATATTATTTTAGGCTGGACATAATTCTCGCTCGCTATTAAGATGTTGGTCCACGATGCATAAATAACTAAGGGCTTATAATTTAGTATGCGGGCGGTGATGTCGGGGTCGTCCGTTACCTAGATAGTCCTGTGATTGAATCCCGTAACAGTCTATTTAGTCCATTTCCTTTTTCTCCCTATTTGCGTGAGCACGTTTATTTAATCTTGTATATGAATAATGTTAATATAAATAATCAGTCATAATAATATATTTGATGTACCTAAAATAATACATTTACAAATAAATGGTTTTTGTATAGAAGTGATGTAGATGAAATTCAATAAACACTCATAGCATTTTTCATTGCTTAAGGTATAAGGATGTAAAATTAAAATACTTTACACTTCAACTAAAAACCAACAAGAAATTCATGTATTTTCTTAATAAATTTATTATTAGTAGCTTATTATTTTTACTATTGTAATGTATTAGTAGTCTCTTCTGAGAAATACTTACTAAAAAGAAGATAATTCCTGCGTTTAAGACAAACAAAATTTGCGACTATTTGACAGTCATCGTATTTTTTTTAATAAAATAAATATACACAACATGTGCAGCATCCCTATGCACTAGTTATACCACTACTTATGTTTTTAATTTGACATTACCTAAGGAAAAAGCACTTCATTGTAATATTGTTTTGTTTTTGCTCCCATATTTGTTTTTTATTTATTAAGGACAGGCTAGGATGTAACTATCGTTACAACAGTTATTTCCATATCCATGGTGTTGTTTTGGAGTATATATGTACATACTGTAACAGATTACAGTCACAAATTCATTACACACTTAAAATAATTCTGTACAATTCTTTACCTAGCTGATTATATATCTTATAGATACTTAGAAATTTTTTCTCACAATTTCAAAAGTTTTTGGTTAACATAAAATATTGAGCTCACAATAGTAAACACTAGTTCTGCTGCTCCGGCAAGTGTAAGTTATCATTAGTGGGTGCACGCCGCATTTAATGTAAATTGGCGTCAAGCTCGCCGCTCGCCTCGGTCACATCCCAACGTTTTTACATTCAAGTATCTTGATACTTGAGGCTTTATTTGACCCCGCACAGAATAGACGGTAAGCTCTTGCTTTTGTATTTGCACTGTTGAATACTAGAGTGTAGTCAATTGATAATTTCACCCGTACTAAACCGACGCGAGAGAGTTTCAGAAGGTGAAAATGAGAAAGTCGACGTGATTGTTTTGTGTTAACATTTATAAAACTTAAATATGTCGGGTTTTTCGCAACAAGTGACTTATCTTCAAAGATGCTAAAGGCAAGCGACTGTTTTGTAACAACTACAATACTTAATTATGTTTATCGGAATTAACTCACTCATGATAGATATTTAGTACATATTTGATAAATTTCACGGTGATCGAGTCGACCTGTTACCACGAACAGTCCTGTCAGTCCCGTAAATATAATTATGTATAATAATTCGGTACGCGCTAATTGAAAAGATAGTGAAACAACCACAAGCATACTATAATATGCTAAGAGCTGCAAGTTCGAAAAAATCCGCGGTTAGAATCGGCACGCTACTTCCTACTTTTTGTATGGACATTAAATGTGATGGATGGTTTTAAAACATCACGTTATATTACTCTATCCGGGCAGCCAGTGCGGTGTTGCGTGGCCGGTCAAAGGGGATGCCAGCTATGTGAATTACATGAATACATTAAGGGAGCACTGCCTCGTACATGTTACACTGTAATGCTCACGAATAAATTTAGACCATGTTCCTTCATCATAACTCTGAACGGCTACGCTAGGCTATGGATATATGGAAATTATGGATCCAATCGATCGTTAAGCTTCAGTACTTGCCTCAATTTGATACATAGTAAATTCGAAAAGTTCTTCGAAATGTTTGTTGACATAAACAATTTACAAAAACCAAGATAATATTTTTTGTTCGCCTAATTAATTGCTATGATAAACGACGTACAAAAGCGGATGATTTTGTCAGTGCCTGGTGGGGGCGAAATTCAAATTTCTGATTATCGTTTGCCGCCGCTTCTGCTTTCCCTTCTTACGCAAACAATGGGAAAAAGGGGACATTGCTTTCAAGGCGCAAGCTAAGAACAAAACAAACGAATTTTTAATATCGTCTTTATCGATAATTGAGACTCTCTGGAAAACCTCTTATTTTGAAAAGTTTTTAGAGACTGCAAAAGAGGAATGGTAAAGGAAAATGGAATTGGAAGAAAAAACTTTTTTCATCTTCTTTCTTTGACATTGACAGTCACTAAACTCCGTATTTTTACTGTGGATCTATTTAATTTAGAATTGATTCAGCGGTATTTAACTGTCCAGTCAGCATCTGGCAGATGACTACGGCAGATATTAAAATTTTATATTTTTCAAATCACTCGCTTTTATACCTATCTAATCTGGATTATTGATAAAATAATTATGCTGTCCGATTTTCTTTATGTTAAAACTAATATTTTTTCGGTCTGTCACAATTTAGCCACTTTTCTATTACAAAGACGTTGGTGCAGATGCCTTCGATATTTTTTTGATATTTAATAATGAATAAGTTTAACAAGGTTTTTCCTTAAACGTATAGGAATAGAAGTAGAGCCGCGATCTACATTACCTATCTATTATTTTGTAATACATAAAATGTACACCAAAGTTCTTATAAGTAAATACCTGTGTGTAGTAGGATGGGGATTGCAGAGGAACAAAGGCTAATATGTCATCGTGGCCAACTTAATTGACGCGGTTTCCGCAGCAACGCGGCGGAACGCAGACGTCAGCGTTTGCTTTGCTTATATATTTATATCAAGTGACTGTATTGCTCTCCCTCTCCCGCTATGAAATAATGCATGTATTCTTATCATAACCAAGAATACTAAAATTAGTTTAGTCATTAGTAGTATTTTTATGTGAATAATATGTAATTCAATACCCTAATATCAACATGTTGAAAATAAGTGCAACAGAGAAGCTAAAGATGTACAGGTGTTTTGTCTCTGTAATAAATTTGAGTTTTATACCTTCCAAGCAAGTTTATTATATGGGATTTCAATTAAAAGCTTTAATCGACCTCAAAACGGTCAACGAAATCGGAGGTATTTGTAATCAACGCGGCGTGAATTTATACTCTTTAATGGACTTTACAGAAGTAGTTTCAACTCTACTTACGACTGAGATATTTGAGGAAAAACTACCCACCACCTACCACGGTAAGTGGTGAAGTTGCCGAACTATGGCAGACGTGGAGGGTATGGGCGGCGTGGTGAAGCACGCCCTGGCGGGCCCACTTGTCGCGATTTAACGTGTTTCATTAAAACGTTTTGTCGGTGTAATCGCAAGTAATTTAAGTGAAGAGAGCCGAGCTTCCGACTTTGCAAGTATTTTGTGTTTTCTTTTTTAATTACTTCGTTTTAACTTTGTTGTCGGGCTTTTAAAAGCTGACTGACAGCCAAATAACGAAGTTCTTTATAACTATTTAGGGGGATTTAATGAAATTGTAAACTTTTATGGTACAACACTTCATTAAATTGGCAACTGAAATATTACTATACAATTCTGAACAATTTACTATTTTCTCTGGTGATTGTGGTAGAATTCAGCTAGTAACATAATAAAGTATAACATTACTTACTACCCTACCATGCTTCGCTGTAGCAGATTGTGGCTATGTGAGGAATGAGTGACGAAATTGACATGAAAAATAAAAACTATCTTTAAAGCGGGTTGTATATCTGTCTGGTTCTGTTCCCAAACTTAATTTTAGTGTGCTTTAAGTCTATTACGAGACGACAGAACTTCGATTTTTACGTGGAGCGACTGTCATCAGACCATCACTACCCAAGTACTAAGCAATATAGATAGAAAGACTATTGTGAGACTTTTTAGGGTTCCAATTACCCGTAACGATTGCCAAAGATATTCAAAGCGCTACCGAGGCCAATGATTTGGAAATAGGTTGTATATCGTATCAAAATATAAACTCAACTTTTGTAGCGAACGTAGCCTTTTTTTTTTTGTTTTTTTTTGTTGACGAGGCGGAAAATCCCTTCGGATCTCCTGCTCCTTAGGGTGCAGGAGTCAGGAGTATGTGGTGTGCCCACTAAAAACCGCCCCGACAGCCGGCCTCTGGCACCCTACTTTGGGGGGGACCCGGACCATATGATTTCAGGTCCCCCCCAAATTGACGTCATGCCCTGTTAGACCCTATCCCGGGGGAAAAAATATTTCTCCCCCACAGTTCTGACGTGGCGGCCCGACTATAGAGACCCCCACTCTCTGGCGGCTCGCGGTCTCATCGACGGTTCATGACACCGTCGACGTCTTCTTCTCTCGGGATCGGCCCTCTCCCGATCCCGTTCAGCGGTCTCTTTTTGGAGCATGACAGCTTCGCAAAAAGAGACCACTGCGCCCCAGCCCTCCTCACCCGCCAGCATGGCAGCAATGATTGCCGGCGGGGACAGGTCATGTCCGATTTGGTCGACCAGGACTCCGCGTTCAGACGCCCACGCGGGGCAGTCCTCCAGCGTACGTTGGGCTGAGTCCCGGTTGGCCACACAGTGGTAGCATTGTGCTGTCTCCTCGCGACCGATCTTATTCAGATACTCACCGAAGCAACCATGCCCGGTGAGTATCTGCGTCAGGTGGTAGGTGACGCGACCTCCCTCCCTACCTACCCAAGCTTCAAGGTTAGGCAGAACGGCACCGACAGCGCGTTGACGCGAATTTTGCGGCGAATGTAGCCTAGGTCCATATTTTTATATACTCATATATCCAAAAAGTCACATTCAATTGTATACAATCACCTAAAGATTATCTGGTAGAATATGTCTAAGACATTAAGTCTATCATCAAAATATCGACAGTGTAACGTGAAACTAAACAAAAAAAATACCCTAGAACAACTTTAAGATAATCCAAGTTAAAAAGTCAAGTTATACGAGTAAACTTGTGATTCAAAGCCATAAACGAGTTGACTATAATGTTTAAAATAAAAATTTCATCACTCCGAAACATTACTCATGGTTTAATTAAACGATAGCGCCGTCACTGTCTTTTCATAATAAAAGTATATGACACGGTAAAGATATTCAATTAAATAAAGAACACCCATTATGTTGTTGTTACAATAAATAATTATAATATATAAAAATTAGTCCATAATAACAGCAATACACAGGTGATTTATATTCACCCTTTTAAGTATAAAATTGTTAAAAGTTCAAAGAGAATATTTTATTACACTATGTTTAGACACAAATTCAGTATGTTAACCCTCATGAAAATGGTTTATAAATTCACACAAATAGTAAGGCCACAGTTGTTTTTCATGAATATTTAACACTATTCAACTAACAACATTTAATTCTCAACCAGAGTACTGTCGACAACATTCCGTTTGAGGGTAAAGTATAAACATCGACGTACTGTCTGACACTGAATATAATATATAGGAGAGAATAAATTGAGTTGATTACTCAATTTTTTTCCAGATACACGTGGAGATTCGTTTAGAAGTGACTTTTAACTTTTAATCGTTGTATTTTATTTACACTTAGATATAAAGGCAATAATTTCAGCGTAACAAGCTATGCTTGTTGAGCAAGGCTGTGAATGATGTAAGCGCAGCAGGCTGTGGTCTCGGAACTTATGCGCTGTTGGACAGTAGTTATGAGCCTAGTCTCACATAAGTCACCCCTATATTCAGCGCCATCACGCCTAAGGTATACTGGTAATTTATATGAGAGTAATATTTTTGAATTAATGAAATTATTAGATCACATAACATTACTATGTATTTTCGTAATTAAAAGTTCATGCCGCAACATTGAACAATACTAAATCATAATATTTTTTTTATTTTTTTAGTTGATAGTGACGACAATATACTCCTAGCCGTTTTATTTAATTAATAGATATCTGTCGTAACTAATTTGGTTAGTCCTGTTTTAGGCTGGTATCATATATGCACATAGTGCTGTAAATTTTAAGCGGCTACCGACGCGATCTCTAACATTTGCAACTCTACCATACTTTGATGTTATTAGTTAAAGAAACAGAACATTAGACATGCATGACTGTTTAGCTGTGGTTGTATATATTATTATGTTATTGTACAAAGTTAATTTTTGAAGGATAAATACTAGTATTATACCTCATTACTACATTGACATATCTTAAGAGGTTACTATTATAGATTTCAAGTAAAGAAAAACCAATCTAGGACAATATCGGTTCTGTCGTCAAACAAAGTTTTTTTTTTATTTTTTAGGCATTTCACACACAGCAGTCTGATTCCAAACCAGGTGGAGTTAGTGCTGTTTTAACCAGATCACTGATTATATATATAACTAAACACATACATACTGTAGACATATTAAATTCGACACAGAACAAATAATCGTGCTCATACAAACATTTGTTCAATGTGGGAATCCAACCCACTGGTTTTGCAGTCAGGATTACTAGCCACTAGATCAACAGGTACGTCTATCTTTAGTTTTTACTTAAATATTTTGTGGTGTATCTGAAAAAGCTGTTTTATAAAATAAGATAATTATACTATCTGTTGAATACATGAAAAATACTCAACATCCAATTTAACATGTAAGAAGTAATGAAAAGGTTTAATTATAAAAGTATCCACAAAGTCACTAAAAAGGACGCAACACAATATATTGAGCAGGTTACACAGTAAATATCCATAAATATTTACAGTGTCATAACAAACTCACAAATAAGTGTATAATTTCCAGGACCATTTTGTATAAATTGTAACTTTAATCTAAAACAGTTCTAGCACATAGTTTATTTGGCACTTTACAAATAAAATTGTGAAAAAAGTGGCTGTTTACAATCCGTTATCCGTCGTACTCGTAAAAAAACAAAACACTTTACACGCTACACTTCTGCTATAGCGTAACAGTGAAAAACCTTAATTGTTGTTAGCTTTACGTACCTTAACATAATGTTGGCACACAGATCATTTAAATCTGTAAATTTGACCATTTGTTTTATAGATAATAGATGAGTGTAAATTCTGCATGTGAATAAATGTAACTAAAGTTTATATATATTTTGCGCAATATTTTTTTTAATTCTTTGATGGCTTCAATGTTTACTTCATGTCAACACTACTTATTTTATGTTCGTATAAAGGTTACTTCATATACATACAAATGTACTTATGAGAATGTTAGATGATTAAGTATGGAAAAGTTTCTTCTGTCAAATTTTTTATACCTCAATTAATTATTCTTTTGCATTCGATAAGTTATCTATACGTGAAATGCAACTTAAAAAGTAAAAATAAAATTTATTTCTTTATTTGTCTATATATATATATGTATCTTGATGTGATATGAAGCAGACCTTATTTTAGTTAAGTGTATATTTTTATGTTTTTATTAATTACTTCACATCTTAAGATGCACACTTCAGATTTATTTACCTAAAAAACTGCAAAGCAACATCGTAATACTAAAGAAATCAAACTTCTCTATGGAACGACACTTTGAAATCAGCAAGAGTAACATTTTCAAGCGCATAATAAATAAAAACCTGAGAACGTAATAAGCAAAAAGTATGCAACACTTTATGAAATATTATCTCCAAAACTGAGAGACGCAAGAATCCGGTCATCTAAAGTAAAAGTTTCACCTACAAGTGGATAGCATACTTCGTAAAGAAATTGCATTTAATCATGTTGAGACCTCATAACTTTGCTTCCAGCTCGTATATTTTATGAATTTCGAACATACTTCTCGTCAACAATTACTTTAATAAAAAAAAGTTATTATGAGACTTTTGCGACAAATTCTTCTGAAAATTAAAATGTTTGTTGAAAGTACTCGATCAGATCGGTCGTTGGGTGAATTCTATCCCGCGTGGGGGTTGTATTGAAGTAATTTTCATCAGAAGTTGGTTAAGAAGAAGTTTGTTCAATTGTATCAACTGTATTGCAATACTTGGAGTGTCTATTCTATATAGTTTTTATTATCAAGGACCGGTGAACAACTACACAGCTTTCTTTGAACGAAACGTTGTTGAAACTTTTAATTAAACGAGTAGGTGTATCTACAGATTTGCTTGACACACTACATCTTTAGTACATTTTTGGACCAAATGTTACAAATTATGACAGATTATTTTACACAATTAATTATGTGAACGAATTATTACATAAATATGTTTAGTTGTAAGCGATTATTGGAATTTATTAGAATATTTGTATTTTTAGTGATCCTAGTTATAAGTAGAAACTACCACAATTATTTAAAAAACTCATTAAGATGTTTTCGTGTAAAATTCTAGCAATTCATATTTTTGTTTAACATAGTTTCAGCTGACTGTATGACGCGCCTAAATAATAGCGGTATTAATTAATAACTTGAAAGTCAACACCCTTCACCCTGTCATTAGTTTGAACAGAGTCACACGAGTATATCAATCATTAGTTGCGTTATCATGTTGGCACACGACGTGCTTTCAACCAACTTCGTCATCTCATGTTTATGTTATTTGTTGAATATTTTAGCGGTAAGATCTAATTTGATTCATTCAAACACATGTAGGTAGAGTCGTTGCGGAGACGCGACAGTCTGCGGCTACCTCCCCATGGCCGATGTTATTTTCAACTTTATAAAAAATTACACACCTTTGTTTCCTGTCCGAATTTAACGTTGTAAACTGGATTTTAAAAAGGTTGGGATCAGTGCGGCTTTGCGCATGCCCAAGATCGTTACTTTTCAACCCGAAATTCCTAACCGCGAATTTAATATTTAATCCCACCCTTGTCTAGAGCATTTACCGGCCGAGTGTATCCCAAAATACTTTCCCTATCTACGGGAGAGCCATACATTGGTTAGGAACAGTTTTTTAATCGCTCGGCCACCACTTGACGTGCGGTCGTGATGGATGGCGGCCTGTAGCCGGGTCACGTTTTGTCATTTTATTAATACTTAAATTGGTCAGCCGTGACGCGGACAAAATGTGAAGAGGACAAAGCTTAATACAACACGATCATATTCTGGTTGCAGCTCATTTCTCCTGCATAAAAAAGAAAACTAAAGTTAACGAGAGACAGAAATAATTCAAACTATTGCCCAAACCAGTTTTTACGTTATCAACACAATAATTTATCCCAAATATGACTAAATAAATTTTCAACATAAAATGTTAGAATAAAATGCTCCTTGATATAACAAACACAAAATGGTTTAACGATGTTACGAAGTAACCACTTAATAATATATGATGGTTTTATAGTCACAGCGTTCTGTCCGGTCTACCAACATAACTACACATAGCCATATAAGTACGTACATACGTCTCAAAACATATTAGCGAAGTAAGTTAGCAAGCGCAGTCCGCCCTGGGTTAATGGGGTGTCATAGCATATGATGGGTGGTCCGCCTTACGAGTTACTAGCTCATCAGGAGCACGCCGACGATCGCACCTCCCTTTTATTGACACTAAGTTTTACACCGAAATATGAACTGAACTCACCAGAATATAAGAACAGTATTTTTAAATTTGATATGGTGTAATTTCTTTAATTTGTGCAATAAAAAATATCTCAAATCAATTTTTCTTAAAACTAACGCTTTAGGAATGTGTCTTGTATCGTGGAAGACTTTACAAACAAACTTGAAATTGACACGAAGAACACTCAGACTCTGAGCAACTATTTGTGGATTTCATAAGATGTTTTTCCATGTAGGGTTTGAACCCACAACACTCAGCGCAGTAGAAAGCAACTTGGCGGCCGTTTCAACCAATATATCATCCACGCAGTGATATATAAGCGTTTCTCAAACTAGGATAATGTAGATATAAGTAATGTGAAGATATTCATTTATTCATTCACATTTTCCGGATATTCTTTATGACGAAGGTAGAAAAATTATTCGCTACTTATTCCGAGTGTAGTTTTTTACATATCCAGACGTACTTGGCGGTGACTACTGTGTAGGAACTTCAATGAGAGTACACCGAGAGATGTGTTTTGATATTATATGATCGTATTGCAATTATAAACTTTGGCCAAGAAAACTTGGGTAGGCTTTGACTTTATACTTTAGACTTTATAAATATCTGCATAGTATAGTTTACTATAAATATATGTATATATGTATATAAAATCTGATAACTAGGATGCATAATTAGTTGTTTATAAAAATTAGTGGTTAATGTGTTAATATATTATATGAAATGAGAATGTATGTAAAAAAGTTTAATTTATAGTATTTAAATCAGTTTCGTATGCATCAAAAAATGGCAATAGAACATTATGTAAAAGAAGAAAGGAAGGTCTTCCAGAGATCGTAACTGTAGCACATAATATGTGTACTGTCTGAATAACAAAGTCATTTACATAGGTCTTCTAATCATTGTTGGTTATTTATTTGAATTCCAGCTCCAATAAAAATGGTTTATAACTCTAGTTGAATTTCTTATGAAATATGTTATTCAAATTCTGACACCTGAAGTTGACAAAAGCTAACGTTAAGCAGATAGATGGATAGACTGATATACATATAGATACGTAGATTAACCTCGTTAAAATATAGATAAGTTAGAACTGAAAGTTTTGCATAACAGCTCGCCCCTTTATTATAACAATATTCGAAAAGTTTCAAGTATAAAACTCTTTTAATGCCAAAACACTTTACAAAGACATCTTTGATATAACACGCGAGTGTGTTGTAAAGGACTAATGACACGTCATCGCATGAGTCCGCCCACACGCTCCAACGATCACCGATCACTTCTCCGGTAATAAGTTTATCGACCATCGAGACTAGAGCTCATTTCGTCTTTTCAACCGCTCGGGTGGATAGTACTAATGTGTGGATAGCTTAAACCAGCGCTGGTTAGTATCTCGTATCTATAATTATATTTGATTTCTTATATCTACTCAGTTTAACTAGACTTAATTAATAATCTTACCATATCCCGACTAACTGAGCAAAATGAAAATAAAATTGATTGAGTTAGTACCTAACAAACTTTCACATTCTTAATATTAGTTCGGATTGCTACCACCTGTTTCTTGAACAACCACTCAAGTAATCTATTTAGCTTTTAACGGTTATTACTAACTACTTGGCCGAGGTCACGGCTTTCTTTGCACAAAGGGCGCTAAAGTTATGTAGCACATTTTGTCAGGCTTATCAATTATTTATCTCTGTAACAGACGATGTAACTAGTTTCCTTAAGGGATACTATTACTGCCAACATGCTAGTCAACTAAACCTTCTAACATATCTCAAAAACACCATCCAAAGATGATCTCTGTTTTCGAAGAAACATCAGCTACAAATTTTTACATGTTTGCATTAAATCGAAATAAGAATTGCATCGAAAAGCTCGCCAACAAGATAATACAATCTGTACCTCATCTTGTGTACAATGTAAAACTCTCAACCTGCAAAGTAAATGCACCTTCAAAAAGCGAAGAGTAGCAATCTAGCGAGGAATAATTTTTCCGTGCGATTGCGATGCGATGTTTTGGCGCATCGTTCGACAAATAGCCGCGCAGCGTCGCAGTCTGCAAGACGGCTTGCTGACATTACAATATCTGCCACCCACTCGCAGAGGCACCGGCAACTAGGAAAAAATGCAGAGATTGGCGAGGAGAACGCCGCAGCCTTGGGGTGCTAGCGGCCAATTCGCCACGTTGCAACGCGAAGATTGTACCGTCTATTTTGTTTGCCTCTTACCGTCTTATGTTTGCTTGGAGAAATTGTATGAAAGTGCATTTGACTTAAAATTGACATTTTGCAAATGCCCAAAAATTTTATGTCTGAAGAACTCCGATTGCATTCAAAATAATGTGCAATACGAAAACTAAAAAAGTGCTCATGTACAATTTATGCCTTGGATTTCTGAGTCATAGATGATAGTTAACGCT
Organism: Hypercompe scribonia; assembly: GCA_949316085.1. Classification (NCBI taxonomy): domain Eukaryota; kingdom Metazoa; phylum Arthropoda; class Insecta; order Lepidoptera; family Erebidae; genus Hypercompe; species Hypercompe scribonia. The sequence continues at coordinate 8,411,391 of OX438972.1, read as the reverse complement.
GTCTAGTTAGTAGTTAAATAGCTCATTCTCATTCTTGGAAACGTTCCCTAACGTAATAAGCGACAAGAGTAGGAAGCTTCGCGTGAAAGTTGAGAGCGTATGCTATCTCATGCAAATTACGGCAGATTTATCATAAGACGTCTCCGTAATTGCGACGTGAGGAGATATGACGGGAGCGCTTAAAGCCACTTTCCAGAAAAAAGGCAATTAAAGGGATAAACTGGAGCAGTTAGGTCGGGCGTCACGCTTGCGATATCTCTGAAGAGGTTGCGGCAAGTCGTGAGAGTACGGCGCGACACGACGCGACTCCTCCGCGTGCGTGCCCGCGCGCCACCCGCCATCAGACCCCACCGAACATGTAAAGGGCGTGGAGCAATATCATAGACTACAGACTGGAGACGGGGGTGGTACATCCGCCACTGACGCTATTGCACTTGAAGCTTTACAAAGCTAAAAGCAATACAGTTATTTGATTTAAGTCGGGTGTGTACCACCGCCTTCCGCTGGATTGTGTTTGTTCTGGTTTGGCAGATGTCAAAGTTGTATGTTTTGAAACAGAGCCTCACTGTTGTTTGCAATGTTTGTTCAGAGAAAGATTAGGTATTAGCTACCTATGAGAACTAATATTACGTATATTGACATTCAATGTATTATGTATTGACATCATTGGAAATATGTTATAACATACTAGTGCCAAATTCATAGACCAATATATAGGTTATGTAACAATTATTTAACAAGTAAACATCCATACTCACACTAAATATAAATAACTATATTTTATTAACCGTAACTGTTCTTTAAATATAAACTCGTTAAACGAACGAGCTCTTGGGCTTAACTATTATAAGGTTTATTACTAATGAAGTTTTTGACAATGTATATAATGATCTTTGTTTACAGACATACCATATGAATATTGCTATGTTATTGATTAAACTAAATTAATTATAGTAATAAAATTATTTAAGCTAACCTCAAAGTCACAATTTATAAACTGACTTAAGGAATTAATGTCCACGACAGCGTCATTGAGCCTATAAACAAAATGGGATCAATATATTTTACGTATGAGAACGACGTGTGACATTCAGTACGGTAATTAATGCAAATCATTGGTTGGACGTGTGATCAAGCCGATCAATTACGTTAATGAGCTCCTGATTCCATACTGCTGACGTTTCAATATTATGCAAATACTTACGTCTCTTTGCAGAGTAAAGGAAATCATACACATTCAAATTTATCAAAATCATTCAGTTAATCGAAATTATTATTATTTGTAAATTGATAAGTATCAAGTACAAATTTTAAATAGTAAACATTGGTTCCGAATCATTCATAAAACATATGTATGTTTTACACTGATTTACAGAGCGTTAGAACAAAGCTCCTAGTCGGATCGTCTGCACAGACTGTAATACTAACGGGGCATTCCCTAGATATGCGCTTTTAAGTTATTTCCGCGCAATTTGTCAATTACTTTGTATCCAATCGGCTGTAATATTTTAAGGGTATTCTACAATAATAAATCGCGTTTGTTTATACTGGTGCTCGTTCGTCTTTGTGTGACGTATTTAGTTGCATAAATTTGGATCAAATTTAAGTTCCTGAAAATTCATGTATTTAATTTATATGATAAGATTGCATACCTATCTTCAATAAGCAGAATTTAAAAATGTAGTGTTATCCTTCTCTAATCATTATAGGTAAGTTATCAGTTTTGCCAAAGTTATCATCATTTGTACTTAGAAGATATACTTTTGGTAGTTAAATCAAATAACATTTCTTTAATAATATTTTTTTTATAATATATTTATGTATAAATATTTTTTTGATAAATTTAATATTGTATGTATTCTAAAGAAACAAACGTTAGCATGACGTTTAGTGCAATAACAAAAGTTCTTGAGTTTGCCGTAAATAACTTTTTAGTTCATAAAACAACTTGAAAAGCATTGAAATGCACCTCAATATGCTTTCAACACGAATCTGTCTTGCACTTGACCGGTTTATGTTTCAAGATTTGACATACAAAACACGAAGGTCGCTTTACATTTAAGTTAAAGGTTTCATTGTAATCGGATCATCTGTCTGTGTGAAACACACTTCGGATTAACTAGTTTCCCCATGCAGACGCACTTAGAACGGATTAGTTACAGTCAACCAGCCTGTCATAGACACTGAACAAGGCTGGACATAGGCTTTCTCTATTTTGAATGCACTAAAATAGAATCTTAATCTTTATAATAACAATGTTTGTATCCAGTTTTACTATTCGTTGCAAAATCATTTAAAATTTACCTTTGACCTTTATGTATATAATTTTTGTTATATATAGACAGATATACATAGACTTAGAGTGACTATATTTATATCTAAGGATACAGATTCAGCATATTCTAAATTTTCTGCACTAAATAAAATGAAAACAAACTTTGTTGATTCATAGGTTTGAGAACTTCTTTTATATAATAGACCTACATATATTAGTATGCTTACCACTTACTATATTTTGAGGCGAATACTAAGTTCTATCACGTTTTGACCTATACTCTTTTAAACATTGCGAAAGAAAGGTCAAAGTTCAACAAAAAACTTTATTAGGCCTAAATGAAAGTGGTCCTATCGCTTGAAGAAAATCAATTCCGTGTAAATCGTATTTACTATTCTCGGCGCAAGAAAGATTATTCTGATAATAGTTATTCTTAAAATGTAATAATTTTGCCTTACTTGTTTATATTATGAGCTATATAGCACTGTAAAGTCACTGGCGAGAAAAGAAGTGGTGAAATAGGTTCTTACTCCAGTTTATTTAAAATTACAGTCTAGTAAATTAACAAAACTCTTATTTTCATTCCAGTGACAATCTTAAACCCAATTTTGTAACTGATATTGTTATTATTATCCAATTTTATTAGTATTAAAATAAAATATGTCAATTGAATTATTTCCTTTATTACCTTAGTAATATTCACTCCTATAAACCTTTTAAAATAAATTGACTTTCAGTATTCGCTGTGCTCTCCACTTTATGACAGGCCTGAATTAAAAACTATATATAAATATAAAGCATTTATTTATAATCTAGTCAGTGTATATGTATAATCAAAATAGAATTTTATTACCATTACCTGGTACAACAGATAGCTAAGTATAATCTTCGCCAGTGTGTTGCTAGCCGTATTCCATATCGTAAGCCGATCAATGGCTAATGAGCCCTAGGTGTATCGGAACTGTTTCAATATTATGCTAATGCTATCAGCCAGCTGAAAGCCTCGGTCGTCTCCGTAACGTTATTTAACGATAACGAAAACGTTCCTGATACACAAACGGTTTATTTTCATAATTAAAATAACGATAGTTTTTATTATAAATTGACGTTCATATTCTATTAAGTGTTATGAAGCTTTAAAATAAGACGAAATAGAAAAATTCTAAATATAATTAATTAAAAAACCAACTCTTATCGAAACGACTCAATTGATACGAAGTGAACGTATAAACGAATAAAGTTACCGTTTTTTACCTTCATTATATTTTTGTATTACGATATTGCTAAACAATAGTAATCAATCGTAAATATTTTTTATGTTTAGCAACGAAGGTGTACGTTAACAGCCCGTGATAGTCCACTGCTGGACGAAAGGAGATACTGTAAATGTAACTTCATGTATATTTAAGAAGATAGTATATTTTCATTGGTCTCTTCCAATAGACAGTAAATTATTACATGGTATTCGTCTCATCATGAAATCGCGTAGAGTAGAGATATAAGACTAACAACACAAGACTTTTAACATTAAATGAAAGTGTATCAAGACTTATCAATAACCTTATTACCTCATAAATTAATGAAAAATGAAATTTTACTACTTGAAACTGGCAATAAAAGGAGATGAAAGCACAAAATGACCAAGAGAATAAATAATGTGCTCTAAAAGAACTACAGTACGAAATTAGACTACCAAATATGCAAGATAGTTTATATATATTTTAATTTTATTTGTAAACCTTAAAATAGGCTTAATTTTAAAAGCGGTATTTTGAGGAGTTTTATTAATGTAATAAAAAAGATAACCTTACTTTTTCGCATTTTATTTGAGTTATGTATGTGCTTTTGACAAGCAATCCATTAATGCTAAAGAAGAACTTATAAACTTATAAAGAATCTCTAACTTATACCGTCTCCAAATAAGAAATATAGAATAAATCCTGAGAGTAAACATCAGGGCAATATACCTCAATGCCGAAAGCGGCGAGTGTGCTCACTTACAATATTCCACTTATGTGCTATAAACTGTATCAAACAAATAAAGGACTACTATAAGCATTCTTGTTGGACGTAATATCATGTTAGTAGTCATAAAAAGGACGCGGATTGAGTGTAAACAAGGGTGGGCTGAGATGTAGGAACCGCAATGCACCAAAGTGACGTAGTTCCTTGTAGGGTGACACTGACTAGCTCGTTTATCAAAGTCAATATCGGCTGTCGTACATATAACTTGTGTACTATACGTGTGTGCCTCACATCATTGATTTTGATATGCCTCTGTCGACTGCTGGAAGTAGTTTTTCGGGATTTACTTGCAGGTTGTCATGATAATTTAATATTTAGGCTTTCTTATTGTTATTTTTTTCAGAAGTAACACTTCGATAATAGATGATTGTCAACTAAATCCTCAACATGGTTTGCCTAAACTTGAACGGAATTCCCTGACAGAACGGAATACAGTCATAATCGAAAGTAAACAAAAGTAATTGTTCTTGTTGGTGAATGAAGACACCATCGGACAGTAAAACAGGCCATGCATTTGTTATAAGGAGGGGTTATTGCATCTGAAGCTGGGAGTAAAATGATACAAAAATAGAAAAATGTTTTGAACTAAAAAAATAAAATAAAGTTAAACATATTAACAAACAATAGTGTTCTGCCTCCAGGATAAACAATTATTTCCACTTATCTTTGGAATTAATTATTAGATTATCACAATATTTAATCAATATTGCACAAACTACTATTACATTGTAACCATTAACTGACATTTAATTGTATATGCGTCTTGGAGGACCACGCAGATTATGTCGGAGACAAATTATTACCTGTAAAAGACGATAACTCCGACTTGTCAAATAAATTAAAACTTAACGAAATACAAAAATTGTGTTTATTTTGAGTGTAGTAAATATAACTTCATATAACTAATTAGCCATGAGTTTAGCCTTTATAACATAAAAATTGGTCATTTTTTTGTAGATTTTTACAGAAAGATACAATTTGAGACTTTTTACTATTAGATTCTCGATACACACAAGTTGAAGTATAAATAGATACGCTTGAACCAAACCTTTTTTTCTATTTTAAGAGTCTGTCAAAGTGATTCTACGCTGCCTGATGAAAATCATGAATAGAATCCAAGAGTTGTGGTCACCATACTCATTGCAATACAGGCAATACAGTACGGTGACCCACACTATGGGGGCTTAGTGAGATACATGCAAGGAATGACAGTCGTCGTGGTCGTGTAAGGCTCACACTCTTAACATGATTACTGTCACCCTTGCACCAATGGGCCTCCGTTTATGTTATTTAAATCATATGCTGTACTTAAAGTATGCCAAAGACTAGATGGTATCAGGTACTACCACAATTGGTCTGGTATTATCGGTGACGGTAATTCCAAATCATTTTTTATTTTACTGATATGGACTCACTCAAACATTGAAGATGACATTTCAAAGGCAGAAAAGCACCTGTACCACTTGAACTGCAGGTGTTACGAACTATCAGGAAGCCGCTTGCTCATTCTGGCCATATTTGGAAGATATTTTTGTTTTATTTTAAAAGACAGAGGTTTAAAACAAGAAGGTATAGTCAATAGTTAAATAAAGAATTAATAATTATAATTGTTATTGCCTTATGAAATAATTTTATTAAAATATGATTTTTGATTAAATTTTATATGTAATTTTGATACATTTTTTGAAACTTGAAAATAGTTTAAATAGAATAGACATAACAATTGTAATTGATTTTCATAGAAATTCTTTTATATTATTAATATTTCATGAAAGTTTTAAGTTTTTGATAAGTAACTAACTTTTAGTTACAACAAAACACTGCACAAAACCGCAGTTCTTACACATACCACTTATAATACACTAAAGGCTTAAAGACCTATAAATTCTTTTTTTAATTAGAATGATGTCAAAGAAATCAATATGAAGGCAACATGCCTTACACATGCACTCACATACCTATACAACTTTAGATATTTTTCATAATAAGTTTGTTTACAAAACAATCTAAAACTATATTCACACTAAACAACCCGAATTTGCTACAAGGTGAGATGTTATGCTTATATCATAAATATTATTTCTCAAATGAAAAAAGTTACAATAAACACGGCTTTCATACAAAATACATTAGAATTAAAATTTTGTTATACGGCATATTTCAAATTGAATTATAAACAGCTTTTCGTACTAAGCTAAGTTCCGTAGCTATCACGTGTCGGCAAACTTATTTGAATAACAACGCATACAATAAACGCTCCCGTGCATAACAGTACGAAGGCGTTTGACAGGAACAGAATAACCGGGCCCGTATCACAAGAAACAATACAATGCGCAATACTGACATAAATCAAATTTTTGTATTCCTACGGACTCAATATTTCTAATATTAAAACGCAAGTCACGACAGGGTCGCGCGTCTCGCAAGATCGCCGTCCGTACAGTCGGCAACTATTAAAAATAGAGAATAGTGTAGCGTATTTCAGTTGTCATATTTCACGGTTTGGCCGATGCTGTATAAACACGTTCCCCGTTCAATCATCCAGCGATAGGCGGCGCCGGTGCGAATAAATCAAGTCTCTCACTTTTTCACCTGCCACACACAAAAGCTTTCGCACTGAAACTTGATTCGGGTTATTTCTGACGAAATATCAGCCTATTTGTTATACTATTGATACGGACGCACGTGCGCCGCGTAAGTTTGTACTTGTTGACGAGAGGGGATTGAGTGAAAATTGCTTTCCGACAATGTGCATAGAATTTAATGGTACTCGGTGCCAAGTCATTGGGATGTTATGGGTTTTCTTGATAAAAATATGTTTCATGAGTATTGGGTAAAATATATATAATCATTATGTGTAAATTTTTACCTGTCATATATCGATGAATAAATGTGTTATTCTAATATATATAAAAAAATATTAACTTTTTAAGTAAAGAAATAAGTAATTAAATTTAAAAAGTAAAAAATAAAAAAAAACAATATGTAATTAAAAATTAACATATATTATGAAGCCTATTTACAAGTAGAATAAATTCACAATACACAATAATCAAAGCTCGTTAGAACCGCCTTACAATTGATTACCTTTTTCTTTTAACGTGTGGAAATTCCCTTGGGCCATCACTCCACCGGGATTTATGGCGGGTTGGTGAGTCGGAATCGGAACTACTTAAACCACACGGTGTGCCACTCTGCTCCTGAGATAGGAGAGATCCGGGAACAGTCTAGCGCCTGCCCGCTAGTGTGGGCACCATCTTCGGGTAAACGCTCTATTTAGGTGACGTACGGCACAGGCAGACGTCGCCTCCTCACGGCCGGCCACTGCACTGGTTGGAGGGGAAAACCCGTCCCGTCCACCCGTGGCAACACTCAGGGCGGCTCGGGGCGCGGGTAAGCGAGCTTCCACTGTTTGATTCGTCGACAGTGAGTTGGGTCCGAGTGCAGATCGTCTTCCTGACCTTCTCTGCCGCCTCCTTCTGCGAAATGGCATCTTCACAGAAGGTTGCGACTGCGGTAAAACAGCTGTCGCTACTGCCCATTGAGCGTAACTGATTACTCCTGAACTAAGGATCAACAAGTATCTTAATCCTATTAGTATCATATATATATATATATATATATATATGTGTATATATACAGATAATATTGTAAAACGAGGCTAGACAAGAATGCTTATAAAACAAAATAATAAGCAGAAAGATAAACAGTTTTAAATAAATTTAAATAGAAAATCAAGATTTTTATTTCAGAAAATTAGGTAGCATTAAAAATATTATAACGCACGTAAACCAGTAGTTTCGCTCGTAACCCTTTAACTTAAGTAAAATACAAAAATATATTCAACAGATATCTAGATTTACTACAACACTTATCTCGTAATATAATTCATTTTTCTTCAAACAGAAATACTCCATAACGTTGAGACGTGACTTCCCTATGCATGACGTAAAATCTCTTTACTTTATCACAAACATAACAATAACTCAGGCGACTCGTTGATACTGACGGTGTATCGCGCACCGTAAATATCATACTTGAACACCTTCAGTATGTAATAACTCAATTATGGGGTAAAAACGTGTCACGTATCACTGGTGATAGTGCAATCTTGGATCACGATCTAAGTAAGAAACGGGGCATGTCAGTGCGGCGTCGATAAGTGCCTCTTTAGACTACGTAGCCTCTTACGACGGGGGCCGATAGCGTAATCCGAATCTACGTCTATTGTGCGTCACCGCGATCACACCGTGCGCCTGGCGCCAAGCGGACTATTCCGAGACTATAATCTTTGCCGTAAATGGATTTAATGCAAATTTCTTCACGGACGTTTCAATGGACTGATGAAAATTGTTACTTTACTCCTTTTGTGATATTCAAATAAGTGTTTGTTGGTGTTAGAGTTACTTTTTGCTCGGTTAATTCTCACTGACAACATAATCAGTCCGTGTGTGTTTACATCTTGTAATAGTTTTGTTATTTTTATTTTTACTTTTTCAAGAGATATAATCATTTGTTTTATCCTTTATTGTATCATTTGTAGCGTTTAAAAATAAAACACAGATGAATTAAGCGTAGTTTCTGTAAGACATGTATACAGGATATAGTAAACAATAACATCGTGTAAGCAAATATACGAAACAACACATTTTATTGCTTATAGTAGTAGTATTCCAGGAATTTCGTGAACGTGGGCTTCCTTACAAGCTTCAGAAGTTCATAATATGTAATAAGGAAAGAGTTATACCGATCGAATGACTTGTTTTTCTGTGATATATAGAAATTGAACGTTATCCTCCGAAAATGTAGGAGAAGACAAGTAAGATTCCTATAAAACTAAATTTATTGCGTTAGCTTACTGTCTTTATCGTTTTTCTCGGTGTTGAAAATCGAGCAATTGTATATTTTTATAAAAGCTACAAACATACTGAAAAAATAATTCTATTCATCATCACCTCTTTAGTCATACCATTGATAAATAAAAGTATCAATATGGTCACTGAAGTTTTATAATAATATAAAATTGAAAACACTCAATTTACAACATGTTCATGGCTATAAAAGCTAAACACAGATGAAAATCATATTGTTCCTTAAAAATATATTTATAACACATAAATACCTACGTAAATAAATCTTTTGAAACCCGAAAATATTACAATTCTAACACTATACAAAGTTCATTACAAACTACAATTAAATGTTATAATGCATCAGGTCAAATACAACGATTGGGGAGAAGGGCGCACTTAAGTGAGTAAGATTTACATAAACACGGTTCTGTCTTGCGGCTGTTATCATTCAATTAAATAAGATTTTGCGATCCGAAGCCACACCTGTTACGTGGACTGAAAATCTATTATGGTTTCTATGAGCAAATGATGTTCGTTCTAAATTTAAAACTTTGATTTCATTTTGTTTCCGTTGTGATAACTTTGATTGCAGAATTGGTTAAAATTAAACGTCCAAGTTAAATTGTATTTCTACGTTGGAAAAAATAATAAAGTTTTCTGAGGATATCTTGCGCAGTTAGACTGCTTACTTTTAATCGATTTTCATTTGTTCCAGCTGTTAATGTTCGAATAATGTTTAAGGTTTCAAGTCCAACTTTTCAGGAAATTAGTTCGAGAAAACATTGTGATAACCATTTCACTTGCCAAAATATTACAATGTTATGCTATCGCTTATTCAATTTCTTTTACAAGAAATATAGGCTTGCAATTTTCGTATTCCCCGTTAATATTTACGGGCCGCTGTGATCAATCTTGATTTAATAAAATGATAATGACGTCATCAATATGGCCTCTTATGAAATTTCATCGTGTTATCACGAAGTCTTTTCTTATTTAAATAATATTAAAGAGTCTGGCGTAACCACGAACGATGATGGAGGCTTTTGAAATAAAGATTAATTTAAAACAATTTGTGCCATTTGGCATTTAATAGTATGCTAAAAAGTTTAATTTGTGCCATTTTCATTTCATACGATAAATATTGTCGTACTTGATGCATGCTGTCATTGACAGGTTTATAATATAAGTGGTGATTTAACTTTTTTAATTATTAAATGGAGCTCGAACGTATTCATTAATAATTTATTATTCTAAAGTTTACAATGTTTCTTATTTATTTAATAACTAGTTTTTACTCCTGGTGTTGTTGCTGTGAAAATCCTTTTCTCTATCCATCTACCGCACGAAATGTACTTGAGTTAAGAAATAAGGTTAATTGAGAAATATTTCGTTGATTTTTACATTAGAGTCAGTGTACAGCCAAATATTTCGTTAAATACAAAGTATAAAAATATTTATATAACATATAAGAATGTCGTTGAAGTCCCTGCTGAAGCTGCCTTCGGAAGTTGATTAAAAAGTCATGGTCTTATTTATGGTTCTGTACCCAAAATGGCAAAAACGGCACCTTCATATTATAGTTTCACCATGTCTGTCTGTCCATCGGTCCACACTGTTTTTCAAAGACTATCTATTAGTTCTGGAATCCTCAAATTTTGCATGAACATGTTAGTCATGCCAACAAAATATTAAAATAAAATCCGGAAAAAACTTTTTTTAGGGTACCTCTAGTACCTCTAGTGTCGATATAATTTTTAATATTTGTCAAACGCATGGTGTAGAATGTCAGTCGATAAGTCTTTTTAAAGTAATAGGGGTTTGTAAAGACAATATTTTGATTAAAGTATCTATTAATGAGATATTAAACCAATTTTTTGTTAGAAACGAGCATTGTGTCACTCCCCCTTTCTTAACTAAATGGAAGTATTTGGAGGACTGAAAATGTTATTAAAAGAAATTTCAAAGGAAACGTCCCCATCTTATGTATATTTTAGTTACTTATTAATTAGCATTATTGTAATAGCTAAATATGGCATTCTACACTGGGTAAGGCTCGACGCGCACTTATCCGGTTTTCTTGTATAGTAAATCTTCAGCTGAGTGTCCCTTAAACATTGTGACCACTCACGGGGCTTGATGATAGATTAGATGTGGCAAAGATTATGTTACGTAGAATCTTATTTAGGTCTTTGTTACTTTTACTCTTATACGCGGATATCTGCGTGTAGTAGTTCAATGGCAGCGCTGAGTCATTTCTTCTTTTTAAACGGTTTCCTATTTCTATAAATGTTTATAAAGTACCACCGACGTCAGAAACACCAATTCTGTGGAAAACTGCTCCTGCACTTTAGTCATAAAATTTGTTTGTCTCGGAGTCACCGCAATCCAAGTGAAAGAGGTACGCGTAGATTCAACATTTACGTGGAGACTTATAATGAAGAATAATGGGTCCTCAAGGCAGCGTAGACTACGACAAAAAATAACCGCCCTGACGAAAAGACATACCCCAGCCCTCGTAAGTAAGCACTTCCCAAGCAAGCCGGGGTAGTAGAGATATACCGTATCGGTAAGGCGGCGTATTTGTGTCTCCATTAGAAAAAATATGACCGACCGTAATGTCTTCAGGTGGTGATGGCAGGTGGCATTTGTATGGAGTCTACGGATATTTGCGAACTCTGCGCCATTCTTACAAGGACTCTATAAGTGTTCTTTTGCGCACACACCTACCACAACACCATACGCCCCTGTATCATTGTGCCTCCAGTTTTGCACTCATCAGCGAAAGATGACAGTACGGATGCCGTTGTTTTAAGTTGTTCTTCATCGAGAGGGTAATACTGCCCCGGTCGAGCGGGACTATTCTTGTTGAAATCAGCATGGCTCTACTACTTACCCTATTTAAGTATTTATACTTATCCAAGTACTAAATGACCCAGTTTTGAGGTTACGAACATACGAGAAAATATACAGTTGGATTGAGAACCTCTTTTTCGAAGTCGGTTCAAAAATACAAATGTAAATTAACATGTTGAATGTGCCGCACTTTTGTGATAAAATGAATTTTATGCATTGTAACATCGATTTTACTCTATAAATATAAAAAAGAGCAACTACTAAACTTCAAATTTTTCTTCACTATTGCCAGTACAAATTATTCGAAACTACCCTAAGCGTGTTTGTACACTCATTTTATCCTCTCCATATTCTTTCGCTTTGCAATAAATAAGTAGGAGTAAATTCGGGTGAAATGCGACACAGCTTACGGCGCTTTGTCATCGTGTATTATACCCATAAGCCCTCAGTTGAGATACCTACCAGATATACTGTGGCCTGTCTGTGTCTCTTTATATTGATGCATTGCGAGGATATTTAAAACTGAAATTTTCACGACATACCTTACAAATTTAATACATAAGACGCCATTCTTTTCAAATTTGTGATACACATATATGTTTATTTATTTAATTATTTACAGGTTCAACTACAATTGTTACACATTACATAAAAATAATACAGGCGTGGTTAATTAAATATGAGTGTACGGCATCAATCGGCAAACATAACATTTATAGAAATATTTGGATTCTAGTATTTAATATGTTTATCAGGTATTAACGATATAATTTTAAGTGAAATTTGGTAGTTCACAGAGAAAAATAAAAAAAGACCCAAAACTGAACAAACATAAATTGCAACCTAATTTAGTTCGTCTACAGCATATTATCCTATGGTCGAAAATAATTAAACTAATATAAATAATAGCTTTACAGGTTTATTAAGGGTTTGAATAAGATTTAGGCATAATGTGTATTGTATAATGTGTATAATGTGCATAGTGTATACTACTTTTTTGTGGTATAGGGGGTACATGAACACACGAGTAACCTTATGGTAAGTGATTACTGTAGTTTAGTGATACGTGCTAATTAAGTACATTGTTGTACTTTAATCCCCTTCCCCTAGAATCAAGAAGAACCAAAATCCTCATTTCAGCTTAGATACATTCACTGACCCGCGGTAGCAGTCCGTTCGAGCCTGGCCCATATATGTATGTCAAAAGATATCCCTCCAACACAAAGGAAGGAACCTGCGAGCAAACAAGATAATCGTCAATATGAAGTATATTTCTAGTGACAATTTTAATTGTGTCAAAATAATTTTACTCATAAACAGCTCCATTGATGCATAAGAAAACTCTATTACACAACATACTCTACTAATTACACCTACAATCCTTGTAACTTTGCTCTGAATTTTTTCTATTACGACACTGAGAAGGTAAATATGTAACTATATGCTGAATCAATAAATCAATAATAATGAATTAAAACATTTTGAAAAGAATTTTAAGGTAAAATTATATTATTAAAGTTTTTGTTGTTGCAAATAGTGACAAACCGGGCGCTGTATTCAGTATTGAGTTACTAAGTATTATTGAACTACTACAGACTCAATTTACCGACAAACGTTTTGACAAAATACATCTTATCAATTCAGAATGGGAACATAACCACGTTGCTTACAATTTCAATACCGCATTCAGACGGCATCTGTTTCGCCCTATGCACTCATACGTGTTTGAAATGCGTGAGAGACTAAGATTTGCGTTTGAAAGGTAACGGTTTGAGAAGCTTACCGTTGTTTAATACTTGTCAGGTAAATGAAGTTTTCGTAAGAACGTTTACTTGTTGCTGTTAATAAGACCTTAAGGAACAACACGAACAGTACAAAATTAACTTATACATAAACATCACATATCGAGTTACATGAATAAATTGTTAGGTTTTTCAAGTAAGTTATATTATTTTATAATTCTACTATAGGATATCTATGAAACCTTGCTTAATTTTCTATGTAATTTTAGTTGTATATCTGACGGCGTTCACTTTTACATATTGCTTACAAATTTATTGTTTGATCTTTACGAATTATCAATTTTGCAAATATGTTTTAAAACTTATATTTCGTTTTTAATTGAACAGTTCATGCTTTATAATATTTTAGTATAACTTAAATATAAATATTACTGGCTACAAAACAAATAAACGTATATTTGCTTCGTTTACTTTATTTAAAACACATATATTTAAAATGTTCTCACTGAAAAGCTGTTTATAATATATTTACTTTACCTATTTACAAATAGTTATAAATTTACGTATGAACGTTTCAATTTTTTACAAAATAATTAAATTTACTCCCACATTATTAAAGATATAAAATGCTGTAAACATTCACATACGAAATTCAAGATTAAACCGCAGTATAAAGTAAATGATAAACAGTGAACCATCTTCACCATTCCGTTCAATCAAATGTTTGGAGTAAATATGTTGATGAAAATGTATGGCAAAAGACAGGTATGAAAGTACGGTCATTGTGCGGAGACGCAATCAGTTATATTTGCATTTAGGCAGGTGCTATTATATCGTGTCTCCTGCCACCCCGAATACTACATCCCACTACCAAATTTGTGGATGAATTTCTGTCGAAATGTTAATGTATTTAAAGTGTTTACTAACTGCGTGCCAAGCCAGAAGCGTTCCGGGTAATTATGCTTTTGCTATCAATTCTAAATAGTTATTTTATTTAACAGACCTGACGCATTTGTCATTGAAATACACATTTCTGTACGATTTTATTATTAAACTGCTACAAATATTTTTATTATTATTAATGCCCATTAAGCGTAAATTAGGGATGCTTATTTTCGATCAAAAAGTATTCTTGATCCATAGTTTGATTGTGAAATATTTATAAGTAAATGGTTAAGGATCCAATGAGTCAGAGTTAAATAAACAGTGCAATCAGATTTCGATTTGTTATTTATTCATACACAGCGAAAAGAAACAATCCAGAGTAAAATGTTGCGTTAATACTACAAAGTCTACATAAATATGGTAAATAATTACAATAAGAAGCGAGATCGAGGAAAATCACTGGCTAGCCACTCGCAATTAGCCAAAGAACACCCAACGGAAATAAATAAGGACATTAGCTTTCCCACCGCAGATTCGACTCAGAACAAAAACGTATTATTATGTTCAGTTAAATATTTATACGTACATGATATAAAGTCAGGATGTTTTGTCACTTGCTTGCTCTACTAATTTGTTTACATGTAATATAGTGACCTGTTTATGGATCACGAGTTTAAACATAAATACTTAACTTGCGAAGAACATTACATTCAATTATACAATCACTGTCTAAAACTCATTTAGAGAATGAATATTTAGGTTTAAGTTAGGATAAATACTTTTTATCGATTACATTTTCATTGAATTCTAATAAAACTTGTAACTGGGATTATACCTATCTTTCAGAGAGACACTACAACTCACAATTGCCGTGAGCCCATTTTACTGTTTTTTATGGTTTTTTTTTCTCATTACATCTTGTTGTCAAGAATGTTATAGGTATTAAACTTTTCATAAAAAGTAGTACTATTGAACCTTATATCCTACTAATATTGTATCTTGTTAAGTTATCTAATGATTTACAAAAGTTAAAAATATCTCAGTATCGAAGAAGTTTAACTTGATATTTTATTAACTATTTTCCAAAATTAAACATAATTCTCACAATTTGACGAGGTTATATCAATGATCGATTTTAAATTAATAATAACGTATGTAGAGAGTTAAGTGTGTGAAAATTTTCCCAAACGAGTATTGTAAATTGTCTTGGCAATGCCGTTTTATCGAGTTCTGAGAGTTCAGAAATATTTATTCTTTACCTAGGAGTACTTTTACATGACAATTACATCTTTATAAAACTGTATGGTTAGGATAGAGAATCCCTGAATCACATGGATGTTCTAACGTAGAAATTAAAGATTGAAATGACATTACACTATTATTGCATTTGATTACGAGGATTAATATTTACATAAGCCATGTAACAGGTAGACCTTACGTTTAACAGGTGATTAGATCTATTGGTTTCTTAAAAAATCTGAAATAAACCACTGTATGTTTTTTACTTGATTGGTTCTCATGTTCAAGTTCATGATCGTTTCCATTTGATTTAAGATTTTCAAAAAAAGTAAAAAGGGGAACATACAGCGTAACCAACTCAGCATAATTTTGATACAGGAAATCCAATTGATTTATCAATTGATGTATCGTATATTAAAAAAAAATTGTGATCAAGTTAAAAGCCAGGTAAATACCGAAACTCAGATAAACGTAATATCAAACAAATAGAATAATACATAAAACGTAAGGCAATCATTATAGTGAAGTGTATCGTTGTAGTGAACGATCGAAGTTGTGGGCAGGCAAATGGCACGCGGGACTGAGTCGTGATTAGGTCGGGGACTGCAACTTCCAACGCATTGCTATCGTCTTTTAATAGAGAATTTCGTTTCAAATAATATTTTTGCGCCTTTATGTAAGGATTTGGACTATGAGTTTTTAATGTCACTTCTAAACTGCTCCGTACTTACGTCAAAACTCAATCTTGAAAAAACTTGCCACCTAAGGACACACTAATTGAGGAATGCTATAATGCCGAATGGTACAGTTAGAGGATCATATGTTTATTCATCAGTTTAGTAATATATATATTATGTTGTAATAAGTGTTCTTATATAAAATTAAAAGGGGTCGGATAGTTTTCAAACCAAATAAATGTGATGAAAGTTAAGATACAAAACACGACCAAAGGATGTAAAATTTACTTTCGAAGTTGCACTTAATTAGCGAAGGGAACAACTATCATTAACTTGTTCATTGCCTAGATTATCTAGATTCTGAGCCAATTTGTTTTTATTAATGTTCAAATAAATTAGATATAATTTGTTCAAAAAATTTAAACAGAATATTGAAAGATTCAATATTGAGAACATAATCAACAAAACAGCTCTTATCTTAAATCAGATAGAATATTAAATTGGTGAGTAAAACTAAAACAAACTAATTTCTGATCATTTGAATAAGATGGGGCAATGCAGCTCGTATTTCTAGCTAGTGCCTGAGGAAGGTAAGCATTATTATTGCGGAGCTCTTCACTTTATTCAACAGCCGGTCCCTAACGCTTCTTTTCGCTAAAACCGATTCCTTGTTACTTGATTTCTACATTTCGGAAAACCGTAAATATTTTTCTCCAGGGTGCTTTTGCAGCTATGAAGAATTCAATAGCGGTTCAGTATTTGAATTGGAATTATTAAATTGAGAGCACTATTATTGATTAAATCACTCTTTCATTTCTATACGTATGTAAAAATATTATTGTCAGAGCTATTTAAAATCGTGTTCAAACCAATATACAAAATGTACATTCTAAAATCCTTTGAAATTGTTACGAATTATTCTGTAATCAATGAAACGGTGAGATGGATTACCTTTTCCCCAGACAAACTACTATTTACTTAAAATATTGTATGTAAGTGCAGTCTGGTATCAGTTTTTTTTTGTACATTTCATGCATTTATATTTGATGTGCATATGCGTGCAGGATACATTGAATGGCATTGAAATAGATGCCGCTAATTGATGATGTGATAGAATTTATTTTATTTCTTGCCTAATGTTTTTTTATTTTATTGAATTATAACTCTACACATCAAGCATCTTTGTTAAGGATTCCACAATGTATTTCATTTGACTAAGTGTCAAAAAAGCTATAACTCTGCGATCCTAATGGAAATGTTGCTCAAGTATGCAAAATTCTTAATGAAATAATAAAAATACAGCCTAACGAAGTGCCATAAACACATTTATGCATTTACATCTCAATAAAGGATTGGATTGAAAAGCTATCAATTCCATTTTACTTTTGCGAGTTTTAATAAAAATTGAAACATATTTCGGTTTCTGGTATAAGCTAAGTACATTCAGAGTTTTTCCTGTGTTTTTTTTTCCTTTGTAAGAGATTGCGCTAAGTGATCACATTTCGATATTAAACCATTTGCCGAAGGCCGGTGCCGGCTACGTATTTCATTTTACTGAGTGTCTGACGTGAATTTTGGAGACTTGCTTTTTGTCGAAATTATTTTCCAATCTCTTTATTACATCTAGTGTCAATTTTGCTGTCTTCTTTTATCACTGTCTTTTATTCAGCGTATCTTTTACAAATAATATTATCCAGTAGATGCTTAATTTTATAATTGAAAAAAAGTTAACACTGGAATTGCCGAGACAATACACAATACTTTGCTATAGTTCATTATTAAATTAAGTTTTAAATTATCATTTGTGATCGTTTAATTACTTGGGTCGTTGGCTTTGCCGCATTTTACACAAATCTTCCCATTACAATAGACCCGAAACCTTAATCCTAGCAAAAACAAGCCTCACACATTTGCATAACTACGTACGAGTATTACGTAGTACGGCAAAAACTTCATGATTATGCCGTCTGTAATCTGTTATTTTACAAGTTACCCTTCGATGTTCAAATTAGTGAACTTCGAACTAAACTTTGACGTGAAATAAAAAGTATTCACGAGTCGGCTTTAAATAGGTAAAGTTTTGGTACGATAAAAACATTTTTATTTCTGCTTTTCTGTAGCTTTTAAATTAATTATATCAGCATTTTCCTTTGAAATGCTGAAATACTTTTTATTTTGGATAGATAGGGTTGGATTGTGTTGTACGCAGCCATTTATGTTTGAAAATTTTTAGAATTACTGTTGAATTCAACCAGAGCATTCATGTAAAGAAATGGATGATCTCTTACCCAACGTTGAAAGAGGAAAATGGAAACTCGTTTCCTGCTTGATCCAATGTTTGCTTTATTTTGAATTGAGTTATATTTTACATTGCTTGAAATGTAAACAAATAGAAAGAACAATATTATGAAGTACATAAAAAGAGTAAAATCGAGTGTCTTAAAAAATGGAAAACAATGCTGGTAAGTTACATATCGCTATCTTGAAAAGTAGTATAAAGTTTAAACTCTTACAAAAATAAATACAAAAATACAGCTAAACTAATTTACATATTGGCAATTCTTACACAATTGAAGATGTAGAAATATGAAACAGAAATCATGTTGTATTTATTTTATGATATACTTCATTTGGTTCTCGTACTGTAGTATTATACAAGTATTCCTTTCTAGTTGTAACAGCATTCGAAATTGAAACTTGTGAGATACTTTCGCCAAGTTTCTTCGCTATAGAACTCCCAGTATCTTTACTCATTAAATTCATTAACAAGATTCAACGTCAGTATATTTGATGCTCTCAGTTCGCTTTCAATATTTCCTATTCGTGTAATTCATTTTGTGCTGTACCCGACGTCTGTTTAAGCGAAAATATTCCAGAAACTCTTTGAATGTCGATGTTTTATGTTTGAGGTAAATAATTTAAGCACTTGTGAAAACTTCGTTCTCTTGATTAACGGGGCTCAATTAGGTACTTAAAGTTAAACATTTCAAAGAGCAGCGCTGTGTAATTGTTAAGCAATGTTCATCGGCTACTGAAACAAAATTTTAAGTCTGACAAGTTAAATAATACTTAACTTGAATTTATTTAAGACTAAAGCCTTTAAAACAGAATTTAATATTTCAATCGAGCAAAGTGCATAAACATCACTGAAAAACAGTAAAATGAATCATAAAAAATCTTAGACACGTAATACAATGCCTGGATTTAGACTCAAATTTCAAGATTTTAAATATTACAATGTACTTCGTCGAACTGCAGTGCGGGCTCTGTAAATTCCATTTAGCTAAATAGCTTTTGAGAGAGATAAAAATCTGCCATACAATGCTTGCCTGCTTCGAGTAGGAAACTAAGAAAATTGAAAAGAGAGTCGCCAAGTAAGACTGCGACGTCGATGTTCCGATTTCAGGGAACCTGAGATTTCGAATTACCAACGTCGTAAAAATTGAGCGTGTAAACACTTGCGACTTAAGGTTGGGCCGAACTTTTTGTTGGTTGAGATTGTCTCTATCTGGCAATCTTGGTTTTAATAAGTATATAACGTTCCCAAGATGTACCTGTGAGAACAGGATTTACATAATCATTACCATATCTAGCGCAGTGGCGTATTATACCCGAGAGGTTAATAATGCTATTTTCTCACCACGTTTTCACGTTGCTATTTCAAGTTATCGACCTCCTTTATCTACATCGTCATTGTTACTAGCCAGTGGTGGAACGATCTACCTTGGACCATTAATATACCATGGGTGGATCGTGGCGATTTTACCCTTGAATTTACCTTGTTATTGTCATAATAGAAATGTTGTGGGTAAGCTGTAGGTGTAACACTTTGTTTATCTTGTATGTTTTTGATTTTAAACTTGGTTATAGCTTAATAAATAATGTAGCTAACTTTAATATAAAAAGTAATTTACTATTTTTATTATTTAACATTTGGAATTCCTCACGAATGTAGATTAATAATATACATACTTATCGTTAATTTATTTTGCAGAGATTACTTCTAACGTTAGTAGGAATAACCATAGACAATAAATAGATTGGAATTTACTAAGCTCTGTTTTTACAAGCATGTAATAATGTTCTCATTTTTGAGATATTTTTAATAACTGTATAAATAAACAAAAAAAAACTTTAATATGTGTTACAATATCTAAATTATAATTTAAATTCATTCAGTTGTGCTAGTAACAATGTCTTAAAAATTATTGATGGTAATGCATCAGTTTTCGATGAAATTATTTTTTCGTACCTCTGTGATGAATATTGTCAACAAAATGTCAGTTGCAAACAATAAACTACCAACATGAAACATGAAATGAAACATTCAATACAAGAATTTAATTTAGAATATGCAAATATTAAAATTATTTTTGAAAATGTATGTCTTACAAAGTTTCAATGTTGAAAATAATTCTCATTATGTTGAAGAGTCACGAAGCGACGAGACATGTGTGTCGGTGCGTGGCGAGCACACATGCGCGGCAGTCGGCTCTACTCACTCTAAGTCTATTTAACGGATCGCGGACTTCGTTCCTTCAAAAATAGATAAGTAAGCGCTCATGCATCTCAGTACTTCAAATTACTTTTTGCATGGAAGCTGAATTGTGGAGTTGAACCGACAAATGGTCCCCATTGCTAATAATGAATGTGTCATTTCAAACTGAAATGTGAACACGATTCTTAATTCGCGTTATGCTAATCCATTATATTTCTTTGGGGAATCACATTTACTTAAAATAGTTTTATAAAACTCATTAATTACATACCTACAATAGTGTTATAGTATAATACCAGTGAGTAACCTTATTTTCAGCCGTCCGTTATCTACTTAGTCTGGCCATAAATACTGTTACACTTAATTATAAAAAAATATTACATTTGAATTTCGAATCTGTCATTTTTATACGATTGTTCATTGTGTTTTCTCATTTTGGCGCCAATACATTGTAAAATATTTTGCGATATTAAAATGGTGTGGGGTGATAAAGAGAACCGAATCGCGGTGATAGCATTACACAAAGTAGGTATGGAGCCAAATGCAATTTTTAAAACTCTCCATACACTTGGTATTAGTAAAATGTTTGTGTACCGGGCTATTAATAGGTACAATGAGACCTCCTCTGTTTGTGACAGAAAAAGATCTGGCCGTCCACGTAGTGTTCGTACGAAAAAGGTGGTCAAAGCAGTAAGGGAAAGAATTCGAAGAAATCCTGTCCGAAAGCAAAAGATTTTATCTCGGGAAATGAAGATAGCACCTAGAACCATGTCGCGTATTTTAAAAGATGACTTAGGACTTGCAGCCTATAAGAGACGCACTGGCCATTTCTTAACTGATAATTTAAAGAAGAATAGGGTGGTAAAATCGAAACAACTACTGAAGCGGTACGCAAAGGGAGGTCACAGAAAAATTTTGTTTACGGATGAGAAAATTTTTACAATTGAGCAACATTTTAACAAACAAAATGACCGTATTTATGCTCAAAGCTCTAAGGAAGCTTCCCAATTAGTCGACAGAGTGCAACGTGGACATTATCCGACTTCAGTGATGGTTTGGTGGGGTGTTAGCTATGAAGGAGTGACTGAGCCATATTTTTGTGAAAAAGGTATCAAAACATCGGCACAAGTGTATCAAGATACCATTCTTGAGAAGGTAGTTAAGCCCCTTAACATCACCATGTTCAATAACCAAGTATGGTCCTTCCAGCAAGACTCGGCGCCGGGTCATAAAGCTCGGTCCACGCAGTCTTGGTTGGAATCGAACGTTTCGGACTTCATCAGAGCTGAAGACTGGCCGTCGTCTAGTCCCGATCTTAATCCGCTGGATTATGATTTGTGGTCAGTTTTAGAGAGTACAGCTTGCTCTAAACGCCATGATAATTTGGAGTCCCTAAAACAATCTATACGATTGGCAGTGAAGAATTTTCCCATGGAAAGAGTGCGTGCTTCTATTGATAACTGGCCTCATCGTTTAAAGGACTGTATTGCAGCCAATGGAGACCACTTCGAATAAGCTTTTTATATTTTTAATTGTTTTATATTTATGTATTAAACTGACACACTGTAAAAGTAATAAATGTTATTTGCAGTTAACAATTTTCTTTTTTCTTTATTACAATATTTATGGCAAGACTAGGTATAATCAGTTAGATATGATTTAGTATTAAGAACAACTAAAGCAGCCGAACGAACTTACGCAATGGTCAATAAATCTAAACTTTGTAAGAAAGTAATTCTGTTTCTATGCTTATGCGATATTTCTGTCTCTAGAGATAGCTACACATCGTAATCTGCTGAATGTGCGACATGATATTATCGTACCTATTTGTTTTGTTGCTAAAGCTTTATTTTACTTTTTGGGACATAATGGCGAAACCATAGTCGTGGGTAAAAATCCAGTAAACTTTATACCGGCACAACAATAGGGATAGTATCTCGGCGAGTAAACACAAAATCTCTTAGAATTTTCACTTGGATGGTTAAGAGCGTGCTTTGTCACTGAAATAGGAGTTTTTCAGTGGAACAGTTACCTTTATAAGGACTTAACGTCGCAGGAAACGGCCTTCTAAGTATACGAGCACGAGGGCGCCCTCTCGTTGCTGATAACAGAATTATCCGAATGACGCCATCTATCTTTTAAATGTGCACCTTACTTTTGTGCCCTGTACGTTGTGGGTGTCACATACGCGTATTGCCATGGATTTTTTAAACATTCATGTAATGGTTGCTTATCAATTATTTACACTAGATACACTTTATTCACTGTTATCTACTCATTTATATTTGAGTAAAGTATTTTTACGCTAAGCTACATTTGAATTGAGCTTAATAAATACAGGACACTATCTAAAATATTTTGTTGTTGGGTAGTTTGTTCCACTACTCCTTTTCCTTAGTTAAAACCCGAGTGGCAACAGAATGAGCGTTTTTTAAGGATTATGTTCATGTAGTCCTGTGTAGTTTGCTCTCTTAGTCGATTCTTACGACACCCATGGGATAAATAGGGGTGATGAAATGTTGTATCCTTAATCCGTCACCACACTGAGACTGAACTAGAAAAAAACTTTAACTACTAAGCTTAACAGTAATGAGTTTGATAATTTTAAAATTGAGATTAGAGAGACCTGCTTTCCAGATCTGTTCTCTTCACAATGTGACTGTTCACAAATAACTAGGTCGAAGGATGTTAAATATCTTAGTGTTTACATACATAGTCATTGAAACTGGAAGTTTCGTGTCAATAAACTCACAAGTCGGATTCGAAAATGTATATTTATTTTTAAAAAACACAAGCACTCTACGGATTCTGAGATAATCAAAACTGTTTATGTTGCAATATAACTGTCCATTGTAAGTTACTGCATTTTTGTGTAGGGTGGTGTACTAAAACATCCTTTCTTTCTTTAGAGTAGTCAGGGCAAGGTGTCTTCAAATTTATGACCTAAGCCTAAACCTTTCCGGTACCGTACCACTGATTTCTACAGTGAGTGTTAAATTCTGACTGTGAGACAGCTCTTTGTGTAAGTGTCATCCTCCGTAGGCATCCTACACTACCTCATGACCTCGATACTGTCAACAAACATAGATATTTTAATGTATGTCCAGTGCAACAAAAATGTAGAATGATTGCTCGCACATTGCTACTCATACGTTTAATCATCTGTACAATAAAGTAAATAAACCAAGTGTCGTTGCAACCATCTTTCGCAATAATTGTAAAGCTGCTGTGTGTCATTGGACTCTATGGAGAAACAGAGGATTTGATACAATGTGAATACATTTTTTTTGATGGAGTAGAAGTTCAGGTGGTCAGACGTAGAATTCAGGAGTACGTGGTGTTTACACTAAATATCGCCCCGGCGGCTAGTCCTACTCTGGCATCCTACTCTGAAGAGGGTTCGGATCATATTTCAGTTCACCTCTAGGATCAAAGCCGCACCTAGCTGGGCTCTATCCTGAGTGAAACCGCATAGGTCCACCCCGCCTATCAGCCCGATCATTATATTTTATTGTAGAACGATTGCATTTTTACAATGTGGATCATAACACTTTAGCCCAAAATCTATATTTATATATTTTTCGGCAAATATAAACATAATAAACTTAGCATTCACCGGTATGTCAAATCATCATTACTTGTAACACAACTAGCCCATACATACTTACACCAAACACACACATACACACTCTCTAATACAAACACACACGCATACACACATAGGCACTTACACAGATATACATGCACATAAACACAATTATTTATAAAGAAGCACAATTACAGTTGTAACTTATAGTAATTGGGTTGTAGTCATGGATGTTTTTTTAAATTTTTCTTACATTTATTTTTACTCATTTTTTTTTCTTTTCGTGGTTTGTTTTTAAATTAACAATGTGTTCTTCTTACATTTACGTACATCAGGTACGTAATAATACACAAGGGAACGCTGGTATCCTAAACCCAAATTCAATCTTATTCTAAGTATCAGAGTTTATTTTAAATGTTACTTAAATATATTATGTGTTTTTGACACTGTTTATGTATCTTTATGTATTGAGAAATAAATCTTATTATTATTGTTATTCGACACCGTTCCTGAAGCCACACTTCCACGAAAACTCTAACAAGTGAGTGTCAGGGGTATACAACACGTTCTATTTCGAAATTTCTTAACAAATCGCACGCAAATAGTTTTAATTGATAACCACACTAACAATGAACTACCGATACAGTACGACGTACCAAAGGATAGTATATTCGGTCCCACGTTCTTCCTCATGATTGTAAATGACCTCTGTGAGCTTAAAATTTTAGACACTTAAGTTGTGTGTTATGCAGATGATATCACACTTAATTTTTTTACAGAACGTGAATAGAACTAGAAAATAGGGCACAGTTTTGTTAAAATGCAGCCACAACATGACTCAAATCACATTTTTTTTCTTTGTTTTTTACGTGTGGAAACACCCTCGGGCCGTCACCCCACCGGGGCTTACGGCGGGGTGGTGTGTCGGAATCGGACCGACTAAAACCACACGGTGTGCCACTCTGCGCCTGAGATAGGAGGGATCCGGGAACTGCTGCTATTACGACATCCAGATACCTTCTAGCGCCTGCCCGCTACAGCGGGCATCATCTATGAATAAACTCTATTTTAGGCGACGTCCGGCACACGCGGACATCGCCTCCTTGCGGCTGGCCATTGTAGCGGATGGAGGGGAAAATTCGTCCCGTCCACCCACGGCCACACTCAAGGCGGCATGAGGCGCTGGTATGCGCGCCTCCGCCGCCCGGCTCGCCGGCGGTGAATTGGGTCCAAGTGGATATCGTCCTCTCGGGCCTTCACCGCCTCCTTCCGCGAAATTACGTCTTCGCAGAAGGTTGCGACTGCGGTAAAACAACTTTCGCTACCGGCCATGGAGCGTATGACGGCCAGTAGCGAGAGATCTCCTCCAATAACTGCAGTGAGGACCCCACGCTGCGCCGCCCAGGCAGAACAAACCGCTAGCGTGTGCTGTGCCGAATCCTTACTGCAGTCGCAGTGGCGACAGGCGGGACTCAATTTCCTCCTAGCGACCGAGTGCAGATACTTCCCGAAGCAACCGTGCCCGGAAAGGACCTGCGACAGTCGGAAGGAAAGGGTCCCGTGCTGCCGCCCTGCCCACTCGGCGATGACCGGCTGGAGCCTCCACGAGGGCAAAGTGGTATATTACAAATCAATCTATTATTCGCAGAGCATATGTGTATGCCTTACTCCTTTTAGACGGCGCAGCGAAAACTATTACAAAACCTTTTGAAGTAGACAGAGCTATTTTAAAAGTAGCAACATTCCGCCCTATAATATTCTCAACAACTATACTCTATAACAAATGTAACCTTCTGAACGTCCGACAGTTATTAAATTATCATAAAAGCCTCCTTCGATGTTATATCAAGCCACATAAAAAAGTTACAAAAGACAAAATTTGCGTGATTCTAAGACCCTGAGTTTAATTCATCAAACTATTCTTTTACGTCTCAGGGCCTTATTTCTATAACATAATTAACTCAAGTTGCCCGATATATGATTTGTCGCAGCTTACAAGCAAGAAGGTAGCTTATTCGTATCTCGAAAATAAAACGTTTGATAAAACTGAAATGTATTGTCATAATACATACAAAATATATTTGTTTACCTATATTACTAAAACACACAGACACACACATTTTAAATTTTTACATGCAGGTGTAAAATTGTAGAACTAATAGTCGTAAAACTAAAGTTTATATCTAAGCATCACTAAATAATACTGTTAATAAACAAATTCACTGTATACACAGAGAAAATGAAATTGTTATTCCTTACCTCAGGTCACCACCTAACCTGCTCTAAGAACACCGCCCCCGGGCCGGACGGGATACCTGCCCGAGTGCTGGCCCGAGCCCTCGAACACATGTCGGACCGCCTCAGGGAGGTCCTGGACGCTAGCTTGGCGTCCGGACGCTTCCCTGAGTGCTGGAAAAGCGGGAAGCTGGTCCTATTGAGGAAGCCAGGACGGCCAGCCGAATCGGAAGCGGCCTATAGGCCCATCGTGTTGCTGGACGAGGCGGGTAAACTGTTTGAGAGGATACTCTCTGCCCGCATCGTCCGGCACCTCTGCGAGGTGGGCCCCGATCTGTCGGACGCCCAATTTGGTTTTCGGGCGGGGCGTTCGACGGTCGATGCCGTGTTGCGCCTGAGGGCCGTTACCGAAGAGGCGGTGAGCTGTGGCGACGTGTTATTGGCGGTGTCGTTGGACATCGCCAACGCATTTAATAGTCTGCCATTTAGCTGCATCAGGGAAGCACTCCACTACCATGGGGTGCCAAAGTACCTGAGGCGGCTTATGGCAGACTATCTTGAGGAGCGTACCGTCATGTACGAGGACCGAGACGGTGTTCTGAGGCGGCGGCTCATGTCGTGCGGTGTTCCACAGGGGTCTGTCCTCGGACCACTCCTGTGGAATATGGGATACGACTGGGCCCTTCGAGGTCGTCTTCCCCCCGGGCTGGGCGTAATTTGCTACGCAGATGACACATTGGTCACGGCCCGGGGAGCAAACTTTCAAGAGGCGGCGCGCCTGGCCACCACGGGTGTCTCTCTGGTGGTCGGGCGAATTGAGGCGCTAGGTTTGCGGGTGGCCCTGGACAAGACGGAGGCCCTTTTGTTCCATGGGCCCCGTCGTGGTCCACCCTCCGGCGCCTCCATCGTGGTCAATTCGGTCCTCGTACCGGTTCAGACCCAGATGAAGTATCTGGGCCTGATCCTCGACGGCAGGTGGCTCTTCGACGAGCACTTCCGACAGCTTTCTCCAAAGCTGGTCGGCGCTGCTTCTGCCCTTGGGCGACTTTTGCCCAATCTGGGTGGAGCTAGCGTCGCGACGAGACGGCTATACACGGGGGTTGTCCGGTCAATGGCACTGTATGGTGCACCGGTGTGGGCGGCGGCTCTGACCGCCCAGAATAGGGCTCGCCTCTGGCGCCCTCAGAGGATATTGGCGGTTAGAGCCATACGCGGTTACCGCACCGTATCGACGGAGGCGGCGTGCGCCTTGGCCGGAACTCCCCCGTGGGATTTGGAGGCGGAAGTGCTTGCCGAAGTTTATCGACGGACGGTTGACTTCCGGGCGGGTAGCGGCATACGGCCCCCGCCCGAAGAGATACGCGAGTGGTGAGAGGCCGCTCGTCGAGCCACGATGGCTCGTTGGTCGTCCCGGCTGGAGGCTCCACGTGCTGGCTTTGCCGCCGTGGAGGCTCTCCAGCCGGTCATCGCCGAGTGGGCAGGGCGGCAGCACGGGACCCTTTCCTTCCGACTGACGCAGGTCCTTTCCGGGCACGGTTGCTTCGGGAAGTATCTGCACTCGGTCGCCAGGAGGGAATTGAGTCCCGCCTGTCACCACTGCGACTGCAGTGAGGACTCGGCTCAGCACACGCTAGCGGTTTGTTCCGCCTGGGCGGCGCAGCGTGGGGTCCTTACTGCAGTTATTGGAGGAGATCTCTCGCTACCGGCCGTAATACGCTCCATGGCCGGTAGCGACAGTAGTTTTACCGCGGTCGCAACCTTCTGCGAAGACGTAATTTCGCGGAAGGAGGCGGCGGAGAAGGCCCGGGAGGACGATATCCACTCGGACCCAATTCGCCGCCGGCGAGCCGGGCGGCGGAGGCGCGCATACCAGCGCCTCATGCCGCCTTGAGTGTGGCCGCGGGTGGACGGGACGGGTTTTCCCCTCCATCCGCTACAATGGCCAGCCGCGAGGGGGCGGCGTTCGCGTGTGCCGTACGTCGCCTAAAATAGAGAGTTTATCCGCAGATGGTGCCCGAGGTAGCGGGCAGGCGCTAGGAGGGATCTGGATGTCGTAATAGCAGCGGTTCCCGGATCCTTCCTATCTCAGGCGCAGAGTGGCACACCGTGTGGTTTTAGTCGGTCCGATTCCGACACACCACCCCGCCGTAAACCCCGGTGGGGTGACGGCCCGTGGGGGTTTCCACACGTTAAAAAAAAAGAAAAAAAAAAGGTCACCACCTAACCTATCAAGAATGACAGAACTTCATCCACAAGACTGTATCTGTATACAAATTATTATTATTAGACTTGAAATATTTCAAGAAGTAGTCTCGTAAAGTGTGCAAGGTTCTATATATTGAGCACATTTCTTACCCTCAATAAAAAGTTAACCATTGTCTTATCTAAGGTAATTATTATTAAAGTACCCTAGGCGAGCTAACTTCAATGATGGAATCAACCTAAATCATCTTCAACAGCCTTTAATAGACTCCTGCTGGATAAAAGTAGCATTATTCAATGAAGCTAGGATAAATATAGGTTCTACAAGTAACTAATAAAGCCTGTTGACCTCACAGATATTTTGGAGCAAATCAACCTTTTTGGTAAATTACGGCTGGCTCGTAGTGTGTTATGTAAAAAAAGTTGATATGAAAAAAAAAGAAGACATGAAGTTTGTCTCTAGACTGAAATGGCTGACCGAGACTTACACGAAAAAAGGATTGTATTGGGATAAAAGTATATTACAATATATTTTTTCGGTTCAATAGCAACTTTATTTAATAATTTGATGAATCTGTTGATCATAACTCCTAGGCCAAAGACCGTGAGTTCAATTCCTACACATGAGAAAATATAACTGTTCAAATCTATTTTTTGTACGTATTACGAAATAAGTAGATATTATATCAACTAGCACAGAGTCTGACGGCCGTATTTGTGAAATACGAAGAAAACAGAATTACACATTCCAGTAAATAAATCCTCCGATGAAATCAAGTAGGAGTGTAGTGCTTGAATGAGCACTACATTTGCTGTTTACTCTTCTTTACATAATTCTGTCACTCGTTTCTACATCAATCTAATATAGACCAGGCGAGAACGCTTTTAGCATTAAGGCTGTCTCTGTACCTACACATTTGACCGCTTCAATAGGTAAAACTAACAAATGAATAAATAAAAATAATATTAAGCTGTAACATTTATGTACATACAACATATACATGTCTCTAATAGCCATAGACATAGATAGAATAAATAATGTTTCTATTTTGTATTTATGTTTAACTCGATGGTTATTTCGACTTTAGCGTAGTACAAAGTCGTATATGATACAACACTTAAAAAAATTGTACTTTAAGGGCCAGTTTCACCACTTACTGATAAACTTCTGATAAACTTATTTTAACTTGTTAACTTATGTATAAAATAAAAAGAAAAGATATATATTTCAGATATACTCGTATATATACATATATACTCTATTATTTATCTATCTATATATCAATAACTTTTTTTTAAGGTTTTATGGAACTATATTTTGAACTAAAAGTGGTGTAAGTTTAAGAAAACCTGTACCAAATGGCCACTATCATTGATTTACAATTTATGAACATGTCTTAATTTTAAAATTAAAAAAATAAGCAAGTTGATTTAACTTATAACCTTGGGTGTTATTTCATATAAGTGTTAGTGTGAAGTGAACATACTGTTGGTCTAACATTTAATTAAAGGTTCTTAAACAAAACTTAATGACACATTTATTACACTTTTTCTCCTATTCAAATAACAAAGATAGTATTTATATGATCTGAATTTAGCGTAAACGTACAGTAATGTTATATGTTAGTGTTAAGTGTTAATTTGTACTAATATTTGTGCTCTGCACTTCCATATCTGTTTTAATTAATCACATACTGCATTAACTTATTACTACTACGATCTATCTTGTGATGAGTGGAATATGCTCTACCTTACGCCTTTGGTGCTCCGTTTAGTATTCATTGATTTAGTGGGTCAGTTAGCGAAAAAAAAATATCAAAAGTTAATCCCTTGGGTGTCGTAGCCCGTTTCCAAGGATTATTTGGTGTGTTATATACGCCCTCAAATTTGATGAGGGTTGAAAGTTGGATAATCAGATGTTCCACATGCAAATTACAACATATAAACATTCTGAGTTTGAAACTTTTATTTTATATTTTTTTTGCTAAATTCTTACAAATTTGATGTATTACAATTTCTGAACTTCTATAAACGTGAATTTCTTTAATCAGACTTTACATTATGTTGATTTGAATTTTTTTTTTACTTGTATTACTTAACCTTATTTTTCAACAAAATTCATAATTTAAAGCCAGTTGAAAGTAGTTCATAAGTTGCGATTTACTTTAAATAAAAGGAGTACATTTGAACTTAAAATCGCTATGTACTCCTAGAAATAAGTTTTACGACTAGACGAAAAACTGTAAGGACTTGTAACAGAATTCCAAAAAAAGATATAAAAATAATGTGTCAAAACTTACACCAAGTGCAAGTGCGATAAACGTGTAAATGTACTATGAAAATAGACGATAACGACCACGATAGTATTTTACAACGGAAGATAGGTGTTCCCATAATAACTTTAACGCGAGTTTAATTTGAACTAGCAGTATGTAGGTTCATTAGTGAATACGTTGATGTATCGCTTCTCCTGGCACCTTAGGTATACTACCACTAGCTATCAACGCTACTATTGTACACAATTAACTTGGTTAAAGCAATGCAGTGTTTATAATTTTAACAGTTTGTTAACTTGCTTATTTCATGTTAATCTTATCTTGATACTACCACACGTTGTAAAAATAACAAATAGACGAGTAATAAGGCATGAGATGAGCTATTAGCACATAAAATATGTTAACCTTCTCTAAACTTCAATGTTACCATTAAAATCGTGTAAATGGTGCAACCTTTGGTCAACGTCAAAATTATCTTCCAAATTTTTAGTTCCCTTATTCTTTGGTTAAGAGCCAAACAACATAATGTTATTATTTATGCCTCTAAAATAAAAAGTATAAAATAAAATAAATTAAGATATGAAGGTCTAATACACTCCTAAATATCCTTCAATAAATACTATGTATACAATAACAATGGTTCCGCTATTTATTCTGTTTTGCTCACTTCATCGTTTTCACAGATTATCATACCACCATACACGTAAAAGGTGATTTCGTATTTTATACAAAATTATCATATTCGAGAACAGCCCTCTTCCTCAAACTACGAACGCCAAACATACACTTGTGTGTAACTCTATTATTTATCCCCACAAGAAGATACGTGTAAGCCTATTTAAAAAGACGTATGTTAAAAACGCATGCCCACGCCTTTTGTCGTGGAGAGGTGTATCTGAGACGATAATTTCGTTTCATGCCAATAAACACATTTTTTTCAATTTCGAACAAAAACAACCACATAAGCGCATTAACAATATTCAGGTTTTTATGTTTTGTGAAAAAGATTCTTGCTATAGAAAGTATTTGTAAATGTTTCTTGTGTTAAAAATGATATTTTCTCATCGTTTACTCTAATGAGAATACGTAGAAGAGACGATAAATTTAAATTTATTTTCTTCGTTGAACACGCACACACACCTACCCACATAAATATTTATTACTTATTAGCGTCAGGAGCAATTCATTAAATAGGTTTTACGAATTATTCAAATGAGGTTTATTATTCACGTGTAATATCGAATTGTTCTCGTAAATTAAATAAACTGTTAATACAGCTGTTGCGGTTGTCCGACTTTATCTGATTTAGCTAGATAACTAATAAAATAATAAGCGATCCCAAGGCAGCAGAAAGTTTGTGCAAACTTTTATATTTAATAAAATGACTGGCGCTTGTCGAACTTTTCCAGCACAGAAATTATAAGTAAGGAACACAAATAATAGTTGTCGTAGGGCCCGAAGCGGTGGAAGCCGGAGGGCCGCCTTCATTGAGGAGCAGGGAACGGAGCGGGGCGAGGCGGTAATCAGCCCGGACAGTAATTCGGGAGCCTTAAGGGTGTGATCGGTTAGCGCAGACAAGGGTACCACCACTAGCATCCTTAGAGAGAAGAAATACTTTAGTTCAACATTTCCGATGTGGTTTTGTTTTGTAGGTCTTCGAGATTAGGCAATTTCTCAATAAACACGCGACCGGGCCAGCTGCTGCTATTGCTTAGTTTGCGAGACGTCTCCGGAGAAATTAATGTAATGTGGAATATAAGTTAAGACGCGTAATAGGATTGGATTCGATGTTTCTGTCTGTTTCATCTCCCAGTTTGTTTAGGTGTACTTGCAATATAATAGACTAGTTGGAGTAAGTTGTAATAAGTTAGCTCTGCTAGAAGCTCGCTAATCTAACGTTGTTAAAACATGTTCCATGTTGACGCATATGATATGTAAGGACAAGTGACATGTAACAATTAGTAAAGAGGAATACTTCAAAGAGAAATAATAACTATGGTACTAACCATGGTAAGCAAAACCGAAACTTTATCCCAATTAAGTTGGGCTTGAATCTTTAAACGAAATACAGGAGTGATGCCAGTTCTACGTAACGCTCATCGGTTTTGAGTATACGGCCGACCATTGAGGGCTCTCGAAGCCCTCTATTCGGTAGACTTGCGGTATCTTTGCACCTTAATTATACTCGGCTACGGGATAAGTACGACGTATCTCCAAGTTTTACCAAAAAGAAAGAGGGATGTAAAAATCGAAAGTCAGTACTTTTCAGTATGAAAAGCCCAAGAGCCTTTCACAAAAGATTTTTCGACGGTAGTATGATGCTCTCAAATTGAGAGCCGATTTCGATTAACTTTGATGTATTTTATTTTAGGACAGTATGCCGCGAGTCAAAGACAAACACTTCGCAATGCTAAATGTTTACAAAGATTTCACACTTCGAATTTGAACTTCAGTTACAGAATTATTTCAACAACTTCAAATTCTTTTTATTTAGTGCTTGTACAATTTTCACAGCACAATATTTAAATTAACTATAACTTTTATTTTTTTAAATTTTGTGCCAAATAAATACAGTGCGTAACTTTAATAAACAATTTTCAGAAAAGTATTCACAAAGTAACTTTAAGTCTGGCACACTCGTATCCTATTCATTTATTTACAATTGTGTAAAAATGTGAAAAATGCGAATTAGTAGTACATGCATATTTTTACAGCACTGCAAAACAAAAAGGTTATCATAGAATGCTTTTGGTTGTGTAATCTCACTAATTTAAAGCAGTTCATAAAACCAAAATTCAGGACAATACGTAAGTATTTATCAGTTCGTAAGTATCCTTATATTATTGCAACTGTCGGTGTAATAATAACAAAGATAATTATCTTATTTAGATGGAAGAGTAAAAGAATAAACAAGTCAATCACAATTTACGTTTGGCAAGATTTTCCTTCATAATCAATTTCTACTCAATAACTATTCTGCAAGAGTATACGGTAGATGGCCTATACACATTTTATTACAAATACAGGTTCTACATAAGCATAAAGAAAGATACTCAATATAGTAACTTATTTCTTCCTTTTATCTTCGAAGTAGTAGCCAATTAAACGGATATTGCTTTCTTTTATGTATAAATCTTTTCAGGCGAATTCAAAAATATTTTTCGATTCATGTATATAAAAGAATGTTAATATTTTATTAATATTTTGTTGTCATACGTATTAATATTACATGTTAGATCAACTATATAAATAGACATTCAGGATAGATGAGACAACAGCCGTTCACTTGCATCTTATCTTACTAAGATACTTCTTAAATATTTCATTTGAGCATAACTTTTTAGGGAATACCCTTAAAAGTTAGAAATATCTGATTTCATGTAATAGTAAACTAGATATATTTTTAAAAGATCCTATCATTCAAATCCATGATAGATCTAATGAGAATATTGTTTCTCATTAGGTCTATTGTTCCAATAATTAAAAAAATAAATCTAATGAAAATTGGAATGAGAAAAATCTATTAAAAATATAAACATTTCCGAAACAAATGAATGTGATTATCTTCATTTTCTGAGCTTTTATGTGGTGAAAAAGAAAAACCAATAATCTTCTAAGGGAAAAAACCACTATTTTTTGTGAACAAACAGCCAGAAGAGCGGCAACTCCGAATTATGGAAGTAATTAATGTAATTTTTCTAAGAAATGGTCGATGACAAATTCTTCATTTACTAGCTGCATTTAAATTAATAAAATACAGTCCTCATCTCGAATATTCGTTTTGTATCGTTTCGTTAATGTATTTTATTTTATTTTTTTCTAAATAAACACAAGTTAGAAAATAGGGCTGACAAATATCTTTTACCTAGACAAAGATATATGTAACTCACCCAATTATGGGATCTGTAGCCCCGGCATAATGCTTTACTACGCCTACTTTTAGTAAATTCTATCACTACGATCACTAAACTGCAATATTATACTAAAAGTTATGGCCTAAATATAAATTTAAAACTACTTCATTTCAGGAAAGAAAACATTGTTTACTTGTTTTTATAAATTCAGCGAAAAGGAAAGTTCTTAGTGAATTGTTGAAAGAGTATATATATATCTAGCGAGAGATACTTAAATATTTTAAATAATCATCTCAGTGGATCCATATTTTGAAATCAGGATCTAATAAGAAAAATATTCTCATTAGATACATCATTGATCATACCAATGGGTCAATGGATAAAAAAAGTTTTGTTAACATTTTGTTTAAATGTTAGTCTGTATATGCAACAAAATATTTCTAAAATATAACAGGACTGAAGTTTTCGTAAGCAGTTGTTGTTATTCAGCTTTTCTGAACGCACAGCGAAGCCTAGTAAAGCCTGTCTTATCTACCAACTTTTACATTATCTGCCGTATTCTTCCATAAATTTGTGCCCCAAGACTACTTACGCTTATCAAGTCAAAACTACCTAAGCGTGTATTTATTTGTTTCTATTTTCTGGCTGATTGACTCTGCAACTTCCACGGAAGCGACGGCGGTGTGGGATGGCCTACCTTGCGAAAGTTGCTCGCCCCTGATTCGAAATCAGTTAATGCAAAAGTTTATTTTTATAAGTAAGATTACACGGGAGTTTGGATAGAAGTTTGCAAGAGCAGCTTTCTTTTGGAAATCCCACAAAGTATGGAAGCAACGATGCTCGGGACTCAGTTCGAGGATTAATACTGAATTCAAAATGATTTTGGGACTCTTTCCCGTTTTGTAGATGTCCACGAACTTTGTTATGTTGTACATCATTGAGAAACTTTAACTTTCTACGGACTTTAACGAGATTTACAATCCTTTTGTTTATACAATGTTTTGAAGTTATACAAGTTTTAAAAAATATTTATTTTATAAACGATAAATTTGACGACAATATTGACAAAAGATACTATTGTGACTGTTAGTATACTCTTTGGTTATATATTGCTATCAGTAAACAATTACAGGGGTCAATATGCTTAAACCATTACATAGCGCTATCGTTCGTACACGTCCAATCGTCAGAATTTATGTACGCTTCCCGATGGAGCTCATAA
This sequence comes from Hypercompe scribonia, assembly GCA_949316085.1. Classification (NCBI taxonomy): domain Eukaryota; kingdom Metazoa; phylum Arthropoda; class Insecta; order Lepidoptera; family Erebidae; genus Hypercompe; species Hypercompe scribonia. The sequence continues at coordinate 8,374,969 of OX438972.1, read as the reverse complement.
ACACTGTAAAACTTCCGGCAGATGGTGGACACCCGATTATGTTGGTACGTTGTGGAGCCTTCCACAATTATACGCATAATGTAAAGACATTAACTTAACATTTTATTGACATTTATGCAAAATTTGAAATTTATTTTCGACAAAAATAAAACAGAAAAGAATATTTACATTTCAATACAATAGCACTAACAGCAATTAAAAATGGTTTTAAATTAAAGAAATGAAATTTAAGATCTAGCAGTTACCCAATTAAAATGTGTGCTCAACAGTTTATAAAAGTCTGGATAAGCTTCTTCTACGAAAGGGGGTTTTAACCCACTATATTATGCTGGTTATACGAGTTAATTTGAATTGGGATTGTTCAAGTATTCACTTTTATTTGCAATGATGTTGTCCTGCGTAATTTGCCCCTTTAGTCACCGTTTAATTCTTGCGACACCCATTGGATGAATAGTGATGGTGGCATTCAGTTTTCTTAATCCGTCACCGTATGGATATTTTTTTTCAAAACGAAATCACGTATTATAGCACCATGTTTCTTTCCAGGAAGCGGGTAAACTTAATATAAAATATCTAATGAAAAAATCAATTTAATACAATATGTCTGAATTCTTACTGGTCGATTGTTAATGAATCAGTAAATTCTAAATATACGTGTGAAAATTGAGCGTCAAATGCTTCACAATTGTTTAGTGAAATCGGTTCAGAGAGAATCAAGTTTCTTTTATCTTTTGTCTTTCTACAGTTGGCAACGCTGGTCACCGACAGCACCAGTCAGGCAGAAAAAAATTTGCACATACTCGTTTTGAGCGCGTATTTTCTATACCATTAAGGACAATTTAACGAACCTTGCTATTATTGAATTACCTGACTAACTATTTTAGTGAAATGATTACGCATATTAATCTGATATTGAAGACATGAATCACTGTGTGATTTTTATCATTGTGGCAGGTCTGTTACGTCTTTACCTTTCTTAATATAACTTGATTCCTGGATACCTAAATGCCACCAAATTTTCAGTGAAGCCATGAATAAAGTAAGTGTGGTGGAGTTTACTCTTGGGCCCAGGAAACTATAGAGTTGTACATTTTCCAATAAACATATTTAAATACAATGTGAGGCTACCAATATTTTCATAAAGAAATAAACCTCTTCGGAGTGTAAAAAAATATGGTGTGCAGGTGCTAAGAGTACGTGGTGTCCACTCGGCTAGCCAAAAAACGAGCTTGATGACATTATTGAGTACCTATCGTTATCACTGTTTAAATTATGATTGCCAAAATAATATAATTCAGTAATTATGTAAATATACCTATGTACAACGAAGCTGGAACTGTAATTATTTCCGTGGACTCCGAGTTTAGTGAGTACTATAAAACATTCAATTTAATTTTAATTCCGTGCTTAAAGTCTATTAAAGAATTAATATCCATCCTTCTTTGCTATCAAAAAACAGACGTCGATTAAAAATCTCGATACGGCCACATAATTTTCGCGACATTCACTCAGTCACAATAATACGCCATTAAAGCTTGAGCGACGTAGCCTCTAATTCACGTTTAAAAGCCTGCACTCGACTCAAAGTCAGCTGTAATTTAGTCTTAGCCAGCTATACTCGTTAAAAATCTAATTTGTCAAGATGTTGCGGCCACTGGAAAATCTTATGTAGAGCGATTAGTGTGATATTTTAACAAGAAATTAGGTTATTTTCACTCAGTGTCACACTAATGATTGTATCATTTTCAAAAAATTGAGTTTTATAGCAATTCTTAAATGTGGTTTTTCTTGGTATTAGTGGAATTGTAAAATCTTGAAAATTATAATAATAAACATTTATTAAAATCGCATTTCAAGCAATCGTTCATGGACAAACTTATAAGAGAAAAATATTTGTGTATATGGTTGTAAAACTATTTAAGTGGTGTGATAAGCGTAAAATAAACTTATTAACTTACTTATGATGCTAACCGAAAATAAATTAAAGTTTATAATGCTCCTAATTACGTGATTCGGTCGGCTCATCTTATATTTAGCTACCCAGCTAAGCCCACAAATAATATATTCTAATTAATTGAGTAGAAATCGTTGTTAATCTCTCAGTATATAATTGAAACGAAGTGGTACAAATAATTAACGATATAAGCGACAAATACAAAGTGGAGTGTAAGTAGGTAGGCAATGGATGGAAATTATTAATCACAACCTGTCATGGTCTTAGATAAAAGAGACCTAAATAAATGGAGAAAGATTTGCTGAAACAACTTTGCGATTCAACAATTTTAGATTACTGTGGAACTATAGTAGATAGCGGAGGATATTCAATTTTGTTGTGCTCCTTATTTTTAATGCGTTATTTATTTAGATAGAAGTGTAGGAGAAGTAAAACAACTTCTTCAAGCTCGTTTCAAAAAAGTATATTTCTGTGTAAAATATGAGTATTATATTAGTTAGTGAGTATCACAGAATATACTACCTAATTCTGAATTATTTTTCTAACAACACTGTCGCGCTCAGGGTTCAATTCTGGGATCTTCGATCGGAAAATGAACTCAACACATTTACATCTCGTTGGATGTAAAAATTTTTTTTTAGTTTTTTATTTATTATTATTAATTTATATTCTTTTCATAAGGGAGGTATATACTTCATATTGATCGCTTTCTTACAGTAAATAATAAAAAAAAGAAAATATTAGAAACAAATTGTTTAGCGACTTCTGTTGTTGACTGTAGAAGATAGAGCGGTTTACACCTAATGCTTTATTATGAACGATTTGTGTTCATGGGCTGCCAGAGACACGCAGGTCGTGGGTAGTGGGTCTTCACGCACCGCTGCACTGGATCTTACAGTACTCATCTTTTAGTAGCGGAAGCGTTTAGCGAATTCACATTTAAAATTTTTTGATGAAAAGTAGTACAGAAAACCATAGCTGGATGTGTTTTTTACAATTATAACTTATGAAGTAATGTTGTGATAATCACTTATGTGATAACTCTACATCTTACTCCTTTATCTACTTAGAGCTTACAAAACGAATTTCTTGTATAGTTCAAGCACTATACCGTACTAAGTTAAGTCTGTTTTTGGCTCTTAATATTGTCGAGAAATATATACTATGTAGACATTTTATAATCCTATGAATTAGTCCTGTTTTTGAAACCAAATATGAATCACCCTTGCCGTACTCATAAACTCAGATTTTGTATTAGGTTTAAAATAAAATTTGATTTAAAATATTTAGAACAGCTAAGGTAGCGTTTCGAATAAACAATATATCATACTAATGCCGAAATTACTTACTAAAAACATATCCTTAACTTGAGTTAATGGGTTAAGTAGGTGTAGAGAGTTGTAAATGTTTCTCCTTTGAAATTTATTAGAAGTTCCACTCAAGTGATTCAAGGATAAGATATTATACACATATTGTTACTTTATCGTGCCAGCTAACTGTTTAAGGATGAGTAAACATAATTAAAATCATACGAAATAATACCTGTATTCACAAGCATATAGTAATAGAATTTAGTTTGTTCGAAAACTTTCTAACAAATTGTGTAGGCATGAAATTATAGCTTTGTTTCATCAAATATTGATTCACAATCAAATGTATATTTATTTCTATAAAAACATTATATCATATGAACCTTATAGTAGATAGGATTTATTTGTTTTCCGGTAGGGAGTAGTCATCACCTAGACTGAAGAACGTCGACTACTGCACATAGGTCTACTCAAAAGCCTTGATACATATTTATAAGTATTATTATGAACCAAGTATTATTATGAACATGAATATATTACCATTATGAAAGCTTATAAAGAATTCTTTAATTAACTGCCATATTTTTATAGGTTAAAAAAAATATAGTAGTTGATTAAAACATTCTTTTAACTATAAATATTAAAATAGTTCACGAAACAAAATGATTTCAAATTAATATAAAATCAGTGAATCAGTACGCTAAAGTGGAAGAGGCCGGTCATGTCTCCGCACGAGCCGATTTTCGCTGGAGCCGAAGCGTGCTAGAGTAGAGACCAGGATTAAGCAAACGTAGTGTAAGGTACCCTGTGGTGCGATGGCCGACGACTTGAGGAAGGTGTCTGGCAACGGATAGATGTGGATTGTCCAAGACCGGGATGGTTGGCGCTCCTTTAGGGAAATTTTTTTTCAGCAGTGGACGGCGACAGGTTTATTTGATTTGAATGTAAACTTGTTGATTAAATATTTGTAAGTACTTATATTTAAATATGAATAATCTGTTTATGTTTTTTCAGGTATGTTAACTGCTTCAGGAATTAGTGGATAAGGTAATCATTTTTAGCACCAACAAAGAATATAAATATGAAAGTGATACTAACTAAAATGATTTAAAAAAAGGCATTTATATAAATATTAATTTATTTAAAATTATTTAAAAAAACATATTAAAGTTGCTTAATAAAAAAATAGACATAAAATTATATTGACCCGAACCAACATAGTAAAACATCTTTCTCTTGGTTCTAACTGAAAAAAAATAATGTATTATCAAAAGTATTGTTTACAGTGAACATTAGTAAATTAAAATATAACACATGGAATGATATTTTAACTCTATTGAATAAAAAAATAAAAGTAAAAGCCAATTATACTTTTTTCTGCTTCTAGAACACGATTAATTAAGAAAGTCCACTCCTAAATCTGGTGTTGTAAAGCATAAGGAAACTTAAAGTTTAATAATAATTTCGTTATCATAACTACTAGATTACAATAGCGTAATACCCGTTATACCAAATGTAACAATAGGCTGGGGTTATGCCATATCCGCCTTATATCCCAAACTATTCAATACTGGTTAAATTACCTTCACAGCAGTTATCGATAGCCAAAATGCGATAAGCCCTCTGTATTATAATAAGCAATTTATTTTAAATTATGCGAGTAACGCATTAATCGAAATCTGTTACATAAAATTCAATTATCTAAAAACGAAATTTATTAAATATTATGTTAAATTCTTCAGTCATAGAATTAATTATAAAAAGAATTAAGAACATGTCTGTTTGTGTTCTTTATATAAAAGATAGTATATACCGTTCGTTTTATTGTTCTATAGTAGAAATGTATATTGTATTACTATATAAAATAAATTTATTCAGTGTCTTCTTGCGGTGATGACAATGAACTTCAACAAATTAATAACATTTATAAAATAAAACTTTTTCATTTTCACTAACCGAAAGGGTAAAAATAAAAAATATCTGTTGTCACTATTGTTGAAGTGAATAATCCTAATAATCATAGCATCCGAGTCTACAAAGTCTTTAGCCGTAAGAATTATATCATTCATCCTTAAAATGGATTCCAAAGGAGGGAAGCAATTTCATTTGTGAGAACCTGCTCCTGCTTATAATCCGTCCGAGGTAATAACATTTCATATTCGTAATAGAATCATTTTGCGTCGCCCGGAAACTTTATAGTCTCATTTTCATTGAAAGCGTTTAGTAGGAATAAACTTGTAGAATATTTGATGCACGGTCGCGGCAAACGCGCACAATCTCCGGACTCTCTTTCCCTCCTAATCAACAAAGTACTTGATTAGTTTTTCGTCATTGTTTAAATATTACACACTGCCACCGAAATTAGAATGATTCAAGTTTCATGAAAGGAAAATTTTCTCCAGATTTCTGTTCAAATAGCTGTTTAATGTTGCCGCATTTTAATAACAGATTAAAGTTTCACAAAACAAATAATGTTTTCATTTTAGAAGGTAAACATAAAAAATAAACTGTGTTGTCGGTACTAATAAGTCAAATGGAACCATTACCAATTCATACGATTTAAAAGGTGACGTTAATCTGTTAACAAACTTTTAGTTTTTTGTTTTAAGTCTAGTACAAAATTTAACAATGACCATATGCTAATATACCGTTGGAAATTTCAATTATGGAACAAAATGTACCCAGGAAAAGTATTATGTGCAAGAAATTAACCTAAATTTCATTGTACATAGCAGTTCGTTACATCGTACAATTGTTTACCTACATTGTTTTATACGGCAATGGCGCTTAATGATAATTAATTGATGATAATTAAACGCAACGTGTAACATCCATTTTGCGCGTAAGCTCAGACACCTTTTAGTCTTGCGAAGAGATCCGTGTACAGAGGTATATATCAAAATGATATATGTAGGTAAATCTATACAGTAAATATAAGACCAGCGTTATTAGTTGAAGGTAGACATGCTATGTTATTAGAACACGAACAAGTGCTTATCAGAACAATATTTCGAACGTAATTCTTCTTGTATTAGCAACATTTATAATACTTGATATTCTTACGATTAAAATAATTTTGATCATATTTAAATACAATTCAAGATAGTGATACCACCTCAGTTGTTTACTGTCAAGGATACAGAATATATTTAAATTTATTAAAACTTCTGAGAAGGTATATTTAATTTTAGACAAAATATAACATAATGTAAAATACATTTACAATTACAGTTAGATCTATTTGATGCACGTAATGACAGTAGATAATGAACGTATCTTTTGTTCAGTGTAGCATTACTTTAAAAGATTTTTTTATCGAATGCTTGGACCTTATTTAGTGTTTTGAAAATATTATATATTTTTACCATTACACTAGTATTTTTTTAATTTTGTATTCCTTTGAAATATTTAAGTACTATTGTAATATAGTAACTTCATTTATAGTATAAGCCATTCTAGTAATTTTACCAAAACTAAAAATGAAATAGAGGACAATAAGACGATAGCACATCAATTACTTCCATATGTTCACATATATTTGTACGTGTAATCAATGGTATTTTATGGCTTATATTTCATTGTAATAGCTTTCATGGATATACGGCTTAGCGGCAATTAGGTCAATTACTCGGTATATTACTATAAATTTTCCAAAACTTTGTGTGGAGGTTTTTGAGATTTTTTTAAATCCATTATGTGCTTTGTCGTACCATTATTATAGCGTACGAAGTTTTTTAGTAAACAACTTAAAAAAACTAAAGACTCTTAAGTTCAATGCCTGAACTCATATTTTTTATTTGAAAAAGATCTGATGATCAATCTCTTAGGGTGCAAAATTAGAGCAAGGACAATACTGCTTAATAAAAAATGCTGCTAGTTTTGGTTCATTAAAGTCAGTGATACTTTGTTCATAATAATGACATAGATTAATGGCTAACAGTTAAATAAAAAACGACAATGTACATCTTATCATCCTTCTCTCGAAGAAGTGCAGGTCATTTTTTATCTCCACATAATTTCGTAATAGATAAAGCTAAAAGTCATTAACACTAAGATCCCACTGACGTAGAGAGTTTTATATTTCATTTAATTTGATCTTGTAGTTTAAAATCTATTGAACAAAATAGTCTTTTGTTTCTCTAATCAGGACTGAAAGTACTTTTATAAGATAAAAAGGTTTAAAATAATAGTGTTTTCTTTTAATAGTTATTTAATTTATTGTAACTGTGTATGCCTTTGTTACAAAAGATTTTCTCTGAAAATTTAAGTTAATTAACATTTTAGTACTGATTAATAATGTAAGTGAAATAATTATTTTAATACTATAGGCTTACGGTTCAACTTGCTCTACCGAAATTATACTTGTTTATTGTATGTGAATTCTAGTTAATTATACTGTTTATTATTACTGGATGTTCGCACGTATTGTGATTGACTTAGAATAGGTATCTTACATGATGTGACATGTATTTATACATTATCTATTCAAACTTTATTTACATCTTATTAAAGTTTCTTTTATTATGGTTATATTGGCGTGTAGTCTGTACAAAAAATATACCTAATACAAAATATCAAATAAGCATTTAGTAGTTCTCGTGAGCTAAATGAAATTGGCGTTGTGTTTTAAGCTATCCCATTTGTGAGCCAAGTTCTCAAATATTTGACATAATCTATTTCGTGGCTCAATAAAGAAACTAAAGACCTTAAAGCATGTAATCCACATCCTCAGTTAAGAGAGCAGAGCTTTCACGGGTTGGTGTCAAGATAGCTCCAAAAAATAAAAGATGTAGTTGTGAGATAAATACGAGTAATTCGTTAATGTAAATTAACGTAAATAATTCGTCTGTTGATCAGCACAGGTATTTAAAAAATAGATTGTTACTATTGATGATGTGTGTTGATCTATGACCTTAGAGTTTACATAAAAAGTGATTACAAAAATATTCTGTATTGAAAAAGATATTTACAACTTTGAATCAATTGATATCTTTGTTACGATGATATATTTTCATTCGATAAAAGCGGTGTAAAATATTTTTTTATGAAAGTCTTTATCTCGCACTTAGATAATTTATCACACAGGTTCTGGGTAGTGATTGAAGTCCCAGCTGATTTTAAGAATAAATAATTAAGATCCGTATTCTAAGCCTACAAAAATAATATGCTACTAAAGTCCTCGATAAAACTGTTCCTTACACAATTTACCCGTAAATAATAGTACTTTAAAGATTTACACAAATTTAATTCAAAATCTGTAAAAGAATCACTTTGTAAGTATATGGTGCCGACGTCTATACAAAATAAAGAAGCTACTCGAATGTAACTCAATAAAACGTACATAGATGTTAAGGGCCGTAAACTCGTATTTTTGTCATTATTCGCGCGGGTGCGAAGAGAGATTCTAATTTGTTGTGTTATCGAATTCATCGGAGGGTGGAAGTGCGTAGTTACCTCGAGAGGTGAGTTGGCGCCGCACGAGTTCCCGCTACGACAAGATTTATGTAAGGACTTTGTTTGTACGAGTAGTTAAGCAGGGACGCGGGGTGAGTCGACGCCCGCGACGCTCATCTACATTCGCTTTTACTCACTCTAATTACCTAACAAAGTACAGAGAGCGCTCCTTTTGTCTATTCCGTCACATACAGTTTTCTTCAGTGAGTAGAAAAAAATCGCCGCGTTTTAAAATTCCTCGTATACGTACTTTGAGATATGTAGAAGTAAGTTTTCTTTTTTTACAATTTCTCGCGATAGACACATCATCTGGCGTGGATGGAGTTTTTGTTTGCATGTAGGAAGTTCTTTTGTCTCGGCAATGAAAGTCAGAACTGTTGTAAGGAATATCCAGTACGGAGTGCTGTAGAGGCATTGTTTTGAGAAAAATCTAAGCTCAGCCTTTACGCTACAACATAATGTCTGCGAGCAACACGTGGCCTGTGGCTCTAAGTAATGAAATCAAGTTGAGTTTAATTAAAAACTGCTTTCAACATGACCGTTAACCAATAAACTGTAATACCTGTAATGTAAAAGGCTTCCTCGCTAGCATCGTGGTAATATTAGATGGCTTGGTTAAAGTGGGGAGGGTCACATATGAAATTATAAATTACAAATTAAAGATTTGCTTTTAAAATACTTGCTGTAAAGGCAGTAAAGAGTTTAAATAGATTGTCTTGGTAATTATTATGTATTAAATGTGTGTTGGAGCATATTATTCGTGTTTGTCTGAAAGTATGTTTTTTATTAACTTTTGTTAAAGAAGTTGCTCTAAAAATATATAACTGTATAAGCTTTGACAATATAAATATATATAAATATCCAAAAATGTGCTTTTATAATCTACAAAATTATGTTTCGAGAGATTATGTGAAAAAAATTTTTAAAAAAATCCAATCTATGAATAGAAGCGAGTGGAATTCATAAACTTTCCAGTATAGGTAAAAGCAATGTACATAAATTTGTAAGCTTAAGCAAGATATAGTTAAATTTTGTAGATATCATTTTCAAGATTACATGATATTGAATATAATTAAAGCAAGCAATGACGGAAGATGAATGGTCTTTCTTACGAACAATCGTTGCAACGCATGGATTTGGAATAGGTTCGTCCCAAAGGATTTGAACGGCCAGGACAACGTGCCATAGTCTTCATGTTATTGCCTCAATTAATCATAACTTTGTGTTAGTGAAATTTCTCTAGTGAGTAGATAGTAGGCCATTGGTATATGAGTTCACGAAGGCATGAAATTGGCTCGCATAACCTTAACGTTCGCTTCTTGTTACTAGAGAAGAGCTGAGTTTTGAAATTATGACAAAACGTACTTATCATAATATAATTTAATTTAATTAGATCAGCTTTATGTACAAGAGGTAACGCGACATAATATGTCTGTAAAGGTATAACTTTAGAATTAATATTAGATGATATGAGTTAATAATATATTTCCAATAGATTAATTTAAGTATTATATGTTAATAAGTTTTTAATTTGAGTTCGGCGCTTTTGTTTCCAATTTTTACTTTACCAAACCTTTTCAATGGTTGTCACACTAATATATTTTAAATTTGTGCAACTTAACTAATCATGATCTACTTACTTTGTTACTTGTTCTGTGAAAAAAAAAAATCCCTTACTAGATTGTATTACTGGTATAAAATTTCACATCAAATTTAATAAAATACCTTTTTACATTTATTTACATCATTTAGTATTAGTTGACTCCAAGACATGTTATCTTTGTTATCTGAAGATAAAATAAAAAGACTTAATGAAAAAATAAAGCGTACTGGAGTATAAAGGAGATTATATATATGATGAGTGTTTTATAGTTAAACAGGTGCTCGACAGTAGTCACATTAAAGTACGTGATGACCACCACCCACGGACGCCTTCAACTCATGAGATTTTAGCGCATTGATGCTCTATTATATGCGAGGAATTTCGTCTTCCGTTCGAGCCGGCTTTCTTGTAGAGAAGTATTAATTTTCTTTGATCGAATGCTACCAATGTGAATGTACCATTTTAAAAAAGTAAATTAATCACGCCGACAGCTAATTATAACACCTAGATGTTAATTACTTTTGCATAGTAGGTCTCTTAAGTTGTGTTAGGTTTTCTATTTTTAAATTTTTTATACAAAGATTTTTAACCTTTTAAATTGTTCTTATAACATCAATAATTATCAAATATATATTTTTTTATTTATAATATTATTTTCAAACCGAATAACAAAGAAATTAATCTTATTCTGTGGCAATAAAAAATTATTTATTTGTATTTATACAAGGTAAAACAACCTTTTAAAAGATGGTAAATCGATTTGCTAACTTTTGGACGACCGCCCATATCGTAGTTTAAATTAATTGTTATACAGTTGAAAGGATGCTGCAAATTGCACTGAAAACAAGGCTCAAGCCAGTTTTGTGACAGAAGTGAGCATAGAATTATGATAATAGTTTAAACGAGTTAAACAATTTAGATGCACCAAATTTTCAGTTCGCGACGTAGCAAGTAGTACGTAGAGGAAGGCCAGCGTAGCTCCAGCTACGAAACCGCAGACAGTTTATATTTATATCACAATAACAATTTTGCTAACAAGTACTATGATAACAATAACTATTCCAACTTAATTATCGATATGAACCTGAATAGTTGTTTTTTGATATATCAGCTTCCAAAAATTTCATAAGAACACTTAAATTCATTTCAAACCAACTCGAATCTCATCTAATGTAATAATGACATCATCTAACTTTTTTAGTTTGGAGACGTAAAAATGTAAATACCGCTACTCAATTAGTCATTTGAGTCATTTAACTTGATCAGTACATAATTTCAATCTCGTAAGTCTTAATGTCTGCTGGTGGTGAGTTTAAAATTTCTTCTCCTCACATTTATTCCTATTAGTAAGAAGAGTAACCAGCGTTATTTAAGTACACTTTTCTTGAAACTGAATTTTAATTTTTATAGAGAGGAAGAGAAATTTGATTGAAGAAAACAAATCGAAAATAGTAGTTTGTCATATTTAAGTCTTTATGAATATCGTGTCTGCCATAATTACCATCACCTTACACTTACCTCATACTATATACTGAACGTTGTATAGTACACAGATTATTCAATATTCATAAACAAAATAATTATAATTTATGCCACCGAAAAAGACAACCAACGGTGTTTTAAAACAATTTTGAAGTTATAAGTTAAGAACAACTCAGTTGTAAAAAATATGCGTAAAACAAAGTATAACATAACTTATGGCCCTTCTAAACTTAAATACAGTGTTTAAGTACATAGTAAACTTTTTAATTTAATTTAATATAATTAGTAAAAATAAAAACGGTTGTATTTTTAATTCAAGTTTACATGACGTTTATAGTCAAGAAATGGCAAGCAGGACAGCAGAAGGGGTGGTCGTAGGGCGCAATTAATTGGTATTAGTGTGTGAGGTCGTGCGTTCCATTTCCCACTTATTTTTCACGTTACGAAAACTCGAGTGCCGAGGGCAGGCGCTCGCGCCATCGGATTATTGAATTAAAGTTGATAAGTGTATTAGCCAGTGTTGTTGCTCCATTCTCTTGATTAATGGCCAACCGTTGCTTTTTCTCTCTCATTTATATGATAATGAGTCGGCAGGAGCGACTGAACACAATTATTATGTGTAAATGAATGTAGTTGGAAGTGAAATCGCTTTTTGAAAAACGATCACCTACACAATGAATTTTCTGATCGGTCTGTGCAAACGAATACAGGGAATTTAAAACGTTAAATGTTCGATGTTTTAACTAAAATTAACTTTGCTTATTTTCACAACGGGATTATGTTAATTAAGTAGCTGCTGTTTCGACGGTGAAATTGTAATCGAAAACGCCTAATGTTTATTTACTTAATCAGTTTGTTTTGTAATACGATACGATTTAATGAAATTAATTGAAATTTACATTTAAACACAAATACTTGGTTTAGGCGTTCATTTATACTTTACTCGCAAAATGATATATGTGCGTAACAAAGTAACACAGTTGGATGAACATAAAAATACATAGTACGTGACAAACAGATAAAAAGACAGATAAAGATTGTTCTCAATTTTAACACTAGACGGTATAACAGCAACCGGTGCAACAAAAACACAAAAATATGTAGCAATTTTTAAAACACAAACAAAATCACTCGTACTCGCGTTGGTTTATTTCAAAAAAATAAAAATTGAAATGCGTGACGTAAGTACTACGCGCGCACTCGGTACAGAAGGTGGAATAAAGTGGTTCGTACCCGCGTTGGTCGCGGCTCGGTACACCGCGCTGTCTGCTATTTAATTCCCCTTTGTTTAATACAATCTACAGGGAACACTGGCAGGGTTACGTTATGACGACATTTGGATTTGCTATGTGTAATATAGTGCGCTCAGGAGAGAATGAAATCTGGAAATATAAGTGCATCGTCGCAACCTATGAAAGCACTCCTTTGACCGGGAGCCATTCGAGTTCCTTGGATGTTAATAATGTCAAATGAAGACCGTCTTTGTCTAAGAATCAACGAGTTTCTGTATGTCTTTAATTAAAAAGCCCCATTAAATGGGACGTGACAAAGTATCTCATTACGCTGCCATAGTAATCGCATATACAAAGAATAAAAACTAAAATTTCAAAATTTATCGATGCCCTCTGAGAAATAAAAAGAATTATATAACTAAAAGCAGAACTTGCTACTTATTACTTATATGCCTACATGTTGTTACATACGGTGTGATTCTTTGGGCAGCAGTACAGGTGCACCTGCGTTTTTCACTTAGCAGAAAAAATAATTAGAATTTTAGAAAATGTATCATTAAACATAAAGATAATATATAACTGCAACACAAAAAATAAATCTTTTTCTATTAAGTAACTGCTACTACTATATAAATTACTTGTTAAAGGACAAAGTTTGATTGAGGTAAGTATATTAGTGCTGTTACGGATATTCAGCATTTAAAATAACTATAATATTTATGTATAAATATTAATGAAACTATAAAGTAAGCAAGAGACATATCAAATATAAAAATGTTTAAAATGTATTATAGAAGATTTTTTTAACAAACAAGTTCTCTTCTTCTCTCTTGCTAAGCTAAGTTAGTGTGCCCGATAGGGTTCACAATTGTTACCAATTACATATATACATATTTGATATGCATACATTGTGAAATGTAATAATAATTGAGAATTGAGAATGGGGTGGGTCACCATACTGCACTGTATGCATTTGCAATAAGTATGGTGACCACCACTCTTGGATTCTACTCATGCTTTCCATCAGGTAGAGTAGAGCCTTTCTGATAGGCCCCGAATTAAAAAAATATATAATTAAGGCAACAATCAGAGACCCTGAAATGCGTAATTTTATATTTTCACAAAAAACACTTTTTTTACAGTAAAATACGAGACGCAAAAGTAGACTAGTTAGCGAGTTCCAATATTAACAATTGTGTTAACTCATTTCAAAGCAGTAAAAAAAATCTAATTATCAAGAAGGTATTCTTTTACTAGGAGAGTATTCAGTGACTGTTTTACTCATAAATTTTCTTTTACATATCTTCAATTAAACGTACGTATTGCAATATTGTACGTATGTACGTATTGTAACGTACGTATTATTCGGCAAAGTATCAATATCTAAAACCAGACACACCAGAGACTTCAAGATTTTTTTAGTTATCCCTTATGCTTTTATCTAGATTTCAAACACAAAATTCGAATATTCATGTTTTCTCTACTCGTCTGAAATTTCTAGTCCCATTTGACGTACATAACATAATACAAAAAGATTTTTTGACCATCTGACGCGAATCATTATTGAACATCGAAGTCTGTTAATCGAAAACGGATGCTACTGGTGCTCGCTTGTCCAGCATTATCTAACTTTCCATAACAAAGCGGTAAGAAAAGACGAAAACATTCTGAAAAGTCAGTTCTTTATAATAGCAAAGTTTTCTACGTAGGTTGGTGAAACTGTTGCAAAAAATATGACGTTTGAAAAATTACACGCGTTCACAAATCATACAGGGCCTTCTTTTGTGACAACTTTCAAGTCATATCTACACTCCTTCTTAAAGTGCTTGAGTCATAGTACGGATATTTGTTTACTATTTAAATGAGGTTTAGTTTTTATAAAAGTGTTAAGCAAAACAAATAATTATACCTGTGAAATTAAATTGTGTTAAAAAGTCTCTGGCTAAGGGTTGAAGTGATAATAAATCAGTGAGTCCATAACACATCTGAACAAGTGTCCGGTACACTTGTTCAGGTGTGTGCGGAACAAAAATGTCGATCGTTTTATGAATCGAAATACAAAATTCCATTTGATACCGTCGAGAGGAAATGAAGCAATTAATTCAGCAGATGGCGTCGCAGTGCGAATATTAATCATCGACTAATCGTAACTGCAGTCTTCGATTTATCCACGCCCGGCACTAGGGACAGAGATGCTCGTCGATCGCACATCACGTTTTATTATAATCTTGTTTGCGTTCCAAATGTTCTATTTGAACATTTAAAGAACTAAGTTTATGTATCACGAATGTCCTTTAAATTCTTCGTTCTATTGACACACTATGCTTACTCGTATTTTATACAGTCACAGTCTAAATTATATATGTAGGTGCTTCAGTTGAATCTAAGACACGTGCTACTGAACTGTTTTTACAATTATTAGTTATGAATGTCATCAGTAACTGGTAATTTTCAATTTCGTGAGCTGCTTAATAATTAGATCTATCTGCTGTTAATAACAGAGAAACATCAAATTGATTCGTATCTCAACCTAAAACAATGTCAGATCATTTTGCTAATATAAAATTTTGATTCAAGAATTACGTCAATCAATGACAAAAGTGTTCAAAACTCGGCTTTCTTTACTAAATTAACACCGATACAATCTATTGTCGCATTGACGGCCTTCAAAACTTATCTCCGTAATTAATTTCTCTTTGAAAATTTAATAATGGTACAGTGAGAAGGCAATTAAAAATGGATTATACGTAAAAATGAAGCAAGTAGCGCGTTTAAGAGTTGGAATCGAACCGAAAGCGGGTAGATTAAGGCAGTTGTCCGCTTGGGATTACCGGACAAGCTAGTGGTAATGAAATTCGCCCCGAGGAAATGGCGGGATACAGAGGCCTAGTGTTTTAAGCTCTGTCCAGGCGCCCACTGATTGTATTTGATGAGAGTTTTATCTGTTCTGTTCTATCAGAAGCACAATCGTCGCGCAATCATGCTGATTTAACTTTGTTCCTTTGTTTAATTGTTGTTATTTCGAATTTGAAGTCGCGTCGATCAACGGGATTAAGATTTATTTGCAATCTTAATGAATGTTACTTACTCGTAACTGGTTTTAAGTACAATAATATTGAGCTCAGAATTTTAAATTGAATTATAATAAAAACGTTGCAATTAAATATTATTAATTGAATAAGTATTACGTTGTCACGTTGTGAATTCAAATTTGTTTAAACTCTTTGTACATATTGGATGTAAATTGAATAAACTTACTATATTTTTTTCAATCATTCAAAGTATCAGTAATGATGACAAAATATACTATACTTAAATCGTATCATAATGTATTCACGCACGCTTACCGTCCGGAAAACTTTTCAGCACTGATTAGGGGTGCTCACTCAAAACTATCGAAGCGTGGCATCAGGGCCCCGAGGAAACGTCGATTCTTACCAGTCCCTATAGACCGGCGGCCGAGCGTGCCTTACGTCAGTTCTACAGATTGTGATCCAATTAGGGCTGCGCATCCTCTTACGTATTTAACTGGACGGCACACCGATCGTTTTGCTGGTAGAGACACAAAGGTTTGTGACCACACTAGGGAATACTTGCTTACGAATTGTGTATTATTTCATAAGTGCTACTATATACTATATACCTAGTCTTGCCATAAATATTGTAATAAAGAAAAAAGAAAATTGTTAACTGCAAATAACATTTATTACTTTTACAGTGTGTCAGTTTAATACATAAATATAAAACAATTAAAAATATAAAAAGCTTATTCGAAGTGGTCTCCATTGGCTGCAATACAGTCCTTTAAACGATGAGGCCAGTTATCAATAGAAGCACGCACTCTTTCCATGGGAAAATTCTTCACTGCCAATCGTATAGATTGTTTTAGGGACTCCAAATTATCATGGCGTTTAGAGCAAGCTGTACTCTCTAAAACTGACCACAAATCATAATCCAGCGGATTAAGATCGGGACTAGACGACGGCCAGTCTTCAGCTCTGATGAAGTCCGAAACGTTCGATTCCAACCAAGACTGCGTGGACCGAGCTTTATGACCCGGCGCCGAGTCTTGCTGGAAGGACCATACTTGGTTATTGAACATGGTGATGTTAAGGGGCTTAACTACCTTCTCAAGAATGGTATCTTGATACACTTGTGCCGATGTTTTGATACCTTTTTCACAAAAATATGGCTCAGTCACTCCTTCATAGCTAACACCCCACCAAACCATCACTGAAGTCGGATAATGTCCACGTTGCACTCTGTCGACTAATTGGGAAGCTTCCTTAGAGCTTTGAGCATAAATACGGTCATTTTGTTTGTTAAAATGTTGCTCAATTGTAAAAATTTTCTCATCCGTAAACAAAATTTTTCTGTGACCTCCCTTTGCGTACCGCTTCAGTAGTTGTTTCGATTTTACCACCCTATTCTTCTTTAAATTATCAGTTAAGAAATGGCCAGTGCGTCTCTTATAGGCTGCAAGTCCTAAGTCATCTTTTAAAATACGCGACATGGTTCTAGGTGCTATCTTCATTTCCCGAGATAAAATCTTTTGCTTTCGGACAGGATTTCTTCGAATTCTTTCCCTTACTGCTTTGACCACCTTTTTCGTACGAACACTACGTGGACGGCCAGATCTTTTTCTGTCACAAACAGAGGAGGTCTCATTGTACCTATTAATAGCCCGGTACACAAACATTTTACTAATACCAAGTGTATGGAGAGTTTTAAAAATTGCATTTGGCTCCATACCTACTTTGTGTAATGCTATCACAGCGATTCGGTTCTCTTTATCACCCCACACCATTTTAATATCGCAAAATATTTTACAATGTATTGGCGCCAAAATGAGAAAACACAATGAACAATCGTATAAAAATGACAGATTCGAAATTCAAATGTAATATTTTTTTATAATTAAGTGTAACAGTATTTATGGCCAGACTAAGTATATACTATACTATACTATATATTTTGAGTTGAGATTATTACGCTTGTGATTATATTTTTACTACTGTATCTTTGCAACCGCTTTTTTTACGAAAAAATATTATTGAAGAAAACCCAACGATTTATAGGTATGTGTGTAATTTTAATAATCGCATATGGTTCCTATAAGCAACTATCATTTGTTAAGTGCCAGATTTTAAACAAAGTTATAAATTGTAAATAAATGTAAATTTTGATTTACCACAAATACAACACTGATGTCCTTTTAGCAATAAGTCTTCTTCATTATTATTTTTTTATAAAAACTCAAACATTGCTTAACATTTGACGTACACTCACAACAAACTATTTGGTATAATCTGACGGTGACTGTTGCTTGTATCTTCATGTTTGGAACTAACTGCGGCCAACTGGTGCGCCTGACGTTAGGAAAGTCGTACTGTTTAACCGTCTTAACTTACTATCATTTCTAAACCAACCGTTTGGATTAACTGTTAACGAATGGTTTCTAGAAACTTCTGTTTGCAATTTTGTGGATTAATGTGAAACGTAGTTGATCGTTTGAAAATCCACAATGATTTAAGTTTAACCTTAGGATAAAATAAATTTAAAAATAATTGTAATTCATCTACTTCACTTTATTGTTTCGTATTATTTAAAAATTGCATGAATTATTGTGTAACATAAATTTATGACAAAAATTATGTGACCTCGAATGATAAAAATAATTCTGAATAGAAAAATCAAATTTATCATTAAAAATACAATACATAATAAACAATGAATTTTACATGGAATACGTATCTGTATTACTATAGTATATATATATTTGTGTTAGATATCTATATTTTTTTTGTTTTCACAGTAATTATAATACTATATGTAATTATGATAATAATAGTAATTATAAATATTTTTACATAAACTTTTTTTAAATTACTTATTATTTTTAACAAATTTATCCTATTTTGTCAACAGTTAGCTGTACGTAGATACATTTTTCAATATTATTTGCCCCTTATCTTGGAGCACCTATCTTGAACTTGTTACCAACTTAATATATTCCCAAATACTTTCACCGTTAAACATCTTCAAACTTTATATCGCTCTATGCTTCCCAACAAATTTTTGCCATCTCACAATTTAATAATATTTTTGATAAACATTTGGAAAATACTTCAAAAACGTTGAACAGTATTATTTCGCTTAGTGAAAACTGTCTCAACTATATTAATTCTTATACATTAAAATCTATTATCAATATTGATTCAATAGAAACCCTGAATAGGATTTTATTCGACCTAGGTTTTGGTCCCGCCCAATTCAGGGGCGGGGAAAACTATTAGTACGGATTGTGAATTTAGTCTAATCTTTGAATAACCCAACTTACACGGTATGTGATTGTAATGTTCGTAGATATAATTGTTATAGGTAAGAGGCCAGGGTCTTAATTTATGTTTTAAACTATTTCAAAAAAATTGTCAATAAGACGCAAATATTTTAGTGCTAAAACTGCAATACAAACTAATTTGATACCAATTCTTTGAATAATGTATTTTTAGCAATAGTTCAGAAGTTTTATATTCCAAAGTATAAAAATTTTCGATTTAAAATTAAAAAAGAAGGAATATTAACTTTCAAACTTACCTGTGCTTATTTATTACTACAAGAAAAACCTTGAAGTGTTGCCAGTTAAATTATATTTGATTGTAGGGAATTATGGAAATTAAAATATTGACATGACATGACATGATATACGTTTATTAACTACAAAATCTTTCATAATTCGACTTACATAGAGCAGGATAACAAGTTCTCCTCTAAATAGGGTAGCAAAATGATCAACACTCCCAATCACTTGGTATCAGTGAACACACCATATTCTGTCCGACCATCTCAGCTGTCAGTGCACAAAGCACATAATTAATCACCGAGGTAGACAAAAGAAGCCTTTTAGGAATGCTTATAATACTTGACATACTTTTATGTATTTTTTTCGTTATTGTTATGCAGTTTAAGGTACCTAATTATTAAGGAAACAGTGGCAAAAATTACGTATTTTGAAATAAAATTTGTTTTTTTTCTGCTTACCAATATTATTAGGTTAAGTATTTCTTCGTTTACGGTGAAAGCCAATAATGGATTTTTTCAGAGCAAGTAAACTCATATAATACCTAAATATAATGAATTATTAATTTCAAACCATATTAATAACGGTTAACTGTGAGAAATAGCCTTTTTCAAAAGGAAAAGGTGTGGGTCAACACAACGTTACCGGAGCAATCTGTACTTAAATGTATAAAACAAATGGTGTATAAGTATTTAGTAAAATTTGGATTAAATTGAAGAATATCAACAATTACATTGTGTAAAATCTATATTGTTTATAATATTTGAATAAAACAATTGTTATCTGTCTACAAATTGTATGAATAACCCAAGTTACCACAGAATTCCCTTATTGAATTCTAGAAGACAACAGCTTGTTTGTAGAATGTCTATAATATTCATCCTTATGGTAGAAAAATATCTACTTTTAGATTATAGTAAAATTATATTTTACTGAAATTTCTTTATTATATGATACAGTTTTCTAGTATCGGCAAAATACTTTATAAAGAGTTTTTGCTTCATCATCATCATCATGAAGAACCTTCAACAGTTCACTGTTTGCTGTTCACAAAGGCCTCTTCTTAGAAAGAAATTTTTCATCTTGCTTGATTATAGCGTAGAATAGATAGTATAGATCATCTAATAGTTATAAACGCAGTTTTAAGCTTATGTAAAAATTTGATCGTGAGAATTTTATCTATTTTCGTATTTTGTTTCCTATTTAAGTTGGAACAGATTTTTTTTAGTATTTACTCAAATTAGCTAACGAAAAGAACAATCACTGCTTAATGTATTATTAGTTTTGTATTTAAGTATTTACTATAAATATCTGACAGTAGCAGTGTACAATAGAATTATCATACAGTAGATTATAACCATAAAATTCAAGATTATTATTAGTAAACAAAACCATTACTATGATACAAAATGATCTAAATATCCACAATCAGTTCTTAATTATACGTTTTATATTTTATTCAAAGAATCTTGTAATATCGTGTCTATAAAACTGAAGCGATATTGCAGTAACCGGTATAATTGCGGACCTTCTACCCCAATCTCAGGTAGTAAGCTATTATTTTTCATATCTACTTCTCGTGCGATTGCTGTATAAATAAATAAATAACATAGCACCTAGAAATCATTCGGGCAAAGAAAAATTGAGTATGCACCGATATAGGTATTAATGTTTAATATTTTGGTAGGTTTCTTTTATACTGAATTCTTTTTTCTATTAGAAATACTTATATCTTGAGTTCAAACAAAATCCGAATATTTGCAAATACACAGAATTATTATATCCACTTTAATTACAGCTTATAATGATGATTTTCGTGTAGATGCCGAATTTAAAATTGATGCTTTTGTACCCCCTCAGAATAGGATATAATAATAGAATCACTATACTGATTTCATCTTTTGAAGAAAATTACTATCTTGTTTAAATATTAATATAAAAACAAGAAAGCATCGTAAAAAATAAAAAAACAGCAAAGTTCAATTGTTAAAATAAGAGAAAAATATTAGTTGGGATTCCTACCTCTAACCCGCTAATAAAACGTAGAGCTTCACTCAGCTATAGACACCTAAAATTACTTTAGATATATCCCTTAGGTTTGATCACCATCTCTCTTCTAAGGGGACCGCCGTAAGTAAACACAAAATTACTTTCCCCCTACAGCATGTACAATATACAAAAACTAGAGGCACTTAGATTTAAGCCATGTACGTTTAATCGGGCCTGCGTATCCGGCCTACAGGTAGACGTGGTTATTATTTTTCATATCTATGCTTCCGTGCCTCGGCAACGATTACTTTTAATTTCAACCGTTGAAAAGCATGTTGTATGTTGCAAAAAGCGTTTGTGAAACACATTTTGAATTAATGTCATTGTGTTATAATTTTATAAAATAAAAGGATACATGCATATGTAACCTTTTGTCTATTGTTTTGTTAAGCTACTCTAAGTAAAAGCTCTTACTGTTTAATTTATATACACGAGAAAATAAATCGCGTCAGTACATCTTAGTCTAACAACTTTAAGGGATTGAGGTTTCTGAAAATTACACAGACGGCTCAGTTTTAAAATGATGCAGAACATTTTTCTTTGCTAATTGTTATTGCTAATTTTATGGCCTCTCTCGCCATAATATATTTTATTTTTAGCATGCTGCTATACTACTGCTATTAAATTCTGTTTCCGGTCTATTGATTTTCAGTGTTACTTATAAAAATTAAAGTGGTGATTGTTTAACAAGTTACTCATTAATCAAACCGCAATAACTTTTGGAAATCTAACAATAAAATCATACCGTTCTACAAGAAAATGACATCTATATTTTTTACCACTGAGTATTCATGATGAAATAAAGAAACTTGTACAGTTGTATCTCCTACGCTTCCTTAGGCTACAAGACTGACAAAGTAGACGGCGCGGCGCCGACGCCTCTCGAGAACGCTGAACAAGATGAACACAATAGTGCGACTGAAGTAAATGTGCGTGTGTTAAACTACCTGTAAAATATACCTTGATTATAATGATCTTAAATTGAAGCGAATAAATATACTATTTTCAGACGAATTCACTATAAAATACTGAATAATTAAAGGTAATTAAATTAAGTTTTAAACTTATACTAAATCGTTCAATTCCATTTTTATATAAATCTTCTGTAATTTTTTGTTAGTTATATCCTGTTATAAATTTTCTTTTGTATAATTATCGAGTTCTGAACTTAATCGAATCGATTATGGAAAAATTAACTCATACATTTTTTGTGGTTTGAAAAATTTTCCAGAACGAAAAGTTTTGTTCCGTTTATAAATCTCATAATAAAACTTATTTTGAAAGAAAAAAGAGAAAATGTGAAGCCATTTATAATCAAAGATTTAAATAACTATTATTATTTATTTATTTACTATTATACTACTTACTTAAATTATACAATTTAAATAATACTATATATACAAATTAAAACATACGGAAAAAATACAGAACACTGTACGTGACATATTTGTGAGAGATATTGCTTTATACAGAGTTTTGAAAAGCTCAAGTACTCCAACTTATTGTAAAATAATACAATGTTTCAAAGGCCAAGTTTTATGTTTCAACTCCATATTACATTCGTCAGTGTCTTACAACTTTTATTGCAACGCATATGATGGATATATGTTCCACAATTTTGTCCCGCACTATAATAGTATTCTATTATTCTCACCATATAAAGTATAATACAAAATCGCATATCAACTGCCTAAACAATTTCAAAACGGAACAGTGGTTGGCGCACTTTATATGAAAATGCCAAGACGTCAACCATTTACAAATAACTCCTTTCTTACGCAGGAGTAATTTTTGTTTTCCTCTTTACCGAAAATTATGACACAAATATGAAAATATTAAATTTGAATCGCGGCCAAATGCGTTATGTTTTAGAGAGTATGCAGGACACGAGTGAGCTGCGAATACTAATTGCTAGGGTCGTGGGCTTGCGTTCGTAAACTGAAGCCTGGTGGAGGCGGTTGAACTACGCCGTAGACACGTGCTACGACAGGCTTACAGGCTACGAGCGTGTTTTTAGTTTTTGGTATACCCTTGAACAATTAACAATAAAGTTAAAATTTTACTGATAAATATTTATTTTTAAGCTGAAAATAATATTTTAATGTATATTTAAAGTATGATTTTCGTATTTTAGAACAAATTTTGTTTGTATCAGAATAATTTGGATTGAAGAAATGTTTGTCTTTATTTATTTTTTTCATAAAGGATTATTTCGACCTATAATAAAAATAAATTTTACATCTATGATTACCATTTAGGTTTTTACACAGCCTGTCTTTTATCTCTAATTATTCTAATCATTAACTGGGTATTATTATCTTGCATGCTTCTGATAAAGTGTTCAGTTATTACGATCAATCGATGCTAATTAGTAGGTGAACGTTCGACACCAAGTTCCATCGTAAGAATATTTCAGAGCCGCCACGGTGATAAATCAAACTCGAAACCGTAATGAAAGCGAACGGATCGCGTCGCGAAGAGAAGGGAGGAAAAAATATCACGGAAAAAATCAGGTGCGTCCCCCGGTCGGGTGCCGAGAGAAAAACAGTCGGTCGGGCGTCGGGGGTGGTGGGTGGGGGTGGGTGGTGGCGGTCGATGCGGGGGGCGGGCGCTTGGGCGGGCGACGCGTGCGCGAACCTGCCCCCGGCTGGCGGGCGCGCGGTGCCGCGGCGCCGGCGGCCACACTCCCAGCGGCACCGTCGCTCGTCGCTCGTCGCTCGCGTACCGTCCGCTGCATATTCCGCGCCGCCGCCGCTCCGACCGCGCCGACGCCGGCCCGCGCCGCGCGACCAAACACTCGCGTGTCCGTTTCACTTTACATGTCCAAAGTGTTAAAGTCAGTGCTTCCTATCGCGACCGCGACAGTGCTCCCGCAGCCCATTCACGAGTCGGACCCGACCTGCACAACTTTCAGGGTTAGTAGCCTGTTTGCAACATCTGTGCACCGGTCCGAGAGTGCAGCCGGTGTTAGTGTTTCATGACGCACAATACAAAAAGTTTATTTCGGGAGAGCAAAGTTTGGTAAAGTTGAAGAGTGCGCGCGGCGTCGGATGCACATTGCCCCAGCCGCAAGTGGTTCCTATCGGCCGGGCGGCGCCGTCGTGTCGCTCCCTCTCCCGCTCCTCTCGACCCTCACTAAAAACAACAAACAGATCAATCGACCTGTTATATTCATACAATATTCAAAATACAAATCTTCGCTCTGCTATTTTGTTTGGCGCAAACGGATCCAAATTGACTAATAACAACCACAATATTTTGTTTTCATGCTTAAATATTACGATAAGATAAGAGTCGCTACACTAATAGCTGGAAATAAAATTGTGGAATCGCATGTAACGGTGATATTACCTGTGAACGGTTCAAGTTTACCTACTTTTTTCTTAAATTAGTCGTTCTGTGATTTGTAAAAAAGTTGAATTTATAGATTGGTTTATATTTTAGTTCATATACTTCCTATAATATTAGCTTATAATGCTTTTAAAATGCTTCTCATGTAGATGTATTTTGATCTGTGAGAAGTTTTGGCACAATTTCAGCTTTCGGAACAGAATAATATTATTGCGGTATTGCATCCGCGTAAGTTTTAGGACGTCGCAAAAGTTGTTTTCATGATAAGAAGACAGTTTTGCATAAATATTTTTAGTTACATTGAATTAATCCATTTTAATTTTAGTATCGAAATTTTTATGACGTCCTTTTGCTGTTACTTAATTATATTTACAATAAGTAAACATGAAATCATTTTAATGTATAGCATAAAGTGCGCCGATGTACAAAGTGCATAAAGTGTAAATAAAGTAAATTCCATCTATCTGAGTCTACATTTAGAACCATAAATGTTTTTCAGTAATATTAATTTATTTTCATGCATGCTAAATTTATTTATTAAAAAATTATGGTCCACAAGCAAAAAGAATGCTGAAATGCGAAAAATAGAACACAAATAAAGTAACGGAGAAATGTTATTACTAAAACTAAGATTGCCGCTTAACACAAAAACTAGAATAGTAAAAGAATAGTTACATCAGGATATCTGTAGGTAATTGACAATCAAGTTTGTGGGTAGCGGTTTCAAATCTATCAATTTTCACTGTCCGTCGCATATAAAGCGTAATAAAAGTTTTTTAAGTTCAACTGCCACAAACATTAGAAGTGGTTACAACAGCATTGAGTATTGAAACCAACAAAAATAATAGTTGTACCAATATTGCATAAAATGTAGAATTATCAAAAAATATAATTAATCATATAAAGTCCTTAATGTACAATTGTTTAAAGACAAAAATATTTTCGTAAAATTTATTTATTATTTTACGTGCAAGAATTAACAAAAATTATAAATGAAAAATGTGACATGATAATTATAACGGCAAAATAATTTCATTCATTTAATCACTGTTCCTATTAATTCTATAAAATTATTATTTAGATATTGCATTCAATTAAATATATTTTTTTAATAATACTGTATAAAATATATGCTTGCATAGAATATGTACAAATATATATATAAATAAATTTCATTGAAATATAAATGGTATGGTTCAATTTCGTACTTTAAAAATGTTTCTTTTTTTTTCAATCTACATGCGACTTTATATTAATTCAAGGGGAAGTTACGATTTTCACATATTGTACATTTTTACGTAAATACTTATTACGAACGAATTAACTGTGACTGTACCTGATGATCTGCAAAAGATTTAATGATGTAATACTGTTTCGGCGGGTTCGAGTCTGGGTTGGAGTCTGGTACACCCACCTATCTATGACCGCTGTGTGAACATCTGTAACAGTTGCCATGCGAAATAATAATATTATAAACTAGTTTATCTTAATTTTTTTCTCGACTCTATATCATCTAAGTTAGGTCTTTTTTTTATTTAAACTTAAAAATACAATGATGATAGCATATTAATTTCTACAGTAAATGTAGAAAAAAAATTACTCCCTTAGTGAAACGTATTTCAGTAAAATATTTCACAAAGTATTGCAAAATTATTTTTCAGCAATAATCTTATTTATTTCGGTCATTTTAGAAAATGAAACAGAAAAATTTAAAAAATGTCAATGTAATGAAACAATCAAAAATGTTTGTATATTAAAATATATTTCAAACTTTTAGACTGTACTTTAGGAGTTTAGTTAGATTTTCTTACTGTATGAAACATACGAATAATTTAATCACGATCTAATTCAAAGTACATGTACAGTAACTTACACATTTTTAGATATTACATTTTTAGAAACCCTAATATAAACTTAGTATCATTAAATGTTTCTTCTACGTAAAAATCAAGAAAATAACAAATATAAACCTATTCTGTAGAACTTCCTAAATTCCTTTTCAGGTTGTTACTATTTGGACGTACTTAGAGTACATTACAATAGTTTATCATAAACACTATCCAAGCAAGCTGCCCAGTGTTATATTCTCATTATATGTTGATATTTAATGTCAAAATAGGGAAATGCACTTGAAGCACTCTTGAATTATTGTTAAGTAAACAAATTTTTACTTAACACTTGATTCGAAATTTATATAGAATTTGTGTAGAAAAAAATGCGAACTGGAGAAAAGCAGTTTTTGAGAAAAAATATTACATACAACTTGTTTTACTTGATTTTTATGAATGTTATATTGTCTAAATGGCCATTGTTTCGATGTTTGCACTCTTCTAAGCGAGCACCAAAATTTTCGAATACTCGTTGACAAAAGACCACGAAATCGACGATATCTCTTCGCAGATTTTTTCTTTTAGTTGACATAGTGTCTTTGGTTTATTGATGTAGACACGATTCTTTAAATAACCATATGAAAAGAAGTCTACTGGGGATAAATCTGGATTTCTAGGTGACCATCGAATGTCGCCTTGTCTGGAAATCAGCTTTTCCGCAAATATGTCTTTGACCACCGGCAGGAACTCCTTGGATGTGTGACAAGTGGCCCCATCTTATTGAAACCATGTGTTTCGATTGTAGCCAGCAAATTCCAGTGGCATCGGTCTCCAGAACTCCCGTAACATGTTTGCACGGGATGTTAGATTAAAATGTTAACGAATTCGTGGCCCACCCTATAGATATTAATAACCATACATTTAATTACTGAATATGACAAAGACATAGTCACACACATATTTCGTGTAGCGTAAAATCAGATTAATACACAACAGAGCTTTTATGAGAGAAACGTCATAAGTTTACTACCGACTGACGTGATTGCTATTATCATACGCAGTGAGTAATAGCGGACATCTGCATGCAACATTCGTGATTTGTTCAGTTCCAGCCTTGTAAAATATAGATAATTACGTTATCAAGTACTACTACGGAAACAGTTAATAGAGATGATACAATTACATTTCCCTGTAATATTATCGTAGCTAATTTACGTTTTGCGTGATGTCCCCACGGAAAATATTGTTGTGACACAAACCTTATTTTTCATTGTTATATTTTAACCTTAATTTTTTATGTGAGCCAGATCGTTATAGAAGGTTTGTTTTATTTATTGATATTCTCGAAGTCGATGGCATTATGATATAATCGCTAATGATTGGCATATACGTAATAGTAGTAATATGAACTAAAAGTAAATAAGCCTGATTTTTATAAAAATACTGTAACTTAAATTAAATAGGTGTAATTTATTATTGTTGTTTTCTTCATAATGTACTACGTATCTACGAATGATTATTAGGGTCTTTAATGTCTCAACATAGTTAATTCAAACTAAAACTTGAAGATAGCAGACACAATTAAATAAGTAAAAGTTTCAGACAAAAAGAATATTTATGCGATAAAATTTTAGAAATTTCATTCTTACTACACTCGAAACTGTTACACACTGTTTACGCTCAGTTGCCTTTTCATTTATGGCTTATTCTATATATTAGTTTGAATATTGGCATATTATATTAATATAAAAATTCAATAAATTAAATTAACGAGTATATTATGACTCGTAATTTACTCGTAAGCATTAATGATTCCAATATCTTGTCTATTAACTATGACATACTGGCATTCCAATATTGATTCTACCGAAACGTCTTTTTTTAACCAGTATCATTTTCTTAATATAAGGGGTTACAAAAAGACGTGTAAATAATATTTCTATAGAAATTATCTGTCAAATAAAGATACACACTGTCATAGCATCACAAAGATGCAATAATTTAATACTAATAACTTTTAAATTACTGTAAAATAACAAGCTATTTATAAGTATCAGAAAACTGAGACCTGCAAAGGAACAAAGGTTCTTAAATAGCGATTATAGATAGACAACAAAAATTCAGAGAAAGAGTATTGAAAGGGGCTTAATGACAAATATTGTCATTAAAAACTGAAATGACTATTGGAAGGGATACATCTGCTGATTATAATTATTTTGAGATTTAAATTGCCGTTCCAGTATTTTATATTCTAACCATAAAAATATTAAAATAATTTCTGGTATAGTCAATTTAATTTGACCGTAAAACGTAATCATATCTGATTGCTTTCTTACGTCACTATTAGAAATATGTTTTGCTGTAACTGTGAGCTATTAATAAATAGAGTAGATCAGTTGCTACTGAGAATAGCCAAGTTGTAACAAAAAGGATAATATTTTTAAATCTGACCAAGTATTTCTTTACCTGTGTTTAATTTGTAAACTTAATTATATCGAACGCTCTTGCACACAACGGCCTCGACGCCTACAATGATACGCCAAATGATTACCAGCGAGCTATAATAAACTGATAAATTTGCCGATTACTGACAAATAATTTGATTCAAAATTCTGAAATAAAAAAAAATGTTACGTATGTGTATTCGAAGTGCTGTTATTTTGTCAAATTGCATTTATTTACAATTTTTTGACAGAGCAATTCTAATATTGTAAATTAAACAATTTTTAGCCTAAATTTTTGCTGTACAAACTGTTCAAGTAATAGGCCAAATTTAATGTTGATTGGATAAGTAGCGGACGCGGAGGTACGACGCATAAAACAAACAAAGATTTGTTTCAGGACCTGTAAAAAAAATAATATAGCGTAAACAGAATCTTATACAAACCTTGATTTAATAAATGCAATTTACTTTTAGAAAAAACTAATGTTGGCAGGTTTATTTTGTTTTTTCCTATTATCAAAACATTATTGATTAAATATTAATTGCCAGGCTTACACAGAGAATAAAAACTTAGAACCATTTATAAAGTATATTTTTATTCGAAGAGATAAAACTATAAAAAATGACAATATCACTGTAAGTACAAGTAATACCAATGCAATAAATTTTTCAACATCAATATTTCTCAACAGCAATTACAGTAATTGTAGTTTCCATAATTTTTACTTTTTTTGTAATTGAAAAAGATATATACATATTTCGTTACTCTAAATAATACCAAATTCACAACCCTTTACCAAATAGATAGTAGTTGAATTCGTAACTGAAGAACTTCAGCAAACGTTAACAGCAATGTGGTGTACTTGTCTCCTTCACAAGTAAACAAAGCTAATGATCGAAGAGCGGGGATAATGATAGATGAAACTGAGATGTCTACGCACACCTTGACAACTTATTTGTTGGACATGATATATCATATGTTTTTATGTTAAAGTAATGTAGACTTAACTACACACAGTACTATAGTCAGATTTTCATGTGTTCGAATATATATTAAAAAAATTGATTGAACACTGAGTATGATAATCACTAGTGAACTCATAAAATTAACATTTTATAAAATTATAAATTTTTTCGTAATTAACCATTTTCTGAATCCACACACACAGAAAGAGAGAGATAGAGACACATGCATACACACTTATATTCACTCATTAACTACGAACGAACGAATTCATCATTAACGAACACGTTTCCTATATATATATAACTTATTTCCTGTAAGTTATATTGTAAAATTTGTTAATAAAATCATCAAAATAAATACAACAAAATTAAGTATCAAAAATAAATTTAAATTATATGTATATACTTATATGCATTGTCAAGTTCACAGTAGTGACTACAGTACACTGTAGATTCCGCGTTATGAACTGTCTCGCAAAATACAGGCCCTACTTTGGGAACCATTTATCTATTGTAAATCCCAATGTATAATCACTTTAAGATCACACCTGTAAATTATTCTGTAAAATAAATAAATATTTATTATTCTTTTAATTTTATACGATTCAATAAAAAAATTTGTAACCCTTACAGGATTATTCAGGCAGATGCCTGACCGTCTATCGCAGGTAATTTGCTTCCAATCTACTGAACCGACTAAATTGAAATTTGTTACACATATGTAAACATTTCTAGGCATAAATACATAATCACATTCAGTTGTATTTAATTATGAAGTCAATAAATTCATGAACAAAGAATGTTTTTGTGACTCTTGCGATCTGAAGATTAAAAATACATAAGTTTACAATAAACTTATTTTTTCCACACACAATAAAGGTATAAAATTTAATTGAATCGAAAAATTTAAACATTTTCAATTGAAATTACCATTATTGAGAACATTACAGATTAGTGTTACAAAGTTTTATAATGAACTGAATATATTTAAAGTATTTTTGATTGTACACCCATAAAAATGTGTTTTTGATTTATACACAGCTCATAGCTGCCGCTCAAATTCGACATAGAAAAATAATCGATTACATTATTATAAACTGTTCATTCCTTACTTTTGATGTTATGCGATAAAAATTTATCGCAACTAACAAATTTATGAATTAGTTACGTTACACTTTTCATACTATTGTTTACAAAAAACGAAGATCAAAAAGATAAAAAGATATCCTGTTTCTTCACTAATATTAGGAACTCTTTACTGTATTAAAAGCCTCAGCTATCTGATCTACATCAAAGATTTCTTTAAATGAAATATGTGGTACTGGGAAAATAGTAATTGCTCTTCGAAAGTATTGAAAGATATTCCCAATACAACAAAAAATGTACTTTAACATTGCGTATTACAGTAGCTTAGGCCAATAATATAACGAGTTTTAAGTGTACTAACGATCTTTCAAAGTACTATCTTATGATAAATAACTTTTAAAAGTATTAAATTTTGATTACAATGATTGTAAATAGAGTTTAATACATTGGAGTTCAGTGCTTATTATTTTCGTGCAATGAGTTGCCGATTCACAAGCTACTTAAAATATTCATTTTATAGAAGACACAACACAGGTAAGTTCATGCTTTAATTGGAATCATTCATATTGGAGGCACCTTGACTCATATTTCTGTATATCTGGTAGTAACTTATTATGGATACGAGAAGGAACCAGGGTTTTGGCAATACTCCAGACACTACAAACGCCGGTTTCAAAACAGTTTATATATACGGGTAACCGCTTAGCATCAGTCAGGCATTTTTTTGTTTGCCAAGTTCATCATACAGAATAAGTAATTGGAAAATAAGAATCATCTAGGTGTCTTGCTTATCACGTACTAGTAATTACAAAGTTACCTCATCTGTGTTGGATTTAGGGCTAAATTTTTCGCTCGTCGTGAAAAAAAAAAGACATGATATTTTAATGCAAAATTTTAATAGAGATTTTATTTTGTAGTGTAATTCCAAACACGTCCAAAATACTATATAATAGTCAAATCAGCAATCAGTATGGTTTAAAGACTGATTTTTTTTAGTTTATATAAAATAATACATAATATTTCCGTTATTAACTTTTATCAAAAGATTTATTACTTTGAAATCAAAAGAAAGCCTACTAAAGTACGCCATACGTAGAATTGATATGATTGGACATCAATTATATATGCAAGACCAGTGATTCGTTTAAGCAAATAGCTGGTATTTGCCCAGTAATTGACCACGGTTGAATATAAAACAACACTCGACATAGCCCACAGCTATTTGACTGAGTAATAGCCGTTGTTCTAGTTGTAATTACTTAGTAGTTTGTTTTGAAGCTTATTATTATAGCGCTCACGCTGCTTCCCGTGGGAAGAGAGGGTTAAGGTTGTATTATTAATTTATAATATCCCATGTACGAAGTTAAATTTCCTCGATACTTTTTAACTTTTTATTGTTTAACTTAGTAAGATATATTTTTGTACAAATAACAAAAAAAAGTATAGATACTGTCAATTTATTAATCGAGGATATATGTATTGGTGTATAAGGTCCTTTTTTGACTCACCCTCGAAGACGGGACTTATTCATGTCCAATGAACCGTGAAGGAACTCCCGTGAATGCAATAAACTTACTAACATTAAATTAAATAAACATTGTTCTGTTCAAGATTAAAGTTTTATTGTAATATTTGACTGTCCAGTATTCACAACGTAGATTTTTTTTGAAAACTTTGTTGACATTGAAATAAAAAAGGATATATAACGTTTATGAGTGCTTATAACCTCTACTAGATACTCTATAGAGAATTTTGGGTCTTTGGTAGCACAGAGACTGCATCGAGAATCTATTAGTTTATTTACGGATAAAACAAACTAGCCTTGTTATGTCTTATTTTTAAAGTAGAACGCAGAGCCTAAACATTCCATAGATATCGATGACAGTATCTAATATAGAGAGTACCGATGTTAGTCCTAGCTAACGAACTAAAAAAGAACTGAAAATAATAATCAATGGATTATGCAATACTAAGAATTATTTTATTATAACATGGATCAGGAACAAGGATTAAATTTCATTGTCTGCATTATTAAAAATATCTGAGAGAAATTTTGAAGGTATTAGCTATTAAGTCAATGAGCTTGTGTCAGCAAACATAAAGTGTTTTAAGAAGCTTTTATAATATTTACTTCATAAAACAATCTTTACAACTGTTTATTCTACAACGTAACAATAACAAAAAATATTTGAAAAGGTTACGATCATTTCTATTGTCCGATGTTTCGAGCGTGTTTCACCGCTCGTAGTCACGGATAGACTATTGTGAGTTTAGCGACGCCTACGTAGTGCGCGAGGTTTTAGTCCTAGTGCAGGCGTTGTTTTAAAAAAAACTTATACTTAGTCTTCTGTATAAAATCAAATAATATCAAATAATTTTATCGTAAATAACTTCAGCTAACTACAAACCGATTAAAAACAGTTACTAGTTGTAATTGTTAGAATTTTTTTATTTCTTCGTCATCAAGAACTTTTAATAGTCCACTGCTGGTCATAGAAATAGAGAGGTTTATCAAATGTCTTTTATTACTACATACTAATACTTAAATTTAGTATATTTGTATACATTACAATATGCTACCATGCAATAAACATCATAATATGAACATATTAATATTTTATTAGTATAAACATATTTGCGTACTGTGCAAGTAATCGCTTTAACTTATTTTAACTCAAATTAAAGTGAAATGCAAACACCTCTCTTGCCTCGATTCAAAGTTTACTACTTATGTAGTTTCAATACTCGTAGTTGTAAAACTTTCTCTATGATGGTAGCACATTAATTACTAACCGTTGGCGGGGGTAAAGCCCAGCAGGACGGTGTATTAAGTTTAACCATGTAGATTTACGATCAAACCCTTTCATTAAACAGGTATTAAGGCGACAGATAAGCCTGTACATTACGCACTTGTTCATACAATTTGGGAGTTTGCATGAAAGGTTTATAGGCACAAATGAAACTGCCCGACCCGACTAGCTCAATACAACTATCTGCCCTAATACATAAACGTTGCGGTTTAATTTATGTACGCACGAACTTTCCTTGAATACCTAGTGAGGTTTCAATTCTGAGAAATTGGAATGGTACATTCGTAAAATCAAAATTGCAACTATTTCATTTCACAGGATGTACGAGTAGTTTGGAATATAATTGAGCTTTATCGTTTAATAATTTGAAACTTTAATTTTAATTTAATTAACAAATTTTCCAAGAAAGAAAAATGTGTTATACACCGTTTAAACTACGATTTGAGTTTCTAATCAAGTGTTGTAGTGTCTTCACATTAAGTAACTTAATTAATTTCATGAGAAATTATTTTATTAAACAGTTTCTGAGGTTTCCTGCTTGTTTTTAAAACTAATGTAACTTTTAATTTGACTTTCATGAGAAAATTGTTAGATTTAAGCGTTAATTTAGCCATGGTGCACGTTAGATGGCAGACTCTTGTTTCATTTTGCACTTACAAAGAGCAATCGATTTTAAAGCTCGCTGAATTGAAAATTATACGAGGAGCATTAGAGAATGGACGGGTGCAAGTGTGCTGTGTTCGTGAGCCGCCAATGCGCTTGTCTTTCGGTTCAGTGGGCTTTCTTTAAATTGGCGACGGCTCTGCCGCTGGCCGCTCCGCTTATTGCATCCCCCACCCGCAGCGTCGCGACGTCCACGATATTGCCTCCATTCGACCTTTAAGCAAATAGAATTTCCTAGTCTGTAAATGGGATAGCGTTATAGGTAAATCTTCGTTGTATTCTGGCTTCGTTTACGAGAAAAAGGTAAAAATTCAATTTTTATCTTTTTACGTGATTATTGTCGAAACAAGACGAGCCGCAACCAGTTTTGTCCGCTTTTACCTTTGTCAAATTTGAGCGTGATGAAGGACAATTTTACAACAATACTGCTCGGGTTATTGTCTTATTTTAGCAATCTCTTGTCGTCATATTCATATTCATGTTTAGAATTCACCGCGACGTGAACGCCAAGAAAGTTGCGTGCCACGAGGACTTTTATTATGGGACCTATCGAATAATAATGAGGTCGTCCTTTTCCAACGGTGCTCTACCCGATGTCGTGGCCTGATCTATTTGGTAACAATTGTGGACAATCTTTTGTACTTTATGATAATATATGTCATTGTTATTTACTCAATCGGTTTTGTATTCATTTAAGTAGTACACAATGTTACGTATCATACAACAAAATAAATATATTATTTGATCATGTAATGACCTATGTTGAGTATTAGATTATTATGTGTATTAGGTTTATTAATAACTATATGGGAGAGAAAATACTCGGATTATAGACGACTATAATTCATAACTACTGGCGGTGGAGTGACGGTTGATCAGCATTTAGCCCATTGTCACACGTAGCTGAGTCATCAATAATTCTGTCTACTATCTGCGCTAAGATTTATTACAATTTACAAAACTAAAGGAAATTTTGTTGTTATCGTTATGTTGAACATCATTTTTGTTGATGTAAACATTTCTAGTAATTGTCGATTTGTATGATAATT
The DNA here is from genome assembly GCA_949316085.1 of Hypercompe scribonia. NCBI lineage: Eukaryota > Metazoa > Arthropoda > Insecta > Lepidoptera > Erebidae > Hypercompe > Hypercompe scribonia. The sequence continues at coordinate 8,339,108 of OX438972.1, read as the reverse complement.
GAATATGGTATTATTTTAAATAATTCTTGAGGTGAGGGTGGGGCAGAAAAATTGAAATAAAGTATACATCAACCCGTCTGGTCACCATGTGGAGGTCTATGTGCAGCTATTATTAAAGGCTATTGATGATGATGGTTGCTTAAATAATGTTAAAACTTTTTAACTAAGCAATAAATTATTTACATCATCATATTTATGCAAATAAAATAACAATCTAAGTAAAAATAAATAATTTCGAAATTCTAATGAATTATATCCGAAAACCTTTTGGAACATGCGGTAAACAAATTCATCTACCCTTTGGTCTCAAATTATTTTCACGTACATATTATATATTTTAGAGAGGGCGGAAGGCTACTAATGGCATAAATTGAAGAGCGAGCACTGGAAGTAACCACAGGATTTTGCGTATTTGAAATTCAGTTACTCGGTGCGCGCAGTGTAGCGTTGGTTCGAAGCGATCGCTTGTAGACTTCACGTTATATTTCCTATAGAACGAAGGAGATGGATCGCTTTCAAACTCGCTGGTGAAACCAGTATTTGAAACTTGTATACCAACGTATCAAGAGTAGTGAAACGTTGTAACTGGTATTCTTTGGAATGTGACTTTGAAATGATCTTTATGCAATGGAGAGTTCGTATGCCTATTCATATCCGTAAGTTATACACAATGTACTTTTGTTTAACATGTTTTTATTAGTACAAAGTAGTCACAGAATCAATCAAATCAAAAAAAAAATCAAATTAATAAAAAAAAAAATTTAAAAGTTATTAACCATATTATTTAAGACCCAAAAGCTAATAATAAGATTTATTAGAATTTTTTCTTACAAAAATTTGTAACTTAACCAAATAAAAATAAAATAGTGATACCTAAATTATTGAAGTAACTGTATTTGCAACAAAACATAGTCGGTGATCTCATTACAAATGCATCGGATTGTCTTCTCAAGTGACAGCGACGCGGCGGGGCAAGACGATACTCTGTATAGCGTCATATCAATCACCATTGCCGTACAGTTGAATCCCTTGGCACTTGGCCTAGATTCCAAATTACACGAATTTACGTAGTGGGCCTAACCGCTGCCGTTAGCCGAGTGCGGGGATTAAGCCTAGAGCGCAGCTTACATCGGATACAACCGGGCGGCTCAATACCACGCTCAACTGATGCCCGATCTTTATACTTACTACATTTTTAGTGCTACCCACATTTCAACATCAAACTTTCGTTTCAAATAAGCCCTTAATACACAAGTTAATAAGTAGAAAAGTTTTAATAAACTCATCTTAACTCATCAATGTTGAGAACCGTCAGGGACTGCCTACTTTGGTGAAAGTTAACGTTAAGTAGGATTTGCCTTAAACTTACGTTTCCTTAAAAGGATTTAAGTAATAGCGATGACATGTTTGGCAAAATGTAAGTTTAGTGCTATCCATAATACGTATTGTTCACGCCAATTTATTAGTAGGAGTTCAAGCGCTGTCATTACATGATTTGATATATATTATATAAATATTTTGTTTCTTGTAAATATTTTTTATCAATTTTCGATGTAGTACTAGTTGTTATTGTAAACACACGTAATACCCTTTCATTTATAACTCTTGTTGCGGTTCTTGATATAGGCTTGTCCTTAATTCCGACTTAATTAGTGTCACGCAAGTTCCATAATCCTAGGCTTGAGCATCGTACGACCGTTCTTAAAATGGAGATTAGTACGGCAAATATCTCGAACTACGCTATCCGTTCATAAAGCCACTGCTACACTATAGCGCCCTCGGGATAAATATTCAGTTAGAGAGTCGTACGTGTGATTTATCTGAGATTTTTTTTAATTCCTTTATTTGTTTGTTGCTAATTGTTATATGTTTGACAATTTACTTGACTAATATTATATATTATAAACACTAAAAAAGTATGAAAGACAAGGTAAAGGATACATGAGAGTAATGAAAGTTTAGCGAAGATTTCAAAATATGTTACCCTATTTTGCGTTCAATGTCGCAACATGACGGCACGCTGACTCAACTGTAACGAGGAATTCCAAAAGAACTAAATATAAACATAGTATTTTGTGTACGGAAGTCCTTCCGCGGTCGTGTACAACGGATGTGCAGGAAAACGCTTGCATACTGAGTAGGCGTGCCTAAAAGACACTGCGGACTTTTGTTGACTTACAGTGGATTACACGAAACTTAAACATGCCACCTAAATCTACAACAAACAAAACCAGAGAATTTTTGCTAACTCATTTTAAGATCCCATGTCTCTTACGTAAAATTAATGCTTTAAGCAATACCAACGCCTATTGTTTAGAAAATTAAAAATATTACTCAATTTTGTTTTCAAAAAGATTACTTTCCAAAAAATATAAATAGTCTTAGATTTTGACACCTGTTAGACTTGTCGAAAATTACTTTTATTTTAGCTAATCTCATTAAAATTTTAATCATAGTTTGAAACGGATATCATCTAATATTTTTAGACTGTCCTCGATATGTCACTCGACAAATTAGTCACGGATTTGTTAGTGTCGATCGACGGGGTATTTTATTTTTAACAAGACATCAAACATTATCGAGGGCCCTGCGTAGAGTTACTCCAGCGCCTGTTTACGAATAAGAAACGTCGAGAAGACGAGTGCGTAATAAATTTTATAACACAGTATCGATTTGGATTCGAACGTAATAATAATATATCGGCTGGTAATATTGGAATGTGTCGGTGCGCTCAGCGCGTATCTTAAAATAGACCTTCATCAAAGACAAGCAGTTTTGCAGCTGTAAATCCATTTCAGTGTGGCTTGTCCGCCTTATAAATTGGGGCAAACATATCTATGGAAGCACAACTTTTTTTGTGCGCCGGTAAAACCAACCTGTTAGATGACCTGCGATCTAGCATTTTTATGTCGTGTTGCACCACACTTGTTACCTATTAATATATCTGAAATATTATTGAAACGGCTAGATGGATGTTGTAATTAAATTTTATAAAATATAGGCCAATTCTATAATTAGCCTATACACTTTGTACAAAGTGTCTATACACTTTGTAGTAAATGCCATAGTTGTTATGATATTCGAATTACAAATTGTTATTCCAATTTATATTCAGAGTAATTAAATGTTTGACTTTGTGAAATCTATAAAATGTATGCTGCTGATTTTTTTGCATACAATGCTAAAAAAGTTATTATCGACCGTGTTATTCCGTTGACAAACTACTTGTGTATGAAAATTTGAATCATATTGCATTTGATTAAAGGCTGTACACGAAGCGAAGTTCGCTCAGCACTCTAGACGACCGCAGTGCACAGATTTGCATTTTACGGTTTTGATACGTTGAGCGAATATTCAGTGCGGTGTTGGCGTAGGTATCTTTTCAATTCGACGCTGCGAGTGTCGAGTAGCCGCTTGAGGGGGCTCGAGTAGTGGCGCGTGCTCGAGTGCCGCTCGTGATGCGCTTGCGCAACACTCCTTCCCCACCCTACAGCATCGCCCCCTCTGCTCTCTGCACTCCTCATTCCTTGAACATTATTACAATTAACTACATCGCCAACTTAAGCCTCAATTTGGCACAAGTTACTGCTATCATTAGAGACTACATCGTGCCATCATACTGTCTACTAATATCATACTTTCAGACATCTCTGTAGGTACCTAGAGTATCACGTAGTATTTAAAATAAAGGTAGTATGCCCTCGTAGAAAGGAAAATATTTAGACGTGAAAAAAATTATTAATTGTATAAGAAATTTTCATTTAGTCTTGATCACAGTACGAAACTCGGCTACGGACTGATGAAAGCATACTTGGTACCGTGAGATCACGCCAAACATTTAGTTTATTTTATATCTTACCACTCATAAACTTCGTGTACTTGTCTAGTATTACATATTCTCTTGTGTTTCTAAGGTTGTTTATCAAGATTGGTATGGATTGAAAAAAAGCAACTATACTAACGTTCAAGTACTGTTATAAATTTATATTATAAAATTTAAAAGATAAAGAAGGATTTTCTTATTATTATTGTTGTTTTCTCTCATGTAGTACTAAAAAGTAATGTAGCGTCAATACGTCAATAGCACACAAGGAAACTTTGATAATATGAATATCCTCATCATATATCCGACATATCCTTTTCTTTTAACTTTACTACTAAATAAATACAATATCTTCAGCATAATATTACTTTTTACGGTGATATACAAAGATAAATCATACGTCAAAAATATCTATCGATGTGCGAGAGGGCAAAAATCTATCATATGCGGAGTCGGGACATTACCACCGAACCATTCATTCGTCAGATATTCATCACGCAACCGACTCATTGGGTAGCCAATTAGTTATGGTGATTTATTTCCTTCATTCCTTTTGCAGCTCTCTACTACTACCAATTGATATCTAGCTACTTAATTCTAGCTATGCTAAGTTTTAAATGAACGTTGTTGAAGTTGTACCTTTTACACAGGACTGTAGTTTGGGACCAGGTAAAAATACAAACAACGGATAGCTCCATCAATTTAATAATAAAATTTTTATAGATCGTACGATAACCATTATTAAACTTTAAAAGATATTACAATCTCGTAATCGTGAATAATACCATTTTCTAATCTTGATCGTTTTGAGGAGGTCACTTTAAATTTATCTATTCTGGCTTAGTTTGGTTTAAAGTTTTCCATGAAACGCACAATTTACTACGTTTTTGGCGAGTACAAACTAAATTTAATCCGGTTACCATACACATATAAAAGCAATATATTACATGGGTAATTATTTTGTGCAAACTTTAATCCTGCATTGCGCCACTGCTGAATTTGTGAATGAATTAAAAAATATTGCTTGATAACATCGTAAAGTGAGATTTCCTCTTTCCCTACAATTATGAATATGTGAAGTATTTGTGTATGTTTCTAAAGTATGAATAATTTATTATCGTCCTTTGATACCACTTTCCAGACGTCTAATTTTAAATTCTATTTGCCATTCAACTGTGTGTAAAGGATATAATTTAACTAATTTCCAACATGTGTGCTAGAGGAGCTGAACATTTTCATGAGTAGTAAAGTACATACCTTTTGTATAATTAAACTGCGGGCAAACCCAGTTTAAGTTTAATCCTATAGCCTCTTGACACCGCACTCCCGCCCGAGGGGAGCTTATTTTGTTCGTCAACACTATCGACCGATGTGTAGACGAAAGCGCTCAACCACGCCACAAGTGTCACTCGAAATACAACTACTATACTTATGTGACAAGGTTTGTTTTCAAATGCATTATTATACTAAATGTGTTTTATTTTTTAAAACAATGAAAATATGTATAAAACATATACAAAATTCAGGCAGTTAGAGATTGTTATTAAGGATTTTAGAACCTTAGTTCTTTCAGTTTTTTATTTATTTACCGTCGAATATTTTATTTATTTATTTACACTTTCTGCAAATAACTTACAATGCATAAGGCGGACTTAATGCCGTAGGCATTTTCTTCCAGTCGACCTTTGGGTAATGCAGAGATGCGTGTAGCAGGTGTAACATCAGAGCTAGTGGTGTAGATTTTTTAATTTGCGAATAAATAATTAATATAATATAATATAAATATAATAAATAATTTGTATTTTGTAATACATAATGATATATATATGATATGATATATATATTTATATAAATAAAAGGAAACACATATCTACATACATATACATAAATATTCGTACAAAGATGAATAGGCCAGCAATTATTCTGATGACTCCGTCAACAAGTCTCCGTAAAGCTTGCGTACTCTAACCTTAAAGGTTAATGGGTTAACACACCTTCTTATCTCTAAGGGGAGGGCGTTCCAGAGATTTACAGCTTGGACAGTAAAGGACGAATGGACAATATGGGAATTATGTGATGGGCAGAGAAGGAGGAGATTATCGGAGGACCGAAGATTTCTGTCATGATTAGAGCAGAGATATTGTATATGAGATATTAGGTAAGTGGGTGGGTTAGGAGAGTGGATGAGGGAGTGTAACATAGTCAACGCTCGCAAGCGGCGGCGCTGTCTAATAGGTAACCATGACAGTTGCCTCCGATAAGTGGATACATGATCATACTTACGTAGGTTGAATATGAACCGAATGCAATTGTTGAGAAGTCGGTCTAATTTGTTGAGCAGATCTGCATTCAGGTCGAGGTAACACACATCACCATAGTCGATGATTGGCAAAATTAAGGCATGCACTAGCATAATCTTAATCTTTATGGGGAGAAAGTTTTTTAGTCTATAAAGGCCACGTAAAATATTCGTGACCTTTTGACTAACATTGGTTACCTGAACATGCCAATTCAGAGTTCTGTCTATATGTAAGCCGAGGTCCTTAACCGATAGATTGATGGGCAATACTGTACCGTCATATATGATACCAGTGACGGCGTCAGGATCAATTCTACCCGTCATTCTGGGACTCCCTAAGAAGATTGCTTGACATTTACTCGGATTCACGTTTAAACCGAAACTGCTGGACCAGTTTTTTATGGTGTCTAGGTCGTGGTTAATGTTGATTATAGCTTCGTTTAAGTTTTCAACTCTCGCATGTGAGTAGATCTGCAGGTCGTCTGCATACAGATGATACGAACACCGAAGTTGGTGAGTTATGAAGTCGATAAATAACGAAAAGAGAAGAGGGGAAAGAATACCGCCTTGTGGTACACCAGAGTCTAGTTCGGCCCACAGTGATGACGAATTATCGGTGCGGACAGACTGCTGGCGTCCACGAAGATAGGATGAAAACCATTCCAGTGCATCATCGGAAATCATGAAGTAGTCAAGTATTGCGAGTAAAATCTCATGGTTCACAGCATTGAAGGCGTTTGAGAAGTCAATTAAAGCTAGCACAGTTATTTTGCCTTCCTCCATTGCTGCCTTAATATCAAGTGTTACCTTGAGCAAAGCTGTCCCTGTACTATGTCCGGGTCGGAATCCCGATTGATACTTATTGAGTAAGTTGTTTTGATGAATGAAGTGAGACAGTTGCTTATGTACACAGGCTTCCAGTATCTTGGACAGGAAAGGAAGAATGGATATTGGACGGAAATGGGAAGGGAGGGAGGGATTAGGTACTTTAGCCAATGGACGTACATAAGCCTTGCGCCATAAGGAGGGAAAGGCGTTGGAATCAAGGGAATAGTTAATTATGTGGGTGATGGCGGGTAAGAGTTGGTCCAGGATAGTGGTCACCATAAAACGGCTAATGTTGTCATTACCGGTGGCTTTGGATTTGATAGAGATAAGAAACCGCCGGACATCCTCTGATGCAACTGGAGAAAAGTCAAAGGAGTTTATAGTAGGTCTAGGCAGGCGGGCCACGGATTGGATAGTTTGGATTTTGCTTTGATGATCCAAGGTAATAGAAGTGGTGAAATGACGATTGATATCATCTAAAGCAACGCCCATTGGAAGATCCACGTGGCGCTTGCTACCGATGCCAAGAGTCCTCAAGAACTTCCAGATGTCGGCAGAAGAAGATGTAGAAATGTTATCGAGAATATAACGGCGTTTGGCATTACGTATTATCTGATTGCACTTGTTTCTAGCAGTTTTGTAGGCAAGCCAGGTATCATCACTTCTAGTTCTTTTAAAACGCCGAAAAGCTCGGTCCCGGCTCCCCATTGCGCTGCGTATGCTATCTGTCAACCAAGGTGCGGGAGGATATTTTAGTTTGATATTCCTCAATGGCGCATGAATATCGTATAGGCGTAATATGTTTTCGTTAAATATTTGAACTTTTTCGTCGATAGTGACGGCTCTCGTTAAGGGTTCCCAGTTTATGTGGGAAGCATCTTCTCGGAGTTTGTCCACATTCATACGTCCAAAACAGCGCCTGGACATCATTTTCGGTTTAGGCTTTGGCGTTTTAATCTTGTACGAAAGATATACTAGATCATGATGTGAGAAACCAGGTGCTGGATGCTGGCCATGCGATGAAACTTTTTCAGGGGACGAAGTAATTATAAGATCAAGCAAGGTGTCTTCTCCATTTAGGTTGTGATGTGTGGCGTGAAGCGGTAAGCTATGTAAGCATGTAGATTCGAGTAAGTCCAGCAGTTTACGGCAGCGGGGGGAACTGTGACACAGCAGATCAGTATTGAGATCGCCCATGATGACGTGATGTTCATACTCGGACCCCAAAGATTCTAAAACCGGTTCGAATACGGTGAAGTAATCAGTAGCCGGGGGACAATATACGACACCTAGAACAAGTTTGGTTCCTCCGACAGAAACCTCAAGGAAGAGATACTCAGCGGGTGAGTCAGGAGGTGATTTCAAGGCAAGATTATAAGAAAAGTCAGGACGTAGATATATGGCAACACCACCGCCCCTTTTGTTTACCCTGTCGTTCCTGATGAGAACATAGCCTGGTAGGGAGTAAGAAGTGGAAAGAAGTTGGGGCTTGAGCCATGTCTCGGAAATCAATATGGCGTCCACGTTTGAACCATTGAAGGTTTCCCATAAGTCGCTATAGTGACTCGGTATGCTTTGAGCATTTATGTGGCAAACGTTAAACAAACGTGGACACTTTTGGTTAAAAATACTGCGCAATATATCCCCGAGGGTATCAGTTACCGAAGTAAAACTTTCATTTGCTGATGAATTTTCAGAGCTGCTGGCGGAGTAGTAGGGGTCAATATCAGTCATAATGCAGAATATAAATTAAAATAAATATTAAAAAATAAATATAAGTAATATTATTGATAACGTATATTACGAGCAATCAAAGTTGTTAAATCAAATGAAGGAATTCAATACTCACGTCAATGCACCACCCGCCGGCTTACACTAGCATTTTTGGAGTATAATAGCAAGAAAATAATATTGAAAAAGTGAGAAAACATATAATATGACATTCGACAAAGTAGGTCAGTTTTAAAGTAAAAGTGAAAAGTAATAGTTTTAAAGACGTCGATGATCGATACGAGAATATGCGTGAATATGGAACGCATCGATTAAAGAACTGTAGTCTTAAACGTCAACTGACAAACATTGACACTTTAATTACCTAGTTTTGTTGTTGTTACTATAACATTGTAAAATAATGAAGGTAGAAAATAGTAATAGAAATTTACATAAAACGACCTTGAAAAATAGATTTAAGAAGCATTGAATACTATAGAAACCTGGAACTTAGTTTTTCTTTGTAGTATTTTTGGTGATATTCGGCAAACTACTGGCACCCAATGGACTGCTGCCCTTCGCTGTACATGCATTTGGATGTTTCTGAATCAACGGTTCCAGTTCGGCCAAAGAGGTTATCTTAACCCGGCCCCCATCCGGCACCTTGACGACTATGACACCTTCTTGAGTCCAACAACCCCTGACACCAAAGTGGAGACGAGCCCGGGCAAATGCAGACTGTCTGGTCCTGGTTAAATATTCCTTGACAGTGACGTTCGTGCCCTTGAGCTTAGTCTTCAGTTTCCAAACAGCAGATTTGAAGTCTAAGGTTGAAAACCTCACCAGTATAGGCCTCCTGTGATCCTTCTTAGGACTGCCAAGCCTGTGACAACTTTTGATGGACGACGCAGTATAGTGCAGATCCAGCCTACCACGAAGAAGACCGAGGACCGATTCAACACAATTCTCGCTGTCAACTTCGGGAACTCCGGTGAAGATGAGGGCTTTCCGTCGATGTCTGGTTTCAATAATATCGACAGTCTTAGAGCACTCATCTATCTGTTTTCGTATCAAGCCCAGCATGCTGAACATAAGCTCACGGAAGGTTCTAAATTCTTCCGCAAGTCTACCAACAGTGTCTTTAGCTGGTGCATTGCACTGTATCTGTGCCTCAAGCTCACCCATTCGTTTTGTGAATACTTCTTCCAGACTCTTCTGTGCAGATTCAATGACAGCTAGTTGGGACATTCTTATATCAGTGTTCTTGTCTTTCGTGTTGTAAATTACTAGCGAGTAGCTGACAGGTGGATAAACTTAAAGATGTTGTTGTCACATCTATAGCTCTGCCAACGTGAGTGTGAGCAAATTACTGTAATTAACACTGATTTCACTTATATAGATTGCAAATAAAGTATTAATTTAATTTATATCGATTTTTCATTCAGGAGCACAAGTGTTGGGGTTTTATACACCTACCCGAATATCAGGTTCTTATTCAAAAAGATTATATGAATAAAGAAATTCCTATAAAGTAACTAGATGATTACTCAAGTATTATGATTTAATTAACATACCACTTTAAACAGTTAAACACTAAGATTTTATCAGGTTCATATTTAATTTGAAAATAATTCGTTAATTATTTGAGATGATATAACTTAAAATAAATAACTTGTAAACTTTTGTAACTAATTCAGTTTATCTGGTAATGTGTTAAACTTTAGGATTTCAGAATTATTGTATACTTGTGAGAGTGTTCCGCATTATACATTCATGGTCTTACCTAAAAAAATGAAGTAAAATTACAATACTTATTCGTATATTCTTGCAGGCCTTCGGGTAGCTTAACATCAAAATAAATACTTCTTTACGTAAAGTTTAAAAGTTATTTCTCAACATCATGTATCATATATAAAGTACAAAACAGAAAAATGAATGTACATATGCTTATCAGCAGTTTGGATACCATAGTACAGAATCCTAGTTTGGGACCAGGCGGCCGTGTGTAAATTGTGTGAGATTATTATTATTATTTCATAAAGCTATGTGAGTTTAAAGTTTCTTTGAGTTTATTTATTCTTACCGTGACATTTATTATTGAGTAAAAAACTCTGTGTCTAGTGTGTAAGAGTAATAACAAATCTGAATTTAAAGTTCAAGCTTCGTTTAAAGAATGTCCAATTGTCCATTACTCCGGTGTTTTAATGAATGTTCTTGGCAGCCCCGCGACTGCTTACAACATTTAGGTCCTTATTACGCATTCTCGACATTTGTTTAAAGTATGAAAATTTGAAAGAACGTAGCATGTTGATGGTACTCAAAACAAAATAATTGCTACGGTCGCGCGGTCCGGGATTCGGCCTCGACATTCATTATTCACTTTTTATTTCGCCCTCCCCTCGGCTTATAATTTGACTCGAAACATAAAATCAAGTTTTATTTGATTATGCGTACCAAAAAAGAAAAATCCCAAGTATCTTGTATCCTTCACTTTTAATAGGGAGAGAAAGTTCTACATTATGATTCACTTAAAAAACTTCATTTCCATTATCTTTATTTCGATTTAAAAATATATTCTCGTTTTTTTCGTCCTCATCAGCATCTTCCTACCCTTATTATTCTTAAGATCATTTGGGGTCGGCTACCAGTGCAATCAGTGCAGTGCAGTACAGTGCAGATTTTACCTGAATATCAGTTTTTCAACAGAGCGATTGGCATCGGACTTTCACAACCCAAAGGGTAGACTGAATCTGAAGGTTTAACTAGCTGTTAGTATATTTGAGGGCACTGGCTTCCCAAAAACGAAAATTAAATATGTTTGATGTGAGTTAAAGATAATTATTTACGCAAACCCGAATAGAAAAACATTAAAATTAACAGATACTAACAGAAAATTTATAAAAAGGAGATGTTTGAAATTTTTAAGAGTGACGTAAACTACTACAAATGACTGCGGTAGTTTGCAATATACTTATGTATTGACCTGCCGTGTTTGGTGAGAATGTATACATTAGCAGTAACTTATGATCCAAATTAATAAATTGATGAAAATCTTATTTTATTGTGATTCAATCATGTCGAATGTTGTTTTAATATAATTTCGACTGTGAAAAGGTTTTTAAAGTAAAACCATTACTTTAATTTCACATACCTCTCGTACTCACGTTTCTATTACGAATGTATACGTCAAACAAAGCAACCTCAGTCAATCTTACAATAGCCCATGTTCCATATAGGTATAGTTTTTGCATTTAGCAAGAAAGGGGAGTTAGCGACAAGGCGTCTCAACGTCTCGCTTTCATCCACTCGCCGTGTGCTCGTACATAAAAAAGTACATACATACCGCACGAACACGAGCTTTTGTATCCATGTAGTTTTGATGTATTCCAAATGGCTTTCGATGGAAAGTGCATTGAACCAGCTCACTTTTATAGAGGCTTAAATGCTTCTATTCTTCTTGGAAGTTTGACATAAGTATTCTTGAAAAAGAGTAAAAAGACATCTTTATAAAAAGAGCTTTTGTTTGAGTAATTTAAAAAAAAATAAACAATCAAAGTGTCATTGAAGAGTATAAGCCGTGGTTCTGTAACTACATGTAACTATATAGAATAAAATGAGTATTAGTTCGCCCGTTGAAGACTACCGTACGAGTAAAAGGACGTTAAAAACTGAAAGACGCAATATCTCAAGTTACTTCATACCTACTTCATCCGTTCCTTTCCACCATTATACTGATCCTCTTTAAATTTTTCACGGACTTATCACATCGATCAGACATTATTTATTCAGATCACGATTGAATTCTGAGAAGTTTATTCATTTACATGTATTCGTTTTTTTTGTATTAACTTGTTTGTATAAGCTTTATAGGAAATTGAATGAAAACGTATGTCTATGTAATAAAAAAATCTTATTTCACTTATTAAATTATTAATTGCATAACTTAGTTTCGTTTGTCCTTATCATATAAAATAAATTCATAAAATAATGTCATTGCAAGTTTAAGACAATAGTAAATACTTGTATAAATACATGTATGTATGTACTATGTATATACTAGGGAGTTATTATTCTTGGAATTAACTAGTCTGGAGAGTAACAGATAGTGAGCACGAGATAGAGATTAATACTATGCAAGTGTCGTTGGAACCGTGAAGCAATAACATTTCGTTAATGTCACCCATTTAGATCGTACGCGGTTAGTGTCTTGCGTCAGTTGACGTCACACAAACCGAGTTTGTACTTATTTCATGTCGTATCGCCTCCCACATAACTAAAGAGACTGGCACCCTAAATCTTGGAATAACTATTCCCTATCGTATACACCTTTTATAAATGGCAGAGATCTGTTCGAAGGCGCCCCATGCGAGACCTAATGAGCTGTGAAGTAGATAAGGTATGCGACAGTAGAAACCGGGATCATACCCTATCTATGTGAAATGCTCGCTGTTACGAAAGCTACAGACTATTTGGATACAGTTGCAATATTTACTACGACCAAAATAAAGTTAAATTTAGAATAGCATTAGAATTTTATTATATTTTAATTATAATACAATTAATATTTGATTTGCGATCTAATTCCCGTTATAGATTCGGACTAAAATAATTTTCGCCTAAACTTTCACTGACAAATGTACAATGCAAATGCCGAAAAAGAAGAGTGATGGGTGATCACATTTTATATTCTGTGAGTGTAGTAATAATAAAAACTATGTACTTCAAAATAAGCATTTATTGCGGAAGACAAAGAACAGACCATCGAGTTAGTCTGTAGGCAGACAAAAATTAAATGCAACGTCAGCATCGGGTGGGTTGGCCGTATTTTGTGCCCTTACAACGCAACGATCCCCCGAAATTCTCTGTGTAAAAATTGATTAATATTGTCCCAACCGACTCTGTCCGTATAAGTAATATCTTCTCTCTTTTGTGTTATAAAATACTTTTGAAAGAATGAATTTAATAAAATTCCCTGGATGTTCAATTATTGATGGGATTTGATTGGGAGTTGGATTTAGAATAAATAGCAATTATTTTTAAAGTCTAAACATACAAAGTATTTTTGTACTCATTAGAGCAAAATTTTAAAATTTTAGGTTTTTATATTTACATAAGTCAAAATTTTACTCACTTTCTTATCTACTCAATCCAACTACGTAAAGGTAAGTACTCATGAGTTTGAATACGTTTAATATTTCGGCCAACACTATATTCACGGTGTCGGTGTTTAATTTTAAAAAATGTCAGGACAATTTTACTGATGCTGAAAAACTTAGTATGACGGGGAAAATGTGAGTATAGTGCACGTGGTACTTGTGGCATATTATGAATTGAGTTAGTGGACTCGTAATCCTGGGATGTGTGGCACATAAAAGACCGTAGTGATGCTGGATGCTGGCCTCTACGTAATTGGTATGTGTAGCTTTTTGTCGTACTGCTGTCGTTCAATGTTTGCCGCCCATGGTTAAGTTAGGCTAAATTAAATTGTTGTATTTTTCACAACAAAATGACTATGATGTACCCGTTGGTTACTTCAGCGTCCTAACGAGGCCACCGCTACTGTTGTTTTACTGGCACTACACGTACCAAAATATTTGATTCGTTTTCTAAAGCGGCTATATTTGAATTTTACGGTGACTTATTTTCTTTTTACTGAAACCGTGTTTCTGCTCGGATAGTCATTTTTCTTTATATTTAAAAATTGGATAAAAAATATAGTTTAGGAATGCCAAAAACGTAACTTAAAACGCTTTAGCGTTGTTTTAAAGATAGAGTTCAAGATGAATTACTTTATAAAGTATTAAATTAAAATATCGTTTGATACTAATACTCTGTAGCATTACTACTATCATCTACTGTCAATCGATAAAGCCATATCAAAAATTTGCATACATAGCTTTGACATCAAAAGTACAATTTAAATATCTTTGGACTTGTTTCGATTCAGATTTTTCGTCTTCATTTATACAACATGTCATTTATAGGATTGGTAGTATACTCCTGACTATATAATACTACCCAAAGAGCATAACATTATACAAACGTGTATCGCCATAGTGAAATAAAACCCTAATTAAAGTAAAAAGATGATGTCAAACATGTTGTTCAACAATTAATAGGACCAATCAAAGGTAACGCGTACCAATTTGGACTACAGGCTAAAAATTGGATATGCGGTGAACAGTAATTTTCCCCGAGGAATGAACTGCGTTGTCCACATTTAAGGTAATTGCCAACAGTTTTGGCTGACGTGGCGGTCGGTAAACCTGACACTCGTTCCCATAGGACCACCCTTTACAATCCCATTTATAAATGCCGCTTAATCAAATTTTATTTATCGTTCCCTTAGTATTTTAGCCGTATAAAAGACAATTTTAATATTATTTAAATTTTATGCTCTTTGGATAATCATTCAATGTTTTAGTATACTAATAATAAAACTAATGTGATACAAAATGGTTTCGATGCATATAAATAAGTTTCTTATCTCATAAGTTTGTAAGTATTTTATATTTTATGGACACATGGGTTATATGGCCAAAATGTATACTACGCAGCAAGTGCGGTTATCGATCAGACAGAACTCATTCTGTACATAAATAAAAAAATTGCGTTCATGATCCGTTTGCACCTTCTTTTTATGGCCACTTCGCAGTATATCATTTATATTGAACACGGGCAAATATTCTCCTAAAATTTTATACATTCATTGGTTTCATTGGGGTTACGGCTGTAACTATAGCAACATAATACTTATAAAGGTATACAAATTCACATTACTCACATTTGAAGAGAAATACTTTTGTTTGAATTGTGAAAAATCCCTTTGAAAAATATTTTACATGCATAGCTATGCCGTAGACCAAGGCCATTGAAATTATTTTACTTAAGTAGGGCAGATCATAGAAATTATACAGCTGAGAGAACATGTTTTAGAATTCCTTCACATCGTGCCGTACACAAAAAAAAATGTAAATTAATTATACAAAAATATTAATATTTATAAACTATATTAGCAAATCAAAATTATTAATAAAATCATGAATTTAAACTGTGCCACGTAATGCATTACTAGCCATAACGAATCAGATATTTTTATATGATCGTAATCATAAAACCAAGTTAGTAACTGCAACTCGGTTTATTTCTCTTACGTCCAGAGCATTGAACTGCCGCTCAATGAATATACTGTTTATTTTGGCGGATAGTTCACCGTATTTACTGGGCTTGCAGTTCCATATTTACATACCTTACTATATTTTTTTCTCTATGTACTAAAAGTAAAAACGTGATGAAAATAAATACTAAAAATATCTTAATAATAGGTCTTTAGTAGCTTCTTTTAAAAGTTTTGAGATGTGAAACAGCAATAAAATTATAGTAAAACAGTTTGTCTTGAAATTTCTCTAGTAAAGTATAAAAACGCGTTGATTCGGTGAAGCGACATGACAGGAACGCAGGAAAACCTTGTCACACTTGAGATTTACAGGGAAAAGGCCGAAGGACGGCAGGGTACGCGGGGTGAGAATCCGCGCCACTTGGACACGTAGCGGACTCCCCGCCACCTCTCACACCCGCCGTGCCACTTATTCATCATTTACGTACATTTGAGTGTGATTTCGTTTGGGATCGTCCCCGAACTCCGGCCCTCTTACTCACTTACATTAGTTACATTAGACGTTACCGAATCTTGTTTTATTCAATTTCCACAGCGCTATTATCTTTCACCACTCATAGTAATAGGGATTCCTTTCCGACGTGTAATAATATTTCTGTTCACTCAAAGTTATAAGAGATTGTACGTATTGTTTTATAAAAGCTATATAATTTATTTTATACAAAACTCAATGAACTGACTAAATAAGATTACATCTTTGAGATAACTATAATAATTTATTTTCGCAAGTATGTTTACTGTCACACAAAATTTTGCATATATTATTACATGTAGCTGAAAGTCGTAAACTTTAATTCTCAAGACTCGACTTTGCCACTTGACATAATTGTACTCGTATTGAGTCAGACGAGTGAACTCAAATAATACAGGGAAAATGAGCCCACATTTCTGCATACGACCACTGAGTTTCAAAAAAATGCCAGTAAAACAGTTCCCAGGGGGTGAATTGTTTGACTTTTGTCGTTAACTTTACCGGTCATATGATATGTAATACCGGGTCAAGTAGTCCCTCCCACGTAACATGACATCTGCTAACTTTGTAGTGACAGTATAATTACATAGTAGTATCAGAATCCAGTGTCCGTAGTCTTCTGATAGAATACCCCATAATAATATTATCTGCAACCATTTTAGCTAGGTATGATTATTTTCTTTATTCCATTCCAGCAAAACACCTTTATGCCTATCTCTGTTTTTTTTCTGTCCATTGTATTAAATATTTTCCAATTTATTTACTTTTAATTTAACAATATTTTACAGTAGTATTAGAATCTACCGTTACACTTACATTATGTAGGTGTAAGGGTAGATTCTAACATAGATGTAGTAATAAAAATATTACAAACCAAAATAAAATTTTATACGTATGAAACATTCGTCTTGAAATTTGTGGTGATTGTGTTCATTTTCAATATAAATAACTTCTTCTCAATTTAATTTCGAAAGTACTTGTGATTAGACTCGGACTTTACTGCTGCTACTACGGTCTTAATAATTGTTACTGCAGGTCTGCTGTACCTGTTTACTACACATGTCTTGGTTGCCACTTTATTTTTGTGACATTTAAATGTCAAGTTTTCTGGTAATAACATTATTTATTTGACGTTGGATAAGTGACTCGAACTATGAATTGTTTTTGACGAGATTTTTTAAAGTTTTTTGTTACAAACTACGCCACCGACATTAAAAGTGCGAGTGATTTTGAAATAGTGTATTACAGACACGTCAAAGGTATTTAATGTAAATGTAGTTTCATTGATATCATTATCATTTTATTTTTGTGTAACTCGCATACCAACAAAACTAGTGTACAAATTACAATCTAGTTTAGATCAAAATATATAATATATATGAAAGATAAACATGAGAATAAAGTATAATAATAATATGACTATCTCATACCAATCTTAAAAAGTAAGTGGTATCTTTCATTAGATGGACCGTATCGAACAATATCTCTTATAGGAACCTGAAAAGACGTCTGAGGCTGCTAAAAAGTTTTTAAGTACCATGTTATTATTTTAGTGGGTATATATTGATAATTAATATAAAGTTATGATGAAGGAGCCAAATGAACACTCTTTTTATAAATATAGTTACAAAAAAAACATACCTAGAAAAGTCGATTACAAACAAACATACAATTGCAGCTAATAAAAGCGTGTTAGTAAATATTTGAAAAGATATTACGTTGATTATAATTATTATTTATTTAAATAACATTGAGGTCGTGAAGTTTGTCTTTTTGAATTTTTTTAAGTTATCAAAGAAACTAAACTGTAAATACTTTTTCAGATGGTCACCAGGACGAAGAAAATCTTCGTTGGAGGGCTATCGGCACCGACAACACTTGAAGATGTAAAGAATTATTTCGAACAATTCGGACCGGTAAGTGTTTTAAGGTTTATCGACATTTCACGTTTCAATTATATTGAAGCAGTGCTGCTATAGACATAAGCAGGACGGATAGATATATTTGACCGGCTGTCCGCACGTGCTTCATTTGAAGTTTCAAGTTGGACAAATCTTACTCGTAAAATTTAATTCCTTAATACGAATTTTTGGAAAAATATACTTCATATCGCGCTCATATGTCATTTGTTTTTAGACACCGCTAATTTTACCTAGCTAAATCATTTCGTGCACATGACACATTAGCCTTAAACAGGGCGCGTCGCCGCGTCGCCTAAACTTGCAAAATATTTTATTGTGAGTACATTTTCGATGACAACATGACAATATGAATAAATAACTGACAACTTTTCAATGATTAAAACATAAATAATACATCTATTTTGTCTAAAACGTTGAATAGTTTTATATGGAATTGAAACTTTTAACCAAAATAATATTATTTTAATGGATACTAAACAACAAAGCGGTGATTTAAATAAAGGAAACAATTTCTGTGTCCCGTATTATCCCTGGTCGATATTCAATGAAACTGCCTTGGCACCAGTCTATCCTCTCTTTTCTCAAATATCGTCACACGAAAATTTACCTTTGTAAGATTGTTTAAAGTTAATATTCGCTTGGAGTTGCGCGCGTGCCTGTAAGTCTGCGATAACTTGGTCTTTGTTCGGTGGCCGCGACTCAGCGCAGGTGTCTATCTACAAAAGTTTCGTCGTAATTAGCCCCGTATCTAGCGTAAATGCGAACTAAAGAACTTTTCAGAATTCAACATTGGATACAACCGGGGAGTCATTGTGCTAGCTCTCAAAGTAATCGGAGCCTGCCAGCCGCCCGCGACGATCAAGACCTTCATTACCTATTATGAGAGTTTAGAATAAAGCCAACGAGTTTTTCGTAGTGAATGTGATTGATGCCGAGCGAAGGAAATATCCCGGGAGAGATAAAAGGAATTTAATGAAGAGTCTTTAAGAATAATGATTAAGGGAATGGTTATTCCTTTTGGTCGGTTGCTTAATGATGGGTTCCTTTGATATATATTATGTGACTACGAAATATTGTGTAACCACAATCACTTTAATTCAATGAATTTCACAAACACAAAACTAACTTACAAATCATACTTACTTGTACAAAGTTGTTGAACCTGAGATACAAATAATAGAAAATAGGCTCTTAGTTTCTACAAATATTCAAGGAAGCAAATAAATACCCAAATACTATTATTACATTTGAGAGCGCACACCGAGAATTCTGATTACAAATTAATTCAATAACATTGAAGCCGTGCACTGTGCTCCCAAGCTGGCGTCATTTCGTAAGGGTGTCACATTTTGAGCAAGTTTAATTAACAATCTAGTCGCTTTTGTAGGTGCCTTCATTAGTGTATTTGTAGATAAACATTGCGCAAACTTGACGTGCGTGACTTGTGCGAGAGGTAAGCGGGGCGACTTCAGATCTTATATCAAGTCCGCCGAGTTACGCGCTACCACTACACAGCGTATTGTGACTGGTACGCCGTACACTCTCTCCCGATGTGTGTGTATACTTCCTGACTTCGATATACCATTGCTATTTTACCTACGTGCGTTTCAAATCCAAGCTTTTTTAGAATATCAAATACACTACTTAAATACCAAACACAATCACTACACCCACGTGAAGCAAGGACCGTGGGGACACATGCACGTAACTTTGCCGTAAATGAAAGCCCGACGGGGTGGAGACGGGTGAGGTTCAACCCCGGTAACGATTTCCCTCAGATAATAGAGAATTTTCTGATGAAAGCTGCTCGACAGTGCCCTTTCAAGGATTTAGGAATCGTCAAATTTATGAGCCGAACGGTTGGCACAAATTTAGTTCGTCACGACACAGTGCTGCCTATCGCATTCATAATGGCGATCTATTCATTGGATATGTCCGTAAGAGTGTTTTTTTATTGTAAAACTTTTAAGTTTTTGTTTAAAACTATAAAAGGTAAGAATTATTGAGATAACGTGCGTTCAGTAGTTTAATCTACGCAGATGGGCATAGTAGAAAAGGAACAGATTGTAGCAAGTTAATTTTATGGCGCAAGAACGTTTAAGCTAAAACAATCATGTACGGGAAATTACTTCCGGTCATACATTTTCTGAAGCATTTTTAAGGTGAAGTTAATTTGCCAAGTTTAAATGTTTATGGAAGTACTCACCTATTGTTGCAAGGAGTTATACTGTTGAATAAATTTAAAAAGTTATAAAAAACTTTCGCAATTCTATTGTTATGTTGGCAGAATACATGTTTATCTGATATTAATGGTTCTTTTCATTAATTATCTTAGCTTTCACATTTTTGACAGATGTCTGTTACAGTTTTGTTTTGTTTGTTTCGTTATTAACAGTCTATCCGTTAAGATTTCAAAAACATATTGTTTTAACCTTGTTAAAACATTATTTTGTTGAACAGATCAGCAACATAATAATAAATATATAAACAGTGTCAAGTAATTTACTTGCAAACTAGCTTTGCCAATCAATAAGTATCTTTCTACGTATATAATTCGGTGTTGGAAATTAATCACTCTGTAACAATCGATCAAGTAGTCGATATAAAATACTCACAAATTGTAGTACTATCGAGTTCGATAACTAGAAACTGGCTCTAAGCATTCGTATCAGCTTATTAGTGTCACTGATTAGATTGTAGGTGCTAAACATAATACCTTTACGTCCACAAGTTTACTTTTTAACTTTACCTTGAAAGGAAATTTTTTAAAAACAAAAATGGTAAAATAATTTCGTTTTAAGTTATAACAATAACTTTATAGTTATATAAGAATTCTACTCTTGTTCTCTGTAAATTTACCTGCCTCTTCACATATCCAAAGATGCATCTAACCTGTCTAATATAGGATTCTCTTTTTATGAGAGTTTTCTATAATAGACAAGTGTGGTAAAAAATTAATTGATTAGTACAATTTTGACTTATATTAAGATGTAATGATAAAGTGAGGCATTTCAAAATAAATATTAGCCTTTGCCTTGAATTAAACAAACCAAAATTCCTTCTTATAATATATACATATCGGATGCTCATCAATTCGTTGATATCAATTGTGGTTTTCAATCGATTTCAAAAAAGGAGAAGGTTTTCAGTTTGATTTTTCTCAATGTTTTTGAGTTTTTTTATCTTAAAACCCATCAATTGTGAACTGATATGTTTATAGGGAGGGCTATTTTTCCTGTTTGAACCCATTGCAAATAAATTTGTTGGGAAATGCCAGTCCTAAAGGTGTAAAATTAAACTTATTAAAATTCACAAAGATTTAGGGGCAGTCATATTGGTAATAGTTTTGAAGAGTTTATTAATTTATTTTTAAAAGTTTTTATTATGCATTTACAGTTTTACTCTGATATTGGTAATTAAATTACTCAGGAGAAAGTTTTCGTGATTGTCTTTTTTTTGTTATTTCAAAAATAAAAGTTTATTTAAATCAAGTATATTTTCCAAATCCTATATTTTAAGCTACTTTAGCTCATTATATAAAAATGGAATACTCACTTAAGAAAACGTGTGCAATTATTAAACTTTTTATTTATGTAATACTTTTACAAATCCTACCTAATTTAACTAACACTATACCAAATCTTACAATAAAAAAAACTGTTTGAAGAGTAATATATATGATATTTTTTCCTATTTACTTGTCACGTAAGAAATTTTAAATAAAAAAAACATTAATATAAAATAAACAACTTTTTGTTTAATTTTTATTCTTTGAACACTGATAGGAATTGTTAATACAGAACTGAAATTAATTTAAAACGTTTTACGGGACCCGCAACAAAATTCTAAGTTTCTGGTTTTCAAACCAAGAAAACAGAGTTCTTGTGTAATATGTAAATCGTTCTGAATTTAGTCGAGACGAAGCTGACGCTCCGAGATGGCGACTTAAAAATTAATTAGCCGAACGACCGGTAAAATCGCTGAAACGAGTACCGATTAAGAGTTATCTGGAAGAGAGGACAACTGGAATATTGACCTCGTCGGCCCGGTGAGAACGTGCTCTTTCCTTCGGCCCTTGATAGCCGTTTAGGCTCTTCTCGCTCCCAGCTCACTGTTTCCATCTGGCAATCTCTATCCCCAGTCAACAGAAAACGCACACTTGACCCTTACAATTTTACTACAGCTTGCTTATTTTTTTTCTCCTCTCATGAAAATGTATACTGTCTTTATCTGCCTCGCTAAAACGATCCTATATTTAATGTTAAGCGGACAACTTTATTCACAACAAATTTAGCCGGAATGTCTAAGTAAAATTGTCTTCTCTCGGTGAATATTATTCTAAGATTTAGTAACGCGAGAAAAATAACCGATTATACTCCATCCGCCAACGTAATTGCTTAGGAATATTTTCAAGGGAATTTACGTCGAATTACTCCAAACCCTGTTTTCCGAAATGAATTATGTGTAATAATGAGTATTTTTATTATCACCTATATTTTGTTAATGATTGAGTAAAGTTAACAGTATAAGTAGTAAGGGCTCTAGGCAGTGTTGTTAAAGTTATTCAATCAATATGAAATTACTGCGCGTTCGCTAACTGATGCACGCACAAGTGGGTGTCTTTGAGGAAGTTCCGTTGCATACTTGATTCGCTATTGTTTTAGCTCTGAAGCGAGACCAAACTCTGACCGTCGTAACTCTGTCAATAACTAGTTCGCAAATATGTTACCTTGCGATCTAACTTGTATGATTACTTATTATTATCGAAACATATGCTTAACTTTATATCGGTTATCAAAATATTCTCATTGAGTTTTGTTAGTGCAATAGTGTGAGAATTGCCAAACAGAGTTCCTCTGTACACGACTGCATACACCTATTAGCATAACAGTTCCAAATTTCAAAACTCTACAAGTTGTGGGTTTAGTCCCTCACTAAAATGATCACAAAATATAACATAAATCTTGTATGTTCTTATATTTTGAAAGTCATAAGAATGAAGAGTATAATAAGTAAACTGTTTTTATTTACTCATAATATTATCATAGGATATCAACCGCAAGTAGTTATTGCAAAATTCAGACTATTCCGTGGAGTGTATTTGATCTACACAAACAGCCGAAAAGCGGTAGATAGTCAACTTTAACGGGCTCACTATCTAAACATCGTTTAATGTCAACAGTCCTCGAACTGTAACTGAGGCGGGTCAGGAATTCGGCTCGACTATCGTATAGTTACCTACGATATCATCAGAGGCCGTATATCAATCAGTTGTTACAATGCTCCACGGTTGTCGTTTATCTTCGGACTCGCTTGGATCTGTCTGTTCAGATTCGTGCATTGTTTCGACATTAACCAAGGCCGCCGAAATGGTGGATGTCTGAAATGCCAGTGCGGTAGTGGCGTTCCTGTTGCAAGCGCATCGAGCGCCCGATAGCGATTTCAATTTCCTGACTTAAATTGCACTAATTTGGTTATGCGCTGACAGGTGATCGAAGGCTGCTAACACCGACCACTGGCGACAATCGCTTTTAGGCTGTAATTATAGCATCATTTGTTTATATTTTCATTTAAAGTAAATATTACACGAATGATTATTAACATTTTATTCTGAAAAATATGCATCAAGACAATTTAACATAAATAATTAGTTTAATTGTTACAAGAATTCGTCAGTATTTCCATAGAATTATTTTTACAAATACAAGAAACCGTACTCAGTATATTAGGGCAATGGAGCACTAATTACCGGTTAAGTACCTCTTGACCGGTTCGTAGAGCTACGCAATTGTTCCTTGAGGACCCCTAAGAGCTTTTAAATATTCCTTTACATTTTAACATTATTCTAGTGAAAGTACCTACAGTCCATAACGAAAATCTTTGAACGTAACCTGGAATTATCGCCATTGAAAAGTTTAAATCAGAGCTACATCGTTTTTGACTATTAAAAAGTGACAAACCCTCTAGTCAGTTTGAAGATAAGGTATTAATAATATATGTATTAAAATGAAAATAAATATTTAAAAGAAATTGAGACAGAATTAGATCTGATATGAAAAATGCCAGACCGCAATTTGAGTTGCTATCACGTTGTCTGTTTAATATCAAAATTAACACTTCAGTATTTTAGTTTTAAATTAAAATTACTTTAAAAGAAAAGACAAGTAGTTAAAATTAATTAAATAATTTAGGAAGTGTGAACCAAATGGTAATTCAAAGATTATTGAAATAAACTAAAATTCAATGTAACCGAATGATGCATATTTAAGAATATGTTAATATTTTTTTCAAATCTAGAATTTAAGCCATTACATGGGTACCTAACTCAAAAGTGTGTTACTTAAATTAATTTTACTGCATAGCATATACGAAATATCGAAACAAAAGAATTTTTATCAAATCATACAGATAAGCATAAAAGTAAGCGAACAAAATGATGAGCTAGTTTTATTCACATTAAAGAAAAGTTAGTTAGTTAAAACTTCCTTAAATAAATAAGTGATTATGATTTACTTTACTTTACTTTACTTATATATAATTTTCATCAAAGTCATTTGTCAAGACAATCAAAACCAACATTCTATCTAAATAATTGCGTTATCCAATTAAATACCTGAAAACGCTTCCCAAACAATGACAGTAACAAATAAAGTTGGTGCATAAATGCTTTGTCAAAGGAGCTGTACAGTTGTCACATGATAGCATTGATGGTAAGATCCTAACAACTTCGAAATAGGTCAGTGAAATATTAGGAATCCCTAATAAAAGCTAAACACATATTAAAACCCAATACATGCTCATTTACCTTCACTAAACACACATATACACGCTTCCTTTTCCAAATACGAAAAATTCTGGTAACAAACGTCTTAAGATGGTTACCCTATTTGGGATAAACGTACCCCCGAGCGAGCGATTTGTATTAGCCGTCTAGTACTGTACTCGTAATTGTCGACGCTCGGGGCTACATCGCACACTCTACTTCGTAAGAGGGGCAAATCCAAAAAAAAGTAATGAGAAACCTCTAATCGATAGCCTTTTTCCTTGTCTCGTTCCAAACTTCGTCGACTAATTATTTTATTACAGTTTTGTGTTTTGTTTGATTTGTACTGATTGTCCTTTGTGTTCAATAGATATATAGTAGTTCTTTTATCATCTGTACATATGTATTTTATAATTGACCGAATACCTAAATTTATGTAAGTAAAACAAACTTTTTATTATTTTGCAAAGTTACAAAAAATAATGTAACATTACTTTAATTGTCGTGTTCTACACATTAATTTGCCTATAATAACTTTAGAAACTATAAATAATTCTAAAATTGTAAAATGTTGTGTTGTTCAACTATTTTTTAAAACAATACAGCTATATAGTATAAAAGTGTATGAAAATTAAAGACTGCGTAAAGTCCTAAAACTTATAAATATAGTTTAAAACAACTAAAAATCACGCTCACATTTGCCGAGTTGAATGAAACTAATAAATGCTTGTTAAAAACTGTACAATTCTAAGGTTATTACAAGGTTCCAATAATTTTATAAACCAGCAACACCTGAAAGTTAATAATGAGCACCTTTCCCACTAAAATGAGAGAATCATTTTACAATATAAAACACATTACCTCTGGTACGCGAAATATAAATTTATAAACTCAATTGAAATGCTATAAATACAATTCACGCGTCAACTGCTTGATCCTGTTACAATGTTCGAGTTGATGGGCCGATATAAGCCGATCATTTGCAATATAAAAATAAATGCAAAATAACTGTTCGGCAATACAGTGTCCTATCTGCTGAGTTTATTTCCAGTTTAGTATTATCTGAAATGGTGTTTGACGGCCTATATCATGTAGTTTTTTTATGGAATAAAATTTATTTCTGTATGCGAATGTTATTAGAATTTGAAGCGTCTGAATTTGTATTATATGAAACTAGATGAACCATTTACTGATAATAAAATGCATTACATAAAAAAATGATTTTTTTATAATTCATTTAGTGTTCATTATAACCATTTCTGTAACAATTTACAAATGCAAGACGAGTTTAACAATTGTCAAAAAATGCGGCAGATATATAAATCAAAGTGAAGGATGTAAACAGTAAGATAACTGAAAGTATTAATAGGATCAGTAGACCTCCATGGGTAGTGATTTCGTTGACGCATGATTACAACTCTATCATATTAAAAAAAATGTAGATAAAATAAAATAAATTGTGCTGACTTATCTCAATCTCCTTGGCATACCGTAAGACCTAATTAAGCGACCCGTATTAAAAGACAATAAAACAAAAGTACAATATTTCAATTGTTTTACTAAACTACATTTTAATATATTATTCTATTCAAACCATAGTAGCAATCGAAACTTGCAGGAACAACAAAATGAATATTATGAATTGAATCATTATCTAACTATATTTGTTGCCAAATAGTACGTTAGATCAGGTACAGTCCAATTCAATTTGTTTTAATTTCCTTAATTTTTACTTATATCGTGTATATCCTTTATACTCACATCCACTTTTCCTATAAAAAAATCTGTTAAATTGTTCCTAAATTTTGATTGCCTCGTAGAAACCCGTCAGGATTCGGTAGAGGGGCCCTTCCTTTTTTCATTTCAGATCCGAGAGACAATTAGGTATGCTAATTCATTTATTTTATGACTGGTTGGAGGAAAAATCCTGGAAAAAGATCATTGTTGGGTGGAGATGACAAGTGTGGCGTTTCAATTTTCAAACAAAAAAGAAATAAAGGGAAAAAGCTTTCCTTACCTAAGAAATTGTGGTTCCTAAACAATTAATAATATTTCAATATACGTACTTGATTTACCATTCTCTATATTTTTACCCTAAATACAGTGTATTTGAAGAAACCTTAGTCATATATTGCGTACTTTTATAGAATCAGTATCTATAAACATTTAGAGGGGATGGTAGGAATTCACGTCGTGCACGGAGGCAACGGGACACGGTAAACATAATTAGGCGAACGGCCATGTTGATTGGACTAGACGCGCCGACACTTCCCGGAAGAAATTGCACGTGAAAGGTAATATTTCACTCGGATGAGATCCTTTGATACGCATCTTGGTCACGGCACTTCTGTTTTATAAATAAAATAAGATTGAATTTTCTTCGGCATTTTGTCACTGACACAATAAAATTTACTTTTAATTGAAAAACTCATTTGTGCGAAAGTAAGTTTTACACGCAAAATAATCGTAACTTTGACATAAAAAATCCTGACCCACCAGTTTCACTATCACTGTGAGTAATGGTTATTTTCAATAGTTAAATCCAAAACGGCCAGGGATCGACACAAACAATGTTTACTCAAGTATCTTCTTGTCGGGTTCATCCGAACCAAAGTTTGAATTATATTGTTACTGTTAACATTCGGTACATAAACTAACCTATCTGGAGTATTGTTAACAAGTTTTGTGTTTGTTTTATCACTTATGGATTATCCACCGATGTGAGAAGGAAATGAAAAAAATAACAACAGAAACGAGCGGGAGGTGGCAACTCAAACTGTCAAATAATTCAAGATGCGGAGCGGTGTTTCTCACAATCAGTAAGATCTATACAAACTACCTTTGCGACGGGGACACCGTACGACTTTTTTTCCATTCGGTTTGTTTATTTCTCGTTTCTTCCTATAAATATAAGAGTTCGGTATCTCTCTACGAATTCCCAAGATGAAAAGGTATTTTTCACACCCAAAGTGCGATACTTCTATGTGCCCTAGTATGTAAAGTGTATTAAGTTTAAAACTTTTAATATCAATCTTAATTGCATCAAAGCGGTAACGCATGACGTCTTATGACGTCTATAATCAATTGACAAGGGTATATAAATGTCAGTGTAAATATTATCATCATTCAGCATAAATTAACTACTTTTAAAATTTAAATTCTGTTAATATAGATGCTTCTTTATTATTTTATTCACCGATTAAATGTGAAAACCGAAACAGAAAATTGTAATTGTTTCTAAAATTGTAAGTCTGAATTGAAATTGTATTGAGGTCAAGGAATGTTTGTCCTTAAATCTTTATCATCAGAGCTTTGGTAACATTCCACTCTTCGCATATTTTAAATATCTTAAAAAAAGAAAAGCAAGCGTGCTCGAAGTAATAAAGCAGCCCAATTTTTTTTATTACAATGGAGAGAATTAAAGTTCCTTTAAGTCAAAATTGAGAGTACGCGAAATGTATCAAAAGTAATAAGAATTCCCTAGTGGGGCGACTTGAGCGGGGTGGAAGCAGGTACTTTGACGAAAAAACGATGATGAAGCACGATCATGTAGTCGAGCGCCCCAGCCTGGCTGTCAGACAAATTGTCGATTTTTTTCTAAAATTCCTTTCGTTTGAATCCAATTATAGAGCCTCACCCATTGAACTTTTCGGTATGTTTAGTTAGTCCCGCGCGAAGTTTATTTCCTTATTCCACTTGACTAACTAAGGTTTATTTTAAACTGTCGGCTGAACCACGGATGCGCTCGCTCAAATGATAGTATGCATTTGGCTTCTGCTCTAAAGCTGCAAATATCAGAAAGGCGTAGATAGGTCGAACGAATATTGTCTCTGGTATGGGTGGGTGGAAGGGCCGATGGAGTAATATTTCCAATGCAAACATGTTTTCGGTGTGCTCTAATTTTATTCTGCTCCACGTTTGGTACAATGGGATGTGCAATTCTGTTCAGCTGAGTCTGCCTAAATTGGTATGTTATGCAAGCATCAAATAAAATGAAGTCAGTTTAAGCGGTCTATAATACAGCGAGCGACTTTGAAGAACTCATACACATAATTCCACGAATATTTTAAATTTCTTATCGAATTTTATAAATATAATTGTAAAATATGTAGTATAGTATAGTATAGTATAATATAATAGTATAGTACTGATATTTACAACACAAGTTTAATCTTACCGTGAGTACCAGAGCCTGACTATTACCGTAAATATAAATTTGTATCTAATTCTGGTGTTAATAAATATGATTATTATTGTTATTATATTATAAAAAGTTTTTCATTTACTTATTATAATATATGTTCAGACATGCTACTATATGGTTCTTAAGAAAGATACACCAATTAATTTTAATTATACAAGTGTTAACTAAACTCAATAACATATGAACCTGAAAGAAATATGTTTTATGAGAGATGAAAGGCGCTATCCTTGATTATTTTTTTTTATTTCCCGTGAAAGTTGTTAAATAAGCTCTTAAATATTCCAATCCTTATATAATACCTTACTAACCAATTTTACCTTGTTTATAAATCGTAACAAATTTTGTTTTTAATAAAGCATTATATGTATATAAACAACAAAATAGTATTGCCATTTAGTAAAACATAACTCTTAATAGGCGTTAGGTGCCTTATGAAAAATGATAAATAGATGTTCGTGATAAATTTACTTTAAGAATATAAAAAGAAACTATGTATGTCAAATACGGCTGCCGAACTTTACTCTAGATAACATGAAATGTATAACACTAGCGGCAGTAAATATAAACATGGAGATAACAGCACACCCGCGCCGACCAACCTCTTAAACGGTAGAGTCGACTACCAAGCACTCCTAACTCGATACAAACTATGATAAAGGTTCAATTGTATGCAGTAAATAAAATATGACTTTTCCATATTTCTACTTTCGTTTCTTCTCGTTTTATGTTCTTTTTTCTGGCCTCTCTGGGAAACCGTTCATACAAAATACCTTTTCGATATTGCCCAACTTTATTAGCATCGGGCACGTGTTTTTATATCTCAAATATCTTTCACTTCTGCGGCACTTCTGTGGAATAAAGATTGCCACATGTGCTCCGACATTATATCATGATATATAAGAAAAGTTATTTCCTTTCATTCCGGTAATTTATTACAAGTACTAGTGGCGTTGAGACCTGGTACGTAGACAAGGGCTTTTATTTACAACTAACTTAAGTCGTTTATCTTCTGGAATTTTTGATAAAATTGCTTTATTAATATGAAGAACTTGGTTTCCTATTTCACTACATAAATAATAATGAGTTAAAAAGTCTATTTTTAGACAACATTATTGTTTAAATATACATGCCAGTCATGCCATGAAAGTACATACACACACGTGGAGTACGTACTGTACTTAAGAAAAAAGTTGATTACCTAATAATACTTTTTTGGACTATGTTTTATCTATGTTTTATGGGCTGACGTTTACATAGAATTTCATCTTAAATGTTCTGCTATTTAAAGTTCGAGGTCTAAAATTGGGCAAGGATTGAGCTTACAACGCAAATAAATAGCTTCTTCGAAAGCTATTTTGAAAGCGAATTAGAATAATGTGCTGCGATTTGGCGTTTCTACAAACGAGAGAACTGAACGGCTCTCGGTGGATTATTCGGCTGTTCGGGTGGGTTCGTCTAAATTTGGGTATAAATGGAGGTGTCGTGACTATAAGGGAGATTCATGAACGGCTGACGAATCACACAGTATCGAAGAGTGCAAAAATCAATCATAGAAATGTTAAATCATTAAAATACGAGTACATGTCAATTTATCATGAAAAATAGAAATTCATATACAAATTCACGTAATTTGATTCTCTATAACGTAACAAACTGTTTTATAACTTTATAACTTTTCATTATTTAGAATATATTCGAAACAACTGAACAACTATTTAAAAGTATGAACAATTGAAAGGTCATATTTATTTTATTCAATAACCAAAATCCGTATAAAATTATTAGAATATAGTAAAATAATTCTTATGAAATAATAATAAAAATCAGAAAGAGATAAAAACGTCGCACTAACACATAAATGTCATATTAACAACGTCGCAAAAACCATACTAATAAATCAGTTTGCCTAAAGAACAGAGAATGTCATGAATAATTACATTTTATTTGCTTGTTGCCTCTTATAGCGTTATCATCACTCTGTAAGGCCATATATGCTGTAAACTAATGGATGTGTTTGCCTATACCATTTACTGGAACACTGTTACAATAATTGAATATCTTACCGTTTGTTTATTGAAATATTTACACTTTCTATGCTTGTTTTTTCAATTTTTTTAAGCTTTAAGTATGTATCAACAATAATATCGCGTCAAGGATACCTGGCAATTATTGATTGTATAATAACTTTATCATATTATTAACGTACGAAGTATAATAAAATACGAAAATTCTATTTTTGATCAGAAGTAACTTATATCTTATATACATCAAGAGAACTACCATACTATCTATCCTCATCAATCTACACCTTTCGAGATTTCGTAACTAAACTTGACATCTCAATCACCATTCACACTACATTCTACATTTATTATTATTTATTTTTATTATATAATTTATAAACATATTATATAAATTACTTTTTTTATCTATAAAGATTTCATTGACACTCTATATGGAATTGTAGTTATATTTGTAAACATATTATATAAATTATTTTTTTTATCAATAAAGATTTTATTGACACTCTATGTGGAATTGTAGTTATATTTTATCCTACATCTCTTGTAATGAATAAATACACTTAATTAACTTAAACTATTATTTGCAAAACGACAACAGATCCTAATAATATTTGCTGTAATCCTAAATAGTTTAACCACACAAAAAAGGTATTTTAGTGGAAACATTAACAAATAATATTACACTACAGTATTATATGGACATGACCTGTCTCTGTAATACTTTATGTACGAGATTAATGGAATTACGAACATTATTTTCATGATGTGTAGATCTTTGAGATGTTTTATATGACATTAAGTGATAAACCTTATGACTGCATCACATTAGGGCTAAAATTTTTATTTGAATCTAAATTCGATGAATACTAATTATGTATGTCGAATTGTTTTTATTTTTATTAAGTGTCTCAAAACTAAATTACTTACATTCTAAATAATAAATATCATGACCCATTTACTGTAAAAAAAAATAAATTTTCTCAAGACACGTAAAAACGTATTCTTCATTTCATATATATCATAATACAAAAGATCGTATATCAACAAATGGCCAATAAATAAGTTGCAATAAACTATGGCATCAACGAGCAGCTTAACTCATTTTTGAATTATTGGATTGCGGGAGCTCTCATACTGCGTGCAACATGTGTTTTCTATAATCTCATCTCTGTTATATTCCGCAACATCAAGCAATGTAGTAGTACATACCATATTGAAAACGGAGAAACACATAGAGGATTCAATATAGGAAAGGAACGAGAAATAGGAAGGCGAACTGCATTCATACAAGTTGAAAAGTCGTAATATGATTTCGAATCGAATGCGGCGCGTACCAACGTTTTTATGGTCTTTGTAAGCTCTTGGAATAAAATTTTATTCAAATGTAACCCCTTCTTTATATGTCTATATAATAGGTTTAGAGACATATGTATGTACGTCCGTTCATCTTTGGGGATATCCGATGATTTAAGCTCTCCCAGCATCGAACTTTATCTTTTACATTGCTTGAAAACCCTTACCATTTTTATTTTATCCACATTCAAAGTCTTAATAAAAGATATTGAAAATAAAAATATTGGTAAAGTATTGGTTCATCCGTTATTTAATATGTCTAGGCGTACAACGCACAAAATTTCATTAGATTTGCCTTTTAAAAAATTTGTCTATTAACTACCGATCCTAAAACTTTTTATGACTCAACATGAAGCTTTAAATACTCTCAAATGCCGTCCTTAAAATCAATAAAGGCGTACTTTCATCAGCGTCCAAGTAATAAAAAGTGCTTAACTGTTATCCGCGGCGATGGAATTAGATAATGTATCTTTGTGAAAAGTTCCATTTACTAAGTTAAAGCTGTAAAAATCTAATTGCTGTAGGCTATAAATATTTGGCGTTGGAAGCATCGTATCGCTTTGAATGTCGATAGGGGTGTTTCGTAATGCATGTCAATAAGGGATCCTTACAATTTACACAGG
The DNA here is from genome assembly GCA_949316085.1 of Hypercompe scribonia. Taxonomy (NCBI): domain Eukaryota; kingdom Metazoa; phylum Arthropoda; class Insecta; order Lepidoptera; family Erebidae; genus Hypercompe; species Hypercompe scribonia. Next base: position 8,305,910 of record OX438972.1, on the reverse strand, counting down.
TTTCTGTATTACCAATTCTCGTCGTCATACATTTCGAAGATTTGATTTTGCATATACTTTATATGTAAATCTTTGATTATAGTTTAACTAAAAAAACATTTAAAATTTGTTTGGAAATATATAGGTTGTTTTTTTTGCAATTTATTATCATGTGTTAGATCTATGATGGTCTTAGTATGATGATAATGAGCCTATTATTATTTATATATGTTGCCGACAGCACGTACGATTGCGTAAATATGAGTGCTTAATATTTTAAGAATTTGTCTCATCTCATCAGGTAATGATTCGCAATCTAGAATATAATATAAATATAATTGATTACTAATGGACCTTAAGTCTATTGTACGTCTTTTACATTAAATATGGCTCTATTAAATTTAAAATTACCTTATGAATATATTTATACAGTCAAGTGGCAGCGTACTTCTGTGATGTGTACTTTGAGTGTAATGGACATACAGGGTATTAATTTGCATGATTCACGAAAAATCCAATGGTTTCCCACGACCTGCTGAAACCACTCGATGCAGCAGCACGGGACCGGTTGTTGTTGCAAACCAGCAGTGGACGTCTTTTGGCTGAGATGATGATGATGATGGGCAAAAATAATTTCAAGTAACTCATGACACAAAAATATTTTCTAGTAAAAAAGTTACCTGAAATAAGAAAATACTCGGTTACTTTTCATTATGCAAATATTGACCATCTTAATTTAGCGTTATTTTAAAGGTAAACAGATTTCAGTAAAAAGAGTCTTTATTAAAAAGTCTACGAAATTTAAGAAAGCTTCCAAAAGAATAGTTATATTATGTAAGATAGATCTGATTACGTTAAGGTCCAAGAGTTTATAACGAATTTAGCTAAGGATTATTTAAAGATATCAGGTATTCTGAACACAATAGGCAGAATCAATCGACATTTACTTGTACTACGTATACTGAAAAATTGGTAAAAATTAATTACATTTTTTATTCCATAATGTTGTTATTTCGAATAACACTTATATATAAATCCTCTTTCAAGTAGACATTTATTATAAGTGTTTGTCAGTTTAATTCACACTCCACCATCGTATTAAGAGTTTTTAAAAGAGATATATTATCCGAATTAAACTTAAGTCAATATATAGAAGACATTATTTCACACAATATTTTACCCTATTAGAAATGTCAAAAGTTAAAAGAAACTTTACTATTCTTTTTAATTTCTGACCAAAAGATATTTTATCTTCTATAAAATCAATATTGAATTAAAATTACAATAGATACATTTTTTTTTTTCAAAAAGTGTATGACTGTCACTATAAATGTGACTTTTATTTTTAATTTTTATATTGTGAAGTTCGAATATTTAATTCGACGAGTACATTTTTGATATAAAACACTTTGTAATTATTTTCTGCGTAGCAACAATGAGTTTCATTTTTACTTTAATATTTTACTATTCAAAATATTTGACGCCCTGGTATATCATTTTAAAATTTGTTTTGAGTAAGACAAGAACTCAAAACAAATTTTAACAATCATTCAAATTAATCAATTATACGGACATTTCCAAAGTCGAAAAAAACTCAAAACTAAAACTATTATGTCACTTTTCATACACAAATAAAAAAGCAACATAATAAAATAAAACGGTAAATAATCTAAAAAAATTCACGACGTTTACCTTTATTCTCCACGTCGTAAACTGTCAGATTTGTCATATCAACTCATAACTCAAGGCATCGGTGGACAAGATTTAGATTTGGGTATTGCTGTCGATCTGAAAAAAAACGTCACCGCGTTGGTGGCCTCGGCTAAATTGACACTATGACGTAGGTATAGCGGAAACGTGAACCCTTTTAACGTCCGTTATATGTATATGGGTTTTCATCTCATATATACCTGAATAGATATTGATGTCCTTTTCCACATGTTCATACTAAAATAATATTTAAATTACCATCTAATCAGTTTATGTTATTTAACCTATTCGTCTTCTGGTTAATTATAGGAATTTGGCATTTTAATTATTTTGTTTTTTTTTTTATAACTTCCACGACATTTTAACGAAAAGTCTTATAATATATTCAAGAGTATCACAAATTATGACGCTTACAACAATTCCTCAGTATCAGAAACAAATTTTTGAAAATGAACATGGTTAATATCACTACCATGGTCATTTATACTTGGTAACATATTTGTTTCTGATATTTACTTATTATTTCTAAATACATATAAAAATGTTCTATTCGAATCGATAGTTTTAATATTAAGTCTGTTTACTGAAACACGAAAATAAAACAGCTATATCAAAATTCAGTTCGATAACTATAAATAAATTTTAAAAATATAAATTGATATGAAACAGTATCTTGCGAAGAGAGAAGAGAACACTAGATAACATTTTACTGTCTCAATTACACTAAGAGTGAATCTCTTTGTCTTGTAATAAACAAATCTAACTTTTGTTTAGGTTGGCTGAGTCTGGTATCTGTCAAAGCATTCCGAAGAAAACAATAAATTGACTATAAAACCTTGAGAGTTTTGCACGTCATTTGTTACATTTGAAGTAATATTATTTTTTTAAGAGCGTTTTCTTTCTTATGGAAAAATATTAAAATGATTTTAATGGATTATAATTTTTGTTCTTTTTTACGTTTCTTTAAAAATATTTAGGAATTATTTACGATATAAGATTCACTGGATGACGTTAAAACCCGTGGCAGAGCCAAAAAAATATTTTTCAGATCATTTGTGATATCTAAAATTCGGATCACTACGTTGATATCTTCTGCCATACTTGACCTATTGATTAAGAAGCAAGCATAGACTTATGAAAATATTGTTTAATATTTCCTTAACAAGAAGTGTTTTCTTTAAGTCTTTTAAATACATGTCTTAGATGTAGACATAAATATTAACATACATATGTCTGAGATAGATTGAGCGATATCATAAAACTAAGGTCTAAGATCCATCTTAAGAGTTTCTAATACTTTCAATCATAATATCTTAAGATAAAATAATATAACAATGACTCTGTTTGGTGCCTTTACTTCGAACAGTTCAACAGAATTAAAACAAACTACTACAATTAATAAGTAAAAAGCATAAACTCATATATTTTGCTCAACTCAAGCATCTTTAACCAGACTATGTAAAGGAAATCAAGTCTTGACTTCGTACCCTTTATCGTTCCGCTTTTACGGAGACCATAAGACTGGGGAAGGTAAAAAACAAAATGGAAGTAAATAAACATTAAACACAAGTACTTCGAACGTTTTCATTAGAGAGCAACACTGCAAGCTTGTGCCGACAGACAACAATTATTACTAGGAAATACTAAGTACAGATGATGCTTGATATTTTGAATTTTATATAGGATTCTAACGGTGCAGCTACTAATCTTTATTTGAATTCCGTTTTTTCCACTCTATGGAGTAAATATTCTTGAACTTTTCGTGATAATAGTATAATTTTTAAAATAAAACTTCTATCTAGTCAGTACATATATTCTAGTGTACATTTAAATATATTGAAACGACTGCAACTTTTGCAAAGTCACTCGTGTGTTGTTAAAATCATAAAACACTACAAATACACATGACCGTACTTTAAGTGATTACAGAAAGTACCACTGCATGTTAATATGTTTAACGTTCTGACTTATCTCTTAATTTAAATGTAAAAAATATTTGAATGTACATCACTATTTCAATTTATATAAGGAGTAGGGGAAAGAATGATCAACCAGTACCTAAACATTCTATTAATATCTATATTATATTCCCTATTCGTTCTATTAATACTATTAGTATATAATTAAGTTTTTTAAAGGAATTAATTTCTTTGTCATACTAGAATCATGTCACGTAAGAAAGTAATTAATTATCTATTAATAAAAGGAAATATTTCTACCTTCAAGTTCTAACAAGAAAATTACAAGAAGTACTCCTATTATCAAAGAATGATAAAATCTGGTTTCCCTCGTGTGTATCTCGATCAATATTGCTCGAGGCGCACACCTGTACGGTGTGTAACACAAATAACCAAGAAATTCTGATAAAGCCCACAGTCCACACATCGAGAGCTGGCACCCACTAAGATTTATACGACGTTTTTATAGTTCACCACGGACGTTCCTTGTTCTAATTTCGCGCAAGGATGTACGCGTTTCCCGGTTGCCGGCGGCTGTGGTCCTACAGCTACGCTGTCTAGCCCCTATTTTGCCGCGAGCCTAATGTCGCGAGGCGGCGAAATTTATCGCGCCGCTTGTAATTCCGCCCCGCGACCGCCACCCCGTGCCGTCACCCGCGTCACCCCGTCACCCGACAACACACTTATAACGTTTTCTAATGAAATTGTCCACAAGCTCCCGCTCGTCGCAACCCCCGGCCCGTCGACGCCGCCGGATGAACCGAAAAAAGTACAGCTCGCGTTACTAATGGCTTCATTTATCACAGTCACTAACAGTGATACACCGCAACGACGTTTTATATTTAATTTGGCTCTCTGCAGAATAAATTACGGCAATATCGAGCCCAGAACGATAAAAGACTAGCGACAGAGCGCCAACCTTCTTGAGTTATTGGGACAGGTCATGGTACTAAGACTGTATCTTATGGATTAATTTGTTCGAGGCTAAGTAATAAGTTACCTTGCATAGCCTTGCTAATCAAAACTTATAATAACTCTATTTGCAAATACGAATCAGAATAGTTGTAGTAAGATCACAGATGTTGCGTTTCCACACGTCGCAGCGGTGGAACGAATCCGACGTTACCAGAGGTCTAGAATAGTTATTATCGATAAAGATAACGTTCATGTGGACGTGTAGTGAGACGTGTAGTAATTTAAAACGACGCACGCGTCAAGTCGACGCCGTGAATTGGTGGCGGAAACGAGCAGAAATGGTTGCAAAGACATTGAAACGAAGTCTTTCTTGGCACTTATTGTGAGTGGTTTAACTCGTTGGTTTATACCTTACGTAATTTAAAGCTCATGAACTGTAACATATCGTTGCTGTTTACTATGAAGGATAAACGAACCTCACCTAGAGTTGCGTTTACAACTCTACATATGTTTTCCAGGAATATGTTTTATTTTATCTAAAGAGGCTTTACTAGGCTCTAAATAAATGAGTGCTTTTACGGTAACTTTTTGTTTTGTTAGGTAAATTAACGGGTAAGTTTTATTTAAATACAGACAGAAAGATATAGTTTTATCTGTTTGTTACAACTTTATTGTTGTATTCAAAGAAAATTAAAAAAAACTATTCTATATCAATATATTATTCATAATTCATTTTCATTTTTTATTTGTTGTTCAGAATAGAATAAAAGGCATTATGTCATATCCTAAATAAATTCCAAAGTTATATGAGAATCCTCCATATTCTGATATATAAAAATTAAGCATGATTTATTCCTTTAAATTGTAAAGTATTACATAGAATTATTTTTATAAATATTCTGTTTAACTGCATTAAATGTGTAGAAAATTGTAACTAAATACGTACCTGCAAGCATCCATTGACCGTGTCTTGGCAGTATTTTGATGTGTTAAAAATATAAATATTAAATAATTATTTGCAAACAAATCACAAACCTGATACGGGTAATAGTGGTCTATGAAACCTTTCAGTGCGTTTCTAACAACCACAACTGGGTAGAATGTAGGCATCGGGTCGCATTACCGTCTACATCGCGGGATTAAAGTAAGCCCACATTTAAACAGCGAACCGCGTAATTTGGCAACTGAGCTGTGATTAGATAGTGCTTCACTCTCGTTAGCTTAATGAGAATGGCTTTGTTAACCTTTGCTTTAAGCATTAAACAGATATTTCGCAACAGAAATTGCGATTGTTATGTACTATTTCATATGACCACGATATCGTTTATCAAGAAATAATTGAGTTTATATACCTCATAAATTAAAACAATGACTATATGGTATTATTTAAATAAATACTCATTAACAACACAATACGCGACTATAGGTATTATTATTGTCATTATTTGTCCAGACTTTTTTTTGCTACTTCCATCTTTATTACTCCATATAATTGAACCTACTTTTGTCACCTAAAACCAATGTTTAGTCTGCAATACTTTCTATTTGCCGCCGTTTTGAACATGTTGTCCTGGGTAGACTGACGTGCGCTAAGTGACGCCTTCGTGATGCGCGAATTGTGACTATCCGCACTTGGTCGCGTGGATTGTTTGTGTTTGCAGTGTCAATATTTCTGCACACTACACTTATAACGTCATCTTTTATGCACGTCTCTACGATGGTAATTATATCCGTGGATGGTCATGGTGGTGGTCATCATTCATAACTCAGAAAACGTCGATCTGGAGGTAGTACCGCCCACGGTAAATAAAATAGTTCATTTCTAGACAGTTTTTAAATTATATTACTTTTATCATCTATATCCGAAATCAGCTAAGAGAACCTTATCTGATTTCGGCCAGGTGGCCATGGCCATGGCTGGTGGCTATTCAAATATACAGAAAAGAATATAGTGCACAAGAATGTACGCAAACACAAGCATCTTTGTCTGTGTCACTCACTCTCACACTCCGAAGAGACCGGTATCTGACATGACAAGGGAGCGATCAGACGCGGGACCAACAGCTTTACGTACTTTCTGAGGCACATCGTCAAAACAGTGTACTTAATAGGCACATCGTTGTCCTTTATCCTCCACTCGATAACGTGCCTATACGTTTTTGAATTGGAACATTGGTACATATCGACGAATGACGAAAACCTCAAACAAAAGAACCGATGGCGATCGACGAACAACTGACGCAGCGCAAAAAACGGATAGTCATATCTTGCTCATCATAAAGACGTCACTAAGCTCACACCAATATTTAGTCTAGTTAATTATTTAAAATTACTTTCAGAATCGTTACAAATTTAAAAGCGTAAAAAATTCAGTCGTCACCAATTCACAACACAATCTAGAAATATAATAATTATTTTTTAACATAAGTCTATTAAAAATATTTCTGGTCGCTTGCCGCATTCTTTTGTTAACACTAAATAGTTGAATGCACAACTTCAGAGTTAAATGTGGAGTGTTGAGAGACTTACATTTCGGAAGTAATGTAAATCTTCACAGGCCAAGGCAAACTTCCCAAGACATCCGACGAAGGGCCAAGACGCTAATATATGCGCAATCGTGCACACCACGTATTATTGCCTAATGCCGAGTTTGTTGACTGCTTCTATTTACACATTACAAGTAGTAAAGCACAAGTTCAGCTAAGAGAGGTGCTGTTGTACAGTCATTAATTGTTTTGTTAAATTAAATGTTCTTTATTAAGTTTTGTTTAATATATACGTACGTCTGGTGATACGATACGATTGATAACGTACAAGTGACACACGTCACATTAAGTATTCCAATGCTTGTATTTATCGATCGTTTACTACGAAACCCCAATCTCTTCAACAGTCGCATATGACACGATATTTTTGTTTGTTATTTATTGTGATAATAGATATTTTTTTGCAACAATAGTCCAAGAGGTATAATTGGAATAAAATATAAATTTAAGAAGCGTTTCTGCATCTTTAAAAAGGTAGACGGCCTCAGTTCGTTAGAGTCTTTTACTGTTTATGTATGTTTTTAGCCGTTTACTTCAATATGGCTACGAAAATTATATTATATATTATTTATACATAGGTACATTATTAATCGAGTCTAATTGAGCAATAGAGTTTTTTTTTTTGTAAACTGCATCAAAAAATGACAATTTAATAAGGACAAACATAGTACAGTTACTGTAAATTACTATAAAAACACTTCCCCCTCTTAACATAGACCTAGAAGCCCACCCTTGTGCTAAGCAACTTATTTTTCTCTAGTTGTATGATTCATTGTCTTAGAGGCTGTGCTGTCATATAAACAATAATACCTCTAATCCTTTTGTATCTACACCTTTGTCTCATTGCTATTTAAATACAAGCGCGCTTCCGGATTCTAGCTACTGGGGCCGTTTCTTAGGCCCTTTTCACTTAGTTAATTTAAATTAATTTATTCCTTGCTCATCCTGGTGTAGAGTAAACTTCATTGTCGTATTTTAAACGTGAATATGACCCACCTACGTCTAACTGTTTAGTTTCACGCACCAAGAACATAATTTAAGCTGAATTGTTTGTATTTTGTGAAATAATTATTTTTGTAATTATTATGGTTTTCGGATGTACCTATATTAATTTTGTTAAGTATGATGAGTAAGAGATGGTTTGAAGAGAAGCGCCCAAATCAAATGTAATGTAAAAATGTATTAAAAATTTGTTAAGTAAAGTAAATAAACTTTAACTACGATGAAAAGAACCTTTACGTTCACTTCAAACAATCCGCTCTGCCGTGAGAATTTGACTGAAGAATAGTGTTTGTATTTCATTATCAACAAAAGCTTCGTTGAAAAGATGACGCGCAAATTCGAGGTATAGCCGCCCACGAGCAAACTCGAGAAAAGCCGCACTCAGGCCGGGCCCGAGATATTTCGCAGTCGTATTTACTCAGGCGTGCCTAAATTGTTTGCTTACGTGTTTGACGCGCCGCACGCAACTCTCATTATGGCGAACGAAGCTTTGTTCAGACTTAGACAACATATTGTTACACCCGATGAAGCTCAATCTCCTTTATATGTTTATTTTTATCATTACAGGTAAGTTCCTGAATCGTTTAGAGGTTCGTTTATGGCGGTGCGGTGAGAGTTTCTCTTCGTATTCATTATAATAATGCGAAGGTGCATTCTGGTATTGTTAGGTTTTGCAAATATTAACTAATGATTCAATTGTAGATAAAGTAGTAAGTATGTGGTATCTGATGTCACGTCGTTAACGGAACACCTGTTAAGTGAAAGGAAACGTGTATTAAATACACCATTTAGGGAGAGTAAACATTCATTACGTTTCTTCTCGTTCACGGGCAGGTTGGCTCACTTAATTGTTCATACAACAAGCCAGCCGGGAATTGGCTGCTAAATGTTCCTGTGTCCGGGCTTTGGTTGTACCACAAACGCGCTATGCGGTTGTAGTCCACAGCATTGCACGGTGCGAGCCAAAATCGACCGCGTGCTCTTATATCTTAGCTTGATTATCGCGGCAAACCTATTTCAAGTACGAAGTAAGGGCCATGATGGAAAGCACAATAGGTAGTCGTTTACACCTGCGATTCTTCTTCATCTTACCCTAAACTGGCGCTCCGCTTTACCTAGAGTAATTATGCCACATAACGTATTAGTCTTTTGGGAGCGAACACGTGTTGGAAACGCTTAATCACTTACTTTGCATTTGCGTACGCAAATAATCCGTTAATTTAATTTCGGTGGTGGTATTTATAACGCTTATTTAATTTATTATCATATCAAAGTGTACGCTATATTAAACGAGTTTTGTGTGCGTGCGAATAAACGTTAATAATGTAATCATGTAACAACAGTACACAAGGGAAAAAAATTAACGATTTCATAATGTTGACGGTTAGAGTTATCTTCTACGTTGTAATTTGTGTTCCTGGTAATAACCGTATCGTTATTTTTATAAGATACTTACTTGTCGATTTTGAAGTAAAGTTTTATTTATATAGTTAGAATGTATATAGTATCGATTATTTTCGAATCTCAGTATCATTTGTCGTAAAACGCATTTGGTCGCGTGTTTGTCCCCATCTCGCTTAAATCGTTTCGAGCCCTCCTCACCATTGATATTTATGCTTTTTTCGGGATTCTTTGGAGGGTAACTTGTTTTGAAACTTTCCTTTTCGGTAGAAATGCCTGGGTTCACTGGATTAATGTAACTAGAGTGTTGTAATTGGTTGAGAAGTTATTACTTTTCTGTTTCTTTTCGAGAAAAACATAAAGCAATTGTGCAAGTTCGCTGAGAGTGATTTATTTTCATTTTGTGTAACATCTTTTCTGAACTTAAAAACAAAGTCGAGAAGAGCTTTGTATATCTTACTGATTTATTATTTATTGCGTTTAAGGTTTGATAAAAAAAACAATCAAAAGTTCGTTCCGCAATAAGTTATCTTACTTATTTTTGTTTCGTTTGTATTAGACATCTTATAAATGAATTGTTTTCATTTATTTCGAAATAATGTAAATAAGCACTGCGATACTGATTGAATCTTAATTGGTATATTACGAAATAGACAATTTTCTACTACTGGATATTATTGACATACAAGATGCCTGACCTCTGATTTATAACTGAAATAAAACATTTGTTCGATTCCCATGAAACGCCTTAAAAATATCCGGTTCAGAAAATAAATAACAAAAGCCATTTTATCTGACAGGACCTTGTTTGAAATCATAACAAATAGCCTTTTAGAAAACCGCATCCCAACCCAGTGTCGTACAAAAAGGGGTTTCGTAAACACATTACAAATCTTTACCACGGCAACGGCCAGTTAAGAGGCTGTCAATGAAATCCCCCTTCTCGACCTATTCGTTATGTGTCTTAATGGATTACACAGAATAAAGTAGGCATCGACAAAACAAAGGCAGACCTGCCCCGAAAATCGCCAACCACATAGTTTTGTGGGCTAAAACTAAATTTATTACATTTGACCTTAGTAATTCTTGCCAAAGGTTTTCTATCCTAAATGTGTAATAGCCAGTTACGGCTTTCAAAGGTACCCGACGGCTCGTGTTCATCCGTTGCGGTTTTATACACAACTAAATATTTTATGAGTTACAAAATAGTTGCGTAAAGTTCTAGTTTTGGTTTCATTCTATCTAAAAATACTTTTATGTTAATAGCAGAATTGATTTAGGGAAATGGCAGTGTTACCAAAAAAGGTAAGTAAAAACAAAATAACCAATCGATACCAGTAGGTACACTTCACAGACATTTTCAATCTCATGTATTTAATCCCTCAGTAATATATATATATTTAGTCCCTGTCAGGTTGAGTATGTAACAATTAAAAGGATTTAATGTAAATTTTATTTCTGAGATAAAAAATAGACTATAAGCAGGTTAAAATAAACTTGTAGTTAAAGAAATAATTAATATATTACAAAGCAAAATTCCTAAATTTTGACGCTGAGTGAGTAGGAGAGCAATATATTTTATTGTAATTTATATAATTACAAAGTATTTTTTGAAATTTCAATACTTCTTCGTCACTTACATTCCAGTGATGGATTATCTTTTTTGGTAACGACGCGAAAACAATATGCCTATTTAAGTATAGTCCAATGGGTTTGTTATTGACTAACAATCTTTCTTTTATCTTACAAAAAAACATACAAAACACATAAAATATCCTCAATTGTAACAGTTCTCCTACGCAAAAAATTATGAGATCTAATTATTATTAAATTTGTTAAGTAAATGCATTTGATGGTGGCTTTATCCATTTAACACTTCCTTTTTTAACGGTGTCGATGTTTTGATTAACGATATAAGAATTTTGTTTTATATTTTTATGTTACGATATCATGAGATCTGAATATAAATTACGTATATTTAAATTGTATATAGTAATATAGTGTATATACAATTATGTAAGTAACCATATGGTTACTTGAAAACTCATAATGGTTTCGTATTAATTTAATTGACATGAATACATCTACTAATATTTCATTTTAAAAATTATTTAAAATAAACCATTTCCTCTTTTTGACGTGTGGGGATCCCATAAGCTTACACCCCACTGGGGTTCGCGGCCGGGTGGGCGTTGGAATCTGATTGACTATAACCACAAAGTGTGCTACTATGTGTCTAGAATATAAGGGATCCGAGAACTGCTGCTATTAAGCCATCTGGAACACTCTCAGCGCCCACCTGCTAGGCGGGCACCACCTTCAGGTGAACTCTCTATTTAGGTCACGTACGGCATACGTGGACGTTGCCTCTCCGCGGATAGTTACTGTAGCAAACGAAGAGGAAAACCCGTCCTACCCACCTGCGGTCACACTCAGGGCGGCATGAGCCGCTGATAAACACGCCTCCACCGCCTGGTTTGCATCAGGCGAATCGGATCTGACTGGAGATCGTCCTCCCGGGCCTTCCCTGCTGCTTTCTTCTGCGAAATGTCATTTTTACAGAAGGTTATAAGAGGTAAAATAGATGTCGTTACCGGCCACGAAGCGTACTACGGCCGGTAGCAAGAGATCTTCTTCAATAAGTGCAGTGCATACTGCCAGCGTGTGCTGAGTCGAGTCCTCACTGTAGTCACAGTGAGTGCCTGGAAAAGATCTCGTGCTGCCGCCCTGCACCCTCGACGAAGACTAGCTTGAGAGTCTCCACGGTGGCAAAACCAGCAAATGGAGCCTTTAACCGGGACGAACAATGAGCCATTGTGGCTCAATGAGTGACATCACGCGACTCACGCCCTTCTTCAGGTGGGGGTCGCATGCCACTACCCACCCAGAACTCAGCCGTCCATCGATAAACTTCGACGAGCAGTTCCACCTTCAAATGGTCCTGCCAAGGCGCACGCCGTCTCCGTCGAATCCTCTACCAACCCGTCTGACCAGCATGGTATAGTAGGCCAAAACCTTCTTGTTAAGGAGAGATGTATGTCTGGCCGTTGACTATTAAAGGCTATTGATGTTGGTGAATGTCAGTTGTACCTATGTACCACAAATAAATTTCTAAGTAAAATTTTTAAACTTAACTAAGTCGAAGTAACTATATTAAATGTTAAGGTTTCTATGCAATATTCTGAGTTGTAAGATCAATCACTTTTAAATGATACTCTCCATAATTTATTAAGATAGATTTATTACAAAACTTAGAACAAGGAATAAATTTATTTTTGTAAATTGTTCAAAAAGTCTGTTTCTGCGCTTGAAATATCGAGTGTGTTAGCGAGTCGGTGTCAAAAAAATATATAAATAGATTCACAACCATTATTAATAATGCACACGTCATTTCAGTTTTAAAGTCTTGTTTTTTGAATTATTGTTCATTATATACATTAATCTCGTTGATTACCTGTTCATGAGATGTATTTATTGTAAGTAATATAGATACATTCTATTCTATCGGGCTCATTCACGCCTTTTGAAGTCGTTTCGTTTAGAAACATTTGATTTCAACTCTTTCAATGTAATTCGCGCCGCGCTGCTGCGACGCGCTTCGCCCTTACATTTGATAACAAATGAAGAGTTGCACAAGGAAAACTTTTTAATTCGCCTAATGCACATGAAGTACCTGCCTTTTCCTAACTAAAGTGCACTTCTCTACGGCTTCGCTACGATGCCGGCACACTAAGAGTTCTGTCACATCGACTGTTGCATTGTGAGCAGTTTATTTTAGCTCCGTCTTGAATGCATCCCGTTTTTCTCAAGGCACACTTTTGAAAAAAATGAGTGAGTTGTTTTTGTAATGTTGTAGTTGCCTTTATGTAGTAGATAGTACTTACATATCATTACTGGGATTAACGTGACAACATTCTTAATGTTGAAAGTTTCATTAAAATTGAAAGATACTGTAAAGAATTTCAAATTATGTGAATAATATTAAATTAAACATCGTAATTAGTCGGAGCACTAATTATCTCTAATTAGTTAGAATAACAAAGAAAGCATGGTAAGTACGATTTCTTAGACGGTTAATCAGACTTAATGATTACTTTGATTTTCATCTCCCGGCCAACGAAACGAGAAACTTAATGAAAAGTCAAACAAACTCAGTCGAATACAAATTTTAACATTAGTATGCAAGAGTAAAGTTTTTATTCAATATAACTTGCATTGTTTTATCTTTCGTTTGTTTTACTCGCATCAGCAATAGACGACTTATTGTTATGAACAAACGCTGAAAAACCCATTCGATTTTTGTTTATGAATTGCTTATCTTTTACTAAAACTTATTGTAATTGTTTTGAATACTAAGCCGAAGTACAATATTTAGTAACATCTAGTTAGATACACATAATACCTAACCTGGTGTTGAAGGAAATATGATCTTTAATATTGAATTAATATTAATATAGAAAAATCTTATTATCTTTTTTAATACGAAATGTAAAATTGTATTGCCGCGCATGCAAATGGGTAATAAGAAGTGCTAGCAGAAAATTATTTATTTAGTGTCTAGATTTCAATTCAATAGATTTAGCTAGTTTCATAGCCTTATCGGCATCGAGTACTAGGTATATCCTGCTAATTCTAATATGAATATCAAATTGTAGATAAATATCGAACAAATGTTGTTAACAACACTACACCATTATAAAAATGCAGGTGAAGATGCACCCACAATGTATACTATAACACACAGTAGTAAGGAGTTTGATACTGATTGTGATTGTTGTTATAAATTGTTTAGATTATACATATAGTACCTCATAAGTCTACGAAAAGGAGCTACGTGGTATCATAATCCACACAAGCTGTGAATTATTATTATATTGATACACAGTTAATATAATACGGGATGCCTTCAGATCACAACATTCTAGTGAAAGCAATATAACCTAACTACTTTTAACGGAAGCACCTCTTCTGTTCAAAACTAGAATCCATTTCACGACTACAAACTCCACAAATGTGCACTTCTTCGTGCCGAGCGCTCCACCGACGTGCCACAAAGTTAGGTTTTACCACTTGCCATAATTACCAATAAAACGTGTTTCTGCTGATGGCACGTCAACAAAAACCGCATCAGAATTATGAAGTTTCCGTCTGCCTCCGAGACATCGCGTTATTGCTGACATTTAAGCCTGATTATCTTTAATTAAAAAGTTGTTTTAGGCTTCCTTGCCAAAACGCCAAGTTATTAAAAGAAATTGTCGGAGACTCCGCGAAGTGGTAACTCACTGAATTGTTATAATGAGATTAAAAAAGGGCGGGCCACCTAAGATTTTAGTTAAAGGTTTGTGTACAAAAATCCAAATTACGCAAACGTATGAGATAAGGTAATTCCGTGGCTGACGGGTTTAAACGCATCGTATGCTCAAAGAATATTGACAGATATGATCACTTTTCTCTTGGAGCTCCGCCAACAATGTCTAGATTTTCTGTATGATTTGTAATTCGATACCCTAGCTTCTATTTAGAATAGAAATACCATTTTAGAGTGTTCTGTCTTTCTCGGGTTCGACATGTACTTTTGAGATATTTTCGACATTATGCACTTTATACATTTGCTAATATCAAATTCGGCACACAGTCGATTACACAATAGAATTATACGATGTTATTCTTCGCATATAATTCGAGGACGTATTCTACTTGAATTATGGAACGAATATTGTATTCATACAGTTCAGTTTATTTTAATATTGATGGGTGCGTTACATTGCTACGTTTGAATTTTTGTGGGGAAACAGGCTAGAGTGGAATCTGCGAGGTGTGCGGGCGGGTACTGTTAACGTCATATGATTCCTTTTATTTATTTTAATCAAATATGCCGCTTGTTGTTTTGATACGGTTAGCTTTGCTCTCGTAGTAGTTTACATGTTTCACATTCGCCCATGAATTCCGGTGTGTGGTCCTGTGGATAGATGCTTTAACATTTTACATATCCGACGAATAAACTCGTTCTCTCAACTAACTGTTTTTCATTTTATTCAGTTATTTGATACGTTTTCATTTAAAGCGGCCAGGATGTTATGATATTGGACTCTATAGTGGTTTATGCCACCAAAATAAAATATTGTTTTCGTCTTTGTGTACGAAAATCTGACTAGTTCTCAATATACACTTACATGACCAGTTTCCACTATTCAAACACGGGAGAGAGGCCTATGTTCAGCAGAGGACTGTGATAGGCTGATGATGATGATGATACACAACACTAGCTGTCAATTAAAAAAAACAATAATATAAGTTTATTTGCAGAATAAGAATCTTGGTTACACAGTCAGGTCTTGGTTACATGTTGTTTATGATTTAAATCTTTTTATTCTTGTATTCCTTTACTTTATAATATGTAAAGATAAGGTTTACTACTAAGGTTATATGAAACGAATATATGATTATTCTAAAACGTGCAAGAGGAAAAATGAAATCAAAATATAACAAATGTGTTCCAATTTTTTTGCAATCGGCCTGTGCTAGATGAAAATACCTGTTTCAGACAGTGGCTTAGCTGTGATAGGTGTGATGTGTGATACACGACACTAAAAACAGTAGTGTTAAAAATTTAATAAATAAATTAAGTGTAACTTATTACTTATTGTTAATAACTTAATTGTTGTTAAAAGTAACGAGAGATATCAATTTAAAATTGTTAAAATGTTTTCTGTGTCTTTACAGTTAGGATTACCTAAATATTCCGTAATTAGAATATGATATATTGAGAATGATACGACATATATTTTTAAACCTTTTTTTTTTTATTATATACATAGAACACAAAGAAGAGATAAAATTTGATAATGTAAGTCTGTGTTTTTTGAGAATTAACACATTCAATGTCATTCTTTCTCTTTTTAAGAAAATAGGATTAGGCAGTATAAAAAGTTGAAACGTTAAAAAAAATTAAAACTTTGCATGCCAGATAAAGTTAATGAGTAGATAATCTAAGCGGGCGGGTGACAGGTGGCAACTTTTAGGCTTGCTCTTTGAGCACGTTCGAGCGGCAGTTAAATAGTCTTAGCAGTGCCACTCTAGGAAGTTATGCAGTATGCAAAAATTGACTGATACAAAGCCAAATAGGTCTATTTTAACACACAGTAATCTAACATATTGCGTAAATTATAATAATATTTATTAGTTTAGGTACTCTTGTACATATCAACTCGATTTGTTGATAGAAACTTAAATTTATTTTAATCGTAATACCTAAATATTTTACATCATCAGTTGTATTCAAAGCTAGACAAATGCACGCGGTGTCATCTGACGTACAGTCGTGCGCATTAATATTCAGGACAGCATACCATACCATACCAGCGTACTATAGCATATGTATGTGGCATACATACATACATACATTTTAAATAAAATATATTTAGTTTTCAGTATATTTTAAGCAGTTAATATGTCAACAAGTAAATGTCATTGTACCTCTGTGTTATGAAAATCAATAGTTAGGCAGTATGGTAAATACTCTGGGCGGGAACTTTTCTAAATCAATTAATTGTTGTTCAAACACATATATTGTAATATACATATAAAATATGTTAGAATAATTTAGGAATACCTTTAGTTACAAAAGAACAAAAAGATTGTCCAGGGTAATGAAAATCTAGGACTTCGTTTTTCTTTTTTAAATTGGTTCACAATTCCTTATAACTGGGCAGTTCGATTATGCAGACAAAAGCAATAGTTATGTATGAGTGTGCACGACAAGAATCACTTGTGCTCAGCGGGGACAAGAGGTAATCACTTAAAAGTGGCGCACATACGGTGCGAAACGCATCTAGCCGATTGCCGTTTACGTACTGCAATCAGATAATCCTACCTCTGTCATATCGACTGTTTTCGCTTCGTTTATTGCGCTCAGTTTGGGAATAGTTTTTGTTTCAAACCAGACTAATCAACACCAGTGCAAACCATCCGACCGGCCTTTTCCATTTGTTTCAGAATAAAACAATCGAGAAAGTATGTACTACAATCCAACATAACAGTTATGATATTTATTCAAAACGAACATCCTATATTCATTTAGTATACGGTAAGGAATTGAAAGCATTTTACACAGTCAACAAATATTTTACAGTACAAAAAAGACTAATACCAGTCTTTGTGCCACGTTTAGCCATTTTTAAGCCCGCACACCGACTAAATAACATGCTCAATTCTCATTGCTTCAAAAAATATTAAAACACGTTTGCATATTAACTTTGACAATTTTTAACAGTAAGTTTTAATGATTATAATCTTAACTTCTCTTTGAAAAAGAGTACAAGATAGGTTATTGAAAACACAAGTATTTAAAAATGATTTTACGTCTGTTCAGACGATGCAATTTACATAACATCTAAAACACATGACAAAACATGTTAAAAGTAATTAAAATTCAAATTGACTATTTCATAATAAAAGTTCTAACTTAAAACATAATTCAAACACAACTAAAGCACTACAACATCTTAGTTAAAGACACCTTCAAGTTACGGTCGAAGTAAACCCGGGATTTAGTACTGAATTATACAATTTACATAATGTTATTAAATAATCACGTTTGGCACGTCGCTTACAGCGTTTTGCTTCTGCAAATAATTTCGCAGGAGTAATTGTGGTCGTGTGGTGCAAATATCGATTTACATGCCACTGTATAATTCACGGGTTGAATAATGTATTACCTTTCATTAGCACATTGGCCAGTCCTGGGGCGTATTTGCACATAAATTCGCTTACCCACACCCTCAAGGAATCCTTATGTGTGAACGATTATCCTTTCAAGCGAATATACCATACAAATCCCTTTTGTTTTTTGTTTGACTGTGAGAAGATGTTTATGTCTTATTTATTGTAAAATATTCTGATAGGTATAAAATATGGTGGGTGCGCTTGAAAATTCAATGTACTGTAGTAAAAATATTTTAAAAATAGATTGTGATTGCTATCTGATTGTTATCGATTGATAAAATTATTCAGTTCTTGTAAAAGTATGGACTGGCCATCTTAGTTTCAAATTATCATCTCAACAAACAAAAGTAATTTTAAAAGAATAAGCATTACTTTAGTAAACTGGCTGCAAACTCATATAAAATAGCGTGGCCATAAGGCCATCCTTTTCAAATCTCTTGATTCTCATGTTTGGCTCAATTATATATAAAGAAATAAAAAAATTGTTCACAGCAGTCATATTTTTTTTCTTTTTCATTTTTTTTTTCTTTCTTATAAAGACAACACCCGCACTAGGAATAAACCCTGTGTCGCAGGGGACTTTACAAACATACAAGAAATGGACACGAAGAACATCTAGACTCAGAATAACAATTTGTGGATAACGCAAAGTGTTGTTCTGTATATAATACTCTTTAATAAATTAGGTTAAATCTCTTGAACGATGTTTATATCCATACCAAAAGTAACTTATGATGATACCTTGAATAAAATAAGTTTCACCAAATATAGTATTTACAATAGCGTGCGTGGAATTACATTACCGATATTTTACAGATACGTGGATAAATCTAATGATTGACAATCACTGTCCATTATACGATATGTACACATGAGTGAATACAATAGAAATTGGAATATATGATTGATAGCGAACGGCTCTTATAAGGTTAATAAAAGGCTTTGTTGGTAGCCTATTGCTGAGAAAATAGAGTAGCTTTAAAAGTAACATCAACTTTCAATAATGTTTCTTATTTTATCATTTAGACTATTTAAAAATCATTTACGAATCATTATTTTATTATATATCTTACTATATATTTTTTATTGTGTTCGTAATTGATAGGTTTATCTTTTGTAATAAGCGCCGTATAAGACACTGACTGATTGGTTAATATGTCAATATAAAACTATAAGCAAAAAAATTCTATATTTTATTACAAGGTACCGCAGGACATAGTGCCCCAGATTCGTCAAAGAACCGTGCCACCATCTACGCACTTATCACGCAGATGCATTATCTTAACCTATAAATGATAAATTTAATCTTTTTACATTACTTGATACCGGTTTTTTTACTTAACTTACTCTTTGATTTTCTCATGAAATGCCATGGCACGGTGAGCGGCTTTGAACTTCTGTACCAGCGATATCGTAAGTTTCCGCATTTCGACTCTGTATGTCATGACGCGTAGCATGAACTGATTGAAGACTTTTATCTTTACATACTTTGAGATTGACGATGAGAAGATACAACGTAGGTTATATTAAGGGCTATACTAGGCATTTCTTTTAGGAAATGTATCAAGATTGACGTGATCCGGCTGGGAACCAAGGTCATCGACATAGCTCAAAGGATTAGCAAGCTGAAGTGGCCGAGCTTGCCATATTAGTTGCAGATTGGAGTAGAGTTTGCTTCTTAGTAAACATGTTATAGGACATCCACGGGCTTGGTGGAGTGATGAAAACCATAAGATGGCTGGAGTAAGAGTCGGATGCGAGAAACTGAAGATCGTATCAAGTGGCGTGCAATTAAAGAGATATAGGTTGATTATGTGATGTGTTGATGGAAATTTAATTTGGCATCTTATTAGCAGTAAAATCTTTGAATAATATTTATAATGTTAACATAACAGATCAATAATAGTACAATAACATTATCTATAACAATTGCATTTTGAAAAGCAATAAAGTCAAGTTAAAAATAAATTACGCAAAGATGTGACAGCATATTAAAGAGAAGTCTGATAAAGATGTTCTTCTACATCTTTTATCAGACTTCTCTTTAACGATTTGTCGATCATAAATTCTTACTAAAATATATGTAGGTGGTGAAAATGTGAAATGAACCTTTGGACTACCTTTTCAGAGACCTGTAAGATTTATGTACAAAATTAAACACAAGTTCGTATAAATAAATATCATAACTGCTGTTAATTGCACACAGTTTTTAGAACTTAAGAAATCTTTGGTAATATACAACTTAATTCAACGCAATAACATATTAAAGTCTGGTAGCGATACTTAAGAAGTCC
This sequence comes from Hypercompe scribonia, assembly GCA_949316085.1. Classification (NCBI taxonomy): domain Eukaryota; kingdom Metazoa; phylum Arthropoda; class Insecta; order Lepidoptera; family Erebidae; genus Hypercompe; species Hypercompe scribonia. The sequence continues at coordinate 8,285,381 of OX438972.1, read as the reverse complement.
AATAATTGCAGGCTTTACGCGGCACGCACTGGCTCGGCACCTCAGAAACGGTCCAACTCAATCATAATAATGGCCGTTTAATTATTATTCATTGCGCGACCACTGGAGGTCGTACATGGGTTCACCAATACCTATCTCCATTCAGGATCATTACACCGCAAAAACCTGACTGATCAACCCTCCCTGAGTATTAGTCTGATTGACGTATTTACAGAGTCGTTTTAGTTTTAATTAAGCTACAGCTGGACCGTTAAGCCGAACAGCGTAGTAAAATGGACTGCGCGGTGCGTGCGGTGCGTTAATAAGCCAGTGCGAATTTAACTCGAATGTGGACCGTAAATGACAATCGCCAATAAATCGGACATTATAATAAATACTAACGTTATTGTTTCCCGTTAAACGAGTTCCCGTGCCCCGCGCGTGCGCCCCAGGTGCCACCACAACAATCCTCTAGAAATTTCAACGACTTCAATTATTGAGTATCTACGAAATCCGAACCCTTTGGTTCCTCAAGGGGCCGGACTGTCCATTTCACCGGACGATAATGCTGCGTGGCACGTGGTGTGTACCTTCATTTAATAAGCCGTTATATCCACATCTCTTTTTGTAGTTTTTCATGCGAAACATTCGCTTAAAGTTTAATTATTAATTACAAATGTTCGTCTTTCATTTAACATTATGTTTAAAATATAAAATAAAAGAGTTATAACAAAGTTAAAGTTCATCAGCTATCGTCTTAATACTCTGTGACTTATACAAATTCTATCAAGAACATAAATTGGACTTGCGAAAGTATCAAAACCACAATTCAAAAATTCAGAGAGAAGTCGAAAACAATTTTAATAGCTTTGAGAAAATAATGGTATGGTAAGACAATGCCTGTTTTATTTTTACTTTATTGACCAGGTTACTGTCGGGTTCCTTGATCATATTTACTTTGGTGAGGAAACAGTGTGTTGATATTTTCTTTAAAAATAAGAGGAGTCATAATAGCATTAATAATGTGACCATACAGCATAAGCATACATAGATGTGACCGGTAAACATGTTATCCCATGAAAGTCTTTAAACTAAATTAAGGTAGGTGCTTTCACATACGCGTCACGTTGTCGCTAATCTCGACTCTTACCACAATCTCGAGCTATTCCAGTGAGAAAACAATGCCACCTTTTACGGAAACAAAGCAGAAATAACAAAAGAGTGAACTGGACGAGTAGCTGTACAGCGAATTATCGGACCGACTCTAACACACGTGCCAGTGCTAATCCTGATCGCTCTTTAAAAGGAACGTACGAATGTAAAAAAAGCACTATACAATTGAAGCAAAAGGTACGTTTAATACAAGGAGAGTAAATATTAGTATGATACAATATGTGGTTGAATCTTTTACATTTTTGGTATTTACTATGTGACCGCTTTGTGTTACAAAAGTGTTGCAGTCGAGCTTTGTGTTAAAAGTTTCTCTCGTTCACTAGACCGCCTGTACTAAACAGGTGAGCCGCTGGATTTTTACCCACTTTTGTCCGTTTTATGATTGACAGCACACGGACCGTGTTCGGTCGCGCGTTCCATGTCTAGCGGGCTGTGATCAACTACCAAAAGAACTACCTACCAGTACGTCGATTTTCCCACATCATCACATGTTACAATAGCTCTGTGAGTTCAACTGATACATCTGTACTTTTTAAAAAGAAGAAAATTATGTAATAATTTAACTTTCCCACTACGTGCTCAAATGAAAATGAAATCACTGTTTTAGGTATGTGTCAAGTGTGAAAAAATAGATTCGTCTCGTTAAAACTTTCATGTGCAAATATGAAACTCAATTTCTGGACGAGCGTAAAAATCTTCTACGAGTACCTTATTTTTCACGTTCATTTTGCATCAAGCGACGTATAATCCTAATTATCTTTCCCAGTTAAGCTTAAGTGAATTATTCCAGCCGCCCACTGTGGCGCACAAACAAAATGACACTGAATTTGCAACCCAAAGAGCCAAACATTAAAGAGCATTCCTGATGTACGTATAATATCCACTAAGTAGTGAATATATGCGGTGCATAAGCCGCTATCTTGGCGGAGGTAACAGAGCTGCGCTATGTCCAGCTCAACTTTTAATAACGTCCGCAAAATTATCTATTTAATCTAATAATGAACGAATCCGCACCCCAACGCAACGAACAGCATTGATGCATATTTCTGAGTACTAAAAAAAATTTTTTAGCATATCCAGCGTCAAAGATTTGAATTGTTTTTACGCAGATATTACAAATGTTCTTCCAAAAGATACATTCTTTTGGATAAAGTTGGGATATAGTCTTACCCATACCCTTTTTCCGGTTCAGTGCTTACCTCTTTACGACTTACTATTACTACTGATAGAGATTTGACTATTTTATTCTAACATAGAAATACAGCGTTCAACTTATACAAAGAAAGTAGAATGTACAAATATTCAGTAAAATGAATATGAACTTTGAAGTGGAATAAATAAATATATTTAAAAAATGCCGTGTCTTCCAGAAGGTTGGTTTAAGAATTTAAGAAGACACATTGAGATCTTTTAAGCTTAAGATTACATACAAAAATGAGGTAATTATCCGTAGCAAAATGTCACTAAGGATGTAAGAGGCGGATATTAGATTTCAGGCTGGCTTGTATATTTGTGTGCGCCCCTGTAAGTGTAATTACTAGAGCTCAAGACCACTCCTCCACCCGGCTCTACGCACACGATGAATGAGATCTGCCACTAATGGAGATCTTATCTTTACTACAAGATGGAGTAAGGTAGCCGTCTTTAACAGAATAAACTTTATTATATATAATACAGGGACTTATCTTAGCCAAATAGAAGAGCCCAGTCCAGGTCATAAATAAAGCCCGGCTTTGATTTCTGAAGGTGACCCTCACTTTTGTATGTTCTTGGGGTTGAAGATCGTACGATCCCTTTTAATAGTTTCCAAGGATATCTTACTTAATTCGTATAATGATCACGTAATCCCTAATACTAATCGGGATCTCTATAAATTATGTACTTGAAGTTACCATTGTAAACTTAGCCATCGAGGTTTCCTTGGTGTTTTTGTCTTGTATAGATATATGTATATGTATTAATTTCTCGCCAATTTCTCGCTAATCCGTTTTCTTCTCAAATTAAATATTCAAGTCGGCAATTTGTGGCGCTTCCGCTTTACACAGCGCTGTATAAAGAAGACGACTATTTAGTGAAAGTAATTTTCAAAATTATATTGTTACTTCGCCTTTAGATCTTGTAATAATTATCTCTGGTCTGCTTTAACAAGCATTTAATTTGAGTAGGAAATTAAGACCTCGCTTTACATTAATTTATTTTTGATAAGGAGTCAAACGATACGCGACAAATTATAATATTGTCATAATGATTTCATGACATGTCTTTTTGAACAAGTTCGCCGAATTACTTAAGAAGCCTTGATTGGAGTAACGCCAATTAAAATTTCTTGAATGTTATTTGCTAGACTTTAATAAAATTGTTGTACTTTAACTTTTTGCACAAATTGATAAGAAACTCAATCACCAATCTATTGAAGTTTTCTTTAAAAAAAAAAGGCTCAGTGATTTCGATAATAGGCAAAACCTATTGGTAGAATGAGTAGAGCGGCAAAATATAGTAGGAGGCTCAGAGCAGGCGATGAGAGCAGATAGGCAGCTCGAGCGACACGAATGCGACATTTCAATTTGAGTATATATTATTCATGGTAATGCGTTAAAAGCGCCAGCACACAGGTCGCTGAGAGCGGTTGCGATGGCGGGCATAGCATCGAGTAATCGCCGCGTACGTGCGAATGCCAAATACATAATATGTGTAAGTTCAATGTTGTGCTTTAAAGTTGTCGTTACGCGCCATTTGCAATTTTTGATGTGTTTCCCCTAAAGTACTTGACTTTCACACTATTGTAAAACACATATTTATACAATAACTTGTGATACATGAAAAAGCAAACCTTTTTTGTTACAAAAATGCAATAATATTGAAGCGAGAAATAATTCTACCATAAATGTATTATTCTGTTAGAAATATTAAGTATTATTTATAATAAAATATAGATTTACATAAAAGATGTATAACAAATTGAATATCGTAAATAAATACGGCGTGGCAGTATAAAAGGGAGTGAAATCATTTGATTCTGCAATATTATAGACGTCAATGTTGAAATAATTCCTATGCTCGTATTCCAAAGCGGATTCCAAAAGTGAAATGTACGGGGCCCCTACTAGCTTAAATCATAATTCAATTAATGTTGAAAGCTTGCTCACTTAATGTATGTGCAGAGGTTTAAATACTGGACAGTCTGTTGCTATTTAGCATATTATTTTAATTATTTTCTATTCCGAAGTCAGCACGAGGTTCTTAGTGTCCAGTATTTGCTAAACTATCCACTTATTGTAACATAAAAATCAATTAAATGTTATAAAAGTAAATTGCACTGAAAACTATATTATTTTAAAATACTTATCTTAAAAGTTTTATGAAAAACAATTTTTCATGCTTTTAATTTGAGAATATAATTATGTGACAGATTTTTACTGACTGAGAAATTGAAAATAAGAAACTCCAAAAGCAATGTACCTATTATTTCATAAATGTGGTGAGGGTGGGCAAAGATAATATTGTATTGGTGCAAACATTGTAGTGTGTTTAACAGGCAGGGGCAACGTACGCAGTTGTGTGCGTGCAATTACCGAATAGGTCGATCTGTGGCCAACATCTATTATTCATCACTGAAGACACGGGAACGAAATTTGTGTAAGTGTGTTGTGATCTAAGCAATCTCACAATCTTTATTTCATTCTCAATAAATGGATTACGTAGTTTACAAAATCTTGTTGCGTTCGCGATTTTTCGTGTGCTCTTCGTAAACGATTCGTGTAGACTTATCATTAATTCATAGCTAACTTTTTGTACATCATAAAACGTGTTTGTGATTGTTTATGAACCTTATTTAAGGTCATTTAATGAGGACTTCTATAACTGTTTATAAGATTTTCTGAGATATAAAAAAATAAAGCTTGTTAATTAGGTACAAAGATTTAAAATACACGCATTGTTTGCGCTGCTATCAACGTTTGCGACGCGCGGTGGCGCGTGAGTACGCATGCACTGTGTTGCGGCTGCGTGTGATGGATGACAGTCAATATATCACCCGCTACATGCTCGCCAAGCCGCCCCCTTGCCTCATCTAACGAATATTAATCAAGTTTATACGCAGCCCTATATCCTACACAACGGACCTCTTAATTTTCTTCAAGTACGAAAGTATCTATTACATTATTATTTTCGTTCTCCAAATATGTGTGTGTAATTTTTTACCAGCTCTATATGGTTGGCAAAAGCAATCTCTCATTTCAATTGCTGAATCGTGCAAGCCCTTAAACAAATCCTCTCTCCTATTTTACTTACGTAAAACTTTCAGGCTCTTTTGTTTTTAAGAGTTGTAGGCGACATATATATTGAAATTTATAATTTAAATGAGGGTAGTTAATCAGTTGAATAACTGAAAACCTTTCCTCGAAGCTATCTTAAAAAATGAGGAAAGTCTACTGAGACTCACCTGTGACCCTCTTTGGTGCCATCGCTTTATCGGTACCCTGAGACATAAATTACAAATAAAAGTAATCGCTGAAACTTTTCTGTAGCAGTAGGGCGGAGGGCCAAAAGCTTGGAATTTGTGCGGAATTACCTGCCACTGGTTTTAAGACTTGTAATTTATCAGTGTAGACCCCCGCACCTCAATCGGCTGTAGCCCGGCGGCGACCATCCGAACGTCAAATGGCCCGTATCGTTATTCGAAGGATCTACCGGAAAATATTAGTTTTGTCGCTACCCTTACTAGTTGTTATTAAAGCAATAAGCATTTAGATACGTGCTTTGCACATTATAAGTCCGTTAATAGGAAAAGGTACTCGGAATAAAGACATTAGTTAAAGTACAGTTTGTGATTTTTCAAATACGGGATCTGGGAAAAAGGTAAGTTTTGATTGACGCCGGTAATCGGCTTAATGTAACCTCGAGCAAGTTTTGCGAGGCACACAAACGACTGGTTAAATTCGGAGGTCGACATAAAGTGACGCAATCTCTCACACGTCACACAGAAGGAGCTTTACGTATAATTCATTTCCCTATTCATATTTGTCTTGGGATCTGAGTCAAACACGTACTAAGAAAAAAACAAAAAGATCTTTGTATTTTGTACTATGTGTCTATACATAAATGATAGCGCTTTTGAATTATTTTAAACAGTATATGATTGAACAATACGTGTTAGATCTATTTGGAAATAAAAACTGATGATTTTATAAAATATAAACTTTATAGTGGAAGGCTGACTTGACTAGAGTGAAACCATGATCTCAGACATAACAAATTTTAAACAATTCTTTCGTTGCTTAACACTATGTGAGAGAGATTACAGGGGCTCAACTCGCCATTTCCTCAAATACAGTAGCTAGCGCACTTAAAGGACGGCCAAACACTTATGTTTACTGATTTTCATGTGTCCATGGGCATTTTGATGTTAAGATGAGCAATTCAGGTGTAAAAGCCTAACATCAAGAAATGAAGAAACGAATTTACTTTCATGTTATTAAAAAATACTTTAGCATTGCGTGGTTCGATCGTTGACCTCTAGATATCCTCTCGCCATATTTCGCATTCCCAATAGAGAAACTTGTCTGCCTTATGGTTTATACTCGTCGTTCAAGTTTACGTGACTGGAAATAGTAAAATCGGATGATGATGTTGATAATGTAGGTCGTAATGGGCCATTGCCAATAAAACCTTATAGGTAAGCGATGGATTAAAAGGAACTGGGTCAGGGCAAGGCCCATACCTTATAAAAATAACGCGTTTTGGAAGGAGGCCCCTTCGTACTAAATGTCGAAAGTGCCAATCGCGTTATCTATCCTACCTGCTGTGTAAACAATACGTAAACTTAACTTACAACTAAACTTAACAAATACGTTTAGTTTGTGATTTTTCACCATTAAAAGGAGTTACAATAAAATTTTCAGTCAAAATTATGTTTTACTCATAAAATCTGAATAACATTAGTATATGTAAACATTAAAAAATTTATAGTTTCAGTCATGGTAGTGGTACTGGTAAATAAGTATCGAATAAACGAAATGACTGATCACATTCAAATACTTTTACCTATTACTTAAGCCTAAAAGGAAAGTTACATGCACTCTATAGAAGATCGCTTAAAAGTTTCCCTTCGAAAGCGTCAACGGAAAAAGCAGGTCGCAACTTTGCAATATCGCCACTTGTCCTGGCCAAATGAATAATTATTGAAATTTAAATTCTTATTTTGAGTCTCATTACAAACTTTGAAAAGGGTCTTGTATAATTAAAGAGCTTTCTTTTATGTGAACTGAACTTGCTAAAAATTATTTGAAATATTTTAAATCTTTTTATATCTTAGTAAGCAGACTTAATGAGTTAAATAACACCAGATCAAAATCGTTATTGTGTAATTGAAAAGCATACGATATACAGAGGTGGTATAGTCGGTCGTTCGCGGACGTGGTCATGTTTTGTGTTCGGGTCATTTACACCCATCGTTATCTGCAGCAGGCGTCGCCCACACGCACAAAGATATCTTCATTTTTACGCGGCATTTTACACCGTAAGCGTAAAAGTTCAAACTTATATTTGAGTTCTTTTTTGTTCTGTCAATGATTTACGCAACATTCATACAAATCTTCAAATCAAATTCTTTTATTGCAACGCCTACAGCTAAACCTAAAACATTAAATATTTACAACGGATTTTCCGTTCGATCTATTGTTACTTACTAGTTTCAATCTTCAGACTGATACCGCCCTAAGTCAATATCGTAAGTTCTTACCACAAACTTAGCGACCGCAGTGGCCGGTCGAAAGTTTCATGTGGCTGATAATTTACATAATAGAAGACTAGGTCTATCCACTATCGGGGTCATCCAAACTTCTGTGGTTTAATGCTTTCACTGGTTGAACTTATCGGATTTTGAGTGAATTTGAGGTTGCTTGCGATAGCGACATCATTATTGATATCCGATTTATATGCAGATTGGAGGAGAACTGGCACTACAGGGGGCGCGACTCTGACGTAACACGCCGATTGTGATACCGCACGCCGCAAATATGCTACAAGCCGCTCGCTTTACTTCACCTAAATAATCCGACTCACCGACCACCATCTCTAACTTTGTCGTATTTGAAGATTATACAATTAATCTCTTCCCTTAACATTCGCGTCGAAAGTGGCATCCTTGTATAACTTTTGCGCACTCGACCCGACGAAGACTGAACCTTCATTGTAAGGATTTAACAATTTCACTCGCCGCGTTGTATTTCACAAAGTGATAACAAAATATTACAATGGTTGTCAACTCTATTCAAGATGAGTATCCAAAACGAAGAACATCGGTGCCATAAGTCAACAAATCAGACATGAGTAAATAATCAAAGAACTGTTTCACAAGCACAACAATATCCCGACATTTTTATTTAATATTTAAAATACTGATGGAGTTCGTTAATATTACTTGGACTCCGAATTTTGAAGCATGTTTATATTCTTAAGATTAACGCATTTATTCAGAATATTAAAAACCTCGAACGAAACAAATGAAAGTCATGTCTTTCAACTGATTAATTAAATAAATATACAGTAGACCCTCGGTAATCCGGCCTCTGGCTAATTCGGACCCCCCGTAATCCGACATCAATCAAACAATTTTCGCTAATGTAGATCGTGAATGATTGAACAGGTTACAACTTGTGGTCGACGCGTAGGTATTGTTTCAATTCCGAATGCTTAGTTTGATTTTGACTACGTATGATAGCGGTGCAGCTTAGCGTTTATTCATTGTGTATTACCTATACATACCTAGTAATGTCGTCACAAGCTCTGAAGACAACATATAGAATTTTATCATTTGTCTGTAATTTGTCGGATTACAAGGTACTCTTTTGTAAAAAAATTCGGGCTATAGGGGGTCTTAGGCAGTACTCTATAATACGACAAATTCGATAGCCCGACACCGCCCTGCAAAACGTTTGTCGAATTTCCGGGGGTCCACTGTACATAAATATTAAAAAAATATATATATTACACATTCTTACTCACAATTTTAATCAACTCAACCTATTAAAGTAGTGTTTCGTGTAAATGTGTTTATAGAAAAGCCTATAGTAGATTTTTATAGAATTGAACTTCTAGTCTACTATTTTTGTTGTAATTACGGTGTACTATAATATGATATGAATAATTTCTTTATACTTTTAGGCCACATACAAGATGGCAACCGGTGGTACAGATTGCGTTCATATTCTCTCTGACGAGTCTCATAAACAATAAGTAATTTTGAAAATTCAGGCGAAAGTACTTTCATACGGCTTTTCCGGTAGGTAATGACTGGCAAAAATCTACATAAGACTAACGAGTGAAACTTTAGTAGTGTCATTATGTTATAGAGATCGCTCGAGCGCTGTCCAATACGTCCTCTATCGTAATTTTTTACCCATCGCATCATCTGAACCGTATTTATACTATCTAACACCGACTAACCTATAAATCAATAAGTCAAACCTATATTAGTTTTAACTGCAGTTAACTTAATTCAATAGATATCGGTTTCAGATTATCAAGTTAAAAAACAACAATGTTTTAACAAGAGCAAATATTTTTTTGTAATCTCCCAGCCAACACTATTATAATAATCTATTGCATTACGTTCAATATTTCTGTAATTTTTGCTATTGTTGTATTCTAAATAATAAAAGACTATTACATAAGAAGCTTTTTGATATGTATTACGATGGATGAGTCTAAATTGTTTTAGGTTGTGAGTGCTCATTTATTACTCAGTTGTCGTTTAAAAATGTTTATAGCCAAATTCATGTTGTTGCTGCTCAACAATTCATGTTTCCGTAAATTTTCGCCAAAGTTTAGCAAAAAAAGGCAACTTGAAAGCCAACACATCATTCATCTCTCAACCGAGCTGTCTATTATGAGTTGCAGTTTTGAAAAAGTTGGTAATTAACACCGGCCCGTAGTCCAGGCCAGGTCCCAACTTTTGAAGTGTTCACAGAGTTTGGAAAATACCCCAATAATTAAAAGCGAGGGAGTAGGATCATGACTTTTTGTTCAGTTGTGAGTTGAGTGCTTGTACTGAGCCTTTAGTTAGTGACATTTCTTCATTCTTCTATTGAACATTAAAGAAAATGAAACACGAAGATTTTTTTCTTTTTTTCGTTTACTTATTCCAATGATAAAGAAAACCAATGTTGTTATGGCGCACAGAAGTTTATTACAAAGCTCAATATGCCTTTGATGTCCAAGACATTCATTCGAGTCTATGGATAACAATAGATTTGTCTTTTGAAGTGTTTCTACGTTTTTAGGAGCGCAGATTTCCGATTATCGACTGAACGTAATAATTATTAAATAAGAGAAAACTCGACAAACAAATTTATTTCTTAGAAGAATGAACAAAAAATATTAATAAACCTTTTTGTAAATTAAATTTAAACCATTTTCGTGGTTACTGGTTTAAATATCAGTAAAAAATTACAACGTATCAAACAGAGGAACAAAAATTTTCTAATGTTTAAGATTAAGATTTTAATTAAATCTCTCTAATGTAACATGCTATTATTTTACTGCTACCTTAGGACGAGTGTTCTAACAAAGTTATGTTCATAATAATGTTTGCATGGTTAACTGGTGTCTTCGGAATTCGATTAACGTAACTAATACAGAACGCCAGTGGTTCGTTCGACAGTATTTTCTGTTTGTCTCATACTCAAGCACAGGTTAATAAGTAATGAAGCGGATTCGACCGAGTTTTGTTTGTTAAAGTGATTATTCAAATACGAAAAACGATTTCGGGTTTTCCTAAACTTCCCTCATATTTTATTCACAGATTTTTTACGGCTCGTGGAATACGTAATTTTTTTTTTCAAGTTTGACGTTTCGACTTTTTATATAAGCGAATGTAGTTTGCTATATTGAAAGTTGAGACTTAAGGAGTGAGATGGAAATTGCAAAAAGTTCTGTAAATTGTCCTTCAAAATACAGATCCATTATGCATGACACTTTTATGTTTTAACGTTATTTATAAAATATACTCTGTGTCAAAAGAAGTACCACGAGTTCCAAGCAAGTTCCGTTGACTTGTAACCAAAAAAGTAGTGTAGATTTAATGTAAAATTGTAGCACTTGTTTTTTTATATTTTCTTTTCACTATCACATTTTATAATATTGTAAGAAGCAAAACGTTTCCGTAACGTAAGTAAGAGAAATTTATCAACTGCATGAAATCTAAGTAAAAAGAAACATTAAATGTAATTACAGTCGGTCTTTTCGGTATAGGATTATGAAATACAATTTATCTTTTACTCTATCAACTAATTATGATGAAGAAGGCATACGTTGTCTATATTCTTTATAATAATGTTTGGTAGAATAATGTTTGAAATACTACTGAGTAAAAAAAATGGGATTGAATTTTGTTTTTCTAGATAAACACATATAAATTTTGTGTCACAGCGTTATTTTTTCTGTGCAACAAACACACAGAAATAAAGTTTATGGTCTGAAAAAAGAGATTGTATGCGAGAGCTTGCGCCTCCACGAGGTTAACGCCTTGAAATGAAATATTTTAATTTATCCTAAGATTAGGAAAACTTCGCTGTTTTTTTTTAACCAAAGCCCAAACATTGTAGTAAATCCTTCGTAATTCGACACTCTAATAACTGTGCGTACAATAAAAGAATAAGTTTCTAGAACAAATGAAATACGTATTCCGCTTGAGCAGTTCGAGGAACTTCTGATATTTAATTACTGTTGTCCGATAAAGTATACTTTAGAGGTATGTTAATAAGGAAACGGCAAGTTCTAGTTTGGAAAACTTTCCTAAGGAAACTAATTCTATTCCGATATTATTTCCAGTGGTTTCCAATCAATTCGTCAACAAAAGATCAAGAATAAAACGTTGCTATCCTCAGAGAGTTTGCTTCGTTGACAATCATTACGAAAATACCAGAAAATTGTAGTCTATAACCAAGAAGGGGTTTTATTTATGGAGGCCAAAGGGCGAAGACTGTATCTGAGTGGGCCTATTAGCTCAACTAATATTTTCTTCTCCAACTTATTGTTATGTCACATTTAAGAGCAGGTGGCTTGTATCATTAGGCTGCTACTGGCAAGTTAATGTCGAGACACGAAACTTGAGAGCCACTGAGGGAACTCCATCACGCGGATATATTTTAACAAATTAAAACTTTTGCTTAATGTCGCTTCCGAACAATATTCTAAGTGTAATTTGTTTTTATTCAGTTAGCTATCGTCATTTTTTGTCCAATTGAATTAACTTCATTATTGATGGGTACGCAAGTCGTTCGTTAATGTTAAATTATTACAAAATGTTATAATTAAAACGAGTTGTTAGACATAAGTATCATTTTCATTCAAAAGTCACGGATAAATAATGTTCAATGTTACTTACAAGGCATTTAACCACTTTCTAAATAAGTTTAAAACTTTCCCCACAAGTTTAACTTGTGAAATACAAGTTGTAAGTGATACAAACCAAGGTTTGTTAACAATACTGCGTTGATTGACATCGGGTTGACCAGCACTGGCCATTTGGAACTCAAGTCCAAGTAACAAGATGCATAGTTCCCGAATTCCTTGGAACAACTGACAGTTTGAATTTCAAAATTAGTTGTAGAATGAATAATGGTATATGTTAAGGATCTTATTTGCATAGCATCTTAAAGCAGTTGACTATGGTTGTGATATTTGTGTATTATTTTATATTATTATAGATTATTTTACTATTACAGTTCTATACGATAACTAAATTTGCGAGATTGCAGGTGATATTTATACTTTTGTGTTATTTAAAATAAAAATGTATTCACGATTACTTTCATATTTTATTTTATTTATCTAATAACATTGAAACATTTATTGGTTGCATAAATTTTCCCATCAATAAAAGGCATGAAATAATTACTTTAATAAAATACAATGTTAAAACTCACGGTGCACGCGCAAATTTCGTATGTTTCAAAATTTGACACCAGACAGGTTGACAAACAAACAAATCAGTTGTAGTGTTTGCAAACAACGCGATTCGCGAGTGTTCAGATTCTGATATTAGTTCATCGGGAGTGTTAGCGTGATATCGCGACGGCTTTGATAAATCGTGGTGTTCAATGTGTCTATGTACTGCACTTCCACATGTGCCGTTGTTTTATCTAACAGCACGTTCGAATTTCTGTTTCCCGTTTTACAGTGGAAGTGATGGTCAATGTAATTGTTATAATACGGATACTCGTAACACCGCTGCTACGAAATCTTATATTAATTTGTTGCAATAAATAATAAGATTGGAAGTCAATACAAAATGTACAAACTAAAGTTTAGTATATGTTTTAAGTTTAGTATAAGTTATATATACTTATATATATACCTTATAATACATTTGGATAATTAATGTAGGTAGTGTTAAAGAGCGTCACACTCTAGTGTGACAGGCTCAGATAGACAATACTATGATTATCATCCGCCTATAGCAGTCTACTGCTGAAAATAGATCTATTAATTAATATATATTCCTATTTTCCTAGAGGTCAACATTAACAACACTTATTTTTCTTCAACAAGAAAATAGAATTAAAGGTACGTAAAATGATTATTTATGGATGTGTTGTAGTGGATTTTTGGATGTATGTTCAGAAAATTTAAGTAAAGCACCTCATTTATTTCGATTACACTAGTTAACAGTTATTTATTAAAAATAAATACAGGAACACTTTTGACTAATAAAGGATAATATTTTTTTGGCTGATTTGATTCATCTTTCATATTTCTATGCAGAAAATTAAAGAAAAAAACTTTATTAATTTAGATAAATAGAATATTTATTTCATTATATTTATAGACTAATCTATTAATATAAAGAAACATATATTCGACATAAAAGTAGGAAACAAAAGGATCTTAAGTCTTGTCACCTTAACTAGGCCATACCATGATCTAATTCGCCTTATAACCTTTATATTGCCTAGATTTTTTTCGTGACATATAACCGCTTAATTACGTTTCAGAAAAATTATACCAACAACAACAACAAAAGTAAAAACGTTGTGTTCGTATAGCGAATTATTATGACAGGTATCCTCTGGGACACACGCAGTGTCACTCCGTTAAATGAAATACTTAATAATGGAGACAGTACAATCGTAGTGGGATTAAAGAAAATTGGCCCTTTTGTTACACTGCTACTTTATTGATACCGTTTCAGTAATAGCTCACTATAGTTTGAAGATATTATTGACTGTGCTCGTGTAAACATCTGTTGTGATTGTCATGGCGTGCTTTGTTAATCAAACAGAAGTATATACATAGTTGTTTGAATGCTGTGAGAGTTATTATAAGTTTAATGTGCGCTATACTATCCATCAACAGTGACGTAATCACAGTTCTTTTGGGTACGATTAACTATCCAGTTCACTACCGTCATAACTCGGATTAAAAAACCAAAGGTAAATCAGAGCGGCTTTAGTCCATTACGTAATTGTACAACATTGAACTAAGGTTTTAAAATTATATCAAGCATATTACTAGTTTTTATGACATAAAAATAACCTTGCTTAAATCTTTTTTTTTATAAACATCGTTATTTATTGAACCATTCACTTATTTATTGTAACAGTAAAAACTTAATTTAAGTTGCGGCCTCACGGAAGCTGGGCATACTTAACAGAGTGAGACGGTTCTTTGCGCCTGAGCATTTGTGTCTTCTTTATCAGACCCAGGTATGCTCCTGCGTGGAGTACTGTTCTCATCTTTACGATGGATCCGCGCAGTATTTGCTGGACGCTTTGGATCGGTTACAGCGGCAAGCAGTCCGGATTATCAATAACCCAAAAGGCACTGAATCCCTTGAGTCTCTGCAGTTGCGAAGAGATGTCGTCTCCATGGCAGTCCTCTATCGTCTTTATCATGGAGAGTGTTCTGATGAGCTCTTCCAACTGATCTCATCCCCTCTGTTCCTCTATAGGAGAACTCGTGCTGGCCTTGGAAGTCACCATTGCAGAATGGTAGACATACGCTCCCAAACTAAACGGTTCGGCTCTTCCTTCCTGTGCAGAACGGTTAAAGCCTGGAATTCATTACCGGCGCACGTGCTTCCCTCCCACTACGATCCCGGGTCCTTTAAGCGGGGCGTGAAAAAGCATCTCATTAGGCCACCATAGCGTGGGTTGCCATATTGCACTGTCGGCATTCGCAGTGAGTATGGCGACCACCGCTCTTGGATTCTATTCATGCTTTCCATCAGGCAGAATAGAGTCACTTTGGTAGGTTTAATATAAAAAAAAAAGTGACACTTTGTATTTATAAATGTTGCTGTCCAACACGTACTTTTTTATTTTCTTACCAAGAATGAGATCATTTCACACTAATCAGTCTCACACAGTTCACGCTGGTACTGTAATAAAATAATCATAAATTTATTCACATATGAGCAAACAAACGGAATCCGAAATCCGCTCTTCTCCTACTTATGCCATAGAAAAATAATGTGTTTTTGTTTTCATTTCTGTTGCTAGCATTACGAGAAAATAAATGAAACATAAACCTCTGCCCGAAACAGATACGAACTCTTTACAACAAATGTTGAAAGTTTACAAATACAATACAATACAAAAATATCAGAATACTGTCCATATAAAACAGTTCAACACTTTTACTAGTGAATTATACAGGGCTAAATTATACATACGAGTATTCCTGCCAGCAAAATCTAACGTTGTCTCATACTTCGCTCACTTACCCCAGAACTGTTGTGAAAAATATTTGAGCGAGAGCGGAATTACTAAAGTTCCCGGGCATTCCGTGCGAGGGCGCCACACATCGTCCGAATATTAAAAGGCGAATTAGAGTGGTCACGCTTCGATGCGTTCATAAATGTTCTTATTTGGGCTCAACTTGTTAGACCACTTGTGGTTACGTGACTCTAGCTGGCTGTAAAATTGGATTTTTCATTGTGCCTACGTAAGAAACATAAAATGTGGCTGGAATTCATAAAGTATTAGGGACTTAGAGCTTACATATCCAGGTTATAAATGTATAATATCCTTACTAGATTATTCTATGCACTAATTCAATGGAACACTTCTATGTTAAAATTGTATGTTTATTAATTTCTTATATTCAAACAAATAAAAAGTAAAATCAATAGAATTAAATCGAAAGGTAATCAGATACAAACACTAACTCAAAAGACACCTCAGAGGTTAGCATTGATCACAGTCGAAGTTTGGTTTTGCCGTAACGTAGCCCTGGGGAACAACCCCGAATACCGATCGACTGTCCTTGTCGCACGCACTCGATTACAAACGCGAAAGAAAGTAATGATGCGATGTAGGCCTCACAAATTGACCGTAACAATACCGCATTAGGTCAGAATCTATGTCTTTGGAATATAGCACAATCTATTTCTTTTTGGCAATATTTTTTTTGATTCGGTCAAATGCGAGACGATCGCCTATTATGATTAAATTTATAAAGATTGATATATTTTGAGATATTTATTTGAGATATATTTTGCAGTCGATCTGTCTGAAGTAGAAAATTTCATAACATCATAACTTATATAATATATACATATTTATACTACTTAACTTGTTAAAACATAACTTTATTATACGATAATATCATCATCAGCCTAAAAAATATGAGCAGAGTATACTATCAGATTTGTTTTCATTATCAATTAGGATGTGTATCGTTTTCAGTTTTTATACGATTATACTATATCTATTTATACTTTGATCTACTTCTGTAGTAAACATGTTCGTTTATAAGTTTTCTATATAATTAATTTATAGATGTAGTTAGATCTAAATATGTTTCAGTAGCTGGCAACTACCACGTGACATGTGTTTATTTTCCCATGAAAGTTGTAACATTCTGCGGGGGCCATGATATATTTACGGTTTCGTTTTCAAAGACGATGGCCCCCACAAAATTAGTGTCTTGCTATATTAATCTTCAAACTGAATTCATTTAAGCCTCTAAGGACAAAATCAAATTTAAATACGTCACTGTTAACAGTCCTATCAAACTACGCTTACTAAGTAAGTTAGTTTTTGTTTTGGAGGGTATGATATGTCCTAAACGTAAAAATGATTAACTTTAGTTCTTGAAATTGGAAAAATAAACTTACATATTATGGATATGGAACACACTTTAACACGTGAAAAAATAGGATCTCTTCTAAACAAAATGATGATAAAAATTGCAAAAAAAAGTATAAACGAGATCCTTTACCTTTTCTTCACACGGTATTAATGTCAAAGATAAATCAGCGTCCAATGTATGTCCGAAAATTAGGTGTTATTTTTTTATTCACCACAAAAGAGGGTTGCTCAGGGTCGGCCCACAAAAGCTTGGCAATTCTCTCTTAAACAAATCACCACTAAACAAACGTTTCTACAGGTAGGAATAATTCAACGAAAGGTCACCTGTTACGGGTGTTCGACATCGATCATCGGGAGTGCGTCGTCTCGACCTACCCGCGTAATGTTACCCATGGGAGCGGCCAACGCCGGCGACTGCGACGCCGAAACAAAACCCACGGGTCCCAGCTTGTCAAAACGAACTTGCTAGCTTTTATGTACATACACATTTTATAACACTGTGTACTCTTACTTGTACCGCGATACATGACATATCTCATACACATCTGAAAAGTTAATAAGGAAGGAATTTATAATTAAGTCGTATGTACCCTTACGTATATGGAAGTGTCACGCGTCGGCATCAACATGAATATTTACTATGCAATTTTGTTCCATTTTAGATTTAACACTGTTTTGTTGGTGGTCGTGGTATTTTAAAAATGCTCCTTCATCGCCAAATTTAGGTGCGAGGCAAGCGTGTCGTGTTAGGTAGCCAAATACGTTGACAGCGCATCTCCGCAAGCGTGTATTGTTCCTGTCCTAACCGCCGACTTTCCATTTATTTCTCTATGAATACGTTATTACCTGCTCGCCCCCGCTTATCAAAGTTTATTTGCAACGTGTGGTTTACTCTGTAGCGGTGCTTATTCGTTATTACAACGACGGAGTGTTTTATTGCCGGGGCTGGGCTGAAATCGCGAACGACGCACTTGTTTTCGCTATTCATTACCTCACGATTTTTTAGTTTTTGAACTTAATGTAATGTTCTTTTTGTTTCAGATCGAGGACGCCATGTTAATGTTTGACAAACAAACCAATAGGCACAGAGGTAAGTTCCATTATTTTAGTAAGCATGTAATACTATTAACAGAACAATCGGAGACCTCCATAAATCAGTGCCCTAATATAATCCGAGTATCTAGTACTATATATTAATGTCTTCCACATTAATAAAACTATTCCAATAATGTCGTTATGGAGCTATTCTTACGAGTCTTCATGATTAGGATCTGAGAAATAACAGTAGATCTAATATAATTGTCATTCTTTTAATGATTATTAGTAAAGTATGTTCGGAAGTTTTTTATTACAAATGAAAAAGACAAAACTCATGATATCTTGTAAATGGTAATCCTGTAACTTTATATGTTATCTTACATAAGACACACACCAGCTCTGTGTCACGTGCGCGTGAAAAATATCTTATCTTGCTTCATTTTTTTAGCCGTCTTCACAACGCAAAATTGTTACTTGTTAACTAGCAATGATTAAATATAACCTTCGATCCTCAATGAAACTGACCAGTGCAAACAGATATGTCACTAGGTAAACAACGTTCTTTCTGATACGTGTATGCATGGCTAACAGGAAATGAAAGGAGTTCGTGTAAAGTCGATTGCGGTGAAGTGAAACGAGACGAAGGTGGCATCGTCACTAAACAGGCCCACCGTTTTCGGAGTCTCCCCATGTTACGACTATTCCCAGTTAATAAATAACAAATCGACGCCCGGATAAAATATACGGTTTTCATGCTAGGATTTTGTATTATTGTGAGGGTAAAACAAAAGATACGTTAAAATTTGCCTGTTTCAATTTCGATGGTTACATTCCCATTTTTTTCTGAATATAACTCACATACACGTCATAAACAAGTCAATAAATTTTACCCCGAAATACTAAATTGCGGAGCTCATGTAATCACTTTCTTTCATTGTCCCTACAACGCATAAGATTTTAATTAAAATCCACGAAAATCGTATCCAGTCAAGCCATCTTTTATAGCCAACGAAGGTACCCTTGCAGCAGTTACAGCAAATACAGTGTTAAATTTGCTTTTGTAATCCCTATTACACAAAAACAGGTTGACCCAAATATTCAGGCTCGGTGAAATATCGTTGCGCCGTCATCTATGCAAGTTCGCAAAAACGAATCCTAACCTCGCCGAGGGAAAACCGTCCCTTTCTTGAAGCTCTAAGATATAAAATAATTTACAAATGTTCTCAAACTTCAAACTTCAGCACCCTTTTACGTGTTATTTGGATGACATTTTGAGATCCCTCAGGTTGTAATTAGTATTTTTTGAAGAAAAATTGTCTACATAAGGCAACTCAAGAAATTGATTTACACTTTACTATTTGCGTGACGTAACTAAATTAGTAACTAAATAGGAAATGTTCATATAGTAATTTAATATAAATATTCCTTAGGCCTCCCTAATACTACAGACGGGTTATCGTTACAGACGTATTTTTCCTCAAAACATAATCAGTTGGGTCGGGTGATCCCGGTAAGAAATGTAAAAATATCCACTGTTTATTTGTATCAAACTCGGGCAAGAGGCAACCCAAACGCGTATTCAAACTGAATATGAATGCAAACTGCCCCGGCGAACGGCTGGAATGGCGAAAATCAAATTAGGTATGGCGTGAATACTTCACGGCGACGTCGAAAAAAATTGAAATCAAATATTCATTGACTTTCAACCGGATAAGCCGGCCCGCAGCCATTTCAATACATTTTATTATCTATTTTCGTTGCGAGGACCACGCCTCAGCGGCGGCGGTGACGCAAACCCCGACACACACTACTACCTACCAGCCTATCTTCCTACCAGCCATTTCCAATATCAATAATATTAAACATATTACCGATTTATATGACACCATTATAACTTACAAAAAAAAAATCGCACTGCTCCAAAGCATGTTCATTACGATAATACGATAACATTTTTTAATTTCTATTAGTGCTGTATGATTTATTTAAGCCCAAGATAAGATGAAGTTCTGTAAATTAGATCTTTGGTATAAGAAGGTTGAATTTTGGAGATATAAACAGATATACATTAAATTTTCTGGTAGTTATGAGGCTAAGCGAAGGTTAGCATTAAGAATTTTTATTTATGCCTGACTGTCATTTTTTTTAAGAAACAAAGTAATATCATTGGTCTTTATTTTTCACCTGTTTCTAACTAACATATTATTTTGGCTATATATTATTTGTTAAATAAAGACTTAATTCATACGGTGATTTTTATGTCAAGCCGTTTTGAATCTGTGAAATAAAAAACCTTTTAGCCTTTTCAGTACATTAAATATACGCGAATAATGCGTTTAATAGCACCCTTTACTTTTATTTACGACCTCTGCCGTTTGAAAAAATAATTAACGGTGTCCCTTTGCCGAAATATTTCCATTGTCTCACTTCTATTATTTTAATTTTTGTACATAATATACCTATGAGAATTATTTCTATAATCCTCGAGTATATTTACGAATTCTGGTATTATTAGTAAATACGATGAGACAGTCGTTTCATAACACAATCAACGAAGCGTCGCTGTATATGTTCACGTTCGTTTGGCATTCAAAGTGTCAACGGAGCTTGAAGTAAATGTCATTACACGAAGGTAAATGCGACGTGTGAGAGGCAAAGTTCATAAATATTAAATAAAAAAAAAACTAGCGCACGCAATCTCTGCGGAGCAGATTCCATTTGGTTGTGCGAAACACCTCACGCGCCTGTGGGACGCATTTCTACGAGTGCGTGCCATGCTACTGTGAAAATTTCACCTCTCACTTTGCATAAAAGTAGTGTCATCTATATTTCATTTCACACACTTCGTGACGAGCAAAGACGCCCATCGCGTGAATCATAAATGGCGATCGTTTTCTTCGAGTGCTATACAATTTCCTTAAGTCGCAAAACTACATACACACTAGAGTATTTTTAAACTTAACGCCCTTCACGTAGTAACGTTTCCACACCCTTCCTCTTTTGTTCATAGCGCCTTGTTAACGATATTTCTTGATAAATTATAGCTGTCGTAAATTTCCACGATGTATGTAATAAAAAGTAAACTTATTTTACAATTGTAATAAAATAAATATTTACAACAGAAATAACAATTTATTCTCTGAAATATCGATACAATTTAGAATGATTTTTATGTAATCTTATCTCTGTTCAATTCACTTCAAGAAACACTTCAATTTGCTATTTTTGTACATGTCGAGGCAATTCTAATAACGGCAAAGCTTCTAAAGTACCTAGAGCTCTCAGACTGTGTAAGGCTGCAATCTTACTAAGCACTTCAGTACAAAGGAATTCGATCTTTATGTGTGTGAGAATGAAGGTTGTTTGTCGGTTTGTATAAGTATGTTCGGCGAGTGCTAAGTGGCTGCACGTGGTTCGGTCCTCGGAGAACATCGGGAATACACAAGCTTTAGGTGCATCTGGTGGGTAACCGAGAGCCTCTGTTAATGTTACGTGTATTACAATCATTTCAGTTTAAAACAATCTTGAGTTCAAGTGAAATTTATTTATTGATAAAGATTTAGTAACTATGTATGTTTTCACATTTTAAATTTTATATGTTGTTTTATTTATATTTGAAGGGTGTTTTAATTTTTCCTGCTGGTGTGGCTAGAAACCTATTTTCATAACATAAACATAAAAACACAATGAAAACACTAGTTTAATTTTTGGAAATGTGTATTGACTAGTGATTATGGATCACTAAAATCACTGGTTAATAACTGATACTACGTATAATAACGCGTAGATTTTTCGTATTTTCTTTTCATATTCAATCAGATTTGTTCCAACTTGATAACGTGGATTTTTACCGATATATACGAAGAGCTATTCTTCGATGTTTGTCAGTCGTATCGCTAAAAAATCCGCTGTCTATGTTATCACCAAATGTAAATAGTCTAAATCGACTAATAAGTATTCCCTGAATAAGCTGATTTCATCATAGACCAAATTGTATTTAATTTTTTTTCATCTTTTAAAAAGACAACGCCCGCACTAGGAATAAGTTCTGTGTCGCGAAAGACTTTACAAACACACAGGAAATGGACATAGAGAACACCCAGACTTAGAACAACAATTCATAAATTGTTGTTGATGTAATTGTTGTTGTAAATGTCATAAATAATGTGATTCATAGAGTGCACAATGTGTTGCCATATGTGGGGTTTGAACCCACAACACTCAGCGCAGTAGAAAGCGGTGTGGCGACCACTTAAGCCACTAGGCCAACCGTGCAGTCAAAAAGTTCTTATTATATATTACCCCGTCTTCATTAAATTTTTTTTTTACTCTTGAATTTTACTACTACATACTAACGGTGTACTATTTTATTAACGGCTATCTTTATTACTTATATATAGTTTGACGATTGTTAAATTTCACTTAATATGCTTTAAAAACACGAACATAACCATGATGCTTCTAATTGTTAACAACTTGTAAAAGTCTACGCACTATTTGGGGCAGCAGTAGATACTGACAAAATTAGCACACAACTGTGTATTGTAATAACAAATATCCAGCTCTAAATAGATTGTTTTATATTGCTTTAAGTTAGACTCTGAAAAATTACAGCCTTTAAAAGTTGGACCCACTGTTGGACACATTCCTCTCCTTCTCTAGAATCAAAACAGTACAAGCATATAAATCACATTCTTTCACACATTCTTTTAATCTCATTAATTTATTTTTGCTATAATATACACAACTAACTTTATCACGTTACGTGCATGTTTACACTAAATATTACTCTACTTACTTTCTTATAGACCGAAGAAAGAGGCGCGACAGACTACGATACTCGTAATTTTATTGTCTCCCCGATCAGTGAAGTCCCGCGAGGTTTGGTGGCGAATGCATCCCGGTGATGCATCGTTATGAGAAAGTGGAAAGAATACACGGGAATAGAGAATCACTTATTTTCAGAGTGCCACTTCTTGCCACTTTGTACATTTTGTTCATAGGACAGGCATGAGGACAGACGGCTTTTAGTATATACATACATAAAATTAAAAAATTTATAGTTCGGTAGGAATATTAAAAGATTTTACATGTTTATTATTATTCACATATTCACTGTTCTTTAGTATTAATGTCACTTTTAAATACTAAAAGTTAAAATTTTAAAACCGAGGCGCTTTTATAGACATGTTTGAAAATTTCTAGGCAGTTTTAAAGTTGTCTAGCCAAATCTAAATATCATGTTACGATACGTTAACAAATAATTGTCACTACCTATTAGGTAAAACTCCTATAAATTAAATAAAATTCTGGACTGAATTATAGAGAGGAGTCCGTTATTATCGTTGAATTAAAATCTTCTTTAAGTAAATCAATGCTGTACATACATATTATTCATATTGGTAAAACTTTTAACTTATGATAGCTTATATCTCATTTCATGGTATTCACTACTAATCAATCTTGTGAAACAAAGATACGTTCCACGTAGTCGAATAAATAAATAATAGATTTATTTTTGAGATAGACGATTTCAATTAATTTTATTTTTAATAACGTGAGTCTAAACTATTACATTAATATTTCTATCTCACAGTAGTAAGTAAATTAAATGCAATCTCACACAACACATAACAAAATGTACACTGAATGTAAGTTTTCAATTGTTCAAAAATGAAAATGTTTGTACAGAGTATTTTGTAAAGGGCTTTGAGACTTAACTTAAATGTTTCGTCCCTATTTCGAAGATTCTGTACATTTTTTAAATTTGAACTTACTACTCTAGTGTTTTAAATTTACTGCTTGGTCGTAACCGTTCGGCCGCCATTGCAATCGATAGTTCATAACTAGTTGAGAAGAAGAAAAATTATCTTCGAACGAAAACTATTATAGTTTCAAATCAGGATTGTTTTTTCTTTTTACGATACCTGCTAATTCCAAAGACGTTCCAAAGACACCTTATTTTCTTAAGAGACAATTCCAGTACTATACATCCTGTGTCGCAGAGAACTTTAAAACCATTTATAAAATCGACACAAAGAACATTCAGACTTAGAACAAATATTTGTGGATCACACAAAGTATTGTCTCATGAGAAAATCGATCACACTCTGCTTAGCAAAAAGCACCCAAGAGGCCACACCACTATGATACCCGTGCAGTCAAATGATCAATTATAATTATTTATTCGTGTTAATGTCTAATAATATCCGTCAAATATGTTTGTACATTGTAAAACTAGTCACCTACTTCGATATAAAAACTATGAAGGTAAACTATATAAAAAAAAAACATTTTATGTAATCGTGGTTTCGTAAAAAGAAAAAATCTTTGTTCAAATCTAGTTTTGAGCTTAGATAATTTTTCCTACTTCTCAAGCAGGTACGAACCATCGGTTTTGATGGTGGTCAAAGGGGATCTTAATAGTGAAGCATAACAGGAAATTTTACATAATTTGCCTCCAAGATATGTTGGCGATTGTTATTTTTATGTAAATCAATGGATTAAATCAATGTCCTTAAAGCATAATCCCAAAAAAAGGAACATTATGGTAGCTTATTTTCTGTGTAGAAATGATTTCAAAAAGGATGATCTTTTTGCGAACTGTTATCAGTTTATGAGGCACATTTCATTCAGAATCTTATTTCCCTTGTTCACGTGATTCAACCAAACTAAATCACATTCCGGTTGAAGCCCAATACGCCCAATAATTCCATTGGAATCAACAACAATGGCCTCTTAAGAACGGATAGCAATAAATCGAAACCACGAGCATTGATCGTCAATAGAGCATTAAGGAGCTGACGCTTTCACAATATACATTAAGAGTGTGTTTTAGCAAATCACTTCCTACGCGGTCGAGCCCCAAAAAGGATGGTTAAAAAAATAGTGAGTGCGGGAAATGACATAGTGAAAATCCTTTGACGACCTGCTAACCCGCCTTAAGGTAAATAAAGTGCTTACAATTGAATAGTCATTCTTTTGGAGACCAATGAAAATTTTATGTAAAATTTTTCATTGCATTGCATGGTCAGATTTCTAATGATAACAAACTCATTCGTTAAATAAATAAGTCCGTCTGTTGTAATTATCATAGAATGTTTGTGCCGTTTATCAGTGATTTGATTGTTATTACTTACACATGCTTCGGGCGCGCACGCAATGATAACTTGCTAGTAGATTCACTGTAATTCTGATAGTAAAATGTACAATTAACAGAGGTTTAAAAAGTTGTTATTTTCCGATACGCTTTGTACGTTTTCAAAATTACTTTTATGAGGCTATTTTATTTTCAGATTATTTTTGATTTATACGGGTATACACAGTATGCACGAGATAGTACTGATTTGTGCTTCTATTATTTACACGCTTTTTTTGTTTATGTGTGAAATTTTGTCCCGACTTAATTTCTATGAAATGTGCCAAACACTGATCGAAAGTAGATGCAATTCAAAAAATATTAGGGAATATGAAAAAAACCCTGATTTACGTTACTAAGTGTCCTTTACAAAGTTATTTCATCTTAGTTTATACATTTTACAGTAACGCCTTACGGTACCTGTACTTACTAAGCTATTAAAATAATTTATATCAAAACAAGTACTTTACGCTATAATATATATTCTTACCCAATTTTAATTCTCATCAAGTTAAGTGTAATCTGGTTAATAGGCAATTTCATCGTCCCACCTATCCATGTTCGCACAGTGTCCTGGGTGACAGGATGCCGTGCAGTCTCCCTCGGGACATCCTTCAATAATTATTTTCTCTTACTCGTCCCACCATTTATACTACTAGTTACAAAATTGGACTTAATACTTAGGTTCAAATTGTAGTACTGTGTTGTTTTTTGTTTTGATACTATGAAAATTTATAACTTATTTATTTATGTTAAAACTAGAGGAAATGGCGCTAATTATGTACTATCTAAAATGACTTTCTGTTCTCTTGTTTCGATGAAATGACATCCAAAATGCTGTTTCAATGAAGATATTCATACTATCTCTATTTTTGGTGTGAAATATCCAATTTTAGAAAGTCGCATTTTGTTTGTTTTTAGTTAATAGAGTTCTAAAACTATAGTATTAACACCATTAGATATTTCTTTTTCTATATTAATAGGTGCAGACTTTGCGATAACTATTTTTAAGCCTTTCACTATTTGAACCGATAGCACCCTAGCACGACCACGATAAGTTCAATACGACTCAAACATTGAATGCCAGCATAAAGTGTTGCGCCTTATATACATTTCATTGTTAGATTTGCTTGTCTAATTACAATATTTTTAACTAAAAGAGTAACATTTTGTTAGAGTGATTTCAACCAGCTGTAGCAAGTTTCTCTCTGATACATACATAACTACAGTCCTTCTGTCACATTAACACCAACGCTTAAGTGAAAGTTATTCACCCTTGTTTTGGTTATATCAAAACATTCCTGGAATAATTATCACAAAGCGACTTACACACCCATTTATTAACCATCTTAATTACTAGGGCCAAGTTAATTACCCCAAGTAAAACTTAGCGCCTAAAGAGCGTTATCCCGTTAATTTAGTACAGAGTAGCTTTTGCGGAAATCTCTTTATGTCATTCCCCTGAGCGATATCGCCAAAGTTGCTTTGGATGATATCAAGTGGGTACATTTAATGTCCACAAATTTTCTGTAATAAAATTACGGAAAAACTGTTTGGTTACTTTCAACATTTACTTATATTTATTACTGTAATAATTTACTGTCACCTAAATTAAAGCACAGTTTATGATATAGTAGAGTTCTACTTTTATTTCTGGTCTTATATCTTTTTAAAAGTAAATCTAGATGTTTCTGTGGTACATCATGATATTAAGTAAGGTTTTATATCAGCACAGAATAACAAAATTTCACAAAAATGAAAAAGTAGTGCTTAAAAAGAAGTTCATGCATTGAAAGGATTTTTTATCCATCGCATCATTATTTCCCGAAGTAATCTTGAACAGACTTTTTGATTTTCGTATTTATAGTACGTGGTGCGTTTTATAGCTACAGACTTGCATGTACGTTATTGAAAAATAATAAGACTTTATATGGATGATACCGATTTGACGAGTTGCCGTGTCGTGTAGTAATTACGCGATATTACCTTTTGAATTTCGAGACTAATTAATTATATTCAAACAGGAATGTAGTATATATACAGTCGAGATGAGACGTGAGCGGGCACAGAAGTCAATCTCATTACCCAGTTGACCACAGTTGAGTAATGAGGCACCAAATAACCAGTCACGATTATTTTTGTGGCAACACATAAACAAAATGGGATTTCATTAAAATTTACAATTCTTTATGCATACACGTGAAGGTAAATATTGTAATTAACAAATTTGTGGCTGTATGTTCAGACGTTCTTGCACCTATAAGTACCTTAGATTTTAATTATGAATCAAATTAAGCAATATGAAAGAATTTTCAAACACAGTTCTTAAATTTTCGGGAGTGTGTCCTAAATCTTACTACATATTATTATGAAGGGGTTTCTATCAGTAGTATGACTATTGAATAGTAAACTTAACGAAAAAATTTTCGGTGATTTGTGGACAAGAGTGAAATCACCAGCTTATACTATTGATTTCACTCTTGTACACAATTTATTGAGTAACAAAGAATAAGCACGTTAAAAAGTTTCACTTTCTTTCAGTTATTTTTAACGCAATATATTTTACACGCATTTCAATAATTAAAAAAAAAGTAATTGCGTGAGTATTTTGAAAGTAATTAACTCAAAACGCAACCGCAAGAATCCTTTAAATAGTTACATAAAATAATTATACAATTTGATCGTTGATGAAATTCCCTGGGTTCCACGCATACTACATTTCAATCGGCTCGCACACAAGAGCACGCAAGGTCGTGGCGTTTCACCTAGAGAGCACACAATTGCCATCAACCTTATACGTTGAACAGTAGGTCCATCTCATTACGATGGGCGACCACAGGTGAATGATGACGTGGTGGTAGCGCCACCGGCCATTTTGTTTGTGGTCGATTTAATGCTGACGACAAATTGCGTGTTTGCCACCGCTGCAGAGAGATCATCCCCAGTACTGAGAGAAATAAATTCACTGATTACTTTTGCACAATTTGAAATATTAACGTAAATTATTTCGGACTGCTGTCCCTCTGTATTGTTTAATTCTGTATAAAACCGTGAGTGACAGCATTGCACATACTTTGATGTGTAATAGTAATAAATAACTGAAGCGAGTTTGTTTCGGTTATTAGTCAATGGTATCTCATGCTAATTCTATGAATTTAATGGTTTAAGTTTTAATATTACAAATTATTAGGGCTTCATATAACATTCACTACAATGAAATCAGAAAATAAAAGAAAACTAAAACTATTTTAATTGAAATAAATGCATAGTTAAGTAATAACTCGGTACTTATACTAAAATATTTGCAGTAAAAGTTTACCAGCTCAGAAATTTTCCTCTATTTGGCAGTTTATTCTGAAATAGTGTAATAAAAGGCAGCTAAAATGTTCGTACCGTTATAAAAAGAAAGTACCCTAAAAAAGTTCATATTTATTTCCGTGTAGAAAACAAACTAACTCTTGTTTTCATCCTCTTAACAAGAAAGTAATCTGTCGACCTACGTCGCGATAACGGGATTTTTATGTAACAAACTCGAATCGCGCCTACCCTCACCTAGCCCGAGGCTCTCTCGAAAAATCCCCGCATTGTCAGATTCTACTAAGGATTCGGAGTAATATACATTTCCCCGTGTTGGAATTACAGCTGTATTTTGCTCATGCAACATAAAATCGGCGTAAAGGCGACGCCCATGAAAAGGCTTGGGTGAAAACCTATAGCCTTTATTTAGTTGGCTCGAAATGTAACAATTCACTGAAAGGTTTAGTGTCGGCAGTTCGGGCAGTGGCCGGTCCATAAGCGTAGTACGAGTACATAGTAAACTATAACGAATTAGAGTAGTAGCGCACTGCACCAAGAGACGCAATCGTCCACAAGAGGATGATTCGAACAAACAAAGATACGAAGGAAAAATAAAAGTTGCCGGTATATCGTAATCTAGTTTTTTATTTAAATGATTAATGTTAATGCCAAATAGTTATGTGTACCACACAAATGAAAATGAGACTTAACGTATCATTTACAATCAACAATCTTAGTTGTAGAACTTAACAAACGTATTCTAGTATTTTAGTGTAAAATTTATAATCCAAGTACCTTATAATCATTTGATAATCACATCTAACTACGAATAAACTATACTAAAAACAGTAGTAGCTTTATCTAAGTACATATACCCAAATGTGTAATATTATTTAACCGCTCTAAAATTATATACAAGCGTCGCGTACGGCTTGTAACACGTATGCCACTAAATTTTAGTTAAAGTCGTTGCCGGCAACAGGTGTGCCGGATGAGCCAGTCGGAGACTCCGTAATTATCATGACTTTAGTGTACGTTTCCGGGTACATACCAAACATACATATATATATATATATATATTTAGCTTTTTAAAGCCGATAAATTCAAAAGATTTTCATGTATATTACTTTGGCCCACTGAATTTGATAAGGAATCGAAATCGATTATTAATATTGTGATCAATAATAATTGATCAAACTACTCGTATTTTGGATCCATTTAAATAAGGCCAATTATAACGTTACAGGGTTTAAAGTCTACACGCATAATAAAAATATTTGTAATATTGTTTCATAAAACAATTTAATCTGACACATACTACCATCCTACACGACACAATGTAGAACTGAAGGGTGCTTAGCTGTACATCTAAATAAACTTATCTACAACTTATCTAAAAATACGCCTAACCACCAGAGAAACTCCCGTGGTGGCCAGGCGCGCCGCCTCTTGAAAGTTCCTTCCCCGGGCTGTGACCAATGTTTCATCTGCGTAACAAATTACGCCCAGCCCCCAGGGAAGACGACCTTGAAGGGCCCAGTCGTATCCCATATTCCACAGGAGTGGTCCGAGGACAGACCCCCGTGGAACACCGCACGACATGGGTCGCCGCCTCACAATATCATCTCGGTCCTCGTACATGACGGTACGCTCCTCAAGATAGTCTGCCACAAGCCGCCTCAGGTACTCTGGCACCCCGTGGTAGTGGAGTGCTTCCCTGATGCAGCTAAATGGCAGACTATTAAATGCGTTGGCGATGTCTATCGATACCACCAACAGCACGCCGCCACAGCACCACACCTCTTCGGTAACGGCCCTCAGGCGCAACATAGTATCGACTGTCGAACGCCTAGCTCGAAAACCGGATTGGGCATCCGACAGATCGGGGCCCACCTCGCACTCATTAGCAATATTGCATCAACCTAAACCAAAATGTATTAAGAATCGAATTTTACTTTTAATTTGTTTACCTGAAGTATTTCTACCAGCAAAGGTAAACAAATTAATTAAATAATATGTACATATCAATCACTTATAATGAGCAATGACAATAATTTAACGGAAATATGACTTTGTGTCTCATTCTGAGGTTATGTTAATATACAGTAAAACATTGATTTGACAACCGCATAATATTAATCTCTTTTAAACACACAGTTTATTAAAACAATTTTAATTAATGATATTCTGATACGACCGCCGCCAGTAGACCGTCCTTTAGGTGGCCAAATTTATATTTGTTTTAAGTTTATTTTAGCGACGACAGATGTTTGCGGCAACCGGACACCAAGCGGACGGGGCGCTTGATGTACCGACAACGGCATATCACATTTTATTCACTTGTCAATTAAATGTCACACACGATTCGATGCAAATTTACTCACTGGTTCGTGAATATCACCGCCCAAATGGAAATTTGCATAAAAAACACATAGGTATAAACGTATAAAGTGTACGGTTTTGCAACGATATGAATAGTTTATTTTGTGGAGTTGACTGTTTAGCCGGTTCAACTGCGACTCTTGCTATTTACACATAATGGGATCTAAATTTGTTTTAGTTCTAAAATATGCAATAACTATTTGAAAAGCTGACATTTCCGTAATGTGACCAATCATGTTCAAACTCTTTATTATATGAAATATTTAAACGTACTTGGATAGTAGTATAAATTTGTCCACTACTTACTTACTTACTTCCAGAACATATGGAAACCTAAATATTAATAAGTTTATCCTGATCCTTAGTTCTTAGTTATCTTAGCTCTAACCGCCTTTCTGAGAATAAACCTATATCTGTCGAATTCAGGCATAACAATAATTTCAAAACATTCAAAGATTTTTAAAGATATATTTTTTTAAGTACTATTTATCTTTCTTTTTTTTCTGTGCGGAATACCTTCCGGATATAAACAGTTCGAGTCCAGTCGGTTGTTATATCGGACTCAAACCGACCAAAAACCACACTCCGTCTCAGGTACTAATAGTCGGGGAACCAGATGTACCCTAGAAAGGTAATCCCTGGAATATTTATACACTAACCTAAAAATCTTAACTACTAAACATCAATGTTAAGATTGTCTGTGAGCGATAAGAGCCCATATTATAATAAAGTTTTCATATTTGTAAGGCCGATAGCACACGGCGTATTTTATACGCGCAGGCGAAGCGCGTATTAGGAATGCGCATTATCGGCGCTGTAGATGCCGATTGTTGCGTTTGCATTGATGATACAAGGGCGCGCATGAAGCATGTATACGCGCAGTAGAAGCGCGTATACGCGCGTACAAATGAGCGGAGTAGAGATAGAGGGGGACAACGGATGCCCTTGTACAACTGGAGAGAGGAGTCTCTGATCAAAAAGCAAAGGTTACGAGAGACTACAGCTCGTATACGCGCAGTAGAAGTGCGTATACGCGCAGTGGAAGCGCGTTTCACGACCGCATTGTGTGCTTAAGTTACAAGGTTGCGTTCAAATTTCGTGCGAAGCACGTATACGCGCGTCATCTGCGCGTCGCCTGTGCGTATTAAATACGCCGTGTGCTATGGCCCTAACACATCTTTTGTCACGTGCTAATTGTAGAAAATAAAGATATGTTAATAAGTACATTATAACCAGAAATAAAATTAAAAACAATAAAGCAATCCTAGGTTATATCATAATAATATTTGTCTGATTTATTGCAAGACAGTGTATCAGAAGTTTTGATGGAGGCGTGAGGGGCGAGGCAAATAAATTTAAGTCAGAGTGAAGTACACAACGGCTGTGTGTGGCAAACAGATTTATATGCCTTGTTCTGTGATGCAAATCCGAAAACGGACAAAAATGTTACTGCTTACAGTGAGTTTGCCTATTTTGGTATCTCTCTTTCTCTTTCTAGCCTACTGCCGTCTACTGCTGAACGAGGTCCTAGTACCTACGTCGTACAAATGAATAATTTCGTTAATATCGTTACTACTTCAATTATTTTTCTAGAATTTAATTTAATTTATATTTTGTGTTCTCCTTTAAATACTATGGAACTTTATATAAAATATAGCTGAAGTTTATTAAATTCAATAAAAATATTTCAAGTTACATAACCTGAACTTAAAAAAAAGACAAAATCTATCTTTATTTTAAGATTGTTTCCAAATATTAAAAGCACAATCTGTTACCATTTGTGAAAAAGTAGATACTGTAACCATAAATAGGTGACAAATACTAAGAAAAATATGCCACTCCGTCCCTCTGTCCTCAGATAAAGCTGTCACACCCAGCTATCAGATTCTTTTCTACTAAAAAAACAAGTCGCACAAAGAAATATAACGTCTCAGAGGCCTTACAACACAACTTACAACTAGCGGACATAAAACACTCCGAGACAACAGATTCAAAACTATTTCTGAAATTGATTGTCCCAGGTGGGGTTCGAATGCACAAAACTCTAGATAAGGGCAATTGAAATTCTATAATTATAAGTATAAAATAATAAATCTTAAATTAAAAACAAATTTTCAGTGTACACAGAATAAACAAAGAATTTTCATGCCACTTTATGAGGTCACATATTTTAGTATGTAGCAATACTAAGGACGTTTGCTACAGCTTATGGCAAATAATCGTAATAAGACAAATCAGAGATTTAATTATTAGTTATAGTTTTCACATTTTGTTTGATTGCCTCGGTGGTGCAGTGGTAGCGTATGCGGCTGTTGAGCTTGAGGTTACGGGTTCGATTCCCGGGTCAGATTAAATTTTTGTACGATCTATATTTGTTTCGTAGTTTAGGCGTCTTCTTTATTTAATATGTTTACGTTTAGTACGTACGTAATTTATTACATATTTATTTTAATATATTTTTATTTTTAATATATTCACAAAAAAGTTATCAAGTATCCGAAATACAAGCTCTACTTAGTATGGATCTAGATAGTGTTGTGTGAATGTGGCAGAATTTTATTATATTATATCTACAAGTGTGTAAATTTGTGATACTTGTAAAAGGGATCTAAAAGCGTTTTAAAATCACAATATTGGATAGATTCTGATGTGTCAATCGAGAATTAATTTAAACTTTGCTGGCCAAAGCGAGCAACGAGTAACCCAAGGGACCAAACGGGCATCAAATCGAATAGAAGATTATAATTTATTTCGTTGAACAAACAACAACCTACGAGAACTGTATTAATCAATGAAATTTAAACCCTGAAACCTCAGCCATAGAATCTAAAATGGTATGTGAGTTGATCGTTTTTGGAATCTATTGTCGTTTGAACAAGGATAAGCTCGTGTCGTGGTGAGTCCAACACTCACTTAGTAGGTGTTCCACAAAAGTAATTTGCAAAGCTCGTGGCCGATCATTTAGATCTTCCCGCATTTACATTGTTAATTACCGTTTCCCTATGTTATTATCCCTTCTGTTATTTGTATCAACGGCACATACAGAAAACTTTTAGATCACTTGTGATAAACCAACTGATGGATCACGATAATTAAGTTGC
Organism: Hypercompe scribonia; assembly: GCA_949316085.1. Taxonomy (NCBI): domain Eukaryota; kingdom Metazoa; phylum Arthropoda; class Insecta; order Lepidoptera; family Erebidae; genus Hypercompe; species Hypercompe scribonia. The sequence continues at coordinate 8,251,179 of OX438972.1, read as the reverse complement.
TTAAAAATTTTACTAGAGAACTTTCACACTTTTCATTAGAAGTTTTGGCAAACTAAGAACATTTAATATAATTTGGTTCATTAAAGATAACTATTTCTTATTTTCAAAATTTTAGAAAGAATATTTATATGCAACATAAAAACAATAAAATACTTAGCATATTGGTAACATTAATTGAAAAACATTAAACTATGCCTATGTTAAAAGTTATTTAGAGCTTCATGTGTTATCGACACCACGTTACTAATAAGTATCTACGAGTATATATGGGATATGGTATATCTAAAATATGTGATGTAAATTTAACAGTAAACTATAAAGCACTTAGATTTCACACCACAAAGCTTTGAATATGAAACAAGTTGCCCTGAGGAGCTGGCTACCTCCTGTCTACTCGTGACAAGGCAGGCGCCATCACGACTTCCAGTCCTCACAGCTACACCTTCGGGTGGCAAATTAAAAACGTCAATCAGGCATAGTAGCTTTTACTGATAAATCACAAACTCCATTATTTGAGCCTATTAATTGCATTTGGCTTAATTGAGTTCATTCATTTGTGTTCCATTGTAAGAAAATAAATGAAGCATTTTGAACGAGGTGTAGCCATTCGTGGGTTAAGACGTATATAAATTTCTTTTTGACATCTCATAGTTCTTTTGAATTTACCTGGCGAATCACTGCTCTATTAAAAGGTAAATTTAACATTTACTTCATGCGTCGGCGAACTAATTTTGTCGATCTAAATATAGGCCATGTTAAAAATTACCTGGGACAAAAATGCAAAATTTTAGTATTGCAAAATTAATAATACAATTTTTTTTACTATATAAATAAACTATAACAAGGATATATAAGTACACAAAAAAGACCTCCGAAATTAATACCCAAAAAACCTTAAAATTTTACGGTCCCCGCGTTTAAAACCTTCAATCTAACGCTGTAGAGAAAGGTGTGTTGTTTGAGTAATAAAAATTAACATTTACTTTGTAGAACCTCTTGTAATCATTCCTAACAATGGCCCGAGGTTGTTTTGATGTCCGCAACGGCTCTCGATTAATTTTGCCTTTTAATGAAAATATGGAACAAAACACAGAAAGGCTGTTCAAGAAAAGGTTAGGAATTTAAAATACTGGGGAGATGTTGTAGATTTATAGACATATTATAATTTCTCGAATATTAAAATATCTGCTGGGTGGCTTTTGATATGAAGTGGGCCGAAAATGGGGGTAAATAAGCATTGTGCTATTTGTTAAAAGAAAAGTGGCTTTTTAATTGCTTTACAAATTTTTCCATTCTTTTACAAAGTGTAAACTGTAATGTTTTAATAATGTACATAGTGTACTTATTAATTACTTAGGTAAAATATTTTTTTAGGTGTATTTTAATGAGCATTGCGAATATTTTAAATTATGTATATGATAAATTAAATACACCAAAATTGTATTTAGTTCACAACAAAAGCCCACGTTTTATAATAGAATTCAAAGATTTATTCGAGTTCAAAGTGACTCATATTTCAATATTTTACACCTGAATTTTTACATTAATTGTCTGTTAAGTGAGTACAAATACCAAATTTTTCACGTCAGCGAATACTTGGTTTAAATATCAATGAGTTTTAATAAAACCACACAACAGGTTCACTTAATACTGTTATTAGTTAATAAACCATGTTAAATGGCGATTTAATTTCATTATAAACCAAAAGCCGTTGCTCTACGCAAGCGAAATCATCCAAATCAAATTTTATATTTAGTAGATATTTATTAGAATTTATATAGGTATTTTATATTACATATTTTCAAAGTGATTATTTAAATCGGTTGGCATACGAAAACTGTTTTTGAATGTAATAGCTTAAATACTGACTTTTTATGAATGTTTTCAACATTTAAATAGTTTTAAATTCATATTGCGGAGTTAAGGTTTGAATTCTAATATTAACTTTAGCTTCTCCAAAGGTTTAGAGGACTGTGTAGGTGCTAAACTTGTTCAGTTACTGTTTATATTCAACTCCTAACTCCTATTTGTGCTTAGGGATAGGTATGTAATCGTTACCATGTAGATATAGAGTATATAGATATAGTAACTTCAAAGTTTGTATTTCTTAAGGAAATATATACATGCCACATTTGTGTGTTTCGAAAAATTTCGACAAGTTTGACTCAATTTTAAAAAATGGTTGAAATTCCTGTGTTTAATTACTATAATTTAAATAAGATAATGTTTTTCCACATATAATGGCTATTGGCCTGGCTATTGATTACATTTTAATACAAGTAAAAACATTTTTACTAAATTTCTATTTTTAGAAAAAATTAAAGTGCTGAGTTAACAAAGTAGATAACTTCACTCATTACAGGAACGAAGTAAATATGTTATTGCGTTGTTTTGTGATCAGTATTATCTCTAAATTTCGGAGAAAATTTGTAACTAGGATTCTAGTAACGGAGTGGAATAAATAGCGATGGGTCTGAACTTATCATTTCGAAATCTATCATCAATGTCGGCCAACTGCACGGGAACGTCGGATAATACTTCACGTACCCTTTTAAGCAGGATATACCCTTTTAAGAGGTATAGAGAATAATTTACAGATTATTTTCTATACCGTTACAGTTTTTCGATCATATTTTCAATAGTATAAGGTTTTTCTTACTTATAAGACCTTTGAAATACGCACAGCAATTTGTTACTTAGCAAAGCAAGAATTATTTGTTAAGCGTACGTATTACTAAAGTAGGTTCTATTTCAGTCCAAGAATAAGATATGTATCTAAATATTTACCGCTTACCTTGACTACAAAAGTGTTTCATGCTTAAATTAATAGCCGTCATAGCGTATATTTTTGCAGACAGTGATTTATCAATGTAATTTTATTGTTTCAATGATATCTCATACAGAAGTCTTGGATACTAAATTCAATGGACTCTTTAAAGACTTCTTTTACCACTTGATTCCATTTGAAATTATTTTCCGGTAAAATTATGAAGAAAATAAATCATAATTTATGAAATCTGGTCATTTTTTTATCTAATTTTTCTATCCTTATTTTATTCTTCACAGTACACGTCCAAAGCATAGTCTGAATACTTTGTGATCAGAAATATAGGCACATATTCACAAACGCTTTAGTTGAACTCAATTTGGTTTCAGTTAGACTGTTTCTCTTGTACCCAACTGACACAAAAGTGAATCATTTATGTCAATCGAAAACGTCTGTCGAGTGCATACAGAAACCATATTTCATCACCAGTGACAATCCAAATTAACATTCAACAAGTTAAGGCATGCTTTGACGCCATTTCGTTTGTGATGTTCAATGATTTTATTTGATAAAATCAGTCGCCTTTAGTTAGTAAAGATTAAAACTACTGATAATTCTAATAAATCTGTTATGGCGTCTACTATGGTGTTTAATTAATTCTAAGCCACTTAAACTGAGGAATGCCATAGATTGATAATATGTAATGTAATGTACCGTACAATGATTATAAGACTTACTAGTAATATCAAATTTGCAAATAAGATAGAGGGGTTTTAAAATGATTGATTTATATTTTATAATCTTTAGTCAGCATTTTTTATAAGCTTTCAAGTGTATTTTAACAGGTTAAATATAAATTTAACCCTATAATAAATTTTGTTCTATATTTTATCTAAGTCCTCTAAAATAATGAGAAACTAAAACCAACTCAGCATTATAATACTCCGCGAATTCTCGGAATATTCCCACACGGGAGCTGTTAAGAATTGTATTACTAGAGGTACAAAACCCTTGTTTTAACAGTTATTAACATTTTGACCAGTGATTATAACATAATTACTAACTGAGCTTACTTTACACTTACTTTAATTATTATAACTTGCGTAACAAAACGGTTTTAAAACAATCTTTCATTTTATGTGGAATGAAAAGTGAACTTTCAATTTGGATGTTGATTCATTTTGTTGTTCCATGTACTTACATTTACAAAGTTTAACCCTTTTGTTAAAATATTGTCAAAGAAATACAACATTAAACATTACGGGTGTTTATTAATATTAAATCAAATGTAGTTTTTTAGAAATTAGGATAGAAAAAAATGAAAAATAAAGAAATTTCGTCGGTTTTTAAAATTAAATACAAATTGCATATTTATTCTAACATTGAACACAGTTATCTGTAAAACATACATTTTTAAAAGCGTAGGTGCCATATTCAAATGTTGTAACTTTTATCTGTCTAAATATATATAACTCAAAGGTGACTGACTGACATAGTGATCTATCAACACACAGCCCAAACCACTGGACGGATCGGGCTGCAATTTAGCATGCAGGTAAATGTTATAACGTAGGTATTCGCTAAGAAAGGATTTTGATCAGTTCTACCCCCAAGAGGATAAAATAGGGGATAAAAGTTTGTATAAAACTTTGTCAATTTTAAACCGATCGGGCTAAGACCTTGCACGCATACAGCTACTATGACGTACGCATCACCCAAGAAAGGATTTTAATAAATTCCACCCCTAAGGGGATAAAATAGGGGCTTATATTTAGCGCTTAATGTTACATAAGAATATTGTGTATAAAGAAATTTTAAATATCTTAATTTTTTACAAACGCTAAACAAAAATAAAGCCTCAAAAATTATACCTAATTAATAATAATACTTCTTAACACGAGCGAAGCCGCTGGCAAAAGCTAGTAAATAATAAAATTCCAAAGCTAGAAAATTATGACAAAAGACAAAACTGATTTGATATACTTTACAGTTCTTGGATATATTTATATTCAGATTCATTCTTGTTCTCCACAGTGTGAAGTATGATATATTGCCTATTTTAATTTTTACCGCAGCTGGTCCTAATTAAACAGTTCCTTATTCTTAAATGCATGACTTAAGCTCCTAAGATAAATGTTTGTTTTGAAATGTGCAGAACAAATTTCTGAAGTAGAAGGCTAGACTAGACACCTTCAAGACGACGACAGTTAAAAACACTAACTTTTACTGTGGTTCAGTGACGTGCTTGACTACCAAATTTTTTTTTTTATGTAGCTGTTATTAGAATTTTTACATTGGATAGATCGCTTGACCTGCATAGTATTTGACTTATACTTTACTGTTAAATATGTCAATCAAAAAATTTAAAAATTTAGCTTGCTTTATAAGAAACTTATACTCAAATGAAACTAAACTTAACTGTCATACAATACTGCCAAAATGTTATCAAAGCATTCAATTAAATTTACTCAGTCCGAAATTTGGTATAGAAATAAAACGAAAATATGATTGAACTTTAACAAGTAGTGACGATATTTAAATAGATTTGGAAAAACAAAGCATAAAATACGTGATTAACTTTTAAAAGCTGTCGATAACGCAACACTTGTGATTAGTACTCAACCGTGAGTAAAAATAACGTCTTAAGTAGCTAGTAGCTAAGTTAAGTAGCTATTACAGTAAAAACAGTTAAAAGTCATCAGTTTGAAATCGGATTGTGAGGTGCATGCCGTCGAGTTCTGCCGTTAAATATTTACGGGCCTGACAACGTCATCTTTTTGACTACTACTGCAACATTTTATACCTCTTTTATTGTTCACTGATCTCTTCCAGGTCATTGAAGAAATTTAACTCTAGGTCTGATAAGCTACGCGTCACAATTCAAAATCGATTTTCAGAAATCTTGATATTGCTTTCGTGATTTGTCCTAATATAGTAATGATATAGGTTTAAGTTTAGTACAGTAGCAGCAATATCATACTACAAAATGAACTAATCACAGTAATACAAGTTAAAGTCAATAATTTCTCACCACAAATTAATATAAAAAATCGATATAATCGATATATATCGAGATATAAACTGTTACGATAATGTTTCAATAAACGATAACAGATCCGCTTATGGAGGTAATAGCAAAACATTTTATTATTTTAATGTAATATTGCTTCAACTCCCTGCCTGAGGCTATAACGACCGAAATATCCGAACCTCTTTGACTTGTTGGAGTACAATGAAAAACATTTGTTTGTTTTACCTGACCAAATTCCAGATTAAAGCCCTTTCAACTTCATATAACAAAAATGTGGTTGTTTGTGTCAATAGGGTATAAAGTCGGTGTTGTATGACATATTTTCTATGTCAGCCATTCTTAGGATAAGAGTGGCCGACGGATAACAAACAACACAAAAGGCGAAATAATGAATAGACCAGAAAAACGACGCGGCTCTCGTTATGAGCTACATGCATAAATGATACGGCGAATCTGACAAATGGAATGGCAGAGTATAACAATGCTAGTGCCTCCAAGTGGCCGTTCAATTATGCAAATAGGCTGTGCGATGTTCGTCCGGCAATAATAAAACAGTTTAACAGCTGACAAGCGCTCGCTACCACCGGTGAAACATTTTTGTATTCAGTCACCCGACTAAGCAATAAAACAAAAGCAGGTACATCATCCGTATGACGAGATGTCCCCTACTCATATTAAATTAGGCCGCTGCTGGTCATTCACTTTATTTTTATTTGAATTCCATGAAAATATAAAACGTGTTTGCTCGTTCACATTTTGGAATATGACTCGAGTCGTTTTATTCGCAAGTCAATGTTTATGAATTAGTTAAAAAAACACTGTTGGCACCAAGCCGCGGGACGATTTAAAAAAATGGTACAGAAGTTTCATTCATGTTGTTCGTAACTGTTCTCGTTCAGTATCTAGTTTTTGAAATAAAGGATAATCCGATAGTAATTTGGATAAAATTGCAGTCTCTGTATCGTTTTGGAAGAAATAGATTTACGTTGGCAAAATTATTTCTAAGGTATCCTGCCTCAGAAACAATTATACAAGAACTTCTTAAATATAATAGAAAGTAGCGTGTTGTGCTACGAGATACCGTCAGGTTTTTATTTTCAGTCAATGTTAACTATGTGCTGTTCGGTGTGTAAAACTTTATAAGAATTAAACGTTATTTAAATTTTTGTATAGAAATTTAATTATTCATAAATTTAATGTTGATTAACTATAGATAAAGTAACGGTTATATATATATAAATTATGTATAATTTTTCGTCAGTAACTCCTCATTAAACTGATCCACCGTGGGTGCTTCATCACTCAGTCAAATTGCGTTTCGCTTAATTTTCTTTCCCCGGCAGGTGTGTTCGACAGAGCAATTATTTACACCGTCAGCCGTGACGTCACTAGCGCACACCCTACGTCCCTCATTCCACCCCTTAGTGTGCTTTCTACGAGAATAAAACTTCTTATAGTTATCTAGACAATTGCTAACTATTGGCTTTTCTTTTAAATTGCCTTATTAATTTCTTGAACACCTATCGCATAGACAATAATTGTTCTAAATTATAATCACACCTTTGGTGATTTAGTTTTAAGACTTTATTTAAAGTGACTTAGACTACAATTATGTAATACAAGCTAGTTTTCATTGACTCAGCCTTTAAATTTGTGAGATTCTAAAATCTCGCACATCTATATACAGTAATTACAATTCACAATGTCACTCAATTCTTGCTAAGAACATCCGTTACATCTTAAGACACCGTGACGTATTTGTGAGCTAATTCTTGCAACCCTTGTGCCTACTTCGCATTAGACTCAAGGTCCCTTAAACACTTGAATGTCAAAACCATTTGTTCCCCTCATGTTTAGAAATGTCAGTGCGACAGAAACGCCTATGGTGTAGTATCTCTAATTTGACAGTGACATATACGATTAAATTAGAATGTCATGCTACGCAAGTAAAATAAATTCATGAGGATTGAGTGGCTTTCATTGTTGTTTTTGATATAAATGATCGCTTAGAAGGTTTCGTTGTTGTTTTAGGTTCTGTAACATTGTTGATAAAATAAATATTAGGTTAGAGGTTAGTAAATATTCTGTGCTGACTACTAATCGAATATTCAAGGTGTGATTTAATCTTTTATATACTTACTCAGAACGAAAAAAAATGCTATGAATCTAAAATTCTATCTTAAAGTATTTTACAATACTGTACGAGTTCGGAATTATATTTCAATGAATCCGGTATTATTTACTGTCATTGAAATAAATATATAAATAAAAGATAAATAAAAATAATTGTAGTTCAGACATTCAAACTAAATTCAAGATACAATATTCAAACCAACTAAATAAGATCCATATTTAACACAACTAAGAGAGTGACTCCATTATAATATTTACCCTTGTGACCAAACAATATCATTGTAAAAATATTGCCAGTATTTTTTTAATTTATAGCTAACTAAATAGTTAATAGTTCTCTATGCATCAAATAAGACAAATCGTCTCGAAATAATATTATTCGTACCAGTCGGCGTAGTCAATTATGCCTTGTAGAGCCTCCTGACATTTGCACACGTGAACACTTGACATTTCACCAAACACAATCAATATTTCCAAATAACCTTATAGGCTATAATACCATGTCACGCAATGGTATACACTTATTATATTTATAATTTAATGTTCTTGGTATTTCTAAAACATCATCCAATGAATGTAAAAGCAGTGATTTATATTTTTATTATTACTTTTCAGGTTTTGTTTAAACTTACACATGATACACAAAACACCTACTTAGAATTTTTTTTCAAAGATATTAAAGAAAAATGTAAACAATATACCTGACTTATTGTATAATCTAATTAATTTTGGAGATATTTTTCACATATTTATTTGATCGGCCTAGCAAGAAATAGTAAAATTTTCATATTATCATCATTATCATCTCAGGCAAGTTCATCTCAGTAATTAGGTAGTAGAACCACGCTGATTTCAGCACGAAAGGGTCGGCTCAACCGGAGTAGTACCGGAGTAGTAGTACCCTCCTACCGAAGTTCAACCTAAAACGACAGCATCCGTGCTGTCGTGTTTCGTTGGTGAGTGCGAGACCGGAGGCCCATTGATACGGGGGTGACCGTTGTCGTGGCAAGTGTATACAATACAATGCCACGATGACTACCATGCCTTTTAAGTCTCCAACCGAGGCGTGAAAAAGCATCTTACTAGGCCGCTGTAGAGTGGGTTACCATACTGCATTGTCTACATGCGTAATGAGTATGGTGACCCAACTCTTGGATTCTATTCATGCTTTCCATCAGGCAGAGTAGAGTCACTTTGACAGGCTCGTAAAAAATAAAATAAAAAAAGGCAAAATACATTCACTACTCGACATAGTATTTAAAAATATAAAAAAATATCATATCAAACACATAAAAATACAAAAACAATATTTGAAAAAACCTTATCCACATTATTAATATCAATATCTGATCATTATAAAACCCATTTGGTGTAGAACCCGCCACTTATCGTATTCTTTGATGTTGTAATTACATTATGACAGTTAATAAAACGGTTGTTGCGTTGTCCTCTAATTATCATATTGCATTTCTATTTGCTAAACTACCGAGGAGTATTCTCCTTCATTGTTTTTTATACTTGTACTTATTAGTTAATTGTATTTGCAAAATTTGTGTTATTTTTTGTTAGAAGTGAAAATTATTATAAACTTTGTAAACAATTTTCAAACATATTACCAATATATGTAAGTGTTAACGATATATAGGTTGATGTTTGAATGTTTTTTGAGAAGAGCCACAAAGTGATGAGTGAGTCTCTAAAATCAAAATACAATTGACGTGTTAGCGCTATTCTCTGATCAACAAATATATAGCTAGTTTCTAAACTTAATGATGAAATTTCAGACATATATAGACAGCCATGCCTATTGAGTTGAAATTATATGAAAATAAGTAATCATCAAAATTTTAATTATATTTACTGCACAAAAGGTGATACACTTGTATAGGATGGGCCACTAATTACTGAACATTTGAAAAAAATCGTATAAATAACCATTCGGTATATTATAAAAAAATGTTTATTTACAAGAAAGTTAATTAGTAAGAATTTATTTTAAGCTATTGCATAGCTTTTATCGCATTCTTCCAGTGTGACGACCGAATCAAGAAATACCGTAACGAAAATAAACCTAACACCCCCCACTCCGACTGGCATAGTGGTGCAGCGTTGAAAGCCGCGCATCGTCTAACGTCGTTTCAGTTCGGCAGACTTCGGTACGGTATTTATGTGTGTGCGACTAGACGTGTGCGTGTAGACTGTACGAAGCTCACACGTATCGAGACGAGCTGCTCCAAAATATTGTAATTGCATAAGTTGATAAAAAATGCTATGCAATAGCTTTACCGCAGCAGTCCTCGAGTGCCACATGTATTTATTTTTTTAAATTACATCGTTTAAATGACCATCGTTTCAACGTTTGCACTCTTCTAAATTTCACCGAAATTTTCGAATACTCGTCGGCAAAGAGACCGCAAGATCTCCGACAATTCTTTGCTGATTTTTTCTTTCAGTTGACTTAGTATATTTGGTTTAATGAGTATTTGAAGAGAGAAGAAAGTAGGCAGAGACTCATTGGATGTGTGATAAGTGGCTCCATCTTGTTGAAACCATGTGTTATGATTGTAGCCAGCAAATTTCAGTAGCATCGGTCCGAATTCCTGGCCAACCCTATATAGTTTCGTTAAGTACAGAACAATTAAAGGTTAATGTTTACATTTGAGAGAAACTATTAGGAATTAATTAATATAAATTTATTAATGTGAAACACGTATGATTTAAACGGCCTAAAATAATGATACTTACTTTAAACAAAACATTGAGAATAGACTGGGTCAATCTATTAAGGTCCGACTAACGTGAATTTCATTTCCCAAAGGCTTATAAGAATGAAAAGGAAGACACCAGAAGTCTATTCCTGTGATTTATTTTCACCGCTTCCACTTTACTTATATTTTAAAATCTTGCTATTTTAGTATACTACAAAACTCAACTCAATATTTTTGTGCATATTGCGCGATAATTTAGCTCGTTTTTAAAGTAGTTTCCCTAATTAAATTTTCATATATTGAATGTAATATAATATTAGGGCTGCCTTGTTGATCAAGTGGTTAGTATATGCGACTGCCAATCAAGAGACCTCAGGTTTAATCTCGGGTCGGGCCAAGTGTTTTTACTTATTATAAATATTTACAGCAAGTCCCCAGTTCTCTACAACCTACAATAAATGACAGTCTCCATAACAGTATTAATAGGTTTTTGTAATAATCACGAAACCACTCCAATAGTGTAATGAACACTAGTCGAGCGTTGCCTCGAACGTAACCGTTTTATAATAAATTCTCCAGTTCCGTACCCAGTGGGATTAATCGTCTTACTTTTCTCTCTCGGTCGTAATCCTCACAGGGAATTGTGTAGCTAGGATTTACTCTAACCACTACCACTTTATTTCACGCGATAGAAACGATGCATCTGACAAAAGAATTAATACGTGAGACGTAAGAGAGTTACCTAGATCTCTACTGGCCGATAACAAGGAAATCGACTTCAGAGCGAAATGCAAGTTTTGAACGTTTATTTAAAAAGTAGAATGCCATTTTTCCTAGTGAATAATAGTTTTATTATTTTTGCAATGATAAATTAATTCAATTTTCAGTAAAACGAATTTTATAGTTGAACGATTTTAAAATCGGATACCAGCACAAAAATTATGTTCAACTTCAGACTGTTCGTAGAAATACTGTTATCGCTCGCCAAATCTGTGCAGGAAACAATTTAAGTTTTAGCCTGTAGTAAGAGATCAGGTTTCAGAGCTATAAGAAGGAATAGTTGTGAAGTTATACTCTTAGGATTTACTGCATCACTAGTTACTAGCAGATAACTATCGTTGGTAACGTATTAACTTATGAAACCGTCCCTTTGTGCCGTAAGTCTGGATCTTAGTTGACTGAATGCAAATAATTGCTTTTGTTGCTGTTAGAATATGGATTGTTTAGTTTTAACCTAATGGGACAGTTTGTGTTCTTAGTTAATGGTTATATAGACTGACGGACTCTTTGTTGTAATAAAAACGATAGACGTCGTTAGTTTCACACGCGATAAAATAAAAGTTTCAGGAATATCTTGTGAAAACAGTAAAGTGCGTGTGCTTCGTTAGAAATGTTTTACTAGTAATATAATATAAAAAAAATAACTTTATTTTACAGTGTCTGTGAATGCGTTCACAATATTAAGTTGTAATCAGGGGTTCGCACCTGATGGGTTTACCGTTGGCAACAAGGTTTACTCGTGTCACAATTGGGGGCCAGTGCCACTGCAGAATTAACCGCCGCGCCCGGCTCGCTCTAAATGTCACTCTTATTAACGTCTGCCATGTCTGGATTACCTAGGATAAATTGTTTTAACGTTTCGGAGCGGCTATTTCACTTGATGCTGACATTTGTTATCTTTCTGAACTGTAACTCCACTCAACCGACCTATTACAGTTTAATTTTGAAGTTTTTTCAATTTCGTTTATGATATATGTAATTCCTTTGTGAGTTGGATGAAAGTGAATTCAGCTTGCGTTTCGTTGGCTACAACAATCACTTAACAATGACAATATCAACTTTGACATACGTATGAAATTTCACGGTAGCCTGGACTTTACTACGTCTGCTAATACTATTTTCTGTTTGGCTAATAAGTTTAGCATGCGCTATTACCAATCTACTGTCGAGCTTGGTGCCAACCGAACGCCTCTGCAGCAATCAATTTGTTTCATGTTCGGACGTTTTGATTCTCTGATTTTCACTGGAACACGGTTGTGACTGTACGCTCGTTGCGGCGTGTCTTCATTTGCAAGTTTATATTGTTTGTGTAGTCACGTAATCTTACCTTTACATTTGTTTTGTGCGTTTGAATTCTTTCAATATTGAATAGATTTAACTTAGATTGTTTAAAATTGAACATTGAATAACAGTCCGATTACTAAGCATCTCACGGCAAATTTTCCATCTCCTAATTGTTATCGATACAAAATCGCAAAATGTAAATGATGGGTCCGGGCTCTTAGCATCGGTCCCCGAGCTGTAAGGGCTGAAGGCCGCCAGCCTGCTACCACTCAAGTTCATTTAACATTCGGATCACGAATACCTCGAACGATGTCTCCCATCTCGACTCACTCACGCCGATTGCATTAATTTTACCATTTTGTAAACGATTTAATAGGCAGGATTCAGATTCAGCTATTTGTTACCGTTAAAGAAAAAAGAACTTATAAAATATATTTCTTGCTATTAAAAAATATTGAATGTTTCAAATTGAAAATGCAATTTGCTAATCATCTCAGTTAAGTTGAATTTTTGAATATTGACCGGTTTTAGGGCTTTTTGCTTATGTATTATTTTAATCTAAAATTTCAGCGATCACTTTAGGTTATGGAATGAGAATTCCTGAATAAGAATGCGGTTTGTTATTTTTTTGGTAGCTGTCTTTGATATATCCTCGAGAGTATTCAAATCAATCTCTGAACATTTTCAATTTATTTCAGTGTCCTTATCTGTGACAGGCTCGGCGCTGAATTAATCTGAGCAAACTGCCCCCCCCCCCTCCTCCTGCCGCTCGCTTTCCTCTCACCGGAAATTAAACGAATTAACGCCATCCAAATGTACATTTTTCACTTTGGGAGTCGCGCATCCTATCGATGAATCTCCAGTCTTTTTCATCGGAAAGTAATCTTTGGATCTGTGCGTTTATCTGTCTTCTCTTAGATTGAACAATTGATACGTCACTGATGTACGTAGAATTGTAAATTGAATTCCCGTTATTGATTCATCTACGCTCCATTTATTGGGAAAGCGATTTGATTAAACGTGGTGACACTGTTATATCTTAAGTAAGCGTGGTTTGAATATAATTTTATGCGTGCGTGTTGGTAATGACTAGGGATACATGTTTAGCATACAAATAGATAGTATAGTGTCGATTGTATCATGTTTAGAGAAGGGGTGCTTTCTATTTCCCTGTCAGCAAGTTCCTATTGTTTCATAAAGGTCTGTGCAGTAACATAAAAGCGGGCAATGTACTTGGTCAATCGCTCAAGCGGTTCAACCCTATGTATTTTGTAACTTAATAGCGCTATAAAGCCGTATGCACACCTGCCACGTTTCGTACGATGCGATACTCATTAATTAATTCAGTACTGACCATTGCTAAGTCTACAATGCCCGTTATTACTGGAGTGTTCTAAAACTATGTAATGCCATCTGAATTTAGTAACTCTAAACTTTATACTTACATAAATAAAGAAAGGTGTCAGTTCCATAACTAAGACAATTATATTCCAACAAATAGTTTATTTTGATAAAAAACAATTATGTTCAATGACTCTTTCAGTTAAAATCCAAACTAAAAAAACTACAGTTATTACTTAAACTATTTTTGAGAAGCTTGTGTAATAAAAAAGCTAATACGAAGTCAATGTGTTGATAGTGCTTGGTGTGCTCGCTACATTTACTCCTTTTTTTGCGAAAAATTTGAATCAGAGAAACACTTCTTTTATCCACAATGCATTCAAGTATTATACTAAAATTATATTATATCATAGCATGTTATATTAAAACCATACTTATATTTTAAATAATAAACTTGTTACGCTACCAAACATAGCTAGCTACTCAGCCATTTAGAAAAGATTTATATATATTTATATATATATACACTTTTAGTTTATCCGTGTTACAGTATAGTTCGTATAAATCAATCTTCTAAATAAAAATACCATCCCAAAGATAAACCAATTAACAGAAATTATAGTTCTAAATATCATCACCAGTTAAAAGCTTGTAAAATATAATTTATATTTGACAATTAAGTTCCATAAATAAACGTGAAACACAACATGTCTCGAATATTTCAATCAGATTACAGAAAAAAGTACAAATTACGCTGACCATTGTCTATCAGACAACACAATGACAAACCTTGTAAATATTAAAAGAAAACAATTGTATACGTTAATAAATTTGTAACATTATGTATTTTAGTATCGAGGATTGTAAAGTTTCAAGAAAATTACAGAACGCTAGTAATAAACATGATGTAAGCAAATTATATAGTTTAAATGATGTCACAGATTGTTTGCACAAAATGAGACGTTTGCATTTAATGCGAGCTGAGAGCTTTAACGCCCATCCTCTTAACGAGCTTGCTCTGCCCAATAAATTGTATCCAACTATGTGCATTCTCATTAATAAAAATGATTATGTTTATCAGGTGGTTTAAATTCGCTGGTTTATCACTTATTATGTTCAAAATACATTTGTTACCGCTTATGAATTAGTGCCCTATGAATTAGGTATAGTTTTCTCACTCTGCTCTAAACCTGATAAAAATGTTTCAAAAATATTTAACGAAAAGTATTTTTATAGGAGTGTGCCCTGTAGAGCGAGAACAGTAAAATACCTTAATTGTTATCGCCAGCTGGGAGCAGCTGCTCAACTAACTAACCGTGATTGTTACCCTCCTCGCACACAACATCTCCACACCCCCGCACCCTGGCGTGCATCATTTTTTCAACCCTCTCCAGAGGACCGGCTCAACGTCGTCTTGAGATTGCTATACTTAGCATTAAATTGTGAGGCTCTTAAAAGGTATTTCGCTTGGATTACACCGAACGCGGCATCTTTTTTTTTCATTGCGCTCGTCTAGATTGCGCTCGCTTAGCTGCTTTGTAAATACCTTAAAGGTATCGGTTGGCATAAACTGGTCCGGGATCCGTGTTGACGTTAATGAGCCGTCCCTTTCGCTATCTCGGAAACGTACGGTTATAACGGTTGAAATTCGCGATACTTAAGAATTATCTCGGGTTGGCTTTTTTTCGCATACAGTTTTTATAAACTCTCATTTAGGGAAATCAGTTCTGTATTGGGGAGCCGGTTTCATATTCGACAACATAATGCCCTCTCATCAAGTAAATTATGACTTTAATCCCATAGAAATTCCACTGAGAATTTACCCGAATTTACTTTTAAACTTCACTTTCTCTGGCATTCAACGCTCGGTGATTTATGCAAACTAGAAAATTCTGAAGTGTATAAAGAACTTTACAGTGCTTAAACTAACTGCAGTGTCATGGTTAAAAGAGTTTCAATATTTAAAATTCGGGATTCAATTTTTCTATAAGTAAATTTAGAAACAAAGCAAATATTTTAAACTATAGATTTCATTTCCACATATTGCAGCTGTATTGTATGCTAACTAAAAAAGTTTTTGTCAAAAAAATGAATCGATGACATCACTGGATTACTTTATGCAAACAATGCAAGAATTGGTTTAGATTCATACACGTCCGTAAAAGTCACTTTACAGCTCGCTTTTTTAACTTTAACTTTAATCTAGTAGTACACACGTGGATACCATACGACGGTATTAGGTATCGTAGCACAGTACAATATAGTGATAGCCTTAATGCCACCCTATTTATTTGGTACAAAGCACTTTAGACTTATTTACTTCTCTAATACGGTCTATTCGCAAAGATAAAAGAAGTTAATTTTATAAATGGGCCATTCCTGTATAGGGTAAGTAATCTTGCTTCGGTGGCGTTATCGGGCTCCAATCAGCCAAAGACAGATAGCGCGGTCGACACACGAACGGCGATTGATTAGCCAGACCCGCACTACCCTGACGGGTTAATAAAGCCTCCTGCTACCCGCTGATTGCCTTGTAAGCTACCCATTCTGCTTTCCGCCCGAGTTCCATGAATCGATTACTTTATGCAATCCATCATATTACAGAGAAATTGGAAGCCCCGGAGAAACGGAATTAAAGTCCGAACACGAATTGCCAAATTGAATGTTCGCGTAAGGATGTAGAGTTATGCGTGGGTTTTCCCTCTTCTAATCCTACTAATATTATAAATGCGAAAGTTGTGAGTTTGGATGTTTGTTACTTTTTCACGAAAAAACTGCTGGACAGATTTGAATGAAACTTTACAGTAATATAATATATAAGTTTTACATCGGAATAATATATAGGCTGTAATTGGTAATGATTTTATGTAATTTTGGTCGTAATATTACCCAATTACTTTGTATCTAATCCGATACACGTATCATCGATCATATACACGTCAATTAAAGCGGAAAAAAATCTGAACTGGCAAAAAATTGCCTAAACCATTGAAGTTACACGGAGATGATGTAACGTTGGATTGTTCATAGTACAGAATAATTATAAGAAAAATAAAATGAATAATAATTTTAGGTTGTAAATGTAATATTTTTCAAACCAGATTAGTTTTAACATACGAACATCCTGTTATGATCTTATGTAATTACATTATACGTTTATAATTAATATTATAAACTTATTTGAAAAGAAACAAAATCATCACTATATTATACACCAAGGGCAGTTTTATTACCAGTGCCCGTTAAAATTTGAGATAGTTATCTGACATCTAGAACTGTTTAGTAGATAAAAGTTGTTGATATATTTATGATTATCTGACATACTTTGTCTCTATCTGAGATTTGTGAAACAGAAATTCATAGTTATGTGGCAGATAAAAATTCAAATAGTCTATTATAAGTTTTATCAGCAAGTGGTGAAACTGGTCGTAAGTATCATAATATTATATTAAAAAAATCAGTTACTTCGATGCACTTAAATTAAGTGGTATTTAACGTACAAATATTTAGCGTGGTTTCAGTAAAATTTGTTATAATATTTTTTTAGTTTTATTCCTTTGCCCTTATATTTATAATTCATTAAAGATGAAAGGAAAAATAATCTAGTGTGACACATTCTTCATTACCTCAAAATAATACATTGAACGATCCGGATCTTTAAAACAATAATTTGAACAAAAATGCTAATTATTAGGTAGATTTGATTGTCAGCTGTCGTCTTCGGCATTGTTTTTACTAACCTACCGAAAACAGAATATCTACTTAACAAACATAGAAAAAAATATTTACCGTCTTTAATTAATAAATAATACATCTAAAAACATGAGTATTACTAATTGAATTCGATCAAATTCACTCATGATTTCATGTCAGTATCACAATTTGTTACTTCTCTCTACTTAAGTTAAAAATTGTTTATGAAAGTATACTTACGATTACAAGTTTACGCTTTACACAACCCCTACATTTTGGTGCTAGATTGTCACTTCAGCTTCCATTAATCTTTGTTTGAATGAGCTGCCGTCACGTACGATCATAATGCACTTATTTTGTGTTGATTTAAAGAAAGATATCGTCTGAATTAAGAATATGTCCTGTATCACAGAGAACTTTACAACATACAAGAAACGAACATAAAGAATACCCAGACACAGAAAAACAATTTGTGAACCACACTAAGTATTGTTCCATGTGAGGTTTGAACCTAAACCACTCAACGCAGTAGGGAGCGCTTAAACCACTACACCAACCGTGCAGTCAAAACTTATCGGATTAGATACAAAGTAATTGGGTAATACTTTAGAAAATAATGCTTATATAGAAGACTCAGTCATAATAAATAAGTATCCGTTTCAGATTAACAATCAACTTTCACGGTTGTCGTATTTACTGGGATTAGTTAGGGTGAAAACAACAGTTCTGTTTTAGCGTACAAAACTTTATCCCTGTTGCGGTGTAAATTAATCAAAGTATATAGTATTGTACAGTAGGTGATTATGGAACAAGCGGGTGACAGAGGGCGGTGGAGAGTGGAGGGGGGTAGAAAGCCCGTCCGGCACAAGTTTGGGCAACAATTCTGGTCCGCGGATCGGATTAGGCTGGGGCTGCTCGCGGTCACTAGCAGGTCTCATGAACATGGTATACGTTTCACAAACTTCTTTACGCCACTGGAATTAGAAAGTCACTCACCAACAACAAATCTGGATTTATTTGGTGTTCTGAAATTGACATGTCTGAACTCCTGTCTCAACGTGATTGAGTCGACCCTCACAAGTTACACGTATTGGCTAAAAGCGGAGAAGTCTACTGTATTTCGTAGGATTATGCAACAAAAAAGTGCGTTAAAGCAACCCTTTTTAGGTGGTAAGGCGATGGGACGTGAAGTTTCTTCCGCCAAGCTACCACCCGGTAGCTTGGCGGCCTTGCGAGCGACGCGGACTCGCAGCCTAATTGTTTGACGAAAATAAATGATTCCCAAAATAAAAATAAACGAGAGTTTCGCGTTTCGAATTAATTTTTAACGTTACATTGCCTTTTAATTTACGTCCTATTCTAGATTAATCAAGAACTGAATGACAGAAATAAAATCGTTTCATTTCTTATTAACTTGGTAATAAGAGATTAAAAATATAAGAAACTTTATTTTCATGAGGCTGTGCATAATTAAAGTATTTTATAATCGCCCCCACTTCAAGTAAAATTAAAAAAACTTTTTAATGTCCCCATTGACGACAGAAACTTAGTAAATGTTGGTCCCCTTTCATTAAGTGTTTTAAAATGACAAAAAATATTAGGAAAATTAATAGAACGAAAACTTGTGGGAGTGGACAGATAGAGGACATAAAAAATAATTACCTTGTATATGTGTAAACACTAAAACTCGTTTTGAACCGTGATTGTTAATACGCACGCCAACGTCCCCAACCTAAAATGGGTCAGAGCCGGTAGAAGCTCTACGATTAATATTTACGTAGGTGAGTTGGCATAATTGTATCTTGTTAGTCATTTAATTGCTTCGACTACACCGATCCTTGTTTAAAATATATTAAAGTAATTAACTAAAGAGGCTGCAAGAGGGTTTTCTAGAATAATAAAGCATGTTAAAACGAGTTCTGCAGATACGATTCTTTAGTTTTATAAAGGAAACATTTATAAGCGGCAGTAAAATGTAAAATATGAATAATTTTTTTTCGTTGTTTTACAATGTTAATAAAGAGTGGAAGTTATTTTCAACTTACTTGTAAAAGTTGTTTGTGACAACAATAAAAAATATCAAAATATTTACATATATATTCAATGATGTATTTGTAAGTTATGCAATACGAAAGCATCATTTTTGATTACCTCGGAAAAAAGGAAAAATTCTTCGATTTAAATGCTAAAACCTTAGTCTTACAATATTTATATATACATATAAGCAAGTCACCTAGAACGTGAGCATTGTATAGTCACGCGAGGTTAATCTGTCTTCATTTCCTATCTATCAGAATACCGTCCGACCTGCGGTTGGAACGAAGTGTTGTAAAGCATTAGTCGCTATCAGGCGACTCGGTTCTTGAAAAATGATGTTCCACCACACCTTACCGCTGTCTCCTAGCAATATTTCAATGTTTGCTTTGTATTTATAAAGGTTACTAGGTTCGCGTGTCTATGATTTCTTACCTACTTTCTTTCATTAAAGTAATATTCTTTTGATTCCAGGTACGTATCGTGATAGATATACGTAAAATAAGTAACGCCTTCATTAACTAGTGACGTCACTCGTTGTGCAGATATTTGTTCGTTTTTATTCATAATTTATTTTACCCAGACTGTTTGGGAACAGCAAAAATGAAATTATGTTTCAAAAATGTACGTGTTTGAATTAAAATTTTGCGGCTTTTTGATGTGTTTGTCAAACAATTTGTGCGCTTGATGTGTCGAGGGACATGATTGCAGACACTTTTAAAAATGAGTTTATTAATAGTAGTAGGCACAAAAAACATGAATATTTTAAATCTATTTGTGTAATCTCTTCAAATATTTTATAAGTTAATAGGCTAATATAAAATAATAATCTGATATTACACATTCTAAAGTATCGCTTGATTTAAGTACATTATTCCAATTGAATAAGTTAATCGCTCTTTCTCTCTTATTGAACAACATACCTTGGATACAGTTGAAGTGTCTAGTTATTGCAAAAGAAATTGTAATTTACGTATCTCGTTATATCCGAGAAGTGTTTACCGATCACAGTTCTAGTTAATTTAAAATAAATGTTGCACAGTGTTAAGAGCTCTCATTAAATCACTTTCTTGTTTTCGAATTCAAATACAGTCCTTGTTTTATAAAGTGCTACTATTTTATTTCTTTAAGTAGGCTACTTTATGATAAATCTTAACTTGGTGGCCTTCTTCTTCTCTATCAAATTGACTCTTCCGGTGTTCAACATAAAACCGGTAACCGATTCCGATATCAAAATCCAATTGATACAGCATAACCGAACCACTACTCCGATGAATATGATCTATCCTATGTGCCTTTTGATACGAAAATTGAAAGTGCAATTCACTAATACCTTTCTACTCTCACGGTTTAGAGCTGCCATGAATATCAATCCGTAGTTATACACTTAAATATGTAATAAACTACTTTGATGCTGAAGTACACTCTCATTTTTATGTGTATTCAAAACCAAAACTTTTATTAAAGTTTTTTTCTTTATTTACGGATATAGTGTGAAATCTACACTCGTAAGGAGAAAAATACGTCTTCATAATAATTTTTACTTTTTATAAAGAGTGAAAGTTCTCTTGTGTCTCATATTTATCTAAGTTGGAAGAACATAAGAGAGAGGTGGTTGAATATGATAACGGTTCATATTTCACTTAAAGATATACGAGATGGTTGTAAAATCCAAGATTCAACGTGCAAGCGACCATTTATATGGTATTTCGTCCATTTTATTTGACGTCCGAATGCTTAACACTCGCATAGATAGATGTGTTGGTGATGCAAATAAGCGATGTTTTGCAGGAAATATCGCTTAACGTGGAAGAAAGACTAGGCATAGTTTTCTTTTTTACGTAGACGAAATAAGTTCCTTCCTTCGATATAAATCAACCTTATTATATTCTATGAACGCCAAGCAAAGATGAATATAGTGATAGTGTCTTCAGGGTTTTTTTATAAATCAAATCACCGGAATTAAGCAAGTCAGATGAGTAAACCAAAAATAAATCATTTTGTAGGCACCGACGATCAAAAAATACATAAATAGAAAAAAATTAAGCGCTAAAATGAAAACCGACAACAACAATGAAACGTGGCTTTCCATAAATAACGGTGCAGGCTTTCGTTACGGATGTGGGTAGATTTTGAGAGTTTATATAGCCGCCGAAGCGTGGCCGGTAAACAACGAGAGAAATTTGAATTATGAGATTTAACATTGAAATAGCTCGCTTCTGTTTTATTGTACAAAGAATTTACTTTTGAAATTATTAGAAAGAGTCCTGACGGCATAACGCCAATACCAATATATTGACCAATGAGAATTAATATGCCCTTCGCGTTTTTATTTTTGCTGTGTAGATCTTTGCAAAAAGAGAAGTAATGAATAAGTCAAGAGGAGATAAGCATTGGCGTGAAATATCGTTTGTCAAGTCTCAATTACTATTTTTTTTTCAATTAGGCTGATTGTATTATTACAGTTTTTTCATTAAAATGTACCTATCTATATTATTTTGCAACAATTTTGCAATTTTACATTTATTACACAGCCAAAAAGCATTATGGCTTTTCAACGTTAACACTGATACATGATGATAATCGCCGGGCCCGCTTACTAAACGTCAGACGCTTTATACGAAGATGACAATGGCTTTATGAATTTTTAGCACGTAATCGGTTTACCTTGAGTTCAGGTAGACAATGAGGGTTCATAGTGTATGCGTACGACCGGATACGAGTAGCTTGGAGAGACCGGTCCTTCATACATAGTTGAGTGGGACACCCTCGCTTCAAATTTAAAATTCACCCCATAATGGGGAAAATGAGACTCGCTGTTTCAGCACGATCATCGTTGTAATACTGAAAACCTAAATAACATTTGAAAAGTACTTGAACCGCATTCTATGCGGTATGTAAATATCTAGCATTAGTTTCTAATTCCATGATATATGAAAATAATGTTGTGACATATAAACTTCTACCAAACTTATCCGATCGGTTTTTTAGAGATATACTTCAGGACCTAATAAAAGTGACTTTCGGACCTGAAACCTGTCAAATATTTCCAAATAAATAAAAATAAAAATAGGTCATGTGGAGTCATTAAAATCGCTATTTAATTTTTTGAAATTTTTAATTAACTGTGTAACAATGTTTAAACACAAAATAAAATTATTAATTTTAATATTCTACATTTGTAAGACTAATTATGAGTAAATTAGCTTAAGCGAATCACTTATTACATGCAGAAGGTTATTTCCAGTATTAATGTTGTATATTTTTTACTGAAAATTAAAATTCAGTGCATTTTCCAATGTTAATATTTTTGGATTATTCATAAATGAATCAAAAAAATTTATTGTTAACTCCATGTGTTTTTACTCTTGATATATATATGTAATTATTTTTATCAGTTTTCATTGTTTGCGTTGCACTATCGAACTCATGCCTATTAAAAAAAAGACGTTTTGCACTGCAACATGTAGAATTGCCGCTTTGTCGCCAAATAATAATAATTATAAAGCTTTATTAATTCCATATATAGAATGTTTACACAAAATTACATAATTTGAATAAATAAGCATCGATTACATTTTAATAACATTAATTTAATTATTTAATTACATATTAATTTTCTTATTATTTATTTTATTCACCAATTATCTACTTATTCAAATTAACCATTTATTTACTGCATGGACCCCATTCGGGTAAAAGCCTCCCCCAAGGCACGCCATCCTTCTTCCGTAAAGCCAAATACGGAGTACAATATAGTAACTTACTGTACCAGAGACTTCGACTCACACAAAAGAATATTTGCATGAAAATCCTTCAATTTATAGCCAATATTACATTAAAAAATTGATGAAAACTTCTAAGAATTAAGTAAGCTCACGAAATTATATATGCTGATAATTAAGGAAATTTATAGCAAAGTAATGAAAAAAAACGACAAAATGGTAACGTTGTTAAAACAGAACGATTATTGGTAATCTTTTCGATCGTCATAAGGCCGCACACGAGGTTGATCGGCCCCAGATAGCTACAACATAATATTACCTCTATATCCGTATCCGGCTCTTATCTTTTGCACGGTGAATGTTGCATTTGATCCAATTTGACAATACAATCGGATCCCGGGTATTGCAATGGCATTATCTCAGACAATCGTGGGCCGTGTGGTCTCTAATACGATCTACACTAAGAACTTCCGTTTGTTGCTGCCTATCACCACTTACCCACGAGGAAGATATCCACCTCATTACTTATCGATAATTAGTTATTGATTTTACTGAAATTTTAATTCACAAAGAAGAAGTTTAATCTTATGTTCTAATATTCATTTCTGATTGGTGACCTTTATACTACTTAAACTTAAATTACTCCATATTCTTATACCAAACAAGAATGATATAACTGGTTTTACACAAACTTTAGTTTTCGTAACTTTATAATAAATTCAAACTACAGGGTGGGTAAAAGAGACAGATCTGGCTATCGGTCTTTACACTTTTATTTTAAAAAAACCTATTAAAAGGTGACACACGTTATCTTTAATATATTGTAATCAGATCATCTGGAATAATTTTTGATTTTGAAGAAGCTACAACATAGTTATGCAAATATGGTATAAAGTATACAGTACTCTTTCAACCTCCAAATCTATTACGTATGTAATTTATTTTTCTGATTTGCTTAGTTTGACTTTTACTCCTTCGTTTGTTATGAATAGTAAAAATCCATAAAAAGTGTATGTTTTTATTGAAAGATGGGGTACAACAGGAGCTACTGTATACCTACGTAGAATATTCAAATGAAACTTATAATCGCTTAAGCAAACAGGCACCCGCTTTATAGTCAGGACATACATAAAATATAAAATTCCAAATCCCAACAACAAACCTTTATAAGTCCATAAAAAGGATCTAACGTTAAAAAATGTAAATCTGTTGCCGGTCGAATACACGCATAATAATTTGAAATCCAATCGTCGAGTCCGCCGTGGTACCCAGGGAAATGCTCCAAGGTGAGAGGGCACCGGACACTGGAAAATCTTTCCCTCTTCCCTCCCTGATAAGATTGTCCAGTGCAACTCCCAAAACGCAGAGGGATTGAAAACTTCTACTGAAACGAAACCGAACACAGTATCCTGAGGGATCAATACGTTCGGAAATATAATATCTGGATAGTTTGCGCTCGACTTGAGGTCTTGACTTTTTGTAATATTTTTTTCTGCTATATTAGTTAAGAACACACCCTAACTTTCTGTATCGAGTTGTTTGAAATAAATCTAAATAAACTTAAATCGATTCTTCGCTCTCAATATAAAAATATAACTAATATTGCCATAACATAAGTAAAATTTTCGCATTGTAGTGTTTTAACCGGGGATTAAAATAAAATCTATGACAATTTCCTAAAAAAATATTTAATTTTTGTTTGCTTACAGACTATTACTTTTATACATACATTAACCTAATTTGTAGCAACGTTTGAACATTTTCAGTACATTGTATGAGGTTGTTATGTTGTCGCACTGTCACTGTATACCTCTGAGACATAAATAAGTGGGTTTGCGAATTTTTCCTGGTGAAGTTGAGCGGTTGTTTACACTGAAAGCGGAGTCGTTTACTTAAGGGGCCATGGACGGGGATCACTAACGTAATTAGCGCAGTTTGTCGGCGTCTGAACCGGCGTCAACTAACTTAATCTCAAGAAAAATGTATTGAAACAATCAGAACTTATTAGTGCTGTGCCCGTACTGAAAAGAGAGTAAGAGCGTTCAAATTGAAAGCAAATCGAATTTTAATGATCTTTGTAGTCTCCATATTTCCTTTCAATTGTTTCACAAAGTTCTATGAAGATAGTCAAACAGCCTTATGGGTTCATACAGTGATATTTAAACTGTGAAAATAGTTTTAGTTATGCTTTACAATTAGCTAAGATACTATTAGTAACATATTGAATTGATGAAATGAGAAATATTCCATTTATTTTCATTAAATTCAAACAGTTATTGTATCTCTCTTGTTCGAAGCAAAATCATAAAATGAATTTCACGTTAACAATGGTAGCCAAAAAATCAAAGCACGTTGCATTACGCACAAATAGATATAAAACCACATCGATGACATATGGCAAGTTTATTTCTACGCTAGAGAGAGACATTCGATTATACCCTTGAACGTTTCTAATTTCCTGGCACTCGAATGTGGTTAACGCAATTTCCGATACTGTATGTATAAGGTACCTGGGGACAACCGGGCTTCGCTATTGGGACCATTATCGTAAAATCAAATAAAGAGTCTTTTCAAATTATACGATTGAGATCAACTGTCAATAAATATGCTTAAAGCGTATTTAAGTTGATACAGAGTTTGTCTAAGATTTTCTACTAATATAAATGGCAAAACCCAATGTTTATTATGTTGTAATCGATAGCAAACATTATGTAGAAGTATTTAATGGAAATCGCATAATCTTTTATGTTATTCAGTACAAGAAAATTAAGATTTAAATTTCTTTAAAAAATTAAAATATGTAACTGTTGCAATAATATGCAGGATATATAATTAGAAAACTGTAATACCGTTTCGATACCGTGACGATAATTTAGTTTTTGTTTTAATCGAAACTCAATATCCTGGGTATGTAGATTTGCCAGGATCTCAACCCGCGAGAGTACATTGAGAGCATAATTAAAGTGGCCTCGTGGAAGCTAGCTATACTGTATAAAGTGAGACAATTCTTCTCGCCTGAGCACCTGTGTCTTCTCTATAAGACCCAGGTCCGCTGGCGTGTGGAGCACTGTTCTTATCTTTGCGATGCATCTGTGCATTATTTGCTGGACGTTCTCGATCAATTGCAGCACCAAGCAGTTTATATTATAGACAGTCCCGAAGCTACTGACTACCTTAAGCTTCTGCAGTTGCGAAGAGATGTCGCTTCTATGGCAGTCCTCTATCGCCTTTATCATGAAGAGTATTTCCAATTGGTCCAACTGGTCCCACCTCCCTGCTCTCCCCTACAGAATGAAATGTGTTGGCCTTGGAAATTACCGTTTTAGAATAGTAGACAAACGGCCCTAAAATAAACGGTTCGGTTCGTTAAAACCTGGAACTCACTAGTAGCGCACGTGCTTAAAAAAAAGGCGTTATACATTTCGTAAGCTTCTGGAACTCAAACTTCGAAACAATTAAGGATGTACTGCATTTTCCAGTTCAGACCAACTGTAAATATTTCTTTCTGATTTTTTTTTTGCTTTAAACTTACATCGATGTTCAATGCAGCAAAAGGTTTACCCTCAAATTACTAAAAATGTGTAATTATTTTAAAAAAACTTGTTTCAATGTAAAGACATTTTTAAAATGTTAAGCCCATCGTACTAGTATATATTTTAGCAGTTTGTAAACTAAAAATAATGCGTTGTGAATGTCATTAATAAAATAAGTAAATATTGTGGATACATTTGAATATAATATTACTCTAGAGAAAAAACAAAACTATTTGCGCAACAAATGACTACATTCAATAAAATTTGCCTATTCATTTTATTAAGATGAAAATCTTGAAATAGCTGGCAAGGCAAAAAGTCCCAATGCCTACATACCGACGTTCTCAACTCCAAGATATTGACTTTACCAAGAATAAGAGAAAAAGATAAATATTTGACAGTTCGCAGTAAGGAAATTTTCTTCACTGAATGATTGACAATATATACTGAGCTTTTTGTCGAGTTTTGCCTCTAAATCTCGAATGTAGTTACCGTATATCCAAGGGAAATATTTCAAACGTAACGTCTATTTTTAGATTTTTTGTATAAAACTGTACCTAAACATTTAAATATTTTAATTGCAACAAACACTTGCATTTATCCTATTTGTTTATTAATTTAGGTGCATTAAACTGTGTGTGCGCTTATAGTCATACATTTTATTTCAATACATCTCTAATTGCCCTCACTGGATCTTCCAAAGACCGACTAATAGAAAATTGCATGTAGACGTTAAATCCGTCTCATGCGTTGGTAATGCAGAGATTGACATCCAAATTTTGGAATATAACAATTTGTAATTTTGGAGTAGAGTGCTTTCTTGGAAACAACAACAAGTAAGTTAGAAAGAAAAGGTGAGTAGTTGAAGGTGATCATTGACTTATACCTGTAACCCATACTGATTGTTGGGAATCTCGAAAACTCTAACTTGTTCTATCCTAATTTTGAACTTAACTTAACCACAAAGTATATCTTCTTTATATACGTTCTTTTCACAACAACTAATTTTGAACTTAACTTAACCACAAAGTATATCTTCTTTATATACGTTCTTTTCTCAACAGATGGATATAATACAGATTCAGTTTCCTTTTTTCTTTTTCCTTATTGGTATTTTATCTTTTCATGTCTCAAGAATAGTCTCCGTTTCTTTTGTCCTTCAAAGATGAAAGATATAAACCTTCTTTTTTAATTTTCGAATTCACTCAACTCAATCGACGGTGCCACTTGGTGTATTCATCGTCATTTATCATTAGCTTCATTTATTTTTGTGCCTCGAGAAGATATGATTTATCACACCAAGGCTACAAGCGTAGGTCTGTTTTTGCTGCGCCCGCGAAGATATTAATCGCTATCGTGCGCGTGCCACCAGTCGTTTGTTTTCGTTACACTGGCATAAGCCATTAATTATCAATGAACGTCCAGCCGTACTATGATGAAGGTACCGTTATGTCCCAAGCTTTTCCAGGTGACAGCATCCTTGCTATCAACCCTTTTTAAGCCTCAACATTTAACGCCGAGTGTCTGATGTCATAAAAGTGTCCGAACCGGGTACGTGCCGCGGACGTTAAATTCGTGATTAAATTGTTCTGAACGACCCGCTTTCCACCGTAATAAAAAAATAAAGATCTTCTTCTCCCGTATTATAAAATAAGGCTTTATTTTCAATGAATATATTAGGCAAATTTCTTAGAAAATTTAATTTGCGATATTTTTTACTATCTGTTATTTGAGTTATTCTAATATTTGTTTTACATTTCTTAGCTGCGGTAGAGAAACGTCAGTCATGATGTTATAATACTGTTTAATTTGTTAGATATCTGGGTAATTTCTGTCTTAATATTATTAACTCATTATGTTAGGGATACCGAAATCGCATATTTTAGTATCTGTCTTAAAATTGAATGTTATTTGAGAGTCTAATCCAAATTCAAATCAAGAACTGATAAATTAACTGAGACCGCCTTAAATAGTTAAAGAATAGGTAGGAATCGATTGCCGAAAATTATTTTCTAATTTCTCTTTGGCTAGTACTGCCATCTGGCGTGGAGCGACATGTGCTATGACACATTGATAGATGGCACTAGTCATCCGCCTGATTGATTGTTGACATCTCTACGAGCTTGTCGTATCCACCATAACTCTTCTATACATACATTCAAAAAATCTATGGGCAACACAAATTTGCATATTATTATGTTAATGGCATTTAATTTAAAATATAATTTTTAGGTAGGGTAAGAACGTTAGAAATAGTTAGATAAAGCAAACAGTTTGACATAATACAATAAATGCTTAAAATATATCCACTGATGTACACATCTTATAATTTTAAAACTCAGACAATAATAACAACAAACTAATATACTTATAAATAAGCAGTAATAATCAAACGCAACTTCTAAGTTATTCCTCTGAATTCAAACCTTCTAATCCACTTTAAATCAAACTTGTGACATTAACGGGCATGAGGTACACCCAATCGATGTGATTGTAATTGTAAAGTTTGTTTCTAATTGAAGATTCCCGGGTCGCGAGGGTCGACGTCACGTGAACGCAATTCCGGCGATTAATGATGCGAGCTAATCCAACTAAGCAGAGATGGAAGGCATCATGGGACTCGTCAGCACGTCCGTCCTACTATTTGATCTCGAATAGTTGGAAATTCTGGCATCATATTGAGGTTTATTGCTAATCTGTCTGAGTTGGATAAATTTTGCTCCTTTTTTGATATCACAAATAACACTTTTCTAGTTTTTTTCGTAAAAAGTATTGTTTGCAAATTTGTGAACCTGCCAAACGTTTTCATACTTCGATTAAACTCAGCTGTCAAAAAGCTGACTTTTTGTATAATGTTCTGAGTTCAAAATTTAAAGGTTAGGCTTTTAGTTATGAATTATGAGTTTGAACTCGAAAGTGAAACGTATATTGCAACCGAGTTATCGTAGTATCCCAGAGGACATGCCGCTTCATTAGCCCAACCGTATTATCTCAAACCTTAATGATTTCACGCTTCCCTACAGCATTTCGACAACTTTGATAGCGGGTGGATCCTGTAATCATAACGAGAGTTACGATTAAACTTTCAGTTTTATCTTTCTCGCTTGTTGATTAACCGAGTAGATTTACCGCTCGGGTGTGTGTATCTCTAATCAATGAGTGCTTAAACTCTTTGAAAATTAAAGCTGATCACTGGAATGTCGAAGTGTTTGAAATAAATTTTAGTGTCGACGGATCTTTTTTATATAATATAAGAGATTCTCTGAACAATCGGATAATTTTGCATTAATATTTTTTGTTTGGTTCTCATATTTATTTAAATAAAAAAATGACAAGAATACAACGACAATGGGTCGGTAAATATTCTATTCATAATTTTCGTAATTTTGTGATAACAATGAGTAAAGATTTAAATGAACTATAAATAATGTTTTCTAATTTCTTACTTGCTACAGATTTACGATTTACATTTCCACTGCACTTAAATTAAATCATATTATCAAGTTTCGCAGGTGACATTTACCTTCATATTTTTATATTACTGGTTGAAACTAGACTAAACATCATCATCTTGGTCATCATCTTCTTAGTCTGGCATCTTGGTCTAACAGCTACTACTTACATTGGGTGAGTTAGAGGGAAGCTAGGTGTGAATATTCCCCTTATACTTAATATCACAGAGCACGACGAATTTTTCTCATATATATACGTAAAAAGTCACTAAATATAAAAATTTTAGGTTTTATTTTCTTAAGCTGTGAAAATAAAAACAATAATAATTTTAGACATTGTTTACTCGATAGAATTATTCGTATATTCTAAGATGTGTACATAAAATAAGCACGTAAATCTGTCACCTTGAGCGTGTACATTTGAGGACGAGAAATTAGCCTAGTATTTACAAATTTTAACATTATATATTCTCTTTGTATGAACACATTACGGTACGGACTAATCCAAGTGTAACATATTCATTTAGACGGTGTTCGTACGAAACTCAGAAACCGAAACAGCTAGGTAAATTTGGCAAGAACAAAAGCAAATTAGCCTTTATACCGTAACAGTAAAACGTGGGAAGAACGAACATTGCGTCAGGTGATATAACGACATATTATTTTATTTGTTTCTTGAATTAAGATACTATAATCTGCGTTCTATGAACGATGTATTGTGCTTTCAGTCAAGATACGCTTTTGTCGACTAAACCTTTATCTTATCCACCTATCGTAAAATGTTGTCTTTTTTCCGATTGCGAAATATATTGGTTCAGTTCTCAGAATGCCTTGTGTAATAATGTCTGTATAGTGATGAAATGGAAGTGTGTCGACTTCCACATACAGTGCAAATAGAAAAACATATTACAGCGCTATCTAGCGAAGATACATCGAACTAAGGAGTACAATGAAGCAACTATTAATCCTGTATCGCGAAATAGAGATTCTTGTGGCGATCAGTACCTGTATATACAACATCTCAGCATCAACCGTTGGGCCGGGCCCGCCAAGCATGATCACCTCGCCTCACGGAGGATCTTCTCTTTGTGTCTGAGGGTCACGATACCCGTTCCCTCCACAGAAACGATGGACTGACTTACTAGATTTTTTTCTTAATTTTCATTTTATTGGTTTACGAGTACAAAGGACAAGATAAGTTACCAAATATAAGTAACCAAATAATTTATTTTTATTATCAAGTAACCAAATAACTTTTTATTAGAATCTGTAAATTTTGTGCTTTCTTTTAATTAGTGAGAAGATTATTAAGAAAACATTTCTCCAATATAGCTAGGTCTTCTTGTGCGTATTGTTTTATTGATTCTACCGAGTATCCAAAGTAGGATAGGCAAGTATCATCGGTATATAATTTAATATGTCCTTTTATTGCCATTTTATTAATATTGTGATATATATGTGTATATTGTCTAGATCTCACACGGATAAGCCCATAATAATGTCAAATCTTTGTTATTTTGCTATAAAACATGAGCTCTAAAATATTTGCAATAATTATAACAGCATAGTCATAAAAAATATACCTTCACAAAGGTAAAGCACTACTAAATGATATTCAGCCCAAATCACTTAAACGCTTACAAGTCTACGAAGTGCTACCGTATGTAGAATCAGCTACGAACCGTAGCCGCACTGCGTTACCTACACGCGCTCATATAAATCTCACTCGAGGATTACACGGATTCGCTTACAAGTTCTTGGTTCCTTGCAAGATATTAACGCTGAGTGCAGCAAAAGTACCAATACGACCAAGTTTTAGATGATAAACTGTACGTCACTATTACAGAGTTCCTAAATATGGCTGGAGTTGAATGTCTTACTTTGTAACTTACTGTTTTATGCCATTAGTGACCCAGAGGCTATTTTGGGTAAAGTATATATAATTTCAGCAAGTTAGGCTTTTAATTTTTAATTTTCTTCTTGTACTTGTATTATGTGTATGTCTGAGTATTTAAGAATTAATATGTACAAATTCTATGGTAATAATATTATAAAAAGAAATAAACGCGCATTCATAAAAACACACAAAAATATGTTCATTGTTATTATTAATAGTATGACATTATACAATGCAAATTAAAATGTCTACTAGCTGTCAGCAATCTGGCCTCTTAGTTATTTACATTCCCTGTTTCGCTTCAACGTTAATGGACTTTACTGTCAGGTACATCTTTAACCACAGTCGGTTAACGAGTACGACTTGTTTGTTTGATGTTGGTTTTTAAAGCTCATTTTTATTTATTTACTCACGGTTTGTTAGCGACTTATTTTATGATGAATATACATTTTTGTGAGACTGAACTTTTAGTCTAAATGACTGGGTTATATTTAAATAACAATTATGTAACAGTTTGAGGATAATATCGTATTAGAATAAAAAATATACTAATTAGTATTCATATTTAGTAGACATGGCTTAATTTCTTAATGAAGGTCCCTCGCGACACGGGATATATTGCCAATATGGGAGCTGTCTTTCAAAATGAAATAAATAGAAGAGGAGAGGCCTTATCGTGTTTAAAACTTGTTTATTGTCTTTCTTCAATAAATTTTATCATTATATTCTATTTTCTTTTCACGTGTGGAAGCCCCCTCATGCCGTCACCCCACCGGGGTTTACGGCGGGGAGGTGTGTCGGAATCGTACCAACTAAAACCACACGGTATGCCACTCTGCGCCTGGGATAGGAGGGATCCAGGAACAGCTGTTATTACGACATCTGGATCATAATCTATTATGACTGAAGAAAATCTGATAGTTTAATAGTATATCCATACTGATGAAACCTTAAATTTCTTTTGCAACTCTATATGTTTTTTTTTTGTTTTTGCTACAAGAGTCAAAGTGTTTTTGCTACAAAATTTTAGAAATTTAATTGTATGATTTTTTCAAGTTGTCGGCATTGGTATTATAATTTTTCGTCGATTTCTCCTTACTATGCTCCTTTTCTTTTTTAAGATCTGAAGCTAACAATGTTACAAACCAGTGTTTGAATAGTGATTCAATCAAAGCATTCTTCACTATAGTAAAAAACAAAGATTTTGTTGTTCTGAAAACATTATCTATCATCGTGACGGTGTTTATTTGATTTCAATTGCTCCTTCTAGTAGCATTAACTATCCTAGTTACTCACAAAGTGAGTTCACTTTTTTTTAAAGAATAATATTAAATTTGAAGAGGCATTTGATCATTTACTGGAATTTTGATTAAAACCATCAAAACTTATTTATAATTATATTTATGTTCCAAGCGTTCATTTAAAAGATTTAAATATAGTATTTGCAATTAAGTTATCCAAAGAAGTTTTGAGTATATCCAAAGAACTATATTTTACGTAATAAGTGAGAAACAGTATTTCCATTATGATTATAACACGACGGTCCTAGCTAGGGTACAAAGCGAATAACCTCTCTTAATACTGGGTCCCGACGTAATAGGTGGTATTCAAACACCGGTAAACCAGGACATACGGCCTAAATGAACTGGAACGTTTCAACTTGATATTGCATTCGAAATATGGGAGCATTATATACCTTCATAGCCCATACGTTCTAAAACTTATACGTAAAAGTAACTTTGTCTTATAATGAGTTTGATAATATTATTTTAAATATAAATGTGGTTAACTTTAAAGTCTACCTAATTACCTAACATTCACCCTTAGCAAAAAGCTATACAATTGTATATTAATCTCCTTGTGATTAAGTCACACATGCATTGATGCAGCTCGAAGATATATAGTTAGCACTTGTATGTTAGAAACAAACGTAAACTTAATTATTTATCTACATGTTAAAAACACAAAACATGTAACAATAAGGTTATACAACCATGTGAGTACTTACTTGCTTGTACTGTATTAATTATTATAAAATTATTATATTATAAAAATAAAAATTTACATTCATTTTTTGTTTTTCAGGCATTGAAATATCCTAAAATATTTGAAAACGAATTTCATTCGGTTAAAGCTACTTATACAAATTTGAAAACCATTTAATAATAATTAGTATGTTATTAGTACTTAGAAGGGTCAGTATGTCCATCCGCCTTAGTCAGCGTATTACCTCGGTCGCCCTTATCATGGCCAAATGTTAATAGGGTACCTGTATTATAAGATATTTACACTTAATCCTTATAAATATTTAGCTGTTGGTACTAATAACTACTTATATTCCATTTTGAAGTATAAAATAAGCTATTGTCTTTATTTATAACATTCCGTATTAAGATACTGGTACACCAAATTTCGAAAATTTTGCTCAACCAATACATTTATACCAACATGCGATAAGGTTTGATCTCAATAACTGTGATTTTAATATAACTGTCAATATCATAAGTAAGTCAAAGTCATAGATCACGATTAATTTCTCTTAAAAAACGACTATATTAAATATATTTTTATTTAAGAACCTGTGAAAGCGACTAATCTGCCTGATGGAAAGTATGAATAAAACCTAAGAGTTGTCACCATACTTATTACGAATACAGACAATGCAGTATGGTGACTCACGCTGTGGTGGCCTAGTAAGATTCTTTTTCACACCCCGCTTAGTAACGTAAAAGGCACAAAAGTCAGCGGTACAGTGTATGATAAACACACTTACGACTATAACTGCCACCCTTGTATTAATGGGTCTCGTACACACCAACGAAACACGACAACACGGATGCTGTCACTTTAGGATCGTCTTCTGTGAAAGGGTAGTACTGCCTCGGTCGGGCCGGTTCATTCGTGCTGAAATCAGTGTGGCTCTTGGTAGAGCCACGCTGATTTCTACTAATAACTTGATAGGTGGTACCTATCAAGTTATTAGTAGTGCCTGTCAAGTAGTTATCTAGTTTATTTGCTCGTGACGTTTGTCTAACATTTAACCACTGCGGGCGAATGGGGACATGTACTTAGAACTACCTCCGAATTGTTTATACTAAATAACTTGCAATTTATTGAACAAGAATGAAGCACATTCTAAATTTATTAGCATATTTAAATAATGAAACACGCGGTAATGCACCAACTAGTTACTTGTTATAAACTTGTTAACACTGACTAGCCAGGATTTGTTGTCTTCATTTTTGTAGACAAATCACTGCGACCAAGGTGTGTCCCTTATTAATAACTCGTTGCCCACCAAAAAGAGTTAACGGCGTTAAGACACGATTGTTACTAAACCGACGGAATTTTAATTCGCTTCAGAGTTTATTAAGTGCGTAAAGTTTTAGTAAGGCCTCAACACGAGCGGTAAATTAAATGGATTTTACTTGTAGGCGCAAGAAAAGCCGTGCTCGTGCCCTCATCCACTCTCAATCTGATCACCTCAATATTGTCAATTTTGACTGTACTCGTTTATTTATTATAGTACCAGTTACTTATATTTTTTTCTCTTGTTACAGGTAAGACACCAACCACAGTGACATCTCTAGCAACATAATTTAAATGTACCTTAAATACTATTTTGTATTCTAAAATATAGAGGTCCTGCATAAAAAGGTAGGTTGTAAAATAAAGTAAAATGAGTGAGACCCGTAAAACTCTTTTCATACAATATTCAATAGAAGATATTTTATTATACTGTGATTTCCACAATTTACCGATAAATTCGTGCTATATCTCCTGTTTTATATCCTTCTGCAGGGCAAATTTGTTTCTTTTTCACATGATACAGTTATAAATCTAGCGGTATGCGTACGCTTCTTTGGTTACGAATCTATTTTATGACCGCACACACCGAAGGTTAACCAATAAAACCTTTTAACAGCCGTAACTATTTCGTTATAAGTTCCGAGTACGCAATAAAAACGGTGAAACAGAAATAAATCTGGGGCACAATGGCCGGCAGGACTCAGCCAAGGAGGGCACGAGGCGACGCGGGCGCGTTTCACTCTGCCAGAAATCAATCACGATCCTCTCGCTTTAATCACTCCAATTTAAGTTTTCTTTTCTTGATAGAACAAATTGATGGAAATAGTTCAACGTTAAATATTGCGATTCGTCGAGCTCTAGTATACAAAACTTCCTCTTACGCGCGTTTACGGCGGGCCAATAAATCTCAGCCGCTTTGTGCCGTCTCCCTCAACATCTTCAGCCATAAACGGCACGTGCGCCGTTATCTGTATTTTTGTAACGACCTGAAAGTGAAAAAATGTTGTTAACGTCGCTATGTTGTTGTTTGGCTATTGTTTCACGGCGGTAGGTATTGTTTAGTGTCGGACCGAGATATTTTGGTGTGCCTTTGCACAACTTTATTTAACATCATTTTTATTAAGTTATTTCACCACAGTGTTTTATTTCAACTTCAAAAACGTGTGTCTAAACTCTCACGTCAACGTCTCAGTTATATTATAATACTTTTAACATGGATAAAGCTTATCTTATTCTTTTGAATAATTGCTAACCAAGATTTTTTTATCTCCTTAGCTATTTACATCTAACCAATTTTTCAAAACTAAACAGAGAGTCCTACTATATAATTTTTATAGATAAGCTACACCTTGATAATGCCCATTACAATCTACTTCAGCAAATAATGAGGATGACCAAATTCGAAATCGAATTAAGCAGGATAATCAATCATCCCACTAAAGAGTGGGAAACTACTCTCGAACTCTAATTTCATGCAGCAATAATGATTAGTAGCTACGAGTACTTAACCAACAGATCGGTCAATGCCTGTGCAAAGTGTAAAATTATGCATGTCTGTTACTAAATAATACTTTTTAGTATGTTAGGATTGTTTTATTTGATTGTTCTACTTACATTATAATTATATATATAGCATAGATATGAATCACGGTTGACAAGCTTAGCGCTCACATTTGCGGAATTGTGTCACTATGCTCTTGCTGCCAAGTTACTTTCTGCCACGCCTTCACTTCACAATATTTCACACTTTACGTACGTCTTTTTTTATATGTAGATATACAAACATTTATTACTATTACACACTATTGACGTGTCGGTAATAACCACCTATAGCAGTAAAATATATTTACAAAGTTTATATCACAAAGTTTTCTTACCATTATAAGGACGTCAATCTTTTAAGTCTAAATATTTTTTTTAATAATTTTAATACTATTTTATATAATTGAAGCAGAATTTAATGATCAAACTACGAACGCTTGTAAACCAGCATTTGTTGCAAGCGTAAATAACCGCAACGTCTCAGTCTTTGCAATTATTACTCAAAGCATTTGACTACAACAAAAAGCAGACTAATTGCTCACTTGAAGAACAAGGCTCACTTCTCGCTCTCTCTTTCTCTTAAATTTATTTAGTCACGTTTAACAGTTATATTGCTATTCAAGGGATTTCTACCATCGAGTACCGTCTACACGATGTGAACTTGATCGATCACAGCGAGTATTGATTCTTCTTTTCGTGAAAAATTCAAATAAATATTCATAGAAATTTGAATAAGAATGTAGAATAGATTCAAATACAATGAAATATAAGGACATAATATCACGCCATAGACATAATAAATATAAACGTGTAAACAACAGAAAATTTTATTTAAAAGTTTTGCTTTTAATTTTCTTTGTGTAACCTGTGAAAAGATTTCGTAAGGGTGGAGTCGTTCTGTGTAGAGAAAACTTGTTTGCAAATATTTTGCCAAAAGTTGGTTAATTTCAAAAAGAATATTTTCTTGTAGCGAGCGAGAAGAGGTTTAAGTTTTTGTTCACATCGTCTCGTAGTCGGTCGCACGGAGTAAACACCTCACAACTTGTCCTTTTTCGAGTTCTTAAGAATTGATTTTTAAACTGTTCACAAGTTAAGTTAAAAATATTCGAAACGTGATAAAAACTATTCTAACACGAAACTTTGGAATGAAATTAGTTTTAAGCGACAAGTTCATTTCAGCTTTTTACCGGTGAGCCCGTTCTGCAATTGCTTGGAGGTCGCTATGGAAAGTTTACCAGTGCAGATTTTGATTACACACGCTCCTTCAAGAAGTTTCTTGGCGGATAGGAATATTAAATCTTATTTAAGTTAGACATCCGTGGCAGTACACGTTGTTATTTCGAATAAGGTGCTTTATAAACTCTGCAGGTGCCTGTGAACTGACTACATTTTATTGTTTCTGTTGAATTCGTTTTCACAAAATGACTCTTTCTCTTATCCACGTCCTGTATTAATACTGACCTGTATCCCCTATTTGTGTTATGTATTTTCTTAATTTTTGTGTCTCCTACAAAAAGGACACCACAAATATTTTGCTAATTGTAAAATTAATTTCGAACTATAAAATTTACTTCTTATTTAAAAAGGGTGCCACCTTATGCAGGGACTAGCTACGATCTGTAACCGTATACCGTTTATCATATATAAAATAGGCTATTGTACAATCTTTAGTACAATTTTAGTAATTACAAAAATAATTAATCAAAGTAGAGTAGAGTATGTAATAATTACAGTGAAAAATACAGTACGACGAAGCACGCTCAGTCTGTACTTTTCATTACATGGTGCATTTGCCAAATTACAGTTCAGTTTACTGGTATCACAATTCTTGATTTTCAAATTGGTTAGTTCAGGAGGTATTCACTCTCTTTAGATTACCTTTTAGAGAACAGCTCAGGTATCATACGATTTTATAATTCGACCTTTCTTATTTAATGAAATACTAAATGTTTTGCCTTATCTACACTTGTAGAACAACTGAAAAAACTTAAATAAGCCTTGACCGTTATGTACATAGGTACCATCCTTCTGAAACATTTCTCTCAAATCTCTCCAAGGCTCTCACTTACTTATCTCATATTTCTAAAAGTTGTGTTTAACAAGTTATGAAGTTAATATAAGTCATTCGTACGATTGGCGAGGAAAAGGAACTCGAAAAATAGAATTTGTGGGAGCGAGAAAATAAAAGGACGACGCCGTGCCGTCCGTGGAGCCTCTTCTGTGTGCCCAAAGTATTTTGGAACACGTCGGCAAGTTTAATGTTACCCGACGCGATGGTTGCATTTTGTGATATAGAGTGACACATTCTTGCCATCATTACTTAAAGTGTCTCAAATTTTACTTCAGCCCCAGAAATAGACTGTCTGATGTTTCATTATCATATCAGTATCGCCATTTATTTTTAACAACGAATCAAACAATCTGCGAATATTTATAACCCAATTTTCTTTATAAATTACAGTTGTTTTGCAATCTTAAATGATTATAACGAGTTGACGTCAGAAGTTCTCAAAGACTCGTCTCAGTAATCTTTAAACACAGTTTAGTCCATTAAACAAGTAAATAGTGAATATCCATTGAAGATTTTCATCAAAGTGTACTGATTGACAGCGTTGATTAAAACGTTTTTCTGGTAAAAGAGAAAATTAGAATCGAAATACTGCTACAGAGCCACAGTAAACATCGAAAAAGGCCTCTCTCTGACATTTTAATTTTATTAAACATCTCCCAGTGCCTCAGATAAAGTAGATTTCTTTCGCTGCCAAGTAAGAATTTCAACTCGTATAATAATTTAGATTACGTAGCAAGCAGTGAGCGTTCATTATCGTTCTTTTGTACCTGATTTCGTGGAGATCTCATTCGGATAGAGCGCCAGTCCGCGGCGCGGGCCTTCTCTCGAAATGGAAAGTGCGAAAATGAAATTATAAAGCCCTGCGATAAAAATAAATTAAATCGGATTTCGCATTTACCAGTAGCCAGGGTGAGCAACGTTTTGTAGTCTGTGGATTCCTTTCTCTTTTTAAATATTTGTTTTAACAGTTGATTTGTGGCGTAATGAGAAAATTCTCACTTGGCAATTTTTCTTCTTTTCTTTCGTAATATTTGAATAATTTTTATTCGTTGGAACTTTTGAGTTGAAATAAAATTTGCCACTGTTGATTTAGAAATTCAGATAAAGGCATACATGAATCTTAAAAGTATTAGTAGTACTTGAAGTTCTCTTAAAGCGGTGGTGCGCTGCGGCAAATCACTCTACATTCTCACCGACGATTATTCAAATTAGGTAACGGTACGACAAAGACGAATGGTACTAATATCGTTCACTCCGAGATGGCCAGGCGCGATAATACGCGCGGTACGTGCCCTACACACGCGCTACAGATTTCGTCCGACGATAAACACCGATTGATACCCGCGATACGGTTTTTGCGTAAATATTCAGGCCAGTTTTATGCAGGCCAGGAATGCTTTGTGTTTCTACATCTTACCTTCAGCTCTGACAGTTTTCGTTATAAAATACACCTCTTAATGTTTATTAATTTCTAATTACCTTTATTGATTTGTGTACAGTCAGCAATATGCAGCAGTAATATGTTTAACAATCACTATCTATATACTTTTATGCATAATAAACTTAAACTTGTCTTTTTATATTTTAAACTAAAAATAGATAAAACATTTCTTAAGTTTAGAATATTACGTAAATCGTGATTAATACATACATAGTGTGTTCATAATGCCGAACGAAAAACAGTCAGATATCAAAAAATTAAAATAGACTTGAAAGGTTTTAACGCCCTAAAGCCTTCACAAAATAAATAGTTGTGTCAAGTAATACAATAAATATACACCAAATATAGTCAAAGTGTCGCTTTAAAATGTTTGAAATAATTCCCTATTTCGTTACAACGCTCCCAAAAGTGTAATTTAGTGCCAATTTTCTATCCTAAATCAGTAATTTACTCGCCTTTTTTCCTTACATTATTCGTTAATTCAGAGTAAAACAATGTAATTATATTTTTATTGCTCATTCCTTGTCCAGTAAATCGGGGTTTGAAATCCCGGAGGTCGTTTTAAGTGAACCGACCCTACTTAATAGTCGTTCTCTAGGCATGGGGTCAGTGGCGCGTCACTAGCTGCTTTTGTTTATACTTTGTGTCCCCAGTGTTATGTAATCATTAGTGTAATTGTTAGGATTAAGTATTCTCTCATGTTGAGCCTTTTACGATTAACTTCGGAGTCTGTTGAATGTATCGTCTAAGTCCTGTTTCAATTTATGACAGTGAATAAAAGCATAGTAAGTAGAGTTTAAAATACTCATCCTAACAAATTTCTACAAAGTTTTTGACGTTACCTCCTAAATAGACTACGACTAGTCTCGGCAATTCTTGTGGACACGATCTCAAATACACCCAAAGAGCAAAAGAGTGGGCAATGCACAGAGTTTCTTTACATGATTGAATAAGGAATGAAGAGATCCGCAGAAGAACCGATATTGCCCGTAAAATTGCTAAACATACCCGTGAGTGACAGCGGATGTGACACATTGCATGCAGAAACGATGGTTGGGCCATAAAGTTTTGGAGCGGCGACCGCGTTCTGGGAAACGATGCGTTAGTAGACCCCACCACAAAGTGGTCCGACGACCTGGTGACCCCTCGGGAAGCCGTTAGGTGCGGGCGACACGGGATCAGCTGTGGAGAACCTTGGGGTAGGTCTATGTCCAGCAGTGGACCTTTTTTGACTGAAATGATGAATGATGATGATAATACAGATACAGGACATATAAATATGTTTCTATATTTAATGTTGATGAAAATCATATAGATTACATAAATGATTTTGCACTTGCATTCAGATCACCTATAGAGTAGTTAAGAGAATATATTATAGAAGACACAGGCTATATGGTACTAGTTCTAAAAGAAGAAGTTTAGATATGATGCATTTTAAGTCTGAAAAATTCTTTCTCAGTAAGTGGATTTTTTTTGTTTACGAATGTAAAATGTAAGTATAAGTGAGATACATCTTTCTGTGTGTTTTTAAGAAATTCATATTCTCGGCGTAAATCTGTAGAAAGTAAAAAAAATACCTAAGATAAAAGTGCATTACTAAATTGCTTTTACACTCCGTTTACGGACGACGAAAAGTGACGCTTGCGAGTTTTTTCATTCAACGAAATGACACCTTAATGTTACGAAATATAGGACAAAATTTTAACGTAGTTACATGCCTTACATAGGTAGAATGATGTAAATATTATAGCTTACTTAAAGTTGAAATAAGAAAAGGTAAAGCGTTGACTTACGAACTCTATTAAAATGGCAAAATAGAGAAAAATAAGCAGGATGGATTGGTTTACAAAGAAATAGATTTTAGTATTAGTTTGATATTTCATGTGAACTTTCCCTCAGCTAAAATAAAAACGTAGTTTTAACACTCAATTGTCATACTCCAAATCAAACTGAGGTACGTTAGTTAAGTTAGAATTTCTAAAATGTGTTACTGATTATCAAACAGTAATTTTCATTGTCAATTTTTTTAATTTAAAAACACAGCAACTTGTACGCATTTTCTACCGACTATACTGCTCACGAATACAATGTGCCTAACTCATATATGAAAACAGCGCATAAATATTTCCACCACAATTCCGCTTAGCCAAGACCTTAATTCCAAATATAGCCCAGGGAGAATAGCGTAGGCAGCGTCGCTAAGGAAGCATGTTCTCTTTAATCTAGTCACAAAAGAGTCACCTGATTCAGCTCGCCCATAAGTACTCTTTCCACACAAACGTGAAGGAATGAAGCGGAAGAGCGAGCTCTCCGAATTACTTCGTAATGAAAAGAGGCTAGGAGTGGGGTAGAGGAGTTTGTCACGCGGCCGCTAACGAACACTGTGGGTTCTTGACTCGATTCAAGTGCTCGCAGACGTGAGGTACAACCACGCTGGGCTTATTAGTGTATACTGTAAGACAAGTTTGAAATAGATGCAAGTAATAGTTTACTGCTATTTTTACAAGAACCACAAACCTAC
This sequence comes from Hypercompe scribonia, assembly GCA_949316085.1. Lineage (NCBI taxonomy): Eukaryota > Metazoa > Arthropoda > Insecta > Lepidoptera > Erebidae > Hypercompe > Hypercompe scribonia. The sequence continues at coordinate 8,207,914 of OX438972.1, read as the reverse complement.
ATTATTTTAATTTTATTCTTTTAGACTACAAAATAAAAATTATATCAAATTTAAACTCACAACCTGCAAGCAAAAAAAAGACTGTTAGTCAACTAAATGCCTTAAAATAAAGTAGAGCTTAGAAATCACATTATAAATCATATTATTTAAATAATTTTGTAACAAATTAATCTCCATCATAAAATGTAGGTACATTCTATTAGGATGAGGGAGGAGAGAAAAAAAAAGTTACGGAAGGTTTTTTTTTCTTCTGACGGCGGGTAGTTTATCCTAACAGTTTACCTTACAAATTTTTAGTAACATGTATAGTATTCACGCGGCCAACTAATAACCTTTAAATATTCTAAGTGAAACGTATAGAAATCTTAGTTTAAGCAAAATTTTAGACTTTCCTAAAAATTTCATTAACATTCTGTAACAGAATAATCATAATAAATCATTTGTTAGTTCTCTTTCTCACAGAACAGTTACAATATGAGGTCATAAACTAAGTGTTACATGAGCGAATAGGTTAATCTGTGTGAACCACTGGTATCTCTAGCTAAGCCAGAGCTCGAGTTGATTTAACCACGTTTATTAGTTTGAGAGGTGAAAAATTTGAAAAAGATGCTTTTGTGTATGAACGTGAGTGATGTCTATTAGTGTATTTTTCACTCTGTATCAAATCTTTTTCCCAATACGCGTATTTGCTTCATTCTCTTACTATGAAAACATAGTTTGAAATTACAATGATAATATTAATAATAATTTTTAGTGGTCTACTATTTTTTATATTTTTAAATATGTATTTTTTATTTTTTATATATTTAAAAATGTAATCAATATGTATATTTAAATATAATAAAGAGATATAATAATATAATAATATATTAATAATACTGTAATAATAATAATACTGGACAAGATATGAACGTACAATACTATAGTGCACTGAGTGGACTCAGTAATGCCTCAGTATGCGGAATCTCAGGTTGGAAACCATTGTTACGGCTTTAAATGAGAGTGCGTGAAATGCCAGTCTCTAGTAGTGAGGTAGGAATGAACATAAAAAGAAAACAAAAAGAGGATGGTATAAAAATTGCACTGACGCCTCCCGTGAAAGATGGGTCAACGACAATAAACTTCTGAAAATTTTGACTCGAAATGAGGCACTGGTTGGACTGAGACTCTTTTAAACGGATATGAAACCCTCTGAGTTCATGAAATCCACAGATTTACGCTATTACTGATTTAGATTGTAGGAAAACGTAAATTGCTTTTTTTAGTTGAAAAAGTAATTTAACGAAAAAAAAAAATACCAAATTCTTTTTAAATTATTTTCAGTCAATATGAAACAAAATTCATTAATACCTACATTACTTTTGAAATTAAGAATATATATACGTATTCGTACAACATTTAGTAACTGCCACTAACAATCACCATATACATCAGTCTAATATTATGTGTTAATGTCTTTTGACAACATCAATTGTTGTATCTTAATGAGTAATGATAATGACAACAGTGTTATCCATCCATCGGTTTGATGGTAAAGAGTATCGTAGTAATTTTCTCATTATACCTATTGTACATAAGTGGAAGTGAGCGATAACAATGCTTTAAATACAATTGTGTCACGTTTGCATTTCATTGATCTTCTGATTTACAATAATTGCTGTCTTTCATAAGCACAAATAAAAATAAACCTACTGTTTGAAGATTATTTTGCTGAGAAAATTATAAACTTTAAAATGTGTTCTGCTTGCTACCTGTTACTGAATTTTACAAAGAAAAACCAGACACGTACTTTTAATAATTAGGTACAAGTTTTAACAAAAAAAGATATATTATATGAAACGCTGATTTTATTTAAGAAATAAATGAAACATGTGTAATATTAACAACGCTACAAAAGTGATAAAAATTACTCAAAACTGCTCAATTCAAAACCAATCAAATACGCAATATATCAGATCACAAATATAAGTAAGGATAACAATAATCGAAGGCAATACTTTTACAAACTCTAACCAGTGCCTACAGATGGCGTTGTCCGCACGTAATGATTCGAATATCATTCCGAGTGCATAACTGGCGAGATCAAACATTTTTATTTGTTTGCCCGTTCAACCGCACGACTGAAACTAATGAAGAGGAGTTTCGATTAAATTAATACCGGTTTTATTTTTCGTTTTTATTCTTACCGACAGACGTGAAGTTTTTTCGCGATTTCCCGCTCGACATTTCATAACTATATAATTGATAAAATACGATTCATTAGTTCCGATTTGTTACTTTTTGTTTTTTCGAGTTATATTTGGTATATTACTGATACCAGATTGTTACCTGTTTGAATTGGACGGGGTTTGTGTGCTTCTTGTTCGTTTATTTAAGTTTGTGTAACTTTGTCTGATCTTTAAGCTATACGGGTTAGTGAGTATTTGTTTCTACATGTACTGTATTAGCAAGGAGCTACGTATGATTTTACTTACCAAAAAGCAGAAAATTTTGTAAGTAGAGTTTGATTTTTCCTCCAGATGTAAGTGGAGTGCCCATTCGTAATATTATGTGACGTCTTTATTATTATCTGTACAAGAAACTGTATCTATCTCTTATACGGCTACAATATAACAAAAGATTTTCTTTCCAATTGAATGATCAGTAAATTTTAGTGAGTAACTTAGATTTTTAGACGTTAATAAAATTCACCTGTGGCATCTCTTTTATTTTTATTTAGAACGTTACATGAGAAATAACATTTAAAAAAATCAGAACACTGTAATAATATTAACACGGTAACTTAAAGTTAGAAATTTCGTTTGCGAATAAAAGCGTAGTAAATGTTGAAATAGCTGCGGGCAATTTTAGCACCGTGGGATATAAGGCAATCATTTTAATATTTAAAAAATGACTGGGTTTTTTTTTATCACAAACTTATAAAATTTAGTAACATTTATATGACATAAATGTAATAAACAGAAAATTTTTATATAATAAATTATTTAAATACTCGTAAATTGATACTTTACGTTAAATCACTATAACATTACACACATACTTATCTGTGACAATAAGATAAATAGCATTTATTATGAGTGGAAAACAGTTAAAATTCCTTCAAATAATGTTTGTAGAATAACTAGTTTTCAAGCCCAAACAAAGTTTTCAAAATATTTCAATCTTTGAATGCGTATGGATCACACGAAACGGTTTTTGTGTGATCCATTCGCATTGATTTGATAAAAGACACTCACTTTTAGGGTTTAAATCGTACAGTAATTTGGTTTTTATATGTACCGAGTTCTCAATAACTGTCGTTGTTTTGTTTCATGAACATTTGTAACTGAAAACTTTTAATTATTCGGGTTAAATAACCTCGGGGTAAAAGTATTAACGTAGCTGAATAGCACTTTTGTGATGTATAATGTATTGTACCTGACTATAGCGTTTGCAGCCGTGTCTTGCAGAATTTTCTCTAATATGTGTATGGTAACTTATAATCGTGTCTAATGACATTTGACATCTCTTTTAAATCGATCGAGTGATGACCAAAAAATTAGATGTAAAATTTCAAAGAGTTCATTGATTGTTGACAATAATTTAAAAATATAATGTTTAATATTTAGCAACAAAATGTATTTGTAATTTTATATTCCAAAGTGGCTTTAATTGATCAATACAAAATCACTGTTATTTTGTGATCATTAACTCTTTTTGTTGTACAAAGTAACATTTCATATGTTGCACAAACTATAAATTAATGTTGTAATTGCATCATTTACAAAACACGCTCAGTATTGTGGATAACAATGTTTGCAATTTATTATAATGGTGTTTAACGATCACTTCATAAACTGCCATGTTTAATTATTGAAATGGTGATAATGGACATATTCCGATAGTTTAGTTTGGAATTAATACCACGAAGAATATTCATACATAAAAGCTGTTGCAAATACTTTTTTACTCTAAAATATGAAAGTGAAAACATGCAAGACTTACACTGCATTCGTTGTTTTCTGCTTATAATCTACTCTAGAACAGTTGAAAGTCATTCAAGGATATATCTTCTTTTGTTTTAAGTAAGAGATATTGACGATTATATTTTTAGACATTTAATCTGGATACAAGTATTTTCTTACATAGTATAAAATGAAGTTGCTTTTTTACATGTGTATAAAAAGTATCCAACGGATTTAAATGAGGTTTTCGCCAATATTTTGATTAAATTTCAAGGAAAGTTTATATATATATAACACAAAAGCGTTAAATAAACAAAAAATATTAAAAGTCCATATTTCATAAAAACACAGAATTTTTAAAAGCATCATTGCTAATATTGACGAAACTTTACTAGATATATCAAAATAATGTACTATGTAATTGTATAACCTAAAAATATGTACAAAAAACTTGATCATGGTATATATTTATATCCTTCGAATAATCCAAAGTCACTACTTTAATGTTTTAAGTTTTAATTTATTTGGGGATTACACTTTCAATGTAATTTTAACCAATGTAATATTAAGTCTTACTCAATTAAGCACGTTTTATTTCTCATTTAGAGATCAAAATTTCCTTTTGCTGCATATTGTTAAAATGAATATATTAGAAGATATCAGAAGATTAAAATGTATGGCCAGAGCGGCCAACGACACCGATAGTACCCGTGCGCAGCCGGGGCAGGTCACCAGTGAATAATATAAGGACTCTATAAAGTTAGTATATTTTGTGACTTCTGTAGAATAAAACATAAAATAAACAAAACAGTAACCTATCAGCAGTAGCGTTACAAAAATTTGTATAACTGTCAAATAAACGGTGTTTAGAATTTAATGTATTAAATATACGGTATTAAACTTTCTGAACTAATGTCATCGCAGTTTCTAACCGAATAGTGTAGTATAAAGTATTAATTAATTTAAATATTAGCAAAATAAACCTAAAATAACTAAGTTAACCTCCATTTCTTCTTTCGTAAAACAGAACTTTAAATGTAAAACAGTGACAATTAAGCCACGAAAATACTACTACAGTAAAGAAGCGGCAAGATGCACTGCAAAGTCGTTTAATTTCAAGGTGAAAAAGTTTAATAAGCTGTAACCACTGATATTCCGTTCCACATAAGTTTCTGAGTACGGTTAACAAGGCAATGTGCAACACGGCATGTTTTCAACTGCTGTTAAACTGGAGTTATCCGTAACACGGTTCTCGTTTAAACTAACAATGTTACTATTAATATTGGTGTTATGATATTGTTAGTATTGAATGTTTTAGTTGCTTGGAATGGTACGCAGATTATATCATGTAAAATTGTTATGAATTTCATTATATTAAACATAGGTGTATTGATATAATAGTTTTAGCTGTAATTCAAAATTTTAGCTACGTTGCATTGAGTTTACTAATGATTACTACTCGAGTTTTAACTGTTACAATGTACTTTTAAATTTCTAAATCTAAGGGCAACAAAGCAATTTTACAAGATGAAGGTACTACTCTCATTGAAAGTACTTGTAAGAAAACTTAGGGCGTTAGGAAAATTTATAACAAAAATACTTTACAAAAAACTTAAAACTACAAAACCATAAACCACAAACTTTAGTTTTAAGGTAACACATGAAAGAGTATTCGTTATGGTAGGTATACCATGAGATCAGGAGTGGAGTTCAATAATTTAAAATTAAATGCAGGGATCTAAATTTCTTAAAGATTAGATTCTTTTATGTAAGAATTAGATTGACCTTATCAAAATGAAATGATACTTGCAATAATATTCTCTGAAATATACTGATATTAAGGTAACGTGATGAACGTTGACGACGTTTACCACAAAAATTATTACATATCAAACGTAATATCCTTCTACAAAGCTCTTTATCCGAAGCAATCACATTTTAATTCTCTTAACAAGGTTACCGCTCTTAAGATATCTTAAAGAAGGGCTCAATATCTACGTTTTCAAATACATCGCTTAGCCGAACATTATCACGCACGGCCTGATTTTCAATTAAAACCGTAACGACTACTTCAGACCCGAAAAGGCATTAAAGAGATATCTAAAGAAAATAAAATCTCACTACGGTAGGTAATCACAGGGTTGAATCAACCGCGGTTATAAATCTCATTAGGATACCGTCTTACTCGCCGTCCTCGATTTTATTTTCCACATTTCTAAATGATTCAGTGATAGGGCAAGATTTAAAGTTTCTATTTTAAGGATAAGTGTCAGTTTTGTGGTGTTACACTACGGTTAACCAAAAGCAGGAAATGTTTGTAAAAGTATATTGAATATTTATTACATGTATAAAATTTAGAGCTTACCTATACTGTATGCGTGTATATATCTATATGGAATTATAGAAATGAAAATACATATTTTCGAATCATACTGCCCTTTAAATGATATCAAATGATTTATTTTTGATTTTATTTAAACTTTATGCTCAAATGTTGCAAAGGTGGACTTATGCCATAGACATTTTCTGCTAGTTATATAGGGTGATGCATACGGAAACATGAAACGACATTCACGGTAATTTAAATCGATATTATTTTTAAATATATTGACACTAATATACATGATATATATAGATATATACTATAGTGTTTATATAGCACACATATTTGTGTATATATGCATATATACTAATATTGTGTGTGTTTACATAAATATTCACAATAGAAACTTTAGAAAAGGAAAGGCTAAGATTGAGGTGGATCCGAAAATGTCTGTTAATAAGTGATACATCGTCGCTCAATTAGTCGATATCCATTCGTCTAAAGTAACACCCATATAGAATACTAGGAGATTGGTAGTAAAATCACCAATGACGATATGGTGAGCATACTCTGCTCCCCGAAATTCAAGAATTAATTCGAAATCAGTGAAATAATCAGTAGGAGGGGGACAAGAAACAACACCAAGTACGACATCAGCACCTTTCGCATAAATCTATGATGTTTTAATATATTTCATAAATATTTCTTTTTTCGTGTCCTAAAATTATTTAACATTTTAATTTTACTTCAATTCGTTAAGTCATTACTATCATTTTAAAGATATGCTTACACTTTTCTCGGTAAGATATTTCTACTGTGTTCAACAAAAAGTATTCATAATACTAAGAATTCTTATAACACTGCTTCATAACACTTCCAGAAATTATTAACTATTCTAATCGATCGTAACTGAAGTCGCTCTTGCTAAATTCGTGTCCGCGGTCTTAGATACGTAATAGTATCGCGTACCTTTTGTTCGAGGCAATTTGAAAGTGCGCGTATAGCGACAGATCGATTGGATTTGGCTTCAACACGAGTACGAATCGAACAGTCGTTAATGAAACTTCGGCCGCACAATTAGGTAACCGTCTTGGTTTTATTAAATTTAATCAAGAACTTGTGTAATGTTAGGCAGATTGGACCAATCAAGCCGTATACAAGTTCGATAACACCGCAGTTGGAAACTAATTTGGGAAATAAGCGTAGTTATCTCGGTTTCTACTCGATCGCCTTATAAAAAGTTGATCAATGTTCTTTAACAAGTTTAACAGATAAGGCAGTTATGGCGTTAAAGGAAGCTTGTGTCCTTTCCGTGCAAGTATAAGTGAGCTTGTGGATGGTTCTGTGGCTACGTAACTACGTCATAATGCTCATGGAATAGTTGTCAGATATTTACATAGAATAAAAGATGAACAAGAAATAGAAAAGGGACAAGATATTTATTCTATAACCTAATAAGGTTATATAATATACTATATACTTTAGATTAATATAAAGAATACTTTATATTAATCTAAAGTTCCAAAAAAGAATAAGCTGGTTTAAAATTTATAAAAAAGCTGTAGTAATTAGATAAAATAATAGGTAGAAAGATACTTTTAAAATGCAGTTTTTATACGTAGAAATTAATGAAAGCGTGCTTTAATAGTCTGGCACACAAGTCTTAAAGATTTATATAAACTTTTAAATCTTATGATAACTTACCAACCGAATACAAAACTCGTGGATTAAGTTTTGTTGTCTTTGGTTTTCATCTCATTTTTTGTGAGAGGGGAGACTATTTGGAGCTATGTGCTACTTGTAGTAGTTGTTCTCGCGATTAATTACAATGAACCGGTTCTTGGGTTGAGCCCTGCCTTGAAACTCTATCGCTGTTCGTCGTTCCATGGAGATGACGAGCGATGTATCTATGAGCGGCTGGTGGTTCGTAATCTAGCTCCGAAGGGAATGCGTTCGCCACACTCAAAGAAGACACGATGAGCTCCCAAATGAGGCGTTTCAGTCGCTTTCAGATATGGTGTCGAGATGTGGTAGGGGGACAATATTAGCGAGGTGCGGCAGTGTTGGATAGACCACCTGCTTAAACATGCCCGTGACCAGCCTCCTCATAAACTCCTCTAACGGTTCCCATCTGAGGTCCATGTAGACGATATTGTTCCTCAGGTACCTGGGCGCGTCATACATATGCCTCTGTTCTCGGTACCCCCGAGACATTTGCTTTGTGTCCTCTCTGTCAGGTTTTATCAGGTCGACCCCGAAAAAGTGAAACGTGATCTAATGTAAGTTCTATAAATGTCAAACTTGGTTCAGACTGGCAGTCTAAGTTTCCTGGAGGTAAACTTTTAACCTCTGATACTCTCTTGCACCTCTGATAAGAGCTACCTTAATTTCCTTAAGAGTTCTAAGAATCGTTTATTTATTATTTTAAGGATATTAAGTTGGCTACATTTAATTTAAGAATATGAACTGTCACTCGAATGCAAAAAAAAAACAAAATATATTTAACTTTAACAACAGAAATTTGTAACTCATTTTAATAATCGGGATTTAAACAACATATACGTTACAAATATATATGGTTACGTTTTAGGTTAAATATTATAATATCGATTATATCCTGACTAGAAAATTAAATAGGAAGCTCATCTATGCTACACTAGGATAACGGGCAGTTTTAGCAAGGTTACTCGCATATACTCGTATAACCTCATCAGTTGTAAAATTTCACGCCAGTGCATTAGCCGAAGACGTAAGTTATAACAGTAATGATTAACACATACTAATTTCTTACAGAATCTTTTATATATCAAGCCATTGTAATGCTACTGAATTCACTGAATTTATGTTTTTACACTAAACATTCGGCACCTAGTTTTTTATTATTTAAAATACCCAAACCAATATACAAATGCCTAAAATACTGCACTTTATAAACAAACATATTTAACCCAAATATTAAGCTGTATTCACAAGTGGGTTAAACCGTCCATGCAATGTCGTACGCGGTGTTATCGTGGCGATAAGCGGACGGAAGAGGTGGCGGGCGGCGCCTGCGGCTATCTGACGCCACCTCGCCAGCGTATTGCTTTCACACTACCTTCTCTCACACTTGAATTTCGGTGTTTCGTGTCCGGTTTTCATTAGAAATAAGTCAGTATCAAGCACATATTCCAAACTTTGGCAAATTCATATAGTATTTTTAAATCAATTCACACTCTTCGTTGACCAAGTTTAATTTCTAGTGTAGTCGCTGAAAAAGAAATTTTAAACAATAAAATATAATTTTATAAGGTCATCTATTACAAATAACTATATGCTGATATTTTTTTGTTTGATGAAAACGAAGCTAAATGATTATATAAACATGTTTAACAATTGCACAGAAGTACAATTAATACACATTCATTGTGTCATCTGTTTTGTTGTGTCTATTCTGGTGTTATTTCTAAATAAATGCACCATAAATGTTTATAAAACATTACAATAGCATTAAGCTTTTTAAAACATTCTCCAAACAGAGACCTAGAAAAGTTATGCACAGTAATATTGCGAGAGTCCTGAAACCACAGTCACTGCTACGTAACAAGCGCTGTACAATTTTAAACAAAGGTATAGGTGCACATTAACATAAACTGTGGCTGCGAAGAAACTAAGAATTGCTTTTTTGAACTCCCCACAATGTTACTATTAGGCGAAAAGTTGAATAGGGACGGCGTACGTTTGCCATCGTGAGTCAAAGTTACTTTGCACTCCGCCAAGTATGTTTATCTAAAGCTTGTGTGCAACTCCACTGGAAGATTAGAACTATTTCACGTAACTCCGAGAAACTTTTTAGCAATTCTACTACTGGCACTTAAAAGTACAGTTATCACTTGCAATATAAACACTACCTACTAACTTATTCATTCATGAAAGTTCAAGTCTACTATTAAAGATATAGTAGCATTCCATTGCTTCTTTGGCGAGATCTTGAAGCAACTCATTGTTAGTTTACTACGAGGGAAGTGAATTTCTGTAACAGGCAAATTTTGCTTGATATTTTTTATAATAGTGTAGACTCTTTATGATTGTATATGCATAACAAACTGCAATATTGTTGTCATATTATATTTTTACTACGACTCGCAGTCATGTCAACTATGTTTATCATATACAATATTAAGAGAGATTTGTAATAGTATTTGGATAAGTCTGTGATATCGATATTGTGATTCTACTATTCGCATCGTAATCACATAACCGTCTTGATAGCTTACCATGAGTCGAGTCGTGTACGCGTATGATAATAACATTATTTATTATAACACTTGACATCTTCCGGTGATGATTTCCATCTATACAAACTCATATCCCTTTGACTACTTGATTTTTAAATAAGCATTAAAAATGAAATGCAATCAGTTTAACAGTGAAAACATACACAGGAGGTCTATATTATTTATTATGTTTTCTAAAGTTTATAAATTCTATAAATTTGCATAAACTTATCATGATGGTCTCGGTGCGTAGTCGTAACCTTTTTCGAAACCAATAATATTCCTAATCTCAAATTTGCATTGGTTGAACAAATGCTTAATGTTCCAGAATAGTTTGACGAATCGAACGAAAATTATTATTTGTCGTGAAAACAGATTCAACAAACCCTCTTTCGTACCTAGAATACATAATCCAATATTTCATAACAAAAATTCTGCGTACCCTAACACATAGTAGCAAAGTAGGCCACTATAAGAACAGGTGTACACTGTATGTACATCTACAGATTATACTTAAGTATATAATACCGGAGGCATATTTAAGGCCGTTTACGTATAAACGCCCGGAACAACGATGTTCCGAGCCCGTATCGGGGCGTGCGTGAACATATTTTATCTACATCCGCCGTCCGCAGACCACCGGCAATTATCGGCGTGTTTTACGTTCATAACAGAGTTGTGTTCCCCTTCTCCGCTTACAAATATCTAGATCTTAGATAAAAAATCCCATCTAACATCATTAATCCACCGGCGAACTGTAATTAACGCTTCAACAAATCACTAACGGCGTATCGCATAGTATCGTAAAGATGGTATCATGACGATGAAGCGGAATGGGGGCGAACAGGGCGTTCAGGGTCATGTATGAGACAGTAGCACGCGAACGTTGATTTTACTTTTATTGTTAGGCTTATCTAATGCTGAATAGCTTTACTATTTTAGAGTAAAAGCCTAATATTAAATAATTTATACCTAGATGAACATTAATTACACAAATTTATATTTAAATTTAGTCTAATGTAAAATATAGCTTGTTGCAAGTATTTTCTGTTTTAGTTTGCCTGATAAATCCAATAGTTTATATTTCATACTTTATTAATCTAATAACCCAAGAACAATAGTTTTTAAAACAAGTAATATATTATTTTTAAAGTAAACGTGAATTTTAAAACATGTAAATTATGTTTACAAATGACTAGTGACATGAAGAAGTGGTCAAATTATAATGAAACAAAATTTAATAAACATACTCACTCTGTATTTATAAATTTATTATGGGTTATAATATGATTCTTATAGAAATAAAATAATTATATTATTGTTGTAACTCACGTACAACAAAGGATGGGCTCTTGTCGTGTTATTAAGAACACAATATTTCCTAATAATATAATCGTTTTCCTTGTTGCTTTATTTCGTTTTATAATGAATCATAACATCATCCTAATTTCTATCTAAACATATAAATAAATTTCAAAGCGAATAATTAAGATGTGTACCTGTGTACGTTTTCCTTTGAAATGATGTAAACAATTAGACATTGTTGTTATGGAAGGTCAAAAAATATCTGTTACATTATGTTCATTAGTGTTGTAATACGAACCGGTATTTCGGTCCAGCAATTAGGGAAAATAATTGTTTACAATAAATACACGAATTCGCCCATAACAGTACATAAATATTAAGTGGAGACGCAGTTTCTGGCCTATTAATGCAATTATCTGAGTGTTAAGCGTTTAACACCATGTGGTGTGATACGTATATGTTTATTGAATAGTTTATTACAACTATTTTATTAACGTAATACTATATAAAATGTATATTATATTGTTATATTTTTTTTCCTATTTATAGCAATGCACAGTTCTCTTGGTTGGATACATTAATTAACCACCAACAACGGCATAGTGTAAACAATATTTCTATTGAGTTGAATTTCTATTGAGTCAGGTGATTACATATCAATATAGTTTCTTATGATATAGTTTATGTAACTTCTAATAAAAGGCTTGAAATATATCAAAATATTATCCTGTATGAAGTTTTACGCAGATAAAGTATGAAATCTAAGAATTTAATTTCTTTAAATTTTTACTTGTTTTAGTTGAATATGTATATTTTAACGACAATAGAATAATTTTTTTCATAAATTATCTTAAAACACATTGTTAAAAACACTTGGCCACGATGTTTAACGAACTCCATAAGTAAGTGAATAGTAGAACTGTTCAAAATGTATAAAGGTATCTTTAACTCAGATACAGATGAGAATGTTTATTCACTATGTAAACGGTGTGCAAATTGTTTGCATCGCCCTCTCTACCTGTACCCTGTTTTCATAACACGCTCTGGCCCCGGGCACAGTGACAATTTGTAAGACGCCTTCCAACCGAGGATTTGTCGACATTTCGCCGTAAATATATTCGCGCTTTATGAGAAATATAGAAAGTTTGTGTCAACATAAAGAATTAGTTACGATTGCTTACATGTGTCTCCTTGAGATTGCCAGAAGAAATTCTTAGAAAGAGAACTAATGTAATGCTATAAAAGTAACGGGAATGATAATATTTTTCTTAGTGGTTTCCTTTCGTAACACTATCTTTTAACTACTAAATATTAAATTGATCTATCTAGTCCATCTATCTAGTACCAATCAAACATTAATGTCAAAAAAATTGAAATTTTCGAAGATGAAGTCACCTTCGAAAACTTCAAATTTTTTTCAGATAATCTCAAAAGAAGTACCTAAGTATATTTTTAGATATTTACTAATTTATAACATAATTTAGATATTTAGTTAATTTGACTTCTGTATGAAAAAACTTCACTACAAAGGGTCTATAAAATCTTCGAAAAACACTATTTCTTCTTTACAAGAAAGTTCTTCTGCTTCTAATCAATACTACAAGTATTCAAAATACACTGTTTTATGAACTTAATTGTTAAAGTCAACTTTAGCACTAGAAACACCAGAGCTAAGGGAATGTATTCACTTCTCTCGACCTTGGTTTGAATGCCAAATGTCTGTATTCACAATATAAATAGTTGAAAGCAATTCTGCTGATATAGCCATGAAACTTGAATAACTTAAATAAACCTATTATCGATTAATATAATTTTTTATCATGTGTCATTGACACACTCATATCTGTATCCGCAAGGGGCATGTCAAACACATGCATATAATCGACCAGGTTTAGCAGAATTTGATGCCCATTTAATTCTAAAAGCATTGGACAGATTTGATTGATTGTGGAGTGTAAGCGAACAGGCCGGCCAGGGTAGCATAACTGAAAATTTTAATTTGCTGTCGGAAAGCCGGTTTCTTTAGAAAAAATCTAAAATGAAAATTATTTGAGAATTACTTTTTAATTTGAAAATTAATAATGCATGCTGCCTTAGTACTAAAACACTATTTGGTTTATTTATACCTGGATCTATATTTTGTATTTTGCTCTTTTACACCTTAACTGTGTATATATTTCTTAAAATAAAAATAATGTTTTATTTCTTAGATACACCAAATACAATAACTATAAATAAACAGAGTAATTTTACCGAGATGTAACATTATCCTCGATAGTAACCTCATTCAATATTTAAAATCTACGCATTTAGGAAAAAATATAATAAGAAGATATTAAATGTAATTAAAGTGGAGTACAGTATTCAAAATAAGAGTCACTTTGCAGCTCTAAAGACGGCGACCTCATTAGTAGATGAAATAATCGCACGGGCACGATTACAAACGACACCATAGCATCTTAACTCTCAATTTGGTTCAGAATTTAAAGAAACATAGGTTTTATTGACCCTTGTTGCTATAAAAAGTCTTTTTTTATTATAATACATTGATATTAAATGTAGTATACGTAGACATATAAAACAGATCTTTCAAAATTTATCAAATTTACCATATTAAAATGTTGTTGAATACACAATAAAAAATATGAGCTCAATTTTTATGTAAATAATACAAATCACTTTTAGACTCCAATAATAACATGGTGGCGTGATAATAGAAATATTTTAATCAAGAAAATCATTAATTAGAGTACAGAGAATAAATAGGATTTTGATTTTGAGATCCAATATGCTAAAATATTAGTGTTCGGTCCGACAACATATTAATCGTAACTTAAAAAACGCTAAAAAGTGCAAGATTGAGTTTTCATGTTTGTTTACATGTTTTTAACAATTTTCATAAAAAACATGATAACCTCCTTTTCTTCCCGAAAACATTTTTGTAATATAAAAACATGCCTAATATTTAAAGTTTGAAGCGTGTAAAACAGATATGTCGCCACTTTTCCCACTAAGGTTTAAGACTTAGTACCACGTACAAGCAAAGTTTGTGTTGTTGCCGACTGTCTTCATCTTCAAATGCTTTCAACTTGGTATTAAAGAGAGAGTGTTGAAAACTCGTTATAATGTGTTTGTGTACAATATAGATACCGTTTATTAACATAAGCTTATATAAACGAGATTACTTTAAACTTATATATGGTAGATAGGATCATACCTCATTCGACTTCTAATCTGCAACATGACAGAAGTTCCACCAATGTTAGTGAAATTTGAATGTGTCTAATCATGTTTACGTTAACAAAAAGATTGATGTATTCTAGTTAACGTTAAAAAGTAGTTAACATTAAAAACATGTCTCAAAAAATAGGCAATATTCTTACAATAGATTTGAAAATAATTTACTCAAGACTTAATAACCAAGACCGTAAAATAATGAAGAATTGGCAAAAAATCTGAATACTGAAAACTTTATGAAGCTATAATATGCAAAATAAAATACTTGATCGCGTTAAGAGCTATTGAGATATCGCGCAATTCGCCGCTGGATTCCGCTGAGTAGTTCATTCTTCCTTCATTAGTTATTCACGCGCTTCAGATCCCCGATAGGTGGCAGACGTTCGAATTCGCACACTACGCAGAAAAAAAGAGTTTGTTGAAAATGAGAAAACTGCTCCATTACCTACAAGTTTGTGAATTGTGAGTAATTTTCACAAGTTTTTACGATGTTTATTCCACGCTCCCTGGGGCCGGGATCAGTTGGACTCGTCGCATCTGCGTGCTGTTCGAGCAGTCATGTTTTATCTTATGATATATTTTTGTGCTTAAAATAAAAATTTAAAACACACTGTTGTTACCAGAGTTATAATTCAAAAAGAGATATACGACTATAAATGGATATTCTGCTAGAGTTTGTTATTTTAGAACTATAAATGTTATATTTTATCTCTTAGGGAAAAAGTTTATAATAATTTATTAAACTAATAGAATATTACTTGAACACTGTGTTATGTACGAAAGTCTCAATTTAAGGTTAAAAAATAAATTAATAACCTTTTTACTCAAATAGACACATCTTAACATCATTTTTAATTAATTGCGTATATATAATTAATGTAGAAAAGTAGTCACCAGACCTCAATGAGTATGAATAAGAATATCATTACATTAGGCAACTATGCCTATGTAATGATGCCTAATTTATTGCTTTTGCTAATATCTTTTGTGAACAGAGTTATTAATAAATTTTATTATTATTGTACTTGTAATTGTATTATTAATGCACTGATAAAACTAAAAATTTTCAAGACTGTTCAAAAAATACTGTCATATATAATTTTCCTATAAATTTTACCGCTAGTAATATAACGAAACCAACATCTATTTTAGGGGTGCATTCTTAGCTATAGTGACTAAGATAAGGAAGGGAGGGAAACGGCTTTGTGGCCGCACAAGACTTCATTAGGAGCGGCTATCGAGCGGCACGGGGATTGCAACGTCACTCCGCTTCAGTAGGGAGAGAACTAGGAACCTTCATCACGTCATAACCTCAAAAAAAAAATAATGATATGGAAAGCGTAAACATGTACAATGAGTAGATATTATGTTTTGCTTGCGAAAATATTCGTAACCGTAAGTAAAATATTTCACTAAAAATTAAAACAGTAATAAAGATAAATCTTAGCTCTTACGTATCTGTTAGTAAAGACAGATCTCTCCGGACTTTTACGACGCGGTCATGCACGGTTTACAATTAAAAATCTAATTGTAGTTTGTAATAAATGCACTGCTGCATGAACATATGCTAATGCATTTGAAATTGTCATTTATAAATTATATATTTATTCAACTTCAAGAATATCGACCCTAACGATCATCCATCCAGTCAAAAAAAGAAACAGAAAAATAGCGTTTCATTACTCAAACTCTGTTTAAATATCCAAGCGTTAATTAGATAAGTGCAGAAGTCAAAGCAAACTGAGGTACAACTTTTTAGTTTGTGCTGTCATATCTCCATAGTTTTACTAGGAAATAAGTCCTTTTACATCAACGTCTATGTATTTTATTTACGAGTATAGATAACATATTTATTTGCTTTATTACAAGACGCGTAGCATACGTTTTTTCAAATTACGCTCTAAAAATGACTATTTAATTTACTCATGCGATTCTAATTTGTCCATTTGTTTCCAATAGTCAGCCAATCCAATAAATATGTATATGTATTGACAAAAAAAAAGGACTGAATAATAAAGTAAACATCGGTGTTTTATGTTCTTGAAGTGGCTTCAGCTCCTAAAAAAAGACATAAAATACATTTTTTCTCTATCTTTGCATTATTCTGGATGAAAGATTCGCAGTATTTCATACGCAAAACGAGAACTCTCGAAATATATCTGCTTAATAAAATCGAGAGTTACATAGATGCTATTTCTTCAAATTATTTTTGCTTGAGCTTCACTAAGGCTTTGAAATAAAAAGCCTTCGAGAAAGACAGCGAAATGTGTGCGTGACCATGCGTAAGACGTAAGATAAATATCGTGGCATAGTTAAAATCTGCAAAGCTATGTACTGTAGCTCCCGAGATGCATCATTATGGGGATATGGCGTGCCAGAGTGAGTTGAGTGATTGAATACGGACGTGTTAACGCGACTGGTGGAAGCGGCAGCGGAAAAGTGCAAGAAATATATTTTAAAGTATAAAATTTTAGGTCCTTTAAGTATTGCATAAAAGACATGTTACAGTAAATATACGAAGATATTAGAAGAAGAAATATGTATAACATTAAAGAAAAAAAATACCTGCCATTACCAAATAAACCAGGGAAGATGATAAAATAACAATCGAATTCGCAATTGTTAACAAAATTCTGAAACTCATAAAACGTCCGGTTATCCTTTAAACTAGCTCCAAGTTTTTTTAACGACCTCAGAGTAACATGATTTGTAACATTATTAAAATATAAGGAAAAGGTTTCCTTCAGAAATTTCATAGATTTCATGGCATTGAATTGCAGTTCTACATAGTCGTTTCTGTCTTGATTATCAATTTACACCGGACATAAATGAAGTCAAAAATATTGGTCGCAAGGTGTTATCTTGATAACCGTGACTAATTGTGATTGTAAACATTGTCTTTTTTCCTATTTGGTCTTACGTAGGCCGGGATAGTTATCAAATAAACTTTGCATATTGGCTGTATATTACTGTAAATACATCACTATAATTAATCTTTTACGGCAAATGAATTTCATTTTTTTAATCTAGTTGTTATTTATGACACAATATTACTCAAAACAAATTAAAAACAAGATGTTTTTCAAGTTCGTCATTATTTTTCACATGGGTACTTAATTTTAGTTTAACAAGAACCAATCCATTTAAACATTACGTTTTTAATTTTAAAACACAGAATGTTTTATTAATATTGTATTATACTACGAAAGGTACAATGAATGTCATTTAAGATTATTTTTACAGAAACTGCTCACCGCTCGCAGTGTTGCTGTACCTTAAGATCTCATTTAAAGGTGTGTTTACACAGTGTACCTACTTATCGCGAAGCTACGTCTTTGCCGAAGTGCATACACGCTACGTCTTGGTATAAAGGTTTTCAGAAAAGTTTTTTGAATACAAAGATTTTACTCCACTTTAAAAAATGACATCTTTGTATGAGATTCTATGCGTAGTTTGTAAGATTTACATTTTCCTTATCACGTACCGCAAGTGAAACGGATGCTATTTAAAACTTTCGTGATGATATTAGGTATATTATTTTAAAATTAAAAACACGCTTACAAAATTCGGTTGCAAACAAATAAACATACATGTGCAGCTATTAAAAGCGTGTTAAAAAGCAAGGCGACTGATGTTCGAAGATAATCATTCACGGTTTGTGCAAATTATTATAAATTTTGTATTTTGTAAAAATCTAAGTCACAAGGAGCCACGAAACGTTTTCGGAGAAGGCAATAGGTTTATCTTTGTTATGTAGAACCAACATATGTATAGTGGTCAGAAAACGGCGACTAATGTCTGTCAGTTTATTTAAGCATATTATTACGTAGTAGACTACGTAAGAATATATATTACTATTATTACTATTTTTATAATGATATTAGAATCATTATAAAAATAATAATATTTTTATAAGTAAATCATATCATAGTCTAAAATAAAATTATTGTAAAAGATATGTTCCACAGCCTATACGATGCATTGTTAAATTTATTCTTAAAATAAAATAAATTCAATAGCTTAGAGGAATTCCTTACGTATCTTAAGGATAGTTTTTAGTCTTTTACTCATAAATTGAAAAAGCAAAAACACAGTCTAGTTACAGCGAAGCGTTCATCACCAACTTATAAGATACACTATCTGTTATATTACAGGTTGTTATATAACAACAAGTTGTGTGCTGTCGTCTCTACCAGCTTCAGGATATTAATATGCGCAAAATTATGCAGATGGCTTCTTCGAGTAACAACCCAGTTTTAATGAGTCATCCCTATATGCAACGGTGAATAGAACTGACTTGACATTATATCAAGTAGTAATACGATAGTTTCAACGCGTGGCCGACTAAAGGGTCGCTTTAGTAAGGGTTCGTCTAATATTTACACGCAGGAAATACAAAATGCTTTCATGTTCAAGATTGATACTTTTCAAAAAGATTTCTAATACATGGGTTATATCACCCATTTTTGTCGTATTTTGATTTTGTTATATAGTATTTCAACGGGCAATAAATGAGTTCGGTAATCCTTTTTTTAGACATATTTTTTTATAAACAGCAGATGACTTGTGAATTACATATATAATGAACCATTTACACGTTGAAAATCTCAAACATCATAATTTTAATTACTAACGGCAGAATAAGAACCTGGAAGGAAATTAAAACTGAAATAAGGATAATATACACACATGCTTTTAAAGTCAAAATAAACCGTTACATCTTAGTTTACAGTGAAGAGAGTAATTTGATTTTGTTTATATCAAGTCTCAAAATTAAATGCCGATGCTAGCCAGTCCAAACATATTTCATATACTGAAAGTTTATATAAATTTATACTGTAGTGGGGTACAATGAATTTTTATGAAAAAAAATGGAAATAAAATAAATAATTGCATAAAATTATAAATAAATTTCAATTTACATTTGATACGTACGTAATGTTTTAGAAGACTCTTAATTGAAAGAGCCTGCCTGTCTATATTAATTCAACCGAATACATAAATTCATAAAATTATAATATGGGCAAGAAACAAAATTTGAGAAGTGAATTTTGTGTTGCGGTAGACTTTACAAACATACATGAAATACGACGGACGTAAAGAACACTCCGATTCAGAATATCACACAAAGTGTTTTCACAAGTGAAGTTTGAACCCATAACACTCAGCGCAGTATAAAACAATTTCTGTGCAGTCAAATTTGAATTAATATTTCGTAGACACTCACTATTGGACTGGTTTACAAGTTTAAAGTAGCTCAATATGTGATGGAGCGTAACAATGTTATTTAACAGTGTATTGGGACAACTGACTTCGCACGGAGACCTTCATTCAGCAGTAGACGGCGATATGTTAATTTGATCAGCAGTCAATTTTGAATTAATATTATTCTCAATAAACTGATTGTTGTCTGATGTTGACTTTCTAAAAATGAGGTAAACTTAGATAGCATACTTGTAATAAAATGAGTTTTTACTAATTGCGTCAAGTCTACTTTATATTCATTTTCCTTTAGTTAATTCTTCTCGAATATGAAGCTCCAAGGTCAAGGTCTACCTTTTTTTTACCTAGAAATTAATCAGACTGCTAAATTTAGTCGAAACCATTAATGTCATTAAATTTCATTAGATGACAAATCTGCAAAGATTTTTAAGTAGTAGATATGTGTCGTCATATCGTCATAGGTTAAAGCGTCGTCTTCAAAGCTCTATCGGTACGGTGCGATAACCAGCTCCGTCAATCCTATCCGGGTCATTATCGTAAATGTTAATGACCACGACAATTACTGCCAGCCTCCAAGCTTCATGGATGGGCTGCCTCCAAAATTGAACATTCTCAATCTATCGGCTACCGACCGATTGGTCCCTCTTTATAGAACTCCTTCCATTCGAGCGACTTTAATTAAAATAGTTCAGGAGAAAAATAGTAAGGGGCTAACTTCATTTGGACGTAACCGTCAATTTTTTCTCATGCAGTAATTTTACCAGTAGGTATTTTTCTCAAGCGTTCCATATCTATTTTTATTTCTTTGATGTTGGTTAAGTAAATTACCATTATGACATAAGCTGAACGTGTACGATGTGTGCCCATGTGAATTACTTACACATTCCCGATGTGGAAAGATTCATATGAGTACAACCACTCACAATACTGACTGTGCAATTGTGTTGTTCTCACACATGTGAATATTATCGGTATTCCCATAACCATTATCATTATTATGAATATTGCACATTAAACCCAAAATGTAAGCAAAACATAAAGACGTGTTTCGTGAAGCTAAGTCTGTTCATAAGGGAATGCTTGTTATCTTCTATTTACTAACATCATCGAAATGTACATTAAACTTAATATTAATCTCAGTATCATTTTCTTGAAGATTAAGATGTCGTATTACAAACAGAAACACGCCAATAAGTAAATGGGCCCGATGCAATATTTTTACAAAGAAAACTTTTGACTGAAGGAAATGAGTTGTTTGTTTCCGTACAAAAGTCGACGCATAAAATACAAAGAGGCGGCCACTTTAGACACAATGAACGGCAGAGTAACTTTCAATATTAATGATGCGCCGAGAATGCATACAGAGGCTGGGGCACTTCAAAAGCCTCCCGTTGATACTCATTTACTATTGATTCATAAGTAATTCCCTTTTACCGACCGGTTCAGTCTTCCACCGATAACTTTTCAAATTTAAATATGCAAGAGGATCCAATTATTAAATGAAACAGTAGCTATTTGGATTGCCATAGAAGTTTGAGTTTATTACACATAAAATTATCGATGTTTTTATCGTTAACATAAAATACGTACAATTGTGGGTTATAAAAGTGATTTATTCCACAAAATGATTACACTTTATTCTTTATTGACTGTACGTTATCTACAATGGAATGACCAGTCTTTAACTTGTGATTATAAAGTAAAAGTAGATGAACTATCTCAAAAGAACTACATCTTCTATCAATGAGTATACATTATGAATTAGAAGAATTTTTAATGTACACACATATTTCTAGATGTATCTCATAAATTTAGTCATAACATTATTGATGGTTACCATAAAATATATGGGACAAAGTTTCAAGTCACAACCTTGGTTACACTTGAAACATTATAAATCAAAATGTAACCCTACCGGTGCGGAGTTGACCATAAAATTCTAGTTGAACACGTTTCTAAACCTTTAAAACATAGATTTCGACAGAATAACAAGTAACAACTCCGCACAATACCCCGGCGTCTCTTTCGGGTTTATTGTTCTAACATCTGTCGGGATATGCAAAGTCGGACTCGTAAAACAACGTTTCGGCCCGCGATTACTTCGCGCAGTTAACTCCCTCTTACGTTCATCTTTATTGGCCGACCTACCTGTAAATTTGTAATCTGATGCCCTCTTAACGACTTTGATTAGATGAACTTTACGAGCTTTTAGTAGACCGTGAGTTAAAACGATTTTTTTCACTATTAACATAGCACTTAACTAGAAATAATGTTTGTATCTCCAATCCCATTGTACGATCATGCTAAGAGCCTACGCTTTATTGAACCCTGCAATTAAGCAACTAAACAGAAAGTCATAAATTTTGTATGTGTAACAAATAAAATCATTATGTCCTCGAGTTCAACGCTCAATTTTAGCTCGGCTGGAGCGACGCGTAATCGTGCTACGCAAATACGTTCAGCACTTATTGCTCGCCACTCGTAACAGGTGCTCTATGTGTATCCAAGTCCTCAGAATGAACAAAGCGACGGATGAAGCGTTAATGTGTTGAGAATCGACTTTACCTTTTATACTGATGTCCATTATTGTTAGTACTTTTTCAGAGTACGAACTATGTTTGAATTACAAATTTACTCAGTTTTGAATCAACATAACAATTCCAATATAAATTAAAACATGTTTCTGATAATTGTGTTATACTTTATAGATGGGTCACCTTGTAAGGCAGCAGGTACGACATTCAAATGATAGTTATCCAGTCCGAACTGAATAAACGCCTGACATGAAACGCATGTAATAAATACTTATGTTTGTAAAGGACAGGCTTTCTTTGAAACCATACTCAGCAATAGATAAAACAAACGTAATATCAAGTGGTTATAAAAATAAAAATGAGTTTCAATCTCATTGCAGTTTCGATGGTATCTTGACTTTTAACAATGAATATTGCCAAAATCAGCGCAGAACAGTTTTGTAGTGTTGTGCAAACACTGTGTCTCGCAATAACCTCGACTGGTGAGAGACTGGTCACTCTAAAACTCAAGCTAGACAGCTTGAAATACAACCCTCGTAACTTTATTCACAAACTTTAAGATGCCTTTTTTTCGAGTGCAAAGTTTTATATTTTGGACACAATTATAAATATCTGTCTTTTTGCTTCGATCTTACTTATGAATCGTAGATTACGTGCTTCATTTTTAATCTGCACAAGTCCAGACTGTACCATTCGCATCACAATGTTGCTTCTTGCACCCACACCTGGATTCTCTTCTACAATCGTAAATTAAATAGATATTATCTGATTATCTGAGTCATGCACTCACTCCGTGATTACTTTTACATTGGATTTCTCTCTGCGAGCAGTCTAATATAAAAAGTGTATTTTAGTTTTGAACGATCAAAGTCTCTATGATTTTATTTACCATTTAATGAGATTGAGTCAATGAATATGTAGTAGTGGTAGTGCAAGTATGTACTTGTAAAACATTGACTAGTGTTATAATCACAACAAGAGTATTCTCGTCTTGTGTCCGATGATCCCGCAAATCCCGTCCCTGTGCCTGGGGCACGTCGTCCCGGCGGAATTACGCGCTCACGGGACGATCTTGTCGCGATGCCGAATGGTCGGACAATCATGCTGGACTACATTTTGTACCATGCTAGTACTCTCTTTGAACTAAAATATTATTTATCTTTGACATCTTAACACCTTAAGAAAAAGTTAGATAGGTAAATTTTAATTCAGAAGGCAGCGTGATTCGAGAAATTAAATTTTCACAGAAACAGTGGGTATTTATAAAATGATGAGATATATAACTGTATATAGAAATATTTAGTACCCTATATGGTTAAACATGAATATACTTAATTATAAACCTTTCTAAACAATTTCTAAACACAAACGAAGACGAATGTAAGACTAATAATCTCTAAAATGACAATTTATAAACGCAACACTATTATGACATTTTAATGTATAATCATTTTCTTGTAAAATTAATATTAGACACAAATATATAAATGAATAATCTCCTACTTACCTGTGTCAAAATTTCGATCAGTAAGTCATTTTAGTATAAACAGATTTTTCACGTAGAACAGAAATAATATATGTACATTTTGAAACTGACACTAGCGTTTCTCAACTACTGTATAAGTGATTAATACAACCACGACTTTTAGTATTCCTACGAAAATCATTTTCTGTATTTTCGTATTTCACTACCGTCTTAGCATTATTTGTGAAAATGCCACTCCACAAAGTTTTCTTGGTGTAAAAATTGATCAAGTCCGTATATATTATTAATTACTTAAAATAATATAATAAAATACCATTTTAATTAAATTACTAAAAGGGTCAGAAAAAAGAAAACAAATTTCGCCCACGTCAGAATGTGAAACTGTAATTTATTAATGATTGGGTGGAAAAATGCAGAAAGAATATATTTAATCATTGTGTGTGTTATAAATTTAGAAGTAATTGAAAATCTTAGAAATTAAAGTCTCACAAAAAATCTTATAAAATTGTCAAAATACTAGAGTAGTTTCGAATGACACAACGTTTTAATTATAAATTTACCATATATTTCCCTATTTACGACCTTATAACTTGGTTTTAAAAGATTTGTAATATTATTTTATTATCCATAAGGTGTTATCTTAAATAATAAATGTCGTACAGTTCAGTAATCCCTTTTTATTTTAGATGTTTATAATTTACAGTAACTTAGCCAAATGCAATTATTTGATATCATTGATATCTCTTGACTTTTTAAATGGTAGGATATTTGAAGGTATGTTTTGATAATCATTTTCTGCAAAATTTAAATATAAAACTTTGTTTTTCTGTGAGTAATAACTTACTGAAAATAAGTATTGTGCAAATGTAACTTTGTATACGTTTTTGAATAGTAAAATTGCAAGACAACGGAGCTTGATTATCAAGATTGCAAAAGCGTACATATTTTTTTTCCTATCGTAAACTAATATTTATAAAGTTTATTGAAAAATTAGTCAACGTGTAGCATTGTTCCATTTAAATTATTATGAACTAGATACCGTACTATGAATTATATATACAATTATACAATTTGGGTTTTACTTACACAACTTCATGAAATTCTTATTGTTTCCTTTAAGCAACAAATTATAATAACATTTTGGTCCATACAATGCTTTGTTGATTCTTACTTGTATTTTGCGGTGTACGTAGATAATAGAAGACATAAACCGTTATAGCTAATCCAAAATCTGTAAACAATTGTTATCGGTCCTCTTTAAAAATAGTATTATATTCAAAATAGTGTAGAACGTGAACTATTCGCTGATGATCGCTACTCGCTGTTTCTATTGTAAGATGAAAATGATACAAATGACTATCGTAATCTTTAAAAATGAAACTACTATATTTATAAAATGCTATGTATTCATTTTATGTGGTAGAACCGCTTCTGGTGTTAAAATTTTACTACAGCTGATTATCATTTTTCACAGTTTTGTAATCTATTACGACAGGGTGAGGAATATTCACTCCTAGGGTAACAAATTTCGATACTAAAAAAACAATGCGCTTACGCTGCTTGGGCCCAGGTTGACATCAAGGGCCAAACTGTGTCGTAAAACAACACACTAGCGAATAAAAAGGACGGAATCTTATTAAAGTAAATATTTATGGCATCGCCATCAACCGATTGGACGAGGGTACAGTTCGCCCTTGATAAATTGTCCTGCCGGTTGCGGCCTGCCGGTCGGTCGCCCAAATATTTCTCCTGTTACGGATCGCTCTAAAAAATTCGATGTGTTTGATTTATGGCATAATTTCCTTTCACGCCTTTTGATAAGTTCTACAGAATTCTGCAAGTAAATACGTTAAGGGAACGCTTTTGTTGAATATCTGAGAAATTTTATACGATAAAATATAATACAGTTCTTTAAATAATATTTCCCTTCAAATTCTTCATTTCTGTAACAAATTATATATGTAGGAAATTCTCTGCGAAACACCAAATGAATCTGAAAATTCTTCTTATGTCAAAAACTTTAAAATGTTTCTGAAGCAATAAAACAACTTGTGCAAACTTTGGGTTTTTGAAAAGTTGAACATCTTGGGGAAAAAAGCACAGTAGAGTGTTCTAAATATATTGCCTCAATGTAGACAATAAAGGTGTCTCCACGCAATCAAGTGTCAAGTAAGTTCATATCCCATTCAACTTAACAATAGAGACAATGAGGATTAGCCAATCTTTTTCAGCTTTTATTTCCCATTTCCTTAGCTATTTTAAATTTTACATTTAGACTGCATACTCCAATGCATTAGAAAAGGCGAGTTTTTATATTGATACGGAATGCGAATATTATTTTGATTCAACTACTACGAAAAATTATTGAAATTATCTGAAGATTACTTGAACCAATAAAGCTATAACTTATAACTGTTATTTTGTGTATTGAGCTATTCACATAGTAAAAAAATTCTAATAAATTGTTCTGGTAAAAGAACGATCAATCACTTATTGAATTAAACTTCAAGGTATCTAAGACAAGTGCGAGATGTTGATTACAAACTAAACAACTAAAATGTATCGTATAAACACATGGTATAATATGAAGTCTTTTAATGTGACTTATGGCATACATTAATTGATTCATTTTTTACAAATTACATATCCGTGCAGAAGAGATGTAATAGTTCAATAAATAATCATACAAAAAATATCTATCTATCTAAATATTTATTTTTGCTAAGATTAATCGAACGTAAAATAATATGGTTAGCGTCGGCTGGATATCTAATATTCTGAATTGCCGCCACTGCTGTACAGGATTTTCATACATAACATAACATAACATACAATACTAAAGCACAGGAATTTTTATAAGAAAGCACAAAGGTGGACCGCCCGCATGGAAATTAATGTCCACCTAATAGGTTTCTAATAAGCATTGGTCCTGTAACGACGGTTGACACGGTTGACAGAGGCAATTTCGTTTTCTTATAACCTAACCTTTTGATCAATAATAACTATCGCTATTAAATAGTTATTATTGGCTGAGCTCAGAAGCAATCCAGCAACTACTTATGTTGCAAACATTATATCCCGATGAGAGCCCGTTGATAAAAGTTTAGGACAACTATTACGTCAGAAGAGGGTATAGATGAGTATCACTTAATTATTGTGTCGCGTATTTCGTATTACAATAACAAAGTAAAACAATAACAAAAGTTGAGACCGGACACAGCGCGGCCACCGACCAACTCCGATGATCATTTGAAAGCTTGTTGAGCGAGCCCTAATGAAAACTTGTTAGTTATCGCCGACATACAACATTACTTTTATTCTCAACAAAACAAGAACAAAAGTGACGCTACAGTGAATCTTATTTATTCTGTCTCGCTATAACATGATACTGTTTTACTAACTTGTGTATAGTTGTTGTTTCTAAATGACGAATAGTCAATACAAGAAATAAGTTTTAATGCGATCATCCGTGTTAAATACCCGAGTGTACCGATACAGGATCGATAGAGAATTAATCTTGTACGTGAACCACGTTCCATTCACGATTTGCACCATTGAATTTTTCGCAGCACAAGTAAATATTTATTTTCAGTAAAGGAAAATATCTTGAGAAAATCTGCATATTGGAGTAGGAATTTTGCATTAGAGTACCATCTATAAAATTTGAATCGAACACTTCACTCGTGTTTAGTAAACAGGCACTTAGAGTTACCTCAACGACATTTTATATTGTAATATAATGCTTAATTTTACGACTGAAATCGAATGGAATATTATAAACAAAAAATATTGTAATAAATTGTAGATGATAATAAATAACCTAAAATTTAACGTTGCACGATGAAATAGCGAATAGCATTTCGTTGCTAGCGTTTAGAAAAAAAAGTTGTAGAACCTGGGGTGTTGGTGTGGCACAAAGTGGAGACCTTAGGTTGTATAACGTCCGTTATCGACGCCTACAATAAGTCGCGTTTTATACGGTTATTATAGCGCCATAAACGCCACCGGCCGGTGTTTCATACAGTGCCGGGGCAGATTATACTGCCTATGGCCCCAATTCGGGGGCGGGAGAGACACGCGCAGTGTTCGGGGTTGGGGACACCGCCCACTGTCAGCTCCACGTGCCTCCCGACAGATGTGTCGAGATATCCGATATCGGGAGACACATTCATAATCTTTGCCTCAACCTCTCGCTTCTTATATTAAAATAACGAGCGCTGCTATCACAGGTGCGAACTCGATAGGAATTATTAAAAATTGAACTTCATTTACACTATTACCATAGCAATTTACCATTACAGACCTATTGAATAGTATTAAAGAGTTCTAAGAAGTTTAAGTAGACATATTTGTCATGGGACACATTTTAGCCCACTTTATCTTTTTGCTATTGTGTTAACACGAATAGACTTAAAGACAGAAATTTGTGTACCGCAACTCATTCACTCAAATTTTGTTAAAAAAATAATTTATTTGAAATACTAACTTATACACTAAATAATGTTGAGCTCATCCACATACATTGGAACCTAAATGGTCGCGCACAGTGCGTTTTCAGAGAAATTTTCTCCCGCGAACAATCCCGTTATGGAATGAGCTCCCTGCCGAGGCTTTCCCTGGGAACTACAGTATGGGGTTCTTCAAGAAGGGAGTAAATAGGTTTCTGAAGGGTCGGCAACGCACACGTGATACCCCTGATGCCGCAGGCGTCTATAGGCTGCTGTAACCGCTTATCATCAGGCGCGCCGTATGCTTGTTTGCCACCGTCGTGGTATAAAAAAAAATGTATCCGAAAAGAATATTTTATTATAGAACAACAATTAAATGTGTAAATTTACTTCCGCACGTACAAACAGTACTGATGAACACGGATCACTTATAAGGCGCAAGATTTAATTAAAGTATTTCACTTAAAAAATAGGATACTCTGTGTAATTGAAGTCAAAAAAAAAAATATTTTAAAGCAACGGTGTAGAACTTTCATTAGCGTCTCACAGCTACAATTGCGAGTTCAAATAATTATGTTTACAGAATCCTTTTCTTACGCAGAGATTATTTATCTTCTCTATTGTTACGAGAACTGACGCGGACGAATTTCACGAAAATACCCCATTTATCTAGAGTGAGCACACAAAGGCAACACGAAACCCAAAACTTTTTACGTGGTCAGTGACAATGCTATTTCTCTCTTTTCTCTTAGCGTTTCATTCTCAACTTTTACGCGTATTGTACTTATTTGAACAGTCTATGTGTATGGCAACAAAACATCGTCTAATTCAAAGTTGCTCTAATCCATTTAGAAGAAGTTTCATGTAGTTTGATCGTACAGTCCGATTTCATATTTGTTCAGTTAGCTCACCCGCAGATAACTTTACTCTGTGGTCGTCTATGTTGCTTACTTCCTACTTTATTCGGTTTACAGACCCGCATAAATAAGGGGAAATAAGTCCCACTCAACAGGCAACTACATGATATCTCTTGTACGCACCGGGCCAAAATGTTGCTTTTCATCTTTGTTTTCTAAACATCAGAACAAATATTTTATCAATTTCTACTTTTTCTACTATTTTACGGATACCGTGTTATATGTAAGTGGCAAATGTTTCCAATCGCTTTTATTGGGAAAGCAATAACACAAAAACGATTCACTTGATATACCGCACCGACCTTATAATGCATAAAGAAAATACGGTCATCTAACAGAACTCGATTGAACCCCTATTTGCCTTTTCGGGGTGTTACTATCTTGCCTCGATTCCTACGCAAAGCCACCCGGCCGCGCGTGAAATACCAAGTGTGCCCTAGTTTCGACGGACGGTTCGTGATGTTTGTTTAGGCCAGCCAAAGTCGTGAAAGGTGATGAACTAAATATAAACAAAAGATCTACACTGTCAGATTATAAGTATCGTCTCGGACGTAATATTTACAAGGGTATCGATTAGCGGTTTGTAGCTAAAGGCGGTTGTCATACAAGTTGAGTTTTGAAACGATCCTTTATAACTTTCAGGATTGGCGACGTTGATCCCGTGTCATGAAGACGTATGTTGCTCACACGTGCCTATATCAACACGTGGACACGGGACGACTCAAAAGTTTGTTCGCGATACGGCTGATGTACACTGTTCACGTACGTGTCAGCATAATCGCGGCGCCACCGACTGTTTGTGAAACGGCTCGCTAATGCTATTTGTCGTCGTGGGTGAATACGTCACGTCACGTATGTGTGTCTTAATCGTTAGTGGGAACGCGCCTGCTTATCCTCGTGTTTTGTTTGTCACTTAAAAGCGAAAACTTGGTCTACATCAGGTGATTACATAAAATGAAATGCTTCGTGTAGAGTACTATATTTCTAACACAATGGATTTATTTATGCGACAGATTGTAAGCTAGGACATAAGATGTAGCATAGATTCATCATAAACATCGGAAAACGATTCGAGTGGTAAACTTAAAATTACAATTTGTAATTCATGAATTGTGCGAGGAAGAACTTGAACCATCTTTTGAGTCGGACATAGAAAGTATTGGCGAAGTTGGTCAATGCTGTAAACGTGTAGAAACATTTAGGGAGAGTAGATATATACTGTTTGAGTTGTCAACGGTAAGGCGCACTGCGAAGGGGCGTAAGTTTTATTAAAGTACTCACCGTACAAAGACGGAGACGCGCGGTGCCTACCCGCGCCAGTCTCATAGTACACAATACCCTGATAGATGTTGTCAAAAACTGATTGACGCGCCTTTAGAAATTGACTTGACGCGAATTGCCTTTAATTAAAACGATATGAAAGATGAAGCTTTTAAGACCGATAACATAAAATGAGGTAAATTCGAAAACTTTGTAGACTGAATATCTAGGGTTTCGGGGCTGTATCCTAAGATTCTACCCACCTCGATTGTACTACATTCAAAAATTCCCTAGGCAAATAAAAATATCTGTAAATTTTAGATGTTTCTTGTTCATTTCACTTTATATAAATATACTGCATTGAAATTGGAAATTAAAAATAGAGTTAAAAATTAAGACGCATTAAAGATATAGATACAATATACATCTTCGTACTGTGTTTAACCTTGGCATTTTTTGTTTCAGGTTTTGGATTTGTCACGTTTCAAAGTGAAGACATAGTAGATAAAGTGTGCGAAATACATTTTCACGAAATCAACAACAAAATGGTAAGTGTCGTTTTGTTATCACTATATTATCACACCTATACGTCAATACCGTGTTTGACCTGTACATAATTATGTACATACGTCCCTATATTTCCTCGTAACTACTAAATGGCTAAACTAAAAATCTTGAATAATAGATTAAAACTGTTACCTTAAAAGAAAGCAATCAAAATTAACCAGTAGACAGACGTAACGTTACAGAAAATTAAACTTAAAACCCACCTAAAGAATTTGGTATCAAAATTTGAGTGGACATGGGTAGATTTAAAATCCCAGCAATACACAATCGTTGGTTGAAGGCTATTGTCGCCTTATGTTGTCGTCTTAAAAAGTGATTCACAAGATAAGAACGTTCGCATTGTGTGTAGGAAATTAGTAAAGCAATGTTCTAGTCACGTAAAGAAGATTTACGTGACTAGAAGACTGTCATATTTTTTTGCATAAAGAAATTGCATTGAAATTTACTGTAACAATATTGTCAAACCTTTACGTAAATAACCGTTGCACGGTAATTTGAAAAATTTGCATTTTCGAATATGCATAATAATATATATAGGTAATGTTTGATAAAAATAATGAAATTATTAAAAGCATTATATTCGTCTCGTCGGAACCTTTGTACTAGCTGTATTTACAATTTGATTTAATGGCAGTCTAGTCCACTTTTAGAATAATGATATAAAAACTTACATTTCTTAATAAATGTGGTACCGATAGTGATAACGCAAAAATACTTGACATTCGATTAGCTTAGCTTAATCTTAATACTCACTTTCAAACATAAAGGTATTTTTCTAATTACTATTTATTATATAACACGTTAAGCATGATCGTGATTATGGTTTTGGGGTCGTTTAGTTACAATTCACTTACAATTACAATTACAATAAAACTTAATTCAAATAAACTGTGTGTACTATAACAACATTCACATAAAATGTTTATGTCCCATGAAAATTTGGGTACGAGATAAAGGTTTCATATAAATCTATTGTGTCCTTTCAACCAACGCATGGATGAGACTTAATGGCTTATCAAATACACTGTTTCTCACTCTGAAGAAAACTTCACAACTTTAATTATTCTTTCTAATCGTAACTTAAAAAAAAGATTCTTAAATATTATAGAAAATTTAATTATGACTATGCTTTCTAAATAAAAAACATATGGTTATAAACCAGAAAGTCTATTATAATAACAGCAGAACACGTAAATTATGAAATATTCTAACTTTAAGTAGCAATAGATAAAGAGTCCTAGTGTAATAAAGAATTTTCAAGTCTTTATATAAAACATGACGGAAACAAAAAAACAGCAAAAACAATTCAAGTCTGTTTCGTAAAACGTATATATAAAATACACAAACTGGCATGCAAGATTGTAGATTTTATGTAAGTGTTATAAGTTTTGCCGTCTATGGCATGCGAAACTGGAATAAACACGAGAAATTCAAAACAAAGGGTAAATATATTAATTTTGTTTAACGAACATTTAAAAATATTGATTTAATGATTCGTATTGACATACCTATTTTAATTGACCAAAAAATGGCCTTAAACCGCTTGATATTTCATGCAATACATTCGCCAATAATAAAACAATCATTAACGGATGAAAGTATATGGTAGGTTTACACCTACCATATGGTAGACACTTTTAAACATTTCTTCATAAATAATATATATTTTTAACGACTGACGGACAAGTATTCCACATTTTATTATATTTAGCGAAACGAATGTAACTTGTTAGACCTGTACATAATTATGTACATCCGTCCCTATATTTCCTAGTAACTACTAAACGGCGGAACCAAAAATCTTGAATCAAAATTGACCAGTAGACAGACGTAACGTTACAGAAAGTTAAACTTATTATAACACTTCTTTTTACGTAATAAGTAAAAAATATCCAATAGGTAGGTACATAACTTAAAGATCTGGAATAACTTCGAAAATGGTATGTCTATATATATAATTTATACTTACTACTTCGTCCTAATAATTGAAATTCTATATCAAGTATCAAAATTAGTATATTGTGTTAATTTATAACATACACATAACATTAATAAAATCTATTTACGTATAAAAAGTATTCCACTTTCAAACATTCCAAGACAATCAAACTATACATAACATACTCGTCTACAAGAAATCTAAGTAAATTAAACGTTTTCGGTCAGATATCAATTAGAAACGAAGGAACAGAGTTGGCAAATGTCCAAATGGAGCCAATAAAATGCTAATAAAGCCAGCTTGTACTGTTTAGATTTTTCTTCACCAAACGGAAAGGGGTGATATAATGACATGTGTTTCTAGACGTTACCATGAATTTCATCAATGCTGTACCTACTATCGAACTTATTCCACTAGTTAAGGCTCCGTAAATAAGTTTTTTTTAAATTCGTTGGTTTGCTAAATTATCTTAGTTTGGTAAAAACTTTAAATAATACATTCTGTTTCTTTAATTCTCTATGTAAATTTATTAAAACATTGACTATTTACTATACAATAAAAGTAATGAAAAACTTACAAAGCGAAATGATTTTATTTATTTACTTGTGTCGTATCGTTAGGCGTCGTCCATTTGTCGTAATACATTACCAGTCACCCTTTACAAGACTATTACAATCATGGGCACCCATAAAGCTTGCCCCCGATTAACTTATAGTCGACTACAACACGCACACAACATGGCCATTGTCTTGCTATAATGCCACTTTATTATTTTAATGTAAATTTCGGGACATAATCAAATTACGGAGGTCATCCACGCTATCTTTGATAGCACTAAAATGAGTAATTAAGTAAATACCAGCCAATCAACGCTGAATAACAACTATTTTAATTTATTAAATATTCCTACTTAACATGAAATTCAACCCGTTTCTTAACTTATTAAGTGTTAAAACAAACGTTGATAATAAACTTAACGCCTGTTAATTGCTGTAATGAGATATTGTCACGGAAACAATACCTTTGTCTACAATGATGTTGTGCAAAAATGTTAACTAGTCCTCATTCGAGAGTACAACAAGAAGTATATACTTTATTTGTAAAGGAGTACGCAGGAAAGTACGAAAAATCGGCGCCGCGGTGCTTATACCTACCTATTCAGACCATTACTATTGTCTTTGTCGCTTGAAGTTTCCATCGCCATTATCTGTCGTCCATGTTGAAAGGGCTGGGGAGCAAATACCTCCCTTTCTCGTTGTCGATGCATATTCCTGATTATTAATGTTTGTTTTTTGTGTCTTGCCCTATTGTCTTGCACCTAATGGCTGTACGAAACTCATGGCATATGTCGGGTAGATTCGCAAGGGTGATGCTGGCTCTAAGTGGAGCAAACAACGAACAAAGACATCAAACAAATGGGTAGTGTTTTAGAGTAATTACGGTTCGCTTCCGTGCGAAATGAGAGGTGTGCATGAAGCAAACTTTTCTTTTCCGAACCGCGTAATGTATACACGACGAACCGTGAAACTAATCGCTTATTATTTCGTACCTTATTTGTTGTGTGTCGAGGAAAATGATCAATGTTCTCAAGCTCGGTTTTTACACAGTTTTGGTAAACAACGTGCGACGTCCCAGTCAAAAAGTAAAACAGAAACAGTGTTTGCTTAGCTCGTTCTTTGTGACATTGTACAGGCTGTTAACGTTACAATCATCGGTTATACGGCGTAAACGTGACTCGTAAACGATTCAGCCCATTAAAAATTTGCCTTAGCATATCATAAACATATCTAATAGTTATATTTACGTACGCAATAAAGAAGACAGAGGCGTCACGTCAGCGTCAACATTTACGCCACGGGTAGCTCGCCCTCGTAAATTTAATATGTCATCTCTTATATTAAAATGGTCGTTAAGCTAATAGCAACTCCGCCTTCCCGCACGAAGTGATAGGGTGATGCCGCAGCTCACTTTGAATAATAAAAAATAACTTTATTTCTTCGACAATTTTTGTGTTTAATGACCGAGGAGTAAATGACACAGATTTAAACGATGCTGTTGAATTATAATTTTGTTTTAAATTGTCAGCACTGTTTATTATCAATGTTTGTGCGCCGCTTTATAACACGATTACCTTTACGAGTAAAATGCAGAACACCTTAATAAATAGAAATTATTGCCTAATAAATGATTGTGATAAGTATAAATGCTAAAAAATATGTCTTCTTGAGACTTGCGATGCTGCATTTTGAAAAATAAATACTGATGTCCATTACAAAGGTTGGCAACAAATTCATTTCATTCAATTACGTAATCCTTATACATTATTCACTTAATTGCTCACCATGAATTTTAACAACAAAGCACTGACTGAAAATGGCTAAAATATAGTGTAGTTTAGATTTCACCTACTGACATCAATTTCTATTTGCCGGATTTAACCGTCCCTGGGACGCGTACACCTGCGTTTCTTTATGAGGTCACACCTGTTAAAGTCATATTGCTACACGATATATGAGGGTGTACGCATCAAATTTGGGTTCCAGATATTTCTACTAAGTGTTCCAACATACCAAGTTTCAATAGAATATTGCCTTTTGTCACGAAAATTGGTAAATTATTTAGTTTCATCGAATATAAACATTCATACCGAGACGTCTATAAATCGCGTACCTACTTTTGATCAAAGACATATTATTTTAGTTTTAACAGCATCTAACATCTAAGCAAACTAGACTCAGTTTTAGTTTTATTAAATCTTTTGTTTAACTTAAAAATAATGGCTTACAAAACAACATGACAGTATAAACGTCAATGATTCATATACAAGTTATGCTGTGTTTTTCATACACGCACTTGTGACTTATTTAGAGCTTTGAATATTGCTGAAGTACATTTTCTACTGCTTTTCGCTGAACGATACAGCTGAATATAATAGCGAAATGCATTTCCCTTGGAGCAATCTTTTTACATAACCGCTTCTGAGAAATATTCCGGTATTTTGTAAATTTTTCTTCTCGATCGTGCATGAGGCAAACAAATGGTTTCCGTTTAGGAAATAACACTAAAAGTAGGCACATTTGAAACTGCCACTTAAATCTTGGGATCCTCAATCGCCATTTCTCTTAGCGTCTTAACAGGCCGTAGGGCTGGCAGACGCACCCTTGTCGTTACTGCCGTATTAAAGAATGGGTACACATCCACACGTAACGGATGCGGTCGATAGATGGATAGAAAAAGGTTTTCTATTGCACGGAGTCACGGTGACCATTAAAAAGTATTTTTACTCAGCACGTTCTTAAAACAGTGCCTAAACTTAAATAATACTTGTACAACAAATCGAAAACATGTCACAGTACGCAGTATTGGGCTAGTGGTGGGTGGCGTCCCCGGTCCGCAATAGGTCTCGTCGAACAATCAATCACGCGTTCCTCCGCAACCGTGATTACCATAAACTTCCCGTTTTAGCAGGACCCGGCGAGCTTCTTCTAAGCTTTATCGATTCGTCCGCGCCCATTTTTGCGCCTTCTATATATCAGGCGTTCGCTGAAACCGTCCTT
Organism: Hypercompe scribonia; assembly: GCA_949316085.1. Taxonomy (NCBI): domain Eukaryota; kingdom Metazoa; phylum Arthropoda; class Insecta; order Lepidoptera; family Erebidae; genus Hypercompe; species Hypercompe scribonia. Next base: position 8,170,918 of record OX438972.1, on the reverse strand, counting down.
TTTCATTGAAACTTGCAATTGGCAAGTTGTGGGACCAAGATTTGGATGGATTTTGTCCTTTTTGTAACTTTTTATTCAGAATGTTATGATTGAAGTAAAAAGGGACTTCTTATCAACATCGAAACTGGACTGCGAGATGTCGGATTGATGTTTTAAAAGAATATTTTTGTTTGACTCTCTTACGTCTAAATTCTATAAGAAAATTTTATTGTTCACCAGGAATAAATAACACCTTTATTGTTTTAATTTTACTGATTTTTTTATCTAAGCCACATACATAATTATTTAACTGTAACTCGTTAATTATGCATATACACGTATATATGTACAACTGTCAAATACAATAAAGAGAATAGAAATGTATTCGGCACATGTGTCGTCCTGTCATTAATAGTCGTAATGAGTCGATACCACACTAGGTGCACTACTTGTTAACGTGATTTTATCGCAGCTATTTTGTACTGGCCAATTAATTAAACTTACTTGTTTCAGTAAAGTGGTTTATATACTGAGCAGCACCTAAGCCATCACACAACTATAAGCTTAGATAGAATGCATATAACCCCAGAATATTAATATCTTTACATTTGTTTTCATCTTCATCATTTGTATTTTTAATTTTGTCCTGCCATTAATGTAGAAAGTTATTACTTTGATCTCACACGGATAACAGATTAATTTTACATTAATGACACGAGTAAAATAAAAAATAATAATGGTAAATATTTTATAAGAAAAAATTTACAAGTTAAGATCGTTATCCAGCAGCAATCACTATTTGAACAACTACCTAATTTCCTATGTACGTATATAAATTTAATGGTTATAAGGCGCACAGCACGCAATTCTTAAATGACGCAGCTAACCAAAGTCGAACGGAAAGACGTAAATCATAGCTCAACAGGCCTTTCCGAGTTTTAACGATTTCTACTCGAACTTTAACTGAAAGTGTGAAAGAAAATTAATTAATCACATGTGGTGTCTAGTGAGAACGATTGACAGAAAATTTACTTATTTTTACTTATTTCTAACTTTATGCACTTTTGTACGTTGGTAGACTTAATGCCCATAGCATTCTCTACCAGTCGAACTTTGGACGGTGTAGAAATCTTGTACTTTGCTCGTTCGTGATTATAGTACATAATATGATTACTCTAGCGTCTAAAAATATAACAGCTAACAATTTACCATTTGAATAAAAAATAATATTCAATTCACCCTCAATTCGAAAAGCAACATCTAAAATTTAAAGCATTAGAAAAAACAGAAAGAGAATCAATCAATTTCTTTTTAATAAGCTACTAATTAATTTATGATGCTATATCGCTATTGTAATGTAGCTAATGTAACCTATCTTTCTTAACTTTCATTAAAATTAAGAAAATGAATGCAACATGTTGAAGTACTTGTTTTTGGAGAACGATTCAACCGCCATAAAGTATCGTAACAAGTACCGCGTAATAGAAACTATGCCGCTGCGTAGGGAGAAAATAAAGTAGTAACTATGTTGAGGACGCGGGTGTCATCAATAAAAGCCATACGTTAGGGCAGGCTGGTTCATTACGGAGCTCGGCGCGTCGTCTCCACATTCCCATTACGGGGGAGTTAGGAGACGCGAGCGGCGATAAATAGCGGCCGAGAAGCCCTGCTTTATTTCTTGCACACAATTTCATTTACATTAGAGGTGCTGAACTAAGTCTCCTCCTGAGAGTCATATGAATGTCGCGTACAGATTCATGCAAAACAAGTTATGAGCGGCGGGACCGCGTGCCGCAGACCTTAATCTAGTCGGTAGTGGTGTGACAAGGCGCCCGGAGCTCCTACTTAATTACAACTAATTGCTACAGCTTATACATGTACGTGCGTCATAAACTTTCTCACGGGCGGTTATTAATTCTGAATATTACCTGGGTTTACCTAATACGTTTTGGTTTATCTACATCGCATTGGTTCGTTACGTTACTGGTTTAAGTATTGCCATAAAAAGTCTAGTTAAAATAAACTAATCTGGTTAACAAGGCTGGTGGTTGGAATGTAAAATTAGATGCAAATTCGCATCAATATTCAGTATCTATCTGTATAGAAAACGTGTAGGTATTTAATTAAGAAAGCGATGTTATTATATGAATAAAAAGAAGTACTTAGCCATATACAACAGCATCTAATTTCACAAATTGAAGTTGCATGAATACAGTACGGCCACGAATGGCCGACATTCAATTATTACTTTCATGCAAAGTGCATTCATACACCTCTAAAGTCGCCCTGTGAACCAATACATCGTTTGCAATTTTATTTGTATTTTGTAGAGGAATTTTCCCAGGCGATTCACTTTGGACATGGAAACACTTTTACAAGATTTTCGTTTAGTACTATCTCTCTAATATACAAATTTCATATGTTTCAATTGGGCAAACGGTGCCGTTACCGGACATTTACAATCTTCATATTGTCTTATTTTCGTATTAAAATAGATTCTTAATCACGATTCGATCTAATTAGGAAGTAACTAGTTGATAATTGTCACTTTACTTACAATTGCTGGGTTTCTGCTACATATTCAGTTAGCTCTTATTGCTTTCAATTTAATGAATAACACATGGATTATAACATAAACAACTAAGATAACTTTAGTTGTTTGTCTCTTCACATTACTACAAATAACGGACCAATTTCAAATTTTATATTATTGTAGTTTTAATTTAAACTGTTTAAATTTAAAGGAGTACATGTTATTATCGATCTTAAACATACCTAAATCTAGATGGCTACTTAAATATATGACGTGGTTCAGTAATAAAGTATTGATGATCGATGCAATCGGTCTTGGTGAGTTACCGTAACAAACTCGACGTTATCATCGACTCCAATAACCGTGGACATTTGACAGGCTGCCGCGGCGGTGGACATATGACATTCATAGGACGGGAAAGTGCGGTTCTAATCAATGAAATTCAACGTTAATAAGACTGACTGAGTTTTCTTTCTCACGTCTGTGGTTAAATCCTGTTAAATAATTTTATTTTCATTGTGTAGTTGCTAAAGAAAGTAATGTAAACAAATGTTTCTATTGCTTACATACTCATCGTTATATAATACATATATAGTAGTATTCTAGTGTTATAGTGTTGTAACAAAATTTTCGGAAACAGCATCACTGATTTATTTATGATCATGACTTTAAATTTTTTAGTATATTCGTTAAGTCTAAGAATGTGTCGTACTATTTTATACCCCTAAGTGATAGAAGTTACTAAAATATGGTGGTATAAACATGTCAGTCAAGTCAATTAAAACAGTAGAGTGTTAACATTTACGTAACGTAACGTAGTTAACATTTCAACAACGCCTTATATCAACGTAAAATGTATGCACATATATTAATATTTGAGGATATCACTGCAAAACCTGACGTTACAATTTTTGAATATATGTAGGTTGGCTTCTTTATAAATGTATGCAATACAGTGACAGGCAGAGCACCGTGAAGCGGTTGGGACGAGGTCGCGCTGCAGGTAACGTTACCGCTTATCGTCAGCGACGCGACAACTCGATCACTTATATCTGATTTGAATTTCGCGCCTTACGGCCCATCAAGGTGTGGCCCTCTCCACCTCTTCACCCTCTCAGTAAACACTCCAACACTTTAAGTAATCGTGCCGAAATTCGACAGAAAATGTCGACTTGCGCTTATCTTATTTCTTCGAACAACAGTTACGTAAATATGGAAAGAGCTCCCGGGGTGCGGCAGAGTATTTCATTCTCCATGACCTGTTGAGCGCAAGATTTGTGACTCATCTCTTTTATGTAACATCGTAAGATTGCCGGCTTTTTCTTTTTTTTTTAGAAATTTCTAGTTTATTATATTAGGTACTAAAATACTAAATATTTTAGAGCTAACGTAACGCAGTCCCTTTAAATAACAGTAGAGTACATTTGAGCTGAGATTTTATATTTAACTAATTTAGAGTTATTTTTGAGTTAAGTACACATTAAAATACTCTTACAATTTATCTCTGCAAATATATAATTCTGAAGCTCTTACCTAGCCCTCGGTTCCCACACTCCGGCTTCCGCTTAGCGGCAATCAGGGCCAAGCTTGCGACGCTCTGTCAATACGAAGGCGAGAGGTTTCCCTGATAAACTTATCTAGCGAGCACAGCCCTCTTCCCCCTTGAACCTCGCTTCCCCTGCCGTCTCTGTTTATCTCTCACGTATGTTCGTACGCTACGCCCGCACCACATTACTCTCCAGAAAAGTTGCTTACTTAGTACTTTCTTGACTTTTTATTTATACTGTTTTAGGCTCGAACGTAATACGAAAATCATCTTACATCAAACGAAAAAAACTACTTTCACTTAATCAAACTGTTTTCCAACGTTTAGTTAAATCGTGAATCATTCAGAGTTCAGGTAAATTCTCTCAAAATGAAACACAAATTTTCAAGTTGCAAAAGCAGTTGGGGAATGTTTTTTCGTTACAAAAATAAATTTTTTTCGTTTACTAAAGATATCACCTTAAATTATATTCAAGTTGCCGTCACAAAAACCTAAATAATTTTAGAGTTTTCCTCACATTTTTTTATTTAGAACCGCATTTAAGGCAAAAAAAAAACAAGCTGCATTCGCTGCAATCTCTGAATACCATCCTTCCTCTACATATATATTGCTTTCAAACTCTCTAGCCTAGCCTAACTGTATTTGTATTAAACTTTATTGCTTATATTATCGTAGTAGCACAATGATAAGGTGAATATTTTTTTTGCCCTTTTTTTCTTTTACAATATTTTTCAACTGCATCAACAATTTATGGCCTCTCTATGAAAATCTCTTGGGGTTTATCTGGGTATTGGCGAGCCGCTTACATACTTAGTCAAAACAACACAAACATTTATACATTATAAACAATACAGGTCAGATTCTTTAACTTTCTTCATGTGTTAAATGCTTTTTGAATTTATATTTACAACTTTTCGACTTTATCAAATATCCGTATAATATTTGCAATTTTCCAAATAATTTGTCAAAGTAATAAATGTTCTGTAATTCGTTTTCGTGTTAGTTTTGAGCAGTATCAATTATTTGTATTACGGAGAGATATCAAAAACCCAGGTCTAGTTTTTTCAGTTATCGCCTCCATCTTATAGATTTGTGTTGGAGTTAAATGTTCCATTTTATTGGATACCTTTATGACATGAAATAAAACACCGTCCTTTCACCCAATTTAAACTCATACTTTTAATGAAAATAATTTTCACCAATTTTTCATTTCGGTATAAAAAAAAATCCATAATCAATTGTTACAAATTTGTCAATATACAAACACTCCGTACCTTTAGATAGAACTCGAAATCAATGTTCTTAAAAGGTAGGCATGATTCTTCCTCACTGAATTTATTGACATTACTGTTTTACCTTAAAAGGTTTTCACGCAAAATCAATCGAGCGAAAATTTAATGACTGCTTTCACATTCGTATTAATTCAAGTTTACGTGCGAATATTCAGCTGAAGTTGTGGAGCATAAAATGCGGTGTTTTCTCGCGAAATGCGAAACAATTAAAATCGTCATACATCGGCGGGATTAGGAGCACGTTTTCGTGAGTTGCCTTGAGTTGTAGAGCATTAAGCTAGGGAGCACTGAAGCAGATCTTAAGTCCGCTCGGTTAAACCGATATCTTCACATCAGCTTCGAATACTACTCGATCAGGCTCCGATCGATATATATCGGCGAGAGGGTGTGCCTACCTAGCAGGGGCTAAATACAATTTACCTTTGTTATTTTTCGTGTCATTAAACTGCGTCGCGATCTCGAACGCTTGATCGGGATTGCGAACTCTGATGCGAATTGTTTGTGAGCTTTTGTTTCCCACTCCGCTCGCCAGCGACGCGACATCAATTAACGTCGGATCCCCTCGCTGAATTTTCTTCATCACTGTTCGTATTATTGTAGGTAGATTTCAAACGGAATCATTTCCGCCGCTGATTACACTGAACAGATTGTGTTTTCATGTCTCGGCTCTCTTTTTCAATTCAATTAGATAGACCGTGTTACACCGAGGTGCATGTGACAGTATAACAAACGATGTTTCCTATCTCAGTTTTAAGTTAGGCTGGCATTTATCTGGCCTGTCCCCTGGTTGCGTGTTGCCAAACAAATGGGGGGTAGCCACGACTCTGGCGCTACTGCTACAGGCGCCTATTCATTTGTAAAGCTTTATCGCTCTTGACAAATTGTGACACTAGTACACTAACTATTTTTATGCTGCAGATGACCAAAGATATCTACTGCAATATTATTTCAGCACCAACAACTACTGTATTTACACTACTTCAGCTACAATGGATATTATATTACTATATCGCTGCCCCAGAAAAATAAATTGATACAATAAAAATATTAACAATTAAAAAAATATATTCATAAAATTATAGAATAATACAATCTTATTTGTCACTTTTTCTTGCAAACAAGGCTTTTTCAAAAAAAAATGTAAAGAAAAAATATAAAAAATTTCTTACAGCAAATCAAAGAAATTATTTTTGATTAATTGATAACTAAAAGTTGATTACTATAACATTATTTATGTAAAGCCCCGGAATATAAGTTCTAGATTATGTTACCGTTCCATGTATTTTCAGTATTTACTAGCATACTTGTCTGTCGCAAGTAATTTTCATATTTGTTAATTTAGTCTTTATTACGTTGAACATATCATTACAAAACAGTAAGACAGTACTCAGGGGCTAATGAAAGGAATAAGAATATAAGGTTAAATTTTATTAGTAAATTAAACTGCAAAACAGAATTTTAAAATTTTACAAAATTTTTATCGTCTTCAATATTGAAAAATAGTGTTTCTGCAGTGAATATTTTATTCTCCTGTGGCGATGATATATAAAAATGGGAACTTAAAGAAAACGCACTTAACTTTTGCACATTTCTAAAGTGTTGAGGTCGTGCTTTATTACGTGGCATCGTAATCTCAGTCTCCAACTTTAGTATTACGTGTTGATTATTCAGTCTTATCTAAGCATAAAACTGGGTGGAAAGACACTTAGCGTTGTAAAGCCTAGCTCACTCACTCACCCGCGTTAATGCAAAGGCACGTAGTTCTATGTCGACGCAGAAAGTTGTGCAAAGTGCACAAAGTGCGCGAAGGCTGTAGCGTGGCAAAGCCTTCATTTGTCGGTCTGTGACAGCCTCGAGACAAATGTGGACGCGAGTTTATGTACTATATACCGCCCGCGTGGCAAAAGAGGCGTTGTGATTATGCACCACTATGCAAAATGTAACTAAAAGGTATGGCGAGATACCTTGAATGTACCGATCTGTTCTTACCTCATAGTATATAAACCGTATCTAAATAATGAACGATCCAAACCATTTATTCTACCGACTTTAATTTAAGCCTAAATACTTTTCTGTAATATTGGCGCGCTGTAGCGGAAATTCTATTGCTAGAGGTTTAGGTTAACGTAGATTAGGTAATTTATACTTGCCTCCTGCCCTCCACAAAGAGCCAGGGGAGGAAGATACAGACACTGAAGAGAGCCATATCGTTCGTTAAAATTACTTAATGGATCGATTAAAAGTAGGGTTTAATTATGAGGCACATTAATTTACTTTGGTTTTCGTAGTACCAGGCCGAGGGAGGGGATTGAGTTGATGCTTTTGTTATTTATCGCTACGCTTAATATTGCCAGTTATTTTTCATTTCTTAATCCAGTGATCAAACGCGTAAAACGATTATTTTAAACTTTTTGGTGTCAACAGGTTACTTCTCAGGTTCCATAACCAAACAAGTTGTAAGATGCGACATAATGATAGCGAATAATTACATTGGACCTCGTAAAATTTGTCGTGTTGTATAATAAGTATTCAATGATAAGCTTCTTGACTTGGTAAAGCAAATTAAAATTCAATTTGTTACTCGAACCGTGAAGCATAACGGATTGTCGACCGATTTCGTCGCCCCCTTTCTTCCATAATTTTGCGAGTCACTCGATCTTGAAGATATTTGGTTTATTCTACTGGCTACGGTTATTCTCAAGAATACTGAATATAGAGAGCATGATCATTTAAATGAAAAACTTATGTTTTCCTTACGGTACTTAAGTTACTTGCAATATTATATTCTCTAAATTAGTTACACTTATTTGCCTAAAACATTTTATCGAATCAGCATATTTTATTTATTAAGTCCAATGAGGACTTATTATTCATATGATTAACATTTAAAGGTTTTCTTTATATTGTAGCTTTTAATTGTATTTCATTATGTTCTTTCTGTAAACTGTAAAATTTAATTGTATTAGATTCACTCATCCAGGCTATTAGATATGGCGTACACACTAACATGCGCTTCAAATTATATACTGAGAATCATAGTACATATATGCATATTGATAACTTTTCCATGTTCTGTTGTTATCGTGTTAAATTTTCTTTTTTAATGTTTGATTATTTTTTTAAATGAAATTTATTTGTTTTAGGTGGAATGCAAAAAAGCGCAACCAAAAGAAGTTATGCTCCCAGCGAACCTGGCAAAGACGAGAGCCGCCGGACGCGGCGCGTACGGTGAGTTGCTAGGTAGCGGTGTGGCCACCGGCGCCGGAGTTCGATACGCGCCATATCCCGTCCACGCGCCGGCGCAGCTGCTGGTGGGCGCGAGCGCGGGCGCGGGCGCCACCCCCGCTGCGCACGCGGCTGCCTACCGGCGTGCACTAGCCGCACTTCGACCAACCCCGCGCCCCCCGCGCCCTGCGCTCGCGCCCCTCGCTATTCCCCCTCTCACGTACTCCGTTTCTGAGCTCCTCGGTGCCCACGCACTCGACCTCCCGACCCTCTACTCACCTCTGACTCATACCACATTGCCCACTCCTTTGCCTCTCTGATCCGCAATTCTTTTCCAGCAACATCCACATCACCCGTTCTAACCCCGCCAGGAATTTTCATTTGGCCAAATCTTTCAATATTCTTCTTTGCATTCCTCTCAACGCTATGTTGGCTTTCCTGCCCATTCCTAGTTCTTTCTTACATTCCCATTCTCTTTTCCCGTACAAAGCCAAAGTGAAAAATTTTAATGTACATTAAGAAAACTGATAATATCCAAAGTGTCTTATTTTTAGTAATTGCCATTAGAGAATCAGTTAGATAGCAGATTTTCCAAATGTGTACCAAAATAATTTAGAGAAACTATAGAAACAGTTCTTATACAATAATTTATTTAAATATTCATACGTTTTGAGGAGTACTAGTACCAGAAAATGAAACAATTTTATGTAGGGTCATAGAGATTAATATTTTCCTACCAGGTAGTAGGTGCTTTATTCGATTTGGTTTTACAATACTTACGTATAGTTAGTTATTATAGAGCCTGGTAATTTCCTGATTTTTAAGTAGTTTTTTACCACGAAATATTGATTATGGACTACGAGGTCCCGGTGACTCTTGCCAGTTTTACTATATATCCATCCATGAAGTAACTAAACTTAGCGCCAAAGAATAGCTTTCTCACGAATTATGGATTTGGTGATATTGTTTGACATATTTTCATAAATGATATAATATATTAAATCTTTAGATCTTTACCATGAATAGCTTTACTGCTTGATGTCGGCTTTTCCAAAAATGTTATCAGTGGAAGGAAAGAGGTACCTATTGTCTGTGGATGTCTATTATTCATTTTTGGAGATCATTAGCATTTTTATTTATTTATGAATGTTTTGTGAATAAAGTTTAGACTAGGTACATTCAAATTTTTAGTAAATAATTGTGTGTCCATAGCTATAATGATAAATTTAGGTATATATGTATATATACAATTTGAATTCTTACTCTTTACATATTTATTTATACATATTATTGTGCAATGCCAAATACGACTAAACTATGTTCACTATTAGTCTATATTTTAGTTGTATTTTCTGATTCTTCTTATTTAACTGTTGCGTGGTTAACAGTGAAATCTACCTGGATTCTCCCAATACATATTTGTATTCTGGAACTTAGCTCTCGTAAACTAATAGTATTAATTGTACTTATTAACTTAATAAGTAGGTAATTTTTGGTAGCATTTAGATTAATAAATATCATATCTAAAATATTTGAAATGTCTGTTTTGTTTAACATGTTTAGTTTTAGACTAACAATGTGTAGAATAGATTAACATTGTCAATGGAGAGAATCATTTTCTATGATGATCAAGATTACTAACATACCCCATTATTTGGAACCATTTTAGAAAATGTTTGAAAGTAGACTGCCATTTAGAAATTTTGAATGCTCTTTATATAAATATAAATTAGATATAGACAATATAATATTTCACCATATACTCAATAAATATATAAGTTCAAAATTCTTCGCCAAGCAAAATAGTGTCTCAAGGCACAAATCTATACAATTAATAACATACCAAATACACACATATATAAATATAAGGTGTAAGGATCGATCGACTTATGTAAATGTTTTTACATTTCTAGATTTCATGTGGTCATTGGGGGCGCTTCCTGACGGTAAGTTGATTCTCATTTTATTTACAAAAGTCACTTCATATCTACTATATCCTGCATCTACCAGACCATTTCTCACTCTATGAAGCGTACCTATTTATCTTTATATACCTATAATAGAATAACGTTCGTAAGCAGACTATTAAAGTACTAATCGAAGGTACATGCCAAAACGAGTCATGGCAATAATTAATTAACTTAGTAATCTATTTAAAGTGTTGGTTGTCGGTGTAAATTGAATCAATAGGTAGTCACGTCACGCTTTCAGTCTCTCCATCTGCAGAGTGATGGATCGCGTCGCCTGACAGATACACTATTTTGATTGGCAATAATATGATAAACGATCCGGTACAGTAATCATATCAGCCGACGTAGATGCTCCGGTCATCATTCATTTTACATTTAACGGAGTCCACTCTCTTAGCAAAACTTATAGTACGTGTCACACCTCAAAGCATCCTCAGTACTATTTGTTATACAGTAGTAATAATGACGTGTATTGACATAGAGTAGATTTTTGTTTATTTATACTAAAATAAGTCTGATAATGAAATTCACTAGATATCTGTTACGGCATGAAACAGTCGTTAGTCCACTTCAACTGTGCTACATTAAACGATGTTTACAAAATATCATCCGCTGGACATTGTCCAAAACAATGTCGTACCGAACGTGTGCAATATACTAGCTTACCTTTTATGTGACGGTTCTATTTTAGAATTGGGCCACCGGGACACGTGTTTATATTGGCCCATAAATCACAATTAGCAACGCATTACTTAAAAATAAACGTTTGAAATATATAACTTTAAATGAAAGCATGCAATTTGACGATTTACCTCCGCTTGTTATCCTACTGGTCACAGTGGCGATGTTGTTAACATGTGATTGTTTGTTGCACAGGGTTCCCCGCAGCATATGCCGCCTACGCGGCAGGACGTAGCTATTCGGGCTATCCTAGCTTCGGGCTGCCATACCCTGCAGGTAATCCCCTGGCGAGCTTGCACCACCAACTGTCCGGCAATCACTATCACCACCTGGCGACACTGCTGCCATACCACCCGCTAGAGCTCAGCGGGGTTTACAATGTACACGCCATGCATCTGTGAACTCGTGCCCCGACAATGCATTCCACTAACCGCTAACGTTTCTCTCGCAGTCGGCACCGATCCGTTTACAACTAATATACTGCTCATTTACAAATTAACTACGCATACGCTAATTTATATAATCTACTGTGGTGACTGTGTCCTAACTTTCCACTCGCATTAACTCGCTGAGGCAAAAGTTCGTATGAACTCTCACTAACAACTTTACTAACAAGTTAACACCCCTAACAATGACTGAACCATCTAGATAAATCTGCCAAGCCGTCAATTACAAAACGTCCATGTTTTGAGAAATGCTATTTATTGTTTATCTCCAGAGTTTTGTCGAGACAATCCGGCCAATTGCGAGCGCCTCGCTTCATGTTTACAGACGATTCGCCCTAACGATTCTCAAATGCTACGCGTTGAGCAAATAAACTCTAGCGCAAATACCACGTTCGCGTTCGCTACAGCCGACATCAAGGGGAGGTCATGCCCTCCCGCCCTCGAGCTCCGCTACTAGTATCTCAGCATCGCCCGCTCCTCATTAACAGCAAAAGCTTTTAAAAGAGATTTAAACAGATTCAAACAAAAGTCCTGAAAAAATGACGTCCTTTTTGTGGTGACTTCTATGTAAATCTCGGGACAGACGAAAAAGAATTCCCACTAATTAAAAGTAGTCCACGGGCTTCCAGTCAATCCCGTCGAATGACCAGAATGCAAATTTTTATACTATTCTTATTATTCTTTGGTTTGTACTTTAGTGATTAGTTTATCGCATACTGTATACAAAAATAACACAAGACTAAGTGGATCGAATCTTGAGGAGCGGGTGCCGATGTGGGCTACTCTAGACGAGCCACGTAACGCAGCTGTATAAACAATCTTCTAGTTATTTGTCAATACCCCGTGTTTGAGCTTACTCGGCTCGATAATAATTATACCACTCCGCTTTTATCTCTTTACCCATGGGGTGGGAAAGGTGTAAATACAAGTTAAAGGTGTTCAAAGACGAGAAAAAATAACGCGAGTATTAAATTTACTTAGATGTCACACTCTTTGAGAACTCAGTAATATTAAAGCTAGTAAGGTTTTATTCTTATAATGTTTCACATACTGTATAGATAAACATACACAAACACACGTGAAAATTCAGTTATTTCTATTTACGTATAAACAATAAAAGAATTGTTAATTCTTAAAAACTCCACAACAATAATAAATTTTTGTAAACTCTTAAATGCCTGTTTACACATAACATACCTGTCACTGTAAACTAAAAGTTAAGGAGAAGGGTAATTTTGGACCTAAACAATTACCTAATTCAAATGTTTCTTAAAAAATCTGTGATTGTTTTTTAAACGAAATTACAAAATACAATATCACGTCTTTTTCTAAGAAGTCAAATCAAAAATCGATTTCCTACTCTAAAAAAAATATTTTAAACAATGTATTTGAATTGTTAGTAATAGAATAAATCTATAAAATTTAAGAGCATATATGAGAATCAAGTGAGAAATGCTTATTTATATCGATTCATGGAGAATCAAGTTTATTTAATCTTTCTACAGTTAACACTAGTCTCCGACTGACAGATGACAGCACTAGACAGGACAGAAAAAACTATACCTGTTCGTTTTCGTTCGTTTTGAGTGTGTACTTTGCATATTATAAACGACTATTCAACAGACTGAAATCACCTGATTTTCTATTTTGGAAAAATCGGATATTGTGGCTATGGATCACTGTGTGAACTTTGTCATTGCGACTGGCCTTTTACTATTCATTAATATTTTTAATTTGTGATTGAAATTTGATTTATGAATAGCCAAATTTTACCAAATTTTCAGTAAATCCATGATATTATATATTTCTACTAATAAAAAAAGTATGAATAAGGTAACACCTGGGCCTAGGAAACTATGGAGTTGTTGTTTTCTCCTGTCTGTGTTGAGGACGTATGTAAATATAATATGCATCACGCCGGCGAGGCGGCCTTTACACAATTTTAGTTAGTCTATTTCATCCATCAGCTTTCTTCAGTCAACGCTACCACTGACTATAAGTAAGAGCAGTAAGAAAACCACAAATATCTCATCAGAAGTCACTTAATTAAATTGCTTGATTTGTATATATACAACATACACAAGCAGGCACAGTATCACTTGCCTTTGTTTTAATTTTATTATAAAGTAAAATGCGGTTACGTCCTTTGATGCAGCAGATGCTGTGACAAAGTGGCGCATCGTTGCTATCTACAACTTCGTCGCACGCCTTTAATATGAACTAGTCGTTTCCTCGAACTTGGAGAACGACTGCACGTACGTCTCCGACGAAGACAGTTTTCGAACGTATAAACAACTTTGTTATTCTCTAATGGGACGGAATTAATGTCAAATAATTTGTAGCGCTGTATACAGCGACGTTCTATGTGAACACTTTTCTAAGGGGAGTATTTATTTTCAAATTCTAATATCAAATAAATTACGTCTTACTAAGAGGTGAAACCACTAGGGCATAGTTCACTCCTAGTTTTGCAATAGTAGCGAATAATAAGATAAAATTTTACATTCACTATGATAAACTCAGTGACGTTCGACTAAAAGGTGTTAATCTCCTTCGAAAACTCAATTACAAGTATCGTGATAGCCAAGATAATCAAAGCATTTAAACCTTACAAGCTGAAACAATTGAGATCATAATCAAATTTGCATATTTATTGCAAATCGTAGCCTGGAGTTAAATTATAGAAGGTACTATCGATGATAAACGTTAAATTAGACTAGTAAAGACGTTTCAACTTTTTTCTCTCTATCTTATTAGGTATTAACAATAATAGCGGCAAATAGATTTAGTCTAGATTTCTAGTGTCAGTTATCATATATCAATATTCTCTACATAGCATGCGGTAATATGTAGTTTTTGGATTTCCATAGGATAGGTATGGACTGAACATAACGCTAAACTTTTATTCAAGTCGTTTATAGTAATCAAAATGTTATTAATGATGAGTAGACGGAACTTTAAAACTGAAACAAATGGTAAAGAAATGCCTACCATTTACCAAAACCGATTTACCAAAACTTATACTGCATTTTAAAGCTGAACCTACGAGTTGAAAATAAGATTAGATCAGACAGCCTTGTTCCCTGTGCGTACACATAAAATAAGATGGGTCTAGTGATTAATGTAAAAATTATTTTTTTAGCAAGCAATTAGTTCGTATACGTCTATTTTTCAAATATTGTCAATAGTCGAAATAAATCTCATCAAAGCTTACTATTTTTTATTCAATCCGCCTATTTTATTTGTTGCTGTCAATGCTTATATAAGCTTCTCCCGATGCCATCATTAAATTGAATATAATTATTTCCTGTACGCCTGTGGTCAGTACTGATGCATTTCGATTAGTGTAGGATACATCTACTTAATAAGTATGTTTATTTATTCATTCATATTCTACAAAAACACTGAATAATTGAATATGTAGTGTTTTTCTTCTAGCGTTGTGGTCAGTCGACATATTAGTATTTTATACATTGTAAGAAAAAAATAATTAATAAATACGTAGATAAGAAACGTAGAACAGATAATTTGAAAGACTACTAAGTTTAGAGGATGAAAATTAACCGACATCTAGAAGTTCATTTGCATAGCTTTACAAAGTTTAGCATTAGTTTAGAGTCACATGTATGATTTACTCTTTATTATACTAAAATAAATAATATATCGAGCTTGAAAATATTATTTTGTTACCTTATTGAATATTCGCTATAATTATATTATGATATATATGTATGTATATATGTTAATTTGAAAGTTATTTCTCTATTATAGTTTAAATATTTACACTGCTTTAATGATAAAGTTAATGGTACTAATATGTATTGTTGTTGTTGATAATATTTTTGGATGCATCTATTTTACGCTACCTTCTTCGAGTTATCGTTATTATGAATACAGCGATTCAGGCTATTCATATGAAGGTATGAATACTGGAGTCTACGGCTCCATAAGATCGATATTAAGAAACATCAAACTAAATAGCAATAAGAGTTGCTTTTTATTCCACCTCGCGCTAATAATTTCTCAAAATTAAGGTATTTTATCGAAATTATTACGTAAATATAAGTTAATGTTCATACACATCGCTACGTGTGCGACCGTCCTTATCGCCATCCTCTAAACTAGTCATGTGTAATATAAGCTTGCAATATACATATATTATATCGCGTCATGGCGTGTATCCTAAACGTGTGACCAACGCTAATTATCTAAAATTATATCCAATTACTTCGATCCGAATAACCGTATCGTAATAGTGATTTCAGTTCGGGAATTAAAATTGACTTTCTCTCTATTTAATTCATTGCGTGTCTAAATATACTAATACCGTATGAGATATTGAGTGAATAATTCTCTGTTGATGGTAGAATCAATACGTACGTACACATAACACTTAATGGCCCAGGCCCACGGCTCGAAGGCCGAACTACCGCCGGTTATGCGTGTTAACAGCCTGCTCCTGCCTGGAACATTAACAAAGCCAGTCCATCATTTCGTGCGTGCAAACAATTTTAAATAGCCCGAAAACAGCAAATAGGAAACTATCAATTCAAAGTTTCCCCATAAAGATTCGATGAGTGAAGCTTCGGGCGATGTTCCTTTACTCCTCGCCGCAATGATATTTTTTACATCTTTTGTTATTCCCCTTCATGTTAATTTTTAAATTACAATATGAGTTTTTAACAGGGTTCCGTGTAACGTTTCTTTATCAGTATTTATTATTTTTATTTAAGCGCGATTCTGTTGACGGAACCCTGGATAGTTTCGTTGCCGGCTTTGTAGCTTTTTTATTTTGTTGCCGCAGGTGTAGTGGGAGTAATACCGCCGGAAAGTCGTCTGTTGGTCGGTGCGGAGTACGTTAACGCGGACGTGCTCGGGCAGAGCTCGTGAGCACCGCGACGTCCTCGCTCTACGCCCTCCAAGACGCTAAACCCACTCTCTTACCCGGAACACCCGTTAACGGCTCCCGGAATTTCTTAACATAAATAAATGAACATAAATAAACCTTTACTCAAGCGAAAAGCTCTTTGGTCTTACGCCCTACGCTTTCCCTCTCGAATCTTAAATAAAGCAAGGAATGCAATGTCGCAAACTTTTGTTTTCCTATGAGTTAAGCCCGATTTCGCAGATGCGTGTAATAATCGCCCGACTAGGTTTGCCCATATAGCACGGTATGATACTCAGATGTAAACAGTTTAATATATAACCACTGAGTTGCGGTATCCTTCAGGAAGTTATTCCAATATATTTAAATAAAATACGTAAATTATTATAATTAGGTGTCGTTTATGAAGCACAAATCTCTTCATATTTGTATTATGTAATCCATGTGTCAAATTCTTTATAATAATTAAGTTTAGTTTATAATCATAAGTTAATAGTAATGTTCTTATCGCTGTTCTAACATATCGTCTTATATTATTATTCGTAAGTCTATGATATTGTGAAGCCGCTATATTTTAAAATAAAGGAAATTGCCGTTGTATAAGCAAAACGTTTTATCGTTTATTATCCAATTGATCGCTTATAAATCGAGGTCGATCAGTGCCTTACTTATTTACCATTCGTTCACATATCGATTGCGACGAAAATAAACTGGAAGAGATAGTGTGTTACCGTGGAGTTAACTAGCATGCGTCGAACTTTGATTATTCCTCACGAAAAGTGAACTTTGTTTCAATTTCACGATACAAATTTATTTTAACGTTGGCATTTTGTTTTTCTGACTCATCCAATGCGACACATGCAGTGTGGTGCCCACGCCGCAGCCCTGCACAGCAAGCTGGTAAGCGAGTGCATGTGTGTGGGTCAGGCATCAGAGATGTAGTTCTCTAGCTCCGTACAGCCACGCGCGACCGCGGCCCGCTCGCTGCATCGCCAACATTCCGATCATACTACACGCTTGCCTTCAGAATGCAACCCACGAACCAAACTCACCCACATTACTATTTTGCATAGCGTGATACTTACTTACATTTTCAATAAGAATTTTCATATTTATTAAGTTTTAGAAGTCTGATGAAACTCGTTTTAACGGTGTTGTATCGTCCAATGAGGTCGAGTTAAAATAGTAATCTGTTCGTGATACAAAGTTCAAAACAAAAGCAGGAAACATTATTAGACATTATGATAAATTAGCACTTTGTAATAAAATTTCTTTCTCACACAACCGTCACCGCATCGGTTCGAATCCAAATAGTTAGCTGGGGAAACGGCTAGTGGACGCGCGTCGAGAACAGTGCCAACTACATTTGTAATTTAAGATATTTGACCGTTGATTGTGTTAGTAACTGCTACGTTTAGTGCTTGTCGCTTAGGTTGGAGTGAGCGCGATCTCAATCCGTACTTACCTTACAGCACTTCTTAGATATTCATGTAAATACTAGCTGATATAGTTTACTTTAATAAATAGCGTTCAGCTGTTCGAAGCTGTTTTAGTATTACGAGTGCAGTGTTTGGATGGGTCAGAAATTTTGTTTATTTTCTTTTATTAATTTAGATAGATTTTATTTTATGGATGCCAATAGATTTTGACTATAAATGCGCTAGTCTAGCGAGCTCCATTCTATGTAAATTTTTATTGTAGAATTTAATGTTAAGAAGTCCGTTAGTACACAATGGGCACTATTAGCATACTAATCTCTTCTAGTTTGTATCGCATTGAGCGCATAAAGTCTGCGCAATGTGGCCAGTGTATACATAGTAAGTCCTTTCTCCCCTGTATGGAAGACGTTGCGGGTTCATTGTCCAATTGTTTTCACGGCCTTAATATATCACGTTTATGGCGATTTAATAGTCTAAATTAGCCGAAACGGGGATAAAGAATTTACACACATACAAATTCAGTGGCATACCTACGCACTTCAAGTGTAACAAAGCAGTTTGTATTGATCGAGAGAACATCAGATGAGCAGGAGGAGCGTGACGTCCGGTGCATCTCTAGGGCGAGTAACTTTGATTTTGAACGTTGCAGTTTGGTCACTATCGTTGAGATGTTAGAATAGTTTAATAATGTGTGTTATATTTAAAAAAAGTTCCATTAAAGTAAGAATTGAAGTGTGGTAGACATTTCATAGTATTTTATGCGCTAAGAAGTAAATTAGAACAACTGTAGACAAATTGTTAAATAGACTATAGTTTAGAATTTAAGATATAGTCAGAAAACAGAAAAAAAACCATGTAGGTTAACTCTGTAGAATGTTCTGGCCGTCTAATGAAATTTGAAATTCCCGATAGTCTAGTCTAGATATTTGAATTATTATGGGCGATCTACCTTACTATAGAATAGTTTCAAATTAGTGTCAACTATTAAAGTTTTTGTGAAAAGGATAACATTCCAAAAAGCTGGATAAATTAAATTGCTTTTTCTTTGTACAAAAGGTAGTTACGTAAGCGCCTAGATTAGTAATTGGTGGCAAACGATATAATGTGATTGGTGGTGCAAACTTTTTTAGACGTATTTTACTGTTGATTAGTGTTAAGCGTCTACAACTAGAATAGTATTATTATATTTCTTATCTTTTTTATGCCTTAGGCAGACAGTTGGTATACAAAGTATAGTTTTAATTGACGTGTTACATATTCTTAATTTTAAAATAAAAAATTAGAATAGAAAAGACGATTTTTCATAGAATAGAACAAACTTTCAAATTATATAAGCTGTAGTTAATTTAGTAGCTGTAAGCGA
Source organism: Hypercompe scribonia (assembly GCA_949316085.1). NCBI lineage: Eukaryota > Metazoa > Arthropoda > Insecta > Lepidoptera > Erebidae > Hypercompe > Hypercompe scribonia. Next base: position 8,151,559 of record OX438972.1, on the reverse strand, counting down.
AATTAATTCGCAAGTAGGTAAATTGTAATTTGACAAAAATGGGTAGTCTTTTTTACTGAAAAAACTAGTATTACGTAGAAAGACATTTTGAAATTTATCTGATTAATGATGTGTGTTTAACATGAATTTAATGTGTTGAATTTCTTTTTGCTTATCTTTTATCGCTTTATATGTTTCATTTCTCTAATCCATTTAATGACTGAACCACGGAATCATAAATTACTATCGCAGCAGGGTAAAATTGAACACTTTATCGAACGAAGCCACCGCCGTAAAAGGTAGACTCCGAAAACTCTCGAGATTTAGAGAAAAGACTCGTGGTTTCTTCTTTGAATAACAAATGGGGGAGCATGACGTCAGCACGCGCGTGCCGCTGTTATGGCGCTACCGGTCATCCACAACCAGCATAGAAATTCGATTAATTTGCAATTGAGATAAGCTTTAGCAACTAAGCGATCGAAAACTCACAAGAGCGTATCATCTTCACGGTGAGTTATTGATGACACCTATTAAATATACTTTTTGGGTGCCGTGAAACGTGCGCGCGAGGTGAGATCTCCGGTGAATTTTCAAATAAAACATTGCAATCGTGCCAAGTGGGAAATGAAGTATTACGATCTCATAGGTGAGGGATTCGAAAATCCTGCTTCTATTTGCACAGTATTCACATCTTTACATTTATCCATTTACTATATTATGCTCGTGTTTATATCAGGGAACACAAACTCATATAATATACTTGAATGTGTACATTTCAATAAGGTATAAGTAAAAAAATCTGTGACATTATTTTTCTAAATACGTAATTGCATCTACTTTTAAGTTTTCTTCATTGGAGACTCGAAACATAAATAATACTGGCTACTCGCATTTAAGCAAAATAATAATAATTTAACTTTTCGTCTTTTAATTATTATCTACCCTTAAAAGGAAAGCCAATAAAATATTTACCTATTTACTAATATTTTAAATTTCTTAGAAACTGTCTTTCGTTGGCGGGACATTGTGCCACATAAAAAGTCCCGCGTAATGTAGTGAATCCAAGGGTGGGTATTACGTCGCTACTACGCTCCGTGAATATTTCGTTCGACCGTCATCCTACTTCTGAAGAAGAATTATTAAGTTTGCCCGAACTTCGCAATTATGAAAGTTCGAATAGCTCTCGGAAGACAGCCTCTGAATTTATAGATTAATGTGTGCTCCCTCGCTCTCGACAAGGTGAGAGACACTCAACTCGCAACTTATAAACGTCTACGTAAATCGTCAAAGATTATTTAGATGAGTTACTTTTAGGGTAAAATATGAAAAAGGATGGATGGCAATCCTTAGGGGAGGCCTTCCTTCAACAGTGAATATAAATAGTTAGTATAAATAGTAGTAAGTTACGTTTAGACCGCCAAGTTACTATTACATGCAGAAATTTCAAGAATGTGTGTCAACAAATCTATACAAACTCTCTTAGTTGTTAACAACGTCTGATATATTGCATATACTGATGTATAATATAAATACCGATGACCTTTGTATTTTTAACTTTTAACTGTTAACAAAAATTTTATAATTTAAAACCTTTAAAATTAAAAGTTTTTAATACACCTTTGAGTAACTTAAATATTCAGAGTAAGGTCTTGGTAGATAGGTGACGTATTTGTAGTGTCCCTGTAGAATATACATACTAGCATTAAAGACAGAAAGGATCTTAGCCAAATAATCATACTTCTTTAAAAACCATGTTACATGTAATCATTTTTATACTCGTCTAAATTACCCAACGACTATGAGGAGCTGCCAGCGCCTTGCCATATTTGAAAAAGAATGAACTAAGACCGATCGACATATTAATGATCTCGAGACGTGTCTGCGCCAACACTCGAATTCTTATTTATTACACTGGGCCTTCAAATAAATATAATAGCCTCTTACGTGGTAAAGTAATGTTATTAAAATGTGTCAGCATTTTAGTGTAGCGAGAGAACGCTATGGTGCTTTGGGCGCAGCGAGTACGGGCACGGGAGTGGGCTGCCTGCGGCGCCATCTATCATTCATCCTCCATTACTTATATTGTACTTTTTTCGCAAAGTCACTCGCAGGCCGGTAATCACCTGGTGCGACCACGGACCTTCATTTTTCACACTAAATCATAACTCGTGCATCTGACAAAAATAAAATTTGTCGTACAAGCCAATAGGGGTAAATGGTGACACTATGAGCAAGCAAAAAATGTGGAACGAATATTAATCTAGTTATTGTTAAAATGTCGAGTTACGTTTATAATGTATATATAATCTACATGTTAACATTTTTAAGGACTTTAGGTTGTCGCTATAATGTAAGCCTATATTGCGTTCGTGATGATACTTTAAAAAGATGGGTGTTCTTTAGTATTTTTTTAATTGGATCAAAATTTGAGTAATTTGGTCATGGCAGGCATTATTATATATTAGTATAGCTAAATAGGCTTGTGAACAAGGTGCGTCCTGGTGGCTTTGCGCGTCGTGTGATTGGCGACTACGCGTCGCAAGTCGTAAGACGCTGCGACGTGCGCCGTATGCTAATGTTTTTCCCTATTCAATAAGCAGACCGAGGCGTGCCACCGAGAACTCACGTCGGATAATTTACTGGATATTTTGTAAAAGTTTTTCGCCCTCTGTGATTTATGCCCGCGAAACTTCGAGCTCTCTTTTTCATTTGAATGCACGTGACATACGTGATATTTTTTTGCCGACATAATCTGAGCCTGGGGTCTCTCCTGTGTCCTCATTCGTCAGCTCGGCATCTGTCTCCAATGGTTAAATTATTCATGCATTTACGCGCTTCAACTTTATCCGCGCTCGAAAACTTTAATATTGAGTTGGGATTACATCGATAGTCACTTTACCGTTCAATATCTTAAATTCAGAAAAGAGAAGGTGTAGCGTCCACACGGGTGGAGAGACTTATTAAGTTTTAAAATTTCGATGGTTCAGTCATGAATGTGTGAGTGTGTGTCACTCGTGTCTGTGGGGCGAATGCGAATCGTATGTATGTTTGCAGTTGACCTGACCAACGGCCAACTGACTCCGAATAACAACACACCGCTGCTCGCGCAGGCGCTCTCAGGTGAGGACGCCGAACATACTAATACTTGTGCACATCAGAAATACAAAAATGGCGGCAAACAAAGTATCATGACTGTAAACTACTCATAATTTCATAAAGCGTAGTATATTTCAGAACAAGATAATTCATAATCCTCAATAAACCATCTGTTTCTGCTCGTACCAAACAAATTTTGCATGAAAACTAAGAGTAGTTATCACTTGTAATAATTAAATTTACACAAATGTCGACTTGCGTCCTATTGCTTTATTGTTTTTGTCCTTCTAGTTGACTTTTAAACACTTTCTTGTATTGCCAAGTCAGCAATTTTTCTAATTAAACAAATTCAACCATAAAATCACTTTTCAATGCATTGGGTATACCTTCCTGCAAGTACACATCGAATGAGTTTAGAAATAATGAATAAAAATCAGATTTTTTAGAATCAGAGATACGACTTGCATATCTGAGTCAATATTATGCCTTTTGTAATGGAAAGGTGTCACAGCTTGAGGATCGTGTGATATGTGATCGTGTAAAAAAATATAAAACTGATACGTTGTTTCACATTTTCACTGAACGAATAAACATGTGCACACACTTCTATTTAACTTGCGCCACATAGGAACTAACCACTGAGCTTTGGCCAGTGTTGGATGGCTTGACTGTATAACTTTTAGTCTTGCATGAAATGTTCCCAACAGTTTCTGTTAAATTTATGAAAACGAACCACGTGAACGAAGTAATGAACAAGAAATGTCAAGCATTCCAATACATGAAACCCTAAAAAACAGATGATAAGTTTCTTATTTCAAAGCACATATTGCAAGCATTGCTAAAATTTTGCCATTATCACAAACACAAATAAATATAGAATAAAATAACATAACGAAATGTGAGATTGCTGGACAAACTATCTAGTGGAATGTATTAGGTAAGATATGATGTAATGCGTTTTACCGTATCAAATGTGATATTTTCCCAGTGATGAACAACTACCAAGCAGCGGCGGCTGGATTCGGACCGCCAGCATCACCACACGCTGCCGGTGGACGCGCTGGTTTTCCTGCTGCAAGCTCGCCGGGACCTGCGCTTGATGTATATGGCTCAGCCGCCGACAGCGTTGGATACGTGCAGGCCGCCAGCCCGCAACCCTCTGGATTCCCGGCAATCGCTGTCAGCCGCGCGCCCCTCAATTACACCCCAGTGAGTTTAGATTAATTAACAACAAGATTAGTAACAAACGATTTAACATGGGATTCTTAAAAATTAAATTATTATTTACTAGTTACTAGTAGCTAGCTGTTCTAAGAGACTAAGTTCTTCCAAATATATGAGCCCATCGCAGTTCAATCGAAAAACAAATAAAGAAAATGTGCTTCAATGTGAAATTTCAATGGTATTATCGTCTCACCTACAAAGGGTATGGTGCGAAAAACATTCTCCGCTTAAAGAAAAGGGCGTAGATTAATATCCATACCGTTCAATCAACTTGAAGCCACACCAAGGATATTCTAAACGCACCTTTGTTTTGTTTTGATTGACAGCTGCTTGCAGATATTTTAATTTTCTCTGCGATTCTTATGACAAAAGAAAAGTGTGATTTTTCTATTTTCTTCGTAACATTTTTCTTTTGCTCCTCTGTTAGAACTCTTCCAGATTTTGGTGTTTAATAACACATTTGGCGATTCATTTTTATTTATATTGATAAAAAGAAGTGTAGCATGGAAAGAATATAAGAAAAGTTTTAACACTTATTTTATTTCATAATGAATGAAATATAAAGTTAATAACTTTTGATTCTAACTTTTTTCATTTATTACCCCATGTTCAAATGGCTTTAGTATCGCTCCAATGTAGGCAATTTCTAACATTGTCCTTGTTCGAGAACTTTCAACTGTCACAACATTCAAATTAATGTTTGTTCTGTTTTGTTTTTCTCCAGGACTTTTGATTTGCGTTCCGTGACATTAAAATTCTTTTTTTAACGTTATTCATAATATCTAAAAAAATAAATAGGTGTTTACGTGTGAATATTTAAAAGTAGCGGCCGTGAATTCGATGCCTAGACGGTGTAAGAATTTCATTAGTAGTCAGTCATCTCGCGATAACACGCTAAGTGCGCGGTGTCGGGTGAGTGCCGGCGGTACTGCGTCCGCCTAGACACGCGGCTCGGTGCGAATGACGTAGACTCAGACGCAATTAGCTGCTGACGACACTCTAAAATTTTAGCGAGACGGTCCAATCTCATTATGGAACCGATCTTCCCTGTCGCTCTTAAAGCGTGATCATCATAAGTTAGCGAGCAAGTAAATCGTGAGAGATGCGATTATAAAGTGTCCCGAAATATAAGCGCAGTGGGCGGGGCGGGCGGCAATCTACGCGATGCACTGCCGCGGGTAATGGCTTTTTAAAACTGCGACCGCGCTCCATAACTGCTTTCCTGAGACGCTATCAGTCTTCATTGCTTGTCGATGCCCGCCAGCGCTGCCACCGTCGCTGAGATCTTAACTCCTCACGTCGTACTATCTCGTAGATATTTTTCAAAGTACACTCGAAAGCTACTTAAATTTTTACCTTCCAAAGTTATTACACGGTGAGCATACCTTGTGCAGACTCTTAATAATTAGACATCAACGTATAAAACACGTAACCACATTGATTAAATGATGCAATTGGACGTTAAACAAAAATATGTAAATGTCACTTCAAAATTAAATGTTTAAAAAACAGTAACAAACGGATTGATTGTAATTTGCCAATGGTGCTACTTTTACCCTACGTTCCTGACGCATTATAGATTAAAAGGGATATTTACTTAATTGTCTGTAATCGTCAGGGACAAACAAACACGTCACTAATGAGAAAATGAACGGTCTGGCCCGTGGCTAGCCTGGACTGACGGCGCATGTGGTCTCTGTGTGTAAAACGGTCTTATTAGGTAACGGGAATGCCCCCACGGGCAATAACCGTAAATCAAGGAGAACAAGCGGTGTAATTACCGTTGCCGAGCGGTCGCGCGCGTTGCTCTAACTCATCCACTCACTGTTTTTATTTTGTTAACCACCGAGCCACTACCACTCTATTGACTGCGAAAACCGAACGCACTGCCTTTATATCTACTCCTGGAGAGGTTAATGTTCAGTTAAATATTTAATCCCTATATTCAATTAAATCATTAACCTCATGCCAATAATTTTGTTATGAGCTCGCATACCAGTAACTAATACTTACTATTTTTATGTTTCTCATTTCAGGGACCATTGATTCCTGCGGCTTTTACCAACGGATATCATTGAAAGTGTTTTAGCACAAATATTTTACGTAAGTATTGCAGTGCTTTTAACGTGCTTCTGCATTCTACTCTATTACAATGTCGTTAGGCTAAATAAAAACGTTAGCCTGTATATTCATAGCACTGTGATAATTTGACAATATAAATATCCAAAATATTTTAGATGATTTCATAGGCCTCCCGCCTAAATATTTTATTATCTTGTCAAATTTAAGGTGCCGTTAACGTGATTTTTGAATGAGAGCTGTCCATTATAATGAGTGTAATTGACGATACAGGTGGCGAGCGGTGTGGCGGCGCATAGCGTCCCTGAGCACAATTCAAACGGCGTAGGCGCTGTACCTAATGCCGTCGCCCGCGCCGCGCACACCAGCCGCCCCCGCGCCACCCATGACGGAGCCTCATCCGTCCGGTCAACGCGCCGACCATTTCGTCGACCGCGGCGTCTCACACACACTGTTATCCTCACCCACTCCTTTCTCCTCATCCTGGTCCTCAATATTCCTTACATTATCCTATGTCACCCCTATCTTCAATCATCCACCCGACCCGGTCATGAGGAGACCCCGTCTATTGTAAATAACGATAATCTACTTTTGTCGTGTGAACGAGTGATAGTCTATCGATTGAACAGGTATTTTTTCAAATTTTTCTCGCTTTCGACTGTACCGTAGATGTGTTGTCAGAGTAATAAACGATTAAATAACAAAAAAAATACATTTCATAATTAAATAAAATGCATCTAGACGATTTAATTGCAGGGAGGTATATCTTTAAATATTTTATGGTTCATAGTTAAATTACAGCGTAAGATGTAAATTGTCTTCGACGTGCGGGACTTGTGTTGTAGTTATGCAAGGTCCTATTCGTTTGGCTGCGTATCCGTACTAAGGGTGGAACGCGTTTAACACGTGTCGTGTATCGCGTAGGCTCATGCACCGCGTGTTATATATCGCGGGTCAGAGTGCGCGGGACGCGCGCGGTAGCGTGCGTGCGCCGCGCATGCGCCGCGCTGCACGCACTCCCGCGCTGGTGACAATAACGGGACCGCCCGTGCGCCTCCCCGCTCGTCCACGACTACACATATTTTATTCTATCTATTTTTAATATTAATGTCAAATATTAACATAATTATGATACTACTATAATTATATAACGCATATTTTACCTATGAATGTAATTATTTTCGCCTAATTCGAATTGTATAAAATCACCTCTTTGAACAGCTCTTCTGTTTCAGTAGCGATCAAGTTTCTCGATTACTTCCGTATAAGACTATGTTAGTTACGCGTATACATACTTTCTAATATTATGTACTATGGTATAAAAATTTATCCTAAGGATAATATGATCATATTTACGATTCATAAGGACGTTTGGAAAGCTAAGTCGGAACATTTCAGAATATCTCTCATCGCGTTAAGAAAATAATTCGTTTCTATCTTGTACCTTTAAATGTAGGTATTGTAATTATAATTAATAACAATTTTGTGAATTACGTAATAAATATTTCATTGTTTCTTACGATTGTATTTACCGTAATATAAGACCACTGTTGAAAAATTCGAGGCTCCATTGGTATGAGGAGCCACACCGTACTTAGTTGTATTTAAAATTTTAATCAAATATTAATAAAGTAATTAATCAGTAATGTTTCGTACAGAAGGTATAGTTACACGACACAAACATTTCAATAAACTTACACAGGGATATTAAAAAATTACAGCCAAAGGCGCAGGTTTGAGGTAATAGATTAAAAATATGAAGTCAATTCATTAATCATATTTGTTAGGTACTGGAAACATTTTATCGACCAGTTTGTCTAGTTGGCAGCGTTAGGGAGCTATAAGGGCTGCACGCGTAGCAAGTGCGTAACGGCAACAGCACGCTACGCGTTACATGCTACGTCCGGCTGCTAGACACCCAAACCGTGCATGCAATCGTCGCTCGCTAATATAAACATGCACTCAGTTGCATTCATTCGTTATTTACTATTATTATTACTCATTACCTACATCAATTAAACATTAATATTATAAATCTAGGTATTAAATTTTAGGTAATAATAATAAACAATCTTTTAAATGCTATTATTATATTAATACGTTATAAATATAAATGTTTCCTGTTACAAAAAAAAAATATTGAAAATGATACGAAATAAATCAATATTCTTTTTAAATGTAATTTATTACTTATGAGTATGTAGTTAATTGAATAATGGAGTGTTAGATGGAGTGCGTTCGTCGCCGAGCGGCGCGCTCGCTTCGCGTTTTATGTTCGTTCGTGCCGAATTCGTTCGCTGAGATGACGTCACATGCGGCCGGCGTCAAGCCGAGGCTGCAATGTGCCACAGACGCTCCGAGGCTGTGCCGCGCCGCACAAATACCGCAGGAGACGCGACCGCGATTATGTTGTTAAAACGTTAGCTAGGAAATTGATAATGAAATCGAAAGGTGTGAGTCTGTAGGACGGTCGGAATATCGATATCATACCTAACAAATTAACGTAATTATTTGTTTTATATTTACGGTGTTATAGATATTTAAGACATTTTTTCTTAGAATATTTAATTATTACGATGAGATGTTATAATTGTTAGGCCCGGGCCGGTGGCGAAGAGGCACGCGTGTACCCCCTCGCCGTCGGCCGTCTCATTCACTCTCACATCCTCACTATATTTATATTTTCTTACCGACCTTTTTAATGTAGGAGAAGCGCACACGGCCGCTTGTCCCCGTGCGAGTACGAGTACAAACATACAAACAAACATATAGTGAGAGACGTTCGTTTAGCCACGTTCGTGAGAAGCCATCGGTTCGCCGCGATTGCATTGAGACGATACATAATGACAATTATTGTATATACATAGTTAGCCGCATGTGTAAAAATACGTTTAGGTAGACGCCACAAGTGGCGCGTTATTGTACGCGACAGATGTGCCGCAGTGTCTGGCGGCCCACACTGCGTTACCAGCGAGCTGACAGTGTAGCACCAAACTATTATACGCTATTTCTTCACACCACCACATACTACTAATTTGCCAGAAATATAAGAAAGTAGGCAAAATTTCTAAGCTATTGTTTTATTTCAACCTATATGTGGATAATTCCATGATCATTAAAATGTGGACGATGGAGCGTCTTTAAAAATGGACCATGATAGTTTGGCGGCGCACTTAATTTATACCATCTGGTCGATATTAGATTCATTCGAGTTGCAATGAAAATAAGCTGACGGATATTACTTAGTTTCATTGTTGTTGTTAGGCTTTATTTTAACGGTTTGTGAGTTTCGTTAGTGTCACCCTTAGGGCTTCTGTTTTCGGACCATATAGCACCGTTTTCAAGTAAATATTCAGAAACAGGATCAAGATGTTGCGTCATATCAATGTTCAATTTTAAGTTTTACCAAGGAATGAAAAACGTAATGGTAAAAAATATATTTTTTTGAATTATTATTTTTCAATACTACCTACATATTATTTCGACTTATCATCATATAGCGGTGGCTAATATGGACCGTATCGGAGAGCCAGTTCATGTGCGACTCGTCCGCGGTAGCCGCGCGGTAGCCTCGCGACTGGCACGCAGCACCGTCGCGTCGGCGTCGCGAGCACTACTTTCTCAACGCTCTGTCACCTCGGACGACGTAGTTTTTCCTTCTCGCTTGTTTGTATACGCGGTAGTTCAATTACTACAGTCACCATTTAGACATGTGTTCTATATCAGAATAAAGACTACGTAAATAATAAGCGAGATCTCAAATTTATTTTAAAAATTCTTTATGTAATTCTAATTATTGTGACCTATCATATATATATTTAATAAAATAAAAAAGATAATTTATGATATTTTGTATAACATTCTACTTTAATTTACACTCTATCTACTTTATATTGTTAAAGATAATAATTAATTTTAATCTAATAACGTGACAGACTGGTAAAGTTCGTAGAGTCGCCGCGGCGGCCATAGATCTTGTAGCTTTGCATATTCGGCGATGGCCAACTAAAAGTTTCTTGGACCAAAGGTATACTTATTCGCGTAGAACCGGAGGCGCATTGGCTCCGCACGAACCGAGCCAGCCGATCGGTAGTCAGCAGTGAGTGCAGTGAGGATCACGCACCCCCGTCCCGCTCCCGGCACCCATCCCGCCCCCGCGCAACGCCGCCCGCTTGGTTTCGTTCTCGCGGTTTCTTCTCGATTGCGTGCTTCGCGTGCTGACTGATTTTCTATAGCAATAAAAATCAATTACCTAAGATTTTACATTAAAATAAATTTGGATTTATATACGTTCGAATTTGGTGTCATGTACATTTAAAATATTAGAGAAAAGGAGATAACGATAGGCGAGCGATCCGCGACGTGTCCCGTCGCGGCGTCGGCGCATTATTTTCGTCATTTCTTCGTGTATAATATGTTACATGAATCTGTATACAATATGGATATAAATCGTAATGATGAATAAAATTAGTTTTTACGGCATCTCTTTATTAAAATAATGATAATATCAAAACGTTTTGTAAAAAGCGGTGGGTATGTCCGCCGCCCCGATTTCGTGCACCAATGCACTTTCTTATTGGAATATTACATTATATAACGTACATAATACTATGAGATATATAATCATACAGCCTTTCGGGGCGCGCGTGTATGGCGATGTATGTATACACATTGTGCAATGTACATATACCTTATATAATACAATGATTTAAGACAAGGTTCACATCGTGCCGTGTGTATGTGGTAATAAATATAATATGGACATTGTTCAAACAATAAATCAGTTGTTTTATTTTCATTTACTACCTAATAACCCATCCTACCAATCACTGTAAATATTGAAATTAATAGTGTGTAGTAACTATGTTCATTGAAATCGTTGATGTAGCAATATACAAAATGCAATATGGGTCTAATATATCATCAATAAAAGCCATAGACTACTTCAAAGCTGTATTCTACAGAAAATATTTTAAAATCAAAAAAATACAGACGACATAAAAAATAATTCCTGACGAGTAATCCAGAAATGATTCCAGATACGGGATGTTGTAAGTATAAATATTTTATGGAGTGGTAAGTATGAAATAAGACAATCGGGAATATTTTATTGATACTACAGGTCATTTAAATTAAAAGTCTATAGTGTCTTCTTTGACAAGATTAGTGTAAAAAGGTAATATTAAATATGATGAATGATGATGATGATGATGATGAATATGAGAAAACTTACTCAGCTGCTGAAATAATTAATGAATGAGAAGGCAATTCGCCGTAATATGAAGTGAAATATCTCAATATGATATCTGAATACTAGTTGCCAGCAAAGTAGGCTTTATACCTAATAAAAAATGCACACAATGATACTAATACAGTTAAGGTTAAATAGAAAGTACTAGCGATTTCCCTTTTTATTTTTATTTAGATTTTAAATTATGTGAGGTAGGTAGAGGCATTGTAAGTAATGTGCCTTGCAAAAATAATAGCTCGTCAGTTATTATTTTTAGGAAGATTGTTACTAGATAGATGAGATAGAGGTGATAGTAATAAATGATAAAAACTAGCTAGGATCCATTGCATGCAGTAGCAATCTTCAACAAAGGACTAACTAAGCAAGAGGACTGCAGTAGTTAATATTAAATGGTGATGTTCTTTTGCCAATATTTAGCACGAACTGCTTAGATGAAGATAAATTAAATAAAAGATAAATTTACTTGATATATAATAGTGATGAAAGTAGTGTCCAATTTAATTTTTTACGAGTATATCGTTCAATATGGGTAATTTAGGAAACGATTATGTATGTAACTATTATTGCCTGTGGCTTCGTTCGTGTCAATAATAGTCCATTTTATCATCTATAAACGCAGCTAAAATGCTTTATCAGATTGTACCCTACTTAAGAGCGAACTTCAATCAAGATCGACGGAAAAAAACCCCTTGTTGTGATGTGATTGAATAACAAACGTCCATCAATCTAAACTCTATGTAAATCTGTTAAAGGCTAAATACTAGTAACTACTACTTAGAATAAAATAAGCATATTTAAAGGGAAGTGCAATGACATTCATTCAATTCAATCTATGAAATACTGTTTCTACAGGATTTAAAAAAACACCTCAGGAAGACATATGCATGTCCGTATTTACGCCAAACAAAAATAACAATATACGAAACCCCCCACTGTAACAAATTCAATAGCAGATCAACTTTTTCTAAGAAGTTCATGCAATAACAACAATAAATACATTTCTTTTACCACTCACAATATAATAATATAGGCCAATATGCCTAAACGAGCTTGTACAAACGAGCTCGCAAGCAAACAGGTGTGACAAATCGACGCACTGCTGAATAAACGTGTTAGGGTTACTGTTTGTTACATGATTACTAACCTGACAACAATTTCAAACTTGTGTAAAGATCTTATATAATATGTGTACCTATCGCAAAATTGTTAAACATATATGAATAGATGTTTGCAAACAAATGAAAACTCCGTACATTTGCTTGAAGTTGAGCTATCTTAGTCTGTTATTTATTAAAATTATGAAAGTAAGTATATAGCTCTTTAGGAAATAGTCCTTGCATATATATTTATATATATTTAAAAATAAACAAAGTCTATTGAAAACCCTGATCTCATTCACGTCTTCGTTGTCACTTATCATTAGATCAGAAGGAATTAAAAAGCGCAGTAATGTATAACAACGTTAAGTTAATTAGTTTGTACATACCATTTAAAAACTTAAATATTTACTAAATGAGCTAAAATTTTGACGAAATACCAGCTCCAAATATAGATTTTAACCATTTTTCGCGTCAGTTTTATTCCCTAAGTCTCGTCAATGTGCTACATCAAACCACAGTGTGCTTAACAGTGTGTAGCGAATCTTATCAAACCACAATTGATGTTTAATAAAGAATTAAATTAACATCTAAAAGGCCGAGTAAAATAATTCAATTCAATAGAAGATATATGAATACTCGGTAGACTCCGCGCGATAGTAATAAGCTAAACACTTAAATTAAGTAATCAATAAACTGTATAAAATAAATCATTTCGGCGTATTTTATAAATCACAACTTAAAAAATAGTGACAACTGTTAGCACAGTTAAATATAAAAAGAAGTGATCGTAAGTTGAAATTCAGTTTGGAAGCATATATTTCCATTCGTGAAGGTAATTTGGTATATTCGTTCAGCCTACTGGCTTTTATTCGAGCCAGCCTACGCCTGTTAACGGAGTCACCTTTGCCTGTAATACAGAACCTTCTTATACGTTACGTGACTCTATTTAGAAAGCAACCGTCCTCTCTCTAGCAATTTACCTCAGCCCAGCTAAAATGGCCCAATCTGTTAAAGCATTGTGATGCTATATACAATTTGTGCAACCTTAACTTAAGTGGTTTGACGAAAATCAGGAATTGAGTAGAGGCAATTACTTTGAGTATTATTTGGTCAAGTACGAAACGAGGGAATTAAATTGAAAATATCTAGATGTATCAGAGTGGGTCAGACGTTCAATTATTAAGAAATTCTATACAAAACGTGAAACTTGGGTACAAACTGACTATTAGATTCAATTTCAATAGATTCCTTGTCGTAGCCGCTGCGCAAATATTCTTCAATATAGAAATATATTGCGCAGGCTTTTCATTCTTGAGTGTAAGTATACCGTCTTTAAAACTCACCATTGTATAGAAGTACTTCAATATAGAATAGCCTGTAATAATAGCCTTAAATTGTAGCATTTAAGAACATTTTGAATAAGGTTTTCTCCACTTGAAATTATGTAAGGATAGAAATGAAATATAACAATATAAAAAGATCAAAATATACTTTTCCTGAGAGTTTAAGAGAGTTTGATAACTTCACTTTTTACAGGACACTTGTCTCAAATCACTCAGGTATTCTATTATACAAGTTTCTCAATTTCAGTAAGCCCATCATTTATACAATGTAAACACAGGGTTCACTTAACGTTTTGCATGCACCGCGTGGTCGCATTTAATACCATTTTCACCAAGAGTACTTGCTATAGAACTATAGATTCTTGTGGGAATAATAATGATATTGGTTTCTTAACTTAAATAAATCTCCAAATACATAGAGCTGGCATGGCACCTGGCATCTCAATTTACCACATTTTGTCGGATGACATAGCTACTTTTCAATATCGATAGATATTGTAGTATCCCATAAACATTATTTTTGGAAACATTAAACTGTCGAATAAACACATTAGCTTAAAAAAACATTTACTATTATACTATATACAAATAATAACTTTTCAAACACGAGCCAGGGTTAGTAGGAATAAGTTAACCAACACCTTATTACTAATAAGATAAAATATGGACAGACTACAATACTTTATCGACAAGCTGAACAATAACTCAACAAAAACAGGACTTATCTAGAATAATGATCTAACCATATGGAGTATCGTTCAAAACTCGTATAAATTGAACGTTTCGCACCGCAGACGATTTTATCAATTTCATTCATGATCTGCTCGTGCTCAATAAAGTAATCTGATTTCGGGTATCGCATTGTCGGTCTGTGCGCACGGCTGTATTAAAACGAATATAGTCTGCATTTGGCAGTCGAAATAATCTTTACATTCGAGCGGGTCCACCGGATAATTAAAGCGATTGGTTCGACGACATAAGTTGGCAATTACCATACCTACTATACGCTTGTTGGGATTAACGTGAATGCCGTATATAGTGACCTTGGCGATATATATTGTGTTCTTCATGATACTCTTTTGTGATTAATTGTGAACAACTTCAAAATACTATACTGCTAAAACACCATACCATTTTACCTTGAATCGATGTTGCTCTCATGTACTTTTGTCACCATATTGCATGACATTTAATTGCTCAATATAAAACGGTACATAAATATTCTTTACAGTAAATTAAAAGAAAATGTACACACATATGACTAGAATAGTTCTTGATAGACAGTAAGTATAAAGGACGGTGTAGTCACTCAAATCAATATCTTCCAGACAACTTCTGTCTAATAATATAATAGGAAAGGATTTGCTGGTAGTGTATTATAACTTTTTAAAGTAACCATAATAAAACAAAAGTATTTTCTTTTTGATTAATAATATTCATTTATAAGCAAATAGTTTCGATTCAATTAAAAAATTAACGAACGTTAATAAAACAAATTTAGTCTTTATAATATTATATAATGTATTTTCATCAGTAAATAACACAATTCAACTATGACAAACATGTTTAAGCCATTATATTTAGCTACACATTGTATATAAGCTGGTGTTTAAATCTAATATCTTTATCTATGTATTAGAAGATATGTTGTCGTTTAAATGCACTGTCACAATACTTCAGACGATACAATTCCAAAGAAATATTTCCAAGAAAATATAGTATCGATGATACTAAGTATAGTTCAGGAATAAAAAGAACATTATACAATCAGAAAAAGAATATGACAAAATAACAGAGATACTAAGTTGATCTTTGAGTAACTCACTCGAATAAATTTGGTCCACAGTGTTGTGGTCTACTTAAATATTCATGACGCTTTTTTTTAGCCCCTGTCTTTTGATATGTGAATTACTCTTGTTTATCAAATTACTGGTCATTCCCTTTTCCGTTGTAATTGAATTTCAAAGATCTAATTTAAAGAATTAACAATTCATTAATTGTTAATAGTATTTAACTACTGTCCATGTGGAAACCCCCTCGGACCGATAGATACCCCACCGAGGTTTGTAGTGAGACGGTGTGACGGGATCAAACTGACTAAAACGCTGTGTCATATTGCACCAGAAGGAGTAGCGTTAAAACATTCGGAAACATGAGTTAAAAACCGATGTGAAGATCAAAGAACGAAGAAAAATACAATTTCAAAATCGATATACATCACTTTGACTTCGACACAAATCATATCACAATTATTCTTTCATAAAAAGAATATTACACATTGTTATGAAAAGAAAACATTATAGTAACATACTGAAAACAAATACACTGCAAATCACGTTGCAAGTTTTTGCGAAAAGTCTCGTTCACAGATGGTAACATGATGTCGTATGATATTTATAAAACTACTACCTTAAATAAAACTGTATTATCTACAATAGTTGTCTTTATATAACTAAGTAAATTGGTAAACATAAACATTACATATCTGATATCGATTAGCTTTTGATTTACATAAGTATTACTAGATTAGAATAATATTTGAATTTTCTTTAGAATCCTCATTATTTACTTTGTGCTCGTTGATAATCCTGTAGGGCAAAGAAAAATATTATTGACTTTGCGCTGTAAAACGTAGCTGTTAACGGACTGAGAACCACTTGACATATTACTTCCTGTATTGCACTCATGTTGTCAACAATAAACTATAATATTCTTAAAGAAATTAAAGGAATTTATTCACGTCTTCAAAAAAATTGAAATTAAAAAAGGAGTTTAAAAGCCAACTTCATCTGTAAGCGGTGTACCTGCAGATCGACGGATGAGGTCTTGGCAAACGAAACATCCTGATTAGTGATTGCCGCCTTTACGTGGGACCAACTTTGGCGAAAAGTGGGCGTTTAAAATACGTCTGCCTACCCCTCCGGCGAAACAAGTGTGATTTTATGTATGTATGTATGTATTTAATTTTCGTTTTCGTATACCTTATAACTCAAACCAGCGCACCTGGACTGCGTTTCAAGCCGCAGATTTATGAGGTTTGGGCTGTGGATCACACTGTCGTAACAATTACGACAAAAAATGAGATCACGTTTTGGAGTGCTGGCAAATCTCTAATATTTAGGTAAACGGTTTAAACTGTGAGTATAAATTGATTTTGCAGAGTTTTAACCACAGTTTAGACTGGCACGTGGAACTTTATAAATTTTAATAGTTTTCCCTTAATGGTAAAACAAATGTACACTCGTTTGGGCATCATGTTAGCTGAATTCGTTAGTGCTGTTAGTTTATACATGTGAAGGGAACGAGTGTCATGTCCCTCCAACGCAAAAGGAGGATTCTCCAACCAGGCGAGGTGATCATGCCTAGTGAGCCACGGCCCAACAGTTGATGTTGGGATGTTGTACATATGCTAATTGCAATGGGAAAATTGTTTTCGCGATACAGGATTAGTAGGTGCTTCGTAATTCATTATACTCCGTAGTTCGATATATCTTCGTTAGATGACGCTGTTGTATATTTTTGTTTGTATTGTACGTGGAAGTCAAACAACAAACAACACAGAAAAATGGTGATTGTGAGTAAAGGAATACAGGTAGAGATGCAGACATTTACCAATATTAAAAGAGTTACGAAAGTGTAATCCAAAATATTTTAAAAATAATCAAAGAATGAAAAAGGACAATTTTGATTGTTTTTCAGTACTGGTATGAAAAAACAAACAAACGAATAAACTCTGTAATATAATAAAAAATGAATGGTGTCGTGGGACACCAGGTAGGAACGAAGTTCCTTCGGATAATGTGGAATCGACACAATTTGCAAAAAACATCGTGCTCAATTTTATGTAGGTTTTCTTGATTTTTCTCTTAAATTTTGCTGATTAGTTTTTATTTAAGTACAAGAAAGTATTTAGGAAATTCAGTATTTTAGGAAATAAAATAATAAATTCCTTAAAATAATAAAATAGCACACATGACGCGCTTTCGCGCCTGCGCACGTCTCATTTAACGGTTTTATTCCACGCACTTTTTTCCACAGATTTATTCCACAGATTTATTCCACGCACTTTTTCCACTTACGGTTTTACTATCACATTTTTTTCAGTTCGGTCCCGCAGCGAAATCCCTATCCCCTCCAAGCCTGCCCTAAGGAACTTCGTTCCAAAAATTTTTGATTTACATCCAACGTAACAGGCGCACAAAACTATGCGATACTTATTTGCGCGTTAATTTGCCGGATCGAAATGTCAGCCCCGTGCATCTACACGTCCGTTGCGAAGAGGGGATGGACCGGTGCATTCTGTTTCTCACATTGGAAATTGTACTTGTGGAGGGCTCTTAACTCTGCTGACATTAATCCTGTCCTTCCCACGTTCGAAACACCGTCTCCCTGACTGTCTAGTAAAGCTGATTACCTTCTTAAACTGCTTGAATGTAAGTAAAAATTACAGTGGATACTTTTAACATTAATGGTTAATGAATTATACATTTATCCTACTGCGAATGTGATAAAGGTGATGTCATTTTTTTTAAATTGTAATTATTCTTCATAATTATTAGTTACTTTTTGTTACACTAATAGTAGTTTATTAATTTATTATTACATTTTAATTATATTTTTTATACAAAAAAACTGTACAAGAAGACTAAAACTGAAGACAGTACAAGAAGACTATACAAGAAGACTAAAAAAATCATGTTCATACATACATTAGGAGCTTAACCACCTTCATCTTGTTGACGTAGCGGTTAGTGTATACGACTGCTAATCAAGAGGTTTCAGGTTCGGTTTTAATTCCCTGATCGGAGCAAAAATGTTATTGTGTTTTTCTGATCATTTAAATGATTACAAACAACCCGGTGTTTAAAAGTTGATGTCTTAACCCCTGTGCCTCGGAGAGCACGTAAAGCCACCAATCCTGTATCTGATCTCTCCCCGGTTCATATCAGATAATCGTCCCATCATATTATGAGAGTGAGGGAACAGAAAGTGTACCTGTGTTAGCGCATACGCTTACCAGTATACCAATGAAATTATTTGATAATCTGCAGTTATTAATTTAATTTTATTTTTAGTAAATTCAGCAGTAAAATAAATGGTTCTTTATTATATATAATGATTTATAATAACCACCAAAAGAATTTAAATTCATAAATATCCTTTCTGAATCACGTTTTAATTTTTTTTACATAAACTCTAGTACTAGAATAACAGCAGAAACATTCAAAATAAATATCATTTCCCATCTAATCAACAAACTAGCAGACCGATTAAAATCATCCAAATGGAAACATTTTAACAACATGACCACACAATATCATGCCGATTCAATTAAGCTTTTCTAAGCATTAACGTATATCTATGCGACTGACAGTGTTATTATACCAGTAGTCACAATGATAATTTAAACCTAAATCAAATAACATTAATGTGTTTCGTATAATCCTATCAACCTATTAGGCTTGTGCGGATTGCAACACCATACGGCGATATTCAGGTGAATTAGAAACTAAACTAAAACTGGTTTGACGAATTTCAATTACGAATTAATGCTTTAGCCTTTCAAATTAATAGAAACATAAACCGTGTTAAAATTGTTTTATTGATCTATATAAATCAATGAAGTTTAATAAATAATAGTGATTTAAATATTTTTTTGCTCTTGTCTTTGGGCACTATAGATATAGATGTAGACACCAATATCACTCTTAAACGATTCTATGTTTCTGGCTTGAATCTATGTTACTGTTACGTTTTTAAGTATTTAGATCATTGACACTGTTTTATCTCTCTCTTTCTAAGCTTTTAGAGGCATAGATTATTCATGTCCTTCACATTTTTGTGGATGTCATGTTATATGGGGTGTATGTGACTTATCAAAATCTATTTGAAATAAACATTAACTTTTATGTCAAAATATTTTTATCTTACTTTTACATGAAACAATTGCTGGATTATATAAAATGATCAAGAACAATACAAAGTTTTTTTAGTAATACAGGTCGTACATAAAAAGCGCATTCAATCGATTATAAATTAATTTCTTATCTATTGAGTTAACAGAACATTTCCAGCAAATCCAAGATAATCTCTATTCGTTCACGTATCTTCGAGCTATGCGATTATCCGGCTAAAATAAAATGTTATTGCAATATATACAGCAGATAGATTATCCTTATAAAATGAGATAACATTGTTATGGTAGTTGATTGCATAGAAAATTATATAAAATATGCGGGTGACATTAAAATTTATCGCTTGTATCAAGTATTATACTCAAGGTTACAAAAGTGTCTTCTAAGTGACTACATGCTTTTTGTTCTCTAATTTCAGCAGAAAGAGTCAATATTGTTTCTCGTACTAGTGAAATCTATGTTCATAGCACTAGCAATAGCATTTTAATGGCAGACACAAAAGGACTAGACGCCCAGAACCGTAATAATACTAGCGCAAGTGAATGTTAGTACCTCATACAATATACTACAAAAAACAAGAAGTATACGAGTATATCATTGAATATTATATATATATTATTACTACCATTATTTATAGACCTTTCTTATTTTAATTTTGTTTCAAATAGTAACAGATATTTCTATATAGATAGTTAAATTTTTCAATATCTGATAATTTTGTATATTACAACTAACTTAAAGAACTGCCAGGCAAAACACGGATAGGTCATCTCATTCAATAGTTTGTTAATGAAATTTTGGCCAAGGTGTTTACTTACAATAAACTTTAACAATCATTTCAATTCACTGGATAATGTTGAACGCTTCTGAACAATAACGTGTATCTGCAACTACACATTTTACTCAAGTGCATAAATCAAGGTACATATATGTGGAATATTACGCTCAGGATTGCTCAAAATCTATAAAGATTTATTCCCATTGTCTAAAGACTTCATATAATAATCGCTTCTATTTTCTAATACAATACATCTTCATAGTTTAGTTTTGTTCATTTTCAATATATTTTTTCCTCAATATAACAGCCTTGTATCCCAGTAAGTTACATATGCCAACACATTAACGTCAGATTGATGGGGCACCCACTTCCGGTTTGAGTTTGAGCTCACAACTTTATGTGTGAGGACGTGACGTAATCTGTCTATGTATCTCGGAATTATCTTCTACTTAAGATCGGTTTAGACTACATACATTTACATAAAATCACGCCTGTTTCAATGGATGAGTAGGCAGACGTATATTAAACGTCCACTTTTCGTCAGTGTTTTAGTCCCACGTATTGGTGGGGAACCTATTGTCGCTAATCGGGATGTATTGGTTGCCAGAATCTCGTCCGTTGATCAGCAGGTACACCACTGCAGGTTGATTTAAAGACCTAATTTCTGAGTGGGAATTCTGTGCACCTTTATACGCTTTAAATTATCTGAGTATATATTAGAAATAATTTAAAGGTTTATAGTAAAAGCAATAAGTCGTCAGTACAGTTTCCCCTCCCGATTTATTAAATTCTAATATCAAGTAGGGAGTAGAGATTCCAGAGCTTCATCTTTCTTATTGAGATGACAATTGAAACTTCTTGCATTTAAAGGAACCGTCTACTGGTTCGCCAACAACCTCAGGATGGCTGGGGTGGTAGCATGGTCGGTTTCCATTCAGAAACTTTACCTTTTACTCCTAGTGAATCCTTACTTGCTCTTGCTTTAAGCTTACCATTTCTAAATGTTATAAAAATCTGATGATGTAATAAAATCCTTTCACGACTAGTAAAGCGTTTCGATTATGTATACATAACACGTTTAATAGGTAGATACAGACATACTAAAACAAAAACAAAGACAGCACTGTAATTTCATGTACTTCAGATATCAGACGTGAAACGCTCCCGAAAACTATTTCACATACTTTTGTTACTTCTACTACTAACTTCACAAAAGCAAATTTCATTATAATATTTTATTTCCGCCTAAGTGTTCTTCTACTTAAAACACTAAAAACAAAGTAGTTATTAATAGACATTTTACACCTGTCTCGACAAATTAAAGCTTTGATACAAACAATATCATTAATAGTCTTAACGGTGTAATATATTGCAACAATAACCTGACCCAAGACAAGAAATTACTCGCAATTAATTACAATTTATAACGTAAATGATATTAAATACCAAGATTGCCTGAACACCATTCAAATTATTACACAATAAGTAGCTGCCCAAATCTGAGACGATATTTTAATTTCACTTGGTATCTTTGATTTACGATGTCCATATGAAAGAGCGGTGCGTAAGACCAGTTTATTAAGGTTCGGAAGGGAACCCTCATTAAATATAAACTATATGTAAAGGTAGAAATATCGTAGGTCAATTGTCACTGGTGCCATAACTGCTACTGGAGTTTTGTTCCATAAGTTATAATAGTTTAGCTATTCATTACGACGCGTGAGAGTGTGTTATCTAAAGTAACGTCTTAAACTAATTTGAACAAATAGGTATGCGCGAAGTTTAACTATAGTATTCATGATTAATGCTTAGGTGGTAAGTTCATCCGTTAATTTCTCAGTGTAATTTAAAGGATATGTACCTCAAAAATAAAATTAAATTTGGTGTTAAGTTAAATATGCATGTAATTAATCAAAATCGCTAAGTCGATTGATCAGAAGTTACACCAATCGCTTGAGACAACAGAACGATCTGCGATCCTTAAGAGCGCTGATTTGCAAACAATAGTGAGGACGATCGTGACCCTAGCTGAAAGCAGGGCTGAGCTTCTGGCGCGACATATAGCTCAATGGAGGGGCTGCCTAGGTCGGCCAAGCTCTGCTGGAATTCTTGGCGACTTTTTTCTTAGAGACTTGGCGAATCCCTTGCTATGCACTTACATGTGATGA
This sequence comes from Hypercompe scribonia, assembly GCA_949316085.1. NCBI lineage: Eukaryota > Metazoa > Arthropoda > Insecta > Lepidoptera > Erebidae > Hypercompe > Hypercompe scribonia. Next base: position 8,128,626 of record OX438972.1, on the reverse strand, counting down.
AACAGATGAAATTGTAGTCACTCACTTGAGGGAGAAGTAACGGTTAAACAAAAAAAAAGTATTTTCTGTAAAGGTGTTTACTTCAAATTCCTATTTTCTATTTAAAAAACTAATGTTAAATGAATTAAGCGATCTAGCGTTTGCAGGCATGCATTTGTTACTTTTTCACGCAAAAACTATTGAACTGATTAAAATTAAACTTCACAGTAATATTGCCTTATACATCAAAATAATACATAGGGTACCATTTACCGCAATAATCGACATACACGAGGGCGGAGCTGCGTGCAAAAGCTATTGTACATTAATTTAATATCTTTTTTTCATTTTTTAAAATATACAAAGAATTTAAAAATATCGATATAACACGTATATTCACAAATACAAAAATAATTAATAAAAATATATAATAGTCAACAGAGAACCAATGTTTATCGAAACACATTGTCATGAACACCTAAATTTATTTTTAGTTCTTTCACTTGTGCATTATATGAATTGCTTTTTCAGAAATCTTTGTACTTAGATCTTTGTGAACACAATCTAGTTTATCTATAGCATGTGTTTCGAAGTAAGGTACTTTATAATGCACAAAACTATTGAAATAGGAACAAGCAGAATGGTCCAGACATGTCGGCGAACGTTGCGCACTCTGCTGGATTAACCAACTTCCTAGCAATCTTCCCGCGAAGCAAACTTAAAATTCTGACATCAGTTTCGGGAATTAAGGGATTCACTCCATAAATTTATAAATCCTGCTTACTCCAACTTAATCTTGTTTGTTTATTTCTAGCTCTATTAGCAACTAAATCGAATAAGTTATTCTCTTTAGTAGCTCTTTTGTGATTACGGAGGGTGCGCGAAATAGCCCCGTGTAATTAGTAAATTATTGTGGAATAACAAATTACATTAGGTTTCGTACGTTTAACTCAAAAATTAACTATGTAATTAATATCAAATAAAGGTTACGTAAGCAATTTGACGGTAGATAAAATTTATTTACTATGTGATTGGCACTTTGAACTTACATTTATATTTAAGTAGAAGTTCAAATTTTCAAAAATCCATTACGAACTTGTCTAATTTCCAAAGAGCTGCGGTACAAGCCGGGGTTGAGTGTAAGCCCGTAAGGTGCCTGTACATCATGCCAGAGCTACGCCGTGACACAAGGCTTTACGTTATGATGAAGCACCTGTTCACGTATTTTATCGCAAGCATGTTGGACCAAAATGTGTTATAAGATGCGTGTTAGGAAGATTCATTTTTACAACAATTTAATAACTGCGACGGATGATCTGTTTTGCGACTAGGTGTCGGTAACTTCTCTCTGTCACGTTGTAGAACGGATGATACTTACAGAACAATTTATTATTGACTAAAAACTCCCCTAGTAGAATTCACTTAGTTTTATTGTACACGGATATTTGTACTCAGGTGATCTTAATAAACTTGTACTGTAAATTTTGTTTACTTTACCTTCACCACTTGGTTGAAGATCAATTAAAAAAGTTTCAATGAGTGGGTGGTGATTATCATAATGAGTCCCATAATTGCCTGAAACTCATTTTTGCATTGGGTTTTTTTTATCAACAAAATGAGGCACTTACTTAATCGATGTCTGAAGTGGTATCCATAAACATTAAATACCAATAACATATTCCTTGGAACCCTATTCTTTACTTTCAATAAAGTTTTGTAACCCTACGAACCCATAGAAAAAGTAGTTCGTAGTTAAAAATACCGGGGCTGCTAGGGTTTTAAACTATGACTTTTATTATAAATTGACGTTATATGATATAAATGATTACGAAATTACATTTTACATCATATCAAAAAAAGGAATAAGATAAATAAAAGAAAAAGGGCTAAACGTATCTTTTAACAGTAGTTCAAGACATAAAAATCTTCACAGAATTCACTGTAACTTTTTCTAAATTAATTTTATGTCCGTGATATAAACAAATTACTGTGAACCTTTTCTTAGTAACAATTGCTGCCGTTATTAGTTGAACATATTGTTACAATTTGCATCCAATTAGTAAGAATTTACTCCTGCCAAGGTAGGTAATTAAAATATTTTAAAATTAATTTGAAAACTAAGCGTACGATCTGACACCTACTACTTACGAGCCATTCATGACTTTGAAACGAGCATGTAGCTTGAAATTTCAGTCTTATTTAAATTAATTAATTATGTAATTAATTAATATTAAATAATTAATTAAATAATTAAAGTTTAATAAAACTGAAATATCGACAGTGATGACTCGGTGTTAATTTCACAGACAACAGTCTATATGTAGAAACTATACAAATAACATCTATTATGAATAGACTAGATACAGCCGTACAACATTATATACTATTCAATTACATCTGTTATCCGTGGCAGTTATAAGAGCCGAATACGGGAGCCATTGTAATGAGAAAGTAAACTTGTCAAAAAATCCTATACCAACCTGTCAGGTCAGCGTATTGTAGGTCAAAACCTCCTTTCTAAGGAAAGGCTCTATGTCCAACAATAGCAAATTAAATGCTGTTGATGTAATTATGTAAAATAACAAACAAGTGAAGTATAACGTGAAGAAAGTTTAAGATTAGATTTGAGCATTATCCGAGTATTTCTTAAAAGGATTAATACACTAAATAAGCTTAGATAATCATAATAGTTAATACAAACAAACGTTGTTTTCAGCAAAACAAAAAGAAATCTTAGAATACTTTCAAAGTTAAAATAAGTTGTTGAGCCGAAAAATTAAGTTGGTTAGTACATAAGCTTTTTTATTTTCCAGAATATAGTACAAAAATGAATTAAAAGTCTTTGTCCTAAAGTAAAAAAAAATTAATAAACGAATTGTAATTCCCAACATTATATATAACCGACCAGAAAAGAACGTTTAATTGCTAAATAGGTATCACTCCTGTATAAGTGAAAAAAAAAAGATCAAGCTGACCAAAAAAAAGAGAAACTTAATCATCTATTAAAAACGTCTCGTTTGAGTGATTTCTTTATTTTCACACGCTATAAATCGTAATACACGTACAATTAAAATGTGTGAAAAGATAAATTATTTTTTTTTAACTGACTTTGGCATTAATGAAGCAAATTTTAGCAGATACTTTTACATACATAAGGTTAATACAATATGTGATTTGTGTCTGTTTATTTGTCTCGAATTTTCTATGTTATGAAATATTAACGCGCTTATCGTAGTTTAGGAAAAATTTACTCACATTTCCATATTTATCAAACTGTATTTCACAAATATTTCAATGGGTAAACTAGTGCTGAATAAAAAGTTCATAAGGAAAATAATACAATCAAACACTTAAACAATAAATTGAGTTCTGAGCACTATTTTCAATTGAATTTACCACAACAACAAAGTTTCTAATTGAATCACTGTAAACTGTGCCACATTTAGTGGAAGAAATACACTAACTACAAACCAGAAAAATAGTATATGAAAGTGCAATATGACTTTAAAATGTAACTTTACTACCAATATGTTTGTAAAAAAGGAACTCGACAGCCATGTGTCCAGCATTAAAGAACCTTTAAAAATTTAAGCGTTACTTACCCACTGATAAACTAAACAAAAATATTACTACACTCTTTTCATCGAATAACATGAAATCAAAACTTAGAGTCATTTCAGGATTAGAAATCGGCAATAATATTTTCTCAGCAAAAATCGATGTTGGCACGTGACGACGACATGTAGTATGATGACTTTTACAAAGTTGACTATTCTAATATTATAGAATTTCAGGCTAATAGCGTCTGTTTCAACGCTAATAGTAGATTTCAAGTTTATGTATTTCAGGAGGCAATTAACACATTAAAATACCTAAAGAAGATCCAATCCATTAAATAATAGTATATTTAAGTAATATTAACTTAAATCTAAAATGTATATATTTGTACATCACAAAAATCTAAAGAAACAACTTGAAGTTTCTAGCAACTAAGTTTTATTTATTTGTTCTCGAAGTCCCGAGTGAAACTTAGGGCTTCTTTTACTTTGCTACGCAGATTTAAAGAAATCGATAGTTCTAAATGTTTCCTCAAAATCTTAATACAGTTCGTAAGTGGTATCAGAATTGAAAATGAACGCTCGGCTTAAACTTTTAACAGCAAAGGTCATTGGAAACTCTAATCTGCAACTTTCCAGCAAGCGTGGTTCCATTTTAATATTTAACATAAAATACAGTAACACCTGGTGTTTAAATCTTCTGTTTCATACCGCTGACTCCAGATAAAACATGTTATATTTTACTTCCTACTTAAAGATAAGAGTAATGATATAGAATTCATTCTGAAAGCCGCCATAGTCAAGAGTGGCCAAAGGTGGCACCTTAAGTCTTTTACTTGTAATTATACACAGTGACGTTTAACTGAGATAGCAATCCTCACTCATTTCCAAACTCAAGCAAATTTTATTTTTATTTTGTTTGTTTAGTGGCCTACCAACATTGCTCACACCGATTCTTACAATTTCCGTCATAACCATGTATTTACGGCTAGTGTCTTATATCTCAAAAACAAAAGTAAGCACCGCATGCACATCAGTAATCCCACTAATATTATAAATACGAAAGTTAGTAGACATTAATAAGTGAGTAAACATCCATAAAGTATGGATGTTTACTCTTTCACGAAAAAAGTACAGGACGGATTTGGATAAAACTTTACAATAATGTAGGTTATACATTCCGATGTATACCCTATATTACTATTATTGTTATTAGTATTCCGATAACATATAGGCTACAATTTGTAATGATTTTATGTAATTTTGGTCGTAATATAACAATACATGTCAATTAAGTCGGAAAAAAAATCTGACCGCTGAGAGTTATCTTGCCATACGCTGCCGAAACCATTGAAGTTACACAAAGATGATGTATTATTGGATTGTTTGAATGTTAAAAAAATATATTTATTTAAAATGATCCGTTACGAAATTTAACGTGGCAGACCAAATACTACGCGAGCGAAACCGCGGACAAAAGCTAGTAAATAAATAATTTTCCTACATGCACTGTCGAACTAAAATTACAACAAAATTAAATTAAATTGAAAGTTAAGTACCTTATGAATATTAGGTAACACAGTAATGATAGATTTTTGAAATAAAACAATTGTAAGAAAACTATTTCTTTTACAAAGATTCGCGTACTATTCTGCAGAACTTATCAAATAAATCAGAATGCACGTCAACAAGATCACTATACTCGTAGAGTTGATTCCAAGTACTGTTCTATGAAGCGGAGGGTGAAGCGGAGTAACAGGAGCACGGCGATTTCTTATGGATTCACAAATTAGGAACCTGCTAAGCAGTTGGAGACAGACTATCTTTTCGCTGAACAATTTGTAAAGAAATATGAAATCAATTATTCTTTTACGTCTTTCTAGTGATATCATTTTAAAATGTGCCAGTCTCTCTGTGTACGACCGATTTTATCATAGACGATATCTTTATTATAGACTTTCCAGCCTAAGGTTGTGAGCATCAAAGTGTGATCGGCAGACTGTGCTGCAATATGCTAGTATGCCATGCACAATGATATAAAGCACTATTGTGGCGGTGCTGCGCTTGAATTCGGTTACGTTCCTAATAACGAAACCCCAGCCTTTTGGAAGCTTTTTAATTACGTTTTCGGCATGTGGCATAAATGTCAATGCAGTGTCGAAGGTAATCCCAGAAATTTTTATTTTAACCTCCTGGATATTTGTTGAACCTAACTGATAAGTGGAAATACCATTTTCTTTTTCCTTGTGTACTTTACGTGGAAACATTCTTGAACGGTTAAATCCATGTCGTTATCGTTACACAATGGAACTAGTTTTTGAAGTAACACGACATGAATAACTATAATCAATTTATGAAGATTTTTTTTACAATTATCAAATTAATATAGTTGTATGTATAAAAGAAATAGGGAAACCTTGGGTCCTATGTCCAACAGTGGACGTTTTTTAGCTGAGATGATGATGATGATAGTGAGGATAAAAGAAATAAGAAAGTTGAGATGAGTAAGAAAGATAATATCTATACTTTTTCTTATTTAGTAAAATTTGTCTTATAGTAAATTATATTCAATGATTACTACGCAGCTAAGTGGTACTATAAGATCGCTATTATTATCTCGGATCCTAAATGCGAGCAGTTGAATACTATCTTCAATGGAGCCCAGCCGTACTGTGGTATATCGCATTAAACGTTATAATATTATATAAAATAATTTAAAACACTGCATACAGGTACAGTATCAAAAATGTCTTTACTTTTTTTTTGTATACACGTAACATACATAGTCTGTAGTCTTATAAATTGTGAATAATTTAAAATATCTGGTATTAACGCCAATCATAAATACACTTAGCAAATAAGACACTAAAATAACATTTGGTATTACAGTCTTATCTATTTGTTTCTTGTTCCAATTATATACACATGGGTTTACGATAAAGGCACGTAATATCCACACACGAGCATGACTACAATATTTACCAAATATATCTATTTTTCTGTTACAAAATTGTCTACGCGATTTAATAATTTGAATATATAAATTTAGTAATGTCCATATGGTACTCCTTTTTCAGTAACATTGTTAAATAAAATTCATTTATATTGAGTTCTTTGGACTGATTTTTGTTAAGAAAGTCAATATGGTGTCTGACATATGTTAGATTAATAAAAAAATATGTAAAGTAAGGTGCACCCATATTGTATGTATCATTTAATCTCGTGATAAAGATAGTCTCATAAGAATTTTCGCTTTATATTTATAATTCGTAAATATAGCTAGTAATCCACATACCCTTCACGAATGTTATATAGACTACAATCTTCACGTTAAGTAAAAGTTTTATAACTGAATGTACCACTCAGATTTTCCATCTGTCTCAAAATAAAATTGTATTAAAAGTTGGAACTTCAATATCGAAATATGCCGAGTCTGCTGCAATAGTGCCAACTCTACCTTTCTACAACATACCTGCTATTTCATGCAGAGTTACCGTTTTTATTCAAAGTATTACACTGCTTAGAGATTCAATCATAATAATTTAACAATTCGTATGTCAGCAACCGCAAAATATATGTATCGATCCAATTTACTGTCTTCGAAATAGAAATGTATAATAGAAATAAATATTTCATGCTGATCTCGTTTCTGATTAGATAAAACTGCTTGTTCGATAGATCACTTCGATTTTGTATTAAATATTTAATTGATTCAGGTGCTAAAAGCAATGAACATTTATGTTCTGTTTTGATTTCATGGTGTAAATTAAAATTACTACGGAAGGAAACAATGTTTTGATTCATGTCTTAACTCTGTACATCTTGATTTATTTCCTATACACACATATATATGACTTTCTCAAACCTATTTAAGTTGACAATCATAGAGCATAATTAGCAGTTCACAAACGATATGAAATTCGACGTAAATTAAAATTTCACACTTCCGTGTCTATACAGAACTATTAACAACTTCAATAAGTAATCAACATCACACCGCGTTCCGACGCGTAATAAATAGCCACGAACTAATTCTACGTTACCAACATGAAAAGGCGTAGTTATAGTTCCACCGACTTGCAAACTTCCCTGCCTCCCCGATATTTACTGTAACAGGGCCGCTGCGGGGGACTTCATATTAATTTGAAGCTCAAAATTGACGGGCTGCACGCACGAACCGCTCTTTCATATGGACATCGTAAATCAGAAGCGCCTACCGAAATTAAAACCAGGGTCGCAACGTGTATTAATTTGCAGCAGTGCAGGGTCGCACCGGGTCTCGACGTCGACAGATTTCGCGGTATTGTAAGGTTGGAAATTGAGACGTGGCATCCACCACCTGCCTGGCTCCTTCCAAAATTGTTAAGTCAAAATGTGTCACGGTGAATGAACTGCACTGCAACTGAACTGTAATCAATACGTTTAATTTTTACAGGCACTCATGTGTTCCAATTTTACTATTTATGTATGTAAATTATAAGTGTAAAGAATTTGGGAAAACTTTACAAATACAAAAATATAGCGTAACTAAGAATACCTCCAATATTTCACTTACGTGTTTTGTTAAAAATATTTATTAAACTGGTTTGGGTTCATTTTGTCAACAATAATATTTGCCAATGTTTTGATGGAGTATTGCTGGCACAAAGCTCATTTGGAACGAAGTTATAGTCATTAGCCATATTACAAATTATATATTCCCGACGGTTTATCGTTATTGTATTTACTGTTGTATAAATTTTAAATACTATTACCGACATTTGATCTTGAATAAAAAGCTAGCCAAAGAACATCGACTATCCACTTCTGTATTAGCTTAATTAAGCAGTTAAATTAATTTCGATTATCCTGCAATTATACTTACATTATAGAAATACAAGGTAACTCGCTGATAAAGATAAGACACAAGACCAATCTAAAACGACAGCATCCGTGCTGTCGTATTTCATTGGTGAGCGTGAGACCGGAGGCCCATTGACGCATTGACGCAGGGGTTTCGGGTAGGGGCAGGGGTTATAGATGTCGTGGTAACTGTGTGAGCCTTACACTGCCACGATGACTTGTGTCCCCAAACGGGGTGTGAAAAAACATCTCACTATGCCGCCATAATGTGGGTCACTATACTGCAATGCTGGCATTTGCAATGAATATGGTGATCAGTATGGTATCAGGCAGAGTAGTGTCTTTTAGCAGGTTCTAAATTTAGGAAAAAAAGTCCTTGATAGTCTGTTCAGAATTATCTATTGATTTGAGTTTCACAAGTCTTGCAAAAAGATATTTATTTAAGATATTCATAGATACATTAGAAATTATTATCTGTTAAATAGTGTTATGTAATAAATAAATAGTTGAAATTTTATCGAAAACTAGTGAAACAGAACCTTAAGCTATAGATTATATGCTTAATATGTCTATCAGTACCACCGTTAAGGACAAGCGGTGTGTTGAATTATAATATTTCGGACAATTTATGTATTTGTTCATTTTTTTCGCTAAATTCCTGACACCCTGTTGACAAGAAATATAAATATAACTATATTTAAACATACAATCTCAATCAGACTGCCTCGTTGATCTAGTGATTAACTTATGCAACTGCCGATCTAGAGATTTCAGGTTCGATGCCCGGGTTGAGCCCTGAAAGTATTATTAAGTTTTTCTGATTATAGAAATGCTTTACAACCGGCGTTTGGAAGTTGGGGTCTTAACCCCCGTGCCCCGCAGAACACGTAAAACCGTGAGTCCTGCACCTATTCTTTCCTCGGTCGTGTTGGATAGCCTTTCCATCAGATTGTGAAAGTGAAGGCACAGAGAGTACACCTATGTTTGTGCAAACACTTGTACACATATCTCATGTATAGTTGGTTGGTCTCCACTGAGACTTACCACCGTGGCTGAAATCGATTATAAATTATAGATTTTGTTTTAAAACTTGCTATAGTAGAAAATTCGAAATTTTAAAACGTATACCCTATTTGAAAACAGACAAATTAAACTTAAAATTGTCCATAAAAACAACTACAAGTAAAAAAAGTATAATCAATTCATTATTTGAAAAGAAACACTTTATTACTATCCTATCAATATTGGCAGCCTAATCATTACACACTTACCACAAAATTTCTTTTCAGCTGCATTCTCGTTCAATGTGGTCTTTTCGAATATCTCGTTACTATGTAAATACTATTTAAGTCTAAGCTGTTTGTTTCCAGTAAGATACGTCTCAAACCTTTCAATGCATGTAGACAGTACAACAATGTTAGAATAACTGTTAGTTAAAACGAGCCAATTGTATCTGTCATTTGAGAAGTTACAAGTGGGGTCTCACATCGACACAATGACAGCAACAATCAGGCAAGTAAAATGTCATTACGAACTCTTATACGACAGTCCCTTTTACGTATACAATTTCTATTACCATAGTTCCTATGATAAGTTACCGAGACATATAAACATCTCAATTTTCGAGAGATATTTAACGAAATGGTAACTCATTAAATATTTTTTACGATTTTTTTATATATTTACACAACACACATATCAATCTATCTAAAAGCTCGCGTATATAAAATTATCTAAGTTATTTTTGAGTAACATGGTACTCTAGCCATATCTGATGTATGGTTACTTGAAAATTTTTTGGGAAAAACAGAAAATTATTTCTCCTAATCCATGTGTTAGGTCATGTAAACACACAAGCACATACATATTTATGAGTGAAACCAATGAAACATTACATATCAAGAAGTTTACATATTATTGAACTCAACTTTCCAACACAAGCAGCCGTACTTTGGTCACCCCACAAGTAAGTACGGGACCTTCAACAACAACGTGACTATAGAACGTAAGGTCAAGACAAACAAAGCAATATAACAACGTGGTTATATTTTATAGCTATCCAGTATCTACCTTCTTAAAAATTCGGCTTCACATTTCAACTTATCTGTAACCACTGAGGACAGAGAAAGTTTAAAATTTAGATGGAAATCGTTTATTTTTAATAGGCAAGTGATATAACTTTAAATATTAGAAAATTCACATGTTTACCTGCCGCAATAACAAAATTATATCAAGAACCAATCATGTAACCCAGTAAGCATGTACGGTGCCAAGACGTGGACAGTAAACGTAAGGCTAATCCAGAAGTTTAAAGTCCCTCAACGTGCTTTTAAAAGAGCTCGGTGTCTCTCTGAAGACACAATTCAGAATGTAGAGATCCGTCAGAGAACCAAAGTAATCGACGGAACTCTGAAAGTAAGTAGGTTTAAGTGGCAATGGGCTGGTCACATATGTCACAGAATCGATAAACACTGTAGTAAATGTGTTTTGGAATGAAGACCGCGTCTTGGCAACACAGTGTGAGACGCCCTATGGCTAAACGGTTGGACAACTTACTTAAGTGGGCTGGCAAAAGCAGCAGACCAGGCTCTGTGATGTGCCTTGGAAGAGACCTATATCCAACAATAGACTGTAACGTGTTGATGATGATCAAGATGTGGATCTGATCAAAAAAAATCCTGACGAATTAGGTACACTGCTGAAGGTGTTTTGTAGCACATGTTTCAACATATTAGCATAGAGGAATTTAAATTAATTACAATGGGACATAATCAAACGTTTACACAAATGTACTGTAAATAAATTTACATGAATTTGATATAACAAGCGGCAAAGGGTATTATTATGTGTGGATAAACACATGTATGCACAATAAAACAAAATGGTACCGGATTTTATTTTCCGCGCAACAAAATAAACTTTCAGCTACATTCGATTCAAACCGCGTTTTTTAGAAACATTCAAAGTAATAAATTGTGTGATATTTGTAAAACTAGCACACGCAAATAAAACATAAAATATGTCAATATGTTTTCGTTTCACTTTAAAATAACGTATCATGGTAAAAAGAAAATTTTTGAAATGTTATTAAAATGACGGTTGAACACTAAGAAATATTTAAACATTTTGATCTCCAAGACTTTCAGAAACTTGTAAAAATGCAGCCTATAGCTATCGCCAATATTATAATTTTTCTTTATCAACAAGCTTTAGCAGTCCAGTGCTGGATATAAGCGACTTCTTAGTAAGAAGGCTTTAGCCCTTAGCTTCTTTTTCAAGTAACGGGTTAGTATAGTACTTGTTTCAAGCTTTCCTTCTCTTTGCAGTGATGTTGTTTGTTGGTAAAGTAGGGTTGCTGACACTCTGTATTCTTAATCCATCACCACATTGATAATTTAATTTTAGTAGATTTAGATAGATAATTAATTTTTCTAAGCATTGTATTATTAACTTTTGAAAATCTAAATCTAAAGTAGACACATGAGAAAAATACGTTTTAACATTATCCTACTCTCAAAATAACTTTAGATTAATCACACAATCATTTATTTTCATTTTTCACTCACAAACTTTTTTAAAATGAAGGTGATGCTCATTTGGTCTCTCTGCTGGCAAACCATTCCAACATATTTGACTAAAGTTAAACGAGCAAATACAGTTAGTGTAATTACGACTTACCGTAACCTTACTGCATGTTATTTTTTTCAGGTGAGTAAATTTTACGATTCAAATTTAAAACTAGAGTTAGGAACGTATTGTTTTTATTTTGTATATATGAAATGGTAAAGAAGCACACAGAGGTCTATCGTAGTAAGTCGTTGCTTATAAATGCCCGCAATATTAACAATGTCACCAGGTACGTCTAACTGCGTGACTGGTGTCTCTGCCCCAAAGGAAAACCTTGTGTGAGTAGGTCGCTGGCGTTCTTACTATGTTAAGTAATCGCCTCATAGACATTACACACGATAGCAAAGTGTCTTCAACACGCAATACAACCCTGCGCCTATGATTAATTCCGAGCGAGCGGCTGACTCGTGCTCAATCGCCATCTGCTCTTATTAATTGCCTTGTCACCCGTAATCGTATGTCCTGAACCCCTACGCTTACGCAACCTGATAAAATTGTTTTCGACATAGCCGTTACAATCCCCGTAAATAGATTTTGTTGACAGATGATGGCATTGTCTTTATGTGTACTGACGGTACATGACTTATTTAATTACATCCGTATACATGTAATACAAATGGTATGGATTTTAAAACGTAAATATTTTGAAATTATTGTAATTTCAAGGTGGCGAAGAATTGAAATATTGAACGGTGATAACTTAAAGGTTTCAGTGAAACTCGATGTTTTTTACCTCTGTTTTTGTTATTTAACTAGCAAAATTTACTAAAGAGTTTGTTATAAATGAGCCACAATAGTACCTTATTGAAATTGACATAGAAAAACTAAATATTTCAATCAACTCGATAATAAATTACTGCTATTTGGTTGGTAGCAGAATGATATTAGCAATTAACACAAATGGGGCTTGAGGAAATAAAATAAAACTTTCACGTTCATAAAACTGAAAATAAAGAAATAAATTAGACATTTATAAGTGAGTTTTACTTGATAGGTGTATCTTCAATCGAAACGTGATTTTTTTCTATTGTGTAAGTATTAAAAATGAACTATTGGAGCAGGAGAAGAAAGTGCTTGAGCTTCACATTTCTAATTTGCCTTATCTATTTTTATTTAATACTGTTCTTTTAACGTACCTGTAAAAATTAACTCCACTTAAAATATAAACATTCTATTTACTCACTTCAATAAAACCAGTTGCAGTTTTGGGTAGAGTGCATTTTAGTATAGGGTCAATTTGAATCTAAATAAAATACCTTACATTTGAAAATATTTTAGAAATATTTTCTAGTCCTCCTTTTGTTTATTTAGTGCTTGTAATAAATATACTATTTATGATAAATATTTCTGTAATATAGAAATTCATAAAATAATATTTTCACCCAAATCGATCGGTCAGCATGATATCTTAAACTTGGAGGAGAGGTCGAGTAGTAATTTGGTGAAAGTAATCACTTTAACCAAATCATCATTCGAACTAGTAAAAAGGATTACTTAGTATTTTCTAGTTCAAAAGACGTAAATGGTATAATTATTTTTCATGGTTCAAAAACACTAAAACAAAACCTTAAACAATTGTATTATTCATTGTCTCCAAATAAACGTGGATAACATGTTTAAAGGGTAACATTTCGCTTTAATTCTATGTTTAGAACCCCAATGTAAAATTGCCATTCCTAATTCTCGAGTAAAACAATCACCAAAATATATATTTGTCACGAAACCAGCCCCTCTACATAACTAATGCCGTTTTCAAACATTTATCTTTTCATTTACAACAATTTATTTAAACTGAAGGTCGTGAGTTATATTATATTATTTACTTAACTTCCTTCATTAATAGGTAACCTATTGTTATTTTTTATTTTCTCTTCACGTACTGTCTTGGGAAAACCATATCTATGTAAAAAGATCGTAGAAAACACCTGATATTTCAAAATAACACTCAATCAGACTATAACTAACTCAATAACCTCCTTACTAAGGAGAGGGCTATATCTAGCAATAAACTATTAAAAGTTATTGATGTGATGTGACGACGATCACGAAATGAAGATTTGGTTAAAAAATTGTGATGTAATAAAGTTTAAAATTTTAATATCTATAAATACAATTAACAATAGTTTAACATGAATATGTGGATTAATATTCGGATACCCAAAGTAATATACTATGTGCTGACAAACTTCACACTCTTTTCATTGTTCTTTATGCCAGGATTGTCAATTTAAATTAAAACCTTACATCTATTTGCACTCGAAACTCACCTAACAGCAGCGAGGAGTGAAACAAGTAGACTTAATATCTCCGAAACTGTTCACCACGATACTGGAAAACGTTTTAAGATTTCAGGACTAGAATGGACTCGACATCAACACTAATGGTGAGTACATTCTAGTGCCTTCGATTTGGTGATCATATAGTGGTCATGGTTGAAACCATGGTAGACCTTAGCACAATGCTCGATGGTCTCAGTAATTTCTCTAAACATTCTAAACTTCTCTAAACATGAAAAAGACGAAAATTATGTCGAACGTTTATGTCGCACCTACTTCAGTGAGAGTTGGAGACTACGCTCCAAGATGTTCATGATTATATATACCTTGAGAAAACTTTCCAGTTAGGCAGGTTTAACTTTGAGAAAGAGGTCAATCTTTGAATCGTACTCTACTGGGCAGCGCTCAGCATCTCTCGTCCCAAACAACGTAGTGTCTCAAGACAAAAGTTTTTGAGCAGTTTGTGCGCCAATGATGACCTGTAGTACAGATACGTAGTCGCTCACAATAGGCCTTATAAAAAGACTCAAAATCACCCAAAGAATATTGGAGATGTTAATGCACAGAGTTTCTATGTGTCATCAAATCAAAAATAATCTAAAAACGTATCACCAGGATCTTAATCTAAATTACATTTTAACTAAATATAAAGTTAGACACACTAAAATAATTTATTTTTTTTAACACACAAAGAAAAATAAATAAAAACATCAAAATTCAAAGTGATACACTCTTTATACACAATATGAAAAATAAATTTATGACACTTTAGTACAATCCATCACGCATCGCTACCTACGAGCTCTTCGCTACCTTGCTACCTACCTTCATCTTGAGATCAAGACTGACTTATTAGCAACAAATTATGTTTCTAATACTTGTATTAACTAAACACATCAGCATATGGAGCGTCATTTTGACTAATGACACGTGCAACGCAGGACAATCAACAGATGACAAGCAATTAATTCAATTAATTGCAGGCGTACAGCCGACAGATCTCTGAGCCTCTTGAATGAATCCTTGCCCTGTGTCCTAAATGACAGACCTCGATGAATTGATCGGACATTTCACATCCAACATTTACCGTTCATCCTGGAACATTGCCTTGTTTGTTTCTCTCAATTATTTGAATATTCTGCAATGTCTTGTAAATTTTGAATGTTCCAATTTAAAGGTGTTGATTAATTGGCACACAATATTTCCTATTTTTATCACGATTGTTTAATATTCTTATATTCAGGTATTAATAGTGTAAGGTTCGTCAAAAAATATGGAATAGCTTTTTAATCAATCAATTTACTTAGGGACCCATGTACTATAGCAAACGTTTTTCACTTATTATATTACTTAGCATTTAAACATAGTTTAAACAATAATGACATTCATTGTGATCGTTAAATTAACACATTAGCACAATAAGGTGATATAGGTATTGAAGCAATAGTGAAGTTGTTTAGTTCATGCTAGTAACGTACTTTTATAGTGATAGAGACATACTTGGACACATATGTGACGAGTCGATTGGAATGGTCTTAGAGTAAACTGATGCTGAACAATTCTTTCGTAGTCTTTCACCGATTGCGTACGGTTACGGAGAACAAACCAAGTAGGGATTGAGTGTCTGTAATCTTCCTACTCTCATTCAGTGTTATTAGAGCTTGTGACTGGTCTGCTGATCTAGTGGCTAGTGATCTTTGTGAACGAAGGTTTTGTGTTCGATTACCACCCAAGACAAATAATTGTGTCTGGTTTGTTTTGTGTCGAAGTGTAATTCATAATATGTATGTGTTTAGAAATATACAAGTATGTTTTGAATACTACAATAAAAAAATTAAAGAGGTCAGACATTAAAAAACGCCTTAAGTAATATAACACAAATAGGTATGTACATAGACATATATACACACACACACATACACGCAACGCGCACGCGCACGCGCACGCACACGCATACGCACACGCGCACGCACACGCACACGCACACGCACCACACGCACACGCACCACACGCGCACGCACACGCACACACGCACACGCACACACACACACACACACACACACACACACACACACACACACACACACACACACACACACACACGCACATACACACACACACCCACAACTTACGATACGAGGTAATTTAAACACATCTTTTGGCAACTCATGTCTCTAAGAGATATTTTAAATAAAGATAGAAAGAGATATAGACTGAGGTACTGACACTTATCATCTTAAAGTTCCATTATAGCACCTAACACCCAACACTTTAAAATAGATATTCATTTGCTAATATCGTAATGGCGGAGTCCGGCAATGGAATATAATACATATTGTTATTATCCTTGGTTCTCTCACCCTTAGGAGAGCCTTCGAAATTTCACCAACAGTAAGGTTATTGTTTTTGTGCAGATATCGGATCCCTACTTTTAAATATGTATTAGAAATATGTATTCTCATACTCCCTTGGTGAGTACATTAAGTAGTCGAGGTTCTACTGGTGGCGAATAAAAGCTTTTAGGTGTGTAAATTATTTTAAAAATATATATAAAATAAAAGTGGAAGTGGCCCGGTAACGTCTCCAAGCGGACTTTGGTCACTGAAACCAATATATACTAGAGAGGAGACTGTGACTAAGCAAAGATATTGTAGGTAATTGTACAATACGTTTGACGACTTGAGGAAAATGACCAGGTGACGGATGCGGACTGTCTACGTCCGGCGTGCCTAGTGCTCCTTGGCAGAGGTTTATATACCATATCCTCACCCCAAAGGTGTGTTAAGTTCACTAGAAGGTCACCCGTGGATCGGTTTGGTCTAAAGCCATATTGTCGTTCACTCAACAAGGAAGGATCATCCAGGATGTTATTAAAATATTCTCATTCTTAAAAGAGTTATAACACTTAAAAGTTTCCACAACAGGCTTGGGTTGCCTTTGTCCTTCATTGAGACTCAAAAAGATTGGCTTTGCTCCCTTTTAATCCAACATGACATTTTTGACCAGATCATTACGTAGCCCATTTGTTAGGGTTTTACATTTAAATTGTTAGTCGGTGGTTTTCATTTAATAAGACAGTATAATAAATATTATATTACCTACATGAATTAATCTTACAATGACTAAAGTAATTATTCAAGTTTCTAAATATTTTGATAGCTACCTTACAAGGCGAGAGTTACAAACACGAGCAGTTTACCATTCCATTTGATCTTATATTTACGAAAGCTGATAGGTTTTTCAAACTCACAACAAAATTAAAGTATGACATCATACCATGAAGTGGTGACTGGCTAAAGAACAAAGAATAAGAGTCATAAGAGCGGCAATGTCGAAAAAAAATAAGGAAATATTGATTAACAAGAAAATACAACAATCGACTTCAATGAACAAATCTTTGATAGAGTTTTTCATAATAGATGTATATTATATGAATAATAAATAAATAAATTAGAAGGCAAACGTCTATCTACAAATAAACAACATTGGTGTACGAATTTGTAGATAAATGGACATCATTACCCGCTCCCGCCCCGCTCGTGCTTAAGGGCTTCGGTTGCGGAATTACAGTCAAAATCAATTATGTGGGCAGGTACTTATACCTGCCATTAAAAGCACTTTATCTCTTTAGGTATTTAGAGCGATGGGTCGGAAAAATAAAATTTAACGTGTTTCTAGGTAAAATTGTTTAAGCCTGTTAGGAGACTGGTGTTGTAATAGAAAATAGTACAAACCTAGTCGATTTTCTTAAAATATAAAAAAGTACTATACTTTGGTATTTATTTAACCTATAATCCATTTTGAAGTTTGAAAGACAAGCCCTTGTCTAAGGAATATTTTCGAATACTTTTAAAAAGAGACTCTCGCTAAGTCTTAACTTATTTCTTACTTTATCGTTATAAGCCGTTGGTAGCGAGAACTGACAGGCTGTTTGATTTATTGATTTTAGTAAATCAAACTAAAATTTGATCATAAAAGTTTGTTTTTTTTACTAACAAATGTGCTTTAAAAAATGTATATTGAGACTTATTCATACATGAGACGCCGATGCTATCAAAATAAATAGTATTTATTTTGATTCATACATAGCATATTATATATATAGCATAGTAGTATATTGTAAACTTAGTAACAGTTTTAATGTAACATATAAAGTATTTTTAATAAATACCAATTGATTATTACTTTGACTGTTTAAGTTTCAACAATCAAATATAAAGAGTTTTATCAATTCTTAATACTTTTTGTATAGAATTTTACTGTTGTACAGTTAGAACTTTTTAATTTAATATAAATATAATCGTGCGTATACCCGTTATGACATACGGAGCCGAGACGTGAACACTCACCATTGGACTGATCCACAAGTTTAAAGTAGCTCAGCGTGCGATGGAGCGTGCGATACTGGATGTTTCTCTGGCTGACAAAATTCGTAATGAAGTTATTCGACAGAGACCGGGAGTAACTGAAATCGCACGGAGAATCAGTACGCTGACGTGGAAGTTGGCCGGTCACATTTTCAGACGAACTGATGGTCGCTGGAGCCGAAGTGTGCTAGAGTGGAGACCACGATTGGGCAAATGTAGTGTAGGGCGCCCTGCGGCGCGGTGGACCAACGATTTGAAGAAGGTGGCTGACAGCGGATGGACGTGAATTGCCCAAGACCGGGATGATTGGCGCTCCTTGGGGGAGACCTTCGTTCAGCGGTGGACGGCGAAAGGTTGATTTGATAATTGTGAGCATCATACTCGTACGTACATATATCTTATAAATAAGAAATCTTGAGGCAAACTTTACATAACCGGTAAGAACATTTCCCGTAATGATGTTTTTGTGATAATGTCAAGTTCCGGGTCATGAGACCATACAACCACCATTGATATTACTTAGTAATCAGTCTGTTGGTGATGATGATGTGACGAAAAACCATAAACGCTTAATTTGATAAATATTTTGCATTGTTTGTCATTACGGAGAACCCAAACAAATTGGTCAATTAACGGGGAGATGATGAAAATGATATTATGTAAGTCATCATCACGCAATGTGTCACAGAGTAGTAAACTCTGTACATGACAGGAAAACAAACAAATGAATTATAATAATTTTGTCACTTTTCCATAGACACTTAAACTGTAAAGTATTCTCGCATAAGTTACTTGTTTTAATTTATTTTCATTGAATATTTGAATATAATGGCCAACTTAAATTAATTTATGGTCCTTCATCAAAGTCTAAAACGAAATGAAAGAAAAGTGTCATGGGTAGAATAATGAATGGCAAAAATTACTTGTGTTATTATATTCCTTGTCATTAAATGGAACGTAAAAC
The DNA here is from genome assembly GCA_949316085.1 of Hypercompe scribonia. Lineage (NCBI taxonomy): Eukaryota > Metazoa > Arthropoda > Insecta > Lepidoptera > Erebidae > Hypercompe > Hypercompe scribonia. The sequence goes on along the minus strand of OX438972.1, from coordinate 8,109,014 downwards.
TTCACAATTTTTTTCACAGCTGGATTCAATATAGAATCAGTTATTCTGAAAAGATTTTGACAAAAAGTAGTACATCTGTGTGCGTTAGTATATCCTACAATCGTTCTTTGTGAGTGAAAAAATTAACCCATATTTTAACCCTTTCTACTTACTATTGGAAGTGGCAAGTACGATAAACGTGCAATGGTGACATGTCATACTCATGGACTTTGATGTTCATGGAAACAGAACATTATTTTACGATCGTCAAATCGTCATTGTCGACCTCTGGTCATCGTAGTTTTACCAATATCACTGTTAACTTAATAAAAATAAAGAAGACTAATAATCTGTTAAATGACGCACACTTAAATACTATACGACGATAACACATAAACTAATGAACATTATTAATAAGAGTAAAACGATACTATACAATAACATTCAAGTACGCTAATAGGACGTTAATCGCAACGACATCGGATATGCATTGTTTAGATTGTCACATTGAAATAATGACGACCCACAGTACGGATATAAACTGGTTGTCAGCAGCAATTACCTCAATTGTACCTAACTGGTACGGGTAAACAATTAATGTGACACTATACACTGTGCCCCGACTATGCTCTTCATTAAATGTTTGAAGAGCCTCGCTATTGTTGTACGTGCATAAACTAGTAGATAGTAGATAGAAATGTAAGTGTTCTTCAAAATAAAGATTGATTTGCACGATGCTGAACTAAACTATTAACAAAGCAAAACGTCAGCCTACGTGATTGAGATTTATTCGCACTGACATATTGGGTAAGTTGGTTCAAAATGACCGTCGAAGGTAAAATTATCAGCTGTCATTCTTTTTGGCAAATTATAAATGATTCAATCCTTTTGATTTCTCTATTTCATCATTGTTATATATACTTCTGCGTATGCAACCTAAACTGATATCAGCTACGCACTATTAAAATTTACATATCTATTGCAGCACAGTATAACATTTTCAAATTAACTAAGGCTAACAACAAGCAGGTACTCATGTATGTAAATCAATGATTTATGCGCCAATCTCGATAATTAACCCAATAATTAAGGTGTACAATTATTTTGATAAAATGACAACCTGTGTTGCTCAGCGATCGATCATTCGAACATTGATATTTGCATCAATGAATTGTTTATACTGATATTATCCATTATTCTGTAAAATATTATTGTGTCAGATTACAACAAGTCAATTTTCAATACAATAAATTTGTTACGAATACTACATACATATCAAGAAATTTAAAGCTATGTTGCGTTTGTATTGTAATACGTCGAAAACACAGACATACATTTTAATTTTTATTATTGAAATAATTTTGCAGACGAAAAGTAATTTCAGTTAATTTCATTTTAAAGCAATAAAGTTTGTTCGATATGTTATTTGAATACATGTATCAACTAATACTCATCATATATCATATATCATCTTAAACTAATACTCAAAAAAAAATTATTCAAATAGGAGAAGGAAAAAACGTGAATATTGACTTGCTGTATTTAAAACACAGCGTAGCGAACAATCTCCGATTCCAATCAACTTTATCATCCGAGAAGGCAACACAGCGTATGTACGCGACTCCCCAAGTTTTCCGGGCCTGTGTCACACCTGCTACTTTCCCACAAATTGTAACCGGTTTCAACTTGCAAGTCGCCCGTTCCCGCCAGCCAAGTTGGCCTTCTTCTCTTCATAATTAATTCTTCATTCGAAACAACTTGGACTTGGACAGAAACGGGCCGCGTAAGCACTTAAATAGTCTAAATTGTGTCAGAGACGCGCCCATTTTTAATTAGTTCAAAAGAGCTCTTCAATTTTTAATGACCGTGTTTCCGAGTTTTGTTGTTAATTAAAGGTGTAATGAAGCCGTTTCTGGGTGGGTGGCCTTGATTGTAACCTCTAATTTTAATACAAACAACACGACAACAATTGATCGCTAGAAGCCACAATCACCTCACAATAGAGATTTTGAAATTGATTCAAGTTATTCTACCTTGAGTTTGTAACATTGTCAACTAGTTTATTTCATAGTTTCATAGACATTATTGTTAACATTAAGAAAAAGAAAAGATTTATTTGAAAAGTAAATATTTTAACTATAGTGTTTATGAAGTTGATTAATTTGAATATCACTTGTATTGTTTATCCTTAGTTAGTTAGTCTTCGAGACACTGAATTTCATAGATCGTTTTTTTCTCTCTGCCTATGGTTTACTCGGTGGTAAAATATTGAATAATTTAAAGTGTCGGGTTTTATATTTTATAATAGCAGTATGTCGTCTGAATTGTATTTGTGAACGAGATTAGATTAAATTCTTATTCTTAAAACTTAAATGTAAATTCTGAAAAAATGTTGGCAGCAAATTTCAACAGTAAAAAGGTTGGTTATAACTTTGTGATGTAAATCACAATATTAATTATTTTTAACACGCTTTTTTTAATTTTCAATTCGGTGAAGTACTTCAAATAAAAAAGAGTTAAACTCTCAGAGACTATTGTCTTGTCAATCATGTATGATATGTTTTGTCACGATAACTCTATCTAAAAAACTGAGATTACAGTAAAAAGATTTTAGTTATAAGACACATGTCATGCTCTGTACTCACTCGACTCAATCAGAATTAATTAACATTTCCTCAAAATTCGAAAACTTTTCTTCAAGGATAAGATTTTATTATAAGAAATGGAATAATATGCCATCACACACGGAAAATATTAATTTAATTTATGTATAGGAAATACAAAGTAATATTTCAATAATTTGTAAGTATGCTTAATAAGCTTTTGCGAAGCATGTTATATTTCTTCTACAAAAAAAAAAAAAAATTTGTGAGTTTTGTATGCTTGTGATTTGAAGTAAGACTTTTCAAAGGCAGTATTTTAAATATCCTGAAAAAAACAAAAATAATGTTCCTAAAGGACTCCATGAGTACTACAGTGAATACATATAAATTCGATACAAACTTGTACGAGAAATTCAGTATAACCTTAAAGAAATGTTCTCATACATTTATTCTTGTACAAGTACTGTATACTTATATTTCAACTAAAATAGATTTGAATCAATATTGAAACGTTTACAGTTAGGTTGGACCTAGTATCGACGGAGTCTTGTGACTTCCTTTCCCTATGTGTTTAATATTAAATGCTACAATTGACAGGTACGCTTAGAAGAGCCCATTCTACTATTACCATGAAAGCACTTGTACATAATAACTAACTAGCAGTTACTTCTACATGTTATTAAATGATGCTAAAAATAGTAACTCCAACTATGTATAATTTTACTGTATTGCCTGCAGTAATATTTAGGTGCTAAAATAACTTTGACTTGCAGTAAATGGCTTCAACTTATTAAAAAATCAATAAAATTTATTAAAGTATTGTATTGACATCAACATCAATGGTGAATATATGAGACCCTGAATAGAACAAATGCTGTATGACCTAAGTGACTCTTCTGCATGCATAGGCCTACGGATAAACTTGGATAACACCAAGATCATGTTCAATGAATAAATTTGCGGTTGCAGTACCTCGGCCAGACAATACAGTTCGGTAGTTTCGGTAGTTCAGAAGGATTCAATTGAGTTGGGTATTATTTGGGCAGCTACGTCAAGTCTTCTCGTCGTTATTCAACAGTGCCTAAAGGTGAAAGTCTTCAATCCGTGCGTCCTACCTGTCATAATGTACGAAGCCAAAACGTGGACATTTACGGTACGGCTGGTCCATAAAATCAAAGTAGCTCAACGTTTCTTGGAAAAGGCTATACTCGACGTTTCTCTAAGGGATCGCATCAGGACTAGCTAAAACTCATCGACGTAGCCCACTGGATTATCAAGCTGGACTAGTGGTGGGTTGGCCATATTAGCTGCAGAACCGGTAACCGTTGGAACAAAGGATTTCTAGAGTTGAGACTGTGTCTCAGCAAACGTAATGTAGGACGCCCATAGGTCAAGTAAAGTGATCATTTGCGCAAGACATCGGGCAGAAGTTGGATGTGGTAAACTCAAAATCAATCAGAGTGGCATGCAATTGGAGAGGCATTTTTTTTTGTTGACGAGTTGGAAAATTCCTTCGGATTTCCTGCTCATCAGTGCACAGGAGTCAGGAGTATCTGGTGTGCCCACTAAAAATCGCTTCGACGGCCGGCCTCGACACCTTACTCTGAGGGGAGACCCAGACCATACGATTTTAAGTCCTCCCCAAATCAATGCCATGTCCCGTTACGGCCTATCCTGGGGGAAATTAAAGAGGCTTAGCCTAGCAGTAGGCGGCAATAGGGTGATGAGAATGATGATGTACAAAAATATGTTTTACTTACTTGCGTAAATTGTACTTCTTAAAATATAAATGAGACTCAACATTTTATATGTAAGTCAGATTGAGTACATGCGTATGGCACTATTTAATGAAATGCAAAAATTATAGTAATAAATAATAAAAATAAGTTTAGTTTTTGGAACTAAAAGAAAAACACAATACACATACAAAGATATGGTTCATAATGGCTGCTATAGTTGTATAACTGTGTTGCAGCCATTAACGTCCACCTCAGGAAGTCACATGAAAAATAATTAAGTCTTTAGCTATACATTATGAATATAGTTCGTATTTATGTGTGTGTGTGTGTATGTGTGTATATGTATGTGCGAGTGTGTGTGTGTGTCTATGGGTGTGAGTGTGTGTGTGTTTGTTTTAAGTGTATGCATAATGTTTTTGCAGTTGTATGTGTGTGTGTTTTAATGTGTGTGTATATGTATGTTTTTGTAGGTGCATGCGTGTGTAAATAAGGGAGAGGGGAAGGGTTCATGTGTAGTGTTTGTATGCGTGTGTGTGTGTGTGTGTGTCATTTGGCATATACGATTCATCACTTTACTCATTGAATACGTGTTAAAAGACTTAGAAGGTTTCGTTATAATTTAAGCCGAGTAACCACTGTGTTACTTTATTTTTACATTCATACAATACATGAAGGTATATTTTCAATATTTTATTCATCTTGTTATATGATATGGGAGCTAAATAACAATAATGTTTGTTGGACAGCTCTATTCTACGGAATTCGACTTCAAATACTTTGTCTTTTCTTCTTTTGTTATAACTGATTTTTAGTCATTTTAGTTTGATAGATAGTCAATCAGTTAGCTTGCTACCATGGAAGGAAACAATGCACATAATAATCAGACAATCTGAATGGCGACGCTAATTAGGTCTGACAGTGACAGAGCGAACACTGTTTGCGTAGTGCAGCCCACACTCATTGTTCTGCAGTCATTGTGCCGCTCGCTTTGTCGTACTCGGCATACACTGTTGGTTACTATTGACTATTTAGTTGTGGATTTGTTTGTAAGGATTAAAGTTTTTCCACGATTAATGGTACAATTTTTTTGCCACCCAAACATTACAATGTCAACAACTACAATGAGCCTTTAACTGTGTATTATGAAATTAATACACTGATATCGCACATAAAGTAACTAACCTGTGAATAAAATAATGATGATAAACCAATATGATTCGCGGGCGTCACTCGCGTTTATACCATCCTATATCGACACTCATGTACAGAGTGTAATATCATATTTCTTACATATATAGAGGTTAAAATCGTCGAGCTTTTATGGGTTAACCGGCACCTTTATATTTGTATATGTATAATGTTCACCGCTTAGTGTAACTCTGTCAGTGTCAGGCCTAATTAGAGCCATTGAAATTGCCTGATTAATATGCGTAATGCCAACGTGGTGTATGTGCCGATGTTCCATTGTGGAAGCGGCCGAGTGAATTATGCACACGAAGTGAAATGACGTGATTATATCCGATATTATCGTTACTTATTGTCGATACATAATTATAAAATATGAAAGGAATATTGGTAAAAATTGTCGTTCATATTTGAAGTGCTAAGTACCGTTTAACTTCGTTTATGATATTTATAACATCAAATAATTTTAAGTAAAAGCTCACATGGCGATAGCAGTGGTAGTTAGTTAGCTCATAGATTCAATTATTCGTATTTGGAACTATGTTATACTTGATTCTTTTTTCTCGTCTGTAAAAAAATCGTAAAATATTTAAATGTTTTTATTTCTAATCTGAATCAACCAACTAAAAAGATTTCGGTAGTTCTACAAACAGGTGTTGTGGTCATACCAATGTCTTGAGTCTCAAACATTTTACATAGTATTTTTTGTGTAAATAGTTATAGGACAATCTTTTCCAATTCATGCCACATTAGGGGGAGGGAAGTTGCTCGCGTCCGTAGGATTTACCATCTTTTTCTAGACCCACCCTACACGTTTCCCCCGGGTGGTGCCAAACGAGCAACAACGCCGAATCTCGGGCGGCGGTTACTAACTCGAATCAGCTTGCCTAACAAGCAAGTATTGTTGGGGGTAGTAAATGACCTCCACAACCCGCAACTCCAATGATGGAATCGGGGCATTGGCTTTACTGTCTGTGTCACGAGGTAGAAAGCCTCTCTAAAAATTCACCCTAATCCTAAGGTAAGAAACGTGCCGAGAGGATGCATGGCTTGCAGGTGGCAAGTTCCTAACGTCAACTTCAACGGACCTGGCTAACGTTGATGTAAGGAGCCTTCTTGAGGGAATAGGCGTCACCCTTCAAGTGACTTTTTAGATCGTCCTGACTCGTGGGAACAAAATGAGTGAACCAAATGAAAATTTAAACAACCCCAACAAAATGATCCACCAGAAATTGAACAGAAACATGTTCATCATAAATCGTAGCAACAGCCTACCGACATTAGTAGCACATAAAGCTAGTGACACACAAATTGAAAACAAGGAAACACATCCTAGATGTGATACTGAAAACCCTACAGTTCAGTGGCAAAGAGACAAAGTTCCTTCCATAAGGCAAAAAAGAAAAGAAACAAGCCCAATACAAAAAACAATACAAAGAAATCCAAAAATACTCAGCACTACAATGTACCTACGCACAACAAATTTGATATGCTGAACAGCGAAGAAACAGAAGAACCTGCTACGGTAACAGAGTACGTACCAAAACCTGTACCTATTTTTGTGACGGGCGTTATGGATGTAACAGCATTAAAAGCTATAATCAATAAAATTGTTGAGAATACATCATATACGATGACAACCTTAAGATCTGGCCATATTATCAAGTTGATGCCAAATGATATAAATACTTACAAAGTAATCCGTAAAAACTTCATAGCATATAATATAGCACATTACACCTATAAATTGAAAAGCGAAAGAGCGTATAGGGTTGTACTAAGAGGACTCCACTCTACTGAAGATACTTCTATAATTAAAGCAGAACTGAAGGAACAAGGACATGAGGTCAGACAAATTGTGAACGTCTTTCACAGATCGACCAAAGAACCGTTACCAATATTCTTTGTAGATCTTGAACCGAATAAAAACAATAAAGAAATATTCAAATTAAAATATTTAAGTCAAATGAGGGTGCTAAATGAAGCTCCCTATAAGAAAAAAGAAATAATACAATGCAAAAGATGTCAGAGGTTTGGTCATACCAAAAACCAATGTTTCAGACCATTCAGATGTGTAAAATGAGGAAACGATCATTCTACCTCTCAATGCACCAGAACACCAGAAACAGATGCAACATGTGCAAATTGCCAAGAAAATCACCCTGCAAGCTATAGAGGATGTACAAAATACAAACAATATAAGGAAAAAATATTAAAAACCAAACCAAAGACCAAAGAAAATCCAACTCCATATGCAAAAGAGAACAGAGTACTAGAAGAAATAGCAAAACCAAACCTAAAACAAATTAATCACAATGACAAAAGAAGCTATGCAGATGTAGCAAACCAACAACCACCAATTCAAAACCTACCTGATGCAGAATACTCCTCAAACAAGCTAGAGCTAAAGTTCGCCAAGTTTCAACAAATCATGATCAATATGATGGACAAAATGATGGACCGCATGGTCCAGCTAGTTTCAAGCCTCGTAACAAAATGATAAACACTCTCCAAGTCGTTACTTGGAACGCCAACGGCTTGACGGAACGTCGTCAAGAAATTCAAACATTCCTTCGTCTAGAAAAAATAGACATTGCATTGATTTCTGAAACAAGATTCACCAAAAAATCTCATTTCAACATACAAAATTATTCAGTGTATACAACAAATCATCCATCTGGAAATAGTCACGGTGGAACTGCAGTAATTATAAGAAACAACATCAAGCACTATGAACTAGAAAAATATGCCACAGATAAAATACAAGCCACATCATTGATGGTTGTACTCAACGAAAAAGTTCAAACAGCTTTCTCTGCAATTTACTGTCCACCTAGACACACGATCACCAAAGATGATTACAGCAGATATTTTACTTCCCTAGGCTCTAAATTCGTTTGCGGGGGGGACTGGAACGCAAAACATACGTATTGGGGCTCAAGATTAATTTCACATCGTGGAAAACAACTGAATAATACACTACAGGATTTGAAGCTCGAATGCATGACCTCACGTGAACCGACATATTGGCCAACAGACAGAAATAAGATCCCGGATCTGCTAGACTTCTACATTACCAAAAACATCAGCAAAAACTACATGACTGCCGAAACTTGCACAGACTTATCCTCCGATCACACGCTAGTAATATTGAACTTAAGTTCCACTGTGGTACTGGTGCAACCCGCAAAAAGGCTCTACAATAAAAATACTAACTGGAAGATATACCAAGACAAAATCACAACAGGGCTCATTCGGCTAAACTCACTGAAAACAGCTGAAGATATAGAAGATGCCATTGAGAACCTGAATAAGATCATACATGAAGCTGCCAGTATCTCCACCAAAGTGCGAAAAAAGTTGCCTTTAACAATGAACGAATATCCGAAAAACATCAAAGACAAAGTAATGGAACGTCGTAACCTGCGAAAGATATGGCACAGAACTAGATATCCTACAGATAAAACAGCGTTCAACAGATCATCAAACGAACTTAAAGACCTTATCAAAAAATTCACCAACGATAATCTCCAGGATTTTCTTTATAATTTAACTCCAAGTTTAGACACTAATTATTCTCTGTGGAAGGCAACAAAAAAACTTAAACGTCCCAGCAACCAGATCCCTCCCATTAGGAAAAGCAATGGAGACTGGGCAAGGTCTCATAAAGAGAAGGCAATAATCTTTGCTGAACATCTTAGTAAAGTATTCCAACCATTCCCCGAATTGAGACCGGAGCATACTGTGAACATAAAAACTTACCTGGAAAGTGCTGAACAAATGTGTCTCCCAGTAAAACATACGAGCCCCGATGAAGTGATTAATGAAATAAAACACCTCAAGGATGGAAAATCACCGGGATACGATAGCATAGATAAAGTTCTTTTAAAAAACCTTCCCAAAAAGGATATAGTAGCAGTTGTCAACATCTTTAATGCCTGTCTCAGACTAAACCATTTCCCGGGACAATGGAAGATAGCGCAGGTGATTATGCTAACTAAGCCCGATAAATCGCCTCATGAAGTTACTTCGTACCGACCTATAAGCCTGTTACCACTACTAGGCAAAGTATTCGAAAAACTTATACTAAAAAGGATGAAGCTATACTTAGATGACATCATTCCAAATCATCAATTTGGCTTCAGAGAGAATCACGGAACAATTGAACAAATCCACCGAATCGTCGACGTTATAAGTAGAGCACTGGAAGACAAGAAATATTGTTCAACGGTCTTTTTGGATATCAGCCAGGCTTTTGACAAAGTGTGGCATGAAGGCTTGTTATATAAAGTCAAAAAGCTGCTTCCTCATTCATTTTTTCAAATAATTAAGTCTTATCTCAGTAAACGATGTTTCGAGGTCAAGTTTCACGACGAACTTTCTGCCCTGCATGAGATTAAATCAGGAGTTCCTCAGGGAAGCATACTTGGTCCGGTTCTCTACATTCTGTACACTGCCGACCTACCAACAACAAATAAAACAATGGTTGCAACGTATGCAGATGACACAGCATTGTTATCCACACATACGGACCCAGTAACTGCGTCAGAATGACTGCAACACCACATCAACGAGGTAGAGGAATGGCTCGAACTTTGGAGAATCCGTGCAAATCAAAGCAAGTCAATCCATGTCACTTTTACTCTCAGGAGAGACACATGCCCTGCAGTCACACTTCACAATCAGCAAATCCCGCAAGAAAACAGCGCAAAATACTTGGATATGCACTTGGACAGACGGCTGACATGGCGGAAACACATTTGGACAAAGAGAAAGCAATAAGATTTAAAAATGCGTAATATGTATTGGTTAATAGGACGCCACTCGCAAATGACCACACAGAGTAAGCTGACTGTATATAAAGCCATCCTAAAGCCAATTTGGACCTACGGCATCCAACTATGGGGTACAACCAGTAACAGTAACATAGAGATACTGGAAAGATTTCAGACCAAAACACTGAGAGTCATGTTTGACATCCCTTTTTACATCAGTAACAAGAACATCTACCTCGACTTGAAATTACCAACTGTCAAACAGGAGATAACAAAGTATAGCGGCGCGTATCAGAGGAGACTAACAACACATAAAAATGAACTTGCCCTGAGACTGAGTGGAGAGCAAGGCCTTCAACACAAAAGATTGAAAAGACACAGTGTTCCAACATTGCGGGATAGATTTAGCAGGATGGAATGAGACACTCAACTAAGAAGTGTCTTTCCAACCTATAAACCACAAGAAGATATTGATTTATCGGACAATGTAGTGGCTTATTGTTGTGCACAACAGATTACCGCGAAGCAGAGAAGAAGAAAAAAAAAAAAAAAAAAAAATTTCACATGTAATACTTGAAACTCCTGGAAATGAACCTTTTTTAAAAAAACGGGCGAGGAGTTCTTTTCATTTTATTAAATTTTATGAACTTTCAACACTTGTTATGTGTCGCAATTAGTCAAATAATCTCAGTATATGGCTTACAAGTATACTCTGAACATTTTTCTTTATTCAAAATATTTCTTAATTTTTTTAGGGACAGATTCGTGCTTCACCCAGGTTCACCACCGGAAGTATGGGTAACGTATAGAGTCCAGTGCTCCAACTGACGACGTTACTATACAATGATGCTATTAAATTGCTTTCGCCATAAGTGTGATTCCAAAAATTGATACAATTATTGTTTTATATTAGTGAATTTAATGTAGAGTAGCAAAATTGGATTAATTGAAGTAATCATTTCTTATTTAAGAGATATAAACAGATATACAAATGTGTGTGAATGTCTTAATTGAAATTTTTAAATATTATATATTATATATGTGTTATCAATTTTTTTAAATACCTAACATCCATATTAAAGTGTCTCTAAGGGACTACATACAACATTGATAGTTACCTCTACGTACTGCACGTAACTCATCTTCTTGTTATGTGTTAAGTGTGTACAGTGAAGATATAACAAAAAAAAAATCTTTTCTTGACCGTACTTATCATTAGTTGGAGCACGAAACCCTATATAGTCCTCATGCTTGCTTGCTCTAGATGAAGCACGGGTTTTTCCCCAATTCACTTATGATTCACAAACTTATGAAATTGACCTATTATTTTTGGAAATATCTGCTGTGCCTGCAGCAAACAGGTGAAAGTAACTCCTATTAATAAATGGAATAACATTAGTCTTAAAGGACTATCTATAAAATAACAACAAACACAATATTAATTATTTAACTTCTAAGTGTTTCTATATCAACAAAAAAAAATATAAACCTATTCTTAGCCGCTTAAAACCCGCGTCAAACTGACACGACCCAAGTTAAAATGGTGGCCAAAAACGGAGAGTCCACACGTCAAACTAATCCAAATATTACAAACGCTTGAGCATCGCGAGTGGTGAACAATAGGATAACCATCTGTCATCCGGACGTAACGAACTTAAACTGTGCGTATACAATGCTAGCACTCCTGTCGCGAACAGACCTCGCACACGGATTGATTTGTCAGCGCCATTGTTCATTCTACTGTTATATTCATACTCTTAATTGCTTATATTATTTTAAACGGTCTCGACAAATGAAAATGTGAATATTTTATATATATATTTGTGAATCTATATATTTGTGTACAAGTTTATACCGCTTCGTTCAGAAATACGTGGATATATGACCCAAAAAAAAGTCGTTATAGTTGTAACGTAACGCCTGTTTCTGACAAGCTATGAATCACTATCTTCATAGTCTTTATTATTTTCAAGGTTATTTTGAGTGGGCTACTAGTACAGCCTGTTTTATCTCAACATTAGTTTTTTCCACCGAAAAACTGGCATCGGATCTAGGTAAATCTGAGGACGAAGTGGATTCGAAGATTAAACTAGTTTTCAGTATATTTGAGGGCAATTACTTCCCAATAACGTTTGCCATAGATTTTCATGACAACCGGGACCCTTAGCTTAACGTACTTACCGAGGCACGAGCGTGAAAAATCCAACAACACTTTTAGTGCGAGGTGAAAATCTAACCGAAGATCTCTGGATTGGCAGTCGAACCGAAAGCCGTATCTAGGAGTAGTCAATAATTTACCATGATGTTAAATGAGTTTGTCATATTCATATCAAGTAATTATTCACGGTTACTGTCACACGATAGTATCTTATAACAAGATATATAAACTAAAGTTCCAGACAAGTAGTGAAACTAGAACGACCAAGCTCAGTGAATAAACACATTACATAAATGTAATGTAATCTTTTTATTTGAATTAAACTTTTGAACCCTTTGACTTTCTGTGTTCATCAATAAGCAACTACATTAACTGTTATTATTTTAATTAAATTGTCTATCTTAATATAACAAAAATTATGACTAAAAAAATTATGACTTTAAAAAAAAAATTGAGACTAAACAGAGACTTTTAAAGAATCAAAAATGGAAATTGAAAGAGGAAAACATACATTTAAAAAAGTGTAAATGAAGTGTAACTTTTTAAATTTGAATCATTTATTTATTATGTAGATATTATAATATGTATATATATATATATATATATATATATATATATATATATATATATATATATATATATATATATATATACATATATGTGGTGAATATATTATTCATATGGATCTTCACAGGTGTAGTTAAAAGATAAATGGAAGTTTAAAAAAAAGTAGAATTAAAAGCAGGATCCGGAATTATTAAACAAAGACTTTAAAATACCATTAAGCCGCTGCAGCAGTTAGCAGTTAATTAAATCCTTAGCTATCGATTACGGAAGTCACGTAACTACTCCCATTTGGTCTATTAAAATCACAGTTATAATATAATTCTAATGAGTTTTTCAATTCTAAATTATATAATGAAATATAATGATACTTACAAAAAGTATAACAGGCTTTAATACACTAAAGTCGTAATAAATTATATCTAGCTAGTTTTTGGGACATCTTCGCTCTCATGTATGTTGTTATTCAGGAAATAGCAACCTATGCGTTATTGTAATGTTCATTTGTAAATTATACCATGTATACCAGCAGTATATTTGTAAATTATAGCATATATAGTTATATTACTGTAAAGTATCATCTACATTCGTACAACAGTTTTTGTGGAAAAGCGAAACAATCATCCAAATATCTTTACAAACTTTCGCCTTTATAACATAAGATTTAAAGTTAAAAACATTAAGAAGTTCATCGGTAAAAAGTCTAGGTGTATATTATTCAATATAGCGCCAACTATTACAAACCGCGGATGTTTTTTATAAAATCTAATGACACATTTGAACCGTATGTAATCGGCCAAAATACTAAATAGTGTAATTTATCGGTATTTATAAAATTTGGAGTGATTGAAACGTATTCAAACATTCTTAATTTTATATCCATTAAGATGAAGTTCGTACGATATACGACGCGTAAATAGTAATGAATCTTCCTAAGGGAATGAGATATTTTACCGGGGTAGAAAGTAGCCTATATCACTCTCCAGCCTCTCAACTATCGTCAGACATAGAAATCATAAAATCACTCTGTTGCGACGTGAAATAAAGACAAACATTCAAACAAACAAAAATAATTTTGCACTTATTATATAAGTTAGAATAGTAATTATTCTTAATGTCTTAATTTTACGCCTTTAGTAGTAGATTATCTTTCAAATGCGCATGGTATCAACGTTAAATATTCAGTCTCATAAACAAGAGACTTAAAATATTGTCAACTAATATAATGACGAATATACTCACGCAAAAGGATTTTTCAATTCTTCCTTTAAAGTTAGTTATAGCTATTTTTCGACCAAGCACTTTAGTTGGTTTAATGTGTAATTTGTTTGCATTATGATACAATATTATTTATTACTATAGAAAAAAAATTAGAAGAATGGCAAAGGCTTTTGCCACTGCTATTAGCCACTTTTACTACTTAAAAAACCTAGAGGAAATTTCTTTATTTATTAGAAAGCTCGTTCTATGTGATATATAGTAAATTTTTTATATAATAAAATAAAAATGCTGTTATTTCTGTACTAAATCTCATAAAAATTAATTTACAATTATATAATTTAATAAACTTTACTAATATGGGCAAATCAATGACTAATAAGAATGTCTGAGATTTAATACAGTCATATATTAGTTCTCTAGTTAGAACGATGGTACGTATTAGGCAACAAATTTCACCTGTCACTACGTAAGCATTATTGAAGACATTAATTCACCAAATTATTGGTATACACGACATATACACACATCTAAAAAAGTTCACGTTTACCTAGCAAAGTTCAAATAGTTATTAATTGCTAAAAATATTTTAATCTCGCTGTTAAACCAACAAGCCGCTCTCCAAAATTAAACCCAATCAAGTACGAATGAGACGCTATCAAGTGAGGTTTTTCGAGTCATCAGGTACCTTTAAGAACTCTGTCGGAGATCAAGGAAGCCGCTATTAAAAGTGGGACGGGATAACACAAGAAGTATTTGACAATTTGATCTACAACCTGCCTAGGAGCATTTTTACATCCTTTCAAGCCAGGTGAGGTTTCTGTATTAAATTTATAAATTGTGCTATAAAGCTAATTAAAATATTTATTTCATTTAAATCTGCGCATTTCTTTAATTTGCGAATTTCAAATATATTAAAAAAATATTTTTTCGTAAAGACGTAAACAGATTTGAAGATTTTGTGAGAAAATGACGTTTCTAAATAGAAACATTATTTAGTGCTTCAACATTGTTGATTATATTGATTCATTAATTATATTTTGACACTTGGTAAAATATTTCAACTTTTGCAACTGAGCGCGAACTTTTTTTGATGTGTGTATGTACATCGATCCATCCTGTCATTGACATAATAGCCTCAAAACCTTGTTGCTAGAGGAATTAATCTTATTATCATATAAGGCTAGTAGGTTATATTGAAATACTCTAATCAAAGTTCAAAAGCTTATAATTTAGTTGAATTTAAATATACCTATTTAATATTAAAAATAATATATTTACATGTCATCTATATCGTGTAGCTCCTGCAAGCTGGGATGCCACATGTTATGCAAATAGATGTGGTTACATACGTTCCAACATATAATAGAACATTACAATAACAAAGGCATGTCATATTGTTAACTAAAATAGTTGTGTTATTAATGAAACTAAATTGTTCACATTTATTGTGCGGCACACGTGTCACACGACATTCGCCATTTTATCAGCAAAATACCGCTCTAGATGTTACAATAATTGTGATTATAACAGATTACTCATTAATAAGTAAGTATTTCATGTTAATGGCCACATAAACAGCAGCCAACGCCGGGAGCGAACATTTATCAACAAAAAGTGGTAATTTTCGTCGAACGTATTTCTCGAGGCGTCAGTTATGACGGCCGTAATGCTCCAGTTGTTAAAACTTTTACTTTGTACGTTTAGTGGTTTGTTTAGTTCATCAATTTCTTTCTATATTAGCTTGCTTGAAGACAATAATTATGTCAGTTACATTGCATTTTAATTAAACGAAGAATGCCTAGTGTTTAACGCAGCAAATGTTGCGTCAAAAATCTTTTCATAGAAATAAAGCCTCAAAAAATATTTATATGAATAAATTGGTTATTTATTAAAACTTGAATATCAACTTACAAATTTGCTCTTGAACTGACTTTATTTATACAAATAAATCAAAGCTTTAATTTATTTATTTATTAAGAACATTTGTATTTAAATAATCAAAAACGAAACAGTTACCTCTCTCTATAGGTATTGACTGAGCTTAAGTTGTCATATAAACGATGTTATGGAGCCACTTGAACAATTTCCACTTGAAATGATTTCTGTGCTTTAAGTGAATACGAATTGAGAACCAGCTTAAACAGCAGTTTATGATAACGTGGCATTATGTGAATAAAATAATTAGTGGGTAGTGGCCGCAGGCCAAGGAACTACTTATGACCAAATTGCTATTATTGATAAACACAGAAAAATGGTTACTGTCAGGTGAAAAACAATAAATAATTTTGCAGCCTTGACACAGTTTTAAGTTAATAAAAGAAGTTAATGAAAAAGTAAATGCGGTTCGACATAACTAAATTATTTTATTAGATGTTGAACTTATTTTTTCCAATGTTGGTTCCAATTTTCTATCTTTCTCAAGATGTTTCTGATAATTCCACAGACCGAATGAAATATACAAATACAAAACTCGAGTCAGTACCCTGGTGTGTCACATTATTGAACTGGCCGGTGCCTACCGTTTTAACAATAATGGGTTAATAATGAACTTTTTTACGACTCTTATTTATACGTTTGCTTTACTATCGCTTTATTTCCATAAATAATGTTTGTTTAGTGATCAACACTGTATGTTTTTCTAGTAAAACAGAATTTCGGAGATTGTTTTTTAATTTTCTGTAATACGAGTATTTATAAGACAATAAAAGAGTACAAATACAAAACTGATGTACATAAAAGATAATGAAATCTCTCTCTCTCTCGCCCTGTGACTGTTAAAAGTAGTAGTGACCAGTAAAGCGAGAGTTGAATTTCTGATTTTCAATGAAGGAAATCGACTTTGTTTTTATTATTCAAATCTCAAAACGTACAAACTTAAGAAATAGCTCCTACCAGGTTGTACTATGTCAGTGATGTTAAATTTATTACATCATTAAAGTAATTTAATTTCTTAAGCGTTATATGGACGTTTAATACATTTAATTTAAAAAAGTCTAGGATATAAAAATAGTGCTCATACAAATTTCAGAAAATCCAAAGAAATAAATTATGTGGAACACATACACATTAACAAATATTTTAATTTAAAAAGTAATTAACACTATGTGATTGAGTTATGATTAGTATTCAGATAAGTAATTTAAAGTGGAAATAGGACAGTCATGTCTCCATACAGACTAATGGTCGCTGGAGAAGATATGTACTAAAATAGAGACTAATATCAAGCAAACGACGTAAGACCGACAGCTTGAAAAAATAGACAGCGAATGGATGTCAACTACCCAAGACCGGGATGGTTGGCGCTCTTTGGGAGAGGCCTTCGTTTAGCAGTTGACGGAGGTAGGCTGATGATGTAAGATTCAATCTCAGAAATTGTACAGTCACGGCGATTTAATCTCAACTTAAATCAATTTTGCAGTAGTGAGTTTGCTCGTTTGATACTGCTTGCATATTGTCATTCCATAGTAGCACAATTTTGCAGGTATAATAAGGTAAAAGGGTAAAATGAAGTACACCAAAATTAAAGGTGCTGAAAGAATAAAGTAAACGTTATATTTTCGTTAAAATATTAAAATATTATTTCTGAAACCGGTGATAATCGGTTTTAGGGATGAATTATGTAAGTGTACACATAAAGACCATCACGCTGATTAATGATATAACAATAATCTACAAGGAAGAAAAGATGAAAGTCTGTAAAATTTATCAAATTGAACGAGCCTTTTAGGTGCGCAAATATTTTTTTGATGTAAATATCTCTCCAGCGTGTATTTTTCTTAATATTAGATACGAATAGTTTTTATAAATATGTTGTAAGAGCTTGAAGCACTTTTATTAAACAACGTGACAACAAAATCTTACCATACTTATTACACAAGCCCATAGTATGTAAGCTTTACCGTTCTTGACTGTGCTTTGTTGTAATAATAAACCGTCAAAATTCGACAAAGGTTTTTATCTTTTTATTGATAAGGTGCCAACAATTTTATTTTCAGATTTCTCAAAAATGTTCTCTTATAATCGCGTTTACAAAAAGAAAAGAAACAAACAAATAGAAGTTATGGTAAGTATATATATATATATATATATTTATATTAATAGCCTCCCAAAATGACTCTACTCTGCCTAATGGAAGGCATGAATAGAATCCAAGAGTTGTGGTCCGACTCATTGTAAATACAGACAATGCAGTATGGTGACCCACACTATGGCGGTCTTGTGAGATGCTTTTTCACACCCAGGTTGAGGACGTAAAAGGCATGACAGTCATCGTGACAGTGTAACACAGTGGCTTACACAGTTACCACGATAACTGTCATCCCTGCATCAATGGGCCTCCGGTCTCACACTCACCAACGAAACACGACAACACGGATGCTGGCACTTTAGGTTGGTCTTCTGTGGGAAGGTAGTACTGCCCCGGTCGAACCAGCCCACTCGTGCTGAAATCAGCGTGGTTCTACTACCTTACATTTGCTCTATACTATTCTAACATTCCCTTTCGAATAAGAATGCTTTTAATATTAAAGCCGCCTCTGTACACATTGTGCATAAAGTTTTAAATAAAGATATGAAATTGTCCTCATTTGACGAATTTTTGTCCCAAACTAGGTTGGGGACAACTGTTATTCTACCACGATACTGCTGAAGTTCGATTGTTCATATAAAGCAACTGCCATCTAACCTCTACAAACTAAGTAGATACTAGATAAAATGGAAGTTCTATTAAATTACCACAAATGTTATGACACCTAGAACCGACGACTTAAGGTCGAAGACTTCAATGGTCACTAATATAAATGGACTGACTTGGTTATGATTACTTAACCTTGCAATGAGCTAAGCTATTCGATCAACTCCTCTATGTAAATATGTGAAAATAATACACGCTAGCTTCTGCCTATGGTTTTACTCGCGTAATACTTCCTACTCCCGTCAATGTACTTTTACACAACCATCTATTTTATTTCTATTTTCATATATCAAAAGTCTTCAGATTATTGATTTGATACACTACGTTATTTTGGACATCAGAATAACTTCCAACACTAAAGCTATCGCTTGTTAGTAGTGCCACAAAATCAGAACGCAGCCAATTAAAGAGACGATTATAACTGGCGCTTTGTCAACTTTACCATACCAAAAACCGCTCACAGATCGTTAGGCACAGCAAAATATTGAACGGCTGGCTACTGTCACCTTTTAGCGGCCTCAGTTGAGCTGCAGTCCATCCGACAGCCATACTAATCGGATTACTATGCATCTACCATCACTGTAAATGTCAACATCAAAGGAATATTGGTCGATATTTTACAGTTAATGTATAACATAGTATGGGTATTGCAAATGGGAACAATGTACAGATTTATGTAGTTGGATTCCATTGTTTTTAGTTATTGTTCAAATATCGCTAATAACATTTATAAGGAGTGATTTGTATAGACACAATAGTTCGAAAATTATCGGGCTAAAAAGAAATGCATTCTAACTGCTTTGTTGTTAATTCAACACATAATGAAAAACTTTTTGATCAAAACATAAAGCTTATAAAAAAGTTTTCTACGGGACTTATGTCAAAAATGAAGAATTCTAATTACTATTTTAATTGCTAATCTTTACTTTCTACACTAAATACATAGTAATAGATAATAATAATAATAATTTATTAATAGTGCCAGATATATGTTAACTATGTAACTACAGGCAAGAAACAATATAACAATAAAATATCAGAAGGGGATGTCTGTTTTTAGCCAATAAACACTACACAGAAAGACACAACAACGTTGCAAAACAAGTTCAGTTACAGTTTATATTAAAGCATTACTTATTATATTATATAAAATAGAACCATATTACAAATATAAAACTAAAAGTGTATTCGGCATTGAAATAGTAAAACTGTACTGCGACCGAGACGTATGTAATTACCGTCACAACTGCCATAAATAATAGACCGTACCGTCACACTCAAGGATAGAAAAGTTACATATTTAATAGACATAGAAACACCTAACTCTGAAAATGTGAGCAAAAATACACAGAGAAAATACAAAAATATGATATATAGTACTAGCATACGAAATACGACAAATTTGTCACCAACATACTGCTAAAATCGTACCCATAATAATTTCATCAACCGGACTCATTCCAGAATTATGGTACACAGTACACTCTATCCGGTCATCGTCGAGTGGGCGGGGCGTTAGCACGAGACCCTTTCTTTCCGACTGACGAAAGTCCTTTCCGGGCATGGATGCTTCGGGAAGTACCTGCACTCGATCGCTAAGAGTCAAATGAGTCACCACTGCGACTGTAGTGAGGACTCGGCTCAGCACACGCTAACGGTGTCTTCCGGTGCCTCAGCGTGAGCTCTCACTGCAGTTATTGGAAGATATCTCTCGCTATCGGCCGCAAACCCCGGTGGAATGGCGGCAAGACGGGGTTTCCACATGTTAAAACAAAAGAGCTGATATTAATCAGTATTGACTGAGATAATAATTTCGAACACTTTATATAATATGTCTTCTTAAGAAAATATAGAAAATAATAATTTATTTCTTAACACAATATAGTATAAACTACATTTAAAAATATGAATTTTATTTTCTTATAATATTTTGTAAGATCAGTGCCTGGGCCAAGTTTCAGACCTATGTTTCAGGACAGTAGGTTCTCCTTGAGTATATTTTCATTTGTTTTGAACTATAACATTCAACGATTTCTATATTTCAGATCTTATTTCTAGTTTATTATATCTTATTTCTTATTGTATCTTTGTATATGCATGAAAATGTGCATGTGTGTACTTGTGCGTGTCATTGACAAATCCCATACTACTACCGAAAGCATCACTACAGTGTAGTCATAGTTTATATATAATAACCAATCAATATTTTTTATACTTGTATTTTGTGAAATGAAATATTGGTACAAGTCTATTGACTTTACTGTACAGGAAATCACCCTACACCCATGTAGCAAAAAAATCTCTTGGAGTATTTTGTTGAAAAAGTTTGTTGTGTTTGTTGCGCATTAAGAGCAGGATTGAATCTTTATTTGCCTTTGGAGACGGTTTAGCTATAGATCAGTAACGAATGTTGTTTGAATCAGTATGAACAGCTGGCGCATCGTTAAAACTTCAGTCTTCTGATACAGTAAAGCCGTAGGAAAGCGATATAGCTTATAAAATGACACCTTCAAGATAACGCTCTTATCCATATAGTGATACAATACGTAAGAACTGACGGAACGAGGGCAAATTGAACTGATTTGAGCTATTCTTCATTATCATTGACTACTTCCAAGTATCTGACGGTATGTGTTTTATGTAAGAGTGTGAAAATGAGCACCCAGCGCTGTACAATTCAGGGCACAAATGGACCTGAAGTTGTAGGTGGAATTGAAAGATTACTTTTTAGTGAGAATGTAATATAATGTGTTTTATCACTTTTTATGGTCAACAAGTTACTTCTTAACCACTTAGACACAATGTTAAAACCCGACTGACCACTCGTATAGGCTTCCCTTCACATTTTACCACTAAACAATAGAGCGACGTCGTCAGCAAACCATACCGCTTTACTCCTGGGAAGACTGGGCACACTCAAATCCAGAGTGTATGAGCTGAGACACTTCCTTGGGGCGCGCCATATGTACACTCGTCGCTGAGGTAATCTTTAAAGAGATCCAGTGGCACCTTTGATTCCTAAGCTTTTCCGTTTTGACGTACATTAGGTACAGCAACCATGTCAAAAGCTTTGGTATTATTTAAAAATATGCCTAAAACCTTTTGACCCGTATCCATTTATGTGATTACATGATATAAGATAAATTTATCAACTCGAAAACAAAACTGTGCAGGAGAGAGAAACTTGTTTCTTTCTAAATAAGCAATAAGTCAGTTCTTCAATATCCGTTCAATAATTTTTGAAGGGGCTGGCAGTACAGCAATCAGTCTACAGTTGTTGATACGGCTTCTGTCCCCACCCTCAAAGATTGGTATTTTATGATTTCCTTAAACACATTAAGGAATTTTCCAACAGAAATGGCACCACTACCATTTTATATCTTTGCCAAATATATTCCACAAGATACCTCTATATGAGTTCAATTTTAACATCACATTGATAGACTCATACTTTTTGAAATGTAACTAGATACGTTCGGATGGATTTATTCAATTATTTAATTCTTTGTGTCTGTGCCTGGAACAAGCATTAAGGCTCTAATTAGCATAGCGCAACGTTCCCCTCTTGCTAGGGTAAGGGATTCGATTCCCGCATTGAGATGTACGTTTATGTCTATAGATGTTTGTTAGTACGTTCAATGTTTGTTTAAATTGATTTATGTTTATGTTTGTAAAAGCGGCCGCCAGACGGGAATGCAAGGGATCTATGCAATAAATATATACATCACGCCATAGTTTCTACAGTACTGAGGGGTTGTGTTGGATTTTCTTTGATTTGCAATGGAGTTTAAACATGTTCACTGCAATCATCTATCGTACTAAGACTATACTTTATCAAGTAAAATATTTCCTAGACAATCAAAGTTACCTATGTTACCTTTCAATCAAACAATGAAACCTCTGTAGTTCATAAACCCATTATAATATCAGAATGGATAAGTATGTCTTTCCTTTCTCTTTGTGGTGTATGTACATGTTGTATATACGACATTTTATCGTTACACCGATAAATGCGTTTACATTAAAATACATTTGAACAGAATCCCTTAAGATGGGAAATTATTTATGGAAATTCTCTGACGGAGTATCTCAGCGAAGAAAAGTGTCGACCTCAAATCGATTGCCTTTACGGTGTCACACCACTAGCCTATCACAAACTCAGCAAAGAAGTCTCAAGCTATAATAAATGTTAGACATGTGTTAAGAAACAAGTAACTCTAACATGATATTACGGATATAAAACCTTTTCAAACTTTCTAATACAGAAGGCCCAATAATATACTTTTCTGAGTTTATTTCTAAATTAATTCGTTTTTCAAAATGCTTATATTTAAATGTTCCTTTACAGACTATTATAATGTGCCATAGCCCAATGACTAGTTCGTACACCCTATTAAAATCCTTAAATACCAGCGATAACATGTAAAGTATGTAGCTCAAACAGTGCCAAATGGCCGTGTAGATGGTTATCACTAGTACAAACAGATGTTTTGATTTTAAACTTTTAAAGACTTAATTTATATTATAGTATTAATCAATAACATTATTTTTAAGTTCAAGAGTTTATTTATTAGCTTAGTTGGACGTGCTAATCCCAAGAACTACTAGTTCGAAATTCAAAATTCAGATTTTTTTACAAGGCCACTATAATGTGCGTCACCATACACTGTCTGAATTCTAAACGAGTATGGTAGCCACAACACTTGGATTATTGGATTATATTTATACACTCCACCAGACGTTTATAGGTAGTAAAGCCACGCTGGTTTCAGCACGAATGAGCCGGCTCGACCGGGGCAATACTATCCTCTCACAGAAGACCAACCTAAAGTGACAATATCCATGCAGTCGTGTTTCATTGGTGAGTGCTAGGCTGGAGGTCCATTGAGATAGGGATGACATTTATGTGGTAAGTGTGTGAGCCTTACACTGCCATGATGATTTTCATGCATTTTACGTCCCTAAGCGAGCGTGATACTAGGCCGTTGTAGTGTGGGTCGCAATTCTAAATTGTCTACAGTCAAGATTGTACTCATGTATCTGACAGAGTAATATCACTTTGGCAGGTTCTTAAAATAAAAAAAATAGTGTCAATAGCCAATTTATAGAAAAAGGTTATATTTAAGATCACGTTATCATGAAAAGGAGCGGAACATTGATGAAAAATGTTGCGAAAACAGAAAATTTAATCTTTTGAGATAAGCAGACGAAGTTACGCGGGTAAGCTAGTTATATCTATATATAAACAGATAATATCTATATAAGAAAGTAGAAGAACAAAACTATATTATTTCTCTTGTACTTCATATGAAATAAACTAAACCCAAAAATATTTACTAGCCCTTCAGCCAAAGGGACAATTTATTTAAGTATCATAAATTTTGGTTTTAAATTGGTATACCTATTATACTCGTAACAAACCGAACTAGAACATCACCCCAATAATTAATGAATGGGTACACACAGAGATACAACTAATGACATGGAATGTAACACGTAAATTATTATGCACCTTATCTGATTACTATAAGGTGTATTTTGGTGTGCAAATTTTTTGACAGATGGTAAAATCAGTTCTGGCATAAATTGTAAGTACTACCAACATCGGGTATTGTGGGCGAATACCTTACAGTAATTATTATAAATAAATGTGCTAAGTTTAGAAAGTTAGGCCATTTGTTATATGTCAATACAATACAGGTTGGCATTACTATAAGTAGTCTTGTATTATTGACGGTTTGTGTTATCGATAACAATCTTGACTTCTTACTTAATAATGTTATTATGGCGAGCAAAATACCAATTTTATGGAGAGCCTTCAACTCTAAATGAGGGTAATCATCGCTATTATATTCCGATAAGTTGGTACGAGATTACCTAAGTACTGGTAGTGGATGGTGACGAAGGACAAATTAGCCGTGCGATTAGGCGTTGATATTCGCAATCGCTTGACTAACAGATTTGTGAAACTAATGTAATATTATATATAACGAAATCGAGAAAGTGATATTAAGCTACTTGATACACAATTTTATCAAGACAGCCTTTTCTTATAACATAATTAGCGATCCACCCTGACTTCGCACGGGTGCAATGCTGACACTATGTCCTACAGAATGTCTTCATGTGCAACGTTCACAGTTATTTTGTTATTAGACAATACAATTTTTAAAAAAATGTCGCTCTGAAAGGCACGTTTTATCTTAAGAAGAATAACTTTAGTATTTAAATACAATTTCGAATATTTATGTTTTTAATTTATCGTAACGTACTTATAAGTACAGATTACTTTGTCGCTCTGAAAAGCACGTTTTTACTAAGTATTGTTATTTTCCTCGCTAAAAAGCTACGATAAACGCGTGCGATCGCTGCTAATAATAAAGTGCCGGCTGGCCCCACGGCCAGTACCGCCGCAACCATAGCGGTTGCCCTGCATTTTAAATCTGAAATATCTGGAAAAATAATCATTTAAATTGCATACTATAAAACTCTAGGTTAATCTATATTAAATACATAAAGTATTTAAGATACTGTCCAATCAAGGATTAATGCTGTATTGTTTAAAATCGCTTCGTAAATAAACTATTATTTCTCGTAAAAAGTAAAGGATAAATAATGGTTATTGTGGGTTATCCCTAAGAGATAGGCATACGCACTCGTGGACTTTTTGTAGAACTTTTTAAGACGTACAATACTATAGTATTTTATTTTGATCTATCTCGTAGGGTTTAGCCAGCGTTTGCAATGTAAGCACAAAAAATGTGTTTATTTACGACATAACACTTAGAATCTCTAAAATTTTTAGTGTTTCTCTTCTATGTTATACATTTAAACCTTCGTCTTGAATCACTCTATCTATTACATAAAATTACATCAAAACCGTTGTTTTTAAAATCTAAGCATATCAAGGGACAGACATACAGCGGCAAACGACTTTGTTTTACGAGTATACTACGATGTGAGGAACCAGATTCAAGGTTCAAATGTTTGTTGTCTACATTTATTTATGATTTAAGTATATAAACCGCCTTAAAGATATAATGAAATTTTTGAAGTGAAAACTTCTTTAGGCGCGTTGAGCGTTTTGGTCGAGGGTAAAATCCTCGGTTCGCGTCACCGACATGCTAATGATAATAGTATATCTATAGCTATGGAGAATATGATATTATATATTATATATGAAATTTATTATTATTATATATTATATATGATATTATATATTATATATAGCTATATATGAAACATAAAAAATTTCATATAATTTTTGCATATAGTTTTAATTACTCTCAACTTAATAGTTCCGTTTTCACTTCTATCGGCAGTCCCACGACTGCTACTGTTTTTTTTATTTACGTAGCTGTTAAAGATGTAACAACTAATTAGGACACTAACAGGTTTAGTTTACATATGACGTTAGTGTGAAAGAATATAAGCAAGAAAGTACAGTCTTTCAACACCATCGATTATACAGCGTGTATGTACAACATATTCCAACAGAAATTCAGACAAGGCTTGTTCATTTACATGTTAATGGCACGCGGGAAGGTACTACGGTGAAAGCCTTCTAGTACCTTCTAGCCGCACATGACGAGAAGTGCGCGAACGCTCTTTGTTTTAAAAGAGGTTAATCACTCTATTGTTGTACACTGATGAAGGTTTGGTTTGTCTTATCAGGGGTCGAGATTAAAATATAAAGATACGGTAAAACAAAAATTGAGTTATACAAGGCATCTGATTGTTTTAAAGGTGTTAATAAAAGTGTCATGGTTTTTAAACTATAGAGTTACATGAAGGGAACGAGTCCGTTAGCCTATTGGTTAGCTAAGACGAGGTTCATGGGTTCGATTTTCACCTACTATAATATGCATGTATTTAAAAATATATGTGTTAGATTAACGGAAATAAACTTGGCTCCTAGTACTTAAGTATAAGGTAAATTATAGGCGTTTAATACGTCTCTAAAGTCATCTTTGGGGATGAAAGCCGTGAGTCTATATTTACGTAGGAGTGCAATCGTTTTTATATAAATTTTGTAGGAGATGATTTCGCAAACAAAGTTTTAAGAAGTTCGTATAATAGAAAGCCTATTATATGCCTACATACCAGGGGTGGCCAACCGGTCGATCGCGACTGTTAGTACAGTCGATCGTGGCCAGGCAATATATATTATAATATATTTCCTTCCAAATTGTAAATTCCATAAAGAGAAAATCCCTCCAAAGGCGGCTCTTTAAACAGCAATTAGATGAAAAGGAACCAGAATTGGCATTGCACACTGACGTAAGGTGGTTGAGGCGAAGCAAGGCTTTTTCAAAGATTTCGAGATCTCTTGGAAGAAATAATAAAATTTGTTGATGAAAGGGGTGATGATTATCATCAATTGCGTGATTTAGACTGGCAATGTGATTTAGCTTTCTTGGCTGATTTTAAGAAGTTAGCAGGCGGCAGAAGTTTAAAAGTAAAACCTTAACCAAACCCTGGTTTCACAACCTTTTATCAATAAACTTCTAGTAATTGATGAGGAAAATAATTATTCTTTTTGGAATTTTTTTTTTTGGGTATGTAATATTTTTTAAACTCGTATTTGAGTATTTAATTATTTTTCTCGATTTTCATTTAACTTCACACGATTTCTTGATACCACTCAAATAGTAAATGTTACAAGTGAGTTATGATACTGTATATATTATACTACTGAGATAAAGCACGGGAGAGGGAACAGCTAAAGTTATATGAATTAATCCTGAATGGAGTGTTTGATGAGTAGATCAGACATTAAAATATTTCGAAAGTTTTAAAATATGTTGCATCTACTTGATAAGACAGTGTATATAACTATGTTGGATGAAGAAGATTCCATGTAAGGTATTTTAAAAAATCTAAATATAAAAATGTTCTATCTACGAGAATGGAACTTATCCGAGAGAAAACTACAAGCAGTAATTACAAATTTCATTATTATACTTTGAAGGTTGGTCTCAAAATAATGTCTCATTCAAATTTTAAGGTGAAATGTAAATATGTTTGTATATATAAATATATATACCTTTATGTGTATAGAATATTTATGTATTTAATTTTAATACATTTGTATATAAACTTATGTATGTAATGCTGTGTAATGCTACGTAGTAGAGCCTTGCTGTTTCCAGCACAAGCGAGCCGGCACGACCGGGGTAGTGCCATGCTTTCACAGAAGGTGACAACATCCGTGCCGTCGTATTTCGTTGGTAAGTGTGAGACCGAAAGCAAACTAATATAGGGATGATAATCATCGTGGTAAGTGTATATAGGAGTGAGCTATACTACCACGATGATTATCATGCCTTTTACGTCTTCAAGTGGGGCTTGAAAAAGGAACTCACTAGGCCGCCATTGTATGAGTGACCATATTGCGTTGTCTGCATTCGACATCAGTATTACAGAAATAATAAATTTAAAAAAATGCTCCGCTGACCAAGAGACAGCTTTAATATTTGTCTGAAATTAACATAGGAATAGCATTTTTAGACGAGCAAATAACTCGAGTAAAGAAAAATAAGATATTTCTAAATTTAGAAAACATCGACAAGCAAACAAAGCACTGGACAGGAAAACCCTTACAGAACCACGATGAATCTTGCCCTGAAGGTGTACAGTCAACTTTTTAATTACGAGTATATACATAAATCATGAATAGTTGTTTTTAAGTTATTTATCGAATTGTTGTCGCAGTCCAATAGTATCAAAATAACATAAATTAAATATCTTTTTCATGAGTTTTTTGTTTGATTTCTGGCAATACAGATCGTTAATGTTGTCACGTGAATAAAAAATAAAATGCAGTAGGAAAAAATATTCAAGGACAAAAAATTACACAACTTATAAAAATTTCCAAAAATTATAAAAGTACGTTAACATAATTTTCTTTAAAATCTTTTATGCATTTTTTTTTACCTGAGAAACGTAAAAATGTACTGTTTGTAAAATAAAATAAAATAACCACGCATATAAGGTTTTTCTATCTTATCCTGGCAACGTTTGACTATTGTCAACCTCGTTTATCGCCTGCGCCACCTGTCATTCAGTTTGCGCACTTTAGGTCGTACTGTTAATTTGACTTTGTGTTTGATTTTTTATTTCCACCTACTTTATTATAAAACCGACCTAATACTAAACTTACTAAATTTTATTTTACATGAGATATAGGCCACTGTAAAATAATATAGCTATTTCAATAATAAATTGTCCATGTCTAAGCTAGAAGCCCATACAAAGTAGTCTCCGATTAGTGACATTTTGCTGGTAAAATAAAACTTTCTTCTAAAAGTGAATAACGTAACACTACAGTCAGAGATTTGGTGGACGATGGGTGAAGCTTATATCGTTAATTATGACATTAAATGTAAATATTATGTTACATAATGAATATTATTATTGTATATTTATATCATGTTTTATAATTTTGGAAAAGGATAATTTATCATTAAAATTTATTTTTTTCTTACTCATACTTTTTATTGGCGCTACTATATATGTAGTATTATAAATTTAGGTAGACATCGAAACCGAGCAAGAGTCTGAAACAATATATTTTTTTTTAACTTCTAATAAAGTGTAGCGACACTCTACCAGAAATACAGTCTTCGATTGCCCTCATAAACAATTTGACAGCAAATGAGAATATTACATTTTTCTACTCTATTAAATTGTTTTTAGTTGACCGACCATCAAATCTAATATGAAACCGTAACTATTGAAAATTTAAATACCACAAAATCCTTACTGCACAGGGGAATTAATTCCATGTCGCTGGAACTTAATAACAATGTAATTAACACACACAAAGAGGGGCAAAATAACGTTTGTTTGTATTAGTAGCCAGAGATAGCTAGCCTAGAGATAGAGCTAGATAGCACAATAGTTATCCCATGTGACCTGAAACACTCGACACAGTGGCAGTTGACAAGGCTACCACTTAAACCATCCAAACAGTCAAATCGCATCCCTAGGGAGTTTGAAGAATAGTAATAAAATTAAAGTCGTTTTATGCTAATTACACATGATTTTATATATATTTGTAAGTTAAAAAGCTTTACATATCTATTGGAAATTTCTAATGGAATGTTCTAATGGAAGGTGCAAGTATAAGCAAAATAATACTACAAAAATATATTTATAACAAAATTGTTGAATGTAGATTAAAAAAGTCAATGGTTTTATTTTAAAAAAAATTGTGCAACATACTTTTTTACACTCCTATATATTTCTTAATATGAATTAATTTCCACCGTAGGATTCCCACCAAGAACTTAGGGTCCAAGTCAACCTCAAGTGGTGCACCTGCTGTTCGACGAATGAAGCTCTAGCAAACAAAATATCCTGATTAGCGGCAAGAGGCTTGCCATCTATTACGTGGAAGCAAAACATTGGCGAAAAGTGGACGCCTAATATACATACCTCTGCTTACCCCTCCAGGGAAATGACCTGTATTTTATGTATGTATATACGTATGAATTAATTTATATTCTGTGAAATACATAGTTTTCGCTTAATATGCCTTGTATTTTATCTATCATCGTGTATTGTATCAAAATATGATATCAAAGAATTTTGTGTATGCTATACTTAGATTACTGTCTAGACTTAATACGTACTTACCTTGTAATATTTCCTATTAAATATAATGGCAATAGTCTTTAGAGTACAACATTCTTCGTTTCAATTATTTAACTTTACTTCGTAAGATTTACTAATGTTAAAAGCAAATTATAGAAAGAAAACCATAATGTTTAAAGAAATACTTTCCAGACAGGTTTCGATGGCGTAAAGAATCGTTAAAGAGTCAAATTGTTTAAAAAAGTTAATATATTTCTTTTAATAACAGTATGCTAGGATCCAGACAACATTTAAAATTATGAAATAAAGCGTAATATCCATTAAAATTTTATTTGTTCTCCGTGTCTATTTTCTTTCTCGCTTCGTCTCTTAGTGAGTTGAATTTCACAAGCAATTTAGACTTATCCGTCGACTATAAAGATGTTTGATCCGTATCCCTTAGCCGTAACATTGGTGAAATAGTATTACTACCTGCCAACTGCATTAGCCTAGAATGCTCTCCGTACTTCGTTCTTATAGACTGTTAAATGTAAATTGGTTCTTATAGACTGACTACATGTGTTGTATAGTTTAGAAACCAGTCAATAATAACTACCTCTAACTAACCCTACTTAAATAGTATAAAAACTACCTCTCTTTTTGTAAACACTTAGCATAGATGACTCAATTCTACATAAGTTTATTTTGCATATACTCATAGTACTCACAAAGTATTAAAAGTGCGGAGTCGTCCAGAAAAAACAGGCATAAAATTATCGTCTCGTATTTTACTATATTATTCTTAGTCTGCTTAATTAAATGTGTATTTTTCAATAAGCTTACATAATTTAACTAACGTTTAGCAATGGATTATTACATACAAAAAAACCATTGCACAATCCTTAAGCCACGCAACCCAAAGAAATTACAATTCACTTTCGAACCATTGAAATTCACATTTCCACGTTTATTTCGCATTAACCACATCATAATAATATTTTTGTTATATCGCTCGGGGAAAAGAAAGCTCCGAAACATCGAGAGAGCAGCGCAAATCGCTTTAGCAGCTCTGAGACCGCCTAAAAAAACAACTTTTCCTTCTTATATCAAGTAAAGATAACAGAAACAGTAAAATACCGTAAAAATAAATACACTACGTTGGAATATATTTTGTGATAATAACTCATTTTTATTATATCTTACACGCTGTTTGCTGTATTTATTGTTCATCTCGGTAGCACTCCACCTGTATAAAATATAATGTACAGGGTGCAGTTAATAGGTCATATTTTCTCACCGATTGCTACCTACGCTAGTTTGCGCCTACGTTAAAAAGGATATTAATGTAAGTATTATTGTTAGGAAAAGAAACGTTTTATTTTACGGCAAGGGTTTCAGTAATTCAAAGTATGTTAGGCAGGTAGTCAACAACACTTGGTTAAATAAGTGTCTAATTATTGTTGATGGCAGTGACTAAATATTTTAATTTTACTTTACAATTTAGAAAGCCAACAGCTTATTTAAAAAAAATGTACTTGACGATCAATTACAATTTTTCACATATCGACAAACTGAAAGAATAGACTTATTAGTGATAATAATTTGATGTATCAATAAAACAAACAAAAAATACACGGATTCATATGACGTCATTGAACAAAGTATTCGTTATACAAGATCTTTTTCATTTGTGTAGAACTTGGGTTAAGAATGTCAATTTCCACTCTCTGGCACACATCATTATACAAGTGTCACAATACTGTAGTCTTATTTCGTACGTAAACTTGAATGTCTCTATTTTGGTGTTGTCCTGACACTTCAGACAGTTGTTCATAGAGTCATATCTGTAGTTTTTATTTTATTTATTTATCTATTTGCTCAAGTGTTCCTATGACAAATAAAAATGATAGAAATATATCAAGAATTTAAATAACTTTTTGAATTACGTGAACGGCGTAGATATTACAATATTAATTAACTTTATAATATAACAATATATATTAATATATATAGGTATGAACATTGTTCAGTAATGTTTCCACAAGAATATAGTCATTGATAGATTTGACAAATAACTTAAAAACTTTTATTAGAAATCTAATTTCGAAGGCATAACATTGCTTTTCGCTTGTGATGTGTAGGAAAAGTTTTGGAACATGCAGCCGTCCGTGTGATCGCTTGGAAGGGGCAAGTGCTTCTGACAGTGGGTCGATTAGCGTACAGGACATGGGTTCAAAGACTGGTGATAACATATCCAAAATTATGCTCACACTGATAAAACACATGCATTTACTCTTTAATGTTATCTTGCTATCTATTATTATTATTATTATAAAATTAATAGTAATAGCAGTGGCTGATGGCACTTTCCCATCCATTAACTGATATACGAATATAATCTGCTTATTACTATTATTACGTTTATATTTATGAATATTACAGTTTTAATATATAATCAACATTTTGCTGTCCTTTAAAATCACAACAGAGTCGAACAACAAAGTCCGTACCATTCAACTTATTTTACTTCCCCAATTATACTTGGAATCATAAAAATTAGAACCAAATACATATGTGATTGTAATAACTAAGGCACAAAAATCTACTGAGTAGTTTTAAAGATTATTTCTTTACACAGTAATTTAAACAAGACTGTATAAAACCTCGTGTACAACTTAATACGTCGGCAGAATATAATGACACCTATAGAACAACAATTGACGTCGGACACGAGGGTTTTCCCACCTGTCGACGTTCCCTCTTACTATTATACATAATTAAAACTCATCATGTGTGCACCATACTTACCAACATTGGAAATAAATCATTTTAACACAAGACAATATTAGGGCATGAATTATGGATAAATGACTTAGAGACTTCTCATAAAATACATATAACGTGCATGTATACCTACTATTCTTAAAATCTGTAAACTTGCTTTTGCATTTAGGCTCCTAATCTGCACGTATTCAACCACGCTTTGTCATTTGAAAATGTAACAATTATAAATAAATATCCTCTGCATTAATGTGTAAATTTTAGAATAAAAATTAGCAAATTTAAGTTGATTTGATACTCATGTCACACAAACATTTCACATAGGTTTGCTTTAAGCTACACACTACATACAAAACAGAGTTTCAAAGTAAATGCAAATTACATTCACAAACTAAGTTCACGTTAAACACCGTAACGCAAACACGTAAATATATTTTAATTATCTAATTACCCACACACGTTCGCAATAACCTCATTTTATGTAATTGCAACGTGTTGCCATCAAACTATCTACCTGTTGAGCAAATAATCATAAAACGCGCGTTTTACAGACGCTATGTCGCGCGTCACAGCGTTTCGTCGTAGTTTTACGCGCAACGTAACTGCCCGCCATCGGGAGAACGTAATTAAAGCTACTGGCGAACGTAAACTGTTGCAACTCTTCAATTGCGTCTTACTTTGTCGGTTACCGGATAGACTATTTTTGTTGCAATTTTTGAAGCACAAAAATGTAGACTTGAGGGTTTTTTAAAACATCAAGTCATAATACGAAAATAAAACTAATCTACTACTATACTATACAGAAAACTTTGATATACATATATGCAACCTTTACGTGTGCCACAACTTCCTAACAATTATGCTTAGAATACCTTCATTTCGCGAACAAACAGTGCCTTTAATGCGGCCGAGGGATAATGTTACTACAAGCACCATACTAGCGTTACACAAAATAAGTGATGATTTCTTTTTTTAGATTTATGCCTTAAGTTTTATTTTTTTTTTGAAATATAATTACCACTTGCTTGTAACATTGATTACTTCATCACATCTTACTTCTCCATCAACATTGACCATTGTAAAGAGTACTTCAAGCTACTTAAAATTTATAATTTATTATTACGTACTAAACTAAACGGAGGATCAAAATTGACTTACCATGGCAATCCTCTATGCTAAGCGAATTTCTCAAAGCTGTTGGGGCTCCAAATTATAACTAAATAAATATAAGAAAGCTTAGTCGATTACTGGACTATTTTATTTTTCTATATTAGAGAAATAAAATATCGATCTCCTAAAGTTCTTGTCGTTATCTTATTGAATACGGGATAGAGCAATTCTTACAATCACAATAGATTGCTCGGATCGAAAAAGTGGATCTGGGAAGTGTAGTCATAGTGAAAACAACAGCAGTTACTTAGCAGAATCACTAGTAAGATATTCTCATGTTGATATAACACTGTACCCACTTAATTTCCAATTAATCAATTTTCCTTGCCATCTTAAATTATTCGTCAATAATTCTTTACAACATGCCTCATCAACTTCCTCGAGCTAATGTTGGTATTACAAGTATTTTCTTTAGATTTTACTTTCTCTTTGATTCCCTCTGCTCTTTTATTTGCACGAACTTCCTTAAAGATTTATATAGTACATAAACGTGTTCTTGTTTGCTACCTGCCATTATACATTTTTCATTTTTTTTTGTCGTATTTCTATACATGTTTAAATATCTGTTTTATCAGAGCAATTCTTCTTATACTACCAGAAACAAATTGAATGTATTTCTGACAAGCACACATAGTGTATGTGACATAAATATTATACATATGCAATCTTTTATATACGTAGTACTTAAATGCTATTTCACACTTACAGACACATTAAATAGTAATTGATCTAACAACGATTCTTTTTATCTAACATAATTGACTTTCACGTAAAAACTCTCCATAGTGATACTTATGGCTACAATATTGATCGAAAATTTAATTTATGCACTTGCTTTTTACAAATTAAGTAGTCAATTCAAGCCAAATCAGAGTACAGATCAAACTTTTGCTTATACTCCAAAACTGCCCGTACCCTTAATACCCCTTTCTTCAATGCACTCTCAATATTCTCCTTTTAATTTTGAAAGTTTGCCGTTAAAACTATATCAAGTATTGCGAATATAGGATTAAAAAATAGTAGACAAAACGTAGGCATTTAGTATCTCCTCCTACAGTATAACTATTCCTTAGAAGCTTATAAGTTTATCAAGCATCGTATAATAAGTTGAGCTGTTAATTGCAATAAAACATTAAGAAGGTAAATGAGTATGTTTTAGTTTTATAGCCACTAGTTTCCAGAAGACCATTGATGTGTTTAAGACGTCTGGAAAATGTTTACAGGCTGCGGCAATCACTTTCCATCAGTATCTACTCGTTTGTCTCCTATACGATAAAAAAAGATAATGTTAGCTTATAGATTGCACCCAGAAATTTCAATGAAATGCTAAGCCTTCTATACTAATAACATATATACGAGTAAATCTACACTTATTTGTGGAGAAAAAACTCATAAAACAATACTTACTACAACCGGTATTTCTTTACAGTATTGTAATACTTCGCAGCACTAGGCCATTGTAATGCTGTATAAAAGTTATGATCCTTTATTACTCGACGCTACTGCACCATTACATCGTAGGAATCTATTAACTACACGTCTGACATATCGGTTGTATTGCATGGACATTTGTCAAATACAAGTGTCGTAAACCCTCATATATCTTGGACACATTGTATTATAATTAAAGGCAGACAAGTATTATGTTCGTTGATAAATGTTTAACATTGTGTTACACGGATTTAGTTAGTCGCTCTCGTGTTTTGCGATATCTATACGATAATAAATCTTCGTGTGTGTCTAATTTTGCCATATTTGCATACATTGTACTCTGGAAGGAAACTAGAAATCTTGCTACTACCTTACTAGGTAGAAATTGTAATTTTGTTGCTTTTTTGTTGGTGTCACGCTATCTTGCCGTAAATAAATGTTCACAATGTTGTGGACTCATTGTAAAGACATAAAATATTTTAGTTACGTCTTACTGCTTATGCTGTTTCTTTTTTTCCATTAATATCTTAAATAAACACAGACAGGATGACCTATATACATTTAACATAATACAAGAGTACGAATTTTATCTAAAACATCATACCACACAGTTACGTAGATTGTAAATAATAGACTAAATAAATTCGCGAGCAGAAATTTTTTGAAGACTTAAGATGGTCTGTCCTATTTTGTACCCCCTGATAGTGAATATTCGAAATTGTATGGTAACTTGTTGACTATCTCAGGTATGAAATCGTAAAAAACTTAATAAGTGTGAATCTAACTCACGTTCCTTTGTTAGCAATCGAACTGTATATAGTTTTACCTGAAGTCCTAGAAGATTTACCGCAGTTTTTGTAAGACGAACTTTACTGTAGTCTTCTGGAAGTAAAGTGACACTATACTTCGTCATCTATTTTATTTTGTAATAATATTAAGAAATGCATAAAATAAGTGACGAGTGATTGAAGGGAACAGAAGAGAAAGAAAACTTATTGTGGCAACCCGAAGATAAACTACCTTTTAAATAAATAATTAGAGAATATTTAAAAAAAAACATATAACATTAAATTGACCGTGTTGCAGTCAATAAAATGTATGCCATTGTTCGGTACTTGTAAAATAGCCAGTATCATTTAACTATTGGTGTTCATGCATAACGAAAGCGTGGGTATTTTAGAAACTGATAAATTAAGTGACCTTACTAACGCAGAGCAAATCGGAGAAATCCATAGCAAAGATTCGAATGTGCAATTACGAAATAATAGGTTTGGACGCTAAAATATATTGCCAACGTATTAATTACAGTACAAGTTTCCACCTACTTGAGTTCGAAAACCAGTCAAATGCAGTACTGTTTCAAGCTAGCAATACGTATTCGTTCAATAATGTAAGATTCTAAGTAAAGTACTATGTTATTCAAGACAAGCTGACGTTTACTCAGACTTGAATTTAGACATTGTTTGAGTTATTTTAAGTAGCACAGAAACAATGGACTAAATTCTGAAAAATTTTCTATATAAATCTATGCAATAGTAACTTTCAGTATCGGTGCAGTAGTAAATCAAATTTTTTAAGTAGTTGCAGTATGTAGTTAATTGATAACAATTACATATAAGTTCTAGTTTTGAAAACACAGTTTAATGGCAAAATTAAGTTTAAATATAAATTTTAAATATAAGGCATTTGTATAGCAAAATAAAGTTCACTAGTTAATTTTAATCGTTAATTTTTAAACTAGTGGAGTACTTAATTTAAAATCCTATCCTATTCTCCTAGTAAATTAATAATATTTTAAATGCGAAAGTTTATCAGGACTGGTAAATACACACCAGCCCTGATAAACTTTTGTAACGACGACAACGAACGACGAACAAACATGTATATGTTTGTTCGTCTTTTACGCAAAAAATACCGAACAGGTTTATATGAAATTGTAAAGTAATATAGCTCATCAGAATAACTCATAAAATACTTTTTGCCACAATGACCAACATATACGTGCGCAGCGATATAAGCTAGTAATGATTAGAAAAGTGTATGTTTGACTAGTTAGCAGTTCAATCTGGTTAAATTATGTGATAACCTCAATATGCCTTGTTTTAATTTCTACAGTCCATTGGCAAAGCATTCACCGTCTATCTTTTAAGCTTACACACTACTGCCGTTTTAACATAAAATGTTCTATTTCACTACATATTACCATATTTTGTCTATCAGGGGGGCTACGTGCAATATACACTACCTCGATAACATATTAGCAAAATTATATATCGTGTGAAGTTCTGCTCCATTCATAAGTATTAAGTAACTACTGAAATATACCCAGTTTCATACACTTAGCATCTCTATCTGTTTATTTATACATGTTCTCTAAATAAATGGCCTAAAATTTAATTAAACAGAACAAAGCATAATTTTGATCCCGAAAACATAAAAAACTTCTAAAATAGCGTCGCACAAACAAAGACCTCTTCGCCGTATCATTTTCAGGACCACTGAAATTTAGTATACAGGCCAAATTGAAATAATAACAAGTATAGCTGCAATGACTTGTCTACATTGTCGTGAATTAGGCGCATTAAGCGACCGGCCCCGTAATACACTGTGACAATGCGTTTATCCATGATTATGCACCACACCACTATTTTTACATTTACCAATATTCAACCTTAACAGGATAAATTTAATGTTGAATTTAGAAACATGAGCATCTAGTACTTAAGCTTTCTTGGCTGTGTTACAGCTGTGACTATTTGTAGCAAGAGATAACAGCACACGAGTCGGTAGTAGGACCTGTTGATGATAAGCGCCGTCGTCGATAAGGCCGTCTGCTGATGGACGGGCCCAACCACAATTTCGGCGAATGCATATTTCATGAGTTGATTAAATAGTTCACGCTTTGAATTTCTCCGAACCTACATACATATGTACGACTTATACATATGTAAAATCGGCCACTGCAATACGACGCGACTGCCTGGGGTATATTTAACATGCTCCATGTTTTTCGTTGACAAAATGTCTCTGGGAAATGTAATACATGGTGTTTTAATTTGCGTAGCTCGTTTGTGTCTTGAAGTTTTAAACTGAGTTTAACTTATTATTAGAGGTAGTATCTTGGTAACATTATAGTTAAACTTTGATACAACTTTAATTTACCTAAAACTTATTCTGGTGTAGGTCGAAACAGAATAATTTATTGTAATTTTTTGTTCGTCAACAGTAACATTTGTTGCATTAAGTACCGTTAATCAACATATGGTTATCATATGGAACTGTCTACAATCACGAGGAGAAATAACTTACAAGAACCACGTTTCGATTAATTTCAAGATATTCAAAGTCTATAAAACCACTTCTCATATGAGATAACATCATGTTTAAGCACAAAATCGATAAGAGTGGTATGCAATTTCAGAGACCTATGTCTAGAAGTGGACTACGATAGGCTGATGATGCAGCATAAAATATTTAAAATACTTTGGCCGTAAAAGCGGCTACTAAAGAGTTTACAACTGTCTCAACAATCACAAGCAATATGTCAGTGAAATAAACGGTCTAATTTCTGAAAGGCCAATATCTCAACAACTACCGTTAGTAGTA
The DNA here is from genome assembly GCA_949316085.1 of Hypercompe scribonia. Lineage (NCBI taxonomy): Eukaryota > Metazoa > Arthropoda > Insecta > Lepidoptera > Erebidae > Hypercompe > Hypercompe scribonia. Next base: position 8,069,532 of record OX438972.1, on the reverse strand, counting down.
ATCAATAAATCACTGCGCTACTTTTTTCGAAACGAATGTTAAACCGATAAACATTCATCTCCAATACATAGTTGACTAAACGGCGTTTCTAAAAAAAGAAATACGGTCTCACTTGAGCGTGCGATTGCTACCCAGTTGAGACCCTACTGCAGGTCCTAATAGCGGTACTGAAGTGAGTTTAAAATGAGTATTGTGTATAAGGAGAAAGAAAGAACGTGCTACAGTGTAGCGGTGTGTTAAAACTTCTGTCGTAAGGAGCTACCAATACGGGTTTGTTCGCTGTTTGAATTATTGAAACTTTGTGAAGCAATAGCACTTGCGAACTTAATATAGTACCTACCAACTACTTTAATTTATTATCCGAGCGTTTATGACTGAAAATATGTAACTCGTTTCTGTATTATGGTAATAATATTGCCATATATCTCGTTTCTGTATTATGGTAATAATATGGAAGATCAATATTTATAAATAAAAAAATTAAGAAAATTAAAAATCTTGATTGATTGATTAAAACCTTAGTTTTATAATGTAATTATTATTTAAAGTGAAATTCAAGCGTAAATAGCGGAAACAAGCTACCATATAGCAAGTACCTACTAACACTAATCTAAAAACTTGTTATTTGTTCGTAAATATTATTTAACAATCTAATAATTAATATGATATTAAAAAAAGTGGCTTACATTTGTATTCATTTTTTTACAATAATGAAAGTCTATCAGTCAGTAAAATTGGAAACTTTATTAAAATCTATTCCAGCACCATTTTATAAACATCAAGCAAGTAATCATAGAAACAGTAGAGATGATACGTGTCCCCACAGGTCATCTATTTATTACCATTTGTATAAACCAAATATATCAAAAGGATGTAAGTCTACTTTAGCACTTAAACCATTTGCCAAGTAGCACAATCAATGAAGTCTTCATTATTTTACAGTTTGAACAAATGCATTATCTCATGACTGTTAGAGACCGTGGAACTAAATTGTTTGCGATTACGAAGGTTTTATAGGTACCGCCCCTTTACTTAGATATAATTTATCAGAAGTCAGAGTTACGACAAAAACTGTACTAACGATTCGAAGTTTTCTGGGTTATATATTGAAGCAACACTCAGTTGCCTACAGAAATTAAAATTTATGAATATATCACACATCTACAGGAAAAAGTACTGAGGTGGTTAACAAATAGACCACTAATAAACTCCAATGTTATATATATTTTTAAAGGTTTTGCTATTTGTTTTCATCACTTTCTCAAGAACTTTGTTAAATATCGACTTTGGTGTTGATGCAAAACATCAATCCTCATCCAGAATTCCGTTTTTAAATTACGTTGTTTCTATTTAATATGCATTTATTGTTATGACAAGTGATCTTTGTAAATATATATTTTACTAATTAAATAATCTTATTAAATACACATCTTATGTATCTAATAATTAGCTTAAGCAAAGTTTCGTGGAAATCTCTAATTCAAAAGTTTTGTTTAACTTAGTACTTTGAGATAATATATTATATTGTCTCGAAGAGTAATGGCTTAGTGTAAAAATAACAAAAAACTTTATACCGATATAATCTTATGAAAATTAAAACTTCTTGAGTCCTAATAAACATAAAGACGATGGAGAGTTGTCTTTTGAGGTAAAATCATGATTTAATATTCTAATTGTAACCTGATATAGAATTTAACAGTCAAGTATGAAATAAAGGTGTATAGAATACTAAATTACTCACGATTATTGACATAGATATGAACACTTTCATCGCCTGAGTACTTCAAATTTATTTCTTGCAACAGTAGTAAAACGTTGACGACGCCCAACACCATGCTAAAAAAGTTATATTATAAAAAATTCTCTGTTAAGAAGTGCGCTGGCACCGGCTTAAAAATATAATTTACCATCTCTTTACTAAGTAATTATTCAACTACTGTTTTCTAAACTAACTTTTAGTACTTGATGTGAAAAGAAAGAAAAATAGAGAAAACTGCTGCAAAAATAGAAAATTCTTGAAAATTTAGAAGTACAACAAGCATTAAGTTTAAACAAATTTTAACAAGCGACGTCTGTCAAGCCAACTCGTTCACAGTTAGATTAACATTACAGTACCCTGAGAACAAATAGTAGAAGTTCAGTCGTCACTGAGCCTTGTGTGCAATAGGTAAGCAATGAATAAACGGGCGGGCCGAGTGCGACCGATAAAAATGATATATGTACACCGATGTGGACGCAGCTAGTACTACTTTATTTGTTACTTGAGCCCCGTACGCTTTAAAAACAAAATTTATTACTATACCAAAGACAGTAACTCAAATTATCGGATTGTACTTGTCCTCGTTTTTTTTTTTTTGGTTTAGGATAGACGAAAATTTAAATCAATACCATGGTACGCCTTACTACGTGTCGTCCAAAAGATCAACGATCTGAGTCTACGCGTTGCACCTCATAAGACGGCAGCCCTGAACGCGGAGGTACCGTTCCTACCAGCTCGCTTATAAGAATGGAAGGAGCGGAGGTCAAGGTCGGTCGACACATCAAGTACCTTGGCCTCACCCTGAACAGTTGCTGGAGCTTCGAGGAGTATTTAGAGCGGATAATCCCAAGGGTCCGGGGGTTGCGGGCTCCCTGCAGAGGCTGTTCAGGCAAACATAGGGGGTCCGTGAGAAACAGTGCGCCGCCTCGACTGTGCGGTGCTACGATTCATAGCCCTCTACGGAGCGCTGATAAGGGCCAAGCGCCTACCGGCCTCCTCCCGCTACCGAGCTAAGATCAATCGAACGCAGCGGGTGGTGGCCATTCGTATCGTACGAGGATACCGCACCATCCCGTCTGTGGCGGCAACAGTCCTAGCACGTTGCCCGCCTTTTGATATCCTGGCGATTACGGACACGAGGGTCTATGACCGTATTCGCGCTCTCCACCGGGCCGTCGGTGTCGTTCTCCTCAATCTCGAAGCTTGGGTCGGTAGGGAGGTTGGTATGGGGGTTAATAGATGGCGGCTCTGACCGCCCAGAATAGGGCTCACCTCTGGCGCCCTCAGAGGATATTGGTGGTTAGAGCCATACGCGGTTACCGCACCGTGTCGACGGAGGCGGCGTGCGCCTTGGGCGGAACTCCCCCGTGGGATTTGGAGGCGGAAGTGCTCGCCGAAGTTTATCGGCGGACGGCTGACTTCCGGGCGGGTAGCGGCATACGGCCCCCGCCCGAAGAGATACGCGAGTGGCGAGAGGCCGCTCGTCGAGCCACGATGGCTCGTTGGTCGTCCCGGCTGGAGGCTCCACGTGCTGGCTTTGCTGCCGTGGAGGCTCTCCAGCCGGTCATCGCCGAGTGGGCAGGGCGGCAGCACGGGACCCTTTCCTTCCGACTGACGCAGGTCCTTTCCGGGCACGGTTGCTTCGGGAAGTATCTGCACTCGGTCGCCAGGAGGGAATTGAGTCCCGCCTGTCACCACTGCGACAGCAGTGAGGACTCGGCTCAACACACGCTAGCGGTTTGTTCCGCCTGGGCGGCGCAGCGTGGGGTCCTCACTGCTGTTATTAGAGGAGATCTCTCGCTACCGGCCGTCATACGCTCCATGGCCGGTAGCGACAGTTGTTTTACCGCGGTCGCAACCTTCTGCGAAGACGTAATTTCGCGGAAGGAGGCGGCGGAGAAGGCCCGGGAGGACGATATCCACTCGGACCCAATTCGCCGCCGGCGAGCCGGGCGGCGGAGGCGCGCATACCAGCGCCTCATGCCGCCTTGAGTGTGGCCGCGGGTGGACGGGACGGGTTTTCCCCTCCATCCGCTACAATGGCCAGCCGCGAGGAGGCGACGTCCGCGTGTGCCGTACGTCGCCTAAAATAGGGAGTTTATCCGCAGATGGTGCCCGAGGTAGCGGGCAGACGCTAGGAGGGATCTGGATGTCGTAATAGCAGCGGTTCCCGGATCCCTCTTATGTCAGGCGCAGAGTGGCACACCGTGTGGTTTTAGTCGGTCCGATTCCGACACACCACCCCGCCGTAAGCCCCGGTGAGGTGACGGCCCGAGGGGGTTTCCACACGTTAAAAAAAAAGGGGGTTAATAGATCCATGGTTCTCTATGAAGCACCCGTCTGCTTCCCGTTGATAGCCATACGGATCGTGTGAGGCTAACGCATAATCTCCTATGAGGCGGCGACATTCTGGCCGACATGGACGCAATGGTCTACGACCAAATTCATTCTGTCGGTCGAAATGATAAAGAGGCCGCGCCAGATCATGAGCCTGGAATGCTACGCCAAAACGCGCATAAGCAAGGTATGGTAAATTGGCAGGCACGGCTCGAAATTCAGGGCTGTACTAGCCAACGCGCTGTCGGAGCCATTCTGCCGAACTTCGAAGCATGGGTAGAAAGGATAAAAAGGATAGACGAAAATTTAAAGCAATATCATATTGTGGTTTTTAGTCTTTAGAATTCAAAAAACCATTAGAAAATTAGAGCAAAGGCACAATTTGTGTTCAGATGAGCTCTTTATTTTTATGCTAAATTATATGTGTTCAATCCATCTTTAAAATTCCATAATAAGTTTTTTTTAGGCTATAAGTCTGCGTTGTTATGGTACCTTATAAACGTAATTTAACATCTTACAATATAGATAATTTTGACAAGTGAATAACAAAATCAGTCTCGTTCTTGAGTAAAAGTAACCAAAATGAAAAATACTAAACTTCAAAGAACTAACATTTTTAATGATAACTAGAGTAATATATTATGATACTCATTGAAAGGTGTACGATCTGCATTTTTTAGCATTTGTTAGAACAAGAAATTTGTTCTAACAAATCAATCAATCACGCATTCAAACATCTGTTCGACTCGTAGGACATGCGACATGTTACCATTACACGACTGCCAAGCTCTTAAACTTGCTTTTAAACAATTTCCATAATATCTTAAGGCCGTAACTTACGTAGCATGATAAAAGTTGCCGAAAATTTGAAGCCCTTACCTTAATCGTAATAAAATATTACATCCTTATTTCACGGTCTACTTGTAACTTTACACGACATATTTATATTTAACCATTCTTAAACAGTTCTTAATATTCATAGTTACTAAAACACTAACCTAAAAAGAAATATTCAAACAAAAGACTGAACAAAGTTGTTTTTGTAACATAAACCTGATATCATGAACATAACTAATATACATAATACAAACATACCCTCGCGGTCTTAAATCTCGTACAAAATATTTATACCACGCGGATTATACTCCAGCATATTTACATAATGTCAAAAAGATTCCACATTATTACAAATCTACAACCGTCACCCAACTTCTAACTTTCAAAGAAAATTAATTTGAATATTACATACAGATATATGTATATACCGACTTACACTATTTGTGTATGTGTGTATTATGAAATTCAGTGTGACTGCCTCGTTGGTTTAGCGGTTAACGTATCTGCCTACCAATCAAGTGGTCTCGGGTTCGATTTACAGGACGGGCCAGAAGAATGATATTGATTTTTTCTGTTTGTAGAAATGCTCAATAGCAGCCCGGCGTTTGGAATTTAGAGTCTTACCCCTCGTACCTCGCGGAGCACTTAAAGCAGTTGGTCCTGTACTTGATCTCTCCCCGGTCGTGTCGTATAACCATTCCATTGGATTGTAAAAGTGAGAGAACAGAGAGTGCACCTATGTTTGCGCACACGCTTGTTCCGTATAATATCTTCTGCGTAGCTGCCTAGTCTCCGTTGAGGCTGGTCTCTCGCTGCGGCCGATATCGGCTACAAGAACATTATCATCTTTATGAAATTAAATTCACATTATACGTTTCGATAAAGCCGTTAATAATTTATCACAATATTTTATTATTACAAGATAACTGAAAGAAACGATGATATAATAATACTATTGCTCTCATAATTCAGAGCCAGTAATTCAATAGTCATTTCTTAAATTATACTACTACGAACGGCCAAAAGTTCATATGTAAACTGAAACTTTTTGTATTAAGGATTTAGGATTCTATTCTACAGGCTTCTTTTACAAAATCGGTAGCTTTTATGAATCGAGAAACTTTAAGTATTTATGGCTACCATAGAATAGTAAAACAAGAAGTTATGTAAGAACAAAAGCTGCATCAGAATATTTGATCATGAATAACGTTGGCGATGCCAAGAACTAAAACAATAACAATTGAAACTTGTTTTATTCTTTACTGCACATGTCAAAAAACCGATCTTGAACAAAACTTTATAGAATAAGATTTAGAAACTTAAATACATATACAATAATAAATTAAATATTTACTTGTTATATTTATTGAATGAGGAATTGTATAGCATTTATTAACAAGTTGTAGAACTAACTAACATTGGACTACAACAGAATTGCAGTTTTCTCTGAAAGTTATTAGAAGCTTGAACTATTGCACTGATACCACAAATAATAAGTTCACAAGATCACAAGACTTCAAACACGGAGCATAGATATTAAAAAATATATATTTTGTCCCTCATGTTCAATATTTTAACAACTTTTGTTTTTATTTTATAATATTTATTTGGTTATCGATTGGCAAAATTAAGAGCATTAAAAGATTCTAGATAGAGAGAAAAATTCATATTTTACTTAATTTATAAAAAAAATTAATTTCATTGGCAAAGGCCTAGTAAAATTTTAAATTTTGTAATTGTTGTTAGTATGTGTGGATACAGATGAACCCCCAGACTTTAAAAAGGCACTTAAGCATATTCCATTAGTACTACACCTCACGTATAGGCAAGATACAGATAAGTTGTCTTTATTGTGAACCATATTGAATAATACAACAGTTTTACACTCTCGCATTTAAAAGTAACTCGATTACATTACATATACGTACGATTTGTTATACTACAATCGTATTATTGTATGATGTACCTATAGATGCATAGAAAAACATCTTTTAAGCGACCTCACGATGAATAGGTTATATTAAATATTAATACATTCATAATAACGTAGTGTCATAATAATGGTAATATTGTCAAAGTCCAAATATTAAAATAAATACACTCGCACGATAAGACTCATCCAAACATTAAAACCGTATAATAACCAAAATATCCCCATTTCTCTATGTAATCGTTTATTTTTTGCCTAATGACCGTCTCTGCCAGGGCTTACTTCCTGTAGATATAACCTCGGAAAGGTTAACCATTGCCTACATTAAGGTAAATAGTTATGAAATGTAATATTGTATAACTGAGAATTGATACATGTTCTTGTTGCTCGTCGTTTGTAAGGAAAACTTGAAGTGCATTTTAAATATTTCTTAAATCCTAGTTGAGGCAGCAAATTTATCTTAATGGAAATCTAAGAATAAATGCCTGACTAAAAGTAATATAATGTCTTTCACATTTAGTCATTAAAATCTTTAACAATGGTGTAGTGACTACCTTGCAGTTGTGAATGCATCATGTTAAGGTGGGTGAATAAGTGTAAGTATATTTTGCGTTAAATTGTCTTTGTCAAGTGTCTATGACGGATGCAAATCACAAATGTGAGAGGTATTGGTCTTTGGAAGATCATCGTAGCTTCATAGAGAGGCTTATCATCACTTGAACATATCGGCAGTCGACTAGACATCTCTGCATAGATACCAGGACAGCACAGGTGTCAACGGCATCAAAGGCTTTCTCATACTTCACACACTATCTATCGTAAGTACGCTAGGCAGAGAGACTGGTTATATTCCTCTGGTTTGTCAATCATTTGCCTTAGTGTGTGTATGTGATCCATGACACTGAAATTTTTGCGAAACTTAGCCTGCTCCTCGTATTAGTAATCAACGAATTTTTGGATACTGCTACATGTCTGTAAGGTAGTACCAATATGAATGACGAAATTAAATACTTTTGAGAGCTTTACTAAATAGCTCTCATAAGAATTCCACCGACTTATAAGAGCTCCGTTGTAATTACATATTCACCCGAAGCTCTGTATGTTGAGTTGTCCGAGTGGCATTCTAATTTCGCCCAGATTGACGTCGGATCATCCGCACTGTTTTCGTAAGCTGTATGGCTCGTCATAAAGAATTTTGACTCCAGCGAGAACCTGTGATTTAGAGGTGATGGTGGTGCCTTGTGCTGTTCTAAGTTTGCTCAAGTTACAACAGGAGGCCTTTGTCTTTTTTGTGCCCTTATTTCGAGCACTTGCCTCTTAAATCGCTCGAGTATTTGATTGCAGAATATCTAATCTTACTATCGTCGCTTTAACTATCTATTTAGTTCCAGACGCACATATGGGGTGGCATTTATTGTTTCTCGTCTTTTAATCATCAAATCGAGGGTCTCACTTGTGAACTTCGAGTTGCATCCAATATTCTTCGGTCAAAGGTTATGTGAACCAATTTCCAGACGACATGTGTCAGGCTGTCAGTAGCGTCGTCTACGTCCTGCATACTTTCCAAGATGGTAAATCAGTTTAGAAGTTCCAATTGGCAGCATTTCCAGCTTCAGCCTGCTGCAGAGTTGCTATATTAATCGATTTTATCAGGCGTACCCGTTCTGTTTTGATACATAGGTTCAGGATACCTTTTACTAGTCGGTGATATTTTCCGGTGCTAAATCTGTTGATCACAGAGACATTCCTGAATATTGGACGTTTGGTTGTAATGGTGAAGTCATTACCAATTAAATCCTTTGTGCTATGTAAAAAACTTTCCACTGCGCAGATGTCACAAAAAGGGTGACTACAAAATCAATTACTGATATTATTTATTTAAAAATTGGTAATGTTCCCACGGAATCAGATTTACTCTATCGAAAAGCTAACATCAATATGTGACTTAAGATATATGGTATTCTATCAATGTCAGAACTTTGTGAAAGCAGCCTATACCGATATAAGATAGTAATAGATTATAGTAATATGAGCCTTACATAAATCCGTCTTTCGTTCATTCAACCCGTCATTAAAGAGTAATCAAACAATTTATATGTATCATGTATAACAACAAATACGGTGAATACATTTATAGTGAACATATTTTGTGGAAAGTTAAATGCCCAGTAGCATTGCACCGTAACTGCAAATATTTAATATACAAACTATTTTTACGTATTCATATTTATTTATTTTTAGCATGAAATAGTTTGTGAAATGCGTGCCGCTTAATCGGGTCTTTATTAAAGAGCATCGAAAGAGGATAAAATTATACCGGTAAATGGTTTTATGGTGTAATGAAATGAACGATAACTGGAAAGAGTTTTTACCGTCCATTCTTTAATTGTGATTTTAATTGCGACTGCACGGTTGGCCTAGTGGTTTAAGTGATCGCCACGCCGCTCTCTACTGCGAGGAGTATTGTGGGTTCAAACCCCACATGGGACGATATTTTGTAAAAATCCACGGCTACAGATTTATTCCTAGTGCGGGCGTTGTCTTTTAAAAAAATAAAACGAGTAAATAAATAAATAGAAAATTATGTCTGCACTGATGTTTAAATAGTGAATAAGTATATTACCACTTTATTTTTAGATTTAGGTTATATATTTAACAGAGTCTAACTTACTGGTTAAATCTTACGACCAAACGATAATTCCATTCTCCATCAAATGTCTAAACAAAATTGTAATATACTGTTTATAATATGTATCGTCGCAATTGCATTTTTATCGTGATGTGAGCAATAGCGGGATCTCGAAATAAACTCAAATCACCTGAGACTTTCAAAGTTTTTTAGTATTGTTGTTGGATTTTACTGTTTAATGGCTATATCCTCGAAAACCTACCTGTTTCCTTAGTTTTCATTATTTTTGTATAAATACATTTGTTTTGTCACTCATATGTATAATACAAGTGATAGCCTTGCCATGAAACCTTGACCACTTTTACAGTTGTTAAGGGTAAAGTGAGGTCTAATCTATTACAATTATAAATGAATTTTTAATTTACACCAAAACAAATAACTTTTTTATTTCATTGTTTCAAAAGCTCTGATTTCTGGCACTACACGATGAATTTTTACTTTTTATTACATACATACATATGGTACAGTTATAAAAAGTACGACAATCAGCTTTATAAGGCAAAAAAAGAATTCACTGAACTATCTAGTCAATTAGTAGAGAAAGAAGGCTTTGTTTGTTTGAATGGTTTTGTTGAACGAACACAAATAGTCACGATATTTTACTATGAAATATATATATGTGTTTAATATGTATAGATTTAGAGCAGTCTTTCACATTACATACGACTTTGTTTTATGATACAGGATGGCAAGCAACCAGACGGATCATGGCAAGTGACTACCACCGTCCATGGTCACCTGCAACTCTCTAGTCACAAGCAATCTTACTTGGTGAAAAAGCAATAAAACTATTACTATTAAAATACTAGGTAATGGTCATGGTACGTGCAAAAGTTAAAAGTTAAACAGAATAAAATAAATGAACAGTTGGCTGTCAAAGGCAATAAGCATATTTTAAAAGCATAAAGGTTATTAAGTTCGATAATGTAACATAGATAGCAACTTCTTGAAAATAAGCTACTTGCACAATTTATTTCTGCTCTTAATTCTAACAACTTTAACTTAGCAATCGTGCAAAATAATTCAAAACACTAGTTTAAATTAATGTAGTTAGTGCAAATTGAGCTTATACGGGATCCGTAGATTTTATTAAATAGAAATAGTGCCACATCTTAGAGAAAACTGAATGGTTTTTGTTAATGACAAAAGGTAGGGAACGATCAGACGATTTACCTGATCACTTTATGAGTGAGTTCTATCTTTGATTCATCTTCAGAATTGGGTGGAGCAGTGGGGAGAATGTGGTAGCAGGGAGCTCACAGGATGCCACTGAGCTGAGTCAATGAAAATCAATATTTCCTTCAATGAGCGACCATAGACTCTCTGTGAGGCAATGGCATCACCACGGTCAAGCAGACACAGACGGTGTTCTATGCAAGAGAACTTAGAATTTTCCGGCAGCAGTTAAATTGAGTTCCAGGTGTAACTCTGACTTATCTTCTGTTCTTCTTCTCAACTCTCTTTCGCTTTAAATATATTCTGAGTATACTAAATTTGTGCTTGTACCAAGCTAGTTGAGAGCAACAGACTTAGCCTCTATTATATTATGTATGCCCAAATTATAGTTGTCAAAAGGGGGACCTTTAATAAACCTCTGCCAATCCCTTTGGGGATATATAAGTGTTTGCATGTATTTATGAATGTATGTGTTTCCACCGGTGACTGGTGAGTGGAAGTTTTAAAGTAAGGTCCGTAGTAACAGAATTATCAACGTTTGTAATATACGAATTTTTAAACGTAAGGAGTCGTATGTTCATTTGTCCCGCTACAGCATAGAAAAATCAGTGCCAGCAATAACGGAAATCTAAATAATTTATCTCTCCATAAAGACATAAAACTCATTTACAAATATTAAATTACTAATTATCGTATAAATTAAAGGTATAAAGTGAAACTAAAGTATAGGTAGGTGATTATCAATGTTATTTGTATTAATGTTGGTAGTAAGTCTTCAAGTAAAAACTGTTACATCCCCAATGTGCAATTAGAAAAGATTTTAAACTATAAATAGACTCCTGGTCGTATTTTCCTCTTTGCTAATCCATTGATTTTATGATGAAGTTAATAAAATACAGTTACCACGCACCATCCAACTTATCGCTAGTCGTGTGCAGCTCCAGTTTAAAATATTTACAAACTGCTGCAGGTGTAGTACACCACTTTTAAATACTAATTTATTTGAATATTTCTTTTATCTTTTTGTATAATTTTTCACATATTTCACCCATTTTATAAAGCTGAAGAGTTTATTTGGTTGAACTATTGATATTTACATATGAATACGTTGGGCTTTATAACATTTCGTTGCAACTAATAAATAAAATGAATGAAAAATGTTGCAAAAAAATTAATCTTTTTTACAGACACAAACAAAGTTGCGCTGGTCAGTATAGTTGATAATTCAGTATAAATGGAAATCAGTTTGTTCTTTACGCCTTATTTACTAACTGATTATTATAATTTCACAAGTAGAGAAGATATCAGAACACTTTATATATACAAAAAAAACTGTTCTCGTGGTGACATAACTTTGATGTGAGCGAAACCGTGGATAAAAACAATTTCGTAGGATACATCATCGTGTGAGCAATACTTACATGATAAAATCTACCAGAAATGGTATGAATTAAATAAATACGTGTGTATATGAACAGAATCGAAGAAACTAAAGTAGGAATAGGAAATTGAAAAATAAGAACTAAGCAAATTAGGAATTATATTATTATTGACCCAGAAATTATCAATATTCTTTTTATCTTCTTTTTATACTGTCCCCATATCTCAGTACTAGTACTCCTCCTAAATAGTTGGATAAAATTTTGTGTGTAAATTTCAATGTGTTTCTGGATGGTTTAAAAATACAACTGGACCTGGTGGGCCTAATAACTTGATACGACGTTTATTCATTCAATGCGGTACGAAGTTCACTGGGTGAGCTAGCTAGGCTACTGTACCAAGCTTAATTTGTTTACTTAGGCTGAAAATATACAGAAAACGGTCAAAAAACTTGTGAATTATTATTTGTAATTTGTCATCAATGCAACCACAATATACCACAGCGATGAATAGCAGATATACGAATATTTCTAGAGCGTCTTGAGTTATTTTGAGAATCAAATATAATAGAAATACGAAGTCGCTTTTTTCGTTTCTTAAACCAAGGAGCTCTGAAAAACAACATTGTATTCTTTCATTAAAGCAACATTTTATTTACAGTGTAAGAAAAATTAAACATTTGGAGCATAACGATAAGTGAACAATTCAAACTCCGTACAATAAAATACCTGTAATTGACAGTATAAAATATGATAACATTCAAGTATTGGTTTATCCAAGTTGCAGAGCGGTTGAATCAATTGCCCGGTTGTAGCTTACGGGCCACGAAAGGCGATAAGCTTAACTTACGATGTCTTTTGTATTCTCAATACTTTATTGTGATTTTGTATTCAATGCTGTTTCTCGAAAACGGTTGCATTTAGTAAATAAAATAAGGATAATTTCTTTGTCAAATGTTGTTAGCAGTTATATTCATAAAATCAATCCTTTTATTCCATAAAAATCTTCGGGCATATTTGCGCAGTATGATACCCACATAGGTTTACAATAACCCTTAACATATTAATAACCAGGACTACAGGAGTTACATGTTTTGGTTACCAACAACAACACTGTTGCATTTTTCTTTCGATAAAAATATTAATTTCTAAATAACACCAAGAATGTATTAAACCAATAATTATTAATTTCGAAACAACCCGATATTTGTAAGTCATATTTATTTTCTGCCATATACATATTGTATGTTAACGACTTCAAACACGAAGGTATAATAGAATGACGGTAAAGACACCGCAATTACCTAGCAGTTGAAACTTCTAAGAAATAGTTTTTGATGCGAGGTCAGCAAACAAGGCATACAAACCTGTTTTATCTACTTTCTTCGTCGATTTAGATTAAAAATAATAAGCATGTTTAAAAACTTTTTTAGCAATAAGAAATGTAATGGCAACTTAAATTATTGTGATTTAATTATGTGCTATATAATAGTGTTAGACCTTTCTCTAAATTTACTGTGTAACACCTCCGCGACTAAACGATAGCAGAGCAAAACCGCTAAATAAATTTCACTGTTAATTATTACTATATTATCATGAGTCGAGAAGCGGAATTTGACGCGAGTTCCTTGTTTAAATATCAACACTTGACGCAACATGTCTTCATTAAATTCTACTCACCTACGGAGAACTCTTGCTAGTGACTCCTAAATCTGTTATATTTTTTAGAGCATATACCATGCATAATAATGACGTGTGACCTAAGACATACCATTATGATGACGATGATAAAATATAGATCCATTATAATCTCTTTATCACTGAAAATCAAACTTCTAGCACTGTTCACGGGGGATTTTTATTTTCAACTGAATGACTTCTGAAAAAAGATGGCATGGTGCTGCCTTTTATAACTTGCTTTATCTCAGGAGATTCTGTGCTTCTGTATACGTACTGAATATCATTGAAAGAAGCAACTTTAAAATATTTTTTAATAATCAATAAAATAATGTATATTTGGATGTGTATCGACGCGACCTCATGTAAAGAATCTTAATATAATAAGACTAAGCGAGAATGTAAACTTACGTCATGAATTTATACTTTTTTAATTAATAAAATAAATTATATTGCAGAAACAAAAAGTTATAAATAAATAGCCATCATAAGATAAGTAAATTAGCCTTGTGGCTTTAGCATGACTATCAGAGACAGTATTTTGTTTGTAATCTCGGATTTAAGTCGCTAATGTGTATAGCTTAAGGCGATTACAAACAAAATATTGTCCACAATAATCGCACTGCAAAGTCGGCAATGTGAAAACAATCTTAAAGACGATATATGAAGGTTCTTAAAACATTAAAGACGTAGGCAGATCGATTTGGCGCACGTCGACGACGCAGTTAAGGCAGGTACCTTCCGTAAGTGCTTGGGAAATGGTCGAGCCCATGAAAAATATGACACGAGGAAAAGGATGCGTGCCCTATAAGCCTTTTATGAAATCGTTAATGACCCAGTTGATGGCCTACAATGAGGTTTTTGGGCGTTTCGCGGACTATAACATGATTTTGGCGTGCCCCCGTAAACGTTGTTGGCAGGGCATTGAGAATTCATATGTGCGTTACATATCAAATTGGCTGTGTATATCTGAACTGGTGTAACAGTTTGACTGTTATAGTGTGCACCAAGCTTTTTATGGTTATAAAGCTAACTTGAATATGGTTTTTACTAGCTCTGTAAAGGACAAACCAAATGGTGTTATCATGATTGAGAGATGAGGCTTGAACTAAAGTTCAATTTTATTACTAAGGAATATGTCGATGTAGTGGGGTTTGTTTTCTTTTCAGCGTAAAATAGCGAATTGAGAAACTTTGTTAAGAAGGTACCTTTAAAAACATACTTGAATTTTCAAGTATCCTTAAAATAACACGTCTATTTGCTAAAATTAAAGTCGGTACCAAAACAATCACTGAAAATTACAATTATGTTATATACGGGTATATCTTCTTCTTAAAACACAATCATGCTTTTATAGATAAACAGCAGATGATTGAATGAATGTAATTTGAATGCTGCAGTTAAAATTGTTCTACCCAGCAACGTATGAACCACAAGTGTATTTTAGACTAATATTATAAAACAGAAAGTTTGTAAGTGTGTATTCATATGTCTGTTGCTTCGTCGCTCAAACAGCTGCACGAGGGATGAGCAAGGAATTATATTAATAAATACTAGTAACGTAAAGTAGTAGTACTAGTAAAGCAGTAGTTTTAAATCAACTATTTTTTAATTTGAAAAATTACTAATGTCGCATGTACAATTTAAATGCTATTTTTCGTGAATAGCAGGCTTAAGTTTTTAGAAAACCACAGAAGAATAATTTTAAATTATATATTAGTAATACAGAACCCCTTTTACACGCGCCCTACTTTAATTGACCAGGTTTTGTATACATGAAAAATATTCTTGTCTAGAGACACACAAAGGTAGAGATTTAGACACTATTATGCCTAAGTATATAAAGGTAGGCTTTAAAAAGATTCATTCCAATAGGTTTTATCAAATATATTACAACATTAAGTTACGGTTTCTGTTTTTTTACACATATTTAGTTCTCCCGAAAAAACTTTAAAATTATATTTGCTAAAAACGCTATATACGTAGGTACTTACTTCTAAAATGGAAAAACAAATGTGTATCTTTCCTTTTTCCTCCCAACAATCGTGACTGCCAAGTTGGCGAGTGAGGAGGACTGGGGCACAGCGATCTCTTTCTGGGAAGTTGTAATTCTTCAGAATCGATTCAGGATCGACGGTGTGGCGATCCTGAGGGAAGAAAACTTAGCTGGCAATATGAGCCATTGACTGGACCGCGGGCCGCCAATAAGCGGATGCCTGTGGCAGCAGATTAATTACTGGGGCAGTGAATGGAATAGTGGCCTGATAACATCATAGTGCAATAGTGCAATAGGACCACTGACCACGCTGAGATTGAATGAGAAAATGTTCTCCCCGGGATAGGGCTTGACAAGACGTGGCTTCAATTCTGGGAGGACTTAAAATAACATGGATCAGGTCCTCAGAGAGTAGAGCGCCTGAGGACGGCCATCAGAATAATCTTGCAATCATCACACACCCCTGGCTCCTATATCCTCAAGGAGCAGAAGATCCGAAGACATTTTCCACCTCGTCAACTAAGGTGCCCGTCTTTTATAACCTTTTCATAACCGCTGATAAAATTGTACTTTTTGCTTACTATTATACTTTCATACTATTTATCAGCACTTACATAGTTATAACTTTGTAAAATTATCTTAAGTCACATAAAAATAGTACGCTTTTTACATTTTTATCTTATACGTTGCCAACATAACAAATAAGGCTAATTTGTTATTTATGTACATAACAAACAAGACTCCTTAATCTTATTTGTTATGTATGTACTATGTTTGTACAAAAGACTGTAAAAAATTTATATAATACTAAGTACATTGCTTCCGATTTTTTTCTATACAATTTTTGGTGCCACCTTACTGTCCATCGATCTTTTCTGGGATTAAGATTCTTACCCAGTTAACAATAATTAAATCAACAGCAATAATAACTGATTACTAGAATTTTCTTAAAGATCTAGTTAACCAATACTAAATTCGAAGTGTTCCATGCGTGCGCACCTTTCAAAGCAAAACGGCGACACATATTAGCTGGCTAAGGGGGTAAGTTGTGCCAGAGTTCTCAGATACTACTTTCTTAAAGTTTACTCGAGTCCCTAACAATAGACTCATATGTAACAGAACAACGTGTCCTTTTAATCGATTCGATTCCAGTACAACACTTGAACGTGCGTAATAACACCTACAAAAATTAAAATATATAGAAATTGTAAAAATCTTACTTACCTACATGTAGCTCACCTGCTAAAAGTTGGCCCGTTGGCAAGCTTTAGAATATAAGAAACTGTTTTTATAATGTTATTTTCGACCTAATTAGTGTCTTTAAAAGTGTGCGCTAATGGCTAAAGTTCTTTGATAAGATACAGTTACTGTTTTATTTGTTTGTTTAAAATAAAAAAATAATAATGCTCGTTCTCGCTACCACCGCACTTGACATTCGCAAGTTTTAATTGCCGCACTTCGTGGCCCTTCTGCGGCCGAAGTGGGCGACCCGCCGCGACCTAAGCTTTCACAAAAACTACAACATTCTGTAGGTTTTAGTTGTAAACACGTCGTATATAGCCGCAAATATGTAGTGACATGTGTTGAGATTTGGAAGCTTAATCTGTTGTGCAGTTTATGTTGCGATACTCGGACATGTTTGTATATATGTACTTGTACATTGTGAATGACAGTTACGTATTTACGATAAAAATGTTCTAATTCGTTGCTCTGTCGAGAAAATGTCTCAATTTCAAACTTGTGTCTCAATTTTTATGTAGGAGTATATATATATACACATATATGTATATGTATAACACACACATATATATATATATATATATATATATATATATATATATATATATATATATATATATATATACATAATTATATATATAAACTAAAGTTACATTACAAACTATAAATTGATTATGTCAATGGTTAAATTCAGAGTTTTTACTTCTTAACTAGGTTATTAAAAAATCTCATTAGTCTCAAAGTCATTTTACTGTTTTCTAGTCCATAGAAATGACATTTTCAACCAATAGTATGATGTTAGTTTAATAACGATTTATTTTACTGTAGGCATGGTTCGATGATTCAAGACACTAAAATTGTTATTTGAGTGAACTGTACAAATGTAATAAAATTCACTCGCTGTAAGTAACTGAACAAAACATGTAAGGAGAAAATAAAAGTTATAAAAGGTCGATGTCACATAGAGCTAGCAGGTCCAAGGCACGCATTTTAAAAAATGACACAGCTTATATTCCTGAGCGAGAGAACGGAAGCGAACGGAAGAGCCGCGAGGACGCGGTGCGAGGGACGGGGGACATGGTAGTTTATGGACTGAACTGATACCGGGAACCCAGGGAAGTGCCCCAAGCTTACGGTTAGGATTTGTGTGCGCGATGAATTTACATGGAATTTTGTTTTGATAAAATGCGTGCCAAAATTACTACAAGTCAGTGTGGTATAATATTAGTGTTTAAAAAACTTTTTAATTCATCATATCGTATACGTAGAAAATCACAATGCTGTCCATTTCATGTCTACAGATCGATGGTGTCATCCGAAAATAATTTTAAAACTAAAGTTGTGTTCGAGCTTTTCTTTATTTTCAGAAAAAATGTTGGTAATAAAATGATACACTACTCCATGGAATATGTCATTAAGTCAAATACAAATTAAAGATAGTTGACTAAAAGCTTTACTTCGTCACTGATTAATCTAACCAGTTTTAGCCACTTGCCCGTTAAATAGACTATTGATCATACTTAGTGCGCGATAATCTTCAGGCTAGGGCGAGAAATGGTGCGGGATCGTCCGGGACGGGTGAGGGGTGATGCGGTACGGAGAGCGGGAGGGTCCTGCGTCAGACATGACTTATTACAACCACCAGGATACAACCCCATTTCGGCCCTAATGACGACACTTCGTATAGGAGCCTTAATTTCGACGCCCCACGAATTTTATTAACGCATTCAAGTAGCACGCAATTTGGGATGTATCCATTTCACTGTTGCCGATGTCGTATACGATTAACTTTCTTACGATACTCGTGATTAATTTCTTTCAGGGATGTAAGACATCACATGTCCTAAATAAAGGCCTTTTATATATTTAGGATAGTTTCAACTTAGTAATTACAAAAAAGTTTCTAAGATGAAAAAACCCTGGAACGTAATCCTGAGACTTTTAGATACAAATCTATTGTGACCTTCCTTGAGCTTGTACAAACTTTAAGAAAGGCAGGATGAAAGCCTTACCCTTTGCTCGACAAATGATAGAAAAGTTACTTACATCATGAGACACACTTATTCTGTCCAGTAACTTTATACTTTGTATATTTAGTCCAAAAACAATTTTGCCACTCACCAACTTTTTATAGGTCGCACAAATGTTATTCGAATTACGGGCCATTTCGCCTGTATTCCTTTATACACTCGAACCCTTCATAAAGGGCAGACAATGAGGGAGAGCTATACTTCCATTCTTCGTAATTTGAGCTCCATAACCGGTACTAAACCGTTTATGATGCGGTTCTCGGAAAGGTTAAAAACGGTCGGAACGGACAGCACGTAAATCAGTTACAACAAGCTCAATAAAATGCTAAAATGAAAATGTTTTGCGGCAACACTACAATATATGGAACGCGGTTTATTAGGATGTTCGGCCGTTATGAAGCCGTTGAGCTTTTAACTTTCATGTGTTACATTGTCAAAAATATTAAGTCGTGGTGTAACTACTGAACAGTCATACATAGTCGCGAGTTGCGTATTTTTGGAGTTTTCTTTATTGACAACACGATCGATATTATGCTCTGCGATTAATTACACCTGTCTAGAGACGTTATTGAGATTTGTTGCTAGTTTAAATAACGAGTGATTCTATTTTAAATAAATGTATATTAACGTTAGAAATATAATATCTATCGCAGAGGAGCATAGGACGAGAAAACAAGAAAAATAGAAAAGAACAATTAGAATAGTTTATTATACACAATTTTTTATTTACGAGAGTGTATAGAATTATCTATTCTTATATAATTTAAAGTACTCTGTTCTATATATATTATATAATATATAAATATACATATACAACTGGTGGTGCTATAGCTGAAAAGACAACTTTTTAAATCGGCAAATCAACTGTAAATAAACAAATTCATGGTTAGATTTGGTGTGTACTATCCTAAATCATAAACTCATAAAAACTTATACAATAATACTTTTGATTTCGATAAAAGTAAATAATAAAAATATCTGGTTGAAATTATGTATATACTTACTTACTTACTACTATAATTACTAGGTAGTAGAGCCACGCTGATTTCAGCACGAGCGGGCTGGTTCGACCGGGGCAGTACTACCCTCCCATAGAAGACCAACCTACAGCGCCAGCATCTGTGTTGTCGTGTTTCGTTGGTGAGTGTGAGACCGGAGGCCCATTGATGCAGGGGTGACAGTTATCTTGGTAACTGTGTAAGCCTTGCACTGCCACGATGACTGTCATGCCTTTTACGTCCCCAAGCGAGGTGTGAAAAAGCATGTCACAAGGCCGCCATAGTGTGGGTCACCATACTGCATTGTCTGCATTTGCAATGAGCATGGTGACCACAACTCTTGGATTCTATTCATGCTTTCCATCAGGCAGAGTAGTCACTTTGGCAGGTTCTTAATATAGAAAAAAAAAATATGCAGCCAATCCTATTAACATATATTCAATACAATACACATACATTCAACAGTATTTTCTAATTACATCTGTTTATTTTTAGTAATCTGTTATTACGCTAAATAACAGGAATCAAATGTCAAAGGTTCAAATGTCATACATATAAAAATGTCGAATTTGACACCTAGCATCAAGTTAAAATTTTTACATGTTGAATATTCATTGTAACAAACAGAGTTTACACCGTATTTCTCATTAACAACAGACTACCAATCAGTACTGCAACGGTTGGAATTCTAATTAAAGTCAACACGTCACCTCTTCCTGTACCTACCTACCGCACATATTCAATAGACCTGTTGAATTCTCTTGTATTTTGTATTCGCTCTAAAAAGAGACAAACATATTTATTGATAAAGATGTTGCAAAAACTACTTTTGATCATCATAAAACGTTAGAGGCTCTCCAACAAAACAAGGTAACAACTACAACAACTAAGTACGTATGACAATTGCGACGTTATGAAATGACATATGAAAAATCCTTTTTTCACATGGGTTCTAACAAAATAATGTCTCTCTAGTACTTTACGTAGCTTATAATGTCAAGCGTACAGTACAAGAGTATAGTTGAGAACTTTGCATGCACTATTTAACTCGGAAGCTCTGTAACTTCACAAGTCCGTCGACTCTAAGTACTGAGGGGTCACTCATTAATAGTAATTAGGGGTCATTCAGAATTTTATGTATAAAATTAGAAGTGTCTTTCCTGTATTGCCTGCACCTATCACAAATGGAACAGGAGATTTAATAAGTATACTATTGTTTAGTATTAGTATACATAAAGATATTTAACTATGTCTCTATATTATTAGTTTTTAAGAGTTATTTATTTTTATTTCTTGCTTAAGTTCAATAATGTAGGAAAAAATATATTAAGTACACATTTTGTTACGAATCGCTGGCGTTATAACTTTAACTTTAAATATTCATAACCATGACAAATACCGAATTACCTGATATTGAATAACTGATGTCACAAGAATGTGTAGAACCTGTTAAAAGGTAAACAAATATTGTGAACCTAGAATTATTTAAGTAAGTTTCATTTTTATTCAACTGACGTTTAAAAGTTTTTATGAAATCTAAGAATGGTATAAAATACAGACGATAACACTAACATTATGTTCAAAAGATCTTCTAGTAACTAAGACGCCAATTCCAAATGAAATACAAGTAAATCAAAGAACATCTTGTTGGACACTTCCTTCACTTATTTTTTGAAAAAGTAGAGTGAGTGCCAAGTGTGAAGAAGTGAGGAACAAGGTGACAGTTTACTGAAAGATTTTACAAATATGAGAACAATACTAAGCTCTTCGTAAAACAACTGAGCCATTTTATAAAAACTAGTAGGTTTTATGTCTTAATAATAAATTAACTTCAAAATTAAGCAGTGATAATGACGCCGAAATAAACAACCAACACAAACTGAAATATATATGATAAAAATAATTTGAACCTGTTGTGAAATTATGTTATGTTAAAGTGTAATACGTTTACATCTAAATCGCATTAATTGTTAATTATTTGACATCATAAAATGCAGCAAAATCAAATTTGATCGATGTGGAATAACACTGCCGTATTTAATATTACTAGTGGTCGCCCAGTGGTCGAAATTCGACCATAATATAATAAATTTAAATTGTAAGTGACTTAATATACATTATTAAAATATAATATTCAAACATTATTAAGGTTCTACTGTCGTTAACTAAACTACTATAACCACAGATTTGACCAAGACTGTTATTTGCCAACTTCTTTTTTGAACAAATTATTAAAAAGAAGTAACTGACAATGATCTTTTACTGCAATGAATGACCGCAAAAAAAGGATTACTGCGTTCCGATTCCAGTGAAATTGTTGTTGTTACATGTTTGATTAATACGTTCTTGTAATCTATAATTAATAACAGTGTCCACATCATAAAAATATAATTGTGCATAACATGGTGAGCGACCATATGCGGCAGTCATTGGACTTGATCTGTGATAAAAAACATCATATATTTTGAAATGATACACTCTACTTGTAACCGCCTCAGCAACTTTGGCTTCTGAGCTAACCATAGCAAGACATGAATTATATTTCCCAATATTTTCAAAATAATTTTTTGATTTACTTTTTATCGAAGGTTCATTTGAAGTAAGTCCATCATACAACGATTTAAAATATTCATTTTGACTTAAGGGTGGTAATATTGCTTTACCCTTGTGACAACTTAAAGTGAATGCAGTTCGGTCGCCTAAAGTCACTTCAGATTCAAAATATACCGCATTGCAAAACCTGCACTCTAAATCCATTAATCTACAATCATAACTTTAAAATACATTTGGAATGATATTTAGAGCACATTTAAATGTATCTCTCAAAATCATATTACTATCGACTATATACTACTGATGAGGAATTATTCCTTCTTCTTAGAGAAATATTCCTTCTTCTTTGTCTCTCACTCCGACCCGTTAATATTTTATGTCGAGGCATAATTAAAGTTCTGTCATTAAATTACTGAAATCAAGGAGCAAAAAGTTTTTACCTTTATGATGATGTTGTTAATTCTGATAATTCGTGCACATTTAAATGTACGTATCTCTCAAAATCACTTATTTATCCTGAAGTATATGCAATTACTGAAATCGTAAGCTACAATTGCTTTGAACCAGCACTAGCAAATTATATTTTTTTGTACCTGAAAGTTGTTGTTGCAGATTGCTGCTACAGAGCTTTCTTTATGCATATAATGATAGTCCGTGTACATTTAAATGTATCTTACTGCTACACAACTTATATATATTACATAAATTTGTATAAGCGCTCAGTATTTCACGTAGTATTCGTCAAATAAAACTTTTCTGTTTGACATTCAACTATGTCTATAATAAACAAAAGAAACAATTTGAACCCAGGCGCTTTGGGGGGCAGTAAAGGAACCCCCACAAAAAGTTCTTACACGGGAGCCATCAGCCGTCATCTACAGCCGTAAGTAGCCCGAGGTACTTCGGGATTCCAGGGATTGCCTTACTAGGGTGCACTTGGTTCCCTGGCTTCTGGTACCTGAAACACCGTGCGGTTATTGGTCGGTTCGAGTCCGACATAATCAGCTTTCGGTAGTATCCGTGGAGATTACCTCACAAAAAAAGGGGATAAACGTAAAAAGTACTAATGAGAAGCATGGAATAAAGATGTCGTCAATTTCACAGTTAAATAAATAATATTCTGAACCAATACTAGTTATTCCCACAGAATGATAAATGGAATATTCGCGAGGATACCCGCGGCATGTTCACATAATTACCACAAGTGCCTCGATGATCAACCGTTAATCCCGTAACTAGAATAAATTTGCATTGTTAACCGCGTTTGCACGCATTCACTATGCACAAGTGCGTTCAACTAATATAAATTTGCTAACAACACGCGTTCTGGAATATTTATGCATCTACAATACTTAGGGTTGCCAAGTGTTACCGTTGTTGGTGATTATCAAACATCTAAAACTAGTATTCGATCTCGTCGTAAAGATAACAGCTATCTCGTCATTTTATCAATTGCCGTAATATAAAACTCATAGTATGACTAGCCCCGATCTAGACTGATCACTAGACTGATCTCATTTATATCATCACATTTAGGTTACACACATAACAAATACATTACACAATTCACATGTTTATAAAGGAATTGCAGCTAAGTTTTTTATAAATCCTGAAATTGGCTTTAGAAGTCAAATTGGCAACCCTAGGAATATGCTTCATAAGTTCGAGTAGTGACGGCTTCTAGGAAAAAATTAACTCTATTATGTGCAGGGATGAATGTAAGGGGTTGTTTTTCCTCATAAATATGTCACATTCTCATTGTTAATTATCACTAATTGTTTTTAAATAATAAATATAGCAAAACATAGTCATATATTTCTTTCCCCTCGTTCTAACTTTTTTATAATTGCATGGATGGCTCAAGGATTTTATTTCACAGTTTTAAGTCAGAGAGAGACGAATCCTATTATCACCATAACAAGTCCTGATGATGGAATCTCAGGGAAATCGTGTGAAAACCTCAAATTTAGCAGGCCTGACATCGTGTTTTAGTTTATTTCTCTAGCTATACAAGTATTTGAATTTAGTAGATTTATATATTTTTTTAGATTTTTAGTAGTTATTCTTTTAAGATATTTGTGTTTGTGTGTTTGTGTTGGATTACACCAAGCACAGCGGGTAGCGGCCATTCAAATCATACGCAAATACCACACCATACGAGTATAATAGGAAGCGGAGACAATTCTTGCACGTTGCCCGCCTTTTGATATCCGGTGGATATGGCTGTGAGGGTTTATAATCAAATTTGTGCCGTCATGTCACCAGGGTGAGACTTGAACGAGCTTGAAATGCGGCGAAACTCTCACCGAAAGGCACTGTGATGTAGAGGTGCATGCGGCTGGAATGCGCGTCAACGTGCCGTGCCATTCTGCCTAACCTCGAAGCTAGGGAAGGTAGGGAGGGAGGTCTCATCACCTACCGCCTGATACAGATCCTCACCAGGCATCGTTGCTGCGGTAAGTATCTGAATCAAATCAGACGCAAGTAGACGTCATAATACCACCACAGGGCAGCCGACTGAGACTTTATACGGACTCCAGACAGCATACGCTGTAAGACTGCATCGCGTCGGCGAAGTTCTGGTCGAATAAATCGGACGTAACTTGTTCCTTGTAAGGAGGATACAGTGGTAATTTTTTACGTAGTTGGTATACTCTCAGATATAGATCGCTAAACAGAATCGTGAGATGGTTGATCCCGAGAGAAGAAAACATCTGCAGCGTTATAAACCGTGGATAAGTAATAACCGAGTAGGACATTACATTGCAACGTTAAGTAATTCTAACCAGGTCAGTCTAAGGACGGGTGACCATTCTTGGGAAGTACGTCAAGCAATCGGTCCCGGTGACCATATGAACAATCGTTAAGGGTAGTATGAACCCTAAAAAATCTTTCTACAGAACTTAAATATCAGTTAGCACTTGGGTTGTGGAGGCTCATGGGAGTAGATCTGCGTAAAAATCGAATTTCAACCGTATCACAGCAAACTTACAGCCGACCCTAACTTAATTTGGGAGAAAAGGCTCGAAGAAATAAAATTTCCGCTTTAGTTCCTTTCAATATGAAGAAAAAATACTATTCCTAATGGTGAGAAGTTGAGTGATGTTGAAAACAATTTATTTTTTGGGCTCAAATGTATACTTCCTAGTTTATCTAAACAATGTAACAGACTTATCATCCTTCTTAAATTTAATATTGTCTAACATATTACTTGGTAATAGAAATTACAGTACATAGTATTTTAAATTTCATATTTAATCATTACAAATATATCTTACACTAAAAACGGTAAAGAAATCTCTTTCAAAAGTAAGTAGAATCGAATTACAAAGAGCTACAAAAAAATTATAAATATAAGGGAAAAATATATCAATAAAAACTTAATAGGTAACATTGTTACAGCAATGGATATCTTCTAGTCTGTTGGAAGTCCGTGACCCCTTCTCTTGGCCTTTGTTATCGAGTAGAAGTCCTCAAAGTTATATTTGTTTTAATTTAAAAACAACTTTAAAAATTAATCATAAGAAATAAATAAAACAAAATTAGGAATTCATTCCAGTAAAGAAGGACACATTGACGCCAATACCAGCCGTGTACAGCAGGACCATGCATTCTAAGCCAACAGCGCAAGTAAGCTCCGTTCTTTTTGACTACGAACTCAAGTGTACTTAGAAGCGCAGGTCACGTCAAATTGGTCGTACGCAACTTTGTACTGAATTTTCGATATGTGTATCTATTATTTTTGCTGCAATCTTCATGAAAAATCTTCCTTCGCAAAAGCGAAAAGGGTTCTCTAGTTCATATCTTGAATGAATCCGACTTGACCAAGCTATTTAATCACAGACAGTATTCAGTATATTGTTCCCTGTAAACTTTTCTAAAAATATTTTTAATTTGGATTCCATTGTGTGTAATGTCATTTTTAATGCCAAATTCATTGACAAAAATAAGGTTACATTTTCTCACATCCCCATCCTTACTCGCACCAAACAGATCTTAAACACACAAACATCTCAACATATGACACGTCGATAGTTTAGAGTATTCTAACGACTATGTGGCTGATAACTTATACACAATAAATATACATTCGTTCTGTTTTAACACGCTTTTATTTGCTTAGTATCTATCTATGAATCTATGTAACGGAACCTTTGAGCGTGATTTTCACTTCTTTTAGAACGACAGATTGATTTGAAACTTTACACTCTTGTCAGGGCCCGATGACTATGCAATAACTTGTATAGTTTGTCCCATTACCCTTATCAGGATCTTCAGGATTAATGATTTTTAACACGTTTTTATAAGGTTCGTATGTAACGAAATCTATGATCGTGATTTTAATTTTTGGAACAGATGATATACACGAAATTAAACCAATGTCGAAACAGTTACCTGTAAAATATAACTACTGTACCGCTGAGAGACGAATATTGCCATTGTTTCTGAGTTGGGCATCAGCTGTCCACAAAATACTAGGCTGCACAGTTGATCATGCATCGTCAAGACTCTAAACTGGAAGGGACAGGGCCTCAATATAAGCGACAAATATATCTCACAGTTACGGTTTAACGATGATGTTGTAGTCATGGCAGAATCGCTGCAGGAACTTGAAGAGACAACCTTAATGAAGCCTCCCAACGAATTGGTCTTCGGATTAACCTGAACGAGACGAAGGTCATGTACAATGGTCTCCTCGCTCCGGAGCCAGTAATCATTGATGACACAGGACACACAGGATAGTGACTGTGGGACTAATTTATAAGTTCAAAGTAGCTTAACGTGCTACGGCAAATGCTATGCTCGGTGTCTCTCTGAAGGACAAAATTCGGAATGAAGTGATTCGCCAGAAAACCAAAGTGACCGACATAGCTGTTAAATTTAGTAGGTTTAAACGGTAATGGGCTAGTCATATATGTTGCAGAGCCATAGCAAAGCATATTCTGGAGTGGAGACCGCGTCTTTACAAACATATCGTGAGAAGTCCTCTGACCAGATGGCGGAATAACTTACATAAAAGGGCTCGCAGCCACAGGCTGCAAAAAGCAGCAGCCTGGGCTCTATGGTGCACCTTAGGAGAGGCGTATGTCCAACAATGAACTCAAACAGGCTGATGATGATGACTTAATAAGCAGCTCACTCAATTTTAGGTAGTAGAGAAACACTGATTTCAGCACGAACGGGCCGGTTCTACCGGGGCAGTACTACCCTCCCACTGAAGATCAACTTAAAGTGGCAGCATCCTTGCTGTCGTGTTTCGTTGGTGTGTGTAACACCGAAGGTCCATTGTTTGTTGTCGTGATAAGAGTGTGCAAATTCAATGCCACAATGACTTTCATGCCTTTTACGGCCCCAAGCGTGGTGTGAAAAAGCATTTTACTAGGCTGCCATAGTGTAGGTCACCGTACTGCATTTTCTGCATTCGCAATGAGGATGGTGACCACAACTCTTTGATTATATTCATCCACCTTCGTTCTTAAAATAAATTTTCATTAAAATGATATACCGGGTAATAACCAATTTCTCTTTAAAACTGGAGTTTTTACTCAAGATACTATGTTTTAGTTTACTAGCTCTATTATTAATAATTTAAAAAAAAACACAAAGCCTTTTCAAATCTTTTTAAAGCGTTCGACACTGCGTCTATTCCCATTTTAATCTCTAATCTGGAACGTTGCAGCGTAAGAAGTATTGCCCTAGATATTTTCCACAGTAACTTGAGCTGCCGTATAAAATATGTTTCAATAGATTCTGTAGTCTGTGATGAAAATTATGTCCATTTCGTTGTTCCTCAGAGCAGCGTTCTGGGTCTACTATATTTTCAACTTATGCTAATGATCTTTGCAAAATGTCACTTCCAAACTGCAAGGTTCTAACATATACAGATGACGGGACTCTCCTTATCACTGGTGGAAACTGGAAGGAAGCTAAGCTTAATGTAGAATCAGCACTAAAACAAGTTATAAACTGGCTAGACCTTTTTTCTCTCAAGTTATCTAAAACAAGTACATACCAAATACCATTCATCAAGCTTCTCAGCCTCCTACCTCTTTATCTCTTTGTATCCTTATATGTAATTCATCCACCATTAGCAAGGTGATTCGTTGCACTTACGCCTTCATAGTATGCACGTCATATATCAAGTACCTTGATGCTATAATAGATAATACACTGACTTGGACACATCATGTAGAATCTTGTACGTCTAAGAGTCAGGCTCTTAGACGTACAAGATTCTACATGATGTTACTCTTTGTCAATCTATTCTGCCTTATATTTTTATCAGTTCAAAATTTAATAATAAACATATATATAATATAAACATTTGAATAATATCAAGTCACTTTTAATAAATATAAAACGGCGTGCGTCGCTTGGTTTCTAAATCTAACATAGACAGACTTCGAATTACTTTTAATGTAACCAGCCACAGTTATGCGTTCACATAAACAAACACTCACACACACACACACTTCTTCACTCACACACCTTCAACTAAACGTTAACAGAACTACATTACAATTACTCTTACACTAACCACACAATACACGTGCTGCCTTTTTTGTAAATATTTGGCTTTATATGTTTTTAATTATAGTCTTTCTTTTTTCTGATATTTCTCAATTATAGTTTTATATTTTTTGGACTTCTTGTTTTATTTGGTAGAGGACGTTGAAATCTGCATCACAATTTTATTAATTCTGCGTATGTTAGCATTTTCAATTTTAGTGTGGAATAGAATTTGGTAACAATTTTTTTTTATGTTTTTACTTCAGAATAAAATTTATTATTCATAATATGTACAAAGTAAATGTGCAAATCTGACATCAGATTGACTGATTGATTTCACCTAAAACCATTTTAATAAAGTATTTAATAAAACTCATTTGTTGAACAACTTAGAATACTTGAATTTTTATATTTTTTTTTTTACTTCCATTTATTAAAACTATAATTCAAACCTCTTTGTTAAAGTTCGATCCCGTTACAAAAATCACAATTCAAATTTCTAGTAGAAATAGGAAATTGAGTCTGTTTTATTGTAATTTTCATGATCGTTATTAGGGGCACAGGAAAAGCAGGATACAGGTTTCATCCTTAAAAGGACTTTCTAAAATTTGGTATGTCTATCATCACTGCCTCGATAGCGTAACGGTAGCGAAAGCGACTGCCGTGTTTGAGGTCTTGGGTTCAATTCCCTGGTCGGACCAAATGTTTGTACCTATATTCTGCAAATATTTGTTTTGGAGTTTCGGTGTTTTCTGTGTATAATATGTATGTATTTACAAAAAAAAACGTATATAAGTATTTTATCAGTCGGTCTAGTTATCATAGTACAAGCTCTGCTTACTTTAAAACTAGATGACGTTGTGTGTTAAGTGTCCAAAATATTTATTTATTTATCATTTTAAACAGATAACCTTCTATAAATACGTCCACAAAAACTTGATGGAGGTAGTTTTATGTTGGAATTGATCCGAATAAAAATATCACATTAGTCTAAAACTGGTAGATATAGTTACAAAAAATTTCGTTACTACGAGTATTTTTAGGCCTCAACAAGGTGTCAAACCTTTGAATATGTAATGTCCACCTAGATTTCTAAATCCTTTCAAATAGGATATCTATGTTTGTGCTAAATATATAAAGATAGAATCGATATGGTATATTGTTTAAAAATTATTAATCTACAACATACATAGCTACACATAGGGAATATTACAACAATACAATGGTCGTATATAGACCCTTTGGGTACTGAACCCTAATAATTCAATGTAATATTTTCTTAACCAATACATTTAAAATGGTAAGGCTCTTTTTGGGTAACCAGAGTCGGTAAATTCAACCCAACCCAGGTAGACTAAATAAGCCAATCGTGTGAATACTCAGAAGTTTGCTTCTTAAATCAACTATAAAGACTATTTATTATCTAAAATATAAAAACTCGTGCTTTTTAATGATTATTTCAGTTATCTTATGTTCGTATGCCAAACCTGATTTACCATAAATCACTTACAATGAAAGAATGAGAGAAACTACGATTTAAATATTTCAAATCAATTCATGTAACATAAATTTAACCTACAGCAGCTACGTTAACATTTAGTAACGAAACATAAAATGTAGGTACAAAATACTGAGCTCATTGGCATTAGAGCTGAAAATCGCTCACTAAACGCCCATATTTGAACACGCCCTTTGTAAGTATGCCCTAATGAAGGTGAATAGACAAATTAAACAGTCCCCATAGAATAACGAGAGTCGTTTCGAAGATGCTGCTCTAACGTTTTTCGACTGTTTCACGTGAAAAATAATTACATGGTGGGGGTGACGTATGGGCGCTATTTAAGCCGGCCCAGAGACTAATAGGTACGATAAACACTCGCAATTAAAGCATTGCTACGCGACGCACGCCTTTCTTTGCGCCTCTAGTAATAGAGATTTGTTGTGCGCCGCTTTACTTCTAGTACAATTGCGATGTAAAATTTGTTACGCTGTTGTTAGCGCGGAGTAATGGACGACGTTATGTTGGTATTTCTGCGAGCGGAATTGTAGTGACCATTTATACCAGTATCTGAGTGGTTTAATGTGTACAATAACAATTGGCCTATCGAATTTCCAAATTTTACAATTGCCTTTATTTGTCTGAAAACAATTATACGATACATTTTGGAAGAAGTTTGACTTGAAGTCAAAGAAACCATTTGACATGGTTTGCAACGTTATATATTGCACAGATTCTAAAAAAATCTAGAACAGTCAAGATAATATTAATGATGAATACTTAAAGTGTTTTTTAAACACATCTATGGTCAGAACCCTTCCATATGTCGATGTTTGAAAAGTTATCTTTAATTGCTTCAAACAAATAAAAAAGAAGACTAAATGCCAATAAAACTTTTTTATCATATGAAAACAGTACCAGTACTGGAGACAGTATTCATAAAAATCGATAACCAAGGAACAAAGACGTATTTATTTCTATAAAGATTTATTTCTTTGTTAGAAATCCAAATACAGATGATCTTTAAAACTAACCAATATTTGGTGTGTGCCTAACATGTTACCAAGTATCAGCTATTTTTTCAGTGCTCCAGAAACTAGTTACTTTGTTATAAAGAACTCTGATTTGTTCGAATCTTGTTTTACATTTAAAAGAAGAGAAAACTTGCATTATGTTGCATAAAGGTGAAATTGATGCACTTTAATATGATAAGAAAAATACTGAACATGAATAGCCAAATCAACGCATATTCGTGACTCATTAATCTTTCTGAAGCAAATAATAAATTCACACATCTTTTCTACCTAGTGCACCTGAACAAATAAAATCTAAGGCATCTTATTATTATAAGATGCCTTAGATGTACCTGTTTGTTTGCTGCCATTCCACAATAGACTTTAGCTGAAACCGTATAAACTCTCACTGATGATCTGGTAATTTCATTGATACATCAGCCCACTACGAGTCGTTCACTCAATACCTAGTGCACTGACATGTTTTATATTCTGAAAGAAGACTAAATCCAGATCCAAATTTTCTCAAATCTCCTTCTTGATACATTGCTTATATATTTATTCCTACTTTTATTATCGTTATTTGTTATTGTTACACTGTTGAGAAATAGTTAAGTAGCAGCTTAGGCCATAAAAAAGGCATAACAAAACGACTTATTTGGGTCCAAATTTGTACTTGTTACTTTGTCTAGCTATCATCAATGGACCCCTGAGATTGAGCGATAAGACCATCCATTGTAGTTACCGCCTCCAATGCCGTATTATTCACAACTGCCTTGGGGCACCCCTCAACTAGGACCTCCAAGTCCAGACAAAAAGTGACTTATCTCAATAGTTTGACTTGAAGAGTAAGCTAGTAAATAAATTGTGTTTTAGAATTTTGATTAGCTCAGAAAATGTCCGTCTACGTAAGAAGAAGTTTATATTATATTACAGAGGCGTGTACAAACTTTAAAGAATAATATTGCTGGGACATAAAACCTGTATTTATAAAAGAAATGGTGCATTTTTAGTACGGCATTTTCTAATCGTCGTACTATCAAAATGATACTTTCCAAGAACTCATTCTTGGCAGTATTGTAAAAACCCTCTTTTTAAAGTGTGGTAACCCCCTCGGCCATCACAACAGGCACACTAGGCTCCACTCAAAATAAGTATAAGTCGCACAAGGGCAGAAGCTGTGCCGATTAACTTTGGAGCAAGTTGTCGGAAGTGCTCGTCGAAAAGCCACCCCTTATCAAGGATTCGGTCTAGATATTTCATCTTGTGCTTGAGGTCTCAGGTTCGACTCCCGGGTCGGACGAAACGTTCATATGATCTGCAAACGTTTATTTCGGAGTTTGGATCATTTCTATATATAACCTGTATGTATTTACAAAAAAAAAAGTATATTAGTATTCTATCAGTCAGTCCAGTTATTATAGTACAAGCTCTGCTTAGTTTGAAACTAGACGGTGATGTGTGTTAAATGTCCGAAATATTTATTTATTATTTATGTATTAGAAACCTGTTGTTTTAAAAAATACGTCGACAATGCAGTAAAATAAAAACTTGATGATCAGTGATTCTGTGAAAAAAATGTAAGAAAAACATATTGAACATCAAATCGGTTTTCATCATTTCAACCGAAAGACGTCCACTGCTGGACATAGGACATCTTCCCCAAGATTTTCAACAACAACCGGCCTTGTGTTGCTCTCACCCTACGGTTTCCTGCGACCTTCATCAAATCACTTTTAATAAATTCAAAACATCTTCCCCCTCGTACAAGCTAAACTGCCATAAACAAAATGTAAAAAAGCTCTTGACAGAAGTAGGTTTGTATAACGAATTCAAAAAGAAACTTAAAAAATGATTTGATACTTAAAAAATGTACTTACATGGAAAATGTTACTATGAAATATAAAATTCTTTAAAAAAATTGGATTGGCTAGTGATTTATTTACGTTTTTCATGCTACCCTATATTCAAGATGCTTGCTTTATTGGAATGTATACAAAACAAAAACACGTTATAAGTGCACCTGATAAAAAGCTAATCATAAACGTTTAATGCTGGAGCTGGAGATTTATTCCCAGTTCACCCTAGACAGTTTGCAACCCTTCTAAATTTAAATTTGGTCACTGAAATCTTTTTGCTTCATACGTGTATGGCTTATATGTATAATATAATAAATAATAGAGAGATACGTTCTCTGCCATAAATAGGTTCATCGGTTAACTTAATAAATAAAGCATTAAGAGTGGAAAGCTTTGCACGTGATGATCCACATGAAATATAACAAACAACGCAAGGGGCACGTTGTGTAGCATTATACCGTGGAACTCTTTGCTTCTTAACACTCGATACTCGTTGGCTTTATTGCGAAACTTTGCCGAGCATTCCTCTTTTATTACTCCAATTTTGTACAACTGAGCCTATCCTGCCAGGGGGATGGTTCGCGATCTTTATTATTTAGATTTCGATCGTTTACCAACGTTACGCACTATCGAAAATCCCCTATGGCGCACTTCACAATAGCGATGAGACCTTCTCAAGTCAACTGTCTGACTCAACACACTATAAATACGCTGTAGATTTGAATACACACCATTGTTATCGGACCACCTTCGAGGAAAATATTTTTAATCCACTATTTTTGCAAGGAAGTCCTTGTTATTAGTATATTATAAAATAACTTAGAGAAAAGAGTTTCTTCTTACCGTACCTAAGTAAATCAAATGAGTTAAATGTGAATTAAGATTTTGACGTAAAACAGTTTGATTATTAATAGAAGTATGTATACGCATAGAAATGATCAAATGTGGTATAAGTGATTCATGTTTTGCTAGCAGAGGTCAAACGCTTGCCAAATTGGAATAGTGTTAACTTTCATATATCATTTTTGATCATACATACCTGATACAATTGACATATAGTAAGTCTATGAAATTTATATTTTGATATATTTCAGTTACCAAATATTGAGTAAACCTTTTGTTTTCTACCCTTATCTTCTAAATATCGCACTTCTTAAAAACAGTGCTATGATATCTACTCTCCAGTCAGGATCTAACTCTTTATAATCGGTTGTCAAAAATAAAAAACTAAATGTATGACCACCTGTGGTGTGTGTTACTGTTTACTGCGTGTACAAACCTAAAATTAACATTGGTCTTTGCTTAACCTTACCTCTTGTAAGGGAAATACGATAAAAAATAATATTATTCACGTTAGACACTTAAATTAAAGATTTTTTGAAAATATAATCTACTGCTTTCATTATTTTAGACGGTTTTATCTTTCAACTTTACATTGCGTGGAATACTTTCAATCTGAAAGCTCATTCTCTTCATAATATAAAATCTCGTGAGCAACTTCAATTAAAAATCTAATTTTGTTGACGATAAAACGAAGCAATTCGCGGAAACGAAGTCCCATCGATCAATATTAACAGATTACGTGGTAAAATTTTCTTCAGTTACACCTGCCGTACTCGAAATAATTAATAGGTATTGATTACACAGGCGGCACTATACGTACAGCCGGATTTAATTTAAATTGTAGCAAAACACTGACTCTTACTTACAACGTGTTCGGAACAGGTTTAAATTTATATAGATAGTTAATCTGTGTCAGCGAAGGTCCAAGTGTGCTATTACGTAGGTAATAGAGAGGCGGACGGCGTAGTTCCGACCACAGTAGGTCGAAGATTGCACTGTCCGCCCGTCGAATCCCGAATCAAGCATATTAGATTAGGGATGTCGGCTGGCACGAACTATTTAGTGATCTACTTGAATCAGAGGCAAGGTTTCGATGTTTAAATGCTATGGAGAAGGCTTCAATACTACCCAATAACTTTATAAGCTTGTTTGTTTATTTGTTACCCTTTAATTCCGTATTTTATTAACTTTGTTGTCAGGGATAATGTAAGAATCCTTTTAATTAACGCGAGCGAAGCTGAGTTTAAAAAGTAATATACTAATAGTAATAAATAAATATTAAAATTTGTACTCAGACTGATTCCTCTAATCATGATATTTCAAATTAAGTTCATAAGTTTTATTTATGTAAGCTACCAGCCAAAATAAAATTAACTGAGGACTACAAAAGCTCTTAGCGTAAAAAAGGAGTTGTCTTGACTTTTTATCACTGTCACACGTAAGTAGGTAAAACAGATAATCTATTTTCACCGTAGGCTATAATGTCTCGACATAAATTCAGCGACCGACTCTGTCGCTGCCTTTAATCACCAAACCGAGTTGACAAATATCTCGGTCACATGATGTATTTTTGTGAGATATCCAAATGATAATCCAGCTTTGTCATATATCTCAAAAAATAACCTTCTAAGTAATTTAAGCCGGAATCTAAATGCCCTTAAACGAGTTTGGCAAAGCCGTGTCCACAAAATGTCCGCATTGTCCGAGCAGGTATGTGACATTTCCTTCAGACACTGACATGGGTTATGGACCCCCCACCACCCAGCCAAAGCCTTGATTATGATAAACGACTTATGAAATTAAAACGGTCTCGTACAACAAGTTGCCATTCAAATGAATACGCCCTTTGTTGAAATTCATTCCCTTGACAAATCGCCGCTCTGCACTCAGTAAACATTGTCTGTTCAATTAAATGGGTCGACGGCTATTGAAATCGTTTCTACGAAAGCTATTCCAAGACAAAACTATAATACGTCAATCGTTCACATAGCGTGTCCGTTCAATTCTAACATTTCTAACCTGAAATAGGCCCGTGAATATACAATGCCTGCGATATATCGATCTGGGTTACGAGTGGAGGCAATCTTACAAATGTCTGTCCTATTATAGCTCTTTCTTTAACAACTTTGTACCGGACAAAAGCTTGGGGAGTGAATTTCGAACGATTTTCAAACCCAACTGAATGTTGCAGTTATAGATTGTAAGAAAATGTTTCCGTGTTTAGAATTTTTAAAATTTTCTTAAGTGGAATAGAATAATGTTATTATCCGCTATTTCTTGTAAGTGGATAAATACACTTAGTTTAACGCTGCACACAATTAAATATATTCAAGCCTATTTTAATAGTTGAGTTTACGAGTGCTTTAATTGGTTTTTAGCCCAACGATTTAATAAAGAGGCTATTTAGAAATTCAAATTATTATTTTAATTACCTACGTAAATCACCAACAGATTAAGAATTACAATTAACTGTATTGTGTGTGTAATACATTTTAGAAACGACTGATGGTTTGCTTTAGAAAATGGTAATAAGATACAAGGATCCAGTGCAGAAGCAGAAAGGTAGTGCGAGCGATCTCTGACATCGTTCCCAATAACTTTGACAAGGCACTATCTGGTCGCTCCCGCGCCCGCTCCGGCGTCCGCTTCGACCCACCCTCACAAATTTTCGGCCGATGCGGACTGTAGTTTGTTTTCTTTGTGTCATTTCCTTATCGTTCTGCCAAAATACGTTTCATGACTGTTACGTCAGCCTAAACATACTTCAGGTGAAAAATATAGTGCGAGCGTGTAGTTTTGATTCTTTTGTGCTCTGCATTTATTTTGAACACTAAATGTTTTTGTCTGTATGTCATAAAATTTTACTGCACTATATATAACATACTCGTAGCTGTAAAAACTGTGTACTTTTGGTATAAAAT
Organism: Hypercompe scribonia; assembly: GCA_949316085.1. Classification (NCBI taxonomy): domain Eukaryota; kingdom Metazoa; phylum Arthropoda; class Insecta; order Lepidoptera; family Erebidae; genus Hypercompe; species Hypercompe scribonia. Next base: position 8,032,288 of record OX438972.1, on the reverse strand, counting down.
TAATGTTCGCGTTCAATAACAAATTGTTTCTGTTAAGTACTCCGTGAAAATATAGTAGGTGCAAAATTTACAAAAATCTCTTTAAACGCAACACACAAGTGTTTGTCAGAGTACCTGCGACAAACACTTCTGCAAGCATATTACCGAAAATATTTTATGTTTATACAATGCCACTATTATATATGCCAATTTTATATGCTACATTAGTACGTTTTATACTAGGTGACAGTTTCTCTCCCTCTCACACACACAAAAATGTGATAAATAGATTTAATGTTATAAAATATATTCATTTGATATAAGGAATTCGTTGGGATAAAGGAAAACTCAGTAGACCTTTACTTTAAATTTTTGTAATGCTGCAGACTTTAGAGAAACTCGACATGCACATAAGATTATATTTACACTAGTGAGTTGAGTCACCAGTCAAGTCAAACCAAAGAATAGAATGTTAGAGATGACTTTACCATAGTGGTCTAGGTTATCGTGTGCTTATATTTATCTTATATTTTAACTAAAGCAAATTAAAATACAAAAAGTACAGAGTGTAACGTAAACATGTAACTTAAATATTATGGCGAAAAATCTCACGATTTAAAATCTCCGCTCTTAATATTTAAAATTGGGAAGAAATTTGAATATTAAAAGACTTGTAATAACAACACACAGCAGAAGTGTAAACTATAAACTTGCAACTAAATCTTGACATGATAATCTAACGAAGCAACAATATGTTAAGTGCTAGTGTCAAGACTGTGCGGTAAGTTGTCAGCACGTGCATATGGCCCGTGCGACGGAGCGCCATGCAGCGAAACAACATCTATTTGATTCTTATCTCATCCCCCACACGCCCACCACTATCCACTATCCCCACCCCCATCCACTAACATCCAAAATATAAACAGGTAAAATGTTTTCTTTGTGAAGAAAAAGTCCATTTCAAAGACAAGATCGTCTATCTTTTTTCAAATACGTAAAGGAAATTTTGTGGCGTACTTTTACTTTATAACAGAACAAGATACTATCTTCAAAGTCATACTCTAACTTGCTGATGAAATACTGATACCAAATAAATTTCATTAATATGTTTATAAATAAAACCTTTGTTAGAGTGTCGGTTGGTACTGTGATGAAACAGTCAAGATTACGTATACAGATCATAGCACTATTTGAAACCATAAAGAAATTCATTCTAAAATCTAATACATTAAAATGCCTTACCTTCCACAGACACCTAAACTACGGATTTACGGAAAAAAAAAATTGGTAAATAAAGATTTTTGAACAATAAAATGTAACTGTTGGGTGTTCCTCTGCACCCCGATTCTCAGTCTACAGTAGTGCTTAAGTTAGTGTGAAAATATCATAAACGACACTACTTTTAAAAGCGATCAAAGAAAACGGCCATAAACCAAGTAAAGGGAAAGGATAAGTTACTCTGCAACCTTAGTGTCCAGAATATCTAACAAGATACAAAAATTGTCACAAATTGTCGTACAAGTCTAAAAAATTGGTCAAAAGTATGTACTTCTCTTAAAAAAAATTAACTAATTTTGATAAACAGAACTGCAGACACAGATTTATACATTAAATTAACACTAAATAAATAATAAATCCCTAGCATAATATATAAAATTAATTTTCTTTAGAGCAAGTTACAGAAGCTTAGTTTATGAACGTTAAAACAGTGGAAACATCCAGCCAAACTATACTGAATAAATTATCAGTTTAATAAAACTCATCTCACAAAATGTTTCCAAAATCATAGCGTATCATAAAAGTTTTATTGGCTCGCTATTGTCTCACTGAGTAGCATAGGTGAGCACCGGACGAAGCGGAACAGGGGAGCGCCCGCTTCGCCGGAAGCTAGTGACCCACTAACTTTCAACTTACTTGGTGCTCACTGGTCATAAGAATGTTAGATAATTTTTGAGACATATCTTTCAAGTCTGGAAAGCTACACAATAGGTACAAATATTAAATAAAAACGGATAGTGATGGAATAAAACTCAACATTGCTGCAAAACAGAGCCACGCTGATTTAGGCACGAACAGGTCAGCTCAACCGGCGTAGTACCCTCTCATAGAAGACCAACCTTAAGCGACTACATTCACGCTGTCGTCTTTCGTTGTTGAATGCAAAACCAGTGGCGTATTGATGTAGAGGAGATAGTTATCGTGATAATTGTGTAAGTCTTACACTGCCATACCATATCATACCTCTAACATCCCCAAACGAGATCTGAAAAAGCATCTCACTAGGGCGCTATAGTGTGAGTCATCATACTGCATTGTCTTCATTCGAAAGGAGTATGGAGACCATATCTCTTGGATTGTATGCATTCTTTCTATCAGGCAGAGTAGAACCACTTTGGCAGTCTTGATAAATCAAACAAAAATGAATTTTCATTGTCACATGAGTTTTATTAAAATTACAGTGTTTTAAATCACAGAAGAATTTGCAACAATTTTTATATTTCTTATGTATGCTGAAATCTACGAACTAAAAATCGTTTCTGAATTTATCGAATACACGTGTATGTGAATAGGCTGTGAAGATTTCTTGCAATTAAATTACACTCAACGGCCACAATCCCTTAAAATGCAGAACTTTAAGAGAATGTATTTTTTTGTTAGCGCTCCTTTATTTCTTGTTGTACACCCATTGCACAAAAAAATGGAGGAAAAAGGAAGGTAGATATAGTCCTGCACTATTGCACATAAGTATATAATATTATATAATATACGTAACAAAGCCACGTAGGTATGTTTTCCTAAAAGTGACATTTCTTAAAATTGAAGTTCTAACAATGAGCTTATTAGAACTACAAACAAAAAAATTTAAAGTGGCTTAATGTCTACCGTTAATAGATATTCCAAAAACCAATATACCTAATATAATTAAGTTTACATGTCACGTTTAAGTAAGGTGATTTACTCACATGTTCGCAGCGGCAAATTACGTAGATTATGTGGTTTTATCATCAAGTGCTACGGAAGTTAACTTGATAATAAATAATTCTTACTGGTTGCCATTAATAATCCCCAAAATCCAGACGGTATTTAGCTGAGGCTGCTTTATATTAGCAAATGGCCAGGTATTCAATGGCTTGAGCCTTGGAAAAATGGAAAAGACATTTCCTTTTCATTGTCGTAGTAACAAAGCGAGGAATTCCAACGTCTTCCGGTATTTAGCTGGACTTTGTACTTACACGCGCCGCGACCGACTGTGTGCCTGCTTCAATGCGTAATGCAGTGAGTAGTTCAGCCACCACGATACATTTAAATGTTTCGTGTAAAATGCGGGCAACACGGACAACTACACGTGAAATTAATTAAATTTTATAAAACTTTTTCCGCTACCACGGAACCTAAAATGAATATTTTGTTTCTCCGTGTTTTACGAGGAATTTAGCAATTTACGCAGTGATTAATAGTTTTTTATAAAAATATTCTACATTTTAAAGTTTCACTATCAACCGTAATCACTATATATTGCCGTAAGAAATTTAATTGTTACGTAGTTTATTGACAGCGCTTATGTAGATAGATTTTCCTGTGTGTATAGTACAGTAGATACTTTTTAAGTTAGTCCTGATTACATTAAAATTGAACTTCACATAGTTAGTTGGAAAATTAATTTCCTAAGTTGGCAAAAATTCGCTCGCTTAAAGAAAATTATGACTCATAAGTTTCGACACTCATATCGCTTTTCTTCTTACCGAGCTCTCAAGACAAAAGTGGGGGAGGAGCAGTTCGCATAAATATCGTATAATTACTACTCTACGCAAACAGGGTCGGACTTAGAATAAACCGTCTGCCATTTAGCTAAGATACAATGTAACTAGAAAGTACCATTAAGATTAGAATATGGATTTATAGACAGGCAGGGGAGATTATTTTTGTCTGCGCAACGACTTACATTACATTGGTTGTTAACGTAAGTTACTTCAATCAGATAGTATAATTTACTAATAATTAAACTTATTTTCACACGCTGCGTGCTAACTAGATAGAGATCTATCTTTCTATGTGTTGAAACAAGTTTACCAACTTCATTTTCATTTTTGTAACTTGAAACTGTAGACACAAACAAATTACAGTTCAAGAAAACTAAAATATAACATGCTTTTACAGTAAACAACTTTAAAGTATGAAATTATTTTCAAACATTTTTATTTGTGGAGAATATCTTTCTACCTTATCTATTCTAAGAAATTTACAACAAGAACCACAAATGTTAGAAAAGTGTTGGATGCTTAACATCAAATGTTACAAACAACTCATTGGTATTTATGAAAGTAGAATTATAATTAAAATTATACATACAACCAAAGTAAGCTTTAATCTAATATAGCCGGAGTGCAGCAGCAGAACGCGAGAAAACAACCTACAAATTCTCTCTCTTTCCCTTTGTTCATAGCACACGCATTGAAGCATATACTGATCGCCAGCTACCTGAGGTAACAATTTAAGCGTGATGAATTTTTGGGAAGTTGTCGGCTAAACAAGAAGCACCGTAGGCGCAGTGCCTTCTGTGTGCGGTCCTTATAGTATTGGTGATGACGGTCCAAATCTTAGATGATAAAACAATAGATTGAAATTGCGAGAATTATATTATCAAAGAATTTAATTTAGATAAAGTTTCAATTTACACGACAGCTAACCTTAATGTTAAATACACTTCCATTTTTCGAATAGGCCCAGTGGTGACCCAATGGAGTAGGTTTCCCTAATATTTAAAGTCATTGTTAAGTACAGTCCTGTCCTCGAACCCTAATCCGCACAAGCGAAACATCGCTTGCATCCGATACAAGTGCGCTCGAGTGGACCCTTGGTAAGGCATTGTTGCCAGTGGAACAAAGCAAAGGGCCCTCAGCGGCTGGCGTGACCTCGCCTCACCCTCTCGCCCTAGCGCGATACTCTTTGTGATATCACGTTTTTAGGACGCCGCTACTATGAATTGACTGTGTTGATAACAAGTGTCCCTCGAAGCGATCGAGATGGAGACCGATAGGAACTGTCGCTTCTAGTAGGGTGTCGAAAAACCACATTGTTTCAATTGCTCTTTAATATAATAACCTACAGCCATATTGAAATTTCACTTTAGCAAAGGCAAATTTTTCTTTGGTTGATCATTATGAAGGTAAACTACACTAAGTAATATTATCATACAAAATCAAAATAGAAAACGACTTAATGAAAATAAATTATATTCACTTCATTAAATTATTGCCTCATTTCAATTTTTATATGGCTAGGGACACTGTTACCAAGATGTTGTCATCTTACTACGTAAATAATGATCTATATAATTACATATCTACATTAGTTAGTAAAATCATACAATTTCCTTCTTAAACTCAACCGATTTCTTTGTAGCTCTGACGACAATTCAATAAAATAGTTTACCACCTTAACCATGAATGATTTTTTATAAATTTGTATATAATTCAGAATTGAAAACTAAAATTATGCAGCTCTAACTACAAAAAATACCTTAATACTCCGAGGAAAATGTAACTATCGTCTATAATTTAATTTAGAGTTTTATTATTGTGTAAATATATGACAAATTAATATACAAAAACGTGTCAAAATTATATCATGCTTAAGAAGTTAACCCTAAAAACTGTAGTGTATGATATTGTTAAATTCTAATAGGTGACATCAAATAAACACGTCGCCACGGTACACAGACACTAGGAAACAAAGACATAGTTTGCACGCCACGATCACTCGACGCGTGGCTCCCGACACCTCTCAAACTTACCTAGTGTGAAATTCCACTTCAACTTTTTGGTACATTCGACTTGAGAATACGTTGTCAACTTAAGTACCGTAATTTTTTATTCAATTTGTATCCTAATTAATTGTCAGTCTTTTGATTCGTTATCAATTTTTTCGTACATACATTTATAATTTTACAACATATTCACATGCAAGTCAGAAATGTGCGACATATAAACTATTTCAAATATAATATGAAAATCACAATTAAAACTAACTTTATGAAATATCTATCGTTTTTGAACTATCGTCAGAAAAAAATTCAACAATAAAAGTAAGGATAACAAAAACTAACAATATTAGCGTTGTACAACTACCGTCAACCGGCAAAGTGCTTTAACATCTGTCGGAAGAACTTTCGGACGGTAATAAAAAATAATAAGACTGCTCATTTGATGAAACGCTGTGATTGGAACGGTAACATTTAACGAAAACTTGAAGAGTTATTTGCAGGACATAAGAAAGTTCGTCGACGTGGGCTGGACGTGGACTGTAGCATTTATCGTCTTCTACCGCTACCGTCTGTGGAAACAAAGAATCTTAATTATTTTAAGCTGAGCGAGCTCTCTCGTAATTTGTAGTTTAGTCCCTGAGTACTACTTATTTTATTGTATCGTCAGCTAAGGACTGGCTTAACTAGTACGGGAGTATTATTTTACAGATTTTCACGGTGTCTGCACATCTGAAGAGAGCGTTAACAATTGCGCTTGTCTTTTAAGACCCATTCTTTTTAAAGTGCTCTCCATCGGAATTAAGTTATTCCTGCCTGTCAGCGCGGTTTCGAGTTCCTACAGTGTTTCTTAGTAACTTGAGAATACTTTACAATGATGTCTCGTCTGAATAGCACTTGACAAAACTCAACGTGGTTTTGAGTTTGAATCGTAAAACGAATTTGATATTGCAGTGTAATTTACAATGTTTAGCTAGTGATTTGTTTGTGGCGTGAAACACGAAGTAATCTCGTGTCAAAACTTAATTGGTGTTTAACAAATAATCTAGTATGTGTTATACTCTTATTGTAAATGCTTGGCAATTGTCAAAGAGTAGGTTTCACACTTAACTATTACGTAGACCTAGAACAAATACAAAGCAAGCGTATTCCTCTCAGAATTTGTATAATCGTAAGTCATTAATATACTTATTATTTATTTATGACACAAGAAATCTCTTCTTTTAATCACAATATTATAAAAAAATGAATTGAATAATAGTCTAACTGCTAAACATCCTCATTAATATCATGAACACTTATAGTTAAATAAGATATAAAAGAACCAACTAAATCTTCAAAGTCATGAACTTTACCCTTGATTTACTAAAAGGGCTACCAACACAAAAACTGTTTCACTAAACACAACACATACCCTCATGCTTGGCCCAACTACGGCCTAATCTTATAGAACCTTTTTGTATTACAGTAAAACTTGTAAGTATTCTACATATAAATATATTGAAGCTACTCTATATCTTTTAAAAATATATAAAGATGTTCAAATATATCGTAGTTTTATGCAAAGAAGATGTAGAGTCAAACATGAATTCTTTTGTAGCCTTTATTTTACATATTTAAGATAAATACTGCACTACACTTTCAGTTTAATGCGTCACACTAACTTTTAAATACATAGTATTCTACAACGTTTATAAGAGTAACTGATTAACTATTCATAAGAATGTGAAAATATAAACATATCATATCATTTAAAAGAGAGAGCTCAGAAAAAGAAATACATTGGTTATAAATGAAAACTAAGCACCAGATATTACATTTCTTATCCTTATTTTTAATTTATTGGGATTTTATGAATTTATACGTAGTAGAACTAAGGCAATTTACTTCATCTTTGATGTATGTTTGTAGCAAATTAAATTTAGAGTCTCAGTAGAAGTTAACTACAAACATACCATAAAGTCACACCTATTTACCAGACAGAAACAATTGATCTCCACTTATTACGATCCTGACACATCTCTGTTGCTTCGTCCACAATCATCAATCGCTGCATGCATGCTCATCGATTCCTGGGACTTTACACATGTCCCTTCTTCAGAACATCACCAATTTGGTCGATAAATGTTCGCCGTAGACGATCTTTTCGGACACTTTTATACACATTCGCTCTATAATTTCCTTTTGTGAGTCTTCTATCATCCATCCACTTCAAGTAGTCAAATCAACTGGTATATCTTAATTAAAATATGAAATAACAGTAACTTATTGTCATTCAAAGCAAGGTGATAACCATAAATGTACATTATCTTTCAAATAATCAAAATGAAATCTAAAAAATAAAGAAACATTTGTATAAAGAAAACCAAAATAACTATTGCAGTAAGACATTGGCCCATAACTTAGAGGATAGCGCTGCCACGTCGCCGTCTGTCGTAGAACCCAGCTCGAAGAGAAATCTAAAAACGTAACATGTCGATTGAGCCAGCCAAGATGTTTCGTGAAAGTTTTCTGACACTTATTGCAGTTAGATAAGAGATCTACATTAATCTTTGATCTGCCTATAAAAGAAATAAGTTTATAGAAAATGTGCCGGTAGAAGATGTTGGGTCCCTTCGTCTAGGACGAGTAATCATACCTTGCGATGATCATACCTACAATACTTAATGTTCAGAAAGGATAAATGTTTAAACCGGAATAAAACTTCCTTAGCGTGATGCCAGATCAGCCATCTCATGCTGTGGCGTGTATATGTTGACTTATTTTGATGTACGTTTGTATTTGGTGCACATATGTCATCAGTAACGTTGTTTTCAAGAATTAAATTCTAAGAATTCTTCTTAATATTTATTTTAATTATAACAAGTTTACTCCAGTAAAATAATGAACTTACTGAAATATAAAAATTAATTTGTAACTAACAAAATAAACTTGCAGAAACAAGAACAACAAAAGAACACAAAATTTACTTCTCTAACTAACTGAATATGAAGTCGAACCCTGAAAATTTGAATTTCCAAAGCGTATCAACGTGGGATTAATTATTTTAAGTACTTAATTACGTTACAGATTATCCCAAAAGAACTATTTCTATCATTTTATACCACTATAGTAAACCGTTAGCAAGATCAGTTCTCATTCTTGACATTTTCTAGACATGGCTGTAAAACGCTTATAATAAATTTTTACATTTCATCAGTGTACTATAGAATGAACATAATGTCTCATCCGTGTTTGTCTAACTTTGTACTTTCTTAAATTTTATAAATTACAGAAACCAAACCTACCATCTTTAAACTTCATACCTAACTAATTTCCTAGGTGTTATTTACACCTAACAAAAGCCTTATAAATACCTTATAAATAAATATTTCTAATTTCATAACTAAAAGAATTATTTTACTAGTTTTATTTCATAAAGCCTACTTAATTTGCAAATTAATTTTTTTGCGTTGCAGAAAATAGTATTGATATATTCAGGTAATCAGCTTAGGACTCAACGAGCTTTGGTTGAATATTAAGAGCAAATAGAAAATTAAATGGCTAGTGGCCCTGGTTTAGATCATACAGTGTATATGCGTATCTATAAACATGTTACATTAATGAAACGTAACATTTCGATAGACTATAATTGTCATAAAATATCAAACTTTCTCTATCACATTTGACTACTCTAGACATCGAATGAAGTTGGCATCGTAATCTGTTGGGTCATCTTTATATACCTGTATGTTCCAGATGTGAAGATAGAAATGTGTTAATGTTAATACATTAAATGCAAGAACTAGCAATTAACCCTCACAATTAAAGCTCTTAATAATAAAACCACCATCATTTAATTTACATTACTACCTAGACTTACCGTAATTTACTCTTTTACAGTAACAAATACCAACAAAATGTGTACACAACCCCAACAATATAATTCTTGATATATTATTAGGTAAACAACTAACCTCTCCCTCTTTAATCTGACTAACGGAATTCCATTGTAGTAGAGACAATAGGATTCCGTAACATCCTGATTTCATATACACACACACGTTTTGGAACTAGCTTGTGGAAAGCACAGTCATATACCTAATCTATCTCGAATAATGTTATGACTTACAGTTTATTTATATTTTTTCACATTTAAAGCACTTTCTGTTTACAGTTCTTTTAAATATTATTAAAAATGCGAATAAAGTTTTTGGTAAAAAAAAACTGGAAAAGATTTACCGATAACTGAGAAATTTGAGAGAAAAGAAGGTTGAAAACGAACAAAGTGTGTATTATTTTGTCATCAGTGGCGTTTATAGCTTCTTTAAAAACTTGAGTAAACAGCAGTAATAAGCATTACAAAATTTATGAATATATTCTAATTCCTTAGGAGTCCCAAAATCAGTACCAAAGTCTTACTAATCAATGACTTCAGTAACAATGAGCGTAATACATTTCTTTTCTGTGAAACAAAGTACGTACAACCAAATTTGTCCCGCACGTAATTCGACTTAGAGTGGCGGTTTGCCGTACGAAACTTGACATAGTTGGGACAGTAGAGGTGAGCCACAGGGGCGGCCACACTCGAGGAGCTAGTCTATGTCCAACTTGCTGTTTACTCCGCCTTGATACACTTAATGAACTTTAACTCTATTTAGAATAGCCAAATTACGACATTGTAAAAAAAGTGTTTTTAAATGTTACTGTGTGTATTCCCTGTGCATACTGCAATCTATAAAGATCTATATACACGTAAAATTACAATCTTTAGTTATATATACAATATATATAACCCAAAAAAAGATTTTTTAATTTGTTTTTTTGTTTCTAAATGTAGTTAAATTCGTTTTGATTATTTTTGTAAATAATCTTAAAATTAATAAAGACTAAGAAAATGAAGGTTCTATATGACGAAGGGACACAAAACCTGTTTCACAAGGTTCGAGTTCTTTAATTATAAAACAAATCATTTAAATGAATTATGATTTAGTTTGATTATTAGACGATCTATACCAGATAGATTACTACTATTCATGAAAATGTACAATAGATGGTGTATTATGGATAAATACGTAAATTATCTTTTGGAAAGATTCTTAGTTTCGATCCTCGATGCAAAACGATAAAACGCGTGAAAGATTCATCAGAGCACCCTAGGGACCTATTCCTCTTCAAACTTGTAGACCCTCCGCCCTCTAGCTCCGTTATATCATATTTTTCAAAAATACCCCTCAACTAAGTTGGGAATTTCGCGCACTACGCTACCAACTTTTGACATTGAATTGAATTGTCGATTCGTTTGTCGTCGTTCATCTATGCGATAACTTACCAACTACACTGGGATAGTCTTTATTGAATATTTGATACTTAATATTTCAATAAACCTTTTAACCTAGAAATAGGTGTTTTCAGAATAAGTACTGGGATCGTCTAAAATCTTTTTTAGTACCATTTTAATTGCTATACTTGTAACTATGTTAACAAGTCTGTGTAAATAATTGTAACCTACCGTAAATTGCAGTATTTAAACGAGATTTTGCATGTATATACGCAGTTTGGAAAGCACTACTAAGCTGTACTGATAATGATGCCACCAGCTTATGAGTGGCAGAGCTACATTTTAAATTTGGATAGCCATTGAAAAATTTTTACACAAGAGTTTATTTTGAATTACCTTAACATTATGCAATGAAGGTGCATCAGAAAAATCACCTTGTTCTCTTCACAAATTATTTAAAAGATAGTAAAATTTGTTTTGTGTTTTCCATAGTATGATACTGTTTTGTCAGATTACTGCTCACTTCTTTTCTACCCATACCTTTTTTCAGATGCCAAATTCGAAAAGAGCATCCTGAGTATAGAATTAATAACAAAACAAGTATTATTAGACAAGCCAGCAAAAGTTAACCACGTAGTACTTACATTGATGAATATTGTTAATATATGGGGAAAAGACAAGTCAGAAATATCCAAAACAGGGCGCTTATTTGAAAGGTTTAATGACGGTAGAGGAATCTCGTAAGGTATGTAAGGATATAAGCAAGTGACGGGCTTTTGTCACTGCCTACGCCGGAGACAGAAAAGTTTATTAATCCTGTTTATGTAATTCTGTTTATTTAATGTTTATTAATATTTATATGATCTACAAGCATTTGTTTCAGAGTTTGTGTATTTTCCATGTAGAAAGTGCATGTATATGTAAAAATAATACATAAGTTTAACCACAACAACAGCTTTTAATAGATCACTGCCGGACATAGGCCTCTCCTTTGAAATGAGGTCTTAGTTTAGTATGCCACACTAGTCAGACGGTTTAATATACGATTTACACTAAATTTGCCTTCTCCTTGCAGTGATGTTGTCCTGCATAGTTTGCTCTCTTAGTCGCCTCTTACGATACCTACGGTATGTATAGGGGTGTTGGCACTCTGTTTTCTTAATCCGTCACTATATTGATATATAAGTATTTTTTCAATCAATCTAGCTTTCATACTAATAAGTACTAGTAAGGACTAATAAGTTCTACTTAGTTTGAGAATCGGTAGTGTTGTGTGACACATATATATATATTTCAATATTAAGAGCCTGCCAAACTGACTCTACTCTGTCTGATGGAAAGCATGAATAGAATCCAAGAGTTGTGGTCACCATACTCATTACAAATGCAGACAATGCAGTATAGTGAACCACGCTATGGCGGCCTAGTAAGATGCTTTGTCACACCCCGCTTGGGGACGTAAAGTCATCGTAACAGTGTAAGGCTTACACAGTTACCACGATAACTGTCACTCCTCCATCAATGGGCCTCCGGTCTCACACTCACCAACGAAACACGGCAACACGGATGCTGGCGCTTTAGGTTGGTCTTCTGTGGGAGGGTAGTCCTCCCCCTGTCGAGCCGGCCTGCTTATGCTGAAATCAGCGTGGTTCTACGACCTGGTTATTATTGGTATTCAAAACATTTATTTATTTATTAAATTTGTAAGTACTTAGGACTTATATACAAAGGAAATATAATTATAACTAACTAGTTTATTACTCAAAAACCAAATACCATAAAACGATATTAATAAATTAACTAAATACGAAGGATACTTCATATCAGTTATAATTATTATGTTAAAAATAATGAAACGTCATATAATTAATTTAATTAATACTTTGCGATTACCTGAATACAATATAAATAAAATTTAACCCTTGCTCATTTGTCCGCTGCCTTATAAACCAAGTTTTGATCATTGGTGTAATCATTGGTATGCTTAAATGAGAAACTTTATATACACTAATGGAAAAAAAATTTTTTCCACGTCCGTAGACCAAAACCAAAAACTAAAAAAATTTTGAAAATTTTTTTGTTGCTGGTTTTTCTCCGAGGAGGCTCTAAAATTTTGAAGTTCGAATCCAAAAACTAGACACTTGGAGCTACAATTTTCTTTTTTTTTATTTCCTGTACGACTATTTCTCTCAAAGTTATGGCCTGTTGAAAACTGCTCAAAAATTAGGAATTTTTTTTTGATCCTTTAATTTTTCCATTAGTGTATATAGTTAATAAGTAGAAATTCGTAAACAAAGATCAACAGTAACCGCTAATAATGACATCACTACTTTGGAATAACAGTTAAAAAATCTACGGTTTCTTCGATTACCCAACTCCAGAAACACCCGTCGCCCAATTTATGATTGCATTATAATGTCTAGTTCTGTCCAAATGATTCATTTCTTTTGTTGATAAAATTTGTTGTGGCACAAATTTGTGATCAAACATTGGAAATGTTCTAAATTTTTGTCTTCTCGAATTATTCTCAGACACGTTTTTTTCAGTACATATGTTATGATTTTGCATTTTCTTTTTCTACATCTCTGCTTTTGATCAAGGCTCACAAATTGGCTAAGTCTAAGAATATTTACAGATACGAGGCCTTCCATTCAAATTTATGCCAAGTTATATAATTGCGTTGGACGGAAGCTAGGTGTAAACATTCAAGTTAAATTTAACGCAAGAACTACATGTGAGTTTTAAAGTCCACCAGTCAATTTGTTTATTTTCTCAAACTAAATGAACATTATTCTCTTCAAAAGAAATTGGTGGCAACAAGTTTCTCAGATTCTGGTTACCTACCTAACATCGTGGTGTAAACCGTTACTTTATTTTTTAGTATATAAATACATTTAATTTTACACAAGTACAAGTAAATAAATACATTTAATTTTGTGCAATTTGTTTAAGTCACTGTAAATTACTGATTAATTAACAGTGGCATCATATCTATGTAAAATTTTATCTGATATAATCAATACACATAAAAAAACACATTATGCGGTACAGAAATATTAAGCACTTACCTTGCAGTTAGATAAATTGTTTGATGAATTTTTTTATGTCTGAACTCACAACAAAAAATCCGATAGCTCTTCGTAGGTATTCATAAGGTACTAAAGTGCATTTACGTGTCGCATATACAGCGTTTAATTAATGTTCAACCAATGTCCCGGCTTTCAACTCTCGAGCCATTGCACATAATCCGTATTACCATACATACTTAGTGATAGTGCTCGCTGTCTTCATATATGTTAGCAGGACATCGTATGAGATAAATTTGAGGACGCATGCATCTCTCGCAAATATAACAAAAATGTTACTAAAAAATTATAACAAATCTCTGCTCTAGACTTACTTGGCATGGATAAGTAAGAAAATAAAAAAACTACGAATATACGTCACTTTTTGATTATGTCTTTAAAAACCTCGAAACACGGACAGTGCTTGTATACATTTAGTTGCGCCGCCATCGCGCTAAGTAATTTTAAAAAATCAATCTATGACACTATAAGACAAAATCGTTTTAAATTCTCTTCAAGTACTTTTCAGTCTCACGTCATCTGATTAAAGTTTGCTACAGTTACTATAAAGACAGAGTAAACTCACAATAAAATAAACGAGCGAATGAATTTCTTCTGATAAGCACGTCACGAGCTCATGACGCAAGCAAATGACGTAAGTCGCGGAAACAAAAGCTTTATAATATTAGTACAGTAAAATACTTCCTTTTCAATGTAATAAGTAAGTTAAATAGGAAAAGATGTTTAAAATCTTAGTGAAATTGTGAAATGATCAAAAATTTTGAGATACAAAATTAGGTTTCAACGATATCAATTTATTTGATCGTTAGTTTCTATGACAGTTAGAACAGAAAATTGACAACTTAAATGTATATCGAGAAAAACATAACTGAATTTATTTTTACCCTAATCGACTAATTATCCATCATCACCCACAGTCTTTACTAGTTCACTGCTTGACATGGACTTCTTCTTAAATACAAGACAGAAAACGTTAATACCAGTAGCTGAAGTGAGTTAGATTGAAATACGTAACACCAATCCTGAGTAAGTGACCAACAACTACCATGGCGACCAGGAATGATGGTCACGCCTGGTGAGCAATATAAGGAAATTCGCCTTCTTACAGTTGAAGGGATATAAAACCAGTTCGTTCATATAATCAGATATCTTGCCTATAATTTAATGGCGTAATAATTTATCTTATTCAATAATACATCAGCTATCTGATCTGAGGCTGGCTAGCTCCTGAATTACTTTGACGTCATCAATAATTTATATTATATTCATCAAATGAGAGTGAATCAATTATGTTTGTATGTCTATATGTACTATATTATTGTATAATATGGAGATATGGTTCGAATAGTGTTGTGAGTGGCAATTCCTAAGGGATTTAATCATAGGGCTTCACACGATTTATTATCCAATTGGGCCGCCATATTAGTAGATTATACTGCTTGAGGAATATTGATTGCTGGATTTAAATTAGCGGTAACCTCTTTTTAATACAAAAATAATTTTCTTTGGTTACTTAAATCGTAAATATGAATAACTTCAAAAGGTTTTTTGACAGCAGGAAATCTCTTCAAAGTATTATTGTACGTAATAAATTACAAGATAAATTTATTGTTTCTATAAAATTATTTAATCAATAAAACTACTGACGTACACACATATTACATGTATAGAATATATATGTATCAACTAACTAAAATGTCTTCTTCTGAAATAGGATATTTATCCCATTAATAAGTATTGTATGGTCTGTGACGATCACATGCATAAAATATATAAATATTTTTGTATCTTTATAATTAGTCCATCCATTTGTAAGTTAAATAATATGTAACTACAATACTGTATTTTGTAATCTGCATTCAAATCAATTTTCCAGACTTTATACCAGATTTATACAAACTTATAGTCTAAAGTGCTTAATTTCAGGTTCATATTAATGTCTTTCATTTGAATTAGCCTATAGATACACGAGTGTTATAGTTTAAATTAAAAACAAATACAAATCTTTTGAAACATATGCCGGTTTAGAAGTTAGTGTAACGAAATAGTTCAAAAGAAAATACAAAGGTTTCTGAGAAATGATCCAAGCCTTGTTCACCGCTATTGAAGTACTGCGTCTTGCGATATAAATCTAAATAAGGACTAAAAGCCTTAGCTAATGTATTCCACTACCCATTTTAAATTACCATTTTGCTGACCCAAAATTTAATTTGTAGATGTCGGTACACCATTTTATTAAATTCGTTTTTTTATTAAAATTGTACTCAAGCAGTTACTTCGCTGCTTGTAAAAATATCAGAATTTGAGTAAGTATAATAATATGTATTTCATTACTGTGAAGTAGAGACAAAGAGTGCTAGTTGTAAATTAAATTTCTTACGAAATACACATTTATTAAAATGTAATTGTATATCTAAATATAATTTGGTACGAGAAATTCCAAAAAAGAATTTAAAATATAATTAGCTTTGTGAACTTAAGTACCTATATAAATTTTACACAGTCGAGTTTTCTTTTTTTTCTTCTAAAAATGTTATTTGAACTATAGGAACATTGTAAAATAAAAAACAGTCAAAACTAATCACGCCACTTTCAAAACGATGTACATACTTACTAGCAGCATTTCATATTTATTTATTTAAATAAGTATCCCTTATTTCACTGCTTCGACGATTTAAGCAGGAAGTTAATTAGATATCTGTTAAATATTCGTGAATTAAATCTGTCTTAGAAGACTTATCAATTTGCGTGAATGATTTCAAGAGGATAAGGTCTCCCTTCTTCTCCTCGGACGAGTGCCGTAACCTCTGTATCTACAGAAGTAGATCTGTCTAAAAATTTTTAGATGACAAAAAATCTAAAATTTTAGCAAACAAAAAATAATCTTGAAGATGTCAATGGTTACTTCGTTATCTAACACTTGTTTCCAAAACTTCTGATTTACTGCAGACTCGTACCTAATACACATGATATTTTCCTCTAGCAAATATTTCAACTTGGGCAAGGAACCATATTATCCGATTTCCTTATCCCGAATCAGTATAAGGGGCAGTAAGGCAAACAATACACATATAGCTGTTTTATTCCGTGCGAGTAAGTTGAAAGAGATAAGCAAGTGGATGGCTGTGTGCCATCTACGCAACATCTATGACATTTTAGACAGCCTTGGACAAGTTTGTTCTATTAAACTTCCCTAGTCTTTTACTGCTACCAGTATATGAGTATATATCGCCAGTATTTTGTCATGACTTCCATAAAAAAGATACGAATTTTCGTAACCTATTATAGTGGTTTGAATATTAGATTTTGAACAATAATATATTATTACGTATTATTATTTTACTCGAGTTAGTTAAGATTACAGGCTTTATTATTTAGCGTAATGCGTCCTCTTTCCGTAGCCACTAATCGAAGAATGTGCAGAAAAGTTAACTTAAAAAAAATCATACACAGAAAAAAAAACGTTATGATTATATACAATTGCTATTCTAATTAAGAAACGGTTTAGTAGAGCACTTTAACAATCTTTTCGATCTTCTAGTTTAAAATTCAAACACAAAAATGCTACAGACAACTGCTACGAAAGCTTTATTTTAATTTTTTATTATGGTACGCTCTTGAATAGGCGCTATTTTGAAGAACTACCACTAGAATGTTACTATTGTCAAGTTACTATTGGTTAAATAAAGACTACATACATTAATATAAATAAATAGAATTGAAGTGTATGTTAATACTTTGTACCGATACTTAAAATGAAAATTCTATTCTTAAAATTTTTGTCCGTCTGTCCTCACCAACACGTCAGCCGGGACTATTGTTAGCTGCTTTACAAGTAACAACTGAACCTATGTATTTTTATTTTAAAATTAATTAAATTGCCATCCAAAAAACTGATACGTGAGTAAAACTGTGCAACTAGTATTAAATTTTCCGGCCAGGATTTTCCAATCATGACTTTATTTTTCTTTTACGTACGCCCACAACGTGCAGGCATAGTTTTGGTCAAAGGGAATAGCAGAAATGCTTCTGAACTGACTGGAATGTGGTAACCGTGGCTTCTAACCATGAAGGTAGTGCTTTTAACGACACAGTTCTTACGAAATTAATGTAAAATTTATTGAAATTTGACAAATATTTAAAAATAAGTAGAAGGTAGTACGGATTATAGAGTTCTCCACCCGTGAATTGAGAGAATCAATCCGTCGAACAGTTTATTATTTAATGTTATTACGATTTATACATTTTTTATTAATTAACACAAATATCGTGTTTACAAGTTCTTAGATTCACCTACTTCTTTTCTCCACATAACCTAAACTAGTAGATAAACCCCTAGAAATACAGAAAGTGTAAATAAAGAAGTACGTATAGCAGAAAATCTTATCGATAACTTTTATTTATCTTACGTGTAGTTCGCAGTCGCTTAATAATGCGTGACACGTGACACCACTTCTAAGCGGAAATCTTTATTTCACGCAATAACATTTCCGTTTCCTTATAAGGTTGCTTCAAATTCTGGTTAGATCATCTTATTTAACCTTACCATCCGTGATCTTACTTATAGTTTACGATCTTCTACAAAAGAAATATTATACTAATTAAATTAAAAATACTACAGATGTCTTACCTCTAAAAGACATTTAAATTAACTTGTAACAAACGTATAAACTTTATTCTTGATAGCGGCCAACACGCCACTATAAGTTACTAAAGGTCGCACACGCAGCTAGAATTAGGATTATTTTTTTATATTGATTGTAACTTCTTGAATAAAAGACTCTCTGTGATAGATTGATTGGTAGATTGATTGATTGTCACCTATTTTCTCTTATTCTTATCTTATACATATATATAAGATAAGAATATATATAAATATATATATATATATATATATATATATATATATATATATGCATAGCTAGCAGATAGCTACACGTTGAGCTCTTTCTGGATTATGTATTTAAAATACAAAAATATTTTTATGCACTTACCAAAGTTTTAAGTTGTTATAATACAATAAAATAAGGTTTAACTCAAAGTCAAATAAGACCATTATTTCTTTATACCTTATCAAAATTTATGTTAATTTATATTGTAAAGAATACCCTTAGTAAAAATATCAGAATGGAAAAATTTTAATTGACTCGATTGATTAATTTAAATATTTGAGTTATAAATAGAAATGTTTTATGTTTAAAAACATTCTGACAACAATAAGCGAATCCGAAGCTAATAAACTAATATGAGGCAATCGTGCGTCAGTTGAGGTGAGCTGCACTAACTAGACATTAGTACGGACGCCACTCAAATTGGCCTCCTCTCCTTGATTACAATTAACTGGCAGGTCGTCGCCGACGGCCTCAAACTGCCGAGCAAGGATCATCGTGTGAATTTAGGATACAAGTGTCTTGCACCATCAAAGTAATTGATGGTGAAGGGTTTTGGTGAGAACGTATAGCTTTGGAGTTGAGCCTGCAGTAACTCAGTGAAAAGCAAAAATAAAATTGATTTACACCGTTTTATATAAAGCTGTATATACCGGCCCGTATACGTCAAAACTTTTCCACAATTAATATTTAACACTGTATAATTAAAACTATATGTGATTCTGCAAAAAAATGAACTAAGGTATAATTTTAACCAGGACACCATAAAAAGTATAAAACTATTACAAGTATAATTAAACACAGCGCACGTTGTAAAAGGTCCCGTGTAGATGATAAAATTCAGTTTTCATCACTCTCATAATTAATTCAACGTATGTATAACACGTGAATGTGTTTATGCCCATTACACATGTTACATCTATAGACTTTAATGGTCATCTGATAGACATAGGACTCTCCTTAGAGAGACTTAGGAGCTTCGGGTTGGTAACATAAGTATCTAGTTTTCCTTCTCTGTGCCATTGTCCTGAATTGTGATGTATATAGTATTAGTGACACTTCGTCAGGGGCAGGGGTGGTCACAGAACACGACCCGCGGCAGCAATGGCAAATATTTATTATATTTACGTGTAAAATCGTAAATTAAAATAAATAAATAAATTGTCCTAGTTATAGAGCATGATCTGTGCAAACTTTAATTTACAGCAAAATTTTCTTATATTGAACCGTTGTAGAAACAAAAATAAATAAGAAGTGTTCTGAAAAAGTCTCATAAAATTAATTGTACTCACCATTGACCCTTTTCCTTTTGCCCGTATCAATTGGCTTGTTAGTCGTAAACCGACAAAAGATATTTATGGGATGGTATACGTTATGGTTATGATGTAACTCTCCAGTAAATAGCCATTGCTCAATACATCGCAATGTACGCAATCGATCGCTGCGGCCGTGTTACATTGTGATCTTAGATGTTTGTGGGGCATTTACATATCAAAACCTCTCAGTGGCTTAGAAACGTGAAGTCCAAGGCCGATTAACAGAAACCAAACAGTCGTTAAGATGATTATACGCCTGCCAGTTACGATCTACATTAGGAAGTAACACTACATCTTAATTTTCAAACAATAGATTGCATTGCTTATGTTAGTGTATTTTATCGATATTGTGTGTAAATGAGGTAGAGGATTTATTTATTTAATCCTCTACCTCATGTAGAGGATTTATTTATCTTGGCTACTATTTCTACACGTGCAACTCTTCTAGTTTTGTTAGTATCACCAACGGCCTGTAACAGTCCAGTGCTGGACATAGACCTCTCCTTTTAAGAGATTTTGGCCTACTGTACCACACTGATGTATTGACAGATTTTACATAATAATAATAATTGCCCACATCACACATCTCTCTCTCACAAAATAAAAAAACATACTTCATTATCATCTTATGAATGAAACCTGTTCCTCGGGGAAGAACCTAGTTTAAGTAAAAAAGTTCAAATCCATAGCCACAGTGAAATTATATCTTCTACTTGAATATTTGATGTCGTTAATTATTATAGCTGATGTAGGTCAAAACGGTCACGAGTCTGAAAAATAAATCTCTTACATTATTTCAAAAGTTTAATCGCAGTAATATAAGAGAAAAAATTCAAACTAGAAGTAGGGTGATTTTAATTTCTTTTCTTAATTCGTTTAAGTCAAAACTTGAATCATTAGGTACTGTAATGCATTGTTTGAAAATATGGTTTTAAGTCAGGAATATATTCTAGGAGTAATATCCCAAGAACAATAGACGACAGCAAAATATCATTAAAATGAGCTCGCTGCTATAGTTTCTACTTCACTGTTTTTACTCTGAAAGTGAAGTTAAAAGATGAAAGCCATTATCGTGACCTATTAGAATATAGTTTTATTTTAACACTGGCTGTTGCTGCACTGCGGTCTCCTACTATAATTTTTAAATGTTTTTAAAAGTAATTATAATGATATCTTGTTATTGTTTAAAATAAATACCTTAGCCACGTCAATACAGTCTAACAAATATGCCATAGATTTTTTAAAATATCCATAATTACAATTATTTTTATACTTAAATCAGAACGTCACACTTGCACACACATCACGTAATTGTGTGCAATTATGATATCCAATTATATACAATTGTGTGTGTGTGTGTGTCTTAAACATGTATAGTCATACCTACATTTTTTTAAGCTGTACCGCAATTTAAATTTACATTTATTTAATGACTTACTACGAGAATTGTATAAAACCAACAATGAAGTCTATTGTGACGGTCAATATTATATGATTAGTACAATATTCTTGTCTAAGTTTGCAATATAATAAATAAGCCCATATACGATTCCTCTACGGCACTTTACCGAGGGATTGTAGCTCTAACTCTGAAAAATAGAAAAGTAATTTATGATACGTATTTGTAAAATAAATGTAGAAAAAACGTGATGTGTAAAACTCGGTAAGTTTTTCTGACTGTAATGGGCCTCACTCATACAATAAAAGTAATAAAATGCTCACACGCTTACTCATTCTAGAAGGCTTTCTGTTTTGTACATTGGGGAGTTGGGGGTAATGGTCATAACTTCAAGTGATCCTGATGTATCATAGAAATTTAAAAGTTACTTTTAATAGGTCAAAATATATGGCTTAAATGGTAAAAAATTTGTAGAGATTTTCTTTAAATTCACCAGATACATATGCAGTCAGACAAATGCCTAGGAAATTTCGAATTTCTTTTTAATTTCGAAGAACGGAAAGTTTTAAATTAAGAACGATTTGATCAGTTGTTACTTTTTTGTTAGTTAATAAACAAATAACATGCGAAATCTACCCAAGTGTATAAGAAAAATAGATTCCTAGAAGCTATTACGTTATGTTTGTAAAATATTTACAGTGTAAAACATCTTCTCATGTAAACTTCCGTCCTGACATAAAGCCGTCACAATCTATCCAAGAATTACCAACCAATTTTACTACCATATTGATTAGAAATTAGCAATTTTGGCTTGTAATTTCGCTGGAAACTTGCACGTTGCGTACTGAAAGTTAAACAGCGCACATTAAACAGTAGCAAACAGTCTATACAGTTCACATACATAGTACATGTGATTAGACGGAGCCGTGAGGCCAACACAATCACATTGCCGTTCTGATGCACAGTTTAATAAGCATACCCAGCTTAAACTAATAAATCAAACTGATTTGATTATTTACTGCTGGCTCTGCATGCACGTATCTAATGTAGGATTATGCTAAACTTTGTATTGCTAGCATTACGAATTTATCATCGGGAAAATCCTCTTTAATTCGCACAACATAGTCTTGTAACGAATTCCTTCTAGTCCTTTCGTTTAATTTTGTCTTTAACAGTTACTTCAAAACTTTGTGACGATAAACTATAGAACGCAGGCAGTTAGTAAAATACAGGTGGGCCACGAATTAGTTAACATTTGGAAAATATCGTATAAAAAACCATTTGATATATTATAAAAATTGTTTATTTAGAAGAAAGCTAATTAGTTGGAATTTATTTTTCAAAAAACATCGTCTAAATGACCACCGTTTCGACGTTTACAGTCTTCTAAGCGAACATCGAAATTTTCAAATACTCGTCGGTAAAGAGACCATGAGATCGCCAACTTCGCTAATTTTTTCTTTTAGTTGACGTATTGTATTTGGTTATTAATGTAGATATGATTCTTCAAATATTCAACTAAAAAATATTATTCAACGCGAAATAAGCGTCGCACAGTAATAAACGATCTCTTGTTTAAATAAATATAATTCACACTGTAAGCGCGCTGCGGCCCCGTGAAGCGATCTATTGCGACAGAATTTCCGAGAAACGAGCTAGTGATCAGATCCCCCCCGTGCCCCGCGCGGCATTTGTTTGCGTGGTATGTTAGATTCAAATTTGGCCCAACTGGACATAGGTAGGTTTCATTTTTATTTAATTGTGCTTTTTCAACTCTATATTGTATTATATATAAATAATGAATATGTAAGATGTTCTAACAATTGTTAAGTTCCAATCTATATATGATGTAATGATAAAAATCAGATGATTTAAATTAAAAACAACTATTTATAACATAACACAAGAAGGTTTTATGCTATGAACACCAATAAATATATTATACTTATGTCATAAAAAATAAAATGTTGAAACAGAACTTTCAGCTTTAGAGTGATGAACTAATGAAAAATGAACGCACTGATTAGATTTGAGTCTTCAATAAGCAATTCGCATATAATACACTTAAATGGATTTTCAAAAGAAAGTAAATTCTTACTTTAATTCACGAGGTATTCGTCTTTTTTTGTTATATTTATAACTAAGTACTCATACTGTTAGAACCGTCAGTCCACCTGGAGACATGCCCGGCCCACTTCAACTTCAGCGTGTTGATTCTCCGTGCGATATCGGTTACTCCAGTTCTCTGTCGAATTGTTGCATTACGAAGTTTATCAACTAGAGAAACACCCAGCATTACACGCGGAGCGACTTTAAGCTTGTCTGGTCCACAAGCTTAAAGTCGCTCAGCGATAAGTCCAACGATAAGTATTCATGTCTTAGCTCTGTATGTCATTATGGATATGACCCACTGGTCAAAGCCTTGGCTTTTAATATTTACGAAATCGGTGACTCGAAGATATGACAAAGTTGCCCATATTCTGCCCAGCTCAGACGAATTTTTCTATCGGCCTCCGAAATGACCGAATATAGTATAAAATTTATGTACCTACTAGGAACGATGAAATCAACTAAAAGTCTGTAGCAAAGGTGACAGGAAGCGCGACGCAGTGGAGCGCGGCGAGCACCGCTGACTCAGGACAGAGAGAGATACCACTAATCATGGAACTCGAACATCAACTTCTAGTCGAGAACTCGATATTGTAGAATGAAATTAATTCATCAATTTTAATCCAACTCTCTATTTTTCAGGTTATTTGTTTTAATGTAAATCAATACATATTTTTGTTTAATAGTTGTCGAATAATTTATTTTAAGAGCGTTTTTGACATAAAATTTAAGTTTAGGGTGCTTGAACTTTATATTACTAATATACACAGAATTTGTATATTAAAATAAGAGATTTTTTTTACTATGTGAGTTCGATCACCACATGGGGCAACACTTTGAGTGATCTATGTATTGTATGTGTTGTCCGAAGTCTGGATATTCTTTGTGTACATTTCATGATGTATGTTAAGTCTGCCTCTACGTATTCCTAGTGTAGTTGTCTTTTAATCTTAACAAAACTAATCAGTTAAGTGGAGAAGAAAAAATATTATCCGCCTTCGTTTGTCGTCATTGTTACTCTCATTAGGTTTACAGCTAAAAAAAATTAAATGTCGACAGCTCAGCAAGAATAGTGCTTGAGGGTAATATAAGACACAAAACAAAACTGCGGCTCTTGCAACCTTAAAAGCCGGAGTAGTAGCCACAAATAAAGTAAAACATTCAAAATTAAAGTTTAATGTACAAATAATAGCAGATCACAATACTTGTTGGTTAATTGTATGAGGCACGTGTTAGTGGTGCGGAGCCGCGAGTAAGCGATTTGGCACATTGCGCCCGGGAGCGGTCGGGCCACGGGCTGCGGGGGTGAGCCAAGGCATAATTACGTACTACGAAATGTGAGCTGTCGTTTAAATCTTGCACTGCTTAAATTTGAAGCGAACTTTACTGCGGTCGTGGTATTAATTTAATTTTGTTCGCTCTGGGCACCGAACACGTCCATTGTGCACTGACGCACATATGGCACCTGGCGAGTGTGTCCACCTCTAAATCTACCCGTGTTCGGCCAGGAAAGGATTTTTTTTTTTACAATTGATTGACATTTCATACAACTTTCTTAAGAAGTAAATTTTAGTGAGCCTTTGGTGAAAGTTATATTATATAAAATTTGATCACCAGTTCAATTGACTGCCTAGAAATTTTGTCTCACTATTGTACTATTGTTACCCATTTTATTAATACTCCCCAAATGACTGACAGCACTAACACTACCCAATCTAACAATAAACGACGAACAAACTAAAGACGAGAGATTCACTTCTAGCAAACATCTCGTAAAATTACATTCTCTATCGCTCTCCCACTTCTATTCTATTTTGATAACCTCGGGTTCGATGACAAGACGAGTTCCTGCATCTTCCTCTATTTTTTTTTTTTATTTTTTTTTAACGTGTGGAAACCCCCTCGGGCCGTCACCCCACCGGGGTTTACGGCGGGGTGGTGTGTCGGAATTGGACCGACTAAAACTACACGGTGTGCCACTCTGCGCCTGAGATAAGAGGGATCCGGGAACCGCTGCTATTACGACATCCAGGTTCCTCTATTTTAACTCAACCTTTGCTACGTGCTTTTATGGTTTTATAGATAGATACTATAACATTAGCAAGATTAGCTCTAGCCGTTATACACGTAACTAAAATTCATATTGGGACATTAATTGTAAAGACCCTAGAAGCTAAAAAAACTAGGATATAACATGTTCTTATTATGTAAGAACTGTATGTGTACCCTGTAATTGTAGACTAAGTTATAAAATCTTATTACTTTAAAAACAGTACAATAATTCTGTTTGAAAGTAAAAGATTATAGGAGCAAGAACGTCACCCAAAACGTATTCCATATGAAAGTGGGCGAGAGTAGATCATTGCCGGGACGTATTAGACTACCAAAGCTGAACAATTTAATGACGATTGACTATTCATACCACATTCAAGCGGTTGACCGCTTTGCTACTCTTGATTTAGAGTCTAATTATTCTGCGATCTCAGCCGTAGCGGACGCTTGCTGAGTACGTAATGAGAGGGGCGAGGCGACGCGGGTTGGGAAGGCGGGATGCAAAATGTTGCAATTGCATTTTCCCGTCAGAAAAACAGCTTACACTAGCAAAAATAATTAAGAGTATTAGTGGAGTCGGCGAGCGGAGTGTCGCGCAGTAAATAGTCTGCTAAATACCCACCTACATTTATTGGCGCGGGACTTTGGGAAGGCCATTGTAATGGCGGAAACAATTTTGCCTTTAAAACAGTGTAGGGCACCTTATATACGATATTATCACCGCTTTTGTTAAACGACTACATAACTGCGTGCTTAACGTGATTTAAAGTAATGTCAAAGTGAAAATATGAGTCTGCATTTTAATAATGAGGGTGGGTACGTGGGTTGAGCGAAACATTTTTGAGCACTCATTTTTAAAGAGATTTCACATATATAATTACGAAACACAAATGGGTACCTAGAAAAGTTAAATTATGCTTAAATATGTATATTTTTTCAATAAAAGCTGAGCCTTTCAGTTGTCACATTTGTAAGAAATGAAGAAATTAAGAGGTGTACATTCATTAAACAACTGACGATGCACCATTTTCCTGCGTGTCATGGTCCCTGACAACGGTCCATCCTGGACACGATCGAAGCGTAAAAAGAATCCCCCAATTAAATAGAGCCACTGACCGTAAAATTGTTTACCTTTCGAGGTAAAGATTTTCGCAATCGACAATGTAGATAACAGGGTATTTTAATTTACTAAACCATATGTAATTACACTACGTAAAAATATAACATGTATGATGAATGAATATAAATTAAAATAATATTGTAAAATAAACAACATAATACGAAGATGAAAAAATAAAAGAGTACGCGTAATATTACGATACGCCTTATGACTTATACTCTACTTTTAAGCAGAGCCATACGAAGTTTGACAACGTGGCACGACATGTATACATGTGTGATGTTAAATGAAGTTCTATATACGAATAAAGTTATTTTTTATTTTTCTTTTATTTTAAGAACCTGCCAAAATGACTCTTCTCTGTCTGATGGAAAGTATGTATAAAATCATGGTTAAAAAAAGTAAAATCATAAATTGTAGTCACCATATTCTTTTCGAATGTAAACAATGCAATATGGTGACCCACACTGTGGGGGCTTAATGAGATGTTTTTTTACGACCCGTTTGTGGCTTAAAAGGCATGACAGCCATCGTGACAGCGTAAGGCTCACACACTTATCGGGATAACTGTCACTCCTGTATCAGCGAGGTTCCGCTCTTGCACTCACCAACTAAAGACACTTTAGAATGGTCTTCTATGAAAAAGTAGTACTGCCCCGGTCGAGCCGACAAGTTCGTGTTGAAATCAGCGTTGCTCTACTACATTTAATTCCTAGTACTGCTTAATTTATTTTGTAGTATTAATAATATTTACTACTTAACGATGGCCGAAGGTGTTATAAAGTTGGAGCTGGAGTGGCGACCGCGTACTGAGAAACGCAGCGTTGGTAGGCCCCCCACAAGGTGGTCTGACGACCTGGTGAAAGTCGCGGGAAGCTGCTGGATACGGGCGGCACGGAACCGGTTGTTGTGGAGAACTTTGGGGGAGGCCTATGTCCAGCAGTGGACGTTTTTTTGACTGAGATGATGATGACTATTTATACAATTAAAATATAAATACATATACATATTTTGAGCAATCAATTCAAATCGCTTTTACGTCACGTAAACGGACTGTTGCCGAGAAAACAGTTTGTCTTGGCAGGCTATCGGAATTTGCTTGGGTTAATGTGTTCCTAAAACAATTTGAGTGAGTTTTATTAGATATATATAATATATAGTAGACATTTATACTACTAGATAATTACTAATAAATAATAATCATAACTAAATCATTTAGGATTTAGATTATTATACCTATTGACCTAAATTTGTTATTCTAGAGACTCTAAAAAGGGCATTAAAGGTTACGGGGTCATGCCTTTAACATTTAACCTGATCGACTTTCAGCTTGATCTACGCTTGTGGCACATAATAAAAAGAATAAAAACGTAAAGCTTAAATTTTCTAAGATCGAACCGATACCATTTCTAAATCCTCGCGAATAAAATACGGTTGTGAAATCAAAATCTTTATGACCGACACATATGTCTACTGAATCTAGATTTGCTGCTCTAAGAGATCCACCCTACAGTCCTTGAAGGTTTTTTATTTCCCATCAATTCATAAAGAAGCGGACATGTCCGGGTGTCAGGGTGGTCGATGAATGACAATAGGTGACAGGATCGCCGGACGAAATCTTCTGTCAGCAAACGTGCTTAGATTCTTAGCATTCCCTTTAATATATTAAGATTCAATCCTAATAATGTACTAAACAGAACTAAAAAGACAATAAGCTTTTTGGTTCTGGTTAGTTCTGTTCAATAATGTTATTAAACATATCAAGAACAAATAAGCAGATTGTCATTTCATAAAAGGAACCTGACCAAAAACATAGGTTTTCTAAGTTCTTTAAAATTTACGGCGATAAAAAAAATCTAAAATAGCATAGTAACGGATACTATGTAGATTCATCTATCTAACTTAAAAAGTATCACCAACTTTGACGACCTTAAATCATAAATCTTAATAAACTGTATTCTTGATCTCCCTGCGAGATGTTTTATTTTAAATTTAAAAGTGACCAATAAGGACTACATATCGCCTAACATATCCACATAAAAATTTGAGAAGTAAAGAATTCTTCCCTTTTGTATCAAGGTTTTTTTTGCATGGAGTAAATTTTAAAGTTTTTGAAACTAAGGGACTTTTCTATATTCAGAAGAGTTAATTAACTAAATTAAAGGTCCATAATGATGATATGAAAGATGACCAAATTGCAATTAAAGTAAATCGTTTAACACGATTTGGAGCGAGTACCCAAATCAAATGTTCTAACTGTCATTTGTCTTTGTCTTTGTTTTTTTTTAATCAGCCATTGTTTGGCACATTTACGGGAGCGAGTTGGCATTGGGGCACTGCTGGCGACGTCCCAACCCTTCGAGAGACGAAGTGGTTATAACGTTTACCGCTAGCATTTGGCAATCTTTCATTGCATAGTAATATGAGTTCAATTCGTGTTGCATTATTATTGGGTTTGAGTGATTTAACCCCTTTTATTATTTACCTTTACCTGATTATAATCGAGCTTCTACAATATCTACAAAAATATTGCCTTAATTTGATATTCGAGTCAGATAAATGTATATGTGATAAAATATGAGGATTGAGAATCCGTTACGATTACGCTAATTCATTTACCCATCTACTCGTTATTTAGGTATTGTAATTCGGATATGATATCTACTTTAATAGCTACTGCAAAATGCAGTCCAACTTGTAATTCTAACGAACTGCCACGCATTTGGGATAGATAAACATTTGGGGTATCTAAGTAGCTACCTATCCCAAATATTTGCTAGACCAAGTCGTTTATTCTTAAGAACGCATAACATTTAAATGAATCTGTTTTTGTACCGTATAATTAGGTCAACCATTTTAAGTACTTGACTTGGAGACGTATCAGACAAATTAGTGTAGCTAGGTAGATAATTAGTCTGGTCCGAATATGGGCACATTTACGGGAGCGAGTTGGCATTGGGGCACTGCTGGCGACGTCCCAACCCTTCGAGAGACGAAGTGGTTATAACGTTTACCGCTAGCATTTGGCAATCTTTCATTGCATAGTAATATGAGTTCAATTCGTGTTGCATTATTATTGGGTTTGAGTGATTTAACCCCTTTTATTATTTACCTTTACCTGATTATAATCGAGCTTCTACAATATCTACAAAAATATTGCCTTAATTTGATATTCGAGTCAGATAAATGTATATGTGATAAAATAGCCCTTCTGGCTTAACATCTCATAGTGTGTCATGTGTGTGTGATCAGTGTGCCGTGACACTGATCTCAAATTATGATAGAAAAGTTTGGTGTTTCCAGAAGAATTTCTTTCCAGCTGCATAGTGTCATTACTTATTTTACTAGATTTGGCCTTCTTGCTCAATTGACTGCACCAATGGTGTAGTGCTTTGAGCAGTCACATTGCCGCTTTCTACTACTGAGCTAAGTGTTATGAGATCGAGCCCCACACGAAACAGCAATTTTTGTGGTTCACAAATTGTTGTTTAGAATCCGAGTATTCCTTATCCGTTTGAATGAAGTTTACAAGTCCCCCGTGACGTAGGATATATTAATATAAATTATCTTCTAAAATTAAACCTTTACTTATCGTAAAGATGACAGTCTCTATGACGATCAGAATTAAAATAAACGCCCAGTTAGGCCCACTTGCCCGCTTTTCCATTAGCCGGAGTAGAGTCATTTTGGTTGGCTTCTATAAAAAAAAAAATATAAGAATAAACTGGACTGTTGTCTGTATAATTGGACTTTCACGTTTTATCGTTTTTCATCCAACAGTACGCGAGGAACCCTGATTTATTATCTTAAAAATTGCCAACAAGTTGTTGGTAACGTTTACTTGCTACTAGATGTACGACGCTGCCTATTGTTTTAAACCGCACTGGAGACGGCTAAACGGCTGTCTATTGATAACCTCTACTTGATAAGAAATAATAAAAAGTTGAATAAAAAGACAAACTTCAATAAAATATTTTATTAATAAACAAATAAATACTTAGGTACTTAATTAGAATAAAATATGATCTGAACCAATGGAATGTTTTTTTAACAATATTGTGATATTATGATATGTATATTTCTCTAATTATACCTACTTATTGCTTGGTTCTACTGCTTACAATGTATTAATTTACACAAAGACATTGAAGATGAACTTTATATCATTTAGAAGATAGCATTTGACGACTAACTGGTGATAAAATAATACATTGCATTCTAAAATATAATAACATATCAAATAGTTTTGAATAGTAATAATTCGTGCGATACCTCTCGTTGTAAAGCGAGAATAATGTGTTTATTTTAAACTATTGCCACGTAGTATTTGTCACAAACAAAAATTAACATCGCTCTTTCTAAAAAAAAACATATTAAAGGCAGGTATAGTGTTAATTTGCATCTATTTTTTGTCTCATTTATATGACAATAGTATCCAGGAAGTACGTTTTTCTCCATAATAACATTACTAGATCCTGGAAAGTTACGCTAACAACCTTACAATATCACGAACTTTATGAAAACAGTACATATCTGAACCATTTATTGCTAGTGGTTAATTCATCTACCTAATATAAAATTATTGTTATGAGCTAGCACTTTCGTTAGCACATTTTAACAATATCATCTATTGTATTGATCTTTGATAATATTTTTTTTAAATGGCCTAAATAGATAAATATTTATATGTATATCACAATTTCATATTACACTGCCAATCTCGTCGTGAGTTTCTTTATTTTTTCTTTTTTTCTATTTGAAGAACCTGCCAAAGTGACTCTACTCTTCCTCTCTGATGGAAAGCATGAATAGTTTTCAAGAGTTGTGGTCACCATACCCATTGTAAATGCAGACAATGCGACATGGTGATTCACATTATGGCGGCCTAGTGAGATGCTTTTTCACGCCCACTTGGGGACGGGAAAAACATGACAGACATTGTTGCAGTGTAAGGCTCACACAGTTACCGCGATGACTGTTACCCCTGTGAGTAACGTCTTTGGCACTTAACATTTTATTTATCATTTCTTTACTTTGTTACATCATCACAAGAAAGTTCATTTCGTTCATTTTAAGTCAATTTCTTAAGATTATTATTGTTACAAACTAACAATGCAATAAATTCTTGATTCTGTGAAATATATAAGTCACTAACGTGACGAGTGTTTAAATTATATAAATTATGTGTTAGTTAAATTTAATTCGTTTGTAAGAAAATTTAATTGAACAAATATGTCATGACTCGTTATTAAAAAATAACATAATAATGAAACATGAATAAAATGAAATATAATTAGCACCTTTTCTCTGAATTCTTAAAGCGAATAAATTAGCAGGTGATAAAAATAGATATATGTATATCGAATAATATTAGATCTCATCAAGTTCGGTATTAACCTCCTTGTTGCCGATAATAGACAATATTCATCACCTGAACATTATTTACTCGTTTGCAAGTCAATCGTATTCTCATTATAATCAACAAATAACATTTTCTAGAGCAGCCTATCTGGGATATGATAACAATAATATTTAAATATTAACAGATTTCTTAGTAGGCACACGCGGAGAATTCGAGTAGATTTTTTTAAACAGCTCAGGTATATGGTTGTCCGGAAATAAATTCGTCAATATTGCTGAAAATAAAAGTATATATTTAGTACATACATATCTCAATAAAAATTGTGGGTATTACCAATTTTAACTCTTTTTAAGAAAATGCAAGATTAAAGTGTCCATTATTGCTGTATCAGATGTAGGCGGATATCCGTAACTTTTATAAGACGGTCTTGTGTACTTACATTCGAGAAGTACAAATATGAGACGCCTATTAATCTCCTGTGTTTGGAACAGATCAAACACAGTCAGCAGGCCTCGCCTCGCCGTATCCGATCCTACTATATGTCGCAAATCGTCTGAAAATAAAATAACATATGTTTAGTTCTCTACTACTAAATGAAAAGCTGATAGATAACTGGATAATACTAACTTTTACAATAACACTTAATATAAAATTGTCCGGTACACTTTACGTTGCAATAGTTGACCCGCGCAACTTTGTCCCCGTCTTACAAAAGTAATAAGATTTATAAGTTTTATCAATATTTTTCATTGATACTTAGTTCCTATTGGTCGTAGCGTAATATATCTTATAGCCTTGCTCGATAAATGGAGTTCATAACACTAAAAAGACTTTTTAATTCGTACACGTAGTTCCTGAGATTATCGCGTCCAAACATACAAACTATAATAGTAGTGTTCAGTTAACTTCGGTAACACTTTTTCATGTGTCGTGAAGGACGATTTCGTCGGAATTTAAGACTTGTATGTGAAGTGGTTACAGTCGCTAGAACGTTTTCGGTTCTTGACTGTTTAAATGAACACTTACATATATTCAAATAGCATCAACATTTTACAACCGTCCGTCTACGACAAGGATAATCAGGCAAGTACCTAACTGCCAGAAATTCTGGTAGCCAGCGTGATTTCGATACAATTAATACAGATTACGATACCTGAACAAGCTGATAATAAAGCTACTTTAGCTGCAATTCTTGTCCTAGCTTTAGTTGCAGCATCCCTGTTCCCATAGTTTGAATTATTGCGAGTAGTTAGCCACTGCCTAAAACCATCAAATCAATATATTTATTTTTCTTAAAGAACAAATATTTTGTATATAGATTATTTTGGTTAACAGTACAAGGGCGTCATGAGACGACAATAGACAATTCGAAGCCAACGATATTAAAGGAAAATATTCGATTCATAAAATATTTGATTGTTTAACGTAATTTTATATAACATCTAGTGTCGTTCCATATCCTCTAATAAATTTAGAAGTCTCCGTTTTTATTCATAACTTTTTGGTGGGTCTTAAACTTATATTTAAAATAGACAACGATGTGAGTTACAAATATATTAATAGCAGCTAGGCACTATTTGCCTATATTCATACTGGAATCAAATTCTAAATTGTGTGTTATACGTTTAAAAAACTCAAGACACTACTTGAAAATATTAAGAGCGCCCTAGAACTTGACTTACTTGAAAGTTTTTAAATATTGAACTACATTTCGTGGAGAAGTCAGTGACGATACAAACTCTAGCACCTTCCTGAAAAAGTAAAGCAGTGTGTTAATTTTAGTTATTCGCTTATCTCCAATTTAATTTTCTAAACTCAATATTACTATAGTACTATTTTAAGGCTTATACCAGAAATTGACAAAACACATAGCAAAGACGTTATGCTGTTTTGCTGAGCATTACAAAGCAAAAGATATAACTAGGGCAATCAATAGGCTCCAAATTAGAATCATATCGAAAAAGGGTATAGTGCTAAATTATGTAGGAATCAATAACAGTATTTCTGTCATCTGAAAGTTAGATTGAGTGATAGAATACATATAAACTTTATTTTATAATTACAACCACACATCGAAAGCACCCAAGCTCTAAAACAAATATTTATTGGTCATACAAACATTTGGACCGACCCGGAAATCGAATTCGAGATCTCAGCACAGCAGTACCACACTACCGACGCATTTAATAAAAAAAAGTACCTGGTAACTGGGTTTTGCTCGCTATTTAAAAAAAAAACACGGCTAAAACAACGTTTTCTAAAAATGAAACCTAGCCAGATCGATTTATCGCCCTGAAACACCCTGCATACTAAATTTCATGAAAATCGTTGGAGCCGTTTCCGAGATTCAGATTATATATATACAAGAACAACTCGTTTAAAGGCATTAGATAAAAATAAATGAATTACTTATTGACTCTGTCAGCAATGAGAGTCCTAATTGGAGCTAGAAGACGTCTCCTTAGCCACAAGCCTCTGATACTCAATACTTCTTCAAACAATTTAAGAGCCACGCTATCATCGGTCTCCTGAAAAAAGGAAACTTTTAACAAAATGCAAGTTAGCATTAGAACTTGTATGATACATACACAAAATACTATCAAAAGAAATCATTTAAATAATGGTTAATTGGATCTTTGAGGTTTTTTCAAATTTCAGAGTGCTCAATTTCGTTCTGCAAGTAAATATCTTGGAATTTGAATTTTAATGACAAAAAAACTTACATCTTGTCCATCAGAACAGCTGCCGCTTTTTAATCCGTCACAATAATTTTCGTCACTCTTGCCTTGGAACACTTTCGAAATACCTGAAATAATTTATCCCAACTGAAATTGAGAATTCAATGAAATAGTTACCAATGCAGTAGTTTTTATAGACTTATAACAACAAAAAGTAGTTAATATCATGTCAAATGAAGGCGAATTTATGTTTGGTTATATCAAGAGTTAAGTTAACTAATATAAAATTCATATTTGTACTATATATGTATAAAGATCATAGTTGAAAGTATGCCTTAATAAGACAGTTTACACACACATTCCGATTTGAATATTCTGATTCTGAACAGATTTGAATAATCTGGTAACAAAATTGGTGTAGTGACAGTACTGACGCATATTTCTTGATAATGAGTAGTCGAGCGTCACACTCTACGGTACGGCCTCCCGTGCATAGAGTCGACGTGAAATCGTTACGATAGTTCGTAACGAACTTCATATGTGTGACTTCACTTCTTATCACTTCTGCCCGCACACAGTAAGACCAACACATAAGTAAATGTATAGCCCACACACTTCAGTAATTAGAGGACGTACCCACCTCACCTTTTAACTGGCAACATTTCGAAGGAAGAGTTAAAGGAAAGAATACTAATAACATTCTAAAAATAGAAATAATATTCCCATTTTATATTATAATTACATTGTTTTAATAAAGTCCGAAACAAGTGCGTATTAAAATGGAATAAAAAAACTCACCGTCCATAACTTCATCAACTGTGTTCGCAAACTGATCAGGCATATTCTTTAAGGTTCTCATACCAGCTCTCAATGAGTTTACCAACAATGCGTCGATCTGTAAGGTGAGTATAGCTTCTATAATGTAATGATAATAATTTATTATGTATACAATATTCATAACTACATTATATTATTAAAGAAATAAAAACGAAAACAATGAGAATCACAAAAAAAAACAAATAATGAGCAAGAATTTGGCCGCTATTTTAATGCAGTGAATCTACGTACGAGACGTAATTATCCATTCTGACTAACACTTTATAATTGTATCTATACAACGGTCAACTCTAGGTAGGAATTGTACAATCCGGTTTCTCTAGATGGCTTCAAAAGTGTTTACTAACGAGGAGTTACTTACTTAATGCTATAGTGAATTTCAAGAAGTTTGCCATACCATTTATAAAAATATTTATTATTTAGGCACATGTGGCTGGACACAACTGATACCAAAATGTTGTACAAATCTTTCAATATATTTAACCAAGTGGTTGAAGGCAACGAAAGCCAAACCCAGCCCCCTAATCAGGTAGGTACCTTATTAGGGGACTGAAAAATATACTATTTTTTCATACACCCGTTTGACGTCCTGTCCGTTTGACCCGTCCGTTTGACGAATGATAAAAAGTAACTGATTTGACTAAGGTGTCGTCAACCCCATTCAATAGGACAGCACTCAAAGGCCATATTTGTGATTCTTGAGTTGCAAGGCAAAAGAGTCCATGGCGGCAATGTCGTTTTCGAAACGTCGCACACCATAGAAAACTTATGTCTAAAATAGTCTATACTTGCCGTATTACTACTTTTTTCAGTCTGATTCTCCGCACTAAGGAAACCACCTAAATAATCTTGTGACAATAACGTCATATACTTTGCATCTGTTGCCAATCTTGCTAGAGATTGTAGATAGCTGTTCAACATACGCTTTCGATTTTCTAAGACTGTACGGGAAGTGTTCTGAAATGTCTTCTTAGCCGGGAAAGGTAGGTTTCCTAGTTCTGGCCACTGGAAATAAACCAACATTAGGTTATTTTCTACTATTGACTGCTTATTTGCTGAAATTAAACAAAATTATATAATCACGTGGAGTGGTTCAGTGTCAACTTTATTCAGCTACTTTATTATTATTAATTACAATTTTATCTTTATTAAAGCTAGTAAAAAGGTTTACATATGATTTTTAATTATAACTTAATAAATACCTATTTGAAAACATCTATGACAATTAACTTACTTTAAATGTTTATTTACACTTTCTGTAAGTATAGCAAGTAAATCAAAGCGTCCTTTCTAAGAAGATTTCATTGTCCAGCAGTGGACTATGAAAAATAATAATGATAATGTAAATAAGAAAAGTATTGGAAAACATAATACAAATTTAATGACCGCTTACTTTCTCTTTTACAGAAGTATGAAGATCGTAAAAATCGCTATATCTTCTGTAAATATGCCACACCTCGCTGTCTGATAGCCTTGTGACAGCTATTGCGTATATACCGAAAGTTTTTCCTTTATCCTGCACCAGGGCTGGAAGTATTAAAAAGAATGTAAACATGCCTAGTAATTAAGAAAATACGGATCCTTGAATATTGACATACCAGTTTCAATGATACATGCTGATAGTGGCGACAATATATTTTTTGCATTGCGACTAATTTCTGTATGTGATAATGACAAGCTACTTGTAGTCGCCGAAGATAAATTCGAAGAACCTGTAATATGATAAAACCTAAAATAATTTTAATTAAAAAATAAATCTTTAAATACTACCCTGGTCAACATAACAGAGATGTATTTAAAAAAAATAAAAATAATCGTAAAACCTGAACTTTCGTTGATCATCTTTTGCGCTAAATTGCCAACAATATCTGACCTGGAGCGGTTATGTCTTGTCCCGGGTACTGGTAATAAGTCACCTGAAAATTATAGTCATCGTACATTCATATACTCATTTAAAAATAAAACTAATGTACTACGCACACGTACACGTGCGTAAGAATTACTCTGAAGAACTACACTATCACATTTGTTAACTATAAAGATAGGAATAAGTCGAGGTATCACTGTTATTGGATAGGAAGCCGTTAAACATTCTATACAAAGTATTACAGAAAAGTGTATACATATTCTACAGTGGTCACGTTCACACCACTGATTATATTTTATATTATACTTTCTGAATACACAAATAAATATCCAAGCTCACTATTTGCTGACGGAATTCATTAGAATGCACACATTTTATTCTTTACTAAAAAGCTGAAGAAGTTTTTTGTTTGCTTAATGTTGACAATTATTAGATAAGATTTAATCTTTTTATTTTAAGAACCAATTAAAGTGACTTTACTGATGGAAAGAATTAATAGAATCCAAGAATTATGGTCATCACACTCATTGCGTATGAAGACGTAAAAGGCGCAATACTGCCCCAGTCAAGCCGACCCGTTCGTGCTGAAATCAGCTTGGCTCTACTACCCGAATTGTATTGAATGGTGCTTACAGTGAAGAAAGTTGGACTATACAACATCTTGGTGTGATATACACCAAGAATATTAATGAGAATCTCCACAAATAGTTAAGAGAAATAAATTATATGAATGATTTTGATCACTTAGATTCCACTAGCTGTAAAATATGAAACCTATCTGTAATACAATAAAGACATGCATTTAAAGTTAATTAAGTTTAATGGCTGACCTTTCGCTATCAGCGTTACCTCACAAAGAAAAATGTAACCGAAAAGATAATAAGAAGAATAGAAAGAGTTACTATCTAGCAAATAATCAAGTTGCCTGATGCTAGGAGTTAACTACAAAATAATACTCAAACACTATGTGGTAGTATCTATTCACTTTGAAACGTAATACCAAACGCATTGCATTTAGGTAGAGTGTGGTTCTTGTTACTTGGTACTCTTCGGGCGAGGGAACGAGGGAACGTTGAGAACTTGTTCGGCAGATCATACTTGACTTTCGACTTCAAGAACAATTTTGGCAAGTGATTGAGACATGACTTCATAATTTTCTTGCATTTGTCTGCGTATTTTGGACGGCAACGAGATGTAAGATCAGGGGTTTAAACATGTATTAGTAACAATTCAACAATATTAACGATAGCTTCTTACCACTGTATTTTTTATCAGTTTTTTCGTCCTTTTTGTAATCACTGAAATATGAAAATATATATTAATTAATACATAAAAAATTATTTGTCAATAAATTTACTAACGTAAAATGTTTAAGTTACATTAAAATACGAGTTCGTAGACTAAAGAAATTGAAGCTTTAATTAAAAATTTATTTCAATTTTAATTAATCAGGAATATAGTTTGTTATTATATACAATAACTAATCATTAAAATTTAATGACCTGCTTTTATCAGAGCTGTCTTCGCTGTCCATCATAAAATCTGATTGCCAAGTTGGGTCGTCCTGAAATACAATTGTAAATGAATTCATTTTATCTTATCTTATTGTAAAAGCTGAAGAGCTTTCTTTTTGTTTAATGTTGGCAATTATTAGCTAGATTTAAATTTCTTTTATTTTTTATTTTAAGAACCTGCTAAAGTGACTCTACTGATAGAAAGTATAGTTGGCAAGGAAAATTTTGATCACCATACTCATCGTGAATGCAGACAATGCAGTATAAAAAGATAATCGGCAATAGGCCAACCACCTATTGCTCAATTGATGGAAAGCATGAATAAGAACATGGAACCAAAACACTGGCGAAAAGTGGTCGTCTAATATATTTCTACCTACCCTTCCAAGGAAACAGGTGTGATTTTATGTATGTATGTACAACAGAGACAAATCTTATTATATATGAACCTGTAGTTTAGTCTTACATAACAACACTTCTTTTGTTCATCAGGTACAAAAGTAATTAGACAGACTACGCTAATACAGACCACCAATCAAAATAAATACCTTTGAATTTTAAACATTACATACCTCCAACGCATCACACACACATTTCTGAACGTCATCAAAACATAATACAGGATTATTTGTGAACTCTTCGCCTTCCGTTGTAATTTTTCTCACAAGTTCTGAGTGACAATTATCTGGTATACCCATCACGCTCGGTCGGGTAGGTGCAAGGTACAGATCACACAGTTCGAGAGCGGAAGAGCGTAGATTATCCAGGACTGCTTTAGATGTATGTTGAGCGTCTGAGAATAATGTTTTTTTTTTAATAGATTAAGACCATCCATAGGTTGAATTAGTCTTTTTCATTACCATTATCATTGTCAGCCTTTAATATCTGTTAGACATAGATCTCCAGTTAGAAGATAAGTTTTAGCGGGTTGGTTTGAAGTTTATTTTAAAATTCGATTTTTTTCTCTTTATAGTACTGTTGTATTGTATAGTTCGCTTCCTAAGTCGGCTCTTACGCGATAAATAGAGCTGATAACAAATTATTTTTAATTTATCAGCGCACGAATAGTTGTCACCTACTGTGTACCATGTTTGCGGTAAAAAACGAGTTATAAAAAAAATGTGTGCGTGTACTAGCGTACACTCGTAAGAAGTGAAACTTCTTTATGACGTTATTTTTCAAAAAAATAATTTAAACCCGTCCGAAGTCGATGCAATCGCCACCTGGATTTCAAAAATGTAACTACTCAAAACGGGTCGCAAAATACATTGGAGACATTTACCAATCCCTAATCCGCTGGAGAAAGTATACTTCGAATCACGCGTGGTAGGGCTAAGAAAAAGATGGCGCGTAACGGAGAAATGTGACGCGTAACGAAAAAATGTTATCTACACTAAATTTTTTTCCAACCCCGATGAAGAAGTTTCACTTCAATAAATACTTACCGACTTCGTTCAATTCAATTTCTAATAAATACTGCGCATTGGATCTCCACGCCGTAGTAGCTCTCAGGAACTTCAACGATCTTGTGACTTCTTCTGAGATTTTCTCAGCATTTGTGCTACTCGAAGAACCTGAGAAGATGAAAGTATTAGGTCCGAATTAGGAAGTATTTTGCCTTAAAATTCGAACAGTTTTTATTTTAACTCAGCTAACAGCCAACTAGAAATTAAAATACTTAGAATTACTTATCAATGTGATCTGTTAAATATGGTAATTAATTTTTTCGTATTTTAAAACTGCAGAATTAAAATATTTTAATGTTTTTCGGAACATTACTAGTAAAAGTCGTCATGCTTTAAATTGTCATTTTTGTGTGTAGTACACACACAAAAATGACAATTTTATGATGTATTAAATCATTACCCTATTTTACACGATTAATGCCACTGTGGTGATAGATTAAAAATATGGAATATCACCTCCCTATGAATGGGGAGGTGATATTCACGGGTTGAAACCCGTGAATATCGTTAGAGGTGACAAGGGAGCAAATTGCAAATACCTTATACCAACCCATCTGGCCAGCGTAGGCCAAAACTTCTTTTGTAAGGAGAGGCCTATGTAAAGCATTGGTCTGTTAATGATAATGATAAGTTCTAAATATTTAAACTCCTTGCAGCCTGTCTAACTCACGACAATAATAAAATACTGTAGTACCTTCCTGAGGTCCCAATGTGGCTCGTCTCGCTTGTAAAATACGGGCGACATATTGAAGTGAGGACAGTTTTTGTCGATCTTGCAATTCCCACTCCCCTGCACTGTCTCGAGAATGCTGTAATAATATTTCATGGATGGTTGTAAACATGGTAGGTAATAGATTTTTCACGACGTTGCGTAGAGTCTGTTATATAAAATAAGAGTCCATTTGAAAAGTATTTAATTTAGAGAAATTATTTAGTACACAAAGCAACGAACTTTACCAATTTGTGTGTTATCATTACATAACGTACTAGCTATCGATTATTTTATATATCAGGTTCCTCACTTTGAAACCATACAACTATTCTTAAGTCAGTACACAGTTCCTACACAGTATGCCGGCGACGCCGCATACTGCAAGCCGCCGGCATACTGTGTCAATGGGTCCCTGCCGCGTGGGTATTCCGCCACCAATATCCGGATGCCGGCACTATTTTACCGTCGGCATTGATACCGGGCTTGTTGACGGCTTACCTGCCGACCATGCTATAGGAGCCTTTAAGTGTGCTTATAACATAAAAATAATCAATTTGCCAAAATTTTAAGCTTGTAGCCACAGCAATAGAGGCTCTCTGTTGATAAATCAGTTAGGATTATTTATTTAAATGTATAGATTACAATTTAAAGTATTAAGTATAGAATGGATTTACTTACTAATTTCTGTATATCTTTCTGTACCGACTCCAATGTGGCGTCCAATTCTTCAGCATCTCCACAACACCGTATGACTATTAGAAACAAATCTGATTGCAAGCTAGAGTCACGGCAGCACTGGTAAAATTAAGAAACCGTTATTCATTACTTTAAGAACATGTTTTAATATAAAGAAGAAACTGTTTTTGAAAACTACATAGTAATATGTAAGGTTGTCTTTTGTCGTTATATCTCCACAAATGAGGCTATTTAAAGGATTATATCCAATAACATTACATAGAACCTGTGGATTTGAAAGTGAAAAAAAAACTCACATTTCTAATGATAGTTCTATTGATATTATCGGGATCACTCAATAAGTTAATAATTGGATGCAGTACGACAGCCGAGAGCAATTCTATAAGGATCAGTTTTAATGAATGACACCGAAAAGCCTCTTCTGGTACTATCAGGTACAGTACAGCTTCTGACAATTCGCATAGCAATTCTGGAAATAAATATACAGACAATATTAGTCATATTGAACACAATTCGCTTAACAAATATTGGTGTAATTGGTGTACAAAAACTTTTGATATAAAGGGTAAAACTGTCAATATTTTTATACAGATGTAACAAATACTGTCGAAAACAACTCACCATATTCCTTTTCAGGATCAGTACAGAATATGTCCCGGCACAGTTGTCTGTTTTCCAAGGAGCACTCCAATTCAAAGAATATATCCTTCAAAGTTCTCCCAGTTATGTTTTCCGAACTATCATAAAATTTTGATTTGCCGAAAATCTGAGAATCTTAAAAAGTTTTACATCGTTATATTGACGTGATTAGAAATTTTAAAGTGTTACCTGAAGTTGAAATATGAAATGTCAAAAGTCATATGTATGAAAAACCACTTATAGTAAATCCATATAAAAACTATTTATGGCAAATTTGTATGAAAAACCACTTACGGTAAATTAGTTGGAAAAGGTATTTTTTTGAGTTTATTGCTTTTTGGCCCACTAAAACCCACATAAAAATATATTTAGAAATTCACCTGGTGGCCAAGATAAGTCAGTGTCACTTTTATTCCGCCTGTGCGTTTTCCTCTCATCTTGTTTCTTGGGGCTAGGTTTTGAGTTCCCATTAGAGACATCTTTGGCACTTGACAGATCTATATGTTTCAGTCTTACCCTTGATTGCTTGAACAACTTCAAATGTGTTGTTAATTCTTCAGGAAAGCGTGTGGACAGAAGGTGAATCCAATCTACAGATTTCACTCTAAATATAGAAAAAAAAACAATATTGCAATTTTATTTACACTCAAGTCCATAAACAATTATGATAATAAGTTTATTGATATTGTTATTACTGGTAAGGAGTTGTTGTGTGGGTATAGTTAGATGTAACAAGTAGGTTTTATTACATCTCAAATTTAAACAGCTATGCTTCAAAGCACTAGTAGAAAGCAGTAAAAAAGGCCAAAGTTACTTTTTATTTTTCACATAACTTACATTTGAAGCTAGATGAGACAATAACTATATTAAGAAACTTGCATGATTGCAGCATATTCTAAGCAATCTGCTCTTAAACATAGCATCACTAGATATCCACATTCGATAGCCGTGTAGCATGCTTGAACCAATCAATTTGTACAATTAATCGAATTTACTAACCTATTAGCTACATTAGCACCTGTCGCCAACACCAACCGTTTAATAGCATGATTTGTAAACTCTTCGTCATTAGTCAGAATCTCATACCAAGGTGTAACATAATCATTGATGATTATAGTGATTATTTCATTCAGAAATGAATCTACTGTCTCACTTCCAGTGATTCTGTTATCAAATTTTGGCAAAGCTTCATCTTTTTTAAATAATTCTAATACCTACAAGAAAATAAAAATTGTGAGTTTATTACTTATAACTTTAGTTAACACTTATACTAATTTTCAAATTTTAAACTCATTTTGATATCCCGTTGCATCAATTATTTTTTGTTCATTTGTTTTCCTATAATTCAAATTTAGCTTATGTCTAGGACTAAAGTTAAAAATTTATTACTAGCATTAACATAAAACCTTACTTACACATTAGATTACTTGACCTGAAACTTCAGGCATTAAAAATGTTATTACTTTAAGAAATATGAGCAGAAAACAGTACAGACTTTTTTAAAAAGTGTTGGTGTGATCTTTCTTAAAAGTGGACCACTTTTATATATCCAGATTATACACACAATATAATTATACACTCTGTGTGGGGGGATTATGAATTTACAGGGTCACCACCCCTATTCTTCCCATCATAAGAGCGACTAGAGGCACAAATATGCAAGAAAACATCATTGCAAATGATGGAAAACTTGAAACAAACCCTCCTACAAACTTTCTGGCCGGACTGGTATAGTAGGGCAAAACTTCTGTGCTAAAGAGAGGCCTATGTCCAGCAGTTGACTATTAAGGCTATTGAGGATGCATTAA
This sequence comes from Hypercompe scribonia, assembly GCA_949316085.1. NCBI lineage: Eukaryota > Metazoa > Arthropoda > Insecta > Lepidoptera > Erebidae > Hypercompe > Hypercompe scribonia. The sequence goes on along the minus strand of OX438972.1, from coordinate 7,987,738 downwards.
AGGTTTTAACATGGAAACCAAAAAGCTTAGAAGAACTAGGTTTACATAGTTTTACAATTACCAAGTATGACAACAACGTACTGAATTCTAAGATAAGTTACTGCAGATAAGTTAGCATTATTTGCCAAGGGGTCTTGAAAACTGTATAGTTGCTTAAAATGTGACTCTTAATTAGTGTTTACCAAATAAATTATACCTTAGGTATCTGAATGGAGAAATTTGATTGCTGCAAAGGGTCATCTAAAGTATCTAGGTCTATTGAGAACACCTTTTTGTGATCATATGATAAATAGAGAATAGTAATAATCCTGGAATAAATACATTATATGAGTGATCATTTATATTCATAGTTATAACATTTAATAGAAAAGCAAAACTAATATTTACTACTGCCAAAATAAGACATTATAACAGAAAAAAAATGGTCTAGATAGAAAAACCAAAGAAATTTATTTTCTGTACTTTTTAATGCATACATAGTAAGCAATATTAGACATTTAAAACAAATATCCTGTAAGAATGTGGCGATGATAGGCGTATCTTTATTGTATTCTAGTAGTTAAATACGTATTCATATCAACTTACCCAATAATAAATGTTACGAGAAATGTAAGAATTGTAATATAAAATCTAAATCCAAACAAACCAGTGATAATAATGGTGACCAGACCACACCAACCGATAAGTCTAATAGCCATATCTAATATCTACGAACAGTAACTACAATTTGCAATGCAATAACAAAATAAAAGTGAAAACAAACTTCAACGCCACAACTTGATTTATTTTTGTAAGTCTGACTACAACATTGTCATTAGTGTCACTGTCAGTGCTAAATGTACGTTTTAGAGTTGTGCAAGTACTTGAAAACATCAAAATATATCTAAAACCGATCTATAGCAGCTACTATACGCTACCAACATTTAAAAAACATCTAAATGACTATACATGGAAAAACTTGGGTTTCTGTGTGTATAGAAGGTGAATACACAACGATTAAGCCAGGATGAACTTCTGGTAAACACTTCACACACAGCCAATCCCGATATAGTGACCATCACGACACGAAAAGAAATCCGTTACGTGCAAGTAACTTGTCCATTTTTAATAAAATAAGAACCTATCTTTGTCGTTTTCATAACATATAATTTATCCATTGCACAAATAATAGAAAATAAATTTACTATAAGCTCGGGAACATATAAAACTTCGGGCAAATATAAAAAATTACAGAATAGATTGACAAGATTAAAGAGCCATATAAAAGTGGATGTTACTAGGCACCGACAACTGAACAACATGGTGATTTTAGACGATGATCGTGTTGAAAGCAAGAGGCTCACGCGGTGTTTTTTACAGAGGCCCCACAGAAGGTATCCACCATCTAGGATTGCTTAGAAAAGAAACAGAAAACACAAGAATTGATTGTCAGGCGGATCAAAGAAAATTGTATTAAATTTACTAATCGCGTGCTTATCGGTTTTCGATGTGTGGGATAAATCCACCAATATATTCGAAGCAAGACCAAACGTCCAGGTTTATTACAGGAGCATTTTTATAATTTAAAATAATAAAGATCTTTGATGAATCATTACAAAATATTTAATGGACACATATAATAAAATGTAAGTGATCAATATCTGTACATTAAAGATATTGAAGAAAAGTGAATGAAAGCGATCATTATTAAAGTAACAGAACGCAAACATTGCGTTACGCCATAACGGTTATGGTAAGCTTAAGTTTCCTGGAAGAGGTTGAGACATTCTCGGATCACCTTTACATCCGATTTGAGCTCTCCCGAACCCAGGACCCCGGTAGGGGTCACACGGCGCGGTGTTCTTCTCGCTTTCCGCGGTGGGCTATAGCCAAACTGAATAGGGACCTACTAGAGGAGGCAGCCATTATTCACTCTTGGCTGTCTCCGCAGGCTCTGACCGAGAAGGTCGACATGGGGGCTGGTCGTTTCCACGATACGATTACCGGCCTCGGCTTATCGGCCTCCACGGAAAGAGGTTTACTGGTGGTCCCAGGAGTTGGTGGACTTCCGCGCGACCTGTACTCGTGCCTGGAGGTCCTATCCCGTAGTCGGCGGCGACACCGCGAAGAAGGCGGGGAGGACCAGCTTCATGAGGAGTACCGAGAGGCGCGGAAAACTTTGAAGCTGGCCATTAGCGGCGCCAAAGAAATTAAGCGTAAGGAGATGCTGGAGGGTCTCGATCGTGACCTTTGAGGTCACCCTTATCGTGCGACGCGACAAAAGCTCCGCACGTTGGGCCCCTCCCTTACAGAGACACTCCAGCCCAGCTTTCTGCGGGAAGTGGTCGAGGGCCTGTGGGAAAAGGCCCTCGACCACTCGGGTGGAACACACACCCCTATCGATGGCCTTCATGGTCGGAGACGACGAGGGAAACGAGGACAATGTACCGCCCGTCAGGGAATCGGAGGTAAGGGCGGTTGTTCTACGGATCCGCTCTAAGAACACCGCCCTCGGGCCAGACGGAATACCTGCCCGAGTGCTAGCCCGAGCCCTCGAACACATGTCGGGCCGCCTCAGGGAGGTCCTGGACGCTAGCTTGGCGTCAGGACGCTTCCCTTAGTGCTGGAAAAGCGGGCAGCTGGTCCTATTAAGGAAGCCGAGACGGCTTGCCGATTCGGTAGCGGCCTATAGGCCCATCGTGTTGCTGAACGAGGCGGGTAAGATGTTTGAGAGGATACTCTCAGCTCGCATCGTTCGGCACCTCTGCGAGGTGGGTCCCGATCTGTCGGATGCCCAATTCGGTTTTCGAGCGGGGCGTTCGACAGTCGATGCCGTGTTACGCCTCAGGGCCGTTACCGAAGAGGAGGTAAGCTGTGGCGGCGTACTGTTGGCGGTCTCGTTGGACATCGCCAACGCATTTAATAGTCTGCCATTTAGCTGTATCAGGGAAGCACTCCACTGCTACGGGGTGCCAGAGTACCTGAGGCGACTTGTGGCAGACTACCTTGAGGAGCGTACCGTCATGTACAAGGACCGAGATGGTGTTCTGCGGCGGCGGCTCATGTCGTGCGGTGTTCCACAGGGGTCTGTCCTCGGATCACTTTTGCGGAACATGGGATACGACTGGGCCTTTCGAGGTCGTCGTCCCCCCGGGCTAGGTGTAATTTGTTACGCCGATGATACATTGGTCAGGGCCCGGGGAACGAACTTTTAAGAGGCGGCGCGCCTGGCCATCACGGTAGTCTCTTTAGTGGTCGGGCGTATTGAGGCGCTGGTTTTACGGGTGGCCCTAGATAAGACGGAGGCCCTTTTGTTCCATGGGCCCCGTCGTGGTCCACCACCCGGCACGTCTATCGTAGTCAATTCGGTCCTCGTACCGCTTCAGGCCCAGATGAAATACCTAGGCCAGATCCTCGACGGGAGGTGGCTCTTCGACGAGCACTTCCGATAGCTTTCTCCAAAGTTGGTCGGCGCTGCTTCTGCCCTTGGGTGACTTTTGCCGAATTTGGGTGGAACCAGCATCGCGACGAGACGGCTATACACGGGGCTTGTCCAGTCAATCGCACTGTGTGGTGCGCCGGTGTGGGCGGCGGCTCTGACCGCCCAGAATAGGGCTCGCCTCTGGCGCCCTCAGAGGATATTAGCGGTTAGAGCCATACGCGGTTACCGCACCGTATCAACGGAGGCGGCGTGCGCCTTGGCCGGAACTCCGCCATGGGATTTGGAGGTGGAAGTGCTCGCCGAAGTTTATCGGCGGACGGCTGACTTCTGGGCGGGTAGTGGCATACGGCCCCCGCCTGAATCGATACACGAGTGGCGTGAGACCGCTCGTCGAGCCACGATGGCTCGTTGGTCATCCCGGCTGGAGGCTCCACGTGCTGGCTTTGCCGCCGTGGAAGCTCTCCAGCCGGTCATCGCCGAGTGAGCAGGGTGGCAGCACGGGACCGTTTCCTTCCAACTGACGCAGGTCCTTTCCGGGCACGGTTGCTTCGGGAAGTATCTGCACTCGGTCACCAGGAGGGAATTGAGTCCCGCCTGTCACCACTGCGACTGCAGTGAGGACTCGGCTCAGTACACGCTAGCGGTTTGTTCCGCCTAGGCGGCGCAGCGTGGGGTCCTCAATGCAGTTATTGGAGGCGATCTCTCGCTACCGGCCGTCATACGCTCCATGGCCGGTAGCGACAGTTGTTTTACCGCGGTCGCAACCTTCTGCGAAGACGTAATTTCGCGGAAGGAGGCGACGCCTCATGCCGTCTTGAGTGTGGCCGCGGGTGGACGGGACGGGTTTGCCCCTCCATCTGCTACAATGGCCAGCTGCGAGGAGGCGACGTCCGCGTGTGCCGTACGTCGCCTAAAATAGAGAGTTTACCCATAGGTGGTGCCCGCATTAGCGGGCAGGCGCTAAGAGGGATCTGGATATCGTAGTAGCAGCGGTTCCCGGATCCCTCCTATCCCAGGCGCAGAGTGGCACACCGTGTGGTTTTAGTCGATCCGATTCCGACATACCACCGTAAACCCCGGTGGGGTGACGGCCCGAGGGGGTTTCCACACGTTAAAAATAAAAAATGGTAAGCTTAAGTTAACATTTAATGTTTGTTTCAATTCAATTAGTTGACAAGATATACCAGTTTAAAGAATCACCGCGATTACCAACATGTACGCCGATGGAATCACTATGCTAATAATTATAAGTATATATGTATTAAAGTAGTCCAATGAATTCCTTTTTCATGTCTACACAGAAATCTAATCAGACGAGTAACAAAATGTGTGTTCAAACATGTCTGAGTATCAAAGTACCTGAGCTTATTTTCAATTATGCGGTAGATCAATTTAAACCTAGTTTCCTAACTCATAGTTTATAGAAACAAAATCTAAATTAAAATAGCTCGTTCTAACGAGTTTTGGAGGACTTAAAAGCACTACAAACCTTCATTCTATTTTAGGTACTAAGGCTATCTATCTCTAATAATAAATAAAATCATTTTTTTTTAAAAGAAAAAGGTAAAGGCCTTGCACAATTTCATATTTTATTTTGGATAGGTCTTTACCTATGAAATCGATATTTATGGTTTCCTGAAATAAGTTAAAAATGTTTGTTTTTCTATGTACTTTCTTTTCTGCCAGACCATCCCGCATTACACCCCTCTCCCGAAACCCATGAATGCATATGAAAGGATATACAGTACTTAGATAAAAAAATCTTTTTTATTAGTATTTCTTTGCGCCGACTAATCTCGAAAACATATAGACTGATTTAGACAGGACTTTCACTGACAGATAGCTGATATTATAAGGAGTAATTTAGGTTACTTTTATTTTAACAAAAAACAAACGCGACAAAAAATTGAACTCAATTAAATAGTGAAAAATATCCAATTCAAAAGCAAAGAAAACTGCGGTTGATACCATGGGGCGCAGTTAGTGATAACATAAAAAAATTAAAGTAGTAAATTAAGTGAAATTTAACTTCGACTTACAAATGCGGTAATTTTAAATTATGATTTTGAATCAATAAAATTTATATTATGGTTAAATAGGATGGCCGAACGAGCGCAACTTGGAATGACTTGTAATTTCTTTTCTTCGTATTGCGTGTATCGTGAAATTGCATATTGTACGCATACAGAAAGATAATCATACGCAGCAACTCTAGTTTCACCAGATCTTCTAATTTTATCACTAATCATCATTTGGTAGCAAATGATAATTTAAGTGAATGAGTTAATCTCATAATCATTTATTGCTCTTATTAAGTTATTGTTATTAAGGTTATGTTAATCAAAAAGGTTTTAATAAAAGCTTTGAAAAGTAAATCAATAACCATCAGGTCGTGTATCAATAAATAAAACAAATATTGCTTAACAGCATTTTGATTTATTGAAATACAACACAATCACATGAACTGCTTATACAGTAGGTATAGATAAAATAGTCTTGAGACTACCTAATAATACTAGTACAATAATTTTATTGTCAAACATGTCAAATAAATAATTTGAACATGATGGTCTTCTTACATATTTGAAGCCAACACCTCAAATTATTAAGTGTTGGTCAACTCGAATAAATGCATTTTAAGTAGGATTTAGGCAGACATTCACTAAAAAGTGGCACGTCACAATAAAAAACAAAGTACACAGAGTGTGGTGTGTATTATTAGAGTGGATAAATTTCAAAGGGATAAAATACTTTAAATATTATGCTTAGAACAGATCGTTTAGTTTAGGCACTAGTTAATTGAACTCAGTACAATGTTCAGAAGAAAGCACAACTCATTTGTCTTAGAGACACTTGAAAGGAGACAAAGAAGCCGACAGACATACGGTTTAATAATAAAACTACGTACTCAGTTTTTCTAATGAGAGTATAAATGGCCTTTTTACTGTCAATGCATTGTATGTAAAACTACCCACGGGAACACCACCTCACGGATATGGAAATCAAGCACCCATAATTGCAGAGATGTTAGTTTGATGGTTGATGGTTGATGGTTAGTCGTTCTATAGCTCGTAAACAATAATAATGTCCTGCAATGATCTTCCTGGCTCCAAAATCACAATTTGTCAAAGAGTCGTTGTCTCTAAATGGAAAAAAAACAGGTTCCAATTACGAAACGAAATGTCTCTTTCCAGGTTCAAATAATAGCAGATAGGGGTAAAAATTTATGGAACTGTGCTAATGGACATCTAAAAAAGGTCTCTTTGAAACATGAAACTGAATACACCAGAGCAAAGTTATCCAAAGCCGTTGTTTGTACGAAAGCTATATTGACTGTCTCACAAATGAGTCAACTGTCTTTTCAGGTCCCGTTGCGTTGCGGTCAAAACACAGGTGTGCGCGTTCTCTACCAAAAAGTCTTCGTTGCTTCCCCTCCCACTTTTCAGAACACTTTGACTGCCACTATAGGATAAGTTCGGTATCCTGGGTATGTAAATTTTCTTGGACGTTAATCCATGGGAGTAATTAAAAGCGTCATTAAGGTGGCCTCGCGGAAGCCAGGCGTACTGAACAAAGTGAGACGTTTTCCTTGTCCGAGCATGTATCTTTTATATAAGAGAGGCTCGCACCTGCGTTGAGTATTGTTCTCATCTTTGGGATGCATCCGCATAGTATTTGCTGAAAGACCCTCGATCAACAGTCCCGAAGACACAGACTCCCTTGAGCCTCGGTATCTTTATGGCATGCCTTTATCATGGTGTTCTGACTAGCCGTGGAAGTTACCGTTTTAGAGATAGTAGATACACGCTCTCGATTCGCATTCGCAATGAAGATGGTGACCACCACTTTTAGACTGTCCTTATGCTTGCTATCAGGCAGGGAACAGTCATATAGCAAGTTAATACCGAAAAAAAAGCTTGAAAGTTGAACCTCAATAATCTTGTTAACCCTGAAGTTTCTATGGAGTAATCATGTGTAATGTTTAACGAAGACCATATTGAACTATGAATGAGGAGAAAGGTTTTTTAAGTGAAGAGGAGTTCCTATAAGCAACATTTAAAAAGTGCCTTAAATTTTTTAATATAAGTTATCAATATGTGCATAAAAATACAATTTTAACCTTCGCCTCCAATTCCATTGCAAATTACGTTACCATCATACAGTAAATAGTACATATATTTCATACATTCCGAAATCTAAATGCTTCCCAAATATTTATTTTAAAACAAGTCATTTAAAAAAAGAAATATTTTCTAATAAGATTATCTTTGAGAAACCTTATCAAATGAGTCTTAACAACATGTGCTATTTTTACATAAGATCTTGAAGAATTGTACTTTATCAAATTGATAAAGTGACCATGACATAAGAATATTGTATACAGATTGTTTATAGTGCCAAAATCTATCGAAATGGGAGTATTTTTAATATGAAATAAGATATTTAAACCGATACTAAATCTCCAGATGACGATAGAAAAATAAATTGAACTTTTTTTGTGAAAAGACTGAAGACGTCATGGTGCTTGTCAATCTATGAAAGAAAATCAATGTATAATGTTCGTTCATAAAATTGTGACATCAGATTAGCAATTCTTAAAATCTAAAATATGAATACTGCCGCCTCTAGCACTTTGTATAGGTACACTTTTACATAATTGTATTTAATATAATTACTGATAATTACAAAACGAAATACCAAAAAAAACTCACATGCACACAGGTTTGTGTCAGATCCTACTATATTTGGGAAGCAAAACTGTGTTGTCTAAAATTTACTAATGTAATAATTATTATCACAATTTTACAGAAAGTTGTTTTTTTTTTAAAGTTGCCTTTATGGAACACATCCTCATGCAAACATTTCTAATTAAATAATTAACAAAATACTTCGAGAAGATTTACAAGTTTTCGAACTTGTGTGGGTATAATCTTATTAGATGATAAAAACAAACAGTTTTGTTAGCATCCAAAATTCAATGGTGTATGTGTATATATGAGATCCGAAGTTTATATGAGGAAGTGAACTAAAAGCGCAGTTGTTACTATTAAATTGTTTAAATGTGTAAACATTTTTAGACATGTGTTGGTTAGTTTACAACGTGCAGTCAAGTAATTGACGCCTTAAATAGTTAAAGATGTCATTTTAAGGTATAAGGATACTGCTATAATAGTTTTTTAAGCAATTTCCGATTTAAGTAAGTACTATGTACAAAGGTTCAAAAAAGTGGAAATCGTGTCTGCTTGATAATATCTTTATCTGAAATCACGATGTGATAATCATGACGAGTAGTAGCCATCCCAAGATAAAAGAAATATGTATGTTTAACTAAATATTTTTTCATAAAATAATATTAGTATATAAAATTTTCGTACGTTTAAGAGTTTTGTGTGACGGTTACACTTAAAAACAAGAAATTATCTATTTACTTTTTAAAGTTTAATATTTTCCTTCAATTTTAAACTCACTATCGATTCGCAAATTAGGTAAAGTATAGGATTTTTTACAATAACATTTACGTTCTAAATAATTCAATAATAATATTTAACGCCAATTTAAAAATTCCAGGCAATTTATTTTTATTTTAAAAGCTTAAAATATAGTTTTCCAACGTTTCTTCTCCGTCTGTAAAACATTGTCAGAGTACGATAAGGTCGCCAATTATATTAGCCGCATAATACTGTTCTATCTTACTTTTGTACTATCTTTGGTGTTATACCATAAAGGTACTTTACTGTATTAATAAACAGAATAAGATTTTCGTATCAATAATTTTCTACGGAATGTAAGTAGTTTAACAAGAAACTGTTTATAACAGCTATTAGTTTCATTCTTGTGATATGAATCATGATTATCGTACCGTCACTTCTGTATCACCTTTGATGAAATGAATATATAATAACATACACATATTCCAATCGCTGTACCTGACATTGAAAACATAAGATGGTATTTATAATACTTTGGCAATTATTTGTTATGTTAAGAATTTAATCTATAATTGTAGCTTCAGACATTCTAACAATACAATTTTTTTTCGTAAAAATTAAACTCATTCAAAAGGTTATAACAATTGTAACATTTAACGGATTTTTATTTTAATGTGTTAATATTAAGTTATCAAATACCTTCATCGTCACCATCATCATCAGCCTATCAAAGTCCACTGCTGGACATAGGCCTCTCCTATTGCATACCGCAATACCGTAGGGTCTTCTTAGTTATATTTATTTAGATTTTCTTTCTTTATTTACACATTCAGATCTATTATGATTATGCAGGTTATAATAATATAAGTTATTAAATCCTAAGTGAAATTCTAAGATTAGATAAGAGATAAGTATATACGAGGGAAAGTTAATATATTTCGTTTACAGGTTAAAAATATTCTTTTTTTTAAATAGATAAAAGAGCTTTGAGCTCAAGCTAAGGAAATATAAGCGGTCATAAGTTACACCGTAATAATTAATGATGCAAACACGTGATGAATAAAGCAAAGAAATTTTGCCCGTTAGATATTGTATAAGATATTGAATGAAGCAACAGCAGAAAAAAGTTAACATTGCAATCATATATTTACCAAGCTTATCTACATTCTACCAATACCAAAAAAGTTCATAACTTGGAAAAGTAGCCCTTTTTAGTGACCAAAGTTATCTTCTCAAGATATTTAATACATGAATTAGTTTGATAGTCCAAAATGGGATCTTATTCAAATGGACTCTGAACCAAATAATGTGGCAGAAGGACTCTTCAGTAAAAGTTTTGGAGACTATGACTAAAAAAAATCTTGTCTGCTCTATGACAGAATTGGGAACAGAACAGGGCTTTATTGCAAGTCAATAAGAAGGGCGGCAACTTTGTGAATGAAGTATCTCTCTTCTACAATATTTTATACATAAAGGTATACATATTTACATTATATTTATACAGTAGCTTCTTAGCCTGTAGAAAATTATTGCTTTTCATATCCTACAACACCGTGTGCGTACAATGGTCATTAAACATTATACCGAACTGGCTGTCTGACCAGAAAATAGTTATTATATGTAGATTTATATTTAATGTTTAGTAAAGTGACACGAGGAATCGGTTCCCTGTTAGTCACAATAAAAAAAAAAAAAATTTGGTCATAACCATTGTAGCCATTAAGCTACTAACGTACTTAACTCCAAACATGTACATAAACTGGTCCAGAAAAAATAAATATTAATTGAAAGTTGTTTGTTTTATAAACGTTTATAAAATTGAATTACTTAACCGATGTAGACATTATTACGAAGATATTAAAGGGTTTGTATCGGTCCTTATTTTGTTGAACTCAAAATATCGTGTCGTGCCGTGTTCCGTACAATAAATTGATCAACTACATTGTGTGGTACGTGAAATGTTTGTACTTCATGACAAACATTTAAGTTTTATTATAATTAATGTAAGATGTTACAGATTTAACTTTAGTAAACACTATACTGGCTTTTAAAACGAAAGAATTATCCGTAAAACGATGGATTACATGAATAAAGAACAAATGCTAGTTATTCATCGATCTGATAAAATTATATCATGATGAGACTTCATGAAATCACTGACTTTGTAAAACAATCGACCACATATTGGAGTGATCAATTCTATGATTTAGCCAAGACATATCCTCTCCAAACTCTTCAAGCTATTGTTAAATAACGTACTTTACAACTGATAACGTTACTTTGCGCTTTCGTTTCTATATCTCATATGGTCATAAAACAATTTCCTTTAAACTCAATATCTTGAATCATGTTGATACAAGATATTGAGTGATTACATCTATGATTCATCAACTTGGAAAGTAAATATTAATATTGACAATAAAGAATTACACATTTTACTGTTATTCAAAATATACACTCATGGCAGACCTAACGTTAATATTTCCTATAGTTATTGTTAACATTATTTTCTATACATAACTTTACATCATACTCAACAAGAATATCAACAATGGACTCGTTAACTATAACTAAATAAATACATGTACATACTTCATTTTGTATATTACTCATACCTATAGGTACATAATGCTTACATACACTTGAGAATTAGTTAACATTCTCGTAGATACTATTTAGTTAAACACCATTGACGCAGATCTTGATCCCACAGTGAAATCTTTGTATTGCGAAAAAACACACACCTGGAAAAAGAAAATATCATCAAAAAGATATAACATGTAACGACAACACAGTTGAAAATTGTAAAAAATATAATATAGTCTGTATGGCAGCAGCTGATGATTTTCAGTTCTATTCCAATGTAAGAAGGTAATATTTCATTTAAATATTAAAAATATGATGACCATGTTTTTAATGAGTTAAATAGATTAAAGTCTTTAAAAAAAATACCTCTCTTAGTCCCATGCTTTAGTTATCTCATTTTCTTTATCTACACTTCAGTCAGACACCTAGACCTAGACTGGGGATTCCCACTTACTATTGTTTATAGTATGTACATGATTCCGTCTTAAACGTGAATGAAAGAATGTTCAGTCTGTAGAGATATTTTTATCACAACAGTTTGTAGACTCTAACAATGATATTAATCGCAACGGGTTCCCATAAAGATAAAACGCTCAGTATCTTATTACTGACGTTAATATTTTACAGTGGCAACTGTCCAACTTATATTCCCCGTCTATGGCAACACTGTCATGCAGCGGAAATATCAGTAACTCAGAAGAAGCTACTTCAATTCTATCTGGATTACCGCAGCTCATGCACAAGGGACCGCACAACTTTTCACTATAAGATTAAAAGTAATGTCAAGCGTATAATTTAATTTATTTACAGGATTAACACATTTTATTAAATTTACATTAAAAATGTGCATATTTTTTACCGACATCAAAGCTCAAAAATGTGTTTTAAAATAAATATAGGTTAGCTGTTTTTCTCTTCGGAAGTGTTTATTTTAATTTCACTAACTGGGACACATATTATGTTAATTAGCGGCACCGAAATTAAGATTTTTTTCTAACTGTCGCTCAACCACATCATAAAGTTTAAAAGTAACTAAACCTAATCAGATAAAATTTTCCAAATAATTTTATCTTTGTTATAATAAAGTCCAAATAGTTGATAATAATAGGGCAAGGTAATGAGAATAACAAAGTATGTATTATAAAATGATAACAATTTTTGACATCATACAAATTTGCCTTAATTTTTTTATTAATATATTGATGAAAATTAGGTGAACTATCTCGCCTGACGAAGTCTATAGATATATATCTTTTATGACTGATTAGGGATTTAGATAAAAACTGATTCTCGTACACCTTTACATTTTTTTAGATAAAATGGTATGTGCTCGCATGGACGTCTCATTATCACATACGGAAATGTCAGTTCTGCCTTATACGCGTCGGAAATATGTTTACACAAGAAAACTGATTCTGTTACTATCTTGCAGTTAAGTAGCGTAATACTACTGGAACATACCGCACTTATAAATCGACGACCACATTATATTAACATATAGATAACGTCTATTCATTCATCTATTATACATATATAAAGTTCACTATGTTTTGCCACCGCTATCCACTATCTACCTAGTAGGCCAACAGTATTTTGAATAGGCCTTTTAAACACACCACAATATAAAATATTTAAAACCAAATAAATATTAATTCATATCTGTATATGCAAAGCAAGTATACAAAGCAAAACTAAATAAGTAATTAAATTACTTATTATAATAAAAAGTTGATTACTTCAAAAATATTTCATCCGACCACAAGCACACTTCGATATATTATGCCAAATATGTAAACTATAAAGATCAATGTGAAACTTTAATAGAGGAGAAAAAAATTATATTGGTAAATTTGTACCTAAGTAATCACGCAGTGGACGCACTATACAAATTTCTAAATAAAGAATTGCACTCTTAGGCTAGAAGCGTCAGAAAATGGTTTGTAAAACTGGTAGCAGTAATTAAAGAACATCTTTTGTACACCGTATTGCAGAATAAAATCGATCGATAATTTAACCAAATGCAGAGTGTGTTTATATTGGTCCCACGTCAAATATTGCTTACAAATCGGTTACGTTTCGTCACATAAAAAGTAAAGATTTAGTTTTTTAAGACGATGACCAAACAACAATACAAGGTCGAGTTTAAATTTTGATATTCTTTTTGCATGATTTTATTACTCATAAATACTAGGTACTTCAGAATACTACCGAGTAGGTATTGTGAAGTATTGTATTGGTAATGGTGGTAAGTGTATTCTATTGATTTCCTATCTTACCTTATCCTTAAGCTGCTGACACATATGAAGTGCTGCCGTCAACATAAACAACACATCGCTTAGCCATGGGACTGCACAGTCAGACTGGCAGGAATCAATACGCATCGTACCATGTACTGAACTGAGTTGATACGCAACAAATATAAGCTTGTGTGACTGGATGTAGAAGGATATTGCTAGATCTTCTGGTAAATTTGGCGATAAAGCTTTCTGGAAAAATGTGCATGTTAATCATTAGTAGTTATAGCTATTGAATCAACATTAAAAGTAATAGACATCAAATAATAACATACCATATTTCTACTCTTCATAAGCTCGTCAATCGCTTTCTTCTTAGGTAATACTAAGGCGGTACGTGCTCTTTGTAGAGAGCCTATCAAGCACTGTATTATGTGCAATACTTCTTCCGATGATCTATAAAGTAAAAAGAAACAGCAATACATAGATATTTTTTGATTTTTAACGGCCCTTATTACTTGTCACTTCCTTTTTATAATAATATAGTAAATAATAATAAATATTTCGAACATTTAACACACAACGTCATCTACTTTCAAACTAAGCAGATCTTGTGCTATGATAACTAGACTAACTGATAGAATACTTATATACTTTTTTTTTGTAAATACATACATATATACATAAATACATAGAAAACATCCAAACTTCGAAACAAATATTTGCAGATCATACAAACATTTGGTCCGACCTGGGAATCGAACTCGAGACCTCAAGCACAGCAATCGCATTCACTACCGCTAGCACCTTGGCAGTTTACGATTTAACTTATTTTTATATAATGTATGATTTTAATTAAGTTTCGTCACTAACTCAATAGATAGTAGTGACCACGCAATATTTTTCCTACTTCGAGGATTCCTGACTAAACCTGCCGTATTTAATTTTACCAGCTGTAGAAAAAGGGGGGGTCCAGTGCAACCACATCAATTCGATCATCATGGTGATTGCGTTCGGCGTTACGATTGATCCGCACTAAAATCTCTATCAATCACAACGCCGAAGACGCTCGCCGTCAAGTGCAAATTAATGTGAAATAAATTCACACTGACCCTCAGCAATCTCAAGATTACCTCAAGACATATATATAAAAACAAATGAATATACCTACTAGTCAAATAGTCATGTCATGAAAAATATAGAACAACTAAATTAAGCGACAACATCCGTGCTGTCGTGTTTCGTTGGTGAGTGCGAGACCGGAGGCCCATTGATGCAGTGGTGACAGCTGTCGTAGTAATTGTGTGCAATACAATGCTACGATGACTGTCATGCCTTTTACGTCCCCAAGAGAAGCGTAAAAAAGCATCTTAATAGGCCGCCATAGTGTGGGTCGCCATACTACATTGTCAGCATTCGCAATGACTATGGTGACTACAACTTTTGGATTCTATTCTTGCTTTCCATCAGGCAGAGTAGAGTCACTTTGACAGGCTATCAAACAAAAAAAAAACAAAAAAACAAAAAGAAATCAAGAGATTTAAGTTGATCCTTTTTTTAGACATATACTGTATTTCATTAGAATATTTTAACTGTGGTAATAAAATAAATGCACGTCCGCCAACAGTTTCAAAGCATGAAGGTGCTTTGCTTTTACATACTGATCATATTTTATTGTTCTGTTCGTGACTAGTGGATGGGAATCCGTCCACAGTTGTCTCATAATAGGTACATCCATAAACGCCGCTACAATTGGGTATTTGCATGAAAATGATTTTCAAATAAAGTTCAGTTAATAAATTCTTTGATACACATAAAATACCTACGTAAGATTAAAATTTAATTTTTAAATAAATAAATAAATAAAAGTGGTCAAATATGATGTAAAAATCACGTGATGTGAAACGTGATGTGATTGGTCTGACGTCATTGTGCATATTATTGGCGCGTCATTTGAATGCATGATAAACGACGAATGATAAATTATTGAAAAAAATTTTAAGTTGGTTTTTATTTAAAGTGAGTTTAATTATATTTTATCATTAACATTAAAATTTACTGAAAGTAGCGTAAATAACAAATAACAAATTTAAATGGAATATGCACAATGACGTCACATACGCAAGAGGGAGCTACCTATACGTTTAAATTTTAACAATTTTTTTATTGTTAAATAGTTTAAATGTTTATATATAAAAAAAAAATTTTTTTTCAAAAATTTTAAAAAATTTTTAAAAATAATAAGACATAGCTATTTAATGGATTGGAAAATCATGCAAATACCCAATTCTTTTCAAGCAGATAATTCTTTTCTTTATTCTTTTCTATTAACCAATATAAAATTTAGAATTATACTAGGTCTTTACCTATGAAATTGACGTTTTTTATGAAATATTTTAATGTATTTTTTTCTGCAAGTTTTATATATATTAATAAAAATCTAAAAAATGAATGTTTATCATCAGATATTTCATCAGAAATAGAACTTACATCAACATTTGCGATTTGTGATTGAAGAAATTTTTGTTCATGAAGACTTAGGTATAAATTTTGTTATATGTATATAAAGATGGCACAAGTGTAAATAATTAAAATTTTTCATTTGAACATTTCTAGAAAACGTATAAAATACCCGATCACTAAACTGTGTTTGATGGACCGTTTAGATGTGTTGCTCAGCAATTTTATCAGTTGTAGGTACACACTTCACGTTGATCTATTTTCAAATCGATACATTGCAAACATTATTCCTATCACTTTTGCTATGCTACCGAACAAAACCGAGGCAACTTATTTTAGATTATTTACACTAACTCAATCTAAATTAGAATTTGTAATGGAGAATTGCAAGTGCGATTTTGAAATTGCTGCTATAAACGCGATAAGACATACGTATATCCATGGGCGCCGCAAGAATTATTTTTAGGGCTATGTAATTATGAAATTGACGTTTTTAAAAGTAACTAGTATAGTGTAGCTAATTGAAATTATAAAATATTTTAAAAGAATAAAATTGGAGATGTGCCTGTTTCATAATTACTATATGAATACTACATAAATAAATATTTTACCAGTAACATAGAAATTAGTTTTTTAAAACACATATCAATACAGATTATTTATTGATCACTTATTATTAATTCTTTAAAATTACCTTTAAAAGGGATTCATTTCTTTAGATATTGTTAGTTAGTAGCAGTAGCAGTGTTTACAAATATTATAGTCTAAGATCCCAGAGCCGTAAGACACAACTTATTTTCTAAAACACACACTGTATAGTATACAGTATAGTTCTATATTCGAGTTTATGCGACCACATGATTTTGTCAGTTATATCGTGTCATTTGTGAGTGATATTAAACTATTTTCAATAGAAAATATGGCAGAACTCGCTGAATCATCATTGAAATGTATATTTTGTAAAGAATCTCATAATAAAATAAACTTATTTTTAATAGAGACATTAAAAAAGTGCCAATTATTTTAAAACACAGAACAATCCATCACCTAAAATTCAAAGACGTAGTTTTACCGTATGA
Source organism: Hypercompe scribonia (assembly GCA_949316085.1). NCBI lineage: Eukaryota > Metazoa > Arthropoda > Insecta > Lepidoptera > Erebidae > Hypercompe > Hypercompe scribonia. Next base: position 7,970,529 of record OX438972.1, on the reverse strand, counting down.
TTTGTAGGAAAATGATTACCATCGTGAATGTTACAAATGTTTTACTGCTTTGCCGAAAAAATATTACTCTCCAATCTCAGAAAAACATAAAAAAATGATAAAAAAATTCATCAGGTATTGTTGAAAATAAGTCTGTAGCATCAACATCAGGCTTATCCAATATTGATACCACTAATAATGATGAATATACAGCATCTTGTTTAAGTCAATGAACTGATTTTCTAGCTCCAGACTCTGCTATAGCATCAAACTCAAGCCCAGCTTGTATTGTCCCTGAACCCATTGTAATAACTGAGCCAGCTGTTGAATTAGAATCAGTTGAACCGATCCCATCTAATTCTGAAGAATCTTCTGTAGCGTTTGAATTTGTTGATGAGTACTCTCCTAATAATGTTTCTTTTGATAGTAATTCAAGTGCTGGTGAAAATCACACATGTTTATATTGTGATAAAAAGACTAAAAGACACAAATTAAAAAGACTAGCATTGCATGCATCTGAGAAAAACGATTTCTTAAAGAAATTGAATGAAGAAGAGGAAGACGGAGTTAATTGAGAATTTGAGATTCAATCATATAGTATCACAGTAAATGTCAATTGGAGTATTCTTATAAAATATCATCTCGGGAAAACACAAATAAAACATCCTGGCATCATCTTCATCAATATCATCAAGCTGTTTTCATCGAAATTTGTAATTTTATACAAGAAAATGTTATTAAGTTCGGTGTTACTTTCTTACGTATCTTCATAGAAATTATATGAGATTTTTTACAAAACATACATTTCAATAATGATTCCGCAGATTCTGCCATATTTTCTATTGAAAATAGTTTAATATCACTCACAAATGATAACGATATAACTGAGAAAATCATGTGGTCGCATAAACCCGAATATAGAACTATACAGTATACTATACAGTGTGTGCACCTAGTATATACACATACATACACAGAAGGACTGTAATAGATTGTGAGTTTAAGAAGGGGAACCGAGTTACCATTGACGACTCATTCGTTTTAAAACGCATATATAGTGCTCTTACGCTCATACTATGGTTGAGTAATTTTCATGTTTAGGGAATGTTTGATCATTACAATTTGTCTGACTGATTAAATATAACATTGTAATAGTTATCTTAATAACATATAAAAACATCAGACATTTAAAAATAAATTAAGTTCATTTATTTTTTTTAGAGCTTTAAAGCGTCTGATAAAAGCTTTGTCCCATGGAAAGTGTCTGATTTTTTTTATATGACTTCAAAATAATATTCTACAAAACATACATAAAAATCAGTCATAAAAATTTAAGTTAAATAACTGTGATTTTTAGTTACCTTTCTCACCTGGTACCTGCGCAGGTGTCACCGGGCAAGCTCCACAAACATTCAGGTATTAAAAAGTACACAAGAGACTACTGGAAAACGCAAGTCATATGCTTTAGAAAATAAGTTGTGTCTTACGGCTCTGGGACCTTACTCTATTAGTAGCGAATTATTTACACGAAATATTTCTAAGCGAATTTTACTTCACTGTTAAAGTTCATCAATTGTAACTCGTTAGTGAAACTGACACACTGATTGTCTGGGACATCTGACTAATATATATTTATTTATTTTTTTACGTTAATGGTAATTTACTCAATTTACGAAAAAAGTTCATTTGACGAAAATTTATAAAGTGTTTCAATAAATTATAATAGTCAAGAAAATTGAGACTGATAGCCAGTACCAATTTTTAGTCGTAAATTATTCTTAAGATATAACATTTAAATAATTCGCCAAAGCAGTTTGTCAGATTATTAAATATTTTAAACCTCTTTCTATCTGGACGTTTTGACAAATTTAACCACCTCTAGGTTAATTTCAGCAACGTAACTTATCATTTTTTTTTACTTTCAGCTTCGGCCAAAAATCGGCCTACATTTGAATACAAATTGCCGGTTAATGTTGCATTGCTACATGTAAATAATTATAATGAATGTGTTTAATTACTACTAATTATTTGAATTAATTAACGGTCATTTGACCCCTTGACATATTTAAACGACTTCCACTGAGGACAGATAATTTCAACATTATGGATAAGAGTACATATATTACTGTTACAACTGTATTGTGCTAGTTTATGAATCATAAATATTTTATACTTGCTGTACACAACTACAGATGTTTATGAAGAAATTAGAAGTTTAAGCACTTTGAATGGTTGGACCACAAACAGAAAATTCAAATCATTGAAGGAACCTTCTTTTTATAGCATTTAAATAATCTTCTACATACTTGTATACCGATTAACAGTCACTTATATACGTATTTTTTTTTTAATTTAGAATCTGCCTAAGTAACTCTACCCTTTCTGATGGAAAGTATAGGTAAAATCCAAGAGTGGTGGTCACCATACTCATTGCGAATACAGACATGGCGGCCAAGTGAGGTGCTCTTCACGCCCCGCTTAAAGGAACCGGGACTATGGTGGGAGGAAAAAACTGCGCTGGTAGTGAGTTCCAAGTTTTAACTGATTGGTACAGAAAGAAAGAGCCGAGCCGTTTAGTTTGAGAGTATATGTCTACCACTCCAAGACGGCGGCTTCCAAGACCAACACGTGCTGTCGTGTACAGGAAGGGAGAAAGTGAGGCCAGTTGGGAGACTTGGGAGAGTCTGAAGATGATAAAGGTAATACAGAACTGCCATAGGGGAGACATCACTTCGCAACTGCAGAGGCTCAAGGGAATTGTGGGCTTAGGGGTTAACGATATTACAGACTGTCCGTCACTGCAACCGATCAAGAGAGTCAATCGAATTCTGCGTAGATCCATCACAAAGGTGAGAACAGTACTCTACGCAAGAGCGAACCTAAGTCTTCTAAATACACAGATGCTCGGGCGAGAAAAATCGTTTCACTTTGTTCAGTACACCAGTGCTTACACGAGGCCGCCTTTATGACGTACTTAGGTGGGTTGAGATTCTGGATACTATCCATACCCAGGATACAGAGCTTATCCTGTAGTGGCAGTTGATTATTCTGAAAACTAGGAAGGGAAAGAAAGGACTTTTTGATAAAGTGCGCGCACTCCTGTGTGTTCTTGACGTTGAACTCGACCAGATTATCATAATCTCATTGAGAAAAGTGGCTTAAAACCGTCTTCAACGTGTGTGCATAGCTATGTTTATTGTAACGGGCTAACATATCATTAACGTGCAGAAGAAACAGAGTAGGCAACAGCAATAAGCCCTGAGGTACGCAAACGTTTACATGCTGAAAATTAGATGTCGCTGGCGCTGATGCAGGAAGGTGGCAACCCAGTTGCAGAGTTTGGGGGACACGCTAAATTTCGAAAGTTATCGAAAGCCTTGACCATGTCGAAATTGTTGACCAAGGACTCTCCATGCCTCACCTCAAAGGTATGTATAAGGTCTAATGTTCTTCGCACCATACCCTCCGTAGAAAGACTAAGGACTTAGCCGGTCTACGTACTAAACCCCACAGCAACCGACCTCGGCAGTCGGGAGGAACTCAAGGAACGTATCACCTGCTTCTGGAGTCCTAAAATCTCTCCCAAGGTAGGACACTGTCGCACTTCTCACTGTTCTGTTCACACGGTAAGAGGAGGAATAGCGACCCGCCTTAGACGACAGCCCTCAGACGCGACGCACCGGAGTATACTGACCTGTCTCAGGTCGTTTCCAGCGGTCCCATCGCCCCAAGATGTGGCCACAACGACTTTGGGCGACGATTATTGAACTAGCGAACTCTACCACGTCCACTTTAGTGCCTCTTTCGAGGAGGATCCGCCCTTTCCCGATCCCACTCTTTGGACTGATTCTAAAGCATAACGTTTTCACAGGAGACCAAGACTTCTCATCCTTCACCACTCGCCAGCATTGCCGCAATCAATACTGACGTTCAAAGGCTCTGTCCACATCACAGAACCTCCAGTCTCATACTCAACAACGAAAGACGAGGGTTGATCTTCTGTGGGAGAATAGTATCACTCTGGTTGAACCATCCCGGGGGAAACCAGTGTGGCTCTACTACCTAAGTATTAAATTGTATAATCACATAAAGATGTAATTGTGATTTTAAGATGCATTAATTTTACAATTATAATAACATCTTTGTAAATGGTGAATAAATAATAATATATGTCTTCGTTGTCACATTAAATTAAATTGATGGTCATTGTCTGATTTATGATCAGTCACACTCATCTTCCATAGATACTGAAACTATAGAATATATAAAGCTCTGTTTACATAACATGATACTGACATCAATGTCGCATAGAATAAGGAGCAACTATGCTAGACTGTACACAAAATGATTTAATTATTTTTGTTAATGATTTGTTTAAAAATCTGACCCATATAGTAAATGTGTTGAAAAGAACCGAAAATTAGATTTTTTACTTTTAGTTATTTTCATAACACTATTACTTGCTTTTATAATATATATGAAGAAGCCTTAAATTACTTAAAAAATGAATAAATGTTATTATGCAAACTTTACAGGATAACAGCACTGCAAGGGGAAGAAAAACATTACACAAACCCTCTTTTTCAACTTATGGAAACCCCCTAGGGCCGTGGATTTACCATAACTTGCAGCAGAGTGGTGTCAGAATTGACCGACTAAAACAGCATATAGTGCCACCATGCACTCGGAAAAGTGGGGATCTGGAAACTACTGTTTAAAGCTAGCCGGGGCTCTCCCAGTCCGGACCCCTCCATTTGATACATACCCTATGCAAATTTATCTAACCAGTGTAGTATAGACCCAAACCTCCTTTCTAGACCATTAAAAGCTAACAATGGTGATTTATTATAACTTTGCATTATGTGCAAGGCATGTTGTGCAAGAATTCACATGCATTCAGTAAAAAACTCTTCTTTATGATGTGAGTGTGTTTATATGATCACGAACACAATGTATTTTTCTGTAGGGATAACGACTTACACAATACATTAAAACGGGCACATTAAATACTCATGCTAGATGTAGTTCATAAAATAATAAAACAAATATAAAATATTCTAATTATAGTGCAAATTTAAAAATATTTTCAGTGTGAAAATGCTATGGTTTTTTAATTGTAAAACTAAAGCTATGTGAATAAATAAAATCAAGATAGATTTTATAGACTATGTAATGATAAATTTAACAATTCATGTGTAATGCTTTTACAAATACTTAGTCCTTACTGACTTTAATTAAAATAAAATATTCAGTTTAGTTATATTTTTAGATGTAAATACTTTAAGAATATAGTTTATTATAATTCATCATGATATCATGAGATGCAACAAAGTCAATATTACTTTTAAAAAATAACTTAGTTATTTTTTTAATTAGGGGTTTTTAAAAATATATATGGTTTTATACATACCTAAATACATAATGTTTATCTACATTGTCTATGTAACCAATAGCCTGCTGCAAGTGATTTGCTGCATCTTGTATTTGTTGGAGTTTCCATGGCCCATCCTGATTGATTGATGTGCGGCATATTGAGTGCATTTGCCGAAGCACCTTGAAACTTATGTCCTAGAATTACAACAACAATGATTTAAAAAACGCTCAACTAAATAATTTACAATAACTTTATTTAGCACACTGACTTTAAAGGCATATACTTACTGCATGTGTTATACTATCCCCAGTGAGTGTAACAATACATTTCAATTGTTCAGGTTGTGATGTCAAAATGAATTTATCTTGTTTTTGGCCTTCGTTACCGTACAAGGGCACTGGAAATCTGTGAGCACACTCCTAAAAGAGAAATTCTAGCTTAACAAAATAATCGTGAAAAAATAATACTTCAGTATGAATTTTATTTAAATCACTTACCACTAAAACAGAATGCAACTGATGTAATATTGCATGAACTTCTTCACGAAGAACCCATTCGAATTCTTCTTTCTAAAAACAATTACACATTATGAATAACTACATGATGTGTAGTAAAAGACCGTTTTTACATATTATGTCGTTATCAAAGACAAACCAAATTTGATGCTTCCTCTTTTTCGTTGTCACACATTTCAGTACCGTATTTTGGACTTAATTATTAAAACAAAAGTTTCGTTTAAATTCAGCAAATATTTCTAAACGCCTCACGAGAATTTTCGCAAGTGAAATGAAAAGGCGATGAGCGATGAATGAAAGAAGGGGTGGGGGGAGGAAGGGAAGACTTCTGAAATTTGTCAGAATTCATTTCGTCCAGAAATGAAAGATTACAGAAAGTGTGAGCAATCACACTTAGCATCAAAAAGAAAAGAATATTATATATATTATAATATAATTATTTTATACTATACTGTATCAATAAATGATATGTTTTGAATTCCAGTCTGCAATATTGTAGTGGTAAGACTACCTTATGACATTATTATTCTTTGTACCAAATGTAACTATAAAACTATAGGTCAAATTTGATGGAATCAATATTACACGAACGGTATTCTTTCTATTAAATGTTAAGCCAAATTCGGTTTCAGTTTCCTCGAGGCTTTCATATGCAAACTGATGAAAATTTCACATACTGTGTCCTAAAATACTTATTGATCAAAGAAATTACTTATTTTGAAGAAAACACAGTAATCTGACACTAAGAAAAATTGCGACGCCTGTACGTTATGTGCCATACTTATAATACTTGTTACAAATAAATAGCCTTGCACATACCTATTGTAACAAAAGTCATCGTGACTTAATTTTTATTTAATTAAATATTTACAGAGCTGTAGAATATGTTGAAAGGAATCCGTAGAGCGTTGGAAGTTTGCTAGGGTACTAGTCCTTTATTTTCTAGGATACAACTGGTTCCCCGATGGCGGTTACAAATGCTTAGTACATTGTGCGGTTTTAGTCGTTTTGAATTCAATATAACAAATTCAATATAATACCAGCCATCTGATTTGGGGTTTTGACCTTTTAAGATAAATTCAGTAAATCTTAGAGAGTTCCAATATTAAAAGAAATATGTTTGCTAGTCAAAGCAATGTTGAAAATAAGAAAAATGTCAAGTATCCATCCATACTGTCAATGATCTGTTTTAAATATTATACATATAAATTATTGGGTGAAAGCAAGATAGTGAAACTATTAGTATGTAATCACATTCAATTCAGTCATTGCTTAAATAATAACTTGAATTATGAATTAGGTAGCTGATTTCACAAATTGCATATAAGTAGTGGAGTATCTACCTATAATATTAAATTTTAAAAAAACAGCAGTGTGGTCACCATATATGTACGGGTAACTTTAAAGGGTAAATTTTAGACACACTAAGGAAAAAATCACAATCATATCATTAAAACCATGAAAATCAATAAGCCAAAAGACGTCCACTGCTGGATATAGGCCTCCCCCTAGATTCTCCACGAAAGTCAGTCCCGTGCCGTACGCATCCAACAACTACCCACGACCTTTACCAGGTCGTCGGACCACCTTGTGGGGGGCCTACCAGCGCTGTGTTTCCCACTTCAGAACTTTATGACCCCATCAGCCATCGTTTTTGCAAGTAATGTGCCCCGTCCACTGCCATTAAGTTTAACAATTTTACTGACAACATCAAAATATTTACTAAATAAGTTATCATAAAGAATTATGTATGTTACGAATACAATTGCTCGTATTATGGTTTTTTTAATACACGTTAGTCTATTCGTGAACCGTATACAGACCCCTATGTTACCAATTCAATGAATAGCTGAACTTGTCTGAGGCAACAAGTAATCCCCGTGAACCAACCACTTTGGCACAACTTACTACGTTAAATGTACCTAAAATAATTGTTGTATTTCAATCACTATGGCACTACTTTCGTCAAAGTGTCAACTTTACGAGTATAATATTGAGTAAAGATCTTCATAACTATTTTTTATCATATAGGGGCAGCACAGCAAACGGATGTTAAATAATAATAAAAACTATCATCGTCCCGACCATGACCCATAAACATTATGATTCCTCTAGTATTTGCGATGTCTTCGAGGATATTCATTTTATTGAATCAATTTCATTCTACAATTAATGCACAATATAAATGTTGTGTTGGTTAAAATTATTTTTGAAAGATTCGAAAGTTGTTTTGGGAAATACCTGCACTCAGTCGCTAGGAAGAAATTGAGTACCGCCAGTCGCCATTGCGACTGCAGTGAGGGCTCGGCTCAGCATACGCTGGCGGTTTGTTTCACTTGGGCGGGGCAGCGTACGGCCCTCCCTGCAGTTATTGAAGATCTCTCGCTATCGGTCGTCATCCGCTCCATAGCGATAGCTGTTTTACCGCGATCGCAACCTTCTCCGAAGATGTTATTTCACAGAAGGAGGCAGCGGAGAGGGCCCGGGATTACGGTCTCCACTCGGATCCAATTCGTCGCTTGTGAACCAGGTGGCGGAGGTGTTCTTATCAGCGCCTCATGCCACCCTGAGTGTGGCCGCGGGCGCGGCGGCTATAACTCCAACATGTTATTGGTGCGGTGTAGTTGACCAAACAAGCATATTTTTACAAAGTTTTCTTTTTTTACATAAAATTATCAACATATTTGACGAATTTCTGTTTGTTATCCGTCAGGAAATGTTATGTATGACAAGAAAGTTAATAAATATGTCCCGTACCAGTTGGTTCACGTGAAATATGCGCGGGGCATGATAACAAAAATGCAGTAATTACTTTTAGTATCTATAAGGAAAAGATAGTATCTTTAAGTATCTATAAGGAGTTAAAAAAATAAGTAAAAAATAAAGAAATGTGTGTGTCAGCTCCGACGCACGACTGGAGTTTACTCCTTAAGTAGGATTGTAAAAACAGACGCAAAAAAAGCTTATTTAACTGAAATTAACTGAAAAAAGATTGATACCGTATGAAAGGGTAAATTAACAAATTAATGAAAATAACATATAGATATAGTCGCTTTGCAGCATACTCTATACACGTCTTAATACCCTCACAACCAGTGCAGCCGCACCAAAACCAGTGCAGCTGCACCAAAAACGTAACGAGGTGATTCGTTCAATAGATTTTACTCCTCACATTTTTCTCGTACCGAGCGCCTTATATCAAAAAACCGATGCCTAAGGAGTAAACTCCAATAAAATCGATAATAGCGTAATCGTCGAAAAAATAAAAACTCATGATTGAAGAAATGAACACTTTTATTGATTTTGAAACAGGTCAATTCAAAAGTGATATTTAGTGGCTATGGCTTTCCTTTTCGGCATTCTTCAACTGAATTTGTTGCCAACTCCTGACATTTGCTTCAGAATTAGCCATAGCGTGTATTTTAGCGAAAAAATACAATGACACTGTAGCGCCTAACGGATAGTACATCCAAATCCAATTATTTTTTAAGTAAAAGAATATTGGAAATTGGGCTATCTTGGCTGTAAAAGTATAAGGGTATTTCATGTGGCGACCTGACTTCCTGAAAGTAAATACGTTTATTTTTAATTGTTAAACATTATGAATTAAATAAGAGCATTTTTTACTTGCCGTGTAGTAGCTACAGTTTTGAAAGTTTTAGAAACGTTTGCCAACTAAGTATTTTTTTAAAAATCGCAGGTTTTCGGTAGATGTTTCGAGATCATTTAGAGTTCCAAATATATCCAGGATTTATGCTAGAGCATATGATGATCTCGCCGTTAAGATAATGACGTAGATAGTGATACCGATATTTTTTGTTGAGTTAGTACTTCACAAATGAGATGACTCTATTGTAATAGTGGTAATTTCAATGTAATCAACAAATGCAAATAGCTATTTATGGTGCATAGAATTAAAGAAAATAAAGTAAACAGTATTTATTAAATCTATATACCCTGCAATGAAGCCATTATTTCGACACACTTTCTCAATTTTTTCATATAAATTTCTTAAAATAGTTGGTGTCACCATGCTTAAACCTGAAAATAAAATTTAACAGTCGCCTGTCGGTGAAATTGACAGTAACATAAATGTCTAAGGAGGTTTAACTATTACTTTAATAGAAAACATTCTGTCTTAGCTGCAAAACTTTTGGAAAGGGACTTTATTTTTATTAAACAAAAAAAGTTTCAAACCAACTATCTATTTCATTTTTTAATTAAAATATAGAATTTCCTCCCAGGCAGAGGCGACTCGTGATATTTTTTGATTGGGGTTCACAAAAAATAAATAAACAAGACAAGAGCTGCCCATTTATTTTATTTGTACAGAAAAAAGTTTTTGTACTACATTTTTGAGTACGTAGAACGTCAGGACGTGGTGGACCTTTAGTTTTCAGTTCAAGTCTTATTTCTAGAGTCTTTTCACACTGTTTAATAAAAAATACACTGTATTGTTCTATTTTTAACATAAAAGGTCACCCACAATCTATTTTCTAATATTTTTGAGAAGAATAACTGTGATATAACTGACGAAGCCGACACATTTATTTGTATACACAAGAAGGGCAACATCTCATAAGCATAAATTACCCGCCCGAGCTTCACGGCGCCCGGCACGACCGAACTCATGATTTGGCAACGTTGCGTGTGAGCGGCGCTCCAGATTTGATTAATTTATCATACGAAATTTTTTGTTTCACGCGTCGGCTTGTATTGATCTTTCTTCTCACTTATTATACACAGAGCAGGTATCGTACAAAACTTCGTCTCATAGGAACGCAATCGCTGGTGCTCCACTCGTTACAACTTGGTGGCAAATGTACACGTAGGTATGGGTAACATGACATGGCTCGAAATTCAGGGCTGTGCTAACCAGCGCGCTGTTGGAGACGTTCTGCCTAACTTCGAATCTTAGATAAAGAGGACCGACTGTTTCACCTACCTACCTATTAACTCAGATACTCACCGGGCACGGATGCTTCGGGGAGTATCTGAATCGAATAGGACGGGAGGGTCTGAACGGGACTCCACCCAGCACACGCTGGAGGACTGCCCTGCGTAGGAATCCGAGCGTCGAGTCCTGGTCAGATAAATCGGACGAAACCTATCACCGTCAGCATTTATTGCGGTTATGTTGGCGAGTGGTGAGGGATGGAAAGCCGTGGTTTCCTTCTGTGAGGATGTTATGCTCCAGAAGAAGACCACAGAGCAAGATCGGAAAAGGGCCGATTCTGCTCGAAGCAAGCGGTGAAGGGGACGCGGTAGAGATCGCTAGTTCCCTAATCGGCTCTTTAGGGTCGCTGCGGCCACATCTTGGGATGATATGACCGATGTAAAAACCCGAGACAGGTGACACTCCGGTGCGGCCGGGCAGTGTCGTCTGAGGCAAGTCGCAGTTCTACCTCTTACTGTGCAGAATAGTGAGAGGTGCGATAGCGTCCTTCCCTGAGGTATAAAATGCCCGAGATGTACCTCAATAGTGAGGTATGGCAAGGAGGACTCCAGAAGCCGCTAATGCGTTCCTGGAGCCCTTTCTCTACTGCCGAGGTAGGTCGCCGCGGGGTTTAATGGCTAGACTGATTCTTCGGGAGTCCCACACACGCCTTTTGTGCCCCTACAGGAGTATGGTGCAAAAAGCAATCCCTACAAAAAGAAAAAAAAGTATAGGTAACATAATTGACTATTGTATAAGCATGTAGATTACAAAAAATGTAAGGATAGTTTGTATTATAATGACATATAATATATATTACTCATGTATTTTATGGGAGTGCACTGCACCAAAGCTCTTTAGGATGAGCCAACACTGCGTCCAGGTGAAAATTTCTGAGCTGATTATTTTTATAACAAATAATAAAATCACCTAGCAACAAGTAGAGGGCAATCTCGTCAGCTGATGTATATATTCGAATAAGATAAATACTGTCTCCGGCATTTAAATTTTCAAAGCATCAACTGACATGCGATACTAAGGTAGTCAGCGAACATGTATTTATTTAACCATAATTGTATATAATCTATCACGGGGTATTTTTTTAAAAGAGGCCGGTTTTTCAATATTCAGATAAATATTCTGATAGCAACTATTCAACGGACAGAGTAATTTTAAGTTTATCAGTGGTCAGATAGCCGTTATTTTAGGAATAAAGCTTAAATCTTCGGTATGAATATTGGCCGGGATCTCAATCCGCGAGAATATATTGTAAGCGTTACTAAGGTGGCCTCACGGAAGCTGGGTATACTGAACAGAGTAAGACGGTTCTTTGTACCTGAGCATCTGTGTCTTCTTTATAAGACCCAGGTACGCTCCTGCGTGGAGTACTTTTCTCATCTTTACGATGGATCCGCGCAGTATTTGCTGGACGCTTTGGATCGGTTACAGTAGCGAGCAGTCCGGATTATCAATAATCCGAAAGTCACTGAATCCCTTGAGTCTCTGCAGTTGCGAAGAGATGTCACCTCTATGGCAGTCCTCTATCGCCTTTATCATGGAGAGTGTTCTGACGAACTCTTCTAATTGATCCCATCCTCTCTTTTCCACTACAGGACACTGGCACTACTGTTCGTGCTGGCCTTGGAGGTCGCCGTTTCAGAATGGTAGACATACGCTCCCGAACTAAACGGTTCGGCTCTTCCTTTCTGTGTAAATCAGTTAAAGCCTGGAATTCATTACCAACGCACGTATTTCCGTCCTACTACGATCCCGGGTTCTTTAAGTGGGGCGTGAAAAAGCATCTCACTAGGCCACTATAGCGTGGGTCGCCATACTGCACTGTCTGCAGTGAGTACGACGACCACTGCTCTTGGATTTTATTCATGCTTTCCATCTGGCAGAACAGCGTCACTTTGGTAGGTTTATATTTAAAAATAAAAATCTCAGGAATATCTTCATATGTCATTTCGAACCTCAGTTAGTGATAGTATCAGGAAAATAATGACTTTGATTTTTGTGTATTTTTGAAAATTCTACTTTTGATTGTTGTGGTATAGTTAGTGTACGCTGTCGTATTTATTTTTGTTGAAGTGAATATGAATATTTTGACTCAATCGACGATTTAAATATCGAAAAAACCTTCCAATCAACTTTTTATGTTTTAAGCGGCAAGTACGGTTTGTACGATGTTTTTTTTTTCACACAATGGTATTTTATCTTCAACAAAACAGTGCTTGTGTGTCATGTAGACAATTTATGTAAATACGAGTTGTTAAGGTTTTTTTGGGTAAACAAGGCAGCTTTTATCTTCTGTAGACATATTTTTATATCCTGATTTAGTATAGTGAAAACAATCGGTACAATGGACATTTTGAATACGGCAAAGGCGACACTGGAAGGGAGAGGGAGCTAATAATACGTCTATATATGTATATTTAACAAATTTATATCATACCTTGATCTGTTATAGAACAGTTCATATGCTATTATGCCTTCAATTTTTGTTCTATCAATCTTATTAGTTACTAGCTGCTGCCCGCGACATCATCCGCTAGAAGGCTTTACAGCACCAAACATACCTAAGATGCCAGTGTTGCTATAGCATTATAATTAAACAACTGTTAAAATGGCATTAAAATATAAGTATACGTTTTTTTTGCAATCGAAGCAAATGAAGAGAGTTATATGGGAATCCTGCTGAGTTCAATCATAAGATGTGACTGAAGGAAATAGAAAAAAGAATGCTAGAATATATTTCTGGACACAAAAGAGTAAAAATACGAACAAAAGTATCATACCTTACAAAATATGCGTCGTTAGATTACACGCTGTCACAGAATGCATAGGAAAAATAAAGATTCACAGTTCCTCCCCTGTAGGTGATAGCGTGATAATAGGTAGCCTATACGTCGACCCACCTGTTAGTAATATTCATGCAAAATTTGAATTAAATCAATGCAGTACTTTTGAGTTTAACCCGGACATACATACAGACAAACAGATAAAATAAAAGCTATATTTTTGGCTTCGATATGGATTGTACACCACGACCCTAGTATTCTTTTAAAAAAATATTCAATATACAGTTTTGACTTGCCTGCGATTTTATTAGATGTATAGATTATTACCGCTTGCGCCCAAAATTCTTTTCCGAGACCTTTAGCATATAGTATTGTGCGAGTAGGTAGTATCAACGAAGATTCTCATTTCCCATTCAGTTCTCCTATTTCGTTCTGCCTCCCTTTATATATTTTTTTAATGAATTAATAACTTTACCAGTATCTGACTTAAATCATTTCATTGTTGAACCTGATTCGTTTTGAAAGGTTAATATGATACCTTACACAAGCCTAAAAGAACTGTAATCACTTTTTAAAGGCAAAAAATATCTAAACTTCTAATAAGTTACTCTAAGCGTTATTAACAAGGCAAGAGTAAAACAGAAAGAGAAAGAGCGCAGATGCAACAATGTAACTATAAGAAATTAGCGTTGATATTAATGTAAATCTTAAATTTTACTAATTGTTTATTGCTGTACCCTACTGAATCAATCCCTTGCTTAGAAGAATACAACTCACACTGGACCAAATTCTCATTTCTTCGTTTTAAGGTATAATAATCTTAAAATAGTGTGTTTACAGGTACTTTATAAATAATTAAGACATTAAAAACGAAAACTTTCTTAAAGTAACGTGAAATGAGCGGCTCAACAAGTCTTAAAAGCCTAAGTACCAGATTAATTGTAATGAATGACATTTCCTTAAAACAAATTATTGTCAAAGTTGTCAAAGACATTTGTTGTTTGTGTCCTTGTTATAATTTTCTGTTTAAAAAAAATCGACAAGTGTAAAATATGGTTGTTTTGAGTGATAATTAGTTTTAAAATCATTGTCTGTTTTTTCAAACTATCAAAATGTGGGTTAAACCTCAAGAAGTTTTCTTGAAAACTGCGATGTGGTAATTTTGTTTACGATAGCTACATTCATTACTTCCCTATTAATTGTATTCTACGTTGTGAAATTATATTTCTTTTTTTTATTTGTCTTAGGGATACTGATGAAACGACATTATATTTCGTTCTACAAAGAAGAAAAGGACATGAGAAATCGAAGGGGTTCTACTCGGTTTTAGTGGGTACTTTAGACAGCGTTCGTGACACTAAACCAGCGCCTTATAGAATTCTGCATCAAACTCCCAACTCTGAAATATATTATGGTAAATAAACTTAATTTCTAGTATTTATTCAGGTAGTAAAACGAAAGTCATGTAGTTTATTACAAAAATGAGTAGTAATTTTTGATGTGAAAGATTCCATTAAGAAATATTTGTTTGTCGTACTGTAATAGTTTTTTTTTTTGTAAATGTGCGCGAAATTAGAATAATTGACACAACAAATAATTATTTGAAATCAGGTTTTACTTACGTGCGACTTGTCATATTTAGAATAGAAAAATGTCATTGCTTTGTTCTTTTTACTGTTTCTCCTTTTCATAGATTATGATTTTTACAACAAAGTTTATAAAAAATGACAGTTGTACGCAGTTAGAAAAGTGTTGTGGCTCACAACACTACTTATCACTGTCATGTAAACTTGGATGGCTTTTTGTTAAATTAGATCAATTTGCCTTAATGTGCAATTTCACTTGACAATAAATTTTTCATCCCTATTATTTATTTTTAATTATAATAAATTGTGCATTTTGATTTTTTTTTTCATAAATAATAATCATTATGTTCATCCATAACTATGCTATATTTTTTAATAATTATGAAACCAAATTTGCTGTCTATCTATTTAAGAATAAACTGTGAAAAAATTTAAGTTTAGGAATGAAATAGTTTACAAAAGTAATACTCCCCAACAATTTATCTGGATAATGTCATGTAATTAATAAGATCTCTTTTTTATTTATTGTCATAGTGATTGCCACGGCTGTAACTGAACCTGAGATACGTCAGGACTGGCTATGGCTTTTTGAAAATATATGTCCAACGCTGCATTTATTTGACACCGAAGAAGAAGTCACTGCCTTTGTTTGCTGTAAAATTAACTCCATTATTGCAACTGAACAGGAGAATTTAACAGAAGGTAAGAGTAATCATTACCATAATAGTTATAATACAAGATATCTAACACATGGCCAACTGAATCAGATAAATCAGGCAGTTCTTGTGTTATTGCAAGCAAATAGGCAAATTAAAATGATAGGCATATTTATATATATCTAAATATGTATATTTTACAGACAAATTGTAGCCGACTGTGATTTATATGAATAAATGATCAATGCAATTAGCTTGGATGGGAATCATACAAGCAATATCTGATTTACTAGTCAGAATTACTAACCATTAAATCCTCAGGACAATTTTGTAAACTAACTTCACTTAAAAAAAAATAAATAAATCAATAAATAAGACATGAAAACATAGTCTAGTATCAACTAAAGGAAATGCTTGTTAACAAATTGACTAGCAGAATTGAGTAGGCTATATAAATGTTAATCTATATTATGGAATAAAATTTCTGTTGATTATGTCCTGTATCATATGCTTAGCAACACAGTTCCTCAACTAGTTTTCACTAGTATTTTTTTTGTTTTAATAAGTAGAATGCTCGCACTAGGAATAAATCCAGTGTCGCAGGGGATTTTACAAACACACAAGAAACGGACACAAAGAACACCCAGACTTAGAACAACAACTTGTGGATCACACAAAGTGTTGTCCCATATGGGATTTGCATCCACAGCACTCAGCACAGTAGAAAGTGGTGTGATGGCCGCTTAAGCCACTAGGCCTACCATGCAGTCATTTATTAAAATGATAATGTGCTGTAAAAGCAAAAAGGCTTCTTAGCCATGTTAACTTGTCACCAATTTATGATGTGTACAATCTAACTAATAAATACAAATGTGAGTTCATTTGTTAACACTTCCACACTGAAACTACTAAACCGATTACAAAAATTCACATTATCAGCAGGTAACAGAGGCTACTTTTTACACCAATAACCGATATACATGCAGGTAGAACCATGGACGAAAGCTACTATTTTAATACGTAGTTCTAATCTATAATAAGAGAATTTTCCAATATACATTACAAAAAACTTTTCTTGTTTAGAGGAAGACACCGTCACATACAAAAATGTTGAATTTCACGACAGATTTCGTATGCCCAAAGATGAGAAGCTGGTATGTTATTACTCCTGCAGGTATGTTATTTGCGTGTCTGTACTCATCCTAATATAATTAACCTGGTCAATTAGCTACTTGTGTTGGGTGACTCATTACAGAGAGTGGCCGTCTGTTCGACCCAGTCGAATGTAGAGTTGACAAAGACATGTACACACGCGATGTCCTATTAAACGATACGCTCAACCGTCTGTGGAAAGTCTTTAAATTAATTACCTTTGTTTAGTAGGCGGTCTATTGATTATCCTACACATTTTTTAAACCGTAATTTAAAGAAAGAGGTTGAAGTATACTCATTATGGGCGCCACCAGAATTATTTTCAGAGAGGTGCAACTACATCTACTTATACTAGGCTTTTAAATATACTCGTATACATTTATAAATATAGAGAAACAATCACAAAATTGATGTCCTACTTAGGATACAAACAATAGTGTAAATAAGTCAGCGACTATTATTTATACGCCTTTGGTCATTATCTCTATTCTGGCATTCTGCCACTATCGTAATACAAACATTACGTAAAATAGGCCACGAAAATCTTTCGGCTTCCTAGAACAATAAAATACGGTTAGGAACTGCATTAACATTGAGTTAGATTTAGTCTGAGAAATTTATTACTACTTGTTCAGGGTAATAAGTGTAAAGGTTTAGAAGTAGGTAGATCTAGATCAATAAATATATGTATTTTTCCGTATTACAGTTACTGGAAGGGCAAAATGCCTAGACAAGGATGGATGTATCTTTCAGTACACTATATGTGCTTTTATTCATACATATTTGGACGCAAAACGTCTATAAAGATTAGATGGGCAGATGTCACAGAACTTGCGAAAACTAACAGTATTCTGTTCCCTGATTCTATAAAAGTGGTAACAAGGGATGGAGAACACTACTTCACGTTGTTCCTGAGAAAAAACGAGACCTTCGCTTTGATGCAACAGCTTGCCAATATTGCTATGAAACAGTAAGTATGTCTATAATCAGAGCACATAAATTTGCCCCTATGTTACTTTAAACAATAAAGAATATGGCAGATCTTGTTGACACATTGACACATACTATACAATTAACATACTCTCTTCGCTAAAACATGTATTGGTAACACAGCATGTAGGTAGGCATTGCACTACCCATAGTAAACAATTTCATATTTAAAACTCGGGGAAGTCCTGGATATGAAAATGGCTGCTCAACACCTCATTAATATTCATTAAAGAACGTATTATTCAAGGGTATTAAAATTTGTATACTCATAAGTATTAAAACATTATGTTTAATTTATGGTTGTTTTAAAAGGTTAAATAGCAGCTTCTGTGTTTGTTAGAAATACGAATAAATTGAAATTCAATAAAAACATCATATTGACCCGAATCTTCCAATACAACCGACTAGATTACAAGTTACGGGAACTTAGAAAGAAGGCGTATAAATTTTAGCGGATGTACTGTCGATGGAAGGTCTAAGTACTCACAGCTTAACTGTTAACAAGGGTTGGTCTGACGAATTATGTTGACAATAATCCGATAACGTACATGATACAAGAGATATACTTACTTTAAATTAAACGAATTTTTCTTAAATATATCGATATATTAAACGACACTGAAATAAGAAAAAATATCAATATAATAATAAGAAAGGTCGTGACTGCTGCAAAATATTTCAGATCAATAAATTACATACTTATTCATTCTAACGAGCTATTATCAGTAAACTCATAGCAGGACAACGTGCTTGATAATTTAACATAGGTACATTAGACAAGTGACTCATCATAGCATTTTCAATTATGCTGTTCAACTGTTTTGATGAATTTTCATGTTCTTACATGTTTAAGTCTTAAACTTTCTTTTTATTGGGTATCGATGACGACTGTCTTGGTTTATCAAAATATAAAATAATATAATCGTCACTTAATTTACGATTAAACACAACAAAATTACAGTTATTTAATAGAAATATGTATTAAAACGATCAAATAATATGTATTATTCTCTGCGTGGTGACGGATTAAGAATATAGAGTGCCGCCACTCCTATTTCTTCTATGGGTGTTGTACGACGCGATTAAGGGAGCAACCTATGCAAGATAACACCACTACAAAAAGAGAAGGTAATCTTGAAACAATCCCTACACCAACTCGCTGGCTAGCGTACCACAACTTCATTTCTAAGGAGACGCCTACGTCCTGGAACCTACGTCCTACCAAAACCAAAACAGTGGACTGTTAAAAATTGTTTAATTAAAATATGTACCTATGTAAAATTTTATACAGTATAACTATAGACAAATTATGGTAAAAGCGTCTATTAAGACCTACTACGCTACAATTTATGGTTTTACTTAAATCATTGGCATCCAATTTAAAAATGGGTTATCATTGTTTTTTTTCTAAATGACAATATAGTGATTATATGTGTAGTCATATGCATAAACGTGCCGAAAGGTGCCTATCGCGTAATAGGTCGAATAAAAAGTTCAAACTGAATACTGGACTACCCAGACGACCACTGGTCTCTAGACGAATCAGTAACCGATTTGAATTAGGTATATCCAATTTTATAGTTCGTTTAGATCGCTTGTAACAAAGCGAGTGTTCAATGAATCAGCTGCTATCTATCAATATTGATTATTTCGAACGTTGATACCTACTACCAATTGTAATTTGCGTTATGGTCACGCCCAAACTAAGCTAACCGATAACACACAATGAATTTGTGATTGAATCTATTAAACAGCTGTCGATGTTATGCTCTTCAAGGTTTTATGATATTTTGAGTATTAGTCAGTGTAGTTTAAAGTTTCCTTTCTGAAATTACTTGTTTAAACGACTTCGAAAAAAGTAGATATAGAGACATTGACTACGGTTATACTTAGTTTTAAAAGTTAATCATACTGTTATATTACTTTTCTTTCTTGTATCTTTATCTTATGATTAGAAAATGTTAGATTCTTGAAATGAAATCTTGGTAGTACCGATATTCTGAAGAAAAGATGGAAATTATTTATTCCTGTAAATTGAAATACTATACGAATTTAATATAGATTTCTAGAAAAAACCAGTCTTGGGATTTTCTTTGATCCCCCAAGATAAAAACACACTGTACTACAACTAAATAGCTTGTATCGTGATAGGTTGACCTGCTACACGACCAATTATATCGGATAAACCGCTCTATAAAGACTATCATTTGTTGCTGCATTTGTCTCTTTCAATAGAACACTTTCATGGGTTTCAATTCTGAAAGCTGAATAATCAGAGATCTTTTCTCTTCTACAGGTTAATAGATGACAAGTCGGGCAGCTTCAATATTGATAAGGACCTATTGACAAAACTAAGCAAGAACGTACCAAAGAAACCTTCCTTCCTTAAGCGAGACTTAGATGCGAGAAAACAGTCCAACTTATATACATTAAGGTTCAGACTACCACAAAACGAAAAGCTGGATGGCACAGAAGAATGCACTTTATGGACACCCTACAATAAGAGGCATAATTGGGGAAGACTGTATTTGTCGCAGAACTTTATTTGTTTTGACAGCCGGGTAAGATTATTATTTAAAAATAATTTCAAATTGAATAAAAAGAAATATATGTCAACTTCACGACTTACAAAGCTGGTATGGTTTAGATAGGGACAGTAATACAACGATGATTGGTTTGATTTTAAGATGACTTCAGATCTTTTTGTATTTTCTTTTTTGCATTAATGTATTTTGTTTCGGTGATAGTTCAAGAATACATAGTGTCACAACTCTTCTTCTTAATGTGGGTGATGTATGAGCCGATGAGCAAATTACGCAGGACAACAACAATGCAAAGAGAAGGAAAACTTGACACAAAACCTATATCAACCTATGTGGCCAGCCAGTAGGCTAAAACCTCCGTTATAATGACAAGCCTATGTCCAGCAGTGGACTGTTGATGGCACTTATGTAATATTACGAGAATAAAACACGAACACCGACGTTTACAATCCTTAAAGCATATAAAAATAAACATTGATTTATATAAAATTGTATAATATATTATGGCATAAATAATCTTACACGTGCTCACTAATTATTCAATTAACCGTTTTATGGGTATGTAAATAAGGTTTAAATTGGTTTTTATCGATCGCGCTCACCATTTGTAACAAGTGTTTCAAAAGCTATTACACACTAGCATATCACTGTTGACTCACAAACCTGTTTATGTAACCTCTGTTGTTTTTGATAACAAACTAACTAGCCTTTTTGTATGAATCCTTTAAAATATATTTGTATTCTGATAATAGGTGTTTACTAAAGTTGCAAAGAAGTATGTAGTCTAAATGACAAATTAATTTCAAATATGCCTAACAAAATGGGAAATATTTTTTTCACTTTTAAATATTAGTATTTATTAAACTCGTAGATAACTTATTAAGCACATAATCCGTACCAAAGTACTTATAAAATATACCTAGCTTATGATAACCGACCAAACTTCGCTCCTCGCACAATTATTAAAACTGAATATTTATTGTTTATTTGTTTATTCATACGCGATAACCTTTAGAACTACCAGTGAGAAAATTTCACTTATGTATGTGTGTGTCTGTATGAATCCATAGATAATTACATGCACAATTTAGATGTTTTATGGTTATAATCTGTGTACTTTAGTAGCTATTTTGCTAACAACATGTAAAATACAGCCGGAGTATTACTTTGTTTACTTGAAATATTAGCACACTTTTTCACATATGCATTATCACGATTCATTAGATTTAGTGCTTGTTTGTAAAACGCATTCTAATATTATTAGGCCATGAGCCACTAACGACTAAAACTGAATTTAAGTCGAACTGTATAACGGGAGTAATATTAAGGCCTCCTTTTTTAGAAGTCTTTATAAGAACTTTACTCTGAGTAGGTGTACCGTGACTGAAATAATGATATACCGACAAATATCTATAGACATTTCGCAAAGTCCGGCAATAGTATTTCTACAGAACTTAGTATTGTGGAGGTTTGATGGCAGTTGCTTTCTTTAAAAAACTATACTTAACCGACTCGAACTCAGTTTGGACTCTGAGAAGTAAGATTTCTGACCACGTAATTGAGGTTGCTCTTCCATAATTCTGACACGTTACACATCAACGAACTTTCCTTAACGTATGTTACTAAGATAATAGAAGAATTATTGACATTAAGTTATCTTTCTACAGGTCTCAAATCTGGTCCGTCTTACTATACCTTTACGAAACGTTCATCAAGTAGAACGCGCTGACTCTGGAGGAACGGCCAGCTCTTCAGGGGATTCGGGCAGCATCCTTATAACCACTGCTCACCACACAAGCTTTCTCTTTGGCAGTATATCTGACAGAGACTTTCTAGTGCACAAGATCTCAGAACTCCTTGCCAAGTTGCCAAAGTAAGTAATGCTTTGTCAGGTGCATGCTCTGAGACTAATGCCGGAATTGAATCATTGATTACATTAACCTTTCATTAATTTAATCATCTTGTATGTTATTGGTCGTTATTTAGTCGACAATTTAATGTGTATTGCTGAACATAGATCTCACCCCGATTTTGCATAGATAATTTGTTATGGAATAACACTTTAAAGATTAACAATTTTTGACATATAATCTAAGTCTGCCTCAGAGTGATCCCAAAATGTCTCAAATATAAGAATTGTTTTTATCTTCACAACTATTGTTAAATTGATTTAAACAATAATTGTACGTTGTGTCTATTAATTGTGATTTATTCATTCTTCAGGGAGTACTTCTTATTTCTGCAGTAACGAAATGCATGCTGCAAGTTATTTCTAAACCTATTGTTATTATATTTGATTTGATTTAAAAGCCATTTTTTAAACTGTGCGTTTTTCTCCTTTCCTATTTCTTTAACAGGTTTCTACATCTAACAGCACGTACCGGCCTTCGCTCGTTAACCAAAATTTAACTCTGGGTTTGATATACTATATTTAAGGTTTATTTGTGTTCACTAACTCAATTGCGTGAATGATAGTGATATTTACAGGGAGAAGTCTACAAAGGCGTTGCCACGCACCGAAGTAGAGGGATGGACACCTCAGCCCCCACTCATGACGCTCTTCAAAACGCACCAGACTTCGCCGATCAGACAGATACAACTGAAAAAAGTGAGTATTTTAGAATTATTTAAATTTTAAGCTCTGACTTTATTTATGATCAATAAATCTATGACAAGCTCATGCTGAATAACTGGTTGGCGGTATATAACTCATATTAATAATCAACCATGGAATGTTATTCTTAATATTTAATTCTTTCGAAGCTTGCATTGTTGATTCGATTAGTGAGAAGAAATTGCTTACACATTTTTTTATATTATAAGACCAACTCTCTTTACCAACACTTATGCTATGCCTGCTATAATTCAAAGCATATTTTCCATGTAAGTAAGTGTTACTTATGTGTACTACAAACATAATTCAAATTGTTTTATCTCCATAACAGTAAACTAAATTTTTCTTATTTTTATTATTCATATTGATCTATCAATAAAAATTTTATATAGTTCACCCACAAATAAAAATAATTAAGATGCTAATATTATTGTTTGATTGCCGATTACTTGTTACAATTTTAGTAAGTATATAATTTCTCTTCCAGGAAAAACAATGGGAAGACCACATGGCAGAAGTGGGTCGTGGTGTCAGTATGTACCAAACCACAGAAGGAAGCGAGCTAGTCGTCAATGGCCTCCCTGAGTCGCTACGTGGAGAACTATGGAGCGTTTTCTCAGGATCGACATTACAAAAGACACAGAACAAAGGTTTATATAAAAAACACGTTAATGAGGCGCTGTCTTCGAAGAATCAAGCAAATGACGAGATTGAAAGGGATCTGCATAGGTCCTTACCAGAACATATGGCATTTCAGAATGATGTTGGTGAGTTGCCAAATCTTTAATATTAAATAAGAAACCACCAAAAATGGCATATCGGTAACACTAGGTAGAAATATAAATCTCAGATCAATAGCACGCAATAGACGGCATGTAAGAAATGTGAAGGGCTTGGAAAGATATACCTGATATACTGATGACGGAGGCACTTGAATACTCGGTTTTTGAGGGTTGCTCTTTCCACACACACATAAATCACTTTACAGTTTTGTTGATTTTGGAAGAGCTTGATAGCGTTTAACGGGTTTATTAACAATTTTCACGCACGAGTATCCGTTTACCGTTTGGTTACATATTAAAACCTAAGAGAAGAGAACGGGTAGGGGGAATTTTGGAACCTTGACCTTTTTTTGATGTGAGTGAGTGTTGCGTATTGTAAATATTTAGATAATAATAGACGTTATGGCAAAAATATAATGAAGTAACAATTATTTGTGACACGGGTCACTTGATGATCAGTGTTTCCTGACACCAATGGAGCCTTTTGGGTCCTCCACCCACCTCTTTCTGAAGAACTTACAAAAAAAATTGCCTTCTGCAAGGCAGTTGTGTGATTCATTTCGAGTCAGACTACATGCGCCAAAGCCGACTGTGTGTTTGTTTGCCTATCTACTTATATGTGAAATAAACTTTTTTGTCGTAGGCATCTCCGCTCTTCGTCGCGTGCTATGCGCCTACGCACTGAAGAACCCGACAATTGGGTATTGTCAGGCAATGAACATTGTAGCATCAGTACTCCTTATATATTGTCCAGAAGAGCAAGCCTTCTGGTTGCTAGCAACCATTTGTGAAACTTTGTTACCAGATTATTATAATACAAGAGTTGTTGGAGCTTTGGTAAGAGATTTTTGACAATTAAGAGTAGATACTATACGTCATCATAGAGTATCTCATTCTATATATTTTCATCAGTCTAAAAACTGGGATGTATGAAATACAAACTTTTTGGGTTATGCTGCATAGTACAGTATATGGTTAGTAGCATAACCCAAATCACACTTATGTATATGTATGTTTGGTGCTTCTTCATACTCAAACAGCTGGACCTAATTCGGTAGTAAAACTAAAGTAAAAATTGCAGCCTGTTGCCATACACATGTTCTGTCTATGCAGGCATACTTGCAAAGATACTGTGTATGGCCGGCTTGTTTTAAAAACAAATATTTTAAAAAGTATTTTAAATAATTATGATATAAAATTGGTTGTTTGTTGCTGTACAATAACTTTTTGTATAAATATACGTATTAAACTAACGAAAACCACAAAATCTGTAATTCAGATTTAGGAGCTCGCTTTATACTTTTTAAGATGGAACAACATATACATATAATTATGTATTTAACTCTAGCGAAACTAAATATTCTACATACAGTCAGAAGGTCACTATGATAAACATTAAATACATTATTGTTGTAATTTTTACGCTTCGGTCATTGTTTGATCGCAATTTATGAGAGTTACACATAAAAACAAAATAGGAAGAAATCAAACTATAAAAAAGATTTTATTTACTCTGCGTGTTAAAATTTTTCTTCAATTGACTTTGTTGCTTCATACTGTATGAAAAGATTCAATTTTCAAGAAGCGTTTTCCTTTAGAAGGCGGCGAACCTTAAAAGGAACCAGACTCCATATAAAAGATCGCAAAGCACTCAAGGCTTCAAATAGATGAATGAACATAATGTCGTTTAAATACATAACAATGCGATCTAGCATATTTTGAATAAACACTGGATATCTATTATATTGTTAAAATAAGTACAAAAAGCCGCGATATATCTATTCGTGACAATTTTATAATTGTGCTTGATTAATTATTAAGTTTAGAGGATATTTCTCCATTTCATACAACCTCACATTTTATCCATATAATACCTATTGTTTGCCAAGGATTGCTAGTAAGTTTTCTTGTAATATAAATGTTTTTTATTCACATTAGCTCTTTCTTTAGTTAAAAAAGTATGTTACCAAATTATCTGACACGACCTAAGATTTGATATTGTCATGCCCAGGTGGATCAAGGGGTGCTAGAAGAACTAACGGAGGCCCACCTTCCTGAACTCCACGCTAAGCTGGACGAACTGGGCATGATGAAGATGATCTCCTTATCTTGGTTCTTGACTCTCTTTATCAGCGTGATGCCATACGAGTGTGCCGTTAATGTCATGGACTGCTTCTTCTACGATGGTGCTAAAGTTATATTCCAGGTGAGGTTTACTAACATTGCGCCTGCGCAGTAAAAATTATCATCAAAGTGATATTAAGAAAAACGAACATTTGCACCTTAGTTAACCTTTGTGTGTGTTCGTTCCAGGTAACATTGACAATACTCGACATAAATAGCGAAAAGCTTCTTAAATGCACAGAGGACGGGCAGGCGATGCAAGTTCTAAATGACTACCTGCAAGGCATCTACAACGACGAAGCTATGGCATTGTCTACGGAACCTAGGACCGCAGAAAAGGTAGGTATCTCATGTTTCTTACCTTTTATTCACCACATAACATGGCAACCATAGCCACATATCTCCACATAGGCTATAAACTAAGAGGCAACTACCGATACGATAGAATACTGGCCAAACCTCAGCTGCTTTTTATTAAATGTCTCCTTTATTAAAAACTTACGGAAAGTAAGCATTTATTACGGCATAAGTTGACTTCTTATATAAAAAATTTTGATATAATACTAAATGATCAGGCAATTCATTTCTGATCGTTAAAAACAACGAATATAATAATGAATCTGTTTAAAAATGGTCTCCACTTTCTTTATAAAACAGACAATAAAAATCCAAGAACTGATCTACCAGTCGTACCGTACATTTGGGACCAGCGTAAGCAGTGAGAACATCGAGCACCTGCGTCTGAAGCACCGACTGAGGGTGGTCAGACAGCTGGAAGATAGCCTTGAGAAGCATACGCTCCGAGCTCTGCAACAGGACAATTTGCTGGACGCTAACGAGCTGCAGGTACTGAATTGAATTAATCACTCGACTTTCTCTCTTTACCTCTCCATTTAATTTACCCTCTCTTTTTAAGCTTTAAATTTCTTTTAAAACACAAGCTTATTTCAGCGTGAAACGTGACTTTAGCTTGAAGAACTTATAATTTGAAAATTGGTTTTTAGCGTCATTTTCTGTTGTTTATTCGGAACTACCTAAGTTCAAATCATTCAACAATGGTATAATATATAGTATAATGGTTTAACTAATTTTCTGGGACGTGAAAAAGCATCTCACTAGGCCGCCATAGTGTGGGTCGCCATACTGAATTGTCTGCTATGAGTATAGCGACCACCTCTCTTGGATTCTCTTGGATTCAGGCAGAATAGTCACATTGGTAGGCCCAGAATAAAAATAATATATATTAATTTATGTTATGACTACACTACAAACTTTAAATGTTTTTTTCTATTTCCTAGGAATTACTGAGTGCCATACGAGAAGAACTTTTGTGGGCGAAGAGAGTGCCGTGCGAGCGTTTGGAAGCACCTTACGAGGCATACAGACTTGACTTCTCGCAATTTAAAACTTTATTCAGTGCACTGTCACCGTGGGCCAAAGGAGATTTCGCTGAGGCCATCACGGCTAGGATGTTTAAAGTGAGTCCGTAGCGGAGATACAGTAATTTTTTACAGGAATACTATTTTATACGAAATTTCTAGTCTGGTATACTTGCTGGAACTTAAGAGAGTGTTTTTTTGAAAAGAGGTGCTAGTATGTAGTAGGAAGCTTACGGTTTCTCGGCTTCACGCGCGTTCATTGGCTTATTCAAATATGAATTGACTAATGAACGCGTTAGATGTAAAATTTTATAAATCAAATGTAACTAGTGTACGATACGCTTGTTTTTAACTAATTTTATTGGTTTCAAAGTACTTATTTTTAATCAGGTTTAAAATATTACACGTCAGTCTATAATCGAATTACCGGATTATTATTACCTATTTATAGTGGAGGCGTTAGGTTTCCTTCTTATAATACTTATGATATAACAAGGTAAACTTCGAACGAGTGGACGAAATCGAGATGGTATATATATAAATATACTCGTATATATATATATATATATGAGTATATGTACCATTTATAGCATCAGTCATCTGTGTGGTAACGCATTAAAAAATACGGAGTGTCAACATTCCTATTCATTTTATGGGTGTCGTAAGAGTCGATTAAGGCAGCAAACTATTAATTATGCTAGTGTTTAACGAAGCGATTATAGCGTTTAAAGTAGTGATTAAACGGTGCACACACAAAAATCACTTTCTTCT
Source organism: Hypercompe scribonia (assembly GCA_949316085.1). NCBI lineage: Eukaryota > Metazoa > Arthropoda > Insecta > Lepidoptera > Erebidae > Hypercompe > Hypercompe scribonia. Next base: position 7,942,327 of record OX438972.1, on the reverse strand, counting down.
ACGCTAAGCGTCGCGAGTTCAAATTCTACGAGGGACAATAGGTGTCCTTTTTTCCTTTTGAATAAATTTAGCTATAGAACAAAAGCAAAGTGTAAAATTGGCATAAGCGTAAAAGCGACGGTTGCTGTGCCGCAGCTGGTGGACGTGGACGACGACGGCGCGGCGAGCGCGCGCGCGCTGTCGGTGGCGCTGGGGCTGAGCTGCCGCGCGGACGCGGCGCGGCGCCTGCGCGCGCTGTTCGCGTGCCACGCGCCGCCGCTGCTGCCGCGCCGCGACCTCGTGCCCACGCCCTTCACCGACACCGGCGAGGAGCTCGCCGCCGACGCCATCGCCTTCTTCGACAGGTCTTTTTTTTTTCTTTTTTGATTTGACGTTGGCTGTTGGCCTCAGATGGCCTCTACAACCTTACCCGGATTTTTCGGTGAGCGCTGAGGGCTCTCAACCGGTCATTTATTAAGTAAAATCGCCCAAGGGGTACGGGCCTCGGCTTGGGGCGTTGCTGCGACTGGGGCGTCCTACTCCCATGTCCCCGGCGGCGGGGGCGAAAACGCGGACGGTTCGTGGTGGCTTCCCTAGCTGCATTCGCTCTACGTTGAGCGAGCGTAATGTCGTTGTCTTCTTCCCCTAACGCGTATTGGGTCGACGTATGTTTGAGATCCTACTGGGTGTGTATTTTACGGCCGCAACCACTAGAGGGTTTGGATGAGTCGGAGCAGAGTCAAAGTAGCTAAGGGAGCATTGTTTCATGTATTGCTTAATGGTCGGCAATCCGAGGTCGATGTGAAGATCGACAATTTGAAGTAGCTAAGGGAGAACTGTTTCATGTATTGCTTGATGGTCGGCAATCCGAGGTCGATGTGAAGATCGACATCGACCTCGGACGTCGATTTTGGTGAGAGTCGCCAAGACTTGCAACGACCTGCCTGGGTCTATTTTTCCTGATGACATGAACTCTGGAGCCTTTAAGAGTAGAGTGAACAGGTATCTTTTGGATGGGCGTGTATCACCTTCGTCTTCATCTGCACTTTCCATCAGGTGAGTTAGAGGACAAAAGCCTATTCCATTACAGACGTAAAAAAAAAATGCGCAAAGCTACGGGAGCACCGTGGTATGTGCGCAAAGTTCTCCCTTAGCTACTTTGAAATTGTTTTGTAGTGTCTGAAGCCTATGGATCCTGTGTGGCCTAACGTGTGCGAAGACTACGCTGCCGTACGTCATTATAGGTCGTACGCATGCCGTGTATAACCTAATTTTGTTTTTTAAATCTAACTTTGAGCGCCCGTTTATTAAGCTGTAGAGACGTCCTAACACGAAGGCAGCCCGGTTGCGGACCGCCTTGATGTGGGGGCCGAAGGTTAGACGGTCGTCAAGAGTTATACCTAAATATTTGGCATGCCTAGCCCAAGGGATAGACTTGCCGAACATCCTAATCTGAGGGGTCTTCTCCAAGGGATACAGGCTTAGCTGTCTTCTGTGAAACAGCACCGCCTGGCTTTTCTCGTGGTTGACCTCTATTCTCCATTTCCGGAACTGCAGTCTGGAGTTTTTTGGCTACTGTCGAGGGATTTTTTCCTGAGCAGTAAATGGCTGTGTCGTTTGCGAAAAGTGCTGTTTGCACATACCGATGCTTCGGGATGTCGCTGGTATATAGGATGAATAGTAAGGGAGCGATGTTAGCTAGGCTAGCTAGCGTGATAGCTGGGCTCGACTAGGAGTCCCCCCAAGGCTGAGTGGTCTTTTACCTAGCCGACTTTTGCCTAGCCCTGAAGGGGCTCGGCAGGTGAGTCGGGTCTCCGCCCACTCGGTTTCGTTGGCACCGTTTGGTTTCCACCGAGGACCAACAAAGTTTTCCCTGAAGGGAAAAGCCAAATTTTATAGACTTATTGCTGTCGGCCAGAAACGTACGCTTCTGGTGGGGACGGCGTACTATATAACGTCGTATTGAAAAATACGACGTTAGTTTATACGCGTCTTGTTCACAAAAGCGCTGTGAGTTGTGTAAAGATCTTTGCCGTTCTAAAAAGTACGTTAGTCGATACTTTATGCAACCACTGTTATCGTCTGTTGTCGTCGTTTTTCGATATAAGGCGTACGGACGACGACGAGTGTCGTCGTCGTCCGTACGCCTTATATATACTGGCTATGTTACGTTGTAACGTGTCGGCTTTATACTTACGCATGCCTGAGCGTATTAAAAAACAAATTGCTCCTATTTTGTACATATTTCCGATTATAATAATAATACGAAACGTTCTCTTGCTAGAACGAAGATAATGTTCACCAACGAGGCCACTGTTAATTTGTCATTTCCTATCATGTTTAAATGTCAGTGGCGATTGAAAGGGTTATGTTTTCACTCATACATACATAAAATCGCGCCTGTTTTACCGGACGGGTAGGCAGAGACATATTACACGCCCACTTTTCACCAGCGTTTGGGTTATTTTTTAATTGCAAATATGTAATAAATAAACATATAACACGAATACATAAATATTAAATATATTACGAAATATGTTTACAGCATAGAGGAAGAAACTTCCACGCCGGAAGCGTCAACGGGCGCTATGCAAAGATCAATAAGTGATGTTTGTGGCGATGGTGGTCAAATGGACAAAAGAGATTATGAAAGCAGCCAATATTGTGAGTATTCACTCCTTATATTTTTTGTACGTTACGAGTACGACGGTCACAATATTTTTACAATATCTATCAGTTTTTTTTTCCGATGACCATCGATAAGTAAAAATGACTAACATTTTTCCTTTTTTCAATAAAAGTTATTATCGGTATAGTTTTAGATACCTTTTGTTATGATTAGCGTGTCGTTTGCTATATTACGGCAAAATGATTTCGCTTTTAATTTGCTTCATCCTTAATATATATTATGCCGATTAAAAAAAAACTTGTGGTATAAATGAATTAAGAATTTTTTTTATCGTAGTCGATCGTCTTCTGCGTGAATTAATTAGAAGAACAAATTCAAATACAGTGGAAGTTCCTTATTCGCGCTTCCTTTATTCGCGTTTTCACTATTCGCGGATTGAAAAAATGCGATCCAATTCCTATATTCGCGGTCTAAGATTTCTTTATTCGCGGATCGAATCGAAATATCGATGCGTACATGTACCTACCTAAAAAAATGCATTCGCTATCCTTTGTCGACACGTCAGTAGAAGGATAAAAAATAAAATAGACCTTATTACAACGACGTCTAGATTGTGATTTCTAAAGTGATCGGCGTTGTTTGTTTTATGCGGCAGTTTCTTTGACGTAAGCCGCCTTCGCCACAGTCGGTGTTTTTGAGAATACACAAACAGAATGTGTAGGTAAAATTATGTATCTTATTACTCAAAACATAAAGTAATTTATTAAATGTTGCCACAATAGGACGTTCTGTCCTCGGGTAAGAGCCGCATTGCGTGTTTCGTTGTTTTACTTTTCCATTCGTTACAAAAATTCTGATCGAGTAACACGTGTCTTTCGCTGTAATAATGTCAACCAAAAAAAATGAAAAACGTGTTTCGATGCGAAAAAAATCAGTGTTACCACTTAAAGTGAAAATAGAAATGCTTGATCGTTTACGACTTGGAGAGTCGTTTGCATCGATATCACGTTCATTCAATGTCAACGAATCAACTGTACGATCGATAAAAAAATCCGAAGATAAAATAAGGTCGTCTGTAGCTTCAACTTCACTGTCAGCGAAAATTGTTCGTGATCCAGCAATAGAAAAAATGGAAGTGGCGTTGTCATTATGGATAGAAGACCGCAATCAAAAAAGGGTGCCTCTAAGTGGTCCATTGGTACGGGAGAAAGCAAAGCGTCTTTACGCACATTTTAAGGAACCTGGTGGTAGTGGTGGTGGTGAATGTATAGATGGAGGATTTCAAGCATCGGAAGGTTGGTTCAATAAATTTAAAATGCGACAATCATTGCATAACATGAAAATCGTTGGAGAAGCTGCATCTGCAGACACTGCTGCAGCAGAAAGATATCCAAACGAATTTGCGAACCTGATAGCTGATGGAGGGTATAAGCCTGAGCAAGTATTTAATGCAGACGAAACTGCACTGTTTTGGAAAAGAATGCCAAACAAAACATTCATTTCTAAAAGCGAAAAGTCTGCCCCTGGATTTAAGGCAGCAAAGGATAGAGTTACATTGCTGCTTTGTTCTAATGCATCTGGAGATTGTGTTATTAAACCACTCATGCTTTATAGATCTTTAAATCCTCGTGCGTTAAAAAATCAAAACAAAGACGACCTGCCAGTGTTTTGGCGTGCTAATAAGAAAGCGTGGGTTACAAGCGCTATTTTTTGTGACTGGTTCCGGAATTGTTTTGTGTCTGAAGTTGAAACTTATTTGAAATCAAAGAATTTAGACTTTAAAGCAGTTCTAGTTTTGGACAATGCACCAGGTCATCCACGCGAACTTGAAACTATGCATCCAAATATAAAAGTGACATTTTTACCTCCCAATACGACGGCTTTGCTTCAACCTATGGACCAAGGAATAATCCAGGCCTTTAAGCTTTACTACATTAGACGAACCTTCAAAATCATACTGGATAATATGGAATGTGATCCTGATATGAATGTTATAGAATGCTGGAAGCAATTTGACATAGCGAAATGCATCGTAAACATAAAAGAATCATTGCAAGAATTGAAGGCATACACATTGAAATCATGCTGGAAAAAACTGTGGCCTGTTCTGACAGCGGAAAATGAGGAAGAACCTGTGCAAATTCAAAGTTTAACTGCAAACATTGTCGAAATTGCGAGTGGAATAGGACGAGATGGGTTCGATCAGATAGAATCAAGTGATGTTCAGGAACTTCTTGAAGCACAAGATGAAGATTTGACTGAAACCGACTTGGAGGAAATGTTAAATTCGCCACCCATCGAAGAAGAGGCTTCAACAAGCGCTGAAAACGTAACATTTAATTTGAAAAATCTTAGTGAAGGTTTAAGAATGGCAAATGAGCTTTGTGATTTCTTTATGAAAATTGATCCATCTATGGAACGAAGCCTTATTTTTAAGAGGCAAATTGCTAATGCCACTGCTGAATATCAGTCTGAGTTGAAGGAGCTTTTAAAAAATGCCAAACAAGAAAAAATTACTAAATTCTTTAAACCATTGCCTAAACCTGATGATAATATGTAATTAATCAACCTGTATGATCAGAAAGTTCAATTAAACATTTTTTTATCTACAATTTGCTTTTTTATTTCGTCATCTAGGCACGTATCCCCTATAACCCCATACAAATTACCATTCCATATTCACGGTTTCTGTATTCGCGGCATATTTACGGAACGCATACCCCGCGAATAAGGAACTTCTACTGTATTTAATTTTGCGAACAAAAGAAATTTTCGCATCAACTGAACTGGGTCGTTATCTACATTGTTAAGAAGAACATTCTAAACTGGTTTATTTCATAACACGTAATTACGTACACTTTCGAAATACGTTAGTATCCACCGTAGCATCCAGCTTTGTAACGCTTACCGCCGGCGGCAGGTGAGGCGCTGTGCGCGGGCGTGTCGGCGGAGAGCGTGCGCGCGTGCGCGTGGGGCGGGCTGGCGTCGGGCGGCAGCTCGCCGGCCGCGGCCCCGATGGCGCCGCCGCTGCCGCGCGACCACTTCCTGCAGCTGCTCGCCGTGCTGCACGACCTCACGCAGCGCGACCCCGCCGTCTACGAAGCCGTCGTCTTGGCCGGTGACCTACATGCGATACTCTTTCTCCTGTTGCGACCGGGCCGAGCCGTCTGTCTCGCGGTCGACACGCTTACATTCATAATATAATAGTATTCCCAAGCACGGCTCTGTGATCCCGAACTAGGCAAAGCCCACGGTGACTAGACTGGTGACCAGACTGCTGATAAACATACTTATATATTTCTGAAAACATACGTATAGATAAATTACACCCGCACAGTACAAATGACCGTGTTCGCGACGCAAAGATTTGTCCTGGGTAGAAAAAGAACCCACGATCTCGGCTGAGCAGTCAGAATCGCTAACCGTTAAACGAACGCTGCCACCGAGTTACCTATATTTATAATCTACGACTGTTCATATACCCCTCAAAACTCAAGAAACTCTGCACCGATTAAGCTCGAATTTTTACATAATATACAACACGCTCAGAGGTGGTTTGCATAAGTTTTTGCAATCACAACGTTATCAAAAACAACGAACGAGCCATATAGTAACTGTTCTTGATGTAAACATCGGACATATGACACCGCGCGCTCGTTAGTCAATTCAAATATAATTTAACCAATGAGTACGCCTTCCATTTGTGTGAGCGAAATCACTCCCATAAAGTTTAGATAAGCAAGAGGACAAATCAAATAGCAACATTGTCCAGAAATGAGTACAATTTTTTTTTAATATTAAAAACAGATTAAATAAACAGTATAATATAGCTTTATTCAGCCCTCTCTCTCAAACTATTACATTCTCATCGGTAATACTTAATCCGTCAAAATTTTATTTTGAAATAAACTTATACTAAATATTTTAATATAACAAATGAGTTGTATAAGGATCGTATTATATAATTTTAAGTTATTACCGCTATTTAAATTTCAGGTACACTTTTGTTACAACTGGGTGAACTAAACCATCGTCCGTTATTAGACCGCGAGATATCGCAAGACAGCCTGTTCCTGGCCGCCGCCGCCAAGCAACCTGTGGTACAGGTTCGTACAACACCACCTCATCTACTATACAAATATTTATTTTTCACTTAAAGTCATACCTAATATTATATGGACTCACTTTTGTAATGCTCAAGTAATTTGTATTAGATTCGGATGGACAATCGATTTTCCAATCTACCAAATGTAGATTACATACGTAGATTGGATGAACAATTGATTCTGATTGCACAGTTGGCCTAGTGGTTTAAACGGTCGCCACGCCACTCTACTGCGCTGAGTGTTGTGAGTTCCAACCCCACATGGGATGACAGTTTGTGTGATCCACAAATTGTTATTCTGAGTCTCGGTGTTCTTTGTTTCATGTATGTTTGTAAAGTCACCCGCGACACAGGATTTGTTCCTAAAGCGGACGTTGTCTTTAAAGAAAAACGAAATAAATACCTCTTTAATAGCAAACAAATCTACCTTACTTGTTATCTGATTATTTGACTGTATTTTTGAAATTACAAAATTAGCGTTATTGAAAACTGCATGGAGATACCAAAAAAAGTAACGAATATCATAATAATTGCAGTTGGACCCTAACGGCAACGCAACAGAACCTGAACAAGAAAGCCCCAAGCCCTCGCCATCCAAAGAGACGGAACCAGCGGAAGGAGTGTGGTCGATAACTTTAGAACAATTTCTAGCTACGATGCTGGCGCAGCCCGCTTTGGAAGAATTCTTCAACAAACAGGTGTCTATACTGCCACAACTTGAAGCCTTAAGGCAAAGAGATAGCGCTTCATAGCCTATGGAGATGACCGAGTTACTGGCTATTGGGATATAGGACCAGCTTTATAGAGGTAAGAAGATGAATTTTGTCATGTGTCCATACAAACTAACCACCCTCAGTTGTGAACCACTCAGAAATATACCATACCAATTTATATACATATAAGTGTTTACTTTGCTGTTGTTCAGATTTATGAGTGTGTTGAATATAAAAGTGTTGCAAAACAATATATAATAATTGTAATCAAAAAGCACAGAAAACTAGCTTCTCACGCATATTTTACTTAGATCAGAAATGTTAGCGTTTTCTGTAATATCAACACTAAATACAAATAAATTATTATTAACATGATTAGTGTCACAATAATTAGATGTGTAAACATTATTCTAGAATGATAAATTCTGCTTCACTTTAATGTACAATAAGCAATGCTACTACAAATATTGTAAACTAACTTGTCTTTGAGATATCGAAACTGCAATAGATTTATTTTGCAGCACCTTCGCCTTTGATCGATAAGTTTGTGGTTTGTAAGAGTAAAACGCCTATATGTATCAAAATATGTACCTAATCTCTTTCACCAGTCTAGCTAAACAGCTCTTCATGTAATCGCTTGACTTCGATGTAAAGTGTATATAGATTATAAATAAAATGAAATTTTAGGAACTGAAGGGAATTTCGTAGTTGTTTTTAAGAATTACTAATACATTACGTTCTGTAATTCATGAATTAAATTGGCCCTTGAGTGTAGTTAAGTTTATACATTCCAAATCAATTACTGATAATTCATAGCCATATTATTTTTAAGTTATTAGACTAAATAAAGTGTTTGTACCTTATCTAAAATATAACTTTGGGTTAGTATAACGAGCACTTCCTATATGAAGTGAAAAAATAACATTTATAAATATTTAGAAATTTTTTTTCAAACATAACTTTAGTAGAATGCGCTTCGCTTGAAAATATTTCGTAATTATGCATATACAAGTAATGTGCTATAGTAAAGATTGTAATACACGTAACAATAATAATGTCTATTGTATCTTATATATATGTGCCTTTAGATTAATAGGTATTAATAACAAACAAAAATGAGGTTCTAATTTCGGCAGTTTTTTTAATTTAATATGTTCGGTTTTTATGCTTTATTCAATTGATTTTACTAAAGGTTTCTTTATAAATTCGAAGAAAATATATATATATGTGTTAACAAGTACGTAGCTAATATTTCTACCAATTTTGCATGCAAATTATCGAAAAATCAATATTGAGATACTCATTCTACCATTTGGTTGCAACTGTAGCACATTTTGTATAAGTTGAACACAATTTACGTAAAGCTAAATTATTAATATTAGCAGATTGGAAAATATTCTTATAAATTAAATTATAGATTATCTAGGCTTACAGGTTATATAGTCATATTTATTTTTATATGCCATATCTAGATGTTACTACGAATAGGTGTGAGGTTCTTTGGTTCATTTTGCTGTAGAAGTGAAATATTTGTAATTTTTTCCAATGTATATAAATACAGTTTCATGAAATACCCATGTGCTTAGTCAGTCAGTAGCTGTGTGGTCATGTATAAACGAAAATTACCTTCACTTCTACAGAGGATTGAACGGCTAAAATTTTTGACAATACATATTTGTCCAGATGTAGAAAGGCTTTTATATATTATATTATACGATGTGACGTTTTCTATGGATTAAAGCTTTTATATATATTTGCGATTAATAATGAACATAGATTATATATAGGGTTTGCGTATATTAATAAAAATAACATCAACAACAAAAAGGCTTATTACCTGACAATTTTGACTCCCAAACAGGCAGTGAAAGTTTTTAGTCAATTTATAAAAAAACTTTCTAGCTTAAGCCTTAAGGTTGAGGAATTAATCCATTATCATCATCAACAGCCTTCGTTAGTCCACTGCTGATCATAGGCCTGTCCTTAAAAAGGAGGTTTTGGCCTACTATGCTACACTGGTCAGGCGGGTTGATATATGATTTGTTTCAAGTCTTCCTGCATAGTCAGTCTTACGACACCCACGAGATGAATAGGGGTTGTACTTGTATTCTTAATCCGTCACCTCAAACTAATCCATGCTGAATATAAATAACGCTTAATTATATTAACATCCCACAAATAAAAAATCAAAGTTTATTAATTACAATATGCTTACATTGATTTATAAATTTTATATTAAAGTTAATCGTAGTAGCAGAATATATGATATAATGTCGCCATTGTTTGCAGTGATTACGCTAAACATCAAACGGAGTGTTAGACATAGCAAATATCGTGTAGCCCTAGTCCAACACTGTTTCAGAATGTCGATTCTTTAATTAATAATTAGGTTTATAGACATTGGTTAATAACCCCAAAAAATATATCCGTCATTATGTTTTTGTACTTATGAATTTCTTTTCAACTTGTATACTTACCATAAGAAATGTACTTTTATATAAATCTTATTTTAATTTGTTAAGCACAAAACTGTTACATTTATTCTTTTTGTTCATAAAAAATGTATTATGACCCATGTAAGTATCGATATTGTAATATTATACAAGTTTCATTAAATACACTTGTTTGACGTTAATTGAATATTTTTATTTTGAACTTGAATATTGAGAGCCTAACGTGAGTTTATTTCACATCAACTCGGTCATCACGGTGAGCTCTTTCGGCGTTACGATTGGCCTGAATTTAAATCTCCACCAATTGCAGGTCGAACGCACTCTCCATCGAGAGGAAGTTGATGTGAAAGAAACTCGTTCCCTATGAAGTTTTGTTTAGCTTTAATGTCTCCTTGTAATATCTGCACATTGTGAATATACTCAATTGAATGAAGGTACTCGCTGTCCTAAATAAAAAAAAAATGGGGAACCCCATACGCAGGGGGATTTTTACAAATCAATCAGAGTAGGGCCAAAGTGCAGTAGGTGTAATCGTCCCATTTTTTTGTTCTTGTCGGAGGGTCGATGCTTAGCTGCTACAGTTAACTTGGCAGATATTGAAGCCAATGTCGATCTTGTAATGTATGGAAATAGAGCAATCGAGGACATCTAAGATATAAAAATGTTTAGTTGCTTTGAACTTCAAAAACTTATAAAGAGTGCACCAATTGAGCTCTAATGTTGACATAATAACTTCCATACCCTTCAGATTATTTTTATATATTTTGTGTCAGTTTTGCTCCTCATTTTCCATCAATACAACACTGTGTGCCACGGCAAACGCGGCTGGGTAGTTAGTATGATATGTAAAATAGATTAGAAGGGAGACAAAATAAAATTCAAACAATAATTAAATTAATTTACTTCAAAGTAAACTTTAATGTCCACGCGTGGTCAGACACCACGTTCGCTTTATCCGGTAGTGCTATGACCGTTTCTCCATTTATAATATGCCACTGGAACAACAACATACTTTGATTTAGTATAAGAGTTATACAGACAACTAGTATAGTTTAAGTGAATAAGACAAATTATACGCAATTTTTTTATAGTATACGTATACACAAGTATTACTGAAGAATAGCACCCACGATAAAAATAGTATAACGACATTAAGAATACATCATTTGTACGCAGAAGAATTAGTACATATAAGTACTATACATACATATACCCATTTCGAGAGACTATAAAATAAAGATTAAAAAACTATACATCTGCTAGTCATGCAAATATTTGGATTCTGTTCGATTCGATCGATCTGAATTACGAAAGACGAGATGATAAATCTTTATAATACTCATTGAAAAAGCATCATACAATATTTTTATTCGAGTAATCAACTAGGTTAGATAGATAATTCAATATTTATATTACTTTCCTAGGTGCGATAAGCAAAGACGACAGATTTCATAAACAACTTAAGATAAAAAACAGAGCAATCTACCTCTTAAATATTGCGCAAATAGTACTTAACCTCGATCAACTTACATTCAAGTAATCTCCTTTATTGCCTAACATCTCCACTCTATAAGTGCCACTGTGCAATAAGCTCGTAACATCCTTAACTTTAAGAACGCTCAAAGCTGGCCACTTCAGCATAATAGCGTATATCGCCTTTATTTTATCAGTTTTGAGTGGCGTGGCCGTAGGGTGCGCCGAATTGTACTGCTCTTTCACGCACGTATACCAAACGTCTTCATTCAACGTGTCGTTCTGAGAATGCCATGGTGAACTGCCATAAATCGCCTCCCCGTTGATAGATAACCATGAGCCCAGAGTCAACAGACGTTCTTGGAATATATTAGATATTGTACCTTCCGGAGTAGGCCCCACGTTGATTATGGCGTTGCCTGAAATAATGTAGTTCTGTTTTTATTAGCTGACGTCACAGCCTTTCTTATCTACGACTTCTTACAGGGCAAGCCGTTATCTTGTTGTGGAAAGAGCGACGGGATCACTGCTGAAGAATGCCTAAGCATTGAATTGCCTTTATTAAGATTTTTTAGTTGGATTACTTCTCCCGCATTCAACTTTCTTTAGTTAAGTTACAAAACAATACAGTTAATTAAAAAGTGTAGTTATATTATAAAGGGGTGAAAAATTCTTTAACCAACTAACGGGTTACGCAGTAGGTACCTTATCAGTTAATATGTAAGAAAATATATTTGTAAGTGGTGACTGTTACATACTTTGTTTCAGCCATTGTGACAATATCCGACTAGCAAAACTAATATCATTAAATACTTTGTTGATGGCCCTGTCCCAGTTTTCAATGGGCACTGGACACGACTCGAACTACCTTAGGTAGTCTACCGTGGTGTAGTCTAAGTTAGTTTAGTTCCATCATTCGTTTCTTGCGGTATCACTGTCCCGGGAATGTGATCTGTACCATTTACCCAGTTTTTATTCCTGTGATGGAATATTAGGCAAACAAGTATATTGAGAAAGTCGACTAATGCACTTTGGACTATTAATTTGGTTGGTATTTTTTTTTATATAGTTGTAATGGAATAGGTGTTTGTCTTCCATCTCACCTGATGGAAAGTGTAGATGAAGGCGAAGGTGGTACACGCCCATCCAAAAGAAACCTGTTCACTTTACTCTTAAAGGCTTCAGTATTAATCATAATAGACATAATATATAAATATAAAGAAATTTGTAAAATTTTACGTGACTATTACACACGTATCTAAACTTAATTTTTTTTAGGGCTTCAACATTATTTTAATTTGAAGCCTTTGAATTGATTTGAATTTAATAAGCTTTATATAATTTTATTTTTTTGTACCTTTTGTAACCATCAATATACTCAAGTTCCAAAATATGTTCCTATACAAAAAACATGTTACTGTAATCGATATTTTCGCTGACAAAGTAAAAAGTTGTCATGGACTGTTAGTATATGGACAGCAATATGTCAGTTAAAATCGAGTCATGGAGTCCAGAACCATTTTAAATATAATTTACTGTAATTACCTCCACAGCTCACAGTTGACACAACTTGATAGAGAAGTTCGTCAGTAGTTAGTATCTCATTTAATTTCATAGTCCTTCTATATCCCCAAGACTTTCTGTCCACTGTGAAAGCATTCTCCCATTTATGTTTCAGTAGCTTACCTAGAAAGAGATAGTATTTAAACTTATATTAGATACCTCTTCTATTAATTATCCTATACCCTGCAATTCAAATGTATGAATTTTTGTATATATTTTTGACTCCTTTTTCCATAAACTAATAATAATTTATTGCCTCAAATTTTATTGTTACAACAATAAACCATAATAGACACAATAGGTGTATACAATATTATACTCTATAGTTCAAAAGTTACACAAAATTGTAGTTCCATAAATTTGATCCTTGTCTCTTAAATTCTATGTGATGTAGTATTTTTCTTACTCAATTAGTATTTATGTGGTGACGGATTAAGAATACAGTTCACCACCGTTATTCATCCCTTGGATGTTGTAAGAGACAACGAAAGGAACAAACTATGCAGGACAACATTGCTGCAAAAAGGTGGAAATCTTGAACTAACCCTAAAATAACTTATCTGGCCAGCATGGTGTAGTAGGCCAAAACCTCCTTGCTAAGGAGAAACCTATGTCCCGCTGTGGACTGTGAAAGGCTGTTGATGATGATAATGTTACTCAACTGTTTTGTTATATTTTTGTTCTTTATATGAAAAAATTATATAAAGAGAACTACAAAGAAGAGAATAAAAGAGACTGTTAAATTTAAAGATATTTTTTGATATTATATATCATCATTTTTGTTTTAACATGCTTTTATTAGCTTCATCAGTATGTTTGTTTGCTTGTAACTGACTTCTGTAGCCACGTTTTTAAGCAAATAATTCATACACAATTATAAATAAATATTTTTATATGTTTTTCAGAACCAGGTTGTTTTATTGTATATAAATATGTTAGATATTGTTTTACTGTGTTAACGACTTTAGGTTGAAACTATCACATCAACAGTCTTTAATAGTCCACTGTTGGACAAAAGCCTCTCCTTAGAAAAGAGGTTTTGGCCTACTATACCACTCTAGCCAGATGGTAAATGGTTTGTATCAAGTGATACCTTATTAAAAAATGAACTATAAATGTAACAAATTTCTATAAAAATATATTTGTCCCAGCAACATTATGCCTTTATTCAATTACATTTTACCTGAATATAAAAAAGAAACAATATATTACTTAAATTTACAATTTCAATATGTACAATACTTACCAGGATTAAATCTATCAGCATAGTTGTAGAAATCACCGTGATGACCAGGAATATTAATGCCCCACCTGTCATTAACAACTACCTCATCTTTTACAGGACTATCATTGTACAGCCAAGCTAGCAAGTCAGTAGCTCTCCAATAGACATCATGAGCTTCCCAATCCCCATCGGACCACAACACTGATGGCTTATAATCCTCTATCAATTGTTTTATATCAGGCCACAGCTTTGTATCTACATAAGTTTGGGTTTCAAAATTATTTTTCTTGTCTTCAAGATAAATGGGGTTGAACCATTCATACAAGGAATGGTATACTCCAAACTTCAAGTCTCTATTTCTTACAGCTTTTGCTAGTTCTCCGACAACGTCTCTTTTTGGGCCAACATCAACAGAATTCCAACTAAAGGAACGCTTCGATGGGAACATTGTAAAACCTTCATGATGTTTACTGGTAAGAACTACATATCTGAAATCATAACAGTTTTAACATTACTCACAAGGAAGGATAAAAATTATCTCTAAACACATATAATTAATTATTATATTAACGGTATGAATTCAAACCAACTTTGCACCAGCATTAGCGAATAGTTCTGCCCAATTTTCGGGTTCAAAAAATTCCGCTTTGAACTTTGGAGCAAACTCTTGGTAAGTAAAACCAGGTGGATAGTTCTTAGCCATGAAAGTTACAATGCTATTATTAGGGCTATCTGTAAATAAAAATTATATGAATTAACGTAATGTTTTTCATAAAATAAGAAATGTTTTCTTAAAGAGATAAAAATTGGGTACCTTTCCAATTGCTCCAGAACCATTCTGAACCAAAACTAGGTACAGAAAAGACGCCCCAATGCAAGAATATACCTATTTTAGCCTTATCATACCACTCCGGCAGCTCTCGAGTGTCCAGATCAGACCATTCGGGACGAAATGTCTTATTAAATCCCATTATTTCACTCTCCTCTAAGCTATTATCGTACAAAACACGTATATCCAATGTGTTAGCATTTGCTAGGCAAATTATTCCGACAAATATTAGTAATCCAATCATACTAAAAAAAAAGATAATTACACCATACAGAACATGATAAAAGTTTCGTAAACAACAACAGAAAACTGTCTCTGACTTGACCGCTTGTCACCGTTGCCGGCCACAGACATAATATTGATATTTGATTATTGTTGTCGTTTGATGACGTTTATTTATGCTTGTACTTTATTAACATATTTTTACGAGGTCAAATAATTTGATATGATTTCTCACAACGCGGCTAAGATTTTAATTATAACGCCTATAACATCAGTGCTACAAAGAATACTAATATAAGCATTTTATTACCTTTCTTCTGTTTGGAAAAGTAGTAATGTGCAGACTGATGTAGCAAACAATTACACTATATAACTGAATGCACTCGGTAACCTTTGAAAGGTATATTAAACGATCGGTTAGTAAGAGTGCAGTTAGTATCTGCCTACATTTTACGTTTATTTTTATATTATAATTTTGCTATTTAATATTTGTGTACATTATTCTTTAGATTGTACATTATTTAAAAAACGTGTGTCAAGACCTTAGTAAGTGGAGATATAGATTGTTTTTGCCTAGCCCTCTACGAAATAGGCGGGACATTCTGAATGTATGGATGTTACATGAAATTATATTTTTTTTGTAGGTACAATATTTTTTATAATTATAAAATCATGATATAAATTCGCTAAATCCTATTTTTTTAAATTTACACAATAAGAACGAACAACAACATCGCATAAATTATGAATAGATTGATACAAGAATTGTAACTTACACAACGGTTTAGTTAATTTCTTCACTTCAGACAAACTTTGGAGAATACGTGTGCACCCAGCCAAGGTTCGGCAGACACTGGATAACAAATTAAAGTTCTATGGAACGAAAAGTAACATTTAGTTATCAGTAAAAGTATTATTTAGTTCACGATCTAAATATTGTTACTGTATATTGAAACATTATCTGAGCTCGATTCTCATTGTGAGAAAATGCAAAAAAAATATAATAGCTAGTGTCTGTCCGACGCAACATTCTGCGTCTCAAAAGACATAAATTTTGCCATTTTTTGCTACATTTTCTATCGATGGTCGGTTTTTATTGGTCGTAGTGCGATATTATGTTGCCGTCTTTGATGCCTGGCCTGTCCAACATTAAAATATTTTTTTTAATTTGAACCAGTAGTTCCTGAGATTACACGTTTAACTAAACATTTTTTTTATTTTATAATGTTAATATAGATTGTACCACATTGAACATACTACCTTTTATTTTGAATACAGTGATGTCTGATTATTTGAGCCAAATAAGTATGATCCTGCCATGAAATTCTTCCTGTCATCTGTCATATCCTAAACTATTCGATCTTCTACAGCATGTTTCCTTAAGGCTTGGAAGAACGCTGAAATAATACCCACTACCAAAAAGAAATTTCATTTTTCGATTATCACTCGACTATCGAATAGAACAGAAAAATACCAGTCGAAATAAGATGTTCGGCAATATTGACTGTTATTAAGAGACTGGTAAAGGAATATTACCCGAAAGATGTCAATATCTCTTAATTAATTTTACGATACTTGATTAGGTCAAGGTCCTTGGTAGCCCTTGGGTCTACATGGAATATCTATAAATTTCACTCGTTTGTACTTACTCATTCACAATATGTGTTAGTATTACTTCATTGTATACCACTTTAATTTTCTTTTCCTATCTACTACTACTATACTACCCTATACTTTACATTCAACAGTTGCCTGTGAGCAAGGGCGCCACGAGGGCGATGCAAGAGCGTGCACTTGCGGGGTGCACGCTCTTGCATCACCCCTGGTAGAAAAGAGAACACATATTTTTGACTTATTTCTAAAAAAGTCGACTTCATAGGTAGAGGTCTAGTATAATTCTATATTTTATTTTAGTAAACAGAATGCATTGATGTTGATGAAAATAATACTGGCGATGTCCATGCCTGTGAGAGATTACCTCTGAGCGATAAGACCACCACTTGTACTTAGTTTTAAGTTAACTCTATAACTAATTATGTGCACAATAAAGAGATATAGTACTATTATTGAGGTAGTCAGAGGCAAATAGTTTATTCAACAGAGAACGGAGTAACAGACATCGCGCGGAGAATCAGTACGGAACTGGGCCGGCCATGTCTCCAGACGAACCGATGGTCGCTGGAGCCGAAGCGTGGAGCGGAGACCACAATTGGGCAAATGTAGTGTAGGGCGCCCTGCGGCGGCGATGGACCGACGACTTGAAGATGGCTGGCAGCCGATTGATGCGAATTACTCAACACCAGGATGGTTGGCGCTCCTTGGGGGAGACTTTCGTTCAGCAGTGGACGGCGATGTCGGCGACAAGTTGATTTGATTTAAGCATAAAATCAGTATTACAGTGTATTGGTACACATAAATATTAATGGTCAAAAACATTAGTACCCATACATTACTCGTTGATCGCTATATAATGACTCGAGTACAAAACCACTAAAAATATATTTCAGTAGGTAGGTATGCTAACAATTATACGAGTCAGTGCATTGCACGAATTCCAAGAAAGCACGTAGTACTGTCCTTCATGTCCTTATTTAAAACAGCTAAAAAAATAAATCTTTGGAATGGGCACATAATTGGAATACCTACTTATATAATATTAAGTAATTTAAGGTATTTTTTGTGTTTCAAACAATCCAAACGCTAACGTTAATGATCCACTATATTAGTAGGTACTGATTGGGTATATTCTCATATTTCTACTTTTACTTTTTTGAAAACCTCCAAGTGATATTATCTCGCCGGGGCTTAACAGTGAAGAGGTCAAAATCGAACCGCCTAAATATGTCTCGACATCTGTGTCTACTGCAAGGAATTCGTTTTATACCCTAGGAAAGAATTCCGCAGTAGTCCTTACTCACGCTTACTTCATAATCAAAATGGTGTAATTTCTGCACGGTCCGATGGGAATTTAAGACCGAATTTTAAATGCATGGTATGGCTTTCCTGTCATTCTTTTAATCTGTCCTGTCTAGACTTATTAACGACTTTTAAGATTGATTGAAGCATTAGACAGCTTCAGAAATGAATCTACTATCGCAAGGTACTTCAGACACTTTAAAATAACGGATACAAAGTCAGTAATCGAATCAGTAATCAGTAATCGAAACAATTTTTGCGAATTACAGATTTTTTATTAACAGTTGTGATAATGGAACCCAAAATATTCAGCTTGTTATCAGATTAGTGACAAATCCTTTAAATCATTGCGCCATGATTTGTGATCTGTTAATCTGCCCATTGGTGACATGTGACAACATACTTCATATACTTGACTATGAGAAGAGCTGTGTTCTAATCACATGAAAGAAAGAGATGCCTTGTTTCGTAAAACTTTTATGTACTCCATACATATTGTTACTCAATTTAGAGTGAGAAGCTCTGTGTTTATTAGCTGCTTCTAGTTTTTAATCTATTTTCTATGGTACATAGATGATAGAAGTCTGTCTCATTCACAATATAAGGTTATTTGTTTAATTTAACAATGTATTTGTAATAGTTAGTTATTATTTATGATTAATTTTTTAACATTTTGTTAACTATTTTCATTAATATCACATGCCTAAATGCTAATTATTAGGCTTAATATCATTGTACACTATGAAGAAATTCTTTCAATACATTACTTTAAAAAAGTCAGATAAAAATACAGCTAGATCTATACTGTGAGCAAGTTAAGGTGTTATTGTTGATGATTTACATAACACACACAGACAAGATTCATCAATGCTTTTGGCAGACATATTTCAAAAGAGACAATCAAGTTCTTCTACAGTCTTTTAGCAGAATTACAAAATACTATTATAGAAACAAACAAACAATTATCACTGGAACAACCTAGGTATGGTTTTGAAAACATAAACCACTAGCAAAGACTAAGTTTATGTTAACATGATTATTTTATAACCATTTTCATATGAGATTACATCTTAAAATAACAGTGTGTTCAATGTAACAATGTGTTCTAATTGTTAATACTGTATGTTTCATTTTTATCCACTTCCTCACTAGGAAGTGGATGACAATGCTATTGTGTATCAACTTTAAAAGTGGGATAATGACAGGTGCTATTATTACTAATTAATATTTCTGTGATGCCTGAAGTTGGTGGACCGTGGGATGACAGTGGCTCGATGTGCGATGTGGTCGGCCTCACTGGTGTTGTGTACAACTTACTACTATGGATAGCAGTGTTGTTCGGACGATTTGTATGTGTAAATACTGTACACATTCCTTGCTCTGCTCGCGGTTCACTGATCATTCCCATTTTAACCTCAAATATGACATCTTGTATCTTCTTTTTGGCTACTAAAAGGTTCTTCTCACCTTTCAGTGACCTCAATTCATTAGCTATGTATTCCCCAAATACTGAGAACTCATCTCTATTTCTAGGACATATCACTTCAGGTGAGACTGAGTGTAGAGGTTCTGAGAACCGAGGAATCTTGTGAGGTGGTGATGGGCTGGAAGGTTTGCAAGGATTAGGTGCATTTTCAGAGTGCGGTGGCGCGCTATTTATTTCTGAATTTTCTTCCTGAAAGAACAGAATAAGGTTATAAGATTATAATAATATTACAATGAAGACTAGGCAATTATATAAAATATGGTACTCTTGTTTACTGACAAGATATCCTATACAAAATTATCGTTGTACATAGTTGTTGATGGGCAAAACTTCATTATTGACTTAGTCTGCATCTGTCTGGTTTTGTTGACATAAATATTATGAGTATATCTGAATGAGTTATAAAATAATAAAATTTTACCGATATTTGGCCTTTTTTATTCATAATTGTTCAACAAAATTTACTTATAATTTTAAGAGTCTTATCTTAAAATCAATTAAAGAATATAATATACTAGTTCGAAACGAATTACTGAACCTGGTATTATCTATTAGTAACAGAATTTTTATGTATGGCACAAGTTTTAGAAAATTTAGTAATACTCTTGTACGTACCGATTGTAAAATTCTGTATGGTTTGGAGGAGTCTTTCAAAAAGTGCAAATAGTCGAACGCGTACCAATTGCTAACATATCTATCGTTCGGGTCTTCGACGTATGCTCTCACTTCTCTTGCCGATTCTCTATTATACTGCGTCCTTAGGTGTTGAATCTTTTTAGTAGCGTCCGGCACAGTGATCCTTAATATTTCAGCTATCACGCGTAATTCCTCTCGACGCTTTTGTTTAACTCTCCTTGTATCACATAAAGAGGGATTCCACAAAGTAGCGTTCACTTGCAACAACTCGATCAACTTCAGTGTTCTCTCTTTCGACCACTCCATCGCACGATTTGTAAACTATAGCACAGATTTAAACGTAAACATTGGATTCATCGACCGATCTTCAGATTATTTGTCGGACTTAGGCCTTGCGCGCACGGGTGAATTTTGTCACCGCGACTGTTCTGTTCTGTTACTGTAGTGGTACGGATTGACTAGGCCGCCATCTGTGCACGTCGCGATTCACTTGTTACCTCCTCATCTCAACTTATTCATTCATAGACGTTTAGTAGTAAAGGCATCAAGATTTTCGTGTTACTTCAGGTTTACATATTTTAAAAAGCATATGTCATAAAACAATTTCAAAGTTTGCATAGTTGACAGTTTCGCATAAATAAACCTTTTTTGCTTGTAGGGGACAAATATGATTTTATATTGAAAATTTCTAATTATTGTATCATACGTATACAAACAACTTCCATGTAACTGAGCCAACCTTACACTTACAGTTACAGTTACCTACATCGTCATTTTAGAATCTCTTTATCTACTGTAAGTGAGAAGTTGGCTGAGTTGTGTCTTTTAAGCTAAGTCATTTATATTTATCGTGTTTATAAAATGATACAAAAATATTCAGAGATACACCTTTTTTCCTCATGACAGCGAAAATATTATTCTTAGATGTTTTCAAAATTTATAAAATTTAGTGTAGAACTTTGCACTATGTAGGCACTAATTGTGATAAGCAAAATGCATACCGAAAAATGATCTTTAAATTTCAAAAAAGTGCTGTCACTGTCACTTCTTGAGCGCAATCCAGGGAAGTGACGGTGGTAATTTTTTTTGTCACCATAAGAAAAGCAACCCGTGTAAACAGGGCCTTGAACGTCAATATTTTCAATTACTGACTGTCAAAGGGAGCACGCTCCCTGTATGGAACATTACCTTTTATAGCATAAGTAACATGTTGTCCCTTTTACTCAAATTGTAAAATGATAAGAATATTAGCGCATATTGTTCAAAGTAAATTTATTTCGTGGTAATAAGTTCGTGGTATTCTATAAATATTTTAATTTGCATATAGAATGCTATAATGTTGCCAAGAGAGAGATCATGACCTCTCAATCGAAAATAGACTCAATGATCAAGGCTTTAACGATCCGTATGCAACAACTACTGCCAATGATAAAGGTCTATTTCGCCTAGGTAACAAGATGAAAACTTATTCATAAGTATTAATCTGGTTAAAATATATGTTGCTTTTGCATGTTAATAACATAACATTGTAAATCAGCAACGTTCATTGCTATGTCAGCCACATCAATATTTTTTCGTAACATAGTTCTGAAATCAAAACTTTTCCTAACGAAACTTTCAGATTAAAGTCGACTTAATCTGGGTAATTTTAACCGCAAAAAGACACACGTTATCTCGTACACCCTTTATAAAAAGCAGTTCATCGTATCAGTTTGCTTTGAGAGTACTTGCAGCCACTATTAGAATCTTTTGCATAGACATATCCATTGAAGCTTGGTATGTTGTTGCTGAGACTCGAAGATCAAGAGAGTATTTCACTTTGGCTTGCTGCTTGTTGCGTTGTGCTGAACTTTTCTCATTTATTTACGGGCACATTCAAATGGCAATTTAATACTCTGTGTCGCCTTGAATAGAAAGCGAGTAGAATCATCGATTCCTAGAATGTTACAGATTGTCTTGCCCTTGCTTTGAGGTGTACCTAACTTTATTCTGCTCAGTGGTCAATTTACCAATAGACTAAGTAGACTGGAGCTTAGGGCGGCAAATTTTACAGGGCGGCAGATTTAGCCGAAAATATCTTTAAAAGAAAGAAGTTTCTTTTAAAAGAAGTTTTAAAATTTAACAAAAATTACAACATTGGAGTATTATTGAATGCACCGAATACTCTATCGTTTGTGGGTATAAGAAAAATTACTAAGCATTTGTGATACCTATGCACTTTTATTAACATATTTTTTTAAATATTCCATTAGCGTTTCAAAATTATAATTGCCGTTTGTTGTTAAAGCCTGGGTGTTCTTTGTGTTCGTTTCATGTATATTTGTTAAGTCCACCGTGACACGGAATATATTCATAAATTCATTTTTATAAATTAAATTAAATACATAATAATAAAGAAAAAAAAATTTTTTTTTGTTGTTTTATATTGTAGTAAACCATTAATCTTTCAAGTTGGATCAAACTGCAAACGGTGTGCAAAATTTGGTTAAAATCGGTTAAGTAGTTTAGGAGTCCATCGCGGACAAATATCGTGACATATGTATAATTTAAATATATTAAGAAGACTATTTTTTTTAACATGCACACTATAAGGTCCAATCACACATTCAACAAGGAATATTCGCCACCGCTTACATATAGAGCAAGAGCCCGTGAGTGCCAGACCTTCGTCATTTTATAAAAGCTGAAAGTTCTTCTATGTGTGTCCCTAGTACAGGTAAGAATGATCCCCAAACATGAAGCTGAGGCAGCGGTGGCTTTGGCAGATAACAGGCAACAAAGGTGTGTAAAATTCCATCTCAAATTCGTCATGATATAAAACTTGATTTTTTTATATTTGATTCATAATAATATCAAAACTCGCGTTGCTCATTGCCAGACAGTTAGTATGGTTCCAACCCTCTGCCGGACACCCCTAAACTATTATAATTTATAATTAAACTTACGTTATATTATAAAACCTAAGTTTTATATATAACTTTTTGGGAGCCTATTAAACTATGTTTATATAGTAGCCGGACAGTTTCGAAGGTTATATCATCTTGCCAGACGCATTCAAAGTGAGCAGTAATCGGGAGAGCAAGGAGCGTATACAGTAACTAAACGTTATATTATAAAACCTAAATTTTATATATAATTTTTGGGAGCCTATTAAACTATATGTTTACGTAGTAGCCGGACAGTTTCGAAGGTTCTATCATCTTGCCAGACGCATTCAAAGCGAGCAGTAATCGGGAGAGCAAGGAGCGTATACAGTAACTAAACGTTATATTATAAAACCTAAATTTTATATATAATTTTTGGGAGCCTATTAAACTATATGTTTACAGAGTAGCCGGACAGTTTCGAAGGTTCTATCATCTTGCCAGACGCATTCAAAGTGACCAGTAATCGGGAGAGCAAGGAGCGTATACAGTAACTAGTGCGAGTGAAACAGAGCACTTAGTCTATTGCGGCCCTTCACTGTGCATCCATTGTTATTAATTTCAAATTGTGCAGTTTATTTTTTTCTTAATCCAGAAATTTCATTAATTAATTTTTACAATTTAAATAACAAATATTTAAAATAATAATACTCAATAAAAATTTTCTAATACAATGTCAATCCTGTCGAAAACTTAATAATTTAAATGATATTATTTTTCATTTTTATGAAGTTTATTATTTTCAATGCTATTAAATGTCAATAAAGCCAATGAAACAAAGTAAATCAAATTTTAGTGTTTATTATACCAAAGGACACATTTTTTTTAAGACAAGAAATTTACAGAGAAATTGATTTATTTTAATTAAATCTAAATATTTCCATCATTTTCATCGTTATTGTCAATATATCCATATTCCTCGTCACTATTATTCCATTCTGTGGATTGATCGTCTTCAATATTATCTTCTCCATCTGTTTCTGTTTCTGCAATAGTAAAAAAACCAAGTTAATTTAATTACAAACAGTCCCAAATTAATGTACAATAATTTAATATAATTATCAAATACCTGGAACTGTTTTTAGAGATTCGCTGACATCATTCGGTAATTGATCGCCTTCAAACCATTTAAAATAGTAGTGATCATTTTCCAGTATCCAACCATTATTTACTGGTTTATATGCTGATGGCTTTCGTAAATGAGCATTGTTCCATATGCTACATATGTAATTCGCTCGCAAAAATTGCTGCAATAGCTCACTTTTGCAAGGTGCTAAACTGCTAGCATCGAAATTTTGCAACTTTTTTCGATTGAAAGCTTCGTTTACATCAGATACTGTATACGAATCAATAAACATTTGTAGCCTAGCAGCATCAACTCGGTCAATAGGTTGTCTTGAAAATGGCTTGGTAGTTCTTTTAATTCCAAAACAGCCTTTTTAGAATCCTTCATATAAATCAGGATGAGTTTCATCAACTCTCAGTAGATTATCATAATATTTGACGGTCCACCTAGCATAGGTTTGTTGATTACATATAAAAAAAATGCTTGTAATTTTAGGCAACACTGATTTAAAGAGCTGAAAATTTCCAGTACGAATACTTCGAGATAAGTCCAAGTAATGATGTATAAGATTTATGTAAATTAGATAAAATTGTGACGTTTTACCATGCTCCCCGTTAAGGGTTTGTTGCTTGTAGATACTGTAGTTATTTATCAGCTCTTTCAGGCCATTATTTTCAATTTCAAACGAAGAAATTTTACAATTTTGGAGTCTTTTAACTTCATTTATTATATCGTCAGTTAAAGTAATGTTATCATTTTGTAAAAATGACTTAAAATGTAGTATTTCTAGTCCTAATGCTACTAAAGGATGCAATCTTTTGCAGCGATTGAAGTGTTTTCCATCTAAAAAACCATTAACTGAACCGTTTGCCAACAAACTACTCTCAACCATTATAGTAGTTAACCCACAATCACTAATTACTTTACCGATAGCTTTGAAATAAGCCATCATTATATGAAATGGTCCTAAATGAATGAATAAATTATCAAATGTTGGTTTTTCTGTAGCTTGTATTTGTAACGCTACTTTTGCTATAGCAAGATCGTAGGTTACCTGTATGTAGGGTTGTTGTAAATCTTTAGCTATTTTTTGGCTTTGTTTCATCGTTTCTAATACGATTGATGTACTGGTTGGAGATGCATTTATCGGAGTCAAGTAAGATATATGTTGTTTTGGACTATCCTGATCATCAATCCGACCATTAAAACCAACCCACATAGGTACGTCAGGTAATTTTAAAGCGTGACTAATCATCCATATGTTGTCAATTTTCGTGTTTATTCGAGAGTCTATACATTCTATATCATCGACTGATAATTGTAACTGACTCGTCATTTTCGGTTTTTTAGGGTATGGCATTTCTTCTATATTTATCTCATCAAATGTTCTTATTCTTCTTTTTTTTATTCAGTGAAGTATTTTCACTTGAAACTTTAGACATCCCAGGCTCGTAAGTTGTATCTGCATCGACATTTTGGTATATTATTCCGACTGTGTCGTGTAAAGCATCCTTACCACTACAAGTTTCAACAAAACGATCAAAATTATCATATGCCACACCAGTAAAAAGCTCTGGTTTTTTTTTTATTTTTTCTGGACATAAGCTAGACTTTTTCATTGATGTAAATGTAGTTTCAGTTTCTAATTCTTCAACGCCTTGATAACTGATGCAGTGTCCATATCTATTGATAATGTCAATTATTTTTCTGCTGCTTGTCAAGCTTTTTAGAGTTATACCTAACATTATATGCTTCGACGTTTTAACTCGACCATTATGAACGCCGAAAATAACATCTTGACAATAAGAACGAACTTGACGAGAACATTTTTGGCCATTTTTTCGTTTTTGGTTACATCCGCCAAGAAGGGTAAAATAAAAGTCTGATAATTCTTGTGTATTGAAACTTCTCCGGATGTTAAATGCTGTGATGTTATATTTTTTGTTGGTAATTTTCTTTTTTCCATTTGAAGTATTATTTTTCTCAGAATCAATGCAGATTTTCGTAAAATATTTTCTTGTTGCAAATTATCCAGTACTGAATCATCGATGGCTTCTAGATTTTTTGGAGCTAGTATTTTTTTATTACGAACAGTAAAAAAATTTATATCCTTAGAGAATACTTTTAAAATTTTTTCTTCAAGGTGGTGTGCTGTAAAATTAGCTGTCATTTGAATAGAATTTTCTTGAAAAATTTTTTCTAATAAATCGATATATGATTCGTGTAAATATACTAATAAAAAACAGCGCCCTTTTTTAATCACGTCTTCTTTAATGATTATACTAATTTCATTAAAAACTGTTTGATGATACTCTCGGTGACAATGCCACTCCGTTTTGCTAGACGTTGCTTTTAATGAAGATAACTTATTATTAAAATCAACTCGGCATTCAGTATGATAATAGATTTTCGGTCCAGAAAAATTATCCAATTTATTAGAAAAATCAGTAAACTCTTTATGACTTTCAATATAAGGTTTGACACTATCTTTAAATTGCTGAACATCAGCTGCATGAAACGGAAGCATTCTCGATCGCACTTTTTTCTTACTTTTATTACAAAATATACAAAGAACTTCGTTATCAGTTTTACCAGCAATATTATCAGTCGAAATATTAACATCTTGAGTTACAAAATTATTATCCTTAACTTCTGGTTCAAAAACGTCAGAACTATCTTGAAGAGTTGCAGATTGTAGTATTGATTCAGAAATTGGAGCTGACTGAGATGTCGTTGAAGAATAAGAAGATTCTGTGGGTATAGACTGTAAATGAGATTCATTTTCAGATGTTGAAGGTTCTGTTTCTGTGGACTGGGATAGTAAAATTAGTTGAGATGAAGATTCTGTTGACGTAGACTGTGGATCAGGTAATTCGGAACTCAAATCTCGTATCGACGACAAGGTTGAAGATGAGTTGCTCGTAATTACACTACTTACTTGTTTTTTTTCTTTTTGTTTTTCAGCACTTAATGGTTGAGAGGTGAAATATTTTTTCATAAGATCTGTAAATACCTTGTAACATGCCCTGTGATAACCACTCTCGGTGTATTCACTGGGTAAAGTAATGTCTCTGTATTTTAGATTATGAATTTTTCGCAATTTAAGAATGGTCTGACATTTTTTTAAAGTCTCCTCAGAAAATATTGTTATACGTTCATCACTTTTCTTACAAACAAAGCAAACTACTTTTTCATCACTCATGATACCACTTTATTACAACTGATCACGTTTATTTTATAAATTGCACAGAAAAATAACACGTTTATTATGAGCATAACCGTCCACCTAATGATTACAATAAACAGCAGCTGATGCGCAGTGAAGAGCCGCCATAGACCAAGCGCTCTGTTTCACTCGCACTAGTTACTGTATACGCTCCTTGCTCTCCCGATTACTGCTCACTTTGAATGCGTCTGGCAAGATGATAGAACCTTCGAAACTGTCCGGCTACTATGTAAACATATAGTTTAATAGGCTCCCAAAAATTATATATAAAATTTAGGTTTTATAATATAACGTTTAGTTACTGTATACGCTCCTTGCTCTCCCGATTACTGCTCACTTTGAATGCGTCTGGCAAGATGATAGAACCTTCGAAACTGTCCGGCTACTATGTAAACATATAGTTTAATAGGCTCCCAAAAATTATATATAAAATTTAGGTTTTATAATATAACGTTTAGTTACTGTATTCGCTCCTTGCTCTCCCGATTACTGCTCACTTTGAATGCGTCTGGCAAGATGATAGAACCTTCGAAACTGTCCGGCTACTATATAAACATAGTTTAATAGGCTCCCAAAAAATTATATATAAAACTTAGGTTTTATAATATAACGTTTAGTTACTGTATTCGCTCCTTGCTCTCCCGATTACTGCTCACTTTGAATGCGTCTGGCAAGATGATAGAACCTTCGAAACTGTCCGGCTACTATGTAAACATAGTTTAATAGGCTCCCAAAAAATTATATATAAAACTTAGGTTTTATAATATAACGTAAGTATAATTATAAATTATAATAGTTTAGGGGTGTCCGGCAGAGGGTTGGAACCATACTAACTGTCTGGCAATGAGCAACGCGAGTTTTGATATTATTATGAATCAAATATAAAAAAATCAAGTTTTATATCATGACGAATTTGAGATGGAATTTTACACACCTTTGTTGCCTGTTATCTGCCAAAGCCACCGCTGCCTCAGCTTCATGTTTGGGGATCATTCTTACCTGTACTAGAGACACACATAGAAGAACTTTCAGCTTTTATAAAATGACGAAGGTCTGGCACTCACGGGCTCTTGGACTAATACTGTGTCTTTGAAAATACAAAGATACGAGTGTGCACTACACAAGGGTGACATCTAATATATTTTTATTATATCATAATGACACCTATTGATCAGCGTACGAAAATAAATGTAAACGTATATGCGTGAACTTTGCGTTACTTTATAAAACGTGTATATAATTTGAATCTCTCCAGACGCGGGTTAGTCTGAGTATTCCTAAATCTCCCAAAACGGCCGATTATTTTACATTCGGAAAATCATGGAGCGGCTTAATCCAAACTTGCCTTCATTACGGCGGTAATACTCCTTACGGAGAACAGACTCAATGGCAAACACAAGACCCCCTCAGAGGGTTACTTTTGAGAGTAGTCAACTCTTGGGTGCTATTCACCACTACTATGCCTGGAATGTCCAACGTGAGTGAAGCAGAGACCTCGTGACATGACACCAGAGTGGTGATTCTCTCGCTTTGTATCATGTTTGTAGTTTTAAAATGAAACGTGAAACAAACTTCGCGCGAACTTTACGAGTAAGTCATATTCGTGTAAGAAAGGGCAGTGGAGCCAGAAGAGATTTTAACCTTTCTCAGTTTTAAAAGCCTTCCGAACTAGCCGGGTACCGCTGAGGGCTCAGATGCCGCAGGGCGCAACTAGCTGAACGTTATTGTAAGATCCATTATGAGTTGTTATGCTATTGGGAGCTATTACGGAGGATTAGCCCGAGAGGCATCACGGGACCCTCTCATATCAGTTGAATGGGTCCGCACGGCGATGTCCGAAGCGTGGACACCGCGCTTCCGCACTTTACCAGAATGTCATTGGTGTCATAACAATCTAGCGGCCATCGTAGTTGGGATTCTCGTGGTTAGTGCCCTGAATACGATCATGGTACGGAGCGAGAGCGGGTGGAACTTCACCGTAAACAACTTACGCTTGCGAAGGAGACGGCAGAGAACAATGGGATCGGGAGAGGTTTAGAATTCTCCCGACCCGGCCGTTCTCCGCCGTTTCCTCTGTCGCCTTCCCAGAATGACCTCCGTCGTTCGTCCGTTCTTCATAGTCGCAAGTCTTCGCGTGTCAGATGAAGCACTCTGTCATCCTAGAAGTAACAGACAAGGTTGGCGGCGTGGCTATACTACGATTAGAATGGTAACATCATGGTTCTCACACACGAGGGCATCGTCTACATCGTAGATGGCCCGAGACACTTCCTGGGGTATTGATTTCTGAGACAGTGAGGCAGCGAGTGGCTTATTATATAATCTAAAAAAGATAAAATTAATTTAAACTCTGAGGCTTCACAACAACTGTCGCCTGTGTATTTAGAGACACTGTTTGGCATTCAGTCCATTTGCCTTCAGTGAGTGCTTTAAATTTACATGTCAATTCTGATGAAACATCTGATTCGGCACCTACTCCATATAACAACCATAATTGTATATTTATTTGCATATAAAATATTCTGTTTATTTGTGGTTTGTTCTTTTCCTACAAGCTGAGGTTTCAAGACAGTTATGTGGAAAATATAGCTAACCAGAAGTTAATCATGCGTATAATTAATAAACAGCATATAAATTAATAATAATATTTTGGGTATCTGACACACAACATCATCTAGTCCCAAACTAAGCAGAGCTTGTACTGTGGGTACTTAGACAACCGATATAAATATATATTTACAATTTTTTTTCAACACACACATTTTATACATAGAATAAACACATCAATCAACCTATCGCCGTCCACTGCTGAACGAAGGTCTCCACCAAGGAACGCCAACCATCGCGGTCCTGGGCAATTCTCATCCATCCGCTGTCAGGCACCTTCTTCAATCAGGTCCATCGCGCCGCAGGGCGCCCTGCACTACGTTTGCCCAATCGTGGTATCGAAAAAAAAAACAAATAATACACATAATATATCCAAAATCCGTAACAAATATTTGCAGATCACACAAACATTTGATACAACAGTCGCATATGCTCCCTTTACGCCACCAAAAGTAAATAGAATGAAACAAATAACAGTACCTATTCACCATTTTCTAAGTAAATTAGGTGGAGGAGTTATGCATACTCGTATATCATAAACGTGTGGATAAATATGGATTTGATATCTACTTACATGCCCAATAACTGCCCTAACATTTCTCTGAAAAATCGTATTTTGGATAACATTTAACCTTTTTTTCTTTTTAATTTTAATGTAATTTTATACTTTGTAACAATGTCTTGTCTTACTCATTGATTGTTGCTAGTCATTGCGGGACGGGTAATTCATTGCAAAACCATAGTCTTTGTGAATAACGCACACCGTGTGTTTTTTTCGCCAATGCAGCAAATAAAATGACATTTTATCGATCCCCAATTGCTGGCTACACAACTGTTGTGTTCTATACAGCAGTGCTCCTAATACAGACGTCGTGTTCCTGACGAGCGTACTGTTACCCACACTCCTGTTGTTTCGTACGAGAGTGCTGATAACACGTTCATATGTGTTCCGTACGAGAGTGCTGAATACTGTACACTGTACTGTACTGTACTGTACTGTACGAACAACTGTACTGTACTTACAATTAGTGTAAAGGCAATGCGTGAAACATACGTTTGAGTGTATAAATGTTTTTATTTTGTTTAATGTGCGTTCTAAGAATAAACACGAAGCTTATATCTAAAAATATATTATTTACTAACGACTTATCCCGACATCGCACGGGTGAAATTAATGCACTTTAATTTTCTTGTATCTGCTAAGGTTTTCTTCTAAGCTAATTTATATATTATGAGCCTTTCTTCAAGGATGCCGCCAAAATTATTTTTAGAGGGAAGCATCTACATCTACACATAATATTAACCAATATAAAATATAGAATTACACTAGGTCTTTACACAATACATATCAATATTTGTAATGTTGTAATGTAATATAATGTAATGTTCGCAAATCTAAATGAAAGTGGCTTGTAAACCCACGATATCGCTTGACCATGGCAGGAGCTCCATCTGTTGCCACCGAAACAACGTTTCCAAATGATATCAATTTTGTTCTTAAGAAAATCATTGTTTTTTTTTTAAGGAACCAGTTGACTCATACGGATTAATAGAAACAAAAATTGTTTGCGGATGATTACTTAATAAACTTTCAATATCAGAGTTCATTTCATTAATACGTTTTTAGACAGAGTTATTAGTTAAAGTAATTCTTTTGAGTAGGTATATGAAATGGAGATTGGTGCAAAATAGATTTTAAAACCTTATCTACAGTGGATAAAATTAATGCTTGAAAATATATCAAAACTTTACCTATTTCATCAGGATAAAACCTTCTTAGATGATCTTCGAACTCCGATGGTTTCGTAGTCATTGTTCAAAATCTTGTTGCATAAAAGACATATGGGCAATCGTTTGTCTGCCTTTGATGGAATAAAAATAAATTTTAAACAATTAACACTGTACTGTCGACATTTTTTCTTAGATTCAGCTATGTTTCGCCTACCTTATTGTTATTAGTAATCATAAGGCGGTCTTACTTGACAAGATATGAATATTTTAACACAATAAGGTCACTTAATTATTGTAATATGATGAAGAAAGTACCCGAGGCAAACTGACTCTAAATATTATAAACAATAAATCACTAAGATGTATAACAGAGTTTTATGAAAACGGTTGAAACGATCTTAATGAAATGTAAAACATTTTTTCATTAGTCTACTGTTAACAATATTCTGTAAATTCGATAGAAAATACTTTAAAAATATCTTGATATTAAACTCCGTCGTTTAAATTATTTATTTATTGCTGTGATGCACCTTACGAGTACGTTTTTTTTTCCTTTTGTAGAAACGTACCAAAGTGACTCTATTCTGCCTGATGGAAAGCATGAATAGAATCCAAGAGCGGTGGTCGTCATACTCACTGCGAATGAAAACAGTTCAGTATGGTGACCCACGCTATGGCGGCCTAGTGAGATGCTTTTTCACGCCCAGCTTAAAGGACCCGGGATCGTAATGGGAGAGAAACACGTTTGCCGGTAATGAGTTCCAGGCTTTAACTGATTTGCACAGGAAGGAAGAACCGAACTATTTAGTTCGGGAGAGTATTTCTACCATTCTGAAACGGTGACTTCCAAGGCCAGCACGAGTTGTCCTGTAGAGGAACGGAGAGAACAAGTTGGAAGAATTCGTCAGAACACTCTCCACGATAGAGGCGATAGAGGACTGCCATAGAGGCGACATCTCTTCGCAACTGCGGAGACTCAAGGAATTCAGTGACTTTCGGGTTATTGACAATTCGGACTGCTCGCCGCTGTAACCGATCCAAAGCGCCCAGCAAATACTGCGCGGATCCATCGTAAAGATGAGAACAGTACTCTACGCAGGAGCGTACCTGGGTCGTGTTAAGAAGACAAAGATGCTCAGGCGTGAAGAACCGTCTCACTCTGTTCAGTATACCAAGCTTCCCTGACAATACGGATAATTTATGAAAATACTAGTTTTTACCCGCTACTCCGGCTTATGTAGTTCCTCAAGAATCAAAGTATTTCCATCGACAGATTTAATTGAAATCGGTGCTACGGCTTAGTAGTGAGCACGTAACAGACACTGAGAGTTACTTTCGAATTCCTAATTTTATTATGAATATTTAATAAGGTCATTTAGCATTAGCAACTACGAGGAACCTGAAATATTTACAATTATGCAGGTCAATCATAATATACAGGACCTTGAATAAGTTCTCGCTGTTTTTTTTTTGCTTAAAAAAGAATAAGGCATACAATCACTTTACTCAAAGTATTGTCCATCATTATGAGAACGCTTTCTTCAATCTTTCTGGCAGTAACCAAATCTTCCGTGAAAAAAACGATTCATCTTTTGACACGGTCTATGGATCATCCTAGTTTTCAATTCCTTTGAGATAATGGAAGCTAACCATGCGCCTTCGACGGAAATAAGTGGTAATCGGAGGGGGCTATGTCCGGTGAATGCGGTAAGTGGGGCAGAAGTTCCCATTGAAACGTTTTCAGGTAAGTTTATAGTTTATAGGAAGTCAAGGCAACATTTTAGTTCTTTACTATCGAAAGCAGATAAATTTTAATGAAGCTTACGAAGTGTGAACCTTCACTTTTGGAACCACTTTGGGGATCAATGTCTAGTGGTTATCGTTAGCAATCCTGACTAGTAAGCTAGACATTGTGGGTCTTACCCAGAGTAAAATTAAATAATAATCTATACTGACTCTTTCTATCTTATATGAACTCCTACCTATAATTTGCCGTGTTCTCAATTATTTCACATTCATTAATGCTTTGCCAACTGCATGGAAAATGGCTCAAATTATTTATACTATCCTCCTGCTCAGATTACGGTTTCATATTTATACTCTCTTTTTTTTCTCAAAAGATCTTAAGCGTCTCATTCACACACAGTTTTCCTAAATCCTTTCCAGACAGGTTTCTGTCCAGCCTATAACAATACCACAACTCTAATGCATATTATGGATGATGTAAGGTCGGGCAAAGACGAAGGAAAAGTAACGGTTTTGGCTTTGCTAGACTTCAGCAAAGCCTTCAACACTGTTGATTTTGATGTCTTAATGAGTATACTGTTCTCTCTTACATATCTCCATAGGCAATGGACTGGTTTCGAAGTCATCTATATAGTCACCAGCAGCGTCTTTCATTGAAAATATTTACTACTCTTGGCGTACAACATCTGCGTGTGTATTTCAGGGTGGCATGTTATTACATACTTTTACTTTTTACGGTTTTTATTAACTCCAATACAAAACAATTACTTTCTTCCTACCATCTTTCTACAGATGACCTCCAAATTTGCTCACCAGTTACTCGAGATAATTTATCGCTAGCAGGGGATGTCACTAATAGAAACCTAATGCAAGTATGCAACTGGATTATGGAAGAATTCAGTTTAAACCCAACCAAAACACGACACACACACACACACACACACACACGCTGTAAGTCATTACTGTGGGTAGTTCTAGGCTGATCGATAAAAAAAACTTCAAACAAATAGCAGTTGCTTGCTGCAACGGCTCGGTTGTTCCATCCGGTTGCCCATCCTTTCCAATGGCGCTGCTGGCTATCTGGATTTCACTGAAGGTCAATTGAATAAACATGAGCGACTCCAAAACTTGTAAGTTAGATTCATATTTGGATTACGCAAACATCATCATATCTTGGAGTGTCGTTCTAAATTCAAGTGGCTACCAATATGCCTATGGCGGCATCTGTATATTCTTTCTCTTTTATACAGTACTGTTTTAACCTTAAACACCACTTCATCTCAAAGAAAGTTTTCAGTTCTTAAACAACACACATTGCAGGGATCAGTGGTCATCGGAGAAATTAATGCCAAAATGCCAAGACATTCAATTCAGTTTGTACATAAATCTTTTACTGTGTAAGCAATAAGACTTTGGAACAACTTGCCTGTGACAATTCTACAAGCGAAAACCTTGCCTGTATATAACATATTGCTATACTATATAATGTATTACTTGCAAATAAACTACCCTAAAATCTTATATCCGTGTAAGATGTCTTGTTATATTTACATATTTTGTAACACATCTTTTGCATTGTTTTGTATACAATAAAGATAAAAAATATATATTGAGTACCACCACTTTGTCACTGTATGTACGTTTTTCAGTAGTATAGTTACAATTTGCTTTGCTCGGTTTGGAGCCAGAAGATAAAAAATATTCTGTTTTTTTTATAATTTTCAATATTACCTACAATCATATTATATATTTTATCTATTTGACTTTAAAACCTGTCAAAGCAAGCTCAACATCCTTAACTTCCGAGTTTTTTTACCCAAATTAGCCAACTTAAAGCTAGACAGATAGACAAAAAAAATCACAAAATGTCTAATTCATTCTCATTTATTTACAGACTTTATCATGTAAGGAGACTATCACATTATAAAACAAGTGCACTAAGATTATATTTACAATATTTACACAAACTACTTCTCCGGACAAATGCATTACGTAAAATCTATATTAACTCAATTAATAGGAGACTCCGTCCATTCTATTTAGGACAACCATATTATTATTTAATCATTAAAGGAACCAAATAACAAATAAGGAGAACAAAAACGTTCGGAATCATTGTCTTAAAAATAAATATATGTTAAAATAACTTATTAGTTTAAGTGTATATCTACAGGAAAAAACAATCAGTTAATTTTATAAACCAGCGACTATTTAAATAACAACTTAGATGCCAGTTTTCTCAGAATCTGTTTTTTATAATTGCAACATTGGTGATAAAGTTATTTGAGGAAATATTTCTATTATAAAGAAATACAATCTTGACATTAATGGTTAATTCATTAAATACCGGATCAACTAAATATTATTGTATTAACATCAAATCAAGTTACCATAAATAACAACAACAACAAAATTAAACAAAACTAGGTATTATTTTACAAAGATGGACATAAATTAATGGAGGTATCTATTTACCAATATACATAATGTTACCAGACTCAAAATTGTTCATTTAAATAGGAGATTCTTTAATCGATTACGTGTTTGATACACTGGGCACAAAAATAAACAAGTAGCACATCATAATGACATTAAGTTATAAGTTAGTATACATTTTATGACATTTTTATTGTATCTACTCGGTGGTACACCCAGACATCAATAAATTTAACATATAAAATATAGAGTATCTATTTTCAACAATTGACAACAATTTGTCTATTTGCTTCATCTGGTCATTGGAATTTATTATATAGTAGTCTGTCACGAATAATAACAGAGAACCCATGGATATTATACAAATACTGTTGTAAAAATAATGTTCAGTGACATCTTCAATTGACTATTCACTAGATATATAATTTTTCATTTCAACAACCCTAAAGCAGCACAGATGTGCACTACACTAGTCCTGATACATTAGGCCTACAACATACTTTCCATTCTTCCTTTCCGCTCAATTCAACATCAGTAGTAACTTAATAAATAGATACTGACTATCTATGACTGTACAGAGTTCGACATGGTTCGGTACTAGGGAGCAAGGCTTACGTCACGTCTAACGGCCGGGGCTCGCGAGGTTTAAAGAAGCCTTTTTCGGTTCGGCACTCGCGTATCGTGACAGTTTGTAGATTCACAGTCACGTCTGTTATAAAGATCTGATCTGCAACCGGCGATCGCGCCATCCAATAAGCAGCATTGCGTCTCGGTGCCGGTGGGGGTGGCGGCGGTGGAGGTGCTACCGTTACAGGTGGTTCACCCCACGAATCCTCGTCTTCGGGTTGAGGCGCTACAGGCGGTGGGGGTGGCTGAGCGCCCTTGGGTTCTGCAGGTGCCGTTGCCGTGGGTTGAGTATCCGTGCGTCTCTCTCGTTCTGGTGGAGTGTGCGCGTCTGCTTCTTCGGGCGAATTTGGAGCTCGCCGTGGACCAGTACGGGGGGCAGCAGCTTCTGCCGCAGGCGAAGCGGGCGCGGCCGCACCGCCAGGTGGTGCTGCTGATGGAGGAGGTGGTGGTTGAGCAGTTGCTAGTGCTACAATTGGCGTTCGAGTGCCGTTCACTTTGGCTGCTTCAGGTCGATCTGGGCGATCGGATCGTTCAGTCCGATCATGCCGTTTGGCAGGTGGACTCATAGTGATGGTGACGCCGATCTTGCCGGACTCTCGCGATAAGACTTCGGCTTTACGTTTTCCGGCCGGTGGATGGCGCTCCTCTGAGCCGCTGCGTGCGCGCTCGACGGGAGAGTGTTCGCGCTCTCGCTTGCGCCCCTGCCGCCGAATTTCTTCGCCACGATTGAAACTTTCGATGAGCCGCGGGTCGAGTATGTTCTCCTCGGGCTCCCAGGTGTTGTGCTTCGGCTTCCAGCCTTTCCATTTCACGTAATACTCCACCTTGTTCTGTAAAGCGAGAAAATGACGGTTAAAAATGTTTTTCCATGTAACGTGCAGAGCGGTGCACTGACGTGGCGCGACTGCCGGTGGCGTGCAAAGCGCGGAGGGTTGCACACAACCTTGCAGATCTTACACGATGATAAAATTACGGACCAAAACTTATTTTAAGTAAGTTTTGCTTATATATTAACGTTCCGAGAGCAAGCATAATAGAAAATAAAGCTAGCGGTTTATGGTGTTGACAAGTATGACAGGTAGAAGGACGATAAACACAAAGCTACCGATATATTGTTGTTTAGTGTCGTATGTGCAATTCCCGAGCGCGCGCGCACCTGCCGGCGCCAGCTGTTGCGCGCCCGGGCCGCGCCCTTACTGCACATTATATCACATGAGCACCGTTAGCGCTGTACACCTTCTGCCTACACTACACCACATGCGCTCCAAGGACATTCAAATTATGTGAACAATAAGCATGCACATGAGACAAATGAAATGCTTAGGTCTACATATACCTAATAAGTGTACAGAAATTATATCATGCTCTTCGTCTTATCATGCAGAATAAGCGTAAGTTGGGTAAAGTTTCCTCCAGGTGGTACCTCAGAAACCACCTAGTAATTTTACTACATACGAAGCGAGCTGCAGTCACATCGCTCTAAGTTCGTTATATCCGACAATACCCATCACAAACAATTAACAGAACTCTTGAGCTTCTTTCACAAAATGAACAGAGGGGGCCTTTGAAAGTGGCAACAGGGCAATCCGAGGCCTCGCTCATGCAGGGGCCTCTTTCACTTCCTACATTCCCAGTAGAATCATATTTTTGTTAGAATTTCTACCCACCCGGGATTTTTTTACCTATATCTACTACAATAGACACCTATTGTGTATATCGAGGTGTCGTTTTATACTTATACTAAGCGGCATCTCCTGGAATCTATTCCATACAAACCCTTCGTACTTAATCGCCTTTAAGTTTCATTTCTGTGTAGCGGTTTACCTAGGCGCAAAAACGAGGCAGTTTTGCATATGGATATACCTACAATGTGCAACTTGTAAACAACGAAGTTTCAGATCTTTTAAATAGATCCTTCACAGTCGTCTTTGAAATTTCAATTACTTATCATTAGATAAATAGCAACATTAATAAAGATTAAGCTTAAACGATGACAAGTAGGTCTCACGAGTGTGAAAGAATCGTGAGCTGTATCCTAAATATCTACACTGTTAAAAATTTCGGTAAAAATTTACAAAAAACATGGTGGAAGTTTTTACACACAACAAGAAAGTAATACTATAATTCCGTTTTGTAAATTTACTATATAATTAATTTCAACTCAATTTCGAAAAATTACAAAACCTTTGTAGAAATTTACCAAACCATAATCGGAAATTGGTTTAGCAAAATTACAATAAAAATATCGTAATTTTACCAAACAAATTCTGTTGAAAATGGTTTGTCATTTCGAAATGATGTGTTGTAAATTTACTACACAATTAATTTCAACTTAGCTTATAAAAATTACAAAACATTTTTAAAAAAATATATCAAATGGTTATCGAAAATTTGCTGAGCAAGAAAGTGAAAATACAAAAATGGAACCAGGATTTACAAAGGCAACCAGCACAAATTTGCCAAGAGTCAACTCGAATTAAAAAATGTGGTTTAATGCTAGCCAAAAACTACCCAATGCTAGTAGGTTCACCAGATGGGATCTGTGGAAACAGCATTATAGAAATAAAGTGCCCTCACGGGGCACTAAAAATTATATATGTGATAGGAAACCAAGCCAGCGTTTAAGGTGCAGAGGCAAATACAAATGCTATTAACAGGGCTTAAAAAGGCTATTTTTGTGTAGCTGATTGCAACTATAGTACTAATAAGAAAGTAGAAATATTGGACTGGACATTCAATACGATGAAAAATATGTATCAGATTTTATCAATGTTATAGTTCCTTTATGGAAAGATAATATTTATCCAATACTACATCAAAGTATTTTATAATTTTTGGATTGTTAATAAAAAAAAACAATATTATGAATTTGAATTTTATTTAAGTCTTAAAGATATAGAAGATATCCCTATAAAAAGTACATAATTAAGATTTATTTAATCAATGAATCTTGTAAGTTATCTAATCCGCAGGCAATAGTGATAATATACTAATAAATTATAATAAGTAGGTACTTTCACAAGATTAAGGTTTATACAAGCATGTGGCTTTAACAAACTAAATTCCCGTAATCGTCTAATCAATCTTGCCACATGTATTCTTAAACTAGCGATTTCTTTAGTTTCTCTCGCCTCCTGTTTTGATAGTTTTACCCCAGTTTGAACACTTTATTTGCTGTCATAGGTGCATCTTGTGTAGTCATTGTATTGGATCCTGGGGTCCAGAGTGGGGCTGCTGAGGATGCAGCAGGAAAAACGCTCAGATGAGAGACTTTATGTTGTGGAACATTTTCTTGCAAAACTGAAAAAAGAAATATACGAAATAAGACATATTTAAATTTTCTACTTGACTCATTCTCAGTCTTTCATATTCGTATTTTTTATGAATGACTGTCTCGAGGAAAACAACTAAGAATATGGGGGTAAGAGTTAAGACATGACATGCGTATAATATACCATTTTTCTGTAAAATAATAATGAACACCGAGTCAATGTGTGATTCAAACAAAATTATTAAAATTAAGTTGACACCTGAACTTCCCGATGAAGACTCTCTATCTGTCCTGTTTTTTGTTTCTTTCTGTAATTCTTCAATCAGCTCCTTCCTTTGTTTTTTGACAATATATTGCCGTTCTATTGTATCAGCTGTTCTTTTTCTTCTATCTGGTTGACAAGTAAATTTTAAAGGAATGCAGCCTGCTTTCATGCGTATCTGTGACACTGATCCCATCAAGTGATACTGCATATAGTTTGCCATATCATTCGGTAACTGAAATTTAAATAAAACTATTATGTATTCTGTGATAAAACATAGAAAAAAATATGAAAGGTGAAACGTAACCTCAAACTTTAAATATTGAACAGTGTTATAAATATAATGGTTTGGAAACTATGTGGAATCTACAAATATAAGTAAATACTTACGTCAAAGTGATCTTCACAGAAATAAAGTTGAGTATTAGTTAAGATAGTAGGAATATTCCTTTTATATAACGTCTTGCAAGTTTAAGCCACTTATTTCGTATTGTTTTATCATAGGGAACGAATATAAATAACTTGTCCGGGCTTTTTATAGTTGTATTAGTACATAGAGGCACTGCAACACACATACGGTCTCGAACTCATATTTTAGAACTTTTAAAATATAAACAATGCCAAATTAATACTGTAGCCGTCAATGTTTACATTGAACGGGACGCGGGACGCCACAAGCGACACTATTGACAGATTGAAGCGTTTTGGCGGCAATGAAAAAAATGTAAAGTAATTAAAATATATTTTCTTTAATATTGATTCCTCATTTTAACCAGAAATTTGATATACATTGTATATAATACTTATTTCTGAACCTGAAAAACCAGTTATGCAAAATTTGTCATCAATCAATCAAAATCAATTTGGGTTATTATATAAAGGTTCCAAAATTACAACTCATTATAGTAAGTTCCTTTGCATGTCTTGTAATTTTACTCGAATTGTATTATGTTTTGTATTACTATACGTTGATTTGGAATTTTTCTCATATTTGTTTTGTAAAACAATTGTAATTTTACAAAAAATTTTAACAGTATATGCCAGGATCGTGGCGGGGTTCTATCATCTCTGCCTACTCCGGGTGGATAATAATGCGTGAAAGTCTGTATATGTCAATATTAACAAATGATCTGTCAACTATTGTGTTAGTTATTAGAATGTCGAGTGGACTGAGTTATATGGTGCAAGAACGCGGTTGCATTTTGGATCTGAGTGCACCTACAAAGCTGGCTTGTGTTCCGTAGAGTTAGATAACAGATTTTTAGATAGGTATATTGTAGATATGTATGTACCGTTCTGTATACTTACTGTCCAATTTTGCACCCATAATCCTTATTTTGCTAAAACCTTATTTCGACAATTTTTTTTAAGGAGCACACCTAGTGTGACAGCCTAAAAAAAGGCAATTTTTGGGAATTAAAACAAAGAAAACTAGTGAATCATTTGTTTTAAAATTTTGAGGGTATATTTACACATGTTCTGAGAATACACAGTAAAATTTTTGAAATAAAATATTAAATATTTTTGAAATGATACGCGATCTCCAGCGGCGTCAAAAAAAAAGGTCCTCCACTGCTGGAGTGATTGCAGCCTTCTCCGTTGATAAAACCTAAAAAAAAAAGTCTCATTAAACTAAAACATATTGTCTGTACGATGACCCTCGGGCGAACAAAAAAATCAAAAATTGACCAAATGATGACATGTTGAAAAAAAGTTAAATTTTACCTTAAATTTGGGTCGTTTTTGGCCTGCCAAAATTCGATTTTTGATCAGATCAAAAAATTGGAGGGTCATCGTATGGAGAATTACATAGAGAAAATGCAAAAAAAAAAGATAGCGATCGGATCATTTGTCTTTGTGTAATCACTCCAGCAAATTCGAAAAATGCTGTTTCGAGAAAAACGCGTTTAAAGATAACATGATCGTTTTCACTGTTCTAAATGGGTTAAAATCATACTTACAGGTAATCTGCTGTTCCAGTCCCATATAATTCACCTTCCTCTTCCTCAAAAAGTGCTTGTTGAGCTGAAGAAGCTCTTTTTCAAGATGATCGACCCTCTTTTGAACAAGCCCGTTGGCGGTGATCAGTGATTCGTAGTCTCGTCTCGTCCTTAAGAGCCGTATAATCTCTTGCTGCAGGTCAATCTTTTACTCCCATTACGTAAAATATCTTCAAAATTGAGAAGTAACCGTCATTGAATACTGAAGTTGCAAAAAAATTTGCTAATTCGATAGTTTTCCATCTATTATGAAGGGGCTTTGGTGAAAAGTGCCAACGTAAACCGTTGTAACTTTCATTATTAATTTGATTATTACTACCTTTGCATCTATCAAGGAATTCATGTCGAGATAAGTCTTCATAAATAGGCTTTAGATTTTTTAGGTATTACAAAGTTTGGAAGAGACGGTAGACTCCGAACAATAGCTCAGGTATGTCCCGTAGCCAATGCAACTATCTAACTACCGAGCGGCTACTCTTTTAAATGGCTGTAACTCAAAAACTATTTAAGATATCAATTTAAAATTTTAGTACGTTATTTTTAAAGGTATAACCTATCGAAATATGAAAATAAAACAAAATTGATTTTTTGAAAATTTCACACTAGGTGTGCCCCTTAAATAAATTATGGTTAAATTGCTTAGTAGTGCTTAACTCAAAAGCTAAGGTGAACTTATAAACTCAACATTACATTAACCATACAATATGACTTAGGTGGTCTTAGTACAATTCTGTAAGTGTTTATCTGATGACCAAAAACATCTGTGTCAAAGTCCTAATATTGTGCTCGTGGACATTCCCCAATATGAAATAGCATATTTTATTACCAACCTTTCACCTCAGCCACTTAATTTGATTTAACTTGTTACATAAAATAATACTCAAAAGTTCTTAACATAGGACACAAAATCGTTTGTGGTATTTGTCGTTTAGGGCGTATCGTAATTGAACCAGAGATTTAAGACCCTCGCGTCTTATTGGTTTTACTGACGAAGGGTGAGTGAAAATTGAACTGCAAGCGTTAACCTTGTACGAGCGTCTTTTCAATTTACATTATTCCATAACTGTTTTGGTAAAAATGTAGAAATATCAAGACATCAATCGAGTGTTGACTTCTTACGAGATACAAACTTAAAGCACAAAAAGTAAAAAATGACCTCAATACACATTAAATATTGTGCTACAAAAAACATTGTCGTTGTTTACCAGGAAAAAGATTTAAAAATAAAAAAACCGAATGTGCTATAACAAAAAACATACTGAGCGTACAAATTTTTAATAAATATTTGTTTTGTACAGTGGTTATAATAATTATAAAATCAAACAAATCACAATAAAAAGTTTAGCCCCCATTCAACATCACACTAAAAAAAAGAAACTAAAGCTACTATTGTATTCACTAATAACAATAATTCAATTCAAACTTCAAAGTGAAAAACCACACAAAGACATTAACGTCGTTAAAAATAAAATAAAAAGGATCTGCTGGGACGTGTGGGCAAGGTGAAGTCATACGGTTGTCGAGCAGCGATTGGACGGCAAGCGGGGCGGGCGGGGCGAAGGGAGAGGCACTTCACCCCCGCCTCGTTTCTCTCCACCCCCGCGCCTCTAAACCGACCTACAACATTACCTACACCGGTAACATAGCCCTTAAACCGATAAGCTAAGGTCTATATTCGTGTGTATGAGAAGTAATGGTATTATGGTAGCGTCGATGGCATTAATCGCGCCATGGGCGGACCGCGTCTCAGAAGCAGAGACGCCAATTAGCGCGGATCGGAAGCCGGTGGCAATTATCGAGAATAATTAACGATAATCCAGTACAGGTGTGATGGGATTGATGTGCTGATAGCGACTGTGGGGATCTATAACTCGGAATCGATTGATTAATATCGTGGTGATGGATGGCGTTGGTGCTGTTAACAGCTTGTGGAACTTTTAGTTCATTAGATACTAGATATAACTACGTACAATATGGGTAATTGATAAACTTTTAAGGTGTAGCTAGTCAGCAGCACCAGATTAGAAAAATCATGAGAGACTACCGCCGACCATAAATACCTGCAACTGCAGACACGCGTGCATTTACGTAAAGGACAGGAGTCTGGGCTCTGGTAATCTCATTTAGTTGGTAAAATGCAATCAAACAATTGCTTAACAGCACCGCTTTCTTACGAGGCCATGGTATCACTGTGTCCTACGCCGAAAGAATTAATTTACTGTTTACCTATAGTTACATGCAATTAAGCGTTATCTACACTATGAAAACGTACCAATAGTCTAATATAACCTAATTGTAGTTGAAAATTCACCAGTCATTCTTACTGTATCAACCTAACAACGTCACAGAAAAGGATAAACCTCGACGAATTAACGGTGGCGGGCAAGTTAGGTTTTCCTTCGTCAGTTTCAATTAATTCATCGTCGAAACACAAAACCCGTACATAAAAGAATCAAGATCATACAACAACACAATTAAAAACACTATAATTTCAAATTCCTAAACTAGTATAACAAAACTTAGAACTAAGAATTAAATATAACATAGAAAAACGTGGTTCAAAATTAAAGTGGCAAGTTTTTACATATTTGCTTTGCTGTAAGGGAAAATTAAACAAAATAATAAACTCATATTTTACACTTCACAGAACTCTACTTAGCCATTTATAAATTGAGATTTATCTAGATGAATAGGTAGGTACACTC
This sequence comes from Hypercompe scribonia, assembly GCA_949316085.1. Lineage (NCBI taxonomy): Eukaryota > Metazoa > Arthropoda > Insecta > Lepidoptera > Erebidae > Hypercompe > Hypercompe scribonia. The sequence continues at coordinate 7,897,497 of OX438972.1, read as the reverse complement.
CCACTACAATCTTAGAATGCTCGCAATCAACAATGATTGTCGGAAGCTTAAAGCTTTTGGTAAAAATTAAGCGAGGAAACTATTTATAGCAAGGTTTTCTATGAAAACGTCTGCACAAGTTAACAAACCAGCCTAAGCGGAAATTAGAATTTTCTTAGTAGTTTACTTTGTATGTCATATCTACGAAAATGAATCCTAATTCATAACGTCAGTAACATTATGACTTACATCTACATACCTATATTGGATTACGCTCACGATCTGTTCAGTCGGCTGCAGATTATTTTCAGGATGCTGTTGTGGCTGCCCCGCACTCTGTGCATCACTGATATACATCTCTTGCTCATTACTATATAAAAACAGTTAACGAAGGGCTTCTGCAAAAACCCCTGAAGCGCGGCAACTCCATCAGCACCCTAAACGCGTTGTTGTACTGGACTCGGGCCTCGAGTCCACAAGCAATAGGAGTAGAAGTACAAAAGGTATTGAATAACGTAACTCACTCGAACTGCGTGCATACCTGTGAGCTATCATGTTGGCAAGTGCAGACACCAGCCTTCGCTGCCGTTCGGTGTCATTATCATCTCCTAAGGTCTCAGTCAAATTGTACCCTAAGTATTTAAGTTTATTTACTCTCTATAGAGAAACATCACTTAATTTAATGGTAGGTATCGCAGCAGATACACACACAACTGCCAACTCCCTCAAAGGCGATAATTTCAATCGTTTTTGCATTACACAAGTAATAATGAAATGCATATTTCTCCAATCCCCAACAGGTTACTGAGACCGCAGAGAGACACTCTCAGCAGCACCATGCCGTCCGTATACCTTATAATTATTTGGCACAATTCATCTATGTATCAACCTTCCCTAGCTACTAAGCTCCTCAATCAGCTCGTTCAAGTATAGATTTAAAGAACCCAGGCGATGTCAGCCCTCCTTGTCTCACCCCGCATACGCATCAGATCTGACTCCTGCCCACCTGGCACTATTGGTTTGGTTTATATACCAGAATTTATTAATAAAGTATATCTCTAAGTGGTTTTGCATAAAATATTGTTATATAATGCAGATAGACAAAAGTTAGGATCTATGTTCAGTTAAGTTTTGAGTTTGTTATGTTAGGCCATGGCAATATACATTGCTATGCAGACGGTAGCACAGTTTCTGGACGATATTTTGGACACCCTATAGATAAGTCAGCAAACGTTGAGGTAAAACGGCAAGAACATGTCGCTGAGCACGACCCGGTTTTGAGCCGCATTTCTCAATGGGGTTATAAGAACCTGATCGCATTCATCGCCAAGAAAACACAGGTGTACGTGCTCTCAAGTCTCCATTTCTTCCCCTGCCCACTCTTTTTAGAACACTCAACTGCCACTACAAGATAAGCTCGACAATCTGGTATTCCTGAGTATAGATATTTGTAGAGCGTCACTAAGGAAACTAGCTGTATTGAATAAATTGAGATGGCTGTTATCGCTCGAAGATACGACGATGACGTCTTTATTATAATACCCAGGTTCGCTTCTGTGTGTGTGTGGAGTACGGTTCTCATTTTTGTGATGGATCCGCAGGGCATTTGCTGGACGCTCTCGTTTGGCTAAAGCGGCGAGTGGTCTGCATTATTGACAGTCGCGCAGCCACCGCGTACTTTAAGCCTGTGCCTTGCAAAGAGGTGTCGCCTCTACGGTAGCTCTCCCTTCTCCTGTACAACAACGCGTACTGACCTTGGAAGTCACCGTTTTAGAGTAGTACACATACGTTCTCGAACTAAACGGCTCGACTCTCCTTTTCTGTGCCAATCAGTCAAAACCTAGAACTCGGTACCAAAGCACGTATTTCCTCCCATTATGATCCCTAGTATTTTAAGCGGTGCGTAAAAATTACATCTCACTAGGCCGCCATAGTGTGGGGTCATGCGCAATCAACATGATGGCTACCACTCTTAGGTTTTACTGATGGTTTTCGTCAGGCAAAGTGGTCACTTTCGTAAGTTATACCTGTTTAAAACGAAATACCAATAAATAAATATATACCGATTTATAGGTTTTTTGTGGGTTAGATAATAAGTATTCATCTTATTAGTTGTCGTATTGTCGTGAATTTTTTTACTGTTAAGTTATAATAAAATGCAAACATTTTTCAGGATGTGCTTATTTATTACTAGAGCGCGCATCTCTTCTCTGAACTTTAATTAAAGAGTTTAGAAATAGATACGCCTTAAAAAGTAATAAAAATCTACTCTACTCTCAAATTTCCACGTAAAAGAAATGATCGTGCTTATCATGCCATTATTTGTCCTGGGTGGGAATAAAATCTACGATCTCTCGTAACAGATAGGATCACTAATCACCAGAGGGCGTCCTAATAAATATCAGTTATATTTTGTTTGGCTGAACACAAATTAGGTGCCCGCATATTCAAATGAAGCAGTGATTGCGACTGGTATAAATCATTTAAGCTACGAGCTAGCGGGTCAAGTGGAGAGTTCAGGATTGTTGTACTTGCCCAAAAATTATCAAAGAATTTTCGGAATTTTAATAATAAGTGGCAACTATAGTTATATAACTAAAGTTGCCACTTATTTTTAGCAGAAAGCAACTTTTAATTTTTCTTCAGGTTCTCAAGAAACATCTACCTAGAAAGTCGATAGATTAAGTGGGCTATGCATACTCTTTAATTGATCTGTTTGAGATTTTGTTATGGGAAACGCGTATTCCGAGAACACGATTGCGTTTTAAATAAACTACCTTGTTCCTGACACGTTGTTGGCATGGCTGAATTTGGGCTGTTTCTAGATGGCCTTTTACACAATTCAGGGCAAATTAACTAGCTTTCACTACCTAGTATAAGCTTGTATCACTTCTACTTAACTAAGTAGTTAGTGAGCGTTATATATAGTTAACCGGCATTCAGTTCGCGATTGTTAGACTCGTTGGGCGAACACAAATTCTTCACTATTAAAGATCTTTATAGTAGGAAAATATTCTCATTACTATTTACGACTTTATTCTGACACGAAAGTGATGTTTTAAATTGATTGTAGTACCATAATACAGTATTATGTATAAATCGCTACTGAAGTGCGATAATATCGCGATGTGAATGTGCGAACGTGGGCTAAGGTGCACTGTCAGAGTCAAAGAGTATCGCGGTCATTTCAGTGATGGCAATCTCTGCTAACAGTCGCCGTGATCTACTTTTCTAAGGGTTAACTAAAAATGATTTCTAATGCACCCATTTAAGATGAGATTAGAATACTTCGGTTCATTACAGTTGTTACACTGTTATCTATAACACTTCACCCACAAGTAGCGCCTAATAACTTTTGCTGTTTAAAAATTAAGTGAACAAATAAAAGTAATATTTTATCCTATAGTCATCTCTGGATCCTAAATCTACATAATGTAAATGTAGTTACCTACTTCAATAAACCCACCCTGAGTTTCCATTACCACTCATAAACTCCGAATTCATATAAAAGTAATATCTTTACTCATAAAAATATTGTTTTTAGAGAATGAATGCCTTTAAATAAAGCGTGGAGAAGTGATCTCAAAAGGGATAGGGGAGATGTACAAAATATCGTTGGGTTTGGCAGTGCGCCAGAGCTTTCGTCCGTACACCGTGGTGTCTGCACTCAATAACGCGTATGGCGAAATAAAATTCTACCCCGATCAGTTTTATCGTCGTTGACATTTTGAACTTATTATTTGCTTTTTTTTATAACGATATAGGTTAGGTAAGCTGTGTGTGAACTGAATTTTTCGGTGCTTCCCCTGTGCGTTTATCTGACATGATTTTACTTATCTGATTTGATAGGCACGGGAGTGCCTACGTAGAATGATATGGACATGAAAGTGCTTGTATTTTTTTTCTTCATTGCATTCATATGATTGGTAACGTTTGCTATTTTGGTCATTGTATTTTGGTCAGATCTACAAATCAGACTTACGAATCAGATTTAGGCAAGTTGGTCAGTGTATTAAACAATCTTCATATAGGTGCTTGATGAAACGTAAAACGTAATACTAATATGAATATTGCAGAATATAGGAGTTACTATCGATTTAACCCGTTTTTACTCTGTATAAACACTAAATAATTGATTAGATATCTATCCAGTAAGTATAGTGAAATTGAATGAAATAGTAATAATATGTACCTACTATACTTTACGTAACATACCAAACACAATTCAGTTTAACTAACTCAGTAATAGAACTTCCTTAAGTACACATAAGTTGAACACTATAAAGCCAATAAAGTGCATTTAACATACAAATTAGAGAAGCGAGTCGCCGCCACTGTATCTGTGTGCTTGGGTCCCGGGGGCCGGTGGGGAGGCAGGGGGTTAGATTAATGTGCCGAGCCCAGTTAGGCATGTCACCCGGGACCGATCGGGCGTTTAAACACGAATCCTCTCAAATTGCCCCGGGAAGGGGTCTGTCTGTTGACGGAGCGTACCAAGTGTTTGTTAGGATATTTTACGATACCATTTGGATACTATCAACATACAAGTCAAATGTATCTTGTTGGATATAATGCAACATTCTGTAAAATAAAAGAAAAAAATAGCAAAGGACAAGATTGTCTTCATGTTTTTACATTTAGTAATAAGGTTTTCAACATTATAAAGCCCTTTATTTTTATTTTAAACGAGGCACAAGTTGAACTAAAGGAGCATTCACATTAATTTATCAATTCAGTGTAGCGTCGTTCATTTTTCACAAAGAGAAAATTATATCCATTATTTTAATCCTTTTCATTAAACACGTCAATATAGAACTAGCGATAGGTACATACCCTAAAATCTTGGTATAGTTTATCAAGATAAATTCATAACTTCGTTGAAGAGCAAAATCAAGTATCTTGTCACCGGGAGCCAATTTGCGAATATAAAGTTGTGATGTCCATTTCAAACATACGGAGTTGCTATGCAATACATTGTAAGACAACACATTAGTCCTGATTTAAAATAATATTAAGGATGGCTTCAACTTAAAACGTGTGGGATTTAAATAATATATTTCGGGAGAGTATTATTTAAGCAAGTCTAAAGAAGGTGCAAGCTCACAGATGCGTGACCGGAGTCATCGTGCCGCCGTCACATCATCGCATTACCGGGCACAGAAAGCGTGACGCGCGCACACGACAGCGACACCTGACAGTTATTAACGTCATCCTTACGGTATCTAGTGACAGGAACGAAACTTAGCAGCAATACCACGTACTTTCGTTATACAACCGCACTGTCTTATCACCTAGTCTTGTCTGTCACCTAGGGGCTTTATTGTGCATATCTTTTTTGCTACTCAGTTACTAATACGTATTAAAAATTTTACAGCAATTTTGATCATGATGATGATGAATACAAAGGTACACAAAACGATCGGATACATACGAGTATAACATTTAATATAAGAGTCAATATTTTGTGTGTAAAATTGGTTTCAACGCAACTTGCCATTTCCTCCAAGCAATCATTGGATGGATAGAAAAACGTAAAAGTAAAAGGCGCTTTGTTATACAAGATTAAATGTTATAAAATAAATAAAAATTCTGTTCTTAACAAAGAAATTTGCGTTAGATTATACGGTTAATGTTACACACACCCACCCAGTAACGTTAAACAACTTTGAAGCAAACCAAGTTCTTTTTTTCAGAATTTTGTGTGTTCACATCTAATTACATAAATATTGGTACGCCTTACCATCGAAAAGGCATCTATTAGTTCGATAACATTTAAATTGAACACGTACCTAAGTGGTCCGCGAGTTGATAGCAAGGCAAAACAATCTTAATATTAAAGTGCCCGACGGTGTAAATTTGAGTATAATTCAATTGCTTCATTTAATTTCGTAAAGGGAATATCGTAGCGTTAAAGAGCAGAGGGAGTTCAGAGGGTGAGAGAGGGCGGAAAAATGACAGGGTGAATCTCAGGCCGAAGCCGCGGGCAATTGGCGCAATAACGATGTCGTGATTCATTTCTCACCGTTTTATGTGATTTGTTGATTTTGATTATCATTATGTGTCAGTGTACTTCTGTAGACACAATCAGTAAAGATTATAAATCATCTGTTGTGTTATATTTACTAAATTGAAACAGGTTTATTAATGAATTTTCTGTTTTTATTTATAAAAGGTTACTTCAAATATTACATGAGATTCAATACCACTGTTTTGGGTTAACAAATATTCTTTCTTAGCGTTTAAATCATTTATTTATGTGCATATTTTAAATTAGATAAACAGCAGTTCGACGTTTCAACAATCAATTAACTCCTACAGTGTGCTGTCGTCTCGCTCTTCGTTCACGCTTAGCATCACAAACGGGTTAAATTGAACGCGGTTCACACCCCGGACACTTCTAGCGTTTATTCCGACCACGTACGGACCTCCGTGGAGCCGGACGTGACGTACTCATCAACGTCCATTTGCAACGCACACAACATGTGTAGAACCTTTTTGTATGCGCACATCGGTACAGCTACACAAATTAGAAGCCTAGACTTAGAATAGACGGATACGTCTAGCTTTACTGTCGTTGTGCATGACATTATAAACTATAATATATGCGACAACAATGTCACAATAACCATAAAGGCAATAAGGTTTTTAAATTAAATATTAAATACTTGTCAGGTAAAGTCAAGTCAAAATGCCAAATGTAAAATGTAAAAGTCAAAAATTATAGGAACACAAGAAGATTGTTTTTTTACTTTAGTGGAGTGCGACATCGCACGTATTCTTTCGTCACTCAAATACCTATATAAATATATGAGGAGAAATTTTGTAAGAGCTGTGAGTGCGAGGAGAAAACTGATATGTCAGACAAGGTAAGCAAGCCTGGCGTTGACGTCAGCTGGACCAGGCGGTGCGGCACTTTGGATCGGCAGTCGGAGCGCGACTGTGCTACCGTGGGGATGTGGGATGTGTATTTTTAGTGTTTTACAATGATCGTTTCTCAATGAATATAACACAAATCATTCTTTTGTATAAAGGTGTGAATTGAATTAGTTATGGTTGTGAGTATAGTCGCGCTTGAGGGGTCACGCTGATAAATTTGCGTATCTACTTATGATCCAATTTAGGTATATATAGCAGAAGGTATATGAATTGTTTACTACTTTACAATATGCTCAAAACCAAATTCTTGCACTTTTAGTATCGTAACTAGCGATTACGTAAAGCCACGTGACTGTATGTTTCTATGCGGTAAAGTAGTTACTAGCTTATAGCCGCACAGTTTCGTTCGCCTAAATGTTAATATATGTTATTTCTTTCTTGATAAAAAACTCTTTATATCCTTTTGCTGATTCCTTGGCAGCGTAGTGAAGGGAAATACGTTAAAAAAGAACAAACAATAATAATTGTTTTTAAAAGGTAGGTTTATATCTACCGAACCGAAGTCTTATAAAGATTTTTAAATTAATGTGGGCTTCAGAGTGAATATTGTTTAAATAGTACCTAAGCATAAGTATCAGTTTTCAAATACGGTTACGGAGAGTTAAGAGTGATCTAGCGGCCGCACGGTCATCGACTCGAGACAATTCGATCAAAGTATGCACTTTGGGAGCCAAATGTCATCGCCTGCTTCGCGGTAACGCTAAACCCTTATACCACGAAAACACTAGGATAACATGACAGAGTGAGTGAACGTTCTGTGATGACATATTCTACTATGATATTTATAGGTAAAGAAATAAGTTACATAGAAAAACTGCAAACAGGCCAACAGTTACTACAACACACGATTTTATCTGAAATTACTCGTAGATATATGTCGATAATACAAAAATAGACCTGTTCAGCACAATCAAACGATGTAAAAGTTCCCCTCAAAATTCCTATTTGTACAAATTATAGGATCGGGCTAGCAGCAAGGTAAGCAGGTTGTTTAACGAGGGGTGCGCGGACCCTCTACTTGTGGCAAGTCGGAGAGCAAACACTTGCAACTAAAGGGACGTGTGATTTGGCCACTGGCATGATTCGATATCTTCGCAGGGATTATTTTTGGTAAACTATACAAGGTCGAGTGTGGGAATAAAGAAGGTGCAGGATGAAATAATAGTAATGATCAAAGGTATTTTAAAACAGCATCAAAATAATTTGTTGAGTGCGTTGAAATTATGTTGTAAGTGACGTGTCTTCTATGACTTTCTCGACTCCACTATGGTTTCCTAAAATAAAGGTTCTTAAGTTTATTTTCTGAGCTCCTACGTCTCACTCTATAGATTTTTATATACCAACGATTTCTTGTCAAAGGAGTCGACTTTATAAAACAAGCTTCGGTTTAAGTAAAACCTCTACTTCTACCACCTTGTCCTGTACATTCAGTGCAGTACAAGATGGTATATCATCATTTAGGTTACAAACTATGTAGTAGAGCAGAAAATATTAGTATAGATATGGGCCCTATTGTTTGTACAGAATTCTAAAAAGTTAGATTATAATACCATATCTCACAACGCAAATTGTGTGTGTATTTTAGAACTTCATCCGACATCTAACTCCATTGAAAGTTTTTTCCAGATGAGTAGATCTACTGCATTTTATGGTATAACTATGAGGTCTGGTTTTTAATGTCTTTTCATTGGCTACAGGGCCTTAAACCGGACTCTAAATAACTATAACATTCAAAATCGTTGGTCGGATTTTCGTCTTATCCTATTAATAGATAAAATACAATAATTAGTAAAAGAGGAAGGGTGCAAAATATACAGATATTTACAGTAATCCCGTAATAAATACGTCAGTAATAACTCAATTAAGGCACATCACACCCCATGCCCGGATAAGATAAGGGTTGCGACCAGATAAGAAAAAAATACACAATGGTGACGAGCGGGTGGTTTTGACGTTACGACGCTGAGGGGAGTACAAATATTTTGTGATAGCCAGACCCTCGCCTACCCCTCATAACATCCCCGTGTCTGATTACATTCCATTGTTATCGAACGCATTAAACAATGTGCAAATATTTTTGTTATTTGAAACATTGTATTATGTATGCATGACAAGTGCTATATTTAATAATGTCATTGACGTATACCACAATTTAGCTGACTACATAATTACTTAATCACATCTGTGTATAAATACAGGTAGCTTAAAAACTTGATAACCAAAATTTTCTTTATTATACTTATGTTTCATAAGCAAGTAGCCGACCCCCAAATAATCTTGGGAATAATAAAAACTGGAAAGAAGACCTTTGTTCCAAAAGCAAAATGGGTCGTTCTATTTAGGTCCTTATTTTATAGTTAAGTTGACAACCAAACAACAGTGTCCATAAATATCTATTGTTATATACATACACACGTGTAAAATACATTAAAAATTAATGGTGTCAATAGATATAGTTTGCAGTAATATAAAAAAAAAAAAACGAATTAATGCGTTGATTTCTAAGAAACATCACAACAATTTGAAATGTAATGTATAGAAGTGGAATTTGAATTCATTTATGAATTAAAGTAAGATAAAATAAATTAGTATTAGTCATTTAGATAAAAGGATAGACAAGGAAATGGGTTCTGGGCTGAGGGGTAAGTGTGTTCAGGAGTAGAGATCGCTTCGTGGCAAATGTAATGTGAGAAACCCTCTGGTTTGAAGGCGGGACGATTTGCGTAAGAGGATTGGCAGCGACTGGACGCAAAAGGTAGCAGACCGGGTTCTGTGATATGCCTGGGGAGAGGCCTATGTCCAGCAGTGGTCCTGACAATGATGAACACTAGCAATTTGAGAGTTACAAGGGTGTTAACGGTCTTTGAAGTGGTACACTTTCTCCTTAAAGGTTTCAAGTTATAAAATAGCATTTATCTTTAGGCATTTAATAGGATCTATCTACAATAAGAACAAGAAAGGTGAAGCCACTTATAAAAAAATAAAAATTTACGCAACTTTTCACCAATTTAGTGAGTTTCGCTTGGTGCTTACACAATAGTGCAGACACAGTTTGACCAAAACTGCGTCTAAGTATAGAAAGAGAAAAAAAAAGCTGTAAACTGTATACTTTACAGCTAGATAATAGGTAAATGTGTGACGTCACAAGGAACATCTCACCTGCGGTATGCCTATATCCTTGTAATTACCATCGTTATCTCAATCAGATAACGACATACAAAAAAACCAGCTCTTTTCCTTTTCGTTGCATTTACATAATAATGCGTGGGGTGCGACGAGCCAGACGTAATGACGTAGCGATGTTCAAAAAGGCTTTATAACGATTTTATTATCGAGAAATTGGAACGATCGAACAGAATGTGTTTTTATAACTCGTTAAAGATTTGTATTTTCACGTTAAGTTATTCGATAAAAAGGAAATAAGGTTTTTGGCTGCGTTCGTTTCTTGGTATTCTGTATTATGTAGGTGTGTCTTAGAAAACAACTTAAGGCAAGTGCCTGGCGGGGTTGGATGTGAACTACCCAAGACCGAGATAGTTAGCGCTTGTCGAGGACTTCAACCATGACCAAAGAATGTTTATGTGTTTGCCAAAAGACAGGTATAATATACGAATAAACTCCACTTTATTTGGGTTCAGTTAGTGAGTCTTTTGTATCTTACGAAGTCACCAGTCTTATTGCAAATCAAGAGCTATTAAGAACATGTTGATGTATTTAGTTCTTGATATGTTTTTAGATAAGAATAATATCATATCTACATTGACATTTTATTATTTTTAAGTAGTGGTGAGTTTAAGTTTCAGCACGAACGGGCCCGTTCGACCGGGGCGGTACTATTCTCTCACAAAAGACCAACCTAAAGCGACAGCATTCATGTTTCGTTGGTGAGTGTGAGACCGAAGACCCGTTGATGCCTTACACTGCCACGATGACTTTAATGTCTTTTACGTCCCCAAACGGGGCGTGGAAAAGCATCCCACTAGGCCGCCATAGTGTAGGTCATTATTCTGCATTGTTTGCATTCGCAATGACTATGGTGACTAAAACTCTTGGATTCTATTCATGCTTTCCATTAGACTGATACAGTCACTTTGGTAAGCTCTTAAAATAATTTAAAAAAATATCTTAAATCTGACAGATGCTCTATTATAGAACGCGCGTGGGTATTTCATTTTTAATTACTGAAAATACGTATGTAATGACGTCATATTTTAGAAATAATCACTGAAAGACATGTAGATAGATAGGTATTACTTTATTTGTATACCAAGGTTTACAAACATTATACAGTAATAAAACTAATAACTATTGTGATATAGGTACAAAGGGTGGCCTTATTGTGTATAGCAATATCTGCCAGACAACCTTTGGGGCAAGTGTAACCTTCTGGGTTGTAAATTTCCACTCTTTAATCTATGGACGTTTTTTATAAGTATTGTTGTTTTTTTCACGTACCAATCAATTTAGCATACATATGTTGCCACATATTCCATAGTATACAAGTTTGTAAGTAAATTAATGTAAGTACCTATAGTTTCATTAATAATAATAAAAATAATGAAAGCATGAACAAACATTTGGCTACAGATTGTCCCACCTGATAAAGAGCAAAATCGAATCGCTCATCGGTTAGGAGCGAGTTTTTATTAGAGCCTGTAACGGTGAACCAGACTACAGAAGCATCGAATAAAGATCGGTGTCAAAGATAAATATGAGTAGTACAATCGAAACGGTATCGATTGTTGAGTGGGGAGGTGTTTGCTTAATTAATCGATAGACTGTTTTAGGTTTGAGTCGTAAATTTCCACTCTCTAATCTTGGGCACGGTCTTCACAAGTATGGTCTTTTTTTGTACCTACTGTTTTAGTATATTTATGAGTGACGACATATTGTTTGTAATGAAAATCTGAAACTATTTGTCATATATTTGGGTTACACATCACATCGGCAGCCTTTACTAGACCACTGTTGGCCATAGGTCTCTCCTAGGTACCTTAGGATTTTATAAACGATAAACACAGGTGCCAAATAAGGGTGGCTCTCGGATCTTTATCGGTAACGTATGTCATTTCTGTCAAGTTGTTTGTGGCGTTAATAGTATTATCTAACATCACTATCAAATTATAAGCGTTAATTAATTAGTAAAAAGTATGAATTTAGTAATGTGTAACATTACGATATTGTTTCTCGTTAGTTATTATATTAAATTGTACTTATAGGGTCCCAGAATCATCACTTCAAAAAAATTGTTTTTGTTAAAATTGAAAATAAATTAGTGTAGACTTCTGATACCAATATACCTACTATTCCAAGAGGGGGGGGGATATTCCTTTACATTTTAGCTGAAGGTTAGGTCTAAGTCAAGTAGTCTGTTAGTGATTTTATACAAAATTTACGACAGACGGCGACTATTATATGTATGCTATATTAATGGATTAAGTAAAAAAATAAAATATTATACTTTTTGACTGAATTGGGAATTCGTTGTAGCTTTCCTTTAAGGTTCGGTTCTCAATAAGATAAATTAAGGGAACCGCTTAGGGTTCCGTTAACTTATCGATGTTTAGGACAACTCGAACTGACGCTCCTGAGCTGGGCAAAGTATACCATTTCTAAAAAGCTATCAGTTGATTTTAACTATGGAAGACGGATTTTTTTAAGACAACACCCTTGTTAAATATATATTTTATATCGCATTGTGTTTTACAACAACACAACAATTTGTTTGTTTGGAACAATAATTTGTGGATCACACAAAGTGCTGTCCCGTGTAGGGTTTGAACCCACAACACTCCGTGCAGTAGAGAATGGTGACCGCTTAAACGCCATCCGTGCAGTCAATAGTTAGTTAATCTTAGTGTCAGCACGCGAAAATGTTCATTTGAAAAGTACCACGTGAGAGTTGTGGGTTCATTCAAGTGGCGTGGTACTATCGTTATCGTTGGTTCTCACTCGTTTGCCGCTCGACGGAATGCGTGCCCGACACAATGCAAGTCTCCGTTTTAATTGCAGGGGCTCCCATATGACGCTTCCCTTCACCAACTTTAATATTCCGAACGCACGTATGCGATTAACTATGCTTTATAAATATAGGGGAGGCTTTCCACATAGCTGCTTTAATAGCAAGGGGTGGTTTTACCTACCGACAGTATATAAGGATAGATATAGTGAGATACGAAACAGCGACGGCCATAGAGTCGACTTAGCCTTCAAATTGTTTTTGTCAGGTATTTAATTTTTAATAACTTGGTGGCGTTTGTTAAATGGTTTTTTAGGTTGTGCAAGAGGTAATCAAGACAATTATAATATATATTTCGAATATTTGACACACAACGACATCTAGTTTCAAACTAAGCAGGGCTTGTACCATGATAACTAGTCTGGCTGGTAGAATCCTTACTTATTTTTTTTGTAAAAACATACATATATACACACAACAAGTATTTGCGTAAGATCATACAAACATTTGGTCCAACCTACTGCTGCCACCGAGGCAGTCTCTAATATAAACACACAAATCAATGATAAACGATACATATATTATATATATTAATTATATCTAATGAAACATCTTTATGCAAAAATGTATTTGTATACGAGCAACCAAAGTTATATACGTAATTGCAGTAATGAAGAGATCTTGACGCTTCTTTGATTTCAAATTAAACTACTGTCAACAACGTAAAAAGTTCGCTACACTACTTCAAACGTTGTGCTAATAATTAGATATTACCGAATAAAAAGTGGTGCTACTAAAACTTACGGGTTTGACGTTGACAAAAACTGTTTGACTAATTAAAGTGAATAAGTAAAAATAAGTGAGTAATTAAAGCAAGTAACTAAAATAAACGATGTAAAAATTTAATTTTACCAGGACAAAAAATTCGCACAATGGCTACTTTTGCAGGAACAGGCTTCGAATTGATTAAATACCCACACATGAGCTCATATTCTCCAATTTTTGAGCTAACTTTGCACGTTTTTAAAACTTTTTGGCCTCAAAAAAGGGTAATTTTATTTTTGTCATTGTAGCGCATATAGTAACTCCATAGTAACTCCAAAACATTACATACATAGGTATGTCATTGCCTGTCCTTTCTAAAACTTAAAATATATTCTCTTAGCTTCTACTCCACAGATCTCTATGTGCCCCCGACAGTTTTTTACTTCATTCCAATACAGGGATGGATAAAATTACAGTGAGGCATTGTGAAGCTATTATTTATAGAAAATTTGGTCGCTTTGTGTCGCTTCCGAGTGTTCACGTCGAACGACTTTCGAATTATTACCGCTCACCCGTGCCCCCATAACGGCCTATTTTTTGTTTCTTGTGATCTCTTTTTTTCTACAAAACTTGGTTAAACCGTTATAAGATAAACTCAATGTTTTAATGATTGGACATTTAACTGACTACTTTAAAATATAGCTAATAGTTAGGAACCGTTTGCCAATTAATTAACGTTAGATTAACTAAACTCCAAAAAATACGATAACAGATGTAAACAACTTAGATTTGATAAATTTAACATTTTACAATACCATAGTGAATAACTGCAAAATAGCGCCATCTACCAAATAAGCCACGAACTACGTCGTATGATATTTGGCTAACGAACGACGGTCAGAATTGAAGAAGTGATTTGTAACTTGACGTCAAGTCAAAAAAAACACTAATCATTAATAAGGTACAGCCTAAATAACAGATTAAATTAAAAAGTAGACATATGTTAGGACTAAAAAACGATATTGTAAATTAAAATATCACTACTATATTCACACTACGATTCTTTTACTTGGCCGGAATGCTGCTCGACGCTGATTGGCCAGACGAAACGGCGGGGAGCATGCGCAGCTCGATGGTTATTCGGTTGAAGCCAAATACTGGCGCGTTTGCTCTGAGATACCAGGGACACAGCGCCGTGTAGGAGTTTCTATGTTTACGTGCGTCGGTTACACGAATTTATACTCTACGAACCAAACATAAAATATATAATCCCCTGTACTAACACATCAATTTGTGTCAGAACACGCTAGCAAATAACAAGGCGAAGACGGATTAGAGGAAAATGGTCTGTATACATTAAAAGTTAAAGTGAACTTTTCAATTACTTTCAATTTGTTATGATATTAAGTAGTTTCCTAAAATCGACACCGGGGCGCTAGGCGCCGGCGGACACGAGGAGTAGTGTTCCGATACTTTTGGCGGCAAATAATTATCACAATAATATATTGGAAGGAATTTTGATCGTGATGGGCTTATCGTTTTAGCTTTTCGTGCACGATGCATGTTTTAGATGCAACGCAAACTCGCTATCACATTAATAAATAAATTTTACGATCTTGGGTCCTAAAAGGGACGTAAAAAGGCGTCTTAACAGGCCGTCATAGTGTGGGTCATCATGCTGCATTGTCCGCATTCGTAATGAGTATGGTGAACACTATTCTTCCACTCATGGTTTCCATCAGGCAGAATAAAGTCATTTCGGCTACTGCTTAAAACAAAACACCATAGGATAAAGGTAACTAATATTTGCTTTTGAAAGCGTAATTAGTGCAGGTCAGGTCAAATTATAGCATTTTCTCTCACACACAATCATTTTATGAAGCCGATGCAGTGCAGGCCCAGTGGTACAGTGAGGGCCGGTTAATCTAATTTCTAAGACCAAGTTAAAGAGTAAAAAGATTGGGCATTTTTGCCAAGTAATTTTTTATTTGTTTTTACGCTTTCATGTTTCATAAATTAAATCTATCATCATGAAGTCTTGCTTGAAAAAAATAAACAAAGTAACTACTGGTACAAAAGACACCTGCAATGATTCGTCTAAATCGTGCGAACAAACGAAGTCGCATCAATTCTGTACACGTCGAAGTTCAACACAGTTGAAGAATCCCTTGTTCTACCCTGATCATGGACCCTTATATACGATCAAGGTAGAATAGAGTCCTTGCTTCAGAACCTGATAAAATACATATTTCAATACACACATTACTAACTTGACGCGCGTTGTTTTATGAATTCTATAACAATGGAGATTTCATTAAGATTGATGTGCTATTTATTGATTTGAATAGGTACACCTCAAGTGACCTTTAATTCAATTAGGTAGCTAGTAAATAGATTTATTATTTAAAAGATAAACTATTATGTACTAGTACTTAGGCCTCATTACAAGATGAAACAAGCTAGTCGGTCTAGGACATGGTACACATTCTACAAGTGTTTTTTTTAATTAAATTAGATGAATATGAATACGTTTGTGAATCCATCTCTTCAAATAGGAACCAAAGCAATATTTATTGAGGCTGTCTCAGATGATCCGTGATGGATCTAATGAGATTTTTATTTCTTATTAGAACTTTTATAATTAACCCATTGGAATTTTTTTAAGTAAAAAATAATTCGTAAAAGAACAAATGAATATCGCTAAAACAAATGAACATCACTAATTTAAACAAATGACCGTCTTATGTTCTGCCACGTCTTGGTAAAAACAGATTTTAAAAGTGAAACGGAGAATTCTCAATAAATCTACAACTTTGAAAGAAAGTACGTATAAGAGATATATGGATTATCTACCCATTTGAATGAAAAATCTCAGTAGATCTACATATTGGAATCAGGATCCATTGAGCAATACAATTTCCCTGGATTCATCATGGATGTGGCTAATGGGTCTGAGTGTATAAGGCTATCATATCTTATAGTCTCTGTGTGGTGACGGATTAAGAAAACAGTTTCACTACCCTTACTCTTACCATGGATGTTGTAAGAGGCGGTTAAGGGAATAAAATATCCAAAACAGCATCACTGGAAAAAGAAGGAAAATGTGAAACAAAACCCTATATCAACTCGTCTGGCCAACGTGATATAGTAGGCCAAAGCCGTGCTAAGGCTCCTCAGCTCTGTTTCAGACCTCTGCCTACGTCCTATGGATATGATTAATGAGAATACTCCATAGAGAATGGAAGCCGACCAACACTCACCAAGAGGGGTGTAAAGATATACCTACACGTTAACAGTTTTAAAACACAGACGTACTATAGTATTTTATTTGTTTAAGGATATATAATATAAATGATTTACTATGATTACTGTATAAATGAATAGGATTATAAAACAGGTATTTTCATCAGTCATTTCCTGAATAATAGTAGTTTTATTTATAAATAGTCAATGATAAACAATATTACGATTCAAGACTTAGGTAATTATAACAAGGCCTTACCACGATTTCTAAAAAACTTAGTCTCGTTCTTGCCATTTAGGCTACGGAACCCTAAAAATTGATTAAAATACTTTATAATATGTGTATTTTTCTCACAGCACAAATCTCTTTTTATAATCACTATTATACTAAGTTGTAGGTAATAAATCTTGTGTAGTATTATGAGGCGAACATCGTTAGTCGTAGTGACCTAAATCGCCTAAAATGGTAAAGTTTCACATGTGCCATCTGGTTTGTGCCTAATCACGTGTTACTATAATTCACCAAAACCACTTATCTCGGACGTTTATTTCGCAGAGGTTTTCTTTAAATTGAACAACCACTCAATATATTTAACTATCTGCTTCAAAATATTTTATAAGGGGCTGAAACTAGTATTTATGTGTCAATAGAGCTCTTATTTTCACAATTTGATCTAAATCAAATTAATTTTTTGTGTTATTTGTATAATTTGTATAAATTGTTTTCACAGCATCTAACAAATCTTCAACAAAAATATATTTTCCTTCTAAAGTTTGTTTCATCTA
This sequence comes from Hypercompe scribonia, assembly GCA_949316085.1. Lineage (NCBI taxonomy): Eukaryota > Metazoa > Arthropoda > Insecta > Lepidoptera > Erebidae > Hypercompe > Hypercompe scribonia. The sequence continues at coordinate 7,879,829 of OX438972.1, read as the reverse complement.
TTCCCACGTAGTTAAGCATAAATACTTAGATTTGCAAAATCGTATAACATATGTAATAAAATGTCCGTGTTCACCATTGCTAACGTCTAATATCGAAAACCAATACTTATTTTTCTTGCAGTACCTACATACAAACTAAACACGTTTATTATCGAATATGTGACACTTGTACGCATATTTGTTTCTTGGACTATGACATTAATTTAAAAATGGAACGTAGAACAAGATTTGCCATCACAAAAAAAATGCTACAAAATAGAAAAGAGGTTGTTGTAGGTGTGACGTGTGAGGTGAATTTCTAGATTGACACTCTAAGAAGCTCGAAGGTAAACCACTAAAGACGTAGTCTTATTTATAAAAAGGTAACTAAACAACGGATTGACTTCGAAATACTTTAACGTATAAGATATTTACACAATGTACAAGAAAATTAAACAGGTATCCAGTATTTTAGTTTAATTTTCTATGGAATTAGCATAGGAACACTTGTTATTGCTTTTGTAATGATCACAAATGCCATCATTTGTTAAGTTTTAAATTAACTTGATTTTGTGATAGGTTTTGACAAAGCTACTTCTCTCTGCAAACAACTCTCTTCTACAAAGAACTCTAATATGTAGCTGCCAAACAAACATAGTATCTACCTTTTCGCTTTAACCTATCAGAAAGCAAAAAAAAATAGTAAGTTAATTTTCGTCATTTACCTACCCACAAAGCAAATATCAAATTTGACACTGTCAAAATCTGATATCAAAATAACTTGTAATTAAAGTTCGTTAAAATATAAATCAACTAGGACCGTAGAGAAATGTCGCCGGTTAAAAACAAAACCGCTTCAAGGAATGGCAAATCTTTCTCTAGCCGCACTTACCTCGTTGGTTGACGTTATATAAGAAGAACTCGTCGCACCATCGACTTACCTTTGTATTCAAGTGCTGTGTAAATGGAAAACAATGGTGGGACTCATTGTATAGATAGCCGATAATATTATGAATAAACCCTTGATGACTTACTCTAGCCGAAGAATTACATATGACATCAGATATCTAAATATATCCTGCTTCAATGAAACCCGTTGGAATCAATCGAAATTTAAAAATCGAATCCCTCCATTGTAATGACTTAAGAAAAAAAGCATACCCACAATTTAAATTCTGAACATTATTAGCGCACTATCAGGTTGGAAACATAGGTTGTGAATAAACTAAATTAAAAAAAAACAGCTTAACATCCCTGAGTTCCCCTCACATGGCTCTCCCGAACTTGTTTAATGTCAAAAACTTATCTCAAGAAGGGTAAGAATAAAGAAGTATTCAGTTTCTCACTGCGGGCCCCGGTCTAAACGAGCCTATGTAAGGGGAGCCCTGATAATAATAAGCACGAAAAACATGCATGAAAAGGAACACAAAACCCTTGCGATAGTTTCTGTACAGCTGCCGTCTCACAATACGAGGATTATACACAAAATATAATTACAATCGTCATTTTTATATAAAGCATGTTTTGAAATCCGGTGCAAGCGAAAACAATCAGCACTCGTGTTGCGACACAGCAGTTTACAAATACAACGCACCGATCAAACCACCGGCTGATATGTGATCTCGCATGCTCATTTCGCAAGGTTACTATCTGTTACGGCACTGTTTCACCAAATATTCAAAGCTCACCTTTCTAATTCTCTTCTTCATGATACGCTCAGCGGCGTACACGCTGTCACCCAGCTCCATCTTGTGCATCCCCAGGTTGCGAGACGAGATATACAAAATCCAAAATAAACACTGCAATCCAAGTTATTGTGATCCAATCACTGCATCCGTTTGTTGTGGCACTGCAATCCGATACACATTCTCTGTCACAACACTCCTCGTCACTGCCAATGTTTAAAGTTGGCGCGCGAACGATCCTTTTCGCTGACCGGCAGCGATACGTCCTCCCTGCACAACGTCACAGAAGAAACTGAAGCAGGGGGAGGCGTCCGCCGCCGTCGCACCCCGCCTTCACCGCCGCGTCACACTCCGCGCACAGCCGATAGAGAGCGCCACCGGTCGTACAACACCCGCTCGATATTCTGTAAACAACGTTATTTTCATCAGTTTTGTGTTTTCAGCGCCCACACTTACATTCTTTCACTTAATTACCGTATTATCGATAAAGAGTACTTTAGATGTAGCGATATTTTCGATTTATTTGTTGAGATATGTATGTGTGCAAATCTATTTACTATTAATTAAAGTATATAACGTAGTATATAGATAATTTACATAATCATGCAATTAGTAGTAATTAGCATAGAAAGGGCAGACGGTGGACGTAAGTGAACATACAAACGTAAAATGTAAGCAAGGTAGTCGATGGCAACGGTGTCGGTGGCGCGAGCGGTAGGTATATTGCGTCGGCAAAGTGGTTGTCGTAGCGGAGTGAATGCGTCCCGCTCGAGTCGGTGGCGGCGCGGGGTGCGGGCGGAGGGGCGCGCGGCGCGGTGGAGGCACAACAACGCGGCGAGCGCGCCACGTTGCCGCGCCGCGCCAGCTGCCAGAGAAAGACCGAGCGCCTACCCTATTATTTACGCGCGACGTTGCCAGCCCGACCGGCCTACGTTCATTACGAGGACACCGCTTTTACGTTACATGATCCGCTTTACAAATACACCATTATCTCCACAACTACAATACGTTGTACGGTTCTGACTGCATTACCTATATTATAACTATTATAAGGACTGTTAGACGTATAAATTAAATGTATACCTGTACTGTAGAAATTTTGGCAGGCGGCAATGAAGAGCGTAACGCGTTCCGGTCGAGAACCGAACGCGAATTCTGTACCGACGTGTGCGGAATGTCAAGATATTCGCTAGAAACGTCAGCGAAAGCGACCAGCCAACAGTGCGCGCGTGTAGTAACTAAGGCATTTTCGGTCGTATCGAATCGGGTTGGCATTCGTGAAAGGTCGGTATTTTGGGCCTCGCGGGGTGCGGGACGCGTGAAACGAGATGCGTTCGGATTGGTGGACGAGCGCAGGCGGCGGGCGCCGTGACGGGTGAGCCAATCGGATCGCTGGAGCGGAAAGGCGGGGCGGTCGAGTGCGAGTCGGGTTGTTGCCTTCTCTGTCTGGCAGGCGGTCGGTCGATCGGCGCGTTGTTTTTTGTCCGAGGCGAGTCTCGCATATAGAAGAATAAACGGACATTTTGTTGTGGATTAGGCGGTCGACGAAGGGTCGCCGGATGCGGGCGAGCACATTTATTTATTTAGTTTGTATTGTTGTAGCGTGGCGCGGGGAGAGATATGGCGCGATAAATAGACGAGCTGTGGGCCCGCGCCCGCGGGACACGTCCGTCGACTTATTTTTAAAACTGTCACGTGTGATGTATGAGCGTAGCATTTATCGCCGTTGGTTCCTCGTCAATATCATAAATATGTCCATTATTCCACACCTATTATAGCACTGGCGAAACTTTTCTTCGTTTAGTAAACAGCTTTTAGAGGGTCGATCTACTTCGTAGTGTTACTTGAATTGGACACACATTTGTATTTACAAATAAATAAGGCCACCTAAGTTTAGAAGGTTTTAAAATTAGCTGTTTATTATAGAAGATCAAGGAACCCGCTTACAATATTATATATTTTCGTTGATGCGCTATCTTCTAATAGACTTCTAACAGATCTTTTATCTTTTAACAGAGAACGAGTCGAATCATCGATAGACAGAATAACTCCGATCGGCTCGACTTCTTAACTTGGGAGATGTTGAGAATTGTAGCCATATTTAAGATTCTTTATCATTTGAATCACGGAGAGTGTTTCGAAGAATCTGTTTTTTCGTGACTTCCGTTATTGTTCTACACGGCAATACTTCCATCCCCATCATTTGGACACTCCATCGGTACGGGTCATAGACTGCACAAAGCAGTATTAATTTCTAAATCATCATATTGCGACACCGCGCGTTGTACGACAACATTTTTCTTTTCAATTCAATCTATGTAATTCTACATATGAGCCTTAAATATAACCTTATCTCTCTCGAATTTTGAACGAGTGATTTTTAGTTTGTTTCACAAATGAAGTGCTTACATTATAAACATAAAAATTTCGTACCATACTAACCGTCAATAATCTATAATCTTATTTTCATCGTACTCATACAACCAATCTATGACACAAATTATCGCCTGCGGTACTTTCAGACCGATACGACCTTGAAACCTTCAAGAAAAGAACATAGGAACTTCTATCTGAAACGCGTTTGTGCTTTCAAACTGACAGATTGCACAGATGACGTAGTGGCTTCAGTGGTCGCCACGACGCTCTCTACCACGCTAAGAGTTGTGGGTCAATATGTGATCCACAAATTGTTGCTCCGAGTTTGGGTGTTCTGATACCATTTTTTGTATGTTTACAAAGACTCCCGTGGCATAGGATATATTAATAATACATGCGTCGTGTTTTAGAAAAAAAACTTGTAAATTCTATATTTTGAAACTTGTTCTAGGACATCAACATAATTTTTATTTTATATACATATTAGTTTTCCTATCAAAGTGAGCACAGTACGTACGGACACATCAAAGACGTGAATCGATTGTGATCTTGTAACATATCGCTCCACACGCGTTGTTCACCCGTTGCATAAAGAAGTCGTATAAATATAACAAATTATATTCCATCAGTAAGTATAAGTATGTGTTATATATATTTTTACGATGTCACTTTAAGACTTGTAAAATAAATCATCACTTCGTGATTTCACGTACCGAATTCGTTTTGATGTATGTCGGTTCTAACAGTTGTCTAAACCACAATTTTCTTATACTTGCAATAGAATTTTAAATTGACAAGATCTAGGTTTAAGCGAGTAAGTAAAGAAAGCCCTGAGAACTTGCGCTGACAATAGAAATACAATTAACAATGCGGCTTTCTCTCTCACGCATCTTTCTGGCCAACGTCATAAAAAAGACCGTTCCACGCCACCACCGTCTCGAAGTCTTGCAAAATACCAAGTAGCCTTTTCCCTTCTTTTTTAGATTTTTAACATCTGTTTCAATTGTCATTTAAATGATGCAAATGCTTAGGTATAACTATTCTATTTTATAGAACGGAGTCCGTGTCTACTTTGGACAGAACCAATATCTTTTTCCATTCTTAAAACCGTTGTGATTAAAGAAAAAAGGAAAATGGCTTAGAGATAGAGTGATTGTTAGCCAGAAAGATATGTAAATTTTGTCCTTACAGATATTTAGATATTGACAGTGTTAAAGGAGATGATTCTCAGTCCAGAATTTGTTTTATTTTTCCTATGGTTACGAAGTGAACGAATTAGATAGGATATTCTCTATACCTATTTCTGCAGAAGAAAATCGCCGAATACAATGGATTGATGCATCCAAAACGTGACATAACACCTTGGATTCCGAAGTGATTATGACGTGAACTCCGAATGATAACCTGCTTTCTCATCTCAAGCTTGACCTGAAACTAGCGTATTTCGGTCACAAAATATGCAGAAGCAATGAAAATTCAGAAAAAAATGCTGTTGTTAGGTAAAAGAAGGTCAATTATTGCGTGATCATTTAACAATAAGATAGCCCTACCAAAAAACTAAATAAACTCGTCGCGCAGCAATTTCTACTAGGTAGAAAGAGCGGTGCTGGCAAGATTCTAAGATTACCCTATGCATGTGCTTTCAATCGGTCTTCTAAGACGTTATTGATGGAGATTATGTCTTGTAAGACGCCTTAAGGCTGAAATGATAAACTTACTGCGAGTTATAACGCGGCCAAAGTTAGACTAGGCTAGCGCTAGCCAAAATAAATACTGCAAGGATAGGAATTAATGAGAGCAAACATTAGGAAAATTGTAGCAACATGTTTTCCTAACCAGTTTCAACGAAGACCAGCTGACTACATACTACTACATAGGAGATACTATAGTGCACTAGTGTGTGCCCAAACGCAGGTCCACTCTCTGTTCCTTCACTTTCACATGACGGCTATTCGACTTGACCGAGGAGAGGTCAGGTGCAGAATCGACGATTTTACGTGCTCTCCAAGACACGGGGCTTAACACCCCAACTGCCGAACTCCAGGTTGTTGTTGTGTAATTCTATAGTCCGGGAAACTTAATAAAACTTTTTGGTAGGACCCGGAAATCTAACCCGAAACTTCTTGATTTCCAGTCGCATACGCTTACTGCTAGACTGACGAAGCAGTGTACCTGATCCACTTATAAGTAAATTAATAGATATTTATCTATGCCAACTTTGCGTCTGTACTGTAACATACTATTATACTAAATAATAATTCCTATATATAATAATTTTATATATTTTTAAAAGTTATTTATTGTGTAAATACACGTTGCATTTAAAAAATTAAGTTATGGCAGCCAGGTTAACGAGGAGAAAGCTTTGGAAAGGCTTCTTAGTTTTTATTTTCTGAAAAGTAACAACACCCGCATTAGGAATTAATCCTGTGTCGCGGGGGACTTAAGAAATAAGAAACGGACACAAAGAACATCCAGACTTAGACTAACAATTTGTAGATCACACAAAGTGTTGTCCCATGTGGGATTTGAACCCATAACACACAGCGCAGGTGTGAGCGGCATTCGATGAAATAGGACGAGACCTGTCACCGCCAGCAATCGTTGCTGCCATGCTGGCGGGTGAGGAAAGCTGGGCCGCAGTGGTCTCTTTCTGCGAAGCTATAACAGCTCCAGAAAGAGACCGCTGAACGGGATCGGGAGAGGGCCGATCCCGAGCGGAGAAGACATCGGCGGCGTTATGAGCCGTCCACGGGACCGCGAGTCGCCAGGGAGTGGGGACCTCTGGTGGCGGATTAGTTACTGCGGTCGGCAATAGAATAATTTGTTGCGGCCTGGTCGCAAAAATGCGATCGGGCCGCAACAAATTATAACAACCGGACTGATTTGTGGGGAAGCCTTTGTGGCCTCCCCAGGATAGGATCTGACTAGGCACGGCGTTGATTTTGGAGGGGACCTGAAATAATATGGTTCGGGTCCCCTTCAGAGAAGGACACCTGAGACCGTCCGCCAAGGTATGCCAACCGTGCAGCCATTGGATTACACAAGTATAGATTACTGCTAAATAAGTTGGAAGTAGGTACGTAGATATGGTAGTAATTTTGATTTCGATATGATGACGGTAGAAGATCGGGCAGACCGATTTGATTGCGTTGATATAATGGTAGGTCACAGATTGATGAAATACAGTGTTGTACAAAAATAGTTGTCTCATGTATTTCGAAATAATTTACTGTATGTTGTTTGTACATTCCTAGTCGATTTAGGTCACGACGGCCAGTCTCAACGGCGACCAACCAACTAAGCAGGAGATATTACAGTGCGCAAGTGTGTGCGCAAACACAGGTACACTTTCTGTTCCCTTACTCTCACAATCCGATGGGGCAACTAGAGACCAGGTGCAGGACCGACGGCTTTACGTACTCGCCGAGGCACGGGGGTTACGGCCCTACCTTCCACATTTCGGGCTGTTATTCTTGATCGGCTTATAGCTTATCGGTTAACCGCTAGACCGATGAGACATTTCAAGTACAGTGTAGCGCACTATCAAAGGCCGTTGATGTGATGGAGTGTGAAGTATACCATGTCTACATTTTCGTGTAGACAAGTCATAAGCTCACTGAGGTCAAAGAGTATCGCTAAAGACACCATATTTCGATGTCAGGTGTATCTTAGGAAAAAAGATAGGTCTGCAGGGTTGGTCACACTGACTGTTAAGCGTCGTGGATTGGATTCACATTCAGAACAAGTCATTGTGTGATCAACGCGGTGATTTGCTCTGTTTGTGTGTAATTTATATTTAACTGATATGTATTTAGATATACGAGTATGAGTTTTTTTTTCGGCAATAGTACAGGTTCTGTCTAGTTAGGAATCAAATCGCTATGTGTGAGATGTGTTAGTTTATTATTATATAAAGGCTCTAAGTAGGTAAGTATGCCTAATATTTAAAATAGGTTATTAAACATTAAGAATAATTACTTTTCATAAAATACTTCGAGTAACTACGTACCTATATCAAAAATGTTCATTTCACCAAGGTATTTCAATGAAGATTCCTTTATTGCATGTAATTTAAATGTGAGTTTAAGATATATCTATAGGAAAATAAAGATATTGAACATGCGACTGGGGTCTATGCCCATGGCGGTAGTAGTACGATGGAAACGAACTAAATGAAATATTTATTATATAGTTTTTAAAGTGCCCCATTTTTTTATTTCACTAAATGTGTAAGGGGCATAATGGTGATTGATTACGATGTGTGTGAGATTTTTTTCGTAATGCAGCATTTCTATTGCACTGATGAGTGGTCACGGTTTGAGTACACCCCCTGCCACCCGTGACCACAAGAGGGATCCATCCCGGGAAGGAATGAAACTATTGGAGGCAAATACAAAAGTTTATGGCAGTTTCTATGAGAGAGGTTCTACGTAATTAAGTGTATTTTCACAGTCTAAAAACAAACAAACTTATAAGGCTTTGAATATTGAATTCAATGCTTATAAAACTCAAAACATAACAAGATTATTTTAAATATAAATCTCTAGACTCTAAATTGCAGTGGGGGTACACACACTGATGGATTGTCGAATGGACTCAGCTCTGCAGCATATGTGGTGGTAGAAACAGTTAGGCTAGTGTATTTTAGCTATTTCCATACTTAGTGTAATGTCATATGGTATTATGTTGTAGGAGGACGCTGTTAACATTCAAAGTATCTTTGTGTTGCAGAAGAGGGCTACTCGTGCGAATTATTAAGACAGTTACTGAGGCATAAGTTTAGAGAAATTGGTATCATGACAGTCGTATCTCAGTACATAAATGAAAATTTTGAAAATATATTTATTTTTTCACATAGTTTAGCGACATTCCTAATATTAACATTAGAAGTAAAGGTAGACTCGTGTTGCTTACGACTAGATTAAAAAAAATTAGCAAATCTTTTCAAGGTCAAGGTGTACAATTCTACAATAAAATTTCAAGCAAATTTCAAGAACTAAGTGTTGTTTAAGTCCTTAATCAAATAAAAGCTATATGAAAAGACTTACTACCCAAATTTTAGATTATTTACATAAATGACAAGTTTGTTTGGGATTGACACTACTCACTCCCGCATTTACTTTTGTTGTGTTTGAAAGTGAATTGATATTTAATTTATTGTTTGATTTCATATTTCTTTTTTTTTATATATTGTAAATTGTAATTGAATATTTTTGTGTTTGTAAAGGACAGTATAATCTAGGCTTGTAGTAAGTACTAGTTCACATTTAGTGTTTTTCTAATGGTTTTGAGTGTTTCTACGGCCTAACGTTCTGCTCGCGGTGATGTCGCACTTCGGGTCTTTAAATCTTGACTAATGCTGGTAAGATGCCACAATGGTTGGGGTTCGTATCTTGTCTTGTCTGGTCGTTCTTTCTTCAACTAGAGTCAACTTCAAAAGGTTACTACTACACTCGCTTAGTTTAATCAATTTAGTATTTAATCAATGTGGTTTGTTTCGGTCTTTCCTGAGTGAGTCTTAGGAATTGCCGGCGTCTTTTAGATATAAAGTCCGATGTGTAAAAATATCTGCAAAAGATTTACTTACTTGCATCATCATTTATATGAGTGAATATTTCAGAATCGAAATCATTAAAACAACCTACTGTCTATTGAAAACGTGGCTTTGCCGTAACGTGGTTTCGGGGTGTCTCCAAACATTTGATAAAAGATTAAAACATGCAGGTGGAGTATCCTCTTTTAGTTTAGTTACGGATTGGATGTTTTATACGACAAATTTTCTTTAATCATTATTCTCGTCCCTATACGATGAGATTTACGTTTTGCCGTGGTGGTGGTCACCTCAAGGACTTGTTCACTAAAGAATCTAGACCTATAGGTATACTCAGTATTTTTAAACGTATCTTTTAGATTCAGAGGAATATAGGCACAGAGAAACAGAACATTCCAAATGTGCCAGACCCGCCACGTGAGAATATTAGACATAAGGAACGGTATCTCTTCAAAATAGGTAAACTCAACTCAAAATAGGGTCTCCTAATTTACGTTTACTCTTTTTTCACTGTGTACAAAATGTTTGAATGTTTTGTTTGAAACCAAAAACATACCTATTTTCTATTTATATAGCCAAGATTCTGATACAACATACTTATCTAACAATTGTTTTGAGTGATACGTCCATTAGGACTTAACGAGTGTAGGTAATTACTTACGCTACAGGACGGCACTAAGGTTTCAAACCAATCTGATTTCACTAACCGTACATTAGCAAAGTATTTAGCTGGCTGAAGTTAAATTTAAAAATAATCATTTCCTTTAGTATTGCGGAACAAATTTAGTATTATCAAGGATTCGCTAGAACAATTATACAACCATTTCCCGGAACACCGCACGCTTCTTTATGACGGACAGTCTCGGTGAGTGTAGACACACCTTTTCTAGTGTTGAATAACCGGGTTTTTTGTGGTGTGAAAACGAGTGTGATCTTTAGGTAGTCGAGAGATTACGATATACGAGTATTATACTTCTAAACAAAAGAAAAATTTCAGACAGTCTATTAACCCATTACTTCCCACTGTCATATTTTTAGGCCACCAGATTACCAATTATTATCTTAAACTAGTGTTAAATTTTATAACTATTTTTCCATAAAAAAAAATATTTTGATAAAAAAATACAGTGACATTATTTAGATATATAATTTCAAAGTTTATAGGTATGTATATCTGGTACCCGTTAAGAGTTGTTGTTGTTTGTTTTATATAGCTAATTACAGCTGTATAAATAAAAGTAATTATTTATTTCAAATGACCTAAAATTGTTGGGAAACCTTTACTAAACGTGAAATAGCCATTAAAGTCGTAATAATATATTTTTTTCTTAACATATGATCCCAAGGTCATACATAGATATAGGACAGGCTGATTCAGACCCCGGAATAAATAAATTTTAATTTTTTGCTTCACATTTATTTTTCTTACTGTATTTATTAATACAGTAAGAAAAATAAATATATTTTGTAATTTGAATAGAAATCTAAATTTTTCGATGGTTGAGAAGTAATGGGTTAAAAGCCGTGTCTTTTATTAATTTTCTTGTCTATAATATGTAAAGTACGAGGAAATAAAATAATACTAAATAAGTACATTTTAGAAGATGAAATTTCGGTATTACAGATGTTCGGAATGTGCGCGTGGGCAGCACAGATCGTTATCGAGCCGATGTTACCCGACAACATACGAATTAATCACTTAGAAAATTGTTAACGACTTTTGGACGTGGGACGGACATCATTAAAAAAAATTAAGTAATGTTTTATTAAATATTAATGAAATGTTAAAATATTTAAGGTAATACGAGTTTTATTTTTATTAATTTTGTTATAATAACGTATTATGTCGCTTTAATAGAATGTAGGCTTCATGTTGTCAGAGAAAAAGTTGTCGAAGTGTAGTAGGGCGTTATTTGCTAATTAAAAGAGTTCTAAGTCAATTTAAAAAAGAAGAGGTTTACAATTAAGCTTAATTTTATTTTCACGTTTGGTAACTTAGAATTCTGTCATTTATGAGAGATTTATATGGCCCAAAAATACAATGTTTTATATTTTTCTTTTATTTCCATTTTTTTGTCTTTTTTTAATTTTTATTTAAGGTCTATGTTCAACTATAGGCTATTAAAGGCCTGCAGGCTTCGATGATGAGAAATTAGATTTTTTACCATGAGGGCTACTAACTTTCCGTTTAGTCCTATTTAGATTTTAAGAAAAATACCAGCTCCAAGAGTGGAAAGTAAGGAACAAAGTATATAGATTAATGTGAAATTATGATGTGAAATGATTTAGACCATTTTTTGTTCCAATCTTTTTTTGCACGTTAGTAGGTATGTATTAATTAGCTGATGACTTACTTTTAGCTAACTGCACTTAGGTTGGTACGGAGCTTATTCCAAATACTTCAGGACCAAGTAGGTACTTACAATATCAAGAGGGATAAAAGTTTAGGTGCTCTTGTTTGTTTTTTTTCTGGATATATGATGTTTCTAATCATTCTGCAACATATATCATCATCATGATCATCATCATCAACAGACTTTAACAGTCCGCTGCTGGACATAGGCGTCTCGATAGCACGGAGGTTTTGGCCTACTATATCATAGTATATATCGGTTGAACTCGTTCGTCAGGCGATTTGTACTTAGGTTATTCAAATTTTTATGAGTTCCAGTATGGTTATGCGAGTTCAAGAAACTGGGAATTAAAAAGGTTTTTGAATTATCCATATTTTTATTGATTACATAATATGTAACCTATGTGTGCCTGCCTCACATGATTTTACACCACCTAAAGGTTGACTGGAAGAAAATGGCCTGGGTAAGTTTGTCGATGTACAAAAGTGCATAAACTTATATACCTAAATAAATCAATTATGTTGTGGCTGTAAAATTCTAAAACCTTAATTTAAAAGAAACTGGCTTTTGCAAGTGGCTTTCCTTGAGCTAAACAAAAATGGCCATTTTGTTAATGACTAGCTGGCCCACGCAACAGCTCTGTCAAAAGGAATACATTTTCCCGGTATTAATGCACGGCTCCTATTGGTCGTAGCGTGAAGTTATTTTTGCTTATAAATGGGCAACTCGGAACAGGAAGAATCATTTTGTAAGAAAAGTTAAATAGCTTTTTCTTGTTTATTTCTCGCAATTTTTCGTATTTTACCATCGTTTAAACTTCGCTGAACTACCACAAATATTTCGATACTAAAATTATTCGAAGCTTCAGTAAGTTTAATGAATTGCAATTATTTTTTAAGCATAGGTAAATTATATTATCTCTACTTATTAGATAATTTTCTCGGCAAAGGGTACCGAATGATTCTTTTTAATATTTATTCGTATTTGCAGTTCATAGGGTTCTCACCGGAAATTTGGGGCCCAAGCCAATCTCACCTGCAAGTCGTGAACCTGCTGATCGATGGACGAGGCTCTGGCACAACATCCCGATTATCGGCAAAAGGCTTGCCACCTTTTACATAGTACCGAAACACGGCGAAAAGTGAGCGTTTAATATACCTTTGCCTACCCCTCAGGGGAAACAAGCGTGATTGTGTGTATTTTTATGTTTGTAAATACGGTACACTGAATTTACACATACTTTGTAGGTACACTAAAAACAAAACTTTTAAAACAATAGTTGAATGCGGGCAGCACGGACCCGGCTATTGTGGAGAACCTTGTGGGAGGCTTATCTCCAATAGTGGGCGTCTGTTGGCAGAGATGATGATAATGATACAAAATGGTCGAAGTTTTTTATATAATATAAGGGACAAACAAGGAAACGGGTCAACTGATGGAAGGTGAGTACCGCCGCCCACGAACGCCTGCTACTCAAGAGTATCAATCGCGTTGCTGGTCTTTGAAGCAGAGGTATGCTTTTTTCTTGAAAGCTTGGATGTTGCTAGGATTAAAGTCTCTTGTGAAACACACAGTTGTGAAGGGAGTGTGGATTATTATCTAAGTGATGGGTATGGAAGTTTTGCCGCGTGGAAAGATGACGGAAGGTTGTTGCCGGTATTTGTCTGAACAATTCCTCGGATCACTCTCCCGTACATATCACAGAACAAAGAAATCTGTTCTGTACCTAATACATAGGACAAATAATTCAGAGGGAAATTAAGTCAGGTCGATCCGATTTTGACGATTAACTATGTAAGTTTTAACTTTTGTTTTGTCACTGACGATCTACAAAACTATAGCTATCGCTATAGCTAGTAGCGAGGGTTGGACAGACGGACGGGACGTTTTTATGGTAATTTTCTTGTTGTGTTAGAATTGATTTTGACCACAGATAAATGTGAAAAGGGTTGTTCTTGAGTTATCGTGTCAGAATCTAATACGGTTTAATGTCTCGAGTCTTACATTGTCTTATTACAAAAATTAGATTAACAAATGTGTGAACTATAAGTCATTATAAAAATTCTGAAGGAGACATTAATCTTAGTATTGTGTTTGTTCATGGTTTTTATAACAATCATGGTAGGTATCTCAAGATAATTATTTTTATTTGCATATTTGTTTGCTGTATGTAAAGTATTTATGTTCTGCCACCCTTGATGGATATTATATCTACATACTTGTATTGTGAGGGAGCACTTTATTTGTGGTCGGAACAGATATGTAATTGGCAATGGCACTAGAAAAATAATTTATTAACGTACATAGGTAGGCATTGGCTATTTTACTTTAAGTCTCCTAGCAGACCTGTATAGATTATGTACAGTCACTAAGGTAAAATAATTGCTAACAAAGTACAACTATCAAAAAGGCTAGATTAGATAACAAAAGTTAAAAAAAATATTTCATCAACTGTAATTATTTGCCGAGATCAACTAGTCAAACCATAATGACCCGCCTCGCCACCATAAATAATACCTTTGCGATCCTTCCAAAACTGGTTTCCACAAAAAAATATATGTTGGACAAAAACAAGACAAAAGAACAAAAGCTATTGTACCTACGTAGGTGCCTATTTAAATTTTGGAATCAAAGGAAAACGATTTGAGTTTGTAAGGAACTGAAAAGCCAACGAGAGTCTTACTTTTAAACGAAGAAAAATAAAGCGCTTCAAACATTTAGCAGTTTTGTATAACATATGAAAATCAAGCGATACAGCGCTTTATTGGTATACGTTGTAGCTGAGACGCCGGGACTGCAATAACTAGGGTATCCCATTGATCCATGCGGCTTTATACCGACGATATAAATTGAATCTTAGTGCTCATACATATTAAGTCGATGTTTAGTTGATGCGAGTTTGTTTTTATAATAACCTGGCTTACATAAAGGGGATGTGGGATCTCACAAAATTGCGCGTGGTGTTTTGAACTGACAATAGATGTTCTGGGAAGTGAACTTTTGCTTTCTTTGTACAAATTTGCAAACGAATTTCGCACAGCACAGCACGAATGAAAGGATAACAATGGTAAATTAAGATAAGAAAGCGATCTTTTTAGACAAAGGTTGTAAAAGTACTATAAAAATATATTTGAATATGATTCTCAAAATAGGAAAAAAAATAATAATGGCCGTTATGTTTCTAATTTATAGGATTCAAACCTAGAAATAACTATACAATTTCTAAGCTCAGAGTCACCAAAACAGCAGCAGTTTGTGTTTTATTGACGAACCATAACGGTTAAGTATTTAAAAAGATATTTTCTATTTTCCTTCACAGATCACGTTTCGGTAGATATTAAGAGCAGGACCGACGGCTTTACGTGTTTGCCGAGGCACGGGTGTTAAGACCCCAACTCCCTGTCTCCGGGTTGATATTAAGCACTTCTATATTTAGAAAAACTCAATAAAATCATGTTTCGGTAAATATAAATAAAGTAGATACTGAGGTGCAGATGTTCATTAGAACTTGTTAAGATTTGACAGCAAATACTTAGACACATAGCTAATAAACTGAACTGAACTGAATCATTATAAAAATTGGGAGTATAAACAAGCACCTATGGAGTAAAAGATTGCTTAGACCGATGGTAACCAAGATGTTTATGCAATAAAGTTTTGGACATATTACTAAACTAAAGACTAAACTAAATTTCCCATTGAAGTACCATACTTAAATTTTGAAAAGTGGCAATGTGTTTAGTAAAATTATTTCAAAGGATATATTTAGTAAGAATGACACGATATGGATGCCTATCAGTGACGACTGAGAGACCACCTTTGAGTGTAACTTTTGGGTGGCTACTTTTATAAACTGGAGGCTAAAACAGCTGTTAAGGAATTTTTAATAAAAATTGCTGTATTTCAAAGTGAATAGAAAATATAGTCCATCCGTAATAAAAGTACAGGTAAACTTACACAAAAAAATGTTATCAGTTAATAGCTTGTCTAAAATGTCTATTATTCACTAAACGGTTTAAAGTAGTGGTAAATATCACGACATGTCCACTAATATCAGCTATTGGCTTATTTTGCCGAAAAGTTGATGATGTTGTCCTAGCCGATTTCGGCCACGCTGGTCGATCTCAACGGAGACCAGCCAACGAAGGAGATATGGCATATGAGTATAAACCCAAGTGCACTCTCTGTTCCCTTACTCTCACAATCCGATGGGACAGCTATCCGACACGACTGGGGAGAGATCGAGCGCAGGACCGACGGTTTTACGTGCTCTCCGGGGCGCGGGGGTTGAAAATAAAATATAATAAACTTTATTGTACACAGATTTTTTTCCAGATTACATACAATAAGAGCATATCAGTTGGGTGACCGTGTACAAATGACAGACTCCCGGCTGTTATTAAACATTTCTACAATTAAAAAAACTCAACAGCACTTTTCGGGTCTGACCCGGGAATCGAACCTGAGACCTCTAGGGTCGCATACACTAACCGCTAGACCTACCAGGTAGATCAAAAATACACCGATTCATTAAAGAAAAAGTCCAATCGAAAGTAGTCTTGAAGGAGATTAATTTGTACAAGGATGTCAAACACCTACGGAAAGTTGGAATGGGAATTAATCTGCCCATCTCAATTTTCGAGCCGGAAAATTTCGCTTATAAGTTTAAGTGGAAGATTAAGGTTTGGTAACTTCTGCGAATTTTCAAAAGAACGATTGGATATCAGTAAAAATTAATCGAGAAAATTGAGGACTTATCCACAGCGCGATGAAGATTGGTCCACGGCTTATTATAGTGACACCATATTGACATCCCAATTTGGATTTTAGAAAATCAAGCGATTCTAGTACCTGAATGTAGTGATACCGATAAATATATGTATATACCTAATGCCCAAATATGGTTTTATTAATAAAGTGTGATAAAAAAAACATAGTATGTGATGGAAAATGGTTATCATAGAGTGTAGATCCTTTCGATTTAGAAATATTAGTCTTCAATAATTTCTATAATACTCGTAATTGATATAAAATGAAATAAAATAGCCTCCTTATTTAACAATTTTTTTTTAATGATTGGAAAAATAAGAAACATTTCGCAGCCATCACATTTTAATTAGAATTTTTATATGCTCCTCATGTGATTCCTCGTTAAATAAAAAGGTAGGGAAATGAAGACATTTGTGGTCAGTCGGTGTTTCTAAGTGTCTTCTTCAGACACAAGCCGGATTTGTATAGTTCACACTGGGTTAGAAAACGTTGTAGATCGAAAAAAGTCATTGTGTTTCAATTCCGTTTTTCCATCTAACGTTTGCCTTACTTTAATTATCCAAATTAACTTTATCCCTTTCGGCCCGTCTAAAGCCGATTATCTACACTCTTAAGAAATATCGTTGGTCTGTTGACATAAGTGGTGATTAAGAATATCAGTGGCTATTGAAAAAGACAGGAAAAAAGACGACGAGGACTATGAAATGACTCGTGTATTTAATGTTTGGTAGACTCGTTAGTGGGTAACTCTTTGTGTACATTTCGATGTTATCTCACAATCTATCTTTTATTGTATATTTCGTTTTATGATAGAATCGCACATCTTGTATTATTCAGAATACTTATGATCAGTTACTCGGTTAGTACTGTCGGCGAAAACTAATAAAGTGAATGTGATGTCCGATTTTCTGTATATGACGCGTTTTGTGATGAAATGAGCTAGATGAAAACGGATCATTTTGAAATTAAGTTTTTGAAATACATTATATAAATGTTAAATAAATTGTGAATTTTCAAAGTCAACACTAAGAACAAACTGAGTGCAGAACAAGCAAACCTTACCTTTTAGTTTAGACGACAATAATCGTAAAAATGTGACTTATGAAGGACACTGTGACTTGATTTATATTCACGATTTTACTAACTGACAGTTTAAGCCATTCAGTTGTGGTGATGTAAAGCGCAGCTATTTCGGGCCATTACTTGGAGCAAAGAGGAAGGAGGACGAATGACTTACGTATATGTCTCTATACTTTTTGTGTCATTCAAAGGAAAATATTTGTTAAATTATTTTTTTATTCCATCAATTTGGATGTGATTAAATAATAATAATGTTGTACAACTAGTTTCGTCGGCACATTTGGTCATGCAGAATTTTTCAATCTATTTAGCTTTTATCTGTTTTTGAATGTATTCCTGTGTCGCGGGGAACTTTACAAACATAGATGAAACGAACACAAAGAACATTCAGACTCAGAACAACAATTTATGGATCCACAAAGTGTTATCCTATTTGCAGTTTGAACCCACTTTAACGCAGTAGAAAGCGGCGTGGTGATCGCTTAAACCATTACGCCATCCGCGCAGTCAAAGTCATTATCATAGAATGGTCATAGAATAGTAAAAATTAATTTAAACAAAGCGATGCTACGGCCTTACAGAAACCCGGTGTAAGGTTACTATTTCAATGGTTTTCACATAGTGAGTGGACACTTCTACTGATTCAGAGGAAGACTCTTGTTACTAGGCATTTACAAGTTTCCATGTGCTAAAAAAGTACTGTCTAGAAACATTTAATTAAATAAATTATTTCAATAAAAATACTACCAACTGTTCTATTAAGGGAAACATTGATCCTATGATAGGTAAGACACTGTCAGAAACCGAAACATATTTTTTGTTCCCAAAACAAGTAAAACTGTCTCGAACGACCCCATTCCATCAGAATGCATGAAGGGATAAATATTCAGAGTCGGTGTGGTGTTTTTAATAAAATTACACTACGGGCGAGGGTCGAGCCGAACTTCCGTGGGGTGGGTGGGGGTCGAAATTGAAAACCTCGCCGCATATCCACCCCTGTTATCTGTGATATTGTGAACACTCACATTTTGTGATGGATTGAGTAGCATTTTGTGATTATGTTTGAAAAGGAGTTAGAGTCAAAAATAATTTGTGATAAAAATAAAATGAAAAGATAGCTTACTTCTTGGGCACTAATAGCATAGCTTATAAGTAAGAATAATGGTAGTAAGGCAAATAAATATATAAGTAAATGGCGTATAATACCCAAGCAATTAAGGCGTTAGCATAGACATAATTATTATTTGTGCCGTAAACCCCGATGGGGTGACGGCCCGAGGGGGTTTCCACACGATAAAAAAAAAGATATAATTATTGTTTGCTTTATAGTAACAAGGCTGAAGAGTTTGTTTGGTTGATCGCGCTAATCTCAGAAATTGTCTATTAGATTTGAAAAAGTCTTTCAGTGCTTAATAGCTTAGTTATTGAGAGAGCAATATGTCATTGCGCTTTGACCAAAAGAAGAACAGTATCAAAGAAGAATGTTACAAAAATAGAGGAAAGCAATTCCTTTTGTGATCTTTCATTGCAAATCAAAATGGCACATATCTATCTTTAAAGTTTAACTCACTATAACCTTTTTTATGGTAAATAACTTTGTTCACGCTATATAACATCACGCTACGGGCAATAGGAGATGCAGATGAGTTTGCGTGGGTTAGGTAGTTCACATATAAAAATATTTGTAATGAGTAGAAATCGCATCCACGGTATCTTGCGTTGCTGTCGAACGCATTTTCGTTAGGCAGTACAGATTGTTATTAATATTAAGTAGTTTCACTTCGAAATAAATATGAATGTGAAAATCTGTCTTATAAATATTATTGTTATATCTTAATTATTTATGTACTCATTGTATTTTATATTTAAGGTGCTTTCTAGCAAAACAACCGGGACACCCCATCAGTCAATGTCTATGTTTACCGGCTTTGGTGCTCATAAGGCATAGACACTCGGCACATATTTATATAAGACAATGGTGTACCTAGGTTACCGTGTGGTGACGGATTAAGAATACGGAGTATTTTCACCCCTATTCATCCCACGCATGTCATAAGAGGCGACTAAGGCAACAAACTATGTAGAACAACATCATTGCAAAGAGAAGGAAAACACGAAGAAACTCTTTTCTAAAGTTCTTCTTAGACTTTCTAGACCTCTGCCTGTTTCCAGCACACACAGGTACAGTAGAATCCCGATTATCCGAATCCCGATTATCCGAACATCCGATTATCCGGACTCGCGTCACGGCTCTAGCTGCTGCTTTAAAAATTTTATACCGCGCAACTAGACACGTAACGACAAGTTTAAACGCGTCTCCGAATATTTACTCCCGCTCTCTTTCGTTTGAATAATGGTGTTGCATAATTGTGTTTGTTATTTTTTCATATCCTCTTATAACGTTTAACTGTGGTTTAACCAATAGGTTGTCTTTTATTTTTGTTAACATCTTGCGTTGGAAATAAATGTCTAAGCGTCAAAGAGTAGTGTTGTCTCTTGGAGACAAAATGAAGATAATCGAAGGTATAAAAAATGGTGAATCTGGCAGTAAGTTGACGCAAATATATGGTGTTGGAGTATCTACGATATCAGACATTAAAAAAAAATCTGCTTCTTTAATGAAATTTTCTTGTGCGCTTGAGAAAGAAAATGGCAGCTCGCAACGTAAAGTCATGAAAAAACCTAAGAATGAGATTCTAAAGAACGCAGGTTTCACTTGGTTTTTGCAAAAGCGTGCTTGCGGCCAGCCCATATCTGGACCTCTATTATGTGAAAAAGTATTGGATTTTAATAGAATGCTTGGTGCTGAGACTTCTTTCAAAGCGAGCTGTGGATGGTAAGCAAGGTTTAAATCAAGACATGGAATTCGAGAACTAGTGGTTCAAGGAGAAAAACTGTCTGCTAACGTCGCTTCAGCCGACTCTTTCGTAGATGAGTTAAAGTCATTTTTAGATGAAAAAGAACATGATTTGGATTTTGGATACAATGCGGACGAAACAGGTCTTAATTGGAAAGCTCTACCAAACAGATCATTAGCATCGCGTCGTGAGAATGCAGTACCTGGACATAAAGTAAATTATTAAAATTAAGTTCTTCTGCTAATCCTGCCATGGAACCGCAAGAAGATTGTTTTGAAGAAATTAAAGAAGCAGTAAGAATTCTTAGCATTGGTGAAGGATGCGATGAAGAAAATATCATAGAGTGGCTGGACTGCGATAGTGAAGATCCTGGATTCCAAATTTTAATTGATGAAGAAATAGTTGACGATTTAAATGGTTGCGAAAATGAAGATAAAGAAGAGATTGAAATTGAGAATGAATATCAAGGACCATCTCACGCAGAAGCTTTTGAAGCTCTAGAAATAGCTTTTAAGTGGCTTGAAAGACAGGAAGAATCGGATTCCTTGCAGCTGTTACAACTACAGCGCATTAGGGACTTGGCTGCAATGAAAAGATGTGATTCATTATGTCAAAGATCAATAACAAGTTATTTTCAACCAAAATCGTAAATAACATTGATACATATTACAATGTCATTCATTACATTTAAACCACATATATAACTGATTTTTATATCGTTTTGTCTAATCGACGTAGGTACATATGTCAAACTCATTACATAATAATAACATTTCAATTTCAAATATGTATTGTTTGATTTGATTATGAAATCGATTATCCGGATTTTCGATTATCCGAATTAACACTGGTTTTAATTGATTCCGATAATCGGGATTCTACTGTACATTAAATTCTACAATTTTCAAAAAGAATTGTCTGTAAGTATAAGGTAGCAAATGAAGACAAGAATAACAAGTAGGTACTTTGCCGCTTTAAGAGTCTTTCCTCGTAGAATTAGGGTAAGGGGGTTTTTTGGGATTATTACTTTTTGTGTTTTTTTTTTGCGCTTATCTCTAAAACTACTTGATGTTCTGGGAAAAATTCTTTTGCATTTAAAAGCTAGAAAGTTTTTTTGAAGGAAAAGGAAGGAAGCATACCTATAACGTTTTTTTAAATAGTTTTAGTAAGTATGTAAGTAAGTAAGTAAATTCTGTTTGTTTTTGCTAGATCAACTTTAAAAAAAGTTTGGACATTTAATAGAACGCTATTACACTCAGAAGCGAAGCAACAAGCGCAAACGCAAGGTAAATTTCGAGGAACGGCGGTCTTATTTATTTAAGTAAGTACTTACTGTTGTAACAGCGATATGATATAACTTTACCAAGAATGGCTCTATTTTGTATTACTACACAACTACTTATCGGTTAACACACAGTGCTGTGGGTTAAAATAGTCAAGAAAATAAAAAAATATTTTAAAATGCAAAGAATTGTTACGATTTCTCTGTGCATTCTTAAAAATGAGATTGATCAGAGAACCTATTCCAAATGCTTTGGTTAATAAAAATTTTACCATTTGACATTTTATCTCTTATCCATACAAGTAGCAAGAAGGAGCAATAATTACAGTCAATCAACCTTGAATCTGCCTCTGAATGATATTTTTTAAATCGTCATAGTAGTAATGTCAAAGTAACAAATAGAAAAATGATAGAGCATTTATAGAGATGCATTGACACTCACGTCACGTAAAAGTAAACTGTAATAAGTTTGTCAATTATACGATTGCTATATCTGGTCCTTCGAGCCGTCGAGGACTCGTTACGCCGCTCCCAGTTGTCAAGTCCACGTCTAAGTCATTCATTACAACCACTCACATAGTTGGGCAACACTTAGATAAATGACTGGCATTACCAAGTTTAGCAGCACTGGCTACTGGTACGTGCATAATAATATGAAGATTACGTAACCTATGGTCTGCAATCGTTGGATAATAGATACACATATTCATTAAAGGTACATTCGTAAGGTTGAGGTCTTTTGCCTCAAACTAATTTCTGGTCAAAGCACTCCCTTTAAATACGAATGACAGGGCAGAAATGTATTTTTGACTCTACATAGGCAGCCACCACCACTAATTGACAACCTTACCATCTTGTGGTAGTAGTTGATAGACATGCTTCATGCATGCATAAAAGATAAAAAAATATGTTGTTTTGTAATAGTGCTGTAAAATAAACTTTTTTTGATTACTTTACTAGATAAAACTTTACATAATGCTCGAAACTAGCTTAAGATCTGAACGGCATTTATACAAGGGCTCTATGAATCTAAAGGAAATACAAATCACGAATTTTCGAATGTTTGCTGCGTTTTTATTAATTGTCAGGCTAGCAGTGCGTTGAAAAACATTGGGAAATAAAAAAACTATTTTGTCAAATAAGTCACTTATTTGAGAACTTATAGATCAGATAAGGATTGGAAATCGAAGTAACTTTCTTCAAATGACCGCTTATAATACGAACTGTGGGTTCGCACGCTGTGAGAGTCGGCCGGTTCGGCAGTCGCGGTCGGCGGCGTTTGTGTGAGAGTGTGACGTCACAATGGACAACAATGATGGATGGCGAGCCGTGTCTCCAACACGCCATTGTCTTGTACTTAATACCGACGGTACCAGTTGTAGACATACGGTATGCATAAGAAGAGAAATTGTTTAAAAGTGGTACGAAAGCCCCAGTGTGCTCTAAACTTATTTCGTTGGATAGAAGTATGAATATACCATTTCAAAATGCACTAGTTGATACAGATAATGTTAGTTTCAATCATATTGGCCCTCTAGGATAGCACCTTTGCTTTACAAAAGAGTGGAATTAAAAAGAGGAAAAAATTATTCTCTTCAAAATATAAATAGGTCATTTATATGTATGTGTACAGTTCTAGTAGTATAAAAAAAGACTATACTTAACTAAGGGCACATCTCCTTCGCTGTTCGAAAATAATTTTCCAAACAAGTCCATTCCCAGTGCAATGCGTGGTGTATGATTCTACGGTATAATTCCAAGTAAGTTTCTAGAGTTAAGTATTAACAAATTTCAATTCTTAAAAAAAGAAAAACTATGTAAAAAGGTTTATTACATAGTTTAAGATTATTTAAATGATAAATTAACTTGGGATTAATTTTGCTCACTCCCGTGTTTACATTTTACCGTGTTTTGAAAGTGATGGACTTTTAGTTTATTGTAATATTTTGTATTTCATCTTTTGAATTGGTTTATTAGGCCAATTCAAAACTATGGACCTTTTTTAAAAAAGTCACCCCAGACCCTATACTGTACTCACATAGTTTTTATTTATTCATGGACTTGAAAAAAAGACACTTCTGTGATGCCGGTATCTTCTAACTATTAAGGCCGACTTGTTGAAATAAATGTAAAAAAAATTTACAACAAACAACCTTTAGATCGTGATCGTGTTGGAGGTCCCTGTCCCCCTACAACGGTCATCACTTTGGTATCATTGTGTTACTCATGTGTTCCTTTTTCACCTATACCTTCCACAAAGACAAAAATCACTACAATTTTATGGCGAGCGACTACTACTAACATTATGAGTATTATATGAGTAACAAACTCTAAGAACCATAAAAATATAAATTTAAAAATATAGACTAAATATATCTTCGTTTTAGACTCATCTCAAACACTTAGGTTGGTGGCGAGGTTTCGAATTTATAATTAGGTAGACAAACTCGTTTACAACAAGTTCTCAGAACATCTTTATACAAAAAAAATGTCTTTACATATTGACTCGCATAAGATCAAGCAAGGACTAGCTAGTGAATGACCATCAACTATTCGGAATAAAAACTAAGTTTTATAATTCAACTTCAAAGGTTACTTTACCAAACTGTTTCTCAGAAGACGATATTTAAAAGAGTTTTAATTAAACTTTGCTTTCGTGTTAAAAGAAATCAAGCCACTTTTACATATACCTTAAACTAATAAAAGACTCATCATAATCATCATCATCATCATCTCAGCCGAAAGACGTCACTGCTAGATTTAGGCCTCCCTATCCTGTAGGAGTGAGTAGGTAACACGTTCGTTATCTTATCGTTCCTTCTTATCTCAATTATCATTCCAAAACAGAATTGACTGTACATAGAAGGAAGAATGGATAAAGATGGAGATATAAGGATGCATAGAAGCAAATTGTTGTGGATCGAAGATTTTGATCGTGATTGCAACAAAAGTAGAGGAAGTGTTTGCTCGAGGTATTAGTACGTAATGATTTGAGGAATGAGAAAAGAGAAGTCAACGCTCGTAAACTGCGGCACTGAAAAGTTGGCAGCCATTGTATTTGAGAATGTAAAGCAGATAAAGGATCAGACTTGTAAAGATTAAAATCGAATCGAATATAGTTATTAAGGAGGCAATCTAATTTTCGAGAAGGTAACACACATATCTACAGTCGATTAGGGGAATTTTGAAGGATTGCATAGGCGTTACCTTAGTTAAACCTTAATGGGGTAAAGCGAGGAGACATGAGGTGACTTTTTGGCTGCCGTGTGAAACCTGTGCCTGCCAAGCAAGAATTGAGTAGAGTTACCACTGCACTCAGAGGTATAGTCGCATTGTTATAGACCATTGGTGGGACGACTACCATTTCCAACTTACTTATGAATGTTTTCACAACGTAAAATCAAAAGTGTTTTGCCGTCTTTTGGGTTACCTACACTGGAATGAGAGGAGAGGGCATTAATAAACATTCACTTTTTGTCAACTGTTATATTTTGTTTACGTGGTTTAAAACTGTCATTAAAGATATGAAAGTTGAAAGAATATTACAAAAGAATGGCAGGTAAGAAGTTTGGTAATTGACAAAAAGGTATATTGCTGAGATGTGCTGATAAATTGGGGTTGTAAACAATTGCCCCAGTTGTTCAGATGCATACCTGTGACTTGAAATAGTTGTTATCGGAATGCCGAACATTTTTGCAAAATAAAATTTTTACAAAATAAAAACTCATTTTGAAACAAAATTAAGACAACGTACTCACTATAGACACTTAACACTACGGTACTATTTACCTTCCCAAGAACTCTCAATGTCATTTAATTGCTAGTTTTAATACATCTAATTATTGGATAAGATGAAAAAACTTCGCACAGCGAGTGCTATGGATATCACACTCGTTGTATTTACTATTGAAAACTTAGGTTAATTCGTCATTTAAAACAAACTCCTTGAGGCTATTAAGAGTGATAATTAATTGGCATAAGACACGTACGTAAAATCTATGACGTCGTTTCAAACAATGAGTAACAAAAGTAAACTATGAGACATTAACAGGATCGCTTCTCTGCAAGCCATTTTAAAATACAATGTCCAAGCGTTTATTATTCCATTAACGGCGATAACAATGGCATTGTCGGAACAAAACCCCATCATTTACCACTAAACGGTAGATTGGCAACTTGACCATATGCCAGCCATGTGGCAACCACATACTATCATTTGCCATGCATCACCGCGCTTGCGTCTTGGAATTGACTTATTATCGGAGCCAATTAGACGACTAATGTTCTTGAGGTATTTCACTATCTACTACCTGTATTGTTTATAACTTGAGTTATAGTTCCAGTATCTACATCGGAATTATATTTTTCCTTTACTTTACTTTGAGTCTTGTAGAGACAGTCTTTGTGATTGTGTAAGACTATACAGAGACAGCTACTGGAGATCCAGTTAGAGATTAGTGATAACAGCGCTATTTTACCGTAAGACTTATTTCATAATATTTGTCAATTACAGGCAATTTTGTTAAAAATTATTATACTGTTCATACTTCGTACCTTAATATAATACTAAATAAGTTTGCTTTTAAAGCCATTTTATGTTGTATTTCAAGATTTATGTTAGAATATATAAGTATATAAACATCAACAGTCCCCTTAAAAATTAGATCGAGTTGATTCAGTGTCTTTATTCCAGATCCACGAGATTAATTTAACGAAACTGGAATTATGGGTTCTGATACCCAAGTTGAATATTTTTGTTATGATTTTGTGGTTTACTAAAATACAAAGTGTAATCCTATACCTTCTATGGATGTCGTAGGAGGCGACTAAGAGAGCAAACACGCGTGACAATATCAGAGCAAAGAGACGGAAAACTTGAAACAAACCTTAAAGGTACCAACTCGTCTGGCCAGTATGATATAGTAAACCAAAACTTCCTTTATCAGGAGAGACCTATGTCCAACACTGGACTGTTAAAGGCTGTTGATAATGATGTGTCTCAACGAAATTTATTGTAAATTGTTTGGTATTAACAAAAACAACATCAAAAAGATTTAGTAGGTACCTACAGTATTTTATAATAAATCAGATATCACAATGTAATCAACAAGGTCCGCTGAAAAACTGTAGAAAAGGAACGATCTGATGTGATCAAGGAAAAAACAAAAAATCTGACACTAAAAATCTACAGTTCTTAAGCATATAAAAGATGTAAAATTGTTTCATTATAACAAAGAAGTTTTAAAAAAAAGGGGAAAGTGAGTGAGTATAATGAAATATGACTAACAATCTTATTTTCTAACAGGTGATGTTAAAACCGAGTCGTAATTGCTCGTGAGGTCCACAGTTCGCAGAGCCATTAGTGCTTGTTTAATATAACTAGATAGTGCTAAGATAACGGAAGCTAGAAAGGTACACAATATCAATTATGATTTTTCCGAGAATTCATCGACGGTCAACATACTGAGCCGCGGTAACTGTCAACTGCGTCTAATGGCAATGTCCATGTTC
The DNA here is from genome assembly GCA_949316085.1 of Hypercompe scribonia. Classification (NCBI taxonomy): domain Eukaryota; kingdom Metazoa; phylum Arthropoda; class Insecta; order Lepidoptera; family Erebidae; genus Hypercompe; species Hypercompe scribonia. The sequence continues at coordinate 7,852,380 of OX438972.1, read as the reverse complement.
GTAGACGAGTTGTTTATAGAGTAGGATCTCGCTAACGAGATGTGCACACGCACCCGACGCGCTCACTGCACAGGTACGCTTCGGAGATATTCGAATTTTAAATTTGATTTTCGAACGTCAGCCATATGACTGTTTTGAGAATTAAGGTTGTTGACCTCTATGGTATCAGACGTATGAGCAAAGTTTAGTTTATAACTTAAGCAGTAAGTAAGTAATCTTAAACTTAAGTAGATTGTGTAAAATTTTTGCAAGTTACTTATACGATTTTATATATCTACTTTCTTACCTTTAAATAGTTTTTCATTGAAAAATATTGATTTTACATTTGAAACCATATTTTATAATATTTTTGTAGTTATCTATGGTACGTCGAGCTTATGATAAAAATAAGTAACTCATTCATAGGAATGCATACACAATACATTGACTAGTGACACGCATGAGTTACCCGTAACAAGATTTAAAAGGCTCATAATAAGGATATAGTTTCAGAAAAGTTACGATGGTTAATATTATTATTCTTTTTATTTAAATACATTTACCTATATATATAAAGTATTTAATAGCATAAAAAAGTATATCTTTAAAAATATATAGACATTACTGGCTGACCCGGTAAACTTCTTACCGCAAGACTATTTCTTTTTTTAACTGTTCTGCCGGGCTGCTTTTTGAATCTAAACTATCCAGGGTAAAACTCATACGAAACGTATACAAAAAATTCATTCAAATCGATCCAGCCGATTAGGAGGAGTTTAGTGCCGTACACACGTACCTACATCAGAATTATATATATGAAGATTATATAATAACATTATTTTTAATTCAATTTACCTAATAATTACACATCTAAGATCAGCTTAGTTTAGACGTTGCGCATCTTAGATTGATGACTCTGGTTAGGCTTCTTCAAAAATCATCAACTTCAAAAAGAATACACAGTATATGGCCTCAATAAGCGTACATACAATTATAATATACAGTAATCATAATACCATAATATCTTGAGACATTTCACACAGTCGTCTGAACTCAAACTGCCTGATCGTAAAAAGGTAATCAGGCCACAGCACTAATAATTTTGCAGGTAGCCGGAAGCTTTCCCCGGGACAGGGCCTGGGGGAATTCGAAATAACATTGTCTCATGGCCAGATTACGGTGCCTGATACCAGTCGCCGGGGTAGTTTTTAATGGAAACAACAAATAGTCCTGGCTCTTGTGTGCCCGAAAAACTTGAGTTACGAAGGAATTTGCCACCCCATCTACAAAAAAATTTAAAATACTAAGGTCGTACCTTGCACCTGTTACCTGCGGTTCTATATAACTAGTTAGTAATACTAGAACTAACACGATCAACAGGTACTGCATATCTTTCAATTGCCTGACGATTAGAACAGGTTGCAGGGCCGTGAACGTAACCTCCCCTAGTTTCCTCTTGGTTTTTATTTTCCTTTCGTGTGCAGAAGAAATAATAATATATCTCTTTATTGTACAACAGATTAAATACAGAGGTAATTTAATGCTAAGGAAGTACAAGTGGCGGCCTTATCGCCCGTTGGCTACCTCTTACAGGCAACCATGGGATTTAAAGAAAAGCACGAAATGGAAAGTATAGGTTAGTGCCTGGTGTTTTTTGGAAGTGCATAGAAAAAGGAAATTATAGTATAATAGTATATATAAATTATATAAAGTAATCGTAACACGTCGTGTGAGTTTTTAATAAATACAAGGCAAAAAAAACTGAACCTTATAGATATTTCATACATACCTAAGGGGAATACCTTTACCTAATCGTAATTACTGTAAACTGTTAACCTAATCGTACTTGTCTAGATAGATAATACTCGGGCTTCTCAGATACTTGGAATACGTAACTGACAATTGTATAAATAAATATAAAATAACCATAAATATATAGTTACAGCTATAGCCATTCTTGTGGGTAGCAGCGTATATTACATAGTCCAAAGTTTCGTCCAAGAAATGCATTATAACCCTTAAATCATTTGTAAACCTTCTGTAAATTTATTTGGGGTTGGTGTAATGAGTTGCTTTTTAACATCCACTTACTCACATTCTTTTGTTTTATTGCGTAATATTTCTCTTGTGGCCGGTCGCCTGCTCGAAGTCCACCTTTCTTAGAGAGATGCTTAATTTTTTTATTTAGAAAACATTACGAGTTTTGCAAAAAGAGTTTGATTTATAAATTAATCTCGAGAACTGTTTTGTCGATTAAAATATGAGATTCACTCAAAAGTAAGGTGGCTTTTTAAATATCAAGTGCATTTAACATTTTAATTTCAAAAATCTGTTTTTACTTCGGTGGACTCGTCATAATTACATGTTCAGAGTTTCAACTGTATAGCATATGTTATTTTCTGTGAGACTCATAAAGATAAGACTCGTGTTTGCGTGTTCGGTGACTTTTGCTGTTAAAAATAGTGGAACAGAGGATTTGTATTTATTTTAACTGTCCAAAAATTGTATTAAGTGCTCAAAAACTCTTGAAATGTTGACAGTGGCGTATGGTAAGTAAACTCTGAGTGAAAAAAAATTTTTACAAGTGGAATAAATCATTCCAAGAGGGTCAAGAAACCAAGTAAGCCATGAACCTTGCTTAGAGCACCCCAGCACGCCAAAAACTGATGTCAATATTCAGAAAGAAAAGAAAATGAAAGAAATCTGATGAAAAACCGTCGAATTACGGTTAGAGAAGTAGCTGCTGATCTTAAAATATCATTTGGTTTATGTAAATCCACTTTATCGGATGTTTTGCGTATGGCACGTGTGGAAGTGAAATTCGTTACATAATTGCTTAATTTTGGTGAGAAGCAGCATGCAATGAACATCGTTCAAGACATGATGAACCATGTCAATGATGACCTGATCTGCTCAAAAGGGTGATGAATCAGGGTACATGGTTATAACGTTGAAACCAAAACCAAATCGTTCCAATGGAAGAGGCCAGAAGAGCTAAGATCGAAAACGGCACGCCAGGTTCGTTCGAATGTGAAGATTTTGCTCACAGTTTTCTTTGATTACCATGGCGTTGTGCATCAAAAATTCCTATCTCAAGGTCGTACTATAAACAAGGAGTGTTACCCCGAGGTTATGTGGCTCAACAAGGCCGGAAATGTGGTCAGAAAATTCATGAATTTTGCACTACGATAATACACCTGCGCATACGCACCTTACTAGTGAGTTTTTTGGCCAAAAGCAACACTAGCATCGTACCTCAACCACTATACTTACCAGCATTGACTAACTGGGCCTTTTTTGTTTACCCAAAATTGAAAAAGCATTGGCAAATTATGAAAATAAAAAGTTACCTCATTTTTCGAAAACATTGTGTGTGATTTTTTGTGGTAGGTAATCCATTAATTCAAAAGGGTTAAAAGATCAAGAGTAAATAAAGGGTATAAAATATCTCCTACGAGTTGGAGAACAGATATTAAGTTAACAAATCTTTGGGTAAGTACCTACGTCTAGTGAAATATATTTATTTAATGGGATTTAAACCCGAATGAAACTGCGGGCTTACAATTTTATATCTGAACTGAATGTGAGTAAATATAACGAGGCGAAAATAGAAAAGGTAGGTAGGGTTAGATAATGCTAAATTTATTGACATGACAACGAGGACTCTATGTTATCAGCCAGAACATAAGTAGGTATTCTGTACAAAAATCCAATCCAAAGTTGCTTACTCATTAATTTAAGTTTAATTATAATACTTATAAATGTATAACATTTTGTAAAACGTGAGTAGGTTTCATTTGTTAATAAAAATCACACCCACCTTTACTCACAATTAAAATGAATCAACCAGATACTGAAAATAAAACATATAACAAGTAAACAACGTCCCACACTAAACGCAAAGCCGCAAGTAGGTATCAATCAAATTACAAAAGATCAAAGAATCAAAGACATCGTAAATATAATATTTCTTAATACAATGCACATTGATGTCAAAAAGGTGGGATTAAGTTCTCTCCGGCGGGTTCCCACGTCATCTACGGATGTCTTTATAAAGCCGAGCATTCACGTACTTGACCCTTTGGGCATAATAGCGCCACGAAATTATCAAAACGAAACCCACACACGCGTACATTCCCACTAACAAATACATGCACGAGACGATAACCTCATTCGGACGTATCAAACGTTCGAAAACATACCCATACATGAGTATAAAGTTCTACAACGAACGCAAACATGTGTAAAATAATTCGAAAACACGTACACGCACACTTTAATCTTAATAAACCGCGTGTACCCACGTAACGTCTACAGGGGCAACGTTTATGTCTGTGTGGGACGGCTTCACGATTTGGTGCCAGCGGCGGTCCTAACTTGGAGAGTTGCGCAGTGCGATTCGATTGCGGAGTATTTTTAGAGCTGATGTGTTTTTGCTAAGAGTTGTTACGTTACCGTTGAACGCAAAAATGCGTCCGAGTATTCGTCCGGCTAATGAGAGACACATGCCTACCACTACTTGTATGGACATACCGCTTTTTGTTAATAGACCTTTACCGTTTAATGAATAACATCGTACTATTGTAGTTTTGGCGTCGTCGTTAGTAATTAACTTATCGCCGGTTGTTTGACGATTATGTTTTTATTAACCGTGTTGTGAAATTTTTACATTGTAGAAATTCAATTAAAAAACGGTATTTAGTATTTGTTTGGACTAACACTAGCTGATTATCGATTTCACCTGCGCTTATTGCTACAACTCTGCTCCCAGGGGTTTTACTGTTATTTTATGTAGTCGATTATCTTTTTTAATTATTACTCTATCCAGCATTAAAAAAAATTATTGAAAATGGCCGAACAATTGCCGAGATTGGTGTGCTTTAGCAAACAAAAAAATCTTGTTACATTATCCTACCATATTACCTGCGACAAAGTTGTAAGCTTAGCAATAGTATCAATATTAGATATCTCTTTTATACTTATATATTTCCACAATGTCTTACTTTTAACACCGTATATCCCATCCTCATCTAATAGACAACCTTTAGGTATGAGTAATTGTCTATGGCACTGTGCCATTATGCACAACTATATCTGTTTTGGCCAATTTGAGCATTACGTTACGAGTTCTTGCCAATTGCTTAGAACAGATCAAACAGGCAGCCTATACTAGACCTGATGCTCTGCCATCCATGAACACCTGCAACTCAAGGGTTACAAAATATTGCAGCCCTTTGAGCTGCATTAACCACACGAAACAAAATTAGTTTAGGCTGTGTCACTTCGATCGAAACGGGCCCTTTGTTTCGAAGTGCGTCACTCGTGAGGAGTGAGTCTAAGATTAGTGTAAAACAATGCCAACAGTAATTTGGGCAATTCAACCACAGTTTAGTTTCTCCAGCTTAGTAATATTTAAGAGTATTATTTGTACATAGGCGCTCCAATTTTGCAGTCACAGTCAATTCCAGTTACAGATACACGGTCCTAAACTGCTCGAGTTGTTGCTGACAGTTCTCAATATATACGTATACGCCATATCATTATTTTTCTTTCCATATAGTCCCAATTATTCTATCTAATTCCCCAAGTGTCCGGTTAACGGCAATAGACTTTGCCCCCGGTAAAAGAGATCAGACACCAAATTTGACTGTTTAAAACATATCTCTATTTACTTCTGTTGGGCCAAACTTTCTATAAAGTAAAAATTTAGGTGTAGTTTGAGATGGAAATTTCTTTAGCAAACTGCCTTGGAAAACAATAGAAATAAGAAATAATAATGGAGAATGCACTTGAATGTGTGTGAAGTCCTTCTTGTATTTTTTTATTTTATCTTGTCAGCCTTATATTTAATATTAATTTTTATGTCATGATATAACAAAAGACTCAGATGAAAAATACAACATCGGGATAACACCTTAAATAAAAAAAAACAGATATTCCTTGTTGGTTTTACGCAGCTGCCAGCGTTTTAAGTCTTTTTTTCCAGTAAGTTAATTTCATTAGCGACTTAAACCAATTATACATTTAGTTAAATATTAAAATTAATTAACTGACGGGCAGTTGTTTGAGACGGTACGTAATTATGCTAAATATAAAAGGAGAGGCGAGAGGCGTCGCAAACTTGGACCCGTAAGTGACTGATATTATCGCGTTTATCCGTTATGCTATTGTATTGTTTTTATTACTACACTATAATGAGCGTTATTTAAAAATTATGTAAGTCACCTTATATATACAATGACAGTATGTATTTTACGATTTCTGTTTAAACAAACAAAGTCTTCTGTTTGATAATATTAGTAAGTATATGGTTTTAAATGATGAAGTATTTACACACTAAAACAGTTACTTTAATAGACAGATAAGAGTAAATATATCTGAGCCTACCAGTACATAGACATAAGTCTTTGAAGCAGAACGAAAAAGTTTTTTATAGATCCGTACATGCTTAAAGGACGCAAGTCTAATAATTTATTTATTTTATTTCTTTACCTTTATTGTACACACATTAAAAGGAACAGAAGAAAAATGAGTTACATATTATATAAAGGTGATTCTCAACGGTCTAATTGCTTATGGTAATCTCTCGTACGGATGTTAAACATTTACGAATTAGGATAGTTTGTAGCACACAAATTCAAAATCTATTCTTTATTTATAAAAGAAAAATTAAAAAAATGTCAACAATATTTTACTTTAGAAAAAAAGTTGTATAATACACAGATAAGCCCCGAATTTATTCAAAGTTACGCCCGCGTACGTTAAACAAATAAATAAGCCTGTTGTAAGCCACTGTACACTAGTCTGATGGGACTGGAGCGGCGTCCTACCCTACGCCCGTCAGTTCTCGGTGTTTAAGTAAACACCGGGAACTATGGGGAAGAGTAAATTACAAAAGTTGAACCGAAGTCGGATCAGCCTTTGTAATTTATTCTTCATGTAACATCCGTACTTATTTCTACGCAGTTAAAATTACCGCAAGACATTTACAAATTGGTCGCCACAAACAACACGAACTTCACAATTTTTCTGAAAACTTCGTAGTGTCAATTAATTTTAACAAAAACATTGATTTCAATTTTGTGCCCTTATAGAATTCGATTTCCGTGTGTTCTTGTAAGTGTTGTTACGAGACTTCACGGACTGGGCTGATAAACAGAAAAAGATCTACAAATATTTAGTACCGAATATTCAAACTTTTATATTTTTTCTTATCTCTTTAAAAAGTAAAAGCTTACTTTCAATCATAACCGTCGTCAATGACGCTTGACAATTAAAATGGCAGCTACTCTTACTCTAGCTCTTCAATACAAATATGCAATTGATACGAACATAATTTCTAAATGCAAAGTTATTCAATTAAAAACCTGTCCGTTTCAGTCACGCCTGTATCCTCAACAAAAAAACGCATGTTATATTCACGCAAAGGCATGAAGTTCTTCAGCCTGCGTCAGAGCATTAAAAGCAAAGGTCCCAACCGTCATAGGTAATACCTAATCGCGTATACTGCGTCAATCGTTGGCATCTCAGCGTCATCGATATAAACAGACACATACAAAGTCAACGCAGGCGCAGCTCGGTTTGCCTTTTTTTTGTATGTTTTATAATTGACGTCCACATTGGTCTAGTGTTGATTAGTAGTCGATTAGTGTACGCGACTGCCGATCAAGAGGTTTAGAGTTCGTTTCCCGGGTCGGGTCAAAAAATGTTATTGATTTTTTTCTGAATGTAGAAATACTTCATAACAGCCCGGAGTTTGGAAGTGGGGCTTTTGGCCGCCTCGGAGAACACGAAAAGCCGTCGATTCTGCGAAAGATTTCTCCTCGGTTATGTCGGATAGCTATCCCATCGGATTGTAAGTGAGGGAACAGAGAGTATACCCGTGTTTGCGCACACACTTTTACACTATAATATCTCCTGGATAGTTAGCTAGTCTCCGTTGAGATCGGCCTCCGTGGCCGAAATCGGTTAGGAGTATCATTATAAAGTACTATGGATAGAAGAATACGTACATGTAGATGAAAGTAACTGTATTCACATAATTGTTTTCATTAATAGTACCTATCAACTGTTTTCACATCACATTTAGAACCTTTTATAGTCCACTGTGTGTCCATAGTGTCCGTGAGGTGACGGATTAAGAATACATAGTGTTACCACCCCTATTTATCCCGTGGATGTCGTAAAAGGCGACTAAGGAAACAAAGTACATCATTACAAAGAGAAACAAACCCTATTCCAACCCGTCTGTCCACCGTGGTATAGTAGGGCAAAACCTTCTTGCTAAGGAGAGGTCTATGTCCAGCAGTGGACTGTAAAAGGCTGTTGAAGAAGAAGAAGATAGTCCACTGAACGTAGGCCTCTCCTTAGAAAGGTGGCTTTGACTGACTATGCCACGGTTAGACGAGATGGTAAAAGATTTATATGAAGTTTTCCTTCTATTTTCAGTAATATTCTCTTGCGTACTGCTTTAATCGGCTCTTATGACTTTCACGATATCTATAGGCATGTTGGCACTCCGTATTCTTAATATGACACCACACAGATAACGCTGCCCCAGTGACCGCCCCATGCTTTTACACACAATATTTTAACACGTTTATATAGTGTATTATTACGTGAAAATATCAAGATAAGTACAGAAAGTTAATTGAAATTAGGGTTTAGGCTTAATGCTATTAGAGTTTTAATTATTTCGGTACCGTGACCCTTCGTTGTAGACACTGATCACTAAGCGAAGAATTTTTATTGAATTAATAAAGTTATAAATGTTGTTTGATTTTTTAAAGATCGAGCGCAAAAAGGCAAGATCGCCTTCCGCAGATCGCCTTTTCCATGTTAAAAATGTTTTCTTACAAATTGAGCTCTAGAATTAGGTAGGTACCTTCTCTGCTTTCCTCTTCTTCGATGAAGTTATGACTGTATGTATGATATTGACAATTAATTTCCAATTTTAAAGTCTTTTGCTTTTAACATTGTTGTTTTTCACATGCATTTTTTAAGGTTATTGCTAACGGTGACCATGTACTTATCGTGGGTATTAAATAATTTATTTTCTAGCCCTATTTGTTGAGAATCGTTATTAGTCTAGAAAGTATTCAATAACTAGTTGGATAGTATTCTATCTCGTTACGATCAATGTGAATTCTCTTTTGATTTCTCGTTGTTGGAGACGATTATTGGGTAAATACATAGAACCACACATTCGCTACATAAATACTAAATAAATCTAAACTTATTTTTGTAGTCTTTCGCTATTTTTACACATATGTATAGTTTTCGTGGTACAGCGGGACTTATTCGCAATAAATTTAAGTAAAAAGTTACGATATTTTCTATTGTCCGACGTTACAAACGGGTTAACTGCTTAAGGTCACGGGTAGACTGGCATTAGCTTAGCGACATCTTCATGATGCGCAGGGTGTAATTACCCGCACTTGGTCAATAGACTTTAAAGCGTCGACGTCTTGGCTACGGTATGGTGATCTCTTCGGAGAAACCGAAGGTTTTGTTTGTGCCATTACGGATGAAGTTATTATGACTAATAACTATCGGAAATATATTCTGAAAGATAGTACGGTTGACATCTATCAGGCGTGCCACAGTCCTGGGGAATCTACTAGGCATATTATTTCTGGTTTTTCTCGTATTGCTAACGGTGAGTATTTGCACAAGCACAACCAAGTAGCCAGGATCGTAAAACAACAACTTGTCCTTAAAACTTGTCAATTTTGAAGTGCCTTACTATGAATATGTGCCCGACTCAGTTCTCGAGAACGGTCGTGCTACGTTATATTGGGATCGATCTATTTTCACAGATAGGACTATTGTTACCAATTAGAGTGCCGCGCAATGGTTGTCAATATCGCCGTTACTCATGACGAGAATCTCGTGAAAGTTGAAACAGAAAAACAATTGAAGTATTTGGATCTGTCTCACGACATTGCCGATGTGTGGAATGTGGATTCGGTAATCATTGTTCTGATAATCATATCTGAACACGGATTGATAGCCAAGAGCCTCGACCGACAACCTTAAGCGGCTAACGTTAGAAGGTTGGATCAAGGGTCTGATGCAGAACGTGCGGGACGTTCGACAGTCGATGCCGTGCTACGCCTCAGGGCCGTTACCGAAGAGGCGGTAAACTGTGGCGGCGTGCTGTTGACGGTGTCGTTGGACATCGCAACGCATTTAATAGTCTGCCATTTAGCTGCATCAGGGAAGCACTCCACTACCACGGGGTACCAGAGTACCTGAGGCGGCTTGTGGCAGACTACCTTGAGGAGCGTACTGTCATGTACGAGGACCGAGATGGTGTTCTGCGGCGGCGGCTCATGTCGTGCGGTGTTTCACAGGGGTCTGTCCTCGGACCACTTCTGTGGAACATGGGATACGACTGGGCCCTTCGAGGTCGTCTTGCCCCCGGGCTGGGTGTAATTTGTTACGCCGATGATACATTGGTCACGGCCCGGGGAGCGATCTTTCAAGAGGTGACGCGTCTGGCAACCACGGGAGTTTCTTTAGTGGTCGGACGTATTGAGGCGCTGGGTTTACGGGTGGCCCTAGATAATACGGAGGCCCTTTTGTTCCATGGGCCCCGTTGTGGTCCACCACCCGGCGCCTCTATCGTAGTCAATTCGGTCCTCGTACCGGTTTAGGCTCAGATGAAGTACCTGGGTCTGATCCTCAACGGGAGGTGGCTCTTCGACGAGCACTTCCGACAGCTTTCTCCAAAGCTGGTTGGCGCTGCCTCTGCCTTCGGGCGACTTTTGCCGAATTTGGGTGGAGCCAGCGTCGCGACGAGACGGCTATACACGGAGGTTGTCCGGTCAATGGCGCTGTATGGTGCACCGGTGTGGGCAGCGGCTCTGACCGCCCAGAATAGGGCTCGTCTCTGGCGTCCTCAGAGGATATTGGCGGTTAGAGCCATACGCGGTTACCGCACCATTTCGACAAAGGCGACGTGCGCCTTGGCCGGAACTCCGCCGCGGGATTTGGAGGCGGAAGTGCTCGCTGAAGTTTATCGGCGGACGGCTGACTTTCGGGCAGGTAGCAGCATACGGCCCCCGCCTGAAGAGATATGCGAGTGGCGTGAGGCCGCTCGTCGAGCCACGATGGTTCGTTGGTTGTTCCGGTTGGAGACTCCTCGTGCTGGCTTTGCCCTTGTGGAGGCTCTCCAGCCGGTCATCGACGAGTGGGCAGGGCGGCAGCACGGGACCTTTTCCTTCCGACTGACGCAGGTCCTTTCCGGGCACGGTTGCTTTGAGAAGTATCTGCACTCGGTCGCCAGGAAGGAATTGAGTCCCGCCTGTCACCACTGCGACTGCAGTGAGGACTCGGCTCAGCACACGCTAGCGGTTTGTTCCGCCTGGGCGGCACAGCGTGGGGTCCTCACTGCAGTTATTGGAAGAGATCTCTCGCTACCGGCCGTCATACGCTTCATGGCTGGTAGCGACAGTTGTGTTACCGCGGTCGCAACCTTCTACGAAGACGTAATTTCGCGGAAGGAGGCGGTGGAGAAGACCCAGAAGAACGATATCCACTTGGACTCAAATCGCCACCGGCGAGCCAGGTGGCGGAGGCGTGCCTACCAGCGCCTTATGCCGCCTTGAGTTTGGCCGCGGGTGGATGGGACGGGTTTTCCCCTCCATTCGCTACAATGACCAGCCGTGAGGAGGCAACGTCCGCGTGTGCCGTACGTCGCCTAAAATAGAGAGTTTACCTATACATGGTGCCCGTAGCAGCGGGTAGGTGCTAGGAGGGATCTGGACGTCGTAATAGCAGCGGTTCCCGAATCCCTCCTGTTTCAGGTGTAGAGTGACACACCGTGTGGTTTTAGTGGGTCCGATTCCGACACATTACCCCGCCGTAAACCCCGCTGGGGTGACGGCCCGAGGGGGTTTCCACACGTTAAAAAAAAAGGGTCTGATGCAGAAGGCAGTCCTCCTTGACTCGGCCCGTATAGTGAGGAGGTTCCTGTCTTTGGACCCCTAACCTTCGGTGTTTTGGTCCCTGCTTCCGATGTCGGTGGTCTACTATTTTTTATATTTTAAATATATATATTTTTAAATTTTTATATGTTTAAAAATGTAATGAGTATATGTATATAATGAAATAAAGGGAATAATAATAATAAAATTTTATTCTACATCATTTGGTTAACAATATGTCTCTTAATCTAAATACATTAATTTCTTATAATGTGTACTAGTGCAAACTGTGCTACAGTCATCAGCGCCCTCCACCTCAAAATTATACTTACGTAGTTTTCTCTTATTACATTATTATGAGTATTATATACATATTTACCTTATAATATATTATTAGTATTGTCGGTACTTCTACATATTACTCTTACAACGTCTGCTCACTTTCTTTCGCCCCTATGGACGTGATTACAGGAGATGATGACAGGAATTCAAGATATTGATAGTCAATATCCGTCTTCTGGTTACCGGTATATTTATTGATTTCAACCCCTTCACGTACTATTCTATAAAAAATATTATAATCTGTGTAGAGGACTTGTGGTTTATGTAGTTCAATCCAATGGTTTGGGTTCTGACTCCAGCAAGTGCTCTGCGACCACCGATTTATTCACTTGACGAGTTTTCACAGCCGCACTATACCCCTTTTCCATTCTTCTATTGCGTGTTTTGTCTAGCCAATGTACGAAGTACCACTACTGTATATTGCAATCTACCTTGTACACCCCGAGCGTCCGCAGTGGTATCGTATCCTTAGGTGTTCTTAAGCACTTAACTACATTGGAGTGTGTACAGTCTTATTTGATTACTTTTTTAAAACTGTTCTAACTTTGTCTATGACTGCTCAGTTGGATTCGTGGTTTAAGCGGTCGCCACGCTGCTCTCCACTACGCTGAGTGTTGTGGGTTCAATCCCACATGAGACAACACTTTGTGTGACCCACAAATTATTCTTCTGAGTCTGGGTGTTCCTTGTGTCCATTTCTTGTATGTTTGCAAAAGTCTCCCGCAACACAGGATTTATTTCGAAAGCGGGCGTTGTCTTTTTAAAAATTAAAAAAAGAAAAAAAAAGTGGTAAAAAGACTGGTATTCGGTTTACTCTAGGCTGCGCCGCCCTCAACTTAGGGCGGCTGGAGGTGTATCGCTATCAGTTTCGTCTTAGTGCATCTTAAACAAGACCGAACTCAATCTCAAGATTTTCAAAGAAACCACGGACTACAAACGAAGGGGATGACAATGCGAATACGCATGCAAGTACCTGTCTTTGTGCGTAGGATTTCCGTAAATAGTGTTGTCCAGCGTTTCTATGTGTTTCACTAAGGCTAACGATCTATGTCCATTGCGTACGAAAACCGGATATTCTGGTATTTAGAGTTAAAAGTCCATAAAAAAATTTCTACCCTCTGATACCGTATTTACAAGTGTATACAAAAGCTAAATGATCTATTCCTACATCTATATACACAATTGTATCAGTAGTAAACCGTAAAAGTTATATTATTGTCCATTGTAAAATGAATCTTTAAACTATAATGAAAAAAAAAATCCTATTTCGGCACGATACGTGAAAGAATGTGGTGAAGAAAAAGATATATTTCATAATATGTATTTTGTTTATTCATTTCCATTTGATATTAAATTGACTGACAGTTGCCGTCAGTCCGTGAAACTGTAGTTTACCCTTTTGAGACACAAAATTTGTGCCAATTTCCTTAATGTCAAGTACGCGTGCCTTCAGGCGAAGTATCCATTTTCATTTTATGCTTCATAAATTCATTAATTTCGTACGTTCAGTCTGTTTTCATGCTAAGAAACTCTTACGTTTGACCCACTGAAGTTTTATATTGTGTCGTAAAAGTAATGTATTCGTAGAAACAAATTTATAACCCGGTCGATTTCCTATTTTTGTCTTTCGTTATTCGTGTACTAGGAATGGCGTATAACAAAAGTTTTTTTGGTAACAGGTACTTAAATAGAAAATATTACATAGGTACTTCAGGTGTTATAGAAAATTGCCGTTTCTTAATGAATAGTTAATGAACACCCAGTCACGGCAATTCAAAAGTATTATTAACCGAATCAATTTCCATTTAATAATTAATTATAGGATGCTCAACTTTAAAAGATTACAAAACTAATGTCTCTTGATAGCTAGAGATTATCTGTCACGGATTTATTAATTACCAAAGTCTCGTTTCGTTTCACCTTCAACTTTCATCAGTCTGACAAGGGCTCCATTAAACATTATTCTCGATATTTTCATATTCTTTTTTATTTTGCTCACTTCAGTGACAAAAGTTAATCAAGATGTTATATTTGAGTACATATATTAACTACAAATAAAACAGAATATGTAAACCGTGTGGGGCCGTAGTTCGTATTTTTATCCAACAAATAGCACTTTATTAGCAAATTGTTGCAAACTCCCACAGATTGTAGGAATTGATTCCTCTTTCCAGTTCAGCTGGAGTCGGCTCGTCTTCACTTTCAGCGTAATCGGTTTTCTTTAACGTTTTCAGCAATCCTTGTTACCTTAAGCGATTTTCTGATGTACTCATTTCGCACCTTGTCCATTTGGGTTACTCTATCTTACATATAAAAGGAGCTCATAGTAACTAAATAAGTAATTTAGTAAAGAATTTGAGATTGATTCGACAAAGGTAGGAACCCATTGTGTTAACTTATTCGTGCGTCGCTTTTCGATTCACGCTATAAAGAATCGTTTTAAATGTCATTCAAATTTTTATTCCCTTGTAAAGGTTTCGTCAGTTTTATATGTTACTTATGTTTGCAATTATAATAATAGTAGACTAAAATAAAAAAAAACTAAATTTTGATCTCCTTGTACTCTTTCTTTTGGTCATAAAATTCTGGAGTGGCGACCGCGTACTGGAAAACGCAGCGTTGGTACTCCCCCATAAAGTGGTCCGACGACTTGGCGAAGGTTATGGGAAGCTGCTGGATGCGGGCGGCACGGGACCAGCTGTTGTGAGAACCTTGGGAGGTCTATGTCCAGCAATGGACGTCTTTTGGCTGAGATGATGATGATGATGATGGTGAAGCAGTGACAAACGACATAGAAAGCAACCATAATATTTTTTTCTACTCGGTAGAAAATTTCCATCTTTTCTTTTATCAATTAAGTTACTGTTTTGATTAGTTTAGTATTCTCATTTCTTTTGATTGATGTTTAAGATTGTTAAGACCATATACAGTAGTATACAAGTATACAACATGATTATTTACTTATCAGAAATTAAATTTGATCTACTACTCGTAATAGTTAAATAATTATTTGACTTTCGGTTCAGAATGTAGTTATTGGCTATTTGCTTACTATAACCTAGACTATTGGCCAAGTCCATAACATTGGTTAGTATAACTTACCAAAAGTTTAGCATAATAGGGTAGTCATAAACGTTGTAGCCAATTAGGAATCAGTAAGATTAAACCCACGACGATTTGATTTGAATGTCTCATTTGGTGGAGTCGAAAGGCTGATAAAAGTCTTTACTAGACATTAACAAATTATTTTGATTTTTTAAATAGGTAACAATTGTCTGTACCATTACATTAGTTTCCACGCACTATCACGATGACCCCATTCACATGGGATATTAAGCGCCGGCTGCTGACGACTCATCTGCATCTATCATTTGAATTTGTAATCAGATTTGCGGGACTCGCCGCTTCATCCATCATTCATTACCTCCTCGACACGATGTTAACGACGGTTTTAAACGATCATTCCCTTTAATCAATTAGAGGATGAAGGTAAAAAGATGAAATCGCCGCTCGAGACTCTCGCCACTAACCGCTCATTATTTCGTCTCACACGTTTTTTATTGCAGCAACATTATACGTGGGTGTGGTTGTAATTTCCTTTCACCGACGTAAGGGCACACACGCAATCCGGAAACATTACGAGCAGTATTAAATCGTACTGCGTTAAGATAAGATTCAAATTAACAGAGCGAGTCATTTCCTGATGAGAAGATGCTTGATAAAATATTAAAGTGTCCGTCCCTTTCTGCCCTATGAGGTCGTTCTCTGTCGCTCGTGAGTAGAATTTCTGTGGATGTTTTTACGCGCGCCGGGGGGCAAAATGTACGTTGTTTTGGCGGCAAAACGCTTCGGGGACTTCGTAACTCAATAATGCGAATATTTCGAAGGGAGACAGGCCAACATGTTTTATTTACGGCGTTTGAATTGAGCTCAATTCGTTTTCTGTAGCGTACCGTGGGTGCTGTGATGAGTCAGCAGTTGGCGCAACGTGTGCGTGACACCGCCGCGTGACGACGTGCGACGCGAATGCTCCGGAAAATAGGCCGTTTATGAGATTAGCCTTGTTGACACGCAACTTAGATATTGATCGACATTGATCAACGCGGATACATTACCGGATTGTCTCAAGATATTTTTCAGGTTGTTCTAAATAACTTCATCATAGATTTGTTAAAACGTAAAATACTTTAGGATTAGATTCTTAGTATTCATTCTCATATGACCCATACGATTGAAAGTTTTAGATCTGAGATCGCGGAAGACAGAGAAAAAAGTATCTTAGTAACAAACATCATCATTTAAAACATGAAGCTGCAGAATAATATTTCACATATCTTCAATTTCTTCGATAGTACTACATATCCCTGCAGGTAAGCCAAGACAAGTAATGCTCCTGTTGTGGCCAACAAAGAGCTTCGCACAGGTTAGCTGGCAGTTAGTTTCAAAGCTAGTAAATTCAAGAAGTGGAACCAACTTTAATTTCGTTGAGAAGATAACAAAGAATAATACAGAAAGGAAAATAACAAAAAATATAGTATTTGCTTTGCCGAAATGAGTGACGCGTCAAGGATAATAAATGCTAAGTAAGAATATATTGTTTCAAAAACGTGTGTTATAAACAATACTTAAATACGCTTATAGTTATTCTATTTGCTCAGATGGTTTTATCACATTTACAGACATAACATTATTGCTATAATTTTCCATGGAGCAAAATATTTATCATGAAGTTATACTTATATTAAAATACAAATATACAAATAGAAAGACACTAAACCAATATATAAACAGTCAAAACATCTAAACTTAATTACACAAAACAAAAAAAGAAAGTTCTACCTAGTTATAGTCTAAGCCAATTGACTTAGACCACATTTTGTCATAATAAATAACTACAGCAAACATTTTAATTGATCTATTGCGTTTATTTATGACAAATGTTCTTAACAGACCTCTTCGTGTATAATACAAGTATAATATAATATAAACTATATGGAGTATTCAAACAGTTTCCTACAAAATCTACAAATAAACAACATGTAATGGATCAGTGTATCACCCGCAAGAAAATTAACACGGACAAAACAGGACAAGGAAATCTCTGTAAACCAAAATAAATGGCGGCTTTGATCCGGTCTCATTCTTTATTAAAATACGTACGCGTCATGCATTACTCCAATTTAAGCGTGCAATTAGTGAACGCGATCCCTCGGGGTGGTGTGCCACCCTAGTTTACAGGGGGTAAAACGAGGGGATAAAGGGGCCAGGGGGTGGATAACGGACAGCCTTTGTGATCCCCTTTGTTCCGTACCATTTTCCAGACCCGGACAGCGGATATGGAATTGGAAAATGATTTGGCTTTTAGTTGATTGCCTCGCACTTAGCTGTTGTTAAATAAAGCTTTTAGGTGCGGCGTGTTGCTGAGTGGCCATTGTTGACTGTTGAATTTCGCGGGTTTATGTTGGACTCAGATCTTTTTGAATGGTGTTGACAGGTAATATTTGAATACAAGGTGGATCGCTATGTAATTTCATTTCGTTGTTTAGATTTAAAGAGTATCTTGATATCCAAAAAGTGTTGATTCTTGTAACTGTTATAATTTTATATCTTCTAAAACACAGTCTTTTTCTATATATTTTCTATATTAAGAATCAGCCAAAGTGACTCGAAAATGAATAGAATGTAAGAGTTGTGGTCACCACACTCATTGCGAATGCAGACGATGAAGTATGGTGGTCCAAACTATGGCGGCCTAGTCTGATATTTTTCACGCCTTTCTTGGGGACGTGAAATGCATGACAGTCATTATGACAGTGTAAAGCTCATACGGTTACCACGATGACTGTCACCGCTGCATCAATAGATCTCCGGTCTCACACTCACCAACGAAACACGACAGCATGGATGCTATCGCTTTAGGTTGCTCTTCTGTGAGAGGGTAGTACTGCTCCGGTCGAGCCGTCTGTTTGTGCTGAAATCGTCGTGGCTCTACTACCTGATTTACTGTATTTCTATTTCACTGTTGAAAATCAAAGGTTAGCGTCAGCTACAAAGTAAAGTTGTTTAATATGGTTATAGCATGCTTAATAAATTTTAAATTCTACATCTACAACTTAAAGTAACTACAACTCATAATGGGAATTAAAAACTATGAAGTAAGCATTTGGACTTTGAGTTTAAATGACTTAGTAAACGACGTCTACGACGCTTTTGATTAATATTGAATGAATGATGCATACGAAATTATAAAATCATTACACGAATAGATATAAAAAGTGACGCATTTCAAACGCCAAAGATCACACACATACACAATTTTTTATATATAAACATATATAAAATATACTACGGATGTACTTAAAGATTGCTCACAAAAGACAATTTTTATCATTAAGAAGTTATACCACGTAACTGGCGAAATGTTTAGAATGAAGTGTGGTAAAAGTGAGATTTTATATTATGGTGCAAAAATTTGGAAATTTTGTCGCTAGATACGTATTATATTGTGTTAAAGTGAATTTTTGCTTATTAATGTAAATGTCTACTCATAATAGGAATATTTAAATAAAAAAATTTGCCCAATAGAAAATAATCAGGAAAAATGTAAAAAAAAAATAAATTAGCAGGTAATCTGCAAAGCAAAAATATCTCCAATAGAGAAAAACATCGTTTCTGGACATTTACTTTTCCTTATTGGTACATCCTTCAATTTCCTTCTCGGTTTTATAAGAATAAAAAAAATATGATCTAACAAAACCAAGACGTGTAAGACACAGAGCCAGAACAAAAACAAATACAGCAAGTACTGGGAGGGCAAGGATTTCCACTGCTGCAGAAAATATGACTTTAGTTTTTAACGTTTGTATACGTGCTTGGTAACTTATTCATTGGGATTCAGAAAATATTCTTAGAAATAAAGTAAACTTGCGTTTCTAAACATTTAGAAGATGGATAATAGAGCGATTCTGGATAGTAGGTAGTGCATTTGTTGTAGTTAAAAGCTTTAATCTTCATCAAATACACACACTTCAATTACGTTTTTTAAAAAGCATTGTCCCAAGTAACATTAAAATCAATTACGAACATAATTACCATATGCTATTTGAATTCTGTAAAATCATACCTGTAGATGAAACAACCAAGTTAATATTACTGATAGAAGATTTTTTTTAACAAACATTTAGAAATTAGGACACGTAGCATTAAAAATCAACATGGTAAAAGTACACTACAATATGCAATCCCTAATCTTATCAATCGGCTACCAATATCTTTGAAAGACACAATAACTTACAAGAATATAAAAAAATAAATTAAAACGATATTTCTTATCATATAAAACAATGAATACACTAAAAAAATAATAAAACTGTTAATACAAACTTGTTTAAAATCGAGCAACAGTCTGTATCGCAGTATTTTTTATTTTTCTATTCGCTGCCTCATGCCTGAAGTCGTGATATTTTTGAAAAATTAAATCGTGTGGACAGCGGGCGTTTTCTACGTCAATATACTTAATTAACATAAATCTGTTAACACACATTATGCATTACATCTATTTAATATTACTGTAGTAAGAGGTAGTTAGTAATTTTTATTGGTGAATCAATGACCTTGATGCACAGTAAATCTCGAATAAGATTATGATTGCATCAATACTGTAAGCACTATTGTAACTCTTTTATATAAATAAGTAAATAAAATAAAAGTTCAAACATTGCAATTGCTCCTTGAAAAACTTTCTTGGGTAAAACCTGTTCATCTAATGGTTACACTGATCTGAACTGAAAAGGGATATGAGGTAACAATTTGTGATAAATGAAACAATAATGATGTTTATTCTAAGTGACTAGGCGTGCCAGCTAGTAAAACGATAAATTGAATGATTCGATTTGGTATATAGATACTTAACCATAAAATGCTGAATTGCTCAAAGAATTGACTTCATCGAGTAATAAAGAGCCCCTAAGTTTATTTTAATGTAGGCGTTCAGCTGTATCAAATATTAATACAATTGTATTATGTGTTAAAAAATACGAAAATTCAATATTGTGCAGTCATTAAGCGCAGCGAGCAAAAACTTGGGCTTACGCACGCACTGGCTACCGCGCAAGCGCTATAATTTAACGACATTAACACACCGGTATCAGGCAGGCAACTGTGCACACAAGATTGTCGACTATCCAGATAATATAGTGTGATAGAATGCCATTAATGATATTAAGTTTGAAGAACGGACTATTATGGTACAGATATATTTATGCGAAATTGTGATCGTATGGTAGTTGAATTTTAACCATGAATATTTAAGTTTAACCATTTTATCTCATTAATTCGTAGAAAGTGAATTGTCATTGTGTACATACATACATTTTTCGCACAAGTCCACATACTTATCTTCAGCACCCTTAATGTTTTTATAGCCATATTATCGATTAAAATTATCAATATAAAATTTCAGCATTCTGTACAGCTACATTTAGACTTTATAATTTCACTTTTACCGTCTGCGAAATTTTATAAAAAAGAAAATATGAAAACAGCTTTAATTATATTTAGAACATTGTCAGGGATAATTGAATTGTAGATATGAGAAAACAAATACACCATGTAATAAGCTACTTGTTTTTTTTGTGCTCTATCAAGTAACAAAGCGTAATTATCTACCGAACAATAAGCTGTCCCGAGTATTAATTAAGATATATTAGCTACCATTATCAGTAAGCGGTCATTCGCCGCAAGGCAAATGTCTATTCAACAAATGAACGTGGGAGAAACTTACTTCGGCACCTATCAGCCAGCTCGATTACTATGATACCACGGTATCACAGAGTTGTGGTGTCAAGCAATTGTTTGGTACAAACTTTTGTTGCTTTCATCGAGTAAGTGAACTCATCCAAGGCCTTTAATATCCACGAGTGGTGGCCCATTGTAAAGAGTTGCTATATTGACGAGATTTGTAACTTCTTGTCTGAGATGATTAACATAATTTTCTCTTCCTTTTATTTGGAGTCGGCGCAATGTGTTTTCTTCTTCTGTTCTTTTCTAACTTTTGATCAAATAAATTACTCTAACACTCATAAGTTCCCCTTCTTTTTAGTCATAAGTATCCACTTTTAGACAGTTCATCAATATTATCTTTAGTCGTCTACTCTTATATCCGTTAACAAAACCAACACGTCAAAGATGAGTAGTGAAGAAAGTTTTATAAATGGAAACAAAACTTTCCTCATTAGGTACTCATCTTTACAAGTCACATGTCCAGGTATCAGGATAAGTTGATGTTCTTCTACTTTTCATCCAGTGACTTCACTGTATTATGGCTTTGATTATTTTACCGCAGCAGCTAGATTATAAATAACACACGTTGGTGTATCAATAAAGTGAAATTATTAAAAGATACCCAAGAATAAAAATACTTACAGTAAATATCTTTATAGTAAAATCGCAGATTCTTCTGCATATATACGTTACTCCTAACCAAATATAATAATTTTAGTTAAAATATGAACAAGGGTCAAACACGTAATGTTTCTTTTATCGCTTTTATATCTGCCTATTACATTGGCAAGCGTGCGCCAACAGTGTAATTGGATCCTCTGTCGACATCTTCGTGTGTTTGTGTTTCTTTTATTTTTTATTTCCAGGATGTATTTTAATAACTGATCCGCGTACGTTCTGCGCTGGAAAGACCTCTAATATTAAATTGAATATTCGTTTGCGTTGATGGATAATTTAGACCTTTTTTGAAAACGTCACATGTAAGAGCAGTTGTATAGTGAAGGTATGAAGAATATAGTACCAATAAGTCTATTAGTGTACCTAAAGAGTAATTCACCTAAAGAGGTGGTCTGATAAAAATACTTAGCTACTTGTTATTCAGTTATTTTGTATATTTTTCAAAAACTTTTTGAACTAATCCACCTATACTTTCTGTACTACCAGTAATATGTGTGTAAAATTTCATTATGATACTTTAAATAGCTAATGAGCGAATGTGGTCGTAATAAACAAATAAGCCCACTTTGATATTAGGAACGAAACTAGTTTGGATTCTAATGTATTTGTCAATCGTTTAAAGAAATATTCTTATACCATTGGCTAGTGTTATTTGACTAATTGAGTAAACACTTAATGTGTTGTGTAATTGTATAAATTGATATGTTATTATGATAAGAGATAAACATAGTCATTTTTGTGAACCTTCTCCGTATCTCCTCATGACTTTTTAGAATTAATAAAACAGAGAGGGATATTTCTAAAGAATTTTTTTTTTTAACCTTAGGCTTAGGTATGTCTATAGGATAAAAATCATCAGTTACTTATAGATACGTATCTATATTGTTTTTTTGTCGGCCATCCACACTTTTTGCAAATCGGCCAACAATAAATCGGTAAAGCTACGAATGCCCATATTAAGGCCTATAGTTATAGTATTGTTATATTATGTTCCCTTATATATATAAGCATAAATACATCGTTGGTACAAAATTGAGTGGACGAACTATGTCCAGTAATAACTAACTATCTACCAGCGTTCGAGAGCGACATGGTGGCTATAGACTAACGTTTATGGCCCATAAAGCTATTTTAATCTGCCCATTACTATGCCAGTGGCCGTCGTCAATTAGGAGAATGGTCAGTGTTGCCACGTTGTGTCGCCGTTCTCCATATACGACTGTTTTTTTCTCTCCACGATATTTATTAGATATTATTTTTATGATAGTTATAGATTTTCTCTTTTTTATTAACACTCCTTAGGTGTTTTGTTTTATGTGTAGTCTTCATCTATTAGGTATATTTAAAAACCTTAAATATTTATGAGCACCACATCCTATTTGAACATTTCTTATACCTGTATATTAATTACTATCTGATCTTCGTTGACAGCAATAAAGCGTTTCATCAACAGCCTTCCTCAGTTCGCTGCTGGACATAGGCCTCTCCTTCGAAAAGAGGTTTTGGCTTACAATGCCATGCTAACCAGACGGGCTGCTATAGGGTTTGTTCAAGATTTCTTTGCCATATGTGTGGCAAGGAATAAGTGAGACACGAGTTGTTGTTTTAGTCTGTCTATTTGTAGTTGTGCTAATGCTTATATACTAATATGGTACGTGATAATGTGAAAGTATGCAGCTTCCTTAATACGTGGGTTAGGGTGTCCCTTATATGACAAAAAAAAAATTTTTTTCGAATTTCGAAATGCATACCCTCTATAATTTTTACTAATGCTATAAGATACTTAAATTTAAAATTTTATCAATCTAGCATAATTGCAACCAGTGCCGACCGAGCTTCAAAGTTTAGTAAAAAACGTGTTTTGTCCTAAAATTTCAGTCTGCTATAATCTATATATATAAAAGAAAGTGGTGTTAGTTACACCACTTATAACTCAAGAACGGCTGAACGGATTTAGCTGAAAATTGGTGGGGAGGTAGCTAAGAACCAGGAGACGGACATAGGATACTTTTTATCCCGTTTGACCGCGTTTCAGTCCAAAATCAAAAATCTGCTTATTTATTGCCTCTAAGGTGAAACAGAGTTCGCGGGGTAAGCTAGTTTCACTATAAATGCAATGAATTAAGTGAATAAAATTAAATAATAAATTAGATGAACATTAATCTTTAATTAAAAACATAAAGAAATAAGAATCATTCAGGGTAACTTCTTTTTAAAGTAGTTTTTTTACAGTCTGGATACAATTTTAGATGTTCCTGGACACAGCGCAGCAAGAACTGTTTTTGTTCTTCTTCAGCCGTGATAAGTCCGTTAAAAGCTTGCATTAATTTAACAGCCCTTTTAGCAGTATCATTTACAACTCTCAAATAACTTATTCTTCTTTTAGCCTCCAGAAAAGCAGCATTGTTATTCCAAGAAGATACATCTTCCTTTAGAAAACTGTCGTCGATCTGCAGTCGTGATAAAAATTGTTTGCTCTTTTCCGATACGAAATCATCCAGTGCTTTGTCTAAAAACAAAAGAAAAATAAGTTAAATAACAAATAAAAATCAACAACAATTTTGAAAATAAATAAATAAGTATTGGACATTGAAATTGAAATCCAACAAAAAGTCAATTTAATTTACCAAACAACTTTTGAGTCAGTTCTTCCTTCGACGGGTCATAGCGTTTGCTAAAATCCGAGATTTTGTCCCTGTTGAAGTTGGCAATCATCTTCTTCTTAGTTTGGTTGTCAACTTCATCATCAAATAGTGATAGAATGACTGTCTCTTCACATAAATACCACAAGTGATGGCTGAACTTGCTTATAGAAGCTTTAGAAATTGTTGCGTCAACTTTTTCATACTCTTTTAACATCTTCAAGAAGCGCAAATCTTGATTAGGTGCTTTGGTCGCCACTGTACATTCGAGCCAAGGTTTAACATACAATATTACGAGAAATAAGCAAACATCTTGTAGAGCCTTTTTGTCCTTCGCAGTTACTCTGCATTGTGACTGAAGTAAACATATTTTTAAAGAATAGATCGCTCTCGCCATGCAGCGTGCCTGATGTATAGCTCCGGGGGGCTTTAGATTTAATTATTCCTCTGTGTCTCCTCCTAAAAATATTACGCACAGTTCGACCAATTCGCGGTAATCATCTCTTACAAAACCTTTATCTAATTCTGCCTTATAAAATAGTAACAACGCTTGAATGTCTGTCTCGGCAACCCGTGCTTTTACGAAATTAAGAGATGGTTCAATTTTAGTACAATCAATGTTTTTCCAATTTTCTTGGAACTTTTTGAACATCGGAATATCTGGGCTACTAGTAATTTGCTTAATCTTGGTTTCAAAGACAGCTTTTAGGACCAATTCATAAACATGATGACGACAGGCGAAAAGCAACAATTCTCTTCCTAAAGTTTGCTCCAAAATAGCACAAGCTCCATTGAAACGGCCCATATTGGAAGCTGTTGTGTCGCAGCACATTATTTGCACTTTATCATAAAGGTTCCAGTCAAAGAGAGCTGCTGATACAGCCTTCGCTTGATGTTTTCCAGAAGAACTTTCTAGTTTCGGCACTGCAAGAAGCTGCTCTCTATCGTCAAATGAAGCTATAACTGGCAAGCGTTCTTCTTTTGAACTCCGTACATCCAACCCCGGTAATAGTTTTCCATCCCAATGGACTGTGACTATGTCGGGTACATTGTTTTGGAAGTTAGATTTTATTGCTTCTGCCCTTGATTTTCTAGTTTCAGTACGAATTCGCTGAATCGAGGATTTGTTAATACAGAAATCATCGCTGCTCAGACCAAGCGCTTCTACCACCGCATTAAGAATGTAAACGGTATCTCTAATGCTTAACTGGCATCGATCTAAAGCTGCAACTAGTTTAGGTGTTATAAGATTCTTTCTACCTTTTTTTGAACTTTGTTCATGGCAGGGAACGTCCGGCAAGCTGAGTTCAGAATTCAAGATCTGTTCTTTGTCTGAATCTTCTACACTGTCTAAGTTATTTGTGGTGGAAGTAGATGCAACAGCTAGTGATTCTCTTTGTCTTACAATCCTTTCCTCTTCTTCCAATCGTCGTTGTCTAGATCTTTGTTCTTTTTCCGCCAATTTTTTATCTACACCACCTAAGCATCCCGGTCGACCTGGCTCTCTCTGTTTCATTAAAAATAATTTATCTTCCTCTATTTTCATTCTCTCAAAAGCATCAGCATGTGCAATATCAAACAAATTATCAAGATTAATTATAAAATTGTTCTCACGACTCTTAAACGTAATCTGAGTTTTCTTACAATTTTTTTGCAACTCTCTCCAAACATGATATAAATCAATAAGTTTCTTCACGCAGTTAGGAAATGCCCTTGTTGGAATTCTTGCTTTTTCCCAATATATGATGCACTCCCTAATCACAAGATTTGCACTTTCACTAACAGTCAATTTAACCTCACGAATATTGTAAAATAGGACTGAGAGAACTTGTCGATTAGATGGTAATTTTGCACCATTTATTTGGTTGCTAGTCAATCCGATAAGAAAAATATTTTGTTTATCACTCCGTAATTCCACCGACATGTTTACGCACTAAACAATGAAGCACTAATAGTCTCAAAAATCACGTACGAAATGGCAAATAAAACATGTCGTAACAGGTCACTGGGCAGTACTTAAGCAACTTGTATCGACAAGTTTAAATAGCAAGTCGGCACGGGTTATCGTTTATATATCGAACTAATATTTTTTTCTAGACAATATAGGGTTATTACGAAATTTTTAAGAAGGTATGCGTAAAAAAATATCGAACTTGAAATTTAAGGGACACCCTAACGTGGGTTTATGTGCGCTGTTGTACATTTTTCTTTGTGTTGTAATGTAGAAGCCGCTACAATTTCCTTCAAGCGGTTAGCTCATTTAAACATGTTAAAATTTAGGAAGAGATAGATACACAGCTAGTAGACGAAAAACAAATGTTCTTCACTAGTAATATCTACAAAAATATCAGTACCAAAATAAGAACAGAAAGAGTGGATGAACCAAAAGAGAAGTTAGACAAGGAGAACCATTATTATCTGACCTTTTTTAGCCGTTCTTGAATATGTATTTAGAAGTCTTCAATTGAATAATTATGCTTTGCACATGATCTAATAATTACTTCAGGAGACGTGAGGAATCTGCAAGATATGTTTGAACACCTACAGATGGAAAGTAAAAACGTTGTACTGTCAATGAATGACTCTAAAACAAAACTAATGACAAACATAGAAATAATTGCTATTGTAATCAACGGCTCACAGATAGAATATGTGGATAACTTAGTCAAGTAATATCGTCAAAATGCCTCATAAGCAGAGAAATAAACAATAGAAGTAAAAAGATACTGGCCTCTAAAGGAAATTATGAAAAATCCCGACATAAATTTTAGATCTAACATAGAAATTTTCGATTTATGTGTTTTGTCAGTAATGATTTATATACACCAAAAATAAAGTTTAACGGAACGCAATAAACGCAAACTAGAAACTTGTTAAAATAGTATGAAAGGACGCATGCTCAATATTAAATTAATAGACAAAATAAAACTTGAAACCGTTCGGAAGCAAACGAAGATTAAAGATATTAGGTACACGTTGCATTAAATAACGAATGTGGAGATAGACAGGTCACATGATAGAAAATAAGAAGGATTAATGGACCGAAGATGTAACTCAGTAGTATCTTAGGTAATACAAGAGACAACAAGAATGGCGTCTTAGGTGGGAGGGTGAGATCAAAGAATAGCAGGCATTGCACGGTAAAGGAAAACATAACATCAAATTTTATGGTAAGCTTTACGGGAATTCCTATGCTAGGAAGCAAGACAATCTTCTTGATTTTTTTTTTGAATGTTAAGATTATCAAATAAAAGTAATTATAATACTCGTTTGAAGTACCTGAACTATGTCAAAGCATATAATTTTTTTTAATATTTAAATGCTCATGAAATATGCGTGAATAATTGAAACAGTTTACGGTCATGATATTTCAGATAGGCATTTATTACCTATTTGTATAAAGTGAGGGTAATCAATAATAGAGAATTTTTAAGAATTTATTTTTTCGTTTGACAGAATATGATTTGAAAGAAGCTCGATTAATAAATCATAAATTGCATAATATGTAGCAATAGACCACTCGTAACTAAATACGTATTAATACCAGTAAGCTTTGGTTTGATGAATCATAGATTTACAAACCTTTTACTGTCAGAAAATAAAATACCTATGCATACCCTACAGAAATCTAGTTTATTTTGCTGATTGATGATTAAGGACTAAGATACCAATATTGAGTACGCGAATGAATGGGACTTTGTACTTATTTTTAGTTTTTAGTAGCTTTCATAACTATTATTATATTTGGAATTTTTCATCTTAATTTTTGACTCTTTTACATTCGATTCAGTATATAACTGGACATGGATGTGTGATCATTTACAATAGATTAGTTTTAATAAGAAAATACAAACCCTAACGCAAAGGATAATCTGGCAACCCAGCTACGATCATGCGCAGAGTTGCTCGCCGAAAAAACTCTTGCGCAGCCAGTCCGACCAGTTTTACGTTCGCAGAATTGGCGCGAGAGCGAGAGAAAAAAAGCTTAAAATTGCCATGGACCGATGGCCCGAACGACTGAATGTCGTCAAGGATCACTACTTTTATAAAAAAAAATATGAACATAACATTTGCTAAATGTCAAAGTTTATTGATCAAATATACATTATGTATAATGTTTTAGTAACTTACTTTTTTGTTAACCGGATTTAAGATAATAAAAGCATGATTTTGGATTTAAGAGGACATGTCCGTGACAGCTGTAGGCAGGATTAAATTTCATTTTTTAAAACATACAAGCCTTGTTTATTTCAGGTTGTACTGAGAGGAAATATGTCGGACTAAAATTATTATGTATTAAGAAAACTTATAATATTAATTCAAATTTAGTATTATTCTGATGATTTTGAGTTTATCCAGCGCCCACTCAAATATCCTACGTTTCGGCTTGTTAATCTTGGTTAATATCGGTTAAGTAACGCTATGGCTGAGGCCCGTATGCCGTCCACATAGACAGGCGACGCAAAAGGCCAACCCATACCCTATATTATTAAATCAATATTCACAGATAACGACATTTAATTCCTAAGTAAATCCTAGGAAATGCCGGCGCCTTTGAGCTGTAACGTTCGACTTGTAAAAATATCTGTAAAAGATTTACCGACTAAAATGAATATCGTTTATCATATTTGATGTGAAAAAATTGGTGTCGAGTACCGTGCGTAATCAAATCAAATCAAATAGCCAAATCAATAGTCAAACACTTTGCTATCAGCTTGTTTCACATTTTTTCCTTTTTATAAAAACACTCCGCTTTGGCAGTATTTTGAAATATAACACAACAAAATATAGTAACTAAAGTAATTTTTTTAATACTTAGAAGCCACTTAGAAATATATGAGTAAAACGACATTAATCGCTATCTTTCATGCTTTACACCATAGCACAAAGACATGCATTTCCAAGGAGCGCGATTACAGACACTGTTTACAATGCTGAGGTTTCGGTGAATAAGCTGATGCGAGCCGAGCCTTACATGGATAACTATTAAATAGCCTTTTATATGGAACTCGAATTAAACGTATATGAAGTTAATTTGTGTATAAATTTCATTTCTGCTTAAGGATATCAGAAATAATGAGAAAGGTATTTCTTATCATGCAGATGTTAAATAAATGGCGTGGTCAAGACTTTATTTTTACGACTTAAATTCTGTGAAAAACATAACAAAATAAATAGTTTTAATGACAAATGACCAATTAATTAATTAATTAATGACGTAGTTAAAACTCTATATTTTAAGACTCAAAATTTTGTGAAAAGTATAACAAATTAAATAAAGTTTTAATGAAAATGCAACAAGGTTGATGGCAGTGAGGTGTTTGCAAAAAATAATGGTGCAAGTTTCCTTACACTCTATCTCTTTAGCGCTCATAATTATAGTGCAAATAAAGTACGGACGGTGCAACTAATAGCTGTACCTACTCCATGAAAACCTTCGTCAGCTGTAAAAAAGTAACTTTTCTTGGTAATGCTCAATATGACTGACCGCTATGACATCAAATAACATTTTCCACGGTTAGATCACCGAGTTAGTCTACAGGTTTATATACGAATTGTTTTATTTTGATTATCACCGTTAATAGCCCACAGGATGATAACCTGCTAGCAATGTTAGCCACAGATTCCATAACCGTTGGCGTAAGCGTGTTCTTGAGTGGAGATCACGTCTCGGCAAGCCTAGTGGCCTGGAATGAAGTGATTATCAGTGAATTTTATATTATTTTACCTAAATACAAGACTACATAACTGAATTTAGATGACACTATAGATTGTGCTCACCCTTCGGGCGAAAGTATCATGGTAGGGCGTCTATTTGTCGCTCATATAGTCGTAAGAGCTAAGCAGTCAACCAATAGCAACTTTTGAGAAATAAAAACCACTTTTCTCGATACCTTAATTGGGTAGATGACTGTATCGTAAATAAATACCAATGACTACTTCATTAAAACTAATATCGCGAAATATCTCGGAAAATACAATTAACATAGCTTTTTATTACTATTATGAATTTCAGTTAAATATACAGTGAAATATGTTGTTCAATTGAGTAATCTAAAACAGTGACATCACAATTTGGTATTTAGTACATTTTTCATACAAAATTATCGTTTTGACAGATCATAAAAAGTAACTAATTTGACTAAGGTGTCATCTAGCTAGCCTATTGTAAAGGAGTTGCCATAGAACTCTGCCATTAGCTACACATCATCATATACAACCATGTAAGTTTAACGATGAGAAAAACCTGCTTAAATATGAAATATACCATCTTAAAGTTATCGAATCAGCATCAAGGCTATTGAGAAACAACTGGTACTGCAGAGGTAAATTTTGAAGGAAACACGATTGTTTGCTTAAGAGTGAGTAACACTTCCAACTCTATTATGAAAAAGTGATTTCAGTACCCACTTCCTTCAAGCCTAAATTGGTAGTACTTAATCTGAACGGCATCAGTGTTAGGCTTTGACAATCTGAGGTAGAATGATGTAGGGACTGTCATTATTTAGAGATATACCTACTCGACTAAGATACTTTTAAAAAATTTGAATTCACTCCTTATTTCAATAGTCTGTAAGAAGGCACACCAGGCTGCAGACAAACAAAAACCGTACCGTCCGTCTTCTGTTCATTTTCGCTAATATTTTTTAATATAAAATGCCAAATGATAGCTAATAATTCGGGCAATGGTGATTTGACTGTTTTTCCGCATCTTCTTATAATCGTCTTATTACCCCCAAGATATCTTAACAAGCTATTTAAACTCAAACTTTTGACTTTTTCTTTGTATTCCGTTAAGCCTTTTGACATTATAATATATAAAAGTAGTAAGTTGATAAATAGTAATTATTAGTAAATAATAATTCTATAGAAGGTTCCAGAAGAATATGATAACTAGGAGGCTGTGTGCCTAAATAACATTCTTCTTCTTCTTATTAAAAGACAACATCTGTATTAGGAGTACACATCCTGTGTCGCGGTGGACTTTACAAACATACAAGAAACGGACACAAAGAACACTTAGACT
Source organism: Hypercompe scribonia (assembly GCA_949316085.1). Lineage (NCBI taxonomy): Eukaryota > Metazoa > Arthropoda > Insecta > Lepidoptera > Erebidae > Hypercompe > Hypercompe scribonia. Next base: position 7,821,001 of record OX438972.1, on the reverse strand, counting down.
CAGAATAACAATTTATGGATCACACAAAGTCTAGTCCTATGTGGGGGTTTGAACCCGCAATACTCATCATAGTAGAGACTGCGTGAGGACCGCTTAAACCACTAGGCCAACTGTGCAACCACTTGGCAAACATATGTACCTAATAGGCTAAAACTTTTCAGAAATTTCGAATTTTTAAATACAGAAGTTACCAAATTGAACATGAAAATGAATTAAATATAATATCTGTATATGTGAATAATATGTTTACCAATTTCCCATATTTTAGTGAAACTGACTTCTTGTTAAAAAAACTAAACTTTTACATGCTTACATTAAAATGGAGTAGAATTCTTTCTTTGTTCTTATGTTTTGCTTCTCATGAAGCTCTATAGCCCGAGTTATTACCGTGCTTAACTGAAGTTGATTAACTAGTAAAACTAGTAACCTTCAGTGAGTTCCATCTCAGAGAAAAAAACAAGTATACTGTTACAATGAAATGATCATGTTGCTACAATTAGGTAGCTCTTACAAACGCATAGAGGTACAAAAGAATACCTTTTTGGAAACTTGACTAGTTAGACTAAAGTGATAAGAATTAAAATACATCACTAGTAAATTAGTGCCACGGGTATTCAGCACTTGTCTTTTGTGCCCGTGCGCTAACGAAGGAGTTGATATACAGCGTTGACGCCACCGTACTGCCGTTGCTGCAGCGTAGCAAAACATCTAGGGTTGCCACATCACCTACTTCACTTCCATCTTTATTTCTTAATCACAATCGTCAGAAAAAATCCGTAACACTTTTTGGCCCGACCTAAGAATCGTGTCTACGACCTCTTGATCGCCAGTTGCAGTTGCATACGCTGACTGTGAGACCAACGGACCACGGTAAAGTAATGTGTACCTAATGCGTATAACTATTGGTTCTGAATTTAGGTGCAATATACAGGTGCATTAAGTGTATTTTTCAGCAGTCTGTTTACCATAGTACGTAGTAGTGGTTTCTACCTTATGGGAACATTAGAGTCATACGATCGTGTGTGTAAAATGATAAGTCGTTACTAACGTTATTAAGTTTCAAAATGTATGTATATAGGGAATTATAATGGCTTGAATCAGTGCTTAGGGTGATATAAATTTTCATTGCTGCCGTTCCTTGAATATTCAAATTGTACAAATAATTGGTTCTATTTACTAAAATAATGAGGTGGCTTATTAGTCGATTTGTTGTATTAGTTTTAAGACTGAGTATAGAAATAGCGGGTCATATTTTAGTAAGATCAATTCCTATGAAACCTTACGGTGGTCCATTCTGTGTAAGACCACACCGATTTATATAATGTTTATGCTGCTCATAAAATCTTAAGTGTTAGTTCTTTATTATTCAGCGGATTGTAAAATTCATGTAGTGGAATACAATAGTGGATTTACAATTTATTCATAGGCACCCTCGGCTGATGCGTTGAGTGCGCATACTGATCGCGCTCGCTCCGATGTTAACCTTAGGTACTTCCTTTCTTATGACTAATTTGTATTTCATGAATATTATATCCATACTAAAATTTATAATATAAGAGCGAACGTGACTTTTACAGGATAACATGCTATTTATTTTGACTGATACAGCCATAAATGTACATACATAATGCTTAATTCGTTATTTTCATACGCTGCTAGTGGAATTAGTATCTGATATCTTAATTATTATTGTGAACTTGAATAACATTTGTTTGTTTTCGATAATCACCATAAACTTTTGCATTTGGAAAATATAGATTATCAGGGATAAACAAAGCCCCGGGCAGATCTAGAATTATAAATGTTAAGTTCGAAAATTCAGTCGTTACGGTCAGAATTGTGTCACGATTATATTAAGTATTTTTTAATTTTTAAAACTGTAATTTCTTTAATACAAAAACACCGTTAATCTACACTTTTTTGTCTAAATAGAACTTTTAATGACACACACAAATACTAAAACAATAACGTTGAGCAGCACTTAACATGTCATTTACGGTCATCAGAGATACCAAAACCATTGTTGAGACCATCAAACAGTTCATAAACGAAAATACTAAAATTCGTTTTTAACTTTTCATATTGATTTCCACTTGTAGAGTCTTAGAAAAATTAAAAAATCAAACTACCAGGTCATTTTCACTTGATTGGTTATTTATTATACTTTTTCTCGTGATCACGAATAAATTATGTACTTATCGCTTACAACAGTGTCGACTTATCAGAAACTAATTCATTATAACTAATTCAAAGAAAACAATTATGGTACTTATCAATAATTAGGTAGGTACTTATCAAAAGTAAAAATACTATATACTATACTGGCCCAAGAGACACAAGAATGATGTCAACGAAAAAGGCGGTCTTAAAGTATAGAGCTGGGAGCTGGGGAGGGGGTAGGTATTTTGTGTCTCAGGTAACATCACTCTCTGGGTGAAAATTTTAACAACAGCGTTTGTCAACAGAAAGGTTTTCGTTCGAATCCACCTTGTCGAAGCACGACAACAAGGTATTTTTTTATGTGAGACAGCCCTACGTTCGCTTCGTGAAGCGGTAACTACAGTAGTTGGTATAATAACAGTGCGGCGGATACAATGATTGTTTTGTGTTCGGACCGCTATGCGCTACTGGAATTTTGTTGCGATGTAGGGAACAAAAGAGTGAAAAACTCATCAGTTCGGTGGTTATAATTGCTTTGTGCTGCATTTATACAGTAATTAAATTGTACACATATTTATGAATATATTTAATAATTACTTAAGCGTTAAAAATCTCTGTTTTTCCGTAAAGTTTTATAACAACAACAAAATAAAGATATTTTTTTTCTTTAAGTTTTCACCAAAAATAATAACATAACAGAAAAAGGTTCTAGATGATTAAATTAATAAAAAAAATTAAGATTATTGTTAATATTAAAATATATGTATACCTACTTATGTATTGCCCGAGGTCTTCCGAGAGTGTACCTCTGAGTCTTCCTGTGACCACGACACGTGCAATCCCGTCTAAAACCCAATCATCATAAGAGTGAAAACGTAGTTTTTTTTAAATTACTCCTAATTGTGTTGATCGGTTGCTATCTTCGTAATTAAAAGAAAAGGCGGTTAATTTAATCGATTGACGTGTATAACAAAAATTGAATGGTTGTTCGTGCGTCACGTTAAACTAAATCATTTTGCAATCTCATGTACGCGTTGATTAAAATTTAATCATTTAACTTGATCGATGTACGGAACAAGCACGAAAGAAGTGCTAAACATACATAAATATAATGACTGGTCATGTCTGTCTATCTTAACAGATTTATAAAGCGTCATCTTTTATAACTATTAGATGTATTTGTGAAACGTATTACTTATATTGATTAGTGAAATCTGAAATCAAGTTTTTACACAATTTGAGGACTTAGTGGGAGCCCGCAAGAGTATTTATTATGTTTTCTAGATGTTCCTAGAATCACCGTCAGCAATCGTTGCTGCTATGCTGGCGGGAGAGGAAAGCTGAGCCGCAGTAGTCTCTTTCTGCGAAGCTGTTATGCTCCAGAAAGAGACCGCTGGACGGGATCGGGAGAGGGCCATTCCCGAGCGAAGAAGACGTCGGCGACGTTATGAGCCGTTGACGGGACCACGAGCCGCCAGAGAGTGGGGACCTCTGGTGGTGGATTAGTTGTTGCGGTCGGCGATAGGATAATTTGTATATAACTTATAACAACCGGACTTATAGGTGGGGAAGCCTTTGTGGCCTCCCCAGGATAGGGTCTGACTAGGCACGGTGTTAATTCTGGAGGGGACCTGAAGTAATATGGTCCGGGTCCCCTTCAAAGAAGGCCGCTTGAGACCGGCCGCCGGGGTGGTTTTTAGTGGAAACACCACATACTCCTGGCCACATACACCTCTTCGAGAAACCGGAGTTCCGGAGGGATTTTCCACCCCTACAACAAAAAAAAAAAGATGTTCCTAGAAGAGTGCGTTACGGCGTGACAATGTGACGTTTGTGCGGGTTTTCTTCATATACTGGGATCTGTTTTACAGCCGGTAAACTGTTTTACAGTTTGGCAGAATTTAAGTATGTAAATATGTGTTAATAATAATAAAAAAAAAACAAGAATTGTAGAAAGAGCCGAAATATGTATGACAAAATGATAATGTGGTGACTTTCATATTCACAGAAAAACGTGCTACAGTGCCGTCTAGCGAGGATACATCAAATTATGGAGTATAGTGAACTACGAAGCAACTACAAATCCTGTACCGCGAAATCGAGATTCTCGTGGCTATTAGCATACCTATATGCTTACAACATCGCAATGCATGCATGTTGGGCCGCGACCCGCCAGGCATGATCACCTCGCCTGGTCGGTGGATCGCCTTTGTGTCGGAGGGACATACGACACATGTCCCTCCATAGTAACATGAGTCATTCATGTTGACTTGTGCTTACTCTGAAAAATGGTAAAGTTTATATCCAAAATCCAAATCAAATATCACCGCAAACACAACACAATAATTTTTGTCTCTGATGTACTTGAGAAAATATAGTCAATGGGTGCAGAGGAAGGATTCTTTGCAACCTCCTTATTTTATAAATGGAGAAATATGAAATAAAAAAGCTTGTAGGCAAAGAAATGCATGAGGATAAACTTTGAACACAATATGAGGTGATAGAATCTTAATCCAACTACACATGTCTAGACTTACCACCTTATTGGCCTGTCATTATAGGAAAAGTCATTACAACAGCAGATCAGGTTACAGTTGTCCACATAAAAAAAAGTATTCACAACTTTGTGAATTAAGGTGGCATTTCTACCATTACGCGGTGTTTAGTGAAAATTGAAATACTAGGAAACTAGACATATAAATATTTTTAAACGTATTAATTACGTGAAATAAATGTTATATTTATTTACGACGTAACTACTTATAGCTATTTTAATGAGGCATTTTATTATACATATATTCTCTAAATTATCGCTTTATGTGTGTATACAATAAAATAATCCACACGAAGTGTGTCTAAGATACGCGGGGCCAAGATAATGATCTCTTTTATTGTTTTAACACTTCCAAAGTGTGTTAATATCTCTCTTACTCCTTCGAGAGTGAGTTCCTACCATTAGGTAATGCAGGCAGGTAATTACTTGTGACGTTATTATAACCAGACGCGTTAGAAACGCTATTAACTCTGAAATAATTATTGTTGTTAACATTAAAGATCATTATGAACATAATAAGAACGCGTGAGAGATTTAATTGCGTTACGTTACATTGTTGTATGTTTTCTATTCATTTATTTTCTTTTTAGCTGTTAAAAACTTTTATGTGTCAGAGTGTAAAGTAATAACCAGAAAATAAGAACTAGATAAGTTTGGCTGACTTTACTGAATATCTGAAATAATAAAATTTTAAAGTTAGGCATATATACTAGGGGTCCACCCTGACTTACCATAGGTACATTATTTTTACAGTACTTCTTAAGATTTTACTTCCATGCGTCATCATCGTCAGCCTTTATATTATTAGTTGTTTGCTTCAGCCTATTGCCGTCCACTGCTGAACGAAGGCCTCCCCCAATAAAACCAACTATCACGGTCTTGGGCAATCCGCATCCATCCGCTGCAAGCTATTTTCTCAAGTTATCAGTCCATCGCACCGCAGGGCGTCCTTCACTACGTTTACCTTGTCATGGTCTCTTAATATTCATAGCCTACTGCTAGAACTAGGCCTCCTTAGAAAGGATGTGTCAATATTGTGTTTTTACTTAAATGAAAACTTAATTACTGCTTTTTGATTATATTTTTTTTTTTCCGTAAACATTTTCCGTAAAGAATGATACGGGAGTTTATATGGACACAATCTCCACCCTCCAACAGACATGGAATACATATCTGTTTATTCATTCTTACGTACAATAAGACAAGCTGATTTACGTGTAAAATAAATGAGGTTTTCATATAATATTTTACATATATTTTTTTAAATGTGTTTAGTTTTTCGATACCAAGTCTTATTTTTTAAAAGGATTAAGTATAATCTGTTAGCATTTACTGTTACATATAGTCATCAACTACAATATGATCAAACTAACTACAATATATTCTAGGCCGCCATAGTGTGGGTCGCCATGCTGAATTGTCTGCATTCGAAATGAGTGTGGCGACCACCACTTTTGGAATCCATTCATGTTTTCCATCAGGCAGAGTAGGGCAACTTTGCTAAGCCCAGAAAAAAAAACTAAAACAGTTACATATCATTTTCGTCAGGACGGTCTTCTTGTTTTATTCCACTACTAGGCTCTTTATCAGCATCTACATAGATACTATATATATATATATCTGCACAGATATACAACCATGATGCTATTAAAAACGTCAAGTCGAATTAAAAAAAATATTGTCATAACATGTATCTATATTTAATTCGAAACTTTTTTGTTCTGTTAGTAATCTATAACATAGAAACCACAGACAAACTTGAGCAGTTAATTGTATTTATTGTGGTTTCTCTAAAACTGATTCCCACGCTCCACGAAATGAAGGATAGACGTGGATCAACCAAAGTTATGAGCGACTGATTATCGTAATCACTGTCCAATAGACCAAAAAGAAACGGGACGACTTACATCTCATGCTATCACATATAATTAGCCATTAGTAACTTTAAGGAAATCTATCATGTAAATATGTGTTCTCTGTCTTAGAACAGCAGGCGGGCATGTAACATATCAGTGTCCTGTTTCCATTAATTATTATACCGGAACGAATTTCTTAAATAACAGTGCTTTAACTTTTTTTCTATATTAAGAGCCTGCCAAAGTGACTCTACTCTGCCTAATGGAAAACATGAATGGAATCTAAGAGTTGTGGTCACCATACTCATTGCAAACGCAGACAATGCAGTATGGTGACCTACATTATGGCGCCCTAGTGAAATGCTTTTTCACGCCCGGTTTGGAAATATAAAAGGCATGACAGTCATCGTGGCAGTGTGAGGCTCACACGGTTACCACGATAACTGTCACCCTTGCATAAATGGGCCTCCGGTCTCGCACTCACCAACGAAACACGACAGCACGGATGCTGTCGCTTTAGGTTGGTCTTCTGTGGGTCTAAGGTCAATTGCAAAGATACTGTAATAGTCCAGTAAACAAGCAAGGGTCGGTGAGTCGCAAGCAAGTGAGGATATTTGCGTCATCGCACGCACCACCTTGTTTCAGCAATATCGTAACTGGTTTTTGGTACATAAGCATCACATCATACAGAAGTTTACTTATTCGTTTTTTTATTGCATGCAAAGTAAATGTGTAACTAAAAAAATATCAAAAAAAAATATTATAAAAACCTAAGTCCCATACATTTGGAGGCTTTGAATGACATGTGTTTCAAGACTGTTGATGGGCGGTGACACTTTTACACTTTCTTCATGAAATATTTATTAGATTGTTAGCAGCACAAGAAAACAGAATTATGCAGTTTCATATTATGTCATGAGGTTCGATTTCTCCTAAATAATGAAGCTTTTGATTCTGTGAAAATAATTTTTTTAAGATAGTTGGTGCGTTTCATGTTTTCTAGTATTTGTAAAAGGATGTACCTACTTATATAAGCCTAGGGCTTAGAATTTCAGATAGTGCTGTGAGTTATCGCACTCGTGTCAAGATTGTTTCATACACCGGATTACATTCCTGTTGATAACACATTTTATTGCATAAAAGCAATGCAAAACAGGTAATATATCTAAAATATTACAAGTTATCTGTACCCGCTAATCTGTACTAGATACTGTAATATACCTGCCCACTTAATAAATCTGAAAGTGTTAGTCTGTTTATGTTTTAAAGTGCAATAATCTCTGGTACTTAGACGCTGTTTTGAAATGATATTTGTATTAGATAGATAATCTAATGAGAAATAACCATTTTTGTTGGTTGAGATTAAAAAATCCATCAATACAGATGAAATTATGGACAATGTTAAACTATATCTAAGTAGTTTAGTAGAAACGTAATTGTTAATCACAAACGTGAGCTCTATCACTCTTTGAAAACATTTTTTTGTCTGAAATATATAATAAAGTTAGCATAAGATACATTAACTTCAAGTTACAAATTTAAGAAATGGAATAACTGTAAATGTGAAAAAAATATATAAATTTACCGCTCGTTTGTTCAAAATTATAAATCTCTTAAGGTTCTTTTTTGATTGTTTTAATTTTTTTTCAATTGAGCATATTTACGTTAAAGCGAAAGCATGTAAAAATACAAAAAAATATTTATACGCATTTTATTTAAGGTTCATAGGATTTGCCGGAAAATTTCATTTACGTTAGCAAAGACATAGAAAGGTCATTGAATGCTTTTCATAAAAATATTGAGGGCTCGTTTAATCTATTGCAATATCTTTAAATTAATGGGCTTTTCTTTTCTACATGCCATTGTCGTTTCTCTTAACCTGTACATGGATAATTGTTCGAGCTATTAAAGTGTATTAACAAAGACTAACTTAGGTTGATACGTTCCATATCTAACGCAATCATTTTTTTCTTTAAAGGGTCCAATCTGTTGGATCTTGTTTGATTGAAATATGAGAACAGGATGTGCTAAAGATTTAAAGGATACCGGATACAAAATATAACCCGAATATTAAAAAAAACATAACCTTTGTCTGCTGCCAGGTAAAATACACCGTAAACAATAGGAATAGAGCAGAAGGCGTTTATTACTAACTTTCGTTTATATTTACTTAATTTCAACTATTTCAGATTGGTTTACAGAATTTTTTTAATACAGTCAATGTGTCTACACCAAAATTTGTTTACGTTTCCATTTAAAAATAGATACGAATAGTCAATATACCAACACCATTTTTAATTTATGATATAAACGAACACACGGTTCAGCCGGTGGTAAATGTTTATCGTCGCCCGTTCATACCAGCAACTCGAGAGTCCGAGTTTGTTATCGATCTTTTATGCCCTCCCCTGATGGGCTCAGGGCATTAAGCCTCTGGCAACCAGACTCACTCCATGAATAGCAACGAAAGAACTGCTTAATATCGGTTTTTCGTGAGGCCGTAATATCTCTAATTTGAAGTCGGTTTAGGATACATTCCATTTTTTCATTTCTATACTTTGTAAAACTGTTAGTAAAAAGACCAATATGCAGAGTATAAAAAATTATTATTTATATTATAAAAAATTATTATACATTGCTATTATCCTATACAGAAATAACGTCCTCTGCGGCGCGGCGCCATATCGAACGTGAGTGTGTGATCCATAGTGTCTGTAATCGCTTCGTTAAGGTGCAGTGACAATGAGCAAGTTCATAAACACATTTGTAGAAATAACTTTATTTCACCTTCTTTGTGTAGCGTTTTATATAGTTTGTTATAATTGTATCGAAATAGGAACTGAAATGTCTTCCAAAGGGTGCCGTTATCAGCTCATAAGCTCAATCTTGTCAAGCAATTTATTGCTGACTCAGACCTCAAACTCTCCAGTGATAGATAAACTTTTTTTTATTGCATGATTTGGAGTTGAGTCTTAATTATAACAAAATAACGTCCATTATAACTCTCTGTTCGGATTCATCAAAGTTTCCAGGATACTGGTAGTTAGTAAGATCGAAGCGAGATTTAGGTAAGCATGCTTGGAAATGACAATTTTAAGCTTTTACCTAGATAAAATAAAGCGATACTCAATCTCTTTAGTAAAGTCAATTATGTGTGATACACAATAGTACAATAGCCTATTTATTACATTTCCAACAAAGGTAGATATAAGAATGTCTCTTGTTCAAACTCAAACAGACTATTTTACTGTTGTGTCAGAACAATAACTATTCCGGCAATTAGAAACAAAACACGAACAGAACAAACAATGCAGTAGCTACTGGCCACTGTTGCGGTGAGTGGCGCGAGTGACTCAGCAATTATCGAGAACAGCGCATACAAACGACCTACACAAACTGATGGACAACAAACACCTACAGTTAGACGCAAAGACAAGTCGAAAAACCTATTTTAAAAGTCCTTTTGAGTTAAAGAACAGTTAAGGATAAATGCGTTCTTGTGCTTCTCTAGAGAACTCTGCAGGTTTTCCTTTAAATAAGTAACTCTTGGTCAATTTCGAATGTGGTCTCAGTTTGTTGAAAATGTTAACTAGATAGGTATGCGTGTATCTTCTTCGTATATGCTAAGAAATTGTATCTAATTATCGAACCTGAGGGTAAAATGTAGTCTTGCTTTATAAGTAAGTCTACTGCCTAGACTAGGATATCCAAATAAAGGATGAAGAGGCGACCACGCCCACGTTTCATAAATGCAGACTTAAACATAAATTTGTTACAATCTATATTAAAATTATAACGCTCAAGGGTTTGTTTGTTTGTTTACTTAGTGGAACGTGTACGTGTGAACTTAGGAAGTACAGATTCGATTTGTAAAAAATTTCAGTGTTAGTTACCCCTGTTATCGAGGAAGTTCATAGGCTAAATATCATCACACTACGACCATAAGGAGTGGATTATCAATGATAAATGCAAAAACAGAGGCTAATAATTCTTTTTAAGAACTTTCGTTATGTGCGCCGCGTTAACGGTTAAAGATTAGTTAAAATAATTTTCAAATAAAATTATTTCGCTTTAAAAGTTCTGTGTATGTTTTCCTTTAAAGGTTCCCTCGCTCTAATATTTTTTTTGGTTACGCTGTATAACAACACTACGTACAATAGGAGACGCAGACGAGGTTGCGTGGGTCAGCTAATCGTTTTATAAAACTTTATTCAACGCCAAACGAGTACCTGTAATGTTTTTAGCTTAGTTGAAATTAAAAAGAAAATGAAGCTGGCAGAGAAGTCCGTTACATAAAAACACTTTGAAACGGATATTACAAAGATTGATTATACGGGTGAACAAGCAGCGCGCATGCGCGTGCCTAATCAATTTCATACGAACGCACGGTTACTTGCTACTCGTGAACCTTATAGCTGAACTAAGAGACGTGATTTAATTAAATAAATATAGGTTGGTCTAGCGGTCCGCGTATGCGACTGCCAATCAAGAGATTTCGGGATTGATTCCCGGGTCGCGCCAAAAATGTGATGGGATTTATCTTCTAAGAAATTCTTAATAGCGGCTCGGAGTGTGGAAGTTGATGGTGTTTCACGTCTGTGCTTCGGAGAGCATTTTAAGCCGTCGGTCTCGATTCTCATAAACATCTATGGCAATCGTTATTGGAAAGTCAGTGTCCTCAAATACTGACAACTTGTTTAACCTTCGAATTCAGTTCACCCTCAGGGTTGCAAAGGACCAACGCCAGTCGGTTCATGGTGAAACTGACATTCAGGTAAAACCGGTTGAACTGAGTCTAGGGAGAAGAAAGGAATGGGTCGGGTACTGTTAGATTGTGTCGAAGATTTTAACTTAATTTAACGGTTTCTTTTCCCTAGTTTTTTGATAGGTATTTCTACCTAAAACGTGTCAACTGGCAGTAACTGACTACCGACACCCATGGACACTTGCTGCTTAATAGTCTACAGTAGTGTTGCAGCCTTTTGGATACCAGTAACCAAAGCAAGAGCTCTAAATTGTAGTAAAGTGGATCTAGTAATAATGATGGCGATGTTCTTCTAGCTGATTTCGGCCACGGTAGCAATTCTCAGAGACCAGCTAATTATACAGAAGATATTATAGCGCACAAGTGCACAACACAGGTGTGCTCTCTGTTTCCGTACTCTCTCTATCTAATGGGAGTGTTATCCGACACGACCGGGAGAAGATCAGGCGCCGTACCGGATTAACACGTCAACTTCAAAACCCCAGACTCCTATTAAGCATTTCTATAGTCAGCAAAACTCATTCACACTGTTTTGGCCCGACCCAGGAGTCGAACCTGAAACCTCTTGACCGGGTGTCGAATACGCTAACCGCTAGACTAACTAGGCAGGGATAATAAGCATCTACCGGGCAACATTTTATTAAACCTAAGCTCTCTGTCTTTGTCTCTCTTTGTTTTCAACAAAGGTCTGACTGGTTTGACTGTAAATACATTTTGCTTGGCTTGACTGAAGTCCGCCTTATGCTATGTATTTACATTATAGTATATATATTTCAAATATAAATAAATAAATTTTCATAAAAATACTATACATTCGGAATAACCTTGAACCATCAACACTATTCCGCAATTAAACCTATTTGAATAAAAAAATATGAACAAAACCTAATTCATATTACCGACGTTGTATCATAATTTTTTTTAGAAAAGTAATATTTTTTTATAACTATGTTAGTCGTAAAGAAATAAGACCATTAAAATGGTATCATGTAAATATTTATGTTATCTGTGATACGACAGAGACAAGACAAGGTACAATAGCTATTGACATACCTGAAGCCATCTCTTCAAAGTTATCTGCAACAATAAAATGATGAAATGATAAACGTAAACAATTATCCGTGTGGTAACACATTAATAATGAGGAGTGTCATCATCCTTATTAATCCCAAGGTATCGTAGGGCCAACTAAAGCAAACTATTTACAACGGTATTCTCAAGACATGAAAAACTTTAAACAAATCCTTTTTTTTGTTTTAACGTATGGAAACTTCCTCGGGCCGTCACCCCACCGGGGTTTACGGTGAGGTGGTGTGTCGGAGTCGGACTGACTAAAACCACACGGTGTACCACTCTGCGCCTGACATAGGAGGGATCCGGGAACAGCTGCTATTACGACATCCAGACTTTAAACAAATCCTATACCAGCCCGTCCGGCCATTGTAGAATAGTAGACCAAAAGCACATTTCTGAAGACAGGCCTATGTTCATTAGTGGGCTATTAAAGGTTGTTGATGGATAATAATGATGACACTTGAAGAGCTTTTTTGTTTGTTCATTAAAACGTGCTTCTCTTTGGACACAATTACTCGCATTTCAGTAATTATTAGTCATAGGATGGACTCTTAGCTAAATAAAATTATAGACTATTTCATATATGCATGTAACTTGTTTCGAGAAAATGTGTGGACTAGTCAGCTGATGTAAAATGATTATTTCAATTCAAAAATTATAAATGTGTTGTCAGCCTACGCTATGTTCTTGGAAGTTTTCTGAAAACTTGATGAAAATGTCATTTGGTTCCAGGTTATTAGGTTCAGGTTAACAGTACAGATTTTTTAGACGAACCAGAATTATTTAAATGATTGCTGTTAAGTTTTAGTAAATAAGCCTACACTTATTTAAAAGAATTTATTTTAGATTGTACCTACTTACTTATGTCTGACTAGTAAAAATGTTCTGCACTGGGCCTAACACTTACACTTGCAACATGACTTTTTCAATTTCTTTTTGATTTGATTTTTCAAATCATTGACTTTAATTTTGGGAAACAGATCAGCTGAATAAAGGACTCTCAGTGAAAGTACAGCAATCTGAAAACTTATTGTTATATAAGTATATGATGAATATGAGATAATATAATATAATATAAGATTTGTAGCAACCACGCAGGACAAAATCACTGCAAAGAGAAGGATAACTTGAAAAACCTCTGTAACTACCCATCTGGCCAGCGTGGTACTTTATTCCAAAACCTCCTTTCTAAGGAGAGACCTATGTCCAACAGTGGATTGTTAAAGTGTTGGTGGTGGTGGTGGTGGTGAAGTGTATTTACACATAATTTACTGTTGACCTGTGCAACTTTATCTGTGTCTTCCAAATGAATCCTGTTTTCCCAACATTTTTCATAGATTCTCGGCTCCTATACGTCGGGTCGTTAAGTGTTGTTATATAGTTTATGTTTTCCTTGATAAACAGATTATTACAAGCTTATAGTTTTTTTTTAAATCTCATTAATAGTTTCTGAGATTAGAGCTTACAAACAAGCATATTCTTTAGCTTTATAATATTAGTGTTGAAATTGATATACCTACCTACATACTAGTATACATAATCTGCTTTTATCAAAAACTTGGGTCAATATAGTTAACATCTCATCTTCTTAATCTGATAGTTTAAAACATACAATAAAAGTGAACATACTGACGTAGCTATCAGCGCTCATGTAGCCAGGTGTCGGCACTCGGGTAACAGCGACAAAGCGGCACTATCGCTACTGATAACGCTATCAGCTGTTATCGCCTTCCGCTGCACGCGCAGCTGCCGACGCCTGCGAGTAGCCTTCACACATACCGAATATCTGGTGAGATATATTTGCGTCGTAATTATACCTAAATATAGCTACTGCCTAGGTCTATACGGACATTACGAGTGTTAGGTAAAATTAGGTTCTGAGAGGGTACAATTAAAAGATTATCTGTGCGGTGACGGATAAAGTATATGGAGTTTCACCCCCCTTTTCATCCATTTCATCATCAAGACAACTGTACTGCAAAGAGAAGAAAAACCGTGTAGGTAGTATGGTGGGGGTAGTACGCCAAAACTTCCTTCCTAAGGAGAGGCTAAGCAGTAGACTATTAAGGCGTCTTCTCACTTTAGGCGCCTCGAAAATAGGCTATTTTCGCGATTTTATTTCGAGGCTTTTTGCTTAAAATTATGGGATAAAATGGATCCTATGTAACACATCTTCTAAATACATGAAAAGTTTTTATTTTTTTGAACAATTATTGTAATACAGTTAATATAATACAGTATAATGCAGCTTTTTGTAAAAAAAAATTCTAAAAATCGAAATGTCAAAAATCTGATGATATACGCTATAGCTATAACTATGAAGAATATGTCATTTAAATTTCATGACAATCGGCCGGATAATTTCCGAAATTTCATCAACAGGGCACCGAAAAATCTTGTTTTGAGATAAACGCGTTTAAGGTTTTGGTTGCAGAAAAATCATGAAAAATCCTTGCCTCGGGTTAATCAGCGATGCCTGCTCCATACAATGGACCTTCCAATTCTTAAAAATTAAATTTAATTAAAAAAAATCGATTAAAGGCTGTTGATGAAAGTTGTTGATGAAAGTTGGGGATAATGATCGCATAGTGTTAATCACCGTTTGTAAAATAAATAATAAATAAATGAGCCTTTATTGCTGTTATTTCTGAGTAGATGTGAGAAAAAAACTTAAACTAAACACATATTTTCGTTATTCGGCACTCGACTTATTTCCCCTTTTAACAGCTTGTCTTTCGACAAAGGCCTTCTCTTAGGATTACTACTTGTTTCTGTCCTTTGTTATATGTGTTCATTTTGGGCCAGCTACATAGTTTCAAATCATCTTTCCAATATACTTCCCGTATATTGGAAAGATGATTTGAAACAAGTATATTGGAAAGATGATTGGAAACAAGTATGGTCTTCTATTCTTTCTTCTAATCTTCTCACTTCGCTTATTACTATAATATCACATTTAATTTCGTCGACTGCTAATTTTATTTCAAAAAGTTGCTATGTTATGGGATCGGTTATGGGTTTTCGCAGGTCTTATTCCTAGTTTGTTTCTCTATCCTTAGAGGGTGTTGGTCATTTTTCCCCAAGATGACCAGTCGGCTTGGGGGAGGGGGTGGTTTTTTTATTGAATGCATTTATGTTTATTTTTTTTTGTTGTATTTTCTGATTGTCGATAGTTATTTGCTACTGTTGCTTGTTTGTAGGAACGTTAGTGAGAGAGTTAGATCTGATTCTCATCACGTCGAATGCGTTGGTTCTATTGGTCTTAAAGGATACGCTTATTTTCTGCTTTGTAGGTTGAAAATCTGATGAATGCGGCTAAGAAGACATTGCCCTTTTTCTCTTCTCGTTATTTGTTTCATTTTCTTTTACTACAAGTTTAACATATTTCATAAACGCTATTTTCTCCTTTTTCTTTTTTTCTATCAGTTCCGCCTGCAACACCTTCTTTTTGGCCAGAACTTCCTTTGGATAGTCTTCAGTGACATATATCTCCTTCAGAGCTTTCTTATTTCTCATTATCTCACTCTTTTTCCATTCATTTACATAAGAATAGAAAACTGGCCTCTGTTCGTTACCTTCTATATTTCTTTTCCCTAGTCAGTATATATTGTTTATTACCTTTTCTTCGACATCAATATTCATGTCGCTTTTGAATGTTTCCTTTATTAATTCTGGTGTTGTTTTTCCATTTCAACCACTCAAAATATTATTATATTATTTTACCTTTTATCTCTTTTCAAATATTGGATCTCTTTCTTCTGAGTGTCTACTTTTAACTTTAAGCTTTTGTTTTCTTCTATAATCGGGATTAGTCTTTCATCCATTTTAGACATTATGTTTTTGTAATGGTTTCAATAATTTTTACAGTCTGTTGTTGTGTTTCTAATTTCATTTTATCGAACAAAAGTTTGAATTGTGCTTCCATTTTGTTAAGTTTACTTGAAACGAAACGTAATTGTAAAAACGATGGAATGTTTTACCACTGGCAACCCTGACGTATATATGTCAGACTTTATTTATCCGCAAATTTACTATTCATTTTTTATCTGTGGCAAGTTATTGGTGACTTTACTAGAAATGTCAGAGTTAAAGAAATGTCGTTTGTGAAATAGTCTATGGTCTAACCTCAAAAACGTTGTCGATATATCCCTTTTTTTTGTTGCAGCGTAATTTGCAGATTTCAATACAGTTGATATCTCCAACCCTTTCGGGACCCCTTTTTGTTGTTGCACAGTGTTAGTTTGGACTGTATGGTGTTTATAATATTTTTAATTTTAGCACGACTTGAATTGACTTGAATGACATTGATGTTTACACTTTGACGGTCGGAAAAAAAATCACCATTTATTACCCCAGAGTAAATACGTATATCCCGGTAATCGCTTAGCTACAGGCTAGTATCTGCTACAAACTATGTGCAAATAGCTTATTCGTATATAAAAATCAACTTGATATATGACTTGCCAAGTACATAATCTTCGTCGCGTCTCTGAATACATAATAGCGCTTAAAAACAGTGATAAATTTAAAGTCAAGTCAGAGAATTTTATAAGAGACAGCTGGCAGAGATTTCCTCTTAGTCTAGTCGTTTTATATACTGTATTTTAATTTATATGTACATTGCTTAAATATTTATTTGTGTTTTCATCTATGTATATATTTTTTAATAATTAATTGTAATTTTATATATGTATATTGATTCATGATTGAATCACGATTAATTGATACATTGCTTACCTTAAAGACATACGTGCACCTACCATATCTCTTACTGAGCACCTAAAAGTTGACTGGTAGACAATGCCTCATGCAAATGTAATGCAGGAATTATTAAAAATAAAAAATTCAGAGCTTGAGCTAGTTTTTATTATCTTTGAGGGCACTGAGTTCCCCTATAACGATTGCCATAGATTGTCATGACAAGCGAGACCAACGGGTTGACATGTTCTCCCGTGCGCGAAGCACTGTCGACCTCCATACTCGAGCTGCTATTAGGAATTACTATAACAGTTTTTGGTGCATTTTTGCATAATTTTTCATTAATACTCAGCTCCTGTTGGTTTCTGTATAATATTATATAGCCTGCAGTTTACGAGATTAGCGTGATCGACCACGTACACAAAAAACCTAAGTCATGTAGTATTAGCAATAGCTAGATATTGTTTAGAAATGTACCTACTTGTACAGGGGTATTTATAATTTTCATCATATTTAAACGTATAGAAATATTTTTTAATTAATACAATCTGTCACGAAGGGTTTTTCAAACGCAATTTTTTTTTTCGTTAGGTTTTCTGAACTTATTGAACTGGAGTTGGATGATTAATTGAAACCTCCATTAGGAATATCTTTCAAGTTCTTGTAATTATGATAGTGTATATATATATTACAATAATAATATATTACAGTGCAAGATTTACTATCTTCTTAAGTCTCCTTCAGTATCTTCTTAAGATTTCATGTTTACTTAACTCAGCAAGTGTGATATATGTAACTATATAGATTGTCTCTGAGCCCCGCTCCACGTTTAACAGAGCCCTGGATTAAGAGTAAGCTTAACTATATTTGTTATTAGTTTAGTTAATTATCTTTAGCTATTCTCAATTCAGACTGTGTGGGCTACTTTAGATGCGAACGAAATTTAGTTATTTCGTGTGAAGAACCTGCTACTGTAAACTGAATTGTTGTCACTGACAACTCACTTAGATTTTGCTTAACAGGCGTTTACATTTGTCACTGTATTTTAAATATTTCAAAGAAGGTAAATAATTATTTATAGTAACTGTTTCGCTCCTATAAATTATATTTCAATGTATTACATTACAAAATGAAGATAATCGTTATCACTGAGTACTGTTAATTGGAAGAAGGTTATATTAAATTGTCTGGCCGATTTTCAGTCAATGAGCAGAAAGCATCTTGAATATGATTCTAGAAGACTTCAAGAATAACGGCTAGATCTTTGTTTTAACAAACAAATAAGTAACCACAAACTTTGTTTGATGGTAAGCACCTACAAGTGTCTTAGATAAATTATTACTAACTATTTTGCAACCCAATTTTTCTCTATTCGACGGCGAGTTTCTGCAGTATACAAGTAGATTATAACTCAAATAGGTCTACACTGATGCGGAGAGTGCCATAGTGTGTCTCCACATCACGAATCTCTCCGAATCGGATAAATGATTTGGACAAGTGTGAATTTATCATGATTGAAAAAATTGTATCTGCTGAAGATATTTTAAGAGTATTATAGCAATCATTATTTGGTAACAATAAATAAAAAAAATTAAAATATTTGTAAATGATACAAAAAGGTAACGAAACGCATATATCGCGTTATGTGTGGCGAGTGTCGCGTGCAGTAAGAGTCAATGACTGGCGCAGTCCAGATTAGAAACGCGCCGCTTTCTACCAGAGGCGGTACTACCTTGGACACGGCACAAGCGTTGCCGTTTTGAACGCTCTTCCAATTTTGAAAACAAGCATACTAACGGCCAGAGTGGCAAACGGCGATACTCGTAAATTAATGTATTATTCTGTGTTATTCTGTATTTTTCTGTATTTAATCTAAAGAATAATTATCAAATTAATGTTTGAATCTCTTAAATTGAAAATAAAAGCATATTTTACGGACACAGTCATTCGTAGATAAAAAGTGTTGAATGGTTAACATTTGCATTATAATAAGTACAAGTAGTATAATTAGAATGGGATATTTACTTATGAATGCTCTTTGAAATTCATAATCTTTATTCATGTTGGTTTAGAAAGGCTTTAATTTAAATTTTCTTATTATCTAACAACGAGTATTTGGAATAAAAATATTGAAGTAAAATAAGTTTTCACTAAATAAACAGTTATCAATAATATTAAATTTTTGTTAAATGAATAGTTATCAATCGAGTAAGTATATACATATACGGTCTATTTTATAAATGAACATGTGACTACGGTTTATGAAAATCTATAATCAAAAGTGCAAAATAGGAAGTAAGGAGTATTTTGTTATTTTCATCATTTCATTCATTATTTATTCAATAGTCATAGTAGAGGTACTTACTCTGTAAGTAAGTCTTGGTCGTTAGCTTTGGTAAAATAACTTCTGTAATAATACACTAATTACTAATTACTGTAATAATAACTAATTACTAATTCTGTAATAATACACTAATTACTTCTGTACTAATAATATATATATATATATATATATATATATATAGTCTAATTACAGAATTAGACTTTGCTATTGGCATAAAGAGAAGAATAGCTTACGTAAATATACTTAAGAGCTGTGAGCTGAGTTTTATACTTAAAAACACATAAAAACTTAATTAGTAACTGAAGGTAGTAGAGCCACGCTGATTTCAGCACAAGCGGGCCAACTCCACCGGGGCAGTACTACCCTCCCACAGAAGACCAACCTAAAGCGTCAGCATCCGTGCTGTCGTGTTTCGTTGGTGAGTGTGAGACCGGAGGCACATTGATGCAGGGGTGACAGTTATCGCGGTAACTGTGTAAACCTTACACTGTCACGATGACTGTCATGCCTTTTACGTCCCCAAGCGGGGTGTGAAAAAGCATCTCACTAGGCCGCCATATTGTTGGTCACCATACTGCATTGTCTCCATTTGCAATAAGTATGGTGACCACAACTCTTGGATTCTATTCATGCTTTCCATCAGCCTGTAGAGTCACTTTGGCAGGCTATTAATATAAAAAAATAATAATAATATAGAATTAGTAATATAGAAAAACTACTTATTTACACTCTGTTCTAACTTTATTATTAGAAGATTGAGCGATTACTGCCACATATGCTCGTATAGTGCGTCCAACATCAGAATTTACCCTAAACGCAAGCGAAATTCGGTATTTATCCACTCAAATAAAACATAGACCTCATTTATAAGACGGAAAACAAATTCTACACTTCTCAAGAAACGTGCATGAATAACAAGTGTTCTGTCTTTTAGTCATCGGATGACGCTTTACCATTCCTGAGACACCATTCATGATGACCTCATTTGGGTAATACTTTTAGTGGTTGTCTTTCGCACACCACCAACAGACACTGTGTTTATTCTTTGTTGACTAGAGTTACATACTGCACGGATCAAAACACTTAACACCGTTACAAAGGTTGCATCTCGTATTCGGACACTGTTACCACCTTTCAAATAGATGAGTTCAAAATGTGTTTATTGATATCTTTCCGGAGCTATGGCTGAGTTCTTATATCGAACTTAAACCGGCTAAAACCAAACACAAGGAGCGTCTGTACCTAAATGAGTGAACCGTCAGTCACGTCATCATTCATTCTATCAGCGTTTACTGTTGAACGAATGCCCCCACTGGGACCGTCAGTCATCAGGTCTTAGGCTATTCGTATCCATCCTTACTATCACGGTACCACTCCGTTGATCTAACGCTAGCTCACACGGTGGCAAGCGAGCCTCATTTACATGAAAAACATCTTTAATGATTTAATAAAAAACGATGATATTTGAAAACTATACCTCTATAAGTTTAATTAATATTGTAGTCATAAAGAGCACAGCGCTCGGCTGGATTCGCTTAGCAGTGAGTCGGTTCCACCTAAATATCTGCCTACTAGATTTAATTCGTAACAGATTTAAGCAATATGAAACAAATCTCTAGTAAAACTGACTCTGCTTGCTGGAAAGCATGAATAGAAGCCAAGAGCTGTGGTCACTATACTCATTGCAAATGCAGACAGTGCGGTATGGTGACCCACGCTATGGCGGCCTACTAAAATGCTTTTTCAGGCTCCGCTTGGAGACATAAAGGCATGACAATCATCGCCACGTGGAAGGTTTAGACACTTAACACGATAACTGTTACCCCTGCATCAATGGACCCCCGGTCTCGCACTTACCAACGAAACGCGTCAGCATGGATGTTGACGTTTTAGGTTGATCTTTTGTGAGAGACCGAATCAATGGTGAAATCAGCGCGGCTCTACTACCTATGGCTCTATCAGCCTCTACTACCCTCTGAATTCCCTCGTTAATTTAAAAATGTTATTGTTTAGTTTTCTACGATTTTCCTAATACGCAGATATTTTAACTTGCACTACATGGTGTACGTATATAAAATCATAAAATCACGACTGTTTTCCCGAAGGAATAGGCAGAGGCAAATTAAATACCCATTTTTCTACAGTGTTTTGGTCCCAAGTAATAACTGGCAATACTATTGTCGTTAATCGGGATGCTTCGTTTACCAGAGCCTCGTCCGTTGATCAGCAGGTGTACTTACTACTTGCGGATAAGTTAATGCTTGGGGCCCTAAGTTCTTGGTAAGCACCTTATGCAACCCTTGGTATCGATACTTGTCAATGTCAGTTAATTGTTTGAAGATATTGGCTGAATTCAAATATTTTCTTGCAAGCGCCACTGCTTGAACAAAGGGTTGAATATAGAAAGTATACTATAATACTGAGAATTCTCATTCGTATTTAAACATTCGTTTTAAAAGGAACTTGTATCCATATATTTAACTCACTAAATTCATCATCAGATCACCTTGAGGGCGTAAACCGTTGAACATTGGCTGCTCTTAAAACTGCCACAAAACCTGTGTAATATTTAACTAAATAAGTAGTGTAACAAGTGTTTAGATATGTACAAATAGGTCAATGATTAAAAAATCACCGACGCGGCTACATCAAAAAAAAATCAATTTCTGACTCGATTAACAGAGTTCTTATCTTTATTTTTTGGTTACCTTGTGAGTAATTTTTATATTATTTTATTGTTTAAAACCGCAGTTAGGTTAAATTTAGAGTTAATTCAGACAAACATTATGTAAGGCATTGGATGGTCATGATTAGTTTACGAGTTTGTAACGAGTATCATTAACAAACTGATTGTTTTTGTAAATTTTCTTGTTGAATGCGTACCTACACAGATAGATACGTTGTGCGTAATTTGAAAATAATGTATGTTTACGGCAATATTGCAAGACTGCTAGAGTTGTCAGTATATAATGGTTTTTATTTTAATTATGTTGTTTAAGTGATGTCAAAATTAGATGTTTATTACTGTAAATAATCATTTGTATTTCCCGATGAAGCGTAATTTGTATAGCCGTATAAAATGGCAGTTTGTTTTGTGGTCGAACGTGTCAATCTCTAAGTAGAACTATTAGTTAGATACGAAAAATTCTTTTCGTGTAAGTTAGCCCAATTTCTGAGGAAGGTAGTACGATATTTAACATCTCGCTATAAGTCTTAGGAGTGGAGTAGCCATCACAAATGCGGTTAAAATTGTGGTGAACAGTTTGTATATGAGAAAAAGATTTACGGAAATTATTGCTTATTGTATGATTTTGAATAAAAATGTAATTTTTATTTCCGTTATTTTGAAATACTTATACCAGTAGTCTTTACTTTGTAGTATTTAAAAATACAATAAATAAAATTGATAGTCCTTTATTGGAAATAATGTAGATAGTTATAGGTCTCGACGAAAACAATGTGTTACAGTTTGATTTATGAGCCATGTTATTAAAATAGTGTATTTTAAATGATAAACTATTTGACTTTATTGTGTAAACTTGTATGAGCGTAACTTGTACAAAATTAAATGAATGCTTGACATGACAAGTTATAGTTAAACGTCAATGATCGATCTAAATGACGCAGCTCACAGTCCCACGCTATGGCGTGAGAATATAATTAGCAGTCATGTCACTGTACTTAGCGTCATAAAACCTTCACTGCAAAATTAATTATTGGTTGCGAAACGATCCAACTTAAGTCCGCCGCGATACAACGTATCGAACCGAACCTATACATAGCCACCTGGACGGTCACATAGAAAAACTGCTTACTTACACACTGTTCTAAATGAAAATACTTCAGAAAATCAACTCTAATTCTAAAACAGTAGGGTAGAGATTAAGGAACATGTGTTACATAGAACTCTATCACCCTAAGCAGTCTTCAGTATTCTGTTAGTATACAATAAATATTCGGCGCCAGTTGTTGCCAGAACACACGTATACATAGAGAAGCAACGTTGTAGCTTGCCAAGAACGGCAACGTCGCACGCTCTCGGACGGATTCCAAGCTTGCTTCAATTTAAATGTTTGCAGTTTGACAGGGTTCTAATATTGTATTGGTGATATAGACAGTTTAAGTTTGAACTTTATTTTTGGTAAGTTATGGTTGAAAATTAAAGATTTTTGTTGTAGAACTTTGTAATAGTCAGTGGTTTCGCGGCTAAGTCTGAGGGTAGCGGGACGCGTGGTGTTGTCGACGCATTGTGTTCGTTTTTTACACGAGGCGATAGAATCGATGTCAGTTGGCAGATTTTTTATTTTACCGTTTTTTGGCCTTGTTCGCGCTAAATTGATGCAGACAATGAACGTTGCGAAATATAGATACGCTTGTGTTGTGCGTTAGGAATTAATTTGGTTGTCCCCGATAATAATAGCATAATTTACTGTTAAATAAACCCAGATACAGTTTTAATTTGTATTCTAAATTTCTATATTCATGCCACACACCATTAAAACAACAACAAGAATTAGGTTTTCTTTAAAGAAATCAATCGACCAACTGTCTAAATAAAAACACTACACAAATACACAACAATATGTTTTTCTGAAACTACTTATTAAATAACTATTAATCATTATCAAATAAACTGAAAATATCTGAAAAATATCAAATCTGCGCGCAAAGACATTGTCTTCACTTCTCAAAATACCTTCATATCATCAGTTATAATACGACATGGACCTATAAGATACGAGTAATGAATTCTTGTGTAACTAATTATTGTGTTCAAAAATCACTTAACCTGTAAATTAATCTAAAATAATCATAAAAATCAATAAATAACTTGAAATCGTGTGCGCAGTTTGGTAGCGCACAACGCGCAATGCGCATTTTTGGTATATTCTAACTTATGCTTAAACCGATTCACAGTTTTTTTATAAGTTATATTAATAAGAGATAATTTTTTGAAGTTTCCATATGTTACATTTGTACGAATAAAGCTGTAAGAAGCCAAATTCATGCGAAAACTACAAAGAGACGAGTTTTATCTCAGCATAAAAATCATTTGTGATCTAAGTATTGGTTTAAACAGATACAGCCATAAATTCGAATACCTTTCGTAATATTCTAAGTAATATAATAACTGCGTACTTACTTCAAATGCAAAGTACGGCAATTGTGTAGTTTGTGCAATTACGGCAGAATCAAATACAAATATGTACTGAATGTGTTATTGTGAAACATAGAAACGAAATTAATAGCTGGCAATAATAGAATTATTAATCTTAAATCTAACCCTACGTAAGTCGATTAGTAATTAATTTATATATTTAATAATCTTGGCAATAATTACATGCTTATATTTTGTAAATATTAATCGTTCTTTAGATGTCGTTGGATGCGCAAAACACAGGATCGGTTATTATGGAGATCCACGGGCCTATGTCCAGCGGTGGACGTTCTTCTACTGAGATAATGAGAATAATGATGAATCGTTCTTTTAGTGTTCTTTGTACACCAAACATTGATAATAGATTTTCTCATACAATGTAACACAATCGTAAATTGGTGATTACGTGATTACGTGTGTTTGTTAAAAAATGTGCCATGTATCTATATTTGTCTATGGAATTCATCAATTAAAATACACACTTTGCTTGGACATATTATAGAATTTGCTTACATATTATCAGTGATAAATAGAAAATCCATTGATATTATATTTATTTTCTATTGGTTCTAACGAAGAACCTTTTTTTCTGTAGGAAACTGTAATTTTTAAGGTTACACACATTCTAGTGTCACAGTCACACAGTCTATCATTAACATAAAGGCCAAATACATACACTTAAAGTTGGTATATCTAATCAAAATAATTATAAAATTATCTGAGTTTATATATCTTCTAGAGTAGAACCAAGAGAGTAGATAAAGGTATAATTATTAATTTAAATTACACTTTAGAATAAAGTCCGGAATCCAATCTGCACAAGTATTATATATAGGTTATAAAGTTTTTTGGTTGCTTGAAAGCGCCAATATCAAGAACTACTGGTCCGATTTGAAAACTTATTTCAGTGTTAGATAGCCCGGTTATCGAAAAAAGTAGGTAGGCTATATTAAATCGACGTAATAGAGCGGAACATCAATGAAAAGTGTAGTAAAAACCGGGAAAAAAATCTGTTTTTATTGTTATATTAAAAAATTGCGTGCGCTGTGTAACCTGTTAAAGTTTCGCAAAAATAATGTATGAAAGAATTTTTCCCCTTTAAAAGTCCAAAAAAAGAAGTCCGCGACTGAATATGTCAGTCTGCTAAGATTGGCTAACTTTAATCTTTTTCATTGTAAACAAATTTGTTTAGCCTGTATCATTACGCTATGAGCAATAGGAAACGCAGACGATATTGCGCGAATCAGTTGTTGTTTATATAGGTCTTTCTTCATTATGCCAACACGCTGTCTGTGCCGTTCTGCCCAACCTCGAAACCTGGATAGGTAGGGAAAAAGGTCGCGTCACCTACCGACTGACGCAGATACTCACCGGACATGGTTGCTTCGGTGAGTATCTGCATAAGAACGGGAGCGAGGAGACGGTACAATGCCAACACTACGCAGCCGACTGGGGTGCCGCCCAACATACGCTGGAGGATTGCTCGGCGTGGGCGTCTGAACGCGGAGTCCTAGTTGGAGAAATCGGACGAGACTTTTGCCCGCCACCCATCATTGCTGCCATGCTGGTGGGTGAAGAGGGCTGTGGCGCAGTGGTCTCTTTCTGTAAGCTGTAATGCTCCAGAAAGAGACCGCTGAACGAGATCAGGAGAAGGCTGATTCCCAGCGTAGAGGACTCTAGTGGTGAATAAACCGCTGCAGTCGGCGACAGCAATGCGGCCTGGTCGCAAAAATGCGATCGGGCCAGACTCAGAACAACAATTTATGGATCACAGAAAGTGTTGTCCCTTGTGGGGTTTGAACCCACAATACTCGGCGCAGTAGAGAGCAGTGTGGCGACCGCTTAAACCACTAGACCAATCATGTAGTCGTATATGGACGAATGTCGCAAGAGTCCATTAGGAAGCAAACTACTTTACTACTACTTTGTTTCAAGTTTTCCTTTTCTTTATTAACTATTGTAAAGAAAAGGAAAACTTGAAACAAACTATAATATCACCCATCTGGCCAGTTGCAAGTCAAAACCTCCTTCCTAAGGAGACACCTTTCCAGCAGTAGACTATTAAAGGCCGATGATGATACTTTATTTTTCTTTTCTCTTTCTTACTCGGGGATGCCCCCGAAGAATTTCTCAATATATTGAACTTGATTTACAAAACGATACGACACACTTAATGCCCATGGTCTGAGTTACAGCATAGCCTAAAATATCGGCAGTTCCCAGGCAAGTCCTAAAATAATTACCACCACCACCACTTCCTGTTGGCGGCTCGTTCTCCTCCTTTAGAAGCAATGTACAGATACTCCTCCAGGAGGAAGGGATAGGCTCTAGTATCTGGATTCACACTTAAAGCGGTCTTTTATAACTCTGGGCAAGAGTAGTTTCTAGAAGTAATGAAGTCTACTGAGGCATTTCCAGACGTGAATCTTACAGCATATTCAAAATCCAACTTATGTATATAATGATACTAGCGACTCCCCCGGCTTCGCACGGAGCAAAGCTGATACTAAATACACTACAGAAAAACTGTGGACGTTGTATATAAAAACATAGCGGCCCGCTCTGGTTTGCACGGGTATAACATATATAACCTATGTCACTCACTGAAAAAATGATTAAAATCGATCCAGTAATTTTGATTTATTCATTACTGACCGTAGCCCGCACGCGTTAAATTTAGAGTAAAACAATTCTCCTTTCCATATACCATGAAGATTTCCTGCTATCTTTGGAATATCTAATTTCATACCTACATTACTTATTTACTTTTTACATTTTCGTCTATTTATTTTATTTTTACAACAATTATTACATTACAGAATGTCTTTATATACAACGTTTACAGCTTTCTTAGGCACGCTACCGCCGCCCCTGCCGGGCAGTACTGCCGCAAACGCTACGTCCCGCAATTTTAAATCTGTTATATCTTTGAAAATATTCATTTAAATCTTATACTGTAAAGAACCATATAGATCTGTATTAAATCAACAATGTATTTAAGCTATTTAATTCGATAGGGACTAATGCTGTATTGGTTAAAATCGCTACGAAAATTAGCCATTATTTGTCGTAAAAAGTAAGTGACAAAAAATGTTATTGTGGGATATCCATAAGAGATAGACATATACCATCCCGGAGTCTTCTGTAGACCTTTTCAATGTCTACAAATAATTAGTACATTATTTTGATAAATCTTGTGGGGTTCAGCTTGCGTTTGCAATGTAAGCGAAAAAAAAATTGATAATTAACGACATCACATTAGAAACCTCAAAAATAACAGTATTTTTCCACAATTTAATGGATGTTATTATACATACAAACCTTCTTCTTGAATCACTCAATCTATTAAAAAAAATCTCATCAAAATCCATTGCGTAGTTTTAAAGATTTAAGCATACTATGAGACATAGGGACAGAGAAAGCGACTTTGTTTTATACTATGTATTGATGATGATACTACTGTCCTAAAGAAATGGTCCTCACAGAACACCATTGGTTGTGTGACGATGATGAGTTCAAGACCGGGGCCGATTGATAGGTATAGGAGTGAGAGATACCGTGATAAGTGTGTGAGCCTTATAGGTACGAGTACTGTCATGATGACTACCATGCCTTTTATGTTCCCACGCCGGGCGTTAAAAATCCTCACACTAGGCCGTCATAGTATGGACCACATTTCTTGGATTCTTTTCATGTGTTCCATCAGATAGAGTAGTCATTTTAGCAGGCTCTTAAGATAAATATAAAAATAAAACCAGTATATCGCCATCAGTCAAGTATTCTGGGAAGTTGATACCTACATACTTTTGTTTTTCTTTAAAAAGATAACGCTCGTACTGTGTCGCGGGGGACTTTACAAACAAGAAACTGACACAAAGAACACCAACAAAATTTTGCGAATTGTATAAATATAGATACTCTACAACTTATCTTCTATTCAAGCTATCGCCGCCCACTGCTGAACGCAGGTCTCCCCTAAGGAACGCAAACCATCCCGGTCTTGGGCAATTCGCATCCATCTGCTGCCAGCTAACTTCTTTAAGTCGTCGGTGCATCGCAACTTATCTTAATGAAAAAAATAATCTAGGTAACTAATTCTATAAGTTATAGGATGATTGGGAGTATATTCAAAGATAGAAAAGAAGATAGTGTTAGGAAATGTGTCTACAACTCGAACTAACGCTATTTAATCTAAAGATTAATACTGATTTTAGTTTGGTTTCGATTGATAAACATTGACTATATACTTATGTATATATTGACTATATGTATATATATAATACTAATTTATCATTGATATGAAATCACACTTAACGCTTTTTATCGCTGATAGGTACAAGATAGAGAGATATATAACACACTTAGGTTTATTGCGGATTTTGAGTTAATCCACATTGCTTTTATGGTATTATCAACTGTGTTTTTATAAATATAGGTATCTATATGTTTGTAGCAACTATGGTATGATTTCTCTCGTGTTGAAATAAAGTAATTCAAAACAAATTTCAAATTTTCAAGGAAACAACATTTCTTTTTCTTTCTTTTCTTTATAAAAAGATAACGCCCGCACTAGGAATAAATGCCGTGTCGCGGGGACTTTACAGACATACAAGAAACAGACACAAAGAACATACAGACTCAGAACTATAATTTGTGGATCACACAAAGTGTTGTCCCATGTGGGATTGGAACCCCCATTACTCAGCGAAGTAGAGGGCGGCGTGGTGACCGCTTAAACCACTAGGCCACCTGTGCAGTCGACATACTTCACACTTCATTAGTCACAATTTTCAAGATGTCTCCAGCAGCTTGCATCCTCGTAAAAATACTTAGTTTAAAGTCATATCTTTCTTCTATAGTATGTTTTTCATCTACTACTAATTTTAAAAAGCTGAGTTTGTTTAGTTGATCGCGATAATCTCAGGTTCTACTGTAAATTAGTAATAGTATTGTTTCGAATTGAAAAATTCTTTTACTATAAATATATTTTCAAGCTGTGACCAATACGAGCCAACCATTAATGAAAAATGTTACAAAACGGCGGAAATTATTTTTAATAATTTTCATATTTTCAATTTAATAATTAATAAATTTATTTATTTTACGTTTAAATTTATTTATTTTTAAGATACAGTTGGTATTCAGCGTGTCAGCTGGTGGGCATATAAATATAAAGTGTTCGGTAGCTAAATTAATACTTAAACGTTCACGTGACTGACCTACAATTTAAAGAAAAGTAATGTCTATTGATTCCATTATTTTCCTTTAATACTTTATAGTTTGTAAGTGAGTGAACACTTAGAAAACTTCAAAGATTTACTCGTTTATAATCAATCACAAATTTCTACCTGTCCGTGTGTTCGAGGAAGAACCTATCAAACAAATGTTCATCGAAAGTATCGTCTGATCGCCTAACACAATTGTCTTGAATCATCGTAAAGCAAAAAGGAAACTAAAGCCGCTTCCTTCTTGATTTCCGTCGATTCAACACCAAGTTCACGGAATTCATCCGTAGTTCATTGTTAACACTGTATGCATTAAAGTCTGAGAAAGTACTTGCTGTAATGCATACGTTGCTGTAAGGTGGCACTGTTATTTGGATACAATTGAAAAAATTCGTTCGTAGTGTACCTACTTAGGTATATGTCTAACTTCAACTCCGTGAAATATGTACCTAGTTTATGCGGAAGGAAAAACTGATAAAACTACAGAACATATTTAAAATAGGAGTTGAAAAGAATACGGCGTATTACCACGCATACTCATTTAACTGGTATCGGAAGAACCGACTGCTCTAGTCAGGTAAAAGGTGCTCTGTGTAATTTATTGGAGAGTATTTATTACACAGTTTCCAGTAAATTACACAGGACAGTACTGCAAAGAGAAGGAAACTTGAAACCACTCTAAATCAATCCGTCTGATTAATGTGGTATAGTAGTTATATATGTATGGTATATATTCGATATGTACCTGCGTAGGTGTTATATAGTAGATCAAATTGTTGTTCTGAATCTGGGTGTTCTTTGTGTCTGTTGCCGTCCATTTAAAGTCCCCCGCGACATAAGATACGTTCGTAATGCGGTCGTAGTCTTTTGACAAACAAAAAAGACTCCTTTTTAAGAAGAGGTCTTTGTGCAGCGATGAACTTTGTTGATGGTGTTTGATGGAGACTCTATGTATCCATAAGTATATAAATATATTATTATACTTAAGTAGAGATTAAAAGGATTGCAGTTTTCGCAAATACACAATTCATGTTACAGATAAGCGTCTCTGACGAGTTTCCCTTAACCCATCGATCAGTAAAGCCTTTCTTGCCATTATTTTCCCTTGTTACCTTCATTTTCAAATCATTTTCAAATTTTCTGTTTAATTCCTAGATAGGTCATCCTGTTGTCGACAACAAGCTGGCCTCTTATTTTTTGAGTTGGCCAAAACAGTTGTCGGCGCAATCAAGGCTTTTAACACGCTTCGGCGTGTAAATGTATGTTTGTATTTGTATATATACGTAGATTAATATCGTTTTAAGTCTTAAATAATATGAAAAGTGTTAAATGAACAAGCCATTCGCATTTAAATGATGTTTTTATCCTTATTTGTTGCGGTAAATAACACAATTTAGTTTGTAATTAAATCGATATTTTCACTCAGTGGTTTGCAGGTCAGGCATCAATTACTTGCTATGCATATAACTACATAGGTACATTTACTTTGGATCAGAACGGCTTAAGGCTTTAGGCTAGATGGTATGCATCTAGCCTAAAGCCTAAAACTACTGAAATTAAATGGTAGGCATTTAAGCTAATTATCGTCTAAACCTTGTATCTGAATATGAATTTAGGAGTCAGGCAAGAAAGAAAAACGTTAAGAAAACGGGCAAATAATATATCTTTTGAGAGATACAAACGAAGAATGAATTTGCTTGCTCTCTTGATCTCTGTATTAGCTCACCAATAATTGTTTACACTTAAAAACGGCAATAGATGTACGTCACAATAATTTTACTCTTCAAGAATACTATATTACTTTTGAATTTTATAAAATAACGAAAAAGATTAAGGGTTTATAGAGAACATAGGTCACTTTACAAATTATGTACGACATACCTAAAATCATTAAGGTACACCATATACAACATTATTTAAAATTAAATCAGCTCTGAGGTTATCTAGAGGCTGAAAAATATAACATATGACATAGCTAAAAAAACACAATATATTTATTTATTTAATAACTATGCACAAAAGTATAATGGCGGACTCAATGCTTTAGATATTCACTACTAATTTATCGTACATATATATGTTACATACCTACATATATCCACGTAAGTTATAAAAAACAGACCAAGTGCGAGTTGGACGCGCGCACCGAGGGTACCGTACAAACCGGTATATAAGTAAAAGTTCACCCAACATGACAGTCGAGTCATAGTGCTATTTGATATGAATTTCAATTTAATACCTCTACGCGTTCATGCAGAAAGGGGTAGTAACTTTAAAATTATTCAAAATATTTAATTATATGATGTACGAAAAATTCACTGTTTTCGTAATTCTTCCTTTCAAATTTCAAAATTCTGATTTTACGGGAAGTACCCTGTACCCCTTTGCTTCCCTTGCGAGTTTACAAAATTTACAAAAATTTGCTGCATAATCGGCTGTATCTTGTGATTGCGTTGTCTTAAGAATTCACCTTTATCACAGTTACAAGGGACGGTAGATCTGATTATTTTATATAAATTTGAGCTTGATACCTTTACGCGTTCCTGAGAAAAAGGGTTTTGACAGACGGACGGACAACAAAGTGATCCTATAAGAGTGCCGTTTATTCCTTTCAAGGTACGGAACCCCAGAAATGGATTATTAATAAAGTAGTTTATTTTGTATAAAGCTTGCCAGTGACTCTACTTTGCTTGATGGAAAGCGTGAGTGGTATCCAAGAATAGTGATCACTATGCTTATTACGAATGCAGCATCACTGAATGTGATGCTTTTTCATGCCGCACTTGAAGAAGTCGGGGTCATAGTGGGAGGGAAACACATATGATATTAGGGTAGAAACCTGATTTGACATAAATGAGAAGTTCTTTTTTTTTTTTATATATTAAACCAAAGTGACTCCATTCTACTTGATGGAAAGTATGAATAGAATCCAAGAGCGGTGGTCGCCATACTCACTGCGAATGCCGACAGTGCAATATGGCAACCCACGCTATGGCGGCCTAAAAATCAATTGGATTGAAATCACGGCCTTCCAGAAAACCGGTGTTACACAATTTTGTCTTTCTTTTCGACTAGTGAGTGATGTTACCAGTAAATCAAGAGGTCTCGAGTTCGATACCCTGGTCGGGCCAATGAATTGTTATTGGGTTTTTCTTACAAGAAACCCCTAACGATAGCCCGTATTTGGCAATAGATGGAAGTTGGTGGTGTTCTAACGTCTTGTCTCGAAGAGCACGTTAGGCCGCCGGTCCTGTCCTTATCATGCCGACCCCAAATAATATTGAGTGATGAGTGATGTTACCAGGACCCTAAAACCTCCCTTCTGTATGATAATTGTATGATTATACTCCTTATGTTACCAAGTTTTGACCATACAATACACATTACATTTGTTTAGGTAATCGTTTGTATGAGTTGTATCTACCTACTGGGATGTATTTTCCTTATTTTGAGGAAAATTGTAACGGAAAGTCACAAAGGTGCCTATGTATTAACTAGGTATAATGATGTAAACCTGATTAGTTAACGTGCTTGGGTTAGTTTAGAGTTTTTACCTCTCGAATTCTACTGCTTATGATGTACCACACTTGTACCTAAATTACGCTTTGATAATGTGTGTTGCGAGTAGTTGTGTAGAGAAATGGTTTTTTTTTAACTACAATACATACTAGTTTTTGTTCACTAAGCTTCTAATCTTCATTTCACAGAGCTGTATATTTACTAATCGGCTCAAAACTTTCATAGCGCGATACAGGATTAACAGTTATATACTCCCTAGTACATGATTTTGTAGACCGATATTAAATTGGATTTTTCATTGTAGGTAAAAGTCACCGAGATTTTAAAAAAAAACAGGTTTTTATTTTGATAATTTAATGAACTTATGGGTTTCACCTTAATTAATTTAGGTAAGATTATAATGATCAAAGTACGTAAACAACCTATAATAAACCCTATTTATCTAAATTTGCCGGTTTTAAACTATTCCGTCCTGTTCGTTTCAATATTAATATCCTGTTTGAGGTACTTGTATAAATTGTGCTAAGGTATGTATTTGGAATTCAAACTTTATCATATTATTAAAATATAACGTATCTTTTCAGTACGTACTGCAGTATTTCTGCATCGAGTGTATCCGACGGTGAATATCAGTAACGTTGATATGATATCATTTTGAAGCTGCTGATAAGGCACAGATAAATTAATAGTCCCCATTTTTGAAAATAAAACACAATGAATTTATCTCAATTATCATCAAGAAAATAGAACATTTGATGTTCATGAAAAACAATTTTTATTGTTTTCACAATGTGAATGGGAGCCAGCAGAAGTGACCACTACGAACTATTATAAAAGCAATGTATATGTTGATGAAAACCAAGATATAAAGTTAAAGAACGACATAGAAAACACATTTTATGGTCAAAAGTCAATCGTGGTCGGACCAGTCGTAAAGTGCTCACAATGCCTCGTAAAAATGCTTTATTGCTTGTGTTTGCTTCGGAACCTCTACCATGTGGAGAAAACTCGGCTCAGATACGTGAACAGTCTTCGAAATATCTAGTCGTTTTGGTTTTGGACCTGGTCGATATCTAGTTCTAACTGAGATGTCATGGCATCCGCTCACTAAATCGCATTTTAATCCCTAGGCGCATATCAAAAATTGTCACGGTGACCAAAGTGACGCTTGCTCTTTGTGAAACACTTTAGTTTCCTAATGTTTTATGTATAATTCTAATTTGGAGGGTAAAAACACCATGAAGCTGAACCATACCACCACCATTTCTAGGCCGCTGTAGTGTCGGCCATCATACTACATTGTCTGCATTCGCAATGAGCATGGTGACCAACATTCTAGAATTCTATTCATGCTTTCCATATGATATAGAGAAGATAGCCTTTTTATACCATGACCACAGATATTAACTAAACTAGAGAAGTGACAGTAACGAAAAAAAACAACGTAGTTCTGGGTTTTTCGATAAGAGTATTTCCAACCACGGGAGTGAGTCAAGTAAATTGTAAAAACCCGCCGCAGATTTTTGTAGCAATGGAAATGTTTAAACCTGTTCTAATAATTTTTATAAATACAAATAAGTAATAATTAATTTAATATTTCTTTTAATACTTAATGATGTGTCATTTTTAAGAACCTGTCAAAGTGATTCTACCCTACCTGATAGAAAGTATGAATAGAATCCAAGAGTTGTGGTCACTATACTTATTGTGAATGTAGACAATGCAACATGGTGACCCATATCTACTATAACGGGTTAGTGAGATGTTTTTTTATGCCTCGCTTGGGGACGCATAAAAACATGACAGTCATCGTGGCAGTGTAAGGTTCACACACTTACCACGATAACTGTCAACCCCTGCTTCAATGGACCTCCGGTCTCACACTCATCAACGAAAGACGACAACATGAATGCTGTCGCTTTAGGTTGGTTTTCTGTAAGGGGTAGTACTGCCCTGGTAGAGCCGGCCCGTTCGTGCCATTAAGTGATAATGCAATTACATCACAGCCACCATCAGAATTAGGTGCTTATACTTACTCATTATTTTTTTTATTTATCCCACCTAAATTAAATTGAGTAAACACTAACACCTGAATAGGAAGTAAACGAGCAAAATGTGTACCTGCCTGTCTATGGACACTCGCAACTTATGAATCGCAGGTGCGTTTTCAGTCAAAAGAAAAAGCGTGGTGTAAAGGTTTACTAGGTTTACTAATCATTGGTTTCTTTTGTTGTGAGGTGCGTCAATATCATTTTAGAGTGCCGACTCAATGGGGACGCCATCATGATAATGCAGGAGCCAGGAGTATAATGTGTTTCGACCAAAAACCGTCAAGAGGCCATCGACGGCGCTCAGGCGCCCTATTCTGTGGAGCACCTACCTATGTCATGTGATTATAAACTGGAAAGCTTTTATGTGGGAATGTATTAGTTATGATGTAGGTATGGCAACCACACCAGGTCTTATTCTTGTTCCAAAAACTGCTATGTTTATATCTCGGTCGTACATTTTCGGAATAATAAATCATCATTCATAAATATGTGTACTTAATAAAATAAAACTCGATTCTGTAATAACGATATGAGTGTTAATTGAATTCCGAGAAAAGTCTGATAATATATTTAAATGAATTCTAACAGTTTTTACTTATACATAATTGTCGAAGTTCCAAATGTAACATTACCTATTTTGTACAAATCATTAACTCTGTGCCTATAATTGAGCACTTATTAATAATAAGTGGCATCGCTCGTGTTCATAATTTAATATTGGTTGAGTGCATAATATTTGATTCTTCTTAATTCTATACTAGGAAAGCAGTTTCATTAATTTTTGATAGGAACGGGGAGGTATGCCTGCATATACACATTAAAAAACATTAATAACTCATGTACCCTTTTTTTGTGCTGAAATCTCCACGGATATCACCGATAGGTGGTTACGTCGGACTCGAACCGACTAAAAACCGCACGCCGTCTCAGGTATTAGTAGCCGGGGCACCAGGTGCACCCTAGTAAGAAAACTCTGGTACCACGACGTACCTTTGACCACGTACGGCTTGTAGACACACCCAGTGTGGGAGCTCCCACGTTCCGTTTTCTTCTTACCGCCAAATGGGAGCTAGCGCGGTCTACTTATATATTGCTCGCATCGTCACCCCGTCATATCATATAGCCTATTTAATATATGCTAATATTGTAGTGTACGTGTAAGTAAAACAACGCACCTATGAGTCTAATATTAAAATACTAATACATTAAATAATATAAAAGCAATAATTTAAATGTTGTAAAATGAGGAATAGGAAATTTAGTGATATGTACAGTTACCCATTGATAAGCTAATTATTATGAGTAATTATTAGTAGGTATGTTTTTAGTTGATTGTTACGATAGTTTATCTGCTTTATTCGAAATACTTCACAGTTTGTAATTAGCAAATTTTAATACTTCCGTCTATTTGTAAATACGGGTAGAAGGGTTGCGGAGCTCTCGACAACAGTCAGTTGGAGTTACAGGTGAGTGAGTGACTTTGTTTTAGCCGAGCTATGACTGACTCTTCTTAACTCATCCAAATAAGAAACGTCGTCTTTCCTATTATTGCGTTTGCCCAACTTAACTTTAAGTGAACGCCCAATTGTTCCTACCTGAATGCCCGGTATACAACAATACGTCTGCCCTCTAAGTTAATATTTGGATCTAAGTCATATTTTCTAAATAATCGAAACATTCTCATAAATATGCCATGAATCCATATATAACAGAATAGCAACTATAAATACTTATATAAAACCATGACAAAAACAAAAACTGGTGTTGCTAGTGTTACGCGAAAATGACTTCCGTATTTATGTTATAAATGTAGAACCTTCGCAGAGTGACAGCGGAGCCTGACGAAGCCTAGCAAACACGTCGGTGTTGTTTTGAATAGGCACTTAGCCTTCAAATGCTAATAGTGTTTGTGACGATATTTATGTTAGAAACTTGATTCGGCTAGTTTGATTTCCTGTTTGAGCCAACTTGTTAGAGTTTTGTTTGAACATAATTTGGTGTATCTAAGTGCTTTAATAGTTACAGAATAAAATATTATATGATCTCTCTTCACATGGTTTTATATACTTTTATTATATTTATATTTATCGAAGGTAATGAAAAAAGGAAAAGACTACGTTCTTTTTCAAAAAAGTAGCCAAACTCCTATAAGTAAACGAGGTCATTATAAATTTCAGCATGAGACGGGAAGAGACCGAGAATTTTTAACGACTTGTCCTACTTTTATATAATTGGTAATTGAGTCAAGACATCAATTTAAAAATATATTATTAATAGACTTAGGCTGTCGGATCGTATATTACACCTGCCATAACTGTTACAAAACTATTATTTATACAATTGAACTTCCCTTATGGAAATATATGTATTTAAAGACGTGGACCTGCGATAGGTATATATATCAAATATAGGACGCCCACAGACCAGGTGGAGTGACGATTTGCGTAAGATGGCTGAACTGGGTGCGTGAAGCCCAAAACCGATCAGAGTGGCGTGTAATGGGAGAGGCCTATGTCCAGCAGTGGATTACAATAGGTTGTCGTTGATGACGATGATGGTGATATCAAAAATTCAACATCTTTTTTTATATTTGTATTGGAATAGATGTTTGTCTTCCATCTCACCTAATGGAAAGTGTAGATGAAAACGAAGCTGGTACACGCCCATCCAAAAGAAACCTGTTCACTCTACTCTTAAAGGCTCCAGAGTTCAACTCATCAGGAAAAATGACCCAGGCACGTCGTTTCAAATCTTGGCGACTCTCACCAAAAACGACATATTTGAGACACCGAGCTGTTGTCTGAGGTAAACCAGTCCTCTTAACTGTATAAATATTTTCATTTCTAGATAATGAACTATATCAGCTCGAATTGATTCGACACACCTCAATCGATATTCTCAGATAAAGTGAGAAATCAAATTCGCATCGCTTAGAAACCTACATTCCTATCGCTTTGTGTTTGACTAAGAAAGTTAATCAATTTATTGCAATGCAATTTGAAGCATTCTTAATGAACTGTACTCCTCCATTCAAATATTTATTTAAGTTAATGTTTACTTGTCCGTTGCGATAATAGTGTATTTAAATTGGCACAATTTATTTGACATTTCAAAATGATTGGTGTTTTTGATATTGGTCTGTGACTTTCAATTTAGTAGACTCGGTTTTATACATACATAATAATAAAATAATACATATCTCACACGCGGCCGTCTAATCCCAAACTAGGCAAAGCCAGACTGTTACAAAGCATCGTATTCGTCACACAAGGATTAGTTCTGGGTTTAAATCGAACCCACGAGCTCTGGCTTAGGAGGCAGGATCACTAACTACTTACAAGACCAACAGGCCTATAATACCTACTTCGCGGAGGGGTATTCAGAAACAATTGAACTCCAATTACTGTGGGCCTGACATATCTCTTTTGGTTTGTTTCTCGTTGCTTTCATTTGTTTTGTATCTGGTTTCTTATTTTTAGCCGACAGGAAAAAAGGACAGATTTTTGTGTGTTCGCATATTTTTTTACTATGAACTTACTTATATCGATGTTTTTTTTGTGATGATAACGTTATTTTTACCGAAAAGTGAAATATTAACGAAATATTTTTATAAAAATTTATACCTACCTATTTTTGAAATCAAAATTTTAGTGTCGCATGATATAGGTACTTTTGACTAACTAAATACATATATCTTATTATTTTATCTTATTAAAAAAAGGATACCACAATTTCAAAGTGGTAGTTTTGCTTTGCTTCAGCCTATTGTCGTTCACTGTAACGAAGCCCTCTCCAAAAACCGCCAACTATCCCGGTCTTAGGCAATCCGGGTGAATACGGGAGCTTTACCTTGTAGAAATGTATTAAATTTAATTATTAACAAAGTACTCCATCACTACGGTGTCTTACCATGCTGCCACCTTTTTTCTTTCTGTGCGGCAATCCCTACGCATACCACCGAAAGGTGGTTATGTCGGACTCGAACCGACCAAAAACATCAGGTGCACACTAGTAAGGAAATTCTTGGAACCCCGAAGTAACCTTGGCACACGGGAGGGGGCCATCTACGGTTGTAGATGGCCCCCTCCCGTGTGGACCGTACTGCCCCTAAAATACAAATATGTAAGTAGAACGCTACTTTATTTAAAGGTTTTTATATTTAGTAACATTCTAAGTAGCGTTTATATTCATCAGATCCTTCAGACGAATTAGGATAGACTTCGTTGTATGTATAATATTATTTAGTGTGCGCTTAGGTGACAAAAAATCTGGTCTGATATACCGTTGATCATGCTTTTAATGTTATTTTCTTTGCTCTGAGCATGGGATGAATAGGGGTGGTGACTAGCGTTGCCACCTCTCCAGGTTTGACCTGGAGCCTCCGGGTTGGAACTGTACATATCCAGACTCCGGGTTTAGCAACAGCATCAACGGGCGACGATGCCGGCGATCAAAAGCCAAGTGCGCGCGGCGGGTAAAAATATGGCTTCAAAAATAAAGCTGACCCTGGCCCTAGTAATAGTAGTGCTTAAGTTGATTTATGTAAGGTCATTTATTAAGTCAAATTCTTTAACAAATAATATCTACTTAAATACATGTATTATTCATTTTCTGTGAGTATAATATGTAAAAGACAAAACTGGTTGGTAAAAAAAAACGGTTTTTAATTTCGCCGGGTCTACGCTTCCTGAAAGGTGGTAGCCCTAGTGGAGACACTCCGTATTCTTTATCCGTCACCACGGCGAATAGAAGATGTACATCGGGATAGAGCAGAATAACACAGCTAATAGCAAGACAAAGCCATTAATTTAGAAGGAAAAATAACACGAACAACGATGTGTATTTCATTTTGCTCCAATATTAGCTATGCGGCAAATAATCCAAAAGAGAAATTTATTAAAGTTTGCATAACGAAATATACATTTATCGATAGTAGTGTTTACTATCGCAATTTGATCCAATAATAATGTAAACAGAAGTACCATCGAGGATAAAACCTAGAGTTAAATAAAACATCCATCATGCAATTTCTCACACGAATCCGTGGTAGGGGCAACTCGAGTACCGACCGTCAGTTACATTGGCAATGAACAATGAAGTCTTAAGTAATAGGAAATGAGCGGGTCGCTCGTAAATCCGCACTTTTAATACTATTTTAATTAACTCTGACAGAACACTGATTGGGTTTCTAAGTAAAAGCCTCTATTCAGATACAATTTATCCTATCAGCTTGTTCGTTCGTTGAAGTCGTAAACATCTTTGAATTTACAAGAAACACTTCGGAGATGGCTTGTTAGTGTGGAATAAAATCGGAGCTCTTAATCAATGTGTGAAGCGACACGTCACATCAGTACTAAGCTCAAGACCTTGCACAGAATATCTTACCTATATGACGTGTTGTTTCTAGATAAGTTTAAAGCAATGGAGCTAAAAAGCAAACATAAGTTATTTATCCTGTAAGTTGGAATAAAATACATGATATATTACGAGTAGGTAGTTTATCGGGCGGTACGCACAGACAGGCGGATAGCCCCTGACCCGCAGATATGCGTGCGCGCAGGTCATACGATGTCTGCTTGTATTGATTAACGACATTAAAGATGGTGTTGTTCGGGCGATTATTGTGACATTGGTGTTAGATGAATTATATTGTGATAGGTCTGGGGGACCATATCATATAATTTATGTGCAGTTGATAAATTATTTGGTGCACTTCTTAGGTAAAGTATTTAATAAAAACATACTGTTTCTACTTTTTGAAGAACTACAGACTTAAGATGAAGTGGGTTACAGGTCATAGTTCAACAGTGATTAACGGAAACCCCTAGCGTGACCCGTAATGTTTTCGAGTAATAATAATCGCTTTACATATATCGCACATGGTGGTCTAATCTCATTACATACAGCTCATGTTATTAAAGTCAGACTACCATTGAACAAGCTATATGTTTTTAGATTATCGCTACTTTTAGACATACACATAGTTTTTGTTGTATAATCGGTCTTATTTCGCGTTCGTAACGACGGGGAAATATATATTTTTTTTTTTTTTTTTGAAGAAACTATTACTTTCATCGCACAATCATGGTGGGAATTAAACCTCTAGCTAAAAGTCAGGGTCACCAACCATCACACCTACAGGTCGGTCAATTACACAATAAAATATTAGCTATAGTTGTACTACAATAAATTTATTCGATCATTAATGTACCTACAGCATCCCAAACCGCATAACCGCAGTGAAGGCAACACGTGGTGGAGGTATTTAAATTTGTAAAAACGGTAAAGTTTTAGAATCATATCAGGTTTTTCTGTTATTGGTTTTCTGTTATTGTTTTAAGATAAGTTTGGAATTTTTTATTTATGTAAATCTAATCTTTACAAAGTCAAATTTTACTTAATGTATAATAACGAAAAAACATAGTAATCTTAGTTTTCCAAATTGCGTCATCAAACTTGTTAACACTTATTTACATTTATTTTAAATTGTAAAGTTAAAACTGTGAATGAAATATTACGATGCATTAATACTTTTACTTACTTACTTTACTTTACTTTTTTATTGCGAATAATAATTATCGAAATGTAAGAAGTAATAATATTTAGACAGCAACAAACAACTTAACCAATAACTGTCATATATTTTGTGTGACGAATCAAAATTAAACGGTTATTTATTCACTACACTGTTATAAAGTAAATCCCACTAAATCCTTATATTAGTTATTCTATTCTAACCTCAAAAATTGCGATTTCTATTCAAG
Source organism: Hypercompe scribonia (assembly GCA_949316085.1). NCBI lineage: Eukaryota > Metazoa > Arthropoda > Insecta > Lepidoptera > Erebidae > Hypercompe > Hypercompe scribonia. The sequence goes on along the minus strand of OX438972.1, from coordinate 7,778,833 downwards.
TTTGATTCAAATATCTTTGCACATATTGTGACACTAACGGTAAAAAGAGGGCTAAGGAAAAAAGAGTGAGAACGAAAACTTAAAAGCAATTTCGGGCGCCAATACCGAGAAAATTATGACGTAGTTAATGTCACTTGGGTGTCATAACGACTAAGACTGCGTATTGTTCTCCACATCAAACTGTCGACACAAATAAGCCATTGCCTCGGAGAGAGTATCAATAATATTCCTAGAAAACCTTTTCAATCGGATCAGGTAAATCACCCTATTATATAATAAGCCGCAAAGTGGAGGTCCATTATCTATGTTAACGTTTATCGTTATTAAGAGTTAATAAAAATATGTATATACGTTTTATTATTTAAACGAAGATTTTTTGTATTTGGATATACGGAGCGTTAAAAATATCATCATTCATCAATGGGCTTTAACAGGTCACAGCTGAAATAGGCCTTTCTTCACATAGGAGGTTTTCGCCTACTATGTCACGTTATAGAGTTTATTTCAAGAGCGACTAACGCCGCCCACAAACGCAAAAGTCATAAGGCACATATTCAGTCTAGTTTAGGATCAGACGACTTTCAAAGATGTGTCAAGCATCATTGTTTTTTATTATTTTCTGAAAAGTAGTGAAGTAAGTAGAAAGAAGTGCTTAAAAGTTGTGCCAGTTAACCAGCCTTGCATTTTCCTCGAGGGTTCTACTGCAGAGCTTGCTTAAATGATAGAAATCTAGGAATGTCATTAACTAAAAAAAAGACATCTCTGTGGTTTGTTTCAGCATTTCTTTCCAGAGTCAGACTTAGGAAATGCCGGCGCCTTCTAGCTGCAAAGTCCGACTTTAAGGTAAAAATATCTGTGAAAAATTTATTTTCAAAATTAAATATCATTTGCCATTTCATAAGTATATCTATAGAAATATTCTCTCAGTGATAATAAATTACTAGAATTAAAAGAGTTATTAGAATTCTTTGGCTCCTGGAATAGTGTTATCTAACCTGGCCTATCTAAAAATGCTTTTAGAGCTTCAAATCAACAACCTATTGTCGTCTATTGCTGAACGAAGATCTCCCCCAAGGAGCACCAACCATCCCGGTCTTGGGCAATACGCATCCATCCGCTGCCAACCACCTTCTTCAAGTCAACGGTCCATCGTGCCGCAGGGCACCGTACACGTTTGCCCAATCGTAGTCTCCACACTAGCAGAGAGAGCAAAGTTTTTTTTTCTAGAGCTACGTACAATCAAATTAAAAACTGACCAACATTATTATTATTTTGAATAATTTTTTGCAAAAGGCGGTCGACGTGAGCGTAGTCATTACCATTAGCCTACCTACACGATAACAGTGTCATTAACAGAGATAATACCCGGTGATTAATACATGCGCGCCGCGGGACACAGATAAAACTGTACTTACTACCTACTCGCCAAGTGAACACACTTAAAATATAATATACTGATTTTAATAATGTAAACGTCAGTCAGTCTCGCTCTAATTGCTAAACTGATTTGCATGAAATTTGGTCAATGTGTAGATTGATAAACATGCACACGATCACAATGTAAGTAATGTTATTAGCTGATTTCATAAGGTATTAGATATAATGTCTTCTTTGCTTTAGTATTCACCTTATTGGTGTCCAACAGGGTCGAAATTGCATTTTGTTTTGCAATTTATACTTGCGACTCGTCAGGCATCGCACGGGTGCAATTCATGGCGTTGTACGCTCTGTACATGCATTTTAATCCTCTGATATCTTCTAAGATATTGATTTTAATGGTATGCTGTAAAACGATATTTTAGTTGATATTGAGTGCACAACATATCTAATGTACTTAGTTGGATAAAGATTAATATTTTATTGCTCTAATACACTATATCAACCCGTCTGGCCAGCGTGGTATATGTAGTAGGTCAAAATCTCCTTTCTAAGGAGAGGCTAATGTCCAGCAGTGGACTGTTAAAGGCTGATAATGTGATGATGCTTGTATTATTCGAAATTACTTTGAAAATATGACTCATAAATGAATTGTGTCTTAATACATAAAAATGTTTGCTGTGGTTTATATGTAGATTACAGATATGTATCATTCTGGCTTTTTTTCTAAATATTTTTAGGATATATAACTAGTAAGATTTAATCAGTATTAGCAAAAGTTTAAAAACTCTATGTTTTTACGAAATATTTACTCTTTTATATATTCTATTAATAACACATAGATGTATTATATATATGTACATAAATCTTTCTAGGAATATAACCTAAATGATGGTGAAAAATGCATTTAAATTCGTTGCGTAGTTTAAAACATCTAAGCGAACAAATATGAAAAGTGACGTCATTTTACACTATTTAAAGATTTCTGCGTCCCTCATAGGTACTTTAACAAAGATTACAGATACGTTTGTTGGATATTTAGTTTCTTTATTCACTGTGTTAATATGTAATTTCTATCGTATCATGTCAGAGAAATATCAAAACATGTTCTGTTAACTTTTTCTGTTTACTTAAACAAAAACATTAACAAAATAAAAGATATTTTGCTGTTATTTGTTCTACTTGTTTAAGTATTACAGTTAACACATAGAACTAACAAAAATATTACCTACATTTGCTTTACTTACATAAAAATACAATCCACGTTATTCTGTGTTGTCGAATCTGTTGTTTTAGAGTTTAATATTGTGTAAGTGTGGGTTACCAGTTTATCGAATTTACCGGAAAAAAAACATAGTAATAGTTTTCATATTGTTGTTTTGAATGCAATTGCGTTCCAGCAACTTCGACTCCTTGCAATATTAATGCAGGTACTTTATTTGTATGATGTGAAAATAAAACTATTTGCCTTTTATAAAATTTAGTCTGCTTAAAATAAAACTTCTATCAAACTGTATCGAAAGGTTAATTTACTATGTTTAAATCATCTGTGACAAGTTGTAGGCCTCTTGTTTATTATTTGTTACATGAAAAATCGAAAAAATTTACCAACATCGCAGGACTAAGACTTACACGTAAGAAACTAGAACAGTGTACATCTAGATTGTATAAAACTACTTATTTAATCAGTTATTCAAACAGGCAGATTGTTTTAACGTCTTTCGATTTAAATTAGAACATGAAAAGATTATTCAATGATGCAGAACAGCAAAAATTAAAATAAATTATATATTGTGTATCGCGCAAGATTAATACTATCAATAAATTAAATTTACTGATTTGAAAATATCCGGGTTTTCTCTAACAAAATAGATGATCAAATGCGGAGCAGCATTTAACTTTACTACAGGTTTTTAATTATTTATGTAGATGGAAGCATACATATGTATTTCTTCTTGTTTTTAAAACACAACTCTTGTAATTTAATTAATTAGAATTATTGTTATTAAACAATAAAAAGATCTATTTCTTCTTCGTTTACGCAAGTATAATAAATTATTGTGATAAAGTATTATTAAACAGTCACGTTTGTTCACGTTTTTTACCACCCTCCTAAAAAAGATTTTTGGTGAATTTCGCAAAAAATCAATGCTCTGCTCGAATTGCATATTCTTTTTCATAACATATTACGTATCTGAAACAAAATTTAAATAATCCTAATAACGAGTTAACGGTAAACCTTAATGAATACAATTGTATATTATACAAGAACACAAAAATATTGCACAACTCGCCGGAACTAATCGAAGTCTAGATTAGCTGATTTATATTACGATTGGTATTTGATTAATTAAATTATGGTTTTATTGCGTTCTTAAATAGATATAATAAACGAGTTAAGATGTAGACGATAAAGATTTATGACTTACAGAGAAGTATGTTTGTAGCTTATTTAATAAAGAACTTAGCTTAGAAACGCACAACTTTATTTTATTAATCTGAAGATTGAAGTATCTACTTAGTCTATTAGTATCATTCAACATAATCAATTTCAAATTTATATTTATCTGATTTCAAAGTAGATTTTCAGGATTCATCAAGAGAGGGAAATTATTGCTAATGGATGAATTTAAGAAAAAAATTTCAACTTTGTTGTATTTAGTTATAAATTTAGTATTTAAACGAATACTTAAGCATGAAAAGGACAGGAACTGAGAAAGGGATTATGTTCTTCGGTGAACATAGAGTAAATCGTACCACGGTCCGGCGAAACGGTACCTAGGTCTTGTGGCGGCCAAGGGTAGTTCTATGGAGTTTCTAGAATAAAAAGCATTTATACTCCAATAAGCAAAAGACGGCGCCTATGTACACAAATACTTAATCACGAATAATTGAAGGATGATCTACATATTGTCTTTAACATAAATAAAATCTGATAGTAACATTAGGTTAGAAGCGTTTGATTTTTAGACAAAAGTTAGGTTATATTAGTATTAAAATTCTAAAGTGTTTAAGCTAATTGCTGACATGTCCCAATCCCAAGATACCGTTCTACCATTACCGTTCTTTTCTTATCATCTGCTTTTCCCTTCATAATGTTTTATGGGTTTCTTACATAGTGTATTGCTGTGTCATCGAATAAACTTACTTTATGACTCACATGGGTGGTCTCTTTACAATCCTTCTTTATGCCTTTTTTAGTCGATAACCCGTCTTTTTTTAAGGAATGCCATTTAGATAGTTTGACGTTAATAATAAAAATAATTTACAAAAAGTTACATAAAGTTTCTATGTTTATGACTGTGTAATTACTATGTGTTTATTACGATCGAATATGTTAGAATTTTCTAACATACCCAAACGGCTACTATATCTGCTCTTAAGAAGACTGAAAGGAAACATTGAAAACTAAGAAAAAGTTTTTAGTTGTGTTCGGCAAGACTTATAGGGAGTGGTAATCGCATAGTTAGCTAATCATTTCATCAGTTTTCATAAAATAACTGTATACATGTTTGTACCTACTTGTTTTTTTATAAATATATATTACTAATTTTATGATACTATTTAACTTTTGTAACAATTGCGGTTTATTCGTCAGTGAACTGCAAACACTGGTACTGTTAGACATAGGTAAGCGTTTTTCTTTTTGGCCGATGGCGAGGCCAAAAGTAAGAGTAATGATTTTGAGAGTCTATGTCTGTATTTTCCACCATAGCGCCTAAACTAATAAAGACCCGGGTGACATAAGTTATATAATTTTTAGCAAAATGTTATAAAACTGAATTTAAACCTCAGATTCTAACTTCGAAAAAAATTGAACTGAGATAATTATGTCAGAAGGACTTGATGAACACATTTGAAATTTGTATATATTCATATTGTTTATAGCACCACGTATAAATATGTTTAAAATGCGATCGTTGGTGCCTTTCTTAGAATTCGATGATGTAGATCGGGAAACGATATTATAGTGGTATTTAAAAAGTTTACAAAACTGTAACCCGACTACATATCTACCATGTCTGCTTTATAGAGTTCCTGGCACCCACACAATCATGATGATGATGTACTTCTAGCCCATTTCGGCCACGGCGGTCAGTCTCAACGAAGACTTACCAACTTCGCAGGAGATATTATGGTGCTTAAATATGTGCGCAAACATAGGTGCATTCTCTTTTCTCTCACTCTTACGACCAGGAAAAAGATAAGCGCATGCGACTTTACGTGCTCTCCGAGATACGGGGTTACATCCCCCCAACTTCCAAACTCTGGGTTGTTATAAAGCATTTCTATAGTCAAAACACTTGATAATAATTTTTGACTTGACCCGGGAATCGAACTCAAGACTTCTGGATTGGCAATCGGCAGTCGATAGACAGTCAAATGATCGTAGGAGAACTACAGTAGGGGCGACCACGGCTCTACCATGACCATTTTTGTACCTATGTATTTCTGGATATCTATCGGAAATATTTTATATTTTTTTATTATACTGTAGATTTCTTTTATGTAATCGTGTTATAGTTTTAAAATTTTGTTTTTTAATTGTATTAGTTGTTTTGTATTTAGTAGCGATAAGAGTACTCTACGTCACAGTCTGTACTGTATTTCGGCGCACTTCTTTAATTAAGAAATGAGAATTCGTTATGTTCTTCGATGAATACTGCGTAGTACAGCCCACGGTCCTGCAAAGCAGTACCTAGGTCTTGCGGCGGTAGCAGTTAGTGTTGGTCCTGCGGAGTTTTTAGAATATAACCATCTGTACTCCATTATCTAGTTGAGGAAGCGAAGAACCAGCACCTACGTACTCCGCGCACTACTGTTTAAGAAAATAATTCCCTCATTAGGATTATTTATCATGTGTCATACAAACACCCATAAAACGGACACAAAGAACACCCAGACTCAGATAAACCAATATATGAATCACACAAAGTATTGTCCCGTGTGAGGTTTGAGCCCTCAACACTTAGCAAAGTGAAAAACTGGCCATGGAAGACTGTACTATGGAAGAGTAGCGCAGATTTATAGTTATTGTTGGTGGATATCGGACACACTGAACTGCGTTATCTTTGTAGTTTTAAAATAAAATTAATTATATTCTTATATACTTAAAAGTATTTATGATGTAATCCAGGATTATTTTGATTCATCAATAAAGTCGGTATGACAGTAATAATGCTGTTAATAAAAATATATATTACTTCCTCACACATTTCAATAGCGAAAACATTAATAAATTTGTCCATATGCTTAACACGTGTTGTTGTGTACGTAAACATGTCCGCCATGTAAATGTTGTATTCAAATTATCCTCCATTGCGAAATTAAATAAAGGCAGAAACAAAAAATGCATGTGGCACGCTTCGTGGCTCCCCACCCGCCCCGGGGTGTGCAGAATGAATAGACATGCACCGTAGGGCCCGACACCCTCCACAATCAATTGAACCCTCTTCTATCACTACACTCTGTCTTGCTCTAACACTTTATTCGATGCACCTCCTGTCTCTTTCTTAACTACGATTACATTGCGAAAACTCTCCGAGCGACGCTTTGGGCATTGCCATGAGTTTCGAAAACAGAATTCTTGCGATCATTTACAAAGTTAAAAGTGACATTGAGGAAATTCAATAGTTATTTTATTTCTAGAGTCTCAAGGTGCATATTCAATTAAATATTATGATTTAGACTACGTGTGTTAGTTTGTTTATTTGACGATTGATGAGGGCATCAGTATCGATGATGACAGTCAGATTAAATCGTGTCGACGCTTTGGGCGGGAAAATGGAAACGAGGAGGGAATTATTTATCGGAAGGAGTGTGTCGATAAACCATAAACAATTTAGAGGTTCCAAATTTGAATGTTAGATCGTAAAAAGAAAATAAATACGAACATTTGTAGGTGCTAACTAAAAGTTAAGATACTGAGTATTGATAATTTTAATTTTCAGTGTTCAAAGGCTAAATAGGTATTAGGCATTTGGCAGATTAAACTTGGTATTCTTGAGATTAAATTAAACTAAATTAAACCTGCTAAAGATATTTCTTCATGTATTTTATGCAATAGATCACTAACCGTCACATATGAGATCCGTTCATGCTGGATATTGTATTACTGCAAGGACCATAACATTGAAAATATATTTTTACTATGCATAACATTATTTTATAAACAACTAATTCTTGTTTTCCATAATTTCCTTTTGTTTCTTTGTTTTACTTTAAGTCAGTTATGAATATAGACCGATAAAAAGTGGCAATTGCTGCTTTAACTTTAAGAACAAATATCAAAACATTTTAATATGGTAAATGACTACAAAATAGGACAGAATTACAGTTTTATAATCCTGTCTCTTTTCTATCATTTTTCCCCAAATTGCCAAATTGCCAAATTATCCAAATTGCCCCTTTAAGTTTCGCGAGAAAAGTTGATTAAAGGAAATTAAAGGAATAAAGACGTTCGAAATGAAAAACGAAATCATTTCATCATCATCTCTTCATCATCTTCTTCAATAGTTAAAAGTTTCGTAAGTAGTTTTAATTCCTGTGGGCCGTTCAAGCCATTGTTAGTACGGCAGACGGCATTTTGATTTTCTTATATTCCAATATGTTCACATCTTCACGCGTTTGTCTGTCCGATAAGTAACAAAGCGCTTAGACTTGTATAACCCTAAAAGACAGATATAGGCGTATCAAAATTCATATCTTGAATTATAATTTGGTTTCAATCAAGTAATTTACGAATAAAAGATTGGAAAAATTCACATATCACTAGCCTCTGTTATTCCCAAGATCATTTGGGGTACTACTAATTTAATCGGTTTGACCTGAATATCAGTTTTTCCACGGAACGACTGCCATCGGATCTTCGTAACCCTGAGGGCGAACAGAATAGAATATATTTGCGGGCACTGACTTCCCAACAACGATCGCCATAGATGTTAATGACAACCGGAACCGAAGGCTTAACGTGATCACCGAGACGCGGGCGAGAAATACAGTCAAAACTTCCATACTCCGGGCTGTTATTAAGAATTTGTCATAAGAAAAACATAACAACACCTTTTGACCCGGCTCGGGAATCGAATTCGAAACCTTTTTGATTGGCAGTCGCATGCGTTAGCCATTAGACTAACGAGGCAAGTTTCGCAACAATAAATGGAGATATGGGTAAGATTTGTTCAGGTCAGGCTCGATTACTAACACCTTACTGGAGTGGTTAGTGACGCTAGGTAAGAGGCCAAAGATTGTGGGTTCGTGGTTGCGTGTATTTGGAATAATATTTAAGCCGTCTGGATACCATAATACAGGCTCTACCTACTTTGGGATCAAACGAACTTGTGGGCAATCTTTCAAGTGATTATTTTATGTAACAAATAATAACATCGCTCCAAACTTTATCAGTTAACCGTCCATTCTAACTGGCAAATAATAAAACCACTTTAGAACTCAGTTAACAGTTTTACAAGCGAGCCCATTATTCAGTAGGTCAATAAATGCCGGCTGATCTACGATGGTATAGTCCCATTAAAATTGCTTACTGAAACGTTCACCGACAATGATTGAACGGACGCCAGTTGTTTGAAGACTGCATCCTGTGCATCTCATTTGAATATGTAGGATATACGTGCCTAAGTCTATTGTGTGTATGCATTCTGTGAGTGCGTCCAATCCCGCCTTCCCTGTTGTAAAGTTAGTTTCAGTCAAATCTATTCGAGATTAAACCTTGTAGTTTGAAGCTTAGATTATAGTTTTGTTAAAGTGTGTTTGGATGGATATAATAAAAAAAATTGCCACAAAAATGTACCTATATGAAATATTGTAGACATGTCTATAGTTTATTACCTGTGTTAAAACATAAGACACTTTTTATTGTGAGATCTGAAGCTAAAACGAGTACTGCCGCAGACAAAAGTGAGTTTAGTAAAATAAATAAAATTTTCAGCACTAAACTTTTCTCATGTTGTCCCTTAAGAAATGGTTACTTGAAAATTTAGGATTTTTGCATAAAAATGTCTAAATTTTATTTACGTTTGGAATGTGCATTCTGGCCGTTGTAAATCTATACTATGTATCTATATTATAAAGTTGAATGCTCTAATTTCGGCAACTACTGCACCGAATTGAAAATTTTTTGTGATATAGATAGTCCAATTATTGAGGAATGTTATAGCTTATGTATCATTGCGCTACTACTAAAAGTAGCTGAATATCAATAAAAAGTGTAGTAAAAACGGAGAAAAGTTATTGCTTTTGAGAGCTTCCATTTCTCTCTCTCTTCAGTTTTACAAAAATAATGTATGACAGAATTGTTTCCCTTTAAAAGTTCTACAAAGATTCTATGCCAGTATATGCCTATCTTTTAACGTTGGCTCACTATAACCTTTTTATGGTAAGCAAATTTGTTCACAACATCACGCTACGGGCAATAGAAGACGGCGGGTCAGCTAATGGTTTAAATATGAGTGAGTGTACGAGTTCTCAAGAACAGTTCGAATTACCACAGGGAAAACTTGAAGCTTGAAGGGATGCAGCAGTTCGTTTTAGTAGTAGGCCAAGAACATTCTACAATGAACTGGCAGAACAGTTTCATTTTTATTCTAGCTATCCAACAATTATTGAAGTTAAGTGTTGTACTTTAGAAGTCTCGGGTAATTTTGTTAAAATGTTTCGTCAGTAATGATTAATAAACTTAGTTTATAGTTACTAATTTACTAAATTAATAAAATCGAATTAAGAGAAGAAACCCATCTGGTCAGCCTGGTACAGCAGGCCAAAATTTCTTTTCAAAGGAGAGGCCTATGTCCAGCAGTGGAGTGTTAAAAGCTATTGATGAATAAAATGATGAATAAATATCATTAGATTTGGGTTAGATAGGCACATTTCGATAACTAACGCTATAAATAGACTTTAAGATCACTAACTGCTGGCAACTGGTTTCTGGTAAGCCAAATAATGGATCGTATCCTATCTTGTCAAGAGCATATTTTGTGGTTTAAATGCTGATGATAAGATTTCATTAATGCAATTGGTTAACAGAGTTGATGAAGTTGATTACATAACCCTATGTACGCCACAATATTTTGATTAGTTTCTCAGAAGTCTATGTAAACAGTTGTGTTCATTATTAAGCAGCCAGAGTATCGTATCATATTTTGTATTCTACTGAGGACAATTCGTTTTATTCTTATGAGAATATGAGATCTCTTTTTTGTACATAACTTACTTGGTTACAATAGGTACCAATTTCATTACTACTTATCGACAATCACCGGCGCTGTAACATTCTTAAATAATTTAAATATCTTTATGAATATTTCACAGCATGACATCTGAGTAAATGCGTCATTCGTTTACAAGTAAGGTTTTGCGGCCATATGTTACACTATATATGGCACTTGTAGTCATAGAATTTGCGTCATTTATACTCCAAGCAGTTGGTTATTAACTTATTAAATTATTCATTGATATTTGAAAAGAATGACGAATTGAATGGGCTGAAATTGCTTGAATTCATATTTAAAACTAGCTTCCACCCGCGACTTCGTCCGCGTGGAATAGTTACTTTGGGCTGACGCTTACTTTAACCCACGACTTGGTTTATATAGGTGAGTAAGGGAACAATTCTGTCATACATGATTTATGCGAAACGTTAACCGTTTACGCAGCGTAAACAGCCGAAGCCCTCAATAGGAACAAAGTCTCCCGGTTTTGAAACATTCTTCATTGGTGCTCCGTTCCTATTGATCTTAGCGTGATGATATATAGCCTATAGCCTTCCTCGATAAATAGGCTATCCAATACAAAAAAAAATTCAAAACCGACCTGTAGTTCCTGAGATTAGTGCGTTCAAATAAACAAAACAAACAAACTATTCAGCTTTATAATATTAGTATAGATTAATCCGTAAACCAGACCGAATCCCCTTACTACGTCACGTGCTGCTCACTTCCACGTGAGTTTAACTACAATATAGGTAGGTACGGCTACTGATTAGGATTTTGTAACATTACTACCAATTAAAAGGTATACGTTAAAAGAAGTTTTTATTAAGAAAATCAATTTAATAATTAACTCCAAAGTTTAACAATCAATACGATAGTTATAACAGCAGTTTTAACTCTGTTGATGGGATGAAATAGCCCGCTGAAGTAGAGGGTTATCCAAAATAGGAAAACTCAATTTGCTGCTCGAATTAAACCCTATACACGGATTCTGTGCCTGTGTGACTATTATAAATCGTTAGCTATGTTTTTAAAGAAACGAGGGTGCGTTACTTTTCTCCCAAGATTGAAAAAAAAGAAAGTAGATGTATAGAGAACAGATCTCTGTGCATAGCAACGGTTGAATATTAAAATTGGCGGTTCACATGTTAACAAACAGCTTTCATTAAATACTATATTTCTCTTTTGTTTCCTTGTTAACATACGAGATACGTGACATGGGGTAATTATTTAATCATTCGCATATTCGCACCTTTAAAATTACTGCCATTCGGATCGTAGGTGGGCGAGGTAGATAAATAAAAATATTCTTTTATTTGAAGATTCCTGTAATCCAGTAATTATTCTAAACGTCAATCTTTAAAGGAACTCAGCATTATTTGCTACCTTAGTAGTATAATAAATATTCGTCGTCATTTTCAATATCAAATTATCTTATGGACGACGCCCGCTGTATAAATCTATTAATAACAATTACCTCTTAACTGTAAGGCATTACTTTCTATATAATTCTATCACCAATATTGATACACGAAATCTGTATAAACATCTACTATTTTGACATGTCTCTTTTGACTAGCGTGTATCATTATCGCTTACCATTTGTTTCTATTCAAATATTTAAACACTGGTTCTTTGACTTGTTAGAGCCATCTATCGACAAATTTCAAGGCCACGTTCATAATTTTGTTTCTTCACGACAAACAAAAGTGACGTCTAGCATTTTAATCTGAGAATCAGTATTATTACTCACTCTGTTAGATACATAACTTTGAAATATCTGTCCTATAAATTATTTAATTTTACAAAATAACAAAAATGGGCGATCGTGACTCCTCTAGCGGATATTCGAATACACTGTGGAGCGCCGAGCACCGCGCCACCTCGACCGACACGCAAACGATCTCAGATACCAGGCTCTCAGATCTGTAGAGGAGTTATTCAAACTATTAATTTTATATCCGTCTCGCTCACGCTATCGACGACCTCGCTTCGACGGAACGAGGCAAATGGCCTTCTCAACATCGTACGCAATCAAAATAGAATTCTATATTCATTCTGTTAAAGCTGTTAATACAGTGCTGATCCGTCCCCTTTAACTTTAATGCTCCCCATCCTCGAAACCTCTATTGTGCTACGAAAATGGAAATGTTTTCTGAAACACGTGAAGAATTTCTGTTATATTTCGTTAACTTATGCTGTCCTAATAACTTCGATGCTTACGGATCACTTTGGCGTGGTTGACATTCCTTTTTTGTACTGGACTGGAAGAATGCTTTGAACAATCCGAGATCGGAGCGGTCGTGCCTTGTCTGATAAAAAATAAAGTGGAGGAAATAATTAAATGGAATGCTTGGCTTGGCGAGTGCTTTGTCGTTGTCGTCGGTTTTATCAACGTATTGTCAGCTAACGCCAACAACATAAATACCTCCTATCTCGTTCCCACTATTCGGCCTTAACGTTTATTTACTCTTTTCGATCGTCACCGTTCCGAATAAATAATGAATGACGTAACGTAAATATATGCAAATGAACTTCGAACACTTTTGAGATATGTGATTGTTTCATTTATTCCTTTGACATATTAAGTTTGATTATGATCTCATTTGCATTTATATAGAAATTTGTTTGTCATGTCATCGAAATATGAAGTGATAAAATAGACATGAAATAGGTAAAATTTAACAAAATCGTTGTCAGTCAGCGAGGAATCTTATTAAGTGTTGGCACTTCTTTGAAGGTTTAGAAAAATCTTTTTTTGTGTTGTGTATTCTTTTGAGATCGTGTACATGTACAGTATCAACATCTGTGTGTTTTGTCAGCTCTATGGTGGAGTAGTGTTAGAGTAGGTTGCTGAGTGACCCCTTCTCCCGTGAAGAAGATGGCGCGTGCCGCGATATAGCGGCCGATATTACCAGGCGCTCATAATCGTATGGAAATACTCACAAAGAACGTTCCCGCTCCGCACACTCACAATATTTTATATCCATTATAGAATGACTTTGGTTTAAGACTTTGTCACCTTTACATAAGTTATAATTTAGATTGACCGGGTTTCATTCACATGTGGTTGGAATCAAGGCATGTCAAGGAGAATGTGTAGGGTAACCGCTTTTGCAATATGTTCCCCGGGTGATAAGCGCGCACTGCGCAACTCCCCAGACACACGACGTCACTTACGTTCTGTGCACACACAAGCCACATATACAAGCACCGCAACGCTACTCATTTAAGCGAGGTATTATGTAAATGAGACCTACGCAACTAGTATTTTTCACATTATTTGGATTTCGTTTTTTTTAATTTTTCTGAAACAGGTAGGTCAGTCATTGAAAGATCGTTGCATCACACTGCAGTTATTTCGCATACTTTGATTAAACCAAAGGCAATCGCTAGTTTTGCGAGTTTACTTATCGATATCACACTGGAAAATGAAATCGCGAAGTATCACCTATTTAACTACAGTACAACTTTAAAATACACTTACCACATGAATATTTATATAATTTATATAAAACGTCCAGTTAAAAAAGAGCGTTCCATTGTTTAAATATCATCTATTCAAAACGACTTTGTTGTGTGTAAGTGGGGTAAGGCAGATCTTTATTATATGGAGATTAAATATTGTTAGATCTCTTTGTACTTTCTGTGCTCCTAGTACGCTGCGTACAGTGCAGCAAGTTGCGACCGCATCGCAGACCGCGGCGGCAGGGCATGCGGCAGCGGCTGTTGCCGTCGCGTTGGGAGTAGAGCGGGGCTACGAGGCGTTGAGCGGGCCACGATCGTGCGGTGGGAGGGTCCCCTGGCAACAGGACCCCTCACCCGTGGTCCCTTGTCGTTGTACAAACATTGCTAAGTACCTACACATTATCTACGTTTCTCGTCTTGTTGATGTTTACTGCTGATAAAACACACAAAGGACAAAATAATTTAGTAACCAAATACAATTCGTTTCTACTAACTACGCGATAATTAAGTGAAAACGTTCAGTTTTTTTAGTATATGTTATTAGTTACAAACATTTGTTTTACTGACAACAGAATGTGAAAAAATGTTTTAACATAGCAAAAAACTGTTGCAATTTTTATTTTAATATAGCCGTGATAGATTGCGTTACAAATTTCTCAATTCAATTTGAAATTGATTCGTTTAGCATAAAGGTTAACGACTGCAAGAAATTCGTTTGAAATTGTTTTTTTTTGTGTTTATTGTAGTTCTAGCATTTGTTATATTTGTTATTTAATAACATAACAACTTACAAACGTAAAATATCTTAATAATAAATAATATAAAAATTATAAGAGACGCAATACAATTTGTTTATACACACTGTGTTTAATGTTTAAATGCAAATAGGGTTATTTTTTCAACACACAGCTTTGTGCTTAATATATGGGACTTTACATTAAATAACATTAAAAAAATATGTTTAATAAGTCTAACATAAGTAAAGTATTAAAGCCTACCGCTTCACTCATTCCCATTTATGCATTTTTTTTAAATTAATCTTTTAAAATAAAATTATAATATTCTTTTATCTTAATAAGCAAATATTGTAATTTTATTTTATAATTTATTTTACAACATTAATGGCGGCTACGTTAAATATACATGAGCGTATAACATTAATTAATATAGCAGTCACATCTCGATTGGCATTTTACGTCATAGTTTGCAATGGTTCGATGTTTCTTCACACATAAAGGTTACATGCATTTATGTATTTTTATCTATAAATATACCCAAAGTGTGAAACGGTAAAAGACGACCACATCGCTTGGACTTTGTAGAATGACTTTGATTTAAGAACATTTTTTGCTAGTATGAGAAGTCTTTTTTGTCGTGTAGAAAGTCATTACCTCACCAGGACTAGTGGCGTTTATAATCTATCGAAATTGTATCCATAAAAATTATACGAAACTATACAAATGGAAAATGACTTCGTATTATTATTTAATAAATACCTTACATGCACTCTTTTCGAACAATTTTTACAGAGTCCCCAATTTTTTATATTGATAAAATTTTCTTTTTTTTTCAATTAACAAGTATCATCCAATTTTCCATCTGTCATATTTGGTTATGATCCTTATTATGATACGTCCGGGCAACTAGGATAACTACAGATAACTACAGAAAAATAGGATCATCATTCGTCAAACAAATGATGATCCTATTTTTCTGTAACATCATCTTCTTTAAGCTTGTTTTCGCTGAGTCCAAATAAATATGTAAATATAGTTCAATAATGAATGCCGTCTCCATTCCACTGTTCATAACTTCAACATATTCAAAAAATGTGAAAAAGGCATTTAGCTAGAAGCGAACCTCATTACAAAATATTTTTATTTTTTTTATCTAGGAACCTACCAAAGTGACTATTACTACTCTACTACTCTATTCTGCCTATACTGTATTCTATTCTCTTTCTTCTATTCAATAACTTATTTGAGAAATTAATCAGCAGTTAAACTAAGATATAGGTGGTAAAGTGATTATGTTGTCTGTTCTGCACCTCTTTTGACAGTTTGATCTTATACCTATACATTATTGTATAAATGTTTTCTTTTAAGTTCGTTCAGGAATACTGTAATGAAAGTTAGGCTATGATACAACATTAACCCATTTTCTTCACATCTTTTATATTTTCTACCTGATTTTTGAGGCGATTATAGATACCTCAGGTCCCATTTATATTATGGACAAAATCGTTCGCTGAAATGATTTGATTGAATTGTTGATAATATGCCGCAACGTTCGATTATACACGCTAAAATGATCCCGTAATTTACGAATTGTTACGGTAAGGTTTTCCTCATTTTTATTGGTAATATTTCTTCATTAAACCTTGTGCTGTAATGTGATTTTTTTTTAATTTTAACAAAAATACATAAAATCACGCCTATTTCCCCAGGGGTGTAGGCAGAGGCACATTAAACACCCACTTTTCGCCACCTTTTTGATCCCACGTAATAGGTGGTGGTGCCGCTTATTACGTGGGATCAAAAAGGTTGCCGCTAATCGGGATTTTTTGTTTGCCAGAATAGCAGTAAAAGTAGTAAAGTATCCAATTTTCTTCTTTTTCTGTGCTTTTTTCTCAAACTACTTCGATACGACTGAACTTCGGTTTTTCTTGGAGTGACTGGCATCAGTTGAATTAAAATTAGTTTAAATAAAATTATAGTGGAGATGATGATAGATTAATTATTGAGTAAGGTGCTATAGGTATAACTGCGCAGAGTGTGGCAACGTACACGGGGAAAGTTATGGCAAGTAACGTTTTTATAAGTTGCAGTTTAGAAATGAAAACCACAATTAATGTCAAATTGCTTTCGAAATTCTACCAGTCACTGCCCGACTCCATCACCAGGCCACTTTTACTAAGCCCTCACTTGGCCTTACTGTAAAAGAATCATAAGAAATTAGAGTAATTTACTAGTAGCAACTGAAGACAACAACAACACTGAAGACGTTCAGTATTAATCTCCTGGTACCTGTCTGTCTGAACCACTTATTCATACATTCTTTTCATTTCGATACGACAGTTATAAAAAACGTTAAACATACTTTGAAGATTCATTTACGTTGTTGGTTAAAAGTCAAGTTATTCATTTAAGATTTTCTACAGAAGTCACTAGCAGAGAGAGCAGAAAAATTATTATAGGCTTAACTTATGTTTATTGCCCTTTATTTACTGTATTACCACAGGCAATAATGAAAAGGAAACCAAGTTTAAAGTTTCTAATATTATTAGGTATATCAACTCACAAAAAATTATTTTATACAAGCATAATATGAACTAAGACGTTTTTATTAAATCACAAGATGTTATTACAAACGGATAAAGCGGGTATGACTAATAAAATACCGAATGACTTCCCGCGCCTGTGGCGTTCGACAATCTTCGTGTGCGACCGGAAACCGCCGAATATTCCCATCTCTTTTTTAATAGTGTGTTAGATAGAGACAGAGTGATTGTAAAATTCGACAGCTACGGTACGTAGTATGGTTTATCTGGATTATTGATGGATGTTATTTTATTGGAAAGATGTACATAATTACGTTCAAGGTGACATTTTTGTATTTGAGTATATTAGGTATGTATGTAGGTATATAAAAAATAATTACACAGTGTAATATAACGCAGTCAGAATTTTGAGATCATTACCACCAATGGCGGGGTAGCTAAATAGCAAAACTAGCAAACGCTACGGCCCCACATATTTGTGGGCCCCACGCACCAACGCTACCTGACTATAAAAAAATATTTATTATTTAAGTTTATAGGAATTCATCGCCAAATTTGATAAGTCATGACAATATTGTGGAATGGAATTCTAGAATCTTTGCAAGCGACTAGTGCTGCACTGCAATCGGTTGATCAAGATCTTAACATCGGATACACTCTTTATGAATATTATATGGATACGTTCATGTAATGCGATCCGATTAGATATTGAATCAAAAGCCAAAGATCTGACGTTAGTGGTTATTAGGAAGAAACTACTAAATGAGTAAAGCCAAATATAAAATACAACTATTATTGTGGTTCAACTACACTCGATGGATATTATGTAAATCAGACACCTGAATAAAGACATGAAATTCAGGTGTTTATTGATACTATTAATAAAGCACTCGCTGATTCATTTTAATTTATGAAAGTATATCACAAAATAACTATCGTAATCTACAATCATCATTACGATATGGTTTTACTTTGCTTAAGGATAATCTGGGCGATGAATCAGTGCAGTTCGCTGCAATACTGAATTAAATAAGTATCTAATAAACTAATACGCTTCAAAATAAACAAAGCTTGTACTGTGATAACTAGACCGACTGATAGTATATTAACTACTTTTTTTTTTTAAACATGTGTACATTTTGGAACACCAAACTTCGAAACAAAAATTGTAGATTTATATCGCAAATGCATACAAGCGTTTGCATCGAACCGGATATCGAACCCAAAACCTCTAATACAGCAGTCGCATTCGCTACCGCTACACCACCGAGGCTAAGGTTGAGGTGAGGTTGGTGGTAAGAAAATGATACTAATACACACAACCTATGCTGAATAATTTTTATACAATCTTCTTACGCGAACATTGAACTTACTGTGAAATGACCGCATCTATTTGTCTCATGATCTCCAACTATATTGGTGAACGATCTTTCTCAATAATACAATATATTAAAAATATATCATTTATGAAACATATTTATAATTGTTTTTCAAAACCTAAAATAATTCAAGGGACTTTTAATATAATTTGTTACCGTTGATCACAATAAGTACATGAATCAGTTAAAAATATTCAAGCTTCATTATCTAACGACACACGATGAGAGATTCTTAAGTGTCGCCAAAAAATTTAATGAAAACGCTAAAAATATTGTAACAATAAAATGATAGAATATCATCATCATCATCAACAGCGCATTACAGTCCTCAGCTGTACATAGGCCTCTCCTAAGCAAGGAGGTTTTGGCCTACTATATCACACTGGCCAGACGGGTTGGAATTTCAACGGGTTTGTTTCAAGTTTTCCTTCTCTTTGTAATGATGTTGTCTTGCATACTTCGTACCGTTAGTCGCCTTTTACGACACCCACGTGATGAATAGGGGTGGTACCACTATGTATTCTTAATCCGTCACCACACGGACAATAGAATTACGTACCAAATCAGACCAGTGCCATCTATTAACTCAAATTAAACGATTCTGAATTATTCTATCTACTTGGGTCTGCTTTTAGACTTTGAACTTCACACAGTCCAATTGGGTGACGTTACAAAAAATTTTTATATCCACTACTAGCTGACCTAAACCTAAAAAGTGAACACATAGAACAAAAAATTAAAAAATGTCCAAAAATTTAAAAAAATGTTCTAGAGAGGGCCATCCGTATCACGTAAGGGTATAAAAAATAGTCTACGACCTATTCTTGGACCTACCGAATATACACAAAAAAATAAAATTAAAATCGGTTAAGTCGTTTCCAAGGAGTTCGATAACAAACACTGTGACATGAAATTTATATGTCACATAATCAAGCTAGTACCTTATTTTCACAGCGAAATAGCTGAATAGAAATGTCGATAAATAGTGTTGAAAGAAAATCATCAATCAACATCATTTTAACAGTCCACAGCTGGACAAAGACCTCTTCTTAGCAAGAAAATAATTTGCCTTAATTCACTAAATTCACTTATGGACAGGCTTACGTGATAATTATTTGTACAATCATATAATATCTTTGATTATGGCTGCTTCAAGAGTCATATCCGTGACTGGTCTTTGTAAAATGGAATATAAGAGCTTTTATTAGAATATTCCGTTAACTTAAATATATGGTTCGTGCGCGAAACGAAACGCCGATATCGGTTCACGTAAATTGATAAAAAACTCCTTGAAAGCAATTGCTGCGGATAAAAGGTTATTTTTTAGTTTACTGTAAAACGAGGAGAATATTTAGAATTCATGGAGTTGTAGACAATTATACAGTAATTTACGTCCGGAATTAGAATTTTTTTTCCTGTATCAAATAATATACGATTTTCTAATGTAGCTGAAAAACCTTTGGAGCATTTTCCTCATAGACATCGTTCGGCCGTCTCCTTCATGCAAAGAGTCATCTCCATAGTCAAAAATCACAGAAAAGTGTGTTTAACAGTCCACTGCTTTACGTAGGCCTCTCCTTAGCAAGGAGGTTTTGGCCTACTATACCACGCTAGCCAGACGTGTTGGAATAGGGTTTGCTTCAAGTTTTCCATCTCTTGGCAGTGATGTTGTCCTGCATGTTTTTCCCTAAGTCGCCTTTTACGACACTCATGGGAAGAATAGGGGGTGTGACATTTTGTATTGTTAGTCCGTTAATAAATAACAAAATATGTTATAGTTTCACTAGCTTATATGTTTCGCCTTTTATTCCAAGTGAAAAGCTGATAACGTGTGATGCGTGAAAATAATCAAAATATAGTAAAGAGAGTTGTATGTGTGCTATATTAGTTAACGGGTATAAGAGCAGAAGATAACCAAAGCGAAGATAAATGGATTTCGTAAGAGAAAATGGCCGACTGGGAGAATAAGTCACTCCATCGACCGCAGGTAATTTGATATATTTTAAAAAAATATGGAGAAAAGATATTGTTTATTCTTAAAAATACTCGCAGACCGGTTTTACACCATTTCATGAAGAAAAGGTGAAGCGTTTAACTTTAGGTTATTTAAAAAACTATATAAACCACTATTATATAATATATCTGTCTATACGCTACTTACCTAACTACTTAACTGCCTCGTTGGTCTAGCGTCAGCGTATGCAAGTCTAGGGTCTAGGGTTCGGTGCCCAGGATGAGCATAACTTCGATATTGAATGTTTCTGCTTGTAGAGATGATTAATAACAGTTTATAGCTTGATGTTTGGAAGTTGGAGTCTTAAACTCCGTGCCTCGAGAGCAGGTAAAGCGATCGGTTCTGCGCCTGATCTCTCCTCGGTCGTGTTGAGTAGCCGTCCCATCGGATTGTGAGAGTGAGGGAACAGAGAGGGCACCTGTGTTTGCGAACACACTTGTGCAGTATAATGTCTCCTTCGTAGTCTTCGTTGAGACTGGTCACCGATGCCAAAGTCGGCTAGGAGAACATTATCATCACTTACCTAAGGTGATCACAATTTTTTACATATAATGTACATAATTTTTTACAATAATATTGTTTATATAATATTGAATTCTTGACAACATTTCGCAACAATTGGGAAGGGTCAACGCCTCTGTGCCGCGTTTTATTTTAACTACGTTAATTAGTCAGTGTAATCCCCGGTTATGAAAATATATTTTCGTGTTACTGAAGACCTAAAACCTTTTGTATAAATACTAAGGTCGTATCTTTCGTACAGTCATACCGGTCACGGATGCGTACAGCAAAGAAACGACTAACGGACATACAAAAAAAGTGATCGAGTGATGAGAAAATTACAGACAAGCGAAGCTATAGGAATCTGATCAATTTAACAAAACTGAATTTTTTAAGTGAAAACTTCTTTAGGCGCGTTGAGCGTTTTGGTAGAGGGTAAAATCCTCGGTTCGCGTCACCGACATGCTAATGATAATAGTATATCTATAGCTATGGAGGATATGATATTATATATTATATATGAAATTTATTATTATTATATATTATATATGATATTATATATTATATATAGCTATATATGAAACATAAAAAATTTCATATAATTTTTGCATATAGTTTTAATTACTCTCTACTTAATAGTTCCGTTTTCACTTCTATCGGCAGTCCCACGACTGCTACTGTTTTTTTTAACTATGTTTTTTTCTTTTTCACCAAATCAGTGCGGCAACCGGAGTCCAACACTACGCCTCACGCTGATTCTTGGGCACTCAAAGGAAATACACTTGTAACTTTGGAGTAACGTTAACGTTCCTACCCGTTTTATTGTTATTACTTATAAACTTGATGACGTCAACCCCGGAAACCACATGTTCGAAATTAAAAGCTCTTTTAGTGTTGGATAGTCCTTTTATCGAGGAAGACTCGATGTGTTAATATCAATAAGAACTGAGCATCAAAATTCGTTCCTTCTGAAAGACGCAAATAAAATTGCGCGGGTCAGGTAGAAACCAAACAGAAAAAAGTGATATTATCGTTTTACAGAACGCGGGAGACACGTAAAACGTCATTGCTCATAGTGTAAAATTAGCACTATTTCCCACCGATGAGATCACTCAGCATCACAAAGTGGCGCATGCGAAATTTTGAAACGGAACGTTTAACACCCACAGAGCACTTGAACGATGAATTATTTGGAAAACGCAACTCTTATTGTTCGGTCACGAGCGTCATTAGCCGACTTGAGATCTAATTATTATGTTCTACACTGACTGACTACTGAGACCACCCCGTAGCTTCCACACGCTTTTGTTCTTTTCTCTTCTTTACTTGTAACTAACTAAAATATTTTGTAACTGACTAATGAAATAATAACAATCCAATTATAGCACTTTTAGCCGTCACTGTCGGTTGCCATACGAACAGTTTTGGCAATCCATGTAAACAATTGCAGTTCGTTCGTATCATAGTACACTTGAAAACGAACCTAACCAATTGAATAAATCTAGTTAGCGGAAAGTAAATTTTTAAGTATTTGTAATGTTAAATTAATTTATTTGTAATGTTAATGAACATATTTTGACTTCCAATACTGGACATAAAACTCCTTTGAAGCTCTTCACAGCAAACGGATACATGTCTTTATTTACATCTATATATTTAATAGTTAACTAGAAATCATTAATACTAATTAGTTTGGATAATATAAATATTACATACATATGTACATTTTAGCTATCTATTGCTAAGTAACATATTTGTGAATTATGGTATTAATTAATTATGATTATTATGGCAAAACATTTAATTTCATATAAATAATATAAATAATAATATAATAATTCATGTCAGTAAACTTATTTTATTTTTCATTCAGTTATTAAGATTTGGAGCCAAGAGTGGGGAGAAGAATCCTTAAAGTTCTTTATTTCAATTTATTGAACATTAGAGGTTCACCATTTTAATCTTAGTCATAATCATAACTTTTGTAAATGATGTCTTGTTCATTACCCTACAAGCACCTAATGCTTACTATTCTGCAGTATCACGAGCAGAAATTGGAAAAAACTATTATACGAGTATATATACATTAGGCAGTAATCTGTGTGATTTATTTACCAAATATTATTTGTTCAAAAATTGTGAATAATATTTATGTATAATAATTAGACTTAGGTACCTATAACAGATGACAACCGGACTAATAGGTGGGGAAATCTTGGTGGCCTCCCCAGGATAGGGTCAGACTAGGCGCGGCGTGGATTCTAGAGGGGATCTGAAATAATATGGTCCGGGTCCCCTTCAGAGAAGAACGCCTGAGACCGGCCGCCGCGGTGGTTTTTAGTGGAAACACCACATACTCCTGGCTCTTGCGTCCCCGAGGAGCCGGTGATCCGAAGGGATTTGCCACCCCAACGATAATAAAAAAATAAAAAGGTACCTAGGTAACAGATTTAGCGTACCCTTTGACGTTTAGCTATTAAGTAGAGCTGAAGAGATACGAGTTTATTATATATAATAGATTACTAATCTGATTGAATCTCGACAGGTAAATAGCATTAAAAACAGAAACAGATAGGGGTTCTCTTCAGAAACAGGAACATGTAGCCTTATTACTGAATTAAGTTATCTTACGTATCTACCCCTTGAGGCTTGCCATTGGTTTACAAGCATTAAGGTTCATGTCAAGTTGTTGTTTTGTTATTGCTGTCTATTTAGGATTATCAACTACAGTTTTCATGACGATAATTTTCTTGATAACCTCTCTCTCTCCTTGTTAATTATTTACGTTCATGGACGCCGAGGTCTAGTTTCATAAAAAAACCTCAATTTCATAGGTAGGACCTAGTATATTTTTTTATTTTAAATTGGTTAATCGTAAGTGTGTGATGTAATTACACTTCCCTAAAAATAATTCTGGCGGCGT
This sequence comes from Hypercompe scribonia, assembly GCA_949316085.1. Taxonomy (NCBI): domain Eukaryota; kingdom Metazoa; phylum Arthropoda; class Insecta; order Lepidoptera; family Erebidae; genus Hypercompe; species Hypercompe scribonia. Next base: position 7,754,667 of record OX438972.1, on the reverse strand, counting down.
CCATGTGTACACTATTATTTAAATTTTATATTAACTTCAAATTGACATTAATTTTTATTGCATGTACCGATGTTTATGAATTAATATTGAATAGGAAAGGATAAATATTGACCAATGAAAATACTATTGAAAAATGGGATGTAATGAATATTACATTTTTTGTAGTGTTAGGTTATAAGTTTATGATGTGGACGCGTTAGCTGTAGTACGAGTAGAGTGCCTACCGCCGCTTATGGACATCTGCAATTTAGGAGACACACGACTTAAGTAGGTTGCAGCCTTTGGCAATGCTTTTGACTCGAATCTGAATTCATGGCTCTCAAGCGGATAAATAAAGATACCGTACATTTTTTTTAAGACGACGAATTTTAAAGTGCCGTCAGTCGGATTCAGATGGACCAAATTTATAGTTTTTTTTTTCCGATTAGTTGTGAAATACTTCAGACTATCTGACATAATGCTCTTAAAAGGACGAGTAGAGATAGTCCGAGAGAACTATAAACGTGGTCGAAACGTACAATTAAGTAATGACTATTATTCCACTTAAAGAAAGTGATTGGTGACGAATAGCTGCGGATTGTTCAATATCGGCAGAGTTAGAGCACCTTGAAAGAGGTCCTCCATTACAGTATTGTTGGCTGTGCGCCTTCTGTAAATGTTAATAGAGATTGCTTTTCGGAGGTACACCTGAAACACTTAAATATCACTGAGAAACCATTCTGTAGTTTTAACCCATTGGAGTTTGATTAGCCGCCTTATCCTTCAGCCCCAGTAAGGTGATGACCCGTGGCAATGCCTATTTAATAAAATACAATATTTGATTTCTGCTCACTTACTATTAGTTTTCTCAAAAACTGCTACGCACATACTTACCATCACTTTCTCTATATGAAAGTTAGTAAATAATATAATAAATATTACATCCATTTGTAATAGTAGTAATTACAAAGAAAATAAACGAATCAATGGATCCAAGTTAAGGCCGCCCTTGTGTCCGGAGAGTACTTGAGTACAAAGACCCACAGGGGTAGGCAGTGCGGCAACATCGCACGGTCGCTATATCGATCTTCTAATATGTAATCAAGCTTTTCAAGCGCTGCACACAATATTTCACATTAAACGATGCTACAAGCGAGAGCGCTTAAAATACTTTTTATTAGAGACTCGTTCTACTCACACAAACGTAAACTGTTTTAACTTTTCAAGCAATGTGTTGCTGTAAAAATTTACCGTTTATTAGACGTGTCATTTTGAAAAAGCGCTGCAGCATCTTTGAAATACAAAATACACTACAGTAATCTTTTATACGAGAATGTGTACGTGTGTGTGAAGGGTGAATATGGGTTTTTCAGAGGGTGGTCGAGATTAGGATTGAAGGCGTCATGGTAAATGTACCTACAAGAGTTGCTTTGTGTGTTTATGTTTGTGTTTGTCAAGAATTGAATCATGCTGTCGTATTTGGTATGTAATCGTCGGAGCGGCAACACTACCTAACAGATATTTTGTTTACAGTGGCGTTAGATCGTAATAAGAAGTCTTTTTAGTAAAGTTACAACTGAGATGATGTAACTGATGAATAGACAGTAAGATTTATGCAGAATTTTCCTTAACAATATTTTTCAAATAATAAAAACGTTTCGATATAATAAACGTTAGGTACTCAAATGTTTTTGTAAAGTAGTTTGTTATTGTAAATTTGACAGTAGTAGTGTTATTGCAGATAGTAAAGAATCCAGTTACTTGTCAGTTTCTTTTTGTTAAAAATGACACGTGGCACTGTAGAACGTAGCAGAAATATCTAAAAGCAACAATTAATGCTGTCATATTTCGTTATTATCGTTAGATATTACCAAGTCAAGTTGGACTTCTGGTGGAGCTCCGGAAAACATCCGGCAACACTCGGTGAAAAGTAACAAAAAATTAACTTAACATCGATTTTTCTGTCAAGCATGACTTGAAATCACAAAAAGAAGACGATAGAAATTCTTTCAAAGTTTCCCTTATCAATATCTATTCTATTCAATACAAAATATCTAATTTGTAAACTATGATGATTAGTTCTAGATACGTTTGCGTGCAAAGAAACGAAAAACAACTTTTTGAAGCAATCATTTCGATCACACGTCACAGATAGAGGGTGATTTTATAAGCGTAGTTTTTTTAAAACTCAAATAAAGGACTCAAATTTGCATCATTTATTCAAAATTTTTATTGAAATCGATAATTTGGCCTTTGCCATTTACGTTTTAAAGATAACTTCATGTAAATGTTGTCCGCGGCTCCGGTTCAAATGGTCCATTCGGAAGGTCCAATTTTGTGTCACTTTTTCGAGCATTTTGGCCGATATTCCACGAATAACGCGTGTTATATTGTCCTGCAAGGCATCAATTGTTTTCGGCTCCTCCACATAGACTAACGACTTCACATAACCCCACAAGAAACAATCAAGAGGCGGTAAGTCGCATGATCTTGGCGGCCAACTCTCAGGGCCATTTCGAGAGATAGGCTGCTCACCAAATTCATCCTTCAAAATTTCCATTGTTTCACGAACTGTGTGGCATATAGTGCTATCTTGATGAAACCACATGTCAACCAAGTTCAACTCAGCCAACCGGGGTAAAAAAAAGTCGCGTATCATGGCTTGACATCGTTTGCCGTTGACGGTAACGTTTCTTCTACGGTCGTCTTTGAAGAAAAATGGACCGATGATACCACCAGCCCATAAACCACACCAAACTGTCCTTTTTTCGAGATGCATCAGTGGCATGTGGCTGTTCATCACTCCAGATACGACAGTTTTGCTTGTTTACGTATCCGTTGAGCCAGAAATGATCCTCATCCCTGAACTCAATGTTTCGATAAAACAGTGCATTTTCATGGAGTTGTTGTAAGGCCCATTCATCAAAAATTAGACGTTGTGGTAAGTCATTCAGCTTCAATTCTTGCAGGAGTTGATTTTATAGGCTTTTAAATTCAAATCGACACGTAAAATTTTCTATGTGGATGAGTAACATGCCCGATTGCTGAGAACGGCTACGAATTGACATTTCGCGATCCTCATTAACACTGGACACTACGGCTGTAATATTCTCTTCGCTACGTACTGTACGCATGCGAGTCGATAGTTTAATGTCCAACAAAGTAAATTTGGTGCGAAATTTGGTGATAACAGCACGAATTGTTGATTCCCCAGGCCGATTACGACGACCAAAATATGGTCGTAATAAACGGTGCACATTATATTACACTTATCACATACTTTATTAAATTTTATAATACAGTGACAGTCAGATTAAACCGATTATTTATTGATTTTAGCGTTTCGGGTATAAAAAAAAATCTATAAAATATGCGTATGCGCTGTTGTTATGGTCCTTTAAAAGAAAAACAGAATCACTTTACAGTTAATGCGTTAAACCGTCCACAGTCCACTTACAATGTGTTCTTTTTTTAACTGAGAATAGGATTATCTTCTTTTTTGCAATAATTTTAACCTATATGGCAAAAAAACAAGCTAAAAGCAAAATAGAAATCTAGACTTTTAGGTTTAACATTTTCCGTCCGTAAAGGTTTAATCTCCCTATTTGGAAACCTAACGAGTTGTGTTGTTTATACGTTCTAAAGCCAAAAACAATCAGTCAATTCTTTTTAGTTATTTTTATATTCAATAGAGTATTCGATCTAGGACCGAGAATATCACATCACACTACAACACTCAGAAGTAAAGTGGTGACCACAAACACAGGAAGTTGCTCTTGGAATTTATATATACCTTGATAGATTTGTGTCTTCCTCTGAGTGAATGCACCACCAAAAATTAAACCCTAATTCATCATTTCGAAAAGTGAGCGGTCTTGCGGCGGTTTATCATTGCTTTAGGTTATGGCGTAAAAGTCTCATGGTACGGTGATTGGTCCTAACTAATGCTAATAGTAATACATTCTAGATATATGGACCATAAATTATTTCTAATATTAACATATATTACGACTTACAGGTAGATATATAAAAATAGTTGTTTTTTACTATATCTCCGAAATAATTTCTAAACATCACATTAAATGTCTTTTTCTCAGAAATCAGTTAATGGCTTGCTAACCACGTCAGAGTTTGTGGCCAGTGTTTCTGTTTATTCTGCAGTTTTATCTATTTTTATGGTTATCGCTCCGCATTTAGGTATGGATCATAACGTGATGTTACATAACCTATAACTTTACTTGATAAATAACCGTAGGTAGAGGTGCAATCAGGTGGCCAAGGGTCACTTTAACCCTAAATAAACTGTTTAGAATTTATCAAATCCAAATAGAAATACTTTAAAGGTACAATGCTAGTTTATCATCAGCTCTTAATCGTGTACGGAACACAACAAAACTATATATTTACTGTATACATGTACATACGTGTCTACTGTGAAATCTTATATAGGATTTACAGGAGTTTAGGCACGTATATTTGGGTTAATAGTAACCAGCACATATATATGTAAAACTCTTTATTCAGATAACTCAGTCAGTCAGTAATGTAGATAAGGATGTATAAAAAAAGATATTAAAAAGGACCCTACATTATAGATCTATATTAAAGACTAATACGGTATTAGTCCAACTTTTATTCGTATGCTACAATTGTTTAATTAGTTTTAAAAATTATTTTCACCCAAATTTTGATATGATGACTCCAGAGTGACTGATCTTATCTTCATGATATATAGCTAAAAATAATCGCTAGCAAACCTCCTCATTTAATAAAATAAAATCCAAATCGGTCCACCCATTCAGTGGCTATGATACCACAGAGAGACATAGGCGATTAAACCTATAATCTTGTAATACCCTCCTTTTGTGTCGGGGGTCTTCCCCGTCGATCCGACAAGAGTAAAGTGCAAAAAACACTGGCTACAATAGTATAGGAAATATTGTGTTGGACAGAATAGAGAATATTTTTGGTAGTTATTACTACCACAGGTTTTTAAGCAGTACTTATGAGTACAAAATGTTTTATATCTTATTTTCTCTCATTTTTTTAATTTCAAAGTTATCTAAAATGTTAAAGCAAAATATCAAAGTTCATTGTATTGTTACTGCTTTTCTGTAGCTTTTCTAAAATTTAACGAAATATTTATCTTGTCGTCCACAATTATGCCCAATTTTACTAACTTTAAACGATGAATGATAACTTTGAACTCGCTGATCGGCAGCACTTCGTTATAGTCGTGTTACAACCTATTTAATTTACGTTCCAAAAGTGAGAATTTTCGACTAATTCCAGGCGAAATTTGTTGGTAAGGGTCCGAGGCTCCCCGAACTTAGGCTCCCCGGCGCATGGCACCGTTTAGCCCTTCAATAGCTACGTGACTGTCAATGTATCAACTATTATTATAATCTGTCTGATAATTACAGAAGTTAACGAATATGCAATCAAATAGAAAATCTCTTAAGAAAACCTGTCACTTATTGTATTAGTAGTTGACCCACGCAACTTTGCCTGCATCTCCTATTGCCCGTAGCGTGATGTTTTACAGCCTGAACAAAACGGACTTGGACTGTTTTTTAGAATTTTCAAATATATTTTTTCTTGAAACTGTTTACGCAGCACATGCAATGGAAGTTCTCAAAAGAATTAATTTTCCCCGTTTTTACAATATCTTTCATTGATATTTCGCTCCTTTTGATTGTAACTTGATGATATATAGCCTATATCTTGCCCTGGTAACTGGGCTAACTAGCAATGAAAGAGGTTTTTAAATCATATCCGTCATTCTAAAGATTAGCGCGTTCAACTAAACAAACTAACAAATAGGCAAACAAATAAACTCTTCGTCTTTATAACATTTTAACCCCGGTGGTATCGGTTAGCTGTTCCATCGGATTGTGAGAGTGAGGGAACAGAGTGTGCACCTGTATTTGCACATATTGTGCACTATAGTATCTTCTGTGTTGTTGCCTGGTCTCGGTTGAGACTGGCCGCCGTAGCCGATATCGGCTAGGGTCTACATACATAGATATTCTATACTGACATAATTCTAATCTTGTGGAAAATGAGTAATAACCTAATCTTTGTTCCAAGTAAAGAAAATAGTATTATTTATTTGTTTAATTAAAACACATACATGTCTCCTATTTACAATTTTATAATAATCAATCAAGTATATGTCAAAAATAAATTATTTTTAAGAATACGTATACTTGAACTGCTTTAAATAAAGCGTTTCAAGAGCTGATAAAGGCTTATGAAGCTCTTGGATCGATATACTATGCTATTTTCTTCATCGTATCAATGAAGTTAAATTTATAATAAAAATAAATGACTAAATAAACATCATCCAATTTGCTTATACAACAAACTAGCAGTTAATCCAATCCGTTGGTCGTTAAAATTGTTGTAAGACTAATCAGAAGCAATTGCATATTTACCAGAGAATGTTGTAAAACCAACAAAGTGTCGACATCTAGACATCATTAAGTCGTAACTTGTCCCGATATTTGCCGCGAGTGGGCAGTGGAGAACATTATTGTGGCTAATAACATACAAATGAATGACTAAAACCTCTAATTTATTCACTCCACCTCTGGATAAGCTGTCTTGTGTTTGAAGCAAATCGTGACCAGTATTATCTGAATTTAAATACTCTTGAGTCTCTAGAAGGGAAAATTAGCAATTTTAATTTGAAATATAAGTTGTAATCTATCGTTTTTATAATGGAACGTATGTAAGAAGCAAAAAGTTTTCAATTCGAATTAATGTTTCGTCTTATTTGTCATGTGTTTGGAACTTTGATCAAGATTGGTGCAATTCAAATTTGAAGGAAGTATTACATCTTTAAATGTCGAAAGTTAAGGAACGAAGAACAGATACATCATAACATGTTTGTAGTATAGCGGGCCAAAACCTCATTTCTAAGGACAGGTGTCAGTATCTAGCAGTGGACTATAAAATAGTTGATGATGACGACAATAAAATCTATTGAAGATCTCGTAGTGTCAGATAATTTTTTACAAAGAATATTTTTTTTTTTAATCTTTATCGTTATGAAGACATATTTGACACATCCAATATCCTTCGGGAGCTAAGATTCCTATCTTAGCTCCCAATTGATTTCAGAAACTGTTCTGAAGTCAGTTGGGAGATAATCTCAGGAGATATTATCCTTCATCCGAATAAATATCGGTCTTCTCTTTTCTATTTCTTAAATGTTTATTGTTTTCAGAAAAAAAAACTATGGAATAGATAATAATAGTAGTTTAGAATTATCGATACTGCCTGAATTTTAACGTTTACCACGGCACTATCATTTTGACTTTAATAATTCCTTTTGTATTGGATAGTGTAGTAACAGAAGAAAGTTATTGTGTAGATAATATCACGCTACGATGTTTTAAAAAATTGCAGCCACTTTGGAGTTTGACTAGTACTCATAAATTAATATATTGTTTGATCGCTTTTTTTTTTGTAACAACTATTCGGATATAAAACAACACATTAATGATTAAATTCTGGAGGGAGGTTGTAGGCCTTCTAGTGTCACGCTACCATTTTCCGTGATCATAAAGGAGGTGAACTGAGTATAACTCACTGATTGTCGTTTCGAAATGTTTAAATTGTAAACTTTTTCTCTAAGATAAACAATTTCTTTTATTAATAATGATTATAAGCTGTTTACAGTCACGTTATGACCATAAGATATTAATAATATAATTTCTGATAGTTGAGTTATTTATCTTTAAATATCTTGGATTCGGTCGTAAAGTGGTTTGTATATGCGCGCTCTTAAGATTGCAACCATGATAGGGAGTTACGTTTAATTGCATGGTAATTTCCTAGCGAATTAATGCAATTACGACTTAATCACCATAAGTTATTCACGCTAGTTGTACACGTACAACGTTACGTCACGCAAGACGGGTAATCGCGTAATTTTGTAGATAGTAAAAGAGGTCAAAAGCATTTATTGTAAATATGGTTTATTCTTAAATTTCTTCTTTTTTCAATGCTGCTCTGGTTAGTGACGGCATTTTAGTGACCCTGCGTGTTTTTTCTTGTGTTCGTGAGGTAAAAAAGGTCACCAACACTCGCAATTTCTGTCCGTTCCCGGATGTTGCGTAGCCACGACTTTGTTGACAATGGAGATGATATATTATTGTTTCAATTTTTAGTGTATCTTGGTATATCAACCAGAAATAAGTACTTTGAGGGGTCAGCAGACCTTTCAGAGTCAGATAATACTGGTCACGATTTGCTTCAAACACAAATTAGCTTACCCAAAGGTGGAGTGAATAAATTAGAGGTTTTAGTCATTGATTTGTATGTTATCAGCCACAATAATGTTCTCCACTGCCCACTCGCGGCAAATATCGGAACAAGTTACAACTTAATGATGTCTAGATGTCGATAATTTGCTGGTTTACATGAATGTGTCCCAAAGGAGTGGACAGGAGCGTAATAAAACCAAAATTTTGAGAATAATAATTTTGTTCTAATCCTATTGGGAACAGAAACTTTAGGAGTTAGAGAGCGACTTATTGCTAGGAACTCTGAGTCTTCTAACTTCAAATAGCGTAGTGGTTTAGCGTTCATTTAGCCGCTGTTCTATGCGCTCCGTGTAATGGGTTCGATCCCCACGTGGAACAACACTTTATGTAATCCACAAATTGTTTTTTTGATACTATGTTTTTTGTGTTTGTAAATTGTCTCGCATCACAAGATATAAGTAGCTATTATTAGTGCGGTAGAAGTAATTTGAAAAAATATATTAAAATAATATTACATACTTTTACGTTCCCGAGTGGTACGTGAAAAAGCATATCACTAGGCCGCTATAGTGTGGGTCACCATACTGCATTGTCTGCATTCACAGTTAGTATGTTGACCACAACTCTTGGATTCTATTCATGCTTTCCATCAAGTGGAGTAGACTAATTTAGGAGGCTCTTAAAAAAAACTTACTTGTAAACTTTCTGTCACAACCCAAAACTAGTGAAAAGGATTTTTTTTTAAATATTTTACCGAGTTAACTTAGAGAGAATTACAACAAAATAACATGAGATACCTACCCAGATACAAATAACGAGCCTTACAGAACGGTAACGCAATAACATTTTGCTTTTATCTCCCAAAGCCGAATGTTAAAATACAGCCTCCTTAGGTACGCTGCTGTAAATTATCACTTTATGGCTCGCCCGCGCCGCAGGCCCGCGGCCCGTAAACTCGACAAATGCATGACCAATCAAAATACCAATGTCGGCTCACGCACACACGCAAACAGTAAAACATCACTGTACGAACACGGCACGTCTGCGTGTGTGCGTTAGAAATGCATTAAACTATCTTTGTGTGGGTGTGTTGGTTATACACACACACACAGAACGTGCTTAGTGAGATAGAACACTCGTTCGAGGGATAACGGAGGGCTCCATTTATCATGATAGTATAATATGGATGTTCCTAGTAATTTATTTATTTTTTTGATAAATTTTGTACTTAAACATTGAAATATGCTCAATTTGATTTTCTTCAGAAATGAAATATTACAACTGCGATTGTAACTGGTTACGCATTGCGTTGAAATATCAAATAGCAGCCCGATGCAGAATGTTACGTAAGTGGACTCAAGCACGGAAGCTTTCTGACTTAGTGAACCATTGTACGAGTAAGTTATCTATTTAATGCCTGGTATCAAATAGTATAATGTTATTAAATCAGAACTTATTGATTGGAAATAGATATGGTTATGTAAAGCACTCTTTAGTGTTTTCATTAGGTCTTATATATAACTAAGATAACAATTTTTACTGGAGTGTAAACACTTAAGAATACGTAAAAAATTCCGTCTTGTTATGAATTAATTTGTAATATAGTATTGTTTGTATACTGGCTATAACTAATATTTGAAAATATAGAATTTTGCAAGTCAAACACAATCTATCAGTTATTACTATTTGAAAAGGACAATCTATTAATAATTCATCGTGCTGTTAGATATTGAATAATCAATGTAAATTATATATCCACTATACTTGAAAAGTAGAACTTTCGTATATTCATTAAAAGTATTTTTCAAATTAAATTTGAATAACGCAATCTAATAGTAAGATACAAACAAAGTTAAAAATATATCTTTACTGTCGTATCCATATTACTTTATACCAGGCGTATGGCGGTGCCCCCGCCCACATAAAAAATGACATCTAAATAAATCCATTAGAGTCTGTCTTCCTGTGCCCTTTATTTGATGGCGTTGCCATGGTGTTTGATGGGATGTATGGCGTACAGACGTTCTGTTTTGACACGACTTATGATTTGTGATGAGAACCATGTTGTATTAACACTTGTGTATAAATATGCTTTGTTGTTTTAAGATTTGATGGGCTGTTGATGGGTTAAGTATAGTTATGTTGTGAAGTAGATTAAGTAGCACATTACTGTCTGACACGAGGTCAACGTACCACTCAATTGAAAATATATTAATATGTGTGTATTTCCTTATGAACACATTTACATATGTTCAAATGATATTTATCTAAAAGGAAATTTTCTTTGCGCAGTATTAGTAACACAAAAAATAAAAAGAAATATATAAATAAATAAATAAATATTTCGGACATCTGACACGACGTCATCTAGTTTCAAACTAAGCAGAGCTTGTGCCATGATAACTAGACTGACTGATAGAATACTTATATACTTTTTTTTGTAAATACATACATATTATACATAGAAAACACTCCAACTCGGGCACAAATATTTGCAGATCATACAAACATTTGGTCCGACCCGAGAATCGAACCCGAGACCTCAAGCACAGCAGTCACATTCACTACCGCTGCGTCACCGAGGCAGTTGAAATATATACAGTTATTTTGAGCGTATAAAACGAACAAAAAAATGCTTGCAAGTTACTATGACAATCTTTGAGATCGTCTCTTTGTACCCATAAAGTACTTGAAACCACACCACCACTGTACACTGTTCATAAAGCTTTTAGACTCACACTATTACTCTATGGAATAAGTTGTCACGTTGTCATTGTGTGTGTCAAGATAATAACAAGATATGCGCACCCCCTTACTAATCAAGCCATCAAAGTTAAAAAGGTTGAGCATCTTAAACGACGCAATCTAACGATCAAGAAATTCACCCGCGCTAGTCCACGATGTCAACATCAAAAAAGACAGCGACTTACACATGTTATAAATATATGTAAATGATTTAAAATGTGTTTTAGAACGACACCGCGTCCATTAAACTCGGCACTTCAGTCAACTGAACCAACGATCAAAGGACAGCGGGACTTATTCGCGATCAAATTATTTAAAAGGTTACCATCTCCGTGGTCTACCCGTGACCTCGAACGGTATAATCCATTAGAAACGTCGGGAAATAGAAGATATAGTAACCTTTTTAATAATTTTATCGCGAATAAATTTCACTGTACAACAAAAATTATGTGTCGTCAAAGTCTAAAAACAGTCAGATCAAGGATATTCTTCTATTCAGACCTGTAAGACTCATTAGCTCCAAGATCTGAGTGGCTGAAAATAGATCAAAAACATATAAGTATTACATTGTATCTATCAGTTACCTTGGATTTATTGGAATTGGAACGGTGATGACGATCGAGATAGTCGAATTCTTCTACAACGTGTTTTATAAATAAGTATCACAAAATAAAATCAGCAACTACTAAGTAAAATATTGTTATATTTCGATTGTGGGACGGATTAAGAATACATAGTGACACCACCCGGATTCATTTCGTGGGTGTCGTTAGAGGTGACAAAGGAAACAAACTGCGCAGGACTACGAGTACATGACTGCTAAGAGAAGGAAAATGAATAACAGAAGAAGAATTCAATACACACCAACCTGGCTGGCTAGCGTGGTATAGTAGGCCAAAACCTTTTTTCTAAGGAAAAGTCTATGTCCTAGACTATAAGAGATTTATGATAAACTACAATCGAAGTAAAATTGACCGAAAGGATTATATCTACATTTAGGTAAAATTTACATTTACAATAGATATTACTTAACTAGTCGACTTATTTGTAAGCAAAAGTTGAAAAGAATGAAATATTTTTCTGCACAAACATTTTCAATTATAATCTTGTGATGCAAAGAACTGTTGTGGATTTATAGATGGTTTCGGTACAGAAATCAAAATTAAGTCAACGAAGGTGACCGCAATGAACAGATAAACGAAGACATTCATTGTATAAAATACATGCAATATAAATACCATAAGATATTGTAGATAACGCATACGGCAGTAGTAAACATCTAATAAACATTACGGATAACTCGATACAGCGATTTCTCTTTGAGTGTCAATTTCAACCAGAAGCGATGCAATATCACATTTCCACGCGCAGTGACGGCTCTCTGACCTGTTTGAAGGAACGCGACGCATTTATATTATTTACATATCTATGGTTCTGCTTCGCCCTCGAATATTAGAGTATAACCATTGATATTTGTGTAAATTCTGTGTATATTTGTAAATATGTTTCTACGTGTGGTGACGGATTAAGAGTACGGAGTGTTACTTCGTATATTCATTTCGTAAGTGTCGTAAAAGTCGAACAAGACCAAAGAGAAGGAAATTTTGAAAGAAATCCTGTACCGACCGGTCTGGCCAGCGTGGTACGAGTATAGTAGACCAGAAACTTCTATCTGAGGAGAGGCCTATGTCCAATAGTGATCTGTTAAAGACTATTGGTATGTTCATAGCGCGGGAGCTGCTTTTGAAAAAGAGATAATATAAAGAAAGGGAAATAGAATATCAAGCTTTACGTAGACTTGTTAACGGAGTCATCAGAATAATTGCTGGCCTATTCATCATTGTATGAATATGTATGTAGGTATGTGTTTCCTTTTATATACATATCCATATACATATGTACATATATTTATATCATTATGTATTACATGCAATATTTATACGCAAATTAAAAAATCAACACTACTAGCTCTAATGTTACACCTGCTACACACATCTCTTTATCACCTAAAGGTCGACTGGAAGAAAATGTTTACGGCATTAAATCCGCCTTATGCATTGTAATTTATTTGCAGAAAGTATAAATAAATAAATAAATATAGAAATCGTTGCTTTCATTTAACATTTTCGTTTTATTTTGTGTGTGAAAACAGCCTCGGGCCGTCACACGTGTTACCATTTCTAATGCAAGCTATAGTATCTGAAATGGATTATTAGTAATGTACTAAATAGACGACGCCTTTAAAAATATGAAAGAATTTTTATAGTTATTTTTATAGGTTCAATTATTATCTAAACCAACATTATTATTATTCAATTGTCTAGTAACTATAGTAAAAGCCTTGTAAAGTTTGGGACTAGATGGCGTTGTGGGGCTGTAGTAGAATGTGACATATTATTACTATTTGCGAAATGTTAAAGTAACTCAGCTGGTGACTTGAATCATTGAACGTATAGATAGAATACGAAAGATATGACATGGAATATGAATAATTTTACATGTTTAAGGAAAAAAAATCATCATAGTTTTGTTTCACAGGTCAACTCGTGCGCATTGTCTAGTAACGCAAAATTGGAAAAAATATTTACCTATACCTATAATGAGTTTTATAGAAATTTCAGAATGATCATGGTCAAATGGTATTACGAAGACCATATTATATTTTTAATTATAACTATAAAATGTAGCTTTACAACACTAAAATTGCCTTTTCGGTACTATAAAAGTTTTTATTATCTACATCTGTAATTTTACACAATGAGTCTGTAAACTTACCACTTAATTTCGTGATTTCATTATTTTAGTAATTTAGTTAGTCACGGTTGAGTTTTATTCATGGAACTAAACATTACTATTCTAGTTATATAAATAAAAATCATTTTTATTAGTGCTAAATGTACCTACTCCGTAATTATCTATAGACTTCCAAGTTTCCCATTGTCTACATTAATTTAGTGTTTTAGCCACGGTTGGGTAACATTTAAATATGTGGTTTTAATGAAATAATATTATTTTTAGTGATAAATCTTTATTGTTACATGACGTATAAAGTACAGAGTTGCGTATTTTGCTCGTTTAACAAATTTAATGTTTGTTCACGGTTGAGCTCCACTAAAGTGAAAATGGTATTGTTTTAATTATAACAATAATGAGATTTAATAAGGCTTAGTTTGAACTCGTGACTGTAGTAGGTATAACTGCGAATATCCTCTTTTTGTTTATTATTTATTAAAACTTGTTTGTTAAGACGAATTAGAAACACTACTATTGAAACTTTCAAGACGCCGGTTGACTGAAGAATCCGCAACTGTCATTGTTATAATGAATACTTTTACATTTATTGTTCAGACGGAAACAGAAAGAGATAAATATCATCTCTTTTTTTTCTTTTATATTTTGTTTGTTATTTGTTTGTTTTTGAGAATGTCATCTCCCACATTAGAAATAAATTGATTGAACCATTGTCCTAGTGGTTTAAGGGGTCGCCACGCCGCACTCCACTTCGCTGAGTGTTGTGGATTCAAATCCTACAGGGGACAACACTTTGTATGATCCACAAATAGTTGTTCTAGGTCTTGGTTTTAAAAACATACATGAAACGGATACGACATGATATGACATGATAGACATACAGGATTTTTCTTTTAAATGACAACACCCGCGTTAGAAATAAATCCTGTGTTGCGGGGAGACTTTACAAACATACATGGGGATGAGGATCGGAGCCACAACATTTCGGTGTAGTAAGAAGCGGTGAGGCGACCGCTTACACCACTACGTTATCGGTGCAGTCAAATCATTGTTTACCTTGTAGGTCTTTGATGTGATACTGTTTTCGAGAAATTTTGTAATTATCGATTACCTAAACTCTTGTTACATTAAACATAATTTTACTAGTCTTGTAAAGTTGAAGAGGTTATTTGTTTTGTTTGGTTGAACACGCTAATTTCAGGAACTACTGGTCCAAATTGAAAAATTCTTTCGATGTTAGATAGCTTGCTCATCGAGGAAAGCTATATATCATCACGATGTGGCCAATAGGAACGGAGTAGAGAACTCTGAAAATTTCTATAGCATGCTGCATAAACGGTTAAAGTTTCGCAAACATAATATTTTTGAGAATTATTCTCCTTTCAAAGTTTTAAATAAAGTCCGTGACAGCATGTGTCACGGACGTTGTGCATGTTTTATGGTAAAAAAAAATTGATCTCGATGTATAACATCAAGGCACAGGCAATAGGAGACACAGACGAGGTTGCGTAGATCAGCTAGTAGTTAGATAAGTGGAAGTCTACGAGTATAAAATAGGTTATGTTATAGGACAATCGCTTAAACTCTATTTTAAGCGATACAAGTACAACAGTAACAAATTGGAGATAAGTAGTCGTTGAAGTATAATGAAAAGCCTTACGAAACAAACATATTATATGACCAATCAATTATTTTATTCCGAAATTTTACTTTAATGTTTTGAATATGTAAGTAATATAACAAAAGTACGGCTAAAACATAACATTATACAACTTAACCATAAAATGTATAATATTCATTTAATTTGTTCATGTCAAATAAAAGTCTTTCAAAACATTTCTTTTTTTTATTTCATTTTTATTATAAGCAAAGCTTTTATTAAAATAAAAATAAATGGGCTGTCTATTTACCTCAGTGTGCCTGCGCAGTAACAATTACAATAGGTAAATATATCTTGTTTTTATATGCTTATGTTAACTTTTACGGATAGTAATTACAAAAAAAAACATTGCGAATTCATATAACGTGCAGCACTCGTTAAAAACGTTCTGCATTTTTATGTAATTTTGTTTACTTTACAGAGATTCTCTGAATAGTTATTATGTCACTGAAGATGTTGACTGTGTTGATAATGTAGATGGTTACTGATTAAAAAATAAGCGGTCACTAGTGCCTATCGCAACTCATTCACAGATTGCTTTATCAACTTTTGTCCTCCTCCCAAAATTAAGGATAGGAAGGGTTTGGGCTTCAGTAACTTTAGTTACTTGGTGAAGAGTAACGAAAAAGTGCCTAAAGGGCCCGGACATGAATTCAGCGGGAGCGGGACGGTGGTGCCGCCGTTCTGCGCCCTCTGAATTCGAGACCACGGATTCTCACCAGCTTTAAATATAACATAATACATTTTGTTTTGTATTAAGAGCCTGCCAAAGTGACTCTACTCTGCCTGATGGAAAGCATGAATAGAATCCAAGAGTCGTGGTCACCATACTCATTACAAATGCAGACAATGCAGTATGGTGACCCACGCTATGGCGGCCTTGTGAGATGCTTTTAGATCAAGTCTAAAAGTTTAACGTCAATAAACTATGTCGTGTTCTCAGGAGAACTTTCACATATCACATTTCTTTGAAGATAAACTAGTTAGTAGATATTAAAATTGATAAGACTAAGTAACTTGTTGCTCTCGATTGCCCACCTACTGGTGCTAACCTTTGTATAGACAACCTCTTAAAGCCCGCAAATTTTTCTGTTTTGCAATTTTACGTAGTTTGACTGATAGTGTTTATTCAGTAATAAGTATAACTCTAATCATTTATAATGTTCGTGGTTCTAGTCAATAGTAACACTCGCTCGAATGACGGCTTCCGTTTATCTTTAAATATTTACCGTTGGTCTAACGGTTAGCGTATACGACTGCCGATGAAGAGATCTCGGGCTAGATCCTAGGTTGAGTTAAAACGCGCGAATACTTAATAGCAACCCGGAGTTTAGAAGTTGGTTTCTTAACCCCTATGACTCGGAGAGCACGTATAGCCGTCCGTCCTGCACCTGATCTCTCCCTAATTGGGTCGAATAACCGTCCCATCGAATTGTGAGAGTGCGGGAACAGAGAGTGTAGTGTTTACACACACGTCAGTGAACTATAACATTCCTACGCACTAGGTTGATCTCTATTGATTGAGACTGGACGCCGTGACCGAAATCAGCTAGGAGTATATCCTCACATCACATTACATATATTCACAACAAATTGTGAGTATTACGAATACACAAATCAGTAAAATACATTCAGCGTAACAAACACATTGTAATAAGTACTAATCACAGGGCCGGGTCTCTCAAACTACCCTTTAAAAGAGTCCTACTTATGTCCGAGCATCCAGTGGTAAAGTTACACTGTCAATATAATAGAACTCTCGGGCGTCGCTGAGAACAAGATGTCATCATACTGACAGAATGTATGCATGGCGTGATATCCGTTCGTTACGTCCAGTTGAAAGATTAAAGAGATGGGCTTCGAAGTTCTACGTTCCTATCTCAGTTCTCGACAGCCTTCTCTGTGGCTGCTGCTGCTGATAAGCGTCCTCACAAGCTACAATTGAAAAGAAGGTAGAAGGTGTCTTCATTCATTTATGTATGTTTGACTTAACATTTGTATTTTTCCAAGCCAAAAAAAGATTGATTTGAAATGTCAATAGTTGCAAGCACTTGCAGCTTTATTTTATAGCAAATTGAATCCTACGAACTAGTTCTAGACTCTTAAATAATTACATAGATATTTTTGTTTTATGAAGTTCAGTAAAAATATATTGTATAGTGCAGTTTTCTTTGCTGTTATAAGGCATCTACTCTGTTTTCGACTCACGTCTACTTGGTTGACAGACCCTCAAATCCGAATTAAGCAGACAATAGCTCGTTAAAGCGCTTATTTAGATATTACCGGTTACAAAGGTTGGCTGATAATCCTCTAACTGCGACAACAAACCCACCATATTCGTAATCTAAATTGAGTGAACGAAGATGGGCAACAAAATGCTTCCTTAGTCTTTTTAGCCTTATACGAAACAGTAACTGAACCAAACGAGTAGTATGTGATAGTTACTTCAAACGGAAAGGAACGTAAATATTGAATCGGCTACAACGTTCTGCATATATTACTTGATACTGTATAATTGACCATGTGTTTAAAAAAAGTCACAAGATTATCTTGTGAGAAAACTTTAAAAGTAAAACAAAAAAAAAGTGAGAGATGTAAGCGAAGTTACTCACTCAGCACTCATATAACTGACTGACTTATAGAATACATAATCCTACATAATAAACACTATCTAATATTCTAAAAAACTAAGGTTTTTTAAATTTAAAGTATACTATCAAATGTTGTGATTTTGTCATCCCCAGCCAACTAATCGCTATTCATCATAATCATCATCAGCCTATCGCAGTCCACTGCTACACATAGGCCTCTCCCATTGCACGTCACTCTGATCGTTTTTGGGCTTCTAACAATTTAGTTAGAAAATTTTGTGCTATGATAGCGATGAATTCATCGCTATCATAGCACAAAATTTAAATATTAACGATATTCTAGTATTTTTACAGCGGAAACAGGGAGGGAGTACAAATTCCCAATCCCTTTATAAATTAATGACGTCGACAGGATTTGCCGGAATTCAGTTCAGCGTCAATCCGATTATGTTATTAGCTGGATCTACAATCAATCGAGATAGGTACTGTTTGTGTTTATTAAATGAGTTCTGTTACGTTGTTAGAATTGTGCAGCGTTGTTGCGTTAGCCTGGACACCACTCCACCACCACAACACGGACAGGATTCTTTTTGTATCGTACATTAACAGGTAACTGAATTAAAACCAATAGATTTTGTAATAAAAATCTAAAATACATAGTGGAGTAATACAATAAAATGATTGCTTGAGTTGATGATTGCATGAACGAGCGGCTGTGTGAATATTCAAAAGTTCGTACAGCAATATTTTCTATATAAGAGCAATTTATTGTTATAATCTTCAAAAAAAATAGTACATAATGTAATACGCCAAAGAACATTGTTTTAGGCTCATAATTACATATAATTTTTTTTTTTTTTTTTTATACCACGACGGTGGCAATCAAGCATACGGCCTGCCTGATGGTAAGCGGTTACCGCAGCCTATGAACGCCTGCGGCACCAGGGGCATCACGTGCGCGTTGCCGACCCTTTAAAAACCTATTTACCCCCTTCTTGAAGAGCCCCATACTGTAGTTTCCAGGGAAAACCTCGGCAGGGAGCTCATTCCATAACAGGATTGTTCGCAGGAGAAAATTTCTCTGAAACCGCACTGTGCGCGACTATTTAGGTTCCAATGTATGTGGATGAGCTCCCGGACGATGGCGAGCGGTGCGATGGTAGAAAGTGGCTGTGGGCATCATATCAAACAATTCTTCAGAACACAGCCCATTGTAGAGACGATAGAGCACACACAAGGAAGCAAAGTCTCTCCTAAGACTTAGTGGCTCGATACCGTCTGTGAGATCAGGATCGTCGACTATTCTCACAGCACGTCTCTGAACTGAATCGAAAGGCTCAAGCTGGTACTTCGGTGCTCCCGCCCAGAGATGACAGCAATACTCCATGTGAGGTCGAACTTGTGTTTTGTAAAGTAGTAGCCTTTGTGCCGGTGTGAAGTATCGCTTCGCTCTATTCAGAACACCAAGCTTTTTTGATGCCAGCTTGACCTTCTCTTCCAAATGAGCTCGAAATTGGACGTCACTGGAGATGTCGACACCGAGGATTCCAATACTCTGTGAGATGGTAAGGGGTGTATTCTGGAATTGTGGAACCACAGTGAACGGGGTTTTCTTAGCGGTAAACGCACAGACTTGTGTCTTAGAGGGGTTAAATTGGACCAGGTTATCCCGACCCCAATCGGAGACTCTGTGTAAGGTGCTCTCGATTTGAGACACAAGTTGTTCGCGACTTTCTACTACAACGGTACGAGGGATGTTACCTCGGCCCGTGTAATACGCATCTCCAGTACTGTCGTCCGCATAACAATGGATACCATCCATGGACAGCATATCATTGATATGCAGCAAGAACAGCGTTGGAGATAGCACGGAGCCTTGCGGGACACCAGCGTTTATGTCCATGCTTTCGGAACAGCTACCATCGACGACGGCTTTTATGCGTCTGCCGGACAAAAACCTAGTCACCCACTTGCACAAACCCTCGGGCAAGCCGTAGGATGGTAACTTCGATAGAAGACCCCTGTGCCAGACCCGATCGAACGCCTTTGCTATATCCAGGCTAACTGCCAAAACCTCACCTTGACTCTCAATGGCTGAAGCCCACCGGTGAGTGAGATACACTAGAAGATCACCAGTCGAGCGCCCGTGGCGGAAACCATACTGGCGGTCGCTGATCAAATCGTGCTCCTCTAGGTAACTGAGGAGCCGTGTGTTGATTACACGCTCCATCACCTTAGAGAGAAGGGAAGTTATAGCTATAGGCCTGTAATTCGATGGGTCCGATCTATCACCCTTTTTTGGCACTGGATGCACATGGGCAGTCTTCCACGAAGACGGCACTTGCCTTTTGCGGTAGGAAAGCGCGAAAAGTCGCGTTAGTACAGGGCACAACTCAGGAGCACACTGCTTGAGCACCACTGCAGGTATGCCGTCTGGCCCACTCGACTTATGAACGTCTAGACAGTTTAGTTCCCGCCGCACTTCTCTTTGCGAAATGTGTATTTCCGGCAAAGAGTGTTGGCACGGCGGGTTAGAAGGCGGCACCGCACTTCCATCCTCGTTCATGGTCGAGTTTGAGGCAAAGAGTTGCCCAAGTAGGTCGGCTTTCTCTTTGGTACTGTGGGCCAAGTTACCATCGGCATTTCGCAATGGTGGTAAAGACGACTGGCAAAAGTTTCCCTCGGCCGCCTTAGCAAGAGACCAAAAGGCACGACTCCCAGAGGGGTAGCCCGTAAGTCGCTCACCAATCCCGCCGATGAAATCGAATTTGGCTCTGGCAATTGTCTTTTTGCAGGATCTCGAGGCAGCATTTAGTTTGCGTCTCACATCAGAGATGTTCGGATCCTTATTAGCACGGGCCGTGGTCCAAGCCCTGTAGGCAGTCTGCTTGACTAGTCTGGCTTCCTTGCAGAGCCGGTTAAACCACGGTCGCTTTTGTTTTCCCGCAGCTACTGATGAGTTAGGAATAAAATACTCCATACCCACCAGGATCGTCTCAGTGACAGCGGCTGCGCAGGGGTCGGGGTCTTCTGACGCGAAACAAAGCTGCCTCCACGGGTACGATGCGTAGAATTCACGCAATCCATCCCAGTCTGCTGATTTATATTGCCACATGCGGCGCAAATCGGCTGGGCGAGGTAGAATATGCCGCGCGCATGGGACTACGGTCCGGACGAGGCAGTGATCGGATGAGCCGAGAGGTGCGTCCACTGTGATAGTGTAGTCGTCCGGACGCGTCGTCAGCAGAAGGTCCAGCAAAGAGTGCGCATGGCTCTCAATATCAGGTATTCTTGTTGGGGAATGTACCAGTTGTGAGAGGCCATGGGCCAGAGCAAATTCATGAGTAGACCTTCCCGCAAAGTAGGTGGATCGAGAGTTTAGCCACTCACAGTGGTGGGCATTAAAGTCTCCTAAAATCACCAACTCAGCACGGGGGTACTGCTCAAGAACTTTGTCAGTCGTCACTTGCAGGTGCTCAAAGAGTGCTCTAGTCTCCCTGTCGCCGCTATGAGACCTGTATAGGCACGCATAGATTCGAGTCTGACCTCCGTAGTCTACGCGCACCCACATTACTGACAGGTCCCTGTCTTCATAAAAATGAAGACGGCGACAGCAGATATCCTCCCGGACGTACATGCATACACCGGCACGTCTCAGGAATTTGTGTTCGAGTTTGTAGCCAGGGTAGTGTAGGTATGATGTATCGGCCGGGCAGGATATCTGTGTCTCCGTAAGAAATAAGAGGGTCGGCTGCGCAATCTCCAGATGAAGGTGGACTGCGTTCAGGTTGGAGTGAAGTCCCCTGATATTGCAGAAGTCCATATACGTGGAAGAGGATGCCGCTGTAGATACTCTTTTTCTACTTTTCTTTGTCATTTTTTTTGGGGGGGTTCAATTGGTTTGTGAGGATTTACTGTGTTGACAGCTAAGGGGGCAATGGGGCGGTGCCAATCCGCACATGGCTGATGCGGGTAGTGCGATTTGTCGGCGCGGCGTACGAAAGGGCCCCCGCTCCCCTCCTGCAGCAGCAACCGGGTTCCACTCCGGTCTCCTCCTCCGGCACGACTACTACTGCAGGGATTTTTCGCAGGCTGGCGGTTCGGCCTCCCAGGGTGGAGGTTGTAGTGATCCCTGGGTTCGGGAACCCATCTATCCTGCGGGCGGCCAGCGGACAACCGTTTCGAAAACGAACTATACTTATAGTGATCTCTGTGTATGTAGAATTGCTTGCAAAAGTGTTATGAACGTCGTTCATACCTGTGCAGCTAACGAGTTGGTAAGAAAGATCAGGGTGTATGTTATTTTTTTTGTGTTCACGGGATCAGGGAACAATTGAACAGTAACTTTCTGGTAGTTCCTACTCCTTGAATGGTCACTATGGGCAGTAGAAACGTGTTTTTGCTACTGTTTTTGTTTACAGTATAGTTGATATACACTAATGATGTTGTAGTAAGAGAATAGGAGTCGACAGGAGTGTCTTAGAAAGATAAAAGTAGGGCATGCATGACAGGTCTGTTGTTTGTGGGTCACCGGATTTCTCTTTCATTACGTCTTTGCTAATCACAAATTTAATTCAAACAAATTTAGAAGAGGTGGAGGCTTCTCATTTTTGTTAAATGAAGAATACACTTAATTATATTCTAGTTGCTAGTACTTATATCATATTGTATTTTTTGTAAAAGGTTCGTCCATTCATCGTCATCATTACCGTTTACAGTCTTTAATAAGTCACTGTTAGACATAATTCTCTCCTCAAAAAGGATATTTTGATCTAGTATACCACACCGATCAGACGAATTTGTATCGGATTCGTAAGTTGTCCATTTCTTCGCAGTGCTATTGTTATGCGCAGTTTGCTTCCTTAATCGTCTCCTACGACACTCACGTGATGAAGAGGGGTGGTCACCATACAGAACTCTCTGATGATCTTTTAAAATTGAGTATATTATTTATTGAACACGAGTTTCCCTAAACTAAATTTTCAGAATTGTGTATTAGTGAAGAGATTGGGAGTTGCTAGCTATTTCTTTGATCAGCTAATAGGGTAGATGACTGTATCGTAAATAAACACCAATGTCCACTTCATTACAACTAATGTCGCGAAACATCTCGGCAAATACTATTAACATAGATTTCATTATTATTACGAATTTCAATCAAATATACAGGAAATTATATTGTTCAATAGAGTAGTCTAAAACAGTGACGTCACAATTTTGTAGTTAGTACATTTTTCATATAAAATTGCCGTTTTGACAGATGAAAAAAAGTAACTAATTTGACTAAGGTGTCATCTAACCTATTGTCATTCAACACGTATTTTAGCATGTCGTTTTATTGTGTATGATGCTTTTTAAGATTTGACTAACAGACAAGTATAGGTAACGTAAACATCAAATCACTATGATTGAAACATTAACACTGCGAATGTAATTTTTACGCTATATGCAAGTTGTAAAAGTCATTAACGATATCGTAATTTACATCAAGTTATACAACACATGTTAACTAACAAATGAACAGTAAAAAACTACACAACAAAGGGCATGTACGAAGGAAACCTCAGCAAATAGCAGTGTTCGCAATAGCTACTAATGCAGGACGCATTGGACCATATTAAGATGACCTTCTTCTTCCCTTTCTCGGTATCAAAGTTCCGATGACAGGGGATTACAGTGGAACGTGTTGAGGGCTCTAGATGTTCTGGGCAGTGTAGTAGGCAGTAATCTAAACGTATTAGAGCGCGCGGCGTCGCGTGACGCTCAGTACATTGACCGCGCCGCTCACTGTAAAGCAATTGCTCGATTAACAGGGCTGCCGCTGTCTTCCTCCGTGTTTATTTACCATCAAAATAAAATGGAATTCTCTGATTTCTGATATTTAAATAACTTGTTCAGAATTTATATACACGTATATAGTATGAAAGAAAACTGGAAAGAAAATCATCTGGCCAACGTGGTACCGTAAACAGTAGAGACCAAAACCTCTTTTGCTAAGGTGTATGGTGATATTTTGTATTAAAACAATTGTAGCGTTTCACAACGTTGTTTATTTTCCTGCACTTGACTGGTTTCTCCTCGTGGCATTTTCAAAGAGTATTTATTATGAACAAAAAAATGAACGTAGATACATATTCTTAAGTAATTTTATTCTTCTGTTCCTTATCACAGGTTACTTAGTAGCCTTTCTAGGAGTACAGTTCTCAACTAAAGATTTAGTTACCGTTTTAAAAATTGTCATCAATTGTAATATTGTAATTTTGTTCTTTTTAATACTAATACTTTCAATTACTACTTTTGGAACGAAGTTCCTTACGGCAGGCTTGGAGGGGATAGGGATTTCGCTGCGGGACCGAAATGAAAAAAATGTGATAGTAAAACCGTAAGTGGAAAAAGTGCGTGGAATAAATCTGTGGAAAAAATCTGTGGAAAAAAGTGCGTGGAATAAAACCGTTAAATGAGACGTGCGCAGGCGCGAAAGCGCGTCATGTGTGCTATTTTATTATTTTAAGGAATTTATTATTTTATTTCCTAAAATACTGAATTTCCTAAATACTTTCTTGTACTTAAATAAAAACTAATCAGCAAAATTTAAGAGAAAAATCAAGAAAACCTATATAAAATTGAGCACGATTTTTTTTGCAAATTGTGTGGATTCCACATTATCCGAAGGAACTTCGTTCCTACCTGGTGTCCCACGACACCATTCATTTTTTTAAAAAAAAATCTATTCTGATTCAGTTTCTTCATTTATAATGGTGATTAATAACGATAATCTTGATTACCGTCGTCTTAATGTAACAAACCAGATTGCCAAGACTAACCCGATTCCGATATATGCCTTTCCGAAATTAAAAAATGAAAACAAGTAGGCGGTTCCGTATTCATATGTATACCAATATTAAGTATATTTTTTTATATTGCGTATTAGTGGCAGCCCTGTACGATTAGTTGTACGAAATCTGTGCTGTGATTTGTAGTGAGTGCGCGAATGCGGGGCAACGACCGTGGATGCAAACCGCGATAACGGTCTGCGTGCAACGCGCTGTTTTGACGGCCCAATTGCCATTAGTCTAATGAGCCCAGTGTGGTAGGTGACATACATTGGGACTACTGAGTCGTGCTCTTTAGATTAAGATGGTAAAATAACACCTACTGCACTTACGACTCTGTACGTAGCGTTACGAGTTATAATCAATTATAGTTTTCGGGTTAATGAATTATAATGGATAATTTATTACCTCTCGAATTTTTAAGCTATAAGTAATAGACCTACTTAATAACGAACGAGCCTTTTACTCTTAGTAGACATGGACATTTTCTAACAGAAAAACATAAAAATACACCAACAACTTACAGATAAGACCTAAGAAAGAAGAAGGTAGGATACCCAAAATGCTTTCGACAGAAGGCTTGGAGTAAATTGCAGAAAAGAATTAAATAAAGTTAGGTACTACACCACTACTTAGGAAAATGATGCTCTTTTGTCACATGCTTTTTCTGCTTTCCAGTCGTGTCACTCTTGGCAGAGCGGTCGTTGTCACACTGAGATGTTCATGTCGGTGTTAGTTTATTCATTTTGTCACACTAGAGTTAAAAAAATTTCTGAACTGATCTTTTTTTTAAACAAAATACAACAAAATTTAAGACCATTTTTCAAAGCTACATATTTGTTTCCTAAATTACTCTATTAATTATAGTGTAGTTGATTCAGTATTCTTAATAAAAGATCTATGCCTCGGAAAAAAATATATGGTAGAAACAATACGATTACGTTCATTACCAGAATCATACAAACAAGCCTTTACTACAACCGCACTATTTCAGGATTACTCATAACATTACAGTATACCTTACAAAAAATACATAAAATTGTGTATTATGGTTACAAAAGAGAAAAGGAAGAAAATAGCTGTCGAGGGTGACATTGTGGCACGTATGGTCTGGTTTGGATGGAAGCGACACAATTACCTCACAGAAGATAGTTATCAATTATTCCGTTGCTTGTCACCGTAATAGCGAGGTTACCGGACAAACAAAATTAGATTTTAGTGGTAGTGTGAAGTTACCTGAAATCTAGCAAACCGAGTCCTCCTTATTTCTAGGGATAATCTACAAAAATAACGGCAGTACACGCTTACAACTATGTGACTTTTCGCGTCAATTGTACCTAGCCTTGAAAAAATAGAGAAGAAAGTGGGTTTGCTCTCTCTTGATTCTTATTTAATTTGACGTAAAAGACACCATTAGGTAAGTTTAAAGTGTTAAGGCATGAATTACACTTGGGGTTAGAAGGTCTAGAAGAGATTTATAAAATATATATTGACTAGGTACCTATTAATTTACATGCATTAACACATTATGAATTTCAATAAACTTGTCAGAGTCACATAATTTACATGTACGGTACATAAAGTGTGATACACAGGTCATGGGATGATACTACAGGCCGTGGTTTATGTATCAGGTTAATTTATTAACCAGCAGCTTGGAACTGAAATAGCAGAATATGAATAAATCATTTTTCTATAGTTTTCGATCACGCATATGTTGAATATCAGATTTTTTACAAAACTCGTTTCAACGTTTCTTTCTGAACCTTGAAATTATTCATAGTCTTATGTAAAAATTGCTTCATGCTAGAAGAACACACCCGGGGAAACTTTAAAACACAGAAAACAGTTACTGAACAGCGTCTAGTTTGACACATTGGCATCGAAGTCTAAAGCAACACTACAAATTTCTTTAGGTTTCCACTATAACCTTAAAAAGAGGTAAAGAAATGAGAAAGAAGAGATTAGTGTCTGTTACAAATACATTGATATAATATAGCAATCTTAATCATGTTAGCCTTAAACGTTTATTGGCAAATATATGGCTAATTGTAGACTTCAGTAAGTGATTTTGTCTGAATAACTTTTTAGGAATGACGTTTAATGCTTCTTTCGAGAATCTTTCTTTACCTCCTGATTTATATTTTCCTTCTTTCCCTGGTTCGGGGAGATCGGGTTATGAAAATTTCATTTACTTCCTATGCTCCATTCCTTCCATATCTTGCAAGAAAACATATATTGTTCTCATTAAACTGTTATTTATTTTAATTTCGACTTATTTACGTAGGTAGGTAGGGTTTGGTTTTTGGTACATTTTTACTTTCTCAAGAAAATATATCTCTTTCAATTTTGCAAACAATTATAATATGACAGGTAAATGAGATAATTGTACACTGGCTAGCCCGCGCTACATTATCTGCGTCGCATCGTTTTCATTGATGCTCGGTTTCAAATGCTCGCTTTCTCGAATGAATTAGCAAATTTAGTCCAGCCTTTCACGCGTGATATCATGACCAAGGAAAACAGAAGTTCATTTTTAAATATATATATAAATATATAGATTATTAATTAAATAAAAACGTACATTTAATATAACAATATGTATGTTTCAACAGCTTATCTACATCAGTCAGTAATACATGGCTAAGATTGGCGAACTTACGTACCTACACTTAATTCGCGATCACGGTCAATGTTTAAAATTATCTCTTGCGTCATACGCTATCAGAGCTCAAAAATTCTCAAGAACATGATAGTGGTATATTTTACTATATGTAATTTACAAACTAAATATGTCATTGCTTAAGGCCTGTATGTTCGCTAATTAGTGTAAGCGAGAAGAAGATATAGGTACTCAATTTATACGAATATCGCTATTGCAATGTTAAGTGAATAACCTTATGGGTCTAGTGAATAATGAGCCTAAGTATGAAGCTAGTGGTCCGAAAAATGAGTATAGGTACGAACACCTAATGGTAAGTGAGGATCGTTTACCTATGGAAACATGCAGCTCAAGAGTCAGAACTAGTCCTAACATGTAGTAATATAAGTATATATATATGTTTACCCTGGGCCACGGCTCAATCTAGCAAGAAATTGGATAGCCATGTGTGAGGTTTCTAAACTTATTATCACGCTCGTAACTATTTTCTAAAAATAATATATTTTGTCTAATAGCCTTTTGAGGACATACCTATTGCAATTAAAATTCAAATGTGTGTTAATTGAAAATAAATAGATTTTTAAACATTTAGTCGGCCTTAACATCGAAGTAAAAAGTGTCCGCTGACGAGTAGGACGACAATCTGATTGTCATCCAATCCAATCGAGCTCGAGAATCAATAACCTCCAAGTAATTTAACTCGGTGTTTTGAGATTGCAGTCTTCTTTAGCAATTATAACCGTAACTATTGCTAAGTTTTTCACTAACATCTATTTTTTATATTTGTAAATAGAGATGATATTTAAGGAAGTAACTATTCACTTATTTGTGCTATACGTGTATTTTTTTTAAACTTAATATTTACATAAAGAGGGTGACTACTCTATGTAAAACCTCTTCTGTCATCTCAAAAATAAATATATCTTTTTTACTTGGTCAGGTAGCCCACATTTATTTTAAATAAAATTGAATAAGAAAAGGTCAGGTGTTCCCCTTTTTTATAAATTCATACGTCATAACTTTTCTTTAGTTTGGTTTCCTAAAAATAATTACTAATTTATTTTACTATTTTTTTATTAATACTTAATACTTAATAAGCAAGTCATTAGACAGAAAAAAATTAGAATATTGATGTGTTCATTTCGTATTCTCGTAAAGTATATTTATTAATATCATTCAAGGTGAGCGGTTCCGGGTTAGAACGCCACTATAATGTCATATCGACACGTGTACAGACCACCTGGGGTGGAAATTTATCAAGTACTAAAGCCTGACTTATCCAATCACATTCACTCCAATGTTGGACCCAGACTTAGGACTTGTGATCTGGTGAATTATTCTAGTTAATGGAAATGCATTCAATGGAGATATGGTTAAATTATTAAAATCATATAATCAATCAAGGATAATAATACAATAACTATTAATATTAAACATGTTTGAGCACGGATGGCGTAGTGGTTTAAGTGGTCGTAGCTCTCTACTGCGCTAAGAGTTGTGGGTTCAAGCCCCATATCGGACAACACTGTATATGATCCACAAATTGCTGTTCTGTGTCTGGGAGTTCTTTGCCCTCGTGACATAAGATATGTTTTGAATGTGGGCGTCGTCTTGTGGTATTGAACGAAGACTTCCCCTAAAGAGCACTCTTCACTTGCTTTAGTTGTTTTAGACCATGTGAATGATTCTGAATATGTGCGTGTGGTAAGGAATTAAGAATACAGAGTATCACCAGCCCTATTCATCTTATGGGTGTCGTAAGAGGAGGCTAAGGAACTACGGCTATGAACAAACTACACAAGACAACATCACTGCAGAAAGAAGGAAAACTCGAGCAAACCCTATAACCAGTGCGTCTGGCCAGTGTGGTACAGTAGGCCAAAATCTCCTTTCGAAGGAGAGGCTTATGTCCAGCAGTAAACTGTTAAAGGGTAGTAATGAATGATTCTCCCCCTGTATGACAGTACGCTTACGTCTTCTGTACGAGTATTGTAGGTGTCCATGGACGACGTCGTCACGAAAAAGTAAGTTGTATTGCCAAAGTTTCTGTTTATTTGGAGTCTACATGGAGGTACTTTCGACACCGTTTATTTGTCTATATAAACGTGGTGTATTTACATACTTTTACCTATTACTATTCTGATCAAAGATAAGGCAATTATAAGATTTAATAGATTCTTACAGCTCTACATCAGAATTCAGCGTCAAATCGAATAGTAATATGTTTGATTACGTGCTTAATGACTTCACCTGTTGCAAATCTCCATTCTATAATACTTGTGAAAGAAAAGTGTAAACAAATAAAACATTTGTTAAACATGCATAAATTGTCAACCATGACTTCAAATAAACTGAAATAATTTGCAATTTTAATTATATCGGCATAATTTAAGCAATGGAACCTAAGCATTCAACTGCTAGAGTTTGTTGGTGTATTTATTGTGATTTCTATTCAAAATTTTAATATTGGAATAGATAGGACATATAATTTATTGACTTCTTCTATCATTCTCTTTTTTCTACAAGGAAAACTCCGATTACACTAAAAATCCGAGATTTTTCTTCTCACAAGTGGAGCCGCCAGAGATCCAGTTGAAAAAAGTCTGTAAGCCTATGAGAATATCATCACATCATCTTTATGTATTATCACTTAAGCCAGATATTTTAATCAAGAACTAACAAAATTCTCATATCGTCAACTGCACATTCTAATTTCTACGTATAATCATCTCAAATATTTTCTGAATATGTAAACAACACTTGCCTTATTTGTGGCTCCCTCATACAAGGTACTCGACGCAATCAAACTAATTAACAAGTCTTTATTTGGAAAATGATACTGAGAACTACTTGTGTCCAGAGCAGACCTTGAAACTAGAGAAAATGCACGAGAGGCCACCGCAAACTGGTTGACCAAAGTGTACACTTGATACAAATTTATTCACTGACTAATTTTTGTTAATCTCAACCTTATATACCATAAAATAAGGTGTAAAACAAGTACACATAGAAATTGGTCAAACTGTATCCCAGACGCCAAGAGCGAACCGTGTCACCGTCCTCAATTGTTGCCGCTTCGTGACGAGCGAGAGGAAAATATACGCAGTGTTGATGTGTATAAAAAGGACGCACAAAACGGGGACAATCCGAGTAAATTGCCTCATGATTGGATAATTATTTTATTGATACAGTTAAATGCTATTGTGAAAAGACCTTAGGGTATGAATGGAGGGAAGTGTTCGTGTTATTTATGACGATAACAACTATTAGTGGAGGTTAGAAACTTTGGCTACGCTTAAGTGTTAATA
Source organism: Hypercompe scribonia (assembly GCA_949316085.1). Lineage (NCBI taxonomy): Eukaryota > Metazoa > Arthropoda > Insecta > Lepidoptera > Erebidae > Hypercompe > Hypercompe scribonia. The sequence continues at coordinate 7,723,865 of OX438972.1, read as the reverse complement.
ATAAAGTTGAAATATAACTTTAAGTTAAAAGGAAGGATCGTTGACTGAGCAGCATGGAGTTAATGACTTGTTTATTAAGTGAATGAACTATAGTTCATCTAAGTCTACCACATGACGTTTCATACTGCTCAAGATTAAACAACATTGTACAGTAGTAACTCACACAGTCTCATCAATTTTTTCCATGAAATTACGGAATTATGAAGCTGTTATATATACTGAGCTATTTAACACTGAAAGAATTAATCAAATCGGAACAGTAGTTTTTGAGATTAACGAACAAACAAACAAACTGCAGTTTTAAAATATTAGTGTAAATTTACTAGTAAAACCAAGATATAAACAATTTACGGACTTCTACAGTAACATACATAAATTCATAAAACTGAAATCGATTTTTAAATATATGGAAATAATATCGAAAATCGGATATTATAGTGATCGATTTCGCCGACTCCCTTCTTATTCTTTAGTCAGTCAGAACTGTCATACAGTACTTTTTAGATTAGATGGACTATACTGATTGTATACTATATCCGTGTGGTGACGGACCAAGAATGCGAAACATCACCTCCCCTATTCATCCCGTGGGTGTCGTAAGAGGTGACTAAGGGAACAGACTACGCAGTACAACATTACTGCTAAGAGAAGGGGAACTTGAAACAAACAGTATATCAACACGTCTGGCCACCGTGGTATAGTTGGCCAAAATATCCTTTTTAAGGAAAGTCCTATGTCCAGTTGTGGACTATTTAAGGCTGTTGATGACGATGATACTGGTTATACTTGTAAACTTAGATTGGATACTTAAAAGTAATTTATTAACTTCATAAATAGGATAAAAAGAGGAATCTATTAATATATTTAACGATACTACTACGATACCAAATAGGAACATACATCAAACTAAATAGATCTGTTTAAAAAGTATGCCAGACTTCAATATGTCTACATTATTGTAAATTGTAACAAACTGTATTCTCCATTCTTGAATTTTCAACTTTAGATGTACCTAGTTACTGATCGAATTTAAATGGGATCAATCGGTGAGTATATACTCCTAAATATAAGAATAATTTATAGTCATAAAATCGAAGTAGAAATAATGCCGACCTAGGAACCTCTTTATATTTTTGAATTTGTACAGCTGGACACAGACTTTTTTTTTTTTTAATTTTTTTTATCGTGTGGAAACCCCCTCGAGCCGTCACCCCACCGGGGTTTACGGCGGGGTGGTGTGTCGGAATCGGACCGACTAAAACCCCACGGTGTGCCACTCTGCGCCTGACATAGGAGGGATCCGGGAACAGCTGCTATTACGTCATCCAAATCCCTCTTAGCGCCTGCCCGCTACCGCGGGCACCTTCTACGAAGGCGACTTCTTCCTTTAGGCGACGTACGGCACACGCGGACGTCGCCTCCTCGCGGCTGGCCACTATAGCGGATGGAGGGGAAAACCCGTCCCGTCCACCCGCGGCCACACTCAAAGCGGCATGAGGCGCTGGTATGCACGCCTCCGCCGCCCGGCTCGCCGGCGGCGAATTGGGTCCGAGTGGATATCGTCCTCCCGGGCCTTCTCCGCCGCCTCCTTCCGCGAAATTATGTCTTCGCAGAAGGTTGTGACCGCGGTAAAACAATTGTCGCTACCGACCATGGAGCGTATGACGGCCGGTAGCGAGAGATCTCCTCCAATAACTGCAGTGAGGACCCCACGCTGCGCCGCCCATGCGGAACAAACCGCCAGCGTGTGCTGAGCCGAGTCCTCACTGCAGTCGCAGTGATGACAGGCGGGACTCAATTCCCTCCTGGCAACCGAGTGCAGATACTTCCCGAAGCAACCGTGCCCGGAAAGGATCTGCGTCAGTCGGAAGGAAAGGGTCCCGTGCTATCGCCCTGCCCACTCGGCGATGACCGGTCGGAGAGCCTCTACGGTGGCAAAGCCAGCACGTGGAGTCTCCAGCCGGGACGACCAACGAGCCATCGTGGCTCGACGAGCGGCCTCTCGCCATTTGCGTATCTCTTCGGGCGGGGGACGTATGCCGCTACCCGCCCGGAAATCAGCCGTTCGCCGATAAACTTCGGCGAGCACTTCCGCCTCCAAATCCCACGGGGGACTTCCAGCCAAGGCGCACGCCGCCTCCGTTGATATGGTGCGGTAACCGCGTATGGCTCTAACCGCCAATATCCTCTGAGGGCGCCAGAGACGACCCCTATTCTGGGCGGTCAGAGCCGCCGCCCACACCGGTGCACCATACAGTGCCATTGACCGGACAACTCCCGTGTATAGCTGTCTCGTCGCGATGCTGGCTCCACCCAAATTGGGCAAAAGTCGCCCCAGGGCAGAAGCAGCGCCGACCAGCTTTGGAGAAAGTTGCCGGAAGTGCTCGTCGAAGAGCCACCTGCCGTCGAGGATCAGACCCAGATATTTCATCTGGGCCTGAATCGGTACGAGGACCGAATTGACTACGATGGAGGCGCCAGAGGGTGGACCACGACGGGGCCCATGGAACAAAAGGGCCTCCGTCTTGTCCAGGGCCACCCGCAAACCCAGCGCCTCAATACGCGCGACCACTAGAGAGACACCCGTGGTGGCCAGGCGTGCCGCCTCTTGGAAGTTCATCCCCCGGGCTGTGACCAATGTGTCATCTGCGTAACAAATTACGCCGAGCCCGGGGGGAAGACGGCCTCGAAGGGCCCAGTCGTATCCCAAGCTGGACATAGACTTACCCCAAGGTTCTCCACAAAACGTGGCCTGTACCCACATCCAATGGCTAAAATATGATTATATAAAAATAAATAAATATTATTTGGATAGTAACGTGTTGCTATATACTCGTATTTATGATTCGTTTCCAATAATGTCAAGTTTTGTATTATAATATTAGTGCTAGAAAATTGATTCATTGTCAGCACGGAGACGCATCAAGGTGATGTGAAATTAAAACTCTTGAAGTACCTGTATAGTAATTTTATTGATCACATTTTGCTCGATGTCCATAACCAATTAAACCAACGGACAGCCGATCTCTTAATCCGCTTCAGCCATAGAATGGTCGTACGAATATGCTCTGGTCTTTTCGAGCTACTACAATTTGCCATAGTAGCCTTACGACATTCATTACCCTAGATACTTCGGTGTATACGTTTTCTTACCTCCAATTTCGCTTTTTCGTTTTTCCCATCTGAAGGTGATCATATTTCCTAGAAGGATCGACATCAGGCAGACGGTTGAATGAAAGAACTGAGCGTGCAGAGAGTTGGCTTATCAGTCGAGACCTTTTGCAATAGATATTCTGTAGGTATGCCTGCCCAGTAGTGGACTTCTTCTCGCTGGGATGATGATGATGATGGATGGTGGGTTTTATATTTATTATTTTTAACAATAGCCGGTGTGAATTTTTCTTGCAGAGATTTTCAACAAACGTTTGCTTCAAAGTTCGCACTTTTCATAGTGTTCTGTAATTTTATTTGTTGAAAATTATAACTACCGTCTAATGTCTTCATCATCCTTTGTTGTAGGTAGTTGGCACTTTCTCAAAATTATACCAAATCATCAGCGTAAACGTAAAAGATTTACCTAATTAAGGGTTTAAGTTCTCGCTCTGTTTTTTAACATTTTGTTCGAAAATCCACTGTAGTAAACGACACCTTACGCCACCTAGCGACCTCAAATGTAAATCAGAATAAGCATTGTATTTTCTTTTTTTTTTTAATTAAAATGTGGCACAGAAACTAATTTTTGAAGTAAATTCATGATGATAATATAAACAGCCGGGGCTTTTTGTGCAATAATGTGCATTCGTAATGAGTATGGTGACCACAATTCTTGGATTCAATTCACGCTTGCCATCAGGCAAAGTAGAGTCACTTTGGCAGGTTCCTAAATAAAAAAAATATAAATTCATATTGACTTAGAGATGTTAAAATACGTATTTGTGTTTATCCATATTTACTTTTTCATGATTTTACTAATTTTTTAATTGTACGTAAAAGAGTGCCTAAAAACTTGTTTTAATTATTTCATGCAGAGCAGATATTGATTTACTTTTATATGCTGGACATAGGCCAAAACCTTTTTTTCCAAGGCAAGGTCTTCGAAAGGAGTAGATTGTTAAATGCTGTTGATGGTGAAAAGCAAATATTTTTAATAAAATACATTATAAGCTGTACACTGGACATCACAAGAGTAACATTAAAATTGTCAACGTGAATACTTATCTTATGGTTTTATACCGTAAAGAAATAACAACAGATATTGATTAGTTAGGTAATATCTATTCATTGATTGGTTATTAAAAAATATTCTTTATATCAAGTACACATAAACTGGCATGTAGATAGGCAGATCATAAACTCGTGAATAAGTTATAAATAATCTTTGATTACCGTCATAGATAATTGAACGAAAATCCTATATCAAAAAATATTTGAGTGTGAATAACACGAACACTGTCAACAATGAACAAGCTGTTTAAATAAAATATATAGTTTATTTGGATTACAGCCCCGTTACGAGTTAAATTATGTTTCAACAGTCGGTAATAGTCCACTGCTGGACATAGGTTTCTCATTACAAAGTACGTTTTGGCCTACAAAACCAGGTTGGACAGACGGGTTGGTATTGAATTTATGTCAAGTTTTTCCTGTGTAGTTTATTCCCTTAGCCGGGTCTTACGACATCCAATGTATGAATAGGGGTAGTGCAATTCTATATTCTTAATCCATATCTATTGGGTCATCCCACTAATAGTAAAGAAAAAACATAAGTAGAAACAGCTAATAGATATTGTGGATACTCATTCTCAACCGGGACAAATATTTGTGTGATGAACACGATTATTTGTTCTGTGTCTGGGTGTATTTATCTATAATACGTATGTATTTAGTAATATTTAAGTATGTTTACCAGTAGCCTGGTTTCCATAGAGCCTGTGCGGCTCTGCATAATTTGGAATCTGACAGCCGTGTGAAAGCTGTATGAGGTTATTTATTTTATTGAGCTATATATAAGCATAAACCCGCGTCCTTATTCTCAAGGACAAAGGTGGGTTAAGACCCACACATTTTGTATATAGGATGGGCCACGAATTAGTTAACGTTTGAAAAAATCCTATAAAAGAAATCATTTGATATATTACAAAAATTGTTTGTTTACAAGAAAGCTAATCAGTTAGAATTTGTTTTTTAAAAATTACGACGTCTTAATGACCACCGTTTGGACGTTTGCGCTCTTCCAAGCGAGCACCGAAATATTCGAATATTCGTCGGCAAAGAGACCGCGAGATCGTCTACTTCTCTTCATTGATTTTTTCGTTTAGTTGACGTAGTGTATTTTGTTTATTGATGTAGACACGATCCTTTAAATAACTCCATAAAAAGAAGTCTGCTGGGGATAGATCTGGACTTCTGGGTGGACATGGAATGTTGTCTTATCTGGAAATCAGCTTTTCCGGAAACATATATTTGATCACCGGCAGAGACTCATTGGATGTGTGAAAAGTGGCATCTTGTTGAAACCATGTGTTACGATGGTAGCTAGTTAATTCCAGTAGCATCGATCCCAAGAACTCCCGTAACATGTTTGCGTGGGATGTTAGATTCAAATAACGAACTCTTGGCCCATCCTATATTTCTACATTAAGTTACCTATATATTACTAAATACATACTTATGTATAATAAACAAATCGCACCCACGCACAGAATAGATAGTCGTGTGCTTATCACAGAAAGAAATCCAAACTCCAGATCTCTGGCTTTCCAGTCAGGGTCACTATCCACAATAGCGTGGACATCATACTCTCTTACCATATGATTTCAGGTCCTCTCCAAATCCACGTCATGCCCTGTACCACTCTATACCGGGGAAAAAGCACTTCTCCTCCTCAATTTTGGCATGGACCCAGTGCCTTTATCTTCGTGCATCCTATAACTAGGACGCTATAGTTTCACCGTGAGAATAATATAAAATGTGAAAACTTTTAGAAAAAAATAATAGGTATCAAGCTAAAATTGTTTTGTTATTTTGAGTGACTAATTCGTTGACTCTAAAAACAACCGATCAAAGTACTATTTCGCATAAGATAATGTTGATATCAATATTATAATAGATAGATATCTAACACCCAGGATGTCTATAAAATTGATCTAAGAGGTTTACGTAGAAATTCATAATTTACTAGTTGTATCTTGTCACGTTTCGCTATAGCACATTATAATAGAAAAATAGGTGAAAACTAAGAACCATGCTTTAATTGTGCTGGATATATTTTGTATCAAAAATTGAGTTCAATCTATGCAGAATGTTTTAAGTTTTTTAGATGTACACAATCCACCACAACATTTCCATACACTAGTAACTATATTTCCAATAAGATTCAACTATTCGGTTAAAAACGTACAGAATGTAGTTTGATTATCACTTAAAACCCACAGAAGCATCCTCTCACGTACTGAATATCATGTATGTACATATTCCGTGTGGTGACATTTAGAATGAGTGTCACCCTTATTCATCCCGTAGGGGTGTTAAGAACCGATTAAGGGATCAGACTACGCAGGACAACAGCATTGCAAAGAGAAGGAAAACTTGGACTCAACTCTAAATATCAACTTGTCTGACTAGCTTGTTCTAGTAGTCCGAAATCATCTTTCTAAGGAGAGATCTCTGTTCAGCAGTGGACTAATCAATCCCTTAATGATAATAAACCACCCAAAATCTACACAGAACTTCTTTCATCTTTCATATCGTGTGTATGTATTTGAAAATATATGGGTAAATATAGTGTATTATTTTTATTCTGGAGTGGCGACCGCGTACAGGGAATCGCCGCGTCGGTAAGCTCCCCACACGGTGGCCCGACGACCCGGTGAAGATGACAGGAAGCCGCTGGATGCGGGCGGCACGGGACTATGTTCAGCAGTGAACGTCTTTTGGCTGACATGATGATATCCTGATCAGTTGTCTAGTTACCATAGTACAAGCTCTGACTAGTTCGGCACTAGACCACTGTGTGTCATGTGTGAAGGTGTTATTATTATAAATATATTTTTTGCACATCCTATTTAAAAAAAAAAACTTAAGTAGTCTTCCAAAGCGACGCTATTATTTGAATGTAAACTCAATCTTATCGCAAACAGTACGAACACTAATCGCATTATTGCTCTTGGGTTTTTCTAAATTGCCTTTTGTTTAGATAACAGCGACTACGATATGTATATTATACTCGTATATACATACACACGAATATTTTACAAGACTTATGAATAGTAAAATTAATTGCGCACGAGAATATTTCTACAGTTAATGTTATTCTAACATTGGGTAAAATGTTTACTGATTTGCCACCCTATGAACTAAATAACTATTAGATTTAAACGTCATTATTTTTTTATAAATAAATTTGTCACGTGGCTCTTTACATTCGTGTCGAAACTTATTATTATATCAACCAGTTATTATTTTCTGTCTTTCTCACTCTTTTTCTTTCTTATTCTGTCCTTTTAAAGGTATTAGAGATGGTTCACACAGGCTTCAATCAACAGTATGAACTTTTAGTTGAACAAAAGTCTAAGGACTGTTAGCAAACCTATACGTATTTAGTTAATAAAAGAGGTGATTTGGACTGATGGAATTGGGACCTGAACCAACAAAATAGACTTCGTTAGGTACTTCTTACAAGAACAATGGACAGCTTGAATATTTCGTCTTTGACAAATATAAATCAATATATAAAAATTGATCCTTATTTCCTTTAGTCATGGCATCACGCGTGAACGTGAACAATTCTTTTAATGCTAGATAGCCCTTTTATCGAAATAGGCTATTGGCTATATAATATCGCGCTGCGATTAATAAGAGCTGGCAACAACGAAAAGAGACGCATAAGAAGTTGCACGAGTCAACTAGTTCTAAATGTAAATAGATTACTTATCAAATTCAATTCCTTAAACATCCCAGACAAACTGGTTTAACATAGAAGTAAAATTAAGAATAAAATGCCTCTTAAGCTATTATAACTCGGACGAAATATATTGCAGACATATCGATGAACCAATTGATAAGAAAACAAAGGCATTCTTTACTAGAGCATGTAATAAGGACAGCGTTGAGAAACATGACGTTATATACACACGAGTATGCAATTGCTAAATGAGACCTGATGTTGTCATTGTATCTGCCATCCGAACAGATAACTAATTGTCCGACAGAATAAGTGAAGAACAAATATTATTGATAATGGAACTGATTGCATTTATGCTAGGACGGAAGATTTTAAGATTAATACTTTTTATGTCAAACGCAACTAACATGGAACACAAATATTTACTGTGATGTAATTATTTATACACAAGCAGAAAATCACGTCTGTTTCCCTGGAGGAGTAGGCTGAGGTATATTAAATGCCAACTTTTCGCCAGTGTTGTGGTCCACTGAATTATTTATGGCAATTTCTTATCTGGTCTTAATTTTTTATCCGTTCATATGCGCTCTCACGGTAATGGCATCATTCATAGCATTGGGTAATCCTCTGGTCGTGATCCTATTTATCCTACTGCGTATTGTGAAGTTCTGTCGCATGGTGATCCGGCACTTCAAAGTCTATTATAGGATTAAAGATAAAAATCCTAACACAAAACATGGGTGGTTTTTTTCTTGCCTACAAGAGTAGTGGGATTAAGAGAAGAGAAGAAGAACAATAAAAGATACTAGATTAAGAGTTATTGTCAGTCTGATCAATCCATCATGTTTAAGGTTGAATAATCTAGAAAGGAAGAACAAAGAGGCTTTATACTTTATTACACCCATCTATGGACCAATTATTTAACAGTTATTGACCAAAGCTGATTTGGCCTAAAACATAAAAATGTGTTTAAACCATATTTTTTAGTAGTAAAATAAACACATTTCAATAATAGTTTTACTCCATAAAATAGAAGATTACCTAAACCATGCACCATCATGTTCATAGTACGTGGCTGTAATTGGTTTGGCCCTATCTTATCAGCTATATGGCTGTTACCTTATCACCATGTTTACTTCACTATGATGTTATTGTTGCCAACCAGGAGTGTTGACCTTCCTCTCCCCTCCTGCTTCTATACAAAATGTCACTCATATGTAGATGAACAAGTCGATAGAGGGTTATAATTAAAGCGGTCGCTGTAATATTACTAGCTGTTTAAACAAGTGAGGCAGAAATATTTTCATTTAGTCACAGCGATTTCCTGCATGTTTTGAATTGCGGAATGCGTTGTTACGCAAATTAATAACATCACTCGTACTGCCACAAACAATGGTATGGGTTTATAAATACATGTACAGACAGCATGATTGTGAATGGACCTTGTTTATTGTGGATCTTTCAGTCCAGTTAAATACAATTGTGGTTCTATCTAGATTCACTATATTATATATCATTTTTTTGATGATGATGATGACGTACTTCTTATCGATTTCGGTCTCGACGGTAAGTCTCAGCGGCGATTAGCCAGTTACGCAGGAGATTTTAAGGTCCACAAGTGTGAGTGCAAATACAGGTACACTCTATGTTCCCTCTCACAATCTGATGGGATGATTATCGAACACGACCGGGGAGAGATCAGGCGCAGGATCGATGGCCTTATGTGCTCTGTGAGGCACGCGGGTCAAGACCCCAACTTTTGAACTCCTGGCTCTTATTAAGTATTGTATACCCGACCCGGTAATCGAACCTCATGCAACAAGCATAGCTGTAGTTTTGAGGTATATCTTTTAAACAAAATTTACTTGTTTAACTTTAATTTCATTTTCAGCTACGGGCTCAGATGGAGACAAATAATGTTTTAGTTTTGAGTTGCTTGTAACACTTTGAGGTCTTGGTACTCCAAGAAGTTGTGCGTACCAGTTAACAGGAGTATGTACAGAAAAGGACACAAGAAACCTTTCTTCGAAAAAGGGTATCTGAAGAAAAAAAACTTGAACGTGTGACGAACCTAGGGTAAAGTATGAATGCAAAGCAGCATGGTGGTCTTATGAAATTTACTAAAGGATTACAGCAACGGATTTAACGTCAATTTTTGATTAATGGCTTTGTAGATAGCGATGACAGTTAATAATAGCTAAATCAATCAGATACCATTTTGCAAGGTACACGAGTATAAAAAAAATAATTTTGAAAGACTTCTAATTTAGCGTATTACAAAAAAATCTTATATATTAAAGAGTACTCCTATAAAGTTTTCCTACATGTAACCACAACTCTTGGATTCTATTCATGCTTTCCATCAGGCAGAGTAGTCACTTTGGCAGGCTCTTAATATAGAAAAAAAAAAAATTTGATAGGTTCAATTACCACATCGTTCAGAATGCACTTCCAATCCAATAAATCGCGAAAATTCTAAAAAAAATAACGAAAAGACTACAATAAAGGCATATAACCTCAACTTATTGTACTGTTGTAATATTGTTTTAGTTTTTCTTTTATAACTGGCATAAGTACGATTAATTATACCTAAATTAAATATTTTTCATGAAATATTAGACTTCTCTGTCCACTTAATACTCATATATGCCAAGACCGCTTCCTTCAAAGGAAGACCAATGTAATTAATGACCTATAACAATTTTGGAGTACGCCAAAAAAAATTAAATATCCTTGAAGTCCTTGGAAGAGTGTAAAAACTAGATGTTGTGAAATGTTACAAGTGAACTCAGCAGCAAATTACTTTCAAAAAGTTCTGAAAAAGGTTTGTAGAATAGAGATCAAACAAAGGTACGGTTACGTTGATATTTTAATTCATCCAGTCTAGTGAGATCTGTAAAATAATTTGAACTAAAATGACTAAATATTTATATCTCAAAATCAACATTGACCAATAAGCAGTTCTTAATATATTTGCCTAAGTAACTTTATTTACTTAGGTGTTCTACTACACTTATTACTCTAATGGTTTTTAATAATAAATTATTCATATATTTGACTCACACGTTTGTTCTGAAATAAAAACAAAATACTATACACAGGGAAATAAATAATTTTTAAATGTAAATCAAAAGTTACGGAAGCCGAGAAGACCTAAATAATAAAAAAATTAAGAGTGCAAATTTTAATTCCGCATACTGAATTGCTTAATTACAAATAAAGCATTTACTTTTTCATGCACTAGCTATAAAAAAATATTTATTAATAATTTTAGCATGAAATGAGCTTTTTATTTAAATATCCCCGAGGTCTTAACTCCTTCGGAAAAAAGACAAGGTTGGTATTTTATAACTCAAAATTAACGTTGTAGTAATCAACATTCCCTAACAAATACCGGGCCTTCATTTCAGCTTTATCGACGTCTATAAAAAATTCCAAGATCTTATCACTCAATACTAAATCACACCAGAAATGTTCAGCAAATTGTCACAAATATGAGCCAACTCATCGCTGCTGTTCACAGTTCAATCTTCAACCATATCGAATTCTCGGCTTCAGCTCAACCAATAACCGCTATAAACAGACCTAAGTGTTACGCAAACATCAACTTTACTCACTTACAGTAAGGTTTATAAAGTTTTAGTGGCGCTAAGTACGGAATGACTGCGCGTAACGCTAATGGCCCGTGAAATTGGCCGTTTGCCGATAAACGTAAGACTTTTTTTGATGTTTTAAATGAACTGTTAGGATAGGCATACGATGACGCTATTTATGTACCGTGTCGTCGGTTTAGTGAGTTCCGTAGAGCCATATAACACGTTTGTATATTTTAATTGCTACTTAGCGCTCTTAGTACAAAATATTGTGTTGTTACAAAATGTGTTTTTAACTTTTTTTAACCTTTTAAACTTATATTTTCTCGTTAGACACGATTTTTGGTACTAAAGGCAATAATAATTATTTATTTGTTGTCGACCTGGTTAATACTTATAATGTAAAGACGGTAGGTAGGTATTTTTAAATGACTGTATATCGTGAAACGCGAATATTTAGGTTTGTCATTCTTATCAGTGGATACGGGAAACTCAATAATGGCTGATGACGCCAAGCCTTCATAAATACTTGTCGTCTATTACAGTGCTATAAAGCATACAATTTCGGGACAAAGGTGGACTTAATGCTATGGTGCATTCTTTCCCAGTTAATCTTCAGGTAATGTAGAAATATGACGCTGTAGGTGTAAAGATAATATATTACATTCGACAAAGTTCGTAACAGTTGTAAATATAAATATAAATTTTTTTTTTTAAAAGACAACGCCCGCATTAGGAATGAATCCTGTGTCGCGAAGGACTTTACAAACGTACAAGAAACGGACACAAAGAACACCCAGACTCAGAACAACAATTTGTGGATCGCAAAAAGTGTTGTCCCATGTAAGATTTGAATCCACAACACTCAATGAAGTGGAGGGCGGCGTGGCGCCCGCTTAAACCACTAGGCTAATCGTGTAGTCAAGTTCATCAGATACTTTAACAGGAGACGAAACTATATCAGATATAACCAATACATGTATATGTTCATATGTATTGTGTATCAATACATATGAACATACACACATACATAAATTTAATTTTATATAAGAAGTGTGTAAGTCGAGTAGTAGCATTGTGACTAAACTATTAATTAGCTCTGAAGAAGCTCTCGTACTTTTGGCTGCAATACAAGGTGGTTTGCGGACGTCCTAATTTTTGCAAGGAATACATTCCAAATAAGAAATAATTGCACATAGAAGGGAAGTAAGAATTAATAAAATTGGAAGTGTGAGGGGGACATAAAGGAAGCAAATTGTTTGTTGATCGAAGATTTCGGTTGTGATTGCAACATGAAAAACGATAGAATCGAGGAAAGAGAATAAAAAGTTGAAATTGCCGCACTGGCGAATTAGAAGCTATTGCAGCAGGAAATATAAAAGAGAAACATGATCCTACTAGCAAAGATTAAAAACGAATGGAATGCCGTTATGGAGAAGGTGATCTAATTTATTGAGAAGGTGCAGACCTACAAAAATTAGGGACTGCGTAGCGTGTTTTTGTTTACCTACGAGCTTAAAACATAAGCCGCTGAAGTGGCCCGTTTCTAAAGATTTAAAGTATAATTATACAATTTATAGCTTTTATATATTTAAGTAAGTATGCTACGACAGAAAAAAGACAGGAAAATATTAGTTAATTTAATTATATAAAATTGTCGCACAGCATAATAATATAAATATTTTCTACTTCAATTTTCATCACATTTAGTACTTTCGCCTATAGGTACATAGAATAGACCTCAATGATTCATTTATATTAGCTGAGTGCTAAGTCTATTGTAGTCTTACATATTATCTACTTCCCTAACCCTACTCATGGGAACCCAGGAAGAGAAAAAGTAGGTACGAGTTGGTATATATTTATAACCTCAGCTGTAAACTAAAAATTTATATTATTTTTTTAACCTAACATTAACAGAAAGTAATACGCCAATATATAAGTACAGCAATTACAGAACATAATGCATAATAGAATTTCTTCTCATCATGGTGTCTACGAAACCCTTTACCGAATCACCGGGTACCGTGACAAAGTGTCAGATAAAAGCAGTCATTGCTGCTTGTGTGATTTAAAGGGAAACTGCAATTAAGTTTTGTAGTCACTAATAGAACAAAGCCGTTGTTCACAATGGCGCGTCCAATAAAAGCCCGTCACGTATCGTAAACAAGTTAAAGTCGGTATGTAAAAGCACTTTACCTGTTAGTAGTAGCCTCAAAATCAGATTACTACCCACCCACCCCTTACGCTATAGGGTTGTACAATTGTACCGTGCCGCCTCGCCGAGTGGAACTCAATACGCTATTCAGGCGTAGAAAACTGTGTGACATTCAAATTCGGTCGAGTAAGAAAAGTTTAATATCTTTGAACTTTTTTTATTCATACTGTTGCATTGAAGACAACAATTTTTATAACTCGTAATTGAAATGAAAACTTTGTAATATATTCAATTAAAATTGGTTAATAGATAAATCTGTGACTGTGGTGATTTCGTGCCGTTGGTCCACCAAGAAATGCTTTTGGGAAATACTGTTCAAGCGCGTTTGAAGTCCTAAAGATCAAATGCGCTTTTAAGTATAGAATCACACATTCTTACTAATGTAATAGGGGAAACCATATAGTTATTGGCCCCTATACAGTTATCAGCCCTTTCAAATTTGATTGCCAAAAATAAGCATTATCCTACCAAAATAATATATTTAATACTGCATTAATGGCAACACTTTCATGCTCCGTCAAACAGGTGCAACAAAAATCCGCTAGGTTGACAGTTATCTTTTCGGCGAGTGAAATTTTGGCGGAGGTAAAACGTAAGTAATATTTATTAATAAAATATTAAGGCCGCTACTTTTTTTTAAAGCAATATTTAAAAAAGTATAAGTAACAGTACCGTTATTTAAATTCTATGAAATAATGTCTTGTAATGTGTTTTAAACAGGTTTAGGGTGTAAAATAACTTTGTTTCGTTATAACCTCAAAATTTTGTAGTGGCCAATAGCTGTCATTATTATTTGAATAGCTTATAGTTATTGGCCTTCTATGCCATTTACTATATTTAACAGATTATTATTATCTAGCATTGTTAATGAATAAATCATCTTATTTCGTAACGATAAGTGTCCTATTTAGTTCCTAGAATTTTCTTATCATTATAAATAGTTAATAGCCTAGGCCAATAACTGTGTAATTCGAAAAACTAACTTATACAAAAAGTAGGCCAATAACTATAATCTATTTTTGGTTATTTTGAAAAAATTATCTTTAAATTATTTTTATTTTTATATCAGGTTCGTGAAAAGACAATGCCGAAGATACCCCAATATACAAAAGAGGCCCTTGAGGAGGCTCTAGAAAAAGTGGACACAAAAACCATGTCATTAAGAGCTACAGCAAAAAAATATAATATACCTAGAGGTACCTTACAGTTCAAACTTAAAAATCCTACTTCGAAATCCCAATTCGGACCGACACCGTATTTGACATATGAAGAAGAAAATACGATCGCAGAGTGGTTGATTAAAATGGCCCGTAAAGGCTTTCCTAGAAAGTCAGATGATGTTCTCGACACTGTTCAAAAATTTCTAACTGATAATCCACGCGATACCCCTTTTGTCAATAATCGGCCTGGTCCGGGATGGCTGAAAGCTTTTTTAAAACGTCACCCTAGTTTAGTTAAAAGAACCAGCGAGGGAGTAACTAAAGCCAGTGCCTGCGTGTCTGAAGCGGACATAAAGAAATGGTTTCTTGAAATAAGAAACTACTTGACAAGTGAAAACTTGTTAGATGCAATTCAGGATCCAAAGCGTGTGTTTAATGCTGACGAGACAGGATTTCAGCTGTGTCCTTCTACTGGTCGCGTACTTGCTGCTAAAGGAGACAAAAATGTTTATTCTGTGGAACTTGGAAACTCTAAAGAAAATGTTACGGTACTATTTACATTTTCCGCTGATGGCAAAACTTGTCCTCCATTAATTGTATTTCCTTACAAACGACTGCCTGAAAAAATTGCGACATCAGTGCCACCTAAATGGGGTATCGGACGCAGTGATTCAGGGTGGATGACGGCAGATGTTTTCAACCAGTTTATCACTGAAATATTTGATCCATATCTTACTGAAAGCAACATCAAAAGACCAGTTATTCTATTTATAGATGGTCACAAAAGCCATATCACTTTGCAGCTTAGTTTGACTTGTAAAGAGTTAGGAATTGAACTAGTTGCTCTTTACCCCAACACTACCCGCATCACTCAGCCAGCAGATGTTTCCGTTTTTGGGCCTATTAAAAAAAGATACCGAAATGCAGTTCGAAAATTTCAATCAGAAAACATAGGAGAAGTGGTAACAAAATTAAACATCGCTACTATCCTCAAAACTGTTGTAGATGAGTTGAAACCTGAAACTATTGCAAATGGTTTTCGAGCATGTGGCTTATGTCCCTTTGATGAGAATGCTTTAGATTACTCCAAATGTTTAAGTCAATCAAAGAATATAGAAGAGTACAGTTATGACAACAAGCTCATGTCCCTAAAAGAATTTGAAAACATTGTAGGAGCCGAAATGATAGACAAGCTAAAAGTATTAAAATCTCAAGGTGTCAACAAGAATGAAACGTCTCCTACATTGTTCAAACTTTGGTCCTTTTTTCAATGTGATCGCCCGCAGAAGGAATCAACAGATATTGAAATACACTATGATAATAATACAGCAACAAATGTAAATCTAACTAATGAAAATAATGTGACCACGCTTAAAATTACTATGACACCTACAAAAACTACTCATCTTAATAAGTCAATAACTGAGTACCTGCCCAATGCTCCAGAAAATAAGAGAAAGTTTATTCGGAAGACGGAAAAAACCTCCTTTGTCATTACTTCCGAAAATTTCAGATCAGCTATTGAAAGAAAAGAATTAGAAAAACAAGAAAAAGAGAATCAGAAATTGGAGAGAAAAAGAAAAAGAGAGGAGAAGGCAGCTACACGGGAAAAAAATGCTGGGAAGACGAATAAAGCTAAAGGTGTTGGAAAAAAATCAAAAAAAGTTACCAAAAACAATGAAATTAACATTGAGACCGAAAATGAAAACTCTGAAAAGGAAAACTGTATTAAAAATGAAATTAAAAAAGAAAACAGTAAACTAAAGATAATATCAAATATAGAAGTAGTAAATTGTAATATGTGCAAACGTTTAGCTGCTAAAAATAAGTCCCTATTGTGTGATTCTTGTAAAAACTACTATCATCGTCATTGCATTCCTAGTAAACACGAAGAGCATTTGCCAGATGATGATGAGCTTTCTGATTTTGTATGCCATAAATGTTTTCTTTTAAATGATAATGAATCTGAATCTATTGAGGATGAAGATAATGAAGAAGAAATGTTTTAATTGCTATACCCTTGTTTTTGTAATTAAACATGTCTAAAGTTTAATTTTATGTATAATTTACGATGTGGCTAATAACTATATGATCTCATGGCCAATTACTGCAATGTTAGGGCCAATAACTACAGTTTTAAGTTTTATGTTTTTATGTTAATTTTATTCCTAAAACGTTTAGTAACAATGTATGTGTAATGACATATTTGATAAATACATTAATATAAAACCATATGGCATAATTTTTATTTCTTTCTAACTAGGAATTTGAATTTTAGTAAAGATTTTAAAATTTGAAGTCGCTTATCTGGCCAATAACTGTACCGTTTCCCCTACTCATATTTCATTTGTTGAGAAATAAATACCTAAAGTAATTTTGTATCTCTATCAGTCAACATTACGTTACGAAAATGAGATCTTAATGCAATGAAAAAGACAATGGACTATAAATATTTATCAGGATGTGTACCCATGCCAGCAATACGCCGTATGTACTCGTTATACGTAGAAAACGATCACTATATAATTATATGGTACAGTTTACTCTAATTATCTAAGTGATCATATTACAAACCTAGGCACGCACACAGTGCGTCTATTACTCGTTGATATTGCATTGTGCTGCGTGACCTGAATCTACTTTTACTGATACTCGCGAGTCAACTCTCTAACAGTGTCGCTTACATGGTACTTACCGTCGTACCTCGTCTTTTAAATCATATAACTGCTCACTGGTACTACGATACAAACAAAGGTGTTAAAAACCTCGATCTATTGGTTACTTTTTAGAATAGAACAGGTTTTTCCAAATCAGGCTATTTGTTTGTTTATACTTTATATACAAATAAATCTAATGCTGAAATTTTTGTCTTAGAAATTATCTACTAGTTCACTAGGCATAGCAAAAGCATAAGGTTTGACTGCAGTAGGCTGATAAAGAAGGGTGGTGTATGTGTACATCTTTTTTAAATCTTTCGCAACTGGATATCGATGTAACCTTGTCATTGGAAGATGTAACAGTGTCCTGGCCAGTCCTTTGACAGATAAAGCTAACATAAGATTTTTTTTAAATAAAAATACGTACGTTGAACGGGAAGTGGGCCGGTCATGTCTCCAGACGAACTGATGGTCGCTGGAACTGAAGTGTGCTAGAGTGGAGACCACGATAAGGCAAACGTAGTGTAGAACTACTTGAAGAAGGTGGCTGGGAGCGGATGGCGATAGGTTGATTTGAAATAAAAATAGGCTATGATGAAGCGTCATAGCCATAATTGTGGCTAAGCTCTGCGAATAAAGATGAAAGAAATAAACAAAAGACTTATAAAATATTAATTAGAATAAAGATAAACTCAGAATATCGTATTTCAAATTATAACAGATTTAAATGAAGAAATTTAATTTTAGAGTTTTTCTTCTATATATTAATTATTATCATACCTGTTACATATGTGAAATCAACCGCCAAGATAGTGGTTGTTGATTTTGTGTTAGAAGTTTAATATCTTTTAATACTAGATAAATCAAGTTTGAAAGTAATAAAAGAAAGGCATGCACAACTATAGAAAACTGAGTATTAACTGTTGTAGTAACCCTTCTGCAAGCCGCTTCATTGCAAGGCTTGGTAACGAAAATAATTACTTTATAGATGTTAAACGACTATTTCTTGAAAAAGATTTAAAACACCTTTTCCAATAAGAGCCACAAAGTGACGCTGTCTAATAAATCCACCATCTTAATTGCGCTGAGATTAATTGTAATAAAGTGTTGTTTTAAACAGTGTTGTCACCTAAATACCATGAACCGAGACAGCCAATTATCGGATTTCCCGCCGTGTACCGACCGCTGTCACGGGGAAATTTACGGGACAAAACAATTCGCTTTGATTTTGCAGGGTTAATCCTCCCGGGATTTAAATGTTACATCTCGACAGTTTGTTGGAATTTGAATTTTCAATATAAATACGGTTTTGGTAGTATTTTTCTGTGTTGAGACAATTACATAAAGTTAAAGTAAACTTATGAAATTTTAGTTTTAAATTTATTTGTTTTTATAAGATTCAAGTTATTTATAAAAGTATTAGGTAGATAAAAAAATTTAAACAAAAAAGAGTAATACTAAGAAATTAAGGGAGAATATGACAAGTGACTTTATAAAATAGTTCTACGTAATCAGTTAATAAATTAAGCTAATAAATAAACCATGGCCTGCAGCCTGAACTCATGGCCTGCGCTGCACACTTTATGTATCGGCCACACGTAATCTATGACGCCGCCTGGTTTATGGTTCATGCAATCATTGAAATTTACTGCGTTAATGTTACTCTATGTTGGTATAATGGTAATTAATAGTCTTTGGTTAACCTTCAAATTCGGAATTCAAAAGAAACGAAGCCAGAAATGATTAAAGTTATTACTTTTGTTTGTGGAATAAGAGGCAAAAAGGAAGATGGATCAACTGCTGGTAAGTAACAATCACCGTTTACGAACATCGGCAACCCAAGAGTTAATAGTAGTCTAATGCCTTTTGAGTGTTGTCAACCCAGAACTGTAGGTAGTGGGTGATCAAAGGTGAAATTTAACGAAAGCTATTTTCTGCTAGGAGGTTTTATGTCTCCACATATGCTGAAACATAGCTCACCAGGCATGCATGCTTCTCCTCCAGCATGGCACCAAGAATTAAAGAGTACTGTTTCCGAGAGAAAAAACACATTATCAAAAAAAAAAATTGATACAGGAATTAATGTGATCAATAAATGTTATACCTATGAATTTCCTTACCGTTTGGCTTAAATTGAACTTATTGTGGTCAGACTATAAAAAATATTTTGAGACTGTTTTAGTATCAGAGTGAATGATATTTTTTTATAAAAGCCGCATTATTATTATTATATTTCATTTAATAGTCCCGGAATGATTGTTTTTATTAAATTTATAATATAATGGTATTCGTACACTTTTCTGTAATAACCTTTACATTAAATTAAGCCGTACTATTTTGTAACTTGTTAATTGTGGCATTGAACGAAATTATGAGAATGTAAACGAAAAATAATTAAGTCACTTTATTTCCATTAACTAAGAAATAGATCAACCCGTAGTTTTGGCGTTAGGTGCAATTTATATTACAGTACGCCTGGTACGGGGCAATCCCCTGGGATTAGCAGGACACGAGGAGCGGAGGAACTTTTTTAATAGCATAAAGAGGATTTTCTCGCTACTGGCAATTGTGATGTTGTTGATTTAATAAAAGGTTATAGGTTATGAATGGATGAGATATAAGTATATCTCAGGGGTATGATAGCTTAAAAAAACTATTAAAAATATACACTCGATATAAATAGTTAGTTAGATAGTTATTGTTAGTGTTATGCTTCTATGTGTTGTGATATCTTTTTTTTTTAAAAGACAACACCGGCACTAGGAATAAATCCTGTGTCGCGGGGGACTTTACAAAAATACAAGAAATGGACACAAAGAACACCCAGATTCAGAACAACAATTTATGGATGACACAAAGTGTTGTCCCATGTGGGACACAATATTCAGCGCAGTAGAGTACGAAAATATGTACTAATGTAAGTCACAAAAAATAGTTCCCCGGTTCGATAGTATCCCTATGTAGCGAGTTACTAGCCCTAACTAAGCTCTAGTAAACTCATTACGAAAGGAACAATGAGTGTTAATAAAATTATTTCTCGATGGAGCAAAATAAATTCATAGTATTGAGCAATATAAGGCGAATAAGAAAATTCAGATAACGGAACAATTTATGTAAGACGGCCGGTGGCGACTGGACGCAAAAAGCGACGACCCGGGCTCTGTGGGGTGTGCCTTAGTAGAAGCCTAAGTCCAGCAGTGGACTACAATGGGCTACTAATATAGATGACGATGACGATGAAAATTTTCTTTTTATTTGCAAACCTATAAGACTTGGTTGTCGGGCGTATATTTACCATCTTCAGTAGAGATCATAAAAATTCCGTGTTCCCGTTATTCGAAGCTAAGTTAACTCATAAAGATTTATTAAAAATGTAATTTTTATTTAACGGTCAAGTGAAGAAATGTCTCTACCCTATGTAAGTGTAGCTTGCAGCCTTCTATTCCATTTTTACGCTTTAATAATGAGAAAGACTGCGAATAAACTATTGAATGTATCGCTGTATAATCACCATAGTTACTTCTTATTTTTAGAAGGTATACGAGTAATCGAGTACCTAATGGAAAGTGATTACCGCTACCCCTTACCGGGTGTGTATATCATTGCACGACTTGTGCCAAGTTGGGATTATTCTCAAATGCTTTTAAAAATAGAAAGGTAACTCTTAGGATCTCCCCTTTAGAAATTAAATATATCTTTGTTGGTACTGACTCTTCAATTAATGACTTCTATCAATAATTCAAATTGTCCGTGCAAACCAATAGCTCGACTATCATTGCACCTCATGAGCTTGTTGTTAATTTGCTTAATAATCCTAGTTGACTGGCTAGTTGATTTAGCGGTTAGTGAATGTTACTGATAAAGAAGTCTCTGGTTCGCTTCCAGGGTCGGAACAACAGCTATTGAGTTTTTTTCCAACAACAGGCCTGAGTTTGGAAGTTGGGGTCTCAACCTTCGTCCCTTGGAGAGCGCATAAAGCCGTCAATCCTGCGCCTGATCCAACCTGATAGCCATTCTAACGAATTGTGAGAGTGAGGGTACAGAAAGTGCACCTGTGTTTGAGCACACACTTGTGCATTATAATATCTCCTGCGCAGTTGGCTGGCCTCCGTCGAGTGTCCCCCGTGGCTTAATTTAGCTAGGAGTACATCATCATCATCAACAATGATGCTGATTCCTTCCTTCATAATTAACTGTGCTATGAGTAAGATCTTTTGTTGCGTGTTTAGGTATAATTTATCAGTAATGGGAATATATTCAGAATTACATTTAAGTATGTTTTTGTATGGATGCGAGAAGCCAAGGATTAAACCGAGCCGTGTGCAATTGGAGAGACCTGTAGTAATAGACTGCAATTGGCTTTGATGATAATGTTTTTAGAAGTTTGGTTACCATAATACAGGCTCTGCCTAGTTGATATCACGACCGTACAGTGTTTGAGATGATGAAAGTTGTTATAATTTTATCTACTTATAAACCATCCTTAAGAAAGTTACCTGACCTTGTCTGACTACAAGTGTATACCTACACAAAGATATGTACCAAACATTAGATTTCATAATTTTAACAAACAAAAGTCTTTAATAACAAAGTGTCAGAGCTTTGAACAGATAATGAAGATACAAGTTTTCGCACTCGATGACGTCACAACTTTGGAAGTAAGGGACGGTGCCTCCAGACAAATGTTGGTAACATTGAAAAAGTTACCCTAACTAGAGGGGAGGGAACGAAAAGACAATTATTATTCGGTTGCGTATTCTTTTGATTTGGGAGTATACTTTGTTTCTGGTTTTTTCTTTTTTGTAAACTTACTTAAACTAAACAATGTGTTTGCTTGTGATGCACATAAAACGAATTTTAAATGCAGAATTAGGTATGTATGAGAAATGCCACCACATACAATATTTTTTTTTAGGCACAGCGGGAAGACAGTCTATGAATAATCTTTTTAGACTTTAAATTTTTATGTAAACTTATTTTATTTATGTGTTTTATTTTTATTTACTTGAAGTAATTTATAACTTAATACTTAACGATTACTTAACTTACTTAATGATTTTAAAATTGTGAGATTAAAACATGTACATCATAGTGCCTCCTTGTAACATACATACATATGCTAAAAGGAAGAACTATGTCGGAACAATTATCTTCTAATCAAGTGGTATTCTTGATTCTCTTTCTTATTTCTTTTTGATGTAAAACATCTAATGCAGATGATGAGAGCATCTGTCGTCGTAGCGACGCGTCGCGGTCATCATGCTTTGTGATAGTATGAGTATATTTAATGCAGTGTTGCGACGCGTCGCCAAAAATAAGTGTCTTTATGATTATTTTTCCATAGAAACAAACGTACCTAAATTAATAAACAATCAGTTAGTATCTTTTTCTTTTAAAAAAATCATATTAGTTTTTTGTTATACTTTTATTATCTTTTCATAATCTATTTCTTTTTACGTACTCATTATCTATTACTACAAAATAATCTCGATATTTCACACCTGTCTGAAGCCCCGCAAGACGGTATTTTTTTTTGTACTGAAGTATTTAATTATACTAGTGGTCGCCCATTGGTTGAAATTCGACCATAATAAATTTAAGTTGTAAGTGACTTAATATACATTATTAAAATATAATATTCAAACATCATTAAGGTTCTACTGTGGAAAACTAAACTACTATAACCACAGATTTGACCAAGACTGTCATTTGCCAATTTTTTTCTTGAACAAATTATATGAAATTAAAAAGAAGTAAAATAAAGAATACCTATTTAAAAAAATGTTTATTAAAACAAAATATGCTATAAGAGGATGCAAAATAAAAAAACATTTTTTATCGCATATTGCAATAATTTAATTAATGACTTAAAACTTCTCTGAAAACAATGTTTTTTGTAAAAACTCTTTCATCGTTTGCTAAATGTCCTTGGCCATTATATTCGGATATATAAAACCTTAAACCAGCGAATGAACGAACTCTACTTGCTGCCCATGTGTAAAAACTGGCCGATTTAATAAAACTCCAATTTTTGGACTGTTTTGTCCAATTCCAGTGAAATTTCACGCATTATATTGTTGTTACATGTTTGACTAATACGTTCTTGTAATCTATAATTAACAGCAGTGTCAACATCATAAAAATATAATTGTGCATAACATGGTGAGAAACCATATGCAGCAGTCATTAGGCCTGATCTGTGATAAAAATTATCATGTATTTTAAAATAATACACTCCACTTGTAACTACCTCAGCAACTTTGGCTTCTGAGCTAAATATAGCAAAACATGAATTATATTTCCTAATATATTCTAAATAATTTTTTGATTTACATTTTATTGAAGGTTCATTTGAAGTAAGTCAATGAGTACAATGATTTAAAATATTCATTTTGACTTAAGGGTGGTAAAATTGCTTTACCCTTGTGACAACATGAAGTGAATGCAGTTCGGTCGCCTAAAGTCACTTCAGATTCAAAATGTTTCGCATTGCAAAACCTGCACTCTAAATCCATTAATCCACAATCATAACTTAAAAACACATTTGGAATGACATTTAGAGCACATTTAAATGTACGGATCTCTCAAAATCACTTATTTATCCTGAAGTATATATAATTACTGAAATCGTAAACTACATACTACAACTACTAATAATTGCTTTGTACCAGCAATAGCAGCAAATTATATTTTTTTTGTACCTGAATGTTGTCATTGCAGATTGCTGCTACAGAACTTTCTTTATGCATATAATGAAAGTCCGTGTACATTTCAATGTATCTTACTGCTACACAACTCATATATATGTACATATTACATAAATTTGTATAAGCGCTCAGTATTTCACGTAGGATTCGTCAAATAAAACTTTTCTGTTTGACATTCAACTATGTCTATAAAAAACAAAAGAGACAATTTGACCACAGAGTATGTATACGTGTACAAATACTTGTGTATGCGTGTGTCAAATGCATGCTGGTTTGTGTAATGTTTTATTTATTGATTTAATGTACTTTTTATGCATTATTATTAAAATCTTTTTTATATTAAATGAGGCAAATAAAACTTTTTTTTTGATATATCTATGACTATGGACAAAAAGGCGTGTACAAATACTTGTGTATGTATGTGTATGTGTGAAATCCATGGTAGTGTGTGAAATCCATGGTACTGTGTGTAATGTTTTATTTATTGATTTAATGTACTTTATAAGCATTATTACTGAAAAATATTAGCGTTCTGCACTTTTCCTACACATAAACTGTAGTGTGCCAAATTTTATGCTCCGGCGTCCGCGCAATTTTCGTAAAAAGGGGTCCAAAGTTTTTGCATCACGTATTAATATATAGATTTACTAAAGCGTAAACCTGGTAAAATTGTGGTCAAATTTCTCTGACAAAAAATAAAACAAAAAAATATTTGATTATTATTAACATTGATATTAAGTTTATAATTGATCGTAAATCAACAAAGATAAGTCAGGTATGCCGATCACACGGCTCGGCGCTCCACAATCAATCAGTCGGCACTATCTATCGAGTGTTGTAGTGTCGATACTCATCAGATCTCTTGGTGGTCGGATTTAGAAGATAAAATATTATCTTTTTACTTTTTTATTTAATAGTATTTATATAATACTTGAAGTATGATCTGAAGATTTACATACTAAGAAAGGTAAAGATTCTGAGCGCGAATACCGTACAGCCGTATTTAACTGATTTTTAATTTGTTATAGGAATTGTTTTAAATTTTTACATACAGTTCTTATCTTATTCAAAATCAATGCCTACTAAATTTCATGTTTTTATTCTTTATTTCATTTATCAAATTATTTAATAACATTAATGAATGAATGTATGTATACCTATATCTAACATACAAATGAAGAAAAAAAAGGTGTGCGTCTCGAGACGTCCGACAGAAGTGATAAACTACTAATTTAAGTTGAACTGTTAAACATTGAAACTGTTTAACTTGAGAAAAGTTTGGGTTATTACTTATTATAAATTTTATGTAGTATAATATGTATATACTTAGTCTGGCCATAAATACTGTTACACTTAATTATAAAAAAATATTACATTTGAATTTCGAATCTGTCATTTTTATACGATTGTTCATTGTGTTTTCTCATTTTGGCGCCAATACATTGTAAAATATTTTGCGATATTAAAATGGTGTGGGGTGATAAAGAGAACCGAATCGCTGTGATAGCATTACACAAAGTAGGTATGGAGCCAAATGCAATTTTTAAAACTCTCCATACACTTGGTATTAGTAAAATGTTTGTGTACCGGGCTATTAATAGGTACAATGAGACCTCCTCTGTTTGTGACAGAAAAAGATCTGGCCGTCCACGTAGTGTTCGTACGAAAAAGGTGGTCAAAGCAGTAAGGGAAAGAATTCGAAGAAATCCTGTCCGAAAGCAAAAGATTTTATCTCGGGAAATGAAGATAGCACCTAGAACCATGTCGCGTATTTTAAAAGATGACTTAGGACTTGCAGCCTATAAGAGACGCACTGGCCATTTCTTAACTGATAATTTAAAGAAGAATAGGGTGGTAAAATCGAAACAACTACTGAAGCGGTACGCAAAGGGAGGTCACAGAAAAATTTTGTTTACGGATGAGAAAATTTTTACAATTGAGCAACATTTTAACAAACAAAATGACCGTATTTATGCTCAAAGCTCTAAGGAAGCTTCCCAATTAGTCGACAGAGTGCAACGTGGACATTATCCGACTTCAGTGATGGTTTGGTGGGGTGTTAGCTATGAAGGAGTGACTGAGCCATATTTTTGTGAAAAAGGTATCAAAACATCGGCACAAGTGTATCAAGATACCATTCTTGAGAAGGTAGTTAAGCCCCTTAACATCACCATGTTCAATAACCAAGTATGGTCCTTCCAGCAAGACTCGGCGCCGGGTCATAAAGCTCGGTCCACGCAGTCTTGGTTGGAATCGAACGTTTCGGACTTCATCAGAGCTGAAGACTGGCCGTCGTCTAGTCCCGATCTTAATCCGCTGGATTATGATTTGTGGTCAGTTTTAGAGAGTACAGCTTGCTCTAAACGCCATGATAATTTGGAGTCCCTAAAACAATCTATACGATTGGCAGTGAAGAATTTTCCCATGGAAAGAGTGCGTGCTTCTATTGATAACTGGCCTCATCGTTTAAAGGACTGTATTGCAGCCAATGGAGACCACTTCGAATAAGCTTTTTATATTTTTAATTGTTTTATATTTATGTATTAAACTGACACACTGTAAAAGTAATAAATGTTATTTGCAGTTAACAATTTTCTTTTTTCTTTATTACAATATTTATGGCAAGACTAGGTATTAATATGATAATGTAAGAAAAGATTATTTGAAAAGAGAACCGTCTGAAATATGGCAAGCGCTCTGGATTAGAGTCGGAGAGGAGCCTGACCACCGCTGCCGTATACGTGAGAAAAAGAGAAGGCTGACAGACTGGCGCCGTAACGCGTTACGTAACGAAACTTTACTTTACTTTTCCATAAAAAGTTATCACGTAAAAAATAATGTTTCACTTGCTTTTTATTACAATATATAAGTATGTGGTGTTGATAAATTACTTCAAGTTTATCGTCCACTGTCGTATTTTCGACTCAGTTCATCGTACACAAACGTTTTATTAAGTCTTTAAAATTCTCAGAGGACAAATCCTAGACATAATTCTATTTAATGATCCAACTCCGCACTCGAATGCAAGGTCAATTGACGAGAAATACGAACCGATCCAGTTTTTCCTGTTATTTCTATAAAGTGACCACCAAAATCTTGATCAACTTGAAATTTTAAATTTACTGCCAACAATATCAATGCGCCAATGGTGTCAATTACCATGTACTATCGCGTGAGGCTATAAACCTCTAAATTAAACAACCATAAAGATACATGGCACCCATGAGAATACCTCCCATATACTAATTAACTCGATATGAGAGCCATAAAACTTCGTTGTTGCATAATGATATGCTAATGAGGCGCTTTGTATTTTATTGGTGAGGTATTTAAATTGAATGATATGTAATGTGTAATATATACTAAAGAATTAAAATAGAGACTGTTAATAGACGAATAGCTCCAGTCAAAATTGGAAACATTTGATTTCTGTGAAGTGTTCTTTGTGTTCTAAAAACGGAAAACTATATAAATCGATTTTTGTTAGTGTAGAATAGCACTGTTTAAATTGTTAGCAATGAAGTACGATAACTCGAAAGTCTAAATCCGACAACTCGAACATAAATTATCGATTGTAGTGATTAATGTTTGTTTGTCATTTCAATTAGCGTTGTTATAAAAGAAACTATAACTGAGACCTCGGGTATACGGTAAAAATAATAATGTAACGAAACTGTTTATTTTTCATAGTGATAACTATTGATTAAAGTCGTGTTGCTTTTTTAATAAACGTTCTTTATAATTAGTATATACCGTCATGACTTTTTACTGTTTGTAAATGGCACTTGTTGACTCAAATGCTATTATTATTTTTCCTCACATATCATAAGAGATTGTGTAACAGGAACCTATTTGAAAGTCCTTGTATTTAACATTAATAAGTACTTTTATTTAACGAGGCGGGCACATTAACAGAAAATTGTAAGTGGTAGATTAATTAAAATTAATATGAATACCACTGAAATATTACCTATGTCAATAATTTATTTTACTAGAATTTATTATTGAGCGATAGATTTAATCTATGTGTTACCGGTAATCTGTATAGTTCAGATATCCTACATTATTATACAGAATATCTGAATTATATACCGGTGCCACGGTATTCCTAGGCAATGTATATAATGACTGAGGCGCTTAAGTAACTTTACCTAGGCAATACTTTACTTTGCTGGCATACCGGCAATGTGTAATAATAATAATATATTTTATTTGCTTTAAACATGGTTTACAAAGGTGTTACAATTAAATTTTTTAGAGTACATACATGTTTTGCTAATAACTACTAGCATGCAAAAATTTTACTTAGTCTATTGAAGGAACGCCTTAATACTATAAAAAAATGTAATATAAACAGATTTTGGTCTGTATTTATCAATGCTATGTGAGTACCTATAAAATTACGGACAAATGAAACATGCTCTGTTAGCTTAAAATCAACTTTATTCAGAATCATGTAGGTTGGGTTATTTTAAAACAGTGGCCATTAACGCGCCGGATTCCCTCTGTTGTTGTTAAATCATTTGGATTAGATGAGTCTGAGTGGATTGTTGTAGAGTGAGAAGTGAAGTGAAGCTGAAGAGTTTGTTTGGTTTCAAAACAATGCGCTAATCTTAGGAACTATTGGTTCGAAGTGAAAAGTTTTTAGACTTTTTGTTAACCCGTTTATCGGGGAAGACTGTAGACTAAATAACGTGACTCCAAGAGGAACTGAATATCAGTGAAAAATGTATCGCGAAAAGGGAGTTTTTTTTTCTATTCGAGTGAAACAAATGAAGTTGCCCGAATCAGCTAGGCAGGGGCGGCCTTTGGCAGGGGCGAGCAGGAAAGCCGCACGGAGCCTCACTTGTGCAGGGGCTTTGTGCACTGGAGCAACAACGGGGATTTCCCGTGTATGATTTCTCGTGATATTTTAACAGGCTTCCGGTGTCGATTGTTTTCGGCTCATGCTTTTGAGTTCGAGCAGTAGCATGTACGTGTTGCGTGGCATTATTTATTTTAAGTGCTACGATTAAAAATAATTTCACAAAAGCAAGGGCCTCACGATGAACTACCCAATCGGGGTCTCGCAATGATTACTCTCTTGGGGCCTCGCAGTAATTAACCCGTCTGCGCAGCTCGGAGAAATATAAAGAGTAGAGTAATACAGTAACTATTTTAATATCAGATTTATCAATATAATAGCCCAAAACTAATGAAATGATAAAACTCCTTACATATTTTTTATCAATTTGACTTTAACCCGTGCACCTATCTGAGGATATATCTATCCATTTATGGCATCAAAGCTTCTAAAAGGATGCATCGATTAAGTTATTTGTGATGGTAATTTTATTACGATTGTTCTTGTCTATAGGTAATCTAAAAATGTTTACTTGTTTGAAGAGCATCAGTTTGTAATCATGAAATATGTTGTCGAGCCGAATAATTTAAGTTAAGTTAATGCCACCCGCACTGAAATATAATGTTGTCATTTTCATCGTTTGTGGTAACCCGATCTTACCCGGGAATTCTTCGCAACACCCTGCCCTGCCACTTCCTAAACCGCTACCGTAGTCAGGAGTAGTAGGGCGTAGTAGGGTGTGGAGAACCTTGGGAAAGCCCTATGTCCAGCACCCAGGAGTTGGGGCGGACCTCTGCGTGACCTGTACTCGTGCCTGCAGGTCCTACTCCCGTAGTCGGCGGCGACACCGCGAAGAAGGCGAGGAGGGCCAGCTTCATGAGGAGTACTGAGAGGCGCGGCAAACTCTGACGGTGGCCATCAGCCGCACCAAAGAAATTAAGAGAAAGGAGATGCTGGAGGGTCTCGATCGTGACCCCTGCGGTCGCCCTTATTGTGCGGCACGACAAAAACTTCGCACGTCGCCATACCTGCCCAAGTGCTGGCCCAAGCCCTCGAACACATGACGGACCGCCTCAGGTCCTGGACGCTAGCTTGGCGTCCGAACGCTTCCCTGAGAGCTGAAAAAGCGGGAAGCTGGTCCTATTAAGGAAGCTGGGACGGCCTGACGAATCGGTAGCGGCCTATAGACCCATCGCGTTGCTGGACGAGGCGGGTAAACTGTTTAAGAGGATACTCTCTCCCCGCATCGTCTGGCACCTCTGCAAGGTGGGCCCAGATCTGTCGGACGCCTAATTTGGTTTTCGGGCGGGGCGTTCGACGGTCGATGCCGTGCTGCGCCTGGGGGCCGTTACCGAAGAGGCGGTGAGCTGTGGCGGCGTGTTATTCTTGGTGTCGTTGGACATCGCCAACGCATTTACTAGTCTGCCATTTAGCTGCATCAGGGAATCACTCCACTACCATGGGGTGCCAGAGTACCTGAGGTGGCTTGAGACAGACTATCTTGAGGAGCGTACCATCATGTACAAGGACTGAGACGGTGTTCTGAGGCGACGACTCATGTCGTGTGGTGTTCGACAGGGGTCTGTTCTCGGACCACTCCTGTGGAATATGGGATACGACTGGGGCCTTCGAGGTCGTCTTTCCCCCGGGTTGGGTGTCATTTGTTACGCAGATGACACATTGGTCACAACTCGGGGGATGAACTTTCAAGAGGCGGCACGCCTCGTCACCACGGGTGTCTCTCTAGTGGTCGGGTGTATTGAGGCGTTGGGGTTGCGGGTGGCCCTGGACAAGACGGAGGCCCTTTTGTTCCATGGGCCCTCGTCGTGGTCCACCCACCGGCGCCTCCATTGTAGTCAACTTGGTCCTCGTACCGGTTCAGGCCCAGATCAAGTATCTGGGCCTGATTCTCGACGGCAGGTGGCACTTCCAACTGCTTTCTCCAAAGCTGGTCGGCGCTGCTTCTGCTCTTGGGTGACTTTTGCCCAATTTGGGTGGAGCCAGCATCGCGACGAGACGGCCATTCGCAGGGGTTGTCCGGTCAATGGCGCTGTATGGTGGACCGGTGTGGGCGGCGGCTCTGACCGCCTAGAATAGGGCTCGCCTCTAACGCCCTCAGAGGATATTGGCGGTTAGAGCCATACGCGGTTACTGCACCGTATCGACGAAGGTGGCGTGCGCCTTGGCCGGAACTCCTCCGTGGGATTTGGAGGCGGAAGTGCTCGCCGGAGTTTATCGGTGAACGCCTAATTTCCGGGTGGGTAGCGGCATACGGCCCCGCCGGAAGAGATACGCGAGTGGCGAGAGGCCGCCCGTCGAGCCACGATGGCTCATTGGTCGTCCCGGCTGGAGGCTCCATGTGCTGGCTATGCCGCCGTGGAGGCTCTCCAGCCGGTCATCGCCGAGTGGGCAGGGCGACAGCACGGGACCCTTTCCTTCCGACTGACGCAGATCCTTTCCGGGCACGGTTGCTTCGGGAAGTATCTGCCCTCGGTCGCCAGGAGGAAATTGAGTCCCGCCTGTCACCACTGCGACTGCAGTGAGGAATCGGCTCAGCACACGCTAGCGATTTGTTCCGCCTGGGCGTCGCAGCGTGGGGTACTGACTGCAGTTATTGGAGGAGATCTCTCGCTACCGGCCGTTATACGCTCCATGGTTGGCAGCGACAGTTGCTTTACCGTGGTCGCAACCTTCTGCGAAGACGTAATTTCGCGGAAGGAGGCGGCGGAGAGTGCCCGTGAGGACGATCTCCACTCGGACCCAATTCGCCGCCGGCGAATCGGGCGGCGGAGGCGCGCGTACCACCGCCTCATGCCGCCTTGAGTGTGGCCGCGGGTGGACGGAATGGGTTTTCCCCTCCATCCGCTATAGTAGTCAGCCGCGAGGAGACAACGTCCGCATGTGCCGTACGTCGCCTAAATGGAGAGTTTATCCGCAGATGGTGTCCGAGGTAGCGGGCAGGCGCTAGGAGGGATTTGGACGTCGTAATAACAGCTGTTCCCGAATCACTTCTATGTCAGGCGCAGAGTGGCACACCGTGTGGTTTTAGTCGGTCCGATTCCGACACATATCCGCCGTAAACCCCGGTGGGGTGACGGCCCGAAGATGTTTTCCAAAGGTTAAAAAGAAAAGGCCGATGTCCAGCAGTGGACGTCTTTCAGCAGAGATGATGATGATGATTTTCATTATGCTTATTATGGTCAATTATGTTTTTAAAATTGAAAATTTACGTTAAATGACGTAAAATTTATTCTGTCTCTAAAATATTTCTTTATTTCTTTCAGTAAAAGAAGCTTGACAGAATTGTTGGTACGTCACAAGGATGGTTTACTTTCGTCTAAGGGGATCAGTTAATTTCATGGAATACTGCAATCTTAAAATGGTAGTAGTATTGTAGTAAAAAAAAATAAAGATCATGATAACAATAAAAGCTCAAGAAGGTACATCGAATGCCTTGTGTTACGAGATTGATAAAAATCTTGTAAAAATATGAATAAAAATAAAGAAAAGTTGTCAGAATCTCTCAGATAACGGTTAGACGACATTACATTAGTCAGATATATTAATTCCGTGGCACATAAAAAGGGAATAAAATTAATTAGGGCGGTGTAGGACGTTAGAGACGGTGGTCGGCGGTTGCAAATGATCCCACAGCGGAAAAAATCATTCCGGATGCGAGATGGTTCTGCAGATAATAAATTGTTTGTAGAGATCGTTAACGGACCACCTATTAAAAATGTCTACTAACGTACTTTGGTATTTGTAACTTCTGGTAAAGTGTAGTGAAGGTAAACCGCCGTTTTCTGTTTCGATCTATTGTTTTGGATGTAGTAATATCTGTTGATAAAGATATTCCAAGTATAAAATAAAGTTAAGTGATTTCAAAATACTGTTGGTTAAAATTCTTTTTAATTTAGTTTATCGAAAATGTCGATGACAGTTATGTTCAGTAACTTTTTTTTCACGAAAACGTTGTAATTTTAAAACTTAAAACGTTTTCGTGAAAATAAATAAGTAAATAAATAACATAACATAAATAAATAAGTAACACAACAAGAAAAAAAAAGACTTTAGTGTTGGATGTTATTTATAATGCTATTTGCATTGTTACAACAACGACGTTTTTCTTTATAATTGAAGCAAAATTTATATTTAATTGCAATCCAACTAAATTAGGACCTACCCACAGTTGATTGATGGTCCCATTTTACGAAGTTCATGGGCGAATAATTACTTCATTGGTGGATATGAACGCTCTAACCACATAGGTATAAGTTGAAATTTTAACGGCACTTCGAGTAGAAAAGATCTGAAATAAGAATTGTGAAATTATTAAAATAATGTAAGCCAAGAGATGAGAAGAGTTAAAAAAGAGTAATTTTTGATTTTTTTGGAGGATTTACATGCATTTTAAATACTCGTATACCAATTAATATTTTCTAAAATTCAGTTATTGATCGCTTCATAACAAGTACTTCTTCAAATGGCTCGATCATTTATCTGGCAAACTGCGGTTAGTTAAACTATGGTTTTATAGAACCATATATTAAAGATAAAAGGTATTATTAGTCATTACCAATCTTTTTTCGCAATTGAACACAAATCTCATCAAGTCCGCCATTACTCGGTGGACTTTACGTCGTTGGAATGAGTATTTATTGGAAAGCCATATCTGTTCTCATGGCAGTAAGTACGTGCTGGCATGACGGCCCTAATGAATTTCCTGCACGTCTTACTATCGAGCGCACGGATCTCTAAAAACAAAATAAATTGCCGCTTTTGAGTGCGGCACAAAGCAGGCGCGCGCTGCTCACGCTTGTTTCATTCAGACTATCAATAAGAGTTCTGAGCGGGACACGTCTCAGCTCAACAGAAAATATATGTTAATTGACTTAGAAATTTGCTTATTGTAGGATTTCAATAATATTCTTCTAAAAAAGAAAAAGTATTATGTTTTAGGTTATGAACCTCTCGAGTTCTTTGATATAAAAGTTTTTTTTTGTTTTTTCATATATTGCTAATACGAGAAGTTAGTAACATATGTGTCGCGGAAGATTTTACAAACGTACATAAAATGAATGCAAAGAACACCCACTTGTGGGGATCGAAACCATTTAAGCCTCTACGCCATCCGGGCAGTTAAATTCCTCATTAACGGCTCAGATTTATTCCCCATATAAGAAAATAATGATTAGTTAAATTGTTTTAATTATATAATCTAACGACATTTTTGATTTATTATTGCAGTAACAAAGCTTATCATCGACAAAGAATAAAATCATAATATTAATTACTTAGAAACTTAACTAACTTACTTAACTACTATTTACGAGCATTTCTACCGTTAAGTGAATTAATACAATTACTATTAAACTATATTATTTACGTTGTTGCTGTTGTGAATAGTAGTAATTTATTTAAAATCAACAGCACCCGACTAATGACTTAAGGTTAAATAAACATGCTTACAAGAAAACTATAGTTATAAATAAAAAAACACAAAAATTATAATTCCATAAATAACTTGTAATTTTATTCTTCTGATGAACCTCAACGATTCCCCCTTCCGTTAAAAAAACGCGGCGCTCGCAACTTGTTGTCGTGGGTGTCTAGGGCTATCGATTGATGTTCAAAAGAGACAACATTATGACCCCATAACTGTGTTGGAAAGAGACGGAAGAAGACCTTCCGAGAACAAGATAGCATCAGGAATTACGCCAGGAAGAGAGAGACGTCGCTGGCGCAGTCAATAAAAGTTTCTTTTATCGTATTTTTTTATTTAAGTCTCTTTAATTTTTTACGATTGTTAAGTGGTTATTTATTCATAACACCTTTGTCGGTTTTTGTCGCGCTCATTAAGCCGAATTAGTTTGAACAGCCGCACACCCTTCTCCATAATGTACGCGTTATTATGACTTTTAATATTTAGCCCGTTAGGTTTTAATTAAGGATGTCAAATATACTTCAAAAATTTAAATACTGTTAAATGACTGATTACTGTTCTGGAGATAATATTGCGTGCTTAAAAGATAATCCAACATTGCATTGTGTAGACTATTTTCTATTTGTTTAGATTTAAACTTCTGAGAAATCTTAAAAATTTAAATTATCTAATTAGTAGTAGGTATGTTAGATAAAAATCGTAAGCAAATATAGCGTTAAAACAAAAACACTGATAAAAAGTCTAGAGAGTTCCAAACAAATATGTTTATTTAAATTAGTAATTTAAATTAGTTAAAATACTCTACTATAATAAATAATAAATAAGTAGAGTATTTTAACTAATTTTAGAAAAAATATGTATGATATTATTTGAATACAGGTATATTTATTCCAAAAACAGATACAGTTACTGTTTTAAAACCCTTTCTTTAAAATAAACAAAAACAACAAATTCATATAATAATATTAATGAGTTCAAATTTTTCGAATTCAAGTCAAATTCGAATTACAGACCCTTATTTCGAATTTATTTGTTCGAATTATGCCCTTGAGCTACTAAAAATATTGCTCACACTCCCATATCTAACTGTTACGTACGTATAGTTATTTAAGCGTTATGACCATCTCTCATTTCCTATTCCTAAAGCGCCCAGTCAACAGCCCATTACTTATGTCATTTTAGGCGCACTAAACTAAACCTACTAAAACTAATTGTCGTAGACAAATTATAAGTGTCATATATGTATTAATTTTTACACGTGGCACAAAGGACACACACAAATCTTACATTGTTAATTGTAATTAATGTGCTTTTAATACTAATATTATTAAGCTGTAAAGTTTGTTTCTTTAGTTGGTTGAATGCGCCAATCACAAAAACTACTGATTCGAATGGAGAAATTCTTTTAGTAATAGATAGTTCGTTTATTGAGGAAACTTAGATGCTACATAACATGACGCCACAACCAATGAGAACCGAGCATCAGATGAAATTGCACGAGTCAGCTAGTTTTAATCAATAAAGTTGAGAAAGTGTAAATAGATATTTGTCACTCAGTTATAACAAAACGGCTAAACTGATTTGCATATATTTTGGCACAGATCACAGTTGAAATAGCACGTAGGCTGCTTTCCGAAGAGAAATAATTCACACAATCATTTATTAGCCAAGGGTAAAAGCAAAACTCACATATGTGTTAAAAATTACCAACATTTGTAGCCACTGTTTAAAAGTATAACTAGGACAGTGACTTTTAAATTAGTATTCACAGTTAGCAGCAATTAGCTGGTTGGAAAAACTATCTACTTACCAGTTAGCAGATAAGATAACGCAGGTAATTTGAAAGAACACTGTAAGGTTAAGCACCTAATTGTAATTTTATTACAGCTTTTATCTTAACTTGTTCTGTTAGTTAAATTAATTAGTAAAGTAAATTAATTCTAATTAAAAATAATTAATAACCAACTAAATTCTAGACAAGAGCGCAAACAGATGGCGTTTTTAGGGTTCCATACATCGAAAGGAAGAAATGGAACCCTTGTAAGATCACTTTGTTGTCCGTTCGTCAGTCTGTCAAGACCCTTTTTCTCAGGAATGCATAGAGGTATCAAACTGAAATTTATATCAAATACTCAGGTCTACTGTCCCCTGGAGCTGTGAAAAAATCAAACTTCTAAGCTAACGCAATCAAAAGATACAGTCGTTTATGGCGCTAATTTCTGCAAATTTTTAGAAACTCGCAGGGGAATTGAAACCTACAGGTACTTCCCGTGAACTCAGAATCTTGAAATTTGGTACGAAGCAACATCTTATATCGCAGATAAAGGAAAAATTGCGGCAACTGTAAATTTTTGGTAACATCATATAACAAATATATTTTTATAATTTTAAAGTTAGTACCCCTTTCCTCATGAACACATTTAAATTCATATCAAACACTCAGGTCCATAATACCTTTAAGCTGTAACAAAATCGAACTTCTATGTCAACACAATCAAAAGAAACAACAATTTAAGCCGCTTATTTTCAAACTCGCAACTACTCACAAGGGAATCAAAACCTAAAGGGTACTTCACGATACTGTCGGTGCGCGAGTCCGACTCGCATTTGGCCAGCTTTTTATTCATCATTAGTCTACAAGCTAGGTAGTTGTGCGCTGTTGTTATATAGCCTATTATCTTTCTCAATAAATAAATTCTCTAACACTAAACCAGAAGATTATGAGAATAGTTCGTTCAACCAAACAAACTTTTTTGTTTTATGATAGTATCCACCTGTATATTATTATAAAATAAGTAATTATTTTTTAAGTGAGTCTTTGCAGACATTTTATCACGCACGAAGCCGAAAATTCTCTGATTGAATATAATATTCTTACCCAATTTTCTTTGCAATTCCACGAGTGTTATACGGTTTGCAGAAGAATGCGGTTCGGCAAAGATCAAAGGCGAACAGCGGTCTTCTTTGAATAGTTATTGTTTTTGAATGTAAGTTTAATTAAAGAACATAAATATTATAAAATTTAGGTTTATATTGGTAATTAGGAACGCAACCTTATCTGTTGTAAGTTGGTATTACTGTATAGTCTGTATTTTGTTATGTTGGCTACATTTTTGACATTTATAAACCTTTTTGATCTCCGTAAAGTACGTTATACACGAAATATAATTTTTCTCTTTTTTTTCCGTGTTCTAAACCGTTTGTTTTATTATGGAAACACATAAATATCAATATATTTTATATAAAGTTAGCATAGTTAGTCTTATAGAAAGTGGAGAAAAATTAAAACTGTTTCTAAGAGTTCCTTACCACTAAGAAATATAACACTTATATTAAAATATTAAGTATTTATATATACACTCACGCTTTTATTTTCAAATGGGTAGACATGTTAAACGCCCGCATTTTGACAAATACAGTAATATAGTCACAGTTACGTAATAAAGTTGCTTTTAAACTAGCGATTAGATTGGAGTATACGGAGGGTAGGAAGTAAAAGGCCCAGAGGCTGGAGTCCTAGAAGATAGTTATACCAGTCTCTGAACATCTGGAGACCACGTCATCGTGGTAGTGTAAGGTGTGAAAAAGCATCTTGCTGGGCCGCCGCAGTGTGATTCACCATACTGCGTTGTGTGCATTCACAATGAGTACTGTGACCACAACTCTTGCATTCTATTTATGCTTTCCATCAAGCAGAGTAGAGTCACTTTGGCAGGCTCTCAAAACAGAAAAAAAAAGATACAAAAAAGTATTGTACTCCAAAAGCGACAGATCGCAACAGATGCTTAATAGGGTAAAAGGGAGACACGATATTCAGCATTGGAAGAATGATTAGAATGGTTTGGGAGTTTATTGAAAAAATTGTATATTAAAGGATACACTTCATCTCAGCTCATCTCAGCCAAATTACGTCCACTGCTGGACATGGACCTCCCCTACACCTTTGTACCTTACACTTAAAGAGAGTGATTAGGGAATGTAAGTAATAGTTAGTACTTTGAATCGGGTAGTGCCCAAAAAGTTCGAGTCTTTATAACCCAACCAGTTTAAAGTATTTCATAAAAAAAAATGTTAACCAGCATCTTATGTGAACAAAACTGGGGGCAACATCTAGTATAGCGAAAACGAAGCTATTGTCCCTGTATCTCCGTATACAGATCGCGGCCGCATGGCTTCCTGCATTACTGCACGCATACTAATACTCTTCCTGACACTGCTTACCTTGTTGAATGCGAATAAATTGCATAACTTAGTACATTGTTGCCAATCTCAGTTTTAAAGGACACCTGCACAACTATGAGACTTGTAGAATAACTAATGGAAAAATCGTTAAGAACTAGTGTAAATATTCATTTTAAATAAGGTTTAATTGATGGGTTAAGCGTCAAAATGATTTTTTACAAGTAAAACAGAAGTTTTTGATTTCCTGTTGATATATACCCGTTTGCAGTGTTTTCATCATCATCATCATCATCATCGTGTCAGTGATAGGACATATAAGTATACCTAGATGATATCTTCCATTAATCCAGTAGACTTGATGACTGTGGTTTGATTCAAATTTGAACAAATACTTAACTTGACGTAACTGAGCACTACTAAGAAATCAAATAAGCCTTTTTCTTCTCTGTCGTATCGCTCTCGGCAGCATTTGTAGTTATGTTGAGATGTCCACGTCAGCTATAGAGGAGACGCAAACTTCCATGCGATCCCTCGTCATTTCTCCCTGTTGGAAGAATGGATACATATTTTTTTATTGTTTTTCTCAGGCTTAAAAATGTATGATACCTATATAAAATAAAGATTACAAATGTTTATTACAATCATGAGGAATTCTTAGAAATACAAGTGCTTAACTCAATTTAAAGATCAAACGGATGAGGTCGCATAAAGCGACGCGGCCACCATACCTATCTCTATGAGCTTTCCATTGTACAATGACTACCTACCTAGTTAAAAATTATAAAAATTATGTCTGAAACGAATGGACTTATTGCACAGTTACTGCAACAGTTTCATAGAAGAGACATTATGTTAACAAAGGAGAAACAAAACAAAGACAGGCTCGACCGGTGCAGTACTACCCTCCCACAGAAGACCATCCTAAAGCGCCAGCATCCGTGTTGTCGTGTTTCGTAGGTGAGTGTGAGACCGGAGGCCTATTGATGCAGGGCTGACAGTTATCGTGGTAACTGTGTAAGTCTTATACTATCACGATGACTGTTATGCCTATTATGTCGCCAAGCGGGGTGTGTAAAAGCATCTCACTAGGTCACCATAGTGTGGGTCACCATACTGCATTGTCTGCATTTGCAATGAGTATGGTGACCACAACTCTTGGATTCCATTCCTGCTTCCCATCAGGCAGAGTAGAGTCACTTTGGCAGGCTCTTAATATAGAAAAAAAAATAAACTACATAACTTGAAAATAAATCAACCACATTGTGCTATTTAAGGTCTTATGACGATTAGTATGTTTGTCATGGGTATATTTTTAATCGATTGACCGTTATAAATGGAAACGCACAGTCACATCAGAGTCACAATCCTCAGCAATGAGGAAAAGACAAAGAAAACGAAGGATTATTTTTAATTGGAGTCGATCGAGATCTCTCAGCACCACTACCACTATTTTCAGTATTATAATTATTTGGATAATGATATGAAATGAAGGGTCTTTGAACATTTTATTCGTCTATTTGCGGCGCCCGTTACCTCGAGATATGGTTGTGAGCATATCATGGTAGATGGTAGGTATATGTAGTTCCGGTTCACGACACAAGTAGCACTAGCACTACTTGAATGAAGTCTGCTGTGTGTTTATGTATATTTTTAGATAAAACAGGAGCACAAGAAAATCCGTATGGATGGAAACCTTCCAAAATGGAAAAAAACCTTTTTGGATCTAGAGAAGGAAATCGATAAGATTAACAAGACAAAATTATGTACATTGTATAAAGCAGGTAAAGATATACAGGTTGGAGTATAATTAACTAACTTTAAAAAAAAAAACAAAAAACAAAAATAAAGGTAGGAGAATAAAATCAACTATGAGCAAGTTGCTCACTTGCTTTAGAAATAAGACAGAAAAATAATAATGGGTTAAATTTAAAGGGGAAATTATGTGTTTTATTAAATTTATAGATGATATTTCAGAAATAACCTATAATACAAATAACTTAGAACAACTATTAACAGGATTAAGTGTGAACTGTAATAAAATTAAAAATTTTGCCAAATCTCAATAGTTTCTTTATTAAAATCGATAATATTTACATAGAACAGGTAAAAAGTTTTAAATCTTTAGGTAGCCGAATAACATAAGAATCATAATGTACCCTGGACATAGTAGAAACTCACAAACGTCAAACAAGCCTCCAAGGGCAAGAAAAATCTGTTCAAGATGAAGATTAACGCCGAAGTAAAAAAACAGTTCATTAAACATATTGTATATTTGGAGTATTGCACTTAACAACTGCCAAACATAGACGCTCCCCTAAAAAGAGAGACCGATTGGCAGGATTTGCAACGTAGTGCTGAATGCTGATGGTGAACATCAGCCGAATAGAGAAGAAATGGTTAACGAACAGAGAGATTTTTAAATATTACTGACAGCAGAAGAAATGACATGGTTGTTCACTTGATAAGACACAACAACTTCTTAAGAACAATACTGGAAGGAAATATAGAAGGCAAAAAAAAGTAATCAGGCCTAGATCAACTTATAAACAGTAAGTCAAGGAGAAAGAGGGAGACGTGGCCTACTGAGAAGTCAAAGAGATCGCAAAAAATAGACAGAAGTGGCGATTTTTCCATCGACAAGGGCCTGGCACTGGCAAAAAAGTTGATGTTCGGTTCAAATGGGAATTAGACATTGACGTTACGCTGATTTAATAAACCAGGAGTAGTATAATTATTCTAGAATTTTATTTCAACTTTCAACTTAATTTTATGATACTATCATCCTATAAGACTACGATTCTCGTTATTTCATTATATATTATATTGTTACTGTAGATCTTTAATATGGTGACGATAAATATGCAGAGACCTAGCGGGTGGGTAGTGAAAAAATCAAGGGACCTGGTGAATTTTTCGCGAAGGGGAAATTAACCCATGTTCATGTAAGTCATCTAGAGACCGGCACACACATATGGATGTATTATTATTCAATTTGAGTCATTGATATTGTTAGGCTCTCAAACAACAGCAGAACGTCATGTGTGCTTAACGGCTTTATATCGTGCAAACCTTCAATAACTTGTCACGAAATCGAACTATGAATTGTGCCTAAGACTACCAAAAATACAATGCCCTGATTCAGTATTCTGATTACAATATAGACCGATACGTTTAAATATAATCTTTACTTAATTCGTCTTTTGGTCCATTTAAGCACCAGACCATAGACCTAACTAAGCAAGACATCACAATGGACCACAAAAGAAGAAAGTGGCGTACACAATAGTCGTAGGCTACAATGTGGGAGCTATTTACCATGCATAACTAAAACGGTAGATCTCGCATGTGGTAAAAAATTTCACTTTACACCGTGACCAAATATATTCTCTTCACGGCAATCATTTTTATGACTTTCTTTTATAGATATAACACGGATGTTTTTTAGTCACGACTTTTGTTTATAAACAAACGATCCAGTTATCGTAATATTAATGGATCGTTTTGTTGCTTTCTTTTATTTGCTGCATCAAGAACCATGAAAACATGTTTAAGAGCATGAGCATGAGAATGTATGACACGCTCCGACATTGATTTTTCACTGTAGTAGACCCACCAATTTCACCAGTTCAGGATAAAGTTTTAGATAGATACAGAAATTACGAATATATTCAACGTATGTAATCTTAAATCACATAGTTAACCTATTGATATCATATAAAAGTGTACATGGTCGGCCTTTACCTATGTATACATAAATAATTTCGATGACCGAATCAGATTACCCTGTCAGTCAGTTCGGGTTACAGGTATACGGTTCTAGCTTCCTTGAGTTATTGCTTACACTTTTAAGTCCACTTGTCTAATGTTCAGGTTCAAATCCCACACGGGACAACACTTTGTGTGATCTACAAATTGTTGTTCTGAGTCTGGGTGCTCTTTGTGTCCGTTTCTTGTATGTTTGTAAAGTTCCCCGCCACACAGGATTTATTCCTAGTGCGGGCGTTGTCTTTTAAAAAAAACAAAATAAAAGAAAAAAAAAAGTAAAATCTCCTTCCCTACCACTGCCTTCCCATCTTATCCAACTTTGCTTTGTAATTGAACTTTTAATTTTTTCATTTAATGCTTAAAGTGCGCGGTTGATTAGAAATAGCTCTTACTAAAATATGGACATCTACTGCGTGTCTGTTTATCTCTTCAAGGATACATGTAGACATCAGTATACATATAACACTCATTGCGGGGTTTTATTTCATAATATATCTGCCAATTATCTTAGCTCTTATAATACTCGTCAAAAAAAAACATCGTTACCTTGTCCTCCACTACATGAATAATTTGATAGACTCCAACAAAATGTGTTGAAACTTTTGACATTCTACGAAGCGGAACTCTTGATCCATAATGACAAATGTTCCTAAGAAAATATTTTTTCTTTTGCTTTGTTTGATGTTTTAATCTGCGGCAAAAACCTGTGTAGTTTATTATAATAAGACTAAAAGAAATGTTTTTGCAGATACTGATAAACACTGATCTTGTAACAAAATATTTTGGACATGACATATAAGTGTGAGTAAAAGAAAGGTAATATAATCTTGAGGAAAATTATTCGATCTTCTAAGGGTTTCATTAAAGGAAGATCGAAGTTGTCTCAAAAGACTGTTTGAAGAAAGAAAGCATGTTTTAATTTTGTAGCCTTAGGGCTTAATATAAACTTGGACAAGTGTAATTTCATTTATTTTCTATTTATAATAGAAACGTTATTGTTTACCATATCGAGGTCTTATAAGTAGGTTTATTGTCCAGTGAGGCTAATTGAAAAATATTTTAGTTGATTCTCATGTATAAGTAAACTAATTATCTGTGAGATTCGAATGAGATTTTCTAAATATACACTTTTTAAATATATATTTATATATAAATTAATAATTCCAATGTATTATTTATTTATTGAGTCACTACATATATCTATTATTTCTCTGTGTTTGATTTGTATTAACAACGAATTCTGCCGCCGATTCGACTAAAATATGAATCGAATTTAAAGTGAAGTTTTTAACTCGGTAATAAAAAGAGTAAATGTCAATTTTAGTAAAATATTTCAATAAATTTGGTAGTAGAGCCACGCTGATTTCAGCACGAACGGGCCGGCTTGACCGGGGCAGTATTACCCTCCCACAGAAGATCAACCTAAAGCGCCAGCATCCGTGCTGTCGTGTTTCGTTGGTGAGTGCAAGACCGGAGGCCCATTGAAGCAGGGGTGACAGTTATCGTGATAACTATGTGAGGCTTACACTGCCACGATGACTGTCATGCCTTTGACGTCCCCAAGCGTGGCGTGAAAAAGCATCTCACTAGGCCGCCATAGTATGGGTCATCACACTGCATTGTCTGCAGTTGTAATGCGTATGGTGACCACAGCTCGTTGGATTCTATTCATGCTTTCCATCAGGCAGAGTAGAATCACTTTGGCGGGCTCTACATATAAAAAAAAACTTGTTTTATAAAGCACCTACATTACCTAGGTTAATATGTGTGCATTACAAAGGATGACTTCGATTCTACAATACATACCAAATACACAGGATATAAGCGAACAATCTAGTGTCTCATGTGTTTCTACATTTTTAAAATTACGTGAATACAGAAGACGAATTT
Organism: Hypercompe scribonia; assembly: GCA_949316085.1. NCBI lineage: Eukaryota > Metazoa > Arthropoda > Insecta > Lepidoptera > Erebidae > Hypercompe > Hypercompe scribonia. The sequence goes on along the minus strand of OX438972.1, from coordinate 7,679,504 downwards.
AAAGCAAGATACCTTTCAGTCACAACCTTTCAAGAAGTAAGTGTACTCTAACCTTAAAGATCAGATCAGTCGTGGCTATCGAGTTGCATTATAGGTGTTCACGGCTAACGGTAGTTAAACCTTGACTTTTCTTTGCGTTTCATTATTCATTTATCGGGCTGGCTAGCCGGCCATATTAGCTACAGAACAGATAGCCGTTGGGCTAAACATTTTCTTGAGCAGATATCGTATTTCAGCAAAGGTAGGACGTCAATAGGCCAGGTGGAGAGATTATTTGCGCAAGATAGCTAACAGGAGTTGGATGTGAGAAGCCAAAGATCGAAACAAGTGGCGTGCCATTGGAGACTATGTCTGATGATGATGATTCATCAGTCGTGATTTGAGAATAAGTCACTTCTATACTATACAAGCATAGCTAGGTAGCAAAACTCAAATCTCAAGCTTACGTCATGTGATAGAATACATACTCGTAAATATAAAATACAATAAGTCGTAAGTACTCTGCTTTGTCAGTTGTTGAATGCGGGTTTCGGTGCTAGTATAAAGAGTAATTGCGCTCAACGCTCACCATTTATTCTCGATCTGTCATCACTTTACATTCAAACTAAGTATCTTTTTATCTACATATAACTATTTCGACAAAATTAAACTTAGGCAAGTGATTCAGGGCCTATAAGTTCCAATAATATTAATGTATGAATTTGCTTATAACAAAGAGATTTAGGTCTATAAAAGTACCTAAAGAAAATCTAGAATCCATAGTATAAAATCCGATTGGTTTGCGTCTAGACAGCATTGTGTAGTAAGACCTAGAATACTAGATATTAATATCAATATTGTCTTATTGTAATATTTTTATTTACAATGGAATGATTGTTACAAAATATGATTGTTTTAGTAGTACCAAGTAAGCAATTATTAATTATTATAAGAATTTGAGATACATCACACGGAACTGTCTGATTCGAAACTAGAAAGATTCCGATTACTACAATCAGTAGAAAAACTTCGAGAATAAATATACAATTGGACTGCAAGTGCGAAATTTTAATCATTAAAGGCAAGACCTTTATTTAACCGTGCTTGAAATTTATAACTTTAAAGACATCTCAACTGAAAGCAAATCATGAATTTGCTTCTCTGTCATAACTTTTAGTAAGGTTCAGTAAAAATGGTGCAATAAATTTTTGATAGAACCCATATCCTGTGAGTAAAACAAACTACCAAATATCTGATCGATGCTAACTAAATATCTAAATATCTAGAGCATTTCTTTTCAACTAGAATGAAAAACAAATTATCAACATGGTTCTATTATAAGCTTATTTATAAGCAAATATAATAACATTTCAATAAAGTACGTCATCACCTCGTCAATGACGTCACGGCCAGCGCACCCCTAAATTAAACAGCGGGGATGTCTAAGTGACGATAAAAGTAAATTGATTGCCGTTTAACCTTTCAGATTTTACTTTCCTTCGATGTAAATTTAATTACTTTTCTTTCACCTGACGTCTCTTTTATCTTGAGTTCTTAATCTTTTTATTGTGACAGTTTCTTGTCTTTAAAATTGATGACATTACAATTATAATGAGGCGTTATTCCTGTATTGTTAAAACTTTACAATTGAATCTGAGCTAGATTTGATTAATCTTTAAAAATTAACTCTCTTTAAAACTGACAAGCTGTAATATCAGTAGAGAACTGTAACGAGTAGAAATAATGCAGAAGGTCAAAAAGCCTTTAGAAATCTCTTTAGAAAGCTAAAGAGACACCTACGTGGAGCAGTGGACTATTAAAGGCGGACAAGGACAAGTGGACTATTAAAAAGAAATCAATCAATTTATTGTATTTTAACTTAAAAACAACGTTAACCTCTTTCGATACTCACACGTTCTTCAAAACTTTTTAACTGTGTGGTAGTCTCCGACGCCGAGCAAAGTGAAACCGCGTCGCTTTCTACTGCGTGCGCGCACGATTCGCATTTCTATTAATCATGACGTCAACGTCACGACGAACACGCCGCACTCACGCTACGTTCTCATCGCGTATACTCTTGGCAATAGCAATTACGAGTGTACACTGGCTGATGGATAAAAGATAAAGATATATGTTTTAAGCAGAAAGTGTACTTATTATTGTAATGGTTGAAAAGGTATACATTTAAAACATAGTAAGTCATGTGCCATATTAAAGAATAATGAACGATATTAAATGTTGATTAATTAATTTAAACGTAAAGTCGCGTAAATATCAGTTGCGCGAGAGCTATTTCTTGTACATTAGCTAGTCCTCGTTTTTAGGGTTTTGTGGCGAAAACGACACCGTATACTTTCATCAAATCCGTCCGCTCGTCTCTCTCACATTATTCTCACATTTATCTCATATATTATTAGTATTAGAAACCTGTAATTTCGCATGAACGTCCATATTAATTACACCGCTAAAGAGCTAAAATTTAATTGTCAAATATTTTTTCAGGATACCTCTAATACCCTTATAGGGGGGATACTATTTTTTACATTCATTCACATGATGTAAGCTGACAGATAGATCCCTTAAAGTAACAGAGGTTTGGTAAGATAATATTATGATTTAGGTATGCATCTGTGAGATCTTAGGTTTTAAAGCGTTGATTTTTGTTTTAGTAGTGCCTTATCCTGGACTAACAACGGTATTTGAAGATCTGAAAAAAAAATTGGTACATTTAAGATATTTAAACGGAAACGGAAACGGTTTTGTTAGTTTACGAATAATCGAAATAATAATCGACCGACTAATTCGACGTTATAGGCCGAAGAAAACGGTACCATGAAATAGTTTTAACATGAAATAACGAAACACCCTTACTTACTACGGAGCTCTAAATTGGGCGTGCCTCGACACGCACTTGCCGGGTCTTTCTTGTAGCCATTTTAGTATTTACACTATATTTTATTTATTTTATACGTATATGGATGTTATCGTATATGTGACTAAAACCACCACATCTGAAGAAGGATTATTGCACCAATGTTACGAAAATAAATAACACCATGTCGGACATTTGACACACAACTTATAAAATTAAATTAAATATAAATATATAATTTTATTCCTTGTATATGATTGATTCAAGCTTATTAATTTAGTTCCGTATTTCTAAAACTTTTTTGAATGAGGCTTTATTTGCTCCCGAATTTGGATTTGTAGTAGTCTCCGACGCCGAGCAAAGTGAAACCGCGTCGCTTTCTACTGCGTGCGCGCACGATTCGCATTTCTATTAATCATGACGTCAACGTCACGACGAACACGCCGCACTCACGCTACGTTCTCATCGCGTATACTCTTGGCAATAGCAATTACGAGTGTACACTGTACTGTTTTATTATTTACATATTTTTCGGAGTATTACTACCTAGTGTGTATATGCGTGCCATAAGAGGCAACTAAGGGAGCAAATTACACAAGACAACAGCATTGCAAAAAGTAGGAAAACTTGAAATAAAACAGATTTTTGGCACTATCCTCACCACTTGGTAGTAGCCCGAAAATCTACTTTCTAAGGAGAGTCCAATAGTGGACTATTAAAAGTTATTGGTGTATACTGTGTATGTATTTAACTAAAACCCTTTATTTACGGTCTGTTTTATATTAATGTTTTAGAAGTCCCTCTTCATGCAACACAATTTTTGTCAAATATCCAAAACCTGAAATAAATCCGATAACTTCATATGGGACACCTCGATTGGACTTTGTGGCACGGATATGGACCACGGCAATTTTGTTCATTTAATGCTTAGGTCTTAGGTTGCAGTTGGACGGCAAAAGGTTTGCACCCTATTACTCATTACTCGTAGGTCGCATTTTTTTTAATAACGATGCGTCATGGTCTGCGTAGAATCCCCAGGTACCATTTGCGACTGTATTTGGTAACGTACAATGAAAGCAATTTGCGGCTGGAAACAGAGGTGAGTTGTCAGAAGTCTAAAGACAGAGAGAGGACACGATGGCCCTAGATTCTGACCACTTCCTCTATTTTCGAGAAGGGAACCAGCCATCCCAAAGTGGCGTTGGTTTTATGGTCCATAAATCGCTCAGAAGCAGCATGGCAGAATTTGGCAATGTGTCGTCAAGGGGAGCTTACTTGTCTTAAGATTTTCAAAATATATTCTTTATAGGTCGTACAAGTGTAAGCTCCCATGACTACATCCTGGTGGTGACAAGTGTGGAAACAACTAGAGAGGAACGCTGGTAAACTTCCTCGAGGCCCTTGGGATAAATCTGATGAACACGTTATATCAGAAGGAAGTAAAGCTGGCGAAGCCCTGTTAGTATGATAAGAACAAGATCGACTTCATTATCAAAAACAAAAGTCATAAATTTTGGGACGGCTCTGTAATCAATAGGTTTATTATCGACACTGATTACAGACTCGTAAGAGGTACCGTGAATTTATACATTAAAACAGATCAGGCGCGCACAATGTATCCCGCAGGACGTAGACGATGCCGCCGACAGCCTGGTATGTTGGTCGCGACATGGAATATAATCACTTTCGACCGAAGAGCTTTTGACGAAGGTGGAATCTCAACAAGGAGACTCTGGATCTTATGCGGAAAAGATGAGCAACAGTAAGTGCCGCACGCCATTTGAGTGGTAGGAATTTGAACATCCCTGTCCCTCCGAGATCCACAGAAACCTATTGAATAACTATACTACTACCCATATCACTTCTCAGCCATGTAAACAAGTGGTTTTCGAAGGACGTTACGATCGGATAGAGGAATTCATATAGGCTGAGCAGAAAAAAAAATCCGTCATATCTTCGAGTCACCGATTCCACAATCGCTGAAAACTAAGGTTTTTAAATAATGCCTCTTATTTATAATGACACACGAAACCAAGACGTGGACGCTCATCGTTGGATTAGTCGACAAGCTTAAAGTCGTTCAGCAGGCAATGGAGCATGCGGTGCTTGGTATTTCTCTAGTTGGTAGAAATTGTAACAAAATAATTCAACAGAAGACAGAGGTATCCGATACTGCACGGATAATCCTCACATTGAAGTTGAAGTAAGCCGATCACGTTTCCAAGCGAACGGTTTCTAAAGCAGACAAGTGTTAAAGAGAAACCACGATTAGGCAAACATAGTGTAAAACAACCTGCGGCATGATGGACCAATGACCTGAGGGAAATCGCTGGCAGCGTATGAATGCGGACTGTTCAAGACCAAGATGGTCTCTTTGGGGGAGGCCTTCGTTCAGCAGTGGACGGCAATAGACTGAAGTAATGAATTGATTATCGAACACTATTATTTTTTTTATTTCAAACTAATTCCTGAGATTAGCGCACTCAATCAAACTAACAAATAAAATAATTCTTCTGCTTTATAATATTCGCATAGATCATATAAATTATCTAAGTGCCAGCATAATTATTTCTCCTGGATGGGAATTAAATCCACAGATCAGGAGTCAGAATGACTTACCACCAGACCATTCGTGTTCATTATCATTAAACGTTAAGGTAATCAAATACAGTAGGAAAAACTATTTAAGGGCAAAAAACGAAATAGCTTATAAAAATACTATCAAAAATTACAAAAATACATTAACATACTTTTCTATAAAATCCTAAATTTTTACCTAAGATATCTAAAAAGGATGTACTTATTGTGAAATAAAATAAAATTACTACTCGTGTGAAGTTTTTTTCTATACTAGCAACACTTGATTAATGCCAATCTATTTTTCCTGCCTGCGTCATCTCACCTGTCATTCGGTATGCGTGTGCTCGTTCAAACACTAAATGTGACTTCATGTTTGCATTTCTGTTTCGACCTATTTTATTACACGAGTATATAAGTATGTATAATAACTGACTTGATACTAACTTCTGAAAATTATTTTTCAATTGACCCTGAAAAATAACTTTGTTGTTTTAATAATAAATTGCTTTGCAGGAGCCCACGCAAAATGTCGGGGGGGTTAGTTTATATGAAAATACATCTGTACTAGAGATATTGGTCCATAAACTATAAGTTTTTTTTACATTAATTTAAAAGTAATAATTTTGTTAATAATGTAAGTGTTTTATGATATATACATATATACAGTTTCCAACCAGCTTAAACAATATAGATAAACGTATATGAACGTATACATACATGGTGTTTGGTGATCAATCCTACTAACATTATAAATGCGAAAGTTTGTGAGTATGGATGTTGGTTACTCTTTCACGAAAAAACTACTGGACAAATTTCGATAAAACTTTACAGGTTATACATCGGAATAATATATAAGCTACAATTTGTAATGGTTTTATGTAATTTTGGTCGTAATATAACGATATATGTTAATAAGGTCGAAAAAAAATCTGACCTCTGAGTTCTCTTGGTATTCGCTGCCTAAACCATTGAACATTGAAGTTACACAATGATGGGATACCGTAGGATTGTTTGTGTGTTAAAAAACATATTAATTTAAAATGGTCTGTTACGAAACTTAATGTGGTAGACGAAATTCCACGCGAGCGAGGCCGCTGACAAAAGGTAGTTTACAATATTTGAGTTTTTATTTTGTAAACTTTTAGAAACACACAACATTAATATTCCACAAAAGAGAGCACAGAAACAAAGGATATTAAATGTCCATTACGGGCTAGGGGCAGTTGTTTCTGGTAGCAACTTTTAGATAGTTTATTTCTTGGCTGATATTTGAGTCTGTTATAATAAATCTGAAGAGATTGTTTATTTTGTCGAACGTATTAATCTTAGGAACTACTAATCCTACTATTTGTTACATAACTCATTTATTGAGAAATGATGTAACCTATATATCATCTCACTACGTCTAATAGGAGCGGAGTAATACTCAAAAATGTTGCAAAAACGAATAAAAATTTTGAGAATTTTCATGTATTGCACTGAGGAGAAAGTTATGCAAAAATAATTTGTAACAGAATTGTTCTCCTTGTATGCTTTGGCTCAATATCATCCTTTTTATAGTAATCAAATTTATTCACGCCGTGGTGTACAGTGGCGCGAGTACATGGTACATACATGGTTGCCATAAAAACATTAAGAAGATATAAGTGTACTATCTCTACAAAATTAATTAAGTAATTTATTATGCAGCTGATGTATTGATGATATTTTTGAAAGAATTAGTAAAAGGTTAGTATAATTTCATCTCCTACATTTAGTCGTTATTATTCTTAGTAGTGTACTTTTTATTACATATTGAAATTTGGACATATTCAAAAATTGAATAATCAACTGAATTTATTTCAAGTCGGTTAAAGTGATAGAGTTACATTTGAACTGGTTTATGAATGTTACTTTGGTAGATATTTCGTCATACTGGAGTATTGACAAACACTGCGAAAGTAATACCAGACCACACAGGGTCTAGTATGGCATGATTGATGGTGTACGTTGTGACACGGAGTGGTTGCCGCTAGTCGCTAGTCTCGGCGGCGGGTAGCGAGGTGCGGTAAATCACTCTGTTTACCAATACGCCGCGCATTACCAATGCAAATGACGCCCTATTGAGCCGCCTGACGGGTACCGATAGCAAATGTGTGCCAATAAATGTATTTTATATCTTTATTTTACTATAGTGTTCGCTTTTAAATGCGTGAGCGTTAAATTTTTTGTAGGTAGAGCTACTTTTATGTTAAAAGTAAAGTTAAAGTAAAAGAGCTTGAAGTCCACTGGGTAAGTATGATAGTCAATTTGATTTCTAGCACAAAGATCAGTAAGTTTTTATAATTTTTGATATAATAAACATCAAGCAAGCCTATATATTAATTGTAGATACATACAATATTTCTATACAGTTACGTTACTAACCTTTCAACAGTGATTTGTATTTACGAAAACAACTGTTAAGCCTTTTTATACTTTACATGTGGCGTAGGTGCGATTCTCAATCAGTGAACATATCTACTATCTTTGGTCTGGATGTTTCTTTACAAGTTGAGTACATAAAAAAATAGGTCAAGGCCAAGCTCCTGTCCTGGAAACCGTATTACAGGTTATCTTTAGTTCAGATCCAAAACTGCCTTGTAAGTCGGTTTAGAGCGATAATATTATAACCTATCCCTTATTATCACTGTGAAGACGAATCAGTTACCATAACTAGCGTCGCCGAAACCGGTACAGAGATGGCCCGTACAAAAGATCGTACTCAAAGACACATTTTTCTTTGAGGACCACGCGTCCTTTTTTTTTTTTTTTTTTTTGTTGACGAGGCGGAAAATCCCTTCGGATCTCCTGCTCCTTAGGGTGCAAGAGACAGGAGTATGTGGTGTGCCCACTAAAAACCGCCCCGACAGCCGGCCTCTGGCACCCTACTCTGGAGGGGACCCGGACCATATGATTTCAGGTCCCCCCCAAATTGACACCATGCCCTGTTAGACCCTATCCCGGGGGAAAATATTTCTCCCCCACAGTTCTGACGTGGCGGCCCGACTGTAGGGTACTACCGTTCAGGCCGCCATCCTATCCCCTATCGCAGCAACTATTCTGCCCCCAGAGACCCCCACTCTCTGGTGGCTCGCGATCACATCGACGGATCATGACGCCGTCGTCTTCTTCTTCTTTCGGGATCGGCCCTCTCCCGATCCCGTTCAGCGGTCTCTTTATGGAGCATGACAGCTTCGCAAAAAGAGACCACCGCGTCCCAGCCCTCCTCACCCGCCAGCATGGCAGCAATGATTGCCGGCGGGGACAGGTCACGTCCGATTTGGTCGACCAGGACTCCGCGTTCAGACGCCCACGCGGGGCAGTCCTCCAGCGTATGCTGGGCGGAGTCCCGGTCGGTCACGCAGTGGTAGCATTGTGCTGTCTCCTCGCGACCGATCTTATTCAGATACTCACCGAAGCAACCATGCCCGGTGAGTATCTGCGTCAGGTGGTAGGTGACGCGACCTCCCTTCCTACCTACCCAAGCTTCAAGGTTAGGCAGAACGGCACCGACAGCGCGTTGACGCGAGTTTCGCGGCTGTTCAAGCCGCACGCGCCACTGTGCCAGTGCCTGTCGGTGAGCGTTCCGCCGCATTTCGAGCTCGTCCTGGTCTTCCCTGCTCTCACCCCGACGGATGGCGCGAGTCTGGTCATAAACCCTCGCGTCCATATCCGCTAGGATGTCCAAAGGCGGGAAACGTGCCAGGACTGTCGCCGCCTCCGACGAGATGGTGCGGTATCCTCGTACGATCCGAATGGCCGCTATCCGCTGCACTTGGTTGAGCTTAGCTCGGCAGCGGGAGAAGGCCGATAGGCGTTTGGCCCATATCGGCGCCCCGTAGAGGGCCATGGATCGTATCACCGCACTGTAGAGGCGGCGAACTTCCTCCCGCGGACCCCCTAAGTTGGGCAATAGCCTCTGTAAGGAGCCCGCTATCCCCCTAACTCGGGGGATCATCCGCTCGAAATGCTCCTTGAAGCTCCAGCGACTGTCCAGGGTGAGGCCAAGGTACTTAATGTGCCGGCCAACCTCGACCTCCGTTTCCCCAACTCTGATTAATGAGCTGGGGGGAACGGCACCTCTGCGTTTCCTGTGGAACCACAGTGCCTCCGTCTTATGAGGTGCAACCCTTAGACCTAGTCCTTCGATTTGTTGGACAACACAAGCCACCCCCTGCTCGGCGAGCTCCAGGACTTCTTTGAAGCCATACCCCCTGGTAGCAGGATAACGGCAATAACGGGACGCGCAATAACGGCATCCGTGTCGGACAGTACCTCCCGGAGACGTATGGCAAGCTTGTCCGCTAGAGCAGCGCTATCCTCGCCGGGGACCTGTAAGATCAGGGCCCCGGTCATGGCTCGCTTACTACGGAGCCCTCCAGTGATGCCAAGATCGCCCAGGTTTATTTTGGCTTTCACAGCCTCCATTAGCCTGGCTAAAGTCGTCTCCGAGCCAGGAGGTACAGAGACGGTGATGGCTGCAGCAGTGGGAAGCCGTGGCACGACCCTTTTCGTGTGTTTGGACGAGGCAATGTGTGCTATCGGCTGAGCTGTAGCTGTCGCCTTTTTCACAGCCTTGGCTTTAGACTTGCGGCCAAGAACCAAGGCCCAAGTCTCACGCGCTGGGGAGTCTCCTATTTGCTGCTGCCCCATTGCAGAAGGAACAAGCAGTGCTGGCGTAGGTGACATTTGAGCAGCCTGCTTCCTCCTCCCCTTCTTCTTCTTGGACGCCAGCGTGCCAACGTTAGGGGTTGCGGTTGGGATAGGCAAGCTGCCCCCTCCTGGGCACTGCTTCTCCAACATCATTCTTCGGACCTCGGCTAGTGCGCGGTCCACCATATCCGCGTACTGGGCATGATCTGGTTCTACATTCGGATCGGGCTGAGTCACTGGCCCTGTCCTCTTTTTTGGCAATAGACCCTTGTCATTCCTTCTCCTGTATCCTGATGGAGTTTTTGAGTTCACTTTGGGACCCTCACTGCGGAGTTTCTCCATTTCCTCCCGTAAGGAGGCTATCTGAGAGCGAAGCAACTCGTTCTCTCGCTGCAGCCTCCCTACTGCATCAGTCAGGACCGATGTGTCAGCTCTCCTGAGAAGTTCTGAAACACCAGCCCTGACGGCAGTCATGGCCTCTTTGGCAACAGTCCTTTTGCCACCTTTGAAGCCCTTCGTTCCTTGAAAGGCTTTCTCAATGGCTGATAAAGACTCCTGGATTTTAGAGTCTACAATGTTGGCGGATTGACCTTTTAGCTCTGTCATGATCTCTGTAGTGCGGGACTGCTCTTCTCCTGAAACAATCGGGGAAGTGCGTAGACCTGGTACGCCTTCGCGCTCCGTCTCTGTCCCTGTTCCTGTTTCACTCAATCCACTGTTCCTGCCCCTTGCTGCACCCCTCCTTGGCCTTGCAACCTTAGTGGGCCGGTTTTCCTCCGCCGGTGCCTTTGGTTTTCGCTTGCGGGCTTGGGTCGATCGCGAGGAGACGGAGAAAAACGACGAAGCGTCGCTATCTCCTGAATCCCCCCGTTGCGACTCGATATTGTGCCCTTCCATAGACTCTATGGTTGGCACATATCTACTGGCTTGGTCATTTCTATGTTCGCCGGACTGGGCGAGAGAAGACGCCGAACTCGGCGTTTTAGGTCGCACAAAACTTGAAGTGTGCGCTCCGGTTAATGTGCCCGGACTCGGACACCGCTGTGCACGTAACTGTGCCCCCGCAGAATACGATGGGCAGAACACTCCAGTGTCAACCGCCGAGGTTGAAGCTGAAGTGCCGAGGGATTCTCCGACCGCGGCGCGGTCGGTACCCTCCTGGGGTAGTTTGTTTTTATGAGTCACGTCCATTTTAGGTTTTGCTCTTATACGTGAGCTAACGTGGTGTTGCCCTAGCGGCTGGGATACCCCCCCAGCCGTTAACCTCTTCACCGGGCTTCCTCAACTTGGGTTAGGGGTAATTTTTTAAAGAGGTTTTCTTCCTCGTGGTCTTCTCTACCCTCCTCCCCGTTCGAGAAGACCCCCGTTCCCGATTGCTCAGCGTTTACGGGTTGGGCCGGTCGGTTGCCGGTGTTCAGCAGTGATCACCATCAGTTATTCCTTGCAGAACTTCCAACAGTAATCCCGTCGCCCCATGAGACGTCGACTTCCGACGTAACCCTCACACCTGCCCTCTGCGTAACAGAGGGACATATGGAGAATAACTTTTGGCATGTGGCCCAGGCCATCCTACCCTTATGATTTTTATAGAGGTTTTCTCCTTTTGGCCTCTCTCCTAGCTAGGTACAGGCCCCCGCTCCCGATAACTCGGTGTCTGCGGGTCGGGCCGCGCGGTTGCCGGTGTTCGGCATTGATTGCCACCAGTAGCTTCCCTTACACGAAGCATCTGATGGCAATCCCGTCGCCCCTCTCGTAGCCGTCGAGCTACACTCCCGGTGCCAGGGACCACATTAGCCGCGCCAGTAGCATGAGGTCGCGTGTACCACCTTCCGCGTGCAACTGGTGATCGTTGCATTGGACGCCGTGGTTTGGTCTTGGAAGGCAAGGACCACGCGTCCTAAAGAAAAAGTAAACTTAAAATATTTCTGAAGTTTGTTAATTATATACAATTATTATTCATCTCTGGTATTTTAATTCAATAGATTTAAAATTACTTTTGATTTTTCTAATTAAATACTAGTTTAATAATCCGTAAAACTCGAGGACAAGATAATAATTGTACTAAAACAATAGTTGTAATCTAACCATCTGAAATGTTATTAAATACTTATAATAAGTAAGATTACACCATTATTTAAAGGAAAAACTATCTGCTGAAACGAGATAAGTAGTATTACAACATAAGTAAACGCACGGCTTCAAACACTATTTTAAACAGAATGTTTATGCCACAGCTATAATCGTCTTGCAGTAATTCTTTCAACGTACATATTTAGTCTCAACAAATCTTCAATGGGATTAAGTAAATGAAAAGTAATTTATAGAAAATAAAAATAAACAATTTTGCTCGCTGCTGACCATACATAAATTTTCGACAGCATGTTTTGCTTTTGCGTGCCGAGCCTGCAAGTGTGTGTATACGTCGCCTTTACATTATACATACACAGCAGGACTGTACGTAAATATCACACAAATAGAGACTTAACCAGTTCCAATTGAGCTTCCTCGTCTGTTGCATATCTATAGCCAGTAGATCTTATAGAGGAAAATATTGTGAACATAAGGGGTCATTAAGAATGGTTGTTTAAATATATGTGTGGTTGCGTGTGTGCATATGTCGTGAGCGCGGTGTTAGCACTCGGCTCACCTTCGTGCGACCTCGTGTTTCGACACCGGCGGCCGAACAGCTAGTTATTGTTCCCCCGAAGGTTCGCGCGTTGCGCGCACGCCGACTACTGATGAGCTCTTAGCGTGTTCTATTTTTAAGTTCCGATACGAGTTTGAGATGTATGGATGTAGTACGATAAGTGTGCAAGGACTTTTAAACGAGGCATTTGTAAACAATGAGTGAAGAATGAGCGGTGAGCACGTATTGCGGCCGCGAGACTTAATTAGTTTTGTAATGGCAAACAGTAGGTAAACTCGGTCACTTGTATCAAGTAACTGAAAACTTGACGGTTATAATACCGGTAAAATAAAGTAAATAATATAAAATATCTCAGCATACCTTAAAAACGGGTATTTTATGTATTTTATTTTGTCTTCGTTTTAAGATTTCTTTACCTGTCTTCAAGGTACGTTGAATTAAATATACTTAGTGTACACGAATGCGGTCTGATGACAGTTGTGACGACGGATGACATAGCCAACCAAACGTAGGTAGTTATGCTACTATACTAGGTTTATTTACTTGGAATGAGAGATGTTTACGTACATCTAGCGGTATTTAGGATTATACTTAAATGAAGATCTTGCAACAGTATATTTTTTTCTTTTCTATATTAAGCGCCTGACAAGGTGACAAATTCATCTCATATTGATTTGGATAATCTTTTCCTACGATTGTCTTCTCTTCTATCTATTAAGTAAATAGGATTAGATTTATATACGGCGATACGTGAAGGTTTAACACACCTATATTTTCTATATTAAGAGCGTACCAAAGTAACTCTACTCTGCCTGATGGAAAGCATTAATAGAATCCAAGAGTTGTGGTTACAATACTCATTGCAAATGCAGAACATGCAGTATAGTGACCTACACTATGGCGGCCTAGTGAGATGCTTTTTCACACCCCGCTTGGGGACGTAAAAGGCATGACAGTCTTCGTGACAGTATGACGCTTACACAGTTACCACGATAACTGTCACCCCTGCATCAATGGGCCTCCGGTCTCACACTCACGAACGAAACACGACAACACGGATGCTGGTGCTTTAGGTTGGTCTTCTGTGGTGGTGTAGTACTGCCCCGGTCGAGCTGGCCCGATCGTGCTGAAAGCAGCGTGGCTCTACTACCTATAAATATTAAGGTAAGTATAGATAGTAAGGTACGTACTCGTAGGATAGACAGAGAAAGTTGAGGCTAGTTGATAATATCCATCATATCATGAAAGCAGTGCTTGTAAATTTCAACCTTCTCCACGATTGGTCTTTTTCGACAAAAATGAAAGTGAAACTCTCAAGTTTTGTTTTAATCAGTTGTGTGTAAATTTCAAACAATTACTTGCTTGTATGAATTAGGTTCGTTCTCAGAGGATCCATTGACCAGATCCATGATGGATCTAATAAGCATTTTTTTCTCGTTACATCTATTAATTTTATATAGAACTATAAAAAATGAATCTAGTCTAATCTTTAATATAATAATAAGATTGTTTACTAGTTACTAGAGTCTTTTTAAAAAGAACATGTTTATCCTGTCCGTAAGCTGTGGCCCTTGCTTTATTAGGCCTACTTTTAGTAAATTTCAACACTCCATTCGCACTTATTTTCAGAAACAATTATAACGCATTAAACTGAAATGTCAATAGAGAATACTAATAAACTTGCTCATATCAGAAAGACAGCAATCAAAACCTTGTACTTCCATTTCTATCGATCTAGTGAACAGGAGAGTTCTCAGCGGGATCTACAATTTTAAAAGCGTACGCATCCAACGAGAGATACATGAGTATCATATAGACATGAATCGTCATAAGATCCATCGTGAATCTGGCCAATGGATTCTCTGAGAATAAACTTTGTCGCTACAATAAGATGTACCTAACGCCTTTTATTTGTTGTTCTTCTTATGCTTATATTTACACAATGACTCGAACATACGGCAAACATTAATTAATTTCAAATATAACGATAGTTATTAGCTCTCTTAACAAAATATTATTTATATTCTAATTTAAAAATGTAACTTGCTAGTTTCAATATTAGTTTTTTTTTCCTATAACAACCTGTGTAAAAACATACGACATAAACTATGAACATATTTGACAGCCGCTTAGCAGCTGCCTGCTCCACCGACGAAGGTGTATTATTATGTTTATTCACAAAGTTTTCTTTGTATAAAACAACCACTTCTATTTTGTACAGTACACTGACACCTCAGTGTCAGTAAAAAATGTGTCGAGACAGCGTCGGCGTCGTCGCGTCGGGAGTTGCTCTTCACGCGTCTCTTTAAATTAGAGGGGGTAAGACCGTCCAGACTTTGGGGTCACCTATTATTCAACAGGCGGCCTACTCTCATAACAAACATTTTGACTTAAATGTACATTTGAGACTTCAGCTTACGGTTGGTTTAGGTAGGTTCTACTAGATTTATTATTATGAAATTTATTTCTGGTGAGGTGACAATCTCGAGATTGTTGGTGAAAGATACCTACATAACCATTACTAACTACACGGTAGGACAAATGACCATGGTGATCCGATTTCTATATTGCCATAATTGACCAAATATCTGCCAAAAGATCTGCAAACTGTTAAATTACAAAATTAAAAACTTAAAAATACAGAAGTATTTCGAGTGAGATGTAGGTGTGTATAAAAATTAACGCGAATGTTACCTTGAAAAATCTAAAAAATCATTATGACAGTACACATATACAACGGCCTATCTAGGAAAAATATCGCAGCTAAGTTAGTTCTGTGAGTTTAAGAATAATAGTTGCCTAAATTATATAATATAGACACGTTGTATAAGCTAGGCAACTGTTACTCTTATTTCCAAAACAAATTACAAAAATTGACAAAGATACAAAATGCATTATCTTCTTTTAAGCCTGTGAAAAAAAAAACTACTGACTCTATAATGCGCGTGGTCTCTGATGTTACTAATCTTCAGATATGAAACCCTTCAGAGCAAATAAATATATAATACACTATCACTAAATTACGGTACTAATCTTTGAGAGTGCTTTCCTATGGCACACATGACTCATCTCAAGATAATGCGAGAACTGTTGAGTTCAATCATTATTAAGCCTAAGCTAATTACGTTAAACAACCGTCTATCTATACCTACTTTTACTATACTCTGAACATCACATGACCTAGAGATTCTGAGCTCGTAGCGTAGGTATTATATTACTAAACTAACTTACACAGAAATTTCAAAGCTGAAAAATATTATTGCGCAACAAAAATGAGTTTTGTTTTGTTATTTCCTTATTTTTTTTTGCAAGCCTTGAAAATGAGTCAAGGATGGATCAGGATCAAGGATAACAATATGGGGAAATACATTTTCTCTAAAGATTTTTTAACAAAAGGGACTTTAAGGGTCGGATGGTGAAGAGCTTAATTCCCGACTTATATTTGTATAATCTGTTTACATAAATCTCTATGTCTACATTAAATTCATAGTTTAATTTTGGAAAACCCATGTGTTGTTTCCGTCACCTATTTCCTAATATCGAATAATGTTTTGCATTTATTGTTTAAAAGAATTTTCTGCTGATTACAAATAAAATGACTACGAAGAA
Source organism: Hypercompe scribonia (assembly GCA_949316085.1). Taxonomy (NCBI): domain Eukaryota; kingdom Metazoa; phylum Arthropoda; class Insecta; order Lepidoptera; family Erebidae; genus Hypercompe; species Hypercompe scribonia. Next base: position 7,663,143 of record OX438972.1, on the reverse strand, counting down.
TACTTTATTAAATATTTTTTTAAACTTGTAACACCACAAAGTAACGTTATAATTGTATAAGTCCTCTCCGCATTCCCTTTCTTTTCTTGTAAATATATAACTTTGTTTGTTTTTATACGGGGCTTTCTTTCAATTTCACGGTGGCGTGCCCCTGGCTTTTCCTTTGTACTGAATAATTTATGTTCACACCTCTATTTTATTTTATTTTGCGGTTTCAGCTCTTTGAGCGGAGAGATTTTATTTTATTTCGTGACGTGAAAAATGCGTTGTGATGGGATCGAGTGATCCCTTTGCAGTTTATTTAGGGATAGCGGTTCGTTAAAGATGAAAGAGGAGATTGATCCTATAATCGTGTTAAGGTTTGGTTTTTACCAGTTGGTGAAAGTGATTCTGATTGCGATTTTTTCTTAGGCCTATTTCTAAGATCGACTATCTCAGTCGCGCAGTGGTAGGGTATGCGTGTGCACTGCAGGAAGGTTCAATGACCGGGTCAGGACAAATGTTGTAAGATCTGCAAATATTTGTTTCATAGTTTGAGTGTTTTCTCTGTATATATATATATATGTATTTAAAAAAAATAATGTATCCATATAAGTATCCCATCTATCAATTTATCTGTGCAAGTTCTGCTTAGTTTGTAGCTAGATGGCGTTACATATTGATTACATTTTTATATCCATAAAAAAGGAAAACAAAAATTAAGACTAATTAATATTAAAAAAAATAAAATATTATAATAACAATTGATATTAATATTGTTATTCAATAATATGTTATACATTTTTTTATTGCTAAGATTAATTACATAAAGACAGGTGGAAGCAAAATGTCTCTAGCGTCTGACTTGCGATCAGGTGGTAGTAATTTCATTTTTTACTGACATACTTCATAATTGTATGTTAATAAGACAGTGTGTCAATTTGTCTAAAAAAAAATAAACCATTAATTTCTGAAGAGACCGTCCACATAAACAGACCTCCACTGATTAATTATAATAAAGTTAACTGTAAGTGATAACTTCGTGCATCTCGGGAATCGCTACTGAAGATTTGTTCGTTTTTTCAGAGTGGCTAACCCAACTTTACCGTTCTAATAATATTCTCCCACTCAAAGATACGCGATAACAAGATCCTAAAAAATACGAAACATTTAACCCGAGGAAAATCTAGAATATAGGGTACACAACGGCCTTTGCAGTATAGAAATATAAGCGACAATGCTCTTAGATTCGTGTCGAGTTTTAGACAGCCGTTTCTCTCGGACTTTGTTTAATGGTTTGCGGTCGTGGTGTCCATATATCTGGTTGTAGAATATCGCATGTTATTAACGCTTGGGTACACCTGCCCAGTGTGCTAACTTTACTACTTAATCTACATGTTAGTCTGTCTTATTTGCCTGACGATATTATGTACACTATTATTGTCCCCATTGTCGAAAACATGATCGGTGATACGACATTACGGACCGGTCAATGTACAGATCAATGTAAATATGACCACGGTTATAGCAAAGGTATTAGACGGTCTGCTTAATAGCCAGTTAATAAAAATATAATACTGCACGGTTCGATTTTATTTTTGTTAATTGGCACGTGGCACGATGGCCACTTTGGGTTCAGCAGTAAGCAGACTGTGCGATACTACACTTTTTAAGTCCTGTCACGGGCATTCAACGTGGTTTGAACCTGGTTTTTGGCCCTCTGAGAATAAGTTTAAAGTAGCTCAGCGTGCGATGGAGCGTGCGATGCTGGGCATATCTTTGGTTGATAAAATTCGTAAGGGGTTATTCGAAAGAGAACTAGAGTAACTGACATCACACGGAGAATCAGTATGCTGAAGTGGAAGTGGGCCACCCATATCTCCAGACGAATCGACGGTCGATGGAGCCGAAGTGTACTAGAGTGGATATCACAGTTGGGTAAACGTAGTGCCGGCCAGCCGCGCGATAGGCTGACGACTTGAAGAAGGTGGCTGGCAGTGGATGGATGCGAATTACCCAAGGCCGGAATGGTTAGCGTTCCTTGGGGAAGACCTTCGTTCAGCAGTGGACGATGATAGGTTGATTGATGAATCTATATTTAGTACTGGTACAAAAAAAATACAATTAGATGAGCGGCCAGTATATGTGATGAGTATGGGTCGAATAGTGGGGATTGACTTCGCTGAAATTGTTTAATTTATATAATAATAATAAATAATAAATAAACTCACAAATCCCACACACCTGCGTGAAAATCAAAGCCACGACCTCCGGTTTAGCAGTCGAGGCCACTAACCACTAAACTAAGAGGCCTGTCTTTATACCTGAACCTCCAATCAGGCTACCGGAGAGCTGGACATCAGTGGATATTAATAGATCAACGAAGACACTGGATTTAATATCAATATTCTTATTTCCTAAATATCGACTTCGAATGCCAAGCATATCTTTGGTAACTGCTTTATATTTCAGCTTTTTCTTGTCAGACAAGTCGAGTATGAGTCTTGAAAATATTACTGTTGTGTTAGTGATTATTTCCGAAATTGTTATTTTTTTTAAACAACGACAATGCCTGTACTAAGAATAAATGTTGTGTGCAGTGGATTTTATAAACTTACAAGAAACGGACACAAAGAACACCCAGACTCAGGACAACAACTTATAGATCACACAAAGTGAACCCACAACACTCAGTGCAGTAGAGAGCGGCGTGGCGACCGCTTAAATCACTAGGCCAACCGTGCAGAAAAAATTAAATCAATAATGATTGAATTAAAAATTTAAAAACCTCAGACACAATATAACACTTCTAAAAAGCAAACAATAAATACGTGTTAGCCCTTATAGTTTAAACTAGTAAATTTTTTATCTAGGTATCCTGGTTGCGTCGTGTTATATAATTTGCTATATGTATCAAGTTTCAACTCCATCAGTGCAGTACAAGTGTACTATGAGTCCATTAAGTGAATGATTACCTCTACATTTTGGAAAAGAACTGATGGCCTTGAAATGGCTGCACAGATTTTTATAAATCATACCTAAGAACACTTTCGATTAAGTCACCTTTCTAACAAAAAAAGAATTATCCAAATCGATTCACCCGTTTGCGAACTATGATGCCACAGATAGAATGATACACACACACGTCAAACTTATAACACCCCTCTTTTTGCGTTAGGGCTTAAAAGATTCGTAAATCAATGCAAATACCCTTATTATTAGAAAATTTCAATGAAGTTAGCACCTATCTTATCATTATGAAAACCAATATTTTAGTACGAATCGTATAATTAACGGTTTGTTAGAACCTCACTGGTCTTAATTAGAGCGTTATTAATACTCGAGTATTTAGGTTAAAGTGCAAGAGCAAAAGATTGTAGTATTCTTCTGATGTTGTCTATAATATTCTGGTAATATAATTGGGCAGATTTCTTGGTATGATTTTGTAAAGATCTTTTTTTTTCACCGAGTCTTTGCTAAGACTGGATTGAACCGGCTTTAAATCTACTACGATACAACTGAACTTTGACTTATTACGTAGCACGACTGTCATCAGACTTCAACGACTAAGTACTAGGCGAAGTCCTGGAAAAAAACTGTCTTCGGACTTTTAAGATTGTCAAAGATGTTTGCCAACCGGGAGCGGCGGTTTCGGACGTTATCAGAGGTACGGCAGAGACTCGATGTGTCAAAAATTGGTTAGCCTTTTATAGAATAAGCTGGTTAGAATTGTTTGACTTTGCAACGTGTTAACCTTACGCGATTCCCACTGAGTTATTCGTCCTTCATAAAGATTATACATAAGTAAGTTATGTGGGCATTATTAACATGTTCGGCCCTGGTACCCTCTTGGTAGAAAAGAAAATACATAGCAAAATACATATTTTTTAATTTATTTCATAAAACAGTCGATTTCATAGGTATAGACAGTGCAGTTCTTTATTTCATGTTGGTAAATAGCATGTGTGGATGTAGATGCACCCCGGAAACCGGCGACGCCATGATTATTGACCTTTTTAATATTTTTTTTATTTTTTCTAGGTACTTGGCAGTGTCCCCAGCTCATTAATCAGAGTTGGGGGAACGGAGGTCGAGGTTGGCCGGCACATTAAGTACCTTGGCCTCACCCTGGACAGTCGCTGGAGCTTCAAGGAGCATTTCGAGCGGATGATCCCCCGAGTTAGGGGGATAGCGGGCTCCTTACAGAGGCTATTGCCCAACTTAGGGGGTCCGCGGGAGGAAGTTCGCCGCCTCTACAGTGCGGTGATACGATCCATGGCCCTCTACGGGGCGCCGATATGGGCCAAACGCCTATCGGCCTCCTCCCGCTGCCGAGCTAAGCTCAACCAAGTGCAGCGGATAGCGGCCATTCGGATCGTACGAGGATACCGCACCATCTCGTCGGAGGCGGCGACAGTCCTGGCACGTTTCCCGCCTTTGGACATCCTAGCGGATATGGACGCGAGGGTTTATGACCAGACTCGCGCCATCCGTCGGGGTGAGAGCAGGGAAGACCAGGACGAGCTCAAAATGCGGCGGAACGTTCACCGACAGGCACTGGCACAGTGGCGCGTGCGGCTTGAACAGCCGCGAAACTCGCGTCAACGCGCTGTCGGTGCCGTTCTGCCTAACCTTGAAGCTTGGGTAGGTAGGGAAGGAGGTCGCGTCACCTACCACCTGACGTAGATACTCACCGAGCATGGTTGCTTCGGTGAGTATCTGAATAAGATCGGTCGCGAGGAGACAGCACAATGCTACCACTGCGTGGCCGACCGGGACTCCGCCCAACATACGCTGGAGGACTGCCCCGCGTGGGCGTCTGAACGCGGAGTCCTGGTCGACCAAATCGGACGTGACCTGTCCCCGCCATCAATCATTGCTGCCATGCTGGCGGGTGAGAAGGGCTGGGGCGCAGTGGTCTCTTTTTGCGAAGCTGTCATGCTCCAAAAAGAGACTGCTGAACGGGATCGGGAGAGGGCCGATCCCGAAAGAAGAAGAAGACGACGGCGTCATGATCCGTCGATGTGACCGCGAGCCGTCAGAGAGTGGCGGTCTCTGGGGGCAGAATAGTTGCTGCGATAGGGGATAGGATGGTGGCCTGAACGGTAGTACCCTACAGTCGGACCGCCACGTCAGAACTGTGGGGGAGAAATATTTTCCCCCGGGATAGGGTCTAACAGCGGGGGAAAATCATATGGTCCGGGTCCCCTCCAGAGTAGGGTGCCAGAGGCCGGCTGTCGGGGCGGTTTTTAGTGGGCACACCACATACTCCTGTCTCCTGCACCCTAAGGAACAGGAGATCCGAAGGGATTTTCCGCCTCGTCAACAAAAAGAAAAAGGTACTTGGCAGTGTGGAGTACAGTGCGATAATTATCAGAATCGTGGAATATATCAAGCATTATACGGCAGAATTATACGGTATTTCAATGTTAATATTTTAATTAAAAGCAATGGGATTTATGTAAGCACGGTGAGATATTCTGGCAAAGAAAAATAAACTTTATTACGAGTGGTATGCCATGAGAATGTAGACACTTAGCACTACACCACATTCTCACGATAGCTGCCCACCCGTCGATATTATGGAACATCAAGCGATGCATCCCTAATGGGTCTGCATGGCAAATAGCTGTCTGTTCGTGTCTATGTATAACGCTGGCTTTTACATTGTCTGTCACTAGGGTGTTGGTGAAGTGTTTTTGTGAGGATACTTATACAAAATGGTCTCCGAGAATTGCTTGAGAATTTTTCTGAATATGTTTTTCATGATAAATACTATGTAGACATTTCTTTCACAATTTATTTTTAGGTATTCAAGATCGCATACTTTTTTATCAGATTACTTCTGAGCTTGAACATAAGCCTTCTGGTGTAGATTTGCAATCTATTCTTGCTCACTTATAGTTCAGGCCTATTCTCCTAGACACTTGTCTAAATCAGATACTCGATCTTGGACTTTTCGATACACTTTCGTCATATAATCTGGACTTTTCAAAAAACTACTGTGTCTATCCCTGTCTATACTGTGTTTTCTAACAAGAAATTAGGGTATGTCTTACTTTCGTTCAGTTGTCTTAACACTTCGTTGACACTTAGTTACCTTTTTCCGTTGCACCGTCTGATACCAATGACTTTACTAAGGATGGTTTGCATTTGGCAGGCGACATTGTACCGACTCCAAAAAAGCGGCAAAGAAGTAAGAAGGTATAGTTGGAGAACTAGAGCCGTCAACAGAAAAGCTAGTGATGGATCCTTTGGATTGAAAGTGATATATGTTAGAGAGTGCTTGTTTGAAGAAGAGTTGTTTTATGTGTACATATACTTATTGACTGAGGATGTTGTGCCACTCCTTCTTGATCTAACCTCGATTAAATGCTTCTCCCTCGACCCTATGCGAGCTCTATCCAATTAACAAATCACTACAAATTTGTTGCTGATAGAATAGTGAACCAAACCGTTTCAATTCTACCTATTGTCTTTCCTTTTTTATTTTTATCTGTTGAAGTAAATAAATAACGACATAAGTTATTAATACAATTATATAAAAAAAGTTGACATTTAGCTACCACGTAGCAGTGAAATAGTATTTACAGGGTTTCTTCGTTTGAGAACATTACAATATACATTAGCAATATTGTATTATTGTGGGTTTGTTAAATTGTATATATATTATAGGTTAACATTTAACGTTAACTTAACTAAAATCAATATTTTAAGTTCTAGTTTTATAAATGAATTAGGACGCAAGGTCAAGGTCTTAGGAGAGACTTTGCCTCCTTGTGGGTGCTCTACCGTCTCTACAATGGGCTGTGTTCTGAAGAATTGTTTGATATGATGCCCACAGCCATTTTCTATCATTGCACCGCTCGCCATCGTCAGGGAGCTCATCCACATACATTGGAACCTAAATGGTCGCGCACAGTGCGGTTTCAGTGAAACTTTCACCCGCGAACAATCCCGTTATGGAATGAGCTCCCTGCAGAGGCTTTCCCTGGGAACTACAGTATGGGGTTCTTCAAAAAAGGGGTAAATAGGTTTTTGAAGGGTCGGCAACGCGCACGTGATGCCCCTGGTGCCGCAGACGTCCATAAGCTGCAGTAACCGCTTACCATCAGGCGGGCCGTATGCTTATTTGCCACCATCGTGGTATAAAAAAAAAACAGTTTATTAGTAGATCTTTGTATGAGGACAATGTATAATAACAGCACTAGACTAACTTTTGATTAGTGCATTTGTTATTGTGGATTCACGATCATGTGGTTGAGGGTTTGAAAACACTTCCTTCGTTTTTTCTCTAATAACAGAATTGTTTAGGTTCATCCGTACAAGTTGATTTTATTAAGAAACGAGACCTACTTCTGCCTCCTAATGATACTTAGTAATAACTTTCTTAAAAAATACAAGTATAATATTTGGTTAACAGGCACTTCAATTGTTTTGTATAACTATATTAAATTGAAACAACCGTAGGGGATAAAATATAGTTTAGCGGCGATAGTAACAATAAATTATTTATAAAATCTGTTCCAAAGCAAAACAGAAGCAGTGTAACCAGGTCATCAATCATTTAAATACGACAGAAATTGTGTTAAAACGCAGTATTTTAATTACAACTCAAATCATAACCCCTGTCTGTATCTTGGAATACACCTGTATATGAAGTGCCCGCAAATCGGCCCTCGACGGGCTCACTCGCCGCCGCCGTCGTCGATTCATTATCGGACTTCCAGACATAACATGAATATTATTCCGACGCTAGATCCACATGTAATTTCAACCTTACCTCTTACATTTTAAAGCTGATAATCCTCCGTTTAATCGAAACCTATAAGACAAACTGGAATCGGACATCGAATGATTACTAGTCTTGCGTGTTTGAATTCGAACGTCGTATTCGTTTGGAATGTTAATTAAAATGTAACTGTAGCATGTATGTAATAAGGTAAAGTTTTGAGTAATTGTTGGTCGTGTAGGTTGTTTTAGAAGCGTGCTTCGGCGAAGCAATGAGAGAGGGCGTGCGATAAATAACCGCCTTTGTGCCGTCACCGGTCGGCTAAATAACGGCTATTAAAATGTATTCTGAGATTGCGAGCGGTTTTTTCTTGCCACGGCCTCGGTTCCTTGAGGCTAAGTCAGTCAGTAATGCAGTTTCCACTTGGCCTCTTTGGTAAATCTTGCAGGATGGTCATAAATGACAGAATTAAATCCTCAAGTGTGGACATCATAATTAAATTTAATATATTTATTGGAAATTAGCAATAAAATCTGTTTTTGACATTCTAGAAAGTTAAGGGAAAATTTTATTTTTGTGAACATGTTATTTACCAACATCCGAGTACAAAGATAATAGGGTATTAAATGTGTTTGTTGTGTAAAAATATTTGGGTACATACCATATTATACAACCTTTATAAAGAAAACAAATAAAACAAATGAAGAGACAAATGTTAAACATAAAATCAAGTTGAATTAAAATAATCAAACATACATGTAGCGACATCTATGGCTGGTGATCAGATATACAATTTTTTTGATCTAAAACACTAAGCATATATTGATGAAACTGTGAAGATAAGTTCATAGCCTGGATAGGAGTAGGATAGTTGCAAAAATCTATTCCCGTCAAATAAGTAGCGACGTCTAAAAGATAAGCGGATAAGTTACTCTTTTTGTTTAGTATGTCAGCCTTAAAACAGTTTTCTGATAGTTTACGAGGATTCTGATAGAGTTTACGAGGGTAGAGTATTAATGAGAGTCATACTTTGGCAAAAATGGTTCGAGTTCTGACTGGAGTGAACCTTCATAAAAAAAAAACAATTATTTCGTTGCTTTTCATTGAGTTAAATAAGTAACCATAAACTCCCCAACCTCTCTTTCTTTGGTTCTTTTTCAACTGACTCTTCATCAGGTAGTCACTTGCTATCAGGTTTCGTTACTCATTGAAGTCTTATTTAAAACAAATGTTAACAAAAAAACCTTAAAAAAGTATATTATTAACTGCAACTGTAGTTTAATACGGAAGAGAATTTCCTGAATTGCCGAAAAACATATAAAACTGATACGTTAAATCTTCTCCCAGAGTCATGCAATTTATCTCTCTCTTCACAACCACACGCCATAAATTAAGTAGAATAACCCTACCTAATATCGGGCAGCATCAATCGAAGCGTGAACAGAACGGATAGTGGGTAGACAGGGTGACAGGTGGTAAATCACAGTAAACGACATTTTTTCCGCAGTTACCCCTAGTACGAACGAGTGCTGTCTCGAGAGATATCCTCCGTGGTAACGTTGGCAAAAACACTGCACATTTTTTGGTCGCATTTCGTTAAAGAGCTTGGCTTTCCGGTCCATAGTTGAAGGTGATGGTCGTTCTTATTTGTCTTTCATACTTTTCGCTTTCAGTCGCTTCTGGCATCCCTTTAAGTTATACAAATGTCCTTTACTTTAAGAAGTTCTTCTGAAATTTAATTGAATTAGAATAAGTAGACACTATTTAAAGATAAATTTGCATATTTCAGATGATGACAGCATTATTGAAGGAGAAAAGTAAAGGGCTGATAACTCGTGACATTATTTATGTTTCAAAATGTTCTTATATCTGACCCGAAATATTAAAAAAAAATATTTTTGTCCACATCATAATTAAAAAAAAGTATTTTTGCCCACATTGAAATACTGAAACTCGGTTTGCAAAACTTAAACTCAAGTGTAAGGAATCTTCTCGGTATTTGAATTACTATTCTGAATAGCATGTGATTTTACTTTATTATGATACTACTCTGTTTTAACCGCAAAATTGATTTTAAGATTCCTAATATTATAAATTTAGATTCTGAAGGATTTTTTAATTTTTTTCTCTACAATTACTGTACAGTTCCACTTGACTAATATGGATATTCCAGCGTGGCTTCTCTCATTTCAAAAGAGAGTGTGTGCTCATGTAAGCACGTAAGGAGTTATACTTCTTTGACGCCAAAGAAGTATAACCTCTTACGTGCGTACATCTCTTAACAATCCGAAAATAAAAAAAAATGTTAGCAACTAATTTCAGACTGTTACTGTTTTCTGTCGGTAGCAACTAACTTCTGACTTTTGTTGTTTTCTTCCGGTGTGCGCGTGCATAGTAAAAATTCACTCTCTTAATTTTGCCCAATCGCGCCAAAAGAAGTATAACTTCAAAAACTTACACGAGCTAAAGACCTCTAGATTGCCGACCAACATACCTCGTCATTGGTTGGTTGGTAGTGTTTCAGTTTTGCTTTGTCCTTACATGACACATCATGAACACGTCAATTTGTCTTTTATCTATGGTTTCAAACGGTAAAAGAAATTAAAAAATCTAGAATTTTGCTTGCTGTCATTTTTTTGCTGTCTGTTCATAGTGAGGGCGTGGCATCAGCCTCATTATTTAGATATTAATCCAGCACTCTCCCTCTATCCTGTACTCCTGTGAATTGTCAGGGGGTGTCGGGGGTGAGCGCGGTGAGTGCGGGGTGGTGACGCGTCGTCTGATTTTAATTAATATACGACACTTGTGGGACTACGATTGTTCCGGTGGAGAATTTAGATTTTATATTTGTTTGAAAGTTTTTGTTATCCCTTCTGACTTATGCGTTGTGATGTTATGCAAAAGTCGTTTATTTTGTTTTGAGTTTGTTTAAGTGATAACTTTTCGTTACGCTTTATAATATACAGTACATCAAAATATAGATATAGTACTCTATTTATTTATCCTATTTTAAAAAAGTTTGATATTTTTTTTAAGAGTTCCGTTTTTCTCCTTGAAAGGAATAATACATTTTTATTCTCGTACCGCATTCAAAATAGGGAATTTTGTAATATATTTAATTTTTTAATTTTGTTATACATTTAATTTTGTGAGCAAATATTCGATATAAAGTGAAAAAAACATGAAAAATGAAGTGAGCGAACTCTCATATGGTTCAATTTCCGACGGTGTTAGATATATGTAAATATTATTGCTGGCTGAAATGGACAACAGTAGGTTTTCATGGGGAAAAGGCTAGTCGAAATGTGGGTACCACCACAATTTTAATACAATTTACAAAGTGTTTATAGTATAAAAGAACCATAAAAAGTTATGATTTAATGTATTTGTAACTACCACAATAATTGAATTAATATCTAATTTGAATACACGCTTTTTCATTTCATTTTTACATTTTAGTTGTGAAAACCTTTCCCCACAGTTGCATCTAGGTCCTTTAGTCACTGCACTCCTAGAGGTTGTGGCACAATGGTGGGTACACAATCCATAGCGCTGATACAAAAAATAGCTTCACGTATTGCATAATTATTATATTTCCCACTAAGTCCCACACAGTACAATGTTTGTGTCCATTGTTCCAATGATACTATTTGTTAAGTATACTGCAGGATCAAATCCAGCTTTATGGAGGTCCTCCTCCACACGTTGAGTCTGGAGGATCTGTTTTTGTGTAGTCAAGCTTCACGACAACTTCGAGTTTGACTACCTTGAAATTTATCGAACAAGGCCCACCTGGAGATACCCCGGGATGAGTGTAAGCATGATGAGTCTGGTCATGACAACATGAGCAACATGACCTCCTCCTGATGGCATAAGACGTATTCCCGGTACTGGATTTTCCTTAATCAAATGCAACAAAATATTTTCAAAAAAAGAAAATCCACAAGTATACCTATTACATTGGTATAGATAGACCATATCAGTCTTTTCTTTAAGCTCGTCAAATTATTCCGTGAGTAAGATCTCCACTATTTATGATTGAAGGACTTCGGTCTATCTCCCCACTGTGAGCAACCGGCATACGTTTTTATATTATAGCTTAATTTCGGCCGAAGCGATCCAAACTCAATCCATGTTTAATAATTCCCAACCAATTACTGTTATGTAAATCACTCTGATGGTTATCTACGAAACGAGAATACCACTAAAATACTAAAATTCCAATAGCATCAATATACCCATTAAAATAACATGCTTACAACTGTGTAGCTGTACGGGAATTTAAGTGGATATCGTTACGATATGAACGTCATAAACAGTAGCGTATACTGTGTGATGTTTGGAAGACACTGGCGCACGTGTGTACCGGCTTGTGGTAGTGTAACCACGATTTTATAGCGGATATAGCATTTTGTAAGCATTTTTTAGTCGTCTGCCTTTAAAAGGTACAGTTACCTACTTTGGGTAGATGTTTATCGGTTTTGTTTAGTGGAATAATCGCCGTTTTCATTTATAGGTAGGTTACTTTCATATATATTATAGGTAGGAAATAGTAGTATGAAACGCAAAAATGTCAAGAATATAAGCTACAAAGGACATTTTATTGTTAAATGCAATATCTTCCATGAAACTTCAGAATGAATTAAAAAATTTCGGAGTGACAATGGTTGTAGACTTTATATATGGCATTTAAATTATATACCTATGTGTTACTAAAACATATTTTTATAATTTTGTATAGAAACTTTTACAATCCTACAATTCCACTATATTGTAAAAATTGTGAAATTAATTCGATTTTGACGTTATCAGAAAATTTGATTTTAAGATAAGATCTAGAGTGAATAAAACTTATTATTTCTACAATTCTGCAAATAAATTTAGAATCCATTCTATAGCTATCTCTGCCAGATGTCATACACACTCTTTACTTCATAAACAAGAAAAATACAGGTACAAAGACCGAGGCTTAGTATTTTATCGATAATCATATATCTAAAGTGACAAACACTACAGCCACTAAAACCATATATTTCAAAATAGGCCAGAACATTATTTCAACCCAACTTTCAAATTTATGGCTTACGATCCAGAAATATACAAATGCCGTCGTAAGGAAGTCTCATAAAACCAAAATACATACTAACTCTACATCCCAAGGGACACCCTGTGTGTTTATTTGTCATTTAATTGGCCACTTTAATACGACGCATTAGATTCATCTCGGATCGTTTTGTCTCTTGTGGAATAATGACGGTAAAACATTTTGTTAGGGAATTTTACATCCTACCACTGAAAGGTGCTAAAATGGGGATCGGGGAGATTAAATGAACCGTGATCCCTTCGGACGATGTGTAATTGCTTTGTTTTGTTATAAAACTTTTACGATTGAATAATCAGGTTTAATAATACCCATTCAATATTTTTCGTCTCTTTCCAGTTAGATATGGTACATAGGTTAGACATATCTTTGACACCAATCAAACTTACAGAATGTTCATTCAGTGAAAAATAGTAAATTTAAGAAAATGTGTCGAGGCCAGGGCAGTGCGGGATATATGAAAAATTATGAAGATTTATTTTTGTCTGTATGTATATTACATAATGTTATAATCAACAACCACAACTACTCTGGCAAGAATGTCCAGTTAAATAAATAAATATTTCGGGAACTTAACACATAACGCCATCTAGTTTCAAACTAAGCAAAGCTTGTACTATGATAACTAGACTGACTGATTGAATATTTATATATTTTTTTGTGGTAAAAGCATACATATTATACATAGAAAACACCCAAACTCCGAAACAAATATTTGCAGATCATATAAACATTTGGTCCGAGCCGAGAATCGAACCCGTGACCTCAAGCACAGCAGTCACACTCTCTACCGCTGTGCCACTGAGGCAGTTAAAGAAGAATGTTATAGTATAGTATTGCACGTATTAAGAAAGCAACGTACCGTTAACTACTTACCGTCACGGCCCAAACCCTTAAATTCGTTGTTGATCATAACTTTGGTAAAAAGACAACTACCATATTACGAATATATCTCGTGTTGCCAGGGACTTTACCAACATTCATGATCACGTAGACTTAGAATCACACAAAGTGTTGTCTTACGTTGAAACTAGAACACTCAGTATTGTAGGAAGCCGCGAGGTGCCCACTTATACCAGTAGAGATTTAAGCGACCACCCCATAGTTTTCGCGATGCCAGGCATAGTTATAATAAGCCAAGCTTCATCATAAATAGGCAGGTTTGATTAGATTGATACCACAGTAACTCATAAAATCAGTGTCAAGTCAATCTTCTTTAAACGGAGGTCCACCACCCCTATTCATTCTGTGGGTGTCGTTTAGTAGGTAGTAGAGCCACGCTTATTCCAACACGAACGGGTCGGCTCGACCGGGGCAGTATTACCCTCCCACAGAAGACCAACCTAAAGCGACAGAATCCGTGCTGTCGTGTTTCGTTGGTGAGTGTGAGACCGTAGGCCCAGTATTGCAGGGGTGACAGTTGTCGTAGTAAGTGTGTGAGTTACAATGCTACTATGGCTGTCATGCCTTTTACGTCCCCAAGCAAGGCGCGAAGAAGCATCTCACTAGGGCGTCATAGTGTGTTTCACCATATTGCATTGTCTGCATTCGCAACGAGTATGGTTAACACAACTCTTGGATTCTATTCATGCTTTCCATTAGGCAGAGTAGAGTCGCTTTGGCAGACTCTTAAAATAAAAAAAAGTGCCGATTAAGAGAGCAAACTGTACAGCATTGCAAAGAGAAAAATTTAAATCGTATACCAATCCGTCTGACCAGCGTGCTATAATTGGCCAAAACCTTCTTTCCAAAGAGGAGCTTTAGAAAACAGTGAAATATCAAGAGCTGTCGATCGTTAGCAATTCTTTCGTTGTTTTTCATCGAGCGAGTACCGGAATCCAAACACTTCCTTTTCACCTGCATACAGAGGTGTAATCACTCTTGTAACTCGTGTTGAGAAGAGTACTCTTGAGTAGTTAGTGCTGCCCAGTACTGTTTTTTTACCGTCAAGGACAGACATCAGTCGTCAGAGAGGCGGCCACGATGTCCGATGCGCGGTGCGTTATGCTATAAACAGGACACAATTTACGACCAACGCTGATCACTTTATTCTCACACGTGCGACTCGTTAAATGTTTATTTCACGCTTTACGTAGGATCACCACACGTTAAGAAGGAGTCTTGATTTATTATTTAAATAGATTTATACATCCTATGTTGTGTATTTAAATAGGTAGACAATAGTGCATTATAATTTTGTTTCGAAACTTACATGCATAGGTATATAACCTTCTTTAACAAGACTCTTCCCTATTTCCACATGGTTTTTTTTTATTTTAAGAGCCTACCAAAGTGACTGTACTCTGCCTGATGGAAAGCATGAATAGAATTGTAATCACCATATTCATTGCAAATGCTGACAATGCAGTATGGTGACCCACACTATGGCGGCCTATTGGATATTCCTTTTTTTATAGAAGCACTCCCACCGCCCTCAGGATCACATCAATAATTGTTTTTCAAACGAATTTTACTCCATTAACTTTAGTAACTTCAATATTACAACCTACAATTTACCTATTGAAATAACATTTGTTTCAATAGGTAAACTGAGAATCTTTAATATAATAGTGAAAGTTATTGTTATTACTTACTTTTTTCTGATATTATAAAGCTTCTATGTTGTCGACAAAGCCACGGTCGGGAAGCATTCCTGATAGGAGGATCAATCAAATGGAGTAAGCAGTAAAGCGGTTGGATAAAGTGTCAATAAATCTTTTTTTATATCTGGTGCAATGGTGGACCATTGAACAAAAGTATTCATATAAGACACCATGACACAGGACAGTTACATTTATGAAAATGAAATTATTTTTCAGGGTAGTGAGGCAGTGTCTCGCCTTATACTAGATAAAATGTAAAAGACACTGAGCCTACTGTTGGCAACAGCCTATTTATATTACATTATATAAATTGTTACTAGGTTGCAGAGTAAATGAACGTGTATATACTACAGTTATTTGTCTTGTATGGGAATAGAACTCACAACGTTTACATACATACTGTATCCTGATTGATATAACTTGACTTGATTATATGAGAAGATTTTTTAATGTCCGTTTAAGACTATAAACGAAAACCTACATCAATGTTATTCTACGTGTTTCAGATTCACGCTTTCACTATTTGATAACGGTGCGTATTATTGTGTATCTGCTTAGCCCACTTTCAATGAATCCGGCTAAAGCCACACAAAACTTCCTTTGTTAATAGACGCGGTGTTAATAGTCACTAATATGGTTAAATGGCTCAACTCCTTTAGCCTTTTTAGCGCCTCGAAGTTAGCGCTGTGCAGTACGACGAGTGCACGCGCTATCGTGCGGGCTGGCAACGCTGAGCTACATGTTTATTATTACGTAAGCGACGTTGCCGCTCCGCCAGACACCGGTCTCGCCGCTCTCGCCCTACCCCTCAGTCTCGCTAGAGCGCTTTTGATATTACAACGTCAATCTCGACGTAATGGATTCAAATTCCAATTCGTGCGATATGTTTTCTCCAAAAATAGAAATCGATTCGGAGGGCGAGAAGGAGTTGTCTAGGCGCGATTCTAATTGCAAGCCATACTGGAATTCGGAAAATACGATGAAATTGATCGAAACTATGGAGAAGGAATGTAAAGAGTTGTGGGATACGAAGAATCCGCTGAACAAGGACCGGAATGCGAGGCACGCTAAGTTCGAGTATTTGGCGGATATGTTTGAAACATCAGCAGAAGAGATTAGCCGGAAAGTGCACAACCTGAGGACCCAGTTCAATAACGAGTTGCGGAAGATAAAGCGACGGCAGGTGGTACGCAGCGGGTGGGAGTACTTCGACGCGCTGTCCTTCCTGATGCGCATGCCCGCCGCCGACCCCCTCGAGTCCGTGGACGCGGTTAATCTCGAGGTACGATACGACACGTGTCGCTAACTGTCACACGTGCTTTGTTTGTTATGATTCCCTATTTAGTAATTCATGTTTATACTTGTATTCGTTTTGATTTTGCTGAAGGTCACATGACACTGTTTACGTGGTTCTCGGATTCATTTATGTTATTATTTTGTGTGGTGAAACTAGTCCTTACTAATATTATTGAAAAATAAAGTCTAAGTCTTTGTAATAAGTCCTAAATGTAGGTATCATTGTAACAGTAACAATCAGACTTTATAGTCTTAAACATACTTACACAGAAAATTCCATAGATCACCTTCAATGTTGACACATATGATGTGGGTATATTATTTAACATCTTCAAAAGTTAAGTATAAACATGATATTTCTGCCAAACGTCCTTTATTCCTATTCAATATTCAATATAAAATACATTTACGAGATTAACTGTTTATGTCAGTAAGTACACCTACATGTAAACACAGCTGATGATGATCTACTCCTAGCCGATTTCAGCACCGAGACCAGTCAACTACGTAGTAGATATTGTGTGCAAACACAGGTGCACTCTCTGTTCCCTAACTCTCACTATCGGATGGGACGGATATTCGACGCTACTGGGGACTACATACTCTCCGAGGCACGCGGGTTAAGAACCCAATTTCTAAACTCGACCTTGTTTTTAATGCTCAATAATTAGAACAAATCAATAACACTTTAGCCCGACCCACGTATCGAACCCGCGACCTATTGATCAGCAGTCGAATATACTTTTAATAAGGACCAATAGTTATTATCGGATTCCTTGGGGAAGTCGATAGTAAATTGGAAAGATAGAATTTTCTAGATGAACAGAAAGAGGCATTTGAACATTATATACCCACATTTTTCTACTTGCCTACATACGAGTATTTCTAAATATGTATATTCATATTGCTTACGAGTTGCGCTCCGCAGTTATTACTTACGGTTTTTGTTGCTTTTGAACCGGATATTGTCCACTATTATTTAATTGGTTTTAATTTTGTTGTTACGTAACCCTATTTCTTTCTAAAATTAAAGTAGCCTGAGCTAATCGTTGTAAGATAAGATAAGAGAAAACCCTAAATTGAAATTACAAATAGACACTTCAATTTTTTTTTGTTTGTATAGATAGATAAATTACACACAAAACAAATAAAGATTCATCACACAATGAGTAGACACTTCTTCGATTACCAAATCGAACCCACAACCTCTACAGGACCAACTTAATAGTCAGGATCACTAACCACTAGACATAATTTAACTTAACAATTGTTCATAGCCGTAACCGATATCAATAATAAAATATGAGCAGGCTCTTAAAGACAAAAGGCTCTTAAAACACTTTTTTTTCACATACAGTTAGCTGAATTCCAAGCTAATGAAGAAGAAGAATTTGGTGCCGCAGCTCGGGCACACATCAGCCTAATGACCCAAAACAACCATGAGAATAGCCCCTGTAAAGTACGTTTCAGTAAAGCACCAACAAGTGTAGGGTCCTCTGCACCTCCGCCCTTACCTCCGAGTGCACACCCTCTTATGTGGCCTGAAGATCTTGCACCGAGGATTAGGCCGGGAATCAACGCTGACGAATGCCAGGTGAGCCTCAGTTATATTACTGGCACTTTGAACTGTGTTAACGTATGCCGGAGATAACTCGCTTTTATTTACATATTTTCTTATTTTCACCTCCTTGCGGCAACTTGGTTTTCCATTAATGTGAACTCAAAACACTTGTTTAAATGTTATTGTTAATTAATATAATATTAAAAAACATATCTGATAAAAACTCATTAATAGAAACTTAAGACAAGTTCTAGATTTAAATAAACAATACTAAACTAAAATCTTACCGATTTTGTGTCCTTAAGTCAAAACATTTCATGTCTTCGTTTCGCAAACAAAAGGAAACAAACCCTTTCTTTAATTAAACACTAATCCAATAATAAAACACCATTTAATATTCTAATTGAATTTTATATTTTCTGGTTAGTAAGTATTACGTTATGATACTAATTGGCTAGCCGAAATTTAACAAATTGTCTTGTATACGTACTCGTGTGAGTTATAAATTCTTGTCTCTACAGATTTTTGGCGACTTTGTGGCCTCAGAACTTCGCACGCTTCGTTCCAATGAATCTCGTAAAAAGCTGAAGCGTATGATCCAGAAAGCGATTCTCCAAGTTGGCGAAGAAGAAGACGTGAACATAATCAGCGGATGACAGCGACGTCTGTCACTTGATTCTGCCGAGTAAAGTGCTTTTGACACTGACGTGACAGTCCTAATGAGACTGGTTGTTACTTTGTGAAGTGAAACAGTTACCTACGCAATAGTTTATGTTAATGGAATGTGAATACAAAAACAATTAGTTCCTTAATACATGTTTCGTGACGTAGATCCTGTTTAAAGACAAACAAAAAGTGTTGCTTCTACATTCCGGCTAGGTGATTAGTGAACGGTATCTTTAACACACTTGTGAATAACTAGTGTTATGCTAGAACATCGTAACCGATAGCTATTCAACGTAATAGTGAAAAGAATTATTGGATTATGGGTTGAACATTACATAATAAGAAGTAGCTGCATATAATATAAAGATATATAACTATAAATACAGTAAATATTCTGTTAATATTAAATTTTGGGATGAAATGTTCTTCGTTTTTATTTATTTTCACATCTTTATTCGATTTGACCCTTTGAGAAATTAGTCAAGTAACATTTACCTACCTACGCACTTTGTCTTCAGGCTATTGCGTTCGCTGCCGAGCGAGGGCCTCCCCTAAACTCAACTATCCCGATCTTGGACAGTCCGTATCCATCCGCTGCCAGCAATTTTCCTCGAGTCGGTAGTCTATCGAACCACGAAACATTACGTTTGCTAATCGCGATCTCGGATCGATCACTTCGATTCCAGCAATCATCAGTCCACCTGGAGACGCGATTGTCCTACTTCCACTAGAACGTACCTATTGCTGAGTAGTTACTCTAGTACACGCGCACTGAAAGTAGATATTTCCAAAATTACTTTTGTTCAAAAAATCGTTAGTATTCATCAAAAATCAATATTTGCCAACATCACCCATGTACACATTGTATCGGATGGCTGAACTCCACGAGCGAAGCTACTCTTGTATTCGACTCAGTGTTTGTTTACATCTATTCATGCTTCAGTAGCAACTTGTTGATCTCGAAATTAATTCAAAGAAATTCTGTGAAAGACTCAATTTCTTCCCGAAATTTCCTGTTAAGTACAAGTAAACCTGCGTCCCGTTACTTCTGTCTAAATTAAAGTTGAAATTCACTTCAATTATACTTAAATATATCGCGTATTTTGGAAAACCTTAAAAGATATTTGAAAATTATGTAAAGAAAATGTGCAAAACGGGGTCGAATCGTTAATTATCTGATGATAAAAATATAATTACTTTTAATTCTGAAATACACTACTACTGTCTTCTGAAGAAGAAGTCAATACATACATATATATATATATAAATTCAGCAACTGATGTTAATCGATTCAAAGACAATGTACTCGTATAGAGTAAAGATGAACCAAATACCCGATTACTGTTATAAACTAAACTAATATTGGTGCTAAATACATTCGTAGTTGTATTAAATATTTTCATCTACAGTAAATATGTACGCTAATTATCTACAGTAGCGATAAGAATTTTATGTCTTAATAAATGTTTAATAAACATTAACCCTATATAGCCTCTTGCATACTTATTAATAAATAACCTTTTTGTATAAATTTATTAAAATGTGTGCGCATAATAAACACTATACTTGGTGTTAATGATCTTTTTATTCATATTATGACATAAAGTAGTTTTTTTCTTTCAATTGAATCCGTCTTTTAAGTATTTTAAACCTTTAGTTGAATAAATTAAAAGGTTGTAATTATACTGTACAGGATGTTAAATTCCGTGACCAATTTTACTAGAGATACCTATAGATATACATCGATTATGTAACTCAGTTGCTGTGAGAGGAGTATGAAAAAATACTCGACGTATGCTTTCAACCTCGTCTATTTATGACTTGCCAGTATAATGCTGTACACTCGCCACAGTATCATGTTCACTAAATACGCCTTTCTCTATCCCTTTGGCTTCGGAAACTGAATAAATATAGTTAATTGAGTTTGCCCGTGCCTTCTCAGGAAAAAGTAGTGATCGACCGAAAGTTTTAACCGAGACATCTAGTTTCGGCCTTAGTTTTAGTTTCGGCTAAAAAGCAGAAGTTAATTATGTTTAGGTAATGTTTTCTACATTATAAACGAGTAACATACAAATTGAAACTAAGGGTAGGGTTCGTTATTCTCCGACGATTTGCAAATATTAACGAAAAATATCCACTGGTATAGAAACAAGACAATTAATTAATTACAATATTATGTGTAACTACAGTTGGTCTGCCGGTTGGTATATGCTACTGCCGATCGGTATTGCCTTCGATTACCAGTTCGGGTCAAAAAATGTTATATGGAACTTGACGATGTTTCTCGTCCGGGCCTCGGAAAGCACCTTAAACTGTCGATCCCTGTTGTCATGAGCATCTATGACAATCGTTACTGGAAAGTCAGTGTCCTCAAATATACTGACTTCCCTGAGTAGTTCAACTCAGGATTTCCTTGAGTAGTTCAACTCAGGATTACGGAAATGTAATGCCAGGCGTTCTGTGGAAAAGCTGATATTCTGATAAAACTGGTTGAACTAATAGCCTATAGAATCTTGGTAAGACTAAAGGTTACGAAGATGTGTTAATGTAGTTATAGTACATTAACCTACGGTAGCGATCATCTGTATACGCAGCGCTGCAACATCATACGCTGGCTTGTGCTGCTTTTACTAGACTTGGAGCGAATGAAACAGGTTGATTATTGCGTCATCAGGATGAAAGAAATGTGTTTTTAATTAGTTCATCCAGCCAGTTGGCCATTGGCTATGACAAATTGCTGTATGATTTATACTGTTCTGTGTCCTTGTACTGCACCTGTCCTGTGTTCAAGACTTTATATTCTAACGAGTCCTACTAATTTTATTTTGAAAAGTCAATATTAACTTGTGTTGTTTAATGTGTTGAAAACTGATTGCATCTTCAGTAGTTTAGCAAAAAACTCAAGTCTTTGAGTCCTGTTTAAGTGAACTCGGTTGATGAATTATAATACTTGACTCATTATAATGGAACTCCAAGACTAGAGGACTCACTTCTCCACGAGCTCTTTAATGTCACATGAGAGCTCGAGTCTTTTTGTGCGCCCTAGTTCTTTTTATGCAATATACTAACTGGCATTCACATTTAACTAGATATCTATCTAAAATAATATTAATTTTGAAAGTAGTATTGCAAAGTATAAAGCCAGTTTATCTTCACAGCTTTATTTTCTTAGAAGGAAGTCTATAGTTGATTTGTAAGGGTTTTTTGATGATATAAAATAATAAAAATATTTGTATCGTATTTCAATGATTGTCTTTTTATTATATGTAATACTATTTAACTCATGTAACTAATAGCGTAAAAAATACACTAGACAACAGAAAAGTTAAATATGTTTAAGTGATTTTCGATTTCGGCCGCAACTGAGAGCAAGGTAGAAAGATCGGTTCCGGTTTCGGTTGAAAAACCAATTTTTTTACGACTCTAGTATTTTTATTACTGTAATTTTAGCAACGATCATATTCCAACAATGCAACAACTGCAGCAACAAACCATTAAAATGTTTATTCCGAGACATGAACAATACGATAAGAAACGGGTGGCGTAGTGGTTTGTGCAGTCACCTTGCTTCTATCAACTGTACTGTAGAATGCGTTCAGTACAAACGAGGAACAACACCGTGTGTAATCCACAACCTGGTTATTCTGAGTGTAGGTGCTATTGGATACCCAAAATAAGAGATGTTTTTCTAGTGCGTAAGTCGTATTTAACAATAAAAATGTTTTAATATCCATTTTATATTAATAATCCTCTAATCATTTTTACGCTTAAAGAAGTAGCAATCGACTCTTCAAAACAAATTTAATAAACTTAAGGGTATTACTAATTTTTAATTATGAATTGTACTATTCACTTCCTGGTTTCATCAGAAGAGAAACTTAATGGAATCAATTTTTTAAATATAAATTTTCATTAAGGTATTATATAATATTTCCAATTAGTAACATGGAACTAACAAAATTTGGCTTAACTCAACTTGTCCGTGTGGTGACAAATTAAGAATACGAAGTGTTGCCACCCCTTCTCATCCCATGGATGTTGTAAGAAGTGACTAAGGGAGCAATCTACAGGATAACATCACTACAAAGAGAAAGAAAACTTGAAACAAACTCTATAGCAACCAGTTTCACCCACGTGGTATAATAAACCAAAACCTCCTTGTTATGGAGTGGCTTATGTCTAAAAGTGGACTGTTAAAGGCTGTTAAGGATGAAATTTAACTAACATTTGTCAACAAAGTTAGTTAATTAGTTACAGGTGAAATAAATAAGCGTGTCCCAAATGCTTTTTAACAAACTAATAAATAACTAATGACTATTATAGCCTACCAAGTTACGCATAACATAAGTATACTATGCACGTGGAAGTGTTTTAAAAGTGATATTATGATAAAGACTCACTCTGTATAGGTAATGGGGGTGATTAATTATTTGCACACAGCATAATATTAGGTGTTTAACATAATATGGATATTAAGGCGTTCCTCATAGTACTTTATAAATTGTAACTTGTTAGTTGACCACTTTGATAAAGCGTAATTACTGTTCCGTGATAAGTTAAACCGGGTTACCATTTTCTATTTAATTAATGGAATCTTAATATCATAACTCTGACTGGCTGTGTCTTTGGTACAATTTGTGTAGACTATGCATTTAAATGTTGAACGTCAAATTTGATAATAATTACCACTGTTCTAATTATTATAGATCTTTAATAAAATATTTTAGTAAATAGAACAATTTTATAGATATTAGAGTACTACCCTCCCACGGAAGATCAACCTACTCGTAAAGCGACAGAATTCTGTCATGTTTCGTTGGTGAGTGCGAGACCGGAGGCCCATTGATACAGGGATGACAGTAGTCGTGGTGTGTGAACATTACAATGCCTCGATGACTGTCATGCCTTTTACGTCCCCAAGCGGGGCGTGAAGCATCTCACTAGAGCGTCCTAGTGTATGTCGCCATTTTGCATTGTCTGCGTTAACAATAGTGTGACCACAACTTTTGCATTCTCTTCATGCATCAGAGCAAAGTGACTTTAGCAGGCTCTTAAAAAAAAGTTATAAAAAGTTAGTTGTATATTTAAGGTGAATATAATAAATTAAATATACAACATAAGTATTTCGAAGCATGGATCTACTATTGACAAAAGTTCAGTATATATGTACGAGTATAGCAGTTTAGGATTATAGTAAGCACAGATGACCTAACGATGGACTAGCTACGATGTGACTACAAAACATTTCTTTCTGTTACAACAAACGTATGAATAGTATCTTAACTATATCTGTTGATCATTTTTTATAACATTGACTGCACTAGAAACATTTAAAAAAAGAAACAAATTATCTAACTTTCGTCATCAAAAACATCACCAAGTGTTTAAAGAATACAGATAGATTTTCTTGTTATTTTTTTGGTAATAAAACGTTTTGAGATTTTTTTTCAAATAGTATCAATATTGACCTCATTAGGAACGTCAAATTTTATCAAAGATCAAATATAATCCGGTCAAATAAAAAAACAGACTAAGTCTACTGTGCCGTTTCGTATCATTTTAAGACTGCCAAATAAAATGAGTGAAGTTTACAAAAGTGAAAATAAGGAACAGGTACTTTTAATAAATAGTAAATTAAAAATAAAACTCTCATAGTTATAATTTCTTATAAGCATAGAAGTAAAAACAAATCACAAATAAAGACATTCAAGCCTAACAAGGACTCAATATTAGTTTTTGTTATTACTTTATTTTAAAAAAACGACTACGGCCGCTCTAGAAATAAGTACTGTGTCGCGGGGGACTCTACAAACATACAAGAAACGGACACAAAGAACACTCAGACTCTGAACAACAATTTATGGATCACACAAAGTGTTGTCCCATGTGGGGTTTGAACCTACAACACTCAGCGCAATAGCGAGCGGCGTGGCGACCGCTTAAACCACTAGGCCAACCGTGCAGTCAATACCATACATTCATCTTGTAAATCAAGATGAGTTTAGGATACCCATAAGTTCAAATTGGCGACTTTTTTGCGACAGGCAACGGATACGTATTCTAAAAATATTTTGAAGCAGTGTAAAAAGGCAATAATTAATTAAAACTAGATAGTATTTAATTTACTTTACCTTATAAGTAATTTGGATTGGTCAAGAAACAGTTTGACTTTGATTATCTGAATGTCGATCTTTATGTTAAACTTTTGCATTGGTAACAATTGTTACAATTAACAATAAAACTTTACTTACAGTCTCATTATATTACTTTTTATCACATCGAAAACCTTTGGACATATGCCTCGCCGTAAATAAGTGGGTTTTGCCTACTTTATCACACATTAATTAAATAATATTTAAAATAATTAAGTTATATAGATATCATACATGAATAATGATGAATGAAAGTTAATAATTGCGTAGACACAATGTTACAACAGTGGTCGTGATACCTTGTGCCGTCATGATGAGAGCGCTGAAATCAATGGAAGCATTACCACCGGCACTGATTTTTTTATATAATTTTGTATACCAGAACAATCGCTTAGGTATTAATGATTATATGATAACATACCAATGAACAACAATATGTCAGAATAATATCTATCAACGTAATCAGAGAGTTGTTCCTTAATTAAGTATTTACAAAATTATAGGATTGATACACCGCATATAATTTAATTATAATTCGTTAGTTAATTAGAGCTATACAGTACTAGTTACTGTCAGACCACTGTGGATTGACAGCACATCTTCGAGTCTCTCACGTGTTGAATAAAGAATTATTAATACTAATAAATTTTGTTTAAAACCCTCTGACACGGGCAGACCACCTGGCGCTCCGACAAGCAGTCAGACTAGGCAAAACAATACGAGCGCTGTCACGCAGACATATATTTACATTTAACGCTATATTTAAAGGCAGGGATATTTCAAGGTTTCGGGCACGTTAAATTTTAATTAAGATTGTCACCGTCTTACACCCCTCTTATTTTATACGTGGGGAAATAAAAGACACATCAAAAAAAGCAAAACAAACCCCCTTAAAAAGTTGCCCAATGTTACGGCGGGAAAAACACTATTCTTTTGAATTATAAATTTAGCTTTATTCATCACTTGCTTGTAATTAATTAGCTAACAATAATATACTTATATAGTTAATTAAAAGTGATGAATTTAGATGTTGTCCTTCACCTTTTGTTTTCATTGTTGCCTAAATGACTTTTTTTATACCTCGTATCACAATGGTAACCAGATGTGTGCTTAAAACTTCATATAATCACTTGGACCCGACTTTCTTAAAAAGGAAGTTTTCAAAATAATATACCTACAATAAGATAGTCAAACCACCACACATGCCAGTCGTACCTTAAAACTATAAACTGATGTGGTAAGATCTGTTCCACAATATCGATCTCATATGAACTTATGTATGCTCTTTCCTCTTAAGCTCCTTTCCCGCCGTGCTGTCTTAAGAAGCAGTTCAGTGGTTACGGTCAAAGTATACATATCTTATAAACAGCCCGATTCTATAACATAAAAAAGACTTTTTTGCATATGTAAGTAAGGTCTAAAAAGACATGCAAACACAGCTTACAATACTGCAGAAAAACAGCTTTAAATGTCTTTAAAAATTGACAGTAAAATAGACATTAAACACAATTTTCCCACCATAAAAGCCAGTCACAAAATCCAAATGTCAATAACATGTTTCCCGTTAAAAATTCATAAACGAAAATATTGCCGTATCACCGTGTCTAATAACAGTGTAGCCGAAACATACCAAATTATTTCCGCTACTTGACGTCCAGAGCTAAACAAACAGTGCTTACCATCCGTCACTTATTGGGCCCTGTCTAAAGTTCAATCGGTGTCAACTTGGCCCTAACGATAGATATTGATTTTACCCTCATATTGTTAATGACGCCAATTTGGAAACTTGTCAGTAAGGGTTGAAAGTCAATTGCAGCCTTTTTAGTCATTATGAATTTTGGAATAGGGTTCAATAACTTTTAGGGTTCAATTATACTTATAGGCTATTTTTCATCAGTATTATTTTTATTCGACTTCAAAAAAAGAGAAGGATCTCAATTGGAATGTTTATATATTTTTATGTATGTTTGGGCATAAATACATCATACATAGATGGAAATTTTACGATTGTTTTAAAGGGATTTATTCTAAAAGTAGCTGATCCACGCGACCTTGTCTACATCTCCTATTGTCCGGGGTGTGTAACATGTCATACAGCGTAAATATATTTGTAACATAAACAAGGATTATAGTGAAACAATCTATAATTTTTTTATTCGTTTATTTATTTAATCAACTGCCAACTGCACTTACAGTTTTCCCAACACGAACAGCCAGCCATTACAACGCTATAATGTTACAACAGTAACAAATACTTATGCATATATATTAAGACCTTCCACTTAAGAAAAGAAAAAAAATAAATAAAGATAGGCATATGCTGTCGCAGACTTTTTTTAGGACTTTAAAAGGGGAAGAACTCTTTTATAGATATTTTTTGCGAAACTTTGGTCATTTACACAACGCACGCAATGACAACTTTTAAAAGGAACAATTTACCCCTGTTTTTGTAACACTTTTCTCTGACACTACGCTGTTTTTGGTTATAGCGTTTGATATATAGCCTTAAGCCTTTTACTATAACTGGGCTATCTAACACTATAAAAAAATTACAAATTGGGTCCGTCGCTCCTGAGATTAATGCGTTCAAAGAAACAAATAAATTCTTCAGCTTCATAATATTAGTGAAGATTTACCCATTTAAATTTCATTTATCGATATACAAAGGTTTTAAAGACAGAAAACGGAACGCTTTAAAAAAATGACAGCAAAACAACCGCGATTGCTGGTATCGTATAAATAGACATTGTTTACGCAGTTGTATAACATAACTTTCTGCCTGTTCACTCGAAGGTGTATCCGAGCTGGTCCCTTTATTATCATGTCAGGATCTTATGATGAAATCCCAAAAACATCGAGAGCAACTCTCAAATGTTACAGCTTTGACGACGTAAATTTGTTTTTTTTCCAACAATACAGATATTTGCGTTTGTTAGTCGTATCTTAAGCTTAAGAGTTAGAGGACATCTCTTTGTATAATACAATCGTGTGATTGAGCTGATGTATATTTTCAAGATATTTGTCACGTGTTTGTGTTGAGCTTTAGAGATATGTACAAAAAATACTTCCATACATTATAACAAAAAAGAATGTTTGTAATGCAAATATTTTCATGTTTCGTATCTCATAACTCTTATATTTCTAAACCGATTTGGTTTTTTTTTCATTTGGAAGGGTATGTTGTAAGTCGTGGCCAAGTCGTAAGCAAGTTGGTTAACATGATGCTACGTTAAACAATTTTAGTCAGGATAGTCTGTAAACGGGTGAGTATTTTTATCATATTGAGACTCCTCTATGCCCCGGGGAGCATATTAAGCCATCGATTCTGGTTGCCATACGAAGATCTACGATGATCGTTACAGGTAGCATAAACCCTAAAAAACCTTTCTACAGAACTTCAATGTCGTCCAGTATTTGGGTTGTGGAGGTCTGATGGCAATCACTCCGCGTAAAAAATTGAAGCTCAAGCGTGTCGCAGTAGACTTAAAGCCGACTCAAGCTCGATTTGTGTAAAACGCTCGGAGGAAAAGAACTTCCTTATTGATACCTTTCAAATGAGAAGGAAAACTTCCATTGCTAATGATGAATAGTATCTGCTCGTAGATATATAGATGAGTAGATTTAGTAAAAGGGGGTAAAATAAAGCCTTTTTGAAAAAAGTTGAATTGAATTGAAACAATACTAACACAAGTAGGTACAACTACAAATTAAAACTAATTACAAATCCACAATAAGAGCAACTCTCAATTTAGCAGGTAACATTATAATAGCAGTAGACACTTTCTAGTCTGTTTGTTTAGTTTTCTTTGTTAGTATCGTTTGAAGATCGTTCAACGGTTTTATTTTAAAAAGGATTTGTACACGACGAACAGTTCTTAATTGTAAAGTAATATAAATCTATATACCTCCATACAAAATTCAAAGTGCTTTTAAAAATCAAAAAAGTTCTAAAACTTTTGAGCTCAAATTGCCCACGATTTACAATCCGGTTTACAGATTGATTTTATCTATTCTTTGCGTTAATTTTACACACATAGAATCACGCTTGTTTCGCAGAGGTTTATACAGAGGCTTATTAAACGTCCACTTTTCGGTGATTTGGTCCCACGTAACAGGTGGCGAGGCTATTGTCACTAATTGAAATTAATTAATTTTACATTGCCTCATTTGTCATCAATAGCACCAAAAAGTGCCACATAAAAGTGAACAGCGTACAGCGTATATTGCATAAAACAATTTGCAGAATACAGTTACCTACCAGTAACATCTCTGTTATATACATATAAGTATATTCTGTTATATATATAAATGAAAACCATAAAAAACCTAACTATATGCACTAGTTATGTCTAAATAGCTCGTAGTTTATATTAATATTAACGTAAGTAGGTATATAATGTTGTCCAAATTATCATATATTAAGTATAAGAAATATACGAAAAGAAATCTAATTAATTGGATAGAACATTATGAAAAAGGACGGAAAAGAGTGACGAATAGTACGAAATTGTTAAAAATACATTAAATCAAATGTTGCACTGTAGTTTTTTTTTATTTCCAAGAGAAGTCATATATCAAATATGACCAACTCATCGTTTTCTAGTGAATGATTTATTAAAAATATGTTTTTGGAAAAAAAATTATTATGACCAACCCTTTTAAGTTTAGATACATTCAAAAGTTACATTCCCAAAATCAGAATATATGTGCAGGTTTAACTTCATTATAAGGCTATGAATTTGAAGCATGTGTCAGTTCGAGAGTTGGTTAATTAATCATGAAGGGTAGGTGCCACTCGCAGGTGAAGAGGGTTGTTGGGATTTGGAGAGTAACCCTAATTGCTCCGTATCGCTTCGAGATAACGTAACGGCAACCAGTTATTTGTACACCGTATATGGGCCTAATAGCTGTGCATTTGTTTTAAACGAATGATGTAAAACTATACGTATTTTTTTTGCATATTTCTTAACCGATTGAATTTCAATTTAAAGAATTGAAGAAACCTAATTGTAATTTTAATAAAAATCGACTAGTCGTTATATTAGGATCTCTGAGTGTCCGAATCCCACTTAGGACAAATATAACTAACTATCATTAGAGCATGTAATAAACAACATGCTCAAATATTTCTAAATACATATATGTTAAAAACTACTCCCAGACATGAAACAAAAGATGGTGTTTGTCACATAATATTTGTCCTGGATAAGAATCGAACCTAGGACATCGAAGATACATCGACTGACTGCACGATTGGCCTAGTGGTTTAACCTGTCGCCACGCCGCACTCCACTTCGCTGAGTGTTGTGGGTTCAAATCTTACATAGGACAACACTTTGTGTGATCCACAAATTGTTCTTCTGAGTCTGGGTGTTCTTTGCGTCCGTTTCTTGTGTTTGTTACGTCCCCCGCGACACAGAATTTATTCCTAATGCGGGCGTTGTCTTTTTAAAAGGAAAAAGAAAGAAAGAAAAGAAGAATCGAAGTATAGTTTTACTTCAATCGCAATGGTCATACCTACCTAGTAGTGCTGTCTAATCGCAATAGATATCTTTTGTAAGTTATATGAAATGTACCAGATGGCTCTGCTGCATTAAAAATGCTAAGTAATGTGAATTAAAATAAAAATAAAACAGATGTTATCAATAAGCACGTCTTATTAATGTTCAAAAACAAGTTTTCAAAAGAAAAGCGCGTGATATTTAAATGTTAATATATCTTATGGTGTTAGCGTATCATTATGTGTTATGATAATTTAATTAAACGGGTAGCCGACTGCGTCTACACTTCATATATTTGATACGATAATTATAAAAAATCGTTCCGGTACAACTCAGGTAGACTCATATATCTAAACTTACAAAGAATTTGTTTGGTATAACGAAAAATATAATAATAAAAATATTTTAGACGCCTGACACACAACGTCATCTAGTCCCAAACTAAGCAGAGCTTGTACTATGGCTACGAGACAACCGATATAAATACATATAAACTTTTTTTGTAAATACATACATATTATACATAGAAAACAGCCAAACTCCGAAACAAATATTTGTAGAACATGCAAAAATTTGGTCCGGCCCGGGAATAGAACCCAAGACCTACGCATACGCTACCACTGTGTCACCGAGGCAGTCAATATTAAAAATTAATGTTTCTAATTGAAAAATTCCTTAGGTATTGAATAGCCCATTTATCGAGAAAGATTGTGTAATATTACACTATGACTAATACAAGCTGAGCATAAGCAGAAAAATGTTGCAAAAACGGGCAAAATGTATCCCTTTTGAAAATTGCGGATGAAGTTGAGCGTGTCAGCTACTTATTAATCTACACAATGATAGTTTAAGTTATACTGGTCAATGAAATAAATGAAAACATTTAAAACGATCTTAGAACACGGCCATTTCTAGTTTAAATAAACAGCACCTTGCTTCGATATCATAGAGTACAAATTCATGTGGCATAGTGATCTATAGTTATATTCAACTAAAACTTAACTCTCTATCACGTCTTTTTATGGTAACGAGGTGTAGAAGAGTAGACCGGACCCGAACATCTGTTATTGTTAGACCAGGTGTCTAAGACATCACAGAATTTTGTACGTCATCAAGAGTTTAACAGTCTACCGCTGGACGTAGGCCTCTCCTTAGCAAGAAGGTTTTGACCTACTATACCATGCAGGCCAGACGGGTTGGTATAGGGTTTGTTTCAAGTTTTTCTTCTCTTGCCAGTGATGTTGTCTTGCATATTTAGTTCTCTCAGTCGCCTCAACTCTTACGACACCCATAGGACACACTGTTAGGTGACACACTGTGTAAATTTTGAAAGTGGTTAAAAAAAAAGAATAATTCAAGTATATTGTTACATGAAATTCTGAAAATGAACCCTAAGTGATATCTCATGTATAAAATGTTATGGGCACCCCACGTACTTTCATTCAAATGATATTCATTTATTTTCAACCGCAGTAGTATAAAAGTATACGCTGCGAAACTTGGGGCGCACATTTTAACAGATAACATCGTACCGCCCTTCCCATTGTTTACTTATTGCAGTCATTAGGTAGTTCAGAGAGCCAGGATAATCACCCCTTAGTGGGTAGTATGAACAATGGTCGAGTTTACCGGAAATTAATGTCGTACTTATGGTTCGTTTTGTTTATGATAACTTAATATAAAAGAAAAAGTTTTGAAAATAATTTATACCTTGTCTTTTTAACCATAAGTAATGAGACATTTTTATTTTGTAATATATGTTGGTTAAGGTGCTCTGTTATGTTTTACTGTTTTCAATACAGGGATGCGTCATTTCACCATGTTTCTTTTAATTAAAACAAAAGCTTCAAAGCAACTAAAAAAATACAAAAAATACTAATTTAAGTAAAATATACGTGATTCTTCAAAGCTACACTTTTCAAGGATGGAATATTTTCTCTGTTCGACACCTGTTCGAACCGTAGTTAAAATTAACTTTAAGTCATCCTCTCATAATAATTGCATCTATTGATATAACAAATTTCTATTTCTATTTTGAATGTCCTATAGTTACTTCCATAAATATTAATTAGTCATCGAACAATTTTGTTTACACGATCGATTGCTACCTAATTAATTATCATGGAATTAGAATTTTAAATGAGATAAGGGTGTCCCGGCCCTTTTCTCTACATTATTCTGCTCTCTCCAGGGCGCAGGGTGATAGTTAACAGATAATTTAGTAATTTTGATCAACAAAAAGCCACTCTTTTGAATCTTGAAGTTGGAATACTGAACAAAGAAAAATGTTAATTTGAATATAAAAAAAACTTGGTTTGTGTACACTTTAAAAATAAAATAAAGTTAAAAAAAAACTTGAAAAGAAACGCATTTATGGAAAATTTAACTAAAAGGTAAAAGTTATTTTCAATAAATTTAAATTGAGACAAGTGTGATTAGCAACAAAATTAAGTCAAATTAAGTCATTTTACAAACATATTAAAAAGCACCTTTCGCTTTTTCACAATAAAAAACATTTTTTTTGCTAATCACATTATCCTTAATTTAAATTTATTGCAAACTATTTGTACCCCTTAGGTAGTTTTTTTATAAAAGCGTGTTTTTTAGTTTTTTTTTAAATGTTATTAATCTATTTTCTTTTTTTAGTTTATCTTTTCATTATATATATATATATATATATATATATATATATATATATATATATATATATATATGTATATATATATATTATCTTCAAAAGCGTGTTTTATTTGAACTGTCTCACCTTTGTTTCTTTACGAATAATCAACGAATAATCGATCGAATCGAATAAAAACGGGCTACCAAATTGTTTTATCAATTATTTTGTAATGACTATTTGTTTCATCTAATCACCACCGTTACATAAGACTTTTCCTATCAATTTCAAGCAATCAAGTTCTTCAATGCCGTCCAGAGACCTACCGCGACTGAGTGCTACAAAAGCTTGTCCAGTGGCAAACAATCGAGAACCTAGTTGGACTGCATTATCAACTGTGCAGCCTTCCGTTTTGTGGCCAGTTGGTGCCCAACTCAAGTTCAACGTCGTTCTCAACGATCGGGATCGTATTTCAGAATTACTGTAGCTATATTTCGCAGGGAACTGCGTCAACATTGCTTTCAATATATGTTCCACCATCCCATCTATCCAAAAGTGAAAATCGTGCCAAGCTAATAAAAGCATACTAGAAAATTAATAACCCTGAGGATCCTGGTAAGGATTATAAGTAATATTTGCATTGTCATCGGTCCTTGATGAATGTTTCAAATGAATCCGTTGTTTTAAAAGGGGTGAACATCACGTTCAAAGATTCCGTTACATGGATACACAGGTATTGCAGCAATCGAGCTAAATTTTGACAGATACAACCCGTTTCAAAAAATTATTTGAGATGTTTTTCGCGTCATTTTGTTTTTCGTTTCTTATCAACACAACTACAATGTACGGCAACGAGACGTACCGGGTACAGTTATATTTTATAATTTGTGGAAATTTTAGTCACATTAAAAAGTGTTGTCAAAAAGAAAAAGAAAATATATTCAGTATCTATAGGTTGATGTTACTCAAAATCTGATAAGGAAGTTAGAACTGTAAATTATTGATCCCATGGTTTGGCACTGATTTCAAGACAGCATCGGCGTTTCGCCTTTATTTTTGTATAAAATTAGATATTTGTATAATTTTTCATTCAGAATCACGAAAGATTACAGACATGAGTTGGATTGTTTTCAAATTACTGGCTGAATCTAGTCGGATTATATAAACGATTACAATTTACGTCAGTTTTAGTATAACATAAAAAAAGGCAGATTGCCTTTTCATAGTAAGAAACTAACAATGTTTTTAATAAAAATTGATCAATTAAAAGCTAGCCACATAGCGTCGACTAGCTGTCATCAATAGCAAATAAATTGGCAGTTTTCGAGATTGTATTAATTATATAATATTCACATGTTATTGGTAATATTGTTAACGTACAGGTCAGGTAACAACTCTCAGGAGCTGATGAGTTTGCCTGTGACGTATTTAACAGTTTCTCTATCAGAACGATTTGTGATGAGAATTCTCGAACCATTTTCGTCATGATCATGTATTGCACCTTATAATATTGATAATGGTGGTATACAACACACACACACAGTTCTCGAGAATAAAATTATTCTTCGTAATCTTCATTCGTTAACCTCGCGGAAGTGAACAACGAACCAAATTCATTTGGCTATGCAGATTTATTTCGTGTTGTCCTATAAATTATACAAGAATGTTATGCTATAATAGCTATTATACAATACAATATACTTAGAACTGCCTGACGTTTCGACCTAGTTGCCGGTGGACACGGCCATCGTTATTCGATATTATACAGTTATGCTTACGGGAATTAACAGGCTTAGAACTGCCTGACGTTTCGACCTGGTTGCTTGAGGCCACGGCTAATGCATAATTAGATACTGAAGATTATACATGTGAGTTATGAAAATGACGGAGAAATTGCAGTTACAGTAATTTTGATATTAATGATTCTTTAAATTATTACAATAATACACTCGTGACTGACAAAATAGCTAGCGTTTCCTCTTATAGTACGTCAATAATATTTGTCTGATTGGCACTGTAGATAATCTATTTGTTTTTAAAGGATAGGAAAAGTAGATACACACATATTTGCCAATGTATCCCTCGTATTGCTCTTGTAAAAATAACGCTATATGCTCCTACGGTAAAACACAACACCTCAAAAAGAAATCGATGACGGTACAAGGAACAAACAAAAGACCCAAACTCCGACTCCTCGGCTATCCATGTTGGTTGCCTAATTTCCAACTTTACCAAAAGTTATTTGTACAGAGATTGTTAGCCACTAATGTTAGGCCGAAACTCACATTCCCAAGCAACTTCTAAGTTAAATCGAACAAAAAGCACAAACCGTGTTTTACTTTACGACCGTATTTGCCAGCACTTCTCATCTTACTATCCCCCTCTAACCTAAGAAGTTTTGTATGGGGGTCCTTGTCGCACGGCCGTCGACCCGGCATGGTACCATTAGCCCCCACGGTAAAAGTACATACAATCATACAGAGATTGGATTCTATTGTTGAATACATTTCATTGGATAGATGCAGTTTCTGTTGCCTTACTGTTTGAGTTTTCTATTCACTTATTTGCAACAATCTAATCAATTAAACCTACGTAAATTATCATAAACTTCGACTGGGGTTCATTTCTTTGACAAATCAATATGTTAAACATCGAATTAAATATAATTAGTCGACCGTTTAAAAATAATTGTGCATTAAATGCAAAAGCAGCTCTGTCTACCAGTTAAATTTCTCATCTTCAACGTTGTACTATTTTTTTAATTTTGTAATGGAAATAAGGATAATCTTAAAGAAAGATATGCTTTTTGTCAAGAAAGTCATAATTTAAAGTGAATAAAAACTTTTGTAATACCACGTTCTAGATAACATTTACTCCCTGATAGAATAGAGAATAAAAATACTCTACAGTAGACAGTAAAATAATAGACAGTTACAGTAAGAAATGAGAGCCCAGTTTGATTAGATAAGAAAAAACAGCACTAAAAATAATCATATTGAATTATCATTAACTTACGTTGTACAAACGACTGCACAAATCATCATTATCATAATCATCTCAGTCAAAAGACGTCTGCTGCTAGACATAGGCCTCCCCCAAGGTTCTCCACAACAGCCGGTCCCGTGCCGCCCGCATCCAGCGGACTGGGACTGCACTAATACGTTGTGGTAAATAACTAAAAAACTGGCCGATATTATCAAGTTAAATTAAATTCGTGTTTTATTTAGAGTGTAAATCATTTATGTCAAAACATTGGTGCCTAGAATTTAATCCAATTCAAAATGCTAAGATAAACATTGGTCTCTAACACCACAACTCTCAGAACAGATTTATTACGAAGAATTTGTGAATTATGTACCGAATCGGTCATTAATTTGAAGTGGCACTTCACTTTATGACCAGGAGCGCAGAGAGAGATGGAGACAGCTATCTTCCCGCCAACACCCGATGATAGATAGACATGATAATTGCTACCGGTTGTCGGTAAAGCTATAAATATTTAGCAGACACTTCAAATGTGACGCATTTAGTGAACTAAGTACGCTCTGACAGAGTGCCGAAAGATCACCGTCAATAATAGCGTCGATTCAGCTGGACTACACTCTAAGATACTACGAAAAAAAATATTTTGTAAAAATAATATCATGTAAACAGAGGCAAGATAAAAGAAATAAATCTGAATGTCTGTATATATTTTAAGACACGTCTTAAAATAATGGATACATCATACCTCTGTAAGTCACATTTAGCAACAGAAGATTCATATTTACGAACCTTTTCCATACTACCATTTTACTAACAAATGTGTATATAATGGTCGTATGTACTCGTACTCGTATAATGCTACCACAGTGTAATAAGTTGGTTCGATCTGTACAAAATTTTGCAATTTTTTAAACAAGGTGTATTTAAATACATAAAGTAGATGCTTAGTTGTACATTGTAATAGGTGAACGACTTTTATCTACTGGAAATCTGGCTTGATGTAAGACATATGGGTAACTTAAATCGGAAAGACGCGGTGTCCGATTTCACGGCGACTTAAGCCTCGTGTTTTATCATTGCCGACTGTCGACAGGGTAACCGAAGACTACTGATAAATAATTCAGTGGTTTTTTTTTATTTTCTTACTAAAATATGTATAAAACATCACAGCAATACATATACGAGTATATGTATAAAACATCACAGCAAGGTGAAAGCAACCCGTCTGGTCAACGTGTTATACCTAGTTGGCAAAACCTCCTTGCCATGGCCTATGTCCAAGGGACTATAAAAAGCTTTTGATGACGGTGATGATATACTATGTATAAAGAATATTTATACCTTTATTAGTAAGCGGTAAAGACAGCTAACAATTTTTTTTATTCCAAAACAACTCACTCGGTCGTTTATTCCCTGGAGCCTCATTTTCTGCAACACAGGGCAGCGTATAAGAATTACTCGTATGTACTTCGCAGTGTCTTTTTGAGTCTACCTTGACTAAAATAACGGAAACCCTAGGCTCATGGAATAGTATGTTTTTTTATAGTTTTTAGACGATGTGTGTCTTTTCCTTTCTTTATCTACTATTTGATTTCTTTTTATAGAAGCCTACCAAAGTGACTCTACTTTGCCTGATAGAAAGCATAAAAGGAATCCACTAGCTTTGCTGAGCAACCGCAAAGAACCGTTTTCTACAGCGAACTAATAGGTGCAATCTGCAAAATACTCAATGAACATCGTTTACTATACTTCTGGGAGACGTAGATGTCTTAAATGAACGTTGGCATGTCTTACTAATTTAAAATGACTTTAAACATCTACAAGCTTGCGAAAGCATGTTAGTATCTAAATTCATAGTTTTAACTATGTAACTGATTGTTTAAATATTTATCTAAATAACTAAAAATTGTTTTAAAAATTGAATACGACAGTCTGGAAATACATGTTTTTCTTCCGGTTTACAGTTACTGTTTAGGAGTGACTTATCTAAAATACATACCTTAGTTTAATCGATGGGAGTACGACGGTGATCTTATTCTATACATTAGAAGCCAAAGAAAAGGGCCAAAACATTAATTACTTTCAATGTTCTTGTCGTATTGTATGACACAAATGTCAAATGAATACACAAATCACTGTCGGGTCTTAGCGTTTCTTTGACGTAACACTACAGTGACGTCAACTTGGATGGCTTGTGATCATCTCTAACAATCTTTTCGAAGTACAAATTGTAATAAACGACACACCATTTACTTGAGCACAAGTTTAAATTGTTTTTTGGAAAATCATTTAATATTGTATATTTTCGAATATCGAACTTAAGTATGAATGACATACAGGTATTCAAATTAGTTGTTTATGTATATTTAATTAAGTTTAATGGTAAGCGAAAACGAAAAAGGTGGGTAATTTCAAGTAGATAAGAGTCCTTCACAAGGTACAAGTAAATACCTGCTGTATGTGCTTATATAGTAATATAAAATAAATAAATGTAAAATTCTCAGTCAAAAACTGAGTAGAGTTTGTACTGGTGTTGGACAGCTGATATATATATACGTGTAGGTATACGTCTTTTTTTTGTAAACACATGCATAACATACATAGAAAACACCGAAGAAAATATTTGCAGATTGTATAAACATTTGGTCCGACAGTAGTCGCATACACTACTACTGCGCCACCGAGGAGTCAATCTAATTATGTTGTTTTTAAGATTACAGCTTGTAAGGTACAGGAATTTCATTTGAGACAAGTACAGTTTAACAATTTGAAAACACGAAATTGAAACAGGAGGATGCGACATGCCTCTACATGTCATTTGCCCAACCTCACCCTATCAATACTTTCCACTCAGGTACACCATCACAATTGTATTTAAGGGTAGGGCTGACACCGCTTAGTAGAGACAGCGAAGCACGAAAGCGTGATAAGGTTGAGTTCCGATAACGAGCTGTTATGGTGACAGCGTATTGAGGCTGCAGCATAATAGACAATAGTGAAAGGAGCTAGAGTTACAATCAATTACGATCATAACAGCGTAACAGGCAGTCAAATTGAGAATGCTGACGTATACTAGTGGGTTCGATTCTATTTTTAATGCCAAACTGATTACAAAATGTTTCATAGTACTTACGTTTATTTGTATTTTTAATTTTAAGTTTCCGTGAAAAACTATACGAATTATTATTTACCAAATCACTAATTGGTGATAATTGCCATGACTGTATTTTTTTGTAGTTTTACCTTCGAGTAAATCAAGCATAGTTTTATACTTCAGTAGTGGTATTATATAAGGCCACTGAAGTGTGAACTCTATGCTTGACTTCCTACAGTCAAATACTTAGCTTTATTTATTTTCTTGCGAAGGGGTGATTTTAACAATGGACATTAATTTTTAATTTCTTTCTCTTTATTTTAAGACCCTGTTAAAGTACTCTACCTGATGGAAAGCATGAATACAATCCAAGACTTGTGGTTCATTAGTCCTATAGCGGCCTGGTAAGGTGATTTTTCACGTTCCAATTGGGGACGTAAAAGGCATGACAGTCATCGTGGCTGTGTAAGGCTTGCACTGTTAACACGATAACTGACACCCCTGCATCAATGGGCCTCCGGTCTCACACCCACCAACGAAACACGACAACACGGATGCTGGCGCTTTAGGTTGGTCTTATGTGAGAGGGGAGTACTTCTCCGGTCAAGCCCGCGCGTTCGTGCTGAAAACAGCGTGGCTATTACTTTTCTATAAGGATATCTATTTGAAGGTCACGCCTTCAAATAGATATCCTTATAGAAAAGTAATTGTTTTGGTCATAAGCGCTCCTGCAACAAAAACTGTACTTTCTTATCTGAAATTAAAATATCTACCTTATGAAATTTCTATACTATCCTGAGGTTCACCGGTAGATAATGCCCTGGGTATTAAGTCCGCCGATGTACAAAAGTGCAATAAAGTTTAATATACCTGCTTAAGTCTCTCTGACCCTATAAACTTACTTACTTACAATGAATGCCTACATAGCACTCACACAAATTTATGTAGATTTTGATCATAAAGCATTACTGACGTAGGAGAGCCCTGCTCCAGTAAATTGTGGTGCTCGACCACAGTAATACCACGAACTCACAGGAAACCAGTGTTAAGTAATTCTTCCTCAGTACAGAAGAGTGAATGAAGGTGGAACTACGAACGCGATCGCTTGTAGTGGCCGCCAATTCTGTGCATCTGAAAACCATTGTATTCGAACCTTTATGACCTAATTACGATGCGTACTAAATTTGAGTACTAAGTACATTGTTATCACTAGAGCACGCAATGAAGTGTATTACCTGCGGGAATGTTACGTAACAATTTGCACGAAAATATTTGGCAGTCACTGTTTACATTAGAACATAAATATACAAGTGAAACGTTACCTTATTTAAAAGACATGAGATTGTATTTAAGGTTGTACTTTAAGTGGCATTTAAGATTTTTATTTGTTAAATCCTTTGGATGAATAGCATAAACTTCCTTATGCGTGTGTATGAGGAATTGCACTTGTATTGTTTATTTTTCTGCGCTGTAGTTAACAGAAGCCCAAACACCTTTTGCTACTGATTCGCACGCAACACACTTGTGACTCGTGAGTTACGATCCGTCTGTTTATTTGCCTTTGTAAGACATTATTTTCTAATAAAACTGTCCCCTTCGAGTAGAGAAGGGGATTTTTAAAATTAGTATTGTAGAAAATGAAAAAATCATCCAGTCCATCTATACTTTGTAATGGTTTCTTATTATGCCCGAGCCTACGGCCTCCGCGACCCTGAACAATAAGAGACGGAACTCGGCGACGAAGTACTAAGGCGAAGTGGACATTGTTGCACTTCAATCAACTCTAAAGTGGGGGTGGCACAACCTAGGATAGACACTTATAAAAGGAGTGTTAAGACTTTATACAATCCACACTCCAAGGTAGTTAAAAAGTTAAGAACACCTAAGAATGTGGTACCGCTGCAGGCACCCGGGAATATAGTAATTTCTACATCGGCCAGACAAAATGCTCAATAGCGGCACTGATAAAGGAACATATCACGGCTACAAAGAACCGTCCAGTTAACATGTCGACAATCGTAGAGCGTTGCTGGAGTCAGGACCATATCACTGAATTGAACTACATAAAACACAGGTCCTATCTACAATACATAACCATTTTTGTAGAATAGCACGTGAAGTGGTTGAAATTAAAAACATAAAAGTTTAAATCGAGAAGACGCATACCGACTATCATAATCTTGGAATTTTGTCATCAGCGGGTGCAACTCCCACCATAGGGACGAAACAAAGTGCGCAGACGTTAAAAGTGACTACAAATAAACAACGTCCAAGTGAGGGTAGTTACACCTCGCCCATCACGAAGTCGCTAAGCTTACAGAAAGTCTACCCGTGACCACGAGCGGTATTATCCCTTCGCAACGTCGGGAAATAGAAGGTATTGTAGCTTTTAAATAATGTCATTGCTTATAAGTAATACAAAAAAACTCATTGTGCTTAGGCACCTCAAGTATATTCAACAAAAGAGAATCAAGATAATTACGACAGAAGTTATAAAAGACCGTCTGTATTTTTGCACGTTCGTTGTAGTTACTATTGTCATTTTCTATGTAGTGACAGATTTAGAACACGAAGTGTCATCACCACTCTTCATCCGATAGGTGTCGTAAGAGACGACTAAGAGAACAACCTACGCAGCACGGCATCACTGCAAAGAGAAGGAAAACACGAAAGAAACCCAATGCCAACCCGTCTGGCCAGCGTGGTAACCCAAAACCTCCTTCATGAGGAGAGGTCTATGTTCAGCAGTGGACTGTTAAAGGCTGTTGATGATGAAGACATGTGGAACAATTTCAAAAGAAGTAGGTAATTTTAGATTGGGTGTTGTGTTTACTTGTGAAGACATTAGTATTTATTTTCATTAAATGCATTTGTTACTATCCTTATTAACTGTACTCACCATTGTAGGGTTAATCATGAGTAAATGCAGTTAATATATTATAGTAGATGCAATTTACGCAAATTTTGTCATGTTTTTGTGAAATACCTGTACGACACGACTCACTAAGCAGGTACGAGTTGTGATTCCCTTTAAAAATAAATATTACTACTATGAGTAACCTTAGAGACTCCTTGTTTTAACTATCATTTAGTTGTTTATCGTCGACTATATTTCGAGTTTATTAATCATAGTCTCGCGAATATAGTTTGAGAAGTTGATAAAATTCTGTCCTAATTTGCAACGCGTTCTTCGGGATATTATAGAACACAGGGTGCACACTGAGCTGTGTCATTATCACTATTTCTACTTCCCACTAGCCTCATGTTACGCAATTACAGCTTTCTTCATTATTTCATTCATTCCGATGTTACGGCGCATTTTAATCCGTTGCCACAGCCATTCATTTTGTTCGGGGCCCGTCAACCGAGACGGGCTTGTGTAATGTTCCGGTCCTCTATCCATCCCGCTTGCTCCCCTAACTTAGTGTATCCTGTTGTCCTTGTTTAATCACCGCATGGTTCCTTTGTACTGCCAAAGGCGATCAGGGGGACTTGGCACGTTCTTGAGAAAACGGCAGATGTTGTGAGTTTGTTTGCTTCGGCGGCGACGCAACTCAAACTTTTGAAAATATGCGCCCCGGATTACAAGTTTTGATGGCTTAATAAAGTTTTTATGTAGATCCTCTGATACCAAAGTACCGAGAGTAACTCGGTATATCCCTGTTGTATAACTTTCTTTCAACCGGAAATTAATACGAGAGTAGTAGCTGATTCCATTGTTGCGCACCCATTGATTCGAAAAACACGATTAAGACAACAAATCATATTAATATTAAACCAAAAATTTTAGAATGTGTACAGTAAATTATACTTAATGTATGAAAACGATAAAGGTAGATGAACCTAAATAAGTAGGTACATAGACCAATGTGTACTTAGGAATGAGCATAAACAATCTACCTAAACGTTTTGCGATAAATAAAGCTAACTGCCACGATAATAAATTAACGCCTCCCATTCACAATAATGGTACACCGCCCACATGCTGCCAATCCCCTCTCTGCAATTTCACGGGATTCCAAGAAGTCCAGTTTGTAATATGACTAATGAATTGGCAGGTAGAAATATGTAACTTAATTAACAAATAAACCTCAACGAAGGTGTCATTGCTTTGACCGACGGCAACAAACCTGCATGTTGATTAAGAAAAACAGACCTGCTATAATAATTGTTTAGAAAAACATTTATCTAAGTCAACCGCACAGATAAACGAAAATAACATTCAAAATTGGAATACTGAATTGTAATAAAAAAAACTAAAGTACAAAAGTACATTCAATTCAAAAATCGAATCTATATCATACAACAATATCGGAACGAGCAACAGATAAATTTACCGTGAATTGGAATGAACTCTGTCGCTATCAACAGTAGGTATTGTCGCGCGTGTGTGCCACCAATATTCGAGAGACATTTCCCGGCTTCCGTCGGCCTCGACGAACTTCTTCGTGCGTTATGTTGCCCTGGTACTTGTCACCAGTTTCGATTGAGCATTTAACGCGTTGCTCTCATTAGGCGGCCAGGAAAAAAAAACAAACGTATTTGTTAAGCTTTGTTTTAACATTATCTTGAACCAGTGTTATTTTAATCTCTACATTTGTTTCATAACTTACGTTTCAAGGATGACCGAACAGGGAGGTTTCTGGCTTTGCGACAACGACTGGCCATATTTTTTTTTATTTTAGCAGTTGTACAGATCAGACTTTTTTTAAGAGATCTTTTGTTTAGGAAGTCTATTATTCACTCAAAAGTTATCGATACCTCTATTGTATTTTTTAGAGTGTTCTTTTATCAATGATTTAAGACGACAAGACTATGACAGTCTTGTTATTTGCGCTATTTTTCAAATCATTTAACCTTTAATTACTTTTGAGAAACAATGTGCCTAAAAGAGGCTTAATTATTTTTCTCTCAGTTAACTTTTTCATTTTCAAAATAGAACATCAAAATAAATATATGCCTTTCTAATTAAAACGCAAAGTACGTTTAATTAACCGGTAAACTTGGCCGCAAGACCGTCGCACCGCAATGGCGAACACAATAAATTGCCGTCTAAACTTTGCAGACTTCCCATAGTTGAGCCGTAAAATATGAAGTTTGGTTGGCAACTGCCATAATACAGGCCCGGTACCGCATTCGGTATTTATTTTAGTTGTCCTTATGGATAGTGAAATTTTCTTTTGTATTGTATTTACTTGTCGGTTCTCTACTTTGAGTCTCTCTAGTCTCGTCTCACTAGAAGAGAATGCTATTGACTTGACTTGAC
Organism: Hypercompe scribonia; assembly: GCA_949316085.1. Taxonomy (NCBI): domain Eukaryota; kingdom Metazoa; phylum Arthropoda; class Insecta; order Lepidoptera; family Erebidae; genus Hypercompe; species Hypercompe scribonia. The sequence continues at coordinate 7,618,590 of OX438972.1, read as the reverse complement.
TTGATTTCTTTCTGATTTATGGTATACGTAAATGTGGTTGCATCTAAACAAATAAATATAAAAAATTTTGTAGACTTAGAATGGCTTCAACTTTTAGAAATAATTTACATATGTTCACACTAATAGTGACGTCACGCAGTACACATTATCTTCTCTATCTACCATATCCTTCATTATATTATCTAATTAAAATTAGAGCATAATTAATGAACGATAGGTACTCTTTTAAATGAGATCTTATACTTGAAATATTTTTTTTTAATTTAATAAAGGAAATTAAAGCAAATTTACTCTTAAGTAAGCTCATTACGAGTTGTTGCATAAATTCTGGCATTTATCAATTAAAAAAAAGCAATTAAATAAACTGCCATACTTTCAATAGCAGAGCATTAAATTATTTCAGAACTTTACAGAGAAACTGAAATAAAAACATCCGTGAATTCAATCATAAACTAGCATTCAATATATAAAAGTTTAGACAGAAGATACAATTTAGGAGGAATGTGGACATATTCCTCAACATGAAGCAGCGGTATGTTGTCCCGTAAACGTCGACAGATAAAGACAGTAATTGACGTCCACGGGTGCTCACTGCCAGACATTTAGCTCACTCGTCCACTTCTGTAACTCTATAAAACGAGCAACACCTAATAACGCACCTAACGAGCGAGAAATAGAATCCAAAATCGCTTGAAGCTTTCAACTGTCGTCATTACTCGCTACAGAAGTAATTTGAAGCCGTATGGTTAGGAGCGGACAACATATGATTTATGTCAGCGCGGGTTAGTGTGTTTAGGTGTTGTGTGAGTGTGTGTGTGCGTTCAATAATGTGACGCATGCGCTTTGTACGCCACCGCCATCTGTCGAGCGCCACGTGGTTAGACGTTCGGTGCGATTGCGCGACCTCATCGATCCTCACCTTGACTGTTTAATAAATTCATGTACACGAACCACGTTTTGTTCATAACTATACAGAGTTTACGGCTCCGATGACGTTTTGGAATTGAATAGCGACGTTTGCGTCATTGATGGATTTGAATCGCGCTTACCGCGGAATAAATAATAGCGCTCCTTAGTTACACCGATTCACTTTAGTGTATAATAAGTATATTTTAATAAATTTTCACGATAGATTTTAGATAATTTAATTTATACACAAACTGTTGAACATACATTTATAAAGAAAATCACGCATACTTCCCCAGAAAGGTTGGCAGAGGTTCTCGCCAGTGTTTTAGTCCCACGTAATAGATTATTGCCGCTAATCGGGATGCTTTGTTGTCCATAAATTGTAGAGTACTTTCAAAATGTAGATTCTTATCATACTTAATGTTTTCTATTAGATATCAATGACAGAAAATCCAGTAAACAGTTTAGTAGATTCTACACTCATAAATTGGCCTAAGTATAACGCGTACTTATATTTACGTATTTATCATGCGCTTATACGTAGTTTGTAACATTGAAATTAATATAGGTAGATGTACATAAGTATATGGGTAAAACAGACCTTGTTGTCTACACGTATGAACTCATTTAAACAGCAAAAAGGACGCACGTTGAAGAAGGTTCTAGAATTTACTGCAATGACGAGAATAAATTAAGAAAAAAGGTTTACGGCGAGATGGCGCAACTCATTGATAAGTTCGAGACGTATGAAAAATTTTGAATTTAACAATTATTTGTGCCTATATCTAAATTCATAAAATATGTTATATTTGTACGTATCAGAATACATTTCAACAGTAACTACAGAGATATCGTAATCAAAAAGTTTATTCAGATTTTCTCTTAGCAAATAATATTCTCTTTTCGTGTGATTCTTTTCAAATCAAGGTTTAATTTATTTTTACGAGACAGCAACGAAAAATGACAAGAAAATGTACAAAAATTCTTAGAAACGACAAGTTTAGAAGGAAGTAGCTGATCTTTGAGTTTAGTTATAAAGATGTCTTAACTATCCAAGTTTAACCTTTTTTTTTTTCAATTTCTTTATTAATTATGGTAGAGACTAACTAATATTTAATTTTCGAATAATGTTATTGAGGTTTAAGCAGAGGTCTAATGACAAATGAGGACTAATTTATCTCAAAAAACATACTAAAAAAGTGAGAATTGATTGATTTCGCAATAATTTTTCGTTTAACATTGTAGAATAAAACTGTAAGATAAAATGACAAAAAAATAAGATTGTATAAGTAAATTTAATCATACGTCTCCTATAAATTTCGAAAAAAGTCTATGTGTTTTATTTCATCATTAGAGTAATAACAATATTTTCTATCGTTTTTCCCGTGTGTTAATTGTCCGCCGCTATTAATTTTACTTAACTCCTAAAATTTTCAGTTATGCAACATTTTTTACTATATACGACTTACATAATAAAGGTCAAATAGATTTCAGGTACAATTAAGCTGGAATTACTTTAAAACTCCAAGCCGTTCACGTCAAAATCATCCGTAGCCCGCGAGGCCGTTTCTCCCGCAGGTAAAAATGACGTCATGGTACCAGGCGAACATAAACTCGCAGTGGTGTACACCACTTGTGGCTGGGCGCAGTGCTCGGTGGGCACGCCCACGAACCGTCGCGCCCCCTCTACTTGTGAAAGGGCGATGTGGGATAGCGGAGCGTGGGATAGAGAACGCTTCACAGCATATTTTTAGAACTGTTTGAAATTGGAATGTGACGTGGTTTTTTTATATTGTTTGCGTGTTTGTATGTAGTTTATGCTGGTAGGTAACTTCGAGTGGCGTACCTATTGATAACCGTTATCGCATTAACAGTGTACAGCGTGTATAACAAATATGCACTCTGAAGAAATGTTACTTATTATGAAATTATTCAATGTTTGTTTAGGGAAAATAGTAAACTTGACTGATATTTCAAACAGCAAAAATACATAAGTAAATATTTTGAGAACATTTGTATTCATTTTATAAGTATTTATTTGTACCTACATATTGAGTTCACCGTAGCAATTTTAAGAAAGTATTGTACGATTTCTTTTTGAAGCGGCAAGGGGCGTCGGACCCAAATTTTAATGATGAACAATAACACCCAGCAAAAGGAACATTACTATTGTCCAATTATGTAGTTATGTAGGCTTGTGTATGGGGACCATCTATTAAGAGATTGAGATTTATCCGTGGTCCAAGTTGCACATGTTTTAAATTCTATTTATTTGTATGGCGGGACGGCAGAAAGTAAAAACGAGAGTTATCATCATAAAATTCCCTCGTGTGTGGGCCCTCAAGTGTTCCCTTATGCAGAAACCATCCAGATAATGCAAAACGTGGTAGACTGTAGATCATGGCAGAAGTAGGCCTGAGAAGATGGCACGAAATTCTCCGCGTGTGGGGCAAGCACCTCCTCTACCATTTATTTACCTCAGAACCATAGACGCCGTCAGAATTATTTTCAGGGGGATGCATTTACATATACTTACACACTAAAATCCAATATAAAATATAGAATTACTGGGTCTTTACCAATAAAATCGCCTTTTTTAAGTTATAAATATATGTTTTCCGATATAACTATTTTGTTTTCCGCGAGGTACTTACCTGTAAAATACAAGAGGGTGCACTTGCACTCGCAGGTGCACCGTCTTGCACTTCCCTCCCGGTGCTCATTTTTTTTTTCTCTTTTAAGAGCCTGCCAAAGAGAGAGTCTCTTTGGCAGGCTCTTAAAAGAGAAAAAAAAAATGGCTCTTAAAAGAGAAAAAACTCTGCCTGATGGAAAGCATGAATAGAATCCAAGAGTTGAGGTCACCATACTCATTGCAAATGCAGAAAATGCAGTATGGTGATCCACAACATGGCGGCCCCGCGAGATGTTCTTTCACACCCCGCTTGGGGACGTAAAAGGCATGACAGTCATCGTGACAGTGTAAGGCTTACACAGTTACCACGATAACTGTCACCCCTGTTCGTTGGTGAGTACGAGACCGGAGGCCCATTGATGCAGGGGTGTCAGTTATCGTGGTAAGTGGGTGTACTTTCACTGCCACGATGACCATATTGCATTGTCTGCATTCGTAATAAGTACGGTGACTACTACTCTTGGATTCTATTCTTTCATCAGGCAGGCTAGAGTCACCTTGGCGAGCTCTTAAAATAGAAAAAAAAGAATCGATGCTATAGATAGCTAAAAATAGGACGAAGTGGAGTATCTGTTGGTTACACCTTTCTATTATATAATCTAAGGTAGGTACTAGGGTACCTAGCCTAGGCTAGCTAAGGTGAATATCTAAGTACAGAGAACGTCTTTAGTTAACTATTCAGACAGTACAAAATCCATATTCCACTTTTTCACCCTCTCGCTTTTTGTCTCTCTCTGTCTCGCGCTTTCTCTTTCTCTCTCTCTCTCTCCTTCTCTCTCTCTTGGTATCGCGTCCGAAATAGGAGGACATTCACTCAACTTTATTTCTGTACTATTCACACTTTGGTCAACTCAGGCTGTACCTTTTAATAATCTTTTTTCTCTTATCCAAAATAAACTAAATGCTGGGAATTTGAAAACACGATACTCTGGCAGTGATCTTATTACTGTGACTTCTTTTGAAAGAAAATTAAATACTAGGACAATTACTTGTCCGAGATTCCCGACCGTAAATACAGAAATTATATAAGTACTTCTATAGCTACTATCGACTCAAACTGTATCAGAGAGATTACACGTGGTCACCTAAATTGAGGTTAAAAGTTGGTATTAGTTGTAACCATGTGAGTAATGGAATTTACAAATAGGTACCACTTTCTTACTATTCCTACATAATATGGCGCTGTCGTATAGCGTATATCGACGAAGTTCTACTCGTAAAATTAGATTTTTCAACATATTTCACCGACGGTACGTCTTAGATACGCAATTTAAATAAATTTTAAATAAAATCAGTCTAAAAAGTAGTGACCTATGCAGTTTAGCTTGTAAACAACCTCAAAAGTCAATTATTAGCAACAAAGCGCGGCAAAACTACGATTCAAGGTGACATTCATCGACTAGTGGCGCCATCTAGCTAAATCCTTTAGGTAATTGAAATTACTATGGCGTAGAGAATTATTCAGACCACATGTACAAATAATTTTTCTTTCGAGTTATTTTTTAAAATGAAGATAATAACATGCACTTATGCAAGTAGGTACTGAAGCGTACAATCATTCATCACAAAAAAAGTTTTAAGTTTTTTATTTAGGAAATTATTGATGTAGGAAAACCATGTTTTGACACCAATGGGTCGGCTCGGCAGTAGATAACGATATTACAGTCTCACAGCAAACCGGTATTAAGTAAAACTTTCATAATTTTTCAACGATTGAGTAATATTACCGAAGCACCAAATCACTTTTCCCGTAATTTTGGGTGGACAACCAACAAGCGTTAACTCACAGACTTTCTTATTGCCTACAGACGACCGTGGACGGTGGTATTCACTATCAAATAGGTCAAACATCTTCTCATTTGGACCTGTCCGCCTACCAAAAAAAAAATTACTTCCAAAAACGAGGTCTGATATCAATCGAATATGTAATGCACTACACTGCAGTGGTATTTAAATCGTATAGGTATTCCCGCCGACGTTAATTTTAAATCTGCCCTCGGTTGTGTTAGTAAGTAGATTAGACTATTCTCGTGTTTCTTTCGGGGATACTAGTTTTGATCCTTACAGGGGATCTTCAAGATATGAAGCAACTTGCCGCATCACGTTGGTGCAGTAAGATCGCTTAATATGAATATTTCTTACATTTTATTCTACTAAAAGTACCACCACCTGAGCCGATTTTCATGACGACGACTAGTGATATTTTTTTAACCGGGAAAACGACCTTTAAATAATAAATTAAAATAGTAGGTTGATCCGGAAATTACTCATAGAAAACATGTTCGAATCACTAATCAGACTAAACCACAGCGGGTGTTGGCACACGCACACACGTCCTCTGACACAGAGATGGTAAGCATAAAAAAATATGTATTTATGTTTTTGTATGAACATCGCTAACGTGACCGGTTGCGATAAACCACATAACTTTAAATTGTCATATGTAATTCAACAAAAGTATTTTTAATACTCTTCTTGATAATGTTATCGTGATTTTTTTAAGTTAAAGCTAATCAGTTTTAGCAACATATTGATAAGGCTATTCTCAATGGAGTTATGAATCTGGTTGAGTACAACGCCAAGAGAATACATGAAGACTCAACTTCTTTCCCTCCCACTTTTCAGAACAATCAACTGCCACTGCAGGATCAGTTCAGTATCCTGTGTATGGATATTTGCCGGGATCTCAATCCGTGAGAGTGCATTAAGAGCGGCACTAACACGGTCTCACAGAAGCTGGGCATATTGAATAAAGAGTGGAGGTTCTTCTCGCCTGAGCATCTGTGTCTTCTTTTTAAAATCCCGTTTCGCTCCACGCAGTATTTGCTTAACGCTCTCGATGGGTTGCAGCGACGTGTAGTCCCCTGAGTATGGTGACCACCACTCTTGGATTCTGTTCATGCTTACCATCAGGTAGAGTAGAGTAGAGTCACTTTGGCAGGCACTAAATAAAAATAAAATACATTCATATTTGCGGTGTGTTGTCCTAAGTGTGTTTTCTGTACAAATTAAAATACTTGCTTACAGTGTTAAAATACGCTTCCCCGTAGGTGCTACACGATAGAGAGCAGCCATGAGATAATTACCTTACTAATATGTAAATAAAGAAAATTTCAACGTTTCCAACATTATCAAATGTACAATTTTTATAGCTAAGGTATCTTAATAATGATTATTTTACGAATTTATCTAAAAACCTGTGTATCAGACTGCCATCAAGAGATAAATAAATATTTAAGACATCTGGCACACAACGCCATCTAGTTTTAATAAAAGCAGTGCTTGTAGGTACTATGAAAGCTAGATAGACTGATAGAATACTTAAATACTTCTTTTTAGAAATACATTAATATTTTTAGATCATATAAACATTTGGTCCGACCCTGTAATCAAAGCAGAGACCTGAGCACAGCAGTCGTACGCATTACCATTGCGCCACTGAGGCAGTCAAGATCGTCCCCTTACTCGCTTTGATGTGTACGTGATCCTCTTATCTTGAAGATTAGAGAGAGCTTAGGTGCTTTACCGAAAAATAGTCTCATGATCGACTAAATCCCAAAACGTTACTTACGTCGTACTTATTGTTCTTAAATAGATTAAAAGAAACAGGTTTGGAGACCAGGCCAAACAACACAATCATATTTTATGCTACCTGTGCGATAAAAAAACAACCACCTTCTGAAAAAGGTACGAAGTCCTATTGTTTTGATATTTGCCCTTTTTTATGTAGCCACCTTTTATCTATGGTCACTTTTACACATGGTCTTTCTGGTGTAAACAATGGTGTGAAACTATAAAAAAAAACTCTCACAATATTGCTCATTCACCTTTTGTTGATAATCCGTTATTAGGTCTACGGCACAGTTTATCAGCTGGTGGCGCCCTCAGAGGATATTGGTGGTTAGAGCCATACGCGGTTATCACTCCGTGTCGATGGAGGCGGCGTGCGCCTTAGCCGGGACCAGCACTCCTGGGATTCGGAGGCTCCACGTGCTGGCTTTGCTCCGTGGAGGTTGCCCAGGCGGTCGTCGCAGAGTGTGTAGGGCGGCAGCCTGGGACCCTTTCCGCAAGTCCTTTCCGGGCACGGTTGCTTGAGGAAGTATCTGCACTCGGTCGCTAAGAGGGAATTGAATCTCGTCTGTCAGCACTGCGACTGCAGTGAGAACTCGGTTCAACACGCGCTGGCGGTTTGTGGAGCCCTCGCTGCAGTTATTGGAAGAGATTTCTTGCTACCGGCCGTCATCCGCTCCATGGCCGCTAGCGACAGTTGTTTTACGGTGGTTGCAACCTTTTGCGAAGATGTCATTTCGCAGAAGGAGGTGGTGGAGAAGGCCCGGAAGGATGATCTCCACTCAGACCCAATTCGCCGCCGGCGGACTGGGCAACAAAGGCGCGCTTATGAGCGCTTCATGCAGCCCGGAGTGTAGTCGCGGGTGGACGGGACAGGTTTTCACTTCCATCTGCTACAGTGGCCAGCCGCGAAGAGGCGACGTCCGCATGTGCTGTACGTCGCCTAAATAGAGAGTTTAACCGCAAATGGTGCGCGTGCTAGCAGGCAGGCGCTAGGTGGGATCTGGATGTCGTAGTAGCCGCTGTTCACGAATCCCTCCTATCGTAAGCGCAGAGTGGCACACCGTGTGGTTTTAGCCGGTCCGATTCCGACATACCACCCTGTCGTAAGACCCGCAAACCCCGGTGGAGTGACGAAACGAGGGGGTTTCCACACGTTAAAAAAAAGGCAAAATATTCCGATTGGCGCCAGACTCGCCATCTTTTACGTTGGACCAAAACACTGCTGAAGGGTGGGCGTTTAATATACCTCTGCCTACCCCTCCAGTGTAACAGGCATGATTTTATGTATACGTGTATGTAAAAGTTACTATTGCACCACACCAACGATAATCTACGATCTTCGTTTTATAAGTTGCTCTTAGAACTGTTCCATATCCATATATTCCTTAATTCCCAATCAGTGTACTTACCCAATTCATAAGTTTCAAAACAATACAGACTCCAAACTAAATATCTAAAATACAACACACAGCAAAGTGCCGGAACTCCAAACTCGGGCCTTACGCCGTGTCGAAGGGCTAGAGGCGGATCGCAGGGCGGGGCGAAGTGCACCGCCCTCGGGAGTGGCCCTGCGCAAGCGCGCACGCCCGCGCTCCGTCCTCGCTGCACTCCACCGCCACTAGTTTTACTTCTTTGGAGTTTATACGAAGATAAACATAAGAAGATCTATATGAAGCTCTTATTGTACTACATTGAATAGATCCCACAGATTTATTGTGTTTCTTAACGTCCTACCGCTGTACTTACTTTCAACTCTTCAAAGACGTTCTAAAACGAAGAAGTCTGAATGGCGAGGTTTCTTTTGAGATTTTTTTTTTCAGTATCCTTAGATCTTTGAATTATCTTGTTATCAATAACTTGGTATGTTTATAACTAAACAATCTCTTTTCTTTCTTTCTCGAAAACTTTACTTATTATATGGTTCGGTGGAAAAACGTAGGATGAGTAGATTTTTTTTTAACTGTCGACTTCTTAAAAAATATGATTGACAATCCCTTAAATCTTGATCTCTGTGACAGTTGTCACTAGTGTCATTTGAGAACTTATGAGGTACATCTTATGTGTGAATTTTTATATGTGTGATAAGACTGGCACTTATATAAAAGAAAATCGCTTGTTCAAAGTTACTTCGTCGGTTTCGTAACTATGTGCCACAGAGATCAATCGTCATAATGAACAGTTTTGTGATTTTTCTAGAACAGAAAACGGTATTTTTTTCTTGCTTATTTACGACTTATTTGCGATTCTTTGGTATGATTTTTTTTGAGGTGGGTATAAGTTATATACCTAGGTATATTTATTAGTACGGAGTTGTCAGGACTGCAAGTCAAAAAACTATGACAACTAAAATTCTTACGTTAGTTACCTATCCTAATACTTTGATGGTATCTAGTTAAAAATATCTGTATATTTTTTTTTGTAGAAGTAAACTATAACGAAACCGAAAGTCTTTTAACACGAACTCAATGTGTTAATTGATCAATCATACTTGCTTAATGATACACACACGTAAAGACACAAACATATGCATATACAAACACTATATAAGCACACACGTGTACCCCCCGCCCTCCGCGAGCACATTCACTCACGCACCCACACACACACACAAATATGAACACATGCAAAAAACCCAAAATTTTTTAAATTATATAGGTATATTAAATTTTATAATTTTTATCGTGTAACTACAGAACCAATTATTTGCTATTTGTCTTCCTGAGGTCGGCGTTAATGGTTGCAACACAGTTATTCAACTATTACCACCATTATCAACTTTATCTTTTTCTGTGTATTTCGTTATTTTTTCGTTCCAAAAATAAACTTTAATTCATTTATTTGCCATTTATGAAAAAAAAACAGTCTTCATTAACAGCAATTAATTAATAATCCACCACTGAACCTAGACCTCTCCTTAGAAAAGAAACTTTGGCCTGCTAAATATATCACGCTGGCAAGACGAGTTCATTTAGAACTTGTTTTAAGTTTTATTCTTTTTTAATACTGTTGAAACAGTCTTTAATGATAAGTAACTAATTAATATTCTACAAAAAACCTGTGGAAGAAGAAGAAACATGAACCTTTGCCTGTTATGGGATACATTTATGTATGTTTATGCCTTTGTCGTACTTAACGTACCTACCTACATGGGTGTAACCTATAGTTACCTTTTGGTTAATGGCTGCTCAGTGGCATGGAGATGATTAAAGACGGGTAATTCTTAGAATTTTTTATCTAGCATTGGTCGATACCTAATTGCTGCGAGCCACAAGCCGCTGACTGGCAGCGGATGGATGCTGACTGCCAAAGACTGATAGGTTGTTGGTGCTTCTCGGGGAAGGCCGTCGTTCCGCAGTGGACGGTTACAAGTTGACTGATTATCCATATTTTATTATGTTGGATAATTCTCTACTAAGTAGGTAGTGGAGCCACCCTGATTTGATGCGCACGAACGGGCCGGCTCGACCAGGGCAGTACTACCCTCCCACATAGGGTCAACCTAAAACGATAGCATCCGTAGTGTCGTGTTTCGTTGGTGAGTACAAGACCGGAGGCCCATTGATGCACGGGTGACAGTTATCGTGGTAACTGTTTGAGCCTTACACTGCCACGATGACTGTCATGCCTTTTATGTCCCCAAGTGGGACGTATAAAAGCATCTCACTAAGCCACCATAGCGTAAGTCACCATATTGCGTTGTTTGCACTTATAATGAGTATGGTAACCATAACTCTTGAATTCTATTCATGCTTTCAATCAGGCAGAGTAGAGTCACTTTGGCAGCCTCTTAATATAGAAAAAAAATATTCAGGTTGAATTACACAATTTTTATTGCTCATTTTGACCGTTTGTAGTATTAGTTACTCGACATCATTGATGGATAGGTGCAACTGTAAATGTAGTAGCAGATTTGCATCGAACGGTAATAGGTCAATCACTAGGGACTAACGCACGTCTAGCTTACATTTTATGTATATAAACCCACGAGTTTTGACAAATTTGGCCTGCTTATTTATTATACATCATGCACTTTATGTACATAGGCGGACTTAATGCCTAAGGCATTCTCTGCCAGTCGACCTTTGGGTGATGCAGAGAAAATAGGAAGTAGGTGCGTTTCAGGTGATGTTGAATAACAGAAGTAAACATATATGTATAAACTTAGCATATACTAAAATTTATATAAATACATAAATACATACATATACATACTTAAGTGGATATAAATCTATATACATACATACATACACAAATAAATACCATAACAAGTATAAGATGATAATCATGTATTGGTGGATTCTGACTTATATTTATATTTCAGTCTGCTTATAGGTATTTCAGTTGCTTTCGTACAAAGTACCACAAAGACAACATACCTTATTATTGCTGTTTCAACTCGAAACTAGCAATTGTAGCATAGACAACATTGATTGCGAAATAAAAAGTGTTTGTTTTGTGATTACATTGTAATTACGGAATATTTTATTTGTAATGATGATGTTACATTAATTGTATTGTCACTATTATGGGAGCATTTCCTCTTACTTGCCATACTTATGGCAGTCACGAGTTCATAGTGACGTAAAATCATTGTTGACACATGACAAAATATTGACATTGACATAAATGTCGTTGCACTGTTAAAAAGCGCTACTGAATCGCTACATACAATCACGGTGAACCGCTCTACATCCTCATGCAAGGGTTTGAGATAAGTTAATAGATATTCGTCGGGAGAGAACTGTGAGTCTACATAACGATAAATTCATGTTTTTTTACAAAAATAAGCTGTTCAACAACTAAACGTAATCTATAACTAAGCGTACACCAACGCCATCTATGGATTATTTAGGGAATTAACCAACCAAGAACCTTTCAATAATGTTACTTTTTTTTAATATTTGTTAGTTTTTCTTACTGTAGTTAAATATTTAATCACACAAAAGTGTTTACAATTTACGTACGAAACTCAAAGCAACACCCACGGCTAATCGTCCACGTTCTACCTATAATGTTAGTCGAAGGGTACGGAGGGCGGAGGGTGGCGTATCGACCCGAGGATTACCACCCGCTGGGAGGGGGAACGGTAGGACCTTTATAATGCACGATAAAGTAAATAACCGAATTCGTTAGTAAATCGTCTCGTAGTCGTGTCGTGTTAATTAATAAAAGCTGATATGAGAATGAGTGTGTAAATGAATACAAACTCATAGTCCATTTGTCTAAAATCTAATCCAATTAAATACCTTAAAATGAGTTACCTCTACTAATATACCATAATTTCAGAATTATATAACTGTCAAAGCTTCAAAATAAGGGTGTAGCTATTTCCTTCTCAAAGACCAATAACGTATTAGGGACTGTGAAGTTGTGGGTGTCCATTTTTTAATTTATAAAATAGGACGTCAACAACCAGGTCTGACAACAAATAAATACCCATTTAGAAGATTACGCCAGCCACTTACGACTTTATAAGGTATAGATACGACCACCTGTTTAATACTTTCTGCAATATTAAAAGTACACAGCTATAGTGTTGAACTACTACACAAAATACTACAAAAGAGACTACTACTATACTACAGACCTTTAATTTAAGCAGAGTAACTAAGAGAAAAAAAGAAAATCAAAAGTCCATCAAATTTATTCATTAGAAGTGACAAATCTCTTACAAATGGGAATTCCTTTTATACTGAATGCATGAAATGTACGTAGATATACGAGTACGCATGCATGTTATAATATCAATAACGAACTTTATTTGAGAAACACAGCACAGCACAGCATTTTTTTTATATTTCTTATATACCTACTTATTTCTTTCCTACTTCTGGGACTGTGCATACAGAATTTCATAATGATCTTTCAAATATTTTGTAATGAAAAAAGTACTGCCTTGTTGCTTTAGCGGCTACCGCATGCGATTGAGAAACGAGAGTTCTCGGGTTCAATCCCTGATCAGTCCAGCGAGTGTTATTGAACTTTTCTGATTATGGAAATGTGTAATAACAGCCCAGAGTTTGGAAGTTGGATTCTTAATTCTTGTATCTTGGTGAATACGGAAAGACGTCTTTCCTGCACCTAATCTCTCCCCGGTCGCGTCGGATGGGCGTCCCATCGGATTGAGAGAGTGAGGCAAGAGAGAGTGTACCTGTATTTGCGCACGCACTTGTGCTCCTACGTACCTCTCTGATACCAACGTCTCCGTTGAATCTAGCCGCCGTGACCGAAATCGGCTAAGAGTAGTTTATCATCAATTGATAATAATAATATAACATTAGATTTCAATAAATATTTGTAGATATAATGTTTTTTGGTGATTGAGTACCTGTAACTTAGGTATCAATACTTCACACCGAACACGCTACATTAAACTATTAAAAAGTTTCTAGAAAAGTTGCTAACGTGAGCTAGAAAATAATTTCGGAATGGATATTTTTGCAAAATATTGCATAAGGCGACCTTTTGTTCCTCCACTTTCGTAATTTTCTTCAGATTGTGATCCTTAATTTTACATACAATTTTCTGTTGACTATAGGTATGTATAAACAGTTATTTAAAGAATTGCCAAAAATCATTAGATAATTATTATTATTTGTAGTTGTCTTTTATTGAAAATACTTAGACGAAAAGTTGATGCGCATGCGAAAATCGTATCGTCTAAAACTGTTTTTCGTCTTAAATATTTTTATGAAGCTGCAGAAATTTATTTTACCCTAATAGGTATTAGGGTAAAATAAATTTTACCTACAATTTTAATGGATACATTACAATCATTAAAATTTTATATTTTCTTTCTTTACGCATATAGATACAATATTTGATTCTGTTTTTTTTTTGTAAAGACGACGGCGTGCTTAGTATTTCATCGATACAGAATCAAGTTTCTTTTGCGTAGAGAAGGTAGCATTATAACGTTAAGCTCTAATCGATATAAACCCTGTTTTCCTTTCTTCTGGAAAAACACAAAGAAGATTATTTATAAAAGGATTTGTATGTAGGTACCTGTAGGAAATATTTGTTGACCGTTATGTGACAAATTTTCTTTCAATCCGGGTTTTCATACCGATAGTAAAACATCAATTAATTACGATATTGTTACAGTATCCTTATTCATACGTGATTTTCATTTTTAAATAAATGAATTGTTTGGAGTGAAAAGATTCTGCACAAATTATATGAGTGTCACGCCGATGATATTTAGACAAACAGCCACAATTTTTGGGCCTTAGCCACGAGTTAAGGTGTCTGCGGTTGTCTTAGTGTTTGTACAGTCTTAACTCTTGCTTCTTAGTGAATTGTGCCATTGCCATTGTACGTGGTCGTTGATTTGATATACTCTTGTATAAAATATGTGCTAAACTAGTGTGCAATAAGTTTATTCAAATCAATTCTAGTTAGACTGTCTGTTACGTAAGGGTTAGGTATTTATATTTCACTCGCAATAGAGGGCAAGCCTATTACCGAGCACTTTTCAATTAAAGAGGATTAAGAAATATTGGAGAGTATTAGAAAAAACATTTTCTTTACGTATTTCATAATTTTATGTAAATAAAATTGGCATTAGAAAATATTTTATTAATATATTTATTTCTAGCTAGCTTCTAGTAGTCTCAAACTCTCTTATATTCTCCATTCTCTCATCTTTAATTCCAAAGTGCCCGGTAATAGACTTAACCTCTATTGCATGAGAAAGATGAATACCCTTACGTAAGAAACAGCCTAACTAGAATAGAATAGAATAAAACCTGAAACGTTAGAAACTGCTATATTAAAATTACAGATTAAACTAACATATAAAACTACATTGACAGACATTTGAAATCATTCTTTACAGTGTGCCTTCGTAGGCCCCTAATATCATCAAATCAATCTCAAATATTTTTCTTAATAACATCACACATAACATCACCTGTAATTTTTTTTTATATGAATGAAAGAGTAATCCGAATAGACAGGGTGCGCAAATACATTAGGAGATCGCTCAAGGTAAATATGATTGCCGGAAAAATCAAAGAAAACCGATTACGCTGATGCGGCCATATTGAAGACGCAGGAATGACCACTCCATCAAAAAGACTCTATGTACATCTGATCAATCACGAGGAAAAGCAAGATGGCCTACAAGTGATTGACTGTCGGAAACGGAACAGACAACCCAGAAATTATACATTATGTCAATATCCTGTTCTTTAAAAAAAAAACCGCTTCTGCGCCAGAAATATTTCTGTGTCGCGGGGGACTACAAACATATCGAAACGGACACAAAGAACACGCAGGCTCCAAACAGAATCTTAGGTATTATTATATGTAATTTGTTATTAGATAGATGAATATTAACAATTTCAAAACTTTGTACCAATGGATTATAAGTCTTACAATAATACCTTACCTATTGATATCGGTTACACATATTGAATATCGCTACAATCGTTATGGCGAGATAAGGCGGTGTTCAACAAACTTTAACTACGTGTCTATCACCCTTGCTCGTGCCACCCTCAGAGGGGCTGTAACTAGTATAGGGTGGCAATAATCCAATTAATATTTACAAACTTTGATATTGTGTTTGTTGAATAATATTAGCATGTGTGTGTTTAATGTTAATCCCGGATAGACAGTTTAGTTATTTATGAATTTAGTGAGATGATTTGGGATTACTACATATTACACGTTATTCTAATGTCACACGTTGTAAGGGTTTTTTTTATGTCACGAAAACAACAGTCTGAGTCTCTGTGTTTTAAGTTTGCTATTAGCAGGTTAGGATGGGACCTTAACAATCATCATCTTGATCATCATCAACAGTCTGGAACAGTCCAGTGCTAAATATAGAACTCTTTAAACCGGAGTTATTTTAGGTAATTATAGGGTATGTTTAAAATTTTTCTTCTCTTTGCATCTCGTGATGTTGTCTTAGGTAGTTTGTTCGCCTTTGCACTAGAATATTATAAAGCTCATGGAATGATAATATTACATAATAGATTTTTTTCATTCTAATATCAGAACGAAAGTTAGAGCACGTTTATGTAAGAACATAAAGTTAACCCTGCTAGAGCATGTGGGAAACGTCGACACATATGGGATACATGGTACCATTTAAGTATTAAGCAATTCTTTTGTTGCATTATAACCAGCGAGATTTCCGGACGTCCACACCCTCTTATCAATAGCCTTTTGCAGTCCTCTGCTGGACATGGACCTCTCCAATTACCACCACTTGGTTCGATCCTCACCTTTTAGTATTCAGTTCCTGTCAGCCATCTTGTGCAAATTATCAGTTCTCCTGCCTTGTGGACATCCAGAACCAGGCTTGCCGAGACGCAGTCTCCATTCAAAAAGCCGTTTGCCCACGTTTACGTAACCCAACGGTTATCGATTCTGCAGCTAATATGGCCAATCCACTGCTACTATAGCTTTTTAATCCCGTGAGCTAACCTACTTTCAAGAAAATACTAACCCTCTAATTTTCTTTAAGTTAAGCGGGGGAATTCAAAATCTGGCAATGTGTTTGTAATCCTTGAGCTAAAGAAGTCCATAGGCATGGGTAGTCCCTACCATCAATCACCTGCAGACCGAGTACTTATGTAAACTGGTCACTGGTTCTGGTATGCTCGCTTATATTTTAAGCTGTAAAGAAAGTCGAATGTTAAGCCAGCCATTTGTCAATTGAACTATTCTTTTGGTACACCCAACTCTCCTTGTGTTAGAAGACCACGATCTTCCGAGATCAATATGTATACTCATATCGAACTAAACTCAGATTAGTTTTAGTTCGAAGCCGATGTAGGTACCATTTCATTATTAACCTCAGTGAGATGTTAGTCCTTATTTTATACTTGACAGCATAAGGATAGACTTCTGTTCAGCAGTTATCACTGTGATGTTACCAATTTAGTTAGGCAAACATTTATTAGCAGATGTCAATCTTATTTCCATAAATAGCTAGATGATATCTATCACATATCTTTATAACCACATACAATACAATGCAACTCAGTTTAAGAACCGGGCCCTGAATATCACAGGGTTTAAAGTAATCCATCTAATTTATATAAAAATATTAAGTTGGTTTGTGTACGCTTCGAACACTGAGTAAGTTCCCTACCGATTGAGTGCAAGCTTTGACACGATTTACAAACAGAATAAGAGAACAAAAAGATAATTTTAATCTAATTTTCGTGTCAGTTTCATCTGTTTTCTTATTAATGCAACCACAATATGCCACATTGAAGCATGGCAAGATATATATATTATTATAGTTAGTATATTTATATTTTCAATTTCCATTTTAAAGTAATCGGATTCGAGACTACTGTTGAGATGAATCGAAAAATCCGATCAGTTTCAGTGTAGGTACGCTGAACGTCATTCAATTATACGCAAGCAAATTTGTAAGCAAATCGCGACATTATATTTAGGTATAGCATTTACAAAGACCTGTTCTCCTTTGTTATTTTATTTTACCATTACAAATGCAAAAATTAGCTAGAAAATACTTCATCTTTGATCTATAATGAAATAGCAGTAAAAAGCACGGTTTAAGGGTATTAAATTTCCATTTGGTTCTAACCTCCAAGTATCTATTTAATTTTGTTTGTTACACCAATGAATGTAGATAGGTAGATACATAATTTTTTTTTATGTAGTATAACTAATTTAATAAAAGCTACTAGTTACATGTTAAAAATAACATTAGAAGCGTAATTTTACGTGTAAACCTAAATAATATAATACAAAATTGTAAAAAGTATTTGCTTGTTTGTTACATCTTTTACTCATAAAAATCGTAAACAATGAAATAATACGTTTCATGCGGATTATTTCTTTGACGTAGGTCTCCACAATTGAGTTTCTGAGAACTGTCAAACCTTTTTAGATTATAGATTAACAATATTTTCCACAAAAAATAAGTTAGAATTATGTTAGTCTTAATTTTAGATGTAAGTCTAGTCAACGAGTTCGAAAACATGTTAATTCTATATAAAGTTTCTAAGAATCTGAGTGATGGCTTATTCGATTCGGGATGATGGCGTAGAATAATGACGGTACCCTATTTTCGGTACTGAGTGAAAATTATAAAACATTGAGATAAAGTTGGAAAGTTAGTATTTTTTAATTGCCATTTTCCTCCTTTTTAAGGACCACTCTTGGAAATTACTGTAATATTAATAGTTTTTGAATAATTAACTAAAATGTTAACGCCATGTTTTTCTGATCTCAATTGTTATTAACAAATAACAATTGCAATTGTCTATGTGTGAGTTGCCCAAAAACGCAGTTAGCATGTTAGCATACCAATTTATGACATGGTCATCAACATTTTTTTTACATGTCTTCTTTACCCTTGCCGCTCTAGCAATTTTATAGTAATATTATTCACGCGCTGCAGACTTGGTCATAAATCACGTGGTCATAAAGGCTGATGCCCCGCCCATTAGTGTTCCGGGTATACAGGCACAATCTTGTTACGGGTAAAAGAGAAGTAAAAGAGAACGATTACAAGGAATGTCTCTTAGACCTTTTACGATTTATTTAACAAATAACTTGATGCTATTTGTTTCACGTCCTTTGTTTATTTCGCTGCTTCAACAAAATTAGGTACACTAAACTAGGGTGGGTGTAAGAATTCGTTAACATTTGAATCTGACATCCCGTGGAAACTGGTTACGAGAGTTCTTGGGACCGATGCCACTGGAATTTGTTGGCAATTATAACATATGGTTTCAACAAGATGGAGTCACTTGTCCCACATCCAATGAGTACCTGTCGGTGATCAAAAACATGTTCCCGGAAAAGCTAACTTCCAGACGAGGCGACATTTCATGGCCACCCAGTAGTCCAGATCCATCCCCAGCAGACTTACTTTTATGTGGTTATTTGAAGAATCGTATTCACATCAATAAATCAAATACACTACGTCAACTAAAAGAAAAAATCAGGCACGAGATGTCGGTAATCTTGCGGTCACTTTGCCGACAAATATTCAAAAATTTCGATACTCGCTTAAAAGAGTGCAAGCGAAAAAGTGGTCTTTCAGGCGATGTAATGTTTAAACAATAAATTTCAACTAATTAGCTTTCTTGTAAGTAAACAATTTTTAATGTATGCATATAAAATGGTTTTCTTCATATGATTTTTTCAAATGTTCACTAATTCGTGGCCCACCCTATAGAAAATGTTCTTCTGCATCGAAAGAGATTAGTAAACTTTTATGTATAAAGTAATTCCCATTGCAACACTTACGAAGAAAAGTATGTCCATATAACTGAAAGGAAGACCATAAAATATTTATTTCTCTTCGATGATTTGTGACCGAGTTTGAGATTTTTTATTATCAGTATATATATGGTTATCGAAGATACAAATTTTCATATTTTATCTGCTTTCTTTAGTGTTTTTATTGTTTTGCTTTTATGTTCCGCGACACATAGGTAAAAAAAATAACAACCTCATACATCCATCTAGATATTTATCCTTAATATAACACTTAAATTAAGAAGAACTTTATGTAAATTCTGCTTCTTATTTGATAAAAATTTCTAATAAAGTTACAAATTACTTACACTTTAAAAGTAACATTGTCGCATCCATGTGTCATTGTTAAAATAAAAACTATAAAAAAGCAATTTAAACTAAGTGAAATGAAACGACGAACGACAAAATGGTAGGTATAGCTACCGCTCTATAACTTCTAGGTAACAGTCCGTTCGGACAACCGGTAGGTGTTCGACCCTGACCTAATCGTACTTTTGCATACATTACCCAATTTATTCGTACAAGCTTTTTGTCTTTTCTACCATTGCTTTCCCATCTTACCTTTCTTTTCATGTTCATCATCATCATTCGGAAGACGTCCACTGCTGAACATAGGCCTGATGAACTTACAATTTTTTAACTTTTTAAAAAAATGCTTTAATCATCGTCAACAGCCGTTAACAGTCCACTGCTGGACATAGACCTCTCCCTTGAAAAGGGATTTTGACCTACACCATGCCAGAGGTATAACACTGGCTAGACAGTCGGTGTAGAATTTGTTTCAAGCTTTTCTTCTTCTTACAGTACTGTTGAACTGCTCAATTTACTCCCTTCGGTGGCTCTTACGACACCGCCACAATAAATAAGGATAATATTCTCAATCTGTCACCACATGGACATGTCTCATGCTATAATGATGACAAGCCAAAATAAAAGCAAAAAAAGCTTCACTTATCATATCCTAGGATCATCAACAGACCAACGACAGATACCCAATTTGTTAGATTCTAAAACTAACTATATAAGCTAAAATAAAAAAAAAAGAATTTACTAGTAGCCTCTGTAGTTTCAACATCTATCAGTTTTATCGCTTTATTGTTGGTAAAACTCCATGATGCCAAGGTATTAGGCACTTATACACAAAAAAAACATCTTGAAATGAGGTTGAGAAGTACTTAGGTTAAAAGTAACTTCGGTACTTACAATTAAATACCTACAATTAATTAATTATACCATACTAAATGGATGTATTTCTTCCGCTTCATATAAATCAACAAGTAATATCCAATTACCGTCGGTGTTGGGCTACACTCAACTTGTTAAAATCGTTTCGTAATAAATTAGGACGATATAAATATTGTATGTATATTGAAACAAATATCTTGCCTATGCAATATGGAAAAAAATATCTTTAACAATTAGGCATAACATAAATTAAAATGGCGTGAATCTAACAACGTAAGACTCTAAAACTTCACTTAATTTCCTTCCGTCATTTACGCTGTAACTCTGTACATACAGTTTTTATCAATATGAAATATAATATGTTGTGTAGTAAGACATGTAATACTATTAAAATTTACGTTTCTGGTCGAACTTTTAATAATTAAGCCATAAAATATTCTTCATTCGGTCGCCCCAGCAAGAATACCTCAACCGATTGTGTGAAATTTTGTCTAAAAGTTAAATTTAGTTATAATCCAATACTTTATTTTCAAAGCATAAAAATATAATCTATAACATTTTTACGTAACTGCATTAATCCTGTGTATTCACATATGTTTCCATATCACAAGTTAAAAAGAATTTTTCTCTGTGCGGCAATGGCAAGCGGCAGCGCTGCGGCTCGGCGCGAACGAACATTTAGGCCTAAAAGAGCGGACTCGCTATTCGTGCGCGTTTATGCGCGCCTAGTACATATTGTTATAATTATTGCTTCATTATCCCTCATAACCACTTAATAATAGCGGTTATTAATAGTTGGAGTTATTGCTTTGATGACTATAATAATAATAAGAAGCATTAATAACATGAATTTGTTTGATGTTAAATAATTAATATAGGAAGTTTATGTCTAGTTATAAGTAAGAATATAAGTAATATGACAAAGTTTAATACGATATTTATCATATAACATATAATGTAATGTTACTCTCTGGTGTTTCATTAATTTATATAATTAGTTAATTAATTACTTTGCTTAATAGACATGATTGCAATTAACCAGAAATAATAACGATAAAAACAAATAAATGTTTCTCTTAAACTGTTAGGTATATAAATTTTAGCTAATGGTGTTTTGATGTTACTAATTAATTTCCAAATATAAATTTATATTAATTAATTAATACAAATATATAATAAAAAAAATATTTTGTAGGTTAATTTAACAGTTATATTTTCACATAAGTTTTATTTTATAGTATCCAAAAGAACTCGCACAATATATACCTTTCTAATTTATTCTCACAAATTCAGCTATCGGCCAACTTTCTCGCGGGTCACGACTTCCCAACATCCGTTCTATTCTGAATGCACAATAAGAATGTTGTTATCTCTTTTTATCGTATATATTTATAATATATCTGGCCCGTTCTCGCCGTCACGCGACGTTGTCAATCTTCCATGCCAAACACTGTGACCTTGTCGTGACAGCACACGGTACAAACACTAGGTATAATGAAGGAAGATATTAAATTTTAATTTAGAATTACCATCTTGCGTAAAAAATAAGTCATTATGTTGTGAGATATAATTTGTCATGATCTTTATCTTACACGTTATGTAAGTTGTTTGGTAGGATAACGATTTAATAATTGTCTTTAAGTAGGTACTTAGATGAGTAAAAAGAATATAAATGATGATAAATGAGTTTGTATTGTAGTTATGACGCAATTGAACTTGTTTGTTTAGTTTCGATAATTTTGTTTGATTGAACCCACCAATCTCGAAAGCTACTGCTTCCAATTTAAAAATAGTTTTGTTGTCGGTTATTCGATTTATTAAAGATCTACTCAGGCTACACAGTATACCACATTACGCTACGACCAGTAGGAACTGAACATCAACGAAAAATGTTAAAAAAACGAGGAAAAATTATTTCCTTGAGGGACGTAGATGTGTCAGTAATATAAGAAATTATAACACATCTTTCTTTAACCTAAATTACTTAACAACAAAACGAAAACGAAATACGCTATATAAACCATACACTGCAATGTGGAACAGGGTGTTTCGTTGCTCGTTGTTATGCCTTTGATGACACGCTAGATGCCTCCCCCATCGCTTCTCACTGATTGCATCCAATTGCCGGTAGTTGCTATTTCAACACACACTAAATTAATCCCTTGATTGCGGTGGTCGCTTGTAAAGTACACAGAATCCATCCGCGTTTGTGCCCCGCCACTTAATAATTAAACCACTATTGTTGGATACATTATTTAGTTGAATACGTTATTTAGTTGGATACATTATTTAGTTGGATACGTTATTCAGTTGGATACATTATTTAGTTGGATATGTTATTTAGTTGGATACATTATTAGGTTCGATTCGTTATTTTGGTTATCTAAATGAATTATTTTTTAACTGTGTTCTTTTCTAAAGATTTTTTTTCTTAAAATGTACAAGTCTACATGCGTACGCTGAAGTCTTTACTATGTCGTTTAACACAAGTAGACTAAAACGTTTCATACACTCTACATAAACACACTTATACATTTCTAAATACATGTATAAAACAGATAAATTACACGCAGACACAGATCAAAGGATCACACTTACCACATAATATTTGTCTTGAGTTGGCATTGAACCCTCGAACTCGGGTTAAGTACACAATGTAAATACAAATCTATCATCATTCACAGCCTCAACTAATGTTTTTTTTTAATTACGAAAGAAACAAACATTAGAAATGTCAAAGTTAACGATGACAGGTTCTCAAAACGATTTTGAAAAGCTCACGAAAAGCCGAAACCGTTTTTATTTAAAAGCATCACTTGTAACTGCGTTCTGCATGAACCATTTGGCGGCGTTTTTTGCTGTTTGTAATTGCAACATTTAAAATGTTAAGCGTTATTTAACTTCATCAAAAACAAATAAAAACCAGTTTGGAAATTCTGCAGAAATATGTCTCTTCGTTACTCTGATTCGTTTAGTTTCACAACTGAACCCGGTCAGATTGTGTAATACTTAACCAATGGAGTATAATACTGTTTTATTTTAGAAAAACTATACATTTAAATACGGCCGTCTTTCACATATTAGAGGCTCTGGGCACATTAGGATAATGGGGCCACGATGACCATAATTTAGCACTATTTCGTCAGAATGTACAAAGAACGGGGGCCCCAATCGATCGCGGGGCCCTGGGCACGTGCCCCTTGTGCCCAATGGGAAAGATGGGTCTGCATTTAAAAGTTAAAAGGGATTCGGGGAATACTTACCTGCTGTGGGAATAGATACCTTTTTATATTTTTGTCAATAAACACAATTTATAATAATTTAAATAATCACTCTTTAGTATTTACTAAGATACTGCATTAGTACTAAATCCAAATGCAAATAAACTTTATAAAATTGTGTTATGTATTCACGTTTAAAACCATAAAGTTACAAACAATATAATTTTAATTCAAGTAAGTTATTAATTAAATATTACCATTTATTTAACAATCAACTTTGGCAATAGCGCAATTATGAGCCTCACTAAAACCATATAGAATTATACTTTACCTATGAAATCAACGCTTTTTGTAAAATGAGTTAAAAATATGTGTTTTCCTAAAAAACTAACTAGAACCAGAAAGGTGCAAGTACCCTTGCACTCCCCTCTCGGCCCCCATTCGAGTACTTTCAACTGCCCAAATGAAATGTTTATTTATAAAAAGGTCTGAGGAAATATATGCCGATTTCCTGTCCGTGTTCGAATTTGGGTTTTTTGTTTTCTGCCTTGACAATTAGAACAAAAAAGAGATGTAGTGAAAAAGATCGAAAAGGGCATACTGTCAGATTCTGGTTACGTAGAAAGGATAGATGATAGACGACTTGTGAAAGAAACTTATGGAACGAATGTGCGTGGAAATGTCAAAAAAGGTCGTCAACGGCGAACACTTATCGACCAAATTGCTGGTGCTTCAGAAAAAGGGATATGTAAAAAGTACCAGGAACCGATGAGCATTTACGTAGAGATTGATAAATGTGGACGAAGCAAAAGAGGTGTGTCAGGATCGTAGTAAGTGGGGATCAGTTGTCTCTGCTTACACCTCTGGGAAATAGGCGTGACTCTATGTATAATCAGAACCGGTGGAATTTCGATAGCGTTGCAATAAGTGACAACGGAACCCGAAGTAAGTAATTTAACAGCTTTAATAACGTTTCAAATTTTCTTGGTTAACAATCTGACAGGTTTATTATTGACTTACACATCACTTTCATCCATTTTAAATTATATATATTGTCTGGTTAATCGAATAAATCATACGCAGTAAAGATACTCGTAGTTATGAGATCAAAACATTTTGCAGCTTCTGCTTTGTTGAGACCCTCTGCTCTTTCAATGGATAAGCCCTCATCTTGTCTTAAAACAACGTACTTCAGGACTTGTTTTAGGGAAACTTTTCAACCACTGCATTCCAACCGTTTAAGAGTCATTGTCAAAATAGTACTTTACCTCCATCTTTTCGGGGAATTGGTAAGTTAATTGGCGAATTGTAATTCATTCTGAGAGAAATCCCGCGTCTGCAATCTTTTTTCAATTGCCAAGCCAAGAACATGATATTCTTCTAGAAGTATTAAAAATACAATTAGGTCGGATAATTAGGTATGCATAGTAGAATTTGTGGATTTAAGTTGCTGTAGAGGCAATTTACCACAAAAATAAAAGGAACTATCCTCTTTGGTACGGATACTTACTCTGTCTATTTGCCAAATAAATTTCAACCAATAGACAATGAAACGTATAGACGTTATAAATAGTGTAATGTATGACATGAAAAGAAACAAAAAGTTCACTTTAATCACAATCAATAATAAAAATATTCAATGAAAATTAGTTACCAATATAATTTCGACCTCGCACTACACCAACGGCCTACATGACACTGAGGCATACGTTGGGGATGCTTCGAGTTATGGTCAAGTGCTAACTCTACAAATATACCTAATATAGTTTTATCAAATCCAAGGTAAGTGTCCGGTTTTTACCCTGCACATAATAGATTGACAAAAAATCATTCATAATATTATTCAAAATCGCCGAAACTATTCTACACAAACAGTTATTCCTTAAACCATAAACAATAGTTACCGTAAAACAGAACCGAACATTCTATAACACACTCTCACGATTACCGCTACGAAACCCACGGTGAGAAATTTCAATAACTTAGTTAAATGTTTCATTCGAATTCATGGAGTGCCCATTTGTTGAAGAAAGCCGGCGTCGTTCCCATCCAAGTCCCAAAACGTCTCGCGTGTGCCATGTTATTTAAAACCTTTAGCCGTACACGTCCAGGGAATAGTTTCTTCTGCCGACGTGTAAACACGGATTCCAAGAATACCTCAACACAAAATGTAATATAACCACACCGAATATAATCGTAAATAAACTTTAACTTGTGTGTTTACAAGTTATTTTTCTTTGAATGTGATTTGTGAATTTGTGGTTCTGGAATACGGAAGTTTTTGTTTGTTCGTAGTCTATTTTTGGCTGCGGTAGGCGGTCGCTCGAATGCATCTTGATTTTTATATCTTTTTAAGAGCCTTTTTGTAGCCCGAGGCTATATCTGGATTTAGTCCATGTTTCCGGCTATTGTGATTGCGTGAGTTTTCAACTAAATCAGAGTTGTTAAGGCATTGAACATGAGAACGGATTGATTGAATAACCCTTAGGAACAATCGATATTTAAATTTTGGTGTAAAAAAATATAGGTATTACAAAACTATAATAATAGTATTATATGTCAGGTAGCATTATAGGTATATACTTTGTCTAAGCAAAAGTACAGTACTAACATTTAGTCTTTCGTATTTTTTGTATTTTAAATTTCTAGATTGTGTTTACTGATTGTAGGTATTTGACTGAAATATAGGACATTAAGAAAAACAAAGAAAAATAATTTTACCACTATTTTTCTATTGTTTTTATTTTATTTGTCAAAGTAAATGAATTCAATGAAGAATTTCGATATGTTGTGAAGTTTAATTTCAAAATCACAATTAATAACCCAAAGAAAGACGTTTATGGGCTTAACGCAGCGATAATGAGAGTAACACAAAGTTGCTACAAACGTTTTTAGTACGGGAATTTCGATATCGAAGATCTCAGCTCTGATTTGATAAAGTCGATGTGTCGAACTATCTACGAGTATATATTTAAGTATATCTACTTATGAACACGACATTACCAAAGAACTGAGGATCGACTACAACACAGTTTTGATCTATTTGAAAAAGTATCACTGTACAAAAAGCACTAAAGCTAATTTATTCATTTTGGTTCATCCACTGAGATGAATGGATTAAAAAGAGCCTGGATTTTAGCAACATGTATGCATGGACACCGAGAGAGGGGTGCACTTGCACCTTCCAGGCAGATAAGAAAATAGATAAAAAAACACATATTTTTAACTTGTGTCATGAAAAAGTCGATTTCATAAGTAAAGACCTAATATATTTCTAATATTAGTTAACAGTATGTGTGGATGTAGATGCACCGCTCTGAAAATAATTCAGGCGATGCCCATGCATGTCCTGCCCTGCTTACGTCCTGCTGTGTGAATTACTTTGGGGGTGACTATCCTTAATTATTATTAGAGTCTAGATTTTCAATGTAAATATTACCTTTTTATTAAAATCTAGTTAATACGGTGACAATTGTAGTGGATAATGAGCTTAAAACACGTATATTGGTAGAAAATGGACTCTGATATTTCTGCAATGAGGACTTAGGAATGCGAGCCTATCCTGAGCGAGATATTAGGTAGGCTTTTACTTCATTACAGTACTTCAATCTATCCGTATGTGTAAACATGCTCAGTTGACGACTATAGGCTTGTCTCTCATTACGCATCACGTCTCCGTTCGTGCAAATATATGTTCGTATATATCTCCGTAAATTAACCGTGGAAGAGCCTCAAAGAAAACCGTCCAAAGTTCCTTTTGCCATCCTCATTACCAACATCGTCAGATGTCGCTCTGTAGCCTACTTAATTAGATTCTACAATACTTACTAGACCGCTTGCCACTTAAATATTAGTACCTACAGTTACTCTGCAGGTAAGTAACACTACAAGAAACACTACGTTTTTGTAAATAGTGTCCAATTCAAAATTGGTTCGCTCAGTAGACAATCACTTACAATGTACAAAACAAATTTCTATAAGAAAACAAGGATAAATTCCTGCTCAGGTTCAAACATCAATGTGAAAATGGATTCGAGATAATAACCAGAAACACATCTTGTTTAGTATGTCATACACTTTAGAGCCTTCAATAAAAATTTATTTCGCAAATAAAACCAAATAATCTTGACCTTCTGGAGGTTCTATATTTAGAATATTTTGATCTCTTGCTATGAAATATATAGACAATCACAGTACGAATAGCCGCAATAGCGTGGGTCGCCATATTACACTGTCGTCATTCGCAGTGAGTATGGCGACCACCGCTCTTTGATTCTCTTCATGCTTTCCATCAGGCAGAATAGAGTCACTTTGGTAGGTTATAAATAAAAAAAAAAGAATAGCGGTTAATACATGTGAATTTATTATCTACGGAGTTAAACTCACTTGAAGTTGAGAAAGACTTGATCGTTGATAAGATATTTGTTATTTTAACATGAATTTAGCATAGCTCATACGGTGGAGTAGTATGTCGCAATAAGTGGCGCTCATGGACACCAGCAATAAGAATTACAAGTACACAACCTTCTGAGCCTTTCTGCTATTTTAAAAGTAAGGGGGATTCAAAGCTCCGGTAACCTTGGCAAAATACTTAATCCGAGTTTTCCATGAGGCCTTTGAGGCGTTTCGGTCGGACCCATATCTTCTGATAAGTGTCTCTCCCGTGGTTTATTGCAAATGTTGAAGAATTGAAAGTTATTACTATTTCTTTGAAACGAAACTTGTGTAAGATACACTCGATACTCTAGACATTAGTAATTAGTTAGAGTCTATTCTTTGGGGTTCATTCACAAGCTATGCGTTCATTTATCTTTTTAACATATAGTTAAATCAAAAATAGCACTGATGTAAAAATAGCAGTGGTGTAACTATGGGTTTCTTTCCTACATGGGACAAAAAATAACTCGATTCACTAATAGGTGTTCTGATTCCGTGTCTTGAAAATTTTTGTGTTTTTTCTAAAAACATATTTATGGAAAATTGAAATCTACATAACATCGCATCTCATCAACAACCTTTAAATTCCACTGCTAAACGTAGGTTTGCACGATGGCCAGATGAGTTGGCAAAGGGTTTGGGACAATATCACTGCAAAAAGAGAACTTTGCAGTGATATTGTCTTATATATTTGTTCTATTTGTCGGTTCTTACGACATCCAAAGAATGAATAGGATCGGTGACACTCTGTTTACTTAATCTGTCACCACACGGAAATCAGCATGTTGACTATTGGATCTTGAGAGAATCTCTTTAGGCATTTAAAAACAGCAGAAAATTGATACGGCATTCAGCTAAAAGTTTGACTTGAAATAATAAACAATTCGACATCTGCAATCAAATTGCGATTGTATTGTTTAATTCTCTAGGTACCTACCTAGTCTGGTGTATTTTTTTGACGGTTAGGTTATCCTTGTCTTACCTTTTATTATAATAATTGTTGAACGAACTGTAATGGTTTTTTAAGAAATTATTTGGGCTTTTTGAAAATAAATTTATATGTAACAAAAATAAAGTAAAAAAATCAATCAAATGACTTTTTAATTAGCACAAACGTGGCCATCTGTAAATTTGTCAGTCACGTTAGAATTCCTGTTTTTATTGGCTAAGTCGTTCATTGTAAAGGATTATGTAACATCATACTAGGACTGTAATGAACAAAATAACGGATAAATGAGTGTATCTAACTAATGGGAACTGTTATTACAAATACCTACAATTTATGTGAATTAATTAATATTTATTTTTTGCGTCGTATTCTGTACGACTCATAATTGAAATAACTGACTTTTGACACGACTCATAATTTAAATTTTGAAGAATGGTATTTAACCTACGGCTTTTTATTCAACTTTATTTCTAAGAGGTCTGCTAAAGGCTATTGAAGATGATGATTCTTTTTCCTAATTATAAAACCAAGTAAACAATATACAAATAAAGTAAAGTCACAAGTCTCGTTCAAACAGATCCAATATAAAATAATGCATCAATTTGGTGTAAAACACACAAAATATTAATAATCTCATTTACGCTAGACTATTAACGCCATCTGTTAGAATATATGTGAACCACGAAGTATGCCGCGTTTACTATTGGACGAGAATGACGTCGTCGTCACCTTGGCAGTTGAGATAGACATAGCTTAATAGCATGGTGTTAGAAAGAAACAAAACAATAACAGACGCATCGATTCGGAGGTCAGGCGCGCATGTCAAGTGCATTTCGATAAAAATAAATTGAGTCGCTAGTGGTCGAACGAATGTTTTATTTTAGAAGATAAGATATTTAAAGGCTAGACTGCACCGTACGTGTTCATAGACGCAATGGCGGGATTAGCATTATTGTTTTAAACATTTGCGTGGAACATAAATTGTACAGAGCTACATTTGGAAACATTTTTCTAAATCTCGAACAAATACTACTACTATTACTCTTCTCTAAACTATTTATCCATTTTTAGAAAAACAAATCTCATATATTACGTACAAATATTATCAAAGGCATAGCAAAGTTTGAAACAGAAAATATAGATGAAAAAAATCCCGGTCACGTTTATAGTGTGATATAATAATTGGAAACATATGAGATCATAAAAACAATTTGGGAAACAAACCTAATCATATTCTGCACATTCTCACGTAATAAGACTTCACATCAAAGTTATATTTTCTTAACGAAGGACGTGTTCGATTGAACAAATAAAGATAAGTCACGTAGACATATAAAACACTTTATTATTATCCCTTCTCTTTTATTCTCACTTAAATTGTTATATTCGTATCTTATTCTTTTTTCAAGACCATTATATTAATTAACATTTTTTTTTTCTAAATTTAAATTGTTACGCCGTTTTGAGTTTTATCGTTATAAAAATAAAAACTTACAAAGTCAATGTTTCAGGAAAAAAATAGTTCGCACATTAACGCACATTTCTACGTGTGAGTGCTTAATTTAATACATGTACAAAGTTATCAAGCTACTAGTTATATTGTTCTCATTATAGCGATAACTGTTAGTTCAATGCATCGGTTATACCGTTCTATTATATGGTGTTAGACAAAGTGCGCAATAGGTTAGTAACAGTGAGAACTAAGCGAGTTTCTGTGGTAAGGTTCACCCTTAAGCGCGGGGATCGATCTGGTTTAGCTGTTCGGGTATACATGAGATTGAATGATCGAAGCACTAAGTAACTAAATATTGGTAAATAAATTCATATTTTATAGAAAATATAATTAATTAAAATAACAATACAGCTTAACACAAAATTTTCATCCATCCGTCTGTCCATCTTAACCCTCATTGCTGTTACCCCTATACTTCTCGACAATATTGCACTTGTTGGTTTGACATTGTTTTTGTAATCAATTGATTGAAAAATTTGTTAAAATATTTCAGCGTGCCATATTAGGTACAATTGTATTGTAAATGTGTAAATAACAGATATCATGTTGGATTAAATATCATGCAGGTAGAGTGTAACATAAGAAAAATAAGAAACATAATAATAAGAAGTTAGGTTTGAAATTAAACGACGATAGTATGGAAGAAAAGTTTTTTTGTGTAATAAAATTAAAAACATTTTAATGTCTTAAAAACTAAGAAATTGATTTAGATATCTGTTGATAAAATACTTACTTGCCACCCTCAGTGCTGCACATAAAACCATTTCAAGATATATCTCGGAAAACTGCCGACCGTGTAGACCGTTTTCCGTCTACTCACACATGAATACATTTTTCCTATACACACCACTACATACAAACCGTCTATTCATACAAGAAACCATCCATACTGTTGAACTTCGCACACAAAAACAAAATAACATGCAATTTTCGCCCTTAGTGAAACAGGCTTACTCTCAATGTGTCCTACATTTACCAATCCCTAAGTTAACCTCAAAATTGGAGTTTTTGACCCAGACAAATGGTGTTATCGACTGTGCAGTTTCATTCTAAGTAGAGCTGTCAATACAGATGAGATCTCGTTGAGTTTTGCGGGCATTGTGTGTGTGTTGTCACAAGTGGGAGTGATAGTGGTGTGGCTACAATTTGAAACGTTTTCGGCCAATATTCGGTTGTGGCTGGATCGTGGCAGTTGTAGGATGTGGAGTGTCGTGCTAGCGTTATCTAACCCGGTTTTATGATAACTTTTGGTAACAGCTAGATGACTTGCAAGAGACAACTTAGAAGAGAATGAGTGTAAGTATATTTATATTTTTTGCTTTATGAAAAACATTAAATCGGTTGAGGAAATTTTAGACTTACATAAGTTTTTTGAAATTTTTCTAAAACTTTTCTCGATAGTTTTTTTAAACAATTATACTTTTTCTGCATATCAGGCACTAGTCAGTGACTTTATGAACGTACACGAGTATATGTGCAGGTATTCTACACTACCATGTATACCTACTTATGCTTTCAATTATCTAATGGTTCAAGGCGTCCTTATCAGTTCATGGTGAAACGAACGCGCCATATGGATTATCTCTAGTAGAATAGCCCTGATGTTAATTATGCATTCATGGCTGAGTTGATTGATAGAACTACTGAATACTGAACATAGCTACTTGATAAGGGACAATACCTAACACAAATGATTTAAATTCATATTTGAAGTGTCGAAACAGTAACAATTGTAACGTTTGTCAATTGCAGGATGTTGCAAAATTTTTTAATATTTATTTAAGTACTTACAGTTTAGGACTATTATGAAAACATATATTTTAAAATAAACAGAAAAGCTACAAAAAGTGTTTAGTAATTTAGTACGATTGGATAGTGAGAGAGCCATGTTGCCGTACAAATGGGTAGGCTCTGTTGTGATACCACAGCTTCACAGAATACTTTGTATTATATGATTCCCTTTTCATGTAATAAGTCAGCCAAACACTTTAACAGCCTGTTGGATATAACCAACAGTTTCTGTCTACTATACAACCGGCATATGAGTTGGTATAGGATTTGTTTCAAATTTTCCTTCTTCTTGCAGTTGCTTGTCAGGATGAGTAGAAATGGTGACATCGTGTTCTGAACACGTCACCACACGGAGTGGAGTTGTTACAGCCCAAACTCCTTCTCCCCTTTAATTGTACATGGACGGTGGTAATCGCTTCCCTTCTCGTGACGCGTTTGTTTTTTGTCATCTGTAACAGAAAAAATAATTGAGTTTATGATACATTATTTATACTGAACATTAAAAAATAAACTAGTTTTAATATAATCTGATGCATTCTAACTATGTCCTTGACAACCAATACCATATATAAGTAGGTAACGTTATCTACCATTAATAACCATAGATAAAAATTTTCATCATTGGTTTTGATATCATTTTTTTATTCGATTTCCGAACGACGGCATATACAAAATTTGGTATCCATATCTTCACTGTGAACATTTAAACGTCAAAATTAGACGTAAGATGTCAAATTACATGGTTAATTAATTTAAAGCTCTCCTTTCATTCACACGGTCACAATTCTAATGAGGACTAACCATAATTTACAAACGTGTGGGTGGGTCTATTGTTTAGAACATTGAAAACACTTTGCACATAAAACTTTAGGTCGGTTAATTTTCAACAAAGAACCGTTTTGTTTCATCGTAGTCCTTTAAGACTCGTACTTAGCATAAGGTTTTTATTTTTTCTTATATTATAAAATTATAGAAGACCTTAAAATTATTTTCTTTCTGTAAGGGTCTCTTTACTTAACTTCTATTTTTCTCTATAACTGAACACTGTTAACGCTCCAAATATCAAATAAGGTATACCTAGTAATGAATTTTGTTAGAGACAAGTTACTTTTACATTTAAAGTCCTACTTTCTTGTGAACATTAGGCAGTGAGTTTAATGAAGTTATACATGTGTGAGTAAAGCTAAAAAACTTGTTAAAATACACACTCGAACGTGACACAATTTCAAGAATTTATTAGCCATGTCATTTTTACTTAGCAGCGACGAAGCGGAAAGTACGTTGTCATTTAATTGAATGGGGGTTGGAAGTAGGATACCAAAGGACCGTCAGACTAGAAACTTTTCTCCAATAATTTTCTTTTTTTATTGCCCTGCTTATACTTTTGAGTTTTCCTCATTACCTTGTCAATATTATATATGTAGGTATGGTATGTACGAAAAGTGTATGAAGTTGAAAAAAATACAGGAAACAAAAAGTATTGTGTGCTAGTTATCAAGTCTGAAGTATTTAATACAAAACTACTAACCAGTATAAAATGAACTGTAATTGTAATATATCATTATGTATCTATAACTTACTACACATTTCTTCTTCGTAATATCAAATCAAACCTATTTAGTTTTATTACTATTTACGTAGTAATAAAACTAAATAGGTTTGATTAATTTAAATAAATAGATTTATTCTTTTCTTAAATAA
Organism: Hypercompe scribonia; assembly: GCA_949316085.1. Taxonomy (NCBI): domain Eukaryota; kingdom Metazoa; phylum Arthropoda; class Insecta; order Lepidoptera; family Erebidae; genus Hypercompe; species Hypercompe scribonia. The sequence goes on along the minus strand of OX438972.1, from coordinate 7,584,361 downwards.
TACTAGAAACAAGAGAGATAATTGAAAGCCTAAATTGTGTTGCCTGGCTAGGGTTGGAAGATTCGTAATTTCTGGACCATAAATACGAGGCCTTATCAGTATTCTTTAGCTGTACAAAAGGTCAGCCAATCACATTGTTCATTTTTCTCATGTCAATAACATACTGAAAAAATAAAAGAATTGAAATTCTGTTGGCTGCGACTAAAACTTGTCTGAAAACATCAAATTTCTTGTTAACAACGAAGAAAAACTCTCTTAATCCTTTTTGAAGGTTATTTTTCTAAATTTTATCAACTTAATTTCAACAGATTTTAATTTTTAATGGCTTCAAAGGTAGATTTTAAAAGATGTTGATATTGTTTGATTCTAAAATAACTGGGACTATAAAAAATAGGTTCCTCAATATGTGAATGTTTCAAAAAGAATTGACATTTTGTAACGTTTTAAGCTGTTAAAATTTAAAAAAAATCAATTAAAAACATTCAAAATTAGAGAGAAAAAAAAAAATTGAACAAACTTTTGCCCAAATGTTTGTTAAATAGTTAAATTACTTTAGTAAAATGTTCAATACCCTAAAAATGTCTAACCAAAGAGACCAAATTGTTTTGATACATTTTTAACAGGACATGAATATTAATATTCCCTGGAGGCGTTTTCTGTTATACTTTTTCAGTTTTCGTTTTTCATTTTATATATGTATGTGAGAGACACAGTTTTAGAATTTACTTTTGAGTTTTGTTAGAGGAATATTCTTTGTCTAATTTTTATACCTACGTGTCATCTTATCGAATATTGATTGATTGAAAAAGTAATCATATGAAATGAAACGAAACGAATATATTCATAACCCGTAAAATACAAACCATGTACACTAAAAGTAACAATAATAATTTAAAACAGAATAGAAGATTATATAAAATATAAGGATCTGTATAAGAATGTGGGTCAGAGCGGGTCACATCTCAGCTAAATGCTACACGTGTCTATACAACGCTGATTTTCAAATGGTATCATATGACTTGTATAAGTTCTCACTGTACTTTTAAACCTTTTTTTTTCTAACCTCTTTTACTTTTCCGACAACAACTCCATATTTTTCTGGTAAGTTTGTAAAGACCGTTATCACCATCATCATCATCATCTCAGCCAAAAGACATACACTACATGACAGAGGCCTCCCCAAGATTCTCCACAACAGCCGAGCCGCCCACATCTATCGGCTTCCCGTGACCTTCACCAGGTCGTAGGACCACCTTGGTAAGAAGGCCCAAAGTCACCCAAGGAGCAATGGAGAGGTCAATGTCCGAGGTTTCTTTGTGTGATCGAATGAGGAATGAGGAGATTCGCAGACGAACCAAGGTCACCGATATTGCTAATAAAATTGCTAAACTTAAGTATCAGTGGGCGGGGCACATTACACGCCAAAAGACCCTTATGTTTATCTAAATATGATAATCTGAATATCGTTATAAAATAGAATCTTAGTAACATTAAAATATAAAGTAAAATACTAGTCCCACAAAAGACGAACGATTAACAGAATGCTTTTAATTTACAAGTACTTACTTAAGTTAAATATTTGAAGTTTCAAATTCACGTTTCAACCGTCTCCATCTTAATATCCTCGTCGAAATAATTAAACTTTTTGGAGTAACCTTTCATAGAAACTCGTGCAAAATGGTTTTTTATTTGCCATAAAGGAATAAGACTCTTACATATTCCTTTTCAAAAGGTAACTTCTAAATTTTTGCATTCACGATTTAGGTTAATTTCTCTAGAATAAACTTTGTTTATCAAGACGATATTAGTATAAGTCAAAACGGTTTATTCGAAGTGAGGTGAGTATTAAGTATATTTTACACGTAAACCATAGCTTTTTTTATAATGTCAGACCACGCTAACAGATGCTAAAATGGACTTAGGAATCTGATATCAAAATTAACGGTAAATATTTTGATTAAACAAACGGTGTTTTGAAATACAGCACGTTGAAGATTTACTTACTTAATATTTTAACGTTTATTAAAAAGAATTTATTATTCGCTTACCAGACTTACCAGCGCGTGGCAGCGTTTTACCATTGTTGAACACGGTAAAATTATAATATCATACCCATTACTTGGATAATTGACACTCCACCACCTTTTTATTTTTCAAGAAATTTTATGCTTCGCTCAAAAAATCTGTGGAATATTGCTTGCGCTGTTGACGGATTCATATGCCTTTGAAGCCTTTAAGACTAAACAAAAGAATAGACAGTAGTAGTCAAAAAGCCCAGGGTGACTTGTCTGCTAGTTCCATTTCACATAAAAAATTGAAAGCCCTAGAAATTAGACAAGACTAACTTTGTTGTCATGTGAGAGCATGTTATATAAGTGCGTACCTAAACTAGGTTTTTATTATTTTTTTTGTGCGGAAATCCATAGGGATACCACCTAAGTGGTTATGTCGGACTCGAACCGACCAAAAACCGTACGCCGTCTCACCGTACCAGTAGTAGGGAAACCAGGTGCACTCTAATAAGGAAATCCCTGGAACCCCGACGTACCTCGGGCCACCTGCGACTTGTAGATGCCCCCCCGTGTGGGAACCCCAAATGTTCCCTTTTCTTCGTGCCCCCAAAAAGGCGAGCACCTAATATAAATTTGTATTATTCGATTGGTATTATATGACGACCAATATCGTACGAATTTATGTTCTCCTGTAATCGTAAAATATTGGCCAGTAACGGATGTCAGATGTTGATAATATGTTTAAGGGTAAATGTATATGGCCGTCAAAACAAACTTTGCATTGAAAAATTAAATATCTGCCTTCCACCGTTTGAGATGACACAGATAATAAAACGAGATTCTAACCTGCAGCTTTCGTCTCCGACTTCTTGAAAGGAAACCATTTAAGACAAAGGCTCCTTTTGCGTAGATTTTTGGCAACATTTGAAAGTACCTAAGAAAAAGTAAGCATTAGCAAGTGTCTTAACGTGTGTTTACTTTTGTTTTCGAGTAATTTGGGACTGCAATCTTATGGTGCACCAGGAATCATATTTATTTATACGTGATTTATCATTCTAAATGTACATTTTAATCAATCACATCATAATCACGCGGATTTCCTCTATTACGGAGGCAAGACTAAAGTCAAAACATATTACAGTGGTAGTCGGTTCTTAACACGCGGGATGGTAATATGAGTCAATTGGATTTTATACAATTAATTCTAAATGAATATATAATTTCTTCTTCTGTAAATTTGTAGATTTCGGTCGAGTTTTTGTCTATCTAAACTTTTTTTAATGTACATGCATCTATGTACAAATGTCTTACAATGTTTTGCAATTCAAACTAATGTAGAACTAACAATAATTGTAAAGTTTTATAACCACGTGATTGTATTACTATCACATTACACAGCTTGTAAATAACCTGGTTTGTGAGGGGCAAAATAATTAATTCACTTTTACCATACAAAATAGATACAAATCAGTATTTTCAATGTTGCGTAAAGAGACATTAAGTATTGTTCTTTTTTAATCCTAACTACGTTTCTGTAATGGACAACCAAACGGTTAAATACTTACTAACTACCCTCTCTCTCGCTCTGTAATACTCTCAATGGTTACTCTATAGGTATAAATCTTTTATAGGTTTCTTATTTAAAAGAGTAAAACATTGAAAAAGATGCATAGAAGAAACTAAGAACCCTAATCAGTTATCATTTATAAGTTCTTAAAATTATACACTGAAAACCATGTGTGCGGTGTGCTTACGGAACTATAAAATACTTACGGATATTAAAATGTTTATTACTCCGTAATTGACTCTATGAAGTTTCCTTTACAGAGGTTATAACACCGTAATAGGAGGTCATAGAGCCTGTCACAGAGAGATCAAAAATTGCTACCTCCGTAATAGGAGAACCACTTAAGATTTAATAATTGTTATTCTGTATTGTTAAAATTTCGAGGAAAGATTTTATTAAAAATATAAATAGCTCAAAAATGATAACAGTTTTTAAAGAAAAAGGTTTAAGTAATGAATTTATTATTTCAACGAAATATAAAATTCATAAAATTATCCATTGCATGAAAAGTTATGAGAAAATAAATACGGCAAAATATTTCTCCCAATACGGATGTTAGACATAATCCAACGCTGTAAACCGTATCCTATTACGACATTATTATATTTTTAGTTTCTTTTATTTAAAATAAATTAAAAATAGCAAAAAACGAGATACATACGAACTAATATATTAGGAAAATACTGTGAACGAAAGTCACAAACTTGAGCTAGAGGATAAAAATCTTTCTTGAAACAAATAAGTGTGCTTATTCGAGACGCTGCGTGTTTGTATATTGCACAAACTGGTTGATTTTAATAAGTTGGTTGTGTAAATGATTTTATTTTTACACGTCGAGCTTTGAAAAAGATGTCGTAACAAACCACAGAGATGGTCTTGTTTGAATTAAAACTAAGCGAGCACGGTATGGGGTCTAGGATAGCCTTTTAAAAAAGGACCATAGTTTTAAGTCGGCCTATCCATATAGACGGCATACGAGCCCCAGCCATCATATCACCTAACCAGTGTTAATCAAGATTAACGACCCGAAGCGTGAGACTTTCGCCAGCAAGATATTTTGGTTGGGCCGTGGAAAAATACGAAACTACTAGAAAGGTACTAAATATGAACTTACAATATAAGCCTAGTCTATACTGACTTTTGCATACATTAGAATTACTAATACAGAGTGAGCTATGAAATTATTAACATTTGCAAAAATCGTTTAAAAAGCATTTGATATATTAGAAAAATTGTTTATTTACAAAAAGTTAATTACTTGGAATTCATTCTCTCTTTGCTGATTTTTTCTTTCAGTTGACGTAGTGTATTTGGTTCATAAATGTAGACACGATTCTTCAAATGGCCCTATAAAAAGAAGTTTGCTGGGGATAGATTTAGACTTCTGGGTGCCCGTTTCATGTCGCCTTGTCTGGAAATCAGCTGTTCCGGAAATATATCTTTGACCACCGGTAGGGACTCATTGGATGCATGGCAAGTGGTGCTATCTTGTTGAAACCATGTGTAACACTTGTAACCAGCAAATTCTGGTAGCATTGGCCCAACATTGGTAGAACTGAAATAACATTTTCACATATTCAGCAGAATCAATAGTAACTGAACGGTTGCGACAATCTTCGAAAAAGTAGGGTCCAACGATTCCTTTTGTTGAAATTGCAACCCATATGTTTAGCTTTAGGATCTTTACTGCTCCAATACCTACAATTCTGTTTGGTTATATATCCGTTGAGGTGAAAATGAGCTTCGTCAGAAAATAAAATGTTGATAAAATTACTGAATCGTTCTAACATTATTTCAGCATACGACTTACACAAACTCAAATCATTAAGTTTTAGCTCCTGCACTATCTGGATCTTATATAGTTGTAATTGCAAATGTAATTTCAAAATAAATAATAATGTGCGGGATAACCCTAATTCAGCTGAACGTTTGCACGTCGATAAATCTGGATTACGTCGAACAGAAGCAGAAACTTGCCGCATGTTCCCTTCGGTCCGAGAAATCTCTGGGCTTCCAGTTTACTTTACATTTAGCGTAGATTCCATCTCTTCGAACTTTTTCACCAATTTCTTTGACACTGATTTAAGTCATGTAAATCATATTCAACCGAAATAAGCGTCTCACAGTAATAAGCAAACCGTTGATTAAATAAAATTGTTTCACACTATTGTATTTACAGTAGGCGCGCTGCGGCCCCGTGAAGCGATCCGTTGCGACCAAATTTCCAAGAAACGAATTAGTGGTCAGACCCCTCCCCGCGTCCCGGGCTGTTGGATTCAAATATTAACGAATTCTTGACCCTGTACGATTCGATTTTCATGTAAGAAAAAACAAAACAAGAACGAAACAGATTCAAAAAAAACGAAATACAACAGCAAATTAAATGTCCATAACTTTCAAACACAACAAAGTTGAATGGGTGTGAGCAGCATTAATCCCTAACAAACTTGTTCTTTTAATAATCTAAAACCGTGTAGTAAACCTTTTCACATAGTTTTTGTTTGATTAAAGACTTATATTGTTAATCCTTAGTTCTCAAATTTTACTTGGCATTTCATTTTAGAATTTCCAATCGTTAACAGTTTGCAATCGTCTGATATACGATTAAGTAGAAGAAAATTTTACTTTGGTATACTTATTCTGATAAACTAAAATAAAACGCAAACATAAAAATAATACCGTTAAAGAAGCCAATTTTAACTACCTCCGCAATAAGAGTCTTTATCTTAAACGTTTAGTTTTAACGAACAAGACAAATTATTCCTTCTTTATTCATGAAACTGATCTTAAATGATGCAGGTACGTATATGAGATCTCATTTAGTGTCTTATACTCTGTTTAACCCTGTTGGTGATTGTTATAAGAGCCCTAAAGCATAATTCATTGTGGTAATAATAAAATTACCATATTCAAGAGATCGTAAATATCAATATTTATCCTTAAAATTTGTTCCTCTTAATTACTTAAAGTGGGCTGTTTCAAACAATTCGTAACGTTAAAAATAGAAAGCTATTATTTTAATTCAAATAAGATCAAACTTAAATGTAACAAATTCAATTTAACTCGAGTTATTTGAAATATATATTCTATTTTACAAGTTTACATGTTTTTGTTGAGAGCTGCTCGAAGTGAAAAACTGCATGTAGGCTGTTTATACACAATTATACCCCAATTCAAGTTACTGTGACAACGTGAAAGCCTTATCGGTATCGATGTCTAATAAGATAATTGCTCTTAATAGACATCACGACAAGAAATAATATCCCTCGAAGTTGCTAATTGATATCGCAGCATCCCAAAATTTAGTTTATTATGTTTTGGCTCTTTAATATTATGTACTTTCTCAAACGGTGTAAGACAAATGTAGACACTTTAACAAAACACGTAGCTGCTTTAATATAAAACAATATTGAAATTGTATTTATTTCTGAACCTTTGGTGACAATTTTTTTTTGCGCCTTAGCAATATGAAAGCTCCATATGAAACAAAAAAATATTACATTTTAATGCACATTTAGTTTTTATGGTGTGATAATTTTCAGTGATGAGATGTTTTTTTATGAGCTTGCCAAAGTGACTTTACTTTGCCTGATGGAAAGCATGAATATAATCCAAGAGTTGTGGTCACCAAACTAATTTCAAATGCAGACAATGCAGTATGGTGACTCACACTATGTCGGCTCAATAAGATGCTTTTTCACGCCTTGCTTGGGGATGTAAAAGGCATGACAGTCATCGTGGCAGCGTAAGGCTTATAACATCAGATATTCAGTATTAGTTTTAAATCTTCACATGTACTCGTATATTACTTGGTAATGAAAAAGCCGGATTTAACAATATTAATGCTTATATTGTGGTTGTTGACGCATTAAACGTTCATGTCTAATTTTCAATTGCAGAACGGGAACTAATTACCCAAATTTAAATTCTTTGTCTGTCTGGTCGACTGGGTAGGCAACCTGTCACAAAATACCTAAACTAGAACAAAATTTTACAACGTTAGGTATATGTAGTAAACCCATATAATAATTAGAAAGAGAAAGAAAATCATCAAATTGTTAATGTGTCAATGTTTAAGTACGTTCACATTACATTTTTGTCACACTACGAGCATGCATTACATGTAGGTCACGTTCAACTTTCATCACTTTTACGTAACAGTGTTTAGGCAAAAAGTTGTTTGAAAGATTAATCTACTGAGTGGATGAAAATTGTTACATAAATAAGACGATATATCGTTACCAATAAAGTATGTCATTATTTGATAAAATAAATTGTCTACTATAGACACATAATAAATTATTTTGGCAAATGTTGCCGATCCGGTATTTATGATACTCGGATAGTCTTTGGAATAAATAGACAGTTGGGAACTTTACATTTACTTCTGTTTTTGTGTGTATATTTAGAAAAACATACTGTTTGGATAATGAAATATGGCAATGTAACAGATAAAAGTTTTCTAAGCGTAACCTATTATTTATTTAATCTTGTATATTCCCCTGCGATATTTTCGGATCCATACGAACTCCAAACCTTAAAAAAAAGAAAACCTTTCCACCTAAAAGGCTGAAAACACGCTCGTAACGCCTAAGTTGTTGGTATTTGTATGCGCCTGTATTAATTTGCCATCAATTCGTCAGCTGTTTTACTCCTTACATATGAAGAAATCTGATTACATTTTTGTATTTTTTTTTTGTAATTGTCATACAATTTACTTTCTTACCGTTGTTATATTTCAAGACCTAAGATAAAGTCTAGATAAAATTGTGTCACATCTGAGACTTTGTCAGTCAATTGTAAGGTTATCGTTGAATTGACCAATTTAAGTAGGAGAAAAGAAAATGAAAGTAATTTGACAAAAATTGTATTTCGGCTTGAGGTAATAAGGTAATGGGAGGTAATGCGTAATAACGTAATGTCGTGAATTTGGCTCATGTTATATGTTTTGTAGCAAACCTTTGCAAAGATAAGACAACTTATTTTCTATTTCTAACATTTCTTTATATCTCTTACAGTTATATTTGTTAAGGGGGTAAGCAATTTTTATATTATAATCATATTCAATTAAGAATTATTTGAAGAGCCTATCAGAAGTCTGAGGTTCTTACCTTAGTAAGGCATTGCAGTATTATGTTTTTTTCATTTTTTCTTTTTTATTTTTTTTAAATTTCATGTTAATATTGTAAATTTCATCCTGTAGGTTTTTTAAAATAGATATGGATATGACGGCGGAACTTCGAAGGTAGTTAGATACAATAGTTTTATTCATCTCAGTAGGTTTTGTCTAGTAAAGTATGTGATATGATCAAGTTAAAATGAAAACAATTATCGGTTTAAACTTTTAGTAAAGAGGCACTGTGCTTTGATGTGTTATACATTTAGTAGAGAATTTCAGTTCCTCAACGTCTGTTCGTAAAAGTAAAATAACTTTTGTTGGAAAGGAAAAAAGTATAATAACATCAATTGTTTCGGTAGTTATTGCGCATTTTTTAATAATCTTCATAGTAAAACGTGTGTAAATGGTATTATTAAGTAATTCTTTTTATCTGAAACTTATAGTTAAAATTTGTCTTCGAACACACGTTGATTATTTTTAGATGGCTATTTTTAACAGTGTTTAAACGCTTTTCTCTTCTCTCTTGTTAAAATCCCCTTATTATGTATGTAAATTCTTCAAAGCGACTACTTTCATTGATGTTGGAACAACACCTTTCCGCTTTGATCGTACAGGTACCTTACCTGTACGATCCCTAAATCTTACCTCGATGTTAAAGTTTAGCCAAAATTTAAAAGATTAAGAACAAAATATAATTTATCTATGTATATACCTACTACACATATCTTTATAATTGATGGATAATGATTGTGGAGTAACGGGTATCATGGCCTTCCAACATAAAAAGAGAGTCCCCGCCCAGGCGAGGTGATCCTGCCTAGCGGACGACGACCCGACAGTTGATGTTACGAAGTTATATATGCTAACTGAGGCGAGAATTTCTACATCGTGATACAGGATAAGTAGTTCTATACTCGATAATAAAATATTGATTATGATACATATTTATGATACTCAATCTTTCGATTTGCCTCGATGGTCCTTCTGGGAATGAACACTACCGCCCATGGACGCATGCAAGAAGGTTTAAGTGTTTTGCCGCCTTTTGAGTGTCTCTCCAAAATTGGGCGAGAGAGAATTCTCGTAAAACCGCACACACACACGCTTTGTGCACACTGAAAACCAGTGTAAAGCAATCTAACACCGGTTTTTGGTAAGCTATCACTTCGATCGCGCGCAAATGTGCCGAAATATGTTGCTTCCAAGATGTGACCCTTTTTTTAAATGAATCAATTTACAAAACCAGCTAACGTTCAGCCTATATACACTAGACGTATTTTTTTTTAATGGAACAATTGCTCGATTTGCCTACTGAATATTTATTGAATAACTTGGTACAATTTTTTACTTGGAGAAAAGTACATAACCTTATTATTCATTATTATATTTGTCATATATTTCCTTTTCAATTGGTAATATTGGGTAGTGTTCCTATTGTCGGTACAGGAAATATTTCTTTCTAATAAACTATATTCTTCTAAGTTCCGTTACACTTTTTTACGATTTCATAAGATATTTTTTTCTTTATAGCAAGCATAGACTATCCACCAAAGAGAAAACTGAGCATTTAAATTATTTATTCAGAAAGTAATAAAATCTAGTTATATTTTATAAATAGGCATATATGCTCTACAATTAAAACTAAAACATCCAATGCGATTTACCCTCAAAAATCATCTTTCTAACAAAATAAACCACATTCTGTTTGTCCGTTTAGAACCAATGACATCAAAAACAGATACAATACATAATTACTTAGATATTCAAATATCGATTCATAATTATATACGATAAATTTATCATTATTTCCTTTTGGCGGTAAGTAAATTTAAAATTTATTTAAATGTCAGAACGTAATTAGTTACTGTAGACCAAATCAAATAAGATTTTGCATAAACAGATTTTTAACCAATGATAAATCTTTGACAAATATACAAAATGAAACTCTACAATCCCTTGAACTAGCGTTTGGTGAAAATTTTAATTAAATGCCACGCACGTCGGCCTTTTATAACTACGTGCCTTTAGAATACTAAATTACTAAAGGCTGAAATGACGCTATCCTTCCGTTAGGGTTCGTCCCTTGGGACGGAGTGACGTGTCTAATTTAAAGTAGTATATGTGCGTCTACTAGTCCAATAACCAAGTACGAGTACCTAAGTTTTACTTCAAAAGAAAGTTATTAGAGGGTAATCAGAACATTGAAAAGGTAATTTACGTACAATTGTCTATTTGTCGTCACATGCCTACAAAGAACAAAGTTAAACAAATTTTCGTCTCTTTATGAAAATATACAGAATGAACAAGGTTGAAAAAATTACGCATACCTAGAGTTGAAACAAATTTTCTAAGGTTAATGAATAATATTTCAAAATTAGTAATGTGACAAATGAATGATGGTATGCAGTGGTGTTTACGATTTGCTTGTGAATTACTGATAAGTCTCGGCAGGTTCAGCAACCTTTAAAAGTGCCTGATAACATTTAGTACACCTCTATATAAATCAAAATAAAAACTCTTTTCCTTTCTAACGCTTTTTTCTTGTATTAAAAAAGGTTTAAACTGATTTAAGCGACTGACAAAAATGACTATGAAAGGTCTTCAATCTTCATTTATATATAAAAAGCTCGCCAAATAAATTATTGTTAGGATCTTCAATTCACGTCTAAACCTTGTCCCTTGTCCCGCAGTGACAACAATTTATAAGGTCAACAGGACCCTTGGACTTGGTTAATCCTAATGTGGGCGGACACAACATGATAAATGAGAATCAACTTCACACTTGGCAGATTAGCGTGTTTTCATTGCCTCTTTTGTTAAGAAAATGAGGAAAATATTTAATGTTTCTTCTTGATTTTTTTGAAAGGCGTAGATTAATTAGTCTGCTTATAGTTCACAAAATGGCACAAATATTTCTATTTCACCAAGACATAAATATCACAAATTCGCGTTATAGAACATTTCTTTATTTGATTATTCAAAAAAATTTACACACATATAATGGCTAAAATAGCTCTCACATAAAACAATAAATTAAACCGATGAATCACTAAAATTGTATTGTATCACGCAGGTGTCTAGTCCACAACACTCGACTTAGTAGTAGTTGGTGACAAAAACATTTTATTTATGAAATGTACCACTTGTATCCGTATAAATAAGATATTTTTAAGTACCTAACTGTAAATATTGCACCACTATTTGCAACGATAATACTCGTGAAAAGTATTCATTTCTAACAAAATCAATCACATAGGCTTATATCTTAATCAGCATTTCTGTTTGAGAAATCACGTATACAAAATCAGTTACGTTTCACCATTACATGACCGGTGAAGTCAGGAACCCAACCTGTTTAGGACAGTTAGCGTGATATACCACCAATACGTGAAATGCTTATTTACTACATATCTATTACATTTTTATACAATTTTATTGCTAAAATTTGACGCACAATAAATCTAATAACAAGATATAACAAAATATTTACACTATTTAATCCAAATTAACAGACTTTATTTCTGTGTTTTTATTACTGTTACGGCTCATGTTGTTACATAGTATTCAAACAACTCATTACGTGGATGTGTGCGATTGAGTTGCGGTAATTTCACTTTGGGTGTTAGCATAATACCGTCACCGTTACTTCCTACTAATTAACACAACGCTGAGTTAATTACCATTGTGGTTCAAACAGGGGTGTGATGTAGTATGTCGAAAAGTTGTAAATTTAACAAAAATAATTAAACTTCTTTCTGGTTTCGTGTGAATGATTAAATATTGTGCAATATTCTTTTTTAAATTCAAAGAAGAAGTGTACAGACTTATACACAACAATAACCTACATTAAATATAATATGTTGATTGTGATCTATAAGAAATAAGTTAACAGTTGTACCTATATTACATTCCTAGTTTTAAATCCTTTTTGTAATTACTTTGTGTACAATAAGGCTGTTATTGTTGTTTTCTTTAGAAATACGTATCAATTATATTTTTAGATACATTAGCATACATACAAAATATACATAAAAAAATTTGATTACTGATTTCGAGTGCAGGGACCAATAAATCGATTGTTTTAGGGCTCCAAAGACAAGAACCTCCTCACTTTATGGGCCGTGTCAAGGAGGATTACTTTTTGCAATAGACCTTTGATCCTACTTGACCTTCTTTCTACGTGCCTCCGACTTCTAACGTGAACCTCTTAATGTAGATAGATCTAAAATTTTAATTGTTTTTCTTTTTCAACTTTTATGAGGAACGGTTATATAGACAATCATTGCGCGGTGCTCTAATTAATCTGTCACCACAATATCAGGCATTTTGACAAAAATAGTCCTATCTGTGATAATAGATCGAACCCAATAAAACGTAGCACAACCATTCTCAAGAGCTTTGTCGGGCACATACCTATAGTATGGCAACTCTAAATTGACAAGTTTGTATTTGAGGGCAAGTTGTTGGTGTACGATCTTGCCTACTTGGTTGTACCTGTACAAATACTCACCGTTAGCAAGACGAGAACAACCAGAAATAATATATCTAATAGATTTATCACAACAGTGGCATGCCCCACAGATGTCAACCGTACTATCTTTCAGGAAATATTTCCGATAGTTATTCGTCATGATAACTTCATCCATTCCAAAAATCTTCGGTTTTCACTGAAGAGGTCACCATAGCGTAACCAAGACGTAGATACTTTGAAGTCACATCAGTCACATTTAAGGCCCGATAAAACTGACCATGGAATTTTTTGCACTTTCATACTTCTCTACGATCATTAGTACTAAGTAGTACAGGTTTCCAGCAATTCTCTTGGTTTTCCAGCTTGCACTAGTTAGTACTGGTGGCTACTGGTTAATGAGATTCATTCTCACTTTTTACTTATTAAGACAGTGCACTCGAAATATAGTAAGACTTACAATACCTCCTATAAAACTGACCATGAAATTTTTTGCACTTTCATACTTCTCTACGATCATTAGTACTAAGTAGTACAGGTTTCCAGCAATTCTCTTGGTTCTCCAGCTTGCACTAGTTAGTGTTGGTGGCTACTGGTTAGTGAGATTCATTCTCACTTTTTACTTATTAAGACAGTGCACTCGAAATATAGTAAGACTTACAATACCTCCTATAAAACTGACCATGAAATTTTTTGCACTTTCATACTTCTCTACGATCATTAGTACTAAGTAGTACAGGTTTTCAGCAATTCTCTTTAACCTGTGCTGGTGGCTACTGGTTAATGAGATTCATTCTCACTTTTTACTTATTAAGTCAGTGCACTCGAAATATAGTAAGACTTACAATACCTCCTACTATAAAATTTATCCTTGTACACCACACTAGCATATCTTATATTCATTTATTTATTTGTATATCTTTATTGTATACATATAAAACATAAAACGATAAGAGCAACAAAGTGATAGACGTAACAATTGATGGTCTTATCGTTCACGGCAATTTCTTTCAGACAACCTTAATTAACAAGGTGGATATTGGGTGTTTAATATTTTTGGGGCAGTTTATGCATAAATTAGAATATTCGCGTGATGGTTCACGTGAATATTCTAATTTATTAAAACAAAAACAAAAAAAAACATACTTACACGTAAATATATACATACACATATATGTACATATATATACAGCCTTCTATATATAATGAAATTAAACGTTTTCGTAATGACAGATAATCCTTCACTTGCTTTTCAAAAAAAAAAAAGATTTAGCTTTTCGGATAGTCTCAGGTAAGTAATATATGTAACATGCCAGAGGTTACCCGTAACACTATTACTATAATGGAAATAATAAAGTTTTAAAATTTCACATTCACCAAAAAAATTCAGCCTTTGACACCGTTATAAGTCTACAAAACCCGTTAAACACGCGATAAGATTGTAACATCGAAAAACTATTCTTTACATTAAATGTTCAGTAGTACAAGTTACTGAAACAATTTTGTAAGGGATACACTATATTATCATTAATTTATTGCGTTTTTGGGTACAATTTGTGACATATACAGCTAATGTATTACGGTCTTGGATTCTTTCCTAGAGTAACGTACTCTAGAAATTACATGTAAAGTGGTATGGTAGGTAGTGGGACGGCTCTACCGGAGCAGTACTGCCCTCCCACAGAAGATCAACCTAAAGCGATAGCAACTATGCTGTCGTGTTTCGTCGGTGAGTGTGAGACCGGAGGCCCATTGATGCCGGGTTGACAGTTACAGTGTTAAGTGTGTGAGCCTTAGACTACCACAATAACAGTCATACCTTTTACATCCCCAAGCGGGACGTGAAAAAGCATTTCATACTGCAGTCTGCATGCGCAATGAATATGGTGACTACGACTCTTGGATTATATTCATACTTTTCATCAGGCAGAGTAGAGTCAAATTGGCAGGCTCTTAAAAAAAAGTAGAAAGTACAGGTAATTAAAAAGAAGGCTTCCAGTTCGACTGTACTTTTTTCTTTGTTCTTCAGAACTTTATCAACTTTGGCATTTTTCCTGTTAATATGAATACGTAAAGTACTTTGTATTTGATCTCATTATTTGGAAAGAAATACTATATTAATGATGTAAAATTAAGAAATGAAGAATATGTACTAGTTTATCAAATCGCAATATTAAAATTGAGTGTTGTAAGAACGTATGAGAGACACCCTTTTGAAATGCGAATGACTAGAATATCATATAGATAGATATTAGAGGACAAGACAACAACAAAAAACTTGGTAAACTGCGTGAAAGAAGATATGGCTAGAAAAGGAGTAAGCAGTAAACTGGCGAGTAATAGAGTAACCGCATGCACCGACTCCAGATAAATTTGGCAAAAGAACAAAATAACGATGACAATAGATGCATTAAAATCGGTGATAATATTCAAAACGTTTTTTTTTATTAGGCCACTAACGGCTCGCACGTTTTTACAATGTAATTACCAACATATGGCTCTTAAAACTAAACATCTCGCCTTATAATATATAATGATCAACAAAAAAAGTGTTAAACTTAATAATAAAAACAAACAAGCCTTATTTGATCAGTAAAATTTTTAAAAGAACTTATTTGGGCTGTTGAATTAGAAAACTGTAATTTTAATTACAGCTCGTATTTGAATATTCTGCTATATTTCAATCACTAACTTTACCCTGCGATTACAATTAATTGAATACTAGCTGTACCCTGCGCGCGTTGCTACGCCAAAAACTAAAATAAATTCGAAGAAAAGATATTAAAAAAAAAAATGCCAACTCAGAAACCTTCGTGGACTTATGCACAGCAAAAATTATGAAAATAATCACACGATCAAATACATAGTTTACGATTCTATAAAGGATATACAGAGCGACAGCAGACAAACGTTCATTTTTACATATATATACGTAGATCAGCGCACGTGTGAAAGTCCCTTACACAAATAGGCTTAGCGACACGTGTTTCAATATCTAAGATTTGTATTATAGTATCACCATATCGTATCATATAGATATTGTATTGTTAGTATCTATTACAAAGCAAGTTTGTCTATACCAATATAATACCTTAATATATAATAGAAGTATGAAAGGGTGGATGTTTGTTTTGTCTTAATTAAGTTAGCTAGAACAGCTAAATTGAATGTAATTTGGTTTCAAGACAAATAGTCTATAAAGTCTACTCTACACAAATTTTTTTTTTAACAAGATCCACAGCCAAAAACCAGTGTGCCACAAACTCATATTATTACAGAAGTTGAGTTACATGAAGGATGTAAAACACTATCTAAATTAAAAAATACCTGTTAATTCATTTATTAAAAATTACGTTAACCACTACGCGTGTTGAGTAATTCACATCGACTGTAACATACTCGCAACCAGTTGAGGCAGTTCAATCTCTTTTAAATCATCCGTATTGAATTAAAAATGTCTTTTTAAAAAGTACAATAAAAACCTCTCTTACCACACAATCAATCATAAATAAACCGAACCCAAATCAATACAGCCTGAATAGACATAATTGCTTTGCTGACGTTCCCCTTCTCACCCCAGGCTCACCAGTTGAATGCGACATTGACCTACATATTTTAACCTAGGGGAGAAACGACGCAACGACTAAAAATAAAATTTTATGTAAATGTTATTTGTTGTCACTTTGCATGCATATTGGGTGGGTAGTACGTCTCCCCTTTTATAATCTATCGATAGGCTGTAAACTATTAGAATACGAAATTAGACTGGATTGGCAAATTTGAATTTCATCTACATATATCAAATCAAAGGCCAAGTAAAAAATCTTACATAAATTTTTGCTGGTTCGAAATGAAGCCTAATGTATTAAATTGGACAAGCAAAAGTTAAATTGCTTTGAAAATCTCAGCAAATTTAATCATACGCAAATTGGAGAGCTAGGAAATAAATTATATTAAATTGATTTACTTTTTCTACAAAAATATTTACTATCTGTAGAAAGAAAAACGGTTAGTTTGAGTAAAAAATTATTATGTAAGTCAATTGAAGAATTTTGATTAAGTATGTCAAGTCGTATATAATATTATTTAGGCAATTATTTAGGCACTTAGGTAAAAAACTTCATATTTTAATTTGTATTGATAAATATTTAAAGTTACGGCTTTTACGAAATTTTTAATAATAGAGTAAGATGAGATTAATTCTCTCGTCTCTGCCTACCCCACAGTTAGAAAGGCCATTTATAAATATGGGCAAAATATGTTTTCCACCATCGAGATAAATGCCTTAGCAACTATAATTTCCATAAAATCTATCATTGACAGAAAACTAATTACTGAGTAGAAGTAATACCCGCTGAAAGTAATAACTTTGTTCGGAAAATAATAGCGATTGCAAACCAATTTTCTCTCGACGTTACATTCTCATAAATATACAAATGAATAGGTTTACAAGCACAGCTACATACGTAGTAATAATTTTCCAAGTGACGCCATCTTTCGCAAATCTTCGGAACTAACAAAGGAAAACTACGTTGACTGCGGGCAAAACCCTCTCAATTTCATGAAGTACGTTTTCCCTGAAACTTTGTCTCGTCTTTCAAAGAACATCCGATAGGTGGCGGACTTTTAGAAAATAAATAGAAAATTGTGTATTGTGTGTTAAAAAACAAGATGTTTTCAAAGCCTTAAGGCATTTGCCTTAAGGCTTTGAAAACATCTTGTTCTTTTGAAAAACGAAGTTAAGGAACTGCGTTGAATAAGAAACCAACTTAAAATGAGATATCCAAAAAGTTTTGAGAATGAAAAATAAAAAGTTTTCGTGTTAAAAAAGGTCGCCGAGAAGATTCAGATTATATCACAGATTTAACTTTATTTTGATTTCTACAATATACGTAACTTTTTAACAGACATCAAGAAGAAGGTGCTAATTGGATTAATTTGCTTTTGTTGACGATGTTATTATATTTTCGCCGTTTGTGAATGGACTTTATTCATTCTTTTTTTAATTCTATTGGTTAGTATTTAAAAGAAATTATAAATATACTGATTAAGATATTTAGTATGATTAGACACATTAAAGTTCTTAAGTATTGTCTGTCATAAGCGTCATCCTATTGCAGTCCGCTGCTGGACAAATGCGTCATCCTATTGCAGTCCGCTGCTGGACATAGGCCTCTCCCTTTGTATGCCACTATGATCGGTTTTGGGCTTCTCGTATCCAGCTCCCGCAAGCCATCTTGTGGAAATCGTCACCCCACCTGGCTTGTGGGTATTTTACACTACGTTTGCCGAGATGCAGTCTCCACTCCAGAACTTGTAACTTGCAAAACCAACGATTATCGGTTAGCAGTCGATCGTAGAAACTTTCTATAAAAGTTAATAATTATATAATAATTTATAAAAGACGTCGTTTGATATCGATTGTATGTGTATTGTCTTTACGCCATAGATTCTTATTTCTAAATATTATATCATATGGCTTTCAATTATTGTCTATATTAGTAACTGTTCCTAATAGATATCAAAGTAAACGAGATTAAAGATTTGTGCGTCTTAGTCTAAATAACATTGATCAATATGTAATAACAGGTATTTATAAACGTCGATTGATTTCATTTGACTTCAGAAAACTAATTGGATAATAACATTTAATCAGTAACATTATCACATACTGTATTAGCTGCTAACGATTTATATATTTTTCCTATCTAGGTATAAGGTAATATGAGTTTCTGGAGTGAGTAAAGATATTATTAAATAACCTAAAATAATGTGAACACGTAAACATAAATGAATGCACGGTTGGCCTAGTAGTTTAAGAGGTCGCCACGCCGCTCTCTACTGCGCTGAGTGTTGTGGGTTCAAAAAACACTTTGTGTGATTCACCAATTATTGTTCTCAAACTGGGTATTCTTCGTGTAATTTTCTTGTATGTTTGTAAAGTCCCCGCGGCACAGGATTTATTCCTAATGCGGGAGTTGCCTTTTTACAAAAAAAAATTTGTGAATATATAGAGAATATTATTTCAAGTAACAAGAACTTGTTTATTACTAACAAAAATATATATAACTCATTAGGGTATAATGTCGAACTTGTAATAATTACTGAGAGAGACAACGAGAAAGTCAGTCGACTTTTATTGTTTTCATGACCAACGTATCTCCTATAAAAAGTTATTTCCTAAAGCTAATTACATTTTCTGTTAACTAGTTATGTAATTACCGTTTACAGTTAGCCTTAACACTTTTCTCCAACATATTCTGAACTCCCTTCTGTAACGAAACCCGTCATGTACGAGGTACTCACAAGTAAACCTGACAAGGTCTTATCATGTTTACTTCCCTTCAAAGAAGAGGAAATTACATTTTGATCGAACCACCTGTACACGCAAAGCTTCATGTAAATGGATTATAAACAAATGTAGAGTGTAGTTATATCTACATGTACTGTGCAACGGTTCTGAGATTAAATTGTAATTATCTTAAAGGTTTACAGAATCTGTATCAACAATTAAAGCGATTTCAGCAGGTGTATGTTTACTTTGAAACTGATTTAAAAAAAAAAAGATGTTCTTTTACTTGGAAAAATAGCTGTATCTACTTCTAGTATGGTCCTATTCACGTTTGAAAAAATAGATATTAAGGGCAGAAAATTAAGGTATGTAAAATATCATCTATTACATTTCATATTGAAGTAGGTAATACCTCTATAAAAGTTAATTATCTTACTCGGGATTTTATATTTCCTATTGATCAGTAAAAAATGGCACCAACAATATCACACCAAAGTCGTATTTAGATTACAAAATGATCTGTAGGCTTTGTCCTATATCTGATTAAATTAATATCTGTCATATTGTAGAAGAACACATGAATTATGCTAGGGAAGCTCTCTTCAAATATTTTAAAACGTAATTAACGTGGACTAAGGTTGAAGTAGTCTATGTCAAGAGTCTATGACTTCAAAGGCTCAATTGGAAAAATATGTGTATCATTCATTTTTATTTCGTAGTTCTCAATTAAACATAGGCTCTAGAATGTAATAGAAATTAACTTTATTGAACATACACAGTTTCATTCGTAATAAGGAATAAGTATCTGGTAAATATACACAAACACAAGCAGGGCGTGAAGAAGCATCTCACTAGGCCGCCATAGCGTGGGTTGCCATACTGCATTGTCTTCATTCGCAGTAAGTGTAGGGATCACCACTCTTGCATTCTATTCATACTTTCCATTAGGCAGAGTAGAATCACTTTGGTAGGCTTCTACAAAACAAAACAATAGGCGTATCATCAATCATCATCAATCAACCTATCGCCGTCCACTGCTGAACGAAGGTTTTCCCCAAGGAACGCCAACCATCCCGGTCTTGCGCAATTCGCCTTCCATCCACTGCCAGCCACCATCTTCAAGCCGTCGGTCCATCTTGCCGCAGGGCGCCCTGTACTACGTTTGTCCAATCGTGGTATTCAGTCTAGTACACTTCGGTTCCAGCGATCATCGATTCGTCTGGAGACATGACTGGCCCACTTCCACTTCAGCATACCAATTCTTAACTGAAAGGAATTTTGGCAAACTTGGGATGGATTTAGACAACAATAAATAAATGAGATTAATAGTATTTTGTTGTTTCAAATATATTAATTTTTTTAAATATCCAGTCAGTCAATAGTTACAACAAACGACCACGTACAGGAAAAGCGTCAGCTTCCTTTGAGTGCAACCGAGATATTTCTCTTAATGGATTGCTATTTCCAATGTTGTTCAAGCTTTGTTCGTCACTGTATCAACATATGGTATGTACGATATATATAGAGTAGAGATATATTGTCAACATATCTCTGCTCTATATCTCTTTGGATACTGCGTACTCGGTTATATCTAAGTATATTCCGTTAATGCTGCAATGGCGTGATGTTATAATTATTTTTAACTTCTAATCTAAATCCGAAGCTAAAAGTTACATATCCTTATTAATCTCACATAAGTATGGCATATAATATAATCCTCTGTTGATTGTTTATGGTCATTTCTATGAATTATAAAGCAAATATTTATTGTCCCAGGTACTCTACCTACCTATTTTTTTTTGTACAGTGCTGAAATCCCCACGGATGCCACCGAAGGTTATGTCAGACTCGAACCGACCAAAACCGCACGCCGTCTCAGGTACTACTAGCCCGAGGTACCAGGTGCACCCTATTAAGGAAATCCCTGGAACTCTACCTACCTGAAAACTATTTGTGTTACTTTACTAGTTACATAACATTTGAAACGCACATATCTGGACGGACAGTAGGAGTACTGTGAAACGAAAGTAGTAGTTAAGTAGAGATAGTGGTATGATAGTGAATTGTAATGAGCAACTTTAGAAATCAAATATGAAATATTTTAAATCAAATAATATAAAAATTCAAATTTGGTACGTTTGGCCATAATACGTTGTGGATTTATGGTTAAGATCCAATGATATTTCTATCTTTGATCCTTGCTGTTCTTGTATTTCTTCCTTTTATAGTATCTAAAATGATTATTTATGTAGGTTTTAGAACATGAGTCATGAAAAATGGTGATGAACTTAACAATTAATACTAATCTATTCGAATACCTAATACATAAATGCAAATATTTGTAACTCAGATTCTCGGCTCTCGCAGTTTGTTCTACGCCCGGGGCTGTGACATTATTCGAAAGCATTATATCCAAGAAAAACCGTAGAGAAACGTTGCTTGTGAAAATAAAATTTAGCCTACTTTACCTGCGATGGTTTTTATTAAATTTCAGGTTACAAAAATATCGTGTTAAAATATCGGGACACAAGATACATTACCGAGCAATAAAAAGTAATCCTAAAAAGAAACAAGTGAACTTAAATCACCATTTTGTACGCTATATTAAAATTGATGTATATAAAAAATAACAAATTGAATAAAAAAATTGATAAAAGCATATTAAGAAATTAAAGACTGGCAATTCCCTTCTCAGAGCTCCATTTTTATACCTTTTATACCATATCTCGAAGGTGCCAAAGCACATTGCATAAATACGTCCCTACCCCTAAACAGACTCGAAGCACGTGTCATTCGAAGCGTCTAATGACATAGAGAAATATTGATTACGGCGACGTACCTCAAATGTATGGGGTTTTGATAAGATTTTTTTTTATTATAGTTTACACCCACATAGTTACCTTATATACGTGTATGAAAAACGAGTGGACAAACACATAATATGATTATAACTGTAGTGATACTGACGAAGGTGTGAAAAACAGCTTTGATCTTCATGAAACGAGGTGGCGTGCGCAAACGCAAATATCCTTACTACCTTACAACTCACCGACTCTTAATTGTCTACCAGATTTTTTGCGATTAACCTTGACGAGTTGAAGGGCTGTGATTTAAGAAGATCGCTTCGGCACGATAAATAATGGAAACAGGGAACCGATGTTTTGTGTTCGCGTTCTGTCCTAAGGCAACGATGTCACATTTCACAAGATAGCTTGCTACAAAGTTACCCGACAATGGCTAATTGTATTTTACAACATGGGATAAAACAGGTAAGTCATCCCAGTTTTTGTTTTATTTAACAGTGATTACGATGCAGTGACAGTGACCACTGACGAAAATAGTGCTGATGTTGATATGAGTGTTGCAGCTGTGCCAGAACCTATCAACAATCCAACTCGAATGTTTGATCTAATTGTAATAGATAACCTAACAAATTAAAATCTAATTATAAAAAAGTCTTTGCATGAAAAATAAACAAACTTTTTTAAACAATTTTTATTTATGTTTTTCTTTATCCATTTATTTCAAAACTTAGTTAGTTATTTTGTCGTCTTGTATGTAGAAATTAACAAACTAACACGCATCCCATGTCTGTTGGAGGGTGGGGACGGTATCCATACAAAATCCGGCATTGTGCTTTCTTGTTAATTTTTACTAAGATTTTATACCGTTTTAAATTTATATATGAATGAAAACTAATTCCTATTCGGCTTACAAGAGTGTTCTTGCTAGTTATGAGAAATTTGATTTTGTTTTTCATGCGGCAATATCGTCAATACATATTTTGGTAATATATTCATTCATTTCGAATAATTTACTAAGGTAGTAGAACCACACTGATTTCAGCACGAACGGGACGGCTCGACCGGGGCAGTACTACCCTCCCACAGAAGACCAACCTAAAGCGATAGCATCCGTGCTGTCGTGTTTCGTTGGTGAGTGCGAGACTGGAGGCCCATTGATGCAGGGGTGACAGTTATCGTGATAACTATGTGAGGCTTACACTGCCACGATGACTGTCATGCATTTTACGTCCCCAAGCGTGGCGTGAAAAAGCATCTCACTAGGCCGCCATAGTATGTGTCACTACATTGCATTGTCTGTATTTGCAATGAGTATGGTGACCACAACTCTTTGAATTCTATTCATGTTTTCCATCAGGCAGAGTTGAGTCACTTTGGCAGGCTCTTCATATAGAAAAAAAAAAAGAATTACAGAAAAATCTAAGGTCCACTGCCCTTTTTAGGTTACTTTTTTAAGCCAAAATTTACACAGAAATGTTTAGTTTAAGACAACAATTTCGAAGGCAACATAAAATATATTTTATGTCAGTTGTGTATGTGTAATAACAGTAGTAGGTACAATGGACATTTACGTTGTCGGAAATCTCGAATTACGATCAGGACGTGTCCCTACTTAGGGATTGGGCACATCCGAGCGGAATGACATATACATTTTTTATGTAAATCTGGATTTATCCAGTTTTATTGATTCCTATTCTGCTTTAAACATTGAGTACATAATTCACCAGTAGAGAAATATCTTTCACCTATTCCGTTGTCTTCTTTGCTGATGAAACCTTGAAGTTGGTAATGAACTCACTTCTCAGGTTTTCCATATGTTCGCCCTCGATCTCGTTATTGATGCTGGGGTGACAGTTATCGTGGTAACTGTGTGAACCTTACACTGCCACGATGACTGTCACGCCTTTTACGTCCAAAAGCGGGGCGTGAGAAAGCATCTCACTAGGTCGCCATAGTGTAGATCACCATTCTGCATTGCCTGTATTTGCAGTGAGTATGGTGACCACAACGTTTTGATTCTATTCGTACTTTCCATCAGGCAGAGTAGAGTTACTTTGGCAAGCTTTTAATATAGAAAATATAGGTGTGTTAAACCTTCACGTATCGCCGTTTATAAGTCTAATCCTATTTACTTAATAGATAGAAGAGAAGACAATCGTAGGAAAAGATTATCCAAATCAATCTGAGATGAATTTGAGAATTTATTATAATATATTAATATACGTATAAAAAAGTTTAATGAGTAATTGCAGTTCAAAGAGTTACCAAGCAATGAGAGGAGCTGCTTTGTTTACATTCTGCTAACATAACAAATTTGGATACGGTTTTCTTTATTTGAAACCAGGTTTTCTAACGATAGTTCTTTACTACATAAACACGATGATCAGCTAATCCGAAGATAATATTAACATTTGGTTAAAAAACTTTTTTAATACGAATCAAATAATTATTTTAAAAATCAATAATTATTGTATCCAAAAATTTAAATAAACATTAAATTAAAAACTGCCTACACAAAAAAATCTATTTCATAACACATGCGTAGGCGCATCGAGGGACCGCTAAATAAGTGACAACGCTTCTTTACATACTACGCTTCTTACTTCTTCTACTACACATCTTTACATAACATAAAATGTAGTCGTGTTTTGTTCTTGTACGTTTAAAATTGCCGAACTATGCAACGTATTTTAATGCCATTTTCACCAATAGAGAGGGTGATCCAATACGAAAGTTTATATGAATATTACATACAAATTATTATTATATTGCACACATTCGAAAACGGGACGGGTAAAAAGGGTTTTTTATATGTGTCAATAAAATATTTTTATTATTTGTTTATTCATATCATAATGGCACATACATTTTTTCATCAAGTTCTGTCAAAGCCCCAAACATAATTTATTCACGACTTAACATAATTGAATTCTGTTCAACGTCCTTTAGAAATTATGTGTTTATGCAATTAAGGATCGTCCCCGTTGTGCTGCCGTACCCCTGTCTTGAAATAAAATTATAATTGAATGTCATGTAACAAATGACAGATATAATGAAGAATGAGCGTTAGCGATTGCCTGGTTCAAAGACTAGATAGAAGAAAGAAAGATAGTTGCGTTAGTAGCGAAAGATTGGAGTGGTTTAAATACAGAAAAAATCTCACAAACCCCTTTGCCACCTAAGGGTGTAAATAATAATGTCAATAGTAAAAGATATTGACATGCGTAAGGCATAGTAGACTACGTAGTTGGCCTAGTGGTTTAAGCGGTCGCCGTGCCGCTCTCTACATCACTGAGTGTTGTGGGTTCAAACTCCACATGGGACAACACTTTGTATGATTCACAAATTGTTGTTCTGAGTCTGGATGTTCTTTTACAAAATCCTCTGCGATACAGAAGTTCTTCCTAGCGCAGGCGTAGACATTCTTAAAAAAATAATATTGACCACCTTATGTCTATTACCATTGTTTCTGATGTACATATGTACCGGAAACAAGTCTATATAATTAGTAAAATATGTAATGAAATTGTGAACTTAAGTGACAGCCGCCTAAGTACCTGAATAAACAATACGTTTACATATTATGTAAAAGGCAGACAAAAAGATAAATCAAATAGCCCGGTTTATTTTTCAAGTTATGTGGAGTTTGCTCTCGGTGTGTCGATACCTCTTGACCCATAAAGTTAGTAGAGTTGTTCAGATATTCTACCCTATCGCAATGGGACTTTGTAGGATATTAGATAACATCAACATAGGTACTCTTACCTATAAGGTAAAACAACACCCAACAATACCTTACGTACATTGTATGTTAAAAGACTGTCTCATTTGGTATTGTTAGGAAGCGTCCTGTGTCAATCCAAAACGATTAGTTGAATTTTTCTCATAAAGAATTTCTAATAACAGCCCGGGGAATGGAAGTTGGCGGTGTTTCAGCTACAAATGCCTCGGACAGTACGTTAAGCCGTAGGTCCCGTTTGTCATGAACATCTATGGCGATCATTATTGCGAAGTCCGTGTCCTCAAATATATGGACAACTAGTTCAATTCTTCAGTTAAACCTCTCTAACAACGATAACCTCTCAAATAGCAGTCTATACACCCTTGAGCATCGTCGTCGAGTTGCCAGCTTATCGGTTTTTTATAGGATACACTTTGGAGAATGCTCGAAGGCTCTTTTCGAACTGATTGAGCCATCGCCATTCCTTTATCGGACTACTAGGCACCGACAAAAATTTCATCCATACGTAGTTGACATGCCTAAAGGTCGAAGTAAACGGTTTGACAGCTCGTTTTTGGTGAGAGTCGCCAAGATTTAGAACGATCTGCCTGGGTCTGTTTTTCCTGATAAGTTCAACTCTGGAGCCTTTAGGAGTAGAGTGAACAGGTTACTCTTGGATGGGCGTGTACCACCTTCGTCTTCATCTACACTTTCCAACAGGTGAGATGGAAAACAAACGCCTATTCCATTACAACTATATAAATAAATAAAATAAAAAAATCCTTTGGATTTCAGAGGTCTGATGCCAGGCGCTCCGTGGAAAAACTGGTATTTGACTGACTTGAGGTAAAATCGGTTGAACTAGTCATCTTCAAAATAACATTGAAATAACAAACGCTAGGACGAAGATAAAACTATGTCAGGCATAAACTCATAAAATTAAGTTATGGTAATCGAGTGAGTTAGGTTCAAACAACTATTTGAGAGTTATCATTATATAGAGTATTCTAATTTAGATTTAGAATGTTTGGCAACAAATTTTATGTAATAATGATGCTTGAATTGAATTTTTATTCTGAAGTGTAATTATGGATGATTATATAAAGTATTTTGTAACTAACATGGGGGAGAGGTATTAGAGTAGATTCGCAGTAAACGCAATTATATACTCGTAGAATAAATAAGGACTAAGGACTAAGGACGAAATAAAGTGTAATATGTAATGTTTGATTCGTCTATTTCTTATGACAGGTTAATCAAAAGAGTTTCTATTCGGATAAAGTTTAGATAGTTTAAAAATAAAAAACTGTGGGCATTTGTGATACACATTTTCATGAATACGGCTAAGACTAAACAATTTAATTAACGTAGAATTAACGATCAAGTTAGAAGAAGTAATAAAACGAGATACACAAAAGCATGTATTTTTATTGTAGGAATTCCTAGGCATACTTACTATTAACACTAACGTATTTTATAGGTATATTAAACATTTTACAGTTTTATGACAAAGATTGTAAGCATGTTCAGTATCTAATTAAAACTTTCAACAACAAAGTCTTTTCTTAAATATGTAGAAACTGTAATTCAGAAAGCAAAACAAGTCACATCACAACATAAAACTTATCAGATAATTATGCACGATAAATTTCTCCAGTGCCTGCAACCCACTATATAAGAAAGTTAATGGTACAATCAAATTTTTCAATATTTTTAGAAAATTTTAGGAAAACTAGAAACAAACTCTATACTAACCCTTCTGGACAGCATGGTGTAGTAAGCCAAACCCTCTTTTACAAGAGAATAGTTAAATCCAGACTACTACTGCACAATCGTGTAAGCGACTTGCGCCGTCTAAACGAAGCAGTAGACGCAGGCATACATTTTGGCCGCGCGGTAGAAAGACAGGGTGATACTTCCTCTCCTACGCCGCAGCGGCGGTCTATTCTCCCTCCGACTTATGAATATTCGATCAGGTTACGCGTCCTGACGCGAGTTTAACATTTTTTACCCATCACAAAAAGTGCACAACGCCGCTAAAGAAGTTTTTATTTCAATTAATTACGTAAATATTATTGCGGCCTGCGCGGCCAGGCTATAACCTCCTTTTAAAGAAGAGGCTTACGTTCAGCAGTGTACTGTAAGAAACTCTTGATAAAATACTATTCTTACATACTTGTACAAATTACCTTATTCCAATTTCTGAAAGCATAGTGGATAAGACTGCCAAAACGAATCTAGTAAGAAATACAGCAGGTGGCACTTTGAGGTTGTCATACACAATACCCCCGAGGTTAAAGCTGACACATCGACGCGACGTGTTCACTTACTACACGAAATAAGTCTGAAGGTAAACAACTCTGTTATTCGTGTTTGGCAATATTCTGTCGTATAAATTTACCACGTAATTGTCTTAAGGAAGGCTGATGAAAACTCGATCATTAGCCTAATGATACCTTACCATTAGTTGATAAGGACTAAAGATTTCCGTTCAATGGGTCATAAACCCAGCAATGGTTGCTTTTTACATTGTTTTATAATAAAAAAATGATGATTTATTGGGACTTATAATTTATTTACGTATAGGTCGTCCAACTTTTGTTTTTTTAATTAAGTTTTTAAATCTGTTTAAGTGAAAGATAGGCGTTAAGCTAATCCTTATAACATCAGTTGACATGCATGTAATGAGAAGCTCATTATTTGAAATCACAAATAGACACTTCAATTTTATTTATTTGTGTGTATTAATTGTTATTTTTGTTGAATATTTGTTTGTGTGTATTTGTGATCCCTAACTTCAAAACTCCGTGCTGTTATTAATTATTGCCAAAATGAGAAAAACATAATAGTACTTTGTTTCCGATCAAACCCGAGATCTATTGATCGGCAGACATATAAAAATCATAGAAAGGTCTCGTAGCACTTCTAAAAGAAAAACCTACAATCATTTATTTGTCGTAACATAAAATTCAAAAAAATTCTTCACATTCTTCCCTAATTACTTACGTACCTAATTCAGAAAATATTTTATGAAGGCACCTTTACAAAATATGATTATTTCTGTACGCAATCCTGACTGCGCAATTCGACTACACATCATTGTTTATCTTAAAAATTTTAAATCTTATATTCAAATCACTTATCTTGTTTGTGTTGACGTAGAAACTATTTGAATACACACTTGTATAAAATTCTATTTATAAGTACTTTATAAGTACTTGTATAAATTCTATAAATATATAAATATATCATTTATCCACACTCAAGGGGCACAATATGCATTCGCCAAAATAGGCTATCACGATTTTTCCACCTCTGCTAGAATGCTTTTCCATTCCAGGTATCTATCCAATTTCGCACTACAGCGAATGAAATCCAAGCGAAACTGTGAACGCAGCTAAAGCGTGAGTCGAGTATAGCCAATTTCTTTTTCAACAGTCTTCAACTTCACAAATTCCAAATAAACTGAACACCGGTGTCGCTTTAATTTAGAAACAGACTTCCGTAATACATAAAGCCTGATCTACTTTAATATTTTAAAGACCTTTCTTCGATTTTTGTTGATGGAGTGAAAATTAAACAATGGCGGTAGCATTGTTTTATTAAGGGGGTGCAACCGAATTCGAAGATCATTCCATAAACCTAGACTGCTGATGTTTTGGACGACACAGGCCACCCCTCACTCGGCGAGTTTCAGGATTGTATGGAAATCTGAAAGTACTAGGAGGACAAAAGAAAAGCTAGTCCTCAGAACCACATCACACGCGAGGTACCACGAAAGAGCTCCCGACCTTTAAGACCGACCTTTAGGCAACCCGGTATGCCCATACAG
The DNA here is from genome assembly GCA_949316085.1 of Hypercompe scribonia. Lineage (NCBI taxonomy): Eukaryota > Metazoa > Arthropoda > Insecta > Lepidoptera > Erebidae > Hypercompe > Hypercompe scribonia. The sequence continues at coordinate 7,554,546 of OX438972.1, read as the reverse complement.
GATATGGACCTATCGTCAATGATGTCCCATGGATAGAGGGACAGCTAGTAATACACTGGTGCTAATGTTTAAATACTAGAGCCTCTCTAATCACCCACCACGAGGAGGAGGCAGTATTTTAAACACATACATGAAATGAATAAACTACGCAATAGATCTAATTCACATTCAACAAAGATTTGATTAACTTTATAAAGAAATAAAAAACATTGAAGTGAAAAGAACTTGCTAATAGCAATTTCAACGAATGAATAAATATTTTTGATAAATCTGTAACCTATAATACATGTTTACACAAAATTATTGGCGCTAATATGGAATACATTTAAACAATTTGTGTCAAACTACGTTAGTACTATATGTAGTTAAACTAGGCTCGGAAACTAACACAGAGGATGAACCATCAAGAGACGGCGTGCCAGCTCATTACGGGAGTCTCTCTGGTGGTCCTGCGTATTGAGGTGCTAGGCTTACGGGTGAACCTGGATAAGACGGAGGCCCTATTATTTCATGGGCCCCGTCATGGTCCTTCCCTCGGCGTCTCCAACGTAGTCGATTCAATCCTCGTACCAGTATCTTGGCCTGGTCCTCGACGGAAAGTGGCTCTCCGACGAGCACTTTCGATAGCTTGCTCCAAAGCTGGTCAGCGCTGCTTATGCCCCTGGGTGACTTGACTTTTGTGCAGCTTGGATGAAGCCAGCTTCGCGACAAGACGGCTGAACCCCGTACAGCCGTCTTGTCGTACGGTTGTCCGGTCAATGACACTGTTTGGTGCACCAGTGTGGGCGACGGCTCTGACGGCCCAGAATAGGGCTTGCCTTTGGCGTCTTTAGAGAATATTGCCAGTTAGAGCCATACGCGAGTACCACACCGTGTCGTCAGAGGCGGAGTGTACCTGGTCTGAAACTCCTCCGAGAAATTTGGAGGCTGAAGTGCTCGTCGAAGTTTATTGGTGGAGCGCTAGCTTCCAAGCGGGCAGTGGCATTCAGTTCCCACCCGAAGGGGTACGTGAGAGGGATGAGGCCATTCGTTAAACCACGATGGCTCGTTAGTCGTTCCAACTAGAAGCTCCAAATATTGGCTTTGCCACCGTAGAGACTCTTCAGCCGGTAATCATCGAGTGGGCGGGGTGACAGCGTGGAACCTTTTCCTTCCGACTGTCACAAGTCCTTTCTGGGCAAGGTTATTTCGGAAAGTATCTGCACTCGGTCACTAGGAAGAATTTGACCGTAACCGTTTAGGTTAACACATTGTAAAGTTAAGTAATCTCAACCAGATCAGTCTATGATGGGTTACTATTCTTGACATATTGAGATACTTCTGTGCCTAAGAGAGCACATTAGCCTTTTACCCTCAACGGCTAAACTTTGATTTTGTTCGTGGAGCGATTCAACAACTCAAGTACTACGTAATTTAGAAGTTCTCTTGATGGGATTTTGTCGTACTCGTTTTCAAGAACCCGTAATGATTGCCAGAGATGTTGAATGACGGCTTTAAGTGCTCTACGAGGCACAAATGCTATACTTATATGTATTGTTATCTTAACTAACATGATTCTTTGTTATAATTTACTGTAGGTTTTCAAAATATTGAAATGGTATCCTTGTGTCTGTCTTCTTCTGAAAAACATCCGATACAAAGTTCATTTTTCGAATGTGACTAGTTGTTTTAGAGATGAGCATTTACATAAAGAAACAAGACAATAGATCTAGACTTCTGGGTGGCCATGAGGTGTCGCCTCGTCTGGAAATCAGCTTTTCCGGAAACATGTCTTTGACCACCGGCAGGGACTCATTGGATGTGTGACAAGTGGCTCCATCTTGTTGAAATCACGTGTTACGATTGTAGCCAGTAAATTCCAGTAGCATCGGTTCCAAGAACTCCCGCAATCTGTTTGCGCGCGATGTCAGATTCAAATGTTAACGAATTCTTGGCTCGCTCACCAAGTAGTAGAGCTACGCTGAGTTCAGCATGAACGGGCCGGCTCGTCCGGGGCAGTACTACCCTCCCACAGAAGAGCAACCTAAAGCGACAGCATCCGTGCTGTCGTGTTTCCTTGGTGAGTGCGGGGATGACAGTTGTCGTGGTAAATGTGTGCAATACAATGCTACGAGGACTGTCATAGTTTTTACGTCCCCAAGTGAGGCGTAAAAAATTGTAATAAGCCACCATAGTGTGGATCACCATACTGCATTGACAGTATTTGCAATGAGTATAGTGACTACAATGTTTGGATTCTATTCTAGCTTTCCATCAAGCAGAGTAGAGTCAATTTAGCAGGCTGTAAAAAAAAATCTCTACATATTAATAACGACAGTATTGAACTCAAGTAATTTCTTCATTATATTTATTGTCGTTAATTACAACTTTCTGTTCGCGGCAACTTTTACCCAACTCTTATTTTAAATGCGTTCCTTTATTAAATGTCACGTGCGCTGATAGGGTCTATTGTACGAACGTTGACAGTTTTTTGATAGCAAGAAATGTATTTATTGAATTGTGCCTATTGGTGGGACAGGGCTGATTTGTTTTTGTTGAAATCATTGAAGTTTGCTTTGATTTTATTATGTTTACGCAGCGCTTGTCTCGCAATAAACATTAAAAAAAAATCAAATATGTAGGTACCTAAAGTAAATATAGCTTACTCTTTTTAGGACTCATTTAAAAATTATAAACTCACCAAAGAACAATCATTAATGTCATTGAGAAATCCTTTCCAATGCAATCATTTGTACATAAATATCATGGCTGTCTTGTGGTGTTTCAATGTATGCAATTGTAAAAGTAAGTGCTATAGGTATTCGTTTTTAATAATGGTCAAACAAGACCTAGTAATTAATTATAATATAATATAATTATAATTAAAAATATACACATATCTACTCTTTATCTTAAGAGGGGCGTTTTCTTGTTGAAAGACAAATCCTTTTTATTTAGAAAGTAGCCATAATTACTTACATTATCTGACAAGAAATTAAATTCTCTTTATTTCAGCAAATGACGACAGATGACAGCATGAGTGACGACGTGTTTGAAGACGACACTCTTCGTGCTCCAGCACAGCGCAGTACCCCCTCACCCACCGGGTATAGAGACTATATTCCCCCCCTCGAAACATCTGCTCGCTCGCAAGTTGATGAGGATATTCCTATACACAAGGTAAGATTTCTAGTTTCATAGATTTTTACTATAGACCAGAATACTATATACTGCGTTTATGTGTTTCATCAATAATTCTGAGAACTGCCCTCACCATCCTACGTTCACATGGCGTTTTTATGACGATTTGTAATTGTAACGTTTAAATTAATCAATTGATCTACGAAAAATGTAATTATGAATCTATTTACTAATCTCATTTTGAATATAGGCAGTAGATATTCAGCAATATGCAAGCATATGTAGTTATATAACATAAGACTGTGCAGTGGTCAGAACGTGGGAAGACAAAGCATTGAATAAGACAAAAAAATATTTCAGTATAATGAATTTCTTTTTGATGTAAATTAACTGTGGAGCATGTCTACTAACCTACTATTAAACGTAGCACGCAAACAGACCTCGAACCTGTTCTACAGATTTTCAATTAATTACCTAAAACTCTAAGCAATTGTTATTCTCTATAGGATACTGGCTCTTCTCAGCAGTTTCTTTGTTTTTTTGCCACTGTTTAGGACCAGTGAGTTTCAGCGTAATATTACATAGTTAAATTGTTCTTTGAATACTGTATCAACATCCTACAACATATAACTAGCTGCCCTTAACCACTCCTTGCCTTCCATGCTCAATATATTAAAAAATTCAAAGTATTCTAGCTTTAATATAAAGATAAAATGGCATATAGCTGTATTATCTATGTAATTCCCGTACAAATCCCACATGTACATCACATTCAATGCACACAGTACCCTTTGTCAGCATGGAAGGCTTCACGGTACTTTGGGACTAATCTTGTTCGGAGAGCACACAAATTAATTGACTTTTATCTCGACAGCAGACTCTAATACGGATTTATTTCCTATTGTTGAAATGAGGATAATTTTTTTGTTTATAGGTAAAACTCATTAAACGTAAAACCATATATAGATAATACTAAGTCGACTAGGAGTCGAACAGTAAATAACGATAATAACTAGACCCAACTCGCACATGGATGACTGATCGTAAATATGTATGACAGCTATTGCCAATAAACGTACTTATGTTTCTAAATACATACATCTCAGAAGCAAATGAAACCCAGACGTAGGCTAAAATAATCGTGAGTCGTGACTGTCATATAGTCCTGGATAGTAACCCATCCCCACTCCATACCCCACCCACTGGCTTAGCGGTTAGTATCCGTAACTATTAACAAGGCTAACAGGTAAATATTTGATGACTATTATCACGATCTCATATAATTACGGTACATTTATTTATGTAATTGATTCATTTTCACAATTAGGGTGAATTTAATTGAAACGTTTTGGAAATACTCCACGATGTGCAAATACTCGGCGGCGATGATTTATTAAAAAACTTATTTACCACATCGAGGAATAGAATAGGCCGGCAGGCAACTGAAGTACATATTGTACGGTTTTTGACAATCCTTTGTAATTCATCAGCTATGACTGGGTGGTGATTGTGACACCGGACAAGACGTTAACTCTAATGAACGGTGAATGGTGAATGGTTAACTGAATTTTAGTTAAACTATTATTTCTTCATAATGCAAATAACTTTTATTCACACAAACGTTGAAGACAATATATTTTTACGGACGATCCGTATGGACAGACGAACGCAACGGACAGGAAGTCCGGCCGTCCGTCCTTCTGTCCACACAATGTCTCATAGACTATTTTTATTTACTCAACCAGTACGTACGTTGAACAACAAACAGAACTACGTGTTTTTTTTTAAAATTCAACCCTTTATGAATTTTTTTCAATTTTACAGAAGTAGGAATTGGTAGCAATCACTTTTATTAAACATTAACAGTTACAGTGCAAATTTCATTTCCAAAAAATAATATATTAAGAAAAATGTCAAAGAAGGACATATGTATATATATATCTAAGCTGTAACAAATCACCCCGGTGAAGACAATAAGACGGTAGGCAACCGACAAATTGTGCCGTGTGAATTCGGGCCCTCTTTTGTAAAATATCAGCCATGACAGTGGTTGTAAGTAAACCTACATTGATAAAGTAAACATAGTGTAGAACCCCCTGCGACACGATAGACCGACGACATGAAGAAAATAGTTGCCAGCAGATGGATGCGGACTGTCCAAGACAGAGATTGATGACGTTCCTTTGAGGTCTTTGTCGAGCAGTAGATGGTGAATCAATATACTCTCGCACCATCCGTCGAATTTCAAGCTAATTGCCTCACTTACTTTATCGATTTATCTGTGTAAACAGTAATTCAATCAAATACTCTGATCCCGTTGTTAGTTACACAATTAGCAACGTTTCAGAACTATTGAAAACAGCTTAGATATGGCTTTCGATTGCTATTACAGCGAATTAATATAAATATGTTTAATGCTTACATAAACAGCCTGTTTGAAGATTCAAGATCTAATTTGATATAGAATTAATAATGTGTTCAATCAATTTGAATATAACAATGTGTTGGTATAGACTAAATGGTATACAAGAACTACGTGGGTATGATCGGCCTGTATGTATACCTACTCATATCTATACACCAGTGCTATATAGTGTGTTTAAGATTTAGGTTTCTAATATCAAAATATCAGTTTTAATAGTTTTATTATGTACAGTATAGATATGTACATCCTACCAATGAACTGAAATATTAGCAACCATTATTTATAGCCTTCAGAATATCAGTTTTACATAATCTAGCTAGACCGACCCTTATTTAATGAATACCCTTAGTTGGTAACGAGTAAACTTGTTAGTGTATCACTGTCGGATAAACGAGCTTCCCTAACATAATTTCTACTTCGAAAATGGACTCCAATAAACTGCGGTATTTGCTTAACAGAGTTAAAACTACTTTTACTACTATAACGATCGCTGGCATTATTCGCTCGAAGTAGTTTCATATGAATTACTAGATAATAGAAAGTACTTTTTAGAATATTGTTGTTTTAGATTAAAGTTCAAAAAATTGTTGAAATAAAGTAGAATCCAACTGCGTAAAAAAAGGTCTAAAAAGACGACACTAAGATTATGGGACAACACTTTGTACGCTACACCAATAGTTGTTCTTAGTACGGCTGTTCTGTGTGTCGGTTTCATGTGTATTTGTAAAGTCCCTCGCGACACAGGACTTATTTTTAATGAGGGATGAGAGGTTTTTAAAAAAAAATCTGTGAGGGAACACCTGTATTAAACAGATAATATAAATATAATGGGTATACAGTGGGTGTGACCACGGCTCTATCTTGACCATTTTTGTACCCATGCATTTCTAGATTTCTATCTGAATTATTTTCTTGTTTGGTCTTTTGAGAACCCTATTTTTACCTAATCGGGTTAAACAATTTTAAACTTTATTTTTTGTCTTATAATATAGTTTTCCGTTTACCATTTCTAGTGAAAACTATTGGTTTCGACCATTTTGACTTATGCTATTATAAAATGGTTAGTACCGTAAAAATCCCGAAGCCACAAATTTTAAAGAAACAAATAATGAACAGTGAATTTTTTTATTAAATCATCTTCCAAATGTCGCTTAATTATAATATTTTCGTAACAAAGTCAATAAGTAATTACTATGAAAGAATGTTGTAGAAGAAATTAACACCAGCAATATAGTACTACATAAAAGTACAAATAAGTATTATACGAATGTTGTTTATCGAGACGAGCGTCCCTTGTTTAATTACGAGGGGTCGGAGTTTAGAAAAAACTTGTTTCGCAAAATATTGTAGCACTGTATTGTATTGTAATATCCACAGTTTGTTTGATTACATCGTTGTAATCATATTGTTAATTATTTATGAAGTTCATCAACATTTGTTTACACTTAAAGTAATACATAGTGCATTCACAAAAATCACAATATTATGTAGCATATTTTCTGTCATCTAAGTCTATGGCCATCTGAATCTCAAGAGACGCAAAGGCAAATCCCACTTTCTAGGTTTAAAGGATTGTGCGGTTACGGTAATGGCAGTTAATTATAAGAACCTAAAATATTTTTACAATTTTGTTAAAAAAGAAACATAATATAGCATGAACAATTCAATAGAAGCTTATTACCCACTGTTTCTAACAATAAACCGCGCCGTGTTACCACGCTAAACCTAATTAGTTAAACCTTTGTTACATTGTCTATTCTCCGAGGACTCAAGGGTTTAGAAACAAAACTTATTGATGTGCCAACAATGAAAAGCTACTTCATTTTATTTTTTAAAGTAACTTGTTATATTTACAATACCTACTTTGGCGGCTATCTAAAAAGAGGTAAATTGTTAATAATACTTTTATTATAAATGTAAAAATTTCCGATAAAATTCATTAATAACCAGCTAACCGTAGATCGGATTTACGCAAAATTTCACCGTGAAAGTTTAGGTCATATTTAAGCTACGTGGCGAAAATCCGGCTCGAGCCACGGACAAAAGATAAATCCTAAAAGTTTCATTATGATTGTATTATGTTCATTCTGTCAATATAAGTTATTTGTTGTTGTCAATTCGGACATATTGAACATATTTACTACATTTTTACCTTATCCGTTTTATTTTTCATTTGTTCTAACTGACTTGTACCTGTATGTTTATAGGTATACGTGATTATTTTTTTTAAACATCCCATGAATTTAGACGAATGATAGACAGATGTCTTGATTGTTCCAAAAATTCTTAGATACACATACATACAATCCCTTTTTAATGCAAATATTTTGAACTGATATCTAATTTTGATATAAAACTCTACTGAAAACCCTTGCCAACCTAACTCTTATTCTTTTTTCAAATATATAAAAATATTTTTCAAAATAATAAACCTGTCATTCTTTTGTTTGTAACAATAAAAGTCTAGCGGGAATATTTTCGTGATATGATTTTATTATGATTAATAAAATCATATACTAAGACTAAGGTTAACCTTCAAAGAATCTCACGATTTATAAACTACATTTGCGAGTGTGTACTGTGTTACTAATAGTTACTTAGTTATGAGAATTTCAACGTCATCGTGAGGTGTAGTAGCTGTCCTGGTAAAACTATAGTAAACATTCTTCATTCAGTTTTCTATGTATAATATGCAAGTATTAACAACAATTTTTACATGTTTTTGCGTCAGTTAGCTAGTACCCATAGTACAAGCTCTTCTCAGCTTGTAACTAAATGACGTTATTCTCTTTATTTCATTCAAATATATATTAAATTACATTTTCATATACATTTGCATACATTTAAAAGTTATCCATATCTATCTAGTTAGACTTCGGATACAAGGACCAAGAACCGGTGATTAGGGCTCCAAAGACAAGAAACTGCTCACTATATGGGCCGTGCCAAGAAGGACTGCTTTCTGTATCAGACCCTTGATCTTGCTCTTTAACTTGAGCCTCTTAGGGTGTTGATGTTCTTGCCTATCAGTCCGTGAGTAGATATGACTGTCGGAACAATGATTACCGAATCCACATTCCACATGTCGATAATCTTGTAAGATAAATCGAAATATTTCATTTGTTTTATTGTTATTATATTTATAATGTACTAGATGTACCATACGCGCGTTGCTTCGCCACCAACTAAAACAAATTTCAAGGGAAGGTATAAAAAAAATCATACCAGTTCAGAAACCTTCGTCGGCTCATGCACAACAACTTTGCTTAAGATCATCAGATTAAGACATGATGAAATGCATAGTTTACGATTCCATAAAATACGGACAGACAGACAAACATGCATTTTTATTTATATAGATATTTAATTGCTGTAATTGTCCACAGACGATACTACTCGGCGACAGCGGAGTCGGTAAGACATCTCTTTTAGTGCAGTTCGAGACGGGAAAATTCCAAGCTGGCAATTTCTCCGCCACCGTCGGGATTGGGTTTACGGTAAGTGAACGAACTTAGTATAGTAACGATGTAGACGGTTTAAATTAGCGCTTTGATTACCGTCTTTGTAATAATTTCAATTGAATGAAATAATTCTTTAATTTTGATTAAATTTAATGGCTAATTCCAGATGTTTAAGTTTAGTGAAAATATACCGTAGCGTTAATTAAAATGTTTTAAGGTTATTAAGTGTTCTGTTCGTTTTGATTTCAATTCATTTTACAGTATTTGGTGCCGAATAATCTGCAATTATAATTTTTTACCTCTATATTTTTTAATAACTTTCATTTATGGACTTGTTATAAAATAATTATCGATGTTTTAACTATTATTTATTGATTAAAGAATCGATACCTACATGTAAATTAAAAATAAACTTTGTTAGTATATAACGTTTACTTAAATCATTAAGTTACAATATTCTAACATTATGAATCCGAAGAATTTGTTTATGTGGTTGAACGCGCTAATCTCAGGTACGAAGGTTCGAATTGAAAACACATTTTACTGTTGGATATCCTAGCTACCGAAGAATACTATATAACATCACGTTACGAGATACATAGTACAAATATCAGCGGAGTATCAACGAAAAATATTGCAAAAAAGGGAAATAATATTGCTTTTCAGAGAAGCAAACAAAGTTGCGTGAACCTCAAGTAAGGTTTAAAAGGCATCAAGATTATTGAAGATAAACTCTTTTGTTGAAAACTCAAACTATTACAGAATATTCATAACATCGACATCAAAATCACTAGACTGAGAATTAAATTACAACCAACAAAGAAATCGGTCATCTATAAAGTCCGTTGTAGGGGTAGCTGCCCCCTGTGAATCGAGTGTAAGCGACCGGCCATGTCTCGATCACCCCCTGTCGCCTGGACACGTATTGTACCCTTATATACTGAGCCAAATGAGTGCTGACATAAGCAAGATATTTTATGCTGTTATGAAAGTTTTCTATTTCATATTAAAAAGGACGAAAGTGTTAAATAAAAACCTAAGATTTATTATAGGTGTTATATTATACTTTGTGTTTCACAAGTTTTTGAAACATCTAAGGAACGCAAGCAGTATACAGTGTAAGTGAAACATCTTGAATATAACCGACAAATTTAACTTAATTATAACACTCGTCATAAACGAATATTATTTGTCTATGTACTCATGTTCATATAATGAAAGTCGAAATTTAGTTTTTTTTATGAAATTGATAACGGTAAACAACAGTTAAACTATAACTAGAAATTTGAAGATGGGTTAATTAGATCTTTCGTTAAAAAACAGATTTTATAATATAAGTCCCTTAGTATATTATGTCACAAGACGTATATAGCATGACAGTAGGGGGAATACAACAGACTGCGTAAGTATTGCTTCAGAAAAATAAACGATTTTTGTACTTAATAATTCTCGTAAGGGTGACGATACAACAGCTCCCCATGCCTATAACATCTACCTGACTTCACCGTTAGATTTATTGTTTTAAGTTTTAAAAATTATTTAAACTTTATCTTTACAATTAGAGTTGACATATGTTTTAACATTATTTCAGTCAATTTGCAAAATTTCGTGATAATCCTTTGAGTAGTTAAAGCACAAAAGCAAATTAACACATGCATGTATCATAATAACGGGAGTTCTTATCAACTTCCCATACAATAAATTATCCAACCACCAATTCAATATGTATTCAGTGTTACTGCGGATGAAATCTTGAACTGTGTCCGAACATAGGTAGGTTATGTTATTTTTTTGCTCCTGTTTTGCATATTGAGGCGCTCTGATTGCACCATTGTTTGTTAAATAGTTTACATGGCTGTGTATGTCCATATTGTTAATATTGCATGTAGAGAGTATGTATTGAACAACCTTGTTCATCTCTTCTATGTGGTTACTTTCCAACAAGTGACTCATCTCTTCGTTCACCCCCCGTATCTTCCGTCTGTTTTGGTTGGAGATTGAAATAGAAAGAGTATTGTTTTCGTATGTAGACTATACAAGATCCATTATACATTTAGATAATGCTGGCTACCTATGCTTGAGCCATTCTGATTCCTTTAAGCAGATAGAATCTTCTTGGGTGTTTATAGATAAACTCTGAACGCCTGGTCTGATCATTTACCTTAAATTTGTAATCATAAGTCAACGACACGGTTTTCGTTTCACAATTAATGTTCGTTATTTATAAAAAGTAAACAAAGATAACAAGGAAAGATTTTGCACGAGAGTTCAGAAGTTAATTATTTATAACATACCTAAATACGGCATATCTCTTATTTGTTATTATCATAAAAAAAAGACGCAGATTATTTTCCTTTTCAGAATCTTATTTCATTTGTGATATCTTGTGCCAGAAATAGGTAGATGGTTTTTAGATACAGAACACTGAGCCAATGGTAAGAGAAATGGTCAAACTTATTGTCACTTGTTCTCCAAAAGTGGATTAAGTTCATAAAAATATATTTATACATACGACTCAAGTTGCCTGTTTACAGTAATTGATCAACCTCTTTTTTTAAATAACCTGACTCCCAAAAAAAAGTGATTCGAGCATTTTTCATGCTGATACTGGCCTTGTGTACAAGAATTTGTGGTACATGGCAATGAGTTTGACATTTTGTTCTTCATAAAAGAGCTTGCCAAAATAACTTTTGCCAAAAACTAAAAATGGTGGTAAACATTTTCATTGTGAATACAGACAATGCAAGGTAGGGACACATAATGGCGGCCTAGCGAGGTGCTCTTTCATGCCCGCCTAAACGACCCGGGATCATAATCAACTGTAGAGTTGATTTTGAATTATTTTCAAGATTAGCTCTGCAGTTGATAACAATAATATTCTACCGCATGCAAACAACGTCATCCATTTGTAAACTATGCAAAACTTTTTATATAGAAAGTAGACAACTGATACAAATACATTTGTAATTTTGTTTGTAAATACAACAAAACATCCAAACTCCGAAAGAAATATTTAGAGATCATACAAATATTTGATCCGACCCGGGAATCGAACCTGAGACATCAAGCACAGCAGTCGCATACGCTACCACTGCACCACCGCGGTAGTCAAATATCGTAGTTCTCTAGTAGAAAAATATGTTTAATTTAGATAAAGATAATCATCATCATCAATAAAAATCGAAACAAATAATGTTTTTGTGAACAAGTTCTATTATAAATACATCTACTTCATCAAATACTGAATATTAATATTATATAATAAGTATTTTATATGTTTGCACAAGTAATGAATTATTAAGCCCACGACGCGTTGCCTCATGTTGTCCTCAGCAATCACGGGAACGAATCACATATAGATAAATAGGTACATCCAGATTATTCTACGCAACAGGAATTAGTTTTCCATTAACGTCCACGAAAATAGAAGATAGGAAGTTGCACGCTTTTATTTAAATATGTAACAGCTTCAATTAATATTCTACATATATCTCTCTATCTCTTTCCACCATAAATACCTTAGACAAGTTGGAAAATGTCGCCAATAGCTCAGGTATAATATTCCAAATAAAAAATGTAATTAAGCACCTAATAATGTACAATAGTATACATGTGGTGACATAGCCACCACCCCTATTCATCCCATGGGTGCTTATATATATATTTACTGTCTCGGTGGCGCAGCTGTAGTAATTGTGACTGCTGTGCTTGAGGTCTCGGGTTCGATGCCCGGGTCGGACCAAATGTTTGTATGATCTGCAAATATTTGTTTCGGAATTGGATGTTTTCTATGTATAATATGTATGTATTTACAAAATAAAGTATATAAGTATTCTATCAGTCTACTAAGCTCTGCTTAGTATGAAACTAGATGGCGTTGTGTCAAATGTCCGAAATATTTATTATTATTTATAACAAGTAGAAAAGACAGAGATCCTTACTTATGCTATGTAATAAATAAATCAGAATGATATATGTAAATATCTACCTATATCTTTCAAGCAGTGACTATGACGTGTTTGTGTAAGAGTGAGTAAGAAATGACGACACAAATATTTTTTTTACAGATCGTAAAAGTTTCTGTATTTAATTTAAATGTGTCAATCAAACCTTTTACGATATTTCGGAAACGTGTTTTCAATTACCTATGTTATTTGATAAAGTTAAGGAAAATCACTTTGAAATATTAGCTAAAGTCGTCGTTCAAACTACATTTGTTTTTTGCTCTCTTGTTTCCACAATTTCCTAACAGACTCAATTATGGCAAATATTCGGTGAAACTGTTCTTTTTTTTTAGTTTTGCCTACACTTAGTAATACTTTATTAAATCTAAAATATATATGTGAGTACTGACTGCTACAATATTCACATTTATTTCTGTAACGTTGTATAATAACTATATACAGCAAGTTTGTTCGTCATTACTAATCCCCATTATAAATACGAGATCTGGTCAGTAAAAATATCAGATACTCAGTTTCGAATTATTTATTTAACTAACTCTTGGTAATTAAATAAAATGTGGTTGTTAATAACTGATATTTTACCTTAAAGACAAGTAAATGTGATACTAAAAATTTATCTTTCATTTCTACCCTTATAAATTATATGAACATGAGATGAAATAAGCAACCGATACAAACCCAAGACGTCTTAAGTCTTTGGTTACTTGTATGCTTGTAAATGTACTTAATTTTTTAGAACGACAAGTCGCTAGTGGTAAACGGTTAAATTATTATAGACATACGTCTCATCCCAGCCACTAGAAACCTTACTGCACACTATAGAATTATATACACAGAGAGCGTGACTACTCTATTTCGATCGCTATCTGCCTTAACAGTTATCCCGCTATTTGACTCGGCCTTATAAGATGGTGGGATCGGCTTACCATCAGAGCTTTGTGCTGTTTTTCAAGTAACACATATTGAGATAATAAATAAAATAGTAAATCCTTTAATCTTTATGTCAGACCTTAAATACAGTCTTATAGTCCTTAATTATATCATAAATCTACCTATAAATTTACAAGTAAGGACTTGTAATTGAGACTCGTGGAAATCCTAATCTCTTCCATTCCGATAAAAGCCTCGTTCCCAAGAGATAAAAAAACGTTAATGCGAACGAAACGCGAGTGCCAAATAAAAATTCTAGACGACATCAATTAATTATCGACATTTAAGCTAAAGGTAACTATGTTTGTACGGTCCTTTGGGGACCAAAGTAATTTATTAACGAAAATTTTCCTGATTTTACGTGAAGAGTTTGCTGGCAACTTACCGAAATTCACTGTTATTTGAAAACCTTATTAATTCTATCTGGCAAAAGTTATGGGCAAAATTAAACGTCAACTTATATAAAGTTCACGAAATTCTCAGGATTTCGACGATAAATTACAAACTGAATGTAAAGTTTTTATAATGATTGATATTGAGTCTATTGTGACTCTAATTATCGATATGTTTCCAGTTATAGATACAAATGTGTTAATCTTATTCAAGTTTTTTTTGTGAATCATTAATGCGGGTATTAAGGAAACCCTTTACTATGGTATGGTGGAGAGCAAACAAGTAAACGAGTACCACAAACCTTACAATTAATATTATTACGTATTTTGTATACGTAATGTATTATAATATAAAAATAATAAATTACTACATTAAATACAAGGTAAGATCTCATCAATCATCATCATCAAGTCTTTAACAGTCCACTGCTGGACATAGGTCTTTCTTTATATTATTATATTATTATAATTATAATTATAATCTTAATATGTCACCGCACGCAGAAGGTAAAATAATGTAAAGTCTAGTTAAATGGCGTACAGTGAGAGAGGCCTATGTCCAGCAGTGGGCTATAATACGCTGATGATGATGGCTTTTGTGCAAGTATTTTATGTGTAAAATTTTGTAATTCTAATTTATATCGTTTCATTATCTGTTGTCACAAATATCAGAATATATTCGAATGTCAATCCTGGACGACAACGACTTTACGAACTGTACTTTTACTTTGAGGTCATTCTTGTAACTCAAATCCAATATCCCAAAGTACAATAAAGGCGAGGTAGAATATTCGAAATGGTTGTATTCAATTATTCGGTCAAACGTTTCAATTTAATGAGTAAAGTTATTCCAAAATATCTCGGCATCGTAATGATATTTCTTAGAACTTTATTTTATACTGACTAAAACAATAGGTATTTTTAGGACAAATTAGGGTATGACTTCGTAAATTGGTGCATGTTCAATGAACTGTTTTTCTTTAAGACTTGAAAGGAAACTATTTAATAATTATAGTGGTAATAATGAGACTGCACGGTTGGCCTAGTGGTTTAAGCGGTCGCCACGCCGCTCTCTACTGCGCTGAGTGCTATGGGTTCAAATCCCACATGAGACAACACACAACACTTTGTTGTTCTGAGTCTGGGTGTCTTTGTGTCCGTTTCTTGTATGTAGTCTTCCACGACACAGGATTAATTGACATCGTGGGCGTTGTCTTTTTTAAAAATGAAAAGTGAAAGTGAAAGTGAAGTGGTGTTAATTTGAACTTTATCTCATATCTATGTTTATGGGTAGTTACAGTAGTGGATAAGCTTTAATTGTATAAGGTAGATATTTCTTAAGAACCTTTTTAACGTTATATAATGAAATTAGCACAAATGGGCCGGCTTAACCGGGGCAGTAGTACCCTCTCACAGAAGACCAACCTAAAGCGACAGCATCCGTGCTGCTATATTTCGTTGGTAAGTGCGAGACCAAAGGCCGGTTATCGTGTTAAGGTATAAAGGTGACAGTTATCGTGTTAAGCGTGTGAACCTTACACTGCACAATAACAGTTTTTTACATCCCCAAGCGGGATGTGAAAAAGCATCTCACTAAGCCGTCTTAGTGTGGGTCACCATACTGCACTGTGTGTATTCGTAATAAGTATAGTCGCCACAACTTTTGGATTCTATTAATACTTTTCATCGGGCATAGTAGAGTCACTTTGACGAGTTTTTAAGTAATAAAAAAAGATATTTTGTGTTTAAATTCAATCAGTAAGTAAATCGTGAGGACTTACTGCTTATATAGTATATTGTTACATGCATGTGTTTGTATGTACCTTGTGCTAACTAATAAGAAGCCGTACACCTTCCCCTCTGTCTGTAAAAAACACTCCATGCTTTTTATTATTCACTGGAATTCATTTTTCCCATTTAGCTTGTGGCGCCCCTTGCCTTAGCGGCTTTTCATCCTGCTCTACTCTTGTGCCTATGCTAACATTACGTACTTATATTTTAAACAAGTGCAAACATTTTATCGGATACCATTTTGTGTATGGACGGTTTCATTACGGTTTCTGGTCAAAATAAAGTCGAAACTGTTATTTAAAATTTTGTGTTGTATTAAAAACATTAGGAAAAATAAAAATAAATTATATTACCTTTTATTATGTAAATATCAAAGTAGCCTACTTTTTACATTTCAACTAGCTTAATACATTCATAGAAACTTAAATATCCAATGTTACCATTAAAACTTCAAATACTTATGAAAGTTTTAACAAACTTAACTGAAACTATAGAAACTTAAATTAGAAAAGCTACAAGAGTAGTTACATAATCAACTTTTTGTAAAGTACTTATATTATAAGAACAAAAAGACTGAAAACGAACACTGAAAGAATAGTTAAAAGAACTAGGACTTATAAGAAATTGCAATGACAAGGAATTTGTTTGAAAAATAAAAAATGGAAGATGAAGTGAAAATGAGACTTTATTTTATTGCAATAAGCTTTATCGATCGCGATATCATTACGTCAGGCCTGGTAATTAAAACTTACATTACTTTAAGTAATGATCAAAATATAAACCAATGTTTATTTAGTATGACGTACATTTTACATTTATATTTGCTCTTTCTTACAGTTTCTCTATAATGACTTAATAAAAATGCCGACTGCCAAATTTCTGACTGTTATGAAACATTTCTATAGTCAGAAAAACATAATAACACTTTTATTCGGCCCCTAGTCCTACGACGTAGTCGACATACAGAGAAATAATTGACGGAAACTTGTTCTAACCTTTTCATTTCTTCTTTTACTTTACTTTATTATAAGTCATCTATTTTCAATATTTTAACTTACTATTTAAAACCAAGATTAACATTTAAATATAAAATCCACTTTATAACCACATTTCAGAGTATTCCATAGTTATGTTTGTTACACGGGTACCAACCGCATCCAATTTGCGCGGGTACAAAGGCTAGTGGCTCAATGCCGTATCCAAAGCGACAAGCGGGAAACAGCGGGAGGAGACGGGAGGCAGGGACGCGCCCGGGACTCATCCCGGAGCGTCAGCAGTCGGTACGGGACGGCGGACGCGATCGCTCTCAACTCTTGCAACGATTGCGCGAGAAATTCGCGACAACTTTTCGCACGTTCTAAACAGTTAGGTATCGTTCGTGTTTTAAATTTCAAAAGTGTAAAGTTTTTAGAGTGCCAAATGTAATGGTGAGATTGTGTGTAATTTTTCTGTTAAATTTTTATACTTATAATAAAGATATATATGCAAAAATAATAAAAAGATTTCGTCAAAGTAATTAAAATCTCACGCTTATTTCCATGATTATTGAATGTAGGACAATCCAGTGACGTGCAATAATGACTAATTACTATGTCGCTAATACATAGATGCATAATATAATTGATGGTAATGAAGGCCTTCAGCGTGATCGGCGTGAGCCCAACTAAGACTTAGTGATTTTTAACTACAGATAATTCGCCCTGTTATACACGATTCTAATTGATCACGTATTCATAGGTGGCCAATTATGAATTCAAAGCACTTATTAGACATGCAATATATGCTGATAGATTTACGAGACGATTAGTGGCTGATTAAAAAAATTAAAACGCATTTAAACTTTGACTGAGATTTAGTACAGAGAAATTTAAACTGATCGAGACCAACCTCGGGTTTAAATTAACTCATTCAATTGAATAATTTATGTGAAGAGACATTTATATAGTCTCTAAAATATATTTTGTTATATAAACTTTACAGATAAAATACTTAAACAGGTTTTTATCAGAACATAGCTTACCATTATATGTGCTCACTCCGTTTTCAAACGGTACCTACTTGAAGCTACCCGATATTACAAACGCTTCAAAGTTCAAGAAAAACTTGGTAATAACATATTTTTTCAACAAAAGTAGTATTGTTCTGAGTATTGACATGACTCCTAATATCCTAAAAAAAAAATTTTTCGTCAACTTTAGGTCTCTAAGACAACTAAATGTTATTTTTCGTTTGTTTAAATATTAAACAGTAGAATTGATTTCCTTGTAAACAAACACGTTAAGAGTATCCCAAAAAATACTCACTGTTTAAATTTTAAATATTTACTATAAAATAATTCAAAATATTTTTATATATAATCGAGTAAATTGGGTCACTGTTACAACCACATTTCTGGTTACGCCATACCCATATATAAAAAATAATGATCTGCGGTGGTAAAGCCGTGCTTCAGTACAAATATCTCACTTCGGAGTAGTACTACATCCTGACAGGAAACCGAAGTTATGCAGTTGAACTATCATTGCTGTTGAGGAAGTTACCGTAGCCTGAAACCTCCTTCCCCCTAATTTTGGAGCAAGTCTCAAAAGGCGGTACAACACTTGTAACTCTTAATAGCCATTAATGATCAAGTGATCTGATTGTTCATTAGTCTTTTGGCCAATTGAAAATAAAAAAACATCTTCAAGAAATCTACCGTAATTAATGAATCATGTTTATTAAGTACAAAAGGAAATATTACACATACATAAGAATATTTGCACACAAAAAATTATACCCACCGTGAAACATAACAACCAACTTAATTTTCCACTAATTAACTTTTAAATTTTTGTTAGCAACTTTTAATTAATATCCTTTATTCTTAACATCTTTGCTAAACATCTTTTAACAAGTTTTATTACTCTGATTAGCGAAGAAGACCGCTCCTAAAATAAGAGACAAATTAAAAGTTTTTAATAAATGCATAGGTAGGACAGACAGGAATTAATACAGACAGAGGTAGGTAGGTATATCACTGTATATGCTATTGCCTTTGAATGTGCAGATCAAAAACATACATATATACTGTACATAACATAATATTGCTGAAGCGAAATTGTCACCTAAGGTATTTCCGGCATGATACCACATCCACACCTCTATGAAAAGAGTGTACCTATTCTGATATTGAAAGTGTTGATTTGAAAGTATTGTAAGGAACAGTTTCTTGTTGCTGATTTGATGGTAAAAAGCAATCTGTTTCGTATATTTTAAAAATTGATACCATGTGTGTGCATCTCTAATTTTGAATAGATCATTTCAATGAAACAAAATTACAGAAGTTAGTGATCATTTTAATTTAACTACCTCCTAATAAAATTATTAATTGGTTGGTAAAACAACTGAAATATGTATTGGGTTTTAGTTATAAGATAATGTTATTTCAGTTTTTACTTATATCATTTACCTATTCGGCTGTGTAGTTAGTTTCTAAATACTGCCGATAACTTTGAATAGTTCTTCAATGAGGAACTCTTCCTTATGAGGAAATGTCTCACATTTATTTTTACAATAAAATACTACTCTTACGTTAAAAAGGTCTACAAAATATAGGCTGTTTCAATAAATTTGAGTTGTAGATGATACCCGAAGATATTTTTCTTAGTCCAATCGTTTCGAATGTGGTACTCAGACTTTTTAAAAACCTCCTTTTTCTAGTTTTTTTCTGCATTTTGCATGTAAATATCTCACATACTCATTTTTGACGATTTTTAACCGTTTTTCATAACATTCTAAACGACTCTTTTGGATCAAGTACATTCTAATCTATGTGTAGATCGTGTGTAATTTAATATACAGCAAACATATTTAAAGATAATCGTCCTATTTAATATGGCTAAAGTGGACTCGCGTTTCATTTATCTAAATCGCTATTTTATTCACATTTTAATCTAATGAAATTAAACCCTTTAACCCAGTCGAGCAAATAACCCTCGTGTCTCGCTTCAGGGTTAACACGTGTACGTTTAAAGCTTTTTAAACATTAATTACATTTTAATTGTACATAATTCACTTTATTTAAGTGGCTAGACTTATTTGCTGGTCCTATGTAAATGGATTGTGTTTGCTACGTTTCATTTCATCAAAATAATTTAACTAATTAAGTAACATTTCTACAAAAAAAACGTATTTTGCGTGGGTTTTAGGGATGAAGTGAGCCAACTTATTTTATATTCTTTCAGTACAAAATCTCATGCTTTCTTATTGATGTCAGAAATTTTTTACTTTGTTTTGAATTTTATCATAATTAAAAAAAATATATAAACCATAGAGCATTAACATGTTTTTGTTAACCGACTTAAAAAAGGGGAGGTTCTATTATTTCTTATGTTTTTATGAACTCTATCTCTTACAAAGGGATGTTTAAAATATTATTTTTATTTAGGAAAGTAAACTTTCCTTTCAGTCTTCGTAGATATTGTTCACTTTTAACTTAACTATATGCGAGGGGTGATCACTAAGTAATGATAATCAAAATGTAAAACAATGATTAGAGTAAAAATTATATATTATTTTTCAACATAGGCTCTTAACAAATTAATACATTTAGTTAGAAAAAAAAATCAGGATCAAATTGGTGGATCCAGGTCTCGTCCATGGTCATGAAACGATTCAAAAAGTTTTTTTGATCGGCCTGTAACTTTTCAAGATTGACTTTTTTCATACGCAATTCATTTACAATTATTTTTTGAATACTGCCATATGAGATCCTTGTGACCTCAGCAACATGCTTTTACGGTCACTCTTCGATCGTCCACTACGATTTCTTCTACTTTTTTCACGTTGTTTTCGGTCAGAGACGTGAATAGGGGTCCCTTGCGTTGTTCATCGTCAGTGGCTGTTTTGTCCAGTTTAAATTCCTTTCCCCAACGTACAACTGTGGAATATGGAGGAGCAGACTCACCAATGTTTCTTCCAAGTCACTGTGTATGTCTTTGAACATTTTTTTCAAGAAGAGGTACTCAATGACGGCTCTAATTTTGATTTTCTCCATTATTTTTGTTACGTTATATCGTCGACAGTTCGTATTCAAATGAATGTACATACCTCCCGGGAATCGTGCACAATTTAAATTATTTTTTTATGCTGAACTAGCGGGTGTACAAGCAAGTACAATTTTTTTTTTGATGATAGTGCGCCTTGAAGTACCTGATTATCATTATTTATTGATCACCCTCGTATATATAAATTATGGAAATATCCTGTATCCTTTCCTACCTCGCTTACATGTATAGATAGAAGCGCTATTATAATTTAACGTGTAAAAACTTAACAAAAGCACAATTTCTTCAAAATCCCCAGTATGAAGGAAAAAAATATTGAGTATTCAGAGTCTTTATAAAACTCTCAACGTGATTAATTACGAGATGTATCTTTCCTGCAGACATCAACCTACGTTTATTTCATATTATGCTATTGCACGAAGATTACAAGTGACGTTTATGGCCTTTTAACAGAGCTAACCATTTGTGGAGAGTGAGCCTTTGTCATCGCTGTAATGGATTGGACGGGAATTCACATCCTAGGCATATTTCTTCCAAATTTTATATTAAAAGAACATAATACTATGTTCAAAATGTAAATTAATCCACGAGAATTCAGATTACTACTAGATACAGTAAATGAATTGAACCTAAACAAGTTACGCCAAAAACACATTAGTACAGATACTTTTTATTTCATTACCGTACATAGTCTCTAAATATATAAAAATTTTTTACGTTTTTATAGTATACTTTTTCTACAGTAGCTCTTGCAAATAGCAATAGAAAATAGAATCAATGATAATGGTCCGAGTTTCGAATGCAAAATTATTTCTACATACTTCTAATCGAATTGCATGACCAAACAGCCGAAATTCAACACATGGAAATATCAAAAGAGATAATGTATGTATATGTCTACGTACATATTATGTATACGTTATCTTACTCATCCTCATAATGCTGTGTACGGTCAGCAACAACAGTGTCCCTAAAAACGATTGAATTGAGATCTTTGATCTTTACTTCTGATGATAGATAAAATATGTTTGAGAGAGATCTTTTTTTGATACTATTGTGTCTATTTTAAGATTGAGACGTGAATCAACCAAAGGAAAACGAAATAAAAAACTGAGTACTCAAGTTCGTAGTTTGGCTCATGCGATAAATAAAGCGACAAGGAGTAACTAAATTAAGATATAACATTCAAACAATAGATTTTTTAATAAAGGTTCAAGTGTGCAGTACTTTATTTTAAAGTACACAGCCAGAGTTTGAGAGAGAGCCAAAGTTTAAAGAGCAAAATAAAGATAACTTTAAACTCAAAGCGCATACGTTTATAACAGTTTTATTAAATACATTTTATCTGGCTCACAATTCTCTTTGAGGTTTACTAGTTACAAGTAGGTTATTAGTGAAAAGTAAGTGACTTAAAGATGAGAATTATTTTTCTTCGATAATATAAAGAAACGAGTCGAATAGTTCCTCACACAATCCTGTTGTCTCTTCTTCTTTAAATATTTTATACCAATACCATTGACTACAACGTTAAACTATAACGTTACTGCTACTATCACAATTTAATATTATTTTGGGATTTTAAGGTACCATTAGTAATGCTGCTGTTGACAGATTTCAATAAAAGACTCTCGGGTTGAGAATTCGTCTTTGATACTCATTGTTGGTTAATCTAGCTTTCACAGTACAAGTTCTGCTTAGTTTGAGGCTTGAGGCATATTTTCGACACCTGATACAACTATCAGGTGTCCAAAATATTTATTTATCACTTATTTATTTGACCTAACTATGACCTTTCATTACCTTTTTTCTGCTGACTGTTTAACAATGTTTGGGATGCGATAGACACTTAACCATCCTGTCATCATTTATCACAGTCACAGTTCAGTTTGCATCCGTGTTAATTATTCCACGATGCCTAAATCTCCGTTTGAGGTTAAATAAAAGCGTATAGATATATTTTAACACAATTAATCAACTCAATTGGTTCCTATGTTATTCGCATTCGCAATGAGTATGGTAACCACAACTCTTAAATTCTATTCATTTTTCCATCAGGTAAAGTAGAGACACTTTCATAGACTCTGAAAACAAAAAAATGAAGTGAAAAGTTAATTATCGATGACATACTTTGTGTAAGTCTTCTTCTTTTGTTTCATCCGCTATTATGCAACAAAACGACAGCCAACAAGACAGCGAGTCATCACATAGCAATAAGTACCACTGACAGTGATTAATTATTTTTTAAATTTTCTTGATACATACTTGTTCTTACAAGAATAAACGTAGTTAAAGGTTCTTTCCCTTCTTATTCGACCTTGAGTTAATTATATTTTTGACCTATTACTCACATCACAGCAACAGCCTTTTATAATCCGCTACTGGACATGGATTTTTCTTTAGTAAGCAGGTTTTAACCTACTATATCACGCTGGCCAGAGATTTGGTACATTTGTTTCAAGTTTACCTTTTCTTTACAGTACTCTTGCCCTGCATAATTTGCCTCCTTAATCGCCTCCTACGACACCCACGGGATAAATAGGAGTTGTGACACTGTATCGCTACACAGAACATTTCAATTTCAAATTCAAATATTGCAATAACTATCTAAACATATTTTATACACGATGTTTAATATCTACATTACTTATGAGGTGAAATCAGATCAATTCCTTACACTCTATAAAATAAATATCTATTCAATAAATCTGTCCGAGACCCGAGTCCGCAGAGATTTCGATAAGTAGGTTTATTTATATGATTTTTCTTTCAAAATCACATGTAATTAAGTAGTATGAGAATTACATACTCGTACGTTTATAAATAAATTACATATTTTAACAATTTATATTTTTGTATTTAACTAGCTATCTGTATTTTCTTCAAAATGAATAATTTAATTTTAAATACGTATAAGACATTTAATTCAACTGTAATTAGATATTTATAACAATGATTTAATGTCAATTCACAAATGATTAACCTAAAATGATGAAGCTGGAAAATAAAGTTATATGCATGTAAGTTAAAGATTTAACGCATTTATTAAGAACAGGATGCAGAAATTAATACATAATAATGACTGGATAACAGTACAATCCGTTAGTTGCTTTTTATATTAATTTAATAAGTACATGTTCGTATATGAAATACGTACATTATTTCATTATTTCACTCATATACGCGTATTTTTAAAACAATTTATAAATAATATCAAAATTTATTTATTTATAAAGATTATCTATTTTCGACAATAATGTTAAATAGTCGAGTTAGGGCGTAATCGATTTAAAATCGGCTCGAGTTATTCGAGTACCGCTGTAACGGATGACGAGGCGCGCGCTGATGCACAGGCCATTCTTCTGGTGCAGTAGCGCGCAAAAAGCGACAGTGTCGTGCGTTATTGCTAGTTTTATTATATTGCTTATCCGCACCGAACATTCGTGCGAGCCGGTGAACAAATGGGACACAAAATGGCTTGTTCATTGAGCTTATGCTTTTACACTTTGTGACCCCATTACCTACGATTATTTAAAAAAAGAAAACTATAAAACACTGTTTCAATAGAATGTAATAAGTATACTAGGAGTTTTTAATACCTATAAAGTGAGTCGACCTCATTATTAAAGAAAATTAACAGCATAAGTTATTGCTATAATCTTTGTTGCAATATATTCTAAGTGGTTCAATATTCTCAAGCCACTTTCAAGAATATATCGAGAGTTCTAACCTAAGTACAGTTCATTTTGCTTTGAAAGGGAACAGTTTTCTTGTAACATTTCTTTTTTAAGAAACCTTTTTGTTAATTGATTTTTATTTTACGAGTTGTTATGAGTTTGGTTACTAAGAGTGTAGTCTTAAACAGACTATATGAAAAGAACTTATGATAATTACTTTTCAGACTGTGTAAAATTTCAAAACGAATAATCCAGTGGCTGTTCATTTGACAAATTTGCTCCAATGATCTCCAACTGAATTATGTTTTCCACAGACCGCAACTCAATTGGTTTAAATTATCGCTACAATTTTCAGTTGAGACGAGATTACCGACTAATTAGTTGTGGCTACGAAAGTCTACTCTCTAACCTCGGCTGACGTCAGTTTTGTAAATCTTGGTGTTTTCCTTTCAAAATTTCTCAGAAGCTTTCGGTCATAATAAGAGTATCGTATTTGCTTATACAAAGCTTTGTAGTTGAACATCAAAGAATTGTATTTCACCGTATTATTATTATGTAATCACAGCTAAAATATTAGCACACAAATTTTCTTTTCTACATTTTTTATAGTTTACTGTACACCATTTATATTTATTTTTATGTTTAAGATCATTTTTATTTTTTGATACAATATTTTGGCTACTAATAAGTAAGTAGCTTTTTAACTTGTTTAATTTTATGTTTTTTTTTGTATGTCTGCTGATTTTTCTCTAAACATCACATAGTAGTGTTAGCGTTATAAAAATATGTTGGGTGTTTTCTATGTATAATATTTACATATTAAGTATTTGCAAAAAAAAAGTATATAAGTGTTCTATCAGTCAGTATACATATCATAGCACAAGCTCTGTTTAGTTTGAATCTAGGTGACGTTGTGTGTGAAATTGCCGAAATATTTATTTATTTATTATTTATTTATATAAAGCTCTTGTATCTTCTATCTATTGTCTCTAAAACGAGAAATTAACCTTTACTTTTTTTGTTGTAGATATTGTTAAATAATTTGAAGGAATGTACCTACATTTGTAATAAATAAATAAATAAAATAAATAAATATTTCGGACATTTAACACCAATATCTTCTAGTTTCAAACTAAGCAGAGCTTGTGCTATGATAACTAGACTGACTGATAGAATACTTATATACTTTTTCTTTTGTAAATACATACATATTATACATAGAAAACACCCAAACTTCGAAACAAATATTTGCAGATCATACAAACATTTGGTCCAACCTGGGAATCGAACCCGAGACCTCAAGCATGGCAGTCGCATTCACTAACGCTGCGCCACCGAGGCAGTCAAAAAAAAATACACACACACTGGCCAGAAACTACAGTTAGAGATACTTTCAAAACTTTCAACTATTTGTTCCAAAAGATTCAGTATTCTCTCTGTCTTATCCCATGAATAGTGAATATGGTTGACATTAGTAAGAAATTGCAACTCTTTATTACTATTTTTAAACTAAGGGGTGCAGTCAACTCTTGATCAAAAAAAATACTCGGACGGCACAAATCAGTACAAAGCGGGTGCGCTCAGTAGAGTTTTAAACAAAGATTGAAGTCGAGATCAGTTTTAATTACGCAAAGTTTTAATTAACTAAGACTACTTATAAAAATTAGGTTACGTCTAGATATATAACGTTATTTGGTATCCCTGACGTATAAAGTGAATCAAGTATACTTTAACTTAAACCTAATTTATAAAATAGTTTGTAAAAATTATATATACAAGTATGGATTAAATGACTTTTTATACTTATAAAAAATAACTCGAAATTCTTTGGAATAGTGAAAGAACGAAATTAAAAAGAATTATTATTTCGCATTAAATATTTAAGTTACTTCATACGATTTTTTTTATCTTCAACATCATCATTATCTCAGCCAAAAGACGTCTAACACTGGACGTGCTGAGTCGTCTTCCACCTACACAAGCTCCATAATGTCGTATTCGCCCTGTATTTTAAACTATGTTATCGTATAGAAGATAATGTAACTAAAAATACATCACACACACTAGAACAAACATATAACTTATCAAAACATAAAAAATAACTGACAAAACAGTTGGGCTTCAAAACATTTGGGTTTCAAAATGTTACAAATAACATAAAGTGAGGCAATTTTAACTCATAGAAGTAGTCTATTTATACAAATACAACACTTACCTGGTATACGAATGCATCACTCGGTTCTGCAGAGGCATCACTGAATTTGAAATGGCAACGTGATGCATCGATTGTTTAGAAAGATACAAATGGAAATATATCACGACTCACTTTATGTTTCTAGAGTTAACAATTAATTAATTTAATACATTTAAAACCATCGCCTACTACAGATAATCAACCCCGTTGCGCTCAAAGCAATGCCTATAATTGTTGAATTGAGCGATTCCTAGTAAATTCATACAATAAATAATTCGTGTAGGTCTCCTCTTGTACTAAGTATAAATAAGCCTCATCAAACAAAACTGTCAAAAACTCTTACAGTTCCTGCTTTGTGCTCGAAGTTGTCAGATTAATTAATTTCTAGTTTCTCTTTGACACCTGTCGTCTGAGTAAAAGTTATAGATTGGGTGAAAATCAGCTATTTCAATTTAACGTTGCAGTAATGATTTCATTATGAGTTTTGATAGAAAGTCACAACATTTTAGATTAATATGTTAAAAACCCGTATTCTACAGCGCATGTAGCTAGTAAATTTTACTGGAGTATCGAACTTACAATTAAAATTTCGACTTATAGCTTGTGGTTTTAGTTGTTTACAATTCTTAAAGTATTCACGTAATTAAACATTGAGTACATAATTGTTTATCCACCAACTCGTTAGTGATCAAATTTATAGAAACTAAGAAATAGTATTGAAGCCTACATTGCTTGCTTTACGATAGATCTTTGTGAGAGTATAGTAAATCATGATTTCGTCAAACAGAAGAGCGTTAAAGATCTTATTTGAAGCAGTACACATTCTGTGGACGTTATTCTTTTTATGACTTTTTACCTAGAATTCCTATCTACACGGACATGTATGTAGAAAGAAAATATTAAGAGTAAGGATGAGGTTTATTCACGAGTGATCCATTTCAAGAATGGACTAGCTTCGGGCATTTTCCACTTGATAGGTCCCTTAGCCATTGATAATGAGTTCCCCTCGTTTCTTAAACTATTCAAGCGTACCCAAATTACACATCGTACAACCGTACTTATACCTTGGTGAGAGGTTCAGGAAATAAGTTAGCGTGGCACGTTGGCAATGTCTATTATTCAATTCAACAGAACATTATTAAATAAACTTTGAAAACCCTACGGCTAATATTAATGATAAATTATATTTATTTCTATAAGTAAATATGTTACAGATATTTTTAAACACCAGACTTTACAGCTAGAAAGCGCCGATTATTTTTAAGACTCACTCTTTAAAAAAAGTCCGGCATAAATTACAGAGCTGTTTTCTTTTTTAATTCTGTTAACATTGATCAAAGTACCTACTAGGCGAGTACATTATAAGGTCTGGGTTGGTCCCAGTGTTAGATTTTACCTTTATTAGTATCCGTATTATAGTAGTAGATTAGTAGGTACAAACTACCATATCTATCGATTTATTTCCAAGTATTGTAATAAATTAACACCCCGGTGCTATAGCAACAAGGTACGAGTACATACAGATATACTTATAAAGGATAACAGTTTTGCTTCTGTACCTGTCTGTGTCAGATGGTCAGTGGCGACAGATCGCTTCACCTCTGGTTAGAATATTCCTGTGGAATTCGAAACTGTTCTGGCATTGTGGAATAAAAAGTTACACTTACACATGTTTCTATACCAGCTAAGATACTATTACTTTAAAAGCTTTGAATTTTGTTTATATACGGCCAAATGATTACGTAAATCTAGTTACAAATGATTATGTAAATAAAATACAATTTTAATTCAAATGCAAAAGATTTAGCTCATCATGAATTCAAATGTATTTCAAATCTAAATGGAGTTTCTCCCCTATTCGTTACTGTTACCCTTTGCATGCCCTATTTTTAGGAATATAACATACAGTTACCTTTTACTTACGTTGTATAAAAGCCACAACTAAGTAAGTCTATAGTAAATGTAGTGTGCAAAAAAAGCTGTCACTGTTGATTTTTTTAAGTGTAGCTTGTTGTAGTTAACTGTATTAAAACTGACAGACAATAAATTTATAGTGCCCTGTTTACGTTTTCTCCATACTTCAATAATATGACTGTCGTTAGCGTCCATTTTATCAAGGGACCTTTTTTCCTTTTTTATTTTAACATATGGACAATAAATTTGATGGCTCGTCTGTCAAACCCCACGAATACACGTATTTATTTGTCTAAGATATATTAAAAAAGTCAGACACATATTTTTTAAATTAACCAAAGTAATTTTAGCAAATATTAATTATTGCATTTGCCTGCTGTAAATTTCGGGTTAAGATACCAACAGATTAAAAAATTACATGATTATCGATTTGAAAGAACGTTCAAACGGGCTCGGAATAGATTTCAAATTAAGTCTATAGATATTTTGAAATTTCTGTGGTAATCAATTGACAAAATTATTAGATACTTTTTTAAATTTAATAGTGAATAATCCTCGATATTTTTAAGTAAAGAAAAACATTTAATAAAGACAATAAAGTGAAAAAAAGAACGACACGCGTTTGGAACAAATTTCCCCCTTTCGTATGCAGGGCTGGCATAATTAATGATAAGTAAATATACTTTAGCTCTCCTAGCTTACAAGCGATAAGGAACTTCATTCCTATAAAAAAATTAGCACTTTTACGAATAAAAACTAAATTGTTTCATCATAATATTGCTTAACATTTTATTACTTATTATTGCCGCGCTCTGCGTAGTCGAACTAATTTGCCAACTTGTAACAATGTAGGACTACAGTTGTCCCTCCCATGATTACGCATATCTCATACAGAGATAGGTACCTGAAGTATCAAATTGGCTATTTATTAGTTAATGCTGTCAAGTTTAAAACAATATCTCAACTTTCTTCATTCAAAAACAAAGTACGGTAACAAAATTATAGCATTGGGCTGGGCAGATTTTTGACAGCTTCAAATATTTATACCTAAAAAATGTCTTTCGAAAAATAAGACTACCCAACTTTTAAATCACTGAATAAAATTTATATCTATCTAATACCTTTAATCGAGTAATTCTTTTATATAAATATATAAGTATGTATATATTGGTATATATATATATATATATATATATATATATATATGTATAATCTGCATTTCGAAAACGGCTACAATGATTTTCATGAAATTTAGTATGTAGGGGGTTTTGGGGGCGATAAAGCGATCTAGCTAGGTTTTATTTTGGAAAAACTTGTTTAATCTATGTTTTCAAGCAATGAAATGTTTGTCTAATAGGCCTGTTTTGACACTAATCTGTGTGACAAAATTAGGGATGGAAACAAAAGAAGTTGGTAAATTGCGAATCGAATATCACACAATAATATCGAGCATAACTCGGTTTCCAGGTATTATTTTTTAAATCGTGGTTTTAAAAAAGAGTTATATCGTCTGTTACACTATTGACTTACATCTTTAGCCACCTGAAAGGTCATTCTGCTCAAAATTTTATTTTATCACTACATCAATCTGTTTATTAATTAATATTTTAAAGCAATCAAATTTACATGAATCTTTTCAATATTTTAATTACAATCTGAACTAAAGCGATTTCTTTTAAAAAGATGGAAAATGTTTACAAACTTTTTTCTCAAATAAATACATTTTCAATTACTTGGTATTCAAAGCTCGGAGAGGCAGTACAAATTGTATTAGGGTCAATTTTGTACGTTGAAGATAATTCGGAAACTTAAAGAAAAACATGAATTATTCCAAAATTCATTTCCTTGAGATGGGGGATAAAAGTCAAAACTATTAGTAATTTATAATTCGTTAACACTACCTGAAATGAGTAGTAGCATATTCAAGAGCCTGAAGAAGACTCCATTACATTTTTTCTTGAAAATAAACCTTAAAAGGTGTCAAAATAGGGGATCAGATTTTGTGTGAAAGACGAATTAATTTGTCGAATTTGGGAATAAGAAACCTTGAATCAAAATGATGACAACGCCCCTCGTTCTACAAATTTGATTCGCCAATTGTTCAACAGGCGGCCACGTCTCTCTAAACTAAATCCATTTTGATGACTAGAGTCCATTCCCCTCGAGAATTCATCTATAAAAACTAATAATATAAAGGTAATTAAGTATTTATTAAAGTTTTTAATTACAAACTTGCATATTAAAAACGTGCCTATCTTTTTTAAATGACTAAGATTCAGACGGTGTCTTCGTATCCTTAGAAATTCGTTGAACAAAAATAAAGTAGCATAAAAGAAAATTTATTTAACGATTTAATCGAATTTAATATTATGATCTTCCATGCGTATAAGATTACACATTATTGGACATGTTAGAATTAGCAGGTCATGTTCTTATGTCAATAAAGTTCTTTTACCTTTGATATTTGTAAACGAAAACGTGATCAAATAAACCCATATTTGCTGTAACGTGAGGTTTCTTGAGATGTAAATAAGACTTATTAATACTTTTAACGAAGAAAAAAATATATATAGCTCCTATAATAATAGAAAATTAATGTATGTATGTAAGTAAAATTTATATATGTATGCATATAACATATGGTTGTATGTATGTATGATATTTTATTTAATATACTTTCTTTTCATTAATATTTTTTTTATTTATGAAAGATATAAATATTCCATAGATAAAGATCATATTTCTTACTTGTACTTTTACTCTTATATGAAAACAGACCATCCAAAGGTTGCCTGGAAGAAATTACTTTAGGCAATAAAGCTGCTATTTTGTACATCACACTTGTTGTTCGTAAACTTTGGTAAACAAATAAAGTACATAAAATCACGCCTGTTTCCCCGAAAGGGCAGACAGAGGCATATAAAACGCCCACTTTTCGGTGTAGTGTTTTTTTTTTTTCTTTTTTATACCACGACGATGGCAAACAAGCATAGGGCCCGCCTGATGGTAAGCGGTTACCGCAGCCTATGAACGCCTGCGGCACCAGGGGCATCACGTGTTTTAGTGTGTTTTAGTCCCACGTAATAGGTGGCGAGCCTATTGCCACTAATCGGGATGTTTTGTTCGCCAGAGCCTCGTCCGTCGATCAGCAGGTGCATCACTTGCAAGTGATTTTAATTTGGTGCCATATGTTCTCAGTGGGAACCCTATGCACCCTATACACAAATAAAGTATTACTTATCTGTCTCTTCCTTAAAATTACAATTATTTATTTTTCAATTATTTTTCAATTTTTTAATTAAATTATTTTGAAAAAACAAGCGTCTCTGTAAAGCGTTGTTAGGAAGCTTTTAATTATGTATACTTTATGGGTACTGTATTCGTACTATATTATTTGTTTCTATACATATATTGCCTAGATGTATTCCTAAAAAAATATCAGTTGATATGTACTTTATTCTCTATTTATCGATATTTGGAACAAAATACAACAACTTTGCTTCACTTTTCGTCGATAGTTTTGCCAAGAAATTTAAATTCATAGTGAAAGATAATGCTGATGAAGTATCCGTGGAAAGTAGGTCCCGAAGGGTCCAGTTTACACACCTCTAAGGTTTTCAATAAGGATACACATTGGCAGGCAAAGCAAAATTTAGGGATTTAGCGTAGGTAAGAAAGGGATTTAATGCTAAACAAAGATACTGCTGTAGTTACTAAATACGACATCATACCTTATCTTCAACTGACAGTGCGTGACAGACAAAGGACTATGACCTTCTTGTAACTACGAATGGTTATTATATTTCACACCATGAAGGGCCCTAACTTGTATCTTAAAAACATGATACTTCTAGATTATGGTATTAAAATTGGTATTTTAAGAATAATAATTGTAATACGATAAGGTTTGTCGCAGTTGAAAGTAAGTAATTTATTTTACTTATCGAGAAAAATGTCACCAAAATCGACTTATCTTCGACAAGGGTAAAGAAAGGTAAACTGGCAGCCCTAAAGATCAACATATATTTACATTTATTTTGTATTATAACATTCAAATGTTGTAAGATTAAAAATAATACTTTTTTAATTATTGGTTAGTCTCCTAATGCAAAAAAGTATTTTTAATATAAACGTAAATTTATGTCAGACTTACTAATAGCTGCTAAAACGC
This sequence comes from Hypercompe scribonia, assembly GCA_949316085.1. Classification (NCBI taxonomy): domain Eukaryota; kingdom Metazoa; phylum Arthropoda; class Insecta; order Lepidoptera; family Erebidae; genus Hypercompe; species Hypercompe scribonia. The sequence continues at coordinate 7,521,464 of OX438972.1, read as the reverse complement.
CTCAAAACAGACAATCACATAAATATTTATTTTTAAACAAATATGCAATCTTGTTAAGTTTCAAGTACTTGCATACATCCACTCCATCACTTATCACCCATTAGTATGTGATCACGGTGATTGGCGTTCGAGTGAGTCATACGGGACGGTATTCAACAGATATCGAGACAGTATTAGTCTGCTGACGACTTGACAGCAATCCGGTCTTATTCGTGAACATCTGCCACGCTCCTAACAAGCATATGATTTAAGGGCCACTCAAAAAGAAGACAGCATCCACCGTGCATTGTCCGATGCTCAAGAAAGCCTTATTTTACGTTTATTGAACAAAGACAGATCTCTTGGCGGACGAGTAAGTACCAATATCTTATTTTACAGTAAACAACCTATAGATGTTACTTAATTGATTTTTTTTTCTTTTATTAGAACCTTTTTGATTAAAGTATAAAAGTTTAAATCATTTCGAAATATTCAAAGCGGAACAGAACAAAAACGAAACACAAGAGCATCAGTAATTCTGCGTTTTAATTCACGGGGCATAATATATAATCCCATTATGCCCTTACATACCAGCTACAACACTGTAATTTTCGGTACTAGGTAATATTGAATCGGATGCACGTCCTTCTCAGCAGTGGACATCACAAATTCTTAGTATGCACTACAAAGGATTATTGCTAACAGTATCACTAGGACGAGCTTTATCATGTCGTGTGTTATATATTAATGGAACTGAGAAAGTTTTAATGGATGGGAGTAGTAATAAATAGTGTAACATTCGTTATTCAGTAAATATTACTAAAGTGGAAATACGTTTCAGTAAGAGTTATTATCTACATATTATCTTGGATGATCGTATATTTATTACCATATTGTACACTAATAAACTAAGAAAGCGTCACTCTTTCACAGATAATCAACCTCTTGTTATCAAAATAATTTGTTGGCTACACATTAAGCTTAAAATTTCACTATTTTTTTTGTAACAGACTGTAAAATAATATTAATTAACAAGTATTTGGTTGTTCTGAAAACAAAACTAGTTTGTAAATTTGTAATATTACATAATTTAAAAGTTTTAACTTTAGGTAAACATTTATTCTCGTTTTCTCGCAAAATGCGAAACTTTGATAACAAGATGTGACCGGGTTTTAAATATTAAAATTTTCGTTTAATTTTTTTTCTTAAAAATATCTAAATTTCACTGCATTAAAATGAATATTTAACGATGTCTTTAAGGTCGTTAAGCTCAGACAAGCTCAACTTTTCTTTCTTTCAAAAAATATTTTTAAACTCTTGCCAACAGATTTCTATAATTATATTGAACACAAAATCTTCAAAATTCATTCAAGGGCGAAGTAATAACTTCCATAGAAAGTGATCCCACGTCCAACAACTGAGTAAAGTATATCAAAAAATAGATAAAAATGAGTACTATTAAATTGTATACCTCCTATTGTTACCATATCATACTTCAGAATTGCTCCAAATGTTCATTTAGGCGCAGTATATTATCCTAATGATATGGATGTCAGAACTGGAATAACGTTGACATAAGGATTAAACAAATGAACATCTATGACATTTTAGATTTATGTTTTTTTATTAAAAACAGCTGTCGGGCCATACCTTTGTTAGTAGTAGGCCGTCCGTGTTTAATTATCTTACGTCTGTTTAAATGTGTATATATTAACATAGAGTAATTATATTTAATAATTATTTATTGTCAAACAATCGAAAAAGACCCACCACAGCGTTTAATTGTCTTTTAACCCTTCTTTACATGATTTGTTCTATTTTGTTAAATAAAACAAGAATTTAAAACTTGTTCTTATATAAAACAAATTACTATAAATAAAAATATGAATTGTGTAAAAAGCAATATGACGGAAATTTACATCATCATGCGTTGTCACAATATGTCCCAAAAGAAATATAAAAATATCTTTCATGATGAAATTTTATGATGAAAATTGCCATCATTATGTAAAGAAGGGTTAAATCTTATTCGAACACTAAAATCACAAATTATTATATTTTTAAACTGATAGAGAGTAAAGATAATCACCAAAAGTATTTCCCTTTTTACGCTTAATTTATGTATTTTTTTGCAATATATATAATTTCAATCAGATATGGGGCAATTTTACTTCCACTTTTAACTTTCTTTTATTTGTTATTTTAATTTACTCAGACAATTTTCAAGTAGAAATACATTTGTTTCCTTAATAACTAACCTCTACTTTAATTAATTCTGACATGCTTTATTGTAACAATAAAAATAATAAATGTAACCTCCATACGAAAGCCAACGATCCACTTCTCCATTAATAATATGTAAATTTATGAATTGAATTAAAACCTTATTAATACGAACGAGATTCAAATATGCTATAGAATCTCATCAATGCCATCAATACCATTGAAATCTTAACCTTAATCGAATTATGGTAATAAATGCTATGAAAATAGGATACACACTATTCATATACATATTGGTAAAATATACACACATATCCAAAATGAGATATTAGGCTATCAACAACTTTCGGATAGTAAATATACGAATACAGACAATTGACAACAAAAGAGGCTTATAGGGGTATAGCTAAAGCTACTTTACTGTATAACAATATGAGAGAGAAATACTAGATTATTTTCGAAAATTTCAGAGGGAAAATGTATCCACGTGTCGAGTATTTTTTCTAAGGTAAGAGCACCGGTAATAAACTAGCGGCCCACTTGAGTTTTATTGCTATTGCCACTCAACGTCAATGCAATATCCCAAGATTTAACTATCTCAAGGTTTACTAAAATAATAATGTGGCACAAATAAATATTTACTAGCGATAGAGAAAGATCAATGTTAAGACGTTCTTATTTGTTATGTATATTATATATTAGTTAGTCTTGCGTAAATGATTTTAAGTAACAATAGGAACATTATTTTAATCTGTGTAGTGGCAGATGCCGACTACGGAATCTCCATGGAACCCCAGTGGAGATTGCGGTAGAGTGATGTGTCGGAACCAGACCAGCCGTCATGAGGCGCTGGCAAGCGTACCTCCGCGACCTGGCTCGCAGATGGCGAGTTAGGTATGAGCCCGACGTTGCATTGCCCAGGCGAAGCAAAACACCAGCGGGTCCTGAACCAAGTCCTCACTGCTCTTGCAGTGGTGACAGGTGGGACTCAATTTCCTCCTAGCGACCTACACTCGGCAGTTACTTCCCGAAGTAGCCATACCTAGAAAGGACCTGTGTCAGCTGAAAGTAAACAGTCCCATAGTGTCGCCTTGTCCACTCACCAATGACCGGCTAGAGAACCTCCACGGCAGAAGAGCCAGCAAGTATAACCAAGACGACCAATGAGCTAAAACGTGAAATGCAGAAATGTGAAGGCAAAGGTCACCCAAGAGCAGAAAGAGCTTTGGAACAAACTGTCGACAAGTGCTCAAAATAAGTAAAGTACTAGTGCCGGGTGGTACTTCGACAGGGGGGTTCCTGTCGTGCATCAGAGCCAGATACTTCATCTGGGACTGAACCGGTACGAAGACCGAATTTACCACTAAGGAAGTATCGGGACAGCGCCTCAATGCACCCAACAACTTTAACATTGTGTAGCGTACCTGATATAATTAAACAGACAAAGATGTATACATTTTTTAAATATTTGGTTCTTCCTAGTAGTTTCATGTAATCAGTTCCGCATGGAAATTTTGTAATACGGAACTAGTGTGAATAGGTATTTGATGTAGTCCGCCATAATTTTTTTTTGTCCCGGTTTCAGTCAACATCGAATGTACATCTCAAATTAACACTTTCTATAGAACAGTATATACTACACTAACGGATAACTCAAGGTCTAATTACACTATTATTCCTATCAATAGTTATTATAAAACTGTATGTGAATACCTGAATGGTGAGATAACCACTGCAATTTGTGTGCATTCAAGTGCAGTGATGCGTAGAGAGATTGCAGAATAGACTGAATGTTCAGTCGAGTTTACGTTCTCTAAAATTTCTGTATCATTGAGTAATACACGTACTCTACCTTTAACTCGAGTGAACAAGTAAGAACTCCTAAGCACTATTTTATAATTGGAAGCAATTCTTGTTTATCCATCATAAAACACAGATCTCAAACGCTAAAGAGGTCTCTTTACTCTTATCGGCACGCATACAGACACCGAATATGTAATTTTATGTATCTGGTTCATAAATTATTTACTCATAATATCAACAGACATTTTCATTAAAATTGGTTGGGTAAGCGGTTTTTCATTTCATTCCTCGTATAAATTAATGAAAATGTTATCGTTGCTTTAATGGTTTTAATTATAATGTTGGTTTAAACATTTTAAAAGGCTTGCCACTCCCGTTTTAGGGTTCTGTAACATAAAACAATATTTACAAGTGCAGAGTAGTCCGAAGAGTCAAAATGTTCAACATTAAGAGCTTATATCTGCGATTGGTTGAAGTTTTAAGAAAACATTTTTAAAATCTTAGAAAAAGAATTTTTCGAATTAAAGTAATCAGAAGATACACTACCATTTAAGCCTTATCGAGAAATTTTGCAAGAAACAAGTTCACACAGCGCAAGTAAAATAACGAAGCGAAATATATTACAATTTTTAAAATTCTGTTTTTATATGTATTTTCTAAGCGCTTTTACTGTGGTTTTTTTCTAATTTGAAGTTAAGAAAGGAAATCGAAAAAATTAAAACCCCTTAAAAAATTAAGCTACGTTAAAACCGTGCTGGACGGGATATCATGGCTAATGAGATAAATAAAGACTAAATCTGAGCAAATGCTCAAAAAATACTCAAAAAATGCTCATGCAAATAAAATAATAACGTAAATACGTTATTAATAACGTAAATACGTTATTATTTTATTTTGATATTTTAAAAAAGTAATCTTTTTAATGCTTCTAATATATATACCAAGGTTTTATTACTTACTAAACATTGTCTAGCTCATGCAAGGGCGAACATAAACTATTAATTAATATAAAATATAGAATTACACTAGGTTTCTCGTGTGAAATCGACTTTTTTTAGAAAAAAGTCGATATTAGTTTAATCGGTGTTAGTGTGAGTATGGATGTCAAATAAATAAAGATATACAGTATGGTAAAGATTAAGATATGTTGATAAATTAAAATACATTTCCATCAACTCTGAGGAAAATCTGCAAATATCATTTCTTTAATACTTCTAAGCCACCTCGATAATAAGGAATTACCTTTTGTTTGTCTCCTTTAATCAACTCGGTGAATGTACTCGCCAACAATACTCTACGAAATACAACGTACCATCTACCTACTCTATAGAATCCTGCGTTACCCTTCGTCCTGGTCCGACTGTAATACATAACAATATGTATTGTATTCGTCTGATAACATCTTCTGAAGTTTTATACCGTAATGAGTAATATATTTAGTCATACGTTTCGTTTTACCTAAATTTCCCTTTCTGTGTCTGTTATTCTGCTTTACGGCAATTACTGTTAAAATTCCGTTCAATATTTCTATTCCTTTGATACTATGTTGAGACCAGCTGTTGTTTTGCTCTGTGATCCTTCATAACAGATTACAAATAAATAACTAAACGACTTCGTTTACCTTTCTAGATGAAAAGTGTACTTATTAGTTGTGTAAGGACTGTAAGAAGTAATGAATTATTTGTATTTATAAATAAACAAATCTATCTTAAGTTAAGATATTAAGTTATCTGATGATTTGTAATTAAATTTCAAAGTTAGATAAATGATAAAATGTGTTCTAATAGCAAAATAATGTAATCATTTTACCTTTGCTGTAGTTTAGAATCGACTGTAACTATTACCGAGCTTCCAGTGCGTTGTCACCAAATATATGGAACATAAGATAAAGCTATGAAATTAATCTTTAATATCAGTTACTTAAAAAATGACTATCTAGCCTTTTTTTACACTTCCATTATAATAGATGATGATACTTATAGTTCTCCAAATACTAATGGGTTTATAATGATTCTCAGACATAGTTATTGACTTAGTAATGCAAGCAAACTAGCATTTAAAAAGTTGCTTTAAAGTGACATATAATATAAATATCTTAATGTGTTTTGCATTTAAAAAAAAACAGTATCAATAACTTTAGAATTTCAAAGAGATTTTATCTGTGTTGTAAGACGATTTGTCGTTGGGTAAAGGTGTGTGCTAGACCGTGTCTACAGAACCCTTTAATGGTGTTGTTATACGGCCTTTACTTCTATCCGATAATTCTTTTTTTGCAGATGGAATTTGTCATAATAAAATTTTATGTATTCAGTATTATTAAACAAAACTTCGTCGTTCTGACTTGCTTGTATGGTGCAAATAATAAATATTTCATTTTAGATCCATAAAATTCTTTGGTGAATGGACAGATATGTTCATTGTTAAGTGTTTTAATTATTTTTTCATGGAATCTAAAATGAACTGATATTCCATAACTGTAGGTAGTAGATATAACTAGAAAGTATAAAGTGATAGTAAAATTGTACCGAGTTTGCCGAGTTTTCTTATCTCTTAAGGTTTAAGTTAATTTAAAGTTTGTAACCGTGACTCGTAAAACCTTAATTTAATATTAAGTCAGAAAACAGAGATGGATGGTTCTATTTAGTGTGATTCATCATCGTAATTACATAACCAAGACAATTTTTGATAGACCGCTGTAAAGTTGATACAAGGTAATTTTAACAGGAGAATAAATAAATGGTAATTTTATCCCTAATAATTTTAAAGAATCTTACGATTCTTTCATTCGGTTTCATTTTTTTATAGGTATACATGAGTAGAGCTATGCTGCAGTCTTTCAATTAATAGCAGTGTGAAGGAATGGATGTCATGTCCATCCAGCATAAGGGGAGGATCCTCCAATCAGCCGAGGTAATCGTGCCTGGCGGGCCGCAACTTGATGCTGGGATGTTGTGTATATACACTAATCGCCACGAAAATTTCTATATCGCGATATAAGATTAGTTGTTACTCCGTAGTTCATTACTTCGTAGTTCGAAGTGTCTTCGGTAGATAGCGCTTTAGCGCTTTTTGTTTGTGCTGTATGTAGAAGAAATATAGTATAATCTGCACAATTTAGCACATTAAAAAAATTCACCCAAAATCGTAACAATATTCTTTTCATATATATTTTTTGAGAAATAAAGATTCTTTAACAGTATATACATATGTATATACGTACGTATTCAAATTATTATACTTCTGTCAAAAGGTCGTTTCAAAGCGCAAGATATAAATCTAATATATTGTTACTAAATGTTTTAAAAACAAATCTTTTGATAGAGTCGAGCATTCCACACAATTGTCGAGCAACCAAGTTTTCTATAGATACGACACAATAAAGTTGAAAATATTTTATATTGTACTGTCGTATGCTTCATGCATATATTGTACTGTTGTAGAGCATATGGTTACATACTCTAAAGTTTTAGTATACATATATGAAATATTTCAGTTAAATATCTCATCAACAATCAAAGAACCTATTTCAATCACATCACACAGGTTTTTGTAGGGTTGTATTTTCAAGTTTGCCGTCTCTTCGCGGTAACATAGTATTACTATAATTACTATCATCTTGATACACCCCTTGCGTAACAATCATCTCTTAAAAGATTTCGTTTTATGTTGAATTCGTTCTCTGGGACAAAATATGTTACAGTAAAAATCTCTATCAGCAACATTAGACTACAGTCATACTCTACTGAAGACTTTGATGGTACTTTCCAATAATTAAAATTTGTAATATTTGTCAGGCAGAGTAGTCACCTTGGCAGGCATAAAAGTTTTTAGTACACACAAGACGCACATAACTAGTAACCAACTCTTTTATTGATACAAACTTTTTAAATATTCGTATCGTGACAGTACAATATACAGGTTACTAAAAATTTGTTACAAATTGTTCAAAAAGACTCCATTCCTTCCCCTCCCCACTTTTCAGAACACTCAACTGCTACTGCAGGACAATCTCAATATCCTGGGTATGAATATTGGCCGGGACCTCAATCCGCGAGAATATATTGAAAGTGTTACTAAGGCGGCCTCGCAGAAGCTGGGTATACTGAACAGAGTGAGACGGTTCTTAGCGCCTGAGCATCTGTGTCTTCTTTATAAGACCCAGATACGCTCCTGCCTGGAGTACTGTTCTCATCTTTGCGATGGATGCGCACAGTATTTGCTGTACGCTTTGGATCGGTTACAGCGGCGAGCAGTCCGGATTATCAATAACCCGAAAGTCACTGAATCCCTTGAGTCTCTGCAGTTGCGGAGAGATGTCGTCTCTATGGCAGTCCTCTTTCGCCTTTATCATGCAGAGTGTTCTGACGAACTCTTCCAACTGATCCCATCCTCTCCATTCCTCAACAGGACAACTCGTGCTGGCCTTGGAATTTCAGAATGGTAGACATACGCTCCTGAACTAAACGGTTCGGCTCTTCCTTCCTGTGCAAATCAATTAAAGCCTGGAATTCATTACCAGCACACGTGTTTCCCTTCCACTACAATCCCGGGTCCTTTAAGCGGGGTGTGAAAAAGCATCTCACTAGGCCGCCATAGCGTGGGTTGCCATACTGCACTGTCTGCAGTGAGTACGACGACCACCGCTCTTGGATTCTATTCATGCTTTTTATCAGGCAGAATAGAGTCACTTTGGAAGGTTTCTATATAAAAAACAATTAAAAAAAATCATGTGTCATGATTGTAGCCAGCAAATTCCTATAGCATCGATCCGAAGAACTCCGTAACATTTTCACATATTCGGCAGAATTAACAGTAACTGAAACAGAACTGAACTGAACTGAACGGCCATGAGAATCTTCGAAAAAGCAGGGTCCAATGATTCCTTTTGCAGAAATGGACCTCGAATTGATCTTGGGAAAATGAAGTGGCCTCTCGTCTTTAGCCTTAGGATTTTATATGAATGTAATTTCAAATGTAATTTCAAAATAAAGCGGTAATGATGTGCGGGATAACCCTAATTCAGCCGAACGTTTGCGCGTCGATAAATCTAGATTACGTCGAACAGAAGCGGAAACTTGTTGCACGTTCACTTTCAGTTAGTTTCACATTTAGCATAGACCAGGTCTCTTTAAACTTATTCACCTATTTCTTTATTAAAGGAACACTCGGGCACTCATTTAAGTCGAGTAAGTCGTATTCAACGCGAAATAAACGGCTCACAGTAATAAGCGAACTGTTGTTTAAATAAAATTGTTTCACACAGTAAGTACACTGCGGTCCCGTGAAGCGATCCATTGCGATAAAACTACCGAGAAACGAGCTAGTGGTCAGACCTCTCCCCGCACCCCGCGCGGCATTTGTTTGAGCGGGATGTTAAATTCAAATGTTAACGAATTCTTGGTCCACCCTGCACTTGTACTGGAGATATACAACTTGATGTAGCCATTAGGAAATTTATTTAAAATTTTTATCATTAAACCGAAATTTTAGCTTTCTGCACTTTTTTTGAAAAAAGTTGCAGTGTTTGAAATATTATTTTCCTCTAAAATTAAAAGGTGCTTAAAAGAAGGTACGTGTCAAAAGATAAGCCACAATTTTAATGCAAATCGATCTCTCGATGTATATGTTAAATAAATCTAATGACATCCTAATCTAAACTTAATTACCTATGTAGATTCAAAGAAAAAAGGTTACCTTTCAGACCTTTTACATTTTAATATTTTTTGAACATCGTATACTATCGCTTTTGTAACAACTCCAGAATCTCTTTCAGAGTGAAAAATAAATAAGACAAAGGCATCAAGACTACCTTTGGGGATATATATAGAAAGGTGCTTTAATCTAAGTTACATAATGGCAGGGACTAAATATCACTCGGTACGGGAGTCAGTGTTGTTTTTTTTTCGAAGTGGTTCGTAAATTAAATGCTCCGTATAGAATTAATTACATTTCAAGTACAGAGTAGCTGAGAGCTGTGAATTATGACATATACAGGGGTGTTTTTGCTAGTTAGAACGTTTGTTTTAAGGCTTACAAATACCGACAAAAAAATTAAATAAAACGTAACAATAGGTGTCGTTATTCGCGTTAATCTTAACGTATATTTAGTTGTTGTGATGTTTGTTCAACACTTATTGAGGAACCTGTTTAATTTCTTTTAATGTTATGAGGTAATTAAAAGATAACTAAGAAATTGTTACAAATGGATATGTTCTAACATATAAATATTAGTAAATCAATCGTCTCTGTCATAAAAATGCGTTTAGTAGACCATTTTACTACTGCCTCGTTAATCTAGTGGTTAGTATACGCAATTGCTGATCAAGAGGTCTCAAATTCGATTCCCGGGTCGGCCCATAAACGCGCTATTGAGTTTTTCTAATTATTTAAATGCTTAATAACAACCAACTTCCGTGCTTTGGAGAGCACTTAAAGCCGCCAGTCCTGCGCCTTATCTCTCCACGGTTGTGTCGAATAGCCGTCCCCTCGAATTGTAAGAGTGAAGGAACAGAGAGTGCACATGTGTTTGGGTACACCCTTGTGCACTATAATATCTCATGCGTAGTTAGGCTGGTCTCCGTTGAAACTGGCCACCATGACCGAGATCAGTTAGGAGTAATCGTCATCATCATCATCACCTTATACTGTGAAAAGTAAAGTTTCCATGAGGTTTTAATTCATTCATTTATTTATATTCTAAGTGAAACAAGTACAGCTATACTCGTATGTTTTATATGTTTATGTTCATTTTATGTATTTTATAATTATATATGAAACATTAAACACACAAATTTAAAAAGTAGAACTTTATCTGTTTGAGAGTGGAGAGAAAATAGTTGATTTTATTTCTTATGCAAATTTCTTTTATTACGTAACTTTCCCGTGATTTTTTTTTTAAATTTCGTGAGTAACTTTTAAGACATGTCAACATAAAATCTTATCAGCTCTCTTTACTTACAGCACTATTATGAATCTTTTTTTACTCCCAACAGCTTCAGGAAACAATTTCCATGCTCAACTTGTCATATCTAACGTAATTTATGTCTCATATCATATAGGTGTGCAGGTGACAGCACAAGCGAGCTTGGTCCCACTTGGTTACACCTGAATACTGTCACGTTCCATCTACAGCTGTGTAACGACAGTATCACGTGATATATGCCATCCTCACACGATGTTACTCACGCGTTTCGTTCAATCCAATTAATGGACACAACACTACAAGGAAATTAGATTTAATTACGCAAAGGTTAAGTTTGTCACATACGTGTATAGAGTAAAAATATCTAATAAGTCGATTATCGATTCGAGTGATGTTAAATTAAACTTTTCAAAGTATTCCTAAAATGTGTTTCTAAATACTTGTTACTCTCCATTTAGGAACAACTTTCCTAATTAAATAAGTTCTCAGATTACTTAAGCGAAGTTTATAAATACGCTCGTCAACATTTAACATAATACATTGGCAACAAATATCTAACTCGTAAACTCTTCGCCCACCTTGCCGAAGCTCGAATATCTGTTTTGATAAAGTTGCAATACATTTTAGCTACGTTTTACATGTAGTAAGGAAATTATTTGAAAGTATCTAATGAGAACTTAAAAATCTAATTAACAAACTCGTACTTGTCAAAGAAAACGGGCTATTCCGTCGGTAAGATAAAATTTCGATAATAATTTATGTTTACGGTTCTTCTCCTTTACATAATTTGGTTTGCTAGTTTTCTGCTAGTCTATAGTCTAGTGTGATTCATTCTATAGATTGAGGCAATTGAGAACTATTTCCTAACTTAGTGAACAAGGGTGGACAAGGAGGAAAACTAACATGGTCATGTTGCCTCTGCTGGCTTGAAAGTAAAGGTAAGGGTTCATTATTTTCAATTGCTCACGGCATATCGGATTTATCTAGAAATAGTAAATTGACACTCAAGTGTATGATATATACTCGTTCTTTGGTGCTTTCTTTGAGGATCCGGAGGAAAAGATTTTTTGTGCGCATTGTTAAGAAAGTTTGTTGTTGTTAAGAACTACTATAGATATGCCAGCGACTTCGTTCGCGTAGGATTTGAATTTTCTATTTTACCCCAGAGATGTGGTTTTTGCTGCGTAAATCCAGATACCGTGGGCAATCCAAGATAAAAAGCCTATGTGGTACCCAGTAACCTCTTCTACCTCCTAGTGTAAATCCCAATAAAATCAGTTCAGTGATTCCAGAGATTAGCCCGTACAAGCAAACAGACAGACAGACAGATACAAATTTTAAAAACTTAGTGTATGTTTTGTATCTTGTTAAAAGTTATAAGTACTTGAGCAAACACAATTTTTTTTCATAAATCACAGACAGACACTTGAATTTTGTTTACATGTATTAATATATTGATCATGATGATAAGTGCACAAAATACGTAAAAACGGCAACAGCAAACCACGACTACTACTACATATATATACACTTCCAGTATAATAACAAAAAGCTACAAAAGAAATTCAACTACAGAGCGATCCGTCCGATTCGAAATCTTTGTTAGAATTTTGGAAGAAAATTTCAAGATCAGAGGAAAGCAAAACTTTGAAAAAATAAGTTTATCTATATACAAAGAAGTGAGTCAAAGTTTATCTATAAAAGAAGAAGTAAAGATTACATTTCATTTATGTTAGATTCAGTTCTAAATAAAAAACGGTTCTAACAAAACAAAAAACATAACTGAAGTCTACCTAAGCCCTTAATCTCGCAAATAAATTTATTGCTACGCTGAGCTTAAACGGTACGAATAAGATTTTAAAGCTCAACAATTCACTGATACTATCATCAAAGTGAAATACGAAATCTTAAGAAAAATATCTTTAGTGCCGAAGGTATAAAGAAAACAAAATCTTTAAACTGTACCCCTCGCTGTTTATATCGTTTAAGATTTCCTCTGTGATGATAAATAGATATGACTGATATCAAAATACCAGGAATAAAAAAAAAACATTTCTTTTCATTTATTCTCATTTCATACAAAAAAATCGCGATAACGTATTCTCTCAAAATAGTACAACTTTATTACCCGGTAAAGGTTGTAGAAAACAGCTAGTTGCGGACAGCACAGGACCGTTTGTTATAGTGAGTTTTAGGAGACGCTTATGTCCAGCTGTGGACCCCTTTCGGCTTGTGCTGCTGTGCTTTTATGAACCTTTTGTGTTAATTAACAAGATTAAGTCAACATACTTAAAAAGGGAATTCCCCTGTTATAATTTTAGACTTAATGCTCAGAACTTCTTATAATTGAACTTTATAAAGAATCAATTTATTTTAAATTATCTAACATTAACATTTGTTATCCATTTTAAAATCAAATGATAAGATAGTAATAAACGAGATGAAATTGTTTACTATGCAAATTGTATTATATCCTTAATGAACTGATATTCGTTATTATACCGAAATGGATTTATTAGATTTCTACTAATTATGTAAATTTTTTGATTGCTGTCATAAAATACATAGTGGTCCAGATATTGATGACATTGAACTTTATTTATTGAAAAGCGGTTAACGATTTGGTTTTGAAATTGAAATTTAAAAAAGCGACCATAATCAATTCTCGAAATTAGTTTTTAAAATATGTAAGTATGTTTATGTTCGAAGAAATAATCATGTGGAAATATACTTTTTCTATAGACCGGGGTAGTTAATGAACCTATAAAAATGTATATAAATGCTCGTATCGAAGTAAACAAATATATATTAATTTAACAGAAACAGTAAACAGAATTAGCTATTAGATCCAAATTGCCACAAGGCATGCCCCTAGTTGTACTACAGTTTTACTGATTAAACATAACCTAGAATTCAATCAACAATATTCTTGAGTCCAAAAATGATTCCTGTATTAATAAAAAAATAACGTAAGTAGTAAAATAAAAGCTTATGAACTAAAAGCTATTAGAGCCTTTTATTAATTCCGTACTCGTCCACAGGAGGACAGCCAATGAGCAAACTCAGTGAACGATCTTCTGTAGGGTGACAATAATATTATTTACTTTATTTTATTATAAATTTACTGTCATTATTCAAATACAAAATTGTTAATTTATTTTATTTTATTATGATTTCATTTAATAATATTATATTTACTTCTGTTCGTCTATTTATACTTCTGAGGAGTTTTTAAGATTCAGGTAGAGCCATTTTAGTTCTATTATCTCATACAATTCACTAAATCGATATATTTCCTTCACTTTTTTGACACTTAAGATTATTATTTATGTTATTATCTCATTTTGTTTGATTAATATCGATTTTTGATTTTTCACTTATACAGGATTAATATTATTGACATTTCATTTTGAATAGGAAGTTTAAATAGATGAAATACAAGAAGTTTATAAGGCAAGTGGTATTCCAAATTAAAACTAACAAAAAATGATGTAAATGGAAAATATAAATGGAAAGTCAATAAAAATACTGTTTGAATCTGCTCTCGAACTCACTGGTGTAATAAAAGGTACTCTCGTTCTTTTTTTTAATTTAAAGAGTCCGCCAAAGTGACGCTACTCTGCCTGTTGGAAAGTATTAATAGAATGCAAAAATTGTTTTCGTCATACACCACCATACGTAACCCTGGCAGTGTAAGGCTCACACACTCATCTCGATAACTGTCACCCCTGCGTCAATGGGCTTCCGGTCTCGCTCTGGCCTACAAAACATGACGGCACGGATACTGTTGCTTTAGGTTGATTTTCTGTGAGAGAGTAGTATTGGCCCGGTCCAGTCGGTCTATTTGCACTAAAATCAGGGTAGCTCTACTATCTTGAGCTATGTTACTTAATCATTAACATTCAACATAGATTGTAATGTGCTTATATCGTATTATTGTATTACGGAAGTTGAATTTATGTATATTCTGCGGGTCTTAGTAATACTTTACTGCCAATACAACAGCTATCTATTAGCTCGGCTATTTATTTAAAAAAGTGTTGGTGTGTTTCAAACAAATTTTGAACACAATCGTAACCGGTTGGAAATAAATGGAACCGCTCGTAAAGAACTTTAACTGCCCGCTTTGCGCAATGTTTAGCAATGATCTTCGATCGCGTTTCAACTGATAATAACTGACGCAAGGCGTCTGTGATCATATATTTACTACTAGATTTTTAAAAATAAAAGAGAAATAAATAAAAAAGCAATACGCTTTAAAGCGAATAAAGTGTATCTATAAACATTAAGTCATGTACAAATTTTACAAATAAATTTACATTATTCGACTTGGATTCGTAGAGAAACTAAACATACAGTAAGAAGAGTAAAACTTCGGAATTATTTTTAAAAAACTTACTCAAATTGTGGTGAATTTTGTAGTCTGAACTTAAAGACAGATAATACACAAAGAAAATTTTGTATTCTTAATCTGAAGCCAATTGATCAGAAGACACAAATATGTTTAAAAAGAAAATGAGGTAAGATATTGATTAAATTAGAGAGATTTATGACATGTTTATTACGTCTTAGTCCGAAAATCATATCATAGACTGCACAATTCTGAATATAAGTCATTTTCTGCTTTAATTCTTTTTCATAAATTTCTCATATCGATATATTAAGAATAAAGTCAATTTCCAACTGCTATATGTTTACAGAAATCCAATCAACGGAATCAATACAATTAGGGGAAAGTCTTAGCCAATATTGTACATCCCAAACAAATGCATCACCTAAATAAACAAGTTTCGACGCAGCCCTAAATAAATTGTCTCATTTTGTCCGTATTTGATGGTGCTCGTCCTCAACCCTTGTCTGACTAAAAATAGGTACAGCGCATGTATTCATTGAACCAATTCATGTGTACTTAATTCTACTGCTCATAGGCTTTCATCATAAGACCGTAATAAATGTTTAATTTATACAGATAAGCTATTAATATTAAGATGGAAGCTATAAATATGAATATTTAAATTTAAAATTGTTTCTAAGAGGGAAAAATCTTAAAAATATAACAGTATGTGTAGGAAAGAAGGTTTTACGCTTTAAAGTAAGCTAACACTTAAAACTAAAGCAAACCTTGGAAGTGTATATAGGGTAGTAAAAAAATGTGTACAAAAAAAAAACTAATTCTATATTTACTTATCAAATCACAGTTAATACTCCATATGTAACAATAACTAAAATTATATTTCAGAGTGGATTACGCAAAGATAAACAAACAGACCCACCGCACCTAAGCACAGTGAACTCTGGGCTCAAGAAATCGTATTATAATAATCCCCTCGTTTAATTGAAAGTACCCATACTACAGTACGTATGTATGTACCTATATGCTACTATAAAAACCCGATCTATGGTAAATCTTAAGGTATCCCACTAAAATTTAAGATTTTTTGACTCTTAATTGCAAAATCCGAACCGTTCTCTGATAACCTTTTTTTTCGAAATTTACTCGGGCCGTCACTCCACCGGGGTTAAGGGTAGGGTGGCGTGTCGGAATGGGACCGACTAAAACCACACCGTGTGCCACTCTGCGCCTGACATAGGAGGGATCCGGGAACAGCTGTTATTACGACATCCAGATCCTTCCTAGCGCCTGCCCGCTACCGCGGGCACCATCTGCGGATACACTCTAACCCAACCTACATAATTAAATAACTGTTCTTCTGACATATTTATTTCAATAATTAGCTTGTCTTTAAGTATTATGTTTTAGGCAAAACAGCTAGTTGTTAATAGTTTCAATATCCTTGACGGATATACGAGTATGTTATGAAAAAAAAAGCCTGAACTAGGAAGCTTGCCGGAATTTGATTTCGGAATGCCCCGCAGGCACTATGTCGATCAACTGTTTGCTTAAGATACGAGTTTGCCCATCGTGCGTGCATTCAATATTTCAAATTCATAATAATATCTACCGCTACATCATATTTAACACATTTGTATATAAATAGGCTTGTTTTTTATTTGTTGATTTGTAATCTGTCTACCACATAAATATAACATCTAGAGTTCCTTTTAAAGTCTAAAAAAGGCACTTAGACAATACGTAAATGTTTTTAGTAATATACATTTTGAGACAACAGACTGCAAAATATTTTTTATAAACGCCAGGCAAAATGCCTCTAATCTACCTGATGGGAAAAATGAATAGAATCCTAAAGCGGTGAGATATTTTTTTATACTAGTTTTTCTTTGCAAGATTCATTTCAGTTGATAACTAAATTCGTAATTTATTCTGATTAGAATGCCAAAAATTTAGCTTTTGTCCTTTTTTCTGAAAACATGTCATCACGTAGGTAGGTTTTTAGGTAGTAGAGCTACGCTGATTTCAGCACGAACGGGCCAGGCTCGACCGGGACAATACTACCCTCCCTCAGTAGACCAACCTAAAGCGACAGCATCTGTGTTGTCGTGTTTCCTTGGTGAGTGCGAGACCGGAGGCCCATTGATGCAGGGGTGACAGTTATCGTGGTAACTGTGTGAGCCTTACACTGCCACGATGACTGTCATGCTTTTTACGTCCCCAAGCGGGACGTGAAAAAGTATCTCACTAGGCCACCATAGTGTGGGTCACCATATCACATTGTCTGTATTTGCAAGGAGTATGGTGACCACAACTCTTGGATTCTATTCATGCTTTCCATCAGGGAGAGGAGAGTCACTTTGGCAGGCTCTTAACATAGAAAAAAACAGATTGATTTATTTATATAGTGTACCGTGGGTTTACTTACTTATAATTTACAAGTTATAGTTATAGTTATATTGTTATTACAATATCACATAATATAGGTGTAATTTGTCTATAATTTCTATATATTTAGAAATATATAAGTATGTTTGTCAGCAGTCTAATTGCCATAGTACAGGCTTTGCGTAGTTTAGGATCAAACGGCCGTGTGTGAGATGTGTGAGGATAATTATTTATCGTTAATATTGTGTCTTTTGTTTATGAAACAATGGACAATTATAAGCACAAAATATAATTATAGTTAATCCCTCTAATGCGTTATCTTACAGTTACTTAAAATGTAAACAATCTTATATTATATAAATAGAAGATAAAATACCGACTACCATTCTTTGTTAATGTAAGTTGTTTATTTAACTTACTAACTTACTTAAATGAAGCACATATCTGTTTCCGGTTTTCCGGTTCCGTTCCGGTTTACGATCCTTTTCCCAACATTCGGTATACTCGTAAACCAATATTATCTGGTATCGCGGGTATGTGTTCGTTAACTTAAAATTTTAGTAACTTCAGTTAAGACTTGTTAAATTTGCCTTGATCATACCCATGAGTACAAAATCGTATATTTTCAAAAAATGAAAATGCTGCAAATTTCAGTAACTTATTTATTTATTATACTTTAGGTGTATAGGTGGACTTAATGCTTAAGGTGTTCTTTTCTAGTCACATTTATCATACCTTTTTTACATCAGTGGTTGCTATTTTATTCAATGGTTCCAATATAGAGTTATTTTTGTGTGCATAGTTTGCGACATTATAAGTAAATCCAATGCATTTATTCTAAGACTGTTATTTTCTAGAAAAGTGTCTTCCTGTCCAATTTAACATATTATTAAAAATAATATTGGAAGAAAAAAAGGGAATTAATTCTTTTTATTTTAAGATTACAATGGTACATGACATGAAATTGTTAAGGAAGCTTATAGAATGTTTCAACAAAATTGTGATTACTTAACTATGGTCCGGAAAGCTTGAAGCTGAAAGTTGACCTAGATTATATTTGACTCACAGAGATGACGAGTAACAGCGGCAATTGCATTTGGAATAATAATTTTGTTAACAATATTTACTTGACAAGATTTGACATTCGAAAACTTCATTTTTGTGGTAAAAAAATTGATTGATTTTTTTTTATTTGTACTTTCTAACAAAAAAATAAATCAATTGACTTTAACAGACATTTGTTTACTTTAAACGTTCAGTCGAATTTGTTGCCCCACACAAAAATGACTTTGTACTCAGTATCTAACAAAGAATAAAACAAAAACAGTCACTAGTGCCCGTTCTTTTCATCAGACCTTTGGGTTATCCAGGATCTGTAGTAGAAATAAGTAAAGGTCGAATCTCCGGGTTTTGACTTATTAAGAATGCGAAATATCATTACCCGTGTTCGTCCTATGAGTGTTGTAAGAGGTGACAACGGGCGTTAACTACGCAAGACAACTTCACAGCAAAGAGAAGGAAAACTCAAAACAAACCTTGCCATCTCGTAATAATTAGTCTTATTGATTCAGAAAGTAATTGAATATAATTTAGATGTATCTAGCTTTAGAAAACGTTTTCACGATTATTCCAATTTCGACAACAAAATCATTGAACTTATCCCATACTGAGGTTTAGTATACCAACAGAAATACTATTAAAACATTCAATGCTCTTAGTGTTAAGTGAACCGCCGACTTTTGGGTAATTTTGTCTAAGTAACTAAATCAATTATTAGCGTAGTTGCATCGCAGTGCGCTTTTATGTGTAATTCCTGACCTAATGAAACACAGCAAGATCATTCCTTTATTTGAGACACATCTGATCCTACAAATCATAGACCTATTTCAGTGTTTCCTACTTTCAGTTAAATTTTTGAGAAAATTATACTAGATCAGCTGTAAACTTACTTTGGTAAAAACAATATTCTACATAGAAAACAATTACAGAAAAATAAACAGCTTTGAGCTATTCATGGAATGTATGTTCTCAGTTATAGGTAGTCACTGTGGGATAAGTTTAAAGAAATTGGTGTCATGACAGTCCCATCTCAGTACCTTTCTGAAAATTTTGTGTTTGTAAAGAAAAATAACATAAATAGTGTACTTCAAAGAAATAATGTATAAATGTATAGCTTACAAAACGTAAGCAAGTCTTTTCGATGTTACGGTGTACGATTCTCCAATAAAATTATAAGCAAATTTTAAAAATTAAATTTTAACAAATTTAGGTCCTTAATAAAGTATATAAAAAGCTAGTAGGACTGCACAGTTTTGATATTTAAGATCTTGATATAAGAAAAAACACTTAACTAACAACAAAACACAGAAAAGACACAGAAATCATAATTATTTACATTTATACAAAGTAATTTAACAGACCATTAAAAACGCACACATGAGAGTTTGAATAGAGCTTCACGTAGACGTTCACTTGTTACATTAACAAATAAATATATTGTTAAATTTAAAATCATTGTATATACATTTTTATTACAAAATTACACACCAACATATACTTAACTTTTCTTGCCATAATTTTTACGAGTTTACGTAAAATAAGATTATTTGTGTTACGGAGCAACCGTTTTTATGCTGTGTGTCTTTTAGAAAAGCTTATATTAGAGTGGGTCCTTGTCTAATAATTTTCTTGTTAGGAGACATGTATTGCAAGTATATATTTGCGAAATATTTAACAACTTAGTCTGTTTGTACAATTTTTTGATAGATGTTTTATAATTATATTTAAAAAACACATTAAAAATTTTGTGTAGTCTGTACCAAATTCAGATTGGTTTTGCAAGCGGTATCCCAAACCTCAACATGTGGTTTATTTTATATTATGTAAATGACAAATTTGCTTGGGATTGACGTTGCTCACTTCCAAATTTACGCTCGTAGTGTTTGAAAGTGTTGAACATTTAATTTACTCTTGTATTTCGTACATTGTCTTTTGAATTTGATATTTTTTATTCATTTCTTTTCATAAGTTTAGATTATATAGTAGTTTTTTTGTGTATGTTAATGTAAATACAGTCTAGGCTTGTAACATTAGTATCTTTCTGGTGGTTTAGTGTATTTTCACAACCTACCCAATTGTCTTGCTGGCGGTAGTATCGCATTTTAGATCGTTGATCTTGACTAAAACCGGTTGGGTAACACGATGGCTGGGGCTCGTAAACCATCTATGTGCACAAACCGACTCAAAAATGTGGTCCTTTCTTCAAAAGGCCAATCCAGACCTTGTACTGTACTTAATAACTAGTATACTATACTTACTTAATACTTAATTACTTAATTAATTATATAATATAAATAAACAGTTACGACCTGGTTGGCAAATTTAGTTTATGATAAAACTGAAAAGATAATTTATCCTTTAAAATAAGTGTCACATCAGACATCTAGCTACCATGACCAATGTTACAAAACAAAAACTCTAAACATGTATCCATTTTAAAAATCCGTCACTACTTTCTATAAAATTGCAGTAACGGCTCTATTTGCCTGTACGACATGGTACGGCAATAAACTCAAAGATATAATACTACGAACATCTGATTTCAGAGATCCAATATCGTATTGAATACCAATATATTTGAGTTTATTTGATGTGAATAGAACTTGCTCAAAGCGCGATATCAGGTGAACAGTTATTACCGAATCGGCTGCATTCTAGATCATAGCTTGATTGCCGTTTCATTCACTTCTAGCCGGTAACACGAAGCCTATGTGTTTAATTACCAACTCTATTTTAGAGAAACATTACTTAACGTATCAACGTTATTAAGTAACAAATTAGCAGAAGGTTTGTCGCAAGCAAGTTTGTAAACAAAACGGTTCTTTCGATGAAAATCCTTGCGTAAAACTTTCTCCAAACTCCACTTCACAACGCGTTTCTCCAAATTAGAGGTAACAAATACAAAAAAAAACAATCTTTTGTTTAGGTATAAGTTTGTTAGCCAACAATCCTATTTTCGAGCTCTTTTTATTCCGTGATCACTTGTTTGTTACCAATGAAAGCAGCAATTTCATTTGAAATATAAATTTTAATGATGTATTATCTTAACATTTCTGAAGTCGTACTTATTTACTTATTAATATTTCATATACCTACTTGATGAATTAATCTTCCTTAGAAATATTTTAATTTCGAAATGTGAGAGAGTGAACTGAATATTTATTCTCCTCTTTAACGTTAAACTTGTACATTTCAAAGGCTTCCGACTTCTACATTTAACTAGCTAGCTTTTAGTAACATAATTATTACGATACGGCGTAAGTCAGTAAGAACATTTCGTAATTCATTTAAAGAATCTAGAAATTATTCTAACAGTTTGACATAGTTGTTGGGTTCATCAACAGCATTAAACATTCCACTGCTGGACATCTCCTTAGACAGGAGGTTTTGCCACGCTGGCAGACGCTCTTTGCAGTAATGTTCTTCTGCGTAATTCACTCCCTTAGTCGCCTTTAACGACACCCATGGGATGAATAGGAGTGGTGACTCTCGGTATTTTTAATCCGTCACCACACACGGACATGGTCCTTCGAGTTGTATTGAGTGTTTTTTGTTAGCAATGGTGTATGTTAATAAAATAACCTTAACACGAGTCTCGACAAGTTCTTTTCTAACAGTAAGAATAATTGAAAACGGTGAAAACGGTGTTCATAAATATTAAGCAAATTGTGTTCAAT
The DNA here is from genome assembly GCA_949316085.1 of Hypercompe scribonia. Classification (NCBI taxonomy): domain Eukaryota; kingdom Metazoa; phylum Arthropoda; class Insecta; order Lepidoptera; family Erebidae; genus Hypercompe; species Hypercompe scribonia. Next base: position 7,499,062 of record OX438972.1, on the reverse strand, counting down.
TGTGAAGAAAGGTATCATAATTGACATTTAAATTCATTCACAAATACTTAGTTAAGACGCCAACCCAGTTTTGGATTAAGTCTGTTAAGTAACTCTTTTGATTCTTTTGATTATGTTGAAATATGACTAGAAGAAGTTAAAATATTTATGTTAAAACTTTACTGACCTTTGAGTGTCAAACAATAGTTGTATAATAACAAAAATACAACAGCAATACACAAAACTTTTAACTATCTTCTGGAAATATCTCTCAAAAAACGAATTGGGGGAGGCCTATGTCCAGCCAGCAGTGGACTGCAATAAGCTGTTGATCATGGTCATGATAATGATATCAGAGACTCAGACCTTTACATTTTTTTTTGTAAAATTGAACTAATAAGTGTATTCCGTGTATATCTTATCAATTCCGTTGAGATTTTTCCGTTCCATCAAAAAAAAACTACATCAATATTGTGTGAGTAATTTACAAATTCACCACCTGAATTAGCTTATGTTGACGTAGTCAGAACAGGTGCAAACTAAAAAAAAAACAAAACCTAAATAACCTGCTGCTAAAAACACTTGAGAGTAGTAACGATTTCTTTTTTTTTATTTACACTTTATGCACTTTGTACATCGGCAGACTTAATGCCCAAGGCATTCTCTTCCAGTCAACCTTAGAGTGGTATAGAAATATTGTAAGGGAGATACATAGAGGTTATATTGACAATTAAAATATACCATACATGAGTAAGTCTACATACATGAACACATACAATACATACAACATAAATACACATATAAATGTACACATGCATACATAAATATACACATACACACATTTAGATTATATTCGTACACTATGACAACTTGACTATAAGCTGAGCCAACTATCGATAAGACGATTCTTCAATCTCGTTAAGAAGGAGATTATGTACATTCTTTTTTAATGTAAAACGGTTTGTGGACATCCTGACTTCGAGCGGGAGCGCATTCCAGAGTAGTACTGCCGGAACAAAAAACAAAGAGTTCACGAAATCAGAGTTGTGAGAGGGACATTAGAGAAGCAGATTATTTTCTGAGCGAAGGTTTCTATCGTGATTAGAGGATAGATAACGGAGGTACGGAGTAAGATATGTAGGTGAAAACGGTTAGTTGAGAAATGAAAATAGGGCAGTTAGTGCTCGCAGATTGCGGGGCTGGCGAATAGGTAACCATTTTAATTGGAAACGTAAAGCAGACACATGATCATACTTTCGAAGATTAAATTTTTTGTTTCGTATCGTTTCGTAAAGTTAGTCAATTTTTATATATTAATTATATAGCAAAAAAAACGTAGATGTTAGAAAGTTTTAGCTGCCCAAATCAGGATATTTATTTTCCATTAAATTCAATATTTAAAAACTGAACTGGTCATATCACACATCACGGTAAAATGGAAAGATTATTATGAAAATCTAATTTCTGCCATTACAAAGTAACCAAAACTCATGTAAAAATAATATATAATACTTCTTATTTCTATTAGTATAAAATACTATTGTAATAATAAAATAAAGCACATCATTGTTAAGCTAAGTCAAAGATCAATTGGTCTTTAAACGCCAACTTCACAACAAATACGGGCCAACGACGTCTATAAGTCTCTATTAAGCTTTCTTTCGCTATTATTTTACGTTTTACCCTCTTTGTTCCGGAGATGAGAGGTCGATCGAAAGCGAGGGCTTCCATTAATCAACAGGTTTTATTACTTTCTATTTTGTGGGTTTCAACGTTGTTTGAAAAAAAAAGACAGAAAAAGGAATTACATCTATTGAAGTTCAATTAAAGAACTTTACCTATTGTAATTGAAGTAAATTCGGCATATTTAAATTTCATGTCATTTATTATTCATTCTAAGCATTCCGATGAGAAATTGCTTAAAACTTTTCCAAGTGAAGTACTATTAACAATGTATTTTAAAAGCCTTTGAATGAATAGATGTTGTTTAGAGCTATCTTGCTTAATTCAGTTCTATACCTACCATTTACTGACAATAGTCGAAGAAGAAAATACCGTAAACTGTAATTTATATGCACACATATACATTTATTTACATGTATAAAGTACTGGTTACTAGTTTCATGAAAAAAATCAATTGTTATAATGTCTGTTGACTATAAGAGTCTAAAACATTTGTTATGATCTCGTGCACTATGTTGTTCAACGACATAATATCTGTGTTGTTGAATAAAAAAAACGAAGGTAAATTTTATTACAATCATTCACACTAAACAATGTATGTACCAAACGAAACGAGACCGACGTGACGGAAGACCACATTGTGAGTTTATAAAATCGATTGATTATAAAATCGGTCGATCACCGACCGCGACGGTACCGTGTTATGTTGCATGTTTTGTTGCGCCATCTGACTAGCTGTTTGTTCCAGCCTTTAGGTGGTTTCTTACTAGGTCTCTAGGTCTAGGTCTCTACTACTCGTGTGAAGTAATGAGAAAATAACGCTTTACTTTTGTTAATGTTTTTTTAAAAGACGATATCGTTATGTGGTTTTAATAGACATAAAATTTTTATGTTGCTCGGTCCAGGTAGCGCTCTCATATGAAATTGGCTAATTTTTAAAAAGATTGATCTAATAAATTTGGTTAGGCCTTAGAATAAAAGCAGGATGGAGATAAGAAACTATGTTCGGTTGGCCAAACAAACATAATAATATCGTTTATTGACAATCTTATTATGTATGTTTGGTTGACATATTGTCAGTAATATATTATGCGGTATTATTGAAAATTGTTATGGATCTCTAGAATTTTTGATTGTGTGACGCTAATATCGAGAGGGGGCAAGTATGTTGTCAATAACATAGTAATATGATAAATGATAAACAACCGGTAAAAAATTATTGAGGGTAATATTGCATTTTAATATATTTTTTTATTATTATTGCAGGCACTGAATAGATTATTTATTGCTGTCAATGATAATTGAGACTTTGGCACACCTGATGATAAATGGTAACCTTAATCAACAGATACGAGTGAAGGTTGCGATATGATATGAATTACATTATAACGTTTTTCTCCAGAAAGAAGTACAATTCGCCAATTAGCTTACCAGTTTGCACAAAAAGATGGATTTGGAGTGCAATTTTAACAAGGAAATCAAAACAACTCGAGGTTGAAAAGCTTCCTTGAAAAAAATCCTGAAATAATTTTAAGACAAACTGAGGGTTTACCTATTGAAAGAGGTCTAAATGTTGATTTATATTTGGTTAGTACTAATGAAGCGTCTCAGTAAATAATAGAGAGTGATTGAATTATTATATTTCTTTTCTATTTGTAAATTAAACATAGAAAGGCGTACATCAGGTAATTATCCACCAAAACAGTTTTAGCGTTAGGCTCCTGCCCGCCGCAATAGACACCTATCCCATTTCTGAGAGGTCAAATAATACAGGATTTATTATAAACCCCTACTAATTTTATTCGCAATAATAAACGTAAACATCAAAGATTTATATTTGGTATACATCGTAAATTATACGTAATATATTTATTTTATAACAAAGCTTTTCTTAAAAGTGGGTCAACTATCCGGCTTTAACTTATATAACTTACCCTGGATTTCCACAAGTCTAAGAAGTATTATGTTAATTAAAGTTAGACTTCTTAAAGATCCTATTCAAATATTTTCTCTATTTGCGTTTAACTCTAGAATATGCCTTATCGGAAGTTAAATAAATCCAGTCCGACACGAATATTAAACATATCTAATTATCTAATTAAAATCTAAAACGGCTCAATTAAAAAGTAGATAAAGAAAAGTACGAAAAAATAAATTATTTTCAATGACGACAAACAAGTAGGTAAATGCCGAACACTGTCACGTTCTGATTAACTGAAATTTCAGGAAGGCAATAATTTAAGATAAGGCACAAAAAATACTACAAATTATTAAACATAACGAGATCGCAATACTTTATCTTTGAAAACTTAATGTAGATACTTAACTCTTTGGTTCGCAAACGGTTTAAAATGTCCTTTGTTGGGCACCCTTGTTATTGTTATATTACAAGTGAATAAGAGCTTAAGTCTTATTGATAAAATTGAACAATAACAGTTGAAAATTAAAGTGGAGTCTTTAATAGATTACAAATATAACAGAACAAAGCAGCGTCCTTCATGCGGTATATAATTTCCATTGTAAACTTTGAGCTGAGGAAGACTAATTAGACATTGTCTATTAACCATTTACTATAAATTTAAACACGATTCTTTAGAATTATATATTTGGCAACTATACTTCGATATATTTGGACCGATTCGATTGAGTCGATAAGGTAATTTCTCCGTTGTTGCACCAAGTGAATGAAGATAGCGATTAGGAGGATTAAAGGGGATAGTAGTACCCTATTATCCCCTTAAATCCCCTAATTGCAAAGAAGGTAGACAGAATACAGTGTTGATAAAAACTGTAGTTTTACCCTAAAGAGGGATGAGTGATCGTCAAAAGTTTTCGAAACTAAAAACCGAGAGAAAAAGGTTTTTGTACTCTTTTTTCCCTTCGATCTAAAAACCCAGAGACAAGAGGGTCACAGATTTTTATGCACAGAGAGAACTGAATATGTTTCACCAACGCGTAGTAAAAATCACATGAAAGTGGAAAAACATAACAGAGCTAGCCTCCAGGTGCAATTTATTCGGCAAAACCGTCGCCGCTATATAGGTTTTGATAGTCGACATTTAATTAAAAACCAAATTGAGAGATATCAACACAACTGTTTGCGATTAAAACAAACTCTGAGATTTTCAATATTTGGATTGTAAGATCAAAAGCCGAAAATCACCGTCGTTTTTACCAATGCCCGGAGGCACTTTAACAGGAAGGTAAGAAGTACATATATCACAGATTTACTCATTACCTCTACCTTACCTTACCTCTCTTCTTTTTATACTAATGTGTAACTATAAGCTTAGTTATTTTAACCCAAAATATCTTGTAAATGAAAGTATCGGAACGTATTTTAGTTCTAAGTTGAAAAAATACATTATATTATCAAAGATGTTCATGACGCTGTCTAGCTCGCTAGTTCTAAAGTTTGGGCATGTAATAAAGACACCTAAATAAATATTTCTCTGTATATTTACATATTATTTGTACCCAGACTAAATCAAATGGTCATATTCAGACATACAAATATGTTTACTGAACGTAAATCGAACCCACAATCACCGAATGTCAGTGATGTCAGTGGCATGCTCTACTGAAATCGCCTACCAACGTATACACTAACGCTTGAGATTTTATATACGTTATAATGATACTTATCCTTGTATGAATAATGAGTGGCCAGTATGACACGAAAAAACTTTCGAAATAAAAAATCAGCCCGAATTAGAAAAAAAGAGTACGAAAAAAGACGATTATAAGAGGTTTCAAGATTTTATTACATTTCTGTTCATACTACTTGGTTATTTGTATGTTAATTTTAAACACGATCACAAATTGCTAAAGATAGATTGCACATGAATGTACAATATAGTATTAATGGTAATATATATAAGTTTACAAGTACAACAACATTGTTTCACAATGTCGAGACATGCTGATGTTCCATTAAAATCCTCTGCCTCGTACTACATGTAAAGCCATTATATCAAACAGTGCATTCATGCACACTCTGGATTGTCGATCTATATACTTGGATACTTTCATTTTAATAAAAAACTTGCGAAGTATTTAATAAAGCTTTGCTCTTTAGTGCGTGTAGAAGAATCTACGAATTTGTATTGTATCTGTGTGGTTATTCAACTTTCACAGATGCCAGTATAAAATATGATAGAAGTTCTCCTTGTGCACCAAAAAGTTAAACAAAAATCCATTCACTCTTCATATTATCATGTTAATGTTGGTCGAAATAAATGCATTAAACTAAAATAAGAAAAGAAGGTCAGCCAACAAACAATCCAAGGACAAGGAACTGTCCAATTTCACAGATTTTCTTTTACTGTCATACCTGTAAGTTTTACTGCACACCTGTTAGAATCACACTAGTAATATTTATATAGTATTACGAGATAAATAATTAATGTAAATATTGTACATACGTACAAAATAATTTTAATTCAATCTATACTAATGTTATAAAGCTAAAGAGTTTGTTTGGTTGACCACACCAATCTCAGGACCTACTAGTTTGACTTTTGGTCTTGGATGCCCAGTTATCGATTAAGGCTAAAAATTTTATAAAACCACGCTACTAACTATAAGAACCGATTATCAATTGTTCGTTTTGAGAGACACGGACGAAGTCACGCGGGTCAGCTAGTCTATGATAACCATGGCCCGCCCTCTTTTTTAAAACTGGTTAAAAATGTTAAGAAAAGATAACCGTATATACGTAAATTTAAAAGTCTGTTTAGTATAAAATGATTATAAAAATAACGAAAAGCCATATAAAAACTTTTGATTACTCATAATAAAAATATTTTTGATATTTCAAGTTTATTTTATGATTTTCGCCTGTAGGTACTTTATATTCAGTTCCGGCGAAGTAATAATGATGCAATAATGAGAAAACTTTTTCAATCGTAGACTTTAATAGACAACATAATTTAGTCTTGAGCACAAGTTATAAACATGAATATCTAATCTCATCATGTTCTAAATGAAACATTTATAATACCTTCACAGAACTAATACACACACAAAGAACAACAATTGTTTTTTTATGGGAAGCATAAGTAGAATTCAACACACTATGGCAGCCTAGAGAGATGAACTGTGCTACCGTCGGCATGGGAATGTATATTGCCAAGTGCTAACATATCATTGATATGCAGAAGAAACGGTGTAGGCGACAAGAAGGAACCCTGAGGCATACTTAATCTGCTTATGCAATAAGGCGGCAATCCAGTGTCAAACCCTATCGAAAGCCTTGACTATGTCGTGGCTGATGACTGAGCCTTTTTTTTTTTTTTTTTTTTTTTTTTTTTAACGTGTGGAAACCCCCTCGGGCCGTCACCCCACCGGGGTTTACGGCGGGGTGGTGTGTCGGAATCGGACCGACTAAAACCACACGGTGTGCCACTCTGCGCCTGACATAGGAGGGATCCGGGAACAGCTGTTATTACGACATCCAGATCCCTCCTAGCGCCTGCCCGCTACCGTGGGCACCATCTGCGTATAAACTCTCCTTTTAGGCGACGTACGGCACACGCGGACGTCGCCTCCTCGCGGCTGGCCATTATAGCGGATGGAGGGGAAAACCCGTCCCGTCCACCCGCGGCCACACTCAAGGCGGCATGAGGCGCTGGTACGCGCGCCTCCGCCGCCCGGTTCGCCGGCGGCGAATTGGGTCCGAGTGGAGGTTGTCCTCCCGGGCCTTCTCCGCCGCCTCCTTCCGCGAAATTACGTCTTCGCAGAAGGTTGCGACCGCGGTAAAACAACTGTCGCTACCGACCATGGAGCGTATGACGGCCGGTAGCGAGAGATCTCCTCCAATAACTGCAGTGAGGACCCCACGCTGCGCCGCCCAGGCGGAACAAACCGCCAGCGTGTGCTGAGCCGAGTCCTCACTGCAGTCGCAGTGGTGACAGGCGGGACTCAATTCCCTCCTGGCGACCGAGTGCAGATACTTCCCGAAGCAACCGTGCCCGGAAAGAATCTGCGTCAGTCGGAAGGAAAGGGTCCCGTGCTGCCGCCCTGCCCACTCGGCGATGACCGGCTGGAGAGCCTCTACGGCGGCAAAGCCAGCACGTGGAGCCTCCAGCCGGGACGACCAACGAACCATCGTGGCTCGACGAGCGGCCTCTCGCCACTCGCGTATCTCTTCGGGTGGGGGCCGAATGCCGGTACCCACCCGGAAGTCTGCCGTTCGCCGATAAACTTCGGCGAGCACTTCCGCCTCCAAATCCCACGGGGGAGTTCCGGCTAAGGCGCACGCCGCCTCCGTCGATACAGTGCGGTAACCGCGTATGGCTCTAACCGCCAATATCCTTTGAGGACGCCAGAGACGAGCCCTATTGTGGACGGTCAGAGCCGCCGCCCACACCGGTGCACCATACAGCGCCATTGACCGGACAACCCCCGTGTATAGCCGTCTCGTCGCGACGCTGGCTCCACCCAAATTGGGCAAAAGTCGCCCAAGGGCAGAAGCAGCGCCGACCAGCTTTGGAGAAAGCTGTCGGAAGTGCTCGTCGAAGAGCCACCTGCCGTCAAGGATCAGGCCCAGATACTTCATCTGGGCCTGAACCGGCACGAGGACCGAATTGACTACAATGGAGGCGCCAGAGGGTGGACCACGACGGGGCCCATGGAACAAAAGGGCCTCCGTCTTGTCCAGGGCCACCCGTAAACCCAGCGCCTCAATACGCCTGACCACCAGAGAAACTCCCACGGTGGCTAGACGCGCCACCTCTTGAAAGTTCGCTCCCCGGGCCGTGACCAATGTGTCATCGGCGTAACAAATTACGCCCAGCCCGGGGGGAAGGCGACCTCGAAGGGCCCAGTCGTATCCCATGTTCCACAGGAGTGGTCCGAGGACAGACCCCTGCGGAACACCGCACGACATGAGCCGCCGCCTGAGAACACCGTCTCGGTCCTCGTACATGACGGTACGCTCCTCAAGATAGTCTGCCACAAGCCGCCTCAGGTACTCTGGCACCCCGTGGAAGTGGAGTGCTTCCCTGATGCAGCTAAATGGCAGACTATTAAATGCATTGGCGATGTCCAACGACACCGCCAACAGCACGCCGCCACAGCTCACCGCCTCTTCGGTAACGGCCCTCAGGCGCAGCACGGCATCGACCGTCGAACGCCCCGCCCGAAAACCAAATTGGGCGTCCGATAGATCGGGGCCCACCTCGCAGAGGTGCCGGACGATGCGGGCAGAGAGTATCCTCTCAAACAGTTTACCCGCCTCGTCCAGCAACACGATGGGCCTATACGCCGCCACCGAATCGGCAGGCCGTCCCGGCTTCCGTAATAGGACCAGCTTCCCACTTTTCCAGCACTCAGGGAAGCGTCCTGACGCCAAGCTAGCGTCCAGGACCTCCCTGAGGCGGTCCGACATGTGCTCGAGGGCTCGGGCCAGCACTCGGACAGGTATCCCGTCTGGCCCGGGGGCGGTGTTCTTAGAGCGGATCCGTAGAACAACCGCCCCTACCTCCGATTCCCTGACGGGTGGTACATTTTCCTCGTTGTTCCCCCCGTCGTCTCCGACCATGAAGGCCATCGACGGGGGTGTGTGTTCCACCCGCTGCGGGAAAAGGCCCTCGACCACTTCCTGCAGGAAGCTGGGCTGGAGAGTCTGTGTAAGGGGGGGGCCCGACGTGCGGAGCTTTTGTCGCGCCGCACGATAAGGGCGACCCCAGGGGTCACGATCGAGACCCTCCAGCATCTCCTTACGCTTAATTTCTTTGGCGCGGCTGATGGCCAGCTTCAGAGTTTTCCGCGCCTCTCGGTACTCCTCATGAAGCTGGTCCTCTTCGCCTTCTTCGCGGTGTCGCCGCCGACTACGGGTGTAGGACCTCCGGGCACGAGTACAGGCCGCACGGAGGTCCGCCAACTCCTGGGACCACCAGTAAACCTCCTTCCGTGGAGGCCGACAACCTCGTATGCGGGGCATGGCCGCATCGCAGATCTGCGTAACTGCATCACGGAAGCGACCAGCCCCCATGTCAACCTCCTCGGCCGGGGCCTGCGGAGACAGCCAAGAGTGAATAATGGCCGCCTCCTCTAGTAGATCCCTATTTAGTTTGGCTACAGCCCACCGCGGAAAGCGAGAAGAACGCCGCGCCGCGTGACCCCTACTGGGGTCCTGGGTCCGGGAGAGCTCAAATCGGATGTAGAGGTGATCCGAGAGCGTCTCAACCTCTTCCAGGACGCGCCAGTTCCTTACTCGTGCGGCGAGGGCAGGGGTAGCGAATGAAAGGTCCACTATCGACCCTCCCTGCTGTCGCACGCACGTGTTGGTGGAGCCTCTGTTTAATAAACAGAGGCCCACCGAGGCCGCCCACTCCTCTACGGCCTCGCCCCTGGCATCCGTCCTGGGGGAACCCCACGCAATGGATTTCGCGTTGAAGTCCCCCAGCACTAAGACGTGCCCAGACGTTAGTCGCCGCATCGAGGTTTCCAAGTTGTTAAGGAAAACCTCGAAGTCGCTCAAACTCCGGTTGGGGGAGAAGTATACACCGTATACGGTGATCCCCCCCCACTCAGCAGCAACATATCCAGTGCCCTTGTCTCTTAGCGACAAGGGCGGGGAATGAGCCGCCGTGGAGCCGACGACTGCCACAGAACCGTCCCGGTCACCCAACCAATTTGGACGGGGAGGAACATAATAAGGCTCCGCGGCTACGGCAACGTCGATCGACCACTGTGCCATGGTTTGCAGGAAGAGGTCCTGTGCCGCGGCACAGTGGTTCAGGTTCGTCTGGACAAGGAGGTTGGAGACTTGGTCCATTACTGAACCGTCTCTACAACCTCCTCCATGGGCGACGATGCCGACGTGCGAACAGTATCGGAGGCAGCCTGGGTCGACTGGCTAGCCCCCGACACTTGTCGAGAATCGCGGGGAGGTTTGCACCCCACCTGCCCCATCTGGTGATTGGCGGGCTTGTTACCCGCCGCACACACTGGGCAGTGAGGGGCGGCAGAACACACTGCCGCCTTATGCCCCGGTCGACCGCAGCGGAAACATAGTCCGCTGCAGTCAAAACGACTTACGCACTTGGCGCGTGTGTGCCCCGATGTCAGACATTTATAGCATCTCATCGGTCTCGCCGCCAGGACTGTGATCCTAGCGCTCACGAAACCGATGAGCAGTCTACCGGCGTCGCCCAAAATTTTGGCTGACGCTACGGGACAGCTGACCCACACTGCGCCAAGCCCTCCTGGACCGGGGCGGATGGTGCCGACCCTAATGTTGTCCGCGTTGCACCCTGTCTTCTCTCTTACTGCAACGCAGACATCCTCGGCCGTAATGGAGTCGTCCAGGCCCGAGATGCGCAACTCTGCACATTTGGTAGGCCTGGCGATCTTCACACCATCCGTGGCTGCAAACATGCCCCGCAACTTCTCGGCAAAGGCATCTGCCGTTTTTGCACCTTCGGCTCCAGGGAACTCGAGCACTCGAGCTCCTGTCTGAGCAAGACGCAACCTGACTCCTACAGTCCCCGTGTCACCGGCGAGGCCAGCCCGGGCCCTCTGAAATATGGCCGCGTAGGACAGTCCACCGCTACCCGTCTCCGGTGACACCGTGACCACCACCGCCGCGGTTTTGGGCACCTGCAGCTTGCGCGGCTTCTTTGTAGGGGCCACTACCACCGATGACGATTGCGGGGTAGAGGCTGCTTTATGAGCTGCCTTTTTACCCCGCTTTCGGGACTTAGCCCCGCCGACTATCTGCCAACCATCTTTGGATGGGGCAGATGCGGAGGGGGCAGGTGTAGTGGTGCCAGGTATACCTGTTGGAGTGGGGAGCGGAGGATATTCTGCTCCAGCCTTTACTACTTTTTTAGGCCCGGATTTCGATGCAGCCGTCTTGGTTGTTACCCCGACCGCCTGTCGTGCCCTCGGAATGGCTACAGGAGCAGCCGACAGCGACGCCGCCGCCGCATAGGACACACGACCGCCCACAACTGGCAGCGATGTTGGCACTGATGTGACCTTTGGTCTATGGGCTCCGAGCGGTGGCCGGACAACAGGGGCCGGAGGCAGTCTTGCCTCTAGGCCAGCAAGACGGCCGTCCATCATGCGCCACACAGCGTCGGTAATTTGGCGCAATTGGGCGTCAGCGATGGCACCAATATTGGGAGATGGAGCAGGCTGAGACGGGGTCGAGGCCGGATCCTCTGCCGGACGATGCGCCCGGAATTGGGCGAACTGAGCGCTAAGCTCAGCCACTTGCCCGGTCAGGCGGTCGTTGGCTGCCTGGAGACGAGCTACGTCCCCCATGAGGTCTTCCACGACTCCAGCAATGGCAGAGGAGGAGTCCTTAAGAGCCCTTACGAAAGAACTCTTAAGGTTCCTGGATTTGGTGGCCACTTTTTGGATTATGGCCACCCCCATATTTACTCTCTCCTGCAAAGACACCGGTGTTTGGGAGACAGAATCCCTTTCCACCGGTCCTCGTATTTTTTGCAGGAGATCAGCTATCTCCTCCTCCGCCGCGCTTTCACCCTCCGCTCGGACCCTTCTATAAGCTTCTGCCTTGGAGAAGACAGAGCCTGATGGGGTCGAGATTGGAGTGCGTGATCGACCTCTGCGGCTGCTACCCACTTTAGGGGGCAGCATCTCCTGGGACGTATCACTCTCCTCGTCCCTGGAGTATCCGCGCTTTCGACTTTCGCAGAGCTCCATCCTTGTCGACTCCAGTGCGTCTATAGTTACACTGGAGTTACCTCCGTCCGACGGAATTGCGGATTTGGAACGTAGCCGTTCCGAAGTTCTTCGGCTCCCAGCAGCCAAGATGACTTCTGGGAGCCGCTCCGAGATAGGCGTTCCCTCCAATACGTCCTCTTCGTTTGAAGAGCAGTTATCCGCTCTTACACTCTCCTTCATTTGACTCTTAGTCGCCTTCTTTCTTTCTTGTGTTTGGTTTTTTTTAATAAATTTTTCCATATCTAATCCCACGATTGGGGGAGAAATAGTGGTCGACCCGGGCAGAGATCCCCCAATACCCGGGCAAGCGTAAATTTATGCCCAACCGAGGGGTCCGCAGGTGCCTCGGCTGGGAGTGCGCTTGCGACTGAACTACCCATCAGCCATGCATCCCCTGGTCACGCACCAGAACACGGGATTCGGGGTAATTTTTTATAGAGGTTTTCTTCCTCGCAGTCCGGGCGGTTAAGCCAAGACCCTCGCCCCCGATTGGAGTCGCGAGACTCCAACTCGAGACTACGATATGTCGACGGCGGCAGGGAGACTAAGTCTCCTGATGCCTGCTCAGTGGCAGTGTAAGTGCACACCGAGCCCGTCCTGCCTTTTCCACCGCTGAGCGGAGGAACTCCGACCCTGGAAAGGGTCCCACCATCGTGATTTTTTACCGAGGTTTTCATCCTCATTGCTCCGAAGAGCGAAGAACCAACAGAGGATCCGACAGACACGCCCGCTCTGTTGAACCAAGTCTCGGCCGAATTGCCGAAGAAAATGGCTTCCTCTTCGTGCTAGAATATTAGCCGTTGGCAGTGATGAACAACACCAACGCCAACGTTTCCAGGGTGCACCACGTGGAGGTTTTCTAGCCAAGCACCCCCTGATGACTGAGCCTGAGCCATGCCTATCCATAGCCTTACTCTAAAGGTGTGTGAAGTATGCTAGGTGATCACCCGCAGGTGATCAAGCTCAATCTATAGCCATATTACCGGTCACTCAATAAGGAATGATTATGCAGGTAACGGAGGAAAATGCATAATTTAAATGAACGAAATATAACAAAATGTAAATATATATGAACTTTAATTTCAGATATCTGGGAATTTCAGATATTCTATGTACGAGTATGTATGTGTTTTCCTAGGTAATGATTACTATTTGTTATTTACTTAAACAACATTAAATTATTTAAGCCAATGACACGTTTATGCTGGTAAAACATTAGTCAATATTTTGTAAAATTTACATACCATATTCAATGGTAAATACAATTTAGCTTCTTTGAATGTACGTCAAGAGACCCACTTTAACGACTATATTGAATAATCAATATAATGATTGACATAATTTTTTATTATTATTTAAAGATTAAACAAGTCTCCCATTTTATGATGAAAATATTATATCCAGAAGTCAGTATGGTTATTATTAATCCACATAAAATATATAAACGAAGCAATCTCATAATAAACATTCCATTTTCTTCACTTAGTGATTGACGTGAGGCGTAGACATTTCTTCAGTACTTCTTATTTACAGTATGTCTTTACTTTCAAAATGTATTATCTAGCTACAATCGTTACCTGAAATAACATTTAATGACATAATTTAGAACCCGTTGCTAACAAAATCAATTCAGTACTATCGGATTATTGGAGTAATTAACATATTTCTAACAATGACTTGTCTACGTTAAACAAATATTTCGGTTGTTCGTGCAATTTGGCAATCCTCAGCTCCAAGGGCAAAGATTATACAATTTAAATGTAAGACGTAAGAAATTCTTTGTTATACCTATAAATTAGAAAGTCTGTGAACACATATGTTTCATTCCAACACCGATTGTTTTAGAAACAATTTGATTGCGTTTGTTTCCTAATTCACACGTCTGTGTTATTTCTCAAGCCTTTGTTAGTTCAGACACCGTAACATTATGGCTGCCTACTGATCATTTATTAGACAAATACAATCTCTTTTAACAAATACAATTAGAAACATGTGAAATGTTAGGATTGTTGAATTGGTAGACCTTAAAAACCGGTTCTTAAAGTATTTAGTAAATAATGCTCGTAAAAGCTGTTCAATCTCTATTAATAAAGTAACTAGTCAACTGCGCATACGTACGTACTAAATTCCCATTCTCAACAAGTAACTACTTCTTCTAAGTAATTTCTTTTTAAGGTTTTCCTCTCTTATAAGATATTTTCTAAGACTTTTTTATAAGTCCATCGACTAATGCTCTTAACTGTTAACCGTGATGGTTTTTTACTTCGTTAAATATACGACAGTTATACATATTTTATTTAACAGAGCAGAAACCAAGCAAGCAAGTCTTTCATTACTTTTCACCGAGTAAGTCAGATTTAATTCTAACGAGAGAACTTTCACTTGGAACTCTTGAGGTGCAGTTCTCCATGGATAGATAATCCGTTAACAATTACCCCCTATAGAATTAAAAGAATAAATATTTTGGTATGTAAGAGGGAGACACAGGTTCCACAGATGCGACTTAGGCTGTTTCTGAGCTATGGGACCATACCAAAATTACATTACGTTTTTATAAACCACAGAGTGAACTAAAGTTGTGCAAAATGTTCGTAAAGATAAACTCGCTGACCCGCACAGCTTTGTCTTTGTCTCCTATTAGTCGTAGCGTGATATCATAAAGAGTATAAAATGTTTACTATAAAAATAATACAGTAAACCAACGCTTTAAAGGGAACAATTCTGTCATGCATTATTTTAACGATAATTTAACCATTTACACAGCGCACGTTCTCTAAAGGATTTATTTTCCCCTGTTATTGCAATATTTTTACAGTTTCTTTATGATACTTCCATTACATTCCTTATTATCATTATTCATACCACAACATTGACTGTGTGAATAGCGTAGCGGTTCCAACAGTCCCCTCGCCACTTTTTACAGTTTCTACTGCGCTGATTGTTAGATATAGGTTCAAATCCCACATTATACAACACCGTGCATGATCCACAAATTGTTTTTCTAAGTATGGGTGTTCTTTGTGTCCGTCCATCTTCACTACACTAACTAAAATTACAAATTATTTGTGCTTAAGTAAAAAATAAGTGTTAAAATCAGTTCTAGCGCTTTTATTTCAAACTGGAGTTGGTTATTTCAAACATTAATTTTAATCAAAATTGATGAGCAAAGTTCGTTAACGAATTGAATTTACGAAAATTTCTCTGATTAGAGAGTATAGGGATCAAAGTTATTTTAAAAAAACAATTTTTCAACCCACTCCAACACCAAAGTAGAAATACACTCGAGTGCAGATTGTCTCAT
The DNA here is from genome assembly GCA_949316085.1 of Hypercompe scribonia. Taxonomy (NCBI): domain Eukaryota; kingdom Metazoa; phylum Arthropoda; class Insecta; order Lepidoptera; family Erebidae; genus Hypercompe; species Hypercompe scribonia. Next base: position 7,483,398 of record OX438972.1, on the reverse strand, counting down.
TTAATGTAATTACAAAGATTCCTAGCAACACGATATTCCATGAGTTCAGCTCATATTAAATTACACGATACTTTACATGCTCACAATTCACTTTGAAAGCTTTTTATTCTGAGCTTTAAATATATATGATAAAAATGTATGATATAAAAAGAATCCCAAAATAATTTTAGCCATACGAGGGATTGGAGCGGCAAAATACGTACGCTATAATCAGCTGATACAGAAATTGGGATAACAAGCGCGAAATTAAATATGCAGATTCGTTGTGCGAATTCAATAATTTATTTAGCAGTTTATTCAGAATGTAATCGAATTTTAGGAAAGATTCTTGTTTACTCGTATCTTTTTGTATCGATAAACCTATATTATAAAGTGTTACATGTGTTTCGATAACGTTAATCAAAGTGACTACCACGGTAGAGACTAATTAATTTTATTGACACATTTGTCTAACAATAAATATATTTTAAATATAGAAAATAACTTATCTCACCTATGTATCTCCATGATGAATTACTTATTAATTTCCAACAGCGCAGCTGCACGTTTATACTGTGGATTATGGTTTTAAATCCGAAACGGAACTCGTGCTTAAAATAGAGATTTTTTTTCGCATTTAGGCATTTCATTTTCAATTTCTTAATACTCTTGTAACTTAATGGTAAAGTAGTTACTTTTAAATTCAAAGATATTTTTGTAATATTAACTCCACAGGTGACTGAATTTATTGAAAACTAGCGTGTTTGTACTAGATTTAATCCATAAAGAAATATTTTCAGTTTACCTAAATTATTCTGAATTACTTGCCGCTGACTCTCATTTTTTGTGCGGGAAATACCCAATACTTTGCAATTTCCACAAGTCAATTATTGTTCTAGGACTCAGTTTACGATTTTAATGCCACGAGAAATTGTTTTTTTCTTTAGCTTACATTGATTTAGTGACGTACATTGAAACCTATCAATTCTTTTATGTTGTATAAATACACAAATAAAGGCAAATAGCAGTTCTTTGGCTTTCATTGTTTATTATTTGGATCCAAGTTTACACCTTACAAAGATATACTCAATACAGCTTTCCTTATTCAGTTTACGTCAGGGTGTGTTCTGATTTTGATATCTCAGATTTCATTTCCGGGTAGGTTTTATTACTGTTATAGTCTTCAGGTCTTCTTGGATCTATACATATAATTGCACTAAATACGGATGTCAAAGAGGTTGACTGAACCGGTAGACGGCTAATTTTTGAAAATGCAGGAGAAGCATTTGCCATTTTCGATTACTTTATTTTTATCGAATGCCTAATTTTGATTCCCCGTTCTGTCAAGTATTGTTACTAATAGTTCTTTTAGACCATTATTATCCCATTAAGAGAACAATAACATACATCTTTTTTTTTTAATTTTCTCACTTGTGCATTCAAAATATTTAAGACTCTCTATTGTTCTTCACGTGGAATAGCATCTTGCATGAGTTCTGGAATTTGAGGTGATCTCTTTTATACAGTATATATATATATATATACATATACATGTATACATGTATACATATATATACACATGTATATATATGTATACATGTATACATGTATATACATATATACATATATATACATATTCGTATTATCTTATTATCTCATATATATATATATATAGTATAGTAGTATAGTATAGTAGTAGTAGTAGACCAATATATATATATATATATATATATATATGTATAAGAGATAATAAGAGATTTTATAACAAAATTTATTTATTTTGTCTTTCTTGTAACGTGCGTTGTTTATTTTTCATTATAAGGGCGCCTTATGTGATAATACTGTACATATCTAAAAAGTTATGGACATGATTTATTGTCATTTCCAGAGACAGACATCCATAAGCTTATTTTTCTTCTAGAAAATATATTCGTTAAGGATTACAGGTACCCCAACACATTTACTTAGTATCTTCATGTACGGACCCACCATCACCATCAACTGCTTTTAACAATCCACTGATGGACATAAGCCTCTCCTTCAAAAGGAGATTTTCGCCTACTACTCTACGCTAGCCAGACGGATTGGTATAGGGTTTGTTCAAGTTCTAGGACGGATCTGGATGTCGTAATAGCAGCGGTTCCCGGATCTCTCCTATCTTAGGCGTTGTTGTAGTTGATTTTGACATGCGTAGTTTGTTCCTTAAGTCGTCTCTTACAACAGCTATAGGATAAATAGGGGTAGTGATGCTCTGTATTCTTAATACGTCGCCACACGTTAGAACAGACCAATATGTTGATCAAATTTGACCATATGATATTGGACTATTGTAAAACTTATATTACGTACGTTACACACCAACACAATAGTGTAATTAAATAGAATAAACTTTTCAGTGCATCTGTTTAGTCAACTGTTAATGTTTGAAGAGAGTTAAAAATTTATTATTTAATTATAAAGATAAAAAAGGGATGTTTGTGACGAAAGAAACTGACAAAGACAACAAAAAAAGTTAAAATGTAAAATCCTACTACTTAAAAAACCTATTACGATTATACGAGTGCTTGAAACAGCTTAATTAAACAGACATGGTAGGTCTACTATTTTTTTGAATCTATGCATTTCAGAATTTCTATCTAAATAATTGTCTTCTTCTATCTTTTTTAGTCCCATTATTTTAGTTTTGATTTTTAACTTTCTTTTTATTTAAATTGTTTTGGAGTCAGATATAATTACGGTACTCTTCCGAGAGTGATGCGAGTTTTGAGTTTGCACCATCGCTCACAGCAAATATTTAGTTGATAAGCTCATATATTTATCCTGTGACTCAGTGTTTTATTTGTCATTTATCTATTTATGCTTTTTAGTTATCTGGTACTCATAGTATAGACTTTCTAGTTTGGGACCAGTTAACTAGTCGTATGTGACATAATTAAAAATTATCGGGTGCAAAAAAGAACCGGGTGCGAGTGCGTAAGCCGCGAACAACTGCTAATAATGTATATTTTTTTAAATGAGTTTACTGAGCTCCTTTACTTGATACCCTACAAGACAACATAACAATAAAACAAAAATTTTAGCACATAATTTTATGACCTGTACGTGATGCCACATTCAATATAATATAACGCGACAACCTATAACCAGCAGACAATTAAAACGCTTGTTATGATACCCCATTCTTCTAAATATGATAAATAATTTGAGAGATACGAAGGAACAGATAATCATACATACACACATACGTACATAGGTTGCTAAAATTATAAGTCTCCTTTTGACTTTGACGTAGTCAGAAAATTGGCAGCTGGTGTTTTAAACTTGTTTATTTATGGTATGATTAAAATCGTATCCTTGTTATTTTGGATAAAAATTTAATCCAATGCAAAATATGTCAATGTACAATTAATTTTAAGTAAACATATAATTAAGGTACACTGGATACTATGTTAGATTTAATTTAAAGTATGTACACGAAGGAGAGAAACGGACTCTCTTTTCTACGAGAAGGCTTATGTCTAGTAATGGGCTGCTAAAGACTGCTGACGGCGTTGTATACGAAAGATGCTCATAGCAACCACGCAACAAGCACAACACTAAATATATCACCCGACGACTTATAGCATGTTGGAGATTTAACTACTTTTTTTTCTTTATTGTAAGAACCTATCAAAGTGACTCTACTCTGCCTGATGCAAAGTTTGAATACAATCCAAGAGTTGTGATTCTCGTACTTATTGTGAATGCAGACAATGTAGCATGGTGACTTACACTATGACGGCCTAATGAGATGCTATTTTACGCCCTGCGTGCGGACGTAAAAAGCATGACAGTCATCATGGTAGAGTACTGGTCTTGCACTCACCAGAAAAATACGATAAAAAGGATGCTGTCGCTTGCAGGGTAGTACTACTCCGGTTGAGCCTGCCCGATTGTGCTGAAATCAGCGTGGCTTTACCTACTTATATAACATTAGTAACTGCTTCAATTATACCTAACCACTTTGTTCATTTTCTATCTTAAGTTAAAAAAAGCCTAATAATGTATTAATCGGACTAAAAATAAAGCGATGTAATAAATTTTCCACTAATAAATATTGTAATACTATTCCAAAAAAAAATATGCGCCGAAATCTAATCTAATCCACAAGCAACCATTTAAACGTTAACGGGTCTCAAATTATATGTACGTGACGAGAAATTGTAAAATCTCTTCACTTACTGTTAGCTAATTGATTAATGGGTCATGGTTCATTCATGGTCACCGCAAATATTGACGACAAAAGACCAAGAGGACACAGTCCAATTAGGTAGACTGATCAGATTCGAACAACCTTGGACACAACTCTACACGTTGCCCGTCATTCGGTCAAGAGAGAAAACAAGTGACGAGCAACTGCCCTTAAGAAGATCATTCCACGACTTGGAAATCACGACACTCTATAATAAAATGCAGAAATAATGAATTTATTTTGTAAGTTAGTCTTTACAGACACTTTCACACGTCGGCTTTTACAGCTAGAAGGCGCCGATATTTCCTAAGACTCACTCTGGGCAGAAATGCCGAAACAAACCACAGTGGTGTTTTTTTTTTAAGTCCGCAACCATTAGACGAAAAATTAAATAATGCGAGCACACTGCAGGGTCCTGGTAGCCTTTTTGAAGAAAGGACCATAATTTTGAGTCGGCCTGTCCAGACGGTATACGAGCCCCAGTCATCGCAAACCCGAACCGTCGTTAGTCGAAATTAACAACCCGAAGCGCGACACTTCCGCCAGCAGGACATTTCTGTAGGCCGTGGAACTCTCAAAACCATCAGAAACACTAAATATACTAAATATCACTTAAAATTATAAGCCTACATATACGTATACAAAAAACTCACTATACACTTCAAATTGAAAATAAAAAATAAAAAATTAAATATAAAAAAGAATAATTAATTAAATGTAAATGCGGAAGAGAGTAGCATCAATCGCAAGCGAGTTTGTCATTTAAATAATCTACAACTGTGTGATAATCCTTTTCACATAGTTTTTGTTTTACTACAGGCTTAAATTTATTGACAATTTATTCTTGAAATTTACTTGGAATTTTATTGTAGAATGCCAGACGTTGAAAAAACTTGCTCATTTTTTGTAGTCCAGTTGTTGGTAACAGTAGTAATAAGGACAACGACGCGAGAAGGAGGTTGAATGGTTCATACAATTCAATTTCAACGCCAATATAGGCGTAAAGCTTTGATAAGTGATCGCTAGAATATAAAATTGCATAGGTACTACTTACAGTATAAGTTGCGATTTTTGTAAAGGTAGACTCTTTCCTTCTGCTATTCCTCTGACAGGTGTTTTGTTTTATGCTTTACATGTTTTCTTTACCCACAAAGACTAAATATAACTCGTAATTATTTTCTCAGATTAAACTAGGAACTGTTTTTTTATTACATCAATTAGCAAAAATATATAGAATAGAATAATTAATTTATTATGTCCATCCAATTTTATGAATATAATATCTACTATCTATACTATTACTATTTAGAAAGTTATGAAAATGTTAAATGTCAATAATACTTTACATATTTGCATAGTAAGTTAGCAATTTTTACCGGAGATTTGCTACGAGTCACTTACTAGAAGGCATATATATTTACTATTCGCTACAAACCATTTTTACTGATGTAAAATACATCGAGTAGAAATGAATATGAAAGGTACTATATAAATACGTTTGATTTTTTAATCGACAGTGAAAATATTGTATAAGTGGAGAAAGACATGGAAAAGTAGAAAAGTGTTTTCGTATGAGTCCAGCAAAATATTGAATTTAAAAATCTGAATTAAAAATTTGACTGCCTCGTTGGCGCAGTGGTAGCGAATGTGACTACTGTGTTTGAGGTCTCGGGTTCGATTCCCGGATCGAACCAAACTTTTGTATGATCTGCAAATAATTATTTGAAATTTTGAGTGTTTTTATACATAATACTAGCTTTTGCCCGCGGTTCCGCCCGCGTGTATGTCGGTTATCATGGTAAATAGTAGCCTACGTGTTATTCTAATGTATTAGCTATTTTAATGTAAAGTTTCATCTAAATCTATTCAGTAGTTTTTGCGTGAAAGAGTAACAAACATTCATACAAACTTTCGCACTTATAATATTAGTAGGACATGTAGATATTTACAAAAAAGAGTACATATGAATCTATATCAGTCGGTCCAATTATCATAGTATAAGCCCTGCTTAGTTTGAAACTAGATGGCGTTTTGTGTCAAATGTACGAAATATTACAAAAAAATATCGGCCAACCGACTTGTAATCTCTATAAGTCAGATCTCTTTGCTCTTTAATCTCTATGCTAAAAAAGATATTTTAGCTATGGGTGATATTCAAAACTATATCCTAACATTTTAATTAGTTCGATCTCTGATAATGCGTGCCACACTAACTTATCCTACCAATTTCAAACTGTTCACTCCGTAACATGAAACTAAGTAAACCGCCAATTAAAACTATAAATTTTCCTCATAACTATCGTAACATTTCCTATTTGAATACTTAACATGGAAATAATAACAAAAAATATTTTCTTTATTTTTAATAATAATATAATAATAATAATAATATATTTTATTTGCTTTAAACATGGTTTACAAAGGTGTTACAATTAAATTTTTTAGAGTACATACATGTTTTGCTAATAACTACTAGCATGCAAAAATTTTACTTAATCTATTGAAGGAACGCCTTAATACTATAAAAACTATAATTGAGTAGCCATTCATGTAATTTCCTTTTAAAGAGCCTCAAATGTAATAATTTTAAATGATTAGGTATCTTATTATAAACACGTATGCACATTGCCAAACAATTTTTGTTGTATTTAGTTGAACGGGGAATGTCATGTAATATCAATCTGTGTGGATCTCTCCTATTGCGTGGATTTATGTCATTTGCTGTAGTAAATAAATGTAGGTTTTTTCTAACGAAGATGCAGGTTTCGTATATATATAAAGAAGGTAACGGTAGCAAGCCAAGTCTTTTGAAGTATGGTTGACATGATTCATCCATATGTAGTCCACACATTGCTCTAATACACTTTTTTTGTGAAACGAATGCTCTATCTACTTCAGTACTGTTGCCCCACGTTATTAAGCCATAACGCAGTACTGACTCAACATACGCACAGTAAGATATTACGGCAGTTTTAGTATTTGTGATATTTCTTATCTGCCTTATTGCATACACAAATTTATTTATTTTTTTTGAAGCATTTTCTACTTGCATTTTCCAATTTAAATTTGCATCAATAGTTATGCCTAAAAACTTCGTATATGCCACTTCTTTGATTTTTGGAATGTTAAGTTTAAAGTTGTATTTTTGGTTATGAGACTGATTGAATTGAATATATGTGGATTTAGTAAGGTTAATATGCAGATTATTAGTAGTTAGCCAATGAATTAAATTATCTATAGTATTATTGATGTCGGCTTCGTGGTCACAAACTGTATTGGTTTTCTTATCAGTGGTTACAATAATTGATATATCATCAGCGTATAGTACACATTTATGACTGGTTATCTCTGTAATGTTATTTATATATAAAAGGAACAGTATTGGACCCAGTACGCTCCCCTGTGGGACTCCAAATGTGTTCAGACTGTAATTCGATGAATATGGTATCATGTCCTTATTTTCATCTATCTTTGTGATACTGACACACTGTTGCCTGTTGCTAAGGTATGAGGATATCCAATTTAATGTAGGACCTCGGATTCCAATTGATTCTAGTTTTTGAAGCAGTATATCATGCGATACCAGATCGAAGGCCTTTGACATGTCAAAGAACAGTCCTGTGGTTAATCGGTTATCATTAATACTGGTCAATATAGTTTGCACAAGAGTGAAGGTAGCTAAAGTAGTGGATTTATGTTTTTGGAAGCCGTATTGGTCCCTTTTAATAATATTAAATTTATTACAATAATCGATTAGTCTCTTGTACATGCACTTTTCATAAATTTTTGATAAAATAGGAATTAGAGTGATAGGACGATAATTGTTAATATCAGTTCTCTCTCCTTTTTTAAATAGAGGCTTTACAATTGATAATTTTAAAGAATCTGGGAAAATTCCATTTACAAATGACAAATTAATTAAATAAGTTAAAATACTTGTAATTTCACCTACACATGACTTTATGACTTTGGTGGTAACTTCATCATAACCTGTAGAATTTGTGTTTTTAAGTGACATTATTTCATTTTTGACTTCTACTTCTGACATAGGCTTAAGAAACATTGAGTTAATTGCTGAAGCCGTTATACGAGAACTATTGTGGGCGTGTTTGTTTAATGACTGATGTGTCAAATTAATGTAATTTAAGTCACTACCATCAGAATGCTAGTTTTGTTAGTGTTTTTTTAAAGTAATAAGATATTAAATTGCTTTTATTAACATTGTAGCTTGCCTGAGAAAACTATTCAAAGATTTTTCAAACAAACTTCAAGAACTTACCCTGTGCGACACAAGAGAAAGATTTCAATGCGATTTGTTCCATCACACTGGACAAATATCATTACACAAATACACATACATAATAGAAACAACATTTTAGAACCTAAATCTCGCATGTGATTGTAAAGATGTAGGTTTAAATCACGCATGTGAACAGTCTAAGGAGAGGCCATGCCCATCAGTGGACTGTGAAGGGCCATCAATGTAATGTGATGTTTAAAATCGTACATATTATACATATTTATAATTAAGTAGAGATGTAACTGACGAATGTACTAGGCTAGAAGCTAAAGTAGGTTATTGTTGAAACTACCTTGTTGGTAAGGAAACTGTTGGCTGTTGTGCTCAAGTAATGGTGTGGTTCTTATGCACAATACCACGTATATATCAGTATACTAATACCTTGTTCATGGATGATTGTTTGTTAGAAAATGCTTGTTTATCTACAAGTGCTTATCTCATCACCATCTCTTGCTATTTGTTGTTACTGGTTATTATAAGTCCTTGGCTACAGAACTTTAAGTAAGCACTTATAGTCATTTATTACAACATGTTTTCTATTATAACTATATTACAAGGGTTTTTTTTATTTATTTGTCAGTTTTTAATTTAAGTCTCGATTTCTAACATCTACTTATATAAATGAGGACGACTGAACGTAAATAGACGGCAGGATGCATCGTATGGTTTGTTTTATACACTTGTTTCTTTTAAATTTGTAATTTGTAGTGAGTCGTGGGTTCAATTTCCATCCAGGTCAAATAATTATCTAATGAACACTATAATTTCAGTATGTTAAGGAATGTGATAATTTATTCAGTCTCTTTACCGTTAGTTATAATTGCCTACATATTGACTTTATTATGTTACGTTTGCCTGAAAACCCCTAATTTTCAAATATTTTCTAAAGCTTCTAATACAACTTTTGAGTTGAAGCAATACTGTACCGTGATCCATACATTTATGGTCATTCTCCGTTACCTAATAATAATAAAATAAGTTTAAAAAAAAGTCCATGTGGTCAGAAATTAAGAACACATAGTGTCACCACCCCTATTCATCCCATGGGTGTCGTAAGAGGCGACTAAGGGAACATACAATTCATTCAATAAATTACACCGTGAAACAATTTCTTTTTTTTTCTTTTTTTTAACGTGTGGAAACTCCCTCGGGCCGTCACCCCACCAAGGTTTACGGCGGGGTGGTGTGTCGGAGGGATCCGGGAACCGCTGCAATTATGACATCCAAATCCCTCCTAGCGCCTACCCGCTAATGCGGACACCATCTATGGGTAAACTCCTCCTCCGTCTTGTTCAGAGCTACCCGCAAACCCAGCGCCTCAATAAGCTCGACCACCAGAGAGACACCCGTGGTGGCCAGGCGTGCCGCCTCTTGAAAGATCATCTCCCGGGCTGTGGCCATTGTGTCATCTGCGTAGCATATTACGCTCAGCCCGGGAGGAAGACGACCTCGAAGGGCCCAGTCGTATCCCATGTACCACAGGAGTGGACCGAGAACAGACCCCTGTGGTACACCGCACGACATGAGCCGCCGCCTCAGAACACCGTCTCGGTCCTCGTACATGACGGTACGCTCCTCAAAATAGTCTGCCACAAGCCACTTTCGGTACTCCGGTATTCCATGGTAGCGGAGTGCTTCCCTGATGCAGCTAAATGGCAAACTATTAAATGCGTTGGCGATGTCCAACGACACCGCCAACAGCACGCCGCCACAGCTCATCGCCTCTTCGGTAACGGCCCTCAGGTGCAGCACGGCATCGACCGTCGAACGCCTCGCCCGAAAACCAAATTGGACGTCCGACAGATCGGGGCCCACCTCGCAGAGGTTCCGGACGATGCGGGCAGAGAGTATCCTTTCAAACAGTTTACTCCCCTCGTCCAGCAACACGATAGGCCTATAGGCCGGCCGTCCCGAGTTCCTTAATAGGACCAGCTTCCCGACCTTGAAACAATTCCTTTTTTTTTTTTTTTTAACGTGTGGAAACCCCCTCGGGCCGTCACCCCACCGGGGTTTACGGCGGGGCGGTGTGTCGGAATCGGACCGACTAAAACCACACGGTGTGCCACTCTGCGCCTGACATAGGAGGGACCGGGAACAGCTGTTATTACGACATCCAGATCCCTCCCAGCGCCTGCCCGCTAATGCAGGCACCATCTATGGGTAAACTCTCTATTTTAGGCGACGTACGGCACACGCGGACGTCGCCTCCTCGCGGCTGGCCATTGTAGCGGATGGAGGGGAAAACCCGTCCCGTCCACCCGCGGCCACACTCAAGGCGGCATGAGGCGCTGGTATGCGCGCCTCCGCCGCCCGGCTCGCCGGCGGCGAATTGGGTCCGAGTGGATATTGTCCTCCCGGGCCTTCTCCGCCGCCTCCTTCCGCGAAATTACGTCTTCGCAGAAGGTTGCGACCGCGGTAAAACAACTGTCGCTACCGACCATGGAGCGTATTACGGCCGGTAGCGAGAGATCTCCTCCAATAACTGCAGTGAGGACCCCACGCTGCGCCGCCCAGGCAGAACAAACCGCCAGCGTGTGCTGAGCCGAGTCCTCACTGCAGTCGCAGTGGTGACAGGCGGGACTCAATTCCCTCCTGGCGACCGAGTGCAGATACTTCCCGAAGCAACCGTGCCCGGAAAGAATCTGCGTCAGTCGGAAGGAAAGGGTCCCGTGCTGCCGCCCTGCCCACTCGGCGATGACCGGCTGGAGAGCCTCCACGGCGGCAAAGCCAGCACGTGGAGCCTCCAGCCGGGACGACCAACGAGCCATCGTGGCTCGACGAGCGGCCTCTCGCCACTCGCGTATCTCTTCGGGCGGGGGCCGAATGCCGCTACCCACCCGAAAGTCTGCCGTTCGCCGATAAACTTCAGCGAGCACCTCCGCCTCCAAATCCCACGGGGGAGTTCCGGCCAACGCGCACGCCGCCTCCGTCGATACGGTGCGGTAACCGCGTATGGCTCTAACCGCCAATATCCTCTGAGGGCGCCAGAGGCGAGCCCTATTCTGGGCGGTCAGAGCCGCCGCCCACACCGGTGCACCATACAGTGCCATTGACCGAACAACCCCCGTGTATAGCCGTCTCGTCGCGACGCTGGCGCCACCCAAATTGGGCAAAAGTCGCCCAAGGGCAGAAGCAGCGCCGACCAGCTTTGGAGTAAGCTGTCGGAAGTGCTCGTCGAAGAGCCACCTGCCGTCGAGGATCAGGCCCAGATACTTCATCTGGGCCTTAATCGGTACGAGGACCGAATTGACTACGATAGAGGCACCGGGGGGTGGACCACGATGGGGCCCATGAAACAAAAGGGCTTCCGTCTTATCTAGGGCCACCCGTAAACCCAGCGCCTCAATGCGCCCGACCACCAAAGAGACTCCCACGGTGGCCAGGCGCGCCGCCTCCTGAAAGTTCGCCCCCCGGGCCGTGACCAATGTGTCATCGGCGTAACAAATTACGCCCAGCCCGGGGGGCAGACGACCTCGAAGGGCCCAGTCGTATCCCATATTCCACAGGAGTGGTCCGAGGACGGACCCCTGTGGAACACCGCACGACATGGGCCGCCGCCTCAGAATACCATCTCGGTCCTCGTACACGACGGTACGCTCCTCAAGATAGTCTGCCACAAGTCGCCTCAGGTACTCTGGCACCCCGTGGTAGTGGAGTGCTTCCCTGATGCAACTAAATGGCAGACTATTAAATGCGTTGGCGATGTCCAACGACACCGCCAACAGCACGCCGCCACAGCTCACTGCCTCTTCGGTAACGGCCCTCAGGCGCAGCACAGCATCGACCATCGAACGCCCCGCCCGAAAACCAAATTGGGCGTCCGACAGATCGGGGCCCACCTCGCAGAGGTGCCGGACGATGCGGGCAGAGAGTATCCTCTCAAACAGTTTACCCGCCTCGTCCAGCAGCACAATGGGCCTATAGGCCGCCACCGAATCGGCAGGCCGTCCCGGCTTCCTTAATAGGACCAGCTTCTCGCTTTTCCAGCACTCAGGGAAGCGTCCGGACGACAAGCTAGCGTCCAAGATCTCCCTGAGGCGGTCCGACATGTGTTCGAGGGCACGGGCCAGCACACGGGCAGGTATCCCGTCTGGCCCAGGGGCGGTGTTCTTAGAGCGAATCCGTAGAACGACCGCCCCTATCTCCGATTCCCTGACGGGCGGAACATTATCCTCGTTCCGTCCCCCGTCGTCTTCGACCATGAAGGCCATCGACGGGGGTGTGTGCTCCACCCGCTGCGGGAAAAGACCCTCGACCACTTCCCGCAGGAAGCTGGGCTGGAGTGTCTCTGTAAGGGGGGGGCCCGACGTGCGGAGCTTTTGTCGCACCGCACGATAAGGGCGACCCCAGGGGTCACGATCGAGACCCTCCAGCATCTCCTTCCTCTTCACTTCTTTGGCGCGGCTAATGGCCAGCTTCAGAGTTTTCCGCGCCTCTCGGTACTCCTCATGATGCTGGTCCTCCTCGCCTTCTTCGCGGTGTCGCCGCCGACTACGGGTGTAGGACCTCCGGGCACGAGTACAGGCCGCGCGGAGGTCCGCCAACTCCTGGGACCACCAGTAAACCTCCTTCCGTGGAGGCCGACAACCTCGGATGCGGGGCATGGCCGCATCACAGATCTGCGTAATCGCATCGCGGAAACGACCAGCCCCCATGTCGACCTCCTCGGTCGGAGCCTGCGGAGACAGCCAAGAGTGAATAATGGGTGCCTCCTCTAGTAGGTCCCTATTCAGTTTGGCTACAGCCCACCGCGGCAAGCGAGAAGAACGCCGCGCCGCGTGACCCCTACTGGGGTCCTGGGTCCGGGAGAGCTCGAATCGAATGTAGAGGTGATCCGAGAGCGTCTCAACCTCTTCCAGGACACACCAGTTCCTTACTCGTGCGGCGAGGGCAGGGGTAGCGAACGAAAGGTCCACTATCGACCCTCCCTGCTGTCGCACGCATGTGTTGATGGAGCCCCTGTTCAGTAAACAGAGGCCCACCGAGGCCGCCCACTCCTCTACGGCCTCGCCCCTGGCGTCCGTCCTGGGGGAACCCCACGCAATGGACTTTGCGTTGAAGTCCCCCAGCACTAAGACGTGCCCAGACGTTAGACGCCGCATCGAGGTTTCCAAGTTGTTAAGGAAAACCTCAAAGTCGTTCAAACTCCGGTTGGGGGAGAAGTATACACCATATACAGTGATCCCCCCCCACTCGGCAGCAACATATCCAGTGCCCTTGTCTCTTAGCGACAAGGGCGGGGAATGAGCCGCCGTAGAGCCGACGACTGCCACGGAACCGTCCCGGTCACCCAACCAGTTTGGACGGGGAGGAACATAATAGGGCTCCGCGGCTACGGCAATACTGATCGACCACTGTGCCATAGTTTGCAGGAAAAGGTCCTGCGCCGCAGCACAGTGGTTCAGGTTCGTCTGGACCAGGAGGCTGGAGACTTGGTCCATTACTGGACTGTCTCTACAGCCTCCTCCATGGGCGACGATGTCGACGTGCGAACGGCATCGGAGGCAGCCTGGGCCGACTGGCTAGCCCCCAACGTTCGCCGAGAATCGCGAGGAGGTTTGCAGCCCCCCTGCCCAATCTGATGATTAGCGGGCTTGTTACCCGCCGCACAAGCTGGGCAGTGAGGGGCGGCAGAGCACTCTGCCGCCTTGTGCCCCGGTCGACCGCAGCGGAAGCATAGTCCACTGCAGTCAAAACAACTCACGCACTTGGCGCGTGTGTGTCCGGATGCTAGGCACTTGAAGCACCTCATCGGTCTTGCCGCCAGAACAGTGACTCTGGCATTCACAAAACCGACGAGGATCCTGCCTGCGTCGCCCAAAACTTTAGCCGACGCTACCGGACAGCTGATCCACACTGCGCCAAGCCCTCCAGGACCGGGGCGGATGGTGCCGACCCTGATGTTGTCCGCGTTGCAGCCCGTCTTCTCGCTAATTGCAACGCGGACATCCTCGGTCGTTACGGAGTCATCCAGGCCCGAAATGCGCAACTCTGCGCACTTGTCAGGCCTGGCGATCTTCACACCATCCGTGGCTGCAAAAATTCCTCTCAGTTTCTCGGCGAACCTGTCCGCCGTCTTTGCACCTTCAGCCCCGGGGAACTCAAGGACTCGAGCTCCCGTCTGGGCAAGGCGCAATCTGACCCCTTCAGTCCCGAAATCAGTGCCGAGACTATCCCGGGCCTTCTTAAATAAGGCCGCATAGGACAGCCCGCCACTAGCCGCCTCCGGTGTTACGGTGACCACCACAGCCGCGCTTTTAGGCACCGCAACCGACGGCGACTGCGGGGTAGAGGCTGCTTTTTGAGCTGCTTTTTTACCCTGCTTTCGGGACTTAAGCCCGCCGACTACCTGCCAACCATCTTTGGATGGGGCAGATGTGGAGGGGGCAGATGTAGTGGTGCCAGGTACACCCGTTGGAGTGTGGAGCGGAGGATATTCCGCTCCAGCCTTTACCACTTTTTTGGGCCCAGACTTCGGTGCAGCCGTCTTGGTTATTACCTTGGCCGCCTGTCGTGCCCTCGGAGTGGCCACAGGAGTAGTCGACACCGACGCCGCCGCCGCATAGGACACACGACCGCCCAAAACGGGCAGAGATGTTGGTGCTGATGTGACCTTTGGCCTATGGGCCCCAAGCGGCGGCCGGACAATAGGGGCAGGAGGCAGTCTTGCCTCTAGGCCAGCGAGACGGCCGTCCATCATGCGCCACACAGCGTCTGTGATTTGGCGCATTTGGGCGTCAGCGATGGTACCAACATTGGGAGACGGAGTAGGCTGAGACGGGGACGAGGCCGGATCCTCTGCCGGACGATGCGCCCGGAATTGGGCGAACTGAGCGCTAAGCTCAGCCACTTGCCCCGTCAGGTGGTCGTTGGCTGCCTGGAGACGAGCCACGTCTCCGATGAGGGTCTCCACGACCCCCGCAATTGCGGAAGAGGAGTCCTTAAGGGCTCTCACAAAGGAGCCCTTAAGGTTACTCGACTTGGTGGCCACTTTGTGAATAATGGCCACCGCCGTGTTTGCTATCTCCTGCATGGAGGATGGTGTCTGGGGAACTGAGTCCCCCACCATCGGCTCCCTGACTTTCAGCAGGAGACCAGCAATCTCCTCCTCCGCTAGTGCTTCACCGTCCGCCCTAACTCGCCTATAGGCTTCCGCCTTACAAAAGACGGAGCCTGACGGGATCGAGACCGGGGTTCGTGATCTCCCTCTACGGCTGCTGGTGATTTTGGGAGGCAACATCTCCTGGGACGTGTCACTCTCCTCGTCCCTGGAGCGTCCGCGTTTCCTGCTGTCACACAGCTCCGTCTCCATTATGTCCAGTGCATCTGTCCTTGTACTGGAGTTACTGCCCGCGGTGGATTTGGAACGCAACCGTTCCGATGACCTTGAAACAATTCCTACTCCAACCTATCTGGCCAATATGTATAGTAGGCCAAAACCTCCTTGCTAAGGAAAAGCTTATGTACAGCAGTAAACTGTTGAAGGCTGTTGATTAAGTAAAATAAAACTGTAACACCTTTTAAACAATATTTTGAAATCGAAAATATGTAAACCTTAGTAGAAAATGTACTGTAAAACTATATTATAATGATATAGTTGTATAACCTTTTATCCCATATGAGACAGGGTTTTAAGAGCCAGCAAGGGACATCTAGTATAAGATTTCCTTATGAATATAAACAGCTTAGTGGAATCCCACGAAGTATAGCAGAAAATCACTACGGTTTACTTATAGATTCATGACTCACCCTTTTAAAGGAGCTGAGTGAAGAGAACAGTGGATACAATTTATAAGGAGACATTAAATATTTACCTAGGGTTGTTTTAATGGATTTTAGACGGAAAAAAAGCGTTAGTATAGTCGATTGTACTTTGTATGTTGTCAGATGGATGTTAAATTATATCCTATAACCTTTATAAAAAACTTTTAAAAAAACAATACTTAAAGTCACACATATTCCCACAATCTCTTCCAACACTTTCACTGACATTTGCTCTAAAAATTCCTTGCGTGAGTCGTCGATAACATATCGTCTATACGTGACCAAACCATTAGGAATTATACCTAAAGATTAAGAAGACGAACTTTAGAAATAACCTTGAAATTATAGCTCAGGCAGTTTCTTATATTTAGACGGGTGCTTGGCCCGATTCGTTTTTTTTAAGGATAGGGGGTAAATGGAGTAACAAACAGACGTGTCTCCTGACGGTAAGTGATTATCGCCACCTGCAGCTCAAAAGACATAAATGTGTTGCTGCCTTTTGAGAATTATAGAGGTCCAGAATGACAAATTTTCATTGTCTTCATTTAGTTGTGTGATTTCTTATCACAAACACAAATAAAAATTAACTCACTATCATCTGTTTTCCATTTTGTTGCTTGGAAGTTGTTTTTTTTTAAATGGTTATTTTGTTTTTTTTTTAACTTTATCTTAATCTAGTAATTGGGTAGAAGACTGTATCGTAAATAAATACAAACTAAACTAAAACAATGTCTACTTCATTAAAACTAATATCGAGAAACATCTCGGAAAATACAATATTCCGAGATGTTTCGCGATAATAGTTTATTAACATAGCTTTTTATTATTATTACGAATTTCAATCAAATATACAGTGAAATATATTGTTCAATTGAATAGTCTAAAACAGTGACGCAACAATTTTGTTTTTGTACATTTTTCATACAAAATTGTCGTTTTGACAGATGATAAAAAGTAACTAATTTGACTAAGGTGTTATCTAGCCTATTGTGATAGTTGTTTGTACAGATGCCTCCATTCTACTACTAACACAATATATTATTGCTAGTTAAAGGTCGTACTCAAGCTTAATAAAGGCGACAGCAAGACAGCAACAAGAGAGCGATAAAACTATCGCAGTTGTGAGAATTTATATCTAAAGTACCCTTACTACCCTTAGAATGAGTTTATATAATCAAGTCTATAATAAGTTTCCTTCTCTACAATATTCTTAATAGGGTGTCTAGTGCTCTTCACTTACAATTCACAACTCACAACTCTTCACTGACTACAATAAAATCAACAATACTTATTATGGTCAATGGAATTTATTTGTAGGTTTTATCAAATGATATTCTTTCAAAATATGGACTCATAATATAGAACTTCCAGTACAGCAGTAACATCTTCAGATCTTGTTTGTATAATGCAGGGGTGACATTTATCGTGATAATTGTGTGAACCTTACACTGCCACGGTGACTGTCATGCCTTTTACGTCCCCAAGCGGGGCGTGTCATAGTGTGAGTCACCATACCGCGTTATCTGCATTTGCAATGAGTATGGTGACCACAACTCTTGGATTCTATTCATGCTTTCCATAAGGCAGAGTAGAGTCACTTTGGTAGGCTCTTAATATATAAAAAAAAAGATTGTTGTAGTAGTTTCTTGCAAGGACACAATACGTGGGATAATGTTAATCAGTTCTGCTTAATGTAAAAAATTGTCTGACATTGAAATAGTTTAAAACATTCTTTGTTCACAAAAATCTAAGATGTATCCAAGTAGTATACCCAAGATTGGACTTATATTTTTATAATAAAGTGGATTTTCTTTTAATTATTACTGTGAAATTGGAATTTCGGAGAACAAATTCTCAATGCTAAATATTAATAAGGCTACTAGCGGTATTTAAATAATTTATTTAATACTTAACTTTTATTTAATTTTTTATTAAAATAATAATATATAATACTACATTATTCTTTTGCGCTACCGTAACCAATAACTTAATGACTTTTCCAATCAAGTAAGCCCAGACCCCAGTAAACAAAATCCAGATGCTAGTAATATTGACATTACGAGCTGAAATTAAATATATCAAATCTCATAAGCTTTAGGGATATCTTAGATACATAAATGGGAATATCATAACTGTAGAAACTTTGTCACAAAACAAATAAGACCTAAGCAAACAGTTACACATGACAAATATTCCAAACAGTAGCCGATATGCCATCGAATGTTCTAAATAAATAGCGAATTAGACGAAACCACTACTATACATTGCTAAAGTTACACATATAAAACACATATGTATAGGTAAATAAACATATAAATGAATCTTTACTTTTCGGTCACGGCATAACGCTAAGACGGCTAGACCAATTTCGCTAATTCTTTGAGTATTATCCTTTTTTTGGAAGGTCATACATAAGTATAATACAAAGAAAACACCCAAACTTCGAAACAAATATTTGCAGTTCAAACAAACATTTGTTTCGACCCCAGGTCGATCAATCGAGACCTCAAGCGCAGCAGTCGTAGTCGTTACCGCTATGCCATCGAGGCAGTATTGAATAACCAATTAATAGAAGAAGGCTTTAAGTCAAAAAATATCACACTAACACCAATAGGAGCTGATCATCAATAAAAAATGTTACAAAAACGAAATGTATTTCTTTTTGAGAATCGCAGACGAAGTTGCGGGGGTCGCTTAGTCATACAAACAAAACACACCACATTTAATTATTATTATTACTATAATACACATACTGTGTTTCCATTTTTGAGACTCGTTCAAGTGTCACAGACATGGTTTTTATAAACTTCCATGGTCCCAATATATTAATATAAAGCACAAGTTTATTTTTGATTCTAAATTTTAGTACTGATCACATTCAACTACATTGATGAGGTATATACAACGAAGGTAAAAATATGAAGGACTGCAAAAATCTCATTAACCTGAAATAGCAAACCTAAGTTACCAGAGCCAAGTTATCCACTTATAAGTTAACCCATCACCGTCCACTGCTGAAGTATATCTATTAAATGTTATTAATTTATAATTTTGTAATAATTATGTTCCAATAGCTAATAGCTATCAAGTAAAAACTGCATTCTGTCATAGTAATAACAAAACAATTACTAACTTTCTTAAAACTTAACGAAACTTCGAAAGTATAAATAGAATCAAGAATCGTACTTTTATAACTACTAGACTGTTAAAGTTACCTCCTAACTTACAAATTGATAGTCCACTTTCGTGTGTTCTACTGGAATTTAATTAATTGCGTTCTAACTCAATTTGGATAAGTTTGTTTGAATAGTCAGTACTCCTGTGATTACTCGATCAATGTTGCACTTAAAATAATCAAGTTGTTTTGCCCAACTGTGCCAGAAGGAGATTTACTTTTTTATGTGTATAACGTACACTCAAAAAAATAACTTAATACAATATATTAAGTTATATATTTCTTGGTGCACGCTTCGTAGTCGAAACTGCTTGATGAGTTTCGGCTTGAGAAGTGTCGTTAAATAAATTGTATTGTGATAATGATTAAATAAATATGGAAGCACTGGTTTGTAAATTACATTATATGTAGGGCAGAAATAAACTACACTCATAATTGAAATGCTACAAAAAACAAACAGGAGTAAAGATAAGATTATAAGGACTAATTAACATTGAAAAATGAAAGGGAATATTTCTCAATGATAGAAAAATAGCTTTTAATAAGCGAGCGAAGACCGATTGGACATTCATTTATAGTGTGACAGATTGGCAGTAAAAAGTGTCTCAAGCTTTGGTAGCTTTAACGAACTGAAATCAAACTTAGAACTAATTTAGTACGAATCTATTTTAAACTAAACATTTTTTTTGTTAACATACTTATCTAACGGCTGAATAGTTTTATGTTTTATGTTATATTTATGTTTTTATTATCAGTTATATGTACATTTTACACTATTATACTTTTTTTTCTATTTGGAAGTGGTATTAAATATATATTTATAATGTTAAAGGCACTCTTAAAACTTCGAAAGGCGGGTTTCTGAACAGTGTAAACGGAATCTTGAAAAGACATTTTTTAAAAGGAAAGTGCCAAAAATCTTACTTGTTTTAAGTGAACTAGAAAACCAAAGACTATAAAAAATGAACGATATAGTTTATGCATCACAAAACTTTTATAAATAAACTCTCAAGTGAAGTTTTACACTTAGTTTGCAAAGATGTGGAATCCAAATACAGCGGAGAATAGGCAGATGGAAAAGCGTGTAGTAGTGGGGAGGGTTCGACCCACCTGGGCCAGGAACCTTCCAGAAGCAAGAGAAGATGATGATAAGAGTGAACAAGACCTTGCAGTCATGCCACACAGTGAACCGCCGTCTCCAACAGACACATGGGAACAACATAACAAGCAAGATGACAAATACGATGCATTTGGAAAAGTAAGTGTTACATTATTTTATAATTATAATTATTTTTTTAGGAAAACAGCCAGTTATAAATGTTCCAAGCATTCATCTACATGTACTAGTACGTATCTGTAAAATATGAACTAATTTTCTTGTTGTCATAAGGTAATTAGGCTACATTCAGATCTCTGTTTATAATTAACGATATACAAAGTCTAAAGTTAGAGCAGTACTTATTAATTTTATAAATGAACAACTTGTAAAATAAACTACGCACTCAGGTGAAAGACAAACATGACGTTATGAGTCACATAGCCACAACGAACATTTTGGACTAGAAACAAGTACATATTTACTTTATGCCACTAATATATATCTCGTTTGTAGTCCAGCGTATCCTTGTGGATCTCTGGGAATGGTTGACTGCAAGGAATGCAAGACTAGTTTCTGTTCGAATAGATATTTTATATTTTCGAAAGAATAGTGAGGAGGTTCTGGTTATGAAATATTTACTTAGCTATACTTTTTTTTTTCTATAAACTAGAATTTTTAGATTTACATTGTTGATTTAAGAGATTGATTAGTTTAGCAATTTTTTTGATATGTAAGAAGAAAAATTAGGTGATTCGAGTTATTAAATGTCTTATAAATCTATTGCTATCTACCCATTTATATCTATCTGCTGTATTTTCAGTCTGAGTAACAGTAATGGTACTGGCATTTAATATTCCTTTATAAGATTTAAGTCTCTAATATGCCTCTCCATTAGCTTTGGTAAAGGACACTAGGATTTACAATAAAAGATTCATAATGCTTTACTTATTTTAAAAACAACGTAGGTAATGTATAGGGGCCCTGGGATACTGGAGCTTTCGACCAAACAGCCGTCCATATTAAAAGTCACTCATCCACAACTTGTATATTTCAAGAACATACATGGATGTTCAATAATGTAAACCACCCTTTGTTCATTATGTCCAGGGTTGTCACAGGCACACACATATATTACATGTTTTTTTAATATCATATATGTGGCCATACACCTTTATATATTTATATTTTTATGTAGAAACCTACCAAAGTTCTGCCTGATGGAAAGCATGAATAGAATCCAAGAATAAAGACAGTGCAGTATGTAATGCACTATGCTATGGCGACCTAGTGAGATGCCTTTTCACGCCAAGCTTAAAGGACCCGGGATCGTAGTAGAAGGGAAACACGTGGGTTGAACCGTGTAGTTCGGGAGCGTATGTCTACCATTCTGAAACGGTGACTTTCAAGGCCAGCACTAGTTGTCCTATAGAGGAACGAAGAGGATGGGATATACTCGTACCTACAATGATTTGAAGTTATTTTAAAAAATATCGTGATGAAAGTCTTTATTACAATATAAATGATCAAGGTTCATTCATAGTATATCGATTTCTTTATGATATAGACTTCATTGACTTCTTTATCTACTGTCTCCACTATGATGTTCATAAAGTCCTCCTTGCACTTTATTGGTGGACAATAATGCTTTCTTTTAACTCTCAAAAGTTTTGACAATATTTTGCCATCCCTGATTTTGTCAAAATACAATTCGATTTTGTATACTTTTCCGGACGGTTGGTATATGTAAAATGAGTTATCTCTTTTGACAACCCTAATTGCGACATCCAAAGGAAATCCCCCACAGCACCCCATATTACCTTGTTTCTAGTTAAAATTAATTTAGTATCAGATCTTTGACGTTTGATATTGTATGCCAGTAATATGTTTCAGAAGCTAATTACATACGTGTCCATAACGCCATGCTCAGTTTGGTATGAGACCTGCCTAGTGACTTATAACTTTATTTACTTAAGGGCTTCAAGTATTCTATATAGAGCTACGATTTCAGTAAATATCTGTATTTAGGTAACTTTCGAGTTATATGATAACTTTGTTTTTAGTCTTTGCCTACGTACCAATAATAAAATAACTGATTAACGTTGAATAATTACCTATACGACAACCTGAGAAAAACAGTTTTAATAGTATGAATGGCTACGTCGATAGAAATGCAGGCTTGGCCAAAAGCATGGAGCACCCCCACGATAGTTTATTTTTTTGGAAATGGTAGAAAAAAATAAATTGTAATATGTACAAGTATATCAGTTTGAGATACCTTTAATTTTATTAATTTCAATATATTTAGTTTACTCTTAGCCGTTACAAAAGCAGAAGCTCCTCTTGATATACAACTTCAAAGATACATTGTTGTGGAGTAATACAGTCCCATTCTTTGCAGAGACGTCTTTGAGCTCTTCTTTGTTGTTATCGTGTAACCGCCAGCCTTGAGCTTTACTACTATCAAGTCTTTGACTGAGCAGACCACTCCAGAAGGTCAACACCATCTTCTCAAAATTAGACTATAATGTCGAACAACTCATGGTATAGGGTGATATCCTGCTAGAATTTAACTCCATCCATATTAGTTTCACCACAAAAGATTTTTAAAGTGAGGGTAATAATACCAATTTCAGAGCATTGATGTATTTTTAAAGCTATCAGACATTCAACCCCAGATCGCTACCCTTCTTCTGTTGTATTTTATGGTTTGTACTATACACTCTACTTGAATTCTTCCTCTACACGACTACGCAGGATAGTAACATCAGGAGTTTTAAAAGCTTTAAGGAAGTCGAAAATAGACACTTTCAAAACAGTGATTAAAAAATAACATATTTTTAATTGTATTTTCATGTTTGAATGCAAGTTATCTAACTTACCTCAAAATTTGATTCTTCTAACATGAAACTGAATCAATTTTCATCAGTATACTCGTAATGTTGGCACTTTAATACCCACGTACAATAAGCCTTTATGTTGTTATCTGAGAGCAATGGCTCCTTTATGATTTTGCACACTTCATGTCTGTTGCCTTCGAGAAGATTTATTTTTTACGCTGCTGACTACTCAGCGGCGAGTTCAAAAGATTTTTTGTCAAAGATTCTGTCCCTAGTTTTCAATCGTCACAGTTACTAGTAGGGCATTTTCGTCCCGATTTAAATCCACTGCTATGGGAACCAGTAGCGACAAGTAACTCAATAGTTACACTGCTCACCGTGAATATTTAACAATTCTGGGTATGTCAACTCGCAATGTTCCTTTTTCATGTAAAAGTTGAGTTTGGCCTCATTTGTTGCTACAGGTGTTTTACTGTTACTCATCTGGGCTACTCAATGGGTAGACTATGGTTATAAAACCTTTTTTTAGGAATCATTGAGTAGGTATCTAACAAAAGTTATGGTTTTCTACTGCAAGTGTTATGTATATACGTGTAAAATTAATAGGGTACTCCACCTCGTTGCCCGGCTACTGGTACCTGAGACAGCGTGCAGTTTTTGTCGGTTCGAGTCCGACATAATCAACAACAGGTGGAATAGAGGGGGATTGCCGCTCAAAAAAAAAAGGTGCTCTGTGCTTTTGGCCATGTTTATATAATATCTATACTTGATATGTACCCACATATAAACGTCTACCTGTGTCTCATTCCTCCCTTACAGCCGCTACGCACTTAGCTCGTTTATGTTTTCTTATGGTATTATGGCTTTATTTGATACCCAACCCAACTTAATAAAGTAGAATTTTAAGTAGGTTTTCCTACTGTATAGATAGATAGAACAATCTTTTGAGAATTACTGTCCAAATTATTAACATTTCATTATCTGAAATAAAATAGATTAGATAGGTTCATAAAAATTGGAAACATTTCTGATCAACTTTCTTTTTTAATTTCACAGGTTATGCTACTAGGCGACAGTGGTGTCGGCAAGACCTGCATGCTAGTTCGCTTCCGTGATGGCACATTCTTGGCAGGAAACTACATATCCACAGTCGGCATCGATTTCCGGGTACAGAGTCTCGCAACATCTATACATGTGTCTAATACAACTTCATTATCTTATTGGAACTACCTGATTCACCGTTATCATTTTTTACTAAAATTAATATTAAAATATCTACCTAAATGTTCTCGGTATTTTAAATACATATTGTCTTACGTTTTTTAACAGCTCTGCTCTAGCTAGTGAAGAGTGAACACTACTTTTAGCTAAGGTAGTAATTCATAGTACCTATGCGGTTTATCCACCTATTTGTCAGCTTTGTACACCTATGACCTACCTGAGTGTGTAGTACCTATTAGATATATGGGTATCTCATAGGTATTTCACACATATTTTTCGGTACCGTGTAATTTAATTCTTAGGTAATTAGTTTTTAAATTTATATTAGATTAGTACAGGTACCTACTTGTCATATACCTCAAAATATCAGTTGGTAGGTATTTCCACTTAATTTTCAAAATTCATCATTAATTACCAATAACCTATAAGCCTAAGTTGGTATAAATACCTACTTAAACAGTAAACCTAAAACAAATTTGTTTGTAATTATTTAAATGCTGTTTCTTTAACTTAATCTTAAAGTTCCTACTCTAGGTTAGCTATTGGATTTAAATTCAATCCATTACTGACTATGAAATTCATTTGTTATTCATTTAGGTAGATTTACTTTTTAACATGGCTCGACATCAACTTCACTAGTGTGTGTTTCGTTTGCCACTAGTAGGTATAGAGTAGGTACCCCACATGTTTATAATAAGCTATCTGTGTTTAAAATTTGATCAAAAGCCTTGTAAGCACGAAACACTCATCGATTCATTTTGATAATTATTGACGTTTATAATTTATTTACGAGACGGTAATAACTAATTACAAGTTTTTCGCCTGCCCCAAAGTGTCAACAAAGACACCATCAAACTTTTTGGATAGAACAAATTCTTTCCATTTGAATTTTCCTTAATGCCCGCTGCCACTTGGTGCATCGCGCCTAAGCCGACCACTCCCTCGATAAATGTAAATATACCTGTAGGTAGCGGCAAGATTTGTCTAAATAGAATTTTAGATCATTTAAATAAAATTGAATCGAATACTTCTTTACTGCATCAATTGTTCATATGTGGTCCTGTAATATTATGAATATATTTGACTATGCCGTTGTCATTACCTTATTTCAGCTTTGGTTCCTTTTTTTGACAAGGTATTTTTAAAAATAATAAACGAGTAGAGTCACTGTATACTCCTTTTGGAGTATACAGTGACTCTACTCGTGAGCTAATAATATAGCAGAGATGTAGCTAGTACTTACGTCAAATTCAAAAACCGAATCAAAAAATATAACCTCGATTCAAAAATCAAACTAAATAAATAGATAGATACATATAAATACAACAGCAGTACTATTCAACAAAAAGGATCCATCTAAATTCATTTATGGTAGCAAAAAGTACTGATTGGCAAAAAATCGTGATGCCATTATTATTTTTAATTCTTGCAAAAAAAAGGTAATTAATGACCGCCAAGGGTTCTAAGTATAAATGGGCCAGTGAATGGCTGCTTGCGGTCCGTTCCCCGCACGCTATTGGTCTTCGAAGGTTGGCGCGCTTTTTCCGTTCCCGCCCCTTGCCCATGACAGCTGTGATTGAATCGACTACTCGCATGAGTGATTTATTGTTGCAAAGGTTCTTTTTAATGTTTGATTTGCAACTTGATTTATTATAGCTGTCATTGTAAAAAAAAGTCTCAAGCCAAATTACCTATTTTTTGCCAAGACTCCGGTAGGTACGAGAACTGTGTAAACTTTCTTATTTCAACCTAAGAGACGGATTTACTATGATTTGTTACAGTCCTAGCCTTACTTTTTAATTAATATTTTTTTTACTATTATTTTTAAGGCCAATTTTTTTATTTGTATTTTATATACAGATTTATATTGTAATTGAAAAACCTACGGTATATTTTCAAGTTATAATTTGGTGTAACTTATTATTTTTAATGTATTATAACGATAATAGCAATTTAAAATGAACTACGTAGAAGTTAATACAAGTAACGCCATCTGTTCGCAGAATAAGATAGTGACTGTAGACGGCGTAAAGGTGAAACTTCAGATTTGGGACACGGCTGGACAAGAGCGCTTTCGTAGCGTAACACATGCATACTACCGAGACGCACATGGTAAATAATTTCAGTTTCAATTATTTGCAACATTCCAATCTATGAAAAACATACATTCTTCCGCATAATTATTAACAAACATAATGAGGTTGTTTTTACAAATAATTTATCACGTGTCTTGATTTCAACTACTAGTAACGCCATCTAATTTTCGCCGGTATAAACTTATTGTCAGTTTCAAAATTATACTTCATCTCGGAAGAGAATCCCGCAATAAATGGAACTAATGTGACAGGTCGCCCATGTTTGTTTTCAAATGTTATTATGTTCGTTGCCATTGTACTTTTAGTAATTTACCATACTTAAATTGTTGCTTACGATGCTTTAAGTTGTAAAAAATGTATGCTGAGAAATAATATTGAAAGTGTAATAGTTTTATGAAACACAACAGCAGAATCGAGGGGGTTTTGTACGAATAAAAAATGGTCGTAAGAGAGCAGACACCGTAACAGGGACATATTTTGGGACTGACGACATCTGAAAAAATATACCTATTGCTATGATTTTTATTTTTTTTTTATGTTTCTGTACCTGTTCGGATGAAATTTTTTTATTATTATTTAAGATTAAGACATAAAGCTAAATTGTGGCGACATTTTTGAAAATCCTAGTGCTAAAAATTTAAAACATGAAAAAGTTATTTATTTTAAACCGACCTGGACAAAGCGATATAGTTTGAACTAATAAAAAAAATATAGCCCCAAAAATAATGTTAAAATTGATCGAAAAAGCGTTTGCAAGTTGACTCCAACATTATAATACCTTCAGCAAGTCACAGTGTACTATAATTGAAGTAGTGACAGTAGTGTCTGAAATAAACTCAATCGGGGATCACTTATTTTATTAAAATGCATTTAATTAAAACAAAGATTTTTAAATACTGTTTTCATTGATCTTTGTCCTTAGAATTTGTTTAACATTTTATATAAACGCATAAGAACGAACTCACTGTTCAATTACACTTACCACAATTCACCCGCTAAATAGGGGTTTTTGGGGCATCCAATAGTAAAAGCTGGTAACATTTCATAACTGGCACGCCGCGTCTGCAGATCTTCTTTCGTGTGACGGAATATCTGTACACTTTTGCCATTTATATTTCCATTCAAATTTAATACGGTTTGTTACATGTGTATTGTTAATTGGTTGTTAAATTAACAAAATTTTCTGCCTGCCAAGTTGTGACATGTCTATATATGTCAGTATTATGTAAGTCCTTTCTGTATGCTCGTTTGACAAGATTGATATAGACTGCAGACACTGCTGACCTCGACCTGCATACAATAACAAACCGGCTCACGCTTCAGAACACGTGGTAAACTAGACTGGGCTTTACTAGACAGAAAAGCCAGACACATCAATTTACATCATATAGATCACAGAAATTTATTGTTATCACATCATGATCTACTGATAAGATGTTTTGTAAGTTAGGTATTTTGGTTTAACTAATTTGGCATTAGAACTTTTAACTATTTTGGCATTAGAAGTTTATACTTAGGTACATTACAGCCATTTTGATAGCAAACCATAGACATGTATACGTAACAAATGTTGCAATGAGAAACCTGACTTGTGATTTGTGATGGTGTCTGTGACTTCGTTTTCTTTATTGCACTAATTTTGGTAATCCATTCGTATTTAGGTACCACACGTTCTTCAGGAGTCAAAGTTATAACTGAATATTCTTAATTTGTTTAAGTGAATAATTATAAAATTGATTATTTTTAGTTATAATATAATATGGGTCACTGATACACTAGATTAGTAATTATGGACCAAGAATATTGTCACTACACTCAAGAATATAATCTTGATCGAAGCGAACGTCATTTTAGTGTTCAATCTGACACCAACAGAGATTAACGTAGTGATAGGTGACATCAGCAATTATTAAAATAGGTAAATGCGTAGCAAAGAATGTGAATCTGTGTCACGAAAGTATGATAAATTAAGCATAAATACTTTTCGCCAGTTAATATGTTGTTTAAGTATTGCTATTATGGCAAATAACGCTATAACTAAAATAAAAAGTAATTCATTACAATTTATAAACAGTGTTACCATTAACACATTTTTTTTTCAAATTAATGGGCGAATTTGTAACTAATAAAATAATTTGCTTTATTCTCTGTTATGTATGTTTGTCTATTGGGTGATTTAGTTGCTTTTTAACTTACTCATTTTAATTGTAGGTCGGTAATTTGAGCAAATTAAAATTATGCTAAACGTATGTAAAATTTTAGACCTCATAGGATAATGCTTCACATTTATGTTAATTAATGTCATTATTACATACGTATGTTATGTATATACGTACATTACATGCGTTAACATGAAATTGTGTCAGGAAAGCAAATTGTACACTCAAATTTACAAAAAAGAAAAGAATCTAAAAACGGTGAACAACAATGGTGTTTGATTTTATTTTTATATAAATTATTTTAACAAAAATTATCCAGTTATTTTATTAGTCATGCTTATTCCATTTAATTAAAATTATAATTTTTGCAGAATTCATAAACTCTTTTTTGTCGGTTTTTATGGGTAAATTTTCATACGGAAGGCAACACCAATCAATGTCATATTAATGTTTGTGCGTTGCCTTTGTCTAATCATATGTTCTTGTGACGTATGTAAATGACCCGATGATGTAAATGTGTAAGGGTTTCAAAGTTACGTTCTTACAGTTCAAAGTGACTAAACTTTTTGTGACGTGTGGTAATGAAGTTTACTCCTCTATAGATTTAACTCAATGATGTGAATGCAAAATATGTTGACAATCAGTTACTTTTCAAAAACAAACAAACTAATGAACTAACAATATTAGTCAGAATTCTAAATTGTACCCATTAAAGAAAAGAAACAAAATTAAACGTAAGTTTATTTATATGTAAATAGTATAAATATATACTTAGGCATACAATGTAAATAGGTAATTAATTGTATATGTATTTAGGTCTCTTAATTACCTATTTAGGTCTCTTGCGTTTGAAGGAATCAATAACAAAGGAATATCTTTTTGCCAGCGCTGCTCCTCCTGTATGACGTGACCAACAAAGTCAGCTTCGACAACATTCGTGCCTGGCTTGGGGAGATTCGAGAGTATGCTCAAGATGATGTAGTCATCATGCTTTTAGGTAAGTACTATAGCATCAGAAATATTAATACTATAAATCTGAAGTTTACTTCTTAGTTTAGTTGAACGCGTTAATCTCAGGAAGGGCTGGTTCGAATTGAAGACTTCTTTGAAGCCCATTTATTGAGGCAAGCTATTGCTACATAACATCACCCTTTTTTTTTTGTTGTCGGGGTGGAAAATCCCTTCGAATCTCCGGCTCCTTGGGGACGCCAAAGCCAGGAGTATGTGGTGATTTCACTTAAACCGACGGCCGGTTTCAGACGTCCTTCTGTGAATGGGACCCGGACCATATTAGCGGCAGCAACTAATCTGATACCAGAGGTCCCCACTCTCTGGCGGCTCGTGGCCCCGTCGACGGCTCATAACGTCGCCGACATCTTCTTCGCTCGGGATCGGCCCTCTCCCGATCCTGTTCAGCGGTCTCTTTCTGGAGCATAACAGCTTCGCTCCGATGCATTTCAAGCTCGTCCTGGTCTTCCCCGCTCTCACCCCGGCGGATAGCGTAAATACGGTTATAGATCCTCGCGTCCATATCCACCAGGATATCAAAAGGCGGGAAACGTGCCAGGACTGTTGCCGCCTTAGACGACCGGGCCCTCTATGTTAGGCAACAGCCTCTGTAGGGAGCCCGCCACCCCCTGAACTCGTTGGCTCCGCTCGAAATGTTCCTCAAAGCTCCAGCGACTGTCCAGGGAGGTACTTGATGTGTCGACCGACCTCGACCTCCGTTCCATCCACACTTATAAGCGAGCTGGTAGGAACGGCACCTCCGCGTTTCCTGTAGAACCACAGGGCTTCCGTCTTATAAGGTGCAACCCGTAGACCCAATTCGCTGATCTTTTGGACACAACATTACCCTACGGCTAATAGAAGCCAAGCCAAACAACAAATAAAGACAAAATTTATTCCTTTCTAAGACAGACGAAGACAAACAGAACAGACGAACATACCTTCTTATTGTCTACTTTTCGTATATACGAACAACTGTTGTCATTGCAGGTAATAAATCCGACAGCGGCTTAGAGAGAGCAGTGAGGCGGGAGGAGGGGCAGCGCTTAGCGAGGGAATATCAAGTAGCGTTTATGGAGACATCAGCAAAAACCGGACTGAATGTCGAAGCCGCCTTTGCTCACGTTGCCCGCTCTCTCGTAGCGAAAGCGAACCCCGTCGACCCTTCGAGGCTGGCGGTGCGCGCGCACCCAATGCAGGAACAACGCTCGACGTGTCCGTCATGTTCGTAAATTTGAATTTCGCTCCATAATATTTGAATTGGTTTTTTTTTTATTTTTTGAAGTGGACCAAGTTAGAACTTTTTTGAACTTAAATATGGTTCTCATTGGTTAAAAAAATGTCTTTGATAAATTCATTAATATAATCAAAGATATTAAATACTTGCTTGTGGAGATAAAGTGATTTGTGTATCAAAATTGTACAAGAAAGGTAATAGAAACAGATTCTAAGTATAAATGATATACGTATTATTTAAAAAAATCTAAAACTATCTATGTAGCTACCCACGGCATTTGTTATGTAAATCGCGAAAATACGAATTCACGTGAATAAGTAAATGTTAAATTTTATGGTGTTATGCATATTCCTTTTCTAATATAATCAAGTCAGCTTCTTTCACCTGGGCTGGTGATCATTTATTCAAATAATCATATCCAAAAACTTAATTAATGTTATAAATATTAATGTCTGTAAAAATGTAATTTTATATTGTAATTATTGAGATATGTTAGTTAGCTATGTTAGACTTGTAAAATTGTAATAACAACATTCAATATCTTATTTATAAATATGTGTTAATATAATTCTACGTAACAATAGATTTTTCATCATAATACAGCATTACCTGCGATAGCGACTATGGACTTTAGGTATGATTGATAAATACGATTGTGAGGTAATAAAAAGTATTAAAGTAAGTATTAAAATACTCAGTTAAGATACCTAATCTCAAATACCTACTAGGTACAGTCACAGTTCTACTTACAGTACTTTACAAAATATAAAAAAAATGCTAAACTAATCGACTGTTTGTACTAATACGATAAAAAAATGCCTACATCTAATACGTGTTTTGTTTAAATTTAATCTCAGTGTATATTATTTGAAAGTTAACCTGTAACGTCTATTCATGTATACCACTTATGTAAATATAATTTCCAACCAACCAATAACTAGGGAAGACTAAAAAGAAATGAGGTTCGCTCTCGAGGGTCAGCTCCCGAAGTATGTTCCTACTGGCACATCTTTACCATGATCATCATTATAATCTACGAAATGAAAGAGTTTTCCGTATTCTGTACCGTAGAGAACAAAATATTTTGAGCAAAAATAATA
Source organism: Hypercompe scribonia (assembly GCA_949316085.1). Classification (NCBI taxonomy): domain Eukaryota; kingdom Metazoa; phylum Arthropoda; class Insecta; order Lepidoptera; family Erebidae; genus Hypercompe; species Hypercompe scribonia. The sequence goes on along the minus strand of OX438972.1, from coordinate 7,451,192 downwards.
ACATTACTATCTCCTACTGATGTTACGACATAAGTCTTATAACTTCAACAGTTACGTAGATACTGTATTTGAATTGATAAATGAGTAAATGTTTACCGTGAATAAAGAATAAATTATTAGCATGTAACACCTTTTCTCTCTCCCATTCCTGTTATCTGTAGAAGTAATTCCGAGAAAAGGGACGGAAGTGTGTAACTGGTAGCCAGGAAATCGCGTGCTAATTGATTTGTCTACTGGGGACGCGCTGTGCTAGAGTTATCGGTCAGATGCCTGGTGTACTGTCAAATGTTAAACATCATTCATACATCGTCGATTGTAGTTACTAACTTTCTGCAGTTGATGTTACCTGATTGTGTTATTTTAGTGTCAATAAATAATTATTTTGCTTCTATAAGTTTTAATAAAAATGTTGCGAGTCATTTGTCTTCATATTTAAGTTCATACATGCGTACTTCCTCGTCTATTTGAAACTCACCCTAGATTTACACGCTTGCCGAGGCTCGATAAGTTTACTCGCGTGTAAACAGGGTGTTTAGCTCGGCTCAGTTTGCCTCGGCTCGGCTCGCGTGAACTTGTCTTCGATTGGGGTTGGTGTCGGTTAATGAACACGAGTCACAGCAAGTTTGTGACCTATTTGCATGTTGGCGCGTGTTTGGTGTCGTTGTTTATATTTTAAATAAAAATATCAAATAAATATGTAAATTTCATTTCACATCAATAGCCTTTAACAGTTCACTGTTGGACATAAGTCTCTCCTTACAATTTAATTTGATTTCATTTTATTTTTTTTATAATATATTCACATTAATATTAATACATATTGTGATCTGCTGTAATTATTTGTTATCTATCGAGAATATTCTTGTTAAAGATCCGTGTAATAAATATGTAAATGTCAAGCCAAACGTAATAACGCGTGTCAATGACATCCATACATTTGCAAAGGATTGGAGCTTGGAGGCTGGCCTGGGCAAACGTGCAATTTGCCCGTGATATGTATCGCTATATCCTATCATGTATAGAAACATAAATATATACCTATGTATTTGCATTATTTTAACGTGAATATATAAAACAAAATTAATACGCACATCAAGAATAATTTTTAATGTACCTACCTAATAAGTATCTTTAGTAATACATAGTAAGTACCTATGATTTAATTTAAATACTTTCATATGTATAACATAACCCAATGAATTACATTTCTTTTACGATGTAGTGTGTGTCGATTAGTTTTATTTTTTAATTAAATACGATAAAAGTATAAGCAGTTACAAGATTATTTTTCATTTACACCTCAAACCATACAAACAAGGGAGATATAGCAAATTTGACCATTGCGATAACATCAGGCCAAACCAGACTTGATGTTCCAATGCCCCAATGAATATAAGACATTATCAACAAGCAGAAGTGACTCCGGTAAGATGAGTTCGGGCAAAACGAGTAAGAGTTCACGAAGACGCTAGTTGTTCGTGAATACTTTAGTCTTTTACGTGTTCAATATATCCTATTTATTATTGTTATGTTTATATATTTTCATAATGACTGCTAGCTCAATTTTTGCTCTGTACCTTCAACTTTTAGTTAATATTTTTTACGTACACATGAAAAATATTTATGATTGTGACAAATATTGCAATTTTCAAATCGACATCTCGCTGTTCTCGTTTGTCATTGATAACGGTGCGTTCCGTTTTTCGCAATGTTTAGTTACACATTTAGTCTTTTGTATTTATTTTTGTTTTGTTTTTAGTTCTATTTCCTAGTTTACTTGCATATACACTGTTTGTACCTTCAAGTTTTGTTTACTTTTTATCATAATTTGTGACAGGTGTTACTTACTACTGTAATCTGTCAAGATTATGTTTTATTTTCTTCGTTCGATTGCGTTCAACGATTAATCCAGTCACAACGATGAGAATGTCTGAGTTGAATTTTTCTTAATCCTTTTGTTTTTAAAATTCATGTTTACTTTTTCTGTTTTTTTTTTCTCATCGCATATATTAATCTCATACACTCAACAACTACAGAGTGACCATGTGTCTGCTTTACGTTTCAAATTAAGATGGTTACCTATTCGCCAGCGCCGCAATCAGCGAGCACTAACTGCCCTATTTTCATTTCTCAACTCACCATTTTCACCTACATATCTTACTTCGTACCTCCATTATCCATTATAGTGGATACTAATTACGACAGAAACCTTCGCTCAGAAAATAATTTGCTTCTCTATGTCCCTCTCACAACTCTGATTTCGTGAACTCTTCGTTCTTTGTTCAGGCAGTACTACTCTGGCATGCGCTCCCACTCGAAATCAGGATGTCTACAAACCGTTTTACGTTCAAAAATAATGTACATAATCTCTTTCTTAACGAGATTGAAGAATCGCCTAATCGATAGTTGGCTCAGCTTATAGTCAAATTGTTATAGTGCATTAATATAATCTAAATGAGTGTATGTGTATATTTAATTATATATATCTATATTTATATGTGTTCATGTATGTATATGTACTCATGTATGGTATATTTTCATTGTCAATGTAACCTCTATGCACCTCCCTTCCAATATTTCTATACCACCTTAAAGTTGACTGGAAGAGAACGCCTTGGGCATTAAGTCCGCCGATGTACAAAGTACATAAAGCGTAAATAAATAAAAAAAAATACAACAAAATGCTGAGTTATTCAGTACTTGTATATAACAATACCAGTAGCAAACTTAATTATGTGTAAGCATCTCATTTCACATGTAAATACTAAGAAACGTTATTATCCTTACCAAAATTATAAATGCGAAAGTGTTTGTTTGTATGTTAATCTTTCTTTCGTAGCAATGGAACAATTTTATGGTGTGATTTTTGTGTCTGAAGATAAGTAGAAGACTATTGAGTAATAAAAGCTACTTTTTTTAGCACGGCTAAACATTATTCCCATGGGAAGATCCATTATGATGCGTATTAGAATCACTCTAAATTTTATGAATACCGATAGATGGCGCTATTAGGTTATTTCATCCGATTGCATACGGTACAAAATCTGTCCTTGGACTTGTTAACAAACACCTATGGCTCCTGATAGATGGCGCTATATTGAATAACGTACCTGAACTCTTAGTCGGTAAACTTTATTTTTTTACTTTTTTTACACCATTTACAAATGCGATATAAAATTTATGTTATTAAATATAAAAATATGAAATAAATTTATAGCCTTAAATATTATAAATGCGAAAGTTTGTAAGTACGTGGGATGTATACTCTTTCACGTGAAAACTACTGTACAGGTTTATATTAAACGTTACATTAATATAGCTTATACATCAGAATAACGCATAGGCTACTACTTACCACCATAACCGAAATACTAGCTAAAGCTAAAGCTAGTTTCCAATACAAGGAAACAAAACATTACTTCGTGATACCAAACACGAGATGAAGACCTTAGTTCATCATCTCTATTGACACAAATACTATTGCTGGCTCAGTACTGATGTATCGAATATTAATGGGTTTCACGGCGCAATGAATGAGGATTTTACTGTTACTTTTGAAGACTAATCTAGGCCACCATAGTGTGGGTCACAATACAGCATTGTCTGCATTCGCAATGAGCATGATGAATATCACTCTTGGATTCTATTCATGCTTTCCACCATGTAGAGTAGAGTCACTTTGTTAGAACATCAAAATAAATATATATATATATTTTAGCTGCTAACTGGCGTGACATAGGAATGTTATGTGACTGTCGATATTTTTATATGGCTATACCAATTTATTTACCGTAAGATTTCATTTTTATTTTTATTCTATTTTTTTTTATTTTCAAAGATAGCATTTGTAACTCTTTTTGTTTGTTTCAATAATAGTAACCTCTTTGTGGTGGTTTAATATTATTAAATATTTTTTATTAGTATATTTATTCCTTAATGTTTAAACAATGTTTAAACAAAAACAATGAAGACAATAATAAAAAAACATGTTAACATTTAAAAGCTATTCCTTAATAGTTTACAAAGCGTATAAAAGCACAGTAGGATAATTAGTGTGTAGGCAATTTATGTCCTAATTACTAACCATTCGGCTGAGATAACGACTACTTACAAAAGTTGTAATATCTAAATTGTCTAAGAGAAAAGTTTTAGCAAATATTTATATATTACTGGTAAAAAAAATCGTTAATGTACTATTAGGAACATGTAATGTTTTATTTCACCTTAAATAATACATTTGTCCGTATAAGAAAGAGACCGAATTATATTTTATGCTTATCGGTTTTCTTGACATTAAAAACATTCAATCTCTAGTTGCAAATGTGTGTTTATGCAAAGCCCATACTATAAGGCCATGGTCCAAATCACGCTCACAGCGCTCATTGCGGTCCAATTCGTGCTTTTCACGCTCACCGTTAGCGTTGTGGATACTATGACGTCACAAGTGACGTCACTACCTAGTGCTTACAGTACTGACGGGTCGGATCGTTAGCATCGTGAGAATTGACGCTATTTTACGCCATTTATTTGAATCTATGAATCTATGATTGCAGAAAATGCTTGAAATACAAGCATTTTACCATCTTCATCGTCAACACCACATACTCCTCCCACATACTCCATACTCAAGTTTATGTCAAAAAATGCTCTGTTAGGTTATGTTCAACTTTTTGAATTAGTAAGCACACTCACAAGTGGTCCGAATTATGTAGCACAATTATATGAGCACAATTCGGACCGCAGCCTAAGTTGAGGTGCCGCCCTTTTTTTATATTCATTACAATATTAGTGTGAGTGCAAATTTGTTAATATGTGTGAGAAATGTGAGTATGAGTGCCGTACGCATGAATATTATTTTATGGTTGGGTGGGAGAAACGTGGAGACACCAAAACATGAAGTATTTAACGTAATAGCCAAATTTCCCTTGTCTATATGATCTGAAATTTAAACTTAGTACAGTAAAATACACATTATATCTTATAATACATACACATAGTACACTTCTTAAACGTCTACAAGGGTACAGTCAGCCGCAGAAGTAACTGACCATGCCCATATTTCCAAAACGCATATACAACGTAGCATACACAAATCGCTTACGAAACCTAGTGACGGAGTTGAATTCAAAATTTGGTAAACAACACATTGCTTGTATTGTAAAAAACATACTAGTATACCGTTTAATGGTTTTAATGATATATAATTTAGTTCATTATTGATAATCATACATTTGCAAAATATTTAAAATGTACATATTGAAAATAATAATTAATTATTTACAGGTTTGTAAGACAAATTCATTAATGATAAAAATATTTAGACATGTATGACTATATATTTAGATGGAGCTAGCATTTCCTAAAACTTATTCTGGGAAGAAACGGTAAAATAAACCACAGAGGTTCTGTGCTCAATCCCTCCTGGCGCTAGACTTCGTAAGTGATTTATGTATGCACAGGTTGTACATGAATTTTTGAACTACCTTAAAGGTTTTATATTTATGAAAAAAGTGCGAAGAAGCAGTATCTGTGTGTTTTAACTATGAATAATATTAATCAATCAATTGAGAATTCTACATTTTGATGGTAGAGTCAACAAAATGAATAAAATAGCTGCGTTCATTAATACTTAATATTTAATGAATTTATATGTTTCAACTTTATACCTACCTGCAAATTGTTACGGAAAATAAAATATTCTTTTGATAATAAAATAACCTATCTGCAAAAACGTATTTTAATTATGATTATGCTACATCGGTAGTTAATACGACTGCTGTGCTTGAGGTCTTGGGTTCGACTCCCGGGACCAAATGTTTTATGATCTGCAAACATTTCTTTCGGAATTCGGGTGTTTTCTATGCATAATATATATGTATTTACAAAAAAAAGTATTTAAGTATTCAATCAGCCAGTCTAGTTAACATAGTACAAGCTCTACTTAGTTTGAAATTAGATAATGTTTTGTGTTAAAATGTCCGAAATAAAAAATCATAATAAAATAAATATTTTTAAAAAAAAATTAAGTACATTGTAACTACAATATATAACCTAATTTGTCACATATATTTGATAGCTTTCGTCACGGACGAAGAAAAAAAGTAAAAAAAAAAGTGTTTGCAAAACAACGCGGCAGTTTCATTTCTTTACAAATTTCTTATCGATTTCCTAATATTTCATTGGTCTCTTTGGATGTCTTCAAAACGGGTAATACAAATAATTGAAAGTAAATCGATTTGCAGTTCAGTGATAGGTTTAAGAAACTTATTAATCTATTCAATATTTCCCTCAATATTTTACATTTGTGTTGCGCACAATGTCACACAAACAACACTGAATACAAGGAAATATTTGATTCTAATTCCAGATATATACGTTCGCGTTCGCGTATTATATTAATTGCAGTTTCCTTAACAAATGTACTACATTGTGTTCCACTTATAATACCTATGCGTTTTTACCAACCACTTCTACCAACATAACATTAGATAGGTATAAAAAGGTCTCTACTATTATAGTATTATTATTGTAGTATGTATTCCATTTATTTTTAATCAATCCTATTCTATCCTATATATAAGTAAAATAACCTACATTTATAAAAATGTACGAAGTTGTTGTGCATAAGCCCACGAAGGTTTCTGAGTTGGTATGAACATTTATATATTTAATGTCTTTTCTTTAAATTTATTTAGTTGGTGTAACAACGTGTGTAGGGTACTGCTAGTATGTTTTGAATGTGAAAGTTTGTAGGGATTATGGGTGTATAGGTAATTTTTGCTCTTTTACGCAAAAACTACTGAACCAATTTTTGTGAAGGTTTAGTGACATAGCTCTTAGATCAGAACAACATGCATGTAGGTGGAGCTGCGGGTTGAAGATAACTCTACCATGTTTTTTACTTTATAAAAAAATTATATTGATTACATAATGCAAACCTGAGTCTCCTCATTTTTATGACCAAGCGTCTTTCGTCAAGGAATGTTTCCCTTATTTTCATTCTTTATCTCTAAAATGAATTCTAAATCCTGAACTTAAAACAATCTATGCTACTAATAAAGTAGCCAGTGTGTTGTACACTATTTATCAGTATATCTTTCTATAATATTCTCCTTAGGTATCAGAGCAAGGGGGATTATAACGGCCTTATTAGTCTAATGGCTAACGTGTGCGACTGCCGATCAAGAAGTTTCGGGTTCGATTCCCGGATCGGACCAAAAAAGTGTTTTAAGCTTTTCTAATTATAGAAATACTTAATAACAACCCGGTATTTGGCAGTTGGAGTGTTAACCCCCATGCCTCGAAAAGCACGTGAAGCCATCGGTTCTGCGCCTGATCTCTCCCGGTCGTGTCAGGTAGCCGTCCCGTCGGACTATGATAGTAAAACAACAGAGTGCACTTGTGTTTGCACACACACTTGTGCCCTATATCTTGTTGGTGGTTGGCTGATCTCCATTGATGCTGGCTACCGTGGTTAAAATCGATAAGGAGTACATCATAGTTCCTGTCGGATACATAAAAAAAACCCCAAGCTATCTAAAATCTATATAATATCGATATATTTTTTTCTTTTTTTTCCATATTAAGAGCCTGCCAAAGTGACTCTACTCTGTCTGATGGAAAGCATGAATAGAATCCAAGAGTTGTAGTCACGATACTCTTTGCAAATGCAATCGATGCAGTATGGTGACCCACACTATGGCGACCTAGTGAGATGCTTTTTCACACTCCGCTTGGGGACGTAAAAAGGTATGACAGTCATTGTGACAGTGTAAGGCTTACACAGTTACCACGATAACTGTCATCCCTGCATCAATATATATTATATTTGTACATTTTTTCATCAAACTTAGTTTTTTTCTAATTTTATGTAGCGTTGTACAATTACCTTTGTAAAAAAAATACATTTAAAACATAAATTGAGATTTATTTCTAACATTTAAACCGGCATCTGAAGAAAAACAAAGTGTAATAACGTATTCATACGAGTATAACGTGGTGATATTTAAATGCAGATAGACATTTTACTTTTTATTATCAAAATATAACAAAGTATACTCACCTCAAAAACTCAGGTAGTTATGGTATAAATGAATCTTAATTATTTCCCAAAAAAAAAACCCTTACCTCCTAAAAAAATAGTTTTGAAAAGGATAGCTCACACCGAGTCCGACTGCAAATAATAAAACACAATGCTATCTTCATGTTTCGTTTAAACGATCTTTTTACTCAGAAGTCCTTCCCCAGTGGGCATTATTTTAAATACCACTGTTTTTGACACACTTTTATTAACTTTACCTCTGAAGACATAACGAAATCTTTAACCTTCATTTTTACTTATTTTTAAACGTCAGAAATTGAAATTGAAATTTTAAATATCTGTCAAAGCTCGTTGATAATACATAAAAAAGCAGCAAATCTTTTACAGATATATTTAAATAGGTACTTGAGAAAATCTAAGACTAATTTTTTTTAAAACATCTAAGGGAGTAGAGGTTAGAGCTTACAACAGTATTTCCTTTAACGGTAGCAGTTCAGTAGTTCACTCTACCATTTAAAGCGTCATTCTTAACAAAATAAGAAAGTGAACCATGCTAGATTGACATGTCAAGTGTACCTACCAAGACAGTTTTCTTATCCGTTTTCGCTTAACACTAGCCAGCTTTACTTACAATACTCACAAAGCATGTAATACTATCTGCAACCGTTAGATGGTGTGCGTGCATTAACCTACAAACCCACGCCGCGCGGTACAGCACCTTAGAACAATAAATTATGTCATGTGAATAATATTCCTACAAACGATATGTACAGAACTTGAATTATTTAAATCTTGGTTCTGTATATATAATTCGCATGAATATTGAAATACATTCAAGTCGGTGAAATTCAACAAAGAATGAAAATGTGTGTAAAATGTAATTCTTTCTTATTTTAAGAATGGAGATTGAAGTGCCCATTTCACTTTTTTTTTACAAGACACGGACGACAATCTGATATTTATTTGAACGAAAAATTTCATCATTTTCATTAGCAAAACCAAAATTGATTGTTGGTACTATTGCTTGGCAATAAAAAATATGTATTTAGAGAAAATCAATATAAGTAATTAAAATTGTTAACGCGACAAAGCGACACAAAAAAGGCACGTCACAGCAGCAGCAAGGAAGCGGGGCTAGGTGTGTAAAGTGAGTAGTAGATAGTGTTGCAACACGAGTGAAAGAGACAGTTGTGAACGGAATAAAATCATAGACTCATGACAATATTTGACCACAAGTCTTATTTAATACCACGTTTTGTATTCATTTTACGGCTACACTTTTCATAAGGTAGACTAAACAACTAATATAAAAACCATTAGCAACATCCATGTAGTATTTACTTTTTGAGTTGGAGAAATGACGCCATGAGTAATTAGCCAACACCTATCTCATAATAATATTAAAAGTACTACATTAAAGATAATATACATTTAATGAGTCAAACGTCCGATATCAAGAGGTCGTCTCGCCGCCACTTCTTTTCGATCATGACCCCGATAGTGTGCGACCTGATAGATCTATACTCAGAGGATCGAAACAAATCATACAAGAAAGATTGTTTGAAGATGTTTTTTTCCAAACTTAACTTTGTAATTCCGATAATATGAACAATACCTAACACAGATCCATAGAAATCTATATATTCACGCCACGGTCAACACGGCGGTCGTAATCATTTTAAGTCTAGAGCATTCAATTTAATGCTCCAGTGTTAAAGAGGAGAGTTATCAAATGTTCCGTGTTAATGGTAAGTAAGCTCATTAAATAAAAAAGTGGCATCGTTTCAAATTTACCATAACGTGGATATGTTTACGAACCTTTTTGTTCTTGCTGGTTCAGCAATTATTAGATCTATTAAGTTGAAACAATGCCAGTATAAGCTGCCACAAAGTCTACGAAACTTAAATTATTTGTTAGATACGTTTGAAGCTTTTGACCGATAGTAAATAACATTTACGACTTTACGTTTTCATTCAATTAATTCAATCTTTTTTCTTCCCCACCCAAACATGAATGAAATGAACAGCGAACTAGTTTCTTTCTATTTTGTTCGCCTAATGGTCAGACGTAAAGTTGGCACTACTTTTTACCACTATTCGAGACTTGCTCACAACGATTGTCAAATTAAACAAAGGAATTATGAAAAATCACACGTGGTTTTTAAACTAGATTCTGAATTATTTGAATGAGATCTAATACTATGTAGTTATTACGTTACTACCACTAAAATTTAAGCAAACAAATACTTTGAAGAGTTTCGTAATCTCCCGCCACTCCGAATGTAAGACGAACTTACCCGAAGTTCAAATATGCCGCCATGAGCGCTCTGGGTTAGAAAGAGATGAAATGAGTATTGTTATAATGTCCAGGGCCTATAAACATTTTAAAAACCCAAATAAGCATTTTCAAGGCTTAAAATTAAGTAAGTTATTGTTCTATTTACATTTATTCATGTGATATATCATCTAAATAAAGAGGTACATGATAGAAATAATATGACCTATATTTTATTTATTCTTTTAATGATTTTTTGTAGTTTTGGCTGCACGAGCATATTTAAAAATATGCTCGTGCAGCCACGACTAAGCTAAAAAGTATTAGTTTTGGCAGCCTTTGTATGTTCCACCGTAGTGCCTAAGTGCCAGGTCAATAGGTTCGTAACAATGGTCCAGGCAACATAAGACATAAATTTTAATAAAACTTTTTCTAGTTCATATTTTTTATTTATTTTCTTATTTACTTAACATTCAACTACGGGGGAATAAACAACTTTTTAGTTTTTGTTTTTATTTTAATCAAAACATTGAACTCAATATATAAAGTAGATAGGATTATTACCTAACTCATACTTGTCCACTTATTCATTGTATACTATCCATCTTGTCTTATTTCTATTCCCAAGAATAGTTCTCATTGATATAGTTCAATGGCAAAGCCGATTGGAACGCCTATATAAGTTTTTCCATTATTATACAGGTGCACTTATCGGAATCACTATTATATATACCAGACATTCATTTAGTTATTTTGAGATGATTTGCAAAATTTGGATGAAATTTATTCAGTAGTTTAGCCACGTGACACTTTTTTTTATTTCGCAGTTTACAACACCATGTAACGTATAATGTTATATTACGTAATGGTCAATGACCTTTCAAACTAATAATTCAAAAAATTTAAAAATAAAGATATTTTTAAAGCAAATTCAAATAGATTTCAACTTGTATGACAAAAAGATTCATAGTCTTTATTTGCACTGTTACGGCGAATATAAAATAGCAGTATGGGGTTGGTTAATACGTCACAGACATGATTGCTACCAATCTGCAACTAATTGTTTTGTGCATCGTAATTGTACGCCTTTTTATCTATTGAATGTAAGCAAAATATATCAATAAATAAGAATTGTAATATTATTTGGCTTCGTTAATTATATTGTTTATTTAAATGTTTTTTTACAGTACATAATGATTACTACCGGCAAACACAATAATTTTGTCCTAATTTTAACAACTGTCAGCATTGATTCAATTATTTTATATTGGAAGACTTTCGGATTCTAGAAAGTAACGTTAGTTAATATAAGACTTTAATTTGATTTGGAACGAGTCCCGCTAATTTTATTAAAAAGTAACTATATTGATTGTGTTGTGCAGTGTGTGTGTGAAATTGAGTGTTGTACTCGCTTGCCAGTTCTTAAATTATTTTGATTTACCGAAATCGATATTCATAATGCCGCGAGTGACCTTTACAGCCGTGGAATGTACTGACATGGTTTTAATTTAAATGGAATGCCATCAAAACGCATCTCTTGCTTTGCAGACATATCGTGAGAGGTATGGAACCACTCGTGTATGTCCTACAGACAGCTGAATTTTTGTAAGGGCGGTACAAATGTTACAAGACAATCAAACTTTGGTGTCTCGTAATAATGAATTTGCTCCCCGAACACCGATCACTCTTGAAGAATATGTGCTGGACCATTTCACGTGTAATCCTACATGCAGTTTACGTAAGGCTGCTCGTCAATTTGTTGTTCAACATAAAAAGATCCATGATATCTTAAAGGCTGATAAACGACGGCCCTTCAAGTTTCGAAGAGTACTGGCTTTATTGAATAGGGATTAATCCATAAGAGTACCGTTCTGTCAGTGGTTACGTACCAAAGTAACAAATGACTTTGAATTCCTATCCAACATCAGGTGGACGATGCATTGAAGTAAGCGGTAGACACTTTAAAAATTTAAATGGAATGAATTAAATAATTTAATTATTTTTTTGAAGTGAAAACTTCTTTAGGCGCGTTGAGCGTTTTGGTAGAGGGTAAAATCCTCGGTTCGCGTCACCGACATGCTAATGATAATAGTATATCTATAGCTATGGAGAATATGATATTATATATTATATATGAAATTTATTATTATTATATATTATATATGATATTGTTAATTAAGCACTTTATATAATAAATATGTTAAGATTTTAATGTAACGATTTTACATGTGTTTCTTACTTTTACTAAACAGCCCAAGCGTGACAATTTTACAGTTTTTTCAATGTTTGACATAAACGTCGAAATGTTAGTTTTATTAAACAGGGTCTAATTTCTTGATATGATCGAGTTTAAGATGTTATATTTTATTGTACTCTTTGTGATGCCAATAAATCTGATAAAGTAAGTCTTTACTATACTTTGAAATTAAATTGAAAATTCAATATATTTTAAAAGTATGTAAATTCTCTTTTAATAAATATTTATCGACATTATACACTATAAATATTTACCGATACTAAATAATAATACTGGTTTTTTTTGCTTATAAAAATTTACAACAAATGAGAAGCAAAAAAGTTTACGACATCTGACATAAACTACATTTTCTGTTTCTGATGTTGGCCACCCTGACGATATTTTACGCGCACATGCGCAGAACGACAGGTGGTCGCCGACTCGAACCAGCCGTCTCGACCGAACCTATCGACTTCTCATCCTCATCATCAGCCGCTTTCGTGCTCTAGCAAGAACGATGTGCAGTGCTTTGTGTTGAAGTTCTCGTGGTGACATGGCGTCCTTTTTTTAAAGATAGTGGAAGGTGTTTAATACATTCTAAATATCGTTTATTTACAATGAGTGTGAACTATGATCGTGTTTGTAGACTGTGCTTGTCATCTCGAGGCGAATTACTGCCGATTTTTCCTACCACCAGTTCAGATGACTCGGAACCTCCCGTCCTCGCTTCAAAAATCAAGGATTGTGTGTCTGTAGAGGTATGTAACATGAAAAATAAGTGATATAAGGAAGTTTTGAGTGAAAGTAGACCCTTGGCATACGTGAGAACTCGTCATCCGCCTCGTATCGAGCAATGACAGGCAGCGCGTTTAGGTGGAGATGTCGTAAGATCGTCCACCATTTTGTAACGTTCCACGGCTATCGTTCGGCTCGTGGCCGCGTCGCGTCGCATTCCGTGCAGCCGGCGAGGAATGGCGCGTATCATGAGGGTCGGGTTGGCATTATTCCCGGGGGTCAGGTTGGGAGGGGGGCTACGTATCGTTAGGTATGAGCCGCGTTGGACATCGGTCGTATTGATTTATCGGACGAGACCAGCCTGCAGCTCGTCTCTCAAACGGACGGGTCGAGCGTCGGTGTCGGCGTGAGTGCGCTATACGTGTGTGCGTATATCGAGCGCTAACCCTCGAGGGGCTCGCTGGCTGCCACTCGACTCGCTTCTACTTATTCGGTCGAGGAGCAGCCGCTCGCCGCCGTTCGGCTATACCTACGCCTACCTACTTAGTTTCTCCTTGCGTATCTATCTATACACGAGGCGCGGTTTCGCCTCGCTCGTTCTGATGAAACGACCGCGTCGTGGAGAGCGCCTATTTGCCCATCGTGCGATGATTACGTATGATTATTTTTTCAGGTAAATGAAAATGATGAGCTGCCCACGAATGTCTGTAAAAAATGTATGGACAATGTCAATAATTGGCATAAGTTTAAAAATGTTTGTGAAAGGACTCAAAACAAACTACAGTCTCTGATTAGTAAAGATGGCAGCCAACTAGAAGAGGTGGGTTTATCTTTCTGGATGTTTGAGCTTGGAATTGTCACACTACATTTTGTGTATATCTTGTTGTTTACCTGTGAAAATATGCATTTTCAGGTTCAAATTAAGAGTGAACCTTTGTCTGATGAAGCATATGATGATGGAGTTGTTATTGAGGGCTCATATCCTGATAATGAAGTAAGTATGACTCAGAAATTGTTCTCTTTGTAGTAAATGCTCCTCTTAATATTAGTTATGTTTTTAATTTTTACAACTTTAGTTCAATATAATGTTAGCTTTTTTGTGTCAAGGACACATGAACTTGAGTGAATTGATAACAAGCCAAATTTGTTAATAAAGCTCCTGAATATTATTTTTTTTTAAATGATTTCTACTCGTTATTAAAGACACAATTCTCACATAGAACTTATTTTTTTCTTAAAACTGCATAGTAAAGAAATACATATTACTTCCAACATTATTTCTTAAAACATTTAACAGTTCCTGTTACAGCCATTATTGTTTTTACATTCCAGAATGTCAGCGTGGCAAATAAAGTTCAACCTGAAGGCCCCCCAATCTTGGCTTCATTGGGACTCACACCTAGAAGTGATAAGGTAGAGATGACATGTTTAATTAGATTATCATTTTATATAATAAATTTTTTATTATCATTTAGTATGACACTCCAAATTCTCTTAAATATTTCATGTTTCTTTTATATGTGTAATTAAATAATAACACATTAAACATTTAGTACCTACATTATGTGTGAAGAATAAATGTGTGAGAATAGTTCAATGGAATTAATTTTATCCACAGAAGTGTGTGGATCCTCGAATGGATTGGCATAGAGTTTGTGCCATTTTGGATATGGTTCAGGACAATGAGGTGATTGACTCTCTACAATCAAAGGAAGAGTGTGATGTTTTGCAACACTCTGATCATGACTCTGACACAGAGGCTGAACTTCAACCAGATATTGAAGATAACTATGTAGATTGTAAAAATGGCTATGTTTGTAAAAATAATAAGATCATATCAAAGAATCCTAAATTATCACCATCTATGAATAACATTAAAATCAGAGAAGCTGAGCACCTCAGGAAACGGAAATTAGATTATCCCAAGCAGCACTGTTTGCGTCCTAAAAATGCTTGGCAATTATTATTCACTGATGATCTACTTGAATTGATAGTCAACTCCACTAATGAATATATTGTCAGGAATGGAAAAAGTGAGTTCATTGCCACTAATATTAGTGAAATAAAAACACTTATCGGCATATTGTATTTACATGGAATAATGCGACCAACAAATGAAAAATATATTGACCTTTGGCATGCTGAACTTGGTGTGCCGTGTGTTAGAAATGCCATGAAATATGAACGGTTTAAATTTATTCTACAAAATTTAAGTTTCGACCAAGAGGATGGCGACAGCATTATACAGTTTGATATAATGAAACGTATGCGTAAGGTATTTGAAATCTTTGCCATTAATTGCAGAACAGCTTACGAGATTAGTAATATTGCCGTTATTGATGAGATCATCGTTCCAGTTTATGGACCTTGTCCATTTCGATATGATATAGATAAGAAACCACTGAAGCGTGGCATAAAGATGGTATTGCTTGTAGACTCATCAACATTCTACATCAGCAATTTAGACATCATTACTGACCCTTACTTTGGTGCTGAAGAAATTACTAAAAAGTTAGTTCAGCATTTAGCTGGTACTGGAATAACTATTGTAATGGATAGCTGGTTTACGTCTTTAACATTAATGGAATGGCTTAGGAATGAGTACCAGCTATTTACTATAGCAGCATTAAATCCAACCAATGACTGGATTCCACCCTTGTTCCTTTCTCAGTATAGAAAATGTAGAACATTTATGTCGGGCTTTATTGATCATAATGTTTCACTTACATCTTATGTCAACTCTGATTTAAAAGCAATAAATATTATAACTAATGAACCTAGATTTTACAGGAAAGGTCATGTGAACCAGACTACAGTTGTGTCTGTGTATAAGAAAAATCAATCAGCTGTAGAAGTGGTTGATGTTGTTATGAATTATTACACAACCATGCAACATACTAATGATTGGACTCTATCAATATTCTTTACGCTATTAAATATTGCTTCAGTCAATGCCCAAGTTCTATGGAGCTCTCAAAATGCAAATGTGGCACAACGTCGCACTTTCATAAAGGATTTGGCCTTAACCTTAATGGTGCCTAAAGAGAGATCGCCTATATCAACAATCAAATTAAATGATGAATCTGAAAGAGGACAGAATCTATCTTTGTTGCAAGAACTTGTACATCCATATTATAAGAACAGGAGACGATGTAAAATATGTGTAAAAACAACAAAGCGGGACCGTAGAACAAAACAATTTTGTGTTAAGTGTGGTCAACCTATCTGTAAAGAACACTCTGTTAATATCTGTACTATGTGTGCAAGTTAATTTCTGTACTGGTTATTTATTTGTAAGTCTAATTGAGTATATAAATATTTAAAGCACTGATTATTTTCTTATTACATATTTCTTAAATTGTTTTAAAAGGAAAAGTACTGTATAATTATTTGAAAGGTACTTCGTATAAAATACTGTAAATTTAAAAAACGTTATATAAAATGAATATTAAAATGGTTTTTGATGAGTTAGGTTGGTAACAGCATGTAGATTTATAGTTGTCTGCAATTTGTTCCTTTTTTGTTTAAGTTATGTCAAATAGCATGTTAGTTGTAAAAGATTTTAATCTGTTTGACATCATATTATAACCTGGAACTCATTGTTATAACATAGAATCAGAAATTAACGTTTTTATTTTGGTACCTTCAGCTATTAGCAGTTGTGAAATGACTCCGGTATTATATGATATATCATTATTTTTTTTATATTTATTAATTTATTAACATTGAGGAGGATTTTTTTATGTGTTACTGTTTGGAGTGTCACACTAAATCTTTAATATTATTAGTAATATTTTTTGTTGAGGGCTTGCAGTTCAGACAGTCATTGTGTTTTCATCCATGGCGAAAGTTGATTAAAACACAAAGTACTTTCCTGCAGCGAATGTGTTTACAATTAAATAAAATGGCAAAAAATTATAAACTCTATAACTAACTATATAACTTCTAGTCTAAATGACTTACAGAATATTATAGTCTAATTAATTAAAATAAAGATACATACTTAATTGCCTTAAAAGCTCGAGCAATAAGATGCTAATTTCAAAAGATAGATATACAGCGCACATAGTGTTAATCAGTATGATTTTACCGACTTTCTCGACAATTTTCAACATATTTCATTGACAATTTTCCTCGTGCATCACTCAATCTCATGGTGAAAATTGATAGTTTATCGCGTTTATACAATGAGACTTTACAGAGGCTTAAAATGTAAAATGATTTTTTTCATCTGTAATACCTTGAAATACTAAAAAATATAAATAGTATATGCTGCTGTTACAAATTACAGGGAGTGGAAAGTGAGAAAGATGAAGAAGAGGAAGAGGAAGAAGAATTGAATGAACCTGCTCAAACATTCCCTAAAATGCCCCACATGCCGGAAGTGTCCATAACAGTAATGCGTCCTACGGGCGAGACTTTGCATGCGCGACAAGGTATACATCAACTAGCTTCTAAGGATTGTCTTGTCTGTGGTCGCACTTATAGATATTCCCACAACGCTCGTCGACATGAGCTTACCGCTCACAGCTTTGACCGGTATACTAACAAAATAACTCCAAAGAAAACACTTGGTCATTTGCAACCCAAGTTAAGACCTAACCCATTTAACCCTAAAGCGCGTTTGATGCCGAATCCTATTAGTCATAAGATGCAATTTATGGCCAAAAATATCCCAACGAAAGTAGTACCTATAAATAAGGTTATCACACCTCAGAGACCTATACCAATAAAATCAGCTAAAGCTTCGCAAAACAATTTGCCCTATCCTCTTCGTATTAAAGCACTGAAAGATTTACAGATTAAGAAAAAGGAACCACAAATTTTAAAGACTTTGTTAACTTCTAAACCTGAAGTTCTTGTTTCTGAACCCGAAATAATAAATTCTGGACCTGAAAGTCCAGAGACACTGATATCTGAACCTGAAATAGCTTCGTTCCAAGTAGAAACTATACTTTCGGAACCCGACGCCGATGTCTACGATCACCAGCAGGGCGACGAGGAAGTTGATGGACACATGCATAATAATCAAGGTCAGAATTATGATACGGTTGACATGAATTCTGAAAATGAGATCGAGATCGCTCGTCAACAAGGTGAAGAGATAGATGGCGAAGAACAAGCTGATGGTGACGAAAACATGGATCAGGATGATAATATGGATGGTGGTCAGAGCGAGAATGATCAAGAAGCAGACGAAGCAGAGAGTCAAGAGAATGTAGACATGGAGGATGGCTTAGAAATGAAAACTGAACATGAAATGAAGGAAGGTGATCAATTGCAAGAAGATAGGGACCATGAAGATATAGACATGAATCACGATGGAAACGAAGATGAAGACGACGACGATTTGCCAATGACGATACAGCCAGTAGTCGAAATTAATGAAGACTTGCAGGCTAATTCGTTTAATACCGATGTAGCTGATGGTGATGAACTGGACGACAGCGTTTACCCTAATGAGACCGTTGATCCTAATGAGACTGTAGACGAGGAGGAAGTTAAAGAACTCGACCCTGATAAAACATACGTTACAAAAACTCAGAGGGACTTCATTTTAAAGTATCGTGACGTTATTGAGCAAATCAATACTAAACGCTGTTTGTGTTGTGATAGAGAGCATCCGCGACGAAAAGCTGTTATACAACACTTGCAGAAAAATGGGCACAAAGTACCTAAACACACATGCTACAATTGTGTTGTTACGTTTGGACATATTGGTGCTTTGCTCAGCCACATGAGGTCAAATTCTTGCACTGATTTATGGAAGATTATATACAACGAAAATGGTATTACTGATGACTTGGTTTTAGAAGATGAACCTAAGGAGGTCAAAGTTCAGTATAAAGATATTTTTAATGCTAGATCCTATGCTTGCAAACTATGTCCAGCAAAGTTTCAGTTAAAGCAATTTATAATGAAACATGTTTTGGATACTCATGAAGATGGACAGTCGAGAGTGCCTCTCGGATGTGTGCATTGTAGAGCAAGGTTTAAGGACAAGAGTTTGCTTAAAAAACATATTCGTAAAGGTGATTGTACAGTTTATGTAGCTTGTGACTTATGCCCAGAAACTTTCGGCAATATGCAAAGTTTTAATGATCACGCCTTAGCCGTTCATGCTGGTAGCTTCGAATCAGATAGCCAAAGCAAATGTGTCGATGGTCGCCCTACTGACTGTCCATTGTGTGGTAAAAAAAATAGTAGCTATCCAAATTTAGTAAAACATTTAAAAATTATTCACAATGAGGAAACACCTCACTACTGTCAGCACTGCGACTCTAAGTTTGAACAAGCTGCTGATCTCAATAAACACATTTACATGGAACATTCTGATCGAACTTTAGGCATGCAGCAAAGCAATGAGCCGGATATGTCCATTGTTAAAGAAGAGGCTGAAGAGTATCACTATTCCTGTACTGAATGTAACGCCATATTTGAAACTGTCGATGCGTGGACAGACCACCAAGTTGCTGAACACAACCAAGTGGCTCATCACTGTGACCAGTGCGATAAGAAATTTTTGCGCCCCTCTGAGCTTGCAGAACACAAGAACACACATTTGAGGGTTAAGTTTTACCCTTGCAGCGTTTGTGCCAACTCTTATAGCACCCCTCAGAAACTTTCAGAACATGTCCAACAAGCCCATCCAGGAATCGGTGCAATGGCTGCAGCAGATTCAGAATTCTTTTGTGATATCTGTATCAGGTCATTTAAAAGTCGTCAAGCATATTCAAACCATATGCGTATACATGCTAAAGTGCCTACGACAAATCGAAAACCAGGAGATACTTCTTCTAACAAAGGATTTTCGCCCTCAATTATAGGCAAACCTATCAAACAAGTTTATCCTATGGTCCAACCTGGTTTTGTCTCATTTAAGCCTCATTACAATATTCCTAATGCTCCCTATTCCTGCGACATTTGTGGCAAGGGATTCATGCATAAAAAGAACATATGGAAACATAAGAAAGTTTTACATGCGGATATATTAAACGAAAGAAATGACAGCGAGGAGAACACTATGCAAGCTTCCACAGAAGAGGACGAAATTAATCCAGATGAAAATGGAGCTATTCTCTCGACGCCACAGTTTAATAGTTTTAACTTTGGCAGTTTTACCAATAATATCCAGCAAACACAACAAGATACCATGCCTTATTCATGTGAATTATGTCTGAAACGATTTCCACTTAGAACTAGTTTGTGGAAACATAAACGTGCTAAACATGGAATTATTAATCCCAATTCTAGTGGCGGCAACGATTCACAAACGCCATCGGCTAGTGGTGAGGGAAGTAGTAGATCGAGTTGCACAATATGTAGAATTACATTCTCAGATAAGAAATCTTATTACCGCCATCGAAAAAATGTTCACAAATCCACTGTACAAATGTGTAAAATTTGTGGAAAACCCCTTAACTCGACTTTAGAACTTTATGAACATTTGAAGGCTGCTCACGCTAGAGAACTTTTAGGTTACAACGCCAATCAAGGTTCGAGTAAATCTCTCGAAATAGTACAGGAATTGGAACCTGACTTTGAGAATGATCAAGAATCCATGGATCCTAGTGTTGATTATCAGGCTCGATACCCTTGTGACACGTGTGGCAAACAATTCGTGGGTTTGCTGGCTTTGCAGAATCATCAGTGTATTAATCACGCTCCGCCTCAACCACAAACCTTTGACTGTGAGATTTGTCACAAAAGCTACACGTCAATATCAGCTCTAAAGAGCCACCGTGGATGGCACTTACGATCACCGGATGGAAAAGCAGCTGCTAATAATAGCGGACTTTGGATGCCTCAACATAAGGTCACAAGTAAAATTAGTAAACATGAAGTCATTGATCCAGTACAACTTGCTAAAGTTACGCATTCCAGCCCAGCAGCTGCAGTAGCCGCTAAAAGAAGACTACCACCTGAGGTCGAAGTCACCGTTGTTAATCCTAATAAAAAAATGCGGTCTGATGATTCTGTTGAATTAGAGCAACAAAACTCTAGTTCGGCTGAAGATAGATATTGCAATATTTGCGATAAGGAGTTTACAAAACGCGCTGCTTATCAGCGCCACATGGATGAAGTCCATCAACCGAATTCGGTATTTTGTCCAGTGTGTGATAAGAGTTTTACTAGAAAGTCTACGTTACTCATTCATATGAAGAAGCACTACGAGAGTGGTGAAGGAAGCTCAAGCATGGTTGGACAAGTCGAAGAGGACTTGCATGCATGTGATTTGTGTGGAGCCCAATACGATGATGAAGAATCGCTGAGAGCACATCGAATCAGGCATCACGGTGAAGAATCTGAAGAAGATGATGACGATGATGGAGACGATGGCAACGTGCCTATTCCCCCTCCAGGTGAGTTCACTTGTGGACAATGTGGAGATGGTGTAGCTACACCCCGAGATCTAATCGCTCATCGCACAATGCACTCAACTCCCACTAAATTCTTCTGTAACATATGCAAAGTATACTTTGCAAGAGCATTGGACCTCTCGTCCCATACACGAGCTAGACATGCAGACAACGACAAGGTATTCTTTCCTTGTGCCATGTGTGACAGGTTCTACATGAATAAAAAGAGTTTGCAACGGCACATTGAAATGGCTCACTGATGATCGCACGAAGCGATTGATAATTATTGAACTTAAAGTTATAAATGTAAAAGTATGCAAACGTCGCGTGTTTGTATTGATAACGTTATTATTTACTAATTATTTCTGTTTAAGTCACAGTGCTGGTGTCATTGGCTTTACATATACACTGCAGGTCGACTGTGTGTTTGTCAAAAAATGCTATTATCTCATCATTTTGTCGTCATTCCCCAACTTTTGATTACGCTGAGAATCAAGATTTTATTTTATTTTATTATTGTTTATGTCAGTAAGCCTTGCTCACGAATTGTGTTATTTATTCTTTTATTTCAAAGTGATACAAAGACTGTTACAAATTCAATTTCATGTAATGGTTATTGTGGACGCACTTTGGATATTTTCTTTAGATGTGTAAGTACTTATCATGATTTACGAAATGAATTATGATAATTAAGTAAGTAAATATTGTTAGCAAACTCTTCTATTTTTGAATATTGGAATCACGGGCCAAAATTGTGGAACATAGTCAAAATCAGTCAAAACCAATTAAAATTATAAGTATCATTTTAAAAGTATGATTTTATTTTTAAATCGACAAATGTTATGGTCATAGGCGATATTCATTACATGTCGTGTTATTTTAGTTTAGTTCGTAATGTAAATACTTAGCGTTTATTTTATTGTAATATGGGATTCAATGAGTTTATTGATTTGGTATAAAAATGGTAAGGTCATTAATTGTGTTTCACTAAAATGTACTGATTATTTTTAGTATTTTAAATATAAATTCTATGTAAACCACTTAGGGCATATCTCCTCATCTATGGTACGTACTAAAAAAAATGTAAAGGTAATAGAAATAAAGGCCTACAAAACTGGTAATATTGTACGTTAAATATACTATTAAGATTATATATTCTAAGAATTTGGATACTGTTAACTCTTTATTCTTTTAGAAATATAATACGTGTCTCAGCTGCCAAAAATACCACGAGTCTCCGTAACTGCTAGGTTTAAAAAACCTTTCTGCTTTCACTACATTTGGTTAAAGTCCGCATAGAATTCTACATTAAGTAAAGGACGCATTAATGCTATATGTTTACACTCAGTAACGTTAATAAGCAAAGCTATCTTTTTATTAGCAATTTAAACCGTAGTAATTGAATTTATATCACGATTGTATGTAGGCATAATATGTTCCTGTATCATAAAGTTAAATGTACATATTCTTAAATTGTGTACAATGTATTAAACTGCGAAATGATATAAATATTAAAATATTACGATGAATAAGGATCAAAATCTATTAGTGTTTAGTGATGCAAACTTACAAGCAATATTTGTTACCTTTCTAACTAAAACAGCGTGAAAAATCCTGCCAAACAGGTTGACGATTTGAGTTTTGTTAAGAGTTAAATGTACAAATTATGAATATGGATGATTGTATGTTCTTGGTGTTGGATTATGTGCGATTGTCACTTAGCACGGTTCACGTTTATGATTAAATTAATTAATTATTATTATCGATATTAGTATTGAGGCGCCATTACATATATCAAAAACCAAACGTCTACATGTCTTTTCTAATGGAAATGGAATAATCCTGAGGTTGAATATAAATGAGTTGGATGTCAATTGGTCGTAGAAATATATTAATATAAATTGTAATGTATAATAAAAACCTAACAACTTAATGTACTACCTTTTATACTAAGCATGTCGCATGAAATATTCTTATAAAAATTCAATACATTTCTCTCAAATTTAAGAATATGTTTTTAATTTGTGTGTAAACATTTCTTGCTCTCTTTTGCGAATAATCAAGTCAATGAAAACACTGGGACACAACTTGGGAGCCATTGGACATGTATCTTCTGCAAGGAAGCGAGACTCGGCTCTAATTGTTCTTTCGCTGAGTATTGAAAAGTTTTCGTATCAGGAGTGCAAGGGCTGTTATACATTGTTGCAATACGACTCATTTAAGTTTGAGAACACTTTTCATGCAAAAACAATATCTGTACTAATCTGGCAAAGATTAAATAAACGCGTGTTTACCTTCATTACTGATGTCATGTAAAATACGAAACTTCATGAAGTTGTTAAATTTTCCTAATGTCCTAAATAGAAATATTAACGCTTTTAAATATTTTGTATTAATGGCGTCTCGATTAGTGAAATATTATTGTCCATAGATGAGGTTCACTTTTGTCATCTTTGTGGTTTGATAATAAAGTGACTTAATGATTATTATTTTTGTTTTTAATTCAATTTCCTACCGTTGGAAGAATGTGCTACAAGTATGCTGGGGTTAGAATCTAAAGTTGATGATGCTGTTTTGAGGTACACAAGTTTGGGTGAATGATACTCAGTATAGATTGCACAAAACATTTTAATATAAACTTAAAAAGTCGTACAACAATATGAAAAATTATTATTGACTAATTATATTTAGCGGACATGGAGAGCCGCATTTACTATATTATTATGCAAATATTATATTATCTTTAACACTTCCATCGAATATATCTTACAAAAGAAAGAAAAATAAAAAGTATCTTTGTAATAAAAAATCTCATTACACTAATTGTATTATTATTAAACTTACATTATAGATTTTATCTACAAAATACTGTAGCTACTCGGTCAGTTTCTCAATCGACAATCATCGCCATTATTACATATTACGTAATAATAATCATAGGGTATGAATAAAGTACATTTTAAAGTTGAAATAATACAACTAGGCTTAATTCTAAATCAAAATATAAAAATAGTAAAAAATTGTTGTACATTCAGTTTAGGTACAACGTTGTCAGTGTTGTGCATGGAACCTGGGCACGCATCGCAGCGGCCCCCGCATGCATGCATGCATACTGCTCGCACCTACACTACATTACATACGTACGTCCTAATCTACCACTGACTTCCATTGAAAAACTGTACCGACCGCCAAGTGAAATATAAAAAAGATAAATAACACATAGTATTTATTTTATGAATTTGCATGCACCCGTTATCATTATGAATTGAGAAATATTTTTTCTATCATTTATTCATATTCATGTCTTTTAACAATATAAGTATACCATACACACTAAGGTAATGTACACAAGGACTAATATCTTCTTAAAAAAATACTGTTAGATTGAAACATAGCTAAACCTATAATATATTATTATGTATATTATAATAATTATTATTATAAGGGTACAATCGTACGAGTGATGATTACACTATGTGAGATCTCCGACGCCTTCGGGCGGCCCGCCGCCGTCCGACCACGTCCGACCGGATATGCAAACATTTATTACAACATACGAGTACAATACGTAGGTACCAGTACACTATAATAGTAAGTATGAATTATCAATTTCAATATTAAAAATACGTAATTTCTCTATTGGCCATCATTTCCACATGAAAAATTAGACGATTATCGCGTACGAATATATATTATGTATACATATTTAAATATCAGTATTTTCTTAGATCGGAGGACGTATGTATACAGGCTCGCTCTAGAAGGTACGTCGTCGTAAGCGCACGTGGCCGTTCGGCCATTCGCTCCCTTACACCCTACGAATATATCGATATCGAACGAAGACATCAAAAACTTGACTCAGCATTAAATATTACGAAAATAAATCGCCGGCGAGTCGCGCGGCAGATTATTGCTCCTATCGATAAATTTACACATCGACGTAACGAACGAGAATACAAAAAGTTATGGAAAATCGTACGGATATCACAAGCGGCGGGCGGCGCGGGACGCCCCCGCAGAAAATAAAAAAATAAATCGCGGCGCGCGTCTCTCTCGTAAAAAAGTAAAGACTCTATGAGCGGGTTGCGCGGTGCGGCTAGCGCGCGTGCGCGGCTCAGTTGGCGAGCAGCAGGTGCGCCGGCGCCGGCGGGTAAGGGGGCGCCGAGGAGGGAGCAGGGTCGCGCCGCGCCACAAAGTACGAGGCCGGGTCCGAAGCGGGTGACAGCGCGCGTGAGGCCAACTGCTGTTGCATCGCACGTTGCTTGATGTAGTTACTGAACTCAGTAGGTGACATGCGGTTCGCACGTTTGCTGCTCGTCTTGAGCTTGGTACTGCCGAACTTGGTCTGTGCGAAGGTCGCCGTCGTGAATGTGAGAGGTTGTGCGCGGAATGGTGGTGCTGGTGAGAAAGCAGCGGGTGCGGGTGGCGAAGGTGCGGCCGCCGGCTCCACCGGCCGGAAGCACTGTGCCTCGGGGTTGAATGCTCTTGTTACCTGAAACATCATTAAAAATTATTGAATAACGCTATAAATACACACAATAAAGCGTATTATTAATCAGTGATAACTGGGTTGCACTACGTGGCTATTAGACACTATGCCAAAACGCATAGCTAGACAACATTAATTAATACGGCAATTGTCTTCAGCAGTAATCAATTTATTCGACTGTTAATTTGCTTACTTATATAAATCAAATTGAAATGTATAATATGTATGTTATATACGAGTGTGACCTGGTTGTTCATGAATTGAATGTATCCTTACCTCTCTGTCGGTTCGTTCATCAGCAGCTCGTTCGTCGCTGCTGAAGAGCACTTTCACTGCGCCCTTTTCACCGATGCGATACGACACTTCACCTGAAATATGAAAAATTCATAATTTAATCTGCTATATCGATTGAATTGAGATCTCGTTGTTTGATAAAATTTATAAGTCAGTTGAATTAAATTTTTGACTGTGAATTACGAGATGAGCTAGGATTCTTGAAATATTTGTTGATTGGCGTACTCTCTCAGGTATTACAGATGTACTCGTGAATGTATATTAATCAATATATGGGATATTAATAATGTATTAGCATTCTCGTTCACCTTGGGAACACATGTCTTCAACAGCTCCGAGCCCATCATAGGGTTTATTTTCATATACATATCAGCAAATGTAGCAAAACTATAGAACATGTCGATTTATTACTATATAGTTTAGTGAACTGTTATATAACATCGGTCGTTAAAAGTTGCGAAGTAATACAGTCCTTTAGATCAATTTGTAACTGAACAACGACCGGGAATAACAAGAGCTGACAGATTGTTTCTAGTTCAATGTAAAGATTACGGTCCAGTGGCAACTGCCTAGAGTGAATCACGAAGATAATTTGTTATTGTCCTCAGAATACTCGTATTTATTTTCCACCAAGGCTTTTAGCAAAGAATGTATCTAAATAATTTTACAAAATGGATGAGAAATCGTGACAACTTAAATTGCGTGTTGACTTAATTTAATGCTATTATTACGAAAACAAAGCTAGCTATTGAATCTGTTACTAGAATCGACGATGTTATTAGAGCTATAATGGGCAAATCAGGTAATTTTATCTCAGTTGCACTGAGAAAATTAGCCAGTGACGATAACATTATTTTACTCTATATAGATAATCTAGTTACGTTATATCTTGGATAAACAGTGCCTAGTTAGCGACAAACGTATCTGAATAGTTTCCAACAACTTTAAGTTTTAAGACAAGTTAAAAATCTTTCTCTAAATCAAAGAGAACAACAGAAACAAAATTTGTTTTTAAAAACTGATAAACCATTGGGTTAGTGTATTTTTCACTGAAGGTGTCAGCATAGTCTTCTATTGCCTTGAGTTTAAATATTTCCTACCACTGTTCAATTCCCCAGGGAGCTTTACTGTAATAATAAGTATGGAGTTTATTCTTACCTGGATCTACCCAAACGGCGAGGTCCCGCGGAAGATGTTCAAGAACATCCCGGACGGGTACACCTGATTCTCTCGCTGCTCTTTCTAGCACGGGGTCTAAGGGACCGCCCGTCTTCAGACAGCGAAATGCAGACCCTCTGCATGGTCTGTCAGGGTACCAATGACCCCGAAACTTGTCCTTGAGTGCCTTCTCCAATTCTTCACCGAAAATATTTACGCGCCGCCTCGGTAGCTTGTTGTACAGGTACGATATGACGAAGTTTAGAGCAACTTGCACTTCAATATGCATTTTTGAATCACTGTGAACAAAAAAGTATTGTCAGTACATTTATCTCTAATAATTAAATTTTCTACATTAATATACAGTCTGTTATCATCCTTAACCTATATTATATTGTCTATCTATCGAATAGGGAGAGATTTTAATAAAATAATTTCCTAATAAAGCTAAGATCAACTGACGTTGAATTATTTTTAGCCTTCAGTCATGTCTAGAAGCCTTTTCTAGGCCACAC
Source organism: Hypercompe scribonia (assembly GCA_949316085.1). NCBI lineage: Eukaryota > Metazoa > Arthropoda > Insecta > Lepidoptera > Erebidae > Hypercompe > Hypercompe scribonia. Next base: position 7,423,089 of record OX438972.1, on the reverse strand, counting down.
TAGTAGTCGCACTACTGAATTTTCTGCTTTTGCAATGAGTATGGTGACCTCTGACTGTGACACTCTTGGATTCTATTCACACTTTCCATCGGGCAGAGTAGAGTTGATTTGCTAAGCCCAGAATAAAAAAAAACATATAGAGAATTTAAAGTCAGAGAAGAATGATTTAAAAAAAATATCATAGTTTATAGTTTTAGTAGCTTTGGGGTCCTCGCTGTTCTTTTGCATCGAAGTCATTTTAAAGCCACGATGCCTCTGAGGCCCTGTAAAATGAAGCGTAGGAGAACTGGTAAATAGTGACTACACAACTTTGAACAAACTAGAACCGCTTTAAAATTTTACTAATCTTGCAACACACAATTTATGATGACGGGGTTACGTTAGACTGTGGGCATATAAATCAAGCCGCATTGTAGAAATTTATCTTAATCGCTAGAGGTACATCATACCTAGCTTATGTACTTTTAATAGCACTGTAATCTATTTGGTTACTTCGACAATATCTTTGAAACTTAAATTAAATATCTTTATAGTTTTTACTTTTCAATGAGTCGACATTGGCAGGTATGAGTAACAAAGTCGAGTGTTATTGACAATCATTCGTAAATTCGTCTAATGAGTAGTTTATGTTTAGTGGGTTGTATAATAAATGTAACATTGAATGTTACGTTATTATCACGCTTCTGACCCTGACAATGAGGACAGCCGAAACGTTACAATACAAATAATATAAAAAACATATTTTCCTTGTCTATTATATCATTGGTTCTGCCACGATTTCAATATGCGACGCAATAGTAATAAATCGATTCAAAATAATTGATTCGCTACTAAGTAATAGCCGCTTGCAAATATAATATTTAAATACCGATTAATTGGAAGACGATTCACCTTAATGACTGTTGTTTTTGCATTGTAAAGTATCTAGCTATTTGAGGTATGATTTGTTTAAAGAGTGATTAGAGTGAGCAAACGGAACCTTAATACTTTTAAATTTAAAAATATTTACTATAAACGATAACGATGTTGAAAGTGTAATCATGTTGGGTATAAGCGACTAATAATGTGATCATTTCTTTTAAGCTATTGAATTTTGCAAATAATGAGCTAATTTTGCTACAAAAATCAGATCGATTCAAATATCATGTGAAATGTGCACAACAACAAAGAAATCAGTCGAATTACATCCATTTTAAATACACAGTTTAATTTAAGGTTTTTATTATTAATAATATAAGGTAAAACTAATATACAAATCTGATTCTCGGGATTACTAAAATATCTTTCAGCTGTTTCTTGAACTTTGACTTCATTGGAAACCGTAGCCGAGACAATTTTTCAGTGTTTAATTTTGAGATAAAAACCATTTATAAATGAACAGAGAGATACTTATTCAAACATAGAACGATACCCTTGCAAACATGTAAAATTGAGAACAAAATAAACTGTGAATAGTTGACGAGGTGTGGTGTTGACAGTTCTCGTTACCGCTACGTAAAGTTGTCTAGGTAAATCAGCAGCAACATCCCACTATATATTGCGTGGTTAAATGTAAATCACGTGCAACCTCGGCCGTGACTGCCGCCGTGGATTTTTTACGGAACCAAACTGTTATTTAGGGAATTGTCGCCTAAAAATATTTTCATATTTTTGTCATTTATGATGTTATGTCATGTGATTCTAGAAGTAAATCGAAGAGGGCCATTATATTCTAACGACCTAGATCGCGCGTTGGAGTAATAATCCTTTACCAGGTCAAGGTTAGAAGTTTTGATAACCACTCAGTAGAAATGTATGCAAATATATGTTTCTTGCCTTGGTAGTCTATATAGTCCATTTATAATTTATATGCAACATTCAAAAAAATTACTAAATCTATCGTATCTCAATGTCAAGGCCTTATCTAATGGCTATAAATATATAAAAGATCCGAGGTAACATAAATTTAGAAAAACTTTTAGATACTGAATCATTTTATTACTTTCAGAAATGACAACAGGCTTCGTAAAAGATAAAAAAGGAAGATTCGAATTTGACGAACACCATTTGCAATGAGTTGGCGAATGGGTGGATTACTTGCCGACGCTGGTAACAATGCATAACCTTCGGACTACAGTTTTAGATTGATAGATAGGCTTGATAAACTTGAAATGTTTATCTACAATAAAAGGAAAGTCATGTTGTTGATTCAAAATAGCGATTAGAAAAATGTACCTTTGGGGTACTTCTTGCATAGTAGAATTTATAATTCGACTTGCGATCATACACACAAATGTAGTATAGCGTAAAGTTTCGACAAAAAATATTCAATTTTTAATTTTAATGTATTAGTATTGATAGAACTATTTTCCATTGTGATCGGCTAAAACTCAATCTAATGTTAATAAAGATATTTATAGGCAGTCTTTCTACTAAAAACTTCTAAAGAGACTTAATTTGCATAGTCTGCTAGAGGTGGTGTGTTTATATGATAGATTATGTAGAACATATTGAATGCTTTTTCACATTTATTTTTCTCGAATCAGACTGAAAACTAAATGATCTAGTTATTTACAATTCGAATACTGCTCTTTATTTTTTATTTTGCTCAAATATAATATTTATCTTGAAGTGGAGTGCTGTATTTTGTAGTTTCACCGACCGCTAGGTAGTTTAGAAGTACATTTGTGATTTGTCACTAGATATTTCATTCGTACGTGATCGTTGTTCGCATGAGGTGTTGAAACCATCCAGTATTAAGCAGTTCACGACAAAAATATTTATTATAGTCTCGAGGTTTGTTGTACTGTCTGAAATTGCATTTGATGACTACGTGCTTTGATTATATAAGTAACTACCGTGTGATTTTGTATAAAGTAATAATGGGATTTTTAATTAGAATTTTCTTAGGTTTTTTTGTGGAACTGAAATGTGTAGATAATTGATTTGTTTCTTAGTAGTCCTATCTTGATGAGCTATCAAGTTAGTAGGTATATTACGTAACTACGTTACATACGTGTTTGTCAATTCGTTTCGCTGCAATAGTAAAATAAGTCCATAATTTGAGAGCGTGGAACTATTTTCCTTTGGGCATAATTTAACGAGAGCCTACGGACATTAATCGCTACTCACCTGATTCCCTGTCTCCATTGAGAAGGCAGCTAATTATCACATCTGGCGTGTTGTTAATTTTCTGTTTCTGAGTAAATTTTATATGTGTATTTATGACGGTTGTATTGTATGCGTTCATGTATGTATGTATATGTACTTATGTATGGTATATTTTAATTGTCAATATAACCTCCCTTACAATATTTCTATAGTACTCTAAGGTTGACTGGAAGAAAATGCCTTGGGCATTAAGTCCGCCGATGTACAAAGTGCATAAAGTGTAAAAGTGTAAATAAATAAATTGATATAGCTCCATGCATAATAGAATATAATAATACATTATGGTTTGAGTAGTACTACTATGTAGCACTTACTTGACAGTGATCACTTACCATTAAATAATGTGAAAACTAACTTAAGTGACATCAACATAAGGTACATCAAAGTTTTTTCTGTTAGCATTGAAAAATTGTTGGTGATAAAAAAGTAAGTAGACGAATGGTATCAGATTTACGAAATTCGGGCAAATCATAAGTGGAAGCCTTAACTATCCTCAAGGAGATCGGTATAGATCGGAGGATAAAATAAATGTATTGCGGAGATATATTGGCAAAACATCACCGTTTCTATAAAAATATTTTCCCCGGATCAATACGCAATACGCTTTGAAAGAAAACACAAATATTTGTCTTCCATACAGACCATACCTACTTATTGACATTGATATATTTAAGTCACATCATATACTTATTCATTAAAGAGGCGTAAATAAAATTTCACTGGCTTATACGCAAGGCACTCAGGAACGTAGCGTTAGAAACCAGATATTTGAGATAATAATAATATTTCCGATCAATAACACAATGATCGTTATAGCGATCGTACATGATAAATGTACTCATAAATAATGTATTACGCACCTAATACACCTTGTACCTAATACATCATTTACGAATATAGTAATAATGGAACATCTCTGTCATTTTCATTGTACCTACACTTTATTTCCAGAATGAGTTGTGTACATATAAAAATAATAAAGTTAAGATCCATTCGCTTCATGAACCTAATCTGTAACAGAGAATTCTAAATAAGGTCCTCTGATGGAAATTAATGAAAGGGACCGAAAACCCTTCTAAGGACTCCACGAACTTCAAGTGCCTAGATAAGTTTGTTTGGACTGAATCACATTTGACGAAAAAACCTTGTAGGGATAAAAACGGTTTAACATCAACTTAGAAGTTAACAAGATTCACGTTTGTTTAGGTTTAAGGCTCTGACGTCTGTTAATAAACTTAAAGCCATCATGTGTCGTTGAAATTGTATAAAAAGATCTTAGAAAGTCAAAAACACACCAAATAGCAGAGAGCAAATTCTGATTTGGATGCCAATCAATATTACTCGTATCTCACACATCTGCGACATTTCGCCCTTGAGCCTTCTTGTTTTTGAATTTTTTAAATAATATCTGCTCATGAACGACTTTATAAGATATACGTTAAAATAAAAAGCCTTTGTATGGTTTGCCTTTTAAGTATCCACTTTGAAATATGAATGAAAAACTGCAAAACAAATGTCATTGTTTTGACATTATTCAAAGTAATTATAGCTCTTAACAACATCACTTAACAGCCGAACAGAAGCACTTACTCGTCATCTATTTCAGGTACAGCGGATGCATTTATATCGTACAATTTCGTACCGGTCCACAAATATTTAGGTTACTAGCCGATATAATACAGAGAAGCTTCTAGGCATATTTTCCAGCTAAATGGTTCTCACCATTATATCTCAAACAAAGCCACCCTTGTCACGAAGAAGGTCATGATGAGGAATGGCGGTCTAAGCTTCTGGTGCAAAGAAAAGCATATAGCGGCTCAGAGTTTAGTTATGTATGTGTATAGGCCCAAGGTTATAATGAGTTGTTATGAGACGTTAATGCTACGTAATACACAAATCCGGCAATATACACGAAAAATATTGGCAACGACCTACAGATATGTCAGGTGTTTTTAGTATTTGTTAAAAGTATTAGTGGAGAGTATGTCATTCTATTCTTTACTTTTTTAAAATTAAAAAAATAAATTGATTTCTAAGTAAGTACTTATATTTCTTTTTTGAATTCTTAAAACTCTTAAAGTTTAGTTAGGTCACGATGTTTATAAACAATGTCTAATCTAACTTATCGTAAAAATTATTTTTAATGGGCAAATTTTTATGAAGACGTAAAATCTATTAAGTGCTAAATTGGCTGTTTCATTAATAACGATTTAAACAGTAATTTTCTTATTTACATACATCTACAAAATCGCTAACGCTACTGCTAATGTTCTAGACTTCGTATTTTGTGGTTTCCTAAACCACGGCAGTTTGCCTAAACATGTGAGCAGTGAGGTATTACGGTCGGGGTAATTAATTTACCTAAGATTAATCGCATACGTGTTGTCGATTCGCGATAAAAGCCTTTTACGAAGTATCGCTACAGAGGATCAAAGGGTTATTAATGGGATCGACCTTTATAGGGACGATGGAAGTTGGACATGTGGCATCTATATGTCAGGGGTGATCACGGGGTATGGCTGATATTGAAACATTTTGTTTATTAGAGATAAGTCATGGTTAAAAAAATTGAAAGGTTTTTCTGTATTTCAATAATTTTCAATTAAAACTTGAAATTATAATCTCGTTATTTAGTTATGCACGAGCTATGATATATAGATGTCGTAGGCCAAAACTTCCTGTGGCGACCTACATAAACAGTACAAACAAAGACACCGCAGCGTTATCTACCGCAGACACATCAAACTATCTAGTAACAAACTACTAAGTAACTATTAATCCTGTATAGCGATATAGAAATTCTCAAGCCGATTAGTATACACACAATATTCAAAAATCAATTTTAGGGCTGTAGCGTGCCCGGCATGATCACTTCACCTGGTTGGAGGATCCTTTCATTGTGCTGAAGGGGCACGCTACCCGTTCCTCCTCACCCCCTTTCTAAGAGGAGGCCTAAGTTTACCTTGCAGTGGATTAATAAAGTTGATGAGCTATGGAGAAGCTATGACGTACTACGGTTCTTAAATAAATTGATTGTTGGAACTAGTTCATAACTAATTATGGCCTAGTTGGTATCTAATAACTATGTCATATTTGTATTTGGGACTGTAAAGTGACAAGGATCTAATAAAATAATAGGAGTGCAAGAACACTTATTATAAAACTTATTTATTTATTTATTTATACATCATGCACTTTATGTACATAGGCGGACTTAATGCCTAAGGCATTCTCTACCAGTCGACCTAAGACCTAAAACTTCCGCTAGCTTACTGTTAATCGATTTATCTTATTTACTTTTTATTTGTGTATTGGATATATTTGAGTACCTTCCCTTAGAAACAGGAGAAGGGAGATATGAGCAGTAATTTTACTTATTTCAGTAGAATCAGCGCATAGGTGCTTTTTTGTAAGACCGCGGTGTCACCTTCTATGACGTGTGTAGTGTTTTTGTTGCATTCAACGTATTGTTAACTCAAACTGGTAATGGCTGTACGTGTTCTATGTTAAAATAATACGTAACCAAATAAAATCTCACGTTCGTGTTTCATAATTTTGTAACTACCAACTTATTTGCTACAGTAAAACTGTCACGTCAAAATGAAAAACCGGCTATATCAAATCGCTGCAAGTAGGTCAAGTATGGCGGAAGCCGATTATTTAAAACTAAAATATCGTTTCTATTGCGCGACTAGTATTGCTGTAGTTCTGGCTGGTGTTCAAGTTGAAACTTTTACATATGTACATTCAGCAGCTTAAACGATATAACAATTAGACACGAGAACTGTACGGCCACAGTTTTAAATCATGAAGTTCCCCAACTTTTTTTAAATAATGCTCCAATGACAACAAGGTTTTAGATTTTTAGCGATAAGACTGAAACTAATAGTGAGGAGGTTCTTGTCTTTGGAGCCCTAACCAGTGTCTTGGTTCCTGTACCCGATGTTGATGGCCTACTATTTTTTATATTTTAAAATATATTTTTTTTGTTAATCTTTTCTATATATTTAAAAATGTAATTAATATGTTGTTTATAGGCATAATAAGAAGAAATAAATAAATAATCAGCAACGCCATCTAGTTTCAAACTAGATTGATCAAGAGTATTTATATATAATACTTTTTTTTGTAAACACATACATATTATACATACTAAGGTTTTAATATAAAATATGATAACCGACTGTTTTATAAGTATAAACAAATATGTGGTAGTATAACTTTAATGGTTGTTCGTTTTATCTATAACAGTACAGAATCTATATTCATAAAAGGAAATTTAAAAAAGTTATGCCGATCCATTATCTTCATAATCAGTATTATTTAAACAATGAAAAAACTATATTCTAACAATGGATAATTAATTATACTGTAAAAATAAAATAAAATGACCTCCTAAACCCGAATTTTGTAATGTAGTCAAACTCATGAACCCAACAAATTATGACAGTAAATTAAAGTAGTTATCCGAATAAACATTTCAATTATAAAGCAAAACTTTACCACAGCACATATGTACCACTAAAAGGTTACATTTGACATGATAGCGCGGTACCACGCTACCTACGTCACTCCGCCGTTACATCGTTCCAACAACCATTCGCTTTCTACGACAATTTTCCGTTAATTTGTGAATGCTAATTTGTTTATATCTGTTTAATGTTAACAAACTGAGACTAAATGATGTCATATCTGCAATGAAACAACAGTCATTTAACAGTGTTTTGTTGCTTGGTATTTTAGTATTCCTATAAAGCAAATATTTCAATGTTAGCAGGGAAGTTATGAGATATCCGTATTAAAAATACGTTTGAGTGATAGAGAGTTGAGTGTACATTTTTATATTCCGGATATCACCTTCTCGTGGTTTTGTCGGACTCGAACTGACCAAAAATCGCACGCCGTCTCAGGTACCAGTAGTCGGGGAAACTCTGGAAACTACCTACGGCTTGCAGATGACCCCTAGGGTTGAGTGTACTGCCTTTAGGTTAAGTGAAAAGAATATTTTCTGTCATAAGAAACTGTATTACGATGGAGTTAAAAACATGTCTATCTTTTTGATATCAAACTTGTTCTAAGAGAAGTAAGAAGTTTATATAAAAATCGACGCGGTCCCTGGTAAATGTAAAGATAACATAAGTTTCTTGTATCTTCTTAGAGTTTAGTTTCTAAGGCAATAAAAGAGACAGCCATTTGCTCTTTATATTTTGTTATCAAAAACTAGAATTATAGTACTTACGGTTGAACTTGAATCATGAAAGTAAGGTAATACGAAAGTTACAAAAATACAAAAGAAAGTAGCAATCGGAAACTTGTTAATTTCAGATTATATCGCACAAAAAACACCGTGACGTGTTATTATTATATTTCTACAACCTTTTGAACACGACAACAAAAGTTTTTTAGTACTACCATAATTATTTGTTTATAAATTATTCAATCTAATTATACCGTTCATTGAATTTTTTTGTGTAGAGATATATCAAAGAACATAGGGAATCTTTTATCCAAGAAAATTAATACCGAAATTTATTTTTACGCCAGAGAAGTCACGGGCAGAAACTGTTTACTTAGAATCCATTAAAAACTATCCATATAATTACATAACATACATACATAAAATCATGCCTATTTCCCCGGAGGTTTAGGCAGAGGTATACTAAACGCCCACTTTTCGTCAGTGTATTGGTCCCACGTATTAGGTGTAAGCCTATTGCCGGTAATCGGGGTGTTTTGTTTGCACACAGCTTCGTCTGTCGATCGGCAGGCTTCTTGTGGGAAACCTATACACTATACAATTAATAAACAAAAAACCTATTGGAACTGTGGCAATATGCGAGAACCTACAGGAAGTTGTTTGATATTTTATCTATTCTTCTCAATAACGCTTCTTTATAGTACATATATCATAATATTAATGTATGGTTCATGAGTATCAAGTTTTGCTACATCATGGTACGGAGAGGTGACCTTTCGTTATCTAGTATAACACGCGAGATAATTATTTTAGCATATCCTACATTTAGCCCATCTCAGCGTTACGATATTACGGCACTCGAATCGATCCTTACGAACGAAACCGAACGTTTTGAGGTCATACGGCCTTAAGTTCGCCTGTCCTATTTATATCGGTAACCCGGTATCGATCTGTCGCCCCACTAGCCGACAACCCCCTATCCGCGCACATGCGATCTTATCACTTAACATGTAGGAATTAAGTTTAAATTCCTTTACACGAAGGCTTGAAACGGTTTTAAATAGTCGAAGCGGACAAAGTTGTGTTGATTCCAATAATATTTTTGGTTGACTTTGTGGTTTCTAGATTTTTGCTAGAAAATAGTAGCGTTTTAATTAAAAAGTGACGTAAATAGATACGCTATTTTATGTTACTCTAGTATATTTAGTACGGTACACTCAACTTTGATTTATAGCGAAGGCTACTGTGAATTTAGGAAGAAGGTTTTGTCTATTTAGTAGTAGAAGTGCTTTTAGTTGCGTTATCTTTGGCCACTTTCCCAGTGTAAAGTACTGCAGTGTAATACAACAAATGTACCTATTTAGAACGTAGGTACTGTAAAGATTGTGTACGGTTTGTAAATATTCTTACATAGTTTTATTTACTTATATTGTTATATAGTGTTTACATTATTTTGAAGTGGTTACATTTTTTAAAAGTAGGTTAATTTAAGAGGTAGAGAAGCCAGGACATAAATATATTTATATCAGAGTACATAAATATATTTACGTAAAACTTATTCTACGTTAGAAAGAGTTACACCCAGAAAACAATTCCTGAGGCATAAAGAATCTTTTACACAAACGGAATCGTGAATAAAAGGTAGCAATACTATAGAATAACGGTGTATCTATATTAAAATGATATTCATTCAAGTAGGTGACAGCGTTGGCATTTAATAATGTCACATTCTATTGAAAATTTACGAATTGCTTTACAAAAATCCTTCTAAGAAGAACGATCTTATTCCTTGTGGATTCTCCGATTCAGCTAACCGTTTTGGCTCGTTATCGGAAAAAGATTTAGGTTAGCCTAACTGTGGATACGAAGTTCTACAAATTCGCACTTAAAGAGATTATTTTACGCTTTATTAGCTTGCCTCGCATCATTTAACATAGGACAAAAAGATTGAAAGAACCATTGGGCAGTGGGTAGTAAGTGTCTTTTATGTCTTACGCCCTCGTAACTCCAAATCTTTGCAAAAGGGATTCTGGTATGTTAAAATAAATCTACGGTGGGACATAGCTGAGAAAGTAAATGAATTGTAAACAATTTTTGTTGAGGCAAGAATTTTCGTTTTAACTTTTTTTATCAATTTAATTGAATGAATTGAATGAATACATTATTTTTCAAATAACATTGCATATACTCGTATATTACTTAAATTAATGTCTAAATGTATTTCATGTTATATGCTTTATGTGTGTATGACATGGTAGAATTCCACATTTAACTATATTCTGTTAAATCACGAATAGATTAGCAGTAAGTTACTCATAGAAACGAAAAAATAAAAATAATAATAACCAAAAGAAATCAGCTTTCAAACAGTTCAGTTGAATTAGAGAGTTGCCATATGTAACAATTATGTACTGTCTAAATACTTATGTTAAAACTTGTAAACAGTAAGTATTTAGTTTAATACATAGTTCGACAGAGACACTGGCAGTTGGCACATAACATTTACCTTGTCATTGTTTCCAAACCATTATTGCAAGATGGCACAATAGGTGCAAACTCCAGTTATCACCGCTCTGTTGGCCATAAAATTCTGCCATTGCTGGGCACAAAATAGACTATTTACTTAAGACGTTGCAGGGGTAGCTATTATTGTTATCTGCGGCAAAAGCATTGAGATCATTTACAGAGAGACCTTACTGTAAGAAAAGACTCTGACGGCATGATCAAATATAAGAGATAGCGGCATGTAATGCGAAATGTTGTAGTATCTTACGTTTAAAATTTTAGCTACCTATTGTATATGTCTATTGTTTTATTATTATATCTATTGACTTAACCATGCTACATATATATATATATATATTTTAACGAGGCTTAATTTGAACTACATATCGGCAATGTATTAGTTGGTTAACCTTTCCATTGAAAACTAACATTTGTTTTTTTGGTTTAAAATTGCCAACACTTATCACATTATTAATGTGTCGTGACATATTCTTAACATTTATTTCAATAAACTTAATAATGTTTACAGTAAGTTTTTCTTTAAATTCAAAATATTCTTTGCTGCTCAAATTTTAACCCAACTGTATTTTTAATGAACCGTAGATATAACCATATATTCGTATAACTCTCAAATGTAGTCTCGTAGGTACTATATTGATCTGTCATGTGTTCTTCAGAAATACAATTTAAATGTTCTGCTCAAGATTTTGAAAATGTCTAGATGTAGGTAGCAATAAAGACTTGATAACATTCGAACTTGCTGTTGCACAAAGCAACACGAAGTTTCTACAAAGAAAAGTACCTATCATTGTTTATAGATGACTCTTTCGCTAGATTCTGTCGCTTGCGGCACTCTGATATAAATTGGTTGCATTCATCTACGTTATACGGTTTTCACACGTAATGACCTGATGTATTGTAGCAGCTTAATAATCTCCCGCCAACTCCTACGTGGTCATCTATCGGCATTCCCCAGTGTCTCAAGATATAGTAAGTTAACTGTTTCTCATCTGATCAGATGTATGAAGCCTTTTGAATTTACGATTCGGCAGTAAAGACTTTTTCAACTTATTTTGATGAATAAATGTATAAAGCTGAGTTATGACCGAATCGATTTTGCCTTTTTCCGTCGAAAAATACTAGATGAAATAGGTAGTTTGATGTGTATGTAATTTATCATGTTTATTGGGGGCACTGATAGTGTTTTTACAGGTAAAGTACATATATTTTCTACGTCAAAAGGAAGGTGGTGAATTAAGCAGTATAATGCGCTTGTGACTAAGTCTGACCAATTATCGAGCCGAACCGAGCTTAAGTGTCCTTACAAGTTTAGTCAATTTTTTTTTCATAAAAATTTGATGTGGACGATTCTTCGGTTTTAAGTACCTAAGTCTGAAGAAGTAAGTCTTACCATATTTTCATAGATAAATATTAAGTTAGCTAATAAACGATAGGTAGGACAGAGTTATCTGTTATTCCGTGGTAGTCACTGAACCCAATATACATAATAGACGTCTTTGTTTTCCAAGATATAGCGTTCCGCATAAAAGCTACAACCGCCATCGATTTTCATCGTGTCTGAAGCGAAATGGTCCATAATAGCAATACTACTGGGCTGTAAATATGTCAAACGTATTTATTCCGGGTATAAACTTCAATTATATTAGCTATACGTAAATATAAAATTGTAGACTCATAGTGGCTCACGATACTGGCTTCTCCATGTTTGTCCATTCACGTAATTTTTATTTTTTTTATATTTTCTTTTTTTTTCTTTTGAAAAAAAGATACTAATGTCTCTGACAAAGTATGTGCATTATTGGACAGTGATTGAAGAAACAGTAAAACTATTAACGTATTAACTTTCATACAAATAGGTATACATTAGATGTATGTCCATCGTTTTTACGAGTATACTATTCTGCTTTCTTGTCCCTAATAGAATAGCAATGAAAAGATCTGCAAAAACCATCATTGATGATTTATTTGATGGCGAGTTGTCACTGAAGTAGTGTACACAAATAATATTTTAGAAACATTAGCACTCAACATACTTTAATCAATAATAAAAAGGACAATCAATGATAAAAAATTAAAACTTACATTTTACGATAAATTTGACCTTCTTCTTCAGATTAAGAATCATTTAGTCTTTTTATTTTTCTCAATTTCATCGTACAAAACTGCCAAAAATACATAACAATTTTCTTCGTTTTTCACGTGTTTGAGATTGTATGGAAAATAAACAGTACATTTTTAGCAAGAAACCTTTTTAAAAAGTTTGAAATTATTCTATTAATAGTCTGTAAGAGAAAACAAAGTTTACGTGGAATGCTACAGAAATGTGTCGCACAAATTATATTTATGTTAAGGAATATAACTTTGTTAAACCACTTTGTACAACATAATCGATTCTCAGGTAACAATATTCAAAGTACGGCAAAGTTTTAAATGAAATTCATGTTTGTAAAAGGTCCCTTGGCACGAATTTGTGTCACACTTCACATGTAAAATCACCTACATAAGATACTACGTTTATTGTAACACAAAAACCAGCTAACGTATTGTAATAATTAACATCTGTATTCGTATGTATCATCTACAACTGTGTTATTAACGGATTTAAGCAGAGTGATTGATGTGAAGGTGTTCTTGATGTTGTTTGAAAAACTAATTAGTAAAGTAATCTTATAATATATTTTTAAAATAGTGGCGTAAGTATTTAAAAATACGGTTGTATTTGTCTTTTAAAATGACTTTTATGATGTGATTCATGTGAGATGTGTCTTGATTTATAATTAAAACTAGTAAGATAATTATAGATGCAGATAATATGCACATACATAGGTAAATGAAGTGTGATGATGTCAAAATTAAAAACAAACACATATAAAACATTTTGCATATGTTTACCGAAAATTAGTTTAGAATATTTTGCGAAATGTAAACGTTTCGTCTTTTTATCAAAGGTAATCTTTAGATTAAGAAGCCATGCCTCGTCTATTTTTGTAAACTGTGCAAAACGCGCTACGTATAATATATAAACATATATGTAGGTAGGTATACATATACATATATTGGTGTTACCTTAAATAAGTTGGCCTTTGTGTAGGCTTATAGGATTAAACGGTATTTTATGTTACTGGTCAATATAATGTCTTTGATACATTTGTGGCCGTAAAATGGCTTCCGTTATCGAATTCAAGGATGTCGAAATTGGAGGGACGGTAATCGTATTATTAAAATCCAATCTTGTGTTATTTTGACACACTAGAGGTGACAGAATTTCGTGTTATAACACTAGTACACTACACTAACAATAATACAAGACGTGGTTATATCACTCTTAATAGCCAACATGTCGTTCCTATACAAATTTAACAATATTATGCCACAAACATCCGAAAATAGGTGTAGACACCCTAGGTCACAATATAAATACAAAGTGTTGACTACAAAACGTTAAATACAAAATACCCTGCTTATCATTCTGTATGAAAATGAGGTTAAAGTAAGTTTCGGAAGTTAAAAACACTGCTACAAAGGATCTGACCTTCTATTTGAATCACGTAAGTATGCCAAGGTTCCAAATTAAATTACTTTCGTAGACTTGACATGATTCGATTGGATTTAGAATTGAAATTCATACTTTGCAGGAAGATTGAATCAGGTAAGGACTTCTTAATAATGTTAGACGTAACATGTTGTTTACGTCTAACATTAAGGGAAGGGAATTAACATGGGGGAAGCATATTTATGAAGTTAATCTAGTTCATAAGTGCTGTTTTCTTCTCCACGAGCCAAAACTACCCGTGAAGGGCTGATGGGTTGCTTGTTGTTGCCTGCTTGACTTGCTTTTGATTTAAAAGTATCGAAAGTCCCAGATCCCTCTAATTTTGGGTCGATTCTGATACGAAATAAGTTTACCAGTTTCCTTATCCTCATATCCTCTTTTCGTCAAGTGGTTTCGATTTTAATTCTCTATATAAGTTATCGAAAAGGGGAATGCTCTAAATATTAATTTCTGGTTATTTTATATTTAAAGGGTTAACTTCTCCTGATCGCTGTGGGTGATCACTTACTGCATGTTTATCATCATTTACAATTAAGCGTATCACTTTGGCCATTGATGATGGTACGGTTTAATTGAATAGACAGTCCTAGCAAAGCTTGAGATAAATTAGTAATCATATTGTGTGTGCGGTCTTTGTTTATCTGCCACACAGATAGTCCTTATTGCTTACAGCTGATTCAGGTGGTATATGAATTATTTATGAGTAGGCTAAACTATGATTTAGTGGGGTCAAGAGGGACTTAGGTATGCAATACTTAATCTATGGAAACTTATGATTATGATTTGGTTTTAAACAGCTTATTTGATATACATGTATAATAATAAATATTAGATAGCGAATATTAATGGGACTTTTTAGGTCTATCATTTTTCGCACATCTGAAAAGTTTTCAACGGTTTTCTGAGGTAAAAAAATTTTTAAATATATTTAATTAAAAAGGAAATAAAAAATAAAAATGACTGTATTCGACTCTAATGGGAAAATTAGCAAAAATATTTCTATTCCTCCTTATTTTTACTACTGTGACTGAGGATTATTACATTATTAAAATTAAAAGTTTATCACAATATATTAGATACGTATTTCAGAAAGCTACGTTTGTTTAATCACTATATATAATGATGATGTACTCTAAGCCGGTTTCGGCCACTGTCACCAGTCTTAACGGAGACCAATCAACTATGCAGGAGATGTTATAGTGCACAATTGTGTGCACAAACATTAGTGCACCCTCTGTTCTCTCACGCACAGAATCCGATGGGACGGTTATCCGACACGACCAGGGAGATTAGACACTGGACCGACGGCTTTACGTACTCTCCGAGGCACGTGGGCTAAGACACCAGCTTTCAAATTCTGGGCAGTTATTAAGTAACGAGAAAAACTCAATAACACTATAAGACTCGAGCCGAGAATCGAACCAGAGACATCTCGATCGGCAGTCGCATACGCTGACCGTTAGATCAACGTGGCAGATATTATACGTTATATATACATATAATACGGTAGTTCTGAAATGCTTGTACTAAAGTAAAGAAGCATATAATACTGACTTACATTATTCTCTTTTCTCTCCGTAGGTTCACAGAAGTTGACACCTATTTAATAAGTCTATATAGTATTCAACAAAGAAATTTCTAAGATATTTTAAGATTTTTGTCACATAAAAATCGTAAAATACCCACATTAACATGGCCCATATTTCCGACTGTCTATCTGTCAGACCCACTTCTGATTTTATCGTTGCTCGGCTCAGCTGCGTAATAGTGATACATAAAATCCTAAATCTAATCTAGACGAGCTGGTTTTATTTGGTACTTTCAAGGCTTTGTGACATCGGCATATTTATTCGGTTCTGAAAATAGGTCGACGGGAGAAAAATCTAGAAAGTTGACACTTCTTTTGATTGAGATAAATGTACGTTTCGTTATTATTGTCTTCGTTGAATTGTTGTTGTATAAAATCTCCAAGGAATGAAATAAATTGTTTTTTGTAGACGAGTTTCAATTTGTCTCATATTAAAGGCTTCAGTTACATTTCTCGTTTATTATCAAAGTGAGAGTCAATGACCTTTTAATGAAATACTTACTTTACGACGATAAACTCTCTATTTTGTTTTTGACACTTTTGCTATTAACATAATTATCTTTGGATGTTTATCTATTTAAAAAATAATGCTTACATTTTGTTTTCTGTTAGGTTAGGTTAATTGAACTTGAATAAAGATTTACCTAAAATTGCTCCTAACGTGCGCGTGTTTAAGATTAAAATAGAAAAACAATTTAAACTAGTATTAACATGAGATATTTTTTACCTTTTCCACAATTTGTCTTTGTCTAGAACACTAATAATCGCAACTAAATAAAAAATATTTAAGATTCATAACTCTAAAGATAAAAGTTTATTTTTTTAAACCATGTGGTTTTCGCTACACATGTGTCTGGAGTAAACAGTGAATGAACTCATAAATACATACATTGAGCACATTTGTTAGATAAATAGAAAAATCTCCTCAGCTACTCGAGAGCCGAGTGCTTGATATGTGTACAATAGGTAACGTGATTGTTTATGGTAATAAACACTCAGTCGAAGAAGTAGATACACCAAGTCGTTAATGTTCCTTAAATATTATGCAATCGTTAGTAATCTGCCATTCGGTGTGTAGGCGTATTAGGCGTCAATGCGCCGGGATCCGTGGGCTTATCACAAACATACCCTTATCAGCGAAGTGCTATGCAAATTACACGCGCATAAACTTTCACACGTTTGGGGACAAATGGTGATAGCAATGTGGGTTATCTGGTTTCACAATGCAAATAACTGACACAGCAACGTTACATTTGGTGTGGTTTGCTAATTAAAATTGTACGTACGGGGACTTTATTCGTCACTGTGAACGTTAGATTTCCATGTTTAATGAAAATGCAACATCTAGGAAAACGAGATAGAAATAGATCTGTATACTATAAGGTATGTACTTAACAACTATTGTGAGCACGTTAATTTCTCTTAAATATAATTACGTATTATGGAGTAGAATAGTTTAAAAGCCAACGTAGAGTTCTCGTTTTCATCTTTGAAATAATTTGTTATTCAGTATAACTCCTTCGGAATACATTTCCGCTCTAAATGGCATATCATAGAGAAAAGGTAAGGAAGTATTAAAGTTATACATTGCCATATTTTGTTGTAGGACATAATTACATCACATTTTACCTAACACTTTGTTAATAAAAAATAATGTTCAATAAATACACAAAAATTTCTATATGTCTTTCTACACTCGTTCTAAATGTGTATACTTATCCCGCGGCTTATCTCGCGTTACTGCTCAATTTTTTTTTATCAAAACGAGTGAGAGAAAGAGAGCAGCAGTAAACCATTCGTTTTTCGATTACAACTTTACTCGTATTTCCTTTTCTAAAGCGTACCAAATAAATTTTAATTAAGTTAGAATATAGATTAATAAGGATTATTACACAGACGAATTATACCAGTGTAAGAGAATAAGGTTATAAAAAATTATGTTTCCTTTATTACACAAAAAGTCTTCATGAAACAAACCTTGTCACTGTAATTCCTACAATTAGTTTATAAATAAGAGTACAACACAAATGAAAAAGTTAGTGAGAAAACCAGGCTAATTAAACAAATAAAATTAGCCTTTGTTGAAATTAAATATCCCTTCGCCATTGTTATCTCGTGTTTAATAAGGGCGGGTAGAATATAATATAACAGGTTTAGGGATCCGTAAATCACCAGATCAATATAAAATTAACATTGCACATGTTTCCTTAACAGTATTTTTTGAACAAATCCTTTTAAGAAATTTTAATAAGGACAAAATGATTTCATACAGTAAGATATTGCTTTTTTTAGGTTGGCAAGCAAACAAGTGTCAAATTTAGATCGCTTCACTCCTTAGCAGGAATTGAATGCATATTATAATAATTTAGGAATACTTTAATAAAGCATGTTTAATATTTCTATTGAACATGAACGGACCTGTATCATTTCATCAGTTACGTTGAAGATTGTTGCTACTTCCGACGTTATCTCTAACTAATGTAATTTCATTAAAGCTCTCAATTTATAATTATCTACTTTTGGATAAGCTTGTCATATGCGTTTATTGTTTAAACAAGCCGTTCACTACTATTTTTTAAAAGTTTTGCTCGAGTGCAGTTAAAAAAACCTGTAGTTGACGTACGGAACCTAAGATATTAATTTACTTTGTATTTGAGATGTCTTATATTAAAACAAAAGTTTTTGGCAGCTTTTATATTCAAAATTAATTAGCAATAGACCTTTGTGTTATGAATGTACTCATTAGTGTTTAAACTTAAGTATTATAAAGATATACCTGGTTCTAGATATTTTGATTGTATTTTGGGTAAGCTTACAAAAGTTCATAGTTCAAGTCGTTTTACCTTTTGGTTACTTTATTATTACAAATAGTCATTTTGTTATATGTTGATGTTATTGCAATGGTTATGACGGTAGTAACTGTATTATGCGAAACCCCGTGTATTCTGTTCGTCTCTATTCTTCGACAAAATACACCTAATTTCATAAAAAGCAATATACCTATAATTTTTGTAGCTATATCTTACATAGCCTAGTTACATTTTTTTATACACCTAAACATATTAACATTATGTACTAAATACTAATTTTCGTATCTTCGTGTCGGTTAGTCTATTGCTGTCCACTGGTAAACGAAGGCCTCTCCCCAAGAGCGCCAACTATCCCGGTCTGGGATAGTCTATCCTTTGCCAGTCATTTTCCTCAAGTCGTTGGTCGTTCGTGATGCTGTCATCAATGCGATCCTCACGTGGTCAATAACCCGTCGGCCAAGCGTCGTGACTATGGTAAATTCCCTCCAAATGAGTTCCAATAATGATATTATTTTTTATTACTTATTAACACTTTTTTTATTACCTTTTTTTACTACTTTATTCGCTTGGTTAAGATCTTTTTTTTTTCAATATACTTCCTGTGGTCTCCTAAAGTGAAGGAGTTCCGGCTCCGTCTTAATGCTCCTTCAGTCAATTATATTATATAATTGTGTACATCTTTCGTCGGAGACCCTGATCCCATAAATAAATTAGACTAATCTGTTGTTTATGTTGACACAAACCTTTTATATTATTGATTTAATTTAAGTACTAACGAATTAATCTATTTTAAAATTTTAGATATAAAAAAATTTGAACATTTGAATATACAATTATTATAATGAAAACCTATCTACTACATTAGATAAGTTCAATTTAAATTATGTGAATGTGTGTAAGTGTTTGAAAGTGTAACCTAGCTTAACTAAGATAGTAGTTTAGAATGTGGGTCCCCATTGAGCACCTAGCGCATAATTTATTGATGACTTGGGGATTTGGACAGTAAACTACTGAAAATCCTCTCCATATACATAAATTTCTATTCTAAGGTGTACAATGGGAGATTTAACTCCATAATAAATATTCTGTAGGTGTAAGGATAAATAAAGTAGGGTTTTGGTCATACAAGAGGCATATTTCTTCTTCTAGTTTTATTTTTATTTATTTAAGCTTTATACATTTGATACTCTTTGCCAGCCAACCTTTAGTTACCTATAAATGTAAGGTATCCAGGTGCCTTTACGTTAGTTGCCGATTCTGGAAACATCCAGTCAACAACGTCAGGTAATCTATATTACTAAGATATTTAAAAAAACTATATGTTTAAACGACATGACCTAATTAATGCTTTTCACAAATTTTATTTACATGTGTCTACTTTATATCATTCGTGGCATTTGTCGACTATTTTAGTGATTAATCTGTTGGTAAAAGAAAGCATAACGCAAGTAGTATAATAATACTACTACCTTTACGTATCTTTTAATATTTAAATGATTCAACTACAATTATACCAGACACCTACTCTGATCTATTATTATATTGTTTTCAAATTACGTAGTAAATTAATAGTCGTGTTTTCAATTAATATCTCTACATCATTCCAAAGTGTTTCTTGGTTAAAACGTGAAGTATTTACAAAATTTCACCTTTCTATTTTAGAATACTAATTCTTATTTAGATATTTACCGAATATATTTCAGTACTGCCTCCAGTTTAAGACTTGTTAAAGTTCTTCTTTGATAAATTATTGTTAAAGAACATTTGTACCAATTTTCCAGAAGTAAATTTATACTCAGTTTATACCTTTCAAACGATTCTTTGATTACTTACGGAAGTTCTGGGACTTAACTAATGATTTATGTATTACCAAATTAACTTGTTGTTTTAAAATTTACGTTAAGCATTAACATTAGAGTATCGGAACGACTGATGAAGTACACAGAATAAATATATTTAAGAAATACCAAATGTAATTACATAGAGAAAACAAAACCTTTGGATATTTGTAGTAACTTGGATTTATTTGTGTGGGAACATAATACATGTATTTTGGATTTGAATTAAAAACAGTGTACCAACTTAATGTAATATTGCGGTATAAACCAACATCAATTGTTTATATTTGTGCAGTCGTTCTTAAAATAACACAGGTTAACCGCCAATCACAAACGAGCTATAATTTTGCTGCGGGTTATCATTTAGTATTGATTGTTTGCTTTTGAAATGCTGTCGTACTAATATTAAATTTCTTTCTAAAAAAGGTTCATCAACATCTTTCAACTTATGTCTATTAGTTGTGGTTTTAATAGTTCTTAGGGTATGGCAACTCATGAACTAATAACGATTATGATCTCAAATTTAGGAAGTTCACAAATCGCCACACATTTAAGACGAAAGTGCGCGATCTACTTCGGAATGAATTGGCAGAACTGTCACAACGATAGTATTCGACTTAATATTTATATATAATATTATATTAAATTTGTTTGTATAATTTGTATTTAAATTATATTGAATGTGTATGTATGTTTAAATATTGCGTATGTATTGTTTGTGTATGTCGATTTCTATGTGAACATAATATTTAGCAGTGAATTTTTGTTTATCTAATTTTGTTAAAATCCACCATGTCAATTTCTATATTGTACCTTTGCATCTACCACATAATGTTTCTACATGACCTAAAAGTTGACTGGGAAAGAATACCACATGGCATTAAGCCCACCTTTGTACAATATGTGCGTTAAGTTTAAATAAATAAATCTCGGTAGAGCGATAACGACACCGCTAGCACTCACACACACAACCAATATAGGTACGAGTACGCACATCCATCAACCGCCATTGCTAAGTAAGGCAACAGACTCGTGAAGGTATCATAAAACCGATCATTATTACAATTTGCATAGATATTTTCATGGGTACAATAAAGTACATACGCTTATGTAGGGCACCTTTAATCCAGAAAGTAGTAGAGTATCCGAGGGATAGAGAGAAATGACTTTTACTAGAATTGAGTCGCAGGCTGAGTTTATATGCCGATAGATTTTATTGATTATCGGTGGAATTTTCTCAGATTATAAAAAAAAACTGTTCTTTAAATTTGATATTTCATTTGTTTCTTTGTCAACGATATGGAATTACATAGTTGTATGAAAAAATGACGTTGTCCAAGTAGCAACTAGATTTGTTATCTGATATAACTAAAGCTTGTTACTGAGTGCGTACATTATATACGTCAAAACGCCCACAGTCTAGTATTGACGTATAAAATATACACCAAGTATATAACAAGCAACGTAAGTATAATTCAAATATATTTGGTAAATCCGTAAACGTCACGTCAGATTCTACGCAAAATTAATGCACGATAAACATTTTAACTTTTAGTACACATGAGCAATTTCATTTCAAAATAGGTACATACCTGCTACTACTTAATACTATTTAGAGAATAAAGGTAAACAAGTAATTTTTATTTTCTAATATTTTGAGAGAATTGTATGTCAACCACTATTAGTACTTGGACCGCTGTACCTCATCAACGTCGACTTGGTTCTGTCCTTGGTCCTGTCATTGTTCTTTATAAAAACCATCTCATTTTAAGAGTCTAAGTATCTACTTATATAGAGGCCAAGCGCACCTGACTCAGTCAGAACAAAAGGCTGCCCACTCGACGATGACAAAACCTATTTTTAACAATTTAATTGGAGAGCTTACTGAGGCGACTACGACAATGTTTAGATACTGCCGTCACTAGCAGATAAAAAAAGTGTTTTTGTAAAAAGTACGTTTTTTTCTGTAATTAAATTTTACGCTCTTTCGAAGTCTGTAAAGTAGTTTTAAATTTAACAGAAAAATGAACGCAATATTTTTTTTTTTGGTCTCTTGTAACTTGTAAGTCTATAATTAAATGAAATCAACATTTAGGGATGAAGTTAATAAATACACATATTTTTGTAAAATTAATTTACACTTACACTATTTTATTTTAATAAACATAAAAGCATTTCCAGCTTTTTAAGCTAGTAATTTAGGTTTTAGATATTAAAAAAAAGCTTTCATGATTATATAGGGTGGGCCAAGAGTTGGTTAACATTTGAAGCCAGTAGACTTCTTTTTATGGGGTTATTTGAAAGAATCGTGTCTACATGAATAAACCAAATACACTACGTCAACTAAAAGAAAAAATCAGCAGAGAACTGTAGGCGATCTCGCGGTTCCTTTATACGAGTTGTACGAGTTTGTAGTATTCGAAAATTTCGGTGCTCGCTTAGAAGAGTGCAAACGTCGAAAGGGTGCTCATTTAGACAACGTAATTTTAAAAAAATAAACTCCAACTAATTAGCTTTCTTGTAATAAATAATTTTTAAAATATATCCAATATTTTTTTAAATACAATTCAAATGGTAACTAATTCGTGGTCCAGTTCATATAAAAACATTTTACTTTTAGTTTTACCTATAGCAGCCAGAGTAACAACGGATGAAGATATTTTGAACATTCTGACTTGGTGCCAAAATGTCGTAACTGCACATAATGGAATCTGGTTTACCAAAATCGCACATGGCATCTTTGCCGTTATTATTATTATGTAAATGTGATAATGGTTTATGACATTACGGCGTGTGGATCGGGTGAGACGTATCTGCACATATTTTATTGTAATTTTCCTACAATATATTTATGTTACCAAATTACATATATATCAAATTTCTACGTCTTATATTTTTTATATAAATTAGAGTCAGTATGGACTTAAGAAACGCTGTGTTCCTGATTTTCAACGAGGCGTATTTTTACTTCGGCTCCTGTGAACGGGTACGCATTTGAAGATGTTAGAATTGTTTTTTGTCTTTTATATTTCGAGTAAATTTTAACATAAACACTTTTAAGAGAATTAATCAGAAACAAAATAAGTTTTTGAAATATGTTTCTGAGAGATTGTTAAAAGCATTATTTGTTAGTAAAATACACTAAGTCAAAACAGCAAACTTATCATCGGCTTAGCTTGAGTTTTATTGCATCATGATTATAAAACATTACACTAGACACTTGAAAATATATATGCTTATGAATTATTTTTACAATATATCTCAATTGATTACTAAAGAGAGCAACAGACGATTGTTATTCAAAGAGTACTAATTTGACTAAATGCTAGATAAACAGTTAACTGTTGATTACTTAACATGATGTATGGCAGTAGAGCACAATTTACATACATATCTATTTGTGTTACGGAGTTATTACTCTGACTGCCATTACTACAAACGACATAATTGTCTATTCTCTATGTTTGGATGTAGAACACTCGTATCTGTAATTTGATTAGATTTCGCAGTGTTCCACTTTATTTTCATTTTTTCTTACTTCATCAGTATGAATATGATGGAATTTATTGATGTTTATTAAATATATTATAAAGTACCTTAGATTTTTTTTGAGACAATTTCAACAATATTAAATAATAATATTATACTTTTGTTGTATCACAAATATCAGTGAGTCAAAAACAACAATGCGGTTTATACATTAGACCGAATAAAAGTCCGAGACAAGACGCAGATTGCAACCGCCGGAACAATTAAGGTTATAGTCGGTTGCTTTTCTACGACTGCGACAACGATGTCAACAGTTTATTTATGTACCATAGGTAAAAAAAAAATATTATAAAATGTATATGATGACGTACTATTCTTACTATATGCTAAAGATTTAAGAAAATCTATTGATATTTTATTAAAAGGCTAAGCTAAAGAGAAATAATATAAATTAGGTTTTAAAAACCTTATGAGGTATAGAGAAACAGTTTAGAACTTGTAAATTAAGCGTCTGAGCGCTCTGCGGTTCACGTGACCTGTGGTGCTGTGGTCTGTGCTATCGCTGCTCACCGCAACCTCACATTGCAATGATAGAAATAATTTTCACAAGGACTAATGGAAACTGGTAATGATTTATAGAAAATGCTTGGCTTGAAATTGAATTATTTCTATCTGTTGTGTATAACTAACGTTTTTCTTTAACTTTTATTTTACATAACATTTTTATACTCTCTCTTCTTCTGCCGCACCTTGATTATATTTCCAAAGTTAGAATAGCACAAATTAATTCTTTTGGTCATTTGTCAGTGGAACTTTCATGAATATTGGTAAACCTGTTCCGTAAACTACGCAGAATAAATAAACTAAAAAAATTAAAATTGATTTTGTGAGATGAGTACCAAATTTGTGATAATCAAAATTTTTCCACTTTTTACTTAGAAACAGTTATTTAGTTAGATATAACTATTGTGAGGTAAGACCTAGGCTCGTGAATCATGAAACAAGTCGATTAAAAGTGGTATTGAAGAATGATTTGAGAGAATTTTAACGATGAATTGTCATGTCTCGATTAATTCAAATGGTTATAAATACTGACAGCATTTGCCACGTTTAATCGTTTATTTAAACGCAGCGTCGGACACAGTTTTTTAAGCATTGGAATTAAAAAAGGTATAATATATTATCTTAAAAAACGGTAGTATGCCTAGCAGATGGACGTGTGATAAAAGATGATTCACGTTTCAAAAAATATCACATTCACGATACGAGATAAAAGGTTTTGTTGCGTGACTTGAAAAATGTTACTCTTGATAAATATATGTATTTTTGAGCTGTTCGAGTTACAACATGCAAGATGTTTAAATATCAAATATATAAGGTGTGAAATTTTTATATTAGATATATTATCGTTTCTAAGTTTGTTTTGTCTGCCAATTTTATTGGTTCGAGGTGTGAAGTTCTCTTGTTATTACAATTATGAAATATACTTTAAAAAGTATATAACATATATTTTTACACAGTCAAGGTAGCAATCAAGGAAGGAACCAAAAACTACACAGAACATAAGCTGACCACTGTGTCATATATATGTATTCTATTTCAGGTTTCCCTTTCCGTATCGGAATACAACAAAGTAAAACTAGAACTTACATTGTGATAAAATTACTGATAAAGAAGCTCTGAAATTACCTGAAAAAAGAAAACTCACTAATATATATTATGATCTTTAATAAAATATTTTAGAATTCGTAATGTATTGTAACCAAGTAGTACGTTTTTTTTAAATGGCAATCTAGGACAGTCGATTTGTTGATAATATGAATAGTTGTTTTTGAATATTTAATATATTATGGTCGAAATCCAATAGTATCAAAAAACAAATAATAAAAATGATTTTCATAAGATTTTCGAATGATTTTAGGTAGTGCAAATCGTTCATGTTGTGACGTAAGTAAATAATCAAATGCAGCAGGAAAAGCTATGCAAGGGCAAAAATCGAAACAACTTATTAATTTTTTTCAAAAACTAAAAGTAGTTTAAAACATTTTAACCTTAGAAACGTTAAAGACTCAGTACCGATTATAACGTAAAAACTACGCGTGTAAGGTATTTTTTCTTATCCTAGCAACACTTGATTAATGTCAACCTACGTTTCGTCGTCTGTCTTTCGATTCGTGTGCATTCGCTCGCATTGTGAGTGAAACTTGTGTTTATTTCTCTGTTATAATCTATTTTATTATAAAACTGACTTGATACTGAATTTCATAAAATTATGTTTCTATATGGGAAAAATAGTATTGTTATTTCAATAATAAATTGTCCATGGGTAGGCCAAGACACCATAGAAAGTGGTCGATGTCCTTTGTTATTTTTCAACTATAATTACAAAAGAGTTTTTAAAATATATCTATGCGTATGCGTATAAATACAACATTTATTCAAAGGTTATCAGAGAACATTTTCCACGAAATTAATATAATTTGGTTAAGTAATTCCGTACTAGAAGAAAATTGGAAAAAAAATCGTGGTTTACGTCTGTATACAACAACATTAGTAAGTACAAGTTATGGCTGGTCTGGGTACGACCAGACTTGAGTTATAGCACTAATGGTAGATCTATGTAACGTACGACAGTCAGTAAAATAAACTTGTTTTGTAAAAGAGTTTCTGTTCGTTTACTAACCTCCTAAGCTGGGTAAGAACCTAACCGCCATGACGAGCGGAAAGCGTCCATAATTGTCAAGTTAGAGAGTACGAGAAGTTAATGATTCGACGCGATATGAGCGATGGTTCATACACAGGAAGCAGTTTGTTAATGCACACGTGAGTCCCGTACTACAAACAGTAAATAGATGGTTTGCAAGGCCTCTATATGTTACTATAGTAGTAGTATATTACACAAACTTTTCTATTAAAATCGGGAGACAAGAGTAATTTGAAGGATTTTTGACTACTACAACAATAGTTTTTAAGAAATAAATTTAACGTCACTTAGACAAATCAAACACAAAGAATAAATTTTCAGATTTCGTTTAAATGGGAATATTTGAAATAAAATTTTAATTAGAGATTTGAAGTTCGTTATAGACTGTTCAGAACTAACTCATTTTAAGTTTTTAAGAACAATCTATTTTTGTTTATGTGAGCGTTGATAAATATATAGATAAATTCATTTGCATCTCATGTTTTAGGATAACGTATAAAACTAATATATGGTCGTGTATGTGTTTTAAGATTTAGATGAGTATAATAGCACGTATGCGCCCACAATATAACATTAGTCGGGTATAATCCACTATCAACGGAGAGCCATTTGGGTTAAACTTGAATTGTGACCTGTGGGATCAAGATAAAAGGCTGAGCTGGCCGTGAACATTATCTCGTTTAAATATATATTTTTTATTATTTTAAAACTCAGTGTTTATGTGGATGTCATATTTTTTTAATCAATAAGCTTGCTTTTAAAACTAAAGGCTAGGCAGATAAAGATGCTTTTAAACGTTTCTTGTTAAACTAATTATATTTTTTATAAAATATCTAGCTATAACTACTATATAGTGTTATTTACTCTTTAATATTTTCTCCCAAAAAAAAGCGAACAAAAGTGTTAAATAAACACATTTATTGATCTAAAAACAACAAAGAAAACGGCTACTAAGCGATTGTTATTAGAGAGATAGATAGAAACTCTTTACTGGCAGAATTTTTACAAGGTTAGGTTAGCAATAATATTACTTGCAAAACAGTAGTAATGAAAATAAGTGGAGAAGCAATACAAAAAGTTTAAACTTAACATAATGTATGTTAAGTTTAAACTGCATAGCATTATCGTAAGAGTCTGCTTATGATGTGGTGACTATGACAAACTAACTTACTACAGAACTACAATATGTGGCTTTATAAAGCTGTAACTGCTATACAGTTAATGCTAAATTTATTGGCCGTGCGTGGGGCACATTACACGCAGAAACGATGGCCGATGAGGCCATAAGGTTCTGGAGTGGCGACCGCGTACTGGGAAACGCAGCGTTAGTAGGCTCTCCACAAGGTGGTCTGACGACCTGGTGAAGGTCGTAGGAAGCTGCTGGATGCGGGCAGCACGGAACTGGCTGTTGTGAAGAATCTTGGGGGAGGCCTATGTCCAGCAGTGGACGCCTTTTTTCTGAGATGATGATGATGATGATAAACTGCTATACACACAGGTGATACACAACGCTAAACACTGACTTTTTCTTCAAAGTTTAGAGTCGCCATCTTCTTCCAGTATCAGGACATTATTTGGTACCCCAAATATTGCCAAAAAGCAAGATGTTGTGTTCAATATTACAATTAGTTTGAATGATATAAATCGTTATTTCTCATCTATAATTACGCTGGATCTTCAAGATATGTACCAAACGCTGAACTACACATCTGATTTCATCAGTCCTACTACAAACTCGATCGAATTTTGGTGCCTCCTGAGAATGTCAATTCTTTGTTTCTCGTGTGGCTAAAGATTTACATCATCCCGAATAGACCTTCACTTCCTGAATACTTTCGAACTATTTCAATTCTTCCCTTTCTGTCTAAAGGCCTAAGTTTATAAGCAACTCTGCCTCTACTATCCAGCCTTGGAGTCGGTCACAGCACAGTCTGCTCTCTACTGCTCTCTCTAAACTGACTGGCGATATTAGGAAGGTCATAGAAGCCACCAAAGTTACAATAATAGTATTAGTTGACTTCTCTAATGACTTTAATACCGTCAAGCCATGAAATTCTGTTATATGTCTTTATATATCTTATGGTTCTACTCATCTTCAGGGACGCTAGCTGTGTGTTTCTCTACACTGGCGGGCCTCAAGGCGGCATTGTATCTTTTTTCATATTCTCAATATTTATTAACTATATAACTCAACAACTTAGGTGTACGTATCACCTATATTTTGACGATCTGCATTTGTATTCACAGAAAACATAACACAGTTAAATCAACAGGGAATTAGAGGTCATCAAGTCATCTAACCAAATATTAGACGATCATAGTAGGCTACAAATACATAATAAAATAAATAAATATCTAAAACATTACTCAACTCATAATCAGAGATATGAAGAAATAAATCGGTAAAAACCTCCGTAAAACTAGTTTGACTTATCTAACACACAAGTATTTCATTTTTGCTAAAATCATACGTTAGGTAAATTTAGGAAAGGTTTGGCAACGACTTTCATGTAGATATGAAACACATGATGGATTACACCTTATCGCAAAAATCGAGACATAGATGAAGTACCTACTATTTGCGTATATGTGTGCTTAGCAGTTTTATTTAAAACACTAAGATTGATGTTATGATAACTGATAGAAAACATCCAGATCGACTTATCTCAATACCTTTACATAAAACTTTGTGGCATATATTTCAATTTGTTTTGCTGGCGTTTATTCAATAGTTTTTTTATTTTAAGGCAAAGTAAATAAAGTTTTGGATACACATTAAATTATTCTAGAATGTAATAGTTGACTCGTGACTTATTAAAGTAATATACACGGTTGTCTGTATGCCTGTTTTGGACTGTTTGTTTTATTCTGTTTTGCGAATAATTCAAGGACAAAAAGGTACTAAATTATACATTACCATTTCAATTCTAGAGAGAATTTCATAATATTATGTTGCTTTTTTATTTATTATAACGTATACATTAGTTACGCTTCGGCACTTCGCTTCAGACTAAGCGATTGATTGCAAGAGTATTTAATTTAGATGTCTTAGATCTAGCCAATTTTAAATCCATCAATATTAGACTTCTATTACAGTTTAGACGTATCTTTTAACGGAATTATCATTTTTTTATAAAAAAGCCTGCCAAAGTGACTCTGTCTGGTATAAAGCATAAATAGAATTCTAGAATTGTGGTCAACATACTCATTGTGCATGTAGTATGGTGTCATCCTTGCGTCAATGAGCCTGCAGTCTCCCATTCACCAATAAAACACGACAGCACGGACGTTGTCGCTTTAGGTTGGTCTTCTGTGAGAGGGTAGTACCGCCTCAGCCTAAACGGCCCGTTCGCGTTGAAATGAGCGTGGTTCTACTACTATTCGTAAAAATAAAATTATTAGTCCTATCCACAATCCGTGAACCGATTAAAGGGCCTTCTTAGTGTCTTCACGCTTAATGAAATACAATTGTATACATAATTTCACTCAAAATGCGAGTCTCCTTTCCTTGTAACAGTAAGAAAATGAATCGAAAACAATAAAAGATATGCTTTTTTATTCCGTTTCTTCGCTATGTTAATAGATTTTTTTCAACCTAGAACCACAAAGAAAACCTTTAAACCCATTTAAAACGAAAGACAATCCAATTGAAGGAAAAAAAACAGTTTGATTAAACAAAAAGAGAGATAGAGAAGAGCGCTCAACAAGATCGTCATTTAAGGAATAAATTTGAAGATAAGCTATAGCTTCTATACCAATCAACATAAAAGGGGTTTCTTTTACAGAACAGTATAGTCGAAAGCAATCGGAGAGTGTATATAATCCAAATAAGTAAAAATTTTGCATTTTCTACTTTGGCCCAACTTCATGCACTTTTAAATACGAATTTTAACTTGTTAAAGTGCTCTTTATTCTTGTGTGAATAACACTTATATTAACTACATAAGTATGGAAACTGTGGATTCACGTTTTTACAGATACGTGGGTAGTACGTACTTTATGTTTGCGATACTTTTTATTTCGGTTTCACAATCATCTTTGAATATAGACGTGAAATATCTAGCCACCAGAAGTGGGAATATACGTTTTTCGTTTATCAACACTGTGTATTGTGGCTAATGTTTTTGAATTACTATTCTTAATATTCAAAAGTTGACAAACGAAATATTACGATTAAAAGTTTCTGGTGTCCTTTGTAAGTAAATTTAATAGTAATCCGTGAACGGAAATTTGCGTAACCTGGCCTTAACATGAACAAAAAATCAACTGCAATTTGCAAATCACAATCACGGCCATAGACTATGTATAAATGGTGCAAAATACTGCAACACAATACATCGCCGGCTACATTTGACAATGGTACTGCGAAGCATAAACCAAAGCAACTATGTCAAGGTGTTTCCCTATTACAGTTTTGACACGGATGACACGTCAATGGGCGATGAATCGACCTGAATTAAAAGCACCTAGGTGTTTAGTTCTTATATTGTTAATTTTGTTGGCGTTATTGGAATAAGGTGTCAAAACATTTGTTCACGTCATTCCTACGTTAATGAATTCTAGGTGCAGTTCAGCTTATCGAAGATCTGTTTATTAGAATTTAATATCTGACAATACACGTGTCGAAATATTCGATTCCAGTATTCCAGTAAAATCTATACGTAGAAGTATGTAAAATATGTACAGAAATATCGACCATTCGCATTCTGAACGATTCTGAATTAATTTATTTATTATAAGGTTTTGACAAATGCCGGCGCTTAGCTATTAGAAATAAAATTGAATAAGTGTAAAGTAGGTACAAAAGATATTTCTAATGCAAATCCACCAGACGTATTACTAAACTACGATAATTAATTAACAACATTTTGCATTTTCACTTATGTCAATAGATTATATAGTAACTCTATTGTGTTAAACTGATCATATCATCAGTGCATTGTAGTTCTTTGCTAGTGCTAGTTTTTACGAGTATTGCATTTGTTCTTTTACATGAAATAATACTTACGTATATAACAATAATTTTACATTCAACCTAATATTGTAAATTTATTGCTTGAATTTAGGATTAATGTAGAGTAGGTAGATATTTTTTTGTTCATATCTTTACCAATCAACAGATTCAATTTGATATGTTCGATCTTAAGTTGATGGATTGTTAACTTATACCGCTGTATCTACTCATAATTAAGTTTATACAATTGAATATGTATTTTTAAATGTATATTATATAATCACAAACTTACTACAATCTAGATCGATGTCTAGCAATCTAATTTATTCCACCCTGTTCCGATTTTTCCTCCGCCACCTTCTACTGCAGTGTTTAAATAAACCGAAGCTATCATACCCATTATCGATTAACTGTGTGGTTGTAGTGTAGTTATATCATAATAATATTTTTTTAACATGCGCTACCTTCTAAACTTTTTCAATATTGTGTTAATAGACAAGGTTTCCTTATAGTTTATGCGTATTTGACATGAAAGAAATACGCCAACTTTGTACGTGAATCGCACTTTGAAACAAAAGTATATAAAACAACCCCATTATATCAGGGTAAGCCGCACAACGCGCGGTTTAGCAAACTGGTAATGTGGGGCACTGACGTCAAAGTTTTCGCATTAGGAAAGTTACTAGGTCTCGGTCGAAACAGTCTGGGAGAGGGGTTGGAGAAATGGCACTTATAAAGTTGAATATTGAGATCAAATTTCTGTGAAAACATTACGAGTAATGTAAGAACTACTATGAAATTAACCCATTGTACTGTCTACACCGCTTGCATAGCAAATTGTTTCACTTCCTTAGTATTTAGGTCGAACAACATTGTTTAGAATGTTTTATTTTTATATAAAAATCGAAATGCAGTGGCCGGGCTGCTGCATAGATTCAAGAGTTAAGTATTTTACGCATACAAATTTTGTTTTTTTTTTAACTTGGCATGTCTCTAAATATTTATTCATTCGTTTTAACCATTTAATTTTCAAAACATTCTTTAAATATAAAAGTTAAATACAGATGAGCCTAATTGGCTCATTTAAATGTCAGGTTGAGTATTCCTGGAATCCTGTAAGTAATTTATATTAAAGCTTTTATTGGAAAAATTTCACACCCACCCTTCTAATGGAGGTAACTTCTGTAGCATGGCGATTATTTTAATGGGTCTCTACTTACATATTGATTTACCGTTGCATGTTATTGTAGAATCGATACGCGATACTTAAGTTTTTGTTTTTGTTGAGCTACCGAATGAGAGTTTCGGATATGCTTGTCGTATTTGTTGATTGTTTTAATGATAAAATAAATTATTAATTGTCTAGAAGGTTCCGCTTGTGAACTGAGAAAACAACTGTTTGTCACAAGAAATAGTAATCTAATAATGAATAACATTACGTAACTACGATTTAATATTCGATGACGTCTATCGATGTTGTTATTATTTTTTTCAATAAATAGATTGGCTTTTAGTGAATGTGCCAAGATTTTGATGCAGTATTTTAAATTTGCTTTTAAGTTGCATTGTCAACTTGTAGCTTACATACATAGACATTTTCAAATTAGTTTTATACGGCGGCTCGCGCTAACATCGTCTATGTGTTACCAAGGTCTTGATTAAAAAAATGTTAACAATTATTCCGTAATATAAAATAGCCTGTGTGCTGTTCTTGACCGTAAACTATGTCTATGTGGAAAGAGAACAGTAGATCCTGTACCGCCAGTAATATGTAATGCGTGGTTATGAGATTTGTACCGTTCATAACGTGAGAAATCCTGACCAATTTATAATGATCATATTTTTAGGATATTGCTACCAGAATTGAAAATCTGTTCAAAAACCACCAGTTGTTACCAGTTGTTGTTGTAATTAGATGGTGTTGTATTTCAGATATACCAAAATATTATTATATCATTACGAAACATAAATAACATAATAAAAACATTAAATATTTTAATCAATATTTAAGAATGAGTTAACTACTCTCAGCACTAAATAACAAACATTTCTTTATTCATAATGTTGACAGTTTAGATTAATCGAAGTAAAAAAGAAATTATTTATTTTAAATCAATTAATTTAGGAAATATAACTGGTAATTTTTGTTCAAGTAATATGTTAAAAATAATTCAAGTAACTTGTCCTAGCAACATCGAGTTGGCGGATCCATAAAATCTTAAATTAATGATTCTGATTAAAAAGAAAAATTGTACTAAGCCGTCTTGTTAATGGCAATAAGATGTCATTTGTGACAGCTGTCTTGAGATATTGACTTTAGTATAGCCTATGTGTTTCGTTGTAAACTACAAATTGAAATATTTTTTTAACAAAAAGGTCTAAAAATTCGAGTATTAAAATTTTTGTTGTTGATGATATTATCAGCTAAATAAATACACAAACCACTACCATGAGGTATGCAAGAAGTAAAACTCCCAAACATTCCTGCCATTGTCGTTTAAACAGATTCATTGAGCCGTATTGTTGCGCTTGAGTAATAAACGTCATTAAAGTCTTAACAATTTTCAATTAATATAACACGAGTTTTTAGTAAATCAAATCCTTAGTAAATAATTCCTTGTAGTACTCAACTTCACGTAAAACTTAACGAAGGTTTCTTTCAAGACATATGCTACGGACAGTTTCATATAAGTAATCGATTTCTGAAGTAAAAATAGAACTGATGGTGCATTGGTCAATAAAGTTAACAACACGACGTTGGAAGAAAGAAATCAACTCTAGCAATACAAAGGCTTAATAATTTTACAAAAGCTTAACGTCTTTATATTAGAACGAAGACAATTCTCTTAGTCTGATTACTTATTAGATTATTTCAAACGATTTCTAGAAACTAAAAAACAACTTTTGAAGACAGTAATAAATTTAATAGATACAGAATACATATTCTCTAAATCTGTTAACACTAAAAATGTTGTGACTTACGCGACCATCACATCAAGCTATAACTATGTAGATGCTTTTGAGCGATGCCATTGATCACGATTTAATGTACTTTTAACAGTAAAGAAGTGTAATAAATATCTATGTAGGTTAAGACATCCTGTATCATATACAGGGTTTTTTGGTTCATTTTGTATTTAGGCAGTTTTAATGAAATAACCAAGGACGCTTAACAGATCTACTATATAGAAATAAACTCAGCTACACTCGAAAATTGATCACAGAAACACGATAAAAATAAATTTTTACCCTAAAAAAAAATAAAGATTATTTAATTATCTGCTACATTCAATTTAAAATCTATGCATTAATGTTAAATAAATCGATCTCGGGTTTGAACAACAATATTTAATAAATTCAAGGTTGTGATTGCTGTGCTTGAGGTCCGGTTTCGATTGCCCTACCAAATGTTTCTATGATCTACGAATATTTGTGTCGAAGTTTGGGGTGTTTTCTATGTATATTTCTATGTATACATACCTATGTATATATATACAAAAAATATATCTAAATATTCTATCAGTCAGTCTAGTTACCATAGTATAAACTCAGTTTAGTTTGGAACTAGACGGTGTTGTGTGTCAAATGTCCAAAATAATTATTTATTTATATTTAGTGCAATTACGCTATTGTAAACTTCAATGTATAATCACTTTAAGATGACTGTAAAAAAATCTAAGGCAAGTAAACATTAATTATTATTATAATTTATGTTTATATTGAATATTAATAGTTACAATCATTATCATCATCATTTCAGCCAAAAGATGTCCACTGCTGGATATAGGTCTATCCCAAGGCTCTTTAAAATAGCTATACTCAAAAGTGACTTTCAAAAAGTGAAGCATGCCCTATTTCATTATCGTATATACATAATATATTTACGAGCTGTGTCAGATATAAACCTTTTACATAACCTAAAACGATATGATGCAAGATTAAAATAGATGATGAGATAACGTAAAATATCTTTCAAATAAATTCTACGGCGGAGGCTGAGCCATGCTACGTCTATGTGCAATGATTAATGTTATCCATTTATTTCTTATAGACCTCGAGGGATATTTCAAGGAAAAACTTGATTGATGAAGGATTTCCAGAGGGTGTGTGGGTAATATTTTACTTCCATTTCCTCGTTCCGAATGTAGGTATGTGGGTTATTGGACCCCTATTTATTTGTTGAAAGGTTTTGAAAGAGGGTGACGCAATGAATAAGATGATCAGTGATTTCTTTAAGGTGACCTACATTTTGAGCTCGAAAGCTAAGATGAAACGGGTAAGATAGGGTTTTAGTTTATTAAATGTTAAAAGATAGGTATGGAGACATTCGAAATTTTGTTTCATATTTTGAACCAGTTGATTTTACGGCAATGAGTGTACATTACGTTGGGTGATTAGAAAGCATCATACGATTTTCGATATACATAAGAAATGATGTCTTTCAGTAACTTAATCGTATAATCTTTTTCTTTTGAAGAAACAAACTTGAAAAAATATAAGTAACACTTGGCAGCTGACATAGTGAAATACTTGTTTTTAAAAACAAACTATGCAGAGAAATTTTGTGCATGACACTTGGCTTCCCCTAACGGATGTTAAACTTATGACACGTATTCATGTTGAATAAAATCGTATTTCAATAGATAAATAGTAAAAAGACTACCAACATAAATGTAGTGTTCATATGAAACAAGCGTCTTCCCTTCATTAATATATTCTATAATGTAAATATTTTACAGTTGTTTCAAGGCCTTCCAGCCGCAACCCACGAAGCCTGTGAGAGAAAGGCCAACCTATCAATCACTATTCAGACTATATTTCGTATAAAATTTTGTAGCTGCCACATTTTCATTATTTAAAGTTTAACCTTAAAAACAGTAAAAATTCAAATATTGCGTTAATTTTGGGCACCTTACATGTAAAGTAGACAGTAATCCTCGAGCTACTTACAAATACCGTAACAAATCTTTATCCATACTAATCCCTTCGATCAATCTTGAAAATCCTTTCAAATTAAATTGTGAAGACAAATAATTTGACCTAGTTACCTGAGCCGAGAATGACATTCCTCGCCGTGTTTCCCTGGATGAGCGGATTAACATTCATCGACTATGCATCTGGGTAATAATAGTGGTATTAATCTTGGATTTATCACGGCAATCTAACTTGAATTAAGCTTGTCTCATTACACCTCTATACAGCTTGTGTTTACGTATAAATTAATGATCAAACTATTGTTTTAAGTATTTCAATATCTTGGCATATATATAAGGGCAAAAAGTCGTAACTGTCAATCCCGTATCACGCAATAAAAGTTCTCAAACTGATGGCTGTATTCATACAACTTTTCAACGTTAACACCCAATCGTGGTCACTACTGTGAAGGTAGTCAATATATGTTGTAATTGCACAAGAAATTTCATTACTGGATGTGGACTTATAAGTAACTTAGCAGTTTGCTATGTCCTCGTTGGATGTCGTTAGAGTATGTTATTCTACATCTATCGTCGCTCTTTTTATTCCAGTCAATCTATCACTACCGTTTTAATGAGAAAGCCCGAATTATGAATATATTATGCGTCGAGGGGGACCTTAAAAACATATAAGAAACGACCACAAAGAACACCTAGATACGGTACAACAATTTGTTGACATTGTAGATCTAGTATTTCATCGTGATTTTTAGTATTATTCACATTAGACGTATTAAATTAAATTTTAACTCAGTTTATAAAAATGTTCTAAAATGTTTTATTCATTTTTCAGGATTATATTAAAAACTAATTGGTGCTCTTTAGGGGAGGTCTTTCTTCTGAGGCTGAAGCTAAAGCTGATATTGATAGATTTTAGTTACTTCTTATACGGATTTGAATAACTATTAAGATTGCTCTAATTTGTTTTCAGTTTAGTTCGAATACAATATGACCTTGAACTTATGAACGTACATATCGAAATTATGTTTGGCAAAGCTTAAAGCGAGGTCACAGTTGTTTTATCGATAGCGTGACAGAACTTTAGTAGGTGAAATGATTCAATCTAGTAAAAGCGTGCCATTAGTAAAAGCTATTTGTATTAAAGCATGCAAAGAAAGTAGGCGATTATCCTTTCAAATGAGTCGCCTAAAATAGAGCCGTGATTAACTAGATTAGACAGGTTATAGGCTTTTTAATGAACAGTCTATTTAGCTCTTCATAAAGGGGAGATATTCAAAACGTTTTGAATATGTTATTAAACGGAATGGCTGACGCGGGTTGAACCTTTCTGCTTAGGGGACGACGGTATACACATAACAGTATGTTGTCTATATTGGTAAAATTGTGTGGTTATGAAGTTTAGTATGTTGGAGGTTGGTATTTGGATCGTACTTAGAAGGAAACTACATTATAGAAAGTCACTTAACGAGTGTTAACAAAAACCTGTAAAGACAAAAATGTAAGCAGTTGAAGACAATAAAATTTTATTATTCTTACTGGCACAGCATCAAATTATATTAATAAGAACGCTCTTATATAGAAACCTGTAAGTAAATTTAACTTCTGACGTCAGTTGAAAGGCTGACAGGTATTGATGAGACCGCAAAACACTCATTTTTAGAGACGCTAAAAGATTTTGGAGTGGCAATACTACCTATGCGTGTGTTATTATATGATCTGTAACAGTCTAAAGGCAAGAAACAATATCACGTAATGTAATACCATCGATAAGCTATGACAAATAATGTGTAAAAAAGTTTTTTCCAGTAAACAATTCGTCATACTGACCTGAATATTGTGCATTATATAAATCGACAAGCGAGATCGACTATTAAAGCAGTATCAATGATGAAACAAAAATAACGATGAGCTCCACTACGCTTGACTACACAATGGGCAGTGTCCCTGACATTGGCGAGGTCAGCCCGGCAATGTACGCCAAAGACGACAATTCGTCTGTCAAACATACTTCACATTGTAGTTACGTCACGCGAGGCCATGGAAATTATACAACAGAGGTAATTATTGCGAAT
The DNA here is from genome assembly GCA_949316085.1 of Hypercompe scribonia. Classification (NCBI taxonomy): domain Eukaryota; kingdom Metazoa; phylum Arthropoda; class Insecta; order Lepidoptera; family Erebidae; genus Hypercompe; species Hypercompe scribonia. The sequence goes on along the minus strand of OX438972.1, from coordinate 7,384,274 downwards.
AATCATACTTCGTATACATGAAAGTGACCTTCGGTTTTCAGAGGTCGCTGTAAGGCCAGTTTGGATTTAAATTGATGATTATGCACCATATTTGTACAGATTTTTCGTTTAGTGGATCGTAGAAGCATCTATTAACCTTGATGTGCTATTTAATAGCCCATGATTGTTTCCGATATAAGAAGTATCTTATGTAAACACACACATAATAATGTACATACATATAATGGGTCTGCGATGTTTGTAAACGTAGGTATGTAAACATTAGGGAGGTTCTAGCTAACAGAAAATATTCATCTCATACAACCCTTATTTATTTATAGACTCTTTGCTATTTCGTCTACTTGCAAAGAGAGTTCGAAATCATGTAATATTCACTTTGATAATTGTATACATTGTGTGTACACATAAACATTATTATTTCATTACATTTTTATTTCATTTTAATGTTTCTTTAATCTGTTTTTATTTTATCCTATACAAAACTTCTTTTAGTTTTCCACCTTTGTATAACAATGATAATAATTTTATTCATTCAAGATAATTGTGTACAACAGTTTAAGATCCATTCTCTCGAACTAGGTGAATACCTGTTATCTCGAGAGATAGTGCCTTCCTTAGCGTGGTATTTTGAATATAAAATTATATGGTAAAAATTAGTACAATAATTTGAAAACGATACAGCATCTTTTTTATGTGTTGTATGTATGTTTGTTTGTGAGTGTGTTTATATCATAAGTTGAGGGATTTCCTTTCATAATTTTGGGTTTTTATTTGTGAAATTTGACGTAAATTTGCAGTGTCTTGGGACGTTAACGTATGAAGCCGCTCCATTGTTACTTTTTATTTAGATAATTATACAGGCGGGCGCTAACTATATATATACGCTACTATATATAAGATACTTTTTTCATTGTAGAATAAGTATTTTAATGTTAAATAAGCAGAATTTATTTTAATAATAGATGTAACCAGAACGTGAGTTGAAGACTATATAATTAAGTTTTACCATGCTTTGTATATAATCTTACTTAACTGTTTTTTTGGCTATGTAAGTACTATATTGTTTATAACTGTTCTATAAAAATTCTATTTAAAGATAGATTTAAACGTGGTAGTGACAATACCATGGTCTACTAGGTTGCCTTAATGTGATCACCATATGATCACTATATATATAGTGAGTATGGTAACCACCACTCTTGGATTCTGTTTATGCTTTCCATCAGGCAGAGTAAAGTCATTTCGGTAGGCGCAGAATAAAAAAAAGCCATGCAACCTGGTCGAAATGTCAGGCAAATCATAGATAAAATATCTTTTAAATACATGATATTTAATAATTAGAAATATATGAATATTAGATTTAAAATTAGTTAATTATATTAAGATACAAAAAAAGACTTATCAGAAACATTGTCATTTTTAAGATAGATATTTTGATCTTTTTACGTTTAAATTTAAAGATGTCACTGTTACTTGTCGAGTTATAGAAAAATAAATAAATAATTAACTGTCGCAGGTTTTTCAGATACCTACATATTATTTACACTCTCAACTTTAACTACGCAAAATCTTGTTTGTGCAACGCATTATTGTATTCGATCAGATCAAACGAATGGTAAAGAATCCATTGAGGGACAGCAAGGTCACTACACGCGCTACACACAATGTCACGGTGGCCATTCATTACACATAGCAGGGCTACCCAAAATACTTAGAGTTACCTAACCTTTTTAACAATTCACATCAATAGAGGTACATAACGAAATGCGTCATTTTTTAAAAACAAATTGTTTGATGAATAACACGATCATTTCGTATGTATCAGGTTGTTATTTTTTAATATTATGTATGAATGTAGCAATTAATTTCTATGTGTACTTAGAAATAAATGTACCCGGTTGAAGACAATACACTTCACCCCGATTTTCTAAATGGAACTAAATTTAAGTTCGCAAAAATGTTATTGTTTAATAAACCTCTGTTACCCCTTTGAGATCAAAAGGAGTGTGCATCTATGTATTAAAATGATAAACAATATAATGGAGTATCTATTTAATATAAATTAATATACTATCTTTTTGATTGAAATAATTGTAGTCATTTCTAGTTTACGTGCTTGATTTTACATTGTTATGCAGTTGTCAGAGTTTCAAATTTGTTATTAATGTTCTTGCAAGTAAAAAACAGATCCAATGGAAAAAGTCTCTATCAAATTAAAAAATAATCAAAGTCAAAAATTACCAGGCTTAGGGTTAACAGTTTCTGATAAAGTTTCAGATAGTTATCTGTCATATAACACTATTTAACAGATAAATTTGCTGATAAGATCTGACATATGTGTCTCTAATCAAGATTTATGAAATATAAATCTATAGCTATTTTATAGATAAGTTGACATTAATCTATCAGGGAGTTCATCAGCAAGTAGTGAAACTGACCCTTAGAGTTACAATGCATTTAAATATATCACATTTATTTTAATACTCTATTTCACTAACTAAGATAATTAAATACATTTAGAGATATACAACTTAGCTACATGATATTAAATCTCTTTTATTAATACTCGGCCGTTTTGCGTCTATATCACATTATTACTCTAGTTTTATTATTGTCTATTATGTGTAAGTTCTTTTGTAGGATATAATGACTAGTTTAATTCTTTTTAATTTGAGCGTTCTAAATGAAGATTTTCTTTATGTATAAATATACTCCACTGCCTAATATTCCAGTGTTCAGATTTGGAGTACGACAAAGATATCTGCAGTTATATGAGCAAAGACATTTATAGAATACTAAAACAACATATCATAGTTATTTCAAATTGAATACGTCAATATTGACCTAGTAAGCGGGCATATCACTAAAATAATAGCTCTAAAATGTCACCTAAATGTATGTCAAGATCCCAAATGTGTGTCAGTTCATTTGTTTGCTTACCCATAACAGGGTTAAAAGGCGTGACATCCTTAATGGCAACCCTAATGTAAGCACGCAGAGCCATCGAAGCGTGACATTTATTTATACTTATTTTTCCCACGAAGCGAAGCGAGCGGGCGCAGTATAGCCTGACAAGTGTACTTCAACTAGGTAATGACAACGTCAGGGCCAAATGTCATAAATATAGCAAAATTGTATCGTTCAGTTACATAATAAATTTAACATTCAATTGTTGGTAATGTGAGATGTTTGTTCATAGCATTCTTGTTATCCTCCTCAACTAGGCTAAATGGTTCTCCTTGATTTGACTTCACCAATAATTTGTGATGTGCGGTGTAGTAGCGGTGGTTAAAATTATCCGATAGAAGCAGAACCGATTTTATAAAAGTTGTGTGGGGAATAACATTTTTCTTGGTACACATAAACAAGGTGTAGTATACGTCTTATGAAGTATATAGCCATATCTGTGTACAAATAATACCACAGTTCTACCAATGATGTATTTGACTTTGTAAGGTCGTGCAAGCTGGTTTTGTATTAAACAATATAGACGACAGCAAGAAATCAAAAAAAGTTAAATTTAACATGTCTTCGTTTGTTTACTGCATGTGTTGTGTTGTCACTACGAACTTAGAATACCTAGAGAAAGGTATGATTAGACGTTGTATTTTTATTAAATTAAACTCGCTTTTTCTATGTTACGAAGGGTAAGATAAGTTAATATATAAATTTATCTCAGACTTTAATATGAAAATTAGGCTCAGACTATAGTATATATCTTAGTACGTTATCTGTTAACTTCGTGTAAAGTTTTGATTAATTTATCAAATTGAGTTTCATAGAAGTTGTTATTAATTTCATAACTCACTCTACGTATGTTTTATTAATGACATTCATATATAATTTCGGGAGAATACTGGGATTAAAATATTGCGTTGTCAAGTGGAATAAGTTCTAAACGTCAAAACGGTTTGTTATATAAAAGATTGTATGAAACAGTGAGTTATGACGACATAAACAGGTATTATTAATTTTTTTTTTATTTGTGAGCCTGCCAAAGTGACTCTACTCTACCTGATGGAAAGCATGAGTAGAATCCAAAAGTTGTAGTCACCATAGTCATTGCGAATGCTGACAATGTAGTATGGTGACCCACACTATGGCAGCTTATTAAGATGCTTTTTTACGTCTCACTTGGGGACGTAATAGGCATGACAGACATCGTAGCATTGTATTGCACACACATACTACGACAACTGTCACCCCTGCATCAATGAGCCTCCGGTCTCGCACTCACCAACGAAACACGACAGCGCGGATGTTGTCGCTTTAAGTTGATCTTCTGTGGGAGGGTGGTACTGACCCGGTAGAGCCGGCTCGTTCATGCTGAAATCAGCGTGGCTCTACTACCTGTCAATGTCAATTTTCTTTAAGTTTTTCTTTAATTGACCATTTATTTATTTTATTTACATATGATTCGCGCGTATATGATTAATTTCTCGAGTGTTAAAGACTTTATTAATTTGGGGTTTCGGAGTTTGAGTGTTCTCTATCTCTATGTCTATAATATATATTTTATAATAAGTATTCTATCAGTCAGTCTAGTTATCATAGTACAAGTACTGCTTAGTTTGAAACTGGGTGGCGTTGTGTGTTAAATGTCCGAAATACTTACTTATTATTTATTTAATAATAGAAAATTACTTTGCTGCGACGGATTAATAAGATTAGGCTTCTGTAGGAGTGAAATTCATAATAATATATTCTTTTTTATGATAATGTTATGACATTTTAATCACGGCCGTCTGATCTCAAACTAGGCAGACCCTGTAATTTGGTAACCATACTGCTGACTGATAAACATACTTGTATATTTCTAAATACATACATATACATACTTACCTAGCCACAAAACAAATGATCGTGCTCATCAAACAATATTTGTCTTGGGCGATAATCGAACCCATGACCTTCAACTTAGCAATCAGGGTCACTAACCATAGGCCAAAAGTTTCGTCGGTAGCCAGTAGCTTCCGTAAGGTAGCTGAATAAGCTTCGATAATGAAAATTTCTGAAACTTTTTTAATTAGAAGTTTTATAATGAAATACGAGAGGGAGAATATAGATGATAATTCAAACAGAAAATACCAAAATAATATTAAAGTAAAGGTAAATTATAAAAGTAATATGGGCACAAAATGTTTTCAAGTAAATTTACTTTTAGAAGACACTTTCCTGCGTGTAGTCTAGGTTCAATAGAAAAATCATAAATTCAGTTACCGTTCGTTTTTATCTTATGGTGACGAATGCTATCTAATTCTTGTAATCATCATCAAACATGTGTATACAATCCCTAGGCTTCACTCACTTCTGTTCTTTGTTTACGAATCTTTGTGACCTAGTAGTTGAATTTGAAACAAGTGACGCTGTCTATGATTACGATGTCTGAGTACGTTCAGTACGTCGTATCCGGACAATCCGTGCAATGAAGTCGGACTCAGATCAATCAAGCACATTAAATCACGAAACTTGAGTACAAATTTCATTGAATTAGAATAATTCTATGCTTAAATGTTTACCAAAACGAACAGACTATTTCGAGAATAAAAGTTAGTTTTAGATCTTTCATAAAGCAACATTTAAGTATATCAGTGGAGATCCAAACGTCGAAATAAGGATTGAATTCATTAAATTATATGTAGAAAACCACTAAAAAGAAATAAAACAATTTGTTGACAAGCAGAAAAAAAATAGTGAAGGTTAAAGCTACTGTATAAAACTAAAAACACAAATACCATTTTTTAAGAACCACCGTGTTACTTGTAGTATTAGGGTATTCAATGTTACCCTTACTTTAGTATTTTGCTTGCTATGTAGGTATATTAATCGTGCTAACGTTGACTGCCGTCTGACCTCTATGTGTCTAAGTGTGCTTTTACTTAACCTACTAAGGTTGTAACAGTTAGAAATTATCGGGGCTCTATGTATGTGCTGCTATGTATATGGTGTTAGACACATTCTATTTCTTGATTTACAAATCTAAAATCCATGTGTAGCTTAAAGAAATTTTTATTCAAAAGCGAGATGTCTTGTAAATAAGTGAACTGGATATTTAACAATAAATGACTGAAAAGATGTTATAAAAATTTGCTGTCCATAGAAGGAATCCTGATCTGCAGTTAGTACATTCACCTCAGTTACGTTAGGTTATCCATTGATGTTTTTACGTTAAATTACAAATTAATTACTTAATCTTAAGAAAGTGACAATGATACTTTCACTTAATCATTAAACTTGCATAGATGAACAGTCTAAAAATTTTATTCTTTTAACAAAGAATCAACACTGAAAGAGGTTAATATTTCTATGTAGCATATTTGGTTCGATGACCATAATTTATTGAAATGTTTCTGCTACTGCATACAGTGAATTCTATCAAATGGATAATGGAAATGGCTTTGGTAATTTTCTTTGTTTGTAATCAATGAAATATACATATAAATATATAGTATATATATATAAAATACAGCTGTTCGTTCCAGTATGAAATAGTTATTTATAAGATATAATGAACTCGACAACAAAAATAAGGTAACTATTTTATTATATGGACTTTCATAGCATTGTATATACATATTAATCAGTACATTAATCAGACTATAAAATGTATTCCCCTGTCTATGTTAGGAAGTACATCTAATTGTAGTCCTAGTAATTTGTTGCATTGCTCTAGCGGATGGAACGTCCCCTCATCATCCAATTTCCTGGTTAACCGGTTTCGTCTGACTGCAGCTGACAATATTCACGAGATTTTACGAGTACTTTGCACTCGTGACACGAAATAGCCGCGTTACCTTGACGACAATGGAGTACTCAATGCTAAGTTCAATCAGGTTAACCTTAAGGTACTAAACAACATGAGAAGACATAACATTTTTTTGTTTAATGTTTCACAATTGAAAACTATCAAGTATGTACATATATGTACGTGTTTATGTGTAGTTAATCGATTTTCATTGCCTTTAGTACGAATTGACGAGTTTTGTTGATAAAGACACCAGAATAAAGTAAATTAAAAAAAATTATTAATTATGGTGTATGGTCACAATTAGACAACCAATTGATGCAAGGAATTCTTAAAATAATTTTGAAAACTAGAGCATTTAATTGTTTGTGTTTGCTATCTAGTTTAAATTAGTACAAAATAGTAAATAGTGTATAAGTATTTTTTTTAACTTATTCAATTACTTAAAACGAGGCCTTAAACGGAAAACAGAACGGATACTCGGTCGAAAATAGCTAGCATAATGTGGCTCTGTAAATATACTTCTGCATATGACCTCGGGGATAATATGCATGCGTAATTATTTGTACTCATGTTATCCATGATCCATCCACTACGTATTGAGTTCTTCTAGCGGAGTAAATAAGCTACTTACGCAGTATTTCATTTTGCATTCTAAAAATACAAAGTCTAAATAATTATGAAAAGTTTAAAGATATAGTACTAGTGTTTTTAAAGAGTTCATAATATTCAATCAGGTGTTACTAATTTGAAAAATCAAATTACTATAAATGCATAACAAAGTTAACGAAAATAGGAGAAAATAAAATAAGAAAACAAATTATTGTGTGGAGTAATTAGAAACAAGATTTTAAATTAAAATCTTGAAAATAATTTGAGAACATTTGCTTGAGATCAAATGTTCCAATATTTTATTACTTTTATGTTGATCATCATTTGATTCACTTAACTCTCTTCATTTTTTCTAACAAATTTCTCATCCTATCGTTGGATTTGTCTTTACGAGAACCGATCTACGATGAGAAATAAGAATACCTGATAATACAAAGCAGATGTTTAATACCAACTTAGGATCATATAATTAAGATTCCAGCTTTAAATTAGTATTAGAGTGTGACCGTGTATTTCCATCGCATTATCTAACAGATGATTAAAATCTTGTTTAAGTCAGTCACGATATTGAATTAAATACAGTTTTTGAGCAAAAACGACTGAAATATGATGAATTTATTACATATTTGAAATAAGATTTTCGTAGCATTAGTATTTGAAAGCCCTGTTGTCCAATCTGATAATCAAATCAGAGTGTTTGATCATACTTTGAAATACTTAATACATTGACAAGAGATTTGACATTTAGATTATTTAATTTTTTCAGATTGACCGATCAACCTTTAGTAACTGGGCGACATTCTATCAAAAAGTATAATTTAATTTGTAATTCCAAATTAAAAAGTTTCTAAGGGTTTGTTTTGTTTCGTTACAATTTCTCGTTGCTTTGCTTTTAAACTTAGTCAATTAATCCTTTGGATAAATATAACTTAAGTTAGTCATTTGCATATTGTTTTATTTATATAAAGCCCTTTCATAACATTGTATAAAATTATTTTATCACAATTCAAATGTCACAGCCCACTGGTGTTTGTGTTACAACCATCTGTCTCAACATAAGTTGCAAACGTTTTATACAGCAAATGATCTGGAAAGCAGGTACTTTGATTGGGTGACGTCACTGTTAGCGAAACGCGTAAACATCCAACCAGCTGACTGCACTTACTACTTTGCTTATGCTATATATATTACGCTAGATTTATTCGATTTCATCTATTCTATTTGTAAAACTAATATAACATCGAAAATAAGGACTATAATAATTTTATGGGTGCCTCTGCCAATTTTATCAGTTTATTAGAGAGGGTAGGTAAGATGAGAAATGATGTAAAATAACACGCCGAAAATTTTTCACGTAAATGGCTATCAGTGCCATCATTAGACTAACGACTAGTTAAAGGTCATTCAACCATAAGATTTTGTAAGTCTTGTGCCGTTAAATTAATTTCAAGCCTAATTGGACGAGATTATAAATAAATAAAGAGAAAGTAGTAAAAAAATATATTTAACATCAAGATTGTTTTCAGTAATTATTATTTAAGTAAAGCCACTTTCAACTTAAATAATTAAACGTATAAAGTTATTTATCTACCATATTTTAATTGAAAATTCTATTTAATGGCGAGGTGAATAAAACATAAAAAAGTTCTATCTCTTAGCTTAATTATTGGAATATCTTCAGTAAACTTAAATTTTGATCTTAATTATTAATTTTTAACAAACGTTAATAAGCTAATTAATTATAAATAAAAACCCTTAATAAGTGAAAATGTATGGTTAACATTTGAAAACTAGCGATTTTGATTTTTAAATTTCAAGCCAAGCTCAAGTCTATTAAGCCATTTAGATTACATATACATGCATTATTTCGTAAAATATAAACGTAATAAAACAGTAGATTTTGTTAAAAGTTCTATATTTATTTAGATTTACTATCAATACATTTTAATCTGTAAATTTATGCAAAATTAAATATAAGTTTGGGACTATACAAAATCAATAAATTATATGTTTAGTGACACACGACATTAATAACAGTCTGTTATATAGGATAGGCCAAGAGTTCGTTAACATTTAAATTTAACATCCTGCGCAATCATATTACGGGAGTTCTCGGGACTGATGCTACTGGAATTTGCTAGCTACGATCGTAACACATGGTTTCAACAAGATGGAGCCGCTTGTTACACATCCAATCAAAGACATTTTTCCGGAAAAGTTTATTTCCAGACGAAGCGACAGTCCATGGCCACGCAGAAGTTCAGATTTATCCCCAGGAGACTTCTTTTTACGGAATTATTTGAAAAATCGTGTCTACATCAATAAACAACTCTACACTACGACAAATGCACTAGGACAACTAAAAGAAAAATCAGCAAAGAGATCAGAGATATTAAATGATTTTTTTAAACAGTTTTTTCAAATGCTAACTAACTCGTGGCTTACTCTGTAAAAGTTGGTTCACTAACATTTGGCAAGGACATTTCTTAACTATTATTTTTTCTCTAATGTACCAATATTTCTGTACACAGTTCGATTTATTTACTGAAAATAAGCCCGATAGAGGACGTAATTCACTTTATTAATATTTTTACGGAACACTTGAAGTGGGGAGTTAGGAGTTTTAAAAATAAAGTGTTGACACTTCCCAGTTCTATTGTAGGAAGTCAATAGAAAATATAATAACGGAAGTGCCTAGTGGTACAAAATATTGTTGGGAATTTTGAACTAATGCCAACTTCTTTGAAACTTTGAAATTGATGTGATGTTTGACTTTGGAATAAAAATTGTTTTGTGACCCAAATAGAAATAGGGTTATTGCTACAATTTAAATTGCTGTAATAATTTCATTGGACAAATTGTTTACATTGGTTACCACCAACCTTTGAGCCGTTCCGTTTATGAACTGTCTAATCTGATCAGAGTTTAAAAGAGTGTAAATGTATTAAATCAGATGGTATGTCATTAGTTACAAAAAGCCTATAGATCACAAAAGTGGTGACTTATCATGAAAATATCTTATACACCTCAATATGGATTTCAATGTCTATTAATTTGGAAAACTGAAACTAATGCCATTATCCATTCTATCAGTTAAGACAACTGCATTGCAGTCATAATAACTGAACACACAAGGACTCATGGAAATAATTTAATCTTTGTATGTGTATCTGACCGTTCATCAGGTGTGAATTTAGTGTCAGACATGATAGACGGTTCAAAGGAACTGGGCAATATGTATCATATATCTTTAAAACTAGTTTGTTAATATGTCCAGTGCAATAAATCATATAAATCCCTAAACTTCATGCGATATGCTGTTCAATAAAAGTAATAGGTTAAAGTTATCTAAAATTTACTGCAAACATTTTACGAAATACCTCTTATTACTCTAAAGTAAACAGCCCATTACGTAATACACAATTACCTCTAGATAAAGACAAAATATTGACTAACGAAGGTTATTTTCAGCATGGAAGGCAGTATATTGTGTAAAATAAATGTTAATAGAAGACATATTGCATTGTTGAGGATAATACAGTCATTTTTCAGTTGAATGTTAATGTGTAACTTAATGATCCTGTAAGTGCCAATTAAAATGTGAAAACCGTTTTTATGATACCATAAGCTGATCCTATTTCTATTCAAGAAGCAATTGGAGGAAATCTCTTTTGATGGCTCATATTTCCTTTACAGTTTTACAAAATATTAAGCGAAAAGATATTTTTCTACTGAATTTAATATCTTTATAAGGCTTTGCCTTACCTATTCTTAAACTTTATTGATTTGAAAATCTAATAACGCCTCACTATAAATATAAATTAAAAATAAGACGCAAATAAAAGATTAATTGCGTCATATTTTTTGCCTTCGAAATTCAAAACTAAACAAAATTGTATTAGAATAGGTAGTGTAGCGATAAAGTAAGATTAACTTGAATCTTATCTCGCTGTAGATAATATTTACAAGATAGATCTCAGATACACATCATCTCACTCTAAAAGACTCTAGATTAATCGCACTTGGTAAATCTGTCTTAGCGCTTGCAATTCCACTACTACGGGTAGCGATTGTTTCATGGGATATCGCAAAAAAAATGTAAACATAGGTGACATCTACGCGCAATCCACGCGTAAATATTGTCTATTATATGAGAAGTGATTTCTTCGTACATTCGTAACCTTGAGAACGGTAAAGCATAAAGCCAGACTCTTGGTTTAAATAATCAAAAAAAAACAATGCTAAAATTGTATGGTTTTTATTATGTGTATAAAAGGTACAGTGCGTTATATGTAATATTTGTGATGGTATAGAAAGCAATTCAATTTAATTTCAAATTGTATAATAGGCGAATGAAATAAAACTAAAAAATAAAATACAGTCGAATTTCAAGCACATTTGATACCTAGTAAAAATGAAATTCAAATAGGTATTTAATCGTCTTGTTTGTGTGCAATAACAAAGGATCCCGACGGCAAAATTAGATTATTTAGGTTGCCTATAAACTTTGGAAATAAAATAATAAGTAATATATTTAAGTAAAACACTTCCTAACAAGTTTAATTAATAGCTTGGTGAAATAAATAACACGCTGTGCTTAGAATGTATTGAAGACTCGGTGCTTGTTTTGGCTTCAATTTTTTCACAAAACTAGAAAAATTAATATTTTTGCCCCAATTTCAGATACTGAGCAACTGAACGTTAATTTAATCTATTTCTTTTAAAATCTCTGTACCATTTTTCGTCTCACTCACTCACACACAATTTTTTACTTATGAAAATTCTTTCAAATAAATTATTTATTTTCTTTATATTTTTATTTTATACAAACCGGTTTTTAATCATGATGTTTGTTACCTCGAAACTCCGAATTTATGATTGATTATGTTTTTTTTGTGTATATTGCCTTTTTGGTACATTTAAATTTAAAGTAAAATGTCCTTAAGATAACAATATTTAAGTCAATTTATTTATTTCAATGTCAATTTAAATTTAAGTTACTTTTTCATAAATCTTTCAGTAGTCCCTCATTTGTTTTGTTGACAGCGTTAACGAACCAATTGGTTTGAGTAAGGTACGTATTTAAATAACAATCTCTGACATAGCATAATGTATACCAAAGCACAACTAATTTTAAAAGAGATCAAATTATGATAATTTAGGAAACAAGTTTAATGAAGATACTTTACTCAACATTATTGGGTTGACAAAGATACGTTTAAGAGTTGTGAATGTGAAAGAGAATTGAAATCCGTAAGCTTATGTGGGTTTAAGGTTTATTATCATGAACAAACGTTTTCGGTGATAAAATTTAACAAAATGAAAAATCTAAGTCATCTGGTAGATGGATATTTAGGACCAATTTTAAATTAACAACCTAATAAAAATAAATGTTAGGTTAATTTGTAAAGATCAGATGACGTAATGTACAACAGTAAACTTTTTTGAATGCTCTTCTATGAAAGGTACTATATTTTATAAAAAAATAGTCTGAGCATCTGCGAACCTAATTTTATTTGAAGATAAAGTATCTTCCAAAATATTTAAGATGCAGCTTGAAAAGCCCACTGCAAATGTTATATAGTTTATTCATCGTAGTAGTCGAGACTGCTTAATTTTTAAAGAATATCAAACGCGTTGAAGGGTTGTAGTTGTGTTGTAGTGTATTTTTTCATTTTTCTAAATTTATAAATTAAGCCTGCATGAATATTTTACGTTCTATTTCGAAGTATATTAACGATGAAGACTTTGCAACTGTTATATAATTGAAATAAGTTCCGGTTGTCGTCCGTTGTTCCTTTTGGCAATCTCATATCTCTTATATTATGTCAGACTGGCTCATTTTCTCTGGCTCCAAGTAACTATTAATTGTTTAGTTTCAAGCGTTTTTAACAAGTCGACGAATAATTAACTTCATAAAGTATAATTTATATTAAAACTTCTGTAGATGATACTGTCATTTTTTATTAATTACTTGTTCATGTTGAACATTTTGAACATTTTTGTTTTTGTACATTTTGAAAGGGTCTCCTTTCAAAATGAACGTAATGGTCTGGTTTCATTTTATTAATGTAAATGATATGTACGCAAATACTCACCCTGAGTTTGCCTTTGATTGAAATAAATGTTTAATTACGAATGTATGTGTTTCGTAAATAAATGAAGATCCATGCCGTTACTGTCTTGATAAAGTTACATTTATGTACATATATTTTTTATGTACCCATATGATATCCCTAATCGTAATTTCATTGACCAAATAGACGTATTGCGTGCTAATCGCTCCATCTAGAACGTGTATTTTATAGGTACATTTACAATGCTATTTTAGTCACGTAATATTTCGATAAGAAAACAACGTTTTTCTCGTATCATAGGAAAATAACAAAACAAGTTCGTCAGTAATTTACTTAAAAGGTTACTTTCAAATTGGTGTAAACCTATTATGTATAATTTTGTAGAACGATTGTCGTACTCTTTCACTTGTAAATTGTGTTACGAATAAAAGGCATAAGGGAAAGGGAAAATAAAAATATAGGCATGCAGTGTGAGGAAAAGGCCTCCAACAACGTGTTTGCGTGACCCGTCGAGCTAATACGAAGGTGGTACAAATTGGGCCAACGCACACTGTCACAGAATTCAACGATTCATCGACAGGGTTCACTTTACCTTGTCTCTTCAAGGTTATTATCAACATAGGGTAAAAAAATAATGACACATTCTAGTATTCTTAAAAGTAGATCCCTAAACGTAATTAATACCTTAGCGACGTGATAAAAGTTTTTCGATTATTTTGAAGCAGCGTTTATAGAATAATTCAATAGTCTGCCCAACTTTTGCATTTTGCTAACCCTATTAAGTTGGAGTTACATCAGAAATTGAAATTAAGGCCGGCTTGTGAATTATCCTTTATGAATTTCAATTAGTATAGTAGTGATAGTATAAGATGGGTGAATCTCTTGTCTCAAATGTACTTTTCTTCAAGATTTCTTACGGTCTAACGACATCGTTATGTAAATTTGGTCTATATTTCGCCGGTTATCATGTCATCAGAAAAGGTTGGAGGTATTCATTGCAGAAATTGAAAACGCGTTGCGATTGTGCGAGCGTTCATTGTGTGCCGATCTATGTTGGTGACATCTTTTCCAGATAATGAGTTGTCTGAATACAATATATATCATATATTATAATAAGTACTTGATATTTGGAGAGTTGAAAGTATTTAAATTAAAATATTTCTGTGCTAAAGTATTTTAAAGATTTTAAATTTACTTTTAAATAGGCAATCATAGTACTTTTGATGAATTGATGTGATTAGACATCGATAATAACATTAAAGCTACACAGTTATTAGGATTATGAAAAGGATAATTTATTGCTCAGCCTAGAAACACCTCAAAAAAAAGATCTGAATCAAATTTCGTTCTCTGTCTATTAAAATTGAGATTTTAATCTATTACTTGCCGAATAGTGTTCAAATTTGTTCATCCAAGGCGATGTGATTGACTTATAAGCTTCCCTACATTCGCTTTCACAAGCTTTCGTGTTTAGAATATTTCTGGGATGTATTTTCTAGAGTTTCACTAATTTCCTCAAGACTTCATCGTCAGAGCCTTGGGTCAATGACTTTAGATCTAACTTTACTCGTTGCCATTATTTCATTTTTAAAGTTTTTCAAAGCCATTATATTCATTATATTCATTGCGACAAAAACACAAATTCTTTTTTAAAGTCAGATAAAAAGCAAAGAAGATTAAGCCATCAATTTTTCCAAGGTTGGTGATAAATTAGTTCGCGTCACGCCTAAAAAGAATTTGCCTTTCACGGTAAATCGGTTACGTTCTAAAGGTTAAAAAAACTAAGGGACAAAACATTTTGCTATTTGCGTGAGCTTCTGAGTAAAATATAATGCCATAAATAATGTATTGATGTCATTTACTTTTGAGTCCGTGAATAATAATAATTATTAATTATAATTTTATACTTCAGTCAAAGAGTCGGAGAACACCGTTACTACTTCGTTACTCAACTTTCAGAATTGTTTAATTATTTATAGCTAAGCAAATGAGACCTTTAAACTATCGACGTTATTCCAACGTTCATATTTAAGTCGACCCTATTCATTTATAAACCTAGACGATCTCGTGATCAAAACAGACTGTTTATATTTGTACTTTATAAAATATAAAATCAATTATTTTTTACGTAAATTATGCCAGTTCTTAAATGAGCCAATTGATCTGGCAAACCATGTGGCTGCTATCTGGCGTTTTTGCCGGGATTTTGGCGTTGCCATCGGTCCGATGATGCCAGATGATTCGTGACGACACCTTGACACACAAACAACGTTAGTACGTTGAAGTATATTAGGGCACGCTTTGAACTCATTATGTGTAGATTATATTTAACTTCTGATCGGCAGGGCCTTAAAAGGAATCGGAGCGACTTTTGAATTTAGGGTTAATTTTAGTATGATAGTAGACTGATGTGATAATTGAAAATGTTGTCAGCAATTTTAAGATTCAATTAATCAATCAGAAGAAGATTGTACCCATTTGAATTTCACGGAGAGCGATTTAATGGAGGTCGAAAGTTTGTTAGAATTATATTCTTAGAACAGAAAATTTTTTACTTGATATTGCAAAATGTACTATTTACATATTTCATGTAACATCGATCAATTTACATGATTTACGATTGTCGGCACACGGCTGTTTGTAGTCAAGTTCTGAAACGCAAATGTAACGTTATATTTACACGAACCATTTCGAGTTATTTTCAGTTTAACAATTACAGAAATTGGAAGAACGTTCAAAATATTCCTTGCTATAGTGTAAGTTTATTCAGAATTTCTATGAAATGTTAAGTTATAACGAAATTATAGAATTGAGTTATAAAATAGTACACTGAAATTATATTGTTGAAATAAAAATAGTATAGCCTGTAATAAAAAAAAAACATAAATAAACAAAGGTCTTTTGTCACTATAGTAATAAAAACCAAGAGAAACTATTCCTTAATTAGTCACGCAAACATTTCAAATATGAGCATAAATAGCTTAATAAGACGCTCTTTACTTAATTATGAAACAATTAAAATTTCATCGGTTGCGATTCTTGCCAAGAATATTACGTGAAAAGCCTAATGATCTTAAACATTGGTTACTTTGTTTTCTGTTGCTAACTGTTGACGTTCTCGGCCAATCACGTGCTTGTGTTACTAGAATGTTATTAAACACTGCTATTTAAGTGGTAGTTTGTTATATAATAATGCCGTATATGTGTTGTGCTCTATCACAACTCAATTACAATTTTGAGATTTATTTGTTATTTAATATATCATTTTTTATTGAATTTAATTTGCTCGTAACTCTCGCGGGATACATTATTTTATGTTTTAGTTTTTATTGAAAAATAATTAGTCTTTGTTTAAAAGTTTTGTTTCATTTTTGTTTTAGAGTTTGAGATTCGTTCTGCACAGATTTATAATCTTAAAGTACTTAAAAACTACCTACCATTAAAATAGTTTGTATAATTTTATGAAAAGCCGTATGTCTTAAGGAACGTGTGAGAGTAAAGTTATACTTTAAAATAATATTTTGTAGTAAACCAAAATATTTTCATGAAATGTGTAAGTGCATATATTTTTCTATATTTCGATTACGCGTCGACGGAAAGCGATAAGAATCCAATAACTGCTTTAGTGCGAAACGCCACGAGATTGGGTAAAGCAATTTGCTTAACAAAACTACACAGTCCATAAAATTTGTGAACTTTTATAATGAAGTGGACGTTTATGCACATATGTAGGTATGTAGGTACGTCGGTATGTCAGTACTTGCATACGGTTTTCTAGATTTTATTGATACTTAGAACATAAAACATAAAATATGTATATACTGTTTAAAAATATTTACATGGAATCACTTGCTTCGTGTATTGTACTAGCATTAATAATATTAGCAACAAGCTTCGGGATCCCCGTTTTATGTGTCAGTGCATAATGTCCAATAAATTTATATCTATCTACTTTTAATAATCTTGTTTTATTATTTATGAATTACGATAAGTTTAAATAACAATGGCTTTTTGTATAAAACTAATATTATTGTTTTGAGAGAATTTCATATGTTTTTTACATTACATATTTCTTTAGTTTGATACTAAAACTTTCATTCGGGTACTTACGTTGTAAAGAATTGGTATATATTATTTTTTTATAAGTAATGATAGTTTGGAACTTAGATCTTTAATAGATACAGACCGTGATATTCTTGTGATGAAACAGACGCAAACATTTACACTTCGCTTGAATGAATCTCCGTTTGAACGTTTGCCAGATCACATATCACATTCCCTCAAATTTTATCTCACTGTGTAGGTCATGATCACAATCATGATCAAATCACTGCACACACGGTCAAAAAATATGAAACTTTTGTATTCTTTAAAGAAGAATTTTTAGTAGCAGAAAAAATGTTACCTTTAAATACAAAGATCTATACATAAGTGATCCGCTTACTTCATAATATTTAATGTTACTTGCCGTATAACAATAAGAAAAGTAAGCCGCAGTACAGCCTTGGTGTTACAGCGTTATCGTATTACTTATTCTTAGCACGCGCCGAAGATTGTGGAACCGTGAAAACGATTCGTTTTCCTCTCGAATGAACAACGCGTGATAATAGATAACTGGCCTGCATACGATCTAAACAATCGCGCAAAACATTAACGTAAACTATACATCGAAGCGCTATTCGCGGACGCAAACAAACGCGGCCTTGAACGTTAAACAGATCGCCTGAAAATACACGGCGCGTGGAAATAGCCGTGGTGAAAATACGAGCACGTGATAGTTACGTACCTCGCGTACAGTTGTATGGAGAAAATCGATGGTGCTTGCCACTCGACGACCGGCGGCTGACTGAGCCACTGTGTCAGCAGAACGCGCCCCACCCGAGCCTCCGCCCGCCTGACTCGCTATCACAGTTTACTATTAAAAAAATATTTTCACCGTTTTCGCACTTTACAAAAATACAGATGCAACACTTTATTAATTTTAATCAGGCGGAGTCTGTGAGGTTCTGTGTTTGTTCGCGATCATCCGCGGTGTCGGGTCGCGACCGGCGCGTGCTTACAGTTCGGAGTGGGGCGTTGGACTGATCGGAGCGAGGCAGCCAGCGAGCCGTCGAAGTGCCTCCCTGCCCCCGCCGTGACGTCGGCTACAGGCCGCGATGGTGAAAATTAGCAGCTTCCCGACCGAGGGTCGTCGGATGTAGGTCACGGGGACTGGGCTGCACTTGCCCACTCTACCGTGCGTGCTGATACACTTGACAAGTTTAAGGACATAACTAGTTGTTATTAGGTGTGATGCACCGTACACGTATTCCTGAACGAAGTCTTTTAAAATAATCCTCTGTCGTAGCTTCCGTAGCACATCTCTTACTCTTTGTGTTCATACGTACACTTATCTTGTTACGAACTTTTTAAAAGAAAAACAAACAAAGAGACAACCCGTTTTTTGTGGAAATGAGAATTGGAAAAGTTTTGGGTCACAATTTTTTGTAAGTTGAATGTTGTCTTCGACAAGGCATTTATCGAATTACAGTGTGTGAAATGGGAGTGTGTCTTAAGTGTCAAGATTATTTATTTATATTTTAACGATAACGTGTTTCGAATACTTTTAGTAATAATAGGTAGACAATCGTTTGTACGATGTTTACCTAGCCAGGGTTAGATGTTAATTGATTTACACTAGAATCACGAACTTCCTTAAACGACAGCGACGCGTTAATTGAATTGTAGAGTTATCTCGTCCATCTTGTTTATTCGGTAGCATATCTAAATAGCTGCTAATGTCAGATAATAACTCAGAGATGTACAATTTGTAATGGTGTATTACTAATTTACATATTTGTTATAGGTGTTTCAGGTTCCATATCAACCGAAACCAATTTGATTTACGCAGTATTTTGTTTTCAATTACACATAAATTCCATTGATATTTCAGTAACAATTATGTTCACAGAGTTTATTTAAATTAAGGGAACAAGTTTAAATCAACATCATTTTGGTTTTACTTGAAATACTCGTACAACATAATATTTGAATACAATCATGCGTACATTTTGTATTTGTTTACACAGAACGTTGTTCTGTGTGTACACCATGAATAGGAGACATACAATGATGAATGGAAACAAAAAAAAAATAGTAACACAATGTGGCCTTAGCGTATACATTTAAAGTATAACAGTTCTATATTACTATATCATCATAGTAACA
The DNA here is from genome assembly GCA_949316085.1 of Hypercompe scribonia. NCBI lineage: Eukaryota > Metazoa > Arthropoda > Insecta > Lepidoptera > Erebidae > Hypercompe > Hypercompe scribonia. The sequence goes on along the minus strand of OX438972.1, from coordinate 7,364,633 downwards.
AACTATGTAAGTAGAATGTTTAGAATATACACACAGATAACAAATACCAACATTAGGTACGAGTGTTTGCGCAATTTGCATCGTACCTAACGTGACAATAATCATGATAACTGGTATTACCTTGCAATGACACGTTTTACGTAAAGAATTACTTGTTATATCGGACACTGTTCACATAATTCTTTAACTTCATTAGCATAATGTGTAACCTGTGACATGTCAAAAGTTATGTAGAATAATGTCATATTTATGTGAATTATGTCAAATTTATAAGGTAAGTATAAGTGTTTATTATATTTTCAATGTCAGTTTACTTAGTAAATAAATATTGTCAAATAACTTTTGACTTAAATTCAGAAGTGAGAAGGTGGTATCATCTCTTTAAGGATAAGGATAAATATATATATTTTATCGAGGTTTAAACTATATATGGCTTATTCATTAAATTGAATTTTATTATATTTAAAACTCATACATTAGTCAATACATTAATAAAGATAAAATGTTTGTATTGCTTGAAAAGTTATGTTACCCATTTAAATCCATTAGTGTGAGTGTGTTTTACTTCATCATAACAGAATTAGCTGGAGCTAACTAGCTAAAGCTACAAAGTTAAGAAGGAAAGCTTTCTTGTACAAATCCTTCCAGCAAGTGTAAATGTGCCGTTTACGTAATTCTCGTTAAAATTTTCAATTCATCACAAACTGATAAAAGTACAAGGGATTCCTTATGGATTCTCATAGATTTGATGATATTGATGGGTTTGTATTGTTTTTATTGTATTTCGGTTTTAAAGACATTTTTTTTGACAAAATTCATCAACATCATTCGTTCATTAACATCTTTGGTTATTTCAAAATCCTGAAATGTATTCTTTTCAGAGAAAATATCGATGTAGCCTTGATAAGTTTTCTCTAATACAGATACGTCATCATAACCTTTACGTTTCAATCGATATGCTTATTCTAAACTGATTTATTGAACGTACGTATTATATTTTATAACCTTCATATATTATTCCATTTATAAGGATTATTTACAAGTAGTCTGGAGTTAAGTGTTTTTGGACTTTGTTTTATATCTTTATATAAGTAAAGATGGAGTTAATATCCTCAGGCCCATGGGCTCGTCGCTAAGTGGTAAATAATATTTACCAGTTAGTAATTGTGTCTGAGCCTTTACAAGTCTCAAACACCTTTCACGAGTTCCAGATTAGTTCTCGAAAATAATAAGAAAGTCAATACTTTAGAATGTAAATAAGCCAATCTGTTTTTCTAGTCTGTACTTCATTACTTACAAATATTTATAATGATTAATACTTTATGATATAATGATTAACATTTTTCTTCTATTCATTTTAATTAAATTAATAACCACTGTAAAAATAATTATTCAAAAATAAATATTTTTTACTTTTTTAAGGTTCTAACTATCCGTAACGCTTGTCCCAAATGGTATCGTAACCGGGTCCGATGGCTTAACATACTCTTCGAGGGCAATACTGCATACAAACAGAAAAATTATATGTGCGTCTACGGCCCGCCTTTTGCTGTTAAATAAAATACATCCATAAATACATATGTATATGATAGAAAGTGCTGTTGAATACTCTAGTCTGTCTTGTTGATACAAACAACACACAAAACAGCTTTTATTAAAAAAAATGTATTTACTTCTCCACTAAAAAACTTATTTTATAATTACATTATAGTTTGATAGTGTTTACTATTATATATAGTCATCTATTACAATATTATTAAGCATTTTTAAATTTGTGTGAATATGGAGGCACTTTTGCGGCACACACATTTTTATTTCAATTTTACACACATACGTTAAAAGGAAGAAATTAAACAATATATACGTAACGAACGAATATTTTTACAGACGACAAGACAATTACGTATTTGGGTAGTTTGCGGCGCACAAATCTAAAATCTGTTTTTATTTAAAAATAATAAAAAAAAGACGATCACAACACTATTATTATATTACTTTCATACATAAATATATATATATATAATATATCTATTCATTCTAAACATATGAAAATACACTTATACACATACAATATACACATAGAGACTAAAATGTTTACTATAATTATAACGAGTATTTACAAGGAAAAATAATAGCTATTTGACTAGGCCGTTATGGTATAACCATACTATAGCGGCCCATACTATAGCTATCCTAGTGAGATGGTTCTTCACGCCGCTTGGGGACGTAAAACACATGAGGTCATTATTGCAATGTAAGACACACTCATCTACGACAATAACTGTCACCCCTGCATCAATTGGCCTGCAGTCTCGCACTCACCAATGAAACACATGAACACATATATTTCTACATAAACCTAAATATACATATACATATGTGCCCAGTTGACGGCTAAAGGCTTGTTCTTTATTGCTTTAACGGGATTAAAATTACAGTTAAAAAAATTAGTGGAATTAAAATTACAGTCAGAAAAATTTAGACATATGTATTAACATTCCTCTGTAAATCCCTTAGGGACAAAAAGATGCGAGTGTAAGTGTATTAAAGGTCTGAAAATTAGGGTTATAATTTTTTTTTAGTTATAAAAATGTTATTCTGATGAGCGTGAACGTTCAAACTTTTCAAGAGTATTCTAGAAATCTCATCAGATGAATTGCATGAATACATTTTGCCACAGTATGAAAGTTTCCTTAATAGTGCGTTAGCGTACGTATGTAAATTGTAGTTACATTATGGTTACGAGAGCAATGTACTCTGTTCTGTTATTGCTTGTTGTTGTTTTTCTATGTTCAATATTTACTATAACTCTAGTACCTACGAATATTATTCGATATGTACGATGAACATCGATAAAAGTGTCGCGAATTCGACTAACTCACTAGAACCAAGGGAGACGTACTACAAGGGTGAAGAGCATTAATGGTGCTCTACCTAAACTTAGACTGTAAAATGTCTTAGGGATACAAAAAATGTAGTAATAATACACCAACCTTTTTTAAAAAGATGTCGAAATCTACACCATGAAATGCATTTAGATATTTTTTACTTATTGTGATCCGATACTAAAACTACACTGTTGTCAAATCAGAAGAAATAAATTAATTCATTCAACGAAAGTAAAGTTGGCAGTCTGTCTCAATAAATAAACAACAGTAAGTTTTGCTCTAAGCTGGTTTTTATTACACTCCACTCAATTTTGTCTTTATGGAGACACTTGTGTTTTCCATTTATTATTTCTATTATATACTTGATCTTAATCAATAAATATAACTTCAGAGAGAGAGAAGAAGAATTGTGTCTTTTTTGTTTCAAGCAAAAAATATGTACGTGCATTTGAGAATAATCAATCGAATATTGCAAGTTAAAAAATCTAAAATGATGTCTGCTCGTGTTTCTTGTGTAAAACACAGGGTTGGTGAGTCTCTCATAGAACAATTTGAAGCTTCGCCGTGTCGTGTCATTCGTACGTCGGATACCTGCAACTCGAGAGTCACAAGCGCGTAGACGTGTTGTTTCTAAAGCAGGGTATTTGGACACCGCTAACCTAAATCCTTTGATGAATTGAATTAGTTGACGTCACGTTGACATCCTAATAGTTTTTTAGTGAGGTCGTGCTATCACTGTGGTCCGGGCGGCCTAGACTACCACGGTATTCGATGATCAGACGAATTGAAAAAATATGTACGTACATTTGAGAATAATCGATCGAATATTGCCACTTAAAAAATCTAAAAAGATGTTCGCTTGTGTTTCTTGTGTAAAACACAGGCTCGGTGAGTCTCTCATAGAACAATTTAAACCTTCGCCGTGTCATGTCATTCTTAAGTCGAACACCTGCAACTCGAGAGTCACCAGCGAGTAGACGTGTTGTTTCTAACCCCTCTAAAGCAGGGGATTTGAACACCGCTAAACTAAATCCTTTGATGAATTGAATTGGTTGACATCACGTTCACATCTTAATAGTTTTTTAGTGAAGTCGTGCTATCACTGTGGTCCGGGCGGCTATAACTACACGGTATTCGATGATCACTGGATCTAAAAAACTGTATTTTAAAAATAAAATCTAAATTTCTTAAATCAGAGGATTTGGACACCACTAACCTAAATCCTTTGACGAATTGAATTGATTGACGTCACGTTGACATCTTAACAGTTTTTTAGTGAAGTTGTGCTATCACTGTGGTCTGGGCTGCCATGACTACCATGATATTCGATGATCACTGGAATGTAGTATTAATGCAGTAGACATTATCACTTTTCAGTTTTATTGTTAAACTACCGTCATTATTCGGACTGAATCGTCACAAAAATATTGTATTATTTAAAGAAATCTTCCTATAAATACTTTCAATTCGCCCACAGATTTATGGAGTCCCTGATCGACCTTGATTTAACGTGAATGATTTTAATGTAAAAAAAAAGGTTATAAGTTCATTATTTGTATACCAATTTGAAGGTTAATGTTAACTGCGTAATGTACTTGAAAAAAGTAAGGCAACTGTCGAAAAATCAACTACCGACAAAAAAACGTAAAGATGATTACAAATTACAAATAGGTATTAGCAGTTCTTGACATGTCAAGTAATAATATCTTGTTGCCATTTTTTTTTGTCAATTGTACATATAGGGTGGGCCAAGAATTCGTTAAAATTTGAATCTAACATCTCGCGCTAACATGTTACGGGAGCTTTTCAGACCGATGCTACTAAAGAACCAAATATACTACGTCAACCAAGAGAAAAAATCAGTGGTCTCTTTGAAGACCAGTATTCTAAAATTTCGGTGCTCGCTTAGAAGAGTACAAACGTCGAACGGGTGGTCATTTAGACAAAGTAATTTTTAAAAAATAAAGTTTAAACTTATTAGCATTAGCTTTCCTGTAAATAAACAACTTTTATAATACATGAAAAGGTATATGATTTTGTCAAATGTTAACTGATTCGTGACCCACCCTAAAATATTTTCTTATTTCCTCTCAAAGTTATTACTTGTCAGTTTTAACGCCATATCTATTTCTATTGAGTTGTTCTGGAATCACTTATTACTCCCGAAACACAATACAAAAAGTGTTATAATAGAGGTCAGTTTCCTAAAACGATGCAAAAAGAACATAATAGAACGTTTCGGAAGATAAAATTAGAGGATAATCGCTGTCAACGATGAATTCTTTTGTAAAGAAACAAAATAATTAAACTGTTATCAAAGACAGGAATAACATCAACGATTTAAAAATAAAATGAAATTAATGGTGTGTTTTAAAATCTTGTTATTTGTTAATTTTGTTGCATTATTGCAATACTTTATATGACTTGACACCACATATTCGTTATATATTTATTTATTTAAGTATTTACAATTTTATGCACATATACATGCATCGGCCGACTTAATGCCTAAGGCATTTTCTGCCAGTCAGCCGATTGGGCGATGCAGAGAAAATATGAGGTAGGTGCACTTAAGGATAAAATATAATTGACAGAGGATTTAGTATATATAGACTAGTTTAGACCATAAATAAGCAAATATACTTACATGAACACATAAACATATAACACATTCATATATAATACACACACAACTCATACATGTCCGTGCATACATATTACCACAATAAGATATAATAATACCAGGTGATGAACTCAGACGTCGCCAATTCAGCCAGTATAAGCTTCTTCACTGTAATTTATATATACCTATATATCTGATCCCAAATTAGGTGGAGGCTGCACTACCGCAACCAGACGGCTAATAAATAGATTTAATTATTCGACTCGGAACCTAAAATTATCGAATTCAATGTGCCAATCATATTGTAGGAATCTTAGTTTTTTTCTTCAAATTTCAAAGGAGACCAAACGGGAAATTATGCCTTTTCACATAAAAATTGTACCGTCGATATGTTTCGTAAAATGGTTGTCATGGGGGTTGGAGGCAAAGAGCCTTGAAAGGCTTTTATAGTAATAGCACTTTCCCTGTCACAGTCCAAGCATCTAAACAATAACCAATAATGATTATTTATGCCTTGTTTAACATATACTTAGAGTGGTAATCTTCGATATATGAACCGAGGAAAATTGTGGCTTATTGTTCCTTTAGTTTCTCTTAGTTTGTTTTTTTTTTCTATTGTGTTGTCTTAACTTATTGGCAGCTCCCGTCGAGGGCATGAAGAAGCGATATTTGCGGACTCCAACTGACCTACTAACCCGTCTTTGTGTTAACTTCAGAGATATTACCGGGACAATCAATATTCATACGTCAAGGTAACTAATTCAACAATCCGCAGCAGGTCCTTTAAACCAATTATAGCAACCCCTTATACTTGAAATTTGTTTCTCTTCTCGATAAGCGCGCGTGAGGTATACACAAAGCGATTTGATATTTTTTACATACCGTCAGGCGGGTCCAGGACGTCTGCTTGTATATGATTTTTAACAATACTGAGGGCCTAAACTTTCTACTTTCCCAAACAGAGTTAGATACTATAAATCGAAGCATAATATAAAGAATATCTATTTGGTGTTAAGTCTGTTTGACACCATGCTTCCATTCAATTATGTCAATATAGAGAAATCGGTAAGTATTTAATTTGTCAGAAGATTTTTTGTTTTCTTCTTTTTTGGTTTTATTGTATTTTTGTAGGCTAAAGGGATTTTAGATCATGACTTAATTACAATTATAGTCTTCTCGTCTCCATACTACTAGTACATGTTGAATAAGTTACATAATTATCAACATATTCCCGACGACCTTAATTACCTAATCTCTGTATTTCATTTGACAAAGTATAATATTACTCTCATAACTTAAACGTCTTAACATAAAACAAATTATTAACACAATAACATATTGAATGACGCAAGGAATAAATTAATAAAATTTGATTAAATAATTTCTGACATGCCAACTCAGAAGTTATTGCGTCCTAAGTGAGAAGATTTAATTTAGGCTTATATTGTAAACTACCTGACGCCCATGATTTCGTTCACGTTGCAAAATAATCAGTATTTATTTTAAAATTTATAGAATAAATTAAGATATTTACGATTTTAAGAAATATGTAATAACAAAAAAAATATTGTGAACGTTTTACGAATTCAATCAAAGTTACCTTACTTCCCTGGTCTTGAAAAGTTTAAAATTAAACTATTTTTATTCTTAAATTAACTTATTTTTCACGACAATTTACAATTAAATCTTTCAAAAGAGTGGATACAGTAATTTAGCTTACGAACGTTTATCTTAATTGCCGCATCGTATCGCACTATAACGAGGTAACAACGAATCGTTAACAACACATTGGATAAAAGGCAAAGACAGTACCTACTGTTTTTTTTATTTTTACCAGGAGCCCTGAATATTTGCAAAAATTGAAGTGTAGCATATTTTAATGCTTTGAAAAGTGTAGGATCGGGAAGTGAAAGTCAAATCGCAATAAGCTTTTCCCTTACGAAAATTATTCTGTATTCTGTTAATAGACAAAAAAATGACATGACATGACAGTTGAGCTTAAAAAAAAGATTATGTTTTTAAAACGTACACATAGAGACACTAATTTTCACACTGATTAACTAAGTCCTAAATTTTGTTTTCGCAACAATGAAATCCTCTTTCCATTTAACGAAAGAAATCAATATTGTTACGCAAAATCGTATAATTCGACTTAGACAGTTTAATTGAACGTGATTAGTTTTACTCGTAATGTCTAAAAATCTTAGTAAAGTTTTTAATTGGCAAACTTAGATAATATCTATGTTTCCTACAACCCCTGACAAAACATTGATAAGTTTTACTAAGTTTCAGGTTTATGTTACCTTGTGAAGAAATTTGAAATTATGTTGTACTTTCCTGATAACATATCTTGGAAATAATTAGAAATTCCTCGCAAATTTGGTAACAAAAATGCCAAATCGTCAATATTTGTAATAAACTTTCCAAGATAGCAGTACTTACTGTTTAGGTTCGTGTAGCTCGCTCTTCAAACAATAGTAGGATTATTCGCAACTGGATTAATTCCATTCAAAGAAGAACAACATTTTATGTGAATACCTCCATTGTATCCAGATTAAAACTCACGAAGTCTATTATTGCTTTCATATCAATGTAAATAAAGTAAAGCCGAAGGTAAATTTTTTATTAAGGTTGATTCCGAAATCAACATCAACTGGATAGAAGTACAAATGAAATTATTCAGATCAGAGAGTGAATTAATTTGTGAATTGAATATTTTTTATCGCATTTTAATATTGAGAACGACGAAAATACCTGTATACTAAAACTCTGTCTATACTAATTTTGAGATTCGATCTACATGTAAAATAGAAACTGGAATGGTAGTAAACTCATTATTTGTTCGAAACGTACCAAACTAAGCTTTCTGGCGCGTTAAAATTTGCATTTACCATCCCGCAATCTGAAAATGTAGAAGTTTCACAGATCAAACTTTGAATAAGAAATAATCTTTGGAATAATCGAATCAACCCACGAACATAAAGTAATCCTCCCACATAAAGATGGTAACGAGAACAATTTTTTACACCACAGGTAAGTCCATGTAGAGGCGTTTAACTATTAGTAAAATCACAAAATATAACAAATGTTAGTGATTTTAAATGTATCAATTGATTTGATAATGTAAATTTTTAATAAAGTTATTAAAATACAAAGATTATGACTACTATCTTTATTTCTTGATTTACAAAATGGCCTAGTTTATTTTATTCAACTTAGTATCAGGATACGGATCTTCAATCAAATAAGCGTTGGTATAACAATTACAGTTACTCTACTCTACTCACCAGGTAGTAGAGCCACAATGATGTCAGCATGAACGTCCCGGCTCGACCGGTCCAGTTCTACCTTTCCACAGCAGATCAACCTAAAGCGATAGCATGCGTGCTGTCGTGTTTTATTAGTAATGCGAGACTGGAGGCCCATTGATGCAAGGGTGACAGCTATCGTGGTAAGTGTGTGTAATACAATACTACGATAACTGTCATGCCTTTTACATATCCAAGCGAGGCGTGAAAAAGTATCTTACTTGACCGCCATAGTGAAGGCATTTGCAATGAGTAGTGTGACCACAACTCTTGAATTCTATTCATGCTTTTCATGATGAAGAATAGCGTCACTTTGGTAGGCTTTTAAAATAAAAAAAATACTAATAATTAAAATTGGTATTATCATGTATTTATTACACCAAAATTTAGTTAGTATAACATACTAAGATTATTCTACCATCATATTTGTGTCGAAGATTGGTATCGACAAAAGCATTTTAACTTCATGAAGTCGAGTAATTAATTCATTACTAAAATGAACACTAATATTTTTTTTTTTTACATCTTTAATAGAATAGGCGTTTGTCCTCTATCTCACTTGATGGAAAGTGCAGATGAAGACGAAGGTGGTACACGCCCATCCAAAAGATACCTGTTCACTCTACTCTTAAAAGCTCCAGAGTTCATGTCATCAGGAAAAATAGACCCAGGCAGGTCGTTCCAAGTCTTGGCGACTCTCACCAAAAAAGAGCTGTCAAACCGTTTAGTTCGACTTTTGGGTATGACAACAACGTGTGGATGAAATTTTTGCCTGCGCCTAGTAGTCCGATAATGGAATGGAGATGGCTCAATCAGTTCGAAGAGAGCCTTCGAGCTGATTGAGCCATCTCCATTCGATTCGATTCGATTCGATTTTATTCAGCTTCATGATACTATTCACGTACCAAAATAAATAGAATAACCTGACTTGATTCTAATCAATCGCTCACCTTTTTTTTCTATGATCAAATTTAGTTCATACTTGTACGACTACGATTTCTGTGTATGAACAGAATAATACATTAAATAAAATTTAGTCATATGTTATACATGTATTTTTGCTGTAACGCCTCTTTAGATGTTAATACCTTTTGAATGTCTTTATTTATACTTTAATCTATTTATACAAAATACGATTTCTAAAGCCCGCCTACGCCGCTTAAGTGTTAGGTAGGAAAACCATTAAAATTAAAATAAAGCGTCAAATTAATTCAACAACAAAGATTCTCCGATGATATTTTAAGGAAAAATTGCCAAAAGCTTTCTCAAACAAATACAAGGAAACCCTACGGCTTAGCCGTTTAAGTCTGGCAAATAACAATTTTTCGGCAGTTTTTATAAAAGCAAATATTTTTAAAGCTCCGTGTATAATGTTTTGAGCTTATTTTGTAGGGACTTAAATTTCATTCAAGTAACACGAATGTTTTTTCCTTAACTTCAATATTTTCGGAAATGTGTTTAAATTATTGAAATTTGAAATACAATACATACATTATACTCTTAATGTTCCTGCTATTTCATCTTAAAGAAAAATTTTAAAGATTTTTTTCAAACGTCTGGTAACCCCGTCGGGCCGTTACCCACCGGGGCTTACGGTGGGGTGGTGTGTCGGAATCGAACCGACTAAAACCACACGGTGTACCACTCTACGCTGACGTAGGAAGAGCTTTTATTACGATATCCAGACCCCTCCTAACGCCTGCCCACTAGCGCAGGCACCCTCTTCGGGTCAACTCTCCATTTAGGCGACGTAGCGGATGGAGAGAAAACCCCATCCTGTCCATCTACAGCCACACTCAGGGCGGCATGAGACACCGGTAAGCGTGCCTCCGCCACCCATTTCGCCGGTGGTGAATGGAGATCATCCTCCAAGGCCTTCTGTGCCATCTCCTTCTGCCAAATGACGTCTTCGCAGAAGGTTGCGGCCGTAAAATAGCTATCGCTACCGGTCATGGAGCGTATGACGGCTGGTAGTGAGAGATCTCCTCCAATAACTGCAGTGAGGGTCCCATGCTGCGCCGCCCAGGTGCAACAAATCACCAGCGTGTGCTGAGCTGAGTCTTCAGTGCAGTCGCAGTAGTGGCAGGCGGTACTCAATGCCCTATTCTGGGCCGTCAGAGCCGCCGCCCGCACCGGTGCACCATACAGTGCTATTGACCTGACAACCCCCTTGTAAAGCGGTCTCGTCACGATGCTGGCTCCACCCAAATTAGGCAAAAGTCGCCCAAGAGCAAAAGCAGCGCCGTCCAGCTTTGGAGTAAGTTGTAAGAAGTGCTCGTCGAAGAGTCACCTCCCGTCGAGGATCAGGCCAAGATGAAATATCTGGGCCTGATTCGGTACAAGGACCGAATTGACCACGATGGAGGTACCGGAAGGCGAACCACGGCGGGGCCCGTGGAACAATAGGGCCTCCGTCTTATCTAGGGCCACCCGTAAACCCAGCGCCTCTACGCACCTGACCACCAGGGAAACTCTCAGGTGCGCCGCTTCTTGGGAATTCGTTCCCCGGGTTGTGACCAATGTGTCGATAGCGTAATAATTTAAGCCCAGCCCGGGGGTGACGACCTCGAAGGACGTATTCGTATCCAATGTTTCACTAGAGTGATCCGAGGACAGACCCCTGATGAACACCCCATGACATGAGCCGCCGCCTCAGAACACCGTTTCGGTCCTCGTATATGATGGTACGCTCCTCTAAATAGTCTGCCACAAGCCGTCTCAGGTACTCTGGTACTGCACGCAGTACCAGAGTACCTGAGACGGCTTGTAGACGGCGTGACGTAGTGAAGTGCTTCCTTGGTGCAGCTAAATGGTAGCAAAGACACCGCTTGATGCAGCAAAGACACTGCCAGCAGCTTACCACCTCTTCGGTCATGGTCCTCAGGCGCAACACGGCATCGATCGTCGGCCCACCTCGCTGAGGTGCCGGACGACGCGGGCAAAGAGTATCCTCTCAAACAATTCACCCGTCTCGTTCAGCAACACGATGCACAGGCAGTCAGATATGAAATCGAGAGCTCGCGTCAATATTCAGGCAGGTATCTTATCTGGCCCGGGGATGGTGTTCTTGGAGTGGACAACAAGAAGAAACCGCTCCTACCTCTGATTCCCTGATGGGTGGAACATTATCCTCATCATCCCCATGGTCTCCGACCAAGACGGTCATCAATGAGGAGGTGTGTTCCACCCGGTGCGGGCTAAGGCCCTCAACCACTCCCTGCAGGAAGCTGGGCTGGAGGGCCTCTATAAGGGGAGGGGGTCCAAAGTACGGAGCTTTTATTGCGCCACACTATATAGGCGACTCCAGGGGTCACAATCGGGACCCTAGAGCATTTCATTGCTCTTCACTTCTTTGGTGCGGCTGATGTCCAACTTCTGAGTTTTCAGCGCCTACTCCTTCGATACTCCTCATGAAGCTGGTCCTCCTCGCAGTCTTCGTCGTGTCGCCGTCTACCGTAGTAGGCGGCGACACCACGACACCCGTTGGTGTAGGACCTCCGGACACGAGTACAGGCCGCGCGGAGTCACCAGGTAGTAGAACCATACTGATTTCAGCACGAACGTCTCGGTTCGGCAAGGCCAGTTCTACCTTTCCACAGACGATCAACCTACATCGACAGTATCTGTGCTGTCGTGTTTCGTTGGTGAGTGCGAGACCGGAGACCCATTGATTCAGGGGTGACAGTTGTCGTGATAAGTATATGCAATACAATGCCATGATGACTGTCATACCTTTTACGTCTTCAAGCGAGTCGTGAGAAAGCATCTTATTAGGCCACCATAGTGTGGGTCACCATACTGCATTGTTTGCATTAGTAATGAGTGTGGTGACCATAACATTTGAATTCTATATTCGTGTTTGCCATCACTTTGGCAAGCTCTTAAAATAAAATAAAAAAAATATTATCATATCACATACATCGTTTTTCGTGTTAGTATTAAAGTGGTTGGTTGGGTGTGAAATCAAGCACTGTGTATATCATCACGAATCTAAGTACTAATGCAATGAAAATTAAAGTAACAAGGAATGAAAAAACTATTCCCATTCTTTCCTCGACAGTCACGCATTCCAAACTCGAAGAATCTTCAGTGCTAAACTTTATTTGTTATTTTTAAGTTGAGACTATATAAAACACAAAAAGTAACGGTCAAACAAGGTAGATATTTCATGGTATTTTGCAATATTTTAAAGATGTCACATCTTTAATATCTTCTAATATCTTTAAATTGCTTGGTAGCAAGATATCTGTTTCATATCTTGAGGCACAAAAATTGTTGATAAAATGTGAAATCAAGTCACTGTATGTATGTTCCGCAATGCAATTACAAACACAATGGAAATTGAAGCAACAAGGAATCAAAAAACTATTCTTAGTTTTTCCTCGACAGCCCAGCCATTGACGCGAGACCTCAGAGAACCTTCAGTGCTTAACTTCATTTGTTGTTTTTATTTATGTAATAATAATTATATACTTTATAAAACATAAAAGCGACTGTCAAACAGGTTAGTTGTTCATGGTATTTTGCAATGTTTTAAAGATATGATTGAATTGCGTGGTAGCAGGATATCTGTATTATATATTAAGAAACAGAAAAGCAGATGTAAATTAATACATTATTATCTTCTCGATGAGTGAGATAATGTCTTATGTAACCCGTAAATAGAATCGAGTCTTACACAAAGATGAAAGATAAATGATCAAACTTATAAACAAAAGAAATAATGTAAGCCTTTAACACGTAGGTATTATTTTTTACTACGAAATTCATTCGTATATCGATAGAAACCGTGCTGTGTGGAAATTGCGATAAAGGAGTAATTGCGTAGCTATGTTGCTGTAGAAAAGTAAAAAGATTTCGTCATTATTTATCACGTTAGAACGTGGATCGAATCAACTCATGTATTTTTACGTGTAAAATACACCAATATGTATATTATTTATGGGTGTACAAATATTATAAGCCTTATTTGAATTGCCGATCCTAAATGCCATGGCAGTGATTGTGTTTCTAAAAGCCTGAGTATAGGAGAGAAACACAGTTCTTTTTGATCTAAGAATATAAACCAAATTAAGTTTTTTATTTGAATTTAAATGCTCAAAGTGAAAAAATTAGCTTTCTCATAAATATTCAAGTTAAGCTTAATGTCACGAAACGGTACAGTAACAGCACCTTCATTCCCTCGAAATTTAAGCGCTTTAAAATGAAGAGCCTTGTCTATTAAGGAACTAACCCACTAATATGTTTCACGTGATCTGTATTTCATAACATACGAGTATATTTATTTGATTTTAAAAAGTGACATTAATTTTTCATTTTATTTATTTTCAAACTGCAACACTAACTATATTGTTTTTCCTATTAAACAATGATTTATTTAAATTTAATAAACATGAAAAATATATATATATATAAATTTTAAATGTCTATAAAATAAATTGTTTTTATGATGGCGGAAACAAAATCGTGTCGTAGTTGAGCGTGTTTACAAGAACATTTCTTTTCTACAAAATTTTAATAGTAAGCTTATCAATGTCATCTAAAAATAACCACGCCCACAATGACCGTGTTGTGGGGTGCTAAATATTGATTTTCCATTGTTAGGCCACGGGGTAAGGGGTTCAGCCTTCAAGACTAGTGATTAATAACTCTAACATGACATATCAAAATCACAGGCGCGGCCTCTGTTGCCAAACGCCCCGTGAGTAATTATACGATGAATGTAAAACATTCTATGCACTGAGATTTACAGATTGAAGGAGGGGATTCTATTGGAATTTATATTTTTTTAGACCTTTTGGTAGGTATTTATACACTACAAGACGTTACAATACAAAATATGCATTTTTTGCAGTTTGGTTTTTAAGTTATAAAACTGTGAATATTACCGTAGATATTTGATTTACGTTACTATAATACATATATAAAGTTACAAGTATATCTGCGGTGTCCCTCCAGAAGTGCTAAATGCTAGTGGATATAAAACTAAACGTTACAATCGCAACCACTTGTTTACAAGTCTTAGTCAGTACGCTACCACATTATGATGATTACTAGACCCATACGAGTATATCTTAGTTATTGATACTTTATAATATAATAACAATTGTTATCAAACAAGTTTCATCGGTAAAGTTACACATTTACAACACTGTGTTGGTTAGAGAACCTTGTTTTGTGACAGAGAGGAGTGTCTCCCTTTTTCTTGAAGACTGTTGTTTTATCGAGCGCAAGTCAAGCGACGACCTTAAGAATAGTTATATGTTTTGAAGTACATACAGGATTTAATAGCACTTAGAGATCGAATCAGTACCTAAAATATATTGTTAACAGCTAGAAATATATATTCAGAAAAATAAATATTTTTGATATAAAAGCGAAAACTTGCGCAATAACAGTCCTATTCAATGACCGTATTATAAATGGCATTGTGCACATTACCCTTTTCGTGACCCGTGTATTTATTAAAAAGTTGTGAGTCTACCTTTGTGTGTCGACCCTAAGTTCCTTTGAGCATGACGACGAGATTAAATTTGTCGTAGAGGCTCATACCTATCTTCATAATATATATCATTCAATGCATACGTACCTTTTGTCTTTTTCAACATTTTATCGGCAAACTGTTTCATAGTTGCTATGCCTGTACTGAAATATATTTTAGTTGGAAATGACGATCACAAAGATGACGGTAAACGGAAATGAAATTCCTTCCATAATTGAAATTGAATTTATTGATGTGATCATAATAAGAAATTGTTACAGAAATAGTATCATAACTTTTATATTTCACATTGTGTTTATGAGTATCAATTTTAAACGGATTTTTAAATATCTGGGTGCTGATAGTGCGATGGTATCCCAATGTTATTATAGGTTTAAGTTACAATTTTTAACGAAAATGTAATATTTGATGAACGTGTTTTCTAGTCTGTCAGCTTTAATGCAAACCGAAAACCTCGCAGTTTAGTTTTGTAAAACAAAAATAATGTTTTTCATCAATGTTTCCAATTTTTTCTTTAGCGACAACTTCAATTACGAAACTAATTCACATATCCAGTACTGTCACTGAGATACCCAAACTTCGTCGTTAGAATAATTAGTGTTAGCTTATGTACTTACAAATCCAATCTCGTTTTCTGAGTTAAGTATAGTTCTGTCTTGTACAACTTATATTAAAGGACGCTCATCATGTGCAACTCTTGATTAGATTCATATTGCCAAGATTGATCTCAATATATGTATTATACTACTAGTAGGGTTCGTTGGAATTGTTTCTTACATTATAAATATTAATTAAGAAAATTCAAGATATAATTTTTTTTGTCAATTTGACCGCACAATTGACCTAGTGGTTTAAGTGGTCGCCACACCACTCTCTAAAGTAAAGTAGTCGCCAAGTATTGTGGGTTCAAACCCCACACGGGACAACACTTCGTGTGATCCATAAACTGTTGTTCTGAGTCTGGGTGTTCTTTGTATCCGTTTCTTGTATATTTGTAAAGTCCACCGCGACATAGGATTTATTCCTAGTGCGCGCGTAGTCTTTTAAAAAACATAATATTATGTCAATGTTTAGTTATCGAAACATGCTCTGTATGCTGGTAAGAAAAACCTTATTATGGAGATGTATTTAATTAATTGTTACTGCTTACTTTTTAACTGTTGATAGTGCTCTCAGTAGTAACTGTATAAAGAAATGTAGGTATTTACTTAATAACATTTCCTTAGTTCGGGGCGACTATAGACACTATCAAGATATGAAGAGACTTCACACATCTGTCAGTCGCTGCTAAGAAACTAACACTTATATTTGAAAGTACTTTAAGACATTTAAATTAATCTAAAAATAAGAGTCGTTGTATGTGACTTAAATAATTTTTATTAGTTCCTTTGTAGTTCTCGTGCTTTAAAGCGGTATTATTAAACATTTTATTGCACACTTCAGTTTCAATTTCCATTTTTTTTTTCATCAAGTACTGTTTTCTTTCTAAATAATGCATTTATACGATATTTTTTTTGTTAAACGATTCTTTATGTACCAACGTAATGCAATTTAACTTCTCAATTTCCTTACAAGCATTTTTTACGGCCTCGTCAAACTAGGAATCCTTTCGATATCGATGCTTAGAACGATCTAAATGTTTCAGAATCAATGGATTACAAGGACAAAGGTGCATTTCCTACTTCCCATTAGAGTTCCGCAAGAAAAACTTGTTGATGTAATACGAAGGGCCTCGTGGTCAACAGTGCGGATAATAACAACAAAGAAATCATTTCCCGGAGTCAATCGAATAAGACGCCATCTTTTTATTATTCGTTCCATATTGTTGTCCTTTGTTTTACTTTACCCTTAGTAGACTAAGTTTTAGTTAAGTTATTATGAGTGAACATAAGTGTTTATGATTAGTTACATACAAGTATTTTATAACATCATAGTCTGAGTTTCAAAAACGTGAATACTGTTGACTGCAAAATCGCATAGCGTTATTGTTTTCTAAATTCTCTTTTATACCTGAAATTAGTAAGTCGAACTTGGAGCGGCTGGACTAGGCAATAACCCGGCACAGACATTATGAGATATTTTAGGCATTAATGGAAGTTATTGCTTCTTTTCCAAAGGCACCGTGTCAAAAGTTTCATAGGTATTTTTTTTATAATCATCAATCCGTTGCTTAAGGCTGATGGACTCCTCTTCGGAGCTCTAACAATTATTAACGTATGCTTATAATTTAATATAATAGGTTAAAATTTTATTCAAATCACTATAACAATGCTAAAATGTTGGGTAAGTGTTGGTGCACACGTAATTGTGACTGGTAGGGCGTTCCACAATCGAACTGCTTGGGCAGAGAAGGAGTTTTCGAGAAATTTGGTAGTGTCCAGGTATTTTTAGTTTCAAATTTTCTGATAATCTTAGTAATTTGGGATATGTGTCGTGTAGTTAAGTAGAGTGTTATATAGAAGAGAGAATATGTGCATACCTGCGAAGACTGATGGGTAACCACTTAAGCTTTTTACGATAATCGGTTGCACGATCATATTTGCGTAAACCAAAAATAAATCTAATACATAGATTTTGAAGTCTTACACGCTTATTCAATTGGTCTTGAGTAAAATCTAAATAATTAGCATCAGCATAATCAAGGATGCGGCACAAAAGGGACTGTGTAAGAATAATCTTGGTAAAGGTAGGTAGAAAATTACGTAGTCTGTTAAAATCCTGCAGCGGCAAACATTACGCGACTGAGGGCTCTTGAAAAAGGTACCGTCAATATAGTTCCCTAGGTTTTTTACCTTATTTATTATACGGGATAGGTCTAGCATTGCATAAGACCTGTGACAGTAAAGTCCAATCAAGTTTAGAAATCATTCTCGAACTGCCCGTAATAATAACCTGAGTCTTGAATGGGTTAATCTTCAGACCGTGTTAAATGCTCCACTTACAGATTTTATTCAGGTCAGCGTTAATGATATTAATAGTATCAGCCAGATTGACTAGTGGTGTCCTAGAATTATTTTATCCATTTGTAGTTTTAACATAAATGTATACTGGTTAATTAAATAAAATTTAATCATGCAGAATTTATTCAATTATGGCAGAAAATTGTCAACACTAGTGTGAGGCTCGATCACGTCTTAATGACTGCGACAAGATTTTCTTAATATTACATATTCTATTAATATCCACCACGTAACTTTGTGCGACTGTTTCGTCATATCATTTCATCAAAAATCTCGTCATATCAATACTAAGATTACTTTTATCAGTGAGTGGAGAATAGAGTGATAAACACAGTTGAGGTTGCCACATAAAATCTCCTATGTATCATTAACGGTGAAATTTATGATGGAGTTATGAGATTGTTCTTGGTCTCAAGTTTTGGCAATAGCAATAATACCTTCTGATAGTAAAAAAGATCGATAACTATTAATAGTTTAGTTTAGTAATTAAAGGTCATGTTAATTTATCGTATAGGGGTTTAAAGATCATCTAAGTATATATTATGAGTGTGTAGAATTATTTTGTGTTGTGTTGTTTTTGTTTCGGGTTCGATTTCTGGGTCAGGCTAGGGTGTTACTGGGTTTTTCTTTCAAAAACTCCCTAGTAACCGCCCGAAGTATTAAAGTTGAGCGGCATTACACGCCTCTGTTTAGGAGAGTACGTAAAACCATCGGTCAGGTATCGGACAGCTATGAGTATTGTGGTAAATGTGTAAGCCTTACACTGCCCACTGTTATGCCTTTTACGTCCCCAAACGAGGTGTGAAAATGTAAAAAAAAGCATCTCACTAGACCACTACAGTGTTGGTCATCTTACTGCATTGTCTGCTTTCGTAGTGAGTGTGGGGATCAGCACTCTTGGATTCTATTCATGCTTTTCATCAGGCAGGGTGGGGTCACTTTGGAAGGTTATTAAAAAAAAAGAGAAAGAAAAACGCTTATTAATCGTGTTAAGTGAATGTGGCAAACTAGAAAATTATAAACTCTTGACATTACAAAAAACACCCTACAATTTTGAAATTTTTCAAATAAACAAAAGAAACAAGGAAACGATGCTGTAACTTATTCTAATCCTATTACATTAGTATACCCTACAATTGTGGCCACAGCAATTCCTTTTTTCTAATGAGAGTAATAAAAGTCTCATTAAGCAAAACCTTCTTGTGTTAATTAATACAATTTGGTAGATATCAGAACAATTACTGTGAAGTAAGCTGACAAGATCTCTGTCATATCGGCCTGTATAAACTTTTATAGGGGCGTTTGCGCGTGTTGATGGTTAATCAAATTTTGAGTAAGTACTTTAGACGCGAACGTAGCTTTTATGTAGGACGTAGATTGTTCCAGATGGGATTACGAATTTTCGATGTAATTTAGCTAAAGCATTGTACTTGAAATAGCATTTACGGTAAGTTAACCGTAGTGTCTTGTTGTTTTATATTCTGTGTGATATTGACTAGTCTCTAATAGAGGTATCTTAAAAGGAAAATCGGTTCAGAGCCTCTTAACAATGCCGTCAGAATAGTTGTAACTTTTTATGAGATGATTTCTGTAAAATAATATTATTATCCAATAATCTACTATAAAGGTTAGTTGATAAAATTGTATACAGGACAAAGTAAATAAATTGAACTAGTGGCAACTGTTTAGGCAAGAGTTACAGTAAAAGATACTGTAAGTGTCAAATAACAAATGAGGCAGAGAGTGGTTTTGGATCGGTGAGAGTTCACCAGAAAAAGACAATTGACATGTCTTACAAATGTAGTTGAGTTTCACTCGGTGAATAAGGTTACGGGAGCCTAATCTCTTACACTATTTCTTGTAAGTTACTTTTCTCGATTAATGTTCAAATTCATTTTATATTTTTGACTCCTGTTCCATATTTTCTATTCCATATTTTATCGAAACATTCCTACTAGTAGTTTTTATTTATCACCATCAGCGGAAATATTTGCTATGTTCTCCATGTATCACTACTGATCGACCAGTAAAAATAATAGATACACAGATACAAGTTTTTAGGGATTTCCATTTATGATGATATTTTTTATGATATGGTTTGTATGATACGAAATTACTGGTGATTAGAAATTTTAAACGAAATCGGTTAAAAAAACAAAAAGTAGTGAAAACAATTTTAATTCGAACAACCCCGTACTAAATTACCTATTCCCTACATTTTTTTGTTCTTAATGTTAAAGTTACCTTATATTTAGTTTAATTATCACAAGTAATTCAAGAGCATCTAATTGTAACCATAAAATAAAGCTGAAAACTTTTGTCTTCACTGGTAGAGATATTCTTATTAGTAGGGATATTTTAGTAAGACTATTCGAAACAGTGGATCTTTGGTTATTGGACGTTTTTAGGTAATCATAATTATATTATGTACATATTTATGAGATCACCTGATTAAAGATAATGGAGTATGACATTGGACTATCTATTTTAGAAACATAGGAAAAAAAAGGAACCAGAGGATTAAATGTTATTAACATCTGCATCTAAGACATAGTTAAGTACTGCTATTGTCATCGTAGTATTATGTACTGTAACATTTTTTTTTAAATAGAGCCTGCCAAGGTGTCTACTATGCCTCATGGAAAGTTTGTGCAGAATCTGATTAATTAATTATTATTCTTACTTTTGATACTATTTAGTAAATAAACTCTGCAGATTAGTGAATTTCGACACTCTTTTGAAAATGGAAAACCGAATAAGGGATTGTGTCTGTAAATATTACCAGTTTATTTTACGTAATAGACTACATTTGCTTAGAGTAACAACAATATAACCATTATTATATTAAACGTAATTATAGGACGTCATTGGTACTACATTTTCAATTTGTGATACATTAATATAATATCATTAGGCTGGCTCCGAGCATTGGGTAAAGCTATTATTCCCATTAACCGTTGTATATTATACATAGGCCCATAACAAAGGAACAAACGATCACTAAACATAAAGGTTTATTCTAATATATTATTTATAGAGTCCTAACATAGAGAGCTGAAGACAAGGGCAGGCAATTATCCTTGTAATTAATAATTCCTCTGAATTACGCTAAAGCCTCCTATCTCGTTTTAATTAAGTTGAATAAAACAACGATTCCGTTGTGAACAAACTACTGAGTAGCCGAATTACTGGTGAAAGTAGAGTGTGTTCAAGGATTAAAGTAATGTTTTATTGTTTAGGCGGGTATTATTAGATATTCGATAGACAAAGGTCTCAACTCATGGAGTATCAATGTTCCTATGCAGTCACAAAACGAAGGAGCAATACTTTTAAATAACTTCAAAAAACCTAATAAACACAAATGTTTATTTTCAACGTATTGTTTATTTTAAGCTACCCGTGGATTACTGGTACATATAGAGCTGGCAATGTGTTAACGTTATTTCCTTATCCTATGGGTATCCCTCTGCGTGGTTAAGGTTTAATAAAAAGTAACGGATGGGTTATTATTGGTTGGCACTAGTCATAGATAATAAAAAGGAGAAGGATATCATAAATGCTAGATACTAACATAAACTTTTCTATCACAAACAAATTTGAAAAACCAAAAAAAAACAACGAACCTATATCTTTTCTCAGATTATTCAAAACGTTTTCTAAAACTAATAAAAGTACTGCATTTCCTGATTTTTTGTAGAATAATAATTCTTTACTTTAAATTAACTGAATCGGTGTACGAAATCAATCCATAACAACGCAATCAGAATGAAATTTATCAGAATGTAACTACTTTATAGAGTTGTTAATAATTATTTTATATAGTACGTAATTATTGTTTAAAATATTGTTTTGTATTTAAGGTACTCAATAAAAATTTACTTATATTTTTAATTATACATACATACCAAAATTGACGGTCATTTGCCCGGAGGGTTATACCGAGTCATATTAAACGCCCTTTTTCGTCAGTGATTTGGTCCCATGTTAGGGTTATAGTCGGCTATAGTAGCCTATTACCGTTAATCGGGATGTTTTGTTTGCCAGAGTCACGTCCGTCGATCAGCATGTGCATCTTTTGCAGGTGAGGTTGCTTGTGGCCTTAAGATCTTGGTGGTAATCCTATGTCTTTATATATATGTTTTTAATCAATAAATTGATAATGTTACCGCACATTGATTTTTATTACTTCAAGTGTGATGGATACGAACTTTTACCTTTTTATCAAAAACATGATAATTTATAAGTTCTTGTTTTTGGTTATGATTCTATTTAAATGTATTTAAAATCTCCATGCCTGTGTTTCGAAACTACGTTGTACATCTAATATGGTTTAGTTATCATAATTATTTACTTTTATAGCAGCGGCCGTCTTTCGACTGAAATGATGACGATTAATTTTGTGATGTAGTACAATAGTACATACATTCAATAAGATTGGAAGGTAATAATCTACGAAAGATAGAAGTACACGGCTTACATATTGAAGGTACTGAGTAGTATTAATAACTCTCAAATGATCAAATCTGCACAGAACAATATTATTTATTTATTTATTTAAGACTTTATGCACAAATACATGCATCGGCGGACTTAATGCCTAAGGCATTTTCTGCCAGTCAACCGATTGGGTGATGCAGAGAAGATATGAGATAGGTGCACTTGCCAGAGAAGTATATATAGACCAGATAGACCAAAAATAAGTAAATATACTTACATAAACACATAAATATATAACACATACATACCTACATATATAATACACATACACACAACTCATATACATACGTGCATACATATTACCACTATAAGATATAATAATATCAGGTGGTGAACTAAGACTTCGCCATTTCAGCCAGCAAAAGCTTCTTCACCCGAACCCTAAACGAGTCGCGACTTTTAGCCATCCTGACTTCGAGGGGAAGCGCGTTCCAAGAAAGGATAGCCTGCACGAAGAACGAAGAACCGACAAACTCAGTGGAGTGAGAAGGACAGAGTAGGAGATTATTAGCCGAACGTAGATTTCTATTATGGTTGTTGCTCAATAATTGAATTTGTGACGTTAAATAAGTGGGAGGGGATGGGGAATTGAGAAAAGAATATAGTAATGAGAGCGCACGCAATTTTCTGCGTTGACGAATAGGTAGCCATGTGAGCTGGGTCCGGAAACTGGAGATATGGTCGTACTTACGAAGGTTAAAGGTGAATCGAATGCAGTTATTAAGAAGACATTCTAGCTTGTTGAGGAGAACTGCATTCAGGTCGTAATAGCACACGTCACCATAGTCGTTTAGAGGGAGGATTAGAGATTGCACGAGCGTTGCCTTAGTTTTCACGGGAAGGAAGTTTTTCAGGCGGTATAGTGTTCTCAGGATTCCAGTTACCCTCTGGCACACGTATGTAACTTGATCACGCCAGTTCAGTGTACAATCAAGTTGTAAGCCTAAGTCTTTCACTGTTGCACAAATGGGTATAGTGGCACCATTCAAAGTAATTTTGGGCAGCACCTCAAGGTTGACTCGGGTCATCAAACGGCTGCTACCGATAATTATTGCCTGACACTTTGTCGGGTTCACAGATAACCCAAACCTCTCCGACCAGTTTTGCATAGCTTTAAGATCTGTGTTAATAAAATCGATTGCTGTTGCTATGTCTTCAACGCTGGCATGAACGTACAGTTGCAAGTCGTCAGCATACAGATGATACGCACTACGAAGTTCAAGAGTTAAGAGGTTAATAAACAAAGAGAAAAGCAGAGGAGAGAGTATGCCGCCTTGAGGGACACCAGAGTCGACATCGCACCAATCAGAGGAGAGATCATCCACATGAACGGACTGCTGGCGTCCCTGAAGATAAGATGAGAACCATTCCAGTGCTTCGGGCGAGATCGCTAGATAGGAGAGGATGGATAAGAGAATATCGTGACTGACAGTGTTAAAGGCGTTTGAGTAATCAACCAAAACTAAGACCGTCACTTTTTTATCCTCCAAAGCTGCTCTGACATCACCAGTCACCTTGAGTAAGGCAGTGGTGGTGCTGTAGCCAGGCCTAAAACCGGATTGAAATGGGCTTAATAAATCATTTTTGTAAATGAAGTCAGAGAGCTGCTTAAGCACACAGGCTTCAAGAACTTTGGAGAGGAATGGAAGGATGGATATCGGTCTGAAGTGATTGGGCAGAACAGGATTTGTGATCTTAGGTAGAGGAATGATGTAAGCTTTACGCCAAAGGGAGGGGAAAGTACCAGAATGTAAGGAATGATTAATGATGTGGGTAATGGCGGGGAGAAGTTGGTCAAGTATATTTATGATCATGCGTCTGCTAATTTGATCGTAACCCACAGCGTTGGATTTGATGGAAAGGATTATCTTTTTGATCTCATCCTGCGTAACTGGAACAAATTGAAAAGAGTTAATAGTAGGAGAAATCAACCTCGCCAGGTAATTGACAGTACGATGCTTAGTTAGGGGATCCAAATAAGTAGAAGTAGAGAAATGTAAATTAATGTCGTTCAAACTAACCATCATCGGTTAGTGAGTACATGTCTGCTTACCAATACCCAGGCTTCCAAGGAATTTCCAGGTATCGGCAGGGGAGGAATAGGCAAGGTTGTCTAAAATAAATTTATTTATATTCTCTTTATTACATATAAATATACATATTGATTACATTTTTAAATATATAAAAAATAAAAAATACATATTTAAAAATATAAAAAATAGTAGACCACCGACATCGGGTACAGGGACCAAGATACCGGTGGTTAGGGCTCCAGAGACAGGAACCTCCTCACAATACGGGCCGTGTCAAGGAGGACTGCTTTCTGCATCAGACCCTTGATCCAACCTTCTAACGTGAGCCTCTTAAGGTGTTGGTCGAGGCTCTTGGCTATCAATCCGTGAACAGATATGATTATCGGAACAATGATCACCGAATCCACATTCCACATGTCGGCAATCTCGTGAGACAGATCCAAATACTTCAATTGTTTTTCTTTTTCAACTTTCACGAGATTCTCGTCATGAGGAACGGCAATATCGACAATCATTGCGCGGCGCTCTAATCGATCTATCACCACAATATCAGGCTTATTGGCAACAATAGTCCTATCTGTGATAATAGATCGATCCCAATATAACGTAGCACGACCGTTCTCGAGAACTGGGTCGGGCACATACCTGTAGTAAGGCACTTCAAAATTGACAAGTTGGTATTTAAGGGCAAGTTGTTGGTGTACAATCCTGGCTACTTGATTGTGCCTGTGCAAATACTCACCATTAGCAAGACGAGAACAACCAGAAATAATATGCCTAATAGATTCTCCAGGACGGTGGCACGCCCGACAAATGTCAACCGTACTATCTTTCAGGATATATTTCCGGTAGTTATTCGTCATGATAACTTCGTCCATAATTGCACAAACAAAACCTTCGGTTTCTCCGAATAGATCACCATACCGTAGCCAAGACGTCGACGCTTTAAAGTCTATATCAGACCCGTGTAGGGCCCGATAAAATCGACCATGAAGTTCTTTACCCTTCCATACTTCCTTGCGATCAGTAGTACTAAGTACTACAGGTTTGCGCCAATTCTCTTTAGCCAGAGCGAGCGGGGTAAAACCAGTATCCACTGCAACTACATTACGATGCACTCCCACATTAGTCTGTAGAAAATATTCTCTGAGATTGTATATCTCGCGATTGTGTAGAGTCTTGATATTTAATAGACCACGACCTCCAAACTTTCGCGGAATATACAATCTCATAACCGATGAACGTGGGTGGTGCATGCGGAATGCAGTCAGCAATGTACGGACTCTCCTGTCAAGGGCATCTAATTCGGTCTGAGTCCATCTAAGTACACCAAAGGAATACATCAGAACCGGCATGACCCAACTGTTATAGGCTCGCACCTTGTTACCGCCTGATAAAAGACTTTTAAGTACTTTTTTTAGGCGACCAAAGAAACGTTCCTGCAACATTTGTTTCACGCCAGATTCTGATATTCCCAAGGACTGTGAAAAACCTAGATACTTGTAAGTTTCGGTGGCAGACAGAGATCTGAGTTTTGTTGAATCTGAAAGTTCTATTCCTTCAGATTCTACAATCACGCCTTTCTTTACATGCATGACTGCACACTTGTCTACACCAAATTCCATTTTGATAGAATTACTAAAGTTTTCAGTGACCCTTAATAACGCCATCAATTGTAATTTTGTGGAGGCCAGTAATTTCAAATCATCCATATAAAGAAGGTGAGATATAACTTGATCATCTTTCTGCAACCGATAGCCTAACCCTGAACCCTCTAACAGAGTACTGAGAGGGTTCAACGCTAGACAAAACCACAAGGGACTCAGGCTGTCACCTTGAAATATACCTCGCTCGATCTTTATAAGTATGTCATTTATCGCAGTCTGCCGACATCCTGGATAGCGAAGTGTTGTGCTCCATTGACTCATACACGACCTTAAGAAAGTGCACAGAGTTGCATCAATTTTATACAACTCTAGCACCTTCAAAAGCCATGTATGTGGAACTGAGTCATAAGCCTTCTTATAGTCTATCCAACATGTCGCCAGGTTCTTACGACTACGACGTACCTGTTGGCTAATGGTCCTGTCTATGATAAGGAGCTCTTTAGTGCCACGGGCCCCACTTCTACATCCATTTTGAGAAATAGAGAGTACCGAATTATTATTTATGTGTGTAGTAATTTTGAGTCTCAAAATAGATGTTAGAAGTTTATATGTAGTCGGTAAACAAGTTATAGGTCTAAAATTTTTGGGATCCATGACACCACCAGATTTATAGAGTAAATGGGTTACACCAGTGGTTAAAAACTGTGGTAATGAACCAGAATCCAAAGCTGCTTGGAATTGTGATGCCAAACACGCATGTGAGCTTCGGAACCACTTAAGCCAAAAGTTGTGCAGTCCGTCTGGACCAGGTGTTTTCCAATTCGGTAATGAACGGACTGCACAACTTACATCATCTTTATTAATAGTAATGGGTTCCATAGCTGATATAGACTCACACGAGCGTTTGACATCCTCCAACCAATCACCTTCTGTATGAGTGACAGGCACTGACCAGATGTTACGCCAAAATGAATTAGTTGTAATTTCATCCGGAAAATGCCCATCACTCACACATGGATTCGGTTCCTCCCATTTCCGATAAACCCATTTCTCATTCCTTTGGAACATTCGATTCTGATTATACCGATCAACGCGTTTTTTATAACGTCTTATCCTATTTGCCCATGCATAAACTTTCTGCTTTAGAAAGTCTATGCGCTCTGTGACACAGGACATGTATTGTTGAGGACTAATGGTAGTCCCCAAGAATGCCTGCTTCACAAAGCGCATGACTCTTGGTCGTGTATTACCACTTTGAAAACAAGTTAATTTAGCGATGAGTGTCCTAGTCTCAGCAATACGACGTTCAATTCTATACTGCCAAGCTGGTACAGTATTTTTGGGTCGAGTAGTACTGACACGTTCAATTAATTTAACACCAGCTACTCGACAAACTGCAATAGCCGCACAATATAAAATAGAATGTGTATCACTGAGATCTTCGCTATTATCAAAATAATCTGATAATAACGAATCCAGGGCACCCACAAGCGCTAAATTACGTTTATGAATGGGCAAACGGCATAACCGTGGTCTACTATTAATATTTACAAATCGGTATTTGTGAATCGCATCCTCCAAAGCACTCCTTATCTTATCGTTACATTGGGTACTTACGGATATAACTTCACTCTCCACTAGTTCATCAATATCTTTAATACCTGATGGCAGCTGAGGTGTGCTATTGGCCACCGCAGTGTGTGACGAAGAGTGGATAGTAAAGCTTTTTCTTATGTCAGAGCGTATCCTCTCAAGTACTGTATCATCCAGCAGGTGACAGCGCTGTATAGCTCGTACTTGATCCGATAAACGTTGTGCTGAAACGTTGATGGTCGGTTCAAACTCCTGAAACAGAGAGGCTAGCCTAACACGGTACGCAGTAAGGTTCGTTCCCAACTCTGTAGCCCGAAAATATGCCCGCATGACATTCTCGTTTATCGATTTTGTCCACTTCATGCGGCGCACATCACCACCGGTAGCGGGGACCCTGTTTGAGGTCAGTGGTCCTCGTGATCCCAAGCTGGTCGGTGGCCGGGTACTCTCCTGCCGACGTACAGGTCTTGGCGACGTCGGTGGAGAGAAAAACTCGTCGCTGGAACTTGAGCTCGACGCCATTGTTACAGCCGGAACGTCCATTGTTTCCTCTGGAGACGGCAAGGCGGAGCGGAGCGGCGAGTCCGGGGATCTAATTTGTGCTCTAGACTTAGCTCTCGTTAGCATATTGCTAGAATTCCTCCGATAAATATTTCGACATGACGTTCAAATGTCATGTCTCACACATATTTCTTTAACGTAATTTAATGGTTTTTCTTCGTAGAAAAGTCCTGTTTTTTACATTATAGTGCATTGTAGTTCGTTTAAGAATTTGTTCCAGTTGTTTTTTTGTATAATACAGTAAGAAAATGGAATATTTTTACAAAATATGTTTTAGGAATTCTAGCTGCTTTCAGTGTTGCTAGTTTATTATTATATTATTATTTATTATTATACTATTATTTATATTATTATTAACTGTCTCGGCGGCGCAGTGGTACTGAATGCGACTGCTGTGCTTAAGGTCTTGGGTTCGATTCCTAGGTCAGACCAAATGTTTGTATGATCTACAAATATTTGTTTCGAAGTTTGGGTGTTTTCTATGTATAATATGTATGTATTTACAAAAAAAGTATAAAAGTATTTTATCAGTCAGTCTAGTTATCATAGCACAAGCTCTGCTTAGTTTGAAACTAGATGACGTTGTGTGTCAAATGTCGGCACTACTTATTTATTTATTTATTTATTACAGATAACCTAGTTATTCTACATAACTCGATTGATCTATTCTCTGTATTCGCTTAGGGTACAAAGTAAATCTTTTCTAATTTTGTGTAAATCTATATAAGATAATATTTTAAGTAGGACTTTATGTAGTAGATAGTATATTAGGTATAACACAATCAGAGTGCTTTATGACAAGTGGAAAAGTGCCTTTAACGTCTAATTACAGTTTAGGATACGGGTGACGATTGAATAACTTATTAACTTAGACAGAAGTGCCAGTTTTCGATTATTAAAAGATATTATATATATATTATAAATATTAAAACATAAGTAAGTACTGCGTGTTGGAAAAAATTCTTGATAGATTATAACTACTAAGTAAATAAAAAAACAAATGTTGCACTTTGGTACACATAAAAATAAATTGTGTATAAATAAATATATGAATATTTTTCTTTGGTATCAGCAAAAATACAGTTGTAATTCGGCATTGAAGCAATATCACTCCGCGCCATCGATCAAAGTTCGACTACTCGCATGCAAATGAGAGCTACTTTGTAAAAGCATGTTGAAAGGGACGAGACTAATTCGCATCGAGTTCAGTAAATGGGTTTAGTTAATGTTTAGAAATGTTTAATTACGTGGAACACTGATTTAAATTAAAGTGACTTTGTTAAATAGGCTATACCAACCCTTTTGGGCCCGCCCACGGTTTTAGTAAGTGGATAGATAAATAAAATCGATCAAGTAAGTGCCTAGCTCATTGTTTACAAATAATCGACTGCACAGATGCCAAAGTTTAAGTGGTCACCTCGCTGCTTGCTATCGCGTTGATTGTTGAGGGTTTGATCCACACATGTGATAACACTGTGTAATTTTCCAATTGCTGTTTCGACTTTGAGTGTTCTTTGTGACCGTTTTACGATATTTTGTAAAAAAAATGTTTTCCCAGTGCGGGATTTGTCTTTAAAAATGTAAAACCTATTTCATTCTTCGTTTCAATCTATGTATATAGCTTATTTGCTTGCTTCATAGGTAACTTAAAATTTTACTTTTAATATAATAATGTTGAAATTAATTTAATAATAATTTAAAAATTCAGTTTTATATCGGAACAGCATTGCTATTTTACAGCTTTTAAATTGTTTACTGTGGATTGATATCTCGTGACCTGAAATTGGCGATAAGATCTCGACCTATACATAAAATTGGCATAATCTATGAAATTATTTCTTATACACATAATACTTTCCAAGAAACACAAATTTCTGAACAGGTAAAGAAAATCTTGTTTACTCGGTTTTTCGCAGAACTAGAACAGGTCCACACTGTATTGCAGCAAGAGGGTGGCTATTGTTAAGCGGGGCTTATCTCTAAAATACATAGCAACCCTGGTAAGTTTTAGAACATCGTGGAATATTTCGGTATATTTTAAACTTTTCCCAAAATATTGAATATTCTACGTATCCAAACTTTAGTCAACTGTAACAGTAACGTTTTTGAATTGATCAATTTATTACAGTTTATTTTATTTTAATAATAATAATAATAGTTTATTTCTTTATCTCATTTACAAA
Source organism: Hypercompe scribonia (assembly GCA_949316085.1). Taxonomy (NCBI): domain Eukaryota; kingdom Metazoa; phylum Arthropoda; class Insecta; order Lepidoptera; family Erebidae; genus Hypercompe; species Hypercompe scribonia. Next base: position 7,333,878 of record OX438972.1, on the reverse strand, counting down.
GGTAAGTACAATTTATCGGATAGGTACAATACTAGTTAAGTCACTTTCAATTCTTTGTGAGAGAGTGGTGTCTGTAGTAGGAAAACCCTGTGTCACAGATCACCAGGCTCCCACCTCCTGGGCGAATCTTAGCAACAATGTACAATGAAATTGGGCAATACCATATATTTTGAAATCATATATTTATTATGATAAATGTTTATATTACATGTAATTAAAACCGATATAGTGACAATGAAATAATAAAACTGTTTGAGTAAATAGTGAAGAAAAGCAACTTCATTGCATAGGGGCTCTAATTTACATTGTACACACACACACATTACATGTACTATGTAATATTTTGTATACAACTGATATTGATAAAATGAGGTAGGCGACTGTCAAGTCAAAACTATATCGTTTTACCAAAGGGCAAAACAATAAATTGGATATACATATAAATAAAATAATAGCGTGATGTAACGCATATCGTTGTCAAATAATGTCCATTTGACAACGATATTAATTACCTGTCTAGTCACTTGACTCAAGTAACATATATTTTTCAAACAAATATGTTAGTTAGCGGTTCCATAAAACACTTACACGCCTATGTGAATTGTGAATAAAGTATTTTTACCATACTTAAATATGATTCTAGAAGTCTTTGAGTTTTTGCAAGATGCTTATTTATTTGCTTCACCAACATATGACACACTTAACTTATACAAATATAAAATAACAAATAACATTATAAATTAAAAAGTAAGTAAGACATTAATTATTAGAAAAATAAAAAAAATATTGTAACCGTTGTATTATTGTAACTATAACAAAACACTACAAATAGCATAAACACAAGACATTTTTATTCTATTTGTATTTATTTTTGTTCATGTGTAAATATCACGCAAATCTGAAATAAAGTGTACCTACGCTATAATACACTCCACATTTGATTTGCAAACAAAACACGTACATCACAAAACACGCCTACTCGCGCTTGAAAACGGTGTCTACACACAACCCGCTTACTACAACATAGCCTGTGTGGTAAGGTACCTATTCCTTAAATTAACCTGTTTAACACAATGTATATGTATATTTATGTATATCGTGAAATGTATATATATAAGGACGAACGTGTTCAGTTAAATTTATAAGTAAAAAGATTTTACCGTCAACTTTTGTTGGAGAATTTTATTCCTCAGAAATGATACCTTTTAACAGAACAAAGGGTATGTCCTTATCTGCACTTCTGATAGCATGTACTCAAAATTTTGTGATGATTGGTTGAGCAGCATATATTATTAGCATACAAAATTTCAAGCCACAAAAAAATATACTGTACTACGTATTTATAATATTAGGAAAGGTTATAAAGTCAGAATAAGACTACTATTACAGAAGTATTTCGTATTTAGTTTGAAATCCAACCTTCGTGTAAACCTGATCTAAATGGGTTTTATTAAGTTAGGACAGGAAGGTAATTGAATCGACTGTTTGGTGTGTGGTTCTTCGGTTACTCGAAAATGTTATAGAGGTGTATTTTCGCTCACTATCAATATGTTGTATAAATAATTGGATATTACTGTAACTTTTTGTATTAGAAAATAGGTCATATTGTATTTGTTAGCCGAAACTGTGTCAGTAAATGATGATATTATTAGTAGTATTTTGATTTTAATGCATAAAAAATAAAAGAATATTGATATATTTAATAAAATTTCATTCATTCATAACCATTTTTTAAACAAATCCAGATATTGTGATACCTAGTCAATAGAGTCAAAAATCTGCATTTACGAGTAGAGTGACGAGTACACTGCTATCGTTTAGCATCGCCTCGCATCACAATCAAAGGGAAGGAAGATGCCCAGTTCATATGTGAAAAGTAACTGACGAATTAACAACGGTGTTCTGTGACTTCGTGGTATCACACCGGTCGCTCCTATCCATGTATACCGAAGTATGTCCCTTCATCATCAGCCGGAAGACGTCCACTGCTGAACATAGGCCTGCCCCCTAGAACGCCATACCGTACGACTGGACGCCAACTGCATCCCCCAGAGCCTAAAGACGAAAGTCTTCAACCAGTGTGTGTTGCCAGTGATGACATATCGAACTGAGAAGTGGTCTTTTACTGCTGGCCTCATGGAGAAGCTCAAAGTCGCTCAACGAGCTATGAAAAGGGCTATGCTCGACATTTTCTTGCGTGATAGGATCTGGAACGAGGATATCCGCAAGAAAACTAAGGTTACCGACATAGCTCTTCGAATAAGCAAGTTGAAATGGCAATGGGCAGGCCACATTGCTCGTAGAAGCGACAACCGTTGGAGAAGAAAGGTTCTTGAGTGGTGACCGCGTACCGGAAGACGAAGCGTGGGTAGACCCCCCACTAGATGGACCGACGACATAGTCCGAGTCGCGGGGAGCAGATGGATGCAGATGTCCGATGGATGTAACCTATGTTTAGCCATTTTTTACACATATGGAATGGTGTTCTAAGCCCATTATTCAGCAAGGATTGATAATCGGTGAAAAAGACAAAAGTAAAACATTTTACTAGCTGCCATGAAATTCTGAACTTTGTGTAAATTAAAACTGTTGTAGTGGAACAGAAAGAATAGCTCTTTTGGTTAATACATTCTTTATGTATGTATGTATGTATGTTCATCTGCCCTCCTAATGAGATGGTCCGACGATCTGGAGAAGGTCACGAAAAACTGTTGGATGAGTGTAACACAGGATCAGTTGTTGTGGAGACCCTTGGGGGAGGAGATGATTATAACGATAACGATCGCGTAGTTACCACAGTCTAGTACTTTTTTATGCTATTCCTGTAAATATAAAGTACAAACATCAATAATCAGCTAAGGAAAAGCTTAAAAATACACAAAAATTTACTGCCAACGGCATCTGTTCTGGCATTGACGGATTTCATGTCAGAAATAAGTTACACTGTTTTTCAGCGGTTTGTAAATTTTACTCCACAGCTGTTCTGAAGGCTTACATAAAAAAGTATTGATGCTTCTAAAATTCATCATGTTTAGAACTTCAACAATCAAGAAAGCAATCTTTATATTTTTTATAATGCTATTTTGTGGTTAACTGTCTATCAGGTACATATTGATTTTTATTTTTGTAGACTATGTTAACTACATACAATGAAATGTTCTATATATAATTGAATTTAGTTCACGAGAGGTATTGTAAAAGATGTTTTATTCCCAAAACGAAAGTACATCTCCCCAATCAAAGGCAATTCGTGGCGAAAAACGATTACCTTCCATAGACTTCTTCTCCACCCGTTCTGTGATAGATATCATTGATGCATGTTATCATTGATGTTGTCCTGTTGAAAGTTAAATTTTATTATTTTACTTAAAAGATTTCGTGAATTGAAGAAAGGAATGTTTGAGTTTTGGTAACCTTCATCCTTCGTCTAAATGAAAGAATACCTGAACAATGATTTTCTGTGAGGTCGTCGCATTATTCTTTTGAGCCGGGCCCGTTAGCCCCATGGCTTTCTCATGATTAATATACAAAAGATAATACACAGTATGATGAGTTTCAGAACAAATTTTTAAGAATTAGTCTTTTAAAAATTGGCAAAATTTTAAACTCGAATAATTCCTAACTTGCATATTTCCTGGATTTCCTCCTTCCAGTTCCTGTATTCCAACCATTAGCGAACCTTTTGCTCTACAAATAACCTCCTTCTGTTATATCTCTCCTATACTTCTGCCCACGTACATTCTTTTTTCCTAGTTCGATCTTGTATAGATATACTATATTTTATTATTTTTTTCTTATTCTTAATAATAATTTCTAAATAAAGCGTAGTGCACCTTTTCATTCAGTTCCGCACTACCCAAAGGTAGACTGGTAGAGAGTAAGTCCATTTTGTACAAAGGTGTTAAATAAAAAATAAAACAAAATTTTTGCCTGATTTCAAATATACCGGAGTACGTTTGTACTTCTGGTCAATCACAAATATTTTCATGTGTATGCATGTGTAGTGCTATAATTTTCACCGCAAAGTTGTTGTTTTAAACCAATGTTTGGGCACATTCGGCTCCTTATCAACTCGTTATTCTTACTTGTGCAACGCTGTTGACGTTATCGTAACTCTTTTGCGTAACAGTACCGTGTTGTTGCCAACCTAATTGGAAGCTTGTTTTGCCAATGAAGTGGAAATAACAATAGTCATAATTAATTGGTGATAGATGAAAGAGAGTATGAGGGTATAAGGGTATATACGTAGCTAAGTTGATGTGAAGCAGCAAGTCTCCCATTAGATTTTCCCAATGGGAAAAAAGTGTGACATTTCAAAGGTTGATTAAAAAGATGATTTATATCTAAACGCTAAGAGAGACCGATATTAGGCATCAAATACTTACTTCGTGTACAAGTTTCAAGTAGTAGATGAGCTATATTTTCAGTTGCTAATAGGGACTCAGGTATTACTTAGAGTTCCTAACAATATAAACACTCAAAGTATGGGAGTCCTCGCGTTTGTCTTGAGAATTTTCAACAAAGTGAACTCAGTCACTTAACAACATACTCAGCCTGATGCAACAATTGTTTATTAAATACCTATTTACTCCAGTATCGCAGCGTGAAGTTAAATCAATTTGGACTAAATTATCAAATTATTTAAGACCGGTCCTGAAGTTATTACGATAATTATTTTATTTTGTATTTTCATTATGGATTTGATAAGAAGGCTTAAAGTCACCCAAAGAGCAATGGAGAGGGCAATGCTCGGAGTTTCTTTGCGTGATCGAATCAGGAATGAGAAGGTCCGTAGACGAACCAAGGTCACCGATATTGCCAGTATAATTGCTAACCGTAAGTGGCAGTGGGCGGGGCACATTACACACAGAAACGATGGTCGATGTAGCCATAAAGTTCTGGAGTGGTGATCGCGTACTGGAAAACGCAGCGTTGGTAAGCCCCCACAAGGTGGTCCGACGACCTGGTAAAGATTGCGGGAAGCTAATGAATGCTGCTGAAGCTTCTTTTTACGTTCAAAAGAAATATTGTCTTACAAAAATATAGTCAGTTGTCTTAGTTCATCTACTTTTTCCTTTTTTACCAATCACTTTGCATAGATAAGTGACATAATTCTTAATATCTTGGTATCATAGATCAACACTGAAAACATTTATTAATTAACAAATATGCTTTAAAAATTTTGAAGTTACGATTACATGTCCAGGGGCATAATATATTTAATAATATTATTATTTAAAATTATATGTAATAGTGGTATTTTCAAATAAGTAAAAAGTTCCTAAAACAACAACAAACAAACCCCAGGGCGTAATACCATTAGGTTTTCAACTAGTTGAGCTTCAAGTAAAGGTCAACACAATTTCAACAATAAAATTGTTATTACAATAAAACTTTACGAAACAGGGCCCAATAGGCCCAATAATATCTTCACAAAAAAAAATTTAGACGTCGTCGCCGCATAGCAATGAATATTTCATCTCTGCTATTCTCAAAGGAACGTTACTCCTCAGTTGAAATGAGTTTAGAAATTAATACCTCCAGTCATTTGTTTTAATTAATTCATGAATATAAATGAGAATTACGCAGATGACAAAGGTATGTCGTAATTTAGTTTGCTACTGAGAACCTTTTTACTACTTCATTAATATTAGAAAAATTGATAGTGAATTTATAGATATCTGTTGTATATATTAATATACATAATTTGTTAGTCGAGAATCGATACGTTATTGGCATATTAATTTGACACCTGCCGTAATAACTGCTCGCAATGAAAACCTTGCTTATTTTAGAATCTTACTTATTATATAAAGTCAGTATAAGATTAGAGTAGCAGCAGAAACACGGTTAAATTAAATTTTAAGAGTGAGCTTTCGGTTTAAGTTAGTAGAAATACTAATAACATGCTTGCGTTTAAATTAAAGTGGAAATCTGCATTTGCAGTAGTTGTTATAATTTTCTCTATTGTTTTACTGATTTTCTGGTGACTTTCTTACTTTGTTTTACGAACTAAGTGTATTTGGACGTTGATACTGCTTGCAGATACGTTGATTGTGTGCAACCGCTAGGTACTCCACGTGTGCGTGGAGTACCTAGCGGTTTAAGCGGTTCCGTCGCTGTTTACTATTGCTTGAAAGTATTGTGGATCTGATTTTAGCGTGGGACAACATTATGCGTGATACTTAAATTATTGTTCCGAGTCTGAGTGTTCTTTGTGTCCGTTTCATGTACGTTTGTATAGTCTCTAGCGACACAGGATTTATTCTTGTTCGAGTTGTCTTTAAAAAAAAACTATCAACTGACAGAGATTAGTAATTATAATAGCAAAAATTATAGTTCTTTTTGAATTATTATTCTATTATTAAGTTGACAAGTTGCGCTACATACGACATAATTCCAAACCAAAAGATCTTATAAAAGTGTATTTTTCTCCGGCTGAAATAATGGAGGCACTGAGTTATCTTTATCTCTGTCTGATAACAGATTAGTAAATTGAAAAAACTATAATCCGCTTCTGTAAAGTAATATTTAGAACTTATGAGGATTAACTGAAACTTTTAATAGTATTTTAACGTGTCAGTTTTAAGGTACGGCAAAATAACGAAAGAAAATTAATGTTGTAAAGGTCGTTTCACTTATTGATAAAGGATTCTTGTTGACATGTTTACATTGCTTTATTGGTCTCGCGGTTAGCGTATGCTACTGATTCGGGTTTGAGTTCCGTGTCGGGTCAAAAAGTGTTATTGAGTTTTTCTTGTTATTAGAAATAATTAATAACAGCCTGAAGTTTGGAGGTTAGAGTATTAACCTCTTTTTCTCGGAGAACGTGTAAAGCCGTTGGTTCTACGCCTGACCTCACCGTGGTCGTGTAAAATAACCGTACCATCGTAATGCGAGAATGAGAGAACAGAGGTTGCAATTGTGTCTGCGTACACATTCGTATATAAAAACTCTGGCGTAGTTAGCTGGTCTCCGTTGAGACTGGTTGCCGTGGTCGAAATTGGGTCTCCTACCCAATTTCGACCACGGCATATTGTAATAGCATTCAACATCAGAACCTAATCTAGGTTAAATAATTTTGCACATGTGTTTAAAAATCATTGGACATTTTACTACAAGTACAGTCAATTTTATCTTATCTTTATCGTTTCAAAAAAAAAAAACAGCACCGTATAAAAAAGCAAACCATATTTATTCAAAGATAATGAAATCTCTGTGGATATTTCGATTGTTTATTATGGCGAAGCCATAGTATTATAATAGTTTAGGTCTGTACGCGGCCACGCGCTAAATTAAATTGTTTACTCAGCTGACCTACTCTCAATATTGTAAATTATTAAATAAGGAAACATAAATAATATATTGTCAAATTAGCAATTAAGTAAACAAGCAAACAACCTTGTACCCCCACCTAAACCTGTCCATATTACATACAAATATTATTGTATATAAACCTTAGTTGATGGTAAGAAAATTGAGTCATTATTAAATATTACAATCAACGTGTCGTCTAATTGGTTCCCTGGGCAAACACGCAACAATTGGTGACCCCGACGTGATCTATTGGTATCTAGTGCTGATATAATACCGGGACGACCGGAACCCTATATGGTGTTCAGCAGTGAATCTAGAAATCAGTAGCATTACGAAATTATCGCATCCCAAAAATGGCTCCACCAACAACTCCTTCAAGAGGCGACACTGGGTGCGAATCAGTTGCTGCTATCACGGTCACAGAAAAACTACCGCAATTTTGGACAGACTCGCCACGTTTATGGTTCGTCCAGTTTGAAGCAATAATAGCACCACAAAAACAGGGCGAAGATTACAAATATAACATGGTAATATCCAAATTACCAAAAGAGGTCGTCCATCAGGTTAGTGACATTTTAACTAACCCGCCCAGCGAAAATAAGTACTCCACCATCAGGGAACGTCTAATAAACTGCTACGAAGAGAGCGAACACCGACGTTTCAACACAATAAATTACCCTCACACAAGATATGTAGATTCATTGGTGGATATACACTCAACACAATTACCCTCACACAACCCCACTTCTGACACCAAATCAAGTCTCAGCCAGCCAGCAACCTTCGGCCTCAACAGGGATACCACACGCAGGAAGCGCGCGCTCCAGCCTGGTTACCCTACGGCCTCATCAGCGTCTAGGCACAGCACACTGCACCTACGGTCCATGTAAGCAGAGCATCTCTCTCCCGTCTACGCAGCAACCAGCCACTACGCAGTAACCGCCCCGACTCACTGGGGACTTCACCGCAGCACCGCGCACCGCATACAATCCCGACTCACTGGGATTTGCGGACTTCAGCCCCGACTCACTGGGATTTGCGGACTTCAGCCCCGACTCACTGGGACTAACGGCATTCAGTTCCGACTCACTGGAACTTGCGGCACTCAGTTCCGACTCACTGGAACTACTCACTTCTGGCACTGGCACGCTCCAGAACAGAGCACAGACTTTCCAAAGATTTATGGACTCTATATTCAGAGACTTGGACTACGTATTTATATATGTCGACGACATATTTATTGCGGACAAGAAAAATAATTATCGGGAGCATTATGAACACTTAGAAGAGGTGTTTAAGCGCCTACATAAAAACGGCATAACAATAAATACAAACAAATGCGAATTTGCCAAGTCGGAGATTGATTTCCTCGGTTATCATATAACGAGCCAAGGGTTGACTCCTACTATGGAAAAGATTCAAGCTATAAACAATTACCCTAAACCACAAACGATAAAGGAGTTACGACGTTTTTTGGGTATGATTAATTTCTACAGAAGCAGTATCCCACATGCAGCAAAGCATCAAGCCCCGTTAATCCAAGAAAGCCCAAGAAAATCGAGAAGAGGCTTACGGCTATAATAAGAGATGCAAACGTGGTTTAAAGTCACACCACATTTTTTTACATGTATAATAATTTTTTTCTTCAAAGGGGGAATATCTATGGCGAAGCCATAGTATTATAATAGTTTAGGTCTGTACGCGGCCACGCGCTAAATTAAATTGTTTACTCAGCTGACCTACTCTCAATATTGTAAATTATTAAATAAGGAAACATAAATAATATATTGTCAAATTAGCAATTAAGTAAACAAGCAAACAACCTTGTACCCCCACCTAAACCTGTCCATATTACATACAAATATTATTGTATATAAACCTTAGTTGATGGTAAGAAAATTGAGTCATTATTAAATATTACAATCAACGTGTCGTCTAATTGGTTCCCTGGGCAAACACGCAACATTTATCTAAAATGTTCAAACCGACCATAACAGAAAGTGGACCAAATACGTCACAGTTAGTTTAATTAATATTCCTAATGAGTATACATAAAATGGCTTTTGTCGTACCACAAAGACATTACCTAAAATAATAATTTTCCAATTATGAAACTTACCGTTAGAATATAGAGTTCGGAATCTTTTGTGAGTGCCAAGTCTTTGTTTCTAATAAGATAGGTCAACTTATTCCAAGTTTAAGTTCGGACCAATGATTTTCAAATCTAGTTTGTTAGTTTAGGACTTAAGATATTCGTATGTAGTTTCCTTTGGTACGACTTGTAGAGCGACATAGTTTGGCTTAGCATCTAGAGTCGTGTAGGTAGTAAATCAATCTTGGTCTCGAAAGGTACTTTTGAACATTGGAGGGCGTCCATAATTTAGTTTTAAGTACTTTTGCCTTAGTTTCCAAAATTTCCAGGTGTGACTTAACTGCTGGTAATCTAATTTGAGAGGGAGAGAACCGATTATGAGATATATATAGATTAAACATATCTATTTTAAGCAAAAAACTTAACTCAGGTCATATTTTGTCAGCTACTGTTTTGGTAACTCTTCCCTTTGCCTAGAGAATAATAAATACTGCTATATCCAAATTTCTTAAAATTCTTAACTTATTAAATGAAATAACTCACCATTACCTGGTTTCATATAAATCATTTGAAAGATTTAATTGTAGAAACTAATCCATAGAAACTTTACAACGAAATACAGTCACGTCTTCTATATCTACCTGTTATGGTTATAGAGGCAATTTTAAGCATGGAAATGTTAATATATATGTGTTATATATATTTATAAAAAAAAATAGTTTAGATCAACTTAACACTAGTTTAATAATAAAAAATTATCATGTTCTAAGTATTCTAGAAGTCGAGTACTTTTTGTACTCGGATATGGTTATTGTAAGTTGATTGCACTTAAGTTTCTCATTTAAATACTGTAAGGTAACAGTAGATAATATGAGAAAGCTACAACTAAATTTAAATACTTTGCAATTTTTTAATTTAATCTTTAGGGCCTAAGGTTTTAGAAAATTGTAGTCTTAAATTTTTTCAATGTCTCATACACATACTTTTGCTGTATAAAAAAGAAAATCGACATATGAAATCACATTGATATGTTTTTTGAGCTTCTTTTATCGTTTAAGAGTATAAGGGATGCATAAGTGATTTCAGTTGTGTGTTACTCAAACGTATGCCCTTTATTGTGTATGGGGTCTTCATCATCAGGGGTATGACAAACGACACAGGGTATCTTTAGATAACAGAAAATAAATATTCTTCTTGATACAAAAATCTAATTAAAGTTGCTATGTAATTAATCACGAATCACAAAAAGGATTTACGAGCAAATACAATATTGCTTATCTTTCGAACGTTTAGGTGTCCTAAAACCTAATAAAAAACAATGTATAATTAAGAATATCATCTCGAAAGGGAAAAGCTATCCGGTACCCAGTACCCCGAAAATTATGTATTTCCAAAACGGATTTGTTGAATAGCATTTGCCAATTTTATACTATATTACTTATAGAAACCTTGAATCATCCCTAGATCTAGTTTTCTCAAAGTCAACCCTTTTGTAAAATACAGATCAGGTACAAACATTTCATCCATCCCTTTTGATCAAGGATAAATAGGCCAGTTGGGTTATGTGCCAGTTTGAAATATTTTCTGTAACGAAAGGACGTTCCGCTATATGTTTACCTTAAAAAAGAATTTATATTTACGTTATCCTTTTATCAGTAACATTACTTTGCAAAATTGGCTTATTTGTATCATATATTTGAAGGGATAAATTCTGTCGCACTGGAATTTTTCTTATAAATTATTTTCGAAAAAAAAATTTCTTTAGCTGTACTATAATTAGAACTGGTTCCCAATTATATTTTACAAAGACATTTCTAATGAGGCGCGCATCTGAAATACAGTTTTAAAAACCTTTTGAAGTGTCTCAAGAGTCTTTAGTACTCCACCAGACTTAGAGAACTCCCCTCTACCTAGTTGCCTTAATACTCTTTGCACGACACCTTGTTAGATACTACAGAGAAGTTGTAACGAAAACTCCATGGTGACCTACAATTTGTAATTTCTTAAAATGTCGCAGCAACACCAACGTTGCGACACTTTTGGTTAGATGTCAATTAAATTATATTTCATGTGTTCAGATATCATTAGCATTTAGTGTACGTAAAGACAAAGATTAGTAAGCATCGTTGGAAAAGTTTTTATTGATATTAGTGACATAGCCTCATAACAATCACTGTTAAATCAATAAATTATAGGCCACGTACGATTGACCTGCTTATTGTATGTGATTGTTGATACTAACCCCGTAAACTAATTTTTTAATTTTGACTTTATGTTTTGAAAATGATGATATCACATTCATGAAGTAATTTTTTTACTCAGAATGTCAGAAATTGTATGAAAAATCTATCTACTTTAGCATGTTGTACAGGTGCATATGTATGTATGTAATTATTATTTTTTAATCTATCTTGACATTTTTAACTTTATATTATTTAATTTCATGCTGAAAATTATAGTATCTTCGAAAATATTACCCCCTTTTACTTTACGCTACTGGAAACCTGAGTTACATTATTTTATTTCGATTCTTTTCAGAACGCTTATTGTCACATCCTACCAGAGACTGGATTTGAGTTATTTTCTTCGAAGTTAATTCAAATAATTCTATAAAATATTACCTTGAGTTTCATGCATTATAAATCACTGAGTCTAACCGTACTGTATTGATTTTTAATCTATATTTATGTAGGGTATATTTAGACGTATACTCGTACATACAATTGAATGTTTAATGAAATATTGAACATTGAACGTCTATTAACTGTCAAGAGTACATAAAGATACTTTTATTTACGATGTGTTTGTCTAAAAGGCTTTAAATTCATCTTGTATTGTAAAAAAGTGGCATTTTTGGCAAAAAGTGGTATACGAGAATCATCGAATAAATTTACCTAGCAAGTAATGGGAACTAACAAGAGCTTAGGTGGGCCAAACGTGTGTAATTATAATAGTAATGTCATCGAAAATATTGCTTTTTTCTTTTGATGAGTGGAAGCTTGCCCACACCAATACTACATAGACCTGATTTCCACCCACCGAACTAGACAACTTTTATCCTAACTCCATATTTGTAATAGGATAGAATTTGTCAGTTAACATAATAGTCTTTGCTGGCCAGCTTACGTAACAAGATCTCTGTATGTGCTGTAATTACAGTAGTATGTGGAATACGTAGGGTGACTCAAGGACGTTGGATAAAATTTGGTTATTAATTATGTCATCGGTAGACTAATTAATGTCGAATATGGATACATTATCGATTACTAACTCAAAGTTTTCTTACAATGTACCTGTTATTAATTAGGAAGAATATTTTGACAAAAATAATCAATATTGTTGTAAATTAAATAAACTTTTCAAATTTGCTGTAATATGATATCATATGCTTTGATAAAACAAGAAATTACGATCTAATCGAATTCTTTACAGCTGTGCCCTGTAACGCATACATTGTATTTCTTGTACACTTTAATCCCTAGTATAAATTGAAGTTAGTTAGTTGAGATGCTTTGCTTATACAGTAGTATTCTTGCTGTTACTAGTTGGAGTAAGAGAGTAAGAGACGTTTGAAGCTAATAATAAATAAATATTATTTAATAATATTTCAGAATAAGTTAAATATATATCTACTTTCTAAAAGTAGCTTAGCTTTCCCAAGGATTAAGAACGAGATGCGCGAGCAATAATAAGCTACTTACGCCTAAGACCATGAGGTAAATCTTAGTGGTGTACATTTAATTTATACTTTTACGAAATATCACGAAGATTCGAGAAACGAAGCGACCGTCAATTTGGCTGTACAATTCTAATTAAAGTTCTAATAATAATATATTTTGGTAGTCATGTAATAAATTAGATATTATAAAACTATGTTTATTTATTTCCAATTTTTCAAAATTCTAATGTTCGTAAAGTTTATTAGGCTCATGTCTCGTTGTTATAAATTTAATCACATCAATTTTGTGAAAAACGGTCTCTTTCTAAGAAGTAATTTATTACACAACTATATTTATTAATTTCCAATTTTTCTAAATTTCAGTATTCCAGAAATTTAGAAGGCTCATCTCGTCGTTACAAATTTAATGAAATTATTGTGAAAAACGATCACTTTCTAAGTAGTAATTTATTATATAACTATATATATTGAAAATTTTAACATTAATTAGAGCACTGATTTCTTTTTATATTCTAAAATTACATTAGTCCCCACCCGATTTAGTCAACGCAATTACACCTCATGAATTATAACATCGTTTATTTTCCCACATTAATTTTTTTGTATATTTTCAAATCGTTTCATAAATGACGAAGTTCTAATAAATGCTTTTAAAATCAACTAAAAAAATGTTATTAGTTGGATTATCCTTGACTATATTAGTTCTCTTTTATGGGTTTTCGAATAAGCCGTAATGTTTTTTTCATAACAATTCTTGCTGATTGACTATCATTCCGTCGGCGTTAACAACTTTGTCTGTCTTCTCCCAAAAAACTCAAGTACTTCTTCTCACCAACAGGAAAATTATAAAATCTGTTTACCCATATTTCTCTATAGAACAAAAGGATGTAATCATTTGATTGCTCTTATAATAACAGAACTCTCACCTACCATCCCACCTCTGTAGCATCCTACATAATTTTGAATATACATATACAAACTTTTATAGCCGTAATAAATTGTTATAAGAGTAAACAGGAGTTCCGAAGACGACGTGTAATTTGACACGACTTTAATTAATTATATGAACGTTGTAATTAATCTGTAGCACTCACATATACATAGGTTTTCACCTATGTCATATCATTTGCTTTAAATAAACATAACTTTACTAGACATTTAAGTAATTGCTATTTACGTTATATTGTACTTACTTTGGTGAAATTTATATAAGTTGATATTATTTCTAGGAAATATTCATTAACTTGTAAAGTTAATGAAATTGGTATGTAAAAGATTTTCTCAAGAAACGAAGAATATTTCAAATTTAAAATTTGAAGATGATTTGAATTCTATTTTAGTAAAACAGCCTTTTGTGTTTATTTTTTATAAGCAAAATAACAAAATAAGCAAAATAAGATGTATTGTGATGTGAGATGATTCAAAGATTTAATATATCTTTCTAATAAGTTTCAATTTATATAGAAAAAAATGTCCTTTCTGTCCTTGTATTTATGATAAATTCTTAACAATAAGTATGTGAATATACATACTTTGCTTCGTACACATAACAAAATCCAGCTTAAATTCACAAACAATAATTTACTATATACATAAACAACAAGGAAAAAGTGGACTGAAATAGGTTAATGATGATAAAAAAACTTTTCCCTTCTTAACATATTGTTTATTAAAATTTTAGATTGAGATTTACATTTAATTTTAATTACCCAGTCGAACTCGATTGAAAACAGCAAGATTTCATTGAAAGATATCTGGTAAATACTAAGCAAAACAGTCAAAAACCATTTCCGCCAAGTGAATTAATACAGTCGACGAATAGAAACAACGAAAATTGAAAATACAAATGAAAAGTAATTAATAATGAAACGGGAATGATTACAGCAATGAAATAACATCACTATAACTACAAACTCGACAGATTTCAGAGCTGATAATTAAACCAACCAAATTGAAGTCGCTCCATAGGTCAAGTTAACTTAGATAAGTTCTCTACAACTAAGTTTTGCAAGATAAACTTCTGTCAGATCATTCGCGGTGTCTTGTTAAGAAACTTTCGTTGATTTTATCTGTGTAATTAACGAACAAGGAGTTGGCTTACAATGTTCAGGTGATAGTGAGACGAAGACGTTTCGAGATAAACCGCTTTGTTAGTTTGAACATTGTAATACTGAGTGTTTTGGATAGCGGTACCATTTAGTTGGAATAATATTTAATTCTTTATGATTAAGAAATCTTTACCTTAGGATTATCTATTCAAAATATGTTAAAATATATAGCGCGTTTTGATTCTGCATGTACCTAATACCTGTTACGAGATACCTATGATTGCCTTATACGTACATATTATAGATAAATTACACCCAGACACAACAAATAATCTTGTCTTAGGTGGGAATTAAACCCACGACCTCCGGCTCAACAGTCAGAGCCACTAACCACTAGACCGAAAGGTCCATCGCTTCGCTTGTATTAATTTATTTCTTTTTGTATAACTATTATATATTTTATCTCTATATTCTACTCGTATACCTTCGCGCTTTAAATCTATACTCATTTCTTGTACTATTTCCATAGTCGTTGTATTCGTGCTACCTTTTTTTTCTCTTACCCTACGAATACTTTTCGCACCATATTGTACATAGGGAAGATGAAGTGTGTGTGGGACTCCCGGAGAATCGGTCTACATACTAAACCTCGCGGCAGCCCACCTCGGCAATCGAATGGAGTTCGTAAAATAATCAGTACTTAAATAATATACGATCGTTAGCTTTGATTCCTATCCTTTTATTTATCATCTGTATTATACTTACAAGTGGTGAAACGGAAAGGATGACGCACAAGGATGAAATTTCTGAAGTAGAAATTTGGCGTGTGGGCGTACGTCCACCTCCGTTTTGGTCAAATGATCCCGAGATGTAGTATACCCAATTGGATGATCAATTCGTATTGGCCAATAAAATGAGCGCTATGATGAAATTTACATGTCGAAAGTAAACGTTATTACTAATCCATCGTTAACGTCGAATTTATTTGTTTGTGGTGTTGAGTTTCTGGAGACTTTTTGGCCGAGTAGATTACCTAACAGTCTGCAAATTGTGTTAGCACCACAACCAGGGTGGGTTGAGACAACAACAAACGAGATTGAACCTACTCGACCCTTTCAAGTTGCGGCTCGAGGTCGAAAGCTACATTCAAGGAGATGGCAGGTCATATTCCAACTGGCTAAACAAATAGCATCCCCTACTACTCGTTGTTTGGATAAACAGAATCAATTACATGCTCTTTCCCACTCACGAAATAAAAATCATAAAAGAGGTAAATCTAGGTCGCAAATGACTCTTGCGTCAGACAACAAGTGTGGTAGCCCTTACTGTTTTTATTATTTTAATAATGGCGTTCAGGCTTGAAACTATATTTAGCCTTGTGAATGGCGAGTGGTGGAAAACTCCAAGGGCAGCGGGAACTAGCGGCTGACGACTGCTCCACAGGACCAGGCTATTTTGTCATTACCGATCGATTTTCGAAAATGCTGATCTTAGTTAACACTGGCATAGATCTTTTCTTGTACAATTTCTAGACAATAGTTAAAGAAGTTGTACAAGACAGCTTTACAGTCTGTTCGTGCTACCTACTCTTCTGTATTACGTGAAATAATCAACATTTATTTAACTTTAAGTTTGATTGTCTCCATTTTCATTTTCTTTAGAGTTAACCATTTTATAGAAGTAAAATAATGAGAGTAAAATAGTTCATGATAACAAGCGTTGATGATTTTTATTATGAAATATCGTAGTAAGTCTTTTCATTATTTTAAATTTGTTACTTTTCGCTCTGACACTTTTTTTATAGATTATAATTAATTCCAAATTCATTTCCCATGGTAGATAAGATGTAATAAATAGGTTAGCCGATGGTATAGGTGAATGATTTTAAAATGAGTGGGCAGTACAAGTTTTTAAATCAGACACTTCATTGATGATGTTAGTGTCTCCAATAACTAAACTTTTGGCTGTTAAAGAGTCCTGCACGTAATCATGTAATTAATTTTTATACTTTCATTCTATCGTTTCTAACGATATAACTGTCCAAATTATCCGTTATTACTATTCAAATAATCAGGAGAACAAAACACGAATGTCGTATACAGAGAGGCTTATTATAAATATAATTTACATCCAATTCGTGCCTTGGATACTTACATTGATAACAAAAACAATGCTATCATTATTCGCACAGCCCACTCAACATTTACTAATAAATTTCCTCAGGATTACGTGGGTCTATGGAGTGCTGGTATTGGCACATTCATTGTTATCTCACCTAATTTATCTTGGGAAGTCACACGAATGATTGGATTTAGCTTCACATGATGCTTCTATGTTTCATGAAGTTGATAGACTCTTATGATTTCACGGAAAAAGTTTTCAGTAAAATATGACCTTTTATGATAAGAGTCAAGGTATATTTAGACAATTAGGAGATGAACTGGTTCTTGGAGATCCTTCCTTACTCGCTGAAATTCAACGAAATAATTGCTTAATATCAGATTTCAGATAATTTCTTAAAAGAAAACAAAATATAAATTAAGGTCTGCCTATCAGATCATCATCACCCTATCGCAGTCCACTGCTTCTTCGATTGCAAACCACCTCGTTCGATAGGGATAAGGGAGAGAACCACCATTTTTGTTCCAAGCCAATCTCACAGGCTCGCGTTACATCCTGCGCGACAAACGAAGCTCTGTCGACCGATCGATGGCGGTACATCCATCCCCACAAGTGAAGCTAAATATGTGCTAGGCTTGTGCCGGTCAGCAGTGTCACCGATATGATAAGCTTCGCCCTGCAAACTATCAATGTGAAAGTATCAAAACAGTTAACATGTAAAACTAAATTTCAGAACTAATTTGAAGAAAAAGGTTTTTACTGTTTGATAATGCTTACTATACTTTATTTTTTTCTTCTATTCCTATTATACTTACTTTCGATCGTATGTGGGTGATCTGAGGACGTATTGCATTTAGGCAAATAGTATAATTTTTTTAAATATTATTTCATATTTAAATTGTGCAAATAGAAACACTAACACTACTAAGTAAACCGTAAACTATGGGTATTATAATCACAGTACTCTAAGAACAGTAAATTGTCTTCATAGACATGTGCCACTACCGATACCGTTTTGAGTGTGCATGCGCACCGCATATATCTACTGCAAGTACAGATGTTATGAAAAGTACGTAGATGTATAGATTACGATGTATTTTTATACCGGTTAAATTAAAGCCTGTCAAACAAGTCTAAATTAACATGAAATATTAAGATTTATCCATTCTGTTGGTTCGTCAATGACTGTATAAGTGCACTTTATATTCATAAAATAGATTTGTAATTATATTTTTTCATCGGTATAATGGATTTAAATGTAACATTCATTTACGTACTCTTGTACCTATAGTATCGAGAGGAGTATTAAACATCCACATTTTATCCACTATAAAGTTGTCCCCTCTTTCTAAATAAGGGGATGATGTCAATTGGGCACTTAAGGAATTGGATAGAAAAATTTTAGTTTAATACGAAAGGAAATGTTAAGATACGAAGGATATAGGAGGAATAGGATATTGCTTATACGAATGGATCAAATAGTGTAATAGCTCAAGTATGTTGAGATGGTAACTTGAGCTTTTGGCCGTAAGTCCAAGTACACTAATGTATTTAAATACCATCATTATCCACATATTACAACAATGAGGATGGTGACCACAACTCTTGAATTCTCTTCATCCTGTACTTCAGCCAAAATAGAGTCATTTTGGTAGCTAATGTAGAAAAAAGGGCCCCACTAGTCGTTGACTATATTACAGTATAGTACAAAAAGATCACTTATCAACTTTAAGGCGCAAGCAGCAATAAAAAAAAGTTATTTGTTGTAAAAACGAGATGAATAATTTTCTTTATTTTTAAGGGTCATTAAGAATAATTTACAGCTCAAAAAGCTTTCACACTGCGTTAACTCTCTTTAATCAGTCGCAATGTAGCAATTTTAAATTACCAGATCTTATTCACACATTTTTTTTCTTTAAGCCAACTACCCAAATTACGTTGGAGTCAGTGCCAAGTACTACGGTACGGCTTAACTTTGATGTTTTAAGAGGAACGACTGCCATCAGACATCTACAACGCAAGTATTGAATATCGAAGTTCTGTAGAAAGAATTTCGTGAGAGTTTTTAGGATTTCAGCTACCCCTAACGATTACTAAAGATATTCATATGTAACCGGAAGTGGCGGCTTAACTTGCTCTCCTAGGTACGAAAGGGCCTCAAGATGGTAAGAATGGTTACGAATAGACATGAATGACGTAGATAGACACATATGTACATGTTATAAAAATACCTTGATGTTTCCTGGAAGGATATGCCACGGTAAACAGGAATCAAAATGAGAGATCATGAAACAATTAAATACGTTTCTGTTGATTGTGCTGATCACTCTTTGATCTGTTGTACACTTAAGATTTAGGTGAATTAACTGACTTTAACTCAAGAGGGTCAGGAACGTCAAGTTAAAACTCATAACTCGCTTTGAAAGGTGTATAGCACTCAAGCACACGGTACACACCCATACACGCTTTGACCACCATACTCGTATAAATAATATAAATACACCACAGTTACAGATCACCGAGATATAATGTGCAGTGGTGCAATTCCGGTGACCAACCAGATATCACCGCTCGGTCATAAATCGGTTCTCCACACCGCGTAGACTTATAAAGAGTTCTTATTCGTTTTCTCTATTAGAGGTACCGATAAACCAAGAGTAATGTATAGGAAAAATAATAGAGAGATTACATCTAATTATTCACCAATTGTTACTATACTCGGACCAGATATAAATACGTATACTCGTAAATAATTATCCAACGAAAGTAATAGACAATAAAGACTTACTACTCCCGCTACGTTCGGCTACCTTAATGATAATTAAGATGAGGCCATGCCCAGCTTTCACGAACGTTCTGCCTTCACTGGAACCCCGATCGACTACCCCTGACCGACTGCCCCGATTCCCTAAAACCCTGTATATTTCTCTCGTCTTCCACCTCACTACCTGCTGCTTTTTGTTGATAATTCCATAAAACCCTATGGCATTGTTGTTTAGCAGATGCCTTGGGAATCGACGTGCAAAGAGTCCTGTTAACAACCTTTTTTAAGCATTCGTGTTAAGAGTGCAATAAGTCTTTTACATGTAATTGCACAAAAGAAATCTATTTGTTAAGGTTGACCCTTTTTTATCGTCTAGGTCTTTTCATCACATGTACGTATTGCAGACGTCTAAAAATATATTGCTACAATAATTGTAAGATCTTAATGATGTGATGGTATTAGGTACTAATATCTAAAATGTCTTAACAAACTTTTAGTACATACACTCTACTAACTGTCACGTATCCGTACAAATGCCCATTTTCCTTACCAAAGTTTCCTGTGAATCGTATCTAACTATTGTGATATAATAGAAATTATAAATAAGTTCTTCTCGAACTGAATTCCCTACCTACGTTACAAAGCTCATTGTTGTATTAAGCTGTGGTTTCAACAGGAGTTTCCAACCATGTTTGTATATAAGTGGATTAAATTCTAACTTGGCAAGTCCACTCAAGTGTTCGTAGTTTGTGAAATCTTTGGAAATTATGCTCTTACTGCTTAGTTTGTAGGAGGTTTTGTGTTTAGTGGTATGTTTATGTACTGATATTTTAGCAAGGTGAGTTGATGTATGATTTGTTTTTATAAAATTGAAAGGAAATCGTATTTTGTCAGTGGTAATAATTCTATACGTAGCAACAAGTATACTTTTAAGCTGTTAGTGACATTTTAAATTGTTATGCTATCGCAGCATCAAAACTAATTATTGTGTCAAAGCAATGAAATTTATTATATTAATAATTACAGCAAAGCTTCCGTTAAATATTTATCTTAATTCTAGAATATTTCGTGATTTTTTTAATTTAATAGATTTTATTCGAAACATTGCCACAACTAAAAGACAGACCTATTAGAGGAAAATGGTTATTTTTTAATAAAGGCATTGATTGCACTATTCTCTATGTATATAAAACCTTGAACAGAAAGTTATTTCTTGAAATATAATAGAAAATATATTTTCATACTATAAACGCATCTAATAACATGTTCATTTCTATTTGGTCACCTTCGAAACAATGATCGCTTGACACAATTATGTGATATAGTTATTACAATAAAATACTAAAAGATTGTAATTTAACATACACGTATTGTACATGTATTAAAACCTAAATTATCTATTACTAGGAAACATTACAGCATAAGGAATAATATAATCGTTTGAAATAGCACACAATACGTTTGAAGGACTTGGTTGCCTTTCACGTAAAACATTTTGTTACCACATTACGTCGACTTGTGTGACATAATGTGATTTCAATCGTTTAATCTCAGAACCTCTCGGAACCGAATCGACTTGTTCGTTATCTGGGAAGGTTCACAAGGCCGCTGCAGATCGCGACACCGCGACAATGATGGATGTTCACACTTGATGGATTGCTTGTGACGTATGATGCAGCACGAGACTACACGATATGAAACCGATATATTATTTTCATAATACTTAAGAGTGCATATTACTGTCATTATAGCCTGCGTTGGAGGTATAATTAGAATGTTAATACAAGTTTAGAGTTACATATGTACATAATAGCCTTTACCAAGTTCCAGTTCTGACCGGTATGATAACTTCCTACCTACAATATGATGACTGAATAAATTAGGTTTAATACAATTTCATGTAAAATGATTTACTGAAAAGCTATTTATAAATTTATGATATACTGCTATGATATATATCTACGCTATATGGCTGACAGAAGATGAAAGTGGGAAGCTTAGGATCGAACCAAGTGACGTGCAATTGGAGAGAGACCTGTGTTCAGCAGTAAATTTTAATATACTGACGTTATCATTTTCAGTAACATATCATTATTAATATGTAACAAATATGTAACATATCAGTTACTGAAAATTGGACATTTAAATTGAAATACAAAATTTTGAAAATAAAGGTTAGGGTTGGTGGTATGAATACCTAGAGGAAGGAGATGCTGGAGGGTTTCGATCGTGACCCCTGGGGTCGCCCTTATCGTGCGGTGCGACAAAAGCTCCGCACGTCAGGCCCCCCGCTTACAGAGACACTCCAGCCCAGCTTCCTGCGGAAAGTGGTCGAGGGTCTTTTCCCGCAGCGGGCGGAGCACACACCCCCGTCGATGGCCTTCATGGTCGAAGACGACGGGGGACGGAACGAGGATAATGTTCCGCCCGTCAGGGAATCGGAGATAGGGGCGGTCGTTCTACGGATTCGCTCTAAGAACACCGCCCCTGGGCCAGATGGGATACCTGTCCGAGTGCTGGCGCGAACCCTCGACCACATGTCGGATCGCCTCGGAGAAGTCCTAAACGCCAGCTTGGCGTCCGGGCGCTTTCCTGAGGGTTGGAAGAGCGGGAAGCTGGTCCTACTACGGAAGCCGGGACGGCCGGCCGATTCGGTCGCGGCCTATAGGCCCATCGTGTTGCTGGACGAGGCGGGTAAATTGTTTGAGAGGATACTCTCTGCCCGCATCGTCCGGCACCTCTGCGAGGTGGACCCCGATCTGTCGGACGCCCAATACGGGTTTCGAGCCGGGCATTCGACAGTCGATGCTGTATTGCGCCTGAGGGCCGTGACTGAAGAGGCGGTGAGCTGTGGTGGTGTGCTGTTGGCGGTGTCGTTGTACATCGCCAACGCATTTAATAGTCTGCCATTTAGCTGCATCAGGGAAGCACTCCACTACCACGGGGTGCCAGAGTACCTGAGGCGGCTTGTGGCAGACTATCTTGAGGAGCGTACCGTCATGTACGAGGACCGAGATGACATTCTGAGGCGGCGGCCCATGTCGTGCGGTGTTCCACAGGGGTCTGTCCTTGGACCACTCCTGTGGAATGTGGGATACGACTGGGCCCTTTGAGGTCGTCTTCCCCCCGGGCTGGGCGTAATTTGTTACGCCGATGACACATTGGTCACGGCCCGGGGGGCGAACTTTCAAGAGGCGGCGCGCCTGGCCACCGTGGGAGTCTCTTTGGTGGTCGGGCGCATTGAGGCGCTGGGTTTACGAGTGGCCCTAGATAAGACGGAGGCCCTTTTGTTCCATGGGCCCCGTCGTGGTCCACCACCCGGCGCCTCTATCGTAGTCAATTCGGTCCTCGTACCGGTTCAGGCCCAGATGAAGTATCTGGGCCTGATCCTCGACGGCAGGTGGCTCTTCGACGAGCACTTCCGACAGCTTTCTCCAAAGCTGGTCGGCGCTGCTTCTGCCCTTGGGCGACTTTTGCTGAATTTGGGTGGAGCCAGCGTCGCGACGAGACGGCTATACAAGGGGGTTGTCCAGTCAATGGCGCTGTATGGTGCACCGGTGTGGGCGGCGGCTCTGACCGCCCAGAATGGGGCTCGCCTCTGGCGCCCTCAGAGGATATTGGCGGTTAGAGCCATACGCGGTTACCGCACCGTATCGACGGAGGCGGCGTGCGCCTTGGCCGGAACTGCCCCGTGGGATTTGTAGGCGGAAGTGCTCGCCGAAGTTTATCGGCGGACGGCTGACTTCCGGGCGGATAGCGGCATACGGACCCCGCCCGAAGAGGTACGTGAGTGGCGTGAGGCCGCTCGTCGAGCCACAATGGCTCGTTGGTCGTCCCGGTTGGAGACTCCATGTGCTGGCTTTGCACTCGTGGAGGCTCTCCAGCCGGTCATCGCCGAGTGGGCAGGGCGGCAGCACGGGACCCTTTCCTTCCGACTGACGCAGGTCCTTTCCGGGCACGGTTGCTTCGGGAAGTATCTGCACTCAGTCGCCAGGAGGGAATTGAGTCCTGCCTGTCACCACTGCGACTGCAGTGAGGACTCGGCTCAGCACACGCTAGCGGTTTGTTCCGCCTGGGCGGCGCAGCGTGGGGTCCTCACTGCAGTTATTGGAGGAGATCTCTCGCTACCGGCCATCATACGCTCCATGGCCGGTAGCGACAGTTGTTTTACCGCGGTCGCAACCTTCTGCGAAGACGTGATTTCGCGGAAGGAGGCGGCGGAGAAGGCCCGGGAGGACGATCTCCACTCGGACCAAATTCGCCGCCGGCGAGCCGGGCGGCGGAGGCGCGCATACCAGCGCCTCATGCCAGCTTGAGTGTGGCCGCGGGTGGACGGGACGGGTTTTTTCCCTCCATCCGCTATAGTGGCCAGCCGCAAGGAGGCGACGTCCGCGTGTGCCGTACGTCGCCTAAAAGGAGAGTTTATCCGCAGATGGTACCCGCATGAGCGGGCAGGCGCTAGGAGGGATCTGGATGTCGTAATAACAGCTGTTCCCGGATCCCTCCTATGTCAGGCGCAGAGTGGCACACCGTGTAGTTTTAGTCGGTCCGATTCCGACACACCGAGGGGGTTTCCACACGTTAAAAAAAAAAAAAATGGTGGTATGAATATCTAAGTGAATTTTAACTATTTTAGTTGTACCATTGTGTAATTTCAGTGTTTCAAATTAGTAAAATCAATTAAAACTGTAATTTCGTTTCAGTGATGGATCTTGCGTAATCAACCATTGCTTCCGTCATAAGAATTGCACAATCACCATTTAATCAATGAAGTTATAAAGTAAGTGAATTGTTATTTACTTCAAAATAACACTAAAATAATGAAACAATTAGTTGGTTGTGATATAAAGGAATATTTCGATAAGTAAATTCAGTACTGTTAACGTGAAATCAAAAAATGATTCAGCAATTTGACGTCTCATGTCATGACATTTTATGTATATTCGTTGTCAGAGGCAAAATCCTAAAAGGTAATTTAATTATTATCTATTATTAAAAACGGTATAGCTAAATCACTAAAATTTAATGACAGTTTTTTAGATTGTCCAAGGAATTCACATAAATGTTACACAGTAACATAATTATATGTATTTTCGTAATACAGAATGAACCCCACAACGGAGTCTGTCCAACAAAAAACAAATTGATCGTAGATGAGATCGACTTTTTATCATTTATCTCAAAAACTGTGTCGAGATTGTTTCGAGATTGATGTTCATTCACTTATTTTGTCCACTATCTTAATAGATTTTAAGTGTCGACCTACATCCACATCTCGAGCACCTTGGTAGGTTTATTGAAAGAAGTCGAATATTTTCTTTATAACATTACAAACATGAACTTCAAAATACCAACAATAAATATTTATGTATAAATCACTAAAAGTTTACAAGCATATATTTTATACAAGAAATTTTCAGGACTTGTGGTCTACTTTGAAAATCATCAAAACCGTGTTATGAGCTCCGTTGACCTGCCTAATTGGAAGAGTAGTTTCTCAGTTATTTAGCACTTTAAAAATATTCAAGCTGTTACAAATTTTCAGGTGCGTAAGTTGAAAGAAGCACATAGATCATTAATCAAGAATCAGGACACCAACTGTCTAGGCTCTCGTGAAAGGAATATTTGTTATTCCAGTTACTTCCACTCCGCATGTTCACGTCACACGTGATTGAAAGGAGCCATAAGCCATCTTGATTTATTTAGACAGTTATATAACTTCCAATCGATGTGATCTCCCTATATATTTGTTCCATTTCCTGGAGGGATATTAAAGAAAATTATTCACCTTGCAGCCGTAGAAAGTGCTAACAATCTACATAAATTAGGAAACTCTTCACCTCTTAAATAGAAAATTCAGATAGCGTCAAGTGAAGTTGAATTTATTAAATTTTGTAAGAAATACCGCGTTGATTTTGGGGTTATTTAGTGGCGTACTCGCTCGGTGAGCGGAATGAGTAAGATGTAATTTAATTTCAATATAAATCATACTATTCAAAGAGTTGTAATTTACGTCAAGTGACGTTGCGAGTTTTGAGCTGGTGTTTATCATGCGTAATTATTTATCATTAACTAAAACCTGAGTAAGCGCTTGTCGCAATAATTTATTAAACACTCCAAACTATTTAGTAATTTATGTACATATTTTAAGTAAATATTACTGTAACTATAGTTTATTTCAATATTTTCCTTTTTATATTTAAAGAGGTTTATCAAATATTGATGCAGGATTTTATTGTGCATATAACGCTTGTGACACGGTATGTCCCACTTTACTCATTAGTAAGGCTCATAATTACTTGCTACTAATGTCTGCGAACCAATATCAGGTATACACGCTATGCCAACTGATGCTATCTTTTGACATTTACTGATAAAAGTTTATTTATGGTTATGTTTTACAGGTTGCTGATCACGGTATAAAAGGTGATCATGAATGAGATTTTTCTTTGCATATTTCGATGAAGCTTCTTGTTTAGTAATTCTAGTGCTATAAAGATAGCGATATGTTGAGTATAGGCGTATTATCTAAAGTTACTTTACTTCAAACCTTAGCTGTAGCAAGAATACAGTTTTCATAAAAGACTATAAATATTATAACACGAATTTACCTAAACCGTCTTTTTCGCAACACACAAAACTTCATACAGAATGATTTTACTACATTTTAGCATGGAAACGTCTGAAATACATACTTAACACCTACTTATTTGGTGTTTATTCTGTTTTAAGTCGAATGTCTACAGATATTTGGCACACTTTTCTCTGGTAAAGAAATAATGGGAAATATATAAGCGAGTGTGCGATATGGATTCAATATCAGTCAATATCTCGAGATTGACACTTCTATTACATCAGATGTCATAAAAATCTTACTCCACGACGTCAATTTTTGTGTAAATATTAACATATAACATGTTTATTTTAATACGAATGGGATATTCTAAAGATATACCTTTTGTACATTACTCACACTTTTGAGATTTACATACATGTTTTTTTAAGCATACAAACTCATTTTACAAAACCATTATTTCCACGTTGACAAGTGTTCCAAACATTTGAAATATTTTTTTGTGATAACTTGGACTTTATTGCTCTCCACAATCCTTTATAAGAAAAGTATCTACAATAGCGCAATAAAAAAAGGTTATATTCATTGATTCCAAAATAATTGAATTTCATAAAAAAACTTACTAGGAAATTTACTTTCTCTTTACAAATGCAGCGAAGTACTTAATGTTATTTGTTTGTAACTGCTGAGGACGTTATATATTTATATATTGTACATTAACTCTTGATATCA
This sequence comes from Hypercompe scribonia, assembly GCA_949316085.1. NCBI lineage: Eukaryota > Metazoa > Arthropoda > Insecta > Lepidoptera > Erebidae > Hypercompe > Hypercompe scribonia. Next base: position 7,306,551 of record OX438972.1, on the reverse strand, counting down.
TTTTTTTTATTTTTTTTTATTTTTTGTTTTGTTGACGGTGTGGAAAATCCCTTAGGATCTCCGGCTCCTCAGGGACGCAGGAGCCAGGAGTATGTGGTGTTTCCACTAAAAACCACCCCGGCGGCCGGTCTCAGGCGTCCTACTCTTGATACCAAATGTTCATCATAGTCATTAGCCATCTAACGTAAAACGATGCGTAAAAATTTTTGTAAAAGGTTTACTTGCAGAAATAAATATCTTTTATTATTAAATGATGGTAAGGGACTTGCTTAGTTATTATGTCGATGCAGATGTGTATTATATAGATTAATACTAATAAGAAAGTATTTACTGGGACTTCAGAAGTTACAAAGATAACTGGTGTGGATGATTTGTTCACTTACGCCGGAAGTTGTTTTTCATGAAATTTTAAAATATGGAAAATATATACAGAGTAACAAAGCACCTCATTCTTTTTAAAGTCACTTAAAAAAGTATTTAATCGATCGTCTATTCATATTAAACCTCACTGTGTTCGTTACTTTAATATTTACAATACTATATTGAAAAGCACATGTTTGTAAACAAAAAATTTTGTAAATATTTACTTTGTACATGCTCTAGTTTGTTACGACCATCGTTACGACACTGTTTGGCGTAACTCGTGACAGGCAAGAATAGAAAATTACACAGAATTAAACAACACGCACAAGGCAAACAAATGGTTATTTATTATCTGTCAAAATATATTCGATTAAGTATTGAAAGAATGTAAGTATTCAAATATATCGCGATAAAATCAATCCTTCCCCTTTGAAGTAAAACAAGCTTAAAAAAGTATATGTTGTTTGCTATCAAATAATATTTAACTACTGATATAGTCTATCATTCATTTAAACAACTTCAGTTGAAGAAGTAAGGATGACATGCATAGAAATTCATTACATTTATTTTTTCATGATACTTCAAAATGTAAATTAATTTCAAACAGGTTCAATTTAATGAGACGTTTTATAGGTTTGTTTTTCGGTACTTTTTGATTGAATTGTGTATTGAAAAAAAAATATATTGTACAACTTCCCTGTTAATATACGTCGTCTTGCTTCAAGTGAATTGGCAGGAGATAGCAAGAATAAAATATACACACCTCTATTCTTGTATCTGTGATCCAGAACGTGGATTAATATTTTAAGCGCGTACCTTGATTCGACGCACGTATACAAAGGGAGGCTAAGAAATATTAAACGTCTATAAATCCAGTTTACTCTGCATAGTTAACGAGAAAAATATTCTGGTGCGTTTTGCTAGAGAATCATTTATTGTCACATTGTTCTGTAGGATTATTACAAGACAAATATTTTTCTTTTGGGTTCGCATATTAAGATTCTTTGTTTGCTATATTTTCTAGTTCATTAAGTAAAAATAAAGTATACAAGTAACTTGTAAACTAAATAAAATAACTTACAAGTATACTAAATAAGCTTATTTAATTCCATATCAAGCATATAATAAAGTCATCCAACCATCAATAATTTGTATAAAATTAAATTGAAGTACTGTTTGCATAATTATTTATTAATTTAATCAGTCTGTTCATTATGAAAATTTGTACCAAATAATGTAAATCAGATAATGAATGTTGCCTCGTGTATTCGGAAATGGGCCAATGTGTATTTAACTGTATTTATTATCACATTTTTGTGTTTATAGAATGCACTATAAATATCAGCTGTTTCTTTTTGAATATTACGGTAATAGATAATTCTATAAAATAAAATTGTCAAATATTTTACAATACTTTTTCTGCTTGATAATATAGGCAGGGCCAAGAATTTATTAATATTTGTAAGTGACATCCCGCGCAAGTATTTCGAAGATGTATTTTTTAAAAAATAAATTCCATCTAATTCTTGTAAATAAACAATTTTTATATTTTTTTATACGATTTTTTCAAATGTTAACTAATTCGTGGTTTATCTATATAATTTCTAATTTTATGTACTCTTACGCTGTATTCTCTATATAAATTCCTCAATAACACCCTATATAAATGAAGTAACAACGGCTCCAAAGCAAAGTAACATAACCTACTTTTTGTGACTTATGTGCCTTTTTAAAACTAGACTTGATCGTGATATGAAACAAATGAAGTGATTTACTTATTACCTAATACAAATGTAAGGCGCGACAATCTATAACATTTCTGTGACGTAAATTAGATGCTGGTTAACACATCAATGTGTATTGTATTTTTGTATTACCCACTTCAAGTTCTGTTAGGTACATTACATAATCTATAGAAGGCTAACAACGTGGCTTCTGATTTGCAGGTTTCATCAATGTAGTTGCTCACGTCTGCTCTTTTGGCCATTGTTCTATCATAAATTCCTAGGTTCGAGAATGGATAAAATATTTTAAATTATTACTATTCTTAAAACTATATTTACTTTGAATAAGTCAAAGAATATTGTAGTTCTAGCATAATTATGAGGAGATGCTTCATATCTAAAATTACATAATTTTCTGAATTTTTACAACAATTTAATAAACAACCTTTTGAAAAACAAAAATATAATTTTAAAAACTATAAAATACACAATCTGTTAGCCTTTATTATGGGTTTAAATAATTTATTCTCAAAGTGAAAAACTATTCCTTATTTTAATTTAATAATAATACAGTTACTTATAACGACCATCGAGAACTCTCTGATGTTGAATAAACACTAGGGGTATTTATTTTAGCTGTGCTTATTCTAATACAGTAGGACAACATACAACACAACACTTCACAACCACTTCTTGAAGAAGTGACAATCGCTACATCGTGGCCTACTACAATTTTGTTCTGAAAGCATCAATAACAGCATTATTTATTCTCATCCAGTTGCTCATCATCCATTAAAGGTCTTCTGAAGTATAAAATATGTTCTGAACAAACTTTCTCAGAAAACTCTTTAAAATAAATATCTCAGAGTAATATTTAACACATTTTACGATACGTAGTATCGGTAAAAAATGTCACCCCAGAAAGATTTTATTTCTAAACCACACTATTGGGGATGTTCGACAACATTCACGTTGAATGCGCAGTAATCTAAAACAGGATACGAGTGTAATCCCTACGCATCGTAAATCACACGGATATCGCGGATGTAACAAAAGTTATAGTACCACCATAAATTTCTTGTATTGACTGTGTGACCCGTATCTGGGATCTGATCTGGTGGACATATAACGTTTAAGTATGTCTCGTGTTATATATTTGACAGAACAGTTATATGTGCTCTTTGTTAAAATCTGTGCGTGGTGGATATACCTTTAAGATCTCTGCCCACTACCCCGTAGCATACCATGACCGTGCTAGGAGCGTAACAGCTATAAAAATAAACTTTGTATTGTAATGTACTAACACTTGCCCACTAGACCGTTCCGTCACCAACTAACACCGTCACGTGCCATGCACGGAACGTCAACTATTTGTCGGAGGGAATATTTTACCGGTACGGACACGATACGTGCATGGCTCGCGACGTTGCCAGACTGCTGCGCGCAGGCAGCTAAACGGTGATAGACCGGGGAGTATGACCGTTATAAAGACCGTTTTAGACGCGTTGTAGCAGCGTTGCTCTGTTGCCAGTCAGTTCGTTAGTTCAACGAGAAGCGTGAATGCGTATAGACGTGTAAAACAATGGAGGACGAAAAACTAATAGAATGTGTACGTCAATATGAGTTTTTATACAATTTACAACATCCGAAGTATATGGATAGTATAAAAAAAGAAATGGCTTGGAAGGATATATCGGAACAACTAAAACAACCAGGTATGTTAATTAGTATTTAATTATCGTTTATTTCATAAAGTAATTTAATTACAAGGTGTCCAGTCTAATTGCCCTTGAGACGTTTGGAAAAAATCAGCAAATAGATTGCGTACTTCAAAAGCGGTGGACACTGCATTACCTCCATGGTGTCTTAGGTTATTAAACTGTACAGGAGTATTGGTTTCCGTAAAAGATACAGTTTCCCCGCGTCTTATAAAATTATGTAATATGCAAGTTGTTAATACAATTTTTTCGGCATATTCTGGTTTTAAATGCATACGTCTATTATAAATACGAAATTTTTGACTTAAAATACCAAAAGCATTTTCTACTACACGTCTTGCACGGCAAAGGCGATAGTTAAAATGGCGTTTCTTGCTATCGTTAATCGACTGTTGCGAGGGATAAGGTCTTAGAAGATTGTTTTTTAAGGGGAAAGCTTCATCTCCTAATATTACACACGGTGCACTCACATTAGTCCCCGGCAAACATCTGTTACTGGGAATATTAAATTTATTCTCGAATATAGCTTTGCCCAGTTTTGATTTTGACAAAATACCGCCATCACTATCTTTGCCGAAAGCACCGACGTTAACAGCTATGAAGTTATAATTGGCGTCAACCACAGCCATAAGTACGATAGAAAATGTTTTTTTATAATTAAAATACAAAGAACCACTGTTTGGTGGTGCTAAAATAATAACATGCTTTCCGTCTATAGAAGCTACACAATTAGGAAAATTCCATTTATTCCAAAAGTCTTCTATATTTTTCTCCCATTGTTCGATGCCAGGCGTCGGGATACTTTCTCGCAGTACATTTTTTATTACAGCATCACAAACTTCTAACACAGCACATCTGACAGTACTGATTCCCATACGATAACTAAAAGCAATGGTTGTAAACGAATCACCTGTTGCTAAGTACCTGGAAACAAAATATAAATATTAATCGTGTACCTAATTATTTTTACAGCTGCAGCTTGCAAACAAAGATGGCAAGGGTTAAGGGATGCATACAGACGAGCAGTAAATAAGAAAAGAGGCAAAAGTGGACAAGCAGCGAAAAACATTAAGAAATGGAAGTATGAAGAAGAAATGGCTTTTGTTGCTTCGTTCTTTGTCGAGAGAAAATGTTTAGAATCCGTTGAGCTGACAAGTGACGATGAAGAGTCACAGCAGAATAACGATGCAGGAATTGAAATTCAAAACCATCACGTCGGCAATGAAATCAATAATACTGTTGCTATGGATATTGCTACTGCAGAAAATATTACAGTCACTGAAGTTCAGAAAGACGATGTCATTATTGACAGTAACAAATCCTCACAACCACCACTCAATCAAGCAAAAAAGTCCAAAACAATAAAGAAAGCTAGAATTCTACCACCACAATCAGCATCTGCTGTATTGATGTCGAAATTGTTAGAAGCACAAAATGCATCTAAACGAGAACACGATGAATTAGACCGTTTCTTTTTGCATATATCGGATACAGTAAAGAAGTTTTCTCCCTACTTACAAGCAATGGCAAAAAACAAAATTTTCAGTTTAGTTTCCGAAATGGAGCTACAGCAACTTGCACCACCTAACTTTGTTACAACAGCAGAATATGCCTATAGTTCATCTCCAGCATCGACTTCTTCGAGCGTACAAGCAAGTGCTACACCTATGCCTCAGTCTCCTGAGCTTTGGAACGCTAACGAGTGGAATGATAATAATTAATTAAACAAAAAATGTTTTTCACAATAAACAAATTGGTATTTAAATTTCAAGTATCAAATTCAGTTTGATACTTTACTAGAAATATTAAAGTTTCATTAAATATTAATTATAAACAAATTGTTTTTTACTTACCGCAAACACACAGCAAGCTTTTCTTTAGGTGGCAGACATTCTCTAAAGTTTGTGTTTTTTTTGGCAATGTTATTTTCAATTTTTTTCAGCAAATCGTTAAATTGGTAAGTACACATACGGAAGTATTGAAAAAACTTTTCTTCGTCATCAACTAAGTGCCTGAATAATGTCCAATATTCTCCTTCGGTTTTACGTCTTTTTATAGAATTGTGAATCCAGTAGCGTCGAGTGCTTTTTTGGCATTCCTCTTCCTCTTCATCCAAAATGATAGCAATTATTGCCAGTTGTTCAACCGTTAGTTTTCTTATAGCCATAACTATTTCAATATTTCACCACTTTAACGCGTCTACGCAACAATGAGAGTTGTACGAGAATGAAACCGTGCTGCACGAGCGTATCGAAAGGATTCCTGCCGCGTTATATACGGGCATCATACAGATTACATACGTGCAAAATACGGGTTACATACGGGTTCAGAACGCTGTCGACCCGCTTCAGTGGGTTAAGTAGAGCGTATCGGATTGCTTTCCGTGCCCGACACGTTCCTAGCACGGTCATGGTTAGCTACGGGATAGTGGGCAAAGACCTTTTTATGCTGTACCTTGTAAACCGTGTGTGGGTCCTTTTTATGTCCACTCCACCGATACAATCACACTGGCGACACTTTAAAGTACTCATATTTTCATATTCCAGTTACAGAATACTGTGAAATACTGTAATAGCAGACCATATAAATAAAAAGAAACCAACACGGACCGACAGTCAATTCGGTGCGAAGACTGACTTTTTATGAGGTTGACCGCCTGCTTTAATTTGTAATATGTCTAAAACAAATCACTTTATAAAAATAAAGTTATGTCTAAATTATAATTTAGTATTTATTAAGGAGCTGATCTCTTCAAAATAAGTATTATTACATAAGTTTAATTTCTAAGATCGAAACTTGTTCATCGTTCGCTGTCCTACTTAATTATCATTTCTAAATAGTACCTAATTGAAAATGTATATTATATTAGAGTTTTGACGTATCAATCAATCCATTAGTGTAAAACAGCGTAATGGTCATAACACAGGCCTTGCACAAAGTGCATCATTGCCCTCGGTCCTCCGTTTTTGCGCATTCTATCTGCGTCAAACAACTTTTTTCAGTTGTCAATCAATCTGGCTGGCCCTACCTTTAGTTTACTATTGTGCAGTCTCCACTTCAAAATACGTTTTCTTCACTGCTTATTAGTCCTCCGATAGCGTTGTGGGCCTATTGACACTTCAACATGCGTATGCTATGAGCTTTGTCGAAGATTACGATTCTTTGGTTTTGATCGTTAATAAGTCATAAATACTTTACCACCTTTATGGAAAATAATATTATAGATTTTGTTATTTCTTCAACGATCTATTGTTCTGTATTTTGCTTAACCAGAAGTGTTTTTTACTGACTAGTTCTCGACGTGATGACGTCATCTTCTCGATTTTTGAGTTTTGTGTATTTGTATGACCGTACTCTACAATTTAAAAACGGCATTGTTATTTCATTAGACACTCATTTATTTCTGTTTTTTTACAGATATTATAAATATTCATATACAGATCATTTATATTAAGATATAATAGTTAGCTAAATAGAGTCAAAAATACTAAGGACTTACATGCTAAACCTAACGGCTAAGTTAATTAGCTGATCACTCCCAATGTGATGACATTAAGTAATTAATTAATTTATTATTTATTAATTTATTAACACACACAACTATTATTACAGACAATTAATCACATGCAACAGTGTAGTAAACAAGAATACTAATTGGCCATAACGCAATAAACAACAAGGGTGAATTCATTCTGTGAACATGAGAACAAGTCAATTCTATCCGCCATAAGGTTGAATGCCCGTAGCGTAGTGAGTGGTGCGTGTTGCAGCAGGCTCCTGCGCGCGTTTGGTATTAAAAACACGGCGGCCTCCACGTTCTCATCTGGGACAGACAGCCACACAGCCACTTATGTTTCTTCGAATCATTTTATATAAATAGGTGGCCAGTGAAATATAAAAATGTCCCTTCCGTTTTATATAAAAATCTCAGACTATTTTTTAGATTCATTCAAGTGACAACTTAAATTTTGCATCGTGTAATGGCCAAGTCACTGCTTTGCTTTTTACAAGCACTTCGAATAACACTCCTTCGTTGTTATTTACCTGGCTATTGAGGTCCCCATTTACTTTAGAGAGGAAAATGTAAATTCTCGGCAGTTTACGCAGAAACAGTTCGCAATGCGAAGTATTTATAAAGAAAATGAAATACTAATATAATCTTTGCCCTACATAGAGCTTCGCATGAAAAAGATTATTGAATATTTTCCGCCAACGCGAAAAATTTCGTATTCATTGCCTCCCGTTATATTATTTAAGGCAAACAGGGTCAGAAGTATCGTGTAGAAATATAAAATATTTCTTGAAGTCAAAATGTTCGGGTTACTGAACCTTATTAATGTTTTAGATGGGTAACTGTTTGTTATAAGTCACGTCTTTAAACGGTTACTTTTACTATCTAATTTGATATTAATACACTCAGCAATATTTAAATGACATCCTATGTGTATTAATATGCTAAAGTTATTGTTCCTCATGTTATTATTGTATGTTATATTAGAACGACAACATGGAATAGAACACGGGTCAGCGCGTTTTATGTTAAAACAAATTGTTTCAATAATAAAATTAATACCATTTCCTTTGCCTCCATGTCAAGAGAAAATAAATAGTTGAGACATACTTCTTATGGATTTAAAACTGAGAAGTAATAACTCACACCAATTCGAAATTTGAATGAATGGAGATTTATAATACAGAAAATGCTAAGTTTATTGTTTATTATTAAGACTAAAGCTTAAAGTGCCCAGTTAAGGTTTCTTTAAATCAATAAACATATTTTCCGATAATAAGTTGGCATTAGGAGGCCGAATCGACATAAAAATGCGGCTAGTCGATTAATTCAAATTTTTGAAATTATCTTAAAGACAAAACGTTTGCTGGTCAATTGTTCTGATTTACTTTATCTACCCTTATAGACCAATGGTATTTAATAATTTAATCGCATAGACGTAACATTAACTTGTGAATATTAAAGCTTCCATGACATGACCTAAACTAAAAATGCTCTGCTTTTTGCTTTGAAAATAACTAAAAATTTATTACGAAAATGTAGCTAATACAGTGCCATTCATTGACACTAATTGAAATTAAATACTATGGAAACAAATTATTGGTAATATACTCCGAAGTGTATTATTAAATCCAGTTGACATTCAGAACACCCACGCACAGTATACAAAGCTGACATGGTGACGTATACGCCCACGACATTGAATATAAACCGATACGCATATCTACAGCGAAAGATTAAACTTCAACCGTGTAATCATACTTATTATAATACATACTCAGTTTAAAACTATATTATATCAATAGTCAATATATCTTTTTACTTACAACATTTTTAAGTAAAGAAGGGAAAAACGGCTTGCCATATGCTTTTATGTCTTGATATAAGTGACTAAGTTCTTTTAATGTAAGTACATCTTGCAATCGTCGGTCGTGTTTAACTGTCTAGTACATGTTTAACATGCCAATAGTCCTTAAGACCTTTTAAATTTGGCCTACCAAGATTGATAATTGATCGTCATCTTCTCAGCCAAAAAACGTCAACTTCCTTTTATATAACATACTACTATAGTATTAAATTTTAATAAATATTCAAAAGATATTACATTAGAGGTACATCTTGGAATAGACGTTTCGATGAGTGAGATAAGTGGGAGGGGACACCTTCTGTAGTTACAGGTTGACTGGATTAGTAAAGCTCATTAGCAAAGCAGGTATTTGCAGGCAATGATTTTTTTAAACATTATTGACAGTTGACTGCACGGTTGACCTAGTGGTTTAAGCGGTCACCACGCCGCTCCCTACTGCGCTGAGTGTTGTGGGTTCAAATCCCACACGGTAGAACATTTTGTGTGATCCATAAATTGTTGTTCTGAGTCTGAGTGCTCTTTGTGGCCGTTTCTTGTACGTTTGTAAAGTCTCCCGCGACACAGGATTTATTTCTAGTGCGGGCGTTGTTCTTTTTAAAACAGAAAAAAAAACAAAATTGTTACATACTGGACTCAGCACACCTCCAAACTCAAGAGTAAAAAATACTCTGTTGGTTTTAGAATGACTCCACCAGTCTCAGAGCCTTTGAGTGGGCCTCCGTTATTCGCATTTAGTCCGTGAAAATTGGTAGACACATGTTGTCTATAAAGCTATGGTATCATTTTAGTCAAGTCAAAAATAGTGTATTTATTTTCTAAACCGGTATGTTCAGTATAAAAGTTCGGCTACCATTTGCTAAAGAGCATTTGGTTAAAATTTTATTGATCCTTTACCAAAAGGTAATGATTTACACAATAGTCAATAACATTAACAAGTTAACATCGTGTATGTTCAATTAAAATTATTAAAGAGTATTGCGTCAGATATTTTCATTTCATCTCGTTGTCTTCATTATCCGAGAACGTATGCTTTAATTAAGGCTCAGCGTGGCATACTCATTAATTAAACTGTAAGTGAATCGTTCGTGATTATGTGGACTAGTGGTCAGCAATTATAATATAGATTTGTTGTTGGTTATGCTCTATATTCAATGTATGTTAATATATGCGGGATTATTTGATGTATACAGAGATACCTACCTTTTGTTTACTGGGACATAAATAGCATTTCTGTCGATAATCAATCGAGGGTTGGGCATAAAGTCTTCAAAGGAATAACTTTATTAAAGAGTAAGTTTAATAGAATATAATTAACATTCGAATGTGTACTTTTAAAAGATTAGTGTCAGCGTAGCCTGGGTTTAAATCCATTTTTAAATCTTACTCGTTACCTACTGACAAAATAAATATTCAAAAATGATGTCCATTTTACTCAGAGCCAAATATATAGATTTCAGTCAATACCTAATAAAAAATCGAGTGACATAAAACTTTGACCTTTGAAAGGCTAAAAATATCCGTGTAACCAAGATTTAAAATAATTTTGGAAGTTGTACGTTACGCACTGAAAAAAAAAGAGCAGCTAAATATTGTTTATGTAAGGAAAACACAAAATATTTGGAAACAAGTTAATTGTCAACATAAAAAAAATTGCAAGTAATAAAACTTTATGTCAATCGAAACTAATTTAAGGCATTCATTGGAACAGGTACCGATATTGCTGATATATAAGTTTATGTGACACCAAAGTCTATATGATCAGTGGTGACAGTTTAGCTTATACTGGAAATGAGAGGCTAGAATATGACTAAATAGGTTACTTGTTCAAACCACAAAATATTGATATTATCATCGTTCGATAATCGAGTTTTACGTAATCTACGTCATTTTTGACTCGTATTTTATCATCTATTGGCCACGAACTGTTTTATACCGCTTTTAAGAAGTCCTTTTAAATATTTGCAGTCAAAATAGTTTGAGAAACGAATTGGTAACAATATTTTTATTGTTATCACAATACTTTGCGATCCACGTAGCTTTACCTCATCTTAGACGATAAATAACGCTTATAAATTTCGCATTGTAACAATGCTCTGATTATCCGTACCATACACAGATAAAAGGAAAAAAGAAAATACGCACAACCGAATGGAACCCAATTACCGTACATTACTGATATCGTAATATGTTGTTAGCTACCTTACTAGTTATAGTGGCAGTATGTTTGGAATATGGGCTATTTCGGCAAATTTGGGACGGTGGCTGTGTGATAAACTGTGACCCAAATAGAGAGCGTTCTCATTGATGTATGGGACCATTCTTTGGTTGATTACGTCGTTATATTGTGGACACTTGTATATTTGAAAAACATTTTCATGAAACTTGGGTAAGTAAGTAACTTTAAGCTACATACTTATTTGGATGATATCCTGGTGATTTAAATTTTTAAAAAAGTTGCCGAGATACTGAGATACGCTGTGTTCTACCTCATAAATATTAATGAAACGCGATGAGAAGGAGACTTTAAGAGTTATATTGCTTTAAGTTCCTAAAATAATATTAAAATTAACAACACGAGTTGTTTCACGGCAACTAATGGGCAATTATGTTATTGGCACACTTCCGAACCTTATTTCACCTTTCTACACACGTTATTCTTTAGTGCAAGCATTAGCCTTTGAAATTACTATGGTTCAGTTTCTAGAAATAAAAACTATGAGATAATCAGTTACCATTTAAAAGTAACATCCTAAAATTAGCTTAGTAGATTACAAGCTGTCGTTTCTATAGTTATGAGGGGAGTACATTGCCTACCAAAAGCAAAATCCATCTGCAAAAATTTTAAATCTTCGCGTTTTAACCTTTTAATTACCACAATATTTAGATTATTCAACTGTATTTGCACGTTAAGATTAGATGAGAAAAGAAGTAACAGGAACAAATTTCAAGCGAGACATCAAAGTAGCAGGAATGTTTATATTTCGAATAATTGCCAGACGATATGATAGTCTAATAAAACAAAACAATGATTTAAAGGTTTATTCAGACAAACGCATAACTAAGAAGATGTTCTCCTGTCATCGAATAGATAGCTACTTTTGTATACAACATGTATATATGATGATGTTGCTTCGTTAGTATAGCGATTAGGATATGCGACTGCCGATCAAAGCGTGGTTTCGGGTTCGATCTCGGGTTGAGTTAAAATGTGTTATCAAATTTTGCTTACAAGAAAGTGTTTATAACAGTCCGAAGTACGAAAGTTGGCGGTGTTTCATGTCCGTGCCTCGGAGAGTACGTTAAACCGTCGGTCCCGGTTGTCACAAACATCTTTGGCAAACGTTACTGGGAAGTCACTACCCACAAACATGCTAATAATTAGTTCAAACTTAGAATCAATTCACCCTCAGGTTTACAAACGTCGCAAGTCAAAGTCCATACAAAAAGCTGCGTAGAAAAACTGATATTCTGGTAAAAACGATTCAACTAGTAGCCGAACTCAAATAATTTTGGGATTAATGAAAGCTAGGCAGATGTCATCTTAACGTAGTATCTCATAAAGAAGTAGGTTTACTTAGGTTTTCTACAACTACATACTACAACATACTGCTCTATAATTCACTGTCAAAGCAAACTCGTTAAAAAACAAAAGTATAAGTGAGGGTATCCTTGGGAATGACATGACAATGACAAATTCAATAATTTTGTAACAATTCGCAAAATTGAAAGCCGATCGTATTATATTTTATACTTTTAAAAACCAAGAGATGTTTTTATCAATAAAGACACATGTAAAGATGTTAACGTCAAAAGTATTGGCAATAGTAGTGTAATACAATGTAATGATAATATGTGTATATGTTTCAAAGAAAACAACAAATTTTGGCAGTAAATCCTTTACATTAACTTTTTATTTTTCTTTCAAAACTTTTTTATAATTTGTTTATTTTAACCCTCCCTGATATAAAACACAATAAAACATTTATGAAAGTAAACAGCAGTAGAATTAATTAGGTAGTAGTGGAGTGGCCACAGAGCTGCCATCCAATCTAAAAACTAACGGATCTTGAGCTGTCTCCGCGGCACGTCTCCGTCTTATAGTTAAGATGGTTGATTCCTTTTACAACTTGCTGTTAACACTAGTTATTTTTCATGGAGATGTTGTGACACTCTGTTATCAACAGTCTTCAATAACACATGGCTAAACATGGGCTTGTTCTTGAAAAGAAGGTTTTGGCCTACTGTACCACACTACCTAAATAGGGTTTGTTCAAGTTTTCGAATACTCGTCGGTGAAAAGACCGCGAGACCGACATCTCTTCGCTGATTTTTTCTTTTAGTTGACGTAGTGTATTTGGTTTACTGACGAAGACACAATTTTTCAAATAACCTCATAAAAAGAAGTCTGCTGGGGATAAATCTGGACTTGTGGGTGACCATGGAATGTCGCCTCGTCTGGAAATCAGCTTTTCCGGAAACATGACTTTGACTACCGGCAGGGCCTCATTGGATGTGTGTCACACATGGCTCCATCTTGTTAATACCATATGTTATAATTGTAGCTAGCAAAATCCAATAGCATCAGTGCCAAAAACTTTAACAGAATTAACAGTAACTGAACGCGAGAATCTTCGAAAAAGTAGGGTCCATTGATTCTTTTTGCTGAAATTGGGAGAAGAATGAAGTGGCCTCTCGTGTTTAGCTTTTGAGATTTTCACTGCTACAATACCTGCAATTCTGTTTTTTTACATGTCCGTTGAGGTGAAAATGAGCTTCGTCAGAAAATAAGATGTTGTCAAAATTACTATACCGTTCTAACATTGTTTCGGCATGCAACTTGCGCAAATTTCAATCATTGGGTTTTAGTTCCTGCACTATCGGGATTTTACTCGTATATAGATGTAATTTCAAATTACGGCGTTATAATGTGCAGGATAACCTAATTCAGCCGAACGTTTGTGCGTCAATAAATCTGGATTACGTCGAAAAGAAGCAGAAACTTGCTGCACGTTCTCTTCGGTCGAGAAGTCCGTGGGCCTCCAGTTTGCTTCACATTTAGCGTAGATCCTATCCCTTCGAACTCCTTCACCCATTTCTTTATTAAAGGAGCATTCGGACACTGATGTACTAAGTCGTGTAGGTCGTATTCAACAGGAATTAAGCGTCTCATAGTCATAAGCGAACTGTAGTTTAAATAAAATTGTTTCACACAGTAAGCGTGCTGCGGCCCCGTAAAGCGATTCATTGCAACAAAATTGCCGAGAAACGAGCTAGTTGTCAGATCCCTCCCAGCACCTCGTGCGGCTTTTTTTTGCGTGGGATTTTCGATTCAAATGGTAAAGAATTCTTGACTTGTAGTAGAATTGATCCTGTAGTATTGTGTACTGAAGAATATCGTATGTAGCCCATTACTACGAGTACAATACACATGTTATGTGTATTGTACTCGTAGTAATAAGCGAGCGAGACTCCTAAATAATAATATCAATTAATAATTGTCCGAATAATAAATATTTGTATACATTTTATTACAACAATTGTTTACTTTTAATTAAATTAAAGCTGAAAGAGCAATAGAGTGATTTTTTTATATGGCTCGTAGCTTTATATGATACTTTCTGTTTAATTATAAAAGCAGCGAGTACCGGTTTGTATCTTTTGAATGTCCAAATTACTCACGGTTAACGTATATCAAGAAATTTATTTTAATATTGAACGTGCACAATGCATGGCAATGGCAATTTTTTGTTAATTTTACTTTGACCTCCAATTTTTTTAAAGTCACAATATCTTTATAAAAGTACTGGATTGAATATTAAACTTTTAATATCGTTTGTTTATATAATTTAATTAAATGAAAGAGTTACCTCTATTATACGGTAAATAACTGCAGTACTTGAATATCATTGGGATGTTTTATGGTTGTATAATTTGCCACAGTACAAAGTTGAATAAATTGCTTATTTACTGAGTCAAAGTAATTGCGTAAACCAACATCTCTGGATGAGTTGCCACCATTTTGTTATGTAAATTATGTTTATAACGTTAGATGAATGAATGCGTCGGTTTAATAATTCAATATTGAGTTTTTAACATAAATAAAGCGATGATTTTTGTTTGAATTCAAACTTTACTCCATTCAATAAATTACGTAGCAACATGCTGAAAGCATTGTTAGTTTTACAAAGCTGTACTTCACAAACGAATACCGAGTATGCGAGACCACCACGAATAATTGAAACGCTGCTTTCAAATTCCATATTCGACAGGAAACTATAGTCGTATTTTAAATTTAAATAAAAATCAAAAATGTTAGAGCTATGTGGAGAGGAAACTCAAAAACATATTTGAAATATAGTTCGCCAGAAAAATATTCATTTTACGTGTCACAATGTAGTTGCTTTTATTTTTGTTCCAAACTCTGTATTTGCAAATATCAACATTCTACTCACAAAAAAGATATATTCAAGGGATTTAAAAGGAATATAACATAAGCTTCCTCTTATTGTTATATAGCTTGGGACGGTGCACTATTAACTTGTCTGTAAGCAGCTCAGTAACAATCGGATGTAGTGATTTACTGGGATTGGCTTTTAGTTTACTTTGATCCTAAGTTAGAAAACAAGCTTACGATATTTTATCTATATATTAATACGTGAAACAACAAAGGAATCCCCTTTTTACGAAAATTGTGCGGACGGAGAAGTATAAAATTTGGCACACTTATAGTTTATATGTTACCATTTGACATACACAAACAAGTATTTGTTACACGCATACATACTCTGTGGTCAATTAGTTTCTTTTATTTATCATTTTGTCTATAGGCATAGAGTACTACATAGACATAGATAACACCTTTATATGTTTACTGTGGTCTTAGTGAACGTCAAACAGAAAAGCTTTATTTGCCACATTTAATATAAAATTCTACGTGAAATACAGCTCGCTTATACAAATTTATGTAATATAAGTTGTGTTTTATTATGGTCGAATTTCGATCACTAGGTGACCACTAGTTAAATTTCATCTGTAAAACTTAGTATTCGTACTTGTGAATATTTTCCTGTGCAAGAATCGAGACTGAGGCTACATAGCTTCAGTATGGCTAACTACGAGTATATCCTTCATATAGATCAAAAAGGTAAATCATAAAAAGTACTTATAAAAACAATTTTTTTCTGAAATATTTTTGACAAAGTTATGACTTTTGTTGAGCTGTGGTAAAAAGAAGTTATAAATTTAAATAAGACAATACAAACTGTTATATAAATATAAATTAGTACAAACAACTAGTACTTAAATTAAAATACGAACTTTATTTGCGAAACATTACAATAAATTAAACAAGAGTATTACAATGATTTATGCAATTCAAATATTTAAAGTCTAATCTAATATTGAATATGTATATCGTATACACGAGAGGCTCTGTACACATCGCTAACAACAAACAAACATTTCATCCAACCAGAGCAAAACAAAATACCACAATACCAACAAACTCTCTCAGCCGCTAAATTCTCCACAACTTTACGATGAACTGTGAAAATAAATAATAATGACAAACATCCACAAAACGAGCTACATAGATATCTAATAGTCATTTATTATTGCCCAGTTTCCGCCCGTACTCTGACGGAGCATGCTGAGTTAGTACCCCTCAGGGAGAAAATCTACTCCGTATCTTATATTTTATTCAACCTTTCCTCAGGTATGAATGTTCATTAGTCCGAAAATAAATTCGGGTTTCTCTCTTTCTCCGTCGTGTTCAGCGACCTCTCTAGCCAGCTTAGGACTTAACTTTAGAAAGTTATTAATATCTGAAAATGTTTTTAGGACGTTATAGTCCTGTCATTTCATTTCTTATCGCTGCGTGTAGCATTTAAAAAAAATAACATTATAGCTCTATAATAATGTTCTTTTTATATATTTTATTTTATTACATATTTTTTAATTTTTTGGTTTTAATAATTAGTTAATTATTTTAATATGTGTAGTATTTTTATTTTTAAGCTACATACATTATAGACATAAAAATATTATTAAGGAAAAGATTAAAAAAAATTTGATATAAAAATATTATATAAAGATCGTGATAGCTTTTTTCTGTTTTATTAACAATCCTTTGCTGGACATTATCACTTATATGGTAAATGCGAATTTATGTAAGCTTCTTTGTTACGGTAATTTATGTAAGTTTCTTTGTCACGCGAAAACTACTCAACCGATCGTCATGAAATTTTCTTCTCATGTTCTTGGAGGTATTAAAAGTAACATAGGATTGTATTAAAAAAAATAATATATATTGATTTAAAATGATCTGTTACGAAGCTTAATGTGGCAGACCAAATTCTTTAATTAAATTAAAATTAAAATTTTCTTGCGCTTACATTGCAAACCCAGCGTTTTTTGCTACCCTAAGAGATAAATCAACATAATGTACTATAGTATTGTACATCTTACAAAGGTCTATGAAAAATCCGCAATGGTATATGTATATTTCTTAAGGGTAACCCACAATAATCGTTTTTTACCCTTTCCTTTTTACGAGAAAAGATGTTTTATTTACGAAGCGATTTTAAGCAAAACAGCATTAATCCTAATCCAATTAAGTACCTTAAATAGATTGTATATTTAATATAGATCAATACGGCCCTTACTGCATTTAATTTAAATAAATATTTTTGAAGATATTATAGATTTAAAATGCAGGGTCATGGTTGTGGCGAAATCGGCCGTGGGTCCAGCCGGCACTTTATGATTAGGAGCGATCGCGTGCGTTTATCGCCGTTCTGTAACGAGGAAAATAACAATACTTAATAAAAACGTGCTTTTCAGAACCACAACGTAATCCGTATTTATAACTACGTTATGATAAATCAAAAAAATATGTATTCGGTAATAATACTAAAGAATTTTTTTAAGACAAAACTTGTTTTCCAGTGCGACAGTTTTTTCGAAACAGTATTGTCATGTGGCAACAAGTTGTGGAATTTGTATATATATAAAGACATTCTGTAGTACATTCAGTATCAGAACTGCACCTGTGCGGAGCTGCGGCGGGTCGCTAGTTTTAAATATATTATATTCTTTTTTATTTATTGTCCTTTAGTTAATATTACAATATCATTTGATAAAAATAACTTTTACTGGATAATAAATAAGAAGACATAAATTATTTTCTGTTAACGTCGATAGTTTCTTTTAGTACCACCCTATTCTAGAATGTAAGAGAACAACTTGTTGATGCTGTAGTCCAAATGTTGTAGAGAATTGATGAAAATTATTACTACAAATTTGGGGTAGTCTATAGCAAAAATATAAACTAATTACATTCAACACACATTTCGAAGTGTGAGTCTAAAAAGGCCGCACCCATTTTACAGATGTTTGTTAATTATTACGTTTGAGCTACGCAGGTCAAATTACGTGGTTCAGTTATAATATATACGTGTCCTTAAGGGTCCTACTAGGTACCTTTTAATCGCGAAAATTTTTAGCGAGTGATATGTTTTTATCGATAACTCGATTAGATGGGAATTTCAGTCACTATTAGTATTGGTAGATAGGTATACATATATGAAAAGTTTGGGGCTTTAGGTAACATACAACTTTTATTTTCATAGAACAAAGCTTTTTTCCTGTAAATATATCGAACAAAAACGGAACCGAGCTTTGTTGAAAACCTATTTTTGTTTCTGTTTACATCCATTGATTGTAACGGAAAAAAGGATTGTATTTAGATCATTTAAAAAGTGTAAAACAAAATATATTGACTAGGTAGATATGCTATTTGTGTCTGTATTCATTAGACGCAATAAGTGCGGTTTACACTATCATCTGGTAAAAGTATTTCGAATAAGGTGACTTACAAAATGACGTTAGATAATTTGTACTAAGGCTAAGTTTGATAGGGCGGTAAAACACGTTTTCTGCAGGATAGGATCTAAAAACTTCTTAATTTAAAAAAAAAGCTGCAAAGTGTGTGTTGCCCACGGCCAGGATTTAGAATAATGTTATTTATTACTACCAATTTTAAACAACTGGCAACTTAGTACTTGTCAGCAGCTTTTTCTAAGGATTATGTAAAAAAAAATCCAGTTCATAAGTTAGGTGACTACACTAATAACAATATCTTAAATTTCATAATTTTATTGTAAGTCCGTTCCAATGTACTATAATTCTAATATTTTTTAGAATTTGAAGAATGTGACTGCCGTGCAAAATCACAGCTTTACAACACTGACAGTTAGCCAGGCTTGCATGACGAAACTGAAAAGGTTCCATATTAGTGTTATGGAACCTTACATACAATATTTTTTGTGTTCCTTACATTTCGTAAATAGGAATCCAATAGCTATAAATTTAGTCTTAAGTAAACACCGAAAATATTATTGTTTTCTTTGTTCATAGCGTGAGAGAAGTTAAATTTTCATTATTCTTCAGTAAAATGGGAACATACTGCACGTTGGTTTGCTCCAGTCTGTATAAAGAAATAATGGTAGGAAAATGTATAGCATTGAAACGGTATGTTAGAATATTCGTATTTGAAATATTGTGTAATTGTTAGCATTAATACACTCATAGTTGGGCAATTCAATGTGTAGTGTAGTTGAATTTAAATAATTTTAAAAGTATTTCTATTTCTATATCATGTTTTATTAAATATTGGGCCTAGCAAGTAACTGAACCTAATCAAAAAAGCTTTACTCGAGTTTCCTGTATACGGTAATGAAAAAAAAATTCGTCACTCAAGTAAGCTGAAATCTATTTCGCTTAAAATCTTTACTTATTACATTTTATGTTAGTTTGAATAACTTAATAACTGAACCGCGCTTCCCTCAAATACACATATGATCGACAACACCGAAGTAATACTAAGGGTTCAAAGAAAACCGGTACGAAGCAATTATTTTCTTGCCTTTCCTTCCTTTGTAAAATAGAATACTACTGTTTTCTTAGTTCGTATTGAGAGATAAGTTAAATTTTCAGTATTCTTCAGTAAAATACGGACATGTTACACATTGGTGTGCTCCACATATGAAAACCTAACGGTTGGAAAGCGTGCAGTATTAAAACGCTATTTTAGAATATTACTATTTGAAATATTATATATCTGTGAGCCCTAACACACTCATAGCCTTAAAATCCAATGTGTAGTGCAGTTGAATTTAAATGATTTTGGGAATATTTTTGTTTCTATATCAAATTTGATTAAATATTGAAGCAAGAAATAATTGAAACCTAACCAAATAAGCTTTATTTGACTTTCCAGAGCGTGATAATCGTATCAGTAATAAGCCATTCACCATGTGGATGAGGTTACCGGAATCTAAAGCACTCCTCTCCACGCTCGGACAGTCAAAGTCTGATGTTGCACTTATGGTTCTTAAGGTGGTGGTGTTCATAGGTGGATAAAGTCATTCAGCATCAGGTGATTGATTTACGTCAAAAATATTTTATTATGTGTTTTTCTTAGAGATGTATGTTGAAAAGAACATATTATTTCTCTTCCTTCTTTGTCTTTTCTTTGTCTTAGTCTTTGGTTTAGTATCTATTTTCTTAATTTTTAAACGATTTTAAAAAAGGAGGAAGTTGTATGTTTAACTGTATTTTATTATGTTTATATTTTAATCTGATCTAATAATCTGACACATAATGTTAGTGTAACGTGAATAGTTTAGAAATGTTGTCTTTGGCTACAATTTTAATTTTAAAAGTACAACAATTTTGTTACTTTGTATGAATGTTGTGCGGAGAGTGTAGTGCAGTTGAATGCACTCTACAGCACTGCAGGGCGTGTGCATCAGTCGTTGGCCCTGAACTTCTAACGTCACAACTTTCATGCAATGCTAGACGAATGTGCTTACTTAATCTTTAGAGACGTTATCTTTTGTATTTTATAATTTTGAAGAAGTTGTATGCAAATGTGTTGGTGATTAATTATTTAATATTAATATTTATGCTCTGTTGGGATGTGACTTGTGATAAAAAGTTAATTTTAAGACACACATTGTTTACAAAGGTTCACTACTTTATTTGAATTAAAATGTAAAAGCAAAAACACAGTGTGGTAAATATATATATAAATAGTGTAAAATGTAAAATCACAGGCTGATTCGAATGTAATTTAACGCCAACTTAGACATTAAATTGAGTGACTGTAAAATTTAACATTAAATTTGTTTCCTCTTAGTCCAGGTAAGTCTATTTTTGAGTAATATAAGAACAAAGTTTTCTTGTCTGTAACTGTTTAGCCTTTTATATACTGTCATCACCATCTCAGTCGAAAGATGTTTACTGCTGGTCATAGGCACATCCACTGTGACATAAGTCTCTCCCAAGGTCCAAGACCTAAATATATTATGCTTAAACAAAAATAAAATGTTTCTTATACATTTCATCATCATCATCAGCTCGTTATACATTAAAAATTTTAACATTACTGATTATTTGATTGTATTTTATTTTGTAGTGATTGCTTGATTACATTGCAGGTCTCTAGAATGTGAGCCACGTTTTTTAAATAAATTGTGTTTGTCTGAAGTAAATGTAATTGTAGCGTCCTGCTCTGTTTTGTGACTTGGGTCTGACCTAAACTTAATTACAAAGTAAGTCTTTTAGTAACTTTAAACAGAATTAGGTAGGTAATTTAAGTATAGAGATTTACATGTTTATATTTTTTATTATCAAGTGAGCACCATATTTTACATCGAACTGGAAATATTAAGCAAAAAATTAAGTCTTATGTATCATTTATATACTATTTTATCACTTTGATATTAGCCATTAGTAACCTTACAATGTTGTTATAGTTAAACCGGTAATGTTACAATATTTATCAATAACGGGCTTTTGTCTGCGTCTTTGTCGTACTTTTTGCGTATATATATTTTTTTTTATATCATTTATATCTCAGAATACCATCTCGGTCCTCGTACATGACGGTACGCTCCTCAAGATAATCTGCCACAAGCCGCCTCAGGTACTCTGGCACCCCGTAGTAGTGGAGTGCTTTCCTGATGCAGCTAAATGGCAGACTATTGAATGCGTTGGCGATGTCCAACGATACCGCCAACAGCACGCCGCCACAGCTCACTACCTCTTCGGTCACGGCCCTCAGGCGCAACACGGCATCGACCGTCGAACGCCCCGCTCGAAATCCGTATTGGGCGTCCGACAGATCGGGGCCCACCTCACAGAGGTGCCGGACAATGTGGGCAAAGAGTATCCTCTCAAACAGTTTACCCGCCTCGTCCAGCAACATGATGGGCCTATAGGCCGCAACCGAATCGGCGGGCCGTCCTGGTTTCCGTAACAGGACCAGCTTCCCGCTCTGCCAGCTCTCAGGAAAGCGTCTGGATGCTAGGTCAAGGAATACGTCAACCTGTGCTAAACATATCAGCACCTTTTGTCGCTTTAAGTAAAAAGCGTGGTAAGCTTTTGTCGGACCGCGTGGTTCGTCATTTAGTTACTTCAATGTTTTATTATTTACTAATTACCAAACATTTTAGGAACGTATGGTGAATAGTGACGCTAGGGTAATCCAAAATTATGATTATTGCGAAATAAATGTGTCATAAAATTAAAATAGTTTAATTTTTATAACATTTAATTTAATTTCTGGTTTTAGCGTGTTGTTTGGTTAGAATTTGGTGTCTCATATAGAAAAATAAAGTAAAAATAAGAACCAACAAATTGACTGTTTTTTTTTGTATTGATGTGACGCAATTACTTCGTCAATTATGAATCGAATTCGATGATTCTTTTTTATTTGGTAAATTAATATTGTTTAATATTAACTGTACTACATTATGTAGTACTATACTATGTATCTATATATGTTTTGTATGTATAAAAATTTATTTTTCTTTAAAATACTTACGTGCAACTCAAGTGTACGAGAGATACCGGGCTTGCGTTTTTAAAAAAGTATTACCTTCTCTGTGTAATGAGGTGAAGACAGTAAACCTGTTTTTAAGTCTGACTATGAGTTTGCTATGCCTGCTTGATTACATTGAAAGCAGTAGAGCAAGTTTTGTCTGATAGTGGAACAAACAAATAATAGCTGTGTTATAATAGAGACCAGGTAAAACAACATTTTATTATGTTTTATAAATAATGACCTTTTTGAGTAGTAGTAGTAGCTGCTCATAATATGTACGCAAATAACATTTTACTAAAAGTAAAAGTGACAACCCTAAGCGTCTACGTAACTCGTTGAGTGGCCTTTGATATACTACTCTTCTTCGCGTACTGTGGTAAAGTTTAAGTAATAATTAATATAATTATTATAAGGTATACGCTCTAAAAACAATAAGTCCGTACAATTTTTATATATATTTTACAATGGGTGTATTAAATTTAATTATTGGTGAAAGAAACATAAGTGAATGTTTTATTAAGCCAGCTTTTAGATATGTTACTTAAACTAACTAACTTTAACAGACACATAAGAATATTTTATGAAAAAAATATCTTTAAACGAGTTGATCTTGAGACATCTTTGACAGAAACAATAATATAACTTTGTAAATGTATTTCAATTGCCATAAATAGAAACTCAAAAGAAATATTTAGTATAAAGTATGATTTTAACATACTCTATGTAATCATACTTTTATAAAAAAAAACCAAGTTATAAGTATTCAATACAATTTTCATTCAATGTCACATGAAGGTAGTAACTCTGATAAAGGTTCTAATATTGTGTATTTAAGTCAAATATTTTGAAACTAGATTATCATTTGAAATTTGAAGATTTGTAATGCAAATTTTAAGGTAACTTGCTAAATTCATTACCAACTTATCATCTACATGACCTAGAACTTTCGGAGAAGGATGTATAGAAGATATACTATGCATAATACTAGGTACAAGGTCTAATGTACCATAAAAATGTGTGTCGTTCTTATTATATTGACTTAATTTCTAAAGACGTGACCTTGAAATTCTAATTACCTTGAAGTAAATATTACTAAGTTAGGAAGTAGGAATCACTGTGTAGTGTTCATGTGGCAACACTGCTTTTGACGACGCCACTTTTTATACACAGAGTTGGGTACACAAAAATGTTAAGTGGACTCTCTGATTAACAAAGCGTGTAATTCAAGCTCTTGGAGACAAATACTGTGAATATTGGTACCACCTGAACAGTAAATCCATATTAAGTATATACTGTCTTTAATTTGACCATTCAAGTGGTAGATGCATCAAATAAAAATATATTGTGGAGTACATATAGTAATTCCAAAACTGATTAAAATATTTGTAATGCTTTTCAGTAGTATGACAAGTCACTACACTCTCTAATAAATTTTGTTCTCATTACTATTAAAATAAATAAAACAGTACACCGACCAAGTTCTAATACTATCTCCCTTCTTTTAGCAAAGAGATATTTTAGTTAGGAGGTTTTGATTACAAGTTACGACTCGTTGAACTAAATAAGTTATCGTTAAATAAGCATGTTAGTAGAGGTCAACAATTTACGCTCATTATTTCTTTCCGCTTAAACAGAAGATTAAAAATCCGTAGGAAAATATTTTAGATTATTAAACATTTTTCTTTTTCCCAAACATTAGGCAAATGATTACTTTTTATTGCTGCAAAGGGAACGGAGTTACAGATTTTCAAAGGGGGCGGAAATCATAAGCAGTTATTACTCGGGATTTCGGTAATTACGACTGCAAACGACCGCTTAGTACAGTTTGGTTATGTTGTGAACATGTCCGGTCCAGCATCATCATAGGTTTGTTTGTTTTTAGTTTATTTTACCCTAAATTTTATGTGTACTGAAAAAGCTTTTCAGTTATTTTTAGGCGTCTTTTTATTTAGAATAATTTTATAACTAACGTATCATTTTTGTAATATTATGTTTTAATCATTAAAATCCTTTAAAATATTTTTGTAAGCTATGATAAAATCGTGTAAGCGAGTAAATAAGTGTAGTCTCTGGATTGTTGACTAATTTTGAAAATTCTTCCAGGTTCGAAAGGATATACTTTCGAGGTGGTCCCATTATAACAATGTCAGGATCTGACAATGGGATCCCAAGGAAATTGACGGCAACTCTCGAATGTTGTAGGCACATATTATGTTTTTCATATATTTTCTGTTGTTATTTTGGAATATGCGTCTGCTGTTCATCATCTCATGCTGATGAACTGATGATTGAAGATCATGCTATTCCTTAAATATCACTGCTACACTTAAATATCATATGTATGTGTGTTACGTTTAGTAGTATTTTTTTAAGTTAAATAGGTGAGCTAATGATAGAAGGTAAAACTAATCAACGTTTACGCAAATATGCAAACTTCCACTATTAAATAAATCTGCCTTAAATGGGATAAGCAAATCGAGGGTCTAACATCACGTACCAGGAAACTAATATACATAATCAAAAACCTCAAACCGTCTACTAGTACAAAAATTCTGCAGAATACTATGTCTTAGTTTGGGAGGCTGGAGAAGGCTGCATATGTTGAGAGTGGACACGGTACTTAGAGTTGTGCTTAAATTTCTACTGGGCAAATCACACAAATACTCAAAGAAAACATTATACAAAGAGTGTTTCGTATTGACTGTGAGACAACACCCTGTGCGTTTAATTATCCAGCGCAAACATGCTCAAATATCGTACAAGCCATACCAAAAAGAACAAAAGACCTTGTTTGTAACATTGTGTCCCACAGGACGACGCTTGCTTCTAGAAGTTTCTTTGTACCGTTTTGCCCGTCACTGCAAAGGTTTGTAAACTAGTCATACATCGCCGGCTGCTAACTCCACATTATCAAGCGATAGGACACCTTTTAAAACCAATGACACACACATATACACACATACAGACATACATACATAATCTGATGGGACAAAATGATATAATAACTATTTTTAACTTTAATTAACTTTATTTTTAAAATTACTGTTGCAAAAGATCTAATTTAATTTATTTTTTGACTATATCATGTAATGTTAATTAACTAGCAAGATGAACTCAAATCAATGTGAAGGCAATGGCATTTGTGATATAACGCTTGCATTAGTGCAGATCTCATCGACCTACTTAAATAAACATGTTCCTGTTATATGAAGTTGTGAAATTTTTCATTTGTAAAATATTTTTACAATTTAGTTCAAAGATGTATACCACTAAAGCTTAAAAGAGAAGTTAGTAAATAAAACATTTACTGAATAGCTATGACGAAATACATGATTGCTCAAAAGCAAGTTATATTACCTAAGAATCTGAAATGTACAAAATATAGCTCAACAATATCCAGCCAGAAATCAAATCAAGTGTAAAAGACGTGTACTACGTTTACATAATTGTGCAGTGGTGGTCGAATGCGAGCTCAATGCACTTAGGTCGCTGGCCCTCAGAGCGAAGCCCTCTTACCCCGTACATTCCCTGAATGGAGATCTACTTTGTGTTATATAAATGTACCTTTGTGGATCTAGTTTGAGGTTGATAGCTTCTGCGGTCGTTAGATTTACTCTGATTTAGACTTTGCTTTATTTCGTAATATGTTTAGGAAATAAAATTGTTATTCTCTTCATTTGTTTCTGAAATATGTAATAGTATAATTTGAAATAAAAATCAGTGTGTGGTTTTATCATTTTCTAGTTACCTAAGAAATAAATAAGTATTTTTAGACTTTCGCGATACACATACACACATACTCTCCACAGATCGTAACTATTTTTGTAGAATAGTACGTGAAGTGATTTAAACCAAAACATATAAAAAAAATCAGCTGGGAAGATGGATGTGTGGGTACAATCACTACCATAGGGATTAAACCAAGTGTTCAGATATTTTAAGTGTAGTGTGTAGAAATATCGAAAATACAAACAACGCGACCAAGTGCGGGTAGTTACACCTTGCATATTTTGAAGATGTTGCTAAGCTCATTGCTTGTTAACTTTCTTAAATAATATTATCACGTAGAAGTCTTGTTGTACGAGGGGGGTCCGATAAGTACTTGGAGTAACTGCTAGATGGTACTACTATCGCAAGAGCAATTTCTTAACGCTTAGAGCATTCTAGTACACAATTACTGCTAAAATGTCAGCTGAATCGAACGTGTATTTTTGTTTTGACCGTGCGTGGAAGCAAGCGCGTTCGCAGATTTCGTTAAAATGGAAAAAGAACTATGTCGCTCGGTGATTCGATTGTTATTTTTGGAAGGGAAGTTGCGCAGCTAAATCAAAGAACGCTTGGATGCTGTGTACGGTGACTCTTCTCCTTCAATGGCGACCGTCAAAAATTGGTTTAACAATTTTCAACGTGGTCGCACGTCGGTTTTTGATGAGCCACGCCCAGGTGCCCCGAAAACGGCTACCACGGGGGATAGCGTCACTAAAATCCACGATCTCCTATTGGCAGACCGCCGATTGAAGGTGCGCAAAATAGCTAAGACAGTAGGCATTTCAAAAGACAGCGTGGGTTCTATCCTGCATGAGGTTTTGGGCATGAGAAAGCTGTCGGCGCGATGGGTGCCGTGTTTGCTCACTCCGGACAACAAGCGCAACCGTGAGACCACTTCAGAGCAGTGTTTGACGATGTTTAGGCGGAGTTCGAAGGTTTTTCTGCGTCATTTTGTGACTGTCGATGAAACATGGATACACTGGTACACACCAGAGGCCAAACAACAGTCGAAACAGTGGACTTCACCCGGGGAACGTGCTAGGAGCGAATACTGTGCAATCGGCTGGAAAGGTGATGACTACCGTTTTCTGGGATTCACAAGGTGTGATTTATATTGACTACCTGGAAAAGGGCAAAACGATCACAGGGCTCTACTATGCCGAAATATTGGGCCCATTCGACGCCGAATTGCAGAAAAAACGGCCTCATTTGGTAAAGAAAAGAGTGCTCTTTCACCACGACAATGCACCGGCTCACACCTCCGCTGTCGCCACGGGCATATTGGTAGAATTAGGCTACGAACTGTTGCCCAATCCACCTTATTGTTCGAATTTGGCCCCTTGCGACTTCTTTTTATTTCCAAATTTGAAAAAGACACTCGCCGGCCAAAATTTTGAGTCGAATGAGGCAGTTATCGCCGCCACAGAGGCCTACTTTGAAGACCTTCAGAAAGCGTATTTTTCAGACGGCTTGAAGAAGTTGGAGCATCGCTGGATCAAATGTATCGAACTGAAAGGAGACTATGTTGAGAAATAAATCGCTAATTTTCCAAAATATTTTGTTATTCTTTTGTAGGCAAGGTACTTATGGGACCGCCCTCGTACAACAAAGCTAGTAGTAGATTTGTTCTACTATGCTTGATATTCAAGAACAGGTATTCAAATAAAATTGATAAAAATTACAATTTTAATAAAAATTAAACTACCTACCCACCTACCTAGGTACGTAAAACATTTTAACAACATAAAATTATCTTGTTCTATTTTTAATTCATATTTCGATTGATACGGTGAGGCTCATAAATAAGCTCAATAATTCATAAATTAAACAGTATTGGGATAGATGGACAAAAAATAAGATAAACCTACTGTTTAACCCCATTTTGTAACGTATATTTATCTAAATATGTTACATAATTCATTTGGTTCTGGTATTGGATTTAAACAATTTCGATTGTAGCTTTTCGTAATTTATTAAGTCGAGAGCTTTCGGCATATTGTAGTCATCGTTGCCGTAGTCTAAACTCGCGGCAACCTCCTTTTACAAGTAACATAGGTGAACATTCGAATGCATGTTTCATAAAAGTGTAAAATATTATTAATTTATTCTGACAAGAAATATTATATATTTAAAAATGCATCTTATTAGTCAATCGTTGATCTGGGTGGATTCCAGTATACTAAGGCAGATTCCTGTACTTATATTAACAGTGATAAATTCAATAAATAATTCTTTCATGATGTGACGTATGAAACGTTTTGCAGATCGATAAGAGTAACATATTTATTTATTTTTTTCTATTTGAAAAGGGTAAAGTTATTAGAAAGTAGCGAGGTGACTATTTGAATTATTACACCAACCATGCAGTCCAACTGCAATACTAGTAATGTAATTCGATTGTGACCCAATCTATATTACTGGTTATGGTAGTTCTAAAATACAAAATCTTAACTGGTTATCACCAATTTTGCTTATCTAGTACATCGGTTTTGTACTCGTGATGACAAATTTCGCCATAAAAATGCATTACAGTAAATCCCTGAATCCAACTATCGGTCAAATCTTGGTCCCAACCCGTACCATTTGTTTGAGGTGAATAAACGTTTAACTGACCTATAAGGGAACACGACCGTTGACGTTGGAGCCCACTATCGCCTGCATCTACAATATACTGAATGCAACCCGCATTACAATGCTTCATAGTGTATTTTTCTGATGGAAGGTCGATGATCGGTAAATTGTTCATACTGTTTGAAGGATAACGAATGTTTAGTTCGAGCTTTACGTAAATGTTCATGTATTAAACTATAAATTGTTTTAAACATTATATATTTTAGAATAATTTTACCAAAAGAAAACTTCATTCGTGTTTTGATGCTTAAAAGAGTAAAAAAATATTATACCTCGACTGTAACGAAGACTTTATGGATCAGATAAAATAAAAATTGTAAAATGGGTATGAAAATAGATCTTTGCTAATTGCTAGTGCGTCGATTAAGGATTGTTAAAACAAAAACATCGGGTATTTTAGGGATAGTCATTCGTGACTAAAATCGTGGCATCAATGGTTCTAAAAATATTTCATCTAAAATTAACATAGTACTCTAATTCCTTTTTAAACTTAATCGATACAGTAGTATATTAACACTCATTAAAAAGAAAACGAAGATTTTTTTCTGTAATATTCTTCCTATTCTTAGCAAATGCGCTCAATAGGAAATGAGAATATTGATGTGTAAAAGATTTATGTAGAAGGAAAAATTGTATATAATGTACTTTTTCAATTCAACAAAAAGCTACAGGTAGCTAGTATATGTTAGGTAGGTATGTTACTCTACGACGGTACTAAAAATGTACCTGACGATCTATAGTCCTGACTAATACATTAATGGTATTTTTTATTTATCAAGTTTTTCGTCCTTAGTTACTTAACTAATTATCGCAAATCACGATACCGAAAAAGGTAAGAATAAGCTTTTATGAGAGTGATACCATGACCAAAACCTAGCTCACCAAATTTTCATTGAATATGAATGAAAAAAACAGGCCTCTCAGAAAAAGGAATCGTTATTGGTTATTTTTTTAGAACAAGCCTTGCTCTGTATGTGTGCTCTGACACAAAAGGAGCGCAAACTACAAAAGGTCCACATTCTCAAAAGAGGTCGCTACTATATGTTCTACTTTTACCTGAAAAAACCTTTTTGTCAAATGTGTGAAAAGGCAATATTTCAAAACCATACTTTATGTATTTTCGAATACTATTGTATTAATGTTGTGTGTTATTTTATAAGAATATTATATATTTATACAAGTTGTTATCCGTGATTTCGCCCGCATAGTCAAAGTAAATTAAAGGTAAGTGGTAAGGTATTAATATATATGTCATATTCCTGATACAAAGATAAATAAGTAACACAATTAAAGGATACTTAGAGGAATCCGAGATAACCGCAGACACAGCTTAAGTATAATGACATACTAGAACATTAAGCTAGCCTCAATAAAAGTATGCTGGTGCACATCTGGTGGATCCTATCTACTTATACAGCCACATTATACAGCCAGTATACAATTATAAGGTATAGAGCGCATATAAGAGTAATTTGTTTTCCAAATAAATGTGTTTTTTTCTTCGGATGTGTTGGAAACGCAGCTTAAAACACAGAACAGAGCATGATTTTAATACCATTTGGGGATTGTGGGGGTATGGGTTATTAGAAATTGGCATTGGAACATGCTACATACAATTGACCAAGACTAAAGTATGGCTATTCTAAATTCACTTCTGCTACCTGTAAATGTTTACTTTTGCGCTTTGTTAATTGTCATAGCGAAACTAAGCTTTACTTAATAGGAACTTGTAGCCTCTTGAATTAGAATGGAAGATCTGTGGGTATTATAAGGATTCGTGATATTATTACATTTACATTCTTACCCACGCCGGTTAAAATGGTGGCACTAATTACGTTCCAACCAAGCTGTGTGACACGAAGCCTCGTTCCGTTACATAATCGAGGGGCATCTAAATTTCGGATAAGCATGACTGGGATGCCTAATTTAATTGAAGCTTATGTTAGGGTACACCAAACAGCTCCTGTGAGTTTAGGAATTCTGCAGTGTATGAAGTGCTATATTCTGCATCCATTCATATAGAAGTTTATCTTTATATATATTATCTTGTAATTCTGGGTAAACACCTGCAATCAATTCCGAATTACTCTGTACTAAATTACAAAAATTCTCCGCTAGTGACACAGCCCTCAGCATCAGTTCCTAAACGATCATTCTCAATTTTTAATAGAGTTTCAGCGTAGTTGCCCGCATTCATGTCACTGTACAAATGCACCTTCATATTCATTGAGCGATTAATTTTTTTAGCTTTATCCCATAGACTTGAGATATGCTTTAATTTCAACTGCTGGTGTATCCCTCTGGGTAGCTGGTAAAGTTTGGCAGAAGCCACCAACGAGTAAAACAACCATCTCTCCCGTAACATCAGTATTGGTGCGCAAATCCCGGAGTGTTCGATTTACTGCTTTTACAGTTTTTTCTTGTGTGCTTCAGTACTTTTATCCCATATTAAAAGCTTACAGTAACATAATATTATACCCTGTGCGCTGTTTTGAATAAAATTACAGACAGGAGATTCTTATTGGGCGAAATTCAATAGTAATTTTGAAACACCATACACAGTACAACAATGTGAAGGCTGTACCGGAAGTAGCTACGACCACATCAATGTTTTTAACTTTTCTTACTTACACACCATCAACAAATTTAACAAAATGATTGTAGTTTCTCGAGGTTTTGTGCATTCCCAGATTCTATTTGTTGTACTACTTGGTCAAAGATTTGTTTCTGTTCTGGCATAAATTAAGTTACAAATACCGCTACATACTACTGCAAGGTTGTTATATCATTATTTACTTCTTGTAAAATCTCATGATTTTTTTCATTTTAGTTAATTCGCTGAGGACTAATCATTCCAAATTCACTTCTCCTTTTACCCACCGTGGACATTTCATTTGGATTATATAGCCCGTAAGATAATATGAGAGTAGTATAAAGGTGTCTGATTTTGGCTGGTAATTTGCACTGAACGACTTCTTCCGTGGTTTTGTCCTAATTATTGTCATTTCTAAAATTGCTAGCGATGAATCATATGCGCTCTCCATTTTCTAAGTGCACAGCAAAATAGGTTACTGTTGGATGCCTTTCATGTAAGGAGAAGTCAAGGAACCACCATATTGCCTCATGCTGCTGACAAAATATTCTGCTTGAAAGATTTATAGTTGATTTAAGGCATGCATTACACCTTCATTTCTGAGATTAAATATTGCTTGATCACTTTCTTTATTTTTATATTTGCATGTATATTTGATTGCGCGAACAGAACTGCAGTCTTCTATATTAATGTAAGCATTAGATATTTTACATAGCTAATACGAGATTCGTACGATCAAGAACGAGTCTTAATCTTGATTTTCCTGCCTACATTTTCAGGTGCTCTGCGTTCGTATAGTAGATAGCCATTGTCATTTTGCAGTTTCTTTTAACAACTGTTCAGGCAATTTCTTTGTACGTTTTCCATCTTTCAAGCACAAAGATGCTAAATTTCGTGCTCTACTAGGACCGTGAACCATGTTTCGGACTATAGTGTCACACAATTCTTTATCTTACACAGGGTCAGGTGTCTCAGCGCTAATTAACGCGTCTATTTCACTGGCCTGAAACTTCTTTTTAAGCCATATTAGAACATACGAGTATATATGTGGTAATCCTCTTTTTTGCCATTTAGTGGAATATATAATATACTGAATATAATAGTATCTTACCCTTGGTAATTACATTAATTATTTTTTGTACTTTTAATGTAAACACTCTAGCAACTAAATCATGTATGCCAGTACTTTTTTGGCATTAAATCATCGACAATTTCCTTTCGTGAGGAATTGCAAGTAAAACAAAAAGATCTGGTTTGCCATAAGTTCGTACATAAGCGAATGTGTCTTATATAAAGTAAAAGGTTAAAATCACTTTGTCATAACACCATATGATACGCAAAAAATACATACATGGTACTGTTTCGTTCATTGGAAGTGAAGTGAAAATGTAGAAATGATACCTTCTTTTCCTCAGATTTAAACCAATGGATATAGCAGAGTGCCATAACACTTGTGAGTATCGCCTAACCGTCACAATGTGTCATCGCGTGTTTGCAAAAAAATGTCTCATGAAGAAAATTATAAAGCGCCGTGACTCGACGCCTACAACACATACCTGCAGTGCTTTCCTTCCTATCCCATCCATCATTCTTATTACAATTAACCTGTGATTTTTATAATTGATTAACGGATCATAATTACGTACTGGGTCATAAAGTATCAACTAATTATTTCTTTGAAAATTGAGCCAATGTTCTACTTGGTACTGTGTATTTGAATCTCAGTGCGCCTGTACTTGTTCATTTGTTTCAGATACTCTAAAACAGATTGTTGGTCTGCTCCTGCGTCGAATTTTTCCTGATTTCCAGCAGATATTTACGTAATCCTTAAAATGGTCTGACGTTCTGCTTATTCGAGTAATTTTTACAGTTTCAACAGGTGTTTCTGTAACTCTCGAAGTAGTTTGTCGTTCTGCTTATTCATCGAGCCTTTGTTAAATTTCAGCAGGTATTTCCACGGCTCTTAAATCAGCCAGGTGTTCTACTTGGCCGAGTAGCCCGTGCTGAGTTTTAGCAGGAGCAAGAATAAGTACTTATTTGAACTATTATTTATAAACCAAAACAATAACACTATTTAACATTAACAAAATATAATCTAAAATCAAAGCCTGTCTTATTCCTAAATCAAACAATATTAATGAAACTAACCAACATATCCAATCCGAAAAACCACAACCGTAAAGCTGAAAAAGAGAGCGAGATTGTTTTAAAGAAAACCAAAGTCGAAAGCAGATAATAGACGTAACACTGAATACTAAGAAATCAATAGACATAGATCAGATGCCATAAGCACTACAGAGTGAAGCATGGGCCAGTGTTGTCAGAAGAAATTCAAATTTCACTATTATTTACAAATTATAATTTTAAAATGTCGAGTTCTGTGATTTTGGTCAAAACTACCATTTTAGAAACATAAAGAAAAACGTAACATTGCAGTCCATAATGTACGCAGTATATTTATTTATTTATTTATTTATAACTTTATGCACAAATACATGCATCGGCGGACTTAATGCCTGAGGCATTTTCTGCCAGTCAACCGATTGGGTGATGCAGAGAAGATATGAGATAGGTGCACTTAAGGATAAGAAGTAATTGCCAGAGAAGTATATATAGACCAGATAGACCATAAATAAGTAAATATACTTACATAAACACATAAATATATAATACAAATATATATATATGATACACATACACACAACTCATATACATACGTGCATACATATTACCACTATAAGATATAATAATACCAGGTGGTGAACTAAGACTTCGTCATTTCAGCCAACAAAAGCTTCTTCACCCGAACCCTAAACGAGTCGCGACTTTTAGCCATCCTGACTTCGAGGAGAAGTGCGTTCCAAGAAAGGATAGCCTGCACGAAGAACGAAGAACCGACAAACTCAGTGGAGTGAGAAGGACAGAGTAGAAGGAGATTATTAGCCAAACGTAGATTTCTGTTATGGTTGTTGCTCAATAATTGAATTTGTGATGTTAAATAAGTGGGAGGGGATGGGGAATTGAGAAAAGAATATAGTAATGAGAGTGCACGCAATTTTCTGCGTTGACGAATAGGTAGCCATGTGAGCTGGGTCCGGAAACTGGAGATATGATCATGCTTACGAAGGTTAAAGGTGAATCGAATGCAGTTATTGAGAAGACGTTCTAGCTTGTTGAGGAGATCTGCATTCAGGTCGTAATAGCACACGTCACCATAGTCGATCAGAGGGAAGATTAGAGATTGCACGAGCGTTGCCTTAGTTTTCACACGAAGGAAGTTTTTCAGGCGGTATAGTGTTCTCAGGATTCCAGTAACCCTCTGGCACACGTATGTAACTTGATCACGCCAGTTCAGTGTACAATCAAGTTGTAAGCCTAAGTCTTTCACTGTTGCACAAATGGGTATAGTGGCACCATTTAAAGTAATCTTGGGCAGCACCTCAAGGTTGACTCGGGTCATCAAACGGCTGCTGCCGATAATTATTGCCTGACACTTTGTCGGGTTCACAGATAACCCAAACCTCTCCGACCAGTTTTGCATAGCTTTAAGATCTGTGTTAATGAAATCGATTGCTGTTGCTATGTTTTCAACGCTGGCTTGAGCGTACAGTTGCAAGTCGTCAGCATACAGATGATACGCACTACGAAGTTCAAGAGTTAAGAGGTTAATAAACAAAGAGAAAAGCAGAGGAGAGAGTATGCCGCCTTGAGAGACACCAGAGTCGACATTGCACCAATCAGAGGAGAGATCATCCACATGAACGGACTGCTGGCGTCCCTGAAGATAAGATGAGAACCATTCCAGTGCTTCGGGCGAGATCGCTAGATAGGAGAGGATGGATAAGAGAATATCGTGACTGACGGTGTTAAAGGCGTTTGAGTAATCAACCAAAACTAAGACCGTCAGTTTTTTATCCTCCAAAGCCGCTCTGATATCACCAGTCACCTTGAGTAAGGCAGTGGTAGTGCTGTAGCCAGGCCTAAAACCGGATTGAAATGGGCTTAATAAATCATTTTTGTAAATGAAGTCAGAGAGCTGCTTATGCACACAGGTTTCAAGAACTTTGGAGAGGAATGGAAGGATGGATATCGGTCTGAAGTGATTGGGCAGAACAGGATTTGTGATCTTAGGTAGAGGAATGATGTAAGCTTTACGCCAAAGTGAGGGGAAAGTGCCAGAATGTAAAGAATGATTAATGATGTGGGTAATGGCGGGGAGAAGTTGGTCAAGTATATTTATGATCATGCGTCTGCTAATTTGATCGTAACCCACAGCGTTGGATTTGATGGAAAGGATTATCTTTTTGATCTCATCCTGTGTAACTGGAACAAATTGAAAAGAGTATAGTATATTTTAAAACCTTGTAGCTTCATTTGTCGCAAGTAACTCTTAAAATAAAAATAAATAAAAAGCTTACCGACAAAGGGTAGATAAAAATATTACAAGTATTTTTATAAAGTCTCATGACAAAGATTTTGCGAAATATTTCGGCATTTATAAAATTTGAAGTGATTCAAATACGTATCAAAATTAATCTTCTCTTGGGCATGAGATCTTTTACCACGGTTAAAAGTAACCTACATCACTCTTCAGCCTCATAATTATTTTCAGATACAAATGTCTTACCATAAAATCGCTCCGTTGCGACGTTAAGGAAAGACTAACAAACCTCGATATTTATTTCTATTATAAATATATATCGATTTCTATTATAAATTGGTAATGGTGTTAATATAATATTTATTTTTATTTATTTTAGAATGAAAGCCAGGAAGAATTATTCGCATAGCTTCAGATTTGCATGCTGCATAGTATTCTTACTGTATTATAAGTATATACATATGTATATGGGTGTATAATATAATCAATCTTAAATCGTTGAAAGGGTTGTTTTATTTAATTTGTGTTTACATAGTAACACCGGTAAAGATAATGAAAGCGATAAGTTATCTGGTTGACTAAATACAGTTACGTGGAAATCAGAATAGATTTTAGAATTATTGTAGGATAAGTTGTCCTTCTGGTGACGGATTACGAATATATAGTATCACTATGTCATAAGAGCCGACTTGTTCGCACTATATTATGACGATAGACTATCGTGACGCTTAAGTCTTCGTGGCACACGTATTTAAATAGAGGTGTTCGCATATAGGACGACACGATTAAGTGTCGTCCACCACTTTTTGTTTGCAGTGACGATAGATTAACAAGTAAATTGGAGCTGCTAACACGACAGTCGTAAAAACCGTAACGACTTATCGTGACGACAAATTGTATCTCATTGTTGCAACTATCTATTGTTTAAAAAACAATACGTTATTAAAATTTCATTTTAATCCACTGTACTTGGGAACTATACACACTACTGATATTCAAAAGAACGTAGAGGCGAATGATGTGCAAAAGACGAGGTGACTGCCGTAAAACTTAATAATATTGTCACGACCCAATGGTTAGATACTACAGTCGTTTAACGTTAAAATATTTCGACAATACTATGTAAGGCTGCTTCATTGGTTTTATGGCTAGTGTATCCGACTACCTATTGAGGTTTTTTTACAAGAAATCCGTAATAACAGCTTAAAATAAGAAAGTTGCCGGTGTATCATACTCGTACCACAGAGAGCACATTAAGCCTTCCATCTTGGTTGTCACGATAATCCACGGCAATACACTGAATCGCTTCTCAAAATCTCCTATCCTAGGAGAGGACTACATTCAGCAGTAGACTGTTAAATGATCTTGATGGTGATAATGTAATGCCGGATAAAAATAAGCAATGTTCGAAGGAAACCGAATGTTACATTTGCTCATTAACATGTACCTAAGTATTATCGGTTTAAAAATCGTATAAAAATTTACCAGGGTTACATAATTAAGGAGCTAAGTCTCATATTTCATTCAAACTATAAATTTACCAAATATTATATAATAAAATTAATAAAAATAATTGAAAAAAAAAAATACCCACATGAGCCAGTTGAAAGCGCCTACTAATTTTATAGTGGCAAAAAAAAGTGTTGCTGTTAACTGCTAACTTTGATGGAAGAGTGGGAACTATTAGACCAACAACTCATCCTTTGTGAGTCTATTAGGAAGTGTTCTTTTATGTCATTATAAAAGTACACACGCTAACGCCTAATTCACCGAAAGCATAGGTACTTTGCCGGGTTTAAGAAACTTTAGTCCCATAGAGAATTACACGTTCACTTACAAACTTAAAAGTACGTAAGTGAACATGTAATTCTTTGTACTTCTGATTTGATTTAACGACTGACTATGAAACATTTTTATGTCAACAAGCCTACTGCCATCAACTAGGGACAACAGGATGTAATGATTGGATTAATATGACAATACATTGAAAGAAGGTTGATTAACTAAGTTTAAGCGGTCACTTTGGCGCTTCCTACTACTTGAGGTTCCCACTGCTTCCAATATCTCCAGAGGAACCGATGATCGCTGGCAAAACGAAATATACTAGAGTTGAGACCGAATTCAGTGTAGGGCGGCACACGACACGATGGACCGACGGTTTGAAGAATATGGTGGCTGGCAGCAGATGGATGCAGGCTGCTCAAGACCCGGATAATTTGCGCTTCTTGGGGTAGGCCTTCGTTTATCGGTGGACGGCATAGGTTGATAGAAGAGACTAGAAAATGCAAAACATTTACAGAGGAAAACATTCAGTGCTTGTGGATTACAATTGCAGGGACTTTTTAATAAACAAAAAGGAAATGATGGTAACTATCCCTTATTAAGGTAAAATAAACGTTATATCAGGAACTGTCGTACATTCGATAAAAATATTGTAATCTATATAAGAGCATTACGTGGTCTAAAAAAATGTGAAATAAACGAATAAACAAGCTATTATTCAAATAATTTTTTACATTACCAGTTAAAAGGTAGAAAAGCCACGCTGATTTCAGCACGAACGGGTAGACACGACCGGGCACGGCAGTATCACCCTCCTACAGAAGATCAATCTAACCGACAGCATCTGTGCTGTAATGTTTGTTGGTGAGTGCGAGACCGGAAGACAGAGGAGGATGCAGGAGTGGCAGTTATCGTGGTAAATGTATGAGCATTACACTGCCACGATGACTACCATACCTTTTACGTCTCCAATCGAGGTGTGAAGAAGCATCTCACTAGGCCGCCATAGTGTGGGTCACGATACTTTACTGTCTGCATTCGCAATGAGTATGGTGACCATAAGTCTTGCGTTCTATTTATGATTTCCATCAAGCAAAGTAGAGTCACTTTGGCTGGAAAAAAATACACTCTTCGAGGTCAATTTCGGCTTTGCTGACAGTCTCCAAATGTGTAATCGAGAAATAGGTATATTATTATACTAGAGTAAACTCAGCGTATGCTACTACACTACAAAGGGAACATTTTGTCTATTTGCTGTAAAAAAAACTGCAGGACAATCTCAGCATCCTGGGTATAAATATTCGCAGGGATCTCAACCCGCGAGAGTATATTGAAAGCGTCACCAAGGTGGCCTCGCGGAAGCTGGTTATTCTGAACAGAGTGAGACTGCTCTTCGCACCTGAGTATCTGTGTCTTCTTTATAAGACCCAGGTACGCTCCTACATTGAGTACTGAACTCATCTTTACGATGGCTCGACCGAGGCAGTACTACCCTCCCACTGAATGGTTGATCTGTTGGTTGATCTGAACTTCTGGGTTGCCATGGAATGTCGCCTCGTCTGGAAATCAGCTTCTCCGGAAACATGTTTTGACCACCGGCAGGGACTTATTGGACTTATTGACAAGTAGCTCCATCTTGTTGAAACCATGTGTTACGATTGTAGCCAGTACATTCCAGTAGCATCTGTGCCAAGAACTCCCGTCACATGCTTACGCGGCAAGATAGATTCAAATGTTAACGAATTCTTGGCCCACCCTATAGCTTTGGTGATTATTTTTAAATTAAATATGTATATAGATACATTTTACATAAATATATTTCATATATACTTTTAATTAAATTCAGATAAATTAAAAAAATATCTAATCCACATGGCTAACCGTACAAAATCAGCATCTGTATATACTCTTAATTTTAAAAGGAAAGGCATCGCATGATTAACCAAGACATAAATTGCGCATCAGATTAAAAAAAAATCTTCTTGTTGTTATAGTACAATATTAGCATACCGATCAGAAATTAATAAAATTTAGACCCATGTGAATCAAATTATGCACACCTCTGCCTCGTTGGTCTAGCGGTTAGTGCATGCGACTGCCGATCAAGAATCAAAGTTTTATTGAGTTTTTCTGATTATAGAAAAGCTTAATAACAACCTCAAGTTTGGTAGTTGGGTTCTTAACCTGGAATTTAGAAGTTAAAACCCCCGGGGCACGTTGGTTTTAGCTTAGCCCACTTTAGCAGTCGGTCCTGCACCGATCTAGCCCCGATCGTGGCAGATAACCTTTTCATCAGATTGTGAGAGCAATCTTACAGAGAGTGCACCTGTGTTTACACACACACTGGTGCACTTTAATATCCCTATCGTAATTGACTAATGTCCTTTGAGACTGGCCGCCGTGATCGAAGTCGGATAGGAGAACATTGTCATTATCCTAATATACGTAATAACGGACAGCAAACGTATGTCAACGTCTGACTTTATAGTAATATATTTCATATTAAAGTACGTAGATATTCACATTGAATTTTTATTTTCCGTTGGCACCTGGATTTAAAAGGCCGCCATTAATTTACTTTAATATGTACCAACTGGAACCTTTAAACCCACTCCATCCTCAGCAGTGCTTAAAGCTGCAGACGAACTCTTGGATGAACTATTTGCTGATCATAGGTACAGTCCCCAGGTACAGTAATATTTATAACCAGCCGCTGCTGATAATTTCATTTTTTTGTCACATTTTTTATTAATTTTTGCAAATTAATGGTCAGTTGGTATTTTTTATGTTTTTTTTTATTTCTCCTCAATCTTGAAAATCCTGAACCCTGTATGGTATTCCGTCACATATATCTCTATTTTTTGGGTTCTTGATATAACCTATAGAGAAGACGCGGCGGATGTTCTGGTTTAAAAAAACGCTTGATCAGAGTGCCAAATTTTAATGAGAATTTAAACAAACTAAAAACGATGAATGTGATATGTTTCAATAAAAATATAAATGTGATAATATTGGTATTTCAGAAACGTACAGACACGAGCCTTCTAAGAATAGTTTAAAAGTTTTTGTCTTGAAGATAATTCTATTATTATCTTCAAGACAAAAACTGATAGTAAATACTCGGAAAAAGAAGACTATAATTTTATTAAATTGAACCAACTACTCTTTCAAGAATCTCCTACAGTTGCGTTACGCATAGCAGGAGAACTCATGAGAACCGTCAAAGCGATATTTCAACCGTTACCGTGTTATATCAGTCGTTAGTATAGCACAAAAAAGAGCTCAGAGTTACAATAATGCCATTTCTTTCTTGTGGGACCATGAAAGCAATGGGAGCATAAATGTAAACTGAGATACATCGACAGCTTTTATTCAAGTTACACTTTTTGGAGTGTACATTGATTAATTTTAAATCAAATTAAGAAGCTTTGTTATAGTAGTTATATTCATATAGTATAATTTATAATGTAATTAGAATTAATTTTTAGTAAATTATAAATCTAGCTATTATAATTTGTTTAAATACAATAAAAATATATAAATAGAAGGATCTTATTTGTTCCCTCATTAGTGTACTTCTTACTTAACTATTGTCCGTCTAAGAGATAAGGATGCCGTTTGACGTTTCATACATTTCAAGCTAAAACATTTTATATATGGGTAACCTGAGACATAATACTATTGGTATTTCGCAAAATTTAAATTGTAGAATTTAGTGGTAGGTTTTATTGTAGAAAAACTGGGTATTTGTAAAAAAAATAGGATTAACCAACTACTATGCCGACTATCATGCATCGGCAATTCTTTTGATATGATGACCAACATCTCAGTAATTGAAAGTACTGGCCATCAAATATTTTTATATTAATTGACCTATGATAAAAAAATGATTAATTTTAGTTCTTTTAAAGCATACATGCCATGTAATATGGCATTAAGTGAACCATACTACCTTGGGTAAGTAATTTTTTATTTAAAAGCCTGCCAAAGTGACTTTACCCTGCCTGCTGGAAAGCATGAATGTAATCCAAAAGTTGTGGTCATCATACTCATTGCGTATGCAGACAATGCAGTATAGTGACCCACACTTTGGCGACCTAGTTACGTGCTTTTTCACACCCCGCTTGAGGACGTAAGGCATGACAGTCATCGTGGCAGTATGAGGCTCGCACACTTATCACGAAAATGGTCACCGTTGCATCAATGGGCCTCTGGTCTAGGACTTCGTTTGCGCTTCAGTGAGAGGGTAGTCTGTTCCGGTCGAGCCGACCCATTTGTGCTGAAATCAACGTGACTCTATTACCTACCTATCATCTAATTTCGTCTAATGCTGTATTAGATAGAATTTTATAGTGCAACCTATATTTTGTTTCGCTGTTTGGTCACATTACTCTATCTGTATTCATAGTTAAAATAAAATTATCTCAGCCAGGAGGTAACAAACATGATTTTAGACATCTACCTTTTTTTACTAAAACTAAGTATACTAGACTTTGTGATATTCCTTTCGTCTAGCAGCTAGTACATGTACCTATATTTAATAGGATGGGAAGGTTAAGGGACCAGTTTGAATAATCACTATCTTCAAATTGAGTCGATATTTTTTTCCATTTTTTTTACAAAATATTCTAAGACCTACTAAATTTTTATGTTAAAAAGAAAGATTTTATTTATTTAATTCAGTAATTTTCAGTTCATAAAGTATGTGGCTGTAATGAGGGACCACAGTTTGGTCTTTATATATCTTTTTGTCTTTGATGCAGTCTCTTAATCTTTAAATATATTTGCAAATTGTTTACTTAATATCACATAACATGAGAGATAAAACCAATAAAGATCGGTTAAAATAGTGACCACATTGAAGTAAAGGCAAATAAATAGCACAAGGTCTAGTTTTAGGAACATATGAGTGTCAACAATGGGAGCTAAAACTATAACAAATTAAGTGTCCACAAGTATGTCGTACACGTCACAAAATAGGTCGAAATTAGACCTTACGCTTGATTTTAGGATAAATAAATAGTTACAAGCAATTTTGAGGTTTTAACCCTTAATGGCTGTTATCAAAAATTTGTCTTTTGGCGTCTATAAATGACGCTGATCGCAAATATAAAAAAAATAATGACATTAGTAATTGGACACTGTATAAATTCATGAAGTCAAAACTTGCTTGTAACTATTTTTTTACTACGCGCCTTCAACACATACAGAAATGTCTTTCAGAGCGATAATTGCTTGCAACTTTTTTTTGTTATCTGTATGTGCCAAGATCATCATCATCACAGCCGAAAGAGGTTCACCGCATATAAACCTCCACCAAGACTCGCCACAACAACCGATCCTGCGGCAAACGTTGGATGCGGGTACGGTGCTGCCTGCGTCCAACGGTTTCCGCGACCTTCACCAGTTTGTCGGGCCAAAGGTAGTCAACAAGGGCAAGGTGTTTAGCTCTGCTTCATCCTCCAGTGCGTATCACTTTCCAAAAATTTTTGAGCTTATTTGCCGTCTAGTCTGCGAGCGATTTGTCCCGCAGACTGCCACTTCAGTTTGGTGATTCTTCGGCCAATGTCGATGATCTTGGTTCATCCGTGGATATCGTCATTTCTGATTCAATCGTGCAGAGAAACAGCGAGCATTGTCCTCTGCATTGCTTTGTGGGTGACTTTGAACTTTCTCATGTGTATAACACATTAAGAAAAATTTCATGGAGACAATTTCAACATGACTAGCGACTGTGCCATTTCCATTGTAAAGTGAATTTGTTCTAAGGCGAATCAGGGCAGAAAAGTTATTATATTGTTAATAGAAACAAAATAAATAATAATTAATAATTCAAGGAGACAGTTTAAAAAAATAAAAGCTCAATTCGTTGGTTTGCGACTCTACTTGCGTAACCTTCGGTTTGCAGCTAGCTTCATTGGTGAAGACTTGTGTGACTCATACTGTAAATACTAAAGAATGACAGAATTGAAAATGGTAAGTTATAAATACAAGTGATTATTTACACATTATAACGATTTATTCGAATTCGATTGAAGATTCGCAACACTATGGTAAGGGGCCTAAATAGTGACTTTGAGATGATGTTTAAGAATATACAGTTAGGTGCAGAACTGAGTCAGTACCTTACAATTTTTTAAAAATATCTGTATGAAATTGGTATTAATTACTAAATAAAAAATGTATTGTAATATTTAAAAACTTTATTTCTTGAATGTTTAATTAAAGAAATCTTATAAGTTTAAATCTTATTTTGGTTATTAATCATCACAATTACAATTGGTTTACTTTTGC
The DNA here is from genome assembly GCA_949316085.1 of Hypercompe scribonia. Taxonomy (NCBI): domain Eukaryota; kingdom Metazoa; phylum Arthropoda; class Insecta; order Lepidoptera; family Erebidae; genus Hypercompe; species Hypercompe scribonia. The sequence goes on along the minus strand of OX438972.1, from coordinate 7,262,031 downwards.
ACCAGTTATAAAATATAATGAAAACATATCTTTAATATTTGGCCCAAAGACCTTTTGCTTTTTCAACTGCATGCAACCTATTTACCAAACTTTTTACATATTTTTCACATTACTCGGGTGGAATTTTGTACCACTGTTCTTGTACTCGTTCCCACAGAATGTTCAAGTTCGATGGTGGTGCGCTATATTCATTTGTCTTTCTCTACTAATCCTGACAAGTTTAAATATGTTCATTAGGGTGTCCCTTATATGACAAAAAAAAATTTTTTTCGAATTTCGAAATTCAAACCCTCTATAATTTTTACTAATGCTATAAGATACTTAAATATAAAATTTTATCAATCTAGCATAATTGCAACCAGTGCCAACCGAGCTTCAAAGTTTAGTAAAAAACGTGTATTGTCCTAAAATTTCAGTCTGCTATAATTTCACTATAAATGCAATGAATTAAGTGAATAAAATTAAATAATAAATTAGATGAACATTAATCTTTAATTAAAAACATAAAGAAATAAGAATCATTCAGGGTAACTTCTTTTTAGAGTAGTTTTTTTACAGTCTGGATACAATTTTAGATGTTCCTGGACACAGCGCAGCAAGAACTGTTTTTGTTCTTCTTCAGCCGTGATAAGTCCGTTAAAATCTTGCATTAATTTAACAGCCCTTTCAGCAGTATCATTTACAACTATCAAATAACTTATTCTTCTTTTAGCCTCCAGAAAAGCAGCATTGTTATTCCAAGAAGATACATCTTCCTTTAGAAAACTGTCGTCGATCTGCAGTCGTGATAAAAATTGTTTGCTCTTTTCCGATACGAAATCATCCAGTGCTTTGTCTAAAAAAAAAGAAAAATAAGTTAAATAACAAATAAAATCAACAACAATTTTGAAAATAAATAAATAAGTATTGGACATTCAAATTGAAATCCAACAAAAAGTCAATTTAACTTACCAAACAACTTTTGAGTCAGTTCTTCCTTCGACGGGTCATAGTGTTTGCTAAAATCCGAGATTTTGTCCCTGTTGAAGTTGGCAATCATCTTCTTCTTAGTTTGGTTGTCAACTTCATCATCAAATAGTGATAGAATGACTGTCTCTTCACATAAATACCACAAGTGATGGCTGAACTTGTTTATAGAAGCTTTAGAAATTGTTGCGTCAACTTTTTCATACTCTTTTAACATCTTCAAGAAGCGCAAATCTTGATTAGGTGCTTTGGTCGCCACTGTACATTCGAGCCAAGGTTTAACATACAATATTACGAGAAATAAGCAAACATCTTGTAGAGCCTTTTTGTCCTTCGCAGTTACTCTGCATTGTGACTGAAGTAAACATATTTTTAAAGAATAGATCGCTCTCGCCATCCAGCGTGCCTGATGTATAGCTCCGGGGGGCCTTAGTTTTAATTTTTCCTCTGTGTCTCCTCCTAAAAATATTACGCACAGTTCGACCAATTCGCGGTAATCATCTCTTACAAAACCTTTATCTAATTCTGCCTTATAAAATAGTAACAACGCTTGAATGTCTGTCTCGGCAACCCGTGCTTTTACGAAATTAAGAGATGGTTCAATTTTAGTACAATCAATGTTTTTCCAATTTTCTTGGAACTTTTAGAAACATCGGAATATCTGGGCTACTAGTAATTTGCTTAATCTTGGTTTCAAAGACAGCTTTTAGGACCAATTCATAAACATGATGACGACAGGCGAAAAGCAACAATTCTCTTCCTAAAGTTTGCTCCAAAATAGCACAAGCTCCATTGAAACGGCCCATATTGGAAGCTGTTGTGTCGCAGCACATTATTTGCACTTTATCATTAAGGTTCCAGTTAAAGAGAGCTGCTGATACAGCCTTCGCTTGATGTTTTCCAGAACAACTTTCTAGTTTCGGCACGGCAAGAAGCTGCTCTCTATCGTCAAATGAAGCTATAACTGGCAAGCGTTCTTCTTTTGAACTCCGTACATCCAACCCCGGTAATAGTTTTCCATCCCAATGGACTGTGACTATGTCGGGTACATTGTTTTGGAAGTTAGATTTTATTGCTTCTGCCCTTGATTTTCTAGTTTCAGTACGAATTCACTGAATCGAGGATTTGTTAATACAGAAATCATCGCTGCTCAGACCAAGCGCTTCTACCACCGCATTAAGAATGTAAACGGTATCTCTAATGCTTAACTGGCATCGATCTAAAGCTGCAACTAGTTTAGGTGTTATAAGATTCTTTCTACCTCTTTTTGAACTTTGTTCATGGCAGGGAACGTCCAGCAAGCTGAGTTCAGAATTCAAGATCTGTTCTTCGTCTGAATCTTCTACACTGTCTAAGTTATTTGTGGTGGAAGTAGATGCAACAGCTAGTGATTCTCTTTGTCTTACAATCCTTTCCTCTTCTTCCAATCGTCGTTGTCTAGATCTTTGTTCTTTTTCCGCTAATTTTTTATCTACACCACCTAAGCATCCCGGTCGACCTGGCTCTCTCTGTTTCATTAAAAATAATTTATCTTCCTCTATTTTCATTCTCTCAAAAGCATCAGCATGTGCAATATCAAACAAATTATCAAGATTAATTATAAAATTGTTCTCACGACTCTTAAACGTAATCTGAGTTTTCTTACAATTTTTTTGCAACCCTCTCCAAACATGATATAAATCAATAAGTTTCTTCACGCAGTTAAGAAATGCCCTTGTTGGAATTCTTGCTTTTCCCAATATATGATGCACTCCCTAATCACAAGATTTGCACTTTCACTAACAGTCAATTTAACCTCACGAATATCGTAAAATAGGACTGAGAGAACTTGTCGATTAGATGGTAATTTTGCACCATTTATTTGATAGCTAGTCAATCCGATAAGAAAAATATTTTGTTTATCACTCCGTAATTCCACCGACATGTTTACGCACTAAACAATGAAGCACTAATAGTCTCAAAAATCACGTACGAAATGGCAAATAAAACATGTCGTAACAGGTCACTGGGCAGTACTTAAGCAACTTGTATCGACAAGTTTAAATAGCAAGTCGCCACGGGTTATCGTTTATATATCGAACTAATATTTTTTTCTAGACAATATAGGGTTATTACGAAACTTTTAAGAAGGTATGCGTAAAAAAATATCGAACTTGAAATTTAAGGGACACCCTAATGTTCATACTTGAGCATATAGAGTCAGTAACAAACACGATGCAAAAGTGAGTCTCACATTCAAATACCTCAACGTTTTAAAACGCAGTAACTGGATAATATCCATTTGCATTATTAACTTGAGGAGTATAGATTTAACTTATGGGATAAAATTATTTAAACATTTTTATTAAATATGGACTTATTTCATGTAATCAAATAATCGCGAAACATTGACTCAGTTCTGCACCTAACTGTATGTATATGGAGTATTTCGCTTTACTTAAAAGATTTGCATTTAAAATTAGTTATTAAGAATTGTACATCTTTTTATACTCCACCAGTGGATCGATTAATACTACACATTCCTATAACACAAGTATCATATGTTATACTGGTATCAGTTGCTAATGAATAGAGTAGTGAAAGTAATAATTGCAATATTGTACCTTTATGGTGCCCATGTGACTGGTTGAAATACGAAAAGTTTTAGATATTTCAGGTATTGAACCGTCATGCTTCAGTAAATCAATTATTCTTTAAGTCTTTTTGATGGGTGGTATGTATTTTGATTTTTCTCTGATAAATTTTTAATTTTCCCTTTTTAATGTATAGTTAATTTATATAATGTATAGAATTATTTGTTTGCTATCATTTTGTGTGGAAAACATAATTAGGCAAACAAAAGCATTTTTAATGATTTGATCTTATCGCATTGGTATTATTAACACATTTTTGCTGTCAGTAATTTTTATTTACTCGTAAAACTAAGAAGTCAGGTTTTAATTTTTACAATTTTTCAAATATAACAAATTTCCATTATTTTTTACATTTGAAGATTATGATTGTTGACTTGAAACTAATTATCACTTAAGATTTATTCTCATACTTGATAAAAAATATGATCAATTTGAATGTACCTTTAACCTTTACAATGACACTAGTAAAGCTATAATTTATTGATCATATGAACTGTAGACACTGATTTCTTTTGGAATGAGTTTACGTTTAGCCGTCATAATATCATTGACTTCCCTTCTATTATGCGAATCTGAAGTTTTCCCTTACCAGACTTGTGTGTTTTGCGTATCAGACGTTATGCGCCTGAACTTTTAAACGTACTATTATATCATCAATCAATTATAAGAAGTAAAAGAAAATAAAATTATTGAAAATTGTTGCAGATAAAAACGAGTCAAAATGACGTCCAGATCTGTCACTAATGTGGATTCAAGCAAACACAGTAGTAAAATGAAAATACGAAAACACTCCCTCGGTTTTTCGTCCCCTCGTGTATCAGCAACTGTAAGGATTTAAATAATACGTTATATCCTTTTTAAAATACTAACTAGAAATAGTTTCTCTTTTAAATTTTGGAATGTATACTCATTAATACTAGTTGCGTCTAGTAGTTTTTCTCCGTTTTCTAAGCGAACACAAACTTTTTTCGGGGTGAATATAGGCTATACGTTAATCAAGGGTATCACCTACACCCGTACCAATCGAAGGCAAATAAATAAGGGACCACTTACTTATGTAAACTGCAAAGGTTTTTGAGCAATTGTGAATAATTGCTGTAGAAATATTGGATTTCTACAGTAGAAGAAACTGGTCAAAATATCAGCCTAAATCGGGAGTGTGGTGGTCAGCAAATGGCATTGGAATATTTTGGCTGTGGTATAGTTAAATTCCTAGGTTTGTAAATCCTTACAATTATTTTTTCAGATACCTGGCCCTTATAAGCGGCCTACTCTAATGTATCTTAATACATACCAGCTTGACCCATATGTGCGATTCCATCCACCGGCGGTGACACAAACAGCTAATGAAATTTTAAATGAGTACTTTACCGATCACAAATATGACCCTCAGGTATGGCGCTATTATATGTAGATAAATAAATTTCTTACAACAGTATAAGGGAAATTTGCAATATCATTTTTTTTTAAATCAAAACCCGCATTAAGAATTTATCCTGTATTGTAGGGGACTTTACAAATATATAAAAAACGGACACAAGCAACACCCAGGCACAGAACAACAGTTATGGATCACATAAAGTTTTGTACCATGTGGGGTTTGAACCCACAACACTCAGCGCAGTAAAGGGCGGCGTGGTGACCGCTTAAACCACTAGGTTTACCCAAATAATAATATTTAACTGCACGGTTACCCACTAGGGTAACCGTGCAGTTAAATATTGGTAGCAACGTGTAACATGTAAAAACGAAAGATATCAAATAATCTCTTCTAATTTCACATTACGGCCAGCGTATTTTGGGTTTAATGGTAGTCTTCGTGGCGGTTTAAAATGTTTGAAACTACAGGCATTCGCGTAAGCGACCAAACCATCAGAAATCGTCTTTATGAAAACCACCACGAATATGTTTGGTTCGTATCGCATTCTCATACTGACGACTTGTATGATGTTCGACTTACATATCATTCAAGATGTTTAATGTTTGCTAGGCGAGACTAGGATTGAAACCTTCATGATGAGCAACAGTGCACTTTACAGAAGATGAGTGCATGATAAAGTTGAAAACTTGGTGACTGAGTGATGATCGATGCATTAGAGTATAGAGGAGATTTCAGGTCCTTGTAAACACAAAACGACCGTTTTGGTGAATCCAGTGTAATGCTCTGGGGTGAAATAACCCTGGGACGGAAAACTAAGCTAGTAATTCTCAACGAGGGTACTGTATCTTGCCAGATTTACTTGAACAATGAGATACAATTCTATATTATTCTATTTGCACAAAGTGCTCGGCCTGGGTTTATCTTGATGCAGCACAGTACTCTACCACATACAAATCTCGGTTACTAAGAATCTCCATTTATCCAACATAATTCACATTAGCTGAAACTGAAATCCAAGTTTTACAATAGCCATTTAGGAACCCAGACCTGTGTCTGTGTTTTGAAAACGTGTTGGCAGAGGATTCAAGAAACTAATTTCATACTTGACTACCTCGGTGGCCCAGCGGTAGCGAATGAGAATGTTGTGCTTGAGGTCTCGGTTTCGATTCCCTTCGGATAATATTTGCTGTATCATTTTCTTTTTAATAGATTTTTTATATATCTTATTTCTTTACACTTAGTTGCATGAATCGATGTATTTTTAACTTATGGCAATTATTAGATACTGTTACAGAAAATTATATTCAAGGTTTCAAAGTTTTGAAAATAATTGTTATTTTGTGTTCCTTCCGATGATTGCGAACCACATACGATATAGACATTCTTGTTTTTCACTTACGTTCACGCCAATCGAACTTACTAGTAGTAGGAATAAGTATTACCTACACAGAGATTCCCGAAAATTCATTTGTTTTTCTAGACTTCTATGATAATTAAATTAAGCTTGACTGAATCTTTTGTGGCCGATGTGTTAAATAGGATTCTGTTTAAAAAGTTTGTACCCAGTAAACGATATTTAAAACTAACGTGTCAGTTTTATAAGTCAATAAAACTTTTTTTCAGGAGTCTCCTATGCTAGCCATGCGCATATCGGAAATAATAATGCGGGCGGTCAAAGCTATGAATTTTAACCGTTACCGGATTCTTTCTGTCGTCACAATAGCGCAAAAAAGAGCACAGAGCTATAACAATGCCGTCACTTTCTTATGGGACCATGAAAGAGACAATTACATAGATTTATTCAGAGAAGTAAACTCGGTTTTTATACAAGTAACCGTCTTCGGAGTATACCTAGATTAAGTATGAACTAATTTGTAACATATACTCGTACATTCCGTTTTACTGTCAACTTCCTAAAATTATGTTTTCCTAGATACGTTTTTCATGATGTAGATTAATTTTATTATATGTTATATTATAATAAATGAAATTGATAATTTTTCTTTTGGATTTTATTGAGACGACAAAAGAAGCTAAGACATTATTGGATTTAATCTAACAAGGGCGCGTCACAGCTTTGGCACAGAAAGAAAATGGAGTTTTATTTTTCTTTCTGAATTTTAATTTGATTAAAATAGTCAACCCAGATTAATTGTAGATTACCATACACCTCAGTAGAATTGCCAACATAAATAGTAAGCGATAATAAGAAAAAAAGTAAAAATATTTCTTATTAAATTTATTTGTACAACTAATGTACTTTACTCAAGCAGTCTTTTTATGGTAATAACATCTAAAAAGAGAATGGAGAAAATGGTTAAGTACCTGTTTTTTTAATAATATTTCATTTGTTCAATAGCTCCGAGCATCCGAGCCTTAAGTTTAACTGTTTCCATTAAAGTGAATAAATAAATCTTAACAACTAAGTTTAAAGGAAAAACTTTCAATAAAATAAAACAAAACTGAAACGAGGGTTCGATTTTATTAAAGGCGGTAATAAAATCAGTAGTACTTTCAGCTCATAAGACAAAGAGTTCCTGTGGAGTAATTTATAATTTGAAGCTCAACTACCGCACTGTCTCGGTCTTTAACTTGATTGCTTTGATATACTACACACCCTATAGAAGACATATACTAAGAATATTGATTGGACAGGATCTGGCTTGTAGTCGGTACCCACCCGAAGGGATACACAAGTGTTGTGAGGCCGTTCGTCGAGCCACATGGCGTAGATGGCACGGCAATCCTTCCTTCGGGAAGTACCTGCCTTAGTCCCTAGGAACGAACTGAATCCCATCTATTTGAGATACTTCTATTCTACATCGTTATTTATCTTGCTCCAGAAGTTTCTCTTGAAAAAATCTCTTAACAATAACATGCCTATCGCTTCAGTAAGGAAATACTTGCAACATCGACAACATGTAATATATATAATATATATATATTTTGCTACTATCGATGTGTATACTTATATTTTGTGAGTCACATTTTATTCTATCTGTGCAATATTTTATATTCAAATGCGACTGCAGTTGTTGTAAATTTTTTATTAACCTCTCAGATGATTGGCCATATGAAAACATCGTTAAACTTAAAATACGTGGATATGCAATGGCACGTTTGGCATTACAGCTTCCAACATCGCTGACTGAGCTAGTAAATGTAGACGGTCCCTACGATCGTATCGGCTGACGGATAAAATTAAAAACAAACAATGTCTGGATCTTCAGTAGTTGTACATATAAATTTAAAATGAAACATTTTTAGCTTTGTAATATATGTCTGAGCTACATGCTGCTTGTGAAGTTTTCTCCTATTATTTGTTGAAAATCGTATCATAGTATTGAATGATAGAGATATTACTCATTTAATCACTATTATTTATTGATATTTTGAATGATTTGAGTAAATGTTAAAATAAAAACATGATGTGTATTTAATAAATGTAATATATAGACTAGTCTCGTGTCTGATAGGGATCTTTATTTAAGATGAGAGGCGTTCTGACGCGACATTTCTGTTACAACAACGACAAAAATGTTAAACTTTATATTACTTTTCTAATTCTGATTCGAAGATCTCCATATACATTTTCGCCGATACACATCATATCTACGTTAAGAAATACCTATCGATTCTAAACGCCAAGTGTCGGAAAGTATATTTATCAGTTGTTGATATTTTTGTTTAAAATACAGACGCGAAGTTTTACGTTTATTATTTTTAGACGTTAATTTGTAAGTCGTACCCAGGTTTTACCAGTAATTACTACCTTCTCTCTCTCGTGATACGTTCTGCTCGTACAGTAAGGCTTATTTACATAAGCAAACATGATGGATGTGCAAATATATACAGCGCCGTCGTCCGACAACATGCGATGCAGAATACACCTACATAGGTACATTCAGTTTAATCAAACGTTTCAATATTTTCCTTTGTATATTTCTCGCGTCAATAACGAAAAGAAAGCTAATTTAAAATCGATTGGTTGCATTGTGTCGGTGATACGTACAGACCATTTGCATACGAAATACGAACTGAAATAATACCGACCAGACGGAACAGAATGAATAAATAATCTAATAAGTTTTGATTAAAGATTGTAAAAATGTCCTTTCATTTGTAAGTTTGGTTAAAGTTGTTTGTGTGGTGATTGATTTTAGAAAAATACTAACTTGAATTGGCTTTGAATACTTTTTGTGTTAGCTGATATTAAACAATATATAATACTAATTGCAATAAACCACATTCTTCTTTCTTTAAATTTTATTACTTTTAAGGTTTTAAAGTTGAAGAAGTCTCAATCGGGACTACGTATGTTTTTTAATGATTTTAATTAATTATTTACATCTTCATAACGTAAAAACAATATAGACTTTAAAAAGAACAATTTATTTTCAGAGTGAAAGAACCATGGTGAAGATTGTGACCACTTTCCTGCAAAACAGACGCTTTCAAGTAGTGGCTGTAAGAGCTCTGTCCACAGAGTGATCCATCTGTACTTGTGTGCCACGAGGAAGTTGCCTGTCTCCAAGCTACTCTTGGTATACAGACGACATCTCCGTCATCGATGGTGTTAAGGTTGTGCTGTATGCCGACGACGCGACCTACACCTCGACGTCGAAAAATGGTGCCAACGCTGCTACGAAGATGCAGCATACACTAGGCGCACTTCATAGCTGGTTAAAGGACTGGAGACTTTCGGACAACGATGTTGCCCAGGTGCGTGCCGTGCACACTCTACTGCGGCCACTACCATCGTTCCGATTGCCGCTCCATGCAAAACTTGGTGTGTACAAGGCGTACATTCTCATTCGACTCGCCTATGGCGCCCTGGTCTGGTTTACGCTCGTCTTTGAAAGAAACCATACGGATGCGTGTGCGACAGTCGCTCGCATCACGTATCCTCACTAAAACACCTCGCTTTATTCAGAACAGGACGATCTCCAAGGATATCGTGAAGAGCCGGGATGATTTCGTAAAGTGCCCAAACACAAATTTGCAAATGTGAAAGCTCGCATCCTATAATCGGTAGCCGGACAGGTATGGCCTTTCGCGAGACTATATACTTTATAGAGTATATGGGAAAGGTCAAAGACCAGCAGTAGACTGCAATAAGCTGTTGTTGTTGATGATGATGATGATGATGATGATGATGATATCTCATTAACTGGGTATAAACACCTAGCAAATGTTTTGAAAGAATAAAATAGTTCTTTCCTAAAGCTTAAGTACCTTTCTAACATCAGCTAAGTAACATCAGACACGGACTACTAAACACTAAATATACGCTAAAAAAACAGGCTAAAATTCATCGTTCTGCCTGCAAAACTTGAGAGTCTCCCACACATGACGAAAATTTTTTTTTTATATTTTTTATAAAGCCTTTTATTCGGATATTAGTTTTACAATTCTGTTTCCTTACACTACTACACTGCTATTTATATTATTTAGTTAAACTTATTCACATATTTCGTGCTTCTTTAGTTTTTGTAGGTCCGTTTGCCAGTTGGCAAAGGCCTCCTCCAATCTGCTCCATTCTGGCCTCTCTCTGGCCACTCTACTCCATGTTATGCCCGCAACATGTCTGATATCGTCATCCCATCTTTTTTGCTGTCTACCTCTTTTCCTTTTACCTTCCCTGGGATACCATTGTGTAACTATTTTGCTCCACTTGTCTTTTCCTCTGATCATGTGTCCAGACCACTTCCATTTGAGCCTTTTTATTTTTAACGTTACGTCTTGTACCTTGGTCTTTTTCCTGATGTTAATGTTTCTTTTTCTTTCCCTCCTCTTTACTCCTAGCATGCTTCTCTCCATTGCTCGTTGGCAGATGGCAATTTTACTGGTCGTGTTTTTTGTTATGGCCCATGTTTGGCTTCCGTATATTAAAATTGGTAAGATACAGGTATTGAATAATTTACTCTTCGTTTTGATATGTATGTTTTTTTCTTTCATTACTTCTCTTAGGCCCCAATAACTTTTCCAACTGTTTGTTATCCTTCTTTCGATTTCTTTGTTTATGTTATCTTTAGGTGATATCAGCTGGCCGAGGTATATATATTCTTCCACATAACTAATTTGTGACGCTCCTACATGTATGCCGCTCTTAGGTCCATTGGTCATTACTTTTGTTTTTTCGGGGTTTAATTTTAGTCCTACTTTCTCACTCCCTGATGCCAGTTCGTTTAGCATTCTGCAAAGGTCTCCTGGTGTTTTCGCGAATAGCACAATATCATCGGCAAATCTTAAGTGTGTTAGTGTGCGGCCATCGATATTTAAACCCAGAGTCTCCCATTCAAAGTTTCTGAAGATCATTTCCAACACAGCAGAGAAAAGTTTAGGGGAGAGAGGATCTCCTTGTCTTACTCCTTTTTGTATCTTGAATGGATCTCCTTTCCTTTCTAGCTGTACGTACGCCGAGCTGTTTCTGTATACATTGCTAATCACTTTTATATATTTTTGTTCTATTCCTTGTCTTTTTAACGCTTCCCAGATGTTTGTATGTATTAGCGAGTCGAATGCCTTGCTGTAATCGACAAATGCCAAATAGTAAATGAGTTGATATTCCGCGTATTTCTCGATTATTTGCCTGACAACATGGATATGATCAAGCACTGAGTAGTCTCTTCTAAAACCTGCCTGTTCTATTGGCTGTTGTTCGTCGAGTTTCCTTTCCATTCGCTTAAGTATGATTTTTGCAAATATTTTGTACAGGTTGGACATCAAACTTATAGGGCGGTAGTTTCCGATGTCGTACTGATCTCCTTTTTTGTACAGAAGGATTATATTAGATTCCGTCCATTGCTGTGGAATCGTTTCTGTGTTCAAAATATCGTTGAAGATTTCCGTGAGAATAGGTGTTATTGTCTGCTTCGCTTGTTTTAATATTTCATTGTTTATTCCATCGGGTCCGGGAGATTTATCATCTTTTTGGGTTACTAGAGCAAATTCTACTTCTTCCTGCATGATGCTTGGTACGGGTGCGGTTTCCACCAGTTCTATTTCTTTTTCCGCTGTGGTATTCTCGTATCGTTCCTTATAATATGATGTTGCAATTTTTAATATACCTTGCCTTCTATTCTCTTTCAATCTATTTTTATTTTTCATCTGTACGATCCAGTTTTTTTTGTTAGTTAACTCTTTATATGCCTTTTTTAATCCTCCTGTCTGTAGAATGTGTCTTTCTATTATTTCCGTTCTTCTCTGAGTTCTGTCTTTTCTTATACTTTCTTTTATTTCTTTGCTGACTTTTGCTATTTTCTTTCTGTTGTCGTTAGTATTTTTTGTCTTGATTAGGTCGGCTCTTTGATTAAGAAGACTAATGGTTTTTTCAGTCATCCACTTGTTAGGTAGGTCTTCACTATTAGTCCCTTGTCGAAGACATTGCTTTATTGTTACTTCTAACCAATTGTATTTTTCTTGTACTTCCAAGTTTGTTGTCTCTTTATTGTGTTCTAAAATTGTTGACTTTAGGGAGTTAGCTATTAGGGCTGTTTGGTATTTAGTAGGTCTAATGTTCATCACATTATTTCTTGGTCTTGGGTTTTTTGGTGGGGTTGTCAACAGTTCTGCCCGAATCAATCGATGGTTAGTATTGAAATTGAGGTTACTAATGACTTTCATGTTTGAGAAGTATCTACTTTTGGTAGTCATAATGAAGTCTATTTCATTTTTTGTTTTTCCGTCTGGTGATATCCAAGTCCACATCTTACTTTCTTTTTTCTTGAACGTTGTGTTTAGGACTTTCAGGCCATTTTCCAGTGCAAAGTTTACAAGTTTCTCTCCATTTCTGCTTCTGGTCTTTTTTCCGGACAGAGATGGTCCCAATACTGAATCTTCTTCAGGCTGTCGTTCTCCAATTTGGGCATTAAAGTCTCCCGACACAACAAGATTTTTGTGGGCATGGTCTTGCACTGCTTGATTTAGCTCTAGGTAGAATGAGTCTATTGATTCTGTATCGGATTGTTCTGTAGGCGAGTATACTTGTATTATGGATCATGGATCTTTGTACCCCGGTAGCTTAATATTCATCACTGCTATGCGCTCTGATATTCCTGTAAAGCTTTCCACGTAGTTTATGAGGTGTTTTTTGACAATAAAACCAACCCCATATTGACCGGGGGTTGTTCCCATATGATATAGAAGGAAGTCTGGATAGGATATAATTCTTTCTCCCATTCGCCTTATTTCGCTTAGTCCGACGATGTCCCATTTAATTTTTTGTAGCGCATACATTAGTTCTACAAGATTTTCATTGTTTTTAAGTGTAAGTACATTGAGGGCTGCAACGTAAATTTTTGATTGTCTGTGTTTGTTTTTGTTTTCGCACTTTTTGTTTTCCTCTTTTGTTGGAAGGTTGTGGTCTTCATCCCCCACGAGGACCAGTCGGCTTGGGGGAGATTCTGTTATTTCTTTTGTTTGGTTTTCGTAATTTGGTTGGTAAATCTGTTTGCCGGTTGTTGATTGCTATTGTTTTTTATGTGTGAGGGTTTCAGTGAGAGAGTTTGATCGGGTTCTCATTAAATCGAAGACGTTATTCTTGGTCGTTTTGATAGAATTTCTGGTTTGTTGTTTTTTAGGATTAGTGGTTGGCGTCGACCGTGGTGAAATAGATAGCTCTCTTTTCCTCTTGTCGGTGTTGGGTCCCTTGACTACTAGTTTATCATATTTCAAAAAAGCAGCATTTCCCTTTTTCTTCTCCTCTAGTAGCTGTGGTATCAAAGCCTTTCTCTTTTCAATAACTTCCATTGAATAATCTTCCGATATATAAATTCCCTTTAGATTCTTTTTATTCTGCATAATTTGGTCTTTTTTCCACCCGTTTATAATAGACAGTAGCACAGGTCTAGGTTTGTTTTCAACTCTATGTTTTCCTAGGCGGTATACTCTGTTCACTTCATTTTCTTCCACCAATAGATTTAAATCTCTTTTAAAGGTCTCCTTAACGATGTGTATCAGCTCAAATGTTGTTTTTTCGCTCTCTTCTAATCCATAAATAACTATGTTGTTAGTTCTCTTTTCTTTTTTTAAATAATCAATCTCGTTCCCCAGGTTACAAATTTTTTGCTTCATTTTTTCATTTTCTTCTATCATAGGAGTTAGTTTTTCCTCCAATCGATCCATAATATTCTTAGTAAGAGATTCTTTCAGTTCATTTGTCTGTTTTTGCATTTCCATCCTCATTTTATCGAACAATAATTGAAATTGTTCATCCATGTTGTCAAATGGAATGTGTAAAACGGAACGTAAATTTGAGTTGGTAGAAAATATTTATTTACAATGGCAGCACTCACGTTGTCAATGTCAACCTCGCCAGCTGACAGTTAGGGTAATGTCTACTCAATTATTGTGAATGTACTATTGAGCTTCAGTTTTGATGGTTTGATCTTGGAGTATCCCAGGAGTAATTCTTCTTTGTCTTTCAGTGTTGTTTCGCTGTTGTTTGTAGCACTGCAGTTACCAAAGTGTTCGTGTAACTATTTTTATTCCGAGGTTTATTGGCGTCGAATAGCACAGACCTGTTGACACTTCCACGACCGGAAACGGAATGATGAAAATATCACGTAACAAATATATAAAACAAAAACACAGTCAAAAGGAGATCTCCTCTCTTTTCTGAAGTCAGTTAAAAATTTAGTATCTTTGAAGAGATCTTATTTGATCTATATTTGGTAGAAAGTAAGTGTTCAATAAACGGTACTAAACTACGTGGAAGAAAATAGGTAGATGCAGCTAACAAACTTTGTAAATCCCAGTTTTATGTTTCTAACTTAGGTCCCTTTTTTATCTTATTACCTGATTTTGAACAACATTATCATATATTCAACTTCTATTTGAAATTACTTTGAAACATCGACCTCTATTTTACGTTTTATTGCTAAAGTGTTATCGTAACGTCGAAATAAATTTGTATTTTATTGCATTAAAAAAGTTGCACATATTAATCGTAGTTTTAAAGACTCTATAAGACGTTGCAGTACAAAATAAACTGAGCTTTCTATTATCACAATAAAAGTAAATTTAATAAAATACTCGTATATACTATTCCTCCTACAGTATAAGCTCCTACACCATTAACTACTACTATTACTACAGAACTAACAGAGCAAAGAGGATTATTCTGTACAGACACTTCAGAAAAACCACGGTCACACTGTAATGATCATTAAAAATAATAGCCTTCTTACAATTCTGAAGACCACTTCCGGTAATTGCATGCCTAAATTAATATAAGTAACTTTATGTAAGAAATAAATGGACAGATCAAATGATTCTATTCAAAACATTATGTTGAATGCCCATGTCACCTCCACTCCAGTGAACATTAGCAAATCTACCCTCGAAGTGGTTGACGACTACGTGTATCTAGGACAAACTATCCACTTAGGTAGGTCCAACTTCGAAAAAGGAGTTAATCGTCGAACCTAGCTAGGTTGAGTAGCGTTCGGAAAGCTACGTAACTTTTTCTCATCACAAATTCCATGGAGTTTCAAGACAAAAGTCTTTAACCAGTGTGTTGCCAGTGGTGACTTACGGAGCAGAGACGTGGTCTCTCACTATGGGTTTGATAAGAAGACTCAAAGTCACCCAAAGAGCAATGGAAAGGGCAATGCTCGGAGTTTCTTTGCGTGATCAAGTCAGAAATGAGGAGATCCACAGAGGAACCAAGGTCACCGACATTGCCAGTAAAATTGCTAACCTTAAGTGGCAGTGGGCGGGTCACATTACACGCAGAAACGATGGCCGATGGGGCTATAAAATTCTGGAGTGGCGACTGCGTACTGGGAAACACAGCGTTAGTAGGCCCCCAACAAGGTCGTCTGACGGCCTAGTGAAAGTCTCAGGAAGCTGCTGGATGCGGGCGGCACGGGACTGGCTGTTGTGGAGAACCTTGGGGGAGGCCTATGTCCAGCAGTGGACGTCTTTTGGCCGAGATGAGATGATGAGATGAGATAAGATTCAAAACGTAGGAAAGGAGCACCTTCAAAATTAATAGACCATACTAGCGGTTTGAGCAAATACCTCTCCGCTTCTTATTGAGTTCTGTAGGTTCGATTTCACATCCACATCAGTCCCCATGAGAGATCACTTCAGGCAATCCACAAGCTATTGTTCTGAATCTGAGTGTTTTTTGTGTCCGTTTTATGTATATTTGTTTATTACTCCATAACACAGGAGATATTCCTAGTGCGGGAGCTTTATTTAAAAAAAAAAAACACATGTTTACACTGCACATTGCGTACTTACATATTTGCAACACTTATCTTAAGTAAAGGCAATACTTACATATTATGTATTTTTCCTCGCAGTTTTGCTGCCAAAAAGGTACATTTTCTCAATAATTTAATATCTCGAGGACAGAATCGAGCCGATGGATTTTTTAAAAGTCTCTACCTTCGACAATCGACACCTGCAATTCAAGAGATACAAGTGCTTTGGTAACGTCTGAGTTACCTCCACCAGAGCAAGGAGAATGACTGATTCCAGTAACCTAACTCACTCGCTTGCATCAAGCAACAAAATAATCACTTAGACGCAGAGTATTCTGAGCCGGCCCCTTTGTGTCAAGGCATGGGTCTTTAGATAAAAGCTATTCCGTTCGTATCTGTACCCTCTGTGTATGAAAAAAGTTATGATAATTAGTCATTGAAAGCATGGCTACAAATACACATTTTCAATTACAAATATTAGTTAAGATATGCCGATAGTTGTGATTCGTGAAGATACGATAAGATAAGAAAAGCACCTTCTGTTAAGTATCAGCTGAATGAAGCGTTGAAGGTGAGGTTACCCAAACGTGACAAGTTCAATGTCAGAACCTGACCTAAATAAAAGAACTAAATAGCAGCAGTCACGAATACTTGTTCGTGACTCTATTATAGGTCAACGATAAAACTATATAGGTACGAACCTATATAAGAATGTAGAAAAAGAATGGTGTTTGTTAGAGATCTACCCATTTCTATATTTACCTAGATCTAAAAATGGTATGTTACATCTGATCTAAGATACACAGCACTTTTTTATTATTCAGTGTTCATGCGTATGCCCATTGTTTGTAAAATGATTGTGCTTCATTGTACCACAAAGTAAAACTGACCATATCGTCCAAATATTTACTTTAAATTATATACCCATTCAGGGCTCAAAATGTCATTATGATAGGATGTTTATATCATGTCAAAGATTTAATAAAATTTAGATGTATATTTTATGTCAATCATACGGCGTTAAAAAACATAGAAAACACTGTAGATAATATTCTAGTCATCAAAACTTATTTGGTAGTGAAATGAGCCTATCTATCATCCTTTATATTTAAACGAAAAAAGTACCTACACATAAAGTTTTGTACAAAATACATTGGTTTAAATATATGCAGTTTAAAATATTGAGTTGCGGTATTTTTTTAAAAGATTGAGACATGGAGCTTGCTTGCTATTAAGTGGTTAACTTCAATTACTTGCTAATACACAACAAATGAATTGTTAAAAAGTGATGCACGGCCGAACTATCGGTGCAGTGGCTCATATAACGTGAGCAGCGCAACGTTAGGATTTTGAACTCTATTTTAATGGAATTAAGTTTATATTTTATTTATATTATGTTCTGTGAGGCTGTAGTACTATTCCACACGAACCGATGCGTATGTATTAAAAAATGACTCTCATACGTTTTATCATTTTACGTAAATAATCGAAATATTCCACACAGTCAATTGTCATTATATTCTATAAAAAAAAAACGCTATATATATATATACCTCTCTCGAGCAGCCATTGTTATATTATAAGTTAAAAGATTTAATTTATAGATAGGTAAGCACGTTATTCGGGTGACGGCAGATAAATTGGAAAAGGTATTATCCCTTGCGGTCTTTTCAAGAACTGTTAGTATGTGGGTGCTGGATAACGAACTCAATAATAATTAATTCAAGTTTTATACGTAAATTTAATCCAAACGAATATATGATTTGTGCCTTCTTAAAATGTTTTTCAAATTTTGAGTTTTATTGTTGTGCTCAATACAGCTGTTTGCCTTTTCTCAGGTTTTTCATTCCATATAAATATAACAAGTTTTGTAACTTACATAAACAAACTCAGTGGTATGCGAGTTAATTAAAGTGTGCTAATGTTATCACTCCTCTGTGATAAACCAACAAAAACGACACTGAAATAAACAGATACTAAGTATAAAAATCTCATGTATTCTTCACCACTTTTAACGTCACAGTAGTATCTAAATCTCAATTTCCAACGTACACTCTAAAACATGTGTAGAGATCAATTTTCTAGTCAGAGAGACCGAACGAAGTTCAGACACATTTCACAGTGCTACCGTCTGAGTGTTCAGCTAGTTTTATTTGTTAACGAAATTGAAATACATTACGAGTCTTTGATAGAAAATGGTATACTTGTACATGTGGGTATTACTACAAACAACCGCATACTAGTCGTGTATCAATAAATATGTATGTCTTGCTATTGACAACAAAATCATATCGATTATTTTCAGTCATGAACGAACGAATAATTTATTTAATTTCTAATTATTAATTATATTTTAATTATCGCGATTTCAAATAATTTGATGTGAATTATTTAGTTCGATTTATTAAAAAAGACTTGCGATTCTGTTATATGTACCTACCAATTATTCCAAACATAAGTTTATATGTTCAGCAAAGTATATTACTTATACTATATATTGTCACAGTCACTTCTTTGTGCCCACTTTTCGAGTATAGTCACTAATTTGTCAATATTATTAAGGATGTGCTTACGCAACCATTCAGAAAATCATGTATAGATATAATATAAAAATTGTAGATTGGTCTACCATCGGCTCTCCTATAGTCACTCTAGTTATTTTGTATAGTTCTTCTTTCAATGTACGTATGTATGTATGCATTGGGTTCAAATTTAAATAATTTAATCTCATAATTATATTTTTTAATGTTATTAAACGATATACCTACTCTATTTAACTAATAATTCAAAAAATTCTTGTCCTTAATATAGATAGTACTATACTTATAATCTGAGAGAGCACCGGTACCCATAACTTAAGTTAGGTCTTTCCCTTTCCATAGACAGCACGGGTTTGCCGCTTTATCCGCTACAGCGGCTAACCGCGAGTAGGCGACGTCCGCGTGTGCCCTATGCAACCTAAATAGAGAAGTTATCCGCAGATGGTAACCGCGCCAGCGCGGACACGTTTCCACACGTTAAAAAAAAGGTGGTCTTTTCCTTTCTTTGCTTTGACTGTACGGTTGGTGTGGTGCTTTAAGCAGTTACCTCGCCACTTTTTACTGCGTTGGGTGTCAAGTGATATGTAAATTGTTGTACTGGGTTCAGACACACCAAACGGATACAAAGAACATCCAGTTGTTGATTATGTTGGTTTGGTATCAAAAAACTTGTTGCCAATTAGTCCCAATTTTTCTGATATTTGGTGACCAATCGGGACAGTTGTCTACCCAGCTTGGCCACACTTATACGATTTAGTCAGGCAAATTCTGTTTGGTGTCAAATTTCACACACTTATTGACATCCTACTTTTTTCTTTTGCCAGTAATTAAATTTAGGTCATAATTAGTGAACTATCTAAGAAATTTATAGAAAACAATTAAGTCTAAACTGTTCACAACTAGAGATATGATGATTGCTATATTATTCTATCAATCATTTTTATAGAAATACATAAACATTGACTTATTTTGGTGGATATCCTCATCCTTATGATTAAGTAACATTTGGACAGGTTAATCGGGTTTTAAGTTCATGCCTGCCACGGTTGATCCATAGGTAATCAAAACCATGCCTAATACATCGAAACTCCTCCGAGTCGTTGTGTAAACAATTATCTGACCATCGCTACTTAAATTTGTATATTCTCGAACTACAAAAAGAAGACGAGCTTAAAATACTACCTAAATGATTTAATTTGATCATTTAAATTAATCATACGTTTCATGTATGTTTGTATAGTCCCCCGTGACACAAAAATATTCCACATGAAAAAACTTACCATGGGCCACAGGTGCCATACCGCAGTGAATTTTTATGCACATATAGGAGTGTTGATGTACAACCTCTATGAAATGAATTTATTACTATAAAATTGATTATTCAATAATGATGAATTTAAATCTCACCGTTTCGCAATTTTTCAAGTCTCAACGGAGTTTCTTACGAAGTAGTCTAATACTTACATATAGATAAAACGAGTACCAATAAAGTGGATCGAATTTACCTTGAATTAACAATATAATCTGATAAATTTTGCGTTAAGTCCCCGTTTGAGGTTTGTAGGTCTACTCTCAGCTGTAAACACAGGTCGCACTACGTAAAATTACGCTTAATGGCTTCCACAACTTAAAAAGGAGCAAGTTGAAAAAAAAATCGAGGATGAAAGTCTAAAAGGGCCATTAGAGAAAGATGTCATTTAGAAATAATCACAAAGGGACTACTTACGCCCCCTATATTGCTCAATACGCTGTAAATTTTATGATTTAAGAAATCGGGTTTCTTTCTTCTTGAAATGTGCCAAAATTTATTATATAGTCACGTCCACTAAACAAAAAGAAACCCTTGACAGATATAAAAATATAATAGTTCAGGATTGTTATAATTTTTGTTATAAGTACTCCTTTTCTAACTGGTAATTGTCAACTACTCAACTTTGCCAGCGAATTCCCTCTTTTCAAATACGATCAAAATTTTTAACTCGACATGTTTAACTGTTTCACCCAGTTTCAATTATAAAACTTAGGTTCTAAGATCGAGTCAAACACTGAACGGGGCTATTGTTATATGGTAAACCTTTAATTTAATTTATTAATATTCATTCAATAAAATCAATCAGCGTTTAACAGTTAACCACAGGATATAAGTCTCACTTTAGAAAGGAAATTTTGACCTACTATACCAACACTGGATAGACGGTTTAGAAAATAATTTTAAATATAGATATGTAAAAACATCTAATCACGATATTTAGGTGATGATGACGATGATAATAATATAAAGAAAATAAAAATTAATTTATAATAAATGTTGAATTATGCATTATTCAACAATAATTTGTTAAACACAGCTAATTTATTAAAAGAAATGCTGCAGAAATGTACCTACTTAAAGTTAAATAAGTAATCGATGATCATATTGTAGAGTAGAAGCAAATTCTCGCACTTATCTCAAATACAAATAAAGCCTATTGTCCGGACAATGATAACACAGGGTTATCTCATTTTAGAGTTTTTTTTCATAGCATATTACGAGACTCTTCCGTCTGTATTTTGGAACTTAAGCCTTCATTGATATCCTGCAATTATTATAAATGCGAAAGTTTTTGAGTATGAATGTACGAGTATGTTTGTTACCCTTGCACGAAAAAACTACTGAACGGATTTGGATGAAACTTTACAGTCTAGGTTATACATCGTTATAACATAGAGACTACAATTTGTAATGGTTTTGGTCGTAATACAACGCATGCATGTCAATTAAGTTGGAAAAATTTTTGGCGTACGCTGCCTAAACTATTGGAGTTACCGTACTGTACCGTAGGATTGTTTGTCTTGCACAGTTCTAAATAAAAGTCTGTGACCACATACTCGTATATCCGCTTTTTAGGCGGTAGCCACTAGGAGCCAAATTGTGATCCATAAATGTAATTAAATTAAATACTATTTTACAATGCACATTTTAGTATATTTATCAAACTCATCAAAATCAACACATTTGTCGCTTTAAGTATTTCATGTAGATAAACTTTGTCTGTAACGAAACTTAATGTGGCAGAAATTCCACGCGAACGAAGCCGCGGGCAAAGCTAGTATATTGTATTTTTCTTACTTTTTTTTTATTTAATGACAATATTTTAAAAACATGTTTTTATAATAATGTTTCTTAAAATAAACCTTGTTTATAATAGTAAACTTATTCATCTATTCCACATTGAAAGAAGAAACACTAGAATCAATTATTTTGTTCATTTATTTATTTCTATGAAGAAGTAAACTTTGAACATCGCAGTGGTTTAGAAAGTTTAGTTTATACATTCAAGAATTGTCTCTAACTGTAGCATAGAAAAATAATAACTTGTGCTTGATGTCAATTATTATAAATGTTTTATTGACAAATATTGGTGGAAGTAGTAAATTTGTAAATATCTTAAACACTCCTTGATTTTATACAATAAAAATCATTTTTTTACCAATCACACTATCCACAATTTAAATTGAAAATTATTTTGTACCTTTTAGTTTGTTTTTCTATAAATGTTTTTTTTTTTGTTATTTTTAAACTATTTGTGGAGGCAACAGGTATCATGTGTATAAATGTGGTACTCCAGTCTATTTTTATATAAATGCATCTACCCCTTGAGTTTTCAAATTAAACACATAGAATACATTTAATATAGATTTACTGTAAAAATGGACACTATTCACAATTCTATTGAACTGTTATTTATGTTTTATTCTTTACTAGTAATCAATAAGTAATCGAATTTATGGTTTTATCTTTTCATGTAATGCATCACCATTACATGAGACTTTCCGTGTCAATTATATCTAAGTATGTAAATCAAGTTCTTCTATACAAATACCGATCAGCGACCTTGGCATGGTTCTTTGTTTGCAATATGTGAAATTATTAAATATGTTTATTTAGAAAGATGTGTGACATCTTTACGACAGAAAGTTTTATGTTTATGTTTTCAATTTAGATAAATTTTTGGATATGTAACCTCACATTCTGTATTAATTATATCCTTATGCGGTACTCAAATCATTATATCAACATCTCCCCGATAGAAAGTTTTGTATTTTTTTATTTAGTCGCTTCATATAAGTAAAACTTTTAGTAAAATCAGCATTCAGTAGTTGTAATAATTCAGCAGTTCCTTGCAGCAATATGATTTGTCCATTTAGATTTTTACCAATAGTTCGCATGGTTTGGCTTATGTAGAAATCACCGCAACAGTAGGTCATTTTATATATTTACTTACATGTGGAGTTGGTAAAAGATCAACATCTTTCTTTGTGCCTAAGAATTTGTGAGCCTTAGTGGTGTATAAAGTGCCACGGATAGTGTAGTGGTTTTCCTACTGCGTTAAATGATGTTAATATTTTAAATTTTAAGTCAATCATAGTTATTTAAATTGATTTTTCTCACAAATTGACAACATATCTCAAACTGACATCTGTTTGTGAAATGCTTAGGCATTTGTAATTATTGTCTGGGCACTGAAGTTATTTGGGAACATTAAGATAATATAAAAAAGTGTATAGGTAACTGTCATTATTATAATATTACACACATCTAAATCTTCAAAGGAGTAGGCATAAATTATAACTCAATTATAAAGCATCATAACATATAGCCTTGCTATCTCTAGCAGAACACCGTGTCCCAGTATCTTAGCAAGCGTCAGGCGGGACAAAGAGCAGTACGATAACTGCCGCATGACGTCATAACAGCCTCTGACGTCAGAGCTTGCGTGCATGTGGGTCAATAGAACACCAACTCGGCCCGGGAAGCACCCCGCAGCTAGAAATAGGTCACCTCACTAAAAATACGCACCTCCATTTAGTAATCCTTTTTACACGGTTGCGTTATACATACTAACAATATAAGTTGTTAATTTTTTGAGATCTTTAATAATATTTAAAGATTTGGGTATAGGGTTAAAATAAAAAAAAGAGGAATTAGTATATAGTTAGAAATATTATATTATATAAGCTTACTATCCTGATATATGTCTTCAATACCTACAGAGTGCTTTATGTTAAAGGGTCCTAATACATTACTTTAATGGCAGAGTGAATACTTGGGATTTTTATATCTTTCCTTTTTCCTAAACAAAGGCCTTTTCGTACTTCGGGTGATTAATTATATTACCTAGACCTTGCAGACTCTTAAAAAGACTTCATTTTTAAATTACTCGTATAGCACACTTTTCATGGCAGGTTCGATTAAAATGAATTGTTAATTTATATTGTTAAATATTTTTTGGTATTTTAAAGAAATAATTTGTATTTGGTTAAAATTACCCACATTATTGAGTTCAATTTGAAGTGATTTTTAAATCATCAGAAATACACATCGGCATCATTCAAATTCTACTATTACCAAAATTAATTATACGGTCAATATTTATGTGTAAGTACATATATTATAACGAACACACTGATTTTGAATGACCTTACAAACACTAGGAATTGTTAACATAAATGCAACTCAGTTAAGAAACACCTACACTGAATAATCTAATTAGCAATGGAATGATTTTTACTTTATTCCATTTTATAAGATGTTTTTGTTACGTCACATTACTTAACACAACTAACACATCAACAGCCTTGTGATTTTGGCCGGCTAAGTTCGCTGGCTAGACGGTTTGGTATAAAGTTTGGTTCAAGTGGAGTGCTGTTCTCCTGTGTACTTTACTCCCTTAGTCAGCAGTCCTCATTCTTTTTTATATTAAAGCCTGCCAAAGTGACTCTACTCTGCCTGATGGAAATCATAAATAGAATCCAAGAGTTGTAATCACCATACTCATAGCAAATGCAGACTTGGGGACGTAGAAGGCATGACAGTCATCGTGACAGTGTAAGGCTTACACAGTTACCACGATAACTGTCACACCTGCATCAATGGGCCTCCGGTCTCACACTCACCAACGAAACACGACAACACGGATGCTGACGTTTTAGGTTGGTCTTCTGTGGGGGGGTAGTACTGCCCCGGTCGAGCCGTGGATCTCTAGAAATAGTTGTACACACAAAGCTTATGTTATTTTAAAATTGTGAAATTAGGGTATTTTTAGGGCAACATTTACTTAAAATTTTATGTAACGAATCTTATTACATTGCGATATTTGGGCGATGTTTTTTTTTCTTTGTTCAATATTGTGTCAAATAAAGTAGATCTGCCTAACATCATTTCCTGTAGGTGTAAAAGTTAACTACTATGACCAAATTGCTCTGTGGTAGCAGACCAACGGTAATGCACGTTCTCTAGACTGCATTCTTTATGTAGGTTTTAAGACTTCTTCAGTCGCCTAGGTATATTTACCACATTCACTCGTAGATATACTTACTTACCTATTTATTTTACAAGTACATACGTATATAAGATAAATTACTCCCAGACAGTTCAAATAATCTCTATTCAACCTATCGCCGTCCACTGCTGAACGAAGGTCTCCCCCAAGGATCACCAACCATCCCGGTCTTGGGCAATTTGCAACCATCTGCTGCCAGCCACCTTCTTCAAGTCGTCGGTCCATCGCGCCGCAGGGTGGCCTACACTACGTTTGCCCAATCGTGATATCCACTCTAGTACACTTCGGCTCCAGCGACCATCGGTTCGTCTGGAGACATGACCGGCCCACTTCCAGTTCAGCATACTGATTCTCTGTGCAATGTCAGTTACTCTAGTCCTCTGTCGAATAACCTCGTTACAAATTTTATCAGCCAGAGAAACGCCCAGTATCGCACGCTCCATCGCACACTGAGCTACTTTAAACTTGTCTTCCAGTCCAATGGTAAGTGTCCACGTCTCGGCTCGGTATGTCATAACATTTAGAACGCACTGGTTAAATACTTTGGTGTTTAATGATTGTGTGATCGGCGACCCGAAGATGTGACGAAACTTTCGGAACGCTGCCCAGTCCAGACGAATCCTCATATCGGCCTCCCGATCGAAATTGTGCCGGCCAATTTTAACAGTTTGCCAGAGATATGTTCTTGCACAACCCCGATAGTAGCTCCATTTACGGTTACAGGATTCGGAGGAACATACCTATTATGCATTATTTTCGTTTTTTCGATGTTCATCGTTAGTCCCACTCGTTTTGAAGAATCATCCAGACTGTTCAACATTTCTTCCAGGTCACCTTACGTCTGCAAACCGCAGATGTGAGAGGTATCAGCCATTCATATTGATTCCCCGTCCATTCATATCGAGCGTCTTGAAGACGTCTTCCAATGCATTGGTAAATAGTTTCGGAGATATAACATCTCCCTGTTTTACCCCACGATGCAATTGGATTGGTCTCGTGCTCTTTTCTTGTACTTGGACAGTAATTGTTGCAGCTTCATAGACATCTCATCACCTGAACATATCGACAGTTGACCAGGCATCTCTGCATGGAGTCCAGGACAGTCCAGTTCTCGACGGTATCGAAGGCTTTCTCGTAGTCCACATACGCTAGACAGAAAGGCTGTTACATTGCTCTGTCTTTTCAATTATTTGCCTTAAAGTGTGTATATGGTCCACGGTATTGTAGCCTTTTCGAAATCCAGCCTGCTCCACGGACTGGAAGTCATCGAATTTTTGGGCAAGGTGATTCGTAATAACCCTTGAAAACAACTTATATACATGGCTCAGGAGTTCAATTGGGCGGTAGTTCTTCAGTAGGGTTTTGTTTCCTTTCTTGAAGAATAGCACTACTACGCTCCTGCTCCATGCTGCCGGTGTAGTGCCAGTGTGAATGACGGAATTAAATAGCTTGGTTCAATAGTTCAAGTAATACATACGTACAATTTTTTTGTACAGCAGGACTTATTCGCGGTAAAATTATTTTATAAAATTTTTATCTGTTTTCAACTTACTCTTTATTTAGCTTACTAATTTAAATGGAAGATTTTGTAGTAAAAAGTACGATACAGAAACTGTTTTCGTCATTCAAGAAGATGGGACGTGACCGTCGTACGTCTGACTATATGCTTAGGAAACTAGACACGTTAGATTCATATTGAAAAGAGTTGAATCCAATCATTCTCGTTTTAGTAAGTGCGTACATAAAAATATTGAGTGTTACCGAGATAACCATTACGAATAGGCATTGAATTTCTACAATAATAGCAGAGCCTACTTACATCAGTGTTTACCGAGAGCAACAACTTCTGCGGAAGTTACGGGAGATACTGTTTCTTCAGAGTAGCCCAACTTGGTGGGGTCAATCAAGGGAAAGTTAAAAGATAAATTTCCAAGGTACAGACAGCTAGCCTACAGAGTTGCTGAAGAAACAAATACCTAATTTCAAACTTTTCGTTTGTACTCTAAAGGAATTCTTCGAAACTTCGATCTGGAAAATCTGGCAGAGAAATGGGAGTTTAAAGACCTGTTACAGCAATTGCAGTCGAGACGGTCAGTAATAGATTCCCTTCATGTGTAGATTGACAATGAACTAAATGGTACGGATGAGGAGTATGATAAGTTTTTATATGAAGGAAAAACAATATAAAACCATAAAAAAGGCAATAAACAACAAATTATAGTCAATATCTCATAGAGATGAGTTTACACCTAAATCTGAGATCTCAATGTTTAACGGTAATTATTACCAATACCACTCCTAACGCCTGCCCGCTACCGGGGGCACTATCTGTGGGTAAACTCTATACTTAGGCGACGTACGGCACACGCAAACGTCGCCTCCTCGCGGCTGGTCATTGTAGCGGATGGAGCGGCCACACTTAAAGCGACATGAGGCGATAATACGTGTGCCTCTACCGCCTGGTTCGCCGGCAGCGAGTTGAGTCCGAGTGGAGATCGTCCTCCCGGGCCTTCTCCGCCGCTTCCTGCCGCGAAATTACGTCTTCGCAGAAAGTTGCGACCGCGGTAAAACAACTATCGTTGCCGGCCATGGAGCGTATGATGGCCGGTAGCGAGAAATCTCCTCCAAAATCTGTAGTGAGGACCCCACGCTGCGCTGCCCAGGTAGAACAAACCGCAAGCGTATGCCGAGCCGAGTCCTCACAGCAACTGCAGTGGTGACAGGTGGGACTCAATTCCCTCCGTGCGACCAAGTGCATACTTCCCGAAGCAACCGTGCCCGGAAAAAACCTTAGTCCTTAAACCATTAGTCGAAAGGAAAGGGTCCCGTGCTGCCGTCCCGCCCATTTGACGATGACCGGCTGGAGAGCCTCCACGGCGGCAAAGTCAGCACGTGGAGCTTCCAGTCGGGACGACCAACGAGCCATCGTGGCGCGACGAGTGGCCTCACGCCACTCGTGTATTATAGCCATCCATCGATAAACTTCGGCGAGCACTGCCGCCTCCAAATCCCACAGGGGAGTGCCGGCTAAGGCGCACGCTGCCTCCGTCGACACGGTGCGGTAACTGCTTTTGGCTCTAACTACCAATACCCTCCGAGGGCGCCAGAGGTAAGCCCTATTCTGGGCGGTCAGAGCCGCCGCCCACTGGTGTACCATACAGTGCCATTGACCGGACAACCCCCGTGTATAGCCGTCTCGTTGCGACGCTGGTTCCACCCAAATTGGGCAAAAGTCGCCCAAGTATATTAATATATTTTCAAATTGTGGAAAATCTAGACCATGGAACCCTGAAACGCTCCGTAGGAACTCTTAATGTTTCATAAAAATCTTCTTCGTCCGAAATTCCAATCACTTCTACCTACAATAGTCAATGTCAAAGATCGAGACGGTAGTTACCACAAAGAACGAGCTTTAATAGATCAGTGTTCCCAGACGACTTAAAGCACCGACAGCGGTGTACAAAATTTACGATTGCTGCACAAATATCATTTGTTGAGCGACCTCACTTATTAAAAATTAAGCTCAAATGTGATGCAACTACGGTAAAAATTGATTAATTGAACAGAATTATTCCAAAGATCGGTGGTTTTCTTAACTATAAGAGGGTTGATAGTCTTAACAATATCTCTATCGGTGGGTCACTGCCGCTGTACGGAGACGGTATTGAGCGTGTGGGAGGGATTAGTCCCATGCTCAAGTCACTTAAATCATTTTTAATGTCGTGCTATTTCGATTGGACCTCTTCACTGCGGTATCCACTCGGCCACAGCGGTCCACAGCAACGAGATAATTCTCTCCGAAAATCTCCAAGGATGAAATGCGTAAAAAACAGGTAAATAGTAATAAAACAACGTTGTATCAAAAGTAGTATAATAACAATAAACAGTAGGTACACAGATATCATTATATAATATTTTATTGCTTATTATAATGTGAATTTTCTTAATTAATATTCGTAGCTTCCACCTTGTGGTCGCAATTCATTTACCTATTTGCACGGATCTTAACACTGTAATTATATTACACATATTTAGCCTAAATGCCTTAAAAATAAGTATTATATATCTTCGACAAGAATACATGATTATGTTGATTCGAAACAAAAATTAATAGTTTTGTATAGTGTTTCGAAGGCGATTGAATTAACACTTGGGAGCTACCAAGATATTTTCAGGCGAATGCCTCTACATCTACACATACCATTAACAATAGAAAACATAGAATTATACTTTACCTAGGTAATTGACGTTTTTTTTTGTGAAATAAGTTAGTGTTATTTTTATTGTGTTTTATATATTTTATAATACTTATTGCACCCGCTGGTGCAGTCAAGTAAAAAATAATGAATTTTTCTATGTATTTTTTCTGACAGAGGGGTGCAAATGCGCCCACCTCCCCGCGCCAATGAAATTACACTAACAAATTACTTAATAAACATTACATTAAACATTTAAAATCTCCTACTTAAGATAGGAGTGTGAAGTGGTGTGTATAACTCTGCAACGCAAATGCAAATATAAATAATTGATTACATTCAGTTTCTATAGTTTTGACGTATGTTTAAACTTGACATTATATATCGTGTTGTTTAAGGTATGTCCTTTTCCGCAATATTATCGTTTATAGCTGATATAGTTTCATTAATTATTTTGGCCAATAAATATTTTTATGATGGCGTTGCATAATACTATGTACAATTATTGAATCCATTGAATATAATTGTGCAAAGTATATGATGCATCAGATTGTTCATTGATTTGTAAATAAGTATTGTTTGTAAGATTTCAAATAGGTAATTAAGTCCTATCCCGGATACCGATTAGATAAAAATGAATTAGTTAAAATGTTTCATATTCATCTACTGCAGTGGTTAATATAGTGTGTGTTGTAGTCATAGTGATAGCTATACACACAAATGAACAGTAAATAAAATAATGGTATATTATGAGTAAATTCTCTAGACAGTGTTATAAGAGAATCACTTTATGAGGATTTTATTTAATTCTAACAGCAAGTCATAGTAATAAATATGGACCGATTCAGTGGCGGTAGCGCTTCATTTACCTGATATTTTTACTTGATAGGTACTATTCTAAGCACCTAGTGTTTAGCAAATAATGGGGTGGGAAAAATAAAATTAAAATGTTTCACTAATATATGTTGAAAATTATTTTTCGGAAACTACATTTTATACCTAGATACATACATACCGTACGTAAAACTGTCAGTACTGTGCCTGATCTCGTCCCAGTCGTGTCAGGCAGCCGTCCCATGGGATTGTGATAGTGAAGGAATAAAGTGCACTTACGTTTGCTCGCACACTTGTGTATTATAATATCTCCTGCGTAATTGGTTGGCTAATAAAAGCTATATAATTACAAACTTATATTGGAAATAAAACAAATTTTATATAGTAAAATGGAAAACGATAAAACTGTATCGCAGATATCAACGTCCTGTCCCAAAATATGCAGAAGTTCTAAATAACAAAAATTAGAGAGTGTAGTTTAAAAAAAAATAAAACATATTAATCAAACTATGCAAAAGCAAAAGACAACATATGTGTATGGTGTGTTTCTGTAAGTGTTACATAAAGCGATAAATATATATAAAACTTGATGTGATAATATCTTAAGGATCCAGTTTGTTTTCTTTGTTTTTATAATAATAAAAAACTAAGTCTGTGATTCTTCTCACGATCAATCTGATGAAGATTGCTCGTTTGTGTACACATTCATAAGCTTTTGTAATTCTTCATTGTATTCCATACTTATATTTGGATCATAAATATCTAACTTTTTGTTATTTAGGAAATGGTTTAACACCTTGTTTTCCACAAATTCTTCATATATATTTTTAAGGCTAATTTTGTAAAACAATGTATCGTAAGTCTCGTCCTCAGAATGTTTTATATAATCTGAAAAATGTTTTGCTGACAAATATGCTAACAACGGAGTTTTAATGTCTAACAGGTTTTCATTGTTTACAGTTGATTCACTCTGGTAGATAGATATGTGTTTCCAGTTATGAGGAATTGTTTTATATAAGATGTGCCACTTGTTTCTACCACTTACACTTCGAAAATTCGTAACTAAATACAGAATCAACGATACTAAAACACAACCTAGAGGATAGGTTAATATAGTTGTAGAGTGTTTAGCTAAGTGAAGTTCAGTTTTATCTAAAAAATTTTCAAATTTTCCGATATGTTCTTTGTCAAAATTAGACAATATCAAATTTTTTTTCCAAAATTTATTTAAAAACGTATGTAGTTCGTTTTCATCAAAACAATTTAATTCATAATGTTTGCCAAAACGTGACTCTATAAGCATACTAATTTCATTGCATGATCTGCTACTTATCCATATTTTGTTTCTGCGTATGTCATCTTTGACTACTTTGAGGAAGGCTATAACCGTTTCTGTGTAATATGGAGATATTTCGTCGAAACCATCAAACAAAAGTATGACATTTCTTTTCATATAAAAATGCAGAAACAGTCTTAATTCAAACGTAGCGCAATCATCGTCCACATCCAGGTCTAGTAGACAGACATCTCCGTTTCTTTCTATTTGCAAAGAAACTTTAGCGTCATATCCAGGCTTTATAGATTGTAATACAACGTGACACATAAATTTGAACATTTCCAATGTATTAATAGTAGTTTTATACTTCTGCCATTTGTTAAAATATTTAACACAGTCAAGAAAATTAATGTGAACTATCCAAAGCTTATAATTTATTTTCTTGGTTTTGACTGCTAAGTGTGTGAGTAAGGTCGATTTACCTATTCCTGGTTTGCCTGTTAGAATAACAATGTCATCTTTAATATCAGATAATGTCAGTAGTTCAAGCAGAACTTTTTCACGAATTACTTTTCGGTCAACAAATAAGTGTTGATTCTTATCATAACTTGAATTAGTAAGGGATCCACCGATCACAATATTCTCTTTTAAAATAGCTTTTCGTAAAACGGATCCTTCTATAAATTTAGTTGGTAGACCGTCAACAAGGTCAGATAAAGTTATATTTTCGCCTTGAAATGACACTTCTGTATTATTTAAAATTTTGAGTTGTGATGTTTCTCCAAGATCTTCCAAATTGTGTTTTTTATCATAAATTATTTTAGATATCTTTGGAACCCATTGCCTCATCATTGGTGTATCTGTTTTATTAACGATAATCACAATCTCATTGTCAGATATCTCTGTAATAAATTTCTGTAATTTTGTACTGCAATAAGGAATTTTGGTTAAATCACCAAAGAGTATCAGAATCTGCTTATATTCATTTCTTTTTAATTCATTCACCAGTGCGTTAAGCTCCTCTGTTAACATTTCAAAAACATATCTTAAGTCCAAAACTATAGCGTTATAGATTTTCATTTTGCTTAAGCACTGAATTACTTTAATAACTGTCAATATAGTTATATTCGTAACAACAAAGACTCGTCTAGATTTTGAGAAAAAATCACAAAAAAAGTCCAACTCTTCCTCATTGAACGAATATTCAGCTGACGTTATTTGCCTCATAGACATGATGCTTATAATCCGTATTAGCTGGTTTTTACTAATATCTTCCACTGCTAACTGATACGCATTCTGTTCTTTTGTCAAACAGTGCGATTCAGACGACATCCACCATTTTTGTATGATATTGTGATAGTTTAGAAAAATCGCATCGGATTTAGTACGAAAATGGTCCGTTTTAGAATATTCATGATTTTCTATTTCTTCTATTAATATTTTTTCTATAACTTCATGAGATGCCTGCTCCGTCCATAACATTAGTTTACTAAGGAAATTTTTTACTAAATGTTTGTTATAATGGTCACTCACTGTTAGTTTTGGAAACTTCTTAGTGTTTACTTGAAAGCGATAGTTCTGTAAATCACAAATGTTATCTTTTAACTTTGCCAATAGATATTTGGCATTGGGTTCTAGTGAGGAACAATCATCCGTGAATTTAAGCAAACCGCTTTCATTGTCATAGACTAATAGATTTCCTACGGCTGCAGCTAGGCCTCCATTTAGCCTTAAGAGTCCAATTGGAATTGTATCGTCTATAGAAACAATGCAACTGGGTTTTGATATTTTTATCAAATCTTCTATTTTGTGTGCTAAGAAGTCTATCCTCTTCTTATGTTTTTCTAAACTGCCAGATAATACTAAGTCTGTGTTACCAAATATAAAAGGAACTTTAAATGTAAGCGATTTTAGTTTTTTCATGGTAACAGTGTTGATTGCGTTATTTATTGTGCTGTGAGGAAGATTTATTAAACTCAACTTTTTTTTTAAATCATTGGACACATTACTGATAAATTTTAGTTCGTTATTTTTATACGTTATATCGCTACCAATTACATTTATTAACGTTATTTCAGACGGATAAGACAAGAATTCGTTAACGTATGATATGTTGGTTGGGTTGTGTTTTGACTGCAGTGATTCAAATATGTTTTGGTAAAGCTCCTCTTTGAAGAGTAAAAGGTATTTGTCTGTTGTTTCAAAGAAATCATGTCTGAATGTACAAACGCTGTGTTGTTCATCTACTTTTGAAACATGTAGTACTTTTTGAGCTAAAATTACATGATAACGCAATATATATTCATCATTCATCATTAATTCATTTCTTTCGGTACTAATATATTTTGCAAACTGTTTAGCTAGTACTTTAAATTCATATTTTAGTAGTTCTGTTTCTAAAATTTGAACATCGTCCTCAGCAAGGCATAACTGAGATCCTCCAATCATACTTGTACCTAACAATTGAGCCAAAAGGTTGGCAAACGGACTGTTTAAGTCATCCCTCTTAAAATCACATTTTGCATTAGTGTACAAAATACAAAAACATTCAGTGTTATTAAAGTCTTCATTAAAAAAAATATCTTTACTTTTCGGATCAAAGCTTTGTTTAATGTGTGCATAGCTCTTAAAAAACTTAACTATATCTATGGGATTAAGAATGGAAATTCTGTCTTGTTCTCTATGTTTCACTTGTAAAAATAGAACTAAGGGTCGATCATGTCCCTTTACTTTTGCTTTGATACAAATGTCGTCAAAGTGATGCGCATTTTCTAAATTAGAACCCATACAAAATTCTTCGATATCATTGTTATGTAGAGCTCTGAAAAGAATTAGGCTTAAAAGTTTAGTTTCATACAATTGACCTGGTATGGAATGCCCTGACGCACGTTTTTTATACATCTTATATTTATAAATAACTACGTTATTAGACGAGGTGCGTCTTTGAGTCTTGTGATTTTTGTGATG
Organism: Hypercompe scribonia; assembly: GCA_949316085.1. NCBI lineage: Eukaryota > Metazoa > Arthropoda > Insecta > Lepidoptera > Erebidae > Hypercompe > Hypercompe scribonia. The sequence goes on along the minus strand of OX438972.1, from coordinate 7,227,702 downwards.
GAAGAATCAACGATCTGTAAAAAATGGTAATGTTGTCAATCAAACAATTTTCATATGATCGACCACTTCTAAAGTAACTATTAATTTAACTCAAAATTATTTAACGATCGATAATAAATAAAAAATTGTGTCTAGCGTAAAAATAATTACACTAATAAAATCGTTTTAAATAAAAGTTAAAACAATTGTGGTCCCAATACTTAAAGTTGAGCGCTGAAGCGTACGCTTAATACTAATCATAAAAATGAATGATAAAAGGGAAAAGAAAAACTGCTTAATTTTATTTGATCGGGACATATCCTACTTATTAATGTTCTATATGAAGATTATCTACTTATTTAAAGAACATGACGATAATATCGAAGAACTGTATTTGGCTTCCAATTTAGAATAACACCGTTAGTAAATAAAATTATGAAAAGCAATAACTTAATTTAAAGGGTTTATAATTATCTTAGTTTGCTTATTTATTTTTTTTCACTTCACATTTCATGAAATATACAATTATACTATACATAACTATACTATTATTACTATATACTTAATTTGGTTCAATTAAATAAGTTTAAGGTTCTTGCTATACCAATTCAATATGACATCCTGACATCTTTCTTTGCACCGTGATCAAAACATCGTTTTAAATATCACCAGTAAAGTTCTAAGAGTTAGACCAATTGTGAGAGTTTAAGGCCCGTATTGTAAAAGGCGTCTCAAGTATCTGTTGAATTCTGATGACCTGAAACTAGTTTTAAGTTTACATCAATATTTAAACGTCATTCTTATTATCGAATACGTTTTAAGTGTAACTCAGCTGAAACTCGTCTTAGTAATTGATTTTAACTTTCAGTCTGTTCTCAATTACGTTTTCGTCTCACTGACGTTATTATTCCGTATCACGCAGCAAATTATATCAAAATATATATTTTTGAAACATAGTTTCCCATAATTTATATATAAAACACTATTGGGTAGCGTAGTAATTTAAACACATTAATAAGAACCAGATTGACCAAAATTAAATATTAAAATAAAAATGACTAGCTATTAGTTAGAACGGTACGTTCAAATTATTATCTAATCTTGTCATGTTGAATTGTCCAACAATGTTTTTGTTTTATATTAAAGAATAATTTTATATTTTTGCCACAAACCAAAAGTTTGTGGTGATTTTTAATTAAACAAACACTTGAACGTATATGTAAGTAACCTGAATATAAATTCAGGTTAAAGTAAATTGAAACACGTTTCTTAAGTAATCCTTTTATAAATAAAGTAAGTAAAGTAAGTCTTCTGTAATTATTCCGAAACAAATCATCGCAAAACACGTTCCTTTCTCCTAAAACACCTTAGAAATCACCGCTTGAGACTAGCTTCAGTTTGTCTTACGTAAACAGAGATCACAGCTGTCAGAATATATACCGAAATAATGATTTCGATATAAATATCGTTCTGTAACAAATATCTATCATTCATTTGAATATGAACCAGTGAATCTCGTTTTAAGTGGCATTCAATAATCTCATCTAAAATCTCTACCTAAAATCAGTTTTAAAACTAGATTCACGACTGGGATACGTTTTAAAATAGGGGCCTACGAGTGCAAATTATTCCGATCGCATTCGAGTCAAAAACGAGTTAGTTAATCCATAGCGTCACATTTTCATTGTAGCTGTCACCGCGGAAATAAATCAACATGTTCACAGTACATCGTATGTCACTCAATTACTTAAAAATAGTATTCTGCAAAGTCATTCAGGCCAATTGTTAACACTATCGCTTGAGAGAGAAGAAATGTTTTGCTAACACAATATATGGTTAAGTATTTTTTAAAAAATTTTACCTCCACAGTACAATACAGTAGAACAGTTATTTCGTTCTTCCGTTAACTTAATAATTATGACTTGTTTTTTTAGTAGTCCAATGTCAATATATATATGAAAGTATACTAATTTCCTGATTTCCATATCAGATACTAAATATGTTTGTTTTTGAATCTTAATATCTAAATATCCAACGATATGTTAAATTTATTTCATATTAAAGTACACTGTTGGCATAAATATCAAAATATATAAATGATGGGTGTAATGAAATCTAATTGTACTTTGTACATATATGCTTGAACTAACAATTTTAATTGTACTTAAAGCGCGTCTCACAGATGATTGGTGGGTTCAACAACCTGAAGTGTCTGCTTTTTTGTCGTAATTCAAGTGTAATTTATCCCATAAACTATATTTTTCTCCTAGATTAGTTACTAAACTAAGAAAGGTAGAAAATCTCTTTTACGATTATTATTTCAGGTGCCTTTTCTACCTTAACGAATGGAAATTATTTAAACTTCTATATCATCTAGCCCCTGGTAATAAGGTCAAAAATCAAATATTTGATAAAGAATATGTTTCTTTGTTTCTAATTTATGTTTGAGCCAAGGATAAAATGAGTCTATCTGATTATACAAAATACTCGCTAATAGTTCACGATGTTTACTTGTCATATTTCCACGTCTAATTAAGTCAAACACAAATTCAGCAGCTAAATGAAGCGCAAATGTTATGTCTATGAATTGTGGTACTTTGTTTAATACGCTGCATGTAAGACCTGTCACTTCTTCACCCTTCTTTATGGTATTTATTGAAAGTTCAATATTACTTAACTGTTTCCTATCAAATATGTTACGAATATCATTTCGAAATACTACATATGCTGCAATTTTTTTATGCAGTTCTTTGTGCATTTCGAGTTTACTTTCATAGTCTATTATGTTATATGTAATATCTAAATTCATTTTCTTTTTATCTACATAATGCTTCTCTATTAGAGATTCAATTAAATGTTCATATACAGTGGAAGCATTAATATTGAAACTATTTATGTTATTGTCGTTGTTTTCATTGGGATGTAGTAAAAAGGTGACAAAATAAGTTGCTGCTAAAAATATAAGTAACGGACATTCTACTTCAGGGCTATTATAGACTGTATCTGTTTTTTTAGGGACGTATTGTCGCAAAAAATTTACTGTACGATACAAATTTAACCACCTTTTGGTTCCATCTATTTCTGGGCAATTGTCTATTAAATAATAAATAAAAGAAGCATGAATTTTGCCTAATGAACGACTTAGTGTAAAATTATTAACAATTTTCTTTGTTGATGTGTTATCTAAAAATAATTTTATTCTATCTATAAGTTTCTTATTAAACTTAGAGAATATTATATTAGTTTGCCAAAATTTATCTAAATATATACTAAACTGATTCGGGGAAAAAATATCTAATTCATAAGGCGCACTGAAATGGTTTTGTAAAACTGATTGCAGTTCGTTGTATGCTCTGCTAGTTATCCACACTTGAGGCCACGGTAGCCACTTCGACCAATCGACTTTCTTATTTTGGGCATCTTTTTTTAGAATATTAACTAATTTTAAAACGGTTTCTTTATAGTGGGGACATATTTCATCGAAACCATCAAACAAAAATACTACATTTCCTTTGTTATAAAAGTGGATAAAAACTTCCAACTCAAATTTAGCCCATCTGTCGCCTGAAAATTCATCTATATACACTGCACCGCCACATTTACGTAAAGAAATTTTTAAATTTTCTATACTAAGAGTAATTTCCCTGTATTGCTTTTTTATTTTTAATAAGACTATACACATAAATCTTAAAATTTCGATAATATTAATAGTTCCCTTTTTCTGTAAATCTCGTAGCTCTCCGGAGTGATCTAACAAATTAATTTTTACTATCCAAAGCCTATTATTGCGTTCTTTCGTCATGAGTGATAAATGAGTCAATAACGTAGACTTGCCCATTCCCGGTTTACCAGTTAAAATAACAACGTCGCCCTTAACATTGTGTAACGTTTCCAACTCTAGAGATATCTGATCGCGAATTAATCTTCTGTCAACGTATAAATGTTTAATGCTGATGTAATATGGATCAGCAAGCGAATCACCAAGTATAATGCTTTTATTAAATATCATTTTATTTAACACCTTTCCATTTATAAAATCTTTTGATTCTAACTCTTCTATATCTTGACCTATTATCCAATTAAAACTTACACTCTGATCTTGAAATAATACTTGACAATTTTCTAAAATACATTTTCTAGATTCAGGGCAAAAGTCAACTAAACTGTGTACTTCAGTGCATGGTGGTTTATCTATACTTGGAAAATACTTGGCAACAGTTTCAAAAATTGATTCATTTGTAATTATAATTTTGTTTTTTTTTTCTAATGCACCAGCAGTGGTTTTTAATTTTTCGTGTATTCTGTAATTTTCAGTTGAAGTAGCAAAATTATCTAAATCACATACAAGAATGAAAGTCTCCTCTATGTTTGCACTTTTCAACTCCAAAATCAATGCGTGGTAGTCGTCAGGTAACATTTTTAGTATGTACTGAAAGTCTAAGACTATGAATGGATATTTTAAAACTTTCATTATTTTAGTGATCGTTAACCTAGCGCTGTCTGTAACTATAATAAGTTCAGAAAATTCATCTACCAATTTTGATTTAGTAAAGCAATCCAAAGAAGTTGACATAGAATTAATTGCACTTTCTTTGAACGTATAATTAATCAATTTTATTTTATTCATGTACATCATACTTGTAATAGTCATTAGAGGATTATTAACAATGCTGTCGACTGTCTCCTGATATATTTTAGATGTTTTTGTTAAATACGGTACCATTTTAGACGATAATATCCACCAAGCTTGTATTTTATGATGGTATTGGAGAAAAATGGCTTCAGATTTAATGCGAAAATTTTGTGTGTTGGTGATTTGGCGGCTTTTTATTAGGCTTTTTAATGTATTCTCCACGCCACTTTGAGACTCTTGGTCCGTATATAGAACTAGTTTACTCAAAAAATCTCTTGTTAATGTTTCATCGAAATAGTCGTAAGTAAGTTTCGGAAGCTGTAAATATTTTATTTCAATTCTGTATTCTTTCAAAATTTTAAATTTACTTAGTAATGTGTCTAATACAGTTTTGGCATTAGGTTTTAACGTTATATTTTCTATGAATTTAAGGTAACCATTCCCAAAGTTTTCTTCTTCGTCATATGTTAGTATGTTATCTACGGCGCTACCAAGGTTACGATTGAGGACTAAAATTTCTTCTGTTGCCGTCTCATTAATAGTAACTAGCTTGGCGATTTTGCCGTCAGGCCTTACTGTAAATACAGCATTATTTAGTAAATTGCTGATTTTTGTTGTCAGATTGTCTATATTTTGAACTTTGATATCAATATTACCAAATGTACTAGGCACCTTAAAAACTGCATTAGATGACTGCAATATACTCAGCGCGGCTTCTTCAATAGCTGATTTGACGGTGAATTCAGGCAAATAAATTTGCCTCAACCCTTCTCTTAAAGTAAGTGATCTATGTTTTTGCACAAATTCAAATTTACCATCATCGTACAAAATTGTTCTTCCAATCACAGGAAGTAAAGTATCTTTAGCCGGTCGATTCGTAAACTCTACTAATAACATATCCTGTGTTATTTTATCTACTTTCTGTTTTTTAAGTATTTCTATATAAAAATCCTCTCGAAACGTTGTAAAAAATTGATTGGTACTTTTAAAGAAATCATCACGAAATTTGCATTTACGTTGATCCCTATTTGCCATTTCAGTTACATCAACCACTTCTTTAGCTAAAATTACATGGTAGCGAGTGATAACATCATTATTAAAATCTTTTAACGCCCTGCACTGATTATCATAGTTATCGTATAAAAAATTAGTAAAACTTTCAGCAAGCCTCTTGGCTGTAATTGTTTTTGCTATAAGCTGTACATTGTTTTCACTATATAGTGGTCGGGACATAACTGGGCCTGTGGCTATTAAACTATTTAAAACTGTAGGGTTTTCGACATTATTGTTATTTTGATCACCATTCGCAATTGTATAGACAACAAAATAACATTCAGTTTTATTAAATTGTTCGTTGAATATATCATCATCAGTAGCAGGGTCGAACTTGTTTTTAATTTTTACATAACTATTAAAATATTTTAGTATGTTAACTTTTTTATTAAGGTCTCCAATTGCATATTTACTATGTTTAGCCTGTATAAATGCAACTAAGGGAGGGCCCCCTCCATCAAATTTTGCTTTAAAACAAATGTCGTCAAAAACGCCAATGTTGGCAATATTGGTACCTAAATAAAATTCTCTGATATTATTGTCATGTTGTGCATTAAATAGTACTAGGCTTAATAGTTTGGTTTCGTACAAGTGGCCGTGAACTGCTGACGTACCTGGACGCTTGCTGTACATTTTATTAAGTATCCCTTTCTTCTTCACCAGCACAGTATCGATACCATTTCAATGACACGATGTACTGAGACTCAAGCAACTGTAAAGACAAGAAACAAAATATTATAAATCAAATAATGTAAATCTATTATTCTCTTAGTTTTCGTCCTTGTTTCAATCATTTGATTAAGGAATCAGATTTTGATAATTATTATTTTTATGAATGTCATATCATGCATGATATATGTACATCTGAACTGTGAAATCTTCGTACTTCGCTATCGAAACGTGCCGAGGTTAAATTCTTTTTAATACTAACTTCTATCTAATGCAAATTTATATATATATATTTAATTTTAATTAGTTGCATCAAGTCCATATATTTGATATATACAAAACATTGCTCATGAGCTGTATGACGTTGTTTCAAGAGGAAAACATTAGACAAACATCTTCATTTGAACATACGGTGATCTACAGGGTGCCGATTGGATTACTTAGTTGACCAGATAGAAAGAAATTTAAGCTATTACTAACAGTATTCTTAAAGTAACAGTAACCTTTGCCTTTTTAAGGTTCAATAAAAGGACTGGTTCAAGACAAGGCGAATGCATAACGGTTCCTGTTATGCATTCGCCTTGTCTGCCTGTAATCCAAGATAAATATGCAATTTTTATTTGCTTTTAAATCTTAAAGGCGTAAATAGATGTCACTGTTTTGTTTTTCTTAATCTGGTGAACCCCTTTTTTAAAGCCGCTAAACTGCAAAAATGTAAACCCTCTTTTAAGCCGCGTCCCTTTTATTTCGTTTTTAGCTTGCACAAAGTAACTACGAATTATGCATTTTCTTTTGTTCTAAACTACTCATAATTTCTAAATAAGTCCCGTCAAGAACTTATCAGTCACTTAATAATATTAATAAAAAAATAGAATCAGGAAAGGGAAGTACAGAAAAAGGAAAGATTGACAAGATGATTATATCATAGATGACTTTACTACCGTTCTGAAAAAGAGACCGAATAGGCTGATTCGAAGTGAATCTATAGAAATGATGAATATTGAGAAGGTAAATAAAATATAAAAATAATAAACAATCAAAAGAGTGTTATATATGATTTATGTGTCATATTCATGCAAAGTTTGCCTAAACAAATGACTGGCTAGGTTGTTCAGATCGGCGAGCATTAGTGGTATTACTAGAATAAAGTATGAGTTTAATAAGGTAAAGATACAATTTCAAGGTCAAGATGTAAATAAATTATTAAAATGCTAAAAACTTAAATATGGGTTTTCGATGCCAAAAGATAAACGCAATGTCATTTTCATACGGCACTGTTAAAGGTGTTGACATTGAATTGTGTTTCAGACTTACAGGAAATGATAAAATGTGAAATAAATAATTATTTCTAGTTAACGTCTAAAACGCTTAAACGAGTAAGGCAAATGGGTAGACAGTGAGTCTATTTGTATTTACTTTAAAAGCATTATCCCTTCATTTACATGCATAAAACTGTCGCTTAAGAATCGAAACTTATACTTTCCCCGTCCCCCAGTGGTCAGGCTGTTGGTAGTTTGGACATGTTTTTTGGTTTTGTCCCACTAAAATTAAATTATGTCATTTTGGAGGTAATCACGAAAACTGTCTGGAAAAAAATTGAGTTGTCTGAATTGTAAGGAAGCACACTTCGTACTAGTTAAAAATGTCCTTTTTTTTGAAAAAAAAAAGAAAAAAAGGAAGAATTATGAGTGAAAAACAAATACCACATCGATAAGCACTTCAAACCACACACAAACACTCACCCATAAACACGCACACACATACCTTTGTTTTTATTTTCCTTTTTATCCGTGGAGCACTTTTTGCCAAATATGAAATTGATATGATTACTCACAGCCTATCATGGAAGACGCTGACGCTGACACATTTCATACTAGCACGGCTGACAGCGATAACATACCAAAACAGTGAGAACTTTTTAACTATATTTTAGTTGTATTTTTGATATGTAAATTGTAAAACGTGTTCATTATTTTTATTATTCTCTTTATTTCATTTATATATACATATTAATTACATTTTTAAATACATACACAAGGAAAACAAAAATACATATTTAAAAATATAAAAATAGTAGACCACTGACATCGGGTACAGGGGCCAAGACACCGGTGGTTAGGGCTTCAAAGACAGGCATCTCCTCACTATACGGGCCGTGTCAAGGAGGACTGCCTTCTACATCAGACCCTTGATCCTACCTTTTAATGTCAGCCTCTTAAGGTGTTGGTCGAGGCTTTTGGCGTCAATCCGTGAACAGATATGATCATCGGAACAATGATCACTGGAATCCACATTCCACATATCGACAATCTTGTGAGACAGATCCAAATACTTCAATTGTTTTTCTTTTTCAACTTTCACGAGATTCTCGTCATGAGGAACAGCGATATCGACAATAATTGCGAGGCTCTCTAATCGATCTATCACCACAATATCAGGCTTATTGGCAACAATAGTCCTATTTCTGATAATAGATCGATCCCAATATAACGTAGCACGACCGTTCTCTAGAACTGGGTCCGCATATACCTGTAGTATAGTACTTCAAAATTGACAAGTTGGTATTTAAGGACAAGTAAATATTATTATTATTATTATTAAATCGTTCCCGAGTAACGAAGAACGATTAATCAGAAATTAAGAATTACAAATTTTTTTTTAAGAATTACAAAGATTTTTTTATTTATTATCATACTATACGCTACCATTACAGATTAGTGTAGAACTAAAGTTAACGATACATAAACAATACAACACAACCAATACAATACAAAAAACAGTACTAAAAAATAAAAAAAATATATATAACATATACACCAACACTACTCAAGCAATACAATTTAATGAACAGTACAAAAGAAAAAGAAACTCAAAAGCAAAATTCAGTCAAAAAACATCTGTCATCAAGTATAAAGTTAATAAGAAATAATGAAACGTACAGTAGTGTAGTTGCTGGCATGGTGGTTTATTTGCAACCAACGTCACTTCAGTCAGATTTGATGGAATAGAAAACGAGACATTTAATGAACCAACACATATTGTGCAAGATAAAACTTGTTCCAAGCAGGAAAAGAGAAGGGAAGGCAATCAGGTCATTTTGGAGCAGATAGAGGAAGAAAACTGTAAAAAATCTCAAAGGGATCTTCACTTTGAGATTTTTTACTAAATGAGAAGAGTAAAACACAAGGAATAAACAATTCAGGTATAAGTTCAAACTTAATTTATTATTTTTAAGGTTCTACTATATTTTTAAATTGGAGGATAAATTATAAAAATAAAATATGTCACATTTTAAAATAATTTGGGAAGAGATAAATTCTCAACGTGAACCTTAGCAGTGACCACATGTTAAATAAAATATCGAATAGTATTGAAAAATAGTTACTGTTCCACAAAGAAAAAGAATTATAAAAGAGTTAACTGCGCGATTCGCCTAGTGGTTTAAGCGGTCGCCACGCCGTTCTCTACTGCGCTGATGAGTGTTGTGGGTTTAAACCCAACAACACTTTATGTGATTAATGAATTGTTGTTCTGAGTCCGAGTGTGAGTGTGTCCATTTCTTGTATGATTGTAAAGTCCCCCGCGACACAGGCTTTATTCCTAGGGCGAGCGGTCTTTTTTTTAAATAAATAAATAGGTTTAATATCGAAAACTATTAGTAAATCAATTTAATTTCGACTATAGTAATGACTTCCAAGAGATGTATAATGGTTTTCAAAAACATTAATGCCGTGGCTGATAAATTCATTTTCTTTGCAAAGTATTGTAATGTACCCACAACTAAATTTAAGCCAAAACCACACTGGAACCCGGTGTTAGCAAAGAAGCGAAACGTTGATTAGCGCTATAGAAATTTCGTCGCAATGCTACTTCAAAAAATTTATGATGAAAAATGAAAAAACGATAATAATGAAGAAAACGCGAGAAGCTCACAAATTAATAAATAAAGCTAAATCTTTAAATTGGCAAGCACTTTGTAATTCTATGGACCAGGAAACTTTGAGATGCGGCGGCGCATGAGATGGATTAAGAGGTAAGGTTTCAGAGGGATAAAAAGCTATCCACCAGTAGATAAAAAATTATTAGATTCTATCAGTCCCGATTACGTACAAAATCTAATGTTTAATTTTGGTTTACGAAACGCTCCGTTGGAACAGAATTTTAGTTTCCAGGAACTTCAAATTTGTCTTAAAAAAGGACTTTGCACTAGGTGAGGATGGAATTTCCTACTCAAATGATTTTTAACGTTCTCAACAATATACAATTTCTTGTGTATGCAAATTCTTCCTTTACCTTGCAGAAAAACGAGTGTTTTCACCGAACACGATAGGTTGTAGAAACGCACATTCCTGCCTAGATGCAGTCACTAAGTTGGCTATATACAGGATGGGCAACGAATTAGTTAACATTTGAAAACTTGTATAAAAAACCATTTGATATATTATAAAAATTGTTTATTTATAGGAAAGCTAATTAGTTGAAATTTATTTTTAAAAATTACATCGTCTAAATCTAAATGATCACCGTTTCGACGTTTGCAATCTTCTAAGTGAGAATGGAAATTTTTGAATACCATTCGGCAAAGAGACCGTGAGATCGCCGACATCTCTTCGCTGATTTTTTCTTTTACTTAACGTAGTGTATTTGGTTTATTGATGTAGACACCATTCTTCAAATAATCCCATCAAAAGAAGTCTGCTGGGGGGTAGATCTTGAGTTCTGAGCGGCCATGAAATGTCGCCTCGTTTGTACAACCATGTGTTACGATTGTAGCCAGTAAATTCCAGTAGCATCGGTCCTAAGAACTCTCGTAACATTTTCATATATTCAGCAGAATTAACAGTAACTGAACAGCCGCGAGAATCTTCAAAAAAGCTAGATCAACAAAAGATGCCACTGCTTATTAAAACTTTTAGTGCTGTGAGCCAATTCGTCTTCTTGGTATGTTTTCCTTGGATGTTTAGGTAATACCAGTTACCCAAACATCCAAGGAAAACTAAAATAATATTATAATTTTATTGTTAAATTACATATTTATTGTACTACATTTACTGTTAAATAACAGTGTCAGAGTTAAATAAGACCTACAAAGAGTGGCATAAGATATTCAAGGATGGATCTAAAAGTGAATGTGGACTGGGAGTTGGTTTTTAGGATTAAAATTTGCAATATAAAGCTGGTGTTAAAGTTAATTGAGAAACATGTACAATGTCACTGGAACGGATTGCAATATCTTGTGTAAAAAATCAAAAATTACACAAAATTGTTAGTTTTTGCAGACAGTAAGGGTACACTACAATATGAGTATTATACATGTGCTTTTAGCGCGAGAGGGTCATTGATAGCCTTAAAAACTATTATTTAATTAAATGGAAGAAGTGAAAATGTAAGATTGCAATGAAATCCTGCACATATCGGCCTTAAGGGAAGCGAACAGGCAGACCAAATAGCTAAACTAGCAGCAGTAAGCGCAAACATTATAAATTATTTATCTGATTATTGGGAGTTGGTGTACAAATTTAAAAAACACTGCTATGATGAGTGGGTCACCGATTTTAATGATAAACCTAAGGAAGAAGGTATCTGGAAGATATATGGTAAAAAAACTGACTCGTCTAACTTTTCAGTGTGTGGTAAAATAAAAGATGTGCAGCATTTGCTGATAGATTGTGGCAGGAATTAAATTGAATGTGAGGCTTTGTTAAGAGAACTGAAAGTAAGTTCATTCAATGTAGGTTTGACACTTTGAGCATGATGAGTTGTCTAAATTCAGAAGCAGCAAAAAATTGTCACCTGATTTCAATAGTTCAGCAATGATAAAATGTACCAAAACGTTGTAATTTAAATTATGTACATTTGTATAAAGTCAATATAACATAATACTTAATACTTGTGTGATTTTAATTATGTATAAAGATATGAAGGAGTTGGCATATCCTTACTGGACGAAAACCCCAAATTAAATTAACATATATTAAAAAAAAAGCAAAAAGCTTGCATGTCGTGACAATCAACTAATGAGACAGAGAGTATAAAACTCTGCCGTCTCTTTCAGCCATTAAGTTATGTTTTGTATCACAAATTTGTATTTACGTCAGGGTACACCTGGTTCCTTAGTTACTTGTATCTCAGATGGTATTGGGTTTTAATTGATTTGAGTCAGACATAATCAATCCAGACAGGTCTGAGAGGATAGGCAGGTAACACCAAGCATTAGTGCCTTTAAAAAGTCTTCAAATGACTTGGTTTACTTAGTAGTGTTCATTCACATATTATATTTAACTAACAACTAACTGACAAACAAGTTCCTACCTAAACAAGGAAAATAAATATTTGGCTAGTAATATAAATAACCTTCTAATAGATTGTTTTCTCTTGTAAATACTAAAATATTAGTGGTATTGTAAAAAATACTTCCCATTGTAACTAAGTAAGTTAAAAGACATGAAAATTGAAAAAGTCAACCTGTGTAAGACTAGAAAAACTTAATTTCATAGGAAATTGACACAAACTTACCTTATTAGCACAGGTTAAGTACACTGTAAATTGATATACCAGATTTATTTCTATTCATTTTGCCTTGAGAGTTAATTATTTGAACCTATAAATGCAATTCTCTTTCTGTCATGCCTTTTAAGTCCCCAAGCAGCGTGTGAAAAAGCATCTCACAAGGCCGCCATAGTGTGGGTCACCATATTGCATTATCTGCATTTGCAATGAGTATGGTGACCACAACTCTTGGATTCTATTCATGCTTTCCATCAGGCAGAGTAGAGTCACTTTGGCAGCCTTTAATATAGAAAAAAAAAAATATTTGCAGTTGTTACAGGAGACTAATTGAAACTGAATCTTTAATCTTATTAATTATAGGTATTAATAATAAAATAGTTATTGCAAACATAAAGAAGGGAGACATGTCTTCAATAATGCCCTGAGAGGTGACAGAATCAAAATTAAGTGTAAAGCCCGGTAACTCATTATGTGCATAGTTTTTAATGGATTAACAGTTCCAGTACAACTTGTACCAAACAATAGATTGTAAATTAGACTGTCCATTGCCAAGATTGGTTACCTCTATAACAAAAGACTGCTTTAATGAAGGGAAAACACAAACGGATGGCAGCCTTATTTAAGAAGATTTTGTTTAGTTTTTTTATCATAATTTAAACTTAATTGTGTTTGAAGAAATTTATATTCTCATATACTATAACTTGACAAACACAATATACTGTTATATTTGTAAGGCCTTTACAACTTACTACTTTAAAAGAAAATTAAACATGCCTATTTGAAATTAACTGATGTCAATTAACTATCATCATCATTTTAATTTATAACTTACTATAACTGTTGACAATCTAAAATTGTGTTATTTATACTAAATAGAAAACAATTTTAACTACTTTGTTCCTTTACTAATATAATTATAACAAAAAAAAATATTACAACACTTTACTTACTTTTGAACATCAATTTACAGGACACATTCCAATATACAAACAAGTATTATAAGTTTAAAATAAACTGCAGAAATTATATTTAGTATTATTATTGTTCCTGGCTAAGGAAACGTCACAAAGTGCTCGAATTAATGTGTGCAATTTTTATAATGCATAGTCGGTAATTTAAGCTCTATATAAATAGTATAAAAATGAAAACATTGCTATTTAGTAGTCTTACTATAATGGTACGTGTTTATGTTATCTATAAATGGAAAATGTAATGGAGATAATGCATACTACGCCGGTATGAGGTACTTTGTTATTGGTGTGTTCCACAAATAGATTATGACGTCACCTTTATCGTTTTGTTCTAGCCTCATGTTTATTTCAATTAAATACGTGACGGAAAGAAGAATATTAAAATTAATTAGTATATCTTAATAGAAATTACGTTTAAATATATAAAGAAATTACATTGAAAAAGTATAATAACTACTTTTACAAAAACAGAATTAGATACTTACGTTTTGATTTTCAGATTTATTATTTAAATAATGTAAATATATGTGTTTGTTGCAACGATGTGTATAACTCATTTATTGTTAGAAATATTAACACGATACAATTGCAAAACTTACTCATAAAACTTTTTGTTAGTATTGCCAGGCTATTCTGATAATGTGTGTTGCCAGAGGTGACAGTAAAAGTGTCTTACAAATTTTGGTGTGAATTTTTAGAAAACGTAATGTAATATAAAAACTGAATGTTTTCGTTTGAGTTGCATTAAAAATGTTACATACTGTTTCAAATACAATGTCAAAAGGTAACCCTTAGATTAGATGGACTATTTTAGGTAGATTATTCATACAACTGTGTTAAAAGCGAGTGGGGCTCTTAAGATGTTACACCAGTTAAATTTAATGCGGAAGGTAATATTTTTCTTTTTTTTTAAACGATCCGTACTAAGCTGTTTATTATATAGAGTGGGCCAGGAATTCATTAAGATTCAAATCGAACATCCTGCGTAAACAGGCTACAGAAGTTTTAATAAGACGGAGCCACTTGTCACACACCCAATGAGTGCCTGCCGGTGGTCAAAACATGTTTTTAGAGAAACTAATTTCCAGGCGAAGCGAATGCATTTCATGACCACCCAGAAGTCCAGAAATGAAGAATCGTGTCTACATCAATAAACCAAATATACTACGTCAACTAAAACAAAAAATTAGAAAAGAGATGTCAGCGATCTGCAGTCTCTTTGCTGACGAGTATTCGATAATTTCGATGCTCGCTTAGAAGAGTGCAAACGTCGAATCAGTGGTCATTTAGACGATATAATTCTTAAAAAGTAAATTCCAACTAATTAGTGTTCGTGTAAATAAACAATTTTTATAATACATTAAATGATTTGTTTTGTAGGATTTTTTCAAATGTAAACTAATTTGTGGTCTATCCTACTTGTATGCATATATTATAAGCAGTATACATGATCAATCAACATATCTGTGTTTAAGTCATCTTATTTAAAAAAACTTTCCAACACTAATTGTAAATATATGTATGTACTTTGATATGGGTCCGTTTTCATATAAAGTTTTTAAACTGTTATTCCGTTATTTTGCAATATCAATGATACATTTTAATATGGCAACATTGAAATTAGTACTTTTTGCAAGACTGACTTTTATGTAAAGTTAACTTTGGTTGACCTTGTGAAATAGTGTTAGCGAATATTTTGACAACCATAATTTTAAATTCGTCTATGTTATTGATCTTACATTGTAAAATAATTGATACTATTGTATTCACTGAATACATACAATAGACGTAATTGAACCTATGTATACTTTATTACTATCGATAGATTTCATTCTATAGTATAAGTAATACGAAAACTGTCGACCTATAGAACGTGTTGATTTAATTTATATTACTTTTCTTATATTATTAATAGGTTAAAACTTTTTAGTAATTACTTATAGTTCTACTTAATGTTTCTATGAATATAAAGATAAATGTACATATATATTATAATATGTAAGTAATTTCATTAATGTCCATGGAGCAACTCACCGATGACCATTGCAAACTAGATAAGATATGTATGTAGTTGTACTATCATGTAAACATAACAAACCTTGAGGTATTCTTTATTCTTTATCGTAGTTATCGTTGATTTTCCAGAATTTGTATTTTTTTTGTTCAAGTAAGCCTTTATTATTACTAAAAAGGTGGACATTCTCATATTTGATAAATATTAGTGTTGATAACGGTCGCTATGCTCCAGCGGGTAAACTGAATTCGTTTATTGTATTTAGGTACCTATTTTTTCATTTTTTTTTAACGTGCGGAAACCCCCTCGGGCCGTCACCCCACCCCAATGTGTCATCGGCGTAACAAATTACGCCCAGCCCGGGGGTAAGACGACCTCGAAGGGCCCAGTCGTATCTCATATTCCACAGGAGTGGTCTGAGGACGGACCCCTGTGGAACACCGCACGACATGGGCCGCCGCCTCAGAATACCATCTCGGTCCTCGTACATGACGGTACGCTCCTCAAGACAGTCTTCCACAAGCCGCCTCAGGTACTCTGGCACCCCGTGGTAGTGGAGTGCTTCCCTGATGCAGCTAAATGGCAGACTATTTAATGCGTTGGCGATATCCAACGACACCGCAAGCAGCACGCCGCCACAGCTCACCGCCTCTTCGGTCACGGCCCTCAGGCGCAACACAGCATCGACTGTCGAACGCCCGGCTCGAAACCCGTATTGGGCGTCCGACAGATCGGGGCCCACCTCGCAGAGGTGCAGGACGATGCGGGCAGAGAGTATCCTCTTAAACAATTTACCCGCCTCGTCCAGCAACACGATGGGCCTATAAGCCGCGATCGAATCGGCCGGCCGTCCCCGTTTCCGTAGTAGGACCAGCTTCCCGCTCTTCCAGCCCTCAGGAAAGCGCCCGGACGCCAAGCTGGCGTTTAGGACTTTCCCGAGGCGATCCGACATGTGGTCGAGGGTTCGCGCCAACACTCGGGCAGGTATCCCATCTGGCCCAGGGGCGGTGTTCTTAGAGCGAATCCGTAGAATCTACGCCCCTATCTCCGATTCCCTGACGGGCGGAAGATTATCCTCGTTCCGTCCCCCGTCGTCTTCGACCATGAAGGCCATCGACGGGGGTGTGTGCTCCGCCCGCTGCGGGAAAAGACCCTCGACCACTTCCTGCAGGAAGCTGGGCTGGAGTGTCTCTGTAAGGGGGGGCCCGACGTGCGGAGCTTTTGTCACACCGCACGATAAGGGCGACCCCAGGGGTCACGATCGAGACCCTCCAGCATCTCCTTCCTTTTCACTTCTTTGGTGCGGCTAATGGCCAGCTTCAGAGTTTTCCGCGCCTCTCGGTACTCCTCATGAAGCTGGTCCCTCTCGCCGTCTACGCGGTGTCGCCGCCGACTACGGGTGTACGACCTCCGGGCAGGAGTACAGGCCGCGCGGAGGTCCGCTAACTCCTGGAACCACCAGTAAACCTCCTTCCGTGGAGGCCGACAACCTCGGATGCGGGGCATGGCCGCATCGCAGATCTGCGTAATCGCATCGCGGAAACGACCAGCCCCATGTCGACTTCCTCGGTCGGAGCCTGCGGAGACAGCCAGGAGTGAATAATGGCTGCCCCCTCTAGTAGGTCCCTATTCAGTTTGGCTACAGCCCACCGCGGAAAGCGAGAAGAACGCCGCGCCGCGTGACCCCTACTGGGGTCCTGGGTCCGGGAGAGCTCAAATCGAATGTAGAGGTGATCCGAGAGCGTCTCAACCTCTTCCAGGACACACCAGTTCCTTACTCGTGCGGCGAGAGCAGGGGTAGCGAACGAAAGGTCCACTATCGACCCTCCCTGCTGTCGCACGCACGTGTTAGTGGAGCCCCTGTTCAGTAAACAGAGGCCCACCAAGGCCGCCCACTCCTCTACGGCCTCGCCCCTGGCGTCCGTCCTGGGGGAACCCCACGCAATGAACTTCGCGTTGAAGTCCCCCAGCACTAAGACGTGCCCAGACGATAGTCGCCGCATCGAGGTTTCCAAGCTATTAAGGAAAACCTCGAAGTCGCTCAAACTCCGGTTGGGGGAGAAGTATACACCGTATACGGTAATCCCCCACACTCAGCAGCAACATATCCAGTGCCCTTGTCTCTTAGCGACAAGGGCGGGGAATGAGCCGCCGTGGAGCCGACGACTGTCACAGAGCCGTCCCGGTCACACGGATACACGTGCCCGGAGGTCCTACACTCGTAGTCGGCGGCGACACCGCGAAGAAGGCGAGGAGGACCAGCTTCATGAGGAGTACCGAGAGGCGCGGCAAACTCTGAAGCTGGCCATCAGTCATGCCAAAGAAATTAAAAGAAAAGAGATGCTGGAGTGTTTCGATCGTGACCCCCTGGGGTCACCCTTATCGTGCGGCGCGATAAAAGCTCCGCACGTCGGCCTCCCCCCTTACAGAGACACTCCAGCCCAGTTTCCTGCAGGAAGTGGTCGAGGGCCTTTTCCCGCAGCTGGTGGAACACACACACCCGTCGATGATCTTCATGGTCCGAGGCGACGAGGGGAACGAGGACATTGTTCCGCCTGTCAGGGAATCGGAAGCAGGGGCGGTTGTTCTACGGATACCGCCCCCGGGCCGGATGGGATACCTGCCCAAGTGTTGGCCCGAGCCCTCGAATACATGACGGACCACCTCAGGGAGGTCCTGGACGCTAGCTTGGTATCCAGATGCCTCCCTGAGAGCTGGAAAAGGGGGAAGCTGGTCCTATTAAGGAAGCCAGGACGGCCTGCCGAATCGGTAGCGGCCTATAGGCCCATCGTGTTGCTGGACGAGGCGGGTAAACTGTTTGAGAGGATACTCTCTGCCCGCATCGTCCGGCGCCTCTGCGAGGTGGGCCCCGATTTATTGGACGCCCAATTAGGTTTTCGGGCGGGGCGTTCGACGGTCGATGCCGTGCTGCGCCTGAGGGCCGTTACCGAAGAGGCGGTGAGCTGTGGCGACGTGCTGTTGGCGGTGTCGTTGGTCATCGCCAACGCGTTTAATAGTCTGCCATTTAGCTGCATCAGGGAAGCACTCCACTACCATGGAGTGCCAGAGTACCTGAGGCGGCTTGTGGCACACTATCTTGAGAAGCGTACCGTCATGTACGAGGACCGTTTACGTTGTTTTACCTCGGTCGCAACCTTCTGCGAACACGTAATTTCGCGGAAGGAAGCGGCGGAGAGGGCCCGGGAGGACGATCTCCATTCGGGCCTAATTCGCCGCCGGCGAGCCGGGCGGCGGAGGCGCACGTACCACCGCCTCATACCGCCTTGAGTGTGGCCGCGGGTGGACGAGACGGGTTTTCCCCTCCATCCGCTATAATGGCCAGCCGCGAGGAGGCGACAACCGTGTGTGCCGTACGTCGCCTAAATGGAGAGTTTACCGCAGATGGTGTCCGCGGTAGCGGGCAGGCGCTAGGAGGGATCTGGACGACGTAATAAGAGTTGTTCCCGGATCCCTCCTATGTCAGGCGCAGAGTGGCACACCGTGTGGTTTTAGTCGGTCCAATTCCAACACACCACCCCGCCGTAAACCCCGGTGGGGTGACGGACCGAAGGCGTTTCCACAAGTTAAAAAAAAAAAAATAACTGTGACTATTGCTAATTGAACTAAATCATACTTATTTACTTTTGATAAACGCAGTGTTTGTACATGCAACCTTATCTCTGTCTGTTGCGTTGCGGATCACTTACATCTGACAGATTTTATATTATTATAATATAAACATACGTAGCCAGACTTATATTAAACGCCCAGTTTTTGCCAGCGTTTTGGTCCCACATAATAGGTGGTTAGTTTTTTGCCGTTAATCAGGATGTTTTGTTAGCCAGAGCCTCGTTCGCCGATCAGCAGATGCACTACTTGCAGGTGAGGTTGACGTGGGGCCCTAAGTTTGTGGTGGGAACCCTATGCACCTTAGGGTCACGTGCATGCAGGGCATAAGCCTATGTATGTAGTAATAATAATGTTTTTCAGTAATCCAAGGCAGGCCTGGAGCAGTTCGCTTATGTACATATACATACGTCTGTAAATGTATGTCAGACCTCTCCTGGTTATTGATTTTACGAAAATTGAAGACGTTGTACGTTAGGATATTGATTTAAATCATAAACTGGAAACGAACGTAATTTAGTTTTACTGTAACAAACTTATGTGATAAGGTTAATCTCGGGTGACTAATAATACCTGAAGAAAATTATTTAAATTTAATAGAAATTGTAAACGATCTATATTTATTTACCAAGATTACAATGTAGTTTGATACTTTCATCATTCTAATCAATCCATACATATATCTGGTTGTAAATTAACAGTTCACAGGAGTTAGATTTAAATGCTTAAGGTCTAAGTAGTCTATTGCAATCTAAAGTTAAAGTCTATCTCTACCAAAATTTGAAGGGAATAAAATTCAATTTACACAAGTAGTGACTTTGTTATCATACTCGCTGCTCGAAATATATCCCTATATAGTAGTTATATACATACCTAACCTTTAGATCAACCGACAAAAATAGGTCAGAGTAACTCTGGGACGTACGATTTGCTTAATCCAGGCTGGACGTACGTGGGGTGCTGGGCTAGAAAACCTCCACGTGGTGCACCCTGGAAACGTTGGCGATGGTGCTGTTCATCACTGCCAACGGCTAATATTCTAGCACGAAGAGGAAGCCATTTTTTTCGGCAATTCGGCCGAGACTTGGTCCAACAGAGCGGGCATTTTTGTCGATTCCTCTGTTGGCTCTTCGCTCTTCAGAGCAATGAGGAGGAAAACCTCGATAAAAAATCATTATGGTGGGACCCTTTCATGGGTCGACGTTTCTCCACTTTCAATGGTGGAGAAAGGAGAACGGGCTCGGTGTGTACTCACACTGCCACCGAGCAGGCATTGGAAGATTTAATCTTCCTGCCACCGTAGTCACATCGTAATCCCGAAAGGAGTGTCGTGGTTATGTCTCGCGACACCAATCGGGGGCGAGGGTCTTGGCTTAGCCGCCCGGACTGCGAGGAAGAAAACCTCTTTAAAAAATTACCCCGAATCCCGTGTTCTGGTGCGTGACCAGGGGATGCATGGCTGATGGGTAGTTCAGTCGTAAGCGCACTCCCAGCCGAGGCACCTGCGGACCCCTCGGTTGGGTACAAACTTACGCTTGCCCGGGTATTGGGGGATCTCTGCCCGGGTCGACTTTTATTTCTCCCCCACGCGTGGGAATAGTTATGAATATGCAAATAAACAAAAATTTAAACAAAAAAGACGAAGAAAAGAAAGACGTAAGTAAGACGGGAAAGTCCAGGAATACGGACGACTTCTCGACCAATGATACGGAACGTGTGACGCCTGTCTCGCTCTCAGAATGTAATCTCGCTTCAGAGAGCCGTAGAAGATCGGATCGACTACGTTCGAGATCCGCTATTCCGACAGACAGAGGTGACTCTAGCACAACAACTGAGACGCTGGGAGCAATGGAGGTGGAGATTCAGGACAGCCGAAAACGCGGACGCTCTACAGACGACGAAGGAGATACTTCTCAGGAGTGGCTGCCTCCCAAAGTGGCTAGTAGCCGCAGAGGGAGATCACGCACTCCAGTTTCGGTTCCCTCAGGCTCCGTATTCACTAAGGCGGCAGCCTACAGACGCGTCAGAGTGGAGGGCGAATATGTTGTGGAGGAGGAAATCGCTGATCTCCTGCAAAGAATTCGGACGCCGGCAGTGGAAGAATTGGCAGCCCAGGAACCGGTGTCTTTGCAGGAGAGGGCGAATGTAGCTGTGGCCATCATTAACAAGGTGGCCACGAAATCTACAAACCTTAAGGGTTCATTTGTTAGGGCCCTTAAGGACTCCTCCTCCACCATTGCAGGGGTTGTTACTACCCTCATTGGGGATGTAGCTCGCCTGCAGGCAGCTAACGACCGCCTGACGGGCCAGGTGGCTGAGTTGAGCACTCAATTTGCTCACTTTCGGGCCCAGACGGAACACCCTGAGCGACAGGGCCGGGTTTCAGAGCGACCTGCCCACAGTCACGATTCTGGTGACGTCTTTGATGCCCATCTGCGTCAAGTACTTTCTTCGTCAAGTACTTGACGCAGTGGGGCGTCTGTTGGACGGACGTCTCGCGGGCCTTGAGGCGAGGCTACCTCCAGCCCCCGTAATTCGGCCGCCACTCGCAGCGGAGGGGGCGAAGGTCAACCGATTGAAGACGTCGCCTCCGACTCCGCTTCCCGTTGCGGGCGGTCGTGTATCGTATGCGGCGGCAACACTTACGTCCGCCCCTGTTGCTGCTGCGAAGACAGCTAAAGCGACAAAAGTGGCGACAAATGCGGCTGTGGCAAAGACGGCTGCTCCCAAGACTGGCCTAAAGGTTACAGCACAGACGAGAGCTGAGTTCCCTCCGCTTCCCACTCCGACACCTATATCTGGCCCCTCTACTTCTGCCCCCTCAAATGATGGGTGGCAGGTAGTCGGGTCGGTCAAGAAGTCCCGAAAGCGGGGTAAGAAGGATACGCAAAAAGTAGTAGCCTCTTCCCCACAGTCGTCATCGGTGGCAGTGGCCACCCAAAAGAAGCCGCGTAAACTACAGACGCCAAAGACTGCGGCTGTGGTGATCACTGTGTCACCGGAGGCGGCAAATGGCGGGCTATCCTATGCGGCCGTATTCAAGAAGGCTCGGGATAGTCTCGCCAATCAATTTGGGACTGTAGGTGTCAAGATGCGCCTTGCCCAAACAGGAGCTCGAGTTTTAGAGTTCCCTGGGGCTGAAGGTATAAAGACGGCTGATACCTTTGCCGAAAAGCTGCGGACTATATTTTCAGATACGGATGGTGTAAAGATCGCCAGGCCCACCAAGTGTGCGGAATTGCGTATCTCGGGCCTGGACGACTCCGTGACGGTTGAGGATGTCCGCGTTGCGATTCGGGAGAAAACCGGGTGCAGCGTGGACAGCATTAGGGTTGGCACCATCCGTCCCGGTCCAGGAGGCCTTGGTGCGACGTGGATAAGCTGTCCCGTAGCGTCAGCCAAGATTTTGGGCGATGTCGGCAAGATCCTCGTCGGTTTCGTGAACGCCAGAGTCACAGTTCTGGCGGCGAGACCGATGAGGTGTTTCAAATGCCTGGCTGCGGGACACACTCGCATCAAGTGCGATAGTTCTTTCGACTGCAGCGGATTGTGTTTCCGCTGCGGTCGACCGGGGCACAAGGCAGCGGAGTGCTCTGCTGCCCCTCACTGCCCAACGTGTGCGGCGGGCAATAGGCCTGCCAATCACCAGATGGGACAGGGGGGCTGCAAGCCTTGCCGCAGTTTTCTGCAAACGTCGGAGGCTAGCCAGTCGGCCCGGGCTGCCTCCGACGTAGTTCGTGCGTCAACCTCGTCGCCTATGGAGGGGGCTGTAGAGATGATTCTTTAATGGATCAGGTCTCCAGCCTCCTTGTCCAGACGAACCTGAACCACTGTGCCGCGGCGCAGGACCTCTTCCTGCAAACCATGGCGCAGTGGTCGATTGGTGTTGCTGTAGCTGCGGAGCCCTATTATGTTCCTCCCCGTCCAAACTGGTTGGGTGACCGGGACGGCTCCGTGGCAGTCGTCGGCTCCATGGCGGCTCATTCCCCGCCCTTGTCGCTAAGAGACAAGGGCTCTGGATATGTTGCTGCTGAGTGGGGGGGGATTACCATATATGGTATATATTTCTCCCCCAACCGGAGTTTGAGCGACTTCGAGGTTTTCCTCAATAGCTTGGAGACCTCGATGCGGCGACTAGCGTCTGGGCACGTCCTAGTGCTGGGGGACTTCAACGCAAAATCCATTGCGTGGGGTTCCCCCAGGACGGACGCTAGGGGCGAGGCCGTAGAGGAGTGGGCGGCCTCGGTGGGCCTCTGTTTACTAAACAGGGGCTCCACCAACACGTGCGTGCGACAGCAGGGAGGGTCGATAGTGGACCTTTCGTTCGCTACCCCTGCCCTCGCCGCACGAGTAAGGAACTGGCGCGTCCTGGAAGAGGTTGAGACGCTCTCGGATCATCTCTACATCCGATTTGAGCTCTCCCGGACCCAGGACGCCAGTAGGGGTCACGCGGCGCGGCGTTCTTCTCGCTTTCCGCGGTGGGCTGTAGCCAAATTAAATAGGGACCTACTAGAGGAGGCGGCCATTATTCACTCTTGGCTGTCTCCGCAGGCCCCGGCCGAGGAGGTTGACATGGGGGCTGGTCGCTTCCGCGATGCGGTTACGCAGATCTGCGATGCGGCCATGCCCCGCATACGAGGTTGTCGGCCTCCACGGAAGGAGGTTTACTGGTGGTCCCAGGAGTTGGCGGACCTCCGTGCGGCCTGTACTCGTGCCCGGAGGTCCTACACCCGTAGTCAGCGGCGACACCGCGAAGAAGGCGGAGAGGACCAGCTTCATGAGGAGTACCGAGAGGCGCGGAAAACTCTGAAGCTGGCCATCAGCCGCGCCAAAGAAACTAAGCGTAAGGAGATGCTGGAGGGTCTCGATCGTGACCCCTGGGGTCGCCCTTATCGTGCGGCGCGACAAAAGCTCCGCACGTCGGGCCCCCCCCTTACAGAGACTCTCCAGCCCAGCTTCCTGCAGGAAGTGATCGAGGGCCTTTTCCCGCAGCGGGTGGAACACACACCCCCGTCGATGGCTTTCATGGTCGGAGACGACGGGGGG
The DNA here is from genome assembly GCA_949316085.1 of Hypercompe scribonia. Lineage (NCBI taxonomy): Eukaryota > Metazoa > Arthropoda > Insecta > Lepidoptera > Erebidae > Hypercompe > Hypercompe scribonia. The sequence continues at coordinate 7,203,200 of OX438972.1, read as the reverse complement.
AACGAGGACAGTGTTCCACCCATCAGGGAATCGGAGGTAGGGGCGGTTGTTCTACGGATTCGCTCTAAGAACACCGCCCCCGGGCCGGACGGGATACCTGCCCGAGTGCTGGCCCGAGCCCTCGAACACATGTCGGACCGCCTCAGGGAAGTCCTGGACTCTAGTCTGACGTCCGGACGCTTCCCTGAGTGCTGGAAAAGCGGGAAGCTGGTCCTTTTAAGGAAGCCGGGACGGCCTGCCGATTCGGTAGCGGCCTATAGGCCCATCGTGTTGCTGGACGAGGCGGGTAAACTTTTTGAGAGGATACTCTCTGCTCGCATCGTCCGGCACCTCTGCGAGGTGGGCCCCGATCTGTCGGACGCCCAATTTGGTTTTCGAGCGGGGCGTTCGACAGTCGATGCTGTGTTGCGCCTGAGGGCCGTTACCGAAGAGGCGGTGAGCTGTGGCGGCGTGTTGTTGGCGGTGTCGTTGGACATTGCCAACGCATTTAATAGTCTGCCATTTAGCTGCATCAGGGAAGCACTCCACTACCACGGGGTGCCAGAGTACCTGAGGCGGCTTGTGGCAGACTATCTTGAGGAGCGTACCGTCATGTACGAGGACCGAGATGGTATTCTGAGGCAGCGGCCCATGTCGTGCGGTGTTCCACAGGGGTCTGTCCTCGGACCACTTCTGTGGAACATGGGATACGACTGGGCCCTTCGAGGTCATCTTCCTCCCGGGCTGGGTGTAATTTGTTACGCTGATGATACGTTAGTTACGGCCCGGGGAGCGAACTTTCAAGAGGCGGCGCGCCTGGCTACCACGGGAGTCTCTTTGGTGGTCGGGCGTATTGAGGCGCTGGGTTTACGGGTGGCCCTAAATAAGACGGAGGCCCTTTTATTCCATGGGCCCCGTCGTGGTCCGCCACCCGGCGCCTCTATCGTAGTCAATTCGGTCCTCGTACCGGTTCAGGCCCAGATGAAGTATCTGGGCCTGATCCTCGACGGCAGGTGGCTCTTCGACGAGCACTTCCGACAGCTTTCTCCAAAGCTGGTCGGCGCTGCTTCTGCCCTTGGGCGACTTTTGCCGAATTTGGGTGGAGCTAGCGTCGCGACAAGACGGCTATACACGGGGGTTGTCCGGTCAATGGCGCTGTATGGTGCACCGGTGTGGGCGGCGGCTCTGACCGCCCAGAATAGGGCTCGCCTCTGGCGCCCTCAGAGGATATTGGCGGTTAGAGCCATACGCGGTTACCGCACCGTATCGACGGAGGCGGCGTGCGCCTTAGCCGGTACTCCCCCGTGGGATTTGGAGGCGGAAGTGCTCGCCGAAGTTTATCGGCGAACGGCAGACTTCCGGGTGGGCAGCGGCATTCGGCCCCCACCCGAAGAGATACGCGAGTGGCGAGAGGCCGCTCGTCGAGCCACGATGGCTCGTTGGTCGTCCCGGCTGGAGGCTCCACGTGCTGGCTTTGCCGCCGTGGAGGCTCTCCAGCCGGTCATCGCCGAATGGACGGGGCGGCAGCACGGGACCCTTTCCTTCCGACTGACGCAGATTCTTTCCGGGCATGGTTGCTTCGGGAAGTATCTGCATTCGGTCGCCAGGAGGGAATTGAGTCCCGCCTGTCACCACTGCGACTGCAGTGAGGACTCGGCTCAGCACACGCTGGCGGTTTGTTCCGCCTGGGCGGCGCAGCGTGGGGTCCTCACTGCAGTTATTGGAGAAGATCTCTCGCTACCGGCCGTCATACGCTCCATGGTCGGTAGCGACAGTTGTTTTACCGCGGTCGCAACCTTCTGCGAAGACGTAATTTCGCGGAAGGAGGTGGCGGAGAAGGCCCGGGAGGACAACCTCCACTCGGACCCAATTCGCCGCCGGCGAACCGGGCGGCGGAGGCGCGCGTACCAGCGCCTCATGCCGCCTTGAGTGTGGCCGCGGGTGGACGGGATGGGTTTTCCCCTCCATCCGCTATAGTGGCCAGCCGCGAGGAGGTGACGTGTGCGTGTGCCGGACGTCGCCTAAATGGAGAGTTTATCCACAGATGGCGCCCGCGAAAGCGGGCAGGCGCTAGACGGGATTAGGATGTCGTAATAACAGCTGTTCCCGGATCCCTCCTCTCTCAGGCGCAGAGTGGCACACCGTGTGGTTTTAGTCGGTCCGATTCCGACACACCGCCCCGCCGTAAACCCCGGTGGGGTGACGGCCCGTGGGGGTTTCCACACGTTAAAAAAAAAAAAAAAAAAGGCTGGACGTACGCATACAGATATTTAATTAAGTCATTCAGGAGCAACAATTTGACTGTATATATAAAGGATGAGAGCTATTTATAGAATGGCAATGCACCATATTAAACTCCCGTTAGTTAGGTTCTTTTTAATATAAATATCTCGGTTGTAAATTTGTATTGTCTAGAGGCTAACGTATATAACTATCGATCAAAAGGTTCTGGATACCATTGCCCAATCGGGCCAGAAATGTATTGTTGAATTCTTCTAATTATAAAAATGCTTAATAACAGCCCGGCGTTTAAAAATTGAGGTCTTAACCCCCGTGCCTCGACCGTACGTAAAACTGTCGTTCCTACACCTGATCTCTCCTCGATCGTGTTATATAACCGTCCCTTCGGATAGTGAGAGTGAGGGAACTGAGAATGAAATTATTCCGTCTCTCCTACAATTTTGGAAGGGGAGCAGACTTAAACAGTGGCGGCACTAAACGGGAGCGGTAATCAATTCTCATCAGGCACATGATTAAGTAAATCATTTTTGCGACAAATTCATAAAATAGTCCACCATCCATAAGAGTCGCTAATATAATTTCAGTTTTAGGTGCGATATTGCAATTTTTTAGGAAATGTGACATAAAACACATTTATAAGCCTGTTTTATGGTTTAAGGGGCAAAAGAAGACACAGATTAGCTGGTGGTAAGTTCGGGTGAGGATTTACACCTCACGTACTCGGTGAAAAGATTGCTTAAAATTTTTTTTAATAAACATGTGGCTTTGTTCATCAATAGACATCAATGAGTAAGGCATTTTTGTGTTAAATTTCATCTAGATCTGCAGAGCTGTTCTGACGTGTTTGAGTAACAAATATCTTTCTATTATCATCATTATCATGAGCCTATCGCAGTGCACTACTGAACATAGACCTTTCTCATTGCATGCCACTCTGATCGACTTTAGATATCTATAATATCCTAGTCCATATTATTTAAAATAATAAAAGTGATACGAAGAATAGTGACAAGATAATGTTTTCTATTAATTAGAAAAAATCCAGAACTATACACCTGTTTCTAGACATTCAAACTTAATGAATTTCATTGTTTGAAATATTAACTAAGAGTTTTTGTCAGTGAAAGTAACTGAATATCCACTATGATTATGATGGTGCCAGGAACACCTCCATTAAAGGGACACGCTCGGCATACAGTTGGTGCGATCACGGCTCTACGTTGACTATTTTGAAACCTATGTATTTCTGGATTTCTAATTAATTTTATTGTTTCGTTTTCTGTAGGCCCGTTTCGTTCTAGGTAGGTTTTTTTTATGTGATCGAGTTATATTTTTTTAAACTTTAGTTTTTATTGAATAAAGAAGTACCCCAATAGACATTTTCGTTCAGAAAAGCAATATAGCCTTTGTGTGCGTAAAATATCATGAGACTCAGATGAGCTATATGAAAGTGTAAAAACTAAGAACAAACGAAACCTAATTTACATATTTTATAAAATATTGTGGTCATCGAGTATTCATCTTAGCAAATGTATTCATATTTATCAATTGTAATATGTCTGAACTAATGTTCTACTACTAAAATTACTACTACTGTTTACTATACTATTACTACTACTACTACTGATTACTATTACTACTACTGATTACTATTACTACTACTACTACTGTACTAAAATTATCATTTCTGTGACTTTTTCCTAATGGAAAAAGTCACAGAAATGATAATTTTAGTAGACATACAAACGCATCAAGAGACATAAATTGTCCGAAATAACCCTATCTATGTATATTACGACATATAAGTAGGTTAGATGTTAATAAAATGTATATATGTAAGTACGTAATGTGTAATGTGGTCTTACTTAAACTGATTACTTACATATGTTTTATTATAGAAACCAATCACAATTATGTATGTAGGCGATAAAGACACGTGTAAGAGGGACTTTGATACTTGAAATTGCTATGAAATAGCAATATGATGGGTCTTATAACGATATTTGATAATATAAGTCAATGACAAGGCTCTGATCACGAAACATGTCTAACAAATGATATTATATTTTAGATAGCTTCTAACATGTGAGAAAGAATTGCATGTTTTTCAGTCTACCTACTGTAACCCTAATAATATTCTTTTATTATTAGGGTATAAAAGAGCTAAGTTATGTTCCAAAATACTAGAGGGGAAACAACTTATGAGTGTTGTACCGGACAAAGGTGCTGCAATTTCGAGATCAGTAGACTTAATTTCGATTTTTCGGCTACTGTTAAACTTGAAGCTAGTAATCTTTTTCATACACATATCAATACTTATAAAGAACAAGTAGATTTTACCCCATTATGTGGAGTTATATGTGACTATATCACAGAACTATCACTTAGCCAATGCTGAAAGCATCATTATACGAAGTCACTTCAGCAAATAGCGAATTAAGCAATTTTGGTAAATGTAGTTACCTAGTGCGAGGCAGATTATCGTTAACCCACTTACCGTGAGGATGTCGCTTAGTTCCCTAATGGATGTGTAATACGATTTACTGTTTGATGGCCATTTTCTATGCTGACCCGTAATAGGTTTACTCTGATCAGTGTATGTTAATCAGCTGTCTTGTTACCATTTGTGTTGTTAGTAGAAATAACTTCCGACTAAGTACTACTTACACGTATTTTTTTTATATTATTTCGTGTAACATCGTATTGTATATATTATAATAACAGTACAGTTTTCTCCATTCGTCTCCAACATTAATGGTAAACTATTACAGTGTTTCATAGGAAATTTTTGGTTGACAAGTGATGTCCGGTTCTCATCTCACATAAAGTTCGATATAAAAGATATAGTTTTATTAGCTGCCTTTCTTCGTACAAAGTCTTCTTTAGAAACAGATGGTTACAAATTAACACAGAAGAATAATTGAACAATAATTTATCATTTACTTATGCATTATATGGTTATTGTAATTTGTCGATTTATAAATTTTCAATTTATTTAAACAATATATTTAATTTTAATCAAAAGCTCTATAAAGCAACGAACCGGGTACGTGAAGATCTGTCACTACCGCTACGGTAAAGATAAAAACTTACTGAAAATCTGATATTTACAAGAATTGAAAACATAAAACAAACGTGTTCTGTATATTAAGGGTCAAGAGATTTTGAACGAAGGTTCAAAGAATTTAAAACGTAAAATAAAATGTAGACTTATTTTCAGGGAGGTGCATCTACATCTACACATACCATTAACCAACATAACAAGAATTACACTAGGTCTTTACCTACAAAATTAATGTTTTTATGAAGTAAGTTAACATATTTTGTTCTTGATACATTTTACAGATCATGTTGCGTTGTCACAATAGGTCCTAAAATAAATAAAAAAATGTTCTTCATGATGAAATGTTATGATGGATATTTCCATCATTATGCAAAGAAAGGTAAAATAATCACCCTTAAAATCGATGTATCTTTACGAAAACTTATTACTTATACTTATTGTAATTCTTCTCAAAGAAATCAACTGGACGAGATGCAAAAAAATCTTCAGAGACATTTTGTAGTACCTTTCGGGTAATATTAAGCACCCGCTGGTATATTCGATTAAAAATATGTATTTTTTCTATGTATTTTCTTTTCTGATAGGGTGGTCAAGAACGCCCTCTTACACCCACCAAAACGTGGGTGAAAAGTAGGTGTTTAATATGCCTGTGCCTACCCCTTTGGGAAAACAGGTGAAAAATAAATATATTCAAATTAATATGTAGATTGTACTGTTAGAGTAATAATATTTTTATATAATTATTATTAAGCAGTACATACTTTTATTGATCAGGAAAATAATGGTAAAAATAATGTCATGTGCGCCAATGTCTACAATACCTCGTGGTAAATCTAAGCATAAAGACTTTCGATAGTTTGACTGAGCTCAGTACAGAAAATTTTTGGTATAATTACACATCAATTTTTAACAAATTTCTGTGTAATAATTGTTATTGTTAACTGTAACCTCAAGAACTTGTATCACTTTTGGCAAGTAAAGATATATTTGCTTGAGTTAAGGTAGTATTTCAAATTTTTAGTGTCCAGCATACTTTGGTGGCATCTTTATCTATATAATATTTTCAACGGTTTTTTTATTTTGGTAATATAGAATAAAAATGGCCCGAATTTGCTTGCCTCCAATATTTTCCGCTCTAGGACCTAGCCTCCTCAGCCTATTGATAAATCAACCACTGTTCACGGATTGTGCAGAGATTGTCGAATAGAGCGTGAATCATATCTTTCTCATCAAAAAGTTGGATCATAATTATGATCCAACTTTTTGATATCAAAAATTTCAAGGGTATTACACCTTTTAATATTATCACTTTAGAAAAATACTTATATACGTACCTTCACACCTCAGTTCCATCCGTGGTGGTTAGAGACAACAAAACCCTATTATTCATGATTTTGATATACAGTTCATGCCTCTATACGTTTATTAAGCCTTTCATTAAATTCTGGCACCTATAGCACAGTCTCATATAATTATGGCTGCCGACGTTAATCTGGAATTGTAAGGATTTGTTGCAATTGTTAGCTTAATAATTTTGTAATAGCTCTAAGGAGTGAATAAATAAACTTATTATTATTATTGAAGACCGTATCGCTCACTGACAAGGGCCTTTATTTCAGTCAATCCGCTAAAAATATGACTACCTTGGTAGCGCAGCGGTAGCGAATGCGACTGCTGGGCTTGAGGTCTCGGGTTCGATTCCTGGGTCGTATCAAATGTTTGTATGATCTGCAAATATTTGTTTCAGAGTTTTGGGTGTTTTCTATGTATGATATGTACGTATTTACAAAAATAAAGTATTTAAGTATTCTATTAGTCAGTCTTGTTATCATAGTACAACCTCTGCTTAGTTTGAAACTAGATGACGTTGTGTGTCAAATGTCCAAAATATTTATTTATTTATTTCTTTATTATTTGTTAGAATAACACCTTGTGAGTATATTTTCAAAATGAAAAATATAACTTTGAGTCTTATTCACCGATTTCCTTTAAATGATTTAATTGTAAAAAATTACATTGAAATATGTAATTGCACAGACAATGTTTAAGGACTTACATTTTACTCATTTTGTAATCAACCTAAAGATAAATTGGCACTATCAAACCAAGATAATAAATAATAAAATATTTAGATAGCTACGAAATGACTGCCCAAAGAAAAATCCAATTTTACCAAGGTACACATTAAAAACCAGCCGCTTAATGGACCTTCTGTTCAATGAAACGTGTCAGTCGTTAATGTTCGTAAATACAATTTTCTTCAGCTAGCGACTTACGCTTGACTGTCGTTTCTTCCTTAAAGCAAGGTTTTATGTTTGCCAGGTATTATGCTGGAGGTGTGCTTGTCAGTTTAAGCTTAGACTTTAGACTTGTAGGTATTTCATTAATTCACCAGTTTAGCCATGACTTTATTTACAACATAATAATTGGATTTTTAGAAGTATAATATCTAAAAATACGTTTAACCTAAAATAAAAATGATTTAAAGCAAGAAAGAATAATTGGAACACTAAAAATTAAAAAAAAAACATCTAATTTGACAAAAAAAATATTTGAAAAATTTTTATAAGTACAACCTTTAATTTAACAGGTAACATTGTAATGGCTGTAGGTGCCTTCTAGTCAATATAAAGTCGGTGCCAAACCCGATGCACAATAAGTAATAATACCGATAATCTTATGTCAGCTTTCTATGAGCTTAATAAAAAATTAAGAATTCAATGTAATAAAGAAGTAATAAAGAAGATATAATAAAGAAACATCACATTTTACCTACTACTACTACTTACATTAAAAGGTTACCCGATTTAATTCGTTTCGTATGTTATTGCAGCATGACAACCCTTGCATCAGACAAGCCACCTCGTACCCAGCATGTTAAGTAATGCCTATAGGATTTGGCACAGATTTCAATCAGATGAAAAGGAATGCTTTTATTTTGGTATTTAAATTAGATTTATCATTTTTCTAAATGTTTTGAAACTCTTCGTCAAGGAAGCTCTTGTTTGAAGTCGGTTAAACTTTTATTTCAAAAAGGATTTATTTTACTCCTATTAGTGTAAGAGTGTAAGATATGTTTGCAATGAGTGGGTAGGATTCAACATTAGAAGGAAAATTTTATCTTTACATTTGAAAGGAACCAAAGTAGGAAATTCTATCCCACCGTGCATTATTCCCAAACTGAACTAATGTTGGCTTAAAGCCCACTATGATACGGCTGAGCTTCGATTTTTTATGTGGATTGATTACCATCAGACCAGACATTTTGTAAAAAGACTTAATAGGGCTAACATTAATAGTAACGATTGCCCAATAGCAATCCTGACTGTTAGTGTAAGTGTAATCACATACCTCGATATACATACGTACGACAACCGGGATCGATTGCTTAGTGTGCTCCCCGAGGCACGGGTAGCTCTATATATGTTAAGAGTGGTCACCTATCCACAGACTGACCTACTCTGTTACCACATGACCACGATCCTTTTCAACGACAAAATATACCCCGTATAGAAATGAAAGAGATGCACGGTAACAAATATGAAAATTATTGCATAACATGTATGCATGCATGTATGAAATTTAAATGAGATCATTCCAGAATGATCATACGAAAAAAAAGCAATTTTGCGTATCCGTTCGTAAATAACGAAAATATGCCCGAGTATACATAAAAACCTCCTCCGTTTAAGAGCAGTTAAAACTTTTTGAAGTGAAACTTCTTTATCGGGGTTGGAAAAAAATTTAGTGTAACATTTTTTCGTTACGCGTCACATTTTTCCGTTACGCGCCATCTTTTTCTTATCCCTACTACGCGTGATTCGAAGTATACTTTCTCCAGCGGAGTAGGGATTGGTAAATGTCTCCAATGTATTTTGCGGCCCGTTTTGAATAGTTACATTTTTGAAATCCAGGTGGCGATTGCATCGACTTCGGACGGGTTTTTTTTTTGAAAAATAACGTCATAAAGAAGTTTGACTTTTTACGAGTGTACGCTAGTACACGTACACATTTTTTTTTGTAAGATCATCCAACAGACAAGGGATACATGTCAGTTTGTTTGTTCCTACACATAAAAAGACAAAACAGCTTAATTAATTGTAAAGTAAAATTGGTTGCCCATTAAAATAAAATTAAAGGTTTAAAAAATGTATTTATTTTTCCATATAAAGTTTTATTTTATGTTTAGATTATAATTTATGATCAAGCATTTGTGCTGGATTGTTGATGAGTTCTGGATCAACTGCAACACTTACATATATCATTTTCATCTGGACTATCCTCTTGATTTACTTGATAATAAGCTTTTTGCGAGCACTTATAATTTATTAAAATTATGTTATTGAAATGAATCTGAAATAAAAAAAAAATCATATGTATACTTAACATGTAACTTTTTCGTTGAGTTAATAACCTATAATGCAGGGGCCATGAATAAACTTGAATATTTAATTGCATATATTATGATTTCTCAAAGACTGATTTACATGGTCCGCGATATTAATGATGTATGTATGGTTATCGAGCAAACTCATGAGCGGCTATTATAACTTGTCGTTATCACTATTAAATAAAGTGAATCAACATCCAACGAACAGTAACGACTGAAGATCTCCACCACCCTCGAAGCAAGAGCTGCGGCAGCTTCAAGAAAATGATTAGGCGCAGAGCATACTCGATCTCTCACAAGAATTATAATAGATTCATTTGTGTTATGATTGAGATCTTCAACTGTTCGACATTGTATGTAATGTTTAACTATACAAGTATTACTTGCCCAATTTTATGTGATTTTACCGTCGGACGTTCTGTGTAATGTAATTTGTAACGTCAGTATTTGACATTTAAGCAGAGAAGATCGAAGCGTAGCCTGTACATTATTGCGTATCGTTAGATGCGTTTTCACAGCAGTTCTATAACATACTCGTATATGTAATAACATTAAATTAGAATGTAGTTACTTCCACAATTATCAAAGCATTCTGAGTCTTCTGCGGTACCTGGCCCGTTCCCGAGTCTGGCGGACCGGAAGAGTTCTGAACCTCTCCCGGTCCCGCTCCGCCATCTCTTTCGCAAGCATAACCTGTTCGCAGAAAGAGACAGCGGAGTTCCACGCGCTCTCGCTCCGTATCATGGCCGCAACCATGTTACTGAACGAGAGAATCCCCACTCCGATGGCCGCTACGAGATCACGCCTTTACTGTAGAGCGCTGTGTTCACGGTCCGGCCATAGCAATGGTGGCAGTGGCAGTGGCATTGGCTCCTTGCGGATCAGACACAAGTGATCTCCAAAACATCCTTTTCTAGTGATCACCTGCGTCAACCGGCATGAAAGGGTCCCGTGATACTTCTCAAGCCAATCCTCCATAATGGGTCTTACTACTAAGACAACGACGAGCCCAGCGCTTGGTTGAACAAGTCGTTCCTTCCACTCTTCCACGAGGACCTGTCGGAGTTGGGATTTCTGATTTTCGATTTCTCGAGTCTCAGGACTCCGACCCAACTCCTGCGCCTCCTAGCGCCACTGATAAAGAGCCACAAGGGCTCTCACCTCTAGGTCCCATAGTGGAGTTCCGGCTAGAAGACTAGCAGCCTCAAAGGAGATCGTGCAGTACCTGCTTATAATCCTGATGGCCAGCACTCGCTGCGGTCGTCGCAGTAGCGCGGTATTGCTGGCCTTCAGGGTCACCGCCTACATAGAGCCATGGACCATACGACTCCAGCATAGAGTCTTCTGCGAAGAAAGAAAGAATGAAGCGGTCTCTCGTGTTTAGCTTTAAAATTTTCACTGCTCCAATACTTACAATTGTTTGTTTACATGTCCGTTGATGTGAAAATAGGCTTCTTCAGAAAATAAAATATTTTCCAAATCACTGAATCATTTTAACATTGTTTTGGCATACGACTTGCGCAAATTTAAATCGTTATGTTTTAGTTTCTGCACTATCTAAATCTTATGCATATGAATTTAATTTCAAATTTGATTCACATTTAGCGCAGATCTCATATCTTCGAACTTCTTCACCCATTTTTTATTCAAGGAGCACTCAGACACTGATTGAAGTCATGTAAATCGTACTCAATGCGAAATAAGCATCTCACGGTAATAAACTATTGTTTAAAACAATATCATTTCACACAGAAAGCGCACTGCGGCCCCGTGAAGCGATCCATTGTGACAAAATTGCCGAGAAACGATCTAGTGATCAGACCCCTACCCTACCCCTCGCGCGGCATTAATTTGTGTGGGATGTTAAATTCAAATGTTAACGAATTCTTGGCCCACCCTGTATTTACACCCACCCAATAAAGATGATTTGCAATGTGAAGACAGAATAACATAAACGTGGATTTTATGACTTTGCTTCTAATGTTAATTTATCTTCTTTTTCTTTATTATGTTGTTGATTTATCTTTCACGGTTACACATAAAAATAGAGTAAAGTAAGTATTTTCTGCTATAACCTACATACATAAATTAGCATTATTATTCAACAAATAATGTAATGAGAATTCATAAATCGCCATCTATGTTAACAAGTATCATTATAAGAAAAACAGATTTATTTATCTCATGAATAATTATTATTAATCTTATCATACATGTACTACTTCATATGAGTTGAGTTATAAACAGGTAAATTGTTTTTCAGCTAATATAAACAAAACAAAGGGCCTCACCCTTGCGTGTGTTGTGTGCGTGTGTGTAGCGATTGATGTGTTCAGCACAAAAATATACCCTGATTATAACACAAGGAACTGTATTAAAGGCAGAAGGGGAAGTTTGATGAAAAATCAGATATTCAGTACAGTTTTCGTTTAACTGATTTATCCTACTGTAAACCAACGAAATAAACATCAAAAAGCAATCTTTATTCTATGCCTTTTACCTTCGTTTCGTTAATATTCTCTTTTTGTTTCAAGATTTACATGAAAACGACCCAATTTTGCGAACCTTCTGCGTAATATTTTTCATCTCAATCGTACCTATTCTAAAGACAGAATATTTTTCGTTTCCATTAGTGCGAGACCGATTGAAATTTACTTTTAGTGTCCAAAAGATAGACGACTTTAGCCATTTATAGTATGTCATTGACAAGAATATGAACTGAACTTATTTAAAGTTAAATGTTTCTTAGGCTCAATTCCTCATCATATTTTTAATACCTACTTATTAGCCTATTAAAACTTTTCTTGGAGACCCTTCAGGGTACGACTCAATACAGCAATAACGTCTGAGACGACGTAGATAAGCCTTAACTTTTATTACAATATAATTGAAATATAAAAGTGTATTTTTTAATATAAAATAAGTATTGCTGCTATATAAATGTTAAAGCCGATATTTTTTGGCGCAAAAATATAATGCTAAAACTAAGTAGGCTAAAGGTTGAAATGTTTAAAGACAAAATAAAATCTAGATTTCATTTCGATGTCTGTCAAAGTTAATACAAGTACAGAATCTATTTAGATACGGATTCACGGCGATCTTCTTCTTCACGGATTCTTCCAAAATGAAATGTCCATACTAAGATTAAATTAATAAAAATGTTAACAATTTTTTCTATAGAAATTAGTTTAATATCTATTTTAGACAGATAGATAGATAATAGAAATTGTTATGTCTAGCATTAAAAATGTTAAGGTGTATATGTACGTTTCACCTCGGGCAAAGCTATTTGTGCTTTTCTTAAGGTGATCATTATTATTTTCAATTCTTTAAATAAACTTAACGTCGTCTGGACGAGTTTGTGATTTTTTTTTCTTAAAATGCTCCTAGCTTGAATTAGACAGTATTCAAGGCATCAATTGTGGAAAATTTGACCCAATTTCTTCGTTCAAAGTACCTATTGGCGATTAAGTACACGAAAAACACTTCACGCCTCTTAATCCTTGACCTATTTTTGGATATAGGAGAGTCGTGTTTGGAGCACATGAGCGAAAAAATCAAACAAATAAAATCAAGGTCCACTTGTTTTAGATTAAATATACATAAAAGAACGGTATGGTACGGTTTGTAAATTGTAAAATACCAGTATCATTTTTAGGTTCACGTTAAAACTGTGGTTGTATTTAATTTTTTTACGTTAACCAATCATTATTTAAATAATTATCCGTTTAATTTTCGTTTAAAAAGTTTTCCGTTCTTAAGTACAACCATTTTTTGAATATTGAAACTTACTAATAATTGAAACTTTAATCGATTTAAAAAAAAAGAAAAGTCTCCTTATAGTTTTCTTTTGCTCGTTACCTTTAAACCCCGTCATTTGTGAATCGATTAAGATGTTTTCTGATTTAATTTCAAGCACATTTAAAGAAAACTTACAATTATATCTTAAAAATTAGTCAAGGTAAGGTGGCATTTTTAAAAGTGAATTTTTCCATAAAGATCTCACTAAATAAGTTAATAAGTAAACTATACTAAAGTACCACATAAATTCTACATGGTATAAATCTATACTATATTAGAAACTAAAAGCCTCCTGATATAGGCTACCCGTCCCAGTAATAAATTGTTACGATTTAGGTTGAGGTCTAAGATAAAAGGTGATCTAGGAACTCTATAACTTTTTTTTCAATCGATAACTTTTCTACATGACTTAAATAATCCTTATTGAGCTTTATAAATAATGGTCAGTACCCAATATGATTTAATTACTTGTGAACCATAGACCTTTCCATTTTATTTTGTTGGCGACGCACTTTCGAGCAACCTTCTTACATAGTTTATTCTAGTATTATGTCTATGTAGATATTAAAATAGTAAAAAGACAATCTACTTTAATTTTAAGACCTTAATCTGAGACAATGTTTTTGTTGTGAAAACTGTTTGTTTTCCCGAATGAAAACAAATAAATAGTGAATATTTAGAGATAACTCAATTGCAAGACACGACGATAAGTCCAGCGGAGTTTTCAGGAACTGATAGTTTACCTGAAGGACATTTTATCGAGCAGAAGTTAAAGTTGTAGATTGCAATTAAGTTCAATGTCTGATAAGAAACTTCGTGGCCGAAATGTTTTGATATGCATGGACCATCTCAACCGAAGGGAAATTAGGACATCGCAGAAAACTGGTTTTAAGGAATTCATTCGTTGCATTTCACTGAATGCTTGAACTTACCAGTGACTTAATTCTGCTACCACCCCAATCCTAAAATGGAAGAGGATTTAAACAGCGCACTTATGCTCCAGAGTTGCTGATATACTAGTAGTTATTAGTAATTGTGAAATCGCCTCTATGGCAGTCCTCTATCGCCTTTATCGTAGAGAGTATTCTGATGAGCTCTACCAACTAGTTCCAACTATTTCCTTCCTCTACACGACAAGATGTGCTGGCCTTGGAGGTCACCGTTTTAGAGTGGTAAATGAATACTTTCGAACACTTCGGCTTTTCCTTCCTGTGCCAATAAGTCAAAACCTGGAAATCACTCAGTACACGTGTTTTCCTCTCACTATGATAATGAATCCTTTATGCGTGTGGGTATGTGGGCCACCATGCTGCAATGCCTGCATTCGTAATAAGTCTACTGATCACCACTCTTGGGTTCTACTCATGCTGTTTACCAGGTAGGGTAGAGTCAGTTTGACAAGCTCTATAATAAAAATAAAATACATGGGAAGCAGTAGCTACATACCACTAGGTGACCCACTTGCAAATTTGTCCTCTATAGCCAATATATATACAAGTATAAATATTAGCTAATAGTGTAAGAGAATAGAGATGTTACCGATTGTAGAAAGAGAATCAACACTAAACATTTCATATTAGCTAAGGGAGTAGTTATACAGTCGATATTCTTTGCACTGGTGTGAGAGATGTAGAATATGTTTCATCGGTGAGGTTCTCTACAAAAGTACTCTTAAACCTCTACTTACTTGGATACTTTTGTTTGGCTACATAAAATTCTTATATTTAAATATGATATGTGGAAATCTGAAATCTTTTCACAGAGTAACACGTAGCTATGTTCAGCGCTGACACAATTTAATTTCAGCTGCTGTCGACATGCTAAGATGGAAGTTACAAAAAATTTCGTAAGATCAACGTGTGGGCGTGTATGTACTTCCTTTACGAGTATAGGAAAGCATATAACACATTTAATGTACCTACATTAACAATTTGTCAAAAAAAATGTTTTGTGGAATATTTTAACATAGAGGAGGCACTGTTTTTTCAACAGCAGCTGCTTTTAGATAACCTCCATATTAAGTCATAACATAGTAGTTTTGTATGAAAAAACGCTGACAAGAATATATTTCGCGTCATTTTGCTATCATTATCATTTACAGATCCAGTACTTTTTCAAAATATCAGCAAATGAAATAATAAAACAAAGAATATATAGTATATAATATTTATACAAAATTAATATTTTAAGACTGTTATCTGTTACAGATAGTTTATCTGTTATACCCTATATAAATATCTTTTTGTATCATATCACAGGATCACTAGAATATGTTATAATCATTAGACACATGTAGGTACACAGCATTTGATCTCATAAACAATGTTAAAAAAAGTCCCAGATAAAACAGCGAATACTAAAAGCCCCATTAGTGCAAGTCCTATAAAAATTTACGTATCCATGCTGTGAGATTTTTTTTCCTTCATGAAATGAAATCTTAATACGCACTTACTCGTATATTATTGGACTAAGTTCTTTTAAAGTTATGTTATTAAACTCACAGTAATTTATGTTGTTATGTAACCAGTAGTGGAACGCAATTTCGCAAGACAATTACGAGAGAGACAATGACAAATAATGTATCTTATTCTGCTTTATAATCTATCACGTATTCTCATTTATCTCTGAACCACTCTAAGTACAGACAAATTAGAGAATACTTTGTGTTTAACTTACAATGGCAATCTTTAAGTTTATGTAAATATATAAAAAAATTGTGTTCGGTTGGGCCATATAATGGATTCCAACCGGGTAAAAACACCGGCTTTATTCCATGAGGATTTGGTGGAGTTGAGATTTCTGATCTACAATTTCTGTACTTCCTGGCAACACTGATAAAGAGCCACAAAGGCTCTCGCTTCCAGGCCTCATGGTGGAGTTCCGGCCAGGAGATTCACTGGAGATCGTGCAGCACCTTTTTATGCTCTTGATAATCAGTACTCACTGCAGCAGCACGACATGACGTTATTGCGCCTAAATTAGAAGGGATCGGGAAACAGCTTTTAATAAAAAAATTGAATTTTAAAATCATCCTGCAGCCAGCAGAATCTTGCTGGACTTAAATATGTCTATGATTTTTTTCTCTTATTTTTTATTAAGTGCCATCTTACCTAAAAAAATATTTTAATTTTAGAGTAGCATGAAGCATTTATGATCTATCCACAATACATAAGGAAAGTGTAAATTTAAGGGAAGGAACTGACGACATCGAAGTGTTCTAATTATAACGCGCCATCAAAATTGTGCGAACAAAAGGCGACCCCAGCTAATGGCCAGACAGATAAGCGACACAAACAACAATATCTCGTCATCACAGCTTCTGTAAACAACAGTAATATCTGCTTCTGACGCGGCAAAGCTGCCTTTTATGTTATACGATAACATATTAATTGTAATAAAAATTTCTATCTGACTTTATTATAAACGTACCAAAGATCAGGACCAAACTAGGGTAAAATTAAAATAATATTCTTTACTACCGTCAAATTCATTACATGGTTCCTAGAGTAACAGGAATTTTTTAAATTAATTACATTGCCAGGCTACATAGTCAGGCTAGTAAAATTAGATCTGGATAAACTTGTCTTTATATAATATATAGACAAGTACTGCTATAGTTAACAATTAATTCAACTTTAAATTATAAATTAAAGTTCAAACATAGTGTCTATAGAGAATTGTACCTTAATATTTTGGTACCATTTTAAATACTTGTGATCTACAATATAATATTTTGACTTTGACTTCGATGTATATGTATGTTGATTAAAACAAAAATATAACTTACAAAAATAAATGTATAATACCACATTACTCTTACCTGAATTTATTAGTCAAAATGTCAATAGCTTGCTATTTTTGTTTTCCGATCGATCTTGTCGCATCTTTTACAAATAGTCGTAACTAATTTGACCCCCTAATCCTGTTTAGACAGTATATATATATATATATGTAAATGTATGTATATATATACATAAATATATACATATATATGAATGATGATAATAATGATATTAAATATTATAAAAATTATAATATATATATATATATATATATATATATATATATATATATATATTAATATCATTATTATACATCAATTAAATACAAAAGTTGCGTTCTATAATGCTTTGCTAACCGAATGTTTTCGCTGATATGACCATAGCTTAAGTAACACTAATAATAATTTGCTATATAACGAAAACAATAAGAGAAGTCTTGAAGATTTGAATGAGACATCCAAGTGGAGCGTTCACGTCAGAACTTCAGCCGTTCTACTTTTGTTCCGTGTTAACTGTTATTACAAAACTTCGTTTTAGGGTTGTCACAATGTAGTTCGATGTTGCAATAAAAATGTTAATTCAATGAGCCCCGAGGCTTACATTTCTGCTAGTATCAGTGACCTAAGAACTCTGCTGATTTGACCAGGTTTCATTTAAAAGAGTTTTAAAACGGATGTAGAGAAAACCTATGTTTCTATAATAATTTTTAACTTAGCATTTTGAAAAATTGCCTCCAGATTTTATGTATGTACTTTGGATAAAAATAAAAGATATCGGACGTCGCGTCGGTTGTTTATTCAATTTCCATATATTTGCACGGAACTTATGTAACAGCAAATTATAATTCTAATAAGAGGTCCATTTACAATATAGTCGAAAATAACTATTTTTTAAAACAAGTTGTATGTGTGAAGTTGTAACTTCGTGCATTGATTAAAATTGGCATGTTTAATAAACTGTGCATATTTAATACATAGAGTGTAAAGTTGGTTTGTGTAAGCTTCAAAAACTCAAATAGTTTTACAGTAACAAACATCAAATTTTGACACGATATACAGCACGCTTCAAAGATTTTTTTTCTATTTTTTACAGCCACAATGTGTCACAAACGTAACACGTCGAAACGTGGTACAATTTGTTGCACAGATTTATGTTAATTACCATTTTGAAATTTTTAATATTTATATATATATAAAAGCTTCATTATAACGAAATGTATAATCTTAGAAATGTGCCTGACTAAACGGATTAGCTAACATCCATTGGATTACCAAAGTAATATGTTATTGATTTGCAACAAATAAATAGAAACTGAAAAAATCTTGAGTATTATGTGCACGGTATTTTGATTTTTGTATGTTTCACAAGACCATAATTCATGAAAGGTTTTCTTATATTAGTAACATTCTACACTTACATATTGCTTAGCGGCCCTACATCACAATACATAGAGTTTTATTCAGTAAGCCATCTTTATGAATCGAGCAGCTTAGGCCCGAGTTTGCTTATATGGGTCGGCACACTCGGATAGCAATTCCTCAGGGCAAACTTCCTATACGCCCAACATTTGAGATTTGCAGACAATCTTTGAAAGCATCCTTTGATGTCCCGACAGCGCCCGATTTAGGATGAATAGTAGGTAATTTACTGTAATAGCACATATTCTGTACATTTTCATTTTATCTCTGAGTAAAATTCTTATAAAAAAACAAAAAGTATTCCGTGTGTGATTATTATTGTAAGTATAACTAAATTCTGTAATGTACTTTCTATTTCAAGAGTAACCAGTGCTTTCATAATCTTAGAGTATAATGAAAATATGGAGTAATTACAGGGTATTTCAACTTATTTTCCTGAGATGCTCCAAACATTTGAAATGATATAAAAACTAGAATTTTTACAAGTTGTCCGTACGTGCATAAAAGATAGTCTAACATTAAATATCTTATTAGAGATTTCAGTTTTTTTTTACTTGAACACTATGCTACGTATGTTTTATTACTGTTATTGACAGATGTCAGAATAAAAACAAAATTTAGGCAGGAAAAGCTGTTTGCCGCATAAACCAATAAATTTTGTAGCACGATTACTATAAGTTATTCTTTCCACGATCATTCACACATTCACAATGAATAATTTCATGTTAGACAACGGATTTGGTATATTTTCGTTAAGAGTAGCAAAATAAATGTAAATAAGTATAAAATTTAGGTCAGATTATAAAATATAGTCACGAATTAGTTATCATTATAACTTTATATTATGTAACTTTGTCCGTGTGGTGATGGATTAAAAATACATAGTGTTACCACCCCTATTCATCCCGTGGGTGTCGTAAAAGGTGACTAAGGGAACAAAGTATACAAGACAAAATCATTACAAAGAGAAGGAAAACTTGGAACAAACCTTTTTTTTTTAACGTGTGGAAACTCCCTCGGGCCGTCACCCCACCGGGGTTTACGGTGGGGTGGTGTGTCGGAATCGGACCGACTAAAATCGCACGGTGTGCCACTTTGCGCCTGAGATAGGAGGGAGATAGGAGATCCAGAACTTGTCACAAACCCTATTCCAACCCGTCTGGCCAGCGTGGTATAGTAGGCCAAAACCTCCTTGCTAAGGAGAGGCCTATGTCCAACAGTGGATTGAAAAAGGCTGTGGATGTTGATGATAACTTTATATTAAGCACAAATGAACAGACCTGACTAATTTCGACCGTTTAAACATAACTCAAGTGTTTAAGAGTTGTTGGCTTTTGGGGGGTGCCCCTCTCTTCTTGAGTAAAAGGTCTGTGCGCGTGGGTGAGCTATACTTCGGTATATATGAGACGACAGCCTCACAAGGAATCGGTATTAATCTGTTCTTCCGTTACTTTTCACCTAGGGAGTAAACTCATCAAAGGAATACTGTTAACAAAGTTGTCGAAAAAAAATATCTGCACAGATGAAGTAGCAGTCTAAGTAGGCTGGATTGTAGATTGTGGATGTGGGTTCAAATTCAACATAGAAAAACACCTTCTGTGTTTTAAATATTTCTGTTCTGAGTCTGGGTATTCTTTGTTTCATATGTGTCTGTACAGTTTTCCACGACATAGAAATATTCCCTATGTGGGAGTTGATAACAAAAAAACATTTTATTTGTTCAAAGAGCGACAGCGCACTCGAAAAGTAGTATGGTACACAAAAAATCAGTCGTTTAAAATCAAGTGTATTGTCTGCTCATTTGTCCCTGTGCCATAAAATAAAAATTACTTCAAGCAATAGGTTATTATTCCGTCGTAGTGCAAATGCCACACAATTCACTTTTCGATAATATAACCATCGCACCGTAACAAAATTTAACCTTTATATAACAGCGTTATTCAAGTTTCCTGAACCTAAACCCTGCCTTGACCTATATCCATCATTATTTAACCCCTCGAGTAACGTTTTGTGAACGTAAATATTTCTAGTTTAGACTACGAAGACGTCAAAACTTCAATGTAACTTTGAACTTTAACAGGCACAAGTAAGGTTTATATTACTTTGTTTATGGACGAGCGGCAAAACTATAATTGTACTAACATTTTGAAGAAACTGTGATCCGGATAAGAAGGTAAATCTCTTAATAGTTTATACTTTATTAAGTTTAAGTAAATCGTCTCGTTCCGAATAATGCTCTTCAAAGTAAAATAACTTTTCGCCATAAAGAAAATATTAAATACTATAATATAGTCCTTATTTTCACCTGATCTTCTGAACATACCTTAATTATAAATGGAATCGGTCTAAATAAATGAGAAATTTCGAAAATAGGTGAGAAACTAAGTGTATATTATGAATAATGTATTTCTAAATATGGATAATATTTTTTTTTTATGTAAGTGATACCAGGGATCACGAAACTGCAGCGAACCACAATATCAAGATACCATTATTTCTTGCAGAGTCCTTCGCACTAACCAAGAATATGTAGCAGCTCCTGCTGGCTAATGAATATGTTTCTCGACTTTGAAGATTAGATTATCTGTCATCGCCGCTAGGTAGCGAACGTGGTGTAGAGTTTTACGAAAGCTGCTGAAAAAATTTTTAATTTCGATTATTATCTATGAGGTCAGCCAGATCGGTTCGGCTAGACACTAAGAAGCGATTGTTAAATTAACTACATATAATTTGGCAACCACTTCTTAGTGTCTGATCAATCGAAGTGAAGCAAATATGTTTTAGTTAGATTACTTGTTCAATCATATTATTCAATGTATCTGTTACTCAGTCATAACGAATAAATATGATCGATGTCACAAACATTGATAATATTGAAGGGTTAAAAGCCGGTCCGGAAGCAAATACCAAGTTTCGACGTAAAGGTTGATCTATCTTTGTGGAGAGAATTTAATGGAGGCATCTTCATGTCTGAATATTAATAAGTGAAGAGATTTAATCATACTCTTTTAAGAGTATTTCGTGATTTAGGTACTGAAAGCGTAAAGACTAATTAGAGAAAACTTAGATTTTATATAAATGTTTTCTACAACTATTCTGCTATGAAACTCTATAGAACCTATACAATATCAGTTAATCAATATAAAAGAAAATATGGAAAAATCAGAAATTATGGCAATATTTACCATTTATTAACCAAATTTAAAATAAATGCAAGCGAAAACAGTGTATGTTTTAATGTAAAGATAAATACATATTTACATATCTTTCCAGCAGTATTAAAACTTTGGGCCTAACGATAATCGACTTCGGTGGCAAAAGGAATAATAAATAAAGATTAGTTTGAATAGGCAATTAAAAGAATTTAAAATTTAGATTACCTATTTTGCGAGCAGCTTTAAAAATACACGCTGAAATTTATTTGCTTCAAAGTTACTGTGTTTGCAATACTAATCTCTAATATTAATTAACATGAAAAATTTATTTGCACAGACTTCATTTTACAAATATAGAATGCTTATTTTGAAATGGTACTGCTTGTCGCTATATTGATTTAATTTCAGGTTTAAATGATTTCCATGTAAATCATTATATTATTGTCTTATGTTGCTACCCTGCTGAAATACTATTATGATATCATACGCTGCCTCCCTTGACCAAAATTTAAGATAAATCATTAGCTGCCACTAAAAACTCGTTTTTTAAAAAATAGCACAATTGT
The DNA here is from genome assembly GCA_949316085.1 of Hypercompe scribonia. Classification (NCBI taxonomy): domain Eukaryota; kingdom Metazoa; phylum Arthropoda; class Insecta; order Lepidoptera; family Erebidae; genus Hypercompe; species Hypercompe scribonia. Next base: position 7,180,804 of record OX438972.1, on the reverse strand, counting down.
TATCCGCATTAAAATTGAAATTTCCTAGAGGACGACACAAATTAAATTGGCCAAAAGTTATTTATTAAAATAGAGAATAAAAAACGCACAGATAATGCGACTACAGAAATTTTTCAAACAACTTTAAACTGTTTTCAGTTTTACATTTGCCAAGTTTCGCGAAAACTCCAGATATTATTTATTGTCAGAAACCACGGGGACGAGTGTGCCAAAACTGTCGCTAAGCACAATTCCCAACCCACATTGAATTGTAATGTTATAAGAGTTGAATATGGCTGGGTAATAGACATTTCCGTTTTTGTATGCGCTTCAATAAATTTATTTTGTAATTATATGTGCCTAACTTTTACTTTATAACCTGACTTTGATTGATTTTTGTTTTACTAGTGATCATTGTTTGTTATTTATTGGTTTAATATACATATTTGTGCTCATTTAACACGGTGGTATATTAGTTTTATTATCTATTAATGTAGTGGGTTTTGTGTATAAAGGAATTGATAAACTATATATGAAAAGAATAGAATAGAACAGAACAGACTAGAATAAAAGGTAATAGAATGGAAAAGAAGAGAAGAGATGAGAATAGAATATACTTATTGAACACCAATTACGATATTATAGTGGCACATTACTATAAGATATTTATAAAGGGTGACGATATACTTTTATTTTATTTCAGCCACGGCGGCTTCTCAACATAAACCAACCAACTACGCAGGAGATAATATAGTGCACAAGTATAAATGAATATATTTCAATAATATTTTTGTTAATTAGGATATTTTTAAGCTTCAGGGAAAATTGAAAACTATAGGAACGAATAGTCTTCACATTTATTTCTTTCGATTCTTTTTCGGCTGACAATTCACAAGATAGTTACTATTTTACTTGTATATAATATTATTATTCTTTTAAAAGAATTCCAACAAAGTCAAGTTATCGAAATAAAACCGTACAATCCATTAGGTATTTCCAACGAATCACTTAGAAAGAATCCTTTGACTTACACATGACTGATTACAAACAAAAAAGATTTGACTCGCCTTATCCTCAACTTGAAGTATTGGAAAGTATTGAAAGTATTGGAAATTGCCCGGCTGTCCCCCATCAAACAAACTTCTATGAAGGATTATACCAAATTCCAATGCTGATTAAGATCGAATTCCCGATACTAGCTGATGACAGTGTTTGAAAGAACGATCCCTTGAGCCCGTAAAGTTTTACGTTCTTAAACTTTAGGTAAGGATAGATATAAAGAGAAATAAAATGTGCGTTAGGAAATTCGACGTCTTTCTTTCAAGTATTGTAATTAAGATTTTATCTATTAATATGTTGCTCGACTTTGTGGCTTTGAATGTTGCAGTGAATTATTGTAAAGTTGACATACCACTATAGTTTTAAAGTTGAGATAATAGAAGTGAAATAAATGTAAAATATCATTATAACTTTCTATAAGTTTTATTTCCAACGCTACATTAGATTTTAAAATATTTTCTTTTAGTAATAATTCAGAAAATAATAAAAATATCTACAGTTAACAGTCTAGAAGTCGTTTGATTGTTCTTGACCAGTTGTGTGTGTGTATGTGTAATAGTAGCTACGATATTATTCCTGGTCATTCAAACCTTCATTGAAGAGTTTTAACAATGTAGAAAGCCATGTTTAACATAAGAATGAGTAAGTATATGTAAAGATCTTAATTTGCTGTGGCGCGACAACACATTTTAACTTTTTAGATATTCATTGAAGCAAACAACTTTGTATTCGAAATCCTTCACAATCAAGTTGTCTTCAAAAATGAAATACATATTTAAATTTGATACTAAAATGTTCTGATTTAAGTTATTCTCATCATAAAATCAAGCCATTTTATACACTTAGGTAGGTTAACAAATTTATAATTATAAAAAATTAATGTGTTCAAAAGTAATTATTCACGCAGCTCATGATCTAACTGTTTTACCTTTAATTTCGTTTATTTGTGGCAGTTAATTTAGGCAATATATTAAAAATTATCAACATTATAACGTGCCATTAGTCACAAGAAATTGGTTCATAAATATTAAGAAGCGTTATGGAGGCTTAATAATGTAAGCGGTCGGTTTTATGCAAAGATGGCCAAATAATTCCTAAAGTAAATTTTAAATTGTATATCTTTATTTCGTGCCTAATGGGTGGTTTATATTGCATAATTTCAGTAACAATGAATGTACTTAAGTCATCTCTTAACCACTTCTGCATTTCTGATGTAAATTTTAAGAATCATGTTTCTTTTTTATAATACTGACAATGGTCTGCAGTTACCACTCTATATACACCCAGTAGCAAAATAGGACTAATGACATCACATTTTATGGAATGTTAAATAATTCACCATAAACAGATTGTCTTGAGTTAAACTGCTAGAGTGATAAGACTGCTTGAACCCTCTTTTCTTTTGTCAGTATTTAAATTTGATCGACTTATTATTGAAAAATATGGTAACTTTATAAGAATGCATATAAAATTACAAAAGCACATCGATCGATAAAACAAACCGTAAGGTAACAGTAATAGCAATTTGTACGAAAACCGATTTAATTGAAAACTGAATGAAAACAGTGTACTATTATTTACTATTGTATACTTCATCATCATAATATCTCCTGGGTACAAACATCATAACATTCTTACAAGTAGAATTTATAAAGGGGTTTAATAAACTACAATTGTAATTAAAACAATCAATTTATTTCAAGTACTATGAAGACAATTTAAATTCTTCTTGAAAATAGGCTTAAACCTAGTTTATAATTTATTTTTAAAATTAAACTTAGCACCATAAATCGTTGCGATGAGAATATTTTAATTTTTTGTTTCATATCTTGGTTCACTAACAATTGTTACACTTTTCTCACAACTAATACACGCTCTTTACAAATTATTAAGTGTATAATATCAAACGGCACACAGCTTTCTCATATAAATGACTTAAAATACTAAGTTACCATTGTAATTTCATATTAATGACCATATTGTAGAAATCATTAATGCTATTTGCTAGTAACATGCTCCTTTACCAAACTATAATTATTTACTTAAAATCGAATTAAATCTATTCGATTTTTTTTTTAAATTACGTAAATACGAATGGTTCCTTGACTATTAATGTTAATGAATTCTTAATAATTACTGAGAACATTTACCAGTATATTCAAAAGTATCCTTGAACATTACTATTTATCTGTTCCTTTAATTATTATTACTATTGAATTGTTTGCGGTAAAATTAAATTGAGTTTCAATATATCCTTCAAATATTACATTATATCGTAAGTATCAGCTATGGTGTACAGAAAACTTATTTTATAAACAACAAATCTTTGAGAGTCTTTGTTACTTAAGTAAGTTAATGAAAGCTAATAAACGTGAGATTCTGATTAGTATTAGTTCCCAGGCGAGCCTAATAGAAGCTACACAGTTGCTTGTAATAAAACTACATACTTAGTTTGAATTATACATAAAACTACAACTGTCATAACAATTTTGTTTACTACATATTATGTTATTTGGGTTCTAAACAGGTTGTCAACCCTATATATTTAAAACACACTGAAAAAATATGACTTTTTGTAGGTTCGAGATTGAAACTTATAACTCATAGAACAATATTTATTTAAACATCACGACGTCACAAGACGTATGACTAAATATTTTATTAACAGCTGTCTTTCGGTTGCTCCATCAGTTATCAAGTCTCAGTTGGATAATCATTCAATTTGAAAAGCTGTGAAAAAATCTAAAGTCTGAAAAGTAATAGTGAAAATATCCATAGAAACATGAGCATTCCGTGTGCTTTTTTTTGTATTTAAAATATATACTATATAATATATGTATACATAAACAAAAGTTCTGTACATTTTTTGTTTATTTGTTCATGACTTCTATACTACCTGAGAGATTTTATACTACCTGATGGAATAAACGAATAGAATCTAAAAACTACAATAATGCGGCCTAGTGTCATGCTTTTCCACGCCCCGCTTAAAGGTCCAGGTATTACAGTAGGAGGGAAACACGTGCGCTGGTAGTAAGTGCCAGGTTTTAAGTGATTTGCACAGGAAGGAAGGAAGGTGAGACTAGTTGGAAGAGCTCGTCAAAACTTTCTCCTTAATAAAAATGATAGAGGACTACCTTAGAGGCGACATCTTGCCGCAACTACAGTGGCTCAAGTGATTCAGTGCCTTCTATATTTTTCGAGAGCACTGAGAGAGACAACCGATCTAGAGCTTCCAGCAAATACTGCGAGAATCTATTGTAAAGATGAGAGCAGTACTCCATGTAGGAGCGAACCTGGATCTTATAAAGAAGACACAGATGCTCGAGTGAGAAAAATCATTTTACTTTGTTCAGTATACCCAGCTTCCGTTCGACCGCCACAGTGACACTTTCAATCTATTTTCGTGAGTTATGACCCTGACAAATATCCATATCTGGGATACTGAGCTTATATTGCAGTGACAGTTGAGTATTCTGAAAAGTGAGGAAGGTAAGAACTATGTTTACTTCGCGCTGAATTCGATCAGATTCTCATGACCCCATTGAGAAATGCAGCCAGAACCAGATCAAACTCAGTGACAAGCTTCTGTCATTTTCTCACAACGTCTGATAGTTTGACTGTAGGGAATTCAGAATATCGTCCGTGAAATATGTTATCATAACTAATGTTATGCTAACATACTAGCAACTAGTGTTATGTTAACATGTTATGCTAGCAAAACAATATATATTATTAAGAGCTAACATATCATTTACATACAGAAACAACAGTATGGGTGACAGAATAGAACCCTTAGCAATATAAGCGTTAACCTGCTAAAAATCTTAATGCGGTGCTTGTGCAGAAAGCAGCAAACTAGTTACAAGGTTTGGGGGGCAAGCTGTATTCCGGATGTTTGGAGAAAAACGAGTGGTACCAGGTCCTATCGAAGGTTTTTGCCACGTCGAGGCTTATGGAAAAAAGATTTTCCATGCTTATCCATAGCCCCACCCTAAAGATTTATGAAGTACTCTAGCTCACCCGAGGATCAGTTCGGTCTAAAGCCATATTGCCGATTGCTCAACAAGGAGAGATCCTCCGGATAACAGATTAATTGTTTATTGAGGACATGGTCGAGCTTATTTCAGAGAATAGAAGTGACAACTATAGGCATAGACACGAGGCGGTCATCGAAGGATCCCAGAGGGGCGAGAACCGTTACTCTGTACTGTGATGGGTGACTCATCAGCAGTAGACTTAGCAAGGAGGGCGTTTACTCGGTAGGTCTGGTATCCTGGTGGGCTGGTGTACCAGCTAGGTGAGGTTAAGCTTGAGAGCGAATGTGTGGGTGGTTGGACGTTCGTAGTCAGTTCTGGAAGATCCCAACCAGGACTTAAGGTGGGCGATAAAATCTCCCAGAAACACCAGTTCGGCAGTCGGAAACAACTTCTATTCTTTATCCGTTATCTGACTTAAATAGTCAAAGAAACGAATTGTCTCAGAGTCGACGGATTGGGACCGATAGGGACACACGTAGATTCAGTTCATGTATCTGAAATTCATGTGAAGCCAGGGGATGAAGAAGAATGGGTTCTCAAGGTAGTGCAGACATTGACAATAAACATCCATCCTGACGAAAATTCATACCTCAGCCTTAGCGAGGAAACACTCCTCAAGCAAGTAGCCGGGATAATGGAGATATGCTGTGTCAGAGCTGCGTATTGGTGTCTCCGTTAGAAAAACTGACCGCGCTGAGGTTTACATGAAGTCTATGCAAAAACATTTCAAAAAACGGGTTGGTGGGAAAGGTGAGTGTCTATGTTGAAACTGTACGCTTTCTTGTTTGTGCTGCCATGATCATGACTAGACGCCAGGTAAGCAGTTCTTTGTACTGTGTTGTAAAAACTTTTTTGCCTCTCAATAACGAACGCAATAACCGATAATTGTTGAGTATTTGTAACGTTCTTCAATTTTAGAAATGTGTGGAGTAACTAGAAGTACAGTCTCGAAGAGTATTCTGTAAATGGTTCTAAAACTCATAAGTAGGCTTGTATTATACGTGGCCAAATGTGAACAAAATATTTTCAACAAAAGTATGTTTTTGTGTGCCTCAATAATAAATGTGTTACTGAATTACACAGAGTAGAAAGTTGGGCAACTTTTCAGCTTTTACCAGTTGCCATGTATGTAAGCCTTGTTATGTAGCTATATATTGATGGAGGGTTATAAAAATATTTCTGAGTAACAACTTTTACTTTAAGCCATTTATGGCCAGTTGATGTTTCTATTTTAGTGGTTGGCAAGACTATACGGACGCACATGACACCGGCTTAAGCTCTATGAAAAGTGATTTTGCGTCGTTTAGAGCTATCAGTTTTAAGCATTATGAAAAATAAATATCTATAATAATAGAACTCCTTACCATGCCTTTGATTTGTTTTACTTCTGAACTATTTTTTAAATTAACTTTTCTCTAAAGTAATTGGATCTCTCGCCACTTTAATAAGGAAATTATATTTATAATTTATAATCATCAGATACCGCTTAAGTCGAGTCCCCCAATACTGTTTAAAAAAATACACAGTTTTAAAACAACTCAGCAATTGCTGTAAATTTAATCACCTATCAATTTACTTTTCAACAAAAATTTGATGATTGTAAGTAGTATAGTAGACAGGACAAAGACAAAAATATAAAACACGTGGATAAAATCTCAAAATCTCTACAACTCCGCTACACAAAAAATGACGCCGTAACACCGTGCATGTGGGTTTATGTACCTCATAAAAGTTCACACTGGAGCGACAGTGTGTATATTAAACTTACCTACTTGCCAGGATTACTCGATTACCATGCTGGACGGAGTTAGCTGGAATGTGTTTTAACTAAATTACCGTTGTTATACTAAACGGCTTAGTTAGATCTAATGTTCCCAAGTTTCTTCTAGAAACGGCTTACTTTATTCTTTAGGGACAAAAAGTGTAGTATTTTTAGCATGTTCGTAATAATGACATGATGATAAAAAGTAACAACAAATTAGAAAGTAAAATCAATACATTTTAGTGGAAAGGCAAATTCTACTAGATAATTCTGTAAAGAAAGTGACGGACCTTGAGCTTGGTTAAGCTCTCCGCCCTCGACTATGGTGGGCTTTTTAAGAAATTTTAATCTCGAACAACTAATTTCTGAAACTACTTACCATCTGCACTATTACTAGACTGCAACGACCTTCAAGTATTATAAATAGAACTTATTGACTTTGAGTTATAATTTATGACTCGTCCACCTGTCTGTTTTTCTGCTCTATACGTTATATAATAAAAAAGTGATAATAATTTCAAAAAGCCTAAATTGAAGTCAAAGTCGTAAATGAAAAATTACATTTTTTTTGTAAGTAAATACTTTACAAGTACTTTTACAATTTGGAGTTAACAGCCTAAAGGTGCCGGCATTTCCTAAGACTCACTTAGTGAAGAATGTGCTCACGGATTTAAAAAACAGAGGTGCCTGTTTTTTGAGTCTGTGAACATTGATTAAATTAAAACTAAGTACAGTACAGTATAGAGTCTGGGTTGGTCTTCTGAAGAAAGGACCATAGTTTTGAGCCGGCTTATCCATGCAGCTGGCAAACGGGCCACAGTCCTCATTTCATGCAACTGGTATCAGTTAGGATCAACGATCCAAAGTGAGATTCTACCGCCAACAAGACAACACTCAAAACTACTATAATACTACTAAATATGAACTTATATTACAATCTCAGACTATAATCAACTTTACAGACACAAATAAAATATAATAACAGCTATAGAAAATAGACTACTACTTGTTACTACGACGGCATGTTTTTTTTCTTGTGTAATGAATTTTTAAAGGTAATGCCTATTCTTTCCAACGGTTTTAAAATAAGCGAACAAATAGAGTTGTGACAAAGTAACAAAAACTTGTATGAGTATTTATATACAACAACAACAAGTCGCAAAATATATCCTAACGGGAAAGATTCTAAATATTGTGGACGACAACCTTCAAATAGTATTTTGTATTATTTATTTCAAAGAAAAACAGGAAATTATTTGTAAGTAGCAAATACACTAAACAAAAAAATAAACAAAGCAATTTTGAGTAATTTGCCGACGAAGCTCAGATTTAAAAAATAATTTTAGTAGCTACAGGCTTAACTTTTAAAAACGTTTCTTGAAACCAATTAATAATTTATTACGAATAAAGCTTTAATAATGAAAATAATAGCTTTTACAAACAAAGCTACTTACTTGATGAGGTATATACCAATTTTAAACAGTTCATCATAATTAATATCGAATTCAGTATTTTAAACCATCATCAAATCAATCTACCGCTGTCCACTACTTAACGATGGTGTCCCCCAAAGAGCGCCAACCATGCTAGTCTTGGGCAATTCGCATCCATCCGCTGCCAGCCACCTCCTTCAAGTCGTCGGTCCATCACGCCGCAGGGCGCCCTATACTACGTTTGCCCAATCGTGGTCTCCACTCTATCACACTTCGGCTCCAGCGATCATCGGTTCGTCTGGAGATATGATCGGCACACTTCCACTTCAGCATACTGATTCTCCGTGCGATGTCAGTTACTCCCGTTCTCTGTCGAATAACCTCGTTACGAATTTTATTAACCAGAGAAACGCCCAGCATCGTACGCTTCATCGTACGCTGAGCTACTTTAAACTTGTGACCCAATGGTGAGAGTCCACATCTCGGTTCAGTAGGTCATTACGGGTAGGACGCACTGGTCATATTTTGGACTTTAATGATTGTAGAATCGGCGATTCGAAGATGTGACGAAACTTTCCGAATGCCGCCCAGCCCAGACGTATCCTCCTGTCGGCCTCCTGGTCGAAGTTGTGCTGGCCAAGTTCAATAGTTTGCCCAAGATAAATGTATTCTTGCAGAATCCCCAACTTTTAAACCCTAACGGCACGCAAAATTCATTAGGATTCCTTTATTGTCCGTATTACCGAAAAATAGGGCTACTCATCTAGAAGATGAATAGCCCACTTTCGCGTATATGATAAAATATTGGCCACTAACAATGAGCTTAGGCATTCTATTCAACACGACTTTGTTTTTAGTCAGAACAGCATCCAATCTGGTGCTAACACAAATAAAACGCCAACATACATATATGTTTCTTTGTTAGGCTTTACGTTCCATATTTGCATGTCGTTTTAAATTTACCCTGAAACGCATCCCTCGTAAATATCGATTTGATACAATGTGATAACGTTGGAGCGCAACAGGCAGGTCAAGGATGTACCAAATAGTTTATTACAGACATATTATTACAGTGATAAAGTCTAGATTTGTTTGTACAGATTTTATGAAATATATCATACTCGTGCACTAGGAATTCAGGTTTCCCCGGGACCTGATGAAAGAGACAGATATATCAAAAGAGAGAAGCAAATTGACGCGCTCTGTGACGCATTCTGACCTTTCGTAGAATTTTAAAATTGGATACAATGTTTTGTACTGTATAATAAATTAACGTTTTGCGAGAGCTACTCATTGTTTTTTATACTTTGAAATATGATTCCTTTTGTTATACAAGCTTATGTACGAAGCCTGTCCTCGGAAAAATTTTTCTTATTTAGTAGGTAGGTACTTTGATGCTAAGTATAGAAAGTCTAAAATTGGTCTGGTGTGATTGAATTTAGTCGTTATGAGTTCAATCATCTCATGTTTTTGTTGTCAATTAAAATGAATGATATTTTAAAAATGCTTATTGTTTTGAAATTCGGGGCTACCCTTCGTGATCCGAATACTAAAATTTATGTACCTGCAATATCAGCAAGATTCATAATTCAACCTAAACATATGCACTGAAAATTTACTGTTAACCATAGTATTATCTATTAATACTACATAATATAATCTATTATTTATTATGAAATAGTAGTTTTACATTTTTAAAGCAGTTGTTAATACAGTTACGGCGTATATCAGTGACGGTTTTGTGTTAAATTAAATTATCTATTTTTACGATTTCACAATATTTAACTTAAATATTAGCCTAGAAGAACAGTTATAGAATGTGTTTGTTAGAATACTCATTTAATTCTTACCACCTGTTGATATACATCTTGCGTCTACAATGCCCTACAAGTATCCTTCAAAAATTATAAGAGCAGTAGACTAAATAAATTCTTTTTATATCGGTCTATATTTTATCGTAATCTTCATTCTGGCATTTATAATATAAACAAACCTTTTACATAAAAAACATTACATAAAGAAATGAAACAAAAGAAATTCTAGTCTATGATTTTTTGAAGTGAAAACTTCTTTAGGCGCGTTGAGCGTTTTGGTAGAGGGTAAAATCCTCGGTTCGCGTCACCGACATGCTAATGATAATAGTATATCTATAGCTATGGAGAATATGATATTATATATTATATATGAAATTTATTATTATTATATATTATATATGATATTATATATTATATATAGCTATATATGAAACATAAAAAATTTCATATAATTTTTGCATATAGTTTTAATTACTCTCAACTTAATAGTTCCGTTTTCACTTCTATCGGCAGTCCCACGACTGCTACTGTTTTTTTGTATCAAAAACTGAATGTCATAATATTTAAAAGTCAATTGACTCAATGACTTTATCTGGTTAAACTGATATAATCTTCCGCAGCAGACTATTTTACCGTTTAAAAATCTTTATAGAAAGATTTCACTCCGCTTAAAAATTAAACGATTAAAATCCTTTTTCAATTCCTCTGGGTTATCCCAGAGGAATTGTAAAAGTCATACATTATAACATTCCTACCATATATTTCTTCTATAACTATATTACAGAAATACGCACAACAAGACTCCACTAAAGAATCACTGAATTTTCTGGATTAGAGACAAGCACGTGCCAGTCAGCTTTATGAAATACGCACAAAGAAAACATATGTGACATAACTAGGGAACTAAATTAGGAGAATAGGTATAATAATAGTATGTAGGTATACATTCGGGTCACTTTGTCAGCGAAATGGTTCGTTGGGGCAATTGATTGCCTGGCTTGTAAAGGTTGGTTAATATTAATGAGGAGCTTTATTGTAAAATATTATTACATATGTGTTTAGTGGTAAATGGTTATATTACATTTTATTATTGAATATTACACTACTACAAGAAAATTTACACTTAGTAACATACTGAAATTTAATGTTTTAACTTAGATGAAATCCAAATATGTTTATTAATTGTTTAAGTTCGTACTATACCTATAACTATCGTTAGTTATAGGTATCAAATATGTATCTAGGTGTATATTGGAAAAAGGAAATAACCTTCAATAAATCAATAAACTTGACCTGCCTGAACGCCAATGAAACAGGCCATAAAAGGTTTATTAAAGCTCAACTCAACAGTGAGAAAGCTATAAATTCCTTTACGCACACCCCTGTTTTAGTTGTGTTGGAGAAACATTAAGCTGGTGAGTAAAATATAAATAGGGTAGTGTGACGTAGCGATGATATTGTAAGCTCCGTGATGGAGGCAGGTAGTTCGGTGCGGAGGCTGCGTGCTGCCCCGGCTGATGTCTACGTTGTGTGCGTGTGCGTGTTTATTTTATGTGTGTGTGCCCTACATTTACAGGGTTGTCAGCTCCCGTAGAATGGTAGATAATTCCAACATTAAAGGTTTATATGGAGCTAGAGTTAACGTTTCATCTCAGCACTCACGTTTGGAACAGAGAGGTAGGAATTTACTTACATTTTATTCATGTGCTTCATGGAATGCAGTAAACACTAGCGAGAACACTGATGCGTTTTGAACATTTAAAGGAAAGTAAAACTAAACTTGTACTGTGTATGTATCTAGAATTATATTAAAATATTAAATAATAATATATTGTATTTACTGTGAATTCACGATTGTCATACCGGCACGGCCATATAAAGGAAAGCTTACGGTAGCGACCGGCCTCTGTGTGAACGTTCTGTCTTTCGTTTAATGTCAGGGGTCACGATCGATGTAGCGCCACCTACGCCGGCGTCCGCATCCCTAGTTAGACGGCTCGAGTTATGAACGTTAGCGGAAAGTAATTGAAGGGTAAACCGGCAACTTTTGAACACTGAAAATTCTTAATAAAATGTGTAGTAATCCATAAAAATTTATTAAGTTACGTTAAAATAGTTAATAAAATCTCGTTTTTTAAATCAGGTGTTCCTTATTGAACTGTTCCAAATTTTCTTTTGTTTATTCTGTGAATGGCTCAACAATTATTGTTTTTGTGTTACTATAGAAGAGCCATGCTTTGAAAAATGATACAAAACCTCATAAAACACCGATGTTCATCTACGAGTATTATTTTGTTGCTTTTCGCTTTACGAATGAGATTAACAAAACAATAACCCCTTCTCTGCTTCTAAGAGAAGGAGTACTCAAAGATCAACAAAGCATTTGAGTCCTTTGAGTTGCAGGTGCTCATAAACGGCGGTAGACAATTACGAGTAGGTGGCCCTTCCGTCTGTCCTTATCCAAAAACAACTTTTGTAAGTGGTTATAAACACCTTAGTGAGTTGATTTCAAATTGAAAATCTTCAAAGATAAACCTTGTAATGGCAGATTTTTTTAAATTTTTATTATTAGTTTCAGACGACTCAGTGGTAATAAAACCACTAAGACTAGTAAGAAAGTATTACTTGTATTTTATTATTGTATGTGTAATGGTAAGTATGCATGACTTTGTATACCCAGTGTGGGTAAATAGGCGTATCGACATATTATTATTTACTGAGCTACTTTTATTGTTAGTAGATAAAACAAAGGCAAAAATATAAAAAAAAAAACTGAAAAATACTATGTAAAACAAATAGCACTTGCTAATTGTTACTTTATTGATGACACACTTTTTTACTACTATATTGTGTTGAACTACCTCTTTCGATCAAGAGATCTCGAAGTCTACACCCACGTTCAGCTAAAAAACGCTATTGAGGTTTTGAAGTGAAACTGCTTTATCAGGGTTGGAAAAAAATTTAGTGTAACATTTTTTCGTTACGCGTCACATTTTTTCGTTACGCGCCAACTTTTTCTTATCCCTACCACGCGTGATTCGAAGTATACTTTCTCCAGTGGAGTAGGGATTGGTAAATGTCTCCAATGTATTTTGCGGCTCGTTTTGAGTAGTTACATTTTTGAAATCCAGGTGGCGATTGCATCGACTTCGGACGGGTTTAAATTATTTTTTTGAGAAATAACGTCATAAAGAAGTTTCACTTCTTACGAGTGTACGCTAGTACACGCACACATATTTTTCTGATTATAGAAATGCTTCATAACAACCCAGAGTTTGGAGGTTGGAGCCTTAACGCCGGTACCTTTGAGAGCAGATGAAACTGACGATCCTACTTTTAAATTCTCCCTAATCGTGTTGGATAGCTATCTCAACAAATTGTGAGAGTGAAGGAACGGAGACTTCATATATGTACTTGCACATTCACTAGTGTACTATAATATCTCCTGTGTAGGTGGCTGGCCTCCGTCATGACTGACTGTCGTGACAGAAATCGCCCAGGTGGACGAGTAAATCATCACCATCATTGTACAACCTATTTTTTTTGGGGATATAAGTGACTTTCAAAATATCAAGCAGTACAATACTTAAAATGGAGAGGATTTTTTTTATTATAACGCCATTAATTTAAGTCTACTTAAGGTTTATGCAGACAGAGAGAAAATATGTTACATACCGTCTTCTACTTTATTTATAGCAAGTGCATAAGATAAACCTATGCACATCATAACAATTTTTTTCTGTAGGTTTTAACGATGAAGTACTATGATTATATTTTGATGATGATATAATTTCATTGGTTAAAATCTATTTCATAAGGAAGGGTTTGAAACGTAGCGAAACGTTAAAGATTGGTAACGTTACATAAGAATAAAAATTTGAAATGAAATTTACAAAAGGCAAGTTCTATGTTATTATAAACTAAATCAATAAGAATGTAGCGTTTAGTTCAACTATATTGCGTTATAATCTTGTAATTTTTTGCTTTTATTAAGTTCTGAGCTTAAACCTATGAAAATAGTTATACAACGAAAATAATGTCTGGTAGGTTATTATTAGATTTATATAAAACTCAAAAAATAGTATTAAAAATATTACCGTGGGATTGTCATGATTTGGTAGGAATGTGCTACCTTGACGGGAGTGATACAGTGTGCTCACTGAAAATTGGTGCTAAGCAATCTTTTCATTACTTTGAGACTCCAGTAATACCGCTGAATTTTGGCTCCTAAGGTTTAGGCTTATAGAGCGGTAACCCACTTGTAACTTAACATGTTCTCTTACCATCAAATTAACCTTATGTTGGTTGCCTTCTTAAAACTCAGAAGCTCAAAAATATTTTTACTTTAATCGATGTTGTTGATATTCCAATTAATTTATTGTTGGAATAGTTGGAAATTGTGTAATATTTCAAAAATGCATTTGAAATTGTTATTATGACTAGATTTTATATTTTTATTTAGATAATCTTATTTCATAACCTTCTATGGATAATTAAAATTAACGCTAAAAATAACTAAATTTTAGAGTTTAATTTTGTTTTGTACACGAAATATACAGTTTTGACATTCTAAGTAAGTTACGAGACACTTGTAAGTTCAATACATTTCGTTTGCTGTTTCTTCTTTAAAAAAAACTTCATATAAGTATGCATTGTCGATGATAAAATAATAATTACTTGACTTCACTTCCATTTCTTCATTTATTAGACTTATGTTAACTATAGATAATAATTGAGAAGAATTGAAAAGAAGTTTCGAAATTATTAGGGACACATTCCCTAATAATTTCGAAACGATAACTAAAATACTGTATCTATAAGTTTAAAAATATTACGTTCAAAATTACATCATCAGCTTACCATTTTTTTTCTAAATACGACGAAATTACATTTAATACCGTAATCCTTTTTTAAGTATGCTCTTAGATAACACATTACGAGACGGATTTTAACGTCTTTTAAAAGTAATGTCGCTCTTTAGATACGTTTGGATATTATTAAAGTTGATGTCACCGGTGGATTTTATGTGTTCAATACTTTGAAACCGCAGTAAAACTTAGTCACCTATCTGTTAGCTCAATGTTAAATTAAATATTTTCGTAATTCGGTCTCCTTTAGTCTTTTTATCATAACCTGAAATATAAATAGTAAAAATAAAATCATTATCATCATCATCATTTTAATAGTTTACTATTGCACATAAGCCTCTCCTCCCCTTAGTCGCGACGACACGTATGGGGAGAATAGGTATGGTGTCACTCTGTATCTTAAACCCATCACCACACAAATCATAAAACATAAAATTATATAAGAAACCAAATTGTTGCAGAAAAACGAAAAAACATCAATTATATTGTACTTCCATTTCTGTCCATTGTTAGAAATCCACACATTGCCTTCCATCTTCCGCAAGTAGTGGTAATCGCTTCTTAATTGATTGAATCAAGGCTATGAAATTAATATTTCAATAAAATAATCATCTAAAGCAATGCTTTTATTGTTTCATTAATCATAATTAGAGGCTAAGCTTTTTGGTTCCAAGAAACTATTATGAACAATACCTATACATTTACGACATAAACTTTAACACAAATTCTTTTGACACTAGTTTTGTTTGTATTGTATATATATTATTTTTTATTTGTATATTATATATTATTATTGTTTATATAGTTTACCTGTACGCTATGTGTTTAACTAATATGACGAATGGATGCAAGAGGCATAATTTTTCATCATTTAAAAAATATCAGAAGTTAATTTACCGATATGTTACATCTTTCCCAATTGATTTCGAATAAATGAAGACTACTGCTAGTTTAGACGTCTTTAACATTTCATTTTAACTATTTACTAACATTCTTCTCTGGTTTAGAATAGGGATAATTGTAATAAAAATGTTTATAACGGAAGCATTTAAATTCAAACACACGTCTATGAATGTTGACTATATTGTGTGTTATCGCATTTAGCTATACTAGATTCAGTGATATTAATACAATTTTTAATTTGTCTTGGCAAGCAGACAAATACGAAATTAGTTGTAATTTGACTTTCAAGTGGAAACTACGTACACAACAGTTATGTTACTTAGATATAATAACTTTACATTGTTATTAACTAATTATAAAAACGAATTTAAATAGAACTACGTGTAACAACACCCATTTATTTCAACTAATTATAAAGTAGTTAAAGAACAACCCATAACTTAAAAAGTCGCAACAAACAAGTTTTGGTGTCCTCGAAGTCGAGCGAAGTTGGTCGCAATGATTTTGAGTGTAACACGATTTATTTGTTTGTTCCTAAAGTTGCGTAATACTGAAAGTGGGACGCACTTTGTTAGGTAAAGAGAAAACTCCTTAAAGACATCCAATTAAAAGCGAGAGACGCAAAATTAATGAGTGCTCGGCGCTTTCTCTTCAAAGATTTTTTTTGCGTTGCTCTATTTTATAGAGGGCTTTATAGATAAAGTATTTTCAAAAGGCTAGTTTACTCTATATACTTCAAACACATTGCAAGAAAGTAACGATATGGTTGTAAACAAATAGTAAAATTAATTTTTATAATCCTTTTCGATATACGGGTAATACATATGATAGTAATATCTTGTTTATTACGGTACACCCGATTAGCTTCAGATGCAGCACTTAACTTCTTCCTTCACTATTAATGAGAGCTTTTTTCGGGCTTAAAGCAAACCAGTTATTCCTAAAATACCCTTGAGTGAAACAGTCAGTGCAAAATAAATAAAAGTACCACTTATGGCAGTTCGTTCTAAATAAATATAATATAAAACCTTAAATTATACTTTTCATATTTTTGCTGCGTAACAATATATGTGATGGCTGTAAAATAAAATATAAGTGGAGTAGATATTGCTCAACAGTCTTTAGCTAGTACCTAAATAATGTTTGAAAATTCCGTCAGTTTAATGTGGCGCAAACACTCATTTCATTTGAATATTTTCGAAAGCCATGTATTTTGTATGTTATGTTTTAAATAATATCATTATCAGGGTAGAGAAAACAACATAACTTATGTTGTTTAAAACAGACATTCTCTTCTTACAAATTTAAATATAACGTAAAAATTTTCTCTGCATGATAGGTATAACTCGTTTTTACTATTATTAAAAATATTTTAAAATTTTGTTCGAGATGTTATATTTTTAAAGTGTATTATCATCACAGAATTTTCTCCCATAACAACTAATATATAAAAACCAACTCGATGTGTGCTAAGCTACTTGGACTGTACCGTTTCGTAGTTTCATAGCCCCCGTTTTGAATTATTAAAATCACAATCTAAAAATTTTTCTAGGAGTTTTTATTTTGTACAAATTTTTTCAAGTAATTACATTTTATAAGTTGGCTGATTACTATGGATAGAGACGCAGTGGGACAGTGGTGCGGCGTAACTTTAAATGGGCAGATGGACACAACGAAGCTATTAGATTTTCTTTGCAGAAACGAAATTCTAAAGCAGATTGCTGTAATTTATTTAGAAAAATCCAACAATTACTGTGTATTGTTTTAGATTAATGTTGTAGTAATAGTCTATTTTAATTACAATCGTCAAACTTTTCTTCGTAACACTTTGAAACATTATGATTATCATTTAAATGTTTTATCAACCGATTTCATTATTTGTTTGCACTTATGAAAAACTGTTTAAACATTTTTAACGATTTTAACTGTTAGTACTTAATACCTTACCGCTCCAGCACCACGTAGAGCACTAATGATCTGCTAGCACAAATGTTCTTAAAACCAACTGTTTCTGGTACAGTTTAATTAACATGGATCTTTTTCCTTTCTAGGGGAAAGTCCATTTTCAGCTATGTGTTGGATAATTTCGAGAATCGGCCAAATAAATATATGAGAATAGAATGACACCGTGTTTAAATTGAATATGAAGTTGAAGTTATGCATGCCTGTGGACATACAGGATTAAAGTTACTTTAAACCATGGTAACAAATTTAATGTAGGATTTACAAGAAGTTGTGGAAACCTCGGGCGCACTTCCCGTATTTAGCTGTTCTTAATTGGTGAGAACCGCTTCCAACGCTTGTTAACCTAGTTAGAAAGGCGCTGGCGACCGTTCAACATCCACGTTTTCTTTCAAATTCTTTTTAAGTTAATGAATACTCAGTTTGCCTACTAACCTCCCCAAAAATTATTCTTGAAAAATTTTATACGGTTCAGGACTTTACGAAATAGGTTTCACCGTGTTTTTAAATTCTCTTTACGAAGAAATCTCTTTGATGATAATTTATTTGGAGCCTACGCTTGAGCTATACTTTAGTTTATATACTTAAATTTGTCTAAACTTACCTATTACAAGACAATAAATTTATCTTAGAAATTACCTTAGATATCTCTTGGGCAAAACAAAGTAAACCTAGTCATAAACCGCAATATTATTATGAAGAAACCGTTTTCATAAATTCATAACTACATAATTGTGTCACTAAAAACAACATACAAGGAAAACACATACATATGTCTAGCGTTTTCAATCCTATTTTTGTAACTTTTACGAAGCTAATGAAATCACTGAAACCTTTCAAGTCTGCGAGAAATTTGAACATAAAATAACATATACATGGTAGTCACCGTGTGAAATGGGCTGAAGCCGTAGCGTGAATTTTTCGTCGGTAAATTTCACGTGAATGAAATAAATTATATCTGTCGTTGCCTACCTCCCCAGGGTCAAATACAGCTTTCGTTATTTATACACACAAAAGAATTTTATAATAATATACTTTTCCTACATCAAATCATAACGAAAATGAATTTATCTAACCTTATATTGATGTCATTTGATAAAAAATACATAGTAAAGAAACTTTTGATGTTTATCAATGTAGGTCTATATCAAAATATTAAAATACTCTTCGTGAAGGATATATTTAGAATCGGATAGAATTTTGCTCAAATAACATTCAGTCTGTCAGTTAAGTATATTAAAGTAATATGCAAGTTATATGACATTCCTCCCCTACGTTCTTCCGTCGAGGATTGTGTACAAATATTATGATAAAAATAACATATATGCTAAAGTAAAACCATAAAAAGACACATTTTATTTTTAATTTCACTACTCATCTCAGTTAAATTAACTTCTTTCCACAAATGTAAAGTAAAGTTTGGGATATCAAACATTTTAAATAAGTTTATTTTAAGTGAATAGAAACTAAAGCTCATGAAGACCATTCATCATAATCATTACAGCAGCTTTTTGTCTCCAGAAATTCAAATAACATTGTGGCTTCTCATAAGCTGTTCCTTTTACAAAACTTGTCTTCATAATTCACAGAGAAAGTTTCCTTTAACACAGGTACTGAAGTCTTTGTGATTATAAAAAATGGTTTTAAAAACTTATAAGTTGCCTTCTACTTAAGTGGGTTGGTGGTAGAAGTTTAAAAATAGATAGAAAAACTTTATTTTCATTCGTATAAGGTTTTCTTTTCAACGTGTACAAAGTAACTGGTTAATATTTTTCTAAGTTAACATAATTCTATTTTACATCTTTTTTTGCTAAAATTTGTGTATTTGCAAAAATCAACGGTATAAATTCGTTTTTCTGTATTCGTTGTACTTTCATTGACTTTTAAAAAGTAAGTAATATTGCCCTAGGTTCAATTTTCTTTCCGATAACATTGATTTTTCATCAGTTTGTCGTGTTAACTGCTTTCTGTGACGAATTCAATACTTTTATTCAAAGCAACCTATCGTCGTCCACTGCTGAACGAAGATCTCCCCCAAGGAGCGGCAACTATCCTGGTCTTAGGCAATTTGCATCCATCCGTTGCCAGCCACCTTCTTCAAGTCATCGGTCCATTGCACTGCAGGGCGCCCTACACTACGTTTGCCCAATCGTGGTCTCCACTGTAGTAGACATCGCCTCCAGCGACCATCGGTTCATGTACTTTTATTAGCACTGTTTAACTCGTAAATGTAGACGCTCAAGACGTCATGGCCTATTACCTGTGTTAATTCAAACAAAAATTACATTTACCATTATACTCATAACTCATCTGATTTTATTACAGTCAATAAAAGAGACGTCATTAATACAAACCGAAATTAAAATCAAAGAGAACCGAACATTTTTCATTCTTCCTTAATAAATAGGTTTCTATTGTCGTCATCGACAATCGATTGGGCCATTGATAGCGTTATCTGTGACGTCATAAATATCAAGTTCGAGCGTCACAGGCTCAGCCCAGGTGGGAGTTATTGAGGAAAAACAGGCAATTTCGGGGCACCCCCATTTATCTCAGCTATTGTGCCCGAATTGGGGACGTTTGGTGAAAATGCTTTTATACTTTGTAATCTCGACCCAGTTATTTCACTTGCCTGCCTACTTCCTTCTATGTTTTGTAAAAAATACTCTCGACTCCTGTTGGTTTTTTTTATGTAATTGACTAAAAAATATTTTGACAACTCTTGGGTACAAAAAATATTTTTAACTTTAACTTAAACACATAATGTTGTAGCATATCGCATAGCATATAATCGCGTGTTACACCTTATACCAACGGAAGACTGAAAAATCACTTTTCAAAGAAGTTATGTAATTTTTTATACAGCTCATGAGCCTTATACATACAGCTAGAATACTCGTGTCCCAAGTAACATGTAAGTTATTTGATTTACATAAAAGATTTGCAAATTAATATTCACATTTCTGCTTATTTGTTTATTTATACTACTCTTATTTACATATGTAATATGTTGCTTTATGATAAGGAAGATATTTGTAAATAGTTACAACTTCTCCCGAAATACAAGTACTATTTATATAAAGAAGGCTGTGTACATATATTCAAACGTGTACTATCATGTAAAATTATTTGAAGTAACCGAACACGAGTTGTATTTGATTTCGCTACATTTCAATTGTATCTTGTTTGGAATTTGAACTTTGAACTTTTTATTCTAATTACATTTTATAATTAGATTCTTCTATAGTTTAACTTTTACTTGCAATAAACAATCCGATGAAAAATTAATAAAAAACTTCGATCAACGAGCCGCCTGCCTGAAAACAATGACTTTTGAAGAAGTTTCAACATAAATAATTGAGAAATTCTTTGAAACAATGAAAAATTTCAACTCACGAAAAGTCTTTTTTTGAAGGCCACTGAAATCGGATCGTTTTATAAAAAAAAACTTAACCTTTTTATTCTCTCCATAACAAAGATATTATTTTAAGGTCAATTAAACTTTTGTAAAAGCGCTACCGTTGTAAGTTTTTTAATGTTAAGAAGCTTACCTACTTTATTTTGTAAAGTATCAAATTTTTAATATCTGGATATTAAATACTGAATTTCAGTCTTAACTCTACTACAGAGAACATATACATTTAATATAACGGATGCTATAAATATGTGTAAAGGAAATAATGGACTCCTACAGGATTTCCTTCATGTTAATTTGAATTTGCGCGTGGGCAACATTGGTGTTGTCATGTCGAGTCGATAGGCAGCGCTGACTGTTGAGACGACGGGAATTTTATTTCGTAAAAAGGTGTGGTTAATGTCTGTAATTGAGGACTCTGATTTCAATTAAAGTAATTAGTGGAATAAGAACGACAATATAACTTTAAATGTCGTTTCTTTGTTTTACAGGTTAGTTTTTACATTGCAATAATGATAATTTGTTGTTAATTAATCGTAAAAGTCTAAAATAAAAACCTTTGTTTTACAGAGCAACGTATGGTTTGATTTGTCGTAAATTCCATTAAAATAGAATAATTGTCTTATAAAACGACATTTAAAGTTATATTGTCGTTCTTATTCCACTAATTACTTTAATTGAAATCAGAGTCCTCAATTACAGACATTAACCACACCTTTTTACGAAATAAAATTCCCGTCGTCTCAACAGTCAGCGCCGCCTATCGACTCGACATGACTATTATATTTCATTATATATGTATTTAAATAACTTCACGTTACTAAAACCCTAACAGTTTTTTCTGTAGTTAGATAAATATGACACAATATACGTATATAGTCGGCAAGAAAAGAAGAAAGAATTAAGTCTCTCAATGTACAGGAGATTATGGGTTATGTACTGTGTATTAATGAATATAAATAATAAATAAATTTATTTTTTGTGTAAAGAATAACAAACTACTTGCAGCTATACAGATACGAAATAAACTCCCACTCCCTGAACTCGTGGGATCATTTGCTTGAATTGTTGCTCAAAGCTCCACCGACTGTCCATGGTGAGGCCGAGGTACTTGATGTGTCGACTGACCTCGACCTTCGTTTCTTCTACTCATACAAGCGAGCTGGTAGGAACGGTACCTTTGCGTTTCCTGTGGAACCACAGGGTTTCCGTCTTACGAGGTGCAACCCGTACACCCAGATCGCTATTCTTTTGGACGACACAAGTCACCCCTAACTCGGCGAGCTCCAGGATTTCTTGAAAGCCATGGCAGCTAGCCAGTACTAGAGTGTCATCTGCGTAGGAGACGACACTCACTCCAAAGGGCAGACTGGTCCTCAAGACCGCATCATACGTGAGGTTTCACAAAAGGAGTCCTAAGACCGACCCCTGTGGAAACCCATATATGACCTTCTTTGAATAACCAATATGTCTAGCATTTCAATTATTAACTTCGTCGTTTCTTTAATTCCATAGTAACGAGTTAACGGCAATAGGCTTAACCTTTATTGCCAATTATAGTAGATTGAATGTAATACCCAGGTTTAAAACGCTTCTGTGTACCCTATAAGTAATAGCTGTGGGTTTATGAAAATATTTGTATTATATCAATGAATGGAAATACATATGTAGCATAATTACACCATTGTACAGAAAAACACGCACCTTTTATACTTTAGAATAACATATCACAGGCAAAAGTAATTTTAAATAGCAACGTGCTACGTGATATTGTCGGCTTTTCATTAGCTGGTAATTTTAGTTTTTTTTTTGAAAGAATACGCCCACACTAGAATACAAAGAACACCCAGACTCAGAACAACAATTTATGAATCACACAAAGTGTTGCCCATGTTTGTTTTGAACCCACGACATTCAGTGCAGTAGAGAGAGGCATGGCAACCGCTGAAATCAGTAAGCCAACCGTGCAGACAAGTTATAACAAGGCTACACATTGTTGCAGACATATTGTTTTGATTGATCTATAATTTAAACATTAAACAAATTGTAATTAAAGTATTAAATGGTTATAATTCCAAAACATGATAGTAATATTATCTTCGCATATTTATAGACTGACTAGACTTTAAAAGCACTTCTTTGCCTTTCTCGGATGTCAATAAACGCTAAGTAATAAAAATATATTTCTATCCGAAAGCACTAGCAGAAAATATAAATGGAAATATTATTATAACCGTGTTATAACCAAGATTTGTGGAATCGAATTCAGAACTTTATCAGATAGCCTGGCTAAGAAATTCCGTACCTGTTCCTATATAACTTTCGTTTTAAGTCAATTTTGCCCAAAAACCTTCTTTTATGCGAATAATATCGTTAGTAAGGAGAAAAAGATTTTCCGTTGGCATTTTCTTCGCGAGGTGAAATGTTGAGAAATTCAATAAAGTGTTAATAAATGGATTTCTTGCGTAGCGTTGTTTTTTTATCGACTACCCTGATTCGCATTATTTTACAGAACTTAAATAATGTATTCTACCGATAATAAATGATAGAGTCAAGTATCTAATAATAAACAAATTAAGCGTAAATATCAAATATTTCTTTAGTGTGATAGGTACTAACCTAATACTGTATAGAGTGGGCCAAGAATTCGTTAACATTTGAATCTAACATCCTCAGCATATATATTACGGGAGTTCTTGGGACCAATGCTACTGGAATTTACTGGTTACAATCGTAACACATGGTTGCAATTAGATTGAGCCACTTGTCACACATCCAATGAGTCCCTGCCGGTAGTCAAAGACTAGGCGACATTACATGACCACCCAGAAGTCCAGATCTATCCTCAGTAGACTTCTTTTTATGGGGTTATTTGAAGAATCGTGTCTATATCAAGGCGAGACAACTTAACAACAACAAAGCTCCTGGTGAAGACAGAATGGCAACAGTGCTAAAAGCTGGTGGAACACACATATTAGTAGAGCTCTCAAAGCTATTTAATTCCGTCATTCATACTGGCACTACACCGGAGGCATAGAGCGGGAGCGTGGTAGTGCTATTCTTCAAGTAAGGAGACAAAAGCCTACTGAAAAACTACTACCCTACTTCACACCTGAGCCATATAAGCTGTTCTCGAGGGTTGTTACGAGTGGTCTTGTCAAAAAATTCGATGACTTCTAGGCTGTGGAGCGGGCTGGGTTTCGAAAAGGCTACAGTACCGTGGACCACATACATACTCTAATGTAAATAATCGAAAATACAGAAGAATATAACCAGCCTTTCTGTCTAGCGTATGTGGACTACGAGAAAGCCTTCGATACCGTCGATACCTGGGCTGTCCTGGAATCCATGTAAAAATGCTTGGTCAATTGCCGATATGTGGTGATGAAGTGTCTCTGTGAAGCTGCAACAATTACTATACGAGTACAAGAAAAGAGCACAAGATCAATTCAATTGCATCATGGTTTAAGACAGGGATATGTTATATCTCCGAAAATATTTAACAATGCATTGGAAGACGTTTTCAAAACGCTCGATTAAGACAAACGGGGAATCAGCATCAATGACCGATACCTCTCATATCTGCGGTTTGCACACGACATAGTCATCTCGAAGGAATCTCTGCATCATCTGGAAGAAACGCTAAATAGTCTGAATGATTCTTCAAAACAAGTGGGACTGGGGATGAACATCGATGAAACGAAAATCGTCATAATAGGCATGTGTAAGAATATATCTACCTTGGGCAAACTATTAACATACAAGTTTAGAGTTTTTACACTGAAAATTTTACATGCTCAAAACAGTATATAAAAGCGACCGTTGTTGTTAAAAAACATAGTTCTCACTGTTCGACATCGATTTGAGGCGAAAGGCGTTAGCTCGATTTTCAATAATAATTACTCTGGATCGTGCCCTCGAGTAGGCATAAAAACCAGTGTCGTCGCGCTTATTTTTCGAGTTTCTATGTGACGGATTTTAACAAATGAGGTGTCGCCAGACGCGTTTCGACGAGTTCTAAAGTGTGCCGGTACAACTTCGATCGGGTTGTCGATAGGTTCGGTCTAGGATCGGTTTTTTTTTCACCGAGGTATTAGAGTATTCATTAAAAAGGATTACAGACTATATAATGTTATATCACGACACTAAGGAGTGGTGAAATGATCACGATGATACCGTAAGAAACAGCTAGTGTACTGTATAATTCTATTAATTTTGTTTAGAAATTTTATTCTGCAGTTTTATCATTTTAATCTAGTAATTAATAACGTCTTATTGTCCGAAGGTTTCGTAGTAATGAAAATATTATGACGTGAGAATGGTAAAAACTTGCAACTGTATTAAAACCACTTGTATAGTATAATAAGGTCAAGAGATAAGTCATTGCACCGGTGGAGTAAAAACTCTCAGTGTAATGTTACCCTTACTGTTTCCAAAAGTTTCAAACTAGTCTTTTAGAATTGCAGTTTTGTAAAATCGTGGGTAGATTATGTAGCTTTTCAGTTGAAGCGTTATTTAATACTCATGAAAAGTCTTTAATTACACGAAGCTGTAGAAAGATGTGTAACAATTAAGAACAAAACATTTCATTAACATTTCCTCTTAAACAAACGTAGGTGACGCAATTTGTAAACTTGCTCCATTAAAATATCAAATTACGTGTATTTCTGTAAAGTTAGTCGTAATTTTGTTAATTAATAAAGGGCCCCGAGTAAACAATTTGAGTTGAGTGGTGCTGACCAAAGGATTGTATCGTCAACAACACGGATCAAGGGTAATGACCTCGACCTTTTTAGACCCTTGAGCAATGTTTGAGGTTATAAATAATTATTTGTCTACCTGTGTCCGACCTTTCTTATTATTGTTCTTCTTAGTAGGGTGTTGTTTTTTTGTATACTTGGATACGTCATATGTCACATAATAGACTTCAATGCACTCAAATTACGATAAATTTTGCATACATTATTTTTCTGAATAGAGCTGAACTATACTCTTTAACTTTAAACGAATCTAATCTTGAGTACAATAATAGAACGTATTATCAAAATTAATTCACAAAAATGTCAGATAACATACTCTAAAAACAGTCAACATTTCAGTTTTTAAAAGATATTATTGCCTTTATTAGATTCATAGGCAATACATTGTGAGTTCAGGTTAGCTTGATTTGTAGAAGCAACCTATCTTTTTCAGGAAACAGAATCCTCGTGAGTCGATCATTGACTTTTAGGAGTGACCTACCGCCTGTGAGATTATACATTAAGCTTGAAATGGGCAAATCAAATCAGAAGAGTTACTACAATAACAGGCAGTTATTTATAATTTAATTAATAGTTATAAATAGCCATGAATTTATAGTCTATGTTATATTGTAGGAAATAATAGATGTCCCTGTGGTGATGAATTAAGACGATAAAATAGATAACATCACTGCAAAAAGAGACAGAAAACTCGGAACAAAGTCTATACCAAGGCATCTAACTAGCGTGGTATAATAGGTCCAAATCTCCTTGGTGTGGAGAAGCAGCCAGCAGAGTCCTAGTCAGTGAGCTCGAGGAGTATGATACCACAACCTCTTAGAAACCAATCAACCAATATTGAGCTACTTGTTTGTTATTTTTCACGGAGTGAGGTAGCAAAATTACGATTACAGGTGCGGGGGGTGAAAAGGTAATGCTTTTGTGACTCTTAGACCACAGGTGACCACAGCAGTAGTAGTCGCTTACCTTCAAGTGACTGGTCTGTTAGTTTTTGTACTATATCATAAAAAGTTTTGATACCAGACTGAAATAATTATGTTATAACTCGTGGTCACGAGTAGACTTGGTACACCCCGTTCGAAATATCGGGAAATAGAAGATATCGTAACTATCGTAATTAATTTATATGATAAAGAATTAAAAAGATGTTAAAATAGTTGTTACGTTTAATACGCAAAACAAAGGCTAGGTAACAATCACGAACTTTATATAGGTATTCATTGAGGTTATATAAGTGAATAAGCCCATGGATTATGAAAGTTGTTGAGTAAGAAAGGTAAGTTTTTTCATATCAGTTAAGTATTGAAAAAGGTCCATCAAAATCTAAAAGTGGCCATCTAATAGAATATTCGTCTTTATTGAAAACTTTGTTACGTATAAAAATGATCAAGAAAAATTTAACAGTGTATATGTTTTGTACACTTTCTTTACTAGGATCAAAAAATACTTGGCATTTTTACTAGCTGTAGTATTATAGTAGGTTATTTGTTTATCTTCACTTTAATAATAACACCTTAAAATATATTTTCTCCTTTCTTTAACCGTGTTCTCTCAACAACTCGGCGATGTAATTAAACTTTTCACCTTATAAAATAATTAAAACACAAGCAAGACTTGCATACGTCATACTTTAATTATCATTCCATTAGCCTTTATTAACATGGCGTACGAGTTTGTTGAAAATTATAAAAAATATACTAAAAGCAAGTTCTATATAATTTTACTTAGTGTGTAAAATTAAAATACACGACTTATGCACGCACTCTTATCCATTTAATGACACATGACCGTTAGCTTCACTTAAAACTTTTTCGTACGAAACTAAGTCAATTAAAAACTTGAGTTTAACATTTTAAATTGAATGTAGACACTGGGGTAAGATCGTATCATTTGGATAGGAGCCAAGCATGCCCTCACTCGATAATTCTAAGAAAGACATACTTAAAATAATTAATAAGAGCCTTCTTAACGATTTCGTTTTATTTATATAGACTTCTCTATGACTTTTTATACATATGTATTTATTGTTTTTGTACACTATAATACCTCGCCACTTAAAGCCTTTTGGATATTATCTATCCATTATCTTTAAGAAATGTAGCTAAGTAATGCTAAAAATAAACGTCTTAATACTATATTAAATAAAAAAATAAAAAAAACCTTTCTTTATTACACCTCTTTCCGTTATCATCTCACCATTCATAGACAAAGACAAAAAAAAAACATGAACTCGTAAAAAGGCTTTATGTGAGTCTAAATTCAATGGATATACAAGTAGCAACTAATCAGCTCCAAGTTATCAAATATATAATACTATTATCAAACTCAATAGAAATTATACAGAAATTTTCATTTTTACAGGACAACTAGAAGTAGGTTAAAATTAACTACGAAGATCTATTCACATAGTTGTAAGTGAAACTCATTAAAGCGAGGGAGAAATGCATTTACAGATTTCTAGTTATATTTGTACAAAAGATTTTTTGCAAAATTTAAGCTAAGTTTGTAGTGTACGTTTAAGGATTTGAAGTATTTATCTTCTAAACATAGAATATAACAGATATATAACATAGAAAATTATAATGGCATAAGATTTAGAAAACACTTGTTATTTTATTTCATTTTTATGTTTGTAAGTTCATTGTGAAAACAGCAACGAAAACACTAACTGCGCCAAGTAGTAACTAAACAAACCCTGAAGAAACTGATCATCATCATCATCATCTCAGTGAAAGAAGTCCACTGCTGAACATTAGCCTCCCCCAAGTGTCTCCACAACAACCGATCCTCTACTGCCCGCATTCAAATTAATAAGATTTAATGATTACTAAAAAATCAAAAAACCAAGCAAAAAAGATTTACCTGCATCTGAGTATCCATAATGTCACTGCTTTTTCTTTCATCTTCAACCTAACTTTATAGTATTTATATGTATTAAAAACTACTTTCGCCGTCTTTTCAGAAATACACAATACAATGACCGAATTAAAACAAAAATAAACATACGCTAAATTTATTATTGGTTATGGACTAACTTAAGGTATATTAAGATAATATCTGAGTGTCAGATTCATTTATTTTTAATCT
Source organism: Hypercompe scribonia (assembly GCA_949316085.1). Lineage (NCBI taxonomy): Eukaryota > Metazoa > Arthropoda > Insecta > Lepidoptera > Erebidae > Hypercompe > Hypercompe scribonia. The sequence goes on along the minus strand of OX438972.1, from coordinate 7,151,722 downwards.
AAATTGTATTTACCAACGACAACTTAAAAGAGATCAATCATTTCATATTGTTTCATTAAATAATTACAATACATTTAAAGATAGATTATTACTTATTCACAGAGAAAAGGCCACAATATTATATGGTTCCTTGTATAAAGAGGGATTTGATTGATGTGACCATTACGAGGTAAATACGGTGGTGGCTCTTTAGGAGAATTACTGCCCTTTGTGGGTTTTATGGGAATTTCACGGTTGATGCATGTTCCTGACATCCAGGTAAATACAGGAAGGTAAATATATGATATTCGGCACTCGAAAAAGGTTTTAGTTGCTTTTTTGGTTGACAAATATATTGAAATATATTCTCCTTTCGCTTTTCGGCATATGTTTTATACAGCTAATTTTGTTTCATATGTTGTACAATTCACTAATAATTAAATCTGGTACGTGATAAATTAGACTATTTTGAGAAAAATCTTTCAATCTGACAAATTTATTAATTCTGAATAATAAAACTTGATGGTTGATGATATTACTTATGATTAGAGTTAAAAAAAACAAAGTCAAGAATCGAAGTCTTCAATAATTTAAAATGTTAAAGAAACATACAAACCTTCAACGTAGTGTTTGTATAATAGACATATTTAACTTGTAGACTACCCACGACACGCAGAAAATTACATGCAATTAAAAAAGATTTAGGATAGAAAGGCCACTGAAAATATAAAAATTCTTCATGTTTCTCATTTCTCTCAGGCTTTAATTGCTTAAATTTTACATTATTAGATTCGCTGCAAATAAATGTAACAATATAATGCATAAAATCAAAATTTAAAATTCTGGGCCAATACCTCTTATATTCAGTGTACGCGATGCTTTGTTCCGAGATATTAACTGCTCTACCGCTCATTTTTGATCCAATGAAAGTATTGAACCAATTACTTATATTGAAAAAAATATATAGTATAGTTGAGAATACACACTAAATTTTTTGTGCTGTGAAATTATTATTACTAAAAATTACTCAATAAAAAATCACAAACTGTCCTCCTAATTGTACAATAAATACTTTACCAATAATAATTAAGCTTAGAGTATAAATACAACATAGTATTAACAATTACTATATGATCTATACTTAAAATTATGTGTATTTTTTGTTGCTAGAAATTAAATTCTGAAATATTTCGTACGGGCCGACGGGTGACGCGTGTCACTCGTACGGAGAACCTGCGTTGCTCAGTCTTATATGTACCTGTGAAAATGTACCTAAAAATATAGGTTAGGTTTCGCGACCTCTTAACGGATTTTTACCATTTCTTCGAAATAAATAAACTATATCTCATGTATTTTTAAATAGTTAGCAAATAATAATCTATATTACTTGAAACAAATGATTTATTCTAGCACCACAAAAAATTGGTATATACACGAGACGATTTAGTGGTGTATAGTTTATTGATGAATTAAAACTTTTTTCTTTAATTTATTTACAAACATATGCTAAAGAGGTGATTGTTAACCAACCCAATTGACATAAAGACATTGTTTCTGGTCACCATATTTTAGCACGAGAGATACAACGGCCGTAAACGCAATTTAATCTTATCTATAGGTATTAATTTTATACTTGCGAAAATGTGTCTGTTTGTATGTTAGTTCCACATATTTTTTACATTAAGAGCATGCCAAAATGACTCTACTCTGCCTGATGAAAAGCATGAATAGAATCCAAGAGTTGTGGTCACCATACTCATTGAAAATGCAGACAATGCAGTATGGTGACCCACACTATGGCGGCCTTGTGAGATACTTTTTCACACGCCGCTTGGGGACGTAAACGCATGACACTCAACGTGACAGTGTAAGGCTTACACAGTTACCATGATAACTGTCACTCCTGCATCAATAGGCCTTCGGTCACTTTTAAACCCTGAACAAATTAAGATAGAATTCTCTACGGATTTACCTTGAGTGGAAGTTGGTATGGGAAATCAATGAACGCTGAACCAATTTATATGGAACTTGGTTTAGAGATAGTTTGAGTTAGCAAGATAAGTAGCACTGTCCTTGTAGGGAAAGGCACTGTCCTTGTCCTGAAAAATTATAAATTTATCCTACCGTAGGGCTCCTTGGTACTTTTCTAAAATAGTTTTATTTATTTATGTACTAGACGGTGATACCACCTCTGCCACGTGATGAACTGGTGCAAGAAAGATAGCTGCAGTTGCATGGTGCAGATGTCTACAAGGCCGGTGGTGGTGCGTGGCAAAATTTAGATTCTTGCTCGGGTGCTGAAGACTCTTAAAGTACTATAGAAAAATAACATCACGCCCAACAACAAAAAAGTAAATAACTGAGCTATCTTTAGAAAGACAAATCAGAAATTTACACTGTACGTGAAAATATTTTTTTTCTCTTAATGTATCATGTCTTAATCTAAATCTATGTGTCTCTGGCAGGTCTCCAGCTACTATCTTCATTGCGTTACAGAATCGCTTTCACAATAATCGTTGTTCACACTAACGTGTGTAATATTTTTAAGACCACTTATTGTTACATGTCCTATGACCATACGACTTGTCGATTGATATAGTACGCATTTCTGGTCATGTGTGTCCTCGTGTACAATTGAAAAGTAAGGTTTGGTGACGGGTTAGTTTAGGATTAGTTTCAAGCCGGCTCTGAACACCTCTGGCGCCCTTAGAGGATATTGGCAGTTAGAACCGTATATGGTAACCGCACTGTGTCAACGGAAGCGGCATGTGCATTGGCCGAAACTCCTCCGTGGGATTTGGAAGCACAAGTGCTCGCTGAAGTTTATCGGCAGTTTATGAAGGCATACGGCCTCGCACACGCAGCACACGACTCGGTTGCTTCGGGCAGTATCTGCATTCGGTCACTAGGAGGGAATTGAGTCCCACCCGTCACACTTGGCTCAGTACACGCTAGCGGTTTGTTCTGCCTGAGCGGTGCAGCGTGGTGCCCTCACTGCAGATGTTGGAGGAGATCTCTCGCTACCGGCCGTCATACGCTCCATGGTCAGCAGCGACAGCCGTTTCGCAGAAGGAGGCGGTGGAGAAGGCCCGGGAGAATAATATCCACTCGGATCCAATTCGTTGCCGGCGAACTGGACGGTGGAGGCGTGCTTACCAGTGCCTCATGCCTTCCTGAATGTGGCCGCACATGGACGGGACGGATTTTCGCCTCCATCTGCCACAGTGGCCAGCCGCGACGAGGCGACGTACGGCACACACGGATGTAAATAGTTTTACTTGAACATGGAGCCTGCGTAATCGAGCAGGCGCTAGGAAAGGTCTGGATGTCATAATAACAGCTGTGCCCGGATCCCTCCTATCTCAAGTGCAGAGTGGCCCACCGTGTGATTTTAGTCAGTCCGATTCCGAAATTACCCCGCCATAAACTTCGGTGGGTGACGGTCTGAGGGAGTTTCCATTCGTTAAAAAAAAGGTTGTTTCAAGTGCTCTTTCTCTTTGCAGTGCTGTTCTCCTGCGTAGTTTGCTCTCTTAGTCGGCTCTTACAACACCCGTGGGGTGAATAGAGGAAGTGACACTTCGTATTCTAAGTCCATCACCACACAGACAATGAAATAAGATTTATTTATTTATTTATATTAAATTTATAAATTAAATAAAATTTACTTGAAATTCCGTTACAAATCTGTCATTTTATCTCTATCACAATATTCTTAATTATTACAAACTAGGGACCATAATTAAATTGAGTCTGACTAAAAGTTATTTTATATTATTTTCGATTCCAAAAACATTTATTTCTAGTGGGCGTAAATTACGACGTGCGTATTTTTACTCATTATTTTTCATATTTTTACTAATTAAATAATATGTAACGGTAACATTATACGCGTATAAAAAGTGAGAAAAATGGACCTTATGTAAACATGTCTTATCTCATTAAATTTCTAGTACCCTCACTCAACGAATTGTGCCTTAAAATCACCAGTCATCAAAAGAAAATCTGACCTTGTTAGTTTGTGTCAATAATGTACTTGTAATATATAATCTTATTATTTTATTTTCAACTGACATTTAATAGGCTCTACAATTTCTGTTACTTTAGATGAGAGATAAATAAGTATGTAATAATTCAGTTCACGCAGATATTTTATTTCTTTTTCGTTTTTAGGTCATATGACTTATTTTTTGTTCAAGACTCAATTAAATAAAAAAAACAAACATTAAAACATTATAATGAATAGTTATTATATATATACACACATACGACTATATGATGGCATGCTAATTATGGATAAGTTTTTGTTATAAATTGTTATACCTTAACTAATTTAAGAATTATTTTAATCGTTACTTGATTTGTTAATTTGATTTTAATTAGTTGAGAGAAATAAGAGTGGTAACCCCAAATAGGTGTCGCCACGAGTAATGACAACCGTCATGCACACCGATACCGTTACGGTGATGGTCAGCTATCACGAGGTGCACACAGGTTAACCAATTGGTTCTTTAATTTTCTATTTAATTTAAAGCTTGTTGATCTATGTAATTTTGTAAAATATTGTAAATATATAAATAATGAGATGTTGAACAATACAAATGTGCACTTATTTTGAAATTTTTAATACACCGCCCACCATGGGTAACTACAACTAAGACCGCTATGACGCCTCTTCTGACGCCCTGACATGTATATATATGTATATGTATACTCGTATTATTCATTCATTTTTATGTATATAATGTAATGATATCTATTTATAACTTCAGAATATATTGCACCTAATTTCTTGGGCAGTTGTGTTTAATGAATAGAAGTCGAGAATTGTAGTCACTATACTTATTATGAATGACAATACAGTATGGTGGGACCCACGCTATGGTGGCCTAGTAAGATGCTTTTTCAGCCCCGCTTGGGGACGTAAAAGGCATGACAGACATCGTGGTGGTGTAATAATGACCCATTTAGCACAATAGCTGTCACCCCTACATCAATGTGTCATAAAATATTGGTTAATATTTACCTAACTAGCAAAAAAATTACAGACAACAATAAAACATTGCCTATAAGGGCTGAATCGATTCACTGAAAACATAGACAGTCGGTAATATATAATTTAATAGGCTAGTTCTATACCCACGACCTTTGCCCTATCCAAGTTATTCATGCAAAATATTGCTTTTACTTGATCCGGATTAGCTTACTTTTTCTTTATCCCGAATAAAAATGTAAGGACTTATAAGTAGTAAAACTACTATAAATCATGTAATACGTTAGATTAAATCATCGTATGAGAAGATTTAATTTGCAGAATATTTGCAGTATGATTTAGCTTTTTCACAATTATATGGTTCAAAGATTTACAGTAAAATAACATAAATATGTAGAAAATATAATAAGAATAACGTTAAACTTTGTAAACGATGTGAAAAAAAATTATAAATACTATTTTGAGTTACAGAATATATAGTGTTACCATTTCCATGCTAAATAACATCACTTCAAAGGGAAGAAAAATTTGAAACTAACCTGGAACCAACCCGTATGGACAGCGAGGAATAGCAATTTGCCTCCGTGCTGATGAAAGGCCCTTGTCCAGCAGTGGTCTGTAAAAGGCTGTTGAGTGATGTTTTTCTAGAATCTTTGAATCTATTTTTATAACTCTTAAATATTGATAATAAGGTAAAAGGATAATAAAACTATTAAATTCTCACGTAACTAAACAATTAAACGCAATGCAAGTTACCGTTGTCTTACATTTTATTTTGAAACGTTTTATTAACTTCACCTGTATGTTTGTTTGTTTATAACTGATTTTTGTAAGCGTGTTTTATTAGTAACTATATTTATTATTTTAATCAGAAACACAAATAAAAAAATAGTGTTGTTAGCAATACATGGTGAAGTCTAATCTATAAATAAAGATAGAGAGACTAGGGAACGCAGAACTTCAAGCATTTTCAACTTTTTAGGTAGTTATTATATTCTAAATAATTATTATATAATAAGTAAATAAAAAAAATTGAAATACATATTACACAGTTTCATAAAATGTTTACAACTATAAGCCGAGATTCTACTCTGAAATCAATGTAACACCACTTGGCACTACTCCAAATATGTTTGTAGGACGTAGGTATAGGCAAATCGATTGGGAATACGCGAGGGCAACACTGAGTAAAATATAATTGTGAAGGCGGAAACTTCCCTACAGTTCAAATATTGAGCAAATATGTTGGCTTTGTGCGCAATTGGTTTTCGGAATGATCGACGGTGTTTTACAAAAGAACGTTGTTCGGCCTCCTCGATTTATGAACTTAATAACAAGAGTGACCTAAAAATCCGAGGACAGATTTGTTTCGATTTTAATGTTGATGTTTACATTGGAAAGAAGAGATTTTAGTAAACTAGGTGGTTGATCTAAATGTACTAATATTCTGCTGATTTCTTGTCCACTTACTCCTTTGGATTCTGTTTAAAAACAAACATTTTTCATTTTAAATTTGATTCTGTTTTTTTTTATAATAACCTAGGGTCTCTACACCAGAAATGCGTTACCCTTTAGCTGATTTTTTAAAATTAGTTTAATAATAGATTTTATTGCTTAATTAGAATTGGACCAGATGTTGAAAAATGAAAAACAAATATACAAATTACATTATTATAACGGTGAAAGTTCGTCAGTATGTAACTCACGAACTTTCACCTTTATAATATTAGTGTGGTGTAAGCTCGTGGAATACAATAAAAGAGTTCATTTATATAGACCTTATTTACTTCGATATATAAATAAAATAGTAAGGCTTAATTCGTAAGCAAATAATAAGGTTCTCCTTTAGAAATACTCATTTATTACTTAGGGATTCTTTACAAAACAGACTGTAACATGCGAATTTATGAAACTTAGTTAAACAGTAATTAATTTATAAGATCTAAGATGTAAAGGTACATTTATAAATGAGACAGACAAAATTTATAATTTGATAGTGAGTACCGCCTTGAAACTAGGTTGACAATTTGTTCCGAAAACGTTTATGCTATGCAAAAAGTTTTTGTAAAAGTGTACAGTAGTAGCGTGTAAATTATCCAAGTTTTGTTGCGTTGAACGAATGGTGTTGCTTCGATATTGGTCTACACAATTTCGGGTAGCGCTCCCCATAATACAAAGGATAAAGAATGCGGAGTGAAATGAAATATGATGTACCTACTTAATAAAAAGCAGATACAGATTGAACTCACTAAAAGTATGTCATAGAAATGTGCTTTTTATTTATTCATAACTATACACACTATACGCACTCTTACATTAGGTAAGAGAAATAGTTTTGATCACAATTTTTAAAGTTACAGTTTTCTAAGTAGCCTGGACAGTAAGAATATGGCGTATGGTGTAGTTTATTTATTCAATTCGCGTAGTATTCATTATTTTATTTATTATTTGCCGTATATCAATGACACTTCGAAAATGTAATCATAGTTTACTGACTAACTTTATACCATAATTAGTAATTTTTACTTTCTAGTACTACTATTTATCAAATGTAAAGGGTGATTTTTTAAGAGTTAAGCTTTTCAGGTTGGCAGGACAGGTTGTTAATGACGTCCAAACGGCTGCTGTCTAAGTGAAAAGTTTTCAGTATACTTTGCCATTTCATCATCGAAAAACTTACAAACGAACAACGATCGTAAATAGTTGAAATTTATTATAAAAATTCGTGCTCTGTGAAAAATGTGCATCGTTTATTACGACCATATTATGGTCAAAATAATCGGCTTGGGGAATCAACAATTCGTGCTGTTATCACCGAATTTCGCACCAAATTTACTTTGTTGGACACTATACCATCGACTCGCATACCTACAGTGCGTACCGAAGACTATATTGCAGTCGTAACGTCCAGTGTTGATGAAGATCGTGAAATGTCAATTCGTCACCGTTCTTAGCAATTGGGCATGTGTTACTCAACCACATAGAAAATTTTACGTGTCGATTTGGATTTAAAAGATTGTAAAATTGTACTCCAACAAGAATTAAAGCCGAATGACTTACCACAACGTCTATTTTTTGGTTAATAGGTCTTACAACAACTCGTTAAAAATCCGCTGTTTTGTTGAAACATTGTGTTCAGCGATGAGGCTCATTTTTGGCACAACGGATACGTTAACAAGCAAAACTGTCGTATCTGGAGTCTTGAACAGCCACATGTCATTCAAGAATTACCGATGTATCCCGAGAAAACGACAGTTTGGTGTGGTTTATGGGCTGGTAGCATCATCGGTCCATTTTTCTTCAAAGACGACCGTGGAAGAAACGTTACCGTCAACGGCAAACGATATCGAGCCATGATACGCGACTTTTTTTTACCCTGGTTGGCTGAGTTGAACGTGGTTGACATGTGATTTCATCAAGATGGTGCAACATGCCACACAGCTCGTGAAACAATGGACATTTTGAAAGATTAATTCGGTGAGCAACTTATCTCTCGAAATGGCCCTGTGAGTTGGTCTCCAAGACCATGCGATTTAACGCCCCTTGATTATTTTCTGTGGGGTTATGTGAAGTCGTTAGTCTAGGTAGACAAGCCGAAAACGATTGATGCCTTGCAAGACAATATAACACGTGTTATTCGTGGAATATCGGCCGGAATGCTCGAAAAAGTGACGCAAAATTGGACCTTCCGAATGGACCATTTAAAACGGAGCCGCGGACAACAATCACTTGAAGTTATCTTTAAAACGTAAATGGCAAAGACCAATTTATCGATTTTAAGAAAAAAAATTAATAAATGATGCATATTTGAATCTTTTATTTGATTTTTAAAAAAACTACGCTTAAAAAATCATCCTATACAAAAATAATGGAAGATTTAATAAAATCACTTAAAAGACGCAACTCTAGTACTTATTTACAAAAAATAATTAAATTAAACTATTCGTTTAATAGCCTAAGATAAACAGTGTATGTGTTACTACATATCGCATAAAGTAACTACTTCACTTACAGTACAACATCTGACCTAAAAAATTTGAAGTCACTCCTTTCTGATCCCACTTGGGTGTACTTTGCCTGCATTATTTAGTAGGGTAAAATTACTTTAAAGGTGGGTCGCATTTAAACAAATATTCTATCATGCCCTACAAATAATTCGATATACAGAGTTTTATCAAAATAACGAATCAGGGCCTACTTTCTGTAATAAAATTGGCAAAATAACACGATAAAAAAGCAATAGCGAATTGTATCTCTCCGAACCAGGCGAGGCGGAGAATGGAACGTTGACTTATTTCCTTAAACTGAAATAAGGTTAACTCATGTTTGTCTTTCTATTTAGGTTAGAATCTACTAAATTATCATGTAAATACATACCCAGCATTGTTTATTATACGCATGAACTATTCCACGACATAAACACACTTGGCTCGATTCCAAATGTCGCTGGCCAGAAGCCTTAGTAATGTACACTAAATTTGTCAACATGTCTCGCCTTTCACATACTTTTACAAAAACTAGACTTCAAACTAGATATCTTTTGTTATGTTATATTAACAGTTTTCTAAGAAAGACAGTTCTTAGACAGAATACAACTCGAGATTTAGGTGCATTCAAGTTACTGAGACTACTTTTAAAATTAAAAAAATACGCTTTAATGTCATTGATACACTTGTCTATTGTAGAAGTTTATAACTGTGTAGTAATACATATTCAAAACTAAGCGGAGCCTGTAATGTAATAACCCAATTGTACATAAACGTACACATATTTCAACGCATACATTTTATAAATAAATGACACATATACATTTAAGTATTACCGTCTACATTATACAATTACTTGCCCGAACCTATGACTTCTGGTTTAGCAGTTTCGAGTCACTAATAGTAGTCATTATTCCTTAAATTAACTGTTTAAAATTGTGATTACTGAAAAGTACTTAATCAAAACAAGTTAAATGACATCTATCAATTGATATGTAGATAACAATCAACTGATTATAATAAAGTACTTTATATATATGCATATAAACATGTAAAAATAAAAATGGAAGGGCAATAATATTAAACGATAAAACCATGCAAAAGCCAGTTTCGTTAGAAATATGAGATAAGCTAAAACTGTACGCATTTTAGAGCAAAAGTAGTTTAGGAAATGGATCAAAAATATATGTAACTGTGGGCAAAACTATTGTGGGCAAGCTATTGTTCATAGCCAGTATATATCAATTTTACCCTTTGGGTACATATTTGCTTGCTGTTCACGTCGCAACACCCATATTCTACCCTCGCTCATAAGTAACATTACATAGAATTTACGCCAACTTTTCGGAATACTACGTAATGGGGATAAGTGCAGTTCACGAAAATCGTAACTTTTTTACTCTCACAATCTATCTTTTTAAATAAAGAATAAGAGAATAATTCTCACTGAACTTAAAAAAATTCATTCGTAATTTTTTTTTACATTCGAGTTACGAAAAGTAGAATTGGCCTACATTCTTCGAAAAAGATAGCTTACGTTACTCGTGCGTGCGCTGAATGAGAAAGGATTTATGTAGGTGTTCCAGACAGTTTGGCAAATGTAACTTGTTATTTTTGAATTGGAAGAAAAGGATTGCTGACTACTTACTACAATGTCTGCTGAGCCTAAACAAAGATTCAGATTTTTTATAAAATAAATTGAAGCTGTATAACTCAAAGTTTCATTAGCATCAGTTTTCAAGAATAGTAAAGAAAGACATACTACATAAAGAATTTTAATTCGTACAATCCTATAACCGTCCATTTGTTAAATTAGTTTTCGTTATGGAACTTGTAGTAAAAAGTTATGGCAGCTCGCCTCCAGACAATAGTTTATTTCTTTTAAACGCAAACAAGCTGCCTTGTGAATGTTGTTTCATACCTTTTTGAATTTAAATGTATTAACGTTTGACAGTTTTTGTATCTTAATATTACACATTGTAGATGAATAAATTATTATTAAGTTGCGTTACAAGATATAATACTAGCAACAGTCAAAAATTAACGCAGTTAGTTTTATTTATCTGTCTATTATCTATTTTGGTAACATTACCGTCAATAACTTAACTATCTAATTTATTTATTTTAATAATGAATTAATAAATACTGTAAAGCTCTAAAAATTAAGTAGGTATATCTTAAGCAGTTTATTTAATTATGTCTCTAAGATATTTCACTGAAGCACTCACTATTTCCGGTTAATAAAGGGGTGAGCTAAAATGGTGTGTGTTCTAGTCAGTTGATTAACGGTGACCGACTTGTGAACACACAAAATAATTATCGAGATTAAAGGGAGATTATAAGTATTATACTTCAAGCGAAGAATTTTTATTTCACGGATTCTTACCTAAATATCACAAGTGCCTCAAGGAAGTAATTGAATTGCTCAATCCGTAGTGGTTTCAGTGCAATTTAATAGAGACACCGTACTATGGTGTAACTACAATCCAGAACTGCGCAATGAAAGTATCTGAATTGATTAATATTTAGATTTGCAACTGTATAACATCCACGGTTGGGCTGCAGTCCATCAAGCATGATCATGTCACCTGGATCAAGGATTCTCTTTTTGTATTGGAGATACATTTCACCAGTGCTCGACAAATTTTAATTGATATAAACTGAAGTTTAACAATTGATTTGATCGTGATGAGAACATGTCTTTTAATACAAATGAACAAGTTAGGATCTATAAATTATAAGATTGAGTGAGAAATTATTTAGTTTTGTAAAATGTATGTACATGCAAAAATCAGTTTAACGTACGACAACTGTAATAACAAAAATATAGGTCAAACAAATATTTTCTTTGTAACAAGGGACGAAAAAATAACAGCGTCACGGATACTACTCAGAACAGACGCAAATTGCCAACCAACTGTTAGAGGAAAAATATTGTTTAACTAACAACAATACTTTTGAAGTGGGGCTCTTCCTCAACTAGTATTCAACGAAAAAGGAATGAAATTAAAAAAAAATGTATTCACATAAAAGGTTTTTTTCAAATCACTAACGTTAGTGAATATGTGTTTTTTAAAAAACACTCGTCGGTCAGTATTTGCAAAAGGTGACGGTTTTAATAAATACATATATGGACGTCAACGGTTACATGGCATCATCAATTTTTCATTGAGATTTCCCCTTTCATTTTCACATGGCACGGTTTCCTGTAAATACATAATTGATTCGTTCATTTAAAATACATTAAGCAGACCGGACACGATCAGTCTCAACAACGAAGGTACGAAGGTAATTTCCGTGGCTAGCCGGCTAACCATGCAGCGAAAGTAGTAGGGTATCTGTTGTACCTTAATTGTTGACCCTAATGACGTAGGCAATGGATCTAATTAATGTTGTGTGTCTACACATTTTGTTCATATTTGATCACTTGATTTTGTACCGACGCGTTTTTAATTAAGCCGATGTAGACAGTCCCTAAATATATTCTGTGTATATTGTTAAGTCCCCTCACGGGTTTGTTATTTAAATAAGTTAATGAATATTTAAACAAGTAGGTATCTAGAACACCGATTGTGGGGCTGTAGTAAAAACTCTTCATTTTGTATTCCCTCTGGTAGTATTTATTGGATTGCATACATATATTAACTTTGAATAAATATTATCTACGCAAACAAAATAAAATATGAATGAAAAATTTGTACTACAATCATTTGAATAAAGTTTATTTAACTAAAACTGATAATAATTAGAAAACCTGGGTAATAAATTACTTGCTTAAACCTGGTAACGTTATTTCAACTCTGAATGTTATAAAATTAAAAAAAAATACATGCACCTTGAACAAAATACCTTTAACCACCATTGATGGAGAGATTGATGAGAAAAATGTAAAATTATCGTCTGACTAGTTCAATATCTCTAACCGTACAAGGTGAAGTGAATCTGCTATTTTTAATTACTTAAGAAAGTATTATTATTATATTAGTAGTGGCACCTCAAATGATGAATAAACCTTATTTACAAGAAATTTGTGTAAAGACCACTATGAGGTAACTAGGTAACACACTGTTTACTTATATACGTCATATAATTTAACAATGCAGAAATAAAAAGTTATTAAATAGAATGATCTCAGAGAAGCTTAATTCAAACAAAACAGTAACAAAAAAAATCAAACACTTCAAACAAAAACGTTTAAAACGAACGTTCATTTCACTGACATGAACACAATGTGGCCACCACTAAAAGCTTATTCACAGCCACTCGTTTAGATAATAACTGAAACAACAAAGCGGATTGTGGTGCACTTTGAAAACTTTTTACTATTTTTAATTTGTTAACGTCAGAAACAGTAACTATGATATTAATAAATAATTGTAACAAATATTGTAGAAAATAATTTAATAAACGAAAGTAGTATGTAAACTGCTTCCATTCTAAATTTTATTACCATCTATTGTGATTGTGTTATACAAGGCAGAAAACAAATTAATTAACACTTGAGAAAAGCCTATAAAATAAAAATATCATATATTATAAAAATTGTTTATTTAGAAGAAAGCTAATTAGTGGTATATTATTTTTTATAAAATACATCGTCTAAATGACCACCGTTTCGACGTTTGCACTCTTTTAAGCGAGCACCGAAATTTTCCAATGCCAGGAGATCGCCGATCGATTAATAATATAGACACGATTCTTCAAATAATCCCTTAACAAGAAGTCTGCTGGGGATAGATCTGAACTTCTGGGTGGCCATGAAATGACGCCTCGTCTGGAAACGTCTTTGACAATCGGCAGAGACTCATTGGATGTGTGACAAATAGCTCCATCTTGTTGAAACCATGTGTTACGATTGTAGCCAGCAAATTCCAGTAGCATCGGTTCCAAGAACTCCCGTAACATTTTCACATATTCAGCAGAATTAACAGTAACCGAAGGGCCGCAAGAATCTTCGAACAAATAAGGTCCAATGATTCTTTTTGCTGAATTTGCAGCCCATACAGTTACCTTGGGAGAGTAAAGTAGTCTCTCATATTTAGTTTCAAGATTTTCACTGCTTCAACACCTGTAATTTTATTTATTTACACGTCCGTTGAGGTGAAGATGGGCTTCGAAAGAATAAGAAGTTGTCAAAATTACTGAATCGTTCTAATATTCTTTCAGCATACGAATTGTGCACTTTTAAATCATTAGGTTTTAGTTCCTGCACTATCTGGATCTTATATGGATCTGATTTGAATGTAATTTCAAAATACGGCGTAATGATGTCCAGGACAACCCTAATTCAGCCGAACGTTTCCGCGTCGATAAATCTGGATTACGTTGACCAGAAGCGGAAACTTGCTGCACTTTCTCTTCGGTCCAAGAAGTCTCTGGGTCTCCAGTTTACTTCATATTTATCGTAAATCCTATCTCTTCGAACTTTTTCACGCATTTCTTTATTGAAGAAGCACTCGGACACTGTTTTAAGTCGTGTAAATCATATTCAACGCGAAATAAGCGTCTCACAGTAATAAAAGAACTATTATTTAAGTAAAATTGTTTGACACAGTAAGCGCGCTGCGGTGAAGCGATCCATTACGACAAAATTGCCGAGAAACGAGCTAGTGGTCAGACTGCTCTCTGCACCTCGCATGGCATTTGTTTACGTACGATGTTAGATTCAAACGTTAACGAATTCATGCCCCACCCTTTATATTGAATTTGATCTAATCTGTGGAATTATTTTATATTTACTTCTGCCAGGCGTTACACTTGATTTAAAGTCAATTTTTTAAATCAATTTTGCAGTGCAAAGACAATGAATTTATTCAGATTATTAATATCTCTCATATAAATATACCAAAAAATCAAAACTACATAAGCTCAAAGTAAAAAGCTTAAAAGTGACAAAAGAAGAGTCAGTCATTTGGCTAAACTAAGTCTTAAGGGAACGAGCGGGTACTCTCTAAAATATAACATTAATAAGATATGTTTAAAAGTAATAGAATATTTTTATCCTTTTATCTTTTCCTTGCTCCATTTAACCTTTAAGTACTGACGTGGGTGTCTCATAGACGGTGAGTTAACAAAAATAAGCCTTATTTCGAATCTGTTAAAGATACCCCCGCGCTCTTCCCTGTAGCTTCGGGATTGAACACGTTGATTAATCAGTCGAGCGCTCACTAGCCGCGCGGCAACACGTTCGGCTGTGGAGCTGCGCAGTGTCTCTCAGACGTAAGGTCAGTATTGATGTTACAGATCTGTTAGACGTCAGATCATTATTAGTGTGTAATTTTCTAAGTGTCTATAAGACGTAACCTCATTATTCATCGTATTATTTTAGATGGATCAACCAAGTACTTCGAAAAGTAGCCGCAAAAGAAAAAGATTGGTTTGCGCTACTAGTGAAGACTTCGAAGATACTCTACAATGTTGGATAGAAAAGGAAATTGAGGGCAATTTCAGCGATGTTGACGATGATCAGGCAGACCCAGATTTCTTTTTACAATCTGATCACGAAACGGAATCGGAGCAGTCAGAAGACGAACAAAATAAGGAAAATGAGAATCAGTTACAAAACAGACCGATCACCGAGTCTCCTCTTGATGCCAACCAAGTTTCAAGACCTTCAACTGTAAGTCCTCTTTCAGTTTCAAATGGTAATCAGTATTATTATGGGAAAAATGGTTTCAAGTGGTCAATTGAAGAATCTTGTACCAGATCGAGTCGTACAGCAAGTCATAACATTGTTGATATTCCTCGACAGCAACCCAAAACATTTACGGATTCTGAATCTCTATGGCTTGAGTTATTTGACACTATTATGATCGATACCATTGTTAGCTGCACTAATCAAAAACTATCAGAAGTCCGTACGAAGTATAAAAACCCAAATAAAATTGAACTAAGACCTACCGATTGTGAAGAAATGAAAGCTTTCCTGGGTTCATTGTTTTATACCTCCGTCTTCAAATCGAACCACGAGAACACTAAAAGTATTTTTGCTACTGATGGTTCTGGGCGTGAAATTTTTCGTTACGTGATGTCTCAATTCCGATTTCTTACCCTCTTGAACTACATTCGTTTCAATGACAGTACCACTAGATCACAACGCCTAGAAACCGACCCGTTAGCTGCAATTTCAGATATTTTTCAACTGTTCATTACCAATTGCAAGAAAGCATATACTCCCGGAGCTTATCTATGTGTTGATGAGATGTTAGTTCCATTTAGAGGCAGATGCAAATTTTTTATTTACATGCCCAAGAACCCGGCCAAGTATGGCTTGAAGATTTTAGTTGTGTGTGACGCAGAAACCTTTTATGTATATAATGCATACATTTACCATGGAAAAGACTCCGATGGTTTGGGACTAACTGAAACTGAGAGAAAGCTCGCCATACCAACTCAGTCTGTATTACGATTGTGTAAGGATTTTAAAAAACCAATCGAAATATTACAGCCGATAATTGGTTTAGCTCCATAGAATTGATGGAACAGTTGAAAGATAGAGGTCTGACGTATCTTGGCACTTTGAAAAAAAATAAAAGGCACATCCCACCGGAATTTCAAGCATCTAAAACTCGCCAGCCTGAAACATCGTTACACGGTTTTATGAAAGACTTCACCATTGTTTCATATGTCCCTAAAAAGTCAAAAGCAGTACTGTTGATATCTTCAATGCACCACACAAAGGAATTGGATTCACTGTCAAAAAAATCGCAAATAATAATGGACTACAATAAAACAAAAGGGGGTGTTGATGAAGTTGACAAAAAATGTTCCAATTATTCATCAAATCGTAGAACCAGGCGCTGGCCACTCGCAATTTTTTTCAGAGTCTTGGATTTGAGTGGAGTCAACGCTTATGCTCTGTACAAGACCTGCACTGCTGTTCGTGATATTCCTAGAGCACAATTTCTTCAGAACCTTGCCTACAGTTTAGTTTTGCCGCACTTGAAACGCCGAGTATACAATGATCGATTGCCGAGAGAATTGAGATTGACAATTGCACGCGTACTTGGTCCAAATAAGCCCCCGGAGCCTGAAATAATACCCCCTGAAAGTACAGAAGCAGCAAGAAAAACATGCAAAATCTGCCCATCAAGACTCAAAAGACGTACTAAGCACAGTTGCATTGAATGCCGCAAGCCTATTTGTCTGGGCTGTTCAAAAACAATATGCGTAGACTGTGTAGACAACAAGTAATTTATTCCAAAATATTTACGTAATTTTAGAAGCATTTTCAACCTAAGTAATACTATTATTAAGACTGATGTTTTAAATGTGAAAAAATTGCCAAAAAATGTCCAAATAATTCTATTGTAGATAAGATTAACATATATATTCTTTAAGTAAGCGAAATATAGGTCATATAATTGGTACCAAATAAATACAGATCTCATATGAAAATGTGGTTTTTTGTTACACTTTCTAATAGAATAGTAATAAAAGGAAAATAATACAGTTAAATATGTGTAAATTAGTAAATAAAAGTAATCCTTTTCGATTATTTCTTAAATCGTCTGAGATACGTCACGTCACCATTCATGATATGACTAAATCACGTCAGTTCTTAAAGGTTAAATTCTTATTAAACATTCTTACTTTTGTTCATGGTTGTTTACACTCAATCGAAAACATAATGTATAGATCTATTGTACGACTCTATTTACGAGTATTACGAATATTTCCCGATATTTTCTAGTTTTACGAGCATACAAACGCTTTTATCAAAACAACAATCAAGTACCAGTATCTACTGACAAAACAGTAGAAATCTGTGTCAGCTTGTTGTTCCTGACCAAACTGTCGTATTTGAACAAGCATCCTAGTTGAACACCTGCACCCAGTACAGCAAATACAAACTGCAAAGTTAAATACAAGTGAGGAGAAGCTCGTTCCTGGACATGTTTATGGATCAACATATGTGGGCGCAACTAGACTATATTTTGTTGTCCTTATTTAGGCATTTAGTGGGAGTATTATATACTGACTACATATTTACATATATCATACTTATACCACTCGTATGATGCAATTTTTATCATTTTTATAACGCGACGAACCGAAATTTGTAGATACAATGAGTCCTACAGTAAAGCTTTTACATAAAAATTTACTTTGGCTTGCAAATTTACTAAAGGTTAGATATGGTTTTATGAGTATTTTACAAAAAAAAATAAAGAAAAATTTATACTTAAGCTTAGAGGAAAGTAACTGCATCAAAACAATCCTCATTACTGATTAAATCAGGGATCATCGGCCTTTCATAGTCCACTGCTGGACATGTCTCTCTTTAGAAAGAACATGTAAGACTAAAATTTGAAACAAACCCTATACCAGAAGGGTCAGTAGGGTATATTATAGGTATACATATAGGGTAATTTTCCCACTCTTTGCAGTGCTGTTGTCCCGCGTACCTTGATACCTTAGTCAGCTCTTACGACACCCATGGGATGAATAGGGGTGGTGATACTCTGTAGTCTTAATCCATCACCACACAGATTACTCAATTTAAAATATGTGATACTTTTGACGCAAAAATTTCGATAAAAAATATTACATACTAAAGAATTATGAAGCCGTGACATAACTTCGCCCTTCCCATTCGTGGTAATTGACCATAAAATAAGTAAATTAAATTAAATGTAAGTAAGCTAGGTAGCATTTACGCTGAGAACAGGACAAGTTAAATATGTGATCATATTTAATTAGGAAGAGTAACACATTCGATCTAATTAGCTAACAAAAATATTCTAGTTAAGGGCCGCTAACAAAAGTTTTGAAAATCACATTCATAAAATGCTTAGATATTTCTAAATTATACAAGTTATGTAAATTGGTGTCTAAATCATAAAACACACTTATTACTATTTTGAACATTTTATAAATAGCAGTTCATGGTTAAGATGAAATTAAAATATATCTTTGAGTATTTCTCAGAATAACTTTTACAAAACGGTTAATTAACATTTTCAGTATTCCGAATAAAGGTGATAACGTCAAAGTAAAACGCGTTATAATAATAAAGCTAACGCACAAAGCTACCTCTTCATGTTGAGTGTAATTAAAGTGTCTTTCTTTCCAAACTAATATAAATAACGTAACATATATTTAAAAACGGTTCTACTTGTTCACAATTTCGTATAAAAGGAAAACAAACAAACCAATGTAGTGTGTATAGGACTACAATAATTCTACACGTTATGTTGTGTTCACTTTGATACACTGAAAGTACTTTCGAGAATATAATGAATAATTATAAAAACTTTATGCTTTACATTTAGTTATTCAGCATATTATTACATTTAATTTCTGTATAATAATATTACCTTACGTTGAAAAGTAATTTAAATAGCAGTAATTTAAAATTTCCACGCTAAACCTTAAATTTTTGTTGGCTGTGTTTAGTACAACATTTGGTTTACTGTGATGTAACTTAATGTTATACGTATATCTCCTAAATGATCTAATCGTTTGATCTTATGGAATATTATTTCTTATTTTCTTTATTTTCATTATACCTCGTCTAAAATGTAGTTCTATCGTAACTCCTATAGCGCAGAAATGATAAAATAACCTTTAATAAAAAACTTATATTATAAAAATATGCTTCCTAATTTCATTCACTTCACTCGTGTAAAGTATTTTTTCCACCCCTCGAGAACAATATATTTTTTTTCTGAAAAGACACCCTTGTCCTTCTTTGGGTAAGAGGGTTAGGGGTTAAGAGTACGAGGTCATGTATATGGCTATTTAAAAACATTCTACGTTACACACAAGTAAGTATTCATATGAGTTTTACATGCATATATGTATCTGTCTGTCTTTGAATTTCGTATATGACAACACACTATATTTAAAAAAATATCTTTTTCAATCAATTTCTCATGTTTCAGTAGTGGTTTAATCATAATGCTCCTCCAAGAAAATGAACTATCAAATTCAAAAATATTAATTTGTCAAGTAGATTATTCAGAGAAAAAAAATTTACTTCAGAAATCGTTTTCCGAATATTTTTGTCCTTTTATGGTGGCCAATTTAAACTTGCTATTCGAAAACTACTCTCCTACACTTTAACATACATAACAACCAATTTTCTAAGTGCAAAATATAAGTTTGTATTCACAAAAACGTTTTAGAAATTCGTGTGATACTACACATTTACACCTTTTAAATATTTTTTCTTTTCTTATGCTGTGAGAATTTACTTGTGCTTCACACATGGCCACAAATTTTGATTGTGAAAATTCAGAACTAAGATTTTTTTCAATGAACATCTCATATTATTCGAAAAGAAAAGGATATTGATGAACAGACAGATGGACAACGATGTTAATCATTTATATCATAGTTTTTAAAATATAACTTGATCACTGTGACAGTAGTTTATGACGCTTACGACATAGTCTGCATGTTTGCCGGTAATTTTTTTTATTTTTAAATTAATCTAAAAATAAGATTACAATTAAAAACAATCTATGAAAATGTTATTGAATTTAAATTGCACTGGATCACACTTCACTTGAACACTGGATCTAGGAGTCCCATAATATCTGTCAAAATTGATTGGTCACTGCCACCGACCACTGCCTCTGATTCTATTTAAAATATATATCTCAATTAGCGAACAAGCAAAAAATTTGGGAATTTTAATGGACAAAACCTTATCTTGGGAACCTCAAATTCAGGAAGTAAGCTGCAAAAATAATTTGCGAAGGCTGCGAAATTTACTTCCGACATCTACTAAAGCTACTCTTGCACAGACGCTTCTTCTTTCGATAATCGACTATGTCGATATCAGCTATCTTGATCTCACTAAAGCGCATCTCGGTAAACTTGAGTGTTGTCAAACTTTTTGCATAGATTCATATTTAGATAACGCAAATATAATCACGTTTCCCACTGCCGTCAAAACTTAAGTGGCTTGCAATCTGATTTCGCCGAAATACTCATGACCTTACTTTTCTATATAACTTTTTATTTAATCCATCAACTCTTCTTTACCTACAATAACGCTTTAAGTTCCTTCATGACACACATTTAAAATGTCTAAGATCTTCTGAAAACCTAAGAGTGGAAATATCAAAACATTCTAGTGATTTTTAAACAAACTTATTCTCCATAGAAACAATACGTTTATGGAATACCTTATCGATTTCTATCAGATGTGTGCCGTCTGTTACCACGTTGAAAACCATGTTGTATGAGCATTATCTGTCTTTCATAATTGGAAATTAATGTATAATTAATAATAATAATAAATATTGACATACAACGCCATCTAGTTTCAAATCAAGCAAAGCTTGTACTATGGTAATTGGACTGATTGATAAAATATTTATATACTTTTTTTTGTAAATACATGCATATTATGCATACAAAACATCAATACTCCGAAATAAATATTTGCAGACCATACAAACATTTGGTCCTACCAGGGAATGGAACTCGAGACCTCAAGCACAGGAGTCACTTTCGCAATCGCCGCGCTACCGAGGCAATTAAACGTATGTAAGTAAGTATTTTAAAATGTATATGTGTGTGTATGGTATTTTATTTTTTATTATCATTTTAATAACAGCTAGCTGCGTGACTTGAAAATGATAATAAAAAATTACTAATTTCACAAAAAATATAGTCACATATGTGTATATAGGTCTTGTTTTAACAATTTTGAGACTAAACTTCCTAATTTTTACATTTTTACACCTACATCGAACTTACGTCCTTATATTATTTTCTAAAATAATTAATGAAATAAAAATACGAACTTTAAAATAAGATTTAGGCAATATCACTTCGATCATCAATATATCAATTCGATCGCACTATGTTGCTAGTGGTATGGTGATAATGGAATGACTGTATGTCACATTTCTTTTTCAATCTCGTCAAAAATATATACAAGAATGCAAGGTTTGTGAATATTCATCAATCGTAGCAACTTTTTTTAGCAGCAATTCTTTAACCACCGCTCATTTACTTTGCAGCCAAAAATAATTTCATTTTTAATTTATTATTAATTTTTATTTTATTTACCATTCGCCATGAATGATAAGAAGTGTTGTCTATTATGATTGTGTATGGTTTCATCTTTTAGGTTATTTACAAAAGTCATATACCATTTTCAATTTTTTTCCGAAATTCATTTCTGTAGTTTTCATGAACTTAAATGCGAAAAGACCGTTTAAAAGTTGCCATAACAGCGACAGACGTTAGATCAATTTTAAACTTCTTTAATAAATTATTTAATAAGGATTATCGATTTAGATCTATTATTCTCAGTCCGGTATGACCTTGTACCTGAGCAAGCATCATGTTTTTATAAAATGTTTGCTAGGTATTTTGGAACTTTCGAGGTACATTTTAGGTGTAAATTTTTACATTATACATATCTACATATATATACGTTTACGAATTTTCAAATATCCATAAGACTACAGTGAAAGAAAATCATCATACAACAGTTTTGAAGGCGATTACAGATTGTAATCGTCTAAACGTATTCTATAAATACAGCTTGTACAGAAAATAAATAAAAAAATACCTAAATCCAACCCCAAGTTTTCAGAAGGCTTCAGGCATTTCTAACGTATTTCATAAAAGAACTCAAAGCGTTTTTTGAGGTAAAGAAGGGTTGGACGTAATAAACAAAAGTAATACAGAAAGCAAATGAAAATACCAGTACCAATATATTCAAGTAGTAGAACCACGCTGTTTTCAGCACAAACGGGCCGGTTCGACCGGGGCAATACTACTCTCTCACAGAAGACCAACTTAAAGCGACAGCATCCACGCTGTCATGTTTCTTGTATAATGACAGTGAGAGTCTTCGTGGTAATTGTGTGAGCCTTAGGCTGCCACAATGACTATCGAGCCCTTCACGTCCCCAAGTGGAGCGTAAAAATCATCTCTCTAGGCCACCATAGTGTGGATCACCACACTGCATTGTCGACATTTGTAATAAGTATGGTAACCACAACTATTGGATTCTATTCATGCTTCACTTACTTTACTTCAGTGGAGTCACTTCGGCTGGTTCTTAAAATGGAATAATAAAATACGGGTAAAGTGGATTGGCAGCCACCTCGCCTCGTTTTCAGCATCGATATAATATTTGTGTAGGCATTATATTTTAAATAACTTTTTTTGAGCAAAAAAGAACAGCGAGAACTTATTCATACTCCTAATGTTGCACTTCATTTGTGATAAAACTCTCACGTAAAAGATGAAAATATACGAGTAGGTGATACAAAATGAAAATGTAAACAGCATCTTTTGGTTTTCATATTACTGAGGGTAGCTATTAAGTTTAACTACTATCGTAATATTGCTTCAATTGAACGAGGACCCTTTTATCAACACGTTTCCAGTCTATATAAATGTTAGTTTTTCGTAAGCACACCTGTATCTCCAATACATAGAATAAATTTGTAAATGTAAATGTGGAATTATACAGTAAGAATTATAGTAAGTTTGGTTGTACGCACATCCATAAAACTTTTTTTACAAAAATATTTGAACGTACCTAGTTTTTTTTTTTTTTTTTTAACGTGTGGAAACCCCCTCGGGCCGTCACCCCACCGGGGTTTACGGCGGGGTGGTGTGTCGGAATCGGACCGACTAAAACCACACGGTGTGCCACTCTGCGCCTGACATAGGAGGGACCGGGAACAGCTGTTATTACGACATCCAAATCCCTCCTAGCGCCTGCCCGCTCACACGGGCACCATCTGCGGATAAAACTCTCCTTTTAGGCGACGTACGGCACACGCGGACGTCACCTCCTCGCGGCTGGCCACTATAGCGGATGGAGGGGAAAACCCGACCCGTCCATCCGCGGCCACACTCAAGGCGGCATGAGACGCTGGTACGCGCGTCTCCGCCGCCCGGTACGCCGGCGGCGAATTGAGTCCGAGTGGAGGTCGTCCTCCCGGGCCTTCTCCGCCGCCTCCTTCCGCGAAATTACGTCTTCGCAGAAGGTTGTGACCGCGGTAAAACAACTGTCGCTACCGGCCATGGAGCGTATGACGGCCGGTAGCGAGAGATCTCCTCCAATAACTGCAGTGAGGACCCCACGCTGCGCCGCCCAAGCGGAACAAACCGCCAGCGTGTGCTGAGCCGAGTCCTCACTGCAGTCGCAGTGGTGACAGGCGGGACTCAATTCCTTCCTGGCGACCGAGTGCAGATACTTCCCGAAGCAACCGTGCCCGGAAAGGACCTGCGTCAGTCGGAAGGAAAGGGTCCCGTGCTGTCGCCCTGCCCACTCGGCGATGACCGGCTGGAGAGCCTCCACGGCGGCAAAGCCAGCACGTGGAGTCTCCAGCCGGGACGACCAACGAGCCATCGTGGCTAGACGAGCGGCCTCTCGCCACTCGCGTATCTCTTCGGGCGGGGGCCGTATGCCGCTACCCGCCCGGAAGTCAGCCGTTCGCCGATAAACTTCGGCGAGCACTTCCGCCTCCAAATCCCACGGGGGTGTTCCTGCCAAGGCGCACGCCGCCTCCGTCGATACGGTGCGGTAACCGCGTATGGCTCTAACCGCCAATATCCTCTGAGGGCGCCAGAGGCGAGCCCTATTCTGGGCGGTCAGAGCCGCTGCCCATACCGGCGCACCATACAGCGCCATTGACCGGACAACCCCCGGGTATAGCCGTCTCGTCGCGACGCTGGCTCCACCCAAATTAGGCAAAAGTCGCCCAAAGGCAGAAGTAGCGCCGACCAGCTTTGGAGAAAGCTGCCAGAAGTGCTCGTCGAAAAGCCACCTGCCGTCAAGCATCAGGGCCAGATACTTCATTTGGGCCTGAACCGGTACGAGGACCGAATTGACTACGATGGAGGTGCCGGCAGGTGGACCACGACGGGGCCCATGGAACAAAAGGGCCTCCGTCTTATCCAGGGCCACTCGCAAACCCAGCGCCTCAATACGCCCGACCACTAGAGAAACTCTCGTGGTGGCCAGGCGTGCCGCCTCTTGAAAGTTCACTCCCCGGGCCGTGACCAATGTGTCATCGGCGTAACAAATTACGCCCAGCCCGGGGGGGAGGCGACCTCGAAGGGCCCAGTCATACCCCACATTCCACAGGAGTGGTCCTAGGACAGACCCCTGCGGAACACCGCACGACATGAGCCGTCGCCTCAGAACACCGCTTCGGTCCTCGTACATGACAGTACGCTCCTGTAGATAGTCTGCCACAAGCCGCCTCAGGTACTCTGGCACCCCGTGGTAGTGGAGGGCCTCCTTGATGCAGCTAAATGGTAGACTATTAAATGCGTTGGCTATGTCCAATGACACTGCCAACAGCACGCCGCCACAGCCCACCGCCTCTTAGGTAACGGTCCTCAGGCGCAACACAGCATCGACTGTCGAACGCCCCGCTCGAAAACCGAATTGGGCGTAACGTACCTAGTTTACCGTAACGTTTACATAATAGGGGTTGAACACATTGCTGGTAATCAGATAGTTTAGGGTTCGATAGAGTAATTAAAAGTACAATAAAAAGAAAAGTAGGCGAAATTTGCTAACAAGGGAGAACTGAAGGTAATGACAGATTAAGGTCGCATACCTGTAACTTTAATAGATGCTGAACTATACGATTTCTCTATATATAGATTAATATTAAATATTCCTTTTATTTGTTAAATGTAAAATAGATTGCAAAATGTGGTGTAGTGAAATGCGAATTCCTTTATTTATTTTCTATGCTTTAGTAACAATCATTTGTTTTATTGTGTTGTATTATATTTTTACCTGTAAGCCTAAAGTTCATTCATATTAACATAAAACAGTAGCCACTTACGTAAACGTTAAGGATTCATTACGCTGAAAATACTTAAAAACATCAGATAAAGCGCAAAAGCACAGTGCGCACTTAAATCATACGCGGCTATCTTTTGATTAGTTGTACATTGCTATACAGTGGCCACCGTCCGTTCCACAAACCAGATTGTATCTATTTGCATAATTTTGTTTAGAAATGTGAGATGAACCTTTTGTGGCTTTGCATAAATGCATAAGAAATTTCTCGTGTTTTTTAGGAAGGTGTGTGTCACTTAATTGTTATGGAAAAGTTAAACCATTTTGTTAATTGACATCAGAAAACGAAGAAGTTCTCAATTCGAGTGTATTTTCTTTTATCTGTATTACGTCGTAATTTTTTAGCAGCAACGGCAAAGAATCAATGTAAAAAGATGTGAACGAAGACTTTGCCATCTCAGCACTAATTTCCTTTTCTCCGATGTTCTTTTTAAAATGTCCTTTTCTTGAAATATCTTTTTCTCAAAATGTCCCTTTCTCAGATATGCTCACATGTTACACTACAGGTTTACAGTGCTTATACTGAACATGTAAGTACACATTTAGAGGCACCAAAACTACAAGTATAGTGCCTGTAGTTTATGGCTTGCTATCAAACAAAAACGAGAAAACTTATATCAGGTTTTTACATTAATTTAAAATGTTATTAATTGACGGTACTATCATCGGTGACTACGAAATGGGTACTATAAATGTAATTAAAAAAATACTTTCTAAGACTAAAAAATCAGGATGTTATTTCCATTTCCAAAAGGCCACAAAGAAAAAGGCAAAATAAATTAATGTTGGGTGAAACTCGTAAAGAACGGAAACTTATTAGGCTAGCGACAGCTTTGCCTTTACTACCTCCAGTTTATATAAAAAATCGTTATAATTCTGTGATAATGTTTAATGAAAAAGTAAAAAAAAAAAATGCTACAAAATTTGGATAATAATGAAATAATTAAAAAAGTGTGACGACTTCTACATACAGTGCAAGCTCAAGATGTATCACAGCGCCATCTATCGATGACACACTGAACTACGAAGTAACGAACCACCGAGTAATTACAAATTCTGTATCGCGATGTAGGAACTCCGTGCCGATTAGCATACGTATAACTTCCCAACATCAACTGTAGGTCCCCACCTGACTGTATCGGAGGGACATGGTACTCGTTTCTCAACAGAAGTTTATTTATATTAAGCTTCTATATTAAAATTATCAAAAACCATCCAAAAATTAACAAGTTAATTCTCATACTGACGGTAAATGGTAGACAGCCGGTACTGCGTGTCAAGGTAGATAACACACAGATAGACAGACAGACAAGACACAGAATAAATAGAATAAACCCATTTCGATTACTCGTATATTATAAGATGATCATTGCTAATTTAATTATTAATTAATAAGAGATAAACTTATACTTGCTCCTAAAGTAAGCTAAGTTTTTGAAACTCAATTTTTTCTAATAAAAGTGACAAAAGGTATATTATACATATATGTTTGTTTTGTATTTATGTTTTAATGTATATACTAATTGCATTGTTGTCTAGAATAGTTCATTAAAAATATTGATAATCTACTCTTTCATTTGACAAATACTTTTATTTACATCTATCTAGAGGATGGTTTCAAATATCTAACGAAATGCAATACTGTCGAGTTGCGTGTTTACCGAACTGCGTGTCTGTTGGGTTTCGTTTCTGAGTAGTTGAAAGTATATATAGAGAACTGGCGAAATGCGTATTTAACCACTTACGTTTCTGATAATATAGTACTTATAATATTTATCGTATTGTTGAATTGTTTGATGTAAAATTCAACAATACGAGTAGGGGGCTTGTGGATTGGTGATAACCACGTAGGTTAATGCATTACAAGGTTAAGCAATTTTGAGAGTGGGTGACCATTCTTAACATATTGAGACCCTAGGTGCATCATAGAGTTCGCAAAGCCGTCGTTTAACATCGTACGAACATTTTTGTCTATCATTACGGCTAGGTGGAGCCCTAAAAAGTCCGACAACAGACTCCACAGAACTTTGATATCGCCGAGTACTTGGGTTGTGTTAGCCTGATGGTAGTCGCTCCACGCAAAAAAACGGCTTTCAGCCGTATCACACCAGACTTAAAAAAGTCGACCCTAACCTAGTTTGACACTGACGTATATACCTCTTCAACTAAAATAAATAACGATATTCAAGTTACCTAAAAATATCTAAGTCGTCTCTTCTTGTGATTTTCAATTTTTTTTAATATCGATCGAAATGCAAGTAAAATAAAATAACTTTTATAATTAAAATAATATGAATGATCTTAATTATGCTACATCTACGTAATTACTATCTACATAATTATTACAAAGTTGACAGTAGACAAAGCCATATTAAAAGTTTCTACAAAGACGCTACTGAAATCATCTAACAAAAAATCTAGAATGGTTGGTTACTTTGATCCTAGTATACTAACTGTGACATTATTTATCCAAACTGCCTCACCCAATCATTTCCTAGCCGTAATCGACCTTCATTTTTGTTCGATCTGAAAGCTGTTACATCCCTTAAATGATGAATGGTACTCACATATGGCGAAAGAGTCTGATCAACAAAATAACATAACATGTCACTATCAGCTAATTACTTCAATTATCATTTACTCCTCCCTTCTACATTTTGCATTGTTTCTTGTTTTTACATAAACCTATGCTAACGTACGGAATATACATAAACTACACCCCTAACCTAGTGCCGCTATGCGCTGGAACAAACACAACACAGACGTTTTTGTTTATTTGACTTTGAACGAACAGTGGTTCGAAAGATCAAATCGTGCATTCTCACATATTATAAATATTTACATAACGACAGATGCTTATTCTCTAGTGTTTTGTGCCACTGAATTAACGTTAATGAGATTCTTATAATATATGTAAAGATCTCACTCCGACGTGTGAATTGACATATTATACTAAAAGTGTAATGTGACAACTTCATAATATCCTGAAACAAAAGATATCACGAGTACTTTAATATTCATGAGAATAAGATATTAAAAGTGAAAATTTTTAACATCTTTTTTGTTATTTTCACCCCGTATTTATCTCAAGAAGATTTTTATAAGTAGACTGAAATGGAAATGTCCAAAGAATTACTTAAGCAGCTATTCATAATTTGAATTTTACATTTGCAAAATAAATAATGCATCGAGTAGAATATTCTAAGAAAAAGAACATTTATTCATTGAACAGCTGACATGAACAAAATATTTTTTTCTTAATCTGAGGAAAGAAATTGTAAAAAATCTTAGCATATGGTATAAATACTAGGCTTTACGAAAGCACTGTAGGTATATAATAGTCAGAACGTAAATAAGTAGACAAAAATGAAACCTTGAAAGTGATTTATAATCCATTATCTTTATAAGAAAAACAAGTAAGTAGTCTAGACGAAGTTACATTCAACACAGCAAAGTATGAGGTAAGCGACATGCTCCCCGGGCTAATAAAAACTAGCAGAAGCTGAATAAAGCGACAATAGCGCAACTAGGCGAGTGCTGGTACATCCGGGAACGCGGGCGGGTCAAGGTCACGGCTGGCGGATCGATGCAGCCACGACGCCCGCGCTACGACCCGCTACGCCGGCCTCGCCCCGCTTCGAAGCTACGCCACTACGCCCGAATATCCAAATATGCCAAGTTTGCCTTCTAAGCGCTTTTTAATTCCGCAAACCTGAATTCGTTCACTATTGACGTCATAACGTGTTGAGTTTCGGTACCACGTTTATAATTTATTTTCTTTGATGAAATTGGAGTATGATGGTAAGTAATAAATACTCGCCTCCGAGATTAAATTGAGTGAACGAGGTTGAAGTGGTTAGCTCGTCAGTGATGTAGTAGTAATGAATCTTTTTTTATTAAGCTAACAATAGAAAGTTGTAAGTATTTATAAATAAGTTAGTCTTATTTTTAGTTTTTCATTTCTTTTTATTTAACGGGTGTTGTAATCCTCATAATAATAATTAGAATTTGCATAGTGACTACTAAGCACAAATCTCCCTTATAGTTACTAAACGAAAGGATTACACTTTGATTATAGCAAATCCCAATTTAATTGTATTTGTATTTTATATAAATTGCATTGAGTTCAGTCACAAAACTTTATTGAATATGCATTGTATAATTATATAGTTAACAGAAAAGTATCACAGCTAAAACTGGTTTAAAAAACTTACCAATTACGGCAACAAAAAACCCAATTAAAGCAGCAAATAAATTTTTGACTTTTTATAAATGTCAAATCCTAAAACTAGTTTTTAAATACTAAAAAATACACAATAAATAAATCTTTGCCCGGATAGGACAAATATTAATAACAAACATAGAACGTAGCTCGAGTTAGAAATAGAGCCTACAGTCAATAAATATCATTTTGAGTGCTTTATGAAATTATATGTAATTGAAATACTCTACATGAAATGAATAACTGAACTTTCAGTGCTATAGATTATCCTTTGAAATCCGAATTATTCAAATATTTTTACTTTCTTTTATTGTAAACAGATTCGATCAAAGTAAAATTGATATAGTACTTGTCAACTACACATTCACAACACGCCTTATTTAATCACAACAAAACTCAAGTTTTCAATTGCAAAAGAATTATTTAAATCATTTTCAATATTATAAATTTCTAATGTGAGTTTTCACAAACGAACTACTCGAGCGAACATTGTAAAATTTTGTATGTAAATACGTTATCAGATGAATGAAACACGTATTTTTTTAAAACTAATGAGACATGATCGGATTGAATGTCAAAAGAAATTAATGCAATATCTATTGCAATGTTTTCGATAAATAATGATTTAGAAGGGCATTTTAGCTATTAACGAGTATACATGAAATATACAAAAAGGCCATCCAGATTCAGAACAACAATTTGTGGATCGACCACACTGTGCAGTAGGAAGTTGACCACTTACACTATTGGTGCAATTGTATAACTGGTTCATCGCTTCAAGTATTCGTATTAAAATATATTGAAATAGGCAATACTCGAAAACGAAAGACTGCTTAATACTTGAACATTATTTTAAAAATATTAACTTAAATAAAGATATAATTATTAACAAAAATGCGTATTTTTATCAGTAATAAGTCAACTACTGGTACATTTACTCTAAATCGAAAGTTTTTACATTTACTCTAAGTGAAATTATTCCAAAGAATTTTATTTGAAAATGTTGGCTTGATTGAGATCCTTTTTCTACTATTGTAGCCTACATAGATATGTTTAACTATAGCGCCATTGTTTCAAAGCTTTATTACCTCTGTGAAAATTAAAAATGTTTTCAAAGATAATGAAGTGGATATATCGGAGCGCTTCGAATTAATTAGCTTTCAGTTGATTGTTAAGTTTAATATTAGGATATGCAAAGAATTTCTGATTTTAAGCAATGTATAAGTTTGTATATTTCAGTATTATTTAATAGAAACTACGAGACTACGAATAATATCATGTTTACCGAATGGGATATTTAGAATTTATCGTACCTATTATAAGTTTATTTATCGATATTTATATTGAACATTAGGATACCATAAAACTACAATAGAAATACGTAAATATCGGTTTAAATTTTTTTAACAACCTAAAATATCTGTTGATTTAAAACAAACTCCTTGAAATACTGAATGAAAGCATTCACTTTGTGTGTACATTTCACAAAGAGCTGTCAGATGCTTTGTCAGGCTGTAATCTGGTTCTGTATTGCCAGATTGCTCTGAATAATACATCTGAGCTAAATAAGAACTAATGAAAAATTCAAATTGATTAACAAATCTTACTTTACCCGGCCAATTTGCGTACCAAATTAGTTTTAAGGAAGATATTTTACTTATCACATTATATTAACTTTAAATTGATAAATTGGATCAGATTGAAAGAGTTTTGTTAATTATTTAGGAACATAATTATAAAGCATTATTAGATATAAAATAATTTAAATTTAACAAGTTCATCTGAAGATTACTTAGGAATTCAAGCATCAATATTATTATACGAGTTCTTCGTAAAGTTAAATTAGACGAAACAAAAATAATTCACACGTAATGTTTCATGAACTTGTGTTTCATTTACCATTGAGCTACTTGATATGTAATATTATACAGTCATAAGTCGGACACGTTATTGACATTTTTTCTCATGTGTCTAGTTTGACACATGAGAAAAAATGTCAATAAAATAATATTAATATGTATCTATCATCAAATCACTCTCAATCACTATCATCAAAGTGATAATTGTGCCTATTTCAATAGTAACGTAACAAGTAACACATTTAACCTTTATTATTAATATCTGTACCTAAAATGTATGTTTCATGCAACTGTGTCACGTCAAATTTACTCCATGGCCTTGAAATTGACTTTATTGCTTCTGCGAGCGACAACCCTCCTCTGTCTCCTACGGTCATGGTCGCGATGCGACCTCTGCATTATACAGGGGATGTCCGCTCACCTCCGAAGCCGGCGCCCGAATGGCCTTCTACACGGTGAAGCTATATAGAGTGAGGGGGGAATGTTTACCCTCCTACTGGCCGCCGCCCGTGCCAGCTGAGCAGCGGCACGCTATATTTAGGTTGCGCTGTAAATGTTCGGTCCAAGTACGGAAAGGCACCTCCCACCTCACTCGAGGTGTGGGACGAGGAGGCGTAGGTATGTTCCCGCTACATAAGCGGGTAAAAGTTGAAAGTTCACCAACACCCCGCACATGAGTTCGCGCTCGTGTTAGAGAACGCTTCTTTATTTAAATTCTATTGCAACTTGTTCGCCATTGTAGTCTCAACAGAATTCGCAATGCCAATTCTAATTTTTCAATGTTGGTCGTACAGAGTTTTTTCTACTGTGAAAATTTGTGCAATTATTTGCTGAATTTCAATTTGACGGTGTTGTATGTCGTCATGTATTTAGATGGATTTTATTGTTGTTGCAATTGCGGTCCAATTCAGTTAAACAAGCTTTACAAATTGTTATTGCAATGACTATAATTCGTTGAGGTCGCTACTGACAGGGTTAATATAAAATAGTCGCATCCTTTAGCAAAATTGAAACAAATGACACATTTCAGTGATGGGCAGTTCGCGTGCTAATGCCATAATAGACATCATCATCATCATTTACATTGTCATATCCTAACAAGTCTGAAAGCTTTTAGCTATGTTAGATGTTTAGTGAAAAATGTATATATCTATATTTATAAATAAAATTCAGGTTTTAAAATAAACAATCTACTAATAAAACAAAATTAACACACAATACAAATTACACTAGAAGTGTACATAATCTAAAGATTTTATTGCCCGGTTCAAGTATAAGTATTTTATTCTAATTTGGTACAAACGTTTGAGTTATTTTTACAGAGGTGTGACAGACTTAGTATCTGTTGTAGACTCATAGTCAGAGAAGTGCACTTCTGTAGAGGTATCCGTGTCTGGAACAGAGTTAACGGGCTGCGGCTTTGTGTAATCGAAATCAGATGTGACATCTGGTTCATATAAAGCCTTCTCGTGCTTAGGATCATGGAACGAGACGATACAGAAAGCGGGATAGGTTCCTCCAAAGGCAATTCGCTCTTGGTGACTTGCGATAGCGAGGACAGTGCCTATTGTTGGATAGGAACAGCTTATGTACCTATTATGGAGATTAATTACCTCCACACACTTCGTACCACTCCCTCCGATGATGGCGTACTTACCTTTGCGATTGTACTGAAAATTAATAAGAACTCGTTATTAACTTGGCAACTATAGCTATTATAAAAAAAAATATTATATACAGCTGAAGTCAGCGGATTGTAGTTAATAAAACATGCATCTGTTTCTAATTTAGTTGTTTAGGTTAGCAAAGTATACACAGACATCACCAAAGTGCTTAGCTTTAAACCTATGTTTGTAATATAACTTTTGCTATATATGATGTCAAGTAAGTGTTGCCTTTTTAATTCTTTAGTTCTAGGATGGAATAATAGTCGAAATTTTTGGTGGTTATGATTTAAGAACATGGTTATTATTGCATATAGAAGGAAGTAAAAAAAATATATTGTATAATCCTCTTTACACTGTGAAATTATGGTCATACATTGTAAGTGGTAATACTAGAGTTTGCTCATATTCCAAGTTCTCCACCTTATCCTTAAGTAGTAAGCTCGATTGTACAATTTTTATTTATAAAGAGCTCAAATATTCTCTCATGTAATAATAATTAGATTTTTATACATAAAATATAAAATTTATGTTACAAAGAATCCAAACGATAAGTGAATTTACTATTTTTTTTTAACTTTAAAACTAACAAAAAAACTACGTTATAAAATATTTGTAGTAATAAGAAAAAAAGTAAATTTCGAATCTACTAATGTACATTTGATCATCACGCCTACTGACACAATGTAGAATAAATTCAGCTCTAAAAATGTACTTCAACAAATCCCTCAAAGGAAGTGTCTAATGGGCTGTTCACTGATTTAATGCCTGCTTCTAACAGTTATTTATCTACCTACGCCTCAAACGACGTTCAAAAAAATATCTCTATTTACAAGTAAAAATGAGTAAATTGGTAAAATAATATTCAGTAACTTTATAGGGCTGATAATATAATTTTTTTTTGTAATTTGATCTATGATTTATGTACAGGTATTCATAAAAGTTCTTTGTTCTAACAAGTCTTGCGGAAAGATTATTTTTTATGTTGTTAATAGCTGTGTTTGTTGAAGTTTTAACGAGAGCTTTTAAAGAATGTATAACCTAGAAAACATATTCCACTAGATTCTGCTTTATTAGAAGTAATACAGTGTGAGTAGGTATACACCATATACAAACGCTCCATTTAGCATGATTTTTTTCAAACTAAATATATTCATTAGAAAATATAAGAAACGTTTAAACGATATGTGTATAAGCAGCTGGTACCCATGATTTTACACTTGTAAAATAATATACTAGGCTAAGTAATATATTTTATTGTAATTATCATCAATTTCTAAGTCAATCGAGTTTAATAATTTTATTTTTTACGAAACTTATGACGTACTTCAAGCGATAGTATTTCTATATATAAATTAGTAAAAAGCCTAGTTTAAAAAGCGTAGAGCGTATTTGCTGTTTCTATATTTTGTTGAAGATCTGGTACATAAGTTTTCAAGTTTATATATATATATATTAAACTTGAAACGACATGCGATTTCAACAAATAATAAAATTGTACCTATTTAAATAAAATTAGTGAATGAGTTCGCGACCTACATCTCTAGAAGAGAAATCACAAGTCAGAGCGGTCTGCAATAGGCTCCCCTGCCATACGATATTGAGAAGGTGTTAAGTTATCTTCGCAATTTAAAAGTTGAATACTTCAATATGACTTAAAATTTATATTCTACTTAACTAGAACAAAACAAGTACAAGCAGTTAATTATGTTATGTCAAAACGAAAACGCTTAGGGCGAAAATAATTTTCCTTGCTGACAAAACAAAACAAAAGACACGAAAAAAACTCATTTCACAATAATTTAGTAAAATAGTACTTTACCCCTCACAGGGGATAAAGTTTAATGTTAAGATGATTCTTACGTAGATCGAATTAAGAACGACATGTCATACATAGCAACTGTCTCTGACAGCCGCAAATACTCTTGCTGGTGAAGGTTTATTCTGAGGTAATTGTATTTCAAACGTAAATATGTATTTTGTAAGACAAAGTACACATGACGGGATGTTCAGTATTCGTGTATGAAGTTACTTATAGTGCGCAAATGTAATTCTGTTCTTAACTATTTTAATTTGTCCCTTGATCAAATCACTCGCCGTATAATATCTGCTTCCTAAATTAAAAATTAATTTAAATTTATGTGCTCTATATAATTGTAATAGTTTAGGTGTATCATTGTATGTCATACCGAAGTAAAATTATTATTTAAGACAAACATTTGGTCAAGTTTAAGCATTTGGCATTACTTTTGAAAAATATTCAATAACAAGGTTCTACTAAAAATAAAAGCAAAGTACACACCTTGTGTTCCGTATTAGTATAGTTTTTTTTGATAATCTGCTTCCTAAGTCTTACACAAAGTCTTACGTCCATGTGATGACACATTAAAAATACATAATATCATCACCCCTATTCACCCCGTGAGTGTATGCCAACGCAGAACAACATCACTGAAAAGAAAAGGAAAACTTGATACAAATCCTTTTTTTTGTGAAAACCCCCACGGACCGTCACCCCACCGAGGCTCAGGCGAGGTAGTGTGTCGGCATCGGACCGACTAAAACCACATGGTGTGCCAAGGTGTGCCTGGCATGGAAGGGATCCGGCAACTACTAATATTGAGCCATCCGGACCCCTTCTGGTACGCACTCGTTCTGACGCAGGTACCATCTACGGGTAAACTCTCTATTTTGGCGACTTACAGCAAACGTGGACGTCGCCTCCTCGCGTCTACAAATGCTTTTTTCCTTTTTTTTTTACGCGTGGAAACCCCCTCGGTCTGTCACTCCACCGAGGTTTACGGCGGCGTTAAAACCACACGGTGTGCCACTACACCAACCTTTGTGGCCAGCGTGGTATAGTAGGCCAAAACTTCCGTTCGATATGTGGCCTATGTTCAGCAGTGGACTATTAGAGACTGATGATGTGATGATGATGAAGTCTTAAATTTCAGAACTTAAATTTAATTGGACAAAATTAATTGGGTAAAAGCAATGAAAGCATTGAGTTAAGTTAAGACCGGTTGAGCAATTCGTTCGTTATGCGTTGCTTGATGCTGAAACTTTGGTTTAATGTAAAACTTACATATCAGTATAGCAAAAGCACGAGAATAATATAATGAATTGTGAAGAATCTTCAAGGAATTTCTTGCACAATGAGAGCTTAAAACGAATGACAACTGCTTTCTGATATTGGCTATAAGCTTTTGTAATCATTATAGACATTGCAGATAATTACAACAGAAGTATCTCAGAGATTTTTCTATCTACATTAGTATACTACATTGAAAAATTTGGTAGTAATTTCTTATAGGTTATTAAAGGTCATGCATTTATAAACTAGATTTACATGCGTAACTGGCAAACTTGTGTTTCAATTATTAGTGTTCAAGCGCATATTGCCCAATAAAAATATCACACGACTTTTATTATTCTTTTTGTGACTCGAAATACTTGAACAAATATGAATATTATTACAAATCTATCAATGCAATGCCTAGTGTGAGCATGGCGTCCCTAGTTCTTTTAATAACGTAGCCGATTCAAGTGCACGAAAACTGTGGACCCCTGGTTTGAGCTAGAGTAGAGCATTACTTCTGAGAGTACTATATAATGTATGTGGATATACATAAACCCTCTAAATTCAGAATAAAGCTACTTTGTTGCGAATACAGTACAAAGCTGTCTTTATACCCACTTCTTAAACAAAGAACTCGATTTAATGGATTTTTACGGAAGGACGAAGAGGCCACTTAAGAGCTCTAGAGACTACATTTCTATGCTGCAGGAATGTTAATTAATAAGTAGTAAATCTGGCAATTTGTCATTAATTTACTGCTTCACCGGGTAAATGATGAGGACTGTGCGATCTTAGTTATTACACATCGTAATGACTGCTTGATAGGTCTAATTTTTTATTCTATTTTAAGAACCTGCCAGAGTGACTCTACTTTACCTGATAGAAAGCATGAATAGAATCCAAGAGATGTGGTCACCATACTCATTGCAAATGCAGACAATGCAATATGGTGATCCACACTAGTGAGATGCTTTTTCTCCAAGCGGGGCGTAAAAGGCATGACAGTCATTGTGACAGTGTAAGGCTCACACGGTTATCACGATGAATGTCACCCCTGTATCAATGAACCCCCGGTCTCGCACTGCTGTCGCTTAAAAATGGTCTTCTGTGAGAGGGTAGTACTGCCCCAGGCGAACCGGCCTATTTGTGCTGAAATCAGTGTGGCTCTACGAGTACTACCTGAAAATTCTAATGACTTCTGCTCGTAAAAACGTGCATCATGCATTCTTTGTTGTACAAATCTAATGTTTTTTTTATATTTCTTGACTTTCATTATTTTATCAACACTAATATGCTGCAAGTCAGTGGAATAACAAGCAAAATATTAGGAACAAGTTGCCGTAACTTTATGAAATTGTTAAACTTTATATCAAACATTGTTATAAGACTTGATGCATGCCCACACCTTATTTAAAATCGAAATATAAGACTGATTATTACTTACATCAGTGGAATGCCAATAGCGACAGGCGTATATATACTCCCCGTCTACATCAGGTCTTCGATTTTGAACTCTTATGACGTTGAGTTTCTTCTTAGCAGTTAAATCCCATACAGCCAATGCTTCCGTTGTTTGCCAACTCCCAGTTATACATTGCTCTCTCTGTGAATCAAAGTAGTGAAATAAGATTTTGATTCACCAGTAATTATGATTCAGGAAGTTTATGATACATTTGTCATGTCAAATTTAGAATGTTACCCAAAATGAGTACTAATAAACTATTAACTCGTGTACACCTTCATTTTGGTGTTCTAAATATCATATCTGCTCAATAGGTTTGTTAGTAGTTACGAAATAACCACGAATCCTTTCAGCAATCGCTCATGATGGTTCACCCTCTGATAATGTCAACTCAGTCCAAAGTTCGTGAAGTAAATCCGCCACAGTTCTTGAGACTCAGCCATAGGATTCATTTCAGGAAGAAGAAATTCTTGAACTAAGGTGGGAAGTACAGAAATTGAGACGGCAATAATGAGTCAATCCTATAAAGGAAGACGTAAAAGATTTAGAAGAACTATTGACTAGAAGTTTTACCAGAAAATTGAAAATGATAAAGACAGTGAAATAAACAGTTTGAAGTTATCGATCATCCATTCACAAATGATTGTGGGCTCTCTGGAACAAATGCGCTTAGAGGTAAGGTTGAGATCTGTGAAATACTAGAGATATACCATGAAAATCTAACGCATTTCATGTTAACTTTGTCGCAGATAATTAACATCGATCTACAAACAAATCTTTGAGTCCTAAGCACAAATGTGATAAAAATCGATCAGATGTCATCCTAAAATAGCGTAAAACATCGAAAATCGAGAAAAACGAATGAGTTAAAAAAATTCAACATTTAAAAATGGTATGTTGTCTAAAATATATGGCAATGTACACATTTTTATAGAAAAAGGCTGTTATTTCGTGAACTTCGAGCGAGGATTCGACGCAGTTTCTTTCAATATTGTTGGTTGCGAAATGATTCTATATTTATTGAGAAAAAAAAGGACATACTGCGATTTGCATCTAGTCCTTTGAAGATTTCAATAACTTCGCTACTGACCTCAAATCAAATTACCTTTGGAAATAATTAGTAATCCTGAAAATCCATGAAAATTCCAAATTGTGTTAATTACACACACACACACACACACACACACCCAAATACACACTCACACACATACACACACACACACACACACGCGCGCGCGCACACGCACACACACATACACACACACACACACACACAACGCGCGTCACAAACGGAACTGAGAATGGTAAATAGATAAATTGTACAAATAATCAGATTTAAGTCCTAGGCATAAGGAGCCTATTGTTTAATAGCCACAGCACAGGCTCTGCCTAGTATGGTTGTCAAAGTAAATGTGAAAACTTTTGTATTTGAATTTGAAAAAAATAAAATTATACAAGATCTCCACGCTGATATATTTATTTTATAAACCAAACAGAATAATAACATCATTTGAAATTTAGTAATAATATGTGGCGCTATGGCCGTAAAAGTAAAGCTAACAGATTGAGTTTACTATCACATCCATACTAATCTTATAAACGTTGCATGGCCCACTCCTTCACACTTGCACCACAGTCCCTCTTAATAGGCGCTTACTGGCACTCCATTCATTTATTATCGTAATAACTTTTAAACTATTCGTCCAAATTACTTAGTACAAAATGTGACAAATATATTAATTTTGATAAACATTGATAAATATTCTAAAATGTGTAATGCAAAAAAAGTATCCAATTTAATTGTGTTAATGGCTAATGCTATGAGTTTATGCTCATTAATTTATATTTAGAACTATTTAAGGCAAACAAGCCCACGGCATTTTATTGACGTGCTACTTAAACTGTTTAGGTAGCCCCCACCAAAATAGTTCTCAAGAGGCGAAAAATTTTCCAAGTTATATATAAATAATAATAAATAAATAAATAAATATTTCGGACATTTAACATACAACGTCATCTAGTTTCAAACTTAACAGAGCTTGTGCTACGATAATTAGACTGATAGAATACTTATATACCTTTTTTTTTGTAAATACATATATATTATACACAGGAAACACCCAAACTTCGATACAAATATTTGCAGATCATAGAAATACTTGGTTCGAACCGAGAATCGAGACCGAGACCTCAAGCATAGCAGTCGCATTCACTACCACTGCACCACCGAGTCAGTTGACACACCGAGGCAATTATGACCAAATTACTGTTGTGTTATTCTCATGTATAAGTTATAATAACTGTAAAGTTTGATCTAAATCGTTAAATTTACGTGAAAGAGCAACAAACACCCATACACCCTAACAAACTTTCACATGAAAAATATTAAGTAAAAATGCCAAATACTATAAATGTAATAACTAGTGCTATTTAGATATTAACTAGTAAATTTTTAATACAAATTATTTATTGTAAATAATTTTTCATTAATTTAAAAACTTTATACAAAACTTTAGGCTATCTAAAAAACGGTTGAGCGTATAAATACATTTTTAATTACAAACGTATTACAATTTTAACGTTTGTAACTGTAACGCTTTACAATTTTATAATATGCATATTATGTATGTTAACATCATTGCAGCATTATACGAGTATATGCATATTAACATCATTGAAACTATAGACATCGAGATACTTGCGGAACACGGATTTTTGTGCCTTTGACCTTGAATAACTTAAGGCACAGTCATTTTATTTTATGAGACTTTTTTGTAAACTTAGATTACTAAAATAAAGTTGTATCCGAGTTTACAGTTTATAAGCTTGAATTCCAGAGTTGACCAGTTTACCCGTTCAAGTGACGGACTTTTAATATGATTATTAGATTTAGTAAGGATTACTTTTATGCATATTATAAAGTATTTAACAGTAAATCAACGTTAGTCTGCATCGAGTAGTAAAGTCGGTATATTCACTTAAGGTTAAATATAATGTATGGAGAGAGATTCCCATTTCCCGCTTCGCTTAAAAGGAAAAATAGAGATAAAAATAGATAAAATACCATGTGTTGTAAGGCGAACTTCTCACCACTAACACAATAAATACGTTAGCAGTGTCAAGGGGACATTTTAGTGCTTTGTTATCTGCTTTGTTTTGCGAGGGGACTTATTATAGTGATGAAATTTATGAGGTCAATTAATCTAAGGTCTCTAATGCCCATCTCGACTAATATTATTAATGTTTGGGTTAGGAGAATGTATTTATAAAGTATTGTTTATATTTTGTTTAGCTTTTGTTTTTGTGGAGTAGGACCATTACTGTATGGAACAGAGTTAGTGTGGTCAAAGTGGTAGGAAGTAACTACTAGACGAACGTACTGGAGATAGCCTTAACAAACTGGACAGGCTAATCTTTTTTTTATTGATAACGCTTAAAAACCCATTCATTGAAAACTGTTGTGTTGATATTAAAATAAATATACTCTTTTGATTTATTTCTATTCGTCATTGTTTAAAAAGAAAGTTCAAGAAGACATCAAATTTATTTAAGTTTTCACTATCTGCTTTTTTTCTGACTAGCTTTATTTACGACACAATAATAGACAGAAATGAACCCAAATAATTTTTCAACGTTGTATCGCTTTCAGGTTCATACAAACCAGTGCTTTCGTGTTACATTGCACTAACATTAGACAGCTATGGAATACATGAATATATAAATATTTCAGTAAATTCAAAAACAAGGTCAAATTACTAAATTTGCACACTTTAGCATTTATAGTATGGTAATCTAGTTATATTCCGGTTAAAGATGTAGTATTTCTACTATGAATTTCTAATTTTCACCCTTTCAATTCGTGCTGCAAACATCAATGTACAATACAGATGTACGATTTCAATCCACTGTTGAATGAAACAAGAGCTGTTCAATCAGTATACCGACTGTCAGAAACAGACGTCTAAATGTTCTAGCTAAAACTTTAAGTCCCGTCAAATCTCATAATGGTTGTACATATTGTCAGACTTCGTGTAAATCATTTTAAACTTTAAGGTTTATGCATTAATTAAGTAAATAACTCATAGTCATGTCAATTAAAGAACCGGTTAAATTGATGTATTGATGTCTTAGACGTCTTAAAAAGAACAAAGTATATATTTTTTAGGAATTAAATCAAAAGAATGTACTTCAAAACGAAGTAATTTATGAATTGTAAAAATAACATATTAAGTACAAAGAAAATGTAGAAAAAATCTGATGAATTTTACAAGTTCTTGGACTTGGCAAATATAATTATGAAGTTTAGTTATTTAAACTCAACTTTAAGTATATCAACAAAATCGTTGGACTCGTCAACAGTTTAACACTAAATAGTACAAAAGTTCTAAATTATCTCACTTTGGTCCGCAATACTTTTTAATTAAAAACTTGTCGTTGTCGTGCTTGAAGTTCGCGGTGTTTCATCTAGAGTTTAGTCGAGCTCGTACCTTGTTAGAAAGTTGGATGTTTGTCTATAGTTCTTCTTCGCCTTTGAGGGATAATATTATTGTAAAGACCGGTATATTTTTAATCTGTAAAGCGGAGTAACTTTCCCTGTATCACGTACCTGAGAGCTAATATATTTCACTTACGAATTTTTTTATTGTGTGTCTGTACAATATGTAGATACGTAAAGAATATTTTGTTTAATTTGTACTGTTGATAGGAGTATGGTACATATGTAAATATGACTTTTTCATTATTTTATTGTTTTAGGTCTGAATTTTGATATTATTTGCTGAAATAATATACTCGTGATGTTACAGATTATAAAAAAAGTAAAGAAATAAAATGAATGTAACATTTTAACATATTTTATTATATTAACAGGCGCCCTCTAATTGTCTGTTAAGTTGTAATAAATTAATGAAAATTATCAGCCAGAGGGTATTTAGTGTAATTGATTATTATTCTAAGTAAAATAACAAAAGAAACATAATTATTAGAGGGTATTGTGTTATACTTTGGTTGAAACATGTGTAAAGATTGTAGGAATAAATCAAATTATGCCGACTTTGACAAATTACTACGTTTACATAAATTAATTAACACATTGATACATAACGCCCGAAGCCCAAAGCTATAAACAGCTTGTGTAATTAGATTTGTTCTTCATAATACAACTAAATATTATGTAATCTTCAAGGACACTTAGATATAAGAAAACAATTGAATTTTCAAGAAAGTTCCGTGTCGTAACTGTTGTTATTCCACATCGACGTCTCCTTCTCAATCTCCAGCTATGCACTTTTGATTATTTGGAATTGATGTCCACACATGAATTAGTAATCAATTATTATAAATTGATGTGTATTAATGATTAGCTATCTATAAGCTTTGATCAAGATATTGACTATGGAGGAAAAACATATGTAACTTACGTTGTCGACGGTTTACGATTTATCTAACAAGTAGGATTGTGCTAATTTTGTTGAGAGTGTCCTAGCATATGTTTGTATCAGCCTATGCGAAGCAGTGGGGAACCAATCCGTACCATTAAGGTACAAAAAAATTGTTTATGATCATTGAATCGCTTATCTTCTATTACTTATTACAGTCATACAATAATCCATTTTTGTTTGTATTACTACTAATATACAAATCGCTTAAGCAGCCAACAATAAGTAAACAAATGTGTTTATTACTATCTTACTTTCATTCTAAGTAGTAAACGGAACTTTCCAACATAGGTATAACATTATTCTACATCGTTAATAAAAATTATGAAGGTACTTACGATCAAGTCGATACTATCATGGCAAATATCAACACCTTCAAAAGTCATAACACACCCTACTTTGCACCTCACGTCCCAAACCTGAAAGTTTCCAAAGGTGCACATAAAGTGGTTAGAAAAGATTTCTTTTATATTACACAATCGCTGAAATAGCGATAAGGGAAAAAATGGGGACAATG
This sequence comes from Hypercompe scribonia, assembly GCA_949316085.1. Classification (NCBI taxonomy): domain Eukaryota; kingdom Metazoa; phylum Arthropoda; class Insecta; order Lepidoptera; family Erebidae; genus Hypercompe; species Hypercompe scribonia. The sequence goes on along the minus strand of OX438972.1, from coordinate 7,107,719 downwards.
GCAAAACGCGGAAAAGGAAGGATAATGTAATACGATTCTATTTTTTTTATTTCTATTTATGTTACTTTCAGTAAAAATATAAAAAAAATAGCAACCATTTATTTCAACTGGTGTTTATTGCAGAATAAATATTTGAAAATTGAATTTCAACCTGCTCTTATCTAGAGTACCATTTTTTACATAACATGAACAGAACGTACATGAACTCTGACACATTGTATTAAAAGTAGACGTCTGCATCTAGGTTATGCCTCGAACGATTTTTAATGTCACCTATTTTGCTACTTTTCTTTATTTAACGGCGTTTATTTGTTTGCCCCTGTTCATATGAATTAATTTTTAAGTGATAAATACGTGGCAGTATTATGTATACTCTTGTTATTATTACGTATCTTGTTGTTCTGTCCTAATTAAATTAGAAATTTTTGATTTGAATTTGTATTTTATGCTTCAATTTTTAGCTAGTAATGGTTAAAAATTAATATAATGAAGTATATTGTACGTTAGGATGGTTAAGTTAATACGGTGGTGGCATCGCTTAACCACCAAAGTATACATTACATAATACAACTAAACATTAAGTTTTAAAGACAGTGTCTGTCGCGACTACAGAAAAGGATATTTTTTGTTTTATTGTGATATGGAATAAAAAGAATGTTCCCGAGATATGTCCGACTTGGTTAAAAAATGTATTTCCACGGGTAAACACAACACTTAAGGGATTTTTAAAAAATCATTGAATATTTTCTGACTAGTTATATATAACGATGAGAAAACTATGAGCAGAATTTACCCTCTTACGGCCGTTAACGTACATTTAAAGTTCCTTTTCATATTTTCCTCATTACTGTTCTCTTATTCGACTTTTATGAGTTCTAACTTCATCTTATAACTTGTTATAAAAGTTATAGTCGCTGTGTTCTTATTACAATCATGCTTTTATTTTTATGAAGAGATAAGTTTGTTTTTTTTGTCTTGTCAATAGAAGCCTGCGGGAATTCACATCTTCTCAAAAGACAGCAGTGAAACAGGGTTATAAAATCATCTTTTCACATAATGTTAAGCAGTTATCCATATATATCGTTAAGATTAACTGCCACCTTCCTTATAATCCATATAGCTATTATCATACTCGATAAGAACTTTGTCGTTTAAGAAAAAAATAGCTAGGCCTAGTACCGAAAATTTTGAGATTTTCTTTTTATTTGTTTAATTACTGTAGTACAGCTGTTGAACAAATGTAGACCAAAGAAAAACAGTAACAATATGAAACTTGAATTAACAAAACTAACTTATTCATAAAAATGAACGGTTTTGTTATTATTATATAATTTACTTGTGCAATACTGGCAAATAGAAACAGTGAAATTAAATTCTTTTATTGCGAAAGTAGTAAATGGAACAAATTCACCAAAAAATTCAAGGAAGATAGCATATTTGTATTGTTCAAATAACTCTTTAAAAAAGAGTTCTTTATCTATCAAATAATTTGATATATAAATTTACTTTAATAAACTTTTCCTCAAACACAATTTCAACTACCCAACAATTTCAATTATGTCAATTTATAAATAATTCGAACTTTGAAACCCTACAGTTTATGTAATCAAACATTCCGGATAAAATCCTTTTTACTATTATTATAACTTCTTGTAACGAAATTTATAAATATGATAACAACTTATGTTATATAATTATATCTCATGATATATTGAAAATAGAATTTGAAAACGACACTCCTTAACCATGCATCTCGATGAGGTGATGAGCAATGGGGATTTACAGACGATAAAAACTGTACGATGTTTGTATATAATTCCTAGCTCATTTACGAAATGGATATGACTATTAGAGAATTAGAAAAGTAGAGAATTGTATTTTTTCTTTATTAAATTATTTGCACGTAATTTTTGGAAGCTTTAACTTTTTCTTCTTAGGTATGAAACTTCTATCTAAACTAAAAAGTAAATAAATTATGCGGCTAATGTTATAAGTATATGTATATATAATGTTTAGCAAACTATTTTATGTATGTTATTTGCTACGTGTTTTACTGAGATTTTATTCAAAAACTTTTCACTAATCAATTTCACTTTCCTAAACTAATATTTCGTAAAAGAATTTACTGACATGAATTTAACTACATCTATTTTTAGATTTTCCTGACAATATTCGCAAAAGGAAATCGATAGTAAGAGCGATACGTGAATCCATGATACTTTACTTAAAACTTAAGTACCTAATACAAAAAATACGTAATAGAAATTACTTGTTTTTGTCATTTTTAATATTCACCATTTAAGTCAACTTAACTAATTTTTCAATTACACATGGTAAACTCATAAAGTACCTATAACAACAAAATTTTTACTTTTCAGTCGTTAATTTGTTTAAAACAGACTAATTTATATAGTCACTTGGTAAGAAACATTATTAAACAGTATGGGAAATTCTTCTCCATGTTTATCTCCATAAATCAATGATATATTTTCAATAGAGCAAATTTACTAAAACCTTATCGCAAAGTAAACGAACTGATTTTACCTTTTGTAAACAACATTTTTTAATAAAACTTGAAGTTATGCAGGTTTCGTTGTCGAGCAAACTATTCTAATTTAAAAACATTAGTAGGTACACAAAATTAATTCATCCATTCTTCATCACATCAAAGCGCAAGCGGTATTCATAAATTAAAAATGAATTTCATGATGGGCCACAAACAGAGAACACAATGCTCTGTCATTTGAAAGAGGTGCTTGATAAGTAATTTGAAAGAGGTGCTTGATAAGTAATTTGAACAGTTAACCGCCAAAAGAAATATTTTAATTTCGACAGAGATGCTTTTAGTCTGTCCCGCGGTCGTTGTCCGAAATGTTTTAATCTAGGGTTGTTTACAAGCGCAAGCTACTGGCTCAACAAACTGATTGTCGGCATATCCGTATATTATAGCAAGCGAACAAGTAACATCTTTATCTAAGTTTGTTTTCAAGCAAGTAGATTTTGTAAGTTAGACGACTATTACTTTTAAACTAACAAAGACAACTCAGTCGTGGTATTTTCATTATTACTATTATCATTTTTTCAAGTATTTCTTAGCCAAAAGTTTAGTTTGTTGTAAGTGTTTAATTTAACAAACAAGTTTGTGTATCTCAAAGCCATCGTGAAACTACCTGCATGTTTTAAAAGACGTATCCCAAAAAAATACACTATAGAATAGACGAGAACGAATAAATACTCGGTTATCATTATTATTATTTTTATTTTAAGAACCTGCCAAAGTGACTATTCTGCCTGATGGAAAGCATGAAAAGAATCCAAGATTTGTGGTCATCATACTCATTGCGAATGCAGACAATGCAGTGTGGTGACCCACACGATGGTGACCTAGTGAGATGTTTTTTCACGTCCCGCTTGGGGACCTAAGAGGCCTAACAGAGACCTAACAGGCCAGTCACCGTGGCTGTGTAAGGCTGACACACCACGACAACTGTCACCCCTGCATCATTAGGCCTCCGTCACGCACTCACCCACGAGACATGTCAGCACAGACGCTATCGTTTTAGGTTGGTCTTCTGTAAGAGGATAGTACATTGTAGGGGAGTAGGGTGAGTAGAGTAGAGTAGTATTGTAGGGTAGTATATTGTAGGGGAGACATAATTGTTTTGTAAAGATGTTATTTAGTCACTCTCGGGAAATTAGTATATTAATAAACAAATATTCATGCAAGATTGCAGCTTTATAGTACTAGCACTGACCGACAGACACATAGATGGACATGGCTATACTGGAAAGGTTTCTTGTTAGGAATACAAAAATATTAACTGTAATCTTCATATAATGTTTCCTTCTTTCTTCATATAATCTGTGTCTTCCTTCCTTCATATAATCATTTTCATCAGTATATCACCATCCACTGGTTAAAGAAGGTATTAGGGGGACCCTTTGCTCTTATCCTTATATTTACTTATTTTATAATAATTTGCGTTGACTTCATGCCGTAGACATTTTCTTCCAGTCAACTTTTGAGTTATTCAAAGCTACCTATTGCAGGTTTCTTTATGTTAAGAGTTTGCCAGAGTAAACCTATCCTGAGTGCTGAAAAGCGCGAATAGAATCCAAGAGTTGTGTACACCATGCTCATTACGAAGGCAGACAATACAGTATGGTGGTACCCACAATATGGTGGCCTAGTGAGATGTTTTTTTCAAACCCCGCATAAAGGACTCACTATCATAGTGGGAGAAAGGATGACACCTGCGCTAGTAGCGAGTTCCACGTTTTACTGATTGGCACAGTAAGGAAGAACCCAATCATTTAGTTCGAGAACGTATGTTGTTCACTCTAAACGTTAGCCTCACTAAAATGGGATCAGTTGGAAGCTCGTTAGAACACTCTCCATGGCAAAGGCGATAGAGGGCTGCCATAGAGGCGGTATCTCTCTGCAACTACAAAGGCTCAAGGACTGCTCGCTGCTGCAACTGATCGAAAGCGTGAAGGCCGTGACGCCGCCTTGGTGACGCTCTAGGTGGGTAACGAAATAAAAAATTAACAAAAATCAATAAAAAAAACAATCCATCGTAACTATGTACGACTATATATAAAATAAATGGCTATATTATTGATATTTACATTACGTAAGTTATGTATGTTATCATAAAGGTTTTCAGCTTTAAGAAACAATTACGGTATTACAATTTTTAGCACTTTCTATTCCTTTTTGCAATGAAACTGATATATTTATTTGATAATTTTAACTACAGTAAACTAGAACTCAAATTCATATGATGGACACAAACACATAAATAAAAAAAATATTAATAACTTACACTTTTATCATTAAAATAAAATGTTTTATTATAATGTCCTACTAATAGATTTTTTACTACATAAACCAAAATAGTAAATTTTGCGCTGGCTCAAGTGGAGTATCGAAACAAATTCTTTCCTGTTTAGTAAGCGTGATAACCACTAAACTACAACAAGCTTCATATTTTCGCATCCTTTTTAGTCCCTTTACCCTACACAGAGACATAGCAGTGAGCAACAAAATTCAAATGTATTGTGGTTACATTGTACACTGATGTTTTTAAAGACATTTTTTTTTGTTTTGCCACAGGTACGACAAACTTTTTAACTATGTGTGGAGTTACTACGACGTAAAATGTTAAATTTGCACAAAGACAAAACTTTACAGCCACATCACAAATTTAGCTATGTAGAAACTACATAATAATGTCATGCCTTAAGTTGCCTTATTAATCGGAGTCGTTTGAATAATTGTTAATTCTTCTCAGAGTCCTTGAACTTATATTTCATATACTTTGTATACGAGTATGTTGACAATATCAGTTAGTATCCCTATTGTGGTAACTTTATGTCATGCGTATGTAGTCTATGACACGTTATGATATCATATTTCCAGAAAATACCACAATCCATATATTAAATTAAGAGCAGAGATAGTTATAAAAACATTATTGAATTTGAAAAAAAAATTGAGGTGCTATTTTAGCAATGAGAAAATGCAGTTATTTGAACATACATAAAATCTCGCCTATTTCTCTAGAGGGGTAGACGGAGGTATATTAAACGCTAACTTTTCGCCAGTGTTTTGGTTCCACGTAATAGGTGACGAGCCTATTGCCGCTAATAAGGATGTTTAATTCGCAAGAGCCTCCTCCGTCAATCAGCAGGTGCACCACTTGCAACTGAAGCTGACTTGGAGCCCTAAGTTCTTGGTAGAAACTTTATGTAGTGTATGCTATTTGAACATCTGCGACATAAAAATAAAATAAAAATCATGTGTAATACCACTTCTCCTATGAATAAGAAAGTTATCTGCGTTCCATCAAGATTTTACAAAAAACATCTGATTTATGCCATACTTGGTGTAGTTTGAAGGATCTGTCAGCCTTTACCCGCGGCCCTAGTGCGTAGTCCTACTGGTAAGTGGTACCACGGGCAAAAATTATTGTTCGCGGTTCTATCAGTTGGACTAAGAGCACATTTTACTGCCTGTAGTCCTACTGATATACCACGGGCATTTTTTTCTTGCTCGTGGTCTATCAGTTGGACTGTAACAAGAATGTCAGTACAGTCAACATCAATATTATTAAATGTTACTTATCCTTTAGCGCCTGTGCTCGTTTCAAAAACAATAATAGACTAGGTAGGTCATTTTAATTCAATTATATCAGATAGAATAAACTTTATGCATACTTATTATTGTGTCAAAATCGAGAGAGACAATAAAAAAAAAACAACAGAGATTGAGAAATTACAAATATAGCGATATTTTACTCAAGTATGTAACATGAAGGTAAATTAAATGAGTTATATTTGGGAAAGTATAATTTCTATTATTTATATATATTATCTATCATTATGTATATATAATTTTAAAACTTTATTTTTTTATTTTTATGTATTCATGTTAGCGTCCAGGGACGTAAAAATGTATCTATTTTCCAAAAATTAATGTTCACACAACCAAAGTAACATACATAGTTATATGTAAACTAAACAAACGTTACTGATACTGATGACTACATATTACTGATAAAATGACGCTTGTACTTTGGAAGCTTAACTTATGTGGTTATCCTAGTTGTGTATAATTATAATCAATTCAGACCCAGAAATAAGATCATTTGTTCTAATTTAGACAGTTAGTTCTAGCTTCAGTACCGCCCTTTCTTTTAACAAAATCTATTGTGAGTTATTAATTTAAATAAAACTCTAGGAAAACAAATCCATCGTCAACATAACATTTTCATTTCTCAGTCATTAAAAAAAACATCTTAGGTTTAGAACAAACACTCTTTTTAAGATAAATTCAGAAGAACCAAGAAACAGGTTTTATTAATTTTAGTTGAACTGTGGGCAGTTACACTTGTCCATAGTCTTTTAAAAAAACCTACCAGTAGACTCTACATGACTTTAAAAGTAAATTAAAACAGACAGCATTACAACAAACAAATAACATATTATAGTATGAGGGGAACAAAAATGTGTCGACATGACCTAATTATATTTTTCTGACTTCTTGGTTATTATAGAATCATATTACTTTTTAAATTATCACGTTGTATGACATAAATTGAGTTTATAAAAAAAAATCTTATTTAGATTATATTTTTATGTTATTTATAATTTTAAAATTGACTTTAAAATTTTGGTGTTTCTTTCTAATTGCAGCTAGTACTACCTAATAACATTTCATAAATATTTACCAATATAATAGAGGTAGAACGAGGCTGTTCAATTACTATATCGTTATACCTAATGGTACAATCCATATTCGTCAATAAAAATTAATTGATTGAAGATATTTGATCCCGTTAAAGTATCTCTTAATTATAAGTTTATACTAAAGAGGAGAGTTTTACTTTCACTCACTCTGAAGGTCTTGTCCCAAGATCCACTAATGAATGTAAATGGTTTCTGTGGGTGTGTTCTTAATGCAACAACTTGTCCAAAATGCATCCGTTGCAGTTTTTTTGGAATGAATGCCAACCGACTCTTGAGCACTTTGTAGTTTATTTCTACCTAGGGAAATGTAATTAACTGTTTATAATCATGTTTTCAGTAGAATAACAACAATATACAGGTGATGAAGATAAGACCAAAGCATACACAGATACGTTAACCGATTTCAAATTTACAGCATAGAGTTAATAAACCGATTTAGTATGTGATAATGAAAAAGTTACTGTTTGTAGAAGTAGATACTGCCTTAAATAATATTATTTTAATAGAAAAACTCTGTTATATTATTGAAGTGATGATTGGTTGTCTTTAAAGCTGGTGCAAGAGACGATGATTATCAAACTTCAATCAAGCATGAATTTAGTTCCTAATCAACACAAAGAACACAATGAGACGTCCTTTTGTATTTGAAGTGAGAATAATAAGATGAATTTATACTGTGAAAACGAAAACGTTTCAATGTAACTTCCCTAACTTCAACGGATTATAAGATCTTTTATTTTGTAATTTGGTGATCATGGTATCATAACGGTATCACGGTAAACATATATTCCAGGGGGAAAAGTAGAAAGAGGAGAACTCAAAGTATGCAATGGATTAACAATTAGAGGACAACCTAATAAAAGATAGATGAGACTACGTGGAAAAGGATATAGCTGTAAAAGGAGTAAGAAGCGAAATTATGAATCATACAGTAGTACTTTTTTTAATTTTGAATCTACCACAGTGACAATGTAGTATGGCGACCCACACTATGGCAGCCTTTTTTTTTTTTGTTTTTTTTTTTTCTTTTTACGCGGGGAATGCTTTTCACACCATACCCTCCGGAGGGACGAAGGGTGTGTGTGGGACTCCCGGAAAACCGGTATACCCACTAAACCCCGCGGCGGCCTACCTCGGCAGTCGGGAGGAGCTCCAGGAACGCATTAGCGGCTTCTAGAGTCCTCCCTGCCGTACCTCACAAGTGAGGTACATCCCGGGCACCTCATACACTATGGCAGCCTAGTGTAATGTTTTTTTATCGGGACCCGGGAAGTTTGGCAAGAAGCGAACGAACACGCTATCGAAGAAAAATGAAAATGCATTGTATCAAACTCGAACAAAATGTTGACGACAACGATGTCAATCAAACACTGTGGCTCTCAACCTCTTGTAAGTTATGTTAAAAAAATGGTGAGGTTTTGATTGTTACGTTCGACACTGAATTAATATCCGGACCAAAATGTTTAATATCCAAGACATCAAAGTATATAATAAAACCAATGCAACGATGTCAAATTTATTGCGGTAATAAACTGAGATTAAGCCGTAACCTTTTATTGAAGGTTACATTTTACGCATACCCGCAATACTTGGGCTTTAGATTAAATTATTTATCTTTTGAAATTTGTCTTTTGTCACACAAAACTCTTCAATTATCATCAAATTTCTGTGTCTAGCAATTTGTAAGATAAACCTTACAGTCTGCGGTGTAATTTTATGTTACAGCTGCTATTAAAGCGTAACATAATATTGTTCACCCACTTGATGGCATCAAGTGATAGTTGACATTTGTGGTTCTCCGCAAAGAGTTTTGTTAAGTATTTATTGTCTTTGCAAAAGGATTATAATTTGTAAGATATTTAAGACGACATAAAATAAGAGTTAAAATGTTTTGAAAGTGTTTGGCCTTTTTTTATTATTTAAAATGGTCAAAATGACTCTGCCAGCTGGAAAGAATGACTAGGATGCAAGAGGGATGATCACCATCCTCATTACGAATGTGGACAGTGCAGCAAGGTGACCCACACCTTGAGGGGCTTTTGCAAGGCTCGCTTAAAGGACCCGAGATCACAGTAGGAGGGAAACACATATGCTGATAGTGAACTCCATTTTTAAATGATCATAGGAAGGAAGAGACGAACTGCTTAGTTCGAAAGTGTATGTCTTCAACTCTAAAACGGTAACTGCCAGCACGTGTTGACGTGTAGAGGAAGAGACAAGGTATGACCATATGTAAGATCTTGTCAGAACTCTTCCTATGATAAGGCAATAGCGAACTGCCATAGAAGCGATAGAATCTATTCTACATATCTCAGAATCTACAGATTACTTACCACAGTAACCGATTGAGAGCTTTTAGTAAATACTGCACGGATCCATCCCACAATTGAAAACATTATTCTACAAAAGTACGAACCTGTGCCTTATATAGAAGATAGAGATGCTCCGGCGTAAAGAACTATTTCACTTATGAGCCCTATAAGTCTATAACACTCAAAAAACAACAACTGTATAGAGTAAAAACTTCGTTCTTGGTGAAGTATTAACTTTTATTCTTAAAATTAAAAAGTAAGTAAACTGATCAGCTCATTCAGTTAAAGTCTGTGGATCCTGTATTTAAAATTCTTTATTGTGTAAAGATGTAAACTTGCCTCTTTGTTTTATTTTGATTTGCATTGACCTCATTCAATAATTATATTGATTTTTAGGGTAAGGTGATAAAACTCAACTTCAAATTTGCTTTATTGAACACTAGTTCATTATAATTTATTCGTACAAATATCTGTGATCAACAAAAGCTTTCATGTATATAATGCATTATTATAATTATAATATTATAATATATACGCTTCTTTAAGTAACATTTTGACAAAATCTTTATTTACATTAACATATGTATTTCAACATTTTTTGTTGAACACAGTTAAAGTATAGTTCTTTCTTCTCTTGATTTTATAGTCAAGAGAAGAAAGTTTTGGGTTCCGGTAACCTCACTCACTTACTTTGTATTAATAAAACACAAATATTCTAATAATAATCACGTAAAGCCGTCGGTCCTGCGCCTGATTTCTCTCTGCTCGTGACAGCTAAACGTCCCATCGAATTGTGAGAGCAAGGGAACAGCGAGTGCACTTGTGTTTGCGCACACACTTGTGCACTATAATATCTCTTGTTTAGTTAGCTGGCTTCCGTTGAGACTGGCCGCCGTGGCCGAAATCGGTTAGGAGTATATCATAATTATTATTCTAAAAAGTATATAAATAAGCCCACCTCTTGTGTTTCCATATCGTAAATTTTAATAGATCCGTCATCATAGCCAACAGTCAACTTAGGTTGATCAGCTAGCACCCCAAGAGAAAGCGCAGGTGTACGTTCTGGTATAAAATAAATCGAATAAACATCTCGTAGCTATTAAAGTTACTTAGATAATTCGGATTAGACTAAACATTGGTCTGAAGTTATAATTCATGATTGCATTTTCATGAACTTTTCAAAGCTATCATCATTTTTTTCTGTGATGACATGGGGGCACACAGGTAGACTGATAACCATAAAGAGATTTATCTCAAAGATTTCAAATAATGTTGAAAAACTTTTCAAATATTTCAGATTTAAGAAGTAAAATGAATCGTCCTACTGCAATAAACACGAACAAAATTGGAAATAAAACTAACGTGTCACAAACGGCGTTGAATAACCGGATATGCCAGGACTGCCATAGAACTGTGTGTTCAGACTTTCTATGATTGGATCGGCTCGAATAGAAGTTGTTGGTAGATCTGGCGTCGGTGTATCTAGCTGTTATGAATTTGTAAATTTCATTTCATTTTATTCCAACTACTTGCTTAATTTATTGCATATTTAAAACTTAAAAATATAATTTAAGCCTTATAATTATATGTAATTAATTATAATATTCTCACACATCTCACACACGGCCGACTGATCCCAAACTAGACAATACTTATGCTGTGTCAGCAACACTGCTGAAAAACGTACTGGTATATTTCTAAATACAATTACACCCAGACACAGAGCAAATGATCGTGTTCATCACTTAAAGATTTTTACTGGATAGGAATCGAACCCACGACCGTTGATCTAGTAGTCAGGATCCATCAGAACAAAATCTCGATGACCGTTTGTAAGTACTCATATTATTTATATTCATATTATTATATTAAATATTTACGCACATATTGAGTAGCTAACAATCCAACGCACGCCAATAGCTCTGCTATTTTAAAAGTTATTCTGTAAATTATCACAACCAGCTCACAACAAATTAAATTTTAAAACAATAACATTGAAACAATTTATCCTACACCTATAGACAGAAATATAGGAACAACATCTGATGAACGGCTATCTACTCACGAACCACCAGGCCGTTAATGCCTATGGGGATCGTGGATAACATTTTAATCTTGGTTATTCCCTATTGCTATTTGCAATATCCCAAACAACAGAAATAAACTCGGTGTTGTGTCGCAATAAATAATTCCATTTGATATATTGAGCACGTTGAAAAGTTGTATAAATTTGAAAGCGTACAATGTAATATTTATATTATTAATTCAAACCAAGTATTGGATTTTATAGGCGTTACAGTGTTTTTTTTCGGAGTTCCGTGCTTTTGTGAGGTCATTGTGAATAATTTCTACGATTCAACTCTTCCACCAACTTTTTACATAAGTATAATATAAGTTTCATTCTAATCTATAAACATTACAATGAATCTTATTGAAATCTATAGACTTATAGATATTACATATTAGGTTTAAGAAAATGACAGACTACAAATCTCCTTGAAAATTAGATTTAAAGTCATCCTTTAGTTTTTTATTAAGGGTTTAAATTCTCTTTAAAGAAAAATATTAACCTTCAGTATAAATAATTTTGATCCCTACTTTAGTTTTGAAATGGATATTTAACTTCATAACTTTATCTCAGTTGGCTAGAACTTTAGCTCTACTTAAAATAACCTATTTATATTCTAAACACAAGTACACCTACGTGAGGTATCTCAACGCGATATACAGCACCATCCATGCAAGCTGCGTAGCAAATATTCTCCTCAAAAGGACTGTAGTGCAACGCGTACACCGGCTTTGGGGGGAACTGAATGTTTCTTAGTGTGCAAAGAACAGCACCTGTGGCACCATTTCGCATCTGAAATAATAGAGTTCAGAATTGAGGCTAAATACGTAAAATCTAAATAAATCTATGAATGTAGATACTATGAAAAATACGCGCAAAAAACAGATTTTAGCACAACACTGGACAAGTTTTCTGTGAAACCCATGTTACAGATATAAACTATGCTGTTTGACTTGACTGCACGGTTGGCCTGGTGGTTTTAGCGGTCGCTATGCCGCTCTCTACTGCGCCTAGTGTTGCGGGTTCAAATCCCACACGGAACTACACTTTTTTTGATCCACAAATTACTATTCTGAATCTGCGTGTTCTTTGTGTCCACAGTTGACACAGGACTTGACACAGGATTTACACATAGCGAGGGCGTTGTCTTTAAAAAAAAAATACAAATGCTGACCTACTATGTTCTACAATGTTGGGGTATAATCGGGTATGATATAATGTACAGAGTATCTATTAAAATAAACAAAGATATTGTTTTAATAATAAGATGGACGTAAATATAACATTTATAATTTTGAGATTAAGTGATTCTATAGAAATATTAAATAAAGGAACCTAGCGGTAACATTTTCATTCACTTATGATTCGTTATTTAGAAAAATTACAACTTAACATAGAACGAAACGTTACGTTAGCGTAATTTTAGGCTTTTAAATTCTTAGAAAGCTATTAAGTATCTAAAGAATAAAATGAAAGCTCAAATCTGAAGAATATATTTATCTGTCATTTAAAATTTAAGTTGGTAATAGTGTCTGTAGAATAATGAATATGAATTTGACGTTTTTGTATTTCTATAAATTCTATTTGTTATTTTGTTATTGTGTTATTTTCATTTCTAATTTTCTATTGTTGTAAAATTTATGTATATGTTTTCGTTATTGAGTATTAAATTTGGTGAAGTGAGTATAGATGTTTTTGACTCCATCGACAACTTAAGTGTCGAAGAAAACCATATAATACTAAATTCTTTGTGTTTTGAAACTAAAGAAAGGATTGTTAGAGATAGAAATGATAATATTTTGTGGAAAGATGAGCAATTTTTTTTTCACACAGCGCCATCTAGTCCCAAACTAAACAGATCTTGTGTGTTCAGTCGTGACTACTTACTTGATATCTGATATAAATATGTTCATATTTTTTTTGTAAATACGTAGATACATTTTATAAATAGTAAAACTCAAACCAAATCAATTATTAAATGCTCGTGCACCGTGGTAGTACTATCCTCCTACAGAAGACCAACCTAAAGTGCCAGCGTCCGTGCTGTCGTGTTTCGTTGGTGAGTGTAAGACCGGAGGCATTGATGCAAGGGTGGCAGTTATCGTGATTACTATGTGAGCCTTACGCTGCCACGACTAGTGCCTTTTACGTCCCCAAGCGTGTCGTGAAAAAGCATCTCACTAGACCACCATAGTGTGGGTCACCACAATGTATTGTCTGTATTTGCAATGAGTATGGTGACCACAACTCTCTGGATTCTATTCATGCTTTCCATCAGGTACAGTGGGGTCACTTTGGCAGGTTCTTCAAATAGAAAAATAAAAACTTGAGCAGGAATCAAACCCTTTAGCATGCAGTCTGCTATACAAACTACTATGCCGCACGGTCGGCATTTTCATAGGTTTTGATTTTATTAGTATTTAGTATTATTAAATTAGTAAAGGAATATGATGAAGTCCTTCAATCTTTTACTAATTTATTATTCAATAATTCTATGTCCAGGATCGAACTGGTACCCATAAGCATATCATGCAGATGTGACAACCGCTTCACCATAGAAATCGACGGTAGATATATAAAAAAGATAACTTCTTAGAAAATTCTGAGAAATGTAAATTGATTTTTCTATTAAAAACTAAGGGAAAATCATGAAAATATTTTCTAGTAACCATTGTATCGAAAATTTAAAAAAAATTGAAGAGTAGAAATTAAAGAAATGTAAAATTCAAAGTATTTTAAAAAATGATCTTGTTATTTTGGTGGTTAACGATCTTGACTACTAAGCCAGAGATTGTGAATTCGAATTCCAATAAGGAAAAAGTATTGTGTGATGAGTGCAAACTGCGAAGGCTTTTCTTAGGTGCCTTACATTCAATTACTAGTAATTTTTTATCTAATTATCTACGCAGGTACATCTTTTAGACCAACATGTGCGCTTAGACCTTATTCGTGAGTTTTAAAATTCTGAGACCGCTCCTTTATATTATACTACCTGCTACTATACTCGGCCATTGCTTGCTGTAGCACATTGTCGCTGAGTTGATGGAAAATGAGAAACAATACTGAAACGAAAAATAGATAAAACCCATCTTTGAAGCGGTTTGTACATCATGTCAAATTTGAGCCCAACCGGGGTAAAAGTTGATGATTCGATAGTATACAGAAGCCATTTTAACATTTTTATATTTATAGATGACGAAGATGATTTGCCGAACACCATAAAACTGAGGTCATTCTACACCGATGATCTATGGCCAGATTTAGGGATAAATAGTGTTTCAAGCTCCTTACAAATTGACCACGGAATAATTTTTAACATGTTACCAAAGAAAGTATTTTCACGATGTATATGAATAGAATAAATTTTCTACTATAATGAACTCTTCTTGTTAATTTCGGCGTTTAGTCCAAGCATTTCACGACTTTACTTATCTTAGTAAAAGCCATTGGCTGTTATAATTTATTCAAAAAAGACTACAATTTTTAAGACTAACAGAATTTAAATATTTCTAGATTATTAAGTTTAAATTAATTTAAATTACTGTTATTACTGTTTATTGTTTCAGATTTTTAAAGAGTAATTTTAAAATTTAATTACATTTCACCATTTCTTCTCGTTCCTTAGATCATTTTATCTTTAGCTTTAACTGTTTTCGGAACTATTATAAGTACCAAATGGTTGATTAATAATTTCATAAATGTCAAAGTGAGTTAGAAGAGACGAACGAAACGAACGAAAAGCTTCAAAAAAGAACATCTCTCATTTAGAAGAAAATAAACTATGCTTGTTATATCGACAAATAACTTTTAGGCAAATGTAGCACCGAGCAAAAGTAGTTGAAATTTCTATATTATTAATTAATAACGTCGGTTAATTTGGAAGCCAATCATTGAACGTATGTTTATAATATATTATTTTAGGTTACACTGCAATATCATTCAAGTTTGCTTTCCTACCTTCTGTTAACTTAGGATCTGATGTCAGTGAGAAGTGTTTGTAGAACGAAACAGGTGTAGGTACCTCAATCAGCCCGGAGGAATGGCCAACGATAACATAATTACCGAGCGGCGAGTATTGTATAGCAGTAATAGCTCCTGATTCGGAGAAAAACCATCTGTGGTACATGATCTCATTGGGTGAATTCTTTAAAAACTTCTCTTGGTTAGCAATTACCCAGTCATAAGAATTATCCTGTTTTAGGGTGGTGTTTGAAAACATAGGATACCAAATTTTCGGTTTATGTTCATTATGGTAAAAATAGTTAAATCGTTTTTCCACATCCTCAAAAATAACTTTAGTGGCTGACATTTCGAAGCCTACTTGATTATAATAAAAATAAAGTGAGGAACAAGTATAGCAAACGTTCAGCCTATACTAAGTAATTTTAAGCAACCGATTTCTCTTGTTAAAAGGACTGAAAATATAATTTTCGTTTGTCTTCACTGTGTATCTAAGAGTTCGATCTAAAAATAAGATTCTAGTTTTAACTTTTTATAAATAAAAATTTAGTAAAACATATAAAAATATAACTAAAAATATAACATAAAATAAAGTAACTTCTTGTTCTTATGTACTTATATTTTTAAATTACGCAATGGATTTAAATGCAGTTTTCACAAAAAGAAAAAATGATTCCAGGGGGAAGTTTGAATGTACAATTTATTAATAGTACACTCACAACACAAAGGTATCTATATCTCCATATTTCACCATGCGAAGCTGGTGTGAGTCGATAGTCAACTGTACTTTATACTTATTACTTTCAAGTCCAACAGTTTGAAATTGTGGAAAATTATAGGTGTTGAATTAAACTGAAATAGATTACTTGAAAAAACAAAAAAGAAAGAAATAAATGTGATACTGAAAACGTTCATTGTAATGTAATGTAATGATAGCTTACTGTACTTTCTCTAATAGGTACTCAATAAGCGGACAAACAGCGTACACATTACACATACAGCCTTTTTGGTCTAACGGTTACTGTATGCGACTGCCGATCAAGAGGTCTTGGGTCCGATTTACGGTTCGGGCCAAAAAAATGTTATTGAACTTTCTGATTAGGTAAATAGTTAGTAACAGCTCGGAGATTAGCAGTTGGAGTTTTAACCCTCGTACTTCAGAGAGCACACAATTTGCCGTTGGTCCTGCGCCTAATCTCTCCCCTACTTGTGTCGGATAGTCCTCACATCGTATTATGAGAGTGAAGGAACAGAGTGTATCTGTATTTGCGCACACACTGGTGCACTTTAATATCTCCTGGGTCATCTGGTCGACTGGACTCCCGATAGCACTGGCCGCCGTGGCAAAATTAGCTAGGAGTACATCGTGATCATAAATTGCTGATTAATTTCAAAAATTACAAAAAAATATGCTCTCTGCATTTGTTTAGGTCACCGTAATATAGAGGCATATGGAACGCTTAGAATTTTCACCTAAACGAGAGTCCCATGTACGACCATAGGTCGTACGATTTCTTTGTAGAATCACTTACAGGAAGTGTCGGCCCATAGGTTAAGCAGCACCATTCAATACCTCATTAAGTTAGAGTAGACCCCGAAAGTTAGAAACGAAACATAAGTAATTTACCTGTATGAGTCCACTTGAGAATCCCAAAAGAATCACTTTTCCGTCTGGACTATATACCATAGAATAAATATTACCAAAGGCGTTATGGTAATAATCCGTCAACAAATTATCGTCATTGGGAGTATCTTTAATGAATCTTTCAGTGTTATCTTGTATAAATGCCATATCTGCAATGCTTACTTTCTTCTCAGCAAAAGATATGAATTCAGTTTTTATATTAACCAAATCACGTTGAAGTTGTGCATTGATTCGTTTTTTATAAGATTGCATAAACACTTGTACATCTGATACAGATTCTAATAAATTAAATTTACTATAAGAACTAATAACATATGAAGGCTTCATTATTATATAATCTATTAATGGGGTCTTTAATACTTAATTTCAGACAACAAACAGGTTATCTTTCTGATCTTTTTATAGCACATAAATTCAGGTCTAGCTTTGATAGAGAATTTATTTCTCTCTGGTACTTGTTAGAAAAAAGGCTTAAACTATTACGAAGAAAGTATAACGGAGTGTTTAAGAGATGAAAATTTACTGATAAATTCTTACGTTCACTAACCTATTCCACGTACCATTTTGCCTCAGTATTTATCGGTAAAATAGTTTACTTCCACGACTTTCTAGGTTGTTCAACAAATAAACCATTTTGAACGTATTTATTTATTCTACAACAGCAGCAGCAACAGCAACAGCAATGTTATGATTCATAAACTCAAATTGCTGTAATAATCTATGCATATTTCTCCTATAAATCCTATGAAATTTGATTATATGTTTCACCGCTCTCACAGTTACAGTGGTAAGTGTGTGAGCTTACACTACCACGATGACTGGCATGCCGTTTGCGTCGCCAAGCGAGGAAAAAGCATCTGACTAGGCCGCCATAGTGTGTCCACCATACTACATTGTCTACAAAAATTAGATAATGACAAAGTAGATAATGTCAGCACTTTCGAGCTTGCATATTGGATCCAATATGTCTGCTATGCCTTCTGAAGTGAGAGTCGAGGCCTCGGTCGAAACGCATCTCAAAGAATTGTGCTCTATTCATAATGTCATTTTACATTTAATCTTATCTTTAGCTATGCGTTATTTATATTTTATCACATATTATATTTGCAAAAAATATGTATGGATGTAGATGCCGCCCTCTAAAAATAATTCTGGTAACGGCCATAAATATATTATAAGTATATATTATATTGCCTTCTTTGTGGTTAAATGCATTTATATTTATAGAGATTTGTTTATTTACTTAATTGTTGTATAATAATAACACCCGTATAAATACATTGTGTATATACTTATCATGCTGTTTTAAACGCTTAAATATTTCACTGTTTGCCTCATAGATTTATACATATATTTCTCTAGATATTTTTATATTTTTTGTCGGAATTTGATAGCGTAACCCATACTGCAATCAATATAAAATGTTTGTATTATCACTTCTATTGTATTTCAGAATATGAAATCTTAACATAAGTGGCAACATGTCGTATGACATGACATCAAGTAGGACAAAAGAGAAATTGGCACATTTCGTTTAATTTTTGTGTCTTGACGAGTTTTGGTTCACATGTATACACATTATAATTATAATTTTGTGAAAATTAAATACATTTTATTTAAATTTACGAGTACACCTGAGTAATCTGTTGTAGGTTTGTAAACTTCAAAAAGAAGTCGGTATTTATTTATTTGATGTATAGAAATCTCACAATTAAAACTTAGTAATTCTAACTCTAACTATAATAATGAAATGCAACTTAATCTATTAGATTAGATTGAGTATTGAATAACAACACTACAATATGTGTTTTGTATATATTTTCACATTTAAACAATATTATATTATAAAAAGTAGCGACAACTCCTTTTACTAAGTTGATCCTCTATAAATTTTTTTATTGAACCCGGCCGAGATCGTTTAAAGAACTCTTGATGTTTGTTACTTATCACTATTCTTTTGCATTTTATAGGCTTGTGTATTACCGAACGTTGGTACAGCTGGTCCAGGTCGAACAAAAATGTGAGAGGATGCAACTCCTCATATGACTTGCTTCTCTCTATACTACTTGAGTCACGCATGTATGATGATACAGTACATAAAAGTAGAAAACCGCAAATCACTGTAACATAATTTAAAAAAATTAAGTAATTAAATAAACTAGTTTTTTTCGTTTCTGGGATTTTTTCAATAAGGTTTGAAAATTTTTCTCCAAAATTTCTACTCCTACGACAAGTTTTCAAAGCAAACCATGCAGCACCATTTTAAGTAAGTTAGTCTAAGTAAGCAAAAGGTTGTGTCGTAGAAAGCTATTCTGTGAATGAGTATTTATACTTTTAAGAATAATCAATAATTGAACAATCTATTCAAATTTTCTTCTATTTTTAAGGATTTTTTTCAATTGAAAGGGACAAAATTTTAATCTAATTATTGAGTAGTTGTATGTTCCAGTGAGTGATATTGACCCAAAAGTTAATAAATTTAACTTTAAGCCATTATAATAAGAATTCCTCCACACATATCATTGATGTATTTCTTAAATACGTCCCAAACGCACACACATACAAGCATACGAAACACTTGTCGTAGATGCACTTTTCACAAATCCTCGCTTCTATTCCAGTTACATTGATATATTTTTATCAAGTACAGCAAAATATAGTTGTTTATGTAAAATTGTTATTAAAAAACTGAGAACTTTTTTCATGCAGCACATTTTCTGGTAGAAACTTATACTAATGTGAGTAGGACTAAGCTCACTAATATTACCCATAGAATTGCCATACTTAAGTGACAGTGGATCGAATACATTATTGGCAGCAAAAAAAGTTCTGAAGTGGTGACCACATACGCTAAGGCCAAGTGTAGTCCTCTATAAGGTTACTCAACAACAAAGCAAAGTACCGGTTATAACGTAGAGTATTGAGGGCAGCCTTTATCCAGCAAAGAACGTCTTTTGGCTGAGATGACAGTGATGCCTTACAAATTCATCCGTTTTTTATCATTCTATCTTAAGGATAATTATTTAATACACGATTATACAGGCAAGAGTACCAAAAAGAAACAACTGTTCAGGATTTTAAAAGTATATCTAACAAGAATAAAAACTGGCCCAGTGCGAGTCGGACTCGCACACCAAGGGTTCCGTACAAACCTGAAGGTGTATAAGTAAAAGTTCACCCATCACGACAATCGAGTCTTAGTTATGGTATTTTTATTGCAAAGTGAAATCCATAACTTTAAAAATATTTTTATTGCATGATGTTACTAAAAATTAACGGTTTTCGCAATTTTTCCTTTATCTGTGCTATAAGGCGTTGCTTTATACCAAATTTTAAGATTCTAAGTTCACGGGGAGTACCCTGTACGTTTTGATTCCCTTGTGAGTTTCAAAAATTTGTCGAAATTAACGGCATAGACGGCTGTATCTTTTGATTGCGTCAGCTTAGAAGCTCGTTTCTTTCACAACTCCAACAAACAGTAGACCTGAGTATTTGATACTCGTATATATTTCAGCTTGATACCTCCACATGTTCCTGAGGAAAAGCGTGTTGAAAGACAACAAAGTGATTCTATAAGGGTTCCGTTTTTCCTTTGAGATATGGAACTCTAAAAAGCGACAAACGCCAAAAAAATGTATATATGAAGAATAATTCCTTAATAGAGGGAACTGGTGTTTACCGCTCATGTTTATGTTAACGAATTTGTTAAAAACCTCACATGTTTCCAACTGTGTTACTCAAAACAGAAGCTTTTAAGTGGTTAGTTCATATTGATGTATATGAGATTGTATATATTTAGTAAATTCTTTTGGGTATTCTTTCCAATTCATTTATATTAATATTATATAAAATATTTTACTTACATTTTATAAAACACATAATCTACGTTTCTGCTTAACAGCTGCTTACGCCTAACGTTAGCTAAGTAAGTATTTAATGAAAGAGGCGATTCAATGATTTTTAAATCTTGTATTTTATATTTTCTCACTAATGATAATTTCACGTTAGGTTTTATAATTTCATGCTTAATCAATCTTTAGTGTAAACTTAGTGGGAATGTGTTGTGTTTTAATTATAAGTGATTGTTATTAGAAAGTGCGGAAAGTCAATTAGAAATATAATTGTACGGAAATGAAATCAATTTGAACCTTAAACATTTTATCCACACATCGAGTAACGTAGCTGGTGATACGTGGCTTCGAGTCGAAAGTGGGAGGCTGATTTAGTTAGGTACTTGTATTTTAGAATATTTTTGAGTTACCTTTACTCCCACGATGCAAGTCAAGTTCATTTTATGTCCATTATGATTCCCAAACAGCTGCGGTTCCCCATCATTTATCCATCCACTGCCGTTTACTTTTGTCGAGTCTGAAAATTAATTAACTTTACTTTTCACAGAGAGTCTGTCTCAAGTATACGGCAGGCTGTTTGTTTAAGCATTTAGAGTCGATAGATATATAGCGACTTAATCATTACTAGCTTTTACCGCGGCTTCGACCGCGTGTATTTCATTTTCACAGCCAAAAGTAGCCATGTTACTTATAAAAACGTTTAAGTGTAGGAATATACACTTATTCCTACACTTAAACGTGTAAATGTATGTAAATATACATATATGAATATATGTATATTTAAGAATATATAATCAACAAAATCACATAAACACTTATCAAATTAGTTAGAATTAGCTCCAGCTTAAAATTAGATATCACTTAAAAGATTGAATTACAATGATAAAATTAAGTGAAAAAAAAGGTATTAACATTTTACTTCTGTCTTTCTGCGTCTTTGTATACGAAACGTCCCCTAGTAACAAACTATGTAGAGCTTATACTATGAAAGCTAGATCAACGGACAGAGTATTTACATATTATACATAGAAAACACCCAAACTTCGAAGCTAACATTTGCAGAACATATAAAACTTTGATTCGACCCAAGAATCGAACCCAAAACTCACGTAGTCAACGAATACGCTACCACCATACCACAAAGGCGCAGCATTGCACACCGTGTGATTTCAATCAGTTCAATTTCGACATCTCTTATTGCAAAACCCTTCAGTCTCAGCCTGAAAGTTTTCTACGCTAGTAAAATAAAATTATAATGTTAAAAAGTAAATATCATAATTTTATTTTAATTTTCAGATCCTTATTCCAAAAGTTAAACGATTCTGAAAGATATGGAACGTATTTATTTTGAGGTTGGCATCACTACGGCTTTTTTGTTAGAAAGAGATGTACATATCACCCTGTGCGGTAAAAAACGAGATGACAATGTAGACTACGAGTATCTCCGCTAGTGAACGGAACCCAACGAATGAATGGTCGCCATATTGTCATGTCAATTTTGTAATAGTGAGTTCATTGTGCATTTTTCCAAGACATTTGTGAAAATATTGGATTTATAAGTTCATTAGTGTTTACAGGAGCTAAGGCAAGTATTATGTGTTTTAAAATGAAATGTAAACATACGAAACCATTAAAATGTGATGATAAATTGAATACCAAACATTTTTATGAGGTCGGGTGTGGTACTGGTATTTAGTTCACAGAGATTTTGTTTGTTTTGTTGTAAACATTTCTGAGATGTGTTAAAAGTATAAAACACGACATACACGGATTTATTTATGTGATCTTAAGTGTTAAGTGTGTTTGTTTATCTATTTCTTAAAATCAATAGTAATGGCTACGTAGCGATCGCTATAATTCTAATGTTTTTTTTTTCAACAGGCAGAGGGTGCATTGTTGCATCCTGTCTGTGAACCATGATACCATCATCTCGCACAAGTAAGTTCCTAACATTACTTAACAATTCAATAGTAATAAGACAATGTATCAAAAAATCTATGAATGTTCTTTCACTTAACTATCATACATAAATATATGTTAGTGCTGTGACTCATCTATAAGTTTCACTTGAAGTATAGAATTGCTTTTATTCGGAACATCAAAACTTGTATTACTACACTCTATAGTATAATGTTGATATTGATAAACAATCTAATTTATTATGACCAATCTAAATAGTTTATAGTCTATGTATTGTTAATATGGTAGTTGAAAGTTGATGCTGAAATAAATTACTCGCATATGCATCAACATCAACCCTTTTTTAATAGTACAAGTCTTTCCTGTAACCTATTGACTTGTAGGCATAACAGTACTAGTGTTTATCTCAAAGTAGTTAAAAATGTAATATAACACAACTGACAATATCCAGGCTTATGTGAATTTTAGTTTTAAATTTTCACATTTCCTAATTAAGCAAACATTCATTAGTTAACTTGTAATTTTTTATACACACTTTGTTTAATCAATTCTCATGATTTCAATTCCAGTGTCTCACAGCAACTATGCTGGGTCAGATGTGCCAATGGCACCAAGTAAGGAGCAGCAGACGCTAATGTGGCAGCAGAACTCATACCTGGTTGATTCAGGTATCAACTCTGGAGCTGCCACTCAGGTAACACTAAAACCAGTAATCATTCAAACATAAGCAGTAAATAAAAGTTTTGTTATTTGAAATCATAGTAATTACTTTTTTATTAATGATGGTAGTTGTCATTTAGGAACAATTTTTAAGTACGAAGATTCTAAACAAAACTTTTATTATTGTCTTATATTTCTCTTTGAAACTATCATATATATTTAAGACATATTCACACGATCATTACAAAACACTGTTTTTTTTTTAAAAAATACAAACTAGATAAAGAATAAAAAACAAAATTTCAATTTTCTCTCAATTATTTTTAAGAATTTTTAGGATGTAGTTTGTTGAATGCTTCTTTTATTTAAAAACATAAATTATCATACTTTTTGTAACTGGAAGTACGGTCAGCCCATGGCATGCTTTCAATATAAAGGCTTGCCACGGCTTTTCTTCTAAAATCATCTCCAATTATTCTGTCGAGAGTTATGTAATTACTACTTTTTAATATATTTTACAAAAATGGACCAAAATAAACAGAAAGTCTGTTATGTTACTTTGTTAATTCTTGCATAAATAATTAATTATATAACCACTGAAGTATGTTTCCGAGTTATAAAATGTATAGAAAAATGTGTTTATCTTAAGAAATTTATTAAGTTAAATGAATTCTGCTTTTAATGAAGAACATTTGTTTACTTACATAATATTTACTAATTATATATTATCATTTTCAACCACTTGATGTGCTTTAGTTGAACAAAATTTTGTTTTTGTTTTGTTTTTTAGAGACTGCTTTTAGTTACATAGAAAAATCCTAATGGATAAATCCATAGAACTTCTTCTATTACTCTGTGGTATAAAAACCAAATGATTTTTTTGATAATCTAATAGTTCTCTCCTTAGAAAAAGAGTTTAGTTAACTTTGCCACGCTAGCCACGTAGGTATGTTGGTAAATGGTATGTTTCAAGTTTTCCTACTCTTTGCAGTGGTGTTGTCCTACATAGATTCCTCCTTTAGTGAGCTCATACAGTACTGACAGAAGGAATTGGAGTGGTGAAATTCTGTATTCTAAAGTTATTGTATTGTATTAAGTACTTGTCGTAAAATGAGACTGAGGGAACCAAATATGCAAGACAACATCATTACAATGAGAAGGAAAACTTGAAACAAACCCTATTCCAACCCGTCTGGCCAGCATGGTAAAGTAGGCCAAAACCTCCTTGCTAAGGAGAGGCCTATGTCCAGCACTGCACTGTAAAAGGCTGTTGACGATGATGATGATGATGATGATGATTGTACTTGTTGTCAAAAGGGTAACTTAATGCCTTAAGGATGTAGAAATAAGATGTGGTAAATCTAGTATATGCTAAATCTGTAAATTTATGATGGGTGAAATAAAACAAACATATAACATTTATTTTCTTATTTAGGTTCCATCCCTTACTGGCAAGGAAGATGACGAGATGGAAGGAGACCAGCTCATGTTTGATTTGGACCAAGGCTTCGCCCAGGGTTTTACCCAGGAGCAAGTTGATGGTAAGTACTCACAATTTAATGACTGATTGATAGAGCATAAGTTATAATTGAATCAATCAAATGAATTGTATAAGATATGGTTGAATCTGTCTATACATATAATTGTGAAAAAATAATATATGTGTATCTCGAGGATAATTTTACTTAAAACGGATTCTTGGCCTACATCATTTATAAACAACTTCATTTTTTGCATGACATTTAAAATCAATGATGTCCCAAATAGAAATTATACAATTTATGGATGTCTAAGGATTGTCTAATAGTAGACAATAACTTTAAAAAGATCCATATATAGATTTATCGATCTTTAAAAGAAGGTTTTCATATCAGTTGTATTTTTCATATTTATTTGTAGTATTTCATTTTAATAAATACTCCTGTATATGGTTACCGCTAGTATTGTATTGTACTTTCCTTTTTTAGACATGAACCAACAGCTGTCCCAGACGCGTTCTCAGCGTGTCCGGGCGGCTATGTTCCCTGAAACATTAGAGGAAGGCATTGAAATTCCTTCGACTCAATTGGACCCTGCCCAACCTACCGCAGTTCAACGGCTCGCTGAACCATCGCAAATGCTTAAACATGCAGTAGTTAATTTGATCAACTACCAAGATGATGCTGACTTGGCTACCAGGTAAAAAAATGCATAAGTTTACACTAAAGTGTGTATTTCAAAGGAGCAGAGGTGTATTTCCCTGCTAACTTTTATTCGAAGCAGTCTAGACTTATAAGTAGACATTTAGTTTAAACACAAAAACAAATAAGACATAAATTAATTTCCGTCGTTTTCTGTCTTTCGAAAAATTCTTAAAAATGTTACGTAACTTAATTACAGGGCCATACCAGAGTTGATCAAGCTGTTGAATGATGAAGATCAGGTGGTGGTATCACAAGCTGCTATGATGGTCCATCAGCTATCCAAGAAGGAGGCTTCTCGCCACGCTATCATGAACTCACCACAGATGGTCGCCGCTTTAGTGCGCGCTATTTCTAACAGCAACGATCTAGAGACGACCAAGGGTGCTGTCGGAACCTTGCACAATTTGTCACACCACCGTCAAGGTCTACTCGCCATTTTCAAGAGTGGTGGTATACCTGCTCTTGTAAAGCTACTGAGTTCACCAGTCGAGTCAGTACTCTTCTACGCTATTACGACTCTTCATAACTTGCTTTTACATCAGGATGGCTCAAAGATGGCGGTCCGTCTAGCTGGTGGTCTCCAAAAAATGGTTGCTTTGCTTCAGAGGAACAATGTCAAATTCCTTGCGATTGTGACAGATTGCCTTCAGATTTTGGCCTATGGAAATCAAGAGTCGAAGTTGATTATTCTGGCCTCACAGGGGCCTATTGAACTCGTGCGAATCATGCGCTCATATGACTACGAAAAGTTACTATGGACTACATCTAGAGTATTAAAGGTGAGTAGGTACTGATTTTGTAATTCAAAGTATCAATAAATAAATTAACTATCATGTTCTTATCAACTTTGCTTGGTGACTGAGTAAAATATCTTGACACGACATTGTTAACTTCGAATTTTGTATTAAAATTAAACTACAACGTAACATCGTAAACATTTGGCAACTTCCAGCTGATCTGATAATGTAGTTACGTCACCATTAAAGCGTATTTTTTTAGTTTAACTAATAGTATTGAACTTAAATTACTATTTAAAAATGTTTGTCAAAACTTTTAACCGATAATTTTATACAGTAATTGTAAAGGTATAAAAAACAGTTGTATTTGTAAAACAATCATAAAAAGTAACAGTATTGCTAATTACACTTAGTTTAAACTTCTTTAGTCTATGTTTTAACTAAGCAAGTCTCATGTTTAATTCATAAACAACAAACTTCACATATAACAAATAATATTGTTTCAGGTACTGTCTGTATGCTCAAGTAACAAGCCTGCAATTGTGGAGGCTGGCGGTATGCAGGCTTTGGCGATGCACCTCGGTAATCCCAGCGGCCGCCTTGTGCAGAACTGCCTTTGGACCCTGAGAAATCTATCCGACGCTGCTACTAAGGTAGATGTGAGGAATCAAGTGTTTTATACTATTTTTTGCTTGGGTGTATGCATGGGACACATTTAATAAAATTAGGTGGAGGTAATAAAGCAAGTTTCTAATTTATTATTAAAACCATATTAAAATCACTTTGGTTGTGGTGAATTGTTGATATCTTAATTAATCTAAACTAGATATAGTGTAAATTATAACTAGTTTTTTTTTATTTGTGTGTGTCACTGTAAAATTATAAAAACCTAACAGTTTTCATGTCTCGCTACTGTACGAACTGTCAATAGATTGTGAAGCATACAATTGTGTAGATGACTGTATCGTAAATAAATACCAATGTCCATTTCATTAAAACTCGAACACACGAAACATCTCGGGAAATACAATAAAATAGCTTTTTATTATTATTAAGAATTGAATTAAATATACAGTGAAATATATTGTTCAATTGAGTAGTCTAAAACAGTGACGTCACAATTTGGTATTTAGTACATTTTTCATATAAAATTGTCATTTTGACAGATGATAAAAATAACTAACCTGACTAAAGTGTCATCTAGCCCATTTATGCATTATTTTCAGGTCAAAATGTCAAATTGTGTTTTTTTTAACAATCATTGGTTCAGGTGGTCTACCTTCATTGGTTGTTAACCGAAAATGTACATTCTCGTGATATATATATTCTGACGGTATTTACAATGTTATGGTGACATATACGTAATAAATGCTTATGGACAGAATCAAGAGATAAACTACTATTAAAAGTAACAAATATCTTTTAACTTTTTATATATATAGTGGAGTACCCTAGTATCAGTAAATAAAAAGCGACTTTGTTGTACTTGTTGTCAGTGAAAGTTTTTCTCACATATAAATAATTTGTCCATTTTTATCTTTCAATCCATATTTAGACAACAGTACAGTTTCTTAGATGGACTAAATGTTATTATATATTTTGTATGTAAACAGGTTGAAGGTCTAGAAGGTTTGCTGCAGAGTCTGGTACAAGTTTTGGCTTCGACCGACGTGAACATCGTCACTTGCGCTGCCGGAATTCTGTCCAACTTGACTTGCAATAACCAGCGTAATAAGGTAAGGCGAAGAAATAATGCAACTTTATCAGAATTGAAGTTTCTCTTTTTCCTTTTGATTGTATATGCTAGCATAAATTACAGTTAAATCAGTAACGCTATTTTTTTTTAAAATAGAGCAAGTAAATCATTTATAAATTTTATAGTTTATAAATGTGAAAATTTTTTTGTTAGTTGAAAAAAATGCAGATATCAAAATTTAATAACTGATCTGTATCAATGACAAGTCGAGAAAAGTCAGTCCTGTAGAGTTGGTGGTTCCTCTTAAAAGATTATACTTATAAAAATATATATCTATGTCTATTGTATGGATGAAACTATAGTGTGTTACAATATAGCACGTGTGAATGATGCAGGTGACAGTGTGCCAGGCGGGCGGCGTGGACGCCCTGGTGCGCACGGTGGTGTCGGCGGGCGACCGCGAGGAGATCACCGAGCCCGCCGTGTGCGCGCTGCGCCACCTCACCTCGCGCCACGTCGAGAGCGAGATGGCGCAGAACGCCGTGCGACTTCACTACGGGCTACCGGTAACGCTGCTTCTCTTCTTTAACCCGTTGCTGCCCTCTGCTTACCTATCTTTGTGGTGACGGATTAAGATTACGAAGTATCACCGTCCGTATTCATCTCGTAGGTGTGAGCCGATTACGAGAGCAAATTATGCAGAACAACACTACAGCAAAGAGAAAGAAAAACAAGAAACGACCTATCTGGCCTGCATGTCATAGTAGGCCAAAAGCTGCTAGCGAGCAGTGGATTGTTAATGGCTAATTCAAAGAGCGCCTACTTTCCTTCTGCACTTTTCACTGTTCTATAGAAAAAAAATCATTTTATGGTTTGACTTTAAATTAAAAGGACCATTGATAAATCGTTTTTCAACTTGACGGCTTCTTACTGTGGAGATCGTCAATAGATGATTACACATATCTTAGTAAAATTGCACAAATATGGAGACTTCTTCTGCCGATACTGACCGACAGTGTTAGTATTGTTAACAATTATATGTCGAAGGAAAATGTACTATGACAGTCCCACAAACTATTTTTTTTGATGTTTTCTTATGCAGGTTTTATTTTTTTTTCTTTAGAATTATTTTTTTAAATTATAATACAATCTATCGGGAAGGTGCGTGTGTGCGCAGGTGATAGTGAAGCTGCTGCAGCCGCCGTCGCGCTGGCCGCTGGTGAAGGCGGTGGTGGGGCTGGTGCGCAACCTGGCGCTGTGCCCCGCCAACTACGCGCCGCTGCGCGAGCACGGCGCCGTGCACCACCTCGTGCGCCTGCTCATGCGCGCCTTCAACGACACGCAGAGGGTACGCGCTCTCCTGTGCTCACCTCCCTTCTACACCTGTTAGCGCCCTTCCATATGCGGTGCGACTAAACACACTACAGTGCTGTCTACCGAAGACACCTAAATACGAAGTAACCGCTGATCCTGTATCGCGATATAGAAAATTCTCGCCCCGATTAGCACATACATAATACAATTTTCGGACATCAATCGTAGGGTCGGGGAACGGGCAGGCCAGGCATCATCGCCTCTTCCGGTCGGAGGATCCTTCTTTTTATTAAAGGAACGTGTCACTCGTTCCTCTACACCTTTTTTTCTGTAGGTAAAATACCCCTGAATAATAAAATATAAGCAAATTTCCGCCGAAATATATGTTCGTCAATATATATTTTGCCTACTGATGATGTGTATCGACTCACCTATCGCATGCATAGACATAACGTTAGTAAGAAGTGAATAGGTCGACGTCGATAGTGTAAGTGTACGTGGGTATTACAGCAGCGCACGTCGTCCGGAGGAGGGGCGGGCGGCGGCGCGGGCGGCGCGTACGCGGACGGGGTGCGCATGGAGGAGATCGTGGAGGGCGCGGTCGGCGCGCTGCACATCCTCGCGCGAGAGGCGCTCAACCGACAGCTCATCCGCCAGCAGAACGTCATCCCCATATTCGTGCAGCTACTCTTCAACGAGATCGAGAACATACAGGTACCGCAATTTGATATCTGAAACGACGCCGTCTAGATTCAAACTAAACAGTGCTTGTACTATGACGACTACTTCGACTGAAAGAACACTTATCTACATAGTTTTTGTAAATACACGCCTATTATACTCGTACATAGAAAAAATAAAAATAAAAATCAAATTATTATTTTGTTATATCTCACTTCCTTAAATAAAGTAACAATGAGAAATGAAGTCGTTTATTCTGCAAATGAATTATAAGAACACTTGCACATCACACTCTTTTAGACCGAATGAATGCTTGCAAATCACAAGTATAAAGTCCGAGTAAGTCGGTCGGTCAGTCGTAATTACAATTTGGTTTATTGATAATACTAAAATCGTCAATAATCCGTTTAAAAATCAAATGTCTTATTGTCTTCTGTGTTACCTGTTTATTTTTCTCACGAGTGGTATGTTTGTTATAGCGTGTCGCTGCAGGAGTACTCTGCGAGTTGGCCGTGGAGAAAGAAGGCGCAGAGATGATAGAAGCCGAAGGGGCTACTGCTCCTCTCACTGAACTGTTACACTCTCGAAACGAAGGTACATAGATAGATCTATAGAAAACTCTTAATTTTTATACCATGCTACGGAGTTACGAGAGAGTACCTACAATTTACGATATATAAAGTACAAAAGTTGCCTTATTACCAAAAATAAATCTGAAGTTTATCAGTGTATGATTGACTTTCGGGCGGATAGTGGCATTCCAACACCGCTCGAAGAGGTACGCACGTGACGTGAATCGGCTCGTTGAACCTGGAGGGTCGTTGGTGGACCCGGCTGGAGATTCCACGTGCAAGCTTTACCGCCATGTAGTAGTATCTATATTCTGTTGCTGGGATTGAATTGGGTCCCACCTGGGCGGCGCAGTATCGGACCCTCACTTTAGTTATTAGATAATCTCTTGCTACCGGTCGTATACGCCCCATGGTCGGTAGAGACACCTGTTTTGCTGAGGTCACAACCATCTGCGAAGGATGTCTGCGTCTGCGGAGAAGCCCCGAGAAGACGACCTCCACTCGGACCAAATTCGCCATTGGCAAACTAGGCGATGAAGGCGCGGTTACCTGCGTTTCATTAAATTTTATTTTGTCAAATCTGTACAACTGACTGTAAATCATCATCATACACAAATACATTCAAGCTCATTTGAATGTTTAACCTTCGCAATTTGAAGTAATTTTAAGTTGTCTCCAATCACAGGGGTAGCGACATATGCAGCTGCTGTACTGTTCCGAATGTCCGAAGACAAGCCTCATGACTACAAGAAGAGACTCTCTATGGAGCTCACAAATTCACTGTTCCGCGACGACCATCAGATGTGGCCCAATGACTTAGCCATGCAGCCTGATCTGCAGGTAACACAGACTCTCACTTTTAGTAGATTACATCAGCCAAATATTAGATAAATTGTATAATGCAACTTACATACAGAATAAACAAGATTATATCTAATAGATAGTTAAATTATATTTTTAAATCTTTAGCTTCGTATACAAACAAATGTTTGGTGTGTCATCAGTATCAATTTGTTATTGTCTGCATATTATATACAATATATTTAATATACTTTTTGTGAAACTAAATAGTTTCATTAAATTCGGCTTTTTATAATTTTCAACATACAGAGATGTCGATTTGATCAAGAAACTAACAAAGTGAACAAAAAATAAAATAATATAGAATATCATTTAGTAAGTGTATGTCATAAGCGGCGTAATGTTAAATAATAAAAAATGACAGTATTAATTTAATATAGTTTAAAATATTAAGAATAATAAATTATGGAGTATCTTTGAAACAAATCAACATCCTAACTGAATGTACAGAAGCTTAAGCATTGTTATAGCATGTTTCTGAGCATTCTAATTTGAAATTTAAATGTATTTCGCAAATGTGATATTTGTATTGTGTGTCGCTTACACCCTTTTTATTTTACGGTTTATTTTCTTAATTTATTTTTCGACATCCTCACTTTATTTGATTTTTGATCCTATTGCCCTTCATTAGGATATGCTCGGACCAGAACAGGGCTATGAAGGGCTGTATGGAACTCGACCGTCGTTTCACCAGCAAGGTAAGAATTGTGATCGTGTTTGTAGCAAGTTTGAATAACTAACCCTCTATCACTTGTAGTACAGATATTACAAAACCTCACTCCATATACATTAGCCATCTATATTTGAGTCAAACTGAGTAATATTTACATATTTTAGAAGTTATTTATAGTTTCTGCTATATAATAATGTTTCTACTATATGCATAATTTTAGTTTTACACATACAATACCCTGAGTCTAAGTCGATCCAAGACCGGTTGACCTAAATGTAGCGATACGGTTTAGTTCAAGTTTGGCAATATTATGCTCCAGTAGAACACAATTCTCTTTTTAAACGTAAATATTCTCTTTACAGTGGCTTATTCATCACCGTTTATGCATAATTGCATTGGGAACCTTTCCCTCTATGGTTTTTACTCCTTTTCCGATATTTTATAATGTATGGTGCAAAGTTCGTACAGAAACATGTCATTAATATTTGTTACATACAAAACTTTGTTACATTCCTGTATCGATTTAAATCTACATGTATTGACTTATATTTCTTTTTTGTATATGATAAATCTTTTTAAATATTCTGTAACTAATTTACCTCAAATGTCATTTTTCTGACTCTGTGTTCATCATTAGCAACTAGCTCATATTCATTTTAAAACGCTATTATACTTCCTATTCCTATCATGATGACTACCTACACGATTTCAGATCTCTTCAAACCACTATTATTACTTAAATATAACTATATTTACTAATCCCCTGTGATCTGTGAATTGCTAATTTATTTCAATCCACTGAGTTCCTTGAGCCTCTGTAGTTGCGAAGAGATGTCGCCCCTATGGCATCGCTATCACCTTTATCATGGAGAGTTTCCCATATTCTCCCTTCCTCTACACAACCTCCACTCTCGCATTCTACTCATGTTTGCCATCAGGCAGAGTAGAGTTTATTAACTGTTATATAAAAGAATCATACTTACATGAAATAAATCATTTATCCATCATATCTCTCAACCTGTTATCCACTGACTGTTATGACAAGAAAACGTATTAGACCTACTTTATTGTTGTCATTTGAGAATCGCTCTGGAAATTTAGTCTACAGTTTTGTTAGTAATGTATGTTCATTGTCTTTTAAAATATCGTATAGAGTTTAAAATGTCATGTTTTGTCATGCTTGATTATACCTTAATATGCATCTTCTATAGATTTTAAGTCTTACCGTTGGTGCATAGATAGCTTTACACAAATGACAGCAAGAAATATGATTTCACTCTTGATACTTAGTGTTGACTTTGAGTAAGGTTATGTAATATCTTTTATATATTTATCTCAAAAAGCAATTTTGTTCCATAATTTTCTAAACAAACTTGCTTTACAGTATTATTGTCTGTTAAGCACTGTTATGTTCCTATCATACTATACGGTAGGCCAAGAATTCGTTAACATTTGAATCTAACATCCTATCCAAACATGTTATGGAAGTTCTCAGGACCGATGCTACTGGTATTTGTTGGCTACAATCGTAGCGTATAGTTTGAACAAAATGGCGCCACTAGACATCCCAGGAGTCCCTGCCGGTGGTCAAAGACGATTCGTGTCTACATCAATGAATCAAATACGCTACGTCAACTAAAAGACAAAATCAGCAAAGAGATGATGGCGATCTCGCGGTCTCCTTGCTGACGAGTATTCGAAAATTTCGATGCTCGGTTAGAAAAGTGCAAACGTCGAAACCGTGGTTATTTAGACGATGTAATTTTTAAAAAATAATTTCCAACTAATTAGCTGTCTTGTAAATAAACAATTTTTATAATACATCAAAATGGTTTTTTATACGATTTTTTCAAATGTTAACCAATTCGTGACCCACCCGTTATAAGGTTTTAAGGTGTCTATATAAATATTGTTTCTTCTCTTCTTTACACGCAGCTTAACCCGGGACCTATATATCACTAAACACAGGTGATGGGAATATTATTTCTATTGTTTTTGTGTTTTAACGTTCTTATTACTTATTTGTGTTTTATATTGATGATATAACAGGTTTGTGGTGTTCATTGCTATTTGCTTGTGAATTTAATCGATTACATGTATTATATGTACTCATATGCATTACTAACTCTGGTAAGTATATCATACATTAATATATTTGAAAAATAAACTAAAAAACACGCTTAAAAAAGTCGATTACGAATAAACAAACATACAGGTGAAGATAATAAAAGCGTGATAAAAAGATTGATAGAAAGTAAGTTTCCGTATCACTGATATGATTCAATTTTATCTCGATGTAGTAAAGGGTCTGAAGTAGGAAATAATTATGATTAGAATAGATGATACCGTCTATTACATAAAATCTTATACGACTAAGAAGGCATAGAGTACCTTTTCTTTTTTTCTCTGAAATAGACTTCTATCAATCTGACTTCGTCACTTAAATTACTAATTATCGTGTAGATTGGGCTATACCTTAAAATTACGTAGTACATATAATATATGGTTTAAAGTATAATGTATGGTTTAAACTTAACTTAGGCTTAAATAATTTATATTCTTAAATTAGCTTTTGCAAGTGGGTTCGCAAATGTTGAAGTTATTTTTTGTGTCTCTCGAGAACAGTAGACACTTCTCACAGCCTTTTAAATTATATAGCCTCCTTTTTCTGTACACCTAAAAACTTGTTTGATAAGTAACGCCGAAATTAGCAGCTAATGTTGTTTTTTTCATTGGTTGTATGTCATTATCTTTTAATGTACTTACATATTGTCAGTTCAAGCTTTCTATTTTGAGGGACGGTGGGTCTTAGACACACTACACAATCGGTTCTGTAACTAGCTGAGACATTCGTTAAATTCATCATACATATCATATGAGATTTTGATTGTGGCTATAACTATAAGTGGCTTCATCCTCGTTTAAGCAAGGCGTAAATGTTAATGCCTGCTTTAATTTTATTCCATGCATTAACAGCTATGTTATGTGTGACCCTCTAAAACTTTCGAATCTCCTTACCATATTTGACTTGGAAATTTCAATCCACAAACATACACCCTAGTGATACTCTCACAGATAAAAAAATAACTGTTTATGGTTTACAGGCTACGATCAAATACCGATAGACTCAATGCAGGGACTGGAAATTGGCAGTGGTTTTGGGATGGACATGGATATTGGAGAAACGGAGGGGGCGGGAGCCGCGTCAGCTGACTTAGCGTTCCCTGAACCTCCTCACGATAACAACAATGTCGCCGCCTGGTACGACACCGACCTTTAGGTTATGTTTTGAATATTACGATTTTTTGTGTTACTTTTTATTTGTGTAAAGAAAGCGTAACTGCAATAGCATTAACGACTGATAAGAACAACATTGCAGCTCTAGTTGCTATAGTAGTATAGTTATTTTATTTTATTTGTAACTATGAAAGTTACACACAACACCCATAAAGATTAGTGCTTAGCGGAAAAATTACTTTCCGTTTTATTGTAATGATCTATAAGTTGGAGAAATTAAAGCAAACAGATTTATTAGCAATGACATCGAACTGTAAATGCTCTTTTGGACTCTTTTAAACTGTGTTAACAGCGTAAATTGAGACAATTACAATTTTCTATTCTAAAGATACGAGTGCCATTTTTATGTTTGATGAATTTTTGAACTATATTCAACTCAGTTCAGTTTAATCCTAATTGCTTTATCATTTCTCTGTGAGGCTACCATGCAACAGTAAACTATACATAACTACTTCAGTTAGTAACATTGCGTAAACACACATATTATACGTAAGTTATTTTTCTAGACATCTATTATGTATTAAATTGAATTTCTATTAGACCACCGCCTCCTCAATACAATGTATTAATAATAATATTATACAGTGTTTTTTATCGCTCAGTTTCCATACTACGCTAAGTTAGTCTTAGTCTGGTTTGGAGATAGTGAAAGCGACTCAATTTCACAAAGAGTTGATCACAATTTGAATTATGTGATCAAAGAGCAGCTAAAATGCATTTGCAGCCTAATATACAATACAAAGTCTATAACGTTACCAAAAAATTTCGACAGTTGAAAAATATATTAAAAGCGAGACATGAGTTTATTTATATTGGTGCTATAAAACAACAATTTTATATTGATTGCGAAGTTTTGAACATAACGTTTTGTTTTTTATGTGTTTTTGTTTGAACGGAATACATGTCATTAAATTGTAACATGACCCTGCATTGATTATATCGTAGTTTTATACGCGTACGTATAAAATGCGTTTAATCGGAAAATAGGGTATTCTAAGGTTAAGATTTTTATAGGCTTTAAAATCGTATTTCATAGTACATGTAATTTGAATTACTTCTGCGCATTTAAAGTATTGGATTGATTTAAGAACGAGATTTTGATTTATTTTAGTTTGTTACAATTTTGAATGAATCAATTATTTAAGTAAGGAATAAGACTGTTTGTTTGAGTGAGTCATGTATTGGATTTTTAATTTTAGTGTTTGACTGCCAATTAACCTGCCCTTCATAGTTGAACAAGGCCAAATCTTAGGGTTGTAGAGGTCGATATGTGTACGATTTTTTTTATTATTGTAGGATAAGTTTGTAAGGGGCCTTTTATTGCCGCAATTGTTAGTAGGCTCGTGGTTGAGGTCTAATGTTTGGTAGTACATTGCTGCGTCAGCTAGTCGACACCCACAAGCCTGATAGCAAATCCGCCGATGAATTGTCGCTGTTAATATTTGTTTACGAGGATGTGATGTTCTCCGGCGTAGATTAAGTAGTGAGATTAAGTATAACAAGAATTATGTATTTCATGTGGACTAATTACGAACCTTACTGATGTGATTGGAGTATGTATGTTTTTTTGTTTTCGATTATGTTAAGACCAGTACTTAGCAAAGTATATTTCAACATAGTATATCCATAATATTTGCACCTCCTATCGTAATCGGATAACTAGAAACGCACTACAGTTAGAACAATGTAACTTAGATCAATGTAATCATTTAGTGTAAGGTTTATAATATTTTACTTGGTTGTCCACTTAGAATCCTCTTATTTTTTTTTCTACTTGATATTTTAATCGACTTTGCGTATGTTTTTATATTGACTCGACTATGGAGACATTAGTAGTGTTACTATTTGTGTCCATTATGTATGGAAAATAAACTAAAGTTAAATAAGTATTTGATGTTTTTTTATAAATTCATCTCAACCTATCCATCCTAATATTGCTCCTTTTTTGTTCATACTCAGACTTGCCATATTTCGTTTGAATTTGACTGCAGTTGAGAGTGTTCACACTGTGTGTTTTTATTTTGTAAGGACTTCAAAGGTTCTAATGAAGATCTGGTGACTCAATAAAAAAATTATAAAGGTAAAGGTGACTTGTGGGTGCGATTTTCTTTGAAGACTAATTTTGCAATGATCTTAAAACACATTTGCAGAGTTAGTTTTCATATTTTATATTATCGGAATCGATGCTTGATTTATAGTTAAAACAATGTTTTTTTGAAAAACCATACTTCGAACAATAAAGCACAGAATGGAGCGTACCACTGTGCAAAGAGATTGTTATCGACATTGCATGACTTA
This sequence comes from Hypercompe scribonia, assembly GCA_949316085.1. Lineage (NCBI taxonomy): Eukaryota > Metazoa > Arthropoda > Insecta > Lepidoptera > Erebidae > Hypercompe > Hypercompe scribonia. The sequence goes on along the minus strand of OX438972.1, from coordinate 7,069,740 downwards.
AATGTTCAGTGTAGACTCAAAAATAATTCAATTTATATTAATTCAAAATTAACTAAGTCTTAACTAAGATTGCTTCTAATATAATGTGCTAAACAGTATTTTTATACAACACGAGTACCTAAAAAAAAGAAAAATTACAAAATTAGCCTGTACATTACAATTAAACTTTCTCACACATATAAGAGAGTCCGCGTGTGTATATCAATATTTGTATTCGCGTCCCTACACAGAACAATACTTGATCAGCAAAAGACACCCACGTAACTGCTATGCCACAAATTGTTGTCGCGCAGTTGAACAGCCACAGTGCCACGCAACTTGTGCTACCTTTGTCTTAGCATTATTATAAGCAATTAGCATTTAGACCGAGGCATGTGCCACTAATCTTACACTAACTTCGAAGTCTCGCTGTAGTTAGAAACTGGTAATTGCGCTATTAGTAGAAGGTAAGACGTGTGTAGTTTAGTTTGTATAAGATGTGGTAGGTGCATTAACGAAGCAAATTAGCGCTTACAAGACGATAATATAATATATTGGCATTATTGTGGTCAGTATAGTGTATATTATGCATTTGAAATTTAGAAATTTAGAGTTTTAAAGGGAGTTGATTAATGTAGCGTTAAGCTGCGCACATATTATTCATATAAATAGAATAAACATGAAAATAAAAGCCTTTATATAAAAGTTGCTGACAATTTATTGTGATTCATTACAATTACGTAAATATAGTAGGCACGTCGTACGTATGAAATTATAATTTTATTGGTTTTAAGCCACAGTATTTTCAAATTGTGCACCAGTTAAAAAAAAGTGACCAAGTTCAAGTCGGACTCGCTCATGAAGGTTTTCGTAGCAGTGATTTATGGTGTATTAAAAAAAAGTACTTATTAGAACTCGTTCAAACCAATTTACGGTAGAAGTTTACATTGTAATGTACACCATATATTTCTTTTAGTTTTATTATTCTTTTATTTCAGGAGTTACGTCGGGGTGCCAGGGATTTCCTTACTATGGTACACCTGGTCCCCTAACTACTAGTACCTGAGACGGCGTGCGGTTTTTGGTCGGTTCAAGTCCGACATATCCACCCTTCGGACCACCGAAGGTACCAACCCACAGGTACCAACCTGTGGGAATCGCTGCATAGTACAAAAAAAAAGGGGACACACACACATTTTACCATTTTGGAAGTGTCTCTCGCGCAAACTACTCAGTTTAGAAAAAAATGATATTAGAAACCTCAATATCATTTTTGAAGACCTATCCACAGATATCCCACACGTATGGGTTTGATGAAAAAAAAAATCAGTTTCAGTTCTAAGTTTGAGAGACCCCCAAAATATATTATTGTTTTTTTTATATTTTTATGAAAATCTTAATATGAATGCAGTTCATAGAATACATCTACTTACCAAATTTCAACAATATATCTTTTAGTTTCGAAAAAAATGGCTGTAACATACGGAAGGACAGGCAGATAAACAGATGTGACGGATCTATAAGGGTTCTGTTTTTTGACATTTGCCTAGAGAACCCCTTACAAAAGGAATTGTATGTAAATCGTACTAATAAGTAGGACTTTAATTTCTGTGTGTGGTTTATAGAGGAGTTGAGATAGTTGGATATACATTCAGTCCCGTAATTTTTTTTAAATACTGTGTAGTGGGCTGGTTAATGACCCTGATAGCTACGTCAGAGGTCGTGGCTATAATTTCACGGCACGGTCATTTATTCTGCGTCTATGTGTAATTTATCTATAGTATGTATGTATTAGGAAATAAACAAGTATGCTTCACACATCTCACAGACGACCGTGTGTGAGATCTGTGATATTATTATTATTGTATAGACTACATATTAGAATGAGTTAAACATGGAAGGTACAGTTGAAATTACACTTAGCCTATCTACTTAAAATGATCCCTACTTTGTATGTAAATATCTACAGCTATAACTCAAATAATATCGAGATTTGCTTTTTCAAGTAGCTAATAAATAGTTTATTTACCTTAAATCAAAGATAATAATGACGTACTCCTAGCCGATTTCGGCTACGGCGGCCTTTTTATTCTGTGGAAACCCCCCTCGGGCCGTCTCCCCACCCAGGTTTACGGCGGGGTGGTGTGTCGCAATCGGACCAACTAAAACCATATAGTATGCCACTCTGCACCTGAGTTAGGAGGGATCCAGGAACAGCTTTTATTACGACGTCGATGTAATATATATATATTACAGTTGCGAAGTGCAGTCGCAGTTGTGACAAGTGAACAACTCGTAGCGACCGTGTGCAGATACTTGCCGAAGCAACTGTGCCCGGAAAGAACCTGCGTCAGTCGGAAGGAAAAGGTCCCGTGCTGCAAGTCTCCACGACGGGAAAGCCAGCACGTGGAGCCTCCAACCGGGACGACCAACGAGCCGTCGTGGCTCGACGTGCGGCCTCACGTCACGTACCTCTTCGGGCGGGGTCCGAATGCCACAACCCACCAGAAAGTCAGCCGTCCGCCGATAAACTTCGACGAGCACTTCCGCCTCCAAGTCCCACTGGGGAGTGCCGGCAAAGGCGCACGCCGCATCCGTTGACACTGTGCGGTAACCACGTATGATTCTCACCGCCAATATTCTCTCAAGGGTGCCAGAGGCGAACCTTAATCTTACAACTCCCGTGTACAACCATCTCGTCGCAGCGCTGGTTCCAGTCAAATTGGGCAAAAGTCAAGTCGGCCAAGAACAGAAGCAACGCCAGCCAGCTTTGGAGAAAGCTGCTTGTGTGCTTCGGCGGCTTGTCTTAGCGGATACTACCCAAATACGCAGGAGATATTACAGAACAAAGTGTGTGCGCAAACACAGGTACACTCTCTGTTCCGTAACTTCACAATTCGTTGGTACGAGGATCCGACACGACCGGGTAGAGATCGGACCAGGACCGACGGCTCTCGGCTGCTTTTAAGCATTTATATAATCAAAAAACTCAATAATAACATTTTTCTGGCCAGACCTGAGGAATCGAACTCGAGATCTCTTGATCGGCAGTTAAATCTTTGACAGTCAAAGAAAATATACACATAGATGAGGCACTATAAATATTTATTACTTCAAGTAATGTAATGAAACATAGAGCTATATTCTAATACGTCCGGGCGTTTTCAAATCACGAGACATACCCTACAATCATCAACAAATTTACTCATGTATGTTTAATATCAGTTAAATGCTTTTCGGTCTTTTCCCCAGTGACGATCACTGGTAATTTAACTAATATACGATACACCTTATGACGTATCAATAAGCTTCATTTTCCCCCGCCGTCGTGTGTAGTAATTATTAAGGAGTGAACTGTTGTCGATAATTATTGTTCGTGAACTTAGAGACTGCGTATACTATCCACTTGAAATATGAAATTATCGGGTGTCTTAGTCAAATAAATGATAGGGTTAATTCTCTTGTCTTCAACAATTAGTTGTGATTTATAAATGTAGTATAATTAGTTTAAGGGTTTTAATGTTAAAAGTAGTATTTGTGCTTTTGAATATACCTATATAAATTACATTCAGACGTAACAAATGGTCGTGCTTGTTAAACATCTATTTGTTTTGGGTTAGCTGTTAAGATGAAACATTATATTTTCTAATGAGACACGCATTACGTTGTTCTGTCATTTATGCACTTAGAAATGAAGGTTGGTGGGAGGACTGTGAAAAATACTTTACGACCTATTCATATACTCGTACCTAACAAAAACACAAAAAAAAACCTTAGTATCGGTTGAGCCGCTTCGGAGGTATGCGACCATAAACACCTTGACAGGAGCTATTTGTATATTAGATTAATTATTTATTAATACCCCCAGACATAGCTACATGTAATATTTGCTGAAATGATGGCTGACGAGCCATAAAATTCTTGAGTGGCAATCGCGTGCTGGAACCGTGGATAGGCCCCTAAGAAGACGGTGCGATGACATAGTTAAGATCGAAGGAAATCGTTAGATGTAGGCAGCACAGAACCGACTGTTATGGAAAACCTTAAGGGAGGCCTCTGTCCGGCAGAGGATGTCTCTATGCTGAGATGATTTATTAATAAAAATCCTTGTATTAAAGTTACTTCACATGTGCGAACAAGAAAGTGTGTTTAACTAGTGTCGTCAAGTGGTAATATATGTGGTGAGTTTGTGAAGAATGTGATTTGTGGTGAAGATACAAGCCAATATTACGATCTTTTGTGTGTCTCCTTCGTTTTGACTTAATCTAACACATAAAGGATCTCACGTATAAGGCAATCTTTAGGTGGGACTTCACAATAAACTATTATTACTAACACAGGTAGGACAGCTATGATATAGGTATATAACATTTACAAATGCACAACTATTCCGCGTGAAATTTTACTTATTTTTAGTGTAACCTGTTTTATTGTGGTTGTATGTCGTCATATACTCTGCTGCATTCACTAAACGCCAGTCAAACTTTTTTCATTAGTTGTAGCACAACCAGAATATCGCACTGCGCCGTTACCGTTTATTCTCTTATGGTTTTTTACTTTATGAAAGTGCTATCTATGCTATGTGTATTTATACTACCTACTAAGTATAAGTGCAAAGTATTTTTTTTATATTAAATATTGAATAAGAAAAGAAAGTTGCATTTTATTACGTTTAAACTTATTAGAAATGAGTTTGTGAAGCATACACAAATCAATTCCCCTTTACTTCTTCTTAAATGTGGTTGAAGTGAAAAACCTATGTACCGAACGGAAATCGTACATCACAAATGGGGAAAAAACCAAATTATTGAAGAATAAATTTTTCCACTAGATCGCTATTAAGGGTGTTTTGCTAAGATTTCATTTAGTTAGTTTAAGTTAAGTAAAAACATCATAAAAATAAAAAGGTGTAACATCAACGAAACCTATGCAAAAACTACATGTATACGTGAAAATAAAATACTTACTTTCTCAAAGTGATTTCTTTTTATTTTGTACCAAGCAAATTTTTATGCAGATATTAGAGTCTGATCACTACGAGTTCTCGAGACTTATTACAGGTTACACAGAACAACCCCTGTCGTTTTCGTTTACGAGTGCTTAATAAACCTCAGTTAAGAGTAGGGCTTGGATAATATATTTTTTATGGTCAACAGAGAATGGACATCTATCCGACTCTTTGTTGCATATATAAAGTTGATGATTACTGGACCTGGCTGATTTTTGGTCTTATTTTAAAGACGTACATGAAATACAATAGATATACGCATAATCAAGTACCTACAGTTAGGTAATAGACATAACACTATGGAAAGAATTAAATTGTATATTTTTTTATCATTTTATTTAAGTTTTCCATAAAAAATAGAAAAAGCTTATTAAAGCTTATTAACTTACGATTTCGCTGACTGCAACTTGTACATAGCCACATTTCATACAAATAAAAAAAGCCAAAAATAAATACGGACTTATTTAAATATCGAATACAGTAAGTACAAGTTTCTTAATTATTTTAATAAGGCAAAAGCAACGAGTATCGATCCAGTCTCACCTGCCAACTGTTACCAAATTAATGTTCGAGAGTTTTTACTACTTTTTAAAAGCCTCTATCCACTTTTTATGACTCCAATCGGGATTATCTTAGGTCGGTTTATAACCGCATTTATGGACAGTACATGATTTTGTTTTCTTTTTTCGCAGAATATGAATACTATGTTTGTTTTATATAGAATAGCTTTGTTTTGTTTAATATAACGAAAAATATTTTTATTAGATAGTTACTGTTATTTGATCCATAAATTGTTTGTATGCTATTAAATATGTCTGTGAGTCTTTGCTTCCCTTTTAAATTTATTCAGACGCTTATTCACAATAAGCGTGTCTGAATTTTATGTATATCGTAACCGTAGGTGAATTTCGAAAGTAATTCGCTAAATTTTAACTTTTTATTTCATATCGTTAGTTTATTAGGCAAATAAAACTCAATGACAATTTTTAGTCCGACTCGAGAATGTAAACCGAGACCTTTTGATTGGCAGTCCCATACGCTTACTGCTAGATAAATGAGGCCGTGTTATATATTATAATATTCATTATATTATGTTATAGATATTATAAATTATAATGTAATAAATTTTGCATTGAAAGGCGTTGAGAAAACCGTTACAATGTCAATATCAAAATATACTGTCTAAATTATTCTATAAATTGTTTGAAAATGTATTCAAAATCAGACACACTCGTTGCTATAACATGTCCAAAGCAAGTCCTATTTTTTGTTCAATAGTTTAATTTGTGCAAGAAATTTCAATGAATAATATTTAAACAATGGCTCCTAGGTGTTGACAAGACCGAAACCATTTCGTTTTAATTCTATTGCAATGTTTTGACAGTAGTAACGTTCGAGTAAGGGTGACCGTGCCTGTAGCTGACGGGCCGCAATTAGAAGACCATGTCCACTCGCCACTCGGTCCGGAATGTTAATTAAATTCCTCCACGAAACACTGAAGAAAGTTTAATCATTCCAAATTTCAGTTTCTATCCCTTTTCTTTGATTACTTTACAGTTTTTATACATAAAATTGTAAAACAATAGCAAGTGCAATAAGAAACTATTCAAAATGTCTTCTGTTGATATTATTCAAGCTTTTGTTATTTTTTTATATGGTTAATTAAATAAAATAATAAATCAATAACCGCACACAACTCACACATGGCTGTTTGATTCTAAATTAGGCAAAGCCTGTACTATGGTAACCAGTCTGCTGGTAAACATATAATACTTAAAAATTTCTAAATACATACACATCTTTATATTTATAATTCTACTGTACGTGTGTATGTCACTGAACTCCTCTTAAACGGCTAGACTGATTTGAATGAATTTTTTTTGCATGTGTTTAGGTGACACTCTGGATGGTTTAGATTCACAAATCAGCCTAGTAGAAAGGTTAAAAAAAATAGTTCGTGGTACGAAGTTCGCCGGTTCAGCTAGTATTATATATAAATTGCACACAGACACAGTATAAATAATCGTGCTCATCACACAAATATTTGCCCTGGGTGGGAATCGAAACCACGAACGACCAGTAGGCCCCTCAACTTGTATCTGACGTTTGGATAATATTTAACTTTACCTTTATGCACATTCTGATTTCATTTCAACCATGGAGTAGTCTTAATTTCAGCAGTTCGAAATATTATACAAGATCGACTTTTTGTTAAGATTGTTAAATTTTATTTTTATAAATGCTTTGGATACACAAGTGCCGCGTCTTAATGGCAATCTAGCATCAACATTATTGGGATAAATATGCATATCCATCATGTTTTTATGTGAAACTTTTAGAAAATTCCGAAAAAAAAATATTATTTCCAATAGTTTTATTAAATCACAGTTGAAGAAGATCCATCCACAATCATTGTGAGTTCTAAATGATTTAAATGAAATACAATATCATTATACTACATTTTCTTTACCTTATTTATCTACTTAAAATAGGTTTTACTGAGAAACAACCGCAACCTGATGAAGCAATTTCCAACTTTGTTTCGATGAAAAAATCTTGTGGAAACAGTCAAAGCGCTTAAAGAGTTCCGTAGAGACTCCAGATTTAAATTAAGTAAAAATAGACTGTCCTAAACGCCTTGAAGTTTCAACGTTAATTAAAAATGTTTTTTTTTTATTGTAAACGGGTCGATGTCAAATATGATTTTATAAGAACTACGAAATATCCAGGTAAAACTTCTGTCCGTTTATTAGTTTTTTGGGCTATAAAAAATATAATCGGGTTGTGACTTTACGGTAGAGCTGATAACATTCAGTCTGTAGTGATTAGTCTTTTTCAAAACACCTTCTGGTATATTTGCTACTTTGTCTCCCATTTTCTTACGGAATATAATATTGTGTAATACGATTAGTTATTTTTTTTCAGTGAACCGTAGTAGATTTTTTGGGGTGTCTATTATATGTGCTTAAAAGTATCACAGTTTATGATGCGAATACTGTATTTACAATCTATTATCGACCCTAAAATCACTTAGACGTACTAAATTTGTATAGTCTATTTTTAGGGTTCCTTAGCCAAAATGGACAAAATCCTTTATAGTTTTGTCACAATTAGCACTATAAACTAATGATTTCGCCTGAACATACATATTAAGCAGGCGACAAGTGGTAAATAAAATCTTAAAAAATGTTCTTAAGGTATCTCTAACAACTTTAAAGTGGGGGTGGTTTTTATGTCCACTTTATGATGGTTATGGATGGTGGGGTGTTATGGGATAGATCTTTTAAAATAACAAAAGTTTATACAGACATCATATTTTGTTTTAGTCAAATGCTGAATCTTATCCATTTTATAGAGCTAAGTAGGCTTTACGATTCTTAGTTTACGAGTAATAGTCACCCAACTAATTCGACGTTATAGGCCGCTGAAATAGTTTGTAGGAAATTTTTAAAACATGAAATAACAAAATGCTCTTACTACGCAACTGTATATTAGGCATGACTCGACACGCAATTGGTCGTTTTTCTTCGTATTCTTTAGGTGTAATCCTTATTCAATATTTGTGAGGCAACAGATATGTATAACAAACCAAGAAACTCTTATCCGCAACCAACTTTTAAACTACTGTTAAAGAGAAAATTAAATAGAAATGTAAATTAGTTGGTGACAAGTACAGCCCGGAAGCCCATTGATGCAGGGGTGACAGTTGTCGTAATAAGTGTGTGCAATATAATACTACGATGACGGTCATTGCCTTTTACGTCCCCAAGTGAGGCGTAAAAAAGCATCTTAATAGGCCGCCATAGTGTGGGTCACCATACTACATTGTCAGCATTCGCAATGACTATGGTGACTATAACTTTTGGATTCTATTCATGCTTTCCATCGGGCAGAGCAGAGTCACTTTGGCAGGCTCTCAAATAAAAAAAAAAAGAAAACAATACTTTTGCTCAGAAATAGCGAACTTGTAGGTTGGTATGTTGTATGTGAACGTAATTCTATATTGAGATCTAAAATCTTTCTCATCATAATGGAAAGGTATTCTTCAAAAATGTTTTCGTTGTATAAGCAATTTCTTATAACAAAAAAAAATCGTGGTGTTCCACGTCTCCAGCACACTCTTTATTATTTATGTAAACATATTTGCTATTCATAATTTGAGGTAGGCACATTTTCGTGAAACATTTAAGTACATATTGCAAAGGAACTAGGCAAGCGTTATGATAATAACCGCTCAAGCGAGTTCTTTCACAACAAAGTAATAGATATTATAAATAATATGCATAATGAATTTCATAAAAGGTCTAAATTATGTTGTGTATATTTAAAAACACAATATTTGTACGTGTCTTTGTACGTGTGAGCATTTTCGTGTTAAAATAAGTACAAATAACTTGTTGCAGATGCTGTATCTGCGTAAAAAATAATTACACAGTTATTACCACAACCATTGGAGCTAAGACAATTATCATCAATTAAGAATTTCGGAAAGACACGAAAAATTAGCACTATATGACTTAAGTAAAGTATAACAAATAGCTAACATAAATTGACTGCAAATGTTCACGATAGGCCAAAGAAGAAATAAAATTTGTACGTTTGGTTATTGTTAGATACGGACTATTAGATTTAAAAATAAGAACATAAAGTGGCTATATGGTCCTATTCTCAAAAGTTTAAGAAATCATGATTCTTTTTCTATCCCTCGGTTTCAACTACACAGCAGTTAGATTAGAAATATAATATACAATTTAAAATTAAATTAGACAATTGTTTTTAATAGACTTTATTATATTAGTTTTGTGTTGTGTTTTCGTTTCAAGAATATAGGAAACACAGTTTGAGCCTTATAAAAACTGTATGTTTGTACTTTCAGCAAACAAAAAATATACATAGTACAGTCAGGAAAAAGAAATGCATAAACACAGCTAGCTGTACACTTTGTTTACATCTCCCAAAGTTACTTAAAATCATCCACTCTGTTGGATCATAACTGCATAGCACTTAATTCAAATTAGGCTCTTGCAATAAAAGAAAATGAGACTTTTTTTACCGAGAGCGAAGTGTTGTTTTTATTGGGTAAGCGGAATTCGTGACCCTCCGCCCCTGATTAGTTCATTTATTTTGCTCGGATTTATTATGATTTCTTCCTTATTATGATCTTAACAAGTTTTTGTAAAATCGTGTGTTTGGGTCGTGTTGAATAATGGAATAATGACATGACAGAAGATATTTAATATTTTATATATATATATATATATATATGAAGGTATTTAAGTTGTTTTTAGTGGTTCGGGAGTCAGGACAGGACAGTTTATAGACTTGAGATATACTATTAGATAACTAGATAACATATTTTTATGTAAGAGTATTAGATTGTCACAACCGTCAACTTCCACCGAGTTGAATTTCTAAAGGTACAGCACAGGCGATTTTCATTCGTTCTGGAACGGTCTGCCTTATCTAGTACCTCCAATTTATCTACAATTAGACAGTAATGCTGGTTTAAGTGTGATTTTTTTACCAGTGGTTATGTTACAAAGACCTATAAAGAAAATTAGGAAGAACAAGTAAAAAAATGGATGTTGAGATTTTTTGTACCTTAACATTTATGTGCTAGTTAACCTAAAGAACCTAAGAAAATTAAATTAAATGAAAAATAAAAATGTTTACATTACATTAAAAATACAAATTTTATTCCATCGAAAGAGACACTTTGTTCACCTACTTGAGTGAATAAAACGAAGTTATTGTAGAACAATCGTAGCGTAAGCAAGCATTCGCGGCGCCCCACTCGAACCAATTTGCATGGCCTCCGTAAACCCTCAGGCTATGGGGAAAATAAAGTAGCCAGGACACAGATTGGCTAAAATATTATTTTACCTTTCCAGAATATTGGAGGATATTTTATTTTCGAGAATTGTAGACTTCTATAGTTATGTTAATAATTGCTGTTATACCAAAAATAACTTAATAATGTTCATTCGAACAAAATAATATATGTTTAACATTAAAATGTTTGATCTATATTGCTGTTTTTGTAAGAGCGTCGGTATTAAAAGTTTATCGTACAATATCAAGTTTTATGCTACTTATTACTTATTTCTATTCTATTTTTATTAACTGCCTCGATGGCGCAGTGGTAGTAAATGCGACGCTGTGATTAAGGTCTCGGGTTCGATTCCCGGGTCGGACCAAATGTCTGCAAATATGTGTTTCGAAGTTTGGGTGTTTTCTATGTATAATATGTATGTATTTACTAAAAAAGTATGTAAGTATTCCATCAGTCAGTCTAGTTATTATAGCAGAAGCTCTGCTTAGTTTGAAACTAAATGACGTTGTGTGTCGTGTCAAATGCATTACTTAATTCTACTTGTATATTTTTAATGTTTATTACTATATATTTTATTACTCTAAAGGGAAGGTAGCATCTAATTAACTTGTATTATACTTAGTCTGGCCATAAATACTGTTACACTTAATTATAAAAAAATATTACATTTGAATTTCGAATCTGTCATTTTTATACGATTGTTCATTGTGTTTTCTCATTTTGGCGCCAATACATTGTAAAATATTTTGCGATATTAAAATGGTGTGGGGTGATAAAGAGAACCGAATCGGTGTGATAGCATTACACAAAGTAGGTATGGAGCCAAATGCAATTTTTAAAACTCTCCATACACTTGGTATTAGTAAAATGTTTGTGTACCGGGCTATTAATAGGTACAATGAGACCTCCTCTGTTTGTGACAGAAAAAGATCTGGCCGTCCACGTAGTGTTCGTACGAAAAAGGTGGTCAAAGCAGTAAGGGAAAGAATTCGAAGAAATCCTGTCCGAAAGCAAAAGATTTTATCTCGGGAAATGAAGATAGCACCTAGAACCATGTCGCGTATTTTAAAAGATGACTTAGGACTTGCAGCCTATAAGAGACGCACTGGCCATTTCTTAACTGATAATTTAAAGAAGAATAGGGTGGTAAAATCGAAACAACTACTGAAGCGGTACGCAAAGGGAGGTCACAGAAAAATTTTGTTTACGGATGAGAAAATTTTTACAATTGAGCAACATTTTAACAAACAAAATGACCGTATTTATGCTCAAAGCTCTAAGGAAGCTTCCCAATTAGTCGACAGAGTGCAACGTGGACATTATCCGACTTCAGTGATGGTTTGGTGGGGTGTTAGCTATGAAGGAGTGACTGAGCCATATTTTTGTGAAAAAGGTATCAAAACATCGGCACAAGTGTATCAAGATACCATTCTTGAGAAGGTAGTTAAGCCCCTTAACATCACCATGTTCAATAACCAAGTATGGTCCTTCCAGCAAGACTCGGCGCCGGGTCATAAAGCTCGGTCCACGCAGTCTTGGTTGGAATCGAACGTTTCGGACTTCATCAGAGCTGAAGACTGGCCGTCGTCTAGTCCCGATCTTAATCCGCTGGATTATGATTTGTGGTCAGTTTTAGAGAGTACAGCTTGCTCTAAACGCCATGATAATTTGGAGTCCCTAAAACAATCTATACGATTGGCAGTGAAGAATTTTCCCATGGAAAGAGTGCGTGCTTCTATTGATAACTGGCCTCATCGTTTAAAGGACTGTATTGCAGCCAATGGAGACCACTTCGAATAAGCTTTTTATATTTTTAATTGTTTTATATTTATGTATTAAACTGACACACTGTAAAAGTAATAAATGTTATTTGCAGTTAACAATTTTCTTTTTTCTTTATTACAATATTTATGGCAAGACTAGGTAGACATTTATCTTCGCCTATAACATTCCCAAGATCATTTTGGGGTCGGTTACTGGTTCGACTGGTTTTATCTGAATTTCTGTTGAGGGTACTGACTTCCCAATAGCGATTGCCTTAGGTATTATACGTATAGTATATCTAAACTGACATATTTAGATCATAAATATATCTAAAACTAGCTGATCCGGCAAACTTCGTGCCGTAAGACAATTTTTTTTTAAGTTTTCTGCCGGGCTGATTTGTGAATTTGAACCATCTAGGGCGCCACCCAAAGGCATACAAAAAAATCGTTCAAATCGGTCCAGACTTCTAGGAGGAGTTCAGTGTCATACACACGTACAGGAGAATTATATATGTGGCGAATTCCATATACAGCACCATCAAAAAATATACAACAGCGCCATCTAGCGAAGATACATCGAACTACGGAGTATAATGAACTATGTAGCAACTACTTATCCTGTATCGCAAAATAGAGATTCTCGCGCCGATTAGCATATATACAACATCCCAATATCAACCGTTGGGCCGCGGCCTGCCAGGCATGATCACCTCGCCTGGTCGGAGGATCCTGCCTTTGTGTCGGAGGGAAATGACACCTCGTCCCTCCACATCTATATAAAAATACACAATTATTCGTTAAAAAACTGCGCTTCACAGAATAGTGTGTATGTGAACATAAATAAATCATGTCATATGCTAGGAAAATAGAATTTATTACATTTGATTTTGGTTTCAACAGGAAATCAGAATCTATTAAGAATTAATTAAAGAGTTTGCTGTTTTAACGGCTAGTGATCAAGACTGTTGTTTTACAGGTCGCGGAGTCAATTTTAAACCTTTTTATATGTTATTTGTCTTTTGGTAACTAATAGTTCGTCAATAATATTTTTAAAAGAGCGCATGCTTTCATTATTCAACGGCGATAATCGCCTGTGTGATGTTTCAAGTTATTGTTATTATTCCTAAAATAGTTTTAGAATAGAATAAACTTTTTTGTACACTAGTTTATACAGTCTCTATATAAAAGTATATCAGATGAATGATTATGTACAAATGGCAGCCTTATCGCTTAAAAGCAATTTGTTCTAGGCATCCTTTGAGTGGAAAAAATGGACTGTAAAAAAACGAATTCATGGACAGTTTTGGTGTGAAAATAAAAATAAGTTAAAATCGTAAAGAATTCAGGTAATAATAAATAGCAAAATAATTATTGAATAGAATATACATATGCATACATAAATACGCAATTTCTACATTTTCATTACAAAAAATGTAACAGATAGAATATGTTTTAGGTATATAATAAGACGACAGGTAATATTCTTTGACTATTTTTTTAAATACAGGCACATATTTGGCACGCCTTAGAGCCAATGGCAAAGCATTCCATAGTCGGATAGTCTGTATAGTGGCGACTTACCTATCGTAGAATCTGTTACAATGAGTTGATGCTGCCAGTTCTGGAGATCCAGATGACCTCAAGAATACTAAGTTCTTTTAAATAAGGTGGAGTACAAGGATGAAATAGAATACCATATAGTATGGAAAGAATATGAACATGTTTTGTCGAATGCGCATTGGGAGCCACTTAAGCAGATTGCGATATTCAGATACACGATGATATTTTTAGATAATTGTATAGAAGGTTATCTCACGTTTAAATAAGTTTTATATTCTACGTTAATTAGAATTTAATGTAAATTTATAAAGTTCTTAGACGAACACTTGTAGCAAAAAAAAATCTTACATCATTTATAAAACATTCGGTATATATTCGGTTTATATATTGTTATCCTATTTGAGATTTCCTACTTATAATGACTAATCACGTTATTGTATATAAACAATAGCTTTATTAAATCCGATGAACCTGCTATTCTCGAAATCCAATAACAAAACACTCATATAAGACTCTCAATCAGCGAGTAATGAGCCACCAGATTAGATAAAACGTTACTCTGAAGTAAATTCTTCGAGACAAGGGCCAATAAATCTCTCAATACCAATTACTAGTATATGATTGTTGGAAGACCTCGGGAAATTTCGGGTAGTTCTCGGTTCCGTTCGGGAGCGGCCAGTCACAATGACTCTACTGGGAAATAGAATAGTGACATTTGGGGTTGAGATCAACCAGTTACGGGTCACAGAATGCGTTTAAAGTGGAGTCTTGGATGATATTGGATTTTGTACGCAATTGTTATTTGAATATTACATTACAAAACTTTTACATTGTGTCTTTTGTTTATATAGTTATAGTGTTTTTCTAACATACTCCTTGTTTAGTACTAGTTCTAATCTTAACAAAATAATTTATTTTATGTATTCTGTAAACGAATTAAAATTTTACAGGATACGTAAAAAAAATAGTTTTTTTCGAAAGTGAAAAACACAATCATACTCGTATAGGCCATATAATTAATATGATAACAAAATCACATATCTCACACATGGTCACTCCAAATTCAAACTAGACAGAACTTATTAATACACCTACTTCAATGTTTTTAAATACGTACATTCATATTGTAGCTCATCATACATTTATTTTTCTCGGTCGGAGTCAAACCATCAAAGATCTCAATACCGGTGACTTAGCAATCAAGATCCTTCACCTTCTAACCAATAGGCTTGTTAAAATATTCATAAGTAAAATATAAAACAAATGTTGAATTAGATCAAGTTTATGAGATTCCGATACGTTTAAATTAGGCCAGCTGACATTTTTAATTTTCTTTGGATTACAAATTATTTAGTATACTATAAAGAAATAAACGTTTTCTCTGTAAATGATCATGAAGGAAGTGAGGATAAACTTTACTCCATGATCATGTATTATTTATATAAACTGCTTGCGACACCCGCACCCGAAATGCTTATCCGTAGACAAAAATAAAGCCGGCTACGTACCTGAGAAGATCGACAAACCTGAGGGGGTAAAGCGAAAGCCAACTTTTAAGTTATTCGTCACCCGCCCGGGGCTTTGAAAGTTACCTAAGTCGCGGCCGCACACCGCATCAAAAATATACCCTTTACAAAATGCACAACGTCTTAATCTAATAATGGAAGAAGCGATCTGCTTGCGGTCGACCTGCGGTTTCAAAATAGCGTAATGTTTTTGAGATGTTAAGATTTTGCTGGTTTTAATTTCAAGTTTTGACTTATTGTTTTCGTTGTCATAAAATAATAATATAAGTGGTGAGGCATAATTTTATTCATTTATGTCAAAAAATATTTAAATTGAAAAAAAAAACTTATATTAATCTTGGATGTTACCTAGCACCAAAGTAATCAACAAGACAAAACAAATGAGGCAACACTCTGAGGTAATTATCTTGTTTAGTTAACAAGGTTCTATGGGCGTCTTTCGGTTCAATTATCAGAGCAACTCCATGGTACCATGTTGTTATATTGTTATTGAATAAACATCCTCATCATCAGCATCAGCCTATTGCAGTCCATTGCTGGACATGGTCTCTTCTATTAAATATAAATATTTACACCAAGTTTGAAATCAATCAGACGTCGGGCAGTGAATCTAGTTTAGCTTTCAAGATCCGTGCCGAATGCCGAAAATATAAATATTACAACATTTTTTCACATTTCAGTAAGAATACATTGAACAAACTATGGTACGTTATTCAAAACTAGCTTAGAATACCTTCAAAATATTACACATTACGATTTAATCATTTTTTCGTAAGACCAATTCAACTGTGTATAGTAGTCAAAATCATGCTAGTTTGTTTTGATTACTGTACGCTATACAACAGTACTATATGGCCATAGTGCTATCACTACACTATTATAATACTTGATCTGAAGATTGAGTAAACAAAATGTAACACAAATATAACTGTAATTAAGTCCTCATATATTTTTCTTCTTTAACTACATAACTAAGTAGATGTTTCAATATCGTCTTTGTGAAACGAGTCAATCGACATATAGACTATATCGTCGAGTTGAAAGGCGGCAATTTGTAAGAGACATTGTTCTCTATGACACCTCCGTAGCGAATATGACAATTGTTGTACCAACAGAGTGTACCATAATTGGTGTTGGTACAATTAACTGTTATTAGTTAAATGTAAAATGTTGAGTTGAGAGACGGAAATGTTGAGGGTGTTATGTTTTAGAATGTTATATTATTTATGATATTGAAGTGACATTTTAGATATGTATGTTTCCTGCAGTAATACAGGGTAGGTATCGAGCTTATGTTGATAGACAATTAATACCCATAAAAAGACCATCTAGAAAATGCCATCTTTAACCTCTACTAGTCTGAATAAGCGAATACTGGCCAAATAGCACTAATGTGCTTACAATTTATTGTAAGTTGTACACAAACGTATGCTAACAATTGACGGCCTCTTGTTAGCATAACGCAATTACGACCTTTTAAATTTATACATGAGCTTTGAAGTTCTGTAATGGATACTTTTAGCGTTAATAAATAAATAAACAAAGCCTTGTAAAAGGTAAGAGTATAAAACTTGAATGTTAGGAATTTTCCGAAAACAAATTAATTAAAGTTTTATCTTGTTAATACTTTGGACGGAGAATGTAATATTCCTCCTGAATTTGCTAAAAAGGTAGTAATCGCATGCCAAACTCTCAGATAAATATTAACTCTTGGATAAATATTAATTATGTCGAGACTAATTAGCTTTTCAGTGTACGTCAGAAAGTCGTGACCGCGCCGCTACACCTCATATTAAGAGTAAATCCTTTTAAATGCATAAATAATTTAGCTGACGGAGGATTACCAAAAGTTTCTATTACACCGCTGCTTAAACATAAATTATTATTTAGTAGAACAAGGTTATATTTTGATCGATTTAGAGGTATGTTTTATTAAGTAATTTATTGCTAATTGTGCGTTTTATGTAGCTGTCATTTTAGATATTATTAATGTTGCTAGAGATACAGAAGATAAATTATTCTGCTTGAGAAATATCCCTCTGTCTTTTTTTTAAATAGCACATGGACTAACATTGTAAATATAATCAAAACTCATCTTGTTCTAATTAATGTTTTTGTTAAGCAAAGATTAAATTTAGAACGTCATATTTATAATATAAACAAATATATCCCATGCACTGAGACTTGTTTTATTTTTTCGTACTATAATAGTGAGAAAACTAAAAAGTAGACACGAAGTAATAAAGTAAGTACTATGTTCATTAACTTGAGACACTTCTACGGCTTACAAGTTTTTTTAGTACCTGGTTTATTTTTCCTGAGCCCTACTACGTAAGTACTGCACGTGACCTGAATCTACTGGAGAAAATAACTTGTGCTGTATTTGTTTTATGCCTTATTTTTATACACTGAATTCTGTTAAGTATATAAAAATTGAACTGTATGGCATTCATCAGGCAGGCTTTCATCAGATGATTGTGCATATCATATCCACGGTGACAGTGTTTTAGCACAGACATTGCTTAGCATACGTTGTTAGAATGGTTTTATCGTGACCATTGAACCCAAGTGCAAGTCATATAGGTTTGTATCCAGCAGTGGGCTGTTAAAGGCTCTTAATGTGATGAGTGAATTGAAGAGGCTACCCGACATAACCATAGTAAAGACTTATATCACAAATAATGATATTATTTAGTTGTTTGTCTTTTATTCAACAACTAGTATTAGAACGCTACGAATAATTATCAACACTACGGTGTAATAGACGGCTATTATTCGTATGAGACGTGGATACGACCCTTGTCTTCCGTTTTGGCTGCATCGAGTAATCCTCTTAATAGATTCCGACGGACTGCCACTACGACATAGGTACCGATAACACCTTCTTAATATACCGATGCACGATGCTACATATTTCCACGTAGACGGGGAACTATTAAGTCAAGGAAGCTTGTATTTGAAATTTATGCTTTTGCTATCACCCATTAGGGTAAGTATACACAATGTATTTGAGAATGTTTGAGGAATCTAATAACGCTTTTTTTTGTTATTGTCCGACAACTCTAATCGGTCTTAAGATTAAATTGTCTTACTGCAGTTAGATCAGCCCTTGAAAGTAACAATTAAGTCAACCTGTGAATAGTGATCGAAGCTTTTGCTGTGTATTCTTTACAAGTAACTGGTTAGATATTTGTAAGCGGGTTTAATTAAAATTCTGTTTTCGCCTGTCACAGCTGTCTTAAAAATGTTAAAAACACAAAAAAACTTTTTAAATTTAAACTTTTTATTTATTTATAAATAAGATTATAATAGTAAACAAATAATAAATAAATAAACTCACACATCTCACACACGGCTGTCTGATTTGATTGCTGATAAACATACTTAAATATTTCTAAATATATGTACGTACATATTGTAGATAAAATAAACCTAAATACAGAACAAATAATCGTGCACATCACACAAATATTGGACCAAGGTGAGAATCAAACCCACGACCTTCAGTTTAGCAGTCAGGGCCACTAACCGGTAGCCCAATAGGCCTGTCAAACATACATATGAATAAGATTTGTAATTCTTTTAACCTCTTCAACATTTGACATTATTTCTTTAAAAAAGAACGTTTAAGACAATAAGAACAATTGTTACTAGAAATTTCTAAAGATTCAATTAGTAATTTTCTAGAAAGAGAAGTTAGAACGGTTAATTAAAATGAGTGGCATCGTTAGCAAGCGCTTAAGTCGTTAGGTAATACGCAGGGATTTTCGCCTAAGCCCTTTCAGAATAAATGTTGTAGGTATGTGGCATTTCAGATATTAGTTTCAATCGGAATCAATACCGAGAGTTCTAAATGTAGATATGTGTAGGCGAATGTATCGAAATGCCAAGGAAACTTTCATCGAAGTCAGATGTCATGATTTAACTTTATTAGAATCATCCTTTGTATCCCAAAGACTACATATAGTATAATTCAGGTAGCGAAATACATTTTTTTTTAAATTTTTTACACCAACGGCTTTTTTATCCCCATAGTTAATAGCTACTTTTCTGAATGTAAATAAAAGGCTTGAATTATGCTTATTGTATACTTGAGTATACTGTAGGTACATCTAATATTTTTCAAACCTACATTTTTCTTTTAGTGCTCGTAACTACGACTGCACTTATAGGCACATATATAGGCGTTCTTATATGTTCATTTATAAACTTTCTTTAGGAATGGTATGCCAAATGTGGGCAGAAGCCGGTTCATTACTAATGTCATTATCTAGATTTCAATTAAGAAATTCGAAACTAGATGATGGCGCTGGTTGACCCTTAAAGTATTATTTTCTGAAGCACAGGACTACGCTAGATTTTTTAAATATGTATTATATAAAATATGAATTAAGGTTCTATACTACATTATGATACTACTCATAATAAGATAAACTTAAGCTAAAAAGGCATTTGAAGATTGTTACTAATTGTTTATGTTTAAAAAGTTAAATCAAAAATGTATTAAATAATTAAAGACAGGGTGATTGAAAATTTTTCTCTATCATATTATAATATGTAATACACTTAAAGTACGTTTAGACTTCTAGAAAAATTCCAACATAAATGTCAAATATAACTTTATGTACTGTTTACTGTTATATGGAGTTTTCGTGTCGAACAGTGTCTATTTGTAAGTGTACGGAAATTATGTCTGAGCGGTTCATATGCAAACTAGTTAGTGATGCTCAGTCGACATACATAAGCGTCGTGCAGCCGCTATTGCCGCTATTGTCATAAAAAATCACAATCAAAGTAATTGGGTACACCATTTCATTCAAAATGGCAAGTACTCGGTACTTACCATGGGTTACTAAAGGAGATATATACAGAAAATCATCAAGGCTATGAAAACAGCTGTGGAATGAAATATTAATATTTATCACAAAAGTTACTCTTAGATTACCAGAAAAAGACAGGAGAATGAGATCGTCTGTTACTCCAGGTGAAAGATTATCACTAACTTTGAGATTTTTAGCATCAAGTACGTGAATAAATGATTGGCAATAATATAGATGCAATTATTTTTTCTTCATCCATTTTGATCATGATTCTGATAGATGATTTATATTCAGGAGACAGTTATCATTGTCTTAGTTATCTATTTTGTATACGAGTGTCAACATTTTCCAAAAAAAATTGAAATATTATGAAGCAATATCTATAGTATTGATTGAAATTTATTTAAAGGTCAGTGCTTACTCATAATATTAGTCTTAATCCGACTTAATAGTTACAAGAACTAAGAGGATTGCCCAGAACAGGATTTATTAATTAATAAATAAACTCTTAAGCATTGAGATCTAGAATAGGATTTATTAACAATCAAATAAATTAATCACAAAGAATTAAATAAAAATTCTCTTTCGTTATCATTAGGATATACATATATACTTGGTATCGAGGATGGTATATTTTCTTGCGATCCTTCTTGTTCCTCTGTGCCTAAAATAATATGCTGGATCTGTAAGCTCATTTTCTTCTTTAACTTGTATTTTACTAAATTACTAAAAGCTATTTTTTTAAATACCATCAACTTCATGATTAAATATACAACACATTTAATCATAAAGTTGATAGTAACTTAAATCCATACATTCCATTATGAAGATTAAAATCAAATATTTGATCACAGACAGCAAGACCATTCGTAAAGAATTTAAAAAATATTTTGTGACATCACAAGGCGAAACAATATAGTATTATACGTATATTTTATTACAGTACTGTTAAAACTAATAAAGAAATGTATTACTTAATTTTGACAACATTTACTTTTTTTTCTAAAAACTCAACTCCCACACTAGGAGTATATCCTGTGTCGCGGGTGATGGTGATTTGTGGATCACAAAAAGTGTTATCCCATGTGGGGTTTGAATCCACTACACTCAGCGTAGTAGAGAGCGGCGTGGAGACCGCTTAAACAACTTTTTTTCTTTTTTTTTTTAACGTGTGGAAATCCCCACGGGCCGTCACCCCGCCGGGGTTTACGGCGGGGCGGTGTGTCGGAATCGGACCGACTAAAACCACACGGTGTGCCACTCTGCGCCTGGGAGAGGAGGGATCCGGGAACAGCTGTTATTACGACATCTTAATCCCTCCTAGTGCCTGCCCGCTAATGCGGGCACCATCTATGGGTAAACTCTCTATTTTAGGCGACGTCCGGCACACGTACACGTCACCTCCTCGCGGCTGGCCACTACAGCGGATGGAGGGGAAAACCCGTCCCGTCCATCCGCGGCCACACTCAAGGCGGCATGAGGCGTTGGCATGCGCGCCTCCGCCGCCCGGCTCGCCGACGGCGAATTGAGTCCGAGAGGATATCGTCCTTCCGGGCCTTCTCCGCCGCCTCCTTCCGCGAAATTACGTCTTCGCAGAAGGTTGCGACCGCGGTAAAACAACTGTCACTACCGACAATGGAGCGTATGACGGCCGGTAGCGAGAAATTTTCTTCAATAACTGCAGTAAGGACCCCACGCTGCACCGCCCAAGCGGAACAAATCACTAGCGTGTGCTGAGCCGAGTCCTTACTGCAGTCGCAGTGGTGACAGGCGGGACTCAATTTCCTCCTGGCGACCGAGTGCAGATACTTCCCGAAGCAACCGTGCCCGGAAAGGGTCCCGTGCTGCCGCCCTGCCCACTCGGCGATGACCGGCTGGAGAGCCTCCACGGCGGCAAAACCAGCACGTGGAGTCTCCAGCCGGGACGACGCCATTGTGGCTCGACGAACGGCCTCTCGCCACTCGCGTATTCAGATTTCAGACAGGGGCCGTATGCCGCTACCCGCCCGGAAGTCAGCCGTCCGCCGATAAACTTCGGCGAGCACTTCCGCCTCCAAATCCCACGGGGGAGTTCCGGCCAAGGCGCACGCCGCCTCCGTCGATACGGTGCGGTAACCGCGTATGGCTCTAACCGCCAATATCCTCTGAGGGCGTCAGAGGCGAGCCCTATTCTGAGCAGTCAGAGCCGCCGCCCACACCGGTGCACCATACAGCGCCATTGACCGGACAACCCCCGTGTATAGCCGTCTCGTCGCGACGCTAGCTCCACCCAGATTGGGTAAAAGTCGCCCCGACCACCAGAGAGACACCCGTGGTGGCCAGGCGCGCCGCCTCTTGAAAGTTCATCCTCCGGGCCGTGACCAATGTGTAATCTGCGTAACAAAGTACGCCCAGCCCGGTGGGAAGACGACCTCGAAGGGCCCAGTCGTATCCCATGTTCCACAGGAGTGGTCCGAGGACAGACCCCTGCGGAATACCGCACGACATGAGCCGCCACCTTAGAACACCGTCTCGGTCCTCGTACATGACGGTACGCTCCTCAAGATAGTCTGCCACAAGCCGCCTCAGGTACTTTGGCACCCCGTGGTAGTGGAGTGCTTCCCTGATGCAGCTAAATGGCAGACTATTAAATACGTTGGCGATGTCCAACGACACCGCCAACAACACGCCGCCACAGCTCACCGCCTCTTCGGTAACGGCCCTCAGGCGCAGCACGGCATCGACCGTCGAACGCCCCGCCCGAAAACCAAATTGGGCGTCCGACAGATCGGGGACCACCTCGCGGAGGTGCCGGACGATGCGGGCAGAGAGTATCCTCTCAAACAGTTTACCCGCCTCGTCCAGCAACACGATGGGCCTATAGGCCGCTACCGATTCAGCTGGCCGTCCCGGCTTCCTCAATAGGACCAGCTTCCCGCTTTTCCAGCACTCAGGGAAGCGTCCGGACGCCAAACTAGCGTCCAGGACCTCCCGGAGGCGGTCCGACATGTGTTCGAGGGCTCGGGCCAGCACTCGGGCAGGTATCCCGTCCGGCCCGGGGCGGTGTTCTTAGAGCGGATCCGTAGAACAACCGCTCCTACCTCCGATTCCCTGACGGGCGGAACATCGCCCGACGAGGGCAGGGGTAGCGAACGAAAGGTCCACTATCGACCCTCTCTGCTGTCGCACGCACGTGTTGGTGGAGCCCCTGTTTAGTAAACAGAAGCCCACTGAGGCCGCCCACTCCTTTACGGCCTCGCCCCTAGCGTCCGTCCTGGGGGAACCCCACGCAATGGACTTTGCGTTGAAGTCCCCCAGCACTAAGACGTGCCCAGACGTTAGACGCCGCATCGAGGTTTCCAAGTTGTTAAGGAAAACCTCGAAGTCGTTCAAACTCCGGTTGGGGGAGAAGTATACACCATATACAGTGATCCCCCCCCACTCGGCAGCAACATATCCAGTGCCCTTGTCTCTTAGCGACAAGGGCGAGGAATGAGCCGAAGTGGAGCCAACGACTGCCACGGAACCGTCCCGGTCACCCAACCAGTTTGGACCGGGAGGAACATAATAGGGTTTCGCGGCTACGGCAACACCGATCGACCACTGTGTCATGGTTAGCAGGAAAAGGTCCTGCGCCGCGGCACAGTGGTTCAGGTTCGTCTGGACTAGGAGGTTGGAGACTTGGGCCATTACTCGACCGTCTCTACAACCTCCTCCATGGGCGACGATATCGACGCACGAACAACGTCAGAAGCAGCCTGGGCCGACTGGCTAGCCTCTGATGCCTGCCGAGAATTGCGGGAAGGTTTACAACCTCCCTGCCCAATCTGTTGATTGGCAAGCTTGTTGTCCGCCGCATACACCGGGCAGTGAGGGGCGGCAGAGCACTCTGCCGCCTTGTGCCCCGGTCGACCGCAGCGGAAACATAACCCGCTGCAGTCGAAACAACTGACTCACTTGGCACGTGTGTGCCCCGATGCCAGGCATTTGTAACACCTCATCGGTCTCGCCGCCAGGACTGTGATCCTAGCGCTCACGAAACCGATGAGCAGTCTGCCGTCGTCGCCCAACATTTTGGCCGACGCTACGGGACAGCTGACCCACACTGCGCCAAGCCATCCTGGACCGGGGCGGATGGTGCAGACCCTAATGTTGTCCGCGTTGCAACCCGTCTTCTCTCTTACTGTAACGCGGACATCCTTGGTCGTTATGGAGTCGTCCAGGCCCGAAATGCGCAACTCTGCGCACTTAGTAGGCCTGGCAATCTTAACACCATCCGTGGCCGCAAACATGCCCTGCAATTTCTCGACAGACGTGTCTGCTGTCTTGGCACCTTCGGCTCCAAGGAACTCGAGGACTCGATCTCCCGTCTGAGCTAGGCGCAGCCTGACACCTACCATCCCGATGTCATTGGCGAGACCAGCCCGGGCCCTCTGAAAAATGGCAGCGTAAGACAATCCGCCTTTAGCCGCCTCCGGTGAAACAGTGACCACCACCGCCGCGGTTTTGGGTACTTGAAGCTTGCGCGGCTTCTTCGTGGCGGTGACTACCACCGATGGCGACTGCGGGGCAGAGGCTGCCTTTTGAGCAGCCTTTTTACCCCGCTTTCGGGACTTCTTTGTCCCCCCGACTACCTGCCAACCATCCGTGGAAGGGGCAGATATGGAGGGAGCAGACGTGGAGGTGCCAGGTACAGCGGCTGGAGTGGGGAGCGGAGGAAATTCCGCTCTAGACTTGGCCGCCGTTTTGGGCCCTGACCTCTGTGCACCCGTCTTAGCTACTACTTTAGCCGCCTGTAGTGTGCTCGGCGCGGCCGCAGGAACAGCAGACACCGACGCCGCAGGAACAGCAGACACCGACACCGCAGGAACAGCAGACACCGACGCCGCCGCCGCATAGGACACATGACCGCCTACAACGGGAAGCGCCGATGTGGCCTTTTGTCTATGTGCCGCGAGCGGCGGTCGGACGACAGGGGCTGGAGATAGTCCGTCCATCATGCGCCACACTACATCTGTGATTTGGTGCAGGTGGGCATCAGCGATGGTACCGGGATTGGCAAGGGCAAGCGACTGAGACGGGCCTTCTCGCTCAGGGTGATCCGCCCGAAATTGGGCAAACTGCGCGCTCAGGTCAGCCACCTGCCCTGCAAGGTGGTCGTTGGCTGCTTGGAGACGAGCCATGTCCCCAATAAGGATCTCAACGACCCCCGCAACTGCAGAAGAGGAGTCCTTAAGGGCCTTTACAAAAGCACCCTTAAGGTTACTCGACTTGGTGGCTACCTTGTGGATGATAGCCACCGCTGCTTTCGCTCTCTCTTGCATGGACGATAGCGTTTGGGGAACAGAATCCCCTGCCATTGGCTTCTTTATCTTAAGCAAGAGATCTGCGATCTCCTCCTCTGCAAGTGCTTCGCCGTCCGCCCTAACCCGCCTATAGGCTTCCGCCTTACAGAAGACGGAGCCTGACGGGATCGAGACCGAAGTTCGCGACCTTCCTCTACGGCTGCTCCGAGGCAACATCTCCTGGGACGTGTCGCTCTCCTCGTCCTTGGAGCGCCCGCGTTTTCTGGAGTCGCACAGCTCCGTTGCCATCGGGTCATCTCCTTTTTTTTTTTTTTTTTTAACGTTTGGAAACCCCCTCGGGCCGTCACCCCACCGGGGTTTACGGCGGGGTGGTGTGTCGGAATCGGACCGACTAAAATCACACGGTGTGCCACTCTGCGCCTGAGATAGGAGAGATCCGGGAACCGCTGCTATTACGACATCCAGATCCCTCCCAGCGCCTGCCCGCTAATGCGGGCACCATCTATGGGTAAACTCTCTATTTTAGGTGACGTACGGCACACGCGGACGTCGCCTCCTCGCGGCTGGCCATTGTAGCGGATGGAGGGGAAAACCCGTCCCGTCCACCCGCGGCCACACTCAAGGCGGCATGAGGCGCTGGTATACGCGCCTCCGTCGCCCGGCTCGCCGGCGGCGAATTGGGTTCGAGTGGATATCATCCTCCCGGGCCTTCTCCGCCGCCTCCCGCGAAATTACGTCTTCGCAGAAGGTTGCGACCGCGGTAAAACAACTGTCGCTACCGACCATGGAGCGTATTACGGCCGGTAGCGAGAGATCTCCTCCAATAACTGCAGTGAGGACCCCACGCTGCGCCGCCCAGGCGGAACAAACCGCCTGCGTGTGCTGAGCCGAGTCCTCACTGCAGTCGCGGTGGTGACAGGCGGGACTCAATTCCCTCCTGGCGACCGAGTGCAGATACTTCCCGAAGCAACCGTGCCCGGAAGGAATCTGCGTCAGTCGGAAGGAAAGGGTCCCGTGCTGCCGCCCTGCCCACTCGGCGATGACCGGCTGGAGAGCCTCCACGGTGGCAAAGCCAGCACGTGGAGCCTCCAGCCGGGACGACCAACGAGCCATCGTGGCTCGACGAGCGGCCTCTCGCCACTCGCGTATCTCTTCGGGCGGGGGCCCAATGCCGCTACCCACCCGAAAGTCTGCCATTCGCCGATAAACTTTAGCGAGCACTTCTGCCTCCAAATCCCACGAGGGAGTTCCGGCCAACACGCACGCCGCTTCCGTCGATATGGTGCGGTAACCGCGTATGGCTCTAACCGCCAATATCCTCTGAGGGCGCCAGAGGCGAGCCCTATTCTGGGCGGTCAGAGCCGCCACCCACACTGGTGCACCATACAGTGCCATTGACTGAACAACCCCCGTGTATAGCCGTCTCGTCGCGACGCTGGCTCCACCCACATTGGGCAAAAGTCGCCCAAGAGCAGAAGCAGCGCCAACCAGCTTTGGAGTAAGCTGTCGGAAGTGCTCGTCGAAGAGCCACCTGCCGTCGTGGATCAGGCCCAGATGAAGTATCTTAATCGGTACGAGGACCGAATTGACTACGATAGAGGCACCGGGGGGTGGACCACGACGGGGCCCATGAAACAAAAGGGCTTCCGTCTTATCTAGGGCCACCCGTAAACCCAACGCCTCAATGCGCCCGACTACCAAAGAGACTCCCACGGTGGCCAGGCGCGCCGCCTCTTGAAAGTTGGCCCCCCGGGCCGTGACAAATGTGTCATCGGCGTAAAAAATTACGCCCAGCCCGGGGGGAAGACGACCTCGAAGGGCCCAGTCGTATCCCATATTCCACAGAAGTGGTCCGAGGAAGGACCCCTGTGGAACACCGCACGACATGGGCCGCCGCTTCAGAATACCATCTCGGTCCTCGTACACGACGGTACGCTCCTCAAGATAGTCTGCCACAAGCCGCCTCAGGTACTCTGGCACCCCGTGGTAGTGGAGTGCTTCCCTGATGCAGCTAAATGGCAGACTATTATATGCGTTGGCGATGTCCAACGACACCGCCAACAGCACGCCGCCAAAGCTCACCGCCTCCTCGGTAACAGCCCTCAGGCGTTGCACGGCATCGACCGTCGAACGCCCGGCCCGAAAACCAAATTGGGCGTCCGACAGATCGGGGCCCACCTCGCGGAGGTGCCGGACGATGCGGGCAGAGAGTATCCTCTCAAACAGTTTACCCGCCTCGTCCAGTAACACGATGGGCCTATAGGCCGCTACCGATTCGGCTGGCCGTCCCAGCTTCCTCAATAGGACCAGCTTCCCGCTTTTCCAGCACTCAGGGAAGTGTCCGGACGACAAGCTAGTGTCCAGGACCTCCCTGAGGCGGTTCGACATGTGTTCGAGGGCTCGGGCCAGCACTCGGGCAGGTATCCCATCCGGCCCGGGGGCGGTGTTCTTAGAGCGGATCCGTAGAACAACCGCCCCTACCTCCGATTCCCTGACAGGCGGAACATCGTCCTCGTTCCCCTCGTCGTCTCCGACCATGAAGGCCATCGACGGGGGTGTGTGTTCCACCCGCTGCGGGAAAAGGCCCTTGACCACTTCCCGCAGGAAGCTGGGCTGGAGTGTCTCTGTAAGGGGGGGCTCCATGCACGGAGCTTTTGTCGCGCCGCACGATAAGGGCGACCCCAGGGGTCACGATCGAGACCCTCCAGCATCTCCTTTCTCTTAATTTCTTTGGCGCGGCTTATGGCCAGCTTCAGAGTTTTTCGCGCCTCCCGGTACTCCTTTTGAAGCTGGTTCTCCTCGCCTTCTTCACGGTGTCGCCGCCGACTACGGGTGTAGGATCTCCGGGCACGAGTACAGGTCGCACGGAGGTCCGCCAACTCCTGGGACCACCAATAAACCTCCTTCCGTGGAGGCCGGCAACCTCGGATGCGGGGCATGGCCGCATCACAGATGTGCGCAATCGCTTCGCAGAAGCGACCAGCCCCCATGTCGACCTCCTCTGTCGGGGCCTGCGGAGACAGCCAAAAGTGAATAATGGCCGCCTCCTCTAGTAAGTCCCTATTTAATTTGGCTACAGCCCACCGCGAAAAGCGAGAAGAGCGCCGCGCCGCGTGACCCCTACTGGCGTCCTGGGACCGGGACAGCTCAAATCGGATATAGAGATGGTCCGAGAGCGTCTCAACCTCTTCCAGGACACGCCAGTTCCTTACTCGTGCGGCGAGGGCAGGGGTAGCGAACGAAAGGTCCACTATCGACCCTCCCTGCTGTCGCACGCACGTGTTGGTGGAGCCCCTGTTCAGTAAACAGAGGCCCACCGAGGCCGCCCACTCCTCTACGGCCTCGCCCCTAGCGTCCGTCCTGGGGGAACCCCACGCAATGGACTTTGCGTTGAAGTCCCCCAGCACTAAGACGTGCCCAGACGTTAGACGCCGCATCGAGGTTTCCAAGTTGTTAAGGAAAACCTCGAAGTCGTTCAAACTCCGGTTGGGGGAGAAGTATACACCATATACAGTGATCTCCCCCACTCGGCAGCAACATATCCAGTGCCCTTGTCTCTTAACGACAAGGGCGGGGAATGAGCCGCCGTGGAGCCAACAACTGCCACGGAACCGTCCCGGTCACCCAACCAGTTTGGACGGGAGGAACATAATAGGGTTCCGCGGCTACGGCAACACCGATCGACCACTGTGTCATGGTTTGCAGGAAAAGGTCCTGCGCCGCGGCACAGTGGTTCAGGTTCGTCTGGACAAGGAGGTTGGAGACTTGGGCCATTACTCGACCGTCTCTACAACCTCCTCCATGGGCGACGATATCGACGCACGAACGACGTCAGAAGCAGCCTGGGCCGACTGGCTAGCCTCTGACCTATACAAGATAGCTCTTTGTAGTCTCCTTGCTTCACGTAAAACTCATTTTGTTCACTCAAACACGGTGTGGTGTGTTGACAATGTCAAACCTGTTCGAAAATTTTTAACTACACTAGACACAATGTATTCACACAGCCGCTGGTGTGACACTCGACGTATACGCTGAGTGTATCGTGTATAGTGTCGTAGTAGCCTAAACGTACAATTACAAACCTTCCACCTGAATCACTCACTGTGATAATGAAAACCGCTTTAAAATCAGAGCGGAGATCTAAGGCCCATAGCACATGGCGTATTTTAAACGCGCAGGCGACGCGCGTATTAGGAACGCGCGTCTTCGGCGCCGTAGACGCCGATTCTTGCGTTTGCATTGATGATACAAGCGCGCGCATGAAGCGCGTATACGCGCAGTAGAAGCGCGTACAAATGAGCGGGGTAGAGATAGAGGGGGGATGCGCGCTCACGCCACCACTGCGCCGCCCGCGCCTCAGTTGCAATTATTTTATTGTGTGCTGCGCATGTATTTAGTAAAATGGAACCCTTCGACACCGACCGTTTTATAACAGAAATACACAATCGTCCAGTTACATGGAATTCACTACTACCCGAATATTCAAACAAAGTGTCAAAAAGAACTGCGTGGGATGAATTGTGCCAAATTTTTTATAACAATTTCAATGAAAAAACCAATAAGGAAAAAACCTGGCAGGTAAGGTCTATTATGTATATTTCAAAAAATTATGTATTTCTTTTAGGACTACACATAAAACACCCCCGTTAAGATAGCCACCAATGTCGTGTGCCGATGTAAACAGTCAAGGTGAAAAACTTTACATACATATTTTTTTTTACTTATTGTAACTAACGATTTAGTACCGTAGAACATGGGCACGCGATATGCTATCTTTACGGCCTTACATGGAACTCTAAAACAATAGAAAATATAATCAGGTGCCCTAAATTTTAGAATCTTGCCATGGTACTGCACCTTCATCGCTATTAAAATAATCAGTATACATATTTCGTATCGTAGTTCCGCTTAGTTGTCCCCGTGACCGTCTTGCACCAATCGATATTAAACTTGCATCTTCAGGAGGTTCTTCTAAACCAGCTATACTCAAAGAATTATGAAAATTATAACCGTCACGTTGACGTATGAAATTATGCAGTACACAACAGGCTTTCACAATAGCCACACTGAAGTCGACGCTAACGTTCAGTGGTCGATTAAAGATTTTAAATTTGTTGCTTAATATACCAAATGTACATTCAATGTATCGTCTAGCACGTGTCAAGCGGTAATTATATATTCTTTTCTCTCGTGACAAGATTTTTCCAGCGTAAGGTCTCTGTAAATGTTGAGATAATGCAAAGCCTTCATCACCAACAAACGTAAATGGTATTGGCACTCCATTATTAGATATTGGTCTCGCATTTGGTATATTATAATTTCCTTGCCTTATCTTTCTGGTCCACTCACTACATTCATTTATTGTTGAGTCTGCAGCCTTTCCATAGCATCCAACATCTATATCGATAAAATTGTAATTTGCGTCACATATTGCAAGCAATACAATGGAAAAATATTTTTTATAATTAAAATACTCTGATCCACTGTGTTGAGGTTTTATAACTCTAATATGTTTCCCATCGATGGCCCCATTTAGGTTGGGAAAATTTGCGTATTTCATAAATCCTTCAGCAGTTTTTAGATGAGATTCTTCGGTTGGTTCTGGCATACAAATGTTTCTTAATTTATCCCATAATATTTTCACTGTTTCACGGACTATAACGCCTGCCGTCGTTTGTCCACACTTAAAGTCATAGTGAATATCAGAGAAATAGCAACCCGTAGCTAAATACCTGAAAAAAAAAAAACATTATTGCAAATTTTATTTTCATCGTTAAATTTTCATTTTAAATTAAAATTAACCTACGACTACTTATTTAAAATAAATTAAAATGAACCTGATGAAATGAATAATAAAAAATCCTAATATTAACATTATTATTGTTTTTAGTCATTGACCTGCAAAAGAAATGGAAGAGTATTAAGGACGCTTATAATAGAAATAAAACGACAAACAATAAATGTCCCAGTGGATCTGGAGCTAAGCCTAGAAGACCCTACATATATTCTAATTTGCTAACTTTTTTAGACCCGCTTGGCGAAATAAGACCTCCAAGTCAATGTTCAAAGAGCTTAAGTCAAAATGATGATGCAGCACAAGAGCAGGACCAAAACTGTGATTTTCAAAAGCCACGTTCACCGAAGAAATCTAAAAAGACTCCAAAACATGAAGACTATCAAGATAAATTGTATGAAGCATTGACAGCAAATCTGAAACAGTCTAAAGATAATAATACAATTTTATCCGAAAATCCCGACATGCTATTTTTAGTTTCGTTAGCCAAAGATTTTTCTGCCATCCCAGAAGAATTCAAGTTAGAGGCCAAAGCTGATGTGATAAATTTAATTCGCAAATATAAAAAAATGGGACAATCATCGAGAGCATTACATGAAAATAGTGGTGCATTCCAATATGAACATCAGTATGGATACCAGTCTGGATATCAGTCTGAATTTCAGCCTCAATATCCAAGTACTCCAGCGCCAATAAACGAAATTGGCAGTTCACTCCTAAATATGGATAGCAATGAATCGGTTACAAATGACTCCGATATAATATCTGACATGTATGATGATATTTAATAAATAAACCTTATTCTCTAATTCATAATCTAAGTGCACTTATTACTTATATTGATTTTATTAGAACTGTAACAGGTCAATAAATAATAAATACATACTAAATAAATAATACTGGTTGTTTTCTTACCTCAATGTGATGAGTAAACGTTCTTCTGCCGATATACATGATCTCATTACTGTATTTTGATGAGTTAAATCCGATTTTACAATTAAAAGAAGTTCTTGGAATGACGAATATGACATTCGATAACATTTATAAAATTTCTTCCATCTTCTATGTATTACCAATTTTTTAAACGTTGTATGATAATGACCACTCAATCTTCTTTCACTCGTAAATGGGTCTATCCAAAAGATTCGTTTATTTTTGTGTTTTTTTCTTTTTAAAAGAAGTACTAAAGCCAGTGTACCCAGTGTTATATCAACGGACGCCATTGTACAACTGGAGAGAGGAGTCTCTGATCAAAACGCAAAGGCTACGAGCGACTACAGCACGTATACACGCAGTAGAAGTGCGTATACGCGCAGTAGAAGCACGTTTCACGGCCGCATTGTGTGCTTAAGATACAAAGTTGCGTTCAAATCTCGTATGAAGCGCGTATACGCGCGTCATCTGCGCGTCGCCTGCGCGTTTAAAATACGCCATGTGCTATGGGCCTAAGTGTGCTAGAACGGGAAGTCGCTCCATTTTACATCAATAAGTGAATATATTGTTAAACTTTTCCAGTTGTGTCTTTTATCTATTATTTAAAATAGTTATATTTTTTTATTGTATGGTGCTAGTTTTTGCTTATTTGATCTGTAAATAAATAAATAAATATTTAAGACATTTGACACCATTTAGTTTCAAACTAACCAGAGCTTGTGCTATGATAACTAGACTTACTGATAGAATTCTTATATACTTTTTTTTTGGAAATATAATATATACCTCAAACACAGCAGTCACATTCACTACAGCTGCGCTACCGAGGTAGTTGAAACACAGTTGCAGTTATTTCACGTATGAAAAACTTAACTTTATTATGTTTCTATATTCAACGTCTGGTTGCTCCGATTTACGAGCAGTATTAACTATAGCAATAAGGTATATCTATTTAATTTAAGAAATTAGAGTTGTTAACAACTTTCACCAAAGTTAGTTACGGCCGTTTTGATCATCGTTAGTTCGTAAGTCACCCTTTCATAATCCCACATTTTATTGAAATGTAACGGATCGTATCTCGTCTTTTGATTTTTATATATATTTTACTTTGATCGAAACTAACACAGTGACGTGATGTGTATCCAGTAAGAATAACGAAAATATTGTAACTCTTAGAAATCTGTATTAAAAACCAAACACACGTGTGAACAGACAGGTTTATTCAAGTATAGTAGCTTAATATTTCTGTAATACCTTTCAATATCTTCGAAAATAGTCAAGTAAAAAAAAGTTAAATAATTTTGTTTATGTTGGTCATTATCAATCATTATCTACTCTACACGTTTACCCATTTCAAATACAATTACGTTATAAGAACGATAAATACCCTTCCTGTAAAAGCTACAACACTTATACTTTCCTAAGGTTTGAATTTGCTTTATTACAATCGTTTTTCACTAACCACTTAAACGGGAGGTTGAAATGAATTCTATAGAGCTTAGAAAAGGTTACCCTAAATTTGTTCTAAGTAAAACATAACTTTAATTGTATAAAATTTAGTGGCAAAGTCTAATTGATTGAATGTATTAGTACAAAAAGACAAGTTTAGACGCTGTTTTTTTATAAACTGTCTGTGAGCTTGTCTATAAGTATATTTCAAATAAAGAACCAAATGGATTCTATTTCCGTAGGGGCCAAGTCCCATCCCAAATGATACATAATTAATTAACATTTTAAGAATATATTTTAAAAGCGAAATTGAACACGGTCAGTGAAAGGGTTAAGATTGTCACTTGTCACCAAATAAAAATAGGGGAAAGCGAAAGCGTGTTGAATTAAATAATGTATTGAATGAAATATAAATGCTCATTTGAATAATTAAATACTAAAACTCTGAATATAAAGTAGTTTGTAATATAAATTACTTTTACGTGACTTTTAAAAGAGCCTTGGTGAGAAAACATTTAAAGATGTCGTTTCGCAGAAATCCAAGTTTTAAAGGTTCAAGGATTATTCCTTGCCTGCTAAATTTAGGTCAGAGTAAGAATAGTGAAAATAATTTTAAATATTAAGAGCCTGTTCTGAGACTTATCGGTCTGAGTATTTTTAAAGAAAATTGAGTTGCCTATTTTTAGTCCAATTCTAAAACATTTAAAAAAGTTAGTAGGCACGTAACAAGAAAGATCCTACATAAAAGATACTTTAAATTTCCTTTTCTTTTTAAAATTCTTTTGTTGGGATTGTATGCTGAATAATTAAGTTTTTATATTGCCTGTTGTATTGTCTACTTTAATGTTACTTTTAGCTCTTCTTTTTAATAGTAGTAGAAATATTAATAATTCAAAGAAATAGAGTTATTTTTAGGACCTAAATTATTGAAAATTCTGTTAAATATAAGGGACCAGAAATTCAGTTGATATTTGACGTCTTGCATCAACTATGAAAAGTTATTTTACCTTGAAGTATCAGGGCGACATGTTTATTACACGAACTATCTATATATGTAATACACAAATACATATCCATCATTATTACACAGATTCTAATACTTTAATAGTCCACTGCTGGACATAACCTCTTCTTAGACAGAAGTTGTGGTCTACTAAAATATCCATTAGTGACTTAGAATAGTGCTCAAGTTTTACTTGAAAAAGATTCTTTACTCAAAATTCCTTATATATAAACATTTAAAATGTATTGCTAATAGCTCACTGTATTATGAAATCCATTTGTATTTCAAAGAAACTTTTAAACTCAACCATAAATGTCGCTATTTATCTAAATTATTAAAATTACGTCCCTACTCAATTGTATTTCTACAATAAGTTTTAGTCAATAATATATTTCAGTATAATATCTACGCACAAAAACTTTATACACAATATTAAATTTCTAGTCTACTGCTTTCATATGAAGTTATTTATGTCTCGAACAGATTGCGTCATATTAGAACGAAGATACATTGTTACTACAACTGTAATAGACAATACAATTATTTCCATGTGAACTATAATGTAATTTACAAGATTTCATGTACATATTTAAGAGCCTATTCGAATATAAAGTTGGGAACAATGAGTCCGGTTCGAATTATGAATTACTACCTTAAACAAATGTGTATATAATAACAGTCTGAAGAGATCAGCACGCATTTCGGACTTCAGTCCGATCGAGCATCCTTTGATCGACCTATAAGAAACTTTATGAAACAAACAAACAAACCACAAAACCGCGGTAAGCACAGAACGTCAAAATAATATTAAAATTTGAGAAAATCATAAAGTTTACTTCACTGAGCAAAGTAGCAAACCTAGATTTTCAGATATTTTTATATGACCTGGATTTATTTGCGGAACTTGAATTGATTGTTCTCGAATCTATAAAAACATTAAGAGCCTATTGTTAATCTGACCTAAATTTTAAATTTAATAAGAGACTTAGTTTAGCATAAATAAAATAAAACAGAACAGTTATTGAGCAGCATCAAGGAGTGTTCATCGTGGCATCACAATTATTTATTAAATTTTATTCCAATTAAAAAGATTTGGTATTTACAATTATATTAAATGTTTACATTCCTAATGTGGGATTACATTTAAATTTTGAACTTTTGAATGCGATAACCTTTAATAAAAGATCTCCAACAATTGTACATTTAGCCTCTAGTTCGTGAAAGAAGTCACTTAAATGTCACAATTTAAAGATCAAAGGTGGTCCCTCAGTTTTGAATAATGGACGTTCAGTTATTGCAATTCATTTTAATGTTGGTTAGCAGACACATATTTAAAGCAACAAACCTTTCATAAGAATAGAACAAAATCAAGAAAACAGTGTTTCTTAGTTCAAAACAAAATACAAAAGTGTACATTGTGCGAATCATAATGAAAATTCATTCTAAGTGGAACTACGTCACAAAATTAGACGAATTGCAAATATATTCATTCTCACTGTTTTTAAACACTAAAGAGCTTACAATTTATTGATTCTCTTTTAATACAACTAATTGAGACTGTATGAGAATTAGATATAGATAGGTGGAAAGGTCTTTATTTGTATACTGTACAACGTCACAAGAGAGTACATAGCATAAAATGACAGATACATAACGTATAAAAGGCGGCCTTACAGCCAAAAGCAATCTCTTCCAGATGGACTTAGAATAGATCAAAATATTTCGGAGAGACGATAGTAGTGGACGGTATATGAGTATTGAAGAAAATTTTGCTAATAAATAATAAAATATATATATTCTGTCTATCTGTTGGTATATATATATATATATATATATATATAACAATTATAACTAATAATTCAATAAATATATGATATGAAAAAGAGAAACATTCACATCATTACTTCTATTCACGATTGACTTAATTATGAAGCATTAATTTCTTTCTTTTCTAAGTATTTATTGTGCGC
Organism: Hypercompe scribonia; assembly: GCA_949316085.1. Taxonomy (NCBI): domain Eukaryota; kingdom Metazoa; phylum Arthropoda; class Insecta; order Lepidoptera; family Erebidae; genus Hypercompe; species Hypercompe scribonia. The sequence continues at coordinate 7,032,814 of OX438972.1, read as the reverse complement.
TTGTTTGATGTTTATTACAAATGCATTTCACAAGTATACAGCCTCCACAGTAAAAGGCTGTCAATTGGACAGACCATAAAATTTCATGCAGTGCAGGCGCATGACTAGTCCTAAATCTTCGGATAGCCTTTGACATTCTTTATGAGTGTCTTTAAGGAACTTGAAACGTTGTTTGTGATTGAAGGGGGTTCTAGAATTGAACAAAATGCCAGAAAGAAAAGTAAGAATATCAGTATTCCGGGGAATGCGAATCTGAAGACACTTGAGCATTTGACGAAATTCAGAAACGTTATAATTTGTTCGTTAGCTATGTACAAAACGTATATAAAAAATTTGTAGTCGCTCAAGCTTACCGAGATGTCTTTTAGTGAGTCTCAGATGGTTGGTATCAACCTCAGATAGTTGACATCAACCTCAGATAGTTGACATCTGTATAGCCGAGAATTGAAATGAGAATTGCTTGTGCAAGTACAACCCTAGTTGCACTCGGTAGAAAGTTACGTAGACTTCACTGAGAATTTGCAAAGGCAAATATCTTACGACTAACTGCCTGTATACGCGAAGCTTAAGATAAATTACTATCTCAATTTTTCACACAGCATTGATCTCTGAGTGAGATATATGAGTAAAATCAGTTTTTGTTTGATGCCCGACGTTATTATGTTTGAGAGATTTGAATAAATCACTGTCACTTAGTCTCGTTGTTTTTGATGTAACATAAATATACACACACAGAGGCCACTTAAATGCACACATTTTATTGACTGTAATTTTAATCTCACGTAGTAGAACGTGTTGAATAATAGATCAACGTAGCAGATGAAATCATCATCCTTCTAAGTCGATTTCTTTTGCCTTTAGTAACTGCTACTAATTATTAGCAGAGGAACTCAGGTGATCAACTCTCGTATAAATACATACAAATCCCTCTAAATATACACCTGCTACAAGTAAGTTACTCCAATATACAGAACGAATGATTGTGATAATCAAAGAATATTTGTTCCAGCGGGTATCGAACCCACGACCCCAGGCTCGGCAGTCAGAGTCGCTAACTTTTTAACTAATAGGCATATCTTATAAATGAAACAAATATGCTACCACTACCTGTAAGTACAAATCTTGATGACGAAAATAGGTGACAAAATACGTATCCACAATAACAACATAAATCTATCAAAGTTCTGTAGGGAAGATTTTGAGTAGCAATCTCTCCTATTCTGACATCATTATTAATTGTTCAATACATTATTTCTTTTCCACATGAGAAAAACAAAATTAAGTTAACGTCAAGAAATCAGATTATGTATAAGTATTAAAAACAATAGACTTAACCCACGAGTACGTGTACATAAATTACATAATACAAAAACTATAAAAATAATCCCCTAAAAGTTTGCTCATTTGCCAATTTCTCTTCTTATTTCAAATGAAAAAAATGTATGTTAGAACACAAAAAAATAACTCTGTTTTAATGTAACCAAATCTAAAAAGTAAAATAATTGCTTAGTAAAATTATAAATCTAATCTCGAAAAGTGCTGATCTGCTTTGAAAAATTTTTCCGTATTAGACAGCCTATTTATCGAAGGAGGCTAGCCAATAGGATACACGAATATGTTGTCACGCTATGATCAGTATAAGCAGAGTATATTCAAAAAGAAAGCATAAGCGTGGGCACATTATTCCCTTAAATAGTAGTGTAAACGGTTAAAGTTGCACAATAATAAAAGTAAAAATATTTAATACTAATATTCAATATTTACTACCTAAAGTACAATAAGTAGGAACATCGTTTACGTAATTATGTTAGTGTAACATTAATGCTGATTCCCAAACTAGGCCAAACGTGTACCTTAGGAAACAGCGTTCAGTCGTGATAAAGATGATAAAATAGATTGTACATAAAGTTGCTGTTACTGCTGATACATTTTAAATATTTTATTTATAGAATACGCATGTTCATTCATGAATGATTGTTAGTGTTACTGCAAGTGTATAAGATGGTGACTAGGTGTGTTTGGATTTGTGTTTGGGCAATTCTAAATATTTTAGAATATTGGCTTTCAGGATGAATAATTTTCGGACTGAGACACCTTTGCGGTCTGCATAGAGTTTTACTGTGGTGTATTGTTGGGTTTCTTTACTATTACTTTCAGCAATATTCTCTGTACTGTCACTTGTTTTATAAGATACGTCTTAACCATTCCACTCCACACCATGATACAGTATTGCATGACGGACTGGCATGGGGCCAGATAAACTAAAGTCAATTCGTCTCGCAGTAGAATATCTCGAACAGACTTAAAGACTTATACTAAACGTCTTGTTTTGGTTTTAACTAGTCAATATGCTTTTCAGATTTTAGTTTATTGTCAATTAATATATCTAAGTATTTTGCATGTGAAACCTATGTAACTTCGAGATATAAGTATCTTTAACTCTTTGTATATATGTGAGCTTTGATGGAGAAATTATGAGAAGAATCTGCCGTCTTACTTAAAGAAAATGCTAAATAGCTCGTCTTAAGTGTGTTGAGTCTTAGTAGATTTCTACACAGCCAGTTCATGGTTTTTGACAGTGAGTGTCCAGCAGGTTTTTTCACAATTTGTCAATTTAGACCCCAGACAAAATGTCGACAGCGTATGTAAAGGTCTTAGTGTAAATTAATTGCGATGTGTAGAGATTATAAACATATAGAAGAAAGAACGTAGAGCCTAAAACAATCTTTGGCGACACAACGTAGTTCTTTGTTTCTTCATCACTAACATGCGTCTCAAATTTTATATTACGTATAATTATCGTGTATTTACATCACTAAGACTTTGTAAACTTATTAAAAATGTTTTTACCAGAAACAAGGCGTCGAGCGGTATATACTTACATTATTTTCCATTTTACAAATTAGGCAGTCAGCATACCTAAATATTAGTTCATAGATATTGAAAGATAATTTTATATTAGCATAAATTATAATGCCGTCAATAAAAATTCTGATCCGCCAGAATAGTTGCTATATGTAAGAATTATAACATACATATGTCTATTTTTTAAAGTTGCCACACTACAACCTCTTTTGTCATAAATAATTTTGTTTACTCTGTAAACTCGTAAAATCACACTCCAGCCACTCCTAGATGCAGACAAAATTGCACGGGTCAGCTAGTATACATAATATTAATGGTTCAAATTAGGTTTACAATTAATAATCCGTGTACTAGAAAATTATAACTTAAATCAAAATGATTTGCCCAACTCATTGTAATGTGCATTGAAGAGAAACTTGCAAAGGCTTCGATTACTTAATCGTTACGACTAGCGAATCACCTGAAGAATATGTGTTACCGGGGCGACCCAGTGTAGCCTGGCAACATTATTCCCTACAGTACAGTAATGTACTCCCTACCCACGTTAATACAAAGTCGAATTTCTTTCGTACTAGTTTAACACCAGATGTTTAAAAGTAAGTAAGTAAGCTGCTCATAATCTATTTAGATAATTAAACAACAGTTGAACGTATCCACCGTTCACTAACGAGTTAGTGAAAAGGTACCTGAATAAACAAATTGTATTGTAACATTTATATTGGAAGTTGTGCAGTTTTTAAATGTATATATACTGTATATTCAAACGCCAAGATAGATGTTAACTTTGTAATAATTAAAAGTCGCATCAAAAGAATCGATACAAAACATTCTAAACCAGCGTGTATACCAGGTCACCAGAATAATGTAAGAACAGAAGTAAATTAATAGCATACACCGATCTACGAGGAAGAAATTTATAAGTTTAGGAATAAATTTAAGAGTCATAAAGCTATATATACATATTTCCTTTTCACGAAAACTAAATACAAAATTTCAGATGAACGTTTCGTGTGAATGTATTGTACTGTAGCGAATGCGAAATTATAGTATCATCAAACTAGACGTGTAGCAAAGAAAAAACAAAACGTTGTCGCAGTAAGAATTTTCTGACAATTGTTTTGAATTGTTTGAAAGTTTTTTCAACACTTTATATAGCCTAGTTAATTTTCCTTGTTACTTTGATACCTTTGTTGGAGGCAAAAAGGGCAACAAAGTAAAAAGGTAAAAGGTAAAAGTTTCGAAAACTCGAGACACAAGACGCAAGGGCAGCCCTTTATAAATCCAAGAGATATAAGACACGTGTTAATCTAGCCACAACAGGTTATTGTGACTAGTCATTGTTTCATTTACTTCAAGAGGCAGTTATTCTATCTAAAAGGGGATGTTTTGAGTTTGCATAACAGATTACTACTTCGAAATATACTTAATACTAGAACGAGTACTAACTGCTAACGAATACTAACTCTAATTCAACAAACTGTTAACACACTAGTCAGCGACTAGTGATGTGTATGAAATTGTTTTCGCATTTTACAGAAGCTTTTAAGTACTTTTAAAAAGAAGCCTTAAGTCACGTCCTTGAAGCCTTGTAATTAATTGAACAATTCTACAAACGAAAACAAGGACTCGGTTTATTAAGATTTCTAAATAGTTGCTGTAAAATTCAGAACAGTTTTCAAAGAGGCTTTAATAAAGATCTCAAGTATGCGAGATCTTTTATTCAATACGTTAAAAACCATCTACGGTCCTACATATTTAACTTTTTTACGAGAACGATGAATATAAAAACGTCTAGATTGTTTCAATAGCAATTTAAGGTCGGTTTACTATTTGTAAAATTTAATGTATACTTGTGTTTCTATGTTAACACGCAGCTACAATTATTTTTATAAGTATTTGTGAAGAAGCAATAGGTTATGTTAATAATTAATTAAAATAAACTTTAAATAATAGTCAACGTTGTGAAACGATTTTCATAAGTACTCGTACATGTTTTATTTATAATGTATTAATTGTTAGCTAATAGTTTCATAGATATTTAAATATATTCAAATCATACTACAAATAAACCCTTAAATTATTAAAAAAAACAACTCAAGGTATCCATTGTACATTGCAGAATGGCAATAAATATCGCGTAATACGGTCTTAACATATACACAAGTTTCTTACATAAGAGTAACAGTTGCTTTGAATGTATTAGTAACTATAATATCTACATTATTAGTCATATTACCGATAAATAAACATATATATTCATGCAATACATTCTAGGAGATGGGATCGTGCAACGGTGGGCGAGGTATCTGTCTCAAACGAAATGATACGTATGGAAAAGTTTTGTAAAATTGCTATCGAACGCCGGCCCACTAACTAGCTATTAATTAAAATATACTTTTAATATTAGTTGAAGTTGTAAAATGATCTTCATAAGCACGTGTCTTATTTATGGTAACGTAATTACTGGTGAATGGATGCATACTACCCTTAAAATAATTTAAAAAAAAAAACAGTTTACTTGCCTAATGGAAAGTGATATTGGCAACCGTAATACTAATGGTAACCGTAACCGTAATATTTGTACGTTTCAATCCCAAACTAATGCGACTACAAAATAAATAGTTGAATTTGTACAACGTTACTAAATCTTCTAAGTGAAATAAAAACTAAGTGAATTACATTTTCATGAAACTCTGAAGCACATGTTTTCCTTTGATTTATTTGAAAATTTAACGAGGAAATCTATATTTAAGCATGTAAAGTTTTGTTATATACTTTTTACATTAAAGTTTCACATATGAATGTGTTATTTTTACACCTAAAGAAAGAAGAAATCTAACATCAGAAACAAATATTAAAAAACTACATCTATGTATCTTAACTTTTACGTTTAAATTATTATAAAAATTCGATCAGTAGCTAACTCTTGTGCGTATAATATACCCACAATAATAATTTTCTGTCAAAATATCTTAGATTAGTTAATTATTGTTATATTTGATTGACAATGCTGACACTAACGGAAGGAATGTTCGTTTATCGTTATATCATTACAAGCTACTATTTTCTTACGAAAACAATTACTATTATTTTTAACACCTGTACCTAATTGGACTTAATATTTTGTTCACGCTACATCAAGAGTTACCTCTAGAGTGTAAAGCTTCCAAGGAATAAGATTCATTTTTTGAAACCATATTTCATACCTGAAAGGTTCATTCTGTTACTTCAACTTACCAAGTACTGAAACGAACAAAAGAAATATCAAACAAAGAATCTCACCATTTTATATAGCAATAAGAACAATGAAAATAATTGTAACAATCTTTAAAGAAAATATAATCAAACTCATAATGTTAGAAAGGCTCATTAAAGTAAACAAATTTCAAAACAGTACTGTAAGACATCTGAAAAAAAACCTAAATATAATATACATTAAGTCGTTACTTGTAACAACCATCAACAATATCTCAAGCTAACTTATTTATCTCGTAAAATACTTGTTAATACTCTACCCCTGCGAGCGTTCTGGCTAGTAGACGTCGGGTGTCTCCATCTTCTAGCGAAACTCGACTTATCACACGACTAGTTGGTTAACTACAAAATCCAATTTAGTAAGACCTTTGAATTTGTATTTATTCACGTCAGTTCAGTTTATTGTTACAATATTAAGCGGGGAGAAGGAGGTCAGGTAACATTGGACGTCAGATTTGTTTGTTCACAATTCGTTGGATAATTCGCATAAAAGGAGTGTCAGAGGGTGTGTGGGGTAGCGGGCATCACAGGACAGAACTTGTTTACATTACTTACAGAATTAAATCATTCAAGTGGGTGTTGGCTAAAGTAGTTCAGTGACTTTTATACTTATGGAGTATTTGTTTTCTTCTCAGATTGGTCTGTTTTATTTAAGTAGTTAAATATAATATAAGAAAATTTGCAAATCAGCTCAAAACAAAATAAAGGTGTTAACTAGTCACAAAATGAGATTTATGTGTTAAAAGTAAAAAGTTTTATAACATCAATTAAAAAATTAAGAATAAAAAACATAAAATGTTTTCTTTAAAACTTATTTGAGTAGGTAAATAAATAAAAAGGTGTCAGAACTAACAAAATTTAGTGTGCTCGTTAAACATGAAGTTTTTATTAATTGAAATACAAATCTAACAAAAGTAATAAAAAATATATTTACACGGAGACATCTTTACAATAAAAATACCTAACAAAACAAATATAACTTTGGACGTAATAACTATGATCAAACTTTTAATTTGGTCAGCAATAACAATGCACCAAACTTCCGACAGTATTCGGGTGTGAAGCGATGCCAATCTTACTTACTTTGCAGTACAGAACTGAACTTCTTTGTAAGAACACCTCGAAAAACTTTGTCCCAAAGTAAACTCCGCGAGCTAACAAACTGTAAATATGGTGACCAACTACGTCGTCGCCGTGAGCTAGGCTCAACGCTCCGCCATTCGATCCAGGCTCATTCTCCGCTCAAGCCGCTTCGAAACCGACAACGATCCGCCTCCAACAAACAAACGGACAAGTTTTAATGTTTTGCTCACAAAGTGTATGATTAAACGCGGAGAGCGGCGGAGAGAGTCGGCCGTAAGTTATTGATTTTCCCAGACCGAACCCCTGTCGACTACGCGGCTCGCGGTATAGTACGAGAGCTCTACGCGGTTTTTCCACTTCCTAACTTTTATAAAACGCTATTAAAACTACTTTTATTTACTACCATAGATTTGAAATTACTTTTAATTGCATACTGATAAGTTTTGATTGGTAAAATATTAGTATACAAGTTTTATGAGTGAGTTATCGTAAGAAAAGTTAGTGTTTGCTCCTGAACTGCACCTCGCGCGACGCAAGACGCGCACCCTACAACTTCACGTCGCTGTACGTTCCGAAGTTAACTCAAAGTTCCGCCATTTTGGAACATGCTCACAACCCACTTGTTTTATAAAGAAACTTTTTATTAATTCCTGTGGGCCGCGGAGTGTCAGTAAGATGTTTTGAGGTTATATTGAAAGACGAAAGACTATTCTGACTTGAAGGTGATGTTTCTGTGTGACGGTCACAGTGTTCAGGCTAGATACGAGTGTTTGTGTTCATTTGTTATGTTGTTTTGAAGTGAAACTCAAGTGACTTTCCTTGGATGCTCTTACAATTTGTGTTTACTTCTGGGAACAGTGAGCAGGGACGCTGCGAGCACTTTCTGACCTTGCGTCTATGGCCCAGGGACTCGCATAAGTGACAGGTGATAAGTAATAAACTTTGTTTCGTTAGTTTGTAAGGCCGGTAGAAAAGTTGTGTCAGTGAAAAGTTTCACTCCAAAAGTGTTTACGAGTTACTATAACTACTTATACTGTATGTTAAGTCATTTGTTAGTGGCGCGATATTGAGATTTACCTTCGGAGAACAGTAAAAATGTCTTGTTTTTACTTTTTTTGCGTTTACTCTGTTTTGTTGAATAATCTATAAAATTTTAAGAGCTCGATGTCTGTATATTAAAGATATGGAAGAAAAACTAATGAAGGGGGTCTTAATTGAAGTAAAAGAACTCCAAAACAAAAGTTTTAGAATTTTTGTCTGTTTGTCTGTGTGTTCGTGCGTATTAATATCAGAAGTGGCTTAACCGATTTGGATGCAGTTTCCGCTTATGTATTGTAATAAACTTCACTTACAAGTTAATATTTGTCTTATTGAATTCAATTCAAATTCAATGAAAAAGTTACCAGCTTAAGGAATCGCAAGCAAAAGATATCTAATACAAATACACCAGGATATAATTGAAATTTCGACGGCTTTATATACAGGGAGTACCTTCAAACTACGATATCGGGAGTCCCAAGAGGTCTTAGTAATAAATGATAAACACAATCTCGTTAATTATTTATGAATAAAACTGACAATTCATTATCTCATAATATCAAACAATCTAATGTTCATAGAATTTATTTAAATATGCGTAATCTATCTACCTTCTCGGAAAGGAAAATTTAAAATCATATCTAAGCGTGTCGTAACCTTGTTATGAGGTTTTGATTGCTCAGAAGTATTGAAACTGAAATAATTAACATTAAGTATTGTGTCTGTTGATATTTTTTATTTTTTACCATTTTATATATTATTTTAATTTAATAATCAACTATTCTTAATACCTGTATTTATAGGTTAATATTAATTAAGTATAAATGTACTTAAAACCTAATGAGTAGTAGGTATAAATCTTTTGGAGACCAGATTAAGCTCTTTAAAACTTTGTAGGTACATCTAGAAAGTCATAGGAATTTATTGCCCAATGTTCCACAATGACCGCAAGCGATTGTGTAATAAACTTTGATACTTTCAAAATAAATTATCTTGTACATATTTTATTAAACCACTTATAACTTTCAAACACAATATGGCAATCCATTTTGTGTATTTTATTTTGGAAACACGAAATTATCAGAAAAAGTTTCTAAACGGCACGTAAACGTTTATTTAGTAACGAAAGTCCTGTCCAACTATCTCATAAATAAAGTAAAAAGCCCACGACATTGGGTCGTTTTATTGAGGACGCTATTACAAAGTCATTTCAGCGGCCGGTCCCAGTCTCAGTTCATTGTAGAAGGAAAATCTTTCTACAGTCACGGCTCTCGATGGGATAACGCAGATGGTTTTTAATTCTAAAGTAGCTCATGTGCAGTACTACGTACAAACGATAATTCACCAAATCTCATTCCCTTAGAGCACAATCTCGCATCACAGCCAAGACAGCTATGAAACTTTGTTAAATAACTTTTCAGATAACTTGAACTTGGCGTATTTGAGCAAAGTTGGAAGCGGAATTCCACCGCGGGCTAATTCAATCTGTACTCGCTTGTAATAAATGTTGTTTTCGCGTAATGCCAATTGAAGAGTTAGAATATTTTGTTAAGTTGAAAGTTCTGGACTTCACGAAGCAAAACGCGAACTTTTGTAGAACATTTCAGTGTAGTTAGTACAATGTTATAATGGAAATAAGCACTTCAAAATGGCGTCGTCTGCAGCTGTAGTTATGAATATATGGATCGATTGTAGGATGTTTTCATGTGATAGATGACAGACACAGTTTTGATTAAGTCACGCAATTTTCAATGTTACTTGTAGTTCTTGGTCTTCTATACCTTTGTGTTAGGTATGATATAATTGTTACATAATGGTCATTAATTAATGTTTAATGTGGTTTTATACTTCATATATATTCAGGTTTCATCTTCCTATTTAAGTAATGTTAAAAAAGAAAACATACAGCTATGATTGAGATTTCCCTCTCTCCTTCAGTAGAAAGATTTCAAGTTTCTATATACATGCAAAAAGAATATAGAGACAAAAGGTACGCAGACACTTATATACATGAATACTGTATATTTAGTTAAACCACCTCTTAACAGCACAAACAGCTACACACATATTTATTATTACATAATGTGTACAAGTTTCCCAGAAACCTGAAAACACGTTTAGATATACTATCGTTTGGCTCTTGAATTAAACTCTAATAAGTTTACTCGTTTTCAACGTACCAACACACGTTGATACATTCATTCTAAATTGAACTTTGTGTTATTGCCCTTAAAGTGTATATTGATTTTCATTGCCACACTTTTAAGTTTGTGCTGAGCCATTTTGCTCTGATTCTTTCTATTTGTCCCGAACAATAAATGAACGTTTGGTTCCAGAACTGTCTTTTACGTGACTTAGTGGTATTATACGAAAGTAAACAGACTGTCTTTGATTTTGTTGGGCAGGTTGTTAAATTTCCATTTTGCATAAGATCAATAGAATTCTAAAGAGGGTTGGATAAATTAATAAAATTTCAATTTCTTTTTTTTTAAGTTCAAGAACCTGCCAAAATATTTCTACTTTGCCAGATGGAAAGTATGATTATAATAAAAAAGTTGTGGGCACCATACTCATTGCGAATACTTTATCTTCGATTGAATGTATGTCTGACTTTTACTTACTTATTTTTTTCTCCCACCTCCACCCACCTATTCTTCGTCTCAAAGATCGGTACATAAACTTAAAGGGCCGATGTCTATTTGTCACCGCTTCAGCTGATCCATTTGTTCGTTAAAAAAGACGAAGTTTAATTTTAATCTTACTTTTAGGTGCTTCCCAGAATGTTTTCTTCAAATTTGAATGATTAATTGATTGTTGACGATGTTAAACTTTTGTTAAGGCAAAAGATTACACTGTGTAATATTTTATTCTTTAAGAAGTGTACCACTAACAATACAATCGTGGAGAGTACTTTAACTCGGATGTTAAAGAAAGCTGAAGTTTTTAAACCATAGCTAGATATGAATCAGAAGACGAAGCGATGTAAGGCTCCTTGATAAAATTAGCCTAATATTAGTATACATTCTTTTTAAGAGAAAATCTACTCAATTCGACTCAATTTTCTAGTTAACAAAAGTAAATTAAGTTAAACCGCATACTTTTTGACCAACTTCATAATTGTATCGATCGGTAACTTTTCAGAGACTTACACTTTGTCCCAGCAAAGTCTTTAAACAATTGATAAAGCGACTGTATATTTTATTTTCATTCATTTAATAGCTCGGACAAAATACAACATAACATAATAATCATTATGTTGTATTTTACAAAAACTTTTCAAAAATGGGTTTCTTAGACTACAATGGTTAACTTCTGAATAAAAACTTTTTTAGGATTATTTATTGAGCTAAATTAATGAAATAAGTCATGGGCATAGCCTACACAGTGAACTACCTATTTTTTGTCGTGTTATTTATTAACACAATACCATATCGATATAAATAAGTTATAATTCTGTTCTTTTGAATATATTAGTCGATTCAACATCATTTCTATGTTAAATCACTATTAGTCTCATGTAGACTAAAGTGAATATTTCTTACCTCCAATGCATCCATAAACTTGAATAAAGCAACAAACAATATATTTACGAATTTGCCGCTTATGTAAGTCAAAATACCGCCGTAGTTTGTTGCATATAATACGTGTATGGTGTAACAACTGAAATTGGCTTGACTTTGAGCTAGTTCTGCTTTTGCATCAAGCTTCTTTCTGTTTGCTGCTTAGAAGCATAACGTTGTTTCTTTTTACAGAGCGAGTTTAAAGGAGTGTGCTTCTCTAGTATTTCAAGTACGTAATAAATATATATTTATATCAAAGGACCATTATGCACCATTATCTGTACATACAATAAAATTGTTAGAAGTCGATATCTGTACATTAAAGATATTGAAGTAAAACTAATAAAAAAGTTTAAAGTAACAGAACTCAAAACAATAGGTTTTTAAAATTTTTGTCTGTACACACTAATCTCAGAAGTGGCTTAAACGAATTGTTTGTGGTTTATTCTTCCATATTGTAGTAGACTTCACGTAACCATAAAACAAACAATGTTTGTTTTATTTGAATCGGTTCATAAATTAAAAAGTTCAGTTTAAAGAATCACCACGAAAATCGACATAAACACTACCCATTGCACAGGCAAAAGTCAGTTCTTATTATATATTGAAAATAAGCCGAATACAACCTCAATACGAATTGTTTTGTTGTACGATACATACTTAGCTTCTTTGCTGTATAACAGTAGAATTCCAGCCCCTCAAATTTGGTCCAACGATTTTTCTCTCTGAAGCTTTGAGTCTAACTAACAATGCGAAACTTGGTATCACAAAATAGTCTAAACATTTTTGTTCAATTAAATATCTTGGACAAATAAAATAGGTATATTTATTGCTCGGAAAACTATTAGTTGTCGTACTGTTTTGACAAAATTTCTAAATAACAACTCGATGTCCAAAATATTTTTTAGGTATAATATTACACCCCTTTTCTCAATGGCATGTTGATTTCTACTTTGTTAATTGACTATATCTTCTAATTTTAATATTTTGTCATTCTTTCGAAAAGCTAGAGTACCTGTCTACAAGAGCTATCATGTTTTACATAAATCTTTGTACTGACCACTTTGAAGGAAAGCAAACCGATGATAGGGCACATTCTTAAGGCCACGTGTAACTATGCCTCAGGCAAATTAAGCAGCATTATAGATGGACACGTGTGCAGTAACGGTATGGAGGACTGGTTCGTCTTCTTCTTTTCCCCTTTAGAGCATTGAGGGTGTCATTTAGATCTCTGCCGGGTAATGTGACGTCTCAGGTGAAGGCATTCTTTGGGTTTTTGAAGGAGACCTGCGAGGAGCCGTTCGCCTGTTGATGTCAAACGATAAATTTGCTGCAGGGAGATCTGTAACCCTGACTGCCATGAAACTTAAGCACGCTGCCCTGTCGCATTCTCTCAATCACCCGCCAGTGCCAACAACATTCGTTACAACTACACCAAAGGACTCTTTTTACAGGAGTCTGTGGCGGATTTACATGGTATTCGTCAGAGGCACTTAAAATAATTTACCTCTCAGGCACCAGGTGAAAACGGGATAGTTTGGCCAAGGTATATAAATTCTTAATTAGCTTTAGCTTTCTAACGGGGCCTCGCTTTGTGCTTTAAATAAGAAGGATTTTGGGCTCCGGTCAATAATGGTCGTTAGCACTGTCTGCTGTTTGGGTACTAAGCTTTCTTGTTGTTCCTACTTTAATACACTCTTTCCTGATTTCAACGAGCTCCTATCGATTACCCTTAACCAGCCGGGCTGTCCCATTTTTCTAGAAGCAGTTTCCTAAGTCATCGCTGCCCGTCAAAGTCTTCTCGTTACCGTTCGGGAACGTTTGGGGCATCTTTCTTTCCATGTTGCGGTTGTGTTGCTTCGTGCGTGTATTGTGGCGCCAAGGTCACGTACTTACTGTTTACTACTAGAATCTCATCGTTTAATGGTGCTTTAAGAGATACTGCCGATGGATCTTCAACGTCTCCCTTGATGAGCGTTCGTGGATCCAAGTGGCACTGTCAATAAGATATGGGGATCCTGGACTCAGGTGTGTGCTGCACGTTGGCTTGCTAGCATTCCTAACGTCGGTACATAGGCTTGTAAGCCTTGTCGCCTTTACACTCTCCCCTAATAATGATAGGGCGAACATACTCTATGTGTCCGAGGCAGAATCGGCTTGGTACGCCTGTGCCAATCTGTTGAGAATGAGCTTGAGCCTTAAGTATGCCACAATAAAAACAGAGTATTGCTTCATATCCATGCTGTGGAGACTTTGGGCAGTTAGGATTTGCAAGTCAAATGTCTGATTCCGGAGATTGAATAGGATTTAATGGAGTGACTCCCGCTTTGTCTCGGTCCTGGTATAAAGGATTTCTGCTGTAATTTAGTGCGGCAACGCTGCCAGTTTCATACCTTTGCACCGGGGGGGTAGCTGAGTGGATTATATATATCTCGACAGAAATTATTGAATTTTAATTTAATTTTGTAAGTTGTTGCATTTTTCTGACACAAATTTTTAATTCTTGAATTAAATAAAATTAACTTTGTCAGTAATATATATCTTATCATTTGAACATTAAAATCTCTTCATTAATAATACGATTATTAGCGTCGTGTTATGTTAATGTTCGTCAGATCAATGTTTTCTAAATAAAGTGATCGTTTGTCGTTGATTTGCATGTGTAAACGTTTAGTTCGTTGGTTTGTTTAGACAATATATATTGTAATGAGAACACGTCGTGAATAAATAAGTGTATTTTTTTTTGCAATTCAAGTATATTTCATAAATACAAAACATTTACTTCAGATTAAAGTAAAATGTACTGATCCTGCAAAGTTTTATGTTGTAAGTATGTATATATTAATATATGTATATGGTTTTGTACATACATACAATTATCGTACGTACTGTACAAATGTATAGTGTAACATGCTCTTTAGCCGATATGCACTATAAACTATTAATATTTTGCAACACAATGTAATTCATCCAAAAGTTGTGTGTAAAAGATCGCAATTATACAACTGATTTTTTTTGGGTAACCTAAAACTATCAGTAGTATAATATCACAAGTATCAGTGTAAGTACACAAGAAATATTTATAATAATAATTTTACCTCCAATTTTAATAACGATGATAGTCGAATTTTGATCGTTTACCTGTCACTAGCTACATTTAATAGTAGTTTTGTTTTTCGTCTAACACATATGTTATTATTTAGAACACCATCTCAATGTCATTTATTATGAGCTTAGTCTTATTTACGCGGTCTATTCCGCCCGCAATGTTTCAGTAAATATTTCAAGGACTGTAAGATCGTATAAGTTACACGGCATGAATATATTAAACAACATCAGTCAGGCAATATAGAAGTTGATAAATTATTGAGTAAGTTTTAATCTACTTAGGAAATTGTTATATTCTATTTGAAGATCAGATTCTTTAAGTATTGATCATCATCATCTCAGCCAAAATACGTCCATTGCTGGACATAGGCCTCGCCTAAGGTTCTTCACAACAGCCGGTCCTTAGCCGCCCGCATCCAGCAGCTTCCCGCGCACCAGGTCGTCGGATCACCTTGTGGAGGGTCTACCAACGCTGCGTTTCCTAGTACGCGGTCGACACTCCAGATCTTTACGGCCCTTACGGCCCCCGATCATCGTTTCTGCGTGGAATGTGGCCCGCCCACTGCCACTAAAGTTTAACAATTTTACTGGCAATATCGGTGACCTTGGTTCGTCTGCGGATCTTCTCACTCCTAATTCGATCACGCAAAGAAACTTCAAGCATTGTCCTCTCCATTGCTTTTCGGGTAACTTTGAGCCTTCTTATCAAGCCCATAGTGAGCGACCACGTCTCTGCGCCGTAAGTCATCACTGGCAACACATACTGTTCAAAAACTTTAGTCATGTTTGTTTTCAGCTTGAGACACTGCGGTATTTGTGACGAGAAAACCTTACGCAGTATTGATAATTCTCACTAATCATCGTATTTTGACATCTTATTCATAAAAATAAATTGCTGTGCGTTAGTCTCACTAAAACTTGCAAATTACTAAACCGATTTGATTAATTTTGGTCTTGTGATAGTCCAGGGAAAGGGAAAGATATAAAAAGATGCAATAAATGAAAAGTATGAGGACTAGGTGTAGTTGGTCTCTAATAATACCGCTGTTTATTGTTCTTACTAAAATTGGGATGTTGCTGACCTAATTTGAATGATTTTGTTCTTGAAATATTTGTGGAAGTCCAAGTAAAGTTTAAACGTTGTGAGAATGTTAAATAATAAACTTTTAAAAAAATTTCACCCTTACGAAGTAAAGGACACAGCTAGCAAATACATAAAATGAAGATCGTATTTAGTTGGAATAATTAAGATATTTTAACTCGTCACAAATTATAATGAATAAATGCATTATATATTGCTTTAATATTTAAAAACACGTCATTTTAATAAACATCTTTAAATCATTCTTTATTTTCCTAAAAAAAGTTTTTACAATGCGTGTAAAATTTGTAATTTAAAGAAATGTGAAAAATCTATTTCAGTAAATAATTTTACTTAATTTTATTTTTGTTAATTTAAATGTTTAATATTAAAAGACTCCTTCCTTGGCTTCAGCG
The DNA here is from genome assembly GCA_949316085.1 of Hypercompe scribonia. Taxonomy (NCBI): domain Eukaryota; kingdom Metazoa; phylum Arthropoda; class Insecta; order Lepidoptera; family Erebidae; genus Hypercompe; species Hypercompe scribonia. The sequence continues at coordinate 7,016,408 of OX438972.1, read as the reverse complement.
CTTGTAGAAATCCTCCTTTTTTTGTTTTTTACTGTGCGGAAATCCCCACGGATACCACCGCAGGGTGGTTATGTCGAACCGACTAAAAACCGCACGCCGTCTCAGGTATTAGTAGCCAGGGGACCAGATGCACCGTAGTGAGGAAATCCCTGAAACCCCGACGTACCAATGAAATCGACAAACCAATAAACACAGCTTTCAGACCGAAAGAAGAGTGAAGGTTATTTATTATTGATCTCATTTTTATGTTAAGAAACAAACAAGAAAATTTTGCGTGTTCGACATTTAAAATATGTATTCTTAAGTGAAAAATACAAACGTAACATTTTTTTAAATATTTCAAGTAATTAAAAAATATTTCAGCTTTGCCAAGCGAACGCGGACTTTTTTAATGTGTATATACCTACCATAAGTACATTAATTAGCACTATAGTTACCATGGTGGAGTTTATTAGAAAATTTTACAGCATAAGAAAAGCAGTACAATAAAGAACAACAAAATATTTTTTTATAAAATGTACTTTCATAAACTTGTGTTAGTATTAGGTACGGAAAGTTTTTACTTTTGGAATATATAATGAATATGACGACAAAGTAATACCATTAGTATAAGAATGTGGTATTCACCAAATGACTCATTAATTTCCAAATGTTTCTTTGGTATATTGTTTTATTTCACAAACTCTATATAATGACTAATATATCTGATACTAAAACAAGCAATTAGGCTACACAAAGTAAACCTAAACTGGGATTAAATAAACTATGGCAAGCACAAAATAATTACAATTAATTATTGATTGTCAATTTATTAATATCTGTATCAGTAACAGATTGTCAGATCATTCAAAAACATGCAATACCTGTTACGCAGTTGCATTAATTCTTGTGTATTTGTATAAAAGAACACAGTTGCTTCAACTTGAGATAATGTAGAAATTCTTATTAAAAATACCTAACACAGGTAATTTTTCTTATAACATAATTTACAAATTTTAATTTTTTTACATAAATACTTAAAATATAATTATTGAAAGTACATATTTTGTTTTTTTACGATTAAACAAAAAATGTGTATAATTTCTGTTTTTCAGGCTACAATTTTGTCTGTGTGTTGATGGATTAAGAATAAGAAGTGTCACCCGCCCTATTCGTCCCATGAGTGTCGTAAAAGGCGACTAAGGGAGCTAACTATGCAGGACAACATCATTGCTAAGAGAAGGATAACTTGAAACAAACTTTATGTAATCCGTCTGTCCAGCGTGGTATAGTAGGCCAAAATCTCCTTGCTAAAGAAACACCTTAGTCCAGTAGTGGACTGTTAAAGGCTGTTGATGATAATGATGATGGGGCTACATACAACGCTCATAAAATTTGATCATATCTTTTTGTAACATTTAGTCAGGTCAGTTTCACTACTTGCTAACAGAGTCCCTGATAGAATAATGTCAACTTACCTGTAAAATAACTACAGAAGTCAGTATTTCTATCAAGAACATTTGTTTTTTAAATGATAACGCCCGCTTTAGGAATAAATCCTGTGTCGCAGAGTACTTTACAAACACACATGAAAGGGACACTAAGATCACCCGGAGTCAGAATAACAATTTGTGGATCACCCATAGTGTTGTCCTATGTGGAATTTGAAACCACAATACTAAGCGCAGTAGGATACGGCGTGTCGACTGCTTTTGTCCCTCCATAATACAGGCAGTCATACATTTATCTATTAAACAGTGTTATAAGGTAATTAACTATCTGAAACTTAATCAGGTACTTATAAAACTGGCCCTAAATACTTAAAATCTAGTGTTAGTGTTTGTGCTTGTAGTCTAAATGTTTGTAATCTCGTAAACAGAAGAACTCCGAATATAACAAAACCAAACAAAATCAGAAGCAATGAATAAGTGTCATAAGCAATGCTTAAAGGTTTAATTAACTGTTGACTTTGACTTCGAACCGTCTGAAGTGATGAATTAACATTCTTGTGACTTTACAATAACAAATTACCTCATTGATTACGTTATAATAATTACGAAAACATGTACTTAACTCAAATATAAATCCTTGATATTATTTCTGATTACAAAACAAAATCTATTTAAACCTTTTTACCATGACCAAGAGTTTAGTTTCGATTACCATTAATAAGTTTAATTGAGTCAGTTGATAGACGAAACTTGCTGTCCAGAAGTGGATGTTCACCATTAGGTTATTAGGTTGACTTTTAAATGTATGTTGGGGCCACTTCAGTACAGGTCTGTAACCTACTTTGTTATTGTAATAATTAATATAAATGATGGTAAACATTTGTCTTATATTTTCCTTCTAAATTTAATTATTTATGATTAGTTTGTCACGGTTTTTTTCGAAGGATTTATTTTTGAATATTTTTTCATTTTTTCAGTGAAAACACAAATATTTCATAAAGATCAAGGTTAACATTTTAGTAGGTTACTTGTAACGTGATGGTTATAATATTCTCGTTTGTTACAGTTTTACCAGTTTTATATATGAGTATTATATAATGTGCTATAACAGGTCCGGGGAAATATCCAACCTTTTCTAATATATATTACATAACAGTTCAAACATAAATTCCATGTTATATTAATGAAACAAGTAATGTAAATATATTTAAAAACACCCGTAACCTTAAGAGCAAGTGAGATATACCTATGTTAGACGAACGTAGAAAAAGCACCAACTGATACCCTTATTATGGTTAATAGAGTTCTTTAGTAGTTATTTATATTATATATATAAAAATAACTAATACAAAATTATATTTGTTCACCTAGTATCACATAACAAGCAAGTATGTAGGTAATATCCATAAATAAATCGTACCCTAGCGCGGCTTAAATGTATAAAATCCTATCCGTAAGCGGCTGTACTGTATATAAGTTATAAGTTTATTTCTGGAGACTTTATTTTTGGGTACATTTTTGAACAATATAGCCTTTTTATATGTACATAGACTTGTGGCTGTTTTTTTTAAATATAGAGCCCGTACTGTTTTTTTTTAATTATAGAGTCCGCTAAAGTGAATCTACTCTGCCTGATGGGAAGCATGAGTAGAATCCAAGAGTGATGGTCACCTCATTCTTTGCGAATGCAGAGAATGCAGCGTGATGACCCACACTGTGGCGGCCCAGTGAGATATTTTTTCACATACAGCTTAAAGGACCCGGGATCATAGTAGAAGAGAAACGCGTGCGCTGGTAGTGAGTTCAAGGTTTTGACTGACATACATGTATGTATATATGAATTTAAACCTGTTTACATACATACTTTACCTTGCAAGTATGAGCGATATATAATGTTGAGACGAAATAATTTTGAACTAAATCAGTAAGGAACTCCATAAACATACAGCTTTTACGAAAAATAAGTTAGCACAAAAATTGATAGAATGTTTTGGTGTTTCCAACTTCAGGTTTTGAGAAGAGCTCAACCATTTCAAATATGTGTCATGAAGATATGCATGTGTGATGTGGGTTCTTTGAGGTAAAGAGGAGTCAATGGATTCAATAAAATATTACACAGAAAAAGTAAAGATATGAGTATTCCGGTGAAATCACATTGGCAGTCGAGATGCGCTTTCGGTCAATAATCGGAAGTTAGAGCATCAGTGCAGGGTCAGTTTTAGTAGATGTTGGCAAAAAATATCAAAACCTTCGCAAAAATCTCGCTGCAGCGTACACTTTTGCGGCTTACTTCTGGAGTCTAAGGATCTCAAGATAAGGTGCTGTCAATTAGGGTGCCCAAGTTTTTAACTTGACTGTTAATTGGGAGAGTTATATTATTAAATTGTACTGGAGGTAAAAGTGACCAAGCAATTTTAGAAGACATTATAAGATTCCCAATAACATATACCTGTGATTTTGTAGGATACTTCACGCACTTGTAAGTTCTAGATCGGAATTGATGACATTAAGTGCGTTCGACATTATACTGACCGGTGCATGGGTGTATATTTGCACATCATCAGCGTAAAGGTCGTTGGATGAAATTAAATTACTGGCAATAAAATTTATAAAAACTGTGAAGAGCAATGAAGGTAGAACACCATCCTGACAGGAGGTGGCATTAGTTGGAAGAGTTCATCAGAAAACTCTCAATGATAAAGGCGATAGAGAACTTCCATAGAGGCTATATCTCTTCGCAACTCAAGGGGCTCGGTGACTTCGGTACTGTCGATAATACGGACTGCTCACCGCTACAACTGATCCAGAGAATCTAGCAAATTTAGCGCGTATCCATCACAATGATGAGAACAGTACTCTATGCAGGAGCGAACCTGAGTGTTATTAAGATGACACAGATGCGGGCGAGAAGAACCGTCTCGCTTTGTTCAGTACACCTAGCTTCCGCGAGACTTCCTTAGTGAAGCTCTCAATATACTTACGTGGGTTGAGATTTTGTCAAATATCTATGTAGGGTATCCAAAAAACGTCCATGAACTGTGCTATCGCCTGCATAGCAATGTATATTGCTCGGGGCTAGCATATCACTGATATGCATAAGAAACACTGTAGGCAACAGGACGAAGCCATGAGGCACACTAGCGTTTATCTGCTGCAAATCTAAATTAAAGGAACCATGCCAGACTCTACCGAGGGTTTTCGCAATGTCAAGGGGAGTCCCATGCTTATCAATAGCCTCACTTCAAAGGTGTGTAACATAGGTACCCGTGAACCGATAATCGGTCTAAAGTCATATTGTCGACCATTTGTTTAACAAGAAGTAATTCTCCAGGTCATTCTCACTCTCATGAACTCCGTAGTGGCTTTATTAAACGCTACTTTTACGCAATCAACGTCAGGGTCACCATAAGTGTTGGCCCTAGATCACGTGCGGTAGGTCAATTACTTATGCACAACCGTGTAAGTGTATTCGCAGTTAAACCAGGGATGGGTCTTTGTGCTGGTAACTTCATTGTAGGGAATATAATAATCCATACCAACAGTGATTTTATCAGCAGCAGCAGACGGACTTTGTGACATATTCTTATTTTTGAAGCAGCGTTCAGCCCACTGGTTGTAAAACAATCCCGTGTTCCATCCCAGTCTGCTGACGAGTAATGCTATAATCGTCGATTTGCTGCCATAGGTTGTGACGGGGTAAGAAGAGGTACCACAGTGGTCACCAGGTAGTGGTCGGAGGATCCCTGAGAGGCAGAACCGATTCACACTGTACTGCGTACTGGGTGACTATTCTGCAGTAGGTCTATTTTCTACGATCCTGACATAATCGGTTGTCATGTCTGTCTCTTTCATTTTTATCAAAACTTATTGATGCTTTTTGCTTAGCTTTTTTAGTACAGTCATAAAATAGTTAACTTTTGATATTAAAACAATTTCAGTTTTTCTTATTTGGCGGTAGTGCACCTAAATTTGTTGTTTTAAAATTTTTAAATGATTATTCTCTTTTGTCTGTTTGTTACAAACTAATAAAATACCACCACTCTAACACACCGAATCACATTGTTTTATGAGAAGCAAGGCAGAGATTTTTATATTCATTACCACCTTGAAGTACATTGTCGTTAAATCTGAGTTTTGACAACGACTACAAAAGTAAAACCAAGTATATAAAAGAGTACTACACTATTCTATGTATTATATTATATTCCTATTTTTATCAAGTTCTATGTAAGTATGTGTATAATTTGTAACGTTAACAATTTAAAACTGGTTGATTTATTTAATTCTAACAAATTGAATTTGAATATTTTCTAATGAAACTCATATTATGACGAGTAAACGAATAGATATCACGATTAAACAAAGTTATGTAACAGAATTCTATAACAATTAATAATAATCTGTTCCTTAAAGCTATACATTTGAACCAGAGAAATGATTTGTAGAAAAGGTTTTTTTTTTCTGATTTCAATCTACTTCATTTTACCGTTCACTAATTTTGTTATATTCTTGTTACTTTTTCTTGGTAATACTCATATCAAGCGATGAACGTACGTAGGAATTAAGCCTCCAGTTTAAAAAATAAACTATGAATTTCAAGTTTCTTGGATAAATGAATGCTTCCTAAAGATTGAGGGAAATTCTTAAGGTCACAAAGAAAATAAATTATGAAAGTTTAAAATTAAACTCAAACAAGAGGCCAAGTTTTATAGCACACATATGAATACTCGTAACAGTAAATTGAGAGAGGGAGTAAGGCATCTATAGTATGTAATTAAATATCCGATTAATTTTCGATTAATAAAGGCATATGCATTTTTATCTCATGTTTATTTTTTCATGAACTGTAAATGATGTGTAAAACATGTTTGTTTTTTTGGTATTAAAATAGATGGTACAGTCTAAATTAAACTCTTTTTTATTTGCATCACATATAAATTTTATTCAAGCTAGTATTACAATAATATTTTTTATGCAAATAAGTCTTAAATATTCTTATATTATCAATTCCTTCATATTACGAGTATTTCGTTTGATGTATACATTATGGAAAAAAAAACTAATTATTTACACTTCACCAAAGTTTTAGCAACCTATATCTTCATACTGCACGACTGGCCTAGTGGTTTAAGCGGTCGCCACGCCGCTCTCCGCTTCGCTGTGTTGTGGGTTCAAATCCTACATGGGACAACACTTTGTGTGATCCACAAATTGTTGTTCTGAGTCTGGGTATTCTTTGTGTCCGTTTCTTGTATGTTTGTAAAGTCCCCCGCGACACAGGATTTATTCCTAATGCGGGCGTTGTCTTTTTAAAAAAGAAAGAAAGAAAGAAAAGATCTTCAACTTTCTCATCAATTAGTGCCATATAACCATTGATATCAGTCCTTAATTATACAAATGCTTTTAAATGAGAACCTTGAAGAGAAATAGAGAATGAGAAAGAGATCACTCTCATTATAATAATATAATCTCTCACTATAACAATAATTATACCTTTCCTACTCTGAACAAGTCTTCATTTAGTGATATATCTCACTCACTAGCTATTTAACTGCAACTTCTATACTAATCACTAAGACTTTTGCTTTATTTCTGGAAATTCTATAAAGAAATTCTTCATATCTTAATCACAGTACGCATGCTTCAAAAACGAAAAGACAAACATTTCTTATTACATTATTTATAAATTAGATACTTTGTCTAGTACTTCTATTCATCACAAATGTGAGCAAAATGTCAGCGGTTGTTAAGTAATATCAACAAATGAATAAAGAATAAACTATAAAAGACTGATATAAAGACTGAATTAGGGAAGACATTTGCTTTCTCTATCGTTTCATTTGTCCGCCTTATACCTCGACGGTTCACGATAGTAAACTTGAACTACTTATATGCTATAACTTATATTTATAAATTTAATAAAATTCTTTATCAAACAATTTATTTTCCTGTAAGTTTTTTTAAATTTGTCATGTTTTATTTTCAAATGGGCATCATCTGAAATTTTATTAAGATAAATAAATTATATACTAGTGCAATTTTATCACTACAGTTATTATTTTCTGAGATTTACCAAATATAAACAAAACTTAAAATTCTATATTGACTGAGAGTACCACTGTGTAAAAATATTCAGACAAGTACTTTTCTGAGCATTTTTAAACGGTGGTAATATTTTTTTAGTATTATACATAGGTATTTATTCAAAATAACGAAGTATAAAAGCGGTTTCCAATCTATAAAATTAACCTTAAACAGGTTCCTCAAGATAACTTGGAAAAATTCTTTTCTTCGTTATGTGATTTTCTACCCCTCAGGAGTTGCATTTTTTTTGCGGAACCCAATTATAAATTCAGAAACATTTGCAAATAGTATATGAGAAGGTACAAATCAGTTCATTAGTGAAGGTTCCAAGGTAACAAACAGATATATACAGACACAGAAACTTTTCTTTATTAAAAATCGATTGAAAATTGAAATAAAACGCAAATATCGCTAACTACTACGAAATACGACGTATAACAGGTACGATATGTGTACATATCTTTGTGACCACACTAATCTCTATATTATCAGCTAGTTAGTTAATTTAAGAAAAATTAATAAATAAATAATTGTTTCGGACATTTGACAAACAACGTCATCTAGTTTCAAACTTAGCAGAGCTTATACTGTGATAACTAGACTGTTTGCATTGTATACATATTATAAATAGAAAACATTCAAACTTCGAAATAAATATTTATAGATCATACAAACACTTGGTCCGACCCAGAAATCGTACCCGAGACCTCAAGCACAGCAGTTACATTCACTAGCGCTGCGCTACCGAGGCAGTAAAACAAAACACGGTCGTAATACAAAGTGCTACGGAAGAAAACAGTCAAGAGCTTGTAAGTACAAAGTAAACAATTACGACTTTCTGTTATTTTCCTTTTGTACAAGGTCGAACGTAATAGTTTAAAACAATTTCAAAAAATTTTTACGTGTATAATTTTTCCACTGTACTGTAACTGTATTACTAATTGCAATAGGTGTGTAATTACTATAATCTCGATAATTCCGCTTTATATATTGGTAGAGCTATAATTTATTTTAACACAATCGGATATTGAGATTTTTTCATTTAACTATTAACAAAATAAACTATTACTGGACTAATGTGACCTTTAATTAGTTTTCTACCTTGAATTATGCTCCCATCTGAATCCAGCAACTAACAAGTTCAGTTTTTCTATAATGATTTGCAATTCTTTTGGATGTATTTTTTAAAGTCTGAAAGCTTATTTCATCTAAAAATTTTTGTTGATATTTATGTTTTTTACTTTCAATTTCAGTTGTTAAAAATTTCACAAAATTTATTACAAATAGTAAATATTTTTTGTTTTTTTAACCTTTATTTTTCTATTACCCTTACTACCCTTGTATATGTTTATGTTCTTCAACAATTTCTTCCTTTGGTTCAGCCATCTTCATTTAGTTGTAATATACTTTAAATTCAATGGAGTCAAAACCAGTTACCAGTTATCAGTTCCAGTTTACCAGAAGTCACTGATTATAAAAGTTTGGTTATAATTCATATTTAAGTTTTTCTCACAATAATTAGTGAATGTCATAATATTTGCTACATATATCATCATCAATGGGATTTAATAGTCCACTGTTGGACATAGGCCACATATCTACCTATATATCCTGTTGTTAATAATAAACTAGTAATAAAAAGATAACCGAATTCAACATTTTATTGGTGAGTCAAATTTGCCTAAAGGGAGTATCAAAAATGCCTTCTTTTAAAATATAAATGATATTCAAGTTCTGAAAAAAAAATTTCATTTTGTCAATTCGAGAAAGCTTTGTCCAAATCACCAAACTTTACGGATCATCAGCTTTACTAATTCCTGAGGTACTTTTTACTACGTTAAAACTCTTATTCAATTAAGTAGCACGAGAACAGTATATACACACACATGCGATGTGATTATTTTCTTATTTTATTGAATAAAACTTAATTATCCATCTAGTTATTGTAATATCATATCATTATCAACAGCCTTTCATATTCCATAGCCTTTCATTGACCTCTCCTTAAAAATGATGTCTTAGGCCATTATACCACGCTGGCCAAACGGATTCGCGTTTGGCCAACGTAGTATAATGGGCTATAAGGTTTTAATCAACTTTTCCTTCTATTCACAGTGCACTTGCTCTGTATAATTTGCTCCCTAAGTCACCATAAACTACACCCGTGCGCTGAAAAAGGATGATACGATACTTTAAATTTTTAATCCATCACCACACGGAACTTAAATGTACTTTGTAAAAAAAATATCTGTGGCTGATTGTGTAGTGAAATTATTGGAGTAAAAGAAAGAATAATAAGAATTTTATACATCTCACTGCCTAAGGGGCGCAGTGGTAACATATGTAACTGCTGTGCTTGAGACGGGTTCGATTCCTTGGTCGAACACAATCTTTGTACGATCTGCAAGAAATTGTTTCAGAGTTTGGGTGTTTTATGTGTAAGTATTGTCTAGTAGCAGTAGCAGTAGTACAAGCGCTACTTAGTTTGAAACTAGATGTCCTTATGTATCAGGTACCCAATATATTTATTATTACTTAATTATTTATAAATTAATTGAATCACTAATTATGTAGAGCTTATATTATAGTAACCAAACTGCAGATAAAGATACCAAAATATTTCTGAAAACATACAAACAATAGGTAAATTACAATTACACTCAGACACAGAAAATGTAATGATGTCCATCACATAATTATTTATTTTGAGTGTGAATCGAATCCGCGACCTCCAGCTTTGTCAAGGTCACTAAATACTAGATCATCAGACCTGCCGAAGCTTCTCTATTCTTGATAATAGAACTAACTCAAGACTACTCCTTTTTCAATATAGCGCTCACTCTTATGTGCGTATATATGTGTACGATTCCTATAAGAATAAATACTACATTTATAGTATACTAATAGGTTTTGTACTACATTTCAAAGTAAACTAATATAGAGTAAAAAAAAATAAAATAGCGTCAATTATTTTAACTATGTTTATACATAGCCACTACAGAATTAAGTTACTCTCACTCGTATATCTCTATAACTCTTCTATGCGTATTGTATCCATTTTGTACTCTGAATTGTTTTTATGAAACCTCAACATCGAATACAAATTATTTGTCCTTGTCAATTTTCGTTTTGACAGAATATCACTAAAAAGGGCTGTCATATCTGAGGATTAAAGTAATCATTCAAGCATGTTTATTAAAAAGAATTTGATATGAATTGTCTTTTAGTATTGTGAATATGTAACTAGCCAAAGATAAATTAAAAATATTTTTTCATTTATTAAGTAGCTGTAACCTACCACGGTTTGCTGTGGCATATTGTTTTGCAGTGCAATATTGCGTGTTTGAATTAAGTTTTTAATTAATTTTAAAACGAAACATACACAAGACTAACTTAATACTTATATATTTCTATTGAAAATATTTTGTAATTTCAAATGTTAGTTTTCTTTTTTTTAAAAAGACAACGTTCGCACTAGGAATAAATCCTGTGTTACGGACTTTACAAACACTACAGATATTACTAGATCAGCTATTCTACCGTTTTGTTTTGAATCTTTAGATAAATAGAATAAATTTCCAGTATCTATCTCAAAATAAAATAATATAAGTTAGTAAGTATGAATTGATGAAGATGGAAAACCCTAAGTCTATATGGATTGTTATGTTGACAATAATATTCTCTATCATGAATGCTTAGTAGGTAGTTTGCGGTCTCCTTTGTTATTGAATGAATGGACTGAATGTTTAAGACTTTCGACACTCAGAATGCAAAATTTTGTTCACATTGAAAATATTTAACGCTCATATAGACTACAAACACAAATTTATTTTGTAATCATAAGTTTATTTTGTTTTCTTACACTTCTTTTAATTGTTTATTTGATTCTAATTTATTTTACCTATGTTGCCCCGCCAAAATTCCAATATCTTTTTTTAAATATATTGAAAATAAATACTTTTATTCCATATTTTACAGCTTAGTTTCTTTATTTTACTTTCTCTAAAAACCTTAATCAGACTCATCACAAGATTTTAATTTAATAAAAATAGAATCATTTAATCTGATTCAGCCAGATAAAAAAGTAAGTGAAGATATATTAAGGAAAAAACCGTATTATTAATGTCGCAGCAAAAGATTACGCAATTTGATGCTACGTCATACCAATGTTTTGGAGCTACGTCGTAGCATAATAGCTACGAAGTTTTGCGTTAATTTATATGCATGTTATGTAATTTTTATCAAAGTTATTCTTCCACAGAATGTCACGCAAGTCCCGTCAGGGATACAGCATACGGCACCTGCTACAGCTGCCGAATGCTCCCCGTAGTCCACCCGCCACACCTCACCCTCCTACGCCGTGTGTCAAGGTTAGTCTAAGGAACAAGAATAGTTACAGGTGTTTTGTATCCTATAAGGCACTTTGTTCTATAACATTAACATAAGTTGGTAATATTCTTAATTAAAAAAGCTTACAGTTTATATAAAGAAGTTCAAAAAACTAACATTTTTAAACACAAAAAGTTATAAATGTTGACCTGTTATGCCACGTGAAATATATGGCTATGGCAGTTCAAGTTATGCTGGTCATTAATGTGAAATAAAACTTTCAAACTTAACGATTTTTGGTCGAAATCCGACCATCAAGTGACCTCTAGTTCATTTTAAATTAATAAAATACGTTGTTTTAGCTCTTATTTATAGGTATGGATGAAGATAAAAGTGATCGATCTGAATTGACGTACATATTTATGAAATGCTCTTTGTAATTTGAGTATTTTAAATAGCAATGAATGGCATTTTACTTAGTCTGTGTAAAAGAATGTAGTATAACGGTTGTTCTGGAATCGTTTGTTTTAATCGTTTCTTTTTAATAGTCGAAACATCTATCTGTACTCATATGTATCTACGAAGTAGAATATGAACGCTTGCATAAACGATTACAGCTAAACATAAAAATGTTTAAATCTTAAATTAAATCGTAAGTAATTTTGTTTTAACCAAATCTTACTGATCGAATGTGCCAGTGCCAAATTAACTTTAAAAACTTAAGTCTAAAACAATAAAAACACATATGGTAATAGTGTTATATTCTTCTTTCAAAGAAATTCTTTTAAAATAAAAGAGAGATTCTTAATTAAACTTATAAACTCGTAGGTAGGTAGCGGCGCGATACGAAATGCCTCAACTTCTCGCAACACCAATAAATTATTAAGAAAAACAACCAGTTTAGGTAATTGTGTTGTAAGTTTTACCCTACTACAGCGCACCTCGCGGCTGTGACCAGAATCATACGTGTAAATAAAAATATTATTTATATATTTTTAAATATTTTACTATTTTAACAGTAAAAATAACTATCATTATTTGATCAAAAGCTATCCTTATAGTATTAGGTAACAATGCTGTCAATACAGCGATCCTGGCGGTGAAACTTTGACCTACAATCTGAATGCTATTTAAATATATAATAACTAAAAAGCATACGAGCATTGTCTTTAATAAATAAACATCTCTTGCTTTTATCATTCCACTTAAATATTTTTTCGTCTAAACTGTTTGCGAAAATTAATTAAAATTGTTTTGTGAGACTCAGTGTTCAATTTTAAGACAGAGGAAACTGAACAAGGCATATACCACTAAACTCAACCCTCTGAGAATCTTCTCTGAGAAAGTGAGGGTGCGTAAGCTTGTAAAAGTTTAGCCTGTAATAGCTAGATGGCGCTGTTTTCAACATATTAAATTTCTTAAAATAAACAGTGATTGCAATAAGTTATTAAATTGTTATAATTATGCTATTTATACTGACTTGAGGTGCAAATGTTTTTACATTATTATCCACTAGACTAGACTATATTTGAAATAAAAAAAAACGATAATAATATTTACGTAGAGTAAAAAGTTAGTTGGTACAGTTATATAATTCATGTGAAATCTTCTCTATTTAATATTACATCAAACGAGTAACAAGAAAACTTTTAAATTACGATGTTAGTAATATTCCTTAAGCCTAAAAGTTATCCATATATCTCAGTTTTCACACGTAACATAATATAAGAACACACATTTCTGTCTCCATTTCCACTCTTCATAATGTCCTTTAATTAATGAGCCTAAACTACGAGGGGGCGTTTTTAAGTTCGCGGAATGGAGGGTATTGAGTAATAATAAAAACACAAAATTATTTTTCTTTTTCTATATATTCCCCTGCAACACGAATACATTTTTCAGATCTTTCAATTAGTTTTTTTATTCCCTCGTAAAAAAAAGTTTTATCTTTGTCTGAAAAATACGCCGAAACCGCCTCCTTAACCTCCTCATCAGTTGAAAATTTCTTACCACGTAATTCTTTTTTCATTTTTGGAAAGAGATAATAATCACTCGGAGCCAAATCTGGACTGTAGGGTGGGTGATTCAAAATATCGAAGCCCACCTTATGCAGGGCAGCCAGTGCGACTCGGCTCTTGTGAACGGGAGCATTGTCATGCAATAGCAGGACACCTTTCGTTAATTTTCCCCGTCTTTTTTCTTTGATGGCTTCTTTTAACTGTTCTAAGATTGAAGCGTAGTATTCCCCCGTTATAGAAATGCCTTTATCTTTATAATCTATCAATAATATTCCTTCTGAGTCCCAAAAAATCGTTGCCATGAGTTTCCCAGCCGACTGTGAAACCTTAAATTTCTTGGGTGGTGCTGTGCCCTTTTTGTGCCACTGCATGGAGTCTTGTTTGGACTCGGGTTCATAATGATGAACCCAAGTTTCATCCCCAGTAACAATTTGATTCAATACGCCATCCTTGTCTTCATTGCAGAGGTCCAAAAACGCACGTGAACATTCCACGCGCTGTTGTTTTTGCAATGGCGTGAGCATTCTCGGCACCCACCGTTTTTGTTTTTTTTCTTTTTTTTTTTTTTTTTTTTTTTAACGTGTGGAAACCCCCTCGAGCCGTCACCCCAACGGGGTTTACGGCGGGGTGGTGTGTCGGAATCGGACCGACTAAAACCACACGGTGTGCCACTCTGCGCCTGAGATAGGAGGGATCCGGGAACCGCTGCTATTACGACATCCAGATCCCTCCCAGCGCCTGCCCGCTAATGCGGGCACCATCTATGGGTAAACTCTCTATTTTAGGCGACGTACGGCACACGCGGACGTCGCCTCCTCGCGGCTGGCCATTGTAGCGGATGGAGGGGAAAACCCGTCCCGTCCACCCGTGGCCACACTCAAGGCGGCATGAGGCGCTGGTATGCGCGCCTCCGCCGCCCGGCTCGCCGGCGGCGAATTGGGTCCGAGTGGATATCGTCCTCCCGGGCCTTCTCCGCCGCCTCCTGCCGCGAAATTACGTCTTCGCAGAAGGTTGCGACCGCGGTAAAACAACTGTCGCTACCGACCATGGAGCGTATTACGGCCGGTAGCGAGAGATCTCCTCCAATAACTGCAGTGAGGACCCCACGCTGCGCCGCCCAGGCGGAACAAACCGCTAGCGTGTGCTGAGCCGAGTCCTCACTGCAGTCGCAGTAGTGACAGGCGGGACTCAATTCCCTCCTGGCGACCGAGTGCAGATACTTCCCGAAGCAACCGTGCCCGGAAAGAACCTGCGTGAGTCGGAAGGAAAGGGTCCCGTGCTGCCGCCCTGCCCACTCGGCGATGACCGGCTGGAGAGCCTCCACGGCGGCAAAGCCAGCACGTGGAGCCTCCAGCCGGGACGACCAACGAGCCATCGTGGCTCGACGAGCGGCCTCTCGCCACTCGCGTATCTCTTCGGGCGGGGGCCGAATGCCGCTACCCACCCGGAAGTCAACCGTCCGCAGATAAACTTCGGCGAGCACTTCCGCCTCCAAATCCCACGGGGGAGTTCCGGCCAAGGCGCACGCCGCCTCCGTCGATACGGTGCGGTAACCGCGTATGGCTCTAACCGCCAATATCCTCTGAGGGCGCCAGAGGCGAGCCCTATTCTGGGCGGTCAGAGCCGCCGCCCACACCGGTGCACCATACAGTGCCATTGACCGGACAACCCTCGTGTATAGCCGTCTTGTCGCGACGCTAGCTCCACCCAGATTGGGCAAAAGTCGCCCAAGGGCAGAAGCAGCGCCGACCAGCTTTGGAGAAAGCTGTCGGAAGTGCTCGTCGAAGAGCCACCTGCCGTCGAGGATCAGGCCCAGATACTTTATTTGGGCCTGAACCGGTACGAGGACCGAATTGACCACAATGGAGGCGCCGGAGGGTGGACCACGACGGGGCCCATGGAACAAAAGGGCCTCCGTCTTGTCCAGGGCCACCCGCAAACTCAGCGCCTCAATTCGCCCGACCACCAGAGAGACACCCGTGGTGGCCAGGCGCGCCGCCTCTTGAAAGTTTGCTCCCCGGGCCGTGACCAATGTGTCATCTGCGTAACAAATTACGCCCAGCCCGGGGGGAAGACGACCTCGAAGGGCCCAGTCGTATCTCGGCACCCACCGTGCGCTAACCTTAGTCATGCCAAGATGATCGTGTAAAATTTTAAAAATTGTTGTATCCGATACTCCAACCATTTCTGCGAGTTGTTTCTTTTTTAGTCGAGCATCTTCCAATACAATTTTTTCTACTTTTGCAATAACTTCTGGCGTAGTCACCTCAACGGAGCGCCCCGGCCTCGGGTCGTCTTCAAGTGATTCCCTGCCTTGTTTAAATAAACTATGCCACTTGTAGACCATTGTTTTTCCTGGGCAAGAATCCCCGTAAACCGATGACATCTCATTGAGTATGGTTTGAACAGACTTTCCTTGCTTAGTAAGGAACTTTATCACCGCACGGAATTCAATTTTCTCCATTTTTTTCACTTCGTTCCCGATTAAAATACTTGGTCAACGATAGTTTAATAACTAATGATCCAATCACAACAAATTTTACTATGCAGACTAATTATGAGTCACTGAATACGGTAGGCATCAAAAGAGCGCGTTTACCCGCCTTTTTCACTGTCATTCCGCGAACTTAAAAACTTACCCTCGTACATCACACATTGTAGATAAATGTAACTTTTGTACAGAACAGATTCTCATCTTTTTTGAAGTATGTAAGACACAATCATAGATTTATAATGAGAGAAAGAATATTATCCGAAAAGAAAATATACAAATTTGTTAAAAATCATCATCACCAAAATTGGAAAAGTGCAGCAAATTGATGAACATCATTAAATTCATTTTTCAATTTTGTTAAGGAACAATTTCTTACCGATGCCAACCATCCTTGATCTTTTAAGCTTATTCAGGTGAGTGAAAAGTAGGTAAATAAGGGTAAGAGTAAGGGCTATTGCAAGTTCCAGATAGAAAATGGGACTGCAACGGCTCTAAGAAGTTGATGTCAGATAGGTTGCTTCACTCCAGTATGGCCATCATCTGATTGGAGAGGACACTGGGATCAGGAAACAGGTCCTAATAGTGCTAGGAGTCTTCAGAATTACAAGTGTGAGACATGTTGTGGTGCCAAATAACTGTATATACATTTGAATAAATATCTCATAGCTGAATAAGGTTCTGGTAATAATGACCATTATTAAACTTGGCCGGCACAGCTTCGATCAGGAGGCTGATAGGAGGATTCATCTGGGCTGGCAGCATATGGAAAGTTGCATCACATCTTCGAGTCACCGATACCACAATCGTTAAAAACTAAAATATTTGACCAGTGCGCTCTACTCGTAATGACATACGGAGCCGAAACGTTGATATTCACCATTGGACTGTTCCAAAAGTTGAAAGTAACTCAGTGTGCAATGGAGCGTGCGATGCTGGGCGTTTTTCTGGCTGATATTATTCGATATAACGAGGTTATTCGACAGAGAACTGGCGTAACTGACATCACACAGAGAATCAGTATGCTGAAGTAGAAGTGGGCCGCCCATGTGTCCAGACGAACCGATAGTCGCTGGAGCCAGAGGTGTACTAAAATGGATACCACGATTGGGCAAACGTAGTGTGGGGCGTCCTGCAGCGCGATGGACCGACGACTTAAAGAAGGTGGCTGGCAGCGGATGGATGCTGTTACACACTGTGTACTGTTACACAAGTTTTGATAAATCTACTGAATGTAGTAAATGTTATTATTTTAGTAAATTAAACCGTGAACCAAATACACAAAACGATAATGATTTTGGTTTCAAATTGAAGAGCTTAATAACTCCCATCTTTAGTAAAAAACTACAGATTTTTGTAGAATGGAGGTACTGGATCAACTCTACTTACCCTACTTCATTCTTATAGATAATATTTTGGGAAAATCGATAGAAAACCGACATACATCTTGTAAGTAGTCAGTTATGAAAACGAAGACAATTCTAGAATGAAAATACTATTAAACTTTTTTTCTCCAAATTGAGGTCGTTACGAAACTGTATAAAGTAAGATCATAAAAGGACACATCTAAAGTAAACACTTTAGGTATCCTAAGAAAATAAGTCCAATAAATTTCGGAGCAAACAAATAAATCAATCAAATCACCAAACGGGGTAAACAGGATTCCTGTCCAAAGCAAACGTATTTTGTTCTCGTTAGTTAGGTTGACCCTACCGCCCTCTGTCGCATTCCTATTGGAACTATTCAGAAGCCTTTCGGTATTTATTTACAAAGCAAATCAACTATTTATTTGTTGGCGTTCGCTTTGATCGGCGAATGACCTCGGACAAACGTGCAAATATACGATTGTCGTCAGAAAGGATACTATTAGACTAGCGTGGATATACTCGTACTAGTGTGTGTATACTTTGTGAGTTCGATAAATTTGAGACATTAATATTGACATCTGCTGTAATCTATCAAAATGTATTATACATTTCAATTATGTAAGTTCAATACATATTACTCGCTAAGTTTTTCCACAATCATCCCATCTGTAGGATATCCTTCTGTACAGGCTTTGTAACAAGTAGAGGAACGGGTGTCAAATCCTTCACGCGGCAAAAATTCTCCGACCAGGCGAGGTTATATACACAATTTTCAAAATACATAGAAATTAGTTTCTTGCAAACTTTTACCACGTTTTTCTATACAGGTATATCTAATTGTAAATTTATTGATAAAACGTCTTATCCATATGTTAGCCAATGTTTCATAAAAGGGTTTCTTTTCACGGGCTGGAGTTAGGGTAGTCCGGTCGTTTGTCCCATTCCTCATTCTTGTAAGAATTAATGTCTTTACGGGGGTCGAATTCTCTTGTGTCTGATACCCCTTCGTATGTTTTACGAGATTTTAGATGTCCGATGAAAAAAGTGTGGGTCTAACGTAACAGGATCCTAAAAACACGATAATATACCTACATATAATACTTTATCTAAAAAGAACAATTAATTGTCTCCTTAAATCTGTCATTTCATCGGATGAGTAGTATCTTTCTTAACACTGAACTTAATGTGGTTCTTTTAGTAATAAAAAACAGACTATATATTTTATAATATATTCTATCTTTTGTTTATTTTATCAAGCTATGAAAAAGTAGTAGGACCTTTTAAGAGCTTTGCATGAACCGGACCGAACGGAAAAATTAAACAATGAAAAAGTTTGATTGTTTCTATTATCGTTATGCTACATGAACATTATGAATTTGCGTGCTATTATTCAATGTTTATGTTTGAATAATACATCTAAAAACTTGGATGACCTATCTACTTTGTTGGTACTAAGTACTCATGTGTTCATTAATATCATTAATTAACTTGTCAGTCAATTTTTAAGCTAAATCAACTACAAGTTTCCTACAAGTTGTTTTGTGTTATTCAATACGTGTACTATAATATATAACTCTTAAATATAACTCCAGCTCTCTGTAACATCCTGTATGATTATTAGGTTTTTACTGCTCTAAGCTCTGCTAGTGTAGGTTGTGAAATAAATAGTAATTTTAAGGACAGTCTTGTTTTTCTCTTATCATCAGAACAAATATAATAAATAAAATAAAATAAATAAATGAACGCACATATCTTACACATGATTGTCTGATTCCAAATTAGACGAAGCCTGCGCTATGATAACTAGACTGCTAATAAACATACTTAAATATTTTTAAGTCTAAGTGTATTAGAATAAATCATTGTAAAGTAGTTTCCGAAAAAAGAAAAGTGGAAATAGTATACTCAAATGTAATTTTAATACTCCCATAATTAAAACAAATGTAACTCCTTTTAAGTCAGCATCCATGAACCCACTTGGCTATAATCATACCAAAGAAAAATAAATTTATCATAACATATTAAGCAACGCCTTAATATTCATGAAGACCAAATTACCTTAACTGTGTTATGTTACGAAGTTGTAAGTTTTAGACAAATCATTATTATTTAATTTAGAAATAGGCCTTCAAATATATATTGTTGTTTATGTATACACTTTGTACATGTATATTCGTATTTAGACAATAAATTCCCCGTTAATCCGCAGAGTGTTAAGTGATTAAGCGCTCGGCGGGTGGGCTGAGGGCCGGTCTCTTACACACCGATTTGTTAAAACACTTAGCAATAAAATAATGCTGTACAGAGTTGTATTTGTCGATAAAGCTTCATTAATGGGTTAACTTATTACATATTGGAGCAAAATGCTACAGTTGTAGACAGACGCTAATGGCCTACGCCTCGTAGCATATGCTACTGTAACGGACCCTGCTTTTGTATGATATGTAATTATGTTAAAATGCTGAAACTTGTGTGTTAACTTCATTGATATACGTATTTTAAACTGTTTCTTTTGTAGTTATTCTATGTTCAAAATGTATATTTACACACTATCAATATCCATTATTACTCTATGAACAAAATTACAAAATATATAAGGTAGTAGAGGCACGCTGATTTCAGCACGAACGGGCCGGCTCGACTAGGGTGGTACTACCCTCGCACAGAAGACCAACCTAAAGCGACAGCATTCGTGCAGTCATCTTTCGTTAGTGAGTGCGAGACCGGAGGCCCAATGATGGAGGGATGACAGTTGTCGTAGCATGTGTGTGAGCAGTGGAGTGCTCGTGGGGTCACTGTGGGGGTGCCGTGGATCGAACCGTGGGCTAGGGAGACCCGTAGAAACGGTGGTACCGCTGGCCGCCCGCAGCATAGAGAGCGGTCCAACCACGGCTAACTACCCTGGGAGGCTGCCCCGTCAGGTCGCGTATAATCTGCGGAGTGGCTCGTCATGCCGGTTGGTGACCGGACGGTGGGGCCCGAATCGGCCATCGTCTTGCTTCACCGTAATGTGAAACCACAGTATTCCGAGTCTCAGACTACACTGCCAAGACGACTGTTGACGCCTTTTTTATGTCCTCGTTTCCCAACATATAACCATGGCAGCATAAATGAAAAATATAGTTACAACAACGGCACTCTCCTCCTCTCCCACCAACTCGCTTCTTGATGTGGAGTTCACGAATATCCGTGAACTCCATGCAAACCTCAGTGCCGTCCATCAGCACCTGGAGATGATACGGTCGGCCATGCTATTCCTGATGGAGACACAAATACTCCGCCCTGATGACACGGTTAATCTCCACTATCCCGGTTATATACTTGAGGAGTGCTTTCTCACAAAGGCTGGAGTTTGTCTTTTCGTCAGGGCTGATGTTTGTTACCACTGTGTGCGCTGCCTTGAGGACCCATCCTTCTCTATCCTCTGGCTCTACGTAGATTTCGGATCTACAAGCCGAATCTACGCGTGCCTCTATTGATCCCATTCCGGAGACTCTGAGACAACTCGCATCTTTGACCATCGTAGTCAGGCAGCAGATAAGGCACAGGAGCAGTTTCCAACCGCTGAGCTGGTATTTCTGGGAGATTTATATAACGCCCACCATGAGTTCTGGTTGGGGTCCTACCATGCGGGTCGAACCGCCCACGCATTTGCTCTCACGCATGCCCTCACCCAACTGGTACTCTAGCCCACCAGGATACCAGACATAACAGGTCAAGCGCCCTCTTTGCTTGACCTACTGCTGACGAGTCACCCAGCGCAGTAGGCAGTATCGGTTCTCTCCCCTCTGGGATCCTCCGATCACTGCCTGGCGTCAACCACGGTGCCTGTTGTTGCCCCACCACGACCTGTGGCAGCGAGACGACGGTTATGGTACTACTCGTCAGCAGACTGGGATGGAATGCGAGATTATTTTGCATCCATCCCCTGGGCTCAACGTTGCTTCAAAGACAGGGATCTTTCGCAAAAGTGCATCTGCTGTTGCTGGCGAGATCACTGTCGCTATGGAATATTATATTCCCTACAGGGAGCTCGCCAGCACGAAGGCCCTCCCCTGGTTCAATCGTGAGTGCACTCACACTGTTACTCACAAGCAAGCGGCTGACCGCGCATGGGCCAGGGGCCGCGCTCAAGACCATCCAGACGTAGATCGCCTAAAAGCAGCGTACAACAAAGTCACCAGGAAATGCAAGAGGGCTTACATTAGAGCGGATGCCCAACGCATTGTACGGACTGGCCAAGAACTCATCGCACACCCTACGCGTAGCCGTAAGTTCAGGCAATTGGCCAAAGCCGTGCAGTCCAATCACTGCCAATCCTCGCTACCACCACTGAAGTATCCCGACGGATCGCTCGCCCATCAGCCGCAAGAGAAAGCGAATCTGCTTGCTGACCTTTTTGCGGCCAACTCCCGAATCGAGAACTGTGGTCTGCACCTGCCCACCATTCCGACCTGCGACGTTACAATGCGGGCTATTTGTATTCGGCAAAGTGACGGCCGCGAGGAGCTACGGTCACTCGACGTCCGGAAAGCCAATGGACCAGATGGTACTCCGGCGATGGTTGTTAAGAACTGCTCTCCAGAGTTGTCTCCAGCATTGATGCGCCTATACCGCCTGTCGTATTCCTCCGCGATTGTTCCGGAGATCTGTAGAGAGGCGAATGTCCAACCCATCCCCAAAGAAGGCGACCGCTCCTACCCGGCCAATTATTAACCTATAGCCATCACTTCCATTATCTGCAAAGTGCTCGAACGTGTCATTAATAAACAATTAGTCCATCATCTGGAGGATCACTCGTTGTTAAATGATCAGCAGTACGGCTTCAGACCGAACCGATCCGCGGGTGATCTCCTTGCTTTCTTCGCACACCTTTTGGGTGAGGCTGTAGATAGGCATGGGAAGTCTTTGGCTATCAGCCTCGATATGGCCAAAGCTTTCGATAGGGTCTGGTACCGTTCGCTCCTCTCCAAACTTCCGTCATTCGGCCTGCCCCCCAAACCTTGCAACTGGGTGGCATTTCTGTACGAGCACCGCATTAGAGTCCTCTGCGACAGCGCCACCTCCAATTTTGAGCAGATTAATGCTGGTGTACCTCAAGGTTCCATCCTGTCACCCACACTATTTCTTCTGCATATCAATGACATGTTGACCCTTGGCGATATATGTGGAGGGACGTGTCATATCCCTCCGACACAAAGGGAGGATCCTCCGACCAGGCGAGGTGCTCATGCCTGACGGGCCACGGCCCAACGTTTGACGTTGGGATGTTGTATATATGCTAATTGCCACGCGAATCTCTATATGACGATACAGGATTAGTAGTTTGCATTGTAGTTCATTACATTCATACGTTTCATTCATACTTCGTAGTTAGATGTATCTTCACTAGATGGCGCTATTATATATTTTCGTTTGGGTTATAATGTGGAATCGCCACATCACTCCCCTCCAAGACCGGAGGTTGATATTCTGATGAGTCAGTTGTCTGTGCTCTGTTGTGGAGCGTGTCAGTGCCAGAAGTAAGTAGTTCCAGTGAGTCGGAACTGAGTGCCGCAAGTTCCAGTTAGTCGGAACTGAATGCCGCTAGTCCCAGTGAGTCGGGGCTGAAGTCTGCAGATCCTAGTGAGTCAGTACTGTATGCGGTGTGCGGTGCTGCGGTGAAGTCCCCAGTAAGTCGGGGCAGTTGCTGCGTAGTGGCTGGCTGGCTGGAGCGTAAACGGGAGACGACAGCACAGTTCATGGACATTACTATGGTCACCCTACAGCCAAATTAGCGGACGTTGAGGAAAAGTGACAAAAACTTGCCACTGAGCTCGACCGGGTCCTACGCCGCATTTCTCAATGGGGTAATAAGAATCTGGTCAAGTTCAACGAAAAAAAAACACAGGTGTGGGCGCTCTCTGCCAAAAAGTCTCCATTCCTTTCCCTCCCCACTTTTCAGAACACTCAACTGGGACTATTGGCCGGGACCTCAATCCGCGAGAATATATTGAAAGCGTTACTAAGGCGGCCTCGCGGAAGCTGGGTATACTGAACAGAGTGAGACGGTTCTTGCAGCGGCTGAGCATCTGTATCTTCTTTATAAGACCCAGTTACGCTCCTGTGTGGAGTACTGTTCTAATCTTTACGATGGATTCGCGCAGTATTTGCTAAACGCTTTGGATCAGTTACAGCGGCGAGCAGTCCGGATTATCAATAACCCGAGTCTCTGCAGTTGCGAAGAGATGTCGCCTCTATGACAGTCCTCTATCGTCTTTATCATGGAGAGTGTTCTGATGAACTCTTCCAACTGATCCCATCCTCTCCGTTCCTCTATAGGACAACTCGTGCTGGCCTTGGAAGTCACCGTTTCAGAATGGTAGACATACGCTCCTGAACTAAACGGTTCGGCTCTTCCTTCCTGTGCAGATCGGTTAAAGCCTGGAATTTATTACCAGCGCACGTGTTTCTCTCCCACTATGATCCCGGGTCCTTTAAGCGAGGCGTGAAAAAGCATCTCACTAGGCCGCCATAGCGTGGGTCGCCATATTGCACTGTCGTCATTCGCAGTGAGTATGGTGACCACCGCTCTTGGATTCTATTCATGCTTTCCATCAGGCAAAATAGAGTCGCTTTGGTAGGTTAAATATTTAAAAAAAATATAATTTTACTATGCGTCGAACAAACTGACAAGATGTCGAGTGCTTCGTCGCAGTGGTTAAGCAGCGCGGTTCAATTTGCATCCTAAATATTTTCATCATTTTCATCTACTTTACATATGTCTGTATAATATATAATAAGATAGTTAATTTTCGATTTGTAATACAAAGGATTAACAGTAAAGTCAAACCTTATCGATAAATTTATAGTGTTAGTCCCAGCACTTGCCGGCGTGCCACTGAAAGCGTTGAAGGCGATATTTCTTTCGTCCGGTCTTGCTTGATAATTTACCGCCAGTTGGTCACCGACAGATTGAAACCTTGATATTAACTACAATTTATTTTGACCGAAGAGAATTGTGCACTTTCGTTGATTTATAAGAGGAAATTTTTAGGAATTTAGAATTTGAATATGACTATCTATTCTGGTATAATTTTTAACTGACTCGAAAGTGGGAAAATATTTTTGGCACCTTAGAACTTTATGACGACCGGATGGCATACCGCTTTGTTTAACGCACTAGAAAACCTAAGGTTGCGGGTTCGATTCCCACTAGTCATCCATTTCTTTGAATGAACATTTTGAAATTTGTTTTGATCTGTTTCTATGTACGAGTATTAGGGTGTCCCTTATATGACAAAAAAAAAATTTTTTTCGAATTTCGAAATGCATACCCTCTATAATTTTTATTAATGCTATAAGATACTTAAATATAAAATTTTATCAATCTAGCATAATTGCAACCAGTGCCGACCGAGCTTCAAAGTTTAGTAAAAAATGTGTTTTGTCCTAAAATTTCAGTCTGCTATAATTTCACTATAAATGCAATGAATTAAGTGAATAAAATTAAATAATAAATTAGATGAACATTAATCTTTAATTAAAAACATAAAGAAATAAGAATCATTCAGGGTAACTTCTTTTTAGAGTAGTTTTTTTACAGTCTGGATACAATTTTAGATGTTCCTGGACACAGCGCAGCAAGAACTGTTTTTGTTCTTCTTCAGCCGTGATAAGTCCGTTAAAATCTTGCATTAATTTAACAGCCCTTTCAGCAGTATCATTTACAACTCTCAAATAACTTATTCTTCTTTTAGCCTCCAGAAAAGCAGCATTGTTATTCCAAGAAGATACATCTTCCTTTAGAAAACTGTCGTCGATCTGCAGTCGTGATAAAAATTGTTTACTCTTTTCCGATACGAAATCATCCAGTGCTTTGTCTAAAAAAAAAGAAAAATAAGTTAAATAACAAATAAAAATCAACAACAATTTTGAAAATAAATAAATAAGTATTGGACATTGAAATTGAAATCCAACAAAAAGTCAATTTAACTTACCAAACAACTTTTGAGTCAGTTCTTCCTTCGACGGGTCATAGCGTTTGCTAAAATCCGAGATTTTGTCCCTGTTGAAGTTGGCAATCATCTTCTTCTTAGTTTGGTTGTCAACTTCATCATCAAATAGTGATAGAATGACTGTCTCTTCACATAAATACCACAATTGATGGCTGAACTTGCTTATAGAAGCTTTAGAAATTGTTGCGTCAACTTTTTCATACTCTTTTAACATCTTCAAGAAGCGCAAATCTTGATTAGGTGCTTTGGTCGCCACTGTACATTCGAGCCAAGGTTTAACATACAATATTACGAGAAATAAGCAAACATTTTGTAGAGCCTTTTTGTCCTTCGCAGTTACTCTGCATTGTGACTGAAGTAAACATATTTTTAAAGAATAGATCGCTCTCGCCATCCAGCGTGCCTGATGTATAGCTCCGGGGGCCTTAGTTTTAATTTTTCCTCTGTGTCTCCTCCTAAAAATATTACGCACAGTTCGACCAATTCGCGGTAATCATCTCTTACACAACCTTTATCTAATTCTGCCTTATAAAATAGTAACAACGCTTGAATGTCTGTCTCGGCAACCCGTGCTTTTACGAAATTAAGAGATGGTTCAATTTTAGTACAATCAATGTTTATCCAATTTTCTTGGAACTTTTTGAACATCGGAATATCTGGGCTACTAGTAATTTGCTTAATCTTGGTTTCAAAGACAGTTTTTAGGACCAATTCATAAACATGATGACGACAGGCGAAAAGCAACAATTCTCTTCCTAAAGTTTGCTCCAAAATAGCACAAGCTCCATTGAAACGGCCCATATTGGAAGCTGTTGTGTCGCAGCACATTATTTGCACTTCATCATAAAGGTTCCAGTCAAAGAGAGCTGCTGATACAGCCTTCGCTTGATGTTTTCCAGAAGAACTTTCTAGTTTCGGCACTGCAAGAAGCTGCTCTCTATCGTCAAATGAAGCTATAACTGGCAAGCGTTCTTCTTTTGAACTCCGTACATCCAACCCCGGTAATAGTTTTCCATCCCAATGGACTGTGACTATGTCGGGTACATTGTTTTGGAAGTTAGATTTTATTGCTTCTGCCCTTGATTTTCTAGTTTCAGTACGAATTCGCTGAATCGAGGATTTGTTAATACAGAAATCATCGCTGCTCAGACCAAGCGCTTCTACCACCGCATTAAGAATGTAAACGGTATCTCTAATGCTTAACTGGCATCGATCTAAAGCTGCAACTAGTTTAGGTGTTATAAGATTCTTTCTACCTCTTTTTGAACTTTGTTCATGGCAGGGAACGTCCGGCAAGCTGAGTTCAGAATTCAAGATCTGTTCTTCGTCTGAATCTTCTACACTGTCTAAGTTATTTGTGGTGGAAGTAGATGCAACAGCTAGTGATTCTCTTTGTCTTACAATCCTTTCCTCTTCTTCCAATCGTCGTTGTCTAGATCTTTGTTCTTTTTCCGCCAATTTTTTATCTACACCACCTAAGCATCCCGGTCGACCTGGCTCTCTCTGTTTCATTAAAAATAATTTATCTTCCTCTATTTTCATTCTCTCAAAAGCATCAGCATGTGCAATGTCAAACAAATTATCAAGATTAATTATAAAATTGTTCTCACGACTCTTCAACGTAATCTGAGTTTTCTTACAATTTTTTTGCAACTCTCTCCAAACATGATATAAATCAATAAGTTTCTTCACGCAGTTAGGAAATGCCCTTGTTGGAATTCTTGCTTTTTCCCAATATATGATGCACTCCCTAATCACAAGATTTGCACTTTCACTAACAGTCAATTTAACCTCACGAATATTGTAAAATAGGACTGAGAGAACTTGTCGATTAGATGGTAATTTTGCACCATTTATTTGGTAGCTAGTCAATCCGATAAGAAAAATATTTTGTTTATCACTCCGTAATTCCACCGACATGTTTACGCACTAAACAATGAAGCACTAATAGTCTCAAAAATCACGTACGAAATGGCAAATAAACCATGTCGTAACAGGTCACTGGGCAGTACTTAAGCAACTTGTATCGACAAGTTTAAATAGCAAGTCGGCACGGGTTATCGTTTATATATCGAACTAATATTTTTTTCTAGACAATATAGGGTTATTACGAAACTTTTAAGAAGGTATGCGTAAAAAAATATCGAACTTGAAATTTAAGGGACACCCTAACGAGTATAATATGTATATATTTACGAAAAAATACTTATATTAGTTGCTTAGTGCCCACAGTACAAGCTCTGCTTAGTTTGAGACTACATGGGATTACGTGAATGTAGCAAAATGTTATATTATTATTCAACGGTAATGATACTTCTTTACAAAGAATGACCTTTGTGTGAGACTAAATTCAATACCAGAAGCTTATATTAAGACAATAGCAGCAGTGGACTATTACTGAAGTCTCATGTGGTATGATATCAAGTAAACGAATAATATAATAATAATCAACTAAAAATATTGCAGTTACAACTTCTTAAAGTATATCAACGTATACATATTCCGAATCATTCTAACCATCAACGATTTTTTTCTATATTTAATTTGTGAGTGGTTCATAATCAATTAAAAAGTTTTAGATTGAAAATGGAGGACATTGTCAGTTGTCTCGGTACTAATGGCTAAACGAATAACTGTTATTACTTCTAATGTGCGTATATGTAACAATTTTGGATGTGTTTATTTCTAGAAAAAAATTGTGCCAAAAATGCTGTTAGGTATTTAGGTAGCTCAATAAAAAAAAGATTTATCTGTGCTTTATGCTTTAAACTACTTTTAATTGCCAAATAATTAAATCTTTAGGCTAAAAAAACTGTATAATTAAAGTACAAGTCATGTTATTGTACAAATAAAATTTCGTTGCATATTCTTATGGTTTTTGCGTCTAATATAACGTCTAGATACGTTATTTCATTTCTTTTCTTTCCCCTATGTATTTTTACGACAAAACAGACCATGTATCTTGTTACAAGAATACAATCAATTACACATCGGGCCATATAAAGTGCACAGATCGCAATATATTACAATCGCACGATTCAGGCGTGATATTGTTCCCGGGCGAGCACTTGGCTATAAACGACTCTAACGTTTGCCGATCACGACACTAACGCATTTGGCGATTGCCAATTTTTGTAGTTGATTGTGTAGATATGTTGTCTAGGTACTTTCATCTAGCAGCTACTTTAGAGGTGCTTCAACAAATTTGTGATTTATTATTCTTTTGATATAGAAATAGCATAATAGCCACTAGCAATATTAGAAGACAAGGTAGAGCAAAAGAAGAATATATTATTAATATGAAAGTGGGCTGGATATGTATACTCGGATATATATTAAATGGTGATAAAATAAATGTTTTCAGCTTTAGTCTATAATATGCATAAAAAAAACGAAATATATTTTTTGAAGAATTTATTACTATAGTTACTTTAGTAATACATAGGTTTATTCCAATTTTATTATTCGGAATAAGTTTAAATCATAATCTTCCTATTTGTAGAGTAAGACAGATTACCCTTAGTCAGAAGTATGGAGTAATGAAAATTTTTAAAATTTGATTTGCAAAACTTGTCTTCCTGGTAATTCTCAAGTTATAATAGTTTATAAACTAGAATGCGTACTTATTGATAGTCATTTAAATAACGACTGGAACCATACAAAGGAATTGTTCGCTTCTACTGAAGTAGAAATAAACTTCTGTTTCAATTATTTGCCCTACCCGACTGGGTACAAACATTATTGTAATAAGAGTTCTACGGCCGTAAATTTAGTAAAGCACGCCAGTACACGACAGCACACTACAAAGTTCTATGTAACATTTTGTCTCGAAGCAGCCGCGGCCTCGCGACGTGACCCACCACCGCAGAATGCCAACCTCCTAACGAGTTTTTGAAAGCACCCCCTGTCAGGGCACGCCATCTTAAAGGGATTTGCACTTTGTAACTAAATTGTCTTGGAGAAATGGATATGACCAGGATAGTAAGACCAAAGTTTAAATACTCTTTTATCAAGTACTGCGTGTCTGTAGTTGATTATTGTTTAAAGTCAATTTGTCGAGGGTACAGGGTTAACATATTATTTTATAATATAAGAATCTAAAAAATAAAAAGAAACAGATTTACAGAGGGACCTGTTAGTCTAATGGTTAGTTATACTGATTGCTAAGTCAGAGGTAGTGGGTCAGCTTCCCACCCAAGGTAAAAGGTTGTCTTGTGAGTACGGTCATTGTTCTGTGTCGGAATATAATTTATTTATAATTCATATTTATTTAGACACTAAATGTATTTATTTATGAGTAATCTGATTACCATGGTATAAGCTCTGCCTGATTGAAAATCTAAATTTGTATGAGATTATTATTGTTATTTAAGCTTCAGGTGCTCAATCATCTGTTAGCTTATACATTTTTTTATTATCGCAGTAGAAATCTAAATGTACAACTGTTTTATGAACTAAATAGTTCATAGAACGTAGTTTTAAATGTTGTGTTTGCCGATTGATGTTGTACACATTAGTTATCATGCATGTATTATTTTAAAGTAACGTGTAACAATTGTAGGTAAACTTATAAATAAATCTCTGTATAGTACAATTTTTGAATGAATGTGACAATTTGTTGAAAGTAGGTGGCAGCAGATAGATGTGAAATGTCCAAGACTGGGATAGTTGACGTTTCTTAGCAGAGGCTCAGCAGAGGACGGCGATAAGTCAAGAATGTGTATTTTGTAAAATGTCCTTTGCTATTTAATGTATATTTTATAATTTTTCTATAATATTTTATCAAGTTAGATAGAATTCAGGCAGAAATCTTTTGCTCCCCATTTCTATATAATATAAATGTGAAAGTCATATAGAACGTTTTGCAATATATCAATAACATTATTCTATTTCGCACAACATTGCAAGAGATTATCCTCATGCATGACATGAACCTAATTGTTTATACCAACGTATCTTTCATCAGCTTGCCATTGTGACATGTTATCTTACCCACATCCATTATTTCAGCCTTTCCCAATCCATCTAAGTCCTCGATGATCCGTCCATTAAGTATTCATCTCGCGACATTAGTGGCTGCCGTTATTAAAACCACCTGTAAATCCCATACTTGCGACTTGTCGACGCTCCACACGTACGAGGGAGCGAGGGGGTACGGTAGTCGTCCCTTCCGCCCTCCTGACTTTTGTCTCGAATCTCAGCGCACGTCTTGGACATCGGGGACACGTCTTACAGAATTAATAATAAGCTAAGAAACCGGGTGCGGTTTGGGCCACAATGTGCTGAAATTTCTAACCCTCATTAAGGGCCCTCTGCACTCACCGCGCGCTCCAAACTTTAGACGTTCGCGCTCGCGTTCGCTCGTTGTTTATTGGTGTTGCCAACATTGAGACGCTTGTAACGGGTTTTAATAGTCAAATTAAGAATGTTCTGAGCATTCGTGATACGGTGTTGTCACCATTGAGGTGATTCATTTTATTTTGGCACTTGAGTTTCTAAACATATGTTTTGTTTGTAAAGATTTTAGCGAAAACGTTTAGTTTATAAATTTATAAACCAAAAATAATACGGAAAATTTTAATAAACAAATAATATTTTTATATGAACGTCTTAAAATTTACCAAACAATGTCGCTTATGTATAAAAAACCCTGTTGTGAAGTTGTTAAAAGCCCATATTTGTGAACAAATATTTCAGTTGTCTGACATTGTTGCCAGAAGACATTCGAAGAAGGGTTTCGTTGACAATGTCTTGTCACCTCGGGCCTCGGGCTATGATAGTTGAGGGAATAATAGTCGTAACATTGAATGATAGATAAGACTTCATGTAAATGGAAATCTTAAGCCTGAGGGTTGCTGTAAATGTTTATATTAGTTTATTGTGTACAATTAATACAGTAAAACGCCCAGAGCTTGTAAGTATTGATAGTTTTACAATAAGTGCACATGACCACAATCTTATCATGATTTGATAATATTGTATTATTATAATAAATATTTAGCTATTGACAAGTAGTTACTAAGTCGACATTATTAATGTAAGTATCGTACTGCTGAGCTCCAAGAGGATAAGCGACGACCACAAGGTGGGCCCAGGATAACCTTTTTAATATGAAACTGCAAGTTTATATTAAAAGATTATTTTTTATATAAACTTGCATTATTATAAGTTTAAATTGAAGTTATTTTCTATATTTAAAGCCTCTCTGCAATGAGTCTTGAGTCTTGGGTCTAACATATTAAATCGTTTTTTATTTCTTTTGGTTTATATTGCTATAGAAGTTTAAACATAGACAGCCAGATTGAATAAACCAATTAATTAATTATATATCTAGTTGAGAGTAAGTAACTGTTTTAGCGTATTTAAAAAAATCTATTACTGTACTAACAATCAAGAACTGAACTTTAGTATTATATCTCATGTTTAAATTTATTCAATTACTGCCTGCTTCCAGAAAATATTATCATTATATTATTTATAATTTTATCACTTTATTTTATTTTTGCCACGACTATTTCAAAAAAGGGAGGTATTTCTACTATGTACCGGCAGTCAGTATTATAATTTCTTATACAAAATGAACTTTTTTGCTTGAGTTAACAAATTTATAGTAACATGTAGCTCCGTGATCATCATCATCTCAGCCATAACAGGTTCACTGCTGGACTTAGACCTCCCTAAAGGTTCTCCACAATAGCCGGTCCCGTACCGCCCGCATCCAGCAGTTTTCCGCGACCGTCACCTAATCCTACCAACACTACGTTTCCCAGTACGCGATAGCCACGCCAGAAATTTATGACCCCATCGGCCATTGTTTCTGCGTGTAAAGTGTCCCGCCCACTGCCACGTAAGTTTAGCAATTTTACTGACAATATCGGTGACCTTGGTTCGTCTGCGGATATCCTCATTCCTGATTTGATCACGTAAAGAAACTCTGAGCATTGCCCTCTCTATTGCTCTTTGGGTGACTTTGAGTCTTCTTGTCAAGCCCATAGTGAGCGTCTGCGTCTCTGTACCATAAGTCATCACTGGCAACACACACTGAGAATTTTTTCTTGAGACGCTGCGGTATTTGTGACGAGAAAACGTTACGCAGCTTCCCAAAACGCTGCCCAACCTAGCTGGATTCGAAGAGTAACCTCTTTTTTAAAGTTAGACCTACCTAACTGGATAGTTTATCTGGATACTTTGAAAATTATAAAGACTAGGTATCTAATCAACATCATTGTCATCAGCAGCCTATTATAGTCCACCACTATACATAGGACTCTCCAATTGCACGAAACTTGATCAAATATCAAATCAAATGATCAAATGATATCGGGTTATACTCTTTACAACTGGTTACACGTTTTAAAAAATAAAAAAGGCAGAGCAGAATAAAAGTGGATTATTATTACATATAGAAGAAATAGGTTAGTTACTTAAAATATATGACGTGTTTGTATGTAATGTGTCCTGATTAACCTTACCTGTATTTACAAATCTACTTAACTCGTAAAAAAACAATATCTTCGTAACTTAATTGTTGTCAACAAATAAACTTCACTATTTTAAACAGACAATCTACCAATATCAGATAACAAGAATCGTACAATCTTACTAATTATTATATTTTGTCAATTTCTGTTACGGCAAAATATCACGATTCACTTAACGTTTGTATAGAAATTCATGTAAAAAGACTCCACGTATGATGTGTTTAACCCTTTCCATCCATTAATGTAATAAGAAAATATTTTCTCTTGCATCAAAAGACGTCCATTAAGACGTTATCCCTCAAAAAGGAAATTCATAATCATTTCAGAAGGTATGGGGTCCGTAAAATCGAAAGTTCGTTTCAAATTTCAATTATTTATTCGTATGCGTGTGCGTAGGAAATGAAATAACACTTAAATTTGATTTACGGTAGAAAATATTGTAATATAAATGAGATATTGTTTTCTTGGGTAAATTAAGGCATTTTGTACTCTTACGCACGTGTTTCGTTGCTGTAATTCTATGGTAATAATTTCCGGTTGTAGGTATTCAATATTCGTATAATTTATTACAGAATTATGAAATAGTTACAATGTCAGACATTATTGTATCTATTTGTAATATTTGTATGAACGATATGGATGTATTCGTTACGTTATGTGATGTGGTTATTACATTATTTATCCGTCACCTGGAGGATCACTCGTTGTTAAATGATCAGCAATACGGCTTCATACCGAACCGATCCACGGGTGATCTTCTAGCATTCTTCACACACCTTTGGGGTGAGGCTGTAGATAGGCATGGGGAGTCCTTGGCTATCAGCCTCAATATGGCCAAGGCTTTCGATAGGGTTTGGCACCGTTCGCTCCTGTCCAAACTTCCGTCATTCGACCTGCCCCCCAAACTCTGAAGCTGGGTGGCCGCATTTCTGCACGAGCGCCGCATTAGAGTCCTCTGCGACGGCGCAACCTCTAACTTTCAGCAGGTTAATGCTGGTGTACCTCAAGATTCCGTCCTGTCACCCACACTGTTTCTTCTGCATATCAATGACATGTTGACCCTTGGCAATATACATTGCTATGCAGACGACAGCACAGTTCATGGACGATACTATGGTCACCTTACAACCAAATTTGTGGACGTTGAGGAAAAGCGACAAAAGCTTGTCACTGAGCTCGACCGGGTCCTAGGCCGCATTTCTCAATGGGGTCATGAGAATCTGGTCGAGTTCAATGCCAAGAAAACACAGGCGTGTGCGCTCTCTGCTAAAAAGTCTCGATTCCTTCCCCTCCCCACTTTTCAGAACACTCAACTGCCTCTGCAGGACAATTTCAGTATCCTGGGTATGAATATTTGCCGGGACCTCAATCTGAGAGAATATATTGAAAGCGTCACTAAGGCGGCCTCGCGGAAGCTGGGTATACTGAACAGAGTGAGACGGTTCTTTGAGACTGAGCATCTGTGTCTTCTTTATAAGACCCAGGTACACTCCAGCGTGGAGTACAGTTCTACATCCACGCAGTATTTGCTGGACGCTTTGGATTGGTTACAGCGGCGAGCAGTCCGGGTTATCAATAACCCGAAAGTCACTGAATCCCTTGAGTCTCTGCAGTTGCGAAGAGATGTCGCCTCTATGGCAGTCCTCTATCGCCTTTATCATGGAGAGTGGAGAGTGTTCTGGCGAACTCTTCCAACGGATCCCATCCTCTCCGTGCCTCTACAGGACAACTCGTGCTGGCCTTGGAAGTCACCGTTTCAGAATGGTAGACATACGCTCCCGAACTAAACGGTTCAGCTCTTCCTTCCTGTGCAAATCGGTTAAAACCTGGGATTCATTACCAGCGCACGTGTTTCAATCTCACTACGATCCCGGGTCCTTTAAGCGGGGCGTGAAAAAGCATCTCACTAGGCCGCCATAGCGTTTTAATTATTCTAAATAAAATTAAGATATAATTTATACATGTATTACTAAAATTTATGTACTCTTTATTAAAAAATAATAAAATAAACAACCGATTAAAAAGAAAACACTCATCTTTCACCCAAAGTTACTGTTAATGTTCCTCGCAAAATTCACGAATCCCGTCCGCTTTAAGTTAACGTAATCTTTGAGTTATTATAAAGCACCTACCTACGGCCCAAGCGGTTGCATAACAAATTTTATTTCCTCACCAAACGTCCTTACAAAAACAGAATACGAAACTTGGGCGTTCTTCCTGCGATCCTCCTGTGAATTTATATCGTCGGCCAACAAGAAAACAAAAGTGGAGTCGCGCCAAAGGTACATTATCTTAACAAAGTACAGCAATTAGGTACACGTTCTACATCTGACTCTAATAATTTAAATATGATAAAACAAAGTAAGACGAGGCGAAGAATAAGGCGGGCCCTGGTTAACTTATTTATAAATTCTTCCTGTTTCTTGAGACGTTACGGTAGAACCCTTCCCCTACGCTATAATGCAATGAAAGGGGCATTCATATAAGTATCGCGGTGATAAAGGCTAATCCGCCTTAAAGGAATCACTGATCCTTACTTGTTTGGTTATAACTAAGTTTAATGGTACACAGGGTCGCCATTGATTGGAAAATATAATTTAGTGAGTCTTAGATTCAATTGTGGTCAACGCTATTATTTGCCTTATTTACAATACTAGAAACTACACTATGTACAAAATACTATATTAAGCTACTTACTGGACAAGGATAATTAAAAACCTTTTTTTTCTGTTTTAAAAACATTAACTTTCCATTTCTGTTAATTTAAACTTTAAGGACACCAAATTTTACATATCGTTGTAAAAATTTTGCTCAATAAGGAGTACAAAATATTCTGTTTAGCTATTATAACTTTTTGCTGTCACTATAGGTTGTTATTGAAAATTTACGCCTCACGTAGTCGAGAACGTTGCTAGATGTTCTGTAACTAATAAATTTATTTAATGAGCAGATAATCTTACTAGTAGTTCTGGGAACGATGGATACAAACAGCACCTAACTATCTTATAGGAAATTTTCATCGTCAACCAGCAATATACATATGTTCTGTGAGTAAAATAATGATAATGATTGTAATAATTAACTATTATAGTGTGAGTAACATAACTGTAAGCCGTGCCCCATTTTAAATTTCTCGTTTAAAATTCACAATTCAGTTTAAAAGACTGTTGTTGTCTCTGTTTAATTAAGTATCAACGATATGATCGCTTTGTACTAATATCTCCACAATTAGGCTGTAGTTATCTTCAATTCAGAGGAAATGGCTTAAACAGCTTTGTTCATAGTTCCACAATATTCGTGAACAAAAACAGCCAAGTAGAGATCAATAGGCCACAATCCTCGGAGTCGGTAGGGGCGGTTAGGTATAAAATTACAGATCAAAACTCTATCGAGACGTTGGCCTTTATTCGGAGTCAGCAGAGCGCGCTATCAAAGAAAGTCTACTTAGGAGTTAGCGTCTTGGGTCGTCAAGTTTGTTGGCAAGGGTTACGGATGCGGGCAAGGGCGTAAGGGTACGTTTTTGAATGTAAATAGTGGCGTTGGGTCTCGTATGAATTAAATTTAAGTAATTAATGGGTGCCGCGCGGTCGCTGTAAGGTCGTCTATGTACCATTTAGATAATGTATTAAGTTTTCTTTGGGTGTCGCGGAGGAGATCTTAATTTTTAATTGCGCCCATGTAGATAAGATGTTTTTAACATTTATTAGTGTCATTTAAGTTCCCCAAACATTAGTAGAAACACATTATATTTAGGGTTTTTGCATGAAAATATTACTAGTCTGGCTGTAACTGTAACTTGTGATATTATTTGTTCTGTATCTAGGTCATAAATCTATTACATAATTATATGTTTTACTTAGAAATAGTTAAGTAGTCTAGTTAAGATAGTATAGGCTATGCCGAGTTTGGAAGTAGACAGCCATGTGTGAGATGTATGAGGTTATTTTTATAATTTATTATTATTTTACAATTTCCAGACAAAAGTTTAATAACAATGTTTGAATAACAACCGGCTACAAAAAGTTTAACCTTAGTAATTTAACAATCTAATAGTAACCAATTGTTCACAATCAACGTGTCCCTATCCCTTTAATAATTATATATTTTTAAGATAAACAATTCACTATCATTTAAGTTACTTGATTATCATATAGTCTCTGTCTCCCTCTGTCTATAACAAACGTTATAAGCCATGCACATGAAGACAATAAAAAAGTTGTAGTAGTTCATTGGTTAAAAAAAGTTTTTGGACAAACTGTTTTCATGTTAAAAATTTCTAGTAAATCTTTGTTTCATCACCATTCGATTAATAGTTAAGAAAATGTTGTTTGCCCAGAAATAACTTGTATGTATACTAATATCATATTAATCTGCTTCGGTCCAAGGGGTCGCGTGGGTCATTTATTAATTATAC
The DNA here is from genome assembly GCA_949316085.1 of Hypercompe scribonia. Lineage (NCBI taxonomy): Eukaryota > Metazoa > Arthropoda > Insecta > Lepidoptera > Erebidae > Hypercompe > Hypercompe scribonia. The sequence continues at coordinate 6,978,797 of OX438972.1, read as the reverse complement.
CTTCAGGGTGAAGGGGTTCAAGAAGGGAGCCTATATTTTAAGACGCCGTCATCTGGCACGGTATGCGTTGTGTACACTCCGCTCAATATTTATTGCTATACGTAAGTACTTGGGACCCATTATCCTATCCGCAAATGTGTTGTATTTATTCTTAATAGACGTTTAGTATTATTACATTTATTTAATTAGAAAATATTAGTAGATTCCACTGTTGTTTTGAAGGGACATGTGAAAAGTACAAAGAACCTACGAGCATACTTGTACAGCGATTGTTGAATGTTGATGAAACAAAAGAGGTGCGTCAGGACCGCGGTAGGTAGCGTGATTTTATGTATATATTTATGGTTTGTAAGCTTGTACGAGTTTAGTTTTTTTAGGGGTTATACGACATAATTTTTTAGTTGCTACAATCGTAAAAAAGTACAACAAGTATAAATAAACAAAGGTCAACTAGACGTTATATTATTTTCAGTTGCTGTAATTATCAGTAGAATCATATTTATTCATGAAATGGTAATCTGCTATGCATTATTTATTTCAAGACACTATAGAAATAGTGTCTTGAAATACAGTGTTACAGAAGTAAGTCTTTTGGTATTTATAAACCCTATACGTAAATTAACAAATTGTAGGTACACCGGTAGCTACAAACCACTTAAATTAAGTTTTACTTATTGTCTACTTAATTAAAAATGTAACATAATATGCAGGTAAGTAGATAGTTGAATAAGACCAAATGTAACACGTTACTTATAATCACTATTTAGACATTTAGTGTTTTTGTCTCCGTTTCATGTATGTTTGTAAAATTAAGTTCGAGTGAGGGATGCCATTTAATCCGTTGCTTCACCCAGGTGGGTAAACTAGGTCAAGCGTGGGTCTACTGACTGACACAGATGCTCACCGGGCATGGTTGCCTCGGGGAGTATCTGCTTAGGATCGGACGCGAGGAGATGGCACAATGCCACCACTGCGCAGCCGACTGGGACTCCGCCCAGCATACGCTGGAGGACTAGTTGGACAAATCAGACGAGACCTGTGCCAACCAGCCATCATTGCTGCCATGCTGACGGGTACGGAGGGATGGGGTGCAGTGGTATATTTCTTTGAAGCTGTAATGCTCCAGAAAGAGACCGCTGAACGGGATCGGGAGAGGGCTGATCTCCAGCGTAGAGGTAGTCGGCGGCGTTAGCAGCAGCCGACAGGACCGCAAGCTGCCAGAGAATAGTAACCTCTGGTGGTGAATAAATGGCTGCAGTCGGCGACAGCAATGCGGCCTGGTCACAAAAACGCGATCGTACCGCAACTATAAATCAGCGGAGGTACCTTGTAGCGTCCCCATGGAGAGGGTCTGACTAGGCACGGCGTTGATCCTGGAGGGGACCTGAAATAACATGGCCCGGATCTCCTTCAGAGTAGGACGCCTGAGACCGGCCACTAGGGTGGTGTTCAGTGGAATCAACACATGCTCCTGGTTCCTGCGTCCCTGAGGAGCCGGAGATCCGAAGGGATTTTCCACCACGTCACCAAAAAAAAAATGGTTAAACGTGGATCTGTTGCCCTTGTCCAGGAGTTCCTTTAAAAAACAGACAAATAGATAAAATTTAACAATAACGAAAACCACAATATACTATAACTATTATTTTATTCACATTTAAATATTGAAATTTTCATTAAACATACACGTATTGATAATTTAAGAAAGTTTTGTATTTTCAGTTTCATTATAATACCACGAACTTTTGCCGGTCAATTGTTTCAAATGCAGCTCAAATTATCAAACGGTGTACGGTAGCGCCTTGAGCAAGTCGATGGCTCTCAAAGCTAAAGATACGTCTATGGACGGTAACACGATCAAAGTGTGCCGTACTTCGACGTCTGTAATCGACATCGGTAAACGCCGCAAAGGCTTCTTCAGACAATTCGATTGCAAACTCAAAATACTTCATTTAAAATTGTATTAGATATTTTACATTAATTTGAGAGATTTGGACCTCTTCCTAGCTCACTCCTCGGAAGGTACCGAAAGAATAGTATGTGCTGAAATATGGTTGGCCTACATTATTGTTCTCTTTTTATTGATGTATGTCACTACCGTCAGTGGTATCTTATACTAGAGTATAAAATAGTTTTTTATATAATATACTATTCTCTGCATCGTTGTATTAGTGGTTAACGTATGAAACTGCTGATCTAGAGGTCTCAGATTCAATTCTCAGGTCGAGTCCGAAAAGTATTATTGAGTTTTGCTGGTTATAGAAATGCTCGGACAACTGCTCGGAGGTTCGAAGTTCAGGTCTTAACCCCCGAGCCTCGAAGAGCGTATTGGCCCGTCTCAATTGAGATTAGTCAACAACTGAGATGTTATAGTACACTAGTGTGTGCGCAAACACAAGTGCACTCTCTGTTCCGTAACTGTCACAAAACGATGGGACGGCTATTCGACACAACCGGGGAGAGATCAGGTGCAGGATGACGACGGATTAAGACAAAGTTCAAAATTTAATATTCTGTCAGGTTTTTAATCAGTTCTAATTTAATTTTGAAACTTTTATTTTTCCTTCTATCGGATTCTATTCTATCAAAGTCACAACGAATCACCTTGGCTGATGTGAAACACCATTTGTTACGCGTTAAATATTCAAAGAACAAGACGGGCAGGTCTCCAGGGTCAAAAAGACCCCGACGTGTTCCGGGTTAACCCGCCAGCGCTCATGCGTCCCTAATTTCCGATTTGTCGGCTGAAGGGTTGACTGATTAGCATCTGACTGTCACCGAGCATCATGCACCTTTGTTGTTGTGTCCTCACACAGATGATTCGTGCTATTTCAGATGTTACACTAGCAATGAAGAGAAATTATCGATTAAATTTCAAATTTTCTAGTATTTTACGCTCTTTTATTCATGTTTGAATATGTTATAGAAGTTATAGTATGTATTTTAGCAGTACTTATCAAGATTTTCAATGAATTATTTACGATGTTGCAAATCAGCTATTATACATCGTAAAAGTACTAGTATCAACTTCTCTTGTTGATATCTAAAATGTTAAAAATTTCTTATTTGAGTTATTTAAGCATTCAATATTTTAATAAATTCAAATGTTGGCACTAGCTACTCCCTAGTAATTACTGAATAGACAAATTACAATTTAGTTTTAACAACGTGAGAAGTTTTATGACATGAATTAATAACTACTAAATAGTTCAAGGCATTGGCTCTATTTAGTTCTTTCACATATTAATGCTTCGTTTTATGACATCCAGTTACATATGGGCTACATATGTATAGAGAATATAAGTGAAAATTATACTTCAGATTCAAAGCTTATATCTTCTTATATTAACACAAAACCCGTAAAAAGATTTAGACACTTTTCGAAACAATAAACTTCAAGATTATATGCATAATAACGCTGTATCAAAATCCCGGACATATGCAGTGCTTATGGTTGAAAATAAACCTATTTTCCCAGGTATTTTCCTTTGCCAACACACGTACAAGTTGCAAAGTTATTAGCCATCTGATAGCGGGACAAGCAATTGAATATTTCAATATATTAACTTGCTTTTAAAAAATATGACTTACTATGTTGTCTAGACATTTTTATACAGCACGCAGATTATATATTACTCGTATATTATAACATTATTTTAACACAAGACTTATGAAAAAAGCTTTATTCTACTTACTTGAACGACAAAATTCAACACGAATTATCGTCAGGTTCTATTTAGTATAGGAAGCAAACACCTCATTTACCACTACATACATACACTAAGCTACACAGTCCATAAGGTATAAGTAAATCTGTACGATGCTAGTTAAATCAAACCGACCATTAGCAAGAAAATAAATTGTTGTGGACTGTGACTACCAGAAGTTCTAGAGAATGTTCTTTTAATTAGGCACTATAATATTCAAGAAACATCATATTGAGCTCATAACGTCTAAGAGAAAAAATGGTTCACCGAATCGGCTACGTCATAGAGGGTCCGAGTCTTCCACGACATTAGCCGCCAACGACACATGTAATCCGAGACGAACACCTCATGAATCTATCATTTATCATCACGGCTTACACCGGGGGTTTTCATGTAACTACTTATTTGTGTTCAGCTCTTTAACGGTGGTCATTAAATGATGTAGAAATTATGTGACTTTCATGATGAGATCACTGTTATTTTTTGTTATTACTCGCGTGATTTCTTACGAAGACAAGCAGAGAAGTTCAATTTTCAAGAATCTCTTTTACATGCAAAAATTGTTGCGTTAATCACTATCTGTTACAAGTGTATGTGTATGTAAATCTATTAACAAAAACAATAATAATCTTACCGTTATAAACAAATATTCTATTTCTATATTACTTCATCGATATAACACGCCAATAGATGACATAACACGGTAATAGATGATTATAAATGAAAATAAAATTAATAATTAATATTCTGTACAATGCACTTCCGTTTTCTTTACAAATTTTTTAGATATTGTAGGCATTGTAAATGAGGTGTTGTGTAATATTTCAGTATGATCAAACAATTGATGTTTAAAATTTAAACAGCAGTGAGCGTTGGTGGGCTGGCGACGTATCGGCTGTCACGTTACTGCGCGGCTGGTGTTATTATCAAACTTTTTGAAGGGTCTCCGGTCGCCGGCGCGACGCCGCGCGCCTGTTAGGGTATGCGGAGGAGGTTAGGATATATTGGAAGACACTTCTCTTAATATAATAATAGAACAACAAAGTTACAATTTTAAATTAAGCTCAAGAACAAAATCATATAAAGAAATTAAAATGACAATCATTCTAATAACAGATGCATCTACAAGCTGAAAAAATATGGACTCTTTTATTTACTTCCAACATAATATACAGGCTATATTTGTAAAAATATTATAACTATTATAACTCATTTGTTATATGAGGTATCTTCGTTTGTTTTACTATAATAACAAAAAATCATTTTAATGTTTTTTATATTGTGTTGTAATATTAAAAATCTTTATGTACATATATACTGTTTTGAAAAATTAAAATTAACACGATACTGCCGAAACTGTGTTATCAGAAGGGGAAAACTTATTGAAATCTTTCTAGAATAATTCACGAATGCTAAAGCCACCTCTATAATATCCACCCACGTCCGGTCCTAGTCTGGGCGCATATGGTAATTTCTTATTCCAATAGGAAATAGAGGCGGTCACTGGCAATAATCCATCACTATGCGTTTGTTTGTCCGGCTGGACATGTTTTATGTCATTTTACGTATTCCTTACAGGTTTTGATAAATATTTGTTTCGTTACACTTCGGACAAGCCACGAATTGAATATCCGGAGTGGTACGGAGGGTTAACTCGTTTTGTGATTGGCGTCGGGATGTGTTCATATTTCGTTTTTTTGCTTGAATTATATTAGAAGCGTGCGTGGTCTATTATTTATTTACGTATAATACATATACATACGAGTACATATTGTAGTTGTTATGGGCGAATAAAATAATGTTCACTTTTTAGATGGGAAATAGAAATTATCTGTAAGGTTATTAAAATGAAATTAGACTGTGAAGATGCATACTAGTAACTGATCGAGAACTGTACTTCTGATTACAAAATAACACCCTCATCAGTAAAGATAACGTTCATCACTTGTATAATAATTCAAATCAAATAATATAAATTAATTAAAGCAAAAAGTTGTTAAACTTAGAACTCGAAAAAGTTTAGGTTATATAATTATTACGTAATCACTTTCCATTAGGTAAGCCAATTGCTTGGTTGTTCTTGATGCCATACCGATATAGTATCAAAAATGAATAAACAATAATATATATGAACAAATGACTAGCAAAGTACTGGCTATTATATAAAGTAGGTTCCAGTAGCACGTATTGCCGCAGGTAGCACCTGCCGTTTCAATGGTTTATGTTTTCATAAGCTTATCAAAAGTAACCTTGGGATTATTCGTCACTGGCAAGACTAAATATGATATAAACATAAGCTAAAAACTGGGTAGTATACTCCCGCGGGTCTTGCGTCATTATACCCACGTAGTCAAGCTAAGGATCGCATGCATACAAAATCGAGCCTTATCAGTTATGCATAATGTGGAGACCCCAAAGGTAGGCAAAATATTGCAGTACTCGTAGATAACAACACTAGATAAAGGGTGATTTATTTTGTCACTTTTAATTAAAGATTTCTAAGAAGTAAATCTTCAGCTAGACCAACTTTGCACAAGTTAGTGCTTGTGGTGATAAGTAAAATATCTGCAAACATTCCTTGCCGTCCTTGGTCATGAACCAAATGTGACCAAATTTACACCAGCAACAAACCTTAAAAGGGTCTTAATATTTTTTTTTATAAGCCTTCTTATATTTTTTTTTACTTTTGCCATCTAAATTAGTAATGTTTTATCCTATTTTAAAATATTCACGTTTTTGCTGTTTGCCATAATTTCGAAGTAGCGCTGATTTAAAAATGGGGAAAATGATTACTATTCGAAAGACTTTCTTCTAAAAATATTTGAATATTAGTAGTAAATATAATTTACATTCTATGAAACATTTTCTATTACAATCAATTCGTATATTACTACAATGTTATCATGTTTACTGTGCGTAACTAAGGTATATCATAAGCAGGATAGAAAAATATTTTGCAGTCGTTCTGATTCTGTTCTAAGTTGATTATCAAAGAAATTTCTTCAAATCCAAGAAACATTTTATTTAAATTAATGTAGTCTGGAAAATGAAGATATTTTTGCTACAAACACTATTATGTTGAAACTTTATATTACGCAATCATCCTGTAGATACGAAGACCGCATGTATCTATGTCACGCATGTCACTCTGATGGATTTTGTTCTCTGATTCTATTACTGTTTTTTATTTGTTTTTATTTGGCGGTCGGTCATGCCTATGAATATGAATGTGATTCTGTACACAGAGTATACAAATTTGATAACATCAAATTTACACATTGTGACAAAATGAATAAGATATAACTTTGACTGAAAGAACTCATTCTAAGTGATAAGGCCCCCTTTTGTACATTATATTTATTGTACTTTGTATTACTGTATAATATTTTTTAAAACTCTCGTATTTAACTTCAAAAATCAATTATACATTAATCTTTAACTTAAAATATTAATTTCCGTGAAAAACTAAAATAAAGTTATTGTCCTTTTCTGAGATGATTAAAATAAAAGTGTAAATAAGTTTACATCAACTTGTTATAACACGACAGATAATTACCTATCACCTATTTATAATAAGTTAAATTATACATCATGACCAAATATGTAAATACTATACCTATGCTCCATTCGTTTTCGAATCTTCTGTATTGTTTATGATGTTTATAGATATGGAATATCTAATACGTTTTTGCTTGAGTTCCAGAAATATACTTAGAAATCAATTGGTATATTTATAAATATTACAGACATTATACATTTTGACATCTAACTATAAGCTGTCAATGTAGTTTTTTTTTCAGCTTTTGGTAGATGTATCAACGTCTCAGTAAAACTCTTTTGCGTTTAGAAAAATAAGATAAGATAATCCTAAGTTTACAGCACGCTGTTACGTTTGAGGTCTGATAAATGAGTACGATTACTTATGCCGCGTTTTGTGTCAAAGGTGTTGTCTAAAGACGTTATGGGGGCTTAAAAATGGCAGGTGTGGATCTCAAAAAAAAGAGGTAACAATTTATTTTTTGTATCAAATGACATTTTGAGATTTGTTAAGGGGAATCTCACAATCACTTTGCAAATATATGAAATATTTTAAATACTTAACTCGGCCAAATTTAGGAATTAAGTCGAAATGTTTAGATATTCAAATTAAGAAACCTGTGAGGGATTTTAACTTCTATTTTTATCATGCTATTTGACATACACCTAAAAATATGTAGTTTTTTTCTACACGTAGTTACTAATAACACTTAAACAACACAATTAATGTTTTAATAACGATCTAAAATCCTTCTCGCATGAACTCTTTTACGCGATGAATTAATATCGAAAAATATATTTTGCAACATGCACCAATTCTTTTACTTTCAAGAAATAATATTTAAACAGTTTTTTTTTTCACTTTGTCTTTTTCAAAGGTTCTTTTTTAAATTTGTCACCAAATAACTGTAAAACAACAGCCTGTCTATCTGCCCTCTGAGATCGGTTTCCAATTAACACGGGCTCAGTTCAGTCTCATTATATTTTTAATTTGGGGGAGGAATCCTAAATTAAACAGGCCGCCGTCAAAGGACATCGTTGCCAACGATTAGAGCTAAATAATTAAAGTATTCGGCTCTCTTCTCAGTCGTTAGCAAGCTGAGAGACTCACCAACTTTGTAATTTTGATTTAGGTACTACGGTACCCTAAAGTTCTTTTAACTTTTGTTGCGTGACTTCCGCCGGTGTATTTTCAATTCTATGTATTTGATCGAGATTCCAAGGCCGTAGATATTTCTGTAACAGGTTTGCCACGTAAGTAACTAACAAACCTACCTTGCAACTTCTAATATCACCTTGAAATATACTAAGACTATGTGCATAAGAATTGATACACACAGACGCATACACACACCCACATTACAAGGGTTTAATTTTTGAAATTGTATGCTATAATTATTTGTTAGTAGTTAAATATTCTTTTATTTTAATAACGTTATAAACTCAGGGAATCTATTGTATTTTTAGTCATATTGTTATTTTAAAGTTATCTTATGGTATATTTACTTACTCACACACAACAACACACTGAAATCGCTCTGGTTAAAAGCACACAAGTTGTGTCTTATATTTATTTATTACACTCCGCAAAGTTACTACTAGCTGCAATCTATACTTCTCTTCAAAACCGTTTTCATGCGACTTTCGTGTGATAAATAATGTAAAATTAATCATAACACAATTATCCTGTACAAAGTCAAGAATCCATCATCTTAAGTGAGGTAGCTTATAAACTAGACAAGTTTATGAATGTAAATTACAATTTAGTCTAGCCGCGTGAAGCGAGCGGGTTTGCATGTAAACTAGATTTGTCACAACTACTAACTTTTAATTCTAAGAGAGTTTGTATAAATAATAGACAATATTTTAAACTGTAAGGAAATTAATATCATTAAATACCAGTACATAAATAATAACCTTCCAACGTTCATTTGTAAATCTACACGAAAGTTCTAACAAGAACTTTGATATCAAACTATTAATAAACAGTTTAGTATTAAAAGATTGTATGTCACATTTCCAGAGCCGTAATTTGTCTAACAGTAATATTAATGGCTTGACTAGGTAGTCTGTACTATGGTAACCATACTGCTGACAAACATACTTATATGTCAGAGATAAATAAAATGAAAGTCAAAAACTAAAACCCTGCTTATTTCAAAAAAGGAGTCTTGTTATTTAAAATCACAGGAGTCATATACTAGGTGTGACCAAGACTCTACCTTGACCATTTTATATGCCTATACATTTCTGGATTTCTATCTGAATTATTTTCCTATTTTGTCCTCCTTAGACCTTTTTTTTAAAGTAGTTGAGTTTTAATATTAACTTTAAGTTATTTGAAATCACACGTATACATTATAAAACGTAATTATGAGTATATCTGGAGTAACTACACATAAATAAAATACAATTTTTTGTAAACAACATATATTTCTGGCTAGATTTCATTCGCAAAGATGGTGATATGATTACCCATTAGAAATATCAATCAAAGTAATAAGATTACTTTGATATTGACATGCCTGAATGAGAATAATCCGAGTTTTGATTTATAGAATGACTTTTCAATTCTCGCTCATTGCAAACATGAGCTCATATATTGGTCCTGTGATGGGTTTTTTATTTAAGACCTATCTATGTATGCTTATCAGATTTCTAGGACCAGTTAACTAGCTATGTGTGACATAATTATTTCAAATTATCGCGTGCATACAAGAAAAGCTGCGAGTAACTGCTAATACTAATATATTTTTGAAATATACTAATTAGTACATGACTTTATGTTTTGTAGAGTACGCAAAAGCGCATCTGTCCATTCAATATACTCGTAAAGTAATATTATATAGTCTATAATCAGCAGACAGTTAAGACGGTTCTAATATTACCTTATCTGTCTAAATACGAGTATGTCAAGCAGACAGTTTGGGAGATATGAAGAACAGATGAACATACATACTGCTAAAATTATAACCCTCCTTTTGGTTTTGCCGTAATCTAGTCGGATAATTGCATCTAAACCCAGACTAAATGATTATGTGTATTTTTTTTCATTTTAGTTTACTGAATTTTTGCGTTGTACGGTAGTCGAATACACAACCTTTGGCTTAGCACTTAGGATCACTGACCGACGTATAATCCAACTAATCAAACTTGGGAAACAGAAACACGCTTCTCATATTGTAAATATAACTATTATTTGTCTTTTTTAAAAATGTAAATTTATTAATCATGCATCACCAATGAACAATAAACCGCTTAATTTACAAACCATTATAATATGTTAAAGTTTAATCTAATTTAACATCTTCACGGCAAATCATAAAACATTCAGTTCCATCGCAGAGGTGTCGTTTGCGACACTGGGAATTCAGATGGAATAAATCCGGATTCCTGGGGTCTACGGGACCCCGGGGAGTGATCCCAACAGAGATGACCGCTCTGAGGTACTCGACACTTAGATTAGACACTCTTATTATAAAGGACTTGCAGACGAGAAGTTGGTGACGTGTCAAACCAGCGCTAGCGTAACGTGCTGCTGATTTTTTATCCCTTTGGGTCAGTATGTTACCAAAATTATGAAAAAATCAACAAAATAACTTGGAAAAAGTTTTAGCATCTCGTAGAATATAGATTTTAAAACATTCATAGAATCATATATCAATTTTTTACTGTATTTGTGTTACTTCATTTATGGTCGCTTTCTTTACTATATTTATCTTTTCCATATAATCTATTTTTTGCTCCAGAAGCTGTTACTTCTTAAGAGAGGTATATTTTGACTTAGAATTAGCTTTAAAAGTAGTTTAAACTGACAGAATTATATAATTTAGTTCTTTAATTTAAAAATCTTTACAAACTTCTCAAGTCCCAACTACAATATGTTTTGAGAAGAATATTTTAATAAACTTTTTACATAAGAAGTTCAGATGATCCGGACGTTTGGCACGCTCGTCTGTAGTAAATTTTAATGTCACAGACAAATGACGATTCGGCCTCACGACGACTTAAGGGAAGGGGTAAGGCTAATGTTTACATTTTAATGTAAGAACACTGACACCGGTGGTGCTCGCTCGTTAAGGGGTTAATATCACGCGTTCGTCAAATTACTCTTTTTGCTTTCTCTATTAATGAACTGAGATTTCATCAAAGTTTACGCAAATATTTTTTAAACTTTTCATTTTTGTTTTTTTTAGTTGAAAATTATTCCCACAGGTGTATTTTATATTGCTTATTTATGTAAACTCTTGTTGAAGAACTTTGAAAGAACTCTTTTTTTCTTCTTCTGAATTTGGTTAATTATATTATTAGTATTTAATCTACTTGGGAACCATTAACTAATTAACTATTGCACACCAAATATTCACTATCGTAAAATTCATAATATTTTATGTTTATACCATATCACTTTTATATTTTACCATATAAGTATACCAATAGTAAGTAATAACTAGGGTCAAGTATTTTAAGTTAACTACGATATACAGATACCTAAAAAAAATTTAAAGCAACTTTGAAACTTGCTATTCGTTTACGTCATGAGTATTGAAATTTCAAACTCTTCTACAGTGAGTTTACGTTGTAACTGCAAAATTCTGATTTAGATTTTATAAATTGGTAAAAAGTTGCCTATGTCCTTTCTGAATAATCAATGTATCTTCATACTAAATTTCATTGAAATGCAGCGATCTAGCCGTGCAAGTGTAACAGACAGATAGGCAAACAGAGTAACTTTCGAATCTTTAAAATTAGTTGAATAGCCTCGGCAATTTTTAAAATGATGATCGATTGTCGTAGTGTTCCTTACTTTATTAATTCTTTTTATGAATTCTTAATAATTAATTGTCAAAAAATTATAAAATCGAAGTTGTTGAAGTACAGCATCATTTCATTCTCGTTTTCGAACCGAATTTGAACCTAAGCTAACAGAGCAATAAAAACCCAATCAACCTACTTAGGCAATTATAATCGTTATATTTTATCAAAAGAGATCTTTCAAATTTTATTAATATTGAATCCAACTGAACTCTTTCAGATAGTAGCAGTAAAAATATTAAATTGTTAGCAATAAAGGGGCTATAACAGTTTCAGTTAATATTAATCGTTTTTCTTTGTGGACCCTTCCGGCATGGCGATTTGCTTTATTTTCCCTTTTATTTGTCCTTTGGGGATATCTATGATATATTTATTATTACTACAAGCCTTAGAAGACACTCACAAAATGTATTAAGATGCTGTTATTGGAGCAATAAATGTTAGGATTTGATTAATAAGTAATAAGCTTGATATACGTTTCAATATCTTTTGCGATAGATTGTTTTATGTGTATAACACAGTAATAAAAACATTAATTAATATAATTAACTATAGCGTAAATTAATATAAACAAGATAAAGTGCGAAGTAAAAAGCAAAAACTAAGGATATCAGCTGAGAGAACAAACAGATGGACTCACACTTTGCAATCGAGACATTTACAAATAGAAGTGAACGAAATCTCGTTTTGAAATACCGCTAACGACCAAACTGCGTTCTAATCACGCCACGTCAAAAATGGATATTGGAAATTGAATTCGCAAGCTGAATTTCTTTTTTTCACAAATGCAAAGGGCGAGGGCTGTACAAATGGCCAGATCAACTCAATAAGGGGTACGGTGACGTGTTTACCCGGTACCCACAAACTGTACTGGCACTTTTTTTACATTTTTCAAAACGTTATTTACCCCGTGTCGTAAAGGCATTGTGAAACTGGACAATGGTAGGGGATATATCGTGATTTGTGTACGAATTTTTGTTCTTTCTGGGCGTCGGTTTCGTTCTGTATTCAATTTTTGAATACCATTGACATTCAAATTGAAGACTTCATTTATTCGAAATTTAAAGTTGAATCATGCTAGTTTTGAATTAGAAAACATTCACTATAATAAAATATTTTATTTCGAAGAAAACAGATTTAAAAATGAATAATTTTATGAAAGAAAATTTAAATTAAGAAGATATTACAATGTTTATTTTTGAAACGTTCAAAATATATAGTTTCTGGTAACACCGTTAACCTGCCAGTGATGTTCGAGTAACCTATAAATTGTTGTTGCGATACATATCTGTTCAATATAAATACACTTCAGAGGTCATTCATAAGTTTATTAGTATTATAGGATACGTTAATATATATAAACGAATATGAATAGTCTGTAATTTCAGGTATATTTAACAATAAGATTAAAAAAAAAGATGATTTAAACAAACGCATGACTATTTGCTTAACAACTGCTTTGAAAACATCTATTTCAATGAAGATTTAATAACATTCAATCTCTATCTCTAACCAAGATATATGCAAGTTTTTTAAGCTACCTAATTTCCTCTCCTACTAAGCATATACAAGCATATACTACTACTGATAAAAGAACCTGGTCAAAATTCTAATAATATACGTAATATTTATTACTCTAAAACTTAAACTTTCATTGGAAGCATATGACTAACATTTCAAATTAAAAGCCAGCCATTACAAATTACCATAAACTATTGATAACAAAGAGGTTGAAAAACGACCGCGGTTCTTATCAGGTAGTAGAGCCACGCTGATGTCAGCACAAATGGGCCGTCTTGATCGGGGCAGTGCTACCCTGTGACAGAAGACCAACCTAAAACAACAGCATGCATGCTGTCGTGTTTCGTTGGTGAGTGCGAGACCGGAAGCTCATTGATGCATGGGTGAAAGTCATCATGGTAACCATGTGGACCTTACACTGCCACAATGACTGTCATGCCTTTGACGTCCCTAAGCGAGGCGTGAAAGCATCTCACTAGGCCACCATACTGTGGATCACCATACTGCATTGTCTACATTTACAATGAGTATGGTGACCACAACTTTTGGATTCTATTCATGCTTTCCATCAGGCAGAGTAGAATCACTTTGGAAGGTCACTCAACAGTAGGTACTATAAATATGTTGATAAACAGAGACAAAAAGTATAAGGAAAACTACTTAATAATAATATTATTAATAACTTATCTACCTATATCATAACTATCTATTGTATCCTGTCAAAAAAATACTTTTGATCCATCATAAATTAATACAAAATTAATACAAGATAATATAAGCTGTGTTACGAATACTCATAGCTCGTCAGTGGAAGCAATCAGTCATTATTTCACAGCACATTAACCACCTTGCACACGGGGGCTCAACGTACAAAACATCACGTCGTTTGGGTTTTCGTGGGGGATTCTTACCAGTGATGAGAGAGAGTGAGAAAATGAGAGTCATTGCGTTTATTGTAATTAGTATTTTGTTCTATGGTGATGTTCTGAGACTAACTACCTCGATGGTGCAGCGGCAGCATATGAAACTGTTGCGTTGAGGTCTGGGACTTGATTGATGACTTAGACCAAATGTTTGTACGATCTGCAAATATTTGTTTCATAGTTTAGATGTTTTCTATGTATAATAACCTAAAATACCTGCACATATAAAGAAAGTAAGTAATTATTCTATCACTCAATTTTTTATTGTAATTCACAAAACTAATGTAAAATCTCACTTACATATATATAGATTATTCTACATATCTCAAAATTACTTCCAGTTTACATCTACTAGATGTAAATCTTACTTGTATTTTCAACTATATAACTATAGTTAACACTAACATATTTGGTAATTTTAGTATAGACATACTGTGCAATGTCCAAAAACTGCATATAGTCAAAGCAAAAACAGTGATAAGAGTATTATTCTATCAACTCATATTACAAGCTATATTTATGTAGCTACATAGATGGCGTTGTGTGTCAAATGGCAGAAAAATATTTAATAAAAAGAATACTTAAAGCTTTTAAATAATTTTGATTAATTGAAGTCTCACGTACCTTTTATTTTATATGTCTATCTCTTTCTTTCTTTTTTCTTAGCATTTAGCGGTAACAGATCGTTTCATTTTTTATTTTATTTTTTCCCCAATTTAAGACGTTCCTGTTGTTTAATTAAAACAATTTAAATAGTTCATAAATCAAATTAGGTATTTTTCATTTTATATATTAACTTTTATTTATGGATATTAATCAATACTTTACTTATAAATTTATGAAAACATTATGAGAAAAGTTACGTCATGGAAAATTTTCAATAAAATTTATCAGAAAAGGCGGTGAGACAGTTTATTTACTTGACTAATACTTTGCACATAACATACAATTTAATAGAAAAATAAAATGAACTTTGTATAACACTTTAGAGACAAACTGTAAGATACTGATGTTAGAAGAGACCTTGAATGTAGTAATATTTATTGTAATTTTAATGACAACACTACACATCATTATGGCTACCCTACATTGTCTGCAATATTCAAATCACAATGAATTTACTTAGTCTCGTTACTCAATTTTAAACTTGAATGTAATATTAATATGTACATTTCAAAATATTTACATAAGTATGTGTCGATATTTATGGCACGAATAAAATGCAGGTAGTTACGGCAATTCGCAACTCACTGAAACAAAACTGACTTGTCAACAATTTTCCGTAACCACGATTGTCAAAATTTGACCAAGACATAACTAAGTATTGTAACTTCAACGTATTGTAACGCTAAAGAAATAATTGATGTTTCTAAAATGTCGAATTTTTAGAAATAAAAACATTTTACTAGATTATTATAGTATATTTATTATTTGCTGTTGTAGTTGGTTTATTTGTAGAATATATAACTCTTCTTTAAGTTTTACAGTAAAGAAGTTATTATTGCTATCCTTGAGTTTGGATTATACCCAACACATAGGTATAGCATTGAATCTAACCTAATCTGAAACGACTCCTTTACACTTCTGACTACCCCCTCAAAAAATAGGAAAGTAGCTTGTAACTTGTGTGCCCTGTGGCTTGTAACAAATAGTGATGAAAAAAATATTTAAGAGATTTTTTTCACAGTCCTGAGAACCATACGTTTGTTGTTCTATAAGAAATGAATACAAGCACAAACCTATGTAGTTTTACTGTTGAATACCACCGTAATGTCGAGTTTATTATGAGTTTGTTAGTCGTCAAATATCATTTAGATTGCAGGGTCACTAAGTCACCCAAACTTTTTATCTAATCTTGTCGCTCCGTGAAAATATCTAGCAGTCAGAATGAATTTGGCGTCGTATTGTAGGACAATTTTAGTTCTCGCTTTAATAATAAAGAAGCAATAAAGTGCTTCGTCCTTACCCGTTTTCAATAAACACCTTTATCGATTATTCAGCTCGCCGTCCATACTTACAGCCTCGGAGCTCCGCCATAGACAGAGAGTTTTCAAACTAATTCACGACACAGGCATAGCTTGCGTCGGGTGGCTGTAGGTGGTCGCCAGGCGATAGCCGGTGACCGCGGGGGTGGGGGGCGCCTTGCTCCACGGGAGGGGGCGAGGAGACGCGGGGCGTACTCACGGCTGGGCGGCACCGACCAATCGTCGCGAAACACCCACCCGACCCCGCCTACCTCACCTGCGCCACACCATTAAGCCTGCTTTCCTCGTACTTTTTTCACGGACCTCGCATCCGTTCGCTGGCGCCGTCTTTATTTTATTTTCTCCTTTATGCCTCCTTCTCGGCTCGCCTCCTATTTTACGCCCGCCGCTGGCGTAGGTAGAAAAACCTTTGTGAATACGAATGCTGAGCAGGTATTACGCTCGTTAGTTACGGATGCTGATATGTAAAGTAAATAAAGGTTCTTTTTAGCTTTCGTGTTATAGCATACAGGATATCACAGTAAAGAATCTGACTATGTAAACGTATAAAACACCTAATTAAAACACAAGGGTCTCGCGTGCTATTCGCAATGTGCCACACGGGTACAGACAAAGTTTGGTTTACGAGTCGTGTCGCGGTGGTGCGGCTCATAATAAACTTTTAACTTCTATATCGATCTGCAAAAAGTTCCCGACGAAAGTAATCTCGGCCAACCTTGCTCCACATTTTGTTTCAATGGCCCGAAGCGGCTGGAGTCGTATGCAAGTGTCCCTACCAGGGTGAATGATCCCCACATCGATGAAGTTTAACTGAACTTGGAAAAAACTTGGTAGAACTTTGTTCGCGCCGCGTGATTAGGAAGACTTAGTTTTGAAGTGAGTTGAGAACTGTTTTTTCAGTTTTGAAAGTGGGTGGCTCAGTTTATGATCCGGGTGAAAGTCGCCTCGGATCGATGAACTCTGTGCGGGGTCAACTCACTTAATCAAACTTTGGGAGACTAATAACCCAATTTAATACACGTTGGTCGCCAACTACACTTTGTTTAAGTACATTATTCGTTCCAGTAATGGTAAAATTGCAATAACCATAATAATATTAAGGAGTGCATCAGAAATATGGATCAAAGTTGATAAGTTTTATATCGGAAAAAAAGACACTTTATCGATATTATTCTACTATATTTTTATTATGAAAACTTATAAGAATACTTAAATAAGAGGTTTCTAGGTAAGTCTAGCAATTATGTACTTTGAAACATGTGAAGGTTATGCTTCAGATACCACGACCATACAGAAGACTGTTTCCAAGCAGTTCTTTCGTTGCTGTGTGGATAAGTTTACCAGTGCCCCATATTCCCCCTATCACTTATTCTGGGGGGAAGATACAAAAGGTTATTTCAAAAACAAAACACTTTTAATTTGAATTGCAGATAGCGGCAGTCATAGCGAACAGGAGACACGTCTATTCCTTTACCTCTATACCATTAAACTTCCAAATGCAATCTGAATACACTTCATTCATTTAATATACACAAAACATAATATGCCGTCATTACAATATCATTATCTCCTCCCCGGTCGTCTCAGGTAACCGTCCCATCGGATTGCAAGAGTGAGGGAACAGAGAGTGCACATTTGATTGCGTACACACCTGTGTTCTATAATATCTCTTATGTAGCTAGCTGGTCTCCATTGACACTGGCCACCGTGACCAAAATCGGTTAGGAGTACATCATTATTTAGTAAACGGCATTTTTAATGTTCAACCATTTTCGGACAACGGATACCTTATATTTACTTACATAATATATAAAGCAAACTAAACTGTAGTGATTTTAATATTAGTTAACAAGAGCCCTTGTATAATTGCTTCAATATGCCGCCACAAAAGCACATTTGTCCTTAAATACTTACAAACAATGCCACATCAGACAAAAGTATAACAAAATAAAGAAAACAAAGAGTGATGAACAAAATCGTTTGTCTGCGTATCGCCGCAAGATGTCACTGGAACATTATCGCTAACGAGCGATCGCAATAAATAGCAACGTACGGCACGCGCCACCGAAGCTACGAAATAATAACAGGCGGATGTTCTTAAAAATAAATATTTGTGCAATCAAAAAGTAGTGTCAGTTACAGATAATTATTATTCCATGCAACATCGATATTGAATAACGCCTTACATAAATATATGTTGTTTTATCCATATGAATATACTTTACGCTATATTTTCTATATTGCCTAAAAGAGATTATTGTTTTTTTAAAATGCTCCAATTCAACTACCATCTTTCTAAACACATTATATAGAGAGAATCGTTGAGTTAAGATATCTGAATTCATACAAAACCACTAGTAAACGACATGTGATAAATTCCCGAACTATCTAAGTTATATGTTAATAGACAAACGATAGAATAATTTTATATAAAAATTGGCTTTTGCTTATTTCTTTCTTTTACAACGCTCTTTTTCGCTTGGGACCAGTAATTAATACAGAATTTCAGTACTTTGTCCGGTACTCTAAAAAATATACCAAAATCAGGTACAAACAACTAAAAACACACTATTTCATTAGCTTAATATAAGTATATTTTACTGAGAAATTGTAAATAAGTGTTGTATGATCTCAAAAGATTGTTATGACAAAATACCGCATCTAATATTATTATCTTCATACATTGCAAACAGCCGCCCCACAAGAAGGCAAGTGCACCGTCCTTATGAACAGTGTTGGGCAGATAAGAAAAGTTACGCGGCGCGTCAGTTGATTTGTGTCATTAGATTATAGATTACGCAGCATTCCTATATTGCGTGATGAAGTTCACAACATTTCATAATCTTTCACTGATCGCTTCTTAGAACGTATTTCTATTTTTCTTACGTGTTTGTTTTAGTGTGCCTATGAAAATTTTAATGTAATAACCATTGTATTTACTCTAAAATGGAATAAAAAAAAACATGACTAGCTTAGACAGAGACAGTCTTTACTTACCTGGCTCCTATTTATCAAGATGGTGGTGGAATTAATCTTGATAACGTGAAATGGAATGAGCCCTTTTTTTTTTTTAACGTGTGGAAACCCACTCGGGCCGTCACCCCACCGGAGTTTACGACGAGGTGGTGTGTCGGAATCGGACCGACTAAAACCACACGGTGTGCCACTCTGCGCCTGACATAGGAGGGATCCGGGAACCGCTGCTATTACGACATCCAGATCCCTCCTGGCGCCTGCCCGCTAATGCGGGCACCATCTATGGGTAAACTCTCTATTTTAGGCGACGTACGGCACACGCGGACGTCGCCTACTCGCGGCTGGCCATTGTAGCGGATGGAGGGGAAAACCCGTCCCGTCCACCCGACACATATCACTAAGACGAAAATGCGAGTATTATACCCTGAATATTTTCGTCGTTGTGTACACGAGTCATCCTGATAACATATTTTTAAGTCAAATAGTAACGCTAAAAATAAAATAAATACATATGTTGATGCCGCTTGCTTAACAATAATTCTGAATACTTGTATTAATTTGAATAAACCGAAACTAATTGTAAGACGGACCTCCTACAACCTCATAATCGCTGATCTATTATTATGAATACATTTATATACACTGCAAGTACAGGTATGTATTTGATATATGTGAGAATAAATATACTCTCAAACGTATCATGTATTCTTAATCCAGATGACAGGTGACAGGTGACAGATTAAAAATGCAGAGTGTCACCAATTCTATTTATTTATTTGAAACTTATGTGTACCAAACCGTCTTGCCAACCTGCTATAGTAGGCCACATCTATGTCTATGTACACCAGTGGACGATTAAAAGCTGTTGATGTGATGTGTAATGTCATACTTTAGTAATATACCATAGAATATCTTAATAAATGTACCGTGGTAGAGCCCTGCTTCGGCACAAACGGGCTGGTTCGATTAAAATGATACAACTCTACCTCACAGAGAATCGGTGATAAGTAATTGTTTTGACCGAGTGAGTGAAGTTACTGGAGAATTAACCCTTCTCCCGCAAAGGATACTTAAGCTTGGCAATGCACTTAATACTTTAGTGCTGTAGTTGCTCGTGGGCGGTGGTAGTCACTTACCTCCATGTAACTTATTTAGTGATTTGTATGCAGAAGTGACAGTTCAAGTAGAATGTTTATATTTGGAAAAAGTTTGCCTAACATAACATATTATTGTCATTTGACCTTTGTGTTTAATTTCTATAGTAACGTGATTTTATATTCGTAATATTGCTTGAGCAAAGTCACAATTAATACAACACTAATTAATTTTCTCACATTATTTTCAGATTCTATTTTGTTTCAATTCAGAATGCTCAAACATTTCAAAAAATTATGTGAAACTAAACTCTAACGTAATAGACAGCCTTGTCTTAATAATCTTAAATGTAATAAATATCTCAAGTCCGTCTCTGCACGTCTAAGATGTTCGACCGCAAGCCCCACATCGCTACAACTGTTGTTTTGAATATATTTCAATCAATTAAGGGCTAGGTGAACCCGATAGTTCCTACATAATACCTCGTCAGTCCTTTGAATATTCAGCCAATATCTTTGATGTAACGACTATGAAGTTGTAGGAAATTATACAGGCTTGAACTACGTTGTAAGATACAGTAATGTATTTTTAAGATATTTGGCCTTTGAAGATATTTATAGAGTTCGTGGTGTAAGATTAAGTTAATGGTAACTCCTGACTGTATTTTTATTATGTCACTTATAAAAAAATTGAATTAAATGTGAAAGTTTTAATCTAGTCATTTTCAATGTGAATAATTGTAAGGAGAGCTACTACTACTTTAAAGTAAATCTATAGGGTCCTTACGCCGGTTACCGACCAGTTAGCTGAATTACTCATTTTAGATAAATAAAAGAAAATCTTTTCTATATGCAATGTAGTGTGTGTTAGTGAAAATTGGTCCCAAATATAGTCTAGTTTTGGAATAAAACATAAAACCTTCATCCATAAATTAATATAAAATTGTGAAAAAGTGAAAATATAGCCTAATACGTCAGATTACGACCCCTTTCAACAGTTTACAACTGTCAGTGAGCTGGTTTGCGATCACTATTTTAACATGATATGCATGGCAATAAAATATTTGTATTTGGTGTAAAACCATTTTCAATTAAATTTTTAACAAAAAATAATATTCAATAATATTATTAGTTCTCATTTATGTATATTTGTGTTTACCAAATAAATTATTTAAAGTTTGCTGTTTCGATAGGGGCTCTGAGTGGTAACTGAGTTGGTACACACATGTGTTGCATGGCAAAGTTAGGCAATTCTAGCGAGGTCAGTCTCTGGATTGGTGAGATCCCACCACATTTCGGAGAGCACGATAAGCAATCGGTTTCGGTTGCCATATGAATATCTGTGTTGATTGTAACGGGTAGTTGGAGTCCTTAAAATTATGTTAACAGTCTTTCTACAAAACTTCGACATCGCCTACTTAAGCCTTTGGTACTTGGAGGTTTGTCAAGAAGTCAAATTTCGGCCATATTGTAGTAGACTCAAAACCAACTCTAACCTAGTTTGGTCTGAGGAATTTGGTACAGTCTACTAATTTTTGTCATTTCCTACCTTCCAAGTGTTATTTACATAAGTTATACCTGTTATTTTGAAAAAAATATATATTCTACGTTTATATTTATTAAAAAATTCTATGTCCTCCCCACAACTCAAATTATCTCAACACCTAATTTTACCTAAATCAGTTCCACGGATATTGATTCCCCATGCAAACTGTCGCCCATTTTTTATCTCCTTAAGGAATGCTTCTATAATAAAAACTGTATTACTTCTCAAGGCTCAAACTATCTCTGTACCAAATTCCATCTTAATTGGTTTAGGGATTTAATTGTGAAGAAAAACAAACATACACATTTTAACATTTAGGTATCTAGTGTATATAACTTTAACAGCGGACTGTTAAAGACTGACGATGACGATTATGACGTACACGTACTGATTGTAATTTATGGCCGTTATACTCGTCCCTGTCAGGATAAAATATGGTGGCCGTAAACTAATGTCTTTATAAAGTTGTATTGGTTAACAAGCATCTTTTTAGCCAACGTATCTAAGTAAAGCAAACGAAATTTCTTTAAAAAAAATTATAGTCGCTTCCTAAACAAATATTTATCATTGTATATTTTTTGTACTTCCTGAAATTACTCATTTTTGTACTTTTACAATGCTATATCCTAAATTATTGAAGATCTATTTGAACCATTATGATCATACAATGAAAACAAAATAATGCTGTATTTTTCGGATCGTCATCATATGATGGTCTGAATTTAACGTTTTTGATATATTTGATGATGTAATTGATGAAAAAAGTACTAAAAGTTATCTTTGAGCACCACTTGCTGTATTTTTATTAACACGTTTTTATTAGCTTCACTTGTGTCTTTGTTTGTTTGTAAAGAGATGTTTGTTTGACTTTAGTAAGTGTGTTTTTTGGTTTTTAAATTATATATTTTTTTTATTAATCATCAATAAAATATACACGTTCACGTCATCTTCCATATCGCCCATTTTTTTTTGGAACTTGGATAAATCATCTGTTTAAAACGTTTAAAAGTTTCGTTTATGTTACTTGTAAAAAAGCTATCATCCTAACCTATAGCAGATTAGTTCGTCAATTG
This sequence comes from Hypercompe scribonia, assembly GCA_949316085.1. NCBI lineage: Eukaryota > Metazoa > Arthropoda > Insecta > Lepidoptera > Erebidae > Hypercompe > Hypercompe scribonia. The sequence goes on along the minus strand of OX438972.1, from coordinate 6,955,623 downwards.
GTCGCCTACTGAAACTAGCGCAAACCAACGCAATTAAATTTTCAAAGTAAAACCATTTAACTATTTTTACTATTAGTTTATTTGTTTCTTAACACTGCCTTCGAGCACTTATTACACAAAAGAAAATGTAGAATAGTGAAAACATTACCTATCGATAAAAGCAATCAGTTTAATCATCGTTCTCATATTCAAACGCCAAACGTACACAAACAATACAATCGATACAAATAAATCACGTTCACACAAGTTATTTGTAGTTTATAATTCATCTAATCTCCTGTAGAAGTTGCAGAGAGGTCCACAAGGCTTTATAAAGTTCTATAAATCAAAGGGATATTGGTGAGCTCTTCTTATTAACCATTGTCTCGGCGGTCGGTAATTAAACGGCATACCCGATAACCATTATGGCGGGACGCTAGACCTTAGCTATATTGATCTAATAAATAATACGTATGCTACAAGATTATTGAGAATAAGCTATTGAGGTAAAGCGTTTACATTGTTTTGGGTAAGTAAAGGTAGAGCAATGACCGGTAAAATTATGTTTATTATTTTACGGTGTTTGTTGATTTTCTTATAACTGTTATTTATCTAAGAATGTGTTATAACTATGTATATTGTAAGATTATAGTAATTTTAATTAATTCAACTACCTGTCATCCGATCTATATACTATAGAAAGAGGTTATTATGTTTTCAATTAAGAGATAAGGAGTATCTTTTAAAATATTATAATTGAAGCACCTTTATATCTTGAAAAGAAACCTCTGTCCGATTTGGAATCGAATGGAATCGGACCTGAAAGAAGTCAGATATCCCCAGAATGTACTACTGTACATTACCGCATAATATAATATCACACATCTCCCACAAAGACTATGTGTCTATGTGTAAACTGTGAGTGACTATACACTATTTCTGCATCAGTGGCACAGCGGTAGCGAAAGCGACTGCTGTGCTTGAGGTTTCAGAGTCAATTTCAAGGTCAGATTAAATATTTGATTCGGTGTTTGGGTGTTTACTATACATGTATATTTATGTATTTACAAAAAAGAACATAAGTATTCTATCAGTCAATCTACCTGTCATAGTGTAAGTAAGATAGCTTAGTTTGAAGCTAACTAGCGTTGTGTCTCATATATCCAAAAATAATTATTTACACCACAGGTTAACTGAGTCACTTATAAAATCCATTCAATATAAATCACTTACATTCTTTGCATAATTTATATTGCCCAAAACTATCTGGCGAAATTCCCAGTGGCTGCATATTTGCATATTAGGTTCATCTACTAAGGCGATCCTTGCAATGCCGTAACCATAATACGGCGGACCACAGAAGATGGTAAAATCTTGCAATAAAACTTACAAGACATTCTTGTTGTGGAATGCACTCCACCCGTTCTTGAGAATTTACACCACTAAACGCAAGACAACTTTGAAGGCATTACTTTAGTGTATTTTAATAGAAATCTCGTCCAGTAACTGTTTCAAATATTTAAATAGTTTACTTATACATAAACTTTCTGTTAAAAATGAAAATGTCTAAGAAGTTTAAGGAAAATATTAATAATTGAAAAGAATCAAAATTGTATATATGCGTTATGTCTGTAAAAATGGTTATTTTAAAACAACTATCAAGATAAGTAATCGGATCACTCAGCCTTTAATGTTTAGCAATTGGATATGTACACACTAAGTCCTTTTACCACCTTAAGGTTAAGTTACATTAAGCGCTAATTGCTTTACGTAAATATCTGGTGATGCAAACGAACACCGGACGAAGTGGACGTTACGATGTTTTCACGGATCCTTTCACGACATATCAGGGTTGACAGAAAATATTTACTAAAATGTGTTCTACAAATTATACTAGATTAGAACCGATTTTCAGAAAATAACACAATATAAAAAAAATAGAATCCATAACTATTACTAGATAACTATTTTGATCTAATCTTAACTTTTTAAAATACACGACTCGAAATCAAAAACAGACATTATTAAATATCTAAGATCACTTATCTTACATTCTAAAGAGTCCTTTACAATGTAGAAATAAAAAATGTTTATTCATAGTCACGTTATTGGATTTGTCCGATCCAATAACATGAGGATCATTGTCAAGACAAAAACTTAATTTCACAACCCTAACGGACCCAAGATCCTCACACTATAATGGGGTACAGATTAAATGCGTTGAAGTTAGTAATGCCCCTCTAAAAGCGAATTGTAGTCGGTGGCAATGGTTTATAATATCGTTATCGTGATGTCCAGCTTAGATTAAGAGATACTTTCGTTCAGACGATGCTTTTGAGAAAGGGGGTGCTGTAGCGGGGAAGTGAGGTATTAATGGAATCACGAGCGCCGCGGTCACTATGGCGAGAAGGCTGGATCGCTTCGCTGATTTTAAAGGATTTCCAGGAATTTGCGACTCGCTTTAAAGTACATGTGGTGAGTTCGGACTTCAAAAAGCTTTTGGACTAAACTTAATTTCATGCCTTTGGATTTCGGTACAGTGCATGTTTCATCTCTACGTTTTAATCTTGTCTCTTATTCCCAAATTGCAAAATAAATACAATTAGAAAAAAAAAAAACTAAAGCAAAGACAGGTTTTTTTTGTTTCTTCTTTACTTTTCATATTGATTTTTGTAGTGTTAGATTTTTAATACAATTCAAATGGATTTTGAATGAAGTAACATGATATTTACAATATGCATTTAGCTTTAATAGTACAGAAAGTTTATGATTATAATAAAATTAAGATTTATATTAAATCAGAATAATGTCTCTAAGATAAAAAACTAGGAACAAGCTCTCCACGTCAAATTTAACATTTAATCATGTTTCACTTAACAACAGGTCAATATAACATATTGACCTGTTTTGATACAACCTGTCTAATGATAGTTTCTGTCTCGTATGTTTACCTCCATATGTAACTGTAGTCTTTTTTGAAATAGAAGACTTTATATTTCGAATGTTGTTTTAAGTATATTTATTAGGTAAAATACGCAAAAGTACGCAAATGTACGCACTTAAATCTGCCAAAGTTCTTAAAAGCATCTGACAATTTTTTTATCAAAATACCCATATCAATTTATAGTAAATAAAACTCGATGTCGACCCGTTATTTTAGTAAATGTAGTGCAAAGAGCAGAGAATGCGAAAGGTTTTTACTACCGAGGCAAAGTTTTGAACGCAATTTGTTGGTGGGGCCAGCAAGCGGGTCGAAATCAAACACATAGCTCCTTTGAGAGCACATTTCTAGTTATGTGGACACGCCACATGCCGCTCACTATTTGAACTGGATTCCAATGATTTTCTCTGATTGTATATTAAGTTGTTGGATATCAGTTTCTCCTATTCACCTCTAGCTTTCTCATACATATACTAACACATTAAGTTTTAGTTACGATTTTTACTAAAACTTATTTATTTTTTTGCAAATATTCATTTAACTGATATGCCCTTACATAAATATAAGCTGTATTAACTGGTGTATGTTAAAGTTTATTTCGTTCGGTTTATCTTAAGTATATAATAATTTGAATACGGAGTGTCACCATCCCCGATTCATCCCGTGGGTATAGAGAGACCCGATCAAGGGAGCAAACAACGTAGAACAACAGCACTAGAAACAGAAAGAAAATTTGTCACAAGCACAATACCAACCAGTCTGTGCAGTGCGTAATAGTAGGCAGCATTGAACTATTAACGGCTGTTGTAATGGTGTGATAAGTACAATAGTAGTTATAATAGTAATCAGATAAGATGTCATAATCCACACAATGTAGTTGCAGTGCATACCGGTTTTTTCTCCGCTCGTTATAGCTAAAGAGAATTGGTGCAAACCTGCAGTACTTAGTATTACTGATCGCAGGGAAGTATGGAAGGGCAAAGAACTTTATGGTCGATTTTATCGGGCCCTACACGGGTCTAATATAGACTTTAAAGCATCAACGTCTTGGCTACGGTATGGTGATCTCTTTGGAGAAACCGAAAATTTTATTTGTGCGATTATGGACGAAGTTATCATGACGAATAACTATCGCAAATATGTCTATCCTGAAAAATAGTACGGTTGACATCTGTCGGGCGTGCCACCGTAATGGGGAATCTATTAGGCATATTTTTTCTAGTTGTTCTCGTCTTGCTAACAGTAAGTATTTGCACAGACACAACTAAGTAGCCAGGATCGTACACCAACCACTTGCCCTTAAATACCAACTTGTAGGGAAAGTATGGAAGGGTGAAGAAGTTGATGGTCAATTTTATAGAGTATTAAATGGATCTAATATAGATTCCAAAGCATCCACGTCTTGGTTACGGTACAATGCTCTCTACTAACATATCAAAGGTTTTGTTTGTGAGACTATGGAGGCAGTTATCATGAAAGTAACTGAGTAACATAAAATATACTAACATGAATATCTGAAAGATGATACGATTGCTATCTGTCGAGCATGCTACCGTACTGGGCAATTTATCAGGTGTATTAGTACAGGCACAACAAAGTAGCTAGGATCGTACACCAGCAACTTAAAATGAACAAATTCTGTTCTCGAGGGATTGTGTTATGTTGTATTGGAATCGATCTATCTCAGATATTGTTGTTGTAGCTAATCCTGATATCGTGATAATATGACTGTTCCTTATGACGAGTATCTCATGAAAGTAGAAAAAGAAAAACAATAAAATACTTAGATCTATCTTACGAGATTGTCTATATGTGGAACGTAAACTCGGTAATAATTGTTCCGATATTCGTATCTGCTCACGGATTGATAGCCAAGAGCCTTGACTAACATCTTAAGATGTAGAAGGCAGTTCTCCTTGGCAGGGCCCGTATAGTGAGAAAATTCCTGACTTTGAAACTCCAACCACCGATTTCTTGGTCTCTGTATCCGAAGTCGGTGATCTATATATAACTGTTTTTATATTTTCAAATGTTGTAATTTTTCTTATATGTAAATTTATTTTATAGTATTGTTTATAAATATTTTTGAAGTACTAAAGAGCATAACAGTAGTACATTGTTTAAACGTTCGAAAGAAAGCTAAAGTGAAGAAAGCAACGTATTGTGTTGCAAAAATTTTACTATTTCAGGAGTAAATTTTATACTTTCAAAAAAATCATGAGTAAAAAGTAAAAGTACTAATTGCATTAATAGACGATGATTTTATGGCGTACCATATATCACGACGCCGTTAGTTTTGTTTTCTTTGGTGTTTATACTAGTAATGCTATCTACCAGTAATAATGCCGTTTTTAATTCATCTACAGTGTAATTGAAAAGTAAAAATTTTAATGTTTAAACATGTAAACATATTTATGTCTTCATGAATCAACATGCAATGTGTTGGCCAAGGTCTAAGATGATACTTGACTCAATGATTTTTAATTATACTCTAACACACCAATCTAAATAATCCATGTGTGTGCAAGAAATGTCTCGAATACAAATATTCGCGTGAAAGTTGTAGGCAGCATATGTGACGTCTTCGTTAGAAAACTTGCTTGCCAAGAGTGGGCGGACTAACTCATTTCATTCATCGTCTTATACTGCTACCAACAAAGTTTGATACTGGTTTTAATTTAATAAACTATATAGTTTATCATCATCTTGTTCTGATCAGTCATGATCTTGTTACTCTTATTTACTGATTAAACAGAATACAAAAAAGGGAGAACAAATCAAGATAGACATCATATTTAATTTCTATTTAATTAGAAAGTAATTTTTTCAAAAAAATTTGAGCTGACGTGTTTATAGCTAGTCTATTTCCTGTGACAAGATATGATCTGTAACAATAATCAGTTTATTATAAAGAATAATGAAAATGAAACGCATGTTTTATATAGCTATTACCAAAATAGTAATAAATGGTCAAGAACATTCAACTGCAGTATAAGTACAATCAGTCGGCGCATTACATGAGAAGATGTCCGATGCGGCGCGACGTACGGGGGTGTCACGGCTTGCGAGGCTGGAGAGAGGGTGGGATTCAAATATGACATATCTGGGAGCCGTCAGCACCGCAACACTGTACCAGAACTTGGTCTGCGGCCAGCACAGATGTGTACGACTGTACACAAGTACAAGCGACCAAAGTTTTACAGTAGCAAGGGAAAACGCCCCGGGTGAGACGCGCCTACTCTCCAACGTTATTAGCGGCCATTGAGACATGACTATTTACTTACTGGGGGCGCGATATCTCGTGTAAGGTATTGCCCAGTAGCTGTTTGCAGATCTTTTTGAAAATAGATATTTGCGGGAAGAGGTTAAGGTATCTTGATACATAGTTGTGCTATGTTATACTGTCCATTATTTTTCATTTTGCTTTCAAATATTAGGAGTCTATTTTAACTTTGTTAAAAGTATAATGTGTACATACAATGAAGCCTGACTTAAAATTCAATGCAAGAACACAGTGGACCCACTCCCCATATGACACCTTGTTTGAATAGAAAACATTCAATAAGTCCACCATCTTTTATTATGCACCGAAACTTGGCCGCATAGAATTTTCGTCACGTCACTGTCCCGTTCAATTTTCAATAGCAAACATTTGGCAAGTTTTCTGAAATCAAATTTAAAAATATGGATATTTTTATGTAGATTCGACCCCTCGGTCCGGTGCGGGTGACAAGTGGGTATACTGCATATCTAAAGGCGACAACTCTATTGTGCATATGAAGTTATTCAATGTTTTTGTTTATATTAAGAAATATTTTGTTTTTTAAACTGAAAAAGATTGATATTGAAAAATATTATATTTTATTGTATTGTACCCCAAAATTTTTGAATAACATTTTAAATTATAAGCTGATTAGATGCTATTGTATATTGTATTATAATAAGAAGTAATCTCTACCATTCAAACTTTGGTTCCAGATAATACAATGACTATTTAAAAAATACAGTAGAAGATAACGTGTTGTTCAATGTATAGACTAATACTTATATGGACATAAATATAGATATACATATCGAATGCTTCATGAAGCACTCACTCACTTACTTGAATGAATCTAAACGACAAAACCACATTTTTGCCTACAATACGTTGTAATTAAGTGTAGTAGGCCTACGAATGAAAATCTAAGATTTTTACGTAGTATTTTCCTTCATAAACTAAATAAAAAATATACTTTCCGTCTAAGGCCAGCCAATTTAAGTTGAGTGTAAAATAATGTACAATGTGTCTAAAATATGTCAAAGTAAAACTGACGGCAACAAATCAAAGTTATCCCTTCGTTCCTTTCATAAGATTAGTTTTTCACAATGAACACAACCTACAGAGATATGACAACATGCTTCACAGCATTCCTTTCTTACTTTTTCAAATGTCAACATCTTCTCAAACTACATTATTTTATTTTGCTACTGTTTCTTTGTAAACAACAAGTAAAATTGTAGTATAGTTTCTTGCCAAAGTTTTATATAGAACCCCTAAAGAAGGACCAATGATTCGAATTTATGCTTTATGCAGTGGAAAATGATAAATTTATGTTCGTCCAGTTCCTGCACGGATTCGGCTGTAGTGGAAAATGTCTTGATTTTTATGGTTATTACCGTTACTGCGGCACGTTTGCATAATGCCTGTCATTGTCCGGCTCATTTATTGTCACTTTTTAGAGCTTCACTTTTGTAATCAATGAGTTTGCGGTCTTTTTATTCTATAGAATTACAAATAATATCACGAAAAATACCTATTGTTGCATCAATATTGGAGATTTTACAAATAGCTTATACAAATACATATCTTGAGATGTGTGTTTTATATAAGGTTCATACATACTCTTTTTGTTTTTATTAAATGAAACTTCTTCTGTTTTGTTTCGATATCTAAAAATACAATTTGTAATCTTAAAATACTTCGTATATGCGAGATAAACAAATTCCAGTCGGCTGAAGACAGATGGCGCGGTGAATCACGTAGGACAAACGGCACTCGCCTTTGCCTCAACTCAACCCTTCTTGGATAATATCTTTAAAAGTTTGAGTCAGCCCGCATCCTCTCAAGGGGAAAGAGATCGCTTTAAATTATTCTACCAATCAAATGTTATCAGAGAGATATGAGTTGTATTTAGTGTGCTGATTGTTCGTAATTGAATGAAAACCCATAAATACCTCATAACATTAACATCGAACATCAATTGCTGAAAACATATGTACATAAAAAATATAATATTTATAACAAAAAACTTATCAAGTTCAAATGGCCAGAGTAATTTTATTACGTATGGCCATTTATTGTATTAGTATGTATTGACATATTACATAAAATTGGAGATAATGACGCCATTAATTACTTTCCTTACCTTGTTACATAAAAAAACTTTATTAAAGAGCAAAATCTTACAAAATGAGATACGCGAATGGGATACCATTTTCATTACACGTAAAAAATAAGACAACATTACCAAATCAACCTTGCCAGGAACTTACGTTCAAAATACACCGAAACCCGAATTTGCTTAGTTGCTTTCTGCGAAATCCAATATAAGTTTAGATGATGCGAACTTCACAAACATCTCAAATTCTATTCCAAAAGGCTATCGAGTTCAAAGCTACGACTCAATTCGTTTAAGAGTATTTAATTCAAACTTAATTTCAGTGAAAAGATTATACACCACGGGGAGGATGATTGATTTAATTATTCTACTCCTTAGACGTGTCCTCTCTTATAATTACGCTTCATTACTTAAGCATCGCTTTATACTGACTAATTACTTAATAGAAGTAACGAGTTATTTCCATCTCAAAGTTGAACCTTGGAAGAGGAATGTAATCAACATTAAACGGGGTCGGAAACGAATTATAGAGGAGAAAATAAATAAGATCGAAGGACGGCTAAGGCTTGTTTGCCTGAGCTAATTCTCTCCGTCTCGACATGTCTACAGGTAGGTATTTCACTTGATTGATTAATGCCTCCATTAAGTTATTCTAATATTAAACTGCACTCAAGGTTGATATATTTATTGCAATATTGTTTATATTGCAAACAGTATTTCGGACAATACACATAAAATGAACTTAAGCGATTTATAAAGCTATTTTACTACCTAGTTACATGAATTATTTAATCGGAATTATCTTAAATTTTCAATTTTCATTTAAACAGAAATCCAGGAACAAGAAGAATTTACACTAAAATGATCTTAGATTTTCGTTAGTTAGCTGCCAGAATCATGTTATTTGATACTATCCATCGACGTAGAATTTGCACCGAAGACAAAGGCATCGTTCGGACGCAATCACTCCATTTCACTTATTACCCGTGACATAAAACGATAAGGCGCTGTGCTGTATATCTTCAGAGATATGTTCAATCGATATTATCGGAACAACTCTGATAACTCAATAAACGAAGACCGATGTGCTGTATGTAATATGGACGTCGCCGTCGCTCAGATTTATACAGTCTATGTGTAAGTTATTCATGGTCTCCAAGAAATAATAACATTACATACATATATCATTGATGTCATTCTTTTTTTCTAATTACATTAATTAGAAAATATCTTAGGATAAATTCTATTAGCTTAATAATTTAAATAGATTAAAATTCGGTCACTTTATCACGTGAACTATTTTAAAAGGACAACAAAAGTTCTTTAAAAAAATTGTTAATGCAGTTTTAAACCTTAAGTAGGTGTTATGAGATGTGATATCATTTACTCATTCTGAACCTATAATTCATAGAAGAATAATGGAAAAACGTTTAACCTTACAGGGTTAATAAATTGCTTTCTGATCTACGGTAACCAATATAAACTCTGAATGAAAATTCTAACTGTTAATTGTATTTTGATAAGCGATACTTGCTTCTAGATCACTTTATATTATGAAGTCTCAAAAGACATACTTATATTTAACAGGTTCGTAAAATAAAGCAGCCTTAGCTACAGTTACGGTGTATCATCTCGAAAAAAATGGGTCAACGGACCCCTTCTTCTTTTGGGGGCGCCATGATAAAAGTTTTACAAAACTTTTGTTTTGAGCACCTTAGATAGAACGCAACGTAACAAGACGATTGGAGGGAAAATATAAGAAATATCAGCGTACAGAATGATATTTTGTTGTAACTTATGGCTTTTAAAAGAGTGTAACAAAAATATGTAGTACCGCCATCACAAGCACTTAAAAAAAATCTGGTATCTTGCGAAACTACTTCACTCTCTTATAACAATTAATATACAATATTTATATCTAATATAGTAATTCAGAGATAGAGATGTTGAGATGGAACACCATATGTATTTACATTAAATTTGACATTTTTTGTGATTTATAGACATGATTGAATTCTTAAAAATGTGATATTTTAAATTATTATCTAAAAATAGAGCTTTTAAAGCGTGTTTATGTTTTGTTTTCTTTTTTCAAAGTAAATAGTACCGTATTACCATTGACAGAGATCGTGTAGGGCAGCCAGCAATCAGTTACTTTGTATCCCTTGGTCGGTGGTTGAGCGCAAATAGGGGGCATAAATGTGAATGGATGTTAACGTGTTTTTTATGACCCACGGTCAACATATCGTTCTGTTTGCGACCGCGACCATATCTTTATTTCCCCGTTTCACCCTAAAATTTGTAGTGGCTTTTTTGTATCAGAAAAGGGGAAAGTACACATTTGCGAGTAGAGTATTACAGTCGGTTTATAACAGGGTAAAATAGAAGAAATTGTAGCCATTGTCTTGGGGTTATAATTCTTTCTATCTTTACCACGTCATGTAGATGGAGGCAGGATTAAGAAATAACAACAAACAAACATATTTTTTGGTTATAAATGATCGTAAATCACATCAACAGCACACAGTTCACAGTCCACTGCTGGACATAGACTTCTCCTTAAAAAATTGAATTTGAGGTCGTCATGTATATAAAACTGTATAATTTGTGCAGCATTTCTTAACGAATTTAATAAAATAAAATCTTATTTCTTTCCTCTTATAAATAAGATCATAGGAGATTGACAAAGGTAATTTATTTATCGGATTTATTGTCGCTATGAGCAGGGGTTCGGGTCGCAGCAAAGTCAACATTTGCTCTGTTGTCGAACTGTTTGCACAGCGGTATGCATTCTTTTGAAGGATCAATCGAATGAGAGCAATTTTTGCAGGTTTGATTTTGTTGCAATAGTTTTACCATTCACGTGAGCTTGTATTAACAGTGTCATTAACATAAAATATATTTGATTTCAGTAAATACACAATAAACTAGAGATTAAAAATTAATCCTGATCATATAAATTAAACGAAACCCGTGTAGTAAATTTAACAATTTCTAAAATAATAACTAATTAAAAATAATGAACCAATAATAGACATGGTGATATAAGTAAGGTACAAAACAATCGGAATATAAATTATATACATTATCCCATTTTACATACATACATACAAGTGCCTGCGTATATCGATGTTGCCTTTACCGTCAACGTGACACGTACCTGATAAATGTATCATGATTTTAGTGTACAAAAAGAAAATAGATCCTTGCTCAATAGATTATTCGGAGGGCTAAACTATACTGCATATAACTGCTGTTAAGAAAATAATACTAAGTACACTAAACTGAAAATTTAAACATAACCTTACACTAAATGTACTATGCAGCTTTATATTATCTTTTGTTTCGTAATCACTCACATAGTTTGATCCCGTGAACACGATATTGGAATAGGATCAGGGCCCGGGGCCGTTGTCATGTCGCATTACCGTGAATCGCCTCATAACTCCCGATAATCTACGTTTATTGGCTCCACTCGCTGCTTTATTACCCCAAAATATAGCTAATAAAATACATAGACTTCGTATATACATATATACCTATGATTTTAGAAATGCGTTTTATTCTTTTTTTTAAAGGACTTCCACACTAGGAATATTTCTGTATCGCGGGGACTTTACAAGCTTAAATAAAATGGACTCAACGAACATCCAGACTTGTTCCTAACAATAACTTGTGGATCACACAAGGTATTGTCCTATGATGGATTTCAACACACAACACTCACGCAGTGGAAAGCGGCGAGGCGACCGCTTAAACCACTACGCAATCCGTGCCATCCCAGTTTGTGTGACTGTATACCTAATTTTGTTTGCATACTCAATTGATAGTACTCATTTTTGTTTATAAGTTTTAGTATATTTGTATTTATGAGTTTAAGGAGAGTACTGTTAACAATGTATTTCCATATTTGTAATTAATCTTTTTGTATGTTTTAATAATATCCTTAATTTATGTTTTGACAACGTAAGTTAATACTTAAGTCCCTTTTTTATGATGGAAGGGTTAAACAAGAAAACATGTTACCTGATGGAAAGTGGCTACCGCCACCTTTGAGCAGCTACAACTCGAAGTTACAAGCGAGTTGTCGGCCTTTGAAGAAGGAGTACATTCTTTTTTTTAAGTTTTAACATATAGTAAATAGGAAAATGAGCCACTGCTATTAACAGTCCACTGCTGGACATAAGCCTCTCCTTCTAAAAGAGGTTTTGGCCTAAGTTTGGGTTGATATTTTTCCTTCTTTTAATAACGATGTTGTCCCTTTAGTAGCCTGTTACAACACCGATGGGATGAATAGGGATTGTGATATTCTTAATCCGTCTGTGATTCTTAATCCATCAGTACTAGGACAGAAATTAATTAAATTGTTTCAAAAAATCTCTCTCTCTACTGACTTACTATTACATATTTACATTAAAGCGAGACAAGTTTGAGGTCACAAGACCTAAATACGAAGCACTTTGAGCGGCTTTACAACTTAGGTGCAACTAACAATCGACGTTAACCATGTAGGGTGTCTGCCATACCGGAGCACTTTTGCTTTAGGACTATAATCCTATCCTATATCCTAATCCTATAATCCTATGCAAAGGATGTGATTTTTATTATTCACTTTAATACAACATCTCTGTCTGTGTTCAGGAAGGAACGGGTCTTTAGTACCTAATTCCTTTGCTACTATAACAACTTTACAATTGCAGACGTCCTATTTCTTTTTCACTACTTTTTCAAAATATGTAATTGAGCAAACAAGACCGTCATGATTTGTAATTAATGTACATCAGTTTCGATATTTGTATTTCAGCAACAAAGATCAACATCAAACGATTGAACTCAACATTGCAATTATGAATTTGATCCTATTAATCTAAGACAAAAGCCTTATAGCTGGTAGTACAATCACGATCGAGCATTATACTAAAGACAATTCATTATTAGAGAGCCGTTACACAGGCCATAATCGGTCGTTATCGCCCTTTTATAGCGAATTTTATGAGCAAAACTATTCACCCAAGAAATGTACTTGGTGTTATCTGGTTCGATCCTTTGTTGGAGCTAATTGTGGATACTATTACTATTAATGTCTTAAGTAAATGTTCTAAATATACAAATAAAACTGAAGCTTTACATCGTATTTGACCTAGCCTATGGTGTTCAATGAATGATATATAAAAAAAATAAAATCGTGAATTGAAGGTTAAGTATAAATTTAACAGAAAGAAATAGTTGTCCTAAAATAGATGCATACATTATTACCAAAATACTAAAGGCCTTTTGTATTAAAGCTGCGACCCAAGTAATAGCAGTAATGCACAAAATTTATCCAAAGATGTATGCGCATAACAGATATAAAATAAATACAGAATAATTTACTAAAAAATAATAAAAAGCAACCATAAACATTTACGGGGTTTCCCCATTAAGTTGTAATAGTTGTTTACAGCCGCCACTCGCTGTGCGTTTACAATATATTACGACGTTGTCGGCAATAAAAAAGGGGTAAGAAAAAAAATGAATAAAGAAAAAAAACGTTAAAATAAAGGCGGCTCGGAATATATACGACTTCCTGAAGGAAATAATAATGCTGTTTGCAATTCATTTGGCCCGCTACCTGGTTACCCCCGTCTTTAGAAAACAACGCGCGGTATTTCTTTTTCAGCAACCCCTCCTTGGCACGATTTTTCGCGGGAGGGTCGCGATTTTTATTTTCTAACCCTTTGCTTTCCAAGAAATCAAAGCTTTAATAACGGTGAATTTGTAAATGGGTGTAAGTCGTTTTTTATTGTTGTACCTAAAAAATAAGTGTTCTGCGAAATACGTCAGGCTTATTTTTAGATTTGAAAATTGTAGACAGGGAAATTTAAATTTTATTAAATATTTTAAAACATTACCAAATTTTTAATCAATGGATCCAAATATTAGTAAAAAATAACTTTGTAACTCTCTGAAGTGGTTGCAATTTATTTTCTTTTTCAACAAACACTTTTGCTACTAACACTATAAAGGGTTAAAGATTTCTAATTCAAATATGCACTCAATACAACGCAACTATCTTAATATACAACACTTAGATAACACTACAATACCACTATACACTACTAACATTCTTAGTTGCTGGTAATTTACTAACTACTAAGTAAAATAGAGAGATCAAGATTTTTTTGGCATTAATTTTTTTTTAACTTTCACTTACACCACTCTTCTTCACGATCTTAAAGACGGACAAATGGCGTGTCGCACAAGAAAAATCAAGGCGTAACAAGGATCTGGCTTGCTTACATTTAAAAACGTAATTGTAACTAACCGCTCCCTTTTATTAATTTACCTCATTTATTTTTAGCAGCCCCATCGGCGGCCTTGTCACGTAGAAAAAGTAAAACATGAAACCTTTTTTTCTAATAAAATATTCATGATTGCTACCGACTTCGTTCCGTTTTCTTATTGTTAATTTGATTATCTGCGATTGTTTATTTGATTTCAATTTATTCAAATTTGGAACATCCTAACAGGTAATACAATCTAAGTAGTGTTCTCTTTTTATGTTAAGTATTATGAAAAAAGTAAGTAACTAAAATATCTTATTGATGGCATACCTTTAGAAGTTACATACAAACCTATATTTTAGAAAAGTGTAGAAAAGGTATAAGGTAAAAGGTTCAGGATCAGTGTAAATATAGGATTGAGCATCACGGTTAGTGAATATTTAAGAAGATCTCGAGTGAGTCTCGAGAGGCTCCCGAAGTCACTTAAAATACTTGATGAGCAATCGAGTTACAGACAGAAACAATTTATTGACGAGATGTAGAGAACTACAAATTAGGCACTGCTTTACGATACAAATAAGATTATTGCAATTTTATAATATATCAGCAACACGGGTCCAAATCATTACAGGTTTATTTACAGAAAAAAAATTTGCATAGTATTTTAAATTTTAGTATAAACATAAGTTACCCAAAAATTACATATTTTCTTACTAATTCAAATAAACTTCTCACAACATAAAATTCTTCGAATCCTAAAAAAAACTTAACAACGGCAAAGTGACGTAAAGCGAAATTAGAAATAAAAGAAAAATAAAAATGACAACAAATAGAACATCAGGGGCTCAGACTCAAACCATCAAACGCGCGCTGCGAACCAGAGTCGGGACGCATTCCTTCCTGTTCTGTCTGCGACGATCCTTTTTTAAATCCCGGTAACAAGCCAATAAATCCTTGCGCATTTTTCTCATCCCAGCAAACCCCACGCCGGAAAAAAGGCTTCGTCCGATTAAACCCAAATTTACTTAACACCTACACGTTAAACCGGTTAATAAGGTATAATGTAATTTTCTTATCCGTCGGCTATTTGGATGTGCGGGACCCATTTTAATCAGATAATTGCAAAATTGGGTCTTGAAAATTTCGTTATGAAAATTGAATTTTGAATATGATTAATTGAAAATTAAGAATGGATTCCGTTGTTATTGTAACTATAGAGTATTCACATTCCCCAATTGGACTGTTAAAAGTTTTTGTTTGAAATCGAATGAATGATGATTAAGTAGTTCGTTAGTTGTACAAACATGGGCGCAGGTAAACAGGAATGGCACGGAACTGGCTCGAACTCGAGTACTCTTTTAATTAATTAAGTATATGGAATGAGTTGAACAGTCCTACACATCTGCGCTGATTAGCTACCGAAAGGGATGTTTGAAATTTAGCAAGCTCAAAAATGTTGTCATTCGTTAACTGCACTGATAGAATATAAAAAGTTTTGATCTAGTTTCTTTCTGAGCTTGATAATCTGAAAAAAGTCTCTTGCCAAATCACAGACACTCATATAATGTACAACTAGCATAATACTTTATGTTTTTACGAACGTGTATTCCTGGAGTTACGAATCAAGACATATGTACATGTATTCACGAGTGTGAACGGGTATTTAGTATTTATTGCTTATGTAATTTAAAAAAGGTTATTATTTTAAGCACATATGAATTCTATAAAGATGTCCTCCTTAGAGAAAATTTTTATTAAAAAAATACCAAAAAATATTTTAGAGTACTAAAAATTGCCACAGTAATAAAATTGTCAATGTTCAATTTGAATAGTAATGAAAAAAAACAACACACTTTTCCTTTAAGTGAGCTCAAACTGTAACATTCTTCCAAATTATTTACATCAATGATTTACAAAGTCACTATTTTAATCATTCCAGAAAATCCGAAACATAACCGAACCGAACTCGTAACTACCAACATCGTCAAAGTAAATAAATTATTGAGACCAACACAGGTCTTAAGATTGTGGGGTCTTATTACAAATTCACTTTGGTCTTGTCGGATCCCAATAATCCTGGCCATTAGGAAAATGTACCTACAGAAGGTATAGTGGTGTCGAGTAATTACATTCCCGTAGTAAACTGTCATCGGTCACTCAGATCGGTTAGTAATTAGGTTTTCGTGGTCAGTTGACCAACAACTACCATTCGATCCGAACGATTGATTAGACATAGAACGGCGACAACCCAATTTCGGGTGTTTTGAATACGTTATCAGACCCGAAAAGGATATAAATATATATAGCGCTACTCCCACCGAAAGATGCTGTAATACTTTATTACGATACTTTGTGTGTTATTGTATATTTATCATGTAGACATTATTTAACACTTTTATTTTATATTTATTTTTTATTTTCCTACGAGTATTTTAGCCAAAAATTACCATGTTTCAATCATTATTATTTTTATTTATTAATTATTTTTCGGTTACAAATCTAATAAAGTTGTTTACATAAATAGTATCGCTACTAGTAATTATGGATTGCACTAAAAACAAAGTTTTCAGTATTACGATAACAATATTATTCTAGTACAAAACAGTAAAACCTACAATATACATATAAACATACAGTATAGTGCAAAATTATACATTCAAGGAAAAGGTTGTATTTACAATTGAAACCAACTTTAGTGCTATGCAAACACAAAAGATGCATAATGTTTTAGAGCATATTTCCCAAAATATTTTGATTTACCAACACGTAAGATATGACAGCTGATACAAACCTTGATGAAGAACGACAAATATCGAAAAATCAGAAATCACGAAAGACACGTGCAACAATACATTAGCAATGTATTGTTGCACGTGTCTTTATATCATATCTATATAAACCATTAATACTTTATATCCATACGAAAAGACTCGTTTGATATCTCGCCATAAAACAACGGCAGGATATGTTTGACACTATTTGTGAACTGAAAGAACACGAGCTCCAATCACAATATATCGAGATGTGTGTATAACATAATTTTAGAAATAAAAAATAACAGGACACATACAATTAAATGTTATTACAAGCAGGACCAGACTTCTATTCCAGTTTGTAACATATACTTTTTGAATACTCTACTCACTACTATGATTAAGTATATTTTAAATAATTGTAAGAACAATTTGCTTTCATTTGATGAATAATTCATCAAATAAGTTCTATAATGTTTAATATAACCGTACCAAAACATTATTATATTATTACTGTAAAATTTGAATATTTTTATCACGATATTATTCGGTGAAGGAACGAGTGTCATCTCCCTCCAACACACAGGGAGGATCATTCCAACTGAACCACACATATTTCATGATATTATTAAGTGTATTTTTGATTTTGCGCATTTTATTATTATTTTCACAAATTATTTTCAGATATACCGATATATTTGAAAATAATTTATATTACATTGACAACAAGTAATTTTAAAATAGATTTTAGTATTACAAAACAGAATAAAGTCCATATTCCTACACTGATTTTCTTAAAGTAGCATGCCATAATATATATAGTTAATCAGCCTCATGTTTCAATGTGTCCCTATAAAATTATTAGTGCATCAATCCTTTGTCGAGTTGGCACATGTGCTGCCTCTTCTTCACTTGATCCTTGTACCACTCACTAATAAATCACAAATATAAATTATTCAAATTCATCATCGGACAACCAGATTAATTATTACCACTACCAACACAAGGCGCCTGCGATTAGTAATATGTCACCAGTAAATATGGCAACACTTATTCTACGATTTATATGAGGGAGAGTGGGGTAATGGAGACAGTGGGTAATAAATTTACGAGAAGTGATTTGGTACAAAGCAGTGGGCCCACATAGTAAGCTCGGATCGGCCAGAAACATCTATTGTGGGTCGAGCTCTTGCGGAATCCGATAATGCCTTGGAGATTGTCCCGTCTTTCCTCTAACACCTTTCAATACCGCTGCTTAGGTATATGAACAGTTTCCAAGTTCTACATTGATTTTAGGTCGTGAGAATTTTGTAATTAGCTTATATAACTTGTTATTAAATATTATCACAATTTAAAACTAACCTCAATTAGCAATGCGATATATAGTTACTGAAAGAAGTGATTTTTTCAATATTATCGTAAAAAATAAGTAAAAAAATACTCTAAACAGTACATTGAAATGTTTAAAATTATTTAGTAAAGCTGACGTAAGAACATATGTTTAAAATACGTAATAATTTTTTTTATTTACATTTATTTAACGTTATTTATAATTAAACAAATGTTAAAATAATAAACACAAAATATTTGGAGAAGGATTTTAATATGTCAGCGGTGTACCAGTGTGCCGCGTGTATGCGATCCACCCGCACTGAACTTAATCTATAAATCAAGAAGTGAAACTATTTAGTAATTAGATCGCATTTAGGACGGGGCACAACACCTTCCTTCGCTCCTTGAGAACGCCTCCCAAAGGGTCCGAAAGGTAGCTCCATTGCCTTTCAAGCACCTCTTTATCGGCTAATATCCTCAGTAAATGGATCTCAAATATTTTACCCATAACCATTATAGCTACGATGTTATCATGTTTATTGCTTTTCGGTACACCAACTCTGTGAGAGGTTTTATATTATTACGACTAATAAATCGTGTTTTATCAACAAAATTACTGCTCTGATAATAATAAACAATATAGCAACATATTTTTGTAGGAGAAATTGTTTTTCGTTTATTCAGAAATAGAATCCTCTTAGTGAAAGCGCCATTCTTTCGTTCTGCGAAAATGCTTTTGATGTTTGTATACTTAGTGTTTAATAAGTTGATCCTATTACAATGGGCAGGTAACATCACAATGGAGTCGCCGGGCCGCTAACAAGATTATAACTTTATTTCGTAAATTAATAAAAAGTACCGTGTGTTCGGTTTCGCCCCTGCTTCCGCGTGAGCGATATTGTTAATGATTTGTGAAGCATGTCTTCTAAGCTTTTTGAGAAAATGTAAAATAATTAATAATATTATTTACAGTTGTGCTGTAATATACCAATATTATTGTTATTCTTAACGTTCTTGCGAGAGTCAAACTCTCGAAATAGAAGAGAGAATACCTCTTAAGAATACCTATATAGTTTATATGTTACTGTAAAAATCCGAACTACGTTGTCTTAAAATTTTCCAGTATAACCCAAGAATTATCAACTCTTAACGGTAAAATCCCGATTCATTCTATCATAATCGGTTATTTCGAACTTTTTCCACCATTCACTTAGTAAATCTTAGAATTTGTACCAAGACACGGTAAATGCTGAATAAATAAATGCTACAAAAGCACCGTTATTAAATCATGTAGGTTCACATCTCTTCTGTTGTTGTAGAATCATTTGGATTTGGAAATGAACATTTACCACCCACCACTTGTCTGTTATTACCTAACTTAAATTATTTAACAACAGCGTCCTTGTTATATGATTATTTCAAAATTTATCTTGTCCTGAGATTAAAGCAAATAGTAGTAAAAGTTTGAAAAAAAAACGATTTTCAGAGAACAGTTCAGTTAATAGCTGGTAAATCTTAGATTTTACATGAAAGTCTTAGGATTTGCCGTAGTTCAGGCTTTTACAATAACATATACACACATTTGTTGCCACATTCATACAGCGCCAACTAATTTCAAACTAAGCAGAGTCTGTTGTACTTGTACTGAACAACTGACATAAACAAATATATATTTTCTTTTTTGTAAATACATACATATAATATTATACATAGAAAATGCCGAAACCCAGAAACAAACATTTACTGATCATACAGATATCATACAACCTGAGAATCGAACCCGAGACCTAAAGTACAGCAGTCACATACGTTAACACTGCACCACCAAGGTAGTCAAAGGCTTGAGGCTGTACATCATTTAGTAACTTAGATATATTTTTTTTATTTAGAGACTGCCAAAGTCATTCTACTCTGCCTGCTAGAAAGCATGAATAGAATCCAAGAGTTGTGGTCACCACATTCAGTGCGAATGCAGACAATACAGCATTGGCTATGGCAGCCTAGTGAGATACTTTTATTATATATTATTTGTGGTTTTTATTATAAATATAGTATGTTTTAATCGTAGTTCTCGTCTCACTATGCATTTTCGCTAATTATTGTTTTATTGTATTACATTTTTTTACATTTATTTTAACATAAATTTGTATGTAATACACAAATGTAGCTTTTGAATTACACAGAAAGTAAAATTTTTGAAAATGTATCAAACGACTTTATGTTACATTATTTAATGTACAGTCTTTTGAAGACGATGCGGGTTCTATTGCACTTCTTCTAAATGGGCTATTATTTCTTATTACATAAACAAGCTACACAAATGATCTACAGTTTTGTCATTGAAGATTTAGTTGTGTCCATAACCCATTCATGTGTCCACCGCCACCACATCATGTCATATTTGGCAAACATGGCGTGGTTTTGGTCAACACCTCAGATTTATAGTAGTAATATAAATATAATATAGCTCTTAAGAACTACATACACAAATAGTATAAGTCTCATTGTTTTATTTGTCATAGTGATTATGTCATATATGTATGTATGTAGGTACTTAATACGATACAACATCTACGGAACACACAAACATAATGTGAAACATGTAAACAGATGTTCAGACACCTAATCGATCAACACGTGTACATTATTAGATCCCCAGCACACGAAGTCATGGAGGTAATGAGCGTAATGAGCGGACCCTCGCTCGTAGTCACGGGATTACGTGTTACTGTTGCTTCCGATGAACATTATTTCGTATATTAACGCTCTTATGTCAGTCATGTTAGATTATAATAAAGTTGATGTATGAATGCTTCACAATTTTTAATTTTGAGACGTTTCAAAGCCTCGAGTCTAAAGCCAATTCATGATCTTCCTTTATGATAATAATAACCAGAACACGGCCCGTATAGTGAGGAAGTTCCTGTCTCTAAAGACTCCAAAGCCATAACCACCACTTTTTTGGTCCCTGTACCTGAAGTCCTTGACTAACCATTCTTTATAGTTTGATAAATATATTTTTGTTTTCCTTTTTTATGTAAATGTAATCAATATGTATATAAATGTCATGTCGTCTCATCATGACTGTCTGATTTCAAATAAGGTAGAGCCTATGCTATATAATAGTAACCAGACTGCTGATAAATGTACTTATGTATTTCTTAATATCGACATATTATAGATAAATTACACCTAGACATAGAACAAATCATCGTACTCCTCAACCAATTTATGGTAATGATTGAGAATCGAACCCACCACCTCCTACTTAGCAGTCATGGTCACCAACCACTAGATTAACAGGAATGTTGATTAAAAGGTTCAATAATATGGACACATCCGCGTTTTAATCAAATATTATATTTTATATAAGAACTAGCGTGCAATAAATAGTCCTATATTTGGAAACTTATTATTCTCGCCACATACTTATAGAAAAGAGTATCTAATATATTATGAACCATTGTTTATTATTTGAAATTTATTAGAATATTTACATACAATATGAAATTAACATTGGTTCAAATTATTCTACAAGTAGTTTATTATCCCTCTTTTCGACTCCATAAATGTTTTGTTTCTTAATGTAACACACAATACCCGAGAAAATTAACAAGACAGCTGCTTACATTCGTTATAGTTCCTTACTCCGAATATATTGCTGCCAGTCAGAAGAACTTATTCGTCACAAATGACCCCTAATGACCGAGCACAATAGAGCGCAGTATGTCGCGAGTTGAGGCCACATCGAATACGACTGATTTTTGGCGCGGCTGCTTGTCCCGTGGGATGCAACACTAACACTTCAATAAGAGGGTTTGCTTATGAGGAGTTATAATGTTTTGTATACGAAAAGTAATGTAAATATACTTATTTATATGCGCATTTGAGTAAGTATTAAAAAATAATAATTTTGTCCGCCTGATTTAATACAAACTTCACATATTTACAAGTTTTAAGTGTAAGTTAAAAGATAAATCATCTTGCAGTTAATAATTTTTACTTCATAATTGTGACTCAGAATACACCACTACTTAAAATACGCATTGAGAAGAAATTATGACACTCATACTATATTGTTACGATTATAGAATAATTGTTGGGTTGAACTATTTTCATCAGAATCGGCAAATTCCGTTTATACAATCTTTGTCAACTATCAGGAGAATTGGTAACCTAAATAAATGACGATTTTCAAGAATGGTACGTGATTACTCATTACAAATGAGCGTAATAATAAAGCAGCAAAATTTTTCGGTCATTTTCTCTCTAAGTTTTCGATTAATGCTTTTTAAGTTTACTTTTTTATAAAACTAATCTATTCGCTTTACATACAGTTACAAAAGAGACTTACCCAATTGATACTGGTAATCGAAATGAAAGACCGATAAGTCCAAAGGGTCACTAAATCGTGCATTAAGCATCAATTAAAACAGATAGAATCTACCTGGAGACTATCATCCTATTAGCAACCCTTGCCGAGTTATGATCGCCAAATCGGCAAGATAACGTTGCGTATTTACTTTGATTCTCGTCGTTAAAAGTTCGGGGGCTGACGGGCCAGTCGTTAGGCCTCCTAATGGCCGCCATTTGTCTTGTCCGGCCTGTAGTTGTGCCCTGCTAATGAAATTATAGCCGTAACTATACTAAAGGTTATAAATACAGCCGTAAGGCCGGACGCCACCTTGTTTCTCACTAATGGACCGGTCGAACTGTAAACTGTGTTATCAATGAAATTACAATTAGTGAGGGATAAAAATGAAGAAGGGTCGGAAGTTGCATTTACTGCTATTGTTTACATTAGGAGGTTATTCAGGAAAATTAAATACTGTGGCGTGATTTTAATCGAAATTAAAATAGTTTTAGGAACAGGAACATGTAAATTATAATCATATTATAATCTAGGTAGGGTCACACAGACTAAAAAGCTGGTAAATTTTGGTAATTTTTGGTAACGTTTTTCTTATACCAAATTTTCTGAATATGAAATTGGATGTGGATTTCAACAATTTCACAATTTTGAATTCTATAAAGTTTTATTCGAAGAAACACAATTTAAGTCAATTTTTTTAGAAATGTAATAACACTTAGAAATTTAGAGTCGTCAGATTCCTTACATAAAAAGAAAAGCAATACTTCAACATAGCTTAGTAAAATCAAAAAAGTAGTAACAGACATCCATCTTTGGTGGCAACGCTGACCGCTCCCAAATGACCCTGGCTGTGAAGTTGTGCGATATGAACACAATAAAACGTACACTCTTCAGTGATTCGGAGAATGTGTCGGCCAAGAATGCCAGCTGCCCGGGACAATCAAAACTTTAGCGCAATGGAATTTTCTGCTTAGTGTCCGTCGTATTGGTGCGGACAGCTCGCCTGTCTTGGATGTTAGCGGTCGGACGTACTCCTATATACAGAGAGGGTTTTGTTATAAGATAATTATATAAGTTTAGGATGATGGTGTTATGTTTTCACGCAAATATAAAATCACATACAAGAAATATGAATCCACTGGTGTGATAAGTAATCAATTGTTTAATTTGTGAAGCACTAGTTTGTTCCAAATGCTAATGGCGGTATGTTTTTTATCTGTAACATACCTACACAATACTTTAGATAATTTAAAATATCTGCAATTTATAAGTAATATTTAACAACCAAATCAAACTGAATAGAACAATTTTTAAAGTGGTCCATCAAAAAAGCCACTGCAAACGGTATACACACCGCAAAGGGACCCTTTGGTTATTGACGCTTCATTGTTCTTTTATTCCTGTGCAAAAATACTCATCCCAAATGGCTTAATCTTTCTACATCAAACGAATACAAACGCTGATATTACACGCATCATTTGAAGTCTCAAAGACATTCCTATGCGGGGAAAAATTAAAAAAATAACAGAGCACAATGGTGGGCGGATGAGTGATTTGCGGGACGCTGCCGAAGACTGTACTTAGATTAAAAATTCTTTATAAAATACTACATTTGTGATGTGTTTAAAGAATGATATGAACAATTTATTTTATGTAATGTGCGTTAAAAATAGAGTAAAATTAATACCAGTCAAAATATTTTTAATAACATAACTTGCTTATTGAAAATATTCCTTACAATATTCATATTTTAAATACAAACTGTTCATTTTTGGAACTTTATTTTTAAAAATAAAGCATAGGTCAAACACAAACATATTATAAGCAATGCAATGCACAAAGTCAAAATGCCACAATTCCAACACAATATTGTAAATTTAGAATACGTGATGGATCAATCTCACGCTAGCTTTGTGCCTTTCCGGACGGTTACCTTCGAATGCGTGCGAACACTCGCAGGTTTAAACACATTTTGTGGACCATTACTCGAAGTGAAAGAGTCTAAAAGAACCTGTGATTATGATTGATCGTACCCACAAAAGCTTGACTTGTTGAATGGAAGTCTTCCCATGTGCATCCATATTATTTGTTGAAAAAGAATCGCATTAGATCTCAGTACATTAGTTAAAATTTGATATCAGTATTTTGTTGGAAGTTCTTACCTTACTTATCAGTCCATGAACAGATATGACTATCGAAACAATGATCACTGAACACATTCTACACGTCGACAATATCGTCAGATAGATCATATTACACGTAATAAATTATTATTATTATTGTTGTCAAAAAAAATAAAAAAAAAGATATATACGATAATCAAAACCAGTGAACCTCTTTTGCCTGAAATTGAAATTAAAACAAAACTCAAAGCAAGCCGGTGTTAATGTAAAATATTATGTTCTCGTATTGGAACTCGGTCCAATGCATCTATTGTCAACTGGCGGCCCGATAGCGGCTGCATTCGAAGCAAATCGAGAATGAACGTAGATTAACTGGCTAGAACTTGCACTTAAGATGCTGAGTTCGTATTGTTAGTTTAGGTATTTTACTAAATACCGAAAGTGACTCAGATTTCTGTATATTGAAATTTTGGAGTAAATGAAATGTTTCCTGTAAAAGTTGTTTAAATTTTAACTCAAAGAATCCAGTTTGTTTCACCCTTCAAATATTATTATTAGTCTAAGTTTATTCTTGAATTTTGATATTTGATGCTAATTGTTGTAAATGCTTATAATACACCATAAAGAGCATACTCACAAGTCCAATGAAGATTTTTTTGTCATCACTACCTAGGATAAATACATACATCGGTTTGCGACCAGCTTCAGTAAGCGACCACTTGACGGACAAAGCTCTTTCAAGTCGAGATAATAGCATTTCTGCAAGTATTTTTATTCGTTTTTTAAATAATTATCAAATAATAATTAACAGAGTTTGGAACAAATAATTTATGCTAGCACCGAAAAAATTTGATCAATAAACGAGACGACTTAGATGCGTGTATTTTATTGACTACTTTTAAAAATAATAATACTGTGCGGGGCGCTCAATGGTAAATTTTCATGTTGTGCTTACAAGGTTTGCATTTTATTAGAATAAACATTAAGTTTATGTAATTATTTAGTTATATTTTACTAATTTTGTGTATTTAATATAAAATCTGCAGTGTTTGTGTAATTAAAATAAAGCTCAGGAACCAAAGTGCTAATTTATCAAAAACGTTAAAATTGCGTTTACATGGTCACAATATAATCATTATAATTCATACAGATCTTCTAGAAATTATGATAAAACTATTTAAAAGTGCAAAGATACAATTTTGTAGTAAACGACCACAACATTTTAAAAGAAATTTTATTTAATTTAGTAAGATGCCTAGTCTAAAAAGTTGATCGTTAATCAACACAATTGAAATACAGACATCAGTTTGCCGCCACCATTTTTCATCACGAGAAATATAACGGCCGTTAACTGAAATCAATATATCTACGAATACATCATCACTATCAGACTATATACACACATATATGCATTTATATAGTAATAACTATAGATTACATATGATCCTAATTTTATAAATATAAAGGTAACTTTGTGTGTTATGCACAATTACTCGTATGTGCCTCATTTACTATTACGATTCTAATGAAATAGAGATACTTGATAAGATGATACTTGATTCAAGAATAAGCTGCTTTTTAGAGTAATATTTTTTTAGTAGTAGTAAAGTAAAAAGCAGTAGCTTGTTAAGTATCATTTGAAAGTATTTTTTTTGAGATAAATGTACCACGAAATTCGCACATTCACGCAAAAAAAAACGACTATTTCGAGCATCAAAAATAACGGCAAAATTAAATACCAAACGGCATGAAAGGTGAGCAATGAGAGAAATTATAGTAGACTATCAAATCCTTCGGACTAATCAAGGTTGGCGTCGGCTTTAAGTCTACTAAGATATGGTTATACTTTGTTGTTTTATGCAGAGTGACTGACATCAAACCTCGATAACCCTGACTGACATCAAGCCTCGATCACCAAAGTACTCAATATCGAAATTTTGTGAGAATATTGTTAACGCAACTTTGAAGACTCCAACTACTCGCAATGGCTCGTATTTCAACCGGTACCAACACTTAACGTGCTCCCCGAGATATGGAAGGGTCTCAATGTATTAACACATTGTGTAAACGCATTGAGAAACTGACCTCGCTGTGATTTTTCAAATAATTTGTATTTTATTTGGCAAATATACAAATAATCAATTTGACATAGCGGTCTCGGGTTCGATTCCTGCGTCGGACTAAATGTTTGTATGATCTGTAAATGTTTATTTCGTAGTTTGGGTATTTTGTATGCATAATAAGTATGTATTTACAAAAAAAAGTATATAAGTATTCCATCAGTCAGCCTAGTTATCATAGTACAAGCTCTGCTTAGTTTGAAACTAGATGGTGTGTGTTAAATATTCGAAATATTTATTTTCATTTACTTATTTAAATATTCTTTTTGTCAACAATTAACTAAAAACATTTTTAAATTAATTATTACTATTTTATTGACTTATTTATATATAATTTATTTATATATTTAATATTTTCAATCAAGTCAATCGGTCATAACTGTCAAAAATAAAATAAATGGCAAAGTATACATAAACAATCATTACTTAATTCTGCCAAATCTTCCGAAAATAAAAATAAACCGTCACACCTAACAAATAATAAATTATTCTAAGAAAACGGAGCTATTTGTATTGTAATGCGGGGTGACGGAAGCAATTATTTTTTATCGACACGCACGACCGAGCGGGGTCGCAGGGTGCGGGCCGCGGGTAGGCGAACAGCGACACCGACGCATTGCACCCGCGGGACTGCACAGATAGTGAAGACAAAAAGTCCTTTTAAAGGGGAAAACTGTATCTAGGCGGTTAAAAACTAACCGTCACATTGTTAACGACCTTCATCCGTATGAAACATTTGCCTGAAATATTAGAACTGCTTAAAATTAGACTATTTATTATCAAATTCAGCATAAAACTACATTCTCGTTAAGATTTCATAGTATTTTTGAAATCAAATAAAATGACGAAAAAGATAACAGAATAAACATTTATATGTAACTATTAAAATATTTTTACAGCAATATTAGTGTTTTAATTAACACTTTAGTAACAATTCAATAATTTAAACTTATGACAAAACATCACATCATGAAAAGAAAGACAAAAATCTTATAAATAAAATAACCATTTCCGGTGTCGTATGTATACAGCCTGAGGTCGTAGCAGGGACGCGATGTCTTTTTTATAAACTGTTTACTTGTTCCCGCTCTTACTAGATAATCTCTTTATACCTAACACCCGCTGATGTGTTTGCAAACGGTTTTAAAAATGGAACTGTGGATTTCATTGTTGACAGAAGGGAACTCTGGTCTCTATCACTTTGTACGAAGGTTTAGTTTAGGTAGCCGTGTATGCGTTTGGTATTAATTTATGTTATTAAGAGAAAATTTAGTACAATATGAAATTAAGTCATGAATGGATTTATTAAATTTTCAAACCTTGTGGAATAGTAGGTAAGTCAAAGGTATGTTCTTCATACTTATCCAGAGAGTGCTAATTCCTTAAATAGTAATTTTATATTCAATACGTGTGTACGGATCATTTACGCCTATTGTTTGCAATTGCATATTATATTACTATTGTTATAATAGTTTAATCACAGCGTTAAATGTACATAAAAATAAATGATACCTAATTTTACAGAGAAAAATACGAAGCGTTTAACAAAGTTTAACTGTTCATAAAATTTTATTGACCCATATATGATATAGAGAGACAATCGGAACTGAGCCGAGTTCTCGAGTCATTAGACTCGTTTTTATTACTCAATGACAATAAACATGTCGTAAGCTATCGACTGAAAACATTCATGGAATTAGTTCCCTCCGCTCTATTCGATTATTATGATTATTGTATTCGATTATCGTGTTCTACGTGTTTATTTTTTATAGGGTGATTATTCAGTTTATTTTGTTATTGCCATATTTAAATGTGTTTCGTATTTTTAAGGTTATACTATAACGCATAAAAAGCGAACCAAAAATTAAAAAATAAAGCAATTAAAAGTACTACTTATAATTGCAGAAATAATAAAAATAAAACAAAAAGAAGATTTAAATAATCCAATCAATTAATGTCATAAGACTCTTTCATATATTTTCTTCACTTTCTTAAAAATATTTCGCAAATAAACTTCTCTCAAATGACGCAAGAACAGCCGGATATTATTTATTGCTTACAATTTTGCTTACACAGAGAAAATATTGCTGTACATTTTTCCATGGCCCGCGATTCTCGAGGAACTCCTAATTTCTAATGGGCCATTTGCCACTTTGTCAATTGCTCCAATAAATCTGAGCGAGTGGTTACGCTCGCCATTTGAGTTATAGCCCTGTCTCAACCTAAATGTCGCTACATTCTTTTGTTTTGTTTTGCAACACTTCAATCAGACAACACTGACTTTTGACAGACATATTTATAACGAAAAAGCACTCGTTTTAACAAAGAGGCTTTTTCATTCAAAAGTCCTTTTGGACACAAATACCATTTTATTAATAAAGTTTAAAAACCATACACGAAAAATCGTCTAGACTGTCACGAGTTTTATTGGCATTCGCTAAAAATTTATATCGGCAGTAGTCGAACTACAATAAATTTTAATTAGAAGAAAATTGAATCCAAAACATCTATTGGAAATGATTATTAGTTTGCCCCATTCATTCTATAACAAATGATTTTTATTTAAACTGGTTAAAAGCAAAGTTTGAACATCGTATTCTACATTCAAATTTCAACCGCTGTAACTTTTTAAATACTGTGCACGTAGAGACTGGCGGTTGGCAGTAAATGTAAATACTAAAAAGACCGATTTAGTAATATGATTTAAAAGAACACATTAATTTGAAGAGAGCGGCCGCAACTGAGTCTTTCTCGATACTAATCCGCCTAGTTTGTTGTGACTTTTTTTTTCGAGTATTTATAAATTTCAATGACCGCATACAACAACTGCATAGTACAAATAATTTATTTCGAAAAGTATAATTAATACATTTGACAATCTGTACAATTATTAAAATTGTAAAAGGTCAATGTCTGTACATCAAAGATATTGAAGAAATACTAATGAAGGGGTTTCAATTAAAGCACAGAATTCAAAACAACAGTTTAAGAATTTTTGTTTGTTTGTTTATGCTCGCTAATCTCAGAAGTGACTTAACCGATTTGAACGCAATTTTCTCTTATGTTTTATGGTAAATTTTACTTAACATTTAATGATAGTTTCCTTTCAATCGGTTGATAAACACAAAAGTTATATCAGTTTAAAGTATCACCGTGATGACGGGCAAATATGCAGGTGGTACCGCAGGCAAAAACTAGTACGTAAAAGAAACGAGCTCTGGACTTATAATAATTTTAATTCATTATCCTTTAAGTATCAAATTAATAAGTGTTAGATGTGTAACATCGTAATCATGAATGGATAAGTAGAATCTGTATGGATAAGAATAGTCACAAAGACCTCAAAAACAGTTTTAGTCTTTTTTTTTGTTATCATTCATTTAATCATTACCGAACACTGTAACTATATGCAACAAGACCCTTGATTTATATTTAAGTTAACGTCTTTTATATACATTAAATTACGGTACCTATTTGCATATAAAATAGGAACTTATTGTCGAATTTAATTAAATCTAATATTTAAAAACGATCTCGTTCTTATTGAATGAAATAAAATTGAAAATTATTAGTTTTCTTCGTTTTACAATGTTAAAAATAACGACAAAGCAACCTTTTTCAGCAAAACTTAGCAGAATGTTTTACAGATTACTATTTATAGTAAATTACACATAAGTCTATAGCAGCTCCATTAAAATTTCGTACACAAAACTCAAAACAAACACGCTTCACATAGAGGGTGTTTATTTAAGGCCCGCCCGGCTTTAATATCCTGCTCTAATTCTGGCTCCGAAATCCTAGTCTTTGATTCGCACACATCAGAAACTGAGTACATTATGTTAGACATGTGGACGTGCTACTTGTCTTTACACCTTGAATTTTGGATGCGGCCGACGTCGGAGTTGGTCGGCGGTTTTCAGGTGGACAGAATACGCAACTACATTAGAATTGTAAAGTTGGTTTAACGTAAACTAAACGTACCTTGAATTAGGACTGTCATTCCATTACCAGAGATGTGTTCAAAGTTTTTTAATTGTATATCTGAAAGGGAATGTTATGGTACATGACGAATTTATGTATGTTTATTTTTAATTGATTCGTCTTCATGTTTACCAGTATGTCCAGTGGTGCCATTGGAACAAAATTAATATTTAAAATACAGAATATATTACGTAACGCTACATTACGGGCCTTCAGGACCTGCACCCATTCTGAAGCCCCATAAAGGGCCATGGACCGCACAACTCCAGCGTAGAGTCATCAGATAGAGCAGGAGATCAGCGAAAGCAGGAGTCATCGGGTCCTCTCATATTCAGCAGCAAATGTGCCAATGCACGCGCTGTACCAACCAACTTGGGGACCAGACTTCGGAAGTGATTTCCAAAGTCCCAGCCCCCGTCGAGTACGAGCACCAGATACCTCATAGAGGGCTCGATGCCAATCCGAGTGCCTCCTACTATGAGGCTGAATTTATCAGCTGTCTACCTCTAAGGTCACCTCGAGACGCAGCCGCCGGATTCACTCCACGAGGTGGGCAAAACCAACCGTGTGTAATGTAATTCACCCTGGCTCAACTGTCGTGAACTGATAGTTCCATATACTAACAAATGTTCCAATAGCACTGACACTTCACAAACATGTCAACCTATGACAGGCTAATCAGGTGAGCATAAATAAGGTATCACGTATAAAGTGTTAGTGTTATTTGAATTTATCTAAGCGTTTGCAAGGGCGAGTACACACAGATTGAACAAGGATGAATTTTGAAGGTCCCAACTTCTTCGAACAGTCCAAAATGTCTTGGTATAAAAAGTCACAAAACGTCCAAATGGCTGTGACCACACTACACACAAACCATAGTTCGAAAGTATTTCACATTTGTATGGCTTTTTTATGGGCAAAATATAAGTAGTGATAATTGGTGGAGAAAAAAACCAAAAAAAGTACCAAAAATCTATGATTTCATCACTGGAACTTGTTTCTCTAATTTTTAGTGCAACTTAAACTATGTAGTAAAGTATAACTTTTTACGATTTCAAACTGACTTGAATTTAAGCACCTACGGTTTCTCTCTAAAAATGATCGTATGGTTGGCTGAAGATAGATTTTGTGATCTGGATGTCGTAATAGCAGCTGTTCCCGGATCCCTCCTATCTCAGGCGCAGATTGGCACACCGTGTGGTTTTAGTCGGTCCGATTCCGACACACCACCCCGCCGTAAACCCCGGTGGGGTGACGGCCCGAGGGGGTTTCCACAGGTTAAAAAAAAAAAAAAGATAGATTTTGTGACATTACAGATGTTTAGATCTGACCTATACAAACAGGAATGACATCACATATCAGTTGTTTTGTTGCTTACAAGATTATACCAAAATAATATCTAAGGAAAAAATAAATAAAACAGAGAAATAGTATTTTACCATACTGTAAAATCTATTTAAAAATATTTATTTGTATAAAATTTTATGACACTAATAACAAACAAAAATATGACATAATATATGTACATGCTCTATATAAGACAAACATATTTTTATATTCTTCATCTGGTACTTAGATATCGACTCAGTTTATTTGACATCCTTACAAACAACGTCGGTTCATATTGTAATGGTAAGGCCAGTTCATAAAATTTAATTAAGGCAAGTCATCAGTCACCAAGAGGTTTGGGTCTTGTCACTGCTCATGCAAGATAACGTGGGGTCAGACGTTGCACTCACCCGAGTCCGTACCCTGATGAATGTACCAACGAACCTCAAATATGCTACCGCTAAAGCTCCTCAACTACTTTAACACCGTTTCTCAAAGTGTTTATATACTAAGGGGTCGTAGACCTAGATAGAAACACAAATGTTTAGCATATCATAATGTCTATCTTGTATTAGTATTTATAAGAGGTGCCGCGTAGACCTAAAATGTATCTTGAGTGTAGGCAGGTTAAATTGACTTGGGGAGCCAACCAAATTCTTTATAGAAGCACCAAACACTTGGTTGTTTGCAGACTTTTAGGAGCGATCTTGTAAGGTAGACAGCTATTTGTGTGGACACTCTCTCGTATTCAAGTATTACGTGGACAGCCGTTTCTTCTGCCTTGAGATGTAGTTAATAAAAAAGTTTTCTGTAACATGCATGATGGCGAGCTTTGTCATTTTGTGTACTTCACGAGTTCCAGAACAGTTGCAGTGACTCAGTTGAATAGTTGGCTACCGACGTTGCTAAGCCACTGCGTACCAGCTCATCGACAGTGTAGTTCCCTTTGTATTACTATGCCCTATGACTTATCTTATACTTATCTACTAAATTAGCTGTACAAAAAAACAATTTAAATGCACTCGAATGAATGAGTGAATATAATTATGAACTTTAACTTCTTTAACACTTGTTTATTTCACACAGCATTTTATATCTTATACAAGAAATCCATATATAACAATTTAACCGTATTTGATTTTGAACCAACTGATAAATAGAAACAGAAATTATATATTATGGATATTCCCAAGACACTACACAGTTGAAAAGCACTGGTCTAAATAACCCATGCAATTAATGGAGATGATAGAAAATAGCACTGGCCGTGTGACGACGGCTCAAGAAAATCGATTCATCCTCAAGTCACGCTCAACTTATGCGGCATATTATTCATAAGTTTGTTACTCTCGTCGACGGACGGTTCAAATGCAAACAAACCGCGATTCTAGCTATTAATCATTCAACGAGAATCCTTGTTATCTAATAGTGGCTGTAATGAAATAGTTGTTGGGTCACCTAATTGTAATTAATGTTAACCAACTGGCCACTGGTCAACTGAGGTGTATTTTCAATTACCCTCAATAGACGCACACCTTTCATTTGTTGCAACAGTTGTTACGTCTTAGTAAAGTAATAAATAGAATGACTTATTTGTAAATTGATATTTGACAAGCGACAACACCCTCATTATTAGATACTCGTTTTGTCAAATTGTACGCTTCGTGTATTTACTTTGTGTGTATTGAAATATAACGTCCATACAATGATCGTGATGCTCGTTACACGAAACAGCGTTCACCTTCTCACTCCTCATTAAAATTTGTACGACAGCTTCTAAATTCTACTCTTTTCTCCGCACCTCCATTTCAATATACAGGAAAAAGTGGAAGAGCGATGTGTACGGAGTACCGAGCCGGGCTGGCAAAACTTTTACCTCCCCAACCCATCGAGGGGGGCAAAAAGTGTTGCCGACGGGTGAGCGAGCTTACTTATAGCTATGTCGGGGAAAAGTTTTCCGTGTTGCGGGTAGGGGCTGAGGGGGGAGAGAGCTGACGCATGCGTGCCTCCACCATCGCAGGACCGACATGCCAGTCCTGCACAGGACATGGTCTACGATACAAGGATGTTACTGGTTTTCATATGATATGTACTGTTACGTAATGACGTAACTGAGTTTGTTAAGGTGTATTGTCTCAATCCTATTTTTCTTACAAGATACTTTTATATTAGTAGTTTTTAGCCACTTATTCTGAATTAATATTTTTTATTTCTTAACACTTTATACCAGTTATTATTTTCAAAGGACTAAAAATTAGTTAGGTTGTGGCAAGGGTACCAGGGAGGCAATCAATACTATGCCTCACACCCTAGCATGCTAAATAGTGACTATTTTTTGGCACCGCCTATGCCATAGTCTAACTCCGCAGCTACGACCTGTATAGCCTACGAGCGTAGCAAAGAAACTATTTGAATGCAGCAAACTTACATAAATTCTTGCTCCCATGATATAGTACGCAGCTAGGCTTCGCGGAAAAAGTTACACACCTATGAATAAATATGTCAAATTTTTTTTACCGCTTAAGTATTTTTGTTGCATTTTAAATAAACTTTCAAATATTTAGCTACACAGATTAAAGCATCGCGCACTACATACATATCTAATGAGTTACGACGTTGAACTTGAAAACGACTCTCGCGCAACTTCGAATAGGATTTGTTGCGACTTGTTGTTTGCTCCGTTTGTTACCAAACTAAATTTGAGTTGCTAAAGTTGTGGATATTTAAAGGGAACTTTTTCTCGGAGTCAACGCCCGAGCCGCTTAGTCCGTCACCCAGTTTCAGAGTACCAACAGAGTTATGGCAGTTGTTCGGAAACTACTTGTACCAGCGGGCAGAGGGCTGCAGTCGGAAGGTCATGGCGCTAATTTGACCTTGCCTTCAACTTGCGGACTGTTGTTGGGCAACACTGGGTCGTAGTTTGTAATTACTCGATGGTTATATGTTAGTACTCATAAGGACGTGATGGGATGAGCTGGTTCCGTACACCTTCGGTCTTTAGCTAATTTTTGAAAACAATAAAACTTTTGTGTTTTTTCGTAATAAATTTAAGGCCGTCATTAAAAACTAAAAATAAACCTGTAATGATTTAACGTTAAACGACAAAATGTTATTTTTTAATATAAATTTAAACAAACAAAATCCTTTTTTTCTTTCAGGTTATAAAATTAGAACAATTATTTCTAGTAATGTTATCCAAAAACTAAAAATCACGATCAAATATCACGATCACTGTTATACATATGTATATAACACACTATGAGTAAGTCACGCTCATGTTTATTGAACACTTTTATAAAATAATTTATTTGTTATATACATACGTACTCAAAAGTTGCTCAATAATAACATAATTAAAAAATTAGTGTCTACTACGCGTTTGGGACTAAGTCTTTTTCGTATGTTCATTAACAAATTCGCAAAAAAATATATTTTCGGCATATCTCGCTTTCCCTTTTAAGATATCGCGTATTTAAATGTTTTTTAAGATTATGTTATCGTAAAATTGGCAACAGATTCTGAATAATTATAATAAATTTCTTATTATGCTATATGTTTTCTCTTAGAAGCTTAATAAACATATATCAATAATTACATTGTATTGAAGTTAAAATCTCTCGTCTCGCACGGATAATATACGAAAATATATTACACACATACGCGTATGTGTGTATGTACGGGAGACTAGTCATCGGTATCCTTGATTCTCTCTTTCTCTTACGGTTTTGCGTCACGCGTTACATCTTTCTAGACTCGGTTCATTATTAATAATACTTATTTCCAAGCACAGCAAGTTTTGTACAAAAAAAAGATACAGTTTTATTGTAGAACTTCTGCCTTACACTTACGATTAAATGTCAATATGATCAGTTGCACATCACATCTCAAAAAGGTTTCAACATTTATTATTATTTTTTAAATAAAATTAATAACATGTTGGATAACGTTAAAACTTAGACATTTAGGACACTATATATAGATATAATATATTACCATATCCAGTAACTATAATTGACACATAGCTTAAGAATATACATTAATTTTACTGATCATTAACAGTCAGTTAACTGTTCCTGACTGAATTAGTTTCATTAAAGATACTTGCCTTAGGGAGACAAGATATTTGCGTTGTCATTACTGGTAATCTCAAAATCTTTCTGACAAAATTCTCTTCCATAAAACACTTTAGGAAAAAAGAGCTTTGCATAAATGTTGTCACACATTTTGTAACTGATACATGCTTCTTTCTTGATTTTTAACAGAAACTTATTACAAAACAATTGAAATAATATTATAAATTTTAATTATTTTACACATTTACCAATAAACTAGTCTATTTTAGTCCATATTAAATATTTATATTTAAGTCACCATATCTGATTCACAACAAAGCTCGTAATTAAATCCATTTTCTAAAATCCATTTTATAATCAAAAGCCATTCTTATCCCGCATAAAGAGTCCTGAAATCGTCTTAATTAACTGAACATTTCGGCCGTCAAAGGCTTCAAACAAATTGGCCACGACAAATAATGCGGTAGATAATAGACGTTTAGAAGATCCGAACGAGGCCGAACATTGGCGGACTACCGCTTGAGGGCTCCACCACCTCACAGCACCTGGATAACAAAATTAATTACAGCCCAATAAGGAAATATTAACCGGACGGTTAATAAGCTTCGGGGATACACCACAATTAAATTGGGAGGGTCTAACAGTCATTATTTATAAACAATAATATATCAAAGCGATATTTTCAAGATGGTGCCTGCCGCAGCGATGCGTCATGCCATGCCATGGTTAGCTTTTAGAGAGTTCATTCTTCAGATATTTATAATAAAAGGGTTACAATAAATTGATACATTACCTAGAAAGATAGAAATAAATTATATGTAGGAGTTATTAGTTGTATCCCTGCGTAATCATTTCAAAAATGCAAATTATGTTATCGTTGTTAGAAAACTCATATTCAGATACGATATAGTTTTGTAGTATTTGCCCACTTACTTATTGTAAGTGTAATAGTTTTACTGTATGCCAGAGATTTAGCTTTAGAACTTTAAAAATGTCGTAGCCTGATTATTGTCGAACACTCTCACTCTCTAAGTTTCTCATCTAGATTTAATGGCAGATTTGTTGAACCTTCGCTTATTATGTAGTCTTTTTCAAAGTTGACTTTTGAATTACTTTACTTTTTAATATAAATCACTTGTTTTGACAACAATTTTTCAGTATACTAAAATAACACACCAAAAAATGGCACCGAGAAAAATACCAATATTACAAATAATTTAATTATGTCTATAACAGTCAATAAGACGTCCGATTACTTTTGACTGCTAGTATGTTCAGTTTTACGGACCTAAAAGTCAGTTTTCATAAAAAGAGGCCTGAATGTTGCAGGGATGTGACCAGGTGTGACTTATATTGTCATACAACATTTTCTCTATATTTCTAAATCATTGACGTAAGCACATAAAACATTTATCAGGATTTCACAAGAAAACGTGAAAACGTGCGCACAATTAAAACATGTGCACTTAGTCAACTGATAGCAATCACCGAAGAAAAAAAGTTTTCAAATTAATGTGCTTATAATAAATTTGACCACTCCGGTAGCAACCTATATAATTAAATACTAAATTTTAATGTATCCGTTGAAGTAAAGTGATATGACTTGAATTGTTAGTGGCATACACATTATGTGTGAATTTTTTAATTTACATTTCAAGTAAACAAATAAGACTCACGGAATGGTACTCTTGCCTTGCTACCTACCTACTATCTTAAAAAAATGCTTATTATTATATAACAACAAGCATTTTTTTTATAAATATGTATGTGTGTGTTGTGTTATGTATATGTGCCCAACATATAATAGTGTCTATGTATAAGTCGTTGCTTCTGTATATGATGCCAGTTTTACATCACACATATATAATACAAACAACAACATATATAAACAATGTCAAGTTAATTACTCGTTATCGTCAGTCAGACCACTAAAGTATACTAGACTCTGAATAAAAAAACAATTGTAAAAGTTGACAGATAAAAAGATTTTTACTGAAGGCTACGGTCACATTCACAAATAAAGTAAGGTTATCACACATTAAAAAAAGAAATGATAAGTACAAAAACAAAGCTTTAATTTTACTTGGAAATTCAGAAATATAACAACAAGAACTACATTCATTTTGTTTATAAATCCCTGACAAGCATGTAAAATATTTCCTTGTTTTTCAATATGCCTTAGTAACCCAATACACAGAAACATATTCCAGGAACCCTTTTGTCAGTACAAGTAAAGAATATTTTATTATATGCAGTGTTCGTAATACAGTGGATTGGAAATTATTAGAAGAAAATAAGCAGTAGGTCGACGTCTACAGCGAGCAAAACAGGGCGTACACCGTATTTATGGTTATATGACGCAAAACTTTCCAAGCGTAGGAGCTAAAGCCATCGATTTTCAAAACTTTTTCATGGAAATAAACCTACTTTCGTTGTGTACGCAGGGAGTTCGATGTGTGCGTTAGCCGAGGCCACTCACACAGACAAGCTGTGTTGGAGGTCACGTTTTGAATGGATTACATTGAAATATATCTTTTAAATTAATATTGGTGCAAGAGCTATAAAGTACAATATAAAGCCGTTTATAATTAATACCACAGAAGCAAGCCAATTGCCCAGCATTTATTTTTAATGCAATTTCTCATTGTAAAAAAGAATAATTATTTTAAACTGACTTGATCCTGTTAAGTATCACTCTTAAGAAATGTAAGGAATACACATTTTTAGTTAAAGAATAATAGACTCTTTTAATTTCTTTATTCAGGACAACGTACCACAATCTTTTTCTTTTTATTTATACATAAAAATTATCTTGTATGTCCTTTATTAATGTATCTTGTAACATATCACAGAACCATCGACCGTTTGTATCAAGCGAACACACACATACAAAGTCGACGTACTTGTAATGGGTCCGCAAAGAAAACTTTTTAAAACTTTTCCACCGAGGCAATATGGCTCGTGTTCTCAGCCGTTATGTTTTATTTAGGTAACGTTGTACAGTCTCTCTCTTGCCTACGAATATACTTATATGAACGAAAGGAATGGATATAATTTTCAGCGTACTGTTCAGTTGCACGGCTGCCTTGCCCGGGATACGAAGTAATTATTTCTATTCTGTCATTGCCGTGTATTTTTTATGTGCTGTTGTCATTTCGTAGGTTGCAATAGGGTTCTAGATGACTACAGTGTCCACTAAATTAGAATCTTTAAATAAACAATAATGTGCACGAGATTAGCTTTTGACGGCAAAGCCTTTGAGAATTTTCGTTGAGGCGTGGGAATTTCACTGCAATACGAAATGAAAAAAAATTGTCTACATGCTCAAGTTTAAAATTTAAGCTGATTGAAATAAATTAATGCTCAGTGTATAGAATAATTTACAGTATTATATTACACAGTTTTGAAGTGTATCATTTGAACCTGGATCAAAGAGTTTATAAGCATATTTACAAATATGTAGTTATACCACGTTTAAAATTTATCTCATTACGTCCAGTTGCTGAAGGTGACTGATAATATGTAGTGGACGGATTTGCCAAAACAACGATTTAACTTAATTACATAAAATCGTTACCTTATACTTTGCATTGAATGTAATTCATGTATTCAATTTATTCCATAATTGTTTTCGTATATTTTACAGCTGCTAATGTATAGGTTCACAAAAAACGATCAGGTTTCAAGAGTGCAATCTCACGGTGGTCGTTTATCAAGATCGTCATCTGATTGGGGCGAGCTCAGCTGTGTTTTATTGTCGAAACACACGCCTATCCAAATTTTAATTTATATTTCCTTTCGTCTACCAAAATTGGAGTACAATTTTCAATTGCTTTTGATATATATTGCAAAAACATTAATATTTCAGTTCTAGAAGATTATTTTGTATTTACTTACATATGTATATTCTACTACACGGTAATAAACTATTATTTTTGCGAATCATAGTGAAAAAGTGTGTCAGTTTATAATGTGATCACAAGTAAGGTAGAAAATAGACATGCTTAAACTTTTTAGACAATCGATGAACGGCAATACTTTAGCATATTATTAAGCCATTTTGACTAAAGAAATACCACGGTTATACGGAACACCGATGTTAAGCAAGTTTTTATTTTTGTTTAAAATAGTTGTGAAATTACCAGAGCTAAAGTTATGAGAACAACATCTCTCCTTTTTCTATTCTAGAGAGAAGTGGCACTCAAAGTGCTGCAAGTAATTGTTTTATACCCCCTGTACCATACAATGACATTGATCAGCAGCGGAAATGTCCTAGAGTAATAATTAAAATTTCCGGATACAAATAACTACGATGATCTTGGCGTTTCATAACTTAAAATACGGTCTGAACTTTATTTTAAAGAAGTTTCATTAGCTGAAAATATTTTTGTCGTTCTTAATGTTTACCGATGTTGAAGAAAAATTTAAAACAGATTTTCCATAAAATAAAATCTAAAATTCACTGCATAAAACACCGTAATAACGTTTCCCTTAATCTTAATGCTCATTTTAAAAGCTGGGGCATTATCAAATAGATGTAGAGATTCAAAGTGGGAGAGGTCCAAGGCGGTCGCCGTACCTCGTAAATTATAGACTTTCTTTGTTTTATACTCTCATTACATAGATCTTTCTAGAGGGTGCTTGAATTCGTATTATGGGTATTTCTTATGATTTATACTTTAAATATATATACAAAGCGTTTTATTTGAAGATCCTCAGATTTTATTTCATGTCAAATTAGATAACATTTTGTTGGGTACTTCCTCAAGTGCCTTTTTGTATATGCAATTAAAATATTTAAGATAATTAAATACTTTCACACAGTAATGTGTGTAATTGTAAAAACAATGTAATTCCTATACCATTTAAATATACAATTTATTATAATATCCCTTTTAATAATTTACTTTCAGTTATATTCCTTAAAGGGTAATCTTTTGTGTGAGTACAAGAGGACAGATCAAGTCTTATCAAACCTTATGACGTCTTCATATTTTCATGCTGTGTTTTTTAGAATCGAAGTGTTATTTAAACACACTATTAGTCTATGTGTAATTGAACACTTGATTTAAATATGCATGACTAACCTTGTAAGGTTTTATAACAATTCAAACGAATATTTACGAATGTCAGCCATCAATTGCTTGCTGCCCCTATATATGTTAAATCATTATTTGAAATATACTTGTCATCGTATTGTCAGCTCACGCAAAGCTAGTGATGCGTTAAAATACAGAAGTCGCAATGTAAACAGAACACGGAGTGACATTCCAGCTTTATCTGCTGAATCAATTAATGCTAGTGGGGCTGTTCGTGCCTGGTACGGTAGGCACCACTGGTATGGAATGGTAGGCTTGGCAGTCTTGTTCGTTATCTACAAAAACTGTATGATGACGTAGAGAACTTCAGTAAAAAAGATTGTTGTTTAAGTCTTTGAAATACTGACCTAGATGGGTTTATCTTGATATAAACGTAATGGGAAAGGATAGTTTATATAGGAGTCTGCTACTTATATTCTTATTACCATGTTCTAATAGCAATTTTTTACCAATTCGATGGTATTAAATCGGATGTGATAAAAAATGAAGAGTTCTATTGCAAGTGTCCAAACAAATGGAAGCCTATCGATATAATCAGTTTCCTATAATATAATGTGTGTATTATTTACTCTGCGAGGCGGCACGGATGTGGCAATCGTGGCGCATCCGGCGCCGGACCGAACGCACGCCGCATCCGCCCGCCACGCCTCTGGCCTCCAAGCTTCCACATCTCTCGGAAATTCTATTTTGTTATTTTAGGGATTTTGCGCACGCTGAAAGCTTTACGATGTTGGTTTTGATTATAAAATTATTGTTTTATTAACTTCATAATGGAACTCATATTTTGCTTGTTCGACACAAAACTTGTGTAGGTTTTGTGTTAATTTTGTATGGGAGAGTTTTATTCTGTATTTTTTTGTTACAGGTAACATTTTTAAGCAGCACGCTAGAAGATTATTGTTAATTTAGACATTAAAATTTCAAATTAGGAAACTATAT
This sequence comes from Hypercompe scribonia, assembly GCA_949316085.1. NCBI lineage: Eukaryota > Metazoa > Arthropoda > Insecta > Lepidoptera > Erebidae > Hypercompe > Hypercompe scribonia. The sequence goes on along the minus strand of OX438972.1, from coordinate 6,912,938 downwards.
CAAGCTACAAATCAAAATGTCAAATTTTCTCGCAAATAACGGTTATGTAAAATTGGATGAGATTGAGCTTAGTAGCATATTAAGAAAGGTATAAATTCAGCAGCTGATGATGAAAGGTAAGGTGATCATGATATTTTTTTTAATGCTAACAACAACATACAAACACTAAATTCCTTTAGAAGTGACAGTGGTTTATAACAAATAATCTTAATATCAAGATCTTTCAAACTGTCTACCTACGATCTGTACATGCAGGATCGCTTATCTACGGTCCTACTTGTTAAATTATGGGTTCGATTCCTACCCGAAGATCATTTGTGATGTGTTTGGGTGCCATATTCCTATAAAGTGTAAATATTAAGACATTTATAGTTAACTTCCTCCGAGCCACTTTTTTCCTAATTAGGGTAAGGTCGTCTTTAAAGGCGAACCTAACCTAAATTACTGCGATTCTACTGGCATTCGATTTTTACACTGACGCGACTGTCATCAGACCATGTCAACCTGAGGCGAAATAGAAACTCTGTAGAAAAACTGTTGTTGAACTTTTTAGGACCCGTAGGACCCGTAATGATTGCCCAACATCTTCGTATGGCAACCGGGACCGACGGCTTAACGCATATTTTGAGGCACGGAGCGATCTCAGTATGTTACGAATGATCGTCCATCATAGACCGACCTGATTAACTTTACAAAATGTAAGCCTACGCGGTTACGACTAAGCGACGAGTCCCACAGAAATAAATAACTATTAAACAAAATGCAGTTCTTAAACAAAAAATCAACGAATACATGAACTTCTTTTGTGATGGACAGATTGCTTAATAAAACCATGTCAATCTACTGGTGTTTTTAATTAAAAAAACAGTACAATGTTGTGTTCGACTGTTTTAATAGCTGGTAATAAACACGAACCGTTGCATTCAACAAACTTGCTCGTTTTTTGGCAAGTAACATCATTTTATAGTTTATTTCTTAGTTTAAAATATAGACAGATTATAAAACTAATCTGGTGGATAGAAATCCGCGCCATTGCAGCATCGTCACGTGCATCGGAATGGTGCATGTGTGGTATTGTAGTTTATGTCAACGAGTGAGATATATCGCCCATTGACCCCTCAGATATTTTCACAAAATAAAAGTAATAAACAATGTAAAAATATCATAACCGTTCTATGGTATATCTACAGTTTGTTAGCATACAATATACCTTAGTTGGTAAAAATAATTTATGTAAAAGTGCCTCGAAAAAAAAACTATCTCGGTGACGCAGCGGTAGTTAAAGCGACTGTTGTGCTTGAAGTCTCATGTTTCATGCCCGGTCGGACCAAATGTTTGTATGATCTACAAATATTTGTTATACAAAAAAAAGATATTAGTATCCTAATAGTCAGTTTAGTTATCACAGCACAAGCTTTGCTTAGTTTGAAACTAGATACATACATATATATATATTTATGCGATCACACTTAGAAGACGGTTAGGACTACCGCGTATCCTCCGTAGTAGGGAAGTCAGTCGACCGCCGTCTGTGTGAGCGTCGGCGAACATGTCAGAAGTATTACAACACTGTGGCAGCCCTTCACAGCATCCTCAACGCATTGTTATACTGAACCCGAAAAGTATTTATAGTCTTCTGTGTGTAATTTATCTAACGACTACACGTGTAAAATGTCTGACAATAACCTTAAAAAAATGTAAATTTACACGTGCAAACTATTAAACTTCGAACCAGCATGTTGCTTCTGACCACCAGCGTTCTATATATCACTTTATAAAAATAGAATTTAAAATAGAGTTTTGCTTCTATTGAAAATAAGATAGAAGTAAACGGTTTCTGGATTGTATACTATACATATTCTTGTTCCATCACATCATATTCATCCCCCTGCCAAAGTTTTACCAAAGTTTATTGTTTATTTTTCTATATTAAGAGCCTGCCAAAGTGACTCTACTCTGCCTGATGGAAAGCATGATAGAATCCAGGAGTTGAGGTCACTATACTCATTACAAATGCAGACAATGCAGTGTGATGACACACTCCATGGCGGCCTAGTGAGATGCTTTTTCACGCTCCGCTTGGGAACGTAAAAGGCATGACAGTCATCGTGGCAGTGTAAGGCTCACACAGTTATCATGATAACTGTCACCCCTGCATCAATGGGCCTCCGGTCTGGCACTCGCCAACGAAACACGACAACACGGATGCTAGCGCTTTAGGTTGGTCTTCTGTGGGAGGGTACTACCCTGGTTGAGCCGGCCCGTTCGTGCTGAAATCAGCGTGGCTCTTTTACCACTTTTTAATATTTTAATAGTAACTGCATTAAATGATGACAGAATTACGATATTAAGATCCCTAAAATAATTTAAACTACTACAAAAATTACATATTTTAAATCTTCTTAACTTTAAGGTTTACCACAAAGTAAACGTCTTAAAGTTAGGTCTTCTTCTTCCTTTTTAAAATAATAATATCAGGATTAAATTTATTGAAAATTAAAATTAGCACAATATTTAAGTCTTACTCGTACTTCTACTTTTCACGAACTGTCAATCTGTATCACTTGCAAAGAGATCTTATAAAAAGAATAAGAATGATAAAGCTACATACAAAATAACAATGTTGTAATTTTTGTGCTAAACGAAAACAAAAATATTTTTAAAATATTAACTACAGCAACTACAGCAATTTAAATACAACTACGATACATATATTTGGTGAATGTCGCGGCAGTATCACGACACGGGTGCGGTAGCGGTCGCATAAATATCAATGGTAATTAGCCTTCTACCACGTTTTCTTCATGGCGCAGCCTTAATTTTTGTGTCACGTGATGTCTGACAAGTAGCTAAATAGGAAATCCAGTTTTTCTCTCCAAAAACTTCTTTTCTTTATCTTTTGTTGTTATTTCTAAAGGACAATTTACGAATGTGCTAAGTTTTTTCGTTTTCGTTTCGGAACAATTAGATATTTTAGTCGTCTGTTGTATAATATTGCTTTTCTTTTTTCTCCAAAGCGGTTTATTTTTGCCTTGGTTTTTGTTTTTATGAAGTATTTTAATTCAAATAAAATGAAGGCTTATGTTTATTAACGAGAATAAACTTTTGAACTAAATTAAATTGCCTTTATTAAAATTGGAATTCGGATTAGATTACGTATCATGTGCATGATCATTGAAATTAGATTTCGTAGTTTTCTAAACTTTGGTAGAACCATAATTCTCTTTACATGATAAATATGCACAAATTACAATAAAATTACGGCAGGAAGTATAGTGACATTTAGTATCACGTGCGTTGTGTAACTGTCGTTCATTAGATAGTGTTGACAGTGCATGCGTGCGCGCCGCTCGCGCCTGGCACGGCCCTATCGCGCCACCATCGATGACTAATAAACCACTACAATTTTATATGCACACTACAAATGGACCTTATCCAGTTAAACATACAGCTCAGATTAAACTTTCATGTCGATAAACAAAAGTTAGCATAGTCGTAATCGCGACCAGTTACTACCAACTTTTCTTTGTATCAGATGACTATCTTATTATTTGAAATATAAGGATCAATTTTGAAGAGAATAAGCCGAAAATAAAGTAGTTTCAGTTATAATCGTGACCACTTCTAGCGAACACTTTAGAACTTCACCCCCGAATTGAGCGGTCCGTGTCAAAATTATGCACGTAGATAGGCAATACTATCGACGCACAATTTATATCTGCGGCGTGGGAAATTATTATATCTTTATTACTACTTCGATTCAGGGCTTTGTCGTGACGATGTCATGTACAAAGTATTAAAAACATTTATGAATCTTCTTGTACAATCAAAATATATTTTATGCCTTTATTTTTATTTTATAACATAGTGATTTCATTAGTTTTAAATAAAGCTTACTTACTACTCCCAATGATGTTTAGGAAGAGTATAGGCAAGATAATTGCCGATTACAGTTTTACTAATTGGAGTAAAACGTAAGGAAGAAAAGGAAATATAAATATAATGGGAAAAGAGACTTATATTATTATATTATATTATATAAAAGAGATTTTATATAATATAATTTAGTATAGAAGACTCATGAAAGGAATTTATAAAGCGAAAGTGTGTGAAAGTGTCGGAAGCGATCACCCACGGCAAACTTTTACCGACCAAATTAGCGATGTTCTGGAGAAGGGCCCATGCGAAAAGTGCCAAGAACCGATGAGAATGCATGCAACGATTGATGAATGTGGACATATCAAAAGAGATTTTTCAGTATCGTAGCAAATGGAGATCAATTGTCTCTGCTTACCCCTATGGGAAATACGAGTAGACATGACTTTATGTATATATGTATTAATAATTTAGTCACCTTTCGCTTTGTAGTTCTAATCTTTGTCTTTGTTCAGGGATACGCTTTTAAACGTTATCTTTTATTTTTAATAGCAATAATTCTAAGTAATAAATAAAAGGATCTTTATGGTACTTCATTTGAACTAAAAGTTAAACTACCCTTAGTAAATGAAAAATAAATAATTTTTAATAATAATTCTTATACAAGAGACAGCTAGCATATATTCCCCCATAGTCTAACCATTTTATATAAATACTAAATTTTGTTCTGTATGTATTTATGTATATATCTTTTTTTCTTAAGTAATTCATTGTAATTTATAAGTATATATAATTTATAAGTATATATAATTATATATAATTATTCATTACTTCTCTTAAAGATACACGTGCATCTACCATGTCAGTTACTGAACCACCTCAAGGCTGTCTGGTAGAGAATGCCATATGGCATTAAATTCGCCTCATACAAGTGTTATGTAGGAAGTATTAAAATAAAAAATAATAACAATAATATGTAGTATTTATTAACAATAAAAAGTCAGATCGTTGAAAAGTAAAACCTTGATGAAATTTCCTCGAAATACTTGCAAAGTAAGACTAAACCGTGGCATTACGTGGCGTACTTATCTAGGTTATGTAAGATACTGAAAGTCTCTAAAGTTTTATCTTGAGTACCGGTCGAGCACCTTTAGATAACTCATTTCGCAATAGCCCGAGGCAATTAAAAAGGAAGGGTAGTACTATCGTTAAGCGGAAGAGGCCACCGTCTTAACAAGAATATAATGCAATTTTAAAATAATCCCCGCAAAAAAGAAATTAATGCAGGCACCTCGCTAGATTCCCTTTTTATCTCTTTAATTGGTTTTCACATCTTACAGTGTAAAAAATATCGTGTTCTTTGTAATCTCGGGCGATGTTTTAATAAATATAACGAAGTGAACCGAGTTGGAGGGTGGAAAAAATATTGTAGCCCTTAAATAAACGTTCACACTTGAGAGATCAACGGGACGGTGCGCACGCGATTTATTGGGAAATAATTAAGAAGTGACTGTGGATGCTTTCGGGAAAAAAATGTTAATTAACCTTACTCTGGTCTTAGATTTTTTTGAATTTATAAACATTCATTACATACAAATACAAAGATTTATTTGACACCGACTTCATTATATAGGATGGGCCACGAATTAGTTAACATTTGAAAAAATCGTGTAAAAATCCATTGATGTATTATAAAAATTGATTATTTACAAGAAAACTATTTAGTTAAAATTTATTATCTTAAACTTACGTCGTTTAAATGACCACCGTTTCGACGTTTACACTTTTCTAAGCGAGCATTAAATTTTTTCAATACTCTCGGCAAGGAGACCGAGAAATCGACGACATCTCTTCGCTGATTTTTTTATAGTTGACGTAGTGTATTTGGTTTACTGATGTAGACAAGAATCTTTAAATGAACTCGTAAAAAAAGTCTGCTGGGGATAGATCTGAACTTCTGGGTAGCCATAGCATGCCGCCTCGTCTAGAAGTCAGCTTTTCCGGAAACATGTCTTTCTGGAACTCATTGGATATGTGACAAGTAGCAACATCTTGTTGAAACCATGTTACGATTGTCGCCACCAAATTTCAGTAGCATCGGTCTCGAAAATGCCCGTAACATGTTTGCGCGTTGTATTAGATTCAAATGTTAACGAATTCTTGGCCCACCCTATATTTTCTTATATTTGTAGATTTGCGGATTAAAATATTCTGAACCATTTCAAAACGCCGTCATCACAAACACATCTTTCTATCGGAGATACAATCAGCTTGATTGTATCACAAATATATCTCATGAAAAAACTTCCTCTATACATGTAATACCTTTCTTAGCGGTTTTATCACTCCTTCAGCGGCTCTCAACAGTTTTTATAGGCAAAACTTCGGCCATTGCCGAATAATGCATAATATTGAATAGTTTTTTTCTAAGAAAAGGATATTAAGTATAATTATATTACATGTTTTTTATGTTGAATGTAAATTTCTTTGTTTATAGTTCTGGCTTTATTAAAGCAGGAAGTTGAATGTTGATGTTAACAAAAATAAAAACAAATGAAAAAATCCACGCACAGTGTACACAAGTTTTGACAAATCAGTGTAATGGCTTACGGGCAATCAAATAACAAAAGAAAAACAGCCACTATTATCGTATTTTAGTTTTAAGAAACAGTTGTAAAATGAAGCAAGTACATGAAAGAATTTATTATTATTAAATTTTTATAAGAACTAATGGAAGACGCTAAAACATCTTCTACAGTGTAAATGAACTTTTTCAATAAAGATTGATACATTTGTATGAAACATAATTGTGTACATAATAAATAAACGATATGTAAAACAATAGTCAACGTTATCACGTTCACCGTAACCTAAAAAATTGATTACCATCTAATTAGTATCGACTTACTGTAAAAATGTAAATACAAACGAATATCATGATGCCATAATACCTGTAAACATATGTAAATAAATCAAACTGTCATTAAAAACAAAACCATAAATCTGAAAAAAACAACCAGCCTATCTTGACAAACTAAAATAAAACTCGTCTCATCGTGACGAAACAAATGAAATCACAACACTTACAATGCCGTACGCAAAGTAATGTAATCCACTCATAAAGCCGGCATTAATCCTTCCACTCGGCAGTACTGTCGTGTCATCAACGGTAGTCGAAATTTTAATCACCGCCGGCTCGCCTCGCCCCGCGAAATCCCTCCGTCGCCCCGAGGCTGCGGACGGCCGTTCCTTACACGATATTCCCATTACTTAGTCCAGGGCGATAATAAAATTTAATATAATGCCACGAGGAGGCGGATGCGGCCACAACGGAAGCTTCAGTCGTGTGGACGGATGTAGACGACGAACGTGAAATATTCAAAATAATAATCTGTGATTCATTTATTTCTATTTCTATAGCGCAGAAATATATTGTTTAAAATATTTAACAGAAAAAAAATATATGAAGTATATTACATAATCCTTCGTCTTAAAAAAAAGAAGTAGACATTTTCATGAACATATTTCAGTAAACGGTATTCTTAATGGACGGCTTTTCAATTTTGACGTTTGCATTCTTAACCTTTTCTACTTATTTTGAAATTTAGATAATACGTTTTGTTTTGTTTGTTTATGTATATATATATATTTATGATCAACCTATCACCGTCCACTATTTTATTTATGGCTGTTTATTAAAATTTAAATTGTAAGTTTTTAACCGATCATATAAACGATTCCAGGGCACATAAAAATACCTGATTATTACTAATAATAAGAATTCTGTGCAATAAATCATATTTATAGATAATTTAATAATACCTCTAACAATTAATACTGCTAATAAAGTTATAAAACGATTTTGTCACTTAACATACAATTTGCAAAAAAAGTATTACCTTCTTATAATGCAGGAGTTTTTCTGAAAAACTATCCATCAGATTGAGTATCAGTTCATCAAAATAATAATTTACTAGTAGATCTGAATTTACTGTTTAGTATATTAAAAACCTAAATGAAGGTTAGGTTAGTCATATCTAGAAATATCACATAATAAAATATAACACTAAGATATTTTTGTAAAAGAATTAAGTAAGATATAACAAAACACACATAAAACAAAAATATGTATAACAAATCCACCAACAAATCTACTAATAAATCCACTAACAAATTCTATCCACAAAAAATATATACTAATAGCTTTAAATCAAGCAGGCCATAAAATATAAAATTTGAAACATTTTAAAACCAAGAAATACTTCGGAAAGCAATAAAATAGCGCAAGTGCCTTACACCGCTGCAGGCAGTCGAAGGGTTGCACCCGTTCACCAAACGCGTCCTGGGTCCAAGAATAAAGGGGTACAGGGCAAAATTGAGAAATGGACCGGCTAACGTCGTTACCTCACCCTGCAGAAGCGGGTTGAATGAAAAATGTTTTGTTATTGTTATGTTACTAGTAAAATGTAAGATAGCTTTAATTTCTTTTCAACTAAAGTACGGTATAAAAAAAATTGTAAGTAGATAACACTAGGTGAATTATACTTAAAATGTTCAAAATCAAGGTATTATTAGCGATTGCTTACCACTGATTAAGCGAAGTTTATGTGATTATAATAAATGCAGCAAAAAAATTATAAACACGTTTTCAAAATTCGGTCACAAACAAACAAACGTTCGAGTGAAGCCAATAAAAGCATGTTATTTGCATTAAAATCAAAGTTTTAACATAATTATAACAAGACAAAATCCAAATTTTTTGAGGTATGTGGTAACCATATTATACTATATTATACTTGTATATAAATTTGCTAATATTCTTAAATCATAGTAATGTTCTTCCAATCTTCAAGTAACAATACAGTTTAATTCAAGCGATCACGGACAAAATTAGTAGAACAAACTCGTTGAAGCGTGAAACCCAATTAAAATATTTTCTGTTTAAAATCGGCTAAGAAACACGAAAGCGTGGCATTAATTGCCAACACCAAGGCAAAAGGTTCGCCAGGCGCCACAACTCCTGCACTTTTAAGAACTTACCGACCTGAGGATGCAGTAAACTCATTAACGTGAGTGCGGGCACTTATTAGACAAGGTGTAGTACCCCTGAGTGAAGTGTAATACACACTGCTTAGGAATTTGAAATAAAATTTGAACTTTAAATAAAAGTTAAATTAGATTTCCTTTTTAATTTTAGAGTTGCTAGTGCAAATAAATTAATGGCAATCCAATAGTTGAATATACAAAAGATAATGAATTCGTCTTACAATCTTTAACGACTTATGTATTCCTTTTAAATTATTTCAGAGCTGCTAAAAAATCAGTATACTCTAAATCAAATCTACTTTTATTTCAAAATTAATTTACCATCATATTAAAAATTTTAATTTACATAACAGGTACTTTAACAAAAATATAATGTAACATGCGGTAACACAAAAATATTATTAAAGTAAAACTTAAAATAAGAATTGTTATAGCCAAAAATTAAGCAAAGCAAAAAATTTTGTATTCGTTCATCAAATTAATTAAGTATTTTAATTTTTTGAAATCTATAGAAATACCTAATGTAGTTTCTTAGTTTCGTTTTAGTATCTAAAATTCCGTGAGACTTCAATGTTAGTTTCAAATATCCTCTAATTAAGATGTTTTGTTTAAGGTACAAGAAAATTATCAAGAAATTAAATTACCGTATGTCCCTTTGGTAACCGTACCCGGCTTAAGAATTCATTCCTCGCAAGTTGCCTTTAGCTAATACAGACGCGCCAACACTAACTTACCCGTGAGTAACGAGAATATATTTTAAAATCAACACGTACTCACTTTACTCACATGAGTACAAAAAGAAAATGTTATCACTACGTATATAAAGTTTGAATTAAATTTATGAATAATTACATTAGGCAAGATAAATGTTATTTGAGTAAATAACCTTTTTCAAAACAATTGGTTAGTTTGTAGATATATCTAACTAAGTAGAACCATATAAGATATAACTCATAAAAGAGTTTTTAATTATTTGAAGCGATTTAGGATAGGGTACATTATTTTTTATATTTAAACGCTGCCTAATATAACTTATCTTCCATTCCGTATAGAAACATACTTTCTACTTTACTACTTATTACTTATTTACTTTTTACTTATTTACACATTAGGGTAAGCAAATTACAATTTTCGTTACTAATTATAAACGCCTAAGTGTACAATTTTACAGTACTTTGTTAAATCAATTTACTTAATTTTTAATCTTTTCACTTGTAAATGTTGAAGTGGACTTAATGCCTTAGACATTAAAAAGCATCTTAGGATTATGCAAATAAAAATAGTTAGAGTACGAGTACACATATTATGAACTAAGTAATTGTTAAATTTTTACTAAGTCAATTACAATTGCCAGAGATTGAAAAACTCATTTTATTAAAAAAAACGGTATCATTAATCAAATTTGGGTCGATTAGATCTAGTAAAAGGTATTAAAAAATATACCTTTAAGCATGTTAGGTCTAGTCTGTTACGACAGGTATAATTACCGACAACATCTTTGTAAGACCTTTTCTTTAATTTGTATCTGTTTTATATTCCTTCTCCCTATACGTTAGTAATCATAAAGTATTCATAATTCAAAATGTTCTTACCAAACAACAACAAACCCAGCTGCACTAATCAAAGTATCATTATAAATTTTAATACAACACAACACATCGGAGGTGCAGTGGCGTATTTGCCTTCTTACGTCGTAAATCACCCCGGGTCGCTCATCCGGTAATTAACCGTATGACTCGGGGTTTTACTCCAAATCTCGCAGCACCACCCTTTCACGTCACACGTTCCTTTCTAGTACGAAGGTGATTTAATAACTGCTGCAATATTATTGTACTAAATTTTATTTCAATTAAGTATCGAATTGACGCGTAAAATATTTGTAATATTTTTCAAGGGTCGTTTCATTACTTCAAGATACAATAAATCTTTTGCATAATTTACATTTTTCATTTCCAAAAAAATTTAACGTAGATTATAGATATCATAGTGCCAATTTTACATTTTTAATTACCTAAAACAATTTTTGTTATATATCTACAGTTTATTTAGGATGTTTTAATTTCATTCCTTAATCTATCGGTCTATGCTTTTATTAATCTACGTTTTAAAACGTTGGTTTACCATATTTTATTGAGGGCCCGTTTCACCAGTTCATGATATAGTTTCAGATAGTTATCTAACATATCACACTATTTAACAGATAAAAGTTGGTAAAATAAAGGTATATAGTTATCTGACATATTTATATGTATTAAAGACTTCTATTAAATCTCTGATTGTCTGGCAGAAAAGTTTTTTCTTTTGGTTATAAATAATCTACTGGTATGTAAATGATGAAGCTTACCTTTAATATTTTAAATATTGTAAACTATCTATCTATCTTATACATCAATAAATAATTTATTTATAATTTAAATTTTTCGTGCGAGAACACCCACATAGAATTTTCTTACGTTATATAAAGAAAGATTAAATTATATTTATGCAAAATTAAATTCAGTATTTACACACAACTATTTACTTCCTAATATTAAATTTTATCCTAAAACATGTTTATTTTGTATCAGTTATAAAAAGAATAATAAAAATTTTCAAAGAATGAAAATGTATTGAAGATGTGTAAGAATATCTACCTAATTAAGAATTCGTAAGACAAGCTTATTCATCATTCTGCGACATTAATATAACATTGTAGATTAGTACGATATCCATGTTCAGACGTTTAATTAACTGAAAGCACTGTATGAACAAATTACAATGAATTTAAACGCCTGGTTTCTTAGAACTGCATGTAGTATTATACTCATATAGGTTGTGAATGTTTTTTATCATTTATTTGGTGATTGGTTAGTCAAATTATGGGAACAATGCTATTATTTCTGACAGAAAAGATAAAAAGGCTCCTCGCCTATAGCCATACGGCACTACGGAATGGATTGCCTATATTGATGGATTGAGATGTGTAATTGATATTAAGAAGGTCAAGGTTACAAATATGTAACTCAATAGCTTTCGACCATGATTTATGATTCGTGAGCTTCGCATCACTTAGTAGCATTATATGTATGTATATCAATAAAAACTATTACATACTGCACACTATAGAAGACGAAGAACACCTACTAGGCTAACTTTGTCTATAGACATTGACTCGACGCAGAGTTATTAAGGTTTGGCCAATACAAGTCAGAATTTTTTTTAAAGGGACGAGATCCTAAACTTTTGAAAATTGTTTTTGAGATTGTCACCTCTAAAAACTAATAAAAGATTGATTATAACACAACATTTCCTTCGTTCTAACTTTTTGTTACCAGTTATGAATATTGTTGGGTCCAAAAAAAGGCTTTGCTGTCTTTCTGATAGGAAGAAACCATCAACAGAAGGAGCGCATTGTCTGTCAACCACACCGTGTAACATCACTTATAGAGCACTGAAGAAACGCAAACACCTCTCGGCTCCTGGCTAATCGCTTAATCAAAATTTATTCCGCACTTTGATTTTAAATTTGGAACGCAACATTTATTACTGGGCCCCTCGAAGCAACCCTTCGCGGGGCCGCTTCATTATCGCGGATTAAGGCTGTGGAATATTTTATCGATCGCATCGAAGCAGTATTCATTTTCAATTAAGCGCCAAGTATTTTATTAAGTTTGAGCGCGGAATTGATGAGTTTCGCGAACTAATATTTACAATGGGTGGTGTGCGTGGTGGGTGCTTCGTCGCGCCACCTGAGCTTGCGGTCGCTCATATTATTCCTCTCGTACATATCAAATGTAGCAATAACGTTTATCAGTCTAGACGTGAATCAAAATCATATTGTGTGCGTAATAGCTGCCGCTACAATCGATTTACATTTTACCATAGGAAAATTAGAAATCTTAATAATTAAGTGTTACGTTAAAATCTAAACTATTGCATTAGCTGACTTTTATTGTATTGCGGTTATTTTCTGAGTTATACTCGAGTGTGACCTTCATACTGGGGAAACCGTGTAAACTACAATGTGCCAGTTTATATGCAAATTCAAAAATCCTTAACTTCTGTTACTCTGCTCTGTTGACGAATTTTATCTCGATAAAAAGATAAACTTCCGTAAATTCTATATCGAAATTTATCTTTTTCCAAAAATACATTTTTCGAAGGTTTTAATTACAATTTGCACTTAATCATTCTACTGCAAAAAGAAAATTATCAGGTCTTTAAAGAGATACACAATATACTATGTTCTTGACGTATTCGTTTTGTAATGAGTGAAGTTAAAATACATTTAATTCTGAAACATAATAACTTCAATAGACTCGAAACAGTTCCAGTAAGACAATACAATATTGTTCGCCAAATCGATATTCAATTTAAACGGAGCGATTCCTCAAAACAACTCGTAGATAAATTAGATGTTCTTTCACAAAGCATTGTTCGTACGTTGAATATGAGAGGTGACTTCAATTTCCTGGTAGCGACGGCACTTCCGCAGCCCGCGTCGAACGCGGAACTTTTGAAGGCATCGTCATGGAATCCGATGCACCTATGCGCTTGTGTGCTTACACGTTCATAAACAAATAGGCTATCACTTTGTAATAGATCAGACGAGCTGCAAATAGAAGTTATTTTGAAACATACTTCTGTATATCTGTATATTTGAACAAACAAGAAATCACAACATTATGAAGTACTTCAAACATTTAAATTTTAATTCATTCATTGCCATCTTGGACGATGTGTATCTTCGTGAGATGGCAGTGATACATGTTTTTGTTTTCTTTTATGTATGAGAAAGTTGCAATATTTATATATACTGTAATAAAGCACGCGTACATTTTACTGAATAATTATAAAATTAGGAAAGGTAACAGAGAAGGGGCGTCTAACTATATGGATAAGTGGATTAACCAGTCAGTGACAGTTTACATCACATGAGTGTTTTAATAACTTCTGATTACCACTTAACGTTAACGCGCGTTGGCTAATTTTTCAACTGACCTGTATAAAAAAAGAGGAATAAATAATAACAGCGTTTCACCCGCCCGTTTGAATCTTTAATCGTGTGTGTATAACCATGAGAGCTTTGAGTATACCGCAAGCGGCACTGACTGCACCTAATGCAATATCCGCCTGCAGGTGTACCTACACGATAATGCATCTACATCAGTGCGCCCTACTAGTAAAGCAATTAGTATTTTTATAAAGTTTTACTTTTTAACACGAGTAATTTTTGTGTGATTTTCATGTGATATTTTAGAATAAAGTCCAGCAAATATGATCCAGATCTTATCAGGCATTTTCACGTGCTTAAGTAGCCCTCCGTATGAAGAGAGATTAAGAATACAGAGTATCACCACCTCTATTTACCCCATGGATTCTTAAGAGCCGGCTAAGAAAATCACTACAAAGAGAAAGAAAACCTGAAAAAACCCTCTACCAACATGTCTGACCAACGTGATACAGTGCTGCCAGCTACCAGATGATAAATTGAAATATCAATTTGTGAAACCCTGCTAGATGCCTTGTCGTGACACTTTACCGTCTGGTGTAACCTTCTAATTTTTTATTTTATTTTAAATGCTTGCCAAAGTGACAACTCTGCCTGATAGAAAGCATAAGTAGGATCCAGGAGTTGAAGTCAGCAGACTCATTATGAATGCAGACAATGCAGTATGGTGGTCCACACTAGACGGTCTAGAGACGTGCTTTTTTACTTGTTATTCAGAAACTTCGTTATTCTTTATTATTCTTTTTCTTGCTATTTTCTTAATCTAATTTTGTACTTAGTGCTTTGTTTTTTGGACAAAAGCCACCTGCCTCGTATGAACCCCGCTTAGATATATGATATGCCTTTAGGCTATATTAAGAAATAGTGTCTTTTAGAAGCAAAAGTTTAATAGATGCAGAAATTACCTTTAACATAACTGTTCAACATATATTTTATTATTTATACATTGGTTATAATTATGTATGCCAATCACTGCTCAGGTTAGGTACAGCACATTGAAACAACGCCAGATTTCAAAAAGTCGGGAGCTCCTAGTGAGCTTAGATTAACCCGCCATACATGCACGAATAAAAGCATGAAAATTTTACACGCAGCTATTAGTCAAACGAAAATGCTTCAACTCAACTCGACTGGGGCTTAGCGGGGCTCATTGTCGGTGCAATGGCGTCCGCCTTCGCGAAACGAAAACTTTTCAAAATGCCCCGTCGGTCGAGCCTTTATTAAAACCTACCGAGCATATTGCAGAACTGACGGCAATAAGTAAGGCGACCGCCTCTCCTCACCGCAACGAATTCAATATTCAGAGAGAGTTGGAAAGTTTTATTATTGTGGCGTAAATATAATGAGTGCAGGTGAGGCAGTTTAGTCTGCCGAGATTTACGGGCAGCCATTATTCTGCAGCTCGCTAGACAACTAACGCTGAAATTAACTTACGCCACAAGCACTCACTTAAAGCAGTTTTTAGTTTTATCTTTTACTGTGTATTTTAAGGTATATAATAATAGTATTACTCAGTTATTAATTAAACATAAAAAAGTAGTCCCGACTCTTAAATACTATTGAACCAAAAATAATGTAAGAAAACCAGAATTGCACTAACAAAAAAGTTATGTAAAAATCACTTTAATGATCGATAATTCCAATGATTCTTTTTCTGAGTATGCGACAATATTCATGAACAAGTAAATAAACACAAAAATGACTAAGCCGGGAATAGAAATTCTGTACCAAATTTCTGATGCGGGTGTAGTGCATCATCCGACAACTCGCACTTGTGCTTTCTGGTACTTTCTGGTTGTTAGTTAACTAGCGAAAAATATAACATATTATCACGAAATTGAGGATAATAACAAAATAATTTCGTGATAGAATTTTTGTCTATTCATTAATTAATCTAATACACTAGTACGTGTAACATAGTAATTGTAATCCAATAGGCTTGTAGACCTTCACAGACCAATTACCTGCCACAAAGTCGTGAAGTAATGAGTTTAGTGTATAACGAGCTTATAATAAAGTTACTGTCGGGTCGTATGTGTGGCGTTCTGCGGGTTACCTTCATCACGTCTCGTCGCACCGACGTAACCACCTGCTAAAAATTATCTACGAACAATTCTTGTACTTAGCTTAACATAAATGTAAATTGCACTCATAATTAATATTTTATTTAAGCATTCTACTTGGTGAAACATTTAAGTAATTTTTACATACTGGTGTAGGAGTATTCACACTTCCACTGGGATAGAACCTGATTAACCATGACATTGATTCGGGGAGGATCTGAAATAACATAGTCCGGGTCCTCATATAATAAGAAACCAGAGGCCAGCCGTCGGGGTGATTTTTTAGTGGTAACACCACATACCCACTCTTGTTACCTGAATCCACAAGGAGCAGGCGATCCGAAAGAATTGCCCACCCTGTCAACAAAAGAAAAAGGGGTAATCATACAGACATCTGATGTAATCGTTACGGGTAGTTGGAACCCTAAAACGTCTGATATCAGTCTGTTCACAGAACTTCGATATCGCTTGGTACTTGAGTTGCGACAGTCCAAGGGCATTCGTTCCAAGAAAAATTGGAAGTTCAACCGTGTCATAGTAGACTTACAGGCGACCCCAACTTGATTTTAAATAAAAGGATACATATGTATTTAGGCGCCGTTTTACACTTTTCAATAAATCTTAATTGTATTAAAATCAAAAGAATACGGCATTGTATTTAACTGCCTAAAAAACGAGTAGGATCCAACACTAACATGTTTATGTTCCTACTAGCTGCCTTTGTGTACGTTGTTTTGAGAGATATATAATTATTTTCAAAATAGATATTGTTGTAGAAGGGTGAAAATTAAGAGTGATATGTATTTTTTAATACCAAATATAAAAGATAAAATAAAAAATACTGTCCTAAAAATTTTGGAATAGGTCACCCTTTTCACTTAGTGGCATAAAAAATAATATACGACCTATTCTCAGATCTACCAAACATTTATAAAAAAAAAAAACATAAAAATACCATACCAGCCGTTTCGGAAGAGTCGCATTACAAACACTGTGACATGAGAATTTTATACATATAGATAAAATATTGAAAATAAAATTGACGTTTTAAGAATTAGAATAACTTTTAGAAGAATATAAATATAGTAGTGTATATGTATAATGTAAGGGTAAAAGTAAATGTACGAATAACAGCCGCACTGTGCTACCGCTGCGATGACACCTTTCATTACAGTACGCTTCGGTTTAAATTTAAAATAAGCACTAACTCCAAGATCCGTTTATTCAATCCGTCACCTTCTTAGCGATAGACATACTACTTTTACAGAAGGACTAAAGTTAACCCTTGAAACTGCGAAGATGAATCATTCATAACTGACACACTGCTGCTTATATTTTGGGATTTAGATATACGTAGTTACCACCACCACTTCATAATTCTCCTTTCTTGCTTCTTCTAAAAGTTCATCTGTTGTTTCGGCTTGTATTCCCCTGCATCTTACAAGACACCGAACAATATTTAATGCAGATCTCCGTCACATAAATCACGTAGGCCCACGGTACCCATATTTCATACTTAATTCTTTCCAACATTGCTGGCTCTTTGGTTTATGAGCCGTCACTCTTAACCAGCTTGCATTACACCTGTATTTTGTGCGTTGTTTTTTACGAGCTTTACATATCAAAAAAAAAGATTAGTTGATATTTCATGAACGTACACTTAAATTAAACTTAATTAAACACTAATGTGACTTTTATCATTATTATTCACATATGTGGCAATTTTTTCAAAACAGTTTATTTGTATTCCGAAGAGTCAATATTTCCATTCACTACTGATATAAATCCATGTTTGATAACGTACAGGGATACACACGAGTGAATCTCAAACGTGTGGAAGTTCTTTCTGTTATAATTTACTATATACCAACAAAACAATAACGACGTAGTTTTGAGTTCAAATAAAGCAATATTATAGGTGAATACTCCAAGTATTTTTTCTTATAGTTCTGATTTTATTTTGGCAACAATAAGTGTACAATGATCGAGCATGTAGAAACGCAACAGATAGACGTATCAGTTATTCGTGCACGCGAGCCATAAATCTGTTTGTTGAATCTCAGCTGCACGAGACTCCCTAGACAGTCATATATCGCAATATCAAGACGCTACATATTCCATTAGGGACGCACTTTTATACTGGTAACCACTTTTGACCTAAACAGAACAATAGCACTAAATCGTACATGAGGATTGTGTCTAAATGTTAACATTATATGTAGAAATGGTAACAGACCCTTGCTTCATCTAGGTTTTCCCCCTGGGTGAAGCATGTGGACTATATAGAATTTCGTACTCCAACTAATGATAAGTGCAGTCAAGAAACAAAATTAAAATAAACTAAAACTTAACATAATACAAAGAGATGTGAATTGCGCAGTATGTAAATGTAACAACACAGCTAACGACTCATGTATGGCGATATGACAAACTTATTTAATACCTGATATTAGATATTTTAAAAATCAAGCTAGTTTACATACATGTAACGTATTATTATAAAAATACATATTATACACACGGGTGTGTTACGCGACTTGGAATAATTTAACCTCGAATACCACGTCCTCCAATTAAACCATTGCAAGCTATTACGAAAAACTTGATCAACTTTTTTTTAAGAACCTGCCAAAGTGACTCTGCTCTGCCTAATAGAAAGCATGAATAGAATACAAGAGTTGTAGTCACCACACTCCTTGCGAATGCGAACAATTCAGTATGATGACCCACACTATGGCAGCCTAGTAATGTGCTTTTTCACGCCCCGCTTGGAGTAGTATAAGGTTTCAGGTCATCCCTGCATCAATGGGCTTTCCGTCTCATACTCACCAACGAAGCACGATAGCACGGATGCAATCGCTTCAAGCTAGTCTTCTGTGAGAGGGTAGTAGTGCTGAAATGCCAATGGTTTTATTACCTTGTAATTTATTTAATCCCTTAATTGAAGTTTAAATTCACATACAATATATAATAATGATGATGAAACAACCAAAACGTGAAGGGTAACACATAACCAGGTGGGTGTGTTATCACTCATATAAAGTGATTTGAAATTGGTGAATTAGAGATTTAATTATTCGACATCACAGGACCACGGCGCCAAGTATATCGTGGTGGCGTGTATTCATTCTCAAGCGATTGAAAATTTTGAAATTAGAGATTTTATTATTCGAGATCGCATGGCTATGGCATTATGCTTTTCGTTGTAGCGTGCATTTTTTGTTAAGTATTTCATAGTATTTCAGAGAATGTGGTATTCGAGGTTACATTTTTCTAGGTTATATAATGCACTCTACACACAAATATACATATAAAATACAAATTAAAGTATTCATACACACATGCATAATTATTCATATTACACGTCTAAAATAAAAAATAATTTGAATACTGTACATATAAATCGACTTTTATAAAATATTTATGGTATTTTTTTTAATCATACTTATAAGGAAAATAATTTAACTATACAGTGACGTCATCAGCTAGAGCCATGTACCACACCTAGACTATATATGTAGGTGATCAGACCACCACCACCAAACATATATGTAGGTGTATATTATATCATATAGGGCTCCAGCTGATGCTTACCATGCTTCACCCAGATGAAGAACCTCGGTGAAGTACGGGCTTGTACCCGTAGAAATAGTCATATAAAATATTATAAAAAGTTGGCACAATATATCTCGCGCATATATATTTAGAACAACAACGTGACCTCTATATGTGTTTTGTCGATTTGGAGAAAGCTTTCGACAGAATACCAAGAGTAGCCTTGTGGGAAGTTCTTCGTGGAGTAGGATGTCCTGAGGGATTTGTGGATCTCATCCGCCAATTCCATGATGGAATGTTTGTTCGCGTACAGCACGACGGTGGTTTTACGGGTGAGTTTCCGGTGACGAGTGGTGTTAATCAGGAGTGCGTGATGGCTCCAACACTTTTCGCTATCTATTTTGCCGCTGTGATGAATGACGCGTTGCAGAAATGCAATGATCGGATCACGCTAAATGTTCATTCCGACAAGGGTGTTTTTGACCTGTCCCGATTTCGAGCAAAGCGTAAGGTACTAGAACTGAAATTCCTGGAAGTCTTATATGCTGATGATGTTTGCCTCATGGCTGATTCAATGGAAAGTCTGTAGCAGTATTTAGACCACCTAAACATTTCGTGTCGAAGATTTGGGCTAGTGATAAGTGTATCAAAAACTCAGGTACTAAAACAACCCGCTAGAGAAGTACCTGTAAACGATATACCACTAATGTTAGGCAGTCACCAATTAGAAGAATTATCATCTTTTCGATACCTAGGATGTATGATCCGCAGCGATAACCGGTTAGAAACTGAGATTACTACACGAATTGCAAGAGCTGCTGCTGCTTTCGGAGGCCTCAATCATAGGGTTTGGAACTCACATGATCTACAGCTGAAGACTAAGATGGCTGTTTATAAAGCTATTATCTTGCCGATTATGCTATACGCATCGGAAACGTGGGTTCTCTATAAAAAGATATTAAACATCTGGACAGCTTCCACATGAAAAGGTTAAGAGCAATTCTCCACATTAAATGGCGGGATCGTGTTCCGAACTCTGAAGTATTGCGGCGGTCAGACATGGCAGGCATGGAAACCATCCTAACTAAAGGACAATTGCAATGGTGCGGACATTTGGTCCGTATGGCAAACCATAGGCTACCTAAAGCAGTATTTTACGCAGAGTTGCAGCAGGGTAGGCATAGGGTTGGTGGACAATGTTTGCGTTACAAGGATGTCCTCAAAAAACATTTGGTTAACTGTGGCATACCGGTGAAAGATTGGGAGAGGCTATCACTACATCGATCCGAGTGGAGACGGCGAATCAAGAGCGGAGTTGACAAGTATGAGCAACAGCGTCTAAAAGAGCTTGATGCGAGAAGGCACTCGCGAAAGACCCAGCCGAGGCCTGTCTACGACTACACGCGCAATGAAAGCGGTCAACTCTGCTGCGTTACCTGTAACTGCACATTCAGAACGAAATTTGGTTTTGCCAGTCACATCCGTGCACACGCCAGGAGAATACCATAGGGTCGCCGTCGGCGGATACGTCGAGGAGGACATCATCATCATCATATCTCGCGCATGATCGTATGACTTTAAATTTAAAACGATCTATTCTGCGATAACCAGATTGAAATTATTTAATTGATTTTTACAAGCAGTCACCCATGCAAAGTTATTAAAATAATCTTTGTTTGAAAATATAAGTACTTACATAAATTGGCTTAACAATGCTACTTAGTAATTCAGATGAAATAAATAGTTCTAGTAAACGTCATCCAATCCATCAATGTATTGGATTTGACAGCCGGGCAATTTTAAAAGGTTTTGTTTCTGCTCGGAAATGAAGATGTCAGAACGTTTTAATGTCTATCCGCGAAAAGTTCTCTTATATTAACGGGATTAATATATAGTAACTGACCCGTAAACCTTGTTTGCGTCTCCTATTGCCCGTAGCGTGATGTTATACAGTGTGAAAAAAAATATTGCCCGCTAAAAAAGTTACAGGGAGTAACACACACAGACTTTTTTAGAATTTTAAAGTGGAATAATTTTTCATGCATCATTTTTGTACAGCACACGCAATGAAAATTCTCAAAGGAATCATTTTACCCTGTTTTCACAAAACATTTCGTTGATACTCAGTATCATTTGGTTGTAGCGTGATGATAGACGTGCATATTACTATACTCAATAAATGAGCTATCTAATACTGAAAGAGTTTTTCAAATCAGGTCATCATTTCCTGAGATTAACACGTTCCACCAAACAATGAAACAAGCTCATTGTTTGGTGTTGGTAAGGTCAAAAACTTTTTGACTATTTAATTAGTTCTTAACTTTTAAATATTATTTAATTTTTAAAAAAAACCAGAAAACTACGAGCTCGTTTTAAATAAATAGAGTTAACACGAGTACGCCTACACCGCACCCGTATCACGATCGCTACAATAAAGATGCAGTTACCACACGGTCTAATTAAGTACTCGTAACTCGAACTGTCCTTACTCCTCAAAAGTTCAAGTTACGAATGAGTTATCAGCCAATTGTGTGTAGGTGGCGTCTCATGTAAATGATGGACCATCACAATGGACTACGAACAAGTTCTGCAGGCTCTTTGATTTCCAAATTCACACCCCGTTTTACGCTCACTAATTTTCTTGTTCGGACACAATTTCGTCGGCCGTGGACCCCTTCACAATAATAATTCCGGCGGGAAACTATTATAGTCGATCCTCTCTAGCCAGTAATTAATTTTGCCATAAACTGGCTCAATTGAAGCGTAAAGATTTCGTGTAGGCTGACTCGGTCCCGAGTTTTGTGAATGATAATTAATTTCAACTCTCGACTCTCTTGTATTTTTAACAAAGTTCTGAATGCTGAATAAACTGATTGTTTTAGAATTAAAATTTTGTAATTGATCATACCTACTTTGTATGTCTATAAAACGTTACCAAGTTTGCGTTACCAAGTCACAGAAGAATTGATATTCAATTTAACAGATAGAGAGACAGAGTCAAAGATGATATGTATTAATAGTATAATTTTTATTACAAGTTAACATTAAGTTAACAGCTGAAATTATTAACTATTAATATTGTTAACATTATTTAAAAACAAATATTTCTATTACTAAGGTTCGTTTAATACTACTACACATTTTTTTGTCAGTTGACGTGCTCCAAGTTACGACTAAGTTACAAAGTATGTGCGTTTAATGTTCACATATTCTGGTCCAGTGGTTAGTGGCCCTGACTGCTAAACCGGAGGTTATGGGTTCGATACCCACCTAGGACAAATCTTTGTGTGATGAACACGATTATTTATTCTGTATCTAGACATAATTTATCTATAACATGTATGTTTATCAGCAATCTGGTTACCATAGCACAGGCTTTGCCTAATTTGGAATCAGACAGTATTGTGTGAGATGCGTGTGGTTTTTTATTTATTATTATTATATTGTATGTTATATGAATGTGTTGTATTATTAGTAAATTAAAACTTTACTTTATATAAAATAATATCTTTTTACGTTTTGTTCAGTGGAACACTACCTTGACAAGTAATGATGATACTCAAAGGTAAATATAACGAGAAAATATAAATTTCAAAAAATTATAAATCTTACATTCAGTATTTTAACAAGATTAACAGTAAGAAATACAATAATAGATAGAAATATATATTAATACGAGTACCTTTACGATGCCATATGCAATAAGATACAACACAATACCGACGAAGTTTCGAGAACAAAGCCACAACTCGCGTCCTCCACTTATATCGTACAAGTACCTATTTCTGCATTGTCGAATTCACTTAAACATCATCGACATACCGCTCTTTAATCTCACAAACGGTCGAAATATCTACAACCATTCTGTACAAATTTTTGACATATTCTGTGTGTGCCTTGAAATAAGTAAGGTCTTTCTGCATACTCTAGCGGCCTCACTAGCTTTTCCACAGGTAGCTAATTCTACCAGTAAGAGCTAAGAAAAGAAAGACAGAGAATATAGATAGACAAAGAAATAGTCACTGTTGACTTTAATTTTTATATCAGCTTATGTCTTATTAGGGTGTGCTTGGTTCGCTAGTGTATCACCGAGAAGCCTCTACCTTTGCCGCGTAGTCGTAGTAGTAGTAGCGCATATTTGTCGGAGACAGCCGTTCTCTACCCAAGTAGAACCGGTTTCAGTCAACCTGAAATATCGTGTGGTGTTCCACAGGGGTCAGTCTTAGGGCCGCTGCTGCGGAATATTGGCTGCGAATGGGTGCTTTGCGGTTCACTCTTAAATAGTGTCGCCGTCACGTGTTACGCGGACGACACATTTGTGACGGCGTGCGGCAAGATGCACCGTGAGACAACCCTGGAGGCTACGGCCGGTATTGCCCAAGTTGTAGAACGAATCTCCTCCTGCGAACGAGTCTCGGAAGAATCCACTTGATGGATTTAGTCTCATAGTAGGAGGCATCAGCATCGACCTCTCTATGAGGTATCTGGGGTCGTACTCAACGGCCGATGGGACTTCGGACATCACTTCCCGAATTCTGGTCCCAAAGTTGATTGGCATAGCACGTACATTGGCACGTGTACTGCCGAACATAAGGGGACCAGATGATTCCTGCGGGAGACACTATGCTGGGGTTGTGCGGTCCATGGTCTTTTATGAGGCCCCAGTATAGGCGGAGGCCATGAACGCCAGCAATGTCGCGCTACTGCAACGACCGGAGCGAGTGCTGGCCTTCAGGATTATAAGCGGATAAAGTATGATCTCCTTTGAGGCAGCGAGTCTCCTGGTCGAAACTCCATGGTGATACCAAGAGGCGAGAGCCCTTACGGCTCTTTATCAGTGCAAGGAGCAGCAAGGAGGCGCAGGAGTTCGGTCGGAGTCCTGAGACGCGAGAAATCGAAGATCAGAAATTTCAACTGCATCATGTCCTCGTGGTAGAGTGGAAGGAACGACTTGGGCAACCAAGCACGTCGTTGCTTCAACGGTAAAACTTTTTGTACAGAATTGCCCTGAGAGGCATCACGAAATCCTCTCGTACCAGCTGATACAGGTGATCACTGGAAAAGTTTCGGAGATCGCCTGTGTTTGATCTGCACGAAGCCAACGCCTGAATGCCATCATTGCGATGGACGGACCGTGGACACAGCGCTCGTGCGCGCGGAACGTGGAGGTACGATCTCGTGGTGGTCATCGATGTGGGGATTCACTCGCTCAGTAACATGATTGCGGTCTCTTTCTGCGAACAGGTTGTACTTGCGAAGGAGATGCCGAAGCGAGACCGCGAGAAGAAAAGAACTCGCCCGATCCGCCAGACCCGGGCCAGGTACCGCAGGAGATTCAAGTGCTAGAGATCGTTGAACGATCTCTGTCCTCCATAAGCGCAGGCCTGGGGATGGAAGGTGAGGCCATTTGTCATCCTAGCAGAAGCAGGCCGGAGTGGCGATGCAAGCGCTACGGACTGCGCTTGTCCTTTTGGGGGCAGGAAAAAAGGGAACATCAGGGTTCCCACACGAGGGCATTTACAAGCCGTAGGTGGCCCAAGGTACGTAGCGATTTTAGGGATTTCCTTACTAGGATGCAACTGGTTCCCCAGCTACTGCTATCGGAGACGGTGTGCGGTTTTTGGTTGGTTCGAGTCCGGCATATCATATGTATGTCCGTGGGGATTTCGCACAGAAAAAAAAGAGTTTTCTTGATTAAATTTATTTTTCGTCCAATGTATAAATCTTATTTTATTTACTTATATACTCGTACTTAAATGAATCAACAAACAAATAAATACCGAAGCTTTATATTTTTATAATAAAAACGAAATTATACCTACTAATAGTTACATGACACACATATATTTTGATTAAAGATTTTTAAGACTTCGGGTACTCAAAACAGTAAATTAGGAAAAAATAAAGAAAAGAAGAAAATTAACGTGAAAAGATGCGGTTCGCTAGCTTGCTAGCTATTTTCGTCGCCCTTGTGTATCATAAGTTAGCATGCAACATTATCGGCTCGCGGGCAGCTCACTTGTCTAGCTAGTTGGCGTCTAGCTCATTCTCACCTGGGGCCCGGACTTGCTAAGACTTCACAACTTTGACGTGAAGCATAGAATTACTAACATAAGACTACAATCGATGTATGTTGTGGACAATAATATCAATGAGCTGAAACGTTGCTAATAGATTAACCAATCAATTTAACGTAATTTTAACGTATAAAGAAATTGTAGTATTCTTTTCTACACTATTTTGTACACTTTGCTATCTTAAAAATTTTATCGGTTCCTGTTGTTGTTGTAATTAATTTACTAAATACTAAAAAGAGGCAAGCAGCGTTAAGTCTATTAAAATCATATGTGAATAATGACTCCAACAAGAATTGACACAAAGACCAAAAGAAAGTTAAAGGCTTAACTTCGTAAGAAGACTGTGTTAAAATTATGACAGCCCATAAGCGCTTACACTAACAAAAAAAATTACAAAAAAATTCAGGCTTACTTTATTTACTTATAGTTCTCAGACATACCACCATCTTTCGATAAACTTCAATGTGTAAAACATGCGTAATATATAACACTACTAGAGCTAACGACTAATAAACAACAGTTGAACCGACGTCACGTCGATCTACAATACTTTCTCATCCTAATTAACTGCACAGCCATGTCGACACGTAAGAGCCACGTTCTACCATAAATACAGCAAGAAATCGGGACCATCCCTATAAATTCCTCTCGTAAAAGGCTCTGCGATTATGTTAGAGGGTGGTATTAGCAAAGTTTGTCCGATCGTAGGGAGGTACCCCCTTATAATACATTTTTCGTTGATGTAACACGATTTCTCGTCGAGTCTCGGTTACGTGATGGATTAAGGAGCGGCTTGCTCTTACCACCATCGGATTAAGACGAGGCTCCAATATTTAGGGTATCGCCAGCTAATATATAATGTTTGCTTGTCGATAGACTTAACTGTAATGCGATGATGTGATGGGCGAAGGAATCTGCAGGGGCTGTGTTTATAAGATGTAACATGTGTAAAGAGATCAGTTTTATTCTACTTGTATACTTATCCTAATGTACGACAGTTGTACCATGTAGCCCTTTGCTATGATCACTGTCGAGACAAAATAGAGGAACGTAATAATGAATATTGTGACAGAAATAAAAATATTTATACCTTCACCTTGATTACTTTACTTTTAATAGTGTATGGGGTTAATAAGAGTGGTGACACTTCATATTCTTAATACATTACTACATGGGTTCTCTTCAACAGGTATTCTTATAACATTCTAATAATTTTCTGTACAACACATTACGTATTATGTGTAAAAGACATGTAATTTAATAAGTAATTAGATAGTTTAATGAAGGGACCGGTAGTTGTTTAAACATTGTGTCTAAACAAAGACTTACCCGTTTTATTTCGATAAAACAATTTTCCTGGTCTTTGCTATAAGAAACGTATTACCTTAAAGCTCTATCTTTTCTTTACACGAGTTTGAACAATAATCATAAATACATTACGCTCGATCAGAGATGTTATCCGCTCCGTAAACAAAGCACCTCACCCTCGTACTCTTTCTAACTCTTTATTGCCTATCTAACTTCGTAGGATTTTAATAATGCCTCGATTTTCAAATTCGATTACTGTACGTTACGTATTGAGAATCAATTTTCGCATATTACTATACTGTACTTATTCAATATCTATTAAGTTTCAACTCAGAAACATATTTGTTAAATTACTGTGAGTTATATAGAAAGTAACTACTTATAGAAAAACAGAGAAATTAAGTATAAGTGCTAGAGCCACGATGATTTCAGTAGGAACGGGTCGGTTCGACCGGGGCTGCACGGGTAGTGCGGTCTCACGGAAGACTTACAGTACTAGTATTTCGTTGGTGAGTGAGAGACCGGAGATCCATTATTGCAGGAGTGACAATTATATTTCGCAATAAATACTCACACTACAAGTCTTGAGTTCTATTCATGCTCTCCATCAGGAATAGTAAAATCACTTTGACAGGTTAGTAACAAAAAATATTTACACCTACAGAAGGAGGACAGTCACAAGTATTATTAAGTCACAGGTAATATAACAGTAATAACACAGTATAATTATAAATAAAATGGTAAAACTACATAAATATATATTTATACATATACCGAGGCAAAGCAGCCAATCTTTGAGCTGTAAAGTTCGAAATGATTTATATAAAAAAAACTATATTTATAATCCCATAAGACAAATTTATCAAAACAAAAATTAACATTGCTTTGATATCTAACTGAGAAGTTCCTATGAGTATTGAAATATAATAATTAACAATTCAATATTATTATTTTAAGTTGCTTATCAGCTTTGTGCAAAATACAATTTTTACTTTAATATGTTTTTACCAGTGTGAAAATGAAAACCACAGCATTCGACACAGAGCCGGTTACCAACGAACTCTCTTAATTAAACCACTGCTGGCCACTATTTAACAAACAAGTTTAAAGCCAACTAATCCATATTTAGAACACTTGTTGTCGTAAAAAAAAATGGTATTATACAGGTCTACTGGAAAAATTGATGTCACAAGATATAAGTTGACTTACCTTACTTACTGCCTCTGTGTAAAGTGTAGATTTTTTGCTTCGATGTTAAATAAGTTTGAAACTTTAAAACACTGTAAACGAAGAGTTCTGTTACGTCACTTTACACGTAGAAACCTTTGGTATGTTATGATGTAGGTATATTTCGACAGAAATATATAGAATAGGCTCATATTGTTTATTGATGGGTACTAATTACAGCTAATTTTACAAATTTTCCCTGCATCGGCCACCGTCTAAAGACGAGTGGCAGCCCCCTGAATGTATAAATACTGAATAAGCAGTAAACTGTATTACTTCGACGAACCCTTTTCACTTGGCGAATTAGTAAAAAGCTACTGGGGAGTGAAAATTTTAACTTAAATGCGTCCGTAAGCTGGCGTACCTGCGAGTGTGTTTGACAGTCCGAAGTGATTACATTGCATACCCTTCCTTTTGTTTGTTTTGATTTTGCTTAATTTGATTCGTGACATTTTTCACTTATGCCCACAGTAAAACGATTAAACGGTGTTAATTATTCTCACACGTTAAACAGCAATTAGGATGAACGAGACAGAAGTTTTCTATTTTCTTTTTTCATTTATCACGCTCAATAAAAACACTCAAGTGAATTAGATGGCAATGATGCTAAACGTTTGTTAAGTGGCCCAGTGGCACAGCGCAGCAATACGTCAGACAAAATTATGGAGCGTAATTAAAAATGCCAACATACTCGCAGACGTGCCTGAGGCCTGTCTAATTAGCAAAAAGTTAATAAACAGACGTACGATCCTGACAGTGACAAGCTCCCGTGAAAATGCCAAGATGAAACACGTTTAATTTACATACTCGTACGCTGTGTCGAGTTACGTGCCATGCGACATACGGCCAAATAAGCCCTATTCACCCGTGATGACATCGTTTGCTGCAATCTGTTATTGTATGAATTAATTTAACTATCACATAGGTATAATTATAAATGCTAATTATTAGTATATAATATTAGTAATATATAATATACAATACACAGTTATGTTTCAATTCTTTGTATATTTGTTTTTAGTTACCCTTTGAACTGAAGATACATACTTTATCAAAAATGACCGAAAGTTTTTCGATACTTTCGGTAACGTAGACAATTTTAAATTTCTTATGAAAAAAAATTCTAACTTATTTCTAATTTCTCATTTGTTACGTGAATCGCCTCTTTAGTTCTTAATAGCACACTATTATCATACACAACACTAGCCTTTCTATCCATGTGTAGTTCATATTACTTTTATAAATAAGTACTAAATTTATTACGATTTCATCAAGAAATAAGAAGACTGTATAATTTTTAACGATAACATAAAGAAAACACACAGTAATGAAAACTTCCTCATACACAGACTCTTCAAAATATCTACACACATATTAGTTAAGCAACTATTTTTGAACTAAACTAAATAAAAACGTATCAAACATTAAATTTACTTCTACAATAAAGTCATAATTTATTTAATTTTTTTATTGTACGGTTACCTGATAAATTACATTCTGTATAAATTATGAAAATAAAGAACTTCTAACACATAATTAATAAATAATTAAACTTTCAGACAGCTTAATACTCGTAGTACTCAGTCATATTTAGTTATATATAAAGTAGATATTTATTCTTACCCGTCAGGTACTGTGTTTTGCAAAATAGCGAAGTCAAATTAAGTCCTCATAGAGGTTCAAAACTTAAAGGCCGAGTAATGTATTCACCACCACGACCTGAACTGTGTTCATTAGGTCGGCTACCAGTCTTTTGTGAGTCAAAATAAAGGGTGATGCTCTGGGGTGAAGTACGTTTCATGTGTCTTGCTCCCACACCCATAAATTTGACGTTTCCCTATATTAATTTGCATGAAATCAACCGTACCGATATTCTTATGGCATGTAGTAAAATATAGATTGTTTTTATTTACATACAAAAATTTTAACATATCACGAACAATAATGAATTATTTTTGTTAGGAGTTAAATAAAATTACGATCATTCTCTATATACTGGTCTGTTTTTGGATATGTTTTACATATTAAATATAAAATAAAATATTCTCCTTGTTATACTGAATGTTTCTTTCACAACCTGCAAGTAATACTTTTTCTTATGTGTGTAATTAGTAAGGAAGAAAGACCAAAAATAATAAGTGATGTTTTGTTACACTACTAAGCGAACACTTCTAACGCATGAGTATCAAACAGTTCATTATCAGTATAACTTTCTTACATCTCTACTTTTTAAGGCTTATTTAAAATAATAATTTCAAACAGTGGATGATAGTAGTAAAAAGAAATGTTTAATGAATTGATTTCGTTAACACATATCTTCTCGCAAAGGATAATGCACTAGAATTAAGTAATAAGTAATCTCTACTAAATTAGCAACAGTCATTTCTTAAATATTGTTTGCTATAACTACCAGTCAACTATTATATAATACTACTTAAGTAACTCCCACTTTAATATATAAGGAACATCAGATACTTAAAGGAAAATTTCGATTATAGTCATGTATATACCTATAGAATATAAGACAAATCACATATAAATCATAATTTTTGAGAATATCGCTAACTTCTGCCATCCCTGCAGGTCATTAAGGTCATCTTACATTGGCAAAGACGGACCATCGATCTGTCAAATTAGTTGGCCGAGATCGAGGACGCTCTCAGGTGCTGAAGACGGACGTAACAAAGCCAATCAGAGCACACGTTGCCCTTACGGATAATCTATCATAATGACATCGATTTCCCATCCATCGTGGTACGTGACGATGTGACTTGGATGCATCTTGAGGGTGCTTCACAAGTACTTTACACAAAACTTAAGTGATCTGATGTTATTGAAATTTGTAGTGGTTTTGATTCGATGTACAATATACTTATATGACATTCCTTGAGTTTTTATAGCTGCTCTATAGTTATGTATATACATACAAAATCACGCTTATTTCTCCAGAAAGGTAGACAGAGGCACATTAAATGTCCACTTTTCGCACGTGTTTTGGACCCACTTAACAGATTGCGAACGTATTCCCGCTAATCGGGATGTTTTGTTTGCCAGAACCTCGTCCTTCGATTAGCAGGTGCACTACTTGCAGGTGAGGTTGACTAGAGGCACTAAGTTCTTGGTGGGAACACTATGTATTATTATGTATGTATTATATACATGTACATCAATCTACTCATCCTTTTTGCACTGTAGTCACGGTACAGTTTAAAATAACTATCTTTATTACCATAAAAGTCTCATGACTATTTTATATCATCTCTTTCTTTGTGCACACATTACTAATTCCATCTATTGAAATAAATACGTATAATATAGTTCTTGTTAAGTCTTATATGTGATATGACGACATCACCGGAGGCACGCCTCGCTACGTGTCTAATAAGACGCTCTGTGGCCGCTCATGGCATCGTGACGTCAACGACGCAAATTAACGCGCAGGACGTCCTTCAGGAGGGTCTCATAATTGTCACATATAATTACATATCTAGACTTACTATTGTTATTTAGAAAATATGAAAATTAGTGCATGTGTAACTGACATACAAAAGTAGGTATAATTTTCTCTTTCTCTCTCTTCACAACACGTATATCCATGTAGGTATTCCTATAGCATGTGCTCCAAGAACTTGCTGGGTTTCGAATATAATCAAATGATCTCCTTCTGACATGCTCATACCATTTCAATCTGCTCTCTAGATGTTTACCCGCTTAATCTTATATACTCATTTTGGATTTTATCAATCCTGATTACGCTACCAACTTCAGCAGCATCTTTATCTCTGCGACATGAATGGCTTGCAACGTGCGTACGTACATATATGAAAATAGCTAGAATTATTTTTATAAGTAAACCTTTCAGTTTTCAATATTCAATTCATGATTAAAGAAATCTTTTGGTCTTGCTTATCTTGTCTTCAATTTTAAGTGTTTATAGTTTATATTTGATAAGTAACTAGTACTCTCTAATTCTCGATTATCAAATCGTCCTTATAATATAATATCTTCAGAACATTGCTACAAAAAGTAACTCTTTATTAGTCTGGACCTGCAGCCAAGCGATCGCCATCTACCATTTATTTGATTCCTAGCTTTCAAGAAGGACTGACCAGATTTATGACTTACAAAGTTTACATGTTGAGCCTCAGTGTTTTTTATTTTTTCAAACATCAAATCCTTCGCTTTTGAACTGAGTAAAATACTCTAATGAACAAATACGTTCCACAATTTATAGATCTTTTACGCTCAGAATAAATTAACCAATTTCGGTTATTCTTTCGTTACCTTTAAAAGATGCTCACTAGGCAAGAAGTGACACTGATCAATATTTATTTTGTAATGTTTAAAGAAGTTACAAGACTAGATAATATAATAATACCTAATCTATAATACCTTAAGATATCGTTAATTTCCCATAAAGGTGGAAATTTGTTGAAATTGACTGTTGTTTACACTTTATATTACTCGTGCTTGACTACTAATTTTGAGATAAATCTTCAATTGTAATATTTATTGATAATTCCTCTGCCGAGCCAGTATAAAAAAAATACATTTTTTAATAGATTGTTTAACAGACGACAGTTATAACAAGGCAGCAATTTATTTTAGATTTTGTTACAGCAGTGCATTTGGTTTAAGTTCCTGGTCTTATAATACTAATTTTATTGCCATTATTAAGTTCTTTTGTCTTTTTTTATTTTGACCTTTACCGTGCATCTCCACTAAGTCGCTTTTGATAGCTTAAGTGATGTAGATGTATTAGTATATTATTAATTTTATTAAATTTAGTAGATTATGTTTGTTAATTGCGTTATAATATAACGAAGCAACGGTATTTAATTTTTTTAGGAGTTAATAGAGTATACCTTTACACAGTTATGCTCAAAGTATACAATATTTAAGAGGTGGAATATATAACGAAGTAGTTGAATTGTGTGACTGGACCTCATTATATTTATGTACCTATACAGAGAAATTATTAAAAAAATATTTATCACATTAGGCTCCAACCAACTCGGCCTATTGATAAATCCACCACTTTTCTTCACACATGTACTTAATATCTACTGCATGCTTCTAGTACTTCTCAGTTTATTTGTATATTTTCCTTTTTATTCTTATCAGTTCCACCTGTCTCTCTTACTATTATGGTATACCTACTCCCAATTTTCCCATTTAAAATTCTCAAAACGCTTTGGCTAAAAGTTAGTCGAACTAAGATATTTACGAAAATATAAATGACTAGGACTGAATCATAGTTATCCAAATGTTTCCGTGCCTTCGCCTTCTATACAGTGTAAAACTGTGTACGAGTATGTACATATGTTGTTAATTTTTAAGAATTATAGCAATTAGCCCTGGTAAAATCGTAAATAGTAACTACTCTTTAATGCCCAACTACTCATCTAATTATGAAATTTAAATACATAATAAAGGCAGGGGTATATTCAAAATCTAGTTGTTATATAATCAAGTTGTGTATGTGTTATGTAATGTAATGTAATGTGTTGTGTAATGTATACTTTATGAATTCGCCCTTTAACACAGACAAATTGTCAACTAACCTCGTGTATTAATTATTTATTTAAGTATTAAATACCCAAATGTGTCTCTAAGTCTCCGAAACAAATATCGTCGCTGTGAGCTCTAGCATTTACTGAAGCTATCGCAATGCGGGTGCTGGGACTCAATCGACATCGCTCTCTGCTGACGTAATCTCATTCTATGTAAACATAATCATATTAAACAAACGGCCTCAAAAGCCTGGTCTGTCACTCGAACTTTCTTAAGTCTGTCTATTTAGTAATAGGATACGATAACTTTCAATATTTTGTCAAACTGTTTTATGAAGATTTGATTATGTTTTGGTGAACCATACTTTTCGTTAACATTATTTTATTATTTTGTATTGTTATATTATATTATGGAAAAATTAGAAATGATATGTTTTTTAACCTCCCGGGTCGGATCAAATATCTGTATGATATGCAAATATGTTTCGGAGTTGGAGTGTTTTTTATGTATAATAATACATTTTGTATCGGTTGTCTAGTATCCTTAATACAAGCTCTGCTTCGTTCAAGACTAGATGGCGTTGTGTGACAGATGTCAGGAATATTATTATTGTTATTAGTTATTATTGTGGTGACTGCCTCGTTGGACTAGTGGTTAATGTATGCGACTGTCGATCAATCGGGTTCAATTAGGTAGATGACT
Source organism: Hypercompe scribonia (assembly GCA_949316085.1). Classification (NCBI taxonomy): domain Eukaryota; kingdom Metazoa; phylum Arthropoda; class Insecta; order Lepidoptera; family Erebidae; genus Hypercompe; species Hypercompe scribonia. The sequence goes on along the minus strand of OX438972.1, from coordinate 6,878,580 downwards.
GTATCGTAAATAAATAACAATTTCCACTTCATTAAAACTAATATCGCGAAACATCTCGGAGAATACAATTAACATAGCTTTTTATTATTATCACGAATTTCAATCAAATATATAATAAAATATATTGTTCAATTGAGTAGTCTAAAACAGTGATGTCATAATTTTGTATTTAGTACATTTTTCATACAAAATTGTCGTTTTGACAGATCATAAAAAGTAACTAATTTGACTAAGGTATCATCTAGCCTATTCCCGGGTCAGGCCAACAAGAGTTACTGAGTCTTTCTAATTATAGAAATATTTAATAACAACACGGAGCTTGGCAGTTCAAGATCTTAACCCCCGTGCCTTAGAGAGCACATAAAGTCATCAGTCCTGCGCCTGGACTTTCTCTGGTCGTGTCGGATAGCTATCCTATCGGACTGTGGGAGTGAGGCAACAAAGAGAGTACCTTATGCTTTATGCACTATAATGCATAAGTGTCTCCTACGTAGTATCTAATAATGTCTCCTACGAAGTCGGTTGATCTCCGTTGAGACTATTGCCGTGACTGAAATCAGCTAAGAGTACATTATGTTAATGTTATTTATAAACTTATGTGGGCGTAGCTCAGATTATAAAACAAAAGGTACACACAAATAGTACTTATGACGGTATTTATTACGTTTGTGGGCATGACAACTAGTAGAGGCAGTGTAGAGATACGTGCACCTTTGTGTATGTAATGATATGGGAAGAAAATTTTGTATTTTAATATAAAATAAACAATATGTACTTATTTTTGTAACACAAGCACTGTTAAATATAAATATAAATTCATAATAGTTTTCATTTTGCACATTTCTTTTTTTTTTATTGCTGTGTAACCTTTAAGTGGCAACTTGCAAAAATCCTAAAATAGTAAAACTCAGCATAAACTTTGCAGAGAATATTTGTTAAATATATCTTATACCTCTTGTTAATATTCTGCAGTTACACGATAAGTCTGATTCTTATAATTTACTTAAATACATGAGGTGTAACGGATTGAAATATCAATAATTCAGTGATGTACACAAGGCAATGTGATTTGTTTTCTTCGGACTCCAATCATATGATTATATTTTAAATAATTAAAGAAATTTTTAATGGTTAAGTCAATAGTTTTTTATTAAATCTTTAAAAGTGGATTGAACTTAAAACCGAAAGTTAAAATAACTAAAACAACAGTGTCAGTATTCCCTGTGATGGCAACTCGTGACTCTTTCTTGTCTAATGAAGCGTCCAAAGCGCGACGTCGAGTACCATAATGGTTTCCTCTCAAGGCCTTTGTCGAGCCAACTTTGCAACTCTTACGAGAATAACTAGGAGTGATAAGGAAGCGAGGGCATGCGAACTTGAACAAATTTAATGTGGCAATTTTGCGTGCTTCAAGGAAGAGATGCACTCCTACGTAACTTGATTATGTAGGTATCTAGTTTGAAAATCATTAAACGTACATTATAGATAAGTAATATATTTTAAGTCTCTTCATTTTTAATGAATTTTATAATAATATTTTCTATTAGGAGTTTCATTATTTAAATGAACAATAAAAAGTGACGTGAATTTGACCCTTTTTTATTCTGTTTTCATAAGTAAACTGGCAACTCTCAAGTAGGCAACTGGAAACGATGATACCTCTGATGATAAAGTCAGAGGTATCATCTGCACGGCTTCTCATTATTTTTTTACAGATTTTTATTTTTCATTTAAAAAGTAATCTGATTAAAATTATTACAGAACTATTAAACTTTAATTTTTTTTTTCTGTTTTCAAATCGCAGACTTCAATCAAAATGTAAATACGCTTCTGGACAAATACACCAATAACCACTTAACAGTTAACACTTAACAATCAGTTACACTTAGTACATTTACACAGCTTTATACATAAATTAATTTAATAATCTACGCAGGTCACCTTTTACTGGACGAGTCGATAGTCGTATCTATAATCATCTTCCACTTAAAATTGAAAATACTAAACCGTGAAGTAACAATCTATTGGTAATCACGTAACACCAACATTGTCCTTACGAATAAGTAACGCAAAATGCGTCGTGTGAATAGGTCCTTACTTCCGTAACAATACGAATACTTCCAACCCTTCCCCATTGAAACACAACACATCCTCTCAAATCTACTTCCACGCCATCTCTTATTTATGTCTGTAAACAAACATCATCTGCTATAGTTTTATACACTTCTTCAAGTTTCATTTAAACGCATGCAAAGATACGTTCCCTCTCCAAACAAGACTGTTTGCTCGAGACGTAATTAAAGATCCCGCGACGTTTACCACTCGTCAAAAGAAACTCTGTATTTATTAATTTGTCAGCCAATATTTGGTTTTAATAATCAGCTCATTGAGTCTTTGAAATGTTACCAAAGCTTAAATTTTCTTCCTAAATGTTATCGCTTGATTAAATTTTGTTGTATGTATAAAATCCTATATATCGTACTAAATTAACGCTTTTTAGTACTAAAGTAATATTATCATAGTATTGGTTTTGCGATAAATCTGTATTAGGTTAATGTTGTTGTTTTCAAACAACAATACCACCAAAATAAACCTCAAAGGCTTTTTCGACTTGAGGAGTTATGATTAAAAAATACTATTATAGTTAATGCCTGTTATACGTATCTACTTATCTAGTATCAGGTTGCTGTTATTAAATATCGTATCTTAAGGAACCTACTACACAATTTCCATAAACTTTCGTCTGAAACTTCCCGAATGTAATTACTTGGGCGTCACCTGTGAACGAAGCGTCTCTATGCAAATCGGAAAATTTCTGCACCTTATTATAAGAATACGAAAATGTAGGGGTTCTTTAGATAGGTTCCGTTTCCTACTGATAAATATGCCTCCCAATTTCCGCATGTTCATACATTCGAACGAAATAACGCCCACGTCGAAAATATTGGGCATAACTAATTTATTTGGTGGTTATATTATGGCTTTAAAGTGAAAGCGCAAGCGATACCCTTGGTTTATTATTTTATTACAGTTTTCTTAGTTTATGATTATCTATGATAAATGTTATCGATGAAAAAAAATTATATATGACAACTACCATAGTTATGACACAAGTATTTTCACCTTAAAAAAATTACAAAGATGAATAGTCCGCTGAAACATTTGGAACTATTTCGATAAATTTGAACAAAACCATAGCTATTCCATCAGGGTTAGTGAATATAGTGTATCATTATTATTCAGCCTATGTTCAGCAGTGGACAATTTAAGGATGATGACGATGATGACATTTAATTCACAGTTACTTCTTATTTATGATAAGATCATTTAATGAGCAGATTGTGTTGATGCCTAGTAAACAAATATTTTTAAATTTTGAATAAACATTAAATTAGCTGTATGAAATCTATATCCGTATCCCGTATCTTACGTATAGAAGTAAACAAAATCGCTGCTCTTAAGCAGTGTGCACACACGTAAACTCACTTAGCCAGGGATGTGAAAATGAAGGCATGTGCACAATATATTTTAATAAAGCATTCTCGAGGGACGAACCCTGTGATACGGATAACGAATACCTAAATACGATTTTTTACTTACTCGCCGACTATGTGTTACCTAAATAACTCATATGCGTTAATTTTTTTTAATTTTGTTTATTATTTTTATCATTATGCAGTTGTTCATTGGTAAAGTAAGTAAACACATGATTTTAAAGATGTCATATCTGAAGTGACTGTGCTACAGTGTTTTGTATGTGCTACATTAAAAATACATTTTTGACCTAAAATTACTATGGATACAATTTTTTGAAGTAAATCGTGGCGCGCTTCATACGACCCGCATCATAAAGGTAACTACCAAAAACTTTTAAACAGACAGCAAACATATTTAAAATGCAAACGATAGCAAAATAATTTAGTTGGGTTTTGGTAAAAAAATCATATGTTTATATGGTTTTACATTTATTTTACTACTGGTATTAAATTATCTAAAAAACTATATACATTTTTAAGTACTCTTAGGTAAGACTCCCTTTCTATATTTAAAAAATTAACGTTTGTCTGTCTGTCTGTATGTCCTTTATAGAATCGTAAACTATGCATTTGGCCATTTGATCATCTTTGGCAAAGTTGTTGTGGTTGAGCCTACGAAGGTTTCTGAGTTTGTATGAATATTTTTTTATATAATTTATTGTAGTTGATGGTATAGCAACGCGCGCAGGGTACAGCTAATATTTTATTAAATTATAGATATGATGAATTTTTACGTCCCTAAACTTATGACACGTTTTATTATTTTCCCTATGATTTAATTGGTTGCAGGGTATTGTTGTGTTGTGTTGCTTTTTATTTTTAAGTAGTTAACACTAAAAATTAATATTTATAATTAATTTATTATTATAAAAGATAATATACGAGATATCGTATATATCGTATAAACTATAAGGGTTAAAATACAGGGTACCTATCACAAAAAAGAAGATGTACTAGCGGGAGATTGACTTAATAACACTTAAGTGAAAGATATCTTACTCAGAAATGTGGCCATATAAAAAAGTTACTTTAACGTTTGCAACGACAATGTCATCACACTCTTAAGATAAAAAATTATGATTGCTATAAAATTCAAAATGTGGCGATAAAGACGAAGCTTTAGTTCACAAAAAACGAATAGCATTTACATTTTTTTTTATCTCCTGATGGTGAAACGCATCTTGTATCAAAGCTTGGACTTCCTATCGCTCCCGTGGAAAGGAAATATGAGTTGCCATCATGTATCGGTCGTGGGTCGCAAAGACTCACGACACCGCAGATTGGATCGAGTTAATTTCGCTCTACAAACAAATTGACAAAGTTTAGAACGGAGCATATTTCTTCGAGGCGGCTACCTCCCTCTGCCCCGCTGACAGATTCTCGCGCAACGGAAATTAAATTTCACATCCGAACAAGAACGAGAACAGTCGCCGCGACAAACACGTGTCATGTGGTAGGTTGTAGTGACTGCTGTTACCCTGATATAAAGATTGATTAGGAATATGATTGGCTTATGAATACGGTATGAGGGCTTTTTTTTAATTACAGGTTTAAAAGCCGCTACTGAATGTAGATGCACAGGCTTTACCATAACTGTTAGTCATTTGGAAGTTTATTCTTGCTCTTATCTTTTTCTTTTTCTCTTTCTTTAAATAAATACTGATTACTGATTTGTAAACGACATTGAAAGTATTTTAACTAATACATGAAATAAATAGGTAAAGGCACTATATACAATATGAAAGTAAATCACCTTAAAAACAAAAACTTACCTTTATTGTAAGAGGAGCATCCTAAGCCTCGCAACTAAACTATACACTACACAACCAAACTAATCCGTTGGTTCTATCAAAATTGCAATTAAAAGCCCATTTACGACGGTGGCCTGAGACAGTACAAGGGGTCACCTCGAGAAGGACGCACGAATTGGCCATTAGCGGGCGCTTCGGACCTTGTTTACACCACGCTTGCCCTAATGACGACCTTTGCTCTGCTTCCCTTCGTTAAGGCGAGCGAAAACCTCACACTAAAAGGCATGAGTCCCCGGACTGGACCCTCAGAGACGGCCGAAACAAAATATGCAATACCCCGTAAGTGTGAAAAGGAGAATTGCCGATAGCTTTCGGATTAATGTCCATGTAGTCGGTTGTTAAAAGGCTAGCCAACTCACAGGGTGCGCCAGGGTTAACAAGGTTATTACGGGATGATCCCGAGTAACCGCCATCGTAAAAGTGTTAATTATGTTTCACAAAACGGTGTTATTGTCTTTTCACAAGTGTAAAATGAGACATTATAATTGTACAAAACTAATTATAATATGTCAACAATTATCAATTGTAATGGTTTGTTTTAAGTTTTAATTATAGAATTAAATATGGCGGTGCCTGGTCTATTTCGGTGCATACAAGGTGATCATAAAACCTTGTTACACCTTAGAGTTAACTAGACTAGCTTTAGGCTTTATCACAGTAATACGGTAACAACACTGAACGGACAATGCTGAAGATAAACAGACTAGAAATATTTGACCGGATACTGGACGTCCGGCTAACTTAAAAATCGAATACTCAGAATTTCGACTGCGGAAATCTTTTTTATAATCCTATTTTTTTACAAACGAGAGGTAAAGACTAGAGGAAAGATACTTCTACCGTCACACTTTTCACAAGTTTTATTCATTGTCTTGAAATTTTTAATACGAGTATTTCATACGAGTCTTTGATTAGGAAATCAATTTTCACAATCATAATCTGTTATTGTATGACAACTCCAACAGGTCTTATTATTAAGCCTGCCTTATGTAAGTACATATTTATCATTCGTTTCAAATTCATTTTTACAACTTCATTGTCTTTAATTTTTGTTAATGCCTGAAATAAAACCTTACTGACTAAGGTTATACAATATACGAACTTCAACAAGTTCTTAAAGTTTATTTAAAAAGTTCTTTTCCAAAGCTGATTTTTTCGTAAAAAAAACAAAACGAAGTGATTGATTGGAAATCAATTACCATGATTTTATGTCTAATTACTATTACTATTGATGCATAAGAAAATATGACGACAAAATTTGATGTCACTGTATCTAATTGTAATACATTTAGTTGATAGTAAGTTACGAGATAAGCCGTATACCGGATAGTTGACGGATATCCGTTTCATCTCTAGACAATATATACCGACGCAAAAAGTTGGAAACTTCGACGAATCCTAATGGACTCAATTGACATAAATGTTTTATTCAATTGGAGCCAGCGCCAAAACAAAAGAAAGTATGTCCTCATCATTATGAGTAGGAAAAAGTTTTTGCATTTTTACTTGTTACTGGTCCTATAAGAAGTAACTTAAAACAAACAAGTATCGAACTTACAATTTACGTAATAAAAATAAGCCACATTAAAATTTCTACACTTCCAATTTTATACAGAAGGAATCGGGCACGCTAACAGTAGTTATAATATGTACGTAACAGTACCCATACGTAAATCGAGCCAACTACTACTCAGTTGATTACTTGCCACGCACCACGTGTGCAAATTCACTATAAATCCAAGTATTAGGTAAAAGCATTCATTACTTAAGTCCCGTAAAACCCTTATCCCGTAACGTTAATAACACAATTACTATAAATCTATCATCGCTGAGCAAACACGGTCCGAATCTCAGCCTAAGCTAATACATTTTGTCCACACCCGTATTCATACTTAACGACTAGAGAGTAGTATTTGCTAAGCACACATGCGGCGCCCGCACGAGCGCAATATAACCTGGAAGACGGCCGGGTCGAGCCCCAGGGTCCTTCCCCAACCCGAGAGGACAGTAATTACGGTAGGCAAATTAAGCAGTAAGGGGCCCGAGTATGCCACGCCACCCGTGTCCATCTTTGTATTGCGACTCGCTCGGCGGTTTATTTTAGGTTATTCCACGTCTTATTACAATGTAGCTCGCCTCCCCTGCGGCGCGCTCACCTCCGAAACTGATTTGGGCCCCGGCATCAGAGTTTCATTACGGTCTGTCGAAAACAATCCACTCTAAATATCTATTCTTGGGCGCGCGCACTCTGGAATTACATTAGTCTGAGGTGGCGAAGGCTCGACTCAATTTGTTTGGCCGTAATAACGCTACGCTATCAGGTTATAACAAATGAGCTATTGTGCGAGCAAATCGGAGGAAAACGGTTTCGCAGTGTCTGCTTGATTTTATAGTCGGGCGAGCGATAACGTATGACTCCAATTTTATATGTTTACATGTCGATATGCATCATGATATATTAGTTAGAAGATAGAGAATGGTTGAATATTTACCTTGGTAATTTAGACGTAACTAGTGATAACTGAATGCCATTCAGTTAGTTTAAACTACTCAAGAAAGTTTTCTAAGCACGTCGTCGATCTTATCCACAAAACACCTCACATCGCATGCGAGTCTCGCGTGTCCCCTACGGCTTTAAAAGGCGAACCACTTTTCACAATAGAGTCGACCACGCGACTCTGTTGGGAATTCTGAGCAAATATAATTTGTCCATTAAAAAAATCAACAACCGCTGACCACACTCAGAGTGGAGATGGTCACAAAGCGTCTCGTTAGCGACCGTACGTGCCGCTTGTCACACACTTCAGCCCAGCGGCCCTTCGTAAATAATGAGAGAGGTCGGCCCTTACAGGCCAAAGATACACAATAAGTACTAAACTTGGAGAAGGTATATTCAATAGCTAACACTGGTGTCGTTGTTAAGATTATAATGCTCAAGTAAAGCAAATCAATAAATGGTAAATTCTACTTCTTTGTCTGAGTTATACACTCAAAAACCTGCACAAATTTGCTAAAAAAGAGTTCATCGATGGGCTTTAAAAGGTATCTCAAAAGTTTCAAGGAAATCTAATAATCAACAACTTTAAGCTAAAGGTCGAAGTGGAAAAATATATAGTCACCAAGGTCTTATAGGTACTTATAAAGTTTCAAGGAAATCTCAGAGTAGTAAATTTCAGAGAAGCAGTAACAGTATCCACTCCATACTTTCTTACAGTCAAACCCCCAGGGTACCTAAAACCTACGTGGATGGGGCACTGAGCCTTGACGTAAGCCAACACAAGACTGAATACCTCTTAGATTGCCCAAGTCTAAATATAGATCAAACAAGTAGCTGTATTATTCATCTCACAATACACATAGATTGAGCAATATCGAATGTGCCGTATGGGAATACGTAAAATTATATAGTACACTTGTAAGCATGAAATCAGTAAAGAGTGAAATGTCATTAAAAGACTCACCAGGAAATAAATAGTTTATGCTAATTTAATTGCTATTTGTCTTAGAACTCACCTAATAGAGTAATACAATGAAAATCGTGAAACCTAATTCATGCAGACTTTTCTTATTTATCTTTCCTCAGCATCATAATCAGTAACATTCTTCTTTAATTTTACATAAAGAACGTCAGATGAAACTTACTCAATTTGGCCATTGCTGTACTATACATTTGCGAATAAAAAGGCTATGAAAATTAAAATATCATCTTTAAAAGGTACTCAAGTTAAATTCGATAATTATGATCTTAGTTCACTAGTACCTTAGGCACGTAATTCTAGAAGAATTCGTCTAGCGTATCGGGAAGCTATTTACATGAATTAGTCGACATTTATGCGTCTAGAGACAAACCACAGGCGCCACCTGGCGGCGGAGAATTATACGCTCGTTACTCGCTCCAGCGCGCACCGCCTTTAGACTTGTAGTTATATAGATGTATTTTATTTGGCAGTAGTAGCAAAGGCTACAGGTAATTTGTAATAAAAGTGCTTGTGAAGATTTCCTAGTTTGAAGATACAACAGTAATTTGAATATTTCAATACATAAAAAGAAAAATCAATCTTATAATTTTATTTTTAGAAAGGTTACTGATTTCATGATGTCTCATTGCTGAATTACAATAACTTATATTCTTTTTCTCTTGAGTTTTCACTTTTAGAGGCAAATTCAGTCGAAGTTATAATAGCCTAACCCATGTTATACAAGCTGAATTTGAAATCGTATAATTCCTTCAAGCTATGTACATAAAATGAAAGCGTTGTAGGCAACTTTTATATGGTTCTTTTAGTGAGCATCATTGTAGAACTAGTCATCACTAGTCCTGAACCTGGTCATCACAAGGATCACATTTATGGACAATATGATTTATACGTACCTTTCTCGTAATAATTGCTATTTTTAATTACTCGCTATTTATTTGAGTCAAAACTCAAATAAAGAATAAATGCGATGGTATCTCTGAAGCAGCTTAAAATTATATTTCGTAAAACATATTTTACAGAAGTTTTTTTTTGTAATTTCAAATTTCTAATATACGAACAGTCTCGATTAAAATCAATAACGAAACCACAAAAATTCTCATACGTACACCTTAGTTCCAAACACGTGTCTTCATAATGTTCGTTCAGAAATACCAAAGGATCTTATTCCGCTATCTTTTAAATAGCTCCTCTGCGCAAAATCTATCGCTCCCAGCTCGGGGAGCCCGAGAGATATATGCAAATCCGCAAATTTTAACTCCACCACTAACTTTGCGTGGGTTAGTGAGAACGTGAATTTTATTATGTTACCTAGTTTAATAATGACTCGTTTAACAGTTTATTTTAAATAGTGACCGAAAGACATAACAAGTAATAAGTAATTCACATAAAAGTAAATAATAGCAATTGAATTTTATCTTTGGTGATCAAAAATTATTTCTTTTTAAATTTTAATTGTTTTAAAAGTACTAAAAAATTTTTAAAAAATAAGTTAGTACCTACAAATATTAATCAAATGCTTTTTTTTATTTTTTATACGCAATAAAAATAAAATATGATACTAAAGTAATTAAAAAAATACTTTGACCCTCGTCCTAATATTTTAATAGCAATTTTTTAGCTGTGATTTTTCTTTGGGTCAGTACTCCTGTCCTATTATCACTTTGTGTAGTGAAAAATATGATCGGTTTTTGCTGTCGATCATATTTTATTCTGAATTTTTCTAAACGAAGTAACATAGTATATATTAACCTAATAAAGTATAACAGTGTTACAAGCCTCCTTCCTATTCTCGTCCGGCGCCGTTTGTCTCCGGCTCACCTCGGCGCGTCCGATTTATGGCACAGTTTTGTGAACTCTTAACCGTTACGTGATCTGCTTCCGAATCCAATTTATGCCCTCCATGGGAAAACTTCGGCAACATCGCCTATTCTTTACGATTCATCGGGATGTCGCGCGCCCGAAGCCAGCGGTAATGGTATGGATATTGTTTTATTTGGCGGTTTAAATGCTACCCTGTTTGGTAATGGAAAATGAGTTAGAAATGTCTTTCACTCTTAGAAGTAAACATTGGATTGAATTTTTACATATTGTGTTTATGTATAAAGGATTTTTTTTTATATAGTAGTAATTAAACACGCCAGTTCGAGTAAAAATTTGTAAATTCTACTTTCAATATTACATACACTTAATTTTGTTGTAAGTTCATATATCAACTGTAATTATCACTATATTACTAACTAGAACATGGAAACTAATTACTAAAATAGTGATAACACCATTTAGATCTTTAAATTATTTACCTTTAAATGCGCGTTAATATACTAGTTATAACTTCTTTAGTTTGAATATTTAAAAAATAAGCAAATATTGTGTCGAACCAAGAGTAGACTCTTTATCTTTTCTATTTATGATACAAATACATTTTCAAATGATTAAGTAGGTAAAATGTAATCAGAACGAATCACATAGTCCCATATTCACCCAAACAAATGCGAAGGGCTCTTTGTGTCCTAACAAAATAGACCTTAAATAATTACCATCGCAAATCCCGATTGAGACGTTCCATGTTCGGTCATTTGTTTACGCTTTGTTTAGATTCGACCCTATTTAAATACCTGCTTTTATTTTAAAAAAGCGGAAGAAACCCTATGTTAGTCGTTGTTATTACTATAAATTAGTTTTTAAATGACACTTCAGGTATCTTATATTTAACGTTATTATTACTAAATATAGACAAGAAAGAATAATACATAGTTATATTGCCAATAACAATTCAATAAAACAAACTAACATAACCTAGTAACTGCCGAAACAAGATCACCCCGTATCGACCTCCGGTCAACATTGGGTATTTAGTATTATTATTTATTGAGCCTCTTTGACCGGGCCTCACTTTTCATTGCGCCCCTCAATCCGGACAAACAAAACGAAAGAAGTAATTATTAAGATATGGCAAATAGAGGGTATTGAACAATTTTATTAAACTTTTTGAAGATTTATGCAAATATATTGTTGGACGGTAAAGCATTGAGAAAATTGAAATCTACAACTTTTATTTTATTTTAGTTCATTCTATAATCCTTCCAAATTATAAGATATATTAATAAGAGCTGATGCTCATGGTCTGATGACCACGTTAGGTGTATAATGCAGGTTTACGCGACTCGTCACTTTCTACTGTGCTGAGTATTCGAGAGAAAACTTTGTGTTTCCACAAATTATTTTTTGAATTTAGGCTCTTTTTCTTTGTTTAATAATTTTGATTGCACAGTTGGTATATTGGTTTAAACGGTCGTCATGCCGCTCTCTACTTCGCTGAGTGTTTTGGGTTCCACATGGGACAATACTTTGTGTGATCCAAAAATGGTTGTTCTGAGTCTGGGTGTTCTTTGTGTCCGTTTCCTATATGTTTGTAAAGTCCCCCGCCACACAGGATTTATTCATAGTGCGGGCGTCGTTTTTTTTTTAAATAATAAAATAAATATTTGCAAAGTCTCAGTGTTGGAGTGTCTTCATAGTGTTGGAGTTGTCTTGTTCTCTGTTTATAAAGAGCAACGTGAATAGCTTTAAAGACAATATTCATGTGAATTAAACACTATAAACTTTTCTGCAGTGTTATTCTTATACGTTGAAAGTACTACAGTTTAGTATAAATTTAACTCATTCCAACAGAATAGGTAGTTTTATTATTTCGCGTGAAATCTCCTTTTGTTGCATGGATTCACGTTCAATGAACGGGAAGTTAGTACAGGGAGGTGCGTTCAATCGGTCGAATGGAGCAATCTCTGTTTCCTAAGGCCATGTAACACTACCAGCCTTATAAGATACGTTTATCATTATTAAAACACTCCGATTCTTTCCAGAAAGAAATAGTCGCAAGATGCAGGGTGGCTCAGTTTATTTTGGTACTGGCTATTCGAAACGGAAAGGCCTCGTCCACCCTACGAGGCTCGAACGCGAATAAATCAGAATCTAATACAGTGCGACAAGATTGCAAGAAATTTTCCGTCTTATTAAACCTTTTTGCGATGTGACTAGAAAACACATTAATTCACTTGTCCATACTGTACCCAATAAGAAATCTAAGTAAACCGACTGTTACTTAACATTTATTTTCAGGACATTAACAAGATTCATACCATTGACCTGATTCGATCTAACCCTTAGTCGTAGAATGTTACGAACACCATAAGATACTTTAAAATCCTACAAATAAATCATCATATTCTTCTAGATTAAATTGTATGTAAAAGTAATTGTATTATTTATACAAAATCATCTATTACATGTATGTAATAAAACTGTTAATCAATTTTAAGATTTTATGCTTAGCTTCATTATGTTAAGTTATTGAACGCTGTTATTGTAGGATGTTGAAACTGACTAATTTGAAGACTTTACAAAACCCCACTATACGGTTTGAACTAAATTATTCACGAGTAAAAAATAATTATTATATTAGAGAGAAACTTGCTCGTTGGAGTGCAAATTACATGAAGGAGAAAGCTATGCTTTAATATTTCGTCGTCACCGAATATGAGATAGTTTGTCAGTACCCGGCTTGTATTCCACAGAACTCTATAGATGAGTAGACTTAAATTATCAAATTTTAAAGTCTTAAACTGATTTAAAAAAATAACCCTTCAAAATTTATACAAAAAATTAAATATTTGTACTACGAGGTACTACGAGGATAACTCAAGCCGAATCCTTCAAAAATTGAGTCCTGCGCATTCCACCTTCGCAACAACCTCGTACCTAGGTATCATCATTGACAGATCCTTCACATACAAGAGAAACTGCGAGAATATAAAAAAGGTAAACGCCTGTATCAATTTACTGCAGGTTCTCCGTGCTACCAACGGGATAACTTTACCGCAGGTGATGAGGACACCTGGCCTGGCACTAGTATTCTCTGCTGGTGAATACACATGCCCTGAATGAAGTCGATCCGCTCACGCCATGCTGTGCGTGCAGTATTAAGCGAAACGTGCCGGAGTGTACTGCCTGGACATAAATCTTGGCAAATCTGAAGGTCCTTAAATAGACTTTGGATTCAAGGAATCCGAAACAAGAAAAAATTGTCCAAGTGGTGGTTTTCAGACAGCGCCAACCTAAGCTGTTTATGTGGTGCAAGCGGAACGATGTCCCACCTGGCTTCGGCGCTGCGTACACGAATACCCTCACGCAAAAGGAACTGATTACTTTCACCGACAACGCTAACATCACTGCACTAGGCTAAGAATAAGATCAATACAAAAAGTATAAAATATATTTTTAATTTAGTTATAACCTTAACTTTAAACTACCCTCCGTAAAAAGTACTCATACATATCCACTCATATCTCTGCAAGAGGCAAAGGCATCTACAATAGACGCATGAGTGACTTTATATGGGCCAGCATATTAAGCATACGTTCACAGGACGTGTGTAGAGGGCCTTATTTCATGCTCCGTGGCACATCATATCGCCTGAGGTCTGAGAGCTCTAATTATAATTACTGATGCTTGTGTGCTCAAAGTCGTTTTTGAGAAGGCTAATAAGACTGTTTTGATGGTAGGTCCACTGTTCTTGATATAGTTACTCCGTTCAAATGTGTGCATATTCACTTTACCGGTTAAGCATTCTACATGCTGTAGCATGTATTTGTAAATAAAATATTTCTTTCAGTTTCATGTTCGTATCACTTAAAATGTTTAGAAAATATTGTGGCAATTTCGGTAAAATTACTTTTTATTGTTGAAAAAATAACTCCATATTAAGAATGAATCTTTTATCACATTGGACTTTACCAACATTCTTGAAACGGAGACGAAGAACACCCAAACTCACAACAACAATTTGTGGGGTTTGAGTCCACAACACTTAGTGAAGTAGAAAACGGCTGCTTGAACCATTACGCCATCCATGCAGTAAACTTTTGGCAAATTATGTATTTACCTATACTGTCATCATGTTCGATAGCCTCCTGCTTCAATTCTAACTTAAGCTACTAAGGACACCATCACCTAATATATGCGCATCAAGTAATTAATTTAATTTTATTTCCCATCTCTCCCTCGCTGTTGCTATCGAAATTCTCCCAGTAATTGGGAAATTTATTGCAAGGTGTGCACCAACGGCGTGATGTTTCACTTTCCCGCCAATGATTTATAGTCTTCCGAAACAATTTTAATTGCTACCAGTGACACAATGTAAACAACTATTCGATTAACTTAATTCCATTATTTGAAACGCTGGTAATTAATTTAAAAGCGAGCTAAATACGGTTTAAACTTCGTATTATTGGAAATTTCAAGTGAATTAATGTACGAGTACCTTTGTTGCTAAATGCTCAAGAAGTAGCATTTTGGCTGTATTATTTAAGGTATTATAGTGTGAATTCTTGTAGTCTTCTTAGCAACTTGTTGTTTGTTGCTACTACTTGTACATGTATTTTGTACTATATTTTAATCCAAAAAATTATAATATTTTACAATATAATGGAATAATAATAAGGTAGTAATAAAATATATTATTATGATTAATTAAAGGATTACCACTTCTTATATTAAATTAGCTCATAAAATTAATAATTTCGACGGCGTCTAAGAGTTTGTTTATGAGTATATTAATGATAAAAAAAAACTTTCAGCGTAAACATTTGTTTTTTTGTTATATTACTTATGTTCCCTTCTAGCATTATCCACGCCTGTGTGTTCATATAAACCTGTAGTGTATTTTTTCTTCAACTACAATTGTCAAAAGTGGTACACTTTTGCAAACATGTAGTACGTATAAATACTGAGTAATTTTAGTGTAAATAGGTAAACATGTCATGTCGTGGGGGTCCCCACAGTAAAGCTTTTTTTATGCTTATTTTTAATCATTATTGGGTAATTATTGCCAGTCTACAAGAATATAGTTCAATTGACTTTGAAACATGTTTTTATGGTATTTTGAAAAATATTCTCTAAGGTTTTATAATTTAGTATTTTATTACAAAAGTAAAGGGTTATTTTACAAGCTTTTATTTAACTTGCAATTTATGTACGAGTATGTATACGAAACTGCTGGATCAGTTTTTTATGGTGTTTGGATCGCGGTTTGTAGCTTACTGTAAATTTTATACTCTAGCATATTTTTCTCACACTTGTACTTGTACGAATGTTTTAAAGTATAAAGTCAAACCACTAGAGTTGGTTTTATTTGTTGCGCTTGCAGAAAGACCAGCATTTCATTTTAACTTATATATGAACAGAAAAACCTTAAACTCCCAATTCAAATTGCAGCTATTTCTGTCAGCCTCATGATTTTTATTTTATTTTTTATAATAGTTATCAAAATGACTGTTTTACCTGATAGAAAGTGTGAGTAGAATCCAAATCCAAGAAGGAAGAGCCGAATCATTTAGTTTAAGAGCTATCTAATGTCTTCCGTCTATGCCACTCTAAAACGGGCAATTTTTAGGCCAGCACGTGTTGTTATGTAGAGGAAGGTAATAGGTTGGACTAGTTGGAAGATCTCGTCAGAACACTCTCCATGATAAGGGCGATGAAGGACTACCATAGAGGCGACATCTTATCACAACTGCCCAACTGCCGAGGCTCAGTGCTCAAGGGACTCAGTGGCTTTGGGACTGTTGATAATGTGGACTGCTTGCCGCCGCAGCCTGTTGACAGCAGCTTCAAACAAATATCACGCGTACTCATCACAGGTACGACTTGTGAGCAGACACAGATGCTCGAGCAGGAAAAACCGTTTCACATTGTTTAGTACACATAACTTACACAAGACCACCTTAGTGACACTCTCGATGCACTCACGCGGGATGAGATCCCGACAAATATCCATACCCAGGATAACGAGCTTATCGTCTGCTTGGTAGCATGCCAAGGGCTAACATGTAACTGATATGCAGAAGAAACAATGTGGGCCATAGGATGGAACCCCGAGGTACACCAGCATGTACCTGCTGAGAATCAGATGCCACGCCGTAGCAAAGGACTCTGACGCAGCACTGGCGCAAAAAGACTGGTACCTAATTCCAGAGTTTGAGGGCAGGCTGAATGCCGGAAGTTTGACAAGAAGCGAACGGTGACAAACCCGAGGTGGCCGAGGACTTTCCATGCCCATCAATAACCTCAACCTAAATATGTGTGAAGTACGTTAGAAGATCAGCCGTGGATCGATCCAGTCTGAAGGTATATTACCGATCACTTAATATAGAGTCACTCTTTAAGTAGTTGACTAGCCGCTTATGTGTTTGATACACGAATGATACAATGATAACGAAAATAAAACCAAGTGAAATTAAAAGATAAGAAAAGAAGTAATGTTTTTATCTGTCGTGATATATGATAATAAAGAACCATATTTGATCTTATCTTTATATAAATTAGTGATATCTTCAGTCACTAATTTATATGGAGGCAATTTAGCGATAAAGGAGCAATATTTCTTTGCAGATAATTTGCCCACTAGTCAAGGTTGCAGCTTCAAAAGAACAAATTAAGGTATAATTATAAGTATTTTAGCCCCACTGGTGTGTTTTCATCGCTATTTCTCATTAGACCTCATTGTCGCCTCTGATTTATACAGCAGTTACCGGCGGTTTTTCGTTGTAGATTATTTGAATTTATAACACTAAATGTCTACCTTATTTTGATGTTGGTGAAACTTTATTTCACACTCAGATTAGGCTTAACTATATCATGTCCTACATAGTCCCTGGATTAAGTCATAAGGTTATCAGAAAATTGATAATTTCAAAAAACATACAAATTTGTAATATGTATAATATAAATAAACAGTACCACTCACACCAGACTCAAATACACTTATTTATTTGCATTAATCGTCATACTATAAGGATCTGTTTTTATGTCTATAAATAGACTGAGAAATAACAGTGAAGTTCAGAATATAAAATTGTGCATAATATATGTAGTTTATTACATTAATGTTACCCCAACAATATCTGCTAAGCTATTATTTATTTCAATATGGTAGAATGTCACATCAGACGAGTACACATTTCGGCACTTAGCTGGGTGTTAATTTGACGATGACTGTCGCTCCATCCGTCATTGCAGACACGTCTTTATGACGGCTAATTTGAAGATCACCCTGTGAACTGAAGGGGTCTTATTGTAAGAACATGACGAGCGGTTTTGTCTGGATGTTAAGTGTCAATGACACTAACTGTTGTATTTTTGCTGTTAGTATAAATGGTAAAGCAAAGAAGAGAAAAGTAGTCAAAGAAATTTTTAGTTTCATGTACATATATATAGGTTATATCTAAAAATATACACTGTGTAGAGATTTCACACCAATAAATGCAGTAATCATGTATATACTTACAATATTAGAAAAAGGACTCCTATTTCTTTAACAACACTCGCATCTGTTTTATATAGTATATTCATTTGTATGTACAACAGAAATTATGTTGAATAAGCTATATTTAAACAGAAGCACACCACTAGCATGATAATATAATTACTTAACACTAAACAAACACACGCACAGTCTCTACACTCACACGTGCATACGTACATACTATTTATTGCACATGCCACACATTGTACCAAACTACTCTATTTTACACTGTCTATTTATATCATGTTAAGATATATACGCAATAGTAACATTCTTAATATATATAGATACTATACTTTGGTGACGTGTTTATTTATTTTTTTCATTGCATTATATTCATAAAAATAATTTTTATTTCTGTACCTGTTTTTCTTTAATAACGGTTCCTATGAAATAGAATTGAAAGTATTTATTCCGTACACATGACTATATTTCTTCTTATCTTTAGTGTAAATACATACTATGGTAGGTATGTTATTAATTGGTGGTTGTTTGATAACCTAATCAGATAGTTCATAACCAGCAAGTCAAGTTTATTTCATAGATGATTCAAGTAGTTAGTATTCTTTCCTGGGTGATTGTTATTGCCAAATGAAAGATTATATATATTTGTTATAAAAATCGCTTAAGTTAAATCTCTCAACATAAATACAACAACAAATTAATAGATTAACACTTATAAAGGTGTAAATCGATACTAACCTACTTCCAGGATGCCACTCTCGAACAATGTATCGAAAACCTTATTCGATACGGCCTCGGTCTGAAAATCGTAACAAAGCTTCCACCGCGATAATTGGATGTGGCCGTTCTGAATACGCGCTAGACGAGACTTAATTGAGGTTTTAGAGTTGGGCTAATTCGCCCACCTTCGATCAGTCCCGCTCCCTTGGTCCCTATGTTGAGGGGTTTCGTCTGGCGGTTACCAAGAATAATATGGTAGGTTAAATGGGCTCTATCAATTGGTGTTATGTTGCTTTATGCTTATAAAGTTCATTGGTGAGAATTTGGAATGCGAGTTATAATATTTTGGTAATAATTATTAAGTAAAAAAATATATTAATACTAGGTGATCTGCGCAACCTCATTTGCATCTCCTTTTGCCCGTAGCGTGATGTTATAAAACGTGAATAAATTTGTTCAGCATAAAAAAGATTATAGTGAGCTAACTTTACAAGATAGAAATATTCTGTCTCAGGATTTTTTTTTGTACTTTTAAAGAGGAACAATTCTCTCCTATATATTTTTTGCAAAACTTTAAACGTTACCGCAGCGCATACAATGGAACCTCACAAAAGGAATAATTTGCCCTCGTTTTTGCAAAATTGTTTATCGATACTCCGCTCTTTTTGGTTGCAGCGTGGACATACAGCCTATAGCCTCCCTCGATATCTGGGCAACCTAATGCTGAAAGAATTGTTATTAAATCAGGCTAGAACTTTCTGAGGTTAGTGCGTTCAACCAAACAAACAAACTCTTCAGCTGTTTAATATTAGTTTAGAAATATCAAATACTTTAAATTTTTATCAGATATATAACTTTGTGAAATTAAAGTTTACAACAGTACACTTGGCCTCAAAGAAAACTTAGTTGATTTTCTTTATATATAAATGTTAAACAATACATCAGTGTTACTATTATTTATGTGAGTCAAGTGTTAGAACGGATATCTACATGAAAACCTCTCTCAGAAAAGATAAATACACAATTCACAATGATTAAGAATTCTCTCACGTTCTACACAACAAAAAGTAACAACTAAATATATCAGAAACGGGCCGATAGAGGTCGGGTGCGGGTAACAAAAAGTAGGGGCTGGCTCACGGACACACCCGTGCAGATATGATAATCCCCACTATGTAAAATAGTGAAATTTAAGGTCTCTCCATGTGAAGAATTGTACTCGTTCAGTGGGCAAATTATTCTAATGCGACCCTTTTATTCGAGACACACACCGCCTACGGGTCGCAGAGTTCCTCCACTACTCATTTGTATTTCAATAAAATACCACTAGCCCTATCTAAACAGAGCTATGATTTGGATATTGATTGCGGCCACAGTCAAACCAAAACCACGAAAGTGTATTACATTGTTATTACAATGTTTTTGGTCCGAGTATTTTCACAAGCCATCATCCATCAATGAATCAATTTGAATATATTGAACATTCATCGAAGTTTATATAAAGTTGGCGGTTGTGAATATACCTCGATACAGCAAACACAAAAGTCTCCCGGACTTGTTCACAATAAGTTCGCTCCCCAGCATCCGTCCATGGTGCATTTGTGAACTCACCAATTCCTTTCTTTCACATAAAAACGACATATCTGCACGACGTTATTCGTTTGTATATCTTACTCAGTGGATTTGCATAGCGTCGAAAGTTCACAATCACATTTACGTCATCAGCCTGCGGGGAATGTAATTCTTCGTTCCATCTGCCATCTTCCTGTATCTACCCTTGTAGCTCTTTTTTGCAGGGGTCCGGCCGGCGGCGTTGTCCGCGATACATAAATTTTCACGTTCGGTCATCCTTTAAAAACAAGTTTAGCTCTTTATCCATAGAGGAGCAAGCTAAAGAATGGCTCGACCGTACGCTACCCTCCAATTCGTTATGTATTCAAATTTCGCTACCTATTTTTGCTTTAATTTGTCGAAATAAAAAAAGTACTATATAATATGTTTTGTTGTTTTTGATAAAAAAATAAAACAAAATATTGTAGTCACGGAGCCCTAAAGCGTGGATATTATTATCTAAGTCAGCAAGTCTACGCTAGCCTGCGTAATTAATTAAGTACGTTGTGTGGCGAGACTTAGACGGCTGTCGGCTGGCCCTTGACAAGTCTTCAAACAGGTCACCCTAGCTCAGGAGTCAGCACCGACTTGCGGTCCTCGTGCGTCTCCCGCAGGATAATTAAATAATGAGGTTTAAATCCGTCATTTTGTGCCTCTAAAGATAGAAAACGTGTGGAGTAGTGTACTTTGAACGTTAAATCAATTCACATATGAGTAAATAGGGCTTAGATAATTTTAATACTTAAAAAAGTAGTGTGTATATCATTATAAAAATATTAATAATTCTATTCTCCGTTTCTGAAAAAATAATATGATAACCGTTTCAGTTTTATGAACATGTAAGAACTAAATAAAATGTTTAAAAAAATGTGTTTTCACTTATTTACGATCAAATTATTTAAAAAAAACTTAATATCTTTTGCTGTTTAACCACGATCTTTTATGAGCAAGTCGGACTTCCACAACTAAATTTGATACGAACAAATGTGCTGTTTACTATTACTTATTCAACCACTTACTAAAAGGATATTAAAATAATTAAACAAATGGATTAATATAGATAAATTTATGTAAGCAAAAGCTCGCTGTTGCCTTAATATAGTGAAGACGAGTATTCATATGGACAAGACTTCGGAAAGATACGTCTAACATCACGTTTCGGAATAGATACTAATTTAAATGTCATATAACTGTACTGATAGAATATATATAGAAAATACTAGAATTCGTCCTCTTTAAAGACAGATGTTATTATTATGTACTGCTTACTTGCTATCGAATATGTATTTTTAAATATTTATTGTTTTAAATATTTAAATTACAACAAGAATTAAATTTCAAGTATTTACACAATCATTAGATTAAAGTTTTCAAAGTTCAAACGTCTTTAGTGGTGAGTACACTCAATCCGTAAACATATTTATGAATAAAGTTACATACCGTTCAGAAATAGAAGTTGACAGAACCTTTGACGTCAACTCTTCCAATTTAGCCTAATCTACGTTCCGTTATGCAGCACACGGCATTCAGCGACCGCTGAAAACTTCAGGAGAAGTAAGATAAGGCGTGGTCATGCATGCGACACACGTCGACTCTTTACAAATTCTGTTCTGACGCGATCCATTCAACGGATAAGTTTCGTGTGTGCCCGGCTGAATGCAGTGATAACGCCACAATGACAATCGTGAGTTGATTCTGTATAGCAAATTAGAATGAGCTTTCAAGTTGTTGTGTTGTATTTTAGCAATTATAGAGTAGTAAAATGAATTCTTTATTTGAAGTAATAGGAAAATAAATAATGTGAGAATCTCTTAAGGCGTCTTCTCACTTTGGAAATTTAAAAAAAAAACGATTTTATTGTTTTTTAATTAAATTTTAATTAAATTTTATTTTTAAGAATCGGAAAGTCCATTGTATAGAGCAGGCATCGCTGATTAACCCGAGGTAAGGTTATTTCATGATTTTTCTGCAACCAAAACCTTAAACACGTTTATCTCAAAACAAGATTTTTCGGTGCCTTGTTGATGAAATTTCGAAAATTATCCGGCCGATTGTCATGAAATTTAAATGACATATTCTTCATAGTTACGGCAATAGCGCATATCATCAGGTTTTTTAAATTTCGATTTTAAGATATTTTTTTTACAAAAAACTGCAAAAAAACCGCTTTTTTTTTTAATTTTTCGAAAAACGTGCGCCATTTTGTTATTTTCGCGAATATCAAAAATCTGATGATATGCGCTATAGCCACTGACATACTGAATCTAAAACAGTTTTATTTTTTTTGTTTGAGATGACCCGTCTCGGAGATACCATCAACAAACCACGACCATAACATTTTTAGACGGGTTTTTCGATGCTACTGTTGTATTATAATAATTGTTCAAAAAAATAAAAATAAAAATTTTTCATGTACTTGAAAGATGTGTTTATTACATAGGATCTACTTTATCCCATAATTTAAAGCAAAATTTCTCAAAAAAAAATCGCGAAAATAGCCTATTTTCGAGGCGCCTAAAGTGAGAAGACGCCTTAATTCTTTTGTACTTTGATCCCACATAAACTGTGTATATAAAAGGGACATTCTTTTTTACATGGTTATATTATTCTTTTAAAATGAATTAAATAAGTCTCGTTCATTCAATTTCTTCCAGTTACAATTGATTTCTGGATCGTGAAGACAAATGCCACATTTTTATATATGTAATTTTGTTTTAGCTAAAAGCTGTACGTATTTTAAATTTAAAACGAATTGATGATGAATTCATAAACTACAAGCATCAGTTACGACTGTAGTTAAAAGCGATGATAAAAATATGTCATACATATATGTGTAGTAAGAATTTCTTGAGTATTTGCCGACTATTAAACCGTATCAGATCCCATTTAGTCGCTAACAGATTTATCATAACAAAAGTATCGCCGGACACATGTCGCCGTGGCAGTAGAGTGAAAAGCATCGAACCCGCGAGCGTTGAGCGGAAAGTCGAAACTCGGGAACATTTCGAACAAAACGTAGGGGGACCAGCGGAGCGTGGAACGGTGAATCATGCAGTTATTCAATAAGCCAAGAACGCTTGTACGGATTTACGGTACCGTGAAACTTTGGAAATGCAACAGTAAATAGACGATAATATATTGATGAGTGGATTACATTGGTTTTATTGGTATATTTTTATTTAACATGCTACATAAATAAGAAAAAGTGTTAGTAAACATATGCAATATGATTTTGCGTCTATAACATCGTTCACTAAATTGTTTCTAAGTGAACTCGTGTCTATTAGAGGTAATAAGAGAAAATAAAAGTTTATATAAGTAAGATAGGGATCTTTTCTCTAAGCTACGCCTCAAAACGTGATACTGTTAGGTCCTCATTATTTATTAATTTTTATTTTATTTATTTACTTATACTCAAATTCTTGCAAACTAAACGTCCCGATTAACGGCATTAGACTCACCACGTGGGACGAAAACGTTGGCGAAAGGTAGACGTTTGCTTCTGCCTACCCCTTCCGGGGAAACAGACACGATTTTATGTATATATATGTATGTATTAATACTCAAAACAATTTACAATTACGTACCTAGCAACAGTTTCTGCATTGAGCTCATAACATATGTCACGATAACGAATACGACCACTACATGGTACAGACACATCACCTTTTCGTTGGTTCAGATTTGATAAAGGTCCATAAAGATTTTTTAAAGATTACTGACTTTTGCCCATGGCTCCATCCGCGTGTGCTTTAATTACCGAAATTAATAATAGGCCATGTGTTATTCTAACATGTGCACTACATTATTGTAAAGTTTTATATAAATCCGTTGTTTCTTTTGTGTGAAAGAATATCAAACATCCACACATCCTCACTTTCACATTTATAATATTGAATTGAAAAATGAATTTAGTTCGTTATTTCCAAAAACTGTTTACCCTTTAAGCAACAGCAACACTGAATGCAGCAGGGCTCATCTTTCAAATCGACTGCACGATTGACCTAGTAATTTAAGTGGTCGCCACGCCGCTCTCGATTGCGTTCAGTGTTGTGGGTTCAAAACCCACACGGGACAACACTTTGTATGATCCACGAATTTTTGTTCTAAGTCTAGGTGTTCTTTATGTCCGTTTCTTTTGGGGCGTTGTATTTATAATTAAAAAAAAAAAAAAACAAAAAAATAAAAAAGAGAAATGCGAAATTAGTTCATCGTACATGAGTGTAGAAGAGAAATACGAATATGCTAAAAATAATTATAAATACCGATAATTCACTAATATGATATACTGAAAGCCCCTAGTAAAGCTTTTAGTTTATATCTCAAACAAAAATCTTCACCTTACTTCTTTCTTACTTCTTATTATTTTGTAGATATTAAATAATTATCAATAGTAGTATGTGATACCGTAACTGTGTTGTTTATTGGTACCTCATAACTCTATTTAAAACCTTAAACTTTCATTCGTATTTACTTAAAAAACAAACCTTTGTTGCAAAACAGTAACCAATGCTTACGAAATCCCAGTAATTTACCGAACATTTATTTTACGAAATTGTTAGGTAAATATTTGTACGACTTCGGTACATGGAAAAGAGCAAGTTTTCCCTATACGAATGCTTGCGTAAGGCACAGCACGTGCAATCGACACGGGTCTCGACCCCCGATACCGGCGAGACGCACAAATCATGCGACATGCCGAAGTTTTGCACACATACACCACACATACCTACATGTACAAAATATATTATATAAAAAATGTTATCTAAAAGTGTATATGCTTTCTGTCATCATATAGATATTAATGCAATTCATTTCTAGAACCAACTTTATAATCCAAGGATGTTGTGTTAAAATGATCAAACCAAGTACGGTTGCAGTCCCAGTTTTACAGCGTAATAAAATATTGAAATAAAAATTTGCGAACCAGCAATAAAATAAAGCGCTAAGTATTTTAACGGCGCCGACAATATAATGAAATAATCGTAAGGGCCATTTACGTCACCTTGAATTGCTCAATAAATCTTCCTCGGGTCATATTGTCCACAGTCCTCTTGGCAACACTTTAATATCTAGAAATATCATCTCGATAATCGAACGCACTAGCCGCTTGATATAAATCACTCCCCCGCACTCGTCTGTCGTTTATTTTTTAGACTTTCCATTTCCAAATAAAGTCCCTGAGCATCGGGCCAGTGCTTCCTCTTTCCGGGGCGGTTTTTATATGATTTGTCGGCTGTCGGCCATTTCCCTTAATATTGTCAATATTTCAAATATTAATTGTTATAAATCAGAAAAGTTTTCTCTTTTACTTTTTATAGCCATTTTCGGAATTGGATTTTTATTAGTACAAAATTAGTTGCGATACGTTACTTTTGATATGGTGACTACCAGTCATAAGTGCATTGTTTATGACTGCTAACTGAATCGATCAACGAGTCACACGTCCGAGGGGAAACGTGTTAAATTATTTAGGTACACTTAGCGCGTCAATCTACACACTACTTTGAAAAAGTTCCGCCCATAAAACATTAACAAGCACTCAAGAAAATTCCCGTGCGTGCCCCGTTCGTTAAGTAGTGTCAGTATGTAGTTTTTCCCACCTCGAGTTAGCGAGTGTCCACTGGAGGCCGGAGGGTTGCTGTCACCGCGATTGGCGATTCGATATGTCCCAAGAGTACGGCCCTTCGGTTACCAAGAACTTCAGCACTAAGATCATCGCAAAGCCCTCAATTAATGACAAATAACGGAGTGGCCCTTGTGCGCCCAATTTTCACTTGTCGCTCTTGTTTTGCTCGGTGACAGTTGGCACGGGTCGACCTACTCATTCCATATCGTGGTATTCCCAATACTGTGACCACAGCACTATTAATTCACATATTATTATGGTACTAAAGCTCAATAGATTCGTCAGATAATAAAACTATTTTTATTTAATTACAATACATATTTTAATTTAATAAGATGAATGCCTAATTACAACTTACAAGTAATATCAGCCTTCAAATAAACAGCACTCACTAAAATTGTAAAGGTCACAATGTTCTCACCACAAAACACATCATGGTAAATACTGAGGCAGTGTTGTCCAGTATTTTCATGAAGCAGAGAGAACAGCGCTCGCTCGACGCGCGCTATCGATCCACGGGCACGGGGGTGAGACGCGGGGCGCGGGCGGCACAAATTTGGGAAAACTTTGAAAGTTTCGCGTCTAATTCAGGCGCACGCACACACTCACACAGACAGCTCCAATTCCAACATTGCCCACAGACTCTTACTTGTGTGCGTAACCTCGTAATTTTGTTTTGTACCCGTTGTTTTCGAAATGTCACGTGTCTTCGATCTACGTGCTTTGACAAGTACTTGTAAAGGGTTCACACGCACAAATTACGTAACTGGAATTAAGAACCTTATTTACAATTATTGAAACTATTACTCTAATACGTATGTAAAAGAGGTTCTCTATAAACAAACTCAAATGTCGAACAGTCTCCAAATAAAGTTAACTTTTGCAAACTATAATTCCTTATAAACTTCTGTGGAGTAGAAAATTTGTCCAGTCTATTAAAGTAATGTGGATAAAACTAACGCACATGATCACGCAATGATCAAAGTAGTCATTATCCATTGTGGTCTGAGTGCTTTTGAAGAAAACAATTAAGAAAATGACCATGGGACACACAATGATACCGGAGACGGACAGTTCCGGTGTCACGATGGAAACGCCAGTTTCAATATGTTCTGTCACTAGTGACTAGTCTTTATACATTACGTGTATATTAAATGTCACGTGAGTATCTCAACAAACCATTTTACCAATATATCACATACTTTACAGTTTAATAATATTTGTTCGAAAAAGAGAAGTGATAAAATAATTCATACTGCACTACATACCTTTCAACAATTATTATACAAAAACTTCATCACTTTTAGTTTAACTAGAAACATAAAATACTTTAACCCACTTAAAGCAGGGCAGACTGACTTTTGTGACTGACTCGATTGGAAAAACTTTATTTTGTTAAAAGGGTATATTCTGACCTAGTCTAGTTAGTCTACTGTCATCAGATTAGAACCTGCTGAAGGAATGAATCGGATAAAGGAAAAAAATATGGAAACGTGCTAATAGAAATAGATAAATTCATCCATAAAGGGTAAATAGTGATCACTCTAAAGTATAATAAGTATGTTTTACTTACCTATTCCATAAATATACTTGAAACAAACAAAAGATATAATAATCCTATTTATCGATCAGTCTAAATTATTAATTTCATAACCCTGCCATCTTTAAAAGAAAATACATTTAATACAATAAACTCTACTGTATAAAATGTTTTTCATTTTGTCTTAAATTTATCGTTGGCATAATTTCTGAGTCTTTTGTAGTACGCGGTTATTAGTAAACAGGCTGTTTGTGGCCGAATAAAGGAATGCCATCGTTGCTTTTGCAAACAAAAACTGAGGCAGAAAATAAAAACAGAGCGTAATTAGCGTTATTTAACGGCCATTTAATCAGATTATAATTAATGTCATATTTTCACAAGTCGCTTTCTTGTTTAGAACATTTTGCGTTGACGTTTTTCTATTGAATTATTGTTTTGGATTAAGAGTCAAAATAATTCGTTTTGTGTATAGAAAGATTGAATTTGCCTACTATTTTTAGTCAAGTTATTTTTCTTGTCAGTTAAATAAAACTTGTTTCATTCACTTAGAGCCTCATTTCAATGGAAGTATTGTAGCAATTTTCAATAA
Source organism: Hypercompe scribonia (assembly GCA_949316085.1). Taxonomy (NCBI): domain Eukaryota; kingdom Metazoa; phylum Arthropoda; class Insecta; order Lepidoptera; family Erebidae; genus Hypercompe; species Hypercompe scribonia. The sequence goes on along the minus strand of OX438972.1, from coordinate 6,850,340 downwards.
GCCTTTATTAACTAGGGTTTACAAAAGGACTTTATTATTTACGTTACTAGATTCCTACTTACGTTAAAATCTTATTCAAGTAAAAATATCCTTACATTATATACAGAACTAGACCTCATAAAAACTATATTATCAATGTTTATTACCTTCACTCTTGAACTTAACATAGACCTTCTTCAAAAACTGTTACTACTGCGACTCCGATAAATATAGGGTGGTACGAATTAGTTAACATTAGAAAAGGTCGTATAAAAAAAACTGTTTGATATATTACAAAAATTGTTTATTTACAATAGAGCTAATAAGTTGGAACTTATTTTAAAAAAATTACATTGTATAAATGACTACCGTTTCGACGTTTGCGCTCTCCTAACCGAACACCGAAATTTTCGAATACTCGTCGGCAAAGAGACCGCGAATCTCTTCGCTGATTTTTCCTTTTAGTTAATGCAGTGCATTTGGTTTATTGATGCAGACAGGATCCTTCAAATAACTCCATAAAAAGAAGTCTGCTGGAGAATAGGACTGGACTTCTGGGCGACCATGGAATGTCACCTCGCTTGTAAATCAATTTTGCCGGAAACATGTGTTTGACCACCGGCAGGGACTTATTGCATGTGTGGTAAGTGGTTTCATGTGTTACGATTGTAGCCAGCAAAATCCAGTAACATTGATCCCAAGAACTCTCGTAACATGTTTGCGCGTAGATTCAAATGTTAACAAATTCTTAGCCCACGCTATAGAAAATTTCATACCAATGGGGTATAAATAGTATGTTGTAACTAATTCAAATCAATAAAAGTATCAGTTTTTAATAAAGTATAATTTATTAGTATTAAATAAATTCTTTACATATAACAAAATAAGTATTCAAACCCGTCATGGATCATAAACAAAACACATAGATCAGAACTCGTAATGTGCAGTGTCGCCCTCTAGTAATTACCATTCGATCCATTAGTTAATTACACGATCTCTTTTAGTGGAATATTATGATAGATGCGACTTGTAATTTCTTCTATGAAACTGTTTTATTGTATTTGTAGTGTAATTACTACAGTGTAGATTCATCAATTAGTACGAGGGACGAAGCTGGGCACTGCTGGAATAAATAAAACTTCAAACTTAGGTTTCAGATATCAAAAATGTAAATCATAGAATTTTTAATTCAGTTACATGCGTGCATAAAATAATTAATTTTACAATAATCAAGCAATCAAAAATGCCGCGTATTTTAAAATGTTTTTGAAGTAAGACGTGACGCGTAAAGATGCGAGTTAAGATCTAACGAAAACATATAAACAGATACACAAAATGTTGATTATTAATTAACTATCCAAATGCAGTTAATATAACCTACCATTTAAGTTACATTATATTATTTTGTTTAGACACAAGACTTTACAAAGAAAACCGGACCTAAACTACAATCTCAACACCGTTACAATAAAGTTTCAAAAAGCTTCAGGAAAAAAACATAATATAGTCTTGTCTGCTAACATGATAGGTAAGGTACATTTCAATTTACCCGTCGGTTTTATCTTTAATGCTTGGCTGGTAATTATACCGCCAGACAGTGGGATTCCAACCCCTTTTTACTTGATATCGACTACTATTTATATGTGTTCGGCGTACTACACAGAAATTAAATTACCTGCCTTCAGCACTAGGCGGTAGAAAGAAGTCTTAGGACAGTCGTAAGTTTTTTTTTTAATAAAACAAATTCGTTATAATAAAAGAAATTTATTTTTATATTTTTCTGTTTTTAACCATATCGAATTAATCTTAAGATTAGTTGACAAGTTCACAATCGACTAATTTATATTTTATTCTTTGTTTTATCTTAACATTCAATATATTCCTGTAAGTGTTCTGTTTATCGTAGACCCTTTAGGTGCTAAGGTCAATTATATACGGATAGCATAGTGGTTTAAGCGATCGCTACGCCATTCTCTACCGCGCTGAATATTATGGGTTCAAACCCCACACGGGATAACATTTTGTGATCCACAAATTATTGTTTTGAGACTGGTTGCTCTTTGTCTACGTTTCTCGTATGCTTATAAAGTCCCGTGCGACACATGTGCGGATGTAGTCTATATTATACTCGTACTATAACACGGATGTTGTTTTTTTAAACAAAAAATATATATGTTTTAGTAATTACATGTATATACATATATATAAAAGTAAGCAAGTACAAGTAAATAATAACAAACGAGTGAAAAGCTAAATTTCAACAACTTACTAGAAATACAAGCTTAAATAAATAACAGACAATACCAAGAATTAAATAAACAATTTGGTTTGATTTAGTTTCTGTTTAAAGAAATGGCAACTAATAAAGCTGTTAGCTGTGAATTGGCAGTCGGGTCACGATGCAGGATCAAGTGCACCCAAATAACCGCTATACACGACAATAGAGGCGCTGGGATATTTTAGTGTATTATAATACATTAAATAGTTTTATTCAGAATACATTTTTAATTATTCGTGCGTACACTTAAGATTGTGATCCTGAATAATATTGTAAACGCTGAAGAGTTTGTTGGCTTGTCACACTTTCACGCTTTCACAATTGAGACGAACATACACGTTGTTAGGAGTACCGAAAAGACCAGACGATTTAATAATATATACCTGATTGCTACAATGGCTTTTAACCCAGTTTCTTGGCTAAAACGTAGAGCAGTAATAATTATAGAGCCCTATTTCTTACGGTGTGCATATATAAAAATATAAAGATTGGTCGAAATCTGTAATACACCAGTGCGTTGTATATTTTCACCAATTTAGTCAGTGTTAAATATATACAATTGTAATGTGTAATGCAAAATCAATGAAATAGAAAAAGTGCATATAGAGATAATATAATGTAACTTAGTTTTGATATTTGTAGCATTCCTAAAAAATGTGCATATAAAATAAATTCAGTCTCATGAACTTTATGTGACTTTTGCGAATTCGCGACATTCCAATCCAAAGACAAATCTTGACATGGTCTCTCTCGTAAAGCAGTCACCGTATACCTCACAAGAAAACCGAAGTGAAGTAATAAGAAAAGGTAGAAGTGCCCCATTGAATGATAACTCCAGGCCCTTTGTCTCGCGTCCGTCTTGACGAATCGAATTAAAAGGCTTATTGTGTCTACGTGACAGCGTGGCCCCTCACAGGCGCCGACACTTTTTGTCTCAGCTAAACTAAAATATTACAGGCCATTCACTAAATCCCCCCACCCCAACGTTAGGGAAACTTGCTACTTGAATTTGTACTCAATTTTTAACAGGGACTGTTAATTAAGAGAGTTGCTCTTTATTGGCGAGAGTAGTCTTAATGCGTTAATTGTAGAAATGCAATCTCGGAAGAGGGCGTTTTTAATCATTCCAACGTCATATTTTAATTTAGAAGTTTCTTTTTGTGACGTAATTGATGAATTTTAATTAATGGCATTGTTTGATGGATATTTCTTATCCTTTTGATATTATATTTTTGTTATTTATTTTCAGGCCTCCTTGCGACATCGGCTGCCTTCTCCATCAGATCAGGGTAAGATTTATTGCTGGTAATTTAAAGTACTTTATAATTTAAATATTATGTGGAAATATTTTTCCAGGGCAGGGATCTATAGAAAAAAATGACTATAGAATACATTAGTTTAAAAAGATACATCTTTGGATAAATTTCGAATATCATTATTACCGTGGAATCTTATAACTCGATAATGGGTCGGTCAACAACAAATGGGTCGTCTCGATACGAGTAGTACCATAGTTTACAGAAAATCGGTTTTAAGCAATTCTTTCTTCGCATTTTACTGAGTATGTGAGCCTAATAGTTGGCAATTGAACCTCCCACAGGTTCAATTGCCAACTATTAGGCAGAGACAGTAAAGAAAGGAATACGAAAGTATATTACACAAATCTAAATAACAATTATAATTACCATTAGCAAATAGAGGTATTTTTATATTATTTATTATTATTATCATATTTTCGTTGCGCAAGGCAAACAGTTTGTCGTATAAAATATAGGTAATGAATATAGTACGAAAGGAAATTCAACCCACGATAAATTGAATAGTATAAAATCTGTGTGTAGTAATATTTTTCTCGTAGATACACCCTCGACTAATTTTTACAAAGTCACCCGGCCACATTACTCAAAGCTGCGATCATTTGTCGAACGAAGCCTTGAAGAAACGGCACTTCCCTTGTACAACATGTCTTAATTATTCATCACATCCCACAAGTTGCAGACGCCGACCAAAAAGCGTACCATAAAAATATATACTAAAACGAACACGCACATTAATGAGGGCCGTGCAATATTTATACACAAGGAACCCTAATTGCTAGGGTGGAGAGTGGAAAAAATGGGCAATTTCACGTAATGTAATATGTATATTTAAGGTGAGGTTCCCAAACGCAGCACGCCCTGGAATTTTGTCGCCGTCGTACTTATTACACAAAACCACTTCAAACGTCTTTCTACGTTGATTTTGGTTGCACAACAGGAAAGTTGCTCTTCTTAGAAATTATTTTTCTAAAAAGCATCAACATGAACTGAAATTTTATATTTTTAGTAACAATATTTAGATAAATATTAATTGATTATTTTTTAAGAATATTACGTACAATGATGATTTATGATTTGTTTCAAATAATAAAAAAATATTCTAGTTACTGTTGTAGATCTAACGGCACTGTAAATATGCTACCTAAGGCGTTATGTAGTATTATCTGCATACCGGTAGTAAAGATGTCATTTTTTTATGTTAATTACATAAGGGATTATATGTTAATAACATAAGGCTAGGTCTATCATAAGTGCTAATGCAACTCGGTTGATTGACAAACTTTAAATACTGAATAAATTATCGCTTAACTCAATAAAAACAAAAATTTAGCAACTAAAATTATCAAACTTGAAAAAAAAACATGAATTAAATTATAAGACTGTACACATTTCATAATTCCAAAACTCAAAATAACTCAACAGAAGTAGAGTAACTTACTCAAACATAACGCAATAAGTAGCCGGGATTTTTATTTTTTCAATATGTTTAGGTGCTCAGCTTGCTCCCCTCGCCGCCACAATTTCCTCTTGACGGAAGCCCTCAATCTAATGATATGGCTGTGTTAAAAAACACAAGGAAATTTAATAACGCCAAGAGCCCACAGCCCACAAGAGAAAACAAAGAAGATTTAATTTCGACGATTCCCACATGCTCAATATCGTTAAGAAGTTATGCACTTGTGCGCAACGTGAAAATTAAAATCAACCTAGTAAGATACCAATAATATTTCAGACAGGGTATTATTATTATAATAAATTTAGATTGAGAAATGTACATTGTGGATACATGGTATAGAAATTACCAATCCGGATAAATTACCAGCATGATACAATATTGTTTATAGTTAGTGTGTTAATAATATAGTTGTCACAATTTCTGTACAGTATAAACCATAAGATTGATACTGTATAGAAATTGTGACAAGACAACACTAAATCAAAGTCAGAGGGCTATTTTTTATATGTCAAACACATAAATAATTGGTAGTGTGGTTAGCTAAACAGTAATGAAATACTCTTATTTGCACTAGTAAAATGTAATGGAGTGCAGGAAAAACCTTCAGTTTGACCCTGCGCAAATCTACATATCACGTTACAAGGACGGTTACCCTACAGTAATTATACGGGACAAAGCTTAAACATTTCAAAGGTAAGCAAATTAGTTCCACACTTAATGATCCGACAAAGCGCGTAAATCTTTTTAAAATGCGCACCCGAAGTGTTTCCTCTTCCTGTGGGGTAAGTAAACAGTACGTTAAAAAATATATTTGCATAATCGCGGGGCACGTATGCAAATCTGTCCCGTGCAGGGAAAGGCGGTGAAAATTGTATCAAATTGTTCCACCGACACATAGGCTTTGCCGGCAATTTGTCAAGCGAGCAATAATTATTTTGAGCCCCCACTTCGTCGAATAGCTTACAATATGGGCTGGCATAAAGCGTGTCATTTGTGCTAAACATTATGACGTGTCGCAGATTCTACTTTATTTATGACAGCGATATGAACGTTTAACTTTTTAAAACATAAATTGTTGAATTTACATTGAAATACATTAACTTATCTATCGTGGTGTGACCCAAATGCATATATGTATTTATTGAAATAAATAGTAATTTACAGAGCTTCATAAGACGTTCCATTTAGAGATAAAAACCAAACAAAAGATATTTCGTTTCACCCCAACAACCCTTTCGAAACGCGAAATTGGTTCAATTGTCAATTTCCCACGGTTTTCAATAAAAACAAACCATAGCAAATGTGTGGGTTGGTCTCGAATTAAGCCGGTGGGCCATCAGCGACCGGTCGTGCAATGGCCCGTCCCGACTGAAAAATGTTATACGCCACCTGTGGCTCGGCGTGTAATCGTATGCGTTTATCTCTGCCCGGAACGTATGCACTGGGCTTCGCCGGATTATATGAATAACAAAGATATAGGGAAATATTCAGAAATACCATAGGTTTGTTTTAAACAAAATTTGAACATTATTCTTTGATATAAGAAGCAAAGAGTAAATGGTAATTGATTAATAACGTCAATAGATAGCAACTGTGACTCGAAAATCACGCGTGCGATGCCCCTTTAACTTATTTTATTTGTATATATCGTTCCGAAAAAGAAAACTAGTTTCTAATTTTTTGTTTTCATTTAATATTAGATTTTTTCTGATAATAAAAGTATTAAAATTACTAAATCAATAATTCGTTCCGAAAAAAAAACCGGTTTCTAACTTTTTGTTTTTATATAATATTAGATTTTTTGCTGATAATAAAAGTATTAAAATTATTAAATCAATAATTTTTAAATAGTTTATTTATGACAACGCTAAATATTAAAAAAAAAACATTATAATAATAAATAATCTTTAAAAAAAATAGTATTTTAATCTTTCTACGGTACACATATATGTGAAATGTATTTAATTTCTTAACATAAAAACAATCAATTTAAACTTCTAGCGAGTAAAGACATTAAAATATAAATGCTTATATTCTTAGGTTACGAACTTAAAAATTTGAGATTTATGAAACATTGAGATTTAAAATCGCGAAATAAACGCTAAATTGAATAAATTACGCAATTTTGTTTCAACAATCCAAATATAAAAAACAGAAACATCGTGATGGTTTTACATCAATGTATACACCATTAATACCTAGTAAACCCCGTGTGCATTCATTCAATTCCGCACCAATATTCACAATTTATACCGAACTCAACGTTCAGGCAATTATCATTCACGCAATGACTGGCCAGTGTCCACTCGTCGCTCCGACCCCGAGTGTCAGCCCCGATACATTCCCGCACCCAGCCAATTAACACGCCCATTGCATCCTGCTCAATTGACCAAACGATTTATTGACTAACCTTTTTATCCAATATTTTTATTCCGTACATTTTGAGCATCGACAATAATATTCCCACGGTTATGAGGTTCTAATAGTGAACCACGGTCCTTTATGAAGCCGAGCGAACACAATAACGATAAAGGTGAGCAGAAAATCCGGACAATAAAGCCTCGACAAAAACGCTGAGCGGGGGCTAGTGCAGGCCAAATAGTTCGTGAAAATTCGAAGGGTCCCGTAGTGGGGTACGCGCGCTGGACGGGACACTTTACGACGGTCCTCTCAGTAAACCTGCCCATTATGTTGGGTTAAAGGATCGACCTACTCGAGTTATAAAGATGCCGAACGCTAGGCTAAGATTTGTAGCCGGTTTATGGATGTAGAAGGGTTGTTAGACGCAGCGGAGGGTATTACGATCATGTCGAGTCAAGAGGTTGTATCATATCCAGGAGTCAACACGGCGGATATGATTGAGGACTTTTAAGAGGGCTGTACGGAAATATTGCAATGCGATGCTATTTTCTCTAGTTTTTTTTATTTCACTGTAGTTTTATAGTGGTGAAGACCTAGTAATTTTTTTATCGATGTGTCTCTAGACTTTCAATATTACCTGAGTTTTTTTATAAAATGTTTTCTACATATTAACTTTCAATTTATGATTTGATATATTTTTTAATTAACACCGGTTTTTAAAAAGCTAAATTTTGAAAAAATAATTTAATTGTTTTGAAGACAACAATGTTCAACAATTAAGTGTTGGGATTGTTCTATTCAATTCGGGTATTAGTTTTTATTTCTTAGTGTTTGTCGAAATTTTAATAATTTGTTAGCTTTTTTTTAATTTCACACAATTTACACACGGCCTTCTGGTCCTAAAACGGTTAACAAACATACTTAAATAATGCTAAGTACATACATATCACATATAAATTATAATCAGATGCAGAACAAATGATGGTACTTATCACACAAATATTTGTCCTGGGTGAGAATCGAACCTACGACGTAGCTGTCAGAATCGTTATCCACTAAGTCAACAAGCCAGTCGTGTAACACCTTAACGACACTCTAAATACAACACTACATTCAAGCGAACAAAGTTACAACTAAAGGTTTTCATTCTATCCTTAAAACTTACGCGTTAATAAACCTTACAGGCACGGTTTTAGGTTTAAAATGTGTTGTATGTTTAATAGTGAATGTAGACTATAAAGTGGTTTGTAGGTGAGACATCTGAGGCTAATTGTACAGGGCAATCGTGAGTCCAGTGCAAACAGAGATGAAGGTAAAGGCGTTTACAGGTGTTTGCTAACAGCCCTCACGTAAACAGCTCAGTGCCTACCTCCTTTTGAAAACGTTCTCTTGACGTACTGCTGCTTGGTTAAGTTATGCTTGTTTGTACATCTTGCTGTGGATTTCAAACAGATGTGTATTTTAATGCAAAGAGAATGAACAAATAACCCATGCCATAGTAAGCAGTAACCATTACCGTTCTATATATATATATATATATATGTATGTATATGTTCTATGTATATATTCAATACTACTACAAAAATTCAAGAAATTCTCTAGAATTTATGTGCCGTATGAAGTACTCCGTAAAATACACCTTTGCTTGCATATTAGAAATATATTATTTTAAAGTAAGCAAAATTCAAATAATAAAATAATTCATCCACATTAAAGGAAAACCAATAAACATCGGTTGCAAGTATTGGTGAACAAAACAGAAGTTGGTATTTCTACCAAGGAAACCTGTAAAGTTGTATTTGAAATTAACCGCAATGGTGGAAATATCCACCCAAAAAGCGGGTGTGGTTACTGAGCGACTAGGTTGTGGTCTCACCGACGGCCCAGACACGTCTCGGTCAATCCTTTTGACGCTCTAACCTGTCGTGTGAACCGGCCCTTTGAGCTCTCACCTATGACCGCAAACGTTTTGCGTATTCTCCTCTATGGTGAATTAATTTGGAAAGATTGGATGAAACGTACTGTGTACCTACTCACTGTTTAGGCACTTAGTTCTACTCTATTCCATAAGTTCAGTATTATTTTGTGTTAATAAGTGTAGTAAGCTTCTTTTTTCTTAACATAAACTTTGATGAATCCTACAAATTAATTTTTGTTAAACGGACTTTGTTGTTATTTTTGTAACAAATTGAAAAATCTTCTTGGGTGTCCTTCGCCCATTGGAGAAGAGCAAATGAGTGTGTGATTGGGCACAAAAAGCGGAGCTTCGTTCTCTTTCCTGTACCGTCGCTTACTTTGTAGCCATTATCTGCTCGCAGAAGCTACCGACGGCGCTAAATACATTCTCGCTCCGAACCATTGACAAAACTGCAGAACTGACTACCATAGGTACTGCCCAACCAATCAGGTAATGTCCGACATAGATACTTGCCCATGCATCCGTGTCTGGAGAGCATTTGCGTCATCTGAAAGATGACAGCTCCATATTTCCTCTACAATCATTCTCGTAGAACGGACTTCGCTGCCACAATAACGACATGCCCTGCACTAAGTCTCACAAATCGCTGCTCTTACTCCACCACCATATCTCGAGATATTGGCAACTCACCTTATTCTATAGTATTTTCGAGCCTCCGATTTTATATTGCAAAGGGTACTACTTCCAAATCACAGGGTGTAGGTCCGCTAAATAGGCTGACCGCCTCGAACGAGATCGTACGATACCCCCTTATTACTCTGATAACCATCGCACGTTATAGTCTGCAATTTGTATATTTTAATTAATTAAGATAAATACTAACAATAATTTAAAAATGTGTATGAAATAAGTTTTCAGCTAACTTTAAAAAAAGATCAATCCCTTTCTACTTGCTCGGCTGTAATTTAAGTTGTCCTTTGACGTTGATAAAAATATGTTAATAAGATCTCAATTAAGCTTCCGTAGAAGGCTTTTGCTCTCATTCTCTCTCCCTCTTCTTCCTGCTTGACTTAATATGAATACAAGAGAAACATAATTCCAGAACTAATTCAACAACAACTCAAACGCAGGTTTTAAGTAAAAATACAGATGGTAAAGCTTTAATTGCTAAGCCAGACACTTGAAAGTTAGCTCGTAGAACCGCAAATCCAAACCACAGGTTCTTAGGGGGCAAAATATGCAATGCACCAGAGTTGAATCAGCTTACTGCATATTACATGAGACCAAGTTTTGCCGATTTCTTCAATATTTCACCGTTGGAAATCCCACACTCAATTCTATATGAATTTGAATATGTTAGTCCCACTACATGAATACTCTCTTTAATATTTGAATAAATCATCAAGACAGATTTCATTTTATTTCACTAGACCAGAGACTACTTGGGGATATTAAAAAAAAATACAATAAGTGATAATCTCGAAAAATGTACCTAAAACATTACATAAATGTACACCTAAAATATCCTTGAAAGCGTAGGCAGAGTCTTTTTAAGCCTATTTATCTTTCTGATCAACATATAAATCTCTTTATTCTATAAAATTTAAATGGATAAGATCGTGAGCAGAAATGACTGCTGGTAGGAGGGAGTGTAAACTAATGATTGTCCTACGTAGATGTCTAAGTCTTGAGACCGACTGCTGCTTATAACATCTACAGTACTTGTGATGACTTATACCTGTAACGAAAAAACTATCTTTAATATCTCTTAACGAAGACACGGAGAACTATGGAATAGGCTCTAATCTTAAATCATACAGTAAAAGTTAAAACTTTATACGTACAACTTCTAAACGTTAAGTTTAGGGAGCGACCTGCCAGGCATGATCACCAGGCATGATTTGTTGGAGTGTTATAACATGTCTCTCTATACGTACATAACATTAACACGAACTACAAAATGAATTCAGTTACAATATTCATTCAATATTGTTCCTAGCGACTAGTTAATAGAAGCATTGTACTGGCATACAATAGTACCCACACCAACTGAGATTGCACTCGCTTTAATTTCATTGCCTAATACACGCTCGTATTTGCTATCCATCTGTGTTTGCACTGCACCTCATTCATTCTACCAGACGTCGCGATATTTTCCTTTTGTCTAGACGAAATCTTAACGAATATGTAAGTGGTAGTATGAATTATATGCGAAGTGTGATACACATCTATACTTTATATGGCAATATATAAAATGATATGAAAATAGCTTACATTACCTTTCATGTAAATTTGAAGTTGTCCCTTTACCAAACAAATGTACTTTAGAGTTCTTTAATTTATTTAAGCTTCAAGAAATATAGGGCTGAGCGTACGAGGTTTTTATAACGGGTTCGCAAATGTAAAAGTGAGTATCTCAAATGATCGTATAGTAACAACAAATGTAAGTTGGGAACGAGGGCGGTATCTCCAAATTGCTCATGTAAGACAAAATTAACCCTCGCCCACATTAACACAGATAAGTCGGCGAGCTCATTTGCGAGCCTTCCGGCTGGCGCTCGTTACATCTTGATATTCTTTACCCCTTCACCGATACCCGCACCACACGAGCAATAAATGGCGCGGAAGGAGCCGCTATCGCACAGCCCGATATCTTCCATCCGAATTAATTTCACAACGTTCCTTCTCAGAAACGAACTAAGTTCGCGGACTTGTTATTTCGCCGCGCACCCGAGCGAGCGCGACTTCTAATCGCGAAGAGTCGCGAGATAAAATGGCGACCCATAATTACCATAACGCGCCTTTCGAAGATATGTGGAGAATCTTAATGGTACGGTGGCTCCGTAAATAATGGGCTCTTATGGGAAACTTGGTAAAGAGCACTGTTTCGTGTGTAATTTTAAGGGTTTCCTGCCTCACGTGCTTTTTGAATAATGTGCTAAATACGGAGCGAGCGCTAATGACGCTCGCGTTTGTTTTGATATAAACTTAGACAATAGATTCTCTTTATGTTCACCCAAAGGCGCCCTTGTAGCATTGCAACATTTTAATTTTGATTGGAAAACAATTATTATCATCATTCTTGAGTCTTTTCTAAAACAAGGTTAGGATCGGCTGTTAGTGTACTACGACAAGGCTGTAGTTCCGTGAACAAATACAACAACCGTGTGGTAACGGATAAATAAGTTGCAATCAAGAATGGGTCAGCCTATCAATATTATTTTTTATACGAAACAATTGATAATATTATAACACTATTCTTGGCACTCTTCAATCTATCCGCTCTATTCTCCTTATCTATAGAATAGATCAGGGTCACATACCCTCTAGGATAATATCAATATTTATGTTATATTACATACATATACAGAAAACTTAACCTGACAAAAAATGGCTTTCAGTAAGAAACGATTTAATATTAAATAATATAATAATCTCCTCTGTAAAAAACTGTTTAAACAATTTAAGAAAACATGAATTCCGCTGGATATCCTGAGTGTACATACATACATACATTGTTTGTTTATATCTGTGATAAAATAATATCATTATGATTAAAGGAACAAAATTCTACAGAATAAAACTTTGTTTATGTAATTTTAAATACTTGTAACTTACGAGTATAAGAATTCAAAAAAGTCTTCTTAAGTTAGATATCTAGGTAGGTAGTTTCTTTGTTCATACCGATTTAAATAGATTTTCATTTAGTGACGTTGGCAAATAGCAATGGTGGTTAATTATTGAGCTCAAATGCATATAAGAACGGGTGCACACAAAGCGTTCGGTTGCGCGCTATCAGCGGCAGGATGCGGCGGTGTCGTGCTTGCTCGCGATTACCAGTGAGTTATGAGCTATTTCTGAATTGTGGTCGCCCGCGGCGCGCCATGTCGCGCGGTGTACCGCCGTCTCGCAGCTTCTTTCAATGTCAGTAATTAGCCCTATATTTTAAATATATAAGAATAACATTTACCGTAAGTTTCACCTAGTAATCATGTTTTGCTAATGTTGGTTTAAGTTCAGACAGTTCAACTTACATCGCAATATGTTTTATATGTATTGGTATGTATAAAACTATTCATAGCGGAAAAATATAAAAGTCCTTTAATAAACAACAATCCTTAATAAGTCCTTGATAAATAATTTAGGTTAGGTTACTTTATAAATATAACCATTAGAGACGGTTTTTTTATGAAAGAGTGGGCAAACTCACAAGATGTCTAGTAGAAGTCATCATCATCAATCACCAACAGCCTTTACAGTCCACTGTTGGACGTAGGCCTCTACCTAGACGTTAGCTCGACTTGTTGGTATAGGGTTTGATTCAAGTTTTCCTCCTCTTTGAAATGGTGTTTTCCTGCGTAGTTTGCTCTCTTTATTGCCTTTTGTTATACCCGTGAAATGAAAAGGGATTTTGACATTGTATATTTTTAACCCATCACCACACAGATAATAGATAATAGAAATAATAGAAATAATTGTTGAAAAAATAAAAATAGATTATTATAATATGAAAAAATTTATTTGCTAATCCTGCTTATACTTACCAAAAAAAAAATGAAGAACTCATTTAAATATTTTCTACAATACCCCTCTGAGCGTCATACTAGTCATATTGGTAGTGGCAACATTTGCTCACCGCATTTCCATTGTTACTATAATAACTGAATGCATATTTACAAACTCGGTTAGTACGTTCCAAAATGCTTGCAGCATACACAAAACGGTGTTCACCTCCACACGGTACTCTGCACACCGAACGTGTTCGTTCAAATTACAAGCATTGTAAATTAGACACCAAAACCAGTTTCATTTTACACACGAGCGCTGCAGCTAATATTGTCTCACCCCTAAAATATGCAGACTTACCTGCGAGAATGGTCCGGATATAGTGTAATTGTTGAATATACCACATCGTTTACTCCTAGCTACATCTTCTGGAATGTTCGAGAATACAGTCAAGATTTGCAGGCAGTCTGCGGCGGACTTGGCCTCGGGCCTAGCACTTAATACATGGCTTAGCTTCACTCGGGATTTCTCGGTGCGTCCCATTTCAAACTGGCTTTTAGCAACACTGAGTACTAAGTACGTCTATAAACAAACATTAAAAACTCCTTTACCTTCGGAAACCTTTTTAAAAGAGTTAAAGTTGTAATACCCCAGAAACGCCCTGAAACTCAAGGTGACTGCAAACAGCCGTCAGCGTCGTCGATGAAATTGCAAAAATGTAAAAGAGCTAATGTTTGCTCACCTTAAACCCCTTCCCGACCCCACGTGCCGGCGTGACGAGCCGGATAAAAGGCTTTAATACACCCTCATCCCTTATTACGAAACTTGAAAAAGACAACAATATAGGTCCAATGTGTCGCGGGCGCGGGCAATCATACGCGCATCAAAGGTGACGCGCCTAGGAGTTAGCCAAGTGTGGAGATGCCTTTCTGTAACGACGTTTTGTATTACCGTTCTGTATGGAAATGTCGAGTCAAAGGGCTACACGCGTTATGAGATCTGAAACAATACGGATTGTGACAATTCTGTTTCCTTTGCACGGGAAATCGTATTGGAATGTTTAATGAGAAGCTTCAGTCGTGTGTCGTACATTTGAATATCTAGAACATTAGTCAGTCTATTTTCGAAAACGGGCCTTATTGGTGGAATTCTGAAACAAATTTTGAATTTTTTTATAAAAATAGGATATAGAGGACAATAAATAACAATATAGTACGTGTAATAAGTGTACCTTGACTTATTCGCCTAGTTACTTAAAATTTTAATAAATCAACATCTCTAACATCGTTTGGCTATTCTATCTAGTAAATTACCTTTCTCCAGTTCAAAGAATTTGTAAATGAGTATGGTGGGCAATTTCTTAATGAAATACTTTTTAAAATATCTTCTCTTCCTTCCACTTATCAGACCACCATAACTTTAGAACAAAACTTTGTGAAAATCGGCTTCCACATACACCTTGCCTGAACACATCAAGTAGTCATTACCGCCCTCTGAAAAATCTCTGCGCGCTGCTTTGCAAGTCAAAACTCCTTCGGGTACTCTTGGCTCCCGGGCGCTGTCGAGAGTGGAGCGCGTGTGAACATTTTTCATATTGAGCTCCTAGATACAGGTGACGTGTTAAATGGTTCGATACTTAAGATGCAGACAAGGGAGTAACAGTTACATATGTGTTACAAAAATCTGCATATTGTGAAGAGTATCTGAAATAAGAAATGTGTATCCTTCATTAAAACGTGGCACACTACTTTATAAACAAAAATTTGGCTTGTTATTTATAATATTTACTCCATAAACCAATAATTTAAATTATTTGCCTGAAGTGTTAGATCTTTTAAAAAAAAAAGATAATTACATGTACGCCTTCTCTTATTACTATGATAGGGTCGAAAGTTACATTCATATCCCACTCAATTCAATTTAATAAATAAGTTAACAAAAATATGCGAATTTACATCATATTATTGCTTTTTAAAATGTAACAGAGATAAATTGAATTTAGGATATCTAAAGTGAAACTATCATAAACGGAAATATCCACGTTAAGCATGCTCGACTTTTGAAATGTATAACAAGTTCAAGTATCATACTTAGTTAATTTGTTACTTGTATCGCCAAGCCTACTTCTAAGGTCTAGTAAAACTAATAGCGACAAAAGCTCTTTTTCTGTCTTAAGTTATTTTTTTACTAATAACAGCCATTTACTAATAATAGTCTATTGTTGGACATACGACAGTAGACTTCTCCTTATCAAGGAGATTTAAATGGCGTAAATTATATATTTGTCTGTATAAAACTATAGAGACTTTAAGCGCTACCTTAACTATTATCATATTATAACTGTATCCCTGAATGCCCTATATTAGACGTGCTGCCTTACATGCACAGGTGCACTTCAATTTAGAAATTTACACTATCATTTGTATTTTAAAGCGCGTACTAAAGATAGCAACTTATTGAATATCACTTGAAATTCACTACACAATACATAAATATCCAAATATGATAAATAATTTAGTATCATTACAGCTAGCTCTTTTTTACAATGACGTATATATACTCAAATTATTTAAATGAAGGAAAATTGAATTGAAAAATGTATCGATAAAACATCAATTTCCTTCCTAAGACAAAAATACAATAGATCCAACAGATGTTGCTAACACATCGTTAAGGCGACGTGTACACCATCACTAAAATTATTCCGTCGTCCGCAGCTCTACAAATTGACATTCAATCAGTGTGGAGACATTGTTTCCCTATCAATCCTTATTGGAAGTTGGTACACGCGCCGATATGCCGCCATCAAAACGCAATTTGTTTATGAAAATTTATTGTATTCGCCATTACCGTGGATTCTTTTCCCCCGACGACCCCGCGGAACGAAATCACCTTATTCAATTCCCTTTTTGCATACATCACACACGGCGTCTTGAAGGGGAACATAGCCGGTTTTGTTCTGAACATGTGAATCGCGTTTGGGACGCGTGTTCTCATCTTATTAGTCTGGTTTGGATAAAGATTTTTCCTATATCGCTTAAGGGGTAAGAATAAACATTGTTTGCAAAATGTTTTTCAAGAAACAGAGACTGAGGCCTTAAGAATTTATTAACAGTGTCTATAAAATTATAATATAATTTAAAAATGTAATTAATCTCCTCACAAAAATGATCATCTGCATTCAGTAGCGTATTTTTTGCTTTTTATTCATGGTATTTATGTATTCCTTTGGTGATAATGTCTTGCATACAAGATTGTTACTTCAAACTAAAATGAGTATGGGTACTTTTTTTCTCAGGTTCGAGACGCTTTAGCTGTAAACCTCGGTTCTGTTGACACTTATCAATATAACAAATTAATAAATAATAAATAAATAAATATTTCGGACATTTGACACACAACGTCATCTAGTTTCAAACTAAGCAAAGCTTGTGCTATTGTAACTAGACTGACTAATAGAATACTTATAGGTATACTTTTTTTTACAAATACATACATATTATAGATAGAAAACATCCAAACTTCGAAATAGATATTTACAGACATTTGGTCATACATACAAACATTTGGTCCGACCCGGGAATCGAACCTGAAACCTCATGCGTAGCAGTCCCATTCACTACCGCTGCGCCACCAAGGCAGTTATTTATTACCTTATTTTATAATCTTGTTAATGAAATAATTAAGTAACAATTAGATCTCATGACGTTTGAGGTAAGCACATGATAACTACGACTATAGTATGTTTTTAAAATATGCTATTTAAATAGCAATCAGCATTTTTTTAAAGGTAACGCCTACATTAAAAATATGTCAAGTCTAGTTCTACATAGAACATCCAGACTCAGAACAATAATTCGTGGATAACACAAAGTGTTATCCCGTATAGGGTTCGAACCCAGAACACGGCGCAGTAGAAAGCGGCGTGGCGACCGCTTAAACCATTACGCCATCCGTGCAATGGACTGTTAAAGGCTGTTGATGATTTAAATATTATGTTTGAATTTCTGGACACCTTTTTGTAATCACCCTCACACTTCTTAAATAACTTTGTGGATATAGTAACCCTTTGAAAATAACCTTTCAGGAAACATCGTTTGAATTAATTACTATTTTTTAATTTCAATACTTAATTATTTTTCTTGCAATTAATTAAATGAAAAAGTTAAATTAATTAAACAAACAAATTTCTGTATAGTGTTACCATTGTTGCCTACAAAGCTTATGTGCACTCTTATCAAAGATGCAGAGACGGATTACCAACCAATTTTAGATTTGACAAAATTTCATTTATCAATATGGAATTAGCTCTTCACATGTAGAGGTGTTTAAGTAAGCAGTGAGAACGAAATGTCGCATTTCCCTTCTGTCTTGAGGCTTTACGAAAAGAATGGTCGCATATATCACATTTAATAGGGTGAGGAGAGAGTACTACTTATGCTTAATGCGACAAGGAAACATGCTATGCGCCCGTACGCTCGAATACATTCCCAAAAACTGGATTTCCAATGGCAATAAATATGTGAGTGAACCGAGCGACTCCTGCTTTGCACAAAAATATGAAGATTATACCTATTCCATAATTCATTTGTCGTTTGTTGCATCGATTTCGTATTAGGGATGTTTTTGTCACAAGTATTATTTATGACTTGTTTTGTCATACTTGTTACGAGTGGCTAAATTAAGATGGTACACCTGCAGCTTTACAAAAATGTGACATTAACCCCTTTTCTTATGATATTACAATAAAGTGGTGATGTAGTCGTAAACATGGCGAAACACGACTTCATAAAAAGCTACGATGTCGGTAAATATAGACAGACAATGTCTCTGGTCGGTAAAATGTTGGGAAAAACGACTTAACAACCTTTTACCAGCTGACAAGAGGTACTAAGCAAATTTTTATGAATTTAGTATCTGTAGTGAAACCGGTGTTTAGAAAAATAAATTTTAAATATTTTAATCATTAAACAAATGTAAACGATAGTAGTCTAATGTTTCAACAAAATATAGTCCAGAAATGTATTGTAACGATTGATGTCACATTCTCATACATTAGTTACATTTGATGAGACACTTTTGATTTAATTGCAGAATACTGAAACGAACGGAATAAAGAAATATATTGAGCAACATTAAATAGCATCGTATTGTAATTGTAACACGATTAATTATTTTATTATTGAAAAATACTCTAACTATTGTTGAATAAGCATTAATTTAACCTGTTTAAACCTGTCCAATGTTTATATATCAGAAATATCAGAATATTGTGTCATGTTCATATCCACGCTTACCATAAAAATAATAATAACTCTTTATATGATATGAGACCGCAAACAAACTAAAATACATTTTTTTAAGCACATTAAAAAAAATAACAAACCTTTTTTAGACTTGTAACATTTGGTAATGTCAAATGACATGGAATTGATGACTTGTTTGATTGTTGCACACATTTAATTTATATTTTTTACATAGAAAGTTCAAACGACAAAGAATATTACAATTTACCCATATCTTATAAGATATGGATTGGGTATACACAATTAATTAAGCCTCTAAAATAAAACATTGCACAAATAATTATGTTGACTAGGGTTGTACGCCGTGTTTAATAAAATTGAGACTGTCAGCGTTCTTTACGACGGGCATGACCCATTCCAGTACTGATTTTCATACATAGCAAAATAGCTTACATTTCATACATACTTTTTATTTCACGCAATAAATAAGATAATTAGTAACTTCTTCATTTAGTTTTACATGTTATAATTCTATAATAAAAAAAACTAAGCTTAATTAAGTTTTGGCACAACTAAGTCACTAAAGAACATAAGTATATATACATAACTTTAATTTGAATACATCGACAAAGTTTATTACGCTTTAAAGATGTTAAATTAAGACGAAAACGCACTACGTCCATAAAATCTAATATAAGTAATCTTTATTTCCTTACACGTCGCTAAATCAGCAGATTATGGTAAATTTTGTAGATATTATTGCGCATACGCCGTTCGCATACATAACTAGAGTTTATCATTCTCCCCTGCTAAAAAGCTGTTATATTTTCAACACCTGATTATGTAAAAGAATTCCAAGATTTCAACATACGAGGGAAAAGCAATGTGCGTCGTTAAGACGCGAGGTCTCTAAGATTTGCATCTTTACCACACAAAAGTGTGGGGGTGTTTCTACACGATAATGGTAAATATTACTTTGTGTGTGTATCTTATAAGTACTTACTTAATTCTGAATTTGAATTTACAGATTTAAATTTCTATAACAGATTTAAAAGTGTGATTTTAAAACATTGTTACTTAAAACGAAGCAGTATGCAGTATTTTGAATTGGTTAAATTATAAATCAGTCAATCGATTTATACATAAGTTATAATACTTAATTTGTTACAGGTAGTCGGTAAGTCACATATTTCTTAAAAATATATTTATGCGTATTTATTTCTTCTTAATTAATTAATTTATTTGTTTGTTTTGAGTAACACAAACAATATACTACAAAATAATTTGCCTAACAACTCGTTAACGTATGGTTTTCATAGCAGAAAATAAAAGAAATAAAACTTATGTGTCCAACAAGGAAAAAGGATTAAGCAAATGACTGACCAACAAAAAACAAATGAATGAACAGTCTATTAAAAATACACCAGTTTTTCTCACTGTCTCGATGTTTGTGTATTGTTTACCTAGCAGACTAATTTTGTACAGTTAAGTTAGAATATGACAGTCACCTGTCACCTCCGATTATGTCAACAATCAGCAGCACAATATTATTTTTAGAAAAGACTAAACAGAGCTTAATTTTTGCCGTTTATTTGTCTTGCAGGATTCATATTTATAATAAATGTGTTCTCAATTAGTCTGTATGTTTTTTATGTAAGTGTGGTAATATTTGGGCTACGTCAATTTGCATTCTTTTTTGTGATAAATTAATACTGTATCTACTATTATCTTACAAAAAAATGGAAAATCATCAAATTATCTTATGGTATCAAAAACTGATTTTATTTTTTTGAGATCATAATAAATGATTGTATCAAAGATAGATTAATAAATCTACAATCGTAAACGTTACAAAATAAAATCCAACGTCCCCCAAACGACTTTCTCGTCAAGTTAATAAAGCAAAACAAATTATGAGCAGAATTTCCTTGCTCAGAACAATTAATCAAAACATTCGACCGTACAAAAAAAATGAATAATCCTTCCGAGACTGAGTTCAGTCATTATTATTATTTAAATCTTGAAAATTAGTCGACAAAACTGCGCAATATAGATATAAGTCTGCAATAACCCATTTGGGAGGATAAGAAAAAGGGATGGTAGTCATTAGCATATAATGACAGTAATTAAAATACACAAATAGAGCTATAAAGAAGGCCCGGCGTTGAAGGGTGGTTGGTTCATCATCCGCCGCGTGAATTTATACATGGCAAATATTTTGGCTGCGGCTGAGGCTCAAGATTTAAGAAGCGTTGTTTAATTTATTAATTAATGGTGGCAGTATTACGGAGATGACGAACAATGCTGAGAGGAATGATTATTCTGTATCAATATAACGAATTTAAATGTTTATTGGAGAATAAACGTTAAGTAAGTGTTATATATTCATGCGAAATTCATAAAACATTTTTTAAAAAGGTTTCTAAATGAGCTTTAATGGAGGCTAAAGAGATGGAACGACAATTGTTTTTTTTAATAGTTGACTTGACGGGACTGCTAACTGGGCTACTACTGACGAAGTTACTGCTAGTGGCTTATACAAAGTTGCTGGTTGCATTCAGCAGGTTGCAATTCTATAACTTTCTCCAAAAAAAATATTAAAAGTAACTGAATTCCAAACAAAAAAAAAGACCAACTTTTTAATTTTAGATAAGTTAAATACAAATTATTTAAATAAAAACCAAGGCATCATTAGTCAAATATATTCTATTAGCTTTTAAATGTTATATCAATTTACCAATTCATGATTTACAACGATTTTATTTTAATAAATCTTTCTCTAAAATTATTTTAATTCATTTGCAGTCCTTACTGTGCTGCCTCCGGAGATAATGACGCAGTTAATTAGGAGATGTAAGGCTTTATTAATGCAATCGCGTGGTTATTAACATAAAAAAATAATATTTACAGGGCCCGAGCTGGCGCAAGTGCTTAATTTACGAATATTGTGGAATTACGCCTTCCTAACCCTTCCGTTTTACAAATAATTGCAGCGATGTTACGCCTTGAGGAATGAAATAAGCACCAAGATTAAAGCTCATCAGAGTTGTTAGACTGAATAAGATTTAGAATCGTAATGACCGGCATTTGAGATTTCGTGTAACTTTACCAAATCTTATGCTTTCATAAGTAAATCATGTTGATATGCCCCTCACATAGCCTAAATATTAACTTCTTTGGTGCTAAATAGTCGCTTCCCAGATTACCTATTGATATTTTAATCAAGAGCCCGTCCCTTCGATTCAGAAATGTCAATATTAGCATATAAATGGCTAGTAAATATGACATCAGCATTTTAATTTTTGTATATTACGAAGCGATTTACAAATTAGCGGGTAAGAAGAACGCTGTGGAAGCCTTAAGAGGGTCGACCTGCCCGCAGATGTTCTATTTAAATGTAAATTTTCTACCGACACGCCGACGACAAGGATGAAAAAAATAATTTAGCATCGAAATATTCGACGGCACATCACAATGATTTGTAATGTTAGCAACAAGAGCTTATTATTCAGAGATCTTGATTAAACTGCTAAGATATTACTTTTCTTTTTTTAACAAAAATAAAAATAAATTTACACTTCAAACTTTGCTCCCAGGAAGGAAAAATTAACACAATTTGACAGTGGTATTTAATCAACGCTCACAACAAACACTACAGGAGGGTGACAATTGCAGGCACCGGATGAAAGAAAAAAGTAAGTATTCTTTTCAAGAAAGGGCAACAATAAGAGAAAGAATTACGCGGAAAGGTCCGGAAGTGGAAGTGACAGATCGCCGACAATGGTGGAAAGTCACACCTCTTGTTTACGGGACGTCGAGCACGGTGCTGAATTAGCTATCATTTACTTAAGCACTTTATATAATTAAGTGGGAAGGCCATTAGTGTCACAAGGGTCGCAATATTCTTTTCATTGCCATTTCTAATTGCAACTATTAGTAAGAGCGTGAACTGTGTGCGTATATGGGGAGAGAATACTGTCAAGTGACTTTTATTTATAGACAGGATATCTCTTTGTATATTATATCCTTCTTTACTAAAACAGCCTTCAAAATCCAGTAAACATAGTACAAAATATGGTCTAATCGTTGTTAATAAAACCATTAAGAAATGGTTTAAAGAAATATGGCACTGTAGTTGGATGTCTAGTTAATCTCTATACTAATACAATGTGAGACATAATTTTGTATCAAATATTACTTAATAATAATAATAAAATAAAGTTAATCATTTGTAAACATACATAAACTAGATCTAAAAGTGTATTAAAAAAGTTAAGATTGAAAATTTATAATTTTATTATTATTTATTTATATTTAATATATCATCATCATTATCCACGACGTAAATTATATTTATATCCTAGATTAGAGCTATTATCATTCTTGTTTTTTGTAAGTTATAAGCATGCGTACTTAAACTGGTTATAATTAGAAAACCATTTTAAAATGCATATAATATACTTTGAAGATTTGTGAATATATTCGATTAGTGAAAAACTTTTACCTTGTTTTTTCAACGCGACATAAAATACCTATTCGTTATTTTAAACTAATTCCCTTTGCATCTCAAATTAACGAGTCGATCATAATTGATTAAGTAGAACGTTGAGCCAAGGAATACCACAAAGGAGCTCATTCGGACCGCTGTGGAAAACAAAAACAAGAACCCCTCCCTTTTTTGACCGAATGGCGAAAGCGAAATCTCGCTTTGTTCATTTACTCGGTAAACCGATAATTTCATTAAACAACAAAGTGGGACTCGTCGGAAGCTTTGTAAACACGCCAAGAAGCCAATGTCCCCTAAGATGGGAAATTCATTTGGAGAAAAAATTCTTGTCTTAGCACAACGCAGCGAATTAGGAATCCATGGACCCTTGCTTGTTTGCACCGTTAAAAAGTGTTCAAATTTAATTAAAATCAGCGCTATGTTAAGTTTTGAAATGTTACGTTTAATTAAGCGTGGTAAAAAGTTCTTGTAACAAGAAAAAATTAGTAGAAAAATAGCACTATCGCAGTAAGAACGAACTGCTTAAACCCTTGTATGTAATCCAGTTAATATTGTAA
Source organism: Hypercompe scribonia (assembly GCA_949316085.1). Taxonomy (NCBI): domain Eukaryota; kingdom Metazoa; phylum Arthropoda; class Insecta; order Lepidoptera; family Erebidae; genus Hypercompe; species Hypercompe scribonia. The sequence goes on along the minus strand of OX438972.1, from coordinate 6,826,213 downwards.
GCATAACCTAAAATGGGTGCATTCCACACGTTAAAAATCACGGAGTAATTTGGAGCATTCGGCTGGGCTACTCGCATTAAACTTTGGTAGCAGGGCAAATTAAGCCGAACCCCCGATATATTGCGTTTGTTCTTTTGATGCCGTCGGTGAAGGGTTAAAGCCAAGAATGCTTTGCTTTTTATAGTAAACTCAATAAACTGGGGCCCGAAGTTGTAGGTATATGAGTGCCGAACCTATATGAGTTCGTTTGATGAGATAAACCATCAAATATTTAAACTGTCGATCGTTTTTATGAGTTTCTTTTTCGCTGTACGCTTTTACGAGTATATAAAATTGACATCATTCTCATTTACTAACAAACGTGGTGCTGTACGGTGGTGGTCTTGACGTACTCATACCATAAAAGATAATTGAAGGCATCAACAAATTTAAACGAGTCTGTTTTTTCTGGTTTTGGTTTTTTTTACCGTGAACTTGAGCTGCGCTAAACTGAAGATTGCACATATTTTGACCATATTAATGAAAAAAAAATGTATAAAAGTTTTGGACAACTAGATAGAAAAACTTCTTATCTCGTTGGTAGTAAATTGTATGAATATTATAGTAATAGTATATTGTTCTTGCACACAAGACAAAATAGTTCTTTTATAATTGCTTAAAATTTATTTACATAATATGGCTCTTTTGAAGGAGAGCAGAAAACCATAAATTTAAATATAGAGGAGCCACAAATTAGTTACCATTTGAAAAAATCATCTGAAAAATCATTTGAAATATTATAAAAATTGTTTATTTATAAGAAAGCTAATTAGTTAGAATTTATGTTTTAAAAATTACGTCATCTTAATGAACACCGTTTCGACGTTTGCACTCTTCTAAGCGAGCACTGAAATTTTCGAACACTCGTCCGCAAAGAGACCGTGAAATTGCTGATATCTCTTCCCTGATTTTTATTTGGTTTATTGATGTAGAGAGGATTTTTCAGATAATCCCATAAAAAGAAGTCTGCTGGGGATAGATCTAGACTACTGGGTGAGCATGGAATGTCACCTTGTCCGGAAATCAGCTTTTCCGGAAACATGTCTTTGACCACCGGCTTTGTTGAAACCATGTCTTACGATTGTAGCCAGTAAATTCAAGTAGCGTCAGTCCTAAGAACTCTTGCAATATGTTTGCGCGGGATGTTAGATTCGAATGTTAACGAATTCTTAGCCCACCCTATATTAGGCACATAGGTAATCTGAAACACCACCAGTCACTCAAAATCACACTAAATAACACTTGTGTAATGTAAACAAAGCACTTAAACTTTAAAAAAGATATTTTATAATATACATAATCATCAACAGCCTCCAACAGTCCACCGTTGGATACAGACCTCTCTTAGCAAGGAGGTTTTAGCCTACTATAGCACGCTGGTCAGACGGGTTGGTATGGGATTTGTTTCAAGTTTTCTGTCGCTCCGACACTCACGGGATGAATAGGTTACTTCATATCAATACGGGATCAATAGGTCACCTTAATCCACCACCACGCGGACTATTTATAATGTTAAATTAGAAAAAAAACTAAAAGTCTGTATAAGGAAACAATTATATTTGATGTACCCGTAGTTGCAGAAGCACTCTAAAAACGATGTGTTTCTACGTATGAAGTATATACTTTTAAAATGTCCAATGATTTAACCAGCTAGCGCTAGCATTAGTCACGATTTCATCTTTTTATCCTCTATTAGTCGTCTTATTTAGTGTTTCTTGTCATTTAATATATATACATATATTCCCCCACAAAAGCACAAAATCTATAAAAACAAGCAAAAAAAAAAATATATATACACAACATACCGTAATAAATTTAAAACACCTAACAACACCTAAAATAATTGGTGCCTGAAAGTATATTTGATTTTTATTTCTAAATATGAATTTTCCACACACGAGTATCCACAAATAAATACTCGTTACACAAAGCCAATGAATTATACCTCAGTCAGGTAATTAGACCGAAAATACCATTAAATTAATAAATAAAAAACAGGAACGGACCCCATCGACTCTCGGAACGACGCGTGGGCCCCTCACTCGAATAAATTTATGTAAAAATTTTCATTAATATTTTGAGGCCGGCCGTCCGCTCGCCCTTGGGAGTAAAAATCGAGTTCGCGGTCGCAATGGAAAAATGCAAACCAAAAATTATGGGGTTCCTCGCCTTGTATTTGCTTATGAATACCGGTACCTGCCCCCACATCATGAAATATAAATATACGATACGATACGGGAAAACAAAATTAAAACAACAAGAGTGCCACACGAGAACCGATTACATAAAGAGCCGACGACAAAATATAACTTACGATTTCCCAAGTAGTTTTTTGTCAGCCTCCGACCTTTAAGGCTGTAAGTACACTATGAAAAACGCCCCTCACGGGATCTTTCGAGATTATGAAAGATTTGTGAGTCCTGGAGTGGCGCCCGCGGCCGGTCGCAGTGAGCTTAAGAGATTTAAATCGCTCGCTGGCCCGGAATGCCAGATACAAACAGATTTCTTACTGCCCCGCGTTAGTAGAAATGATATCTTGGAACAAATGTACTCAAGTTTAGGGTAGATAAACGCATATCTGTGTGTTTTATTGCTCCTTTAAAGTTTGATATTTTCCACAAAGTGTTCAATTTCTTACAACAAAACTTTTATATAGCTAGCATAAGATTTATTGTAAGAAATTCAAATTTGATTTTCAATGACATATATATTTATACATATCATATGTATACAGTAGTAACAAATAATTGGATATTACATTTCTATACTCAGAATTCTTAAACATTTTCCTTGAGTTAATAATAGTCCCTAGCATAATCGAAATCTGTAAGCGATATCTTGCCACGAAACCTGTAAATCTTTCAGGCATTTTTATATTCGCCGAGTTCGCCCCAAGTCTGAGGGCTAAGCAGGTCGCACCACCATCCCGGAGATTATATCTTGACACTTGATGGATGAATGGTTATTGGATCTCAACATTTTTATCATTTTGATACAGTTGCGGGCCCAAGGTGCGCTGTTGAGTTTACCACACTGCAGGGGACATAGTTTACTGATACATTTTTCAAAGTAAAGTAAGTTTTGTATGCGTCATGGTTTATCGTTAGATCTACTGTTCAAACTCTTCTGAAGAAGAAAACTGACACTAAACTGTATTAGGGAAAAATATTGCGGTGTGTTTATAGTGTATAGACATATCTAATCATTAATCTTTATAATTGTCTTTTTTATTAATGAATTGCTACTTATTATGTCCCTGATTTCAAACATTGATGAAAAATAATAGAAAAAAAAATTATCTTGTATTATGGTGTTTGTAGTCGCACTCCTTGAAAACGAGTCGATCGATTTTAATGATTAGGTTAGATTAGATATTTGGTAGGTATCAAAGTGGGTCGTAAAGTTTTTAAGCTTCCTTTTTCATTCACTATGTGATTTCTTTGATATAATTTATAAAGTACCGTTCGCTGGGCCAGCTAGTAAATTATTTGATCAATTGACATTTCAAGTTTCAATAAAAAACTGGTCAATTTCAAGGTATACACTTGTAAAAACACTGCTTTAAAAACACAGTTGATAAAATGACTTTTATTAAAATCAATCTACAAATCATAGTGATATATTGGTTCACTATCCAGAGCTTGTCTGGTGTGAAATATGTAAAATTGGCAATGTACTTACCGTGCAGTGGAGTGGCGGGCTGACACTGCGACCCGATCGTTTGCACTCTTTACTACACCCCTATCTCACACTTCATATCATGCGTACGGTGTGCAAAATAATGATGACATTTTAACATTAAGGGTTATTTTTTCAAGTTTCACTGAAACTGAACTTAGCTACTGAAACTTAAAAATAAAATATAAAAAGAATCTTTACTATAGATATATATTAGAATTCATATTTCATTAATTTTAGAATTATTTTTTAAAGTAAAATGTCCACTACTGATCTACTAAAATATATAAAATTACTAGTCCAGACTAAGTGATTCATCAACGCAGAACTAGGTTTTAAAATTTGAAATTTAGGCACCTGAATGTCATTATATTTTAAGCACACACAAAGAAAGAGTTTTTGTCACTTTCGCTCCTAAATTGGTATAATAAAGGATAAACAGTTGTATGCAAATTATCTACTTTCAACGTATCTTAAATTACAATTTCAATGAATATTTTTAATTCATCAGAACAAAAATCGAATAAATAACAATAATCTGACTACTATATCGATATTCGATTACACCTTCAAATGTTGTCATTAAACCAAACATTTGATTGTTTACTTGTTTTTTTTAAAATCTATTTGTCTAACCCTACACACTTTTCCGAGCGCTTTGCTGCGCATCATAAGCGATATGTTCAGAAAAACGCCGACCGCTACCGTCACCGTACCGTTAGCGGAAACATATCAATTCAATTTGAGCCGAGGTGCTCTGAAATAGGGCTGCCACACGCTAAATCATGGCGTCTACGCACGATAAATATAGGAGCGCGTTTTATAAGATATGACAGCGGGTTTTTATTTCAGTGCTCGACTGTTTGGCACGTCATGTGTAGCTACGACAGTATTTTGTCATAGTTTACGATATTGGACATTTAACAGCATGTTGACACATCATAAAAGTTATATTACACAAAAGTACGGTACACCATATTTAAAATTTTATTAATTTATGGTATTAAACAATTATAAGATTTATTTAAATACAAAAAAGGCATTGCGAAAAACGAAAGCTATAAGAATTATAGAAATACAAATAAAAAAATGTTGTTCTCAATTGTTGTATTGTCATATATTAAGTAGCGTGGACATAGAGAAAGATAATCAAATACGAAGTCATGATTACTTTTCTGTTTTTTAATGAATTCACTTTTCGATAGATCAATAGAAATAAATATTATATATATATCGAACTTATTACATTTATCACTTATTAATTATTGGATTTGTGAAAAATAACAGTTTTACACAAAAACAGTCTGTTCATGTGCCGGGGCTGGTTAGATTAAAATAATATTAAAGGGAATGAGCAGATCGTCAAATAATTATGTAATATATTTAGTAATATTTTTTTTAAAAATATCATCAAAATAATTGACTAGGCTTTCTTGATAGGTAAGTGACAAACACTACTGCCAACAATTTTATAAAAAAATATTGTTCTTCCGTTAATTGAATGTATTTAATTTATTAAATGCTCTTACATTAATTACACAAGACTCCTAACATTTATAACTACTACTTTTGTATATTTCTGGAACAATACTACATATAATATGTTTAACCCAAGATTAATCCCACAATGTTTTACGGTATATAATAAAATAATGTGGAAAACGTAATAAAAAAAATCTACATTATTTTGTAACAATCTCTTCCAAAAACAAGCCTACATTGTTATAAACCTTGTAGTGCAATTAACCCTCTTGTTAATAAGACAGAGAGACCAGCTCAGTAAAAATTCATCGCGTCATCTACGCCTCAGTGGAGATAAAAATTAAATATGCACACTCGCCCGCAATGCCTCAAGGAAAATATGTTCAACCGGCTGAATACTTGATAAAAATTTAAAAGCATTGTCCTTTTTCTCTTAACAGGCCTTAGTTAAGATGTTTTTTATTTATCAAATTTCATATTTATGAAGTAAATATAGTAGACGGTAGTACTTGGTTAATCTTTGCAGGCATTTAAAATAGTTTCTTAGTTTACCTGCATTTTATTATTTATTTATAGGTATTATATTAATTTTCCAATAAGATCAAAGTTCTACAGATTGTTAAAGACAGGGAGAAAATCAAGAGCTTGCGAGCAGTAATTCAACCCTACAACCTTTTAATCACAGATCTCATATACTAACAACTATGTCGAGACTTTAAAAAACTCACACAAAACAATTTCATTCTCTTGTCTTAATAACCGACTGAAACACATGTAACAATAGATAGCTCCCGATTTAATATCCCACTCATAATTGAAGCGAACGTTCTTCCAAACCCATTACACGGAGCTCCTAGACTAGGCTCGCGCGGTAATGAACTCACATTATAAATGCAACGAAGCATCGCCGACGATGTTCCGATATTCTGATGCACTGAACACGAGGATGCGAAGAATTAATTCATTTGCATGTAAAACTTCACCTACGGCACGCTACTTAAGATTAGGGAGACGCTGATAGAAACCAATATATATTTGGTTTGGTATAATTGGTATGTGATGCAGGAATAGACTAATATAATGCTATAAAATTCAAATTATAGTGGTAGATATTATTATGAACTATTAGTAAAACTGCTGGAATTAACCTTTTGTTATAAAATCCCATTCAATTATACAAATTTCGCTACAAACTTAGTTTTCTTTTTATTTCTACAATGATTATAACTACTTGTTATCATTCAATCCTTGTGGATGCCGATATCATTAGGAATTTGTCTGTAACTGTAATAGAAAAAATAATATGTTCCTATACAACCTTATTGAATTGGCATACAAATTGTTTTTCTCCATTTGAAGAAATTATGAGTTTATTATAGAATTTAATATTGGCAGATGACCATTGCTGACTTTTATATAATGTGCTCAGCTTGCACTTTATACAGAAGTAAATAATTATAATTGTAAGGCTAATAAAAGTTTTTGCTATTTGCTTTCTAGGTAGTTACAGAACTTAGTTCGTTGACATTAACCGCCGCGGAGACACCTGCATTACTCGGTGACTCTTAATGGGATCTCAGGGCCCTCACGGCAGCTTCCTAATTCTACGTACTCGAGTCGAGCACTTTTTACAGACACTTCGAGTCTCTAGAGGACAATCCCATGTAACGGTGACGTGAATTTGTTTAAATGAGTTCGGTGATTGAAAGTCGAAAGAGACCTTTAAATTTTACAAATTGTGTTTATATTTATATTTTGTTTTTGTTTGAAATGTCGTTTTTACTTTAACTGTTTTTATTACGATATAATAATAATGTCACTTACATTATAACTTCATATCATATTCTCAATAACTCATTTAGTCTTATTCATATTAAAATGCTTTCATGGCACTTGTTGAATAAATTTAGTTTTGAAGTATTATTGTGTGTGAGCTCAGTGATCTGTAACACAAGTTTTCCTACCATAGACACCAGTCTCTCACAAAGAACTGATGCAGTCGAACTGAACTGTTTCTATATTGCATAAATTGTTGCTACCTTTGTGATGAAAGAAATAAGTACAATGTTGTTATTATTATTTTTAGAACCAAAACGTATAAAAATTTAACGCTTCAAATAAGCTTCGTAGTTGCCATAGTTACTCTTTATTTTTCTTCCTTTTTTACATATAAAGGTTCTAGGCAAGGTTTATAAAATAACAAAAAAAATTAAAGAGGGTAACACAATAGGCAAGTACACAAATAGGAGTTCTTCAATGAAAAGCATCAGAAAAAAAGAAAGCGTGATCGTCCTCTAGGGGGCACACTTATCATTGACATTAACTTTTTTGTTGTCCATAACATTTGCATAACTCTTAAACTCTGTATCGGTACAGCGCCTCAAAGCCTCGAGGCGACTTCGGGGAGAGCCTACACTTTGTAAGATCATTTTCAGACTTTAGTAAACTGTATTTGAGTCTTCTGGGCGCTATAAAGGCAGGGAAGTCATTTGTAAATTACCTTTAATGGCAAAAAGTGCTTATCTTGTATAAGAATAATACTATTGCCCCTAGGTATCGTTGGAAGTCAAAAAAATGAATTAATACTTGATAATAACGACATTACATCTCTAGGGTGCATTTTAAAATATAATCTTCAAATTTAACTCGGAATGCCATGATCGTGCAAAAACAATTAAAACATTAATAGGTATCTTCAGGCAGTAAGAATAAATTTGACGAGGATATTTTGGCAGCTGTCATTCGCAGACAGCCCTTCGGCAAACGAAGCTAATTCAAACCCCACGATGTCTCACACGTAATAAGTAAAGAGCATCATTTAAATTTCAGCTACATTTTTTATTTTTAAATCAGAGATTATGAGTGCAGATGACATCAAGAAACAAGTTTGATAAAATAGAAATGTTTGTTTAATTTTATAACTTAATACTCGTAATGAACACACAATTATGTTTAACGTAAACAATTATGTTTACGTTTGGCTATTATCAAAGTATAATATATACACATAACAAAATTGTAAGAGATCTATGCTTGACATTGAAGATATTGAAGAAAAATCAATAACGAGGGTCTTTATTGAAATATACACAGAATAAAACTGAACTCAAAACAACAGTTTTAAGAAGTTTTATCTGTTCGTTTGTTTGCGCTTATCTCAGAAGTAGGCCAACCGATTTGGATGTGATTTTGTCTTATGTATTGTGGTAAACTTAACTCAAGATTTACCGTCTATTTTATTACATTCGTTTGACAAATAAAAAAAGTATATCAGTTTAAGGAATCAGCGCCATAAAAAACATATGCGAGTGGAGCCGCAGGTAAAAGCTAGTTATTATATACCATTACTAAATATGAAAATGTCACTCACAACCTTAGAGCTCCTAGATTTCTCTTAACCTAAAAGGGACTAAAAATGTACTTAACTTATAACTTAGAAGGCTAAATAAATATTTTATCTAATATCCATGATTATGTAGTGTCACTGTAAGTATGGATAAGTTAATTGCCATTCAAAATGGTCCCTTAATCCAGCTTGCGATTATAATTTAAAAACATGAGCAAGTATAATGACTCGGGACAAGAAAGAAGACTGTACCTCTAGGTATTTGTAAGTAGGCAGGTAGATGTGCTTGTAGTGGGCTCGATGGCTTAATAAGTAGGTATCGCTGGCAGCAGCTGTTATGATACCGGCCGAGTGTTGCGCCACTCACCCTTAAATAGATTTTCATTCATGATATGGAGAAGGCTTCTTAAGAAAATCTGTATTGTTAAGAAATTGGACAGAAATATCAATCACGTTTCAAAATATGATTGTTATGTCCGTTAAATTATTACAGATTAATTATTTTGTGCAAACAGGTAACATAACACTCAAGGATCGATATCACCACGGGTGGAACCGCTGCGCTAGCGCAAAATCAGTTATCAATATCTTACGTATAAATTTGTTACTGTTTTATGCATTTAGCTCGTACATTATAGTAGTAATAGTCCACATTTTTATTGCTATGTTATAAAATAACAAAAAAATATATAATGGCCAATAGGGTGTCCCTTAAATTTCAAGTTCGATATTTTTTTACGCATACCTTCTTAAAAGTTTCGTAATAACCCTATATTGTCTAGAAAAAAATATTAGTTCGATATATAAACGATAATCCATGCCGACTTGCTATTTAAACTTGTCGATACAAGTTGCTTAAGTACTGCCCAGTGACCTGTTACGACATGTTTTATTTGCCATTTCGTACGTGATTTTTGAGACTATTAGTGCTTCATTGTTTAGTGCTTAAACATGTCGGTGGAATTACGGAGTGATAAACAAAATATTTTTCTTATCGGATTGACTAGCTACCAAATAAATGGTGCAAAATTACCATCTAATCGACAAGTTCTCTCAGTCCTATTTTACAATATTCGTGAGGTTAAATTGACTGTTAGTGAAAGTGCAAATCTTGTGATTAGGGAGTGCATCATATATTGGGAAAAAGCAAGAATTCCAACAAGGGCATTTCCTAACTGCGTGAAGAAACTTATTGATTTATATCATGTTTGGAGAGAGTTGCAAAAAAATTGTAAGAAAACTCAGATTACGTTTAAGAGTCGTGAGAACAATTTTATAATTAATCTTGATAATTTGTTTGATATTGCACATGCTGATGCTTTTGAGAGAATGAAAATAGAGGAAGATAAATTATTTTTAATGAAACAGAGAGAGCCAGGTCGACCGGGATGCTTAGGTGGTGTAGATAAAAAATTGGCGGAAAAAGAACAAAGACCTAGACAACGACGATTGGAAGAAGAGGAAAGGATTGTAAGACAAAGAGAATCACTAGCTGTTGCATCTACTTCCACCACAAATAACTTAGACAGTGTAGAAGATTCAGACGAAGAACAGATCTTGAATTCTGAACTCAGCTTGCCGGACGTTCCCTGCCATGAACAAAGTTCAAAAAGAGGTAGAAAGAATCTTATAACACCTAAACTAGTTGCAGCTTTAGATCGATGCCAGTTAAGCATTAGAGATACCGTTTACATTCTTAATGCGGTGGTAGAAGCGCTTGGTCTGAGCAGTGATGATTTCTGTATTAACAAATCCTCGATTCAGCGAATTCGTACTGAAACTAGAAAATCAAGGGCAGAAGCAATAAAATCTAACTTCCAAAACAATGTACCCGACATAGTCACAGTCCATTGGGATGGAAAACTATTACCGGGGTTGGATGTACGGAGTTCAAAAGAAGAACGCTTGCCAGTTATAGCTTCATTTGACGATAGAGAGCAGCTTCTTGCAGTGCCGAAACTAGAAAGTTCTTCTGGAAAACATCAAGCGAAGGCTGTATCAGCAGCTCTCTTTGACTGGAACCTTTATGATAAAGTGCAAATAATGTGCTGCGACACAACAGCTTCCAATATGGGCCGTTTCAATGGAGCTTGTGCTATTTTGGAGCAAACTTTAGGAAGAGAATTGTTGCTTTTCGCCTGTCGTCATCATGTTTATGAATTGGTCCTAAAAGCTGTCTTTGAAACCAAGATTAAGCAAATTACTAGTAGCCCAGATATTCCGATGTTCAAAAAGTTCCAAGAAAATTGGAAAAACATTGATTGTACTAAAATTGAACCATCTCTTAATTTCGTAAAAGCACGGGTTGCCGAGACAGACATTCAAGCGTTGTTACTATTTTATAAGGCAGAATTAGATAAAGGTTTTGTAAGAGATGATTACCGCAAATTGGTCGAACTGTGCGTAATATTTTTAGGAGGAGACACAGAGGAAAAACTAAGGCCCCCGGAGCTATACATTAGGCACGCTGGATGGCGAGAGCGATCTATTCTTTAAAAATATGTTTACTTCAGTCACAATGCAGAGTAACTGCGAAGGACAAAAAGGCTCTACAAGATGTTTGCTTATTTCTCGTAATATTGTATGTTAAACCTTGGCTCGAATGTACAGTGGTGACCAAAGCACCTAATCAAGATTTGTGCTTCTTGAAGATGTTAAAAGAGTATGAAAAAGTTGACGCAACAATTTCTAAAGCTTCTATAAGCAAGTTCAGCCATCACTTGTGGTATTTATGTGAAGAGACAGTCATTCTATCACTATTTGATGATGAAGTTGACAACCAAACTAAGAAGAAGATGATTGCCAACTTCAACAGGGACAAAATCTCGGATTTTAGCAAACGCTATGACCCGTCGAAGGAAGAACTGACTCAAAAGTTGTTTGGTAAGTTAAATTGACTTTTTGTTGGATTTCAATTTCAATGTCCAATACTTATTTATTTATTTTCAAAATTGTTGTTGATTTTTATTTGTTATTTAACTTATTTTTCTTTTTTTTTAGACAAAGCACTGGATGATTTCGTATCGGAAAAGAGCAAACAATTTTTATCACGACTGCAGATCGACGACAGTTTTCTAAAGGAAGATGTATCTTCTTGGAATAACAATGCTGCTTTTCTGGAGGCTAAAAGAAGAATAAGTTATTTGAGAGTTGTAAATGATACTGCTGAAAGGGCTGTTAAATTAATGCAAGATTTTAACGGACTTATCACGGCTGAAGAAGAACAAAAACAGTTCTTGCTGCGCTGTGTCCAGGAACATCTAAAATTGTATCCAGACTGTAAAAAAACTACTCTAAAAAGAAGTTACCCTGAATGATTCTTATTTCTTTATGTTTTTAATTAAAGATTAATGTTCATCTAATTTATTATTTAATTTTATTCACTTAATTCATTGCATTTATAGTGAAATTATAGCAGACTGAAATTTTAGGACAAAACACGTTTTTTACTAAACTTTGAAGCTCGGTCGGCACTGGTTGCAATTATGCTAGATTGATAAAATTTTATATTTAAGTATCTTATAGCATTAGTAAAAATTATAGAGGGTATGCATTTCGAAATTCGAAAAAAAATTTTTTTTTGTCATATAAGGGACACCCTAATGGCCAAAATATATCACTTGTTACTCATACCGACGTTGAAATAATATTACCCATGTTGTGTAAAAACTCGACGGACTAAGTTTGAGATATTTTCTTGAATAATGATAGTACAATTTAAATATCTATATCTATAAAGTACATCGACGAGTTAAAGCTATTAACAAAATCACACTTGATCTAAAATATCAAGTACTATTATATTCATCACAGTAAGGTGACTTATAAAGTGAACATTCCAGGATCATCTGATGTAACGATTCTTTTTAATTTCCTGGTTACCCTGCTTAATGTGTTTGTATTGTTCCTATATTTCCACAGGTTTCATTAAAATTTAGTGCAATTGTTCATGGTGTGGTGGTTATATACTATCTTAATGCAAGTTATAGCATGAAGATCAATGGAATCATAATATCTATAGTACTGATAGCAAACGAAGCAATATTTTCAGACGCATATCAAACCAACAATCGTGTGATGCAAGGAATTACACTACATTACACTAAAAACAAATACCCTTACGTAATTGCTTCACTGTCAAATGACTACAGAATCGGTACTGGTATGCCATTAACACGAAGATGGGTTTTGACCTGTGCACATTATGTAGAAGACATTACATATATACAATATGGAAACATGTCAATTCCTGCAAAATCATCAAATAAAAGAGAAGAGTATTGAAAAAAATTAAATATCCAGAATATCAAATGGGCAAATTGTCTCACGAAATTGGATTATGCAAAGTGAGTTCAGTACCACTAAAAATATTTGGCAAGTTATCGACTATAGAGTACGTAATTTATGCTAGATATGGTAGTATTCTATTGTCGGATGGTAAAGGTGGTCAGCAACAATTACAAGTCAACGAAACTATTGTTATTCCATGCGGACAGAGCTGCTCACAAGGCCCATACCTGCGTATAAGTGTCGATAACATCGATATTAAATATCAAGATCTAAACGAAGCTTACACTGGTGGACCTATTTTCAGTTATTGACATATAGTTGGCATAATTAGTTACGGTATTGTAGACTTACCGCCGGGACGTATAACAGCTATTTTGCCTTACATGAAATGAATCAATGATGTCGTGGGTTCGCATCAAGTAACATTTCTACTTCGTTGACAGGTTAAATCTTTTGAAGACTAAGAGAAATAAAGTCGAACAAGGTACAATTACTTAGACATATCCGTACTGTCCTTCTCTCGAAGTTGTTTTATAACTTCGTTGTGGGTAAAACTAGAAGCCTGAGTTTTCAGTGAACAATACAAACTAATTCTGAAAGGACTTGTCAGTCACAGACGGTAATACTATTTTCATGTAACAAAATCTTATATATCTTATTCTTGTGGTGACGTACCACGGCTAACTTTAGCTACTTATCAAAGAAATAAAATATGTAATATATAAACGATCTTTATAAAATTATTTTTAGATAACTGATGAAGTCAGTTAGTTTGCTTTAGAAAACTAATAACACAAAAATGATTAAATATTAGCATCACTAATTTCAAAGAATTCCTATTTGAATCTCTGCTTATTTTTAAGCCTTATTTTAATAAAACGAGTATTAACATACTCGTTTTATGCTCCTTACTTACCTTACTCTCCTGGCTATTTAGAAGCCAGAATTTTATCTTAGTTACGTTTAAAATAGATTAGCAACAGTCATCATCATCATCATCTTCATCGTCATCAGCTTTGAATAGTCTACTACTGGCCATAGATCTCTCCATAGATAAGAGGTTTTGGCTTATTGACACGCGGACCAGACTAATTGGTATAGTGTTTGTGTTAAGGCTTCCTTCTCTTTGCAGTGCTGTTGTCATACGTAGTCATTGAAGAATTGGAGGTGGTGACACTCCATATTTTTTATCCCTCGCCACACAGAAATATACCAAGAATTTTCAACATTAATACAATACCTTAAATAATACTTTAAGTCATAATATTTTTTACATAAATTGATTTCAACATTTTCCAGGCTTAAAACACACTTTGCCAACCAACCCATAGAAATTTAATAACCTTTTTCTAAATGTTAGGTTTAACATTTACTACATATTAAATGTGTATGTGTGTAAAATCCATTGGCATTAGACCTATCTGAGAAAATATGTCTAATAAATCGATGAAATCTCTCTCTACACTTTCTTAACGAACACTCACTCTAAGGCGACCGCCTTTTTTCTCGCCCCAACCTTCGACAAAAAAAATAGGGGAGATTCCTATCTTGTCGCTTCTAATTTACTTATTCCTCTTTTAAAGACTTATTTACCTTTAAAATCCCATTGTGTCTCGAGCGGGCCGGGCAGAGGCATAATAACGGCGTTCTACGTGTCAAACGAGGATTTTCTTAAAAAAACAATAACAATTTACATAAACAGGCCGTGCTATTTAACAGTTAATAAAGTAAACGATGTCGCAATTGTCAGGCTCTCGTTAAATGTCTTTTAGCTGTATTGTTTTTACAAGATCTGGGATTTCATTGTGAAAGGAAAATTTAGAAGTACTCTACCATTCGTTTGTATTCTATTCGTGGACAACACTTTGGCTGAATGAGAAAGATATAAGTATTTTTGAATTATATTTTGAGATAAAATTAGGAACATTTTGAAGTTTTTATGTGACGTTAAACATTTTGTCCCACGTTATAATCTCGAGTAACCATCTTTACAAACACATTTGCGTAGCAGCGTTCTATTTAGTATTCAGAGCATCTACTTGTATCTCTGCTAATATCTGAAAGCAATCAAATGAAATCCGTGCCTCACGAGCGTTACGCGTAAGTGTTGTACACAATGACCCAAATCCACTCAAGTTACGGAATTGTTTCATTAAAACCGACCCAAAAGTTTGACGCCGACCGCGGCTGGGCGCTCTACTCATCCGCGATCGATCCCTGGTTCATCGCACTCTATTCACAAATACAAAATGTGAACTAGATATTAAACAAAATCAGGGGATAGCCCCCTAATCAAAAGCGAAATATCCCCGTCATATTCACCCTCAAGTTAATGACGCGAACTGTCCGCCGCATATCAACCCCTTCCCATTAAAAACTTCCAGCCTTCAACTCCACTAATAGTAATCTGAAACAAAGTTCAACCAGTTCAAGGTCGCAATTTAAAGTTTTTCCAAAACTTCTTTTCCCGTTCACTTTTTTATAAGTATATAAATCTTTTTGCCGGCAAAGTTCTACCAAGTTTTTGGCCCAGATTGTCATCGATTTTTGTTTGAAGAGTTTGTTTTTTCATTGTTCTTCTTTACTTGTTTGACGGTTAATTCATAAAAAAACTTTCCCGATAACAACTGTACAAGCGGTTTGTAAACAAAACCACGCTATCATTTATTTGTCAATCTTAGATCTAAACGAAACTGTTCCCAGAAATACTTAAAATAGTGTCACGTGATACAACACCTAACAGTGATACCCTACTACATAAAACAATAAACTATGTCATACTTTAATACACCCAGATTTTCCTCAGATGGGTAGCAGCATTATATTCAGTCGGTCCATAAATATTGCGTTTTCACGCTGGCTGTAAATATTTTCCCCATCATAAAGGCTATGCATAGTTACCCGGAGGTCTCTCATCACCTCTGTCCTGAATATTTTCATATGTATCGCACGGGTCCCTCTGTCTCAACTTATGTAAATGCTGCCCTAACACTTTCTCCGTTTTTCTCGCGTTTGACTCACAATACTGTGCAATTTGACGGTGGATTTCTATATTATCCATATAAGGGCTCACCTCTCGACTCGTACGGATTTACAAATGGATATTGTGATTTAAAGTTTATTTCAGGATAAAGACGAAAGCTTTTGCTTACATTACCGGCTTTTTAGCAATTCGAACTGAATTGAAATTGTATAAAATACACACGAAATAACAAAGTGTATTTTTTTGCATTAATTGGTTGAGTGGTAGACAAAGAGGAACATAATGAATAGCCGTCCCCACTGTCCGTCTTGGCTGATTTATTTCATGACTTTTCGGATATGCAAATAGCATTAACATTCAAAGATGTAGGTATCGTCGCCCCTTGGAAGGAATCTGCGTCGACCGCAGAATGATGCCAATCCAGGGTGAATCTTAATATTTTATGTTGTGTTATTTCCCTTTTCTTTTTCCTTCCTGATATTATTTATTTCTTCGCCGACAATGAGATTCCCACTTTAGCGCGTTATAAAAGAGAATTATTGTTCATCTTTTCATAGCGTGGCGTTTTGTTGAGTTTTATATTATCGTGATTGAAGAAGTGCTACTTAGGTCGCCAGTTTACTACTATCTGCGCAAGCAAGATTTTTTGGTGATTATTTTGTTGTTAATCAAAGAAATATGTTCTATAATGTCTGACTGGGACGGTAACCTTTGAATTTTCGTACTAAACTAAAAAAGTTCCCTACAATTTTTTGGAATTTCTGGTTTTCTTAGCTTAAATTGAGAGTATATTAACAAACTTTATTTACTAAGCGTACTATGACAATACTTACCGAGAAACAATTGAACACAACATTCAGTAATATATCTTACCTTCAAACCCAAAAATAATATTCTCTAGGACTTTTAAACCTATATCTTTCCCTCAAGTGATTAACTAGTCTCATGAGGTTACCATGAAGAGTGGAAAAAAATCATCGCGGCCAAGGGAGTGATCGGCACGATGATTGATCGCACTACTAATTGGATGATCGATGATCCAGGGATAACACGGATACCAGAATCTGTAGATTTGGAGATGCAACCTACAAAATGTTTGAAAACATTGAATCACGTTCTGCGTCTTTAGTTTATTTTAATTAAATTAAAACAATTTAATTTAATTAAATTTTTTACAAAAAAGTTATATCTCATACAAAGTATAATTAATATAATGTTTAATTACAATATTTTTTTAGCAAGACTAAAATAGATAGAAAATTTTATATATAATAAGGTTGTTTCTTATGTTTGTCATTAAATACAATTTTTAGTTTAATGTAAGATAATGGTATCTCAATATTTACAGGTTCAGATCTTTAATTCTGTATACGTTCAGTAACGAAAAAAACCATCTACCTATCTTTTTTATTGTTAATTTTGTTACGTGTTTTATAACATGCAAATACACGACATAAATATTTATACATAGTATCTATTGTCATATTTTGAAATTTGATTTCGTCAGTGTGTTATTTAGTATTGCTAATCCTATAATTTTTAATAAAACTCTTTTATTGTCAAAACTAATAGAATATTTTTTTTATATTCGAATTCAAGTTTATTAGAATATGTTTCACATTGATTTATAAAAAAAAATAAAAGAAAAAAAATACCAAGGTGAGCCCTGAAAGCAGAATATACCTATGATTAGATTGACGTTCGTTATTATTATTTTTATTTTAAGAGCCTTCCAAAGTAACTCTAATGTGCCTGATATAAAGCAAGAATAGAATCCAAGAGTTGAGGTCACTATATTCATTGCGAAGGCAAACAATACAGTATGGTGACACACACTATAGCGCTTTAGTGTGATGCCATGCAGAGTATTGTTCCTTCTCGAGGTCAAAACAACAAAACCAAAGAGTTGGAAATTATTAATAAGCCTTAATCAGCCTCCGTATTATTTTTCCAATTATTTTCGTAAAAAGAATTAGTAAAAAACCTTCAGTTTTATTATAATGTTGCAAATTATTATCACTTGCCAACAACATTCATTTAAACCAACTGTGTACATCAAATATTCGTATAACTAACGTACTAAATTTCAAATTAAACATCAAGAATGTCTCCTCTCATCCATCACAAGCTAATGTGATATTTGGCAATTGTAATTAAATTCTACATTAGCGTACAAAGCAGAAGATACGCAGCGGAACCTAATTTTCATAGCTGATTAGACGTACCCCACATGGGATCACACGATTACCGTCGCTACTTATTCTGGCACTCAGTATTTCAAATGTTTACTTTTACGATTCGAAATATGTTTAAGTTTAATATATATACTACCTGTATATGTACATTTAATGTTGTTAATTGAATTTTTAATCGTATATCGCTATATAACTTGAGCTAAAACTAATAACTATACGTTTATGACTGGTTAATATCAATGATCACTGTATTCTCGTTTTTACTATTTACTGCCCTTTTTACATATTAGAAATACTACCAGTTACTATTTACCCTAGTATTGGTATCGCATTATATATGTCTATGCCAAATACGAGACTAATCATACGATTTTTATAAAAAATAAGAAAAATATTTTTGACGATCACGCCAAATCACTGAACTGCCAATTTGACTAATAATCTGCTCGGCAATTACTATACTAAGTCAAGTATAAACTAAATACGTGGAAATACAAGGAAAATTTCATCTAATATTTATTGCTCATCGAATTGAGCACATCCAAACAGACATAAAGTACACAGCTACATAAGATGTTATCGTTTCTCGTGTCAGCTTTGAAAAATCAGTCAATTTTAGAAACTTAATATAATTAGCCATATAAATAATAAATTTAAATAAAATTATAAACAATAATTTTCATTTATTTAAAAAAATCATACATTTTAACATTCTTCAGTGATACAATCTTAATACCATTTAACACATTCCAATGGGATATTCAGAATAAGACTGCGGTTCCTCACCGTGATGTTACCCCCATCAACTGTCTAAAGCACGCACATCAGGGCTGACGTCATAGCTGACGTCTTACCAATGAAAAACAAACACCAAAAACGCACCCCGCTCATTTCTATAATTACCCTGTCAAATTTTGTTTACAATCATTCCTATTTAGCAATTTATAAATTGAAGACGTTTCGTTTTGTCTGTTTAAATCTGTTATAATGTTCAAATCAAGGTTTGTTGATAAGTTATTTTCGATAATTGCCAAGCTCTCAAGAATTGTTACTTACTTTTTAAGTATATAAACATTTTAGGGATTATTTTTAACTACATTTTAATAAATAATAATATTGGCTATAGAGGGTAGTTCAACAATCTCAGAGTAGAGACAAATTCAGATAGACGCGTAAACACTTACATTGTTATTTTGAGCACTAAACATTTGTACATACAATTGTACAATTTTATGTGATTAAGGATAGCAAACATACATCATGCATTTAAGGATCTCTGACTTGGAATTTAATGTCAACTGCTAATGAACAAAATATTTACTCTCGTGCTCACTTATTCTTTAAATCTCTATCTCTCTTTGCTTTTTAATAGCTAAAAAGCTAATTAAGTTAACAATTAAATAAGTTGCAAGAAATCTTGAGGAGTAAACATAGTATAACTTACCATGCTAACTTTCAAAGTGCGTACTACATCGACATGGAAAAAATTGTCGTGGGGTTTTACCTTATTCATTACAGACATACTTAAAATTAAACTGCATCTTTTAACCTGTCAATCTTCTTGTATACAACACCGTGAACACAGTGTAAAACATTTCATCGAACGCTATACATACAGGCTAAAGAGTGGGTGCATATAAAAGCTGTCTAGAAAGTTTTCTGTCGCTCGACGCGGATCGATATCGCACTGAGGTACGTCCGGGAATTACACCGGGGTAATGAACGCAACAACAGCTAGTTCACTTGTTAATTTGGGTTATTATGTCATTTGCGGCGGTTGTTAGTTTAGGCGTTTAAAAAAAAGTCGATATTCAAAAGTCTAAATTTGACTTAAAAATTAATCAACAGAATTTTAGAGCTATGATATTTTCTCTTTTTTTCATATAAGAGCCTGTCATAGTGGATTTACTATGCCTGATGGAAAATATGAATAGATTACAAGAGTTGTAGTTACGATACTCATTGCAGTATGCTGATCCACACTATGGCAGCCTAGTAAGATACTTTTTCACACCCTGCTTGGGGACGTAAAAGGCACGATAGTCATCGTTACAGTATAAGGCTCACATACTTAACACGATAACTGTCATCGCTGCATCAATGAGTTATATATTTATATATTTTTATGATTTTATTCGTCTATGTACCAAATAATGTCTTACAGGAAAAGATCAATTGCTCTTAATTATGTTAATTTGTGTACCTGTTTAAAAGCTAATATAACTTCGAGGTAATTTGTGACGTGTTGATGGATTAGAAGAAAATAACATAAGGAATAAATGCCTATGTACATCTGGTATACCTTCCTCAGAATGTCTCATGCTGGTTATTAGAACTGACGTTTAATAAACTTGAGTTACTTAATAAATAAATACGCCACCCCATTTCTTCCCTTTGAGTTTACCTCGTATCGGTTAATTTCATTAATTTCGAGCCGAACACGCACTAAGAATCCTGTCCTTGTATAGGGACCTCCAACGGGGATTTGGTCCCAATTATGTATTAGCAAAACTTGGATATACCGCCCGCATGCGATACCGCAAGGGATTATCAAACTTTTGTGTACATACTGACTACATATATGTATAGAGAAGTGTGAGAAAAAATGGACTACCTAATTTGATTATGTGTATTTGAGTATATATCGAAGAACACAAAAATTAGCGGATAAGATTAACACGATAAGTAGATCTTGTTAGGAGATTAATTTCAATCATCATTAATTAAAGTAGAATTGGTTCCTACATTAATGAGATTTATGCAGATGACAATTAAAGCTAAAGCTAAGTGTGTCGAAGTGACAAAATGTGAATTTGTCTCTTTAACATCCTTAAATTTATTTTTTTGTGCAAATAGTGTGAAATATTTCGGGAGTAATTTTTTTTTTTTTTTTTTTTTTTAAAAGAGACAACGCCCGCATTAGGAATAAATCCTGTGTCGCGGGGGACTTTACAAACATACAAGAAACGTACACAAAGAACACCCAGACTCAGAACAACAATTTGTGGATCACACAAAATGTTGTCCCATGTAGGATTTGAACCCACAACACTCAGCAAAGTAGAGAGCGGCGTGGCGACCGCTTAAACCACTAGGCCAATCGTGCAGTCTATGCAGTCTGCAAATTTTAACCTACTGTTAGCGTATTGTAATAAAAATTTGTATATATGTATGTGATGTACTCTTAGCCGATTATGAACACGGCGGCCAGTCGTTGGTGACCAGCCAACTATGCAGGAGATATTATAGTGCACAAATGCGTGCTCAAATACAGGTGCACTCTCTGTTCCCTCACTTGCAACAATCCGATGGGACGGTTATCGGACACGATAGGGAAATGTTTGACCTGACACGGAAATCGAACCCGAGACTTTTTGATCGGCAGTCGCATACGCTAACCGCTAGACGAACGAGTCACTTGTATATGCGTATGTGACGGTAATGTGAAATTAATAACAAGTTTAAATGACAAAATATTAACTTGCCATTTTTGAGTTTATTTGATGGTGTAGACAGAATATAGATAGAGGAACTTTCGGAGGATTGAGGAAACCACTGTAGTAGTGTGGTAGAGGTTAATCCGATCACTTTTGATCATAACAATAAATAGAGTTTTTTTTGCGATAGATAATAAAGCCAGATGATAAAATACGTGTACTTTCTTCTTTTCTATTCGATACACTTTCAAAACTTTCTAGATTTCTTAGAACACAGTTTTATACACAAACTTAAATCTTCATAGAAGAAAAATGAAACACAAAACATAAAAAATTGCATATACTATAATGGGATAAGTACATACTAATAAGTAAATTCGTATCCCACAGAAAACGCACAAGTCTGTCTTAGTTCCAAATGTGAGAGTAATAAATGCAGTGTATCTTTCGCACTCGTCTTTATGAAATTGTGCTATTCAATTTTATTGTTTTGTATTTAATTCTATTTTTTAGTTTTCTTTGACATTTCTTTTATGTTGATGAAAATACTTAAAATTTGTATGTGCTTTGATTTTACGTTTATTGTGTTGCGATTCATTTAAGTGCACTTCATAATTTTTAACGGTTGCTCCAAATGTCACGGACCAGCTGAAGACCAATGTTGTGTTGCAGCTCAGCGGAAACTGAGTTGGTAGCCTTTGCTGCACTATATAATGTACAAGTAGTCTCTATAGAATATACCTTGTATAGATTATATTAGTATTTTTGTATAACAATGATTTAAATGATTTAATTATCCAACATATTTTTACATATATTAACGAAACAAATTAAAAAAATACATATTTTAAGTGTTTAATAATATACTGAGTAAAAGTTGATTTTATTTCATAATTACAATGCTTTAACCATACTCATATAAATACATAAAATAACATAATATAAAGTACCGCCTATTTTCCAGAGGGGTAGGCAGAGACAATTGATCTTCACTCACTACGCTCCTGATACATCTCTTTTGCTCAATCCACATTCATCAATCGCTGCATGCATGCTCGTCAACTCATCACCATCAACAAATTGTTCGTTAAATGTTCACCAACGTCGTCCACAGCTACTGATTTTGTATGGTAGGATCGGAACACTTCTACACACATTCGCTCAGTAAAATCCTTTCATGCGTCTTATATAGCCCATCCTCTCTACGTGTTTAAATCATCGGAATGCCTTTTAAATCTTTGTCACTATATCTTCTTTTAGTCCACAATGTTCTTGTATCACTACATTCGATGTCGGCATAAATATTCACACTACACCTATTTCTTAGAAAGCACATTTCTATATCAATACCTTCCATGCCTTTTCTTCCGTTCATGAATTGTCTTCCGTTCATGCCTTTTCTACCAAACCCAAGATTCGCTACTATACATAAAAGTTGAACCCAGTACACCATTATACACGTCTCTTTTTGGCACGTTTTTGTTAGCAAAAAAATGAGTGCAGAACATCATAGAGAGCGTGCAGAGTGTCATATACATAAATACATGCATTCATATAACGATAAAGTTAATCGTAGTACGTGTTACTGACTATTGAAACTAGTAACCACAATCTGCAATTAGTACAGGGCCACACACGTCACGTACCGCCGGATTAGCGACGGTGCACGCACAGCCCGTGACTCGACCGGTGGTAATTTATAGCCAGGAGTGTGTCCGCACCTTTACCCCGCTCTGGTGATGACAAGCTCGATTTATGGACTTGTGTGAATTGTGCTTACATACCCGGAAGTAAGGTAGTGAAATTTTAATTCGCAGTAATACGAGGTATGTGTTTGTTATAAAGAATCTTTATACTTGGAACTTTTTCTCTTAAATTTTAAAATGACTTTAACAATGTGGTTTAAATTTTTGTAACTAATATTTTCATACGCTCACAATACGCTCAATACCATATAATGAAATCTTAATATGGTACTATACAAAAAAAAAGGTGCAAATATAATAAAAATATTATTATAACTAGCAAGCTTACTTTTATTAATTGAACTTTAATTTGTACAGTTTGTTTGTACAGAACAGTGCACGACATTTCTCAATTTCAATAAACTTCAAAGTGTAGCTTTGATTATGCTTGTTCACCTCGGTAACCAACTAGGTTCTTTTCACTAGAACTAAACTGTTTTCAGCGCGCTTCTGTTTTCGCTTCGCAATTAAACTGCTGTTAAACTTCTTGCAGCTATGTTTGCAGAGCACCTGAATGGTCTGTGAAAGTTGTGCGGGTACCCTGCTCCTTGTTTGCCTGCTAATTATCTCGGTTTCGGAGCGCAGTCAGCGCCCGATATGCTGACCCACTCAAAATGGTCAAACGAGGCTAAAAGCCTTTCACAGCTCCATTCAAATAAGGATTCGGTCCAACTCTGTAACCATAGTGACCGCCTATTCCACGCTATTATTGCATTGTATCAACATTCATATCGAAATCACGTGTAACGTCGACTCGATTAAACGAGGGGCGGCCCGAAGCCAGATTTGTCAAGTATCCTTTCAAATTAGACGCTACGGTCCGGCGTCCGACGCGGCACTCGCACTTCACACGACGGTTAAAATCAAAAGCGCAAAGGGTTACATAATCCAGACCTTTTTCGACGCGACTTGTGTTTGTGTGCACGTCTCGTCTTTTGTCACGTATTCCTAATTAATGCTCGCCAGCTGGTGAGTTACCCTACTCGTCACATTTTTATATCGATTGCGAGAGGGTCTTGTTTAGACACCGCATTCTGTATTGCATCGATAAATCTGTACCGGTTAGAGGTTTTCATTTTTTAATCGGTATTGCGACATCGAAAGCGAATCTGCTAACGCCCCTCTGTTTGCGAATCGGAAGTA
Source organism: Hypercompe scribonia (assembly GCA_949316085.1). Lineage (NCBI taxonomy): Eukaryota > Metazoa > Arthropoda > Insecta > Lepidoptera > Erebidae > Hypercompe > Hypercompe scribonia. The sequence goes on along the minus strand of OX438972.1, from coordinate 6,801,875 downwards.
AAGCCTAATAAACCGGCGCTTAACCTCTCACGACAAAGCTGATACAAAGTGAGTGACATCCCGTCTCTAAAGAGATCTCGCGAAAAAATCCGGCGGCGGCGACGTGTCAAAGACACCGCAACGCGACGAGCGAGGGGCTCTTTGTTGCCTATCGAAATATTTTTTAAAGCTTAACTCCTTAGTGAATTGAGAGATTAAGTCCTTTTTGAAGAGGCAACCGGTCCCCGGGGTCGGGCGTGATCATTCCTTCAGATCTCATTTCCGTGGATGCTCTATTTGATTGTTATTTTTGTTACTTTTTCCCATTTTGTCCGGGCGCCGGCGGGATTTGAAGTGACAGTCGACGATTTGCACTCGAGCGCGATAAGTGTTTTCTAACGTTTTTTATTTCATAAACAGTTTTGTTAACGTTGCTTGTTTTGTCGACTTTTTATTTTATGTTTAATTAAAGAGTCGCCAATTATACTTTGTACACTAGAACAATTTACAAACTTTGAAAACGTTTTTGTCGCTGTTCCTATGTTTTTTCAGAAATAGACTTTCAGAAACACCTTCTCTTTCTCATGTAACAATATGCACTAATTATTTATCTTTATCTGCATTCAAAATAATTCTAAAGCAGTAGTAAAAAATGGACTTTGGAAAACAGACTGTTTCATCCGGTCCACTTAAAGCCTTCTGTAGACATATTTAGTTTCCACACCAGCGGACAGCGAGCATAAAGCCACAAGAAAATATGCAAATTACTGTAAGGCAGTAGGTAAGCGCTCATAAGCCATGTAATTATTCACATCGGATTTGCAAATCTCGCCCGAAGCGTTCCGTTTCCGCACTCGCGCATTAAACTGACCCTTAGAGCGCATTTAAATCAAAACACATGTGCTCGCAGGACCAGCTTAGCGGACGCTGATTTTCAGATGAGGGCTTCCCCTTTTTGTGGGTCCCTGCGTCGATTCCTTGGCGGGCGATGATCGATACCTCACCCCCGCCGCCGGCCGCGACCCTCCCTCCCTCGCTCTTAATTAGGACTCCGAATCTGCGGCGGACACACACACACACGATGACTCCCGTACACAGTATAATGTTAATCAACTTTCATTATGCACTAAGGAATTATATGGGTACGCCTGAGGAGTGATTATCCGCGTTAAGGCCGCGTCCCCGACCAAGAAATCATACTTTATTATGATCATTCCGTATTCGGCGCGGCTTTACGGTGGCACCTCGCGGGGCGAACGTCGCATTAGAATTTACTGCGCATATATCATAAGAGCTTGTTACTTGTGCACTATTGTCTACTATGTAAATACAGTGTAATTAACGATCGCTACTAAATCTCGAGGACCGTGTAGATATGCTTATATAAAAACGAGAACAAGCTGCTCATGAACTCACCTAAAATTTAAATTTACATGTGCAGACAAAACTTATGGCAACATAGTTTCTTAGCTAATCTCAGCCGATCACATTATAAAAAACTAACTCAGCCTGTTATCTATGCAGAACTGATGTTTGATATATTTTTACCATTTGTAATGAAATTATCAAATAAGTAACCTTACACCAACAGAAGTATTTATATGAAATGTATCTCTAGAAATTGTGCAATGAAATAATAAAGTTAGATACATATATTTTTTTACAACAAACTTTCTTAAGAGACTTTATAAGAATAGACCTTTTTTTTTTATAAAAGACAACGCCCGCATTAGGAATAAACCCTGTGTCGCGGGGGACTTTACAAACACAAGAAACGGACACAAAGAACACCTAGACTCAGAACAATAATTTGTGGATCACACAAAGTGTTGTCCCATGTAGGATTTAAACCCACAACACAGCGAAGCGGAGAGCGGCGTGGCGACCGCTTAAACCACTAGGCCAATCGTGCAGTCTAGAGCTAATATTATAATTCGCATTATAAATAGGTACTAATGAATTTGTATTTTTCACTTAACACAAAACGTAGATGCTTTACCGAGAAATTATTATCATATGGTTAAAAAGCTTTATTTTTCAAAACTTTAAAAAAAATGGCACTTTATGAGAATATTTTACACAAATATTACAATTAACATAGTAGTGAGAACAAAATGTTCATCATGATCACAAATTCTATAGGGTGGGTCAAGAATTCGTTAACATTTGAATCTAACATCCCGTGCTAACATGTTACTGAAGTTCTTGGGACTATTAAAATTTTCTGGCTACAATCGTAACACATGATTTCAACAAGGTGGAGCCACTTGTCACATATCCAATGAGTCCCTGCCGGTCAAAGACATGTTGCCGAAAAAACTGATTTCCAGATGTGGCGACATTCCATGGCCAGTCCAGATCTATCCTCAGCAGACTTCTTTTTATGGGGTTATTTGAAGGATCGTGTCTACATTAATAAACGAAATACACTACGTCCACTAAAAAAAAATCAACGAAGAGATATCGGTTATCTCGCTGTCCCTTTGCCGACAAATGTTCGAAAATTTCAGTGCTCGCTTAGAAGATTACAAACGTCAAAATGGTGTTCATTCAGACGATGTTATTCTTTTTAAAATAAATTCCAACTAATTAGCTTTCTTGTAAATAAAAATATCTTATAATATATCAAATGGTTTTTTTTATACGATTTTTACAAATGTTAACTAATTCATGGCCCACCCTTTACATTCCTTCTACTACGAGTACATGTAACCTACCTACATATATTTACAATCAGTATCCATGTTTATAAAGCGTAAGATTTGTATTGGATAGTGGACCTACAATATTCGCGTGCTAAGCGCTTATATCGTGATTAATTTTACTGCGAACCTCGCAATAGACAGAGATCTTTGAATGTATTAGAGTGAGATACCCACGGGAGTTAGGCCGGGTCTAATATACTATATGACCGACTCGACTTTATAAGATGTATATTACTACTATGTATATTAATATGTGAGTTTAACATTTTATTGGAGTCTTTGTGTATCATGTCTAATAAAACGTTACGCAAAACTTTATATAGTATGGTCAAAAGTTTTGTTCTTAATAACTGTCAATTATACGTGTAGGTAATATTAGTCCTTAAATTACATTCACTAAAACTAGTCTCATGTATATAAAAATCAATAGCAGATCAATAGATACCAAAATTAAGATTTTCGTAAATAGTACTTCCACAGTAAAATATTGTCTGCTTCAAGATGAACTTACAAGGGTTCGATCAATTGCCATCAAGATCCAAAAGCTGTAAGTCACACAACATTAATATCATATAAATAAATATGTAAAATAAATAATACAATTAAAGTAGGTTATTATATTTTGTTTAATAGGTTTAAAATATACAAATATGTATTAAATTCATTTTGAAAGTATATTAGAATCCTATATATTAGACAACATTTGTTTAGACATACTATATCACTAAAATCGTTACATAACTATATATTATGTTACACTCCTGAGACATTCTTAGATCATATATCTGATCTAAGAACTGCTAAAATAAAATCCAAAATTTTTCAAGGTTATTTCTCAGTACATTTCACTGCTAAAAACATATTTAGAGTTCTATATTATAAAGAAACTATCCATATACCACTAAATATCTATCCTCAGCAAAATAATTGTTTTGCATACCTCACATACTAAGGGCTCGTCTGAATAGGCCCATAATAGAACAGTACACATCTTCCCGTCTACCCCAAGAATCGCCCTTTAAGCTTCGGTTATGAGGATAAACCTCCAATAAATCTTTCACTTAGAGAACCGTTTAATTAACGCATGTAATAAAATTTAATTGATCAAAGCGAATAGTTTGGTAATAATTTACGGGATCACTTGAGCTACCTTTGTTTTGAGTGTTATGACGAAATAGTACAATTGCCATATAATTTATAGTTTTAAAGTTATTATAAATTCATAGCCTTTAGAGATATGAGTATGCTTTTCTATGGATTGATTTAATTACTAGCAACGCAAAAGGTCTCAGTCTAGCTAACAGACTCAATTCAGACTCGGCGCCTTCAATCAAAAAGCTAACAAAGCATGTATATTTTGTACAAATTTATCAAGCACTTGCCCTTTTCTTTTAGGGTTCCATTTCTTAATCCAGTTCCATCAAATTGAACAGGTGTTTCCATCAAACACCTGGCTTGAACTTATCAAGTTGATATTTATATCAGATGTTTGTGTGGTACCATTTGACAATTCAAAAAATCTAGTTTTAAAACCAAAAGATATTGTCCTTTAAACCTTAAATTTGAACAGATTTGTATACGTTGTAGATAAATAAATATATGTATGAATGTATTAAATATTAACCTTACCACTTCATGTTGATAAAAACGTGATAAATAAGGTCTCAGGGCAGGGGTCAATAAAAACGCGATTACAAACTCACTTCTATATTGCTACCTATGACAATATACGAGAAAGTATTTCTTTAACTAAAATACACTAATGGAAAAAATTAAGGGATCAAAAAAAAATTCCAAATTTTTGGGCAGTTTTCAACAGGCCATAACTTCGAGAGAAATGGTCGTACAGGAAATCAAAAAAAAAGAAATTATAGTTCCAAGTGTCTAGTTTTTGGATTCGCAATTGAAAATTTTATAGCCTCCGCGGTTTTTGAGTAATCGTAGAAAAACCAGCAACAAAAAAATTTTTAAATATGATGGTTTTTTGAATTTCCTTAAATTGTTGAGAATTTTTTTTTTTTTTTTTGAATCCTTCTTTTTTTTTAATTTAAGCACTTTCTGGAACAAAATAGTGGGAAAGCTCGGAAAAAAACTTTTTTTTTTTTAATATTTAAAATCCAGTCAAATCCAGATCCAGTGCTTGATTTTCCAAAAAACCACCAAAAGCCCTTTTTTTGTTGCATTTTCAAATTCATGTGACAGAAAGAAAAATTTTTTTTTCGGGAAAACCAGTCGTTAAGTAAAATTTATTCAAATTCTTGAAACCCACCTTTAAATTTCTGTGGAATCATTGGTTGCTGAAATATCGATAATCAAAGATAAAAGGATCCTTTTCCATTTGAAAACCGATATCTCGGCGAGAAGTAGGCAAATCAGGGTGTATAAAAAAGGAAATTAAAGCTAAATGAACAAGGTATCCGGTCCTTATAGTGGTTAAGCTAAAATAATTTTATCCACGTCCGTAGACCAAAAAAAAAACTAAAATAATTTAAAAAATTTTTTTGTTGCTGGGTTTTCTACGATTCTCAAAAACCGCGGAGGCTATAAAATTTTTAAGTTCGAATTCAAAAACTAGACACTTGAAGCTATAATTTTCTTTATTTTGATTTCCTGTACGACCATTTCTCTCGAAGTTATGGCCTGTTGAAAACTGCCTAAAAATTTGGAATTTTTTTTTGATCCCTTAATTTTTTCCATTAGTGTATAATGTTAATATTTTGAGAAAAATGTGTAAATCCACCTACAATAAAATACCCTCCTCCTTAACCTTTTAAACAGTAAACTTAACATCTCCCTTTTAAGTCTCCTTTTTAACTCCTTTTTAAAACTGTCACATAACATTTTATGTTCACAAAACTATCGATGTACAACAGGCGCTTTACCGTCTGTATTAGTTCTCTGAGAATTGACGTTTTCATTATGAAAACACAATGATACAATAAAAAATTGTTTATTAATTACAATTTCTACACAATAGAATCTTAAATCAATCACTTAAACATGAACACTTGCGTTACCTTTTTGATAAATGAATTTTCTTAATACATTTTCTTCACGGGCAATTTATTTATTCTGTTAAGACTATATGACAGAACAACCAAATAACGGAGATCCCAGAGTTGTTTATATTTTGATAAAATGAGTAGGGGTGTGATGGGCCTTTTTAGGTTGGTCAGTATGTGCACACGTGTATTCACAGGTCCTTGTACTAATTTAATAGATGAGGTGTTCCCATTAATTACAAAGAACGTCGGTGGCAGCTCACCACCGGTAACGAGAACAAATTAATAAGATTATTAACTCCTTCCGACAAGTCATTCTTTCTCAGAACTTGATCTCACTCATGATTTGTGATTTTCGTACTTCAGGTTTACTTTCGACTTGAAAGGTAATTTTTGTATTAAATAGAGGAGCATGAGTATAAACTTATATAGAATTCACAATAGAACTTGAACTGTAATAACTATTAACTAAGTTTTATACGTAGAATATTGTCCTATCGGAGTGATACTTTTTACTAAATAAGTGAGGGTACTGGAACTCGTAAACCGTCAGAAGGAAACAGTTCTTCCCTGGCTCTCATAGGTGTCCATGGTCGGTCGCTTGCTCTTTTGCACTTCTTTAGCATAAAATAAAACTGTAATCTGACATCATTATTACTTTTCTATTGTGATTTGGTAGGTAGTAGAACCACGATAATTTCAACACGAAGGGGCCGGTTCGACCGGAGTAGTACTAACCTCTCACCGAAGACCAACCTAAAGTGATAGTTTTCGTACTGTCGTCGTACGTTGGTGAGTGCGAGGTATTAGGCCCATTGAGGCAGAGTTGACAGTTATCATGATAAATGTGTAAGTCTTACACTCCCACGATAACTAGTTATTTAGTTTATGATAATGACTTTTAGTTGATTTATTTATTATAAGTTTGGACTTGGTAGTTGTACTGACACCTGAAATTCGATAATATAACTACCACTAGTACATGAACATGTGAAACGTAGATGTCAAACAAGTGTGCTATATTTTATAGACTTTAACTTGGTCTAACTAGAAGTTACTAAGTTATTTTCTATTGCCATAAATATATTTCTTTTTAATAAATCGTGGTAGAGCTTTTAAAAAGCTTTGTTCTGTGATAAATATTTTTTCGGCATTAATGCAATCATTAGGTATTGTATATCTTTGATTGTCTGAAATATCAATGGTACATTTTACACATAGATATCTAATCCCCGACAGACGAAACCTATATGATAGTAACCAGACCGCTGATTTAATGTTAAAATGTTTCTAATTACATATCTTCAGTAGATAAATTACAACCGAACATACATAGTACAAATGACCATGTTCTCTCTGTCATCCCATCTTAACATATAATATTTTGTTCTTGGTGGGCATCAAACTCACGACCTCTGGCTTAGTAGTCAGGGTCAATGACTACCAAACTAAGAAGCCAATCCAATAAGTATTTTACTTGTAATAGAGAATAGAGTAGCATAATTTTACTTGGAAAATACAGAGTACTATAGTTATTATTACCGCTAATATGGTGAAATAGAAGTTGACAAAAAAATTTGATCTTTCAACAAACATTCAACGCAACCCCTTATCGCAAAAACTTGTTCCAACATTGACGAAGTCGAAAAAATCGTCATCCAATGCAACAAGCTGTCTCTAACAAGGGCGGCCACATGTGATTGATTGTTAATGAAGTGGTGGGGCGATAGTTATTAATGACCCACGGCTCCGCCCGGACCGAAACACTTCTTTATTTAACCACTAACACCTATTAGCGGTAACCTTCCGATACAGACCACGATATATCATCCTGACAGAAATGAATCAATCAATTTCCCGAGTCATAACATGATACATATTACAACCTTTTATTTTATACAGTTAATATTTGGAGATATTATCGTAGAATATTTCTAGAACAAAGTGATTAAAATCAATACCAGTTGTACATTTTATTATTATGTAATATACGCCAGTATTTTTATGAATGCTACATTTAACTTAAACACAGAATTAATATTTAATAAATTAAATAAATTAATTTGAAAAAAAATTAGACATTACGCCACACAACGTTATAATACAAACATTATTTTCAAATAATTTATATTACAATTTCAAAGTAAACCATGGATTGAAGATGGCATTTCTAAGTCCCCCAAATCATTACGTTTGTTTTATTTCAATTAAGTCGCAATCACAAAGAGTTGAAACCACGACAGTCACTCTATCGTCGACGATTTAAACAGATGTCGTGTTAAGGAGGTCCTGTGGAATATTCGTTTGGAATTTAAATTGCAAATTTGTGCGGTGGCAGGTGCAGGTCCTCCATTGAATATCCCTATCTCTCTCTATTTCAAATACAAACTATCACTCATCTATTTCACACGCTTCTCGAAATTAAATAATAAAATACATTAACAAATAAAACTCGAGCGTTACTAATTACTTGAACTGTTCAAACGAAGAAAGGTAATTTTTGCAGTTTATTTTAAAGAGGAAATCTCGAAGCTAATGGCGTTAATTTAAAAGGAGGCCGATGACTGTGATTTTTCTTTCGACGCTGAAACTTCTCAACTCGTGATTTATTGATACTACCAGCTCGGCTTTTATCTCCGTCTATCCTCGGCTATTCTTTGAGGTTTAAATAAAGCCGTAAATAAAACGTCAGTCACACACTAGAGGTCCCGATTCTCAACTAAACAGAGGGTGAAACGATTCATTATGAATGAGTGGTCGCAGGTACCGTGGCCTAAATTAAAGTTTTGCTCATCGTGATGTGTACAATGTAGCAACTACTTCGGTAGGCCGATCACGGAGCTGTGGTGGCTTAATGAATGAAGAAATTTGGGAGAGCCCCTACACGTGCCCTCGGCTCTAACCACCCCTGTATAGATTGTAAACTTGTTCTTAGAAACATTAAGTGCATTCGAACCAAAGGCTAAATACCTATACATTAAACGAATAGATTATTTCCAGCATTTTTTTTAAATAAGCGTATTACTCTAGTGGCGATTAGCTTACTTCATTCAATATCTCGATAATGGTAGCTTCTACGTATTTGCTGTCTTCAAAATCACGCTTTGTATTTCCAAACTGATCGTTACACACTTCATAATAATTATGTGATTTAAATAAGTACTTTAGACTTTTGTGATATTCCACCGACAGTTTTGTAACTGAGCAATTAGCTTTCCAATTTAAAGAGCGCCTTCTCGTCCTGCCATCAATCTGCGCCCCAACCCACGTCGAATCGATAATAATTAATTATTTTTGACATAATCACAGTTAAAATCCATTCTCTTTTTGCTAATTCACGTCCCTATAATAAAACGGGACTACGCTTTTGAAGACCGTTCGAGTGAAATTTATAAAAAATAAATAAAAGTGAGCGCAAATTTTCGCCTAGTCAAACAAAATTGGGCGTTAGCTTACGACGCTGTTTGGTTTTTGATTGATAATCTATTTCTTATTTTGATCATGCTGGACTATAAAAATAAATGTATACACTCTTTCAGGAGTAATGGATAACGTCAGTACGTTACGATAGTATCAGACCGTGTCATCCGAAACCCATATTCATTGGTGGTGACGAGGGATCATTGTAAGATAGATACACCGGTACAATTGGCGGGACGTTGTGTCAATATTGGACATGTTACATAATAGGCACAACATTTGAATGTGGGTAGTCACATACAATTCGCTAATAGATCGAGGACCTTCGACTTGATACGTATGACGGGTTTGTTCTCGAGTTCGATGGACCAATCTAAATCTTCACACAATATTATGCTGCAATGATATTAGAACTTATTTCTCATAAATAATTCTATACTATCCTGCTAATATTACAAATGTGAAAGTTTGTGAGGAAGGACGTTTGGGTGTATGAATGTTTGTTGCTCTTTCACACACACACTACTGAACCGATTTGGGTGTAACTTTACAGTAATAAATCTTTTTTTTATTCTGGGTCTACTAAAATGACTCTACCTAGGCTGGTGGCAAATATGAATAGAATTTAAAAGTAGTGGTCGCCAAACTTATTGCGAACGCAGACAATTCAGTATGGCGTCCCACACTATGGCGGCCTATTGAGATATATTTATTTTCACGTCCCGCTTAAAGAACCCGGGATCATAGTGGGAGGGAAACACGTGCGCTGGTAGTGAGTTTCAGATTTTAACTTTAGTACGAGGGCGTATGTCCACCATTCTAAAATGATAACTTCCAAGACCAACACGTATTATCGTATAGAGGGATGGGAGAAGGTGGGACTAGTTGAGAGAGCTCGTCAGAACACTCTCCATAATAAAGACGATAGTCGACTGCCATAGAGGTGACATCTCTTCGTAACTGCAGAGACTCAATAGATTCAACGGCTTCGGGCCTGTTGATAATGCGAACTACTCGCCGCTGCAATTTATCTAAAGGATTAAGCAAATACTACGTGGATCCGTCGATGAGAACAGCACTCCACGCAAGAGCGAACCTGTGTTTAATAAAGTAGACACAAATGCCTAGTCGAGAAGAACCGTCTCATCTTGCTCAGTATACTCAGCTTTCACGAGGCCACCTTAGTGAGGCTTTCAATATATATACTTTTACAGCTGATTAACACATAGGCTACAATTCATTAGCGTTTTGGGTAATTTAACCATAACATAACGATAAGTATTTTGTAAGTCGGGAAAAATTCCTACCGCTTGAGAACTATCGTGCCTTGCGCTGCCTAAAGCGTTGGAGTTACATGACAATAGTCTACTGTGAGATTGTTTGTCTTAAATAGGTCTAAATAAAAGTCCGTGATAGCATATATCTTCCTTTTAAGTGGAAGCCACTACATTTTAAATAGTGAGGCAAAAACACAATTCAATTGGATACTTTTTTACAATACTCATTTGTCACTTTTAGTATAAATACTGAAGTTATATATATACAACAAAGTTCATCTACGTTAAAATGAAGATAAACTTTGTTTTACGCTAAATAATTAGGCGAATTTTAAATTTAAAAACTTATCACAATAAGATTGACATGAATGAAGCGCCTACTATAAGAGCGTGGCGCAGGGATGGACGGGCAGTCCATCTAATGCTTATAATATTAGTATGAATGCGAAACGAACTTTGTCTGTATGTTACGCTTTCACACTGAGAACGGACCTACACATGGCCGAAGTCGTGGGCAAAAGTTTCTGTATGGCACAGCTTCTGTAGAAATAATCTTAAAAATGGTAGCGTTCTGCCGGTACCATCAGAGAGATTCTAATGATGCAGATTAGAGATACACGACTCAACATTCTGTATGAATCTTTGCAATCTGATATGAATCATAGCATATATTTTATAAACTAATAGTAACACAGCCCTCGAAAAGAAAAAAACTACCAAAGAAAGGAATATTGATCAATCAATAAATTATTGATACCAAGGAATTTGCCGAGCAGGACCGAGTTTTGAATGTCGGTACAAGTACTTAAAAAATACATAGTGAAAACATTAGCTCCGCCCGAGGCAGGGTTGGGCCGTGATTAAACCCAGCGAGGCATGCATAACGAGCCCGGTATGTTTGAACGCTTACAAATACTTTCCAAGTTGGCCCGGACAGCGGTTGAGGCGGGCCCGCTACACCTGTGCTTGCTCATTGCCGCCAAGACTGCCGGCACCCACCCACAACTGCTGATATACTGTTTATTTAGGTTACTGAACAATCCAATTTGACCTACTTACTATATTTTTACAATATTATAAAATAAATCAACCTTATTTACTTACCTACAGGAATTTAAGTTACGGTTAGAATGTTACAAAGTATATTTCTGTATCCAGTTATACCACAACACTAATAATATATGTGGGTCAGTAAAAAGTTGTTTCCAGTAACATCGTCATTGTCACAGTCCTAGAGATTACTTAAATTAGAAATACTTTACGTAACAATATCCTGTATCAAATTTACTTCTTGAAACCCATTCCAGATACCAGTCCCTACCGAAATTAAATAATATTTTGAAGGGATTAGTATCATGATTGGACGGATACATGCTAATACAAGAAGTTTTTAATTAAAACCGTTCGCCGTTAAGAGGCTGCGTAATGGCTGATCCTCAGGAGGGATCCGATATTGGGTGTGTACTGGCAAAGCCAAAATACAAACATATTTAGGTCCGGTAAGCGTAGTGCGCGCCAGCTAATCACTGGTCGGGAATATGAAGGATCCGAGTACACAAACCCCTTGCTATATAAAGATTATTGTTTGTTTCAGATGCACGTGGCTGCAACGACGTGGACGCAAACAAGGTAAATGAGAACATTATGTTTGAAAAAGTTGAAGTAAAAAAGGCATTAAAGTCGGAGCATTCCCCGCAAGGCAATCCAAACTTTAGCGACGGGTTTATGACTTCTGTGACCGCCAAAAGTCGCCGAGGAAAAGTGCAAGCTTGTTTACTCATATATCAGCGGGTCGAGTCGACATTTCTTTCCGATAAAGCCAGTTCCCCCGCTGCCAATAAAGTGATTAAGTCACAAATCGTAGTGCGACGCTCTTTACCGGCCCTGCGCTGTGATATACCGACACACCGAGCTTGCGGAATTGCTTTTTAATTCATATATTTTGTCAGTTATTTGGCGTATTCCTTTCAAATCGATTGTTTTATATCAGATATCAGAAAATTGAATATTCCGACATTTATGTACTATTTTCATAGGCATTCGAAAAATCGTGAATTGAATTTTTTATATAAAAGTAATGGAACTTCTAGATTTTATTTTCGTTTTTTTTAAACTATTTATAGTTCAAAATATTAATATTACAATTTTTAATAAAGCATTGTCTTAATATATAAAAACATATATTAAGACAATGCTTTATTAAAAAATGAAGCAAGTATTTAGTTGAAATAACAACACAAATAACACACCTGGTACAGTTATTCCACTCGTAGTACGATTTTGGTAATGACCCGCATTAATTTGATAAGTACCCATCCTCGCTTTAGTCTTTTACTGCCAGCCACTTTCTGCAAGTCCAGTACATCGCGTTACAGGGTGCCCTACACTACGTTTGCTTATATTCCAGCGACCATTATTATTGAATGATATACGTATTATTACAAAAAATAACAGACAAGATAAAAACTGTTGCAAGGAAAGACAATTAGTAAATACAAAAAAAAAGATTCGCTGAGGCAAAGATTTTAGTTTTACTTTTACAGCAGGTCCCCCATCGAACGGTTCTATTACAAATAAATTGCCCTTCGAAAATGCTCCGCGTGTTATAAATTTCATACGTGCTGAGAAATGACATACGGTATTATTTATTACGAACAGTTTTTTCGGGGAAAATACAAAGAAGACATTGTGACGTAATTGAGCTACGTATTATAGTGGCACGCTACAATTCAACAGCAATTTTCTACGACAAAGGGAAACCTGTAGTCACTTTTATATTTCACAAGACAAGATAAAGAAATACAAATTAATTTAATTTACAGATTGATGGTATTCCAAGAACAGTTCTAAATTTAAAAATGATTAGGAATAGTAATATTTACAATTATAGATTTAAGTATCCGTCTTTTGCTTAATTTCGGATTAGTAGGATTTTTCATATTTTTAATAATAATATTGTACGATCATTCTTCGTTATAATAAATTGTTTAAAACTTCTAAAAATCTCCGTATCTTATTTGTGAAGACTACATTTAAGCAAAAAATACGTAAGAAGTATTTTCAACTTTAAAATACATTTTTATAGCGGTTTACATATTATTATATAGTTGTTGTTCCCATTGCGCCATTCATTGTAATTGATGTGCCCACTCAATAACCGTTGAAAACCTCAAAATTAATTATAAACGAGTTAATCAATAAATAAATACATCTGTATTGCGGTATCATTAACGTGTCAGAAAGGCTTCACTCCGATCGGTCCCGTGTTTACATGTTTTCAACACGGCATTAGGCTGGCGCCATTAGCTCTACAAATGACACTAAAATGAAATCTATTCATTTCCTTTGAGCCGAGTCAATCGACGGTTGATATTGTACGATTTCACGCGATCCGAGCATTATCCGTGTATCCTCGGCGACGATTCTCACCGGTCGACGTGTAATTTGTAACGTGAACCCCTTAAAGTCACTGCGTCATTTTTGGCTTTCGACTTACATGCACATATATCTCGTGTTCGATTTATGAAAAATATAGTAAATAGTATGATATATAACGTAATATTAATAACGTAATATTATAATAAAAAAAATATAAAAACTATTTGTTATAAAGATAACAAATAGTTTTTCTTATATAAATCTACACTTCGCTGAAAATGTCAAAAGTTTCAAGAAAACTGATTGAGATAAACAAAAAACTTACTGAAAAATGTTCAACATATTATTGTAATTCAATAAGCTAATTATTTTTCTGAGTCTGGGTGTTCTTTGTAGAACTAGACTAGACGTATTTCTAATGCAGGCATTACCTTTAAAAATATGCGGCACATGTATTTGAAAAGCATATTTTAAAAACATTACCGTCGTAGTTATCATGTGCTTTCCTCAAACGTCATGAGATCTAATTGTTACTTAATTATTTCATTAGACACACACATAAAATAATAAATAACTGCCTCGGTGGCGCAGCGGTAGATAATACGATTGCTGTACTTGAGGTCTCAGGTTCGATTCCCGGGTGGCACCAAATGTTTGTTTGATCTGCAAATATTTGTTTCGAAGTTTGGGTGTTTTCTATGTGTAACATGTATGTATTCACAAAAAAAAAATAAGTATTACACAGTCAGTCTAGTTATCATAGCACAAGCTCTGCTTAGTTTGAAACTAGATGATGTTGTGTGTCAAATGTCAAAAAAAAAACTAAGACCGTAAGTACAATTATTACTAATATTTATATATCATTCACAATTAAAAACAGCTTGGCATAATTGAAAATATATTCTTAGCTTCTTTAGCATGTCAAATTAAAAAGTTAATAAATATTGTCACTGTCTATATTCTCACTCCATACCATACCATATCTAAACTTTATCATCAAATCAGCTCTGAGACTCCAAATCGTGATGTTATCGTCCAAAGTTGAATATGTTTCGATATTTTTGAATCGAAATTGAATCGAATTTGTTTATGATATAGTACATATTATAATAAACAAATATTTTAATTATAAATAGTTAAATAAAAATTAGGTATAGACGAACAAGTGATATATGTTCATTTAACCTGAACTGCTTTCAATTCTCTTTAAACCCCTACCATGTCTGAAATTCATCTGAGGTTTACTAAAAAGTCTCAGTAAAGAAGCAATATTTAGTATTACTGCACAATTATGATTAAAATTTAACGTCGATTACAAGTAACATCCTTATTCTTCAGCATTCTCCAGGACAAACTTGCATCCTTGATACAGGTTTCTCCTGTAGAAAACGGCTTAATACAGTTTCACCCTTTTTTTTAATAAAGGTATTTAACATCGGTAATACGGAATACTGCATGTTTTGACGTCATTAAACAACATTCTACAGAAGAATCTATATCACGGATACAGGTTTATTCTGGAGAATTCTGTTTAATAACGTTTTACACTCTTGAAACCAATAGCTTTTTTTTAATAATGTCATTTTTAGCGTCGGCAATACGGAAATATGTATTAGAATATGTGTCATTTATACAGGTTTATTCTGGAGAATTCTGTTTAATAACGATTTAAACTCTTGTAACTAATAGTTTTTCTTATATAGCTATTTTCTGTATTGGTAATACGGAATGCTGCAAGTTTTCACGCGATAACAATGATTGACATCAAATAAAATATATTTATTATATAGGTACAACAAAGTTCAATTTAATTCTCTATTATAGCGATGTACGATAAAATAATATATTTGTAATATATGTATTATTTTAATAAAATAATACAGTGTTGCATGAAAAATCATTGGTATAGGTAACCCTTCCCACGGTTCAGTGGAATCAGTTTAATCAATGTCGTTATGGCGCGTAGATGTCGCGATACGGGTGGTCTGTATCGAGGCCTACAGTTAATTTGTTACGATGTTTATCGAAAACAGCCGAACCCATTTGTTTGACACAGCCACAAGCATCGGAGGGTTAATTTTGACGTATGTCAATTTGTAGCAACATGACATTTTTAAATTCAACTTCTAATCTAGTTTTTTTTTAATATTGATACTTTTTTAATTTACTTGACTTCAACGTACACAAAAACGTTTTTATTTGTTATTATGGTAATGAATATATACATATGTTTATCATTTTATGTTGTTTAAATTGAAAGCATCGTTATGCCATAACCATTTACACATTAACTGAAACAATACAATAGTATGACGCTTAGCACAAAAAAGTTAACGATTCTAAATATACGCACGCTTGTATATGTGTAAAAAAACTTTCAAAAATAGTTTTTATGTACTTAAAAAAAAACGATAGCAGCGTTTACACTTTGTTAGTATTCGTGTTCATCATCATCATCATCATCTCAGTCAAAGTCGTCCACTACTGGACCTAAGGCCTCCCCTAAGATTTTCCACAACAGCTGGTCCCATGCCGCCCGCATCCAACAGCTTCCCGTGACCTTTACTAAGTTGTCGGACCACCTACCAACATAGCGTTTTCCGGTACGCGGTCACCACTCCAGAACTTTACTTAAGTTTAGCAATTTTACTGACAATGTCGGTGACCTTGGTTCGTCTACGGATCTCCTCGTTCCTGATTCGAAAACTCAAAGAAACTCCGAGCATTGCTTTCTCAATTGCTCTTTGGGTGACTTTGAACCTTCTCATTAAGCCCATAGTGAGCGGCTACGTCTCTGCGCCGTAAGTCATCACTGGCAACACACACTGGTCAAAGACTTTTCTCTTGAGACACTGCGGTATTTGTGATGAAAAAACGTCACCTACCTAACTGGATAGTTTGTCCTAGATATATTCCTAAGTATTCCTATGTAGTCCTAGGTATTCATGTCAACAAGTCTAAATAATTACTCGCGTTAGAAATGTCATTCCGTCAATAAATTTAGTCAGTTGGACCCTTTTTTTCTTTTTTTTTTTAAGTTTTGATCCCTATCTTATCAGATCAGGATGAATTAATAAAAACTAGGAGAAATAAAATCAACCGTTTAAAAAAATCTCAAAATTCAAATAATTAATGTCGTACTCGCAACTCTTAAGTAAGCAGGTATCAATCTGTGGTTGTTCTCACTTACCTGCAGGTGATTAATGTGCTGGTTTGCCTTGAATTCCATAAAAAGAGTCTGTAGTGCCTTTAGACTGCTTAAATAATTTGAATAATTAAATATTCCTTACTAGTGTCATTACCAAGACATCATTCATAACCACAATGGCCGACACCAGGGGAGGTCCTTTCAGTCGTATGACCTTGGCAGAGAAGCAAGATTGATAATGCTTCAAGTCGCTCGTTAACATGCCTTTGTAGACGCCCATCGATTATCAATTTGAAGATTACATTGCCCTCGAGACAAATTGCGGGTAACACCAGCCGAAATGGACGATGACTGGACTTCTTCGTGAAATATAGGATCAAGTTTGCTAACAATTTATTAGGGCTGCATATTATATTTAACAATCACCACAGTAATATATCTATTGGAAACTCTGCTTATGTGTTTACACAGCTTCATATTTTTTAGTACTGTGTCTAAGATTTTAATAATCAATTTACATTATATTATTATATTCATTGAATTTAATAAACCAGTAAGTAAGGTTAATGTCTGGGTAATGTAGTTAGTTACCCAATAGTAATATTACTTCTACTTACTTAAGTAATATTACTTCTCCAAATTAGGTAGTAGAACCACGCTAATTTCAACATGAACAAGCTCAACCGCGGTAGTACTACCGTCTCACAGAAGACCAACCTAAAGCGACAACATCCGTGCTGTCGTATTTTATTGGTGAGTGCGACTAAAGTGAGGCTGAAGGCCTATTGACGCAGGGTTAACAGTTATCTCGGTAACTGTGTGAGCCTTACACTGCCATGATGACTGTTATGACTTTACGTCCGCAAGCGAGGCACGAAAAAGCATCTTACTAGGCCGCCATAATGTGGGCGTGTGGGTGTGTTGTCTTCATTTGCAATTAGTATCGAGATCTTAGATTTTATTGATACTTTCCATCGGGCAGAGTGGAGTCACTTTGGTGGGTTTTTAAAGAGAAAAAAAAAAAAAGATACGACTTGAGTATAATGTTCAAAATAAATGAATTTAAATCATATAATCAGTGTATCTTACACTTCACTCAATTGATTTCCTTGGGCCATTATAAAAGTACAACAAAACCAACAGACGTGCTAGTACTATTACTAAATCTTACTAAGAAAATTGAGTATACTTTTAAGAGATGGTTAAAATACTTACTCTATTTAGATATAATTATATGAACCGATACTCCTGACTAGAATAAACTTTGAAATGCAATAAGATGTACCGTAACTAATGTAATTAATTATACTTTGATTTGACGTTTATAAAACTTATAATCGTAATCAATACAATGTTTGCAATGAATCACTACAATCAGAAAAAAAATGTTGCGATTCTAAGTCACTAAATAATAAAGTAATCTGTTTGAAGTTCTCGCAAATCTACAATCCCTATTCAATTATTTGAAATTTTCTTATAATGAAAATCAATAGTAAGAAAGTCTAATAAGTACAACATAATTCATAAAATAATGCAAGTACCTACACTTAATACCAAAAAACGATTATTTTAATCAATACCTTAACAAGAAAATGAGATAAATGGAATCAAACGACTTACCAATCGTCAACAAAATGACACGTCTACGTATATAATTTTCCCCTTACTTACGGAATAAACCAACCGAATTCACCCCAAAAGCATGGTATTATAAAAAATTGGCTTTATTACAAAACTATTCGCCTACGGTAACTATCTTGATCAAATAAAAAATTAACATGCCTTGAGGGTAGTCGCACGTTACGAGGATAAATTGATACAATTGCTGAACAAAACCTGGTTGTAAAATCATACAGTACACATCACGTTCATCATAACGTATTCAATATCGTACATTTCTTTAAGTGTACAAAATTTTACTGTACAGTCTAAAATTGAATCGATTCAATAAAATTATACAAATTATACAAAATTATGAAAATGAAATTGAAGCGGCTATGGACTGGGACATTTCTTTTTTGTGGCTGGTGTAATTCTATTTTATACCTTATGACTGAGATTTTTTAAGCTACCATTTAAAGGTTCATAGCTGTGTGGCCAACGCTTATAAATTGGTAAATGCGCATCGGTTGTACTTACGTATCGCCCGCGCCTTCGAATGTAAATGTTCTCTTTTTGATTTTTTTTTAAATAATAAATTCAATTAAGCGACACCGTGTCGGGATCAGATTAATGTTATTTTTTCAATATCACTTCGGTGTGTAGGAAAATAAATAACAGGTGCCATAAGATAACATTAAGATATTTTAGAAGTACCAAATTTAACTTGTAGAGTAACGATTTTTAATTTTTGAAATAATTAAGAATTATTCACTTAAATGTTTAATTTAACGTTCTTTACACACACTTTTTATTATATGGCATAAACGTATCAAGTGAGAGTATCTTAATTGGAGAAATCACATTATTAGGAAATATAAATATTACTTCAATGGATACTTTGATCCTGAAATCTATGTTATTTAACTCGAAACAGACATAACATAGACAATAGTTACGATATTAAGTATTTAATAATAAATGTTTCTCTGATAAAAAAAAAGCAGTTCTGGAAAGATGCTATCAATGGAAAAGAAAACGACGCTTTTAAAATATGTGAATACAAATAACTACGAACAAAATGAGCGATTTACGTCAAGAAGTAGTTAATTTTATTCCAAAAGTTTATGTTACTAACAATACAAATTAATGGTACTACATATTTTTAACGAAATTTGTGACAATCAATAATAGATTCAATTAACTTTGTTTCAACAAAGTTATTCATCGTTGAGATTTTATAAAACTCGACGTCACGCTCGAGCAGTCAAAAACAATACTTATTCAAATGAAACAAAAAGCAATTAACGTTGGAGATATCCCTCCGTCCTCGGAGGATATACCAGAGGAGAGATTATTGAAAAAATAATTAATAAATATTTATGGCGGGCCACCTGAGGAACGACACTGGGAGAGATTCCATTTTTATCCAGTACTCAAGTACGCATCTGCAGCGTTACAGGGAAAAGCGGTTTATTACAAATGCAAAATTTTCCATTCATATTCAAAATTTTATATCCCGATGTGGCCGGGAGAAAGCTAATTTATTCCGAGGGAGCGGCTAAGGAGACGTCCCAGCACCTCGCGTCTTGTGGGGGATTAAAGAAGGGTTGAGTGTTGCGAAATTGACAGGTGCCTGTCAAAAATTACAATTAATAATTGAGACAATTGCTACCACGGCTGCCGTGCCGCAACAGACAACAAATGAAGTATTAAGTGCATTTCATTTTTACGATTCCATTATAATTCCAATTTATATTAAGTTACTTTTAATAATTCAGTAAGAACAGAATTAAAATTTTTTTCTTATCTAAAGGATTACATTTTGATTTTACTCCTTTACACTCTAATCTGCAGACTACAAAAATAAGTGTTGTTTTGTAATTTCAAAAGTAACACTTCAATTGGTTCATTTTTTTTACTTAAATAGTAAAAAATATCAACTCTATTAGTAAAACTACACTATTACTACTATTAAATATCCAGCTACTTGAAATTGGCAGTCATATATACATATCCGAGAGTGGGCCACATCACTACTGTGTCCCTCCTCGTCCACATAATAGACAATAAACATCGGGGTGCGCATCGATCACTCGTTTTACAACCTCCGCAGCGGTTAATGGCGGTAATCCACCACTAAGAGCGGTTTACTACATTGTTATTGCCATCTAAACCCACTGGCACTCGGCTATTATCCTGAAAACAATTTGACTTATTCTTTTTTTAAAGTCGGCTAAACCTGAAACACGTATGAAAATTTGTGGTATAAGAGAATGATGTAGGTATTGTTGATGTGAATTTTATACATTATATTTTTGGAATAACTTACACATTTACTTACATATGTCAGATCAAGCAATGCATGTCTTAACTATTATTAAATCAATATTGTTAAAATGAAGCAGAAACGCTAATGAGCTACAAACATTACTGAAACATGAGTCAGACATTCACGTCCTACCAATCCAGTCCGCAATTAAAGTCCATGTTCACAGTTTACATCGCTATTTGGCAGCCACGCACTGCGTTTTAGTGCAAGAGTTCGATTTGACAAATAACAGCTATCCGTCACGGGGTTCCAGCCAGTTCAAGCCAATGAATGTCCGACATGCCATTAGTTACTAGTCAGTGATTGGTTGATATGTGTTTTCAAATAACATGCAGATAAAACACGATGAAACTTTTTCTATAAATTGTAAACGGGAATCACACTAACTGCTTTCAAATCAATTACCTCTTCCAAGCAGGTTGATGAATAATTTTAATGATATTTCCACTCAAGTGGTTTTTGTCGGTCTTTATCATTAACAATATTTTACTGTCTACTAACAATATTACATAATAATATCTAAATAGAATAGGCACACAATTAAAGGCAGTCATCGTAGAGACTAGTTGCGCAAAGTGATGAATTGATTGAACTTTTGGTTAAGGTTCCATATTGCGTTCATAAATTATTTGACAATGATTATTTCTGTTGATTAGAATTTTCTATACGATCTTCTGAACCTGTATATAATTATATTAACTTGATCGATGACGTGTATGCCACAATTTTCTAAATTAGTAAGAACTATTTAATGAAGACCTGTATGAGCAGCAGTACCCTATTGCATTTTTTCTAATCAATTCTATTGGTTGATGTAAAGTCACTTGGTGGAAGTTTGCACGTTTATAAACTTCTCAAATTTTCATAGCCCAAATATTTCATGTTTTATCCGATCTTTTCTAATTTGCATAATCTCGTGAAATTGAACGATCATGGCAGAAATAGTTAAAGTTGTTAATCGTAAATATTATTCTATTTTTCATAAGGTTATCTATTCTCATTTTGAAATTACTTTATTAGAGGTGCAGCAAAGATTATGTCATACAATAGTAAAAAAACTATACTTAAAAACAAAATCTTATCTATAAATTGCATTCTCGAGACGAGTTTTGACATTTATACCAATAAGAAAAACTTGTGATAACATTGTTCCAAAAGATTTACTTTTATCTTCTATCTTTGTTGGAATTAAATGCGAAGCCTTGTGCAATCTACAATCTACTACGTCTAATATTCAGACAGTTATCAACAGTGCTTGCTTATTTTTTCAAATTTTGTCTGTTTTTTTATTAGACGGTCAATAAGCAGATTTTTTAACAACCTTGAACCGACAAATTATTTTAAGGAATCGAAATCAAAAGGAATGAATGAAAAAAGACTATTAAGGGGAAAGTCACGAATCGACAGCGAAACAAAATCAAGGTGAACTTGCGAACTTTCTAATTTTTAGTCCCTTGAAAAGTAAAACACCTAATAAAATTAAAACAGGTACAGAATGCATGTACGGTAAACCATAGAGTAAACAATCAATCAGACATCGATAGGCAAAGGCACACGTCTGTTCTGACCGATAGCGAGTTATTGATGGGGACCGTTTTTCACACGCGGCCCCGGGCGAGCACTCTGTCTCTATTACACGAACCACTGATACGTTTGTAAGCACACTGAGTTATTTGTTCTACACGAGTATTTGTAGAGCATCCATGTCATTGTTGGTATAAAGCTAGTGTTAACAAATAGTGGGCATTTTACTTTATTCGTTATATTTTTAACAAAGATCTAGCAAATATCCGTGTTTTCACTATTACATTATTTTTTCGACTATTGGTCTTTATATAATTACTTAGACACTATTTTAACTAGAATTTAATCAAAATACGATCAATATTACTGATAGTTGATATTGAAATACAAATTTCTTAAGACAAACGATACAAAGTATATATTATTACTTGCAAAAATCATGAAAAGTTAAATGAAAGTTACCAACAATTTCTTAATCTTCACATCCTACTATTAGGAGAAATTTCAATTGTGCAATTTCATGGTGGAATTTTCATTGCGCCTAAGTCATAAATATTTTGTCCGATAAACCGTTCGTTCGACAGCCGCGAGGCGTAAGAAAATGTTAATTAACGAATCCATTGTTTTCCCGCCCGGCGGCTCCAAGATGGTGCCGCTTCCGGTTCCGGCGGGCCTCCTTCTTTATGTGCGTTTCCCGCTCATTTTTACGTCAGTCGGGTAGAGCGACGGTATTGTGGCGCGCGGGTGCGGTGCGCGCCGGAGTATAATGATTTTAATTTCCTCTAATCAAGAGCCTTCGGCACAGCTTAAGAATTCTAATCATGCACTGAACGCCACCGCCACCGCCGCCGCAGCCGCAGCGGGTGACAAAAACATCAGCACTTATTCTGATTGCGTCGAGTGTGGCGCTGAATAATTAATACTCCTTTATTTTGCGTTATGCTCGCGTACCAAAACAAAAGAATCGCGGAGCAGTAATTTATGAAATTGTTCTATACATCTCGTGCTACAAAAGGGATGATTTCTAATGATGTAGAAAGTATGTCTTCGTGTAATGGTAATTTTTGTTTCTAAGCATCGAGCTCCTTTATATCTAGCCCATAATTTCTTCATACTAACAGACAAAAACATGTGTATTTTTTTTCTATTCTGAGCTACTCTTAATGGAACTGAAATCTGCTGTGTCTGAAATCCTATAAAACTTCGTCAAGTTACAAGTCTAATGACCACGAGGTCAAAATTCAATAGTGATTAACACTTCAACAAGTCAAAAAGTCAAAAAGTCAGTTCAAGAAAGTTATAAAAACTTTTGTTATATGCAGTATAAATTTATTCCAAATATAAAAATGAGGATTTGACCAACCGCCATAATTGCAACAATATCCGTACAATGAAGTTGATACATAAGTACATGAATTTTTACTATTTGACGCTACTCTGCATTCCAGAGTGATCTTTTTTGATTTTTATATAAATTATAACCAACAGTAAAGTTTAATTATGTTGGGGTAGCTAAAGTCACCCTTTCGTTCAATTCGCACTAACGACCGCATTTCAGTCGCCTAAATCACGAGGACGCCACTTGCAATTAATTTTTTGACTATTAAAATGTCTCCGCCGTGATTGCTTTGCGCGTAATGGTGGGCAGGAAGAAACGTTCGTGTAATATAGCTGTTTACGTACTATTAAATACAAGTAAAGTGGCAGAAAGAAAAAGATATGCAGTAGTAAGAGACTCTTGCTAATAAAAAAGGAAGGCACATTCATCAACTATGTATCATAGTAAATAATATTTAAATAAGATTAGTGATTAACCAAAAAGTAACCAAGCATACAATAACATAGAAGCATAGAATAACAAAAAAAACCTATAAAGCTGTAATAAATAAATAATATTACTTTAACAATTTTCTGTTAAAAACACTCATAACAAGGTTTATTATTCCTTAGCGTAGTCAAACATCGTCGCCACATTGAACGGTTGGTGGATGGCGGGTGCGGTCCACAAGGAACACCGCACAATTAAGGCAACCCTTTCAGCATACGTACTTAGCATTCTAATCACTCCGAACAGACGTCTTGCACCACAATACAACGCTTAACGCCGCGAAATTAAGTGCGAAAATAACAGGATCTTATCGCAAGCTCGACTGAATTATGAAACGAACAAGATTCTAATTTTTAATTTTACGCTAACAAACGACTAATTTCCAACAAGGTTACACACTCAACCATACTCACGACCCCATACAGCAATAAAATGTGAAAAACGATTACAGATCAATGAAGCGTGCCTTCCCTCTCGGAGCGTAAATAAAGCCAAGTACACACTTCAAATATGCTTTTCTTAATCGTTCTCATAAAACAAAGATCAGCCGCTCGCGATCTCCCCTGTGCGGAAAAAAATAAGTAAAAAAATCTCCCGTTGCTCATATCGCGTCTATCAGTGCGGATTTTTACCGCAAATTGTTGCCCGTAAACGCAACCCTCGTGAATCAATATTGTTTGTATTGGCATTGTTGCTTCGGAAGTTATTATGGGTATCGCATTAAATTGAGAAAAGAAATTAAATTATGGCTTATTCTGCACGCTCCTCTCACTGTACCTGGCCATTGAGTCGTGTAAATGTTTCTTAATATTTGCATTAATGCAGTACAACAGATATTATTAACGATATTTCAACATTTACAACAGATATTACACCGCAAATAACACAGTAATATAATGAAAAATTAAATGTCGAAGGTAGTAAAACAAAGGGATTAGTCAGATTTCAAAATATAGAAAATTGAAAAGTGGAACATGGAATATCTAAAACAACATCAAAATATTAAATTATGAATAAGCATAACTTAACTACTTTATGTTTGTAATATCTTACAAGTTCAAATTTCATTACGACGTTCAAAATCCAGCTAATGCTTCGTAATTTATATTTTACCTTAAAATTTTCTCGAGGAAAAACCATTGCCCACGGTATCAGAAATCCTCAAACTTGAATTGGCTTAAAACCTCCCAGCGGATGTGTCATTATAATTTGCAAGGGAGAGATGACGGATCCATCGCACCGAGCGCTCACAAATAATACCCTAAGCTATTTTAATCTTAACTTAGTTAAAAATCTTGCGTCCGACATTAGCATTAATCACTTTTGACAGACACCATAATGGATAGTGTAATTAATGTGTTTTAAGTTATATTTCTAATACAGCTATTTTCTTAGTGACTTATACAGATAAAATAGCATTAGTAAAGATTTTATATAGAGCTCATCAACATTTGTCAATAATAACCATAACACACGATAATATATTTACGGCAGATGAAAGTTAATAATATATAATAAAAGTAAGTAAATAGTGTCATTCATATACATGTATGTATACATGTATTTATCGTTCATATACATGAATCTTCAATAGATTGGCTAAGTTACTTTATAAAATACAATCTTAACACAAAACTGATTTATTAAATTTCAAGAAACAAAGGATATGCCTTCATCAAGAGCGAAATCTAAAGCTTAATTGAACGTCGACATTGAGAGATTTCAATTCAATTACTAAACCATATTTAACGAAATCCAATCCCCCTTTCCCTCGAGAAATAATATTATTTATTCACAAAAAATAATACAAAACGCGGTTACGGCGAACGCTCTGTTGGTTCAGCGGAGATCATTCGATGTAAAAGTTGGAAGCAGAGGACGGAGGCAGGAAGAAAACTTGGATAAGCGAAACCCTCTAAAAATGATTGATGCCGTGCCGGGGCCGCATACCAGCGCTTGCTTTTAAAACGAATAAACGTCGAACTGTTCGAAATTCGAAAATGAACATCATTAGCGCTATATTGGCACAGCAACATCCCGCCGATTCATTATTACTCTGTGGAATTCTACTTTTTTAGCTCATTCATTTTTATTGACGTCTGTCATGTCGATTGAACCATAAAACGTTTAGATTTCCACGTTTGAACTTGTAGTGCAATCGACATTGTAATAACAAAAGCTCTCGAACAACGATGGCATCGCAATCGCGTACAGTCAATTTCCTAATGTATTGAAGATGTCGTGCAATTGTTTGACGACATGTTATTACTGCGAGCGTTTAGCCTGGGAACAAGAATTGATGTCATTTGTTTCTGCATCTCTTTGTTCAAAATATAACAATTAGAGAGACAAAGCGGCCGGCAGCGGTCGGCGTGTTATCGCAGACGATTCGCACCGGAACACAATGGTGTGCTCGACAATGCACGCTCAATATCTTTATGCTCCTTCGTGTTGAAGGCCAATGCACTCGGTTTTGAATCAGCGATCTTGAGTACAAATGTAGTATTAATGCAAAGAATAAAATAATATGTAGATGGTTATATTACAATTAAGTTTTTTTGATAAAAAATAAAAAAGTTTCTTTATTTCATTGTAAATTATTTTAAATTTTGGGCTGTAAGGTTCTGAAGGCAAAGTTTAAATCCAGTGTATAATAAGTACATATGATAGAATCTGATTAAAGAAAGATGAATAATAAGTTATTTGTGTTAAGCTAATCAAACTGGCAAGATTTGAAGTGGCTTCTTGTCACTTAAAAAAGTATGATACTTATTCACGCAATTAATTTTTTTAATCCTTTTTAAACTTAAACAACCTAAAGTGTTATTAAGTATATTTTTTTTCTTGTTTTCTGTGTTACCTATAATGTGTTACGGTCAACGGAATAAGCAAGGAGTGTTTTATTCTATGGTCGACTTGCCGAGACATCTTTTAGCATCCCGTGACGGGCCTTTGTGCTGTTTCCTTCTTCCTCCGGGCGTCCCTCACACCTCACCTGAATGAATGCACATTTGACGTCCCACCTACACGTCATGCTAAGATAACGGCACATTGTGTGGTATGTGGTAATGCCATGTCGAGCTTCCTTTTAGGCATTTGTTAAGAACCTTATTAATTAGTTGAGAATAACTTTTGCATTAGTTATTGGTATATGAGAATACCTATCGTTAGGATACGATTGTCGATTAAATAAAATAAATATTTTTGTGTATTTTATTGAATTCAAACTTTACAAATGACGATTTAATAGCTTCCTTATTGAAAGTTATCTACTGTGAAAAAACTGATTACAGAATCATACCTTAAAGAAGAGTATGAAATACACTTTACAACTTTGTTAAACTAGCTTATTACTACCACTAACGGTGTCAATAAGAAGTCTCTAAGACTCGGCGTCTACGTCAAAAAGAGCTCAATATGAATGTTTAGACATGAATTCTATTTATTTTTTTCTATTTATTGTTTTCCTTTTTGTATGTACATTTGTAATCAATGTACAATTAATATGTTTATACATTGTTGTTTGTCCGAACTAAGTTTGCAAATAACACTCTCGATCATTTTAGTAGATAACTCCAATGTTGATCAGCTGTTGCAGTTTCCTATGAACATCAATAACGGCAACATGAGTTTTCATTTGCCATCTGCTAAGCTTTATTTTTGATCCATAAAGCCCTAGAACTTACCGAATTGCCATAAAAATATTAACATACATAAACGTTGCCTTGATCTGCCCACATCATCTGACAAATCTGCAACATAGGCCCCTAATCTGTTGGACGCCCAATTTGGTTTTTGAGTATAGTATTTGATGATCGATGCAGTATTGGGCCTTAGGACCGTGATCGAAGAAGCGGTGAGTCATGGTGGTGTTGAATATGGCCAACGCATTTAATAGTTTGCTATTTAGCTACACCACCACGTGGTGTCAATATAATTGTTAAAATTTAATTTAAATTGTGATCAACTCCGTCCTCGTACTGGTACAAGTGCATGTGAAGTAAATAAGCCTGTTCCTCGACGGGAGGTCACTCTTTGACAAACTCTTTCGACAGCTTGCTCCAAAGCTGGTCGGTGCTGCGTCTGCCCTTGGGCAACTTTTACCCAATTTGGGTGGACCCAACATTGTGACAAGATGAGATAACCACACCGCTTCAACGAAACCGGCTTGCATGTTAGCCGTAACTCCCTCGGCGTCGGGGTTTGAAGGTATGTGGCGTGAAACCGCTCGTAGAGCCACGATGACTTGGTGATCGTATTCGCTGGAGGTTTTACATGCCGGCTTTGCCACCGTGTAGTTCAGCCGGTTATCGTCTAATAGACAGGACAGCAACATAGCATAGGAAAGAATTTCCTTCCGACTGACACAATGTCTTTCCAGGCACGACTGTTTCGGTAAGTACCTGCATCCGGTTGTTGGTATTGAGCCACACCTGTTACCACTACAATTACAATTATCGAAGAGCATCTTTCACTACGGGCCGTCATACACTCCATGACCTTTAGCGACAGATATTTTACCACAATCGCATCCTTCTGCAAAGATATCGTCTCGTTGCAAGAAATAAAAGAAATGTACATTAGAATTTTAATAACAGTCTTCTGATATGTGGAATGTATGGCAGACACCTGATTGAAAGAAAAACTATTACCTTTCTCTAATAAGTAATTTCATTCCTTCATATATTTTAAAGACAAGCAATTGCATTAGTTTATAAATTGTTATTAAATAATCAAACACATTCTACACTAATAATGTGTGTCAACAGTGTGGCACAATTCATGAAACAATTCACCCGCAAATCCTTACAAATCACGACGGTGACTAGTGACGTGTAAGAGCTCGACACGCCGACACGTCGACACGCCGCAGAGCGTTTAATCGCATAAAGAGCTAATTGTCTGTGCGGATTCCACAGGTAAACACTACACACCACTACTCACTACGCAAATACGCAACGGAGGCATAAATGCGGGTCTGTTTTTGGAGGTGATGATAAGAGCGAGAAGCAAATTATATATGTATATTTCTGTTAAACAGTAAGAAGTAAAACTGTTAAATTTTATTAGTTTATACAAGTAAATTCAATTTTGGTAATTAGCTACGTAACCATAATCTTTATACTAAAAGTATAGGGTAGCTAAATAAGCATTCATCTAATAAAAGAAGGTAAAACTATGAACTCTATTCTCAAATTAAAGAAAAATTAAATCTTGTGAAAATATATCGGTAATAAATCATAAATACTTTTTATTTGATTGAAATCGTCTAATGTAATAACACTGTATTATAAATACTAGACTTAAATACAGAACAGAATGAAAATTAGTGAAACTGTACCCAAAATAAAACAATTTATATTATCTGGTAGACCGCCGTAGTGTTTTCGTAGCTCTACAAGCTACGCGTCACTCCACAATTACATTAAACGTCGATCATGTAAATGCGTATTACAGTGCTACTGGTTAAGTATCAATTGAATCATTTGACATGTGTTTTCATTCGCTATCATTAGCTTTACAACCTTTAATTAGATGGTTCTATGTTACATCGTATGAATAATAACGTACATGACATTGTACGTAGTCACATATATGGTGATATTTCTATCTTTTAGGCTTTCGCATACTAGAAGGGAATGTGTGAAATTTTGACCACATTCATTGTCTGTGGTCACAGGGTGACTGAGCTCCACAGGATGACACTATGGCCAGGGATAATTCAAAAGCATATAATATCTATTATGATCGTGTTAATTCCTACATATACTTGTATTATACTCGTACATTACGTTACTCGTACGTTATACAAGGATGTGTAATTGTGACAGACGTTTAGTGCTTATTACAAACAATGTACATATATCCAGCCTGGTTGTATTTTTTTTCATCTGGCCATGTACATTCTGGACTACCTCGTGGGTCTGGTGGTTAATGTATGCGACTTCTGGTCAAGAAAGAGGTCTTGGGTTCGATGCCCAGGTCCGACCAAACTTTATTATTGACTTTTTCTGATTATAGAAATGCTTAATAACACCCCAGAGTTTGGCAGTTGGGATCTTAACCTAATCTCTTCCCAGTCGTGTCGAATAACCGTATCATTGGATTGTTAGAATGAGGGTACAGAGAGTACACTTGTGTTTGCGCACGCACACGTATCTCTTACGTAGTCGGCTGGTCTCTATTGAAACTGGCCGCTGTGGCAGAAATACTACGGCTAGGAGTACTATTTTATAGGTAGTAGAGTACTGTCGTATTTCGTTGGCGAATGCGAGGCCGGAGGTCAATTGATCCAGGGATGACAGTTGTCGTGGTAAGTGTGTGAGCATTACAATGCTGCTGCTGATAACTGTCATACCTTTTACGTCTCCAAGCGGGGCGCGAAGAAGCATTTCACTAGGGCGCCATAGTGTGTGCCACCATATTGCGTTGTCTGCATTCGCGATGAGTATGGTGACCACAACTCTTGGATTCTATCCATGCTTTCCATCAGGCAGAGTAAAATCACTTTAGCGGGCTCTTAAATTTAAAATAAAAAAAAATCTTAGAAGAATCAAAATCGTCCATAATAATTATTCCATATCTTTAATAGATAAGTTATTCCGATTCCGTATTTGCATATTAATTATTGTATTTATTTCGTTATGAAAATGAATTACATTGAAGTGTCATTACTAATTAAAACTATCACTGCACGATGCTACTTTTTTGAAGGAAAGGGACTTTCTTTGAACAAATATCAACACGCCTTTGACAAATCAAAATAACATCACAGCTAAGGAAATAAAACGTAAGTAGTACTTATAAATTAATTTTGAATGACTGCTTTTGTGTTAAACCTATATGATTATTATATGAATACTTTCAGTTCCCATCGTATCGTTAAATATTAACAACCGCTTTGTACATCAATTTTTCACACCCAGATCAGTGTAAAGTCACACCACACAGCGCAATAGTGTTATAAAATTATCATGGAACAATAAAACGTAGTTAAGTCAACACAGTATTTTACAACCATTCGGGGTATTTTTATGTGACAAGGGGAGAGTTTAACAAAATGAAAACACAAGAGGTCTTGCATGGTTCTCCATGAAAATCTGAATTATGTTTTATAGTGGACGTGAGGAGAATAAGGGCGATTGGAGTAAGGTGCGGCTTCGATAAGCTGAATTTTGTAACGTAACATTCTTTTGCGTTTGCGATTCGCTTAACTTTTTGTTCTTTTTATCTCTAATTACAAGATTTATTAGCTAAATTACAAAAACACATTTAAAAAATAAAGAGTACGGTGATCCACGAGCTCATGATACAGTAATGAAGATTTCTAAAATCTTGACGGGCTTTCTAATTATTATTTTTTCCTAGGGTTCGTATAATATTGATAATAAATGACGTAGTGCTACTGTTAGAAATATAGTCGTAGATGTGGACGATTATATGTTCTAAATTTGGATGTAATTCCCATTATATATGTATAATTATATATGGATTGAGAAATATAACGGTGTTTAGATAAAAATTAAATACCAAAATCAAGTCACATTTCAGCGAGTGATCAAGTCATGCACCAACCTCATCAATTTAAGAAACCAATAAAAACATGTTAATAATGATGATGAAGTATTTGATCAGGCTGATGACAATAGAAGAAAAAATCTCATTGAAAATTAGTTTGGCTTAGCATCAGTGTTGCAAAATTATTTAAATAGATTGTAAAAAGAATTGTACCTAAGAAATATTTTCTCAGATTTTACAAGCTTTGCTGAATATCCCATATTACACAGTATACAAATATAACTTTACAAAATTTTCACACAAAAGAATTATCGCCGCCACATTCGGTGTATACAATCCGCATTAGGTGTCGCGTCTCCTCGTCGGCGTTCGGCAATTCTTTATTATTCATGGACCGATCTTGCTCGCGGAGTGTTTTATATGAGCGACGATCGAGTATCAATTTGTACCGAACGGGCCTCTATTAGCATTTCCCGTGTAAGGCCAACATTGTTTCACTGCGAGGGTGGCATACGTGATAGCATTTTTTTGCTACTTTTTTGTGGTAAAGGTTGTAATCTGCAAAGAAGATATACTAACCCTCACTTTTACAGTAACAACATATTACAAATATTTGTTATCTAGACTATATTTCTTGTCACTTCTATGACCAACTAAATAGGTATAAGTATTCTTATATTAAAACATAAGACAATTAATTTATTTATTTTATGAATAGAAGCACATTGTCGTAGAGTTTTTGCATGACCATCGTAGACTGTGAATATACTACCCGATAATGGTTTACACCATAGCTTTATAAATGTAATAACTATACTCTAAAACAGTATAGAATCTATGTTATTGATCAACAACTGACAAATTGTAATAACACTTGTATATATTATACCTAAAATAAAAGCAATATTTAATAGTAACATGCACCAAATCGGTAATGAGCTAGAAAAACCTGTCTTAAGGCGCACAAATCTAGAGAGCCCCTTCAGCTTATTTGAGAGTTGCAAAGCTAGGCAGCGCTTACTAACGTCTCGCCAACACAATACGTTTAGTACTGCGCTTATGAGTGTTCATTAAAGATACGATAAAGACGGCGGAGGCGACGCTGGCTAAATTGGCTGTTTCTGACTACACCACCAAATGCCGACGTCACCTAATAGAGTTGTAAGTAAATAGATGCTCTTTGTACTAGCTTTGCATGTGACAGACAAAGCTACCTTAAATTTATTAGTTTCCATACTAATACAAGATTTAGTTATTGCTGTTGCAATTAATATTTCAAAGAAATATTTGTAAATATATTTACGAAAGCTTTCAGTATTGAAAATTGAAGTAAACATCTAAGAATCACAGTAATAATTATCTTATTAAATTTAATACTCAGTACTGTAACTGTTTTCAGTGGGGTCACTTATTAAACTACTGCGCATCTGTACTTACAATTTAGTCAACATTTTTTCCATTTTAATTATAAATAAACAAATAATTAAACTAATCATTAACACAGTAATTCTTTAAAACAGTTTTTCGCTTAGCATCAATTTCTTTGCTTTCATTGGTGGTCAAGTCTGTGGCAATCTTTTTGTGTAGGTACCTGTCATTACAACTACATACATTTTCTTTTTTTCTTTTTTTGTCATCATCATCCACAGACTTTAACAGTCCACTTCTAAGCACAGGCCTGTCGTTAAAAAGGAGGTTATATTTATATATTTTTTAAATAAATACTTAACCCTATTTTACTGTATGCACTTTTATAGAAGTTAGAAAATTATTATTCTAATTAGTAAATATCGATATTATTTGCATATTCATATCTCTAACAAAACTCTGTTCGAATATTCCGCGCATGTTATTATGTCAAGAACTCACCAGCACGCGGAAATGCGACACTAGTCTACTCCGATTTTCGCTTACCAAATGAACATTCATTTCAGTGCAGATGTACATAGTTCAACTAACAAGGGGCTGTTAATTTAAATTTAGTATCTTAGCTCGCGTAATGAACGGGAAGGTGATTGTTATAATGGGATTGTAGATTTCTACTTGGGAACACGCGACTTACTCGCGATGTGTACGAGTATTATTAATGTATTTGTATGGAAGTACTGCTCTTGATGAGAACGAAATAATTAAGTTATGAATGTGCAAACATCAATAGTTTTGTATTGTTGTGTTGGTGCATGTTTTGACTTACCATTAAGAGGTAGACATGTTTGTAAATATTGGCTCTATTTAAGCATCCACATAAATAGCTAATTATATAACTGTTGTTTATCCGCATTCGGTTGCGTTAATTACGAGTGTAATTTCCTGCAAAGGATTTATATTTGATTTCGATACTTTTTATTCATTAACAGCCTTTAACAGTCCACTGCTGGACATAGGCCTCTTACATAGGTCACCACACGGATTTCGTCACCACATGGATTTATTCCTATTTATATTAGAGAAATCTATCTACCTCTATATATTAGATAATAATAGTTAGGGTCGATACCGATAATCGGGTAGCTGTAGGTAGAATAAAAATAATCTCTGGAATCTATTGAATATAATATTAATTTCTTGGCTTTTTGCTTCCATTAAAACTTGAACCTAATCAGCTTATACTTATAGGTACGTGATAATTTCATATATAAATATTTTAGTTTATTTATAGCACGTTATGATAATAAGATCCAAGATAAAACAGTATTTATAGTAGATTAATGAATGATAACAAGAGTAAGAAAAAGATTTCTCATTACACAAAATTACTGCAACAGCTAGTTTTAAACAGAGAGTGCAAGTGATCAAATAAACAATACTTTACTCTAAGAATAGATATTTATAAAATTTAACTAGAAACGATACATCTTTTTGGTATAAAGCATGCTTCATCTAATAAATAGTCTACTTGCACATCAGAACACACTCCGTAATCAAAAACGAAAGGCACTCACACCTGCGTATTAGCACAGCGTCTTTAAGATGCGGTAGAAAATTTTTAATTACCAGTATGTCTGAGCATCTGTCTGGAGCGGGATTGTAAGGAGGCGAGGACCAAGGAGGCGAGGCAGGTGACAACGCGACGCGTCGGGAGCGGTTAAGTGTGGCATTTTACCGCTTTTATGCATATTTGATGACGCCGCCATAATCTCTGCCGAGGGGGAGTTTCACCTGTATTAGATATGAATTGCCTTTTGAGTATTATAAAAATTGTTTGTAGAGTGTCACAAAATTGAGCGCGATGTGTAAGTATGCTCTTTTTATTGGTACATGGTTTACATGCATGGTTGAGACTGTTAGTGGTATGGTGAAAAAATCTTGCATAAGACATGAAAGTGGATAAAAAGGGATTACACATTGATATAACGATGTTATACAATAATATGAATTTCGAAACAACTTTGTTTTTTTAACATTGCATTGTTTCTACTATGAATTCTGTTGTTTTTTTTCTAAAAAAGAAACTATGTCACATGTATAAACAGCACACAAGGTTAAGTAATTGTGGACTAGATGAATCCTTAAATTAGTGCTTTACTGAGACACAGTTTGATTTAAGTAAATGTACTTACACAATTCAAAACAAGTGAAATTGAACTTTGAAACGGATAGAGCTTAAATAATCCATCGTTTAAAAAGCAAAGCCGATGAATTTGAAAATAATGACAGGCATTAGAGTCCTGCTAAGAGGGCTGTATCAATTACTGAGCAAAGCAAACAGGGTATTACACGCTCAATATTAAAATCAAATTTACGAACCGCGCCCGTCCGCTACTAACATGGGATATGGTGACATGTGGAATGTAGGACCACAATGTAAGGATAGCAGAAAAAAAACATTTTGTGAGACGAAAGAATGTTTATGAAGTCTTCAATTTTTTTCTTAGAGTTAAACATGAATTTCCTAACATTTTAAATTATTTTTTAAAGTGTGCCCTTTTTCTTCTTGAAATCACCAAATGAGGGTGGTTGGATAAATTAACATACGTTTAGTCATAATAAATCTTACCATCCCTCAACATTATCTGTTATCTTCAGTGTTTATTATTATTACTCTTATACCTCGCGATGTGTTCTTTTATTTTTAAATAATCTACTAATATTAAAATAAATTCTAATTTGTCTCAAAATACTTCTGGTAATCTAAGAAAACCTTGAATGCGATCTATATTGAGCAGCGCGCGTGTTTTGGTTGAGATGATGATAATTACTCTAACTACATTAGACATTGATGTTAATTTTACAGAGGATAGTTATAACAATGTAACAATAATGTGTCGTTAAGGTAAATTATCTTGAAAAAGGAGCATGACAAATTGTGACGTCATATTTCGCTATTTGGTACTTTTAATATTTGTTTATATATAAAAAAGGTATATATTTAAATGTATGTGTTTTTTTTATGTACATATATAAAAATAAAAAACTTTATTATATTTTTAGCTATTAAGGTATTAAATAAACCACAATTAAGCTAAAAACATATCTTATTCTTGCAGATATCTATTGTAATATTGTGTAGAAAAAATTACTAAAGTCGTAAAATAATTGTTATTATATTACAGTTGTAATATTTATAAATGTGAACAGTTTTAATGTTGTCGGTACTACTCAAAGTGTTTGTTAAGCAACATCAATTAAAGTCACATTTTGATACGCCTCGGACACGTAATGTCGTCATTTCCATACAAGTACCTATCTGATACTAAAACAGGGATTATTTCACAATTTCACCCTTCCACGACCAAATACGTAATAGTTACACAACTTAAATGTATAATTACGAGTGTTATTTGTAATTTAATTTAGAATTCATTGCCTGACAGTACTTTACTGTGTGTACTGTGTGTTGTACTACAGTGATACTTTGGTTTTTTACATTTATATGTAAATGTTTTTAGTATTGTCAGTAAGAAAAACAATATGTATACTAAGCCATAATTAAATAAAATAATGACAATAAATTTCATGAGACGAAAAAATCATATAGTCATATTTGAAAAAAAATTAAAGAACCGTTTACACTTGTCATTTAATTAGCATTTATAAACTTTAGATGTATGTTTAATATACAGCACACCTCTATAATTTAGAGAGAAACTAATATAAAAATAACTAACCATTAGACTATTTAAAAAGACTTTTGTTTAAAAGACAACCGCTTTTAGAACATATCGTGTACCGCAGGAGACTTTACAGACATACATAAAGCGAAAAAGTATAACACCCAGTCTCAAAACAACAATTCGTGGATCACACAAAGTGTTGTTCCATGTAGAGTTTGAACCCACAACAGTCAGCGCATTAGAGAGCGGCGTGGCGACCGCTTAAACCACTAGGTCAACAGTGTAGTAACTTAGTAAAATTAAACTTAATACGCAGCACACCTCTATAATTTAGAGAAAAATTAGCTCAAAAATTACTTACGTAATTTTAATTATTTTAGGTATGTATATTATTATACGTTTAATTGACAGAAACTTTTATATTTCTCAAAATAAACATTGCAATACTACTAATACTACATCTACATGAGTCTGATAATGTAGATCGAAATCAAGCTCTAATTACTTTTTATTCTTAGAGCCTTAGTTATCCACATAACCAGAACCTTTTTTCTTTGTTGCAGAACCACGACGAACAGATAACGCACAAATTATTCAGACCGTCCACTTCCAAACTGTAAGTAAACTAAGTATATTTACATAACATAAATATTTTTCTCTAAAATTAATAAGAAAGAACTCAAGGACTTTTAAACTGAGTAATATATAAAAACAGACCAAAGAGTAGCTTAGTAACAAGTTAAAATTAAAAAGTGATAAAGACTATGAGAGATCTGTACGCGGTAACACTTAATTATCATCTCTTTGTTTTCTAAATGAAGCAATGTTTTTTTTTAATACTTCAAAACAACATCTTTACAATCATTTACGAAGGATATAAAAAACTAACATATCTAAGCTATAAAATCATTATCAATCAATAATAAAAGTATGTATTCATGAGACGCCATCATATTAAAGCCACAATCATAATTATATAATAAATACACAACCGCTCAAGCGCTGAACCAAAACATTACTATAAAGTAACAGAATGATGCCCTGCAGCAATGCCATAAACCGTACAATTGTCGCGTACCATATTTCCTTAATTTACGTGTACATATTTATGCGTCGAACATAAATATGTGCGGGGGAGCGTGATCCTCCGTTCGCGGTAATTATTGCGTGACTTATTTGCAAAGGAAGATAACACGTTCTTCGTGACCAGATTATATAGACCTTTTCACAATTCTATAAGTACTCTACAGAACTCACTTTCTACTTAAAGTTCCAGGACTGCGGTCGCTCTTAATAAAATGGTAGTAAAGGCCACCGCGCCGAGGGCTGTGGCAGCTTTATCTCGCGTTTGACTGTTGATCGTGACTTTCCTTCAGAGATTTTGGTAATTATACTGATTATGAACGTACGTATCAAGTTGTTTTTCTTAGCGAAACGTAAGGGTTGAAATAAATTATAGTAGTAACAGAAGAGAATGTAGAGAAGGCAATGTATCTTATAAATTGATGTAGGACGATTAATACCCAAAGAGTAGATCAATCACTGTTATTAACTAAGAATAAAAGACTCATTATCCTTGTCAGCAGTTTTCAACAGTACATCGCTGGACATAAACCTCTTTTGCAAAAAAAGATTTTAGCCGCTACTTTACTATACTACGCTACCCAGGCTAGTTGACATGGGGCTTGTTTCGAATTTTCTTTCTTTTTGTAGTAATATTATACTGTGTAGTTTGTTCCCTCGATCACTTCTTACGACATCATCGGTTGAATAGGGGTATCCGTCACCGAACGGATAAAAATACTGCAACATAAAAAAACCTTTTTAACTAGTGGTGTCTAAACTATTTACAAGTAATTTACAAGTTCTGAATCTTATCAAAAAAGTCTTATCTTATAAATAGATCAAACAATAGTGATCATTACACACACACATTATACTTGTCTCAATCGAATAAGTACTTGTTTGATACAAGTATTTGTTCATTGTCACTTCTTATCCATGCTGCACACGCCGCCAAATTCGAAAAATAGCGGCTTATAGCAGCTTTTTGACTATATCTGCATTCCAACTCATTCTTCAATAAAACATATTATATAAAATTAAACTAGAGATAACTTCTTAAATAAATTAATAGATTTGGCGTACGAGCACCACAAAGTGTAATTCAACATGACTTTTCGCTGAATAACTTGTTTCCACAGTATCTTGAGATGGAGTAAGCGTAGCACACTATTATTCATTTACACAAAATACAGTGCATTGTAGGTATCAAAGCTGTGTACTAAAATTGTGTCATTTGTAGGTATAAGGCAATGTGTCACCTTTGTTTTGAATTTCCCTCTCTATCTTCTTCATCTACTTGGTTGGAGATTCAGGCCGCCTCGTTGGTCTAGCGGTTAGCGTATCTAGAAGTTTCGGGTTCAATTCCCGGTCGGGTCAAAAAGTGTTTTAAGTTTTTCGGTTTATAGAAATGCTTAGTAACAGCACAGAGTCTGGCAATTGAATCTTAATTCCCGTGCCTCAGAGAGCACGTAAAACTATGAGTCCTGTGCTAGATCTCTCCACGGTCGTTCCGACCCATCCGATTGTTAGAGTGAAATAACAAAGAGTGTGTGTTTGCATACACACTTGTGTACAATAATATCTCCTACGTGGCTAGTTTTCATTTAGACCGGCCGTTATTACTGAAATCGGCTAGAAGAACATTATTGAAGACTCATTCCTTCTACAAGTATTGGGCACTTCATAAGTGATAAACGAAAGGATAACAAGTATAAACTTTTCGACGGACTGATATCTGTAGTTGTTCATGAAATATGTCGAAAACGGTATGATAATGAGAAATTACTCGCTGCATCATTGTGTATGATGATTTGATTTGATTCGCCACCAATAGGCACAAATAGAAATTAGTTTATTATTAAGCACATTTAAAAGTATATTTTGACTCAAAAAATATAATACATTAACATATTTGTAATGTACTTTCTTTAGATATCAAACACTTGATAATTATCGCTGTTTATTTTTTACGAGGTTAAAATCTAAGATTTACATTCCGTTGTACAAAGTCTTAATGAAATTTATATAACTTATGTCACCTTAATCATTATTGTAAATATATCTCCCTTATACATTAAAGTCAGTTCAGTAGCTTAGACGCTACGGTTAAACATACAAACATACATTCATACATAGACTGCCAAAATCATTATCCTTCCTTTTGGTTTCGCCTTAGTCGGATAAAAAAGCGCATATCGAAAAAGCATGCTTCCCAACGCGAGAGGTATACGGATAGTGGTACTATTTGAATGCTAAAAAAATTACAAGTTTACCAGTGAGATAACTATTAATCCTAGAATTTTTTTATCCAATTTAATTTACATGTTTTGTTATTTCTTTGATAATCTTCGAATTCACACCAAAAGCTTACCTCTCGCTAACAAGTGACAACTCTAATTGTCATAGTGTGACCGGTGTTTTTATTTACCTGTTACCACAGAAATATGGTAACACTTAATTATCGATTTTTCTAAAATTTTAATGTAAACTCTCTTTGTGTGGACCTAGATACTACGCTTATTACTATTAAAGGTAGATATTACGAGAATACTCAAAATATTAATTTATAAATCACATAAATATTCTTTTCTTAATTTTTGACGTAGGTAGCAAGAGACGTAGCCCATTCAGCGAGAATGTAAAGTAAAAATAAGTGTATTATTTTAACATATTTATATATATATAATTTTGCATAATTTAAATTCACATTATAAAATTAAAGAAAGTTAATCTTTTTCGTATATAGCTAATAAGCTAAATCTAAACCTATCACGACCACAACTTAATGAAGCCTATCTTAATATCAACAAAGTTACGCGACTATTATATATTTAATTATAATAAGTTAAATTTGACACTGTCTCAACCAGTACGTGCTACATCTACTTGAGCAACGACGCGTATTCACATTGATTTCTTACATGTACCTACTTAATTTAATATTTCGTCTATCTTATTAATATCTAGATGTCAAATGACAAACAACATCGAAAACTGTATATAAACCGTACTTGTTCATTAAAGTAAATGATAACAGATAACTGGAAATAAATATAAGTTCTAACTGTCTACGCTCTGTCTTCGCTTGTTCCGGTACACAAATTAAACAATGATACTTATTTAACCTTGTTACAAAGTTTGATGGAATAAAACAAAGTTTGAAACAAACGAATGCATTAAAGTCACCCGCAAACTGATCCAATCGTAATATCGCACTCCCAGACATCGAAAGTTAGCATGCATTGACTTTGAAAAGTCGTCCAAAACTAACTTGGGTTATGTTTATGAAACTATTCGGATGCGGGTGTGTGCCGCCGATACACATGCAAGAACTCGCGCCCAACTCGAGGCATAGTTCGCTAAGTGGAACAGCTGTAAAACAAAGTAGCGAAGGGTCTAGGAACTTACTGTGTACGTTGGCAACTATTCGGCGCTGCGAACACATGTCATCGCGCGGCAGCGGTAGGCGCGGCGGCGCTCCGCACTTCTCGGTCTCATTTTCGGAACTTTGACAGTTTAAATCGTGAAGTAGGCGCGCCCGGCCGACGACCGTCACCGATTTATAAATAAGTTAAACTAGGTTTTAACTAAAGTATTGCGGTGGGATGATAACGAACTCAGCGCCTACGTTCCACCCCGCGTGGCCCCCTCACGAGCCCGCGTGCAGATAAACTTTTAAAATGACTTTGGAAGCTTTTGAGCTTTTAATCGGTAAAGTTGTACAGACAGACAGTTCGGGCACAATCCTTGAACCGCTTGCGCCGGCGACGGCGGCCGCAAAACTTTGTTTTACAGGACTACTTTTCTTCTTGTTTCAAGGTTGGACTCTTAAAACAAACTCCGGTTCGACGGAGTTCGCGAACTCGGGCGCGAACAATTTACAAATTTCTCTCTTTCATAACAACTAACTGCCGCTCGGCGCGCCGGCGAAAGTTGTCCTGCGTAGATCTTAATCGCATTGTCTGTTGCGCTCGCGGCGCGAACAGCTGATTGTGACGACACAGTTTATCGAACTTTTGCTTTAATTCACGTACCCAACGTAACAAAACAACAAACTGCCGGCTATAAAAGTCAACATTACTACGACAAGGGAGATCATATCTACACGCGATACAAGATGAATGAAGAGCAATGAGAATGGGGGACGGTGGATAACAGACAGGCGATTTGGAATATGTCAGATCGACCATCAAATTGGACAGTCGTGTTGATGCAAAAAGACACAAGGCGCCCTCCGACGCGTTTATTCAATTCGTTCAAGTGACATAGATAGCATCAGCTGCGGTCAAAAAAACTCGTCTGCCAAATTTGACAGCGAGTCCCCCTGGCGACCGGCGGCGTGTTCTTTTTTCAGTTCACGCCTCACCTGCCCGAGGCCAGAAGTGGCCTCGCGTGAAATACACTGATTGGCGTTTAATGTTAAACCGTCTGCCTTTTTATTCGACGGGCGTCGAAACTCTTAAAAGCTTTTTATTCAACAACGTGTGGGTTTCTTTATATACCTTAGTTTATATACCTTGCGTGTCGAATTTTCTTGTAAGAATATTGTATTACGATAATAATAAAGGATTTTCGTGCAAGTTAACTCAAAATACCACATTTTCATTGATGCTTATGTACTGTGGCATACGAAATAGTAACATAAGCTAAATGCAGTATCGGGTATTGCGCGTAAATTTTACGTAACTAGAAATAAATAGGTTGCGGGTGTGTGGGGCGGGGCGGTGTGGGCGGCGGCGTGCGCGCGCAACGCCTCCCCTCCCGACCCCTCCCCGCGAGCCCAGCCTGCGAGCGACCTCCGCATAGTCCGCGAATAGCGCCCCACGAGCCACCCGTACCGTGGTGCGAGCTCCGACGTTCGCTGCCGCCCGCTACGGCCTACGGATAAACTTTTCCGACGTAGACGTGCTACGAACTACGATATGCTACGTTTCGAAAGTCGCTAGTCGTAAGTGCGTTTTTGTGAGTGTATTTTTTAGTTCCTAGTGAACTCGTGTGTAGATAAATAAAAAGATATTAAATTACTAACTTAAGTGCGCGATGAGGAATCGCCCCTCCGTGTTATAGCGATGTCGGCTCTCGTCCGACCCATGTGGTAAGTCGCTGTTTAATTACCAAAGTTTAATTTCCTTGCAACTATTTTATTTTTAAGGTGAATATTTGGACACGCGTTTTTCGCTTTCGATTGCGTGATTAGTGATTACGTGTTTAAAAATATATGCGGTATTGTTATTTCAGCGGTGTATTCATCGGTGAATATGAAGAAGTGTTCAAGAGTGATAAAAATTAAAAAACGGTTTACGCACAAATCCCACGCTCGTAAAACCATTTCACTAAATGCTTTCATAATGTGTCTTGTATTAAATTTAAATATGATTATATTAAGTTTGTATGGTTGAGGTTAATCGAATGTTTGAATGTATGTTGTGAGGTTTATTATTCCTCCCTCATTTGGCATATCTGTGGTAATGGAATCACCTCAATGAGATGAGAGAGGCGAATAACTGCGACATTAGTTCGGAGACGGAATACGTAATCGCGCGACGTTAAATACATTAACAACCCCTAGATATATGCATAAACCACTGTTCAAATAGTTGCCAAATCTCATTTCATTACCAATAATAATACAACAAAAGAAAGCTTAAAAAAACGATTTTTTCTATTTGAAACTATTATTTTTAATTGACTTTAGGAGCTTAGGAGGTTTAGGTTTTTTGTGATTC
The DNA here is from genome assembly GCA_949316085.1 of Hypercompe scribonia. NCBI lineage: Eukaryota > Metazoa > Arthropoda > Insecta > Lepidoptera > Erebidae > Hypercompe > Hypercompe scribonia. The sequence continues at coordinate 6,758,320 of OX438972.1, read as the reverse complement.
GGTACATTCGATATTTATTTAAAACGCTTACAAGTGTTTTTTAAATTTTTTTAACAGTTAAATATAATAATTTAGTTGATTTAAAAATTACTTAAGATAATTAATGCTAACTTACAAATATGAAGTTGTCTTTAATAAAAAATCTACATTTACTTAAAACAAAATATTTTTCAAATTGTATGAAAAATTTTGAAACATGTCGATTGCTCTATGAGTAATAGAATAATTTTGAAAATAATAAAATATTGCTCCAATTTAAAAAACTATATTGTTATAATTAAGAAAAATAGAGACACTGATGTATTTGTTAAGAGAAGAAATGATATTATATTTAAAATATTTAAATACCTTGCTCGGCAAAAATGGTTAACAATATACTTTAAAGAACAAAAAGAAAAGACTTACACTTCTACCATATTATATCATATATTTAAACCAAATCCACCAAAAAAACATGAAAATCAGAAACATAAAACATAATTTTAAAAACGATCACATAAATGAGACAAAAATCACACATCCCTAATTCGTTAACATCATTACATTAACGCGAACCAGCAAGGCGGTAAACGTCAACGGCATAATAACTCGCATTAAAAATGTTAACCGTACCGTGTAATTAACGTAAACGTTTAATTCAGGCGAGGTGAGGTCGGTTTCACGTGTAGCGCCTCCGCCCGCCCATCTGATAACAGCTAAATTGTTTCCACTCTGCCTATCTGATAAATCGGCATTGGGCCGCGTCTTGCCTCATATTTTATTTACCCGGATTTATTTGGTATGAGATTTTTAGTATTTGGTTTATGGGTTAATTTGTTTATTGAGGGTGTTTAATTTTTTCAATTACATAGTTCATATAGTTTGTGTTTATTCCTATTTGAATGTAAAAAGCATAATCCATAGTGGTAATGTTATTATTAATAGTGGTAATATTATTAAGGGATGAAAAAAACAACTTATTACAATTAATGTCGACGTAGGTCTACTGAAGTTGGTCAAATTTTTAAAAGTTAACTGTAGTTTACATTACAGTTACGAACAGTATGTAAATTATAAATAACATTAAAAGAAAAAATAAAAAAATGGACCATATTTCAATACACCTACATGGTCATAAATTGTAACTAAATTTAAAATAAAGATTATATTTTTACATTTAGATAGGAATAAGCACAATTTATTATATAAATTAATAAGATTATACTTTTGAACAAAAAAAAAACATTTAAATCGATTCCTGACAAAGGACAGAGTCCTAAAATTTAAAAAAAATCTACTGATGAAGAATCTAGAAACTCCTGGTTTTTTTTCAGTCGCCTTAAATTTATTGGTAAAAGTTTTTTTTTTTCTATAAAAAAGTTTATATTTATATAAAGTGTACAAAGACAAATGCAATAATAAGTAATATTATTTCAAAATATCAAACGACAAAATATAAGTCTCTGAAATATTCATTAGAAGTATTAACTGCATTACAAAATTAAATATGAATATTCAAATATTTTTGAATCATTCATACGTTAAAAAGTGAAAAATCACCTATACTGTACAAGCGAACCCGACTAAAACTTCTCGAACCTTTAAATGCCAATGTTTTAAAATGTCAGAATAAATATTTCACAATCTTTTTAAAGCTTTTGAAATATTTAAAAAATATCTCCACTAAACAATTCGGAACGCCACTGAATGCAACACATCTCAAACGTATTTCGAAGGGTCCCATACTCCGCATGATACCCCTCCGAAAGTAAACCCTTAACATAGGGCTGTCACTTAAAAGATTTTAGATTTTTAACAACGGCGTTTTTTCCTTTACTTTTGGCGTAGGCTGTACTTCTAAACTTATTTTTTAGTTACTATAAAACATATTTTTATACCTAGTATCGTGTTCATAATAATATTACTGTTACGCGGAATATATTAGTCTCACGTTACTAAGATATTGTTAAACCGATAAAGAAATTCCAAATTATAGTATTTATTTTCTAAGAAAACTTGTTGTACTTATTAATAATACTAGGCAGGGGCGTATGTTTGCATGCACGAGGGTTTGGTACACCACGCGATGACCCTCGATACGGTTGAGCTCTTGGCGCAGGGCTAACACACATGAATTTGTCTAAATTGTGATATGTTACGAATTTAAATGATTTTATAATTACAAAAATATCATACACTCAATGATAGGATACAGTATCTATGTACTTTTAATGTTTACTAATTACAAAACACATATTAAATTTATTTTCTGTAAAAATATATAGATCCATTTTAATTGTTGAGATACTTTTTTACAAACAATTATGTACAGTCAGCAAAAGGGTTACTGTGAAGAAAAATAGTAAAATGTATGAACTTTTGAACGTACATTGGCAATTCTTGAGCAATTCATCACAAAATCTGTCTACCTACCTTACCTACAACGATAACAAGAAGTCAAATTACTCGTTCGAAAGCTTTCATAATGTAAATGCTGATGTAGACAACTTCCATTCACGCAGATGACATCATATATCCTTTGGATAATGTTGGTTGGATAAGCTTGGAAAAATTAACGTTTATTGATAATAACACTATCATTTTATAATTATTTTTATCATTATTACAGAAAATAAAATATACCATGGCAATGATGTACTCCTAGCCAATTTCGGACACGGCGGCCAGTCTCAACGGAGACCAGTCCATTACGCAGAAGGTATTATTGTACAAGTGTGTGCTATGATATTGCCTGCGTATAACGTTTATACAATATATAATAGATTGTATATGTATCATACAAATATGATATTATGTGCAATTAGACTTGGAGTTTCTTCTTCTAACTTAATTATTCGAAAAATAAAACTATGAAGACTATGTCTATTACATAATTATATAGCTTTTAGTCGACTATCTATCGGGAAAAAATATATCCGTAAAAAACCCTTTAATGCTTGATAGACAGCCCTATTCCGCAACTGGCCGGGGTTAGGGAGCGCACGAGGTTGCCAGTCACAATGCACCGCGCAATGCTATTACCCCACTTATTTAGTCACTTTAACTATTGCGATATTGATTTTTACACTCATATGTTCTATTCCATGCAGTTTCTGGAGTAAATCGATTAACAATACTTAATTATGGATTTTTAATGCTTTTATCTATTTAATATATATTGTTTTTGGAGAAATATTGAATCTTATTATTATGATGCGGCAGTTTTTGTTTCATTTCAAAATAAATAACACATATTTTATTACGAAAATAAAGAAATATTTAAGTTAATGTACTCTTTATACTAAATCATTGCTAACCTTATAATGTCTTATAAATTTGTACTTTCTTTTCCTCCATCCTAAGGTGAATATTTGTAGTTTAAAAACTATTTGTTTAACCGACAGTGATACAATTAGTTCATAACTAAATAACAGATAGAATGGCCAAAGACAGATTGCACTGATTAGCCAAAAACTATGTATCCAGCATGCCAACCAGAACATCAAATATTATAAAGTATTAAGTTTAGAATAAATATAGCACGTCTTACGTATACCGTTTACTGAAAACGTTAAAAATTTTAAGGAAGGAAGTATTACGTATGCGTAAATACACAGTTCCTTGCGGATTAAGTTGCATATCGGAGTACACGAAGCATAAGCGTTTGTTGGATGTGACGTGATGGGATTTTAAATACTATTTACGAAACCAGTTTGGCCCTATCAAAATGTTCATGTATAATTTTATACAATAAACACACGCCCAGAACTAACTATACATTTGTCCTCAAGAGTCAACAAACTATGTTCTTTACAGCTTTGACGGTCGGTCATGATTGGTTCACATAAACGGTAATTAAGATCATCGATTAGTTTTTTTTGTAAATGTTTTATTTCATATAAATAAATTTGATAATAAGGAGATTAAATAAGGCAATCATAGTTCAGTGTGCTACATATGTAAGCAAATAAACTGACTCTAGAAACTCAATTCTTCTAAAGTGATCTTAGAACTAACCCAAGTGACTTCGCTTTACATAGAAGTGCCAAGCAATCAGGAAGGCATCAAATTTTTTGAAAATATTTTCTTATCTTCAAAATACATCAAGTATTTAGAGTTGCTGAAGGCTTTAGTGATGTCATACAAATATGCGTTATATAATAACGGTCCCAAATGCGTACCTTGTGACACACCACTGAGGATTCCACAAAAACTGGAATAGTATCTTCCCATCACAACTGCTTCAGACTCTTTGGCTAGGTACGACTACCCACCTCAACAACCACTTATGCCGAATCTGAATAATTTGTTAAATAAGATGGTGTGATCCACCCAGTCAAACTCATTTTGAAAATTAGTATATAACGCTTCAGCCTGACCCCCATAATCTACATTCTTAACGAGAATTCGAAAAACAGGAGAGGTTTGTGACTGTGGAACGTCTATTTAAAAATCCATGCTGTGAATCTAGGAACCCCAGCCGCCATCTGAGGATATATATAGCATTTTATGCGAGTTTTTCAAAAACAAACGTTTCCCACGGTGTTCAGTATTGAGATATCACGGCATAAAAGGTATCGCCATCTTTTTTATGTATAGGAACTATATAAGCATTTTTCCATATGTCTGAAAAGACTCCTGTTTCCAACGAGTGATTATAAATAATTGAAATAGGAGCCGCTTAGAATTTGGCAGACTTTTTCCAGACTATGGCCAAATGCAATCGCATCACACCCCTTGTCAGTATCCAGAGTTTCAAATGCTCTTTCCATAGTACCAGTTTACAAATGATTTCAAAACAAATATCTCAAACTTAACCTGAGAAGGTTGAACTCAAGCTATGAAAGAAATTGTTGAATTTACTAAGTATCTTTTGTTGTTATGAACTAATATTTTTGGATAATAATTAATAGTAAATAAATAACCCCGCACTTCTCACACACGGCTGTCTGGTTCCAAACTAGTCAAAGACTGTGCTATGTTAATCAGGCTGCTGATAAGTATACTAAATAAATACTTATTACTGATAAATTATACCCTGACACAGAACAAGTAATCATGCTCATCACACAAGTCCTAGGTGGGAATCGAACCCACAACCTCTGATTTAGCGGTCAGGGCCACTAACCGCTAGATCAATAGGCCCGTCGATAATTAGGATAATTAGAATATGTTTTATATTATTCCAGAACTTCTTACGCTGTGATTTCAAAGCGTTTCGGTTGCTTGAATATACTTATCAATACATTTCTTTGTACATTATTCTGTCTGGCAACATTGTAAACTCATTGTAACCTAGAAGGTTTCCTTTCCTTTCTAGAAGGTGCTTTAGTCTTTTGTTTTATAATTTTTATTAGTACACTACTGTACCAAAGGGGATATTTAGGCGTACCTACTCAACGACACCGTGGTACAAACTTATCAATACCTAACTTAATTATAACTAATTCAGACTTTGGTACTTGGTAATTATTAAAAGAACAATATAATTAAATAACCATTTTATTATTTCTGACAACCTAACAGAAATCAAAGGATAGTTCTTTTAAAGTACGAATTTTACCAATTACAAATAGTGATTAAAAATTTAAAATTTAATTGATTTGGAGTTCGTCTATACTTGAATAATCAAGTATACTGCATAAATAGTTTATCATAGAAGAGAATTAGAGAAGATTCTATTAAGTTAAATAAGAAAATAAGGACATTGGTAATTGTTTATTTACTGTGTTTCAAAATTTTCCTCAGTTTTACAAAAATTAACATGAATATTTTAAATAACAGAGCCGTTACATTTTTACATACTCTTCCCGAGTATGTCGTAAAGGGATACGACAACACATACTCGTATAGCCTTACTAATGGTAACTTACAGCATTCAGTATTATATGTTCCATTCACGGCTCGAGTCTAAGCTTATTTTAACGTACAATACATGAATGCCCTACTATACTCATATTTAAACATTATTTGGTATTTTTAGAAGAGAAAATTTCAAAATAGAAGATTTCAATTTAAAAAAATAATGAATTAACTATGAGTGTATAGTTTTTTGGATACAAATTATTCTGTATATCTGTTTTTTTAACAATGTTTACAAGCTAGAGACATTATAAGAGTAACCAAATAAATAACTTATATTTTATATACTATATTAACTATCCAAAATGAAATGAACGTAACAAATTTATTAATCAGATGGCAAAACGTTGTTTTCAACGGTATTTAGTAACCGCTAAAGTAAAAGAGTTGTTTATTCAAATTAATCGTAAGAATCGAGAAAGATTATATCAATAATATCAGATACTGTTAAAAGATCTATTCTTCGTCAAAACAATGTAAAGACTTGACAAAAGTCAGCCTAAATTTAGAACGGAATACTTGTTGTCAAACTGAATGATTTTATTTATGACTGAAACAGACTGAGGAAAAAAATATATAAATATTCCCAAGGACCCTGTCAATTTTCATATATATAGTTACTCTCAAGTGAGGCGACTAAGGGAACTAAATATGCAAGATAACATGACTGAAAAAAAAACTTGAAACAATTCCTATACCAACCCGTCTGTCCAGCATGGTATAGTAGGCAAAAACCTCCATGCTAAGGAGAGGCCCATGTCCAGCAGTGGACTGTTAAAGGCTGTTGATGACTCTCAAGTAACTGTTTTTTTCTGTTTAGTAGTTTAAATAAAAAGATACTTCGCAACAATAAACCTCGACATTTTTCAATGTATATTTTAGAAATTCTATGAATATGCGTACTTTATGTCGTCCTTTTGCGTCCTGGATCGTCATTAACACGCCCATCAGGAGCAAGCAAAATAAACATAGAAAACATTGTTTATATTATTATTATCCTTATGTGTTCTTGTCCATATTACTAAAAAATAAAAGTATATTTGAAAAATAAACTTACATACAGAATAATAAGAACCAATTGAAGTTTCCTCGTCTCGTGCCTCGACAAAGATAACTGAGAAACGGCTTGCCTCGACGTTATAGTTTTCAAGCAACGCACGAATAAAAATCTATTATAATCATTAATAGGTGAAGGTATATTAATATCTAACACCCGATAAAGATCAGTGCATGTGACATCGACTGCTAAACGTAAGCTATTTGACGTGAGTACCACAATCCTTCGTCTCGTCCGTGATCGTATACAAATCGTAGCATATTTACAATGTGTTTCTCCTTTTTCTGTACATTTAAATAAAGAATTAATCTCTCTTGCTCTAAACGTTTTGTGACCTAATTTATAGATAATAAGGTTATTAAAATTTCTTACACCACCAAAAAGCAGGTCATATTTTAGAGATACAGTTTTAGCGGACCATTGTAGTATCTCATTTTTAATGAGATGTTGAAATGTAAATGTAAGTGTAAATCTATAAAACAGGAGCAGTTTTTTCATATTGCTGTTTATCAAGATGTCGAAAAAAATTAAATATATTGGGTAAAGTAATACAGAAGCAATGTATTACAACTACATCCCACTAAAATAATTAGGTAACACGTGCGTAGCCGGATTTCTAGTATTATTTTGTTTTATTTTTAAATACTGTTGTAACTAGGTAAGGTAACTACTATACAATTTTGGTCTACTATATATGATATACCACGCTAGCCAGATGGATAGAAATAGGGTTTATTTCAACTTTTCCTTCTCTTTGTAGTGATATTTTTCTAAACAGTTTGTTCAACAAATTGGGAAGAAGGTTCTTAGGAAGAAAGACGGTATATAAAAATTGTTTCTATTCATTGCGTCGATTCAAACATTGGTTTTTTTCCTCATACGGCATACGCTGCTGCTTTATTAGTCGTTCACTGTTCACACTACTGCCGGAAGAAAACATTTAAATCGACCCAATCACGGATGTACCAAAAGCTTAAATTTGTCATCCGCAAAAATTACTTAGTGTCGAAGAATGTTCGATTGACGAATATTCGACGTTTCCGCCGAGAGTCATGCCGAATATTCCTTTATTATTCGGTATTCAAGCAAAACGTACTACTTGTAGCATTTCTAATTTTTATTAAAGTAAAATTGTAAAAATTGTCAAAAAATAAATATATACTTCAGAACTGCCCAAACCACGGTCCGTGGACCGTGTACACGCGTCTTAAATTTATGCGTCTTATGTTTTGCATCTGCCTTTTAAGAAGAAAATATTATCTTTAAATTTTTATTTTCGGAGGGGAAACATTCTTGTAAATTTTTATATGAAATGCCATATAAATTAATGAGCAATTATTATCTCTTCTGCCTACAAACAACCACCGTCTTCAAGAGCTCAGAAAATGCCCGAACAATACGAGTATACTCGTATTTAGATGGGTACTTTTTATTGATATATTGAACGTTGTTGGTCACTTAGCATGTCATTCGAGTTGTTGTTGATTGAAATTTTAGATCACGGGAGTTTAAATCTTTAGTTACTGATTGATTTTTAAGTATTTAAAGTTATTATTACGTTTATCAGTTTGTGTTTTAGTAAACCAAAGTTATGCAAAGAAAAACGTGTATGCAATGAGAAATCGAAATTAGGTACTTTAAGGCCATTGATGATAAAATTCAAAATCAGAAGTTGATTTGTACGCAAGTTTTGTTTGTTAGTAAAGAATGTAATGTTTTGCGGCTCTTCAATCCTTTTTGACATTTTTAATGGCCCCAGATCATATCTGTTTTCGACAGTCCTCTAATACATAATCGTTTATGGATTAAGATCATATCTTACAAACACGATGAATGTCGAATATGTTTGTCATTACACCCAGTAACAGATTTTCCATTTAATTTTAAACAAAAATTTTTGATAAAACCTTTCGATACCTATTCTCACTAATTGGATGTTTACTTATTTTTATTTTTTGTAACAGTAAGCTTTCCGTTTAATGTTTTGTAAGAAGACATTTTTATTTTCTGCTTACATAAATACGTTAGTAAGTAACCTGGAATATTAAATTTATATCTATCCACCTATATGTAATGAAAAACACTGTACTCATAAGCCCGAACAGATGTTGTACTGACGATCTCAGTGATTACTTGTTCATGGAAAGAAAAACAAAAATGATAATGATGTATTTCTAACCGAATTAGGCCACGACGGCTTGTCTCAACGGAGACCACCCTACTAAGCAGAAAATACTATAATGCACAAGAATGTGCGCAAACACAGGTGCACTCTCTGTTCCTTCACTCTTATAATATGATGGGACAGTTATCGGAAACGATCGGAGACCAATTAGACGCAGAACCGACGGCTTTGCCCGCTTCTTGAGGCATAACGATTAAGATCCTAACTTCCAAACTCCGGACTTTTATTAAATATTTCAGTAACCAGAAAAACTCAATGATTCTTTTTGACCCGACCCAGGACTCGAATTGGTGACCTTTTGATCGGCAGTCACATACACTAACCGTTAGAACGATGAAGTAGTTCTGTGTCAGTTATTGGTCACAATACTAATTTATCAGTTTACAATAAGAAATTTTAGTTTCATTAATTAACAATTTTTATTTGATTTTTGTTATACCCATGCTTTATGTTCAAGTTGACTTTTAATTAGATAATTAAATAACCTTTGGAGAATTGCGAAGGTTTTATGACTAAGTTAAGCATCTCTAAGACTACACTGGAGATGTCTATAGCCTTATCGCCTCGCCTTATAATATTAATCTACCCTTCTCCAAACTAAAAGAATAGCAACACTGATACTCTTCGTGGTTGCAATTAAAACAGTGTACTACGCAAATACCTTCAGGCTTCAGGGACCTTTTTCAGGGGATTTGTTGTCTGTTCATCATTCGAATTATCTAGAAACCTAAGTTGGAGTCAAACCGAATAAAATCCGTATGCTGTCTCGTGTACTTGTAGCTGAAGAACCAGTTGTAACTTAGAATGAGAATCCCTGAAGAGTAAAGCTAAAAGGAGTGTATTTGACAAAGCTAAAACGAAATTTAAAATTGTACAGAATAATCACCGGCAAACAATATAAAACTGTAGTTACGATTTTTAAAGATTAATATTATCTTGTTTTGGTCTTGTTATGTTAATCATTCGCTTAATTCATATTATTTTACAATAATTTTAAGAAAAAAACATCAATAATGTATATTTAATAAATAAACTATTGCCACCTATTTGTTCCATAGTAAAGTCACTTCCACTCTTTTGTAGCTAAAAGATTTACGTGGGTATGCCAAATTTCTACTGAATAAAATGGAAAAATTATAAACATTATAGTAACAGTGATAGAACGACGACAACGACGGACGAAGGAACCTACTGAACGGAATTTTTTTAAATTCCATTCATTTTTATTTGCACTTAAAGTGTAATTAATCTAGTGTAGTTAGCTATCGAAAGAATTAATACCTGTACGAGTAAATGTCATGTCTGTACAAAACTCCGTGAAACAAAAAATCGATGTTCTTAAATAATAATAAAATTTATAGTTTTTAAATAGACGACAACTTAAAAATTAAACTACGTTTTTTTGAAAAACCAAAATTTAAAGTGTGCTAAAAGAATGAAGACATATTCAAAAAGATCGACTATTTTCCTAACCCCTTTCCTTTCAGTAGAAATATTTTAGTTTTAGTCATGTCCAGATTGTTACTACAGTGCTATAAACCATTTTAGCGATAGGTTAAAACGGTTGCTTTTTTATAAATCTTCGAGACGACGAACAGTGCAGTAATTGTTTTATATGGCCGTACAGTATAAATTAGTTCATCTCTATTGAGTATCAAAACGTATATTCTATACAAAAATAAAATGAAATAATGTTAGTGTTACATTGTTAACCTATGGAAAACAATTCCCATTCAAATGCGAAAGTGATAGAAGAAAACAAAATATTTTTAATACGCCATAAGCATGTTTTGAAGATGATTGTAACATGTAACTGATTACAACACTGCGAAACTACTCTTCTAATGCTAACCGAATGTGCTACTGATGTACACTTAACATTCATGAACAAAATATTGTGATTTAAGAATAACAACTAACTCTATTATGGTTCATAATAATATTTATGTTCACTGCAAACATTAAATGTCCAATTATCAGTCAGTCTCAGTCGTTAGCTATAAACTTCAACAGACTTCCGCTAAAGCCATTTCAACACGAACTTCAAATTGGGAGTATATTTATCTTGTTCGAGTCGATTTAAAAGCAAAATCACGCGAGCACAAGACACCATTATCGCTGGCGCCCGATCCACAGGCCGCGGCAAGTCTATGAATCTAATCCAGAGGATTTACCCGCTGATTTACAGTCGAGCGAGGCCGAGGAGGGCACGACTGCTCGAAAGAAAAGTGATAATGTCTTAATCCTACCACACTCGAGCTTTGCCAAACCCTCCCCCCCCTTACAATTTTATGGTCGCCCGCACAGACGGCACGTTTTGATTTATGATTTCAATAATTAAGAATTCTAAGGTGCAATTTGAATTTGGAAGCAGTTACGTTAGAGGGGCCCGCGGGAGGCCGACGCGTGTTTGTTATTGCTCCAGGGCGGGAAAGGGTCTTAAGTCGTACCGTTTACCTCACATTTTCGAAGGAATTACAATAGACTTTCCGAGGAATTATGAGAAATTATGAAATTGTGATTTTCGGTAATGGACATTTTTTGTCATCAAATTTAAACAAAATAGAAAAGTTAAACGAGTTGAGGTCTCAGAGTTACCAGTACTACCTAATCTTCTCCTCAAATTCAGCTATGTTAAAGCTAGGTTCTTTTTTGTAACGTGTGGAAACCCCCTCGGGCCGTCACCCCACCGCGGTTTACGGCGGGGTGGTGTGTCGGAATCGGACCGACTAAAACCACACGGTGTACCACTCTGTACCTGAGATAGAAGGGATCCGAGAACCGCTGCTATTACGACATCCAGATCCCTCCTAGCGCCTGCCCGCTACTGCAGGCATCATCTATGGGTGAACTCTCTATTTTAGGCGACGTACGGCACACGCGGACGTCGCCTCCTCGCGGCTGGCCATTATAGCGGATGGAGGGGAAAATCCGTCCCGTCCACCCGTGGCCACACTCAAGGCGGCATGAGGCACTGGTATGCGCGCCTCAGTCAACCTTGAGATTAGTCATTGTCAAAAATAAGAAATGACAATTCATTAATAGTTAGAAAGCAAATTTAGATTTCAATAATACTAATGTAAATATTTATTTATAAATTAAATAGATTATATTAAGAAATAATACTCCAGATACTAGAGATAAAATATGTCATCTTGTATATTTTAATACGTAAACAAGATTCCTTTTAACCCTTTTTAAACAAATTTCAGGCACAGAGAAATGTGTAACATGGAATAGATAATTAAAGTGTAAAAAAGAAACTGTAGCCCTGCATGGCCAAAGAAATGTAAAAAAATCTTTGATTTTAAGTGACTTGTTTAATTTACTTAAACCACATTGAAAAAATATTGCGGGATAGAGTTCACACGTAGATAACCAAATCACCTGCTTAGTGAAAATTTTCTCATAGTTAACTAAAATAGCAGCAAACAAAGATAAATTTAGACTTGTGTTAAACAGTATCAATTCGCCAATTAAACCAGTCACGTCTCACGTTGGCATCTTCCCTAATCCACACGCGCTCGGCGCCGCACATTCGCGCCGCGGCCTCCTTTATATCGCGCCCTAATCTCCAGGCATTACAATTAACGCGGCCCCGAGATAACCCGCCACTCGCCACCCGCTGATAAAGGTCCGCACGAGCACTAGTTTAAACCGGTTAAGCATCTACCGCCCTCAGGGTTTATCTAATTACCCTACGCCAACATACGAACGTTACCCCGAACGCGAAAATAGACGTTTCGGACCAATCCCGACGCCTGAAAACGTATCACGTTTACGTAATTTTGGTTTACACTGGTACCGACTAGAGGGTACGTCACGTACGTAAATGTTTGCCGGGCGTCGTACTATCGGTATTTTGGCCTTCCGGTGGGCTCCCCCGAAGGTACCTACGTCAAGGACCATCGATTACTATCTCGAGTTGAGTCGGGCGCATATTGCACAACTTTGAGAGAGAATATAGCCGATCAATAAATCAGACCCGATTGCTTTATGGAATAATGTCTCTAACTTTGTTTTAGGGTTTGGAAAACATAATAATGTTTAGGATGATTTTGTCTGTTGACCTTAGAGCACAACATTGGATTCGATGTGTACGTACGAATCTAAACTTTGAAATTCTTTTTTCTAGTTTCGGCTATGCGCCTGTGCGTGTGTGTGTGTATGTGTGTGTGTATATGTATGTGTGTGTGTACGCGCGTTATTTACTAATAGCCATATAATGCAAAATAATATGCCTACTTTTGAATTTATATGACAGCGTTAAGTTGATTTAGGTACGCTTTGAAAAATCAAAAAGTTTACCGATTTTGCTCAAATTTTAACACGATATTCAAACATATTCAAAAATTGTTTTCTCTACTTTTCTGTCAATTTTAAAATTCATTTATTATCAATGCAATCAGAAAGTGCCACAGTGATGCGTGACAGTGTACAGTTAGTAATTTTACAATGATAATTGACTTTAAAAATCTGCTTAATATATTATTTACTGAATAATATTTAAGTAACCAACACGCTCGATGTATACAGACACTTTCTTTCTTAAAACAAAACCTTCCCAATAATGTTTATAAAACTAAACAGAAATTTTAAGAAAAAATTGTTCCTTAAAGATATGTTTCTATACAACCTCAAAAGAACAGTCAACTTGAAAACCATTAACTAATGACATAAAAGTTTATACTAAAATAGTCACGTTGACATGCCCACTTCAAAAACTTTTCTGGAAAACTTTTACTTAAAGTTTCAATTTACCAACAAAGTTTGAAAAAATCTGTTAATATAAAAACAAAACGTGAAAATTGATTGCGACATGCGTGGTGCGGTACTTCTCGAGAAAATTGGTAATAGTAATCTTATCTCGAAAATAATAAAAACTAACCAAATCATCGGGTAACATAAACAACACAAATCTATAAAAGAATGTTTAATTTAGCTTACGGGGATTTTAAGATAAAACCCTGGTGACGTACCGTCGGCGGTATCTACTATTTGGTCATTCTCACCTTCAACAATGTCAAAATTATTATTTGGTCTGAAAGCCCTTGAGTGAAATGGTTTTTACGTGGGAACGATTTTTGTGCAAATAATCATAACACCAAAGTGCTTCTAATGTGATACGTCGATTGGAAACGCCGAGAATCATTTCCGCGTAAAAATATTCTGATTGTGGATGGAAAATCGAATCGCAAGTACAATATACAATTTACTATTGGTGTCTTTGCTTGTGTTCCTATTAAATAGGCGCGGAAAAATATCTGACAACGGTATTTGTTTCAGGACGACGCCATTGACGGTGCAGTCTTCATTGTCACAAATAAACAAAAGAAGATTGGAGTTCGGAGTGGATGTAGAAACATTTAGATCAAACGATAGGCGCTTAGAGCGAATGAGTGGTGAGGGTTCCATGGAAGAAGAAGAAATTGTCGGTAAAAGAAGACGACGACTCCTCGATGATGAGAGGCGTGATGATCTGGATGCTCGACGTCGACCTCTTCCAATGCACCGACCACAGGCAGCACGACAGTTAGACGAAGATGACGAGACTCTCATCCGAGAAACACAGGCGGCCCTAAAAACGCTTTCTGGCAGCTGGACACGAGAGCAAACAACCCACAGTGGTGACGAACATGATGAAGCTAATGGCTTTGAGAATCTTTTCGAAGAAAAACGGTCGGAAAAAATGCTACAGTCTTCTCCTTCGCCATCATCTGATAGCGCCACTTCACATAAAAGTTATACCATGCGTCATCATGATGAACACAACATGAACGGAAGCACCGAATTCGACACCAATCGAATCCGAACAGAAAGAGAAAGGACCAGTAACTACGACAGACACAGTAGACATTCCAATCAATATGATAACCCAAACTTTGATGAACTGGTTGACTCGTCTTCCAATGATTTAGAAATAGATATATCCGATAGATGTGACGATAGATATAGTGACGGCAGAGAATTTAAACATAAGCGTAAAAATGAAATACATTCCGTTAATAAACAGTCTCTGTATAATGCTTACAAGGCTGCAACAGCGGCCTTACCGTATTCAACACAATCAGCCTTCAAGCCCCCAGCAGAAGTAAAACATAGACTGCATAATTCCTCTCTTCCGAGTGAACCTTTTGGAGGATACTCGAACGATCACGAAAAGAGTTCGATACACAAAGGATCGAAGCAGTACACTGTGTTGCAACCTGCTGGTGCGGGATCCCGCGCGGCGACAGCACTGCAAGAGGCACGTGCGGTGCCGTCCGCGCAACCGGCGCGCGACTCTCGGCCACTCAACCCGCTCTCCCCGCCGGCTGCACGAGGTACCAGCCATACTTACCTCCGACGACGATATCCAAACTTTCTTAACGACTTGCCCATAACCTACAACTACGCTCTCAACTAACTTCGAGTTTGTTTCAAGGTCGTCTTGTGATACCTCATAACCAAGCTACCGAGTCGATCTTCTATACAACTGTCAGGTCTAATCGTAATTTTGTATTTATACTTACTTATAATAAAGCTAATCCATGTAGTCGTTCAACAGGATTACCTTGCTTCAATCTAGCCTTATCATTCCAAACACTCCTCGTCTGCTTATAAGTAGGTATAGATTTGAGTTTGTAACAAAAGCTGACAACAAATCATCTCTCATTTATAAGACGTCTCCATAATTTAGTAGAAGACGGTCACAATAAGTTTATACTCCCACCTAGGTCGATAACGTACATAAGATACCTAAACGTTTTCTCTTTTGTTGCTTGGTGATAGCTGGGTTTATGCCAGGGCGACGAGCAATAAAAACGGGTCAGACCAGGCAAGGGGCGGGGCGTGGGCGCGCCGCCTACCATTTCTGAAAGAAAAATGTGAAGTCCGCGCGCAGCCGCTCGTCGTTCTTTATTTTTTCTTTTAAGTTGTGCGTGGGGTGGGTAGGGCGCAAGGCGGGGCCGCGCAGGTACGCCCCGGTTGCGGCACGCCCGCCGTTATCGATCGCCCGCTCACGCCCCCACCCGTTCATCACGAAAACACTAATTTGTGCACCGCTCGATTTGTTCACAGAAGGCAACAAGTGTCCTACACCCGGATGCAATGGGCAGGGCCACGTCACCGGCCTTTACACTCACCACAGGAGGTGAGTCATCATTGCCATGATTTTCAGTTCTACCAAAGAGCTGACGTAAACAAGCTCGATATATAAGGCTCACGATATAAAACTACACAGAGAATGTGAATAAATGTTAGTCACACACTCCTTGGCTACAAACTTATTGGGAATAAAATGATTTTAGGGTGATATAAATGATATTAAATGTTATTAGCTGTATTACTGAGCATTAGCTAGCAATTTCATATGCAATAACATAAAATACTGATTAATCATTTGTTCCTTCAGTCTGTCAGGATGTCCAAGAAAGGATAAAGTCACACCCGAGAGTAAGTAACGTAAAAAAACCTAAATAAGGCTTTTCAAATTATGTTTTGCATTCAGTTTTATTTTATGTTGATTCGGTTAAAAAGTATTTAATTTTATGTTAGATCTTAAAATAATTTGCTCGATTGTAATAATTTTATCAGTAGTATATTTTCGTATTACAGAAACACAGTTACTGCCCCAGTTGCGTACCTATAGGTATCCTTACCTTGTAATTAGAAATGTAGAATACAATAACATAGAGATATGTCTCTTATCAAATTTAAAAAAGTTACATACATACAATATAAAGAACATGATTCATGGCATTCTGTTTAAAATACGAGTTTACAAATGCTTGTTTACAATTTGTTAAACAGATTGAAGTTAGCTTATTTTATAATGAATGTTATATATTTAATAGTGAGTCGATATTTATGAACATACCTACATGTACAGTATTGGCGTTGCACGAGACAATCTTGAAGTGCCCAACTCCGGGTTGCAACGGACGTGGCCACGTCAGCTCTAACCGAAGCACACACCGCTCCCTCTCAGGCTGTCCTGCTGCCGCGGCGCGCAAAGCCGCAGCCAGATCACAAAGAGCCAGACCTACGTGTAAGTAACCAGAATCAATATATAAATAATAGATAATATTTGAGATATTTTTCTAAAGCAAAGAACTAAAAAAATACACTCATTGATTAAATATAGTTTTAAAACAGGAATGCAAATAATGTTATGCTGATTTGGGGATACGGTTCTTGTAAATTTTTTTTCTAATCAATCAGTCAATCAATCCAATCTAATCAATCGTTTCGATTACAAATATTAGATTTTTAAATCTTTATGCTATAGTACAAATGGGTAACAACCTTTCATTTATCCTCTCTTTCTTTTCTTTGCGGTAATCCCCCGGATACCGCCTATTGGTGATTATGTCGGACACAAATTCTCTTCTCCGGAACTAATAGCCGGGGAATCAGATACACCCTAGAAAGGAAATACCTAGAACCCCGACATACCTACAACTTGCAGATCACCCCTCCTAATTGAGAACTCCGATGTTCTCCGACGAGTACATTTATCCTTTCTCATTGATCACCTGCATCAGCCGGTATGAGAGGGTCCCGTGATTCCTCTCGAGCCAGTACTTAATAACGGATCTTATTGCTGCAACCACGGCGTTCCTATTTCCATATAACCTATTGTTGTGTTCAGTATAAAATACGAATCTCGCAACATCATCTCTTTCCTTACAACCTCAAAAAATACCTAAGCTTTGAATTCAAATTTAAAAAGTTCAGAGGGCCGTTAGTTAGACTGAAAAACTGTTATGTATAAAGCTATCATTTTTTCTCTATTTTTGTTGTATTGTCTCCTTTTTTATTACTTAAAATTGAAGTGCTGTTATGCGTGCATCCGCAGGAAGTATAATGGTATCGTAAGGAGGTCTAATTAATTATTATTTCGTAAATTGTGTTCGATCACACTTACGTTACTCTAATATATTTCTAGAAGTGAAGACTTGTATAATCCTGTAAATAGCTGTTAGTCTTCCATTTACTAAATAAATAAAAAATAACACGTTTAGTAAATAAGATAATGTGCAAACAGTGCCCCACGGCTCCCTCACAACACCCTCAATCGCGGCATCAGAGAGTGCGGCAAGTTCCACGACCAGCGTGTCAGTCCGCGAGGCATCGCCTCGCAGTCCCGGTGTGAAGCGCGAGTCGACCGAACTGCTGGTGCCAAAGCGAGAGGCCGCCGAGCCCGAGCGCGACTCCCCCACCATGGAGACGCGCCACGCCGGCTACGGCGCGCCACCAGACCAACGATCTCCTTATGAAAGACCGCCTGACGACCACGTTCGGTCATACAGGTGAGCCATTTATCTATCCCACTACACATACTTATCAATTTAATCTTACAATAACTAATGATCTCTAGCTCTTATAGGTTCTTACGCCTAGAACAGGTCAGACACCTATGCTTCGCTTAAGAAGAGTCGAAGGTTACAGTCATGTAAACTTTGTAAGACTTTCTTCGCCAAATATTCTATATTGAAGTTTAAGGACTGTTTTAGTTTGTACCTGTACTAGATCAAATCTTATAACTCAACTCAATATAACTTATTGCTTATGATAAATAGAATAATTGAATGGTATTTACAAGTGTTTTTTAAGATTTACTAATAGACCCTTATCATTAAGTTGTCATCCCATCTTCGTTATATGCAATTATTAAATATACTATAATGAATTAACTAGCACCATGTTTTTACTCATACTAAAAACGAGTTAATTATACAAACAAAAATTTATAATGGAAAGAGTAATTAAATGTATTAAATTAGTAAAAGGTGTTTCAGATAGTTTTAATTAAAATGTACGAATGTCTCTTGTTACATATTTTAATGAAGATATGTTTTAAATCTAATGTTAATTAGAGTATCAGCCCAACTCATGGTTACAAGTATGACAATTTCACTTGAAAGAACAACATAGCATTCTCATTTACAGTTTCAGTTGTAAAAATTTTAGTGGTTTAAAAATTGAGTGTCCAGTAGTTTTGTCGAGAACTAAAAATATAGAAGAATTTTGAAGATATACTATGAAATTACACCATTTGTGATCATTGTATGTGCGTGTTTTACATTTTGATTTATTTTAGAAGTATTTTTAAAATGTTACTTAACAATTGCTGCATCTACCATGCATTAACTCTGGATCGTCCTAAGGTTCTTTGTCACGGTTTATATGCATAAAGTATTAAGAAAAAAACAAGTATTGCTCCTCTAAAACCAATATTTTGTTTAATGCTCATTTTTCAAATAGAAAAGGAATTATGATTAAAAAAGTATTAACAGGTATTAAGTAAAAACTTTGGTTCGTAGCCAAATGAACGAAACGCGGTACGGCTACGAGGCGAGGTGTTATGAAGGCGCACCAGCTTTCGAACGCTACGACCCGCAGTGCCCGCAGAGGCCCTACGGCTGGGAGGAGGAGCGCTACCATGATCCCCACCTGCCCACCCCCATGAAAACAGACCAGTCCGAACAAGAGACAAGCTCCGGCCCCATATACCCTAGGTAGGTCTCATAAGTATTTCTGTGCCGTCTAACACACGAATATGTGGTAAACGGGATGCTTAGATCCTTGGTTGGCTGGTTACGTCCGAATTAGTTCTTATATGTACCGAAAGTATGATGGAACCGCGTTGTCCTCTCAGACCAATGTACCACTACGAGGCCGGTAGCGGAGTAGGCGGCGTCAGCGCGATGGGCCCCAGCGTCCCCCCCGGCTTCTCGGCGATCAACTTATCAGTGAAGATCGCCGCGGCACAGGCACAACGACCGCGCAGCCCGACCCCAAGGGACCCGCGCGACCCTCGCCCCGCCATAGATCTTTCCACGTCTAGTGGTAGTCCACAGGTGAGAACACAAAACGGGAGTAGGCTGACAAAATATACATAGGCCCTTTTAATATAAAACATTAAAATAAATTTTGATAACAGGGTCCATACGCATCGCCGGTGTACACAAGCGCCGGTGGTGGCGGCGGGGGCGGAGCCCGTGGCAGCCCACAACCGGGAGCTTCGCCCCAGCTCACAGCCAGCCCCCAGGTGCCCAGTCCACAGGGTCAAACACTCGACCTTAGCGTATCCCGTTTACCACATAGGTGAGGCACTGTACAGTAGGTTATTTTAATATTGCCTTTATATTTATGTCTAGCTACAATAGTTTTATTTGGTAGTCGCAGTTTTCCTGGAGGAGTTTCGTACAGTCGAGAATCAACTCCAGACAGCGGCGGCAGCCATCCCTACCTAGAAGCGTACCATCGAGATACGGCCGGTGAGTTGAGACTTGACTTAATTATCTCGTATGCTTTAATGTAATCCTTTATATGGAGGTGTAATGTTGTATATTCGGGGTACACGTAAGGGTGCATACACGGTGGTACGATAAAACACGTCGTACAAATTAAAAGGCGACCGCGGTAATGACTCCCGCACGCGTCGGTAGCGTCGTTTGAACCGCCCGTTCGCCCTATTCCCGCCCGGTGCGGTTACATGCCACATCGCGGTTTTTGTGGATCACTGTGTACGAAGCTTTAATTAAAATTTATAATAGCTACTGAATTCTCACGGTGCTCAGCATGTATTATGTATCGTGGTAGGAAAACAGAACGGGATAATTTCATAATGTACTTGTACTTTGTAACGGAAAAGTTTTGAAAACATGTAATATGCTCTCATATTATTGAGGCAACATTTTGGCAACAGGTTTTTTTCAAGTAACATCTCAATATATACTGGTTTTGTTTTCTTTTGTTTGTATTCTATATAACAAGCTGTAGCCTAATTTAATCCTATTACATAGTTGTGAGCTTAATCATGAAAAAGTCTTATACATACTAGCATAATATTTCATTGCATTTTGTATTGTAATTTATTTGTCAGTTTTGTAATTACATAGAGTCGGTTTTCCTTTAATACGAGCACTTGGCTAAATTGATACTTGCCCCTACACTGGTTTAAGCGACAAACAATACATTATCAATCTCTTTTTTCAATGCAACACTCACACACATAATGTAACACTCTGTAAAGTAAACATATTCGCAGCGCTAGAAACTTAAATTAAAGATGTTTCAATATTAACTTGCACGAAAACATTTCGTACTGTTAACAATCAACAAACGAAGCAAGATGAGGTATATCAAACTTCAAGGAGTAGCTCAGTCTGGTCGTCCGAAACCTACAATAATACAATACTCATACATACCTGAGTATAAATATAAAACCGTAAAAATATAGAATATTGTGTCATCTTGTAATGCGTGGTAAACAGTTAATTTAACGAAATATGTATTTGTTGACTGTCAGGTGATACAAATCATTATGGATCTCATTTCCTTGGGCAATTTGTTTTATACAGTAGGTAGCAGACAATAAGGTAAAAGATAATATATGATGACACTTTCTTGTTATTGACACTATAACGTAAATGTATATTGATGTGTTTAAGAAAAAATATGTTTACAAGAAAATGTGTCTGTAGATACGTATAATTCTGCTTTCTTTGTGCAGCTTATGGCGGTGTGAGTCCGCATCCTGTAGCAGGCTACGGCCTTGGCCAGCCGGACTATGCAGCGGCAGCAGCAGCGGCCGGCTACGGTGGCTACCAGTACCAATGTGGCGCGTACCCCCCGCCACCCACGTACCCTCCACACGCTCCCCCTTACTCACCACCTTGCTATATGCCACCACCACATGCACCGCACGACAAACCTAAGGATAGCAGGTGAATATAAATATAGTTAATCATTAAAAAAAAATTACCTCGCATATTTACTATGATCATTGTATATATGCATATCATACATAATTCGCCACTGATCGGACAACACTGTCCATGTGATTAAGGCTGACTTCAAAGACTAGACAAAAACTGCTTAAATCTTTGATTTCAAAACTTTATGATTTGGTTTTAATTAAAATTGTTTTGTTTATGGTTGTTTTGTCTAGTTTAGCATAGAGCAGATCTTTATCCAATGACATTCGAAGAAACGAATATAAATTTTCGAATTGGTCGGTGTTGGTCGATAAGCGACGATTATATTCACTTACTATGATGTTGGTTACAAGTTGCCTATTTAGTTTATATAAACTATTGGAACACTGGTGGCTCTACACGACGGCGACGGTAAAAATGGCTCAAGTTATTTAGTAAACTATATTTTGTATAATTTGAATGATGATGATGAATAAATGTCCAAGCTATAAAATTATTTACTCGCTCGATATCTCTTTACTTAGCTGTACTGTGATTTTTTTAAGCAAATATGAATACAATCTCGTAACAAAATTACCCAAAACAGGAGTTCTACAATCTTATCTTCCTTTAAAACTAACAAATCTTTAGAAACTATGCTGGCGATGACGGCCAAAATGTCGTTGCCTTATAGGGAGGCTATATGCAATAGATCGTTCTCTATAAGGCATCGACTATTTGGTTTGAAGTGCCCATTTAGCGAAGATCCAGGTCATTAGAAACGTTCATTGAAATTCTTAATAGAAATAGTGTTAGTTAAATAATTTTAGCTCAGCCCATATTATTATTATGTTTAACACTTTATGTCTAAATCAGAATTTTGTAATGTGACGGATTTAATGCCACAGGCGTTTATTCCCTTACATTTTTATTATTAAATTGATTAATGTTGTATCTTACAAGTCACATTACTTTTATACACCGTATTTCTAATAAAGATATTGCTTGCCACAATATATCTTTTACGTATTAAATATTGATGAAACCTAGCGCCTGAAGAAACTTTATATGCAATGAAGACAGTAGAGTTGTGTTGTACCATTTCATTTCCCACTACTAATGTTTAAATAAATATTTAAAAATATGATATCTCTAATTTTGTGGTTAGGTACAACATTTTCTGAGGCTCAATAGGCAACAACTCCGTATTAATTTACCAAGAAATGTTGAATTATTTTCTAGCGTTTATTGACAGTGAATAGCCGTCAAAAATACTTTATTAAAACCGCGAATATTTAGAAAAATCCAGAATCTATGTAGATGTTTGACGCACTAAGGGTTTGACTGACTAAAGACCTACGCTTAAAGTTTATGTTTTGGCAATCTTACTTTGTTTTATTTTATCGCGCTTAACTACATCTTCTGAAAAGATTTCCTCTAATCTTATCTTAATTTTGATTAAATACATGAAAAGTTTTGCATTCCTTCGAGAATAATTAATTGCATTTCTTATTTGTATTGTCTTAATAATTAAAAGGTCACAAATGTATTGCCCGATATTACCTTAGTTGGGACAGAGGGCAAAAGAGAAAAAAGAAAATTCTCTATTGTTACGTTACTTATACATATTATACAGTTTTATGGACAAACATGAGCCATGTTTATGATAAATCTTCATTGTTGACCACTATGTGATTACTCTTTCGTACTCCAGTATGAGGCTGTTTTAAACAGTCAGAATTGACCAAATTGAGGAGTTGAATCGATCAAATTAGCTGTTAAATAAATAATGCCTCTGTCTATCCTTTCGGGGAAACAGACGTGATTTTATGTACATATTTTACATGAGAACGTCTATGCGTACGTATTTGTCGGATTAAATTACTTGACAACAAAATTATGTATTTTTATTGTTATCGTACTGATTTTATCATCTACTATTCTATCTATTTACATAATATTATTAAGATAATATACGAAATAGGCATAAATATCTTGAAAGTAATATACAATTATCAATATGACAGTAGATTAGTTGATCACTGCTACAAGCCGAGGAACCACGCTCGCGCAGACAACCAGTACGTAATTTGTATTTATCGTATACAACAAAACCATATCTAATTAGAATACTCATTAAAGAGAATATATTAAGTTGTAACTCGCACAGTCATATAAAAGGGCTTGCAGTCCTTTTACAGATATTTCACAAGTGTACTGTACAGTATTGACCTCTCTTAACGTGTTTTCATTGTTGATCGACATAAATATCTGACGTAACTATGTAAGTGAAAACAGTCAACACGCAACTGTTTTCTATGGGCGCGGTCTTCATGAAATTGGTTAGGTTAGGTTTTTTAGGTTTACCTAAGAACTTTTTTTAAGAAATATATACATGTTATTACTATAAACTTTAAAATACGTTGTTGTTGTTCACATTATTTTTCAAAGATGTATTTAGGTAATCGAACTTCAACCAGATAAATATTTTGGCACTCACAATACCTAGTTATAATTACTTACCTACCTTATATTTGTATCAGTACATGAACTACTAACTTTTACTTTACTTTTACTAACTTTGCTAACAGTACTACGCAAAAAGCAGCATTTATGTACTTACCGAAAGAGAACCGTTGCTTAATCCTCATACATTGTAAACAATATGCTCGACAAACTTGCCCGCTCTAATACCACATGCAGTGATGTTTTTTTCATAAGAAACAATGGCGACAACGTGAAGTTATTTTAGGTTAGAATAGAGCAAGTTTTCGAACGAAATACAAGTCACACTCAGTGAATCAGTCTAAATATACCGGCAGCAGGCGCGCAGGCGCGCTGTGCCGAGCTGCCCGCGCACATGCTACATAACTAACTACACACATACGATAAGATACATACATAATTTAAATTATATTCGTGCCACATTCCTGACGTAAATATTACGAAGACTCAGATATGCGGCGAAATAGGTAAGAAAATAATTCCTTTTACTTTATTCGTGTTCTAAAAAAGTTTTGAATGTTTTTTCATCATTTTAGTCGTAAACACAACAACGAGTAGCTAATAATATCAACTTTGTAAACATTCAAAAACTTCGTTCCAAGGAGATAACGTTTGTGATGGCGGTAAAGTTTTTAGTTTACAAATTAAACTTGGTTGCTCTGCCTTGACTAGGTTAATGACATTTAAACAATTACAAAAACGTTCCGTTTATGATGATGACATTTTATATATTTTTTTTTGTTTCGAAGTTAAACCATTACGTATGTATTTATTCATGCTAGCTATCACCGCGACGACTTTTATGGAAAACTGAGTTACCGGATACGGGAGTCGAGGGAGCTAATCCAGTGTCCAGTGGAGAGCTGCGACGGCTCCGGCCACATATCTGGCAACTTCGCGACGCACCGCAGGCAAGCGGGAATCATAACATTGACGTATCGCAACGAATGCGCGGTCTCGCGGTGCATTGCCCGGCTGTGCAAATCATAAACATCGAACAATATGTTTTAAATTATGATTCGTTAAACGATGAACAGTGACTTTTTATAATTCTTTACAAAACAAGTGTACCTATATTATACGAGTTTGCAAATTAACGATGCGAGAAATCGTTTAAAAGAGAAAAAAAAGAAACGTTTAGAAATTGGAATATTGCATCAAACTACGGTTTTCTTATATGATATTATAAACTATAGTCGTTTGTGGACTGTAGTGAAAACAGGTACAACTACTATACAGTATATTTAAAGTACAGACGGAGATAATAACTTTTATTTCATGCTTTTAATTAACTCCCACTTTTTGGACCATTAATCTTTAATGACGTAAGGAGACTAAAAAATTTAATTTTAACATATAAATATAGATTTTACGTTGTATGTTAATTTAAATTTTGAGAAAATAGTTAAATGTTCGGTGTTTTACGTTTGTGCAGCTATGTATTATAAAACGTCCATAATTTGCCTTTGAGTGACAATTTGCGCGTTTCCGCGCCAATTGGCGGCGTCCCACGGGATTTTGATGCAAACTAACCGCATGCCTTAAATAACATTCGCCGTCATTGATAGTAATATAACATTGTTTTACTCTCGGGCCTAACAAGATGCGTGTTCTTTGTCTGTGTGTGCAAATCTTTGTACCTAATAAGACTAAACAAAGAGCAGAGTTGTTAAACTTTTATCCTAATTGAATCTTGAATATACTAATACTTACAAAATCAAAG
The DNA here is from genome assembly GCA_949316085.1 of Hypercompe scribonia. NCBI lineage: Eukaryota > Metazoa > Arthropoda > Insecta > Lepidoptera > Erebidae > Hypercompe > Hypercompe scribonia. Next base: position 6,732,323 of record OX438972.1, on the reverse strand, counting down.
TCTATTATCGCCCACCTGATAAAATTGATATACGTACTAGACACACAAGTTAATCTCTGTTTTTATCAAGTTTAAATCTTTCTGTCATAGTTATAAGGTATATTTTTGCAGAGCAAACTTCTATATTGTTCTGTATACGGAGGACGCCTGCGTCTTTATTAATGCCGTTGATATAATGTACTGCTTCGTGAATTTGTTACTTCACTATCTTTTCAATACTTTACTAAAGAAATAATGAGACAACAATGTGACCGCTGTATGTAAATAAAATATTTATGAATACAAAACTAACATCGTTTGTTGTAAATAACATTCTGTTTTCTACGTTATTTAATCAGTAGGTATCATTTTGCTCGTAACTGTAGCAGAGATCGTTAAATTTTATAGATTCAGACGACCGACTTACGGTGACAAACTATTCCACACATGACGAGACTTGTTCAGACTTTTCTCAATATTTTCTTTAAAACTGATCTATATATGACACAAATATCCAAATTTTACGTAAATAAGATAGTCGTTTTTGTTCTTTTTAAAAAGACAACTCCCACGTTTAGAATGTTAGCGTATCGTGGGCGTGTTTTTAAAAATACATGAACCGGACACAAAGAACATCCAGTCTCAGAATAACAATTTTTGGATCACAAAGTATTGTCCTATGTGAGGTTTGAAGCCACAGCACACAACACTAACACGACCACGCACTAACAGCGCAGTAGAAGGCGGCGAAGTGACCGCTTAAGCAACTTCGCCATCCGTGCAGTCAAATTCATTGAAATTTGATTTTGAAAATTTAACAAGTGTAGTAAGTGATGAAATAAGTAATTAATTATAAAATTTAACTATATGATCGTTAATATAAAGCCCACAAATAGTGAACCGGTTATAGAGCAGTGTGAGTTTAGTTATAGTAGTGTTACACTGATATACATTTTGTTGACGTTGACGAGCCTGTTGGTGTAGTGGTCAGTGCTCCTGACCTCTAAGCTCTAAGTCGTGGGTTCGATTTCCGCCCAGTACGAATAATTGTATGATGAGCAAAAGCACTTTTCCGTATCTGGCTGGATGTACTTTATTTATGATTTAGTTCAATATGTGTGTGTTTTTAGTTATATCGGCATGTATTAGTGTGTGTTTCACTAGTCAAATTATCTTAATACATTCTCTACCTAGCCTGAGGCGGCTGTGAGATGTCTAAGGTAAAAACTTTTCTCTAAAAAAATAAATAAAAATATTGTAGCAGGCATTAATTTTAGTCTTAAAATCGATAATGCTATATTGTATAAGAAAAACAGAAATGGCAGATACTCTATGTTTCCTTATTGATGTAATTTAATATTTTTCTCATATTCCCTGTTCATGGCTGCAATTTTGAATGTCTAATCATATTTTAAATTTAGTGAAAGACAACGTAAGTTTATTATTTTTGAAGTAAATTTAAATTTCAGATAATTAAATTAAAAGCATTGATAGAATTTTATTATATTCATGCAGTAATTTTAAATAATGAAACTCACCACTGTATTACTATTAATATTGTACGTTATTTTTCCATGTTACCTATATTGGTAATAGTTATATGTTTCTAACGGGAAAAATAAATAAACTAATCACTTCTTATCGGACACAATTTCAGTTTAAAATACTTTGAATGTAACGTAACGGTATTTTATGTGGTACAATATGATGTCATTATAGTCGTAAAATATATTTAATATTATATCCCATTATTTATTAACTGAAAGATAATAATAAAACTCTAGTTACATAATACGAGGATTATCTAACAATATAATTATCTCATTGAAATAATCTATCAACAGACGTTAATAGACTACTAGTGAACATAGTTCCCTACTTAGAAAGGAGATCTGGTCTACTATACTACGCAGACCAGACGGGTTAGTGTATAGGATTTGCCTAAAGTTTTCTTTTCTCTTCGCAGTGCGACATTTCTGCATTTTGCTCCCTATATCGGCATTTACGACTCCCACGGGACGTATAGTGGTGATGACTTTATATTTTTATTGCGTCACCAAACAGTATGTGACTACAATCACAAAATTGATAGTAATTTTAATGATCGAGCCATTTTAACATTGTTTGGTTGTGATATTTTCATTACACGTGATAAAGATTAAAGATAGGAAGTGCTAATTCAGTTGACTGACTAGTACAGACTGTAACATTGTATGTGGACTCAGATTTCGGTCTGCTAATACAGTCTTATTATTATAAATGTGTATTAAATAGTTTTGATCTATTTTTCTTTGCACATATATCAGTTTCTCATCTGTAACTACATTGGTACAAATTAATTCTGGGTTGGTGTGACCATGACCAAGTTGTGTAGTTTGTATATTTACATGAAAATATTTACAAGCTGTACTAAGATTTTTGTAAACAGAAGTGACGCGATAAGGAGAACATTGTATGCACCTGTTATTAGTGTTAATCATGACAACGGGAAAATATGCAGAATATCTACTCTTAGTGTTAATATATGACAAACATGACGTTTACGTCATACAGTACGGTAATTACAATAATGATTGGTAACGACTATGTACGTGTGAACAAATTAACATTATATCTCATAACAACTACAAAATATGACTAGACAAAGTTGTATGAGGGCCTCATACAACATTGTCTTGGCTTTGTGCGGTGATGATCAAAACGGCCAAATTTTTTTTAATTAAATTCGAAGTTAAAATGAGTTATATCTTGTAGTTGTTATGAGATATACTGTTTATTTGTACACATGTATGATGATGTGATGCAGTAACCAATCTAGTAAAGGTCTGGTTAATTGAGTGCAATCACCGTTTTCTCTTTCTATTCTGTTGTGAGTGAAGTATCTTCTCCTGCCAACCACAATAGAAAAAGAACAACAAAAGTCCGCACCAGGCTATCTAGAGTTATTGTTCAAATGCAATCAAAAGAGTCAATAGGATTCCTCTACTTACTTTATAGTATATAGTATAGTATATAAATTCTTACTAAATAACTTTTGATATTGATAAAACTGAATTAGTTATAGATCTAAGGGCAATTAAATCGGCAATCACAACTTCTCAATATGCTTTGCAAAAAATATCACAGTACATGCACAACTGAGCTGTGTTGTAAAATCATTTTGTTCCACTAATACATTAAATGGTCCTTGCAAATTATTACGAGCTACAATATGGTACACCCACACTCCATTGTAAGCAGTCTATTTATGTGCAGCCTGTCTGGATGTCCGCGCGCCGATCGCTCACAACTACAGCCTCACTCCCAGGAACTAAAGTGTCCAACACCAGGCTGCGACGGCTCCGGGCACGTCACTGGCAACTACTCCTCACACCGGTCGTTATCTGGCTGTCCGAGAGCAAATAAGCCAAAGAGCAAGCCCAGAGATGGGCAAGATTCTGAACCTTTAAGGTGAGAATAAATATCAATAATTTATACAAGAAATGAGAAAAAAAGGCATTATTTACCTCACAATACCGTTGCTACCAACAGAACAGAATATTCACCTAATGATTTAACACTTTTGCTTTCAATATTTCTCAGTAAAATTAAATGATGATTAGAAAATAATAACACAATTGAAATAATAACAGCAGGTTATGTAATACTTGTAAATAATAAACATAATTCTACAATCAATTTCTATTTACTACTAATCCTGCTTCATGTCTCGTTACCTGTTATACCTATACACATACTATTTTGACAAAGTCAAGTTGTTCTATAATACAATAAGTTTCATGGTTATTTCCACGCTGCTTAGATGCCCTATACCGGGCTGTGATGGATCTGGACACGCTACAGGGAAATTCTTGTCACATCGAAGGTAAGATCGATTCTCTGTGGAAGTAGATATTTGCTGTGTAGATAATTGTAGACAGTATTACAGCCTAAAGTGTCAATATACATAGAATATGTACTGATTATATATTTGTGTTCTATTCAACAGTGCATCGGGATGTCCGATAGCGAATCGCAACAAAATGCGTGTTTTAGAGAGCGGTGGAACTGTGGAACAACATAAAGCAGCAGTCGCAGCAGCGGCATCGGCCATTAAGTTTGATGGAGTTAATTGTCCTACACCCGGCTGTGACGGCTCTGGACACTTAAATGGGTCTTTTTTGACCCATCGTTCCTTGTCTGGCTGTCCAATAGCAGGTGCTGCGACACCTACCCCACAGCCCAAAAAGCCGAAATACCCTGATGACATCACACCCCTGTACCCAAAGCCAGGTTATACAGGTTAGTATTAATATTTCGAAAACTGTACCATAAATAGTGCAGAGAATACTTTAAGCAATCTGATACACACTGCTAGCCGTGTGGTCGGTTAAGAATAGAAATAGAAACATTGGTGGAATGATCAATCAAGCAAAGGCAAAACAATGGATAATAAACATTATAGTAATGAAAATAATGTTTATTTCTGTAGTAAAAATAATAACCCTAACTGCGAGTATGTATTAAATATTGTTGGTCTATAAATTAAATTATAGATTACATTACGCTGAAAACATTGATCTTGTATGCATTTAGTTTATCTCTGCTCTCTCTAGATCTGATGATCTACAAATCTTAGCAAAATAAAAATGCCCGGATCTCAACAATGTTATCATCTTATACAATCACGATGAGAATTTCATAAAAAGCGTTTAATGTCACAAATTAATAAAAAATATATTACAACAGATGGCGTTAGTAGTTTATGTGATGTCTAAAATAGAATTATATTTTATGCCTATGAATAGGATACTCACCGAACCTTAGCACGGAATATATTTCAACACTATACTCGTAATTGACAAACTCAAATGGTGCATATAATACGTTCTATTTGAAACACACTTCTAGTTATATAAATTCAAATATTTGTATTTACATACCTACATATTTTGCTAAGTTGATTTAATTAAAATTATAAGTTGCTATGAGTAAATGCAATCGAAAAGAAAAAAATGACGTCAGGTAGCTTTTATTAACGGTTCTCTTTCAAAATGTCTAGTCTGTCCAAAATTTTCATAAATATTCCCCAAATCATATCATTAAAAGGAGCTTACCATATAAAAGTGTCAAGATAATTTAACCAAGTTTACGTGAAAAAACTTCGACAGGGTTATGTAATAGAACAGAATGGTATTTTAGGTATGGAGATGAATATGCAGACGGGGAATGGTGAAGATCTTATGACGCTGGAACAGGAAATTACGGAGCTCCAGCGTGAGAATGCGCGTGTGGAGTCACAGATGATACGTCTCAAATCAGATATCAACGCTATGGAAACACATCTATCGCACGGAGAAAGGGTAAGATTGTTGATCTAAATATTGTGACTTGCCGATGAGGAGACAAATTTTAACAAGAGAAAACCTACTCGTACCTACTCCAACTAATTATTTTCTTACCTGCGCCGTTTGCCATCCTCCTTGTGAAAGTATGATAATAATATTACACAATCATATACTAAATTTAATCAAAGAATAATTGAAAATAAAAAAATCCTCATTTCAACAAGGTAGCGACGTTTTAAATAACTCGATATTTTTGTCACAACTTAGATGGTACTGTCATGGCTTGAAACATCCAACTGTGAGTGCTACTAACACAGCAGTCATTTGTGAGTACCAAATCTTTTACTTACTTGGTACCACTGTTGTTATTAGTAGCCACTCAAGTCCACAAAAACCGATGTACAAAATTCTCTATTAATTGCATCAAATTTTTTTCCAGGAGACACAAACGATGATACAGCGTAATAACAATCTTAACGAGTACTACGAAAGTTTGCGTAATAATGTGATAACGCTGCTAGAGCATGTAAGAATCCCGGGTGGAGGAACCGCACCAGGTACTACTGCAGGCGGAACACCTGGTGCCCCTCCACCTCCCGGGCCAGGAGAGAAGCCCACACACGACAACTTTGATTCATACCTTACCAAACTTCAAACGTTGTGCTCCCCCGACGGATATTGCCCCGACGAAAATCGGCCAATATACGAAACAGTGAAAAACGCGCTTCAGGACTTCACAGTGCTCCCTACTCCTATTTAAGGTTCACAGAGCGCCGCCGATTCTGAGCGACATTGAACTATAGTGACGGACACAGTACAATCGGCGGAGCTTATAGTGAAAAAGACTGCATGACTCTAGTTTAATTAATAGTGATCGTTGTGTCCGGATAGAGATGGAGATGCTACTTACCAAAGAAATAAATAAAAGAAAGACTGTTCTAATTCTGTGGAGTGACAAATAGTTCGTGATATTCTCAGTGTAGCGGATCCTGTGCCGGGCATATTCGGAACGGTATTTGTGTTCTATTAGGTAACGATGTCTGTTTTGTAAACCGTTGTATACGATGTGTGATTTCTTTATGGCATCATGTTAACACTCGAAGATTCATTCGACTCTTAATGTGTAAGGTGGACTATATAGAAATAAAATAAATTTTAAACACTGTTACTCATATGCTTAAATTAATGTAATTGTTAGGGGAGAAATTTTTACTATTGTATGTAAGCGATTTTAGCAACACAAACGCATAAAAATCGATTGTGTAAATATTGTACCTACATTTCTATATATATATAATAAAATTGTCATTTAAATCACCAGTCACGATTATGACTGTTATAGAATTTTATAATTTTAAATGCAAACTCAGATTTTTATCAAACAGAATGAAATAAAATAATAAATACGGAAGTTGTTATTCTGTCATAAAATTGACAACGCTGGGAATGTGCCAAATGCTTCACATACACAGCAGCTCCTGACCTATTAAGACTAAAATAATGAGATAGAAATATTAAATAATGTAAACAAAAAAAATAAATGAACTCCTTAGAGGACTTTCTAGTCAGTTTGTAAATAAATTGTGAATAACGATAGTTGTAACGTCATATAGGGACGTTTTTATTTGTATTAGTAAATAACGAGATCTCATTAGGTCGTGTAAGTTAATAATTCAGTCACTAATTGATAATCGATTTTAAGGATAAATGAATACCTACTTTCTTTGTTAGCCAATGTTCACATTGCTGTGATTATGTTACGTGTTATTTATTGTTGACATTACGAACTATGTGATAGATTAGTTAATTCAAGTTGATGTTAATTTGCAACCATTTTAGTTGAAACGCTTTAAAAAAAAATGTGCAATTATTTAAAGTCAAATTGTTTAGTTAATGGAAGTGATTGAAATGTATTACGACGAAATATTTTACTTTTACGGGACATCACGTTGGTACGCTGGCATTAATAATATTCACATTTAAATACTAAAACCTATTACTATGTTACTACTCTGATTGTCATATACGTTTCTGTAAAATATTGAGTATGTGTTGTTAAAGAGAATAAAAATAATAAATACCAATATTATTTCAATTTTTTAATTTTACGTAACAGCCCTTTTCTTGTCAGTTCAGACCACGACCACAGTCTTCTTGAAATGACATTGTAAATACATTGCGTTTAATTTAGTCCAATATTGCGAGCAGTCCGAATTATAATAACCCCAAAGTCACTGAATTCCTGGAACCTCTGCAGTTGCGAAGAGATGTCGCCTCTATGGTTGTCCTCTATCGTCTTTATCGTGGAGAGTGTTCTGACGAACTCTTCCAGCTGGTCCAACCATCTCCCTCTTCACAACAACTCGTGCTGGCCTTGGAGGTGACCGCTTTAGAATGGTAGACATACGCTCCCGAACTAACCGGTTCGGCTCTTCTTTTCTGTGCAAATCAGTTAAAACTTAGAATTTACTACCAGCGCACGTGTTTCCCTTTCACTACAATCCTGGGTTCTTTAGCGGAACGTGAGAAAACATCTTACTAGGCCACCATAGTGTGGGTCGCCATGCTGTATTGTCTGTAATCAGGATGTTGACCACCACTCTTGGATTCTCACAATTCTCAATCGACTACTACGATATTTTACGTACACACAAAAGTTATTGGAAGTTTGGTTTAAAGGTTACCTTTATACCTAGGTTAAAGAAGTGTCTGTATCTAAAAATAAGTATTCTGCAAAAGTCTATATTAAACGTAAAAACAGGTCAGTCCTAGAATTTCGAATCGGTTACCATGCATGGCCATACCGGACATGAACAGGGATACGGTTTATGTTTTGTTTTGTGTTTAATCTTTAATAAAGTTTCAGGTAGTTATCAGCCCTTTAACTCTAATTGAGAGGTAAAGGTTCGTGATATTTATATTTTTATCTGACATAAATATGTATATCCTAGACCTGTAAATCCGTGTAGTTTATCTGGCAGATAGTCTATCACAGACTTTATCAGCAAGTTGTGAACTGACCCTGAGTGTACTATCATTCATACATCCATCACTTTCTCATCAATCAATGTGCACAGAAATGCCGCGATGTCACCGAGTGAGTGATGTTATCGGATACCAAATTAACCCCCTCGTCCAATACTAAAAGGTAGGACTCAAAGACTTTCTCTGTTGAGTTGCAGGTATCTATAGATAGTTGGCAGTAATAATTTACCGAAAAGTTACTCGTCTGCTTGTATGCTCTGTTTGTCTGCCCCCATATCATAAAAAAGAAAGAAAATATGGTATTTATACTTTTTCATATTAAAAAATGACATTTAAAACCAACAATTTTTAAAATAAAAATTACTTCATATTAGTAGATATTGCATTGTAGGATGGCAATACTAAATATATATACAGACTAATATTTTTTATGCACAAATTTTACTATAAGTTCATTAAATTGTAACTTCAATTGTAATAGTAAATTGTTTATGTATGTAATGTAACTTTAATCCAGGCTTTCAACTTTAATTTATATTTAGAACCTTTCTGGTGGTTTTGAGTATTTTCACGACCTATTTAAATGTCCTCCTAGTGCTAATATTGCGCTTCGTATCTTAAATCATCTTCATTAATACTAGTTAAATATCACGATGACTGGGGGTTGTATCCCGTCTGTATTGACAGGCTGACTCCAAACTATGATACTTTCTTCAGAAAGCCAACATAGACCCTGTACTTTACTGTATTTCGTTCTTGTCTAATTAATGTTCACGGACCTTAAAAATAGGACACCGCTGTGGTTTGTTCCGGCATTTCGTCCTAGACTAAGTCTTAGGAAATGCCAGCGCCTTCTAGTTGTAAAGTCTGCCATGTAAAAGATTTCATTGCAGAAATAAATTTCATTGCGTTTCATTTTGTCACTCCATTTTATTTTTTACCTATTAATCTCACGATTCTTATTATCTTTTATTTTTTTTTTAATTTAAACACTGTCAAAGAGACTTTGCTCTGCTTGAATAACAAATTTAAAATAAAAATGATGGTAATCCATATGTCACTCGTAATGCGTCAGAAATAATTGTCCAACTTGTCATTTTACTTTTTATTGTACATCGGTAACAGAAATTTTGTTCGTTTTCGTCCTAAAAACTTACCAAACTAAAAAAAAACATTTTTCCAAAATTCTAAATGTTTAAAATTTTAATATTTGTTCTTAAGAAGTCCATCCAGAAATAATTGGTTTATAGCCACAGCAATTTTTAAAATTAAAAGCCATGACTATACACACTTCAAAACCTACTACAGAATTTATTAATCTAGTAACATTAGATAATAAACAACAATATTGTCAATTGTCAATGTCAAACTGAACATCGGTGAGGACGACTACTCCACACGTGTTATTTGTTTGTGTTCATTTTAAAATATAATAAATAGTAACTTAAGATTATCATTAGATGCCACGATGAAAAATCAAACAAAGGTAATATCATAAAACGTACATAAATGCCAAATCAACTAAGTTTGTTCTATAGACAGTAAAAAGTAACCAAATTTTAATTTTCAGAAGACTAAGCGGTATTTCGAAACAGAAATCCAAGATTCAGACCAAAATAAAAAAGCAGAGGATCAAAAAATAGAAGTCTATAACATCAAAATCACACCTAATTTATTAAAATCCCAGAAATTCAAGGTACAGTAAAAGAAACTACACTCTTTACATCTCTATTAAAAATTTAAAAAAAAGTACTCTGCTCATCTCCCGCTTCTATATAATCTTTCCAGAGAAATAAAGACAATGCTTTCAAAAAGCCTATACATAATAATAATAGAAACAAGTTTAAAGGTAAAGCACCTATTGATAAAAGTAAACTAGAAGTTCACTCCCGAGGTGAGGGTATTGGCAAGGGTGTGAAACATCCTTTACATGCTGCAAAATTAAGGAAGAAGGAGAATAAAATCAATTATGCCCAAGAACAAGCGGCTAGGGCTGAGATTTTATTAACTGAGGACCATGGGTAAGATTTATATAAATACACTTATAATTTAATAGGAACAGTCAACAGCCTTTAAGAGTGAGAGGGGAAAAAAAGTATAATCTTTTATAGGTAATTATTTGAGTGTACCATATCCAAACAAAATGTAACAGTGCTTCATAGTGCAGTGGTTACATGGCTTCTTAGCTTAAAATACATCAGCATTTGTGTGAAGACAGATTAGACATAGAAGTTTCACCACCCCTATTCATCCCATGGTTATCAGAAGAACCGACTAAGAAATCAAACTATTAGACAATGGAACTGCAAAGAAAAAGAAATCTTGTATAGAACCTTATACCAAAAACAGGTTGGATAAAACCTCTTTTCTAAACAGAGGCCTATGTAAAACATTGGTCATTAAAAGCTGTTGATGTTTAATCAAGAAACAATTGTTTTTTTAATCTTACACATAATAATGATATGTATCTGCATTATGAATTAATTTGTGTATGAAATAATTATTTACAGAGCCTTGGAAGTAGATGAAGACAGTAAAACAACAGCAATATCACAAAAGATAATCGCAGAGAATGTAGACATTACAGCTGCTTCAAAAATATTTGAACTTAATTTAGATTTTGGACCATATAGAGCCAAATATTCAAGGAATGGCAGACATTTGCTGTTGGGCAGTAATAAAGGACATTTAGCTGCTTTTGATTGGATCACCAAGAAGTTACATTTTGAAATTAATGTTATGGAATCAATTCATGATATCAGGTTAGTTCTTGGGTTTAAAATGATTCACTAGATTTTGCATGTGGCTAAATCTGTATGTGTTGGCTATTATGGTGAGTAGTAGTCTATGTCCTTTCTTAAGAATCAAACCTGTCCCCTTGCCAAATTTCATTAAAATCAATGGAGATAACTTTGGATAACCAAAAACACATGACAAATGATTGTCCCTTTTTCGACTTGTTTCTTTAAAGTGATATAACTTTTTTATATGGAATTTTACTATAATATGTAAGTAAAAACCACTTCTAAATTGGTAAAGCAATTTTTGAGATTACTATGTGCAGACAAACAGATAAAAATTCTAGAAACAATTATTTCGAATTCTGTTACAAGAAGTACAAGTAATGTACACCTGTTACACCTGAACTGTTTAAATTAAATATATAAAAACTATTATCTCTCTTTTATAACCTTTCTTAGGTTATGGTATATATATAGGTATATGTATATTGCTTGACCAAACAGACTAGAGAAAAGGAATACCTGACTACCCAGAGTCTGTAGAACCAAGACCTAGATAACATGACACTAGCTGACTCGTGCACTCTTATCTGTGTCTCCTATTGTTGATAACATGAAGGTTAAATTGAGACAACCTTTAATGGTAGACATGCTGTCATGAAGTTTTTTTTAGGACTGAAGACAAACAATTGTTACATACATTTTTATTTATTTATTTATTAAGCTTTAAATTATCTACACAACAGATAAAATAATTTTTTTAGTGTACATTAAATTTGATTTGTTGTTGCATGTAGTCCCTCTTGGGTAAAAGCCTCCCCCAACTTGAACCATTTTTCACGGTTTGTGGCAGTTTCCATCCACTCCTCTCCTGCCACTCTCTTAATATCATCGACCCATCTCTTTCTTGGTCGGCCTATACTCCTTTTGCCCCTTGGGCCCTTCCACTTTGTGACTTGGTGTGTCCATCTTTTATCCTGGTATCTAGCTACGTGTCCTGCCCATTTCCATGTCTGTGATAAACTTTGCTGGAGTGCGTCGGTTAAATTGGTTTTCTTGCGAATATCTATATTTCTTATTTTTTGTATTCCCCTTATTCTTAGAATACTTCTCTCCATGGCGTGTTGGCAGGACAGAATTTTTTGTCTCACTCTTTCTGTATAAACCCATGTTTGACTGGCATATGTTAGACTTGGGAGGATACATGAATCCATTATAACCTTTTTCATCTGTAAGCTATATTTACCCTTAAGAATTTCTTTTTGAGACCAGTATTTATTCCATGTTATGTTAATTCTTCTATCTATTTCACACTAGTTTACCCAAGTATATGTAATCATTCACATACTCTATTGAATTGCCTTCTATTTTTATTGGTTTTCTAGAACTGTTTGTCATAATTTTTGTTTTTAATTTATTCATTTCTAGTCCTACCTTTTGGCTTTGGATGTTCAAGTTTTTCAACACGCTTTTTAGTTCTATTGCAGATTCACTAAAAAGAACTATGTCATCTGCAAATCTTAAATGTGTAAGCCTTCTATTTAGTATCCATATGCCTTTGTTTTTCCATTCTATGCCTTGAATGATGTCTTCGAGGACAGCTATAAATAATTTAGGTGAGAGAGGGTCTCCTTGTTTCACTCCTTTACCAATTTTGAACTCTTCCCCATGTTTTTCAAGTTTGATTTTGCTTACACTTTGAATGTAGATATTCTTTATCACATTTATGTATTTTTCACTTATGTTATTTTGTCTCAAGGCCATCCATATAGATGAGTGTGATATGCTGTCAAATGCTTTAGTTACATACATTATTTTTGAGAAACTAACAGCTTAAGCTTGGGTACACAATGGAAGCTCTTTTATTTTTTATTGAGACACTGTTCCTATGGGTCGTAGTGTGATGATATATAACCTATAGCATTTCTCGATAGCTTGGCTATCTAACACTGAAAGAACATTTTGAATTGGACTAGTACTTCCTGAGATGAGTGCGTTCAACCAAACAAACTCTTCAGCTTTGTAATGTTGGCATAGATTTTTCAAAAAAGTTTTGAAAATAAAATAAACTTCTTATTCCAGTTGGTTGCATGTGGAGACTATGCTAGCAGCTGCTCAAAAAGAGTGGCTGTACATATATGACAATACTGGAACTGAAATACACTGTATCAAGAAAATGGATAAAATATTAAGGATGGAGTTTCTACCATACCACTTTTTGCTAGCTGCTGTTGTAAGTGCTTTCCTTAGTTAATTTTTCTTGTTCTTTTTTGTTTAAAATAGTTAGTAATTCAAAAATTATCTCTGTACTACACACTACCACTAGTATTTTTTTATATATTCCTTTAAGACCTACTAAAACCCAACAAGTTTATTTAAGTGGAAGCTCTTAAATATTTCTAAAAGAATCATTTTCAATCCTATTTTGCAGAACGAATATGGCTTCATGACATGGTTGGATATTTCTATGGGTGAGATTGTGGGACATTATAACAACCATCTAGGTAGAACATCTGTAATGACACAAAATCCATACAATGCCACACTATGTCTGGGAAATTCCAAAGGTGTAGTGTCTTTATGGTCACCAAGTGTAAAGGACCCTTTAGCCAAAATATTATGCCACAAAACGCCATTGACAGCTATAGCTGTTGACAACAGAGGAATGTAAGTTGAAGTTATAAATTATTGCAAATTGATCACAATAATTCAGGTTTATGCTTAAATTTTTCTGTACCACATAAATCCACTTACCCTTGCTTAATAGATATTTAGCACCATTTTTGTTGTTTTTTAAAAAAATAAATCAATCTAAAATAAATCAATATGTAATCAATTTTTGAAATGGCAAACTTAACGATAGAGAATACAGTCATAAACTGATGCCATTAAAAATACTTTGAAAAACAGGTATATGGCAACATCAGGGGTGGATCGCAGTATGAAGATATGGGACATCAGAAACTTAGATGGTCCAGTACAACACTACAAATTAAGAAGTGCCCCAGTGCACTTGGAGTTCTCACAGAAAGACATGCTGGCAGTTGGCCTCGATGATGTTGTTGAGATTTACAAGTAAATATATTATTATTTTATTGACCTCCATACTAACCCTTAAGTCTGACAAATCTGCGAAATAAAACTACGATTTTAACTTTTTTAATTATTGATCATTAGGCTAATATACATTAATGAACTCAACTGAAAACTGCAATGTGACTCTTTTAACAATTTTACCTTAGAATTTTTATATATATTTATTTTTACTGTGTTCTACATGAATCATATACAATTAAGATTTCTTTGTTCTATGATAAGTGAAATGAAATATTTTTTTTTAGTAATTGCTGCTCGCAAACAACAGAGAAACCATACTTGAGACATAGGATGGGAAAAACAATAAATAACTTCAAGTTTTGCCCCTACGAAGACGTGTTGGGAATTGGAACTAGAAATGGTTTTACTAGCATTTTAGTTCCAGGTAAAAACTCACAACCAAAACTATTTCGTTTCCGTTTTTTTGTCACTTATGCTGATCACTCTGTTTTAATGTTATTTTTAGGCAGCGGTGAACCTAACTTTGACGCCTTGGAAAGTAATCCATTCCAAACTAAGAAACAAAGGAAAGAAGCTGAAGTCAAAGCGTTATTGGACAAAATACCTCCAGAACTTATTACACTCAATCCGTTTGATATTACTGAAGTTGATGTGCCGTCTATGCAAGAACAAATGGAAGCTAAGAAAAAATTACTAGTAAGTATCATCATCGCATCATCCTTTAATAAACCACTGCTGTACTGAGACTTCTCTTCGGAAAGGTTTTCCCCACAACATTACAATGACCAGATGAGATGGGACCAGATGATAGGCTCCCTTAGTTGACTCTTACAACACCCACAGAATGAGTAGGGGCGATTAAGCTCTATATTCTTAATCCATCATCACACTGATAAACCTGCAGTGTATTGCATTAGCAGCTGTGTAAATTAAAAAGTAATTGTTGTTACAGTATTTAAGACCAAAGAAAGTAGACTTGACGCCAAGAAAAAAGAAGAAACTTAATGGCAAGTCCTTCGTCGCAAGAAAGAAGATTATTAAAGCTGTTGCAAGAAAGGTTAGATTTGAAACTTATAGTCATTAAATCTGTTTCAGATGTGCATAATGACATTAACCTATTTTTTACTTTTGAATGTTTCAGGAATTCATAGAACAAGCAAAAGAAGCAAAGAAATTACTGGATTTACCAGAACCACAGTCTGCAAAGAAACCATCATTTGGGGTACTAGATCGATTTGTTTCAAACCCCAAACCCAAGAAATAAAACGATTATATTGTATACATAGATCTTATTATTTATTTCCTTTCTTAATTTTAATATGATTTCTATATTTACATAATTTATTTACAAATAGTGTAATAAACAACAACATGATCAAAAATCCGAGTAATAAAAATGTCTTTCTTATCTATATTAAATATTTATATAAGGTCAATATACTATGAGCTAGTATGGAAAATCGAATAAGTCGCAGAGTCCCTCTGTCCCATGTAGAGAAAATGAGAAATCGTATTTACTAGCTGGTGGGCTGAGTCTCAGTAAATAATCTGAAACAAAAATTAACACATGTATTAGTCAATTTAGATTACAAATTCTAGAAAAGTGGGTGCTTGATTACGACTGGAAAGTAATTTTATAATGTCTACTCACAGTACTTCTATTTTGTACAATTTAGTACCAGTTCCAAGACATTTAATTTTAGGAAATAGTGGTTTCATGAGATTGTTGCTGATAACTAAGCTTGTACAGGTTAGTAGGGCGGTAATCAATAAGTTAATTTGAATTTACAAGGTTACTACTTGAATGTTATTATAAGAACAATAAAACGAAAAAAGAAAAATAAAAAAACCTCCCAAGCCATCAGCTGATGTTGATTTAGTAAAATCATTGCCTTCGTGAAAACATTGTCACCCAATGCTTTAACGACCGCTCGCTTCCCGTGCTCGTTATACAAAACCGAGACGGGGCTGCGGGTAGCAGCACAGAGTGTTACTCGCAAATGCCTACCGGCCGCCATTAATCAGCTGTTTTGACAGAATAGGACTCACTTATAAGCGTGTCTTATTCTGTCAAATTTTGAGACATATGTAATAAAATATAACATAGTTTAAAAACTATTGTAATCGATATTATGGCTGATTTTAACTAAGCTATTTTCAGATTTCTTATTAAGTAATAATAATGTTTATGTAATTATAATTAATTCGGCCCATTTCACTCCTGAGCCATGTGTACAAGCTGTTTTCGAAAGTCATTACGAACCGTCTCGCGCGCAGGTTTGATGACTTACAGCCCCCCCGAACAAGTCGGTTTCCGAAAAGGCTTTAGTACCATAGACCACATATATACTTGAATCCGTGCAGTGTTGCCAACTTTACTATAGGTATATCGAAGTGTTAAAGTCTCTGTACAATAACACCACTATGTCAGTCCAACTACAGGACCAGAGCACGGGACCGATTCAATTAAAACGCGGTGTGAGACAGGGAGTCGTTATTTCTCCGAAACTGTTCACAAACGCATTGGAGGACGTTTTCAAGCTCTTGGACTGGGAAAGGTTTGGTATCAACATAAATGGCGAGTACATTACTCACCTTCGTTTTGCCGATGATGTAGTCATAATGGCGGAGTCGCTTGAGGATCTCAGTACCATGCTCAACGACCTTAGCAGTTACCCAGCAGGTTGGTCTTAAAATGAACATGGACAAGACGAAGATCATGTCTAACGTCCATGTCGCACCTATACCGGTAATTGTTGGGAACAATGCAATCGAAGAGTTGACGAGTATGTCTACCTAGGACAAGTAGTCCAGCTAGGTAGGTCCAACTTCGACAAAGAGGTCGCACGAAGAATCCGACTCAGATGGGCAGCGTTCGGGAAGCTTCGAGATGTCATTTCGTCCAAGATCCCCCAGAGCCTCAAGACGAAAGACCAGTGTGTGTTGCTAGTGATGACATATGGAACTAAGACATGGTCTTTTACTGCTGGCTTCATGGAGAAGCTCAAAGTCACTCAACGAGCTATGGAAAGGGCTATGCTCGGCATTTCCTTGCGTGATAGGATCCGGAACGAGGATATCCGCAAGAAAACTAAGGTTACCGGCATAGATCTTCGAATAAGCAAGTTGAAGTGGCAATGGGCAGGCCACATCGCTCGTAGAACCGACAACCGTTGGGGAAGAAAGGTTCTCGAGTGGCGACCACGTACCGGAAGACAAAGCGTAGGTAGGCCCCCCACTAGATGGACCGACGACATAATCCGAGTCGCGGGGAGCCGATGGATGCAGTTGGGGTCCAGTCATACGGCGTGGCGTTCTAGGGGGGACACCTATGTTCAGCAGTGAACGTCTGCCAGCTGATGATGATGTTTATGTATAGTATACGAATCATTCACACTGCTTAAATTTGTTTAATAGTGTGCACCATGAGTATTGAGAGTGCAATATCATTTACATTTTTATACAATGCATCAGAACACTTGTTTGCTACCTTACTTCCAAAAACCTACTTACTGCTAGGCTGTTTTGTTGTGTCACACGGTTTTTCTGTAAGACTCCGTACTTCACTGTCTTCCATGCTTTCCTCATCCATAGCCTGAAAACATGTAGGACAGAAGTTATTAGACAAAAATGGACCAGAACAAATGTAATTAATAAATAAAAATGTATCCTTGTAGACTGATAACATGCTTGTGACTTTTTCTTTTTATTTATTTAACAAAGGGTTAGTCCAGAAGTGCTTATACCACCCTAATAGAAAGATGTTTCTTAAGTAAGATCTATATTAACATACAAATTTTGGCTATATTGTAGTCAAGTTGCAGCCTTTCATAGGTGGTATTTACTTTTCATCAGAAGATCTATTTGGTTAGAGGGTAAAAAATATATTACACCACACTAATTGCCATCATCATCCATGTATTGATATTTCATTACTTTAGAAGTTTCACAAGTTTCTCACCTTTTCACTTTCACTATCACATAATAATATAACTCCAATGGATTCGTTTGATTTTACATGTAAAAAATATTGCTGTTCTGTATCCTGAAAAAAAAGGTTCAACTATGAATCCTTTAATTATATGTACTATTGTTATGCAACTGCCATTCCAGAGGTCTTAGGTTTGATTCTCAGGTTGGGTCAAAAAGTGTTCAGAAGTCTGAGTCTTAACCCCCGTGCCTCTAAAAGTGACCGCTAATATTTTAATTAAAATATCATTAGTAGACTTTGTCCAAAAAAACACTTTTACTTGTTATTACAAAAGCTATAATTCACTTTACAGTAATATTTTCAAGGTACTTAAAAGTCATGGTTGAAGTCGCAATGTGATACCATGGCCTTACAGAAAACCAGTTCTTATAGAATAGTCTACCCCAGGAGGGTACCTAAACTTGTGTGAAAATAGACAAACACAATGTGGCATGTATTTTTAATTACTAAAAGATAATAGATTACCGTTACAGGTAAAGTTCCACCTGATATTGCAGCCCCTAAAGGAGCTTCTATTACCAAAACTTGATCATCCTTGAAACAGCTATGTATGTCTTTGTCTGATACAAAACAAAGGTCTTGATTTTCTGTATCATCCATTACATTCTTTATACTCTGTTCAATCCAATGTAATTGCCTGAAATGTTCAGTTCTGTTTAAGTTACACTTTCATGTACAAGTCATTCAATGCAATGTTAAATTATTAATTGAATTCGGGACATTCCTAATTCAGTTAATAATTTATAATATATATTGACATACATACATGTAAAATACATACAATATAAAATACATTGAAAATATTCAAACTCCGAAATAAATATTTGCAGACCTTGCAAACATTTAGTCCCACCCAGGAATCTAACCCAAGACCTTAAGCACAGCAGCCACATATGCTACCATTGCACCACCGCGACAGTCAAATATGAAGGGTAATTTTCTACAGAAGTTACAACACTTCCCTTAAATGTTATAATTTTACTATACCATATTTTGTCAAATAATTAATATTAAACATTTTTCAAAGATTAAGGTAGTATACTTATCGTAGAAGAGTATTCTTATCTAAATCACCTCATTTATCTGTAAACAATTTTCGGTGGACGGAATCATCACAGAGAGGTTACTCTAGCGACAGGAAATTAAACAAGTTGGCAAATCAAAAGATAGGAAGATGAATTCAAATTCACAATAAATTGTAACTGAAGAAGAGTTGCAAAGAATAAAAAAAAATGTAAATTGTTAGAAGTCATTGCCAAGAGATACACTACTCATTAAGAAACAATATAAAGAGTAATAAAAGTAGTAGTATATAGGAAAAGGATTTCGAGATATAAAGATTATGTTATTATTAATCCCTTCTGTATTTAATTAACTCATAAAGTTATACTTACTTATCAAGTAATCTTTCATGTTCATCTAAACGACTGACCTGCTTTCTTAATAGTGTTACTTTTTCACCAATATCATTTGTATTACAATCTGGACCTGCACCTCTGAAACCATGATCGTACGAAGCATTGATATAGATATCAATTTAATTGTTGTTAAAACAATCACTTTGTGTAAATACTTACTTCCATTGTATACTGTTTTTACTCCTTTTTTCTATGAGACCTATCCCTTCCAAAACATTAGTAATATCGTATATTCTCCGTTTTTGTCTCACTGCTAACAAATTAGTGGCCTAAAAAAAAATACACAAGTTATGTTATGTTATTCAAAAATGATGTTTTCGTGCCGAAATTATTTTGACATGGGTGGCATATGAAACTATACTTACAATTTTCAAATCCAAAACACCATCCTTCGCCTTTTGTAGCAACGACACAAATTTTGTCGTAAGTAAACCTAAAGATTTTTCATA
The DNA here is from genome assembly GCA_949316085.1 of Hypercompe scribonia. NCBI lineage: Eukaryota > Metazoa > Arthropoda > Insecta > Lepidoptera > Erebidae > Hypercompe > Hypercompe scribonia. Next base: position 6,712,376 of record OX438972.1, on the reverse strand, counting down.
CCGTTTATATTTCAAGTCTGTCATTGTGGTAATTTACAGTGTAATTAATTTATTTTAAAAAGAATAAATGAAAATTCCTACTCAATTTTGCGTCGCGGCGGGATATTATGTTGGTAGCATTGATTAATAAAACTTTTTAATATTTACCGAAAACTAGTGATGATCTACTCATTCGACTAACTTTAATTTCTTTGTTTTTTTTTAAATGACTGTATAATAGTTAGTGGTTTAGGATATTTAAAATAGATTCAAAAACTAACTAAATCGGTTGCACGAATTACGATATTATGCTTGACTATACAAAAAACGAGATACAAATCTATTACTTTACGAAGTTTAGGTAATTTGCGATGCATGGTGTGGTCATTAACAACTTTTAAAAATTTGTAATTGACAACTAAAGTAACCAAGATATACACATATACATATGTACATTGATAGAATACTTGAATTCGTTACCATGCCATGCCATGTGTGCCATGCTTTCTTGATTTATGGGAACTGCGTATTCGATCACTTAAATAGACCATTTAAAATTTTATCATACTTACATACTAATTTTATTTCCATATTGAATAAAGTCCCTACATTTAAATTAACAGTTATAAAGATGAGTTAAGACTACATGTAATATATTGATTTACTAGCAAATTAGTTTTTTCCTGATTTTCGAAACCATTTAATTACATTAATGTTCATTAAACAAATCGAAAATTAATGTGTAAGCAAAATAAAGATCTATATATAAGTATTTTTTCAAACTTGTGTGATGAGACATTTTCAAAGTCTGAGCAAGCTCAAAACATTATCGCAGCAAAATCTTTAATAACTTAAGAACCTCTACATGCTCAAAATTTGCTATTTACTAATATTTAATGCTTAACAAACGCTATTCATGTATTTAGTTCCGGGGTGTAACGATTTCAAGAAAATAACCTTTGCTAACGTAATGCTTCAAACGTTACTTCACAAAATCTGTTTCTCCGGAATAACTTTTGACTTAGAGACTAGTTGCAAAAATAGAAATATAAGTTGTCCAATAATAAAATAATTTTTGAATCAGAACCAACAGCTCCTTAGTTTAGCGCGTTTACACAAACTCTTTAGCTTTATAATATAGATGAAAATGATATTTGAAAATTGAAATGGTCAGAACTTTTAAACGAATGGTTTTCTTCAATCAAATTCAAATTTCTTCTGTATACACTTTTGGAGGTATAACACGATAATGCAATTACCAGTTATTAACGTGCCCAGATTTTCAAGCAAAATTTTTACCTCTCGATAAATGGTTATCAAAAAAATGTCACGCCATGGTTTTGTTACCGCAATAGGGTATATGCACGTCACCCAAAAATGGATAAAACTTTTTTATTTGTAAACTTTTTTACTAAAAAAATATATTTATGTAATTATTTCTGATATTTATTTCAATTTAATTGTGAAATTTAATAATTAAATAGAGCCTATTTGAAAATTCCCTCTGAAATTTTTAAAACACAACGCTATTGGTGGCACAAAACGTGACGTCAATTTACCCTCTGACGTCTTCTGATCGGCCAACAAGTTATTTGTATGATTTCTCATGATTTTTATATATTTCATTTTTCTATTCTTATAGAAAAATGTAATATAAGAAATAACCGCAAAACATTGCGGTTTTTTCAAATAAAGTTATCAGTTTTCTGTGTTAAATTATTAAATTTATTTGTATGGATATAGTAAAGGAAGTGCCAAATAAATACGACAAAATTGTTACTCTAACAATTAAGTTGTGTTGCATGTTTCCATTTGTATATATTGTACCTATATCTACACTAATATTATAAAGCTGAAGAGTTTGTTTGAAAGCGCTATTCTCAGGAACTACAGGTCGGTTATAATTTTTTTTTTGTATTGGATAGCCTATTTATCGAGGAAGGCTATAGGCAATATATCATCACGCTAAGATCAATAGGAATGGAGCACCAATGAAGAATGTTTCAAAATCGGGAGACTTTGTTCCCATTGAGAGCTTCCGCTGTTTGCGCTGCGTAAACAGTTAACGTTTTGCAAAAATCATGTATGAGAGAATTGTTCCCTTACTCACCTATATAAACGAAGTCGTGGGTTAAAGTAAGCGTCAGCCCAAAGTAACTATTCCACGCGGACGAAGTCGCGGGCGGAAGCTAGTATTACATATATTGACAATATTTTCCGTTAAGCAGGCTATATTTTAGTCGAAGTTGTAAACGAAACAAGTGTGTGCAGTCAACTAACTAAAAATTATTTTTATATATATTATATCACTTTTTAATATCACAATCATTATAATAAATATTTATTCACTTTGCCATGGCAATAAGTTGAAGTAGAAAAAATAACTCGCTTACTTAGTGAACCAAATACTTCGTTGTTGACATGAGTGTAGTATGTCGTCACAAAATAAGCGCGTCAAAATAGCCGTGTTTAAATCCGCGGAACAATATAACGGTTTTAATCTTTTTTAGTTTAATGGTTTATAGTTCAGACATATTATATTTATTTTTGGTAATGTAATTAATCTCTAGTGGAAACGTTCTTAAAAATAAAAAAAAACATGCGTATTCCCTTTTAATACTAAATAGAGCTGTGTCACCTCATTTCTTAGAAGGAAAACTAGAAAAATGATATTTTTTTAGGCACCTAGTCATAGATACATTCTATGACGAAGATTTAATTTAAACATACATTTATATTTAAGTAAGCTCCAATTTTATAAGAATTAAGTGTACCTTTACAGGGAACTCTAGAAAAATTTATAAGCTTCATTACATCTGATGTAAGTTAAACATAATAAATCGTGGTCTAGGTTATAAGTCCAGTCTCACTTGTATGCAGTTATAGTCATTGATCATTAGATTAGTAATTACGGACCAAGAACATACACATTGCAATCAAGAGCTTGATCTTGATTAAAGCAAACATCAGTTTGGTACTCAATGAGGCGCCAATCGAGGTTAACGCAGTGACAGGTGACAACAACAATCATTAAAATGGGTAAATGCATATCTAGGAAGACTTAAATTGTAGTAAACTATAGAACAGAGATATTTTTATAGGTTTATATTTTGTTTATGGAAAATATTTTTTTAATATTTGCAGTGTAGGAAAGAGATATGATGAGTGTCCTGTCAGACTAGACTGTATTAAATACAAAAAGGATATTAAAGATACAATTATACAATATTATTTTCAAATCATCATCTCTTGTTTGCAATTTCTTGAAGTAGATCACATTTTCTTCTTTCAACCAGCAGCACATCATCAATTTCCTTCTCCATGAGTTGGATTTTTTTAAGTTCTAAAGTTTCTTTGATTTCCAGTTCTCTCTTCCTCAATGCTAGCTCCTCCTCCCTTAATTTTAAATTCCTTTCATAAATGTTATCTCTCCACTGTTTTTGTTCTTCTTGCTTCCTTAAGTATTCTAGCCATTGTTTTTCCAATTGTATTTTACTTTGAAATCTGTCCGATTCTATTCTATTTGCCAGTCTAATTTTTCTCATTTCAATCATGGGCTTGGCTTCATGGTTTAACTCATGCATTAATTTATTAGATCTGTGAGGATGTTTTTTCTTTTGTAAAACATCTGTGACTGTGTTAGGGTCACCATCAATATTATATTGAATATATATATTGTCCATTGCTTTAAAATACTTGAATCTTTCATGTTGTCCACTGTCTAAAGATTGCTTATATTTCTTTGTTAATGCATTTATTTTCCATCTTACTTGGTCAGGGGTCATCTGCAAAGTTATAAGGACACTAAACAATATTAAATTATTGAATTATATATTACAGAGCAAATATTGATGATTGCAAAATTTTTGTACAGAACTGTTTTTGTTATTCACAATTAAATTTAGTAGACATATAGCTGGTAATAAAATGTTGTCAACAATAGCCTTTACATACATACATACATACATAGGACATAGGCCTGTCTCTTAAAAGGAGGATTTGGCCTCCTAGCTGGTCAGACAGTTTGGTACATGGTTTGTGCTAAGTCTTTCTTCTCCTAGATTGTGATATTGTCCTGGGTAGTTTATTCTCTTAGTTGCCTCTTACAATACTCACCCAGAATATGAACACAATCCATATTCTTAATTTGTCACCACACAGATAAGTAAGTTATAGTATTGTACTTTTATGTAAGTCAGTAAACCATTCAACCAACCATTAACGTCTTAATGGAGGTATAAGTTTTATATTCACATACAGCAATTTTTCAAAATTAATGATATCGTAAACTTCATTACCACATATCTATGGTTAGTTATGTATTTATTTTAAGAAGACTAATAAACTCTATGGTTGGCTCTGTGATTTGCTCTGAAGAATACACATCCTAGATGAACAAGACCAAAAATTTTATTTTGATCTTGTTCATCTAGTGAGTATATGATGATTTGAGTTTAATATTATATTTTACAGTAATGGAAAAGGTATGATCAGTGTTTTCTCAGTATAAATTTAAACACAAAATGTTAAAGTTTCTACAATATTTATAAACTACAACTATACAGAACAACACTGCAAGGGAGGAAAATTTGAAACAAATCCTATACCAACCCATCTGGGTTAGCAGCAACCACTGTGGTATAGGTAGGTCAAAGCTTCCATTCTAAGGAGTGTCCTATATCCATCACTGAACTATTAAAAGCAGTTGACGATATCATTAAATAAAAAGTAAATTAAATGATACCATACATACTTCTATACTATAATCTCTTAAGTTTTCTGCTATTGCTATCCATATTCTCGTTTTCTTTTTAGGTGTTTCTATCATCTCCAGTTTTTCTTCATATAATTTTAACAATATCGAAGTAGCTCTAGCATTCCAAATTGCACCTAAAATTTTAATTATTTATAAAGAATTGCCTCAATGAAAATGTAATCTAATTTCACACCAATGACATGTACTCACAATGCTTTTCATTTATTTTAGTATCTTCGTTAAGAGGAATTTCAACAGTGGTGCTTTCACAAATTTCCAGGTGATCTTGGGAAGCTAGGAAGAGATAGTACAAACTATTAATATATAAAAGCTCTTTAAAAATCAAAAATAATATTTGATTTAACTACTACCTAAGGTATTACATTACTTACGTTCTTCTAAAATACTGTAAACTGCATTCATTCCACATATATTCATTTTTTTCGTATTTTATGTTTAGATTACATACACAATCCGGTTACAAAATTCTGCTATTTATGATAATATAATGTCAACTGTCAAATATGTCTTCCTTTCTTTTGTTGAGGTGACAACCACCTGAAAAATTTCAGCTATTGCTGCCAATGCCAATGTATTTAGTCCCAATTCTAAAATCTTTCGCTCTTCAAATTGTCGGTGGTAAAATTAATGATCAAAAGTGTTGAAAATTGACAAATAAATCAATAAATGCTATTGCAGTATGTTTTTTATTTGTGTTTTGTAAAAATAACAAATATCGATACATTGAATTTAATGTTGTGCTGTAATGTAGAGAGTTGTATGTATATTTAATTTTTATATCAATATAGTCCGTCAAGAAAATCATGAAAAAAATTGAGAGTGCCACTACACACATTAATGTACTGGTATGCCGGAATACTTCGACTAAAAAATTTTGATCGTTTTTGAAGTGAAACTTCTTTATCGGAGTTGGAAAAAAATTTAGTGTAACATTTTTTCGTTACGCGTCACATTTTGCCGTTACGCGCCATCTTTTTCTTATCCCTACCACGCGTGATTCGAATACTTTCTCCAGCGGAGTAGGGATTGGTAAATGTCTCCAATGTATTTTGCGGCCCGTTTTGAGTAGTTACATTTTTGAAATCCAGGTGGCGATTGCATCGACTTCGGACGGGTTTAAATTATTTTTTTGAAAAATAACGTCATAAAGAAGTTTCACTTCTTACGAGTGTACGCTAGTACACGCACAGATTTTTTTTAGTTCTAGTACAAAATAATTATTAAATGATACCAAAATTCCTCCACAAACCCTCGTAAGGATTGTGACTACAACATTAACTCATTATAAATATCTTGAGCGAGTCAAATAAATAATTTGGTCTTATAATAGATTGTAATCTGAACGAATTAAATTGTGAATAAATTAATTAGATAAATTGAAGTATGTATTTTCAATTTTTACTTTTCTAAGTGTATCTTTATCATGCTGAATTGAAAGTAATTTAGCATGATAAAGATAAACAGAAACATTTGCAATAATACTTTGATATATTTATATGAACATGTCAAATAGTATTAGGCTCCTAAAATATACCGGTAACTTGGTCAGCGAGTTTTGACCTAGCGGGCATACTACCGGTATAATCAAGCCATCGACACGCCGCAGAGCAACAATTTCTATGTTATATTCACTTAAAACAACGTAAGCAAAACAGTCTACGTTTAACGCCATCCAGCGTCGGTAATTGAAACTGCCTCGGTGGCGCAGCGGTAGTGAATGCGACTACTGTTATTGTGGTCTTAGGTTCGAATCCCCGGGTCGGACCAAATGTTTGTATGGTCTGCAAATATTTTTTTCGAAGTTTGGGTGTTTTCTATGCATTTACAAAAACAAGTATATAAGTATTCTATCAGTCAGTCTAGTTATCATAGCACAAGCTCTGCTTAGTTTGAAACTAGATGACGTTGTGTGTCAAATGTCCAAAATATTTATTATTTATTTATATATAATTAAAAACATATAGTCGACAACGCTGGCTTTATAAAGACTTATTCAGGTTTGTATTTTCTTTTTAACTATTACTTTAAAATCTTATTTAATTAACGAAGAACAAATCAAACAATATCAGCTGCACGATAAAAAACATCTTCAAAATTGAATAGCAGTTTCCCAGTTTCAAATTTTGCCATATACTGCATAAAGACTGCGTACGAACACGACTGTTGTTTGGCATGCTAATAGTTCCTTCACCTCCATAACAAGGAAAAATTGCAGAAAAAGCTAAATTATCACGAAATAACAAGTATGAACAAAGATTTGGAAAGTTCAAGTCTTTGTTTTAAATGTTGCCAGTTAGTGTCGATATTTAGTTGCAAATTTATATTTTCTCTATGTCGCATTGTATGTGTATCTATTTGCTTTGGTCCGAAAATTTCTGTTTATGTAGTTTTTAGTAATAAGCATATTAAGAAATTGATCTGGTGGATATTATTTATCAATCTCCAGAAAATAACTTTATAATTCACTTTTTAAAATTTTGTAAAATGTGGCAACATTGTCAATGGTAACTCAGACTTTGACTTTGATATGTCAGTTAATGTTGAAAAACATTTTTTTTTTTTTCAATTATTATCATTTAATTTTATGTGTTAAAATGTAGTAACATAGTAAGTGACCGATTTTTGGATGATCTATATACTGGTACTACTGCAGTGACGTTGATTTAAACAATGAATACAAAAGAACTTGTAATGTTTCTAAGCGAAACAGTTCAAAGCAGTAGTGAGAGCGAGTCAAGCGGTTGGAGTGATGTTTGTAGCATAAAGGCCGAGAGTTCTGAAGACGAAAACGAAGATGGTGATGACGATGATGATACATTATTTTTCCCTCTAATGCAATATCTTATACGACTGAGACGCAAAAGAGTGGATGATTATTTGCATATAATAGACTCTTGGACAGATTCTAAATTTAAAAATAAAATGAGAATATCTAGAAAAACAGCATTTCGGCTCATTGGTAATACTTTCAATGAATACAATAATAAGAGTTATTATGTTTTTATATACTCACTATGTTTGTATATTATGTATTAATTTTATACAATTTTTTTTATTATTTCAGGTGAATTAGAAAAGTCAGGATTTATTGCCTCACATAAATTTGGATTAAAACCGCTGGAACCTAAACTATGTTTTTACATATTTTTATCATTCATTGCTAATACAGAACCATTGACTCCTATAGCATCCAGATTTGATATTTCCATCTCATCAACATTTAGAGTAATAAGAAGAGTTGTCGCTTGGATCTTAACCAAACTAAATGAAGCCATAAAATGGCCACAAAACTTGGAAGAAATACAATACATATGTGATGCATTTCATTCTAAAACTGGTATTGCAAACATGGTGGGAGTTATTGACTGTACTCATATTAAGATAGAGAAGCCCAAAAATCCAAGAGACTATTGTAACCCTAAGGGATACTTTTCAGTTATCTTACAAACTACAATTGATGCAAATTTAAGATTTACTAATGTATTTTGTGGAGAACCGGGCTCTTCAAACAGCTCTAGAGTACTGAAGAAGTCACCTCTGTATCACACTGCTACACAAAACAAAGACCTATTGTTTCTACATAACACCTTCCTAGTGGGTCACTCAGGATATCCTTCATTACCTTGGCTTTTACCACCATTTCGCGAAAACAAGAGACTAACATCTCAGCAAAGAGAATTTAATTCTTTACATATAACAACTAGGAAATTAAGTGATAAGGCATTCAGTCTTTTAAAGGGAAGATTTAGAAGAATAAAACGATTCACTGTGTATAGAAATATAGACTTTATAACTGACACAATTGTTGCTGCATGTGTTATTCACAACTATTGTCTTGAGGAAAATGATCATTTAGAAGAACATGATTAAGCCTAAATTGTATTAATCAGAATCCTTGATGATATTTTTTATATTAGATTGAGGGGAGACATTCAATTTCTACCCTGAATCACAACAACAATGGTAAAGCCAGTCTCTTTAGTTATTATTTCATGACTGATACCATAAATTTATACTTAGATATATAAATGTTAAAACAGCAGAATAATCCTTCTTGGCGGTATTAAGTGTTGTTTTCTAGACTGTATTTATCTGAAATTATGTGCAAAATACCAATTTGTACATCGGCTCTTTATTAATTGCCTACTGTGAAATTATATCTTCTATTCCTAACAATTTTCTTAGAAGAGCACATTTCTCTTTTTCAATTTTTAGCATTTCCTCCTGTTTCTTTTCTTTTAGTTGTAATTTCTTTAATGCTAGTGTTTGTTTGATTTCTAATTCTTTTTTCCTAAGTTGTAATTCTTCTTCTCGTAAGCGTAAATTCCGTTCATATCGTTCATCTCTTATATGTTTTTGTTCTTCCTGCCTCCTTAAATAGTCCATCCATTGATTATCTAGTTCTACTTTAGCTCTTCTTTCAACTCTCAACTTTCTAAAAGGTGTAGATGATTTTAATGACGTATGTTTTTTACTTTTATCTTTATCTAAGTCATCTTGGCCATGCATCACGCCTGATGCTAATCTGTAAGTGCCAGAATTATCGTTATATTGTCCCAGTATCTGATGCATTTCATTAAAAAATTTGAATGTCATCGTTCCTTGTCCATTATCAATGCAATCTTTATATTTTTTTGTTAAAGCATTAATTTTCCACCTGACTTGATCTGGAGTTACCTATAAGAATGTAATTTAGAGTTTTTGAAGTACTGTAAATTGTTTAATTTATTATTCAGTATATTTATTATATGTGGAATAATCCTAAAAGTTAAGTAAATCAAATTTTTTTGTTAAATACAGAAAAGTATGAAGTATAAAAGTTTATAGATAGGAACAATAGATTTACAAAAATAGAATAGTATGATATTTGAGTAAATCAATTAACTACAATGTAAGAAAAAAATATAAGTACATTTTTGAGTTCCTGCTATACCTATTGATACACAATCTTCTACTTAAATTAGAAAGTTAATGTAAGTACATTCATAAATGTCATTGTCAGTCCTAAGTACTATATCTAAGTACCTCAACATTTAAAGCTTTTAACTCTTCTGCCATTGATATCCACATTTTGGATTTCTTTTTTGGGTTGTCCAACATGTGCATTTTTGTTTCATATAAGCTCAAAAGCATAAGGGTTGCATTTTTAGTCCAAATTACATCTATAAATAAAAAAACATAGTTCTTATTTGAAACATTTGGCTTGTATACATGAATGTAAGGAATAAGTCAAAGTCAAAACATACTTTGTTTATTAGTTTCATTTACTTCAGTTTCCTCTCGAGTCATTGTGTGACTGTGATTATAGTTAGTTATAGTCAAATTCGGTTTATATGTAGTTGCTGAAAATAATTAAAAAGATCAAAGCCATATCAGGGCATCCATATTCATGTATACCAGTTTCCTGTATGTATAGTACAACACGCATTATATTATAAGGTAAAGGCTGTATAGCCCAGATACCCTTATTTGACACTTTGTTTGTTTACTTACATTGATTGTCCAACATAGCGAGAACGGCAACATTGTTATCAATGTTTTCGTCCATTTTGTGTCATAAATTAGGTGTTTTCCAACTAACAAAGTGCTCGTGCACAGTGATGTCTCACAGGCTCATAAACCTCTCATGGACCATTGTGTAATGGCATTTACTAATTATTGCAAAACGTATTGTAACTTAATTCAGGGAGAGCTGTCAGATGATAATCTCGGAGATCCTGAATTTTTTACGTTCTTATTACTTTTACATCGTTGTATTGTGTTAATGACATCAGATCAGACAGAAAGATTTTAAAAGCTGGCAATGTAACTGTGAGCAACGTTTAGTTTACAAAGAGCGAGGTTCAAGTATCCCAATCGTGTGCCAAAACGTGCGAATCCAAAACGAATCGTGCCAAAACCAAACAATAATGTTCAGACTATGAATCGCATTCATATCAATTCAACAGCCTTTAGTAGTTCGCTGTTGGATATGGACCTCTCCTATGAACTGCTATACCATGCTAATCAAACAGGTGAGTATAGGATTTGTTGTAAATTGCATTGCACTGGGCTTATTGTTGTAGTCGTCACATGTTAATAAAATTCGATACCACATTTAACAGCAGATAAATGCATTGAGATATGTACCTACATGGAAGTTGTAGTTGTAGTATGAAGTTGTCTACATGGAAGTACACACAAGTAATAAAGTCGGAACTGGTAAACCATTTTAAAGCTTCTAAAATAAATCCTCATATTTACATATTTAACTTTCTAAGTAGCATATAGTTTCGTGTATTTAGTGTGAATAAAAAAGTAAAAAAGATGAGTAAAAAGGTTTAAAAGAATCCTTAAATACAAGATTGAGCGTTTTTATACATTTTCCGAACCGAATGTGAATAGGCAAAATGATTGGTCTATAAATTCGTACCCAGTTGTCAATAATTTGACACTACGTTTTGACATTCGTTCGTTCATTGATGTGACGTGACGTGACACCGAACGATTACTGCTTTAGCATTTTTAAAATAATAAATGTTATTTATTAATCGTTATTTATATTGATTAAATAAAAATGGCACATTGTGGTGACTTTATTAAAAGTCAATTTCCACTGATAGATGAAGAACTGAAGAAATATGTTGAAGGTATGGTTTCTGTAGGTTATAAAAAGGATTTTTCATTTGTATTTTTTGTGGTAAGATTAATTAATTTTGTAATTTTTTTCCACTTTAGTGATCCTTCATCTTTAAGTGGTTCTTAATATGTAATATGTGTAATATAATAGAACTGTAATAAGATGCTTTAAGCCATATTAACTATGTTTTTAAAGGTGCCATTTTATGCAGTATGTTGATTTTTAGATATTTTGGACGGTAGTGCTGGAGAGTTTGAGGATACAGAGGAGGTTTACGAAGCAGTGGGCGAAGTACTTCAGGGTATCTCCGAAAAATCCGAAAAAGATATAAAGTTTGTTTTTTTGTTATTCAATTTGTAGTATGTTAAAAAGTCTTTGATAATAAATCTATATTATTTGTGTTCTTATTACAGAGATATATGTGCACAACTGTTGCATATGCTACAGCCAGATAAACCAGACAACAGTAATGGTCCTAGAAAAGTGCTGGATGCACCAATACATTTAGCCTCTATGACAACTACCAGTAATGAATCAGATGAACTTAAAAGTATATGGATACAATCTAGGGATGAAAATTTGGTATAGTATAATTATATACATATATGCTTTACAATTATGTGTTTATATTTTATAAGCTCAATTAGTCAAATAAAAACCTTTTATAATGTCTCCTAATTTATATTATGAAAAAAAAACTTTCATTTGTTAAATTATCACAAGTTTTGATTATTATTAGCCATTAACATATTTATTGTAATACATCTATTTATTTGATTATATCTTAGGGCAACTTACCCTTTACCTTTGGCCTTAGTGTAGATGTTATATGAATTTTTGTTATTTTTTTTTTCAATCTAGTATTAACATTGGTTTAAAGAACTTTACATCATTTTATAATGTTTATAATGTAGTATATATATTACTTCATCACAGATGTTAGTAGAATCTATAGATTGTCATTCAATTGTCTTGATTTTAAAGACACTTTAGAAATGGTTAAGGTTTCACTCAAAAAAATAATAAAAGTACTAATTACTGCAGATTTTTCTAGTTTAAAAAATATTTGTTATTTTCAAATTTTCTATAAAATGTGGCTAAACTGTTGCAAAGGAATTATTTTAATAATAGAAATTTAATAAAATATATTTTTATAGAAAGTAGACGCAAGAAAGTTAGAGAAAGCTGAAGCAAAACTACAACAGAAACAACAAAAGCAAAAAGATGCTAAGGTACCAATATCGGCACCAATCCTACAGACTGCAACAGCATCACAAGTGACCTCTAAGAAGGATAGCAAGTTAGAAGCTAAGGGAACAAATAGGACACAGGATATTAGGATAGAGAACTTTGACATCGCTTATGGTGACAGGTATGTTTCTTACAGAGAAAAGGAACTCTAACTATTTGCATTAAGCTACAATTTTGTACATCAACCAGATTTAAATAATATGGTAACCTGACTACTTACACATTTCTATATACAAATATATAATAGATAAATTGCATCCAGTAAACTGTTAAATTAAAAGGTGTAACTGATAAATTACTATTATGTAGTACACAATTACTTCATAAATTATTTTGACTTTGTTATAGGGTCTTATTACAAGGCGCTGACTTAGTGCTAGCATGTGGACGACGTTATGGTCTTGTAGGACGAAATGGACTTGGTAAAACTACACTTCTCAGGATGATCTTTTCAAAACAGCTTAAGATACCTTCTCATATATCAATATTACATGTAGAACAAGAAGTTGTCGGTGATGACACAATAGCACTACAGAGTGTCTTAGAATGTGATACTGTTAGAGAAAATTTATTGAAACGTGAAAAGGAAATTACTTCTGCTATAAATAATGGGTGAGTGTTTTGTCCATAGTTCAAATTAACAATGTAAACTCTATTGTACTACTAACATGCTTATTATTTTGAATGCATGAATGGCAACTATGCCACTAAGCGGTTGTTACATCATTTTCTACTGGCACAACACTGTGTTATCCAGAAATTGTTGTTCCCAGTCTGGGTGTACTTTATATCCGTTTCATGTATGTTTGTAAAGTTCCCCCTCGACATAGTACATATACCTAACACGGGTGTTGTGTTTTAAAGGAAAAAATTACCTATGTAACCTAACATGTAATAAACATGGCAGGCCACTTTTTTTTTAATACTAAGACTGAATTATTATTTGTTGTTGTGTGGTGTTTAAGAGATGAACAAATAGAGACAGTCACAGATTTATTACCATGTTTTCAATCAATTGCATCATCAATTGCAATTTCATACATCTTGTAATTATATTGCACAAGGCAGATTAACTCATGCAGCTATGCGAGTAAATTTGCCTTGCACATTGTTGCATGTTGTTATTTCCTTATTCCATGTCAATATTTTCCTCAACATATTCTCTGACTCCAAAAGATGATTTAATTTCTGTGATAATTTCTCAGATCAACAGACCCAAGCATGTCAAATGAATTATCCGAGATATATGTGCAATTAGAAAACATTGAAGCAGACAAGGCCCCCGCAAAAGCATCAATCATCCTGAGTGGTTTAGGTTTTACCCCGGAGATGCAAGCGCGAGCAACTAAGACGTTTTCTGGTGGCTGGAGGATGAGACTGGCTCTCGCCAGAGCTTTGTTTTCAAAGTGAGTACATTTGGAATAACCTTGTTTCGAATGTTAAATTAAAGCTAAAAGTAGTTCAATATTCGAAATTAATATAAAATGTGCTTTTCTATGGCAACATTTTAGAACATTGTACACAAAATTTTTGGAATCAGTTGATATAATTATAAAAATGTTTGTATTGTTAACAATATTTCATTTAATTTGACATCTATAATTTAAAATGAGTTTACAAACTTATAATTCACATAAGTGTTTTAACCTAAATTAAAGACCGTAAGCCTCACGCCAGTGTAAATTTAATATATTTGTTGAAATTGCTTACAGACCTGATCTCCTGCTATTGGATGAGCCTACTAACATGTTGGATATCAAAGCAATCATCTGGTTAGAGAATTACCTACAGAACTGGCCGACCACACTACTGGTTGTCTCTCACGACCGTAACTTCTTAGACACAGTGCCCACAGATATAATGCATTTACATACACAAAGGATAGACACTTATAGGTGAGTATTATGGTAACATTTAATTAATATAACAACCTATAACTCCAACATTACACTTTACATTCCCAACTGAATTGGTTACTAATTCCGCTGCAATTAACGAGCTCTGACTTTTTATTTCCATTTCTTCCCTCCCCATCCCCACCTACTTTCCTTGCTCCGTTCTACTTCCGTTTCCTGTTGTAGAGCGAACGTGTATCATGTCCCTCCAGCACAAAGGGAGCGTCTTCCGACCATGCGAAGTGGTCATACCTGGCAGGCCGCGACTTTTTGGTTAATATTGGGATGTTGTGTATATGCTAATCGATGCGAGAATATCTATATCGCGAATCAGGATTAGTATGCTCCTTCTCCTCGCCTATTTGTTTGCGCTGCATGTGGAAGTCGCCACACTGTCCTCTAATTACGATAAAAAATTTCGTTCAGAAAACAATCTGTTTCTCTTATGGCCCTGCCATAATTTCAACTTCGTGAACTTTTCGTTGTTCGTTCAAGCAGTTTTACTCTGAAATGCGTTTCCTCTTGAAGTTAGAATGCATACAAACCGTTGCGTATTTAAAACAAAAGGTACTTAATGATGCGAAACTGTCATTAAAAAGGTAGTACACTAATCAATTACCTTATATTCATAGTGTACGAATGTAATATAAATATAAGTACAATATAAATATATATATACCTAGTCTTGCCATAAATATTGTAATAAAGAAAAAAGAAAATTGTTAACTGCAAATAACATTTATTACTTTTACAGTGTGTCAGTTTAATACATAAATATAAAACAATTAAAAATATAAAAAGCTTATTCGAAGTGGTCTCCATTGGCTGCAATACAGTCCTTTAAACGATGAGGCCAGTTATCAATAGAAGCACGCACTCTTTCCATGGGAAAATTCTTCACTGCCAATCGTATAGATTGTTTTAGGGACTCCAAATTATCATGGCGTTTAGAGCAAGCTGTACTCTCTAAAACTGACCACAAATCATAATCCAGCGGATTAAGATCGGGACTAGACGACGGCCAGTCTTCAGCTCTGATGAAGTCCGAAACGTTCGATTCCAACCAAGACTGCGTGGACCGAGCTTTATGACCCGGCGCCGAGTCTTGCTGGAAGGACCATACTTGGTTATTGAACATGGTGATGTTAAGGGGCTTAACTACCTTCTCAAGAATGGTATCTTGATACACTTGTGCCGATGTTTTGATACCTTTTTCACAAAAATATGGCTCAGTCACTCCTTCATAGCTAACACCCCACCAAACCATCACTGAAGTCGGATAATGTCCACGTTGCACTCTGTCGACTAATTGGGAAGCTTCCTTAGAGCTTTGAGCATAAATACGGTCATTTTGTTTGTTAAAATGTTGCTCAATTGTAAAAATTTTCTCATCCGTAAACAAAATTTTTCTGTGACCTCCCTTTGCGTACCGCTTCAGTAGTTGTTTCGATTTTACCACCCTATTCTTCTTTAAATTATCAGTTAAGAAATGGCCAGTGCGTCTCTTATAGGCTGCAAGTCCTAAGTCATCTTTTAAAATACGCGACATGGTTCTAGGTGCTATCTTCATTTCCCGAGATAAAATCTTTTGCTTTCGGACAGGATTTCTTCGAATTCTTTCCCTTACTGCTTTGACCACCTTTTTCGTACGAACACTACGTGGACGGCCAGATCTTTTTCTGTCACAAACAGAGGAGGTCTCATTGTACCTATTAATAGCCCGGTACACAAACATTTTACTAATACCAAGTGTATGGAGAGTTTTAAAAATTGCATTTGGCTCCATACCTACTTTGTGTAATGCTATCACACCGATTCGGTTCTCTTTATCACCCCACACCATTTTAATATCGCAAAATATTTTACAATGTATTGGCGCCAAAATGAGAAAACACAATGAACAATCGTATAAAAATGACAGATTCGAAATTCAAATGTAATATTTTTTTATAATTAAGTGTAACAGTATTTATGGCCAGACTAAGTATATATGTATTTATTATGTATGAATATAAACTTATGTAAATAATGCTGTGTAGTGTATATTTTAATTGTTCAATTAAATAAATTATGCGTGCCTACCTCACAAGATTTCTACACCACCGTAAGGTTGACTGGTAGTCAATGATCTGGGCATGGGCATTAAGTCCGTCGATATACAAATGTCATATAAATAAATGAAATTGCAGGTAATTTATAAAACACCGAATACGACTACAAACCTTTAAAGTTAAACTCATGAAGACAAATTCACTACCAAAACGACATACAAAATATATGTATAATGGTCCTTAAGTATATTTCATTTTATCTCTAGGGAGGTAAAGTATTTCAATAATAAACTACTACATCAATGACATGATTTTTAAAAGCATTCTTCGACCTGTTGTTAACTGCAATTTACTTTAAATGCAGCTTATTTTATATACTGTTATTTAAAAAAAAATGCTACAAATTATTTTCCCTGTTTCAGAGGTAACTATGAACAGTTCCACAAGACTAAAACAGAGAAACTAAAGAACCAACAACGTGAATATGAAGCACAGCAGCAACACCGGGCCCACACACAAGAGTTCATTGATCGTTTCAGATATAATGCTAACCGTGCATCTTCTGTACAGAGCAAGATCAAAATGCTTGAAAAACTGTAAGTAAACCTAACCTAACAATATATAACCAATCCGCGGTAACCTCTTTGGGTTTATTTGGGTACTAAATATATAATTGCTAATTACTTTTCGAACTTGTCCTGAATAACATTTGCTATTTTTCAGGTAATTTATTCGAATAATAAGTGATTAAATATTTTTCAAATATTGTTTCGTATAGATTGTTGGTTTTGGGCGGTATAAACTTATTTTTATTAGAGACAGATCTCACAAATCCAGGACTAGTTTTTTGAGTTATGTTGTTGTTGGTTTCTTTTAAAGGTTTATTGGTGCACCATTGTTATGTAACGTATGCTAAATATATAACATATAACACATATTTAGCACACAGTACATGCCCAGTCTTGAGTGATACTACCGGGTTTCAACGTTTCAAATTTAATGAATTTTAAAATTATAAGTAATTGTGAATTTAACTGCAAATGTTAACTATTTTGAAAATAATTAAGTTTGTGACCACCACCGAATCAATCAGGTCAAAATGTGGAATGAAATGGAAATCGTAGTAACGCCCGTATACACATTCATAATGAGATATTTCAATATTTTAGTTATTACATTATACGCAGTGTGTTCAAAAAGTATCGTGAATTTTAAATTTTCGCGGGTTACGTATATTCGAATTTCGATTTTTTTTGTGGCGTATAGTAATATTTAAAAAGGTTATAATAAATGTATAGGTCATATATTATATTAACTAAAGTCAACAAGCTTGTTGATCTTTCGCGTTGTTGAGTTTTAGGGCAACAGTGTTGACACTAAATCGTATAAATTATATTTTTGAAGACAAGTTCATTATCTAAAAAGTGCTTTTTGTGAACAAGAGTTAGGAGGGTATTTCAAAGGTTATTATTAATTTGTCTATACGGAATATTTTTTACAGTACAATTTTGTGGGTTCGAACCCCACATGGGACAAAACTTTGTGTAATCCGCAAATGATTGTTTTGAGTTTGAGTGTTCTTTGTGTGTCGTATAATTTGTAAAGTCCCCTGCGACACAGGGACATATTCATGATGCAGGAGTTGTCTTTTTTTAAAAAAGGCAGTTAATTATCATCATCTTGGTTGGAAGATGTCCACTGTTGGACATAGGTCTCCCCAAACATCACTGCAACAACCAGACCTGTTCAGCCTGCATGAGTATAATATTTAGTAAGATCACTTTTTATTGCACAGACCTGAATTGAAACCAGTAGAAAAGGAAGTAGACGTTGTGTTACGATTCCCAGAAACGGAACCTCTTTCGCCTCCCATACTACAGTTGAATGAAGTTGGCTTCTACTACTCTAAGGACAGGGTTATATTCTCGAATGTAAATCTCGGAGCTACGTTGGAGTCTAGGATATGTATTGTGAGTATATATAACTTATTATATTGTTTATTATATAATATCAACGTAAAGTCTATTTTCAACGGTTTTCTACACTAATATTATAAAGAGGCAATAATTTATATATTGGTTTGTATTGAATAAACTCAAAAACTAATGAACCGATTATAGACATTTTTCACTACTACTACATTATTCTTGAGTGACATAGGCTATATAATTACTATAAAGAATTCATGATCTCTGCAATAACTTTAATAATGTAACCCAAGGTTGCTGATAGAACAAATAAAATATTTAACAATATTAAATACAATATTAATATCTATAAAAAAACTTCCCTTACCACATGTCCAGCTATTGTAGTTACGTCACTGTGACCACTTCTTTACATTTTAAAAGTTGATAGAAATACCGACCAAAATCAGACTAGGTTATCCCACACCTTTGGATTGATCCCTATCTAAATAAGTCATTTTATATTTAAGTGTGTTTCAATACTTGTGGAACACTTTTTGAATTATTCAAATCGGCAATTCTATTATAATTATAAAAATTAAAAAAAAGACAATGTGACAATGATTGTAACATCTATTAGCACCGGCACCAGGACCGGACGGGTCACTCACACTTCGGATCCGGATGTTTACTGTTGAGATATCGATTCGATTACTCTTACAGTAATAAGTCCCAGGAAAACTTTCTCGATGTTGTCATCGACCTAAGAAAAGAGTGCTTTTCTCGTGGGCAAACTATGTGTTGCCCTATCTCGAGTACGACTTCCTTAAAATCAATATGTTTTGTTGCCATCTACAAATATCCTAAGTAGTATTTAGTTTTATTTATCCTGGAATTTTCAAAAAAATTGTTTAAGCCTTTACTTACATCTGTTAATTTAGTTTAGTTTTATTTCGTAATTAAACTACAAAAACATAATATAAAGATATATCATAATAATTAATGAATTTAAGGCCGGAAAAAAAGTTACAAAACCATTAAAAATAAAATACTTAGGTACATAATAATAAAAATTTCATGTTTTCACTAACTTCATGGTTTACTTAATTGTAAACGTCTATTCTAAGATGGTTATTGTTTGAATAAATGTATATTTTAAAAAGGTCGATTTTCACATTTGATAAACAGTTCTCAACGATTAATCAAAGAATTTCCATATTTATGAGTTCTAATTAAATGCGTATTTAAATAAGACATTAGACATTTATTAAACAAAGCCGAGACAGATTGTTGATGTAAAAAAAATGACTTGCCATTATATTCTTTGCAATAGAAACTGTTGAAATGTCATTTTAAACGAATAGATAGTAGTAGTACATATTATTAAAAAAAATCTGTAGCAGAATCGCAACTTATTCGAGCAGTATATTTCTCTATCTGAACATTGTAAAAAACATACCTTCTCCACCTCGAACGCTGTCAGCAAACTATTTTGAAAATAACGTTTAAAAATCCTGAAGTTATCTTACCAACGAACTGTACTCAGACGGGAGACAGCTTTACATTTCTGCCGCACTTTCCCAGTTTTATAAAGTTGCGAAAAATATAGCGCGAACGTCTCACAAAACACTTAAGTGGGACATACCGAGATATCGTTTTGCTTTTACTCAACAATCTTATACATATAAAGGACCCTTTCTATATAATAAATTATTTAAAAGTAATAACGGAATTCTAAATATGACAAAACCACCGTCCAGAAATGACTAATTTCCAAACACTATGTCGATACTGAAAATCTGTTAAACATTGGTATTTAACATTACATATACACTATACATTTACTAATATACAGTGTAGAATAATAGCATAACATTCACAATAAAGACAATCCATTGTTTTTTTTTTAAACTTACGGAATAGACTGGACCCCATGGCACAGGAAACGTAGTGTGAGGACCAGAGATATTTTTGACCAAATAGTTAAGTGAATTAAATATGTTTATATATTTTGTAAACAAACTTGTATGAACGAAGTTTATTATTATTATTATAATACATATTGAAGTCCTTGCTGTTTTTATTACCATCTTATTGAGGTTGTAAAGACAAGTCGAAGAAAGAAAAAAAGTGTAGTGATTGTTACAGAAATAGATGTCATGATTCGTGAGAAAATTTTTACAATGGCCTAGAATGATGACACAGACCTGTAATAAATAACTTAATCATGTTTTTTACCTGTTTGTGGCATTATGTCATTTTTACTTAACATAATTACTTCATTTATGATATACCATTAATAAGTTAAATTTGTATTTTACAACTAGTCTTAGTGTAGTATCTGATTGGTTTATCTTTTATAAGAAGTCATGAAAATCAATTTATTACAGGATTTTCAGTTTCAGGCAGTTTCTTGCCTAAGAAATGTGCTATATCTATGTAATTGTATTAACTATGTAAATATGATTACATCTAATTAAATTTAAATTACAGAATTTAGTTCGTCGTAGTTATAACGAATGACATGACTTATTAGCGTATGACTAAGTTGAAGTTGAGTTAATATTATTGTTAAATTGACTGAGCCACGTAACTTTTCGTCTCAAAAGGAATAAGTTATCTTTTTTGCAACATTTTTTTGATACTTCTATTGGTCGTAGCGAGATGTAGTACAGCCGACAGTGATGTAGTACTTTCCTCGATAAATGGACTATTACTGGTATTCTAAATATCTTTTCAATTTGAAAGCATAGCGCGTTCAACCAAACAAACAAAAATTCTTCAGCTTTACAATTACATAGTCCTAGCCGATTTTCCCCACGGCAGGCAGTCTCATAGTGCGCAAGTATGTGCTAAAACATAGATACAATCCACTGTCACAACTCGATGGGACGGCTATCCAACACGACCGGGGAGAGATCAGGCACAGGGTCGACGGCTTTATGTGCTCTCCAAGGCGCGGGGTTAAGACCTCAACTTCCAAACTCCGGGCTGTTATTAATTATTTTTGTGATTACCAGAAAAACTCAATAAAAGTATTTGATCCGACCCGGGTATAGAGTCCGAGATCTACCTTGGTAGCCAGGGCCTAGCGGTTAGCGTATGCGACTGCCGTTAAAGACGTCTCGGGTTCGATTAGCATGTACATAAGTGACGGCGTATGTATTCGTGTGCCCTCAAACGCGTATGACGTTTCTTAAAAAAAAAACTAGAAACAGAAAATTAATTGGGCTTTATGAATCGTGGACATGTAATTAAAAAAATGGTAATACAAAATTCATTTATAGGTTGGAGACAATGGTGCAGGTAAAACGACGTTATTGAAAATAATTATGGGCATCCTGTCACCCACTAGTGGCATTCGCAGCGTGCACAGAGGACTTAAATTCGGTTACTTCTCACAGCATCACGTGGATCAATTAGAAATGAATGTCAATTCAGTGGAACTATTACAAAAAAGTTATCCAGGTATATTGATTTGATATTTTACATTATAGAATAAAGATTTGACTACGAGGGAATTGTCCGCGAGGTGATGGATTACGATTGCGGAGTATCACCACCTCTAATCGTCCTATGGACGTCGCAAAAGGTGACTAAGGGAGAAAACTACACAGAACATCACTATAAAGGGAAAGAAAACTTGAAACATACCTGATACCAACCCGTCTGGCTGGCATGGTATAGTAGGCTATAACCTTTTTTTTAAGAAGAAAATTATGTCCAGCCAACAGTCTACTACTGTTAAAAGTTGTTGATGTGATGTGATGTGACGAAAGAAATACAGTTTTTAAAGTACTTGCTACTCGAAAAACTGCACTAATCTATCGTCTGATAGTTTTAAGTAGTTCCTTAGTTGGTGAGTGTGTTAGGAAAATCTGCGTTTACGCGTAAAGTTTAAAGTGTAGTTTTCTTGTTTTTGTTATTATAAGTCCACGAAGCAACTATGACAAACTAAATGTACTCTACCACTCTTCACTGTGTTGCATTAGGGTTGGAACAAAGTAGATAACAAACCATCTCTAAGTATGTCCAGCAAGTAACACGCCATACCTATTTATAATACAATAATAATTAGTTTGTTTAATAACAATTAGGTCCAATGTGTTAGTAACATATAACTTAGTTATATAGGTCTAATATTAGTAACATACTATGTATGTATACATACTACTACATACTATATATACATATAATACATTTTCTTTTCCATTTTCAACCTGTCCTTACTAGGACTTTCATCGCATCACGCAACCAAGGTGCGTCAAGTCTGTTGCTCAACATGGTTAGAATACCATTGGAAATAGACCTCATTTTTGTCTTTAATGCGTATGATCGCGTAGAATGATGCACTAAGACGCGGTTGTCCCAATAGCACCCTAAAGCAATTGTTGTGTTGTACCTTCAGTGTCTCTAGCGATCGCTTGGTATATTCAGTCCACAGATTGTTTATATAAGTAGACTGACAATATACCTTAAACAGGGTGATTTTCACCTCTCGACTACACTGAACAAACCTGCGTACCAACATGTTGCCCCTGACCGCCAGAGACCTTCACTCTCGTTCAATATCTGCATCGTCTCTAAGGTAAAAGTAACAAATATTGTCAACTATAAAGGCTGATTTATTCATGTTTATTAATCATGTTCGGATACTTCTAATACGAGGGTTCGGTAAATAATTGAAGGTTGGTTCTGGAAATCCTAAAATCAGAAAATAGACAATGTACGAGTATTTTTAAACATTATGAAAAAGGAACACGTTTATAATTATTGAAGCTGTGACAAATTATAATTTGTTACATCATAAATCATATTTGATTTGTATTCTGTATATTGCTAGTTAGTATGCGATGGTGTTGATTTTCCAAGCGATTAGAAGTTATCTAATCGCGTGTCGGCTGGAGCGACACTTAGCCTATCATAATGCATTGTCCATTAAAGGGACCACTTTCAACGGAATAATCATAGTCACCAAGAGGTTTTTCGGTAATAATGATCCAATCAAATATGCAAGATACAATGTTATGATTCCAGGTAATTTAGAAAATAAAGAACCAGGCAAAACCATTTAATTAAAAAACTAAAAAATGGATTTATTTAGATGTAATACGATATAATTGGAATATGATAGCAGTTAATTAACCATAATTTTGTACTGATCATAATTATAAATGACTACTGGGTTTTTTTTCCGTATTCATCATTTTTTTTAATGTTTTGATCAAAATGGTTAAACACGTTGCGCTGCTTCCCTTATTTTTGCGTTTTCTTGGCTGTTTTTATTTTTTTTTAAATGATCACTAATAAATTTCTTCAATGATCCTGGCCGCAGTGTTTTGGTCCTATTATTTTCTCTTGACTTCCTTTTATTTCGTGATCTAGACGAGAGTTCGGCTAGGCCGAATATTATAGGACCAATAAAATCTGTGTTTTCGGCGGTTTTGGTCTTAACGTTACTGCTTCGGTTAGTGTTAATTTTAGATACACTCAAAGGTAAAGCAGAGTAGGATTCCATAGCATCAGATCGAAAGGTCGCTTCTGTTCCAGATAGGTCGATGGTGTTTGTTATATTGCCTTTGAATTTTATGAACCGTTTCCATCGCGTGGATTGATCTAAATTTCTATAAACATCCAAACCATCATCCAATTTCGTCCTATAATCATTGTTCTTAGGATAAGCAAACGTTGACGAATATATCAAAACTTGTAACTGCAAAAAAAGTACTGAAAAAAAAAAATGATAGTGCTGATTTGACGTGTTAGGTGTACTTAGTGCTTGGCGAGAAAACTTTCATAGAGGTCACAAAACGACAACGCCACTTTTCATTGAGTTAAAAATTTTTACTTCTTGCTTTGAATGTCCGTCGAGATAGTCACACCATTTGTATTGGATTATCGAAAAAAAGACACATTGAAATTTTACTTGTGTTTTATGGGATGAGTAATATAAGTAATTATTAGTTAACCTTAAATTTACTTACACACTGATCGGTACATGTTAGTCACAACCATATTTTCATATATTTTTTTTTATTTGCTCACAATGTTATGCATTAAGTGATTAATTTACGGCTTGATTGCGTTTTAATTAAAATTCTTTTCTTTCACTATTTGAGAAATTCTTATATGCTCAATTAGTGTGACGTTGTATTAATCGCTTTAAACACAGTACAATTAATTTCAATTTTAGTTTTCATGTACCTCGGGAATAACTAATAGTGAATACGAAAAGCAAGCTCCATTTTTCTGAGATATTTTTGCTTTAAAGTATAGTAATTTTCACATTATATTAAATTTATGTACAGGTTGTGGTGCAAATAATGAATGAAACTGTAAAAATAGCACGTCCATCGGAAGTAATGGTTATTGGAATATGTTTTTTTTATTAAAAGAAAACAATATACTGTAACTGACACTTAACACGTACATCAATGTCAAATCTTATCAGTGCCCTTGTGTAATTGTCATATTATTTAGAAAACCTATAATATGAAATAGACACAATGAAATTGAACAGTTTGTAAAATTGAAGGTGTAGAGCAATCATTAAATTTACTGGGTAGATGAATACCTATCGTCAGTCAATTCATATTTCGGTCTTTGATGTTCTAAAATTACGAGAATTAGCCTTCAGGTGACTTAAGATTATATTTCACTAGTCAGGGTAAGTAGGTTAAGAGAAGCAATTAGGCTTTTTTCTGGAGAATATTTTCTTGCATTCTTCTGTCCGTGTGGTGAAGGATTAAGAATACATAGTGTTACCACCCTTATTCATCCCATGGGTGTCGTAAAAGGCGACTAAGGGAACAACGTATGCAAGACAACATCATTACAAACTTGAAACAAACCCTATTCCAACCCGGCTGACTAGCGTAGAATAGTAGGCCAAAACCTCGTTACTAAGGAGAGGCCTATGTCCAGCAGTGGACTGTAAAAGGCTGTTGATGTGGATGATTTTCTTACATGAATGATGCCAAAATTATGAAATCCATGTACAGGAAACCTTTATAGAAATATCTTAAATAATTTGATTGTAACCAAAGGAACTACTGTAGAGTACTTGCCAAAATTGCATTGCTTATCACGAATAATAAATTATATACTGCTTCGTTGTTCTAACGGTTAGTATAAGCAACTGCTGATTATAAGGTATCGATTTCGATTTCCGTATTGAGCCAGTTTTCTGGTCACAGAAATATGTAATAGCAGAATTTGGCAGTTGGGGGTCTTAACCTCCGTGCTCCGTAGAGCACCTAAAGCCTGATTGATCCTGCGCCTGATCTCTCCCTCAGAATCAGAGTGAATGACTATCCGACGATAGTCATCCTTTCGAATTATGAGAGTGAAGGAACAAAAAGTACACCTGTGTTTACTAAGTACGTTGTGCTCTATGATGGCTCATGGGTACTTGAAATTGTCCGCTGTGGCCGAAACTAGGCTAGGAGAACATCATTAATATTATATACATATCTTCTAGAACTGTGTGTATTATGTTAATATATTGTTATCTAAATATATCGTAACATTTAGTCATCATTGTCAGCCTTTAATAGTCCACTGCTGGACACGGGCGTCTCTTTAGAAAGGAGTTTTTGGCCTACTATACCACGCTGGCCAGACAGTGTTTGTTTTTTGCAAATGGAGGATGAAAATATGATATTTCTTTATACAGGTAAAACAGTAGAAGAATACAGAAGACAGCTGGGTAGTTTCGGCGTGAGCGGTGACCTCGCTCTGCAAACCATTGCAAGTCTTTCTGGAGGTCAAAAGTCGAGGGTTGCTTTTGCCAGAATGTGTATGGGTAATCCAAACTTCCTCGTACTCGACGAACCTACCAATCATTTGGACATAGAAACCATTGAAGCATTAGGGAAAGGCATTTCTAAATACACGGTAAGAGTGATCTAAATATAAGTATGTATAGCAAAAATTGAACGTGCTAGACTATTCCAATCTCCAAACTGACCAAACTTGAAGTATTGACACTTTGATCTTCTTAAAAAACCCCATTTTTTTCATAGTAACAATTACAAATTCTTTCTTCATAACTCCTACATACGTAAATGAAAAATCACTAGAAAATACGTTC
This sequence comes from Hypercompe scribonia, assembly GCA_949316085.1. NCBI lineage: Eukaryota > Metazoa > Arthropoda > Insecta > Lepidoptera > Erebidae > Hypercompe > Hypercompe scribonia. The sequence continues at coordinate 6,685,805 of OX438972.1, read as the reverse complement.
TCAATGTGAATACAGATAATTGACCAGTTCATAGATTAAATTGTTTCTGCACAATATCGTTTAAAAATCTAAATTATGTTATTACAAAAATCGTTTTATCCCTCATTTGCTTGAGAAAATAAACACGACTTTAAATGTTACATCTTATTTTTAATACTATTGTATCAACCGTATATTATTACTATTCTTAATTACATACATTATTACTATTAAAACTTTTAGCTTAATCTGTTTAGTGCGTTTTTTGAATTCGAAAAAGTTCCTACGGTCTTTTTTTGGATGAAATAGATACTTTAGTCACTTTTGTGACGAATTTCATAATGTGAAACATATAAATCGGAAACAGATCAGCCTAAATGAGTCAGATTGTGTCTAGATGTCGAATGTAGAGGCAAGAATAGAAAGCGACTTTGGACGCCTGATATATTTGTTATCTTTCTGTCTTAGGGTGGTGTTATCCTGGTATCTCACGACGAAAGATTAATACGAATGGTGTGTAAGGAGCTCTGGGTATGCGGCAACGGTGACGTCATGAGTATAGAAGGCGGTTTTGATGAGTACCGTAAGATTGTCGAGAGAGAACTTGAAGCACAAAATAATAAGTAGTTCAATAATACACACACCTACAAAAAAACCACATGTATACATTATATCCATGTAAAAAATAACCTTAAATTATATCATTGTAATATAAATGTGTTTCATTATTTACTGACGATTGTTTTTTTGTCCATCTTCGATTAAGTTTTCGACATTTAATTTGTTATATTTAACAGAAAAAAAGCTATTTGGCAAAAAAATGTTTCGTATACTATTTAAAAAAAACTGATGTGAAATCAAACATATGCATATGTCACTGTTAAAATCCGAACTACGGTTAATCGTAAGATGAAACCTAATATTTATGACAATCGTTTTTTAAGCTATTGCATCGCTTCTATCGCGGGTCTTGAGCGTGGAGACCCCACTCCGACCGGCACAGCGGTGATACTTTTTAGTTTCGATATCTATGAAATATCACGCTTGTCTCTTTAGTTCAGCAACTCGCCTTTAGGTGGCATTAGTTGTTTCGGCGTTACTAAGCATGCGTAAACCCCCTCTTCGCCCCGCAATCTGATGACTCATGCCTGCTTAGAGTTTCGGCATGAGGGCACCTCTTTGTATTACTTCATGGTACGACTCTACGAAGCTCGCACGTACAATAGTGAATATCTGTACTCGTATAATTTGTGTACAAAGTGTTTTAAATATGAATAAACAAAGTGCATTTATTAATGAATAGACATGGCCTACACATAGTCATGGTAGCAATTTACATTTCTCCGAATAGAAAATTAGACGAGGTACAGCATTTTATTCATCGAACTTTACTGGAGTACACTGAAGAAGGGTCGAAAATACTTGTTACAAATGGTAATAAATTTCCACTTATCTTGGCTGGCGATTTCAACATCAACTTCGCTGATATAAAATCAGAGCGGTTGACAACTTTCACAAGAATCCACAACAAAATATGGGACCACAGTCGCAGTATTTTCCAGATATTTAGAAAAGATATCAAGTCTCAAACTTATGTTTCAATGATAAATATTCCCGAATAACCTACATGTATTGTAAGATAATAAAAATATTTTGAACAATATTAACTTCTCATTTATTTAATAAAAGAAAAAAAAATGTTTTCTTGTCGGTCACCACGCTCAAAAAGTTGAATTAATATAAAAAAAAACAAGAGAAAAAATACTACATAAAATAAATAAAAAACAGTAGCAGTCGTGGGACTGCCGATAGAAGTGAAAACGGAACTATTAAGTTGAGAGTAATTAAAACTATATGCAAAAATTATATGAAATTTTTTATGTTTCATATATAGCTATATATAATATATAATATCATATATAATATATAATAATAATAAATTTCATATATAATATATAATATCATATTCTCCATAGCTATAGATATACTATTATCATTAGCATGTCGGTGACGCGAACCGAGGATTTTACCCTCTGCCAAAACGCTCAACGCGCCTAAAGAAGTTTTCAGTTCAATAATTATGTATCTTACATAATTACATAAGCTGATAAAAAATGCTATGCAATAGCTTTACCGCGGCAGTCTCCGAGTACCACACGTCTTTTTTTTTAAACTTTTACCACTTTTCACTTGGTCAATTAACTGCACAGTTGGCCTAGTGGTTTAAGCGGTCACCACACCGCTGAGTGTTGTGGGTTCAAACCCCACAACTTTGTGTCATCCACAAATTGTTGTTCTGAGTCTGGGTGTTTTTTGTGTCCCTTTTAAGCATGTTTGCAAAATTCCCCGCGTCACTCGATTTATTCCTAGTGCGGGCGTTTTTTAAAAAAAGAAATCTTAGGATTTGCCTCAAAGATAAGAAGCTAAATGTTAATATAAACATTGTTATTGAAATAGTAAATTAAGTTAGAAAAATGACCACCAAGTTCCGTCTGTTCTTGTTGAATCATTTGGATTAGACGAATTTGAGTGAATTGTTATATTGCCAAAACGAACGTTTACCACCGTAAAGCCGAATATTTACTAAATTTTAATGGTATAAGCCCGAAAAATAATTCCTTTTTATAAATTCTTACATTTACCAACTCCTGTTGGTAAATCCTAAGATTAACCAACATTTAGCTTTTACAGTAACACACAGTGATAGTAACGAATTAATTAAAAAAAATTACTAACGACGTTCTGAGAATTAAATCTAGAATAGAATAATCTTCCATTATCATTATACAATACATAAAGAGATTGAATATCATGTGCCGAGGTAAATTATTTACATGTAATATTGATATGTAGATGTGTGGTACGGTGCTGTTTTTATTTGGTAAAACAAAAGCCATTTTTTTAAAATAAAATATTTAGTAAAACCAATAAAAAAATCTATAAAAGTAATAAATGAAGTAATGATAAAAAGTAGGATAACTATTTTTTTCTATTAGAAAGGTAAGTTTAATTTTACGAAATTTGATAACATTATGATCTCATACAACGGGTAAAAAAATATTTTAAATGAACTATCCTCGTCTTTAATTATCGTAAAATTATGACGCTGTATCTCTGAGTTTTTGGGGTCAAGGATAAGGAGAGTAAACGTCAGAGTTACCTACTAAAAATATCAAAATAAATAGCAACACCGATTAAGTCCAATTTGCCAACTGAACTTAGAGTTCAACTCTATTTTGTAGAATGCCTATCTTATGACTTAACGAAGTTATATACTTATTTTACGGGTCTTTGAAATGAAAGACATTTATAATATCAATGCAATTTTTTATTTATACCTTCAACCTCTCTCTCACTTTGTCTCCATTAAATACCTTCAGCATACATAAACGCATTGTTCGAAATATTCGAAAATATCAATGGCAATTAAAAAAAATATAATTAACTTAAAAATGCATATTTACAAATCAATGATCAAATACATAATATACAATTAAAATAATGACTACAATAGAAAGAAATTAAATTATTCAATGAAAAAGATCAAATTGAACTAAATTTCAGGCAGTACTCGACTATATTGAGACATACATAGGTGCTCTGGATCTATATGCAAGTATATATTTCACATGATATTGTTTGTATTCGTGATATCGGAGGGAAGGGTGTTTTGTTTTGAAAGTTTAATAAATTAAGTTGTATTTTAGTACTATTGACAGTATACATATATAGACATACTGGTATACTTCCATTATACCGGTTTATTATGGCAATTTATGATCGTGAATATATAGGTAAAAATTAAAATATTACTCTACCAGATCACAAAAACTAAACTAAATTACTTATGTCCAGTTGACAAAGACAAATGGCTGTTAGATCACTCGACTCTTACTGTAATAAGAGGGGTCGACGAAGTAAAAACAGATTCATAGTTACTGATGCTTTTTGCGCCTTGGTTTAGTTTTGTCGGCGTTTCGTAATACTTCAGCATACGAAAGCTCCAGTTTCCTGAGTTTGTGAATTTCCTGTGACGCAGTGCTTTGCTTGATGTCCCACGAGTCTGTTTCTGAGTTATATCCTTGATAAATTTTACCCGTACGTCCGCTCGCGCTGGGTGTCGGTGAATTAATTAGGTTTCTGTTGTAGAAAAGCATCGTGGAGCCATTCCATTCGTTCTCTGAAGGTCTTGTAAGAGGACTCACTTCGATGGGTCGGTAATCCCGCCTTTTTTTGTTGGATGACTTCTGATACGTAATTTTGGGGGGAGATGGGAATACAGGAGAATCTGCTCCCTGTCGATCTTGGCTGTGTTTTCGATTGCGATGTCTGGACTTCTTTCTAGTCGCCGCTATATATTCTAGTGGCTGACGTACCAACGGTGTTAAGACACGCTCCTTCTCCTTTTCTTTTTCTTTCTCTTTTTCCTTTTCCTTTTCTACTTTCTCTTTCTCTTTTTGTTCTTTTTCTTTAGCTTGGCTTGGTTTCAGCTTCTCCGTGATACTTTCTGCTACTGGTTTGTTCTCTTTGTTATGAGTCTTAACCTCCTTTTTGGTAACCTCTGGTACAGGCTTTTCTATTTCTTTTAAAGTAGGCGTTTCTGGTACAGTGATATCAGACATTGGAATAGATTGTTCAGACATGACAGATGACAAAACACTTTGGGTGTCATCAGTGAAGTTACCAGGGAGGTCCTCATTTGCAGGAGTAACGGGTGGAACTTTTCCTGTCGTTGTGTCATCTAGAAGCGGTAATTGCTCTCCTTCATCTCTGTTTTCCGCCGCTTTCTTAAGGATTGTAAAGATTTCTTTGAACAGTTCTCTGTACTCTGGTCTTTTACGGAATCGACTGTCCATTGGGCTGACATCATCATAGATACTGAATCGGTAGTCTTCTCCGTCAGCAATTGTACACAAAAATGAACCGGGTCTCTCACGTTCTGTTTGTGTCGCTTTGTTACTGGTTTCATCTGAGAAGCCAGAGCTTGACGTCTCCGCTTCTGAAAAGTCTGGTGTTTGTATTATTTTCTTTCTTGAATTTGTTTCCACTTTCTTAGGTTGACTGTTTCCTTTCTGCGCGTCTTCGCCATGACCACTCTCTTCATCTGTGTCCTTGACGTTAAACTGACTGTAGTCTCCAGATGTTTGCAATTCGTCTTGGAGTGACAGAGGTCCAGAAGGATTCAAAATGGGTAAAGTGGTTTTATTCTTTTTTATATTCTTGACCTGTGACAGTTGTACTTCCAAAAGAGCTTCGTACTTCTGTACTAATTCTCGGTATGGGTTGTCATGGCCATCTTCTTTATTTGCCCAGATGCCTTGTAGTAGTTTCTCTTTCGCAGTCTGGAAATGAAACAAGTTAACGATTATTTTAACAAATTAAAGAAAATATTAGGTCGGCTGAGCGTTGACAATGAGTTGTTTGTTCGTAACTGTGAAAATTGTTATTATTAACGTGACGGAGTATTATTTTCAATGAAATTGTTTCTAAGTAATGATTGTAAAGAATATTAAAGAAATTATTAAAATAGTAGAGGATTAGCTTTCAGAAAAAAATTATTCTTTTTAATATGAAATGATTTTTATATATAAAAACAACACTTGTAAATATATTAGTCAAAAATACACTCATTCCATAAATATTAGTAAATTCACATTATCAAGTTAAGTTACATGATCATTAACACTGCTCTCCATGTTAGATTATTACCAATACCACAGTCAAAATAGAGAAGTAAGCTGTCGTCATACAGTGGTAGATAGTGCAGATTGTATGTGAGGCTAGCTATAGGTACACAATAAAAAATGGGTATCTTAATATTATATACTTATATTACACATGGGAACACATACAAGTCACATCAAGTACAGTTGCATGAAGATAACTTACAATCCAATCTTTATTATGTTAGAATTAAACCAATCCGTACTATAGTTGACACATGCTTTATATCTGTCGGTGTTAGTATTTAGATATACTCCATATTCGTGTGATTTATTAAATAAAATGTTATGGTCAAGATTTGACCACGTGATTGAACTAACACACTACCTCTTTTTTACCGTCACCATTGAGTCGTAGCGTGCACCGTTCGCGTTTAGTATGTATAATAACCTGTCGGTAATGGACGTACCTTTGACTACATACGATATATCCAAAGAAAACTACTGCAAATGCGCTTCATAATGCATATGCAAAGCGTGATCAACAACATCAGGGGCAGTTGGAAAAGCTTTGTCGCCTAGAAACGAGCGAAATTAATGTAAGATTTTGTGAGGGAAATCCGATGCCAGGTTTTATTTATCCAATACAAACACTTTCAAAGGTAGTGTGTGAAAGTGGTACCTGATTCGTTTGTAAAACACCTAGGCTAGTCATTAGTGAAGTAATCGAGTCGAGTATAAGTAATCCCTCAATTCTACATCGTACTACCCGTTAATTAGTTTTGGCATGTGTTAACGCTGTTAGTGGTTTGTGTACAACGCAGAATTGTGAATTAATATTGTTAACAAGAATAGACGGAAAAGTAAATATACATAGACATTGTTAATACTAAGAAAAATATCTACAGAAGTAAAAAAAAAGCCTTTAGATAAATGTTCATAGATACATGCAAAGGTTTTTAAGCATTGAACTTACATCGAACTTAACAAGTTTGTTGGTGACGAGATCTTCTCTTGGGCTGAGTTGTCCAGAAGGCGGAAGGATCAAAGAACTAATAGCACTCCTGTCGTCGTCGTCTCCATCAAGCATTGAAGACATGTCGTCTCCTCGCTCGACACCCCTTAGGCATCTTATGCAAAGTTGTCCTTGTCTGTAATATAGAACAGAATTGAGTTTTCAGAACCATATTACAAAACCGTTACATTCACTCGACCCCATCGATTTTTCTGTAATTTATGATTTAATCTGGCACACGAATGAATCTTTAATCTACTGGAAATTTAAGCCTGCTTTAAACGTCATAAATTTTGCCAGTGGCAAGTTTTTGTAGTATATATAGCAAATAGTTTTTTAAATTGTCAGGCTTAATAGTGTAGATAATTGACAATTATTATTTTACTTACCTGACTTCTTCAAGGATAGAAAATTCTTCATGCATAGACTTCGGCTCATCTTCTCTTTGATGCCAATTCCTGAATTGCTCTTGCAGCCTGTTGTTCTCTTGGACCATGGATGCCAATTGTTCTTCAAGCTCTGTAACTCTCCTTTGTTCTTGCGCGAACGCAGCTTTGTTCTCTCTAAGTTCATCACTTAGCCTAAGTAAGTCCTCATCCTCTTTAGTCAGTTCTGGGAGAGGTGCTACCGCTTTAACCGGCGTACTGCTTACGTCAGGCTTTTTGGTGCTGAGAGATGTCTCCACAACTTTCTCCTTTTCTTTTGGTTTCTCAACATCTGTTTTACGTTCTGCTCGTCGTCTGGAGACTTCCAGTTGAGCGTTTAGGTCATCGACAGTCTTTTGAAGTTCTTCACATTTGCTTTCAAGTGTTTCAATGTTGGAGCATAAACTGAAATCAATAATTATACAATGAACCTAGGTCTTACAGATCAATAAATAGTTAACACTCGCGTGTTCTAGCTGCATCAAATGATCTGTACATTGAAATGTACCTAGATCTAAATATTTCCATTACGTATAGACAGTTTTACACATGACAGATATCATCTTGCTTTTATTTTATGAGGTATTTTAGTTTTTAATACTACGCTTACGTTTTAATGTGTTTCTTATCGGCGGCATGATCAACGGCTAGTCTGTGGTTGGCACGCTCTAAGTCTTGAATGCTCACTTCTAGTTGTTCATAAATCCGCAACCTCGAGTCGTTCACCTCGCGCAGGGCAACCGTTTGTTTTGTTAAGTACTGTAATAAGAAATTTTGCATTTTTAGTAGGTACATTATTATAATTTTATAGTCTACGCTAAATTAATTTTTGCCTCATGCGTAATAGTGCCATGCGTAATATTCAATTTAATGTAACATTTTACGTGTATATAACATTTCTCTTCAGACGTGTTGTTGCTTAAGACGTGAGTATTGTACCAAAATTAATTTAAATCATAATTTATTATAGAATCATATGTCTTTTATCGTGTGCTCACTGTAAATTAATTTAGCTTTTTATTAAAAGTTGGCTATTGGACCATATAACGTTCGTCTTGATCGTAGTTAAGTCTCACCTCGATTTCTTGTGTTTGATCCTCGATGACATTTTGATGTTGGCGAAGTGCTGTCTCGAGTTCCTTGTTCCTCTCTAAAAGGGTTTTGCCGAGTTCTGCTGCTAACTGCAAATCTGAAATAAAAAGAAATGTTACTGATTTGTAAGGATGGAAATATAATGATAATACAAAAATAACAACATATAGATTTTAACTGCAACATTTTATGCAATAAACTTATAAAGCACGTGTTCAAAAATGAATGAAATCATACAGGTAAGTATATGCAAAAACACATTTTACCTTACAAGGGGAGTTTATCTAAATAAGGTAGGTACACCATAATATACGTTTCTTGAAGAGATTATTAAAAATCACATATAGCCTATTAGTGGCCAGTGAAAACTATAATTGAGTATTGATCACGCTTGCATAAATATTATTTTTACTGAATGTAGATACAGTAGAGATAAAATACTGCTTAAAGTAGAATAAACTAAGAGCAAGCTTAGATCAAACTAAGATAACAGAACCAGTTGAACGAAGTAATTAGACAATCAGAACACCATCGCAACTGGCAGTGCCGGACTTGAGAATGCAATGCAAGTTGCGTCAGCTGTCAGACGCAGAAATTAAACGCCGCACTGCCGACATCTGGCACCAAAGCGTATTCATCGGTTTAACGGTAATAGAACAAAGAGATCTTTGTACATCACTTGTACACAGATTTTTGTGAGAGGTTAACCTTGCTCGGAGAGCAAATTTTTAAAATTTTACATGATGGTATGTATGTTATGTACCTACGTGAATGAAAGTTAATGTTTAGAATGATCAGAAAAAACCAATGGTCACCCATTTGGTTGGCTATTGACTATATAATATGTTATTCTTACAAGTGTTCTATTGCTTTCCGTCTGTTATGGTAGTTGTCTTTAAACTCATGAAGTATTAATAAGTTTAAAAATCGTTAACAGAACTAGAAAAAATAATTTAAAAGTCATTTTGGTACTGGTCTAGACGTACGTTTCATCAAAATCTATAAAATTACAAACTTGTTTGAAGCATAAAACAAAAAATTACTATTTATAAAATTGAGCAAAGTAATTTAAATGATTATTAAATTAAGTGTGTAAATAAAAGAGAGGTAAGTTTAGGCTGAATGATTTAGTATACACTAGGAAACATTTTGCGCTCTAAATACTCTAAGTTATTTTACTTAGATTACTTGTTTCGCGTTTCACATCAAAATAAACAGTCGCTTAAAGTTGGAGGCACTCTTGTGTGACGTAGGCAACACAATATAATAATAACTCACAATTTTTTTTTTGTTAAAAACATTGTTTCAGAACAACCGGTTCTTGTCTCGGCTTTTAAACACCGTCGTGTAATATGCGTTAACGATTGGTACATTTATTATGAAGTTTCGATTGCGTTCACAACTTGTAGATACTACGTCATGTAACTCTATAACGCACGCACAGTCAATTATAGATTGTAAAAACCATAACTATTATACACACACTAGTCAACAGTCAAAATTACAAATTGTGATATACAAATAACTTCGACGTGCTGCCTAGCAATAGCGGACATAATTCTAATCAACAGTAATTTTAACTTATCTATCTTTCCAATCTGTTTCGATTCGCCATTCAAAATCCGAATCACAGCAAAAACTTAGTGCCCATATCACCTTTCAATTCATGTTTTTTTTTAATGTAGGTGTTGCATACAAATAAGATAAATAACTATTGCGGACGATTCAACACGTATATATTGCTTAGTCAGTCTTACATTTAGTTCTTCGCTTTTTTGTTGTTCACTGTTCATTAGTGAGGACGAATATCAAGTATTTACAGTTTATAGACAGCCCATTGACGTCAATACGTCTACATATTGATTTGCACGCGAGTATAAAGTATTAATTTTAAAAAGTAAAAATTTTACCAGAATAAATTTGAAAAAAAAAGCTAATCATGTTCGTGGTGCCCTGGAAATGAGTCGTAGGTTTCAAATATATAAACCTTCTTTGCTTATGAATACGATTAAAGAAGATTGAATTAAAACATAAAAAGCTTCACATTAAAAATCTGAACCAGTTCCCAACACTAATTATACTGCTTGATCTTTCTTTCATAAAATATTTTATTTGAATATGTATTAGAGAAATATATTTCATTTGAATTAGTTGTGTTTATTCATATTTCTCTAAAAAGTAAAAATGAATGAAAGTGGTTTGTCCAAATAGATAGTGTAGGTAATGTGTTAATTGATTGCAAACTATCTGATGTCTGGAGATGGCCTTTCGTGATGAACAAACGCGACTGATAGTAATCATGTTTTTATGGAGTAAATTCCGGTATTTGTTTTTTAAGAGCAGGAAGAAGTTATACTCATGTGCGTAGCTGCGGAATACATTAAAGTTCTTATATAATTTAAATTCATATGTACGGTCAGCTCACAATTAAAAAAGAACATAAAAACAATAATAGTTATATGTGTCGGTAACAATGTTAGATAGTCTCTTATTATACCTTCCTAATAAGTTATTTACCGGCAAATTCCTCAGCTAGACTGTAATTTCACTGAGCTATCTAAATTATGAAAACAATACATGGCTCTCTCTTAGCCATCTTCGATTTTTTATTAAGAATGTAATCTATCATATTGTAATGCGAAACTTTCTCGCATGATGATTTAGATCGGTCTACCTATTTGAAGGTGATTTGATCTTTCACAGAGAAAATTGAGACAATGTACCACATCTCAATTTGTTAGTAGATGATTGGAGCATAAATATAAATTTTCAATCCAGATCCTAATCAAAGTGAGCACACAATCAAAACCTAAATGCCAAGCAAGATTCTCACACTACTTAACTGTAAACAAGACAATGCTAGTGTTATAACTACAGAATATAAAGTTGAAAAGAAAGAAATATCGTACAGGGCTCAGAATAGAGAACACAATTTGATTAATGGTATAATAATTACTACTATTTGTAACCAATTTAAATGAAATCTCTACTGCGTATATACAGTTAACTAGTTACGGGTACAAGTTAGACGTATGAACGTACATGCTTCAATTAGTGTTAAACGTGGACATATAGCCCCAAAATATTTAATTGTCCTTATAGTGTAATAAAACTTAATGTTATCATTACTTAACAATAATTTAACATCATAGAGCCATTGGCCGTTGTTATCAAAGTTGAAGTCATTGACAATATAAATATGAAGATTCTATGTACCTTTGATCTGTATATGTGTTTATTTAGCAGATAAATTATTCCTATTTAATAATTTTCTATTTTTCGGAGTACTAAGTAGATCGAGAGATTAATGTATGATTGACATTTAACAATTCAAAATGTTTGAAAATAGAATGTGATACTAAAAGTTTAGAAACTGGTAAGATTATTTCAGATCACTTTAAATTGTGAACGTCTTGGCCTCTCAATTCTTTCTATAACTATTTTTTAAAAGTGTAATAACTAAGTAACTTAGACATTTAATTGATTTATTTCTTGAAAATATGAAATATTATTTACGTCTCATCTAATTGCATCGCCATAAACAATGTAAACGATACACCAAAAAGGCAATATTTAGAAGATTGCAGATATCATTTGTTTCATTAGAATCAGCCTTACTCGTTAAAAACTGTAGGCACCAGTTTTTAAGCATCGCATCATCATTCCAATGCGTTAGCTGGATAGCTACTCAATAATGTGGTCTTACGATTCATATCTACAGTAGTAAAATATTTGGTTTTGATGGCATTCAATAAAAAGTATTTTCATCACCAACTTCACTGACATGGATTTAAAAAGCATATTAGTGTGTGCCTAGATATTACAGCCCAGCTTTCAGTCTTTGTAAGAAAATTTATAATATGGAATATGGTAGAATAATAGAAAACCTCGCTCAGGCATTATAAATGTTGGTGTGAGTGTTCTTGGATAGAACGTGTAATGGCTGCAAGAATACTTAAGGGCAAAGATCATGTTTACTCTATGAATTGCACGAATATAATTTTAGTTTTATACCAAAAGCCAAAGGTCCAAACGTCAGTTTATGATTGGATTGTGCATGGATTACCAAGCAATGGTTTCAGCTTAAACCTTAATGAAGTAAATCTCAACCTTGTCTGTCAACTACTTATTATGAGCATGATGGTGCTATAATAATACAGGTTCTACAATAAATCGCGAGATCATCGACGTAGTTTACTGTTGATTGTTTCAGAGTATACACGGAGGAAAAGTACAAATAAAACATTTCTGTAAGCGTCTATTTGTATTGTATTTAAACTGGTGATTTCACTACCTTCATCATCATTATCATTACGTTAACAGTCTTTAACAGTCTACGAGTACTACTGGACTATGCCTCTCCTTACAGTAGGTTTTGGCCTACTATTCTGCGCTGGCCAGACGGAGATTTCATTTCACTACCTAACTACCGTAACTTGGATGAAATCTTTGATGTACACAAGATAAAGAGAAAAAAAGTTTTAAATTAGTTTGCATGTCTGTAGATTACACAGTAACCTCGAGAGATATTGCCTCAGATTAACTAAAAAATTCGTTACATATATTGCATTTAATGTGGACAAAGAATGTATGTATGTTATAAGTAGGTATGTATACTTATTTATAACGCACGATTGCAAACACGTTGAAAAACTTACAATTCTATTTAGCTAACTTTTCAAGGTCCACTTTTTATTAATTAAATATGAACATTGAACAGAAAAGCCGTCATAAGTGTGTTTTGTGCCTGTCCATACGAGAATGATAAACAACTTTACGTACTCTGGCAACTATATACAATAGATGTTTAACTTTATTTTCGTCATTACTTTTTTGTAGTTTCATAAATAAGCAGCTAAATGAAGACTCTTGCGTGACAAATAACTTTTATGCATTAACAGTTTGGTAATTGTAAAATTTAATAATTTCTATTATATAATAATTATACGACTGTCTGTGTGATGACATCTTAAGAAAATGGAGTTTCACTACCCCTATTCATCCCATTGATGTCGTAAGAGGCGACTAAGGGAGTAAACTCCGCAGAAAATCATCACTGCCAAGAGAAGGCCTTTTGGCCTACGGGCCAAAAGGGTCGGTTACGGTTACGGTTACGGGCTATAGTAGGCCAGAATCTCCTTTCTTAAGGGAGGCCTATGTCCTGCAGTGGATTGCTAAAGACTGTTCATGATTGATAATGATGAATTACACGACAGTATTAACGTATTACTATATAGTCTAGATTTGCATGCTTCAGTGTCCTTAATATGGCACGGAATGTTGGTAAACTAATGTAAGTCGCCTTTCAGAGCAGAGTAAATGCGTTTTTAAGCAAGACATCATCTGTTAGTCTTTTCGTAATTTTGCTATCAATAATATGTATCTTAATTTCAAAACAAATGAAATATTACATCTCGATTTTATAGACATTAGAGTAGCGGTACGAGAGAACTATTGAAATTGGGAGTACTAGTAAATTCCTACTTGACTAGTGTGTGTGCATTAGTAGTAACTCGAACTAAATGGATCAATAAAGCCCAATTAAATTCAGAGGATTCATAGAATTGTTAAAAAAAAAGAAAGAAGATGAGTCAGCAGTAATTGTTATTGATTTTTCGAGACGCCGTATTCAATTTTGGTTATAAAATTTCTTATAGATCGTGATTATTAAACCATTAAATAGGTACCTAATTAATTGAATACTTAACTTTGTTTATTGAATTTTTGTGATAACATTTTCTTTTCATTGTTTACTTAAGTCTTCTCAATTATATTTTAACTAGGCACTATGAATCTATTTAATAACGTACAAATATATACAAAAATAAACATCATTTACCAATCACTTAACGTTATATTCATTAAGTTAGTGAGGACATTTGCATTGTTTGATAATAACAGTTTGACCAAGCCTTATCAAAAAATTGATAACACGTACAATGCCAATGTGATTATCACTTGATAATGTTATATATTTAATCAAGTTATCAAAACTATAGTAGTATTGCATGTGTGGTATTTTTCATGAAAACCAAATAATCTAACCTTAAAATAAAGTTAGAAATAAAATTTACCTAAAAAAGGTCATTTTCAAGATAGCGCTTGGATTGTTCGGGTTCTACCAAAAGCATCCATTCAAGTTACGGTCTTGAACATACTAAGGCTTGTGGCCGGATATGCTTCAATGCGAAAAACAACAATTGGTTTCAGTGTTTTTAACATTTGATACAACTAGTTTGAAACATTGATAAGTTTATAATCATAATTTACCATAAAATCTCCTTAAAACATTGAACTGTATAGCTCAAGTAGTCTAGACAATCGATAAATGTTTATTACTACTTAGAAATACTTTAAACGCAATATGAAAAGTCAATCTAAAATATCCGTAAAACAAAAGACACTCAAACAATAACAATAAACTTTCCCCATTATTGTTTCATGACAATAAATATACTCCCGAAAATAAAACGACTTTGCACTTCTAATATAGATCATCTTTACTAGAAAGGAGATTACTTATAGAAAGCGGTACCGTAATTCTTCTCGTAACAGTCGTTATTCAAACAATTCTATGCTTCATTCTCAATTTATTTTTATTCTGTGCATTACGAATTGATCGGCGAGCGCAACGTCTAGGGCAACGGATTGCCGACGCTACCACTCACACAGCCTTGTGAAATACAAACTAACCTTCGGTTCCTTGCAGGCATTCCAACTCGACTGTATAGTCCCATAGGTCTAAGGAGTTTAAGCCATTCAGCTCCCATGAGTTGAACGAGTCGCACTGTTCCTGTTCTTCGCTCATTTTCCTCCATCCACTGTCGACGTAAGGTCACTCACGAAGCCTCGTATTACGTGTCGGCGCATGCGGCCATTTTTGTTAATTATTTGTATTGTTCGATGGTCGATGTTAAGAGACCCGACCGCAACGACGGCGCAGAAAAGACTGAGGTGAGGCAGCCGCGGTTACAGCCGCACTACAGTGCAATTACCACGCGCCATCGCCTATCCGCTTCGATCTAATTTCAATCCCATTTGTTTCGGCTACTCGACCACTTCAAGAAATTAACAAAATGTTGTCGTACAGCCCACGTTATTTAAAATTAAACAAAAAACAAAACTAATCTATGGAGAAAGCTAACGATACGAAGAGGTGATGTGTTCGCGGCCACTAGTAATCAATCAAGGAAGTATGGAAATATACCTGCGCCGAAATAAGTTGAAAGTATAACGCTGTACAATGCTTTGCATGCTTTATATTCGTTAAAATCATCCAAGCATTATCATCTATCACAATGGCAACAATCTGTGATTAATTTTTTCGGTGCAATTATAGACCGTGGTGTGTGATCTACCTTTTCAATATGACGTCTAATATATCATATTTTAAGCAGTTTACTGATATGTAGTAAATTTATAGACCGTACAACGAAGATAGTCTAGAAAATTGTGACAGCCTGTAAATAGTGGCCAAAACTAATCAGCGGTTGATTACCGTATTAAATAATTAGAACATTGGGTTTCACAATTTATCAGAATCTCATAGTACACTAGAATAATGTTTTAAATACATCAAATTTAAACTAATTTAAATGTAATTTTAACTAATTTTTACTACAAAAAATTCACATCGACAACGACGAACATGAAGAAACTCTTTATGTTAAAATGTAGGGACTCTTAATTTCATTTGTTTTATACTGCCAAAACTAGTTCTGTAGCTTAATGGAACCGTTACCTTAATAACGTACTTAATGTTCTTACAAGGCCTGCATTCGCATTGACACAGAGAGTTAATTATTTTCATTTTCTCAAGATTGATCGTACACAGTATTGAACTTTAGTCTCAAATTATGCCTTCAAATGAAGACGTTTAAAGGGTCCCAGTTTTAACATGTTGTTATGTAATTAGAAAATAATTATAATTATGTTTAGTAGAAAATTAGTTAATTGAGTTAACAAATAACAGTTATTTTTAAACAACATTGATATCAAGTATATCAGAAGTAGATAATTTTGATAATATTTGCTAGGAAATTTATGCTATACGGTAATGAGGAAATGCCTCGGCGCGTTATGGACAAAGAGTTTATATGTATGCAAATTATTTCGTTAAACACATTAAGATATTTAATTGTAGAGTCTACAAAGTTATGGTTACGTAGTTTAAATTTACTCACAACAATTTAAGACATGGATAAAATAATATATTATAAAACAAGCCCAATGAAAAAACCCGACTACTTAAAAATGTTTAGAACTTACAAACTGGCGATTCTAATTTAAATAATTTTCATATGGTTTGTGTCACTCTCACTAAGTTAAGACTTTAATGTCATCTAAAATGCAAAAATACCAGAGAAATATATGGTACGGGTGGCGTAGTGATTTAAGTGGTTGCTTCGACGCTTTTTATTACTCCAAGTGTTATGGATTCAAATCCCACATAGAAAAACACTTTGTGTGATCCACAAACTATTGTTCTGAGTTTAGATATTCTTTCTGTACGTTTCGTGTATGTTTGTAAAGTCTCCCGCGACATAGCATTATTCCTAGTGCAGGTGTTGTCTTTTTAAAAAACAACTCAGTAAATAAGTGTAGAAATAAAATTGACACACATATAAAGAAATTTATATTAAATATGTACTCGGCAATTGTAACCCATTTTCTGCCTCCCTAGGCCAACTTGACATTCTACAAACGTAAACGTTATTAGAAAACTTACAAATCTATGAGAATGATGTTTCTCAACGTCAAGTCACGTGGACAAAACAAAATGTTAGTCAATAATATGAGAGAATAGAGGCGTTAGCGATTGTAGAAAAGATCGACGCGAAACACTTACATTTTGGTTAAGGGGGCTAGCTGGCTGAAATTTGTAGGGCCTGTTATTCAACTGTTACCTTTGTTACCGTTACCCATAAAATAAATTGTGAGAATTTACGTTAAAGACACTAACGTAACAATAAATGTGCTAAGCACTTTAACTCATGATGAGTGTGTCCATCTCATAATTATTTTCAAACGGTTACCCAATGTTTAAATCCACGGAAACACGAATGTTTGAGTACGTTGACACAACCAGTAATTTATCTCAATTATCTGCTACCAGAAGCGATTGTTTTCGTATGGTCACGCTAGCTGTATTGAGAAACGTTTTCGAAGTATTGCTTCATTTCGTTTATGGCAAAAATTTAAAATAAGAGTATATCAATTATATCAATGTCACAGTGTTGGTAGGCCCCCTGCAAGGTGATTTGACGACCTGGTGAGGGTCGCAAGAAACTGTAGGATGCGAGCGGCATGGGGCCGGCTGTTACGAGAAAACCTTAGGAGAGATGTCTCTTGATTGAGATGATGATGATGAAATTCATTGATATATAATGTATGTAAGTCACTCGCATGCCTATATCATTGTGTCCGCGACGTAATTAAATTTATCACCGTATTTTTAATATATATATTCATATTGTGAAAATGTGCAAACATCATTTTGCAAAGAAAGTACCTTTACGAATTTAAATGTTCCGTTCTTGGTTTGGACCTGTTTGAGACCTGTTTGAAGCAACGATAGCTTCCGAATTTTAAAAAGCTGAAGCGGTTTCCGATTCACTTTTTTCTGAATGTCAATATAAAAAAATATGAATCCTTATTAGACGTTACAATACCGATTGTCAATTTGTAACTAAATAGAATTTAAATTAGTATATTTTGAATTTAATTTGCAAAGTTTTAGGTTTCACGCACGTATGAGATGATTATTTATTTATTTTTATTTTATCCAGCTCATGTGACAGATTAAGAATGTGACGTCAGATCCTTCAATCGCGAAGCTATCAGTGATTATTATTATAAATATTTATATCGTCAAATATTGAAGTTCTTTAAGTATCTAAGTAATATCTAAAATCGATAATTGTTTAAGAAAACGATAAAGCGCAAAAACGATTGATAGTTATGAAGGTTACACTAAAAACAATAGTTTACACAAAAAAGAAACTGTTTACTTCCAACTAGTCCCACCTTCTGCATTCCTCTTCAGGACAACACGTGCTGGTCTTAGAAATTGTAAGTTTTAGAATGCAAAACAATTCAGCTTTTCCTCCCTGTGTAAATCAGTTAAAACCTGGAACTAACTACCAGCGCATGTGTTTCCCTCCCACTATGATCCCGGGTTCTTTTAGCTGGGCGTGAAAAAACATTTCACTAGGCCACAATAGTGTACATCACCATACAGCATTCTTTGCATTCACAATAATTATGGTTACCATTACTCTTCGATTCTTTTCATGCTTTCCATCAGTCAGAGTAGAGTCACTTTGGCTGGTCAAGAAAAAGAAAAAGAGACATTTGTGCTCACGATGTATAACGGTTAGTTTAATGGTTATTAGATACACATAGATTTATTAGTATTGGTTTATAAAAGAGATATAAGTATAACTGAACATGATTGCCATTCAGAATAAGCACGATATAATAAATGTATGAAAGATTATATTTGATATTCAGTTATAATATGTTAGTCTTATTCCGACTGAATAAATTCAAGCAGAGAACAGCGAAATAGGTAGTTACAGTGTTGAATCACCACGGTAACCGTCTAGTTATTCAAACTGTGACTAGCATATTTTTTTACAAAATTCAAATTTGCAACATCGCAATCGATTCGAGACAGTAATGCACAGGAACGTAAAAAATTGAATATTTTTGGGTTATCCGAAGTTACAGCGTAAAATTGTTAGATAATTTGTCTGCCACGTCTAGCTACTAGTAGGGTTGATGAACGATTTTAGCAATTTCGTTTTAATATTATTTATATTTCCCGTAGACATAGTTCTGTTATATGTGTTATGTACGTTTTTTCTGTCACTTTTCTTTTGAACTGCACTTGTCTTATATTTTTGATAATAGGTATATGTAATTAGTATTTGAATAGAGTAACAAAACTATGAGCGCTAGAAACATAACTGCTATAAATTAAAGTGAAAATCGTACAAAGATGTCGTGTCTGTCGCATTATAAAATTATAATGCTTCATTTTATAGAGGTACATACATTAATATTCTATAGCTTTGTCCTTGTTGACGTCAATTCACAGCGTCAAGAGAATACAACCTTTGATCTTCATTAAAAAAAAAACTATAAATGATTATTAGTTCAGAAAAACAATGTGCTATCTAAATCCTATAATTTACTTCTCAACAATCTTTTCTTTCCTTTTTTTATAACGTGTGGAAACCCCCTCGGACCGTCACTTCACTGGGGTTTGCGGCATGGTGGTGTGTCGTATTGACTAGAACCATACAGTGTGCCACTCTGCGCCTGAAATAGGAGGGATCCGGGAACAGCTGATCCAGATCTCTCCTAGCGCCTGCCGGTTAGCCCGGTCACCATCTGCGCATAAACTCTCTATTTATACCACGTACGGCACACGGGGACGTCGCCTCCTCGTGGCTGGCCACTGTAGCGGATGGAAGGGGAAGCCCGTTCTGTCCACCCGCGGCTACACTCAAGGCGGCATGAGGCGCTGATAAGCGCGCCTCCGCCGCCCGGTCCGCTTGTGGCGTATTAGGTCCGGATAGAGATCATCCTCCAGGCATCCTCCGCCGCCTCCTTTTGCGAAATCACGTCTTGGCAGAAGGTTGCGACCGCGGTAAAACAGCTGTCGCTACCGGACATGGAGCGTATGACGGGAGCTGAGTATGAGAGATCCCCTCCAAAAACAGCAGTGAGGGCCCCACGCTGCGCCGCCCAGGTGGAACAAACTGCCAGCGTGTGTTGAGCCAAGTCCTCACTGCAGTCGCAGCGGTGACAGGTGGGACTCAAATCTCTCCTAGCGACCGAGTGCAAATATTTCCTGAAGCAACCGTGTCTGGAAAGTACCTGCGTCAGTCGGAAGGAAAAGGTCATGTGCTACCGTTCTGCTCACTATCTCATCAACAGCCTACAACAGGCCAACGCTGGACATAGGGTTCTCCTTTGTAAGGAGATTTTGATACTATACACAGTGTTTTAACTTTTCTTTCTTTTTGTAGTGATGTTTTCCTGCATAGTTTGCTCCTTTAGTCGCCTCTTACGACACCCTCGAGATAAATAGGGGTGGTCACTTTGTATTCTTTATCCATCATCACACGGAGATAATTTACCTTGTTACCCACGACTAAGTAAAATTAGATTAGCTTTCATTGTCACTGTAAACAACAGAGTATCAGTTTTCTCTAGAATGAATTAATAATGTTATTCTAAGCTTATTACACATTTTATAGTTACTTATAATCTAGCAAACGATAGTAAATTTATATATTTAATAGATCAAGGAGAGTGACACTGAGGTACATACGAGAAATAAAGCAACGAAAACTAGTTTATTCAAGGAATTTCCTACATACATTAAAACATCGCTTTCCACTAACACGTTGGTTTCTTGAAAATACGTTATATTAATATATTTGATAGTCTTTTGAAAATTATAAAAATCTATTAGGTTTACTGTAGCTGAAATGTGAGAGATATTTTTTATACACATATTTTGTGTTTCACTGTCAATTGAGTTTGTAAATAATTAAGGCATGTTAGATTTCATATAAGATGACAATATTAGCTAGTAAGGGCCAACTGGTAGGACCTGAATTATAAAATTTGACTATTTTTAAATTCAGGTTAAATAGGTGATTGAAATAAATTCTTACAATTTTTCATTTTTATAATTGAATAGATAACCTTTGAACTAATCCACCACCTGCCTAATGAGTTAAGAAAAGCAGTTTTAAACTTGCAGAATAAAGTAATAACTTATATGTTGAGAATACAGCAACCCTAGATTTTTCTTTAGTGTTATTTTAGAGGCTGAGATTGGGGTTCATCTTTACTCACAACAGAAATGTTACTGTGGTTACATAAATATCTTACCAAATATTTTGCTCAATACACGTATCAGTGTCCGTACATGGGCTGTAATCAGAGACGTTGTGAAATTAGTACAATTACGGTTTCGAAGCACTGTCGTCTTTTTTGCCTTGATTAATGAAGTCTTTTTACTATGTTTTAATATTGCTGAGCAAATGAACAGCGTGACTTATGAATATATGTCATGATGCCAAGTATATTCCCATTAAAACCTAAATTTTTAGTATTTACGAGCGAACCCTAAAGAGTAGGTATAGTACAGAAGAAGTTTAATGTTTTGTCTATGAAATACAAGGTTACAAAAACAACAACGAAAACAAGGCAGCAAGGAGTGCGTAGTATTTATTACATTCTTAGCATTTTTTTTATTCTCTCAAAACCGACAGCCATGTCATGCTATGTTAATTCTTGTTATATATCAATTGATAAGTCATTGCGGCTGGTATGTTTTTTTAATTGAAAAATAAATTATAATTAACGTGATTTGTGCACCAAAACAATGATATTTTTGAAACATATATTCAATTTTTTTTACTAAAGGTATATTCTGTCATATTGTTTACTTAGAAGTAAATCAAGATAAATAGTTTCATTGTATGAGCTATGAAGCTCAGTGGGACACACTACATCGGACGCGAAATCTTCACACGTAATGATTGCTATAATGATCTTAATTAAAAATTTCATTACTGTCTCGTGCGTAAAGTGCGCTTGGAATGATATTTATGTTACATTATTGTATTTTATTTAGTTGAAAATTAATACTTCTTAGTTAGCATAAAGTTAATTCTGATTTTTAATCGAGTTTTTAATTTGATGATATTTTTTTCATTAATTAACCTACTTTTTAGCTGTGTCCTCACGGAACTAAGTAACTGAAAATATTACTACTCTTTTGAATTTTTAAATACAATAGTTCAGTCTACTAATAGTCATAAAGTACTTCGTATCTACCTTGTATCTTAATCATCTGGACTGAGTGCCAAGGCTAATAGGAGATAAAACAAAAGGTGGCCTTTTCGCAAGTTGTTACTGTATCGTTAACCTCTTAAGTTAAGTTTCATAATACGTATAAACGAATGTACGAGTGGGTAAATAGAAGTCACAATACAAGAATGATACAATATAGTGGACGCAATCGTAATACTCATAACATTTGTGTGTTCCTCATACCAATGTAATATTTTTATTACAATACATTTATTTTATGAATGACATATTACTGTTGGTGGTATTAAATTGTGAAATCATACGTAACTAAGTATTTTAAAATAATATACGAATATAAAGTTTACTTTCATCTATACGAGTCGTCGATGGATTAGTAGAATTCCAATCGCCCCTGGGCTAGAACATAACCGTATTATCAGTCTTCGTTTATATTGTGAAAGTAGTGCATTTTTTAAATATAAAGTACTTATCCATTTGGACTTGTGATCAATTTTAAGACTGATGAAATATAAGAAGTATAAATTAAATGCGTTTCGTTAACACCTCGTAAATTTAAAAACTATTGCACTTTACAATGTATACAAACTCCTTTCGCCTTTACCTATTATATTGAGTAACAATAGGAAAATAACTAGTGTTCCCAACTTTTTTATTAGAGATCAATTCTCTTAGAATTAAGCAATTAAAAAAGTGACAGATACATATTAGCTTTGTAAATTATGGTTTGCTCTTTAAACTATGTTATGTAGATTTCAAGCTGTCAACTACCTTCTAAATTTGAATTAGGTACGCTTGTCACGCAATTTAACCTATACTATGATAAATCAAGCTTGCACAAATAATTACATATGACATCACACAAAGTATCGTCTGATTAATTAATTTTATTGGCCGGTTGTTTGCTTGTTGTATATTTAAATATTGTTGATATACAATAAATAAAAAACGAATTTTAATCTTACATCTTTCTATTTCATTGGTCTGTGATCGGTGATAAGAGGCAGGAAACCTAGAAGCTTGCACTATGTGAATAGATATATATTAGATATCACATGTTACACATCGAATGCTATAAGTGTCAGGTTCGCTCGTTTTTATTTAAGTAATAGACTGGACAGTCATACACTTAACTATCTAAAGTTTTTCTACTTTATTTTACGCGTATTTATGTTATTTATTTACATTTCCTAAAATTTACATTTCAAACCTTCAGAATTTGATCAGGATCATTCGACTTTAGTCAGGGCTAGAAACAATACTTCTCAAAGACGACGGTGTTAGTACTTTAACGGTTTTTTATTTCTTTGAAATACGTTTGACCGATATACGATAATATTATTATGTCTGAGTTCTTTCAATATGTGTAAGAAGAACTATATTATGTATGTGTTATGTATAGAACAATTTATATATTCTAAGAGAAAGTGCTCCCGGCTGGGATGCAGGAAGGGCATCGTAGTGACTGCAAAATGTCAGAGCTTGCGCATCGTTTTCATAGCTGGCTCCGCCGCAATTTGTTGAAAGTAGAATCAATTTGTTTTAGAAAGTAGACTATTCTACCTCACTTTTGCCAATGGGTTTGCGATAAAGGCGTTGGTAATTTATATTATTTATGAATTTGCGGCCGTTGGTTTCTCTGTAATACTATTTCAACATAAAAGGTCGCACAGTATCTAGAAATTGATAAATTGATGATGTTTGGTTGGGATGTCCTTTGCTGAATAGACAATCAGTAAATCTGGAAGAAGTTCGTTAGTAGAATAACAATTTAATACGAGAATTTACAGTTTATCTAGGATATATACGGCATTTGTTTTATAATAACATATTGATCAACTAGAATTCGTGTTAGAAATAAATGTGATTTTTGTTTCCAATTTTAACTATCGTGGTTTTAGTTTTTCCAGCTGAGGGTATTTATCGTTGCCTTCTTCGGAGCAGTTTTACCCGGAAAAATCCATTGCTTTACAATTTAAGCCAAGAGAACCAGAGACAATTCCTTTGGTCTGTGGTATACAGTAAATAATCCAAATTTTACTAACGATGACAGCTCGACGTAAAAATTCCAATTCACTGACTAACATCACCGGTCGTCAATGCAGGGGGGTTATTGATCGACCAGGGCAACTACGGCTTGCTTCAATGCCATATCAATTGCATACAATTGATTGGCATTGAAAATATCTTAACATCCGATTACGATAGTTAAGTGATTTAATTAATATAAATTAATGATTACCCAAGTTTATCTAGTCTATGAGGTAGTCCAAAAATTCCTTTCTAAGGAAGGACCTATGTCCTCCAGCAATAGATTAACAAAAGAATAGTGAGAGATTGCTCGCGTGTAGAATTGAACTCTCACATAATGATGACGAAATATTGACGAGGCGCATTATAGGTGATTTTCGTCGCTGACTTTATGACTCATGTCGTTGTTTCATTGCATTTCGTATTATTATCTCACGCATGTTGTGAATCGTTAATTCAGTATCTATAAAAGTCCTCTATTTGAGAATATACTGCGTTAAATTATGATACGAAAAGATTTTCAAATAAAGAACGATTTCTTTTCTATTGTTATAATTGTGTTTGAATATTAACAAAAGTCTAAACACTAAGAAACAGAGAGTTCCTACAAAGAGAAAAAAGCGTTTATGTAAAATATTCTTTGAGAATATTCTAAATTCTATCCTAAGTTTTGTTTCTCAAGCCTATCAAGTTTGGTGTTGTCGTATTATAAAAAATTATAGAAACCCTATATAATACTTACATAGATCTATACGATCTTATCATAATATTTGACATTGTGATAAGGCATCGCTAATTACTAGCCTCGTACATTAATTTGTCCTTTCTCTCGTGAAAAAACAGCTTTCTTATCCAGCCAATAGTAGTTATGTTTACAAATAATTTACTAATAAAATGTATGTAGTACAAGATTAAAAATAATGATATTAACAGAGGCATTCTCATTGTGGGGTACTATTGTAATATTAATGATATTATAAACAAACATAAGCATTGTGGATTCTCAAACCTATTACAGAATGAAAATAAATATTTATCAACAAAACAAAACAAAGAATGCATTAGCTAGTTCTTGTTTTATCTGATCTTGTATTTTCTCAAAGCGTCAGCTTGTAGTTAACATAATTACATTTATTAATGTCATTGTGTGTGTCTGATAGTATCAAACCTATATTCGTTTTGTCGCGAGATAGCATTGTATTATGAACATTGATACATGATGTCAATGGATGTAACTGTTGAAACATAGTGGCTTACATCATTGACATTCTTATAAGTCATATGATATATGTTATGACACGCATTGTGAAGAGTCAACACAGTTGCTTAAACTATCATTGGCACTGGAGTGGGTTCTGATGTTACTTAATAGTCAAGTGATTTTACGGATAATAATTTAATTTAAAAAATTACGTTTAATGTCATGAGCAGTACCTTTTCAATTTAGTTATATTTAGGGCAGTTTTTAAAGTTTTTTTTTCTAAGCTTTTATTTTATAATATTGTTGGTGTGATTAATCATACCGAAAAATGTATCCAGTGTACCCGCTATAAGTGTAAGGAATTTCATGTCACAAAAATGATGTGAGTACGTATTGAACCAATTGTTCAATATGTACCCGTCTTAATTTGGTAATATTAAGCACTGATGATATATGGTATGGTATGGTATTTATAACATAACAAGTACATACCTAACAATCTTCACGTACCTCCTTAGTAGGTACAAAGTAGATTAAATTATTACTTTACATGTGGCGCCCACATTGATTAGATGCCCTTAGAGTGTTCTATTTATAGTTTGATGTTTATATTGACTTATGAAAAGGTTCTTATTTCAAAACTTTAGCACAGATTACTTTTGCAATTATTTTTATAATTTCAATAATTTGTCTATGAACTATATTTCGAAAAAAGAACAATATGATGTTATGCAGCTATGCAGCTTAGATCTTTTTTGTCAGAAACAACCTCAATTGTAAGTTAGAAATAAAAAAAATCTATAGAAAACTTTTGAAGTTTTTCTGTTGTTGCTTGGACTTTACATGTTAGTGTTACTCCTTATGTTAATTAGCCAGTATAGTGTCGTCAAAACCATTGCTGTCAGATACAATTCAATGTATGTGTAATATTGTACATATTATTGTGTATATTGTAATAATTTTCAAAACAGTTTCTGCTGAACTGCTCAGCTCAATTCTCGTGTGACCAACACATGAGTCTAATTATGAAGGTTAATATTTCAACCCATTTAAAAATATAACAAGCACGTGGCCACTTACTTAGTAGATTTAGGTCATTGACAACAACAAAATTATCTATTACCGAATTGGCGGTTAATAGTGCCAACGCTCTTGGCATGTTCTTATGGATCTAGACGCTGGTGGTGGCAATCGGGGCAGGGGAGGTTGTGTTGTATTGGTCTCTCTCTGATCTCTTTGTTACATATTTTAGTATTTAATAATATTTCATTCTTCCAAGATGTTATTTTAAACCCCACTTTTGGAGAATCTCATGATATGAGGATATCATCACTATTTTTTGTGCAAGCAAAAACCTCAACACTCTGAAAACAACGATGTTACTAAGTCGTTATAATTGAATTTTAACATACAATGTAAAATGATCTTTAAACCAGTTGTGACTTCGGTTTAACCGCTAGGCTATGGTTCAAGGGTACGCCATCCGTCACATCCATATATAGAAAACGGAAATTTTCAGTATTCATATATTAATACCCGTTTTTAAACCTGTATTTGTATCTTGAGTAGGTACACGATTGTCTTGTATGCATTATAAAACAAACAAGAAATCAATTTAATTTGTTTTTTTTTTTAACAGAATGGATCTTTTTAAAGCACTCTGTGTTTTTTTTATAACTACTATAAAAAAATTGTTCAATTACAGTCGATGTGAATTTTAAATTTTATAATTTTTTTTCATTTCTGGCAACTATTTTGTAAGTAAAAGTATTTATCCTGACATCCGTTCGAACTCTTTAAAAACCAATCATTCAAGTACATGTTATTTAATAAATTGTTTTTTTTTTCTGTTTGTTTAACAATATAATATTCGTCAACCTGTATGATTTTTAAACAGGGGACATGCCAAGTTAAGTTTAATTGGTTATTACTTCATGAATAAAATTTGTTGATAACAATCTAAGAAGGTCGGAGGTTTTTGCGGCTGGTAGAAATAAAGATATCGGTAGAAAGTTGCCAGCGTAGAAAGTTCAGCTCTGAAGTCTAAATAATAACTACATACAATTTAAGAGATGTACAATATAATGAGCAGATAACAATCATTGTATGTATCACGTACATGACAGTTTTACATTCAGACAACACTTGTTATATTAATTTATCTTTCACTACAAAGCTTCGCCTATAATATGTTATATAAAGTCAAGTAATGCGTCCGTTAATTTTTTTACAAACAAACATTTTACCATATAAATTTTTAGAAGTGATAGTTATTCTCATAATTTTATTGTTCTCTTGTTGTAGATAATAACATAGTGACTTTAGATAATTCAGATTATTCTAACATACAAAGCCTTTATGGAACACTATTTAGACGAAACATGAATGTAAGAAATTGCCTCACACATCATTGTAATCTAATAACGTTCTAACAAACTTCTGAATGGTAAATTTTTCAAAGGCTTCATGAGACATATTTTCTGAACAATTTGGATAATTGAGGTTTTTTATTTATACTCTCAAATTGCTTTAAAATTATTGCCCG
Organism: Hypercompe scribonia; assembly: GCA_949316085.1. Classification (NCBI taxonomy): domain Eukaryota; kingdom Metazoa; phylum Arthropoda; class Insecta; order Lepidoptera; family Erebidae; genus Hypercompe; species Hypercompe scribonia. Next base: position 6,657,997 of record OX438972.1, on the reverse strand, counting down.
AAAAGTAATACATATCTGTTTTATCGTGATATAAACAAAAATAAATTATATATCCGTATTTATTTTTAGCTGAAGGATATTAGTTCTTAAATCAGGAAATAAATACTTAATATCCGCATGTGAGTATTGGGATGACTTATAAAAGAAAAGTTTTATCCTCGTGACAACTTAAATGTCAATGTTTTGAAATATATCAGTAAAACTACCAGCATTATTAACAGTTTAGTGGGATTATATTTAAGAAACTTACTGGCCTACTCAAATGGGACGAAAAATTGTCATACCTTTAATAGGTGAAACAAATTTGAAAGTTTTTAAAGCCCAGCAAGTTTCAGATATTTTGCTGCTTCGATGTATTGCAAAATGGATGTTTTGTTAAATAGATCTGTTAGAGATGTGTTAGTACAAATGATATTATACTGCATGCGTTAATGGAGTTTACGTGATTAAACATTCATAAAACCACTGTCAGTAATGATTACAACTTTTTACCTGAAATGATCTTAAACTGGCCACATGATTTTTGCAATGTCCGTAGGTACATTGCAAAAATTATTGTGAAGAGAAGGAAAACTTAAAACAAACCCTTTTTTTTTAATGTGTGGAAACTCCCTCGGGCCGTCACTCCACCGGGATTTAAGGCGGGGTAGTGTGTCGAAATCGGTCCGACTAAAACCATACGGTGTATGACACTGCGTCTGAGATAAGAGCGATCCAGGAACAGCTATAATTACGACATCCGGAATCCACCTAGCGCCTGCCCACTAGCGCAGGCGCTATCTTCCGGTAAAACTCTCTATTTAGGCGACGTACGGCATACGTGGACGTCGCGTCCTCACGGTTGGTCACTGTAGTGGACGGAGGGGAAAAGCCGTTCCGTCCACCCGCGGCCACACTCAAGGCTTTATAAGGCGCTAGCGGTAGGTAAGCGCGCCTCCGTCATCCGGTTCGCCGGCGGCGAATGGGTTCCAAGTGGAGATCATCCTCCCGGACCTTCTCCACCGCCTCCTTCTGCAAAATGACGTCTTTACAGAAGATTGCGACCGCGATAAAACAGCTGTCGCTACCGGCCATAGAGCGTATGAGGGCTGATAGCGAGAGATCTCCTCCAATAATTACAGTGAAGGCCTCACACTGCGCTGCACAGGTCGGCCGCAATGAGCCGAGTCCTTATTGCAGTCGTAGTCGTGACAGGCGGGACTCAATCTTTCTTCCCGAAGCAACCATGCTCGGAAAACACTTGTGTTAGTCGGAAGGAAAAAGTCCCATGCTGCCGCCCTGCCCATTCCACGATGAGCAGCTGGAGAGTCTCCACGGCAGTAAAGCCAGCACGTGGAGCACCCAGGCGGGTAGTCAGCCGGAAGTTAGCCGTCCGTCGATAAACTTTGGTGAGCACTGCCGCCTCCAAATCCCACGGGAGAGTTCAGGGTAAGGTACACGCCACCTTTGTTGACACGGTACGGTAACCGCGTATGTCTCTAACCGCCAATATCTTCTGAGGGCACCAAAGGCGTGCCCTTTTCTGGGCGGTCAGAGCCGCCACCCACACCGGTGCACCATACAGTGCCATTGACCGGACAACCCCCGTGTACAGCCGTCTCGTTGCAACGCTGGCTCCACTCAAATTGGGCAAAAGTCGCCCAAGGCAGAATTAGCTTTGCAACTAGCTGTCGAAAGTGCTCGTTGAAAAGCCACAGAGCTACCTCCCGGCGAGGATCAGGCCTAGATACTTCATCTGGGCCAGAACCGGTACGAGGACTGAATTGAAACTGAAAAACATCTTATAGTATATATAATTTATAATATAATCTTCCAACCGTGTCTGGTCACTGTGGTACAGTAGGCCAAAACCTCTTCTGTAAGGAGAGGCCTAAGTCGTCCAGCAGTGGACTGTAAAAAGTTGTGGATGTGATGTGATAATGTGATAGAAATGTTTATTTATATATGTGTATGTTAAGTGATAAGTTTCTAATTGTCATGTACTTTTGTAATTCCTAATTCAACTAAGTCTGTTACTCTATACTGAAGTGATTTTATTATGGATGCAGTAATGCACAAGTACCTGTCAGCTACATAAACCGCAAAAGTAATATGAAACTTTGGGAATGTGAACGTATCCTACTTAGTAAAAATTCCTTTAACAACTATATAAAACGAAATAGAATGATTCATATAAAGTATAAGATTCATTTTATAGTTTTATTTCTTTTAATTTTAAACAATATTTCACATTCAACATTGTAGAAGATTTATCTTTTACCAAATCATACTTAAATTAATAATTCTACACTTTCGTAAAAAATATATTTGTTTGTCGTTTTATATTTTACTAAGGTTGTTTATAATGAAATTGGTTTTAAAACCCTATAAAGGTATCGATTTTGAAACCATAAAAGTAAGGGATAGCGGTCATCGCCCCCAGTACCACAGTGCAAAACTAAAGTCAAAACGGGCGGTTGACTCGTCCTGCCACTGACAACTCCAGCTTTCAATGTCATTTGTTAGCTTCCTTAAGAATGAGTCACCGAAAATATCGAAACAAAACAAGGGCAATGCGCTGAAATTTGTGGGACAAAGTACTGAGGCACATTAGTTCACACGTTTTGTTTATTTTGTTATTATTTCAAATAGACATGACTGTTTGAACTTAATAGATCTCTTTAAGCGCAGGGTTTTCTAGATTAAGATATTGTTACCCACTACAACTCGAACTATATTTCATAACCAGTGCTAGTTTCAGTCAAGTGAGTCGGTCGCAATTTTGTCCTAATTTAAAAACCAATTTGGTTGTCTATGTTATACTTTGGCCCCAAATTTTTGTTTTGTAACATTAACTGTTGAAATACACCTGCCCTCAACCAAGCGTTCTATCTGTGTTATCAGCTTGTTACTAACCTAAAGATTCTGTACATTTACATAATTATATTATAATTTATTGTTATGACTTGTTAATATCAAGTATAGATAAAAGTAATTTATGAGTACCACATACTTGACAATTTTTATCAGTATGTTAGCCTACTTATATTATTCATGATTAGTATTTTTACAGAATTCAAACCAAAGCAACACTATCGTAAATAATGTTGGAATCAAATTACAAGTGACGTCGTCGTTGCCTTTGCCCGTGGGGAAAATCAATAGGATTTCCTTTATTCCTCATGATGTCACGTCGTCATAAATGCGACCATTGTCCCTACATAACTTCCTCTGGGCTATTGATTTAGTTTGCAATGCATTTTTGCACTGCGTTTCAAGATGGTGACGCAGAAGTCGGTAAGTATTGATTGACTCACCGTCTAACATGCAGCGGCGGGATGCCACATCGTCCTCCTCGAAATCTTCGACGTCAGGTTTTTCTTTTGTCACATCCATGTTTAAACATCCGCTTATCCCTCACAGTACACTTACATGGAGAAAACTACCGGTGCACAATATTGGTCACAGTATGAAGCCATAATGATTTCGCGAAAGTTACCAGCTGATCGCGAAGATGTTAGTCGCTCGCGTTTTGTCGCACGGAAGCGCCTTATCTCGATAGCCGTAAGCAAATAACTGGTTGCAATCGGCCGGTCGAGCGCTGTACACCGGCCGTTCAATGTCAGTATCGTATGGACAATCAATTATACGACACTGTCGTGTAAAGACGAGTCGTGTGTCGCAACTCTGTCCTCTGTTGTCTAGCGCACCAAAAGTCCGCACATGCGTAGCGCTTAGCGTTGGCGTAGGGCGCATGCGTGAGGAGGGAGCAGGGAGGTTATGACGGTATCGACAAGTTGTGCCTATGGCGACGGCGGGACGCCATAGCAGCGACTGACCATTGCGCTGCAGCCCCTCTCAAATGGATATTAATTAAGCAATTTGCTTGCAGAATCGACGCAAATGCCCTCAAGGTCTACGAGGTTGTTTACGATATGCGTTTTTGCAACGCACAATTGTACAATGTAAAAGAACATGTACGGATATTGTTGTACTAATACTCAAAATATTTTAAAACAATGTGTGTGAAGTTGAATCTTTGAGGTATCAGAATTAGCTTTTAAAAAATACTCTAGCACCTTGAGTCTTAGAATTCTGAGTCGTTTTTACACATTTTTTTTGCTAGGAAATTTTTATGGTTTGGCAACCCTAGTACATTCATATTAATATATCTGATGTTCGCCCTAACTAATAAATTTAAATTTATATACTTAGAATATTCTTTTTTAAGCAATTTACGGGTAAGATCAATTTCATGTAGGCAGAGTCGCCTTATGATTATTATATCGCAAGATGACTAAATCGTTTGTTGCTCAAAGTTATTTAACAGGCGCTCAAGATAATTATCGTTAACTTGAGTTATGTTCGCGGATCTGACATTAAGATTATTTAAAATAAATATGTAACTATTTTAAATGACTAGAATATAATGTACGTAAACAACGTACATAAACCCCTAGAAGATTATTCACTTCGTATCTAAGTTCTAAATGTTGACATAATACTTACCTACACGTGTTTTTCATCCAATCGATAGAAACTACAAATCTATACTGTGTGAGAGATTTATATTATGAGTAATAATTGTCTCTGCCTATATTTTATTCATTTAATTCTTGGTGTACAATTTTAAAAAGTATAATTATACTTAACAAAAAAATAAATAATGATTTGTTAAATAAACTATTTTCTACAGATATTAAAAAAGCTTAATGTGACAAAATGTTGAGAATCATTGATGATGTTATCATTGAGACTTCATTACACTTGATTAAGAAGAAGTAGTAAAATACAAAAAAAAAATTAAAGAATTAATTTGAAGGTAACGATGACATTGACAAAACTTGTTTAAAATTCGGTTAAAAATAAATAAATCATAAAGAAAAATGACATCATTTTAGAATACTTAGGTCGATGTTCTATCATTTATCCGGTTGATTGGGTCATCGCCTATGATGTAAGGGTCTATAATAGGAAGACATTATTATTCTGAGCGTGCTTCTAACTTCTGCTCTGATTGAGCAGATAGTGGCCTCTATAGTGTTACTGAATTATTGCGTTTTCTTTTCACGTTCAAACATTGTCTAGCAGCCTGTCTAGACTGCGTTTATTTAATAAGCGCTAGCGAACCGCTTTAAACGTTATTTGGATTTGTTACGTGTGGATGTTTTCATTAACTCTTACACATACGACATTTTATCTATTATCTCCCCCTATCATGTTGGAATTAGAAAAGGGCTTATGTCAATTATACATTTGGGTTTTGGCCCACTTTTGTGCACTACGATGTGACTATCACAAATTAGTAATTATAGTGATAAAGTAATAAACTTATTACGAATTAAAAACTAAAATGTTAACATACCTGAAATAAGACATGCGCGTGCTACTATCATTAACTATACAGAGTCTAACAAAATGGACTGACCTAGTGGTACCTATTAGCAAATTTGGTGGCATTTGCTGGCAGGATCACTAATTCTGCCTGCAAATATCACAATCTTAATAAGTATAATTTAACTTAATATATAAACTCAACAAATAAGTACCTAAATAATGATTTGTTAAATAAACTATTTTCTACGGATATTTAAAAGATCATTGTGACAAAATGTTGATAATCCTGATCTCTTCACACTTGATTAAGAAGAATTAGTAAAACACAAAAAACATTAAAGAATAAATTTGAAGGTAACGATGACATTGACAAAACTTGTAAAAATTCGATTAAAAATAACTAAATCATAGGCAAAAATGACATCATTTTAGAATAGGTCGGTGATTCTATCATTTATGCGGTTGATTGGGTAATTGCCTATGGTGTAAGGGTCTATAATAAGAAGACATTATGATTCAGAACATGCTTCTAACTTCTGCTCTGATTGAACAGATAGTGACCTCTGTGGTGTTACTGAATGATTGCGTTTTCTTTTCACATTCAAATACTGTCTTGCAGAATGTCTAGTGGTATTGGGAAATTTGGTGATTGTGGTTTCGATGGCTAGTTAGGATGAATTATTGTTAATTATAAGGTTTTATTTCATTAACCTGTTTATAATATCTCAATCAACCTATCGCCGTCCACTACTGAACGAAGGTCTGCCCCAAGGAACGCCAACGATCCCGGTCTTGGGCAATTCGCATCCATCTGCTGCCAGCCACCTTCTTCAAATGATGAAAAATGAAATCAACTTTCAAAATTTTAATTGATGGTAATAGCAATCATTATAAGCTTGTGTGACTGACTGTATTAAGTCTGATGTAGTCATCACATATTGTTATATGTACGAATATGTACCTACCCACCTACCTACTTTACAGTAAAATATTTTAAATTTCACATTTATCAGTGCGCGAAATTCACTCAAAAAGGGGTTCAAAATTATCATGAAGTATAAATATAATGTAATTCAACACGAGTAAACTAAGATTCTAAATAATATTTTGAAAAATTACCAATTCTCCAAATTTTAACGATATATTTTAAATTTGATAGATATTGTATGTATAACTTACACATACGTAGACATTATGTTGTCCGTGTGACGAGTGACTAAAAATACGGAGAAACACCACCACTTTTCATCCCGTTGATGTTGCAAGAGAAATAAACTACACAGTACAACAGCATTGGAAAGAGGAGTAAAACTTGAAACAAACCCGATATCAAACCCTCTGGTTAGCGTGGTTTAGCGTGCCAATAACTCCTTTTTATGGAGAGCCATTTCTTCAACTGACTATTAGAAGCTGGTGATAATTGACGATGTAAAATATATTAGTCTTCATTAAAACTGCAACGAAATCATAGATTTTGTTCATAGAAAAGAGTTTAATAAACGGAAAACATGGATATCTAACACTTTGAAAACAAACTTTATTATTTATATGTTTTATGTATAAATAGTTCAGTTTATTATTTAATAGTTGTCGCATATTAAAACATAGAAAGCATGGACTGGTGGGTTTGTGCAATAACAGTTAAATAAATGGTTACTCTTGCCACTTGGTCGTAAAATGCAAATTTCTATTACTTTATTTATCTATTTAGAAAAGAAGCCGGCAAAGGATAGAGAGTTAGGTGTTGAGTGTGTATGTATTTTATGACCGTATGCTCAATCGCCAGTGTCGAGGTCAGTATAAAGTCGTTGACCTCTTAGACCACACCCGGGTAAATACTCTTTCTTTTCTTTTTGCGTCCTTTTTCTCCAGCAGAAATATAGGTCACAATTGTAGGTATTACCTTAAGTAATTGTACTGAAATAGTGAGTTATTTAATTCCAGCACATGACATAATTTATTTATTTATTTATGCATTATGCACTTTATGTACATAGGCGGACCTTATGCCTAAGGCATTCTCTACCAATCAACCTTTGGGTGATGCAGAGAAAATAGGAAGTAGATGCGTTTCGAGTGATATTGATTTGAAATAAATGAAGTACACATATACAAACTTATCATAACTAAAACTTATACATATTATACATATATAAATATATATTCTTAAGTTGATATAAATCTATATAATATATACATACACAAATAAATACCATAACAAGTATAAGATGATACTCATGTATTGGTTGATTCTGCCAGCTGTTTCAGTAGATACTGCTTCATTTTTTTCAAATGAAAATGTGTTGGGAGCTATCCTGACTTGATGATGAAGCTGAATAACAAAATGAGGGATAAAATAACTGTTACGCCTGGGTATTATCTAACTTACCCAACCACGATTGGAAGTTAATTATCAACTTGTATGTTTTGGCTTGCCATAGAGGTTTGTATCAAAATCTTCAGACCCTAATATATTAATTTACTTTATATTATTATTGCTCAAATCACGGTTAATCTGATATTTGTAGTTCGAGATTATATTTTAAGTTACAACCATACACAAATTGTAAAATAAAATTTTATTTGTATTCCAATAAAAGATGTTAATTATTAATCAATCTATGTACATCATAAAACATTGTGTACTTTGTACGTATAAAATAGTAAAAAGTAACAGTTTATTAACGTTTTTATTTATGTAAACCAATTTTATACTACGTCTTGCATAAAACACCCTAATGCTAGTGATTTTTATGCAGATATCAATGGTCAGACGCAAAGTTTTAAAGATGAGACTAAAGTTGCGGATTCCTAATTTCAATCTTTATGAGTTTAAGAATGTAACTATTATAGAATACTTATATAATAACGTTATTAACTTGTTACTGTCGATCTTTCTATCGGATAACATAAAAAAATAAACCTGTGAAACTTTTGAAGCTATTTATCAGTTCAGTAGCCAATAAAACCAATAAAACCTTATTAAATTAGAGTTTAGGTGACAATGGTACACATACAATAGATAAGAGATCCAAATAAGAATCCAACCAGATCACAGTTGTGTAACCAATATGACAATAAAATTAATAGCACGAAAGTGTGCAGAACCATTTTGAACGTCCCACGACAAAGGTCCATTCACAAACAACAATAGTTACATTATTTTACGGCAGAGTAGCGAAAGCATGTTGCGCAAGACCATGTAAACGACGATTAAGATAATTAATGGTTAAACCTAATTACTTACATCACAAGCCTCCTTTGATTGACCGTGGTAATAAGAGCTCTGTTAACCATTCACATTAACAGTATTTGTTATTACCGGCTGGTGCCTTGCCCGCATCTTTGGGAAAGGAATTTACACGGAAATAGTTTGATGTAACTGATTGATTATAGTGTATCAAATGTAGGATAATTAAAAGAGATAAGGAGGAAGGTGATTGCGTGTCGGTGCGCCCAGAAAGAGAACGGCACGAAGATGGTCGACATTTTGATCACAATTGAAGACAGAAGCAGAATAAATCAACCAATTGCACATAAATATGATGGTGCATTAAGAACTTAGGGCCTCAAGACAACCTCACCTGCAAGTGATGTATCTGCTGATCGACGGATGAGGCTCGGGCAAATAAAACATCCTGATTAGCGGTAATAGGCTAGCCACTTGTTGGGGTTTAAAAGCGGGCGTTTTGGGTTTAAAACTCTGCCTACTCCTCAGAGAAACAGACGTGATTTAATGTATGTATGTTTGTACGTCACATAAAGTGAAGAATGAAGAATCACGTGAAGATTGAAAGGAAAAATAAACTCTTTATTTCTGAATGTTAATTTTCTTACTTGTTTTGTACCTACAATACTTTAAACAGATTAAAATTGCACCAAAGCTAATTAAAGTTTTGATTCTATAGAAGAAAGATGAGGTATTAACCAGATAGTAAAATAAAATTTCGTTTATTAGGTGTATCAAGTTGCTTGCAAAATGGTGTAATTGTCAAGTAAAATATTATAAAATGTAGGTAGTAACCGCTCTATTTAAGGCATGTACGAGTAAATGATCGTAAATATCATTTGCATATTGCATAACATGTTCTAGAACCGAGATGAAATCTGTAGGGTAATGTCGATGATGGCGTTCTATCCAAGTACTTAATATTCGCACGGCACAGAGAGTAATCGTATGCAAAAGTGTAGAATAAAGCAGGGAAACTAAATTAGCCTTGCGTGTGCGAGATGGTTGAAGCCAATTTTAAGTGAAATAAGTAAGTAGTTAAACAAGATTGTGTGTTATTAGAGGCCAAAGTTGAAATTTTGCAAATTGGTTGTCTTCTCAGGTTTAGTTGTGAACAGCTATATGTATACATTTGTAAGGAAGTCCGTGGTATATGTATAACAGTATGTATAAGACAGTTTTCATGCTCAGACAGACACTCATTATTGAGTGTTAATTACCCATAATCGATTACTACGTTAGATTCGATGAGATGCCCTGGTAGAGTCCGGATTTAATACAAATGGAACGGTTAGAACATAGGTTGACATATATATATATAAAAAAAAATAAGTTCTAAGCAGTTTTTTTGTTGTTTTTTACCAAATAAGTCAGAATATCGAAGACTAAACTCCTTCCTCGTGTTTTTGGGAAGGGGAAGGGGGAATCAGACGGTGACAACGCACTTGTGAGTCCATAGATGGCGGTAGTCACTTACCATCACCAACCTGCCTTATACGCCAACCCATGTTATAAAAAATCATTGAATTGATAAAGTATTCAATTATTAAGTTGCTATCACATGAAAATCGATACGAAGGTAACTTTAATTTGATTTGATGCGATAGCACCCCAATGGCGATGACAAACGAGGGTGTCTGCTTACATGAGGTCAATAACATTTTACGAGCGAAGCCATAGAATAAAAAGTTAATACAAAACTGTTTCAAGTTTAGTCCTGTGACGGTTCTGCTTAGTTTACGCGCGTCATTATAATAAATACAAAAATGACTCGGCATTTCTTGCTGACGCTACCACTGAAGTATAACATCAATGTAAAGTTGTTTCATGTTAGTCATATTAAGTTAATGATTTTAAATCGAATTTTCTCTGTTTTTATGAGTAATTAGAGTGATAATATTTAAACATTTAAACAATCAGAATATTTAAGCGAATATTTTTAAATTCTTTTTAAATTGAATGCCAAAAGTACTATAAGTGTTTACGATTTAAAAATTACTAGTTTAAATGTCGCGATGGGACACTTCGCATTTTACGAAATAATAACAGCCCAGAGTTTGGAAGTTATTGTCTTAGCCCCCGTGCCTGGAAGAGTACATAAAGCCGTCGGTCCAGAGTTGGATCTCTCCCTGATGGTGGTGAGGAAACAGAAAGCGGTCAGAAATACATCATATGTAGAAGAACTGAATTCATAAATACATATATTAATATTCCGAAGCTGTACTATTATTAATTAAAGTCAATTAATAACTTCTGTAAGTAACTGTACTGTTACACTATTATCTACAGATCGGTATAATAAGTAGGTACACGGTTTATTAGATAACAATATACAGTGAACACGGCTGTTGGTTACACCTCCGTTCCATTCTGTTTTGGAAATTAACACCTATGATTTAAGCGGTTGTACGTAATCGTTACCCGTAGAACGGTAATCCGGTATACTTTTTTAAAACCAACGTATTGCCAAAATAATGTAACTCTGTTTTCATTTTTTGTCTGTGTCGAAATAATCTTTTAAAGGAAATTATATTTATATTTACAAATGAGAAGGCCAGATAGTCTAGCTTTCGAAACAGCTTTCAGCGGTTTTATAGTACATGGTCTGATGTCGCTCTCCAGCTCGTTTGCTCGTGGATGCGGGAAGCAGCCGTACGCGCTATCGATTATATTCAATAAAACTTTTTTTTAAAGAAAATTAAATATAGGAAAGCTTAAAGCCTAAAATCGTACAATGATCAGACACCATTTCGTACAGACACCATAACGATGGCAACACTTCTTCGTGTGGAGACTGACTTGGAATTTTGCGTATCATCACCCTTATTCATCCTATAGGTGAAACTATTCACGAAAATTTCAAACCGATCTAATCTGTCTGGCCAGTGAGGTACAGTAGATCAAAACCTTCTTTCTTAGGAGAGGCCTATGTCATTCAGTGAACTGTTAAAGGCTGTCGGCGATTGATGAATGATGGCAACATCGCTTACGCAAATATTAGTTGGCATAACATGAATGTATGTTCTTGTTTATTCACGCTTATGTAGGTGTCAGTCAAACATACACTTGTAATTTTTTTTAATACTAATAGATACTTCTTGCTTAAATAGAATTTTTTTGTACAAAATCTTCAAGTCAGTCGGCGCTAATAGGAACATAAATACTGTGAAATTAGTATATCATGCTCAAGTTACTGAACTGTACTTTAAAAATTTTACAAAAATAAAGTCTCAAATTACGTGAGGTCACAAACAGGTGACACTTAATGTAATACCAATAGATTCTTTCCTCAAAGACCCAATAGTCATATATTCTTCAAAATACTCTTTATTTATGGAGCTTTGTCAGTTCTACATTTTGTTTTGGCTAACAGTACCTACCCTCAACATACCACACCATATCGCAGAGTGTTAAATTACCTCAAACATGAAACAGGTTAGCGAACCGTTGTCTTTAATTTAATGTAACAACTACATTATAGGCTATCAGTGCAACCTGGCCTCTAATAATAATCTAATATCGTGACATGGAAACCTAGCTCACGCAGTCCAACACTATTGATCTGATTAGATTCCAGATAAGATGTGGTCTGAGATAGTTAGACGGTTTTTTCAATTGGTCGCGTGCCGAGCGTGCAACCGGAAAATTGTTATTGTCGTACTTATTGTTTTCAGGCCTAGTGAATTTTATTACTCCGCTAAAATATTTATTGGGAATGAATTTAGACGAAAGCTTTTACTTCCTTTTTTGTTACGAACCAATTTTTGCATCAGAAGATGGATTTTGATTGAGTTAACTGGCACTGGTGCTTTATACACGTAATTCGTACGTACCTATACGTATATATATGACGGCGCGCTAATTATGGATTAGTTTTTATTATAAACTAATTTATTACCAAATTACGAATCATTTTAAACATCACTTGATTTGTTTATTTGATTCTAGTAAGTTGACTCTGTCAGCGGTAATATTAAAATAATGTTACTGAAATAAGAGCGGTAACGCCGAATAGAATTGTAGGTGTCGCCACGAGTAATGGTGGCTGTCAGTTGGTTAATGAAAAAAAATCAGACGGACAGCTGTCACGCGGTGCGAACATAGTAATCTATTGGCTCTTAAATTTGCCATTTTATTTAAAGCAACAAGCTTTAATAATAAATATTAATATTTATTATTAAAGCTTGTTATTAGCTTGGTATTAATAATAAATATAATATACCCGTAATACTTTGAAAGTTCCTGTTCTAGCGTCCACGATGGATAGCTAAAACCAAGACCGGTATGACGCCCCTTATTCGCTATTCGATTTACGAGACTTTGTATAAAATTGTATAACGATTAAAAAATGAGACGTTGAACAGTACAAGTGTACTCGTAATACTTTGAAAGTTCCTGTTACAGCGCCCACGATGGATAGCTAAAACCAAGACCGCTATGACACCCCTTATTCGCTATTCGATTTATGAGACTTTATATAAAATTGTATACCGATTAAAAAATGAGACGTTCAACAATACAAGTGTGCCCGTAATACTTTGAAAGTGCCTGTTACAGCGCCCACGATGGATAGCTAAAACCAAGACCGCTATGACGCCCCTTACTCGTTCTGACATATATATATATATATATATTGGAGAACAGTGTGTATATATATATATATGAATGTATATAGCAAAAGAAAAGAGGTCGTCAATATAATCATCAACAGTCTTTATAGTCCACTACTGGATACAGGTTTCTCCATAGAAATAAGATTTTGGTCTGCTATATATGGTATGGCTATAGTATGCCATGGCAGCCAATATCCGGACATTAACTCCGCCTTTGTACAACAAGTGCAGTGAGTTTAAATATATAAATAAATAATGTGTACATTAAAATCGAACTTAAGAATTGAAACATCGCTGATTCAATTCCTAAGTTCGAGTACTTTAACGTACTACTTTTCAGGATATACATATATGCATACTTTTCCACAATTAATGTATTTTGTTACAATTTCAAAATTTACAATCATTTATAAATAATCAAAGAACAATGCAACTTTAATGTACGTACAATATTTAAACACAGAAGTTCATTAATCACAGCCGGTAAAAAGGTTAGTAGAGAGTCGTAATCCTTTAAAAGTTGTATAATCAGTTTCTGTAGTTATAATGTTGTCAATGACAGGAAATTATTACCATAAACATAATATGTTGGCCGTTACCTCTCAGCAGCGTTTAGATAATACTTACATATCTAATTTAAACATTGTGATTTTTGCGAAACGGTAATGTTGAAATAGATTAACGAAAGTTACTTAGAACAACAATTGCAAATAAAAAAAATATAATAACATCACTTTGATGGTCTTTCATTTGTCACTTTTGACAGTTTTAAGTTCTAGAAATAATAAATTATAAGTTTTAAGTTCTAAAATATATGAAATTTGGTGGAATAAAAAGCCTGAAAAAGAGATTTAAACTTCAGAGAAAAACGAACAGAAAAATAATGTAATGCTGTCTGAAGTAGCTTTTATTCTTGGGAACTATACTTTTCTGGAAAAAGAAGATGATGATAACTGATCATCATGATTTCTGGAAAATTAGTACCCGAAATTATTACTATGAAATTGTCTTTGATGAAATCGTCTTTTTACTTTTTTTAACAAACAGTGGCCTGGTAGGAATTGCTTTTTAGCGACAAATCAGCCATTTGTTCATGGTCATTCAACTGATATGTAAGTATGGTCATGCACTTATATGTAAACTGTATTAACTGGTGTACAATAAAGTTTATTCTATGTCGCCCGTCGTCATCCCCTCAGAATTACTCTCTCAGAAAATAAATGTTATTTGGGATGCGTAAACATAGCTTTTAACTTTCGGACATATATCCTTTCATAATTGCTTACAACATATTTCACTTAATTGTTTCTTACAATTACAATCCGTTGGAAGCCGCATTACATGTTAGAAATACTCACTGACATACTAAGCAGAATACGGTCGGGGACTACTAAAAAGAAACTGTTCCCAATTCTCTTATATATAATTACATCTAGGTATTCATAGTTCTTGTTATATAAATTTGCTTTTATATTCGTAGGGATGTAACTTACGAGCCTCGATTTGTTGTCTTCGAGAAGTATCTAACACTTACATAAATATGGTACCATAAGGTACATAACTACATAATTAATTACATATTTACGATTGTGTCTAATTGTTTTTAAAGAGGAGTTATTATAGGTGAGGTTTTAAATAAACAAGTCTCTCATAAAGACTGTGATTTATAAACAGGAGTCACATTAACAATTATCGAACACATGTATTTCAGATTAATTTATTTTTTAAGCTTTTGATTTTATTTTAGTATTAATATCATCGGTCATAGCCTCTTCCATTTTTATAAAAAGAGAAGATACTGCGAAAAAGAAAGGGCACTGTAAAAGATGATTGAACTACTGTGTACACGATTCAATATCGTTTAAAGACAGTAATTAAGTTACAAACAAAATAGCAATAGATCTTCATATGAAACGATTAAACAAAAAAAAATTGCTAGAGAATTGTGTTGCATAAAAAGGGTTTACCGCAGAACTTTCGTTCGTTGTTTCGTCGAAAGCATTTCTAAGGAATGATTATATGAACAAATATAATTGTAGGTGTTATAATAAAAAGTTAACCAAGTCTATAATTATGTTACAACATAATACCTATTACTATACCTAAAGACTACATAATAGTGCCCGAACCGTGAGTCGCCCACGTACAGGATTTTCTCTACCTATCACCAGAAGGCATGGCAATTAGAACGATATTGAGTCGCCAATCGTTTATCGATTATGAGGTCTACAAGTAACTAAATCGATTATTCGTGACTGGATAACAATTAATTGTTTTAGATGGAGTGGTCGTATTTAATGAATGGTTTGCTGTTTAAGCTTATGTAATACGTATTATGAACGCATTACTGTTCTTACAAGTACAATGGCTTGTTATTTAGCCCAAGATTTGTCAGGTGACTAGGTAGCAAAAAACTTTTGTTTCCTGTTACGGCTTTCTTTTTTTTAAATGAAAGGATATAGCAGCATTTTATCAGAACGTTTATTGTTAAAGATGAACGTGACAAAGATAATTGAATATGGAAGAACATGTAGTAAAACCGTTTCTACTTCAATTGCCAAGGGTACATTTACTAGCAAAGAGTTACAAAAGACTTAATCTAGTCTAATATTGAAACGTTTATTCTCTTCATTATTGATTTTGTTATAAAGCCTACTAAACTTAATTACACTCTATAAAGACAATTGACTCCGGAATGTTCTGATTGGCATCAACTCTAGAATGTCTTTAATTTGCTGCATAAGGAATTATAGCGCGCAACGTCACGAGCTATTCCTCCACTGATTGAAATTTACACGTACCTTTGTTTGTCTCGATACACTAACAAACTGTTATCATTATACAAAATAGTTTTTACTGACCGACTTACCTAGAAAATACCAAAAGATAAAGCGTTTCTAGAGACCTGGATCGTGAATATACTAAACTAAGATGGTAATAATGAATTTAGTTTAGTTAGTTATCAGTATGGGAATACAGCCCTTGAGTAATCGAAAAATTAACACTTATAAATGTTTAATTGTAGTTGCAAAAACCATTGCTTTAAATGCAAACAAATAAATACTAAATAAATATTTCGGACATTTGACACACAACGTCATCTAGTTTCAAACTAAGCAGAGCTTGTGCTATGATAACTAGCCTGACTGATAAAATGCTTATATACTTTTTTTTGTAAATATATTATTTATAGAAAACACTCAAACTTCGAAACAAATATTTGCAGATCATACAAACATTTGGTCCGATCCGGGAACCGAACCCGAGGCCTCAAGCACAGCAGTTGCATTCACTACAGCTGCGCTACTGAGGCAGTTATTCATTCATTCATGCAAATAAAACAACAATTGATTTCAGAAGCTCTTCTTTGTTTAAGGCTCGCTGAAAGTTTGTCGACAATCACGTTTAGAACTTATGTAATCGAAATATTCTAGCTATAATCTTTCTTACAATAATTTGTGTGGTATGAAGTATTAATGACTTAAACGACGCATTACGTACAAATAATAATATATATAATGTGGAAGTCTCTATTTGTTTTTAAATTGAGGTACTCGATACTTTACAAAACTTGTGAAAACCTTTTTATTGTGTATAAAATATGTACCTTTCTATGTATATTACATTCAACTATGAATGTATTGCGGACGTGATAAATGGTATACATAGTAGATGTATGTATGTATGTTCGATACCTACATACATAAATACATTTCTACTTCGAGTTTACTTAAGATAATTTACGCAGTTTTAGTTGCTCATGCCAGAGGTATTCTTACACGACAAAATAATCAATGTAATTAAAAAGTATTCAATTTACTTTCATGATTCATCTTTTCGTATTATTCGTGATAAAAAATGACTTCTAGTCTATTCATAATTCGTTTTCAAACTTAATCAAAATCAATTTTTAATTACTTATTTATTTAAACTTTCTACACATCAACTATAACAGATGTGAAATAAAATATTGTAATCCAATAAAATATCTTGATTTACTCAAAATCGAATCTGAGAACAGTAAAATAAAAAAAATATTACTTTATTCCAAATGCCAACGATTTATTACATATGTATATTTTAGGTTTAAAACAATTGATCTTTTGCGCCTTTCTTTTCAAAAATTAATTATGCAACGTTTCTGACACTTCTAATCGTAATATATAATAATAAATGTAATATTCAATGACCCCGCACGAGCTAAATGGATACTATGAATAGAATCGATTAATCAGATTGCATCAATTATGGCAAGCTCGATTAATATGAGTATCGATCACATTCGCGTGCAACAAATAATCGATTATGTAAAGTGTGTCACCTGTCGCTTTGCAGTGCGACCTCACTGTGACATAACGGACGCAACCCATGAAAAGTAACTGCCAGTTAATTTAACAGGAAACGTAATTGGATACGAGACATGTGGAATAAATACTGCAGTAAAAATACATCTGCCCCACTACGTAATAAAAAGGAAATGTGTAATGTGTGTGTCATTTGTGAGCGTTAATGATGAAACGAGACCTTTCGGCGGCAATATCAAAACCCTCTCTAGACACTTGGAAGTGATTATTGATTACTTAACTTTCTTATACCGCTTACCTTTCTTATGCCAATTGGTCTATGCGTTTACTCATATACTGTATTCGACGGAATATGACCTGAGTTATAGAAACTAAAGGTATCTAAAAAACATCTTTGGATGACCCAAAGATATTTTACATCGAAGTTAGCCAGTAAAAGCAAACGGCCTAGAGATATAGATTTTCGATTTGCTAATAGTTAGTAACACCACTGATGTCTCTGCTGTGCCATCAATCCTGACCCATCAAAATAGTGAGAAAGCTAATGATCAAAGTACATACTATGAATAAGTAGAATGATGACATTTCACCTCAAGCTTTTGTTGGGTATCAGATAAGTGAGAGCCCTGACTGCTCATAAATTATTATAACGTGATAATAATTGTGACAGCTGACTTTAACGTGACAATTTAATATGTTCTCCGAGATACAGAAGGTTTTATTTATTTGCAAGCGGTCACAACTTTTACTAACTATATATCTATGGATTTGTTGATTGTATGAAAGTGTGTCCAAATTGACACAATAACGCAAATTTATTGTGCATCCAGAAATTGGCCGTTCAAAGCTATATTTTTGTCACTTCCGCGTGGTTTTAAATGTGTAAGACCGAATTCCTGACTGACCCCAATGCAATAATCATAAAAAGGTTGAGTAATCAAATTATATTTAATTGCGAATTGGTCTGAATTGGAAATAAACACTGAATATCTATATAAAAGAGAAAGTTTAGATCTTCACCAGTTAAACAAATTTGAAAATCGTTTTAAAAGTTGTTTGTCAATTCTTTTTTTAAAATACTATTAGAACACTCATGACGATTTTTCAAAATAATTTTAACCATTGTTCACTACAAAAACAACATGTAATTATTGTATAATACATAAATACTTGTCCATAGACAGCAAACTGTATGTATGTATGTAACTGTACAAATATTATTACCGTCATCGAATTACATTAAGACTCATTGTTACTTAAATGTCAATTTTAATGTCTTCGTCAATTGAGGCAGATGAAAATAGTCCATATGAAAGTCCAATAAAAAAATGTTATAGGGTCCCCATTTTTCTTTTATAATTTTCCATTTTGCAAAATGACCGTATAAAAAATAAAGCTTAAGTCGAGTAATTAGTGAAAACAAACGTTTGTGAATACATTTCTAGCAAACCTATTAATTATAAACCGGTGAGATGATGTGTTACAATCGCGTGAGGTTTTCTGTTGACTTACAAGTTTAACTACAAACCTGGCATTCCACTTAACAATCATAAAATTCAGGATATTGTAATTAGGGTCAAGTTAAATTGTCGAACGAAAGAATTATGCCAAGACTTTTTACACACACACTTTCCTAAGATAAAAAGTGGTCAAATTAAAATGGAGATATTATTACGTGTAATTGTCAAGAGCCGTCATAACCGATACTTCCCGGGCCGTTGGAGCGAACAGGACTTTTTGCGACCACACTTTTAAGTTATGTAATTAACCCGGTTTCATTTGCCATATTAAATTTCAATTATTGTATCGCGGAAGTCACATGCGGCCATTTGGAATCGTAGATTACAATTTTTTGTATGGTATTTTATATCCGCTGGTGTGTTTACAATACGTATTATGTATTTAACGAGTATATATTATTTGTTTTTGTTGTCTAAAGAATATTGCACATTTAGAATATACATAACGTCATACTAGGCATTACCGGGCTGTAAACAGTGTAGGTCATAAATACTCGTTTTACGAGTACAATATTTTCGGGCGAGACTGTACTCATTAAGATTACCGAATAGATAAAAAAACTGAAAAATAGACGCATGTCTATTAATTGTTGTATTGAAATCTTAGAACACACTTTTTATTTATCAAACATATTTGAGTATCATTAAGTCACACTACATAATTCACTAATTGACTGCACGGTTGGTTTAGTGGTTTAAGCGGTCGCCACGCCGCTCTCTACTTCGCTGAGTGTTGTTGTTTCAAACCCCACATGGGACAACACTTTGTGTGATCTTCAAATTGTTGTTTTGAGTGTGAGTGTTCTTTGTGTTCGTTTCTTGTATGTTTGTAAAGTCTCCCGCGACATAGGATTTATACCTAGTGCAGTCGTTGTCTTTTTAAAAAAAAAAAACAAAAAAAATATATAATGAAACTCATAGCTATCAGTGTGATAGAGTATAGTTTGTTAGCTACTGTGGTACTTTTAAAATTGAACCTTATTTTATAGCATCCTACTATTAACATTGCTTCATAACTACCATTCTTCTTAACTCTTAACCAGCACCTATGCTCATACAGAAGTAAATTTAATAAGACTCAGTTATAAAGAGTGGCGTTTGTTGAAGGCAAGTTGTTCACCGTCGCTCTGAGAGTTAAAAGCACTTATTTAAATATTCTTAGTGCAATATATTAAACGGCACCATTTCATCTCTCACTTAAAACGTCTAGGCAATAAAATACAATGACAAAAGCTAGGAAATATACTTTCTTACAGTAAACGCTTTTTACTAGCGCATTTTATTGAGTACTTAGTTAGTTACAAGGAAATTCATTCTCAATAATACCTGTCTCAGGTGCAGCTTTCTTGAAGGCGTAATGCATTATGTAAACCTGTAAAATTTAATAGGGGAATATTCTTTCATAATATATTTCTCACAGATAAAAGGAGAGTTCGTAAAAGGAGAGGATGGAAGGGGCTATGTATCCGAAAGTATGTGTCCAGTAAGAATGAGGTGTCTCATAACAACCTGGCCTGCCTTACATGGTTGATTTTTGCGTAACCAACGAGTTGGAAAGGGAGAAGTACGATTGACTGGTACGAAAGGTCGTGTTAATTATTTTAATGGAAAGGGCAAAATTGAAACGAGATTGGCACTATGAAATATTGCCAATGTTTTTAAATCTAGGATATTTAACAAACATTATAAATAATTAATATTTTGGACGTCTGACATCAACGCCATATATCTTCAAACTAAGCAGAGTTTGTGCTAAGGCAGATAGACTGTCTGATAAAATACTTATATATTATTATTTTTTTTTAAAAAATACGTATTATATTAAACATAGAAAACAACCAAACTCGGCAACAAGTATTTGTAGATCATATAAAGATTTGAGCCGACCCGGGTATCCAATCCGAGGCTCAAGCACAGTTGTTGTTCGTGCGCTATATGTGTATATACTCATATACTACACTAATGGAAAAAATTAAGGGATCAAAAAAAAATTCCAAATTTTTAGGCAGTTTTCAACAGGCCGTAACTTCGAGAAAAATGGTTGTACAGGAAATCAAAAAAGAGAAAATTATAGCTCCAAGTGTCTAGTTTTTGGATTCGAACTTGAAAACTTTATAGCCTCCGCGGTTTTTGAGTAATCGTAGAAAAACCAGCAACAAAAAAAATTTTAAAATTTTTTTAGTTTTTTTTTTGGTCTACGGACGTGAAAAAAATTGTTTTATCTTAACCACTATAAGGATCAGATACCTTGTTTATTTAGCTTTAATTTGTTTTTTATACACCCTGATTTGCCCACTTCTCGCCGAGATATCGGTTTTCAAATGGAA
Source organism: Hypercompe scribonia (assembly GCA_949316085.1). Taxonomy (NCBI): domain Eukaryota; kingdom Metazoa; phylum Arthropoda; class Insecta; order Lepidoptera; family Erebidae; genus Hypercompe; species Hypercompe scribonia. Next base: position 6,636,688 of record OX438972.1, on the reverse strand, counting down.
AAGGATCCTTTTGTCTTTGATTATCGATATTTCAGCAACCAATGATTCCACAGAAATTTAAAGGTGGGTTTCAAGAATTTGAATAAATTTTCCCTAATGACTGGCTATAGTTTTTCCGAAAAAGAAATTTTTCTTTCTGTCACATGAATTTGAAAATGCAACAAAAAAAGGGCTTTTGCTAGTTTTTTGGAAAATCAAGCACTGGATCGAAAATATTGAGGAAACCACTAATGTTAAGTGTGGCTTTTACAGTTTAATATATCCACAAAAACTCTACAAATAACCAAATTAATCCAACCAGCCGTTTTTTTGTTTCACTCGATCGAATTTTTGAAAAATTAAAGGATCACGTTTTTTGCTCTAAACAGCTCATAATTTTTAAAATGAGAAAAATAAATGTTTTTTCCGAGCTTTCCCACAATTTTGTTCCAGAAAGTGCTTAAATTAAAAAAAAAGAAGGATTCAAAAAAAAAAAAAAATTTTTCTTAACAATTTAAGGAAATTCAAAAATCCATCACCTAATAATTTTTCTCGCGTTTCCGCCGCTGCATTCCTTGATTATTTTGATTTCCTTTTAATTAAATTAAAAAAAAAAAGTTAATACTCCTAATCGAATTTCAATCTTTTTCATACGCTTTTCGGTGATTGTTTCGTGAATCCTTATCTTTTAACTCAAAGTTTTGCCGTTTTAAAAATTATGTGCTTTTCAGAGCAAAGAACGTGATCCTTTAATTTTTCAAAAATTCGATGGAGTGAAACTAAAAAACGGCTGGTTGGTTTTATTTGATTTTTTGTAGGATTTTTTGTGAATATATTGAACTGTAAAAGGCACACTTAACATTAGTGGTTTCCTCAATATTTTCGATCCAGTGCTTGATTTTCCAAAAAACCACCAAAAGCCCTTTTTTTGTTGCATTTTCAAATTCATGTGACAGGAAGAAAAATTTTTTTTTCGGAAAAACTATAGCCAGTCATTAGGGAAAATTTATTCAAATTCTTGAAACCCACCTTTAAATTTCTTTGGAATCATTGGTTGCTGAAATATCGATAATCAAAGACAAAAGGATCCTTTTCCATTTGAAAACCGATATCTCAGCGAGAAGTGGGCAAATCAGGGTGTATAGAAAAGCAAATTAAAACTAAATAAACAAGGTATCTGATCCTTATAGTGGTTAAGCTAAAACAATTTTTTCAACGTCCGTAGACCAAAAAAAAAAACTAAAAAAATTTAAAAAAATTTTTTGTTGCTGGTTTTTCTACGATTACTCAAGAACCGCGGAGGCTATAAAGTTTTCAAGTTCAAATCCAAAAACTAGACACTTGGAGCTATAATTTTCTTTTTTTTTATTTCCTGTACGACCATTTCTCTCGAAGTTACGGCCTGTTGAAAACTGCCCAAAAATTTGGAATTATTTTTTGATCCCTTAATTTTTTCCATTAGTGTATATGAGTAGAGATATATGAGTACGAGTATATATATATAGTATGAGTATCGGTGTTAAGCAGTTTATTACTACTATGTCTCTACGCAGTTTTACTGTCATTGTTTATACTTCTTGAAAGTAGAATACCATTTACCTACAACTGTTTAATTTATTGCATGACACACACGGACGTCTAATCTTAAATGATGTAGTCCGCAACATCAAACTTATACCACGATTACACCTGCAGATATTGCTAAAAGATACATACATATTAAAGATTAATGATTACCCAGACACGAAATAAATGATCGAACTCATCACGCAATTATTTGTCTTGGTCTACGCAAGAAAAATAATGTAATTTGTATGATGAGTGAACCCACAACCTCTGGCTCAGCAGTCCATGTCATTAACCATTGACCAGGCCAGTGTTACAACACTATTTATTGTGTATTTTTACATCAATAAGCACATTTTTCATACGTCAGAGATTTATTTGACTGTTTATATATAGAAACTGAAAGTATGTAGAGTAAAAGAAGTTGTAAAAATTTTAAATCGAAAGTGAGGTGTTAAGGATAGACAAGTGTAATTTATTATGCAAACTAGCTCAAGATCGTGACTTTGTACATTGGTTACTTTTCGTCGTATCTTACTACTACTCTTGACAGACTCCGTGGCAACATTATCGCACAATGTCCGTTGCCGGCGGTATATTCTGTGGTTGGTCATCAACCATATTCTTGTAAACATTTCAAATTAAATCGCACAAAACTGCAATTGTGACGGTTTTTAGCAATAAAACGAATTCTTAGTATGAAATTTAATCGACTGATTAGGAGGAGAAAAAGGAATCCAGAGAAGTGTTCCTTATTCGATTAAACTAATGAGTGCGTGTGCGTGCGTTAACACCATGTGGTCATCAGATAGGTGTGATGTCAGATGTTATGTGTCACATGTCATAAATTCATTATTTTTATATAAAAGTGTTACTGACTCCCATGAGAATAAATCTTGATAAATTATTAACGATGCTTGAATTAAATTAGAACGAATAAGAGAAGAATATACCGTCACAGAATATACCGCCGGCAACAGACATTGTGCGATAATGTTGCCACGGAGTCTGTCAAAAGTAGTAGTGAGATACGACGAAAAGCAGCAATGTACAAAGGCACGATCTTGAGCTAGTTTGCATAATAAATTACACTTGTCTATCCTTATGTCTATCCTTATTATCCTGTTCAATAAATTCTCGCAATGTTATTGACACGAGTATCTCGAACCAGTTTTAGTAACAAAAATATGCATTCAGAATCGTTATATTTACATCATTACATCAGCCTTCGTAATATATCTCAAAGTGTATCAACGCTAATGGTGTCAACGAAATATGTTATTTATTATGATGTTATTTTATTTATTATCGGACGAAACGGGAAGCACAGCCAATGATTTAAAAATTCATTTGCCAAATCATTGGATAAATCACGGAGTTCTGAAGTAAAAATATGAAAAATACAAAAGAATTGAGAATAGAGTGTTTTTAAATTTGTTGTGTTTTTTTAAAATTTGTTGGAATTTGCTTTTCATTTTTCAATTACTTCCTTTCTTTCTTTCTCTAGAATATGCTAACTAAAACGCATTACAGCATTCGTCTTATATATTATATTTTAATTACTCAATTGTCATAAATATTTTATGTTTTTATTGGCATCTTCCGTATTTACATGTCAGTTGAAATATCAAGAACTTGAGAAACTGATCGGCCAACCTGTTCAATAAATTCTCGCAATGTTATTGACACGAGTATCTCGAACCAGTTTTAGTAACAAAAATATGCATTCAGAATCGTTATATTTACATCATTACATCAGCCTTCGTAATATATCTCAAAGTGTATCAACGCTAATGGTGTGTAGTAATTTGCAACTGGTAAATATCTTTGGTGTGTTTTTTAAACAAATAATGTATGCGTACTAAATATCTATAGTAATGTTTTAGTTGCAGAAGAAAGAAGTTAAAGAAAGAAGTGAAACTAGTTCTTCTACTTATAGGCTATTATCGTTTATACCTTTTATGGTTAAAATACCACTTTCGTATAACTTAAGAATTTGAAACATCTCACACACGGTCGTCTGATCCTAAACCAGGCAGAGACTACGCTCTGCTGACTAGACTGCATGTAAACATTCTTATAATATATTTTATTACGAATTAGATCTTACAGACAGGTGTTGTACAGGACGTACAAATGGCAATTTAAATTAAATTTGTTACATTTTATATGAATATTTTGTTTTAAAAACGTCAATTTTAACTTTTAAATTGACCAATAAGGCAATATTTCGTAAGAGAGATGACGGACGTGTATGGAACTAAAAATGTTTAATATTGAGGATGTCGATGCAATGTCCGGATATTTATGAAAATATCCATAAAAAAAGTTAGACTAATGACTTATGATCTAAATCTGTGCTAATTTTTATTAATATTAATAATTTTATAGTTTTGCTATGTGTATGTTCATAGCATATCTTATCTTGCGAATAATGTTTTAAGTTTCTTTGAAGCAATACAATTAATACATGATGCTGATTGTTTAGCGATTGAATGACAATTATAACTAACTGGCTCACCCGCAGAATCTCGTCTGCGTCTCTTATAGCTCATAACGTGATAGTGAGCATACCTTAAAAGATAGACAGATGTTGTCGCACAAGTTTTTAAGAATTTTAAAGAGAAAACAGTTCCTTTAAAAACATTTTTTACGAAACTAACTGTTTACGCAGCGCACGCAAGATAAGATCTCAAGAAGAATAATTTTTCACCGTTTTTGTAATGTTTCATAAATACTCTGCATCTTTTAGTCATAGCATCATCCATTACCTTCCACAATAACTGGGCGATCTAGCACTGAAAGAATTCGGAAATATTATGAAAAAAACCTCAGATTAACGCGTTCAAAAAAACAAATAAACAATCTTTTCAGTTTTATAATATTAGTATGGATAATAGATTCAAATTAAGGGTCAGATCTTAATTATTTGCATTTTGAGAAGTCTTTATTTCCTCTCTCTCTGAAATGTATTATAATTCCGATATTATTGTAGTAGTCGTACTCTTTATGTAGCGGTCGCCCACCAATTTCCGGAATTATTATGACAACTATTTCTTGCTTAAGGTCACTAGCACTTATTGGCTCTATAAATGGTTATACGCATACTGATTACTCAATAAAATTTAAAGGAAGTTATGACTGACACATGAATGGACCTTATCTTAAATAATTTAAATCCGGCTATTAAATATATAGTTGAATATTAAGTACGTTACGCCTAAACCATTGACATGGCACAGTTGTCAAAAACACTTGCATATAGAGACTTGAGCAGACTGGACTTATTATGTACCGGATAAGCATCCGTCAACGGGTGTGATATGTGCTACTTATCTAGTTACAACACTTCATCAGACTGCCATCATCGTTTAGAGAAGTCTCATTCAAAGATAATATGATTATGACTATTGGCAATATATATACGAGTAAATATAATAAATGTGCTTAAAATGTTATTTCTACCAAATTTCTAACAAAGCTTGTTGAGTATTAACAAAATTATATAATATCTAAACAATAGTACGACAGTATTTGACTTTACAAGATTTAAGACAGCCTAGCTACGCGTTAATATTTCTTGACTGCTTCAGTGGTGCAGTGGTAGCGTATGCGATTGCTGTGCTTGAGGTCTCGGGTTTGATCCCGGGTTGAACCAAATGTTTGTATGATCTGTAAGTACAAGCACTGTACTGTGTCTCAAATGGGTTGTGTGCTAGATATCAATATTAACTTAAAACGTGATTTGACTTAAATTATAATTTTCGATTGATTAATGATGAGAATAGTAGCTAATAAAAGGAACAACACTGAGAACTTTTAACCAATTTTTTTAATGTAAGTATGATAGATTATTCGTGTCAAACAATTTAATTAATTTATTTATCATTAAAATTTAAGATTATAACGTGCGTGTCTTATAAACTTATAATTATGGTAACACTGACGTAATTCGCTTTCATAGCAGTAATCAAGACGGAAGAGCAGACTAGAGTCGCTAGTTGGAACCTGATAAGGCCGAATACGTGATCACCTACAGCCTTCGAAGGAAAGCTGGAATCTAATAATAGAAAATTAATTTATCACGCAATGAATAACTTGAAGTACTGCATTTCCATTTATTGCTCAATAGTTTAAGTAACCGATGTGTTTAAATTACAGTATCTCGTATTTAATAGAACCCTATCCTACTAATATTATAAATGCGAAAGTTTGTGAGAATGTATGGATATATGGATGTTTGTTACTATTTCACGCAAAAATACTTAAGGGACTTATATGAACTTTACAGTAGTTCATACATCAGAATAACAGATAGATTATTCTTTGTCGCGATATGCGATAAATACACGGATATAGAGCTCGTGTGTTGTATTATAATTGCAGGATACCGGGAGAAATTTGTGGTTAATTATAAAGCACAAGTACATGTAAGTACTTTTTGAAGGTTGCCGGTAATGTATATTGCTCAAATTCAATAAATCTTAACAACTTTCGATTCACATCTACATGTATTTATGCAAATATATTTCACAATAATTTTCAGAACTGGCAATTCTCGAAATTTTGGCGCTCAAAAGCTTTAAAATGACACCTTATATATGACATTGTAAGTGACATTTTGTTCATTTACGAGTTTACTTGTTAATTGTAAATAAATAGAAAGGTCTTCTCTATTGGTGAATCAAACATTTCAGTGTATACAAAAGTAATAGCTATGAAGGGCTTGATCTGTATGCGCAGCTTTCCCAGACTCGTTCTGTGGATATCTGTCTTTCTAGACATAACAAGCTGAACAAGAGTAACATTTTGAAAGGTAACCAATTTGTATACTTGTCTCTAGTTTGTGTGAAAGCGAAAATAGTCGTTGAACGGTCGTGTTTAATGTGGGTAGGACGCGGGCGCTTAGAAATGAAGTAAATGTTGCCAAGTTTGACCAGTGCAGTGTGTGGGAAACAGAACTAATTGTATTTTGTATGACTGAAGGGCTTTATTTAAGTGGTTTATTTAAGAGAGACATTATTGAGATACGAATGAGTTTTAATCGATTGTCAAACAGCGTCTGTCTGTGTGAATGATACGTGCTTGTAAGAATATAGAAAAATGATATCAACAATTGTAATATAAAATAGAAAGTTCTGAAGTACTTGGTAGATAAACATCTTCATACTGTATTATAGTAACATGAACTAAAAATCTTAATATCTAGGAAAACGTTTAGACGGTTGCGCATCAAGTGTGTATGTCTACAAAGTGTGCCCACATTTAATTTAAAATTCTTTCATATGGTTAGCCAAACAATAATAAATTCATTTAAAATCAGGCAATTACATCAATTTCATTGTAAAGATTTCAATTAGTTATAAAGACGTATTCCAATAATTTAATTTTCAATTGTACGAATTGCAGTTTAATACATGCATGGTAAAATGTGCAAATAATTTTCAATTCTAAGAAGTCATGTTATCCGGGATCATAAATTTCAAGTTAATATTAAAGCAGTTAATCTTTTCCTACGAAACTAAATAATAGACGGAATACGTTAGTAAACGGGAGGTAAATTTACAATTCTTAATTGATTGTGTAATAGGATTAATAACCACTTTACCATAGAACTCATGGTTTACGCGATTTTATTTCACGATGTTCCCCCAACTTTCCTCGGCATGGCGCCTGTGTCGTGATGATTGTACAAAAATTGAAAGCTCAGTCTCCGGTTTTGGTCACGAATGACTCCCCATCGATCTTAGCCCCAGTCGAGTGCCAAATTGTTTTTTTTCCTAAATAATCAAAACCGATCTGTTTAAGCTACAGTGGACAGTTTTGTTTTTAATCTTTCGTGATATTTTGTTTCTTTAATCAAGGTAAGGAAACTCTTTGTTCGTCCAATATTTGGACCTAATTAATCTGATCGTGATCACAGATTGACAGGGTAATCCTTATTGGTACGTATCCATTTTATTTCATTTGAATGCAAATACTCGTATCTAACTACACATTAATTATCATAAAATAAATGAGAAGGTACCCTTGTGCAGAAGAAAGTTACTATGCTTATGTTAGGACATAAACATAGTAACTACACATTATAGGTAATGTGTCGCAGAATCTTTGTTATGAAATCGAGTAAAAATCACCAATTTGTTACATTTATAAGAATTTTAGTATCGGTTCTGCTTTTGATCTTAGAATCTACAAAGCTATTACGGCGGTATCAGGTATTTGAAGCAGAAATATGCCATTATAGTGAGCGTGTACGCTTCATGGAATGCGACTCCGAGGCCTTGGGAGTTATTACAGCTTTCGTTGCGAGATAAACGGGGCAACGCTCCTTACCTGATCGGCTAGTGTATACTTTACATTATATGAAGAGGAAAATGTAAGAGTGTTATCTCCGAAAGTCGTTTTATTTACAATTTTCTTTATTTGAGATTTTTTTGTTATCTGGCTAATTTAATTTTATTGTTATAGTAATTAAAAACTAATTGACATTGTTTATACAATTAAGCTAGTGTTGTAACATAAACGTATATTTCATCGTAAAACATCGTGGGAAACTTTCGCGCTGTGCACTCTATTGAAAGGCTTTAGATTCTAGTGGTACGAATGGGTCCGATTAATGAATTCGATACGTGCTTACCTCGGTTTTATGTGGTGCAATTAATCAACTGGTCTTCCTTCCGATACATAAACGCGATTAAACAAGTTTAATTTTATAGATCCGTAATGACTTGTGCAGCAATATTAATATTAATTATCTGGTATCTTGTCATAAACATGACACTTGGGAAAAAATTAATATTCCAAGGTTATATGTATAGTTTGTATGAAACAAAATAAGGCTTAAATTTTTTTTTTTATTCCGTATTGAGGTACATTTTGTTTCTATGAAATGTAAAAAAAGGTATATTGTCTCTGACTCATGGTGAGTTAATTAGTAATAAAATGAAGAAACTTTGTTTCGTTCGCAGTAGTTTCATGTAGTCAATTCCTCGACTTGCAATAGTTCTGAAATTAAAAGACCAAATAAAAAATAATTTTGATACCTGAGAAAATTCTGCCTTCTAACTCTTTGAGGTGTTTTAGCCATGATTTAGGCTTCTAGCTTTATCTAGAATAAAGCAATTATCCTAAACACACTTAAAAATACGTGCGGTAATGTGTTTGTATTTTTGATTAAATTACCGGGTATAAGCATTTGCAATGAGATATTTAAAAATACATTAAAATATCTTAATATTTAATTGAATGCTATTTTGAAAGAAATTTAGTAGTAATTAGAAGTAATTAATTATTTAAATCTAAGCTAAGAGATTAACTATTACATCCTATATGAATAAAGCGGACATTATGTCTCTATTTTGTTCAGAATATAATCAATTTAAAATGAAATTACCATTAGCATAGTAATATATCATTACACACTTTTTTCATAATTTACCTTTTACGATGTAGATATTTCGAAATCTAGAACACGCATATTATAATTCGTTTAAACAAATTATGTACAATTCGCGGCTAATTATAACTATAATTTATGCATATTTGTACCTGATTATACAGGACATTCGTAAATGTGTTTGATATCTCTGTAAAAAACGTACAACATAATATTGCAAAAACAATTCAGTAAACGAAAACTTATTTTGGTTTATTTACGAAATATTTTGTCATGTTTTTTGATTTACCATTTTTGGTAATTATTAAAACACTGACAACACCCGTTATGACGTTAGATCACAGCCAATTAGCTTTGAAACGTGTACTTCTAAATCATGGGTACATAGGCTACCACAATCTACATCGACCTCTTAGTTTTTGACAGATTTAAAAAAGAAGAAATTCTGAATTTGGTTATTTTTTTTTACTTCAGAATTCATGATTACTGACCGATAGGGTTATTAAATAACACATTTTCAAGAATTCATCAGTTGATTTGAAAAAAACTTCTTTTATCGGAAAGGATATACTTCCCACTTGGTTCAAATCAAAGCACAAATACCACCTCTAAGGATGATAGCTTAAGGAATGAAAAATGTATAATAACTATCATTTTGTAAGCCCATTCAAATCAGTATTTTTTTTAAGAACCTGTTGTCCCCAATTTGTACACAACGTTTTTCTGTACAAAATATGCATAAATTTGAATGCTGTGTTGTATCCGCTGTATTGTGCTTAGACTTTCCCTGACCCATTGAAATGTGAAGAGATTGGGACCCACTGCTTGCTTTGAATGTTAAATTGTTTTGTATGTTACAAATAGCATGGGTTTTATTTTGATAGAGGAAGCCGGAATTGGGTTCATTGAGTTGGTAATCAGGTTAGTTTAATGTTAAAAGTATACATTAAGTAAGTAGAAGTGGAAGTGTCATCATCTGTTGATGAAATGTATAATATATAAAATAATATATAAAATTAATAATAATTTGTCTTTAGTAGTCCACTTCTGGAAATAGATTTCTCCCACGCAAGGAGGTTTTGATCTACAATACGGCACTAACCTGTCGATTGACTGATGGCTTGGTATCAAGTTTTCTTCGCGTAGTTACCCTTAGTCCATTCTTACGATACCCATTGAATAATAGAGGTGATGAGAGTGTGTATAATTAATTCACACCACACGGAAAGTAGCAGTTGAGTAAATCTGAATACAATTAGAGTATATATATATATGCAATCAAATACATGAATGTCGTGTTTTTGCCTATCGTAACTTGTTGTTGCACGACTCTTAATTAACAAAACAAATTCTTTAACCGTGCCGTTCCACTATTTGTTTCAATAAAAGTGTAAAGAAAATAAAAATATGATAAACGACAAATTAGTTAAACATAAAAAATCGAAAATAAAATAACAGTTGTTAAATTTATGTTCGCGTTTTATGAATCCGTTGACAAGTAATTATGATGACAGTCTTCACCTTTCCGTTGTACATAATTTATTCTTAATTTAAACTCATTATTCAAAATATTCTTCATAATCAATTTACATTTTTCTTTCCAATGGATGGTAGAGTGATGTGCAGCTTTATGCTAATGGCATCGACTTACGTGACTGATTAGGGCCAAATCGTGAAAGTACCAATTTTAATTTATTTGTAAATAGTTTAATCCGTAATCCGTATTAAGCTAAAGATTATTCTTACACGAGTAGGGAAGTTATCTTCAATTTTAAGGTGCATATGAATCAACCTTACATTGATTGTGGACATTGTAATATTCCCTTAATCAATTTTTAAGATGTTATTTAAAATATGATGTTAAATATTTTAAAATGGGTTAATAAGGAGAAAAGGCGACGCTTAAACACAGTGGGACATTGATGACAATTAGTTATAACTTAAATTATTACCATAAACTACCAATAAGCTAATAACTCACTGCCCACGTAACCATTACATCACAATTGCTTTTAAAGAAATAACTTACGTGCGTAGATATATACCTACTATGGATCACAAGACAAACATTAAGTTGGTTAACATGACATCTTGTCTATGAAAATAAATAGCCAGTTTTTTTAAAAGCTCTCTAAATTTATGAGTATTTTATGCCAGTATTAATAATATCATCAATCGTAAGTAAATTTAACTTAAATTTTGCCTTAAAATATATAAACTGGCCTGTTGGCCTAATGGTTAGTGATCTCACCAAGGACAAATGTCTGTGTAATGAGCGCGATCATTTGTTCTGTGTCTGGATGTAATTTATCAATGACATATATGTAGTTTGAATTGTATGAGCATGTTTATCAACAGTTTGAATACCATATTACTAAACTCTTCCTAGTTTGGGACCAAACGGCCACGTGAGCGGTTGTTATATAATATTTCAACATAATACTTACTTTATGTACTTACTCATATAAAATGATGAAGTACTCGACTGGTAAGTTGTAATCAGAATGTAATAAAGATTTAATAATTTTAACCTTGCAAAATAGGGTCCAACGTGGGAGCCCCATGAAACTTGTACAGTGTTACTGTGTGCGTCGAATTAAAAGCCGTTGTGGAATAAAATGCAGCTTTAATTCAGCAAGTTGTCAATAACTCGGTACTGTGGAGAAAATAATCGAATAGTTTTTAATGTATAATATTATTTTCTCATTTTCCTGCAATCTGTCACATCACCCCATTTCGTAACAATGGACAAAAGTGTATAACAGGAAACACAGAATGTGATCGGTTTATGCTTTGACCAATTAAGCGCACACAGCGCTAAAGTATCATTATAGATTACAGGGCCTAGTGTGAGTTTATTTCTCATCAACTCGCTTCCAATGGCGAGAGTTTTCAGCCAAGATTTCAGTGTGGATCCATCGCCACGCCGTACTCGTTCAACGTGACGGTAGAATAGATGTCACACTAGGTCCTCTGATGTTACATGTTTTAACTGCGACTACCGAAGGGTCACTCGTTTTCAAAATTTACTTGTTTAGAATAAAGTATTTTATTGCTTTATGTTACTATTCTGATAATTTCATAAGTCAACAAATGATGATTACATGATCTGTCTATTTAAATAATAGTATAATATAACACCATTTACATTTAACAACATTTACGACATAAGTATTCCCTATGCCCTATATGGTTGTACATATATAGTTGTACACGTAATAACACCTCTATTCTCATAATTATATTATTAAACTGTTAAAGGTATCTTTACACACCTTCCTTTCGCGTACGTACATCACATACCTTTGAATTACCCGATTCTCGAATTAATAAAAATAATAACTACAGATAACTATATAATTATAGAATGTGAAAGTTTAAGAATAAGTATGTTATTATATGCCATTGGTTTGCAATATTTTAATGCATTATTTCAGACCAATCAAGCGTGTTTGTGTAGGCCGGCGAAAATGCGGCGCAGGCGCAGTTGTCAGTGCTGTGATGCCGCAAATACTCATAGAATTTATAACAATTTAAATAATTAATGCTATAGACGTCATTTCACATCGTGTCAGCAAGTCCTCAATATAATATAAGTGACGTTCCTTCTTTGCTTAATAGGAATAAGATACTTATGTTTGCTGGCTTAAGTAGTCATTTAGCCAATCATATCATGATGTGCCTGGTTGAAAGTTGGACAGATCCATGAGATCAACTTATTTGTTGATTTACTCAACTAGTCACTTGGGGAAATATCGAGCTGTGGGTGGATGCATCATAATAATGTAGTTTCGATTCGTCACGCGCTGTTTGGCGCCACATTGTATCGCCTGGGGTTTATTATAATAATAAATCCACCTAGATAAGTCCCACCTAGATAAAATAAAGAAAATAGAAAAGTAGTTATACTTTGTAAGTTATAATTTGTAAGAATTGAAAAAAAATACAGGTTGCCCGAATAACACGATTTCTCGAATTATTCCTGTAAACATTATGAAAATAAAATTTCAAAGAATATTTTGACTCCAATTATTTTTTTTAATTAATAGCCTACCAGAGTAATTTTACTCTGTCTGATGTAAAGCATGAATAGAATCAGAGGATGGTGGTTGCCATGCTCATTGTAAATACAGACAATGCAGTATGGCGACCCACGCTATGGGGGCCTAGTGAGATACTTTTTTTACCACGCCACGGTTGGCCTAGTGGTTTACGCGGTCGCCACGCTGCTCTCTACTGACCTGAGTGTTGTGGGTTCAAATCCCACATGGGACAACACTTTGTGTGATCCATAAATTGTTGTTCTGAGTCTGGGTGTTCTTTGTGTCCGTTTCTTGTATGTTTGTAAAGTCCCCCGCGACACAGGATTTATTCCTAGTGCGGGCGTTGTCTAAAAAAAAAAAAAAAAGTGAAATGCTTTTTTTTTATTTTCTTAGAACGTGACTTTTCTCGTAAAATACATTTATAAATATTGTTAAAAAATAAATTAATTAAGTATTTAACCAAATACAACCGGGCAAACCTTTATTAGGGAAAATTGATTTAATTCACTTTAATATTTACAAATTTTTCAGAATCGGTTTATCGAAACATGATTGGAAAACGGTATTTGTCCTAATTTTCATTGTAACTAAATTTTTTATATACCATTGGTTTTATCGTGAACAACCTTTAATAGTCCAACTGCATACATACGTCATATATGTACCTATGACGTAGGTAAGGATATGCCTCTCCTTAGAAAGGAGGTGATAAAAAGGATTAAAAATAATTTGATGTTTAATATACTAAATTTTAAATCTATATTAAATTTTATATCATTTATTATGAATTTATATCATATAGTATTAATTATTGGTATATTTTAAATCAATAGTAGTATTCATTGATTTATGGTAGTGATATGGTACATGATGGTAAACATAATTGATACCATCATTGAGTGCTTATGGATTTATTAAAAGATTATCTGTTTTCACTTGATGACGAAGCAAATAGTTTCGACAAAAACGAACTTACACCCCTATTCACTACACTTACATAAATAAGACATTAATATTGAACTTACAATAGAGCTGCCACATTCTTGAAACAATATATCTTGTCGGCAAACTATCACTATATTGTTTTCTTGTTAGATACGCGGTCGATGGCAAGAATACCACCGGTCTCTCCGTCAGAAATAATTTCTAATCTCGATAATTATTCTAACAAAATAAATGTATTGGTGAAAGTACAACTGCGTTTAACTCACATATCTCACATGGATTGAAATGTGTTATGTTTAATCTGACAGCCTGTCAAATCGTAAAGCACTATTAGAGAAAGTGAAGTAACCTATTAAATGAGTGAATGAAGTGATTCGATTGATCAAATTAGATTTTGAAGGTTAAAATATTAGTTAAGTACTGTGCTTATTTTTTCCCAGTTCACAATACATTAAATCTTTATTATTCTTAATCATTATAGTGTCAAGACTATTACGATTTGTTGTTTTTTGTGCTGCTAATGAGGTTTGCAGCTGGCAACTGGCTAAGAAGAACCCTCAAGCGATATAGTCAAAGTTTTTCATACCAAAACATTTTGTTAACGAGCTTACTAGCTTACAGCGATAGCTCCTCCGAAGCCTGTCGATTGTATAAATATTGTTCAAGATAATTTTATTCACATTTCTTGCAAGAAATGTGAACAGCGTTTAAACGTGTCACACGTTCATTACACATGTTCAGAATGATTTTATAGAAAATCATAGAAATTTCGAATATCAAAAGCAAAAAAAATATTACTTGACTCAATCACTAGTTATACGATCTTTCTTTCATGAAAATCTAAGGTAGATATAACTGTATACATACATATATACATATAAAAAATACATAGATGTAGTTACTACAACGGTAGAAAACTTAAGGTGAAATATTCTCATTTCATGGTTAATTTAGTATCGATTTGAAATATCAAATGACAATAAAAATGTTTATTTGTAATTTATGTACGGTTCTACAAAATTAATTATGTTTTGTGGTGATTAAATTGATTGTTAAGTCTTAACTACAATAGGTAATATTTCATTAAAACAATGGAGCGTTCGAATGACGACACGAAAGCAAATTTACTATTGCAGTCATTACTAATAGGAGGTAAAAACATGTTAAAAGATATACAATTGTATGATAATAAAGCTTTTTAATTATAAATAAGCTTCTGCAACTTATTATACGGAGTTCGTTGACAAACATGTTTAAAGTTTTTCCTCAACGAAACAGAATAGGTAAATGTATAACCCGACAGCATGGATCAACAGAAAATGCAAAAATCTTCTCTTTCTGAGAAGATAGAATAAAATGAAGTCAAACTTGCGTTGAAGGTTCTATACCTATGTGTAATCATTGAATACTTATTACTACTAAGTCGATTTTTTTATTAGTATGGGAGTCAGGCTTTAGTATTTCGCCATTCTGCTGCTATCTTGTAGGTAGGCTTTTTTTTACTTCAGTGCCTGCCAAAGTGACTTTATTTTCCCGTAGCTCTTATTTTAGAAGTAAAGTGCTTGGTTTTGTGTAAGGCCGATAGACATTTTACTTGATACAAAATGTCCTACAATTACTATCATAGAAATTGAAACCGATTAAAAAATCTTCCATATTTGATACCTTTTATTTCTTGACGAATTTGCAAGTAACCATCCTGAGCATTTTACGTACCTGTAAAAAATAAAAAAAAAATAAGTAAAGACAGTATAATCATAGCTGTATCGCATCATAGAAAAAATACCAGTTTATTAAAAAATATATCAAAAATCATGTATTAAAATTGTATAAATGTAGAACACTCAAGATCCAACATTTCAATATTATGTACACAATACATAATCAATAGATAATACTATTGATTATGTATTGTGTATACAACTGGCTCACTGGCGGTAGTGAACGCGACTGCTGTGCTTGAGGTCTTGGGTTCGATTCCCGGGTTGGACCAAATGTTTGTATGATCGAAAATATTGTTTCAAAGTTTGGGTATTTTCTATGTATAATATATAAAAAAATATATAAGTATTCTATCAGTCAGTCTATTTATCATAGCACAAGCTCTGCTTAGTTTGAAACTAGATGATGTTGTGTGTCAAATGTCCAAAATATTAAAAACAAAGTAATTGTGTGCATTGCTTTGTCACAAATGTGTTCTTTAACATCTTCTAGGTTAGGAAAAAAATTATTTTAAATAAGGCATAAAAACAGTTAAAACTTAAATCTGTATTCTCTGTTTACTTAAAGACCATTGTGAATAACGACTCTATTAATCTAGTAGATTTTCTAATATTTATGTAACTTAATAGGTAAATTTTGTTTTAAGTTCCGATAGGAGCTTTTACTTGGACATGCGCTCGAACTGACACGCGGTAAATCTTTTACTTGGCGATTCGAGATCTGTATGAGTTATGGCCCTATCTCCGCGCAGTTTGTTGTAACAACTTTCATATCCATTTTAGGTTTAGATATGGACCTAGACCAGCTACAATCGCCCATTATCTTCTAGAATTCAACAGACATTTATTAACTTCCTTTTAGTTGTATATTCAGTTTTAAATGTGTCAATACAATTTCCTAGTTTGTTAAGTCCATAATTAAATCTATAAATGTAGTCAAACAAGGTTGTTTTATTATTGTGCTTCAGATATATTTTAGAAATTCTTTACATTCGCGTGGAAACCTCCAGACACTACAACGAATCTAAATTGGTATAAATTTGAATTACTTAAACACACAATGTTGGTACTAAAAGTCTTATTAAAAATAAAAGTTTAGACTACTTTATAACCAAATTTAAGCAGTGAATGCCTTCTGCCTAAGTTGGTTACAGATTTAGCACATGGAGGCTACTATTTCACGCCCAAGGTCACTGTTAATTATTGGTGTATATAAAATGACTTCATGTTCAATGTATCGCAGAATTTAAAACAAAATTGCGCAAAAAAAATAACAGCCGTTACTGTACCATAACTTAGAGACATACTTATTTAAAAGAATATTATTTTTAGGTTAGTTTTGTGGGTCATTCTAATTTTTTTTAAATATTATGTACAAAAAGAGATTTTTCTATTATATTGCTGCTGCAATCGTGCAACGATCATATCGTGACCATTTTGTTGATATAGTTATCTACAGTTGAAAAAAATACCGTTTGTGAATTGGCTACCGTCTTAGGTTTTCTATGCCACTGTCTGTTTGTAACAAAAGTGAAAGATGCGTTTGACGGTTTACCGGCCACATGTGGTATTCAAATAACATACCGTGAATAATTTTGTATTATTTTTTCTATTTTACATCCACTAAGACTAACTATTGCCTACATTAAGAAGCAATTGAATTCAGATGGATAACTTTTAAAACTTCAAAGTGGATTATAGTGGGTGTTGGATTGAAATGGCACACATATTAATAAATAAAATTATTTAAAAAAGAAAGTAAAAATGTGTGACGCACTTAATTAAATTCTCTTTTACGGCTAGATTTTGCTTTACGTATGGTTTAAATACAGACTTTTTTTACTTGAAAGTAATTCAAGTAAATGAGGACGAACGTTAAATCATTTGAATTGTTCATATAAAAGTTTACGATGAGTAAAATCTATACTCATGCGATGGACTTGTGACGAAACGCTATTGACAAACCTTGTATATGCAAAAACTACATCATCATGAAGAGACATGCCCCCTATTACGTAATCCTAGTGCCGTCAACCGGGTACTAGGAAAAATATATGGAACGCTTCATAATTTTGAGTATCAACCTTCTAAAGAGGAACGCTAATCTTCTCTACATCGTTCCAATTTTAGTATATTTGTGTAGGTATAAATTGAAAAGCATGTATGAAGAGGAACATAACACAAATGATACTCTTCAACTTTTTATTCATTAATTTAATAGCTTAAGCAAAAAATGTACAGTGGTGGAGTTAACGCCATGGGCATCCTGTGCCAGTCTACCGTTGGATGGTGCGGCAATGAATAAAAAGTCGCTCGACATTTTGGTTAGGAATTTTAAAATAAACGACAGGAAATATTGTAGCGCACAAGTCTGCACTCTCTGTTCTTTCACTCTCAAATTCCGATGGGACAGTTATCCGACACGACCGGGGCAGACCAGGGGCAAGATTGCCGGCTTTACGTGCTCTCCGAGGCACAGGGGTTAAGACCCCAACTTCTAAACTCTGTGCTGATATTAAGCTGATCTATGAGTATAATCAGAAAAACTGAATAACAATTATTGGCTTAACCCGGGGATGTTGCAGACGCAGCACAGTTACGAGACAGTAATGCTAATAATAATAATAAACAATGATAAGGTGTAATTTTAATAATGATTTCTTTCTCAACAACACTAATACAAAGTTGTGTTTTACTTAAAAATCAACTTAAAATCAAAATAAAAGAAAAAGTCATGTTAAACTTTATTTTAAATGGATTCTGAGCTGCAGAAAATATTAACTAGAAAATGGTAATGAATGCCTAATAGATATTCATTGTAGACTTTCTTTGATAACTAAGAACAAAGTAAATGTAGTCAATAGTTATCAATTGGAGTGATTCTTCGCTAAACTTTTTTTTATCAAACTAAGCAGAGCTTTTTTTATGGGTATAATTGATAAATTTACAGATCAAACAATCATTTTATTCCGGCAACCTCACACAGTCGCTTTTCCATGAGATCGTGCCAAAGTATCTCCTTCCTACGACGACAAGTTACAGGGAATTCTGTTCTTTAGGACGCATTTTGTAAGTTTTCCAAATGAAAACACTTATTACAAATCCGTTACGGTTTTCAATTCTATTCTGCCGCTAAGAAAATTTGGATCGTAATAATTAGCCCCTATGACCGACCGAAAGTGGATGATGAAAGCCACAGTGAAAGCAAATTCATCTCAATTCACGGAATTTACAGCCCACTTAAATCTAAGTGATAATTGTGATAATGATTATATACTATATGTATGGTACCAGGTACAATATGGATTCACTAGAAAATGAAAGAAAAAATACAGTAACAATTTCACAATAAAAAGACGCTAAGAGACAGAATATGGTGATTATCACTTGTGATGAAGAGTGAATCCAATATTACATTTGTAATTATCGTTCGTTGACTAAATATAAGGCAGAAAATCTATAGTAAAGGGATAATAATTAAGGGGTGATAATAATTTTGGAATAAGAACACATGTTGAGAGTAGTATATTTTCAAATGGGGTTAAGCGATGAAAATCTGATTTAAAACAATTTAATTCCATAAAGATCTAATGTGCCGGCTTCTTTGAAAATAAAACATATTTTACTTGCTTCAGCAAAACACAGTTAATAAAACCAGAGAGATTTAAAAATACTCGGTATATTTCTTTACACACAGAAACAAATATTTCTAATAGTTTACACTTAATATAACAGAAGGCAACAGTTCAACGTAATATAAGCAGAATTCATTTTAGAATTAGTAAAATACGACATTAGTTTAAAAATACAATTTAAAATAGTCTCTTGAAAAATTACAAAAAGTGTAGTTATACAGATGTATAATTGCACCTTATTTAGGACATCTGTCGAGATGTGTTTAATGTGTGTGACATAAAGTCGACAAATACTATAATTGATTTCTTCTAAACCAAAAACGATCATAGTTTTATGTATAAAAGCTATCTCTAAAATAACTCCTTTGTTACGGTATAATAACATGTTATTAAGCAGTTATACGCATTTCTTTACTCTTTGAGTAAAAATTAATACTAGGTATGTTACAGCAGTAGCGAGTAATGGTTACCTTTCGGTGGTATCATAATCGTAACAAATGTGTTAATATCTCACATAAAGAAAGTGAAATGTACATGTTAATTGGTGAAATTCTATCTAAATAAATATTGTATGACTTGCTCTATCGTAACAATAGTATGACGTTAACCAAGCTTGTCTTGGATTCGTTTGTGAAAATATCAGCAGATAATGTACAGATTTATTAAGTACAGAATCTTAATATTAGATATCACA
The DNA here is from genome assembly GCA_949316085.1 of Hypercompe scribonia. Classification (NCBI taxonomy): domain Eukaryota; kingdom Metazoa; phylum Arthropoda; class Insecta; order Lepidoptera; family Erebidae; genus Hypercompe; species Hypercompe scribonia. The sequence continues at coordinate 6,616,706 of OX438972.1, read as the reverse complement.
TTGTGATAGATAGGCTTTATGCTAGAAACAGATTTGGACTCTGATTTAAAAAAGTTGAATCGAATTTCTGAAAAATAGTTGACTTTCGAAAGTTCATCCAATTGAAGTAAGAGATTCTTCTTATGTCTGAATTCTTCCTGTACAACAAAAGGATCTTCAAGACCGTTACAATTATTCATATTAATCAAATTGTTAATTCTTTTTAGATATTTATAGCAATACGAACTATTTTCGTTCAAATATTATGATGAGAAGTTTTACACTCTGAGTATCTTAAGAGCTTATAAAGAAAAATCTTATAAATAAACTTTGTTTTATTAGTCCGGCTGAAAATCAATTCGGATCTCCGGTTCAAGACACCGCGGCATTGGTCCAGCAATAAAATGGTGTACCCACGGTATGTGATGTTTCTATGTACTAAAAACTATCTCACAAGCAACCACAGACGCTCAACTCTAGCTAGGACTCGGATCACGTGAATTCAAGATATGCCCTAGATCAACACCGCGCCTGTACAACTATGTAATAAATTATTTATAGTACCGTTTCCGTATAACACTAATGCAGTAAATATTTCAATCGAAATGTTTAGCGTTCATTTTAAGTTTAATTGGAATACGATTCTATAAGCACTTTCAAAGATGTATAGTTAATCATATTTCGGGCGTTTTGAAACAATCGCATATAACAAGTTACATAATAAATAGAAGAACCGTAGGTGTCAGATTACGGAGTACCTGATAGCTATCGATAGCACCTGTTCACGAACAATAGACCTCGTTCACTTTCCTTTGCGTCTGCGCAGCTCGTTAACATTTTCGTAAAACCGAACGCGAATCGTGACCAAACGAGATCTCGCTCCCTTTTGTCCGTCACGAGTAGGGCTGCCAACTGTCCAGGTTTTCCTGGATTTGTCTTGATATGAAGAGGGGGCGTCCAGGCGGGTTTTCATGTGTAGTCTCTTATAATTCTATCTCGTATTTGCTAAATGAGTATACTTTTGCAGAATTAATGTTTTATGGCATAAATAATATGAGACTTATCTTCTCAATTTAAAGAAGTTCCGATTTTGTTGCTCAACTTTAAAGAGTACAATATTTACAATTTACAATATTTAGTTTAAGTTTTTGAAGATATTTATGTTCAAAATATGTAGTAGGATGTGTTAATAAGGTAAAAAAAGGTCGGGTTGAACACTGAAATGACATCTTACAAGTTATAATTTTAGATATTTTTTCGTTAAACTTGTCTTCTTGAATATAAAAATGAATTACTATTCGCTAGTCTTACTAAAACTCGGCAATGAACAGATCGATTTAGCTGATTTTGGTCCAGAAATATTTATAGAGGTTTAGGGAAAATAGCGGTGTGTGAAAAATAAAAACAACTGGATCATCAAAGTTGCACGCGTACAAAGCACAGCTAGTGTATTATAAAAAGATGTCAAAAGTAATACTGTTTTGCAAAGTATCTTTCTTTAAAAATGACATAAGTTTAAGTTACTGTTTACTTAACTTTTTAAATAATTAAGTAATTTATGATTATTTTAACTATTTTTATGATAAATTTAAAAAAAGTTTTGACGTGTCCAGATTTTGTACTAAAAAATTCGGGGATTTGACGCTTTCTGTCCTGGTTGTGAAATTTTTGAGATGGCAGCCCTAGTCACGAAAACAATCATACAACCTTTGAGCTTTGGAAATTAAATCAGTTCAGACCCTTCCCAAATGGTTTAGTGTTGCTCGTAAACTTCCCACGGCATTTTAACACTTACACATTTAACATCTTATTGATGTCTTCGTTTTGTAACAAATTGAATGTGTTTAATGTTTTGTAAAAGGTCATTGACACCAGTCGATGAACACCGTCCGATACATTGAGATCTGAAACAAATAATATCTGTTTTTCTTGGCAATAATAAGTAATGTATATCTGTATAGGAATTTGATATTGAGTCACTAGTAGACATTGGATACTTTTACTTCTCGATAAAAACTGGACTTTTGATAACATAATATTATTAATGTTTTGAATTTATTTTTAAAGTGAAGTCATCCTTTTCGTTTATGATATTTATGATCTTAATGTTTTCATGGTTTTTACTCTTTCCCGTTTGTATGCCATTATTTCTTTATCAACTATTTTCTGGTTTGTTAAATTTTCCAGTTATTATTATTAATATGATTACAATTAATTATTCGAGTATTTAGTCAACTTTATATAAGAAATTGTTTAACCATTGTAAACATATTTTTTCCTAATCTAAAGTTTTCTTGTTTTTTTTTATATTTGCAACTCACTTCTTTGTATGCGTTCATGTTTCAGCTGAAGACTTTCGTAATAAGTAGTTTCAGATTAAATCGTTTTTTAAATAATGAGTTTTTGATATGTTAAATAAAAAAATGTTTGTAAAACAAAATAGATTGAAATAGTTCTAGATATTGACGTGTTTGAATTTTTAATCGGTATAACGACACAATAAACATCGGTATATGAATTACGTATGATATGTATTTATGTATGTTAGATATTTGTTGACTTTTGCATCATGTTCATGTAATTGATATATGATTATGTTGGGTTTTAAATTAAATTAAATACACATTCTAAAATGAGATACATTACCGAGTAACCAGTGTTTAAGATTACTAGTTAAGTTAAGACTACTTAAGTGTTCAATTAATGAGTAAAATTTACGAACTTATTTAATAAAAAATATTAATTTCTCTTTAAAAAAGGCTCGGTGTTAAGTGTAGCTTCTTGATTATTATCTAAAAGTTTTAAATTTTTTCCAATGAATAATGACTTATTAGTATGCGAAGTATACCTGTCAGAAATTCATCAGATTTATTACGTATTCAAATATATATATTTCAAAGATCACACGCTTCATAAGTAACGCAAGTTTAGTAAGTATAAGCGAGTACCTAAATTTAGAGAGTACATGATCCTAAGGTAGAGAAAATATTTATTACATAATGTTAAATTATCTTGGTTCTTATCTACAAGTTTTTAAATCTTTCCAATGAGTAATAGTATATTAGTGTGCGAAGTATACGTAACAGAAATTTATTAGTTTTATTACGTATTCAAATATATATCTATTTCAAAACGACACGCTTCAAAAAAAGCCCAAGTTTAGTAAGTATAAGCAAGTACCTAAATTTAGAGAGCACATTATCCTAAGGTAGAGAAAATATTCATTACATAATGATAAATATTAGTACTCTGAATCTAGAATTGGCTTATCTATAGAGCCGCAGGTTGTCTGTACCGCCAGTCCGACATGCAACCTATAAACACAAGGAAACTCATCAAATCGACAGGTCGTGATCGAAATTTATTTTGCAATAAACTGTTCTTGTGAACCGATATAATCATGGCCTTTAAAGGCCGTGGTCACAGATTATATAATTTATATAAATTGCAATTGAGTTATGTGTAAACGTACCAATTCCGAAACGTATAAAGACAAATTTAGAAGTGTATAAGTCCGCTTGGTGACGAATTAAGAATACGGAGTATTACCACCCTTATTTATCCTATGAGTATCACAAGAGGTGACTAAAGAAGAAGGAAAAATTGAACTAAATTCTATATCAAACCATCTGAATATATGGTACGGCAGGCCAAAATTTCCTTTCTAAAGAGAGACTTCTTTCCAGAAACGTCCAGTAGGACTACTAAGGCCTGTTGAGTCATCAACAAATGATCTAACAAAAACAACAACAGACGCTGAACGTAGGAACATTGAAAAATTTACCTTTAACAGTAGTCCGTGATCGCCAGAAGTCGTTTATAAGTTTGTTAGTCATTTTACAAAAGATGACTTTTCTTTTGTTCATGTACCCAACAAAGACAGAATTGATTGATAGATTTGATACCCACACACACATAGGTAAACTAATACTCCCTGTTTTTTAAGGAATTAATGGTAGTTTTATTTATTTTCAATTTAGTAATATACATCATTCATTATCGAATTTGATAATGGCAACAATCCTCTCCAGAACCCGTACAATTTAATCGAAATGTTACTCTAAGCATCCAGACAATAACGTTATTTTACCGCTATTCAACATGTTTGCAGATCTGTTTAACATAAACCTTACTCATCAACTGAATATTATATGATAACAATCAAAATTAGGTAAGAAAATAGGTGTATTATAATATAAACTATCGATTATGATTGCAGAAACAATAGCTATTCACAAATTTTTACCTAAGCCGTCTTCGAGACTGAGTCTTTCTTTAGTTTTCATAAACGCTGCCCGAATGTTCTCCTAAACATGTGTATCTCGACGTTCTCAAGATTGCGGTGGTGTTTATGTACGTACGTATACAATTTTATTTTGTTCCCTGTCTAATTTAAGTTATTTGTGATAATGTTAAAGTGAAGCTTAAAGTGGGAAGTAAACATTTTTAAACAGCACTGCACACAGAGAAACTGCTTAGAATCATGTAATGATGTTGTTATAAAAAGCCATTTATAAGTCTTCTGCACGTTACTGTTAAAAGATATATTATACATTTGAATTAATTAAATGAGCATGGACAGGGTCAATATATCTAGTAGTGTACTTTACTTGCAATATAACCTATACCTTGCAACATACTTAAAATTCTTATATTTTTTTCTGGAGAAATTGAACGTCGACTATGTATGACAGGCGCTCTGATGCCAAAAAAGGTGTTTCAATCGTTTGTTTCAATTTTATTTTGATTATTGTTTTATTTTAAATAAGTATTTTTGGATAAAATATCTTTAGCTTTACTGAAAACCCTAAAATTGCCCAAAATAAAGGATATAAAAGTTCGTCATTTTCAAAGTTATAAACACGAAAAGAGTATTATTACGCGAATAAAGCCGTGGTACAGCTATTATCGTATATTGTCTTGATTTGCAGATTTAATCGCAACTTTAATTTCAAACTGGAAACAAGTGTTGGCTTTAACTGAAGGTGACTGCCCAATCAGCTATCAGCTGATCGGTACCGTTTGTGGAACTGACGGCATAACCTATCCATCTATATGTGATTTGGAAAATGCAAGAGCTTTACGACCAGCATTGGATATTGCTCTACTGAGGCCTTGTAACAATTACTGCACTGAAAATTGGGATCCAATATGTGGCTCAGATATGGTCACATACGCCAACCCTTGTTTATTTGCTAATGCTATGAAACAGAATACGTTACTTAAAGTATTTCATCATGGTCAATGTTTGACGCCATTAGCCGAAGACATGGTTTTGTTTCAACAATATTACAAGCAACAAGTTCAACCCAAAAGGATTAGCCAAAAATTTGCCGAAACTGCGTTATTTGTTTAATGTTACTGTTTTCTATGTATTAAGGTGTATTGTTATTTGGTTCGTACGTAATAATAATATTAAAGTGTTATATAAAACTTTGTCTCATTTTAAAGCGTTCTGGTAAGTCAAGACAAGTACTGCTTACACTAAATACTTGTGTAGAGCTATCCTCTACGTTATTCCCAGACCAATACGACCCTCAAACCTTCAAGACAAGATCATACTCCTTTTTTAAAGGCTGGCAGCGTGTTTGTGACTCCTGAGTTGTAGGTGTTCATGGCCGTCTAACATTTGTATACTTAATACCCGTAATATCAACGAGCAATTTTTATATTTATATACATATATATCTAATAATCTGAACCTCGCAAACGGCTCAAACGATTTTCGTCTAAATTTAATATGCGGAAGGTTTCGGGGCGACAAATCGATCTAGCTAGGTTTCATTTTTAGAAAACGTTGTTTTATTCATGTTTTCCAGCAATGAAAAACTGCTACAATATCATTAGAATACGAAGATAAATGCTGCTTTATCAATACAGCAACGCAAAAGCTAAATACTTCAGTAGATGGTGTTGTCTAATAGGCCCGTAAAGAAGTTGGTAAATTGCGAATCGACTATCTGGTAAATTTACCAAAAAAATACCGAGCAAAGCTCGGTTGCCAGACACTAATAATTATTTACCCATATTCCCTTGACATTGAATTAACAATTTGTGTATGCTAAATAAGGTTTCGTTCCGTTCAAGTAATTTAATACTCCACCATATGCTGCCATTTAATATAATAATAGAAATAAAAGCTGATACACCGAATATTATTTTATATTTAGAGGTGGAAGTATCAGATAACGACACTGAATTTAAAAACAATCACACCACGTGTTATCGACAAAAAAATCTGTTATGCTATATTGTTTTGTTTTCAATTTAGAACTATTATTATTTTTTACATGACTCATAGTATAAGCAACTTTATTTAAATAACTAAGTTGAATTCTTCAAATAAATCACAGATCGATCGCACACTATCTGTTACACACCAAAGACTGTTCCAACCCAGAACCAACCGATATTAATAACAAGTAATGGGGCATCCTCTATATTAGTAGTTATTAATTTAACCCTTACAAATTTGAGTTTTATAATGAGAAAGAAGAAAAATAAACAGTTTTAATTATACATTCAATTATTTACTGATTAGTTAGTTAACTACGCAACAGGTATGTATTCATATATATTTAACATAATCAATTACAAGGTTTGTTGATACAACAGTCACTTTTTAACCAGCAGAGTGAAATATGCTTCTTTCAAGTTAGTATTTTATATATTTGTAATGTATGTGGAGATAATGTATTCTATAGTAATTCGTACAGCAGGGCTTTGTGTGCAAATAAAGTCCAGTATGTCAAGGTTCAAATGTTGTTGTCAGTGAGTGTAAAACTAATTTGAAGGTTATAGGTTTGTGCCAACCTTTAGCTATCGTTTTAAGATGTGACGATAATTATGAAGAACGAAAGCAGAAAGTAGTTCATAACTTAAACTTTGGCAATTACGTTTTACATAACATGCAGTAATATGTGATATTGCAGCGAAGTATCACATCAATCGTTAAACCAATTTGAGTTACTGTGTTTTTTTTTATTTTAAAAAACTGTTAAACTAACACTACTCTGCCTACTAGGAAACATGAAAAAAATTCAAGAGCTTTGGTCATTATACTCAATGCGAGTGCAGACAATGCAGTACGGTGAACTACATGTTTTTTGACGCCCCGCTTGGGGACGTAAACGGTATGACAATCATCGTGACAGATTAAGGCTCTTATACTTCTTATACACACTTACCACGATAACTGTCACAATACGATCCTAGAGCCCACATTTAATACTGAAAATGCCGACATGGATCGGCGCATTTTACAAGTAAATAAACATTAAAATGATTATGAGTACTAATAACTTGCTTCCAGGTCAACACTACTTTTTGATTGGATGTTATTGCCGTTATAAAGTTGTCGTAATTATTTTCTTTTTCAGTTTTGTACATAATACTTGCAATGGCAGCTTGCTATGATTATAATAGTACAAAATGTATAATTCCTCTAGGACCGGTGTGTGGTACGGACGGAGTAGAATATGATAATTTATGTGAATTATGGACAAAACGTAAATTAAATTCTAAATTACAAGTGGTTAATTTTGGTATCTGTAAAATGGAATCAATAGTATTTGTAAAACGAAATTAAAGAGTTTTTATTTTTGAGTGTGCCTCTACTCTAAATCGTTTTTATTTTTCTGGAACCAAGGAGGTGATTATGATCAAACTTTTTAGTCAGGGTAAATAACCGTCGGATAATCAAGCTTGGGCACAAAAGCGCCGGCTGGATCAGAGTATCGTTACAGACTCACAGAAAATTAATATTAAGAATTTAAATATTTTTTTCTCAACTGCCATTACTAGAGCCAAATTCTAAGCTCAATTTCGGAGGAAAAGGGTCTCAAAAGGTAACATTTAATACTCTTCAGTTGTAGATATCCACGAGCGGCGTAACAAATAAAATTATACATTGAGGTGACCTCTGTGTATAATTTTATTTGTTACGCGTAATATTTTAAGCTTGCGCCTTTTGAAAATGTATGAGCAATATAAAACATTACTGCACGGAAAGGTTTTCAATGCAATTTTTATTGCAAACAAAAGTGTAAATTGGACAGAAAAGCAGTAATCGGCTATTAAGCCTGTCGATATATTAAGATTTTAAGTTAACATTACAATTCAATCAAAACAAAATATGACATTTCTTTGAAGTTTATTATTGAAGAGCCACTTACAAAAGCGTTGTTTAAAAAATATAGTTTCACAATTCATATGTTTCAATGTTTCATGTGTTGAAGTGTGTATAGTAAGTATATGCACTAGGATTTTAATGCAGAAAGCAAATGATCGGAATGTCGTTTCAATTAGCAAGTGCCGAGAGTAGGACCCGTTTGTGATCTCGACATCCTATCACTCCGCTTGTTGTCTAACAACATTTACTATTACGCAGTTTAATTTAGAATTTACCAACACCAGGAAACTCTTTTTTTAGATGATCTCATCATATGGACTGCACAGATGATGTAGAGGTTTAAGCGGTCACCTTGCCATTTCCTACTGCGCTGAATGTTAGATTCAAATTCGAATTTTTCCGAGTCTGGGTGTTCTTTGTGTATGTTTAATGTATGTTTGTAAGTAACCTCGCGATAATTATAACAGTAATGATAACTGGACAGATCTTTTAATATTTTACTATGAATTTACAAGTACATAGCGATGTTGTGACATAAATCATTTATTATTTGATATTTTATATCGAGATCCATTCCTAAAATGTGTTTTTAATGTCAACATTTACAATGTAGAATTATCCCACGAACTTGCACGTCATTGGACCTATATTGTCTCGATAGAGAGTGGTCATTGACTTCGAGCCAGTTTCTCGCTCAGACGAACTCGCCCGGTGGAACGAACCACGTACCCAGGGAATCTCACGAGTATAGGACTAAATAGGTTCAAGTTACGCAAAACTTCATGGGAGAGGACATTTAAAACTAACACAATGGACTGCCATACAAAGGAATGACCAAGTGGTTTTTTGTCAGGTCGTTCTACTTATATTACACTTTTTTTGGTTGAAGACAATAGGATCTATTTATACAGTAAATGTGATACTCGGTGTGTGTTTAGCATTTTGTGACTGAGATTTAATGAGATATATGTGTGAACTGTTGCAGTACAACTGAAAACAATCCTCAAACGTACCGCTGTTTATCTTAATTATCATTAGACCAACTACTAAATTGTGACCGATCATAATCTGAGGAGAAGCGCAAGTAGAAAATGTTATATTGTACTGTTATATTTGTACTCTACGTATGAAATTACTTATTTAAGTTTTATTACGGAGAAATCTGAAAATTCTTTTGTATGCAAATAATTTAAGATTATTTCTAGGATCTTATCTTACACTTCCTATGTTTATAAATAAAGATATTCTTATTATTCAATCTTTGAACGTACCTCTATGCAAAAGCTGATCTATGCTTGGCAATATCAATCCATAGGGTGAACAAATTAATTATCTACGTTTTTTATAGTGTAGGGGCCGAACAGGTGGCGAACCGAGGACCAATGGGAACTGACTACCGCCACTCATAGACAGCTGCAAATCAAGACATTCCAATGCGATGGTCTTTCAGAATACAAAATACCAAAAATTTTTTGAAAAAGAATTAAAATACTTGTCATTTTTTATAAACGGAAATCATTGTGTTTGCGGTTTTTCAATCGCTACTTGTTTCTTTTTATCACTAGAGAGTTAATACAGTGAATGATAGTCACCGCGAATGACGCATGGAACAACTGAACTGTAAAAAGATTGGCTACACTGTCAGTAGCCATATAATTTATTGAAGTTGTTGAAATATCGGTACTTCTTTGAGTACACTGTTTTTAAATAAACAAGTTTACTAACGTAAAGCGTAATTAACAGGTCGTTCGATAAGAATACACAGCAGAAACTTCCAAATCAGACGGTGGCGCAACCAGTACTCCATGTATCTTTCTGATCTGAAGTTCAATGAGGCTTGTACTTCACAGTCGCTTGATCGCTTAGGTCGCATCGTAATCAAGCGACTCACGTCTATAGGACTTCTCAGTCGCTTTCCTGTTAGTTTCCTGGGCCCTTTTCAACAGACTTACTTGCGAAGAATCAGAACACTTTGTGAGGTTTTAATTGGCTTGAGTCTGACATACCACTTTACTCGCTGTTCTGGTGACCTGACAACCCATGGAGGATTGCGGACGGAAAGCAGAAAATGCCAAACTAAGTCAACTAATTGTTTTGCTCAGTTAACTCAGTGTGTGGGTTTAAATTCGTGACTATTTTGTTTAAATTAGCTTAAGAATGCTGGGCGGCGGCTCTGACCGCCCAGAATAGAGCTCGCCTCTGGCGCCCTCAGAGGATATTGGCGGTTAGAGCCATACGCGGTTACCGCACCGTATCGACGGCTGAAACGCCCCCGTGGGATTTGGAGGCGGAAGTGCTCGCCGAAGTTTATCGGCGGACGGCTGACTTCCGGGCGGGTAGCGGCATACGGCCCCCGCCCGAAGAGGTACGCGAGTGGCGTGAGGCCGCTCGTCGAACTACAATGGCTCGTTGGTCGTCCCGGTTGGAGACTCCACGTGCTGGCTTTGCCCTCGTGGAGGCTCTCCAGCCGGTCATCGCCGAGTGGGCAGGGCGGCAGCACGGGACCCTTTCCTTCCGACTGACGCAGGTCCTTTCCGGGCACGGTTGCTTCGGGAAGTATCTGCACTCGGTCGCCAGGAGGGAATTGAGTCCCGCCTGTCACCACTGCGACTGCAGTGAGGACTCGGCTCAGCACACGCTAGCGGTTTGTTCCGCCTGGGCGGCGCAGCGTGGGGTCCTCACTGCAGTTATTGGAGGAGACCTCTCGCTACCGGCCGTCATACGCTCCATGGCCGGTAGCGACAGTTGTTTTACCGCGGTCGCAACCTTCTGCGAAGACGTAATTTCGCGGAAGGAGGCGGCGGAGAAGGCCCGGGAGGACGATCTCCACTCGGACCCAATTCGCCGCCGGCGAGCCGGGCGGCGGAGGCGCGCATACCAGCGCCTCATGCCGCCTTGAGTGTGGCCGCGGGTGGACGGGACGGGTTTTCCCATCCATCCGCTATAATGGCCAGCCGCGAGGAGGTGACGTGCGCGTGTGCCGTACGTCGCCTAAATAGAGAGTTTATCCGCAGACGGTGCCCGCTTTAGCGGGCAGGCGCTAGGAGGGATCTGGATGTCGTAATAGCAGCGGTTCCCGGATTCCTCCTATCTCAGGCGCAGAGTGGCACACCGTGTGGTTTTAGTCGGTCCGATTCCGACACACCACCCCGCCGTAAACCCCGGTGGGGTGACGGCTCGAGGGGGTTTCCACACGTTAAAAAAAAAAAAAAAAAAAAAAAAAGCTTAAGAATGCTATTTATCGAGATTATCGAATTTATCTCTTTTGACCAATCATTTCGTTTCGTAATGCCTATAAAAAGACCATAACTGAGATGGTACTTAAAGATATTTGTTGTTAATATATGTTGCATAATGTTGCATGTATTAACCATTCGCTCGCAACAAACAATACATATAAGGGCTATTAACAGAGGAATTCAAAAAGAATAAACTTCGCTAAGTACCTAATACAGACTATACTTTCTAGACATTACTACTAATGCGAGCTAATAGGCACACAATTCACACACAGTAATTTTTTACTGTGATTGACTTTTCTATTTTTACAAACATTTATGTAATTTCAATTGTTTGTTACTTAAGAATGTTTGTTAAACAGAATAGATAATAATATGTTGTATAACAATAATATAATAGGAAGTATTAAGAACTAAGGAAGTATGATATAAATTACATATGGAATGTTTTACAAACAATATGCCATCAATACTTTAAATAGAAAATTGTCCAGAATTTAATAATCGTCAGCTTAACACACTTCGTCAACTAAGTCTTTCATTATGATTACTCGAATACTGTGTACTGGTTGGCCCTGGAGAAGCCTCGTTATACTATCAACGCAACAGACAAAGTCAACAGACAAATATGTACAACCACTCACGACGAATAATAGACGACCATGTGGTATGACTGTTATGTTTACTATATGGTACGCGTAGGTTTAAGTATATACCCTTGTAAGGAAGGTTGTATTAATATCTGGTACTGTTTAAGCATTTAGTGTACACCTGTCCATACAATCACATAGATAGTACATAACAGCTGAATTGACTTTTATGGTTGAATTCACTTAACTGATTTTAAAACCTTTACGATTGGTTCATAAATTTACAAATACGCATAGGCATTGGGTGTTTTGTTGTTTTAAGTTCAAAACAACTTTCGTATTCGTGTGTCGTTGACACGCTATTATAAGCTGATGGGTTGCAGTTTTTTATATCCTTCTGTAATTAAAGTGTATTTGCATAACAATAAGAATTCCGATAGCAATCTCTATTTACACACAATTACGGCTATGAAGAAAAAGTGCTATAATAGAAAGGAACATGTCAATGACAATAATCAATTTATACAAAACTAGAAGAACGCTACCCCATTTTTTTCAGTGATCACCTGCGTCAGCCGGTATGAGAGGGTCCCGTGATGCCTCTCAAGCCAATTCTCCATAAGAGGTCTTAGCGAAACAACAACACAGTTGCCCAAGTCGTTCCTTTCACTCCTTCATAAGGGCCTGGTGGAGTTGGGATTTAGAAGAGAGCACTCCCTCTAAATAAATGGGAGGGGTAGCTTGTTCTCTGGCTACCCACAAAATTGGTAAAGAAAAACAAAGATAAATTGCTCAATAGTTGTATTCCATTCAATCAAATTGATATTGCATCATGGAAAGGCGTTGCAAAGCACACACAAGTATTGCAAGGTAAACAACTAAGATCAGAAATATAAAGTGGTTAAATAAAGTCATTTCCTTCTTTACAACGGCCCCCCACATAGGTGGGGTGATACAATGTGTGTCATTCCCGACAGTGACTTGTCCTGAATAATTTAGCACTGTTAAATAAGTTCAGTTCTATTAAAGCAAAAGTCGGTTCTATTTAAAATAATCAACACGTGTTTTTCTTTTCTAACTATCATGATGCTGTGACAATATTTAATTCTTAGGATTCTATACCCAATGGATGTCAATGAACGCTATTACTAAACTACAGTCCGTCGTTGTATATCAGAGATTACAATAGGCAGACAGTTAAAGTTTTCTGTATACTTTTATCAAACTAAATTGACAATTAAAGGGGTTCCAACACAAGGTTGTCTGAAAGAAATTACTTCTAGCGATAAGGCCGCCATTTATACATACGTGGTCAGTCAACTGATATTCTTTTGTATATAATCTGTAAAAATTTTGGTGTGCAATAAAGTTTATTGTGTTCTGATCCATGTCTGGTCTATTCTGCAAGAATCGTGGTCTTTCCGTGGTCCAGTTGTGTGTTACAACTGTCATGTGCTTATAGTTTTGAAGTGTTTACCAATTATTGTAGTTAAGTAAGCATTTCGTTTAACCTTTTACGACGGTGAAACCCTTCACCTGCGTGTCTCACTCACACTTGAATTGTTGTATAAAATGTCTTTAAATAATGATTACTTTGGTGACTTTCTAACTTAAGCCAGTAAGGTTTCTATTATTAAGCGGAAGAATCTATCTATAACTTTTTTATAGTAAAGAAAGTCTGGCTGCATAAAATAATGATAAAAAGTAATGTAAAATTAAAAGTGCATTGACTGTATACTCGAAGTTATTAGAAGATAATCGTAAAAACAACCAATGCACATTTACGAGCAACGCAAAGATATTTTATATTTAAATGATGCTTCACAAGAAAAAATATATCATTGCTTCATATACATATATATGTACACACATATAAATGCTCATAGAGAATAATAACGTACATATTTTTACATTGTTAAGTATTCAGTACTATGAGAATCAACGTTTAGAATGGTTAGCACAGCACAGGGGTCGTCAAGTGACTGACAGTAAACATAAAGACGTAGACTTCAAGAAAATAGAACTAAGCTTTACTATGTATTAAAAGCCAACAAGGAAAGTAGGGCTAATTAGCATAAATAACCCAATTTTGTTTCTTTACACCTTTTGTCCGTCACTTTCAATGACAAATGATTAAAGCTATTTTATTATATTTTTTATTTGAATACAGGTTGACTTGATTTTTACTGCGGAATTGGATAGCAAAATATAGTTTTGTTTTGACCCTATTAGCATAGGACTGGTTCGTTGGTCTAGCGGTTAGCGTATACGATTGCCGATGAAGAGGAGGGTTCGATGCTCGAGGCTCGGATAAGAAAAGTGTTATTGAGTTTTTTTAATTATAAAAACGTTTAATAACAGTCCGAAGTTTGGAAGTTGAGGTCGTGTCGGATAGTCGTCTCATCACATTGTGAGAGTGAATAATTAGAGAGTGCACACACTTACGCACCATAATATCTCCTGCGTAATAAGCTGGTCTCCATTGAGATTGGTGACCATGGCCAAAATTGGTTAGCAGAAAATCATCATCATCATCAAAAGCATATTCGAATAGTTCTTCTTACTTCTAGTTAACTCTAACTTTTGATTAAAATAAACTAAAACACTCATTTATCAATATTCAGGTCATTTAATAAGACCTTAAACTTATAAAATAACCTTATACAAAAAATATTTACATATTAGTAAAAATAATGTTGCAGCGACTAGTCTCTACTAGTTTTACTAAAGAAGACGGTAATTCAGACAGTTAATTTATACCCAAGACTCATACCATAGGCTCCCAAAGTCGGCCAGTCCATTGATAAATGTTATTCAAATGCTAATGTTTATTTTTCGAACTGCCATAGAAACAGTGACTCAAGTATTCGGTCTTACGTTACAAGTAACGGTTGTTTAAATATTTCGAATGCTAATCATTATTCTGACGACAGTTTGGCCCTATTTCGTACCGTAAGTGGACTGAACACTGAACGATAACTCTAACTTTCCACTCGTATCCGCATAAAATACGTACACTAACTTTTCTTAGTTTTTAATTAATGGCTATGAATAATCATAAAGGCAGTCAGTGGAATCAAAAACGAATAATAAAACAATGCAAAAAATTTCACACAAAAATCAACTGCGATTGTGTACGAGTATAGATATTGAAGTAAAACGTGATATTACTAAAAATCACGACTAAAATTATGGTTATGATCTTTATTATGGTTTAAATAGCAACAATTAACTTATCAAAAAAATGGTAGTTATTTAGTAAGTTATTAATTTATCTTTTAAATAAAATTAGTTTAAGTACTATTTACATTTAATCGCTCTTTGGATTATATTTAATAGCGTTGAATAAACCAGAACACGAAATAAGAAAAACACAAACAGTAGGGATTCTATTTATCGAGGTTAAGAGTAAAACAAGTAACTTTGAGGTTAACAGTACTTATGTAGAATAAATCAATGTTGTTGTTTTATAAATTGCCCATAGATCCCTTGTATATTTTATTGACAATATCGTCTTTATCTATGCATTAACACTTACAAAAAGTCTTTGTACCTTTTTTAAATCATTGTGGTGCACGATAGTGATTTATGTACAGAAGTGCAGAAAGTTAAAAACATTTTACAATATGTGTTATAAGTTATAATGTCAATTAATTTAAAACAAGAAATTTAAAACACTAGAATTTTGAACGCCAGGCTGTCTTAAGTAATAAAAAAGGTAAATTAGTATAGAAGAAATATGTCAGAAAAAAACATTCAAATGTTTTTGTCCAAGAAAAACGTGATATTAATATGCAAACGGATTTTATGATCTTCCACAGCGCGATGTAGTAACTCAAGTGTATAGTTTGAGCCACGTTAACATAATTATTATAAAGTTATAGGTCCACTAATTCTTGGGTCAATGACAGGTCCACCGATCACTTGCATTCGTGAGAACGAACGAACGTGTAAACTAGAACCCTTGTACGGGAACCGTAAGAGAATGGCCTCATAATTATTATTGTTTGTATTATATTTGATTTTATCTTTTATATACTATGTTTTCTACGCCATTTGTCTTGTAACGCGAAAGTATATAAGGATACAAACTTAGGTAGTAAAGAATATTGCACTCGGATATCGCTGTAGACACGCTTTCAATATAGATTGGTCTTTTATAAATGCTAATTAGTATACACTCGTGGGAAAAGCGAACCAATCCAAGAAAACAATGTTAAGAGCCGTTTGGCGCCCACATTGATTGCTTGATGTAAGAACAATGTTCAAATTACACATAAATTATTACCATTTGGTGTGAACCGAAAGTGAAAAGCCGTCTAGCAATTACACAATGCGTATCATTCAATTACCTCATCAGTATTTTCCTGTACCTTGTTACCAACGTGTTAAGGTTTTGGGATTCAGATTTTCTACTCTAGGTTACAAAGGTCGATATGTAAGTACATAATATTACACTATTACAAAATTCAGGGCTGCAGTAAAGTATTCGTAAACCGCGAAAAAGGAAAACTTGAAGTTTACTTACTGCACTGCTTTACGGCATGAGTATTGCTTAGAAGGTTTTATGGTTTTGCACTCTTAAAAAGCCAATTGTCTCTTTTCATCGGTGGTTATGGTTACGGGCTATCAGGAGATTTACACCTGTTGCGACTGTTCCATACAGCTCAAAACACATATTCATACTACAGCGACATCTAGCGAAGACACATCAAACTACGGCGTTATGAACTACGGAGCAACTACTAATCTTGGATCACGATATTGAAATTCTCGCGGCGATTAACATATACACAATATACCAACGTCAACCATACCTGTTCCCTCCACACACCAATTCATGTCCAGTATTTCGGCACAAATACACATATATATTTGTGGAAATGATATAAAAAAATAATTTTACACACAGAGCGGAGACTCACTTATATTATTCAATTAAGGCAATATTATTATTGAATTTGAAACTGTAAGACATAACTAGTTTTATTATTAAATTATAACATACGTAAATGGAGTTACACGATAAATCATATTTAATTCAGATAGAAAGTTATCAATTCCTACTTGATTGCACAACGTTATAACTGATTAAATTGAGACATTTCTTCGTTAACTGATCTTATGATTTCTTTGAGTATTTATGGAAGCCTTTCCTATTTATGGAAAATCAACATACGTGTATCTTACAAACATGGTTTTGAAACATGAAATTATGGCGTTTATGGCAAGACTTCATCAAGTTGTAGCGGTGACGCAAACAAGCTTAGTACGATACTAGCGATGCTATATTCACACACGGCGTTATTTAGTAAATTATTTTAAAAGTAAAACATTTTGAAATGTTAAAGTCGAAATATCCCGATTACATATGTATAAGATTATGGTAACACATCTTAGACAACAACTTATCATCGTGTGGCAATGTAAGATTATTGAAGTTGATTTGGCAAAAAGGCATTGCAGAGATTAATTAAAATATTTTATGACGCTGTTAGTTTCTGTCATGCATGACAGCAGTGGTCGGCGCCCTCGTCTGTGCCGAGATTATAAAAGAGATAATCAGTTCGTAACTTTAAGTAGGTTAACTCTTGTGGCTAAATACTGTCATCAATCACATACTAGTAAGGCAACTTTGGAACTGAATAATCTTTAATCTGCTTTAAGATTTATGCCCTTTGTAAAGTCATACAGATAAAATTCTACCTACTGTTAAGTCACGGGGAAGAGAATGTGAGGTAAAAACTATACTTTACAAATCGTCTTTAATCTTTTTAGATCAAATAGTTGCAGGTTTGGTCTCGACACGAACCGAGTGTTTGTGGTGGGTTCAGTACTAACGTGAACCCATTCTAAAGACAAAAAAATATCATATTTAGATAGGTTAGCAAAAACAATTACTAATAATGTATGTTTCTTAAATTTTAAATCTAAACCATATTTACTACTTTAAATTGAATCAGTACTTCGAGAATCCCCAGAATAGTATAAAATATCTATAAATAAGTTGATATAATTGTCTATTACGATAAAATATGTGCTTACATAAAAATTCAAAACACACAGTACCATACTACATATATACATACACATAACTTAAACGAGATAAAGACTCTTGACAGACACACAACGAAGTGCCTATAAGTGCTTTTTTATACTTTAGAACCATAAATTAACTTTGTGTAAAGTGACAATACTTTTTAATTACGTCAATAAATACGTCTAGCATTGGTATCAACTACACATTGTAGCGTGTAGCAATTTTAGTTACAAACTCTTGTTTATAATTTTCTCTAACTGTCGATTTCAAAGAAACTTCGCGGCGAGTCTATGATATTTATTTAGTACTTTTTGACATCAACAAAAAGAGTGTTAAGAGATCTATGTATATAAATACGAAAAAACAAAAACAGTTTACACAGCATTATTGTAACCCAGAATCTTTTTTTGTGACGTTTGAACGGTAACATCACCGGTACCTTTCTACAACCTTGTCAAACTAGAATCTTTTAACAGCACATCCTTAAAGCAATCAATGAATTTACAGAACAAGGTCTGTTATAATATGTATATGCACTTATAAGACTCTGGTCGTCTCCGAAGTAGGTAATCTAATTTGTAATACCGAATACGTCTTTCTGACCTTAATATTCCATGATGGGATAGCGAAACATAAAATGTGCATGGCGTCGCAGTGTCACAATCTTTTACTTATAATATTCTATTTTTTAAAAATGTACCGAGAAAAAAACAAGACGATTTCTTTTAATTTATAAAATGTTTTAAATTAAATAAAATGATAGTTTCTTCAGGTCACTTGTTTAAAAAAACGGTCACAAGCTGGCAGATAAAATACTGACAAGGGCGTTAACTTGATATGTTTTAAAGAGAGAGTAAAAGTTAACATAATTATTATTTATTAAATCGTATCACCGTTGAAACAGATTATAATCTCGTTAACCAAACCGGCTATAATTTTTTAAGGGAAAACGTCAGACATTTATCTGCGTTTCAATTTCACTATTTTTTGTCTTTAATTTTTTAATTATGAATTCTTTGTCTCTTTTAGTAAGTGTTCCGTGTAATAATAAAAAAAAGTGTTTCAAAAAAATATTATAAATATATCGCATTTCATTGCAACTTTAATATAACAAAAATGATAATGCATTCTCTTAGTGACTAGACGGCAAACTCCGTTGTTAGAGAATAAATACAGATATACGTTGAAATTTAAAAACTTCAGAGATAACATTTTCGTATCACCTCAGTATTAAATGAAATTAAAGTGTTCTGTATGAAATTGAAGATCTTAACTAATAAAAGTTTAGTTTCAAACATCACTTACGGTACTTTTTTAAACCAATACACGTAACCAATCGGGATGGTTTACTTATAATCGCTTAGATTGGAATCGTTTTCAATCGAAAGCGGATGAGGCGTTTTATGTTTTTTATTTACATGACAAACAAAGTAGTGAAGTATTATTTTAAGAGATTTTTTTTTCTTTCATTTTATTGTCAACAAAGACCTTGGCACTTGACCTGAAATTTTGCGCTTCACAAAATCGTTACAAAACTTCGTATACATACAAAGACTTACTTAATACAACGCGTAATTATTTACTTATTTCATAGTGTTTACTTCATAAATGTTACTAAAACAATGTAATTAAAAAATAACAATTATTATCACGTCTGAGCTATCCCTTTTAATAACATTGTTTGATGTCTAGTTTTATGTTATAGGTACTAAAGAATAAACAGGTCCCAACGACTACTAATTATTCACGGTAATTAGGCACACTATAACTAAGAACCTTTGAGAATAATAAAATAATTAAAGAAAATTGTATCCCGCTTAGCTTAATTAACAACATCCTCCTTGAAACGTGTGTGAAATACCTTGATTTCTTCTTGGACAGACGATTGACATGTAAAAATACACAAAGGCAAAGAGAGGTCAAGTTACTATACGTTTAGAAGATTATATTGCCCAATGGGCAGAAACATAGGCTTCTACTTGACCAATAAACTTTAAATTTATAACTCCATTCTGAATCCCATATGGACACATGGCATCCAATTATGAGTAACGTCCAGCAAGAGTAACGTTATGTGCTTACAAAAGGTGCAAATTAACATTCTAAGGCGTATTGTAAATGCTTCATAGTTAACGAGGAATGACGAGATACACGAGTAAACGAACATTGCAATAGTTGACTCAGAAATAGAGCGATATAAAAAACAACACATGGAAAGTTTTACCCATCACCCAATCCACTTGCATCCGGATTGCTTAATAACGCCAATGTGGTCAGGAAGCTTAAAAGAAACCACGTACTCTGAGTAGATAGTGAGGAAATGGCCTGCTACTCTTTAAGATCTCTTATCACTCAACACATCTGATTTTAGTCTGGCGACTGATTACAAATTTAGAAAAAAAAAAAACGTTTGGCCGTTGTGGCCAATCCGCTCTAACTTTCGCATTTGTCATAATAGTAAGATAAAATCCACTGAAAAATTATAATAAAAATTAAAATATATAATAATTAATATTTGGTTAGCAACAAAATAATTAGTTGTATTCTAAAAAAACGTGTTCAGCTTGAGAAGAAATTTTACTTATTATACATATTTACAAAAAACATACAAAAATCTATGGTCTATTTAAAAATAAGAAAATTTAGAAACGTTAGAAATATGACAATTTCATTTAAGAAAAGTAAAATTGAAATGTTGTCTATTGATTTATCTACTCACTTCGACCGGCCCAAGCTTCTGTTTCCATGCGGAACATACGTTTAGTCTCCGGAGGTGTTTATTATCAATGCTAGTTTCTTGTAGCTTTCTTCTTATTGTCTAGTTAATGATTACTAAAGTAGTGTACATGGTTTCGAATATGTGTAAAAGCTATGACGAAAGAGAGTGGTTTTTCGCACTAATTACTACACACTAATGTAAATACTATGTCCTCGGAATACACATCAAAGTTTGCTCGCTCGGGTGTTGACTTACTAAGCATGCAACGGAGACCCTTACTCAAACACAAGGCCGACACATTAACGTAACAGTTACATTTTATGTAAGTAAGCTGACGAGGTAGATATCTTAGCAACCGGCGACTGATCTTTTCTCTTGAAGGCATTTGCAATGCAGTTTACAGGCACCGGAAATCACCGGTGCGTGCGTTTTTTGGCTTAGAAAAACTCGCAACCGAAATGGCGACAAATACTTTCAATTGTAGGTGTATGACCCTGACCGATCCCAGATCCTTCCAGGCTATAAATAAAATACTTTGCCTTTCATAACCTTCTCTTTTCAACTTCTTTTTTCGACCAATGTACCCCGAATTTTCTCTTCTTTGATTTCTAAACTCCTTGATTGACAGTAATACGGGTCCATATGCCTATTATGTGATGCCTTATATCTCATTTATGTATTTATTAAGTGATAAGAATGAAATTTTAGTAGACAAAATGTGTGTTCAATATGTTTCACTACCCGTTTGAGGAGAGTGGAGTGAATAAATTTACAGAAGTGTATGCACACGGCACCTTCATAAAAGAGTACCTATGCCAAAATTATTTTTTTTATTTTATAAAAATAAATAACTAACTTTCCTCCAGTTCAATCAATATAAGTCTATTTAAACACTCAAATTGAAGGAGTTCCCATCGAGATTTGTTGAAAGAAGTCGCGTGACTCAACTATAAAAAGATCTTTTTCTCTTTTGAAAGAAGAGAGAATGCTATGAAAACTTGGTAATGGTAAACTTGGTAATGTGTGGAAATAAATGACGTTCGAGTTCGTTTAACAGAATCAGACAAATCAGACAAAAAGAGTCTGGTGAATTCGAAAATGGTTAATAAAAAAATCTGTACATGACTTTTCTCTATAATAAATTAGAGAAGTTAATTAAAACGACCGGATAGAATTTACGAGTATTTTAACGTGGAATGAAAAAATTTCGACACCATAGTATCTTATAATATTGATAAGACTTTTTTCAGTTTCTAATCTAATAAATAAATAAATATTTCGGACATTTGACACACAACGTCATCTAGTTTCAAACTAAGCAGAGCTTGTGCTATGATAACTAGACTGACTGATAAAATAATACTTTTTTTTTGTAAATACGTACATATTATACGTAGGAAATACCCAAATTTCGAAACAAATATTTGCAGATCACATAAATATTTGGTCTAACTGGGAATCGAGCCCGAGACCTCAGGCACAGCAGCCGCACTCACCACCGCTGCGCCACCGAGGTAGTTAAATACTTTTTACTTACATTTTATTCCCTTTTTCTGGATTCAAATGTGTCATTTACATAATTTATAAGAGTATCTACAACAAAAAAAAATCTGGCACCTGTGTGATAATATGTAGAGTGTAGTGCGCAGGCAGGTGTTGGAATCCTACAACAGTTGGTAATTAGACGTTCTACTGTGAACAAGCATGAGACGGGCTTACGGGCCGGTTGCATAAACAAGTAACCAAGGTCGACGCACTGTTATCACGGGTCTATGTCGAAATTTTAAATTCCGAAGCGCTGCAAATGAACTAACTGTCTATAAGAAAAATACGTTAATTTAACATTCTCAATTTCTTTTCTCAATTTCTGAAAAATTATTTTGTTATATATACTTTAAAAAAAAGCATCGTTATTTGCCTATTATTAGTTCCACTAGACTTTATACTTCATTTTTTTTTTGGGAATATTATACTTGTTATAGTTTTAAATAAAAAGGTTAAGCGCCCTTCCGCACCGCGCGTCAGCTGCTACAAGTGTAAGCACACAAGACCTTAATAAAATATGAAATCCATTTATGAAAGTATAAATTTCAAGATAAAACCAAGACATACTGGATTAATACGAATGGAAAAATATAACAGAATAGTTTACTTATAAACGTTTCTACAATATGAAATTTATTATCGATAAAATAGGGCGTTATGTGCATGTTATAGTGAACTGTCTTCAGTGAAGCACACCAGACTAATATTTGCATGTATTAGCTTATTTATGAGATGTAACGTTGTTTACTAAATCATAAGATGTAAATTCTCATACACATAGGCTGATCCAGAGACCTAACAACATACGTCTACAGCCTATAATTTGTTGGACATAGGTCTCTCCTTAGAAAGGAGCGTTTGGCCTACTATATCACACTGGCCAAAGGAATTGATTAAGGGTTTATTTTAAATTTTCCTTCTCTTTGGAGTGTTTTTATTCTATAAAGTTAGCTTACGACACTCGTGGAGTGAAAACGGGTAGTGACAGTACGTATTCTTAATACGTTACCAAACAGGCAACGTGATTATATTACATAGAACCTTGCATATCAACTTTGTTGTTAGTCGTCATTGTCTTATTTTATTCAGTTAATTAGTTTTTTTATTCATAATAAATTTCACTTAATTAAATTAGTGAGATCTACTACAAAAGTAGATTAAGAACAGCCAACACACACTGTCAGTCAACCGTTGGCAGTTTTCTTGTCTCTTTTGGATTTGGATAGTTGTTCAGTTCAGTTGGAATTCGGTACTAGTATCATAAGAAGTATATTTCTGGTGATATAATTCTGTACTAATGACGATATAGCAGTACCTATACCCATTTTTTTTTAATGAAAGAATGTAAAGTATATAGATACGACCGAATGTGGCCAAATAATTTGTTCGTTCAACGAAGTTCGCTGTAATAGTTTTACTTTCAGTCGTATTTATATGAATGTAAATGTTTTACAGGAAAAAGCACAAGTTTTGAAATTTACTAATGTCACTTGTCAAATAATATTAGTAAATGTTAAACCGTAAGTGTGATACAATTTTGTATGAATTATTAATAAATTACATAACTCCTTAGTGTTGTCAGATCAATGACATCCAATGTTACGTTATTTTATGCTTGACTTGGAGAAATAATTTATTTTAAGCATAATTATCATTCTATCAAATTCATCATTAATTTTTGTTTGAGATTTTGAATTTTTTGTCTTTTTCGTTTTTAATTAGCTTTTTATGGTTTCCTCATTGACAACAAATATAAAGTTAGTGTATTTTATTTTTTATTAATATTTTACCTAATCGCTTCTATTTATTCCTAAGGAGAAAACTCATTTCTAAAGAGAGACCTATGTCAAGAATTGAACAATTAAAGGCTCTTGATGATGATGTTGGTCTTCATTTATTTAGCGATTGCAGATATTATATATTGCAGATATATTTAAAGTTCCCTATAAAGAATAGGTAGGTCCATTATGAATAATATGATTTTATTACATAGTAATTTTTCGCCACGGCAAATGTGGTATTTTTGGGTCCTTATTACCTGATCAGACCAACATTGTAATGTTATAATCATATAGAAATATTAAGGTAAAGATGTTGATCAATAAAATCTAAAATGACGGTAGATATCACAAGGTGACATACTCGTAACATCTAATCTTAACGATTTGTCAATGAAAGACCTTTTAAAACGTATTATGTACTCTTAAACGAAATCTTTGTGTATACAAATATTGTTATTACTAATCCTTCTTTCATATCTTCTGTGCGACGATTGACGTTGCCATACATAATTAACCGCTTAATTAGGAATGGTTACTCGTCCACTAATTTGAACTTCTTGACCTCCTACGTGCGTGTATATATGTAAATGAGAGACACGTTTAAAATGAACTGAAGCAAGTAAGCAATCTTACAGCACGTTCTCTTATATTTTATCGAATTGATGATCATGATGGCTTATTCACAAACTAATCACTTCCTCTTTGTGGAGCGAGGGTAGCAATATTTGCAGATTCACGTTGCGACAATTCAAAGAATCAAAACAATCTAATTTTATACATTGATGATCGCTGTTTACCTGACTGCGTCCAGCATTCCGGGCAGTCCTGGCATAGAGTCGCCCAGTCGAAGGCAAGGTCCTCGAAGCTAGCCATGGTTACACCCACTTAATCAAAAAGCCAGTCCACTCCGCAACATTCTATAAAACGGCTATTTAAAACGCCGGTCGCACAAACACTCGTCACCATTCGAATAT
Source organism: Hypercompe scribonia (assembly GCA_949316085.1). NCBI lineage: Eukaryota > Metazoa > Arthropoda > Insecta > Lepidoptera > Erebidae > Hypercompe > Hypercompe scribonia. Next base: position 6,591,708 of record OX438972.1, on the reverse strand, counting down.
ATTTCTTGAAAACGTCCAAAAGCACTGTTTAATTTAGTACCTATTATAAATAAAAGTTATCTAAGGGTTCAGTTATAAGATTCGCGGCAATTGTCCCCGGTGTCACACGTTCGTTATTCGGATGTGCACGCGCAACTAGATAAGCGGCCGGCGGAGCACTGCGCGGTAACCTCACAGACCGCTCGGGATGTGTCGCTGCGCTGGTCGCTCGCCACTCGGTGGAACCTGTTCTCGCCCCGAGGTACAGGCGTTCACTCTTTCGATTTCAATGAACCGTTAACGTTCTTTTCTTGTTGGGTGTGTCTTATCTACACGATACACGACATCGCGTAATGCAGCGCCCGCGATCTGGTTGTAGCACAGTGCATAATAGGTGACGCAAAATACCTACAGGTAAAATGAGACTTGTTTTTGTGGACTTGCAACGCGGAGATAATGTACCAATGAAGGTGTTGCAAGATTGGCCGAACACAACCTTTGTGATTTGCATATGTAAATGTTAAATATTTGCTTTAGAAACACATTCGAGACACGCACACGTAGAATGGCCGTTAGTGGCGATGGCGGTCGTCCTTATGCAAGCCCACGCACGATTCAAGTGCATGCCACCAGCCTCTTAAATATTATAATTATTTTGAGAGTGTATTGTCGATGTTATGAGTATTCTTTGTCATACAGATTCTACACTAGAACTACACTACACTGGAAGACGTGTCTAAGAAACATTCTTGACATCATTTCTTACAGATGTTGGGTCGAGGTCGAGCGATATGAACTTCCATTCACTTCCCGGTCAAGCAATCATCTCTGTCTAGCAAAAAGTTCAATATATAAGGGATGAGTTATACAGTTACCGTGAGATCCATGCATCTCTCAGCAAACAAAAACCTAGAACAAAATCTAAATAGGTCAACTGTGATATCAATATGTTAATACTATCATAGACTATTTTTATCATTTAATTTGCAACACTATTTGGTTGGAATGTACCCCGTAGGTAATTAACTAATTAATTTTCCTGGTGAAATTCAGTAAAACTTACCCTAAATGCACATTAATTTACTAACTATGAATGGGTACTTCTACTTTATTTCTTCTGACAAATTACTAAACAAAATTCTAATTTGTCCCAAAATTACTTATTGACTACCTACCAATGGGTAGTATCGCCTATCTACCTACCATATACTTGCTTGCTACCTATGGGTTGATTATCTATTTTATACTCTTAAGATGTGCATATATAGGACACCAACGTGCCGGTAATAGCAACACATCATAAACAACTTAAATTCAGTACAATTTAAATTACCGGGACATTTACAACAAAATATTTGCCGTGTGACCCAATATGCAACAGTTACTTGTGGTTTAATTTCGAATAATTCTTGACCATTTTAAATCTTTTAATAATGTTTACGACGAGCATTAAGTAAATAAGTGTGTCGTAACCCACTGAGTTAAATTCGTACACCTGTTAAATGCTGTATAACCAACACAATGCTCGATGTTGGTGTATATGGTAGCTCAGCAACTGGTTCCATCTACTGACTGGGTGTAAGAAGTAGGAATTGGCATCGTTTATTCTCATAATATTGAATGTTGTTCCTGTACTGTACATTAAAGAATATTGTATTGTCTAAGTGTGCCACTGTAATGGCCATAGCGCTAAAAAACTACATTGAACCAAAAAGAAACTTAATTCATTATAATGCTACCTACTATTTTAATGGTTACTTAATTTTTATTTCGCATAAAATCGGAATTAATTGCGCAGCGCAGTCCTCATAATATGATTGTTAGTAAAGCAGAAAGCGGTAAGTGAGAGTATTTTTGACGAGTGCTAACTCAAAAGTCATAAGGTAAAAAATGTGAAATTATAAGGCAATATAATTTTGAACGAGCAATGTTGGACTGATCATCATTGCTTTTACTCCATTACTGTCTATCTGAGAAATTATGGTCACGAAATTTCCTTGTAGTTTTAATGTACAATATATTATCAACATTTCTGTTTTATGTTATTGCACTCTTTGAACGAAGTTTAGATAATCGATAAAATACCATCGCAGTGAACAGATACATATAAAGCAAGCAGTTAGTTGTTCAGGTGGTAAAGTGGTAAGGTAGTAAGGTATACTTGCTTTGAAACATGATTGGCGTCTATAAAAATAGTCTCCAGAAATGATTTAACAGCAATTTAATAATAAAGCAATTGTGGCTTTAAAAGTATACATATATAGGTTAGTGATGTGTGATGACTTTCAGTTGATTTCTATTGAGGTTTTTCACAAACTAAGCATCGCTTGTGTAATTTCCACCGCGTTAAAGTACCAATTGTTATTCTAATTTGTACTCAGTCTGCTTAACCTTATTGTTGTTAACTTTTTAAGATTATTTTGGGATAAATAACCGATTTGTATAATTACTACTAATTACAAAACAACACCAAAAATAAGCTACAGTTAGCAGTGTAAGTATTTTCAATTTGGAAACACATTCAGTTTTCGTTACACACATTTCTTTAAACTCTGGCATTTGTTGATCATAATTATAGGTCAGCAGATTACGGCAACAAAAATAGTTTACAAAAGCTCCCATTTGAAGTATTCCAAGGTAGCGTACATTAATAAACCGATGGAATATCTCTTTCAGCACATGGTCTGGTTAAGGTACTTGCAGTTATTCTGTTATTATTTTAGGTACAGTCAGTACAATACCGAAGTTAAAAGTGTACTGTTATCTTTTATGAACTGATTTACATATTAAGATTACGTTTGTGTTACAAACGCCCTTTGAAGTCTCATGATAATTTAAGGTTTGCTTGTTAAAAATATCATTACCACGTAGGATCCCGTTCACTTCGTTACTTATTTAGCGAAGAGAGCTCCACATATAAGAATGGTAAAAGTTAGGGAGTACTAGTTAAATAATTTGATCTGTTTAATCATTATTATAAGCATGTCTTTACTTGTGACTCATTATGAAAATCTTACATGTTTAATGATAAATTTAATGTATAGGGAGAAAAGGTTCTTAGGAACAAGATATTCAGAACTCCGAATTGCTGCTACAACTGATCTAATACTTTCAATTTTACTTTAATTACCGAAATTTCTTATCATTCATTTAGTACAAAATTTTAGAGAAAGCAAACAAAAAAGATAATGCTGAGCGATGATGATGAAAAACCAGAAAAATAAATTAGATTTCTAGGCTATCTAGACCACACAAATAAATATCTATCTAGGTTATTTTTTTAGGTTCTTATAGTAGATGTTCATGTTAATGTATTTAATATTTTTCGTTTACCTACTTATTACTAAAACTACTAATAGTAGATGACGAAATTAAGCCATATCAGTATAATAGTCTTATCTTGATTACTTAATTAAGCGAAGAAATATTTTCAGAACTTGTGCTTTGTATTTACTAAGTGGTTCATGGTCACTTTTCAGTTAATGTAACAACAAAGATAAGACAGAAGATAAGATATATTTATAGATGAAACAATAAAACAAGAAAATCAATCATAATACCAACTCTGCAATCAGTGGCGGATTTACAGATTTGCCATCAGTAAGCTACTCAATTTGTCGCCCCTTCTGACCCCTGCAGATAGTTTTCACCCACTTTAAGCAAGAAAGCTGCTCTCACCTGAACAATTTGTTGCTTGTTTACGTAGAGAATGCGAAGTGCATCCACATTTATTTAATCGGTGTTGAATTGATCTCGCTCTGCCGAACTATTCGTTCCATATGGGTGTGTGGTCAGTCCTCTTCGTTGTTAATATGGTCTTGGAACTTTTTCTAGGGTGCGCTCCGGAAACGGACAGTTCTAGTGCCTGGTTTTCAATGTAATAAAATGATCTCATATTGCCATGGCCATAAAACGTCACCCTACTCTCTAGCAGTTTCTTCGCTATGTCGTGGATTTCTAAGCTTACTCCTATGTACTATTGCAGATCTTATCCATTCTTGTTACGTCGCCCATACATCTTGGTATTTTTATCTACGCAACATAACATGGACAAGCCTTTACGTGAGAGCAAGATTTCAATACCGTAGGTGCATTAAAAATCCTTTTATTATTGTCTTATAAACCAATTTTTCAACTTTCTGAATCGATATCGAATCGACGATTAAGGCAAAATATTTTGCCTTTCTTATTTCGTCTCCAAAATATTTTAAGATTTTATGGCCCACCACCACATGGATTTTTTGTACTCACTGATTCTTGATATCCAAATTATGTTCAAACAATAATTTCCGTTGTGTGGATTACCGAATTTTCAATTTTTACTCTGAAAGCGCAACCTCTTGAATATATTCGTTTCACTACTGACACAACTTCTAGTTTCCAAACTACGGATCCTACAAGATTTGTGGCTTACAGTTTTCTTTCTGAGCTATTTGATATTTTACATTTGTCCAGGCATAACAACCTAAGGAAAGCCTCAGGGAAAGCCCTGGGAACTACAGTATGGGGTTCTTCAAGAAGGGGGTAAATAGGTTTCTGAAGAGTCGGCAACGCGCACGTGATGCCTCTGTTGCCGCAGGCGTCCATAGGCTGCGGTAACCGCTTACCATCAGGCGGGCCGTATGCTTGTTTGCCACCGGGGTGGTATAAAAAAAAAAACCTACGTTCGCGAACTGAGTACCAATGACTCGAATTGCAAACAAGGTCCTTAATGTTCAGATCTTTTACTTTCAGTGTAAACTGGACAATTGGACTCTTTGATAGTTTTCATTTTTTTTTAAAAAAAAAGGTCCATGATCAGCATATAATTTCAGAATTATTTTTCCTAATCTAACTGCCGGTATTGTTAAATTTCCATGTTAATGGAAGTTTACTGTTCTTTACACTTAGATATTACTTGTGTTTGACGTCTGCTTCTGAGGCTCATCTTGTTATACTAATTCATGATTCCTGTGCCATGTTTTCGCAAAAACATAAATGTAGGTTTTTAATAGTAGATTATTTAACAGACGACCTTTGTTTTAAGGTAGCAATCTATTTTAGATTGTGTTATAACCAGTACATATGGTTGAAGTTCCGGGTCTTACAACACTAATTCTACTTCTGTTCGTGAGAAAACTATCAATTTTTGTACTTTTAAAATTAATTTGGCCAGTTTTTGATAAGTTTAGTAATCATTTTTCCTTTTAATAAGAAAATTTTATATCATTACACGCATACATATGTTAATTACAATACAATGTTTGTATGTGTGTTTATATGTAAGTATATTGTAAAAATTATCAGTAAACTTCCCGAATAAAATAAACAAAACCAAAATCTTAATTATTAGATACTTAAAGAGCACAGATTGGTGTATTACACGTTAATTGAATTGCGTGAGTAGGCTTCACAACATTTAGATACACGGGGAAATTTATACTAATATTACAAGTATAAAGAGGAAAGATTTGTACTTTTATGTATTGAATAAACTCAAAACTAGACTTATGAAAAGAGTGCTTTTCTCATTTATGTGTATCTCGAGTAGGATTGCCGGAAAATCAATATGTTTTATTGCCACATACATGTGTACAGTAAAGTTTTAAGGTAAATATTTTGAAATGAAAAATAAAAGACTTATAGTTGTACTGCTAGCCGATTTCAACCACGGCAACCATTCTCAACGGAGACCAGACAACTATACTGGAGATATTATAGTGCATACATATATATGCACAAACATACACTAGTCCACCATGGGTTATCCGATATGACCCGGGAGTGATCAGGCGCAGGATCGACCACTTTACATAGAGCACCTTTACATTGAGGCACAGGGGATGAGACCTCAACTTTCAAACTCTTGTCTATTATTAAGCATTCCTATAATCAGAAAAAACTCAATAACATCTTTTTTGGTCCGACCTGAGGATCGGACCCGTGACCTCATTATTCACAATCACCAACCTCACAGACCAAAGACCAACTACCTCTCTAGCGGCTCTAAAAAATTAAATAGTGTTAAAACAAAAAAAAAAACTCGTAGAATGTAAAATATTATCATAAAATAAGTTAGGGCATAAAATAGATTGCAATACGGATAAGCATGTAAAATGTTGTAAACAATACAAAAAAAAATACTGTTTCGTTTGTAATTTTGAATATTTAAGCAAATTGAGTAAAGAAAGTTTTAATTAGCATGTTTTTAACTTCTTGTAAATATTTAGTTTTATTTGTCCCAAAATATTCAAAAAACATATTCAAGTCTTATGCTGACGTTTATTAATTTAGTTTAGTTTAATTTTATATAATATAATATTTAATATTATATATAGTACAAAAATGTAAAATAAAGATATATTAAAATAATTAATTAGTACAAACATAAAAATTTGGAGGATAAAAATTGGTGTATGGATAAAAATATAAAATATTCTAAGTAAAATATAGATAGCAATTTGAAAATAGAATTTACATTTGACCGGCATAATGATACATGTATTTATTTCAAAATGTTTAAAAAGTTAACGTCTACTGCGGAGCCAGGGTGGGCAGTTAGAAATTAATAAAAAAAATAGTCAAAGTTACTAACTTAAATTATTACACTAAAACACTACTGACAGGCTCGCCGTTAGCTGTTTACACCTGTACAAAGCCGATTGGGCGGTTATGTCAGATACAAACCGATTAAAACCGCACACGATGTCAGGTATCAGTTGCCAAGGAATCATTTATAATCACCATTGTCATTAACAACCTTTAATAGTGCACTGCTGACTATGCCCAGTCTCCAGTCTGGAGTCTTCTTGGAAAGGAGGTTTTTGCGTATTTTACCATACTGCTGACGAGTTGGTATAGATTTGCTGCAAAGTTTTCCTACTCTTTACGGTGTTGTTGCCTTACATTGTTTGCTATTTAAGTCGGTTATTACGACTAAGGATTAAGAGGTGCAGTAATACTCTGTATTTTTAATTGTTCACCACAGGGAAAGGTGTAACTCAGAAAAGAAATCAACTATCTCACACCGTCTATACCCAGCAATCTTTTAAAATTTCACATTCACATAATTCACAAAACGTTCAGAAATTATACACATAGTGAACCAAATACTCTGATATACTGAATAGTAATAAAATATTGTAAATTTTGTTAAGTTGCCCAGATACTTCTTCTCTTTGTGCACTTTTTCTGGAAGAAAAAAAATGAACCAAATGTAAACCTAGCATTGGCTGCAGTCTCTCTAAGTGCAGTAATGTCCTGAAATCAGTGTTTTTCTATCATTGTAAGAACAATTGTAACTTGTGGCTCACTCTCTTAATATATGTTTTTACCACATTTTAATAACCTTGTGCTGTTCTGTGAATGTCAGAATAAATGTTTTTCTTCCTTCTTCCATATACTAAATCTGATTCGTATATATATTTCAATAAACATAGTTGTGACCCGCTGTCATAAAGTTATAATATATAAGAGTTTGTACTCCTTACTGCGACATATTTTACAATTTTATTTTACTTTAAAATTCTCTTTACCCTTGTTTTTCATATCATCAAATTACAAGTTTATAACTTATTTTTATATTTGTCTACTTACTGCATAAGTGATTTTTACGTTAAGTCACCCAGTTATCCACATCTGAATAGTCAAATAAAAAAAGGAAATAGTTATTCACATCCATTAGTGATTTATATTGTATAATATACCTAATAAGTACTTAAATTGTGAAATGCTAAGTAATAGTAGGTTTTCATGTCCGCTCTCATATTGGTATCGTAATAAGCTTTGATTATGTATACGTTTGTACATGTATTATGTATATTTTATAACGAGGTGACAGAGCTAGCCCTAACTTGAGAAAAAACCCTCAATAATATAGCTTTGTGTAAAATATCAATATATATATTAACACCCGAATATCATCTATCATGATTTCGCAATATTCAGACTTGTTCTAACGATAAAACAATGAACTCCAGTGGTATTTATTACTCATCCCTTCTAATATGATGTTTTAAAATGTACCGTTTACAGATGAAATAAATAAAAAAAGTCGTAGGTATGCTTCCGAGCACTGTTACGAAAAGACGTTGGAAAAGTTCAAGCGGGTCCACAACCTATATTACGAGTATATGTTAATTCCCGTCGTTCTTTAAAATTACTTGCCATTACAACACAATTAATGCAGTTTTTGTTCAGCAGCGGCGTCTATATTCAGAAAAAGTGAATAACCTATCGTATTGTGTAAGAACTGAATAAATGCATTCAATGCCGCGAAAGTACACGCACCGTAGACATACGTAAAACGAAACATATCACAAAATTAACCTACATACATAATCCTTGCATACATAAAAACGTACAACGTAATAACACGCCGTCCTTGAACCAAAGTAACACTGTGAAATAAAAGCCAGTCATCAACGATCGACTGTGTTAACTGTGAAATAAAGCCTGTCATCAAAGATCGACTAGTTTAAAATAGTTTGTGTGCTGTCATGAGCTAGACAATGTAGAATGTAAATTAGATATTAACTCTGAAGCGTTTGAATTGCTTTCAAAAAGAAAATTGGGACCAAGTTGAATTTACCTCTGCTTGTAGGTGGGGAAAGTTTAGGAGAAAGAATGTATTTTACACACGCTTAAGGAAACAATATTTTAAAAAACAGTAGATCGAAATATTTGCATAAAAAAATTACAACAACATAGATTCCCGTTGTATATATATTATAAATTTAATAGCTAAGCGTTGATTCGCTTAACTGTTTACCAAAAAGGATTCTGTCTTCCGTAAGGTTTATTACTGGAATAGTTTTTTGAATTATTTACTTTATTACCTTTTAGAAAAGTACTACTTGACTGGTACTGATGAACCAGGGGTTCATCATCACGTAGGTACTTTCAAGTTCAAGTAAGTATACAATAATTTTCTTTAAAATGAATTTAATGCTCAAAGCGGGTGGTACACTCTAAGTAACATAAATATTCCAATCGCTTTATAAATGATGGAGATAATATATATAAAATAGTTATAGTTTTTGATTTATTATATTATTGATAACTTTCTTATTTTTAAAAGTTACTTAAAACAGCTTGCGTCTACATTTATGTAAATCATACTATATATATAAGTATATTATATACCCATTAAGTAACACATTAACCAGAAACTAGCATCTAAAAATAGCAACCATTTGCCTTGTACTTATTTAATAAAATTGGAGGAGGTGCTCGGTTGGTACGTGCGTTCGGAGATGCGTTAATCATTATTCAGTTGCAATCCCAGAGTTTGAACCTAAAACCTGTTAATTAACACGCCAATTATGTAAAATAAGAAAACAGGCATCTTTGCCTATCTCTTCATAAGCGATGAACTTAACCTCTAATTGAAACAATTAATAGCAGATGTCTGTTGTTAATAGGCCCTATGTGTATAGACTTTCTTTTAAGACCTTATTTTTATAGTTATTAAAGCATAAAAACGTGATTACTTCCTTGAGTTATTCGATTAGAGACGCGAAGTAGTTTTTTTCTAGAATTACTAAGTACTCGCTACCTTTCTTCAATTTCACTTGCATAAATTTAAAAGTAATCATCCAGCATTGCATAGCATTATCTGGCATTCAATCATGACAACAATACAAACCTAACATACCACATAAACCTAAGACAATACGACGGAGCATTTACTTTTACAGTTGCCGCCAAGTGACTAAGATTATGCATCGAATCAATCAAACGTAAGCTTTCTACTGTCTACTGTTTTAACTAGCCAACAAGTTTTGAATACGTGTGAAATTGATTAAGTTCTACATTGAAACGTAAGGCCGATAATTACTAGTATTTCGTTACTATGTGCTATGTTACACCTATTTAGCTGTCTACTGCTTTACTGAAGGTGCCAATACTGCTTTTCCAATTTGCAATGAATATACATTCTTAGCGCAACCAAATGCCATTATTCATCTACTAAAATAAGATATATCTGGAAATTGCAGAATGATGCAAGGTAATAGTGAAATAATGAACACTATGAGAACCAAAAATTAGAAATATAAGTGGTTAAGAATGAGAAAAATACACACATACATTAAAACTTTTAGAAAAAAATGTGCGTATTGCGGTGCTACTGTTGTTTATTACTATAAAATATATATACTATATACTATTCGCTGTATTAAGTGCAGATTAGATGGTGTTGCATTTCTAACTACATCATAGAGTCAATTCAAAAGAACCTACTCTAATTGTATAGGGTGGGTCACGAATTAGTTAACATTTAAAAAAAACAGATAAAAAATTATTTAATATATTATAAAAAATGTTTATTTACAAGAAATCTAATGAAAGATAAGTTGAAGTTTATTTTTTAAAAATTACATCGTCAAAATGACCACCGTTTCGACGTTTGCACTCTTCTAAGTGAGCACCGAAATTTTCAAACACTTATCGGCAAAGAGACCACGAGATCACCGATATCTCTTCTCTGTTCTTTCCTTTTAGTAGACCTAGTGTGTTTGGTTTATTGATGTAGATACGATTCTTCAAATAACTCCATAAAAAGAAGTCTGCTGGGGATAGATTTGGACAGCGTTTCCGGAAATGTTTTCGGTCCCTGCCGGTGGTCAAAGACATGTGTCTTTGGGACTCATTGGATGTGTGACAAGTGGCTCCATCTTGTTAAAACCATGTGTTACGATTGTATTCAGCAAATTTCAGTAGATTTGGTCACAAGAGCTCGCGTTACATGTTTGCGCGGGATGTTAGATTCAAATATTAACGAATTTTTGGCCACCCGTATATTATACCCCTTTATGTCGCAGTTCTAATCGTCGAAGCACTGTGATAAAGAATAGCACTTACAAAAACTAAATGGAAAACCGAGAAGGCTTGTGTACAGTAAATACGGTAATGTTAAAACAGAAACTATTAAATACCATAACAGGTAATGACAACATATGTTAAGGCATTAACATGTAAAGAACATAGAAAAATTTGTATGCCCATCTTTTTAGTAACAGACAGTAAAACCAGCGGCCAGTGCATCTCAACTTGCGTAAGGAGACTCAAAACATAAGGAAGTCACAGTTGTGGAACATATCTTTCTACAGATATTTCCAGAAAAAATTTTTAGTATATTAGTATATTTAGGTATCACATGCATTAAATGACAATAAACCAGTACAATATCAACACTTTTACTGTCTCTTGGTAAGTATTATCAAGTAATTAACAAAATAACGGTACCCCTAAAGCTTATGAGACATTATTTCTAACATTATACTCTGTTTAGTATTTACATGTTCCAAGCTCCAACACAACGGTTTATTGGATGCATCACTATTTTCTTAACACGGATTTACTATAATGGTGCTGACGTAACCTTCTGTTTGCTGCGTTATTTTTTCCTGAAATTGTAGTATTGCAGACAACAGGTTTTTTACACTGATTTGCCTGCCGATACTTAATTCTCCAAGTTCAAATCAGTATCTATACCAATAACAAGAGCGGCAGTTATAAATTGTTTGTCAAAGTAATCTTCAACTAGGCGCTTAGAATGCACCTACCCAAATATAAAGTTATATTTTTATTTGTGTTATCATTTAAACTTTTATAGGGGCCAATTAACAGGGAGAAGCCAAGCCGTCTATGTGGTAGCTTCCGGCTTTCCTCGGGATAGGAGCCTTCAAACGTCGTGGCCCGGGTCTTTTCCAGTGCAGAAAAGTTCTCCAGCCCGGCCGTCGACGTCGGAGTGCTTTATAATTGGAACAACACACTCACCTGGCTTTTGCATGACTGCGATGCCGTCCTCGGGTGCAAGAGGTTCGAAAGTATTTGCCACCCCGCCACTAACAAAAAACAAAAAAGCAGACTAAGAATCCACTTCATGAGTTATCTACTATCTACAAACCGTTTTGTACAAAATATACAGAGTGGTGCTATATGAGAAACTACGAGTTGACATATTTTTATACCGTACACATTTCGTAAGTAAATTTCATTACTTCTTTAGCAATTGTAATCTTAAGTTGTCCTCTTTTATTTCATTTATTGATACAACATGCGAAACGCCTTTGTAGTGTGTTTTATAAGATTCGTATAGTGGTGTTCGTTAGTATCGATAGTGTTTGTGAGAAAGGTCTACCTATCTTTACTGATTTATTGTAGGTCATATAGGTATATCAATGTCATTAATGGCGGCCTATGGATATGTAACTACTTAACTGTGGATATCGGATAGTTAAGGTGATTTATTTAAAAAAAAAAGTTATAATAAATTTCTATTCAAAGAGTATTAATATATTTCTATTTAAAGAGAGATTTACTTAGGACAAAGCCTTCACTAGTAGCTATAATGAATTTATCTAAGCTACTTACTAAATTACAACAGGATCCTAGTGGTGTTTTGGAACATACTTTTAAACGAATGCTGCATTTTAAATAATAGTTTTCACCGGTCTACTTAAAATTAAACACTTCACCCACATTACAGACAGAAAGTTTTTGAAATGAACAATTATACCATTATTCTTTTATAACTTTTTGTCAGTAGTTAGTTATGAAAGGCAGTAACACAATTATGTATTAATGTGAAGGACCATTAAGTCATAGATTTTCATTTACTTCATACATTCATTCAAACTTACTTCTTAATGGAAAATTGAAAATTTATGAAAATGTTTTACGAACTTCTACAATACTTCTTATTATTATTAACAATGTAAAAACGGATTTATCATCATCAACAGTTTTAATAGTCCATCGTTGAACATAACTTAATACAGCTGTGACTAAAACGTAGGAGAAATAATGGGGAACTACCAGTTTATTATACTTTAGTCATTAACCTCTGATCGCCATATTTATTGCTTAATCAATCGTTTAGTACTTTAACCATCAATTGATCTCACAATTTCCTGTCATAAGAAGAAAATTAAACACATTGTCACATAATTATTGCGCACCAATGATAAAAAGAGATAGCAATGATGAGATGTGCAACAAAACGAACACCATTGGTTGAAGTAAATGCGAAACACTGAGTGAAATCGCTCATATGAATCCGCTCACGTTCTTCTTGGCCAACTTACCGCTACACTGGCTACAAGAACACACTAATAAAACAAAGTTTGGTGTCAAGCAATACAGTTTATTCACAGATCGTCTGAAGTAAATATACTCGAGTTGTTAGGTGGTGTTCTTTCCAACGGACAGAAAGCCTGAAGTGTTCGAAAAATATTTGGCGTTGGCTTCGTTAATACGCGTCTCCGCTGCTTGAGGGTTTACAATTTCGAGGCCCTGGAACAATGAAATAGTGAATTAGACATGTTTGTCATCTATAAATCTGTGTAGAAAGTGTAAGTTGGCGAGTTAGCTGGGAGGAAGTCATCGTGATATCCAAAATGTTTGCTTTGGGCCACGAATATTTCCAGACATGCATATAATATAAAATATATACCAAATACCTTACATGCTTGTAATAATGTATTTAATCAAGAGACATCGCTATCATTGCCAAGTAAGGATAGAATAGAAAACGGGATGTGTCATGGTTGCCATCGACCACTATTCAAACTATTATGTTGTATCTACATAAACTACTCAAAACAACTTAGGGCCCACCTGCATTTTTGGTAATAAAAATTAATTAATTAAAAATGCGTACAACTTATGTTATTTTTTACTTAAAAAAATGAATTACATGTTCTATAAGAACTAAATGTGTCCAAGTTATTACGGTTACCACAAAAAAAATGTGCAAATCACAATTTTCATAAATTCACTCACATTCACTAAACTTTAAACCATCATTTTCCCGACACGCACTTCAATTTAATGTGATGATAAGGTGCCGGATGTTGATTAATTCTAGTATTTAGTAACGTGTAGGACCTCCTCAGCTCCTTACACATTCCCTGAGCCGGTTAGGGACGCTCTCTATCAGGTGAGCCACGTTTTCATCAGGAATCTGTTCCCAACAATGTTTTAATGCATTCACCAATTCCTGTCGACTGTGGATAGCGGTATAAGTTTCTTTAAGGCTTCGTTTGAGTTGATCCCATAAATGTTCAATCGGGTTTAGGTCGGGACTCATTGCAGGCCAAGGCAAAACATTAATATTCGCGTCCGAAAGAGCACTTTGAGTCAGACGGGCAGTGTGAGGACGTGCATTATCTTGCATCAAGATGAAATTCTGACCAACTCGCTGTGAATATGGGATGACATGAGGTTGGATGACCTGTTGGACGTAGCTGGCGGCGTTTACGTTGCCCTCATCCAAGAATACCAGCTCAGTTTTACCCAGTAGACTGATTCCACCCCACACCATAATACTGGGTCAGTTTCTCGAATACAAGGATCCTCAAAACGTTCCCCTGGTTTTCTCCAGACACGTACCCGTCTGTCATCACTGAAAAATTTAACTTTAGACTCATCTGTAAAGAGCACTGTTCTCCAATTGTCCATGGTCCATTCGAGATGTTCACGTGCAAACCTTAAACGCGCTGCACGATGTGCCCTGGTTAATTTTATTCGCACAGCGCGCATTCTGGATCTTTGTTGGTCTTCATGAAGTCTGTTCCGTATGGTTTGATCGCTTACACGGGTACCAGTAGCATCACGTAAGCGATTTTGTAAGGTACGCGCTGTCACAGTGCGCTCTCGACGTGCAGTAAGTCGAACGTACCGATCTTCCTGGGAAGTGGTGGCCCGATTTCTACTTTATAATCACAATGCGGCTTTTCGTCAATCACTTTGTTAATAATGAGAATGCCTATTCGTAGCAAACTTAGCGTAACATACAAGATTATATGCAATGTCATTTCTTCACAAACAGCTTTAGATACCTTCCGTAAAAGGCGGACAATGTTAACCTGCAGTTAACATCAGTACCTCATTATTCTCGTTAGATTTTATTGCGGTCCTTATTTGTTATCAAGTCATTATCTTGTGACCGACCATAGAAATGCTACATTTGTAATCATTACTATCATCACATAGTCATATAAAATCAATAGAGAGCGAAACTGCCGATGAGAATTCGTGATCGAAGAAATTGTTAAAAATATTATGATTACAGTTGTAGGATCTGACTCACTGATTAATTAGTCTTCGTTTTTATAAAAACTCGCATGTTCATAAGAAATTCTTGATTTATGTACAAATCAATGTGTGAAATTGAAATTCGTTAAAGTCAACCAAACTATACAGACGATAAATACTCCTAAAATGAGAACTTGCTCAGTTAAACGATAAGAGATTTGATTATATACAACATCGACGCATTATCTTGGCTTTTATACAAAATTAGGAGCACGACGCAGCAAGCAATGTGTTCTATCGGTCAACGGGGGCACAATCTCCTCGATTGCTATCAGGAAACCTAACGGTCCGTAAACGTTATGGGCTAAGACAGCAGCCACGCTAGGAGGAAACCAACAAATAAGTACCTATATTTACCGACTACTTCGGTAACTAACCTATTTTACTTTAAGCTATGCTTAGTATCTATAACAGATCTTTCCGTAAACAGATAGCGACGAGAATGCCAATTATGGAAAACAGAGGAAAGAAACGTTTAGAATTTACATAATGTAATCATAGTTAGTAGAAAAGTCCCAATCGAAACGGAAACAGAAGTCAAGTCAGTCATAAAAGAAGTGTTTTTTGTTTTGTTTGGCGGTCATGGGAACCGATACTCGATATGCATCACTAAAATACCGCCTCATGCATATTGTGGCGACTTGACGACACAATGAACTACGGAATAGTTGCAAAATCCTGTATCATTATATAGAAATTCTCGCGCCGATTAACATTATATATGTACAACGTGTTAAAATCAACATGTAAACAACGTGTATGATCACTTTGCCTTGTTGGAGCATCCTCCCATTGTGTTAGAGGGACATGACGTTCCTCTTTATATTCAATATAAATTTGCAATCCCAGAAAAGGGATAATGTGTTCATATTGAAGGACTGTGTACGTATAAGCTTAAAAATATCATTTTTTTTTCATGAATCACTTCTAAAACTATTCATAAATATAGATTTAAAATTTCAACTCAAGTTGGCAAGTTGTTTCAATAAGTTTAATACTACTTTACATTAACTTTTCCGGACACTTTTTTTTAAAATGATTTTTTTTTTAAACACGTATTGCCGAAACCGTGTAAGCTCTATCTTAAAAAGTTTTCAGCCAATCATCTTGCAATTTCGTTTATAATTTCTTTATACAGTTACGCTGTACATAAAACTTAATCATAAGCGATATTATTTAAACATTTTGTTTTATTATAAACAATAAAAATAAAAAATGGTAAAGAATCATGACTTATTTTAACAACCCTCTAAAAATTACAAATAACTATTTTATTTTTTTGAATGGAGGTTCATTTAGAAGATACACACACAAAATAGTATTTTTCTGTTCATTGATAACTGATAAAAATTGTGTACACGATGGAACCCATTTCATCGTCTACACCAACTGATTAGTCGGTTGACAACCTACGATGTGTATCAGCTGATATCTCAGCTACTTTTTAAGTTATTTTGTTGTAAAACATGAAAACATACTCATTAATATATGTATAAAATAACCTCATAGTTTCAATAAATAACATTAATGGTTTATATCTTAAGAAAAATAACGAAAATCAGCAGGAAAACGGCCTTTTACACGTATTTACTCGTAAAATAAAATATCACTTTTATCAATTTTACTATAGTACAATGAAATTGGACATTAATAGAAGCTTTATCTACTTAAATATCTTTTAGATATCCAGGCACAATGATCACCTATTTATTTGATATATGCACGTATGTAATCTAAACCTTATACTTGACATCTGTTAACCTAAGGGCGTGTCCATAACACAAATACCAAGAGCGAAATGTAAACGGTGAAAGTCGTATCTTTACTCGATCGTCTGAAACACTAATAGGTATTTTCTCGTTTTGCCTACATGCAAAACTCGTACTAACTGACCGTTGCATTATGTCTCTAATAAATGACTAAAATAGTTGTCGAGCCCTGATGCACTATAATACGTTTTCTACTTTCTCTGCAACACGATGTGTGTTTCAACTCAGGTTAAGCTCTTTAACATTATTAATAAATGTAGCCTTTAACTTAGGGTCGGCTCGCACTGGCGATTTTTAATTAATTGAGCGGTAGCTTAAACAGCCTAATAATTAGCATGAAGCTACATCCGTAAGTGCATTGGACCATTGAAATTTAACCAATCAAACTATGATTAACTATATTTTATTGTGGATACCGCAGATCGTTTCCTTTAGGACGCGCCCAACAAAATGGATTAACTACCTGAGAAAGGTAGTTGAGGTAGATTGAGTACCGAAGGCGGAGAAGTGAAGGTTAAGAGAAGCCTACATTCAGGAGTAGATTGCAATAGGCTAATTGATTGAATCAAACTTTCAAATATTACTACAAAATTCTTATTTGTTTAAACTATAAGCAATTGCAGAATATGTGTGAAGTATGATCCAAGTGCATTGTGTTCGAATAAACTATCACCCAACTGTCGATGGATTGCACAGTCAGAACAAAGGTCAAAGTTGGCGAATAGTTTTAGTAGGTGTGGGAATATTCTGGGATTGCTGGAAGTAAATTAGAAATAATTTTCCGTCTAGATAAACAGTGTAATGAACTATCATCAGATAAATTGATAGTGGTCATCAGTTGATAAAGACTCCAAAGGCCAAATTCCTATTACCAGTGCGCTGTGGCTCTTATGAAACAATATCCTCAATAGATATTGGCGATTTAAGCATTATGCACAGATTTAAGATCACAATAAGTCTATGTAAGGTACGTATATTTTAAACAACGAAAGTTTGTTTCATAACGAAATTATGCAGTATGATAACAACAACTTTGCAAAGGTATATAAGATAACAACACAAAGAGTACAACATGAAGCACAGGACATTCTGTTGTCAGTTAATTGGGTTGTTAGTAGAGAGTAGCGATTAAAGAAACTCTTGGGTCATTTGATAACCTTATGAGTAGAAGCATAAACAGAGATTAGCCAACGAACGCAAAACCGGGCTTGCTGAAAAAACCTTTTACAATCAATGTGCTTTAGTTGGATGTTACTTCAAAATAAATTAAACAGTATGTGTGCTGTATAATCATCGGTAGATTTTTTAAAGGTATGAGATATTAGTTCAAATTTAATTAATTTGTTAATAAACAACTTAAGCATTACCGGCGAGCTGCGAGCGTGCTCAAATTTTGATATGATATACAAACCGTATCAAAGATTGTTTTAGGTTATTTTTATTTCTTAGAGCAATGTGTGAGGTTTTCTACCCTATTTCTCATCAATGTAACTACAATGTGACACAGTAACACGTGGCAAGGAATAGGTAGTTATTTATATTTGCTGACACACGGTTATCATACTAATCTATAAACCGACTCGAGACATTTAAACATTGTACGGAAAATTTACAAAAACTATATTTATGTTAAAAATTAAAGAAATATTTAAAGACTATTACTATTAAAGATTAAGTTATCTGGTAAAGTAAGCATTCAAACCTTGATGTTACTTTAAGTAGACTATGTATGTATCTTTTCTTTTCTCACGCCAACATCGGTCTTTAAAAGACGGTGCGCCGCCGTTGACCTTATATCAACCGCAGTTTACACCGGAATACAGAACTGAGGTCATGTAGTTAAAAGTACCTTTACTGTTCTCTCCGAAATTGCATGTGGCCAGCTGCACACATGAATGAAAGATGTACTTTTCACAAATATAGAACTCTATGTCAATTCGTCATAGAAGGTTTAATAAGTATGAACGCAAAATGTCAATTTATATAATAATATAAACTACGCCTGAGAGAACAGTACGTAAATTGAGAGCTGTCAGAATTGCAGAATTGTAATGAAGTTTGCATTTTGACATTTATCAAGTATTTCGTGCAAAATGTATTGCAATTTACTATGCACAATAACTGTTTTAGTAGATTAGATCATCATGAAATTGAGAGGAGGAGGTCTTACGAATTTGGGGGAGGTTAGCAACGTGATTCAAACGTCTCTAGAAAACCAGATTAAGAATGGAATCAGATTAAAGGCACCAAAAATTCAATTTGGTTAGGAACCTTACATTATACTGAAAGTTGACATAACAGCCTATTATCATTTTTTCTTTGCACTTCACTTACAAATATAAGGCGAATACTGGTAAGTGTCAAGTGCTATTTTACAACCGTGCATAAACACTTAACATTCATGGATCCAAATCTCAGTGACGGGTTGAGAATTGTGTCGAAAGGCGTGTGATCATATATTATGCAATGTGATCGTGATGTTGTACCTCTTTAACATACTGAAAACTGGTCATAATACAATACTTATAGATCGAGAGCTTTCGCAATGAAGTACATGCTACACAGGAGGTACTGAGACGCAGTTTCGTATACTTATACATTAAACAGATTTTTAGTACACCAAAGAGTTTATTACTATCCTTTAACGTTTATTCGGATTAAGTCAGGGAACTTTAATTCTCATTAGGTTATCTAGTACTAGATGATGTTTACAGAAAGTAAGTGCAACATTTAAGAGTTTTTATACAGAAAAAAAACCGTTCATATGCAGATTTATCTGACTGACTGTATTTTGTATACAATAAATATGTACAGAGTTTGCCCAGTCTCATTAACTGCTAGAGTTAATTGTTGAGAGTGCACCCAAATACTTTTAATCATAAAAGGATCGACCAGGTGAATAAAATAAAATCTGATTAAATCATTTTTTACTGCATAGATGCATCATCTAGCTAATGATACGTTGTTTTTATCTACAAAAATGGCCTTTACTCCTATCGATTTAAGTATCGTATGTATGTTCATTCAAGGGCATGACGAGATCTACGTGTGATATATACGATGAGAACAATCCCTCCTCTATAGCTATCTTGTGGTGTATATAATAGCGCTAATAATGGGAAACGCAGTGATGCGGAAATTATAAACAGGTAATTATCCCCACAGATTACAAATGTATAAAAACTTGGTAGCAGAATATCTGTGTTACAAAATGTCGATATGTAAAATCGCAATGTTATGAAAAATCCGACGACCGAACGATTGGTAATATAAGATGAATTTCTTGTAAAAGTGTTTTTTGAAAGGCCATAAGTTAGCAATTGAGAAAGGTTTTGTATAAAACCTACTGTCATTCAGTTAGTGTTATATCATCGGATACATTTGGAGATGGCATAAACCGATTATGTACGGTTATTAGCCGAGACAATTCTTCAACAAAAATGAAAAAAAAGTCAATGAACAAACAATTTTTTATTGTTAGTTAGTGCCATCAGTATTCCTTAAATATAGTCGAACTCAAAATGGCAGATGCAAACAATACACAGAAGCAAATTAAATGCTTTACCATAAACTGTAACGATTTTTAAGATCCTTCATATTTTCACTGGAGTCTTAATACAACGAGTATGGGTAAACGTATATAGATAACTGTAAATAGGATATGATTTTGGTGCCATTGGTGATTTGAAAATTAATTGGTTGTGTATAGAATTAAGTCGTCACTTTTGTCAACAATAAATTGGCGACGTATCGTACTTACAAATGTAAGTTTTTGAAGGTATTTCTTAAATTTTGTTAATCTTACTGTGTAAATAAATATATATATCATGTATCATCTGCTCATTCAATGGAAAATATCAATGAAATGTTATATCATTCGCGGATAGCAAAATAACATCAAAACATTTACACAAAACACCTAAGTTATTTATGAAAAAAAATATACTCATCTCAGATATGTATTTCAATTTCAAAATTGCAGTCTGTGGCCGGATATTCATACACCATTGTTTAAATATTTAGGTCGTAAAAAACATAAGTCTATTCTCAGGTCACAATTATGTACAGATAAGATGCAGAGAATCTCAATACTATTATGTTATAATGAGAAGATGGCTCTATTCTTGTTATGTATAAACTGGTAAATGAATACGTGAGACAATGTACAAAATTACGGCACACCTCGGCGCAAGACGACAATGTAAACTGCGTACATCGACACAGATTTTTTACAGTCAAACTTGTGTGTGTGTTGTGTAATTTTAAAACGTTTATGTTACATTTAGTTGTTTTATTGCCATGCGTGACTATAAAATATGTGCACTACATGTTATTGAAGAGTAAAATTGATTTGAGTGCTGTAAATGTTTATTTGCATAACGATATCGGAATGTTACATATTATTCTAAAGTATGTCAATTGAAGAGGTAAAATACTTGTAATTTTAAACGGTTTTGATCGTACACCTAATGTTATAGCTTAAATAACTTAACAATAACTGACTTGGAAATAATTTTTTCGATTACAGGTAACTCTAGTCTAGATAAAAATAATTAAGTACAGTGTAAATGCATAATGGATGTATCTCCATAATAAGGTAGGTTGACTGTACGTCGGTTAGTGGACAGTTAATGGAGTGGCCCCCTTCAGATGAGTAATAGAAAATGTTATCTATACGCAATATAGTATGTGTAAGTGAAAGTTACTCCCAAGTATAGTCTAGTTTTAATATACAGCGTAAGAAAATAATATCTTCATCCATTAATATAATAAATTTATAAAATGGTGAAAAAGTGAAATTATAATCGAAACGTCAGTTTACGGCCATTTTCATCAGCTGACGATCACCAGCGAGCCAGTTTGCGGCCACTGTTTTAATATGATAAATAATGCAATTATATTATATTATAAATAGATTGAAATGGTATTCATTTTATCTTTTAATAAAGTATAACTATGAGCAATAATAATTGTTAACAAAAATAATATATTGTTTATGTATTTGACTGGTTACAATGGTCACATTGGGAACCTCCGTATCTCGTAAAACACATTAAGCTGACAATTCTGGTTGCAATAATATCTGTGGTAATTGTTAAGGTGTAGTTAGAACCCTGAAACGTTAATAGTCTTTCTACAAAATTTCAATATCGCCTACTTACCCTTACTCGCCTAATGTTTGCTTGCGACTCCCCTCTCGTATATGTCGGTTATCATGGTTAAAAGTAGTCTATTTCTTCCTCAATAATCAAATTATTGGCAGTATCTCCATGATTAATTTCATTAAAATCAACGGTTTAGCCGTGAAAACATAATAGACACACAAAGCTACTTTCGCACTTATACTCGTAAAATTTTAAATCAATAGCGAACAGTTTCCTCGGCCCAACCAATATAAACGCTAAACTGGATTCTGCTCTAGGTGATTCTGCTCCTTTGTTTGCAACAGTAAAGTGTGAGGTTGCAGAGCTTAAACAAAACCGCACAAGCTACCAAGATGAGCATCGCAATGTTCGACTAAATGAGCTGACGGCTCCAGAAACGATAAAAATAAATCTACAAAGCGGTATTGAGTGATCGTCGATTGAAAGTGCGCGAGTTAGCAGACTTAGTATATATTTCAAAAATTGCGCTACATCGTATAGTGACCGAATATTTAAGCATAAGAAAGCTGTGTGCAAGATGGCTGCCGTATTTGCTCACACTTGAGAAAAAACAGTATCACAATAACAAAGCAGAGTTCTTGTGTCGTTTCGTATCCATGAAAAGGATGAAACATGGGTTCACCACTTTACATCCGAGACAAAAGAACAATCAAAACAGTGGACTCAAAAGGGAGAACCAGCTCCAAAGAAGGCGAAGACCGTTTCATATGCAGACAAGGTCATGGCACGGTTTTTGGGATGCGCGTGGGAAAATTTTCATTGACTATCTTAAAAAAGGTAAAACTGTCAGCGACGAGTATTATGCGAACTTATTGCAACGTTTGAGTGAAGAAATCAAGCAAAAATGGCCGCATTTGGCTAAGAAAAAAGTGTTGTTCCATCAAGATAAGGCAACAACTTACAAATCCATTATTGTTATGACCAAAATTAACGAATTCACATTTGAATTGGTACCTCCTGCACTTTACTCTACTGCTCAATTAATTATTTTCTTTTGCCAAACTTGAAAATTTGCTCAGTTGTCAAAGATTTTTCAACGATAAAAAAGTGACGTTGACAGTTAATGGTTCCTTTGAGGAGCAAAGTTTTTGTAATAAAAACAAACGTATCGAAATTATTGTAAAAGTAGTTCATTGGGAAAAGTGTATAGAACGGCAAGGAGATTATGTAGAGAAATAAATTCATTTTTTCCAATATTTTTGTATTTTCTTTGTTGACCCGGGTACTTCTGAGAAGGATCATTCTGATTTTTGTCGGATTGCTCTATATCTAAATCGTCTCGCATATACATCAATTTTTATTGAAGGTGATCGGCAAATTGATATAATGATCTTATGGTATGCTCATAAGCTAAGGTGTCGATGTGTATAAACAAGCCACTACATAATGAACTACATATAAATACGTATACAGACAATACAACAATAAAACTTAACATTACAAACCACCTTGTAATATTTATCATCAAATCAACACAGTTCAAAATAAATACCGGATAGTTTTGTATTTTTGAACAGTTTATCTTTATTAAAGATACAATGAAGTAAAACTATTCATAATATACAACTCATACAAGTTATAGTAACGTGTAACAAAAGAAACTGTAATAACAACGTAAATGGAGAAGTTTTTTCAAAACTGAACATCGAGATACTTTTTTCACGTGTGCACTAATCTGTCACTAAACTAATACTCGTACATATGATCCAATAGGACAGTCACGCGCTGTCCCGCACAGGTCGATCGCCAGCACTTATTATGTATGTATTTATATCATTTTTGGTGGATTATAGGTTGGTGAAAATCCCCTGCTATTCAATCTTCTCTGATAACCTTTACGACTTCTCATAAAACTATTATGAACGCCTTTAGATGGATGTTCCTGGATGTTCCTTAGTCAAATGGACCTAAATGGCGATCGATCTAGATAGAATTTGAACAAAATAAGAGTTTAAATTTGCACATAAGTTTCTTGTTACTCCGAAAAAATTGATCGTGAAAATGGCAGCCAAAAACTAATATCTTAACAAAGACCACAAATTTAAACCAAAACATATTTATTAAATGACCTACATATTAATATAGTATTAGATAGACCACATTTTTTCTATATTAATAGCCTGCCAAAGTGACTATTCTGCTTCACGGAAAGTATGAAAGGAATCCAAGAGTTGTGGTCATTATACTCATTGCAAATGCAGACAATGCAGTATGATGACCCAGACCATGGTGACCTAGTGAGATGCTCGTTCATGCCCCGCTTGGGGACGTAAAAGGCATGACAGTCATCGTGGCAATGTATGGCTTACACAGTTACCACCATAACTGTCACCGCTGCATCAATGGGCCTCCGGTCTCGCACTTACCAACGAAACATGACAGCACGGTCGCATCTTAAAACCATATTAATATTTTAACCAATATCAATTCCTTAAACACCAATCATTATAAAAGTTTACATAACGTTATCCCTCTCAGACATAGGACAGGGTACTTTTTAATCTCAGGAGATGAGCGAAATAAGCTTCACGTAACCGAAGCCATCTATATACGAATATATTTTACATACGAGAAATGATCAATAAGTAATAATAATCAATATATAAAACAATGATTAGAGTAAAAAAAATATTTTATTTTTCAACATAGTCTCCTAACAAATTAATAAATTTAGTATCTTTTTTCTACCCACGATTCCCTAAGAAGAAATATTTGTCTTGGCTCTTCAAAAACGCCTCTAGTGGCCATCACTTCATCGTTGTCCTCAAATTTCTTACCTGGAAGATGTTAATTCCTACGGCGTCTCAAAAAACACGCCATAACCTTTTTGCTGAACTTGACACCTTGAATTTCTTTGGCGTTGGTGAGGAGGCTGGTTTCCAGGTCATCGACTGTTGTTTGGTTTCAGGATCAAAATGGGGGTTCCAGGTCTCGTCCATCGTCACGAAATGATTCAAATATTTTCTTTGAGATTGACCCTCGAAATGTAGAGTCGTTTCTTTTTTTGCACGTCGATTAACATTCTCAGCACCCAACGCACTGTGACTTTTTTCATATTGCAATTTATTTACAATTCTTTTTGAACGCACCCATTCGATACCCCTGTGACCTTACCAACATGCATTACTGTCACTCTTCGATCGGCCAATACGATTTCTTCTACTTTTTTACGCTGTTCTCGGTCAGGGACGTGGATGAGCGTCCCTCGTGGTGTTCATCTTCAGTGGATGTTCTGCCCAATTTAAGTTCCTTTGCCCAACGTGTAACTGTGGAATATGGAGGAGCAGACTCCCCCAATGCTTCTTCCAAGTCACTGTGTATGTGGTAAACATTTTTTTTCAAGCAGAGGTACTTAATGACGGCTCTTATTCCGTTTTTCTCCATGATAGGTGTTATCTCGTCGACAGTTCGTATTCAAATGAATATACCTTTCGAGTATCGTGCCCTATCTATATGACTTTTTTATGCTGAACTAGCGGATGTACAAGCAAAAAAATATTTTTTTTTTCTATTTTTGTGCGCCCTAGAAGTACCCGATTATTATTACTTATTGATCACCCCTTGTAGATATAGCTTTAGAGAAATCATTTATGGTCACTATAAAACAGCATGATAATGCAATAAGCAGTCTTTAATTATTATGAAGATACATAGATAAGGCACACAGAATTAATTTGGTTATGGTGTAATAATGGCTATTACTACTCCTTAAAGTATCTAGGTTGACTTACTTATCCTGTATTTTCTATAGATATATTTTAGAGACGATATTAATGTTGATTGTAAAAGACCATGATAATCGTTATAAAGTCTTATGGCGATACTTTGATAAAGTACACCATGAATTGAATATTTATAGGCGAGTTACGAGGGGGCGTTTTTAAGTTCGCGGAATGGAGGGTATTGAGTAATAATAAAAACACAAAATTATTTTTCTTTTTCTATATATTCCCCTGCAACACGAATACATTTTTCAGATCTTTCAATTAGTTTTTTTATTCCCTCGTAAAAAAAAGTTTTATCTTTGTCTGAAAAATACGCCGAAACCGCCTCCTTAACCTCCTCATCAGTTGAAAATTTCTTACCACGTAATTCTTTTTTCATTTTTGGAAAGAGATAATAATCACTCGGAGCCAAATCTGGACTGTAGGGTGGGTGATTCAAAATATCGAAGCCCACCTTATGCAGGGCAGCCAGTGCGACTCGGCTCTTGTGAACGGGAGCATTGTCATGCAATAGCAGGACACCTTTCGTTAATTTTCCCCGTCTTTTTTCTTTGATGGCTTCTTTTAACTGTTCTAAGATTGAAGCGTAGTATTCCCCCGTTATAGAAATACCTTTATCTTTATAATCTATCAATAATATTCCTTCTGAGTCCCAAAAAATCGTTGCCATGAGTTTCCCAGCCGACTGTGAAACCTTAAATTTCTTGGGTGGTGCTGTGCCCTTTTTGTGCCACTGCATGGAGTCTTGTTTGGACTCGGGTTCATAATGATGAACCCAAGTTTCATCCCCAGTAACAATTTGATTCAATACGCCATCCTTGT
Source organism: Hypercompe scribonia (assembly GCA_949316085.1). Classification (NCBI taxonomy): domain Eukaryota; kingdom Metazoa; phylum Arthropoda; class Insecta; order Lepidoptera; family Erebidae; genus Hypercompe; species Hypercompe scribonia. Next base: position 6,565,167 of record OX438972.1, on the reverse strand, counting down.
CTTCATTGCAGAGGTCCAAAAACGCACGTGAACATTCCACGCGCTGTTGTTTTTGCAATGGCGTGAGCATTCTCGGCACCCACCGTGCGCTAACCTTAGTCATGCCAAGATGATCGTGTAAAATTTTAAAAATTGTTGTATCCGATACTCCAACCATTTCTGCGAGTTGTTTCTTTTTTAGTCGAGCATCTTCCAATACAATTTTTTCTACTTTTGCAATAACTTCTGGCGTAGTCACCTCAACGGAGCGCCCCGGCCTCGGGTCGTCTTCAAGTGATTCCCTGCCTTGTTTAAATAAACTATGCCACTTGTAGACCATTGTTTTTCCTGGGCAAGAATCCCCGTAAACCGATGACATCTTATTGAGTATGGTTTGAACAGACTTTCCTTGCTTAGTAAGGAACTTTATCACCGCACGGAATTCAATTTTCTCCATTTTTTTCACTTCGTTCCCGATTAAAATACTTGGTCAACGATAGTTTAATAACTAATGATCCAATCACAACAAATTTTACTATGCAGACTAATTATGAGTCACTGAATACGGTAGGCATCAAAAGAGCGCGTTTACCCGCCTTTTTCACTGTCATTCCGCGAACTTAAAAACTTACCCTCGTAACTTATAAACGGCAAACTAAATTAATCTTTCCACACTTCATTTATCACTGGCCGTGATAGTTTTGTTATTACACTGAATAGATTACTTACAGAGATAGTCACGATTTATATACAAAACTACGTAAATGTAATTATATTTTGTTATGCTTCAATGGACACCATCAAAGATTTTATGACAGAAAGTTCTTAAATAATTACCTTAGTGTCAATAGGTTCAGAACGTGAGAATAATAAACGTTATCTACGAGGGGGCGTTTTTAAGTTCGCGGAATGGAGGGTATTGAGTAATAATAAAAACACAAAATTATTTTTCTTTTTCTATATATTCCCCTGCAACACGAATACATTTTTCAGATCTTTCAATTAGTTTTTTTATTCCCTCGTAAAAAAAGTTTTATCTTTGTCTGAAAAATACGCCGAAACCGCCTCCTTAACCTCCTCATCAGTTGAAAATTTCTTACCACGTAATTCTTTTTTCATTTTTGGAAAGAGATAATAATCACTCGGAGCCAAATCTGGACTGTAGGGTGGGTCATTCAAAATATCGAAGCCCACCTTATGCAGGGCAGCCAGTGCGACTCGGCTCTTGTGAACGGGAGCATTGTCATGCAATAGCAGAACACCTTTCGTTAATTTTCCCCGTCTTTTTTCTTTGATGGCTTCTTTTAACTGTTCTAAGATTGAAGCGTAGTATTCCCCCGTTATAGAAATGCCTTTATCTTTATAATCTATCAATAACATTCCTTCTGAGTCCCAAAAAATCGTTGCCATGAGTTTCCCAGCCGACTGTGAAACCTTAAATTTCTTGGGTGGTGCTGTGCCCTTTTTGTGCCACTGCATGGAGTCTTGTTTGGACTCGGGTTCATAATGATGAACCCAAGTTTCATCCCCAGTAACAATTTCATTCAATACGCCATCCTTGTCTTCATTGCAGAGGTCCAAAAACGCACGTGAACATTCCACGCGCTGTTGTTTTTGCAACGGCGTGAGCATTCTCGGCACCCACCGTGCGCTAACCTTAGTCATGCCAAGATGATCGTGTAAAATTTTAAAAATTGTTGTATCCGATACTCCAACCATTTCTGCGAGTTGTTTCTTTTTTAGTCGAGCATCTTCCAATACAATTTTTTCTACTTTTGCAATAACTTCTGGCGTAGTCACCTCAACGGAGCGCCCCGGCCTCGGGTCGACTTCAAGTGATTCCCTGCCTTGTTTAAATAAACTATGCTACTTGTAGACCATTGTTTTTCCTGGGCAAGAATCCCCGTAAACCGATGACATCTCATTGAGTATGGTGTGAACAGACTTTCCTTGCTTAGTAAGGAACTTTATCACCGCACGGAATTCAATTTTCTCCATTTTTTTCACTTCGTTCCCGATTAAAATACTTGGTCAACGATAGTTTAATAACTAATGATCCAATCACAACAAATTTTACTATGCAGACTAATTATGAGTCACTGAATACGGTAGGCATCAAAAGAGCGCGTTTACCCTCCTTTTTCACTGTCATTCCGCGAACTTAAAAACTTACCCTCGTATCTCTCTGAAACAGGGGATTTGTGTACCATAATGCCTATGGTGCGATTAAAAAAAATAATTGTATGTTAAAAAAGAATCGCACTTACTAATTTAGCAGTTTTACTTTTAGATTATTATACTTTTCAAGACAGTTGGTAAGTTATAAGATCTTCAATCACATAATTTGGTTAAGTTTGGTTATAGTAAGTTTCTTTCGTTTAGTTTAAAAATGTACATATCTATCGTATTATAATCGACATTAATATAATAAAGCTAACGAGTTTGTTTGTTTGGTTGAACGCCCTAAAGTTAGGTACTACTGGTCCGATATGAAAATTTATTTCAGTGTGGGATAGCCCATTATTGCGGAAGGCTATATATCATCAAGCTACGATCAATAGAAGCAGTTTCAATGAAAAATGTTCTAAAACCGGGGCAAAATTATTCTTTTTGACAGCTTCTCTTGTGTGTGCGGCGTAAACAGTTAGTTTCGCAAAAATAATGTAAAAACGAGTGTTCATCATTAAAATTTTAAACAAAAGTGCCCGACAGTATATCTCAATCTCTTAAAGTTGGCCCACTATAGCCTTTTTATTGTAAACAAACTAGTTCGTGCTAAGAGCAATAGAAGACGCAGACGAGGTTGTGTGGGTCAGCTAGTAAAAAATATATATCCATTAGTTTTTCATGTGTGATAATTGCCCGTCCACTTTCGAAGTTTAAATTTAAAAGTTATAAAACTTAAAACTGTAGAATGGGGACATTTATTTCATCAACATAGGTATTTAAAAATCTAGAATGATATAATCTGCAAGTGAATGTTGTGTATCGCATCTCACGACGTCTCGTTGGCAATGATGAGATTCTGTTGTAGCCGTGACTACGATGCCCGCATAAAACTAGAGTCGTGATTGCACCTTACTTTTTATCAAAGCACTACTTTGACTTATAAGTAGTACTGTGTATGACGCATGCTTATGCTGGCCAGCTTTTGTAAATTATATAACTGTCTCGCAATAACAGTCATACTAATGTAAGATTAGATATTTTTGTTGACCTTGTCAACCAATGTAACAACCGAAATAAGAAAGAATATTTTTTTTAAAATATTGGTTGTACGAAACCTTTAACTATACATATGACAATCTTTACAAGAATTTCGCATCTATATCCTTAACACTTTGAAATGATGGGTCTTCGGTCGTTTCGCACCAAATTCCATGTAATTAAATTTCGAAATTATTTAATTTTGAAAACTATTTTTAAATTCATGTTTTGGGTATGATCATTAAAAATATCATTTTTCTGTAAATATCAAAAAAAATCGTAAATTCCATAACATCATTTTCAAAAGATACCAACTCTAGTGTGTCTATTGTGGCTTATTACAAGTGCCTTTCGATAATAATACAAATAAAATTTCCAATATTTAAAGAAACGCTTAGTACTGTTGTCCATAAGATTGTTATTGTCAGTTAGTCCTCTTTAAATCTAGGAGATCATCAACTTTCATGCACAGACTTTCACTAATTAAAATTCAATGAACTTTAATCGCATAATTAAGGACAATGATCTAGTAAGTTTACATTACGCTAAAATAAAAGTTCGCTACAATTCTACTACACTCACTTCACTGCCACTCGTTTATTATTTATAACGAGCTGATCCACGCAACCTCGGCTCCGTATCCTATAGCGTAGCGTGTTATATAGTGTGAACAAATTTATTTACCATAAAAACTATATGGCGAGCCCACCTTAACAAATAAGGGAAACAATTCTTTCATACAATATTTTTACAAAACTTTAACCGTTTACGCAGCGCACGCAATGAAAGCTCTCAAAAGGAATTATTTTCTCCATTTTTACAGCATTTTTCGTAGCGTGATAGTATATAGACTATAGCCTTCTTTGAGAACTAGGCTATCTAACACTGAAAGAATATTTCAAATTGGACCAGTAATTCATGAGATTATCGCGCTTAACCAAACAAACAAACTCTTCAGCGTTGTAATGTTAGTAAGTATAGATATGTAATAGCGTGGTAATGATGTACGGGTACCGTTAATCCTAGCTTTGCAAGGCAGTTGTTTCCGCATGCTTGCTTATTAGCTTTTAAGTTATTTACTCATAATTTAGTTCAATTTATAGTCCAATCAAACTAAGATAATTATCTTTCAGAAAAAGAGTTACGAGTGTAATGTACCGAAATCATGTTTTAATTGTAACTACTTAATTAGTGATCAGTGTAAAGGGAATATTTAAGTAAGTTGCGCCGTTAACATATACAGAGATATAAGAGATATGTATATCTCTTTCTGTAAGTAGTATAAAGAGTCGAATTTGTATGATAAATCTGAAGAAATGTATGTATGTAAAACTGTAACCATGGAAAAGAGAATAAAGTAGAAATGTAATGTGGACAGGGGAATCCATAAGAGAGCATCTGTACATCTCTGAAAACGGTCGTATTATTTTCGCTGAGAACATAATTGCGTTAAAATTAATCGTTAAGTAGAGTAACACAATAATTACGTACCGCAAAACGACGCCAGGACTGCAATTTATCCAAAGGAAACTTATTGTATCATTGATAAATCTTAAAATGTTTTTATTAAATAGCAATGACAAAAACCACAAAGTATTATGTAATACACATAAAAAATCGTTATGATCTAATTTAAAAAAAACAACCATACATTGTCTATTACATTTGAGTACTAATTACATTAAGCCACGAGAACACGTAACTGTATTTGATGCAGGAATATTTTGATTTGGCTGCAATAGTGATGTAGCCAAATTATTATAATTCACTCGGCATCGCAAAATTAGAGGTCCATGATATTGGTTTGTGATTTTCTGTTTAATACTCTGATTTATTTTTTAATAGGATTTTTAATCGACAGAAAAAAATTGTTCACAATTTTTTTTATGACCTTACTTTGGAGATTGTTTTGACCGTAGCATTAGTTTTAATTTTTCGATAATAATATGGTAATGTCTTATAAATAAATTTGTACATCGTTTGAAAATCTAAAGTGTAGGGTCATTACTATTACATACAGACATTATTATCTTTTGCCTAAACAAAGCAACTAGTACCATTTGCTTAATCAATTTCTACGAAAGAAACTTTGACATAAAAATCAGGATACCGGCATTTAACAGTGCGAGCTCTCCTTGTAGAAATGTAGTATATTTAATTACTAGAACACTAATATGCTATTGAAACGCTAACTTATTTAAACGACAGAAGGTGGTATTTATTATCTTCGTATTTACCGTTGATCGTATTTCTCTATTCAGTGCTTGAAATAAATTATATACCAACCCGTACGACCAGTGTAGTACAGTAGGCCTAAGCCTGCTTTAGATGAGGTGTATGTCCAGCAGTGGACTGTTAAAGGCTATCGACAACGATACCGACGACGATTTATATATATGTATATGTAGATATGTACATACCTGCAAAGGAGTAAAGGCGACAGAAGATGCAGTTCCAGAGACTTGCCGCCGAATACTAGTAGCGCCACCGTACTGTTGCTGTTTTTGTAAGTTCTTTTGAAGAGTCTTGCTAATGCGCACTTTTGTCTTCTCATCGATTTGAGGCAGTCGCACACGGCCTGTGCTCGATTTGCCGATAGTGCCACGCGTGTAGCCCAGGTCTTCTTGATAAGCGTCATCTTCAATCTGCAGAATAAAAAATAATTTTAATAATGTGCTCATACTTTAGAAGCGATCATCTACTAAATCGCGCAATGAAGAAGTTGATTTTTTAGAACCAGTATTATAATAGCCTAATCGATATTCCTGTTTTAATGGCCCCTTCCAATCGCAGCAGATAGGGCCACGCGAATCCAGCATGCAAACTACCCGAGAATAGCGATGTCAAGCTTTTTCAGACATAGCATAGAGTGGAATCTGCAAAAGACTACATTCCCAAGGAGCGAGCGTGTTGTCAAGCAGCAGGCCGGCCGTAAAAGAAACTAGTCAAAACTTTTTACAATGCTCTTTTCCATCTTTTATAAATAGGATGTCGATAAACAATGATATAGATAAGCCCGGTGTTATTTTAGAGTGCTATAACCGCGCGAATAACTTCCATTCAAAAAAATCACAGTAACAGTAAACAGTGTTGTGTCTGCTGGAGAATGTCCAGGACCCTGTTATAGTTATGAGTTCTACACCAATGTGCCGACAATACACCGGCTCTTTAGGCAATTGAAATCCACAACCTACAAGATTAAACGAGTGTCTTTGTTTGTTTCCCAAGGTTTATTGTATAATATCTATAAACATAAATTAATAACAATTAAAAAAAAAAATGAAGCTTTATGACAATGTCAGTTGCTCTAATGTTATATTTTAAAATAATTTTAACATGAGGAAATATCGAAAACCATAAAGTGAGAGTTAACAAATTACGTACGATTTTCTAAAGTATTCACAAATGAAGTTTTTGATTGAAAGTAAAAGAAATAAAAATATACAGGGTGTCCAAGAACCTGGCGTCCAACTGGATTCCCACGATGCCCCAAGTTCTAACAGTACTCAGAAAAATATTTTAAAAAATCCACCCCATGTACTTACAGAATTATACTGATTTCAAAAAAAAAGGGGAAATGAGCACCCTGTGACATACTTTTGAATGCTGTGACTGCTAATGCTGATAATTTCGATATTTCTTGGAGGTTTTGTAATCTAGGGTATTGCTGTGTCTAAATAGAATGTAAAAATAAAGTACTTTTTGTACCATTTTAAAATAAAATATTATTTTAACTAAAGGTGATATGGAAAACTATTGAATTTCGCAACTTTGACCGACTGTAGTGTAAAAAAAATGTACCAAAATAGTATGGCAAGTGACGTCAAATTTTGACGCGTTTATTCCTCTTTTTAAAAAGGTATAATACTTACACATTAATTTGAAAAAAAAAATTTTGATAATATTTTTACTCAACAACCCAATTTTTACGAAGTGCCTACCTACTAACGGTAACTGTCGGACCCTTTCTTATCTTAGAAACTGTTATGTTACTACTATTATTTACTTCGGTTCCAAGAGTGAGCAAGAAGGAAATACACACAGGTAGATGGGTTCCCAGTAGAATAAAAGCAAAGAATGTTAGTTTAAAGATATTTTATTACAATAAATGTTCAAAATGTTGACCACCCGCGGCAATACAAGCTCTCACTCTCCTTAAAAAGGACCGCTTTATGTTTCGCGAGTGACGTATCACCTGCACTGCTTGTGTTATCTTCTCACGAAGGTCAGCGATGTCATTAATGGGCTTCGCATAAACGAGCTCCTTCATAGTTCCCCAGAAAAAAAAATCCAGCGGATTTAAGTCAGGTGAGCGGGCTGGCCACGGGATTGTTCCTGATCGCCCAATCCACCTGTTCGGGTATTGCTCGTCCAAAAACTCTCTAACGGATACGCGAAAATGTGCTGGACAGCCGTCGTGTTGGAACCACATATCTGGTGGGGTCTCTTCTAGTAAGTTTGGCAAATCATTTTGAAGAAAATTTAAATATGATTCGCCAGTCAAATTCTCGGGCATCTCAAATGGACCAATAATATTCCCACAGAGAATACCGGTCCACATGTTCACTTTGAACCGGTACTGGGATCTATCTTCTCGCATCAAGTGCGGATTTTCCACATGCCACTCGTGCAAGTTGTGTAGGTTCATGTAGCCATCTTTCTTAAATGTTGATTCATCTGACCACAAAATTTTGTCGATAAAGTTTTCGTCTTCTCGATGTTTTTGCAGGATTGTTTCACAAAACGCGACTCGGCTCGGATAGTCTCGAGGTAAAAGACTTTGCACTCGCTGTACGTGGTACGGATGATATTCTTCTTTTTGGAGAATACTGTGTGCTGTGCTCTTCGGTATCCCCGTATCAGCTTCTATTCCTCGCACAGAGATGCTTGGATTTGCCGACACCGCCTCTAAAACTTCATCGCGTATGAAGTCATTTACGGGTCGTCCTTCACCAGCTACTTGATTGGGGAACCGCCCGTCACATAGTGATCTGTGCACATTAATGAAAACTCGATGGTCGGGATATCGCGTAGCCCTCGGATACCTTTCTCTGTAAAGTCTCGCTGCAGCTCGTCCATTACCTCTACATTCTCCATAAATGTAGTGCATATTTGCGTATTCTTGCGGAGTGTAGGTCGCCATGGTAGCACACACAAAACACAAACTGTCCAAACACAGGCAAAGGTCGTCGTAAAGAGTTCGTTTCAAAGTCCAGAGCACAAAGAGTAATCGAGTCCAATAAACAAAGCTTTAAATCGTAGTACGTGATCAATGGTAACAATAAGAGAGAGGTGCGTAGTAACGGCAGGAGGCAGTGACGTGTACTGACCGTACTGTTATCCTAAATAGCACGATCCCAGATAGCGTCACTATCTATCTCACTCGCACCTCTAACCTTTTTCTCCCTCACTTTTACCTGAATAATGGGGTACCATAAAGAAGAACCAGCAAATCGCAAAGATAGTTTCTGTCTTGCTCCCTCCTGTTGTAATAACGAATCACTATGGTGAGATGCATGCACATACCGTCCCTTACGGTCTAACCTGTTTTTTGAGAGGCCTGTTGTTATTTTTATGAGCATACAATAGTAATTCTTTAGAGGTTAGATTCAATTCGTCGTAAATTTTTCTTTCTAAGAATTCTGTAAGACATCGTAAAAATTGGGTTGTTGAGTAAAAATATTATCAAAATTTTTTTTTTCAAATTAATGTGTAAGTATTATACCTTTTTAAAAAGAGGAATAAACGCGTCAAAATTTGACGTCACTTGCCATACTATTTTGGTACATTTTTTTTACACTACAGTCGGTCAAAGTTGCGAAATTCAATAGTTTTCCATATCACCTTTAGTTAAAATAATATTTTATTTTAAAATGGTACAAAAAGTACTTTATTTTTACATTCTATTTAGACACAGCAATACCCTAGATTACAAAACCTCCAAGAAATATCGAAATTATCAGCATTAGCAGTCACAGCATTCAAAAGTATGTCACAGGGTGCTCATTTCCCCTTTTTTTTTGAAATCAGTATAATTCTGTAAGTACATGGGGTGGATTTTTTAAAATATTTTTCTGAGTACTGTTAGAACTTGGGGCATCGTGGGAATCCAGTTGGACGCCAGGTTCTTGGACACCCTGTATAGACAGTTAATAGTTTTCAATCGTTGTATAATTAAGCGGGCCGACAATCGGCGCCGAAGCAACGAGATAATACAACTTGTAACACACACGGTCCGATATCACGTACGATATAGTATTGTCTATTTTTGTTTTTTCTCAAACTCTCGGTTACAAATGAGGCAACAATAAATATTGCTACATAAAGCTTTTCCAATCCAAAATTCATATATGTGTAGTGTATTTATTATCCGTTAAAGCTATTTTTAACAGTTGATTTTTTTAATAATTTCTTATTGTACTTTACGCAGTTGTAATACCTCAATTCAAAGATAAACGTGATCTTAGTCCAAAAATGTTAATCGCAAGGTTAGTATTACGAACAGGTTTTTAAAAAGTCATAAAACAGTTAAGGTTACACATATTTAGTTACAGACATAAAACAGTGAATAAAGAAATCATTACCAAATTCGACAATATGATCTTATTCGCATTATATTTTTAATGCAATAATTATACTATATCGAGTTATTTACGAAAGCAGGTCTCAATTTTTCGGGTATAACTCATCATAAAACAGAATTACTCATTGTTTGACTGGACTGTAAAGCTGGATGTTGCACCAGTGCTCCACACGTGGATGGAATTTTCTACATTTAACTGAATAGCGTAACTTTTATTCGATAACTTTTGTAGCAATCCATACTGTCAATGGTATTATATCAATGGATATTGGTCTGTGTAGGATTAACATGGTTCTCAAACACTTTAAAAACAACAAATGCCAGTATGCTAATCCGTTTACAAGATCAGAGCTCGGAACCTATCAAACTACAGCAAGGTGTAAGACAGGGAAATGTAATTTAATTGAAACTGTTCACTGCAGCGCTGGAAGACGTCGACGGTAGACGACGCTTCTGGACTAAAATGGACTTGGTATTAATATCAACGGCGAGTATATCACCCACCTTCGATTTGCTGATTACATAGTTGTCATAGATGGGAGATCTTGCACAATGCTTGATGAATTTAGTAGAGTCTCCAAAAGAGTAGGTCTAAAGTTGAACATGGACCAGACGAAAATTATGTTAAATTCCCATGTCGCACCCACTTGAACAAACGTTTAACCATTGACTACAAAAAAAGAGGTTTAATACACCATGCCTATCACAGCCGTCTGCCTGCCAATATTACTGTCTGTGTGTACTGTGTCTATTATCGCTAATGGCATAGTAGACGCATGCGCAACGGGACCAGTACGGACGTCCATGCGCTTCATCAGGTCCTGTTCCGGTCTATTTGTGGAAAGTAAAAAACTGTGCATGGACTACTTCAGAGGAATCATTTAAAATTCAACGTACCTGTCGTGGTCCATTGAGCGTGACGTCACATTTACTGCGAAGAGTCCGTGAACACACCGTAATCATAAATAATTTTATTCGCAAATTAACGTTTCTTAACGCACTATCAATGGCAATAATGGAGCTCTCACTAGTTTTACTTCTTTTGCGAACTTATAATCAAGAGGATGAACACGAGTTATACCTAGTTAGCTCGCTAATTAAAATATCTATGTAATTTTGTATCACGAAATAGTGGTAAATTTTATGAGTGAATAAACCAGGATTATACGAGTAAATTCTCTTAATCGAACTTTAATGCATTTAAATCATGAATTTATAACACGCATGAAACATTATGCAGTAAATCAAATATGTAATAAATGCGTAAGATTGTGAGGATATGTATGGATGTTTGTTACTCTTTCATGCTAAAACTACTGAACGGATTTGGATGAAACTATACAGTGATATAGCTTATATATCATGAATAATACATGCGTTACAATGTATTAAGATTTTGTGGTATTTGGTCAAAATATGACGATAAATATCAAATAATTCGGAAAAAAGTAAGCCGTCTGAGAATTATCTTGAAATGAAATTGACGCGAGTTGCCCCCTTCGTAGGAATTACACGACAATAGTATACGGTGGGATTGTTCGTCATAAATATCTTTTATGTGGAAGCCAACATATTCTAAAAAGTGAGCCATAAGCGATTAAATTGAATCCCTTTTTATAATGCATATTTTGTAGTATATGTCAAATTCTTATCAACATTGATACATTAGTCTCTCAGTATTGGATGTAGATGAATTTTGTTTTTAGACTAAGTAATTTGGGCGAATATGCATTTTACATGCAATGCTTAAAAACAGAATGACGTGAAAATCGTTCTGAATGTCTACAGTTTCACCGAAATTTGCAATGGAGATCTTTTGATACTTGAGGAAGGACATAGGCTACTATTTACCACGATACACGACATACACGTAGGCGGAGCCGTGGGCAAAAGTTATGTATTATAAATATGAAAGTTTGTGAGAATGTATGTACGTTTGTTACTCTTTCACACAAAAACTACTGGACAGATTTAGGTGAAGCTTTACAGTTACACTTCAGAATAACACATAGACTGCTATTTACAGCGATAACCGACAATATGGATACAAAATCTAGACACGAAAAATCATCGCATTAAAAACTTTTATTTTAAAACAAAGAAAACAGTTTTCTATATTCGACGATCTCTTATGGCAAGTAAGGCTGCACACTGCATTTAAGATGCAGATAGAAGTACTCTATTTATTTAAACGCTCTCGTATCCATACATACATGGTGTTATTTTTATAAGGAGACCGGTCACCTGCTAGTATGGGACTATTGCCGCCCATGGAATCATGCAACTTAAGAGAGACAAGTGCATTGTTGCCTTTCAATTGCCCCCCTCCCCTTGCATTAGAAGAGAAGCGAGAATGGTAAAGTCATGCACTCGGTAAACAGCGCGGAAAAACATATCGCAGTATTTTATGAATCGCTAACGACGTGACAGAAGAATATATTATACATACAATAGAGATTTTTTGACAACATCGGCCGATCGGGGCAAAATCGTACCTATTCTGTTTAAATGTATGCAAAATTCATTAGATTGGATTTTCCAAACTACAATAAGTTAATATATAAATAGGTTAATAGTTTATGTGCTAGTAACTTAATAAAAAAAAAAAAAACATGAACATCCACCTACATTTAATTAAGGTTACCTTAAACGCATAAGAAATTAAAATATTTTCAACGAGATATGCATTTAAGAGATTAAAGGTAATTTTTAAAAACTTTCACTAAATTATAAAATCAAATAAAATCTTTTTCAACACTGGTTTTGAAAGGAGTCGTTGGATGCCGTTCGAACGCAAACGATTCGTTCAAATTTAAAATCAACTTAAATGCTAAAATGCATGTTTTCTATATTCAAAAAGATCCATAGACAACATAGCCTTAAATAGTCTATTCCGGGACGTAAGCCTCGCCTTACAAGGAGGTTCGACCTACATCAAGTATCTGAAATGTTAAAAATAGTAAGCAAATCCAAAAAGATAGAAGTTAAACGTTACACTCACGTCAGCGAAGTTAAGTCGGTTGGCGTTTTTCCTGAACTCTGTCATTGCGTACCGCTCCTTCATTTTGCGCACTCGCTTGCCACCGCGCTTCTTGCGACTCTGCTCGATCGGTTTTGGTAGAGGTTTCACGAATTTTATTGGAGGCGGTTCCTAATAAACAGAAAAATAGATTTAATTTTTTTTTATACAAGAATCCAAGAGTTGTTCTGTTTTTTACCCATGTGCCGCCCTCGTCGTAATTACACATTGTTTGAAATTTTATATCTAGAAATTCCTAAATTCAAGTAGCAATTATGGAAGTAAAGACGTGACAATATTAAAAAACAATTAATGCAAACAAATATTTGTTACGGAGTTTAAGTGATTTTTCCAATTAATATGTAATGTTTGTAATTAAAATAATATTTCAAGTATTCTAACAGCCAATCTAGCCTTCATAGTACAAGATCTGCTTAGTTCAAAACTAGATCGCATTGTGTGTCAGATGTCCGAAATATATAGTAAAAAAATGGTAATTTGAATTTTACATATTAATGCAGATTCTAATTTAGATAGATCTATTAGGTTTTAAAAATGTAACTTTATGAATCTTAGGATCCCTCTCATCTCTTGACCCCTTATGAATGCTCTCCTTTTCTGTATGAAAGGGTTAACGAACACAAAAAGTATATAAGTTATACGGTAAAGTAACACAATAAGTAATTCAAAAAGTATATAGTAAAAACTATCTTTAATTTTTAAACGTTTATTACCTGCATTTTGTCTAGTTTCTTTTCAATGGATTCTCGTAGAGAACGACCAATGCTTCCATCTGTACTCTCGTGACATGCGTCAACTCGGGCAGCTAATGTAATCTTCGTTGACACAAGCTTCGCTGCTTTGTATCTTAGTTCCTAGAAAAAAAATAGGATTTTTACACTTAAAAATGGAATATTTAATTTTGAACTTGCTAGTAGTGAAAATAGGATTTACATTTTTTTATTATAGACGAGTGTTGAGTATTTACACATGTCCAGTATACATAACCCTTGATGGGATATTGATTTATTTTGTTAGGTACGTATGAGGTCACGATGTAACACAGAAAGGTAATAGCATAATAATAGTATAGTAATTTATATGTTTGTCTTCAAAGAAACAGATATTTTAATACTAAAACTTACAGGGGGAGTATCTTGAACAATTGATGAAAAATAGATAAATCCAGTGTGTGGCAAGGCTGCGGCTTGTGAGAAGCCGGACAATGTTTTCCTTTGTTGACCAAGTGGTAAGATGTTGCACGATGGCATTTTGGCCAACTTCGACAAACCCCCAGCTACTCCCAATATCTTGGCAGCAGTCGATGCACCTTTATGGGAAATAACAAACTTAAATCAGTCACACAAAAATAATCATAGAGACTTTTTAATGTCACTCTTGCGCATTTCTGTTGCAATTAATTCTCATAATCAAATCAATTATCTTCTAATCTACACTGCATGGATGGCGTTCTAGCTAAAGCAGTCGACACGGCGCTTACTACTGCGCTGAGTGTTGCGAGTTCAAACCCCACACAAAGAAAACCCTTTGTGTGATATACAAATTATTACTCTCAGTCTGGGTGTTCTTTGTTGTCCTCGACACAGGACTTATTTTTATGCAGGTATTTAAAAAAAAAAATTAAAAAATAACTAAAAACTGTATTGACACTAAATTTTCCTCCATGTTTAGTTATTATGAATTGATGACCTTGATATATGGTATATCTCTAATGAGACTATAACTATAACAATATTGTAAGCAATCTAGTAACTCGTCTATACAAATAAACTAATAAATAAAATCTTTTTATTTTTTTATGCTTCTAACTTTACTCATTTCTACATTACCCTAAATTTTACTGGCAGAGAATGCTTTTAGCATTAAGTCTGCCTTCGAACATTGCATAAAGCTATTGAAATAAATAAAACAAAAATAATAAATAAACTTACCAACTATAGCAGTTAAATTAGGGGCAATGAAAGCCATTCTACTTTCAACATATTCATATATTTTAGCTTTAAAATTATTGAGTTCTGCTGCCATGTCACATGCTTCATTTATTTCTGCTAGTTCCTTATCTGTCAATAATTTTCTGAAACAAAGGATTCATTCAATCATGACTTAGTTAAATAGAATTCAGAAATCATAGCTCTCGTTATTCTATTATAACCAAAGCCTCAAAGCATGGAACAAAAAAGTGAATACTACTAAATATAAAAACTGAAGTTACTTTTAAGTAAAAATGCTTCTTTTGTGTTAGTATTACACAAAATTTATTATAGACAACTAAGACTTATGGTTGCCTGAAGGAAATCACTGTGAGCTATAGAACCGCAGATTGTTACAAATGTATAAATATATATTTTGCAACTCATTTCTCCTTTTGTTTTGTTTATGTATACAATAAAGAGAAATACATAAATAAAAATAAAACTTTAAACAAACAATTAACTTGATTGTACATAATTCAATTGGGTATGTACATCACATCTACATGCTTTTAATTAGCTACTTATTTACATACACTTATCCCAGTAAGTATATTGAATAGAAGTAACTATTAAGCCAAACTTTTTTTAATGAATGATAAAATTTATACGAATTTTAAAAGGCTGAAGAGTTTCTTTGCTTGTTTGGTTAAACACACTTGCTAATCTCCAAAACTACTGGATCAATTTGAAAAATTCTTTTAGTGTTAGATAGTCTATTTAACGAGAAATACTATAAGTTATAAATCGTCAAGTTACAACTAATAGCAGCCAAGTGTCAATGAAATATTTCACAAAATGAGAGAAAATTGTTCCTTTTGAGCTATAGTTAAAGTTTCGCAAAAGTAATATAAGCGTATTATTACCCTTTCAGAGTTGGAATAAAAAGTCTATGATAGCATATGTCAATCTTTTAAGGTTGGTTCACTATAACCTTTTTTATGGTAAACAGTAAAGTAGGTACTTTATGCTGTATAATGTTATGCTGTGGGTAATAGGAAATGCAGATGATAATTAAGAAACTACTGTAATTTATTAGCTTTTGCCCGAGGCTCCATCTATGCACATGTTGGTAATCAAAGTAGAAAGTAGCCTATAGCTTATGTTACTTCTTGATAACATAGTTTTTTCTTAAATCAGTTAAGTACTTTAGGTGTCAAAGTGTGACAAGCATACTCACAATGGCATTTGTATTATTAGTTACGATTCAGAACTGATATGTATAAAAGCAAAATATTGTTAAGTTATGTATCTTACCCTTGCGTTGTAGATGCAGTTACAGACACAATCATAATAGTAGCTTGAGTGAGAAAACTTTGAAGTGTCTCATTATTTTTAGCACGGTCCAAATCATTGCCAAGTTCTCTCACAGACCGTATATAGTCTTGTGGAGATATTATAAGGGATTCCAATTCAGGGAACCGTTTTTGATATTTGTCTCGAACATATCTGTGGATAATAGCTGAAAAATAGAATTTTTGTCTTACGTTTATGTAAACCTAATGTGTACTAGAATTTTTCCTACTGGTATTTACTTTTTTTTTATCATAATGTTAGAAGTTCTTATATGGTAGTACTTCGGGCATATGAGTAAGCTACATGAAACTGTGTTATCTCTGTCTGTTCTTTTTCCAGTTTCTCTGCATGTATTAGACAATTACACTCTAACCTACATGCACTACATAAGCTATTGCGCACTATGATTACACATAGAACACTAGCTGATCTTCATTAACAGTGTGGACATAAATACTAAACACTTAAATTGACATTATTTAAAGATAAATAAATACCATAAATGTTATTTGATTATAACAATGGCAAGAATAAGCATTTATCAACTTCAACATTTCTTATAAATTGTTTTCGAAATACATGTAAAATTTCTGTTACTTACCAATTTCTCCATCAATCTCTACAGCTATGTTATTGGCTTCTACAATGAGCTGATACTCAGGATCAGTTTCCATCAACCCAGTAACCTCTACCTTTTGCCTGTTGTTACCAATATTATTATCTATTTCTTTCATAACCTGAAATAGATTTAATGGTTTAAAAGGTTATTGCACAAAACAGTTCCCCAACAGTCAAAATAGTTTTAATAATGATATGAAAAGCTTACCCGTGTTAAACGATCTGAATGTCTCAGTTTTGCCAATTCTCTTATAGAAACGTTTTTAATATCTTCCTCCTTTGGAATTACAGGATATGGCACTGCAAACTCATGGTCTACATCCATTTTATTTTCAACAAGGGCTTCCAATTCTCCATCGTCATTTTCTTCCAAATCAGCCAGTAATTCATCAGCTAAAGACATTTTGCTAGATGATTACGCTACTTTGTCAATATCCTAGAACCAGAATATTAAATTTCTTGAGAAAAACAATCACGCTCTACAGTAATCGCTCGCTGTGGTAATGTCAAAAACATAAACAATCTGATGTAGTGTTGTAAGCTCGAATTTTAAAAAAAGTATGGACCAGATTAAAAAATTACGTAGAATTAGTAAGAGTGTATTCATTTATTTTTATGTATTTATAATTTTATATTTGAAAATTATTCATGAAAATTTCGCAGTTCTGCGTATTTTTCAACATGTTTATATTAGCTCGATTTTTATGTATTTAACGGAATCTTGCAACGTAATTTTTACCAATTTAATAACTCGGCCTGAAAATTTGCACATATAGTAAACCCTGATGATAATACAAGGCAAGGTGAGGTGGCACTCGAATGAGATTGCGGTCCATGAAGTGAGTATGAAAGTTAACGTTATTTTTGTTTTTTAATAAAGAAATTTGGATATATTCAGTCTAAAGTACTACTAATTAGCTAATCTAGAATTTTCGATAGAAAATACGTAAGATTTTGGGGTTTAAATATATATGTAGCTTTACAGAAAAGGTCTAAAATACGTAGATCACTTAAAAAGACAAAGAGTTGGGAACGCTGATCTGATGAAAAATATCAACTAGGCATGTCTATCTGATGCTTATGTTGAACTTCAATCGATTTATCGATTATCATTTTATGATTCTATGGATGATTGGTTAAATAATAATCAAAAATAATAATAAGAAACATAACATACAACTATTGTTATTAACTAGTCTTAAAAAAATATATAAATAAAAAATAAAAAAAACGTTAAACAATAGGGATGATGACAGTAAACAAAAGTCACTAAAGTTATGCATCTATGTAATGAAATGTAAATTATGGATTGCAAAAAACATATTTATTTTGTAATTATGAGTGAGATTATTTAATATTTTAATAAAATAAAACCACAAAATACGACAATCCGCCGTGACATGTTAAACGCCAATCAGAGCGAATTACGTCACGTTCGACTACAATGACAGTTCTTCTTAGTTTCCATCTATAAGTAATAATTTGATTTGTTTTCTTAAATATTAAATGAAATAGAAAGTGAAAATACAAAAATGGAACCAGGATTTATAAAGGCAACCAGCGCAAATTTGCCAAGAGTCGACTTGTTGATTCTAGGAACGTTTCTAGAGTCAAATAAAGACTTGTTTGTCAGAATTGAAGAATGTAAAAACATCCATGTAAGTACAAATCATACAATAAAACCACTTAAAAATGAATAAACATAAGACAAATTATTTCAAAATATATTTTCTGTTATTCAATATACCTGCTTACCTGCTTCAATGGAACTTCTAATTTACCCTTGGAGGTTATATTGCAATTATTCTTTTAATATTTACCTACCAAATACATGGTTGTAATCTGAGTTGTAACATGGTATTCTTTATGTAAACTATTATGTATTCTATGATAAAACATAAAAAAAAATATGAAAGGTGAAACCTAACCTCAAAGTTTAAATATTGAACAGCGTTACAATTATAATGGTTTGGAAACTATGTGGAATCTACAAATGTAAGTAAATACTTACGTCAAAGTGATCTTCACAGAAATAAATATGAATATTAGGCAGTATTCCTTTTATATCACGTCTTGCAAGTTTAAGCCACTTATTTCGTATTGTTTTATCATAGGGTACGAATATAAATAACTTATCCAGGCTTTTTATAGTTGTAGTCTCGAACTCATATTTTAGAACTTTTAAAACACAAACAGTGCAAAATTAATACTGTAGCAGTGTAGCCGTCAATGTTTACATCGAACGTGACGTCACAAACGACGCCATTGACAATTGAAGCGTTTTGGCGGCAATGAAAAAAATTTAATGCAAAATATATTTATTTTAACATTGATTCCTCATTTTAAGCAGAAATTTGATATACATTGTATATAATAGTTATTTCTGAACCTGAAAAACCAGTTATTCAAAATTTGTCATCGTGCCTATTAGCTATGTTTACGAGGGCTGTATGCCGTGACTCAGTCGCAGTGGTCTCGAACCTACCGATTTTTCGGTATTTCTACCGATATGGGCTCTGTTCTACCGAAATACCGAAATATAACGATTTTTCTACGATTTTCAGGTAATTAAGTTAAAATGTCGTCTGACGAGGAGCCAAGTACAAATATACCGATTTTAGCAGGCAAGTCTACCGATCTCGCTCTATGACGTTCGAGACCACTGGGGAAGCCCTCAAATAATTAAGTTAAAATGTCGTCTGACGAGGAGCCAAGTAGAAATATACCGATTTTAGCAGGCAAGTCTACCGATCTCGCTCTATGACGTTCGAGACCACTGGGGGAAGCCCTCAAATAATTAAGTTAAAATGTCGTCTGACGAGGAGCCAAGGAGCCAAGTAGAAATATACCGATTTTAGCAGGCAAGTCTACCGATCTTGCTCTATGACGTTCGAGACCACTGCTCAGTCGTCACTGCGATGGGCATGCAGGGCTGTTGCTAAGGGGGGCATTGATGGGCAATGCCCTACCTTAAAAATACCAAAAACTAAGATAAAATAGTATAATTAAATTGTTTGTTCAAGTTTGAGATAAAAAATTGTAACGGTAGGTAGATATATTTTTCGAACATACCACAGTTTGTAACATTCATTTCATATTATAGTAATTCTTTGCTCTGAATATAGATGCCATTTGAAGCGCCATCACATGTAACGATGGGTCTAATATCTATGATGCAGAGGGGATTTCCCGTACCATAGATTGCAATATTATGGGCTATATTGCAATCGGGCAATCCCCTTTTAAGGGGCAGATCATTTATAAAATTTTTGTTACCACCACCCTGTAACTAACGCTGCCCTACTTCAAATTCGACTCTAGCTACAGCCCTGTGGGCATGACCAAGCCCAGTCCTTATTTTCAGTGCCCACCGTGGCAGTCGACTTGACTCCGACGCGACGGCCGCAGTTACCTCTGGTAAGTAACAAATATTTGAATAAACCTTACATTATAAACAATATTTATATCACAATGAGTTTCGTGATTGTGTACCTATACCTATAACTTTTTATCAATTTATTATTTTATTTCAGGGTCCTAATCGAAAGAAAATTAACACCTAAACAGGAAAGAAGGTAAAACAAAACAAAGAGTATGATCACACTAACAAATAAACATTAAAGTACCATATTTAAAACAAAAAGTAAAAATTATCATCATATCGGGACACACTAGACCGCCAAGCCAGAATATAGGAGCATCAAATGCCACACCACCTTCGTTGATGGGTCATAGTTCTAAACATAAGTAACCATAGTCATAATTTGGTGGTGTTGCTGTTCTAGAATGTATTTTCTTAATATGAATTTAGATGAGAATATTGTTTTTAGGTCCTTAATTGGCGGTGATATTGAGTGCCAGCACCGTGTCGCTGCATATGTAAAGCTTCCACAGAAAGTCGCGGTTCTATAATCCGGTATGCTGAGTACCCAAGCTGATAGTCTGATGGAATATAAGAAGTGGTTTTGTCTCCAGTCTATTTTCTCATTTAGATAGCTAGGAGTGCCGTTTTTGATTACAGCAAACAGTAAGCTGGCTAAATGCAGCCTCTCTCTGGCTACCCTTAAAATGTTATGGTCATTTATATATGGTGTTGCGTGATGACGTCTAGGGATCTTAAAACAATAACGCGCGCAAACATTTTGAACCTTTTATATTAAGTTTGTTGTTCTGGCTGGCAAGCAGCGACCATATACTACATTATAGTAATTAAATTTGGATAACACTAGACTGTCTACTAATTGTTCCTTAAAGGTATACTAACCTTACTAAAAGGTATACTGATGTTTACAAAATTTTCATTCTGTAAAAACAATTTCTGACCACGTTATTTATGTGTGCTTCAAATTTCAGTCTTAGTTTTTGGTATTTGCTGGCCTCATGGAGAAGCTCAAAGTCACTCAACGAGCTATGGATTTCGGCATTTCGGCTTCGGCGCGTAGAACCGACGACAGTTAGAGGTGAAAGGTTCTCAAGTGGCGACTGGGTACCGGAAGACGAACCGTAGGTAGGCCCCCTTCTAGATGGACCGATGACATAATCCGAGCCGCGGGGAGCCTATGGATGCACTTGGCGTCCAGTCGTACGGTGTGACGTTCTAGGGGGGAGGTCTATGTTCAGCAGTAGACGTCTTCCGGCTGATGATGATGCTATATTAGCTTGATGTTTAAGGTCCAGATAATATTTCTTTTTCGATGTTAATTTTGCTTTCTGGTACGCAGTCCTAGCCGTTGTCTGTTATCCATGGCGTGCACTCACCCCGAAACAATGTGTACTTTACAAACGCATGGTGTTCGAACAGCTCTACTATGTATCTTGGCAATTCTTCCATCATGCTGTCCACACCACACAAAATGGACGGGCAGAATGGTTTTATATGGTCTATATGTGACCCATCTGGGTTTGATCTTCTCATTCCTAAATATTGACTTACATGGAACTCCTAAGGGTTAACCAAGTTGGGAACATGACTCACTACTACATTTCTTACATTCATATCTATACACATGACATCTATCAATGTCCTACTATTGAATATGAAATGTGTTGGAGAGTCTACAACCTCACATAATATATGTTGGTGTAGTATAAGAAATGTTGTAGTTTTTAGTGTTTGTGTTGCACCCATCCAGCATATTAATATCAAAATCAGCTAAGAGAATAATGTTGTCGAATGGGGCCAGTGCACTAATGCTGTCAGTCAGACTCTCCAAGAACTTGTCCATGAATAACCAAGGGGATCTGTACCCTGTACCCTCTAAGAGCTTTTTTGCAGCTAAAATTAATGAAAGCCAATACTGTTTCACCTCTTTGTATGCAGGGTGGCTTCTAGCTTATACTTTAATTCCATTTTTATGTAGTATCCTGCGCCTCCACCGCGACCATCCCTGATAGAATTAGGTCTTGGAATGTGTCTCAACAATGCTAACAGAGTCCAATTATAAACTTATCAATAAGAAAGATCCAGAATACTGCACTCGTGAAACAGCGTCGACAAAAACGATAATAGATCATGTGCCAACTAACATGAAACGCAGCTTCCACATGGCTATAATTGAGTCATCGTTATCAGATCACAAGAACATCTATCTAGAACTTAAAAGAGTAATAGTAAATAGTATAAAAAGAGAAGTAGAAAATACAGTATGAGGCTATCGAGTATTCGAAACTGTATAAAATCGTGGAATTTACACAGTGTGAAAATAATACACATAATTACAATGTATTGGACGACTACATAAAAAAGGTCATAACTGAAACCAAATTAAAAAAAAAATAATTTAAAAAAAATGAACCCCCCAAAAGGAATGGATTGACCGACAAGTGGTTTTAGGGATAAGCGAAAGGAATGCGCTGTGGGCTAGATTAAAAGAAGACCCTAAAAACCATACTTTACAAATGCAATTCAAAACCAAAAGAGATTTCTTAGCGCAAAAAATAAAGGACACAAAAGAAAAATACTTTTACGGTGAATTTATAAAATCTGAAGGAAAGCCAAAGAACATGTGGATATTAATCAATAACCTTTCAAACAATAGGGCATCTGCTAGTTGTGCTGCCCCAAATTTGAAGCTTGATAATGGCACTATGGCTACTACACCTACAGAGGTATGTGAAATTTTCAATACGTTTTTTGCAGGCATAGGAACACAATTAGCAAACTTGATACCCACCACTAACTGCAATGCTGACACGTATATAATACCTAAAGTTAGCCAAAATTTGTTACACTGTAAACTAACCTATTTCAACCCATGTACCATCAAGGAAGTGTCTTATATTATTGATGAATTAGATCCCAATACAAGTACAGGAATTGATTGTGTAAGTACGAAAGCTTTAAAATGTATAAAAGATCTTGTCATTCAAAACCTAACATATTGCTTAAATTCGCTTCTGAAGAGTGGGACCTTTCCGGATTAGTTAAAGATCGCTAGAGTCACTCCTATCTACAAATCTGGTGTTAAATCAAATTCTGGTAATTACAGACCGGTTTCAGTGTTGCCAGTACTCTCCAAAATATTAGAAAAGATTATATAGAAAAGACTGGATAAGTATTTAAGCAAAATTAAATTTATATACAATCTTCAGTACGGCTTTCGACCTCAATCTAGCACACTCAGTGCTACTATTGATTTAATTACCAATATCAAAACAAAAAAAGACAAAAAACAGATAGCACAGGGGTGTTCATTGATCTAAAAAAAGCGTTTGACACCGTCAGTCATTCTCTGCTACTCAAGAAACTTTCGAGTATTGGTATTGCCGGAGCCGCCTACAACATTCTTGAGTCTTACTTGAGTGATCGATATCAGGTGGTTAAAGTGGGAGAATACCAAAGTAGTCGCGAACGGTTAATCTGCGGGGTACTTCAGGGATCTATCCTAGAACCTTTGTTTCATATATGTATACATTAACAACATACACCAAGCACGGCTACAGGGACATTTAACTTTATATGCAGATGATACATGTTTGTTTTATTTTGGAAGCAATATCACTGAAATCGCTGAACGTGCTTAATCTGATCTTGACATACTCCAAAAATGGTTTCAGCACAACCTCCTTACAGCAATACTTTTAAAACATTATACATAATATTTAAAGCCAAAAATAAAAAACTCTCCGATTATCCTCAACTTAGAATGAACGGAGAAGTGTTGCGAATTAGTAAACAAGAAAAATACCTTGGATTGATACTGGATAGCAACTTAACATGGAACGCCCATATACAACATATCACAAATAAACTTTCCTCTCTTGTAGGTACACACACAGAATAGTGAAATGTATTCCCAAAAAAATTGGGCCTCTAATCTACAATGCCCCTGTTAAATTTAGTTAGTTAGTAGTTTATTGTACCTTATAGAGTTATGGGGAAATACATCTGATACAAACTTAAGGCCAATTCAAATTTTACAGAATAAAATAATCAAAGCATTACATAATTATGACTTTCTTACAGCAACTAAAACTATTTATAGCGACACTAAACTATTAAACATAAAACAACTTTTTATGTACAACACATGTCTACTAATTTTTAAAATAAATCGTAAACTCATCCTCATATTTACAAATTAGTTTCATAATGAAAGGTAAAGCTAATAAATACGCGACACATCGCGCCAATCACCTCGTATTGCCTAACATAAGAACTAACTATGGAAAACGTAACTTACGTTTGGGTGAGCACAGATTTACAATAAAGTTCCAGCGGATGTAAAAGAAGCGAATTCTCTGAAAACATTCAAAAATAAATTATTTATTCACATATATAATAATGAAACATTTTAAGCAACATCTTTTCACTTGCACCACCGTCTTATCACAGAAATCCAGAGAACTCGCTCCTTATCGTGGTAGCACCTTTATTTTTGTTCTACCCGCACCGAGATATTAATTTTATGTTATTTGTTTAACATTGTTCACATGTAAGTGACAATTATCTTAATGGGAAATAAAGATCGTTAAACCGAAATGTTAACGAATTCTTGGCCCACTTTGTATTTGCAATTACCGACAACATGGCAATTCTTACCCAGAACAGTATGTCTATTATTGCTACATCTAAATGCTTCATGAAATTAACCATATTTTATTAAATGCTTACAAATCTATTTTTTATAGTATTTCTGTGTTTTTTTTATTTAATCTATATTGACAAGACAAACTCGAAAAAAGCATAGCAAATTACAAATATTTAGTAACATGTTAGTTACTAGGTCTGCGATGATGAACAACTGTATATTTAATTTAGGTTCGTTTCGATTCAAAATTCGTTGCTATTCCTTAATAGAGTTAACGATATTGAATAAAGAGTTTATAAATCTAGACATAAATTAAACTACAATACAGTGGACCCTAGGTAATCAGGACTCCTCCGTAATCCGAGACATCAATCAAACAATTTTCGCTAATGTAGATCGTGCATGATTGAACAGGTTACAACTTGTGCTCAACGCGTAGGTATTGTTTCAATGCCGATTGCTTAGTTTGAATTTGACTACATGTGATAGCGGTGCAGCTTAGCGTTTAATCATTGTGCATTACGTATACATACCTAGTAATGTCGTCACAAGCTCATAAGACGGACATATAGAATTTTATCATTTGTCTGTAATTTGTCGGATTACAAGATACTCTTTTGTAAAAAAATCCAGGCTATAGGGGGTCTTAGGCAGTACTCTATAATCCGAAAAATTCGATAGTCCGACACTGCCCTGCAAAACGTTTGTCGAATTACCGGGGATCCACTGTAATCGAAAACCGATAAAATACTTTCAAAAATGTATAGAACTATGCAACACTAAAAAAAAACTTGGCAAAACTGTTTCATATTTACTATTTCATTTATTTATTATTTGGTTATTTATTAGCAATAATAAATACATTATGTACAAATATCACGGTTAGACTGCTAATTAATAGTCTATTTCTGTCATTCTAAATTTTTATTTTTACCAGAAAATAGGCAAAAAAATTGTAGCATTATATTTATCTATAAACATTATGGTGTAGGACAAACAATAAATTATTTCAGTTTTCATTTATTTTTCTGTAAATTAAATGCTTTAACTTAACAAATAAAGGGACATAAGATATTTAAAAATTACATGTTTTAATTGTGTTTTAACTTAAGACACAATTTCCCTAAAATATTTAGTTTATAGACATGCATCTATCTATTTGTCATCTAACGCATGAAGCAAACTAAGCAATTTACCAAGTTGGTAGGGTTACCGACTTAGTAAATTCCATAAACGTTCACGAACATGGTGTGTATTTATTTAGTATGGGTCATCATACTGTATTGTCTGCATTCATAATGAGTATGGTGACCACAACTCTTCGATTTTTTTCATGCTTTCTATCAGGCAGAGTAGAGTCACTTTGGCTATGAGTTAAAAATTTTAGAAGGCTCTTAAAAAAAAGTCTGCTCGCGATTATTACTTTCTTCCAATTTCGTTTCTTTCTAGAGGTCATAATACATGTAATACAGAAAGTAACGAAATCTTAAATTACAAAATTTAAAAAGTAAAATATCATAGATCCCACGAATAATAATAATAATAAGAAGAAGGCAGTCCTCCTTGACACGGCCCGTATTGTGAGGAGGTTCCTGTCTTTGGAGCCCTAACCACCGGTGTCTTGGTCCCTGTACCCGATGCCGGTGGTCTACTACTATTTTTTATATTTTCAAATGTGTATTTTCTATTTTTTATATATTTAAAAATGTAATAAATAAGTGTATATAATGAAATAAAGAAAATAATAATAAAGCAATACATTTGCGTATCAATAACTTTACAAAAAAAACGAGCACTCCTTATGATGTGATTGCTGATAATATGATGTGTAACGTTTTCATAATAACACTGCTTCCTACATAGAAAATCTTTGTAATTTTTTTATTAATTATAAACATAAAAATAAGTTATAAAAATTTCTTATGAGATTAATTGTCTGTTCTTTTGTTATTTCTGTGGCTCGGCACTTTCTAAAGTTTCTAATAAGGCAACATTGAAAACGGTTTGCCATTTCTCTTGACGTGAGATATTCTTTCCAGGGTATGCAAAAAACCTTTAAAATATCTGCATACTACAGTTAAAAGTGATTCTGGTTAGTTTTAGTTGAATTTAGGTAAATAAAATTATATCGTGATGGCGCTCAATCCGCAATATGATGCTATTGGAAAAGGATTTGTCCAGCAATACTACACATTGTTCGATGATCCGGCACAGCGACCAAATCTTGTTAATATGTATAATGTAAGTAGTATATCCGTGTTCTACGTGTACAGAATACTTTCTTTGTTTGAATGGCTCACGTACATTTATTTTTATTGTTGTACAAATTGTTGACTTTTAGGTTAACATGTCCCTCCCGCCGAAAATTGTCTCTTTACTTGTAAATGTTCCAATTTTGTGCTTAAAAATAATGCAGCACTCAAATTATTACATTTATTTGCGCTTGTATTTAAAAAACAAGTAATAAAATCTAACTTTTAGATTAGTCAAAACAATTATGACTCATGTTGCATGTAACACCAATAGTGACTGTATTTAAATTACAACTGGTTTTTAATTTATTATCTATTGCAGGTTGAAACCTCCTTCATGACCTTTGAAGGTGTACAATTGCAGGGTGCAGTAAAAATAATGGAAAAGTTAAATGTATGTATCACAGGTCAATTTTTCTTATCAGTCTATTATATTAAGGGTCAATGATACTTGCTTGTCAATTTGAATAAACCAATTCTAAGAATCTACAGCTCCCATTCTATGACTGTGTAATATCTTGAATCTGCATCTACTTCAAGGGATATATAAAGTGATTATACTAATTTAATAAAATTATCTACAAGGTAACAATGGGCCGTTATCATATTACCATGATGCAGTACTCCTTTACCATCAGGTTTATTATAAAAATAATAGTATGAATTCTGATTGAATAAAAAGCACTAACCTTGTAACTTTTCTGGTGAATCATTAACACAATAAAAAAATAAGATACATTTATATGCAGAAGAAACTGCATTCTCTTTATTGAATAATATTGAATAATACCACAATCAAAATTGTTTAGTGGTAATCATTCAACAGTTGCAGAACAAAAAATATCTGCAAAATAATGGTCAGAGAGTAGAACAGATCCCTAGTTATTATAGCAAATGGTTTAGTTTGTTGAAGAGTAAAGAGAAACTGAGGTTCCTTTTGTGTAAGGATTCAATGGCCATATGTTAACTTTTTAAAATATTTATTTTATATTTTAGAGTCTGACATTTCAAAAGATTGGAAGAATTATAACAGCTGTGGATTCACAACCCACATTTGATGGAGGAGTCCTAATCAATGTACTCGGACAACTGCAGGTAATTATTTTTACATTAATAATTTTTTTTTGTTACTCACTTTTTAAAAATGTTATCTATCTATGAAAAGTATTAATCACAACCCAATTATAGTATCTGATTGGCATAAGTACTTTATTTGTTGTTCTTTATATTGTGTTATATTACGTTTCAACTATAAAATTAAATTGGCAACATTGACACCATTTCCTAACCGCCGACTACTCTATTGTAATCTGAAGTGCTATGATTCCATTCCTAAAGTGAAAAATATTTATTATGTTCATTTATTGTCAATTTCATGACTATATCTGGCTAATGAATTGTATATTTACAACAGACAGATGATGACCAACCCCATGCATACTTTCAAACATTTATACTGAAGCCAATAGGAAATTCTTTCTATGTAGAGCATGATATGTTCAGGCTGGCACTACACAACATCTAGTTACTTTTATCAACAGATACAAAGTAAGGATAAAATGTTAGTGCTTTTGGAATGCACTACCTGCACTGCTTGGCACTTCACAGTTCTAATAGACTTTTGTGTTGATTAGCAGTTTTCTAATATTACTAATTCAGTTTTGTTTCATATAACTATAGTGTGATAATTTATTCCATCATATATTTTTTTAAATCATTATATGACTCATGTCTAGCTGCAGTCTTTAAAAACAATTAATGTCAATTTGATGTCTTTTTTATATATAGTACCTGGAAACCGAGCTTTGCTCGATATTATTGTGTGATAGTAGATTCCCAATTTACCAACTTCTTTTGTTCCCATCCATCATTTTCATTAGGATAAATGTCAAAACGGACCTATTAGATAAACATTTCATTGTTTGAAAACACGGATAAAACAACGTTTTCTAAAAATAAAAACCTAGTTAGACCTATTTATCGCCCCCGAAACTCCGCATGAATTTCATGTAAATCGTTAAGAGCCATTTCTGAGATTCACATTATATATAAACAAGAATTATTCGTTTAAAGGTATTAGGTATGTCTGATAGAATAAAAAATAATGGACTGGGTCAATACTAGTGACTGACCGAAAGTTTTGGTTTTGGCTAGTTACGGCCTTAGTTTAAGTTTCTTAACTAACCTCTTTGCTGCAGGCAATTATGCCGATATAATATAGTTATACATGCTGCTTAATTTATTCCCAACATAGCCAGATATTAACTTGTTCCACCCTTGTCTATTTTAATAATTATTACTAGTTTTGAGATATTAATACAAAGAATGTTGTAGAAAATACTACATGTGTGGCATATTGTTGATTTTTAAGTAGGCAAATAATTCTTATTAATCATATATATATTTTGAGTAATTCTGATTTACTTGTTATAATATAAAATGTAAGAATGAAATCAATTTTCATAGCCACTGCTGCCAAATTTAATTCATACATATTTTTCGGGTGTGCAATGTAAAGCATGAAGAATTTCATATAATAATAAAAATTGACACCAATAGGCGTTCTTCAGCAAAGTTACATATAGTCAGTCCTGATATAATGCCCTGTGTAACCTGTACTACATAACCTTTAAATTTTAGTTCTTCTTGTATTAGATTTAAATGGCGAAGTGGAGAATTCTTATTTAATCTCAAAACTTTTTTCCTTGTAGAACAAATGCTAACTTGGTTTGTGTTGATATTTTAAAACACCAAAGCTGTAACAATATGTAAGATAACAATATTGACGTATAAGTATTCTTATTTCGTTACTTAATTTATAAATTTTTTTTCAACATTATATCTCTGTTGATATAATATGAAAATATATGTGTATATTTAAAAATAAAATTGCAGAACCTGCTATTATAACCTCACACCGATAAACTGTAATTTGCGTGATCTTTTATTAATTTTTTTTTTTCTGTTATTTCAGTGCGACGATGATCCACCACACCCATACATGCAAACATTTGTTTTGAAACCACTTGGAGATTCCTTCTTTGTTCAACACGACATATTTCGCTTAGGCATCCACGACATCGCTGCTTAATATATGGATACACCAATATAATATCGATCAAGACGTAACCATATTCTAACTTTACATAAAGTCTTTACGCTAGTTTAAACAGCTACTGTTTTGGTTATCTAGGTATAAGTAATGATCAATTGCCTGTTCAGTAAAATTCAAATTGTACATTAGTAAAATAATACAGGAATATATTTGGGATTGTTTTCAGCTTAGGTGTTTTAAATGGCTTAAGTGAAAGTAAGGCGGACTCTTTTTCAGTTACATGTATACATTTTATAATAAATACATTATAATTTTTTATTAATCGTTGTATTATTTGTAAGTGGTGAGGTCTTCAGACTTATCATCTCTCCTCGGCGTAACTTTGTTAATGCTGAAAGTAGATGCGGTAGATATATCGATATCTACAGATAATAATCGCTTATATAAAACAGTCGTTTTTATGTTAGTATAAAAATGATTTTAATTAAACAAAAATTCAGCAAAAATCTTAAACAATTATTATTTGTTCAAACAAAAAACGTTTATGTTTAAGATTTTGTTGAGTTTTTGTTTCATAAATCCATATAACTTTAGAATCAAAAAATTTCGGCAAAACAACAATTCGACTATTTTTTTGTTTTGCAAATTAAATGCCACGATGGTGCCCAAGCCAGCGCTTTAATTGTATCGGCCGTTAATTACTGTAGCTTCAGATTAGTTTGCCCCATATCCTGTATACTGTGAAAACGAATCAAGAAAATAGAAAATATCCATGTATTTTTTTAAACATTTCTACTAGTTATTACATGATCAAAATTAGACATAAAGCATCTGGAATTCAAACCATTAAGCTAAAAATGTATATTAAAGTCGCTATCATTTTCGGCTGATTTAAACGCAACCATCTTGGCGTGCTTATTCTGTGACGTCAGATTACCCTCAGACAGTCTTAGTGTTTGATTTACAAAGTTCATATAAATTAAGTGATTTAATTAATTTATTACAATGGAAATATTATTAATGTTGTAATGTATATTTCTGTATGCCTAAAGGCGTATAGTATAAGTGGTGCAAGGCGATGAGAAGATATCGTGTATCGTGTTTGTTATACTGTGGTGAAGATCATTAGGAATAAGAATTAGCGACTTCAAGCGAAAGTGATAAAAACAACGAAGTATCATTTGTATGTAGTAGCCCATATATATTTGTTCTGTTTACAAACTGAAAAGTTCGTTAAAGTATTCTCATTATCTAATATACAGGTAATTATCCCTCTACTTATTACCAAGGGAAGAAACACTTAACATATTAGAAAATGAATAATCACTAGAAACCATACAAATCAACTTGTTAAAAGAATACGTCGATTGTAAATTGACGTCACGTTTTGTCCCACTCATAGCATTACGTTTTCGAAATATGCGAGGGAATTTCAAAGTCACTTTGAGGATTAAATTTCACTATTAAATTATGATAAGTTTCAAAAATAACCGTATAGATATGTTTGTTTATCAATAAAGTTTACAAATAAAAATATTTTGTCCATTTTGGTGTCACATGCATATTTCCTATTCTTACCCTAGCTGATATTCTTTTATCTCAAACAATTACGTTTCTGAGGAAAAATAACCGGAAAATGTCTTTGAATTTATCGGTTTTTAACCGGCTTTTAGTCAAGAGAAAATAAGATATTTAATATTTGTTAAAGCAATAACTATCCTCGCGTATGTTCTTCAGTAGTTGTTGTTCTCTGAAAGTTGTTCAGTAAATATTCACGATGTTAGAACACCAGCCAGATGGAGTTACAGGTATTCGACTCTTACCTACTAGGAACTATTACTTTTATTAATGTATCTGTATCAATAAAATTCCTACTCTACCAGTCTATCATTGCTTTCCCATCTTACCAAGCTATGAACTTTGCCCGATAAAGGGTAATAGGCTTGGTATTTGTGATCCTGAGTTGCAGATGTTTAAGGCCAACGGTAGTCATTCTACCTAATCCATAAAAATACTTTTATCAAAGATACTTGTGTACACTTCTGGAGATTAAGCAATGTTTAAACTATTATAATAGTACTGAGCGTATAAGAAGGCGCTGTGAGTAATCATATAATAATAACTTCAGACACGGCAGTCTGGTCCCAAATTAGGCAGAACCTGTATTAGGTAACCAGTCTGCTGGTAAATATAGGTACTTTTTACACCCAGAGACAGATCAACTGATTGTGTTCGCAGAACATTTTGTCCTTGATGGGAATTGAACCCACAAATTCCAGTTAAGCAGTCAGGGTTACTAGACCAACAGGCTCATCAAAAAGACAGTTCTAATTAAAATGGTTGTTGGCACTTGGGTAATTACAAGGAAAAATAAGGAAATGCAAAGAAATCAATAAATGCTAGGACAATCATGTATTATAAATAGTCAAAAATTAACAAAAGAACCACTGAAAACAGGTACATTTTTTACCAATCTCGAATTTAAGACTCGCTCCTCCTTTTTAAATCCTTAGACGCTACGAACACTTAACAAGTTTTATTTTGCATGCACTACTAAACG
Organism: Hypercompe scribonia; assembly: GCA_949316085.1. NCBI lineage: Eukaryota > Metazoa > Arthropoda > Insecta > Lepidoptera > Erebidae > Hypercompe > Hypercompe scribonia. Next base: position 6,532,577 of record OX438972.1, on the reverse strand, counting down.
AAATACACACACCGGGCCCCGCACCGCACGGGCCCAACTTGTCTAAGTGAATGACTAGGTTGCAAAAGTGATACGCTCATTGCAAGGCTGGCACGCCACAACCGACGTCCTCAAACATCACGGGATACGTGTACACTCTCGTACACAAGCTTTATTGTTCATTACGGAAGATTATATGATGGCATACTCAATTACATTCGATTCATTACAGCGTTATACTTGAAATTCGAGCTTGTTCATATTAGAATATTATCAACTAGCTACAGTATTTAACTATTATTGCTTATCAAAAGCTTTTCACCTTTTTAAAAATAAGAACAATCTTACCTTAACATACAATTACATTAATCATGAACGGAGTGGATTTTATTTAGATCGTATTTTATAAAAAGTATACTGAAAAGCTGTTTTTTTTTTAAATATTTCCAAACTGCTAAAAGGACTCATCGCGTCTGTTATCACAATATTATGAAAAAGACTACGAAGCAGAGATCAACTTAGACATGGCAAGACCGTTCCGGTCACATTTAGATAAAGAATAATTGTACATTAGCATCCCATGGATAGTACTGTTCCATTAAATTATTAATATATAAGTAATAAGTTATTAGCACAACCAGCTGTTAATGTGTAGCATATTAAATTAGTTACAATCACAACTCAATAAAATTATAAAATATTCTCGCCAAGTTAGTTATTACTTTCATTATTAAGTATATATATACATATCTATTATGGCCTTAGTCACACTGTAATAACACATTTAAGTACGACCCCACTAACTTTAATCTGATATTTCTAGGATCTATTATTCGTAACAGCGTTTAGAGAATAGGCAATTGGAGAAAATTAGTTTTAGTTTCCAAGTTTAGTGTTTACAGTTTTTATGTTCTAAAAAAAGCAAAAACGTAAGCGGCAATAGGAATACGTCAATTGAGGCATTTGGAAAAAAATATTCCAAATTTAAAAATGACTTATTTATGTATTTCATTGGTTCCTATTTGGCCACTAGTGGTCTTTGTAAGGACTACTACTTTAATCGGAATAAGTTTTTTTTCGATAAGGATTTATTTAACTACAAATCCTCTATTTTGTTCTACCATTTTATGGAATGTTTAAACGTTGATCTAGAATACGTTGTAATATCCATTTGATTCAACAATATTTTAGCCAATATTTTGATTGGTTAACTTAAGATCAAATTAAAAAATTTCAAAAAACGGTGTGATACGATTATAGATTTCATGCATAAAAAATTCAATGTATTATTTATTATGTTGCGGTTTTTAATGAATGACGATATGACTTGACCACTAGGTGTTCCTATTTTGATATCTAATACCATCTAGCCACAATACCAGTTTCACAAGAACATTAGACAGAACTAAAAAATAAATTGATAACCATAGACCTAAACAAGAAGAGAAAAAAAAGAAAAACAGAGTTTAACAAACAGGTAATAAAAATAATTTGGTGCTATTTACATAAACTAGAGAAACTAAAGAACTAAAGAGAAACTTTGCCAACGGGAATTTTTAAAGAAATTATCGGGATATGTGTTTAACAGGATCGGAATAGACTGTCTATGGTGAATGGAGTCAGAATGTGAAGTTGGGATACAAATTATGTAAGTATTCATTATAGTGTAAGTACATTCGTGTATTTTTCGATGCGAAAATCCATTCAATTCTTGAATTATTTTTTTAGATATAATATAATAGTATTAAGGAGAGTATAAGAATATTAATTATGTAGAAAAAAACGATTAGAACATTAACTACAACAATTATTTATTAGTGTCTTTCTGTTCTAGTGTTCGTCAACAAAAATGTTATAGTATTTTGATGGTATTAAATTTTAAGATATTTGTTAATATTATGATATTTAATATTATTTTAAGATACGACTTGGACACCTATTGGCAGCTATAATATTTCGAATTAAAAAGATGCACCTACGACGGCTAAATAACGTAAGATGTTGTCACGAAAAAGGTTTGCTATATATCAACAATTATTTGAATCTGTAAAAGTAAGTTCTTTTGTACTAAGTACTTAAAAGACTTTGAATCGGTAGTCAATAGTGGGAATTGGTTAAAACTTATTTAGTAGAAAAGAAAGTTTTCATAACGGCATTGATCAAACTTGATCTTTTAGTGGAAGGCGAACGGTTCGAATTCATAATTTATATCTTAGTAAGGAGTTCTATCGAAATATTGATTATTTGAAAATAAACAAACCACTTTATGGAACACTTCAAAACAAACAGATTAACCTTAACGAAAAATAATATTCTAAAATCAACAGAATACAACAGTTGTATTTAATGGAACAGTACTACAAATGATCGGTCACATCCCCACTGATCACCAATAGCGATTAATGGTAAAAACATTGTAGCTATAAGACAACTTCACTCGTAATTTGTTGATCAAGCCTTAAGTGTCTGTATTATGAACGTCGTTCACAACATATCCTGAGTTCACAATCTCTATAGGTAAAATAAAAATTTAAACGGGATCCAAGGACGTCAAACAATATTGCCTTTGTGGATCCTACATATTCAAATTGTAAAACAAAAACAAAACTTAGGAACTAATTTAACTGGTATTTTGTTTCATCAAATACTGTCCTTACGGTTTGACACTTGTACGTAACAAAATAATAAAAAAAACATTAAATTTAGGAACAAAACCAGAGATCATAAACTCAGGCTATCGTTAGTACGTGACGGTGGGTTTAGGAACCGCCTTTTTTGCGACCGCGGGATCCCGGCAAAGCAACACCGCGGAGTGATCTCATTGCCATCGCTCGGTTGAAATGTCGCTGTGTTTTGTGTTCTTCAACGTCGCCACCGCTGTCAACTGATGATAATATCACTAGTAACACTCCCATTACCTGTAACATGTAAATGTACTGAATAGTAATTTTTGTATGAATTGACAAAGCAGGTAAATGGCCATAAGGTAAAGACATACTAATATTATAAATTCAAAAGTGACTCTGTCTGCGCCTGTTTTGTTTCTTGAGGAAGGACATAAGCTACTCTTTGCCGCGACAACCGACATACACGTGGATGTAGCCGCGGGTAGAAGCTAGTAAAAAAAAAATGTGTGAGTTTACCAGAGTCTACGAAAACTAGCGCCTTGATTTGATGAGATGGACTCAAAGGGTGGTAAAGTAAACTCATATGTTCACAAAAAAAAACAACTTGCACTTGAATAGTTTTTTTTTATGTTATAAGTAGATAAATATACGTGTACAAATAATATTGCGGTCACTGTAAACCTCATTTCCGTTGCTATCACATTATTATGATTTGTTTATCATTTATTTTCCTGTCAAAAAATGTTTACTGTTCTAGACTTAAGTATCCTGTTGTGCATAGATTCAATATAAACATTTCAGCAATGTTTATTTGTTGTTGAAGGTTTGAGTAAATTAAATTTATTCATATAGAGTCAATTCAATTAGTAAAGACACTCAAAAGCAACTGATAAAGTCGAAATTCGTTTTGCCTCATTTGACTATCGACATTAACGCATTTTAATTTCACTTTACAACTCCTGTGAAAGTTTGATATCTGAAACTGTTCATAGTTAATGTATTTTGAAAAAAATATACAAAATGTTAAAAAAAGCAATCGATTACAAATTCTACACCTAGCCTCAAAAGTATGAAGATTTGGCTAAGAATTATTCTAAAGATGTAAACACATGCTTACCAAACACACAATAATAAGGAGCGTATACACATGCACAGATGCCTCTGGCGTGTTTTCGATGTCTTTCAGAGCAGCCAGTGCTGGCTCGTAGTCTGGTTTCAAGTCCAATGCGTGCCTCAGGTGCATTGCCGCTTCCTGTACAACGTATTATCGTCTTACAGGGTGTAAAGCAGCAATAGGATGTGCATTTGTATTCTACAAAGTAAGGAGTTAAAGGAAACAAATCGATTTTAAGATTAAACTATCTGGTTAGGTTCCTAATATTTATTGCAGTATTAAAAGTGGTAATAAATTAACTGAGCTGTTTTAAGAGCAGTTATTTAGCGAAAAAATATCGCACAAGGCATTTTCAGTTTAAGGACTATAGTGCTAATATGTACACCTCAACTATCGGTTAATAAAATATACAACTGATAAGAAAATGTACCTGATAATGTCCATACGCTTTGAATATTTCTCCAAGAGTGAAGTACTGTTGCCATGCGCTGCGGTCTGGCGGTTGCACCTCTAAGGACCGCCGCGTTAGGTAGATCGCGTCGTCCAGGTACTGGAGGGTGAATAACACCCGCGCAAGGTTTAGAAGGACCTAAAAAAAGGTAAATTGGTGCTTATTTTTTATCAGTGTCTACAGATCGGAAATAGAGTTGTGAATAAAATGAATGCCGTAGTCAATCCAGGAGAAAAACTGAACGTTTAATATGTTGTTATATATACATATATGTACAAACTAGACCCAATACAGGAGAGAGGTCGTATCACCATCAGTTCTACTATATCTTCCCCTGAGCCAAGCTAGGACCAAACATTCTTTTTGACCCTGACCTTCTTCTAAATATAAATTATCATAAAAGGAATTAATTTTCCTTGTTAATGTAACATTATTCATTGATTCTCGGTTCCTATAAATTGTAGCGTGACGTTATCTAGAGTAATATTCTTGGTTATGCCACACCAAAACTGTTTTCCAATTTGAATCACTACCTGAGATTATCGAGTTTAACCAAACAAAATCTACACTTTTATTATATTAGTAAAGATTAGATTTTTCCTACGGTTATATAAGTGTTACTACGTGGTAGTTTATGGCATTTTTAAAGGCTGGTCTAGAAGATGGTACCGTTATGGCACAACAATATTTTAGATATTACATACGGTTACCACTAAACCTGCCACTACTGGTGGTCGTTGGGACAAATATTTAAATTCTTTCTTAACAACCACCACTGAAAGTGGTTGGGAACAAGTTTAATAAATAAAATCTTACTCCCAATGGCTACCAAATCTTACATCTGTTTCCAACCGCCACCCAAAGATGGCCTTTGGACTGGACGAGTAAAGTAACCACTAGGGGTCTTGCTTTTGCAGAGGCCTCATGCAGTCGCATAATAACCCAAGATTCTCAAGTATAAAAATATGCTTAGCAGAATGTCGCGCCTTATGCCGCTTTTATTGATCTCGCTTCACGGTACTCGCATTTTTTTATTAGGCTGGTGCGTTCATTACACAAGTGAAGTCCCTGGTGGTTGCCCTACTTGTAAACTCCAAAGCTCACTTCCAGGTAGTGGTCAAGAGCGGATGTAAAATTTTGTCCCAAGGACCACCAAAAATGGAAGTTTTTGTGGTGGCCGTTGGAAATAAAATTTTGTTATTAAATTTGTTCCCAACGACCACCAATAGTGGCAGTTTATTGGTGGCCGTTGAGAATATCTTACGCAAATATACGACTTGATCAGTAGAAAATACCCTAAATACATTTTATGTTTTTCAAACTCTTGTTTAAAATACAGCACAACTCTATGTGCATATTTACTATTGTATCATTATTTGCAAGTTACACGTGATTCAATTTCACTAACATAAGTACGCATGACCTCGATCATCCTCATCATTTATTATGCATAAACTATGAAGTAGCTTATCCGTAGTATCCTCTCTAATATTATAACTATGAAAGTAGCTTTGTCTGTCTGTTACGCTTTCACGGCTAAACCGATTTAAATGAAATTTTGGATAGAGATACTTTGATTAGCAAAGATGGACGTAGACTACCTTTTATCGTGATAATTGATATACATGCTGGCGGATCTACAAGCAAAAACTTGTAAAATTTCATTTGAGTTAGTTTTTTCTTTTTTAATTGCTGTATCAGTGTTTTCTAATCTACGTCATAATGTAATATAGATTTGTTAACGTACTACTCAATAATAAAAGCGTTAAGTATTAATATTTTTCGTTTTGCTTCTAAATGAAATAATTAAACAAGTGTAGGTTTATATGGTTTAGGTAACTTGAGCGCCAATATAAACACTACAACTTAAGTAATTAAATTTAGATACAATATTTTATCTATTTATATCCAGTTACTAATAAGCATATATGTACCTATATTGTAAGTTAAAAAGCAAAGGGACAGAGTTGGTAAAAAACAAGCCTTAAAACTAGTAAAACAACAGCTAAAGTGAAAGTAGGTATTGTCCTACATCGACCAAAATTCACTTCCATCACTTACGTATTTTTATCTCGACGTATTTTTATCATTGTGTAATATTACACATTTTTCAGAACGACTAAAACAAACGACAGTCGCGATTGATAAATTACAGTTAAGTAGTCTTACAAGAACTTCGTTTGTTGCGAATTTTTTCTTATGTCAAGATCCTTTATTAGAGCTTAGGAATCTGTTAGACGTGTAGCAAGGCCAAGGGGGTGATACTCCACAACATTCTATGAACTTAGCTTGTGAAAAAAAATACTTTTTTTTACACATGAATATGATACAAACGCGATAGAGCGAGGTTTTCAATTCAAATGAATTAAAATTATTACAGTAGAGTATATCCCACAAGAATACAGAGAGTCTCCACCAGTTTTTATGAGATCATCGTAATAGCCGATTAAGAGAGCAAGCTAGGCAGCACAATAGCACTGCAAATCGAAGGAAAACTTGAAAGAGACCCTTTAACAAGCCGACTGATCAGCGTATAGTACGTCAAAATCTCCTTTCTCACGAAGGGGCTACGTCCGACAGTGGACTACAAAAGGCTGTTGACAAATTAAAGTTGTTAATTAGACGAGTGTAACTACATGTTTTATTGTACCTTGGAGTACCAATAATATTACATTTGTGTTATTAATAAGTTAAGTGTATGTTACATTAATGCTGTGTGGTTTACCTATAAATAGGGCATATCGATTGCTACAAACATAGTATGAATGTCTACGTTAAATATAATAAAGCAACACTTAATAAATGTAGTGATATTTTACTTCGACGTCGAGTTCCGAAATACGAAGTTTCCTTAGGGTAGATCGTAAAAATTTTCTTACTCTAAACCAACAAATATTTTTATACTTTATACGAATTTAGATAGATCAGGGTCGATTTCGAGCAACTCAGCACATTAGCAGACAAGCAAATTAGGACATTATAAAAATATATTCGAAGTTCTAAAAGTTTTGTTTTTGAAGCAGTAGGTACTTTTTCACCATTGAAATTTATACCTTATGCCGTTTTCTATAATCCTGAACAGGTGTATCCAAAATTTTAAGAAGATTGTTTGAATAGTTATACAAACAAACTCAATTTCGTATTTGTAGTTACAATATACGGGGTAGGCCAAGAATTCGTTAACATTTGAATCTAACATCCCGCGCAAACAAGCAGTTCTTGAGAGTGATGCTACTGAAATTTGCTGGCTACAATTGTAACACATGGTTTCAACAAAATGGAGCCACTTATCACACATCCAATGAGTCCCTGCCGGTGGTCAAAGACATGTTTCCGGAAAAGATAATTTCTAGATCATGCGATATTCCATAGCTACCCAGAAGTCTAGATCTATCCCCAGGTGACTTCTTTTTATGGGGTTATTTGAAGAATTGTGTCTACATCAATAAACCAAATATACAACGTCAATTAAAAAAAAATTCGCGAAGAGATGTCTGCGATCTCACGATCTCTTTGTCGACAAGTATTCGAAAGTGTCGGTGCTCGCTTAGAAGAATGCAAACGTCGAAACGGTGGTCATTTTGACGATGTAATTTTTAAAAAACAAATCATTTGCTACATTGGAAACATGTTACTCAAAATACAGCACCAACCATTTGGAGTTCATGCATGAAATATGTACATAAGGTGAAACCAAAAACCATTTAGCCTCATGCTTTTCGTGGATCAAAAAAAGGTTGATTAAAAAAGTCCAGTTCAGGTTGTATTTTGTATTTGCCGGGGGGAGGGAGGGGGGAGGGGGTTTCGGGTTCACAGCGGGCCGTAACATAAACGGTGCCTCTTTACTTCAGTGGAGTACCTATCATGAGGAACCTTCAGTGAGGATATGGTTACACGAGGATGATAATATCTAGATGTGGCTAGTGAGATTTCGAAACGATTTATATAAATGTTAGCTATGTCGTGTAACACGACACGGGCCTAATGTGAGTTACTCGATGGTTACAGTCGCGTCTGGGTGTTCTTTGTGTCCGCTGCATATATGTTTGTAAAAATCCCTGCAACATAGGATATATTCTAAGTGCAGAAGTTGTCTTAAATAAGAAACTTACTTCTGCATTATATGGTGAGACAGCAAGAGCGCGTCTGAAGCACTCGATTGATTGTCTTGTATCACCCTTGATTCTCCAGAAGTTGCCAATTTGATTGTACAGTTGAACTGATTTTGGCTTTTCCCTCTTTGCTTTTTTTAGACGTTTTTCAAACCCGTTTATTTCAGATGGCGATAGACCATTTGACTTCTTCTTTGGAAATATAAGTGATACCTAAAAATTAGTTACTAATATGTAACACAATGATTAAAATTCTAGTCTGAAATGACATTTATCCTCAAACTAAAATATGGGTATTGTCACAACAAATGTGTAACGAAATCTATAAAGACGTAATGTTAGCAACACACTGTATCTCTTATTAGACTTGGCGGAGTTATTTAAACTTGTGGGTGTGTATTTAGATAGAAGCAATATTTCATTATTGGAAAATATAGTTTTAAGTTTTAATAAAAAGGGAATATGTCTTTTATGTTTATGAAAATTGTCACAATAACACCTTTAATTTCCTCAGAAACTATGTCACATTTAATCTGTAACTTTTGTTAGTTTTACGTTGAACAAATCGAACTTATACAATGAATGTTAGAATAATTAATTTACAGGTGTTGTTGTATACAATTGACAACCTTTTATTCAATTTAAACTATTGCACATACCTGTGGTTCAGGCACATTTGGATGCCTATGTCGTCGGGCTACACCAACTAAGTTGTCATAGTATGTAAAATTAACAGCCTTGCCACAATCCAAGTACTCGTCATCTGCATCACCATTTATTTCAGCTGGTGTTGCTTCGTCACTATTTTCAACACCAGCTCTGTAACAAAAAAAAGTTAAAATTTTGTAGGCAGACTTCCTTTTTCCTTTAACATACTTATCAAATCAATGGCAGCCACTCCTACATGTAACTAAATTGTGGTCAGATGTAGGCATATTTAAAAGACAGATAATTTGAAACAGTCTATGCCAAACTCAGACGTTAGAATATAACATTATGGAAAAAATATGCTTCAATTTTTTTATGACTTTTAATATCAAACCAATTGGAAACGAAATGACTAATAACTTAAATTAAGGATCATTTGAAAAATAATAGAATAATATTATATTTTTGCAATAAATAGCTAACAGTCCTTATGAAATAAGGAGGATTTTTTTTTCCTTTAGGCTTTTAAATCTGTATTGTTTATTAAATAAATAAATTAGTGTCAGGTCAGTTTGATATCATAACTTTTCAGATGTTCAATTAGAGTTAAAGTTAATGTATGCCTCACTGGTGCAATGGTAGTATATGTGAATACTGTGCCAAGGACTCAGGTTCAATTCCCCAGTCAGATCAAATATTTGTTTCTGAGTATGTGCATATACAATATATATGTATTTACAAATAACAGTATTTAAGTATTCTATCAGTCAATCTAACTTTGATACTACAAGCTCTGCTTAGTTTGAAGCTAGATGGTGCTGTAGGTGTCCAAAGTATTTATTATGAAATAATTAATTTTTGATATAAATTAACAGTCAACTATTGTTTTATCATTTGTTGATATTTGATTATTTGTTAAGTTGGTTCAACTATACTTGTAGTGTGTTAGGCTGGCAACATTTTTTTTGTTCTGAAGACTGTTGTAAAGCTTTTACCCAATATATGATCTAATTTTTCTATACTCTAAACAGTTTCTTTTTCTTTTATTTATTATATCAACACTACTGATAAATTAGAAGGAAATTTTCATCATCTATAAACAGCACTATAAACAATGTTCTATTTTTAATAATCTACATTGCAATTATAACAATAGTTTCAAGTCTTTGTATCCTTTTTGTCATAACAGTAATAAATAAATAATATTATAAATGTTATTGAAACACAACAATTAATTTTTACATTATTATTTTTACTGATGTAAAACTTCTTTAATCATTAGCAAAATGTAAATTCTAGTAAGTATTTATGTGGTATCAATATCAGAACTAATTTTAAGCTTAACATCTTAGTTATTTATTAAATACTTCTTGTGTTTACTCTGCATGAGATGGACTTACTTCCACAAGGGATTATCAGCCAACCTCTGGGAGATTCTTTTGCAAGCTTTATTTCTTTACAATATAACAATTTTCTCAGGATGTATTGAACAAGGATAATACTAATTATTTGGTATGGATCTTAAAATAATAAACAAACCTTTGCTGTTCATATATTTGGCAGTCTGTGCAAAACATATCAAATCCATGTTTAGTCCATGTATTTCCATAATAAACTGTTGATGTTATTATGTTGAAGACAGGGTCTTCACCCATTCTTGGCTTTTCAGAATCATCCTGCAATAAATCCGCAACACTGTTCATTACATACAAAAGCTGATGGTTCTCTCATTTTGATACAATTATCACTTTAACATTTGATAATTTGCATTAAATCAAAGATTTTAATTCAAGGTAAACACGGTGGTAATACGGTGTAAAGTAACAGAATGAAAGGTAAGTATGTACGTATATAGCAGAAAATCTAGTGCACTGATTATATAAATGTTTACGGACATAAATATAAATTTCTGACTGACCTGAGACAATGTACTACCGTCAACAATTTGGTCTTCTTCCGTATTCAGTTTCCACACGTTAGACGTGCGCGAATTAGTGACAATAATTTGGAAAGAAAATATATACAGAAACAAACAAGTCAAGTATGGTGATTCCCACATTTTGATCACTAAAACCGAAAATAAACATGAAAAATGTTTATTATGTATAATTTAACAAGACAACTTTCACATATATCACGATGTCTTAAAGCACGGTATTCAGAGGCTACGAATTTTACAATAATCCACCAACAATCGTAATATCGCAATGGAACTCTTCATTCATTTCTTCTCTTTCATATCAAATTTTGACAGGTCTAGAGATGACCGCAATAGTTCGTATTTGTATTTGTAGGGTAATAGTTATTTTTCCAACCGTGTAATATTAGTTAAATCAATCAGTTACATTTATGAAATTGAGCGCTTATAGAATTTTATAGCAATTCTAATGTTTAAAAGGGCTGTTCGATATACGTTGTGAGACATTTATTAACACCAAGTTGTTTGTTTGTAGCCGTTTAAGGAAAGCATGGAGCAATTTCATAGAACGTTATTTTTCGTTTATATCACTGCTACATATAAATAGTAAAATAATGTTAGTTCTCCTTAAGAACGCTTATTTATGAATATAGTATGTGCTATTGTTCAACTCTGTTTTTGTCCCTGCAATGACTTTCAGTGTGAATCTTATCAGACTCTTCATCATACGGCATCTTCTAACTGTAAAGTCTGACTCATAAAAATATGTGTAAAAGATTTACTTGCAAAAATAAGTATCATTCGTCATCATCATTCATCATTTGTCATATCACACTTTCAAAGATACCACTGCATTGTCATCAATGATGTTAGGCCGTCTGAATACGTACTATCTGCTGTTAAGTATCTAATGACGTTAATCTCATTGAAAATCTGATGAAAATATTTTACTTCATGGACACTTAGGTTATACTAGTTATAAAGTCTCTGCTTTTAATCTGTTAACTACAGGAAATGGGATGACTCCGTATCTTAACTTATTTTTGTTTTCTAGAAAAACATATTAACACTGTTTAGGAAATATCTCAACTTTTTGTGAAGAATTTATATTAAACTTGCTAAGCATGTTCGAGGAATCAAAAGAATACATCACTTTTAGCGTCATGGGCAATTATTTTTAAAAAAAGACTGCTGGCAACATCAACCATTTACATGTCAAATATACATGTAGTTGTTGAGATTGTTCGTGGACTTACAACTAACATTTTTATTACTCAATAATACGAGTAACAAATGAAAATTTACAAAAATATTTGTGCTTCATTGTAGCAATGAAATAAATAAAGTCTAAAAAAGGACTAAAAATGAAGAGAGAACGGACAGGCGACAATTGTCGCCCTTTTAAACTATAAGTATCACAAAGAGGATAACTTGCCTTTATTTTGTTGTTTTTATTAAATTTTTTTACTTATTTATTATTTTTTTATACAGCCCATCAAATTTTAAGCCTAACAGGCATAAGTTTCGAAAGGAGGAGTGTTATCGTAAGTATAAATAAACTGTTTTTATTAAGAGGTTATTTTCAGTAAAGCAGTATCCTAAGTGTTAAATTTTGTTCCAGGGGTTTGTGGAATTAACTATTGTGCCCTTGAAGGATAATCTTCGTTACATCCGGCTCAATGCCAAGCAGTGTCGAATTTACAGAGTGTGTCTGAATGATCAATATGAAGCAAACTTTCAATATTTTGACCCATTTTTAGACATTTGTCAGGCTGATCCAAATACGTAAGTACCCAAATACCTAAGAAAATAGTAACGACGGCACAATTCACATGATAAGTTTCTTAATTATTTGTAAATTTGTATAGATAGAGGTCTTTCTTTAAAGAATAACATATTCTTAAAAATTACGGTGTACCTGTGAATAGTTCCACATGCTGTATTACAAAACTAATTTTTAAAAAGAAAACACCCAATCAATTTTAGATACAAATACTTACATTATTTTTGTATATATACTACCCTACAATTTATTTCATCACCATGAAAAAGTTCATATAAACATTCAATACTTCATTTGTAGGAGATCTTTGGAAGTTTATTCTCAATGCCACTTGGCGGCTGCCCAAAAGATAGACCCGGATCATAACTCAGGAGAACTTCACATACAAATACCAGAGGAAGCTGCTCATTTGGTGGGAGAAGGAAGAGGTCTAAGAATTGGTATTGAATTCTCACTTGAATCCCCACAGGGAGGAATGCATTTTGTTGTTCCTGATCGTGAAGGCTCTTTAGTAGAGGTAATTATGGTTTCTTGATCACAACTCCACTTTCTTGACTAATTATTTATCAGTTTATTGGGTATGAGAGAGGTAGTAAAATATTTTTACTGTCCTATCTTACCTCCGGTTGTTACTCACCATTTTATTATTTTATATGCAGAATAATGTTTCCTGAGTCAGTTAGTAAAGTATCAATATTAAAATGTACTTACCGGAAGTCAAAATTCAGTCATGAATTTTTAATAGAAACAAACCACCATTGATGTCAAGAAAAATACTTTTAGTTTTCTTAAATGATGTCACTATAGCTTGGTATTTTAAAAAAGCATACTTTATGCTTCATTTCAATCTTTCAGTTTTGCTAGAATGTATGACTGGAATGTCTATATTTACTTCACTAAATATACTCATTTTCTAACTCTATGGACTTGTGGTTTAAGTGGTTGCCACATGGCTTCATAATAAATTGTTGTTCGGAGCCTAGGTCGTCCTTGTATCCGTTTCATTTATGTTTGTGAAGTCTTTTACTACAAAGAATTTAACCCTTGTGCAAGAGATGTTTTTTTTAAAAAAATAAAAAAGCAGAGCTAAATTGTGTTTTAGAAATCTGCACATATGTTTACATATGGACACTCTGCAAGGCTGTGGTTTCCCTGTGTAGATAGCTTTGCAGAGCCCTGCACTTGGAAACTAGAGTTTACTGTCGATGAATGCCTCACTGCAGTATCATGTGGTGAACTGGTTGACGTCGTGTACACTCCTGATCATAGAAGAAAGACATTCCACTATTTAGTAAATACACCAGCGTGTGCTCCAAACATTGCTTTAGCAATTGGGTAAGCTTGAATACATTACTTTTAGTCAAATTGTAACAGAACTCTGTATTCAATTTTTTAAGTAGGATTTTGTAACTTTTATATTTTAAAATTTATTAGGCACTTCACTGATTAAATAATATAAGATCATGATATTTAACACTACAGATGTTGTGTTAGAATGTTAAGAAAACAAAAAAATCTGTTTTTTCATTTCTACAAGTTGTTGTCTGAACAAGAAAAACTAGTTACGGTTACATAAAAATCAACAATCTATATTAAATTTTGTGGTGACTTCCACCTGCAGCGCAAACAAAAATAACGACTACAGCTCCATCTAGCTAAGGCATCGAATTATGGAGTAATAAAATACGGTGCAACTACTAATCCTAAATCGTTATATAGAAATTCTCGCGACAATTGGCATAGGCCCGCCAGGCATTATCACTTCACCAGGTCGGAGGATCCACTCCTTGCTTTGTATTGGAGGAACATGACATCCGTTCCCTCCACAATTTTATCTTTAATTAATTAATGTATTTCTTTTCCAGGCCATTTGAAACATATGTAGATCCACATATGAATGAAGTTACGCATTACTGTCTTCCAACTTTGATGCTAATATTAAAAAACACTGTACGATATGTGCATGAGGCATTCGAGTACTATGAAGAAACACTATCTACCAGATATCCATATCCTTGTTACAAGCAAGTGTTTGTTGATGAGGTTAGTTGTAACAACCTGTTCTACATCTTACAGTCCATTAGAAGAAAATAGTAACACAATAGTGAGTATCGATTAAGCCCGACACCCTGATCAATCAGGGTTCAAGTTGTCCTACAAAACTGCAATTGCTTGAAAGCTGATTGGCCAGACGGGACCCGATCGATGCGTCACTATTTTATTAGCGTGAATAGATTATAGTTAATTTTTTGACTTCTCTGATTCTATTACTATTTTGTGTTGCTTGAGATGAAGGAAATTGTTATAAATTTCCATTTTTAATTTTAGGTAGAAGATGATGCAACAGCATATACAACAATGTCCATAATGAGTACTCATCTTTTACATTCAATAGCTATCATAGATCAAACATACATTAGCCGCAAAGCTATGGCTCAAGCTGTTGCTGAACAATTCTTTGGTTGTTTTATCACAATGCAGAATTGGTCAGATTTGTGGCTAGCTAAGGGTATACCAGATTATTTATGTGCCTTGTATTCTAAGAAGTGTTTTGGCAACAATGAATACAGGTATTGGACACACCAGGAGTTACAAGAGGTAAGTGATAAAAATGTATTTTGGCAAACATCGATTTGTTCTTAACGAGAAATTAAGAATGATTAATTTTTAAACGCGTTCAATCCCAAAACTTTTAATTGTCGAAAATCAAGTATTAGATAGACAGGCCTAAGGAGGGGCCTATGTCTAACCAGTGGTCTAACAAAGGTCGTTGATGATGGTGACATAAAATGCAATGACACAAAGTATAACTTTGTTGAACAGGTTATAGCATATGAAGAACAGTATGGCGGAATTGTTTTGGACCCATGGCAGCCCCCAGCCAGCGGTGCTCGTGTTGAGCAAAAAGATGTGTTTTATTTTCCTGTCCGCAATGTTCACACCATGTCTCCGCGTTACATTGAGGTAGGTCTGTGATTGTAATAGTTTTAGCTTGCGGAACCACCATCTTGCATAGCAGATCTTTGATGTATATGGTATATATATACCTTAAGTTTGGAGGAAAAGTATTTAATTGTGGCTCGTCACCCAGTCGTACCGTGTATGTTAACACATTGCAAAGTTAACTATACTAGCCAGGTCAGACTATGACGGGGTACCATTCTTAAGCTATTGAGACTCCTTCGAGCCTCGGAGAGCATGTTACGTCGTCGATCCCGGCTGTTGGAGTTTTAAACAGTCCAACAGCAGTCCTACAGAACATGAATACTGCGTAGTACTTAGGTTATGAAGGTCTGACAGCAGTCGTTCAGCGTAAAAAATCAAAGTTCAGCCTAATCGTGATAGCCTTCGACCATAAGTCTACTACTCTAACCTAATGTTGAAAAAAAGGAAGAATTACATTTGAAAGTTTATGAGAATGTATAGAATTTCATTATGGATTCAATAATTGTTATTTATAACATAATGCTAATAGGTTTCAGCTTCCGTATGATATGAGGGGATCACAGTTCCCCTATGTTTACATATTAGTCTAAAATACAATCACTTACAACACTGAGCGTTAGATACACAAACCACACGTACTGAGAAGTTGTAGAGGACTGTTCAAAAATGAGATTTATTCTTTAAAATTTGTTATTCAGATAATGCGCAAAAAATCTCACTTAGTACTACGCATGTTGGAGCAACGTATCGGCCAAGAACTTCTACTGCAAGTTTTCAATAAGCAACTTTCCTTGGCGACCAACGCAGCGAACACAAAGATCGGTAGCGGCCTATGGGGACATTTATTGCTATCCACGAATCTCTTCGTAAAAGCAATATTTACTGTGACGGGCAAAGATATGGCCGTATTCGTAGACCAGTGGGTTCGGACTGGTGGTCATGCTAAGTTCCAACTGACATCGGTTTTCAATCGTAAACGGTTAGTTTTTATATTAATTGTATAAATAGAATGACGTGGACATTAGATAGGTGTCGTAGGAGATGACTAAGGGAACAAACTACACAGCATAATCACTGCAAAACCAAGGAAAACTTGAAACAAACTCGTACCAGTCTGGTCAGCGCTGTATAGTAGACCAAAACCTCCTTTCGAAGGAGAGGAAGGAGAGGCCAGCAGTTAACTGTTAAAAAATAAGAAATAGACCGGGAGTGAAAAAGTGAGTCTATACTAAAGCAGCGTCGAACGAATAGGAATGAAATTTTGTTTGTTGACGCGTAACATTTTTGTAAAAGGAGTATTGTGAAAAGCGACGGCAAGATGTGACGGGCTTGAGTTGACCTCCATATTTTATGAGTTGGTAGATATTATTACATCGTATACGACATATCATATGTTACAGTTTATTTGCATACTTCGTAAAAGAGTGTTTCAGCTGACAGGTGGTTGACAGAAATGATAGTTAGAAATGAGAATAACGTGAAATATAAAGCAAAACGAAAAACGTTTGTTTTAAATCTCTGAACTCTGCCAATTAGTAGTAGCAGTGAATAATAATAGTATTTTTTTTCTGGTACCAGAATTCAATTAAAGCAATTAAATTATCTCAGATTTGCAGATTAAACTATTCTATGAAATTCAAAATGAATATGTACAATTCTTAGAATCTATTCATGCTTTCCATCAGACAAAGTAGAGCCATTCTGGCAGGCTTTTTAAAAAAAACTATAAGTGTGTTTTAAAGGAAGAAGTGGTGTGATGTGTAAAAAAGAGGTACAGTGGGTATAGTTCTTAATATAACTGATGTGTTTGTATGAGGAAAACATGATAGAAGGTGGTGTGTTTGTCAAAATTCTAAAGACAACATTATTTTCGTATACTGCATTTATTCTGTATTGAAGCATTTAATTGACTTACCTTCTTTCTTTCAGGAATACGGTAGAGCTTGAAATCCGACAAGACTGCGTGCACGAGCGTGGCATACGAAAGTACGTCGGACCATTATTAGTACAGCTTCAAGAACTGGATGGTACATTCAAGCACATGTTACAAATTGAAAACACTGTCGTAAAGGCAGATATCACATGCCACAGTAAGAGTAGGCGAAACAAGAAAAAAAAAATTCCTCTGTGTACTGGGGAGGAGGTTGACATGGATCTTTCCGCTATGGAGTAAGTCATTAAATCTTGTTGAATGGGGATGTACAAGTTATAAAAAGCTACTAGAAGTAGTGTACCTAGGTTAGTGTTGTCTCTGGATGTCGTAATAACAGCTGTTCCCGGATCCCTCCTATGTTAGGCGCAGAGCGGTACACCGTGTGGTTTTAGTCGGTCGGTTTTAGGTGGGGTGACGGCCCGAGGGGGTTTCCACACGTTAAAAAAGTGTTGTCTACACTCAGAACACTCAAAATGTATAATATATCTACCCTATTTGGATCACTTTGACTGCACGGTTAGCCTAGTGGTTTAAGCAGTCACCGCGCCGCTCTTTACTGCGCAGAGTGCTATGGGTTCAAACCCCACTGTGGGGTCAACACTTTGTGTGATCAACAAATGGTTATTTTGAATCTGGGTGTTCTTTGTGTCCGTTTCTTGTATGTTTGCAAAGTCCCTTGCGACACAGGATTTATTCCTAGTGCAAGCGTTGTCTTTTTAGAATAAAAAAATAAAATAGATATATATAGGTTAATATAGTCTACACTCAGAATACTCAAAATGTTTTATAAATCTACCCACTTGGATCAATATTGAATTTACAAACCAACTATTAAGCGTCTAATCTTATTTATATATAACATAAATATTATAATAAAATAATATCTACCCCTAGTGATTCACCAGTCTTATGGATTCGCTTGGACCCAGAGATGTCACTTCTACGGAGTACCGTGATATCACAACCTGATTATCAGTGGCAGTTTCAATTACGTCACGAACGTGACGTCACAGCGCAAAGCGAGGCCATTGACGCTTTGCACAATTACCCCGAGCCCGCTACTAGAAAAGCTTTAACTGATGTCATAGAAAATGAACAAGCATATTATAAAATTAGGTGTAGAGCCGCACATTGTTTAACAAAGGTAAGGTTTATCTATTAATAATAATTGATCGGATTATTAAATAAAACTACAGTTTTCGCAACCTCAGGAACAAACAAGTTCACAGCTTTCGTACCAAATAAAAATTTATTGGAACCTAATTGGTCAGGGGTGGGGTACTTAATATTTAGTGTACCTGAAAGCATATTAGATGGAATGTATACGTACTAGTTATATGCAACTACGTACAAATACTACTTGTATTCATTTACTTCTTTTTGTTCTTATTCCGTTTATTATTGATGATGAGATATTATATTTTCAGTTCAGAGACATGTCTGTTTTTTTTTATTATATTGTTACGTGTTATTGTTGGTTTATTTGGAAGAACAAACCTTATGACGACGTAAAGGGATTCTATTACAAACACCTCAAAATAATGCTGAAAAATCTCCCTTAATGATCGCCAAGGTAGCTGGCTTATTCACTTAGATCACTTTGACGTTTATTTTACTGTAGCTCAAACCGAACTGTCAATTTTTGGTAGCGACGAAGCACTTGCACTTATGTAATTCGCTCCAGCAGTATGTAGCTCATTCTAGAATTCTTTAATCAATAAAAGAAAACTCCGACGTGATCATTTCCGAGAAACTTTCCCATACGTTCCGAATGCAATAAAATAAATTACACGGCAATCCATATTCGACTTTATGTATATTATCGTAAAACTCATTGTTATGTACAATGCATTATTATTAGAACTTCTTCCAGAATAGTACGACCGAACCAATTATCTCTTCCTTTTGAAACCTTCGTGATATTTTGTATCAATATAAATATGATTTAGTCAAATATTAAACCAATGCACGACCGCTATGGTCCATTCGCGTTATCATAAAATTGACGAGTTAAATTTAAATTTTCATAACGCGAACAGGCTTTGATTATCATTCATGTAACAATGTTTTAGGTGGCGAACGCCATGATAAGTTCATGGGCAGGACCACCAGCCATGTTGACGATATTTCGCAAGATGTTTGGCTCTTTCGCTGCACCTCATATCATTAAACAGAATAACTTTGATAATCTGCAGCATTACTTTCTGCAAAAAACTATACCGGTCGCCATGGCGGGTAAGATGTTTAATATTTTGATATTCTAGCATAAGATTTGTAGAGTGAGTTGACCCAGATGACGTCGATAAGTATATGAGTCTGTTCAGGCAGTATTTGATCTTAAGATTTGTTGATGACTCTTACTGCTGCACAATAAGGTGCATTTCAGGTTGTATACCGCTAACCGTTGATGCAACATTGATATAACCTTTGATGTTGATGTTGATTCTCTAGCTATCTCACATTCTTAATATTTTAATCTCTTATGACGACGTCAGGGTTAGTATTCCCTTACGGTTATATATCAAAAACATTAATTTCATACTTTAATTACTATTTACGCAGCCAAATATTTGCTGTAGTCTTTTGAATTAATTTTAGTTAAATAACAAGTAAATAATAATAAGCACATATATAATAAACAGCTTCGGTGGCGCAGCGGTAGTGAATGCGACTGCTGTGCTTGAGGTCTCGGTTTCGATTCCCAGGTCGGACCTAATGTTTGTATGATCTGCAAATATTTTTTTCGGTGTTTGGGTGTTTTCTATGTATAATATGCATGTTTTCACAAAAAGAAAAAAATATATATAAGTATAGCACAAACTCTGCTTAGTTTGAAACTAGATGACGTTGCGTGTCAAATGTCCAAAATATTTATTTATTTATTATTATTTATAATATAGCTTTAAAACAGTAGTGCAAAATGAAAGATTTATACGTTTATTGCGTCCCTGTTACTCTTAGTCATTCTAGATAGTAATAAAGTAAGATGTCAATGTAGTTTCTGTCTGATGTTGTTAATTATGTATGTCTGTACACAGGTTTGCGTAACATTCACGGTATATGTCCTCCCGAAGTGATACGATTTCTTCTCGATTTGTTTAAATACAACGACAACTCAAAAAATCACTTTTCGGACAACTATTACAAGGCTTCCTTAGTTGATGCTTTGGCCGCTACTATAACTCCTGTAATATCGGTGTTACAGCCGGTAAGTGCTATTATTTATTTACATAAAAACATTTATTAGTCACTAATTCTATTGTCCTCGGTGATTTTTAATTTAGTTTATACTGATGCTGCTGGTTTCGACTCGTCTTGGATCACGATATGCTTTACACATACTAGGAAAATACAGAAGATAACACTAAGCAATAGTAGCTCATTTCTGGGTATATTGTGTATATGTATTGTCCGTGTGGTGACGAATTAAGAATACGGAGTGTCACCACCCTGTTTCATCCCGTGCGTGTCGTAAGAGCCGACTAAGGGTCAGCACCAACGAACAGAGTGGCAGCGAAGAGCAGTTTAAAGGTTGCAAAACCTACTGAGCGGTTGCTCCGACCGAGTTGCGCGACTCTTGACGGCGGTTAGATTCGTTCGCTGTCATTTTATGTCGTTGCATCAAATGTAGTTGTATTCTGAAGCGCTTTACGTTGAATTTAAATTGTTATTGAATTAGGCTATTCGCCGCCACTCCATCTCCGCGCTGATCTTAAGGGAGCAGAGAAGGAAAACTTGAAATAAACTATACAAACTCGTCTGGCCAGCGTGATATATCAGGCCAAAACCTCCTTGCTAAGGAGAAGACTGTATACGTACGTATACACCTAGTCGATAACTCCAGTTATAATTACTATAAATTGCTAGTTCTATGTCCAGCAGTAGAATATGAATTATAACTAAAAATGTATGATGCAGGGTGCTCCAATAACAGCTGATTCGTTATCAGCGGATACAAAACTAATATTAGAAGAAATCACTCGAGTATTGAACTTGGAGAAAGTGTTGACTTGCTATAAAAACACAATTACAGTCAGTTGTCTACGGGCCATACGACGGTTACAACAATGTGGCCATTTGCCCAGTATGCCGGTGATTTTCAGAGCGTATGCGCAGTATGGACAATATATAGGTAAGAAATTAAATGTAATATACTTGATTAAAATCTAAGTCTGAAGTACATTGAAACACTACTATAGACAAACTTTTAATGCCAAAGTTGCCAGTATCTAGAAAAAAACTTTTAAAACTTCTAATAATTTACTGCTATATTTGTCTATGACGGTGATGTTAAAAATGAAAATTAAATAAATAACAAAAAAGTCATGTTAATTATATACATATATTCATTACATATATTTATCACACCACCACCGCGTTCCATGTTGTAAAATCAATACCCTATATTTACTTACACACTTATTCTGAACATGGACTAATTTGCAAATAATTGTTTATCGGTTATTTTGTCACATTATGTTAATGTTCCTAGATGTCCGCCTGGCTGCGTTCGAGTGTCTTGTAGATTTTGTTCGTGTGGATGGGAAGCCCGAGGATTTAGCTTCGCTGCTGACTGCCGTAGAGAGCGATGCAGATCCAGGTGTGAGGCATGGCCTTGCAAGGCTACTTATTAACATGCCACCGTTCGAACCTGCGCAAAGACATCGTCTCGATACCGAAGCGGTTGTACATAGGTATGTGCATTTCTTAAAATATGTCATTGTATAAAGTTTTGTCTATAGTTTATTTCATGACTAAACCGCGCACTATATCAATGAGGTTCCATGCTTTCATACTAAGTAATGATGTTTTAGAAACTGATTGGTCTGGGGGAAAAGAAGGTTGTCACAATATTAAAAAAAAGATAAAGTTACTAAGAGGTGCTTGCTATGAAACTTAGTTTCTTGGGGTGTTTCTTAAATACAATTGATTGAAACCTGAAAAACTATTTTGAATTATCTGTTTTACTTATATTAATACTGTTTCTTCCATTACAGGCTATGGACTAACATTAACTGTAATTTGTCAAATGACGCTAGACTGAGGTGTGATCTCGTAGATTTATATTATACACTATATGGACTAAAGAGGCCAATATGCGTGCCCTTGCCCGAAATACAAGCAATGATGAAGCAAATGCATCATAAGGAAAGAGAAAGGATAGAAAGAGAGCGAGAGAGGGAGAAGGAGAGAGAAAAGGAAAGAGAAAGATTGGTAGAAGTGGAGGCTAAGCCAGTTATAAAGCAAGAGGTTGAAGATGTTAGTAAACATTTATGATTTTTCTCTTTACATGAAATTGATATTTTTGGGACACCATCAACTTTAATAAATACGCTAACAATAATGGAAGCGAAAAGAAAAAAAAAGTTTGAATCACATACTTTCATTTTCATGTTATATTAATTAGAGAATTAACTAAATGAGCGTAGTTTGTTAATGGTACTTCAAAACAGTTTCAAGGCAAAATTCTTTAAAAGATCTTATTATTTAAAAAGTAAATTAAATTTATTTAATTAATGAATTGACTGCTAAATAAAAATAAAATAAATAAAAACATCATCAGTCGCGTAACCAATCTTATCGTGCTCTCTTGTTCCAGTTAACTTACGAGCCAGTAGCTGGTCCCTCGGACGCTCCTATGCCTCTGGCACCGATGGACAAGATGAAGGATTCTCCTGTAGACGACATGCTGCCGGTGCCGTTATCCAACATCAAAGAGGAGGATATGAAAATAGATGTCACTACTGTGCCTCCGGAAATGCCTATAAGAGTTTATAGTGTAATTATTTCGTTTTGCTATTTTGTAATAGACATGTTATGGTCTACTCAGCCGATTTCAGCCACGGCGGCCAGTCTCAACGAAGACCAGCTAACTACGCAAGTGATAAGTGTGTGCTCAAACACAGGTGCACTCTCTGTTCCCTCACACTCCGACACGACCGGAGAGAGATCAAGCGTAGGAGCGATGGCTTTACGTGTTCTTCGCGGCACGCGTGTTTAGACCTCAATTTCTAAACTTCGGACTGTAAGAGTTTCGACTATTGAACTGAGACTGAGATTATATTAGATCGAAGTGACTTTTCTTATGTGACCATCATTAACATCATTATCACCGTGCGAAACAGCATCTTTTTAGCTAATATATGTTTTTTTTTTTAAATATGCCGTGGTCTAATAATATACAAGGTTATTTGTACTTAGTACAAAAGCCGAAACACTGTAAACGTATTAATAAAAGGACAGTCAATAAAATAAAAAAAAAAACAGAAATCAAAAAACGACTGGCTGTTTCTTAATTATTAAATAGTGTGTTCTATTTTTAAATTTTGACTGATATTTCAGATGAAATATACCATCATTTCAAGTCTATTGTAATCAGTTCTATTGCTGATCCTGAACAAAGGATTTTCAGGTTTCTTATTAAGTGAGAATAACTTTGTATATGAAACGTAGTAAGCACTCACCTCGCGGGTTCGTACCTGAACACCTGAGTGTTGTCGCCTCAATACCTACATAGAACAACACTATGAGATTCGCAAATTGTTGTTTTGAGTCTGGGTATTCTTTGCGTACGTTTGTATGAATGTTTGTTTAAGGTCCCCTGCAACACAACCTATATTCATAGTGCGAGATTTGTAATAAATAAAAAGAAATAATATAACATCGAAGCGATGCAAACGGTAAAAAGTTCTGCTGAAAAGATGATTTATATTACTTTTATATTTAATAGGATGATT
The DNA here is from genome assembly GCA_949316085.1 of Hypercompe scribonia. Taxonomy (NCBI): domain Eukaryota; kingdom Metazoa; phylum Arthropoda; class Insecta; order Lepidoptera; family Erebidae; genus Hypercompe; species Hypercompe scribonia. Next base: position 6,508,329 of record OX438972.1, on the reverse strand, counting down.
CTAAACGAGAGTTTATATCGGACAACGCAGTACCACTGCCTGGGATTCCAGGGACATCGGGGCCGATCGGCTTTGAACCTGGCATGTTCCGGCACGATAAAGATGACGTAGGCGTTCCTAAGGTAATTTTATTATTTGTATTATATAAACTATTTAACATCTGAACTGCCTTATTGTTATTCACCTAGTGCAGTTTATTTATCTTGATTTTCCATTATATTCAACTCCAATCATACATTGTCGTATCAACAATTTCTTGTCTTTAACAGTCCGTTGCTGGCCATAAACTTCTTCGTTTTCGTTTCGTATGTATCGCTGGCCAGTGCACTCATGTTGTCCTGCGAAGTTTCGTCTCTTAGTCACCTCTTAATATACCTAAATTGCAATGTGCACCACAGACTACATAATACAGTATAGTCCGTCTAACGGTTGCCTGGAAGAGATCGCAGACTGCGATAAGGCCGCCCATTGTACTAATATTTTTTGTTTGTATCCTACATTGTATGTTTCCTACTTATGGTGTGCAATAAAGAGTACCTATCGATCTATCTATCTATCTCTTTCCACACCCATGCGATGAATGAGAATGGTGACAGTCCGTATTTCTAATCCATCACCACACGGAGAACAACTCCAAATTTACTTCATTTATAAACTATCCCTCTTACTGGGGGTTACTTTCTGGTTGACAAACAAACCACAAACAAATATTCAAGAATGTTATGGTGAACGATCAGGCATACGTTTTCCATCAGGGCGTTCAAGTATAGTTCCCTCACGACGACCCTGTCTAGTGGCTCATAGGACCTATCTATTTAGTTTGAAATAAGACTGCCGCGTGCAAGTGATAAAGTTTAGTCACTTAATTAGAACACGATACTAACTCACGTTTCAATTTCGTACTGACCGTAGTAGAATAAGACACGATTATAAAACGCAGCTATACTCAACTCTATCGCAAAATAAATCTGATATTTTTTATAAGCCTGCCAAAGTGACTACTCTGCCTGATGGAAAGCATGAATATAACCCAAAAGTTACCAAGAGTCACCATACTCTTTGCGAATGCAGACAATATAGTATGGTGACTCATGTTATGGCGGCCCTAGTGAGATGATTTTTCACACCCCGCTTAGGGATGTAAAAGATACGACATAACAATCATTGTGGCAGTGTAAGGTTCACACACTTACCACGATAACCGTTACCCCTGCACCAATGGGTCTCTGATCTCGCACTTATGAACAAAATACGACAGCGTGAATGCTGTCGCTTTAGGTTGGTCTTCTGTGAGAGGATTGTTCTACCCCAGTCGAGTCGGCCCGTATATTATTTTTTATTTTTATTATTAATACTTCTTGCATTACATTTGCATGAGGCGGACTTAATGCCACATGACATTTTCTACCAGACACCCTCTAGGTGGTTTAGTAACTGACATGGCAGGTGCACGTGGGTCTTTAAGAGTAGCAATGAATAATTACTTATAAATTACAGTGAATTATATAGAAAAAAAAATCAATTTATCTAATTGATAATTATCTTTGTACAGACAAAGAAAAAGAAAAAGGAGAAAAAGAAGCACAAACACAAACATAAGCACAAACACAGCAGCAAGGACAAATCAAAAGAGCACAAGGATAAGGACCGCTCGTTACTTTCGAGGCCTTCCTCGAGCACCGAACACTTGAAGATTAAAGAGGAAACTCGCGAGACACTAAGCTCGTTCAGTTCCAGCCAAAGTCCTTCTGAAGATATCTCTTCGATGCCTAGCAATATGAGTTTTTAAAGCTAATCAAAGGGAAAGTATGAAAGTTTTAAACGTACAACTTAAACATCAATATGTTAATTTAAGTTAAATTTTTCGACATTTATCACTGTCTACTAAATTGGTCCATCATACATTTAAATATTCCAGAATAGATTCTCTTTCTCGAATCCTTTTTTTTACTTCATGATCCTAATCTGCTTTCGGATTGTGGCAATTTTGTCGTAGGTAGCATACGCCTAATGATCGCGGGTTTGATTAAATCGCTTTTATATTCAGTTAAACAAGTTTTTTTCCAACGTACTAATTTAATAAGTTCAACATGAATTGTTTAAAAGTTTATAAATACTTGTTTAGGAGTTAATTTGTAAGCGACATCGGGAAATAAGATCTAAACTGGCTTTAAAATATTTAGATTATTGGCAGAGATTGTATAGATTTTCCATGTTCTTCGTCTGATATACCAATATGTGATCAATCCGTAATTTTTAGTGGCATTTTTTATGTTACTTCTCGTAAAAAAAACAAGACACTATTTTACTTATTATTTTATTGCTTTTATTACTTATATATTTATTGTAATTATCTTACATAATATTACGTTTAGACTGGTTTGAATTAGCATAACTAGTTCGACGTTAGCATACTGATAGGATATGTTACCACTTAATATCTAAAATACGCAAGTCTGACTATTTTACGGTCAGAGAAAAATCAACCGATTCATCCAACATCAATTTAGTAAAACGAAACGTAGAGGATTGTATCTTGATTGTAGACAAGTATTGCATGCCAATTTATTACTCATGAAGTTAATTTACACAATAAATAACAAGACAGTTAATCGCTGTATTTTATTGGTTTCGTAACGTAACATGTAATTGTAGCTCTAAATTACTATATTACCCATAATACTAAATGTTTTTTGTTGCCGTTTATTACAATCAGTATTTATTTGTATTCCGAACGCATCTTTTGTATTTTGTAATGTATATGGTAAAATTTCTTAGATGAGAAAGTCGGTAAAAATACCAACAAAAGTTTACGTACCTATTTACTAAGCCATATTTAACGTTATATTGATTTAAATTTCCACCATTTTGTCAGATATATAGTTTTGTGCGTCAGTAATCGTGGCGTTTCAAACAGTGTCGCGATATTGGAAACTAACTCTGGAAAACAATTTATGTAGCGTTTTAATCAGACGAGTGGAGGCATTGTTTACGATTGGGAATATTAAAAGTGCTGATCAATAATTGTGTTTCTATGTAAACAGTCCATAATAACTTAATTCTTTACATTTAAAACATTTAATACTGAGAAAGAAATTATTATCGCCACATATCGTCTTTCGTTTTGTAATTTGTAAGCAACTTCGACTGATAATTTATGAATAAATACGTTTTGTTCTAATACTATCAAGTATATTTAAGTCCTAGTAAAGGTATGAGAAAATGTTTATTGAATAAGTGAATAAATATAATTTGTACCTATTTTGTTTTATTTCTTTCTTTTAATAACAATTCTACCAAAATTATTTTTTTATTCTTTTTTGTTTTTATACAAACATTCATATAGCTCATAAAGTTAATTGTTATTAGTGACCTTGACTGCTAAGACAGAGGCCGTATGTTCAATCCCCCACAGGACAAAAAATTGATACGCGAGAAAGTTATCGACAACATTTATATATTTAATAATATATAAGTATGTTAATCGGTAGTCTTATTACCAAGTTCAGTTCAACTTAACGAAGAAGGTGAATAAGATAAGTGTGTTAAAAAGTATTCAACCTTCAAAATGACCGGGCAAACACCCATAGTGGACCATAAATAACAAAAAGCATGCATTTCTTTGCATCTTTGTCGCGTTCGAATTTCAAAAATTTTGATTACTCAAATACTTCTTTATACGCCTCTTCTGTTAATAACATCTAAAGTGAAAATATACTTATTTTGTGAACATGTGACACCATACGGATGCCGTCACTCGAGCGGTTAGCTTGTAAGGTAACTTTAAACTGTGGCTTAGTATCCAATTACTTAACAATCCAGTTCCTAATCTATTTTAGAAATAGAAATGTGACCGTTGCGGTATAAAGTTACTCCTTTTATTAACATTTGTCCTCTATAATGTAGTGAATGCAAAAGGCAATTACCGCACTAGAAATATTTGATGTGTCGCGGAGGAATTTACTTACGGGCATGACACGGCCATAACGTACTCTCAAATTCAGAACAACAATTTTTATCGTGGGTATCGAATTCACTACACTCAGCACAGTAGGAAACAACGAGGTTCTTTCTCAGCACTATATCCGTGAAATACTAAACCTGAACGTGAAGATTACACTATAATTTACCGCATCTACGGCTTTCATTGACTAAACATACACATCAACATCATTTGAGGCCACTACTGGACATAGGTCTCTCCTTCTAAAGGAGGTTTTAGTCTACTATTCCACGCTAGAGCTAGACGGGTTAACATAGGATTTGTTTCAAGTTAGGAGGGATCTGGATGTCGTAATAATAGCTGTTCCCGGATCCCTCCTATGTCAGGCGCAGAGTGGCACACCGTGTGGTTTTAGGCGGTCCGATTCCGACACACCACCCCGCCGTAAACCCCGGTGGGGTGACGGCTCAAGGGGATTTCCACAGGTTAAAAAAAAAAAGATTTGTTTCAAGTCTTCCTTTTTTACAATGATGTTGTCCTGCGTAGTTTGCTCGCTTAGTCACCTCTTACGACACCCATAGGATGAACAGGGGTGGTGACGCTCCGTATTGCTAGTCCATCATATATAATTACCGCAGAAAATTGAAAGGAACAGGAGAGTAAGCTAACATTAATTCCACTACAGATTGAGTACAAGGTAAGTCTTAATTTTACAGTGCATACAACACGACGGCACAATATTATGTACGTTTTATCAATAGAATTAACATGACGAACTGTGTACGCAAGTAGAGTTAAGTGTCGCAAGATTTAATATATTAATAGACGCACAATGTCACGTCTCTTATCGTACGTATTTAATAAGTACAATAGGTTGAATGATTATTTTCCGAAGACTGAGCCCAAATTACTGCAAATGTACACCGTGAAGGCAAAGAAATAACTAAAAGTTAGTAGTCGATCGATAGTTAAATGAACTTATATTTAGAAAATCCCTAATAACCATTATATTTACCAGGCCTTGTGCCTACTGAGCCTTCTTTTAGAATGGGCTAATAGGAAAGTTTAAAGGCTAACAAACACTTGGTACACTTCGGTAAATTATGATAAGATATATACAATAGTATAGATACCAACATATTTTGCATGGGTTGATTTTCAGTACAAAAAAGCCAGTGTATGGCTTTCCCATACCCAAAGGTGTTGTTTATTCCTTAATCACAATTTATTGAAATAAGTTCAGAGGTTTAGCTGTGAAACCTAACAGACAGACGAGGACAGCGTTAATTTTGTTAAATAATATTAGTCAATTTGAAACAAACTTTATTTATTTATATAAAATTTCAAGATAAATTTAAAGGTATTGCATAATTATCTCATTACTCGTGACTCAAAAGCAAACCTTTCCGAGAAAACTGTTACACCTTTTTTAACAATTTTATCAGAACTATGATATTGTTACCATTTTTTATTAAGAAAGAGTTCACGAGTATATGCGATGTTTAGAGTTTAATTTTACAACACTATTTAACATGTGTTAACACATAAATAATTAGATATATTAGTTCAAAACACTATACTACGTTATTTAACCGCTAAAAATTGATTAGATGGAATGTCATTTAAATGAAACCTTATAACAGCGAAGTGTTGTGACGTACTACACAGTCATGCCGACGAAGAGGACTCAGTCTTGTTTTAGGTCGCTTACGGGTAACATTGCATAATTGTTTTATCTAGTAGCTTTTAACTAAAATATCGGAAGATAAAAAAATTTTGTTATTAGTGCAATAATGGCAACTGTTACTAATGGTAAATTGAATGGATATTCGGTGGAATCGACCAAGAAGCCCTTAGATGTCGTTATCGTTGGCGGTGGATTGGTAAGAATAAAATAAGTCTGTTTCTTATTAGTATAGAACAAGTGTTTTTAGTTTCATGATTAAACAGTTGTACATTAGTTGTAAATGTATCTTTAACCGTCGATCAAATAAAGTTAAATAAATGTTTACTTTTATTTAATTAATTGAAAATGTCAAATATGTTTTTTAAATATGGAATGAAATTGAATGAACATCGTTAACCGAAATTCTGACTTTTCCTTTGAACATGCAACTGTTGCTATTTTAGCACAGCTGTAGTAAAAAATATTTATTCGCTGTTTTTTGAAAAATAAGGGGATCCATTTTTGTAGTGTTATTCTTTAGCAATAATTTATTACTGTATTAAACTTTCTACTTAGTTTTTTCATACCTATTTAATTCTAATTACAAAGCAAGATATAGTGGGTTTGATTCTCATTTGTGACCAATTACTGTGATGAGTACGATCAATATTGTTATGTGTCAGGGTGTAATTTATTTGTAGCGTCTCATCATCATCATCAACAGATGTTAACAGTCCACTGCTGGACATAAGCCTCTCCTTAGCAAGGAGATTTTTGCCTCCTATACCACGCTGGCCAGACGGGTTGGTGTAGGGGTTGCTTCAAGTTTCCCTTCTCTTTCCGGTGCTCCTGTCCCGTGCAGTTTATTGCCTTAGTCGTCTCTAACGACATCCACTAGGTGAATAATAGAATAATTTTATTATGTATTTACGAATATACAATTATGCTTATCATCAAATCAGCAAATAGGCTACCACAGTACTAGCTATGATCAGTTTTGATCAGTTTGCTTTGTGTAAGACGTGTGAGGTTTTTATGACATAATTATTAGTATATTTTAAATAATTTATCTAAAATTTCAATTCAATACATTATGTAACTATCTTATCACTATTCACGAAATTATACATGGCCACAGTACACATGCGAGTATTATCTCGAAGTTATTTGCGCAGTTTCACAAAGTCTTAACTAAAGCCCACATTTATATTTAACCGACTTCAAAAAAGGAAAAGGCTCTATGTTCCATTGTATGTAATTTTTTTGAATGTTATTCTTGCTATTTTTGGCTTGGCACCGACTTCAAACAGATTTTAGGTACCAGCTCATATTATCACAATATTTTATTTTAATGAATAGGTAATTAGATTAAGACAAGAATTGTATCATAGTATTTTTATAATTTAACTGAAAATGGCTAAATTATAATTAGTTACTAAGTAAACTTTTGATTTAGGTAGTTAGAAAAGTCACACATTTTTTAAATATAGACAATTCAGTTAATGTTTCACTTTTTAGTGTTTCTAGGTAGATTCTGTTTTTTTTAAAGATGGTTTAGTTTATTTTATAAAAATACAAAAATTGTGGTTAATATTGCAAAAAATAATTGCGTTACTAAAAGTTTCTTCAACCGAAACGAATTATTTAGTTATGTTTTTTGAGTCACAATATTTGCATTTAAATGAAACTTGACATACTTTTAGAGGAATAAAATATTAGCTAACAATACAAGAGAATAGAGACGTTAGCAATTATCGAAAGAGAATCGACGTAAAGAACTTGCATCTTATCTATGGGGACAGATTCTAATTTAAATGAAACTGCCTTCGATTTTATTGCTTTCCATATCACTCAGCAGTTCTTGCGCATTTACATAAACATGCATGAATACATTCATATATAATACTTTTGCCTGAGATCCTGGGTTCCATTCCCACTGAGGACATTGTGTGATGATTTGTATCTCGGTTAAAAGTAGTCTAGTCAATATATTACAGGCTCCGTCTAGTTTGGGCACAGACAACCGCGTGTAAGAGTTGCAAATTTGTTATTGTTACATGTATTATGTATTATTTAATATCAACACTTTTAGCATTTTTATACTTCGATAAAACTAAACTTATTCTTATTCATTGATCTTTCAATTATTTCAAATTTTTAGTAATGATTAGAGATCTTTATATCTCATTTGTCTTAGTGGACATATAATTGTCCAATAAAAAGGAGCGTAAGATTAGAAGAAACCCAGTTATGTGTTTTAATACGTTAACTTTTTTATATTATTGTTTTATATTCAAGAATCAATATAAATTTTGATTAATGTCTGAATTAACCAATTAGGGAACAGCTATTATTCTGGAAAATAACTCGTGGAAGAGTCCACGAGTATGAAATAATAGATACTTATAAATTTTCTAGGTTGGGTCTTTGGAGGCGTTATATTCGGCAAGAAGGGGGCATCGTGTAAGACTTTACGAATACCGTGATGGTAAGTACGTTTCTTACTATTAAGTGCTAGCAAAATAGTAACTACTAAGAGAGACCCCATAAGAAAAATGTTCAGTAATGGATCGCGGATCTCTAGTGGATCTTCCATGAAGAACCCTCAATTCTCAAATATATATAAAAGTTTAACTTGAGTACAAAGAGTAATATGAATAAACAACATTTTTTTCTAATCGATGGGTGGCCCTAACCATTGGGCCTTATATGTATGTAAGGCTCATGAATGGTAAAGGTACTCAATAGGGTACTACTAGATATTTCTCCTTCTAACAATCTGCCACGATGAAGTAAATTTAGAAATCCCATCTAGGACTCCTCTACTATAAATTTCTTTCAGTTGCAGAGAATAAAGTCTCATATTACATATGTCTAAAAATAGAAGTTATGTTATACTTCTTGAAGATCCTAGAGTTATAAGAGAGTCCATAAGTCTTTAACCGATCGACTAGGAAAAGCAAAATTTCAAACCCGGATTGCAAACGAAATCTCACCTGGATACTCCCCATACGCTCTCTAAACTAAGACAAATCCCGGGAAACCCGGACGGATGGCAGCCCTAGCGTTATATCATAATGCGGAAACGAATGCGCGAAATATCGATTTTGTTTTGCAGAATATATTATGTATTTTTTTATCGAACTAACAACCGGTTTATAGTCGTGATGTGATCAAGATTAGCATTAGATACTGATTTTGCTAAAATAATTGTGTTGCGTCTGAGTAACATTTATAATAATTTCTGAGCGCAACAGACATATAAGCCAAGTAATGTACACTGAAGTGACTTAGCCCTATTCTATTATAAAATAGTGGATAATTAGGTCATACAGAACGAAAATACCAAAACTATGGGTGTTAAACTAGGCTTCTATAATTAATAATGCTTTTTACTAGGGTATTCTAAAGTACATTAAGTGTTGACATGAATCGAAACTCAAAACCAAATTGCCGAGAAAACCAGAGAGTTTAGAGGCACAAGCTTTATAGAATTTTAATGTAGTAAATAAAAACCATTTATTTTTGTTCGTCTTAGAAGTCGTGACATAGGCATTAACTCACATTTGTAATGTCATATTTATCACTTTTGATATGCGCTCATGTTTATCTGGAGAAGCAAGATATCAAAGTGAAATATTTACTATATATTATAAAATAAGTAATATCATATCTGAAGATAATAAAACAGTTGGTACCAAATTAGAACCTTGGAAAACACTGAAAATAGAAAGATTTCAATTTCTTTATAACAATTCTTTGTTGCTGTTTAGTCAGGTGTGATGGTCACACCGAGTAGAGTGGACCAAATTCGCCTAAACGATAACGTTGGAGTTTTTCTATTTAGAGTTAATTCTATGTTGGACTAATAGATTTATTAGTCCAACATAGAATTAACTCATAGAATACTTATAGAAACTTATAGAAACTTATAGAATTAACATAGAATTATTGAATTAACGAGTAGTACAAAAGTATATGCATAGTGAGCCCCAAATTTTTTTTGTAAAGACATCCCCGCTCTATGTATACATCTTGTGCCGCGGGGAACTTTGCAAATATCAATCGAACGGGCATAAAGAGTACCCAAACTCAAAAAAACTGTTTGTGTATCAAACAAAGTGTTGTTCCATGTAAGAATCGTTCCGACGTTGATACTACCGCTTAAACCATTGTGCCATCTGGACAGTCCGGTCACATTCTGGCCCAGGAACATGATGGATTGGATATTACAACTATTTAGCCTTAATATAGGTATAGAATAATTTAAGATTTTCTTTGATATTAAATTTGTTTTTTGTAGTTTACTTTTATATCAGTCCATAATTATAACTCAGGCATGATCGTGTCGATTGTACATAAACAGCGGCAATGTTTTACGTGACTTTTAATTTTTCTTTATACACTATAATATACCTAACTAAATAAAAAAAATGTGTGTGTGTACTAGCGTACACTCGTAAGAAGTGAAACTTCTTTATGACGTTATTTTTCAAAAAAATAATTTAAACCCGTCCGAAGTCGATGCAATCGCCACCTGGATTTCAAAAATGTAACTACTCAAAACGGGCCGCAAAATACATTGGGGACATTTACCAATCCCTACTCCGCTGGAGAAAGTATACTTCGAATCACGCGTGGTAGAGTTAAGAAAAAGATGGCGCGTAACGGAGAAATGTGACGCGTAACGAAAAAGTGAACATACGCTACGAAGTGTAACATACACTAAATTTTTTTCCAACCCCGATAAAGAAGTTTCACTTCAATAAGGTTTTTGGGTTGTGGGAACTCATTCGTTTATTATTTTAAGAATATACTAGTAAAAGACTTGATCATTATCAAGTAAATTATTTAAATAGTTAAAAATAAAACTAAATTATAACACACAGATATAAGAAACACTCCTCAGGCGAGAGGGAGATCAATAAATTTGGCATTGTCAGTTCGAGGAAGACGTGCGTTAAAGGATGTTGGACTTGAAGCACATATGATAGAGCAACATGGGATCCCTATGACTGGAAGAAGAATCCACAGGCTCGATGGATCTACATACGTCATACCTTACGATGCACTCTCTAATCAGGTTTGCTATAAAACTGATTTATTCTCATTTTAGATTTGCTGGTGGTTTAATTTTTTTAGTTAGTTGAATTTTACTCCTAAATTTATTTAATTTTAAAACTTGCATAAATTGAGATATATAAGAGAAATTATATAAAGACATGTAACAGAATAAAAGATATTGTTGGCTGATATTTTGATTAAAAAATTAACTAAGAATTAAACAACAATAAGTAACAATTTTAATTTCTCCACATATATATTTACAATTATACATTTTTATTTCGTTATATTTATTTCCAATTCGAGTAGCGACTTGTAGATAGCTCGTTTTACATAAAAATCGGTCAGCTGCTTAAAAAGTAATTTTTAAATAGAAAATTTAATCCTTAATTTATAAAAACTATTTACATTACTTAATGTTTTCTTATTTTTTGTAGTGTATCTTTTCTGTGGGAAGAAATTATTTAAACAGCCTTCTTTTGCAAGGTAAGCTATAATTATAAAATCAGTCTAAAATAGTGGTTTAGAAATGTATCCAGAGATTTCATCAAACCTAGTCATCAACAATCCACCGCTAGGGCCACCGGCATAGGCGTCTCCTTGGCAAGGGAATATTGGCCTATTATATCATTACAGCACGCTTGGCCAGACGAATTGATTTCTTCCCAGTTTTCTTTCTCTTTGTAGCGATGTTGTCCTGCCTAGTATGTTCACTTAGTCACCTCTTTCGACACCCATGGAATGACATTCTGTATTCTTAATTCATTATCACATGTACCCAGAGCCAAAGGACCCAGAGGTTCAATTAAAACGAATAACTTTTCTTTGTTAAGTTGGACTGTCACTATAATAGTCGTGTCTATCAGCCGAACTAGAACTCTTTCAAAACAAAAATTGATGGCCCGATGATGGGAGATTACTCCGCATCAATAAAAATTTGCTTCGATTCGGCTTCACAAAATGCCGAGGTATGTACAAAATGCGCGGGACGTATCAAATGCGCTTTGATTGGATATTTCAAGGTCAAACTTAGAATGCATCTAAGCGATGTGACGGGAAGAAGTAAGAACCTTGATCGATATTTAATTGGATGATTTAGATATTTTATTTTTATGTTTTTAATATTTGTAAATAAATGCTCTTAAATAACAATCACCTTTCATTAATACTGAACAACTTTTCTTATAACTTTTACCAGTTTTATGATTTATGTAGCAGTTACCCGCAATGTATACGGTTGTTTGTAATATTATCAACAGAAAGCGTTGGCAGTGATTTTATCGTGCAATGGTTTGGTTATACGTTAGAATATGTAAACTTTAATAATTTATTAATAAATTTAACTCGCTCTGAGGTATTGAAGTTTTTTAACGGGTATCACTGCGCTCTGGCGTACTTTGTGCCGATAAGATGGCGTGAAGTGCTTGGACTTCGTGAAAAAACATTTAAGGGACACTCTTCTTTATCCTTGCGCGCGTTCAGTCTCACCGGCAAAAACACAGTCTAATTTAAAACTACACAATCAGTAATTTTACGAGAAAGTTAATTATTTTGCGGAGCGTCACAAGTGCGTATCATCCGCATTTTTCCCTTTCGGGACATTAAGGAATCCTTTTACATAAACATTCATTAGTAATACACCACTTTTTTAAAGAAATATCTTTGCATCAATAAAAAAAATCAAAAGATAATATCGACAATCCATCCATACGATGAACAACGACATCCATATGATGATATCCAAGTAATATCGACTTACTAATCACAACACTATCGATACGCGTGCGTAATTAGACACAGACAACTATTGTAATTTGCGAGATAAGCGAAAGGGACATTTCAACAAAACGTCAATGCTTGCTTAGTTACTATTACTTTGCACCTTTAGGTCACCAGTATAAGTTGAACTCCGGTAAATTCAAAATATGTTATCATAATAAAAATAAAAGGAACCTGTTGAAATGAAATATTATGGCTATGTTGATAACTAGATGTCTTAGCTGACTCGTCCCACCATTTTCTGCACAGGAAGTCATTTTCAATGCATTTTGAATATAAAACTACTTTTACTTTGCCAAGAATTCGGCGTGCCTATGGGTCACAAACTTGGCCAATACTGGTGTCGCGATTCTTAGCGGGACTTTTATTACTAGCTATAAAAAGTATGTGTGGCGTACCTTTGTGGTCCTGTATGCGGCATCTATAAGGGGTAATCTGTGGAGATACCACTCCTTAATAGTTAGGAGATGGAGTATAATTTGTCCAATATCATATGTATGTATATATGTACCTTTATTTGTATTTTAACTTAGATGGGGCCATCATTAAGAAAGTGGCTACAAAATCTACAAACTTTAAGGGTCCATTTGCTAGGGCCCTTAAGGACTCCTCCTCCGCCAATGCAGAGGTTGTCACGACCCTCATTGGAGACGTCCATGCTCCCGTCAATGACCTTCTTGATCGTAGACAGAAGAACGAGGGCAACATTCCATCTGTCAGGGAATCGGAGGTAGGGGCGGCTCTTCTATGGATCCGTTCCCAGAGCATCGCTCCGGGCCGGACGGGATACCTGTCTGAGTGCTGGCCCGAACCTTCGACCATATGATAGACCGCCTCAGGAAGGTGTTAGACGTTAGCTTGGCGACTAGATGCTTACCTCAATGCTGGAAAAGTGGGTTGGCCTGCCGATACAGTCACGGCCTATAGACCCGTCGTCTTGTTGGACGAGGCTTATAAGATTAATCATGGTAGTTTAGGTTAGTGGTTTGGATGAGTAGGAATTTGGCGTTGCTGTAAATGAAACCTTTAGAAGGCCTAGTGTGTGATTGATTATCACGGCGAACACGTTGGTGACGATCGAGTAAATATGAAAAAAATCACACTATAAATTGAACGGAGAATGCTGCCGATGCATAAATTTCTAAAGGTGTAATGTGACTTTATTTCACGTCTACTTGATCGTCATAGCCTTCAGATAGCTGATAGGCTGTTTAGATAGGTACTATGACACCTTTGCTTTTGTAATCATTTTCATTTGCTCGATTCTATTTGATCACATACACAATTCTCAGAGCCCCGTCGACCGGAGTCTATACTCAGTTTCAATACGTGTTTCAAACCAATACAGTTGTTCACATCAGCAGTAGTAACATATGCAGGTGATCGTTTTCTATAGGTTCCTGCCTCTCGCGACTTGTATAAAATAGTTAATATAATACACTAAAAATGTAATGTAGGACCAAATTTAAACTGATTTTAGATACCTAGGACATCGTTTTAATAAAATTTTAGTTAAATTAAGATTTGGATAAGAATTGTCACATAGTCATTTAGCAAATAAGTCATAACAACTTATGAACGCATGATGCTTGATGGTTAAGTTAAATAATTTCATATTTATGTTGATTTAGAGTTTTATTGAGAATAGCTAAATTGTAATTATTAAGTCAATTTTCGTTTTAAAAAGTTTGTGTATTTGGAACAAAATAATTAATATTATTTTTCGCTTTTAGTATTTCTAGGTAGGAAGTTACCTTTTAATTCTATTTTAAGCTGATTTAGTTTTGTTTATGAACTCCTTATGTACGTTATCAATGGGTAACGACACGTGCTGAGGTTACGTTGCTTGTAGTGGTGTAAGCAAATGGGAGTGGAAATGGCCATTGTTTATGTCAGTGATTAGATTTTAAGTTATAACGCATAATTGCTTCCTATAATAGCCTCTGTGTTAAAATAATTTACATGTATTATGTACGATAACCTCACAATGTGATAACGTACTCCTAGCTTATACCGGCCACGGCGACCAGTCTCAACTGACCCCAGCCAACTACTTAAGAGATATTATAGTGTACAAGTTTATGCACGGGGGTTAAGACCTTAATTTCCAAACTCCGGGCTGTTATTAAACATTTCCATAATCAGAAAAACTCAATTACACTTTTCTGACCCGACCCAGAATCGAACCCGTGACTTCTTGATCAACATTCGCAACAACGCTAACCGCTAGAGCAAGGAGAATTTTAAACGTAAAATAAGCAGGTCAATGTACGAAGCACTCGTACAATAATTTAATGATAGACAGTTTCAGCATGTAAAAATTTTTAATTAGGTCTTTGTGTCATGTTATGTTATCAGTACAATTGATTTATTACGACAACATATTAATGTAACTTTTTTTATTGTAACTTCATGGGCTATCTTGCTTTATATAATAATACTAGCGACCCGCCCCGACTGCGTACGGGTGTATTGCTGATACTAAATATACTACGAGTACAGAATGCGAAATCTACAACGTGAACCTTGTTTATGATTAGACATTAGACAAAATATTGTTTGCAATTTCGAAAAGCTTGTTTTGTCTTAAAAAAGAATTCACTTTATTATATAAATACTATTATACAATTTTAAATATTTCAACTATTCTGAAACAGTCTATTATTAACCATTTTTTCTCGCAAAAAGTAAAAGATTAAAATGGTTATTGTGGGCTATCATTTGGAGATAGACATACACTACCGTAGATTTTTTTGTAAATCTTTTTAAGGTGTACAATATTGTAGTACATTATTTGGATCTATCTCGTAAGTTTTTTATTACGACATTACATTAGAAACCACTAAAATTATCAGTGTTTCTGTACTACATTATGTATGTGTTATACATATAAGCATTCATATTGAATCGTTCTATTTATTTAGCAAAACCGCATCAATGTTTATTACGTAGTTTTATAGATCTAAGCATATACAGACAGACAGTGGGAAGTGATTTTGTTTTATACTATGTAGTGATGTGATCTTAATGCCTGAGACATTCTGTCTGTCAGCCGCCTTTGACGATGCTTAAATTTAATAGGTACCTTTAAGTATTGAAAACAAGATAAATTAATAATTAATAAAACTGTTTAGTTAATAATAAGACAGTAAATCAATGTTGGGTTGGTGGATATGCTTTTTGGTAGAATCGTTTTGTGCTTTTCATGTTCACTTTATTGAAATAAATTAAATGTGTTGATGTCGTATCTATTCAATCTTTCGCCGTCCACTGCTGAACGAAGGTCTCCCCCAATGTCGTATACCTTATGTTCATATGCGAAAACAAAATAAAACAATAGTCCCCCATAACATTATTTTATTGTATTATAATTATTTTTCTATGTTATTACAGAGTCCGAAAAATATACTAACGTCGAACGGTACTTCAACCATAAATTAGTGGATGCATACCTAAGTAAAGGACAATTAACCTTTCAAAAGTTAGTAAACTTCAAATAATAAATATTTTATTAAATTAACACGTACATATTAATCACATATAATGTAATCTGTTAAATAGGACAGACACTGCAGAAAAAATACAAGTTAGCGCAGATCTAGTTATTGGCGCTGATGGTGCCTTCTCTGGAGTTCGTAAAGCAATGATGAAGCAGCCACTCTTTGACTACAGTCAAAAATATATTGAACACGGCTATATAGAACTTTGCATACCAGCCGATGATAACGGAAGCGTAAGTCTCACTTTTTCTCTCTTTTTATTTTCTTGGATTTTTCCTCAAGAGTTGTGTTTTGATACCATATTTCTAGCATTAAACAAAAGAAACATAAAATGTATCCGGCAAGAAGAATACAAAAATGTAAACCAAGATCTAATACATCTATACCTTTAAAGGCCTTTGGATGTCTTTTAATTACGCTATAACTTCTTAAGTGAATGGTTTTCAAGTGATTCTTTATCAGTCCGCTCTCAAACATGCGATTTGCATATTTTTGAAAAATATGTCTGTAACGAAAACCTCTATCTGCGTACATGACAATTATGTGAGAGCTAGAGAAACTCCACGGTTCTAAATAAGGTTTACCTTCTTGGTCTAAATATTCGTACTCTTTCAGTGAATAACTGTATTCTATCTCGATAGCGTAATATTTTTTGGTATTTGCAACGTATTTTAAAGCGCCTTCGGTAAATGTGCAGTTATGAATAGGTTCTCCAACTGGTAAATTTTGGTTTAAAGCAAATTTATAGTACATTCGTGTATTATCACTAATACATGGCTTATATGGTAGATTTTTCAAATTATTTGCGCTAATTGAATGTGGACTTTCATGAACATGAACAGTTATTAAACTAAATAGAGCCGTGTTATAGAAATTGATAATAAAGAACGTGAACCAAGACCAACAAAATATTATCTTTCTAAAATGTATGTTTCTTGACAATCCTGCATTAGCGTTGCCGAAAAAATAGCCCCATAAATTAAGAATGGAAGTTGTATTGTCGGTCCATAATCTTTTTAGTAACAGACAAACAATAATAACCAAAACGAGTGAGGATCCTATCAATAACCAAATGCGTGGAGTGAATTCTTTGTATAGTCTATTCCATACATGACTTCTTATTGTTGGTGTAAATAAATTGTACGATGCATAATTAAAACCAGACAGAAAATCGAACAACTCAACCCTGTTTTTTGTTAATGCATAACCGCCAGCTGCTAAATCTGCTTGATCTGTATCAAGATAATTCAAAAGCCCAGTAGATGTTCTATTTTGTAGGACCACACCATAAGTTGTTTCCTCTTGATTAATCACTTTATACTGTATTGTAAAACCTTCGCGTGTTGCAGTGGTGTCTAACACAAATTGCTCCAAACCAGGTACAAATTTGCCGTAGACAGTGAAATTACTCAATTCAGAAATAAAATTTGGTACGTCGTCATGTGCCACCACTCTAACACTACAATTATTGAGTTTACGTGGAATATTATTAGGGAACTCGTAAATACTTTCTACATTTTTACAAGTACCTAAAATAATCTTTTCAACATAGTTGCCACAATTTGAATTGTTGAAGGGATAGTATGTATATATCAATGCATCGTCTTCTACGATCTGTATAAGTATTACATTGTAAATATTGTACTTAGAAAATAGTTTGAAAATTATTTCAATTTCCTCTTCGTTATCTAAGTTGTCCACTTGCATGATGAATTTGGCTCTGGGATTCCAAAACACATTTCTTGTCAAGATACGTAAGCCAGAACTCAAGTCCATTACATTTTTGGTTGTTATAATGTACATATTTGTCCAAATGTACCAGTTAGAGTCATCGGCGTAAAATGATCGCACATTGATTTTGTAACACAAATTTTCAGCATTAGCATATTTTATTAATTCATTCACGTTTGAACTGGGATTAACAAAAGTTATAAGTTTGCCACAAAGGTAGTTTTTTTTTATAATATTATTTATGCACTCATTACTATTGTAACTTTGTTTTTGATTTAAATTAAATATATCATTGTCATAACCGACAACAAATGTTATTGAATTCAAAACGAACAGTATGAAATACATTACAATGATGACTTGTTGACTCATGTTGTTTGCCTTAACTTATATACAAACTGTCAGGTGCTACACCAGGTATTATATCTGTCCTATTTTATATGATAAATGACTACTTAACCACATATTAATAGTAATTTATGGTCCTTTTAATGGCCCATTAAAGTACGATATCCTTTAAATTATAATTAAAAGGATATCAGACTTAAGTGAATCACGTGAATATTTTATGACGCCACCTAAGAGTACCTGAATAAAATTTACCTTGACGTTTTGAAATTATAGTATTTTAATCAGTTGTACACGATTTATTTCAAGCAATTTAGTAGAATTTATTTAAAATAGATACTTAGACAATTGCAAAGGCTACAACAGTTGTATTTTTCTTTCCAATTCGTTGAGTACTATTACTATTTTTTTTTCAAAAACAAGCCTCCACTTCTGAAAAAAACACAGTCAATAACATGTAGCCAAAGAAAAGATATACCGTACTGTCGGGTTGTTGGATTATGACTATCACGTTTTTTTTTATATATTATGTTGAAGATATAACATACTGTCGGGTTGGTAGACTACGACAATTACTACTTTTAATATACCATTTTATTCAAAAGTTAACTACTAACTCAAAATATTTATTTTGAATCTCTATTTAGTAGCAAACATTAAAAACCTCAAACCATCACAGGTAGAGCGGACTTGAAAGAGTGATGTATATTTATATTTTATTTAGTTTCAGATGCCAGCAAACTACCTACACATTTGGCCCAGGGGCGAGTTTATGATGATTGCACTACCTAACCAAGATTGCTCTTGGACCGTTACACTTTTTATGCCATTTACCAATTTTAAAAATTTAGATACTCCAAAGAAGCTTTTAGAATTCTTTAACAAATACTTCCCAGATTCAATCCCGTTAATAGGAGAGAAAAAACTTATTGAAGACTTCTTTGCTGGTTCTCCTTCACCGTTGGTTGCTATTAAGGTATGTTACATGGTGGAAACATTTTATGCAATTGTGAACGTTGTTATATATTTTGTGTTTACTGAAAGGATTTACGGATTAAGAATAGAGAGAGTCAACTCCGAGTGTCGTATGAGCCTACTAAAGGAGCAAACTACACATAATAATAGCACTGCTAAGAAAAAAACTTGAAACAAACGATAAACCAACAATTGTAGGCCAAAACCTCCTTTCTAAAGAAAATTCTTTGTCCAGCAGTGGACTATTACAAGTTGTTGCTGATGTCTAATATAACTCAACGGTAATGTAAATTCAATGAAAACTACAAAGTGATTAATATTCCTTTAATTCTAAGCTTAAATGAGTTTTTTTTTCGTCGTTACAGTGCCGACCTTATCATGTAGCAGATAAGGCAGTACTGATAGGTGATGCAGCTCATGCTGTGGTACCTTTCTATGGACAAGGTATGAATGCAGGTTTTGAGGACTGCACACTACTCAACGAGCTTTTTCAAAAATATAACGATAACGTGGATGATATTCTTAATGAATTCTCCAACATCCGATGGGAAGATACTTTTGCAGTTAGCGATTTGGCCATGTATAACTATATCGAGGTGAGAAAAAGAGTTTTTACTTATATATTTCATTATATTTATTTATCTATGGAGGCTTTTTGTTAGCAACGTGATCACATTTTGTTTCACATTTATTAGTTTCTAAGCTTCCTCGGAAAGTAATTAGATAAATTAACAAATATATTAAGACTAAAGAAGTTTGGTTTTTCCAAAGATCTAAATTTTACCAGTATAACTTTAAACATTTTTTTTAAATATATATTGTTACTTACACAGTCAAGATTTCGTTAATTTCTATTTATATTTACATGTCAATTGAGGATTATATACTATACGAATCAAATTATTCTGTAGTTGGTTAGACTGATCAATTCAGTAAAATAATAATAAATACAATAGTCCTCCTAATTCAAACCCAGGTTACGGTTTCTGATAAAGTATAGATTCTTTATAAATGAAGAACTACTGGCCAAGATTATAACAACAGAATGGAGAAATTAGTATTATGATTTATATTTTCAGATGCGGGACCTTGTAACACGTCCGTCTTATCGTCTCAGGAAAGCATTCGATGAATTTATGTACAGGCTCCTGCCCCAAACCTGGGTACCTCTCTATAATTCTGTGACATTTACTACTATGCCATACAACCAATGTGTAAAAAATCGTAGCTGGCAAGACAAGGTGATGGCAACTATAATTTGATATTGGAACACACAACGTAATTCTCAGAAAGTAAAAGAGGTTAATCGCGTGCTCAAATTATGCGTAAATTGCTTTTAACAATCTCCAAACATTACTATTAAACACACATACATTTTCTGTGTGGTGACGGTTTAATAATACAGGGGTTTCGTAAGAGGCGACTAAAGGAGCAAATTATGCAGGACCACCGCAAGAGACCCCGTCGGCAAATATCCTTTACCAATCAAGGGGTTAGGCTAGCATGGTATAGAAGGTCAAAATCTATTTGCCAAGAAAAGGTCTATGCCCAGCAGTGGACTATTAAAGGCTATTGATGTGTGACACATTATGAACTCTATTTTTAAATATTTGTTTTCGGGTAACGGATTTTTTTTAAAACTTAAATTGCTTTTGATAACTCATATTAAGTAATATTAACACTTTTAAGTAACTATTGTAGTAACTGACACTTTTGTAGGTATTACCTAGAAAATTATGTTATTTTACAGATGTTGCAAAGAATAATTACGATTGGGGGTATAATTGCAGTAGCTGGAGTTGCATTTACATGGAGGCAAAATAAATATTATGAATAAAATGAACATTTTTTCATTATTTTCTACATGTTTAATGTCCCAAAAACCTTGGCTTTGTTTTAATTCTTCTGCTGCCAAATATTATGCGTGTTAAAAGCTATTACCACAGCCTTCACTACGAACATAGTGCTTTAGAGTCATAAATTTATAGCTTTCGTAGCGATTTAGCATTTATCTCTCAT
The DNA here is from genome assembly GCA_949316085.1 of Hypercompe scribonia. Taxonomy (NCBI): domain Eukaryota; kingdom Metazoa; phylum Arthropoda; class Insecta; order Lepidoptera; family Erebidae; genus Hypercompe; species Hypercompe scribonia. The sequence continues at coordinate 6,487,304 of OX438972.1, read as the reverse complement.
TTACAATGGAATTAAAATTATAGTCGGCAAAATATGAGTGCTTAATATTTCGAAACTGAAACCCTTTTCAGTACTGATAGATGTGAATCAGTCGATTAGAATTATGGCTTGAATCAACTTGTACTATAGTAACCACACTGATGATAAACCTACTTATATTTCTAAATACATATATACTATAGACAAATTGTATCGATGATCATACGATCACCATCATTAAAGAAAGGTGAAAAATAAGTGTAACAGTTTATAAATTAAAATTTTCAAGACCCTCGTAATCATTTAAATCACGTGTCCGTGTCATTCATGACGGCACACAAACGTTCGACCAGAGTGTCCACTTTGGCTATGACGTTGACTTAATACTCGGTCCCCTGTAATCACCTTTCGCGTGTGGACTCCGCTCGTAATGCCAAGTTTCATCAGCTATATACGAGGCTTTGTGGCCTACATATCCTCCGCCAGTGAGAGGCCACCCAGGTGCCCTCCTGCCTTACCGTTGGTTCCAGCAGGTCTCTGGTCCAACATTATGATGGTGTAGTTTCATACACATGCGCGCAGCTTGTGCGACATAGTAGGACTACCGGTCGATGGACAATAGACGCGTCATAGTTAAGCCAGCCGGCTGACAACAAATTAACAACTAATAACAAAATATGGTGAACATTCTTTTATTAAATGGTTAAGTAGAATTTAATTATACTAAAGTTTATTTTATTAATACTAGATATTAAGTAATGTAAATATTACACAATTAAATTCTATATAAAAACTTCTGCAATAATTTATTAAAAAAAGGTTAAAAAAGAATATGAACGTGGTGAATTCCAACGTGTTATTAAAAATTCAAAGACAACGTGGAAACTTGTTAAGAAGTATATAAGAGAGCGCATTACTTGATCTGTTTAGTTCTGATACAGACCCTATCGTTGTTGCGAATGACATCAACAAGTATTTTGCTAACGTAAGAAAAAAATTAGCTTCTAAAATAACCTCGAATCTAGGTACTTTTTACCCAGAATTTGATGTTATGGTTCCTCCCTTAACTTCGATGGCTGTCCTTGCTACTGACTGTACTGAGATTAACAATATTATTGTTGGTCTCAAAAATACATCGGCTACTGGGTGCGATAACATACCAGTTTCTATCGTTAAACAGGCTGGACCCATTACAACACCTGTAGTGGAACATGTTTTTAACTTATGTCTTCTGGAGGGTGTTTTCCCTGATGCATTTAAAATTGGTCTTCTTTTGCCAATACACAAGGGTGATAATAGGGGCAGTTTCGAGAATTATGGACCTATTTCAATTTTAACAACGTTCTCTAAAATATTGGAGAAAATAATCAATGATAGACTAATAAAGAACTTCAATAGCATTAATATTCTTGCAAACAATCAATTTGGTTTCAGGGCAAGTAAATCGACTGAACATGCAGTATTAACTTTGACAGATTCTATCACCATAAATCTTAATAAGAAACTTAAGTCTGCTGTTTTATTTTTAGACCTTTCAAAAGCCTTCGATACTGTTCCTATTTCCACCCTACTCAGGAGACTGGAGTGTATTGGTGTAAGAGGCGTTGTCCACAATCTTTTTAAAAGTAATCTTGAGAATAATTTTCAGTGTGTTAGGGTGGGTAGTGTCATTAGCGAGCGTGAACCTTTGCTTTTTGAGGTCCCCCAGGGAAGCGTCCTAGGACCTCCCTGTTTTTAATTTACATTGACGATCTTTGTAAATTAGCTATAAAAAACTGTAAAATAATTGTGTACGCTGATGACACTGTTCTGCTTGTGAATGGGGCGAATTTGAGGGATGTTTACATTCATGCTGAGTTAGCTTTGGTTACAGTAATCCACTGGCTTTCGCGGAACTTACTAACACTAAACGTAGACAAAACTAAGTGCCTCACCTTCTCTCCAAGCTCAGCCTCACTTTCTCGTCCTTTCTTTTATCCTGGTAGCTCATGTACCTGCTTGTGAAAGAAAACCTGCCTCAAACTGTTTGCAAATCGATTGTGAATCCAAAATTAAATATCTTGGCGTTTGGATTGACAATCATCTTTCTTGGAGAGAACATATCGAAATAACTACCGGTAGAATTAGGAAACTCATGTATCTGTTCAGGAAGCTGCGTTCAGTTCTCGACTTCCCTACATTAAAAATTATATTTTTGGCATTAGTGCAGTCAGTGGTAGGATATTGTATTGCGGCCTGGGGCTGTGCGGGCAAAGTCAAACTTCTTACTTTCGAAAGAATACATAAAGATGTATTAAAAATCATGTCCTTTAAGCCTGTATGGTTCGCTACAACTCCGTTATACAATGAACTTGAGATTTTAACTGTTAGAAAACTCTTCCTTTTAATAGTTGTACTTCGAAAGCACGCAGATCTCCCCTTTATTCCTCCTCCGAAGAAACGTAGAACAAATAAAGTTTGCCAAATACAATTGTGTAAAATATAACTGGCCAAACGACAGTTTAACCTTTTTTGCCCCCTGCGCACACACGCACACACGCACACACGCACACACGTACACACGCACACACGCACATACGCACACACGCACATACGCACACATGTATACACGCACACACGCATACACGCTCACACGTACACACGCACACACGTACACACGCACACACGCACATACGCACACACGCACACATGCACACACGCACACACAGCTTCATACTCCACAGGTTTAGTTATTTAGAATTTAAGCATAATAAAGAACGTGTGCGCCTCATTCAAGGGTGGACGTTAGTGACTGCACCCCAGTGTTTCACTAATGCAGTCATTATCGAACACATTTAAAATTGTAATTTTGTTATCAGTTCCAAACAAAGAATTTAATATTATTATTATAACCTTAATGTTTTAAAAACTATGTAGATTTAAACAATAAATGGGCATAAATCACTATAATATTAAAAATAATCTAATATTACAAGCCTAGACTATACTTACATTTATACATATAAAAAATTAAGTATTATAATTCGATTTTTATGTAAAAAAATAATAATAATACATTAATTAAACAATCCCTAAGCGGGGTGTGAAAAAGCATTTCACAAGGCCGCCATAGTGTGGGTCACCATACTGCATTGTCTGCATTTACAATGAGTATGGTGACCACAACTCTTGGATTCTATTCATGCTTTCCATCAGGCAGGGTAGAGTCACTTTGGCAGGCTCTTAATAAAGAAAAAAAATTCTAGTTCTATTTGTTTTTGTAATACGAAATATAACAATAAGTTAAATGTCACTTTCAAACACAACAAACGTAAATGTGGGAGTGAGCAACATCAATCTCGTTCATATTTGTTGTCTAAATAATCTAAAACTGTGTAGTAAGCTGTTTCACTTAGTTTTTGTTTTGTTACGGATGTAAATTTCTTAATACTTAATTATTGAAGTTTACTTGGCATTTTATTGTAGAACCACACAAAATACATCAGAGTACTGTTAAACAATGATATTATGAACAAACAGTGATTAAACTACTGGCACGTAAAGAGTAAAAATATAGACGATACGAAAGGAAATCACTGGTTGAAAGTTAATGTACTCGTATATACTTCGTCGATTACGTAGCCATCTGTTATAGATATTGTCTGCTACATTTTAAGGACCGTACAATCAACGTCAATCTGGTAACCCTTATAATTTTATTTTGTAAATATCAGAAAAGTTCCGTAAGTGAGAACTTACATTGAGTTAAAGGAAATTATAATGATGTCAGGCTATGACCTTTAAAAGAGTTCACAGATAATCAACATGCGTCATATCATGATGTGCGAACTAATCAGGTTTGTTTATTCATCTAAAGTTATATAATGGAAGTATAGTATAATATAATATTTTCGGACATCTGATACACAATGTCCTCTAGTCCCAAACTAAGCAGAGCTTGTACTATACCTATACTACAGAGTGGGTCACGAATTAGTTAAAATTTGAAAAAAATCGTATAAAAAATAATTTGATATTTTATAAAAATTGTTTATTTATAAGAAAGTTAATTATTTGATATTTATTTTTTATAAATTACATCGTTTAAATGACCACTATTTCGACGTTTGTACTCTTCTAAGCGAAATTATCGAAACCTCGTCAACAAAGAGACATGACATCTCTTCGCGGATTTTTCTTTTAGTTGACGTAGTGTATTTGGTCACGATTCTTTAAACAATCCCATAAAAAGAAGTATGCTGGGGATAGATCTGGACTTCTAGGTGGCCATGAAATGTCGTCTCGTCTGGAAATCAGCTTTCTGGACACATGTCTTGTCTCTGGACACACACACAGGGACTCAACTTATGTGTGACAAGTGGTTCCATTTTTTTGAAACCACGTGTTGCGATTGTAGCCAGCAATTCCAGTAGTATCAGTCCCAAGAACTTTCGTAACATTTTCACAAATTGAGCAGAATTGACAGTAACTGAACAGCCGCGAGAATTTTCAAAAAAAGTAGGATCCAATGATTCCTTTTGCTGAAATTACAGTTACTTTGGGAGAACAAAGTGGCCTCTCCGTGTTTAGCTTTGGGATTTTCATTGCTCCAATACCTGCAATTCTGTTTGTTTATATCTCCTTTGAGTTTAAAATAGGCTTTGTCACAAAATAAGATGTCAAAATTACTGAATCGTTCTAACATTGCTTCGACACACTAATTGCGCAAATTTAAATCATTAAGTTTTAGTTTGTGCACTATCTGTGTCTTATATGGATGTAATTGCAAATGTAATTGCAAAATATAGCGTAACAATGTGCGGGATAATTCTAATTCAGCCGAACGTTTGCGCATCGATAAATTTGGATTACGTCGAACAGAAGCGGTAATTTGCTGCACGTTCTGTTCCATGTGACAAGTCCGTGGGCCTCCAGTTTGCTTTACATTTAGCGTAGACCACGTCTCTTTGAACTTCTTCACCCATTTCTTTATTAAAGTAGTACTCGGACACTGATTTAATTCGTGTAAATCGTATTCATCGCGAAATATTTGTCTTACAGTAATAAGCGAACTGTGGTTTGAATACAATTGTTCCGCACAGTAACTGCGTTGCGGCCCCGTGAAGCGATCCATTGTGACAAAATAACCGAGAAACGAAGTAGCGGTCAGATCCCAACTCGCGCGCCGCGCGGCATCTGTTTACGTGCGATATTAGATTTAAATGTTAACAAATTCTTACAATTCGTCTTCTTATAGCTACAACTTGTAATACATGCTGTATTTATGACTTTTATCTACTACCTAATACAAAATAAATACTCAAATATATTAATTTTATCAGTTTAGGTAACAAAATCGTATAGGTAATGTGTCACAAGTGATTTGTACAAAGACTAATTCGGTGTGTGCTAAACTTATCGGCTCCGTTTGTCGCCTTAAATACAAAACCTGGCTCTCTTATAATTAACCTACTTTAATAATTTGCTTAGACACGTACGACGAATAGCATAGTTAGGCTATCCACAATTTTTTTTCGTTTCTTTTATTAAAAAAGAGAACTCTTGCAATAGAAACCAATCCTGTGCCGCAGGGAACTTTACAAACATATATGATACATGAAATAAACACAAAGAATATCAGGACTCAGCACAATTAGTTGATTACACAAAGTGTTGTCATGGGACAACACTTTGTGGTTTGAATCCACAACACCAAACGCAGTAGAAAACACCTCGGTGCGCGTGGTGACCGCTGACAATCAATTTAGATTATTGTGAATTAATATTTTCATAAAATATTATTTTATTTTTCTTAAATTTCTGGTATTAACATTTTGTCTGGTTAGAATATTGTGTCTTATGTCGAAACTTAAGAAAATAATTGTAAGAAACGATAGATTTACTGATTCTTTTATGCACGATTGCTCTTTCAATTATGAACTGAATTCAATGATTCTTCTTTTACTTGGTAAATTCTGATTAATGAATAACTAATTAGTGTACTTCAGAGGTATCATATATTTTGTTCAAATAGCCTTGTTTTTTCTTCAAAATGCTAACGTACAACTAAATTGTGGCCGTGATACTAGCGTAAATAGTATTACCCTCTTCGTGTAGACGGGTAAAAATAATACCCAGCTTTAAAGTTACATAGAAAATAACATACTATACCTGCATATTTTAAGAAACTCGTCAAGGATCATTATTTATCTTTTTAACAAATGTATGCTGTATCTGTATGTATGTTTATGTATGTATTCATATTTATATACCTGAGTAATTGTATGAACGTGTACTCGTAAATTGTAATGTGCACCACAGACTACATAATACTATACAGTATAGTCCATCTAACGGTTGCCTGGAAGAGCGATAAGGCCGCCCAGCTGTTTGTATCCTACATTGTATGTTTCCTACTTATGGTGCGCAATAAAGAGTATCTATCTAACTATCTATCTATAAATCAATTAAAACGTAGTGCTGCTCATAACACGCATTGGCAACCCTAGGCGCCAACGCCAACACCAAGGCTGAGCCGATAACTCGTCGAATGACTTTAAATAAACTACAGCTCTTAGAATGCTGTGTTACAGATGTGTATACTTATCAATCAGCATCATATCTAAGAGCAAAAGAGTAATTTAGAGTTATCTTACGAATAAATATTAGATGTTATAACGCACTTTAAATGAGTTATTAACTTTATGAGGTATAATTATGAATTAAAACAAGTTTTCGTTGCGTAATACTGTGTAATTATTCTGAAGGTGCAATTATTATAATTGCACAATGCTTGTCTATAGGGATGTGCATATTTGTTGAAATAATTATGAATAATTTATCAATAATAATTATAATGTAAGTTTTTGTTTTTTTTTTGTAACCTTAGGGGTAAACGTGTTTTTGAGTGTGACCGCGTCTCGGCAGACGAAGTGTAAGTTGTCCACAGGTCAGGTGGAGTGATGACTTGCGTTAGATGGCTGGCAGGAGTTGGATGCGAGACGTCAAATATCACAACAAGTGATGTGCAATTAGAGAGGCATATGTGCAGCAGTGGACTGTGATAGGCTGACGACGAAGTTTTGTTCACGCATTTAAAATCGAACCTCACGATGGGATACGACTGGGCCCTTTGAGGTCGTCTTCCCCTCGGGCTGGGTGTAATTTGTTACGCCGATGATACATTAGTCATGGCCCGGGGAGCGAACTTTCAAGAGGCGGCGCGCCTGTCCACCACGGGATTCTCTTTGGTGGTCGGGCGTATTGAGGAGCTGGGTTTACGGGTGGCCCTAGACAAGACGGAGGCCCTTTTGTTCCATGGGCCCCGTCGTGGTCCACCACCCGGCGCCTCTATCGTAGTCAATTCGGTCCTCGTACCGGTTCAGGCCCAGATGAAGTACCTGGGCCTGATCCTCGACGGGAGGTGGCTCTTCGACGAGCACTGCCGACAGCTTTCTCCAAAGCTGGTTGGCGCTGCCTCTGCCCTCGGGCGATTTTTGCCGAATTTGGGTGGAGCCAGCGTCGCGACGAGTAGGCTATACACGGGGGTTGTCCGGTCAATGGCGCTGTATGGTGCGCCGGTGTGGGCGGCGGCTCTGACTGCCCAGAATAAGGCTCGCCTCTGGCGCCCTCAGAGGATATTGGCGGTTAGAGCCATACGCGGTTACCGCACCGTATCGATGGAGGCGGCGTGCGCCTTGGCCGGAACTCCGCCGTGGGATTTGGTGGTGGAAGTGCTCGCTGAAGTTTATCGGCGGACGGTTGACTTCCGGGCGGGTAGTGGCATACGGCCCCCGCCCGAAGAGATACGCGAGTGGCGTGAGGCCGCTCGTCGAGCCACGATGGCTCGTTGGTCATTCCGGTTGGAGACTCTTCGTGCTGGCTTTGCCCTCGTGGAGGCTCTCCAGCCGGTCATCGCCGAGTGGGCAGGGCGGCAGCATGGGACCCTTTCCTTCCGACTGACGCAAATCCTTTCCGGGCACGGTTGCTTCGGGAAGTATCTGCACTCGGTCGCCAGGAGGGAATTGAGTCCTGCCTGTCACCACTGCGACTGCAGTGAGGACTCGGTTCAGCACACGCTAGCGGTTTGTTCCACCTGGGTGGCCCAGCGTGGGGTCCTCATTGCAGTTATTGGAGGCGATCTTTCGCTACCGGCCGTCGTACGCTCCATGGCCGGTAGCGACAGTTGTTTTACCGCGGTTGCAACCTTCTGCGAAGACGTAATTTCGCGGAAGGCGGCGGAGAAGCCCCGGCAGGACGGTCTCCATTCGGACCCAATTCACCGCCGACGAACCGGGCGGTGGAGGCGCGCTTACCAGTGCCTCATGCCGCCTTGAGTGTGGCCGCGGGTGGACGGGATGGGTTTTCTCCTCCATCCGCTACAATGGCCAGCCGTGAGGAGGCGACGTCCGCCTGTGCCGTACGTCGCCTAAAATAGAGAGTTTACCCATAGATGGTGCCCGCAGCAGCTGGCAGGCGCTAGGAGAGATCTGGATGTCGTAATAGCATCGGTTCCCGGATCCCTCCTATCTCAGGTGCAGAGTGGCACACCGTGTGGTTTTAGTCGGTCCGATTCCGACACACAGCCGCGCCCTAAGCCCCGGTGGGGTGACGGCCCGAGGGGGTTTCCACATGTTACAAGCACAAGTTCGGCTTCAAGCACAAGTTCGGCCTCACATGGAGTATTGCTGTCATCTCTGGGCGGGAGCACCGAAGTACCAGCTTGAGCCTTTCGATTCAGTCCAGAGACGTGCTGTGAGAATAGTCGACGATCCTGATCTCACGGACGGTATCAAGCCACTAAGTCTTAGGAGAGACTTTGCCTCCCTTTGTGTGCTCTACCGTCTCTACAATGGGTTGTGTTCTGAAGAATTGTTTGATATGATGCCCACAGCCACATTCCACCATCGCACCGCTCGCCATCGTCAGGGAGCTCATCCACATACATTGGAACCTAAATGGTCACGCTGTTGAGAAACGAAACGCAGACTTGTGAGCTGCTAGCGACCTCACACGGCAATAATAAAAACTATCACTCCTCTACGATTGTCAAATTATATAGTGCGTTGTGTTAATGTAAAATTCAGTCTAAATAAATTAATTTCTGTAGTTTGAATCTAAATATTCTCTTATTTCATCACGCGCACAGTGCGGTTTCAGAGAAATTTTCTCCCGCGAACAATCCCGTTATGGAATGAGCTCCCTGCCACGGTTTTCCCTGGGAACTACAGCATGGGGTTCTTCAAGAAGGGGGTTAATAGGTTTTTGAAGGGTCGGCAACGCGCACGTGATGCCCCTGGTGTCGCAGGCGTCCATAGGCTGCGGTAGCCGCTTACCATCAGGCGGGCCGTAGGCTTGTTTGCCACCGTCGTGGTATAAAAAAAAAAAATGTTAAAAAAAAAGACCTTTGTTTAGCAGTGGACGGCTTGGTTGATTGATTAACTGATTTAAAATATCGGTAAAACGACTTTCTCAGATAATTCCTTTCCTTAAATTTGCGTAAAATAAACGTACACAGTAAATAATACGTGAATTATAATAATAAATTATTTTAGTTACACACTTTAAAAATATCTGTCATATTTCATCATTTATGACATGCGTAGGTTAAAGATAAGATGACTTTATTATTTCAGTGTTTAATTTATTTAGTTATATGTAGTACGAATGTACATATTTCTTATCACACGTGGTTTGAAAACAATCCATAACAATATTGTAATATTTCTACTTTATTATATATTTGTGTAGAAAGTACAGCTAATACGATTATATATATACATACGATTTTAATAATAATATTAAAATTTATTGTCAAATACTTTAACTTTACACTAGGATAAGTCACAAATTGAACAATTCGGTTAGTCAAATTAAAAATCTGTAATTCGGTTTACGGCGCCATTACGCGCGGGAATTTTGACTTAACTGGCATTGACAGACCACGTTCGTTATAAAAGTACAATAATTTCATCTCATGATTACTCATTAAAAATAAATTAAATTAAATATGCGAAGTGAATCTTTTTTATGTGTCTATGTACGTGGGTGGAAATGTGCACGTGTGGGTGGAACTGTTTCGACATTTATTACATGTCACAGTATATGCCTCAATCAATTAAGAATACACGTATGCCTTTTGAGTTACAATTGTCTAGAAGCGATGGTAGTCACTTTTTATTTAGTGATCTACTAAATAAAACTCACTGTCTACTAAATAAAAGACCTGTGAACACTTAACGAAAGAACTATTTTAAACCAGTTTTCTGTAATCCCTTGGTTTGATTCCGGTCGAGCCTGATATATGTATATGTGCCGAAGAGTGGTCTTTCTATGATAAAACCCCGATGGTAATTAATAAAGATATACATATAAAGGTATAGTGTAAATTTCAGGAACCTTCATTCTTTGTGCCCAATGAGAACTCCGTCACATTTACTATTTAGGGAGCTATGTGAATTGGTAAGCCGGCACAGGCTGGCAACGAAAGACGACCACTGATCGCAGTGCACTGACGAAGGCTTGATCAGAAACACAAAAAAAAGAATATTAAATTAAGTACAAGTTACTTCCTTAATTTTACTGGTGCCTGTTGTTAGTAAAACATGTTTCCAGGCCAGGCCAGGTCACCAAGCTGTTCCTCCGGCGACAAATAGGCATTACCGGATTATTTATCATATTTATAATATATGATAAATAAATGACAGCATAAAAAAATGATGCATAGTAAAATAGTTTTGATAGCGGTAATATAGCACAAATAGACAACCGTGAAGTATACGAGTACGTGACTAAGTTATAAATTCAAGATAAAACGCCTGAGAAAAACTATTAGCACAACGTTTATATAAAATATTAAACTCATTAGGCGCTGTTTCGTATTAATGGATAAGATTAAAGAGAAAATAGATATTAAGTAGTAGGTAAATTAAAACCAAATACTAATCTTAAAAATTATTAAAAATAACAATAATATTACAAGTATAGCATACCTTTAACAATATTATTAATTAAATAACTGAACTATTCATAATACATTTTGAATAATATATAAGTTTTATGTAGCTAAAGCTAAACTATTATAGTTTGATATTTAAGGCAAAAGTTGCTAAGTTAGAATTGTAAGCTAGTACCTTCCGTTCAGTTATTAAATATAAAATGATTAACTTCATAGTATTTTCAGAGTTCTTTATATAAATGGATATGGTACACTTAAAATATGAGCAGGTAGATTTGCAGATCTGTTCAGAATATTATAAGCGTGGGCATCACAAGAATTATTAACAAATTATTATGTATTAAATGATGAATCTACTTATTTATGATATAAATTAAAAATATGTATATTTTTTCCATAAGTACGAATTTTCAAATTCAACTAAAAATTTAACTTAAAATCCCGTTTGTGCATATTTATTATTTTATTAATGTTCATAGTAATCTTCTGAAATAATGGAGTTCAAGAGAAAGCTTTAGTTAGTGCTCAAGGCTCATATGCTTTCAATTTAATCTTAAAATTCATTAGTGTTTTGAAAACGAAAATGGAATGCTTTTTAGACGTTCCATTAGAATAGTAATTTATGGTTTTAGAACCAAAAATATGAAGAAAACATTTAAATATTGTTAATATAAAATTTGGTAACGTAATTAAAATTTGATTCTTGCTTTAAGAATAAAAATTAATCTAAGTTTAGAATAAAATCAAAACTCTAAAGAACGTTTGAGCGTGTAATAAAATATATCGTATGTACAATCCTCTATTATGTAAAAGACGTTTATTGATAAATCGTTAAAAAATAGTAGTTACCTTAAATTAAAAATATTTCTTATTAGTCTTAATATACATATATTTCAGTAATATTGGATTGTCAGATGTTTTTTAAAGTATTGCATGGCAATACAACCCTAACATTTCGATGATCTTTTATACAAAAAGGTTGGCTTCCAACTTGCAATCATAATAAAATCTCTGGTTTTTGAACACTATTTTTACGGGGCGTTCTCTGGCCAAAGCGTTCCAATCTCGCATACCACGTTTCGACGAATCGAAAGTGTTCCCACCAAATTAATTGGACTCCGATTTGACATCAAAAAAGAGGAGTGCGAACTTCTCTGACATAAATGAAAATTTATCGTTCCGTTTATTGGCGGTCGGCCTCCCGGTGAGAATTATTTGTTTTTCAAAGATTGCCTATGTATATTGTATTCAACAAGAAATTGTTATGATGCAATATTATTCACTATATTTCATACAATATTAAATAAAATAAATAAATAAAAGAACTAGAGTTCCTCGAGTTATTAGGAATACCGTAGGATAAAAATTGTTTGTTTACCGTATATTTACGAGGGTAAGTTTTTAAGTTCGCGGAATGACAGTAAAAAAGGCGGGTAAACGCGCTCTTTTGATGCCTACCGTATTCAGTGACTCATAATTAGTCTGCATAGTAAAATTTGTTGTGATTGGATCATTAGTTATTAAACTATCGTTGACCAAGTATTTTAATCGGGAACGAAGTGAAAAAAATGGAGAAAATTGAATTCCGTGCGGTGATAAAGTTCCTTACTAAGCAAGGAAAGTCTGTTCAAACCATACTCAATGAGATGTCATCGGTTTACGGGGATTCTTGCCCAGGAAAAACAATGGTCTACAAGTGGCATAGTTTATTTAAACAAGGCAGGGAATCACTTGAAGACGACCCGAGGCCGGGGCGCTCCGTTGAGGTGACTACGCCAAAAGTTATTGCAAAAGTAGAAAAAATTGTATTGGAAGATGCTCGACTAAAAAAGAAACAACTCGCAGAAATGGTTGGAGTATCGGATACAACAATTTTTAAAATTTTATACGATCATCCTGGCATGACTAAGGTTAGCGCACGGTGGGTGCCGAGAATGCTCACGCCATTGCAAAAACAACAGCGCGTGGAATGTTCACGTGCGTTTTTGGACCTCTGCAATGAAGACAAGGATGGCGTATTGAATCAAATTGTTACTGGGGATGAAACTTGGGTTCATCATTATGAACCCGAGTCCAAACAAGACTCCATGCAGTGGCACAAAAAGGGCACAGCACCACCCAAGAAATTTAAGGTTTCACAGTCGGCTGGGAAACTCATGGCAACGATTTTTTGGGACTCAGAAGGAATATTATTGATAGATTATAAAGATAAAGGCATTTCTATAACGGGGGAAAACTACGCTTCAATCTTAGAACAGTTAAAAGAAGCCATCAAAGAAAAAAGACGGGGAAAATTAACGAAAGGTGTCCTGCTATTGCATGACAATGCTCCCGTTCACAAAAGCCGAGTCGCACTGGCTGCCCTGCATAAGGTGGGCTTCGATATTTTGAATCACCCACCCTACAGTCCAGATTTGGCTCCGAGTGATTATTATCTCTTTCCAAAAATGAAAAAAGAATTACGTGGTAAGAAATTTTCAACTGATGAGGAGGTTAAGGAGGCGGTTTCGGCGTATTTTTCAGACAAAGATAAAACTTTTTTTTACGAGGGAATAAAAAAACTAATTGAAAGATCTGAAAAATGTATTCGTGTTGCAGGGGAATATATAGAAAAAGAAAAATAATTTTGTGTTTTTATTATTACTCAATACCCTCCATTCTGCGAACTTAAAAACGCCCCCTCGTATATTATAGAATTGACGTCTCTTTTCATCATGAGAATATGGTGTCATTTTTATGATTGTTTGATTTCATGTTTATTTATAAAAATATTTGTAACCGACACATTTAAAGTAAAACTTAAAAAGTATTATAAATATTTTTTAACAGTTTGTAGTATATATATGGTATAAATAGGTAGAGTAAAAATTTGGTGTATTTTATTTTACTAACGAAAATTAAGTAGTAGATAAGAAGGAAAGACCATAGAACAGAAATATTTCTTATACCGATAGGTTAAGAAATTAAAGCAATGACTTGAGCAAGTACACATTTCTTCAAAGAAGTAGGAACTGGCTGATATTAGAACACTAGTGGTACGCATTGCATATCCTAAATATAATAAATCATATTAATTGGCTAATTAATTAATACGTTGACGTGTTGTGCTGATACCTGAGTAGTAGGTAGGTATTTTTTATTTGGTTTTGTATAAATACTTTATTTCATTCATCAGTTTTATTTCAACCTTGTTAGTTCCAATTAACAAGAATGACTTTGCAATCGATTCCATGAATGGTGGCACGGTAAGCAAGAAAGTTTTTTTTTATGAAGACAGGTGCAATACCAGAGGTAAGGCGGAGCTAAGATGTTTTTAATTAAAACGGGTTACTTATAAAAAAAACTAGGAACAAACACGATTTTATTTTATCTTTTTGTTCAGTTACGTCCTATGATTATTACAGTAATTTTTTTTTCACAGTTTGAGTAAAATACAATCGTATTACTATTATACAACATACTTAAATTGAATCGCTGTTTATGTTAATTTGTATCCAGCCTTTCAAAAAAACAAATCTTAATTGCAAAATGACAAATCTTATTACGATTTTTAATCATAGTAAGTTTTAAAATGAATAGTCATAGTTGATGTCTAAAATGGAAAAAAACAGGGATGGGTGAATGAAGGCGGAATACATTGTAACCTGAAGATCCTTATATTTATAATATTCTCTTAGTTTTAGTTAGTATTTATCAGATTTTCTGAACTGATGTAGCATTAAAGGCATTGTTGTTATATCATCCAAGAAACTAACATTGACGAATAGCTGTAAGACAGATTTAAGTTAACTAATAACTCGCTCATTTAACTTTAATGTTTTGGAAAAATTTAAAATGTTCTTATATAAAAACATCTACGAAACAATGCTTTTTAAATTGGAGTAAAACTCACTTAAAATTCCACTCAATCCCCTCAAATGGCGTTTCATATTCTGAAAATGCAAGATTAAACCTGTTTCAATTGGAAAAGGGAGTTATTTCCATCCATAATTACTTTATTAATGATCCATTGTAGTCTGATATTCTATTGAAAATATTCAACAAAAAATGTTGAACTGAAGTACCTCAGTAAATCTACCTCAGTGAGTTTCACTTAATCTTTTGTTTAAAATCAAAATGAAATTCTTTGTACCAACATCAATTTTATTTTCCACTTTTAACATAACTCAAATGAAATGAAATAACTAAAAAGTAAGGCAGCGTAAATAATTCTATCTGTTATGTATTCAGTTAAGAGCGATTCATCTCAAATTCTCTATACACGTATCGTAATGATGACTAAATCACCAGATTTGGTACATTTCGTGTTTTGTAGTAAAATATACAAAGTCCGTTCCCATAGGCGTCACGAGATCATAATTAAGCCATGTGTTTCTGTCCAACCCCCTTTCGTACAAACAACTGAGATATTGAATCGACATCTGGCAAAAGTTCACACTCGAGAAGCATAATTAGAGCCCAGAAAATTAAAAGTAAGTAAATAAACAAGGGTTCAAGGTTAAGGAATCGATGTGTAGCAAACAATTTATCGCATAACAATGTAAAGTGAATCCATTAACGTCAACTACTTGTACCTAACACTTAACTAAGGACTTCTTTACATCTTGATTCGTAGAAAAAGGAGTAGAAAAACTTCGTCGCGGACATATAGTACATTAAAATCTTTGATATAGCATATAATCATAATTAGCAGTAGTAACTTAGCTTCTTCAATGTAATTCAGTATCGTTTTTTTGTTTGTGACTTCCAGTAATTGGATACCTTGAACTAGTTAACATATACAAGTAAGAGATAAATTGTCCATTATTAGCATTTATGCAAATAAATGAGTTGTCTACGTGAGCTACATGCCGAGCTTCTTTGTTAAAAATTTCAGTAGCATAATATAACGAAAAACTATTGTGGACTCTCTTACAAAAGGTGAAGAAAATTAAGTCGAAGCAGGTGAAACCGGTCCATCAAATGAATATGAATATGTTTCAAAACCTGCAGAATTCCATCACAGTTAATAATTTCTCACAGAATATACTACTTTATCATGTTTAGCATACTTGTCATCCGATTTTATACGTACAGATTTATAACAATATTATGGAAAGAGGTCTTAAACGATAAAGTGATGATTATTTATGTAGGTAAAGAAGATCAACTTGAATGCACAAATGGTGTAGTGATTTAAGCAGTCGCTGTATTTGCGTTTGCTGCGCTGGGTTTTATGGATTCAAATCCCACATGGGACAACTATTTGTGTTATCTTCGTGTGGTGACGGATTAAGCATACAAATTCTTATTCTTAGTTCTTAATTCTTACGCTATTCTTTGGTGATGTAAGTAGCGGTTAGAAAACAAAATATACAATACAACATCACTGTAAAAAAGAGAAACTTGAAATAAATCCTATTTTTTTTTTTTTTTTTATAACGTGTGGCAACCCCCTCGGGCCGTCACCCCACCGGGGTTTACGGCGGGGTGGTGTGTCGGAATCGGACCGACTAAAACCACACGGTGTGCCACTCTGCGCCTGAGATAGGAGGGATCCGGGAACCGCTGCTATTACGACATCCAAATCCCTCCTAGCGCCTGCCCGAAACTGCGGGCACCATCTATGGGTAAACTCTCTATTTTAGGCGACGTACGGCACACGCGGACGTCGCCTCCTCGCGGCTGGCCATTATAGCGGGTGGAGGGGAAAACCCGTCCCGTCCACCCGCGGCCACACTCAAGGCGGCATGAGGCGCTGGTACGCGCGCCTCCGCCGCCCGGTTCGCCGGCGGCGAATTGGGTCCGAGTGGATATCGTCCTCCCGAGCCTTCTCCGCCGCCTCCTTCCGCAAAATTACGTCTTCGCAGAAGGTTGCGACCGCGGTAAAACAACTGTCGCTACCGGCCATGGAGCGTATGACGGCCGGCAACGAGAGATCTCCTCCAATAACTGCAGTGAGGTCCCCACGCTGCGCCGCCCAGGCGGAACAAACCGCTAGCGTGTGCTGAGCCGAGTCCTCACTGCAGTCGCAGTGATAACAGGCGGGACTCAATTCCCTCCTGGCGACCGAGTGCAGATACTTCCCGAAGCAACCATGCCCGGAAAGGACCTGCGTCAGTCGGAAGGAAAGGGTCCCGTGCTGCCGCCCTGCCCACTCGGCGATGACCGGCTGGAGAGCCTCCACGAGGGCAAAGCCAGCACGTGGAGTCTCCAACCGGAACGACCAACGAGCCATCGTGGCTCGACGAGCGGCCTCACGCCACTCGCGTATCTCCTCGGGCGGGGGCCGTATGCCGCAACCCGCCCGGAAGTCAGCCGTCCGCCGATAAACTTCGGCGAGCACTTCCGCCTCCAAATCCCACGGGGGAGTTCCGGCCAAGGCGCACGCCGCCTCCGTCGATACGGTGCGGTAACCGCGTATGGCTCTAACCGCCAATATCCTCTGAGGGCGCCAGAGGCGAGCCCTATTCTGGGCGGTCAGAGCCGCCGCCCACACCGGTGCACCATATAGCACCATTGACCGGACAACCCCCGTGTATAGCCGTCTCGTCGCGACGCTAGCTCCACCCAGATTGGGCAAAAGTCGCCCAAGGGCAGAAGCAGCGCCGACCAGCTTTGGAGAAAGCTGTCGGAAGTGCTCGTCGAAGAGCCACCTGCCGTCGAGGATCAGGCCCAGATACTTCATCTGGGCCTGAACCGGTACGAGGACCGAATTGACCACGATGGAGGCGCCGGAGGGAACTTGAAATAAATCCTTTTTTTTTTTTTTTTTTTTTTAACGTGTGGAAACCCCCTCGGGCCGTCACCCCACCGGGGTTTACGGCGGAGTGGTGTGTCGGAATCGGACCGACTAAAACCACACGGTGTGCCACTCTGCGCTTGAGACAGGAGGGATCCGGGAACCGCTGCTATTACGACATCCAGATCCCTCCTAGCGCCTGCCCGCCAAAGCGGGCACCATCTGCGGATAAACTCTCTACATAGGCGACGTACGGCACACGCGGACGTCGCCTCCTCGCGGCTGGCCATTATAGCGGGTGGAGGGGAAAACCCGTCCCGTCCACCCGCGGCCACACTCAAGGCGGCATGAGGCGCTGGTATGCGCGCCTCCGCCGCCCGGCTCGCCGGCGGCGAATTGGGTCCGAGTGGATATCGTCCTCCCGGGCCTTCTCCGCCGCCTCCTTCTGCGAAATTACGTCTTCGCAGAAGGTTGCGACCGCGGTAAAACAACTGTCGCTACCGGCCATGGAGCGTATGACGGCCGGTAGCGAGAGATCTCCTCCAATAACTGCAGTGAGGACCCCACGCTGCGCCGCCCAGGCGGAACAAACCGCTAGCGTGTGCTGAGCCGAGTCCTCACTGCAGTCGCAGTGGTAACAGGCGGGACTCAATTCCCTCCTGGCGACCGAGTGCAGATACTTCCCGAAGCAACCATGCCCGGAAAGGACCTGCGTCAGTCGGAAGGAAAGGGTCCCGTGCTGCCGTCCTGCCCACTCGGTGATGACCGGCTGGAGAGCCTCCACGAGGGCAAAGCCAGCACGTGGAGTCTCCAACCGGAATGACCAACGAGCCATCGTGGCTCGACGAGCGGCCTCACGCCACTCGCGTATCTCCTCGGGCGGGGGCCGCATGCCGCTACCCGCCCGGAAGTCACCCGTCCGCCGATAAACTTCGGCGAGCACTTCCGCCTCCAAATCCCACGGGGGAGTTCCGGCCAGGGCGCACGCCGCCTCCGTCGATACGGTGCGGTAACCGCGTATGGCTCTAACCGCCAATATCCTCTGAGGGCGCCAGAGGCGAGCCCTATTCTGGGCGGTCAGAGCCGCCGCCCACACCGGTGCACCATACAGCGCCATTGACCGAACAACCCCCGTGTATAACCGTCTCGTCGCGACGCTGGCTCCACCCAAATTGGGCAGAAGTCGCCCAAGAGCAGAAGCAGCGCCGACCAGCTTTGGAGTAAGCTGTCGGAAGTGCTCGTCGAAGAGCCACCTGCCGTCGAGGATTAGGCCCAGATACTTCATCTGGGCCTTAATCGGTACGAGGACCGAATTGACAACGATAGAGGCACCGGGGGGTGGACCACGACGGGGCCCATGAAACAAAAGGGCTTCCGTCTTATCTAGGGCCACCCGTAAACCCAGCGCCTCAATGCGCCCGACCACCAAAGAGACTCCCACGGTGGCCAGACGCGCCGCCTCTTGAAAGTTCGCCCCCCGGGCCGTGACCAATGTGTCATCGGCGTAACAAATTACGCCCAGCCCGGGGGGAAGACGACCTCGAAGGGCCCAGTCGTATCCCATATTCCACAGGAGTGGTCCGAGGACGGACCCCTGTGGAACACCGCACGACATGGGCCGCCGCCTCAGAATACCATCTCGGTCCTCGTACACGACGGTACGCTCCTCAAGATAGTCTGCCACAAGCCGCCTCAGGTACTCGGGCACCCCGTGGTAGTGGAGTGCTTCCCTGATGCAGCTAAATGGCAGACTATTAAATGCGTTGGCGATGTCCAGCGACACCGCCAACAGCACGCCACCACAGCTCACCGCCTCTTCGGTAACGGCCCTCAGGCGCAGCACGGCATCGACCGTCGAACGCCCCGCCCGAAAACCAAATTGGGCGTCCGACAGATCGGGGCCCACCTCGCAGAGGTGCCGGACGATGCGAGCAGAGAGTATCCTCTCAAAAAGTTTACCCGCCTCGTCCAGCAACACGATGGGCCTACAGGCCGCCACCGAATCGGCAGGTCGTCCCGGCTTCCTTAACAGGACCAGCTTCCCGCTTTTCCAGCACTCAGGGAAGCGTCCGGACGCCAAGCTAGAGTCCAGGACTTCCCTGAGGCGGTCCGACATGTGCTCGAGGGCTCGGGCCAGTGCTCGGGCAGGTATCCCGTCTGGCCCAGGGGCGGTGTTCTTAGAGCGGATCCGTAGAACAACCGCCCCTACCTCCGATTCCCTGACGGGCGGAACATTGCCCTCGTTCTCCCCGTCGTCTCCGACCATGAAGGCCATCGACGGGGGTGTATGCTCCACCCGCTGCGGGAAAAGGCCCTCGACCACTTCCCGCAGGAAGCTGGGCTGGAGGGTCTCTGTAAGGGGGGGGCCCGACGTGCGGAGCTTTTGTTGCGCCGCACGATAAGGGCGACCCCAGGGGTCACGATCGAGACCCTCCAGCATTTCCTTTCTCTTAATTTCTTTGGCGCGGCTGATGGCCAGCTTCAGAGTTTTCCGCGCCTCTCGGTACTCCTCATGAAGCTGGTCCCCCTCGCCTTCTTCGCGGTGTCGCCGCCGACTACGGGTGTAGGACCTCCGGGCACGAGTACAGGCCGCACGGAGGTCCGCCAACTCTTGGGACCACCAGTAAACCTCCTTCCGTGGAGGCCGGCAACCTCGGATGCGGGGCATGGCCGCATCACATATCTGCGCAATGGCATCGCAGAAGCGACCAGCCCCCATGTCGACCTCCTCGGTCGGGGCCTGCGGAGACAGCCAAGAGTGAACGATGGCTGCCTCCTCTAGTAGGTCCCTATTTAATTTGGCTAAAGCCCACCGCGGAAAGCGAGGAGAACGCCGCGCCACGTGACCCCTACTGGGGTCCTGGGTCCGGGAGAGCTCAAATCGGATGTAGAGGTGATCCGAGAGCGTCTCAACCTCTTCCAGGACGCGCCAGTTCCTTACTCGTGCGGCGAGGGCAGGGGTAGCGAACGAAAGGTCCACTATCGACCCTCCCTGCTGTCGCACGCACGTGTTGGTGGAGCCCCTGTTTAGTAAACAGAGGCCCACCGAGGCCGCCCACTCCTCTACGGCCTCGCCCCTAGCGTCCGTCCTGGGGGAACCCCACGCAATGGATTTTGCGTTGAAGTCCCCCAGCACTAAGACGTGCCCAGACGTTAGACGCCGCATCGAGGTTTCCAAGTTGTTAAGGAAAACCTCGAAGTCGCTCAAACTCCGGTTGGGGGAGAAGTAAACACCATATACGGTGATCCCCCCCCACTCGGCAGCAACATATCCAGTACCCTTGTCCCTTAGCGACAAGGGCGGGGAATGAGCCGCCGTGGAGCCGACGACTGCCACGGAACCGTCCCGGTCACCCAACCAGTTTGGACGGGGAGGAACGTAATAGGGTTCCGCAGCTACGGCAACACCGATCGACCACTGTGCCATGGTTTGCAGGAAAAGGTCCTGCGCCGCAGCACAGTGGTTCAGGTTCGTCTGGACTAGGAGGTTGGAGACTTGGGCCATTACTCGACCGTCTCTACAACCTCCTCCATGGGCGACGATGTCGAAGCAGAAACGACGTCAGAGGCAGCCTGGGTCGACTGGCTAGCCGCCGACGCTTGCCGAGAATTACGGGCAGGCTTGCAGCCTCCCTGCCCAATCAGGTGATTGGCGGGCTTGTTACCCGCCGCACACGCCGGGCAGTGAGGGGCGGCAGAGCACTCTGCCGCCTTGTGCCCCGGTCGACCGCAGCGGAAACATAACCCGCTGCAGTCGAAACAACTGACGCACTTGGCGCGTGTGTGCCCCGATGCTAGGCATTTGTAACACCTCATCGGTCTCGCCGCCAGGACTGTGATCCTAGCGCTCACGAAACCGATAAGCAGCCTGCCGGCGTCGCCCAACATTTTGGCCGACGCTACGGGACAGCTGACCCACACTGCGCCAAGCCCTCCTGGACCGGGGCGGATGGTGCCGACCCTAATGTTGTCCGCGTTGCAACCCGTCTTCTCTCTTACTGCAACGCGGACATCCTCGGTCGTTATGGAGTCGTCCAGGCCCGAAATGCGCAACTCTGCGCACTTAGTAGGCCTGGCGATCTTAACACCATCCGTAGCCGCAAACATGCCCCGCAATTTCTCGGCAAACGCGTCTGCTGTCTTGGCACCTTCGGCTCCAGGGAACTCGAGAACTCGAGCTCCCGTCTGAGCTAGGCGCAACCTGACACCTACCGTCCCATATCATTGGCGAGACCAGCCCGGGCCCTCTGAAAAATGGCAGCGTAAGACAGTCCGCCTTTAGCCGCCTCCGGTGAAACGGTGACCACCACCGCCGCAGTTTTGGGTACTTGAAGCTTGCGCGGCTTCTTCGTGGCGGTGACTACCACTGATGGCGACTGCGGGGCAGAGGCTGCCTTTTGAGCAGCCTTTTTACCCCGCTTTCGGGACTTCTTTGTGCCCCCGACTACCTGCCAACCATCCGTGGAAGGGGCAGATATGGAGGGAGCAGACGTGGAGGTGCCAGGTACAGCGGCTGGAGTGGGGAGCGGAGGAAATTCCGCTCTAGACTTGGCCGCCGTTTTGGGCCCTGACCTCTGTGCACCCGTCTTAGCTACTACTTTAGCCGTCTGTAGTGTTCTCGGCGCGGCCGCAGAAACAGCAGACACCGACGCCGCAGGAACAGCAGACACCGACACCGCAGGAACAGCAGACATCGACGCCGTCGCCGCATAGGACACACGACCGCCTACAACGGGAAGCGCCGATGTGGCCTTTGGTCTATGTGCCGCGAGCGGCGGTCGGACGACAGGGGCTGGAGGTAGTCTCGCCTCCAAACCAGCGAGACGTCCGTCCATCATGCGCCACACTGCGTCTGTGATTTGGCGCAGGTGGGCATCAGCGATGGTACCGGGATTGACAAGGGCAAGCGACTGAGACGGGCTTTCTCGCTCAGGGCGATCCGCCCGAAATTGGGCAAACTGCGCGCTCAGCTCAGCCACCTCCCGTGCGAGATGGTCGTTGGCCGCTTGGAGACGAGCCACGTCCCCAATAAGGGTCTCAACGACCCCCGCAACTGCAGAAGAGGAGTCCTTAAGGGCCTTTACAAAAGCACCCTTAAGGTTACTCGACTTGGTGGCTACCTTGTGGATGATAGCCACCGCTGCTTTCGCTCTCTCTTGCATGGACGATGGCGTTTGGGGAACAGAATCCCCTGCCATCGGCTCCTTGATCTTAAGCAAGAGATCTGCGATCTCCTCCTCTGCAAGTGCTTCGCCGTCCGCCCTAACCCGCCTATAGGCTTCCGCCTTACAGAAGACGGAGCCTGACGGGATCGAGACCGAAGTTCGCGACCTTCCTCTACGGCTGCTGGCGACTTTAGGAGGCAACATCTCCTGGGACGTGTCGCTCTCCTCGTCCCTGGAGCGCCCGCGTTTTCGGGAGTCACACAGCTCCGCTTCCATCGGGTTACCTCCCGTGCCATCCGACGAACATGTCGATCTGGAACGCAATCGTTCCGATGTTCTGCGGCTCCCAGTAGTCATAATGACTTCTGGGAGCCTCATCGACATAGGCGTCCCAACCGATGCGTCCTTTAAATTGGACGAGAAGTCGTCCAATCTTACGCTTTTTTCCTTCTTCGCCTTTTTCTCCTTCTCTCCTTCTATATTTATTTTTACGTTTTTAGTTTGAGATTCCATGTTAGACCCACGAGTGGGGGAGAACTACAGGTCGACCCGGGCAGAGATCCCCCAATACCCGGGCAAGCGTACATTTATGCCCAACCGAGGGGTCCGCAGGTGCCCCGGCTGGGGGTGCGCTTACGACTGAACAACCCATCAGCCATGCATCCCCTGGTCACGCACCAGAACACGGGATTCGGGGTAATTTTTTATAGAGGTTTTCTTCCTCGCAGTCCGGGCGGCTAAGCCAAGACCCTCGCCCCCGCTTGGAGTCGCAAGACTCCAACTCGGGACTACGATATGTCGACGGCGGCAGGGAGACTACGTCTCCTGATGCCTACTCGGTGGCAGTGTGAGTGCACACCGAGCCCGTCCTACCTTTTCCACCGCTGAGCGGAGGAAGTCCGACCCTAGCAAGGGTCCCACCATCGTGATTTTTTACCGAGGTTTTCCTCCTCAATGCTCCGAAGAGCGAAGAACCAACAGAGGATCCGACAGACACGCCCGCTCTGTTGGACCATCTCTCGGCCGAATTGCCGAAGAAAATGGCTTCCTCTTCGTGCTAGAATATTAGCCGCTGGCAGTGATGAAAAACACCATCGCCAACGTTTCCAGGGTGCACCACGTGGAGGTTTTCTAGCCCAGCACCCCAACTTGAAATAAATCCTATATCAACCCGTCTGGCCAGTGTGGTTTTGGCTGGCTTAAACCTTCTTGTTAAGGAGAGGGCTATGTCCAGCAGTGGACTGCTAAAATTTGTAAATGACTGATTGACGATGAAATATTTTTGGTAATAATCCAGCCCGATGAAAAAAAAAATTCTTTGAGTGAAGACGAAGATGCAATAAAACTTATAAATATTATAACATTACCTAGTCTTGCCATAAATATTGTAATAAAGAAAAAAGAAAATTGTTAACTGCAAATAACATTTATTACTTTTACAGTGTGTCAGTTTAATACATAAATATAAAACAATTAAAAATATAAAAAGCTTATTCGAAGTGGTCTCCATTGGCTGCAATACAGTCCTTTAAACGATGAGGCCAGTTATCAATAGAAGCACGCACTCTTTCCATGGGAAAATTCTTCACTGCCAATCGTATAGATTGTTTTAGGGACTCCAAATTATCATGGCGTTTAGAGCAAGCTGTACTCTCTAAAACTGACCACAAATCATAATCCAGCGGATTAAGATCGGGACTAGACGACGGCCAGTCTTCAGCTCTGATGAAGTCCGAAACGTTCGATTCCAACCAAGACTGCGTGGACCGAGCTTTATGACCCGGCGCCGAGTCTTGCTGGAAGGACCATACTTGGTTATTGAACATGGTGATGTTAAGGGGCTTAACTACCTTCTCAAGAATGGTATCTTGATACACTTGTGCCGATGTTTTGATACCTTTTTCACAAAAATATGGCTCAGTCACTCCTTCATAGCTAACACCCCACCAAACCATCACTGAAGTCGGATAATGTCCACGTTGCACTCTGTCGACTAATTGGGAAGCTTCCTTAGAGCTTTGAGCATAAATACGGTCATTTTGTTTGTTAAAATGTTGCTCAATTGTAAAAATTTTCTCATCCGTAAACAAAATTTTTCTGTGACCTCCCTTTGCGTACCGCTTCAGTAGTTGTTTCGATTTTACCACCCTATTCTTCTTTAAATTATCAGTTAAGAAATGGCCAGTGCGTCTCTTATAGGCTGCAAGTCCTAAGTCATCTTTTAAAATACGCGACATGGTTCTAGGTGCTATCTTCATTTCCCGAGATAAAATCTTTTGCTTTCGGACAGGATTTCTTCGAATTCTTTCCCTTACTGCTTTGACCACCTTTTTCGTACGAACACTACGTGGACGGCCAGATCTTTTTCTGTCACAAACAGAGGAGGTCTCATTGTACCTATTAATAGCCCGGTACACAAACATTTTACTAATACCAAGTGTATGGAGAGTTTTAAAAATTGCATTTGGCTCCATACCTACTTTGTGTAATGCTATCACAGCGATTCGGTTCTCTTTATCACCCCACACCATTTTAATATCGCAAAATATTTTACAATGTATTGGCGCCAAAATGAGAAAACACAATGAACAATCGTATAAAAATGACAGATTCGAAATTCAAATGTAATATTTTTTTATAATTAAGTGTAACAGTATTTATGGCCAGACTAAGTATATTATTGCATTTTTCCAATCCCATATAATACGCTTACCCACTTGGCACGTATTTTTGGCAATGTCAGTAAAACCCGTTTGATACGATTTCAAAGGAGACTCATTCCTTTGAAATTGTATCAATTGGATTTTTCTCGATTTCTTTATTTAGCTGTCAAGCTTTGACATCTAATTTTTGTGAAGTAATTTCCATATATGGATATTGGACTCTTAAATGATAATTATCACTAACAGTTTGAGTTGAAACGTAATTCCTCAGACAATAGAACCATTTTAAGGATTCAAAATGTGAGTAAGCCGAATTCGAGTCCCTAGTTACTTGTTACAGCGGAATACGAAATTAAAATTGACACATTCTTTTGAATGGACGGGGTCGACAATCCTATTGTGATCGCTTTGTGCCGCGCTGAGCATCTCGACCAATTATTATCGTTAGTGCATAGTTTTGATCTCCCAACAAACATTCCGGGAGCAGATAGCTGAATATTCAACAAGCATACAAGTACCTTAATTGCTTTGGGCATGTTTGTGTAATGCGTTAACGGACGGGTTCTACATTTACTAGCTAATAGCAAAGCTAACCTACCGGTATATATATGCAATTTCGGTATAATACTAAACCATTATTCAATGAACTATATTATAGTACATTTAGAGAAAATATTTTTAATAAATATTTCGGACATTTGACACACAACGTCATCTAGTTCCAAACTAAGCAGAGCTTGTGCTATGATAGCTAGACTGGCTGATAGATTATTTATTTATATTATACATAGAAAACACGCAAACTTTGAAATAAATATTTTGCAGATCCTACAAACATTTGGTCCGACCCGGGAATCGAACCCAAGACCTCAAGTACAGCACTCGCATTCCCTGGTGCTGTGCCACCGAGGCAGTTATGAATGATAAAGAGTTGGAAGAGTTTATAAGTGTGTGAATGATATCACAGCAGAACTGCTAAAGAATGACAACATCATTTTACTGGAACGATATTTTATGAAGTTTCTCACCAAAATAGTCTTCTGACCATATCGGCACTAAAGGCGTTATACTTTTTCTATTTTTACAATTGTTACATGTAACAGTGTGTTAGATGGCACATTATTATTCTATTATTGAATCCAAGTCATTGTTACTTATTCACTTACATGCAAGTAACATGTTTCAATACTTCTTAAAAAGAACAAAATGTGAAGTCGAACAATTCGCGTGCACAGTACCTCGGCGTATTATTGTGAAGTAGCGCAATTCACAACTTTTTTCTAAGTCGATAATGAATGCTATGGAAATAGCGTTAGTCACTGTTAATGTGGGAATGGGAACCGTTTAGAATACCCAACAATTGTTTCTGCAATGAATAATTATCACTTTAATGAAATAATTAGAAGTTTCGCATGTTGGTGTCAGTTAAAAAACTAATTGGAGTAGTCCATTGACTTGGAAAAAAGTATGTAATGCTTACAAGTAAAAATCATATTACAATACAAAATGTAATAATATTTCTTATGTAATGTTTATACATCAGTTCTATTGTTGCACTCATTTTATGACTCAACTAATTGTTACCAATAATAACACTGGTAAACAGTATTTTTGTTAAACAAAATCAAGTCGATTTTTTAAACACTACTACCTACCCGCATATAAACCTTATACTTAGTTTTGTTAAATCACCCTCAGTTTTCGTTAAACATAAACTAAATTGATTACGCAAATTTTGCTTACCGACTAATGTTTCCTATAAATTAATATTAAATTATTGTAATTAAAACGGTTTTCTTTGTGATTGTCGTTTTTGTCCATCATAATAAGATGCCCAGAGTGTGTGTAAACCATCCCGACAACTTTTGTTACATTTGCGGTCAACTTACTATTAAAAGTCAACATCGTAATTTGACACCATTAGTTAAAAACTGTTATTTTGATTATTTTGGCTTTCTGGTGCGAAATTTGGACAAAACCTGGACTCCTAGTGTTTGTTGTGCACAATGTGTTAGTTTATTAACATCATGGGCTAAAGGATCTCGTCATATACCGTTTGCAGTTCCAATGATATGGTCTGAACAAACCATGTATCAGATTGTTATTTCTGCCAAACTTCTATCAAAGGTATTAATCACAAATCTAGACACACCGTGAACTATTCGAATTTACAATTAACAAGTCTTGAAGATGTATTGCTACCTTCATTGCACATCAAACTCGAACTTATAAAAAGCTTCGTCAAAGCTATGGACAGAAATAGAGATGGTTTTTGTTACTTGAAACAGAAATGCCCAAAAATCAGCGATGCTAAAATAAAAAAAATATTCCCTATATTTGTAGGACCACAAATTAGAGATCTACTGTCTGATAAAGAATTTGAACAAAAATTTTATCCGATCGAAAAATCTGTATGGACAGGTTTTCAAAATATTGTTTGTAATTTTCTTGGAAACCACAAGGCCGAAAACTATGAAGAGTCAACAACGACTTATCAGCTTACAAGAATATGGGATGCAATATGTCGCGCAAGAAACACTTCTTACACTTTCATTTGGATTTTTTTCCTTAAAATTTGGGCTCCGTTAGCGATGAACACGGCGAGTGATTCCATCAGGATATATCCACATGGAAAACGGTACCAAGGCAAGTGGAGTCCGAACATGTTGGCTGATTACTGTTGGACACTCAAAAGAGATGTACCTGACGCTAAATATGCCCGAAAATCCTGAATAAAAGTCAAATGTCAGTTGTTTTTCTTGATTAAATTCAAATTTCAACCATATTTACTTAAAAAAAAGTGCATTGCAGTTGCAAAAAAACTGAGGGTGACTAAAACTTTTTAAAAATGCAGATTATTAACAGGCTAATTGTAGATACAAAATATCCCATTCAAATTAATTTAACTTTCATTAAGGTCATTTTTGTCTATCAGTGTAATTATGTAAGTGTATCTAATCTTTAGACATGCGTACGGTTATAATTTTTTTTTGTGAATTACAAGAATTAAAATACATATAAAATAGCATACACAAATATGTACTTATGTATGTTCATTTTTAAAAGCTTATATTATTACTAGGTGAATAACCAGTGCAATAACCAATATTAACTATTTGTTTTTTTTACTGTGTTACGTGAAAAATGACTATCTGTAAGCAAACTTATTGTTTTAATATTTCATTTAAATTGCAATCGATGAACAACATGGATGACATGACAATCACCTCGCCGCTTCTTATTGCGCTGAGTGTGGAGAGTTCGATCCAGTTTGAGACAACACTTCGTGTGAACTATAAATTATTGTTCCGAGACTGAGTGTTCTTTGTGTCCGTTTTATGTGTGTTGTTAAAATCATCTGAGTAGGATGTATTTCTAGTGTGGAAGTTGCTAAATTGAGGTTTTTTGATATCGTTCAGAAGTATTGTGATAGATAGAGTTACTTTTTACACTTCTTACACTTGCTTTTTAACAATATTATACACCTTTTTTCTTGACTTAAAGTAATTTTAAAAGCGTGTATGAATGTCTGTGTTAATAAGGTATTTTGAAACAGCGAAGTTTATAATTTGATTTAGTTTTGATTTAAAATTGACATAACTCCATGATGAAACAACTTAAATTTATTTGAATTCTAAGTAATTACAGATCCAATGTATAAAAACAAATATTATTTGATTGTATCTTATGCGCTGACCGTCACTCGATAATTATAAAATTATACTCGTATACTGTTACATAATCGTATTGAAGAGCAAAAATTCATGAGTATTTTTCATCTAGAAAAAAGTACTCTTTCCGAAAGGTGTAAAAAACTGGCCGCCAGCAAAGACTGTTCCAAACAATTAAAACAAATTAACGTGCAAATTCTACTGAAAATCAGGGTAAGATAAATG
Source organism: Hypercompe scribonia (assembly GCA_949316085.1). NCBI lineage: Eukaryota > Metazoa > Arthropoda > Insecta > Lepidoptera > Erebidae > Hypercompe > Hypercompe scribonia. Next base: position 6,457,944 of record OX438972.1, on the reverse strand, counting down.
CACAATGAGTATGGGTGCGAAAAGTTCTATGAGAAAACAACAGAAAACTACTATTTGTATTTTGACTAAGTCATTGCTAATTGTAATTTGACTAAGCAATTGCTACTTGTATTTTGACCACCTCTTATATAATATCACGGACAAAATATAGTAGGCGAATTTTATACGAATTTTTGCCTTCACAACTTAAAAAAATATAGCTTTAACATACCACGGTTAAGTTGCCTACTTAGTCTTATCTTCCTTCCTCTACAACGTAAATCACTCCTTAATGTAGTCTCAGTACCTGTAATAGATATATTAAAGCCTCCGAACTTGTTTTAAAGAGGACGGCTGACAAGAGAGTATTTTAAATAGTATATTATGTTATGAGAGTACTTATCACAAAAACTATAAATGAAATATTATCCTAAAATTAATCTACAGTGTCAAGTAAAGTAATTCTTTTTGTGGTGACAGATTAAAAGTATAGAGAGTCACCACCCCTATTCTTTCCAAGGGCGTTGTAGGAAGTGAGTCAGGGAACAAAATATCCAAAACAACATTACTGCAAGGAGAAGGAAAGCTTGATACAATACTTATACTCGTACCGACACACCCCGCTAGCGTAGTAGAGTAGGTCAAAACCTCCTTGCTAAAGAGAGTCCTATGTATAGCAGTATACTGTTAAAGGTTATTAATACTACTAAAAGTAATCGGGAATAAATCTTCACTAATGATAAAATATCTAATAAATGAAATATATTTCTTCATTATTAATTGACTTGTAAGGCTTGGGTATTTAGTTACTTTGAGGCTTTTTTATCGATGTTAACTAACTGTCAGCTTTAAAAAAAAAAAGATATTGTTAAAGTAACTCTACTGTAAAGTACTCTGCCTGATGAAAAGCATGAGTAGGATCTAAGGTCACCATACTCGTTCCGAATGTTCATTGCGAATCATTATCTAAAGAGGGTTGGATTTAAATTTTACCTAATGCTTCCAGACTTCGATAGGCCAGTTATGCTAGTACTCATTACTCTTACTTACTACTCGGTGATCCTGCTGAGCCACGGGTCATGGTTTCGATGCCTATCTTAGACAAATAAATAAATTTATAGACTAAAAATGTCAAAAAAGATATAATAAATAAATACAATGTTATATGTAAATGTATGTAATGCGCTGACTTTACATTAGATAGCGATCTAACTTTTGTCAGATACTAGACTTTTTACATTTGTTGCATTTTTATTAATGTTTGTGTATGTATAATGTGTATATATAAATCATACATATATATATATATATATATATATATATGGTTATATGTATATATGATTTAATAATCAGTTTCGAGTTTCTGAATTATATTATATATTCAGGTTTTTCTTCTAACATTTTAAATAGCTACTAAAAATTAAAGAATGAAAAATAAATAGTATATTTTTAAGGTCCTTCGTAAGCTTTACCTTTTCCGAGATTTTATGCTGCTAACTGTACATAACCTGTGATAGGTATGCGGCCACCACATCGTATAATATAAACAAATTACAACAATAAAAGAACATTCATTAGAAAACAAAATAAACAAAATGTGGATATTTAAATGATATTATCTAATTTAATTAGAACGCGTTTATAATTTATTCATGAGAAGTAAATTCCTCGTGCTTTTATATAATTATATGGACAATTAAAGGCACGAGTTTTATACTACACGGTGCCGAACCGCAGCGTAGGTGGCTTGAAGTTATTCTTCAAAGAAAGTATTACGAAACGAATACACATTTCGAAACAGTAAAACAAATGCCCTTAGAATTACTCACAAATTACTTCTGGAGGTTAAGTTGATTTTTATATCTGAACATGTTGTGTTTCGTTAAGTGTATTGTTAAAAAATCTTAGAAAATGTTTATTGATATATGGAGCTTAGGCGCGCTTCGGATGAATTTTTATTTTATACGTTGTATAGGACTTGGTCAAGTTATTCCTTCAATCCTTACATAATGAACATTTTTAACCCTGTTTCAAAAATATAGAAATGTCATCATCATCATCATCATCATCACATCAACAGCTTTTAATAGTCCACTGTTTGACGTAGACCTCTTTTGCGGGCTTTGTCCTACTTTGCCCCGTGATCTGACGGGTTTGTGCAGGGTTCGTTCTTCCTTCTTTTTGCAGTGATGTTGTCCTATGTAGTTTTGTCTATTAGTCACCTCTTACGATACCCGTGGGAGAGATAGGGGCGGTGGTATTTTGTATTTTTAATCTGTCACCATACGGATGGCTGACGTAAAATGATGGTTTTTTTTATTTATTTATAATACATCTTTCTCTAGGTCTGCAACAGTTTAGTAGTGAAAATGATGAAAACTTGAAAGAGTTGCCTAGGTACACCGAAGTATAATTTTTTTTAAACAAAACACTCCGATGTTAAGTGTGTAGACAAAAAAACCCTTCACATTTAACTTTTAGCAACAAAAGTGTAGTGATAGTTATCCGACTCCTTTGAAAATAAAACATTAAATGTGTTTTTGTTCAATAAGACCGGCACGTGCCGTTTTCGGAGGGTGAATGAAACGGGTGAGACGTTCCCACAGGAACTTGGAACCCCTATTCAATTTGTTGGACCACAATTTTGTGCTAAACGACAATTTAGTTCAGAATATATAAGTCACAGCTTTTGCTAGTTGCTTAACCTCCATGTAAATTACTAGAGTGTTGACTTTAATATAAATTGTTGTTAATCAATTCTGGTCTTATATAACTCGGGAAAAGAACATTTCATAATAATTTTCATGGTTGCAAAATTTTCTAATTATTGTCGACAGTTAGACTAGTGTCATGTGCATTATTTTTTGCCATATTTTTCATTGTTGCTCGGTTCTTCGTAATCGTAGTCGTATTAGTGATGTTATATTACATAATCTATAGCCTTTCTGCATACACGGGATATTTTCTAAAATAATTTCTCAATTCTAATCTATGCTTTTCGCATTATGCTCTGTTTAGGGAGACGAAGGGCGTGTGTGGGACCCTCGGAGAATCGGTCTACGCACCAAATACCGCGGCTGTCTATCTCGGCTGTCGGGAAGAGCTTCAGGAATGTATCGGCAGCTTTTGGAGTACTACTTGCCATACACAACAACCGAGGTACATTTCGGGATGATCTAGTGTCACCGCCAGGTTAGGACTTTATCACACCTCTGTGATTGGAACGTTTAATCTAAAAAATTTTGTAGCTTATTTTGGTACTAATTAGTTAAGGCTTGTAGTAACAAAATGACGCTATAGGAAACAAAGCTGTAATAAATTATTTTTAAGCGACTGTATATAATAGGTATCCTTATTCCAAAAGTCACTTGCATTGAAGCATTTTAAAATCAATAATAAAAAATAAAATACCTTTGCAGAATGCCTTTTCCGGGACATCGTTTTCGGCGATAGTATCATATTGAAAGTAAAGTTAACAAATCACAAACAAAGTCACTGGACGTATGTTGAAAGCCTTTATGAATTCAATAAGAGAATTGGCAAGCCCTCTACAATAGATTCGCACCCGCTTTGTTCATTTCGACGTAGGTTGGCGGCCGTTGTCCAATTTTGTACTGGTATTTAACTTGGAATATTAGGGTATGTGTGCCTCTGAACACATTTGTTTAGGACTTCGAGTTAAGTATGTACTCAAATTTGCTTTTGAAGATACACTTCTGTTTATTTCGGTGAAAAATTATTATCGATTTATCATATTTTTTTCGAATCAGATGTTTAAATTATTTACCATTTTAAAATGTTAGTCTGCGTTCTTATTTTCGAATTTCAAAGTGTTGTAACAATTAATCAGCATGATAAAATGTATCTTAAATATTATGATTTTTTTTAAAGATTATATAAAATAAGAGACCATTTTCGAAAGTGTAATCAGCCAGTGTCTGTTACCAAGTCTACTTTGAACATTTAGAGCAGAAATAAGCTGTAAAGAATTTCGTGTCTTGTTTATTACCCACTGTTAATGCTGTGTGCTAATTAAACATCAAAGAAACTAATATGCGTCTCGGGAACATGATAGTGCCTCGTCAAGACAAAAGAAACACTACGCTTACATTAATATTTACTTACTAGTTACTTAAGAAGATTACGCTTATTGTACAAGGTATTGCCATGACATTTAATTAATTTATTAAACAATATTATTAATTTTAATATTATCCACTACAAAACAACTTTCGTGCACCACTTAGGGAACGCATAATTTTTAACATCTTTCCAGTACACTTGAAAATTGAAATTCATTACTGCCAATCTCTTAAAATTTGCAAAATAACAATAATAATAATTAAGATCTTAGTGATACACATTTAATTCTATACTGTGCGGCCATTGCAGTTTGTCGAGTAGCTGGTGTTAAATGTATTGAACGTGTAAGTGCTACTCGACCCGAAAATGGCGTACCAGCTTGGCAGTATAGAATTGAACGTCGTATTGCTGAGACTAGGACACTCATCGGTAAATTAATTAGTTTTAAAAGTGGTAATACACGACCAAGAGTCATGCGCTTTGTGAAACAGGCATTCTTGGGGACTACCATTAGTCCTCAACAGTACATGTCCTGTGTCACAGAGCGCATAGACTTTCTAAAGCAGAAAGTTTATGCATGGGCAAATAGAATAAGACGTTATAGAAAACGAGTTGATCGGTATAATCAGAATCGAATGTTTCAAAGGAATGAGAAATGGGTTTACCGGAAATTGGAGGAACCGAATTCATGTGTGAGTGATGGGCATTTTCCAGATGAAAATACCATTAATTCATTTTGGCGTAACATCTGGTCAGTGCCTGTCACTCATACAGAGGGTGATTGGTTGGAGGATGTCAAACGTTCGTGTGAGTCTATAACAGCTATGGAACCCATTGTTATTAATAAAGATGATGTAAGTTGTGCAGTCCGTTCATTACCGAATTGGAAATCACCTGGTCCAGACGGACTGCACAACTTTTGGCTTAAGTGGTTCCGAAGCTCACATGCGTGCTTGGCATCACAATTCCAAGCAGCTTTGGATTCTGGTTCATTACCACAATTTTTAACCACTGGTGTAACCCATTTACTCTATAAATCTGGAGGTGCCATAGATCCCAAAAATTTTAGACCTATTACTTGTTTACCAACTACATATAAACTTCTAACATCTATTTTGAGACTTAAAATTACTACACACATAAATAATAATTCGGTACTCTCTATTTCTCAAAATGGATGTAGAAGTGGGGCCCGTGGCACTAAAGAGCTCCTTATCATAGACAGGACCATTAGCCAACAGGTACGTCGTAGTCGTAAGAGTCTGGCGACATGTTGGATAGATTATAAGAAGGCTTACGATTCAGTTCCACATACCTGACTTTTGAAAGTGCTAGAGTTGTATAAAATTGATGCAACTCTGTGCACTTTCTTAAGGTCATGTATGAGTCAATGGAAAACAACACTTCGCTATCCAGGATGTCGGCAGACTGCGATAAACGATATACTTACAAAGATCGAGCGAGGTATATTTCAAGGTGACAGTCTGAGTCCCTTGTGGTTTTGTCTAGCTTTGAACCCTCTCAGCACTCTGTTAGAGGGTTCAGGATTAGGCTATCGGTTGCAGGAAGATGATCAAGTTATATCTCACCTTCTTTATATGGATAATTTGAAATTACTAGCATCCACAAAATTACAATTGATGGCGTTATTAAGGGTCACTGAAAACTTTAGTAATTCTATCAAAATGGAATTTGGTGTAGACAAGTGTGCAGTCATGTATGTAAAGAAGGGCGTGATTGTAGAATCTGAAGGAATGGAACTTTCAGATTCAACAAAACTCAGATCTCTGTCTGCCACCGAAACCTACAAGTATCTAGGTTTTTCACAGTCCTTGGGAATACCAGAATCTAGCGTGAAACAAATGTTACAGGAACGCTTCTTTGGACGCCTAAAAAAAGTACTTAAAAGTCTTTTATCAGGCGGTAACAAGGTGCGAGCCTATAACAGTTGGGTCATGCCGGTTCTAATGTATTCCTTTGGTGTACTTAGATGGACTCAGACCGAATTGGATGCCCTTGACAGGAGAGTCCGTACATTGCTGACTGCATTCCGCGTGCACCACCCACGTTCATCGGTTATGAGATTGTATATTCCGCGAAAGTTTGGAGGTCGTGATCTATTAAATATCAAGACTCTACACAATCGCGAGATATACAATCTCAGAGAATATTTTCTACAGACGAATGCGGGAGTGCATCGCAATGTAGTTGCAGTGGATACTGGTTTTACTTCGCTCGCTCTGGCTAAAGAGAATTGGCGCAAACCTGTAGTACTTAGTACTACTGATCGCAAGGAAGTATGGAATGGTAAAGAACTTCATGCCCGATTTTATCGGGCCCTACACGGGTCTGATTTAGACTTTAAAGCGTCAACGTCTTGGCTACGGTATGGTGATCTCTTCGGAGAAACCGAAGGTTTTGTTTGTGCAATTATGGACACTTCGTCCATAATTATCGGAAATGATATAACGAATATGACATATCATGACGAATAACTACCGGAAATATATCCTGAAAGATAGTACGGTTGACATCTGTCGGGCTTGCCACCGTCCTGGAGAATCTATTAGGCATATTATTTCCGGTTGTTCTCGTCTTGCTAACGGTGAGTATTTGCACAGGCACAACCAAGTAGCCAGGATCGTACACCAACAACTTGCCCTTAAATACCAACTTGTCAATTTCGAAGTACCTTACTACAGGTATGTGCCCGACCCAGTTCTCGAGAACGGTCGTGCTACGTTATATTGGGATCGATCTATTATCACAGATAGGACTATTGTTGCCAATAAGCCTGATATTGTGGTGATAGATCGATTAGAGCGCCGCGCAATGATTGTCGATATCGCCGTTCCTCATGACGAGAATCTCGTGAAAGTTGAAAAAGAAAAACAATTGAAGTATTTGGATCTGTCTCACGAGATTGCCGACATGTGGAATGTGGATTCGGTGATTATTGTTCCGATAATCATATCTGTTCATGGATTGATAGCGAAGAGCCTCGACCAACACCTTAAGAGGCTCGCGTTAGAAGGTTGGATCAAGGGTCTGATGCAGAAGGGGGTGCTGGGCTAGAAAACCTCTACGTGGTGCACCCTGGTAACGTTGGCGATGGTGTTCATCACTGTCAGCGGCTAATATTCTAGCACGAAGAGGAAGCCATTTTCTTCGGCAATTCGGCCGAGACTTGGTCCAACAGAGCGGGCATATTTGTCGATTCCTCTGTTGGCTCTTCGCTCTTCGGAGCAATGAGGAGGAAAACCTCGGTAAAAAATCACGATGGTGGGACCCTTTCTAGGGTCGGAGTTCTTCCGCTCAGCGGTGGAAAAAGTAGGACGGGCTCGGTGTGCACTTACACTGCCACCGAGCAGGCATCAGGGAACATCGTCTCCCTGCCGCCGTCGACATATCGTAGTCCCGAGTTGGAGTTTCACGACTCCAATCGGGGGCGAGGGTCTTGGCTTAGCCGCCCGGACTGCGAGGAAGAAAACCTCTATAAAAAAATTACCCCGAATCCCGTGTTCTGGTGCGTGGCCAGGGGATGCATGGCTGATGGGTAGTTCAGTCGCAAGCGCACTCCCAGCCGAGGCACCTGCGGACCCCTCGGTTGGGCACAAATTTACGCTTGCCCGGGTATTGGGGGATCTCTGCCCGGGTCGACTTTTATTTCTCCCCCACGCGTGGGAATAATTATGGAAATTGAAACAAACAAAAATTACAAGAAAAAAGATGAAGAAAAGAAGGACAAGAATCAGAAAGGTAAGCCTAGGAAGACGGACGACTTCTCAACCAATGAGGAGGAACGTATGACGCCTATCTCGCTCTCAGAAGCTAATCTTACTTCAGGGAGCCGAAGAAGATCGGATCGACTACGTTCGAAATCCGTTATTCCAACAGATAGAGGTGACTCTAGCGCATCAATTGAGGCGCTGGAAGTAATGGAGGTAAAGATTCGCGACAATCGGAAACGCGGACGCTCCACAGACGACGAAGGAGAAACTTCACAGGAGTGGCTGCCTCCTAAAGTAGCTAGTAGCCACAGAGGGAGGTCACGCACTTGGGTTTCGGTTCCCTCAGGCTCCGTGTTCACAAAAGCGGCAGCCTACAGGCGCGTTAGAGCGGAGGGCGAATCTGTGGTGGAGGAGGAAATTGCGGATCTCCTACAAAAAATTCGAGCGCCAGCAGTGGATAATTTGGCAACCCAGGCACCGGTGTCCCTACAGGAGAGAGCGAATGTAGCTGTGGCCGTCATTAACAAGGTGGCCACAAAATCTACAAACCTTAAGGGTCCGTTTGTTAGGGCCCTTAAGGACTCCTCCTCTGCCATTGCAGAGGTTGTTACCACCCTCATTGGGGATGTAGCTCGCCTGCAGACGGCTAATGACCGTTTGACGGGCCAGGTGGCTGAGCTGAGCAATCAATTTGCTCACTTTCGGGCCCACCACCCTGAACAACAGGGCCGGGTTAAAGATCGGTCTATCCCCAGTCACGGTTCTGGTGACGTCTCTGATGCCCATCTGCGCCAAATACTTGACGTAGTGGGGCGTATGTTGGACGGACGTCTCGCGGGCCTTGAGGCGAGGCTACCTCCAGCCCCCGTAATTCGGCCGCCACTCGCAGCGGATGGGGCGAAGATCAACCGATCAAAGACGACGCCACCGGCTCCGCTTCCCGTTGCAGGTGGTCGTGTGTCGTATGCGGCGGCAACACTTACGTCCGCCCCTGTGGCTGCTGCGAAAACAGCTAGAGCAGCAAAGGTGGCGGTAAATAAGACTGTGGCAAAGTCGGCTGCTTCCAAACCTGCCCTTAAGGTTATAGCAAAGACGAGGGCTGAGTTCCCTCCGCTTCCCACTCCGACACCTACATCTGACCCCGCTACTTCTGCTCCCTCAAACGATGGGTGGCAGGTAGTTGAGTCGGTCAAGAAGTCTCGAAAGGGTAAGAAGGCTACCCAACAAGTAGCCTCTACTCCTCAGTCGCCGTCAGTGGCAGTGGCCACCCAAAAGAAGCCGCGTAAGCTACAGATGCCAAAGACCGCGGCTGTAGTGATCACTATATTACCGGAGGCGGCAAACGGCGGGCTATCCTATGCGGCCGTATTCAAGAAGGCCCGGGATAGTCTCGCCAATCAATTTGGGACTGTAGGTGTCAAAATGCGCCTCGCCCAAACGGGAGCAAGAGTACTGGAGTTCCCTGGGGCTGAAGGTACAAAGACGGCGGACGCTTTTGCCGAAAAGCTGCGGAGTATTTTTTCTGTTACGGATGGTGTAAAGATCGCCAGGCCTACCAAATGTGCAGAATTGCGTATCTCAGGTCTGGACGACTCCGTGACGGTTGAGGATGTCCGCGTTGCGATTCAAGAGAAAACTGGGTGCAACGCGGACAACATCAGAGTTGGCACCATCCGTCCCGGTCCGGGAGGCCTTGGTGCGACGTGGATCAGTTGTCCTGTGGCGTCAGCTAAGATTATAGGCGATGCTGGCAGGATCCTCGTCGGTTTCGTGAACGCCAGAGTCACAGTTCTGGCGGCGAGACCGATGAGGTGCTTCAAATGCCTGGCCACGGGACACACTCGCATCAAGTGCGATAGTTGTTTTGACTGCAGTGGATTGTGTTTCCGCTGCGGTCAACCGGGACACAACGCAGCAGAGTGCTCTGCCGTCCCTCACTGCCCAAAGTGTGCGGCGGGCAATAGGCCTGCCAATCATCAGATGGGACAGGGGAGCTGCAAGTCTTTCCGCAGTTTTCGGCAAACGTCGGAGGCTAGCCAGTCGGCCCAGGCTGCCTCCGATGTAGTTCGTGCGTCAACGTCGTCGCCTATGGAGGGGGCTGTAGAAATGATCCAGTAATGGATCGAATCTCCAGCCTCCTAGTCCAGACGAACCTGAACCACTGTGCTGCGGCGCAGGACCTTTTCCTGCAAACCATGGCACAGTGGTCGATTGGTGTTGCCGTAGCCGCGGAGCCCTATTATGTTCCTCCCCGTCCAAACTGGTTGGGTGACCGGGACGGCTCCGTGGCAGTCGTCGGCTCCACGGCGGCTCATTCCCCGCCCTTGTCGCTAAGAGACAAGGGCACTGGATATGTTGCTGCTGAGTGGGGGGGGATCACCATATATGGTGTATACTTCTCCCCCAACCGGAGTTTGAGCGACTTCGAGGTTTTCCTTAATAGCTTGGAGACCTCGATGCGGCGACTAACGTCTGGGCACGTCCTTGTGCTGGGGGACTTCAACGCAAAGTCCATTGCTTGGGGTTCTCCCAGGACGGACGCAAGGGGTGAGGCCGTAGAGGAGTGGGCGGCCTCAGTGGGCCTCTGTTTATTAAACAGAGGCTCCACCAACACGTGCGTGCGACAGCAGGGGGGGTCGATAGTGGACCTTTCATTCGCTACCCCTGCCCTCGCCGCACGAGTAAGGAACTGGCGTGTCCTGGAAGAGGTTGAAACGCTCCCGGATCACCTTTACATCCGATTTGAGCTCTCCCGGACCCAGGACCCCAGTAGGGGTCACGCGGCGCGGCCTTCTTCTCGCTTTCCGCGGTGGGCTGTAGCCAAACTGAATAGGGACCTACTAGAGGAGGCAGCCATTATTCACTCCTGGCTGTCTCCGCAGGCTCCGACCCAGGAGGTCGACATGGGGGCTGGTCGCTTCCTCGATGCGATTACGGAGATCTGTGATGCGGCCATGCCCCGCATCCGAGGTTGTCGGCCTCCACGGAAGGAGGTTTACTGGTGGTCCCAGGAGTTGGCGGACCTCCGTGCGGCCTGTACTCGTGCCCGGAGGTCCTACACCCGTAGTCGGCGGCGACACCGCGTAGACGGCGAGGAGGGCCAGCTTTATGAGGAGTACCGAGAGGCGCGGAAAACTTTGAAGCTGGCCATTAGCCGCGCCAAAGAAATTAAGCGTAAGGAGATGCTGGAGGGTCTCGATCGTGACCCCTGGGGTCGCCCTTATCGTGCGGCGCGACAAAAGCTCCGCACGTCAGGCCCCCCCCTTACAGAGATCCCCCAGCCCAGCTTCCTGCAAGAAGTGGTCGAGGGCCTTTTCCCACAGCGGGCGGAGCACACGCCGCCATCAATGGTCTTTTTGGTCGGGGGTGACGAAGGCGGTGTGCCGCCCGTCAGGGAATCGGAGATAGGGGCGGTTATTCTACGGATCCGCTCTAAGAACACCGCCCCCGGGCCAGACGGGATACCTGCCCGAGTGCTGGCCCGAGCCCTCGAACACATGTCGGACCATCTCAGGGAGGTCCTGGACGCTAGCTTGGTGTCCGGACGCTTCCCTGAGTGCTGGAAAAGCGGGAAGCTGGTCCTATTGAGGAAGCCGGGACGGCCAGCCGAATCGGTGGCGGCCTATAGGCCCATCGTGTTGCTGGACGAGGCGGGCAAACTTTTTGAGAGGATACTCTCTGCTCGCATCGTCCGGCACCTCTGCGAGGTGGGCCCCGATCTGTCGGACGCCCAATTCGGTTTTCGAGCGGGGCGTTCGACAGTCGATGCTGTGTTGCGCCTGAGGGCCGTTACCGAAGAGGCGGTGAGCTGTGGCGGCGTGCTGTTGGCGGTGTCGTTGGACATCGCCAACGCATTTAATAGTCTGCCATTTAGCTGCATTAGGGAAGCACTCCACTACCACGGGGTGCCAGAGTACCTGAGGCGGCTTGTGGCAGACTATCTTGAGGAGCGTACCGTCGTGTACGAGGACCGAGATGGTATTCTAAGGCGGCGGCCCATGTCGTGCGGTGTTCCGCAGGGGTCCGTCCTCGGACCACTCCTGTGGAATATGGGATACGACTGGGCCCTTCGAGGTCGTCTTCCCCCCGGGCTGGGCGTAATTTGTTACGCCGATGACACATTGGTCACGGCCCGGGGGGTGAACTTTCAAGAGGCGGCGCGCCTGGCCACCGTGGGAGTCTCTTCGGTGGTCGGGCGCATTGAGGCGCTGGGTTTACGGGTGGCCCTAGACAAAACGGAAGCCCTTTTGTTTCATGGGCCCCGTCGTGGTCCACCCCCCGGCGCCTCCATCGTAGTCAATTCGGTCCTCGTACCGATTAAGGCCCAGATGAAGTATCTGGGCCTGATCCTCGACGGCAGGTGGCTCTTCGACGAGCACTTCCGACAGCTTACTCCAAAGCTGGTCGGCGCTGCCTCTGCTCTTGGGCGACTTTTGCCCAATTTGGGTGGAGCCAGCGTCGCGACGAGACGGCTATACACGGGGGTTGTTCGGTCAATGGCGCTATATGGTGCACCGGTGTGGGCGGCGGCTCTGACCGCCCAGAATAGGGCTCGCCTCTGACGCCCTCAGAGGATATTGGCGGTTAGAGCCATACGTGGCTACCGCACCGTATCGACGGAGGCGGCGTGCGCCTTGGCCGGAACTCCCCCGTGGGATTTGGAGGCGGAAGTGCTCGCCGAAGTTTATCAGCGGACGGCTGACTTCCGGGCGGGTAGCGGCATACGGCCCCCGCCCGAGGAGATACGCGAGTGGCGTGAGGCCGCTCGTCGAGCCACGATGGCTCGTTGGTCGTTCCGGTTGGAGACTCCACGTGCTGGCTTCGCCCTCGTGGAGGCTCTCCGGCCGGTCATCGCCGAGTGGGCGGGGCGGCAGCACGGGACCCTTTCCTTCCGACTGACGCAGGTTCTTTCCGGGCATGGTTGCTTCGGGAAGTATCTGCACTCGGTCGCCAGGAGGGAATTGAGTCCCGCCTGTTACCACTGCGACTGCAGTGAGGACTCGGCTCAGCACACGCTAGCGGTTTGTTCCGCCTGGGCGGCGCAGCGTGGGGTCCTCACTGCAGTTATTGGAGGAGATCTCTCGCTACCGGCCGTCATACGCTCCATGGCCGGTAGCGACAGTTGTTTTACCGCGGTCGCAACCTTCTGCGAAGACGTAATTTCGCGGAAGGAGGCGGCGGAGAAGGCCCGGGAGGACGATATCCACTCGGACCCAATTCGCCGCCGGCGAACCGGGCGGCGGAGGCGCGCATACCAGCGCCTCATGCCGCCTTAAGTGTGGCCGCGGGTGGACGGGACGGGTTTTCCCCTCCACCCGCTATAATGGCCAGCCGCGAGGAGGCGACGTCCGCGTGTGCCGTACTTCGCCTAAAATAGAGAGTTTACCCATAGATGGTGCCCGCAGTTTCGGGCAGGCGCTAGGAGGGATCTGGATGTCGTAATAACAGCGGTTCCCGGATCCCTCCTATCTCAGGCGCAGAGTGGCACACCGTGTGGTTTTAGTCGGTCCGATTCCGACACACCACCCCGCCGTAAACCCCGGTGGGGTGACGGCCCGAGGGAGTTTCCACACGAAAAAAAAAAAAAAAAAAAAAAAGGGTCTGATGCAGAAGGCAGTCCTCCTTGACACGGCCCGTATTGTGAGGAGGTTCCTGTCTTTGGTGCCCTAACCACCGGTGTCTTGGTCCCTGTACCCGATGTCGGTGGTCTACTACTATTTTTTATATTTTTAAATGTGTATTTTCTACTTTTTATATATTTAAAAATGTAATAAATAAGTGTATATAATGAAATAAAGAAAATAATAATTACAATTATATACAGTCTTTCATTCAAATTCAAATAAACTTCGTAGGTGTAATAAAAATAGAATTTTCCCAAAGGTTGGTTTTTTACGTATTATTTTTCCATAAAATCAAAAACATTAATTCCTTCTGAGATTCATTAGCTGAGTGCTAACCGGTATTCATATGAGATGTTATTTATAACGAAAGTAAAATAAGATGTTTTACAAGTAGCTTGTTTAATATGTTATAAAACTTTACTGCAATGTTTCGAAACATGATCTTGTGAATTGAACCTATAAACCTAAAACTTGAAGGAATTAACATAACAATTCCATATTGAAAAGTGTTACTGAGAAGTCTTGAGATGGTTGCAGTAAAAAGAATGTTAAAAATATTTAAAAAATATTTAGTTTTGATCTTAAAATTAATAATGTTAAAACACTGTCTTTTCATGTATTAACGGATTAAGAACACAGAGTGTCAATACTCATCACATGTGTGTCGTAAGTAGTGACTAAGGGGGCAAATTATGCAGGACAACATCACTGCAGAAAGAAGGAAAATTTAAAACAAACCCTATACCAATTCGTCTGGCCAGTATGGTATAGTAGGCCAAAACTTCCATTTTTAAGGAGAGACCTATTTCCAGCAGTGGAGCAAAACATTACTTCTTAATATAATAAAATACGACGGATTTAAGTCTAATTAATCATTATGTTTTATTAGGTTCATTTACAGAAGTGCTATCATGTTTTTCTTGAGTTTTTGTAAACAGAAAGTACAAAAATAATACTTTTGTAGTGTTACATGGTATTCGTAAACTATAATGGCTCTAAAGGAGTTTAAAGTAACAGTGAGAAATTAACATTTATTTTATTTCAACACTCATTTACTGGTGTATTACAATTTCAATTCCCTTTAGGCGGCCATTATCCGTCCTGGCTGAATGATAGGAGAGAAATTGGAGCATCTGAACGGACGTCTGGTACCCGGACCAACGGCTGCAATCTCCTGATATGAACACTACAGTAATAGCACCGACGTATTATCTGTGGTTCTCATTCTTCGTACATTACTGTAGTTTCAGTGGAAACACTCTGCATAACTTTGTGTGAACTCACTGAGGCGCGTTCAGCTTGCAAATTTGTATTATGCCAAGTGCTTCGCTTTGTTGTAGTGCAAATTTGGTAACATTTGATTTTTGAGCTTTATTTATTTGTTTTAAGTGCGCATATAAAATTGTTGAGAGTAGATAAAAAGTTGAAATTAATTGCTTTTCCTTTAATAACAACAAACTTAAGAGGTTAATACTTGAGTTTTATAGTCGATAAATTGAGAACTTGCCTCGGTGGTGTAGTGCAGCGTATACAACTGTTGTGCTTACGTCTCGGGTACGATTCCCGGGTCAGACCAAACGTTTGTATGATCGGCAAATATTTGTTTTGGAGTGTGAGATTTTTGTGTGTATAGTGTGTGTGTGATTATCAATCAACCTAACCTCTATAGAACAAGCTCTGTATAATTTGAAACTAGATGGCTTTGTGTGAGTGATGTACGAAATCTCGATTATATTATTATATTTATTACTATATTTTTATATCACTGAGATGTACGAGCTTACATTTGACATCACATCAGTGTATGCAAATATCCGTTTACACTGTTGCTTTCTTTTCTTATCTATTGCAATATGGAGTATATTGAAATGATGGAAATTTTTCATGTAATTTCTAAATCGCTTGATAGACGGTAAATCCTGTACGTGATGTTAAAACTATAATAGGCAAAAGAGATATCGAGTTTTTTTTTTTAAAAAATCTTAGCAACAAGCACGGAGTATTGAAGCTAGGGGTGGGTCATGCCCGTGCCTTGGAGAGCACGTTAAATCATCGTCCCTGTTATCATGAACATCTATGGTATTCGTTATTGGGAAGTCAGTGCTTTTAAATATACTAACTACTAGGGTTGCGTTGATGCGGTTGCGGTAACTGATACCAGTCGCTTCGTGGAAAAATTGACATCCTGATAAAAATTTTTGAAAAACAACTGGCTCAAAATAATCTTGGGATTAATAAACGGTAGGATAATCATAGTAAGTAGTCAATATTAACGCATAGGTACATGCTAAAATATATTCGTACTATTATTGCTTCTATTCCACTCTTACTGTATATATTCACTGTGAATCACAAAAAATGAAATTCTTGTTGAGGTATACAATAAGGAAAAAAATATTAGCATATACAAAAATAAAAGTAGAAGTCTGAAATTATCCAGAAATCAAATGTAGAGCTCTAGTGCATCGCCGCGTCGGTAAACCGAACACGTTCAAATGCAGAGTAGCCGGGCTCTGTTTATTGCGGTATACAATGCATTCTGATTTTCTGAATAATGTCTACATTATCAAACTTTTGATTTATTCTTGAAGTTATACGAAGCTAAGATAAGAATAGTTTATATTCATTTGTAATGCGCTATTAATACGATGCAAGATATTTAACTTAAACTAAGAACGTTTATTCTATGTAATTCTGGTAAAAATGAAGTTATTGTAGACTAACTTTTTCTCGTGTATTCGGTATTCGGTAAAAGTAGCCTACAACCATTTCCAAGAATTTGTTTATTGAAATCAGTTTAGTGGTTTAACTATGACTGCAGACAGATAGAGTTACTTTCAGGTTTATAATTTTAGTAGGGTCGAACATAAACGTTCATCTTAAGATGGACCTGTGTTTGAAGTGTGTAAGGCAACTTGCTATCAATAAAGTATCTACATAAAACACTAGATATTATATTTCAGCAAAAAAAAATAATTTAGTAACAAAATACTGCAGACCTCGCAAGGTCACGATCCTTATGTTCGTTCTCATACAAGGTCACTCGTTGCTAACTTCCAACCCATTTATTTTGTTGACTGATTGGAAATTCCCTTCAGATCTCCGGCTCCTCAGAGACAAAGGAACCAGGTGAATGTGATGTTTTCGACGGCCGGTCTCAAGTGTCCTACTCTGCAGAGAGCTCGGGCCATATTATTTCAGCCAACCTCTCCAGGATCAACACTTAGACAGGCCCTATCCTGGCGGAAGCCGCAAAGGCTTCCTTCTACCTTTCGACTCGGTCATAATAATTTGTTGCGATCCGATCGCTTTTTCGTGACTCCGTCGCCATCCTATCGAAGACCGCAGCAATGAATTTATCACTAGAAGTCCCTATTCCCCGGTAGCTTGCGGCTCCATCGACAACTAAAATTTGCCGACGATGTCGTTTACGTGTGTGATCGGGCCTCTTCCGGTTCCGTTCAACGGTCTCTTTCTGGAGTATTACAGCTTCGCAGAAAGAGAACACTGCGCTACATCCTTCCGTCCATCTATCCTATGTCTGTCGGTGAGCATCATTCCCACTCTCATCTCGGCGGATGGAGCAAATCTGGTCAATGACCCTTGCGTCCGTATCCGAACGATATACGCACTTAGAAAGAAATAAGTAACTATGAGTGCAGTTAGGTATGACAGCCAATTTTTACAGTCAGTATGTACTACAAGCACATAAAAATATTTTTAACAACAGTTTTTAATAGTCCACTGGTGGACATAGGCTTCTAATTCGAAAGGAGATTTTGACCTGCTAAACCATAGTATAGTGTTTGTGTCATGCTTTTCTGCTCTTTCTTTTTTCTTTTAATTATTGTAATGATTTAAAATATGAGAAGGCTTTGTATTGTCTACTAACGATGTATTCTTGAATAATAAATATATTTTGCATATTAGGGTTAGCTTAAACAAATCTATACTTATTAACTTGCCTTCTCCGGTAGTTACCAGTTACGGCTTTCGGTCACGTCCTACTTGTCCAACTATTTATCTAAAATAAATGTACCAACATTTTTGAGACTGGAATTAGGCAGGATACACGTTATTTCAAGAATTTCCTTTGAATATTTACATCAGATACGCCCCTTCATTAGTTTGCAACTTGAATACCACGGTGGGAGCAGTGGACTAGACATTCTATATTATTTTCCAGTTTCTAAAGAACTCTACGCTTAAAAGTTTCTACTCTTGTAATATTCAGGTATTACTTGGTATAGACGAGCAAGGGAGGTCAGGATAAACTGGCAATGTTTAACTAATGATGCCTCTGAAAGATGAGGGCTATTTGTTAAAAGCGGACTACATTAGGTTTAAAGCTTGTGTTTTGAAGTCTACATAGGTTTTACACACTAATAATGTGTGTTATGACAGATTATGATGTGTGTGATTCTTTGACTTTAGACCAACGAACAGAGGGAAAACGGAATCTTAAGATTTTCACAATTGAATTTAAATATGGTGGAGTGTTACAAAGTGCACTCACTCATCATCACTAAATCACAACATTTTTTTTAAAAATAAAATAAATTAAATGTTATAGTACACGAAAAATAGGCAATAAATGATTCGTTGTTATAAAATTTTTCCCCTTAAAAGTTACTTAATGTGTAATCACACAGTTTAAGTACCTATTAACGATAAATTAACACGGATATTAATATTCTTATCGCTAATAATTATTCCGATGCAACTGCAGCCGTTTGTAAATATTTACGATACAGAAAAGTATGTTTACAGACTATTTAAATGCTTATCTGAATACAATATTTGGTATTATGACAATTTGATAATGTGTCTGTCTATTTTTTCTTTTTCCAAGGTGTAGTTCATTTTTTCTTTCCCATAATCCCACTCGTAAAGTGTTCATTTAAAGATAGTTGTAAAATAAATGGTCGCAATCATTATTATGTTATGGTATGGCGGTGACCACTGGCTGTGCGCCGACCACATTTCTTGTTTTATAGCTACGTACAAACGTTTCGGCTAACAAGTGAATGATAAAGCTGGTAGCGATCAGCGAATGAGCGATGTGCGAAGCGACTTTAATCTTTCTATATACTTTGGCGATAACATTGAGTAACAATCTTTTTTCCTAAATTATTAATTGACATTAAATTAGCTGAAATGTAACGTGAGAGTAAATGATGGTGTAACTAGAATTAAGTGAGTTAGCACTGGATGACAAAAATGTAGCGAAGAGTATTTCATATATGGGATATGATACAAGAGTAGGAAAGAACAAAAGAAAAGATGGATGGACTGCGTGAAATACGAAAATAGGTAAAAACAAATTGTCAAATATTAAACGCCATAATTAGCAGAGTGAAAGAAGAAATATATTTTACGTCGATCGCCAATATATTTTAAAATAAATATAGTTTAGACTTAAAAAAAATACTTTAAAGATAAGTCATCGTAACTAAAAGTTAAAATTAATCCTTAATATAAAGTTATATTTTATTGTGTAAAAATGTGGGGTGCTTTGTGACATATCTTTCGTACCATTTTTGCACGTACCGTACCGATCAAATATTTACGAGAGCTGATTTATCAAACACCCTACGTTTCTTAAATTTATCCGACTAAATTTATTTTTCATTTTCTAAATAGTTAGATTTCTCATTACGTGTGTTAAAAGTTACACCTCGATTTAAAAGTCATTCATAGATTTTTATCTATTGATGATCATATGATATTGGTTTTATTACGTGTGCATTGTATACCATCTGACCCGAAATTGATACATACAGACAGGATATCTGCCTTATCTTCTTATTGAATAAGGATAAAAAGATAATCATATCAATTTTTTATATTGTGTTCAGTTCTTGATAAGTCTATAACTTTAATCTATAACGGCAAGATCTAATTTTAATTCTTAACACGTTAGCTGCGGAACGTGGCTTAAAACACCTCGTCCGTGTCTGGTCGTTATAGCGGTAAGAAAAAACTTTAACTTCTCTGTCGTGCGAGAGGCATAACTTCCATCTGGTTCGGTATAGGAGAGAGATAACTATATGTTTGAGATGTGCTATTGATTCCTAGTTCTATGGTACATTAACCCTATGTCGGGTTTGTTAGACCTCGTACCGCACTGAACAAATAATAATGCTAACACAGTGCGGCACGAGGTTGCGAACGCCTTGTGCCTCCGCGCACCTCGTACCGCACCCCACGCTAGTTTCACGTGGTTAGTGTTGTGCAACGCAGTTGACACTGCGCACGCGACGAACTAAGACCGCTGTCTTTGAGTTAAAAATTATCATGTTGAGACGACATTGCCGAAAAAAGTTGATCAAGGAGGAAGATGAAGAAAAACTGGTTGGACAATCTGAGCCTAAATCAAAATACAGGAAGATATTTCAAAAACAGGTAAGTCACAAATATACTCTGTCTAGGTGAAATAATTAGGCCAAGTTACCTAGGTATATTAGAATACCTACGTTTATTTGTTAAAATAAATATATATCAGCAAAGTACGTTAATGTTAAAATGTGTATTATATTGTATGTATATATGTATAGCTCTCTGCACCTTTGCCCAGCAGTGAGACTCGGCAGGCTAGCCGTATATTTGTATGATGTATAGTAAGAAATTACATTATAGGTAATTACGTTTCCTGTCATTTTTTTTTTTTTTTTTTTTTTTTTTTTTTACGTGTGGAAACCCCCACGGGCCGTCACCCCACCGGGGTTTACGGCGGGGCGGTGTGTCGGAATCGGACCGACTAAAACCACACGGTGTGCCACTCTGCGCCTGAGAGAGGAGGGATTCGGGAACAGCTGTTATTACGATATCCTAATCCCTCCTAGCGCCTGCCCGCTTTCGCGGGCGCCATCTGCGGATAAACTCTCCATTTAGGTGACGTCCGGCACACGCACACGTCACCTCCTCGCGGCTGGCCACTATAGCGGATGGAGGGGAAAACCCGTCCCGTCCATCCGCGGCCACACTCAAGGCGGCATGAGGCGCTGGTATGTGCGTCTCCGCCGCCCGGCTCGCCGGCGGCGAATTGGGTCCGAGTGGATATCGTCCTCCCGGGCCTTCTCCGCCGCCTCCTTCCGCGAAATTACGTCTTCGCAGAAGGTTACGACCGCGGTAAAACAACTGTCGCTACCGGCCATGGAGCGTATGACGGCCGGTAGCGAGAGATCTCCTCCAATAACTGCAGTGAGGACCCCACGCTGCGCCGCCCAAGCGGAACAAACCGCTAGCGTGTGCTGAGCCGAGTCCCCACCGCAGTCGCAGTGGTGACAGGCGGGACTCAATTCCCTCCTGGCGACCGAGTGCAGATACTTGCCGAAGCAACCGTGCCCGGAAAGGACCTGCGTCAGTCGGAAGGAAAGGGTCCCGTGCTGCCGCCCTGCCCACTCGGCGATGACCGGCTGGAGAGCCTCCACGGCGGCAAAACCAGCACGTGGAGCCTCCAGCCGGGACGACCAACGAGCCATTGTGGCTCGACGAGCGGCCTCTCGCCACTCGCGTATCTCTTCGGGCGGGGGCCGTATGCCGCTACGCGCCCGGAAGTCAGCCGTCCGCCGATAAACTTCGGCGAGCACTTCCGCCTCCAAATCCCACGGGGGAGTTCCGGCCAAGGCGCACGCCGCCTCCGTCGATACGGTGCGGTAACCACGTATGGCTCTAACCGCCAATATCCTCTGAGGGCGCCAGAGGCGAGCCCTATTCTGGGCGGTCAGAGCCGCCGCCCACACCGGTGCACCATACAGCGCCATTGACCGGACAACCCCCGTGTATAACCGTCTCGTCGCGACGCTAGCTCCACCCAGGTTTGGCAAAAGTCGCCTAAGGGCAGAAGCAGCGCCGACCAGCTTTGGAGAAAGCTGTCGGAAGTGCTCGTCGAAGAGCCACCTGCCGTCGAGGATCAGGCCCAGATACTTCATCTGGGCCTGAACCGGTACGAGGACCGAATTGACCACGATGGAGGCGCCGGAGGGTGGACCACGACGGGGCCCATGGAACAAGAGGGCTTCCGTCTTGTCCAGGGCCACCCGCAAACCCAGCGCCTCAATTCGCCCGACCACCAGTGAGACACCGGTGGTGGCCAGGCGCGCCGCCTCTTGAAAGTTCATCCCCCGGGCCGTGACCAATGTGTCATCTGCGTAACAAAGTACGCCCAGCCCGGGGGAAGACGACCTCGAAGGGCCCAGTCGTATCCCATGTTCCACAGGAGTGGTCCGAGGACAGACCCCTGCGGAACACCGCACGACATGAGCCGCCGCCTTAGAACACCGTCTCGGTCCTCGTACATGACGGTACGCTCCTCAAGATAGTCTGCCACAAGCCGCCTCAGGTACTTTGGCACCCCGTGGTAGTGGAGTGCTTCCCTGATGCAGCTAAATGGCAGACTATTGAATGCGTTGGCGATGTCCAACGACACCGCCAACAGCACGCCGCCACAGCTCACCGCCTCTTCGGTTACGGCCCTCAGGCGCAGCACGGCATCGACCGTCGAACGCCCCGCCCGAAAACCGAATTGGGCGTCCGACAGATCAGGGCTCACCTCGCGGAGGTGCCGGACGATGCGGGCAGAGAGTATCCTCTCAAACAGTTTACCCGCCTCGTCCAGCAGCACGATGGGCCTATAGGCCGCTACCGATTCGGCTGGCCGTCCCGGCTTCCTCAATAGGACCAGCTTCTCGCTTTTCCAGCACTCAGGGAAGCGTCCGGACGCCAAGCTAGCGTTCAGGATCTCCCTGAGGCGGTCCGACATGTGTTCGAGGGCTCGGGCCAGCACTCGGGCAGGTATCCCGTCCGGCCCGGGGGCGGTGTTCTTAGAGCGGATCCGTAGAACAACCGCCCCTACCTCCGATTCCCTGACGGGCGGAACATCGTCCTCGTTCCGCCCGTCGTCTCCGACCATGAAGGCCATCGACGGGGGTGTGTGCTCCACCCGCTGCGGGAAAAGGCCCTCGACCACTTCCCGCAGGAAGCTGGGCTGGAGTGTCTCTGTAAGGGGGGGGCCCGACGTGCGGAGCTTCTGTCGCGCCGCACGATAAGGGCGACCCCAGGGATCACGATCGAGACCCTCCAGCATCTCCTTTCTCTTAATTTCTTTGGCGCGGCTTATGGCCAGCTTCAGAGTTTTCCGCGCCTCTCGGTACTCCTCATGAAGCTGGTCCTCCCCGCCTTCTTCGCGGTGTCGCCACCGACTACGGGTGTAGGACCTCCGGGCACGAGTACAGGCCGCACGGAGGTCCGCCAACTCTTGGGACCACCAGTAAACCTCCTTCCGTGGAGGCCGGCAACCTCGGATGCGGGGCATGGCCGCATCACAGATTTGTGTAATCGCTTCGCAGAAGCGACCAGCCCTCATGTCGACCTCCTCGGTCGGGGCCTGCGGAGACAGCCAAGAGTGAATAATGGCCGCCTCCTCTAGTAAGTCCCTATTTAATTTGGCTACAGCCCACCGCGGAAAGCGAGAAGAACGCCGCGCCGCGTGACCCCTACTGGCGTCCTGGGATCGGGAGAGCTCAAATCGGATATAAAGATGGTCCGAGAGCGTCTCAACCTCTTCCAGGACACGCCAGTTCCTTACTCGTGCGGCGAGGGCAGGGGTAGCGAACGAAAGGTCCACTATCGACCCTCCCTGCTGTCGCACGCACGTGTTGGTGGAGCCCCTGTTTAGTAAACACTCCTCTACGGCCTCGCCCCTAGCGTCCGTCCTGGGGGAACCCCACGCAGTAGACTGTGCGTTGAAGTCCCCCAGCACTAAGACGTGCCCAGACGTTAGACGCCGCATCGAGGTTTCCAAGTTGTTAAGGAAAATCTCGAAGTCGTTCAAACTCCGGTTGGGGGAGAAGTATACACCATACACAGTGATCCCCCCCCACTCGGGAGCAACATATCCAGTGCCCTTGTCTCTTAGCGACAAGGGCGGGGAATGAGCCGCCGTGGAGCCGACGACTGCCACGGAACCGTCCCGGTCACCCAACCAGTTTGGACGGGGAGGAACATAATAGGGTTCCGCGGCTACGGCAACACCGATCGACCACTGTGCCATGGTTTGCAGGAAAAGGTCCTGCGCCGCGGCACAGTGGTTCAGGTTCGTCTGGACCAGGAGGTTGGAGACTTGGGCCATTACTCGACCGTCTCTACAACCTCCTCCATGGGCAACGATGCCGACATGCGAACGACATCAGAGGCAGCCTGGGTCGATTGGCTAGCCCCCGACGCTTGCCGAGAATTGTAGGGAGGTTTACAGCCTCTCTGCCCAATCTGATGATCGGCGGGCTTGTTACCCGCTGCACACGCTGGGCAGTGTGGGACGGCAGAGCATTCTGCCGCCTTGTGCCCCGGTCGACCGCAGCGGAAACATAGTCCGCTACAGTCGAAACAGCTAACACACTTGGCGCGTGTGTGTCCCGATGCCAGACACTTAAAACACCTCATCGGTCTCGCCGCCAGGACTGTGATCCTAGCGCTGACGAGACCAATGAGCAATCTACCGGCGTCGCCTAAAATTTTGGCTGACGCTACGGGACAGCTGACCCACACCACGCCAAGCCCTCCTGGACCGGGGCGGATGGTGCCGACCCTAATGTTGTCCACGTTGCACTCTGTCTTCTCTCTTATTGCAACGCGGACATCTTCGGCCGTTATAGAGTCGTCCAGGCCCGAAATGCGCAACTCTGCACACTTAGTAGGCCTGGCGATCTTAACACCATCCGTGGCCGCAAACATGCCCCGCAACTTCTCGGCAAAGGCATCTGCAGTCTTTGCGCCTTCGGCTCCCGGGACGTTTCCTGTCATAGTTCAACCAAAAGTTAAGTAGCTACATTATTGATATAGGTAAAAAAAAAATACGTGAAGATTACTATTGGGAATAAGTATATAGGTCTACTTTAGGCGTCACAAATTAAGAAGCCCGTTCTGACGTTTCCTTATGTCCACGAAACAAAGTTCATTATTGAATGCAGAGTAATGCAAATATATGGATTTGACACCTACCTGTCCAAAAGGGCCTATTAATTTGTTACGACCTCTACTCTGATTAAGTGTTCTAAGTAAGTTTTATGATTTATTGAGTTTTAATATCCGACAGCTGAATATAATTCATAATTTTTATTTTGTTTTTAGCGTTCTAGCGGATGACGGTATTTAACGGATCAGTGAGTACGTACTGTAAAGTTGGAGTGGTTCTTTTAATTTAACTAAGCTATTTTTTGGTGTTTTTGTGTGAAAAGCTTAAGACGTGAATCACTAACACTAATATACCTACACAATAACTTAGCTCGTTTTGTAAAATTAACAAAGAATGTTGTTAATGCGAAAATAAAAAAGGGCCAGATTATTGGAAAAATGAACAAAAAGGGTGTGAAAGTATTGAAATGGACTGATAAAAGAAATGTTTTAATGTTGACTACGTGCAAAAACCGACGATAAACTAATAGATACTGCGTAAAAGAAGAGAGGCACTATCGAAAACATTAAAAAACCCGGATGTGTTCTAATGTACAATGAAACAAAAAAAGGAATAGACTACAGTGACCAAATGTCTTCGTATTATACAACATTAAAGAAAGGAATTAAGTGGTGGAGGAAAGTTACAATGGAGGTAATATTTGGTACAGCCCTTATTAACGCCTGGATTGTGTACAATTCAATTAATGCTGATAGAAATAAAATGCCAAAGAGAATATTTGTAGAACACCTTATTGAAGCTTTTACACAGAAAGACTTGGATGTGGATACAGGTAATTTTAAAATATCCTAACTAATCGTTATATCGTTAATAAAAATGTGAATGTGACATGTTAAGTAACTTTCTTCATATAGACTAATGATAATGATAACTATTAGTATGTTTGTTTATTGAATGCAAACGGTGTCTTGCTCATCAAAATTTAGCTCATTTGCTCGGCTCTTCTCTACTTTAACCAACTATACCGAACTCTACCCAATTCTACCTTATTCTTACCCTAATCTATTCATTCTCACACTTCACAACTCGTTCCTACTTTTCAGAATCCACTGCAAAAATAGCACATCATCTTGAAAAGGGTCTGTAGAAGAAGAGATGTGTCGGATGCTACCAAAAACTCAGCACAACCTTGACATGTCGGGAGGCAGACAAAAAAACAAACAAATTTCTCACGGAATGCACTGTTTGCAAAAAATCTTATTGTCTGACATGTTTCAATGAAAAACATACGTATTTTTTTCCCTTTTTTTGTATTTATTTAGTACATAACTTTGATAAATAAAACCATAAATAAAATCGATATTTATTTTCCCATCACTAAATAATATGAAAACCTGCCATTTTTCAGTGCGGTACGAGGTGCATTAGACCCACATTTTATTTTACCCATAGAATCTAAACTAATTAATTTAACCACAGGCGGCGGCAGATTTAGGTTAATCAACTCATTGTTAATCATAATCAAGAAAAAAGCCGTCAATTTTGTCTTATTTGGCGCCAAAAAAAGGATTTTAGTCTCCTTCGGGCGGTAGGGTTTAATACGCCTCGTGCCGCCACAATGTCGGGTATTGGACGAGGTTTAAAACAACTCGTAACGCAGTAATGGAAAGTAAAGATAAATCTGTGCCGCAGTGAACGTGTTAAATGAAAACTGTTCGTTCAGAGCAGTCCACAATCGAGTACACAGGAGTCGATTACAAATATACAAACAAACATGTAGCTAAAACCAATAAAATCATTTTAAAAGGTGGGAATATAATCATATTCTGCGAATATGACATATATTTTAGAAAGCTACTTCGCTTAATTCATACAATTAATGAAAAACCCCAACGAAAAAAAACAATAACAACTGCGATATTCATACAACGCCTGTTGTGACTCGCTTTCGCTTCTGCTAAGCTCTTACCCTAACTACAGTTAGTTCACTTGTTTGGAACGCTTTAGTTCCTATAGCGAGTTAATATCACATTGTTTATGTACTCCCTGTTTATGCACTTATGTGGTCAATATTTTACTGCTGAATCAAACTTAGTACTTCAATAAAAATTGAATGAAATAGTGTTTAATTATTTTGTTACGGCAGTGTGCTATTTTATTGATTCACGTCGAAGTTCGTGTTGTATACGGCTTTCTATTCCTTTTTAATAGGGGCGTAAATTTTGTTTGACACTTAGGGTTTTAGTGGTGCCATAAGAGAAAATTCTTCCGGATATAACTCCTATGGCTTATGTTCATGTATAATTTAGTATCTATCTTAAGAAGTAGCCAAAAATATATATTTTGTTAAATACTAATTTTGCGATAGGCTCACACAGAAATGCTATTTACGCAATATTCTAAAAGACGGGTTGATGAAATAATAGAGAGCCTGAGATACGTTTCAATTATTTCTTTATTTCATATTCAATTATAAACATAAAGCTTTCAATTGACATTTTGACAATAACTTCATTGAAAATGTATTTCAACTTCCGTATAAATTAGTGTATTTTATGGAGTATACTGTATATTAATTAAGGATTCCTGTTAAAATATTACCACTTAAGCAGTACTAATTATCGACTAATGGGTATTCTGTTAATTGATACTTAACATACTGGATCGTAGTTGTTTACGAAATGCTTTATAAGCAAATGTATGATCGGACTATTGATTTTTTTTTACTGTTGAAGTTATTTAAAATAATAAAATACAATAAATGTGATATTTAATAGGTGAAGCATATCTATATCTAAAAAAAAGGAACTATCAGACTGATTGTTCACTAACTCGATCGATCGACACACACTTGAAACCGCCGCGTCTCAAAACAGAAATTTTGCATACTTATTACTTAGATGACGTAGTTAGGTATGAAAAAAAGATTATTACATAATGAAGCTTAGTTATTTTTGGCAGTATCATTTTCAAACTCACAGTAAATATGTACTCTTGGTAAATTGAAAACAATAAGGCTGTAAAAATATTCCGTAGTAAATACTATTAGTTTTTATTTATAGTAGTTCATTTTCTTATAGAAGAAATTTCTTATTCCAGAAAATTCGATTTCATCAAACAGGGGAACATAGTTTTACACTGCTGATGAATAATGGATGTAAATACAATAATATGTTTTTGAAGACATCTCCCGCTGTTGGAAAGGTTCTTGTGTCGTGGGGGGTATAAACATTTATTCAAACAACGGACACAAAGAGCATTCAACCTATTTGTTGATCACACAATGTTTGTCTCACGTGGGAATCGAACCTGCAATATTCAGCCTAGTTTACCACTTTAACAATCTGACAATATTACAGCCATGATGTAAGTTACCAATAAAGCTGTCGTTTACAAATATATATTTGTAATCTGTATGATTCATATATCTTATATAATACCTAGGCAATGTGTGTAATGCCTGGGTCGTCCAGGTAATGTAAGAAGTATTATAAATATCAATATCAGTTACATACTTTACCTCTTCGTTTTTTTATGCGAGCAATGCTTCATAGGGAGACGAAGGGTGTGTGTGAGATACCCGGCGAACCGGTCTACCCGCTGAATCCCGCAGCAACCTACCTCGGCAGTCGGTAGGAGCTCAGGTAACGCATTAGTAGCTTCGAGAGTCCTCTTGCCGTACCTTACGATTTAGGTTCATCCCGGGTACATATCTTACGTAGGTAATTAAAACAATTTCCTGGGATTGTATAGAGTACCTACAGGGCCTCCGACAATGTATAATATAAACAGTATATAGGTACCTATAAAATGACGAGCAAATGAATGTAGGTTAGATTAGAACAGTGATCATTAACGTGCGAAGGTGAGCGAACAAAGCCAGAGTGAATCGCTTGCGGCCGGCCTGCACCAGAACTTCCCTGTTTTTGTTGAATAATTTGGATTAAATGAGTTCGAGTGGATTGTTTTTGACCTGTTCCCGTAGATTGCACGTTACCGGATGTGCCTTGGGTACTGTATAGAATACCTAGACATGTATAGAATACTTTTATACAATTAATAACATTTCATACATCTCTTCATTCAGGTCTTGTATACATTGTCTAGGTATTGCGTATAAGCACGGGAAGAAATTCACTGTCTCTACATGGGGGTTATGAGATCCATGGTCCTCTATGGGGCACACGTCTGGTTCAATGACCTGGTTAGTATCTCCCGCTATCAGGCTCTACTTAGGAGCAGTGGTTGGTGATTATACGGATCGTGTGGGGTTACCGCTCAATCTCGTATGAGGTGGCAACCATCCTGGTGACTTACCGCCTTACAACGTTTTGGTTGATACGGACGCGATGGTCTACGACCAAACTCGTTCTGTCGGTCAGTATGGTAAAGGACTTGCGCCAGATCATGAGATTGGATTGGGAAGGCCGAACGCGCATTAGCAAGCTCTGGAATCTCGGCAAGCACGGCTCGAAATACAAAGCTGTGAGCATTAGCCAATGCGCTGGAACCATTCTGCCTAACTTGGAAGCGTGAATAAAGAAGACCTGTCGCGGACCGACCGGGCACGGATTTTTCGTGGAGTATCTGAATCGAATAGGCCGAATAGGAGAAGCCGCAGTCTTCTCTTATGAGGACGTTATACTCCAGCAGGAGTCCACAGAACTGGATTGGGAAAGAACCGATCCTGCTCCGCCCGACTGCTGAGGTAGGCCGCCGTGGGATTTAGTGGGTAGGCTGATTATCCGAGAGTCCCTTGCACACCCTTCGTCCCCTTACGGAGGGTTTGAAAAGCATTTCCCGTGTAAAAAAAAAGATTACCGTTAGCCTGTACATACAATCATATTACGTAACATTATGGTTTATAAAAAAAAGCTTCAGAAAATGATTACAGTGTATTTATAGTGGGTATATACAGAAACAGTATGATCTTAGTAAGTGCTTTCGTATGAAATTTCGGAGGTTGCTAATTGGCTTTTCGTTCAATGTATATATTTGTGTGTAGATGTATTTTGCATTCGTTTGAATGTTTCTGTACATAACAAAAAAGAGTATATTTATTGGTACAGTATAAGCTTCCTTCAGTTCCGTTCCTAATAAAATGATTATGTTTATTATTACTTAATACACGACAAGATTGCAAGTTAAATAACTATTAATGATAAATTTAGTCACCTTTGCGCTTTTGGTAATATTGACAGAGTGTAAAGAAGCCTTTAAGTAATAAAATAAATTTACACAGCGGGGTACTTGCAGCCAAGGTGTTACTTTTTATGGTCCTTGTTTTAAAGTAATCAAATAGCTTAGGTAAATATGAGTATGAATAAATATTAGATTAAAGTAATTATTTATTACTCGACGCAAGTCGGCATGAAGTCTTCGGCAGCAAAGTCAATATAGTTTTGATTAAGTAGACTATGAAAAATTAACAGTTACATTCAGATATTCATCTGTTGTTTCGTTGGTCCATTAGTCCCAAAGATTCGTCGAAGCAGTCTATATTATTTCCTCTGTTTTGCCATTGGGTTGCAATGATTGAAGATGACAAACACAATACACTCGGAATAGGAGCCTAGACTGTGAATTCAATGATAAAAACAACGTCAAGAAGTGTCTGATAGAAAGTCAGTGTGATGTTACAATGACAAACTGAGTAGATCCAGTTGAGATTAGTTCACTGATAACCAACTAATATAAGATTTTTTAATCGTATTCTTCACGCAAATTATGAAATATGCTTATGGCATACCTAATGATACGGATTCTTTGGTCATTATAAACAAACAGCATTAGAGGTGTAATTCATTACACAACCCTATGACATTCCCTATGTGACTACAATTAAAGCAAGAATTTGGTGTTTCATTGAAGTTGTTTACAAAATACGACTAAATAACTTTCTGTATTAAGTCAAATAGAGGTATTCGCTGTGTGTTTGATAGCAATATATATTACGCGTGGCTTTTAGGGAGTTAATAACAACTTATCCGCAAGAATTGTTTATTTGAGCAGTTCGAGAGGGTTTCATTTTGCATTATTTATATAGTTTATATTAACTCGAGTTACTTTTTTTTATATATTAGACAACCAAAGGGATTTCACTCTGCCTGATGAAAAACATGAGCAGAATTCAGACTGGGAGAAAATGCTTCACGGTATTAAGTCCATCTTTGTACTTCAAATACATTAAATTTTAAATTAATAAATAAATCTAATATACTTCTGTCTATATTCCATATACCTTTAACGTCCTCATATCAATACAGTTAAGTAAGAGGACGGAGGAGGAGGTAGTGGCTCCAGTTATCAGTGTGATTCGAAGTCATGTAATAATTGCTGTCGTATATGCATCAAAATATGGATTTTCCACGATTTTTTTTTTGTTTATGAATTTCAAAGTTGCAAACAAAAGTTAATATTATATGCAAAATAGTAAATTATTCGTTTTATTTTACTATGTAGGTAAGATGTTCTTCAAATTTGATGATGAATAATCGGACACACACATTGCATTGAGATTATTATAATACTTATTCGTTAGAGGCGGGACCAGTACACGAGATATTTAGCCTAAACTTGCATAAGTCTTCAACCCAAATTATAGACGACTGACCAACAATTATGATAATTGTTCTACTCATCAAACCAGACACTGAATGTCATACAGTTTTTAAAACAAGCCTTAGGGAGCAATTAAGTCAATGCTCAGACTAAAAACATAAGAACCTAACGCTGGAGTTATCATTATATTGTGACGATAAAATTTGTTTTTTAAGTTTATTTTTTTTGCAGTCAATACTTTTGAGAATTATTAATTGTATTTATTAAATACATAGCATACGAGTATCTAAACATCACTTGCAAACTTACTTTTCGTAATACTGAATTTAAAGTTGATTTAAACTTGATGTGAGCTTTATAAACAAGTGTAATTGTAAGAATGTAGACTATAAAGTCTACATTCTTACAATTACACTTACAATTAATAATACCAGGCAAGAAGAATGTTTTGGGAATTAAAAAACACCACCGTTAAGTCTAGAGATTTACGATAGACACACACTTCCTACTGTGAGAGTTTGATGTAATGGAAATAGAAATCTAAACCTCTTTACTATCAAAACGCATGATGCATAACTTTACTAGTGTTCATAGTTGTTATTTAATTATGTGATTAAAACTTTCATCAGAAATCTTAATAAATTGAATGACCTAAAGTCATCCGACGTGACAAATTCTGTACTTTTTCCTCATTGTAACATAATACGTTTGGGTGTATTTGTAATGTTTATATGGATGATCCAGTCAATAATTTACAATAAGACAGTATGCTATTATAAATAATCTAGAGATAAAGTAAGGTACCTTAATCATTTTTTATTACTCGGCATTAATTAAAGGTAAGACACAGTAAGGTAATATCCGATATTATAAGTCCGAAGTCCAGATAAATCCAAATGTATGTTAATCCTACTCAGGGCGAATACGCCTGCGGCATTAACGAAACAATACGCCTTTAATTTACAGTTGATCTATGCACATGAATAGTTTTAATGTCTACTTGATAAGATCTAAGAAAGTAGGCAACGCTCGCGCACTTTGATATTATTTAGTTTTGACAACTTCATTAATTTTAAAGCTATTTATGACCCCGATACGTTACGCGCTCCGGACGATTGAATTTTAAAATATTATAATAATGGGATAGATATGGTTATTATTGTTTGTGTATAGAAATGAATATTTATTGTGCTATTTTCATTACAATTTTAGACACTGACTCTTTACCCTTGTATACGTTTAACATATGAGAAAGGTTTTGAATCATAAATTATATCAGCTACTATGATACCCTATAACCCGTTTCAAGCAGATGTCATGACCCGAGGAACGTGAAATTAATAAATCTAAGTTTATATGCAGAAGAAGTGCCAGTTAAAAATTACATGTATACGAAATCAGTAAACTACAAGGGTCCAGTGAATATGTTAAATTGCCGATCACTGGTTTCACGTTAAGAGAGGGGTGTAATTTTACATATATCAGTATTATTTTCGCATATGAAGCTTTTACTTCATTATAACAAGCTTCATTAATAAAAGCGAATGCATGGTTGGTCTAAAGGTTTAAGTGGTCGTCACACCACTCTCTATTGCGCTGAGTGTTGCGGTTTCAAATCCTACATGGGGCAACACTTTTTGTGATCCACAAATTGTTGTTCTGAGTCTGGGTGTTCTTTGTGTCCATTTTTTGTATGTTTATAAAGTCCCCCGCTACACAGATTTTATTCGTAGAGTGGGCTTGTTTTTTTTTTTAAATAAAAACTACGTAAATTTTATAGATTAAAATAGATGTAAGATTATCAAAAGTATAATTGGGTAGATGACTGTATCGTAAATAAATACCAATGTTCACTTCATTAAAACTAATATCGCGAAACATCTCGGAAAATGCAATCAACATAGCTCTTTATTATTATTACGAATTTCAATCAAATATACAGTGAAATATATTGTTCAATTGAGTAGTCTAAAACAGTGACGTCATAATTTTGTATTTAGTACATTTTTCATACAATATTGTCGTTTTGACAGATGAATAAAAGTAACTAATTTGACTAAGGTATCATCTAGCCTATTAGAATGGATACTTGGAAAGTAGCCACATTTAAACTGTTGTTCTAATTGTACTTTCTCTTCGTGATAGTTATCAGTTCAGTTCACAAAGAGAGTAATTGTAAAAAGCAAATGTAAGTGAAATTACTACATAAACTCGAGAGTCTAGGTATCTAGATACTAATTTTATACGCCGTCTTTTGTAGGATATTATATTTATAATTTCATAACCTTAGAGAGTATCAGAAATTTGTTCTTGCTGGTATGCTATAGTACTGAGGAGCCTTTTTCCTAACTAAATGGTACTGCCGTCAAGGTATTATGTTTTTGATAACAATATTTCTCATAACAATAGTTAAGTCGGACTAAATGTTTGTATGATCTGCAAATATTCGTTTCAGAGTTTGGATGTTTTCTATGTATGACATGTATCTATGTGTTTACAAAAAAAAGTATTTATGTAGTTATATCACTTTTCCAGTAGTCATAGTACAAACTCTGCTTAGTTTGGGACTAGATCGTGTTCTGTGTCAGATGTCTGAAATATTCTATTATATTATTATTATATTACCTCTAAATCAACTTTGATGCAAATAACTTTATCTATTTTTCTTTATTTTATTTTTCAGGTCTGATGGAAAGCATGAATAGAATTCAAGAGTTCTAGTCACCATAATCATTGCGAACGTAGACAACGCAGTGTGTAATCCACACTATGGCCCTGCTTGGGGACGTGCATTAATAGGCCTACGGTCTCGCATTCACCAACGAAACACGATGACGACAACACGGATACTGTTGCTTTAGGTTGGTCGCCTATGAGAAGATAGTACCACCCCGGTCGAGCCTGCCCGTTCGTGCTTAAATCAGCATGGCTCAACTACCTCTAAACTTTTAACTTTTACGTAATGAGTACGTAATGAGAGAAATAACTCACTCTCTCTTTTTCTCATTAGTTATATTTAAAACAAAAAAAGTGATTTTGACGTTATTATTCTTTAAAAGGAAAATAATTATGATGGAAAGTAATAATAAAATAGTTAAATTTAAAAACGTTTATTATTAATTAAGTATTCCACGTGCTTATTGAAATATTTTGCTGCATAATACAAACAATTAAAAAATTCAGTATCCATGGTCCTGCTAAGTCATTGTTCTAGAATTTATCACATCGTTCATTGAAATAATCCGTTGTTTAGAAAACCACGTAGGTTGGCTCTGTTGCAACACCACAGTTGTTGTCACGGGCAGATATGTACATGTAGCCGCCGATACCCCAGTTGGGTCCCCAGGAGTTTTTCAGGATCCAAAAAGTATCACCATCGCGTTCACCGTAACCAACTAAGGTAACTTCATGATTTAATCGTTGTTCATCGCTACAGTGAATGCGAAAATAGTTATATGGCACATGGTAAATAATAAATTAAAATAAAAAATAATTGAAATTAAAATGAAACACAATAAAAAAAAGCCCTAATAAAGTATTTTTTTTTTGCAAATTCTGCTCTGCCTGACGGAACGCATGAATAGAATGAAACAGTTGTGATCACCTCACTCATTGCGAATGCAGTGCACAGTGACAGTGCAGTGTGGTGACCTACACTATGGTGGCCTAGTGAGATGTTGTTTCACGCCCAGCTTGGGGACGTAAAAGACATGATACTCATCATGGTAGTGTCAGGCTCACATATTTACCACGATAACTGTCACCCCCGAATCAATGGATACATAAAGGTAGGCTGAGGATAACAGCATATTGATTATTATATCTGAAGACTATTCCACATGTTTTCCCTAAGAATAGGTTTAAAACTTTACTTACCACTTAATGTCATAGAATATTCCCGAAGAATATAACTGGAAAGACGGAGTTACATCGACGGACACAGAGAGCGGTCCGTGGTTGACTACAGCGACCTTTAATGCTCCAACGCTCAATGGTGTGACATCAGTATATCCGCGAATTGGGTATGTCTTTGTGGTGTTTAGGATATTACAAATTCCATCCTAAAATATCGGCACAAAGTGATTAGATTCTTGAAACTACATTGGTCGTTCAGAAGGCTTAGTGGAAATTTATTTTACATTTACTCGATCATCACTATCGTTCTAATTGGCCCGCACTGAAATACTTATCGATTGCAACGCCGACAGCTCTTGCCATCGAGAATAAGTTGATGTGAAATAAACTCATACAAAGTTTTCAACATGATAAGATAAACTGGCAGTGAGGCTCCAGTTTTTAACTTGAGGACCAGGTTTTCCAATTCACATTCACATGCTTTATAGTATAATTAGACACAAAGTAACAGAAAGAACCAATTAATTTACATATTATACACATATATATATATACCACTACGTCGTATTTAAAAAAATATATTATTGATTAGCTATGTAAGTAAAATATGTTAAATAGTTGTATCTGTAAATTGTACAAGTATCTACATTTTCTATATTTTTAAAGATTATTAGATTTTTTTTATAATATTGCTCTACCTCTTTACCTCCGGTCTCGTCTGCCCGAATAGTTAATTAGCATCCTTAAAGTTTTGGTAAGAATTCGAATCGACACATGCCAAAAGATACTTTGGGCCATTCGCACCGTTCCATCTACTGCGGTAAGTTGGGTAATTTGTATAACTAGATATGCGAAATGACTCAATAAGTGTTATAGAAAAGTTTTAAAAGTAAAAAAGTGTGTAAATAGGAATCTGATAGCAGATTTTAGTAAAAAATTTTGATAAAACGTAGATATTTTATGCAAACATTCAATATTAAAAGATTATTTACTTTACCTGGTTTAGGTAAGGCCCGTACTCAGCTTCAGTAGGTAGACCATACTCCATCATCCACTCGTACGCAGCATTGTCACTACCACCATCACAGCCAGCGGCTCCGAACCTTAAGGGTTAGAAAAAAGTAAAAATAAATGCCTAAACTTACAATAAATAGAAAAGATGGCTATTGCTTTTATACAGTCTGATTTTTGATTACGTTACGAATCTCAATATCTAATATATAAAATGATAACTTACGCCCAAGCACAGTCAACTAGAGCTTGATTGCTAAGTGCCAAAAGTCTTCCACCATTGACGCGTGCCAGAGCTCCTTCTACAGCGGCTGTAGTACCAAATGTCCAACAGGAACCGCATTCCTCTTGATCTTAGGTGAATTAATATTTTTAATTAATTAGATACCGTGAAATTTACATATTGTTTTACATATTATGTTACATTAAATTACATATAATACCAGCATTAATTAAAATTTGTAAAAAAAGGATGATTATTTCGATGTTAATTTTTTGATGCAAATGTTTAGGTTGCTACAATGTAATAAGAAAAAGTATAAAAACTATACCCGACTAAGTAAGAACTTTGATAAAATTTATGTAGCTTGTCACTCGAGCTATTAAAATGAATCTATTGACTTTTCCTTCCCTAAAATCGGTTCAGTAGTTTAGGCACTACGGTGAAACATACAAACGTATTATATAGACTGCCAAAAGTATTTCTTTTGGCTTTGTCATTATTGAGTAAAAAGATATAACTCACTCTTAACTTTGGAAACAAGCCCAAGAAGCCTTGCGTCATATTCAGATGGCAAATCATTTTGTGCCTCCTTCAGCTTATCTTCGTTGTATGGGAAAGGAATATTGCCAACTTTTCCTTCTGGACGTCTGTTTAAGCCCATGACTTTTCTCATTTCCTTTAAAGTTTTGTCAGCAAACTTATTGAGCGCAAGTTTGAATCCAAGGTTTCGTCTATTGTGTTCAATGACACGTCTGTAAAATTATGTATTATGACGATAATAATTGAAGGTTTTTTCTCATTGGATCATTGAATATTCTAGAAATGTGTTGTACTTACCTTACGTTACTCTTGAATACACTTTTTCTCATTGAATGTTCTTTTTCATCAGCATAATCCTTAGAGAAGTCTTTTTTGTAGCTGTAAGCATGTGTTTAAAAATTAAAATTTCAATATTAATAACCATTCCAAAATTTGCTTTTTCGCTTTTTTTATGCTCGAATGATTTCGATTTCACGTTATTTTTCACAAAACTCGATCACATTTAAATTAAGAACATATTGATAAGTTTATTATATATTCTTTTTATATGTATTATATTAATAAAATTAAAACAGAAAATTGGGACGTCAACGTCATCAACGCACAAAACCATTTTTAACATCTTTCTTTCATTTGTGTGGAGATGTATAGTGTGATCATATTACAACCATGAATAAACCTACCGCACACCCCGATCAAAAATATATGTTATACAGTACAGTTGTCAAATACTTACGAGTGGAATAAATGATCAATGTGTTCCTCCTTGTCGGGATTAGCAAATAATAAGTTTTTGGAAATGGCTTCACTATGACTGCTATACATCTCAGTTTGATTTTCAGGACAATTATCTAAAAATAAATAGTTAGAGTAAAGATAAATATTCGATCAATTTGAATATATGTGGTTCACATATTTAAATAAACAGGTTCTTAAATAGACTTTTCTGTTAAGGAAAACTTAGAATCTTAAACTGAATTTTATATTTGAAATTTTACTTACAATCCGCTATGTCGAATACACGATCAGCAGAAAAAGCTTTCACAAAATCATAGTAGTCAATAACATCATGTTTGTCTTTTGAGCCTAGCCAAACGTTAAATTCCAGTATTTCAAATCTGAAAATGAACAATAGAGTTCATTAATTTGTGAATATATTTTACTGAAAATCGGATGTGAAAAGGTCTGACTTTTTTGGTAAATACTTGGCAAATCATTTTTACAAGTATTACCCACAAAATTAGGGATAAATACCATCATCTAATAAGTTATTGAATTTATAACCAAAACTATGTAATAATTTTGTATTTATCCTGTGAGCTCGGCGTTACTTTAAAGACAGGGATCTGTCAAATCAATGTCGGTATGTGATACCACATTACCTACAGTAAAATCGATAGCATGAACCCCCGTCCCTAATTCAATCAGGAATATTATGTGTATCATGTGTGTTTATGTGTAACAGCGTGGTTGCCACGCTGTTACACATAAACAATCGACCTACCGTGCATAGGTCATTACCTACGCTTATGGTAAGCAGCGTACGATTGCCTAAAAGTAGTGTATAACAAAATGACTAAGGAATATACGAGAGCTCACATTAGAAGAGATGCCCAGCGCATTGTGCAGACTGGACAAGAACTCGCTGCATACTCTACGGGTACCCGTAAGTTCTGACGATTACCTAAAGTCGTGCAGTCTAGCTACTGCCAGCCGTCATTACCACCCCTGAAATATCCCGATGGATCACTAGCCCATCAGACGCAGGAGGAAGCGAAACTGCTTATTAGTCTCTTTGCGGTTAACTCCCAGATCGACAACAGTGGTGTGTACCTGTCCAACATTCTAAACTGAGACTCCACAATGCGGGATATTCGTAGCCGGCAAAGTGATGTCGGATGACAGAGCTACGGTCTAAAAGCTAGTGAACCTGATGGTATTTCAGTGATAGTTCTTAAGAAATATGCACCAGAGTTGTCTCTTGCATCGATGCGCCGGTAAGTATCGTCTATCATATTCATCAGGAAATGCTTAGGAAGTTTGGAAAGATGATCAGCAACAACGCTTTAGACTAAACTGATCCGCAGGTTATCTTTTAGTTTAGGTCACATATATTTGAAGTAGCTATGAGGTGATGGAGGCTATGAATAGGTATGAGGAGTCCTTGGCTATCAGCCTCGATATGACCTTCAACAGGGTCTGGCTCCGTTAACCCCTCTCTAGACTGCTGGTGTTCAGTCTGCCTTCTAAACTCTACAACTGGGTTGCCACCTACCTTTACAGCAGCGCGGCATCTGATTTCAGCAAGTAAGCGCTGGTGTACCATGGGTTTTCGTCCTGTTGCCTACGCAGATTTTTTCTGTACATCAAGGATCCCCTTATGCCAATATATTTATATCTACTATATTCTTTATCAACATATATTGTTATGTAGACACGACTATACGTAGCAGAGTTCAAAGATGACATTTAGGACACTCTGCAGTCCAGGTAGCAGATTTTGAGGAAAACGTTTCAGAAACTTGTAGTTTAACACGATCTAGTTTTAAGCCGTATATTTAAACTGAGTTTTGAGAATCTGGTCGAGTTCAACGCCAAGAAAACACAGGTGTGCGCGGTCTCTGCCAAAAAGTTGCCGTTTCTTCCCCTCTCACTTTTCAGAACACTTAACCGTCACTACAGGATAACTTAGTATATTTGTCGGGATCTCTACTCGCGTGAGTACTTTCAACATACTACACTATCTGCATTCGTAATAAATATGGATATCACCACTGTTGGATTCTACTCAGGCTTTCCATCGGGCAGAGTAGAGTCACTTTGGCAGGTTCTATAAACATACAAAAAAGACTAGTCGCTGCGCTTTTGATTATATTTACTATTTCGACTAGTTTAAAATTTTAATTTCCATGATAATGTCGATAATCTTGTAAATACTTCACCTGACAGGGATCCATATTTTGGCAGTGCTATCATAAGTAGCCCAAATAGTTCGTCTTCTTTCTGTGCCTTCCTCAATAGCGTCATATTTAAACTTCGCACAGTTTTTATCTTGAATAGTCTCCTTTCCTAAAATTTAATGAATTTATAAAATATATTTTTGCAAGACAACTATAATAATAATAACTGAATACGTTCCAACAACAATTATCTAGATATACAAGGTAACCATACTTACAAATGACTAAATGTATATATACTATAGACAAATTACATTCGGTCAGAGAGCAAATAAATTGAATTATAAATTATATTATCTCTCGGCTAGTTAGTTTTTAATATTTCACTATTTTAATTCAAAATTGACAATTATAATAATTTCGTAAATGTAGAAGTAAGCACCTACTTTCATTTAAGTAAAATATACATAATATTCTTTTACCTGCAGGTTCATATTCGTAAGCTTCAAGTGGTAAAATTGTTTCGGGTTCTATCGAATCAAATTTATTACCGATTGTGCTGGCACAAGCAATTTCTACATCTTGCGATCTTGATGCCTCGGGATGAATCTAAAAAGTGAGTAAAGTGTAACTATTCAAATATATTCAATACTTAGGTAACGAGATCAGTCTTTAGAGACTAAGTATGTATTAAGTATATAATAGTAAGGTACTCTAAATAAAATAATTATAATAAAGTAACTGTTTTTGGACATTCACGATTTTTACCCACACACATGCTTTGTTGTACAGCGGGACTTATTCGTGACACAATTATTTATAAAGGTAACAATACCTTCTATTACCCGACGTTTCGAACGGGTGACACCGCAAACGGTGACGGGTAGACTGGTGTGAGCTTAGTGAAACCTTCGTGACGCTCAAGGTGTGACTACCCACCTTGTTTCGGCCCTACGGTGGTGATTGCTCCCGTTGATGACAGGATTCTATGATGTTGATGGTCGAGATCCATCTTCGTTGAAATTTTTATATTTTCTTATTTCAACCGCTTTACGAACTATTCTACAAAAATTGCGGGCGGCACATCTTGCGCATCACGAAGGCGTGGCTAAGCTCACACTAGGCTATCCGTAACCACGAGAGTTGTAACCCGTTCGAAACGTCGGGAAATGGAAGGTATCGTAACTTTTAAATTAATTTTATCGTGAAAACGTCCCGCTATATAACAAAACTTATACATGATAAGTAATATACTTACGGCGTATTTAATACCATAGCGATAATTATCATTAGTAACCACAATGGATTTTACATGACCGTCGTTATAATCTATCCTTGAAGATTTCTCCGACCTCCTGTAAATACGAAATTATAAATTAATAACATCTCAGCATGAAAATACCTGGATATGTAGGCAAAGACAATACAATGCTCAATAAATTCGGATCGATGTAACGGCCACAGCGGTTTTATTAGTTCTTTGATATGTTGACCTCATGATCAAGCGAGCATACGGATCTACAATATAATTGTATGCATGTGTGTAAATAAAAATAGTCTGTTAGCAGATGGAAAATCAAAACTACAGTAAGGAAAGAGCCCACTGGAAAAAGAGTAGGAAGACTAAAAACTAGATGGACATACGACCTATCAGAAATAATAGGAAGAGAATGGCTAACTATTGGTAATGACAGTGACAAATGGAACTAGATCTGGAGGAGAACTTCGCCCATTGAGGGCTTCATATCCAAAATTACTGAACTATAGGCAACTACAGTTTTGTAGAAAATTAGTTACACATTTTTTGCTAACATTGTTTAAACTGTACTATTATGGATATGTAAAATAGAGTAAGAAATAAGTGACTTACCAAATTTCATAGTTTTCGATAACATTATCAGTAAGGGACATTCTGGTCGCTTTTAGCGTGTATTCGTCGGGCCATTCCAGGCCATCGGGCCACTCTGCGTCATCACTTTTAATTTTTTTCACTGCAAATAAAAGCTTCTTTAAACATATTAAAGATTAAGATACTTGCAGTAATGTAAAGGGTGGGCCAAGAATTCGTTTACATTTGAATCTAACATCCCGCACAAACATGTTATGGGAGTTCTTGGGACCGATGCTACTGGAATTTCTTGGCTACAATCGTAACACATAGTTTCGACAAGATGGAACCACTTGTCACACATCCAATGAGTCCCTGTCGGCGGTCAAAGACATGCTGTCGGAAAACCTGATTCGTGATGATATTTTATGGCCACTCAGAAGTTCAGATCTATCCCCAGCAGACTTCTTCTTATGGGATTATTTGAAGAATCGTGTCTACATCAATAAACCGAATACACTACGTCAACTAAAGGAAAAATTCAGAGAACAGATGCCGGTGACTCGAAATTTCGGTGCTCACTTAGAAGAGTGCAAACGTCGAAACGGTAGTCATTTCAACAATATAATTTTTAAAAAGTAAATGCCAACTAATTAGTTTTCTTGTAAATAAACAATTTTATAATATGTGAAATGGTTTTTTTATATGATTTTTCAAATGTTAACTAATTCGTGGCCCACTTTAGAGTGGACCACGAGTTAAAATGTATGAAAAAAAAAACGTATAGACGTTGCTGTAACTGTTTTAGTTCGATATTCCAATGGGATGGTCACTATAGAACGTAGGGAATGTTCTATTTTTAATTTACTGTAAAAACATAGAAAAGAGGAACTATATTCAAATATAAATTAAAAGATGAGCTAAGAAATAGAACCACTTTAAGCAGCTTTAACTGTGTTGAAGACAAGTGCACCTATTTTAATTATTGAAGTAAAACCTCTTTATCGGGGTTGGAAAAAAATTTAGTGTAACATTTTTTCGTTATGCGTTACATTTTTCCGTTACGCGCCATCTTTTTCTTATCCCTACCACGCGTGATTCGAAGTATACTTTCTCCAGCGGAGTAGGGATTGGTAAATGTCTCCAATGTATTTTGCGGCCCGTTTTGAGTAGTTACATTTTTGAAATACAGGTGGCGATTGCATCGACTTCGGACGGGTTTAAATTATTTTTTTGAAAAATAACGTCATAAAGAAGTTTCAATTCTTACGAGTGTACGCTAGTACACGCACACATTTTTTATGAAACTTTAAAGATTAGTCCTAGTTTTCGCTCTACGATCTGAAACATAACTATAGAAATTCCTAATATTATGTGTCGAACAAATCCTACGAATGAGTTTCATAACATTTATTTGAATTTAAATTTTACATATTAATATACACAGGGACGGGTGTCATGTCCCTCTGATACAAAAGGTTTTTATGGTTATTTCATCGACTCGGGTTTTAATTAACTAAGGTTACTTGGTTGAAGACTGCTTGCGGCTCATAATGTGCAACGGAAGTGATGCAGACACAGACAGATTAGAAAATAGGATAGTAATTGGTTTGATACAATTAATGTAATGTTATAATCACTATAAAAAAGTGATAAACCAATAGGTAACACTGTCATCAACGGCCTAGATTAGAACACTTCTATTTAATAGTTGACTTCTAATCGGAGATTGAAAAATTAAGCACTATATATTCGTAGTGAAAATATATTTCATATCTTAGAAATTATCTAACTCATGTAATTATCAAGTAGTAACATAAGGAAAGGATTATCTACACATAAGTTTCTGTGGAATCCTCAATACACTAATTGATCTCATAGAAGACTGGTTTCAAAAATAAATAAATTAAAGATTTACAAAGGCTTTCAATTAACTTACATAAATTTATTTAATTACCTTACCAGTGTTTTGGTTTCTATGATGACCATAGATAAGTAAAATATAAAAAAAAGACAAGCAGGTGTTAAAGTCATCGCATATTATCTGTTAAAATTTAATTTCTCATTGGTTAATTCTAATTATGTACGTGTTTATTGGTTAAATCATATAGGTCCTGTTTTCCCTACTTTTTATTACATATTATCATTTCACACTCCTATCATGAAATCACGAGCTAGAGAAAACACACATCAACATAGAAGATAAAGCATGTAATTGTTCTAACATTTGTTATAGACAGGGGCGGTGCATATAGTACAGAACGAAAAAATAAAATAATACATTAATAAAATTGAATGAATATCTGAGTAACATTTGTGTCCGTTTCTTGTATGTTTGCAAAGTCCCCCACGACACAGGATTTATTCCTAGTGCGGGTGTCATATTTTAAAAAATAAATAAGTAAATAAATAAAAATTAAGTTAAATTAATAGGGACAGTAAAGGAAAGTGACTTACCAATATGCGCTTGTGCGACTATCGTGATTCCTAACAGCAGCCAGATGGAAGTCATTGTGAGACCCAATGCTCCAATAATAACTGTTCAGCGCCTAGCCGTTACCGCTTTTTATATATTTTTTAATGTTTTTAATTAACCTAATTAGCTACGTTCCGATATGGAAAAATGGAATGAGAAATGTTATGGATATTACCTATTTTAATCTTGCTAAATTTACTGAAATTGCCTTGCTCTCTTATCTACCAATTTTTCAGTACATTTTCGATATATTTTAATAATTATTAATATTTTTGGTATAATTCCTAAAAAATCCCGTTTACACTTATATAATTGTCGCCTACCAAAGAAAACTAAATGACCACTTTCGTTGTAATGGACACATAGGAGGGATAGAGTGTTCACCAAGAATTTAGGGCCCCATTTTTTTTTAACGTGTAGAAACCTTCTCGGGCCGTCACCCCACCAGGGTTACGGCGGGGTGGTGTGTCGGAATCGGACCGACTAAAGCCACACGGTGTGCTACTCTGCGTCTGAAACAGGAGGGATCCGGGAACAACTGCTATTACGACATCCAGATCCCTCCTAGAACCTGTCCGCTAACGTGGGCACCATCTGCGGGTTAGCTTTCTATTTAGGCGATGTGCAGCACACGCCGACATCGCCTCCTGTAGTGGATGGAGGGGAAAACCCATCCCGTCCAACCGTGGCTACACTCAAGGCGGCATGAGGCGCTGATAAGCGCGCCTCCGTCGTCCGATTCGCCGTCGGCGAATTGAGTCCGAGTGGAGATCGTCCTCCGCCGCCTCCTTCCGCGAAATTACGTCTTAGCAGAAGGTTGAGACTGTGGTAAAAAAACTGTCGCTACCGACCATGGAGCGTCATGGACCATGGCGGCCGGTAGCGAGAGATCTCCTCCAATAACTGAAGTGAGGACCAAACGGAACAAACCACTAGCGCGTGC
Source organism: Hypercompe scribonia (assembly GCA_949316085.1). Taxonomy (NCBI): domain Eukaryota; kingdom Metazoa; phylum Arthropoda; class Insecta; order Lepidoptera; family Erebidae; genus Hypercompe; species Hypercompe scribonia. Next base: position 6,413,275 of record OX438972.1, on the reverse strand, counting down.
TGAGCCAAGTGCTCACTGCATTCGCAGTGGTGACAGGCGAGACTCAATAGTCTCGCCTGTCACCACTGGAGGGAATTGTCCCCCTGGCGACCGAGTACAGATACTTCCCGAACTAACCGTGCCCTTAAAGGACCTGCGTCAGTCGGAAGGAAAGAGTCGCGTGTTGTCGCCCTTCCCACTCGGCAAAATTTAGGGCCCCAAGCCAATCTCACCTGCAAGTGATGCACCAGTTGATTGACAGACGAGGCTCTAGCAAACAAAACATCCCGATTAGCGGCAATAGACTCACCACCTATTACGTGGGACTAAAAAACTGACGAAAAGTACTACTCTTCCGTGGAAACGGGCATGATTTTACGTATGTAATTCAAACACTTAGAGAATTACCCTGAAGAAATTATCTAAAAAAATATATTCACTACGTGTCCCCTGAGCAATTGTAAGCTTGTAAAATAAACATCTACATACTGTGCAAACTTTAAATTTAATTTCAATTTCTTTTTTATTTTATAATCCGTCGCATCCATATTGCCGACATCTTATTTATTCATGAAAAAGTTGAAATAAGCTTATCAAAAGTTTAATTTAACGAATATTATAATGAGATTACATAATAATTTATGATTTCACTCCGATAGGAATTAATTCGGATATTTTCGCTCTTATCACATTTGTTACCATGTTTAAAATGTTATGTTTGTATAACAAATTTAACCTTAAATGACGATCGAACACAAATTTAATAAAAATTTTGAGAGGACTAAAAACTGATTATAATATTTTTTGATAAATATACTTCTATTCCAAACGTGTTACAGATAAATCACACCAATAAAATTTGGTATATTTATATTTGAAAAAGTTAAACGCAATTTCAACTACAAGCTGTTAACAAACTTATTTATCAAAGTGTTCTGATTGACCATATATTTCTTTGCAATTACAAAACTATTAAAAAAAATAGCTCCTCAATTATTACTAAAGTTACGTATTGCATAACTACGTAGCCTTCAGATTTAAACAACAAGTATTAATAATGAACGCTGCGCCTTGTGTCTTCCCAAAACCATAGATTGTTATTATCGTAAGTAACATTGCCGAGTTCGATTTTATATTCCGGGCTCGTACTCGTTGTGTACGTGTAGGTAACATTAAGGGGCTTATAATATACAATCGTACCTCTACCGTTAATACCACCTTATTGCAAATTGTACGTTTAAATTATCTCAACTGACAGACGTCATGAAATACCATAGTTTACTAAAGAATATTCATTTTATTGAATCGGATTTCGCAAAAGGAGAAATAATAAAGTGTTCTGTAATACAATAAATGTAAATTTGCTAAGACACTGTTGAGAATGCGTGTAAAGTATATCAGCTTCAGCAAACGTGAGTTATCGTCCTGTGGTATTGTTTTTTTCTGGCATAAATAAAAATTGTAGTCATAGTTCCCTCCGTTTCAGTTTCTGAATAAGTTAATTGTGTAAGTAAAAGTTTAATGCCGCATAGAAGTTAACTGCCTCGGTGGTGCAGCGGTAATGAATGCGACTGCTATGCTTGAGGTCTCGGGTTCGATTCCCGGGTCGGACCAAATGCTTGTATGATCTGCAAACATTTGTTTCGAAGTTTGGATGTTTTCTATGTATAATATGTATGTATTTAGAAAAATATATATATATATGTATTCTATCAGTCAGTCTAGTTATCATAGCACAAGCTCTGCTTAGTTTGAAACTAGACGATGTTTGTTTTAAATGTCCGAAATATTTATTTATTTAAGTGTGATTTTTAAAAATTGAAGTCAATATCTTTCATAAAACACCCTGATTTCCTGAAGGAAAAAAAACTTTAGGATTTGATGCCCATTTTTTCAGACATGCGATCTTTTTTTAATTTTTATTTTTTTAAATCAAATCATTTAGTAACTAATCACTTTGTTTTTTTTCTTTTAATTTCTATTGAAATACAAATTTAATACGTTCGGATAATTCTTGGTAATAAGAGGTTATTGATGACAACCGTACTACTATACAGTGTGTTAGTTCTTAGTGCCAAGACAATTGGTTACCTCATTATAATTAGTAGGTGAGTACGGGAAGATTACCATATATTATGTCTATTTCTCCCCCAACCGCAATGTGAACGACTTCGAGGTTTTCCTTAAGAACTTGGAAACCTCGATACGGTGACTAACGTCTGGGCACATCCTAGTGCTGGTGGACTTCAATGCAAAATCTATTCCTCAAGCCGCCTTGAGTGTGGCCGCGCGTGGACGGGATGAGTTTTCCCCTCCATCCGCTATAGCGGCCAGCCGCGAGGAGGTGACGTGCGCGTGTGCCGTACGTCGCCTAAATAGAGAGTTTATCAGGCAGGCGCTAGGAGGGATCTGGATGCTGTAATAGCAGCGGTTCCCGGATCACTCCCATCTCAGGCACAGAGTGGCACACCGTGTGGTTTTAGTCGGTCCGATTCCGACGCACCACTTCGCCGTAAATCCCGGTGGGTTAAAAAAATATAAATTTAGTAGGTAACAATTTCAAATTAATAAAACAAAACTAAACAAGTAACAACATAAATGATAAATTACAAAAAAGATTAAAATTAATTAAAATAGATTTTCGTTTATTTTCAACTTATTATTATTTTTGACGGGCCTATTGGTCTTATGGTTAGTGACTGCTAAGTCGGAGGTTGTGAGTTCGATTCCCACCTAGGACAAATATTTGTGTAACGAGCATGATTATTTATCTGTAGGTGTAATTTATCCAGATTAAATATGTATTTAGAAATAATTAAGTATGCTTATCAGAAATCTAGTTACTATAGAAGAGGCTCTGCTTAATTGGGAATCAGCCAGCCGTGTGTGAGATGTGTGTGGTTATTTATTTATTTACCACAAGCGAGAGTGCCTGTGTGTGTAAGGTGTAATGTATATAATGTGTTTTAGCAAAATAATACGTATTACCTTACTTTTGTGAAGCCGTGAAAAGAACACTCCCAGTGTTTCTTTCAATATTCAATCCATTATGCAGATAGGTTCTTTCAGCCCTTCTGTTAAATTATACTCGTCTTAGGTTGGTAACTTTTTAAATGTAGCGTTTTACACATTTTTTCCAATTTCAATTGCAATTTTTTATGAATGTTTCTTATTTCGAACGTTTATGATTTTAAATGTCTTAGGGCCGGTTTTTCAATCCTCAGTTAACTAACTTTTTTTATATATATTGAGAGCCTGCCAAAGTGACTCTACTCTGCCTGATGGAAAGCATGAATAGAATCCAAGACTTGTGATCACCATACTCATCACAAATGCAGACAATGCAGTATGGTGACCCACACTATGGTGGCCCTGTAAAATGCTTCTTCACACCCCGCTTGGGGATGTAAAAGGCATGACAGTCATTGTGACAGTATAAGGCTTACACAGTTACCACAATAACTGTCACTCCTGCATCAATGGGCCTCCGGTCTCACACTCACCAACGAAACACGACAACACGGATGCTGGCCCTTTAGGTTGGTTTTCTGTGGTCGAGCCGGCCCGCTCGTGCTGAAATCAGCGTGGCTCTACTACCTAGATGGAATTCAAAATAACTAACAAGTTAACAAATTTATCTAGCTTTTTATCAAGTGAACAAAGATTTTGTGTTTTTCAATCAGGTGTAAACAGTTAGATAGTTGCTTGATGGACTTTCATTGCTAAGTCCAATGTAACCATGCGCAAGCGAGATGCAGCTATGCAGTTAGTAACACGTTAGAAAAGGATCACAAGCTATTAGACACGATTCAAATTTGACTGTGCTTATTTTGAAATTAGTTTATCCTTTTTAATTGTCTGTTTGATAGTTTGCCGTTTGTCTTCGTGGTATAGCGGTTGTCAGTTCGATTCCGCGCGGACAACATACCTTTTGGCATTCCAACTTTTGTCTTTAATAAGTGTAGTAAATGGTAATTTAGTAAAAGTCCAAAAAATTCTTAATATTCTTTTAATATAGTTTACTTGATAAGTAATGAAATCAAAATCTATGAAAATGACGGCCGTATGGACTAGTGGTGTATGTAATGGACTGCTATGCCAAAGGTTGCGGGTTTGATTCCCACTCAAGTCAAATATTTTGTGCATTTAATACTTAATTGGGTCTGAGTTTTTCGATCTTTAATATATAAGTATTTACAAAAAAAGCATAAATGTATTTATATCTTTGTTCAGTAGGTACCCATAGCTCAACATACAAGGTTTGTTTAATTTAAGACTAGATGACGGTGTGTGAAAAAAATTTTGTATCATTGTGAAAACTAGTATCGTATCTTTCTCTAACAACCCTTTCTATGTCTCAGGTACCAACAACTTAAGTATTAGATGATTTTCTTCGATACTTTTAATCGAGTCAAATCTGCATACTTACATATATTAACTTCACTACAACAATTACCAAAAGAATTTATAAAAATACACAATCATCAATAGTTATTCTATAGAAGTTACACTAACTGAGGTTTGAAGCAATAAATAAATATATTCCTCAGATTGGAACTTTATTTTTCACATAATAGCTAACCATTTTTACTAGTCCATCCATTGAAAACTTAAAATTACGTTTACTCTAAAATAAATGATAACTGACAGCTTATCTGACGACGCTTATTCTATATACCCAATGTTTATGTGCATATTACACAAAATTTATGACGTTTCACTTCAAGTTTAGTCGTTTTTCCTTAAATGATTATAATATAAAAAGTTTTAAAAACATGGAAATAAGGCCAGTAGTATTTTAACAGAATCGTACGTCAGTAACTTGACAAGCTTGACTGCCACAATTCGTCTGAACAAAAGCGATATTCTATTGTTAGATATCTTGTCAGCTTAATCGAGGTCATTTATTCTCTATAGCGGCTATCATAGGCGTTCATCATGGCCGGTATGGACAACTTCTAGTACCTTATCGAATTTCTTTATATACGGGTAACTATATTGAAAGGATTCTCTTTAAATCTGTACGCCTTTTCTTTATTATGTATTTAATTTATAAACGTAAGATAGCCGTTAGCTAGATTATTGAACGACTAATAAGTCATACGATACGCACCGTGACTTTGAGTTAATACAATAGGAATACTTTACATTGATTTATGCGTCCGATTGTTCTCGCCAATAAACCGGTATAACGAATGTATGATAATAGATCGGCTGTAGGTTATTGATTTATTTACTGCATATAACTTAGATTGAATATAAAATAGGAGGTTATTTTAAGCATATTTTCATAAGAGGCAAATAGAATTGTTCTGTTTGTGAGAGTTTTCTTTGGACGCTTTTGCAATTGTCATCTCATAGACTTTCATAACATTACAGAGCAACCTTCATTTTATTGATTAAAAAGTTTAGTTTGTGGCCTTTTTTATATCTGTATAAAATGACGGTTTGCCTCAAACATCCTACTTTGGTGGAACCGGACTGGCGAATCGATGCCGTGTTTAACCAGACCCTATCCTGGGATAACTGTAAACCTCACCCACCAATAACAGTGTGGCAAATCGATCGTGTCTGAATACAATGATGTGATCAGGCTACTACCCTTTACTGTTCTGGGTTTCATCTAACCTGTCAAAAAGGATAGGTCCTCTCTCAATCCTATTCAATAATATCTTTCCAGAGCATTACAGTTTACAATATAAAACTCTAGGTAACAAGCTATCATTTAGAGAAACCTCCAGTTTGGTTTCCAAAATAACCTTTGAATATATTGCTACAGTAACTCTACTACATAACATACGTTACACAGTATATTAAATCACAGATTAAGCGTCGTCCATGGTTTTAAACGCAAGGCTTTAATATACACAAATAACTTATTTTTATCGCCTCAAGAGTTTGAGTGTTTACAATGTAAGCAGACATAGATATTGCTTAATTTACACACAGGTATAGGTATCTTGTGAATGCAATCTTCGGGCTGCGCATGAGTTAAACGGTGCAGCTGCGAGCCCGGCGGCTGCGCGCGCGCCTCTCCGTCAGCAATGTGACGATTAGGAATTATGCACACTGAGTACAATCTTATTACTACTATAAGGCCTTTATTAAACTGTTTCATTAATTTTTGCTCTGGATTTCAACTATCATAGGTTAACTTCCATGTTTGATCTTGTATTGAGTTGACATCAGTACGATATAAAGATCATAAATGTTTAATTCGAAGTATTTACTTCTAGAATTCATCAGGAACTTCACACTTACGTGGTAAATCACATGGATTTTTCTCACTCTCGAAATGTTTGAATAAGTTAGTAGGCGTCAAATTTATATGCAAAAGTGTGTGTGTATGGGGCTAATGCTACTGTTTTGAACATGCTTTTATTAGTTTCATCTGTATGTTTGTTTGTTTGTATTCGACTTTTGTATACTCTATTTCTTTTAGATATCTTTAAATAAAAGTTAATTTTCCAAAGTATACTTGAATGATTTTATCACGCTAGTGTAAACTTTATGTAAATTGTGGGAGAATCATACTTCGGCACATCTATGAGCCTATATATACTTTATCGGATTGGTACCACGAGCCGACATAAAACTGTTAATAAGCAATTCCATCACATCTTTTCACCAAGTGCATGAGGTTATTGGAGGTTTAACCCACCTTTCCCATCTAATTCTGGGGAGAACATCTTATGTCCCTAGACTTTCTGGTGTCTATGAGGGGCGCTACTCACTGACCATCAAATGGTCTGCTTAGCCGTTATTTTTGTTCTCTACACTATAAAAAATAAATACGTATTATAGATATAGTTGGGTTGTAATAATAAATTATTACCAGTGTGTATTGGGCCTATTTCGGTTGTTTATTTTATTCACCAAGGTGGCGGGCGTGGTCGTTCACGATGGCCTGCGGCTTGCTAGCCGCTACTTAGACTCTGGTAATTTTGCATCAGTTTGCATCCCACTCGACGCGCGCCTAGATAAGGTATACGAGACACAGTACTAGATTATACACTTGTAGGTACTGTTTAAATAAGGACAGGTGAATGGTAGAAGGCTTGGTATTAGCCTTCTATGTAACAGCTTGAATTTCGCCTTAGATCTGTTTTATCATAGTAATGGTAGGTTTGAGTGTATCTGTTTTAGCACACTTTTAGTTTCGGTTAAAGGTGTAAAATTAACCAGATTACTGTGTTAGTATATATAATGTATTGTACAGTTACTTCATTAGGCAGCTGTCGTTTTTTGGTGTAGAATTATATATAGTTATTTGTATGTATGTTCAATTGAAATTAATAACAAAAAAATAAATATTGAGTCTCTGGATAATAGTCGTAATGAAATCTTAGGGAATTTCTTTATTCGTCCACTCTTAAAAATAAAGTTTCACAGCACAATAGAAACCTCACTCCTGGTAAATATTAAGTAAAAAATTTTTTACAACGACTGTAAGTAGAGGTATGCCTGTAATAGGGTAAAATATCCACACATTAGGGGGCCACACCCCGAGGTATGTCGGGGTTCCAGGGATTTCATTACTAGGGTGCACCTGGTCCCCTGGCTAGTAGAACCTAGACGGCGTGCGGTTTTTGGTCGGTTCGAGTCCGACATAACCACTATTCGGTGGTATCCGTGGGGATTTCCGCACAGTGCAAAAAAAGGGTAAAAAATCCCTACGCTACTGTAAGACTTCGAGAAATGGTAACTTGATACACAAGGCTGTCTAATCTCAAACTAGGCAGAACCTGTACTATGAAAACCAGAATGCTGATAAATGTATGTATGTACATATTTCTAAATAGGTTCATATTACAGATACATTTGCCCTAGATACAAAAAAAAGTAGCCAAGTGCGAGTCGAACTCGCCCATGAAGGGTTCCATTGCAGTGATTTGATACGTATTAAAAAAAACTACTAACTAGATCTCGTTCAAATCAATTTTCGTTAGAAGTTTACATTGTAATATACATCATATATTTTTTTTAGTTTTATCATTCTCTTATTTTAGAAATTACAGGGACACACACACATTTTTAAACACTTTGGCAGTGTCTCTCGCGCAAAGTATTCAATTTAGAAAAAAATGATATTAGTAACCTCAATATCATTTTTGAAGATCTATCAATAGATATCCCACACGTGTGATTTTGTTGAAAAACAAAATCAGTTTTAGTTGTAAGTATGATAGTTCTCCAAAATTTTATAATTATTTTTTCTATTTTTGCGAAAATCTTAATGCGGTTCACAGTATAGTTCTTATAGTTTTGGAGAAAAAGTGGCCATGATGTACAGACAGACAGACAAAGACAGATATGATGAATCTAAAAGGTTTTTGCTATTAGGCTACGGAACCCTAAAAATGATCGTGTTTATTACACAATTACTTATCCTAGGTAGGGATTGAACCCCGGATCAACTTAGCAGTCAGGGTCATAAGCAATTCCAATACACGATTCAAATGGTACATAAAATATTTGTTTACTATGTGGTAGATTTCTATTCACCTGTCTTTTGCCTCACATTATGAACTAGAATTAGATCGACATAACGTCATCATAAATCGAGGTTGCGGTTGGCAATGAGCTGTGAGAAACATGCAATAATGATTTCTGCACTAATTAAAAGCGACGTGAAAGAGGATATAATAACGATTAGTACTGGTTTGTCAGTGATTATGTTTCGTGTTCTCACTTTTAAATAATATTGCTAAATAGGTGCCACTTAATTGCTTCATGCGGCGTGCGTGCTATGTCAATGAAAATAATTACGTTTATTGACTAGCGAAATCCAATCTGGTGAAGAAACTAACAAATATCAATATTCAACAATCAATAAATCAATTGATCCGAAGTGTGTTAGACTGGAGACCGCGATTGGGCAAACGTAGTGTAGGGTGCCCTGCGGCACAATGGACTGACGTCTTGAAGAAGGTGGCTGGCGGTGGATAGATGTGGATTGCTCAAGTCCAGGACAGTTAGCGCTCCTTGGGGTAGACGTGATTTGAATAAATTAATTATTTGTTAAATATAGCAATTACTAATTAGCATAGTACTAACGTCACAAAAATATATGCCTTGTTTTGAAAAACGTTAATGCGATTAACGGTCCAACCAACGCCAAATAGCGTTAAAATATCTTCCGAACTTGAACTTACACTAGTTTGAGAGTAGGGCCCATTGCCCAAATAGAGGAAGTCTTGAGTTTTGCATTCTATATATGCATAAATCTTTGATTAATTATTTTTCCCAAATACAAATTTATACGTTTTAGATTTATTCCAAGCAAATTCACAAATAGATAACATAACATCAATTTTAATAAAAACGAACATTTAAATCAATAATGATTCGTTATTCAAATTAAGGAACGTAAAGCTGCGTCTAAATGTGTGTTTCGCTTACAACATGCAACACAAACACATACACGAATAATTTGTTTACGTATAATAAGCTTACTAGGCTATTATCATCTTCATTGTCTTCGATATTAATAGAGCTGTTGAGAATCACGCTTTAAGCTAATGAAATTCAGCTTAAATACAGCTGTTGTTGGAAAGTCAACCATGCCACTCGAAATGCCAATTCTTACTCAAACAAGTAAAATTATTTAACATTTACCTGTTATGGATTATAATCCTGTTTCGAGAATTATTTTCTAGTGTTTTATTAATATTACTTGTTAAGCTATTTTAAAATATATATTTTATTACTACTTCTCTTAGGGCATCCTTTTCTTTAACATGATAAATAAGTAACGTTCTTAAAATGTTTCTTCAGCATAATTTAAAGACACTTGGCAAGTGACGCAAAAAAGTTAAAACCAAACTCTGTTTACTGTCTTTTTACACTATTTCAGATTTCGAATTAGGAGATAAGTAGATGAGTTAATATTTCTACGTTAAAGATACTGTACTACTGTTCCCGGGTTTTACATACTCGTACTCGAAGTACGAGTAGCTATAATAAGGAATGCTTGATGCGTGACCCTGTTATTGGGAAAGATGGTGTTTGTAACTAATTTGAAACTATAACAAATTTAGTTGAAGGTATTGCTGACCTGTAGTACTCTATAAAAATATCCCTCTCTATAATTACAATATGTATTTTTATGTTCTAAAAATAGTTAAAAAGTGGTGTGTTATGTTAACATTATAATTTTTAGGATGTCGCTTCTGAAAGCATGTTTTCTTTTAAAAGATACGTGAACATTGTTACATGTAAAGTTTTTTGTTGATTGTAAAACATCTACAGTATGTTACGGCTTTAGATCCTTCGATCTGATAATAATAATAACCATCCAACAGGTTTCTTTACAGAACTGGTTTTTTGTCCCTCCATCTGACATATAAATAACTTCAAATATACAAGATATGATACTGACTGTTAAGAGTTATAATTAAATTAATCAAAGAATTTTTAATAATAGTCTCGAGTATTCTTTATTTCTTAATTTGTGTATAACAAAGTTAATTGCTTGTTATTTCTGATGTAACAGATCATGCAAACAAATGAATGTGTATATAAATAAATATTTACCGGACATCTGATACACAATGCTATCTAGTTCTAAACTAAGCACCTATTAGAACACAGATATAAATACATTAACAAGCAGTTTTTTTTGTAAATAGATACATATTATACATAGAAAACACTTAAACTACGAAACAAATATTTGCAGATCATGTAAACAGTTCGTTCGACCCGTTATCGAACCTGAGACCAGAAACACAGCAGTTGCATATACAATCACTGCGCCACCGAGGCAATCAATATACAATGAGAGAAATTAAGTAATCTATGTAACGCACGAACTTCAAGGATATCAATCACCGAAAAATCTATTTAAATTGCACCTTCTTAATAAACGAGGGACGCCTCAAGTAATCCTTTTATTATCGATCGATCTCGAATTTCAGTAGATTTATGATCAGTCACATGCACGATATACGACAATTAATATCGACATTAACATCAAAGTCGGAAACATTACACACCCGATATGATCGAAGCCTTCGGTTTAATATAACAACCAAAATTTATTAATGCTCAATTTACTCCAGGCTGATTCTGTTTAAGCGGATAGATTACTCTAAAAAAAAAGTAGCCTTCATTGAACTATTGTTAAAGTGATAAAAATATAAATAAATAAAAATACTACCGGGTTAGTGTCAAGTTTTAGAAGTCGGAGCGTTCCGTTAAATCAATTCCGAATTAAAGTGTAGGTGGTTTTGATGTCGACTTAATAGAGGTTTTTAATCTAATCAATTAATGGTCCTAAGATTGATTGAGACATGCAAACAATAACGTGACCACTTTTTGTTTCGACGTCCAAGAGTCGGGTAAGAAAAGATAAAACTTTGACTGTAAACGAAAACTTTATCAAATTTTATCCGTTTCATAAAAAATTTTGATTAACTGCAATTAAAAAAAAGTGTTAATTTAATTATATTATGATTAGTCACATGAAAATGTCCGCTGCCGAGCGAAGCTCAACCAAGTGCAGCGGATAGCGGCCATTCGGATCGTACGAAGATACCGACAGTCCTGGCATGTTTCCCGCCTTTGGAGATCCTAGCGGATATGGACGCGAGGGCTTATGACCAGACTTGCGCCATCCGTCGGGGTGAGAGCAGGGAACACCAGGACGAGCTCGAAATGCGGCGGAACGCTCACCGACAGGCACTGGCACAGTGGCGCGTGCGGCTTGAACAGCCACGAAACTCGCGTCAACGAGCTGTCGGTGCCGTTCTGCCTAACCTTGAAGCTTGGGTAGGTAGGGATGGAGGTCGCGTCACCTACCACCTGACGCAGATACTCACCGGGCATGGTTGCTTCGGTGAGTATCTAAATCGCGAGGAGACAGCATAATGCTACCACTGCGTGGCCGACCGGGACTCCGCCCAACATACGCTGAAGGACTGCCCCGCGTGGGCGTCTGAACGCGGAGTCTTGGTCGACCAAATCGGACGTGAGCTGTCCCCGCCGGCAATCATTGCTGCCATGCTGGCGGGTGAGGAGGGCTGGGGCGCAGTGGTCTCTTTTTGCGAAGCTGTCATGCAGCAAAAAGAGATCGCTGAACGGGATTGGGAGAGGACCGATAGGATGGCGGCCTGAACGGTAGTACCCTACAGTCGGGCCGCCACGTCAGAACTGTGGGGGAGAATATTTTTACCCCGGGATAGGGTTTAACAGGGCATGGTATCAATTTGGGGGGGGACCTGAAATCATATGGTCCGGGTCCCCCCCAGAGTAGGGTGCCAGAGGCCGGCTGTCGGGGCGGTTTTTAGTGGGCGCAGCACATACTCCTGACTCCTGCTCCTCAGGGTGCAGGAGATCCGAAGGGATTTTCCGCCTCGTCAATAAAAAAAAAAAAACTGTTACATGAAAATGTGACATTAGTAACAGTTTTAGCACAGTCCATTACTATTTATTGTACCCCTATACGGGGAGGAGCTGGATAAGCAAAAATGATGGAAATAGAACGAGCACAACGAGCATTGTTAAAGGTAATGCATTTTAAAAACAGATGTTTCCCGACTAATAGTTTATACTCAATTAGTAACGTTCAGTCAGTGCGGAAGTTATATGTACTTTACACAATATTAAAAAAACATAAAATACCATCTTTTATTGCAAGCACCGTCACAAGTAGAAGACCAGAAAATTTTACTCTCACAAAAACAAGAACGGAATTCACAAATAGACCTTACAAAAGCCGGTCGGTATATCTATACACTAAAGTTAATAGAAATTTAGACTTTTGCAGAAAAACATTAAGAGACTGTAAACCACGAGTTACTACTTTTCGGGCACCCTTAAGTTATGAAGAAATGGAGTCCTTCTTGCAACACACAAAATAAACATGGTTTACCGTTCTGGTGCATACATTCAAGCAAACACAAACACAAACACAGACACACGCACCCGCACACATACACGCACACTGGAATATGGAAAAGTAACACAATATTCTATGTACATCGCTACGAAAAAGTAAACTTGATTAGATTAAACATTTACTATCCAATGTGGAGAAAATTACAAAATATTGTCAAAAATTTAGAAAAAAGTACTGTAAACTCATATCATCATATAAAGTAATACAAAAATCTCATTATCATAGAATTACCTATACGATGTACTTTAAATTCAATTTAAATTAGATCATTTCATCAGGGCGTGTTCGATAGATAATATATTAACAAAATAAGCTATTTGAGTGTGTCATAAATAAAATCCTCTTCATTAAAACAAATATCATAAAACATATTGGAATATATAATTAATACAGATTTTGTTACTGTTACGAATTTAAATCAAATAAACATAGAAATATTTTATTCAATTGAGTAATTTCAAACAGGGACGCAACAAGTTTCTATGTACTACATATTTCATACATAATTGTCGTTTTGACAGCTGATAAAAAGTAACTAATTTGATTAAGGTGACATCTACCCTATTGAGGAACATTTCTATAGAATAATAATTAACGATATTAATTACAGATTACGGGCAAATTATTAACGTTTCTTCTTAATTAAAACGTTTGTTTAATGCACAAAATAAATATTAATTCTAATCTAAATTGCAACTTGAGGTATTTTAAATGGCAGAACTCTGAATTTTATTGAAACCTTTTGATTCGATAACCGATACTACATCTTCGTTTAAGAAAAATCTTCAAATCACACATTACATCACATCAACAAGCTTTAATAGTCCGCTGTTGGATATAGACCTCTTTTTAGAAAAACATGTTGACCTACAGTATGAATGAATGTGTCAAGTTTTCTTTTTCTCAGCAGTGCTGTTGTCTTGGTAGTTTCTTTCTTTAGTCGGTTTTTACAACATCGACCTTATGAAAAGGGATGCTGGCACTTCGTATTCTTATCCGTCATCACATATTAACATCTTAATAAGTTTAATTTGATAAGAATATCTGAGCAGTCACTTTCGAGTTTCATCTCGGTCACTCTTATCAAAAGTGACGTTTGTTATCACCAATCAGCAGCAAAGCTTAGTAAGGACTCTTTCGAACCAGATAGGGTTTGAGAAACCTTTGCCGGTATTTTTATATATTTTTTTTGGGTTCCGTTGTAGAATAAATAATCCTAATAGTTTTACTATATCCGTCTATCTATTTTGCGATTCAATGCTACGTTTGCACGAAATATCGAATTTAAGGTTTACCTTTTTCGCAATAGAAACGAAAGAAATTTTAATGTTCGTAAAAATTATAACGGATAATTTAGTTTTGTTATGTAAGGAGTAATAGTCGCTCAAGATGAAACTTGTATAATACTCGTATATTTCTTGTTAATTTTGAAGGCGTAAGTACATAGATGTCATTGTTGTTTTTATATCTCGTGAGATCGTTTTAAAATATCATTTATGATTAAATATGGAAAATACAAAGTTCCTCAATAAGTTAAGTTGTAACAAACAACCACGAAAACGGTCGATAATCTTTCTATAGCAAGTGTTTTCACTTTACGAAAGCTAAAATCACTCTAAGCACGTGTACCAAAATTTATACTTAATAAATATTTACAGATTACAAATAAATTATTCGAACATCCATCCTCACACATAATGACTAAAATTATCTAATATATTTTTTTATATTTAGTCGTTAATTAATATTAACATAATTAATGCCATTAATGTTAAATTAATTCTACCCGCTCATTAGTTAATTAATTGCTTTTGTTAGTATTCGAATATTTGTTTTTGTCACCTTGACGTTCGAATTTTGTAGGTTTAAATATTTTGTCACACATTTATTAATAATAAATTTAGGGTATATCTTTTACTGTCGTCAGTATTCAAAAGCTTAGAAAAGGGTAAAATTGTCCCCACTGCCGTCATAGTCTTAAGATAGGACTAGCCCATTGGAACATATTCCCGTGTTTTACATTATTAAGATTCTTTTTACGTGCCGGTATTATTATTCGCTCCTGTCATTACGATTATAGAAAATATGATTCTATTGCTATGACATAAGGCACAATTTTATTTGAGTATGAGGTGTATTCATATAACGCGGTAAGCCTTTCAATTTCGAACAATGTTCTGTATGCGAAAATTGTTGTCGACCTTTGTACGTGTTTGACTTCTGTTAAGCGTCGCTCTTTATTGTGTGTGTGCTCATAGGTGTTTCGGAATTCACTTTTCTTTGTCATTGCTGTTTTCTTCATCTAATAACAGTCACCAGCACTGACAGTAGCAAATGTTGGACGTGGGCTTTATTTGCTTACCTTTTATTCCGTAGCTATTCTGATCGTCTAGTAACATTGATGTTAAATAAGAAAGAGGTCGCAACTGTAGGACTGAATAAAAAAGTACCTAAGCGAGTTATGTCAAAATGTAAACAAAGTATTCTGAACATTGTTTACTGTTTGTGCTTAATTTTTTCTGAACAATATATTTATGTCTAAATGAACAAAGGTTTTAATAAAAGTGTGCTAACATAAATGACCTCAATTGTTAGCTATAAAATATACTTGACGTATCATTGATTATAGGCGGTTCTCTTGTGCTGGTGGAAATGGTACATATTCATAATTTGTTTCTACAATTACTTGGTCAAAAAACCGCATCACTTCAAAAATGTTAGTTCTTGTTTGAACCTTTCCAAATACAATTTTAGCTTCTTGACTTATTATCCTTATGTTTGTTACTGTTTTTTTTTTAAGAACAGACCTGATTCATCAGAAAGTGAAAATATCAAATATGCTCTACACTTATTGTAAAAAATAATATTAGCCAATATATAAGTACCTATAGATGCGTACCTAGCCTTTCAAATATCGTATATCTATAGAGCGAGTATTTACCAGTTAGCAGCTTAAGTGAACTTTAATATAGTGTTAAAAATACATCCATAAACACTTCGACAAAAAATAGCCTAAAAAGCAAAAACAAGTAACTACCAACTCTCATGCAGTTACGTTACGGTCGTATAATATTACATATTTCTGATAATGATAATCGACCACTGGACCGTTGAATCGATCGAGCATTGAAGAAATTTAATCGACTATTAAACACTAATTGAAAAACCGGCATCGTCAATTTTATGACAGTATTATTTTATAACGTGCAACCGTCTCGCGTTTTCGCTTACTTTAATACGCTAATAATTACTATAAGCAATGCATTTGTTGGATGTAGTTATAGAACTGCTTAGGTAAGCTTGTAATATAACTTTTCTATTATTAATACAAAAGTTAGTATCAATCTTAATCTTTCGTGAAATTCATGAAAGCTTCAATTTTCAAAGTTCATTTCCTGTCTCGTAATCTGCTTGCAGTGTGTTTAATATTACTAATGAATACTTTCTTTTCATCAAATTCAATATATCTTATCTCATTTCACTTGAGAAATCGTCGACAATGGCGAACTCACACATTACAAAAAACATTGAAATACTATTACAACTCGGTAAGCAGAATTAGATGGCAATACACTTAGAGAGGATGTGACCACTACCATCATTCGTATATTAGACATTACAGTGCTAGTACATCATCAAATACCTAAGTGTCTTTATTAAAACAATAAATAATATTTATTTCTCTTTATCTTATTTATTGACATTACTACTAAAAATATGTTACTAAGTGAAATAAGTTAAGAAATTTTCTACTTTATTCATAATCTAACGGACAGATTATCTGAACAATTTCTGATATCCATCAAAAACTTTTAACTGGTTGACAAACGGTCCTTAAGCATAGCATTCACAATAATTGTTTAAGATACTACACATATTTCATTCGAAGATCAGGTAGTAGAGCCACACTGATTTCAGCAAGAACAGGCTGGCTCGTCCGGGGCAGTACTATCCCCCCACAGAAGACCAATCTAAAGCGACAACATCCGTGTTGTCGTGTTTCATTGGTGACTGCGAGACCAGAGGTGCAAAGGTGACAGTTGTCGTAGTAAGTGTGTGCAATACACTTACTACGATGACTGTCATGTCTTTTAAGTCCCCAAGTGTGGCGTAAAAAATGTAATAGGCCGCCATAGTGTGGGTCATCATACTGCATTGTCAGTATTCGCAATGAGTATGATGACTACAACTTTTGGATCCTATTCTTACTTTCCATCAGGCAGAGTAGAGTCACTTTGGCAGGCTATTAAAATAAAAAACAAAAAATAATTTTTTAGGCATATCACATAGACATTATAGATACATTACATCTATTGATATAATGGCGCTTATTACTGTCCGAGTTACAGTTGAACCAATGACTTCTAAATCAGTAGTCAGGCTATTAAATTGAATGCTGCCATTCCGGAAAGCTTTATCGTGACCCCAACAGTGTTTCTGCAGCATACCAATTACGTGCTATCCTTTAATGATATTCATTGCTATGCAGATTGCAGCGCCGGACTAACTCAGTACACAAATCGTGCCAACAACAACGGAGTAGACTTTCCACAGAATAACCAGCTCACTAATTGTGTTTGAAATCTAATAATAAGTCTATATGAACTGAGGCATTCAAGTATACGCCCTCAAAAGAATTTTCATTTAATAGAGCGCTTTTATTTCGGAATAAGACTGAAATAACACCTTTAACTAAACTAAGCTATTTCTTTTTTGTAGTCAGAACTCACGACAATTATCGAGCTTATCGTGTAAAAATTATCCCTTCCTGAGGTAAAAGTCCTAAAGCGGAAATATGAGCAACATCCTAAAGGTTAACACTTTTTTCTAACCTTTTCATTAATCTTTAATAATCACAGCTAAAACATCAAAAAATGTCAAAGAATTAATTTCTAAAACAACTTATTATAAAGTTTTAGACGTATTACTTTAATATTTGACATTCACAATTTGGGTATAATATTGTTTGTTCTAAAATGTTTTCAGCTGGTATCACTGCGTAATTACTTCAGTCCCATCCCGGCTACTATCGCAATTATGCCTATTGCGTGGAACACACCCTTCCGTATGTATATCGTCGTACGAGATTACGACCCAAAGTAAGGTTACGTTCAGATGTTACAGTACCATTAAAGGGCTAATAAAACGATATTGGGTACGGAACTCTACAATAAATATTTGTTTGAACTTTATAATGACCGGCAGAGTAAATGTTGATGGTAGACTATTGTTGTTGGTGATTTGATGTTAGCTTATATATATATATATATATAGAAAATACTTATTCTTGAGCGAGAATCTATAGTAAATTCAAATCTTTGTATGTTGAAAAAAGATGTCTGAAAAAAGTTGTATGATATACTAACTATACTGATGGTAATTGAATGATATACTAACACTAGTACCTAACTAGTGTTTATCATTCGACACTTTAGTGTTTTAATTAAAACTAAAGACACTAGTTATTGTTCTTAATTTCATTTTTGCTACTTCTATTAAAAATGTGGCATCTCAAAATGGTAAATGGGGCATAAGTTTCTCTGGTGATGACCAGAGATTAAAAAGTTTAACTTGGATCTTTCTTAACTAGATGATCCAATCAAAGTGGCCGAGAACTGTTGGATTAGAACTGTACACAACCGTTTATGGTGAAAATTGTGGGTGACTGACTAACTGTAAATGTCTTGTAGATAGGAGAAAGCTAGGAATTAACGTGTATATTAATAAAAAAATGCTATCTCGTGTCACTATTCGTATAGCCAATTTTTTCCCATAATAATAACAATAAACGAGAAATAACTACAAATCATTTCACAGATTTAAATTATTCCAAAATCAAATAATATTATTCAGCTGAATTCACATTTGGTTGGTAATATGTCACACAGTCAGGAAGGAGTGTAAGTCAAAATTGGCAATTTATCCGCACCAGTGTCGAATGCCCGGGTCGTCCGGACTAGATAATGTCCGACCGTCCGAAATAACTCCTATAAATTGAGTTCAGCAACTATCGCCTCTTGTGCGGAACGCGACTGAATCACATACTGTATATCACACATTTTGATCTATTTATTTCGGAGTTTTTGATTATAAAGAAGTTGGAATGATTTTAAAATTATTAAATCAGTAATTAAGTTTCATATTAACTTCTATCACACTAAGTAGATAAATAATTCCTTATTATGAGAAGGTATTTTACTACTTATCGTATGGTTTTACAGATTGTAACGTTTTAATTTTAGTGAGTTCAAGAAATCGTGCTGAATTGCGGTACAAAACACCAAGTTTCATTTAAAACTTTTTAGCTTTTTCGGTGTGTTTTACGACTAAAGTACAGACAGATAGAGAAACATACACAAAAGTAATTACAGTTTTCTCTTCAAAATCGATCATAGCTTTCTTCCATCATCATCATCATCACTAGCCTCTAATAGTCCACTGCTGGACATAGGACTCTCCTAAGAAAGGAGGCTTTGGACTACTATACCTACAATATAAAATTTCTGTTAGAAAAATATATTATTGGCATTTCAACTTGACAGATTCAAGTATTATGTTTACAATCATATATTCGTATTATATATTTATAATTCCTTATTAAGATGAGAGGTCTCATCAAGAACTTAAAGTCAGCCAAAGTCAACCTTACCTGCAAGTGGTGCACCTGCAGATCAACGGACGAGGCTCTGGCAAACAAAACATCTTGATTATCGGTGATAGGCTCGCCACGTATTATGACGTGGAACCAAAATACTGGCAAAAAGTGGGCGTTTTTAATTTACCTCTGCCTACCCGTGCAGAGTGTGATTTTATGTATGTAGAATTCCTTATACTGTTGTAACAGTGATTAGTGAACAAGTCCTTGTAACAAAAGTATATATTGTTCACAATACTCTTTATTCTTTTCACTTGAAATTGGAATAACAAGGTGTAGGTAACAAGCGCATGTGTCTCATCGG
The DNA here is from genome assembly GCA_949316085.1 of Hypercompe scribonia. Classification (NCBI taxonomy): domain Eukaryota; kingdom Metazoa; phylum Arthropoda; class Insecta; order Lepidoptera; family Erebidae; genus Hypercompe; species Hypercompe scribonia. The sequence continues at coordinate 6,393,436 of OX438972.1, read as the reverse complement.
TTTTTTGTTTATATCAAAGTCAATTTATGTTTGAAATCGTTTTCTCTAAGAAATATATCTCTATATACTTTTTGGATTTGCCATCCAATTAATTTTTTTAATGTACGAAATGAAGCTATGAAACTAACATACAACACGATTTTCGACTATTATTTGATGTTTATTAAAGTAGAAGTTAAAATAAGCTAGCAACATCCCAACACTTCGTAACATGACTATACTACAATAAGACAAGTTCCATAACCTTTAAACAATAACCTGCAGTATGCATCTTGTTCACATGGGAAGAGATGGGAAGAAACACTGAGAACACGTGTTGTCGGTTCCCACCAGTTCACCCCTCCCCCACCAACCCATACTGAATGTCTTGTACATGCGGGCTTATTGAATACCACCTCAATGTGTTGGTAAAGGGTATTATGTGTAACGTATACCTTTTAATCGTTCAACTGAGTTTAAAATATTTTTGAGATTAGACTCAATTTTAATATTACTAAAATATGAGGTAGTTTGGACTCTTCAATGCGACCTAATACGAGATCACTTTAGGCGACGACAACGAGCTTAGTCCTTATTTTCTCATTTATATAAGATTGATTTGAAGAAACCAGATGTATTTTTCATATTTTGATACATTTTCTGTCAGTGTGATAACAGATTAAGAAAACAGAATGTCACCACTCTCATGGGTTCCGTGGATGTCGAAAGAGCCGACTAAGGAAACAAATTAAACGGGACAGCATTACATCAAAAGTAAGGAAAACTTGAAACAAACCCTATATCACCACATCCGACCAGTGTAGTATATTAGGCAAAATCTTCTTTTCGAAGGAGAGGCTTAGGAGGCAGTGGATTATTAAAAGTTGTTGATATGATGATGATGAAATATTTTCTAATACCTAAATCGAAATAGATCAATTAAGTTCGTTCATTCAACATTTAATTAACTGATTTGTTTTACATGTGTAGACATTTGTCTTAACAAAATGATTGAGTTTTTATAGACCAAAGTCTGAGACGAGTAATTCAATATTGGGTGGAAAGTGGGGCGAACCCGTTAAGTGATGTTTATGTTAGTGATTTTCCACATAGGGCGGGCTCAATCTTTGTCCTCAGAAATGGGTTTAATGAGATCCGACCCAGTTTCATTTGAGGCCCAAATATCTTGATGACGAAGGTTCAATTTGAGTTTCAAATTGCTGACAGTTTATTTGCCAGATTGTTTACGATACGTCGAAAACTCACAAGTAAGCAGTCGTTGTTTTACTCATTACTGAGATACTTTACAAGTTTAAACTTCTTGGAACTTCTTGAGCTACAGTGGTTGATATTCGTACAGTTATCGTACAAATGAACAAACTAGTATCAATTAACACAATATGTTTTATTTTAAATATAAGACGATGTAACTGCTATGTTGGTTGAGCGGTTAACGAATGTAACTATCGGTCAAGAGGTCTCGAGTTTGATCTCAGGTTGAGCTACAAATGGTTTTTGTTGGGTTTTTTTCAAGAAATTCTTAATAACAGCCCGGAGCATGGCATTTAGAGATGTTTCACGCCAAGTTAAGCAGTCGGTCCCGGTTGTCATTATGGGGAAGTTAGTGCCCTCAAACATATTGACAACCTGTTCAACCTTCGAATTCAGTTCGCACTTAGAATTGTGGAGCTCTGATATCAGTCGCTCTGTGAAAAAACTGACATTCAGATAAAACCGGTTGAATTAGAAACCGACTCCAAATAATCTTGTGATTAATAAGAGCTAGGAAGATGTTAAATTGATATAATATAAAAAAAATCCAAAAAAAAATCTATTTTCTCACGTAGGTTGAGTAGTATTTTGGTATGAAAGTAATTAGTTTTACAAAATGCAATGTTAGTATAAACGTGTAACAACTATGATAGACAAAATAAATTAACATCATTGGGTGAACTAAAGCCAGGTATACCATAACTTCTTGCATTTCATCTTTTCCTTACAATGTCTTAATTTTATAGTTACTTTTGTTGTTTTTTGCTTAATATGTTAGTATAAAACTGTTTATCTCTTTGAATTTTATAAATACGAATGTAAGTTTGTTTGTTACGGTTTCACGCGAAAACTACTCAATCGATCATCGTGAAATTTTGTACACATATTCTTGGAGGTATTAGAAGTAATATAGGATACTTTTTATTAATATACATACATATATTTATTTAAAGTGATCGGTTACGAAAGTAAATGTGGCGGACTAAATTCCTCGCGAACGAAACCGCGGGCAAAAGCTAGTATTTTATAAAATCCTTTACACGCTTTTTTAAATTATAAACTAATTTCAGTGACGCAAATATTGTTACAAATTAATTTACTAATCTGTACTAAGTGATAGTAAAAGATACAGCGTGACTTATACCAAGTGTAAACACTGAAGCAATGGTTTCACTCTTGCATTATCTTTACCCTTACAAAGTTTAATATCCTGTGACATATGAAAAGCATTAGACTTAAGCTATACACAGATTCTACAATAGATTTAAAAACGTAACTACTAATATTTGACATTCAAAATTTTGAACGAAATCGAGCGCTCGACGCCGCGCCCTCAAATAGGTTGTCATAACAATCCGTGGTACACTATCTGTAACGAGCCAATACCTCGAAGAAAACCAATTTGCTATTAACTCGAACTGGAATCGAAATACGTTTCTTTGAAAGAATGTGTCCTATATGCTACTTCCTACTAATATGGGAAAATTTGTGTGAACGTATAGATGTTAGTTACTCTTTCACGCAAAAACTACAGAATGGATTTAGATGAAACTTTACAGTAATATGTATAACTTACACATCGGAATAACACAAAGGTTACTATTTACCGCAATAATGTATACGGGCACATAGAATTATAAATCGAAATGTTGCCGGGGAAATAGTTATTGCTACGAACCAATCTAGAATGAAATGAGTTTTCTACAACTTTTACTATAATAGGTATTAATGTATGAAAAGTTTTATTAAATTGATAGATTAAAGCACGTACTTTTGATTTAATTACTTCCTCTCAACTTTACTTTATGGTTTGATGTGATTTTTACAGCTACATACAGTGTATTAAGGTACTGCTTTGTTATTATTGACGGTCATCTAGTTTTGTACAATTGACCACTTTAAATTTCATTGTCATGCTATAGATTTTAAGTCTTGTTAGAGACCAAGATAATTATATAGTAGAGCCTGCTATTTTATTGCAATCATTCCTTAACAATATAAGTTTTCCATCATTCATACTAAGATGTGTTTACAGTGTGTTATAGATAGTACCTCAGTCCAAAAATGTCCCTTAAATTACAATAAGAAAAAGTAATTTGTAAAATATATGGTCGAAATACGAGTATATTCACGCATGATGAATTTTTTGACAGAGCAATATTTCCTTCAGTTATTTTATTGTTCTTAAATGCTTCACCAGGAACTTCTTGAGTTCGAAACCTTTCTTAATCAGGTTCCCCAAGAGAGGATCCCTTAAATATCTTGATTGAGAACTACAATCTGGGGAATATAGCAAAACGTAGAAGTCACAATACCGTTAGATAAATTAGTCCCTTATTTTGGTTTTTATAGTTACTAAATAGAATAGAGTGTTCTTTGAGTGATTTTTAAGTAAAAGTACTTAAGAATTTTAAACTATCAGGAGTTTATTGGTCACTTCGTGTCTACAATTTTACACTAAATAAATGCACTATTATAAAGCAAAGTGAACACGGTACTTAGGAGGCACATGCATAACTTCCTGGAGAGCGCGAACTCGTTACGATAAATAGCGACTGATAAATAGAAAATGAATCTTACTGAACCGTCGCAGAAATAAAGTTGCATTGTGCAAAAAATTAACATGGTGCTATCAGTGTAGTTAAATCTTAATTATTTTTGTTCCTAAAAGAAGATTAATTGCGTTAGATAAATATTACTCGGCGATGCATAAACTGATTTCAAAGTTTTTTACTTTGTTGTTTTGTAAACTGAATAAGCTAATTACTAATTGATTTTTATAAATTCGAAAAATTAAAGTGACATAATTTAAATCCTATAAAAACTCTAAGAATGATCACTCCTTAGAATATCGTTCTTAGCGACAGCTGCGCGCATTGCACATATCCATTTTATGTAGTACTCGTATTTGTTGTAAGCAGTATATATTTGTTGTACAATAACGGTTAATCTAATTCAAAATTAAAACACTTATGAGATGCTGCATATGATGAATATGTAATGATGGAATCGTAAAATTTACATAGCTTTAAAATCGAAGCTGTACGAAGTTCTTCTTTTCAGATCATGGAAACAATTGCTTATATCACAGAGCTCGTCTTTCTTACTCCATCTGCACAATTTTTTATCTATCAAAATAGATCTAGAGACTTTTGTGTTTCGTGGGAAAGTTTTATAATGCACTGTGATATGATAAATTGGCAGTAAAATTTTGTTGCGAATAACTTCCTTAGACAACTAGTATAATATATTTTTAACGAAAATGGCAAGGTAATGTAGAAGAATATTGTAATTTTGTATATCACATTACATCAACAACCTTTCATAGTCCACTGCTGGACATAGACCTCTACTTAGAAAGGAGGTATTAGCCTACTATTTCACGTTGGCCAGACGGGTTGGCATAGAATTTTAATTTTGTATATACGATGCTTAAATCGTGTAATCAAGTTAAAGAAATCTTAATTACAGCGAGTGATACCATTTTGGGACAAGTGACTGGGGTCTGGTGTAACAGAAATAGAGAAATAGTAGTGATTAAAGCCTGCTTTTGGAAAGTCGCCAAGTGTTATTAATGTTCATCGTTAACGCAGACCTGGTTTTGAGGGCTATAAAAGGCAGCAAGTAGCAAGGGCCAAGTCGCAGTATCTTTGTTATCATAAATCTTTGTTACTAAATAGAGAAGAATAGAGCTGTTAAATACAAATCAGTTACATGTTCTTGTCAACATTATACAATTAGTTACAACAGTGGAAAATGCTTTAAACCACGTTCTTTATAATTTATTATTAAAATTTTGAATCTGTGTTGTGGCAGGTGCAAATATAGAGGGGCACCACCCCTATTCATCCTGTGGGTGTCGTAAGAGTCGACTAAAGGAGCAATCTACGCAAGACTGTCACACAAACAAAATTTCTTTCTCTTTGTACAGCTGCGCGAAGAGAAAGAGATCTTGAAACAAATAGTTATTAATTGCTAAATTGTTCATGAAACATGTATATTAAAATGTAGACATGCATTTAGTAAATAAGGGTTCTTTTTTAATTTATCAACACCTTAACGATAGTACCTATGTTTCACTGGCCACCGGTTCCCCTTTATCTATAAGTATAATACTAAACAAAAAACAAAAATAACCTGGAACCTAACAACAATAATTATTATATAATGCCGAGTTGACGACATTGGATGTAACTCATCTAGAAATTTACATACATCACCGCTTAACCGGCTTACTTGACAGCCACTTTTCTGCATTTGACTGGTGGGTTGATCTGAGCCATTTATTAGCCGTCCAACAGCCGTTCGTTTGTTACAGTCCAGATATGCAACGTGATACTTCATTGTTAGCGGCCGTTGCTAAATGGATTGTGTTAGAAAATGAGTGAATGTTTTGAACTATTTGAACAACAGCGAGTAAAATGTATCTTTGAGTCAAGACATTTTTTTAATGACTACACTAGGAACGTACCTGTATCGTGGGACCTTTATGGGACTTAGAACAACAATTTGTGGATTATACAAAAGGTTGCCCCATCCTGTTTTCGAATCCACAATACTCAACGCAGTAGAAAGCCCGAATGTACTAGAATTTTATGTTTGAAATGATTTTTAAAAGCTTTCACATTAAATCTACAAAGAAATCATTTATAATAATATTTTTTTAAATTACAATGCAAGGAATTATTATAACGTACATTTTGTTTTGCATTAATACATTTCAAACGACAAGGAAAAGTTTCGATAAATGCCTGATCTGTTTTTTCAATTTGATCTGATTCTGATATCAGTAACTGCATCCATCATAGCAGAACCTAAACTGATGGGACTATAAACTTGAAATTATTGTAGCTGATACTTCATATATCATAAGGTCAGGCATCAGGTATTTAAGGCAGTTCATAATATTTTTGCTTCTGAAAGTAGAAAACACGAAATAATAAATAAACACAATAGCGAAACCGCCAATAGCAACTGAAACATAATCTGGTCTAATAATAGATTATATGCCACATTAATTTACCTACCCTTTCTTTAAATAAAATGCCATGACGCACATATGTAGAGTGACAGTGACGTGAATACATATGTTACATACGCTGGGATGGAGTAATGCCCCAGTGCACAAACAAACGAAAAGGACTTGTCGCAGATGGCGCTGGTCTACGATAGCGTGCATTTTAATTTCGTTGCACTCCTAAAAGCACGTAGGGATATGTTCCACGTTATTTATTATCTGCTTTCTTTTTACTGTGATTTAATTATTATACACTTTTTACATCATTTATTTTACATTATTAAGGCTTAGCGAGTGTAATAACTTAAAACAGTATTCTATTTTCTTTACTGTATCGTACTACATATTTGACTTCCCATATTAAAGTAAAAATTAATGGCACAAGGTGGTCAAAAGACCTGATGGAGGTTGCGGGACAGTACATGGCCGGTTGTTATGGGTAGTCTTGAGGGAGGCCTATGTCTAGCAGTCGACGCCTTTCGGCTGAGATGTTGATGATGAGTGATAACACGTTATCTCTAACATCACTACCTGTTTTCTAGATTAGAAATTCATAAGCTTGCGCTTATATATAAGTACATCTATATGCGATTTTTTTTGTAAATACACATTAAGAAAGCAAACAAAAAAAACAAATGAACGCCGAGTTAAATAATATTCATAGTCTAAATATTTGTTCCTAGAGAAGACAGAACTCACGCCCTCTGAGCCCAGTCACAGTAACAAAAATACTTCGTAAATATGTATTCGAAATGTCGATTAATCATAACGGGTCTCAGAATTTCTATTAGGCACAGGTGGACTTAGGTTTTAATCTGTTATTCAGTAATAATTAAGAGTTATCTTCATTGCATATAAAAACTTTAAGTTTTCCAAGTATATAATAATCTCACACTTGGCCGTCTGAACCTAAAGTAAGCAAAGACAGTGCTATAGTAACTAGACCGCTTACAAACTTACTTAAATATATCTATATGCATACATGCTAGAAAAAAAATCTGTAGACATCCAGTCTGTAGAACTGAACAAATAATCGCACTCTACTTGTCCTAGAAGGGAGTCGTGTACTTCAGCTTAGTACTCAACGTCACTAACCACTAGTCCGAAAAGTTTAACTACTTCTTCAGGACGTGTCAATGTATTACATACATAATATCAGTCCAGGAAGCTAATTGTATGCCAATAAGTGACAATATTAGTGCGTCAATAAGTGCCCGCAGGAGAAGGTTTCTTTTTAAGACTCTACAATAGGTATATATTTAAAAGGAGATATGCATGAGTGATTTGCAGGCACAAAATAGTATTTCAATACTTGCAAACATAAAGAGGTTCGTTGTCCGATATGGTTTCTTGGTTGTTTACTGTTGGCTTATCAGCTGGCATAGATCGACGCGAACACGGAAAGTCGGCTCCGTTATCGACTTGACAGAACCACGGCTTGGAATATTGATGGTGCTTAGTTTGTCTGTACTTGTTACTTGTTTCTACAAGACTTTGTTTGTTAACAACTTTTGAAAACATTCCACGGAAATATCTGATGTGTTTAAGTTTAACCGCCAAGAAAAAATGAGATGGTTGTCAGTTCGCCGGGGCTTCTACATTTTTATAAATATTTTGTATGTACTTGCAGATGGCTGACCAGATTTGAAATTTATTTTTTAGTTTAAAAAACATTCTTAGTTACATTGTGTGATGATCAGAATCTGTACATGATGGTTGAGAAAATTTTGACACTTATGAAAGTAATTGACACTTAAATCTACTATGATGTCGCAACATACTCACTTGTAATTGTATCATGAGTTAAAATTAGATAATTTTGCCGTGGTAGTTGAGCAATCTATGTTAGTTGATATGCGTATACTGATATTTAAGTAGAAGTCTTAGATAATCAGCGTCCTTTCATCTAAAACGTGATGATTAGCTAATACAAGATTATGTATTTATGCGCCTATATAGTAAAATTTGCCCCGGCTTGTTGAATAAGTGAAATATCATGTTAAAAGTAGTTAAAAAGTGATCATAATGCTGTCAAACTTAACACTCATAAGTCAAAAAAACGATGTAATAAGTATATGTTGTTGAAAACAAAGTAAGACACTGCAATAGTCTCACGCTTTTGTGTGAACTAAATAAAATAAAATTTAACGTCAATAGTAATTATCCATTTCCTGCAAGTAAACTAGTTCTAAATCCAGGTCAGTATAGCTTACATTACTACTGCAGTACAAAAATATCCTAATTATACCACATGTTTAGTGCTTTCTACAAACTAGGTCAATCACACAAGCAATTTTTAAACAACAGGGTCGTTTTAAAATACTTTAAACGAAATATTCTTTTATTGAGATAAATCGATAACTGTTATATTAATATAGGTCTATCATCGGAAGTCATAAAATACTAGTTATCACCCACACGCCCATCTTAAAAGACAGGTTACTGTCAACTTTAACTGCACACCTAAAGAAATACGCCGTCTTAAGGGTCTTTCCATAATGACATTCATTTATAACAAACGAATGTCACACACACTTGTAACGTAGCAATAGCATGGACTCTGCTTCTAAAAGTTGAAAGAAACCGTGAAAATCAATAAAGTGCTTTCCCATTGTCGCTGTGCATTTCAGCTGTGTTTTCGCTGTCATGCGAAACGAAAGGCAACGTTTGATTTTTCAGACTCGTAAAAGTAATTCGGTAGAAGTACTCGTAGGTTTAAAGAATTATATTTGTTGTCTCAGTTACTTTCTGACCTCTTTAAAGACCTACTCTTGATGCTTATGTGATGCTGAAGTTGAATTTTCAACAGTTATCTAGATAGTGATGTCTTGTTGATGGCTCCGAACCTGTTAATCAGCATGGCTATTCAATTAAAAATAGTACGGGTACATTGTTGATTTTATAAGAAGAATGTGCCCGTATCACATGATTTTTGTTCATTTGTACAACTTTGATTGCTATTTTTTAAAACTAAAGAAAAAACCCGAACACTTTCAACATATCACTGCATTTCTTACCACAGTGTAAAACTACCTTAAACGATGTCCGAACAACTACATAGAGTCGTCGCGACGAAGCTATTATAAATTTATTTATTGGTCGTAAATTAGTATTAAATTTCTGGATTATGCTGTGATGATATTCGATAGCACAGAATTCATATTTACATCACCAATATCGGAGTAATACCATTTTAATAGGTGTCTCATTCACAGGATTATGATAATGTGTTAGTGGATTTGGATCACATATGATCTAGGGTTGTCATATTTACGTAAAGGATAGCTTCGAAGTTAAAGTTCAAATAGGAAGTATATTTAATGCAGTTTCTGACAATGCTGTGTACTTTGCGAATAATAACAGTCTTATAATATGTATATTGCCAAATATTAGCGAAATATTATATAAACACACTCAAACATAGTTGATACTGTTAGATAGGGGGTCAAGTTATTTACTAAGTGATATTTTTTTTATATGTTACAATTTCACTCTCGTATTATTGCAGTGACTTTGTATGCTGATTAATAATTTTTAATTAACGAAGGATCCTTAGTAAAGCTTTATTTTAAAGTTTTTATAGAGAAAAGATATTAGATTGACTCTAAATTTGAATTTCAAACTGTGCAGACGAAGCGCAGACTATTCTTCGTGCTCGAGTCAACTAGTTGTAAAGCAAGAAGTTTACATCACAATAGTATTTATTGTTGTGGATTTTTTTATTTAAATATAAAATTACTCTTACTCTTTGTAGAAAAGTGATTGATGACAAATTGAAACTGGCAATCAATTTTTATTTAATAAAGTGTTAAATCAATAACTTTGGCAACTGTATGCAAAGTATACTTAAAATTTTGATTTTAAATATATATATATAAATATACATATATATATATATATATATATAAATTAAATTCTTTTTAGTGAAAATGAATATATATGAATGAATATAGAATAAAATTTATTATATTTATTTTCTTCTATGCTTCTGAAAAACTTGAACGATATTTACTAGATTAGGTGACTCAAAACTGTTAATGTTTTGCAGTAGAGTTGATAAGTAACCGTGTTTTTTCACATACTATTCTATAAAGTATCTCAAAAAGCGACATATTTATCAACGTCTTATAATCAATAAACATTTTTGACATATCGAATGAAATTATATAGTATGGCAACCCTAATTTAATCTAATTAGCAGTATAATCAATAGGTCAATTTTCTTGTCACCGTTACCTTTTATAAGAAACGATAATAAGGGTTTTTGGAAACTTTTATCGTCGTAAATATTAGTACATAATATTTATCCCAAAATATTATATTCTTACGTCATATAAATGTCATATGTACTCTACTGAATGGAAAATTACCTAACCAATTCTCAACATTATGGTTATACTTCGTGTTTTTAAATAAATATGTATTTTTATGTTATATTGATGTTCACAAAGAGTAAAGAATATTATAAATAAAGCATAGAGACATTTTTTTCTAGAATTGAGTTTAAAGCTAACTTTGAAATAAATGAATTAAAATATTAGAAATATACAGCCGGAGCTCACGTTCGAGTATAAAAAGACTGAAAATTTGACAATCTGTGCATGTGTGTTTCCTTCCCACTGTGATCCCGGGTCCTTTAAGCGTGGCGTGAAAAAGCATCTTACTAGGTCGCTATAGCGTGTGTTGCCGTGGGGCGAACTTTCAAGAGTCGGCGCGTCTGGCCACCGTGGGAGTCTCTTTGGTGGTCGGGCGCATTGAGGCGCTGGGTTTACGGGTGGCCCTAGATAAGACGGAAGCCCTTTTGTTTCATGGGCCCCGTCGTGGTCCACCCCCCGGTGCCTCTATCGTTGTCAATTCGGTCCTCGTACCGATTAAGGCCCAGATGAAGTATCTGGGCCTAATCCTCGACGGCAGGTGGCTCTTCGACGAGCACTTCCGACAGCTTACTCCAAAGCTGGTCGGCGCTGCTTCTGCTCTTGGGCGACTTCTGCCCAATTTGGGTGGAGCCAGCGTCGCGACGAGACGGTTATACACGGGGGTTGTTCGGTCAATGGCGCTGTATGGTGCACCGGTGTGGGCGGCGGCTCTGACCGCCCAGAATAGGGCTCGCCTCTGGCGCCCTCAGAGGATATTGGCGGTTAGAGCCATACGCGGTTACCGCACCGTATCGACGGAGGCGGCGTGCGCCCTGGCCGGAACTCCCCCGTGGGATTTGGAGGCGGAAGTGCTCGCCGAAGTTTATCGGCGGACGGCTGACTTCCGGGCGGGTAGCGGCATACGGCCCCCGCCCGAGGAGATACGCGAGTGGCGTGAGGCCGCTCGTCGAGCCACGATGGCTCGTTGGTCATTCCGGTTGGAGACTCCACGTGCTGGCTTTGCCCTCGTGGAGGCTCTCCAGCCGGTCATCACCGAGTGGGCAGGACGGCAGCACGGGACCCTTTCCTTCCGACTGACGCAGGTCCTTTCCGGGCATGGTTGCTTCGGGAAGTATCTGCACTCGGTCGCCAGGAGGGAATTGAGTCCCGCCTGTTACCACTGCGACTGCAGTGAGGACTCGGCTCAGCACACGCTAGCGGTTTGTTCCGCCTGGGCGGCGCAGCGTGGGGTCCTCACTGCAGTTATTGGAGGAGATCTCTCGCTACCGGCCGTCATACGCTCCATGGCCGGTAGCGACAGTTGTTTTACCGCGGTCGCAACCTTCTGCGAAGACGTAATTTCGCGGAAGGAGGCGGCGGAGAAGGCCCGGGAGGACGATATCCACTCGGACCCAATTCGCCGCCGGCGAGCCGGGCGGCGGAGGCGCGCATACCAGCGCCTCATGCCGCCTTGAGTGTGGCCGCGGGTGGACGGGACGGGTTTTCCCCTCCACCCGCTATAATGGCCAGCCGCGAGGAGGCGACGTCCGCGTGTGCCGTACGTCGCCTATGTAGAGAGTTTATCCGCAGATGGTGCCCGCTTTGGCGGGCAGGCGCTAGGAGGGATCTGGATGTCGTAATAGCAGCGGTTCCCGGATCCCTCCTGTCTCAGGCGGAGAGTGGCACACCGTGTGGTTTTAGTCGGTCCGATTCCGACACACCACCCCGCCGTAAACCCCGGTGGGGTGACGGCCCGAGGGGGTTTCCACACGTTAAAAAAAAAAAAAAAAAAAAAAAAAAAAAAAAAAAAAAAGCGTGTGTTGCCGTACTGCATTGTCTGCATTCGTAATACGCATGGCGACCACCGCTCTTAGACTCATGCTTTCCATCAGGTAGAGTAGAGTCAGTTTGGTGGTGTTTTATAGGAAAAAATCTTTTTTTCTATCTGCCTATTTAATTGTAGCGAGAATGATTTATACTGCTCTATAGAATTCATGCGAAGTCAATGCTTACATATATGTAGTTTGCTTTCAACTTAAACAACTTAAGTGGGCGAAATTTCATGTTCAAGAACTTATTAGGTCGAGTGTTATTAGTCCAAAAAGTACCTCACGTACCTACGTGTAGCTCAATTACAACCAAAAAATCAAATGGAAAAAGATCTAGGAAAATATAAGAAATACGAGTATACATGAGTTTGTATAAAATGAAATTGAATAAATATATACGACAAAGATATATCAATAACTTTGCCTTAAAAATTTAAGTAAATTATTTAGATGGAATGCTGGAATGGACCCCGAATGTATACTTTATAAAATATAGATGAGAATGTCCTTCTAGAGGTAGCTATTGATTTTGGCATTGATAAAAAAGTATAATGAATTACTAAAAGTAATAAATTATAAGTTACCTTTCACAAAATGGATTCCTTCAAATTTGATTTCAATTTGAAGTAATGCATGTTCAAGAAACGAAGTGGGAAAAAATCGCTGACGAGTCATTCTGTGCGTACTTATGGAATACAAATTAGGAAATTTGGAATCAAGCAGTAAATACTTCAGCAACGTATATTTATTGCCAACTTATTTAGAGAAATACTTACGATTTCTTACGAAGTAAGTGAGTGATTTATCAGTGTAAAAAGGAAGGTGTAAGATCAAAAAGTTGATCAAAAATTTTCCCTGTATTAAAAGTTTATTTTCAACTATTTGTATTGTTGAAATTCATGTATTAGACCATGTTATTTACTTATTCTATTTCAATTTTAAGAAAAATCTAAGACATAAATACGTGATAATGTGGAAATATCTATTTGAAGGTAACAAATTTAAATTGAAATCGATTTTTATCTGTATAGCTAATTTTGTAAGAGAAAGGGCTGACATAATTAAAATCATACAAATCGCTGCGCTCGGCGACATCAATGCAGCCTGGTCGCAAAAACGCGATCGGGTCGCAACTATAAGTATAGCAACCAGATCAGCGGGGGTACCTTGTAGCGTCCCCCAGAAGAGGGTCTGACCAGGCACGGCGTTGATCCTGAAGGGGAACTGAAATAACATGGCCCGGGTCCCCTTCAGAGTAAGACGCCTGAGACCGGCCGCCAGGGTGGTTTTTAGTGGAAACACCACATACTTCTGGCTCCTGCGTCCCTGAGGAGCCTGAGATCCGAAGGGATTTTCCACGAGCGACGTCAACTAAAAAAAAAAGGTTTACAAGATAAAGTTATTGCTGAAATGTTCAGATTCTTCTGAAAAATTGTCTAGAGAAATTTAATATATAATATATATACAATATATATTCTAGGAAAATAATTTTAACAAGTTCGGTGGTGCAGTGGTAATGAATGTGACTGCTATGCTTGAGGTCTCGGATTCGATTCCCGGGTCCGAACAAAATGTTTGTATGATCTGCAAATATTTCTTTCGAAGTTTGGGTGTTTTCTATGTATAATATGTATGTACCTAGTCTTGCCATAAATATTGTAATAAAGAAAAAAGAAAATTGTTAACTGCAAATAACATTTATTACTTTTACAGTGTGTCAGTTTAATACATAAATATAAAACAATTAAAAATATAAAAAGCTTATTCGAAGTGGTCTCCATTGGCTGCAATACAGTCCTTTAAACGATGAGGCCAGTTATCAATAGAAGCACGCACTCTTTCCATGGGAAAATTCTTCACTGCCAATCGTATAGATTGTTTTAGGGACTCCAAATTATCATGGCGTTTAGAGCAAGCTGTACTCTCTAAAACTGACCACAAATCATAATCCAGCGGATTAAGATCGGGACTAGACGACGGCCAGTCTTCAGCTCTGATGAAGTCCGAAACGTTCGATTCCAACCAAGACTGCGTGGACCGAGCTTTATGACCCGGCGCCGAGTCTTGCTGGAAGGACCATACTTGGTTATTGAACATGGTGATGTTAAGGGGCTTAACTACCTTCTCAAGAATGGTATCTTGATACACTTGTGCCGATGTTTTGATACCTTTTTCACAAAAATATGGCTCAGTCACTCCTTCATAGCTAACACCCCACCAAACCATCACTGAAGTCGGATAATGTCCACGTTGCACTCTGTCGACTAATTGGGAAGCTTCCTTAGAGCTTTGAGCATAAATACGGTCATTTTGTTTGTTAAAATGTTGCTCAATTGTAAAAATTTTCTCATCCGTAAACAAAATTTTTCTGTGACCTCCCTTTGCGTACCGCTTCAGTAGTTGTTTCGATTTTACCACCCTATTCTTCTTTAAATTATCAGTTAAGAAATGGCCAGTGCGTCTCTTATAGGCTGCAAGTCCTAAGTCATCTTTTAAAATACGCGACATGGTTCTAGGTGCTATCTTCATTTCCCGAGATAAAATCTTTTGCTTTCGGACAGGATTTCTTCGAATTCTTTCCCTTACTGCTTTGACCACCTTTTTCGTACGAACACTACGTGGACGGCCAGATCTTTTTCTGTCACAAACAGAGGAGGTCTCATTGTACCTATTAATAGCCCGGTACACAAACATTTTACTAATACCAAGTGTATGGAGAGTTTTAAAAATTGCATTTGGCTCCATACCTACTTTGTGTAATGCTATCACAGCGATTCGGTTCTCTTTATCACCCCACACCATTTTAATATCGCAAAATATTTTACAATGTATTGGCGCCAAAATGAGAAAACACAATGAACAATCGTATAAAAATGACAGATTCGAAATTCAAATGTAATATTTTTTTATAATTAAGTGTAACAGTATTTATGGCCAGACTAAGTATTTACAAAAAAAATAAATAAACATATGTATTCTATCAGTTAGTCTAGTTATCATAGCACAAGCTCTGCTTAGTTTGAAACTAGACGATGATGGTTTTAAATGCCCGAAATATTAAAAAAAAAATATTAAAAATTAAAAGATTCAAAAAGATGCAAAAAAAATATATTTCACAACTCAAAGAAGTGGACAGTTATTTCATATTTATTTGAAATGAAAAATTCCGTTTATTTTTGTAAATAAATCTTTTATAGATATTTTTACTCAACGGACTTTGCAGCTAAAAAACGCTGGCGTTGGCAAGACTCACTTTGGGAAGAAATGCCAAAAGAAATCACAAAGGTGTTTTCTTTTTTGCAGTAAACATTAATTAAATTAAAACCACGCAAGTACGGTATAGCGTGTGGGTTGGCCTTGTAAAGATAAGCCATAGTTCTGAGTTGATCTGCTTATACAGACGGCATACGCGCCCCAGCCATCGTGTTACCTAATCGATATTAGTCAAAAACCTTATTGATGCCATCTTTTGAGTAGGCGTTACGTTACGTCACGTGACAGCTCAAAGTACCGTACTTAATTATTCAAACGATCTCATCAGAAATAACTTCATTTAGAAGCCACATAGTCTGACCACTCAACAAAAATTAAACATGTCATCTATAAAACCCAGTATAAATTTAAAATTACTTTTTAATAATTCCATCAGTGAGCCTAAATATACAAATCTCATTAAAAAAAAATTGAAGAAACGGAAACCTTTGTGGGGCTAAAGTTTTCACTTCAGTTGGTATTGAGATAAAATTACTGATTTCATCGTCATCAATCAAATCGCACGGCTACATGCTGACGCGACAATTTGTAAGCTCTTTGCTGCCGCGTAATGACTTGAAAACCCGTCGTTGTCCATTTATTAACATTACACTAGGCTATATCTTTCCTCTAGGCAAAGTCTATTATCTCTCTACTATTGTTTTGGACGTTTTGATTTTAGATAACCCATAGAACTCGCCTCGCAGGGTGATTGCATTTTTTTCTTTTTAAATAAAATTCTCACTAATATATGCATGATCGATTTCACACTTCATAGTACTGATGAGGTACCCGAGAGGTAGCGACAGAAAGAAAAATGCGTAGGATGATGATTCAAAACGTTTAGAATCGTTTAATATAACTGTAGTTTGATGATATCTTAACTGCATCTCAAATTTTATTATGACATTTTATTTCAAATTATATTATACGAAAGACACGAATAACAGTTTCGAAGTTTTAATTCTAGTGAATGAGTCGCGTCCTATTTTTGTAAGCGTGTTTTGATCAAAGTAGTCAAAACTACACACATAACAGACATGTAAATTGTAAAGTTAAAATTATTGGTGACAGTTTTATGTTTTTATGCATGTATTATTGTTGACATTTTATTTATTGGAACGAACAAAAAAAGTAGTTTAAAATAATTTAATAATTTAGTAGTTCAATACAGAAGTATAATAGTTAGTATATTTTTTCATAATTTCATTAAACAAGAAACCTAATACTAATAAATACTAATTTGTACATTAAGACTATTTACTTTCAGCTTCTTAATACTTTGGATTACTTGAATATTTTTTTTAAATTAGCCCTATAATAAGGCCCGAATGACTTTGTTCACAGCTCTGTGACACATTAAAATATGACCTAACTTATTCACTACTGTATACATTGTGATAAGACAGTTATTTAATTATTACACAAAATGTTAACATAATGTTTAGTATAACCAAGCCCACTCACTAAATCAAGATTTAATATACTTGATTACATTTTAATTATATAAAGTTTCAACATTTTCTTTTTCTAAGGAGTGTATTATATTATGATGAGTTTAATGTGTCAATACGCGTCATAAATTTGCTCTGTATGTATCTAGAAAACAAGAAACCAACGGCATCAGTTATCTATTATATTAAAACACCTTAAAATTTGTAAATCTATCTACAATAAGATTTAATTATAGCCCTGGATCGAATTACTGAATTAATTCATAGAATTGTAGACAATATGCGTGTCCAACGAGTCTTATATATTATTTGTACAGACCTCGGTTTCGAATACATTCTGTATTGTTGGTAAAATAGACACAAAGAATAGCTTTGGATAACGTTAAGTGTTGTCATATGTGAGACCCGAAACCATAACACTCGGCACAATAGAAAGCGGTAAAGTGACCGATCACTTAAACTATTGCACCATTTCTGTAGTTTAACTACTGCATTTATTAATAACAAAAATATCATGGTGAATACTAACACTCCCTCCTAAACAGTGTTCAATAGCTTAAAATTGAACAATCGTACTCAAGAGTACTAGGCGGCACTTTCTGAAGGTGAATATATAAAGTCGATAATGGATCTCATAACAAAGCCATAGTTGCGGTGCCATGTGGTAAGTGTTACCAGCAATTTTCCCGATGTGTAGATCAAAGTGTAATTTCACGTCGAGAATTACACCTAGAACTTTAGAAGGTATTGGAAGGTATATATTGACATATGTGGGCTGTTTGAGGATAGAATGTTTCATATAATATTTATGTTATTAGTAAATGCTGAATTGAATCTTGTTTTTGATTAGTTTGTTGTGTTTCTAAGTTTAGATATACATTAAATAAGTTGATCTAAATCTGTTGGAACTGAAGTCTAAAAGCAGTACAATAAAAAGTAATGGCGGACAGATATGATAAAGAGTTCACGGACTAAAACGAGGGTTTTGAAAATAAAGTTATATTTTGGTCTCTCCTAGTTTATTAATAAAATCCAAGCAATGTAAGATTGAATTTGTATCCAAGTGATTTAATCGTGATTTCAGTGTTGTGTAGGAATTATGTAATTCAAGAATTTTATCTAAACGTCTCTATATTTGTTGTATATTAAGTATTGCTTATTATACCGAAATCACGTGTAAGCTATTTCTGAAATTTAAGACATCTAGCCTCTGTAATTCTTTTTTCGCCGGATCATCATCATCAACAATCTTTAACAGTCGATTGCTGGACATAGACCTCTCCTTAGCAAAGAGGTTTTAGCCTACTATATCACGTTGGCCAGACGGTTTGGAATAGGGTTTATTTCTAGTTTTCCTTCTCCTTGTAGTCATATTTTCCTGAATATTTTATTCTCTTAGTCGCCTCTTACGACAACTGTGGGTTAAAGAGGGTGGTGACACTACTTATTCTTAATTTGTCACTATACGGACGTCAGGGAAGACTCATTGTGATCATCATCATCACTAGTCTATCACAGTCCACTGCTGGACACTGGTGTCTTTGCACGCCACTCTGATCGATTTTGGGCTATTATTTGTGATGATAGAATTATTATAAAATGAAATTTGTATGACGATAAAAGTAGCTCAGAGCTGGTATTTACAAAATATATTTATAAAAAAATAAACAATCAAATAAGAACATTTTATGGTACCGTAAAAACGTATTTACTTAAATAATTACTCGCTATAGGGACAGCAACTATGAAATAAAAGCTCAAAGAGTATTTTAATAAATGAATTCTCTTCCACTCAGTCAAAATATCGTCGGTGAAATCAACGAGTTCAATATTCGAATTAAGCCAGACAAATCTAAATAAACAATCAACGTAACTGGTTTAACGTCCACAAACAAACGCAGAACGAGTCACTTAAAACAAATTTAATCATCAACCAGCTGGGCTCTGGGATCTTACGCCATGTCCTATTTCGTATGTCTTAACTAATCAACCGTATCCAATTCCGCCCATCAGCTCAATTGCTCTTAATACGGATTGCTCATGGCCGAAATACGATGCGAATTTTTTAATTACTCTCATCAGAAACCGGGTACTGGGGGCGATGAACGTTTATACATCAGTTTCGTCATCATGTGACGAGCGGTATGCATTTTTAATAAACGAAAATATCACAATTATGGCTGACAGTACTGAGAGAGGCCACCGACCAAGTAATTGTTAACCCACCCACGGACTTCAACGTCCGTCTTTGGGTGTAGTGTTGTTTTTAATTCTTTAAGAGTTTCGTAGAATGCTACAAAAGACTTGTTATAATATTTGGCTTTAATTGCTGATCAGTGATAAACAAGAAACACAAAATTTCCAAAATTACTTTTAATATCTTAGAAATTTTGTTGTCAACGCTTTAAAGTAACTTGTAATCATACATTATACCAATGTCATATTTTAATTCGTAACCTTGTAACGGAATGTTTGTAGGTCTGTCAATTACTGTACAAGAAATATAAATGAACGGCACAAAATAAATCAATCAGTCACAAAAATCACAAATACAAAATATATTTTTAAAACATACTAAACTATATTTGAGTATACTTGTGTAAACGCGAGATGTTAAAGAAAAGTATCTACTATTATATTTACAATATTGAATAATATTTAAAAGAAAGCGTTATAAAACTGTTAATCAGAAATTTTGTTGTTAAAGTTGTGTCAGGGATCACTGTATTGCTTAGAATAATATTCCACAGAAGCTGTAGAAACAATAAAAGTCGTATAAAACCGAGGTCGGGTCGGATTTGACAATCACGGGTCATGCTTTATTCTACTACTCTTGATTGGTGAAAACAAAATGTATTTCATTTTTGACGATAAATAAAACACATTAAATAAGTTGTTAAAACAAATGAAATAATTAAAATTTCTTTTAATAGTACCGCAGGCAAGTAACAAAAAGCAGCTAATAATTTTATTGGAACCTGGATTAATAATTATTACTCGCTATCACAAGATACCATCTGCTACTGGTTTTGAATACACGTTTACTTGATTAAATTAGTTTAATAGTATAGTAATATTGTTACAAGTCTTCAAGGTCACACATCTGCTAAATTTAAATTAAATCGACCCCAACGACTACTGGTATTTCCACTTATAAAAAGATCACTTTTCGCGACTGTTTTTAAAAGGATTTTACGTAGACATTACAAGTTTTTTTTGTTGAAAATTCAATATAACATCAGCACTATACCGATATCATAACCTAATATCAAAAATAAAACAAAATAAGTGATGAAAATCTACTAAAAAAGAGAATTAAATTCCTCATTGTAGCAAAAAGTCAAAGCTAATGCAACGACTTAACTTTCCAAGCTGTTGCTCGTTTGAACTCTTCGTAGTGCTCAATTGATGTGAATCTAATCTTAACAAAAGCATTTTGTTTTACTTAGAAAGTAAAAATAGTAAGAGTGTAGAATCTTTACTGCTTGTCGTCTTTTTAAAATTCTATATCCCATCGAAATAGAAAATGTGTTGGTAACAGCGTTTATATTGAAGATTAAAAGATGTAATTTATTTGTAAGTTTATTTTTAGTACATTATATATTGTACATAATATCTTCCGTGTCCGAATGACTTGTAAATCTGAATCTTTAGATATATCTGTATCCGAGTGTAGTGATTATCTTTGTAATATACTTTCGTTCTGTGGAGAAGGACTCTATTCTATATCTATCTACATAGAACGAGAATAAATAACTGTAACAGTAGTTAACGAAAGTTTTGTACTGGTTCATTTTTTTCTTCTAAACTTATTAAAAGAAACATTATATTACCTTATAATATTTTTGATATTTAGACAAGTACTTAATTTCGTAGAAGCTTAACTAAGATTGTCCACAAAGGTATAATGGATGGCAACAAACTACTTATTTCTCACAACTTAACAAGTATTATATAGGTCACCTACTAACTACTACAGAAGTATAATAACCACATTCTTGAGCAATTAAACAACCACGCAATGACATCAGGGCGGTGTTAAACAAATAAAAACGATGAATAAACTCGTACATGACACATCTGGTTTTTATATTCAAAAGCTCAGTAATTTACAAACAGCTGTAATCATTCAATCAACCTTTAAGGAAATGCTTAGTAGCTGGTTACGAGATAAACATATATTCTCATTAACGTCAAAGAAACACCGTCCATTTTTCACCCGCCTTATCAAAATCGCCAACGATTAATTTAATTAGGGCATTCTTCTGAATGCACCCATAGATTCCGATACCTACTAAAATATTTTTCAAGTCTTAATCTTTATTTTAGGATGCTCACTGACTGTCAGTGGTATTTTAATTAAAGGAAAATGTAAATGGACTGAACATATTTTGGATTATAAAACAAAAAATGCGTTAAACATTGAGAACTTGAACCTCAGGTTTTTTTCACATCTAACTAGAGTTTTGTGTCAAAGTCTGATTGGTGCTTTTGAAATCATGCTACATAGGTTTCTTTTTACACAATATATCTTGGATGCCAGAAAAACTAAGATATACGACTTTAGTTTAGTATTGTGCAACTTCGACGTAGGACAGTTGGTAAAACATCTAAAGCTAGTGTTCTCTTGTGAAAAATACTTCAAAAAAATATAAATTGATATAGCACATTATCCTTCAAGAAAAGAGCTTACTCCTTCCTTAGGCTCCAAAAAGGTGCCTGTGCTTCCAGAGTTGCAGGTGTTCATGAACGGCAATATATGTCACTTACCATTGGGCGACTGGTCTGCTTGTTTGCCCCTGTATCTTAATAATATCTGGTTCTTCAGTCAAAATAAACGAAAGAAAAACCTTCAATTTCAATCACAAAATCAAGTGTCAGAATTTGTTAGCGCCTCGAAAAGAGGTTATTTATAATAATATTTATGTTTTGTAATAATGTGATAGAATATCGATCAGGTTTCTTTCACAAGCCGAAATAATCCGCTTACTTAGTTTGAAGAAATCAGAAAAGAACTTTCTATGTATCCTATATAATTATCAATACTTTAATATTTTATGTAAAGTTATGTGTTGTTTACATTTTTACTTTCTGAAACAATCACAATTTCACAATCATGAAAAAAATTTAGCAACATTTAATGAAAAGCAAAGCAATTATATAACAAAATCATCTTTAAACCTAGAATTTCAACGAACCACTTAAAATTCAGATGTTCTAAATAGTCTGTCTCTACCCGTCCACTTCGCTATATATGGCAAAAGTAGACAGGTTACTTTGTTCACGTACACAGAAACTAGTAAATCCGGTTGTGCGCGAAAGATAATCTACCAAGAAATGGTTTAAATTAAAAAGAATATAATCTGTATCGGTCGGTCTATATGTTGTTTTTACAAAAAGATTATACAGTTCAATCAGTTGACAACTCAAAAACAGGAAATTAGTAAGAACCGTTGGTTTTATGCGGCCTTGTTCTATTTTGTCAAAGTTGTTGTATGCACTTTAAGAAGTGGTTAAAAGATAGGCTTAATTTACATTAGAGATTTAAAGATAAATTTAAGAATTTCTTTGGCCTTAAATTTCGTATTTTCTTGACACTGTTATAGCGTCAATAAAAATAACAAATTTGATAACTGTTTGAGATTATGTAAAGTTTACGAAGATGATTATATATTCATATGTATCGCGGTCATCCAAAGTTGTCAATTGAATGACAGACATTAATTTTATTTTTAATGGGTCCAAAAGTCTCGAGACTTAATCCAAGTGATACTCTATACCAGTCTCACAGTTTATGTATCTTCGAATAAGTTATAAAATACATATGGCAGGTTCTAATTCAAGTGTGTACAAGTTCTTCAAAAGGCATACGATCCAAGTGAAACATGAAATACTCGCAACAGTAAAGATACTTGTTTCGATTTTACCAACCATATTACTCATGAAAATCTAAGTACGTTTGCAATAGATTCCTTCTCACATTGGCTTCGTAAGAAACGAAACAGTGGACAGAGCAGATAGAGAAGCTTCAAATAACGGTGAACTTTTATATATTTCATTCGTATTCTCTGACTGTGTTTATTTTATCAAGGTTTATTGTCATGAGTTGTGGGAGATACACTTGGGTAAGAGATCGGTTGAGAGAAGTATGTGGTATAGGACACTGCATAGTGAACCTTTTCAGCATCTATGGTTCGTTAATTACAAAATAGGCCGGGACTTGTTCACCACTGTTCACTTGATCCGGACACAGTCCACTCAATAAATTCGCATTTTAATGAAGAAAGTTCCATCTCCTTTGTGTATAGAGTGTGGAATTGTGGAGGATGTTTTGTATTTAATGGTGGAATGCGAACGAAACGAGGACGTTAGGTATGGTGTAATGTTATATGATTTTTATTTTGATTTTTCTTTTAGTAGTCGTAGTTTCATTGATGACAATTCTTCAAATAACCCCATGACAAGAAGTCTACTGGGGATAGATATGGACTTCTGAATGGCCATGGAATGTCGCCTCGTCTAGAAATCAGCTTTACCGGAAACATGTCTTTCATCACCGGCAGGGATTCATTGGAAGTATGACAAGTGGCTCCACCTTGTTATGTGTTACAATTGTAGCCAGCAAATTCTAGTCGCATCGGTCCCAACTCCTGTAACATGTTTGCACAGGATATTAGATTCAAATGTTAACGAATTCTTGGCCCACCCTACATGTATATAGAAAGCTTAGATATTACTTGCACTAGATGAAACATATAGTTGTTGTGAACTGTTCCAATGGATTAGCATGAACACGTTGGTTATAACTCGTTTATCGTTCTAAAATATTTAACTTTACTTGTATAATTACTGTCAGATGAGGTATGAAAGTTGCCAGTTTCTTTTGCTGAACGATTGAAAATTAATGTGCTACTAGGTATTGCTAATCGAATTTTGAACTATTGTCATTACTCACCTTGAAAGTTCAACTTACTTACTGCAATAATGAGCAACCGTTTTTATGTAATCTTCATATTTATAGCATACTTTATTAGTTTTTGTTTTCACATCATCATCATCATCAACAATAGCCTTAACTTCACTACTCTTCTCCTTCTTCTCCTCTCTTTGTTTGCGCCTTTAGTCACCTCTTACGACACCCACGGAACGAACGAATAAAAACTCCGTATTTTTCATCAATCGGATCCACTATACGGAGTTTTATAGGGTTTTAATTGAAAATATGTAAGCACATTATTATCTGTTTTATTCGAATGCGAATGACGTTTAGAGGCGTTAGATTTACTTTGAATTGTAACTCTACCTCTCTTCGAGAATTTTAGCAAAGAGTAGACTCCTGACAAACACTATTTATACTTTTGTCGCTATGATACGAGGAAGTAACGTATTGAATTGGATACTATTGAAACGATACAATTTTTATACAGCGCTGGACGTGATGTTATTTTTTACTCATAATTATAAAGAACACATCTGGCAACATTATATTAAATCACATCACAACATGTGTTATAAAACTGTAGTAGATATATTTTAATAGAAGTAGATTTTAAATAAATTAATGGCAAGTATTATGCAAATCTGCTTGAAATACGATCATTAGATCAAGGATAAAGTTTTTAAGATGAGGATGATATTTATTTTTAAATGATGTTTTTAGTAAGAAAAAATTCAAAAAAATCAATAAATGTTTGAACATTTTATACACAACAACATCTAGTTTCAAACGAGGCAGGGCTTGTATTATGAGTTTGATTGACTGATAGAATAGATAGATGACAGAAAAATACGTATAAAGGTATCAAGTACCAAGTACTTACAGGAAGTATTTATTAAGATTTGAATACTTTTAAATAATAATAATAATGTTGAAAATAAAATTAATAAAAATACTAAAATTTTTCATAGGCAAATCACCCTTAATGTCAAATGTACGTTATGTGAAATATTATACTTATAGAAAATAAATGTACACATTAATTAATACTTATTTCAGTGCATTAATAGCCCATTTTCTGGTATTTTTTTTACTCCTTGAATGTTTTGTATCTTTCATCCACCTCGTACTAAGGAGAGGTGGAGTGACACTCAACGTGAGTCAAGGCACTTGTGTTTATTCAGTTTCAGGTGTTCGTAAGTAGCGGTAGGCGCTTACCATCAGGTAACTTGTCTATTTGTTTGACAAAACGTTCACAGATACTGGATAGGTAGGTACTATCAAACACAAAAGTTAAACCTGATCCTGTTGTATATAGAACTGTCTACACCATAATTGCACATAGAATGATTTCTATTGAAACTCGGTTGCGGTTCTTTGATCAAGGTCATTAGCCCACAAAAATATTGCGTATGTTTTAAGCTAAACAATGCACAGGAAACTTAGTAAGCGGAAACACTACAGTTCACTTTATCGTGACAGCATTCGCACGACACACTATAATTTAAATCGTGACACTAATAGTATAGTTCCTGCTAACACCAATAGCCAAAGATAATTGGAAATAAACTGATATTGCGTATAATGTGTACATTTTCATTTAATAAGTTTCTATTAAATTTAAAATAAGTCATAGAAACACTACAGTCCGTCAAATCTAGTTTGATCCCTGTGACATAGTCACTAGTGTCATATTAAAACTTACGATGTACATTTTATATGTCAATATAACCGTAAAAAAAAACTGCTTGTTCAAAGTTACTTCGATGATTTTGTAGCCATCAGCCACAGATATCAAGCTTTATTTTAAGGACTCTAGGTGGATTTACGAACATGAACGTGATAATTTTTCATTTGATCCGAAAGAAAGTCATTCATTGTTATTATTGTACTACTATTAAATACAATGTATTTAAGTTTTTAACTATGACAAACAAGTCGATTTTTGACTCGATTGCGAGTGACTACCGCCACTTTTAGAGCCACAATTCTGTGAATCTTGAGTTGCCAGTGCAATATTTACTATTACACATATGATGTACCCCTAATCGTTTTCAGCCACGACCGCCAGTCTCAACGGAGACTAGCCAAATACGTAGGCGATGTTATAGTGCGAAAGAGTGTGTGCAAACACATATTCTCTGTTTCCTCACTCTTCGAGGGATGGAAGAGAGAGACCGAAGAGAGTTCAGGCGCAGAACCAACGGGTTTACGTATTCTCCGAGGCAAGGGGTTAAGACCCACGCCAATTTCAGCAAGAACGGGCTGGCTCGACCAGAGTAGTACTATCCTTTCACAGAAGACCAACCTTTTTTTTTTTTTTTAACGCGGGGAATGCTTTTCGCACCATATCCTCCGGAGGGACGAAGGGCGTGTGTGGGACTCCCGGAAAACCGGTCTACCCACTAAATCCCGCGGCGGCCTAACTCGGCAGTTGGGAGGAGCTCTAGGAACGCATTACGGGTTCTAGAGTCCTCCCTATCGTAACTCACAAGTGAGGTACATCTCGGGCACCTCATGCCCCAGGGGCAAGACGCTATCGCACCTCCCATCGCCCTGCGCAGTAAGAGGCAGAACAGCGCCCCGCCCCAGACGACACTCCCCGGCCGCACCGGAGTGTCACCTGACTCGGGTCGTTTGCGGCAGTCACAACGCCCCAAGATGTGACCGCAGTGACCCTTAGGCAACGATTAGGGAGCTAGCGACCTCTGCCGCGTCCCCTTCGCCGCCTCCTTCGAGCGGGATCGGCCCTTTCCCGATCTCGCTCTGCAGTCTCCTTCCGGAGCATAACCTGCTCACAGAAGGAGATCGCGGCTTCCCATCCTTCACGACTCGCCAGCATTGCCGCGATCAATGCTGACAGTGAAAGGTTTCGTCCGATCCGTCCGACCAGGACTCGACGCTCAGACTCCCAAGCAGGGCAGTCCTCCAGCGTGTGTTGGGCGGAGTCCCGTGCGGACTCGCAGTGGTGGCATTGTGCCGTAGCCTCCCATCCTATTCGATTCAGATACTCACTGAAGCAGCCGTGCCCGGTGAGTATCTGGGTCAATCGATAGGTGAGACAGTCGGTCTTCTCTATCCACGTTTCGAAGTTCGGCAGAACGGCTCCGACGGCGCGTTGGCTAGCACAGCCCTGAGTTTCGAGCCGTGCCTGCCAAGCCACCAAAGCTTGCTTATGCGCGTTCTGCCGTTGCATTACGGGCTCATGATCTGGCGCGGCCTCTTCAGCATTCCGACCGACAGAACGAATTTAGTCGTAGACCATCGCGTCCATACCGGCCAGAATATCGAAGGGCGGAGATCGCGCTAGGATCGTCGCCGCCTCATAAGAGATTGTGCGGTAGCCCCGCACGATCCGTATGGCCATCAACCGCTGCAAGCTCCTGAGTAGGGCCCGGCAGCGGGAGGCACCCGCTAGATCATTAAACCAGACGGGTGCCCCATAAAGGACCATGGATCTAACAACCCCCATGTAGAGGCGGCGAACTTCTTCCCGTGGTCCCCCGAGATTGGGCAGCAAACGATGCAGCGCACCTGCTACCTCTCGCACTCGGGGTACCAATCGCCTGAAATGCTCTTCGAAGCTTCACCGACTGTCCAGAACGAGGCCTAGGTACTTCATGTACTGGCCTACCTGGACTTCAGCGTCACCTACCCGGAGACATGAGCTGGGTGGCTCCCGGCGCTTACGCAGGCCATGGAATCATATCGCCTCAGTTTTCTGAGGCGCCACCCTCAGGCCCAGCTCACGTATCTTTTCCACGACACTCGCCACCCCCTGCTCGGCGAGCCAAAGCACCTCCTCGAAGTGTGACCCTCTAGCCAGTATTAATGTATCGTCCGCATAGCAGACGACACTTAGGCCAGAGGGCAGACTGGTGCGAAGGACAGCATCGTATGCGAGGTTCCATAATAATGGGCCCAATACCGAGCCCTGGGGAACCCCTTTCGATTCTCCACTCCGTTCCGACCGATAAACTTCACCGTCCTGTCGCGCAGATAGGCCTCAATAACGGTTCGCAGATAAAGCGGCACCTCGTGATATTCGAGGGCCGCCTTAATTGCCCGCCAGGGGAGAGTGCCGAAAGCGTTGACTATATCAAGGCTAACCGCCAACACCACCCCCCCCCGATCGGACTGTCGACTCCAACAGGGATCGAACGCACCTAACAGCATCTACTGTCGAACGTCCCCGTCGGAATCTGAACTGACAGTCCGATAGGTCAGGGCCCACTCGCGACAGATGCCTGCTAATCCGGTCAGAGATTATCCTCTCAAAGAGTTTCCCTGACTCGTTCAGCAGGCATATCGGTCGGAACGCAGAGGGAGAATCTGTAGCCCTTCCGTCCTTTTTTAAAAGCACCAGTCTTGCTTCTTTCCAGCCGAGGGGGACAGAAGACCAACCTAGAGCGACAGCATTCGTGCTATCGTGTTTCGTTGGTGAGTGTGAGACTGGAGACTCACTGAAGCAAGTCTGAAAGTTATTACACTAAGTATGGGAGCCTCACACTACCACGATGACTGTCATGCCTTTTACGTCCTTAAACGTAAGCAAAGAAAACATAAAAAAATATAACCAGAAAAATTCTATGACATTTATTGAACTGGTCCGGGAATCGAACACGAGACCTCTTTATCGACAGTTGCATACCCTGACGCTAGACCAACGCGGCAGTTTCTATAGAATAATACATATACTAGTATGTAAAAATAAATAGAGGAGAATAAGGATTGGTCTCCGATAAAGTGAAACTTGGTAAAATGCAAAAAAACTCCGATTTTTTTGTCTTATGGTAATACTTTGGTCCAGCTACCAGTTCTCACGTAGAATTAATGAAGCCAAAATATGTCCACTTCTGGGTGTATGCCTCCCTTAAGTTTCTCTATAACAACCAGTTCTGTGCTGTCCATATCCAAAAGAGTAATCCAAAAATTGTAATAAAATATAACTAAGAACTTCAAGTTACGATTATTTTATAATTATTTTTATTTTGCCTTCAGTTTACATTCACACAAGGATCTGAAACTCAATTCCAGGGACAAACTTGTTTACTTGTTTACATACTTACGAGTAATCATATGATTACGTATAAAGAAAAAATAATAGCATGGTTATGCTCTTACATAAATTACTTTGTAAAGTAATACAAAGCGAATGACTTAAAAGAATTTATTCAATGACTTCTTAGAGATGCTAAGCAATTAAAGTATGTATCTTTAAGCATAAGTGCTGAGTATGTGAAGGGAAGAATACTTGAAAGCTGCTGTAATCAAATCAAGTAACGGTGCATCCACACTGCTACGTTATATTATAGAAGTAACATTAAGCTAAGTGATGCGTAGACTATTGATAATAATTCTTTATAATTTTTAAGGACAATGAAATATATTATATAATGAAAGAACGAAAGAATTTTGAAATGTAAGCTGCAGCGTGTCATATAAAATTCAATGTAAATCGCATCAGTATCTGGTTTCTGCTTAACGTGCACTGTGGGTGGGATTAATATGAAATGTAATGTATATTATGCTAAAGTAATGTATTTTATAATTTTCCAGTGTCACACATATTTCTCGTCGGTTGTTTAGGAATTGAATAACACGATCTCAGAAATTATGTAAAATGAACTATTTTTAAATGCGTTTTAAGCACAATCCTAAAAGTATTATTTATTATAATGCAAGATACGCTTTTCATTTATGGAATAATTTTATTTCTTTGAAGTAATTCAACGTAAATCTTATATTATGTAACATGTTTTAATATTTTTTTTTACCTGAAGTACGCATATAAAATCTAATTCTGTTTCTAATAGTTTCACTTAAAAATAAAATTCACATTTAAAAACTTGTTAGTGTAGCTGCCCCTTACGAACTGTTTAAAGGAAGGTTGAAGGAACATCTGGATGAAGTAACGAGTTGCGATGCAGATGAAGACGTCAAACGCACTCCCACGGTATTAGAATTTATCTCGGATGCTTTTAGTTTCAATTAAGATAAACTCTACCCTCGCTAGTTTGGGTAGTATTATTTTAGAGACACGACTGTACACAGTTTTAACTGTGTAGGTCTACTGTTTAATAAAAAGTAAAAGAGTCAGACGTGATTAATAAGTTATTTTTAGATCTGTTAATTAACAGACACGGTATCAATATCTTCGTGTATAAAACAGTTAACGAAAACAAGCCACTTATTGATTCTTTTCTAAAATAACGGTGTATCTTGATTTCAAAAACTATTTCATCAAATCAGGACTTCAAAAGTCTGCCAAGAGCTGCTACTACTTTAAAGGAGTGTGATAACTGTATTATAATCGCATTAAACAGTTACCAAGCAGCTAGTAGACGAGAAAACTGCATAAATACTTTTTAGTAGGTTTTTTTTTACCATCATGTGCTTGTAGAAGATTTAAGGCAACGTTAAATCATCACTCGTTTAGACAAGTAGTTATTCATTGTAAAAACGGATACAGATGTAAAATTTAAAGGATTATACTCCATAACTTTAACACTTATTTAATGTAACGCCTTGATGGTGTAGCGGTAGCAAAAGCGACTGTTTGGACCAAATGTTTGTATGATCTGCAAATATTTGTTTCAGAGTTTGGGTGTTTTCTATGTATAATATGTATGTATTTATAAAAAAAAGTATACAAGTATTCTATCAGTCATTATAGTTATAGTACAAGCTCTGCTTAGTTTGAAATTATGGCGTTGTGTGTTAAATGTCTGAAAAATATTAAAAAAATAAATATGAAAATGTTATCTAATGTAACGTAATATGATAAATACAAATGTTCCATAGCTAAAGACCTTATTTGTTACTCGAACTTTTAATCGTATATACCTAGCACCAGCTTATAAATTAAATTAGTACTTCCAAAGGTTGCCTGGAAGAAATTGCTATGAGCAATAAGGCCGTCCTTTGTACATCACAATTGTTGTTAGTTTTATTACTATATAATGTTTGTTAACCCTGGTATGCAAATAAAATAATATCTAATTATCTATTGAAGCCAATGACAATATACATCGTATGCCGTATTTTTCTTTCAAAGATTTAAAGTTTTTAGTCATAGATCATGAGAATTATCATGGTAAGGTAAGAAAAATAGTAAGATACTATCTTTCTGACCGAGTTGCTTTACAATCTGAGTCAAAAGAAGAAGGTAACTTGATAAAAGGAAAATTAGTAAGATTTGAGAACTAGGAGAAGGGATAAAAAACTAGGGTGTGACTGCAGTATCTCAAAAACCATATCCATCTGTCTTAGAGCTTTTATTTATCTTTCGTAAAGGGATAATACTCCTTACATTATGAAGGCCAGCTGAGTAGTTCTATAGAGGCACACGTGTTCTGCTTTCGTTTATCTTACTAAGCCCAACATTGCATTAGTGGCCACTCCTGTGCACCAACATCGCCGGATATATTACGACCAGTTTAACAAGCCACCTAATCTCTCATTCACATTGAGCAATGGACTATTTAAAAGGTCAACAGCGGGTCAACTTTAAATAGTCGTAAGCAGTCGAAACACATTATTCAGTTGCCACGATTGTGCCACGCAATTTAAACGGATATTTTTGCTACATAATCTAGATTCATCTACTTGAAAGCAATTACAATTTAGCTTTATCAATTTGTGTGTCAATCATAGCAAAGTTCTATTGCCTCAGCATGAAGCCTTTCTATTATGTGTTATCTAAGATCGAAATTAATAAACTTATTTTATTATGTTATCAAACAGCGATCGAAGCAATTAAGAAAGCTAGTTCTGTTTGGCTCGTTTAATATTATACGTCGACGCTCCTTTCAGAATCTTTTTGCTGGTACTTGGCAACGCGTATTAATGAAAGTATTCTAATGGTTAAGCTCTTTCTTTCTGTACAAATCAGCTAAAACCTCGAACTCACTACCAGCGTACGTGGTTCTCTACCACTATGATCCCGGTCCTTTAAGCGGGGTGTGAAAAAGCATCTCACTAGGCCACTATAGTGGGTGTCACAATACTGTTTTAGTTTTAATTTATGCTTTTCATTAGGCAGAGGAGTCACTTTAACAGACTCTGAATAAAAAATATACAATTTCACTTCGAAACCATTGTTTAGTATGTAAATATTAAAACATAATTATTTTGGTTATTTTCTTATATTATGTATGTATTTGACCATTTTAAGTTACGAAACTTTTGCTTGGAAAAGAACCAAGTATAAGATAAACTGCAGAGGCTTTATACGACAAAAATGTAACACATACACACAGATACAATGCTATTGTTTATCCCAAATACTAATTTAATGCTACTTTTGAAGAACAACCACTTCGAAAAGGCTTCGTATATTTTGTATTATACTGTACTGTATTTTGTCCTTCATATAGACCTTCCGCGGCACGGTCGGAATGAAAACATAACCTTACAGGAACCGGTGTTAAGAAATTCTTTTCTTGCTCTCAACTGGGTGAGTAACATTACCGGAGGTTCAACTAGAGTGTCCAAAGGCTCACGTTCCGGAGGTACTCACAAGATATCAATTTGACAAAACATTGAGTAGTAAATGTCTATGAACGTCGTAAGTACTGTCTGTTTTGTTTGCGTTTATAGCATAAAAAGTAAGAGATGAAGGGTTATTTTAAAAAATAGCTAAAAATTTATAATATTAAGCTTATATCCATATAAAAAAAATCAACGGTCACACAAATTCTTTCATTTGAAATTACACACATGCCATATATACAGCTTTTGACAAGATAAAAAGGAATTTTAAAATCCTGACTAGACTTTATGGTCGCATTTCAAACTCAATATATAATTTCATGAAACAATATATGTGTCGATAACTGTATCAATGTTTAGACCAAAACAACTAAGTAAAACATTTTATTAATAATCTTGAGTAACTACGGTCTAAGGGAGTAATTTAGAATAGGGTAACTGTAGTCTCATTTGTTCATGTCCGTGCAAAGACAATTCATCCGTAGCTCGCACTAAGCCGCCATTTTTTTTACTCCTCACTAAACGACCGGTATTACGATTATTTTTCTCGTATTTCACGGGCCACTAAACTCTGTTAGGTTCACCATACAATGGCGTAGAACAATGATGGGACGAAGAAGGCTGTGGGTAGAGTGGTACGCCGTGACAAATTGGTGGAACGAAGACTGTTCCTGCCATTGTCTATTGCTATTTGCTGCTTCCGTGAAGTAGAGTTTGCTCGCATCGGAAATGTGATGCGTTGCAAGTTCTCACGAGGTATCGTCAACTTTACATAGTTTAATTATATTGATTTTGATGTTAAAAGAGTGACCAAGTAAGTGAATTCAGCAAAATTACTGTCACCTTTTTATACTTAGTTCAATCCATCTTATTATTAATTTTAAGCTTCAATTAAAAAATATTCCTCGTAACATCAGTTTTTTGTGTATTTGTCTGTTAAGGCAATTTTTCTTAAAAACATTTCTAAATAAATAACAAGTGGATTCCTTTATTGCTGATTGTTTGTATTCCAAGCGTGCTGCGTGCAGAAGAAAAATGGTCTTGACAGACAGACAAACAAACGGTTTTAGTAAATTAGTATACTAAAGCGACAGTAGAAGGGTTCATTTTATCTATTTAGAAAACGAATACTGAAACCCGTTAATAACCCTCACACCAAAAGGAAATGTGCGGCAAATTTCTTTAAAGAGAACAACCCAATTATCTTTCTAACACACGAATTCATAATTGAAATGCTTGATGGGCCTGTTAGTCTGGTCATCCTGACTTGCCTGAGGTCTTGGGTCCGTTTCCCACCTAGGACAAATCTCTATATGATGAACACGATCAATTGTTCTGTGTCTGGGTGTAACTTATCTATAATATGTGTGTATAGATTTAGAAATGTGTAAGTATATTTATCAGCAGTTTGGTTATCATAGTGGAAACTTTGCCTAGTTTGGGTTAGACAGCCTTATACTATATTATTATAATCTAGTTTTGCAAAATGAAATAAAGCGTTTATTGCTATTCATAACACGCTTCATTGTGCATACTAAAAGGTAAAAGAGACCAAAATAACCTAAATAGGTATTACTACAAATTTGGTCTTTTCATTGTAACATTTAAATGCAGATGTGTAGAGACACACTTTATCAAAAAATAAAATCACCTGTCATATGAATTTTGGAGTCTTAGTAAAATGTTGCATAAATTCAAAATGTTAGAGGTTAATTTGGCTTGAAAAGGGTACAAGAATATTTTAAGTTCCATCTAAATAGACAGATAATTTGGTAGTTGGCAGTGCAGCATAAATTTGGATCGTGGTGTCGTAAAGATAAGGGATATTTTTGGGGGTACTGGTTCATTTTGCCGGACAAAGGTGCATTTAGTTGGATTAAAGCAAGGGGGAACGTTGTCGGCTACTGTTATGTTTACGTTCTTAAGAGTTAAAAGAATCTGTGGAGTATTTACTCGACTGTGTTTTGTTCTTAACATGTATAAGTGTCGTAACATATCAATATTGAGCAATTATCAATACTAAAATTTTTCAAAAATTTTACCAATAATCAGTCTTTAAATGGACTTGAAATTGATATTTTATGTCGTGCTATTTTTTACTTTAGCTCTAGTTTTGCTAAAAGAAATAAAAAACTTTATATGGTCACGGCACTTTAAAGAAATTAGATACGGTTGTTACTATCGGTCACGATCACATTGAACGTCACCATTGTGAAGATAAATTTAATTACATACCTATTTCATGATTCAAAAACTTTACACTTTGTTATGCTATGGACACCTTTTCGCTGGTTTATATGAAAAAACTAAATTTATCACGACACGGTCATACTTTGGGCGAGGCAAATTTGATCGACTTATAAATTAAATTACTAATTTGCTATTGTGCAAGGAATAATTTGTTCTCTTTACGCAATAATTCTTTTCTTGCTAAAAAATATCTATCTTTATTTACAAATGTACAGCTTTCCTTACAGCAATATGTTCCTGTTCACTAAAATATTGCCAAACTGCCAAGTTGACTGCTTCTTTTAGATGGTACTTCGTATAATACACTAATTACTATTTTGAGATGACGCGACTGATGTCAACTGCGGTAAGGTGGGTCATGAATTAGTTAACATTTACAGTTAAGTTAATTAAAAACCATTTGACATATTGTAAAAATTGTTTATTAACAAGAAAGCTAATTAGTAGCAATTAATTTTTTAAAAATTACTTCGTCTAAAAATTACTTTTTCGACGTTTGCACACTTCTAAGCGAGCACCGAAATCTTCGAAATCATGAGATCACCGACATGTCTTCTCGGATTTTTTTTTTTATTTGTCGTAGTATATTTGGTTTATTATTAATGTAGACACAATTCTTCAAATAAATCCATAAAATGAAGTCTGCTGGGGATAGATCTGGACTTCTGAGTGGTAAAAGAATGTCGCTTCGTCTGGAAATCAGCTTTTCAGGCAACATGTTTTTGATCATCGGCAGAGGCTCATTGGAGATGTGACAAGTGCCTCCATCTTGTTGAAACCTTGGGTTACGAATGTAACTAGCAAATTCCAGTAGCATCTGTTCCAAGAACTCCTGTAACATGTTTGCGCGAGACGTTAGATTCAAATGTTCACGAATTCTTGACCCACCCTATAGATTTTGACGGTAATTATACTAATAAACACTTGGTAACATTTGAGAAACTTGATCGATGTACAAATATATGTCATCATACATCATTACTTTCTCGAATACGTTGAAGAAGCACTTTAATCATGGCGCATTTGATCGAAAGCTACTAACGCAAAAACTTAATACTCAATAATGATACTTAATTGCGTTCGCGAACTATTTGCTCATCCGCTATCGTGAGACAGTGCACTTTTAATGAGATGTCTCGAAACTGGTTTAGTTGTCGTATTGAATTTTTTCAACACGGAAACATACGTGAGTCACAATATTTTTATAGTAGAATGATTTATCGATCGATAAACTGTTAATATTAAGCTCATCCTTATTCAGTATAACTTATTATAATTATCTATGTGGAGAGTACAAAATTTGTGTATTTGAAGCTTTAAGCTTTAGCCTATTAGAGATATAGGTAGCTATTAACTTATTCACTAGCAGTATAAGTAACAGAGAAAACAAGGCAAACGATAAAACAATCTTCATAGAAAATTGTTTAAATTGATTTCAGGAGTTGACGTTATTACTTTTATCTTTTTTGTTGTTATTATAGAATACTCAACACAGTACAGCGCAGCGACATCACTAATGTCGATTTTTAGATACCAACCTAAAGCAAAGATTAATACTTTGGTTCTCTAAACACGTTTCTTGAATCAATATTCATAATTGCTCTTTCCAAATATGACCCACACTTACGAATTAATGACGTATTTTATGACTAACTTTGATTAATTATTGCGATATATAGTAATGCCATAAAAGGCGCCATGCACCTGTTCTTGTGCATCAACAAGTTAAACATCGATGCTTTGAATATTAATCTTCTCAGTTCTAGTTTCTTTAACTAAACTGAAAATCAAATCTTAAATCTAGTTAATTATTATTCCTCCACATGATTTTTTACAATTACATATTACACATACATACATGTTATATTACCTTGATATTTAAACATCTAGATAGTAATCTGCACTTATTCTATGCAGGTAAAAAGTATTTACGACTAATACACGTACTACAAAATAAAATAATCAGTGTTGGGATTCATATCAGTTTAGTTGCGGAACAAGGATACTGTTACTGTTCCAGAATATTTAAAACATCGAGTAGATGTTATGCACACGTTTGGCGATTATGAACAAAAAAGATTAATATCATTGTGCAATACTGTGTTTACGGCTGTCATATCTGATCCTAATACCCGTTTTAGGCGCTTTGGGTTAAATAATTACAATTATATTCATCAGCCGAGAACTACGTAAGTCTAAAAGTTTCTCCTCCAAAATCATTCTTCTCTAAGTCATCTTGTTCCAGTCAGAGTGACTTATCACAAATATCAATTTGCTTTTTAAACCTGTCCATTTGTTTAATGGTTCAGCTATAGACAGTGCAGCAGCTAAATGTTATCAGCTATTGTCAATCTGAAGTTTAAAGTAGCCGTCTGAGCTGTCTCTGTAGCACTGCGGCATAATATGTTCCATTTAAACATGGAATTCAGACAGAGATATAATGATAATTTATTTGACTAATGTACTCTTGTACCAACATTACGATTTGACGGGGCCTGCAGTTGAGTAATATTAATTGGTCTGTTTTGTTCATATTTTTTTTAATCTTGATTATTATTGGCTAAATATATAAAGTTCCAAATATACGTCATACATTTTTAAAATGAATTAGACATGTTGTTTATGAGTTTTGTTACTAACACGATATGTAAAGAGTTAAGTACTTATCCGAACATTAATTGCTTATATAAACTGTGTCTATAATAAGTTTTCTAATAAAATCTTATATCTGCTTTTCACAGAAGTCAAAAAATAAATTACAAAAATCATGAGACAACTGCAAGAATATTTTCAAAGTCAGGTGCATAAGATAAGGACTTAGAATACAGTCGTAAGGGTAGCCTCTCTAGATGTTATTGACTCGCATGTTCAACCAATGAGATGCGCGAGCGCAAGCAGGTGTGCACAGAAGTGAAGCGACGCGAAAAAAACTTAAGCAGAACGTTTATAAATAGCGTCAACGATGTTACCCTTTGGATCCTGTTTGAAAGTAAAAAATAGCTAATTAACTAAATAAAGTCTTGATATGTTTGATAATTTAAACACGACTGACTCTTTGTTTATGACTGACTGATTCTGGAGAGAGACATAAGAACCAGTTTCAGTTCAGGAAAAAAGTTGCATCACTACTGGTTAAAGGTTGTTTTGAATTAAAGTGGGTTTCATTGCATTAATGTTATATTTTATTATGTAATAGCCATCAAACAAGCAGGTGGATGAAGGTTAGTGTGCATAACTAAATGAACTAAACTGATTAATACACGTATAACCTTTAATTTCTGTAAAATTACTAAGACCTAAAACATCTTTATCCTTTAATTGTGACGACTTTTAATCCAAAGTAGTTTTTTTTCTATTTTGACGCTT
Organism: Hypercompe scribonia; assembly: GCA_949316085.1. Classification (NCBI taxonomy): domain Eukaryota; kingdom Metazoa; phylum Arthropoda; class Insecta; order Lepidoptera; family Erebidae; genus Hypercompe; species Hypercompe scribonia. Next base: position 6,355,232 of record OX438972.1, on the reverse strand, counting down.
ATATGTCTAATAATATGAAAGGGAGAACTATTTTAATTTACATTAACACTGGTCGACCCTGACTTTTACAGACATTCGTCAACTAAAAACTGTATAGTAGAATTACATTGAAAATTATAATTTATGGAATGTGCCATTTAAATTTATATCCATTTAACGTTTAAGATTTTTTTTAATATAAATAGCCTGAGTTGAACTCTTATAATGAAGAATCCAACATTTCAAGTTTGGCGATGCTGTAACAAAACGACAAGGACATTATCAGTCAATCTGGGCCTTGCTGGACTTGGTCGTACATACGCTAGATACTGGTCGTAAAAAACATGAAGCTTCAAGTATGGGGACATTCTTTGACCACTCGCCGACGACCACTGTCAAACGATAAAATCGGATGAAAGAAATTGTTGGCGTTCAAATTGACGAGCACTCCAAAAGTCTTTCAACGTTCTTATTGATTACTAATCAAAATATTTGTAAAAGTAATGCTCTATTTCTTGTATGGAACTTGAAATATCAAAAAAATGTTGTCTATAAATTGTACTTTTAGATTTGGGTTGCTTATAAAATTATGCACTTGCTGTTCTTATCTTTATATATAATCCTACTGTACGTGTGTATGTCACTGAACTCCTTCTAAACGGCTGGACCAATGTGAATGAATTTTTTTGTATGTGTTTTGGTGACGCTCTGGATGGTTTAGAATTACAAATCAGCCCGGCAGAAAAGTTAAAAAAGTTGTCTTGTGGTACGAAGTTCGCCAGGTCAGCTAGTATTTTATATAAAACACTTTTAACCACAATCTACATAAGTTTTAAAACTTTAATATAGATTAAAATTTCTCAATATAAACATTAAGGATGTTTAAAGTAATAAATCATTACAAAATCTGAAGCATTTATAACATTTTTATGGTATCTAAAAGTTGTCAGTACAATTCCTACCGAATGCATTGTCATAATTTTTGTTCATCATATCATCTCTGCATTATAGTTGATATTATTTTCTAATGGTTGCCATTGTCTTTCACTTCGTGTATGTAACCACTTCTCATTGTCTTTTTATCATTGTCTCTTACGTAAGAACATTTTAATAATGGATTACTTTTTTGACATCAGGTGATCAAGTGACGTAAGGGTTGCGCGTGGGGACTTTTAAAAGACTACTGTCACTTTGAAATGGCACTAAATTAGACATTAACAGTAATAAATTTTAAGAATATCATTCTACCAAGATGATGGCCAGTAATTTGGTTTATGTAACGCCAAATACAGGTTACAATTTTTTTAAGATTTTTTAAGACTCGCATTTGTTACCTTAAAAAAACTCTTTCTCTTGTAAATTAATTCAAACTGCGAAAAACTTTTACTCAATGTTGCCATTAAATTTTTTTAATTAAGTATAACTGACGGAGGAGACACAAGCCAGCCAAAGTCCCATATAATGTACTCGTTTAAATATGTTTGCATCCTACCAATTTCCTCTGAGTCAGCCGATAAGCCGGGGTCCACCTCTTTATTATTTTATAGGCCATAAATAACTTGCAAATTGCTTTCTTAATTAGATGCGGGAACCGGTCTGTCAGTTCTAATTTTACTTGTTTTAAAATATACCTTTCAAGAATTTTAACAGGCTGTGCTCGTATTTCAAAAGAACATTATGTGTCTGTGCTTATCTTTGATTTAGTAACTGTTTATATTATCCGTGGTTAAGTTTTTAAGGGGCAGGAACCAGTTTGTCGAGGATATTACAAAACTCTTTTTAGGATATTTCGGAAACGGCTTTGTACACGGCTTCTAGAGACGTCCAGTTTTTGCTTGGACGTTAATAATAATAACATTGTATCATTTTGGAATATCATTATTAATCGTTATTAAACAGAATTTCTACAATGCATTCCATAGCATAAACAGACGCAGACAATACATTTTGCAATGTTTAATACTTAATATATTTAACAATCATTCACCTACCGGTCCAATGCAAACCAGTGTAATAAATAAAATAAATAAATAATAAATATTTCAGACATTTGACACACAGCTTCATCTAGTTTCAAACTAAGCAGAGCTTGTGCTATAATAACTAGACTGACTGATAGAATACTTAGAGACGTTTTTCTGTAAATACATACATATTATACATAGAAAACACCCAAACTTCGAAACAAATATTGGCAGATCATACAAACAGTTGGTCCAGCCCGGGAATCGAACCTGAGCTCTCAAGCACAGCAGTCGCATTCACGGCCGCTGCGCCACCGAGGTAGTAATGATCGGCAATCGAACCCAAATCTCTGAGCACCTCAGTTTTGCATTAAACGTTTATTAAAAATGCTTATTTATCTGTCTGTAAAAACGTGTTTTTCTTATTTTATATGTAAAATACAAAAGTTATATCTGTAAAACTCTTTTGAATACCTTTCACTTGCACATAAACTCCCACGTACAATAAATTTCATAAAAGTAGCACCTAGGTGGGCGTTAATTATATTAATCTAAGACAGCCGTGTGCAGTAAAAATACCGTTGTATTTGTTTATTACGATCAGTTAGATGAAAGATACAGTACGGTAGCGATGGGAAACGCTTGGAATACTTGTGTTTACGGCTGATCTATCAACTGATTGTCCAAGCCCACTACACAAACTATCACTACATTTTTGAACACCCACCATTAAGGCACAGTTCCCTTTCCAATTCTTTGGAGTACATGTAAATGTGAATGTTTTTATAACCACAATTTATTTGGTTACATTTTTCTTTGGGTGTTATGAAATTTGTGTTACTTGTAATATTTTTTTCAGACAACGTATTTTTTAAAGGATAACCCATCAAGAATATACAAAATAATAAAAGATAGAAAAAGAAAGAAACATAGACACACGTTTATACCAGAAATTGCAATTAAGGTCCTACTGCTAATCAAGGATTAGTATAATGGCTATGGCATCAAAGTATTATGCGAAAATTTAAATGAATCCAGGGGCATTACCGGCACGGCAGTGCTCCCGCCAAGTCAAAGTTTTTTGACTTCTTGAAATTTTTTGATTCGCCTATAGTATATATACTATATACTATAGTTACTATAGTTATATGTACTATAGTATAGTATATATATATATATATATATATAGTATAGTATAGTATACACAGACTAAATAGATCTGATTTTTAAACCTTGTACATTTTATTTACTTATAAGTATGAAGAGACAGGTGGTTTGCGATCTCCAAGCTTTTCAATTTAAGAAATAAACATATCTACTAATTATCAGGACATTTATATCTGTTGTTACTAACTAATAAGATAGCAAGTGGATTTCACAACTTTTTACTGCAGTAAACCTGCGTTTCGAGACTTCCTTTTTTTGTGGTTGAATATTTTTCACGGTAACCTCCAAATAGGATTAATCTTGTCTATGCTTATCTGACTGGCAGTTCGTCGATTTTTTACATGATGAGGTTTTAATTTTTATCAATTAGGGCACCCTTTAAGATAATGAATACCTTTACTCCAGAAACAACATTTTAATTTAATGGGACAGAATTAACAAACTTCGTGTAAAGGGGTATAGCTGTTTTACGAGAAGTTTTTTGACTTTAGCAAAACAGAGGGGTCTTATTTCTTGTTCCTGTTTCCAGTAAACGTCCTTTATAATTAGTGAGCTATTATTTTATAGTACAAATGAGATGAAGGTTTCCTATAATGGGTGTTAAAAGAAGGTAAGTAAGCAAGGTAAATTTTATTTTAAGTTTTAATGATCGTGAGAAAAATCCTTTGTATTATTTTTAATCATAATTGTCCACCTCGACTTTAATAAATACTACTATTGTCCATTCATTTTCCTTCAGTTTCTTCTTCTTCAACATCTTTGAACCACCTAGAGAAAGATGTGAAATTATTTTTTTGTAGGTCAAAACCTCCTTGCTAAGGAGGAACCTATATCCAGCAGTGGCTTGTTTTTTTTTTATATTAAGAGCCTGCCAAAGTGACTCTACTCTGCATGATGGAAAGCATGAATAGAATCCAAGAGTTGTGGTCACCATACTCATTACAAATGCAGACAATGCAGTATGGTGACCCACACTATGGCGGCCTTGTGAGATGCTTTTTCACACCCCGCTTGGGGACGTAAAAGGCATAACAGTCATCGTGACAGTGTAAGGCTTACACAGTTACCACGATAACTGGCACCCCTGCATCAATGGGGCTCTGGTCTCACACTCACCAACGAAACACGACAACACGGATGCTGGCGTTTTAGGTTGGTCTTCTGTGGGAAGGTAGTATTGTCCCGGTCGAGCCGGCCCGCTCGTGTTGAAATCAGCGTGGCTCTACTACCTAGCGAAAAGCTGTTGATGTGACGATAATGAGATTCGTTTTAAAATTGCAGTTCTTTACTTCGTCGTCAAAACCTTTTCTTGACACTATCCTCAGGTATCAATTTTTTTCTTAATCATTCAGCTAAGATACACCTAACATTTACCAGTCCATAGAAGTTCTAATTTGGGTAGTGCTATGAAATCAATAGCAGAGACCTATAGTTAAAGAGTTAAATCCATCCACACTGAAATCGATCGTGCCTAACTTTATAAACTTTAACTATCAAAATTGGATTTTCCGTTGCCTTATTCATCGAAGTTGGACCTACTGAAAATGTCATTAGCTTAATTTATAATGTTAGAGATTAAGACTAACCATTTTGTACGACACTAGCGCGGTTTAGTTGTTTATTTTATGTGCTACGGGGTCTTACTTTCGTGGTTAAAAAACAGCCTCGAAAATTTGAAAGATACCAGAGTTTGAATACATTATTTAAATTAATAGAAGACAAAGTTGGAGGTAATCAAAACTTTGTAATTGTCTTTCCTTATATTTTTGATCTATGAGAGAAAAATAAGGAAATTGTGACTGTATCATTATGTTTATTTATTTTTATGTAGATGTGAGTATAAATAAATGTATTTAGTTCTACTGTGCCTTGATGTTTTATTTAATGTTCATTAATATTTTTTAAAAATCTATAAAATAATCATAGAGAAAAAAATATTTCAAACTGTAGTTAATATATTTTTCATAAACGTTTTAATTTCATGAACAATTTATTACGAGTACCGTGTCCTTCAATAGCAATTCAGGCCAACTCACCTTTTTATCACGGCATCGGTTTTTGCCGACCATTGCCGTACCTACCGACAATACACGGCGCGTGACAGCCCGCGGGTGCGCTTTGCTCCTATCTCATCCCAACTACAACAAAAAGTAAATCAGATCAACAACTCTAATGTCGACCATATACCTTGCTTTTAAATTTCATTTTACCTTAGCACGACTGACAAGACTATAAACGGTGAAATATAAAATCTTTGGAGACCATGTTACCAACTAGACCTTATCACATTGTGCTAGACGCTCTTTTACTTTGCAAGTTGATTTTAAGAATTTGTTTTGGTGTAACGAAATGATCGGGCGCTTGGCCGTAATAAAACGACACAATGGACCGGTCAATGTGTCTCGTGCCACTAGTGCGAGCCAAAGTCAATCGTTTTTTGTTTGGGCGACGCGGTATTTTTTGAGTTTGTCGAAATCACGTACCAACGTGATTCACAATGCGTCGGAATGGGCGCCCGAACATTTTATAATACACTATCATGCTCAGTTCAATAACCTGTGATTGAATCTTTTGTTGACTTGTCCAGTTTACTTCCAGTTTCATCGGTTATGCAGGAGTAACTTTATATTAATAAGCTTTAAACTCAGATAAGGGTTGAGGGATTATGTGGCTTATAAACTTACACAAAGTACGTAATCTCTTAAGTATGTCTTATGTAGTCGATCGACTAATTTATCGGGGTATTGCTGTGTACTTATTTTCAAGTGATTGATCTTCATCATCAATAACCTTTAACAGTCCACTACACGACTTGGGCTTCTTCTTAGAAAGGAGATTTTGGCCTACTTTAAAACGGTGGTCATAAGGATTAGTATAGGGTTGCTTCATGTTTTTCTTCTCTTTACAGTGTTGTCTTGTAGAGTTCATATGATTGCATTTAGAAATATATGGTGACTCCACATATCTAGTCGATTTCAGCCACAGCAGCCAGTCTCAATGAAGACCAGCCCACTACCCAGCAGATATTATAGTTCTCTTACCCTCACAATCCGATGGGATGGCTATCCGACGACTGGGGAGAGATCAGGCGCAGTACCGAGGATTTTGCTCTTCGAGGTACGGGGCTATGACCCCAACTTTCAACTCAAACCCTCAAAAACATTTGGGCCAAACCGGGAATAAAACCCAAAACGTCTTTATCGATAGTCGTATACACTAACCACTGGATCAACGAGGCAGTTAACAACGAAAAATGTACTTTAATGACAACCAAATAATGTCACACTTTGCGAGTACTTGTACCACGGACTAATTACAAATTGTTCATTACGTAATTCAAAAGTTTTTGTGCTAATTAGTTGATAAAATTTCCCTAAATCAGCATTTATAGTACCTAGCTCGGCGTAATGAAATCACGTGGAGCGTGTCCTTCCTAAAATACACCACCTAAAGAAGAATATCGGGATGACTTCTATTGGAAACACCTCAAACTCCTTTGGAGTCCGTAAGAACCGGATATCTAAAGGGATTGTCCAACACCTTAACAAAAAAACACACTACTAATTTGCTATTATTCTGCTCACACAGGGGTCAAACTGCCTCTTTAATGAAGATATAATAACGCTGATCCAAGCCAAGTAACTTAACCTATTAAAAGTTAACCGAGATATAATTAAGTCACTAAAATTCCAGAAAATCTGAGTGAAGAAAATATTTCCCGACGAATTTCTTTACAAATTAACCCTGATTCGGTAGTGTGATACCACCGAAAATTTAATATAAGGCAACAGCGCAATAAACAGAGGGGTTCCTTTATTAACGGTTTAATTAAAATTTTCCTATATTGGTACTTATAAAGGATAGTTAGTTACTTATTATAACTTGCGGTAGAGCCTAATGAAACGCTAACTTAAACGTTCTGACTTTGATTATCTTCAAGCTTCACGTTAATTTGTAAGTAAGTACACCTCTATTTCTCTGAACAAAACGCCAAGAGAACACAAAAACAAGTTCTTATAAATAAAAGGTTTTGTAATGCTTTTTTTTTAATATGAGGTACTTCTAGATGATTTTTTTCACCACTTACCTACAATAGAACTACCATCTGTAATAAAATTATATGTTTTTTCGTTCATCTTTTAAATACGAGTATTACTTTTTAAAAGTGCGCTCAACTATTGCGGTACTTTTGTCAAAAAGTGCAGTTCGACAATCAATCCCTAAATGTGTTCTCTATGCATATAAGTACATCGATGTAATAGTGTAAAAGTAACTTTAAGTTGTGATTTATATTGAAATATTGAATAAATGTATTGATTTGGTAATATCAGATTTAGATTTTTCCAAATGTGTAAACGCTACTTAATGAAAAAAACAGTCAGGTTCATATTTGTCCAACAGGCTCACACCTGTACAATGGCCATAAATTGTTATTAAAAAAAAACATTTGTGCCATTTAGGGTCGTTACCTGTTGCTTGTCGAACATGGACATATGGCCATCTTTTTGATATATGTACATCGATTACACACTTATAGCCTGTACAAAGTAATTGTTGCAGAAACTGCAATTACTTAATTTATGACCAATTGATGAATAATACATAAAAAAAATAAAATCATGCCTCAAACGTTCATTTTATGTCATGGTTTTGGTCCCACGTAATAGGTGGCGAGTCTATTGTCGCTAATCGGGATGTTTTATTTGCCAGAGCCATGTCTGTCGATTAGCAGGTGCACCGCTTGCAGGTAAGGTTGACTTGGGACCTGGTGGGAACCGAATGCGCCCTTGATGAATAAATTATTAAATATGTCTCTATTATTTTTGGATTCTCAACCAGGATAAATAATTGAGTGTTGAGAACGATGGTCTGTTCTGTGACTGAGTGTAATTTATCCATAATATGTACATATGTGTTTAGAAACATATAAGTATGTTTAACAGCTGTCTGGTTACCATAGCACAGACGCTGCCTAATTTGGAACCAGAAAACTGTATGTGAGTTATGTGGAATTGTTATAAGTATTTATTTATGATAGAGGGTACGTTTCTGCTTCAAATTTGAATGGGAATCTACGGATAGTACGAAACAGTTCTGGTGTAAGAAGTATAAAAACATGCAAGCGAGTTCGGACTATTTTTTTATGTTTGTTTTTTATTTCCTATTTTATTTATCAAGGAAAACAAACAATTGTATTTTACAAAATTTTACACAAGTTATAATTATGCTTACGGTGAATAGGTACAATCAACAACATTTTTCATATATTAATTGAAAAAGGATTACAGAGGCCGTTACAATATTTTATTTATGTTATGTTAAGTCCACTGCTGGACTCCTCCTTAGCAAGGAGGTTTTTGTCTACTATACAACGATGGCCAGGCGGGTTGGTATAGGGTTTTTATCAACCGACTGCAGTGAGGACTCGGCTCAGCACTCGCTAGCGATTTGTTCCGCCTGGGCGGCGCATCGTGGGGTCCTCACTGCAGTTATTGGAGGAGATCTCTCGCTACCGGCCGTCATACGCTCGATGGTCGGTAGTGATAGTTGTTTTACCGCGGTCACAACCTTCTGCGAAGACGTAATTTCGCGGAAGGAGGCGGCGGAGAAGGCCCGGGACGATGATCTACACTCGGACTCAATTCGCCGTCGGCGAACCGGGCGGCGGAGGCGCGCGTACCAGCGCCTCATGCCGCCTTGAGTGTGGCCGCGGGTGGACGGGACGAGTTTTCCCCTCCATCCGCTACAATGGCCAGCCACGAGGAGGCGACGTCCACGTGTGCCGTACGTCGCCTATATTAGAGAGTTTACCAGCAGATGGTACCCGCGCCAGGCAGGCGCTAGGAGGGATCTGGATGTCGTAATAGCAGCTGTTCCCGGATACCTCCTATGTCAGGTACAGAGTGGCACACCGTGTGGTTTTAGTAGGTCTGATTCCGACACACCACCCCGCCGTAAACCCCGGTGGGGTGACGGCCCGAGGGGGTTTCCACACGTTAAAAAAAAAGGGTTTGTATCAAGTTTTCTTCGCTTTGCATTGGGATTGTCCTGCAAAGTTTGCTCCCTCGATGGTGACTCTCCGTGTTCTTAATCCGTCACCACACAGTAACGGTAAAATACTGTTTCTCTGAAACTGGCAAGACGGAATAAAGCGTTTATGTAGGCAGTATATATTATTTCAATGGTTTGATTTACAACACTTGGTTTGGCTATTCAAAGAAGAGAGGGTATTCAAATATTTCATAGTTAACTTCATTGAAACATAATATGCCATATAGTAATAATAGTTATTAATACTTACATATTGTAAAGTTGAGTGCGTTAACTGTATAAAATTCCATCTTCCACTCTCCTAATCGTCAAACATACAATAGATATTCTGCTATTTGCTTAAAGTTAAAAAAAGAATTGCTAGACTTGCAATATCTATTCATTCTTACCAGGTTATGAATATATTAGATGTTTCGTATGTTGCAAACCTTTTCCATGTAAAAAGTAGCGGAAAAATCCTGTATGTAACAAATTACGCTCGTTATTCATTTTTTAAATTGCTACCGTAGCTTTACGGCACGGCAGCAATTTAACTTCACTTCATTGCGGGTTTGTTGTAAATGCTATAAAGACGATAAACCTATATTTTTCCTTTACGAACATTTCTAAAACTCATAACTCTGCGATACGTGATAGTAAAGATGTGTTATCCTAATATAAAATTTGAATTTAATTGTGACGTGCTTTTACACCTAAATCAATATAACGATTTTTACAATTTCTTTTACCAATGTAAAGCTTTTTTTATTAAAAAGTAACATAAGCTATTATTTATCGCGAAAACTGACATAAACGTGGGTGGAGCCGGCAAAAGCAGTCAGATATAAGTCCTACTCGCGAATAATTGAAATAAGTCATTATTCTTAATGCGATTGGATGCGGCGGTGCTAGTACTGTCCGATTCTCTGGATTCAAGCCGGTTTGTTCTGGTGTAATACCTCCCCTGTCGAATTAAATACCTGTTTAATAGGATTATTTCTATTAAAGTAGCTAAACAAGTGCCCAGAAACGAATAAATCTACTTGGCTGCTACACGAGCTCGGAACATTTGTTTTACATTGGATTGTATACTTTCAATTTACGTTTTTTCTACTCTTTGTGAATTTAGATACTGTTTAATTTTTACAGTCTTTTTAGTTTGTTGAGTATCACCTAATTATGTATACTGTGTAGTAGCAACCATAACAATGATTTTTTTTTTTTTATACCACGACGGTGGCAAACAAGCATACGGCCCGCCTGATGGTAAGCGATTACCGCAGCCTATGAACGCCTGCGGCACCAGGGGCATCACGTGCGCGTTGCCGACCCTTTAAAAACCTATTTACCCCCTTCTTGAAGAGCCCCATACTGTAGTTTCCAGGGAAAACCTCGGCAGGGAGCTCATTCCATAACGGGATTGTTCGCGGGAGAAAATTTCTCTGAAACCGCACTGTGCGCGACCATTTAGGTTCCAATGTATGTGGATGAGCTCCCTGACGATAGCGAGCGGTGCGATGGTAGAAAGTGGCTGTGGGCATCATATCAAACAATTCTTCAGAACACAGCCCATTGTAGAGACGATAGAGCACACACAAGGAGGCAAAGTCTCTCCTAAGACTTAGTGGCTCGATACCGTCTGTGAGATCAGGATCGTCGACTATTCTCACAGCACGTCTCTGAACTGAATCGAAAGGCTCAAGCTGGTACTTCGGTGCTCCCGCCCAGAGATGACAGCAATACTCCATGTGAGGTCGAACTTGTGTTTTGTAAAGTAGTAGCCTTTGTGCCGGTGTGAAGTATCGCTTCGCTCTATTCAGAACACCAAGTTTTTTTGATGCCAGCTTGACCTTCTCTTCCAAATGAGCTCGAAATTGGACGTCACTGGAGATGTCGACACCGAGGATTCCAATACTCTGTGAGATGGTAAGGGGTGTATTCTGGAATTGTGGAACCACAGTGAACGGGGTTTTCTTAGCGGTAAACGCACAGACTTGTGTCTTAGAGGGGTTAAATTGGACCAGGTTATCCCGACCCCAATCGGAGACTCTGTGTAAGGTGCTCTCGATTTGAGACACAAGTTGTTCGCGACTTTCTACTACAACGGTACGAGGGATGTTAGCTCGGCCCGTGTAATACGCATCTCCAGTACTGTCGTCCGCATAACAATGGATACCATCCGTGGACAGCATATCATTGATATGCAGCAAGAACAGCGTTGGAGATAGCACGGAGCCTTGCGGGACACCAGCGTTTATGTCCATGCTTTCGGAACAGCTACCATCGACGACGGCTTTTATGCGTCTGCCGGACAAAAAGCTAGCCACCCACTTGCACAAACCCTCAGGCAGGCCGTAGGATGGTAACTTCGATAGAAGACCCCTGTGCCAGACCCGATCGAACGCCTTTGCTATATCCAGGCTAACTGCCAAAGCCTCACCTTGACTCTCAATGGCTGAAGCCCACCGGTGAGTGAGATACACTAGAAGATCACCAGTCGAGCGACCGTGGCGGAAACCATACTGGCGGTCGCTGATCAAATCGTGCTCTTCTAGGTAACTGAGGAGCCGTGTGTTGATTACACGCTCCATCACCTTAGAGAGAAGGGAAGTTATAGCTATAGGCCTGTAATTCGATGGGTCCGATCTATCACCCTTTTTTGGCACTGGATGCACATGGGCAGTCTTCCACGAAGACGGCACTTGCCTTTTGCGGTAGGAAAGCGCGAAAAGTCGCGTTAGTACAGGGCACAACTCAGGAGCACACTGCTTGAGCACCACTGCAGGTATGCCGTCTGGCCCACTCGACTTATGAACGTCTAGACAGTTTAGTTCCCGCCGCACTTCTCTTTGCGAAATGTGTATTTCCAGCAAAGAGTGTTGGCACGGCGGGTTAGTAGGCGGTACCGCACTTCCATCCTCGTTCATGGTCGAGTTTGAGGCAAAGAGTTGCCCAAGTAGGTCGGCTTTCTCTTTGGCACTGTGGGCCAAGTTACCATCGGCATTTCGCAATTACTCTATATATACTTATTTGTTTAAAACATAATTGTTTAAAAACTAATTTGTTGGGGTATAGTTGTGCAAACTTAAGTTAGTATATAGTTTTCATTGAGTAAATGACATTGCCTAAAGATTTTAGTTTTGAGAAATAACATGCAGTAAATACTCATATACTTCAGAGACTTATTATACGTTAACAATTTGTTTTTTTAATATTTCAGTTCCACTTACCTACATAGTGTAGGAGCATGCCTATTACCATTCCCCGAGCACTAGGGATTAAATGGTTTTGATTTATAGCAATACCTTAACAATGCAACAAACAAAATATTAACCGTATATTATGAACAGCTCACGTTGAAATTAATTTTGTAAATTTAATCTTTTAATTGATTTGAATTCAATTGAATTTTAATCTTTTGACATTACAATATGAATAGCGTGTCGTGTTATATAGTTCGTAACAACAAATCAGTTACATAAAATTCAACAGCGGTGAGTTATGTAAACATGAAAAATATTTATCGTTTTGTCAGTATCTAGTATGTTTTTCTCCGAATCTTTTTTTCTTAAACTAGGTTGGGGTCAGCTTTAAATATACCACGATATACCTGAACTACGATTTTTTAGAACTCCACAACCCAAGCACTGAACAATTTCTTCTACCACCCGTAACTATTACCACAGAAGTTCGTATGCCAACCGTGAACGACGGCAAAAGTGCTTTTCAAGGCACGGAGGGGTCTCAATGTGTTGAGAAATGGCCATTTGTACGTAGATTGAACTGACTAGGACTGCTTAAATCTTCCAATGTCTTAAGTTACTCAAGTACATAATTATATATAAGTATCTAATTATAGTTTTTAGACTCCAGAATCATAATGTGAGGGTATATGAAAATTGTACTTTTATATCAAACTAACAACTAGCTTGGCGGTCGCTGTTAGCTATCGCGAGGTGTCCTTAATATTAATGCTCATTTATTAATATTTTCAATCAGTACAGGATTTTATGTTTTAAGGGTTACAATTTTCAGCCTGCGATAACCCTGTCCTTCTTTTGTCTCATTATTACCATAGAGACTTTCGTAATAATTAACTACCTATTACTATCAGCAGTCTGATTGCCATAGTAAAGGCTTTACCTAGTTTGGAAGCAGAAAGCCGTATGTGAAATATGTGAATTGTTATTATAAACAGTCGCTCAAAAAACTATTTATCGTCTCCATTTCTCTAGTAATCAATGCAGTCATCATTTACTAATGAACGTCAAATATTACTGATTCGATAGTTCATAGGCATAGTTAATGTATTAATTGATTATTCTAACTCTCGGATTTACTAATGAATTAATAATATTCAATATTTGTTCATGATCTGCTATGATGCGAAATGCGAATGTGAGATTCTAGTTTTACAATTTTTATTAAGCGGTTCGTTTTTCGTGTGTGAGCTATAATACTTTAGAATGTTTATGTGGATCAGCTGGTTATTATTTCTTTCTTTTTCTACCTAGTTTTGATTCTTTTGCAGCTTTTGATATTAAAGAGAATTATTCAAATTCTATGGTCCTACCACTTACTGATCATGTTTTCTTATTCTACGGCTTCATCTATCTTAAAAAGTTTTGACTTGTAGAAGTGTTCATGAAAACCGATTACAAAAATAAATGATCGACTTAACAAATTACATTTCATCGCATACATTGACCAGCGTTGGTCATAGTTACACAGTCAATGTTCAAAATATAAACGTTTATTTCATATTTTGTTTTAATTTGATCGATTTTCTACTTTGATAATGAACTCAATATGCTTATTAGTAAATGCAACATGAAAGGAAAGAACGTATAAAATTAACTAAATAAATGAGTAAACCTTAAGAATGGAGGCAGGATTTCCACTGTGATAAAATAAGTTAACAGTTATATCCGGCAGATGAAGTTTTGGAAATGCGTGTAATTTTTGAAATCATGTTTAATACACACCTGCAAGTGTCTAATGCTCCGAATTACCCAATTACATCCTGTAAGGCGGTCGAGTGTTACGCGTTCATCTTACAACCGTTGGTACCTACTTGATTTTGAAAGTTTTCGATTAAATTATAAAGGTATATAATTAAGATTATTATCGTTGTTCAAAAACAACTAAGACAGTTTTGAGTCTGACTAACTAAAGACTAACTGAAAAATGTGTATTTTATAGCCTTAATATTGATTTGTGAAAATAAAAATTGAAAACACATATCATTTTTTTTTATTAACATTCTCTATTTGAAATAAAATCTCAATATTAAGATATTAAAACATATAAAAAATGTGATACTTGGGAGTCTATCAACACTTAATAAAATTATTTACAAATTGAGAAAGACAATTTGTGAGATCATCAAACCTGTCATATGTTACATAAATTTAAATATTTCAGACGTTTAACACACAACGTCATCTAGTTTCAAACTAAGCAGAGCTCATACTATGAGAGCTGGACTGACTGATAGAATATTTATAATTTTTTTTGTACATATATAGAATACACCTAAACTCCGAAACAAATATTTATAAATCACACAAACATTTGGTCCGACCTGGGAATCGAACCCGAGACCTCAAGCGTAGCAGTCATATTCGCTACTACTGCGCCACCGTAGCAGTCAAGTAGTCTGTCTATTATAAGCTGATATAATATAATACTTCGAAAACAATAATGAAAAATATACAATTACATACAAGCGAGACATACGTTAGAACAAACTCTTATCCTAGAACAGATTCACAGAAAAATTGAAACTACTTTAATACCTGTTTCTTTAAATAAAGACTTATTTTCTTTAAAGTGAGTATTACTTATAACTTTCTATTGAAGCTCTTTACCACTAATACGAGAAAGTATAATGTAATTTTATACAAACACTTAAGTATTGTGTACTAAATTTTTCTTTTCATTATTAAACTTTTTACTTAGATTCGCGCCCTTTTATCTCAGATATGAGATAATCTGAATGAGAAATTCAAAGTTCACAACACAAAAGGAAACGGTAGCAACCCTAGCAACAGATCATACACATCAAAGATTCTTGCAACGTTCAGTACTATTGTCATGTTTCTATCTGGAACTTTTATCCGTTATTCGCTGTCCAGTGAATACGAGATGATAGTTATTATAAAAGGATTTCACATTTCTCATGGCAAGTGCACGTACCGAGAACGGACACTAGAAATGTTGTTGGGACAGTTTCTCTCTGAATCAAGATGAAATTTGCATTTGCGTGCCGAAGTTGGCAGCGAGACCGGTTGATTTAAATAGAGCGTTTGCTAGATCGCGTGGTCCAAGTACGTGAACGTAAATAGTAGTGACTTTATCTATAGTCAGCTAGGTGCGGCTTATTGGAGGCCACTAACAGGATATATATACTATTATACCGTGGAAACTGATTAAGCGTATGTCGTACAAGAAGTAAAAGCAGAATTTAATCGTAATGTTTCATTTTGACTTTCACTTTGAGCTGCTTACCTACTTTTTGTCAAATATGTGACCAAATAGGTTGACTTAATGTTGCAAGACATCATAAAACCGGGATTTCTAAAACATATTGTACGTGGGTTTTTTTAATTTATTCAAAAACCATAATCACACATTTTCTATCTAATTATATCAAAGAAAAGAAATTTAGATGAACAGAACCAGCCTTAAATGTATCAAGTTTCATTATTTTAATTATAATACAATTTGTAATTTTAATAATGAACAAACGGATATTATAAATTTTGTCATTATTTGTCTCTTGCAATCGTAAGCTGTTTGGAGCGTATAAAAGTTGTCGTCATTCGTTCAAGACCTTATCAAGGAAATATATTTTGTAACCTACACCAAATTTACCCACTGACCTGTTTTCTTTACTAAGAAATAGAAACAAAAGAAAATATATATCGTCGATAAAGCGTCAAGTGGTGTAACAGCTTGTAGAAGGTTCAGCTTAAAAACTTTCCAGCTTTACTTCAGTCTTGAAAGTTAATATATAAATGAAAATTGCATTGATCTTAACCCAATGTATTAACCTACTACTATCAAATCATGGAGTAGCTTTCTAATGCCAATAGAAATTGGGACAGAGGTGAATACCATTATCTTGCTGATAATACGTAAAGCCCGAGATTTCTCTGATTACAGTTAATTTTGTTAGTAAGGAAGTAGTAATGAAATTACTCTATTTGTTTGTATTCAAGATTTTTATAATTTTGTTATAGAAAAGCTCTTATACATACAAAAGAAAGTTGTGACGTATGTGGTTAGTGTGCCAACTTTAAAATGTTATTATAGTTAACTCATTTGAATAATAAAAGTAATAAATACTAATTTCCCACTAACATGATCATCATCATTTCAGCCAAAAGACGTCCACTGCTGGACATAGGCCTACCCCAAGGTTCTCCACAACAGCCAGTCCCTTGCCGCCCGCATCCAGCAGCTTCCCGCGACATTCACCAGGTCGTGGGACCACTTTGTAGGGGGCCTACCAACGCTGCATTTCCCAATACGCGGTTCGCCACTTCAGAACTTTATGGCCCATCGGTCATCATTTCTCACTATAACCATACAAAATGCAGTGGTCCAGTTGGTCTAGTGGTTAGTGATCCTGATTGCTAAGCCAGAGGTTGTGGGTTCGACTCCCATCGAGGACAAATCTTTGTGTAATGAACACAATCATTTTTTCTGTGACTGGGTGTAATTTATCTATAATGTTTATGTATTTATGTTTATCAGCGGTCTCACATATAGGCACGGCACCCGTCCCACTACATAACTCTTCTATTTATTTTGTTTTATCTACACATATTGGGCTTAAGTTGCGTTAGAAGGGAACACAAATTATAAAATAACAGAAATAACTAAGTATCAATGTTGGGGCTAAAGTATTTGTTAGGAAAGATGAATAAGATACAAGATAGCTATCTGGTAACAAGCCGGATTTTTTTAAATGGCATGTGAATTTCTCAACTTAAAGATACAATAAAACGGTTTTGTTTTGTTTCATAAATAGGGTCAGTGTAACACTTTCATAAACCGAACAGCGTTAATTGAAAATTTAAGTCAAGATCACGGAAGACATAAAACATAACGATAACGACCTTCATCCATGTTTTCGCATTCATTTTAACTGAAAATGTTTGTCTGTTTATTTACTATTTTAAATTAAATGAAAAAATAATGAGATTTACGATATTTATTGAAATTTTTAACATTTTTAAATTTTTCTACTTTATTCAATAGATGTTGAAAGTAAATTACTACCGAACAATTCCTCGATAAATGTTGGGCAGTAAGTTTTTGAAGTAGAACAACCTCTAAGTAGTTTGTTTTAAAGTATTAGTACAACCGAGTACAAGTAAATTGTTTTGCTTAAAATAGTGAAAAGTGATTTTCAATAAAGCTTTGGAAAAGTTCTATATATGTTATAAATGACTAGTACTTGTCGGTTCTAATTTTTCTCAGAAATTTAAATCTTATTAATAGAGAATCTACAAAGTTTCAATAAGGAAAATATTCAATTGAAATTTAGTTTCTAAACATTCAGTGGTGTCCCAGGTTAAGGTTGGTCGGACCCATTATTCGATAGTGAACCCGTTCCGAAATCACAAAGTGTTTAATTTATAGAATTAAGAAGAGATTGTCCTAGAAATTGATTCAGAGTATCGTTTCTTTTATTTATGTGACTAATCCCTCTCACACGCCCACCACTGTAACTTTTGCATACCATTATCAACAAGTAGTGATCCACAAACACACCGAGCTTTGATATTCCTATGGTTGCCAAACAAGAAGTCTTTACCGCTCGCTTCAATATTGAGGTAATCAAATATTAATATTACGGACTAAGTATATGGTATAACTTATAAAAAATAAAATTAATACATCCATATTACTCTTACAAAATAGTTTTGAATTGGTATTGACCAAAATGAAATGATTCACACTATCTATTATTATTACAAACCAAAATTACTATATTCTGACAGGTTTGTGCAGATAACATTTACATTCTCACCTGCACATTTCAATAACCGCTGAAATTGAAATCGGGGGATCGGCCGCGAGTGATATTGGCCGAATCACAATTGCCCTTTGGCGTTCGTTTTCCGTACAAAAAATACTAGTATTGCGTCCAAGCACAAATTTACCTTATTGATTTTAGTGTTTGAAATTCAATACGCTGACTTTAATAGTGAGCACCTGTTTTCGTTATGACAGTTTTGATTTATTACCCGTTGTTCATTAATCAAAACATTGACTGGGATTTTTTGTTGAATAAAATCAATATAAAATGTGTGTTGTGACTATTGTCTCAATGATTTTAAAGTTTTTGTAATGTTGTTTAAGCAGTGTAATGTTTTGGTGAGTGACTATGAGTTTTAAATTAAAATATCGCTTTTTTGTTACTTTGCGATTGAGGTGCACGAGCAACGATATTCAACAATATTTTTTAGTTTGTTCTTTAAAGGACGGAGGCCTCTACACATAAGTTCAACTCGCTCTTATTGGTTTTTATGAAGTGTATCTTATATTGATTGATCTTTATTCATATCTCAAAATACACCATATTAAGATTGTTGCCTTTGCTTTTATTGTACTCAAATAAACAAACTCATATAAATCCAGACATCGAATTAAAGAACCATCAACTCATCACGACTTCTTCAAACATATACAAAACAAGGTTCTCCCAAATGATCGTGTGTGGCAAACACATTTATGCCATCTATGGCTTGTTTTACAAACTTTTAAATTACAGACGTCAACTTTTACAATCAAACACAGAATAGATATTCGATCACAGAAACTCAAATAACGATGGAAATCATTGTAACATCGGATAATTTTCACATAAATAGCAAAATTATACACATTGTCGTTGCGTTCGTATTTCGATAGAATGTTTACGACCTCAGGCGAGGTTCAAAGCGGCGATGAGCGACGAATCTATTCATTAGCTTTTTTATTCCCTATTGTAATCGTTCACGAATAGGAACGACTGAACGAATGAGTCTGAATAGGCTGTTGGGTAATATCATGTCACGCTAGTGATCGGATATCCGATAGTCTCTTTGTTTCACACTCATTATACGACTTATCAGTAAGTTTTTCCGGAATTCTTTACTGCATCATGTTTTGATAAATTTCTGCTATAATTGATTGATTAGCATCAGAGCTTTTTAAATACCTACCTATACTTTGCAGAATATGTTTACTATTATGCTATTTATCGAATGTTATCTTATTTTGATCTAAATTATTGTCATTAAGCAATAGGATAACCATTGTAAAGTATCTATACAAATAGGTAGTAGCTATACTATACGAAAAGGTAAGCGATTGAAGAAATCGCTTACATTTTCTGTATAAGTCTGCATTGTGTTTGTTAAAATTTTGAGTTCACCCTTGTTTTGTGAATAAATTTCTTTCTCATGGTACTTTCTTCAAGAACTTGCATGTGCCTCTTCTTCTCATTACTCTTCTCCAGAATCATTCATGCCGATATTCTCGATTAAGCAAATTATTTGATAGAATTGTTTATCTTTAGATGAATAGAGTACTGTGTATTTATATACTATCCCGTGATGCCTAAGTTCTAAATTATTTTTTTCAATTCACCGATATATTTTTGCCAATTTGAACTTTTGATTTATAGTTTTTCAGCCAGTGCCAAAAAGAAATTTAGTAACTATTTTGTACCTTGAAGTTTTTCATCAATTTTAATACTGCTAATTATTGGCACAACACTAGGTAAATAACTGTTGAACGACTTTTAAATGTTATTAGTAGCTGTTAGTAGGTTTTTAAATATTGCATATGCAAAGGTAAAAAGACAACGATGTATAAGAATCTACGAAGTTAAATTTTAAGCTTAGGATATTATCATATCTACTAAAATCACAAGATAAATTTTGTGAAATACGTAATTTATTATACATTCCATCTCATTGTTGGATTTCCTACTTCTTTTTTGTATAAATCAGCCGTTATCGTTTGTTTATCATAGAATTTCGTTTATAGGTATACCTTGAAACTAAACTGGGATGTTTTGTAGCCGTTCTACATTCGCGCACAGAAATTATGGCATTAATTTGTAGATAAAACTTGTGGTTTTAAGTAGGTTAATACGATGTCCCACTGTGTGTCGAGTTGACTTATTTTATTTTTATTCTACTCTTGTACTCTCCAACAAATACTATACTTGCAAGTTTAATAGTTAAATTCGTCGCCTTAGAAATACGCTTGAAATAAATTACCTTGGACTAAATTAACGGACATTTATGTATATTTCTGAAAACTCTACACGGTACAAGAGTTTGTGTGGTACAAACGTACAAGCAAAATTATACTTACATTTAGGTTTATAGTATCTCTGATTCAAATGTTGCAAAAATAATGTAATTATTTCTATGACTAAAACTTTCTTCTAAAATAAACAATATTAAAATATATCCTTTTTTTTTCTATATTAAGAGCCTGCCAAAGTGACTCTTCTCTGCCTGATGGGAAGCATGAATAGAATCCAAGAGTTGTGGTCACAATGCAGTATGGTGACCCACACTATGGCGACCTAGTGAGATGCTTTTCTACACCCCGCTTGGGCACGTAAAACGCATGACAGTCATCGTGGCAGTGTACCCTGTCACCCTTGCATCAATGGGCCTACGATCTCGCACTCACCAACGAAACACGACGTCATGGAGCTTCAGGTTGGTCTTCTGTGGGAGGGTAGTACTGTTTCGGTCGAGCTGAAATCAGCGTGGCTCTACTACCTAAAACCTACTATTATCTAACTGCGGCCTTACTCAAGATGGAGGATTTTCTTTAGGCTATGAGACATCATTAATTTCTTTTTTAAAGGGAAAGTGGAGGGATTTGAAAAACTTAACTTTTTTTATATATATACTCAAGTTTGAATTTTTGTCAGACTTTATTGAATTTTGAAAATTTAATTTTGTGTTATCAACAAGTATAACTTTGTATATCGTCATACATAACACGTAAGTATATACATATTAGAGTACTACAGCTGCTTGTATTTACATGAAACCGAAAAAATAATTTGCCAAGTTCCTATTCCTATTTATGAACATTTAAAATTCAAAATTTCACATTCCTAAGTTCCAAAACCTGTTGAAAAGAGTACATTTTTTATGCTGTATAATTCTAAAATATAGATATGTTTGCATATAATATTAACACTTGAAAGAAATGATACTTTATTTCATCATCATGATCATCTCAGCCAAAATACCTCCACTGCTGGACATAAAGCTCCCCCAAGGTTCTCCACGGCCCACTAAAATTGTTAAATTTAAGTGGCAGTGGAGCATATTACACTCAGAAACGATGGCCGATGGGGCCGTAAAGTCCTGGAGTGGCGATCACGTACTGGAAAACGCAGCGTTGGTAGGGCCCTCACAAGGTGGTCCGACGATCTGGTGAAGGTCACGGGAAGCTGCTGGATGCGGGCAGCACGGAACCGGCTGTTGTGGAGAACTTTATTTACATCTAGAGATTTCAAACTTGAAGGTTTACTAAAATTGATGTACTTCAATACTTCCGTCGCTGCCAGTGGGCGTTAACTTCATAATTTTGAAGTCATAACACTCATCTGTTATTAAAAATAATTTATTTTATTACCATTCTGGAACATGTTTCATAGATTAAACTGAATTGACAATATAAAAAGAAAATTATGTGCTCACTTAATCCAATGTTGTTTGTGGGTCTTAATTTATTACTTATAAAATTAACGTCTGAACTGTATAACATCGTAATTATATCAAAAATTTAATTAAATTTTTACTATCTTTCATTAGCTGTTTAATGAGTGCGACAATTAGCACTAATATAATGACATAAAATTTAATAAATTATTTAAAATATTCTGATACACTTGAGAAAACGTTTCATCAGAATTAGTTACTCAAGTACTATATTTGACAGTTTCATCATCAATATTTCAGCCGTCTCCTGG
The DNA here is from genome assembly GCA_949316085.1 of Hypercompe scribonia. Classification (NCBI taxonomy): domain Eukaryota; kingdom Metazoa; phylum Arthropoda; class Insecta; order Lepidoptera; family Erebidae; genus Hypercompe; species Hypercompe scribonia. The sequence goes on along the minus strand of OX438972.1, from coordinate 6,333,083 downwards.
GCACATGCTTTCCTTAATGGTTCCCAAGAAGGATTGTTAGAAGTGATCTTTAATATAATATTTCTACGCATTATCTTTATGTATATAAATCTACTGTACGTGTGTATGTCATTGAACTCCTCTTAAACGCCTGGATCGATTTGAATGTTTTTTTTTGTATTCGTTTGGGTAGCGCCCTGGATGATTTAGATTCACAAATCAGTCCGGCAGAAAAGTTAAAAAATAAAATTAAGAATAGTCATGCAGTATGAAGTTCACCGGGTCAGCTAGACATATAAATAATAAACAAGAATTAACTTATAAGTTACATTTTTTTTTCTGTATATGAGTTATATAAAAGCTAGTGAAGAGAGCTTTTATGTGTATATATATTGTGCCTATAAAACATATATTTTTGACGCTATCGTTACTACGGACAGATCTATTTCTAGTAGTAAGTGTAGGGTGATTTCAGGACTGTTACTTATCTTTATTATCTTAAATAAAATAACACAACGCCTATCAGAATTATGCAGAAATTTAAAGACTGTTTTTATAATACGGTTAGTTTAGCGTCTCTTCTGGCGAAATCAATTAAGCCTATATATACATTTTGAATTACCGTTGCACCACCATTATTAAACTCAGAAAACTCATTTAATAAATGTAAAATAATATCATTGCGTTGATACACCAATTTTCTGGTATGCTACGTTTTACACGAGTCACCATGTAAACGTGGAATCAACTTGATTAATGGCCATTGAATGTTCAAGTTGTTAGGCCTCTCATATATCGAATTGAAACATTTTATAGCCAAGAATTTAACTATTGGTCCAAGAGCCCGTGAGTGCCAGACCTTCGTCATTTTATAAAAGCTGAAAGTTCTTCTATGTGTGTCCCTAGTACAGGTAAGAATGATCCCCAAACATGAAGCTGAGGCAGCGGTGGCTTTGGCAGATAACAGGCAACAAAGGTATGTAAAATTCCATCTCAAATTCGTCATAATATAAAACTTGATTTTTTTATATTTGATTCATAATAATATCAAAACTCGCGTTGCTCATTGCCAGACAGTTAGTATGGTTCCAACCCTCTGCCGGACACCCCTAAACTATTATAATTTATAATTATACTTACGTTATATTATAAAACCTAAATTTAATATATAATTTTTTGGGAGCTTATTAAACTATGTTTATATAGTAGCCGGACAGTTTCGAAGGTTCTATCATCTTGCCAGACGCATTCAAAGTGAGCAATAATCGGGAGAGCAAGGAGCGAATACAGTAACTAAACGTTATATTATAAAACCTAAGTTTCATATTAAATTTTTTGGGAGCCTATTAAACTATATTTACATAGTAGCCGGACAGTTTCGAAGGTTCTATCATCTTGCCAGACGCATTCAAAGTGAGCAGTAATCGGGAGAGCAAGGAGCGAATACAGTAACTAAACGTTATATTATAAAACCTAAATTTTATATATAATTTTTTGGGAGCCTATTAAACTATGTTTATATAGTAGCCGGACAGTTTCGAAGGTTCTATCATCTTGCCAGACGCATTCAAAGTGAGCAATAATCGGGAGAGCAAGGAGCGAATACAGTAACTAAACGTTATATTATAATACCTAAGTTTCATATATAATTTTTTGGGAGCCTATTAAACCATGTTTACATAGTAGCCGGACAGTTTCGAAGGTTCTATCATCTTGCCAGACGCATTCAAAGTGAGCAGTAATCGGGAGAGCAAGGAGCGAATACAGTAACTAAGCGTTATATTATAAAACCTAAACTTTATATATAATTTTTTGGGAGCCTATTAAACTATGTTTATATAGTAGCCGGACAGTTTCGAAGGTTTTATAATATAACGTAAGTATAATTATAAATTATAATAGTTTAGGGGTGTCCGGCAGAGGGTTGGAACCATACTAACTGTCTGGCAATGAGCAACGCGAGTTTTGATATTATTATGAATCAAATATAAAAAAATCAAGTTTTATATTATGACGAATTTGAGATGGAATTTTACATACCTTTGTTGCCTGTTATCTGCCAAAGCCACCGCTGCCTCAGCTTCATGTTTGGGGATCATTCTTACCTGTACTAGGGACACACATATAAGAACTTTCAGCTTTTATAAAATGACGAAGGTCTGGCACTCACGGGCTCTTGCTCTATATGCAATAATCGTATCAATATTCTTTTTATTGACGTATATTTTTGACTTTTAGTAGTTTTTACGTGACATTGATATACAACGAAATATGCGCATTTTTAAACATCCTATTCAAATTAGTTTAATCATAAACGTTGGCTATAAATTTAAAATATTAGCGTGAATTGATGCTATATACTGGATATGAATATTATGTTTTTATATTATAGGAAATTAAAAATATCTAAAAGTTTATCACATGCAGGTTAAGCACTAAAGTTACATTTTTAAATATCCTATTCAAATTAGTTTAATTTAAAACGTTGGCTATAAATTTAAAATATTAGCGTGGGTTGATACTATGTACTGGATATGAACATGTTTCTGAATTATTTGTAACTAAAAATATTTAAAAGTTAAACACATACAGTTTAAACACTAAAGTTACGTTTTTAAACATCTTATTCAAATTAGTTTAATCTAAATTGTTAGCTACAAATTTAATATATTAGCGTGGATTGATATTATACACTAGACATAAAAAATATGTTTCTAAATTATATTGTATAGGTAGTAGTGTGGCTCACGCTGATTTCAGCACGATCAGGCCTTCTCGACCGGGGCAGCACTACCCTCCAACAGAACATCAACCTAAAGCGACAGTATCCGTGCTGTCGTGCAGTCGTGCTTCGTTGGTGAGTGTGAGACCGGAGGCTCATTGATGCAGGGGTCATCAGTTGTAGTGCTAAGTGTGTGCAATGCCTCGATGACTGTCATACCTTTTACGTCCCCAAGCGAGTCGTGAAAAAGTATCATACTAGGCCGCCATAGTGTGGGTCATCTTATTGTATTGTCTACATTCGCAATGAGTATGGTAAACTCTTGGATTCTATTCATGCTTTCCATCAGGCAGAGTAGTCACTTTGGCAGGCTCTTAAAGTAAAATAAAATAATATGATACGAAAAATATCTAAAAGTTTGCTTGAAAGTGCTTAAACTGTATGTGGTACATAGTTTAAGCACTAAAGTTTTATTAGTATTGACAAAATAATTTTGCAACGAGGCGTTCAGCTGTTTGTTGCCTAATTTATAAATGAAAATATATTTTAATAAACGAAATTGCTGATGTAGATTAACCAATTTCACGATACAGTGATTACACTTCAAAATTTTAATACAAATTTTAATTCATCATTGTGCGAAACTATGATAAATAATACATATAAATACAAAATAACAGGCTTTCAATTATTATGGCCATATTTCTATGGTTTTCTTTTTGTGTCGTGAGTAAATAGATTTCTTTGTAATAGCATTCTATTAAAAATGAAAAACTTTATATCTTTGATCACATACGGCGATGGTCACGGTTGTGTGGCGTGGGAGTAGGTGACTCTTTGTTTTCAATTCGTAGTAACTATACTGAGAAGTTACAGGTTAATCGATCCTTCCCTTTTAACACACTGACCATTACTCGCTCAGTTCTCTCAACAACAAAAAAAGTAATAAGCTAGTACCAATGTAAGAAAAACACGATTGATCTATTTTATATTACCGTATTCCTTGGAGTATCTGAGTACAAAGGGTTGGTCGGTAGCGGAACAATACATGAATGTTCATGGTCACTTAGTTCTCTATAAATTATTTACGACAGCTTGTAATGTACTCGAAATATAATTTTCTTTTTCTGATATGTATGTTCGATCAACAAGTAACTACAAAAACTTTAAAATAGAGTTTTTAGTAAAACATCTATTATGAATTTGAAATAAGGGATCTATACAATCCAATATAAATCAGACGTCTGAAACACAACATCATTTAGCTTTAAATTAAGCAGATCTTGTACTGTGGCAGTTAGATAGACTAATAGAATACTTATATACTTTTTTATTGTAAATACATACATATTATACATAGAAAATACCCAAACGCTGAAACAAATATTACCAGATCATATATCATTTGGACTGACCCGGGAATCGAATCCGAGACCCGCACAGTAATTGCATACGCTACCTCTGCGCCACCGAGGCATTTTTCAATTATAATGAATGAATGGTATAATGAACCAACAAAAGATATTTATAAAAGAGGATCGGATCGAAACCAGAGAATAGATGTACCATAGATAATAAGACAAAGGCGAAAAGAAAGATGTCCTTTGAAGGAGACGACATAATCCAAACACGTTGGATCCAATACTTTGCGTATTTAGTACTTTATTATTACGTCCAAATAATCACTGAGGTGGAACATACAACTAACCTATATGCACAGGTCTCGGCTTAAACCAAGCATGTATGTAATTATTATCAAAAAACACAAAACATTGGATTCAACGTGTTTAGATTAAATAATTACCTATTTGGTTAGTACTTAACATGTTGTATTACAGTAAGATAAGTTACAAAAAAATGTTTTTAATGCTGTGTGGGAAAATCCAGATTACATAGGAATAACAAAGAAATAATTAAATCGGCATTAAACAAAGAAAAACTAAATAATTGTAACGACAGAATTTTTTATCTACGAAATTTAAACCTTTTGTTTTTGTTTGTATATATTTTATATAAAAATCATCATTTTGTTGAAGTTTTTGTTTTATTCGAATGAGAAGATCAGTTGACCTATATTGCGTGGTGGACGATTGCAACTTATATAGACGATTTTTTTTCTAATAACGTTTGCGATTATAGAATTATACATACTGTACATTGTACAAAATATAAAATGAAAACAATATCATTGACTCTTATATATATATATAAATATAAATAGTCTGGTTCGTCCCAACTTAGATTGCAAAAAACGTTTGAAAAGAAAATTGAAATATATAAATAAAATTGCATAAAACCTTTAAAGTTTAAGTCGAGTCAAATGAAATACACATCTATAATTTATGTATATAAATGTTTAAGTCTGGTCAAATGATATACACATATAAATTAAATAAATGTTTCCATTTAAACCACAGGCACTACAACGAAACATACTACGATCAACGCTATTATTACAGCAACTATGTAGCTAATTATTGCCCTACATTGACTTGTGAACGAGTTCTTAAAACAAAAGCAGCAATCACCGTTGCAGATGTTATCAATACCTGGAATCATTTGTGTTGAACATTTTAATTTAAACCTAGGCAGTGACTTGCAGAATCGACTACATTCTGATAATACAGGGGTCCACAACTGTCGTTAATGCAAATGAGTGTAATTGAAATTTGTGTTTAGAGGAAGCGTAGTTCAGATTTATTGTTCGACAAGTAATCTCATAGAAGATACGATTAAATGACTTGAATATAACGATATTGATAACCACTATATAGAGAAATTGGAAACACTTGAAGTCAATATTCTGAATGAATATACAAAAAAAAAACGAAAATATATATTTAAAAATGTAAAAAAATAGTGGACCATCGACACCGGGTACAGTGACCAAGACACCGATGGTTAAGACTCCAAGGACAGAAAACCTCTCACTAGAGAGGCTGTGTCAAGAAAGACTGTCTTCTGCATCAAACCCTTGATCCATCTTCTAACGTGAGCCTCTCAAGATGTCGGTCGAGGCTCTTGGCTACCGATCCGTGAGCAGCTACGACTATTGGAACAACGATCACCAAATTCACATCCGTCTTATCGACAAACTCGTAGGTAGATCTAAATATTTAATTTGTTTTTCTTTTTCACTTTCACGAGATTCACGTTATGAGGAACGGCGATATCGACAATGATAACACGGCGCTCTAGTCGATTGTTATTTTTAAAATACAGTACAGTACTATAAATTAACAGTATCTTCCATTTTAGCTAAGTTATTAGGTGATGCCGGTGTAATTCTGACTGTACAGAATATCTTGACATTTCACACATATTTATGATATTAAAATAAGAGCTTAAATTGCTATAATACTCGTTTTTAGGAGTTGTATCCTATACATGTACTGGTAAAGATTACAAAGTTACTCGTTATTACCCTATACCTTGAATTTCATTGTGTTCAAGTTATGAATGTGAGTGTGCTCCCTTCATCGTAAATATCATAAACTCTGACAACGTTCAGAAGAAACTTGTACTAAGAAAAATATTACTACTTAGACATTTATAATGTTATGTAAGGAATTAACGACAAAAGTTATTTTAGCCTAAGAGAATTCAGATTTGTCAAATTGCTACAGCTAGTAATTTTAATATCGCTAACATTTTTTAAAACATTTTAAATCCGTGAACTACCAAAGTTGAAGGTGAAATGTTGCAAAACTTATAGTTAGTAAACTATCACAGATGTTCTGAATAGTTACTGCACCTCCCACTCCACAAAATATAACCTATTATACATGCCATGCCACACATCGGTTTTAGTTATAGGTAACAAATAAACCGCACGATTTCATTAGGGGTTTCTACGTTAAGCCATTTTCGATTCCGTTCTATTGGAGTGTGGTGAGATAAACATCGGTTCCATTAATTAAAGTTCCTCTAACTATCTTATAGTACAGCGGTGTAATGTTTCGTTTTGTTTACTCGTTTGTAGAATTAGGAAATCTGTAGCGATCTTATAGATGAAGATAAATTTTTGAAGGTAGATTTTTTGTGGTACAGATCGCTAAACGAGCAAATGATTTACCAAACGGTGAGTGACTTCTGCTCCCCTTGTACACATGGTTATCAAGGTTCAAGTGTATCCTTTGAGCGCAAGACTCAGGCGAATTTAAGCACCGATAAAATTGTTCATAGCATACATAGCTACTTGTTATATGGTACGAGTATATTTAATCAACTTTTCGATGAAGTTCATATTAGGTGCAGATGCTTATTAGCGTATTTGTACATTGATTAAAAGCTTTTTATTGTATGTAGTAAAAGTTACATTATTTGAAATTTGATCTAAATCAAGTTTTCGATATTTATGTATTTGCTACATACCGGGAAGGATCTTTATCTGTTTCAATAATGTTAAACAATTTAATTATTTAAAGAAACCATAATTCTAAAAAAAATACACAAAGGTACGTTCCAAATGTCTAAACACGTTTCAAATGTCTAAATGCGATGGGAAAAACGTGTTACAATTAGCAATTAAGTATTCAAAAGCCATAATAAAATATGTACGTTGCTGCATATTTCTCTCACGTAGGTTCTTTGTTGTGTCAGACAATCGACTCTCATATAAGAGCCGGTCGAAAAATAAGTTTACCATTAATTACAGAAAACAGAGATCAAATTATTTCTTGTAAAAGATATTGTGGGCCATTAAGTAAACTAAGCACCTTTAAATAGTTAAGTGATGTTAATGGCATCTTTACACTAATTACGATGACTCCATAATTTATAGTTCCACAATGATATATAATCTCATACATACATTTAAAAGTAATCACGTCTGGTTGTTCGTAGAGATTCTGTTACGGAGGAACGAAGTGATTTGGAATTTGCTATCTTTTTTATTATTGAATATGAATTTTAAGAAAATGTTGTTCGTAAGATCTGAAAGTGCAAATGCGAGATGCAGCTGGACCTTGCCTTTTTTGCACTAAAAAGTTAAACGAACTACTCATTTGAAATAGCAATTTAAATAAAACACTACTGTTAGGAACAAAACACCTACGTATTATACTATTGTGTTATTTTATTGTAGGTCATAAAATTCAACTCAAGTCTGCTATATTGTATTCTATTCTCTGTTCAACAAAGAGGTAGGTGGACTAGAAACTACTTCAAACCCACACGGTTCATTTTGTTATGTTTCGTTGACACTGATTTGTTGATTAGTTTTTGATAGCACTTGTTCTGTTAAAAACTATATTTTAATTCTTAATTTATTCAGAACTCGATATTCAATGTACAAAGAACATTTAGATTCTATATTATTATTGTCCTTGTTGTATTTTCAGACCGACACGATCTCCATACATTTAACAAAAGAGTGTCTGCCTACCTTAAAGGATGCCAATACACTGTCCCTATCCTGCTCAAAAAGTGTATTTTTTTTTCTTTTAGGGGCCTGCCAAAGTGACTTCATTTTGTTATGGTCACCATACTCATAACGAATGTAGACAACACAGTATGGCGACTCACTCTATTGCGGCCTAGTGAGATGGTTCTTCACGCCCCGCTTAGAAACGTAAAAGGCATGACAACCATTATTGGGTAAGATTCACACACCACGATAACCGTCACCCCTGTATCACCGGGCCTCCGGTCTAGCACTTACCAACGAAACACGACAGCGTGGATGCTGTCGCTTTAGGTTGGTCTGCTGTGAGAGGATAATACTGCCCCGGTTGAGCCGGCCCATTCGTGCTAAAGGTAGAGTGGCTCTACTACCCTATCCTTAAATATTTGATTCGTTATATGACAATAATGACAATACACTTGATACCTCAATATATATTAGAGCAACAGACATAAGCAGTATTAAATCGGTCGTTTGAACAAAAGTTATAACCTCACACAAGTAAAGTTATAGCAACAACTAGTTTATTAGATAATTTGTAACACGATATCAAGTGTTGGGCGCGCTGTCACTGAACATATTAGGTTCGTGTAAAAAATATATTTTATTGGAACATTAATTCTTTGAAATAAGGTCTTTTGTTTCAGTTGTTGAAAGGTAATAAATTATTTTACGCTTAGTTTCACATTCATTTTTAGATTTTTTATAAGAAAGTCACATTAATAAGACCATTATTGCTTAAAATGATATTAAAGAAAAACTGTACTACAAAGCATGATATTTAAAACAGATACTTTTTCAATTTAAGAGTGGCGACATCAAAATACAGCGTAACAAACATATCACAACTGCTTTTTTTTCAAACTTCTTGTAACAATTAGTAATTCTTACTTTTTCATGTTTTTACTATATTTATAAAAATGATTTGTGCCAATACTGTGTGACAACGATGAACCCTACTAATATATGGAGTTTGGTGAAGAATGAAGTGAAAAAGTACATTCAAAGAGGACATCGCAGCCCCAACCCTTTTATTATTATTAATGTTTTTAGTGTTCGCGTGACAATATAATTCTGATCAAAATTAATTATTGTATTGTCATTTACTTATTACTAACATGCTGAAAATCGTTGGTTGAAATTACTATTAGTACACTAACGCGTGTATATTACACAGTAAATATACATATTTATACACATTTAACAGAAAGTACATTAAACATTGTACAATACTAGCGACCATAAAGTACAACTAAAATCATCGATCGATACAACTCTAAATCGATTCTCTTCTAAATCTAGAAAAGTTATATTTTTATAATTTACAAACATCATTAATTAGCAATTTACTCCCACATGATATGCAAGAAAACATAACGAAAACGTAACTTAATAGTATTAACTTAATTTATTATATTACCCAATAATCACGTTTATAAATCAAGCAGGTTAAAGCCGTGTCTACACTATGGCTCGCATTAATTTGTATGTTCAACAGTTCCTGTCATTTTTCATTGTTAACGATTTGCCCTTTGATATTTAATGATCTCAACGATAGCGTGTAATAATACAAGACTGTGATCATTCGTAATCATTATAGCTTCACAGTATGGTGCTCGTTGATCTATCGTTGCCATTGACTATATTAATTTATCGAGATTTTATTAAAAATTAGAAGGTACGAAGTGAGGGCATTATGTCCAATTAATTTAACATAAATTTATGCCTTCACGCGATTATTCTCTCTTTACGGTAACACATAATTATCGTGTGTCAAGAAGCAGTATAAAGTATTCGAGCTCTTTGACTTTTATGTACGATTTACTCGTTTAGAGCAGTTCAAGTAAAAATTAGGCGACACTTGTTTTTCTCATATATTTTTTTTGTATTATTATCGTGTAAGTAATTTACTGTTCATTTTTAAAAGTTAAACCCTAATAAAGCTAGAGTGGCTGTGGGCTTGTTTATTTATTGATTTGAAATGTAATGCAATTCCAATACAATTTAAAATCGAATACAGAAAATCCGTGCTAATTAGAAATATGGTAATGATAAATGGTATGTTCAAATGCTATAAAGTGTGTGACTTTGATTATTAGTTGACATAAATGCTTTATAAGCACGTTAGTAAGTTAGAAAAGAACAGGTGACTGCTCTACGTATTTGAAATTTATGTACTACGAAATCTAAACATTTGAAATTTATATTATCAACTAGCCTTTGCCCGCAGGTACGCCCACGTGTATGTTGGCTACCGCGGTAAGTAGTAACCTAAGTACTTTCTCAAGAATCAAAGTATCTTCATGCCAAATTTCATTAAAATCAGTGCAGTGGTTTAGCCGTGAACCATGCGCCGTGCTCTCTAACTTTGATGGTTAATATCGCTTCATTCAGATCAATCTTATCGTGATAACTTTTATACTATTAGTCTAATTACTTAGTGTGAGTGGCAAAGTTTATCTACATTAAATACTGAAAAATGTAGCCTATATGTTATTCTGATGTATAAGCTATGTTACTATAAAGATTCATTAAAATCCGTTCAGTAATTTTTGAGTAAAAGACTAACAAACATTCAAACATCCATACGTTCATCTTTACAAACTTTTGTATTGAAAAAAATTAGGATAGGCAAGGATTTTCCACCTATAGATGTGTCTTTTCTCAACCGGACAGTAAATTCATACAGGAATTAAAAAAATATTTTCTCAAAGCCTATTAAAATGTTTAGGTCATAATTGGAATCTTCTGTGACTCGGACTTGAGTGTGTAGCGTTATCAAACGTATGCAAAACATTTTGAATGCATTGCTTTTAACAAATAACCCGAACTCACTAGTTGTCACCGGACCCCACACGAAGCAGATGTACGAGTATAACCGATCGGGGGTTTGTGTAGCAGTTGAAACTTAAACGACATTGAATATTCGTGTAATAGATACATACTATTTATTATTATTATATATATATATTTAATAAATATTTTTAATTGGTCCTGATGGTGACAAGTACAATGTAAGTTTTGGTAGTGAAAAGCCTTAGAAAGTCTTACCGAATCGATAATCAATTGTTTGTTTTCGAATTATTAAATGTAACCTTAGATCAAAAATTGTACAAATACAATTACGGCATTACATGGCCCATTATTTTTGTTACTAGATTTTAAATTGATGTACACAAAAAAAGATAACAAAACTAACATAGTATGGGGGTGAGGCGATATGCGTAAAATATTTGTTTTTGAATATTGCGCGGTAGTTTCTGATTCAAAAAAAAATGCGTCGGGTTAGTATTGAAATTAAACAGCATTGTAGGTACTATTTAATTTTTATTCATTACTTTAACTCATTCTGGGTTCGGTGCGAATGAAATGACTACGTTGTAAATTCTACTATAACTTAAATGTTTAAGAACGTAATAACAATTTCTCTCTATGTAAAGACAATAAAGAGTAGGTACTCCCTCGTTGATCTAGAAAATAGTGTAAGTGACTTGATTTTGTGTTCGATTCCCGGGTCGAGCTAATAAGTATTATTATGTTTTTCTATTTATAAAAATGTTTAATATGAGCCTTGAATTACCTTTAGCTCCTCCCTGCCCTTCCTAGTCGTGTCGGATAGCTGTCCCATCGGATCGTGAGAGTGAGGGAACAGAGAGTGCACCTGTATTTACGCACACACTTGTACACAGTAATATCTCCTGTGTAGATGGCTGGTCTTCGTTGAGAATAGCCGCCGTTGTCGAAATCGGTTAGGAGTTCATCATATTATGTGTTAGTAATTTTCTTTGCGTAGATTTTATAATTAATAGATAGATAAAATTTGAAATACTTACACTCTGTATGTAGGAAAAGTGTAGATAGATAAAAATTACAAATTAACAGATACGAAATCTGCACGAGTTCTCTATATTAATTTACTTACCATGGCATGGGTACTCTTATATAATAACAGAAAAAATATATTAGATATTTTTATAAACAATCTATTACGTGCAACCATAACAATGACGAAAAGTGGGCGTTTAATATGCCTCTGCCAATCCTCCCGGAGAAGCAGACATGATTTTATGTATGTTAGCACGTAAAAAAGTTAGAGAATTGAATGCATATAAAAAAGTTAGATAATAAAAGTTACGAAGTTTAAGATTTACGGTGGCATTTTAACGACACAGATTCAGATTCTTAATCATACTGCATTATGTAGATACTTACAGCTAAATATATTACAAATAGGTAAAACTTTCAAAAAGTCAGAGATCTGAAGCTTTTTTTTTCTATATTAAGAACCTGTCAAGGTGACTCTACTCTGCCTGATGGAAAGCATAAAAAGGATCCAAGAGTTGTGGTCACCATACTCATTACAAGTGCAGTATGATGATCCACATCATAGTGGCCTTTTCTTTTTTCCTGTTATCGGGGTGGAAAATCCCTTCGGATCTCCGGCGCGCCTAGTCAGACCCTATCCTGGGGAGGCCACAAAGGCTTCCCCACCTATCAATTCGGTTTTTATAATTTGTTGCGGCCCGATCGCATTTTTGCGACCAGGCCGTAACAAATTATCCTATCGCCGACCGCAGCAACTAATCCGCCACCAGAGGTCTCCACTCTCTGGCGGCTTGTGGTGCCGTCGACGGTTCATAACGCCGCCGACGTCTTCTTCGCTCGGGATCGGCCCTCTCCCGATCCCGTTCAGCGGTCTCTTTCTGGAGCATAACAGCTTCGCAGAAAGAGACCACTGCGGCCCAACTTTCCTCACCCGCCAGCATGGCAGCAACGATTGCTGGCGATGTCAGATCTCGTCCTATTCCATCGACTAGGACTCCGCGTTCAGATGCCCACGCGGGGCAGTCCTCCAGCGTATGCTGGGCGGAGTCCCAGTCGGCTGCGCAGTGGTGGCATTGTGCCGTCTCCTCGCGTCCGATCCTATGCAGATACTCACCGAAGCAACCATGCCCGGTGAGTACCTGTGTAAGTTGGTAGGTGACGCGACCTCCCTCCCTACCTATCCAGACTTCAAGGTTGGGCAGAACAGCACCGACAGCGCGTTGGCGTGCATTTTGCGGCTGTTCCAACCGCGCACGCCACTGTGCCAATGCCTGTCGGTGAGCGTTCTGCCGCATTTCGAGCTCGTCCTGGTCTTCCCCGCTCTCACCCCGGCGGATAGCACAAGTTTGGTCATAAACCCTTGCGTCTATGTCCGCCAGGATATCAAAAGGCGGGAAACATGCCAGGACTGTTGCCGCCTCCGACAAGATGGTACGGTAGTGAGATGCTTTTTCACGCCCCGCTTGGTTACAGTCATCGTGGCAGTGTATGGCTCACACAGTTACCACGATAACTGTCACCACTGCATCATGATTCTTCAATGTTAGTGGTCGTAAAAAAAGAACTGAATTTACGAAAAATCTAATCAGTAGTGTCATTATAAAATTGACTAAATCGGCACAATCAGGACAAATTAAAATGCAATTATACTATTTAATGTTAAATTACACGGCCGCCTACAGAAGATATAAATTAATTTACTAAACTATGACGACATTTGAAACTAAAAACAAACGAATTAATAATATACATGTGTGCTATAGATTTGAAATTAAACCCGAAATAATTTTAACCAGAATGCGTTGACACAAATATGTCACTTTATAATTACCTTTGGAGTTGAACGAATTGATATATATACGAGTATGTACAACGTTTCATGAGATTCAGTCGGCCTTGTGTCTTGTACTCGTATTTTGCAACACTGTCCGAATATTCGACAGTAGGTTATTCGATCTATATAGTTTCTATAGGCCCATGGACGCGTCTATATAAACATAAATTTTATAATTTGTACAAAATCAGATGACGTAATCCTTTTTATCGTTCATTCATTCCGAGTCGGGTCGGTCCGTGTGCGCGCATAAGTAATCATCATTCCAATGCCCTTTGGTGTGTAAACGTTTTTTAAAGTAAAAATAAATGTCTTCAATGAAAGAGTGTGCCATTAAAAATTCAGTTAAAATGATTATAACAATAGATTTTAATAACTAAAAATAGTCTTCCAAGTTGTAGAATCTTAAGGAAACTTAGTTCTCTAGATTTTGTGGAAGTTAAACCTAATGTTGTTTGGTGAATAAACGTTACAAGTTTTTGAGTGCTTGAAAATGGTTTTGCACGAATAGCAAAAAACCTAACAGAAACAATTTAAGCTACTTTTTGTAATTTATTAATATAAAAATAAATTTGATATTACAATAATTGTTTTTGGACTTACGTGATTTTTACTCATACACATAATTTTATTGTACAACGAAACTATTTGGTGATAAAATTATTTAAAATCGTTACGATACCATCTATTCTTAAACAGTTCGAACAGGTTACATCAGTCATGGTCACGGGTAGACTGGTGTGAGCCTAGCGACACCTTCGTGACGCGCAAAGTGTGACTACCCTCACTTGGTGTTGTATTGATTTTTTGTATTGTTGACACCTTCACACACTACACTTGCAATGTCTGTACATTTTGTTTTGTCCTTACGGTGGTGATTGCATCCGCTGATGACAGGATTCCTTTATGTTGATAGTTGATATATGTCTTTCGGGTTAAAATTTTCATATTTCCCTTTTTGCTTTCAATCGCTCCTGGTATTGTCTTACAAAAATAGTTACGATCTGTGAAGAAGATTTGTGGTTCATGTATTTCAATCCAATAGTTTGGCCCTGACTCCAGGAGGTGCTTTGCGATCGCCAACTTATTTACTTGACGATTTTTTACAACCGCGATGTGCTCCTTTATCCGTTCCGCTATTGTCTGTTTTGTCTGACCGACGTAGGAACTACCAGAACTGTAATTTACCTTGTATACCCCGGGCGTCTACAACAATATAACATCTTTAGGTGCTCTTAAGTATTTAACTACCTTAGAATTGGAAATCAAAAAAAAACACCACTACGACGGATATCGATTTTCAACATCATACAATCCTGCTATCAATGGATGCCATCACTACCGCAGGAACGAAACAAAGTATGTAGGCATCTTTTTTTGTGCTTTTTAGAAAAACCGTAGTCATTAACGGTCTTGATGTTTTACAAAGCAATATTCCGTTGGCAATGCAAAAGTTTTTAAAACCGCATAGTCTATTAGTGGTTTTGTATAAACTTCTGAAGACGTGGTTAGGAGTAAATGGTTCCGATAACCCGTAGGTACTTATTATTTGAAATTCTGATAAATGGTTCTGTATAAGGAACAAGGAATTGAATCGGATTACAAGGCAAAATAATAATTTATTTTTAAGTTTATTTTTTTTTAATGAATTTGTACAATTAAAATTTAGAATATTCAGTTAAAAATTAAAAAAAAAATTAACAGTTGAAATAAGGTACAAGGGCCCAGTATTAGAAGTAGATCGTCAAGGCATGGAAATTTTTAAAATGTCAATTTGGTATTGACCAGAATAAGTTGAACTTATTTTACCATTTAACCATTTTTAAATTATTTCATTTTAATTTTATTATTTATTGGCTAATGATTCTTTGTTGTTTTGTTATTTGTTAAATATTATATTCAAATCTCAGTCTTTTTTCACCTTAAACCTATTCTTTAAATTTAACCGAAATAGAACTTCAAGTAGTTATAGAGCTTGGTATTTTATTTGTTAAAACAAATGAAAACAATAAAAGAAAATAAAGCCACCTTTTTGCGGTATTCTAAAAATGTAAATGAAAGAGATTGTAAGTACAAGAGCTGTGGTTTCTGCATCCCGTGGCGACCTCGCTTCAATTTTAAGCTCAACGGACCTGCTTTTTGTCCATTCAATAATAAAAAGGTATGGCGTTCTCTCGAGTACTATCTAAGTTAATGGAGCCATTGACTTTAAATTGTGCTTTCATAACTTCTCTCGAAATATCTGAGACTTAAACAAGGTTCCGTTTGGAGGTTGATTTTATCTCGTCAACAACGTTGTACTTATTTTTTAATGTAAGTTTTCAAATCTGTATTAATCGTTTGACATCATTATCAAAGTCTTAAATACAGATTTTTAACTTTGTAACTTTTTTTTAAGGTGTAAACGTATGAATATTATAAATTAAGCAAATGGATATTTAAATATGGGAATAAATTTGTCCATACATAAATCTTTATGTTGCATATGTATATGCTATTAAATTATCTTTAACTATTAACAAGTTAAGTATTTCATAATCAATAAGAGAATTTATTAGTACTTTGCCGGGCAAAAACTTTTCCTAAAAAAAGAGAACTTGGCCTACTAAACCATGCTGTCCAAACCGGTCTTTTTTTTAGTTAAGAGCCTGCCAAAGTAGCTCTATTCTACCCGACGGAACAATTTTAAAAAAAATCAGGGCTCTTTTTTTTCTATGTTAAGAGTCGGCCAAAGTGACTACTCTGCCTGATGGAGAGCATAAATATATTCCAAGAGTTGTGGTCACCATACTCATTGCAAATGTAGACAATGCAGTATGGTGACCTACATCATGGCGACTTTGTGAGATACTTTTTCACGCCCCGCTTGAGGACGTAAAAGGTATGACAGTCATCGTGGCGGTGTAAGGCTCACACACTTACCACGATAACTGTCATCCCTGCATCAATGTGTCTCCAATCTCGCACTCACCAACGATACACGACAGCACGAATGCTATCACTTAAGGTTGATCTTCTGTGAGACGGTAGTATTGCCTTGGTCGAGCCGGCCCGTTCGTGCCTGCTATCTACTACAGTTGGTACAGGAATTTGGTCAAGTTGTGCTTCTCTATTCATTTCAGTGATTTTGTACTACGTAGTTTTCTCTCTTGGTCGCCCCTTAGCACACTCACGACATGAACAGAGACGTGGTACAACACTCGGTATTGTTAATCCATCACCACACGTTTGAATATTGTTATTTTAAGTATTTCATAAAGAGAAGACGAAAAATCCACGTTTTAAGGACAAACTACCAAAAAAATAGCTAAATAAATAAAATACTAGTTTTGTTATTTTGTGATTATTGTACCTTGTCGAACAAATGATTATCTTCATTATCCAATTAGATTTGTAGAACCAGAAATTCAAAACATAATAATAAATTATGTATATAATAGGTTGTACGATTGATTCGTTACGGTATTCAAATTGATTATATCTAAATTGATTTCAGAATGCAAATAAATAATGACTTTAGCTGAATAGATATATGCGTCAATTTAATGGACTAACAACATTAAACATGCACTAAATATCTACTTGTGTGTTTTACTTATAAAGTTTAAATTGAGTAAATAGAATGAATGCGAGTCACTTAAACTCTATTTCAAACTAGACAAAGCCTGTACTATGGTAACCAGACTGCTTATAAACATACTTATATATTTCTAAATACCCAAATATTATAGATAAATTACACCCAGACAGAGAGTAAATGATCGTCTCGATCGCACATCACACAAAGATTTGTCCTGGGTGGGAATCGAACCCACGATCACTGGCTTAGCAGTCAAGATCACTAACAACTAGACCAGCAGGCCCGCATAAGGTAATAAAGTGCCTTTCTTCTGCCTTAGATTAAAACCAAACGTTTTCTTCAATTTATTTACACGATTTTAATACTATACAAGGAAATAAACTACAATACGTTTGTTTTCACATCACCACTTGATAAATAGAGTTATTCCCGAAAAAGTCACTGCTGCCTTTTTAAAAACAAACTGATATCTCATTCATCAAAATCGCTTGAATGATTTCTTGACAATGCGAGTTTCGTATATTTATAACTACGCGAGCGGGATGTTAATTAAGACCTCAACCTAACTTACAAGACTCATCGTGACATAACAAAAACGAGTATATGTTTTGAACCCTTTTATTTTTTGCAAAATACCCCATTAATCACTACCTTTTATGTAAAACAAGATTAAAATAAAAGGGAAGAAAAAAATTAGATTTATGAAGCAACTAATTTCCAGAGGCCTACATTGTTTTGACGAAACTTTGCGCTTGAATTTTAATACCTATTCATATTTATCTGTTGCAAGTACGAAATAGAAAGGAAGAGTGAAATCTCAGAATTAAGAAAACCTCTTATAGTCAAATAATTTAATTTTAATGGTCAACTTTATAATTAAAAATTCACAACCTTAAAATAGTAAGCAATTTACTATTTTAAAGTCTTAATTTACACTAAATGTCACAAGGACTGTCAAATTATATATTTTTACGATTAGTAACTTATTAAAAATTAATTTATGATAATAAGGTACATTCTGTAGTATTTTTTTTAAATAATTTAGCCATTTGAATAGAGAACGAATTTATAATTTTGATTGCTCTTTATTTTGGATGAAATAGTACTCGTACCTTTGTGTTCATGTTACATCCTCTGCATCAACCAGGCTGATACGACTATTATAAGCTCTATTATATAGTATGTATGACATTGTTTGAGGGTTGTACTTTCACTTCGGGGCACCAATTAGGTCTGCAATTGACTGAAATCGGTTCGTAATGGTTCAAGTATGACTTCATGAAAACTTAAATAAGGAATACATTTATACATTAATTTGCACATTAACACAAATAATATATATTATATTACATATTGATGGTATGCGATTTATAAAATTCTATCTATATTTGTAACTGAGATATGCTTTAAGTCGTTGCACTAAAAAACAAATCGTTTTAATTTCATTGCTTAAGAAATAATCTTTAACCGTTCTAAAGATTTTTCTCAGCGTTAAATTAATTAATTTATTAATCTTAGGTAAACTTGCAGCAATACCCTTTACACACATTAAAGAAGTAGCGAAAGTAGAGAAACTTCGTATTAAGAAAAAACTCTCAAAAAAAGTTATAAAATATATTGTGAGATAATATAAAATGGAGTCCATTTTAAAATAATGGCAGCCAATCAACATAATTAATATGGCTATAAATTATGTTTTAATACAACTCTGAACTTCAAAATGACATTGACTGCGGTCTCTTCCTCGTAGACGATAATAACATAGTCATAGCAAAAATATAAAAGTAGTCCAAAGTCCATACTTATGTCCTAAATTGTTATAAGTTTGACAAATACAATAAGGAAAACTCATGAGCATGGTTCATTGAATGCACTTTAATGTAGATTTTTAGAATGCGTTTACCGTAGCTGACGAAATTACCGTTGATATGGCAAATAATATTCCATACAGTGAGGTCGCTAACGTGAAGACCAGTCTCTGGTTCAAACGCGAGTTCATACACGGTGTTACGCAAAAGCAATCGATCTACTGCGCATGGGCCAGTGCGGGCGCTCATGCCGACGCTGACGTTGAATGCCTAAAAGTAATAGTAGTAGTACTCTAGTAGTATCCTTAATAGAACTCGTCGCATATCCTAAGGATAGCTGAAAGTTCCAGCGATTGAGTAAAGCTGTGCAGTCCAACTACTGCCAACCCTCGCTACCACCGCTGAAATAACCCGACTGATAATTTTGTCTCTTCTGATCTCTTTACGATCGTACGATCTCTCAATGAACGTAGCATGCACTCGCCCATCAATCCGACCTGTGACTCCGCAATGTGGTATATTTCTATTCGGGAGAGTGATGTTCGTACGGAGCTTCGGTTAGTCGACGTCCAGAAATCTAGTGAACCTGACGCTATCTCAGCGGTGATTCAATAAATTTGTGCACCGGAGCTTTCTCCTGTACTCTCACAGATTATTCTCTGTAAGATACTCGAATGGATTATCAACAACGCATTAGGCCTACTTACATGTTAGCCCTTGGCAACATACATTGTTGTGCAGACAATAGCACAGTTCACGGGTGATATTTTGTACACTCTACAGCCAAGTTAGCAGATGTCAAGGGAAAAATGACAAGAGCTTGTCGCGGAGCTCAATCTGGTTCTATACCGCATCTCTCAATGGGATTATGAGAATCTGGCTGAGTTTAAAGCCAAGAAAATACATGTGTGTGTGCCCTCTCCCAGAAAGTGTCCGTTAATTCCCCATCCCACTTTTCAGAACACTCAAATGCCACTACAGGATAAACACGATATCCTGGGTATGGATATTCCACGGAACTTTAGCTCGCGTGACTATATTGAAAGCGTCAGTATATTGAAGTTAGGTGTGCTGAGCAGGGTGAGGTAATTCTTCTCGTCTGAACATCTATGACTTCTTTACAAGAACCAAGTTCGCACGTGCCTGGAGTATTGTTTTCACTTCTACGGTGGATCCGTGCCGTATTTGCTTAACGTTCTGGATCACTTGCAACAAACAACAAGTAGTCTGCATTATCTTCAGTCCCGAAGTCACCATGTCTTTTGAACCTTCGTAGTTGTGTAGAGATATAGTTTCTATGGCAGTCCACTATCATCTTTATCACGGAGACTGTTCTTACGAACTCATCCAACTGGCCCCATCTCCCTTTCTCTATACGATATTACGTGCTGGACTTAAAAGTCATCGTTTTAGAGTCTTAAATATATGCTCTGGAACTAAACGGTTCAGTTTTTGTTACCTGTTCTGAGCAGTCAAAACTAGAACTCACTATCAGCGTACATGTTACTTTCCCACTATGATCCTTTAAACAGGGCGTGAATAAGTATTTCATTGGGCCACCATAGTGTGAGTTACCCAGGTGCATAATCCAGATTCAAGGTGAAGAGAGTGACCACAATTGCTGAATTCTACTCATGCTTGTCATTAGACAGAGTAAAGTCATTTTCATAGAGTAAAGAGATTTTCATATCATCAGCAATATTTAAAACGAAGGAGTTGCGAAACAGTTGTCATTATTAGATTTGTGTATGATGAAGAGGAGGGAACCGGTTAAGAAGTCCGGGTAAGAGGATATATAATTCCCCAAAACAACTACTTGACTCTTATTATCCATGTAGGATGAGAATCATTGAACCAAGCCTTCCCTAACGCCTGCACCCCCAGCTTATACATATAGATTTTATGATTTATACAATCGAATACCTCCCTGTAATGTGTATAGGCTACATATACTTATTAGCCTCTCTCCTTGAAGTCAGTTAAAAATTCATTGAAGAGAACTAAGTTGCTGACAGTGGACCATTAATAAAACCATGTTGAGAAGAAGCCAATAAATCTTTCAATGTGTTATATACTTGCAAATGAACAATTTTTCATTAACTTTTGCTATGTATATAATATATATACAGTATTAGAGAAGTTTTATATATATATATATATATAGTATTAGAGAGAGAAGGGCCGTAAAGTTCTGGAGTGGCGACTGCGTACTGGGAAATGCAGCGTTGATAGACTCCCCACAAGGTGGTGCGACGACCTGGTGAAGGTAGCGCCAAGCTGCTCGATGCGGGCGGCACGGGACCGGCTGTTGTGGAGAACCTTGGGGAAGGCACAAGTTTCCTGGACACAGGTCCAGCAGTAGACGTATTTTGGTTGAGATGATGAGATGATGATGATTAGAGAAGTAATTTATCCACAATTATTCTATTTACATAAATTATCTTTTTAATTCAAAATTTTATCAGGTTGGTTAAAGTTATTTATTTTTTTTAGTATAATAAAATCGTTTGTACATACTTTATTGCTAGGTACATTTAAATTCAGGTGCCCTAAATGTTGGCAATACAATTGCCTCACCAGACACATGATATCACACCATATAAACAGCTTTTAATAGTGCTGCACAAATCTCCTTAGAAAGGAGATTTTTAGTGTTGCACCTACCAGACGGTTCATTATAGACTTTGTTTCCTTCTTTTTGCCATTAAGGATACCAGTATTGCAAAAGTTTCTCATGAAACTGATAAGATGAGCAGGAGTAGTGCTATTCCGTATGGTGATAAGTCGTAAAGTATTTTTGGTATAACGATTCTTATTCCCTATCCAGTAAGCTGCAGCTGCTGATAGTTCTAATTCACTTTGATCAAGTTTGGATAGTTCAACAGATACTAAAATAATATAACACTTGCTCTGTGTTGAATAGGACAACAATACGGAAATTGTAAATCATATACAATAGAGATTCAGTGACCTTAGTTGGTGACAATTGGGTCAATGTTGGCTGTATGCTCGTAGATATTTATGGCATATAGACCGCACTGAGTTGACGTGTCGAGTAGCCAATTTATTTTGATATCACACAGTTCAAAGTCCTTTAAGGAATTGAAATCGGTAGTATTGCTTTCTAATATTTATAAGATACTATAACTTATCGGTTGTCGGAAACCTGTGATGACTGTGTAAAGTAGTAGTAAACGTTTAATAATATTGCTGTACATTGTTTAGACTCACAACCCACCGCCTCACCCTCTACTTATCCGTGTGGTAATAGATTAAAAAAAAAAACTTTGCAGGACAAAAATACTGGCAAACTTGAAATTAAGTCTATTCTAACCCATCTGGTCAACGTGGTGTTACTACACCTCCTTCTCATGAAGGAAGTTTTGGTTAGTTCTGATCAAAACCTCCTTTATGAGGAGGTCCAGCATTTTACTACTAGTCTGTTACTAATTATCAAAACTACAAAAAATAACTTTTTGTTTTTAATATAAAATATGCTGATTTCAAGACCCGCTTAGTACAAAGTACAGCCAGGCCCAGTCCACTTCACAGTTAAACGTTTTGCACGATCAAGATTAAACTTTGTTCATTTGTTGCAAAAGTTGCTAGACTAGTAAGTTGCTATTGCCATAGTAATTGCTTATGCCAAGAAACAAATATTCCTGATGAAGGCATTCTTACTAATAATTTGTTACTTACTTTGAACTTACTTGGTACTGAATAAAGTATGCATGTAGGTATTGTAAGTCGATTATGACTAAGTTTGGGTGGATTGATATATTCACAAATAAATAATTAATTTGTTCAAATTAATGAAGTCAAGTCAATCAAATTAGAAATATTTTTATAAAAAACTAACTTGACCCTGATATTTCACTGTATATTTTGCATTGATAAGAAATAAGGAACAAAAGTGATGTAAAAATAGTTTAATATCATCTTTTAAGCGTGTTGTAAATCTTGTCCAAATTCAAACTCAATTGCCACTATATTGCTACCAAAATATATTAAAATACACTAAACAACGTAACATTTATATATGTTGTAGTCGAAATATACATAAGTAAGTTCTTAGAGAATACTAATTTTAATACCTTTGTTACATCAATAAGCCCTAAAAAATAGTTTTAAACCCTACCAAGTAGAACTGAAAATATCAATTACATTCAATCCTATTATACGATTATTAGAAGGAACGTGAAGTTCTACTTATTAACAATTTATCTATTTCTCCCCAAATGGATGAAAACGTGCCCACACAAATTAGGTGCAAATCTGTGACGTGAATAATGCCTACATTTTGCACACACCTGTCCAAAGTTGCAGGGCTACTCGTAAATTATCATTTTCCTGTTTAGATCGCATCGTGACCAGAATGCAGTCAATTGCCGTCCACTTGTGTCCGTATTACGTATATTGGAAATTATAATCTCTAGTCAGTCTAGTTATCAAAGCACAAGCTCTGATTAGTTTGAAACTAGATGACGTTGTGTGTCAAATATCAGAAATATTAATTATTTTATTATTATTTTTTATTGGCAATCAAAATTGTATGTTATAAAATTTATAGGTACGAGGTAGGGCTCAGCAGATTTTTGCTCGATCGGTAATCATTTATAAATAACATAAGCCGTAATATTTTTAGTCACATACAGTTTTCTATGCTATGATACTTACGTTCAATTTGTCACCGTTGTTAAGAGAGTTAAAAGTAATAGTAAGATTACTATTAGTAAAGGCTAGGAAGATTATTTGTAATTGGCTACTATTTTGACTGAATTTATTTGAATATCAGTTTTTTCATGGAGCAACTGATATCGGAACTTTGTAAACCTGAGGATGAACTGAATTCTAAAGTTGAACTAATTGTCAGTGTATTTGAGGGCACTTACTTCGTAATAATGATAGCCATAGTTATTGATGACAACCGGAACCGACACGCGACGCCTTAACGTACTCTCCGAGGTCCAGATGTAAAACACCGCCAAAAGTAAGAGTAATCTTATAAATCACATCAAATTACTAAAAAATTTCTAAGAGAAATAATGTTTATCTCTTGTAGTGGATATCATTATAAGTAGCATTTACATAAATATACATGTACTAAGTCATATCCAAAATGCAAACATAAGCTGTTATCGCCTCAGTATTATGTGTTAGCAGTTTCTAAAAATGAAACTTACACACTCTTTTGTAACCGTCAGGTTATACTCAATAGCGTTGTAGTAACTATGGCTATTACACGTAATAGAGGCCAAAGGGGAAACTTTAAATGTCCATGTCATGTGCACATTTCATAGGTCGTTAGTATTCAGGGAACGACTTTGTAATGTTCGCCAAGCTAGGACAAAGCTTTAAAGGCAATACAATTTCTGAAATTATAGTATTATCTAATGAAGGCTAAAACGGTAGAAAAGATTAAGATGTATGAGTATCTTAGTAAAAATTTTAGATGGCAAACATATATAGTCCAGGTACATAAACTGTTGTCATAGAATCAGAACGTTAACTTCGTCGGCTATCGTCTGAACTGAATTGAGGTTTATAATAAACGAAACGGCTATTGTTGGATTGCTCTTCAGTAACTCAATATCCGAAGTAATTTATGACCGGTAACTGCGTCTTCGACTCATATTGAGATATATTTTTGGCTCTAGAGCAAAATCTTAATTTCGATCGACTTGGGAATTACTGATTGTACTATAAAACTGCAGCTGATCAGTATTACTAGCGGTATTTATCGGTACTTACGATCAGTAATCAGCTAGTATTGTTTTTATGTTGGGTTGTAAAGTTGCCAAGGTTTCTATTATTTTAAAGTCGTGTTTTGTTTGACCACTTATCAAAATATAATTAACCCCAAATGGATTCAAATTATAATTAGTGTTGCTAAATAACAACCATTAACAATTCCACTTTGTAAGAGACGCAGGAAATTATAACATTAGATATTATCAGCAGCTTATTTGTATCCTTTCACTATCTGGAGGTGGGCGTGCGCATACTTAAGGTGCAATAATCGTGACCGGACACACCCGAACTACTGAGACGGAGATTGCCGAGTGACCTGCCGCCATCGTCGTGATACTTGATTACATGATCTATACCATTGGGTGTGGTTTTGTATTATTCTTTTGATTTCATAAAATATTAACGAATTACTTTGTAAATTGTTCTCGTGATCTCTAAATATCACACCTTCAAGTAATGATGAAAACATACCAGGGATACTTCTTTTTCACTCTTAAGGCAATTTCTACTTTCCAGATTCGTTTTTAAATTGAGATTAATATTTAAAATAATGATATGTTCAGTTCAGGCAGCGGCGGAGTGTGCGTCACGATAATGTAGGCCTGCCGCTGGTCCCCGCCCCGCTGCCTTCAAGAACAGTTTCGTATAAACTTTAATATAACACCATTTTGCTTGAAACTAAGCAGAGCTTGTACTATGATAGCTAGATTGTCTGACAGAGCACATATATATATATATATATATATATATATATATATATATATATATATAATATTATACATGTAAAACACCCAAACTTTGAAAAAAAAATTCAGATCACATAAACATTTGGTCCAATCCGGCAATAGAACCCGAGACATTGTCACTGCGCCACCGAGGCAGTCTATATACATCTATGTATTGGAACGCGCCGCTGCCTGTGCCACCACCGCCGCACCGCTCCTTGTAACTCCTGAGGGTTCCAGGGGCGACTGTTTCTCTTAGCCAAAACGTCAAAGTTATAACAAAAGTTTAAAAATGCTAAACAAAACCAATTTGCCAATAACTCAAGAGAATAGAGATGTTAGCGATTGTAATAAAAGATTGAACGTGAAACACAAAAGTAAAAATATCAGACTACTCTCATTATTTTTTCATTGTCAATATATTTTTCAAATATTAGATAGGTGTTACCTAAGCCTTATATAGCGTATATTCACTCAAAAAAGAAGGGGAAATATTTGTCTTAGAATTGTCTTTGCACCAGATATTATATATTTTGACCTTTACTCTTGTATTACAATTGGATTATATTATATAAGTATTTAAACATGAATCTTAACAGTAAAATGATACATCCCAAAATTTAAAAAGTATAATAGGATCTGTATTTTTCTTTATATTTAGTCACTTTCTTAAGGATTTTTTAAATTTAAATTCACATTGTAAAACATAGAAAAGATAGCCGTAGTCAAATTTCTAGATAATCAAATTGCATTTCTATTTCACCTGCATTGAAATGTAATTAAATTGTTCTGTATATAAAGTAACTTTTTGAAAATAACATACATATTCTCTTCAAAAAGGAAAGGAAACGAGTGGAACGTAAAGTGCAAATCACGAGCATTCTAACAAAGTATATATCCAGTTATTTCTACATTGTATTCATCATGGCGGACTAGCCCCGAGCCGACCGAGGGCACACTTAATTGACACAAGACCGGTCGAGATAATTTCATTTTATAAAGCTGTTATTAACGATAGCTGTGAGCTGGACATGGACTGATCATTCAAATTCTTAGTTGAATATCAAAATAT
This sequence comes from Hypercompe scribonia, assembly GCA_949316085.1. Taxonomy (NCBI): domain Eukaryota; kingdom Metazoa; phylum Arthropoda; class Insecta; order Lepidoptera; family Erebidae; genus Hypercompe; species Hypercompe scribonia. Next base: position 6,306,383 of record OX438972.1, on the reverse strand, counting down.
TTGGAGAGACATAGGGTTAACTCAAAGTATATTTTTATAATAAACTAAGCACTAAAAAATATCACTTAAACCATAGATGACAGAATCGACGAACGGTTTAAATATTTAAGTTTAGAAAACGTAACAAATAAATTTTTGGTAAAGATTACAAAAACCAACAAGCACTAATCAAACCATAACTCATTGACAATAATCTTAAGTGGTTAAGTACTTACAGGAAATATATTTTGGTATTTCTTGTACATAAATTTAAAATTGACAGACAGGTAAGGCAGTTGGCCTGAATAACAAAAAACAAAGGAGCATAAAATATCTCCCATTTTAATTGAATGTCATTTATTAACTAATGCCTCAGATCAATCGGCCTCTTTGAAACCTTAATTATGTTTATACGAAACCATTAATTCGTGGACGAGTTCGGTTAATCGATCCATTTAAAGTAGATAAATACATTCGAAAGTTTTAAATGATATGAAAAAGATTTAGAGAATTTAGAGATTTTAGCTCTGAGTGCAGCCTTATTAGGAATAAAATGATGACGTTTCTTTTCATTGCTCATAAAACTCGACATCGTATTCAGTTATATACAATTATACGCTGTGTACGTTAAACGAATAACTAGTGTTATACATGCATACATAATGAAACACTTTTATGAATTGGACAGCATTATTAAACTGTTGTGTAAAAATTAAAAGAGACTCAAAATTATAGGACGGGATGAAGTACCGTACAAAGGGTTAATAATCGGTTTAAATTCCAGCCATCGAGTCAGGCATTAGATTGCGCCAGAACGAATTTCGAACCCAATTACGCGAAGTGACTGTGCAGTAATAATCGATCAAAACGAAGAATTTAAAACCAGGTGCTACCGAAAGAGAACTGTCGAGACCCTCCATTGCGGAACGAATGGAGCATGTCAATCAATTTAATTAATCATTCAAATTATTCAAAGGTCTTATTTCTGTCGAAATTGGTGGCGATATTCTCATGAAAATAGGAAATACGATAGTAATTTATAATTAACAATTAATACTGCAATATTCCGAGTTAAGCTTGATATAATAATTATTGAATTAAAACGGATATTGGAGGAAGGAATACATCCGCTGGTTACTAATGACTAAACGACATGAAATCGATTATAAGAGGTTGAAAAATAATTAATGTTTTTGAACAATATTATATCAATTGTTTCGAACGTGTGGTGCATTACATAACATCAATATAATCAACCAAGATTAAGTTAAATGAGTATTACAGGAATCTATTTAATTTGTTGTTCCTTTACGAAAAAATATGTAACATACATATATTTACTAAGTAGGATTAGTTTGAAATGAAAAATAATTTACATTGTAAAAAATTACGAACCCTTAGACTAAAACAAAAATTCACGAATAGCTTCAAATACAGTTACTTGAAAATCAGAAAGAAATATTTCGAAAAGAATAATATATACAAATAGTGAAATAGGTTGAAGTAAAATATGTACAGACTGCACCTTGCTCACTTTTAATTTCACCGCTTTTTGCTATTCTATGCACAATTGTATACTGACCCGCTAAAAATATGATTAGAAACTTTAATTTTATCGATTCAGTAAACAATTGTCTTATTTAATTGCAAAGTTTTATGCCCTGTAGCATTTATATAAAGTTGATTACTACATTATTAATGGCATAGCTTATTAGTGTTAGTTGAGCAATATTTTCATCAGCCTTTGAGAAACCGAGTGTGAATCAATTGAACTAAACTATTGACGCTATAGGTGTTAAAATAAGGCTGTAAGCTTTAACTGTACGTTCATTCAAATGTCGTTAAATACGTAGCCCATTCAAATGTTCCACGGTTAAGCACGCCGCGTCGTGCGCTGTACTTAGAGTTTATTTTATAAAAGACTATAAATTGAATGCAAATGTTTTCGTCCAGAATGTTTAATTTTAATTTTTACACATATAGTACCACATTAAAAGCGAAAGAAAGATAGCTTGTGACACTATAGTTGGCGATTAACATTTAATGGACAATAATTATACTTTATTTAAGTAGAGCGTAGAACATTTGAAGGTATTAAGGTAGTTAAAAGATTTGTGATATGATCTAGATTTCTGAATATATAAGGTGGGCTAAGAATTCGTTAACATTTGAATCTAATATTCCACACAAACATGTTACGGAAGTTCTTGGGACCGATACCGCTGGAATTTGCTGGCTACTATCGTAACACATGGTTTCAATAATATGGAACCACTTGTCACACATCCAATGAGTCCCTGTCGGTGGTTAAAGCCATGTTTTCGGAAAAGCTGATTTCGAGACGTAAAGACATTCCATGACCACCCAGAAGTCCAGATCTATCCCCAGCAGACTTCTCTTTATGAGATTATTGGAAGAATCGTGTCTACATTATCAAACCAAGTACACTACGTGAACTGTGAACTATGTATTATTTGATAGTATATCAAATGATTTTTTATGATTTTTCAAAAAGTTAACTAATTCGTGGCCCACCCTATATGACACTTTTTCCATTTCAGTTCTGCGGTACAAAAGTGAAGAAATGAGAGCAATGAATAAAACCCATGTTTAACTAATCGAAGATATATGTACACATGAATTGTAGAACTATAATTCCAGTACAAACCAGATGACGTATCTGTGGGGACAATCACCCTGCATTCCATGTATGTGCCATCAGCGGTCACCATGTGAGGCGATGCGCTTTACCGCGATTCGCGACACCTACTGCGATAATGATTTATGAATATTAAAAATTGTTCTTCGAATCGAGTTTTTTGATATTAATATATTTAGTTTCCAAGATCCGTTTGTTCTTAAATCTTTGTGAGTTGTTGAATTAAAACAATTAAGATATACCTACACGCATCAGTTTCAAGTCAGAAGATTGATGTTTCTATTATTATTGGCGGTTATATATATGTAAATAAACTGTATTTTTCTATTTCTGTAATGTCTGACAATCAAAGCAATATTCCTAACTTTATATATTATGTAAAATTATACTCATTTTCAATTGTTAAAGTATACATTTAAGACAAAGTTCTTTAAACCATTTACATATATATTTTTTGAGTTCCTCCAGTACAGTTTTTTTGTAAAATCTTCTATTTTCTTTCTATCACTCTCTTTAATTTTATTATTTAGGTATCTCAATTATTTTCTCACTGCAACTTCAGTTTGAATACTTTTAATCAAAATTTGAATTAAAATGTAAGTTACTATTATAAGTGTATAATGACACACTCTTAGACAATGTCAGCCACGGTGGCCAGTCTCGACGGAAATTAGGTCACTACGTAGATATCATACTACTAAATTGTGTGCGCAAATACAAGTGCTCTCTGTTCCCTCAATTACACAATCTGATAGTCTGGCCATCTGATGCGACCGGGGAGAGACCAAGTGCAGGACCGACGACTTTACATACTCTACGAAGCACGGGGGTTAAGATCCCAACTTACAAGCTCCAAGCTATTGAGCATTTCTGTGACCAGAAAACTTTAATAACAATTTTTTCCCCTAGTCTTGATCGTGAGTCCATGCCTACCGCTAGACTAATAGGAACGTTTTAGTGTATAATGATGTAGTATCTACTTATGTGTTAATGCCCAAATAGGTTAATGGTAATGTAAATAAGGTATATTAAACACTCACATTTTGTTGGCTACAATTATAATAATACTTACTGCCGTGTGATGTGGCTGTCAACGAGCATATTGTGCTTCTAATAAATATATTTGTATTGTCCTAAAATATAGATCAATTACAAACAGACATAGAATAAATGATCGTACTCATCACACAATAATTGTCTTGAGTGGGGATCGTTACCTCTGATTAAGTAGTCAGGATCGCTAACCACGGGAACCGGTTCGTGATCATATAGTTCCGTTTAGTTCGTTTCAAGTGTACAGAGACTACACAAGTACTCAATGAAATACTTACTAAAAACGTTATTAACACATGTATTTAAGTGTCGTAAATTTAAATGTATATATTCAACTAGAACATAATCAAACGACATCTGAAAGAGTTATTACTTACGGGTAACTTTGTTTTCAGTGCAGATGTTGTAACAAATTTACGCTTAAGAAAGACATAACATTATTAGTAATGCTTGAGGTACTTCTTCATCTTTCTTTTTTTGTTTAAACTTTGGCAAGCGAATATCTTTTTTCTAAGGGAAAGTCCATGATCAGCAATGAACTATTAAAGGCTCTTGATGTGTGAAGTGTTTGGTAAACGGAGCTTTCACACTAGCTTTGTCAACTATTGTTTGCACATACTATGTCATTATCATCATCAACAGTCTTTTACAATCCACTGCTGGACATAGGCCTCTCCTTAGAAAGGAGGTTTTGGTCTACTATACCTCGCTGGCCAGACAGGTTGGAATCAAGTTTTCCTTCTCTTTGTAATGATGTTGTCTTGCATAATTTGTTCACTTAGTTGCCTTTTACGATACCCACGGAATGAATGTGGGTGGTAACACTATGTATTCTTAATCCGTCACCTCACGGATAACATATGATTTAAATAAGTCAATCGTGTTTTTGTCACTGCATCGTATACCTTACGAGTACATCTGTCGCACCAAAATCTGAGTATCGAATTTATTTGGCCACGGACTTGACGTTTTAGCTAACAAAGTTTATAGATAGGTACATACCTCATTTTTTTATAGGGTCCGTCTTCTTATCATTTTGTGAAAAAAAAATAAGAGCGAGGGTGAATTAAACATCATTCCCAAATATCTACTGCACAAAAACAAAGTCAAGTTTCGATTGTTTAATTGACAGTTATTATTTATTGGAAGACTCATCGGTAAACCTTGATTGGTACACTTAATTGAAAGAATCTTCTACGATGTAAAAAATTGATGTAGTACAGTAACCAATTATCGTCAGGCAAATAGAAGTTAAGAAACTGGACGCAAGGCGACCCTTTGATTCTGCGCTTGTGTGAGTTGAGCCTTATAGTAACGATGTACTCGTACATCAATACAATCATTATAATTAAGTGTGGGGGGTGCGCTTAAAAATTAAAAACTGGAGTAAGCTCGTCTAGTAAGTGCAAGATGTATCAATTGTCTTCTGTAACAGGCTACAAACTCATATTTTGATCATATAATGTTACTAGAGACCATAAATGCATATATACATACGTTTACTCTTACATTGGCACTAATGTTATATTCTGACATTATACCTGTTTTAGGATACTTCGTCATCAGACCGTTATAGAGTGGCACACATATACACACTTGTATCTCTCGCAAAAGGAAATAAAAAAAATATAAATTTTCAAGATTGTTTATTTTATAAACAACTTACTTCACAAACAATGCCATAACATTTGACTTTAGAACCTTTAAATACAACATTTATACTATAGCTAAATATAAAAAAAAATATTCTAATATCACAGATATTTTTATAAACACTATATTCGCTTAAAGTTTAAATATATCATCTGTTATTAAAATTCATAATAATATTTATGATTATGTCTATTATTTGTCTTTGTACATTTTTAGCGGTATTTTTGTAAAAATAATATCACATTATTAGTCATTTCCAATTATACATTAAAAAAAATTTTTCGAATTTTTTATATTTGTTTAACTTTGTTTCGCACTCTTTATATTTTACGGAAGACTTTAAACAGTCGTATGTTGACAATATACTCAGTTTAATATAAAAGTTATGCTATCTTGGGCAGAACTTAAAATGGGGGAATAGAAAACAATGTAGCGACAGGAACCTGAAAAAAAAACACAAATTCTTAACGATTTATGAATTGAGTGATGATTCTTACTGTATCACTATAATGTAGTGTTACCATTTTTTTTAGAAAAGTTTTGCGCTGTATAAATGTTAAGAGTTGTAAGATTTAGGAATCATCACAGAGATGAGACTACCATGATGATAAAATTAGATATTATCGGGGTTACTTATATTGTAATAATAGTGATGTATGGTGTACGGTTTAAAATTTCGTGCTGAGTTATGCTGAGTCAAGATTGACAAGTTCTCAATAATTATTTTTATCGTCCTCCATTACTTCAATTCAACTTTGACAATTACTGTCAAACCTTAATGTTTTTTCTGTCGTTAAACGATCTTTGATGATATAAATTTGGGGTCATAAAGCAACAAAAAAGTGGGATAAGGCATTCAGTGTTCACCAGTTTTTGTAATTAGCAATAACTATTTTTAAGATACTGTAGTGACAGGCGATCATAAATTCTTAAACTAGAAATATAAATTGTAATAAATCTTCATACCTCGTAGGATCATATCGTGTATCAAACCCTGGCACATTCACAACATTCCATTCGTCTTTAGCTTTTGCATAACTGAAGGATATTTGATCCCGGAATGTTTCTGGAGCCAATAGTTTCATTTGTTCTAAATGTGAGTGAAATTCTGGGACTAAAGTTAAATTTTTCTTCAACATATGTTCTGCAAAAAAATTTCGTTGTTAATATTTACATCTATGGTTTTTTAGTCTTACTTATTTTTATGGTTTAGGAGGCAAATACGCAGACGGATCACTTGATAAACAGTGACTATTGCCGCTCAAAAATTTGAAGTTACAAGAAATACATTTATTTCTTCAATGTTTGTAGATTGTTGCTTTGCGAAAATATTGCAACGCGACCGTTTCTTCCATTTATTGGTAATGTGATGCAAAAAGTTTCTTGAAAAATGCAACTTATATTTTGTATAGAAAATACTTACCAATAATAAAACCAACGGAGACGTCATCAGGTAACCGTATTCCTTCACAGATACTGATGAACCGGCCACCACTGTAAATATATTAAGTGTTAAAGAATTGCAGAAATAAAAATGAAATATGTTATTGATTACACTTAAAACGCGCACGAATCCACAGTCTATAATTGTTTTAGGTAACAAACGATAATAATGTTTCGGACATCTGACATTAGTTAACTAAGCAGAATGGGTAATAGACAACTGATATAAATACAAATATCCTTTTTTTTTAAATACATACTTATTATACATAATATTTCATCTGTTACCTTGGGAGTTAAAAATCAATTTAATTGATTGTACGATACAAAAATCTTAGCTTAATTTCTCATTAAATGTGTTGAGCTTTGTTCATTAAGAAATGTTTGTCTAAAAGTATATTAAAAGTGTCTAAATAAAAAAAAATCATTCTGTTTTTATATTCTATGTAAACTGGTAAAGTCATGTTACGAAGGGTTTCATTTTTAGGCAAAACATAAAATTTGTAGTTCGACGGTAAATTTGAAGTTACTAACAGGCAGTCATTATTTTTGGTCGCAAAAACTTTATCCATTAATTTACAAAAGGGATAAAAATTCCTCATTATGGTGAGTGTGAGAAGTTTGGTGGGAAACCCTTTGTTAAATTTAACGAAGTCCATATAATAATTGTGTTATTATGTTTTAATTAGAAAGTTTTTAGTACTCACCTTGCAACAGGTAACATTTTCAAAGCCAAACTTCTGCTTATGCAAAATCCAGCACCGCCCGTGGCGAACCAAAATGAGAACATCAACTGAAACAAATTAAACTTTTATAACAAAGTTTTAAAATCAATTCTGTTGAAAGCCAACTTATTCATTAGGATAATATTAGAAGTGGATTTAATGGATATTTTGCCGGTGAATTAGTACCTGGTTGGTAGCCTTTTTATATATTTTAACTGGTTCGTAAATAGAAGTCCGTCCCAAGTACCAGTCTTCTTGATGATTATACTTTTGTAGAACGCTGACCAAACGAGGCACGTTCACGTAGTTATCGTCGTCGAAATGACAGAACCATCTGTTGGATAAAAACATTATGTTATTAATATTGTAAATAGACTTAGCTATGTCAAGTTTTTAACAATGAACAGTAACTATTTTTCTAAGTCAGGTGAGCCTATCCTAATAGTTTGCCATGTTTTTATACCATTAAGGCTATTCTATTGAATAAGTTCACCTGGTAAAGACTAGCTGTTGACAATTATTTAAACTGTCGTCGAACCAGAACAAAATCCCGCTATTACGGAATATAACCAGCATTATAATTGAGGGTACGTAATTATCTATACACGGTGTTTACAAAGTTGTGCGCCTAAGAATTTGCTCCTGGTGGCAATAATTAGAATCACGGTATAATTTACTGACATTATGCTTGGCGGCAAATAACAGGAGCTGCGTACACGCAACCCGTGATCACATATTGCAATATGGCGTACGACAAGTGGCCGTGAATCGCCTACTACAATTTGTAATCTGTATTGAGTTTCTTACATATCGAGTTTGCATTTGTGAAATTGGATCGCTCGACGCGTATATCTTGTGCGACAGCTGTTTAATTGCGGGTCGAAGGTATTTATTACTGCGTGGACCTAACTTTAAGTATATTATTAGCTGAGCAAGAGCTGAACGAATTATGCCGCTTACTATATTATTTCGATACCCGGCTGTAATAACTGTTCTGAGTACTTAAGTATTGTGAGAGCTTCAAATAAACTGTATGATTTATAGACGTATTTATGATAGGTAGTAATCATGACCTATCCTGTTGATATTTCGAGATTCTGTTATTGTTTTATCGAAACCAAAACTTAGTATTTCGAGAAGCAGATTATGTTAAAATACTGGTTTGCGCTTTGTAACAATAGATAAAGTTTTGAAAATGAGATTATCTTGAAATACACATAAAATGTTAAACATATATTTACAATAAAAAGTATAATTCAATACACGTTTTAATTTTATGAAAAAAAAAACAATTTGCTTTTCGTATTGAACGGCTTATAGATTAGCTGTGGCAAGAGCAAACACTTTATTTTAAAGACTAACAAGAAAACCAATAAGGACGCCTCTTGCATAAGCAATATCTGCATTTGAATTTAATAAAAACGAACACAATATAATACTATAACAGCGTGTGTGTCAATAGTCTTTATCCATCAAATACACACAACAGCAAGGCAATAATTGTAACACTATTATTACTTCAAGGAAAACTAGAAATTAATGGCCCATGGTAGTAAGTACAAGTACAGAAAAGACATATGCGAGTATATATCACTTTAATATCAATAAAATGTTCAAGAAGTTTTTTTCGGCTCACAACTACAATAAAACCGACTTTAAGATGGCTATTAACTTCACTTGAGAGCAATAAATAGCAGGAAGATTAACGTTTGTCAGTCGCATGGACTTTACTGTATTTTTGCACACACTAAATAAAGCAATAGTAACGGATAAAACTATCCTATTTAATCCCTACTTGAATTATACATCTGAAACTAACTCTGTTTGTTACCCTTTCATGGCTAAGCCGCTTAACACCTTTTAATGTAATTTCGCATAGCCACTTCCGTTCTTGAAGAAGAGTATAGTCTACTTTTTAGCAACCTAATCTGGGGCCATGAAGCTAAAAGAGTTAGTTTTAATAATCGTTTTTGTTTTTCCTTTTAGATTCACTGTCTGCCATCAGGGTGTGTAGAATATGGTATAATGTAAAATTATGTTGTAATTTTCGTGACTACAGTACTGTCCTCACACAATATACTTTTAGCTGTTAACTAATACCCACCTACCTACCTCAAATGGACAAAGAAAATTAAAGTTTTTACTCAAGTGTTAATGAAACGTAAAACTTAGACTTAACTTCACTAAAACTATCTTTTCCTTCCATGAAGATTTAACATGTTTCAGATTAAATATTGAGTGTATATAATACATATTTTGGTACATAACACGAGACATGTCTCCCATTACTTTGGTGTTTGCTGCCTACCTTGTAATGAAGTCTTAGTATTTCTATTTCTCCAGTAACTCAACAGGCGTTTCGATATAAAATCTACAAATGGGGTACACGAACATTTCATGATTGTCAATAACAAATCGATTATGGTTAAATACATAATATCATTGATTTTGGATAAACCGGTTAATATCGAAAATCAATAAATCTGTTCTTTTCACCAATAACAATCTGTATAGATATTAATTTAAATGTTGTTAGCGAAAATTAGCGCGTTTCATCAACAACCTTAACAGCTTGGCGAGTATTTAAACTTATACTTATTTGTAAAATGATGTTTAATAAATTAAAAAAATACATTTACACCAAAATCTTCATACATTAAATATGTAAACATGGTACATAATATATCAATTTTACGAAAAAAATCTACTGTTAGTAAATGGAAGTTAATGAATTTTATGAGTTATATTTTTTGACGTATAAAAACACGTAAATAATACATTACTATTTATAAGATAAAAAACTAGAAATTTTTTGACTCGCTCGTAGATAGTGCTATTATCAGAGATTGACATTTTTTGTAATGCGTGCGACATGAACGGGCTATAATCCAATTAGAGTTCGCCAGGGACTAAAAGAAATGTTTGTGACAGTCGAAATAGATCACCAAAATTGGTTACAAATAGGAAAGCACTGTTCTAAAATATCTAACATTACAATTAAAAAATAAGTAAGAAGTTAAAGAAAATGACAGACAATTTAAGTCCGCAACAGAAATGTTAGATCTTTCGTTTATCTGCAAAAGAGATGTGTGCTTATTTGTCAACGTGAAAAAGTCTGTCGACCTTAATGATTAATCAATCAGATTATATCAATTTTAAGTTTTAGTTTTTTTGAGTTCAGTTAGATTCATCTTTCAGGTAGGTACACCCTTACACCCCAACACACGACCCACAAATATAGCAAGGAAAGCCCCGAATACAACATAAGGAAAAATAAAAATAAATTAGATCTGTTAATTTGCAGGAAAAACAGGCATCAACGAAACATACGAAAATACGAAGACAATCACGGAAAATGGCGTAGTGTCTGTCCTCCCTTTATCCCCGGTATAAAATCTAACGGTGTCTTTGACCTTCTGACTACAATAGCTTTCAGCCTATTTAGTTTGTCCACGTTTCCTGGTATAAAAGACTACATATCATCGTGTAAGATATTTGTTCGAGATATTTATCCAATTTTATTAACCTACAGCATGGTGCTTAAAGCATGATTGTGTTATGCTTACATAACTAGGTACTTAGTGCAGGTGTGAAAATAAAGTTGTGTAAATATAAGACAAGCTCGGAATCCGATGATACTCCTATATCGAGAAGTAAAACATTCTAACGCGTCGGTTATAGATGCTATAGCTTTAAAAAGTAAAATTTATTTGATTATCACATAAAAAGAAAACTGTTTTGTTGGTTACAAATTAATAATTGTAATCGCAAAACCTAGCATGGCAGAAACAGATCTTTACTTGATGTTTCGCGGTATTAACAAAAATAGACATCATTTTCTTATATTGTCGATATATTTTTATTATTCAAGCATTGTTTCTAAATGCACAGTCTGTAAGTGAATAGAAAACCCAGTATTTGTTGGCATATCGTTAATAACAAAATGATATGTTGAACAGCTACTACAGTACCTACATCGTCAGTTTCGAGAAACTGTTTGACATTGAAAAGAAACATGATACTGATACATTTGGAGGGCCCCTTCAGGTCAAGCAACGGTGGGAATACAGTAAGACACAAACAAAAACATTAGTTCTGTGTAACCGCGTGAAAATTATTGGGAGCCCAAAATAATATTGAACATGCTCTCGAAAAACCATTAACGTTTGTTGTTTGTGTTTGACCGTTGAGCTTCGTTTGTGATGCTCTTGTAGTGATTAAAAAATACCTTCGAGGCGCTCAGTTTAGCGTTAAATACTTTTCGTACTGTGTACGTAGCTGCAGTTTATATTATAGAGATTTGGAGTGCTTTGCAAACACTATATGATAGATCAATATGAGATATGTAGTTGAAATTATGAAATATTACAAGAATTAAAATAAGATAAATAGGCAAACTAGCTATCTGATGATTAAATAGATGATCGGATAAAAAAATTCCACGTGGTTCAAGCTGTTCTTCGTTAACGATTTCAAATTATTTCTAATTTTAAATATCTCTCTTTCCTGTGTACTTGTCAAATATATTATTTTCAATAAATAAAATAGTATTCAATAAATTTTTGAAAATATGAATTAGTGTTTTAATGTCAGAATATTATTTTTATAATGTAATCAAAGAAAAATATAATTTATATGAAGAAGCCTTTCGTCGATAATTCTTATTTTTTTTTAGAAAAGTAATAATTTATTCGAAAATTTTCGGTTAAAATTATATATGACTATTTGAAAAATTTGAAAGGCCTTTTAACTAAGCCTTTAAACGTCCATCATTCGTTAAAGTAAAGTTTGAGTTCAATATTTAAAGAGATGGTTCGTAAAACAGAAGTTGAGAGCGTTTTGTTTTCACAGAACACAAAAGCTTGCTCACTGAGCGCACCTGATTAACTAAACCGTTTAGAAAAACTTTGAATGAGCGTTCTATTAAAAAAATATTGCCGCAGCTTAAACATACAACCGTTCGCTTCAACTTACGATTTGCAAAGCTTCTATTTTTGTTTTAAACTCATTAGGAGAGATCTCGAGACCCGTACTTCAATGTTTAAACTGCAGCAAGAACGAGATAAAAGATAACTAAGCTACTGTAGGCAAGCATAATTAAATAAACACATAGTTGTTTCATTTAAAAACTCTTATTTCATTATTTAAAAGTTTCACAGAACTGAATACTGCTACATCATAGGTACAAAAGGTACCGGGCAAGAATTATTTCTTATTTTTAAAAACAATGTCTGCATTACCAACATATCCTTTGTCGTGAAGGAATATATGGATCACACAAACTGTTGTCCTACGTGGATTTTGAACCCACATTTTCAGTGAAGTAGAGAGCGGCGTAACGACCGCTTTAACAACTACGCCTTCCGTGCAGTCAACAGATGGTCTCACATCAAAGTCATAAGTAAGTTTTTCGACTACAGGTTGTTTTTCTGATACAGAGGGCATACGAGTAGACGAGTCACTTGATGGAAAGTGGCTAGCGACGCCAAGACCGTTAGATTAATTGTAATTAACGGTTGTAATGTTTATATCAATCGATTTAAAAGACACCAATAACTGATACAATCTATTTAGACTAAACATCACTTTATTGTTGTATTTTTGTGTTCTGCCTGTCTATTGCTGTACTGTACTGATAGTACTATTTTACCAACCAACTGCCCTAGAGGTAACGGTTAACGTATGGGACTATCGATTAATAGGTATCGGGTTCGATTCCCAGATCAGGTTTAAAAATGTTATTGAGTTTGGTTACAAAAATACTTAATAACAGCCTGGAAGCCAGTTTGGAAGTTGGAGTCTTAACACTCGTGCCTCGGAGACCACGCAAAGCCATCCGTCCTGCGCCTGATCTATTCCCGTCCCATCGGATTGTGAGAGTGAGGGAACAGAGAGTGCACCTGTGTTAGCACACACACTTGTGTACTATAAAATCTCCTACGTAGTTGGTTGGTCTCCGCGGAGACTGACCGTTGTGTCCGAAATCGGATAGGAGTACATTACTATCTAACCAGTTAAGTACTTGAAATAGTTGATAATAATCTCTCTGCCAGTCGATCTAAGGATTATGTATAAACGAATGAAGGAGGTACAACTATACGAATAACAAGTAGGTATACTGTTGTACTGTTTCATTTTAATACGTGTTTTATAAAGGTATATAATTAGATTTAACTTCTTAACTTGAATTGAAAACAAAAACACAAGGTAGATTCAGTATTATAATGTGTAATTAATTATACACTGTAAAACCTAAATTTATAATTATAGTATAAATTAATTCTCATCCATCACTCAACCGAGAGCTAACAAACGTGGCTGTGATTGCGTTATAATTGTTCTGATGTGTCATTTTGATGAGTAAGGTATGCGATTGCAGACCATAATTGTGTATGTATTAATGCTTACGTTAATTTGAGAACGTTGGAGATGGTACACAGGTATTTTTCATCAACCAATGCAAGTCGTGCATAAAATGTTTAATTAATTTACTGCTGACTAAACTAAAAATGAGGATTGTTTACACACACGTGACGCAAAATTTCTGCGAATTGTCGGCTATTGATAAACATCTCCATGTTTCTTTGTTCAAGACTTGATTGTCAATAATTATATTTAATTAAATTTTAGTTTAAATATAATATTATTTATTAAATATAATAAATATAATAGCTCATATAAGATAATAAAATTATCTTATATGAGCTCATTTGATACACTATTAGCTTTGGTATGTGTTAATAATTTTTCAGAGATTTAATTTAAACTAATAAATAACATTATATATATAATAAACATACGCACAAAATTAAATTCAAACGGGGACTCTGATATTCAGTTGGTTAATAAAAAGTTAACCTGTATATTGCACCGAACGTCCTAAGAAAACATTTGCCTATTTTACAGTGACACTTTGCCAAAAGACAAAACGATCAAAACATTAAATCAGAAATATTTTCTCGAAAAAGTACAAATACATTTTTAGAACACAAACCAATAAATTATTTGATATTACATAAAAATAATTTCGCAGAAATAAAACTCCGGTTCTGTGAAAAATAGAAATGAAAATGCGATAAATAAAATTTCAGTTAAGTTTGAAAATTAATGATACTCACTTTTTGCCACTTTCAAGGAAACGATCGTATTCCACGGACATTTTACAGCAGAGATGTTTTCGCTGATGCGAAGCAGAACAGTTCGTGTTTACCATGTGACCGTCTGTCAACAAAACATCTCTTATTGCAAACAAATAAAGACTAAAATTGAATAAAATGTCTTGTTCTGTCATAATATTATTGAAGTTAGCAAAAGTTTTGACTTACTCGTTTGATTTTGATGTTGGCGGTTTTCTGTGTCGGTGAAAAACCACGTCTGTAACAAAGGAAAGATTTGTTATTGATCAGATAGCGGTTTGCGTCATTTTTAGAAGAATATAACAAAGATAAAATTTATTATATTTGACAAAAGTACTTTTGTAAACTGTTTAAAGGTAAACGCTTTTTTTTTTTATGGATTTCGTAACCTAAAACTTCATTGCATAATACAATAATCTTTAATTTTACTGTTATTTGTGGTACTAAAATGTATAAGGAAACTTTAATTTATCTTTACCAAATAAGAAAAAGATATCTTTGACGGATAACAATCCATCATATGAAACGAGTACACACGACGATAAGATAAGAAGTGAACGAGACTAATGCTCATAAATCTGTAATCTTAGAAGTTAACTTTTGTTTGAAGGTAATTAGGGATATAATTAAGTTTAATCCTCGTTAACCTATTTATATTTTTTTTCATTTACGATTTGCATTCAAAGTCTAATCTATTTAAGAACTGTCGTTAAATTTCCAAATTACGTTACACTCTTTTATTTTATCTATAAATATTTACATTCATACATATTACAACTCCTTTTTACGGAGATACCCAGGTCCAGCAGTGGACTAAAAATAAATTTTGATCATGATGATAGGTATTATATGTAATAATATGTAAGATTTATTCGAATACAAGAAATCGAAGTTCATTTATTAGCAGCCATTATTTGCGTAAGTTATTTTTCTTTTAAGTCTTTGTTTTTTGGTATCAATTAATTATCACATAATTAATTTTTTTACCAAATAAGGTGAGAATTAGAAAACAAATGTGCTCTTCGAATGTAAAGGCACATTTTCTCGTATTACAACAATATAAGAGCTAAGAACAGTGTCGTTCAGGTTAACTTATCAAAAAATCTAAATCTAAATGTGTTCTTGCACTTACAAGGTATGGTGCAGGTACGGACAGTTAACTTAAAACAATCCTTAAAAGTAAACGAATAAAGTGATAAAGATTTTATAGTTGTCTAACAAAGTTACTTAAATAAATTTTATAATAACTTGGAATAAAATACTATTGTGAAAAGTTGCTTAACTCGAGAGGATCTCAAACAATGAAAACGCAACATCAATAAAAATACATTCACGATTTAATAGCTTTGAGCGGAATATAAATGAGTGTCACGTATTTTCTTAACACCTAAATAAATACTAATCCCTTAGGAATCATATACATACGTTGAGTAAACGTCGGATACTGCTTCGAATGTAAATATTTAAAGTTTATTTAGGAACTTATGACTGACTGATAAGGTTCTGCGAATTTATGTTTTTATGCCCTTTAGACCACCACGTCGAATTCTATCTTTATCAAGCTATCATTGTGCTAACGTAAAATGAGATATACCGATCATATTGCATTCAAACTTTTGTGTAAATGTTTTGAATTTTGATAGCGCTGTTTATCATTTGCGGATAAAAGTTTTAAAACAGTTAGCGTAATATGAGACACGGCAATCTGAGCATTTTAACATTTGCTTGATTACTGTTGCAAGATTACTGTGAAAGTAATGACTGTGAGTTGTTATACCTAATATTTCATAGAAGTCACTGCATTTTAATTTTAATGTAAGTCAATAATCGCCTGTGAATATATTAAAAATTATTACAGAATCGCATTGAAATGGAGAGGAGAAACATTGGCAATAAAATTCATGGTCTTTATTCTTAGTACGCCATTAATTTCCTTTATTAAAACAGTTTATTAACTTAAAGAACTATTAAACGTACCACTTGCCGGCGAGTCGGTGTAATGCTTGATCGACAGTTAACAAAAATAGCAATTAATAAATTTCATCTTATCAAGTATCAAAATACTTTCCGGCAAATTATTGTGAATGTAAAGTGTTTTGTAAACACATTTCACTTTTTTCAGTGAAAAGTATACGAGGTAATAATTTATAAAATGTGTTTTAACTGTGTAATGTTCCGATAAAGGAGGCTGTAATAACTGTAATGGGATGTAGGTACTTTTTATTGTAACAACTTTACAATGCAATATACATTATGTCTAATGATCTGTATTACAAATTAAATAATAAATTATAACATGATACAGACTCTGTATACATAATACTTTATTAGATTGTTGAAGTAAATATGTTCCTTTTTAATAAGTTAAAATAATACGCTTTACGTAGAAAATTGTGAAAATAAACATTTCACTATTACACTGAAACTTGTTCACTGAAATAAAATGACAGGAATTAGTAATTTAAAATTTTTAAACATCGTGTATTACTTTTTCTATTGATTTCGCTAACAAATTAACTAAAGCAAACGCACAAAGAAGTATTGTTAAAGAAACAGAATTAACAAAAAAGTCGTTATTAGCTAAGACATTATAAGAACTTAAACAGACACTAGAGTGCTCAAGATGACAAAAAAACGAGGAACGAAGGTAGTACAGAACACACTTTATACATATCTAGGAGAGTCTTATTTAAGATTAAAATACTAAATTATAAGCAATATCATAGAAGGTGTCATAAGAGCCGACTAAGGCAGTACACTACGCAGGACGATAACACTGCAAAGGAGAAGGGAAATTTGAAACAATCTTTCACTAAGCCAGCGTTTTATGGCACACCAAAATTTTCTTTATTAAATAGAAGTCTATTGCCAGCAGTGGACTATTAAAGGTAAAATAAAAAACAATACTAAGTCCGCTAAATAATTTTAGATGTAAAACGTTTACCCTAATGAATCGCAATGATATTTAACATTCAATTGTTGGAGGAGTGTAGCATTAGTTAGTATTTAGGGCGAAATGCCGCAATCTCGTTGTCTGTTGACAAAACACAACCCGACAAGCAATATCTTGTTCTGTAAATACCTTTCGACACCGATATAGATATTCTAAAAATGGAAATGTAAACTTTGTTTAGTTAAAATAGCGCAAAAATATTTCAATTTGACTGTTGTGTTTAAGTGTATCTACGATAACATAAGTATCGAAGATTAAAACTCACGTTTTTCAATATTTGTTAATACTCACTATTTTGTTTGCGTCTATCAAAAGATATTATTTAGTTTTTTGATTATTTTCCTTGCCGTTCGGCTCTTATTGGTATTGGTAGCGTTAGTCTTCCTTGAAAATGAGCTATCCAACACAACGTATTTTTTAATTCGAACCAGTACATTCAGAGATCATTGCGTTCAACGAATATTGTAACCGACGGAAGTAAGTTCTCGTAATCTATTTATACCTTTCTTTATGTTTCTTAAATCGAACAATCATAATGTGATTCCTTTTTTTTTTCTAGTATGACTACTGTCCCAACAATTCATGTATTACTCACTTATTACTCATCACTTATAGGTTGCCTGTACAGTTAAACTTTACAGATAAACCGAAGCGTGTATGTTGCACAACTGTACTGGTAGATCTTATAGTCAACTCAAACTTATCTGACGGGTGTATCTGTGCAGGTGAACTTGTCAGGTACGTTCTAACGTGTATGGCTAGCTGCAAAATGCTTAGAAATAATGAGAGGATTCTCGTTAGAATGATATTTGTGGTACTGGAAGTATGCTTGAAGAAAGAGAGTTAAAAGAGAAGGAGGAGTTGGAAGTTATAAGAATTTTGCTTTTGCACCTAATGGTACACCACCGGCTGAGGGCACCTGCGGGAAGGTTATTGAGCTCCAGTTACCACACTGACATTCGGTAAACTACGATGAAGAAACTGCTCAACACTGAATTTTCTGCGATTTTGTGGAATCATGTCGAGTCGGTCCATTTGTGCTGAGTATTCTTAAACTCTTTCGCTACTGCTCAATTTTGGGAACTTTAATTTTATAGTTACGAGAAACGTGTAAATTAAAAATCTGATTTGCACCATCCAGCACTTTCTCTGTCAGACAGCTGTTCAGTAAATAGCGTTAGACAGCGAAGCGTTTGTTCGTAGTGTGTTTGACTAAGGTGCCGAGATGCCTCAAATAACACTACATTATGTACAATCTACCTTACAAGGAACAGCAAACTGTTTTGTTTCAAACCTTAAGTTTTATCAGTAAATTTGGAAACTTGGTAAAAGATGGTAGAAGGGTAACTGTGTTTTAACTTTTAGAAATTGGATTCCTAATCGGTATAAATAGATTAGGCCAAATTATTCCAGTTGAAAAACCCAAGATTAAAACCTACTAATATAATTTTAATTACTATTTTAAATAAGATATAAGATAAGTGCCTTTGTAAATTAAGAGATGTGTTTAGTGAAGGTACATTACTATCATTAATCAATACCATATATCTATATTTAAACCTTTTAACCTGAACTACTTACTGTAATGAATCCTCCCCTCCTCATATTTACTAACTTTGTGAGCATTATTTAAAATTTTCAAACGCACCTGAATTTCGTATTTGTGTAAGATTTTATACTTTATGATTAAGCATGACGTAGTTATGATCCATCACTACATATGTGTAATTTAATTCAACGTTAAAAGTGCATTCATCACATTGTGCGCCGTTCTCTTTATACTCGTAGAATGAAACTGAACGAAACTCTAACAAACTTATAAAGAGTTTTTATAGGTTTTCTTTGTTTCAGGATACGTGATATTACATGTAAAACACTATTAATGTAACGATCTAATGAGATCAATATATAATATATTAGAGAAATATATTAAGTAGAAACAGTTGTCTAGCTTAATTTGTGTCATTGATTGCAGTTTTAAGCACTGTAAAAGTTTTCGTTTCACCTTTGCCTAGGTTTCATTCTATTTAATATTAAAAACAAAAATGAGATTTAAATTTTATAAAAGATTATGTGATATCACTTAGCCGTAAGAAATTTTTATTGATATTTTAAACAAATTTGTTCGCCTTATCTGCTAATCTTATTTTAGATTGTGGTCTGTTGTCGATTACGTTATTATGTAGAATTATGGCGGGTACAACTGTATCTATACTATTGGTAGCAGCTGATGTTTTAGTCATTAGTCGTTTCGTTGTTTTTTAAGGTTAGAAGAAGAATTTAGAGTGAAGATATGTGGACAAAATGCTTGCATCAGTATTGATGATTTACTTTAAACTTTATATAGTTAATTTGAGATAAATGCAGCGGAACTACATGGTCATGACGTGGATGTCTGTCTAATATATTAAAAGACACCGACCAATCTTGGCGTGAACGTATGAAAATGTGTCAAAAACTACAAAAGTTCAATAACATACCTTTCTTTCAAATACATCCCTTTTACTTAAGAACCATATAAAAATGTACTGATTATAAAATAATATAAAATGGTTATGCCTGTAAGGTATTGTTTTTTTATTCTAGCAACACTTGACTAATGTCAGCCTGTTTCCCGCCTGCGTCACCTGATAATTCGCTTAGGGCATGTTCGCTCGTATTGTGGATGTGGCTTTGTATTTGATTTTCAGTTTCAACAATATTTTATTATAAAACTGACGTGATACTTAACTTCAGAAATTTATGTTTTCAAAAAATCATCAGAAAAATCAATCAGTCGATGTCCTGTTGTCACAAACTCTCTAACAGATCTTAGAATAGTCGTGACAGAGGTTTGTAAGCATAAAAAAAATTAAGAACAATACATTTCTTGCTTTTTCGTACGATTAAAGTAAAATAAAGAGTAAAAACCTAATTTACAAAGTTATAAAACTAAGATGAAGTGTACCAGTCAGTAAGGAGGTAATGTATAAATTACAACCACATGAATAAATATGGGACGTCTGTTTATTTTTGTTTGTCTCAGGGTCGAAACAACATCTGCAACTAACTACCAGCTGATACGTTGTTGTTGCAAATTTTGCCATATTTTAATAACGTTAAGGTCCTTTCCGACCTTTTTAAATGTTTCGTATAACTCTCATACTCTGTTTTTAAAACCTATGTACTTTAATTTATGCATAAAAGGAACACAGTGAAGTGTAATTTATACATATAAAATCTATTAAGCTAAATTTTTTAAATTACAAAGGACCGATCGTCAAAATTATTTCAAATCAACTTACATTCATAATTCAGAACCACACCGTAAGTACTTTCACGAACGAATATAATATGTTTAACAAAAAAACTTAACTGAAAACCAGTTACCTACAAAATGCAGCCGCGTATAAATCAACGACTAAGAGTTACCACAAAAGGGCAAAATCAAGTACACAATCCCGTCACGTGTTGAGCGCGCGCCGTGCCACGCGCTGCCGCGCAGTTCACAATGGCGCCGAGTCCTGCGCCGGATTAACGGTTGATTATGCACGCTCCAGATTCAGGAAATACCTGTTAAATGGCTGCAGCACGACTGCTATCTATTGTGTATATGTAAAACTTAGGCTACATCGAGTTGCTGAGCTAGACAATTTCACTCCTAATTGCCTAAGTATTTATTAGATATGAAGGACAAAGTGGCTATCCATGTATTGGTGACATATTTTTTTCTTATTAACAGTCAATGGTGATTTAACGAAGGGTTAAAAAGAAGGCTTTACTACTCTGAGAAAACGATTGTCAAAGCCAGAATAAAAATATCATTTTCTTAAATTATATCCTGACAAATTGAATAGACCAGTTGGGCCTGACAGTTATATGTTGTATTATTTTCGTTAAAAATACCTCATAAAATACTCATCTTTAAATTAAAAGGATAATTTAAAAAAGTATCTGTCGACATGGCTCCTGCCGTTTATTTTTTAAATCAATCAATCGTTCGAGTTATAAAGATATTCTTACAAGCCAATGTCTTTAAAACAAGTTTTGTGCCTTGAATATTAAGATAAGCGGTTTCAAGGAAATATTTGTATAATAGTGTTGTTTCGGCATCCAAATACTGACCAGATAGGAACATTTAGAATGAATGCTACAAAAATTTGCCGTAAAAACCTGCATTAACTGGTTTGCCTTCACTACCAATTTAGATAATTTACATCTATAGTGAAAATATCGACATATTTTTTTAATTTTGAGTTTGCGTCTTATTCCAGTGCATATACCCTAAATAGATACTTTTACATTTACTTTAAGAACAGCAACTCTTGCTGTGTCTGCTACTGTGAAATTTTGTGATATATTTAAAGATTTATCGCCAATGTATTGAAGGTTTACTCTGCGGGTTGTCCCTTTATAGCCTTGTATTTTATTATATTCGGAGTATATTCAAAGTTATGACGCAAAGTTAAATTTATGTTTTATGTCTGTAACAATTACTAAGTAACATGAAACATGCTCTAACATCCTAAATATCTTTGTTTTCATTACTGCTGCTTTCATAAATTATGTATCAAAAATTATAATCAAATTACATGTGGCTAAAGCTGAACTTTTAATTAAATTTAAATTAATATACATTTTATATCTTATTATCTTGCTGTAGTTGGATACGTTTAAGATTTATCGAAATGAGATTTTAATCAGTCAGCAGCGATGTTATCTGCTTGTTTTTGTTTATTACGATCTCATTATCTGTTTACTTGCTAATTAGTAAACAGTAATTATGTCTATTTCTTTTCTTATCTAAGTTTAATCATCAATAAATATACATGTTGTCAAACCGTGCTTTTAAAATATAACTATAAGAGTATGATTCCTTTCCATGATCTTGTTTGACAGATTCTTAATTTATTCGCAATTCGTGTCGTTGTATTCGTATAAAGAGTATTCGAATAAGTTATTTTAATAGTAATAACAACTATAATGAAACCAGAAATATTGATATTATAGTTCGTTATCATAAGTTCATATTTACATTTTCAAATACTCTTGGGTTAATTAAAAATTATGGCATAAAGACACTGTGCAAAAGGATCTAATAGCAATATTATATCCCTGAACACACAAAAAACTGAGCGTTAATCAAGTTATTCAATGTTGATTTATAAACGATATTTCTGTTTTAAATTCTAAAATCCGCAACCCGTGAGAGAGTTGTTTAATGATGTAAACATGTAGTTAAAATGTTTTGAATTAAATATCTTTGCAGAGGAAATATTCATTGTCAGCACTGAATCATACGTCACTTTAAGCTTATTAAGCTGGGTGCGAATTCGTTCTTATATGAATTCAATAAACCGTTTTCAACAACTTGATAGTTGCATGCTTCTATTCCTATGGAATTTATGTTAGCTTCTGAAATAAAAATAATAAGCAGTTAGACTGTATGTTCATTTACATTGTTTCTCTCAGTATACATCCATATATTGTTATAGCTTTCTGCCGGCGTAGGTATACGTCGGTTACTGCGGTAATTATTTAAACTGCTACAACTTTTTTATTTGTCAACCGATTGAAATGAAACAAACACTAAATGTCAAGTAAAGTTTACCAAAAGCCATAAAAGAAACAATTTTCTTTTAAGACGTAGCTTAGACGCAATCGTAGCTTAACCGAATTGTTTAACGTCAGAGATTAGTGCGCACAAGCACCAGATAAACAGACAAATATTCTAAAAAGTGTACTGTTTTCAATTCTGTTACTTTAATAAAGACCATATATTTTTTTACAATATATAGAAATCGACCTCTTAAAATTGTATCGTATGTATAGATTATTAAATGAAAAAGGTTCATTTTATGTAAAAATGTTATAATTTTTTTATAGAATGCTTACCTGTTCCTTTGCTAATTGATACCATGTTTTCAATATTATTGGCAATCTTGTATGCTGATAATGCTTTGTTGTTTTAACACTAATAAAAATGTCATCTAAGCTTATATTTTTACTCTGTCCACTATCTAATATAACTGTTTTAGTCACAGGTTCAATAGATAAGTCCGACACTTGCACAGATCCCGCTCGGCTTTCTTGGAAGTTGAAAGTAACACCTCCTTGGTATACTAATAGGCTACAATATCCAAGAGTTATCAGCAGAGCTGCAGCCTTAAACATTTTTCGCCCACCCATGCCAGAGCCGGCTGGAGCCAACGCGCCGATAAGCTTGCGAAACTTTCAACACCTTTTCACTCATCTGTTGTTTTTTGTTATCGAAACACTATAAACAGTGATCGAGCGCCGTATGCGACAAGACAATACTCCGACACCAGAACGGTTATAAACTAAATAAAATGTAGCACAGACGGCAAACATACGCCTGTGTCCGACCGCCCCCACTTCGAAGAGAGAGTGAGAGAGTACATACATCTGTCCTTTTCATTTCAAAGGGTCTACCTGCGCTTGCGTCTGTTCCGCCCGCGTTCGTCCGTCGCCGTCGCGCCGTTTATCGTACCCGGCTCGCGTTGACGACACCCTGTCAAGTATTCACATAATAGTTATCTTCAACATCAAAAATTGTCTGTGATAAACTGATGAGGATGATGACCAATTTTATGCTCAATTAGTTTCAATTTTCACTTATTATGTTAAATAAAATGAAGTTAGTGACTTCGCAACCATTTTATATGTTTGTTATTTATTCCTCATTTAACTTTTTATCATTGGTTCAATAAAGGTAGATACTAGTAGGTTGTACTATTACGATAATTTAGTTATCATTAGAAATACTTTCATAGTCTATTTTTTGGTAAAAACTATCGATATTAATACAAGTTTAAGGATTTCGAGAAGTACCATGATGGAGTGAAATTTATATTGCTGCAGTATCTTTAGGAATCCTTGAATGAAATCCATGAATACACTTAAGATAAGTGAAATAAGATAAAGCTGATTTCTTAATGATTGTCTATATTGTATTGACATATCTATCTCTAATGGAGTAATAAAATCTCATTAGCCTTAAGTAGCGTTAACGTTCCTACTCCTTTAAATGCATATACCTATATATACATTAGTGTAAAACTGATTATATAGGGTAGGACGCGAATTAGTTAACTTTCGATAAAATTGTAATAAAAAACCATTTGATATAGTATTAAAATTGTTTATTTACAAGAAAGCTAATTAGTTCAAATTTACTTTCAAAAATTATATCATCTAAATGACCATCATTTCCCCGTTTGCTCTCATCTAAGCGAGCAACGAAATTTTCGAATACTCGTCGGTAAAGAGACCGCGAAATTGCCAACATCTCTTCGCTGATTTTTGCTTTTAGTTGACGTAATGTATTTGGTTTATGGATGTAGATACGATTCTTCACATAACTTCATAAAAAGAAGTCTGCTGGGGATACATCTGGACATGGGTGGCCATTGAATGTCACCTCGCCCGGAAATTAGCTTTTCCGGAAACATGTCTGTGACTACCGGCAGGGACTCATTGGATGTGTAACAAGTGGCTCCATTTTGTTGAAATCATGTGTTACGATTGTAGCCAATAAATTCCAGTAGTCTGTTTCAAGAACTCCCGTTACACGCTTGCGTGGGATGTTAGATTCAAATGTTAAGGAATTCTTGGTCCATCCCATATATACTAGTTGAGTTAGGCAGTGTGGTCACTACATCTTTCCACTCTAAGGTTGAATTAAAAAGCAATCGAGGTAGTGCATTCAGTACAAGACAACATTGGAAAATCCTTTCTTAATGAATAGAACCTATCAGAAAAGGGCCTGTTAGGGCACAAAAGGAACCATAAGCATTCTCACTTTTTAGATAAATCTAACAGTGGTAACAGTGAGATGGAGGTTGCGGTTAGTAAGTAACACTAAACTACCACTTCATTGAAGTTGAAATAGAATCAGACCACATAAGTTGATAGATTTTAGGATTATGTCAGATCCGTAGATACATATGGCAGAATATTTTAATTAGCTCTCCTATGGCTATTTAGCGTTTTTGGTAAACAATGACTTTAGTTAATTAGTATTTTTTATATTTATTTAATTAGTATCATGTGGGAAAATAAGCAGTATTTTGAATCTAAATCGAAAGATGGCTTTTACTAGGACTGTTTGGGTGGTAATTTTGAATTTGTAAAATAAAAATTGGATAAGACTTCTCTTTAACACTCTTAACTCGAGAAAAAACTTATAACCTGTTCAGAATTTATGATATCTTTTTACTTTTGTTGGTTAAATTGATACAGAATAACAACTAACGTATATTAATTATAATTTTGACTATAAGAACTGAAGCTTTTATTATGTGCGATTTATCCTAATTAGACTTACCATACCTGCCTATCCAAATTTCTCTTCGTCATCCTCCTAATTTGTTTCCATCGGTGGACAATGAGCTATTGTTGAAGTGATGACCGTTGACTGCTCACCGCTAGACTTCTGAACCATGGGTGGTAATGAAATAAGAAGCTAGTCATTGTTGCATTAAATTCCACTTAAATTACATAATGAGAGACGAAGTTGGGAACCAATCGAAATTAATAACCTCTTTTCTGAACAATCGCGTATAGAAAGTAATATTAATTATTACCTCAGTGCCCAGTGACTCGGAAATAAAAATTATGATGGACATCATATCATCTAAAATCATTAGGTTTTTAAAATTATAATCAAGTAATTTCATAAGCAAATTTATTGTAGGTGTAATATTTTACATGGTTTACAAAAATGTTGAAATGGAGTAGGACTGCCAATGCGTTCCTACACATTCTACCGACTGCCGAGTTTGCGATCCTAGAGGTACTTCCGACTGCCAAGATAAGGTGCCGCAGGGTTAGCGGGTAGACCGGTTATCCGGAAGTTTCAAACACGCCCTTCGTATCCTACTCGGAGAGTATGGTGCGCAAAAAAAACCCCGTGTGAAAAAAGGACTAGTACCACGAAAACTCATGCATACATACATATATAGTACAACTGTACACCCAATGAGGTGATTAGATGCATATTAAACGCCCACATTTTGCTATGTATAATTAAGTTACAGTTACGTAACAGAAGGGAAACCCATAGTCGATAAGCATCAACAAGGCACTTAAGAGATTAGATAGGAAAATTGAAAGCATATTGAAAAGGAATGGTAGATTAAAATATAAGGCAAGAGCAAGTCAGAATTGGATAGATGTAACTCAAATTGGCTATAATTCTAACTACACACGTCTCACACACGGCAGTCTGATCCCAACTAGGCACAGCCTGTGCTATAGTAACCAGATTGCTCTGAAAAAACGATTATCCTCTTCACATAATATTTTACTATTGTCTGAAAGTCCGAGCTCTCTGAACAAATGTGTTAAAAACCTTAAAAAAATCTCAATAGAAACCATATCTAGTAAAATATCTAACAATTAAAACAATGTAACGAGGCCATACAAGTCATTTTAGATTATTGGAAAAGTACTATAACATAAAGAAAAATTAAATATTCTAAACGCGAAATATCATGTAAAAATATTTTTTAGTTTTTCCAATTTCTTTTGTGCTTCTACTAACTACAGTTTAGTTTATTCCAACGTCAATTGTTGTCGTAGAAACCTAAAATATCAAAAAACAGTCGTAAATTAATATTTCATATTTTACTGCTGATGGTTATGAAACATCATAAAGAAACAATATTTTAAGTTGAAAGCGTATAAGTTAACATTTATATTAACTACACATTCATCATCACCATCATCATCATCACTATCATCATATCAGACAAAAGACGTCCTCTGCTAGACATAGGCCTCCCCCAAAGTTCTCCACAACAACCAGTCTCGAGCCACCCGCATCCAGTGGCTTCTTACAACTAAATAAATTTGTACATCAAGCAAAAAAAAAAAAATGAAGAAAGCTTTTTTTTTCAAAAATACGTTAAGCCAAATAAATTGTTTAGGTTTAAACGAGTATAAATACCAAATTTTGTTTTCTTAAATTAAAACTATCTGACACTAGTTATGTCGTCATATACGTGACGCCCTACAATAGCATCAGTCATGAACAACCACTTAGCTGATAAGCCACAGACGCCCTGGAAACAATAGAACAACTAGCCCCTTGTCTCCAACGCATAATCAGAATACTGTATATTGTTTTATAAATAAAGTTAATCTTGGCATCCGTCATGAACCACCACTTAGATGATAAGCCGCAGACTAAACATTAGACCAAATAGCTCTTTGTCTTCAACACATATCAATAACAATACTGTTTTAACTTTAAGAAATGGTTTCATAAATAAAGTTAGTCTTAATCCACTCTTCAAGCCGAACACTTGTCTTATTAAAAACCCTCTCGCCCTCGCTCACAACCTAACTCACTTTTAAATATTTTTTTTTAGTCTGAACAAAATTTTCTTAGAACAACCTAGTTAACTGCACACTTATCGCGACACGATACAATGCTTTTGGCTTCAATACTGAGCATCCTTCAAGCTGGTTGTAGACATAGAAATTTTATTGTTTGTTGAATTACTAACTACAAACAAGTAAGTCACTTTCTTTTGTTCTTATAATTTAATATTAAACGGCTATTATACATTACTCATACGATCAACTTCATATTTAAAATTTGATTGATTATCACTCCACAACTCACACACTCGATATAAGGGAAAATAATTAAGTACCCAGTTAAATTGGATTTTCACAAGCCGATCAGAGTGCTACGGTTATTAATTAATACGGAAACTATTATTTTTTATATAACCATAATTTTGCTCCATTAATCTGTTGATATAATAGGGTTATAATAATATTTTCTATGTAACTGGTTGTAGTGTTTCGAGTTTATGAATTCAGACCTCAACCTACTCCAATGCAGTAACGATATTAATTCCTTGTTAATGCCGGTCTTAATGTCAATAAATACTTGAGACAAAACTGGTGCAAAGTACAGTAGTACTGGTGGTCGTCCAACAACAATAAGAATTACTTATCAAATTTTTAACTTATTAGTACCATATTTTTCTTGTTTGTCTTTAAAACGACAATTCACACAGTAGAAATATGCCTGTGTCACGAAGGACTTAACAAACACACATGAAACGGATACGAAGAACACCTTTTAATGTTTTTTTTTTAATTTTTCGCGTCTGCCAATGCCATTCTACTCTACTTTCTGTCTGATGGCAAGCATGAATAAATTACAAGAGATGTGGTCACCATACTATGTCATTGTGAATGCAGACGATACAGACTTGGGGAATTTAAGCGGAGCGTGAAGAATCATCTCACTAGGCCATCATAGCGTCTTCATTCTCAATGAGTATGGCAGCCACCGCTCTTGGATTCTATTATAAGATATAACAGTCGTCGTGGCAGTGTAATGCTGCTACAGTTACCTAGACTCAGAATCACTATTTATATCACAAAAAGACACGAACCCAAAACACTCAGTTCACTAGAAAACGGCGAAGTGACCACTATTTCCATATTTAAGAAAGATACAAACGTTTAATCAAAATTAAATGAAAATATCATTTACATTACTGTGATGTGGTGTAATATGTACGAGTATTTATGTATTTACAATTTGCTCAAGGAATCAGGTGTCGGTCGATGCATAAATAAATTTTAAAGTGCAATAATATATTTACTTACATGATATATGTGTTATGTGATTTTATTTCAATATGTAAATTGAAGAGATAATCGATGTGTTTGTTATTTGTAACTGTTGTCAGTTGTGAGTGACCTTAACATGTCAGTATTGTAAATCATTGGAGAATAACAGATTCGAATCAAAGCTTTGAGAGTTGAGAGGTTATTAATACTTGAACATTTATTTAAATATGTATTCAATTAATATTTAAATGTTTGTGTTTTTATACTTATTTAATACGAGCCGTGTGAAGTATTCTTGTCATTCAAATTTGCAAACATCAAAGCTGAACAATGACAACAACACTGGTAAAACAAAGAAGCATTGCTGATACCCAAAACCATATTAAGCAGGTGTGAGCGAGTTATTTTTCGACTACATGTTTTAAAGACTTTTACGATTTGCTAACTCAGTCTTGATCCAGTGTTAGATTAAATTGAAATATATGGCATAGAAGACACCTTATGGCAAATAACTACCGCTATCACTTGCTACTCTTTTTTTTTTTTCTTTTTTTTTTTTGTTGTCGGAGTGGAAAATCCCTTCGGATCTCCGGCTCCTCGGGAAGCAGGAGCCAGGAGTATGTGGTGTTTCCACTAAAAACCACCCCGGCGGCCGGTCTCAGGCGTCCTTCTCTGAAGGGAACCCGGACCATATTATTTCAGGTCCCCTCCAAAATTGACGCCGCGCCTAGTCAGACCCTATCCTGGGGAGGCCACAAAGGCTTCCCCACCTATCAATTCGGTTTTTATAATTTGTTGCGGCCCGATCGAATTTTTGCGACCAGGCCGCAACAAATTAACCTATCGCCGACCGCAGCAACTAATCCGCCACCAGAGGTCCCCACTCTCTGGCGGCTCGCGGTCCCGTCGACGGTTCATAAC
Organism: Hypercompe scribonia; assembly: GCA_949316085.1. Taxonomy (NCBI): domain Eukaryota; kingdom Metazoa; phylum Arthropoda; class Insecta; order Lepidoptera; family Erebidae; genus Hypercompe; species Hypercompe scribonia. Next base: position 6,276,263 of record OX438972.1, on the reverse strand, counting down.
GCCGCCGACGTCATCTTCGCTCGGGATCGGCCCTCTCCCGATCCCGTTCAGAGGTCTCTTTCTGGAGCATAACAGCTTCGCAGAAAGCGACCACTGCGGCCCAACTTTCCTCACCCGCCAGCATGGCAGCAACGATTGCTGGCGGTGTCAGATCTCGTCCTATTTCATCGACTAGGACTCCGCGTTCAGATGCCCACGCGGGGCAGTCCTCCAGCGATTGCTGGGCGGAGTCCCAGTCGGCTGCGCAGTGGTGGCATTGTGCCGTCTCCTCGCGTCCGATCCTATGCAGATACTCACCGAAGCAACCATGCCCGGTGAGTATCTGTGTAAGTCGGTAGGTGACGCGACCTCCCTCCCTACCTATCCAGACTTCAAGGTTAGGCAGAACAGCACCGACAGCGCGTTGGCGTGCATTTTGCGGCTGTTCCAACCGCGCACGCCACTGTGCCAATGCCTGTCGGTGAGCGTTCTGCCGCATTTCGAGCTCGTCCTGGTCTTCCTCGCTCTCACCCCGGCGGATAGCGCAAGTTTGGTCATAAACCCTTGCGTCCATGTCCGCCAGGATATCAAAAGGCGAGAAACGTGCCAGGACTGTTGCCGCCTCCGACGAGATGGTACGGTATCCTCGTACGATCCGAATGGCCGCAACCCGCTGCACTTGATTGAGCTTGGCTCGGCAGCGGGAGGAGGCCGATAGGCGTTTGACCCATATCGGCGCTCCATAGAGGGCCATGGATCGCAGCACCGCACAGTAGAGGCGGCGCACTTCCTCCCGCGGACCCCCTAAATTAGGCAAAAGCCTCTGTAGGGAGCCCGCCAGCCCCCGTACTCGTGGGATCATCCGCTCGAAATGCTCCTCGAAGCTCCAGCGGCTGTCCAGGGTGAGGCCGAGGTATTTGATGTGCCGACTGACCTCGACCTCTGTTCCACCCACTCTGATAAGCGAGCTGGTGGGAACGGCACCTCCACGTTTCCTGTGAAACCATAAGGCATCCGTCTTATGAGGTGCAACCCGTAGACCCAGACCGCTGATTTTCTGAACGACACAAGCCACCCCTAACTCGGCGAGCTCTAAGACTGCTTGGAAGCCATACCCCCTGGCTAGTACTAGAGTGTCGTCCGCGTAGCAGACGACACTCACTCCAGGGGGCAAACTGGTCCTCAAGACAGCATCATACACGAGATTCCACAGAAGGGGTCCTAAGACTGACCCCTGCGGAACCCCGCATGTGACCTCTCTTTGATGCTCCTCACCGTTCCGACCCATATAGGATATAGACCTATCGCGAAGATAGGCCCCGATGATGTCCCTCAGGTAGTGGGGCAACTGGTGATACACTAGTGCCTCTCTAATTACCCCCCACGGGAGAGAGTTAAAAGCGTTGACTATATCAAGACTGACGGCCAACGCCACTCCCCCCCGACAGACAACCTCCTCCGACAAGGAGCGGACGCGTTCAATCGCGTCTAGCGTTGAACGTCCCTGTCGGAAGCCAAATTGACTATCTGATAAGTCGGGACCCACCTGCGACAGGTGCCGGCTGATACGGGCAGCGATTACTCTTTCAAAGAGTTTCGCCACCTCGTCCAGCAGACATATCGCTCGGAACGCCGATGGAGAATCTGCAGTCCTGCCAGGTTTCTGGATAAGTACCAGCCTGGCTTTCTTCCAGCCGGAAGGAAATACGCTGTTACGGAGGCAGCTGGTAAGCAGTCCCCTCAGCCTATCCCCTAGGATCGCAAAAGCGTGCACCCATGCTCGGCCCGGGATCCCATCAGGTCCCGGGGCGGTGTTGCGGGCGGCGAGTCGCTTCACGGCTCGGTCCAGCTCATCCTCCGTCACTTCAAAGTCGTCGGACCACGTAAGGGGATCCGACGGTAACAGAGGATATGAGGGACTACCCTGGCCCCTGGGGAAGAGAGTATCAACTACTCTTTCCACTAACTCGGGGTCCAGAGTCTGCGTCAGTGGTGGGACCCACGGTCTGAGCTTGCCCAATACAAGCTTGTAAGGACGCCCCCATGGGTCTCTGTCAAGTCCCTCTATGAGCTCCTTCCAGGAACGAGCCTTGGCTTCCGCAATCGCAAGGCTTACTGCCTTTGCTGCGGCGCCATACTCCCGCCTCGCTTCGGCGATCTCCTCGGCTGTGGCTCGCCGTCTTCTTCGGGTTCTCTGAAACCGGCGACGGGCTCTCGAGCATGCTGTGCGAAGTTGCTCGAGTTCCGATGTCCACCAGTACTCAGAACCCCTTCTGCCTCCCGGCCTGACCCGTGGCATCGACGCGTCGCAGACGTCAGTTATGACGCCACGGAACCAGGCTGCCTGCGCTTCGGGATTCGACGAGACCCGTTCTTGCTCTTCCTCTGGTAAAACCGCGACAATGGCTGCGGCGATGAGCATATCTCGGCTCATCCGCTTGAGGGAAGGCACAATAGCGTTACTGCCCTTGAGATACTCTCCTCTCAAGATTAGAATAACGAAGAAACACAAATGTTAAAGTCACTTCATAACATTTAACGGATCTAAAAGGATATAACTATAGATTAGCTCAGAGTTTATACAAATATAATTTTATAAACGAAGAATAGAATGTAGAATATGAAGTGTGTAACAAAAAGGAACATACAACGTGAAGGAGTTTTTAAAAAGCGAGAAATCGACGGTGACTAAAGTTTACGATACTAATTACACACTCATACGAATAAATAAACAACATGTATTTAACTTCCATAACTTCTATTTTGTGAACATTTTAGGAAGGGATTAAACATGCACCGACCTGCTTGCTAGAAAATTTATTTTTAGCTCAATAAGACGTATAAAAAATGTTTCTAATTGATCTTAATCGATATATCTTTTTCTGAACACGGGATATGAGAATATACTGATCTGGAAGTAGTTTGATGACATACTTATCCGGTAAGCTCGTTCATGTAAAACTGATTCATATTTTAATTAAACGAGTAAATTCAGCACCATGAATAAATGAAAGCAATGAAACGCTTGTATCGCAAGTGAATCTGTGAAATGGTATAAAATTTCAAAGTTTGATACAAGAAGAGATTCACGCGAAGAGACTTGGTTCACACAGATGTTGCTTAAAATATAACATCAAAATTCAGAATTAGGTCTCAATAAACTGTCAGTAATATAAATTGTTGAATAAACGTATGTAACAGGCGTGTGTTGCTACGTACAATAGAGTATTAAGCAACGAGAAAGCCCAGAACCCATCACTAATTGCGGAAGCATGTTGTAATGAGGATCGCACACGCCAATGTCGACGAACCAAACCCGTGGGAACAATAATAACCGGTGTCTATCATCGATAGCTCTCAATTGTGAAAGTATTTAGACAAAAATGCTACTTGTACCGAATAGCGGACTGTGTCCATCTCTAATTCAGTATTTGGTAATCGTTATATGCCGTTATTTTAGTTTTCTGCAATTACCCATCCGGTGAGTGGTAGACATTTTGTTGTCACACTGACATACATACGAATTTCTATTATAGCTGTTTCAAATCCTCTCTAAAATCAATTACAATGACATTATAAACTTTCTATTTAATTTTTGCCAAATCAAACATTCAAGTAAACGAAATGACAAACGCCTATTAATTAATTTGTCCCTTATTGAAAACGTTAAAAGTACTTAATACAAGGAAATAAATTGATCTCAAAATCTAAACGATTTATTTAATGTAAAGGTCACTTCATAAAGAATAGTCCATCAATACTATAGCCAAAACAAATTTAATAATGGATTATAATATGAACCCGAGGTAATACATCAAATAATTGCTTACAAACCTATAGAGGCGATCGTATCTGAACACCAAACGTTTGAAAGCATCGACATATTATTATTTAGATGATATCAACACATCAATTCCGCTCTCACTGGCTTTTGGCTAGCGTACCTGTCAAAACTAAACTATCATGAACATTGAACCATATGAAATGTTCACTGGAACGTACATAGATATCGGATCATGTAACGTTTTTTATGCTCAGGTGAGCTTAAAAGTAATGAAGTTGTCAAACAATTTTTTTATGTTGTTACACAGTATATTTAGTACGAGAAGAAATTCTAAGTTCATCATCTACTTGAACCTATATAATTGTAGGTTAATCACTAAGTAAGAACGAGTTACTTCTGGTGGTGTGCTGTTTCACAAGTGAATGCACAGTTTTAAAATATCTCGTATCGTATCGTATCGTATATATCGTATGACAGAATAAAAGACAAACCAGAACTTTGCCAACTATAAATAGTACTGTGGTTGATTTTTACACTTTTGATGTTTATAAACGAGAATAAGAAAAAATTATAAATTGTTTATAGTAAAAATATTTGAAAGTTTCATCTAAGGCTTATGTTTGTTCACGGTGTACATTCTTAAGAGAGGTTTATATTTTAGTTACATATGCTACATAGTTTACAAGGTAGTAGAGCTACACTGATTTCAACGTAGATGGGCCGGTTCGATTGGGGTAGTACTACCCTCTCACAGAAAACTAACATAAAGCAACAACATTCCTGCTGTCGTGTTTCGTTGGAGAGTGCGAGATCGGAAGTCCATTGATACAGATGTGACAGTTATCGTGTGTATGAACCTCATCCTGCCGAGATGACTATCATGCCTTTTATACCCTAAACGGGTCGTTAAAAAGCATTTCACTAGGCCGCCATAATGTGGGCCACTATACAGCATTGTCTGCATACGCAATGATCATGATAATCACAACTCTTGTGTTCTATTCATGCTTTCCATCAGGCAGAGTAGCATCATATATACATAAATAGAAAAAAAATTGTTATATTTCTATCATCATCATCAGCCTATCGCAGTCCACTGTTGGATATAAGCCTCTTCAATCGCACGTCACTTGACTCGATATTTTAAATAAATACTTTACACTAAAGAGAGAAAATTGAGAGCGTAAACATTGTAAAAATCTTTTTCCAATCAACATTGTCATTTATAAGATTCTATTGCTATTGGATTGATATAAAAAAGTAATTATAAATAAAGAGACTGGGAGATCTGATGAATGGCTTATGTACGATGAATTGTAGATTTTACGACCTAATTCGTGTAATACTATAATTTATTCTGTTCTGGCTACTACTATAATTTATACTGCCTGTATTATAAAAAGATTTTTTTTATTTTTTACCAATTTGTTTATTTAGACAATATTATATCATTACTGTTGTACTCAATACAAATTGTAGGGTTAACATACTAAAAAATTCTAGATAAGTACAGAAAAATAAAACGTAATAACATATGAAGTAAATAAAGAACTGAGAATATTGAATTGTTATAATAAAACTAGAAGTATTTCTTCTAGTAGTAGTTTTCTCGGCTTCATAAAAATATCCCTCTGCGTATCGTTATAGCTAAAGAATAACTTCATATGCCTTTATATTTGTTCCACTATAGCGAGGCAAAGAAACTATCCAAAAGTTTTTATGCTTAGTACATATTTTTCTATTGAAAATAACTATTTACGATGCATACATAACTGCTTGTGACTACAAAAAACATACAACTGCTACAATTTAAAATACCGTTCTTTATTGATGGTTCAATTGCATCCGATTTAAAAGTTAACATTTCATGCATAATTATACTTAAATTGATCGTAAAAAGGGTATAAAAACCAAATTGACGTAATGTCTAAACATGACTGTACAGTATTTGGATCGCGTGACAACCTACGCATACCCACTGTAGAAACTTTTAGGTGATTAAATTCCGGTTATTGTAGATTGAGTGTTTTGGAGTAGTTGATATTACTGAGAAATATAACTTTACTCTATTCAAACTATTGAAAGTTTTCAATTATTTTTATGAAGACAATCTAGGTAGTTCAAGGTGAAAAATAAGAGAGATTTAAAAACAGTTGTAGGTTAGGTAATGTTAGAGATAATTTAACTCGACGAGTCCTGGTAAAATAAATTTGTGAATTTTAAGATTATGAAACTCATAAGATAAGTTGCTTTTGTGTTGTATAGGGAGTTTATTAAGTATTAAAGTAATATATCTCTAATGGTCAATTTAAGTATAGAAACAAATCGGTGAAACACATTACTCCTACGATATTTTCAGAAAAGAGCATATATAAACCGGCAATGTAATTGTGGCAAAGTAATGGGAGACTGCGTGTTAACGGGCTTGCGCGTTTAAAGGGCCACCATCCCTGTTGCTGGTCGCTCGGAGCTGGACTTCCCGAGGTGTCGCCTGGGGTATCATCTGGCTCAGATTGACCACCGAGGTGGTGTGAAGAGTGCAAATAGCCCTCTCGAAACAAAAGAACGATCAACACCGCCCCAGGATGTGCCCCTTTTCACGGGTAGCGTAATTAGGTACCGTTGGCAGGGCGTAAACCGCCCTGATCCAAAGCCTCTATGCGTCCCTTGCGGGACGAGGTGAAGACTACGTAAAGGCAAAGAAAGCTTTTCTTCCATCTGCTTGTTTGTCTTTTATATCATAAAAAATAACAAAAGTCACTAAATAAAAGTAGAGATTTTAGTTTCGATAATTAGCTCTTAATGATTTCTATGCACCATTTAAAAGCAAAGTTACTGCTCAAAAGTAAAACAATAAAAAAACAATAAGTGGAACCAACTCATCTATTTTTTTAAACAAAGTGTCTTAAACTTAACAGTAGTTCTAACCACAAAAAAGACAAGAATAAAACAACATAATAGAGAAGAATTGTGGGAAAACATTGTCGTATCGGAAGTCGTGCATTAAGGGATTAAGCGATACATTACATAGCAGTTATTGGTACTTGCGCCAATGGACAGATTGCCGTCGTCCGGGCGAGTGCAAGGCTTCCCAATTATCCAATTGATACGAATTTGCAGTCGACGTTGATCTGTTTATTGTTGAGTGCAATAACGCTTTGCGCTTGTGTTGATGGAGTTAGGCTAATCTTGTAAACAGATTGCACTATTTGCGAAACGTGTCAAGGGGACGACTGTTACGTTTTAGGTGGTCGTCAAATGCAATCAACAGAGGTTACATGAATGAAGCTTATATTGTGTTGTGATTATATTACTATGGTAAGGACGCATTCAAACTGTTGAAGCTTACTTAAATATATGTGCATTAGGTCTCAAAATACGGTATATTTTCTATTCCATTTACTAATACTGAAGAAATAGATGCACCCAAGGTTAATCTCATTTAAATTTCAAAAAGGTCTTTTGTCGCCAAATATGGAAAATAAGAGATTGAAACTACATTTTTTTATAATAATGATAATTTATGCATACTGAAGTTAGTGAGCCTTTCTAGTACTTAATTAGTACATTAGCAGAACACATTTAGTTACACATAAATGAATAATGTAGTTTTCCGGAACTGCTTCGATAATTTCCTATAAGTAGTTTGATTTTCGTATCCACTATAAATATTGTGACTTTTTTCTTACGTAGATACGTTTAAATTTTTCTTTTGAAAATAAATAATTCCTTCCAAGAGATATATTAAAAAGTGATAATGCACCTACCTAAGTTACTCTTTGTGTCACTACTTACAAATATAAGCATTTTACGGACATAAAAAGCTCCGATTTTGGGAACACTTTTACACATTTTGGGAATAATTTTATTTATTATTTTAATATTGTCCCTGTGGTGACAGATTAAGAATACGGAGGGTCACCACCCCCATTCATCTCAAGGGTGTCTTATGAGGCAAGTAAGGGAGCAAACATTACTGCAAAAAGACGGAAAACTTGAGACAAACCCTGTACGTACCCGTCTGGCCAGTGTGGTATAGTAGGCTCAAATATCCTTTCCAAGGAGAGGTTTATGTCCAATAGTGACCTGTTATAGGCTGTTGATGATGATAATGATGATAAATTTTAGCATTACAAAATTTGATGTAAAAATAGTTATATAAGTCACATATTGACACATCCAAGTATTTAATTGACTCACTAGACTTTGTATAATAAATGAAGATAAATCTCTGTACCCTCTTGTGCCATATTATGAGCACTGTGAGATGTTAAACGAAGCAAATTACTCAGCCATATAATAGATAACACAGAGACACAGAACATATAAGGGGGCTCAAGCAAAAATCATTTATGGAATAGAGGATAGTCCAGTATATTTAGCCCTGTATTATATTATAATAAATTTAAATAAAACACTACAAAAAACTATAGGGATTTACTATATATATCGACGCACATGAATTCTTACTAATGACATTTTAATACAGATAAATGAGAAACATTTTTTTATAAATAACTAAATGAACGACCGTCGATATTCAGTCATTAGGCGATTTCTAGTTTCGATAAATCCATTTTAATACCTTATTGTAGTTGTTATTTTCATTGTTCTATTTCTAAATAGCCCAAAATGTTGTTATATTTTATTTTATTGTGTTTTCATGCTAATGTCAAATGTCAAATTGAATGATTGTATGTAATGAGCCTTAAATATTTTGAATTCGATGATGTGATATTTTATCGTTAAATCTGTGAAATAATTCGAGTCTGATTTTAGCCAGGTCACAAGTACTAACTTACTGACATTGTTGGTGAGTATTTAAGCCTAACTCAACAGTTCATTTACGTCTCTCTTAACGTGTGTTTTTAATTGGTAGCGCTATAACGAACTACTTTATGGTCAGTTGATTTCTCTGTCGTAATCGCGTAGGCAACCAGAAGACAGATATGCTGTAATAGTACTCTGTAGGGTTCCCTTTTGACTTAGTGCAGTATGTACTCCATTATCCCATTCAAGATTTTCAGCATCCCCTACCCCTACTTTTGTTTATATTTCTATTTACCTTTACCTTTATCCAACCTGAAAATGTTTATATTTCCAAAGAGAGTCGGCGTCAAATGGTCGCAAAAATATAGCCATTTGTTCGTTGTGTCACACGAAGATGACCACAAATAATAAGGGTCATCGGTTAAGAAAATGACTAAATTAAGTAGTTACACTTTTAAATATTTTCAACTAAAGACTCAGAATGTTCAGAAGTGAACGTTTTGAAAGGAGATAATTATATAATATTCAAGTGCAGTGTGTTTGATCTCGATTTTATCGCGAACTGGTAAATAGACTATATTTCGGTCTCATTAGAATTGTATAAGTCGTATGTATTTAAAAACTTGCAACACTGGCTGTTACGTAAATAATAGAAACGATAAGTAAAGTCAGGTGGTAATTTCGAAAGTATGGGAGATTTATAGTACTATTAAATTATTAGTGAAACGAGATCATGTACACGTAATAAGTAAACATAAGATATTTAATTAGAAAGACTTGCAGGAAACGTGAAGTCATTTTAGCTATTAAGTAGTATATATAATTTTTATTGCCTTTAATTATTAAGTTTTGAAAGTAAATTAATTGAATTTATAAGTAGAAAGTCACAAAAATACTTTTCTTATTCGCAATACGAGTCTTTTACAGAGTATTTTAAATATTATAACGAAACTAACTTATATTTTCATTCAAAATACTCTAAGCTTTAGTTTTATAGACTTCGCTTACAAAGAAATTTTTAATTAAAAAATACTTCTTTTCTAATGACTCTTAAATTACACAAGTACCTAATTTAAAACTTTTTAGCATTTGTACACGACTTATTTGTACGTAAATACGAATTGGTGTAGATATATTCCTTTGGCTTAGTCAATGTTTCTGTTAGTTCACTAATACATTTCGACTGGTTATATATTCCAAAATTTATATTGCTAAGCAGCAGAAGCACCATAGAACTGTTCTTTTGCTTGAAGACCAGTTGTTTACTGTACATTAAAGAATTAAAATGTTAAGTAATCCATTTAACCCTCATCTATACATGTCATATTATTTCGAAAACAAAATTAATTTTTTTTACGAAAGCAAAAAGAAAGTAGGTAATAAATTTATAACAAAATTTTAATTACCACAACAAACCGGCTACTTACATCTTATAGTATTAAAAACAAATTATTTTTAAGAAGGCACACGTGATTATGAATCAACCTTCGTAAGAAGATTTCGAATTAATGTGACACGTATGTGACATTAGTCTGACAGTTGCCGTGACATAATATTATCGGGATTAAATTAACTGTTCTTAATTCGATTATTTCGATCGTGGTTCTTTAGATATTTACTAACTCACATTTTTAAAGTCTGGTTCCATTAAGTGAAGAATAAATTCTTAAAAGAGTTTCTACGATCTAAGATGAATTTATAGTTAATAGAAAATATTATTGAACAATAGAAATGAAAGTAAAGTGATTGAAAGCTCGATTACCGAACTAATATATAGGCTACGAATTAGTTAACATTTGAAAAATCGTAAAAAACTATCATTTGATATATTACAAAATTTGTTAATTTACAAGAAAGTTAATTAGTTGAAATTGGTTATTTAAAAATTACGTCGTCTAATTGACCACAGTTTCGACGTTTGCACTCTTCTAAGCAAGCATGAAAATTATCGAATCCTCGTCGACAAAGAGACCGCAAGATTGACAACATCTATTCGCTGATTTTTTCTTTTAGTTGACGTAGTGTATTTAGTTTATTAATATAGACACGATCCTTCAAATAACCCCATAAAAAAAGATTTCTATTTATGGGCTATCAGTAGACTTGCTGGGCATAGATCTAGTCTTCTGGATGGCCCTGGAATGTCACCTCGTCTGGGAATCAGCTTTCCCGGAAACATATCTTTGACAGCCGGCTGGGACTCATTGGATGTGTGACAAGTGGTTCTATCTTGTTTCACTATGTGTTATTACGATTGTAGCCAGCAAACTCCAGTAGCATCGGTCCTAAGAACTACCGTAACGTATTTGTGCGGGATATTAGATTCAAATGTTAACTAATTCCTGGCCCACTCTAAATAATATTTAATCTCATTAAATATATATATAGCTAAATATATAATATATATATAAATATATGTATAGCTTTAAATATTGACATATTTTATAACTCTATTTTTATATGAGTAAATACAGTTACAGATATCTACAGAAAAAAGTTATTAATATCATAAAAAAATCGTAACAATTCATCAGGTTCATCATCAACAACTAATAATAGGTCACTGCTGGACGCGTGCCTCTCCTTGGAAATAACGTTTCGTGAAAGAAAAACATTTAAAAATGAATAATTAAATAATCAAACTATATACTTTAGTAGCATTATAATCGATAGTACTATATATATATATATATATATATATATGTAATGAAAAATCTATTTTTCATTGATTTGAATTCCCAAACGGTTTATAGTTCTACGTTTGAGTCTAATCTGTGGTAAGGAGAACTTTGGGATGATCTATGGACCTCACCAAAAAGCACTCGTCATTGTGGATAGAATTGCCATTGATCCTTTATTGTGATTAAATTAAGAAACGACACATTATTATAAACATTAAATATTATTTCTTTATTTACAGGTACGATCTTGGGTTAGTACTAAATGTGAAATTGTTAATCATGTACCTATGTAAACTAATTGCAATAGAATCTTTATTTACAGAGAAACTCAATTGTGTTTTGTGTCGCCTAAAACTTAGGAAAATACCTGATATATATAGCACTACCGATTATAGTATAAGTATACAGAGAGTATAAGTGACTATAAGAACGTAAAACTATAAGAAGATTAACCATGCCTTTGTCTTATCAAAAGTTTCTCTAGAAAATGACATAAAATTTAATCATCAGACTATGATTACTGAAAATAATATTCTCTAGAGATTATGAATACTGATTGCTTAATGCCTTACATCATGTTAGTTAAACCTGATATAGTTTACAATAATCCAATAACCGTAGATATTTATAGCAGTCATAATTCTTTTTAACATTAAATCCCATTTCGATAACATCTCATACACTTATACGGAACCAAATTATGTCCGTACAGTTATCTAAATCATGGAATTAGTACACCTACATATAAAATGATATTTAAACAACAAGAACACCCCACTGGGAACTTCTAATTGGTCCGCCCAAATACATTTTGGGCTCGGTTTCTATTAAACAAACAGTTTACGGGAATGGTTTGCAATTATCGTGTTAGCAAATGATGTAAATGTTGTTCCGGGTATTCGTGTGGTATGTGAGATAAATTAATTAGACAATTCACCACCCTAATTTACTTGAGTCAGTAACATTATTTTCAAGGCTTTTGTAAAGATGTAATTGTATAAATGGATAAACAGATTTTTTGGAACATGTTACAATCAGTAGTAAACCTTTTAACAATTAATTAATTAATTTTAAATTTTTAACTCAGGGTGTAATAATATTAAGTGTTATTGTGTTCTTTCTATACAGCAGCAAATTTTAGTGCGAGAGCTAACAATGGAGCAACACGAGTAACGAAAAATCAGCAGCCAACTGTATGCGTTATACAGTCAAATCTTTGAGTAACCGAGATAGTGTCACCTTTCACTTGACTTGCGATTAATATGCACCCGAAACGGGTCATTGCGTAGACCACAATTTATACGTATTGTTACATTTCCAACTTTCTAATACATTGGCCTGTCAGACTGCTCTGTTTTAATAAGGTTGTACTCGTTTTTCACCTCAGAGTATGTCTCGTGGGCGTGGCACATAAAATACCATTACAGCAAATTGAATTACCCAGACAGACGCTTAATCAGATAGGTCGTGGAATTTATACAATTCTTATACATGCTGTAGGTAGTTTTACTTTTCCAACTTTTTCCGATATAACGATCGTTAATTAAGATTAACGATAACAGAAAAGATTAAAGATAAATTTGTTTCAAGTTGCAAGTTAGGTAAGGCAAGAAATTAAGTTAACTAATATCACATTAAAATACTTTCGGACATTTAAAACCAACATCGTCTAGTTTCAAATTAAGCAGAGCTTGTACTATGATAACTAGACTGACTGATAGAATACATATATATATATATTTTATAAATACATACATAAAAAACACCCAAACTTCGAAACAAATATTTGCAGATCATACAAACATTTGGTTCGACCCGGTAATCGAATCCGAGACCTCAAGCATAGCAGTCCCATTCATTAACGCTGCACCACCGAGGCAGTTAAGGCACTTTCAAAAAGAAACACTGTGTTGATACGTTATAAAATATTACTGATAGATGCGTCTTCGCAATAAATGTTGTTTGATGAATACCGACTTAGTATGCATTTATTTGTTTGTAACCGACTTATGTAAGCGTGTTTTTTTTAAGCTACATTTATTATTTATGATATAGATGACAAATTAACAAACCAGTCATTTGAATTATGGTATAAATTTAAGTAGGTAAATGAGTACCGTTACCCATGGCTATCTGCAGCTCAAGAGACAACTGCGTCACCGCCTTTTGTGACTCCTTTTCCTAGGATAAGAGTGTGAGGGTTGATTCTTTGTTAATCTTAACTCAGTAAAAAATAGCGAAAGGGTTTCTTACTACCAGGTTTCTGGGAAGTCGTGGTATCACTCTGGTCGAGTGTGTGCAGACTATATGTGCAAATGTGTGGCTCTCCCATGAGTCTTAAGTCTTATATATAAAAAATAAAAATTATCATTATTTCAGCCATCTAACTCGTAACACTATCTAGCGTCAACCAAAGCAGAGCTCTTACTTCGGCAGTTAAATTGGCTGATAGAATACTTATATATTTCTATGTCACTGCGAAATAAATATTTGGAGATTGTACAGACATTTGGTCCGACCCGGGAATCGAGCACGAGAACTCAAGCACAACAGTAGCATACGCCACCACTGCGCTATCGAAGGAATCAAATACAGTATATATAATGCTAATGTATGTAAGAAAACGTAGTATACGACGTTATATACCACATGAACTAAAGATACTTTCGTCTACGAGTACAATCCTCCTGGGTGCCACCTCTTCTTTGATGTATTATAGTATTATTACCCAAGGGTATTTCTGGGACTGTGTTGTTCTTTAGGACTTTTAGAGAAAGCAGTCTTCAAGCGAACTTTAGTTATAATAAGAAAATAAGTTACTTTATTTATGTAATAAATTTTGATTATTTCCTAGAGAAACTACCAATACACCGTGATTCATCGATTATGGTAACCACATAGACTTTTGTCGATATCGACCGAGTGGCCGAGTTTTAAGATAGTTAAAAGTTTTCAGCAGGGAAATTTTTTTAAAATTGAGTTAACTATGATAAAAATGACTACGTATAGTGTAGTATCAGGAAATAGTCGCTCTGTTTGATGTTGGTCTGATTTTTGAATAGTTACCATACCTTCTGTTTACGTATCGAACGGGTTACATCGCTCGTGGTCACGAGAAGACTGGTGTAAGCGTAGCGCCACCTTCGTGACACGCAAGGTGTGACTACCCGCATTTGGTCACGTTGAATTTTTTGTACCGTCAGTACTTGTACACATCACACTGATAATGACTGCACACTTTGTTGCGTCCCTACGGTGGTGATCGTAGCCGCAATGGTTTCCATACAGCTGCTATCACATTTCAGGACATTGATGGTTCTTAAGTGGCGAAGTTTTTAAGTAATAAACGAAAAATACATAAATCAAATGGAGTACTTCCTTTTTTTTCTTGAAGTCGAATTGGTATTAAAAGATTGCTCTTTAAAAAATTACAATAACATAGAAAATATTTTAGTAATAATATTTTTTTCGAACATCTGACTCACTGCACTCAATGCAATCTAATTTCAAACTGAGCAGAGGTTATACCAGGTATAATAGACAACTGATATAAATACATTTATACTTTTTTTTGTAAATACAAACATATTTTACATAGAAAACACCCAAACTCCGAAACAAATATTTGCAGATCGTACAAATGTTTGGTCCGACTCATGAATCGAACCCGATACCTCAAGCACAACAGTCACAAACGCTGCCACTGCACCACCGAGGTAATCAATGTAAAATATACAGAAATATTTATAATTAGTAATGTAAGTTTTCATTCAGTAACGACAAAATGCATAAATATCTATAATAATCTCAGTGTGATAATGATAGCACTTGAAATTAGTATGGTCTGATCACTACAGTAATAGTAAAGTAATAATAAACAACCAGCAATTATGAATAGGTATAATATAATACTAAGCCACATAATATATCACTGAAAAATAGTCAGGGTGGTTAATAAATGCAAAAATGGCCTAAGAATTAAGTCGCAGTTATCGAAATCAATTTACTGTTCACATTTTAAATAAAAACACTTTCGGTTTTTCGCATTTTTGTCTGCGTCTGCATTTTCATGAAAAATAAAAGGAAGAAAACTTTATTTTTGCTCGATTTTTTACGTCGTCGTTTCAAAAACATTGCACCTAATAAATACGATATATATTTTTAGTTCATCATTATCATCATCATCAAAATCAATCAATCCTTTAATAGTCCACTGGTGTACATAGACTTCTCCTAGGACTAGACTAAGATGGAGTTTTTAGTCTACCGTGCTGGCCAGACAGATTGTTATAGGATTTGTTTCAAGTTTTCCTTTCTTTTTGCAGTAATGCTATCTTGGGTAGTTTACTACCTTAGATACCTCTTACGACACGCATGGGATAAATAGGGATGGTAACGCTTCCTATTCTTAATGCGTCACCACACAGATAGCTATGATTGAATGTTGGTAAATTTAAATAACTATGATTTAATGATTTAGTGCTGATAATTTTAAATATTACTAAAACTATTATCATTTAATTTCGAACAATATAGAGTTAAACAAAAATAAAAGATAAAGTAATCCTTAACGTATTGTTACTTCTTATAGCGACAATAAGGAAACGAAGAAGTCCAATGTGAAATGTTTTTTTTCTAAGTTACTACAAACTCTCTTGAGATACCTGCGATAATAATTTCTACATTTGTGCTGTGATCAACCTTATTCCTATTTAAATAGCTTTCTTTTTACCGTACTCCACTTCTTTTCCTATTTTAAAATTGGCACCAAAATTGTTTTTAAACGACCTTGTCGATAGTGTTTTTGTTGTGACGGGCTAACAGCGGAATATTTGACATTCTAGGCATGGTTCGGGTCGCTCCACCCACATACAGATTCTCGCACTAATGGAATTTGGGGATAAACTTCGCTCATTGGTTCCTTTTGTGTTCCCAAGATCGTTAGTTTAAATACCTGATATTATGTTCCACTTTATCCTGGTGGAGAAAAATTAATCTTATTTGAACAAAAGATCTTGATTATTAAATGTAATAAACTTTATAAGTAGATGTTAAAATCTTTGTAAACTAAGCAAAAACTTTGTTGTCAAACACTTTTTGTGGCAAAGTAAATGATGCTTTTAAGTATATTCATATTTTTAGAATATGTAACTACTAATACTTTAGATAATAAATATACATCAATAAAGATTTATTTTAAATATTTGTAATATTAAATTTTTAGATTTAATATAAAGAACTTCGAAAGTCTTTGTAAAAGTTTAAGCAAAAATTAGAATAAAACATTGTAACTAGAAATAATTATGTTGCATTAAGAATTATCATTGCTGGCATAGATAAACCAATGGATTTTTCTTATACTATACTCGTGTATTACAAATTAACTACCTCTTTGGTCTAAAGGTAATGTACGCGATTGCAGGTCGGGTCAAAAAAGGTGATATTGTTTTTTTTTTAATAATGGCTCTTAGTTTGGAAGTTGGGGTCTTAACTCCCGTGATTCGAAGAGCACGTAAAGCCATCGATCTTACACCTGTCCTCGCTTCTATCAATCATGGCCTAAGCCTCCGTGCTAAGGAGAGGCTTGTGTCTATGTCCAGCAGTGGACTGTTAAAGGCTGTTAATGTGACGTGTAATGTTGCTTTTTATACCAAATATCCTGGAAAAGAGTAGAACAAGAAATACGAGGGTCTAAATACTTGAAAGCTAACTAGCTTAACATCCACTCAATATTTTATACTTACTCTGATTTTTTGCACTGAAATCTTCTTTCAAACAATATTTTTTATTTTTACGTGCGGAAGACCCCTCTCGTCGTCACCTCACCAAAGCTTGCATCGGGGTGGTGTATCGGAATCGGACCGACTAAAGACACGCAGTGTGCGATTTTGCACCTGTAATATGAAGGATCCGGGAACAGCTGGTATTAGAACATCAATGGACCCCTCCTAGCGCCTACCCGCAATAGAGTGGGTATTGCCTACGGGTAAATTCTCCATTTAAGCTAATTATGACACACGCGGCCTCCTCTAGTCTGGCTACTGTAGCGGATGGAGAGGAAACCTACTCTGACCACCCGGAGGTACAAACAATACGGGATGAGACACTGATAAGCCACCTTCTTAACCTCATTCGTCGACAGCGAATCAGGTATGAGTGAAGGTCGTCCTCTCACCGCTTCCATCCGCGAAATCACGTCTTCGTAGACGTCTTGGCTATGGAGTGCATGACGATCGTCAGTGAAACAACCTCTCCATTGACTGCAGTGAGGGCCTGACGGTGTCATTGGCTCTCAGATGCATTATAGCGCCCACAATTGCACGTTCCTCTCGAAAACTATGTTGGGTGTCCAACAGATCGCTATCACCTGGCATAAGCCGGCATAGGTGATGCGGGCAGAGAGCACCCTCTCAAACAATTTACTCACCACGCTTAGCAACATGATGGACCTATAGGCTGCGATCGCATTGGTAGGCCGTCCTGGTTTCCTCAGCGGGATCAACTGCCCGCTCTTTCAGTAGTTCCACATCATCAACTTCATCGACCCTAGGGGGTCACGATCGAGACCCTCCTGTATCCTATTTCTTTTCTGTTCTTTGATGTGGTGAATGGCAAGCTTCAAAGTTTGCTGAGCGCTTCGGTACTCCTCATGAAAAAATATTTTACTATAGCTCACAGGCACAAGTACAGCCGACGCAGAGGCTTACCAACAATTGGAACCATCAGAGGACTTCCTTTCTTCGAGGCCGATTACCTTGAATGTGGGGCATGACCGCATCGAAATTTGCATGATCGTGTTACGAAAACGATCAGCTCCATTCTTTCATAGAATCCTGCCCTGGACATTATGAAATAAATGAATCAGTCAAATCAGTAGATAACTTAGTAACTGGCGAACTGACACACATCTATAAATTAATTATTTCTCTACATGTTTACGACACATTATTTTTGGTTTGTATGTGTTGTATTACTGTGTGAATTTAGAATAAAATCTATTGGTGTGCAAAATGTCTAAATAAAAATCTTCTATAAACTATCTTTTACAGTCCTACAAGAAATTGACTACTACCAACCGAAGTCGTACCAGGGTTCCACAGAGAATCGGTAAGTAAATTATTTTCCGTTACTTTTCACCGAGTGTGTGAGGTACCTAATTAACTCCGTTCTCCTTGATTCAGGGGTAAAGGAAAGAGACTCATAGAACTCTTAAGTTGCAGGTGTTCATACATGTATATCGTTACTTACCGTCAGGCATGTCTGCTTGTTTGCCCCCGTCTGTCATTAAAAACTAATCTTCAGTAAGTTCTAAAAACATACTTACACGAAATGTTTCGTATACCTAAGTTATACTTTACTTTATACAGTATACTTTCCCGGGCCGATAATGTAGCAATTTGAACTAATGACCGCACAATTAGGGTTGCAGACAAAAGTATCACCGTGTACGATCTTGATGAATTAAATTGAGGTTTACTGTTACAATGGGATAAACGAGTTTGTGAATGTGTTCGAACCGCCTTCATACTAACACTATAAAGCTGATCTCAATGGAAATAGAAGACTAAAAACAAAAAACAAACTTTATTACTGTTTTGTTTTACGCTATTGTCAAATAACAAAGGAGTTTTTAATTATAGGTTTTAAGGTCAGTAGAACGATTGAGTTTATAATTCCGAGTAAATTTTACGTCATGTGTTATTTTTGTATAATAGTCGAACCGTGATTCAGTTACTTTTTTCTTACTATTTTATTACTCTGCTTACAACAGGGTGGGCCAAGAATTCGTTAACATTTAAATCTAACATCTCACGAAAATGTTACGGGAGTTCTTGAGACCGATACTACTGGGATTTCCTGGCTGCAATCGTACCACATTGTTTCAACAAGATGGAGCCACTTGTCATACATCCAATGAGTTTCTGCCGGTGGTTAAAGCGTGAGTGAAATGAGTGGAATCCAAGAGTGCTGGTCACCATACTCATTGCGAATGCAGACAGAACAATATGGTATTCCACACTATAGCAATTGATTTCTCATTTTGTTCAATTTTATTACTGAAATTGTTTTTTCACAAAAATACTTTAATCGAAGCTCAAAAATTTTCATAAACATTTCTACTGATGCAATTAAGTTGAGTAGATCACCCCGCATTAAACTTGTTTCCTAAATTATGATAATTTTACATGTCCATCAATATAAACTGCGTTGATTGATTTTTATAAATAAACGTTAAATAAAAATTCTGAAGTGTCCAATAGCAGTCAAACTTTTTTGAAGTCAATACAACAAATACAAAACGATCTTAGAAAGCTTGTATCAAAATATAATTTTTTTCAACAAAAGCGAAATCGACGTCAGTTTTATTGAATTCCTCTTTATATTTTTTTGTGATTCGATAAATGGACGTAAATGGCTGAATTGATTTGTCTTGAAAAGACCCAATTTGCATTGGAAGGACAAATCTTTACTTTGGAGTATCGTGTATTTACGACATTCAAGCAATTTGAAGATTCAAGAAATAAATTCAATGATTCAAGAATTCAAAAAATTGTAAGTCACGCAACCAGTCCGGGTTATCGAATCCTGGCATGTCTTGGTTTTCCACCAGAAATATTCTGATTTCTTCAATCAAGTTAAGAAAGTGCTCTAGTTTCAATCCACAACTAAGCCCCTTACTTCAGTGTTAAACATGAGATATCTTATTTATCTCAATATTCTCAACAAATTGTTTAAATTGTTAATAACCTGATATTCTTATAAAGTGTAAAGAAGATACTACATCTTGTATCACATTAACAAATTCCAATAATTTTGAATGGAGGACCTCTTGGTGTATAATACAATGGAACTGCATTATTTCTTTACTTTGTGAATAGTTTAACATATTTACTGTCCCAGATTTACCTTCAACTATTGATTAAAATCGGTTTACTTCATTCACTGTAACGTAACAGTTGTTTTCAAGAGAGATAAATATTTTTAATGGAATATCACCTTATCAGCCGATACTTTGATACTCATAGGAATCATGAACCTAAAAGTTTACCCATTATCTATTTATATTTGATCTGATTATCAAACACAGTATAACATATGTAAAGAAAGACGAACTACTCGTCGATTAAATATTGTTTGCAAAGTTAATTCAGCAAAGTATGCAATGTGTGCCCTTCTAATAAACTAAAAAGTTGGTTCATAGTTAACTGCCTCGGTGGCGCAGCGGTAGTGAATTGGATTGCTGTGCTTGAAGTCTCGGGTTCGATTCCCGGGTCGGACCAAGTGTTTGTGTGATCTACAAATATTTATTTCGAAGTTTGGGTGTTTTCTATGTATAATATGTATGTATTTACAAAAAAAAAGTATATAAGTATTCTATCAGTTTGTCTAGTTATCATAGCACAAGCTCTGCTTAGTTTGAAACTAGATGATGTTGTGTGTCAAATGTCTGAAATATTTATTTATTTATAGTTTCAATACGGGTGATATTCGTGGATGCCTGTAATCGGATTTACGAGGCATTGTAGCCTCCTCCTGGTCTATTAATTATTTAGTATTTTGATAACGGCTTTTAATTTTAAGAAAAAACTAAATTACTGAATTACTTGTATCAGAAACAGACGCACATCGAACTCATTAGCACGTAGAGTACAAATCATTCTGCTGTTAATCCTCAAGCGCCTGCTCGTAGGTAATAGCAATACTTTTACCTACGCCTTGTGAGTTTTAAACGAAGGGAATAATAATGTATGTAGAATACTGTTTATGTATCAATACACTTAAAATAAGGACGTGGGATTATTAATTATTTTAATAGAGCAACACAATCCTAACCTTTTCTCGGAGGAATTTCTATTAATGACCAAAAATTCACTGATAAAGTTTGTGTTTTAGTCAGTGGCATAGCTTTAGAGTTAAAACCGTCTTAGAACTAAATGGTGCTTAAGATAATGGCAAAAAATAAAATTTAAAATTTTTTAAAATAATTAAATGGATGTTGAGCAACTTAATGTCACTTCTGCTTTTACTTTCAAATTGAGCTGTTTATTTTCATTAAATATTTGGCAGTTATTTATAAGCACTTGAATCTTACATCGTATTTACTGTTCCTGACAACATTCCAATTATATATTAATAGTCTTTAATAGTCTATTGCTGTATATGTGCCTTAGCATGGTTTTGGTCTACTACACCACGCTGGCCAAGTGAGTTAGTATACGATTTGTTTTAAGTTTTTAAGTTTTCCTTCTTTCGCAGCACTGTTGTCCACCGCAGTTTACTCTCTTAGTCGCCTATCACGGTCGCCTACGACATCCAAGGGACGGATAGTGGTGTAACCCTCTCATTCTTAATCTATCACCACACGCACTACATGATTAACTTTAATAAAGAAGAAATTATATTTATGCAATATGAGTTATAGTAAAGTTGTATGTAAGGTAATATTTATTTGTCATTTGAATCCTTATTATACCTTTCTATCACAGTCAGAACAGAAAGCTGACTAAGAAATGTACGAGGCATTTAGTATAATTAATTTTACTTAGCACAATAAAATTTAATTACAAGTGGAAACCCATTCAGTCAGCTAATCCGTTATTTATTGGAAATCGAAGGGACACAACCCGTGGAGACGTGGGCATCGCACTAAACCTGTCACAATTAAAATATGTGACTGTTTTGTTCGAGCAGGATAATGTTACGGGTCGAGAGAAACGAATGGCATTAGTTAATCGCATTTCCTCGTTTGAAAATCTCTTTCAGGTGAGGGTAGAAATGTTTCTAGAAAGATAAAGTATGTCTATGAAGTTCATATTTTTATTTTTGCTACAGAGGGAAACCCAGTTGATCGGTTACTTCATGGTAAGTTCTGCTTCCACCCATTATACCTGTAATTCAAGGATAACATGAGTAATAACGCCCTGTTACTGGTCTCTTAACATCAGAATGGAGGAGAGGAGTTTGACTGGTAATTTAAGTCACTCGGTGAAAAGCTGTAGCGATAAAGACGCAAGGGTTTCGCGTCTATTATCTTTTTACAATCGCTAACATATCTATTGCCTTTTATAATTAGCTAATATTATGTTCGGATTACATGACTTGCGTTGAGACACGTCATTCCCATACATTTGTTAGTTATAATAAACATTGTGTCAACTTGGGTAGGAGGGCTGGTGTGGTCGTGTCAGCCTGTTTGTGCTAAAGCATGAATTTTTCACGAATAGTTTTTGCCTTCATATGTTTATGACTCATTAGTAAACAAAAGTGGTAAAAGTCATTAAGAACTTTAACAACGTGTACGAAAACACCGGACGGCATCCGAAAACTGCCATTAATAAACCCGCCCGTGACAAGCTCAAGGTAAGGACTTTAGAACCTTTAAATTCTCTTAAGCTACAATAAGCTTAATTAGATTTATTTATTAATCATTCATGGTCGGATAAATTCAAATATTCCATCGACACCCACTATATGTGTCAGTTATAGTTACATGTATGTGTTGCACTAAAGAAGAGCCATAAGAAATGAAAAATCGGCCGATTAGACTGGAGTGATATTACGACCTTATACCAAAACCCTTGGTGGTGACCTTACAGGAAACCGGGGGTAAGAATTTCTTTCGCTGCTTTTTACCAAGCGAGTGAGGTAATCGAAATCCAACCATACATCTTTTCTGTTTTCTATGTAATAAACGTGATTATATAACTCTTAACTCTTGAGTTGCAAGTATCCATCTTATTTCATAAAACAATTCATTCATATTCATTACTATATACAAGTATTACTTATTTATTTTCATGTTTATAGGAATTACTTTAAACAATATGATAATTTATAAATTAATACGTTTTCTACTTGTAGCTGTACCATGATTAACGTACAGTTTAAAATACAAATACAATTTATCGAGGGTATCAACAAAGAAATTCGACATGAATGAAACGTTAATAATATTGTTGTCAATAATCATATCTTAATTAAATCATGGTGATGCAGTCATGATTAATTACGGGTGAGTTAATCACGCTCTAGTTCCGTATATAATCACAACGCCATAGACTAATAGAGCAGCTTGTTGGGAAGAGAGAATGGAATTCAATAGGTAGCCAGCCATTGTGGCGCCTCTTGAAATATCTCGTTAGGTATGTATAGGTATTGGTTATTATGCAGATGTGAATAGAAATTGTTAGTTATCAAACTTGTGTATAAGAAACTAACATAATTATTTTATGGGTTTACCCAGGTAAACTTGTTGTAATAAAAAGGAAATAATTTATTGAAGAAATTCGTTTTCAGAGTGTAAACAAAAATGATGTCTAACATGTGAAACAAAACAACAACGTAAGCAAACGTAAGTCGTAAATGGACTTGAAGTCTATCTAGTCTATCTAGTCCTATGTAGCTACAAGAAATCGATTGCATGCATCTAAGTATCGCCTGGTGCCTGGCACTTTTGTAAAATGTTTACCTACAATAGACAAGAAAAACATACCTATGAACAATGAAGTCACATTGCAATTCTCACTTACAATCTAGTTAAAACGTACTCCGTTTCATCAATATTGCAAAAAGTTGTGAGCAAATTTTGGTCCTTTCTGAAATACTCAATGCACACAGAGTTCTGAAAAATCTTTTTCCTAGGTTCCATATTAAGAGCCTGCCAAAGTGACTCTACTCTGCCGATGGAAAACATGAATAGAATCCAAGAGTTGTGGTCACCATACTCATTGCATTGCATTGCAAATGCAGACAATGCAGTACGGTGATCCACACTATAACGTACGAGACATAAAATATATCACAGTCATTGTGACAGTGTAAGGCTTACACAGTTACCACGATAACTGTCACCCCTGCATCAATGGGCCTTTGGTCTCACACTCACCAACGAAACACAACAATACGGATGCTGGCGCTTTAGGTTGGTCTTCTGTGGGAGGGTAGTACTGCCCTGGTCCCTTTATTTTTCTCAAGATTATTTGAAAACAGCTACTGTTTCGACTAGTTTTACCCAAATATCAGTTTTGCCACGAATCAGTTCGAAAGTTGAATTAGTTGTTAGCATTTTTGAAGGCACTGACTTCCCTCCTATGGCATAGGCGTTCATAACAACCAGGAGCGACAGCTTAACGTGCTCGTCGAGGCATGGCCGTGAAACACCATCAACCTATCGTACTCCAGGCTAGTGTTAGGAATCCCTTCTAAGAAAAACCCAACACCTTTTTTTGACACGACGCGGGCATCAAGTACGAGTTCTCTTGATTAGCAGAAGCATACGGTAACCGACAGACAGACGAGGCAGTCCTGAAAAATACGATCTACAACATCTACCTTATTAATGTTTGTAAATCTTCTGTATATGAGATCAAAGTCTGTCTGGGTTTTTGCCAACTCCTTTCTTAGGGTATGCCTGATTCCTAATAAATTTACGCTTGATGGTTTGCCTTTTTTTGGTCCAGTTTCACATTTCACTTTAGCGCCTGATGACCCTAATAGATTTCCATACGAGAAAAATTATGCATTGTAGAGATAATAAAAAATTAAATCCATTGAAAGACATTTCGATTTTTCAACTAATTTGCTTAGTTTTGCACTGAAGATATTAAAGTACAGACTTGTATTTTACCTCCAAGTATTTTTCGAGTTATTTTCACTCAACCCAAGCTTTCCTCAAGTACATGTATACAAATACATAACAAGTGTGATGTTCGGTTGCTTTAAGATTATTTACGGGAACGAACTTTATTATTAGAGTTTTTGCTCACCTTAATCGTTGGGAATGGGAAATAGGCGTACTTAAACATTAAACTTACAGTTAACGCTATCGATTCGTCCTCATAACATTAAATAGACGCTATATACCTTTTAAGTAGTGTCTTGTTTCTAGTTTTCCTACTTCGTTACGTTGCAGTTAAATTTGTCACGATAATAATGTACCAACTTTGAATGGAGTGTTATAGTACACTTATGTACAAAAATGTTTGTTGACATTTATTTTATTCTCACAGAGTTTTTAAGTAAATAAATAAAAAATAATAGCATTAAGAAAACGCATCATATTAGTGTGAAACACTGTTATATTTGATAAACTGTACAGAATAACTAATGTTTACGTATATATGTACATTATGTTATCTTTAAACAATCTGTGGCTAATAGGAACTTTAAATTGTGCTTATCGTTCAAAACATGTTATGATGTTAGCCTGGCTAGACAAGAAAATACTTAGTCTGGCCATAAATACTGTTACACTTAATTATAAAAAAATATTACATTTGAATTTCGAATCTGTCATTTTTATACGATTGTTCATTGTGTTTTCTCATTTTGGCGCCAATACATTGTAAAATATTTTGCGATATTAAAATGGTGTGGGGTGATAAAGAGAACCGAATCACAACACAACGATACACAAAGTAGGTATGGAGCCAAATGCAATTTTTAAAACTCTCCATACACTTGGTATTAGTAAAATGTTTGTGTACCGGGCTATTAATAGGTACAATGAGACCTCCTCTGTTTGTGACAGAAAAAGATCTGGCCGTCCACGTAGTGTTCGTACGAAAAAGGTGGTCAAAGCAGTAAGGGAAAGAATTCGAAGAAATCCTGTCCGAAAGCAAAAGATTTTATCTCGGGAAATGAAGATAGCACCTAGAACCATGTCGCGTATTTTAAAAGATGACTTAGGACTTGCAGCCTATAAGAGACGCACTGGCCATTTCTTAACTGATAATTTAAAGAAGAATAGGGTGGTAAAATCGAAACAACTACTGAAGCGGTACGCAAAGGGAGGTCACAGAAAAATTTTGTTTACGGATGAGAAAATTTTTACAATTGAGCAACATTTTAACAAACAAAATGACCGTATTTATGCTCAAAGCTCTAAGGAAGCTTCCCAATTAGTCGACAGAGTGCAACGTGGACATTATCCGACTTCAGTGATGGTTTGGTGGGGTGTTAGCTATGAAGGAGTGACTGAGCCATATTTTTGTGAAAAAGGTATCAAAACATCGGCACAAGTGTATCAAGATACCATTCTTGAGAAGGTAGTTAAGCCCCTTAACATCACCATGTTCAATAACCAAGTATGGTCCTTCCAGCAAGACTCGGCGCCGGGTCATAAAGCTCGGTCCACGCAGTCTTGGTTGGAATCGAACGTTTCGGACTTCATCAGAGCTGAAGACTGGCCGTCGTCTAGTCCCGATCTTAATCCGCTGGATTATGATTTGTGGTCAGTTTTAGAGAGTACAGCTTGCTCTAAACGCCATGATAATTTGGAGTCCCTAAAACAATCTATACGATTGGCAGTGAAGAATTTTCCCATGGAAAGAGTGCGTGCTTCTATTGATAACTGGCCTCATCGTTTAAAGGACTGTATTGCAGCCAATGGAGACCACTTCGAATAAGCTTTTTATATTTTTAATTGTTTTATATTTATGTATTAAACTGACACACTGTAAAAGTAATAAATGTTATTTGCAGTTAACAATTTTCTTTTTTCTTTATTACAATATTTATGGCAAGACTAGGTATAACATGACATCATTATGGTCAAAAACAACTGTTTGACATTGTAAACTCAGTTCATTATAGTTTTTCTGTACTTCATGCAAGTAAAATAAAGATCATTTAGAAACTGTTCACCATTATCTATAAAAATTTGACACTCGTTCCAATTTTAAAATTTACCTCATTACTTTCTTTGCACTCACAAGGAACTGTGTAAAATATGAGGACCGTTCTCATAAATATTTATTAATTTCTTTTGCAATTTTGTAAACGGCGGTACATACGGAAGACGGAAGTTCGAATCACATGCTCAGGACAATTGCCTGCATGTTGAGCGTTGGGATTTGTGTGACAATGCACAAGAAACATTGTACTAGACACAACGGGAATGATAAAAATTCTTAGGCAAATTTGTTAATGCAACAGATACGTGAGCAGTATGTAGGTAGGTGAGCAAAGTCCACATATAACTGTTTAATTATAAGTAGAGATAGATTGGCAATCGAATTTCAACCGTCAGTAACTTTAGTTTTTATTTTTTAATTTATTATGTCACTTAGTAGACAAATTATCCTTTCTTTTCATTTTATGCAATTTCGTTCCTAAAAGTTTTGTGAGCAGAATGAATCGGTTTCAGTTGGATAGGCGTGAATTAAGTTCTTCTTTATCATCACTTCCTATGAGGTGAATTAAAAAACAAGGATGCCTGTTTTATTAAGTAGGTAAGGAATAAAAAAAATTGTTTCAATGCTGCTGATGCACAATATTTCATACAGAAGGGTACATAAGTACATAAAGAAGATTGTATATCTCTTGAAAAAATAAAATTAATTAGCAGCCTCACACAACTTTGACTGCGTCCCTCACGATATATAAATTTGCCTCGTTGTCACAAGTTTTCTTTCTGTTTGTGGGAGACCTTCGGTTACCTGTGAACAGCAAGCAAAACACTCAGAAATTATTAGTTAAATATGTCTGTATGTGTATAAGTAATATTCTATTTTTAATATAATTCGATGTAGAGACAATTTCCAAGTTCATTATGTCATTAACGTTCCGTATGTGAGGTAATACAATTTTGATTTTAACCCAAGTTGCCTTCGTTAGTGGATACATCAACCAATGACGTACTCGTATCATTGGGACCATTAATCAATGGAACGAAGCAAACAGATCACAGATCCACACCCTCGATAGGAGTGGTTGAACGAAGAGCGATAGTTGCTCACTCATTCACAAGTCAACAGATCGACACGATAACATTAAGGTTTCGTGTTACGGCGCTATGAATAATCACCGAGTTAGTTATTTTGTATAGAAAGTTTTTTCGAGTAAGACAATTAATAATATTAGATATGAGAATGATAAGATCTGTGTTGATATGTGTTTGATATGTGGTAGTCGTGGGTGAGGTATATTTGAGAGTAAGGATAACATAAAATATTTTTCCCCTCGGACATATTAGATCTGAAATTTTTAACGATTAATGCTCTAATCAATGGCAATGCTTTACTAAATAGGTTGACTATTACGATTATGCTACAGTTTAGCATAAGATCATCAACGGTACTTAGTAAAACATCGATATTTAGTGTGTAATGTGCCACATTTTTTTTCTGAATCTAAGTTTAAATCTTCACAAGTCATCACCAATGTAATCGTAATTTATCCTATTATTCATTTTATACACGGTCCCGTGACAGCTATTTGTGTCTCCGTTATCTAATCTCTGTAATTTCAACTCGAAGTGGTATTTTTGGATACGAGCTTTTAGCCTCATAATACGTAAATAGAGGGAAAAATGATTGATTACGTTCTGATCGTGGCTTAATCTAGTAAAAAATATGTGGAATAAAATTATTTTAAGTGGAATTATACTTTAAGTGGAATAAATAATGAAACCAATTTATTACATTTCTGTAAAATTATTTACATAGTTTTAAAAGTTGTGATTTTTTTATGCAACATAATCTTACAGACAAGACTATAAAAATTATCAAAATAATGTTTATAGTTTTGTCTGTAAGGAATCGCATCAAGAATGAGGTGATATAGCAAAAGACTAAGGTCATCAACATAGCCCCCTTGATTAGTCAGCGGAAGTAGCAGTAGACTGGCCATATTAGGGTAGATCGCGTTTCGGCAAACGTAGCGTAGAATGCCTAGAGGTCAGGTGGAGTGACGATTTGGCCAAATTGATCAGAGTAGATTAGTTAACACGATACAAAATATAATCATCACAAATTTGATTCTTTATACATATCATTATTATGTGTACGTGTGTATTCATATATAAATATATATAAATATGAAAGCGTCGATATGTTAATTTCATGCTTTTTTATTCATTCTAATTCTTTCTTAATTTTAAAATTCCTAGTCAAAGCATAGTGCACCTTTTCATTCATTTTCGCACTACCAAATGATGGACTGGCAGAGAAGGCATAGCATCAAGCTATTAAATAAAAATAAACAAAATGACCACATATAAACTATTTTAATAAAGCACTTTATTAAAATAGTGTGGACTGCTCTTTTTGCAGAATACTGAGTCCTTTCATATTTTCCAAGCACTTTTTGAGCAGTTAAAATTGCGACGGAAATAGGTGTTATAATGCGCTGTGAGGTTCTCAAGTCAAGACAAGCAGTTTACTGGCTCTGTGACTGATATTAGTTTTATTATAGGTATTTCATACTTTAATTTTATTATTATTTTTGCTTTTACAGACCGTGACGT
The DNA here is from genome assembly GCA_949316085.1 of Hypercompe scribonia. Classification (NCBI taxonomy): domain Eukaryota; kingdom Metazoa; phylum Arthropoda; class Insecta; order Lepidoptera; family Erebidae; genus Hypercompe; species Hypercompe scribonia. Next base: position 6,246,802 of record OX438972.1, on the reverse strand, counting down.
ACACACAAGTAGTCTCCTTGGCCATATTACTTTTGTGCATTCACGGAGTGATGGAATACATGAACATCCGCATATTTACTAGTCATTACGATCACACTAAGTAGGTATATAATAATAAAATTATAATATGACGTTTTAAAATACAACATGGTGACATTATTATTACTGGTTGTGTCCTAAGGAAAATATTGGCTGGCCACTTTTATTGTTTCACATTCAAATATTTTCAGAATAAGAAAAAATAATTTGTACCAACTTAGCATAGACAATTTTTTTTTGGAATTACTACATTTTTAAATTTTTATTTTATGTTGTTTATACTTAGTTTACCTTTTTATGCTGTTCGTATGAGAATAAAGATTCCATAAATCCACGGTGCAATGACAATGGACTAGGTGTGAACAAGTGTATAATCACTTTAAAGTTAAAATGTCTCTCAAAGAATAGGTATCGCTTTAGAGGGCAATAGTTAATACTCAGCTTCATTATCTCCTTATTCTTAGTTTCATCTGCCTTTTGTGTCTCCATCTTTAAAGAAGGAGGGTATGTCTTATAAATATAATATCTTTTGTTCCCTAGAATGTGATGACTCGTTAAAGAAATTAAGTTTTTAATTAAGGTACGATGAGGATAGAGGAATTAGCGGAATAGATTTTAACACCTGTTCTGAAAGAAGGTATACACTTTTATTTTATTTAGCATATATTTAAACGCTTATTGCAGTTTTAATATATGTAGAAACACGATAATTTTAGCGTCCTATGAAGTTTATGTAAAGATTTAGTAGTATCTCAGCTTTTAGTTAACCGAATTAGTTTGAGAAAATACCAACGGTCTTTGTAATCCTTAAAATATATAATAAAATAAACAAAGATAACGCCTAATTAAAATAATGTTGCATAATTTAGCAAAGACCTGAAAAGCTTAATTTAACATCCACACACACACAAGTTTTGATCTATTTACAAGAACTACGTAATTACTTGGTCATGAGAGCTTTTGAAACTGTCTCTATACTAAAACTAGCAACAGTAATTATAGTATAATAATAATATCACAGTTTCATCCGCTTCATTTGAATTTCATACAAAGGCAACGAGCCGAATTGTAATTTTGTTAACGATTTAAATATGGCGCTTAATTAGTTAGTAACTTATATTTTCTTAAATTGTTGCCATTAATGCCCATTTCACTGTTTTACATTTATGATATTTATGATACTTTATTGTTATTATTCAGAAAAGGGTAATGGTGGAGTTAAATTTAAATATTAAAGAAAACTTTCAACAACTCAAGTTCTATTAAAATTTTAACGTGAATTGTTAGTTTTTTTAATAAATATCACTTTCTTTTACAGGTACAGTACCTCATGTGGATCTCATACATATCTACGAGTACATTCTCCTTTTAAAGTCAGTCAAAAATCAAATCAAAAACAAACATTTGAATGTATATTCTTATTATTGTAAAGTTTTATAATTGTTAGATAGAATTTGGTTAAGTGTAACTTAATTTGAATTAAATTATTATCCGTGACATAAAATAAATATAAATAGACTTTTGCTGACTACTGAATGACTTAATGTTCAAAAAACTCTTCCTCGACATTGTGTTGTTGGGATTAAGAAAAGGGATTTGTATTTTTTCCTCATAAAAATAATAGAAACAACTGAAAAGCGATGAGGTTAGGTACACAGGAATGGAAAGCAATAAGTTACCAAGCTCATTTTGTGACGGAACGAGAATAAGAATAGTTTCGTTTTCAAAGAATGCAAGATTGCAGAATTAGCATGAACTCTTGAAAGTTGTTATTGTTACGTTCGATTAACCCATATTGTGTACGAATGCTTGACGTCACATTACGTCCTCGATTTTTCTATCAAGCGAGGGGCGTCGGGTCGCATCGGGTCCCGCCGGATCGCAAATGCATAGCGCATGCGTCGAAATTGCGCCAATTTCGCGAGCAGCGGCCTCTGCTGGCGGCAGTTCCAGTCCGTTCTGTGCTTGACGGAGGGATGTTGCATTGCGCGCGGCCTTACACCACGGACGGGAATTTCAAAAAAAAATAAGAAAATGGTATAGTTTTAAAGTGGTGCAGCGCGGTCTGGAACTCATTGCTTTGACGTTTACGAGGCTGTCGATGCCTAGACTTATTTAGTGTTGTGTGTTTAGGTTAAGTTTCTGTGTATAAATGGAAATGTCGGGTTATAAAGACAATTTTTTGGAATATAAAATATAAAAATTATAATTAGTTATAGTGTAAATATCTGTAGATAGCTTACGTCATATTGTGGTTTTGATTGCAATTTCCGCCGCGTATACATACATTCAAGTGCCAGTATAACCTTGACACGTTTTCCCGCGCTAGCACCCCAACCTTGTTTTCAGTTGCACTCTCTCTCTTGACATTTACCGCAAAAGCAACCTCTCTTTCACTAATTAAGGGTATTGTATCAAATACCATTTAGCAACTGTAATAATCTCGTAGTGTTGACCAATTGCGGACTGTATTTCTAAATTCTGATGATGAGTTAATTAAAAACTATTGTAGAATGTTAGTGTAAATTAAATTTAGCAAATGCGACTTAAACTCAACAGTAACTTTCCTATTATGGGAGCCTTGTGACCACCTCAGTGACAAGCGAACACGCATCATGAAAATGAGGATGACGAAAGGTAAGTTCTGGTTTATATAAGAATTTATATTGTTTCTTTTTCATAATTGAAACCTTTTTAAAAGGTTTCCCTTGTAAGCATCGATTTCGTTAGTTGACATTTGGCAGTCTCTGTGAAGATTGGCTATTTGTATTATAAAAATGTGTTTGGATTTATATTTAGATTTGAAGGTCTGCGCTAACTTGTGTTTGCTCATTATAGCTTACTGCCCGAAAAGGGTCACGGTTATACTGTGTTGCCATGAATGCTGTTTCGAGCTCGAACGTCGGGAGTTATAAATAATAAATGTGAATTTACCCTTACTTATTTCAATAAAAGACTATTGTGTTTTTGTACAGCATTTTTAAAAACGAAATGATATTTTTGGATTTAGAAATCAAGTGATGATAACGGAATATAAATATTAATGGGCAAATTGAAAGTAACAAAAATGTTTCCAAAAAATAAACTACTATGTTTTTCAACTGTTTACTAACACTAAAAAACTAAAACAAAAATTACTAGAAGAAAATTGCACTGTAAAGGAGGCAGAGAGGGAGGACTTTAAAATACTTGTATATCTTATGAACTAGGTATATAAGATGTAATAAGTATCCATGGGTGACGGTAGCGATTCTCGACCAGAAGACCCACCTGCTAGTTTGCCTCCTATGCCATCAAAAGAAGAAAATGTATGTACGTATTGTACACCTATGTGTATATAATATATATATACGACTACACCGTTGATCTAGCGGTTAGTATATGTGGCTGTCGATTAAGTCTTGAATTCGATCTCCAGGCCGAGTCAAAAAGTGTAATTGAGTCTTTCTAATTGAATGCTTCATAACAGCCCGGAGTTTGGAACTACAGGTCGTAACCTCTGTTTCGGAGAACACGTAAAACCGTTGGTCTTCCTGCGCCTGATCCCTCCCTAATTGTGTCGGATAGTCGTCCCATCGGATTGTGAGAGTGCGGGACCAAGAGTGCACCTGTGTTTGTGCACATGCTTGTGCACTATATTACCTCCTGCGTAGATGGCTAGTCTCCGTTGAGACCAGCTGTCGTGACCGAAATCAATTAGGAGTACACTAGATGTGAAGAATGTTGTTGCACCGGCCTACGAGTGTAAAGCGATTTTGAGCAAGTAATCTGATTTTTGTAATACTTGACGCTTTTCAATGCTTAATGGTAGAAATAAAATTTAAGTAAATTTTGTTTATTAATTAATTTTAAAGTAAAAAAGTAAACCCCAAAAAGTTCTTAAGGTGTAGTCTATAGTCTATACATGTAAAAATTATGAATATAATAAGATAAGGACGTGTGACTCGTGACCCGAGGGTTCAGTACAAATTCGTATGTTTATAGTTCATTCAATTTTAGGGACCGATTCTTGATATCTTATTAATTTTATATCATGGAAATTTTTGCCCGTTTTACGAGTGAAGGCAAACCTAACTTTACTGCATTAAAAATGTATCGATATTCAAATGCGAATATGAATTAACGACTGCCGGATTTTTACTTACTGTGCCCAATACAATTACAGAATGAATTCATCTGATTTGAATAATGTCACTATATCTACGGCTTTATCTGCGCACACTGTGTAAATAAGTAAAAATATTAGAAAACCGAGAGAAAGAAATGTAACGATAAGTAAAAAACAGTTACAAACGAGTACTATTAAGCTATTAACTTAATTATTATTTTTAACTGTAATTATCAAGCTTTACACTGTAATTTTGCAAATCAGTTTCAACAATGACAATATCACTAATGATTTAGGGTAACTGATAACTTTTCGAGGGTGTAATGAGAAGTTAAAAATTTTGACTCTGTCTTTTCAGTCGAGTTTATTATTACTTATCGGTTCTAAACAGTCGTAAAGTACTTTAAAAATACTACTAACAACAAAACTTATAATATGTAAGCCATTAACTAGTTCTTAAAGAAATTAGATATTCAACCGAAAATTTTGTTAAAAACGCACGTAAAGAAAACTGAATCGAAAATACGAATACATTATACATGACATTTTCTCCTTGAAAAAGTAAAATTGAAGAGCTTTATTACGCAAGGTTGTGGACCTCAGGTTGTCTGAGTTCGCGAACTTTACATCACCTTTGTCTACCCTCTACAACCTTACCAGGGCCGTTACTTTCTTCACTTCAAACAACGCACATAGGTCAATAAAATATGAACTTCAGACATGAAAGTCTATGAACCTTAGTGTCTCCGTTGAAAAAAAATACTTGAAACGTCTTAAGGGACTAGATAAGCCAAAGAGGAGCCTTTTTGAAATCTTCAAATTTCTTGAAGGTTGTATTACTTATATTAATATTTACATAATTTATAGACAATTAAAAATTATTGTCAAAAGTTCAAATATTGTGCTAGGATCAAAAATCGTCCTTACGTCCTTTCAATAAATTGTACTCGTATCTTTTAGTAAACTGAGCTTTGTTGAACGGAGTATGTATTCACCTGTGGAGATCTCAGCACATGCTAGTCTTCATTGTACACCATACGCTCTTCAATTGACCATGATAGTCTTAATAAAGGGATACCCAACAACACAGAATTGTCTAATAAAATTGAACTTGAAATATGCTTAGAGTTTTAGGGTTTTAACGAAATGACGGCAGTTTTGATATATTAGGTAGATTTTTTTTATAGTATAAAGCAGATAACACATTACTAGACATCGTTTTTCTGTTAGATCGTGCTATAGTGTGGGTCAAGAATTAGTTAACATATGGAAAAATCGTCTAAAAATCATTTGATATAGCATATAAATTGTTTATTTATAGCTAATTAGTTGGAATTTTTTTTTTAAAAAATATATCGTCTAAATGACCACTGTTTTCACGTTTGTACTCTTCTACGCGAGCACCGAAGTTTCGAATACTCCTCGGCAAAGAATCCGCGAGATCGCCAACATCTCTTCGATGATTTTTTTTTAATTGAAGTAGTGTATTTGGTTTATTGATGTAGACACAATTCTGCAAAAAACCCCATAAAAAAGTATGCTGGGGATAGATCTGGACTTCTGGGTGGCCATGAGTCGCCTCGTCTGGCAATCAGCTTTTACGGAAATATGTCTTTGACTACCGGCAGGGACTCATTGGATGTGTGACAAATGACCCATCTTGTCGAAACTATGTGTTACGATTGTAACCAGCAAATTCCAGTAGCATCGGTCCGAAGAACTCCCGTAACATTTTTGCATGGGATGTCAGATTTAAGGTTTACGAATTCTTGGTCCACAGTATACAACTCCGATCAAGTCGACCTCTATGTGCCGAAGCATAGCTCACCCTCCATGAAATTTAATGCCATCTCACCAATCAGCGTGTGAATAAAAATATCACAATTTAGACCCGTAAAGTAAACCCTGCATATAATGTAGAGATCAAACCATTTTAGGACAATTCGTAAGTTTTGCTACAATAATTTTATTAGTAAAAATGAAAAATTAAAATAGAAAATCAATCAAAAAATGTAGTTATCGCTTCTTAAGACAACGATGACATTAACTTATTTCTAAAAATTTTGTCCTTATTTTAAAAAAGTAAAACGAGTTACTAGACCACCTAAAGTAGTAAAAAGCGTTGGTAATTTTCATTTTTCTTCTCAAGCTTTTTTGTAAGTTTGATTATGTATCAATAATAATAAGTAAAAACTAGTAATACGAGATAAACATTATGTAAAGTGAATGTGGATAGCTGAAATTTCTTTCACATATTTTAGTTTGAATCAGTAACCTACCTTAAACGTGCTTATTTGTAAGTTATTCAAAATTTCTGATCTTGTGAACTCTGACAGCGTTTTAGATGTTTTAAACTCAAAGTATGTCATTAAAACTTGAAGCGTAAAAATTTGAGACAGTGACTTTACCTTACTTGAGTAATCTTTGTGTGAGTAAACTTAAACTTCAATCAAAATTGTCAAATATTTTTTAACTGTCAAAATTCAATATGTTTCCAGTGTTGGACATAAGTCTCTCTAGGCTTATGTCCAATAGTGGACTATTATAAGCTGTTGATGACGTTATTACATTTGGTAGGAAGCATTGTTTTTAATAATTGACTGCACTGTGTTTACTCTATCTATTGTATTCCAAGATCAACAATTTATTACAAGGTAGTAGAATTATTTGACAGACCATTTAGTCTAGTTGTTTGTGACTCTGACTGTCAATGGCCAAAGGTCAAGGGTTCAATTTTCTCTCGTGATATGTGATTATGGTGAACAAGCTTATTTGTTTTATGTCTGGATTTAATTTATCTATTATAAGAAATTTTATAATGTGCAAGTATATTTATCATTATCAATAAGTCTGGTGCAATTAAAATAAGTATACACTTAACCATTTGTTATTTTTGTATTAAAAATTGTGTGAAGTTACAAATTCAGGGTTTCTATTTTCTAGTGCAAATCATCTCCTTATTACCTCTATGGAAAAGTTGTTTCAAAGTAACTTATACTTAACTTCATTGCATGTAGCAAATTATCGCGTCGATCGCATTAGAACCCTATTTCTGCAAAAAGATTAGGGACAAATTCTCAATAAAAATAACAAAACACATTCCTATTACTTGAATAAAGGGCTAGTCTATTCATTTTCAACCACAATACAAAAAATATTGCATAATATAGAAAATTATTTACCTTCATTCAAAAGATACACGTTTTTCTTAGTTCAAAGCTCCCACACTTAGAGAAAAATGCTTGAGTGTTCAAGTAATAAATTATGATTACCAGAACATCAGCTTGCTTTTATTTCCATCCACTCGCAGTTGTCCCTCACATACATCTCAGTCTTCATTAATTTATCATTCTTGCGTACTCCTTTGGTACTTCTTATATCAGCCGGAATATTCGATGTCAGTTTATAAGCATCATATTTTTGATGTGGCTCTTTTTCATTTCCAGAGAGAGTCTCTACATTATATGTGACGCGTCATTTTTATATTTACTAACAGGATTTGAAAACTAAGCTTAAGGCTTCAAATTTTAGTCAGGTTTTTACATTTCTCAGCCAACAAGCCAAGATTTTATGAAAATTAAGGTAAAAAAACTCCTTTGAGAACGAGTTTTAATTTAAACGCACTTAAAAAAATAAAATCAACTTTACTTGTAAACTTTTACTATCAACTTTACGTCGGTTGCGTAGTTTTATAACCGACATCATATGACAGTTAGTTTAATACGGATTTCCTGTGGCCTCTTTTAGCTCCATTATCAGATTTTGGATAACATTTAGAGATAAATTACATGAAAAATTGAATCATACAAGACCAAAGTCTTTTTATTTATTTATTTTTAAAAAAACATTAAAGTTATTTGTAGGTTGCAATTTAAAAAAAAATATGCAGTAAGCCTCAGCTGGCTGTAGTTACAATAAACTTAAGTCATTTACAGAGTTCCAGGGCAAGTTGTGATAGGATATTAGAACTTTTAACCAGTTTATAACTTTAACTAAAGTAAGTTTAAAATTCTCAAAAGAAAAAATATTTAATTGAGTACAAAGTCATAATATGTAACACATAGATCATCCATCAATAGTAGGAAGCAGAAAATAAGACACGTTTGACAAGGTTTTTGTAATAATTTTTAGTCTAGAAAAACATGTCTACGAGGGCGGTTCGGAAACTTCTTAGCCTATCAATGAAAGAGAATAGTTAGTTTTTCAAAAATATTTTTATTTTTCAATATAATCTCCTGAAACTTCAATACACTTAGTCCAACGCTTATCTAGCAATTCTATCCCTTGATTAAAATAGTTTTCCTCAAGATCTTCAAAATAGTGGTTTACAACTGCAATTGCATCTTCATTTGAGGTAAAACGATTGCCTGCAAGGATTTTTTTTAGGTTTGGGAACAGGCAAAAATCACTGGGAGCTAAATCAGGAGAATAAGGTGGGTAGTCAAACAACTCGTACTTTAATTCGTTGATTTTAGCCATTGTTAAAACACTCTTGTGCGCTGGTGCGTTGTCTTGATGAAAAATTATTTTTTTGTGTTGTAAGCCACGACGTTTTTCTTGAATTTTTACATTTAATTGATCCAAAAGGTTGCAATAGTACTCTGAATTTATTGTTTTACCCTTTTGCAGATAGTCAATCAATAAAATTCCTTTGAAGTCCCAAAAAACCGTTGCCATAACCTTACTAGCCGATTGAATTGTTTTTACCTTCTTTGGGGCACTTCCTCCAACTTCAGTCCATTGATTGGATTGTTCTTTTGTCTCTGGAGTATAGTGGTGGATCCATGTCTCATTAATAGTTATGAAACGACGCTTAAAATCCATTTTATTTCGCTTAAAACGATCCAAATAAGTTTGAGAAATGTTCATTCTTATGCGTTTTTGGTCGACTGTTAACAAATGCGGCACCCATCTTGCAGAAAGGTTTTTCATCTGTAGTTCTTCATGCAAAATTAAATGGACTCGATCATTCGAGATGCCCATGATATTAAATATTTCACGCATTTTTGTTCGTCAATCATTTAATACCATATCATGCACTTTGCCAACAATTTCTGTTGTTGTTGCTGTTTTTGGACGTCCACTACGTGATTCATCTTCAATGCTTGTACGACCACGTTTAAATTCAGCAACCCAATTTTTTACTTTTGCATATGAAGGAGCACTTTCACCTAACACAGTCACCATATAATTATGAATTTCTTGTCCCGATAAACCTTTTTATGTAAATATTTAATAACAGCACAAATTTCTAATTTTTCCATTGTAAAAAAATCGCGGATGCGTCTTTTTTGAACACCTGCTTCTATATGAAGGAGTTGCCAGATCAAAACCAAAATTAAATTGTGTTCATACCATAGATGGAAGTTTCCAAAACACTTAACTTTTTTCTGTTTATACCTCGCTTTTTAGGCTAGGCTAAGAAGTTTACGAACCGCCCTCGTATATCGTACAGCAACGTACGTATAACATGTAGGTTTAGGTATTGTTATACGTATGGACTATTCTGGACATTATTGAATTTCTACCATAATTTGTGCAGTGGTATGACTCCGGAAAGAAGGAAGTATACCCAGTATACCTTTTATAGGAGTATTGATTCGTGTACTAGATAAAAGTTTAGAACATTCCAGGACTCAATTCAGTGTGTTAAAAACTAAACACGTCCAGTATTACTCTTCTATCTTAAGTAGTAAGTTATAATGTTGACAGTCCTCGATATATGTACAATGACACCTGAGCGTTTTGTATTTTATGTACTTTAAAAATATTTTCTGTATTCTTTAAATTGTTTCGGAGTATGTGCCGTGTTAAGGGACTATCGTACTTCGAAATTCTATTAACGTAGCCGTAAAAAACTACTTTCAGAGTATGAGGTTTTCTTAAAGGTATACACGTACACATGACAAACTCTAAGTTTTAGAATGCTGTCCTTGTAAAATTTTCGACATGACGTGACAGTAACGCCTTGGAATCTCATAAAATTCCGAGATCACGCATCGATTTGACCCGCTCGATGAGACTGCTCTATAACGGTACTCAAATGGCCACCTTCGAGCTCCATTATCAGATTCTTAATATCATTTAAAGACAAAGTACTTGTCGAGATGAATGACATGAAAAATTGATGTGTCGTTTCATTACAGAGTTTCTATGGTCACCTTCCAGTTTCATCATCAGTTCAGATTCATAATATAAAATTATATTGTTACGTGATATACGTATTCGTGCAACATTTCACCCGAACCGACATAGTTACATACATACATACAGATATATCTATATATAGATATATCTGTATGTATATATATATAAATGTAAATATTTCGGACCTTTGACACACAACGTCATTTAGATTCAAACTAAGCAGAACTTGTATTATAATAACTAGACTGACTAATAGAATATCTACTTATTCACTTTTTTATTGTAAATAAATAATTATTTGTAAACACCCAATCGCCGAAACAAATATTTACAGACCATACAAACATTTGGTCCGACCTGGGAATCGAACCCGAGACCTCAAGCTTAGCAGTTGCATTTATTATAGGTAGAGGCAGTCATACATTACATAATATATTACAAGTTAAATAAAAGCTAGTAAAATGGATTAATGTATAACTAAATTTATATATCGTATACTGAAAACGTACTAAATTACTAATTTTAGTGTTTTGCACCGTGGTTTCATCGGTAACTTTATTATATGAAGAATTGTGATACGTACGAGTATCTGTTGTTGTATTAAGTGTCGGAATAAAATGTAATAATATTCTAGGCTAACGATAACTGCTATACTAGTACTTAAACACCGCAAAAAATACAAAAATAGTTAAGTATTTCTTATATATTAAAATCTAACATAGTTTTTCTACACAATCCATTTACTACCGATTTCCTAAAAAAGCGAGAAAAGTATTGCAGAAGTATTAAAATTGTCTGTTAGATAGCATCTGTTGCCGCTGTCGTCAAAAGGTCCCGTATCTTTTATCGTAGGTCGTAAAGAGGCCGAACGAAAAGGTTGCTGCCATAGTGATTGTGGAACGTTCAGGAGCAGGGACACGACTATTTAGAACAATACTGTTTTATTTTCTTTGCTGAGCCGTATGTATAAAAAACAGCAAAATAACATATAAGCTACCATCAGTTGTTTTCATTTCAGCGTCAACTACAAAAACTGTATAAAAAAAAACATCTAATTGGGAAAGGTGCTATGTTACCTATATTTCACGCTCTTTGTTCTTTCACAAAGAACTTTTTGCTCTTTCAGGCTCTTTTTTTTCTTACTCTACATAGCAAATCTTTTGGCTAAGATGAATATAGGACACTTGAATATTTCAATTCTGTTAGGATGTCTATCCTGTTTTGTACCTACTAATTAACACCTTACTATCCAAGGCCAATTGCCATGCCACGTTATCTATGAACACTTAGGCTATAGGAATGATATCATAGATATATGGCAGTGACAACAGTAATATTCATTGCATGATTAAAGTGATCCACTCTTCCAAGTGAATAATCCAAGTGAAGTGTTATTCTAGCTGAATATTTACACATTGTGACTCAAATCATTAAGACACTATATTATAATGATGAACAAAAGAATTTGACGGATCTGTTATTCTAATGGTTAGTAATCCTGACTGTTAAGCCAGAAAGTCTGGGTTAAATTCCCACTCGGCACAAATCTTTGTGCGATGAACACAATCATTTGTTTTGTTTTATTCTCAGGTTACCAAAGTAACCTTACTCTGCTTGATGGAAAGCATGAATAGAAACCAAGAGTGGTAGTCACTGCGAATGCAGACAATTCAATGTGGCATCCACACTGTGGCGGCCTAGTGAGGTGCTTTTTCACGCCCCGCTTAAAGGACCTGGTATCATAGAGGGGGAAAACATGTGCACTAGTAGTGAGTTCTAGGTTTTTAGTGATTTGTACAGAAAGAAAGAGCTGAACCGTTTAGTTTGGAAGCGTATGTCTACCATTCGAAAACGGAGACTTCTAAGGCTAGCACGTGTCCTGTAGAGAAAAGAAGAGGGTGGAACCAGATGGAACAGCTCATCAGAACACTCTCCGTAAAAAAGAAGGTAGAGGCGACATCTCTTCGCAATTGTAGAAACTCGTGTTCTATGTCTGGGTGTAATTTATCTGTAACTTGTGTGCTTATTTATATGTATATATTTAGAAATACATAAGTATGTTTATCAGCAGTCTAGTTACCATGGCTATGTGAGATGTGTGAAGTTATTCTTATTCTATTTTTTTTATTAAAAATACATATACATCCCACTTTTTAACACATTCAACTGCGTCCATAGTCGTACAAATAAAACCTTCGGTTTCTCTTAAGAGATGACCATGCCGTAGCTAATAACTTAGAAGCGTTGAAGTCTATATTGGACCCATTTCGGGCCTGATAAAACCGATCATAAAGTTCTTTGCCCTTTCACGCTTCCCTGCGATCATTAATACAAACTTTTGCCAATTCTCTTTAGCCAGAGCTAAGATCTATGCATCTAAATTGCAATATTGTCGGCCTGTAGAAAATATTTTGCAAAGTTTGTAGTCGTGGACTATTAAATATCAAGGCCCTACTTCATCGCGAGATTTAAAATATCATAACCGATGAACGGGGGTGGTAAGCACGGAACGCAGTGACCAATGTATGAACACTCCTGTCCAGGACCTCTAATTGAATTTGATTCCATCTAAGTACTCGTAAACGAATACACCAAAACTGGCACGACTAAGCCATTGTAGGCTTGCACCTTATTATTCTTTGAAAAAAGATTTTTAAGTACTTTTTACAGACGGCCAAAGAAGCGTTCCTGCAACATTTGTTTCAAAGCAGATTTTGGTATTCCAAGGGACTGAAAAATCTAGATACTTTTGATTTCGGTGGCAGCTAGAGATCTGAATTTTGTTGAATCTAAAAGCTCTATTCCTTCAGGTTTTACTTACTATCATGCCCTTCTTTACATGTGTTATTATAAAGAGAAACATTTTATGTAAATATTTTCTTATTTAGTCGATGAAAGTAAATAGTCAAAAACATAATAAATCAATCGCTCAAACAACGTATGAAATAATGACCACATCACTAATGACTTCGCAAAAGAAAGCACCCTTTTTATTAAACGCGTGTGAAGTCAGACACCTCAAACGAAATGGTGTACTATTTACATTCAAATTACATGATTTTCTATAGCAATTATAGTCAAAGGTAGGGCGATAAGCATTTCTATGTAAATGCGTTGGGTTCTGCGATTTTGGATGTTAGACCTTGAATAGCGGTTACTAATTAAGAATTCAAAATGAATTATTTCTATTTGTAACTTCTTTTCTAATTTACTGGCATGTACAATGGTACTAAAGGAGTATAAACAGAATAGTACCAGTTGAACCAATAAATTCTAGTAATATTTATATTTAAAGCCTACATATGTATATATTAAGGAGGGCCAAAACAAACTTTTATTTTTTTTTCTTAGATATCATGAAAATATTGTCAAAAATGACGAAAAAAAGATTCTGATAGAGCTTGACCTCTTAATATTGATGTTAAGAGGAGGCGATTCGTAATTTTTAATTTCCTATTTAAATAACACGGGCATTTTTTTTATTTCTTTCAATTTTTTATGCGTTTGAATGAATAATTATCTAGTAAAAACAAAAACTTATTCTTGCAGGGAATTTAACGATATACAAAAAAGGTCTGATATGATTTTTTTGTTAAGTCAACTCTCTCAAAAGTTATTCGAGGTGAAAGTTAAAGTTTAAATCCTTGAAGATAGTTTTTACTATTTTTTATATTTTATCACAAAATAATGGCTCAAAAACATAATATATTCTAGTTTTCGTAATACTGATAGAATGTTTGGATAAAACAATAATATTTTTACAAAATATCATAAGAAAAATCAATTTTATAATAGTTAATATAAAAAAAAAGCCGGATATTACTCTACCTAAATAATAACTTGGTAGAAATTACTATTTTTGGAAAAATTATAGCGTCCCATTTTTTGTTGATCGTTAAATTCCCTACAAAAAAAAGTTTTCGTTTTTACTAGATATTTATTCGTTTAAACAACTAAAAAATTTAAACAAAATTAAAAAAAAATCCCGTGTTATTTAAATAGGAACTTAAAAATTACGAATCAGCACCTCTTAATATCAATATTAAGAGCTCAAACTCTACTAGAATCTTTTTTCGTCATTTCTGCCAATATTTTCATGGTATCTAAGAAAAAAAAAGAAGTTTTTTTTGGCCCCCCCTAATATATTTTCAACTCATATTTTATATATTTTCAATTTCTTGTAATACCAAGCTACGCTCATAAGTTTGAAAGTTAATGTTTGACCTTTACCTACTCAATAAATACGATTCTATAACCTAGTACAAAGTATTAGCACAGACTTAAAAATACGTTATTTATTTAAGTGATATTCCAACGAACACTTTATTATTATTTAAATGTATACTTACCTGAATATTCCTTCTTCAGAATACGCGAAATGCACATTCGTAATTTTTATTATAAGATTACTTTTGTAATTTAACATTAAGTTTAAAACCACTTGAGTGATTTAAAACCACTTACAAAAATTCTAAACTATCTTTATGTATAAGTAATTTACAAATTTAAAAGGCTTAAAATAATGTAAGTACAGAATGAAATAAGAGAATGAACAAGCAGCTTAAGTCTGAACCTTTCAAAATTAAGGAAGAGTTCAATTTTCTAAACACACATTTATAGACACTTGATTGACAGTTAAAATATTTTTTTTCAGAAAGGTCTTATCAAAAAATATAATCGTCTAGATATTTATGGTTCTCGTTGACATTTAAATAATGAAATTTGAAATATCGAATATGGAATTTCTTTCTCTTACACATCGTTAGTCAAAGCAAAAAGGTTTGATATACTTGTATAAGTATAAGGTAAACATGACAGACATATAATTTTGGGATAAAAGGTTAAACCTCAGGGGATGTTTTAGTTGTGGAGCTAGATAATACGTCGGCCTTTGAAACAAAGTTCACTGTACACTATAAACATCGTGAATTATTAAATATTCTATAACCAAGTACAAAATTTTGGCATGGGCTGAAAATTATTATTATTTATGATAAATACTGTCACGATGACTGCCATGCCTTGTGCACCTTCAAGAAGGCCGCGAAGAAACATCTTACTAGGCCACCATAGTGTGCGAGTAGGTTACAATACTTTATTGTCTGCATTCACAGTTTTGAATTCTATTTCTGCCTTATATCAGGCAGAGTAGAATCACTTTGGCAGGCTCTTAAAGTAGAAAAAAAAAGTTTCATGTTCCATCCAGTTATTCGTTTTTCAAAGTTATAATTTCTTTTTTAATGATGCTGATGCATTGAATGATGTTTAATAAGTATATATTTTATATTAATGAAATGAACTGCTTGCGATATTATATTCAATATTTTCTTTAATCACTAAATTATCTTAGAAAGTATACAATATAAGTAGATAGAACAAAAGTGTTAAACAACCAAGGAGCTAAATGCGCGTAATAAATGTAAAATATATGTAGGTACATATTTCATTTTATTTTTATTCAAACCGTCAAAAAGATTTTAGTATCTCCTACAAAGTCTGCGAGAGGGCATATTAAATAAGCTTACTCACTATGAAATAAGTCAAAAATAAATCTACAAACGAAAGTTTGAACTTCTTCTATAATCTTCTTATTTTACCTAACATTGATGAAGAAGATAGGAGAAGTTATACTGAACTTCATATTGTTGCCTATATAATACTGTTTAATTTAAACATTACATAGAAAAAAGCAGTAATCTACAAGTAATGAAAAATAAATAAATACTAAATCCCACATCTAAAACGGTTTACTGAAAGATATATTGTTCATAAAAGTTCCCAAATTTTAGCTATAATTTTGTGAAAAATATAATCGTTTTGTTAACGCACCTTCATTTAAACTGAAATGTTGTTTTCTAACGAAACGATACTTATATTGCCTGTATATATGTAAGACTAAACGAAATAACTGCCTCGGTGAGGTTCATTTTGGGTTTGATTTCTGGATCGAATCAAAAGTTTGTATGACCTGCACTATGTTTCTTTTGGAGTTTGAGTGTTTTCTATGTATAATTTTTATATGTTTACAAAGAAAAATGTATAATATATATTTATATCGGTTATCTAGTACACATAGAACAAGCTCTGCTTAGTTTGGGACTAGATGGCGTAGTGCTTAAAACATCTGAAATATTATTATTATCATATCATTCTACACAAAAGAATTTAAGAACATTTTTGGGGTGAGAAGTCTCCATTCTAATTAAGGACGATACCGACCTTGGGGACCCAAAGGACGTCCGCACAGCGTTCCATTCTTTACTCGGATTATAATAGAACATTTTGTTGAATAATTCCCGGGCCTGCGGTAAGATAGCTTTAGCGTTTACACAAACGGTGTAAGTGTTTTGAGAGATTTATATCAACGGTTGAACAATGTAATAGTGCACAGACATTCTGTAAAAAAGTAAAATAAATTTAAGACCTTTACATTCACCATACTAGCTTTACATCTAACTAGATGTTACCAGTGGCAAACGCTTAAATACATATACATAATTTTGACGTGAAGAAACGAATGACAACAAAATCGGGCTATACAGTTTCGTGTTGTAACTATATATCTATGATCCCCACCCAAAATTCAATTATACCACTGAATAGCTGAAGAATCAAAGAATTCATTATGATAGGTAAGGACTGTGACACGTCACGTACGGGGAAGAAGACCGCCCCGCCATTTTGAACGTCATTTTGATTTGAGATTGCCATTTAGTATAACTTTCGATTTGGTGAAACTACGACGTTCATTTAGGTTTTAATCGTCAGCTCTTATCAAAATCTATCGATTATATATAATATTTGTAAGAAATTGTGACTGCGACTATGATATTTGTTAAAATAAAAACAAAAAAATAAATAATATAATGTCGGCCTATACGCGTCGGAAAGCCAATTCAAAATACAAAAATCGTATACAGCTGAAATTATGCAGTTTTTTATATAGAAACTTTACCCCTTACGAGACGTTATTCATGTACAACAAATGGCCGTGTCCATAACACAGCCACACCCCTTTTTTTTTTGTTGTATCATCTTCATCATCAACCTATCGCAGTCCACGGTTGGACATAGGCCTTTCCAGTTGCATGCCGTTTGATTCGATCCTCGGTTTTTTCACCCATTATCATTTTATCTCGTTTTATAACTGGACTAATTCGCGATAAAATTATTTAAAAGCCGTTTGTGGTCACGGGTAAACTGGTGTGAGCTTAGCCTTTGAGAGACACGAGGTGTGACTATCCGCACTTGGTCGAGTTGATTGTTGTAAAGTCATCAGCCCTACATATATCTAAACTATCTAAGGCCTAAGATCCAGTTAATCTAGATCTGTTGTAGAATTTAATTAAGTTTTAAAATTATTGTCTTCAACCTATATACGGTGAACCCATACTATACCAGTAGGACACAAAAAAAACTAAACAAACCTGTTAGATAAACTTGAAATTTTTCGAGGAGCCTGTGCAACAAATTTCAGGGTTTTTTAACAACAACTAACGAAGTAAATGTATTTTAAACTTACAAGTGAGTACTTTACTTCGGAATAAAGAGATAAATTAAATGATTGTTAAACGATCTCCGTCCTCCATCAGCACAGACCCGGGGGTGGCAGGTGAGGCCATCTGTCAACCTAGCAGAAGCAGGCCGGGGTGGCTATGCGAGCGCTATGGACCGCACTCGTCCTTTTTGGGATAGGAAGAAAAGGTAATATGAAGGTTCCCACACGGGAGGGGGGGCCACCAACATACTGTAGGTGGCCCGAAGTACGTCGGGGTTCCAGGGATTTCCTTACTAAGGTGCACCTGGTTCCTCGGCTACTGGTATCTGGGACGGCGTGGGGTTTTTGGTCAGTTCGAGTGCTTCCTTTCGGTAGTATCCGTGGGGATTTCTGCACAAAAAAAAACTTCTATAACAAACTGTTTTATTTAAACTTTATCGCTATGCAATGATATAACATGGTGGATCAGAAAAGAAATTTAATTTTCCAACATTCCAAAAAACTGTTGATGTTACTGTATTTTTTTTTTTTAGACCAAGAACAGTTTATATGCTAAGTACAGTTTTGAGTTTACATACAAATTATATTAATTTACTTCTAACTTTTACTCCCTATGTTTTGAACTATTATATATATCTGCTAACTTCTAGTAATCGTTTCCCTGAGTACATGCATGCAAACAAAAATAGAGTAAAATCGATCTCCTATATTCGTTAAAATAATTTTCATAATCAAAATATTACACACTCGTTTCGATGTACGATGTTGTTAGACTATGAATATACTGGCTATTAGCTTTGACTGTGAAAACCTATTAAATAGTTGGAAATCGAACAACGTGCGAAATGATAGTTTCAGTTACCGCAACTTTAATATTTCAGGCATGCCCATTAATAATTAAAACAAATCTAGCTATGCCAATGCGATGTAATTGCCTAACAAATCACAATTATAAATTATTACTTTTAACATTATCGATTCGATTATCGATATTACAATTAACTATATTGATACGTCATTGAGTTTTGATGATCTTATATAGAAGGGAGTTATTTTAAACTCTAATATCACTATACTGATCCGTCGGCGAAGTTTGTACAATTTTTTTTTCATCATGGTATCATAATTACACAACTTAACAAATTTATATTTTTCAATAATTGTATAATTAAAATTTGAAAATGGAACAAATCTTGCGGTTATTGATCAAAAAATTAGTTATAGCATATATTGTGTAGCTAAAACTTAATTAAGCGATTCTTAACTAAAATTTGTAAATGAAATATGGTCTGTAATTTTTAACAACATCTTAGCGTATTTTTATTCTCCACGCCAACAATCATTGCTGGTGCCATGGTGGCAGGTGAGTAGACCTGGGCCGCAGTGATCTCTTTCTGCGAAGCTGTTATGTTCCGAAAGAGACCGCTGAATGGGATCGGGAGAGGGCCGATCCCGAGCGAAGAAGACGTCGGCAACGTTATGAACCGTCGACGGGACCACGAGCCGCCAGATAGTGAGGACCTCTGATGGCGGATTAATTGCTGCGGTAGGCGATAGGATAATTTGTTGCAGCCTGGTCGCAAAAATGCTATCGGGCCTGATAGGTGGGGAAACCTTTGTGGCCTTGCCTTGATAGGGTCTAACTAAGCGCGGCGTTGATTCTGTAGGGGACCTGAAATAGTATGGTCCGGGTCCCCTTCAGAGAAGGACGCCTGAAACCGGCCGCGGGGTGATTTTTAGTGGCAACACCACATACTTCTGGCTCCTGCGTTCCCGAGAAGCCGGAGATCCGAAGGAATTTTCCACCCCGACAGCAAAAAGAAAAAGGATACTTTTACTCATACAAATTTTCCTATGAAATGTGTGTCAAAATCTAATTAATTTAAAAATTGAATCAATATGTGTCACCATTTCATCATGAGTTATTGTTGTTTTCTATTTTACTAAGTTTTTAATACTGCCTGTAGTAGAGAAATTTGATATTATGTTCTAATAAAAAGGTATTCCCAAGAAACACGCAATATACTTGTTTTTTATATTTTTGTTATACCTACACTAGCAAATTGGTAATTTATTATTGAGGAAAATTAAAAAACAATTTATGTTTATTTTTACACGAATTGCGTAGGTTATTCAATCAAGTCTTTGAATATGAGAGCTAAATTGTTTTCTCTAAATGTATTGAATAGACGGCATTTAATCAATGTATTGAAAGAAAAAGCCATGAAAAGAAAATTCAACACATTTGTTTCTGGACCATTGAGACACAGTAATTCTTGGTATAAGTTATAATATGCATTCGATTCACCAATAACCGCCGTTACAGCAGATCAAAAATCGCAGTACAGTATCTCAGTTGACTTCCAATAAATACGAGCAATAATTTTTTTATTCAAATAATAATTACTTAAAAATATAAGTTGTAATTTATATCACTAGTGCCCGCGCGTCCGCATCGATGTGGTGCTAGACATTTTAGTTTTTATTTTATTACGATATAAGTCACACTAAAAAACGCTAAATATATTTTATTAATAAATATTACTTGGCTTTTGTCTAAAGTAAAATCATTAAGCACAAGGTATCCTAAAAATATATTACATGAAAGGCAATTATTTTCTGTTCTTGTAAGTCACGTAGCCAAACGTAATTTAGGGTGACCATCGATAGAACAGATAAAATGTCAAAGTAATTTGCTAGAGTAAAGTAAAATGAGAAAGCTTTTTTTGATTCAATCGAAATTTGGGCTGTGCTACAGTCTCTCCAGTGGTGCCAAATTGACTATCGATACATCGAAGTATTAAAGTTTTTACATGAAAATGCCAGTATGTCAGTCTGTTTACAATATCAGAGCTCGAAATTTATCAAACTACGGCGAGGTGTAAGACGGGAGATGTAATATCTCCGAAACTGTTCACCGCAGCACTGAAAGACGTCTTCAAGCTTCTAGGCTGGAATAGACTTGGCATTAGCATCAATGGCGAGTATATGACCCACCTTCGATTTGCTGATGATATAGTTGTCATGGTTGAAACCGTGGCAGATTTTAGCTCGATGCTTGATGACCTCAGTAGAGTCTCTAAACGAGTGGGTTTAAAAATGAATATGGATAAGACAAAAATTATGTTGAATGCCCATGTCACACCCACTCCAGTGAAAATTGGTATGGCGACTTCCACATACAGCACAAATAAAAATATACAACAGCGCTACCTAGCGAAGATACATCGAACTACGAAGTATAATGACCTGTGAAGCAACTACTAATCCTGTATCGCGAAATAGGGATTCTCGCGTCAATGAGAATATGTACAACATCCCAACATCAACCGCTGGGCCACGGCGCACCAGGCATGATCACCTCGCCTGATCGGAGGATCCGCCCTTTGTGTTAGAGGGACATGACACCCATCCCTTCACAATTGGAGCATCTACCCTCGAAGTTGTTGGCGACTACGTGTATCTAGGACAAACTATCCAGTTAGGTACGTCTAACTTCGAAAAAGAGGTCGATCGTCGAATCCAGCTAGGTTGAGCAGCGTTCGGGAAGCTACGTAACGTTTTCTCGTCACAAATACCGCAGAGTCTCAAGACAAAAGTCTTTGACCAGTGATGACTTACGGCGCAGAGGCGTGATCACTCACTATGGGCTTGATAAGAAGCCTCAAACTCACCCAAAAAGCAACGGAGAGAGCAATACTCAGAGTTTATTTGCGTGATCGAATCAAGAATGAGGAGATCCGCAGACGAACCAAAGTCACTGATACTGAGAGTAAAATTGCTAAACTTAAGTGGCAGTGGTCGAGGCACATTACACGCTGAAACGATGGCCGATGGGGTCATAAAGTTCTGGAGTGGCAACCGCGTACTAGGACACGCAGCGTTGGTAGGCCCTAGACAAGGTGGTCCTGGTGAAGGTCATGGGATGTTGCTAGATGCGGGTGACACGGGACCGGCTGTTGTAAAGAACCTTGGGGGAGGCCTATGTCTAGCAGTGCACCGGTGTGGGCGGCGGCTCTGACCGCCCAGAATAGGGCTCGCCTCTGGCGCCCTCAGAGGATATTGGCGGTTAGAGCCATACGTGGTTACCGCACCGTATCGACGGAGGCGGCGTGCGCCTTGGCCGGAACTCCCCCGTGGGATTTGGAGGCAGAAGTGCTCGCCGAAGTTTATCGGCGGACGGCTGACTTCCGGGCGCGTAGCGGCATACGGCCCCCGCCCGAAGAGATACGCGAGTGGCGAGAGGCCGCTCGTCGAGCCACAATGGCTCGTTGGTCGTCCCGGCTGGAGGCTCCACGTGCTGGTTTTGCCGCCGTGGAGGCTCTCCAGCCGGTCATCGCCGAGTGGGCAGGGTGGCAGCACGGGACCCTTTCCTTCCGACTGACGCAGGTCCTTTCCGGGCACGGTTGCTTCGGCAAGTATCTGCACTCGGTCGCCAGGAGGGAATTGAGTTCCGCCTGTCACCACTGCGACTGCAGTGAGGACTCGGCTCAGCACACGCTAGCGGTTTGTTCCGCTTGGGCGGCGCAGCGTGGGGTCCTCACTGCAGTTATTGGAGGAGATCTCTCGCTACCGGCCGTCATACGCTCCATGGCCGGTAGCGACAGTTGTTTTACCGCGGTCGCAACCTTCTGCGAAGACGTAATTTCGCGGAAG
The DNA here is from genome assembly GCA_949316085.1 of Hypercompe scribonia. Taxonomy (NCBI): domain Eukaryota; kingdom Metazoa; phylum Arthropoda; class Insecta; order Lepidoptera; family Erebidae; genus Hypercompe; species Hypercompe scribonia. The sequence goes on along the minus strand of OX438972.1, from coordinate 6,224,354 downwards.
GAGGCGGTGGAGAAGGCCCGGGAGGACGATATCCACTCGGACCCAATTCGCCGCCGGCGAGCCGGGCGGCGGAGACGTGCATACCAGCGCCTCATGCCGCCTTGAGTGTGGCCGCGGATGGACGGGACGGGTTTTCCCCTCCATCCGCTATAGTGGCCAGCCGCGAGGAGGTGACGTGTGCGTGTGCCGGACGTCACCTAAATGGAGAGTTTATCCGCAGATGGCGCCCACGAAAGCGGGCAGGCGCTAGGAGGGATTAGGATGTCGTAATAACAGCTGTTCCCGAATCCCTCCTCTCTCAGGCGCAGAGTGGCACACCGTGTGCTTTTAGTCGGTCCGATTCCGACACACCGCCCCGCCGTAAACCCCGGTGGGGTGACGGCCCGTGGGGGTTTCCACACGTTAAAAAAAAAAAAAAAAAAAAAAAAAAGGCCTATGTCTAGCAGTGGACGTCTTTTGGCTGTGACGATGATGATGAGGAAAGTCAAACGTCTGGAAACTGGGATGATGACGCTAATGTGTATATAACAAGTAAATTTCAGTATAATGCGATGTGACCACGTGTCCTGTTTTGAGATCATAAAGTTCTAATTTCGCTTATTTAATTTATAGGAACACTAACAATTTAGGAATCTTGTCATTGGCGTGACTAAAGCTTTAAATTAGAACACTTAACACAAGTAATTATAAATAATCTGCTGAAAACATAAGAAATTTCAATAATTATATCGCTTAAAGAGTTTTTTACAAGGATGTAACCAAAATTCTGTTTTAAAAAATGAGAATATATCCGCAGATTTAATCAAAGCATTACGTAAACCTTTAAAGAGCCCTCTCATAAGGGAATCGGTACCAAAAACATCTACGTAATCCAAACAAATGGCGCACGGAGTGATATTAATGGCTCTAGCTTGACTGTCCAGAATCGTAGCCCTCTGATATGTCTTTGCAACTGAATAAAACAACTCGCTTGTTCTTGATTTTTTTGCCACTTATGCCATACCCCATTTATATAGAAAGGTTAGCATTTGCTGTTACAAACTGAACCTACTTAATAATATTTTGATGTCAACTTTTTTTTTTAACATAAACCAGTGTTGCTTCGAAAAAATTAAAAGTTCTACTTTATTCTAGTAAATAACAATTTTAAAAATATCTGTTCAAATTCGATAAAATTAATTTATTTATATGGTTTCTTCTAGCTTACCCACGCAACTTCACCTTCATTCATTTAAGGATTTGTTTTTAACTACTTTTCTCGTATTTTTCCATAGTTTTTATTATTTAAACTTACGTTAAACGTGCTGCCATGAATATTTCATGACCTAAATTAGTAAAATCAGTTCAGTCATTCCTAAGTTTTAGTAATACTAACAAATAGCAATTCATTTCTGTATAACAGGATACTAGACATCGCCTGGTGATCAAATTTCGGTAATAGTCATGGGCACCGGGAGAGGAGTGCAAGGGAGTAGGTATACTGGCAGAAAAGAAAATACATAGAATAACACATGTTTTTAGCTTATTTTATAAAGAAAAGTAGATTTCATAGTTAAGCATAATTCAATATTTTATATTAGTAATTGTTTGCCTAAATATTTCATATTATTTTAATTGTATGTGTTGGTGAAGATACGCCGCCTTGAAAAAAAATCTGCCGACTGCCATGGTACATAAATAAATTCATTAATCATTATAATATTATTAGTAAGCTGATTAAATTTATACGTTTTGTATGATATTACTGAACAATAAAACACCTCAGAAATGTCTTCGATTATTTTAAAATATCTGTTCAAATTCAATAAAATTAATTTATTTATATCTACTAGCTTACCGACGCAACTTCGTCTTCATTCGTCGAGGTCAGTATTATTTTGAAAAAATCTAATTTTCAATCGAAACGAAGCTTATACATATAGAATAAACATTAGCAAATAAAAACAAATATGGATACGTTTACATTCAAGTTCTCAAGAAGAGAGGCGGTTGGCTGTAATTGAAAAAGGCTAAGCCATTTAGCGAAAGTTGAGCGATAGAGAGTTACATTTACTAATCGTATATAAGTCACCAAAATTTGGAAAAAGACCAAGTACACGACAAAAATGTATTATACATTTAATACATACTACGTAACGAAATTACGTATTGTAACGACTGCAGATCACGAGGTCTTGCGTTTGATTCCTTGGTCGGGTTAAAGGAGTTTTATTGAATTATCTGATTATAGAAATCTGTAATAACAGCACTGGGTTCAGAAGTTAAGGTCTTAGTCCCCATACCTCGGAGAGCGCGTAATGCCGCCGGTCACGCATCTGATCACTCCTCGGTCGTGTCTGAGAGCCGTTCAGTCGGATTTTGAGAGTGAAGGAACATAGAGAGCACCTGTGTTTGTGCACAAACATGTGCACTATAATATATCCTACATACGAGCCATATCTCTGATGAAACTGGCCGCAATGGGCTAGGAGTAACACACAAACACACACACATTTTAATAAGTGTAGGTTCTTTGATAGGAAAATTTTGATAAATTTAAAGAAACTGTCTTGTTCTGGTTGCCATTCTAAACCATAATATAAACATTTTTACAAGGTTCAATTTCTATACAACCCGAATTTGTCAAATAATGCGAAATGAATAACAACGTAATATTTGTCACTGTTTAAATTCTAAACTGGTTATTGAAGCGTCTTTTCGCGCACCAACGTATTGTGTCTTCATTTGTAAACTTTATGATTGCTATGTATTGTGCATGCGCTGGCTTTTACATTTCAATCTATTCATTTATAATAGCAAAACGATTGTCTTTTAATAGCTTTTGCAGTGTGTACTTACCATTCCATCATGATTATACTTACCTGCGACAATATATGTTTTTTGATAGTGTTTGTCATTTTCTTAATAAAAGTTTCTTTTTGTTAAAGAAAAATTTTGTTTTGCAGTAAATTATTACTTTCTAAAATTGAGGAAGAGGTAAACGCCGTAGTGGCTAGTGTGGGATACATGTTGTTTACCCACTTATACTAAGAAAATAGTATCACAATGAAGTATCTCATGACTGTTATGTCACTGCAAAATCATGAATTATTTAGAAAATTCCTCATTAATTGAGGATTTTTCTATTTAATTCGTTAATGAATTTTATGCTTGATGCTTTAAATTCCATCAATATTTTTATAACACTCAACATAACACACGACAATTGATTCAAAATACTTTCATTTTACAGATGTCTTCTTACGCAAAATATAATATCAATATGCGTACAGCACCTGTGCCTTACTTATTATTCGTCACCGCTTCGGTATACATTTATTATTATAATTTCATATTTTTCTTTTGTCTAAATTGAAGAAATATTCTGAAGATTAAAATTCGTGAAATTGGAATATTTCATTTTATTTTTTACCTATCTATGAAACATAACTTGGAACTCTCTCTGTAGCACGACCGGTCAAAAAAAATATGGCTAATTCTTTAGTTTTTGTAAATGATTTTATTATTTTTTTTAAAACTCATTATTTAAAACTATGAGCCACATTAAAATTTTTTACAGACAAACTTTACGTGATACCAATTACACATTCTTATTCAGTCATCTAAACATTGATATTTAATTGCAAAACTTTTGTCATAAATACTTTGGACAAGACAATTTTGACTAGAATAACGTAATAAACATCTGCATTGCCTTTTCCTTACAAGGCTAATAATTACATTTGAAACTCGACCCAAAGGATCCATTCAGTACTTTATAATGAGATTTCTGTAATACGTTAACTATATTATGTCCATGTCTTGAGAAAACAATGTCTGTAAGATTGAATTTGGCTCGTCGCAAATATTTATAATTGACTGTTGTCGTTGTTACGATATTTGTTTTTAGTTTTCTTACATTTAATTCTGATTTCAGGCAAAACAATTTCACCAAATAATTAATTACAATAAGCTAAAGGTGTTTAGAGTCGGTAGTAACTACAAGAAATATCTTCAATGCCAATTTTAGTTCCAAACTCAACAAATGTTCTGTTCACTACCATAGTTTGAAATTTTGTAAAGTTAAAAGCTTTATGTACATTGCAGATAATATATGTATTGAAAGAAAAACAGATATTTAAAAGGCTTTCAATAAAGACATTTAAGTAAATATTACGTTTGGGTATCGTAAAGGCGATTCCATAATAGTTATTTTCCCACGAAATTACAGTAAATCGATATTATAGTGTACACTTAAACGTATGAATGTTCATAATCAAAGCATTTGGAGATGATTGCTTAGGAGGCCGCGGTGGTGTTACACACACACATATATGTATATATATTATTGGTATGGTAGCGTTCAAGTTATTTCTTTAGAAAGAAGTGCCGACAAGGATGCGGCATGAATATAGAGAGTCGGTTGACGAGACGCTAATCTAAATAAACCGTCCTCAAGATTACTTTGTAGAGAATATTTTAGGGTTTTCGTAAATTTGTTGACTTCATTCGATGTTTATATTGGATAAAGAAATGATGGTGTAGGTTACATATTTAAACTAGCGTTACATTGTTTTTTTTCGTTAACTCAGTGGTCTAACACCATAAAGATAATAAGAGAAAACGAGCAATTAGATATTTTTTTACACATGATCAATATGATCATAAAAATATCTTTGTCATAGATCGTCAAAAATAGTATATCTTTGTACTTTCTTTTTATCACAAAAACTTGGGTTTTTCCATTTAATTTGTGGTTGCTTAAATGAATTGAAGGTTGTTAAACCTTAAAGCATTATGGATTATTATTAATATAGTATTTGTTTTCCAAAAAACATTTTGCAAACTTAATGATACCGATTTCCGGAGTCTATAAAATCTGGCAACATCAGTGGTGAAGCATTACGTTGTGATTTTGATCCCTTGGTTTGAGCAGTCTAGCGAATCTGTGTAAGTGCAGAATAAAAACCTTAATAGAGATAGTTAATAACGATTTACTACAGAATTTAAGTATTTTATTGATAAGTTGATCGATAAAAATTGTTACAAAATACCTTATATATAATTTTAATTGCAAATATAAACCCATGTGGTTTTAATTTTACTAAATTTCCTAACATCGCTTATACCCTGACTGACTTATCGACTATATAAACTATTAATGCTTAAAACCATGTCACTTAACCGTACCTACGTCAGACATTTATCGCAATGCAAATCGCACAGCTCTGACAGCCAGTTAATCTATTTAAGCGTGATTGCCAATATGAGCTCCAATTACTATCGAACTTAATTAAAATATGTTCAATATAATGTCTCCTCTTTGATCAAAACGGAGACTGAATCTATGTCAGCTTTGTGTTTCATTGGTATTCATGAATACCAAACAATGCCTAATGAGAATCAATTTGTTTGGTGTTTATTAAGTGTTAATATTAAGATAGTGGCTTATATACGATGTATGATTCAATTCTGTCTTGTATTCGAAATTCGATTTTGAACGTAAGCTACAGAAAAGCTCTGCAGAACATTTTCAAACGTTCCTTTGGCGACAAAAAAGTTTAAAGCATCAGAAAACCCTTATTAATTTATTGTAGTTTACTGTAATTATATGTGCCATTATTTCACGTTACAGTTTTTTCGGATCAATTCGATTTTCGAACTACCAAGAAAACATTTTACTCCCATCTTAATGGCCGGCAATACACTCATGACTCTGGTATATAATTTTTTCCTAAGAATTTTGTTTTAAAATAAGACTAAGACCGCGATATTATGGTCATTGCTTTGAAACAAGAAATTAAAAAATAAACTTAGTCATTATATAATATACTCCTGCATTACTTTTTGATTAATCCGTTCTGGATACTAAAAAGCAGAGAATACCTACGCTATAATCGATAATGTTGTAATTCTAACGTAGTACAGATACCCTGTAAAACGATTCGGTGTGTCAGTCGGTCTGTCCCGAGGGCTTAATTTGCATAACTCTTCTCGACCGACTCTCGGGGTCACGATTGGGATAAATGTTCACAATCCTCTTGAACTTATGGTTTAAAATTTGGTAAACAACTTAATGAGAATGTACGTAGTTTCTATGTTTAACATATGTTTTTATTGATTAATTACATAATAAAAATTTAATAGTTATTTGTGAAAAATGATTTTTACTCAAGTGAATTATTGAGTCATCTTAATCGAAGCACCGATTGAAATAGAAATATTTTATTTGTCTTCCTAATGTAATTGGTTATATTTTGATGTCAAGTTTCATCGATAAGTAACACTTTTTTAACTTATTTAAGGTTAAGGGACTGAACGAGCAAGCAATATGTGTACGTAATAAATATAATAACAATGTATAATATGTTATTAAAAATGACAATATTATTAGTAATGGAGTATATTCTACTAATAGCCACAACTTTCAGTAGAATGAATACAAATAAGGGAAAATTTAAGACAGTTTGTCACACATACAATAAAATATTAATAATATTTTATTTTAACGACCAAGTCTTTAGTCAATAAAGGATATTAAAAACGATTAATTGATTGTTCAAAAATATTGCCAAAACAACAAATAGAGAAAAAAAAATAAGTAGAAAGAAAAAAAGTATTTTAAAATCAGACAAAGTTTGTTTTACTTGTTCCAAATAACATGTACAAACACTGTTCAGATATTTACCGAGGTGGATAAGAAAATAGCCTATTAAATCAGACTCATATGTTTCTGGTAAACAAGACCAGAAGAATTAGGTCAAGTTTCAAGTAGCAAGCGAATCACTTTTCTACGTCAATTTCGTTCTAAGATTTATTTAAATTAAAAGCTTGGGATATATTATGTCGTAAAAAAATGTACGTGTACATGTACGTGTAAGTTAAAATAATATTAAATAAAACCTATTTACCCATTATTATATTACCCATTTATAAAATTTGTTTTTGTAAAGATTACATAAGTAGAAACTTTACAACTATATGAATTGTATACTTAAAAGTCACATTATTAAGTTTATAACGTAACAAAGTTTATATTATAACGTAACGTTTATAACGAGTAACCCTGTAAACGGTTAATACACCGAGTGCAAATGAACGGGTAGATGTTTAACCGGATATCGGATATTCGGTCGCCGCATACGGCACAAAACATTGTCACTGACCACACATTATTAGTTATTAGTTGGACCGGGAACCCTTTTTGAATCCTAGAGACAAACAAAAACGTAACTAATATGCATAATGAGCAGAAGAAACTCAATAAAATGATAATTTGTGCGATTAAATACAAGTTGTACAGTGCTGTTTACATGTACGAATCCGGATAGGCTTGATATCTACCACATCTAAAATATGGATTTTGATATTTTATTTTTTGCCAAACTAACTGTAACATACTCTCACTTTATTTGCTCCTTCGTGACATGTAAGAGATATTGAAGAGTCAAAGGAAAATACATGCCGGGCGTCATTCTGAATCCTTAGGAATGCCATACAAGGTTATTTTTCCCTGTAATGCCACATCAAGGGAAAAATTACCGCTATGCCTTTGATCTTTAAAATAAAAGTGTACACTGTAAAAACTTTTAAACGAATTGTACATTTAAATTTACCATTTGTTGTGGTAGAACAGTAAAAGTAATTTATAATTACTGTTAAAATAGTGTATTTAAATTTCCTTTAGTTAGATAACTGTGTACACCTTTTTACTAAAGGAGTATTCTTGCTTTATGAAATAAACTTTACACTGTATGTTTACTATTATGAATAGCCTCTAACAGTCCACTCTAAGGCCTATGTCCAACATTGGGCAACAAGAAATTTAGATGTAATCCCTATGGTCATAATATATCAAAATTTGTTACAAAAACTTCTTGTAAAATTAAATTTAAACGTGAAATTTAATATCACATATTACTGTTGTTGTATCATATTGGTGCTATCTTTTTGGCAAATATGTAATTTATTTTAAATATTTACGCAGTATATATTTAAAATTCAATGTAAAACAGTATGTTAAAACCTAAATATGTTTCTACTTACTAGCGGCCAGGTCAGCTGGATTATTCAAATTTCACATTGTTCGTCACTGCGTATTTCCCTTTTAATACCCACTGTGTTGTGTTCGCCAGGCTGCTGTTATTAGCATATATGATGCCTGAATATTTCGTTTTTTATTCTAAAATATGAGCAAACTTCGCAGATTTCAGTGAAACAATAAAGCGTTTTGAATTTAGACAATGACTTTGGGTTGACAAGTATCACCGCACAGGCTTATCGGTCGCTTTTCCTGTCAGTGAACAGAATGAGGGTTCCATGTAACTGTAGAGGTTGGAGGTTGTAGTTAACGGTTCACAGAAGCCGATACCTGAGTATGGCGTGGTAGTTATTTATAAAAGAGTCGGCTGTTACCTTTAATTCTGGTTATTCACCGAGTAAGTAGATGAATACAGTTGGCAAAGGCCTACATACGCCTGGTGTTGTAGTAGAACTTTTGAAGACAGGCCATCCAAGTAATAAGTCTGACTACATTAAGATTGTGTAGTATTAGTAAATATCTAATAAATAAAATATCATAAACATAATTCATAAATAATTTTCATAATTAACAAAATATTTTTCTGTTGTGATAGTAATTTACTATAAGAAAACTGACCATAATTGGATTTAAAGTCACAGTTGTGTCACTGCAGCTGCAAATCCTTGGCTAGCGGTAGTCACTCATCAACAAGCCATCCATCTACTCTTTTGACCACTTTACTATTATGCAGGATTGGGTATTATGTTCCTCCAACAGAAAGTGAGGATCCTCCGACAAGGCGAGGTAATGATGCCTGACGATCCACGGCCCAGCTGTAGTATGTAAAGTAGAAAGAAAAGAAATGACAGCCATTGTGCCAGACCTATCAATATAGGATCGTACACTACCGATTTTATGCGATATTTTGACAAGTCTAAAGGAAACATATTTTTTTTTTGCTGCAGAGTAAATTACATTTCCTATCTAGGTGAAAAATGAAATATAACGAGTGAATAGTTCTTTGCTGTAAGAGAAAATCAGCATGATTGATATATTAATTAATTCAACGATTATGTTTAAAGTCATCCATACTTTGGCTTTAGAATTAATATTGGTAAGAGCAGAATAACTTTACCGTGATATAACATTAAAATACACAAGTTGTCAGATTTTTCAAACAATGGCTAGTGTTTCTCGTCAAAAGCATTGAACTCAATCGACTATATTACAGAACTGATTTTTTGCTCCTATTTTTTAAATCGCCCTATGACTTAAATTAAGCCTTCTTAAATAGGTTACCCGAGGACTAAATGTAACTCGAGGTGGGCCCCGATCTGTCGGACGCCCAATTTGGTTTTCGGGCGGGGCGTTCGACGGTCGATGCTGTGCTGCGCCTGAGGGCCGTTACCGAAGAGGCAGTGAGCTGTGGCGGCGTGCTGTTGGCGGTGTCGTTGGACATCGCCAACGCATTTAATAGTCTGCCATTTAGCTGCATCAGGGAAGCACTCCACTACCACGGGGTGCCAGAGTACCTGAGGCGGCTTGTGGCAGACTATCTTGAGGAGCGTACCGTCGTGTACGAGGTCCGAGATGGTATTCTGAGGCGGCGGCCCATGTCGTGCGGTGTTCCACAGGGGTCCGTCCTCGGACCACTCCTGTGGAATATGGGATACGACTGGGCCCTTCGAGGTCGTCTTTCCCCCGGGCTGGGCGTAATTTGTAACGCCGATGACACATTGGTCACGGCCCGGGGGGCGAACTTTCAAGAGGCGGCGCGCCTGGCCACCGTGGGAGTCTCTTTGGTGGTCGGGCGCATTGAGGCGCTGGGTTTATTTTATTTTATTTTATTTAAAACTTTATGCACAAATACATGCATCGGCGGACTTAATGCCTAAGGCATTTTCTGCCAGTCAACCGATTGGGTGATGCAGAGAAGATATGAGATAGGTGCACTTGCCAGAGAAGTATATATATACCAGATAGACCATAAATAAGTAAATATACTTACATAAACACATAAATATATAACACATACATACATACATATATAATACACATACACACAACTCATATACATACGTGCATACATATTACCACTATAAGATATACTAATACCAGGTGGTGAACTAAGACTTCGCCGTTTCAGCCAGCAAAAGCTTCTTCACCCGAACCCTAAACGAGTCGCGACTTTTAGCCATCCTGACTTCGAGGGGAAGCGCGTTCCAAGAAAGGATAGCCTGCACGAAGAACGAAGAACCGACAAACTCAGTGGAGTGAGAAGGACAGAGTAGAAGGAGATTATTAGCCGAACGTAAATTTCTATTATGGTTGTTGCTCAATAATTGAATTTGTGACGTTAAATAAGTGGGAGGGGATGGGGTTTACGGGTGGCCCTAGATAAGACGGAAGCCCTTTTGTTTCATGGGCCCCGTCGTGGTCCGCCCCCCGGTGCCTCTATCGTAGTCAATTCGGTCCTCGTACCGATTACGGCCCAGATGAAGTATCTGGGCCTGATCCTCGACGGCAGGTGGCTCTTCGACGAGCACTTCTGACAGCTTACTCCAAAGGTGGTCGGCGCTGCTTCTGCTCTTGGGCGACTTTTGCCCAATTTGGGTGGAGCCAGGGTCGCGACGAGACGGCTATACACGGGGGTTGTTTGGTCAATGACACTGTATGGTGCACCGGTGTGGGCGGCGGCTCTGACCGCCCAGAATAGGGCTCGCCTCTGGCGCCCTCAGAGGATATTGGCGGTTAGAGCCATACGCGGTTACCGTACCGTATCGACGGAGGCGGCGTGCGCGTTGGCCGGAACTCCCCCGTGGGATTTGGAGGCGGAGGTGCTCGCTGAAGTTTATCGGCGAACGGCAGACTTTCGGGTGGGTAGCGGCATTCGGCCCCCGCCGGAAGAGATACGCGAGTGGCGAGAGGCCACTCGTCGAGCCACGATGGCTCGTTGGTCGTCCCGGCTGGAGGCTCCTCATGCTGGCTTTGCCGCCGTGGAGGCTCTCCAGCCGGTCATCGCCGAGTGGGCAGGGCGGCAGCACGGGACCCTTTCCTTCCGACTGACGCAGATTCTTTCCGGGCACGGTTGCTTCGGGAAGTATCTGCACTCGGTCGCCAGGAGGGAATTGAGTCCCGCCTGTCACCACTGCGACTGCAGTGAGGACTCGGCTCAGTACACGCTGGCGGTTTGTTCCGCCTGGGCGGCGCAGCGTGGGGTCCTCACTGCAGTTATTGGAGGAGATCTCTCGCTACCGGCCGTAATACGCTCCATGGTCGGTAGCGACAGTTGTTTTACCGCGGTCGCAACCTTCTGTGAAGACGTAATTTCGCGGAAGGAGGCGGCGGAGAAGGCCCTGGAGGACAATATCCACTCGGACCCAATTCGCCGCCGGCGAGCCGGGCGGCGGAGGCGCGCATACCAGCGCCCCATGCCGCCTTGAGTGTGGCCGCGGGTGGACGGGACGGGTTTTCCCCTCCATCCGCTACAATGGCCAGCCGCGAGGAGGCGACGTCCGCGTGTGCCGTACGTCGCCTAAAATAGAGAGTTTACCCATATATGGTGCCTGCATTAGCGGGCAGGCGCTGGGAGGGATCTGGATGTCGTAATAACAGCTGTTCCCGGTCCCTCCTATGTCAGGCGCAGAGTGGCACACCGTGTGGTTTTAGTCGGTCCGATTCCGACACACCACCCCGCCGTAAACCCCGGTGGGGTGACGGCCCGAGGGGGTTTCCACACGTTAAAAAAAAAAAAAAGGACTAAATGTAACTGGCTAATCTAAGTGGTTTTAAATTTGGATACCCTGTCGAATGTCAATGAGAAAAGCAACTCGCTTTCCAGGTTTGCCAAATAATATTATAATAAGATGATATGAGTATGTTAACGAAATGTATGGCCAACTGTTTGTAATCTTTAATAAAAATGATTAAAATTTAAGTATTTAAACCCAGTTAGGTAAGTACAACTTCGATGAAGAGGTTAAACGTCGAATCCAGCTAAGTTGGGCAGTGTTCGGGAATCTACGTAACGTTTCCTCGTCACAAATACCGCAGTGTCTCAAGACAAAAGTCTTTGACCAGTGCGTATTGCCAGTGATGACTTACGGCGCAGAGACGTGGTCGCTCACTATGGGCTTGATAAGAAGGCCCAAAGTCACCCAAAAAGCAATGGAGAGGGCAATGCTCGGAGTTTTTTTGCATGATCGAATCAAGAATGAGGAGATCCGCAAATGAACCAAGGTCACCGATATTGCCAGTAAAATTGCTAAACTTAAGTGGCAGTGGGCGGGCCACATTACACACAAAACGATGGTCGATGGGGTCGTAAATTTCTGGAGTGGCGACCGCGTACTGTGAAACACAGCGTTGGTAGGCTCCCCACAAGATGGTCGAACGACCTGGTGAAGGTCGCGGCAAACTGCTGCGTGCGGGTGGCACGGGATTGGCTGTTATGGAGAACCTTGGGGAAGGCCTATGTCCAACAGTGGACGTCTTTTGGCTGAGATGATGATGATGATGAAAAGTATTTAAATTATTTTCGATTGGTCACACTGACCGTGATTAAAAAATCAATCCATTAAAAGATGTTACGTACCTATTAATTGCCATAATAATTTTGTTAATCTGATTACAAGAGTGTAAAACTTTGGTCCTGATTTTTACTTAAGGTTACATTGCAAGTAGTTCAGCACAGATTATATAACTATTCATACAAGTGCATTTTATGTTATTGTATAAATGGTGCAAATACAGAAAATGATGGTTTTGTTATAAAATTATTGAATTTAATAGTTGCCTTGTAGTAGCGTTGAATTTGAACGAACAGTGTAAGCAGTTTAATTCAGTTCAAGATTACCTAACAATTAGTAAGCTTTATTATATACTATTAATTACATTAGCAAATGCAAACCGCAAAAAATGAAATATTTATTCGTGAATAAACCAGTAAAATTTTACCGGATCTTCTTTAATGTAAATTAATTAGTATCGATTAATCACTTTTAGGTTGTCGATCAATTGGGCATAAATTTTAACACGGTATAATACTACAATATATTCTTCTGCTATATGTATGCTTTATACATAATCAGTGTTTCGAACCATTTGTAAAATATATTTCTTAGAAATATATTATAAGATATCAAAAATCAAAATAATTTAAATTAAATCAAATTGGAAAATCTAATGAAATTTGGTATTCTCAAAATTATATTATATAACAATACTTTCCTTTTTCCACATTCAAAATGATAAAAGATCTATTGGAACTGAAGTACATTTTTGTATATAGGAAAGCTCATAAATTTGAAACAGGCAAACGGAATGGTTCGCGAAAGTACTCGTGTTATTTATAGCGCCTAGTAACAACGATAAGCTCCGAAAGGTTTAAATAGGGCCTTTGTAATCTCAATAAAATGTAAAAGACCTTTGTTCTTTATCTATTTCACATCATACCATTTAACTTCGGTTTAGAATTAGCTTTCTCTAAGGTGCTACGGTGATTCCCTATAAGTCTCAGGGAATTCCCTTAGGACTAAATGTTAGGAGTTGAAAAGATTTTTCTTCTTTTATATATTTTTATTTAACCTTTAATACAACCTGAATGGTATGTGTGTAATGTGTTATCAACATTATACCCTCAGTGTAATAGGATTACGGCAAAGGCTAGCAGACTAATAGGTAAAGCGCCTGCAGCTTAGAACACTATTCAGTACGCTATCGATTTAACACTTATCTACAATCTTATGCCTCTATGCATTTTATATTACATATATCTCACATTACATTAAAACTATAGAAACTAGACATATCTCACACACGGTCGTCTGATCTCAAACGAGGCAGAGTTTGTACTATGGTAACCAGACTGCTGCAGATAAATAAATGATTCCCGGACACAGAACAAATGATCGTGCCCAACCCACAATATTTGTTCTGGGCGCGAATCGAACCGGCGACCTTTGGCTTAGCAGTCTGCGTCGCTTACATTGGTGTCGCCAGAATTATTTTCAGAGGGGTGTATCTACATCTACACATATAAATAACTAATATAAAATATAGATTTATACTAGGTTTACTAGTTTAGATTTTATTACCTACGAAAGCAACTTTTTTTTATGAAGTAAGTTAAAAACACGTGTTTTTCTGTGTATTTCCTTTGTTGTCATGGGGGTACAAGTACGCCCCCTTGCACCCCTCCCATCGCCCGTAGTCGCTATCCACTAGACTGAGAGAACAGTCGTTAAATCTCAACCTCATCAATTTAAAACTGTACCTGCTTTATCAGCTACGTGAATTCTTCTAATGAAATACATAAGTAAATGCTGGTATCCTTCAAATCAGTTTATTAAAGTGGCGTCAGTTGCAGTTATACTCGTATAGAAGGTAAGTCTCCGCTGTGAGCAGGTTTAAATAGCGTATACTATTTATTTTATACAATAACTATGTTAGCAGAAATGCTAGTTAAATTAAAATAAAATCAAACTATCCGATTTTAACCAAATTTAAAACTAAAGTAAAATATACTTTTACAAGTTTTTTAAACGTAAAGCCTAATAGTGCCATCATTTAAATAAATTTCAAAATACTAATTAAAATCATGATGGATTTTCTATCACTAAAAAATGAGTGTTAACTCCAGATAGAGTTTATAGAAAAAAGTATAGTCAATTATTACCTTAAATATATCTTTACATCGATTCATTGGCTTTTAATTTACATTTTAAATCAAAGTCTGAATCAAATTTCGAACTGGTCGACTGTTTCTATGTTGAAATGACAAAAAACATCTGAATAGATATAAAATCTTAATATGCCAACATTTGATTATTAGATTATGTATTTCGGACATATGAAAGTATGTAATAGTTTATATATGTAATAGAGGATGAAAATACTGAACATGCATTTTCGCTGCAAGTGTTACTCTGCCCACCTTTCGTCGACAGGTTGTCTACTAGCGCTGACATTTCCGTTGTGCGTCACACCTTCTTTTGACAAGTTTCCAATATGGAACTTGAACAGAACTGATAGCCTTTCGAAAGAAAAACGTTATATTTCAAGAAGGTTATATCAACTTTGTGACATTATAACGAGGGTTGGGTACTACATCTTTGTAATATGTCGTCTGATTTAATATTTATTGATAGAAAACGGTTTGAGGATACACATTATTGGCTCATTATGTAACAAATTTTCTATAGCACTATTGTTAAAGTTACTAAGTTCGAGTCTTTTTATGTTATGTACACCTTTTAGACGTCTAGCTTTTATTCTTAAAGTTTCCATTAAGTTTTTAAAAAATAAATATTAATGATTTTCTTGAACCTTTATTAGTTTAAATAAAAATACAAAACTTGATTGAAATAAATCATATTTCAATAGTAACAGTTTGAAAGTAAAAATTCATTTTTTTTTCGGATTTTGTAGTGATGAATTAGTTAACATTTAAATATATTTTTCATATTTTATTTGTTATTTCTTTTAAATAAGGGTTTTGGATGAATGTTAACGCGCTGAATGTGAGTCATTTCGTCTATTTTTGTTTTTAATCCTTATTTACATTGACTTGCATGCTAATAAAAAAGATAATCCAGGTCTTTATTTTACTAAATACATTTAAAGTAGCTTTGACAGCTTTTAAGTTTAAGGGTACACGAAATTATTACAGAAATTGTACTTCGAAGTCTAACTTTCAAAGTTTATAATACTGGTAAAGTTATAGTTTCATAAATCCTCAGCTTTAGATAGACATAGATAAACTTGTTTATAAGACTTCCTGTATCATACAATTACCATTTAATACATTAAAAACTTTTTTCATTTTATTTTTTATCAAGTTGTGACCGAGTCTATTCAACCTGATGAAAACTGGCAGGCAATTAAAAACATATGACTTCTCGCACATTTAAAATTATAAATCACTGAACGTAAAAGATAAAAAGGTAGCGTAACTTTTGAACCGGCTATGGTCCCTTCTTATCAACTTTACACCATGTTCAACTAAAGGGACATTCCTTGAGCAATTATTTTACATTTAAAAGCTTGACGTAAAATGATTTTTAATCAGTTATTAGGACAGTCTGGTCCTGATAAGTAATTATGATAAATATTCAATTTATTATACAATACTTACAGGAAAACCGTGGTAGAACGATGATACGGCACATAAGAGTTGGCTGGACTGAAGTGATGACATAATTTCATAGAAAACTGATGAGCAATTCTTTCATTGCCCTACACTCTATTCTTATTGAGGATCAGACTATCCTGATAATTGATTTCTTAAAACCTGTTTAGTGAGAGTAACTACAGAAATCCTTGTACTTAACGAGTGCACGGTTGGCCTAGTGATTTAACCGGTCGTGACGCTCTCTACTGCGCCGAGTTTTGTGGGTTCAAACTCTACATGGGACAATAACTGGTGTGATCCACAAATTTTTGTTCTGAGTCTGGGTGTTCCTGGTGTCCATTTGTTGCGTGTTTGTAAAATCTGCCGCGTCATAAGATTTATTTCTAATGCGGGTGTTGTCTTTTCATTATGAGAAAAAATATAGACGATCATTCAACGATTGGCATCGCAACTTGTAAGTGTCTATTACGGGCGCCTAGTCTGTACATACACTTGCCATACCATAAAGACCAAATCATATTTTGTTATAATGTGTATGTTGCAGATAAAACTGATCACGAAACGTCGTGTAATCTTCTCACTGAATTCATGATTCATCACACTTCAGCACTACGTTGATATTACAAAGTGAAATGCTGCTTAAATTACCATCCAATTTGCTTAATGGTCGTTAATACGTAGCGAACGTGTAAATTCAACTCGTTACCTGAGTGAGTCAGGTTTTACAGAATTCATCGTTAGTTTACGGTCTTTAGTAAATTAAATGTACTCTGTTTCATTTTGGAAAAAAACCTAACAATATGTTTCATTTAAGCAAAGCTCTTTGTCTTACTATTGATGTTAAATTAGATCTGTGTTAATCAAGTCCTCGTCTCGGAACTGGTGATAATAAATTACTGATTATTCCCTTATTCATTTAACAAGACTTACGAAGGATTTAAATTAATTGTATTTAGCATACATACTTTTTTTTATTTTTAATTTTGGAGTGTGAAAGTGACTCTAGTCAGCCTGATGGAAAGCACAAATCGAATTTAAAAGTGGTGGTCACCACCACATTCACTGAGAATGTTGTCAATGTAGTATTGTGGCCCAAAATATGACGTTGTAGTGAGATTGCTTTTTCACACCTTTCTTATAGAGTTCGGGGTCAAATTAAGAGGGAAATACGTGCGCTAGTAGCGAGTTCCAGGTTTTGACTGATTGATACAGGAAGGAAAACCGAACTATTTAGCTCGAGAACGTATGTCTACCATTCTAAAATGATGATTTCAACGGCCAGCAGGTATTTTCCTAAAGAAGAAGGGAGAAGGTGGGACTACTTCGAAAAGCTCCTCAGAGGAATAAAGCCGGCATCTCTACGCAACTGCAATGGCTCAATCAACTCAGTGATTTTGAAATTGTCTGTATTGCGGACTGGTGACCGCTGCAACCGTGCGAGAACGTTCAGTAAATATTATGCTAATCCCTCGCAAAAATGATTAGGTTTATGGCTGTTATATTTCTCATGCTAAAACGTGGTGTTTAATTTTTGTTAAAAAGCGCCTGTTTGACCACTTTTTATAAGTAAATCAAAACAAAATTTCTTTAAAAATTGGGGTTCAGTCACTAGTTAATTGTATTTTTGTACTTTGATAATGCTATACCCTAAATTGTAAAAACTTGTATGCACTATTATAACAAGCAAAATTCAAAACGTAGATGATTTATTTTTCGTTTATCTTACTTGTAGAAATGCTATTGTCTTGACTAAAAGAGTCTTAGTCTTTCAAGTAGTCGCCTACTCGCCTACAAACTAGTGCATAGTTGCACGCTTCAAAATCTTAAGAATTTTTGCGCATATTGCGCTTAAATTTAAACAACACGCTTCAAAGATGGTTTTTATCCATTTTTTACAACTATAATGTGACCCATCGAAGCGTGAGTAAACACAGCGTAGTGGATTTGTAAAGACGAAAATTAGGAAAGACGAATTCTATTCATTTTTAGTAATTCTTTTCTAATTTTCATCTTTATTTGTCATGATTTAGGCACATTGAAGTTGGCGAATTTATCTCCACATATGAACCACCTATTATAACTAAGTAGGTACTTTTTTTAGTATTGGATTCACTATTAATCACACCTGTTATTTTATTTTTAAAAACTATTCCAGAGTTGTAGCTAAATCATTTCATTACCACGATACACTATGCCTCTTCTGTAACTTGGATAGATAAACCATTTAAAAGAAAGTTATAAACTTAAACCCGACTATTTAAAAGAGCGATGCCTAAAAAGAACGAAACAAGATAATAATTCAGATAGAAATCCGGAAATGCCAATGTCTACAAAAATGGTGAAAGTAGAGTCGTGATCGTACCACCTTTTGTAATTATGAATTATTTTCTTGTTTCTCCTTTTTAGATTTCTTCTTTTACTCGGGTTTTAGTTGTTAATTTTCTTTTTATTTAAATTATTTTGGAGTCACTCCTCCAAAAGCTCTTAGCCTTTCTGATTCAGCAAGTGATCGAGTGTTTTAATTTATAGAATGCCTTTTCTATTTTCACTTATAGCAAATATGTGGTTGACGAACAGATATATATGTCCTGTATCTTGATATTTTAATTAATATCTATTATTTATTATTTATTTTATGCTATTAGTTATCTGGTACCCATAGCACAGACTTTCTAGTATGAGAACGATTAACTAGCCGTGTGTAACATGACACAATTATTTCAAATAATGGCCAGCATGAAATAAAAGCCAAGAGCAAATGTTATTAGTATATATATATATATATATATATTTAGAAACATGCTAATTGAACTCACTCATTTGATACTCCATAAGGCATCACTACAAAAAATATTGTACATGACTTTATGTCGTGTATAGGGCGCCACATTCTATATACTGTGACATCATATAACCTATAACCAGCAGATAATTAAGACACATCTAAAGATACCTCATTTGTCTAAGAGTGACGAGTAGTTTGGTTGATATGAGGCAACAGATGAACATATATACATATGTAGACTGCTAAAATTATAACTCTCCTTTTGGCTTTGCCGCAGTTGGGTAAAAAAATTCACAAAAGAACCATGTGCTAACAGTTTTATTTCGTTACCGTTAGCCAGCCAGTTTCATCGACAGAGCAAACAGGCTCGGCAAGCGTGTGTAAACTTTCGTGAATTACAGCATACGATGCCCTAGTGAGCACACAAGGTAAACACGGGTGGTACGGGCTTTCGGGTCAGTTGTGAGACCTTGTGAACGAAATACTGTAACCTATACGAATCTACTTGGAGATACTTATTATAGTAAACTTGTTACACGTTCTAATTTAAAAATAAATGTGCAAAGCCATTAGTATTTGGTGGGTACTCCTCTTATTTTTTTTTTATTGGGTAACATTCTACCTATACATATGTACCTAATTTTAATTATAATCAGACATGTGTACACTAATATTTTCATTTCCAAAGCTCTTACGTTTCTCAAAGTAGTCTAATTTGGACGTTTTCATTTGTTTATTCAGTAAATATCGACTAAAATTGCTGTTTAGTTTCAGTGTTTTAACAATTTATCACGATACATATAATATGTCATATTGGAATAATATACCGCCGTGACGCAGTTATAATCATTATTTATATTTAGTTTATTTGCTCATGTGGCTGAAATGAGCAATGAAATTGCATTTAGTACTATGATACATTTTAAAATGACAGTTTAATTAAGTCACTAATTAAGTTAATTAACTTTGTCACTATACTCAGTAGTGCAGTAACTCCGCTGTTGTCATAAAAAAAGAGAAATTTGTACATCATTTTAATAATCTCTTATATCGCTAAAATCGAACGCTTTTGTGAATATCCTTCCATTTTATTATCTTTTCTATTATTATTGATGAAACACACGAGGAATATTTTATATCTTTTAACATTTACATTTCTTGCTTTGATGTGATGAACGTAATGACGTAATGAACGTAAGGTTGGCTGAATTCTATCATGCAAGTACTAACTAATGTTATAAGATCCAAAGTGAGTTTTTCTTACACCTTACTTTACTAACTACATAACCAACCGTAATGAAATTTTGCACACATGTTCTTAGGAGTACCGAGAAAGAAAAAGAGTATCTAATACAGAACTTTACTATAAAGATAATTAAATAGATTCATAAAAATTACATTGACGTAAACGTAAGTGTGGCTAAATTTAAAATGAAGTACGCAAGACGCAATATTATTATTCTCTCTATTACATTTGCTATATTTGATGTACATATTGATAATTTTTCTAATTACACATAAAAGTAAAACAAAAATGCCTATTTAAAAATATAAAAAATAGTACAGGAACCAAGAAATCGCTAGTTAGGGCTCCAAACACAGGAACTGCCTCACTATATGAGCCATGTCAAGAAGAACTGCCTATTGCATCATCCCTTTTTTTTTTTTTTTTTTTTTTTTTTTAACGTGTGGAAACCCCCTCGGGCCGTCACCCCACCGGGGTTTACGGCGAGGTGGTGTGTCGGAATCGGCCCGACTAAAACCACACGGTGTGCCACTCTGCGCCTGAGATAGGAGGGATCCGGGAACCGCTGCTGTTACGACATCCAAATCTCTCCCAGCGCCTGCCCGCTAAAGCGGGCACCATCTGCGGATAAATTCTCTATTTAGGCGACGTACGGCACACGTGCACATCACCTCCTCGTGGCTGGCCACTATAGCGGATGGAGGGGAAAACCCGTCCCGTCCACCCGCGGCCACACTCAAGGCGGCATGAGGCGCTGGTATGCGCGCCTCCGCCGCCCGGCTCGCCGGCGGCAAATTGGGTCCGAGTGGATATCGTCCTCCCGGGCCTTCTCCGCCGCTTCCTTCCGCGAAATTACGTCTTCGCAGAAGGTTGCGACCGCGGTAAAACAACTGTCGCTACCGGCCATGGAGCGTATGACGGCCGGTAGCGAGAGATCACCTCCAATAACTGCAGTGAGGACCCGACGCTGCGCCGCCCAAGCGGAACAAACTGCTAGCGTGTGCTGAGCCGAGTCCCCACTACAGTCGCAGTGTGACAGGCGGGACTCAATTCCCTCCTGACGACCGAGTGCAGATACTTCCCGAAGCAACCGTGCCCGGAAAGGACCTGCGTCAGTCGGAAGGAAAGGGTCCCATGCTGCCGCCCTGCCCACTCGGCGATGACCGGCTGGAGAGCCTCCACGGCGGCAAAGCCAGCACGTGGAGCCTCCAGCCGGGACGACCAACGAGCCATCGTGGCTCGACGAGCGGCCTCTCGCCACTCGCGTATTTCTTCGGGCGGGGGCCGTATGCCGCTACCCGCCCGGAAGTCAGCCGTCCGTCGATAAACTTCGGCGAGCACTTCCGCCTCCAAATCCCACGGGGGAGTTCCGGCCAAGGCGCACGCCGCCTCCGTTGATACGGTGCGGTAACCACGTATGGCTCTAACTGCCAATATCCTCTGAGGGCGCCAGAGGCGAGCCCTATTCTGGGCGGTCAGAGCTGCCGCCCACACCGGTGCACCATACAGTGCCATTGACCGGACAACTCCCGTGTATAGCCGTCTCGTCGCGACGCTGGCTCCACCCAAATTGGGCAAAAGTCGCCCAAGGGCGGAAGCAGCGCCGACCAGCTTTGGAGTAAGCTGTCGGAAGTGCTCGTCGAAGAGCCACCTGCCGTCTAGGATCAGGCCCAGATACTTCATCTGGGCCTTAATCTGTACGAGGACCGAATTGACAACGATAGAGGCGCCGGGGGGTGGACCACGACGGGGCCCATGAAACAAAAGGGCCTCCATCTTATCTAGGGCCACCCGTAAACCCAGCGCCTCAATGCGCCCGACCACCAAAGAGACTCCCACGGAGGCCAGGCGCGCCGCCTCTTGAAAGTTCGCCCCCTGGGCCGTGACCAATGTGTCATCGGCGTAACAAATTACGCCAAGCCCGGGGGGAAGACGACCTCGAAGGGCCCAGTCGTATCCCATATTCCACAGGAGTGGTCCGAGGACAGACCCCTGTGGAACACCGCACGACATGGACCGCCGCCTCAGAATACCATCTCGGTCCTCGTACATGACGGTACGCTCCTCAAGATAGTCTGCCACAAGCCGCCTCAGGTACTCTGGCACCCCGTGGTAGTGGAGTGCTTCCCTGATGCAGCTAAATGGCAGACTATTAAATGCGTTGGCGATGTCCAACGACACCGCCAGCAGCACGCCGCCACAGCTCACCGCCTCTTCGGTCACGGCCCTCAGGCGCAACACAGCATCGACTGTCGAACGCCCGGCTCGAAACCCGTATTGGGCGTCCGACAGATCGGGGCCCACCTCGCAGAGGTGCCGGACGATGCGGGCAGAGAGTATCCTCTCAAACAATTTACCCGCCTCGTCCAGCAACACGATGGGCCTATAAGCCGCGACCGAATCGGCCGGCCGTCCCGGATTGCATCATCCCTTGATCCAACCTTCTAATGTGAGGCTCGAGTCCCTCGACTATCAGTCCGTGAGCAGATGCGAAAGTGTCTCTACTCTGCCTGATGGAAAGCATGAATAGAATCCAAGACTTGTGGCCACCATAGTCATTGTAAATATAGACAAAGCAGTGTCGTCACCCAGATTGTGGCGGCCTAGTGAGATGGTCTTTCACGCCCCGCTTGAGGACGTAAAAGGCGTGACAATCATCGTGGCAGTGTAAGGTCCATACAGTTACCATGATAACTGTCTGATTTATATCTCATCCAGTGGTTTAAATAAAATCAAATTAAATCTCTACTGCTATTGCTAAGTTATTACATGGTGAATATTTAACCAAAGTTGTTTTAGGTTTCTTTACATAATATTGATTTTCTAAGCACCTCCTAGAGAAATTAATGTCAACTACGTGCCATGTGCGTTATAATGAGCTGATTCAAAATAAAATGGGGCGGAGGAAAACAGGATAGTACTATAAACAATCAACCTATCGAAGTCCACTGCTGAACGAAGGTCTCCCCCAAGGAGCGCCAACCATCCCTGTCTTGGGCAATTTGCATCCATCCGCTGCCAGCCACCTTCTTCAAGTCGTCGGTCCATCGCGTTGCAGGGCGCCCTACACTACGTTTGCCCAATCGGGGTCTCCACTCTAGTACGCTTCAGCTCCAGCGACTATCGGTTCGTCTGGAGACATGGCCGGCCCACTTCCACTTCAGCATACTGTTTCTCTGTACGATGTCAGTTACTTCAGTTCTCTATCGAATAACCTCGTTACGAATTTTATCAGTCAGAGAAACGTTCAGTATCGTACGTTTCGTCGCACGCTGAGCTACTTTAAACTTATGGACCAATCCAATTATGGAGTGTCCACGTCCCGGCTCCGTATGTCATTACGGGTAGGATGCATTGGTCAAATACTTTGGTCTTTAATGATTGTGAGATCGGCGACTCGAAGATGTGACGTAACTTTTCGTATGCTGCCCAGCCCAGACGAATCCTCCTATCGGCCTCCCGATCGAAGTTGTGCCGACCAAGTTTAATAGTTTGCCAAAGGTAGATATATTCTTGCACAACCTCGATAGCAGTGCCATTTACGGTTACGGGACTCGGGGATACATGCTTATTATGCATAAGTTAAACTTTGCACGGTAATATTAGAAAGCATTTTTAAAAAAAGGTAAAAAGACCCCAATTTACTATTGAACAATGTTTGAAACATGCTTAAGTGTTTTTTTATTCTTTTACTGTTTTTTTAAATTTATAGATCAAATACAATGAACTACATCCTATTTTTGTCTTGCTAAGTGTGACCATGCCTGATCGCAATCCATCAACTGAAGAATTTCAATTTGCTAAAAATGTGACTTTGCATAACATTTATTGAAACTGAAATACGCGAACTACGTTTTATTTTCAAATTAGCGGCTAGTTTAAAGCTTCCGTGACCGCAAAAAAAAAACTCATGCAAAGCCAGTCGAGTTTGCGTGCTAAATGAAAAAGTTGTTTATTACCTTCATAAAGGCGAGAATACACAGGGAAACACTGGTTGCGCACAGTTACGCAATACCTTGTTTAAAAAATGAAAAATAATATTTTACCTATTTTGAAATAGTGAGAAAATATAATAAATTAAGAATATGAGATCTGACTACAGTTTGCGTGAGAACGTGAGATATTGATTTACGTCCTCGGGTTTGATAAATTGTTATTAATTTTACGAAGATACTCAGTATAACTACGTATTTTGAAAGAAATCCGATAGACTATAATATAGTCTCCTAGTCTCTGTAATCTGAGATGAGATAAAAAATTGCTGTAAATATAGAGATGTGACATAGAGTGGTGTAATAAAATAAATGTCCAGTGATAACAGTTAAGAGGATTCGCATCTCATCTTTAATAAATTACTTATTGTCATAATCGGATGTTTGGAAAATACGTTTTTTGTCTAGTTTATCATCATAAATAAAAATAATTCCCCTCGTGTCACGGCCGCAGACATTTACCTTCTTTGTTCGTGTAATACCTGCTGAACTCTGGAAGCCTTACTCAACGTATTCCCAACAGGTGGTCATGATATAATTTTGTGTAGTGGGAAGATGATTGTAGCATTGCGTGAAAAGTCTTATTATACCATTTCAATAGGAAAAACTGTCTTCTAAACACGTTTACTTTTAATTATATATTATTTACATAAAAAAAGAAAATAACGAATTTAATTAAAGTTAAAAAAAGTTAAAAACAAACTAAGCCTACAATCACGAAATGCTATTAAAAGTAATTTTAATTAGCCTAACACTATATGACACATTAGATAGAATTCAAATGTAGTTTTCTTAATAAGTTATGCATCTAAGTGTATGCCAGACTTTAATTAAACTTATAGGCAATAAGTGTTGAAGTGCGTTTCGATTTTGTTGATTGCTTGGATAGTGTAGCGATTTAAGCGGTCGCCACGCGGCTCTCTACTGAGCTGAGTATTGTGTTCAAATTCCACATGGGTCAATACTTTGTGTGCTCCACAAATTATTGTTCTGAGTCTGAATGTTCCTTGTGTTCGTTTCTCGTATGTTTGCAAAGTGCCCGCGGTATTCAAAATGCGGGCGTTGTCTTTAAAAAAAAGATTTACTTTACACTAGTTTACACGAATTTACTGGTGAGTGGATAATATTTATTCATTAAGCATAGTCAGGGTAGGCAAAGTAGGTTAAACAGGTATTATGAAATGAGCTTTTAGCTTGAAAAGTCTGAAACAATATACACTTAATGAACTACGAAGCTAAAGTAATACTAAATAAGCTCCGTAGCTTGTATCCATAGCAACTCGTAAAAGTATTAGGGACTTGGGAAAATTTCAAATATAAAATGTATTAAAGAAAATACTAAAAAGATATAGTTATTTTATACGACTTATTCATAAAACAAACACGAATACTTTGAATAATGTTAGGTTATTTTGAAGGATGAATACATAGAAGATTAAATAACATTACGGATGTGTGTCAAAGTTCAACAGTTGTATCTTAATCGACCTTGTAATTAGATTTCACGCGAATATGAACTCCCAATGGTTTTCACAAATACGGGTTATTAAATAAATCCTGCATATTAAACTAGAACTACTCTATTTCATTAACATACATATTGTGTGAAGGTGATGTTTGACATATAATTTTGCTAACAGTTATTAGTGATATTGATTGTTTTGAATTGAACCGCCCAAAATGTATTTATACAGATATTTTGACTGGTTTGTTTGAAGTTTTTTTAATACTGAGAGCACCCCACTAGGCCCTCAGTTTGATTTTTTTTTTTTTTTTTATACCACGACGGTGGCAAACAAGCCTACGGCCCGCCTGATGGTAAGCGGCTACCGCAGCCTATGGACGCCTGCGACACCAGGGGCATCACGTGCGCGTTGCCGACCCTTCAAAAACCTATTAACCTCCTTTTTGAAGAACCCCATGCTGTAGTTCCCAGGGAAAACCGTGGCAGGGAGCTCATTCCATAACTCTTTCTCTGAAACTGCACTGTGCGCGACCATTTAGGTTCCAATGTATGTGGATGAGCTCCCTGACGATGGCGAGCGGTGCGATGGTGGAATGTGGCTGTGGGCATCATATCAAACAATTCTTCAGAACACAACCCATTGTAGAGACGGTAGAGCACACACAGGGAGGCAAAGTCTCTCCTAAGACTTAGTGGCTCGATACCGTCCGTGAGATCAGGATCGTCGACTATTCTCACAGCACGTCTCTGGACTGAATCGAAAGGCTCAAGCTGGTACTTCGGTGCTCCCGCCCAGAGATGACAGCAATACTCCATGTAAGGCCGAACTTGTGCTTTGTACAGTAGTAGCCTTTGTGCCGGTGTGAAATATCGCTTCGCTCTATTCAGAACACCAAGCTTGTTTGATGCCAGCCTCACCTTTCCCTCCAAATGAGTCCGAAATTGGACGTCACTGGAGATATCGACACCGAGGATCCCAATACTCTGTGAGATGGTAAGGGGTGTATTCTGGAATTGTGGAACTACAGTGAACGGGGTTTTTTTAGCAGTAAACGCACAAACTTGTGTCTTAGAGGGGTTAAATTGGACCAGGTTATCGCGACCCCAATCGGAGACTCTGTGTAAAGTGCTCTCGATTTGAGACACAAGTTGTTCGCGACTTTCTACTACAGCGGTACGAGGGATGTTAGCCCGGCCCGTGTAATACGCATCTCCAGTACTGTCATCCGCATAACAATGGATGCTATCTATGGTCAACATATCATTGATATGCAGCAAGAATAGTGTTGGAGATAGCACGGAGCCTTGCGGGACACCAGCGTTTATGTCCATGCCTTCGGAGCAGCTACCGTCGACGACGGCTTTTATGCGTCTGCCGGACAAAAAGCTAGCCACCCACTTGCACAAACTCTCGGGCAGGCCGTAGGACGGTAACTTCGATAGAAGGCCCCTGTGCCAGACCCGATTGAACGCCTTTGCTATATCCAGGCCAACTGCCAAAGCCTCGCCTTGACTCTCAATGGCTGAAGCCCACCGGTGAGTGAGATACACTAGAAGATCACCAGTCGAGCGACCGCGGCGGAAACCGTACTGGCGGTCGCTGATCAAATCGTGCTCTTCCAGGTAACTGAGGAGCCGTGTGTTGATTACACGCTCCATCACCTTAGAGAGAAGGGAGGTTATAGCTATAGGCCTGTAATTCGATGGGTCCGATCTATCACCCTTTTTTGGCACTGGATGCACATGGGCAGTCTTCCACGAAGACGGCACTTGCCTTTTGCGGTAGGAAATCGCGAAAAGTCGCGTTAGTACAGGGCACAACTCAGGGGCACACTTTTTGAGCACCACTGCAGGTATGCCGTCTGGCCCACTCGACTTATGAACATCTAGACAGTTTAGTTCCCGCCGCACTTCTCTTTGCGAAATGTGTATTTCCGGCAAAGTGTGTTGGCACGGCGGGTTAATAGGCGGTACAGCACTTCCATCCTCGTTCATGGTCGAGTTCGCGGCAAAGAGTTGCCCAAGTAGGTCGGCTTTCTCTTTAGCACTATGGGCCAAGTTACCATCGGCATTTCGCAATGGTGGTAAAGACGACTGGCAAAAATTTCCTTCGGCAGCCTTAGCAAGAGACCAAAACGCACGATTCCCAGAGGGATAGCTCGTAAGTCGCTCACCAATCCTGCCGATGAAATCGAATTTGGCTCTGGCAATTGTCTTTTTGCTGGACCTCGAGGCAGCATTTAGTTTGCGTCTCACATCAGAGATGTTCGGATCCTTATTGGTACGGGCCGTGGTCCAAGCCCTATAGGCGGCTTGCTTGACTAGCCTGGCTTCCTTGCAAAGCCGGTTAAACCACGGTCGCTTTTTTTCCCCCGCAGCTACTGATGGGTTGGGAATAAAATACTCCATACCCACCAGGATCGTCTCAGTGACAGCGGCTGCGCAGGAGTCAGGATCTTCTGGCGTGAAGCAAAGCTGCCTCCACGGGTACGATGCGTAGAATTCACGCAATCCATCCCAGTCTGCTGATTTATATTGCCACATGTGGCGCAAATTGGCTGGGCGAGGTGGAATATGCCGAGGGCATGGGACTTCGGTCCGGACGAGGCAGTGGTCGGACGAGCCGAGAGGTGCGTCCACTGCAATAGTGTAGTCGTCCGGACGCGTCGTCAGCAGAAGGTCCAGCAAAGAGTGTGCATGGCTCTCAATATCAGGTATTCTTGTTGGAGAATGTACCAGTTGTGAGAGGCCATGGGCCAGAGCAAATTCATGAGTAGACCTGCCTGCAAAGTCGGTGGATCGCGAATTTAGCCACTCACAGTGGTGGGCATTAAAATCCCCTAAAATCACCAACTCAGCACGAGGGTACCGCTCAAGAATTTTGTCAGTCGTCACCTGCAGGTGCTCAAAGAGTGCTTTAGTCTCCCTGTCACCGCTATGAGACCTGTATAGGCACGCATAGATTCGAGTCTCACCTCCGTAGTCTACGCGCACCCACATTACTGACAGGTCCCTGTCTTCATAAAAATGGAGACGGTGACAGCAGATATCCTCCCGGATGTACATGCATACACCGGCACGTCTCAGAAATTTGTGTTCGAGTTTGTAGCCGGGGTAGTGTAGGTATGATGTATCGGCCGGGCAGGATATCTGCGTCTCCGTAAGAAATAAGAGGGTCGGCTGCGCAATCTCCAGATGAAGGTGGACTGCGTTCAGGTTGGAGTGAAGTCCCCTGATGTTGCAGAAGTCCATATATGTGGAAGAGGATGCCGCTGTAGATACTTTTTTCCTATTTTTCTTCGTCATTTTTTTGGGGGGGGGGGGGTTTAATTGGTTTGTGAGGATTCACTGTGTTGACAACTAAGGGGGCAATGGGGCGGTGCTAATCTACCCATGGTCGATGCGGGTAGTGCGATTTGTCGGCGCGGCGTACGAAAGGGCCCCCGCTCCCCCCCTGCAGCAGCAGTCGGGTTCCACTCCGGTCTCCTCCTCCGGCACGACTACTACTGCAGGGATTTTTCGCAGGCTGGCGGTTCAGCCTCCCAGGGTGGAGGTTGTAGTGATCCCTGGGTTCGGGAACCCATCTATCCTGCGGGCGGCCAGCGGACAACCGTTTCAGCGGGTCTTCCTGACCGCCGCGCGCACATCCCGCGCCCACACAAGCCAGTAGCAGTATTATAAGCACCACTGGTCCCCCGTTGTCAAAACAGCGAATTCTCTAGAGCTCTGGATACCTTACTCACCACAGGAACACAGCACTGCCGAAAATGCAGTGCTATTTGGCTGTGGTCTTCTGTAAGGCGGAGGTCCTTCCCCAGTCGGGCTGCTCCAAGTTTTGAGCGGAAAATATCACGCTATGCCCTACTTCTCTAATTTGTTTCAACATCTTTGAAAATCGTCGTTCTTATTCAGTAAATTACTAACTACTAAAGTAGAGCACTTTAGTATTAAAAGTTAGTTATTAAAAGGTAAAAACCATACGAAAATCCGTTCGATACTTTTGTGTTGTTTGGATGTGGTGGTCTGTGTGTAGATAATTAAAGAGAAAAATCTGCCAGGAGTTTACTGTTAACGTGTAGTACGAAGATACGACCTTCAGGACAAGATCGTACCCCGTTCTCAAAGGCCAGGAAGCGATGATCACCTTCCATCAGGTCATCTATCTGTTAAAATAGTTTTGGTCATGACAAAAACTTGTTTGGGAAAAAAGTTCCACTATTTCGCCGGATTTAGCTATCCTTTGTTATTACACATGCGTATATTATACGGTATACATTTAATTATCCGTCATTCATAATGTATATAGCTTTGACCCTTGATACAAGCTTTTAACGATGTCCTTTAAAAGGACTTCTTTGTGTAATATAAGTAGTAAGCAATATTGACTGCATTCCTTGTGCGGTACTTGTCTTTAAAAAAAATGGAGACAGTCATGATGACAGAGGAGAAGTGAAAACTTAAAACTGTATTTTGCAACTTCAGACTGATTGTAAAATTAAAATATTAAATTTTATTATATTTGCATCAATATTTGCCTCTTAAGGTGTTGGTCGAGGCTCTTCGCTATCAATCCATGAACAGATATGATTATCGGAACAATAATCACCGAATCCACATTCCACATGTCGGCAATCTCGTGAGACAGATCCAAATACTTCAATTGTTTTTCTTTCCAACAAAAGTAGAGTAAGAACATAGTGTCAAATAACGTCTTTTTATATAGTAATATAGCTAATTGAAAAATTTAGATACACTATATTTTTCCGTCTAACAATATTTCGTTAATGTTCAGAGCAAAATATCACTCATTTTCTCTTAGGAAAATAATTGTAGCCTGTGTATATGGACAATACACAATTCAATAAACAATAATACATTGTAACATATTATCTTTTCATAACCGAATGACACAGAATAAATAGATTTCCTTTTGGGTTGATAAATCTCGATGACTTATCTGAAGATAACGCTTATGCTTGACAAGGGTTCGTGTATAAATGGAGCCTATTGTACCCCACTGTACATAGTGACGGTATGACGTGGATGCTGTGAATGGGATAAATAGGCCTTTCTGTAGTTAACTTACATGAATGTCTCACCTAAATATACTTGTGTAATTTGACAATTTTTTTTAAACAATCAGGTTTAATATCATTCATATCTTATGAAAAGTAAACATACGCAGTCACAATTTTGTTATTATTTTAGAAATATTAAAAAAATATTTACAGATGTAGTATTCACACTCATTTGGACGGTATAGTTACTCATGTGGGATTCTCAGAATACTTTAACACTGTGAGAGCTGTAATTTAGCGCACGTGGGCCAGCTCAACCATAGTGATACGATGGATTTAACGTTAACAGGTAGTAAGCAATATTGAATGCATTCCTTGTGCGGTACTTGTCTTTAAACAAAAATGGAGACAGTCATGATGACAGAGGAGAAGTGAAAACTTAAAACTGTATTTTGCAATTTCAGACTGATTGTAAAATTAAAATATTAAATTTTATTATATTTGCATCAAAATTATTTACATTTAGCTAATTTTTACTTCTATAGGCGCTCCGAGCAACAAATATCATAAACATAGTTTCATAAACATAGTACAAATTGTAAATATATTGGGCTTTTATAACGTGTCGTACACAAGCCGGGTGTCGTGCGCGCGCGCATTTAGCATATTGCTGACGCAATCCAATTGCATTATCCGTTACCAAATGCTGCTTCAGAATTTTTCAGTGCAAAAATTTCAAATAGTTTAAATTGTTTGCTTTTACTTGTTCCAAACTTTCATTGATGTAGATTCGTTCGGTTAGACTAATTTTTGATTTTTACAGTAAATTATGATACGCTGTCGGATATGTTTGGCCAGAACAGTGTCGAAATCAAATTGACTACCAAAACTTGCAGTTAGGTACTTAATATTCTTGTCGTAGATCAACGGTTGTAAAGTGTTGCTGTTATTTTAATGGATGTAAATGTTTGAAAGGGCGAGTGCATGACGATTGAACGAGTGAATCTCCGGGACACCGACTTCACTCGAACAGTCCTAAATTTCTAGGTATAACAAGTCGAAACTGTCCCAGTAGCTGTACTTCAAGTACAGTTACAAATTCCGACACAGTGACTTTATCACAACACAACAAGAAATCTTTAGTTATTCCAACGCTGATCGCTGAAAGACGCTAAAAAAACAAATCAGCTACTGAAGGCGCAATGTTAATCTACACGCGTGCGGAAGAATGTCTAAGATACTGGCCACGTCCGTTCAACTCACCGCCGATGTCAGTTCGGCGGCATGCCGAACTCTAGGGCTGACATTCCTTCCAAAATTACCGAGCAATTGCTATTACGAAAGTTAGATCTACTCAAGAGACAAACCCCTTCCATTAGGCGCTAAGTTTGCCAGACTAATGGATTTGCGGCAATCTGAAACTAAATTAGTGACAGCTAATAGTTAGCTAACAATAGGCATTATATTATAATCCATGTCACATTTATACTTTGTTTTATTATTTCCTGTATAACTTGATTAACAATCCAGTCTATCCGTTTGTGTATATGCAATATCCTTTTCTTGCCATTACCTTCTTTTTGTTAACTATTTTTGCTTTAACAATACACCCAATTTTACCATCTGCTTAAAATGATAAAAGCTGACTTGCACACGTTTTTTGCGCCTCTGTATACCCCTCATAGACGTGAGTATATATGTGTCTGTATATTGAAAGTTAAATATGTGTTATGGAAAAAATACTGTTATTGAAACATTTACAGTATTTTTGTAATAGGTTTTTTTTTATTTCGAGCTTGAGGAAGGTTACGGAGCGTATTTGCGGAAAAATATTAATTAATCACGTCTTCCTATTGTTCGCCCTTCAGTCATTCTCAGATAAACGGATATTCTCGTATTGTGCTGTTCCTATTATGTACATATCAATCGAAATAGTAATGCTATTATTAGAATTACGTCTTCATATTTTTTTTGTAGGAATCTATACTAAATAGAATAAACCTGAATGTTTTTGTCTTTGAAAAATAAATAATGATCGCTAACAATATTAACGTTAAAACCCGATGAATATTCAAAAATCAAAAGCGCTTATTTGCAATGTATCAACGCTTTAATAACTTGTGCAATCATCAACAATAGAAAAGGAACCTTTTAAGCAAAAGGTATATTCAATTTTAAAAGCAGTTGTATCAAGCAGGATATTATTATACATATATGTAGGTTTATTATGAACAATATAGTGGTGTAATAAATTTGGCCAAACATATTTTTATATTGTTTATTTTTTAATTTTAATAAAATTAATGACGAAATATGTAAGTGTTGTGAGACTGATGTAGTGATGTATGAAGAGGGTGTGTATATGTGTAATAGATATGTAGATGAATGATATAATGCGTGTGACTTTGTGTAATATTTTATAAATCTAACATTTTAATTTCACTTTGCATTCTTTTTTCGTCAGAGGCTAAATGTTAATTTTTTTTTTATTTTGTTGTTTAAATATGGGCCAAGAAATCCAATAAACCTTCTGCTAAATTTTGTTTTTCAACTGATCTGTGTGGTACATACTTCGGCGTTTCTCAAATAATTTTGGGTTGTAAATTAGACTAGTATGTTGTTTTGGGATGGTATTCAGGATAAGCAATTATCTGACCGTCAAAACCTCGCACGAGTGGTAAAGTCTCGTGGTGGGAAAATAAATAGGCCTGAAATTACCCACCTTTGGAATAGCTGGCTGTGCGACTTTAATGTACTTCATGGTGGTTTCATAGATACCATGAAGATAGACAATAACTAAGTGTGGACTGACAGGGGCTTAGTGTATATGCTTCATCAACTGCATCAACTCGGGCTCAGCAACGAGATATGTTCTTTAAAGTTGAGGGCATTATTAATAGTGACACCTAAATACCTAACAAACTGTACTTGTTTCAATGGCAAGCATTGACGAACGACATTAGGGAAGCATTCATGTGATATAATTCTATGGTTATTGCAAAGCCCTGTTATCAGAAACATATGTACTTGGTTTTTTCAACGTTTAGTGTTAGTATATTTCTCTGAAGCCATTCATTCTTTAGAAGAATATAGAATTATTCTCTACCAGTCTAGTTAGTGTTAGAGCTGATTAATGTTGAAGTTCTCTACCGGATTGCTTAGTTAAGGAACTATAAATAGAAAGATTAAAATGTATTAAAGTTCAAATTTTCCAAAATTAACTGAATTCATAAAATAGAATCACTTCTTTAACTAGAATGGCTATAGAATTACTGAAACATTCTGAATTTTCGTTTTATGTACAACGCGATATTGTGTCGTATTCATTTCTTTTATACAATTTATTTAGGCAAAATAATCCTAAATGAGTCTTGCAGCTTATGGACACTTCTTAAGAGTAACCTTACGGATAATAACCTTAAGACCCATCTTAAGAGCATGCATCTTACGAGTAACCTTGAGGGAATTAACGGAATGGAACTTTTTTGTTTCAGATGTTAGCAACATGGTCTTGGGCCTCGGTATTATCATCTTCACATTCCTCAACTTCACGGATTGTGACGTCGTCACTGACTCACCAAAAACAAAAGATGTCTTCATATACCAAAGAGATGGTCCCAAGGACATTCTGGAACCCGAACTTCTTCCTGTTCTTCACGGAAACGATACTCGATGCCGTATATCAGAATATTTATGCTCGAATAAGAAATGCATACCGATAAATAGATTCTGTGATGGCTCGAACGATTGTGGTGATTCGTCGGATGAACCGAGGCATTGCACACGTAAGTACCATTTCACATAAAACAAAACAAAAGAATTAGTAATCTCGTTACTAGTAATCATATATTATCAGTACAAGGTTACTGTGTTGCGAATTTGAGTTGTGTTGCTGTAATATTTTGTACAAGTTCAAGGGTTAAAGTGCCTATCATGTAAATATTATCCACACTAGGTAGTGTGGACACACAACTTGTCAACCTCTATGATTGATCTATCTAAAGTAATCTAAGTATTACAATGTGTGAATAGAAAGATATTATTATAGATAGTTATTATTACAAGATAGATATTATTAGAAGACAAATGTTACAGTAAAAAATTGTAACAGAAAAATTTAATCTATATCTTATTTTGATTATCTACTTTTCACAAGCAAACAAAGTCATTTTTCTTACAATATTGTACGGCTCGGCAGATTAAAATTTATAACAAAGTAATAGAAAGTAAAGTAAAAAAAATAATCCCTTTTTATGCCAGCATAAATTTAACTTTCGTACTTAATCCTTTTCCTGGGGAGCTGGGTCCAAAATGACGCGGCAACAGATGAAGAGTTTACCTCTTTATTATATTAGTGTGAATATCTAAATAGCGGAATTTGTAACTGGTATTTACGCGATATAAAAGGCTCATTGACGCTAATGTTATTAGTCCTCTCAGATTTTCTCACATAAAGCTTCCCACTCTCTAGATAGATGACCTTATTCCAAAAGAATAAGTCGTGCTATGATTTCTTTATCGCAATTGATACTAAACCAATAGAACTATTGTAACCAAACACGCGTTAGGGGAAGAAGACGACGACATTACGCTCGGTCAACGTAGAGCGAACGCAGCTAGGGAAGCCATTACAAACTGTGTGCGTTTTCGCTCCCGGGGGCTGGAATACGCACCGCGTAAACCGTCTAAACATGGGAGTAGGTCGCCCCAACTTAGCAGTAATGCCCCAAGGCGAGGTCCGTATCCCACAGGGGGTGTCCTTGGGCGATGTTACTTAATAAATGATCGGTTGAGAGCCCTCAGCGCTCACCGAAAAATCCGGGTAAGGTTGTAGAGGCCATCCGAGGCCAACAACCACAAGTCAACACAAAAAAAAGAAAAAAAGTAACCTCAATACTAAAGAAGGAAAACTTGAAACAAAATATTTTTGAAAATCTAATCATAGAGTCATTTCGTGATGAAGATTCGATTAAAACATTTATGAATATCGTAGTCAGCTTTTGATTCTAATTTTATCTGCCAGAGAGACGCCCAGCTTCTCACGCTGAATTACTTTATACTTGTGGACCAATCAGATGGTGAGTGGTCAGGTTTCCGCTGCGTATGTCTTTATGAGTAGGACGCAATGGTTGAACAGCTTAATCGTTAATGATTTCGGTATCGGCGATTTGGAGATATGCTGTAGCTTCTCATAGGCCGCTTAGCCCTAACAAATCCTACTATCGGCGTCCTGATCGAAGTTGTGCCGGCGAAGTTGAGTAGTATTTTTACACAATTTCGATGGTATGGCTACTTATGATCAAGGGACACGGGGATACATGAACATTATGCATGACTTTCATCTTTTCGCTGTTTGCCATGTCCCATTCTCTTTGAAAAATCGTCTGGACTTTTAGCTATCAATAGAAATATTGGATAGCTTTATAATTAATTTAAATAAATTACTATAGATATAAGCGATAATATCTGAAATTAAAATGGTCAGAACTTTTTAACGGATAGTTTTTTTCAATTCTGAATGTTTTCTAAGTACTGGAATTAGTAACTCTATTAAAATATTATATTGCTTTGTCGATGATAAATTACCGCTCCAAGATTTTCACGAATAATCTGCCCACTATTTGGATGGATGACGTTATTTCGAAAAAAAAATCTATGGTTTCGTTATCGCAATTGAGTGGGTATTATACTACACCAAGAGTGAAGGAGGCAAACAAAGTGAGCCGAAGGAGTGGAACGTGGACACCCAATAAAATATCTGATATCGATGGCATACCTCAAACCCAATTCTCGGATTCACTTAATGCTCTCAGTCATACTCACTAGCTTAAAAATAATTATAAAACTTTTTACGTTAACATATTTAAGGCTATAACTGAATGAACCAGTAACCTAAAATTCAGCACTGATTGTCCCATGTCTCTCTACATATTTATAGATAGTGCATTGCCACGTAGGTTAACACACATATCCGTTTCCTATGTATTCTGGTGTACCGCTTTCGTACTCAGAAAAATAACAGAGGTTTGAACTTTACAAAATATTTAATATGAGGCTCAAAACCTACACGCTAAAACTTTTTAAACATTACATTGATACATGCTTTATACAAAATGTTAGTTTAGTGTCCATTCCTGCGTGTCGCATGACGTGTGTGAAATACTTATACAAACATACGTGTTTGCTTATAAAACACTAAGTATTAATCGTTATTAGCCTAACATCTACTGTCAGAGTCACTACACTTTAGTATTGATACTAAATAGTTGAACGAACTGTAAGTAATACTGGTATACATATAACATTATTTTTTTTTAGTTTTATTCTGTAAAAAGTATTTATTTAATTATTTTTGTTTATTTCAAAGCATCAAAAAAGTCTGATACTCTCGATAGAATATTATTTGAGCTGGTATACACCCGAGTATCAAAGTTTGTTGAATGAAAGGAAGCTAAGGAAAAGACAATATTGTCCCAAAAGAAAATCATTAAAGCAGCTAACATAACAGTCATATGTAATAAATAATGAGAAGAAAAAATGATACAAACTTATCCGGATGTGACGAACTTCAGTGACTCACAAGAATCTGAAAGTGATAACTAGGACGCAATAGCGATAAGTGCGCAGTATGTATTCAATGATGCGGTCGACAATATTATAGGCGAGATATTAGTTCTAATAAATAAAATTCTAAAAAAACTTTGTACCGATGGTTTTTAGTGACATAACAATTCTATTAAAATGTGTTTAGAAGTATATATTTAATTTGTATATATGTGTATACGAATATACATATTATAATTATTTTTAGACCATCATTGACGTACATCATATTTTTTAAGTTTAGTATAGTTATGTTAATAATAAAAATATGAACCTTATTGTTGAAAATATTGTCCATGGCCCGCTATTTATCTGCTTGTTATTATGCAATTAATACTTTTTGTGCAATATATAGTGGTTCCTAGGGTATTATTATTACGCCCCCACCCGGTTCTTGTGCTCGGTGACTTCAATGCCTGGTCAGAGGCCTGGGGTTCCCGACGCACGAACCCGAGGGGCAGGGCACTGGAGAACTGGGCCGAAAGATTCGGCCTAGTTACCCTAAACCAGGGGTCCGTTCCCACGTTCGTGACGGCGAGGGGTAGTTCGATCGTGGACATTTCGTTCGCGTGCCCCTTGCTGGCACGCCGTGTTGAGAACTGGCGGGTCATTGTGGGGGAGGAGACGGGTTCGGATCACCGATACATTCGGTTTGAAGTCTCCACTCCCACAGATGGCGTGCCGGTTGGAGAAATCCACCTGAGCCGCGTTGGGCGCTCAAGCGCTTAGATCGAGAGGTCCTCCTGGAAGCCGCCATCGTACAGGCCTGGACCCCTGCACCGGACAGGCCTATTGATGTGAATGCCGAGGCATTATGGTTCCGGGAGGCCATGACCCGCGTCTGCGATGCGGCGATGCCCAGGGTTCAGCCCAACACTGCGAGACGCCAGGTCTATTGGTGGTCGCCGGAGATCGCAAGGCTGAGACAAGCCTGCGTGACCGCGCGCCGTCAATGGTCTAGGTTCCGCAGAAGGCGTCGCCGCCCCGAGGATGCGGCAGCTCGAGAGGCGGAGCTTTTGGTGGAATACAGGGTCGCCAAGAGGACTCTTCAGGCAGCGATAAAACGGGCCAAGAGCGAGGCCCGCCGCGAGTTGCTGGAGACACTGGAGCGGGATCCATGGGGACGCCCTTACCGTATTGTTAGAGGCAAAATGCGGCCATGGGCCCCGCCGTTAACCCGATGTCTTCAGCCAGAGCTGCTTGAAAGGGTTGTCGGCTCCCTGTTTCCATCGCATGTGATGGAGCACATACCACCACCGATGGCTCCGCCTGCAGCGCCTGAGGCGCCTAACGTGGACGACGACGACGTGCCTGAGGTCACTTGGGCAGAACTAGCGCTGGCGGTGCGACGGCTTAAAGCCAAAAACACCGCCCCAGGACCCGATGGCATCCCAGGACGAGCATGGGTCCTGGCTCTGGATGATGAGGCGCCGGCTCTCGAACCCCGACTGAGAGAGTTTCTCAGCGCATGCCTCGGGCAGGGCCAGTTTCCGAAAATATGGAAGACGGGAAAACTGGTCCTCATCCGAAAGGAGGGGCGCCCAGCGGACTCACCATCCGCTTACCGGCCCATAGTGTTGCTTTACGAGGTATGCAAACTCTATGAAAGAGTGATTGCATGGCGCCTCATCAAGCACTTCTTCAGAGTAGGGCCGGATTTGGCGCATAACCAGTACGGTTTCCGTCAGGGGCGCTCCACCGTGGATGCGATCATGCGCGTGAGGACTCTAGCGGAGGAAGCCGTTTCTCGGGGTGAAGTGATGTTGGCGGTGTCGTTAGATATCGCCAACGCGTTCAACACTTTACCCTGGAGTTGTATCAGAGAGGCGCTAGTATATCATAAAGTGCCTCTCTACCTCCGCCGCGTTGTCGGGGCGTATTTGTCGGAAAGAGCCGTTATCTACCCAAGTAGAACCGGTCTCGGTCGACGTGAAATGTCGTGTGGTGTTCCGCAGGGGTCGGTCTTAGGGCCTCTCCTGTGGAACATTGGCTACGACTGGGTGCTTCGCGGTGCATACCTAGATGGTGTAGCCGTCACATGTTACGCGGACGACACGCTTGTGACGGCGTGCGGCAAGACACACTGTGAGGCAACTCTGAGGGCCACGGCCGGTGTTGCCCAAGTCGTGCAGCGAATCCGGCGACTGGGTCTCGAGGTGGCTTTGCACAAATCCGAGGCCTTGTTTTTTCATGGGCCTCGGAGGAAGCCACCTGATAGACTCAGCCTCACAGTAGGAGGTACTCGCATCGGCATCGAGCCCTCTATGAAGTATCTGGGGTTAGTACTCGATGGCCGATGGGACTTCGGACATCACTTCCGAAGTCTGGTCCCCAAGTTAGTTGGTGCAGCGCGTGCATTGGCACGTTTGCTGCCGAACATGAGGGGACCCGATGACTCATGCAGGAGACTCTACGCTGGAGTTGTGCGGTCCATGGCCCTTTATGGGGCCCCAGTATGGGCGGAAGTCCTGAAGGCCAGCAATATTGCGTTACTGCGACGACCACAGCGTATGCTGGCCATTAGGATTATAAGGGGGTACCGCACGATCTCCTTTGAGGCGGCGAGTCTCCTGGCCGGAACTCCACCATGGGACCTGGAGGCGAGAGCCCTTGCAGCTCTCTATCAGTGGCGCAAGCACGCGTGGCAGTTGGGTCGGAGTCCTGAAACCCGAGACATCGAAAATCAGAAATCCCAACTCCGCCAGGCCCTCGTAGAGGAGTGGAAGGAACGACTTGGGCAGCCAAGCGCTGGACATGCCGTTGTTACGGCGATAAGACCCCTTATGGAGGATTGGCTTGAGAGGCATCATGGGACCCTCTCATACCGACTGACGCAGGTGATCACTGGAAAAGGATGTTTCGGAGATTACCTGTGTCTGATCCGTAAGGAGCCAACGCCTGAGTGCCATCACTGCGATGGCCGGACCGTGGACACAGCGCTCCACACGCTGGCAGAATGCCCGGCATGGGTGGAGCAGAGGCGTGACCTCATGGCGGCCATCGAAGTGGGGACTCTCTCGCTCGGTAACATGGTTGCGGCCATGATACGGAGCGAGGGTGCGTGGAACTCCGCCGTCTCTTTCTGCGAGCAGGTTATGCTTGCGAAGGAGATGGCGGAGCGGGACCGAGAGAGGTTTAGAACTCTCCCGGTCCGCCAGGCCCGGGAAAGGGCCAGGTACCGCAGAAGGCTCAGGCGCCGGAGATCACTAGAAGATCTCCGTCCTCCATAAGTGCAGGCCAGGGGGTGACAAATGAGGCCATCTGTCACCCTAGCAGAAGCAGGTTTCCAAGAAACCATGAGTTTTCCACACAGGAGGGGGCCACTGCAGCCGTAGTTGGTCCGAGGTACGTCGGGGTTCCAGGGATTTCCTTACTAGGGTGCACCTGGTCCCCTGGCTATTGGTACCTGAGACGGCGTGCGGTTTTTGGTCGGTTCGAGTCCGACATAACCACCCTGCGGTGGTATCCGTGGGGATTTCCGCACAGTACAAAAAAAAAAAAAAAAAAAAGGGTATTATTATTACACTGTAGTTTGATCGAAGCATCTTTCATCTCAGACTTAAGTAATGACTGATATCTTGCAATTCATAGGTCATTTCTAGTATTTAATAACTAGTCGGGAACCCATAATATAGTCTGTTGTTCTTTTTAATAATGTAAAGAATAGAATTAATTTAATTATTTAATATATTTGTCGTCTAACTATAATGTGGTAGGTTAACATGGATATAAATCGGCCGAGTTGCCAGCTATCGTCAAAGGGAACGACATATTACGAATGATAGAAATAAAAAAGACCATAAAATTTTTAGGTTTTTATTTTTCCAGAAGTTTTACAACTATTCTAAACATAGGTGATAATATATCATACACAATATGCTCTATCGATACTTAGTGTGGTTAATATATAAAAATACAATACAATTTTTAAAATACTATAACAATTCTAGTGGTGGTTTAAAATAAGCATAGCTATGAAAATATTCTCAAAAATTATTTACTTTCACATCAGCTGACCAATGTGTTCTGTCATGTTTTGAGTGATCCAAATTAACGATGGTTCAGTACTGGCACTGACTTAGAGAATTAGCCTTCAGATCATTCCTTTAAAACTTGTATTGATCAAATATTTTTGACTTCTTTACAGGTTGTTGTAAGCATTCCCTTTTGTTACTATTTTGGCTAGTGAAGATAAGTTCAAGACTGTTATGTCACGTGAACTTAGTAAGGATTCTAATTCTTTAAATCCTCTGTCAGCTTATATGACAGCTTTTGAACTTAAGTCAGATAATAAATTACATTTTTCGACAGTGGCTTAGTCTAAAATTCTTCCTCTAAAGCTTTTTGAAACGAAGCTAACACTGAGCCATTTGGAGCACAATCTATCAAATGTTTAATAGAATTATAGTTTTTGTACCGAGAGCAAGTCTGGGCTTGTCTTAAAGGATTAGAAGGTTTAGAGATTTGTATTTCAAAACAATCAATAATGAAATGTAAATTTGAGTACTTTATCCTACTAATATTATAAATGCAAAAGCTCGATTCGGATGATTCTTTACAGCAATATAGGTTATACATCGGAACAACAAATAGGCTCCAATTTATAATGATTTTATGTAATATTCGTCGTAATATAACGATATATGTCAATTAAGTCAGCAGAAATCTGGCCTCTGAGAGCTATCTAGACGTACGCTGCCTAAACCATTGAAGTTACACAAAGATGATGAAGGAATGTGATGTATGAATACCACGCGAGCTAAGCCGGGGCAAAAGCTAGTATTCAATATTTTGAAAGAAATAATGCAATATTTCATTCCTTAATGGTATCATTGATACTTAATTAGATCTAGTTACGTCAAATTGATCACTAATGCATTCTACAGTGTCATTTTGCTCTATTTTGAAAGGGAATACATTTTAAGTCTTTTTTTACAACATATTTTAGATTTATTTAACACTATTTCTAACATTATCCTTCCACTTTTTAATATAAGTTTACTTGCATCATATACTGAAGACTCTTGAGTTTCTAATGAACAATTAAATAAAGATGGAACAGTTGCTGAAGACGTTTCTTGAGATGGAAACATCTCAGCTGTAGTCGTATTAGTAGCCAACTTTCTGATTTTCGATTTAGTGTTCTTGTCTATCATCTTTATTTCACATTGAGTTGTAGCATTTCACTGAAAAATAAGCCGAAATGTTTAACTGGTTAATAGAATGTTGTAAGATATGACTTGATAAAAAGTGACAAGTAGAGTTATGTCGTCATAGACGTGACGCCCTACAATAGCATCAGTCATGAACGACCATTCAGCTGATAAGCCACAGACGCCCTGGAAACAATAGAACAACTAGCTCCTTGTCTCCAACGCATAATAAGAATAACTTTATTTATAAAATAAAGTTAATCTTGGCATCCGTCATGAACCACCACTTAGATGATAAGCCGCAGACTAAACATTAGAACAAATAGCTCTTTGTCTTCAATACATATCAATAAAAATACTGTTTTAACTTTAAGAAATGGTTTCATAAATAAAGTTAGTCTCAATCCACTCTTCAAGCCGAACACTTGTCTTATTAAAAACCCTCTCGCCCTCGCTCACAACCTAACTGTAGTTGTGATGATTTTAATAATAACAATAAAAAAATGTTTGCAGATTAAGAACGTGGTCTTGTTTACAAATTGTGGTTTACATCTCGGCGAGGCGGTGGTAGCGTTTGCGACTGCTGTGCATGAGGTCTCGGGTTCGATCCCCGGACCAAATGTTTGTATGATCTGTCAATGTTTGTTTTGGAGTTTAGGCGCTTTCTATATACAATATGTATGTATTTACAAAAGAAGTATATAAGTATTCTATCAGTCGATTTAGTTGTTATAGTACAAGCTCTGTTTAGTTTGAAACTAGATAGCGTTGTGCATCTTTTAACTCAATCGGTTGAACATATCTACAATAAAATTAAGTGGCAACATTTGACTCGAACAAACATAGTGACACACATATATCCCAAATTAAGTAGAAGGTTGTACAAAGTTCGGTATTCTTTAACTCTGAAAATATTATAAATATCGGCATTTACAGTTTTGTTAAAATGTGTGTGTATAATGGTGTTGCGGGCTCGTCGATGATAGTTTTATCACCACTCTATTCCCAGATTTACACTCAAAAAGCTTGAAATTTTCTCGATAGATGGCGTTGTGATGAAAAAATAAGTCACGCAATGATTTCTTTACTTACCTATTATTATAGACTATTATTGGGAATCAAGTCACAGATACATTCTATGATGAAGATTTCATTTTAACTACAATCACATCGAAGTTGCTTGGATCTGGATGTTTATTCGTAAGATTTGTCATTGTTTCATAAGATAGATAAAGAAGAATCGTAAGGTACAATAGTAATAGGTATAGGTAGGGCTGGCGTATACTTAAATTTATCCATTAAAGTTGTGGTACACCTGTGACTTAACAATTTGTGTTTGACTTACCTTTTCTATTAAAACTACGATCCAATGATATCAGAAGTTAAACGGTTCATAAATGGACAATATTAATGATTGATAGTAAATTTAGATTTCTTGTTTTTTTTTTTGTTTTTTTTTTACGGCTCCGCCTGCATTGCGAATATATCTTATGTCGCGGGAGACTTTGCAAACACACAAGAAACTTTCCCAAACAAAACTCAAACTGAGAACAACAAAAGAAATGTTGTCCCATGTGGGGTTTGAATCTACATCACTGAGCGCAGTGGAGTGCGGCGTAGCAACCGTTTACAATACTAGGCAATGTGTGGTTATAGTTAAATGTTTTTCTTTTTATTAATTCGTTAGGACAGGTCGAAAAGGATGCACTGAAAACATTAGGTGTTTCTTTTTGGTCTTAAGAAAATATATTTCTAAGTACAATGCAAAATTGATTTCGAATCGTTTACTTACGTCACTTGAATATATGATTTTTCGACACTATAATTCTTCTTTGATCGATCGTGCTCTCGTAAGGAACTCAAAAGTGCAAGCCGACGTCAATCAACATAATACTCAATATGTTTCCTAATTCTGAAGAATTTGGCACCGAAACAATATCTTTTTGTATTCTCAAACTTTTTATCTTTTTATTTACATTTGAAAATAAAATATATGAAAAAAAAGGTTCTTCAAATTTGACCGTGTATTTTACAAAATTTAATGTTCTTAATTTCTAAGGCTGTCATCCCTTAACTAATTTCTATGGTCCTATTCATAGATTGAAATGCATTTGATGACTACCATAAACCCTACAAGCCGCATAGAGCAAGATCCTATGGTTATCTTCACTATATATCGACACAGAAACTTTCAAACTACTTAGTCCAACAAAAGCCATAAATCATTAGTCGGGGACGGAATTTAAATCAAAGAGGGAGAATAAATTTCCATTAGGCGATCATGAGAGTTTC
Source organism: Hypercompe scribonia (assembly GCA_949316085.1). Taxonomy (NCBI): domain Eukaryota; kingdom Metazoa; phylum Arthropoda; class Insecta; order Lepidoptera; family Erebidae; genus Hypercompe; species Hypercompe scribonia. The sequence continues at coordinate 6,179,667 of OX438972.1, read as the reverse complement.
TGGTTGTAAGAAAGGCGGTCTGCAGCCTGTGATCGTCTGAAAAACTCGCTTGACGTTGAATGTATAATGTATACGAGCAGTTTAATATATGACAAAGGAATAGAACGAGTTGATAGAAAAACATTCAACTATTTTGAGTAGGCATTTGAAGTATTTTTTACGAAATTATTGTAAGTCAAGTATTTCTCAACAAAGAAACATTTAACACACCTCCATGTTTTTTATCTTTTACATCTCTGTTGGCGATATTTGAACTTTATATACCCACCTATGTCTGCACATAAGTTAACAAAAAAGTTTCATTGTAGATTAAGGAACTATTTTAATTGGATTAATATTATTATCATAAACCAATTCATGTATTTGAATGTGTGCGTATAATTAAATATAATACAAGAATAAGTATTCTTATTGTATTTCAACACAAGTGAAGTGGATATTTTATTTATTTATTTATTTTTCTTTATTACATACATAAAACAAAACAAAAGAAGAAGAAATGAGTTACAATATAACAATTGGTGGTCTTATTGCTCACGGCGATTTCTTCCAGACAACCTTAACGATGACATTAATGATAAGAGATTAAATTGTTGTTCATTGTAGTAAAGTAACATAATAGTAGTTCTCGATCAATTTAACCGCAAAACAGAGTAAAAGCATAGACTTTATGTTGTACCATCAATTATATTAGTTCGGTTCAAACTCATTCAGAATTAAAACCTTTTGCAACTTGCAGAAAACCATGAAAATGAACCACTTTTTTAAACATGTTGATAAAAAACAAAATCTCTAAACAAACGTTCTAGTATTCGGAAATTGTGTATTTGTTTTCCGTAGCCGTTTCCTTCCAATTAATTCGTTACGAAACAGACTTAAATTTCCTTTGTGGAGTATGTTTATCAAACTGTTACCATTCAGTATCTTTGTTAGTTCCGCTACAAATCCACGCTGACATTTAATAAGTAATCCAGTGTTTAGTACCTACGAATTGTCAAGTCTGTAATTTTTTTTACTACAAATAAAAAGGGATAATGTTTGCTAAAAATATAATTATAGTTAGGTTGTTGTGGTTTAGTAAATTATTGCAATAAAACACCTATTATTTAATAACTCTTTTAGTCCCCCTTCTCCTGATGAGCTCCTCCTCAGGAGAAGGGGGTTTGGACTCCAATAACCACATTCCCTCGGTGGAAGGTAGCGAAAATATTAATCTTAGAAATATTTTTTTAATATAAAATCGTAAATTACAAGACCGTTTGAAAGGAAATACCTAACAACAGTTTCCTGTGAAGTATTCAAATCATTGCGATCAAGTCAATTCATTTGTATTACAGCTAATTAAATTTCTCGACAGTAATCGTTTCCGAATTTTATAAAACATCTTGTTTTAGACAGGCAGACCTACTAGGTGGGTAGATCTACCGATATTACGAAACCTATATTGACAAAATACAGAAGTTTCGCGTTACTTCAATTTAGTTCAAGTTAATGAAACACACATACTCCCTAAATGTTAATTTTAAATAATTCACATATTATAATTTTAGTATAAAATTGGTTCATAGTAATGTTCAATCATCTCATATTATTTAATTGACTGTGGTAACGCAATTTTTTTTGCATACACATAATTTAATACTAATAAACGATACAGATATCTAAGCCGTAAATGTATGATATTTTTTTCTTTACTCTAGGGCCCTATAAAAATATTCCTAATTCATACAAATCAACTTAGTTGTAAATTTAAGTGTCAGTTAAATCTTCATCATAAAATATACCTTTTATAACATAGCATTCAGTAATAAGGCCATTTCGAATTTTTCTGTCTATGTCATTGAGCTTGTAACAACTCTATTTATTAAGTACCAATCGTGTATACAGAATTAAAGAATACTATCCTTTCATAAATACTACCCATTCAAATTTTCAGACGTATATAACATCGTGATATGACTAAATCGACAACAAATTGGCTACACAGTGTACACTAGATTTATATTCGTGATTTTATTCAAGATTTCATTCAAATGTTAACGAATTCTCGCCCCCCCACTATAGAATTTCTAAAGAAAATTTCAAATCTTACGAACCAAGAGAGCTAAGTAACTTCGTTGTAAATATAGTTCGAATAAAATCTTCATCATAGCACGTATCTATGACTTTATTCCTAAAAATAATTAAAAATTAGGTAAGTATCCCAACTACCAATGGTTGTCGATACAATATATTGTTGTAACAATTATACTGGTTTAGTATAAATAGTGACTTATTTTTTTCATAACGCCATCTATCGAGATAGTGAGAAGCGGTTTGCTTAAATATCTATAATATAATATTTTCACATGAACATTAGTGCAGATGTGTACTTTAAAGAACTGAAAACAATGACGAAGGTAGCATGTTTCCAGCCTGCTTTGCTCAATCGCTTATCTCTGGTGATCCTACAAGTCTACGTTCGACCTTATATTGCACTAGCTCTCCATTATCTACCCTACCCATCAGACCTTGCGCCCACAGACTTCAAATTTTTCTTAACTACATAACTTCTTGGCGGGCAGACAATTCAATCCTCGAGAGGCAATACAAAATGCCTTAAAGAATTTCATGTTTCCAGTCCAGTTGAATTCTTCAAGAAAGATATCAATAAACTGCTACTGCTTTGACAAAACTTTATCTTTCACATGGGTGGTTACTTTGATTAATAGGCATAAAGATATAGAAAAAAATATGTTAACTTACGTGATTAAAACAGTGAATTCGTAGGTAAAGGCCTAATTTATCGCTGTCATCATTATCATCTCAAACAAAGTTCGCCATAACAAGCGATCCTGTGTTGTTCATCCAACGAAATAAATGTAAAAATAATATGGAAGTAAATGAATATATTTCTGTGTACAGATATACTATAGTTAAATTCCAGTACATGAGAGGAAATTATCATAATTATCCCATCATTATTTTGTCAAAGATCCGTTGGCTTAGCAGTCATGATTACTAAACACAAGACTTATTGTTGAATTAATGTTTAGTCAACAGTATTTTTTATAAATACCTATAGGTTTGGATAATCCAGAGAATATATTGAAACGAATAAATAAATTATATGAAATGAATTTCTTACTGAGATAACGGTTAATATTATTAAATTTAAGTAAGCCAAATCAATCATTATTCAGCACCGTATTTGCGATTGCGATTACTTCATAAAATTTGTATTCTTGATCATTTTGATGTTGCAGTTTGGATGACTGATGGTGACTGGAGAGTGACAATTTAAATATAAAAGAGACTGATTAAATACCATCAATCTTAGTGTCATAAACATAACTTTCCATAATAAATTAAATTATCTATGTCGTGACGGGGCGTTCAAAATAAGAAGCCACTCATATTAGTAGGTGTCATAAGACCCGACTGAGGGAATAAACTACGCCAGACTACCCTTAACCAATCATTTTGATAAGTATGGGACATAAGTCCAAAATCTTAGGTCTAAAAAGAGGCCTATGGTCAGAAGTTGGCTTTAAAAGACTGTTGATAAAAAAATTTAGGCCCACACACAAAATCCCATTCAAAAGTTTAGTCTTCGTTTTCTATTCTTGAGAAACAGAAACAGCAAACACATAATCAGTCTCCGTAAATTTCTACGTGCGTGTAGTTTGTTGGAGTCTGACGTAAATTGCAGTGACAGGAACAGAGGCATAATTAGAAGGATGGAGGACGAAATGATTGAATTGAGGATAGCGATGAACACCGAACTACTCTTGTTAACGTCTGTTGAAACTCGGTTAGAATACAAATAAGGTTCTTTTACCACAAGAAGCTTGCAGATGACAATATTTGGCCTCATAAACTTACACCTTTTGTTTCTGTCTTTGTAAATATTTATTTTTATTGTGCGTTCCAAACTTTGTCGGTAAATAAATATTCCACAATCATTATCATTATCATTATCAACAGCGTTTATCAGTCCACTGCTAAAGAAAGGCCTCGGATGGGTTAGTATGAGGTTTGTTTCAAGTTTTCCTCCTGTTTACAGTGATGATGTCTTTGCATATTTCGTACTCTTAGTTGCCTGTCACAACACACATGGGAAGAATAGAAGTGGTGAAACCCGGTATTCTTAATACGTCACCACACGTAGAATTCACATTTTTTTAAAAAATAATTGAATGCATTAATATTATTAATAATATAGTAGATTTATATAGTAACACATTATTTTCTAAACTTTGTACCCTGTTTGTAGTGTTACATCTAGCTACCAAAACAGATCAGTGCTTCTTGACAGATGGCTCTTGATAGCTCATTAAAATATTATGAATTATTTGACATGGTACTACACAATAGTTCATTATTTGAAATTAAATATTCTAAAATATAGTGTAACCTTTCTATAATACCGTATTACGTAATATTAACATATTACTCCTATGTCATAAAAGAAAAGAAAACACAGCACGTCTAGTTCAGTAAAATGTCTTGTAAATATATTTTTAACTTAGAGGAATTTCTTTTCAAAGTTAAAATGTTCACATTGAAAATAAAAGGCTACAACAAAATTAAAGGCTGAACTACGAAGATAAGGTAGCATTTTCTCTTTATTTTCCATTCACACTGTTGTCAATAGAGTACGGCAACTAATTTCAAGTCAGTCGCAACTTGATGTGTTTACTTGGAAATTTCATATTTTTCACATTGAAAATAGAGTTTCATTTTGCTGGCCTAACTTGAACTTTATTACTGTAGCAAATTAAAGTTTGTTTTTAACTGTAGTCTTTTCTACAATTCTATAAATTTCACGCACATATTTTCTACATGGTGGTGTTATATAGCCTATTTTTCTTTGATATATGGGTTGGCCAATAGTAAAATAACTTTCTTATTCAAACTTTTGAGTTTAACGCGTGGAACCAAACAAATTCTTCAGCGTTATAATATGAGTATAGATAAGAGCTAAGAGAGAAAGCATCACATCACCATATATACAGTTTTGTGTAGTCCACCGCTGGACAAAGACCTCTCCGTAATAAGGAGGTTTTGGCCTACAACACCACACTGAACAGAGACGTTTGTGTAGGTTTTCATTAAATCTTCCTTCTGCTTGAAGTGATGTTGTACTGCATAATTTGTTCCCTTAGTCGCCTCTTACAATACCTACGGGATGAATAGAGATGGTGACACTATGTATTCTTAATCCGTCACCAAACGGCAATTTAAGAAGTGTTATAAGGATAACATTTTATAATACTGAATGTATTCTATATACTGGCATTTACAACTATGTAAAATGTGGCATTGCAAGTTCATTAATGATAGTGTTGTTACTGCACCGATCCTAGGTTTTCACGCCAAAGTTTCTCACTGCCTCGATAGATGGCGTTATGCCAGAAAATTAAGTCACGCTATGGTTTCGTTACTGCAATAGATACTGAACTAATAGAACTGTTGTAAATTTAGACACCCAGTACGTTCGCCAAAATACGTCGACCCAGACACGCGTTACACTCGCTCAACGTTGAGCGAACGCAACATACGCACGCATACGAACTGTCCGCGTTTTCGTCTCCGTCGTCGGGGGCGGAATACGCGCCGCGTAAACCGTTCACCAAACACGGATCTACTCATAGATAGATAAAATAAATAAGATAATAGATATATATAATATATAGATAAGAAGAATAAGAAATAATTACATCGAAGTTAACAGTTGATTTGTATATTTTGTATGATTTGAAAATACTTCTAAACATTCTACTACCGAAAAAGAAATGTAAAAAGTATTACATAACTGGCGTGTATTAAAATTTTATTCATTGCCAAATTATGTCAAAAATAAATTAAGCGCTAATAATTTTGTGCTCCATTTACTTTTTCTATTAACCACCTGCGATCAAATTATACTAGAAGTTGAACTAGCCACTGCATTTATTAGGTATCGCTGTCGTTTTCTCCTTAATATTAAATGGCAAATGTTAGTACAGGACTTTGAATTTAGATTAAATTATTCACAAACATACAAATTGTGGATTATACAAAGTGATGTCCCTTGTTGGTTTTAACCAGCAACGCTTAGCGCAGTAGAGAGTTGCGTGACGTCCGCTTAAATCACTAGCCGCCCATGTAGTCTTTCTTTAACTGTTATTTAAATTGTATACAAAAGTCAAGTGATTAAAGCTTGTGAAGTAATTTGTATTTATATCCAATAATCATTTTGAGTTACATATATAGCCTATGATACATAACCTATTTTTCTTCGATATATGGCCACCCGCAAAATATTTTTCAATACATTTGTGTTTGGCGCATTGAAGCCAACAAACTCTTTAACATTATAACGTTAGTATAGATAAGAATATAAATGAACAGTATTGTTTAATTCTGATTATATTCTAAATATCAGAATTTGAAACGTAGTACAAACGTGATATTGCAGGCTCATTGATGACAGTGTTATTTTCGTTCTCAAATTTTTCTATATAAAGCTTCCTACTCTCTCGATAGATGGCGTTATGCCAAAAAATTAAATCACGCTATGGTTTCGTTACCGCAATCGGTACAAAAGCAATATAACTATAATAAAGTGCATCCTATAGAAGGAAAACTTGAAACAAACTATTTTTGTAAATCTAGTTATAGATCCGTTCTATGACGAAGATTTTGTGAAACTTTTGTTAACTTCGTATTATGCTCTAGATTTAAAGATCTAAAGAAATTTATTACGAAATTTAGACTTTCGTAATTTTGTACTTTACTTTTCTTTTCGCTGTGATCATATTTTACTAGAACACAACTGCCACCACAGTGGCCGTCCTGCTAAGGTGTGTCAAGGCTGGTTCGGGGCAATTCCTACCAGTAGTTTCAATCGCTAACCCTAAACAGAGGTAGGAAATGTGGTTTGTACTGGATATTCGTAAAAATTTGACACTAGTTTAGACTTTGGCATTTAATAAAAATAATAATAAAAACTTTTAAATACAATGTTTAATGTTATTTTTATTAGAAACTTCGTCTGTTCTCAAAAGCAAAAATTACTCCTCGTGTTACGTATTTTAATTTATACTTGCTCTCTTTTAGTTGCATCGTGATGTTATGTAGGCTATTTCTTTTTTCAATATATGGGTTGTCCAACAGTAAAATATTTTTTCAAATAGAACCAGCAATTCCTGAGTTTAGCGTGTTTATAAAATAAAACCTTCAGCTTTATAATATTGGTGTGGATAAGAATGAAAACACTTGAAAAATTAACGCTCCAAACTTTTAGACGAGTTTTCTATAATTCTGAATATACTTAGTCTGGCCATAAATACTGTTACACTTAATTATAAAAAAATATTACATTTGAATTTCGAATCTGTCATTTTTATACGATTGTTCATTGTGTTTTCTCATTTTGGCGCCAATACATTGTAAAATATTTTGCGATATTAAAATGGTGTGGGGTGATAAAGAGAACCGAATCGCTGTGATAGCATTACACAAAGTAGGTATGGAGCCAAATGCAATTTTTAAAACTCTCCATACACTTGGTATTAGTAAAATGTTTGTGTACCGGGCTATTAATAGGTACAATGAGACCTCCTCTGTTTGTGACAGAAAAAGATCTGGCCGTCCACGTAGTGTTCGTACGAAAAAGGTGGTCAAAGCAGTAAGGGAAAGAATTCGAAGAAATCCTGTCCGAAAGCAAAAGATTTTATCTCGGGAAATGAAGATAGCACCTAGAACCATGTCGCGTATTTTAAAAGATGACTTAGGACTTGCAGCCTATAAGAGACGCACTGGCCATTTCTTAACTGATAATTTAAAGAAGAATAGGGTGGTAAAATCGAAACAACTACTGAAGCGGTACGCAAAGGGAGGTCACAGAAAAATTTTGTTTACGGATGAGAAAATTTTTACAATTGAGCAACATTTTAACAAACAAAATGACCGTATTTATGCTCAAAGCTCTAAGGAAGCTTCCCAATTAGTCGACAGAGTGCAACGTGGACATTATCCGACTTCAGTGATGGTTTGGTGGGGTGTTAGCTATGAAGGAGTGACTGAGCCATATTTTTGTGAAAAAGGTATCAAAACATCGGCACAAGTGTATCAAGATACCATTCTTGAGAAGGTAGTTAAGCCCCTTAACATCACCATGTTCAATAACCAAGTATGGTCCTTCCAGCAAGACTCGGCGCCGGGTCATAAAGCTCGGTCCACGCAGTCTTGGTTGGAATCGAACGTTTCGGACTTCATCAGAGCTGAAGACTGGCCGTCGTCTAGTCCCGATCTTAATCCGCTGGATTATGATTTGTGGTCAGTTTTAGAGAGTACAGCTTGCTCTAAACGCCATGATAATTTGGAGTCCCTAAAACAATCTATACGATTGGCAGTGAAGAATTTTCCCATGGAAAGAGTGCGTGCTTCTATTGATAACTGGCCTCATCGTTTAAAGGACTGTATTGCAGCCAATGGAGACCACTTCGAATAAGCTTTTTATATTTTTAATTGTTTTATATTTATGTATTAAACTGACACACTGTAAAAGTAATAAATGTTATTTGCAGTTAACAATTTTCTTTTTTCTTTATTACAATATTTATGGCAAGACTAGGTATTTTAAATATCGAAATTTACAACTATATAAAAATTTGGAAATTTAGTGTTTCAAGGTCATTGATGATTATGCCATTATTCTACTTCAAGATTTTGACGAACGAGTCTTTCCACTCTCTCGATAGATGGCGTTATGCAAAAAATTGAGTGATTGGTAATAAACCAATAGAACTGTTACAAACACAACAATGAAAATAAAAAAAATGAAATAAAATTTATTACGAAATGTTATGTTATACAACTTAGGTCTTATTTTGTATGAATTCAAAATATTTTATAGGAGACTGTAGTTCAGAAAAACTCATTAGTTCTGATATGGAGTATGTTTCTGTATGGTTCATTTGTGTTAAATATATTACTACAAATACTTGCGTTACACCAGTGTATTAATTAATATAAGAGGAAATTGACATTCATATGAATTATTATACTGTATATATAACATGCTTGTTATTTAAAATTAACACTTAAGTAGTATGTGTTTCATTAATTTGAACTAAATTGAAGTAAGGCAAATACATTAAGTTGGTATACCAAGGTCACGATAATGTTTCGTATTATAGAGCAATAAGGGTTTTGTAATATCGGTAAGTCTACCTACCTAGTAGGTCTACATGTATAAGGCGGGCTGTTTTCTTGAAATTTAGAAACAATTACTGTTATATATCGACAAATTTAATACACTCTAGCACAAATGAACCGCTTTCATCCCTCAGTGATAGCACTGCTTCACAGAAAATTGGTGTTAAACAATATTTTCGTAGCTTTCCACTGAGTAAAAGAAGTTACCGGAGCCCAAAACTCTTGGTTCTTCGGGGAGGGATTTATAGGATAGCAACGTTCTTGTAACTCGTTAGTCGCGGGTATCCACTTGCGACGGTAGTCACTAGCCATCAGGCTATGCGTCTACTCATTTGCCCTTTTATGTTATAAATAAATAATGTGGTAGCTGTTTTATTGTAATAAAGTAAAAAAAAAAATCTAACTATAATTATAAATTGGAACATTTTTCTCCTTCATTTATAACCTTAAAAATTATAAACTTGACAATTAAACACTGGATGATTACTCGTTAATGACTCCATACAATAAAGTACTTCCGGAATGACTATCTTATCTTATTAAATGCCAGAGTAGATTTGTAGCGGAACTAACAAAGATACTAAACGGTAACTGTTTGTTAAATACGCTCCCCAAGGGAAATTTAAGTCTGTTTCTTAACGAATTAATTGGATGGTAACAGCTACGGAAAACAAATTCACAATTACCGAATACTAGAACGTTTGTTCAGGGATTTTGTTTCTTATAAATGTGTTTAAGCAAGTCTTGATACTTTTAACACTGAGCCATTTTTACTTTTACGCTTTTACTTCTGAATGAGTTTGAACCGGATCAGTGCAATTGAAGGTACAATATAAATTCTTTACTTTTATTGCTTTTTTTGGTTGTATTGACCGGTAATTACCATTATATTATGTTAGTTTACTACTATGAATAACAATTTAATCTCTTATCGTTAACATCCACGACACTTGTGTTGAAATATAATGGTAATACTTATTCTTGTATTTATATTTAATTAAACACACACATTCTAGGACATGAATTGGTTTATGATAATAATATTAATCCAATTAAAATTTTTCCTCAATAAACAATAAAATGTTTTTTGTTGACTTATGTACAAAGACATAGGTAGGTATATAAAGTTCAAATATTGCTATCTGAGATGATAAAAAGTATGGAGATGTGTTAAATGTTTGTTTATTGAGAAATACTTGACTTAAAATATTTTTCTTACAAAATGTTTCAAATGCCTACTTAAAATAGTTGAATGTTTTTCTATCAACTCATTCTATTCCTTTATCATATATTAAACTGCTATACATTATACATTCAATATCAAGCGATTTTTTCAGATGACCGCAGACTGCAGACCGCCTTTCTTACAACCGGAAACTTTCATGATCGTCTAATGAAAATTTATTCTCGTTTTTTGATTTAAATACTGTCCTATACAAATGATTTATGGCTTTTGTTGGACTACGAGGTTTGTAAGTTTCTGTGTCGATATATAGTGTAGGTAACCACAGGATCATGTTCTATGCGGTTTGTAGAGTTGATGGTAGTCATCAAGTGTATTTTTTTGACACGTCACTAAAGCTATGAAGGTACTCAAGGAGTGAAAGGCCTCAGAAATTAGTAACATTAAATTTTCGTGGAATACATGTTAAAATTTGAATTATAATTGCAGAGAACTTTTATATCCATGTTTTTTATTTTCAAATATAAATAATAAATGTTACTACTATTGGGAGTTTTAAAACACAGAAAGATGTTGTTTCAATACCTAATACTTTAAAATTAGGTAACATATCGAGTATTATACTGATTGTCGTTGGCTTGTACTTTTGAGTTTCACACAAGAGCGCGAGTGATCAAAGAAAATTATTGTGTCGTTTTACGTACTAGGAAAATATGAAAGGACTCTATCATATAAAACAATTTAAGATCAATTTTGTGTTATATTTAAAGAAACATTTTTTCAAGACTTAAAAGAACTTATGACTGTGTCTATGTCAGGTCTATGACTGTGTCTATTTCTTATATTCTTCTGTTAATACACTATTTACTATTGAGTGTTACTTTAATCAGACCTAATTCTTTTTCTACATTAAGAGCCTGCCAAAGTGACTGCTCTGCCTGATGGAAAGCACGAATAGAATCCAAGTATGATGACCTACACTATGGCAGCCTAGTGAGATGCTCTTTCACGCCCCACTTGGGGATGTAAAAGACATGACAGTCATCTTGGCGGTGTTAGGTTCACACAGTTACCACGATAACTGTCACCCCTGTATCAATCATCAATCATTTTGTTCTTTGTCGTATTATGATTGTTAATCCACCAAATTCATACATAAGCCACTTATGATTTTAGCTGCTGTTCTATAACTTTGAGTCGGACCTTCTAACAATTCTGTAATCCATTTCCGAAGACGCGTGTTACAAAGAAACCACTAAAAGCTTAGATATTATCGACATCTTCTACTTTCAGTGAATCCTTTTCGATCTATCAATAGTAAGAAAACGTAACAAATCTTGAGTCTAACCTCGGCCGACCTCAACTTCTATTACTTCAAAGGCTAATGGCTCTTTGCCTTCAATCTTATTGGAAAAACACACAGATGCTTCGTACTATTCTCAGAATTTATAACCTCAACGTTGCAATATTACTTCTACTTCTGAATTTTTTATTTGGACATTGATCACATAAAATTAGACACAGAGTTTTGAGCAGTCTCTCACTTTTTATATCTTTCATTGTTCAAATATAAGAAATTTTCTCTTCGGCGCTTCAATTTTCGTCGGGAATCGTAAAAATATATTTGATACCATAATTGAAAGCAATCGGACCGTGATCCGTAGTCACACCAAATTGGCACACTGGTGTGACTATGGTTTATTTTATTTATATATAGCTACACTGATGTGACTACGTATAAACTTCTTTTATTCATGGCCAGAACACAATATCCTAAATCATGCTTGACGATGAGAAACAAAAGACAATGAAATAAAAATGTGAATATTTTTTAACCTATCCTTTCAAGAAATTAGACAATTGTAATAGTAACGTTATTATTTAATTCCAACTAGGTTTTTTTTGATACAAAGTTATCTTTTTCGATTTATAATCGGTGTCTTTTTTTATTGTTATTATCTTAAGCACTTTGACATTTAATTAAGTTAGCTGTTTATAAAAAAAAAACAAATGCATAATTAAACGTTTATTTACTACATTGATAATGTCAGGAAAAAAAAGCTCATTTAGTTAGTCTTTGAGATTTAAACCTCTTTAATAATAATTATGCTGAGCTGCATAAAGACTATGTAATTGAAGAAAGATGTAACAGGGATCCAAACAAAAGTCACAAACGTGACTACGGATCGGATAAAATTATTCATAGTCACACTAGTGCAGTAATTCGATGTGACTACGAATCAATTGCGTGATTGAATGGTCTTGATATTATATATTTTACAAATAATATTATCGGAAATCAATAGCCGCATTTCTATTTATAAATAATTGCGAATTACTCAAATAATTCATTTGACTAAATGTTGACTCGTATAGTAATTGAGATGCTATTTGATATTATATACGTACGTAAAATGTGCAGTACAAAATGTCTTTAAAGATTTTGTTGTCTGAAATCTAGCTGATTTTTTCAAGAAGGATGTTAGTAAACTGCATGGGCAAAGGTGTATCAATCACATGAGTGATTATTATGATTAATAGACATAAAAAAATATAGAAAAAATACGTTTCAACTTTTTAAGATTTCATAGGTCAATTTCATCAGGTTCAATCAAAGTCCTTTTTAAAAATCGAACCTGTGCTGCCCACATCCAACGAAATAAATATAAAAACAATACAAATAATAGATCATCAATTATCCCACCATCATATTGTCAAGGACCCTTTAGCTTAACAGTCATAATTACTAATCACAAGGCTTATTGTTGAATTGATGTTTTGTCAATAGCATTTTTTATAATCACATATAAATTTGTATGATGCGAAGAATATATTAAAATTACCTTATAATATTGTAAACTTTCAAGAAACCTAATCAATCATTATTCATCACCGTCTTTGCGATCGCGTTTATTTGATACAGTTTGTGTTCTTGCTCATTGTGCAGTTAGAACAGTTAATGATTAATAAAGAGTAATATCGTGAATACGAATGATAATGATTAAATACCGTCAATTTTAGTGTCATAGTCATAACTTTAAACAAATAAATGAATTAATGTTTCGGACATATAACACAGAACGCCATCTAGTTTCTAACTAAGCAGAGCTTGTACTATTATAACTAGACTGACACATAGAATACTTGTATATATTTTATTTTGCTACCAGTCATATTCGCTACCGATGCGCCATTGTGGCGGTCAATTTTACATTATGAATTAAATTATCTGTGTAGTGATGGGTTAAAAATACGGGGTGTCACCACCATTATTTATATTCGCTTAAGGAAGTCAACTACCCGGGACAACTGTATGGTAAGGAGAAAGAAAAACTTGCAACTAACCCTACACCAACAACTTTCATGAGTGTAGTACAAAATTACAAAACTACCTGTATAAAAAGAGGCCTATGTTCAACAGTGGGCTATTAAAGACTGTCAAAAAACTCGGATTTAAAAGTTTCATCTTGAAGTTTTCATTCTTGAGATAAAGAAACAGCAACCACATAAAAGTTTACGTAAATATTTATATTCGCATAATTTGTTGGAACCTGAAGTAAATTACAGTGATATGAACGGAGACGTAATAAGAACGATGAACGATAAAATAATTGAGTTGTGGATAGTGACGAACTCCAAACTACTCCCAGTTGAATTCTGTGTCCATCTTCGAATGAAATAATCTTAACCGCAACGTACCATACCGTACCGTACGTAACATACCTGTATGATGTTCAGAAAAGAATTGAAATTCTGTTATCTTCCTATACTTATGTAGGACGGTAACATAATTCCATATTCTTATCTTGGTAACATTTATTGGAACTAGGTCAGAATACAAATAAGGTTTTTTTTGTTACAAGGAGCTTGAAGGCAACAATATTTGACCTCGTAAAGGTGACTTAAATCTTTTGTTTCTGTCTTTGTAAATATTTGATTTTAATATGCGGTCCAAAGTTTGTCGCTAAATGAATGTTCCACAATGTTATTTTTTTTAAATTAATTACTTGTCAACTTTTGTATGCTGTTTGTAGTGTTACACCTAGCTACCAAGACAATTCAAAGTGGATAAAGGGCTTTTGTTGGATCCTAAAATGTCATGACTTATTTTACATATGTAGGTACTACATAATATACTTTTTGTGAACGTTACCTTGGAATATTCTGGAGTATAATGTAACCTTGATATAATATTGTGTTTTTTAATATGACAGTACCTATATCATAAAAAAAAGAAAATATAACACTCCTAGTTTAGTGCAATATCTTATAAATTATTTTTAAGTTTAGAAGAATTTCAGTTTACAAAGTTAAAATGCTCACATTTAAACTAAAACTCTACGATGAAATTAAAGGCTGAGCTCCCAAGATAAGGTAATATTTTCTCTTTATTTTCTATTCACACTGTTGTCAATAGAATACGGCAACTAATTTCAAGTCGGTCGCCACTTGATGTGTTTACTTGAACTTCATATTTTTCATCTTGAAAATATTTTTTTATTTTGCTGAGCTAACTTGGACTTTATTAACACAGTGAGTAAAAGTTTATTTTCAACTGTGTAATAATTTATATAATTCAGTAAATTTCTTTTACCTACGCGTGGCAGTTTTTCTGCAAAATAGTAGATACCGTAGAATATTTTAAGAACATTCAGCTCTTAAGGTTTATTTCAATCTGAATGGGTATACACAGAGAAATTCAAATCTGTTTTGTTTTTAAAATCATATATCCTTGGGCAATAATAATAACCTTGGGGACTCAACCTTTTGCGGTCTTATGATCCCAAATTAGGCAGGGTCAGAACTGTCGTGTCTTTTTTTTTTTTTTTTTTTTTTTTTTTTTTTTTTTTTTTATCGTGTGGAAACCCCCTCGAGCCGTCACCCCACCGGGGTTTACGGCGGGGTGGTGTGTCGGAATCGGACCGACTAAAACCACACGGTGTGCCACTCTGCGCCTGACATAGGAGGGATCCGGGAACAGCTGCTATTACGTCATCCAGATCCCTCCTAGCGCCTGCCCGCTACCGCGGGCACCTTCTACGGATAACCTCTCCATTTAGGCGACGTACGGCACACGCGGACGTCGCCTCCTCGCGGCTGGCCAATATAGCGGATGGAGGGGAAAACCCGTCCCGTCCACCCGCGGCCACACTCAAGGCGGCATGAGGCGCTGGTATGCACGCCTCCGCCGCCCGGCTCGCCGGCGGCGAATTGGGTCCGAGTGGAGATTGTCCTCCCGGGCCCTCTCCGCCGCCTCCTTCCGCGAAATTACATCTTCGCAGAAGGTTGCGACCGCGGTAAAACAGCTATCGCTACCGACCATGGAGCGTATGACGGCCGGTAGCGAGAGATCTCCTCCAATAACTGCAGTGAGGACCCCACGCTGCGCCGCCCAAGCGGAACAAACCGCTAGCGTGTGCTGAGCCGAGTCCTCACTGCAGTCGCAGTGGTGACAGGCGGGACTCAATTCCCTCCTGGCGACCGAGTGCAGATACTTCCCAAAGCAACCGTGCCCGGAAAGGATCTGCGTCAGTCGGAAGGAAAGGGTCCCGTGCTGTCGCCCCGCCCACTCAGCGATGACCGGCTGGAGAGCCTCCACGGCGGCAAAGCCAGCACGTGGAGCCTCCAGCCGGGACGACCAACGAGCCATCGTGGCTCGACGAGCGGCCTCTCGCCACTCGCGCATCTCTTCAGGCGGGGGCCGCATGCCGCTACCCGCCCGGAAGTCAGCCGTCCGCCGATAAACTTCGGCGAGCACTTCCGCCTCCAAGTCCCACGGCGGAGTTCCGGCCAAGGCACACGCCGCCTCCGTCGATACGGTGCGGTAACCGCGTATGGCTCTAACCGCCAATATCCTCTGAGGGCGCCAAAGGCGAGCCCTATTCTGGGCGGTCAGAGCCGCCGCCCACACCGGTGCACCATACAGTGCCATTGACCGGACAACCCCCGTGTATAGCCGTCTCGTCGCGACGCTGGCTCCACCCAAATTCGGCAAAAGTCGCCCGAGGGCAGAGGCAGTGCCGACCAGGTTTGGAGAAAGCTGTCGGAAGTGCTCGTCGAAGAGCCACCTCCCGTCGAGGATCAGGCCCAGGTACTTCATCTGGGCCTGAACCGGTACGAGGACCGAATTGACTACGATAGAGGCGCCGGGTGGGGGACCACGCCGGGGCCCATGGAACAAAAGGGCCTCCGTCTTTTCTAGGGCCACCCGTAACCCCAGCGCCTCAATACGCCCGACCACCAAAGAGACTCCCGTGGTGGCCAGGCGCGACGCCTCTTGGAAGTTCGCTCCCCGGGCCGTGACCAATGTATCATCGGCGTAACAAATTACACCCAGCCCGGGGGGAAGACGACCTCGAAGGGCCCAGTCGTATCCCATGTTCCACAGAAGTGGTCCGAGGACAGACCCCTGTGGAACACCGCACGACATGAGCCGCCGCCGCAGAACACCATCTCGGTCCTCGTACATGACGGTGCGCTCCTCAAGATAGTCTGCCACAAGCCGCCTCAGGTACTCTGGCACCCCATGGTATTGGAGTGCTTCCCTGATGCAGCTAAATGGCAGACTATTAAATGCGTTGGCGATGTCCAACGACACCGCCAACAGCACGCCACCACAGCTCACCGCCTCTTCGGTAACGGCCCTGAGGCGTAGCACGGCATCGACTGTCGAACGCCCCGCTCGAAAACCGAATTGGGCGTCCGACAGATCGGGACCCACCTCGCAGAGGTGCCGAACGATGCGGGCAGAGAGTATCCTCTCAAACAACTTACCCGCCTCGTCCAACAACACGATGGGCCTATAGGCCGCTACCGAATCGGCTGGCCGTCCCGGCTTTCTTAATAGGACCAGCTTCCCGCTTTTCCAGCACTCAGGGAAGCGTCCGGACGCCAGGCTAGCGTCCAAGACCTCCCTGAGACGGTCCGACATGTGTTCGAGGGCTCGGGCCAGCACTCGGGCAGGTATCCCGTCTGGCCCGGGGGCGGTGTTCTTAGAGCGGATCCGTAGAACAACCGCCCCTACCTCCGATTCCCTGACGGGCGGAACATTATCCTCGGTCCCCCCGTCTTCTCTGACCATTATGGCCATCGACGGGGGTGTGTGCTCCACCCGCTGCGGGAAAAGGCCCTCGACCACTTCCCGCAGGAAGCTGGGCTGGAGTGTCTCTGTAAGGGGGGGGCCCGACGTGCGGAGCTTTTGTCGCACCGCACGATAAGGGCGACCCCAGGGGTCACGATCGAGACCCTCCAACATCTCCTTACGCTTAATTTCTTTGGCGCGGCTGATGGCCAGCTTCAGAGTTTTCCGCGCCTCTCGGTACTCCTCATGAAGCTGGTCCTCCCCGCCTTCTTCGCGGTCTCGCCGCCGACTACGGGTGTAGGACCTCCGGGCACGAGTACAGGCCGCGCGGAGGTCCGCCAACTCCTGGGACCACCAGTAAACCTCCTTCCGTGGAGGCCGATAACCTCGGATGCGGGGCATGGCCGCATCGCAGATTTGCGTAATCGCATCACGGAAACGACCAGCCCCCATGTCGACCTCCTCGGTCGGAGCCTGCGGAGACAGCCAAGAGTGAATAATGGCTGCCTCCTCTAGTAGGTCCCTATTCAGTTTGGCTACAGCCCACCGCGGAAAGCGAAAAGAACGCCGCGCCGCGTGACCCCTACTGGGGTCCTGGATCCGGGAGAGCTCAAATCGAATGTAGAGGTGATCCGAGAGCGTCTCAACCTCTTCCAGGACATACCAGTTCCTTACTCGTGCGGCGAGGGCAGGGGTAGCGAACGAAAGATCCACTATCGACCCTCCCTGCTGTCGCACGCACGTGTTGGTGGAGCCCCTGTTTAATAAACAGAGGCCCACCGAGGCCGCCCACTCCTCTACGGCCTCACCCCTGGCGTCCGTCCTGGGGGAACCCCACGCAATGGACTTTGCGTTGAAGTCCCCCAGCACTAAGACGTGCCCAGACGTTAGTCGCCGCATCGAGGTTTCCAAGTTGTTAAGGAAAACCTC
Organism: Hypercompe scribonia; assembly: GCA_949316085.1. Classification (NCBI taxonomy): domain Eukaryota; kingdom Metazoa; phylum Arthropoda; class Insecta; order Lepidoptera; family Erebidae; genus Hypercompe; species Hypercompe scribonia. The sequence goes on along the minus strand of OX438972.1, from coordinate 6,161,287 downwards.
GAAGTCGCTCAAACTCCGGTTGGGGGAGAAGTATACACCATATACGGTGATCCCCCCCCACTCAGCAGCAACATATCCAGTACCCTTGTCTCTTAGCGACAAGGGTGGGGAATGAGCCGCCGTGGAGCCGACGACTGCCACGGAGCCGTCCCGGTCACTCAACCAGTTTGGTCGAGGAGGAACGTAATAGGGTTCCGCGGCTACGGCAACACCGATCGACCACTGTGCTATAGTTTGCAAGAAGAGGTCCTGTGCCGCAGCACAGTGGTTGAGGTTCGTCTGGACAAAGAGGTTGGAGACTTGGTCCATTATTGAACCGTCTCTACAACCTCTTCCATGGGCAACGATGCTGACGTGCGGACAACATCGGAGGCAGCCTGGGTCGACTGGCTAGCCCCCGACACTTGTCGAGAATCGCGGGGAGGTTTGCACCCCACTTGCCCAATCTGGTGATTGGCGGGCTTGTTACCCGCCGCACATACCGGGCAGTGAGGGGCGGCAGAACACACTGTCGCCTTGTGCCCCGGTCGACCGCAGCGGAAACATAGTTCGCTGCAGTCAAAACAACTTACGCACTTGGCGCGTGTGTGTCCCGATGCCAGACATTTGTAGCATCTCATCGGTCTCGCCGCCAGGACTGTAATCCTAGCGCTGACGAAACCGACGAGTAGTCTGCCGGCGTCGGCCAGAATTTTGGCCGACGGTACGGGACAGCTGACCCACACTGCGCCAAGCCCTCCTGGACCGGGGCGGATGGTGCCGACCTTGATGTTCTCCACGTTGCAGCCTGTTCTCTCTATAACTGCAGCGCGGACATCCTCAGCCGTTACGGAATCGTCCAGGCCCGAGATACGCAATTCAGCGCACTTGGTGGGCCTGGCGATCTTAACACCATCAGTGGCTGCAAAAATTCCCCGCAGCTTCTCGGCGAAAGAGTCCGCCGTCTTTGCACCTTCAGCCCCAGGGAACTCGAGGATCCGAGCTCTCGTTTGGGCGAGGCGCATTCTAACACCCACCGTCCCGAAGTCGTGTGTGAGACTGTCCCGGGCCTTCTTGAAGATAGCCGCGTAGGACAGCCCACCATTAGCCGCCTCCGGTGACATGGTGACCACTACCGCCGCAGTTTTGGGCGCTTGCAGTTTGCGCGGCTTCTTTGTGGCGGCCATCGCCACCGATGGCGACTGCGGGGTAGAAGCTGCTTTTTGGGCAGCCTTTTTACCCCGCTTTCGGGACTTCTTAGCCCCCCCAACTACCTGCCAACCATCCGTGGACGGAGCAGATGTGGAGGGAGCAGATGTGGTGGTGCCAGGTACAGCGGCTGGAGTGGGGAGCGGAGGGAATTCTGCTCTAGACTTGACCGCCGTTTTGGGCCCTGATCGCTGTGCACCCGTCTTAGGTACTGCTTTAGCCGCCTGTCGTGTCCTCGGAGCGGCCGCAGGAATAGCAGACACTGACGCCGCAGGAATAGCAGACACTGACGCCGCAGGAACAGCTGACACCGACGCCGCCGCCGCATAGGACACACGACCGCCCACAACGGGCAGCGACGTCAGCGCCGATGCGGCCTTTGGTCTATGTGCCGCGAGCGGCGGCCGGACAACAGGGGCTGGAGGTAGTCTCGCCTCTAGGCCAGCGAGACGTCCGTCCATCATGCGCCACACTGCGTCTGTGATTTGGCGCAGGTGGGCATCAGCGATGGTACCGGGATTGACAGGGGCAAGCGATGGAGACGGGCCTTCTCGCTCAGGGCGAACCGCCCGGAATTGGGCAAACTGCGCGCTCAGCTCAGCCACCTCCCGTGTGAGATGGTCGTTGGCCGCTTGGAGACGAGCCACGTCCCCAATAAGGGTCTCAACAACCCCCGCAACTGCAGAAGAGGAGTCCTTAAGGGCCTTTACAAAAGCACCCTTAAGGTTACTCGACTTGGTGGCTACCTTGTGGATGATAGCCACCGCTGCTTTCGCTCTCTCTTGCATGCACGATGGCGTTTGGGGAACGGAATCCCCTACCATCGGCTCCTTGATCTTAAGCAAGAGATCTGCGATCTCCTCCTCTGCAAGTGCTTCGCCGTCCGCCCTAACCCGCCTATAGGCTTCCGCCTTACAGAAGACGGAGCCTGACGGGATCGAGACCGAAGTTCGCGACCTTCCTCTACGGCTGCTGGCGACTTTAGGAGGCAACATCTCCTGAGACGTGTCACTCTCCTCGTCTCTGGAGCGCCCGCGTTTTCGGGAGTCGCACAGCGCCGTTTCCATCAGGTCACCTCCTGTGCCATCTGACGAACATGCAGATCTGGAACGCAATCGTTCCGATGTTCTGCGGCTCCCAGCAGTCGTAATGACTTCTGGGAGCCTCGTTGACATAGGCGTTCCAACTGATGCGTCTTTTAAGTTGGACGAGAAGTCTTGCACTCTTACGCTTTTCTCGTTCTTCTCGTTCTTCTCCTTCTTCTCCTTCTCTCCTTCTACATTTAGGTTTTTATTTTTCATTTGAGATTCCATATTAGACCCACGAGTGGGGGAGAACTATAAGTCGACCCGGGCAGAGATCCCCCAATACCCGGGCAAGCGTACATTTATGCCCAACCGAGGGGTCCGCAGGTGCCTCGGCTGGGGGTGCGCTTGCGACTGAACAGCCCATCAGCCATGCATCCCCTGGTCACGCACCAGAACACGGGATTCGGGGTAATTTTTTATAGAGGTTTTCTTCCTCGCAGTCCGGGCGGCTAAGCCAAGACCCTCGCCCCCGATTGGTGTCGCGAGACATAACCACGACACTCCTTTCGGGATTACGATGTGACAACGGTGGCAGGAAGATTGAATCTTCCAATGCCTGCTCGGTGGCAGTGTGAGTACACACCGAGCCCGTTCTCCTTTCTCCACCATTGAAAGTGGAGAAACGTCGACCCATGAAAGGGTCCCACCATAATGATTTTTTATCGAGGTTTTCCTCCTCATTGCTCCGAAGAGCGAAGAGCCAACAGAGGAATCGACAAATATGCCCGCTCTGTTGGACCAAGTCTCGGCCGAATTGCCGTAGAAAATGGCTTCCTCTTCGTGCTAGAATATTAGCCGTTGGCAGTGATGAACACCATCGCCAACGTTACCAGGGTGCACCACGTGGAGGTTTTCTAGCCAAGCACCCCAGAACTGTCGTGTCTAGCTTAGCCATATTTATTCATAACTTTTTATTAGATATATAATCCTTATCTGTTGATTCAGTAATCTTAATTACTATCTAGTTGATAAAAATGTCCATTGACCTTTTTAATACTAAGAAATCCACTAAATAACGATTAGGAATGAATAGAATTTTTACATTTTGTTTAAGTATAGTGTCTGCTAAAGTGCCTGTGTGATGAAAAGCACGAGTTAAATCCAAGAGCTATTGGTTGTGGAGGGACGGGTATCATGTCCCTCCGACACAAAGGGAGGATCCTCCGATCAGGCGAGGTGATCATGCCTGGCAGGCCACGGCCCCATGGTTGATGTTGGGATGTTGTATGTATGCTAATTGCCACACGAATCTCTATTTCGCGATACAGGGTATTAGTTGCTTCGTTGTTCATTACATTCATATGTTTCGGTTATACTTTGTAGTTCGGTGTACCTTCGCTAGATGGCGCTGTTGCATATTTTTGTTTGTGCTGTAATGTAGAAGTTGCCACATTGGTTGTCCCAATACTCATAGTGAATGCAAATAATGCAATGGTGCCCACATTATGGTGGCCTAGTGAGAGTTTAGATACCGTGTTTTTTTTAGAATCTTCAATTAAAAACATAAAAAAATGAACTAATGATAACATTCTGCATAAAATTTTACTAAAAATATTTGGAACGAATTAATTAAATAATTCTAAAGCAGCATAACGTCCAATAACTATCTACGATTGTTATTTGTTTTGTTTTTATGTGCTATATTTTACACCCTTAAGAGGTACTTTCTTGTGTCATAGGGTATAAAATATAATAAGTTGTAGATTCAGGTCACGTCTGGCGACCACGGGTGACGAGATATATCACGCATTTATACTGCAAATAGGAAGCTAAATTACGACGTTAGAAAATTGTTTGTTATTTTGATATAATCTGAAAATAAAGTGTTATTATTGTTATCCGATCACATAGGATTCTTTTTTGATTTTATAAATATAATATGCTTAATTTATTTTTATTTTTTACACTTTTAATAAATTAACAAGTTTTACAAGTCAGTAAAATTATTTTAGACCCAGCTTCAAACTAAGCAGAGCTTGTGCTGTGAATGCTAGATTGATTGATGGAATAGTTATACACTGTTTATTTTTGTAACTAAGAAACACCCAAACGCCGAAATAAATATTTACAAATTAAACAAACATTTGGTCAACCCGGGAATAAAACCTGAGACCCCTTGAACAGCAGTTGCATACTCTAACCACTAGGCCAACGAGACAGTTTACGTGTACGCAAAAGAAAGTTTTACTGAATTTTATTTAAAAGATTATGGAGGTATCGAGCTCTCAGCAGCTTTCAAGAAAGTCAAAAGTGTAATCCCACGTAAATGTCAATGAGTTCATATAATTAAAATAAGTGACGTACACGAATAATGCACCTAAGAAAAGCCACACGAATTTTCTCTTCTACTTAGACGCTTCCAGTAAAATTTACATCTTTAAAGGTAGTCCTATTAAATTTGAACGGGTAAAGTACAATAGCGCCCTAGCTAGCGCCAGCCTAATGGCTTGAGTGAGGTAGCTAATAAGATCACGCGGTTCGTTAATTTAGCCTGGCTCCTCTTACTAATTTACCGAAAGGTGGGTCGTACTTACATGAAATAATAAACTGTTAGTCTCGTTCTTGATTCGTTGTTTCTCCAATACGATCATTGTTGTGTTGTTTCCAATTAACCTCCAAAATTGAAGCATCATTAAAGGATCAAATATTTTACTATAATTAAAAGAAAACAAAAAAAAAACGACAAACACAGAATTGATTGTCGGCGGTACTGACTAGTCATGTAGACAATGTAAATTAATTTGAAATGAAAAATCTTGAATGCTAACACTTTCACATTAGAACCATGAAAGTATGTATTTTAAACTGTCACAAAAAGCTCTTTAAAGAACCCATTTTCTGTTTTTTCTTTTCTTAAAAGTGAGCCCCAGATTAAGAATCATTTATGAATGACAGACATCCCTTTCTGAAGAGCATAAACGATTTATAATTGAATACGCCTTTATAATGAATCCAGATTGTATAAGTACTTAACAATTTTTCGTATTTAAAGGTCAGTGGTTTGATGTAAAGGTTTTAATATGTAATTCATAAATATGCATGTATGAAATATGTGCATAGCTTTGTGCAATCTATCACACGCACGTTGACGCATATTGACCTCCAACACTACACAAGCGTGCACGTGCTTACAAAGACTACTTTTCTCGAAGAACTCAATAACAGTAAATAATGATTCCAACAAGTGTTTCTTCGTCAACCATCAAACAAGTAAGCACACAGAGCATTTCGTATCCTTTGTCTCCCGTAAAAATACAATTCATTTTTTCTTATAATTTACAGTTGCCACAATAAACGGATGGTCGTTGCGCCGTTAAACGCGACCTACGCGCAGATTCAATCCACCATTATTAAGTTTTAATGACGTCGACTACAATGCAAGGCCCCGAGGCGATAAACAAAGAATAACGGCCGTTGTGTCGCTCGTAATAAGATAAATAACAGCAATCGAAATGTGCTGGACTCTGCACACCAGTGTAATCTCGAGAAGCTACAACTAAATAGGTATAGATCAACTTGAAAAATTATTATCGATGTCACTTACGAAGATAAATTGGGTTTATACGTAGCTGAAGAACTAGAATAAAAGATAAATCTTTCTATAATTTTCCTCTGGAGTGACTATTTCTTGAGATAGATATTGTCGTTTATAAATACTAAGTAAGTGTACAAACAGATGTAGCATCATATTTTAGTAGATGGATTTTAAAACCGAAAAATTATCCATTGAACGGTAGGTCATAGTACTTAAAATTGCCAATAAAGTCATAATTTTCTGTATTAGGTGTTTGAAACATGCACGTTTTACGAACACTCGTAAAAGTTACCAGTAGAGAGCAACATTACAATTTCACTGCCCAATCACAAACTGCAGTTTTGTTAACATAAGACTGGACTGAATAATCAAACAAACGTAGAATCGGCGATTTTGAAACGGTTGAATGTCAAAGCAGGAATAGCAAGAAACATTATTTTAATAAATCTTTGCATAGTTTATTACCTAAAAGCAAGGTAACGATTTGATCAGTATGTTACACATATTGTACTTCTGTCCGTAAAAATGTAAGGTCGTGGCCTAGAGTGATAATAAGAGACTGGTATTTAATAATGCGTCGAAGCAGTCCATGTAGTATCTACGTGCCAACTGAAAAGTAGGTCAAACTAACTTTTGCAAACATTATCTGTTTTGAGTTTGATATACTTTTTGGGTTTCTGGGTGTAACATGCCGTGAATTTAGGCAACAAAATACTTTTAAAATGGTACTAATAAATAATAAAATATAAAAGACTTTTATTTCCTTTACAGTTATGTGGTAGGTATTTCGTACATTCTCAATATTATTTTCTTAGCTAAAGAAATCTAACTTTCTTTCTAAATGGGTGTATACCTTATATTAGTATATTTTTACTACATTTTATAATTAATTTGATAATTGAACTATTTACAGTCTTAGGTCTTGCATACGTCCACTTCTACTTCTGTAATAAGGCAGGTGTTGGGGCGTCTCTGACTTTTGATATATCTTTGATCTTTACGTGTCGATTATTTTCTGTTTTCCTTATACTGAGTAAACTAAGTTCTGTTCCTCTCTGGCATATTGTTATTTTATTTTTTAACTTGTGGGCTCAGGTTCAGTTCAGTTTTGATGGCTATAAGTTTAGCATGGAAATAAGCAGGTTCATAACTCTGGATTTTATGTTTGTGGGCATGTCGCTTTTGAGTATTTTCTAAGATCTCAATATTTATCCAACTTTAGCTGTGTTCTCCGCTCCGCTTCCCACTCGTTTTTTCCTTTAAAACTAATTTGTTTATCGAGATATTTGTATTTATATGTGTCCTCGAGAGGCAAAACTCCTTTTAAAATGAGTTTTCTGGAGCTGTTGGTCATGAGCGTTAGTTTTTTAAATTCATTTTCAATCATACGGTTACTACTAGACTCTAATATAGAAAGTATAGCAGTTCTTGTCTTGTTTGTGATGGTAACATTAAATTATCAGCAAAATTTAAGTGGCTCAGCTGCAATCTTCATACCGTGATCCCTCCACTCAAGTGTACTAATAATGGGTTGTAGCTGTAGTTTTAAATAGTTTGTGAGATAGAATGTCGCTTTGCCTTACCCATCTTTTGACAGGGAACCATATGCTAGTTGCTTTTAGGTAAACTCTATTCTTGTTATTAGCATAAATGCTTTTGAGTTCCTCTACACGGTTTGCCTTTTTTGTAAATGAGAATGATGACCATTGACTTGGTGGGCATGTTGTCAATTTTTGGATTTTTTTTCTGCTTTCTTTTTCGTTTCGTATTTCGCTAATTGGTTCAATGTTCTTTCGTCATTTTTGTATGGATTGGTGGATTGCTACAAGAATACAGTTTCGTGTATAGTTCAGTTGTAATCATAATGAGGTCTTTTCTGTCGTATGTCATTTGGGTTTTTTTTTGAAATTGTCTATCCAAGGTATGTTATTTCTGAGTTCTTTAAGTCCTTTTTTATGTTGCCAGACAAAGTTTAGTGGTTTTTAAGGCAGACATTTGATACTCTCCCTTTTTTCAGAATAAATAGTTCGTTTTCTGTAGTTCTGGTTTTTGACTATAGTATTTTCATCACAGTCGTTTGTTACAGAGAATGTAACAATGCTAGTGCTCGGGCCGACAGAATTTTAGGGTTATTAAGGTCTTGATTTTCTAGACTGGAATCATGTAGGCTTTGCTTTACGATGTCTATTATTCTGTAGTAGTAAAACTACTAGTATTTAACCTTTTCCTTTAGTAGAGTTGGACCAGTCAAACTGTAAAAATGATAGGCTCCCTCTGTATTTTGTTATCTCATCGGTGATGGCCAGTTCATATTTATGATATGCAGAGTATTTTGCTATTATTTTATAATTTTTGTTTATAAAGTTCAATAGTGGCTCTGACTGATCTCTGGTCGGAATGATAATTTATGTTCAGTTTTCCTGCCTTGAAATATTGCAAGGTGGTTACATATTGTGTAATCTATTTCATTCTTGCTTTTATTCGTACTGTAATTGGACTACCAAGTCTATCTGAGGCTATTTTTTTTTTGAAGTAGGTATTGATAATTGTTATTATAGTTTAATTTCAAGTACAAAGTGCACCAATCGCTGTCCTTTTTCGTTTTTTTACCATATCTATGTTCTTTACAGCCAAGGTATTCCTTTTGTCTTGGGTTTCCGACTTTCACGTTGAAGTCACCCATTAAAAACAGGTTTATATGTGATGTTTCTATGGCTTTGTTAATTATGGTGTAGGAGTAGCTAGTTTTAACTACGCTTTTTTGCTTCTTTTGGAGCGTTGGCTTGTATTATAGTTGTAGTCATTAATGTTTACGCTTAGCGACGCTACACGTTTATTTAAACCTATGAAGTTCTATGTGTGTAATTTCATAGATTTATTTATTTAGAAACCGACACCATATTTAGTAGGTGCTTGTCTGATGTGGCAGTGTACGTATTACTTGTGCTCCTCGATTTTACTATCCATTCGCCTCATTTCGGACAGATAATTTGCGACTTATCAATTATTAATATTATAATTAATAGAAATTTTTTCAACACCATAGATTGCTCCGCTTTTTCTGGTGTTCATATTAAGGCCTAAACCATCTGGAATATCATTCCCCGCACACGAATTTGCTTTCAGCGTTAACTTTGGCACGTTCCATGTTTATTAGCTGTGAGTGTAACAGACTACTGTCTGTAGGCATCTGTAGGAAGTGGATTACTATCCACTTCCACTACTGATGCAAATTTAATGTGACCTCTTTTATTCTTGTAAATCTCAAGCGAAGGTTTCGTGTAACTATTATTAGATGATAAATCGAAATAAAGGTTATTGTCGTTACAAGAACAATTGTAATAACATATTATTATTGTTTTATTTATTTTTGTCGTATATATTTGTTATTTTTAAAGTTTTCATTTGTACGCTCGTCCTTTTTGGGGCAGGAAGAAAGGGGAATATGGGGGTTTTCACACGGGGCGGAAGGGGGTGTTCTTTATCTACAAGCCGTAGGCGACCCCCGGGTCGTCGGTACATTGAGGTTCCAGGGGTTTCCTTGCTAGGGTGCACCTGGTTCCACGGCTACTAGTACCTGGGACGGGGTGCGGTTTTCGGTTGATTTGAGTCCGACATAACCATCTTTCTATGGTACCCCTGGGGATTTCGGCTCCAAAAAAAAGGTTACGTTGTCAAATACTGACATGAGAAATTCGGCAATAAACAGACAGTATACCTTGTCAAGTATCTTTACCAACAATCGAGTAACATACATAAAGAAAGATTGCTACAAAACGGAGATACTGCTCCTTTCTTAAAGTCAAAAAGAAAAATAAGAGGGACACCAGGAAATCTTCAGTACAAAGCAAAAGCAAAAAGTTTGACGTTAAAGTTAATAAAGGGAGACGTAAAGTGGGGATCAATGTTTTTTCTCGTCTATCCTATAATGTGGACTGTCGTTCAATAAGATTGTAGAGTGTAAAACAATTTTTCGATATAAGATTTCTGAATAGTTAAGTTTTAAAGTGCTCAGTTATGTTAGTCGAATGGCTAACTAGCTTAATGAAATCAGCGAAATAAATTGTACGTAAATGAAATTGAAGTGTACGTTTGTAATTTTAAATTACTTTTCCGTAAATGCATACGAAAGTAGCCATTTAGGCACTTAACTTTTTTTTAATATCTGTCTGTGTCTTTTTATTCTGCTAGTCTCTGTAACGGTTGGACGATTTCGATTGAATTTTCACTGGCAGATAGCTATTGTTATTTTTTTTTATACAAATACCGTGTATACTGTCATATAAATTTAATGAAAAACTCCTTATATAAAATTACAAACAGATTCTTCAATTTTATTCATTTATACGTATTTATATTTAGATTATATTAACGCTAAGTTTGTTAGGATCATGTGATAACTATGTTTGTTTTCCGATTCGAGTGAATTGTTATTCAGAAGGCAATCTGTGAACGTGTTCAACAGAGACAACAGCAGAATAATATATGGTAGTGAATGAAGTCCCCCGTGTTACGTGGGACTTGTAACGTACCATCCAAAATATGGGTGTGTTATGCTTGTCTACCTACCCCTTCTGGGAAATATAGGTATTAGTATAAATAACATAGAAATCTCTCGCCTGAGATTTGGTCATAAAACCTTTATAGCTATAACCTACTGCTGCTGTAGCGGATTATTCTAATCCAGGTAATAATGTTTAAAACATATAATCTGTATTTGAAAAGCCAGCTTTCTGTTCTAGTGTCAACGAAGACATAAATAACAACTATTTATTATTTATTAGTAACTTAATGTAATATACTTTTGTACAACAGCCAGGACACTCTCTTCCAGTCAACGTTTCAGTGATTTAAAAATCTTGTGAGGTAGACGTGCATAAGCTACATAATTAAATAACTAAAGTATACACATCACAGCATAACATATATCAGTGTATGTAATATACCTATACATATATATGTATATTTTTGTACATTGTGAACATAAGGAAATCGGTTGGTGTACTATTGTTTCGATAACTCTCCGATGTCATTCAGAAGGAGCTCATGTACCTTCTTTCTAAATATGAAATGGTTATTGGACATCTTAACTTCCAGCGGGAGCTAGGCAGAATAGAACTGTTTGAACGAAGAACGAAGAGTTCACGAAGAGTAAACGGAAATAGGGTGCAAGGTGAGTAGGCGAAGACGGGGAGGTGAGAAATGCAAATAAAAAGGGTAAGAGTTTACTGAATGCCACACTAACGAATGGGCAACCAATTCAATTGAGAACGTAAAGCAGGCAGGCGGTCATATTTTCGAAAATTGAAAATGAACCGAATGCAGTTACTTAGAAGGCGGTCTAGCTTGTTGGGAAGGTCTGCATTTAGGTTGAACTAATATACACTACCATAGCCTAGTATCGAATGATCAAAGACTGCATAAGCGTGGTTTTCATTTTAGGAGACTGAAAAATGTTGAGTGATGAGATTAATAAACACTACTACTAACTTGAAGACTACTCTCATCGGAACGAAGAAACTGTTGTCGTCCTTGACCCTGAAGGCAGATTGTAGAGGACTTAGAAATTTGTCTGTAAACAAAAAAAAAAAACAATTTTGATATGTGTTTGTAATATATTATGTAACTTAGCAATATGTAACGTAACATATAGGACCAAACGGCTAAAAGTGACTACCGACATCAATGGATACCTGCATGTCACGAGTTGAGGAAACAACTTGGTGCAGGTGAAGAATGGGTTTGAATTCTGACAACCTGACTCACTTCTTGAAAAGCAAAGAAAGAATGAGTCCTGTTATCGTTTCGTTTGACCGGCCCATACTCCGTAAAGCATGGCTTTTTTACACATGAAAGCACTAACAGTACCTCCTGTAGTTTCGATCATGACTCTAGTTATTTTGTTTGGTCAGAACCCTATCTATTAACAAAGTGAGCAATGAAATTACTTCCAGTTTAACTGTTAATAAAAGTCTCATATAAATCACTGTGTGGTGATGGATTAAGAATACAGGTGTCACAACCCCTATTCATCCCATGAGTGTCATAATAGATTACTAATAAATCAAACTACATAAGAACAACATCACTGCAAAGAGAAGGAAAATTTGCAACAAACCTTCTGGACAGCGTGGTATAGTTGGTCAAAACCTCCTTTTAAAAGAGAGGTATATATCCAGCGATGGACTATTAAAAGTTATTGATGATGATGATTGATGATAAATTAGTTTATTAGTGTCACTCATCATTAGAACTATATTTGATAAATATACTCTGCAATTTTATTTATTGTCATAAAGAGATGATCCAAATATTTCCAGTACAGTATCTCTACTTAAGTCTCGACTTAAAACCTCAAGTCAAATAAAATGGACAGACTTGAAGGATATCTTGTGGCCACAGATATACTTAAAATACACTGTTTTGTATAACGAGGATCCTAAACGGTTATTATGTTTGGCGTAGATTTTAATATAACTTATGTATATAGACCCACACTTTGTTTTAATACCGTCGTTGCTTCAACCTATATATTAACTATCGCCTCGCAATATACTCAAGCTAATATTAAATGTACGGAATAATAAACAAGTAAACTTGCTCAATGTTAGATACGAATTTAATTTATTAACCGAACTGTACTAAATTTCGAGTTAATTTCGCAGTAAAGTAATCGCACATTGAGCTCATTTTATTGTACTTAATATTAAGCTTAAATAAGTTTTCACTGTTTCTTAAAACGTGCCGTGGCGGTACTCTACATGGATTTTTGTACGGTAACACATTACCTAAATAGTAAACGCAAGCTCAAATTCTGGTAGATGCAGCTTACCATAGTGTCAACCATGTCTTTATTTACCTATTGTGAAAATAACTACTTTTGTGACAAATAAAATGTTTTTGCGGGGAATTTGCTTGTACTGTTTTATTCAAAAGGAATGCAGCTGAAGCACACAGAATTCTTATTGAAATATATAGTGACAATACTCTATCGAATATGACATGCAGAGACTGGTTTAGGTGTTTTAAAAATAATAACTTTGACCTTGAAGATAAAGAACGTTCTGGAGCACCAAAAAAGTTTGAAGACGAAGAATAGGGGGTATTACTTGAGTAAGATCTATGTCATACGTTAACAGCGCTCAGGCAAATATTGCCAGTAGATGCTTCAACAATTGCAAAATTTTTAAAACGTTAGGAATGATCCAAAAGCAAGGACATTGGATACCGTATGAGTTGAAGCCGAGAGACCTTGAACGATGTTTTCTTATGTGCCAATTGCTGCTTCAGTCGCTTCAGTGGAGATGAAAAGTGGATACGCTACGACATTCCAACGCGCAAGAAATCGTGTGGTGTTGATATAACTGAGTGCATACCTGGGGTATACAGGGGTGTCGTATGAGTGAAAGCCCAGAGACGTGGAATGATATTTTCTCCGGTATAAATTTCTGCTTCAACGGCAGAAAAGAAAACGTTTTCATTACCATATTATGACTGGAGATGGCAAGTGGATTCACTGCGACAATCCAAAGCTCAAAAAATCGGTGAGTATGTCCGGTCATGCAACAACGTCGTCCCCAAAACCAAGTATAGACGGTTCGAAGCGAACTATTAAAATATTGAGTATAAAAAAACTATCACAGTTTATCTTAAACAGATAAGGGGGATAAATTAAAGTGCAGACCATTAAAGTTTATATTGCTATAATATTGTCGACAGTGCAATTGCACCGTCCCATTTATTGAGAAAGTTTCAAAGTCAATTCAAACTTTGCACACGCAAAGTAAATCTATAATTAAGTTTGCAGTGTTTAATGATAAATTATTTTTCATATTACCTATATTCATGTGTAGGGTATGTAATTTAAATGATTTCGGAATACATATGAAACAATCGATTGGGAAACGAGATGACTGAATAAAAAAAACATTTAAATATTCCTTCCAGTTTGTATATTGCACATAGGCAAACATATAACAATTTGTACGTTTTTTTAAAGTTTTAAAAGTACAACATTATGTAAAGTCCCTAACTCCTGAGCTTGGTTCCTGACCTGTGTGTTGTTTTATTATGAGGAACACAGAAATCTTTCACAAATAAGTGCAGGGAGAGGAATGTTACTATGTAATAAAATATTTAAATGTGTGTACACAAAATTGAATTGAATGGTATACACAGTGAGTTTATAATGTTTTATAATATCAATTGAATAATTTATCCCCTCTAATATATCCGCGCCGATACGACCTTCAAACCTTCAAGAAAAGAATTTGCTCGAACGAGCATCTGAAAGGCCAGCAACGGGCTTGCGACCCCTAAGTTGCAGGCGTTCATGGGCGGTGCTAGTCATTTTCCATCGGGTGACACGTCTCTCCGCTTAACCGCACAGTTTGAATATTGTTTCTTAACTTAATTATTACTAATATTATAAATGTGGAAGTGTATTTATTTGAATGTTTCTCTTGATTTCACGTCGCAACGGAACCATTTTATGGTATGATTTTTATGTCCGGAGATATTTAGTAGGCTGGAGAGACATAGGTTACTTTTTACCGCTGTAAAACATCTCCTTCCCACGGGCAGATCCTTTATGATGTGTAGTTGAATCACTATACATTTTATAAATTCCGATAGATGGCGCTATATTGAATAAGGTACTCTTTATCGATAAACTTTTTAATATATTATATTTATAAACTTTAAACATTATAAATGTGAAAATTTGTGAGGATATATGGATGTTTGTTACTCTTTCACTCTAAAACTACTGTACGATTTTAGATGAAACATTAGTCACATAGTCTATACATCAGAATAAACGATATACGTGCGGATGAAGCTGCAGACAAAAGTTAGCATTAATATAAATTACTCCGATTATGAGATGGGTTCTAGAATTGAATAACTCAATGCGCGGTCGCTACTACGTCACTGACAGGCCTGTGACGTAGAACGTCCACGTGTAGAAATGTTTCCGACGGTAGGTCGTAATCTTCCTTGTCAAAGAAAACATACAGTCGTTTGTTTCTGGGACAAATCTTAATAAAAAGTATTTTTAAAGTACGAGTCTTCTATATTCTTACACTGGCTTTAGGAAAATCTCATACGCATAAATATATCGGGTCAGTAGATATACTAAATATAATTTAAATAGTACGTACAAATGACTACAATTAAAACTCAGAGTTTTACTTAGTTTATGAGCACTACTTTAATGGTTTGTATTCTGATATTTTAACCATTGTTAAAATAATGTTTCAAAGGCCATCCACCACTTTGTATTGACCCTGGCCCAAACATGGACAATTTATTCATTATAGTCAGTGCATAGCGAACAGACAAGTAATGCAGTCGGGAAATATACGTTGCACGTCAACGTATATTTCGCGACTGCGTTGCTAGTATAGTAAATAAAATATTTTACACGCGTAGTTAATTTATTTTATTGTCCAATTGTTACTTTTTAATTTTTTTAAGATAAAAAAAATTAAGAAATTTAAATAAAAATATGTTTATGTCCTTTTGTAGTTTTTGAAAACAAAAGTTGTTTCGTTTTATACAATTGAATAGATGTTCCTACTGGACTGGATTTGTTATTTTCTTAATCAAGCAAAGATTGTGTGAAACCAATTGTAATTTATATCATTAGCAAAACGGCCTCGTTGTCCACGTTCAAGCCGAGACTGGTCAGTGTCCTTTGACTGTCGTTATAAAAAAATTGCCCATTTGAAAAAATCTTTATAAGGGCTCCAAAGAAAATTGCTATAGACAGTGAGGTTACAGAAGGTAAACTGTTCTCTCCCTTCCCTAGATACTAGGACACATGTGTCTCTTGAGTTGCAGATGACAATGGCAGGCTGTCAGATGTTATGTCCGCTTGTTTGGCTTTTGTCTGAAATTTGTCTAAAATAAATATGTTTGAAATATATTTAATACGTTACTTAAAAGATTAATAAGGATTCCAAGTGGTAATTATGAAATAACCTTTACCTTCAATTAGTTTTAACTTTAGTAGAATTTGGTTGGACACAATCATGTTTGATGGCCGTATAAGTTTATCGTAGAAATAAGACCGTAGTCGGCTTTGTTTATGTTTAAAGCATAGGATACTCGCATAACTTTAATTCATATATTATTAAATTGAGAAGTGCGTTAGACTCACTTTAGAATTTCCTAAGGCAAATGCTGGCGCTTTTTAGTTATAAAATCCGACTTATAAAAATATCTGTAAAATATTTACTTGCACGAACAAAAATTATTTATAATTAATAAATTTAATAAATAAACGATGATTTTCAAAATATAACAATTTTTTTATTGTTATCATGAGATTCTAATCCGCGTCAGTCTACTTCTCTTGAGATACCCATTGTAGATGGTATACTATACGTAGATATGTCCGTATGTCATCTATTCTTACTATATCTTCATGTCTTCATGTACAGATGTGTCTGACGTAAAGTAATAACGATAGATGAAAGATTCCTTCAGCGTTTTTATTGCCCCATAAAAAAACTGAGCAACTTCGGTATCACCGCTTTCACTGAACGTCAAACTTACGTTCAACGAAAGCGGTGCTAATTAAACTGAAACCTGATCATAAAACTACACATGCTTCTAACTATACGTGTTCAAGTTCTGATCAAAACGTGATAATAGCGTGAAAATTTATTTCAAACTGGTTATATTATTCGTGTCATGTATTACTTTAAGTGTTTGTTAACATTAAAATTGTACACGTTTTTATTTGATTTAGGTAAAATGTCGATTAGATTTAGAGTTTTGCTATTTAAATAATGTATGAATTAGGCATGCTAAAATTACGACAGAGTTAGCGTGTGTGTTGGCCGGCACTCCCCCATGGGATTTGGAGGCGGAAGGGCTCGCCGAAATTTATCGGCGAACGGCTTACTTCCGGGCGGGTAGCGACTTACGGTCAGCCAGAGCCAGAGCTACCATAGTTCGTTGGTTAACCCGGCTGGAGGCTCCAAATGCTGGCTTTGTCACCGTGGAGGCTCTCCTGCCAGTCATCGCCGAGTGGGCAGGGCGGCAGCACGGGACCCTTTTCTTCTGGCTGACGCAGATAAAGAATCTGCGTCAGCACGAAGCGGGCGCGGTTGCTTCGGGAACTATCTGCACTCTGTCACCAGGAGAGAATTGAGTCCTGCCTGTCACCACTGCGACTGCAGTGAAGATTCGGCTCAGCACACGCTAGCGGTTTGTTCCACCTGGGCGGCGAAGCGTGGGGTTCTCACTGCAGTTATTGGAAGAGATCTCTCGCTACCGGTCGTTACACGCTCCATGGTCGGTAGCGACGGTTGTTTTACCGCGGTCGCAACCTTCTGCGAAGACGTAATTTCGCGGAAGGAGGCGGCGAAGAAGGCCCGGGAAGACGATCTCCACTGGGACCCAATTCACCGCCGGCGAACCGGGCAGTAGATGCGCGCGTCTATCTCAGGCGCAGAGTGGCACACTGTGTGGTTTTAATCGGTTCGATTCCGACACACCACTCCGCCGCAAACCCCAGCGGGGTCCTCGGGCCGTTCCACACGATGAAAAAATAAAAAACGGCATGCTAAATTTATACTCAAAAAACTCATTGTTGAAACGTTTAATAAGGCGAAGAAAGAAAGAATAAAATACGATAACATCATTGCTTGCGATAAGTGAAAGAACCTAAAACATTTTCATCTTTTAATATTCTGTTACATGATTTTACATTCAAATGCAGGCTGTAAATCTCTTTTACTGTGGACTAACGACTATTAATAGAATATAATGCATATGTATATGAAAAAGAACTAAAAATACTATGTTATAAATGTCCGGGATTATGCTGTTGATATTTTTATTAAAGTAAATTAGTGTGTTAGTAAATATAAAACCGCCTGACAGTGCATGTATACGCGGCGAGGATGTGAACATTGATTAGGTGTCAAACTGGTATGCTTGAAAAAATAATTACAAAAGCTTTTCAGTGTGTAGCGATAGAACAAGTTACTCACACTCCACTTAAACTTTTGTAGTCAATATCTGAGTCTAAACATTGAACATGATTCTTGATGTTTTAAGCGGTAAGGTGAAAGTTAAGAGATAGATTGCAAATATTTTATGGTCCCTATTTATTGACTAAGATAAGAAGAAGAAGGAAAGTTGTAGTTCTGCTACGACACAACATGTCTGTTTTGAGTAGAAATGAATTCTATAAAAGTAAGAAACGGTCCATTGAAAACTCCTGCTCGTATATGGATAGCTTCACCAAAGTTAAGAAATTATCCATCCTGAAGATGTATAATATAAATATATAATACATTCTGGAGATGATCAGAACGTGTACTGCATTTCCAATGTGCAAAAAATGACATCGATCGCTTTGTGTGGGTTCTTCTCTTCATAATATTATTTTTCACTGGCATCTATCATAATTTTATGAAGTGTAGTATCAAGTCAGTTATATAATAAAATAGACTGAAATAGAAAAGCAAACGCAAAGTCACATTCAAAGTACGAGCGAGCGCGCAAAGTGGTTTGACAGATTACACAGGTGGGAAACATCAGATGACATTAGTTAAGTGTTGCTAAGGTAAGAAAAAAACCTTACACGCGTAGATAGTCAGTTTCCTTTGATTTTAAAATTATTATATTTTATATGTTTCTTAGGAAAAAAGTTAGATTTCAAAAAAAGTAAGTTGATGAACTTTTATAGTTTTGGAAACATTTTTATAAGTTGTTTAGTTTTTTGCCCTTGAATAGATTATTGTACTACATTTGATTACTTATTAACGTGACAACACGAACGATTAGCACTATCGTAAATCAAATAAAGATCTTGTCAAAATTGTTTTGTTACTATTGGATTGTGAAGACAATTTCTTAAATATTTAAAACGTTCAGGTCAAGATTGATTGGTGACATTCACCTCTTATGATCAAGTTTTAATTCATAGACACTTGGCTGTCAGATGGCGAGCAACTATGTTTTGAAAATAATTTAGTGTAAAGGGGATATTAATCATTTGTAAATGAAACAAATTCACAACATAATTTATTTCTGACTAAAAATTTATATAAGTTTAATTTTCATCCAACTAAGTTGACAAGCAAACACATGATAAACGCCTGGTTATATGATGAATGTTGAGTGTTGCTCAGTTAAGGGGGTATTCTGGTCTAGAAATAAGAAAATCGATTTTTTTTTTTCATATTTTCAAAGTTTAACTATTTAAGAATATGTATACGAGAAGATTTTTCAAAATTCAAATTATTTTCGGAGATATAGGTACTTTGCTGAGTTGGCATACTAACTGGTTGGGCTGCAACTCATCGAACATAAGACATAATGGATTCTCCGTCTACCTGAATCCATATTTCTCAGTAAAACCTTTTGTTCCGTTGTATATATATATATATATTGTAATACAATAACCCTAGGTGACCTGTGTCTTTTATATTTAGTATTCGTTTACATCCAGCTGCTAACAGTTGAATTCTAACTTGATTTCTAACTAATTCTAACCTGAGATCATTGAGATTGCCACATTTATTGCTGTGTGTATTTTTAATGAAGGCTTCATTCCGATTTTGAAAATGATGACGATTATGGGTGTAAAAATTGGTCCAGAAGCTCATGCATTTGCCGTCAAACGAGACAACGCCCGGATTGACCGCTCCGAGATACGAACATCCATCGCATCAAAGGAGGCCAGAACTGCTCGATTGGAAGAGAGAAATGCCGAAAATAGTTTTTTCGAAGTCGAAGAAGGTCCAATGTATACAGCAGGAATGGCAGATTAAATAAATGTAAGTTTAAAATATAATTGTATGACTTAGACTGCAAAAATTTTACTTGAAACTTTAAACGCGTTTTTCTCAGAACTGTCTTTTTTAATACGATACCCACGATTTCTCAGGTTCTACCGAACCGATTTACTTGAAATTTTAAGAGAGTCTTCTTCAGAAACTTGTCTATGTTCGGAACTACGCCTATCCCCAAATTTTCATTTTTACTATTTTTAAAAAATTGAAGAAAGTTAAAAAAAGTGGTACAAAAAAAATTTTTTTTTTAGGCAGTCGCTATTTTGTAAAAAATTTTTTTTCCATTTTTTCCATAGTTTCAGACATTGCGACATTATTATAGATTAAGAATCTTATTTTTTTTTGGTTTCAGATTACTAGGAGGGTCAAAATCGTGGGTATGGTCACGCACCAAATTTTTGAGACTCCCCACTTCATCAGCTGATAATTAACAGAATTTTGGATTTTCTTGACTTTTTAATTTTTTTTTGTATTCTTCTAATGTTAATAAATAATGTATAAAAAAATGGATGGTAAAAATGTTGATTGCTTTTTTTTTACAACACTCCAAAAATGACCTAAAATTTATGTCTCTAGACCAGAATACCCCCTTAATGTTCATGTGTCCACAAGCACTACATAGCATTATTGACACATTCAACATTGTTTAACTTTTAAAAATTCACAAATGAAGTATTTCCGTTGAAGTAACTTTCATGATGCTAGTCGTATTTTAGTATGGCGGTATAATCAAATTCAAATTTAAGATAAAGGCATAACCCCGAAATTCCAACCAAAGGAAAGCGATCATTGCTCTGATCGCAGAAGTATCTAACTATTCGTACTTATAGAAGAACATTGATCTAATGACGTCATTGGATGAATAGACGGATAGTTTAACTACTGTCAACAATAAATAGATAATCCTTTATAATAACAAACAATAGAGCGATTACCAAAAGCCTATTATTTTGTTCTGTAAAATATTGAGTTGTTTTAAGCTAGTGATAATAATTTAGAATGAAAATAATAGTATGGCTTAAGCCTGGCGCTGTGCCAACGCTGCAACTATGTAAGAGCTTTATTCTTAAGTACTTTTATCATTAAGTTAATAAAATGTAACAGAACCTGCATTGGTGTAACCTCAAATATAGTATACGGAATAAGTATAAATGAGATCGTGACTGGTGTAAAAGTTATAATATCTTCTAACTTCTTCAATGAACCCAGTTGCTTTATCTCTGAAGGAAGGTATCTTAAATTTTTTGATATTATCATTCCGTAATTAAGTCTATTTCAGGTAGGAATAATTGTTGTTAGAATGCATAGAGTTTGCTATAAGAACTTAGAATCCCAAGCCAATCTTACCTGTCAGTGGCACACCTATCGATTGACGGACGAGGTTCTGGCAAACAAAACACGATATCAACCGACAGGCAGTAAAACAAAGTGAGCTTACTCCTTACGGGAAATAGGCGTGATTTTATGTATTTTAATAAGAATAAAATTTATTTTTCATTATTTGGTTTTAACAATTTTTCTCCTTACCTAAGTAAATGAATTTCTTATAAGGCGTTTTAAATTAGATGAGAGAATTCGTTGACAAACGCACTAATGTAAACTGCTACAGTTGCCAACCAGTATTTATGTATTGTGAGTTCGATTCACACCCAGGACAAAACTTCCTCCCTCCCTCCCTCCACCAATGATGTGGTGAATGGTGGTATGATAAGAGATTCGTCCTTCGATAATTCACTAGTCCGAAAGTAATAAAAGATTTGCTTAACACCGGTATTCTGAGAGATCATAATTTAGAGCGGACCTATCTTGTATGTACTGAACCATGACACCAACTGGTAAAAACTGAAAATTAACTAGAGTATTTGAGTTAAAATTTTGATGAAGGAGAGAATATTTTATTTAAAGGTCATTATGAAGTCTTAAGAGCAATTAATTATGTTTAAGTTTTAAATGGACTCGTTGTTGAACTGAATAATTTAACTTTGACCTAAACCAACGGTTTATTTTTGCAAGGAAATGAATATCCCTGACCATTGTAAAAGAGTTGTTTATTCAACCCTCTCGTGAATTTTGTAAAGGATAAATAGTGCGTTACGATGTAGATATAAGGGAATCCGTATATATTCTGGTACCGTAGTAAATTTGCTGCCTACTTTGGAATCAGATTAGTGTGGCCGAAAATGGCTAGGAATACATCATCACATCATCAATTTAATAATACAGTTAAGTTATCTTTTTTAAACGATGTAATAAAATACTGATTTTAAGTACATTTAACACTCCTCGAACATCACAATAGTTTTGTACCTCGGTCCTTACTGAGTACCCTTTATGTAATCTGATTACTTCAATTGATGTTTCTTGTACATAAGCAAAAGTATCTTCAAAAATTTCCGAAGATAAATGAATGTAGCTTTAAATGTAGAACGGCATGACTAAGCATTATTTTTTTAAATATTCACTATCCGTTACAATAAATAGAAAAGGTGGGTCTATTTTATTAACTTTTTTTTTATAATTTGATGATTTGATTGACGTACATTATTAAAATATTTTATGAAGCAATTTTAGTTTATTTTTGTACAATCTGTTGGTCTAAGTTCTCGAATAGAATCGGAAAGGTATTTTAACAATTGAAAACATGTTTGATTTAGAGTATTATTCCTTTCACATGCTTCATTATTATATACTCAAAAGCAGCAAAAATACAAGGTTATTAAACTGTTTAGCTCACATCATACAAATATTTTGTCAAATTACATTAACAATCCAAATAAATCATTCTGATGATAATTCTTTACACGTTTTTATTAGTTTCCTATGTATCTATGAAAATGTGTATCAATGTAACGGAACGGCATTTTGGAACGTTATTATTAAACATTTCAAAAGGAGGGATCTCACACTTTTTTACTTTGAAATAACCTTTTCTGCTGATCCTGCCGTCCTTAATTTAGATTTATTGAAAATATATTTTACCTTTAAGTTCGCTTTTCTTTGATCAATACAATACAACAAAAAACAATAACAAGTAATATTTATAAAATTTTACAACTACATCGCTTCAAATATATCTACTGGTTTGTTGTTTATTTAATTTCACGACACTGTATCTTATTTACACTATAATGTTGAAACCCGGAGTTCGAACTCATTGTAAAAGCTTCCATTTATGATCAACCCGCAGGGTTATACGCCGTCGTAAACCTTCAGTGGAAAAGCAGAAACATTTCCAAGTAGGAATTTTACAGTTTACGGCGTACCGCATGCTATTAAAAGGATTCTTAAAGAATATTTTTTACGACACATCGGCATTTTTGTGACTTTATTATTGAGTCAAGTAATCTGTCGACAAGAAGGTCATGGCACTACGCTATAATCTCTAAGTTTCAATGGCATTATGTTTTCAATTTATCGTGTCTAAATCATTTCTTACCTAAAATATGTCCTCATTTCATGTATTTGAACTATTAAAGAAAATTCAATATAACTTTTCTACATTCACTCCTCGTAAACGATTTAAACTAGGCTTAAGTCTACAATGCACAATCAGCAATTATATTTCGAATTAACGACGACAAACGACTAGCATAATATATTTTTAAACTGAATCTACATACACAAACGCTCTCACGTTAGAAATCACCCAAATTATTGTCAGACAAAATTACCCTCAGGGAGATCGGTCGAAAGACGAGAAAGGCACTCGATAAAAACCCCACTTTATGCCCTGATATCTGCTAAGGATCCTCTCACGAGTTTTATACATCTATATTGCAAAACATTTTTTTCTAATCCTCTGAATTTTTCGTGATTTCACTGAGTACCTACTAAAAGGTTCACTATGGTTGTTTATGATGGGCTGAGTTTGGAAGGTATGTATGTATTATTGACGGTCAATGTTTAGATTATAGGATTCTGTGCATTTTTAATTAGACACATATGCTTTTAGCAAATGATATCAATTGTTAAAAACTATTTCATATGTGGCTCCACGAAAGAATCCTTGTTGCCTTTGACACACTAAAACAACAATAGATTTTTTTTTAATTTGAGGAATACTGGAATACAATATCAGTAAATTATGTTCACCATAATTAAGTTTAGAAAACATTACTTACTTTGTATACTTATTATTAATAGATATTATATATTACGAGTATTATTAAGCTATGTATCAGTGGCGAAAATAAACATTGCAACTAAATATTATAAACTTCTTTGTATTTAATAATATTTATTGGATTAATAATATAATTATTTGATAATATGATTAATAATATAATTATTTGAAGAAACTTAGACTGAAAAAAACTGAGACTGAACTTAGACTGAAAAAAAAAATCTAATACTAGCTAATTGTATTTTGTAAGCATCACATCTTTGAAAAAACTGACAAAGTTCACGTAGGTAGGTATACTATGAAAAATCCGCAGCGGAGCGATTGAAAAATTATACCGTGTATACTATGTAAAAAAAGTATTACTGTATCATTATATAATAACCTCCCTAGGTTGCACAAAGCTCGTATTTACACAGTCGGATAGGTTTCCACGTTACGTGTGAATAGAAAAAAATACAATGTACTAACAACAAAAGGAGCTAATTGCTCATTAAACCATAGTAGTGGGGAATCACCAGCTACGATAATTGAATTACTTCAGGACATGCGACCAGCTACAAAGTGTTCTTCCGATCCCTTGGACCGCAGAAATCCGATTATTTGCGCGGATTTAAACTCGTGGTGGTACACTTACTTTACTTAGGAACTTTGTTGAACATGTTTGTAAAGAATAGAGAAGTTTGTTCTACTTGTTTTGTGGTGAAACTCTTAAGTGTTCAACTTTGAAAATGCCTATTTTTGTCATATATTTATTGCTACGAGTTAACGTATCTCTTGGACGGTTTGATATATACTTTTTCGCTTACAAGATTTCTTTATCTTTAACAAGAAGTGCTTAGTTCGCCTAAAAATGGCAAACATTATTTCTCTTGAAATACAGATAAACTCGTATCTTCTACTTATCTTACGATGTTCCAAACTTAATTATAACTCACACAGCACTTCATGATTATACGGCTATAAATATTATAACTCTTACACAACAAGCTATACTATTGTAAATATTCTAATATAAATATATATTCTAAACGAAAGACGGAAATATGTATCGTCTTTCTTCTAATCAACATTTGAAACGACCTCGATACTTTTGCCTGCATTTGGCATACACTACAGAACAAAAATGCCAAGCAATGTTTTTACAGCTTAGACTAGCTTCCTTTTCCGATACAAAGCGGCACATTCCTAAAATAAACCAATATAATTTCTACTCACGTGGCAACCTGAAAAAAAGAAAAACTACTTTCCAAACGTGAAATAGCAAATTCAGCCTTCGTGACCAACGTTTATGACGTTATGTTGAAGAAATTTTGTGCTTTAAAACAAATTTAATTTAAAATAATACAGAAATTAATGAGTAAAATATGTTTGACAATTATATGAAATAAATAAAAAATTACGACAAGGAATTACTGATAAAAAATCAAAATAGAGAATATTTAACTAAAAAATGTAAGTTTTGAACAATACAATGGTTACTAATTTTTATATGTACGTATTTACTCTCCGCTGCTCCGCCACTTAAGTCTTGGTTCGCGGAGAACTTTATACGAGTGAGTTTCAGAAAATGATAAAGTGTTTTTAAAACTCGGTTAAGTGTTAAAATCTTTTAGAGCCAGATTTCGAGGGAATATTTATGTTAGATGTATTTTGGATAAAATAAAATTGAGACTGCTTTATGTTTTTAAATGTATTCTTCACATTATTATTTTATATTACCATGTAACTATTGCTTTAAAAAGAGGCTTGACGTTTATACTTTTAGTAAGGGCTATCCATATACATATACACTTTTGTAGAAGTGTCGACGTCTAGTCATGACATGGATTAAATTTTATTATAGACCAGCGATGAACATTTTTTAAATTGTTGGTTTTCTATACTTTAATATGTTGTCCTGGAGTTTATAACCGATATGTCCAAGTGACGAAATATCTTTATTAAGCTACAACGATGACCATCCAAGTGCAAGAAAAGAAAATTGTGTGCCAAGTACCAATTCAATTGCATCGAAAGATAAGTCAGGGAGATGTTGTATCTCCGAAAGAGTTTACGCACGAATCAGAAGATGTCTTTAAGACGCTCGATTGGAATGGATAGGGAATCTACGAGTATAGCGATGGCCAATACCTTTCATATTTACAGTTTGCAGACGACATAGCCATCTTAGTGGAATCCCTGCATGAACTGGAAGAAATGCTCAACTATCTCGACGACTCGTCAAAACGGGCGATAAACATAGAAGAGACGAAAATCATGCACAACAAATATGTATCCCCGAATCCCATTACCAGAAATAGCGCTGCAATCGTATTTGTATAATAATACACTTATCTTGGCCAAACTGTCCAACTCGACCGACCCAACTGTGATCGGGAGGCCGATACTGGGGTTCTTCGCGGCTGGGCGGCGTACGGGAAACTATTTCACATCTTCATCAGCAATCATTAAAAACCAAGGTATTTAACGAGTGTGTCACACTCGTAATGACATATAGAGCCGCCCGATATGTGGACGCTCACCATTGGACTGATCCACAATCGGCGTGTGATGGAGCATGCCACGCTAGGTGATTCTCTGTCCATAAAAAATCCGTTATGAATGAAATGATTCAACAGAGAACTAGTTATCGACATTATACAGAAGATCAGTGCACTGAAGTGAAAGTGGACCGGTTTTGTCTCCAGACAAACCGATGGTCACTGGAGCCGAAACGTGCTAGAGTGGAGACTGTGATTAGGCAAGTGACGTGGTGAATCGACGATTTGAAAAAAGTGGTGGGTTTCGGATGAATGCAGACATCGGGATGCTTCCTAGTCTTAGTGGTAGAAATTCTATAGTAGTGGAGGGTGATAGATTGAGTGATGTGTACTTTGGAAGATATAAGCGCACAAGGACGAAAAGCGACTTTATTTTATACCATGTAAAGATACCATTGGTATCCCGCACCAATCTAAGGATATTACGATAGAAGAAAATGTAATATTTTCTTAAAAACTACATTCTGAGAAAATACGGTGTACGGTCAAGTTTTTCAACTTAGCTTGAAATGGTAGAAATTTTTGATCTTGCTGAAGTGAATTTATTTTGGATGCAGCTGATGTCATTTTGCAAAATGGTATACCTAGCTTTACAAAGAGGATTTCTGGATCGAGTTATAGCGTTTATGTGGCTATTAGAAAGACAGTATATGTTGACTTAAAAGTTAGCTGTATTATTTATTTAAAAAAATAAATAAAAATTAACTAAAGTGAAACTGCCCTTTTTATGGAATGATGCAAAATTTAAACCATAACTAGACTAGTGAAAAATATGTTTGTTATCCGTCAATATTGTGTGAACATCTACTTATGGATTGTCGGAACGATAACATGTTGTTTAGATGTACTAATTTGGACAATTGTTATAGTAGGTTTTCCTTTTACTCTTATCCATTTTACATTTCAGATTATAATTTAAACAAACTACATCAATAAACTGTATAGCATTTATTTTTCATACCTTCTTTAATTTATTTAATGCAAATCTTGTAACTAATACATGCATCAGTTTACCAGAATTACTCGCCATCCTAAGGCTCACTATGTGATTACATACAAACGAAGTATTAGAAACGTCTGCCAATGTTATAGACTCTCTCTTGTTAGCCTATGTATGTGGAGTAAACACAGCTTAATTACGGACTATTCCTCTGCGTTATTATATCAGAGTAATGAAACGAGGCCTATCTTCGTGTTTAGTTACATAACATACGAAAACCCAACTTCTGTTACGTAACCAAAACCAACATAAGTTGGATGTATTGAAGCTCGGTAAAAAAATATGGGCAGCACACCGAACCAGGTGCGTAATGTGATATTGTTTTTGGTAAAAATTAATTAAAGCAATTTAATATTACATTTAAAATGTTAATTATTCTTTGTGTAAATAATATAATAATAATAAAATAATAATAATTATTTATTTCTTACCACAATTACAATACACGTTATATTTAGAAATATATACATTATCTTTAAATGGCACTACTGGCGGTAAATGGCACTAGATGTGTCTTAGTTTAATGGTATTTTAAGTTTCTTTGTAATTTTTATTTTGTTGATAAGTTGCTGTTATGTGTTGTCATACAATAATCAACAATTGTGTGCGTGTCTGGCGAGCGCCTTATAGTAAACCAAAATCTATTAGCTAAAGAGAAACCTATGTCCAGTAGTGGACTATTTAAGATTTTAATGATAATGATGGTGTGTAAAGTTACGTTTTATTTTTCTTCATTTTCACTTATCTTTCAAATCGGGTGTCAGTGCTTAATTTTAAAACGATTTTATATACAGGGTGGGTCACGAACTAGTTAAAATAAAAAAAATCGTATAAAAAAACAATTGATATTTTATAAAAGTGTTTATTTACAAGAAAGTCAATAAATTGAAATTTAATTTTTTAAAAAATATATCGTCTGTATGACTAACGTTTCGACGTTTGCCATAAATATTAAACCATTGCCGCAAATTACATGTATTTCTTAAGTGGAAAGATCGTATGAGATAATTTCTTACTCGCATGTCAGTGAGCTTGCTTAGTTGTAATTATAAATGCTAACTTCTCCTAAAAGGATGTATCAACTAGGTTGTACGATCGCTATCGTATTGCTCGTATTATCAAGTGGGACGGGTCTCCTTATACTGGCCTATGCAGATATTACATCTGCCGCATTGCGATGCATCTGCCCGGCATTTTTGCTTTGAGCAAAAAGCTGGCACCAAAGCAAATTATCCTCTATTTGTGCGAATCAGTTCAGGAAAATCATTTTATTTAGCAGATTTTCTTGTAGATTCGTACCATTAGTAGGTATACTTTATATATTGTAGATAAGATTAGATTAAAGATCGATTAGAGATTTTTGTGGAGAGAAATGTTGAATGTTTTAAATTTGAAAACAACTATGGTCCAATCCATTTTTAAATATTACCTATTTTGTATACAGCATTATAACTAATATCTAACGTCTTCTATGGCAATACATAAAACCATCCGATGCCATAAGCAATATCAACAAGAACAAAAACTATGAAAATCGTAGATCTTACCCAGCAACAGCTTATAGGTAGGTACTAATTCGTAAATAGTTAAGAACCACCTTAACTGACTTGTAGACTGTATTGCATGCAGTCCGTTTTCCGTCAGTATTATTATCAATAACCCCAAAGTCACTGAATTCCTTAGGCCTCTGCAGTTGCGAAGAGAGACAGTCCTCTGTCGCCTTTATCATGGAGTGTTCTGACGAACTCTTCCAACTGATCCAATCCTCTCTGTTCCTCTACAGGAAAACTCGTGCTGGTCTTGGAAGTCACCGTTTCAGAATGGTAGACATACGCTCCAGAACTAAACGGTTCGGCTCTTCCTTCCTCAGCAAATCAGTTAAAGCCTGGAACTCATTACCAGCATACGTGTTTCTCTTCCACTACGATCTTGGGTTCTTTAAGTGGGGCATGAAAAAGCATCTCACTAGGCCGCCATAGCGTCGGACGCCATACTGCACTATTTTCATTCGCAGTGAATATGGCGACCATCGTTCTTGGATTCAATTAATGCTTTCCATCGGGCAGAATAGACTCACTTTAGTAGGTTTCTAAATAAAGAAAAAACGAACATTTTTGCATTACCGTATAAAACAAGCATTCCCATCACTCCATAACGAAACTAATATCAAAACAAATCGAGGCACATAACTAGCTACCAATCGTTTTGTATGCAAGTGTGGTTTTCCATCGCTGAACATTAATTTATTCCGTCTGGTTGACGCCATGCAACATTAGGCACACCGCAGTATGTTCACTCACTTGCACGGAAAATCTGAACATTCATTCTGTTAAATTTTACTAAATTACACCACTTTTGTTTACTGCAATATGATTTAATTAGTTGTGAAAATCACAACGTATGACAAATTTATTGAATTGACATGAAGGAAATGTGTTTACTTTTTAAACCACAACAAGTTTTTCCTGGTCAACAATTTGAACACTGCATGAAACTATGTGAAATGAGTGTTTATATTTTTAATAAGCTACTGTTAATACTGTAGATTAACTATTATTACAATTATTATAATATTATAATACGACGGCTTTATCACCAAGAGGGAAGAGGGATACGGGGATGAGGGTGAGTTCAAAAACATATTAAATACCAACATTTCGCCAAATGTAATTTAGTCACAGTCACATAACAGCAGCAAGTCTACCGAACCATCAACCGAATGCTGTGTAATTTTAAAAGAATGCATACGTAACGTAAATAAAGAATTTTAAAATTTATTTTTTAAGTAGCCTAAACGAAGTAAATATTTCGTGTCATCACTCCATTTGTTACCTACTGTTTTATCAACATTATGATTAATGTATGTTGATTACTTCATCGCATGGCAGTCTGTAAGTAATGTCTCTAATACATGGACCTTCACACGGAATTTTACTACGCATACGCTAAAGGGGTGTTATACAATGTGTTTTGTATTTCTCGTAACTGATGAACTAGATTCATAACAAATACATTATTTTTTGAAAGTAAAAGGTAAAATATATACGTTCACTTATTTATAAAATTAACTGAGAGTAACCCGAACAATTTTTCTCATCAAACACAGATCTTGAGAGAAGCAGAAATTGCAAAAAATCGGTAAAAAACCAATACGCGAAACCTATTTTGCATTTATTTGATTATACAATCGATAGAGTGAAAATCGACTAGTAGAACTGACTGTTGTTAGAAAAACTGAAAAATTAATTAATTTTAAGCACATACGATACGATTGGAAAAGTACTAGTAGAATACTCAAACATTAGAAGCAAAATTGTGGCGTGAAAAAAATTGAAATCAAACTTTGTTTAACTTTCATTCGAGTACCTAAGTAATCATTTTTATTGCTCTCTTTTCTGTAAGTTTATTAGAAAACTTCTTCAGCAAATGTACGTTTAAAAATAGTAGGAAAAGAAAAATTATGTGGCTGCTAATAGCCTGAAGCGGAATATTAAGGTAAGATTCTTTTATAAAGACAGCGCTCAAGTTTTCCTTTGAAATACACTACCACGTCGCTGTTTGCATATAAAATGAAAATAAAATTTTGTTTCTAGAAAAGAATTCTATTGTTAAGAACTTTGTAGGAAAATAACTCACGATTTTTATCTCTCTCTTTTGGTTGGTAATATCAAGAGCGAAATCAATAGAATGTTAAATAAATAAATATTTCGGACGTTTAAGACACAACGTAATCTAGTTTCAAACTAAGCAGAACTTTTCAAACTAAACAATACATAGAAAACACTCAAACTCCGAAACAAATATTTGCAGATCATACAAACATTTGGTTCGACCCGGGAATCGATTCCGAGACCGCAAGCACAGCAGCCGTTTTCGCTACGTAGAATGTTGAAGTATACATAATAAATAAATAATAGAACAAAGTTATTGATAAAAATCGAAGATTGGAATTACATTTGATGCTATCATAGAAAACTATGAGTGGTTTTATAGCTTTCTATAACGATTGATCGTCACGCAAGAATATATTTATACGTATACATATACGACAGAATTGAGTAATCAACAAATCAAAATACTACTCCATAATATTTGTTGAATATGATGTTTCATTTGATTTTAATATATTGTTAGTTAAGCATTACACGTGGACTGATAATAAAAAACGAAATATATAATAAAGTATCTACGTTGAATCTAACTCTGAGTTCAAAAAAGGGATCAAGTGAATTGATGCCAATAAATGCTTTGCCCGACTGGAATGCGTCAAATGCCGTGTGTAAGTGCTACGCAGTTGACGGGTCATGTATGTCTGTATGGCTTGAGTTTTTTATAATGAACAAAATAACCTGATCGTACATAAAGTACTGGCAATCGGTTGATCAATATCCTCTTTTGCAAAAATCTATGCACGTAGCAGCAGTATTGACTGTACGATGGCGTATCACGGTCACCTCACCGTTTTACTAGGTTCAGTCTTGTGGGTTCAAACCTTACATGGGGTAAAACTTTGTGTGATCCATAAAGTGTTGTCTTGAGTCTGGAAGTTCTTGTATCCGTTTCATGTATGTTTGTAAAGTTTGTCGCAACACGCAAATGTAAGTAGTGCACAAGTGACCTTAGAAAAATATATCCTTTAATCAAACCTTTATTACTCTTTCATTAAAGCCGTTAATCAAAAATTTAAAACGCACTTAGATAGTAAGTGCGTTTTAAAATTTTTGATTAACTTTGATTTAGATTTGACTTCTTTTTGTTCCTAAGCATTATATCTTGATAGACTGAGTGATTTTGAGGTACAACTTAGGGAGTGACGTAGATGCTACAGAAATGGTTTTAGTTGATACAGAATTGTATTTAATTATGCATATAATGATAATGAAATTGTACTTTTTCCAAACTCGTCTCAAAACGTACAGAGCGCTTAAATTGAAAGTTTTCCTTTCAATTTCCCTTTATAACATTTGACGATTGGCGTGAACTTAAAATATTTTTAAATTTATTAGCACTGATGAATTTAGGAATAATAAACATTACCTACCAGAATGTATACCACAGTAAATTTATTTCTAATTCTATGATATTTGTATGCGAGATTTAACCGCCTCATTGGTCTAACTGTTGGCGTGGGCGACTGCCGATCAAGAGATCTCCGATTCGATACCACAGTTCGGCCAAAAAAGAATGTTTTAAGTTTTTTGGTTTATAGGATTATAGAAATCTTAAAGTAATTTGGAAATTGGGGTCTTAATCCCCGGGCCTTGGAGAGTACGTAAAGCCATCGATTCGATCGGTCTTGTCGGATTGCCATCCCATCGGATTGTGAGAACGAGGGAACAAAGAGTGCACTGTGTTTGTTTATACACTTGTCTACTATAATATCTCCGACGTACATGGCTGGCCTCCATTGAGACTGGCCGTTGTGGTTGAAATCTAGAAGTACATCATACGAGATGTGAACACATCTTTACCTTCCATTGATGTGGTCACGTTCGCTTTAAATGGCAAGTCTAATATTTTCTGACAATCAATTCCAAACGCTTCCTACAAAAATACCTTATTACGAAATAGCCAACAAAAATATTTGGAAGAAACGACTTTGCGACAAAACTGTAATACTTTTCCTGTAAGTAATCTTTCTTTGTTTGCTCCATTTATTCTGTATTCTTCTTATTTGCAGTTAGTAAATTGGATAGACATTGAAAACAGTCGGAGTTTTCGTGTTATATTAGTTATATAATCTTAGGCAAATGCTGAGGTTGGCTACTTTCACTCTTTTTTTTACCAAAAATATTTATGTATTGATTCATTAATACCGTTGAAGTTTAGTTAATAGTCTCTAAGTTTTGTAGATAATTACTATCTAATTATTATGTATTAATAACTTACCAATTGGGTTATTCAGAATCAATCTTCACTATTTATAGACTTTTAAACAGAGCAGATAAGACAAAAAAATCAAAGATAGGTACAGATTATACACTATATTAAGTTTGTTTAAAATATTTTACACTTACATTTCACGCAGCAGATTATATTAAAAAAAAAATATCTACAAAGCATAAGTAATATTATAGTTCATATGTATGTTTGTTGCTTATTAGTTTGTTAATTACATTTTTACGTGTTCAGTAATCCATCGTTTATTATTAAGTTTTAACGGACGACGACACCTGGTATAAATTATTATATATGCAATGTATCTAAATTTATAAAGTTACAAAAATGTTTTGTTCAGAATTACATTACGATATTTAAGAGCAGTAAATATAAAACGCTTAGATAGTAGCTCAACCTCATTCCATGCGTAAAATATGGTTTTTCCTTCATTTTAAAAACGTATCTCAATATTTTCTTACTTTTATTGCTAAACAAACACCTTTCAAATTTCTATAGACACTGGCATCTACCGGTACGTTATCCCAATATATTTTTCCTTTAATCACGAATATTACTTACCCTCAAACTTTTCAGTTCAAAAAGAAAAATGTTTACAATAAATACAAACAAAATATGTACTTTCTATAAAAACCAGACAGAGTTCGTATCGGTTTCTTCTTAGTGAATTCGTAAATTTACCCTCGGGCTAATTTCGACAAGTTGCCAAACTTATTTCAACTTAAATTGAAATTCAGAAGTACCTGCTGGACTGTGCCTATAAAATAACTGTCGGCTATTGAGAAAATTTTTCATTTACAATTGAAAGCTGCAACTTTTAACATATTTTTTCAACACAATATTCTTTGAATATAGTTTCAATGTATACTTGCTGTTGAATAAAAATTGGTTAGTTGACTCCACTTGTGGTGGTTAACAAACAGTTTTCTTTAAAGTTCAATAAACAGCCATTAAATATTAACTTAATTGCACTTTTATTTTAATATAAAGAAACTTGAACACAAGTGTGTGGTAAATGATTTTTAAAAATTAGTTATAGTATAATAGATTTTACTAATAGAAGACAAAGTGTGTTTATTGAAGTAATATTTTGAATTCAATTAATTTTACCTTCCTAATTGCATTATAAAAATATTTAAATTAAATGAAATAAAACTGATTTATTCATAGTGTACAAAATACCCAGCATAGAGCACTTAAAGTAAAAATAATAATTTAAAACAAATTAGAAAATTATATACAATATAATGTATAAAGTACAGAACGATTTATATAAAAATGTGGACCAGAACGGGTCACCATTTCAGCTAAATGCTACACGTGTCTGTGCAGCGCTGATTTTCAAATGACACTTTCGAAGTGGCAACACGTTCGTGTGCACTACATAGACATATTAAACAAAAGAAAATAAAAAAATAAAATAATAATAATTAATATAACCGTATAAATAATACCCCAAACAATACAGCACTCCCGCAAATGTGTATACTTTATTGATTATTTGTGCTCTTGTGTGTATCGATTACGAGTCTGGGCTTGACGCAATACAAAAGTGATAAAACATCAAAGTGCGTATTCATCGCAAGGGATAACAATTATGACAAAAAATAGATCTTCTATCAAAATCACTTTCTTACAATATGTGTATAATACGTATATGTATTAGAAAAATTAAATACTCTATAGTTTAAATAATAAAAATGTGGCAGCTAACATTACATACATGGACGTCACCAGAATTATTTTCACACTCATACTATTAACCAACACAAAATATAAAATTATGCAAGGTCTTTATCTATGAAACCGAATTTTTTTATTAAAATAAGTTAAATATACATTTTTATATGTATTTTCTGCCAAGGAGGTGCAAGTGCACGCTGCATCCTCATCCCAGCGCCCATAATTACATAGATCAAACTTGTACTTTTTACACAATATGTAGGTACGGTAAATAATATACCTAGTATAAAACAAGATTCGAAACCCTGAACCTGGTCAGGGCATTTGCATAAGATTATTTTAGTTAAAGTTCATTACTTTTAAGATGTTTTACAAATATGCTATTAATTTTTCTACGCGGTATCTACGGTTACCAGTGCTTACCATTATCCAACTCTTATGTTGTTACATTTTTCTCTCTTTTTAACCGACTTCAAACAGGAGAACATTTTTGTGTGTATGATTTAAGTCTGGAAAACTTATTTTTAAAATTAAATTTTACAATTTGTCAATTAAGTCAAATCACTGGCGCCGGTGGACTCTGATTAGAAACTTAAAAATTTTGTTTACTACTACAAAAGCTATACGATAAAGCACTTAGGCACTCAATACACTATTTATTTCCTCTATCAAGACAATACTGTATAAATTATCCGAAACCTTCATTTACAAGTATAACGGCAAACTCATCAATAACCTTGACCAAATTTGTTCACCAAACGATTTCCCTCACAAAGTCAGGGTGTATTTACATTGCATAAAGGCTAAGCGGATCGTCGGCCATATTTGCATATTACAAGCACACCTCGTGGTCAGCGGTTGTTGTTAATAGCTTTTACACGAAGTTTCACTTTGAGTTAATATGATTTTTCAATATTATATAAAATTGGGTTTAAGCTCGGTTTGCTCAGTAACGGGTTGATTATGGTTAACTGAATATAGCTGTGTATTTTAACCTTCTGTATAAACAAATTGGTGGAGTTGGTTTCGTATCTTATTTTGCATCAAATCAATATGGTGTGTGTACCATACAGGCCTCTGGTCTCGCATCGCAAAAACACGACAGCTTCGATGGTGTTGCATTTATTGATCACTTACACCTACATTAATTATTTCGATATTAAGGTAAATTGTTGTTAATATGGCCGGTGTTCTATAATATTTTGTTATTAAATCATTATTTAGAAAATATAATTACATCAAACAATTGTACCTAGAGATTACTTCAAGTAAAATGAAAATCGGTTAAGTACGTGTCGAAGCACGCTCAACATAAGGTTTCGTAGTTACCTATCACAATAATGTGAACTGAATATGAGGAATTTTTTGTGCTTTCCTTAATGTTTAAAAGAGTCCAAAATTTCAAAATTCGTGGTGGTACTTAGAGTTCAGCAACATTCAGCAACATTTTTACCCGACTCGTGAATTAAACCCAGTACTTCTCGGTCAGCAGTAGCATACGCTGACTAATAAGGTAGTCACTCTATCTAGTTCGTATCATATGTTTTGTCATATATTTAATTTGACATATTATAACTAAAATATGCCTTTGTGCCTTTTGTCATTTCAAATATTAAACACTTTGCAGTAACGGTTTTGGCAGCCTATAACATCAAATTCGACTACTATTACTCGCAAACTGTTAAAGCCTATTAAGCTGTGATAGTTTTTCTTTTAGACTCGTTATAAATATGGCTACCATGAAATTTGCCAGATATCTCAATATTACCGTTTGGCTAAAGAGTAGGCACACTCCACTCTTACAAAAATCGTCGCTTTAAAGCTTATTTTAGTACAAATGGATACCTTAACTAAAATATTGTCTTCACAAAACCTTATCATTTTTGAAAGACTTTTCCAATGACAACCCATACGAGTATCATGGGATAAATCAATATAAGAATAACATCCTCACTTTAAACTCATTGGAGAACGCGAATCTGTCCTAAGATCTTGCCTATATTTTAAGAATTTGTTAACCTTAAATATACGGTTGTTAAATATAGACTCCCTGTTACGCAATACACAAAAATATTTTTAAACCCGTTCAGAAGAAGTTTATAGATGACTTTCCTTAATTTTGAATTTTATCACTACTAAAATGAGTACAATAAGAATTGTCGTATGAACAATCTCTTAGCTGTTGCGAAGACACATATTTGATGCATATTGAATTACTATATTACATTTTATGAAGTCGAATCGATTGCCCTATGCTTTTAAATAATATCAAGTGTGGAACGAACGGGTGTCATGTCCTTCCAACACAAAGGGAGGATCCTTCGACCAGGCGAGGTGATCATGCCTAGCGAGCCACGGCCCAACGATTGATGTTAATCGCCGCGAGAATCTCTATTTCACGATACAGGATTAGTAGTAACTCCGTAGTTTATTATACTCTTTAGTTCGAGTTGTCTTTGCTAGACGGTGCTGTAGTATGTTCTACTGCTTGTGCTGTATGTGGAAGTTGCCACATTACTCTCTTCTAAGAACGGAGGTCGATATACTGATGAGTCAGCTGCCTATGCCTTGTTGTGAAGCGTGCCAGTGCCAAGAATGAGTAGTGCCAGTGAGTCGGAACTGAGTGCCGCTAGTCCCAGTCAGTCGGAACTGAATGCCGCTAGTCCCAGTGAGTGGGGGCTGAAGTGCTCTGATCCCAGTAAATCGGGATTGCATGCGGTGCGCGGTGCAGCGGTGAAGTCCCCAGTGAGTCGGGGTGGTTGATGCGTAGTGGTTAGCTGCTGCATAGACGGCAGTGAGATGCTCTTCTTACGTAGACCGTAGGTGCACAGTATTCTGTACCTAGACGCTGATGACGCCGTAGGGTAACTAGGCTGGAGCGGTCGCTACCTGCGTATGGTAACCCTGTTGAGGCCAAGGTTGCTGGCTATCTGAGACTTAATTACTGCTCATCGATGTGGGAGTGAAGTTGCTGCTATTGATTTGAAGGCTGCTTCCAATCACGTCGAGTTCACCATTGTGGAGGGAACGGGCTTCATGTCCCTCCGACTCAAAAGGAGGATCCTCCGACCATGTGAGGTGATCATGCCACGGCCCAACGGTTGATGTTGGGATGTTGTACATATGCTAATCGCTACGAGAATCTCTATTTCACGATGCAGGATTAGTAGTTGCTCCGTAGCTCATTATACTCCGTAGTTCGACGTGACTTCGCTAGATGGCGCTGTAGTATGTTTTTCTGTTTGCGCTGTGTGTGGAAGTTGCCACGTAAAGTTCAATATTACCACGAAATGACGAAAAGAACAGAAACTACGAAAAGATACACTACATTATTTTGCACTCCATTTCACTCAAATGTGACGGTAAAAATAGCATAATATCACGTTTGCTTGACTCTTGCAACAAACACTTAAATAGAATGCATATAGTCATTGGTGTAAGGGATAATTGCCATACAAGTTATGGCTGAATCACTATCATCACAGGCTATTTAAACTGTCAATGTTATTACACCGAGTGGCTGGTTTGATAAGTTTTCTTGATAGTAGAAACTTTCTATTGTATTGTTATTTTTAATCATGTTTATATATATATGGTATTTATTTATAATATAATATATATGTAATATACCTTTTCAATGTTTATCAATCTAATTCTAATAAATAAATAAATTCATTTTTAAGGTCCAATTTTACCACTGTGTCGGTGTGATAAACATGTACATATGTGTTTTTTGGCTACGGAACTTAAAAATTACTATTTTTAGTTTCTGAGACTGAAAATTAACGCCTCTCGTTCACTTATATGTACTTATTAGTATCGTAAACTAGCTGAACAGAGTCGTTGTCCTGCCAATTTATAACATTTCCAGTGGATTTATCAAAAATAATTCAAAGCTATAACAAACATCAGTCACTATATATAAAAAAAGTACTTTATTTTACTTGAAGTACTTTTTAGGTAAAATTATTTAGGTTAATTGTATATTATGATCAAAGGTTAAATAAAAATAATAATAAAACACCGTAAGAAGTAGTAGTTAGCGGGTGCACCTTATTTGCAAAATGATTTTGCTCTGAATGAAGCTAGGTACAAAATAGTATTTTTTTGGTAATTGTTATAACTTGACTCGCTATGATACACCAACCATTTTGTTTTCCACGACGAAAGCACAGAATAGAATTACTTGAAACCTGAAGCTAGATAAAAATACTAGGTGGCAATATTTTATCTGATATTAAGACGTTTGATGAATAATGCGAACTCGTTCTGCACTAAACATTATCATTCAACAGCAATGTATGATCCACGTTGTCAACTTTTAAAAGAGACCAGACTACATTTCCACTATACTATTTAAAGTTTCAAAGCCACATATACTACTACAATTCACCTTGTTACCCCCACCACAATCTTATCAATTCTAAAAAGAACCCTACTTACCTTAACATAATAAGAACGAGGGTGTCATAAACTTATCCAATCACGCAAGCCTGGCAGATTGAATACTTTTACTTATCTTTTACTACACTAAGTTATTACTATCTTTAGTACATATCGGAGGATGTTTAGTGAACACCTTCGTCGATACAATGTTCCCCTGTGTAATCATGTAATGGTACCTCTTCTCTTATAAGTACATAATGTGTGTTGTACAGACATTGTCACTTTTTTAGGTGTATAAGGAGAAGAATAGCAGTCTTACATTATCATTATATTATTGTCATTTAAATAACAAGCATTACAAGTTAATAAGTTATTAGTATAATTAAGTATCATAGAAATTAGAAGTTATTTTGTGAAACATCATGTCATTTAAATACACATTCAAAAGCTATTTTCACAGAATGTTGTGAAAAAGAACTATTTGTCACAAATAATGAGTTTATCAAATTCAGGGTTTTTGGTAAATGTTTTGTTTTTAAGATATACAAACTAATAACTGAGGCAATGTTAGAATAGCCTTTTTTATACCACGTGAAAACCCCCTTAGGTCGTCACCCCACCGGAGTTTACAACAGGGTGGTGTGTCGGAATCGGGCAGACTAAAACCACACGGTGTGGCACTATGCGCCTGAGATAGGAAGGATCCGGGAATTGCTGTTATTACGACATCCAGATCTCTATTGGCGCGGTGCACATTACGGGCACCATTTGCGGGTAATCTCGTTACATAGGCGACGTATGTACGACACATGTGGACGTCGCCCCCTCGTGGCTTGTCACTGTAGCGGATGGAGGGGAAAACCCGTCCCGTCCACCAACGGCCACACTCAAGGATGCAAAGTGTTAGAATAACCTGCCTTAACTTAAGTAACCCCAGTAGGGTTAGCTATTTTGCATATCCCTAATTATTAGTACTTTAAAAATCTATAAAAAAAGTCCATAATGGCCACATTCTGCTCCGTACAGCCTCGGAAACATCAGCTGATTTATAACAGCTGACCCAATTATATTACCAAAAAGTCTTTTCAACGCAGAGTTTTCAAAGCAATAAAGGAATCTTATTGCCTCTTATTTCGGAATAAAAACGTCCTGAACATAATTTGGTTTGATTACCGTTTTAAATAATCGTAACACAAAATAGGTCATGAGAAAACTCCCTTTTAAAATCCACAGTAATTTAATATAACCACAACGAAGCCGGAATATAAAGTGGGGGATCTGGAAAGTCGTTATATATTAGGGCAATATCAAACAAAATTGCGATTGTGGCGTACAAAAATAAACAAAGGTCCGATAATGAAGATACTCTACAAATAAATAAAAAAAAAAAACACGATCCTAAGGGCAATGGAGGCAGCTTCTTTTGCAAACACCATTACCGCTGCCCCGGCCGTAAACCCGCCAAGATAAGATGAATAGAGGCGCGCCCGTAAAAATAGAAGATATCAAGTTTTGCTTATCCTACCATACTAAAGGTATCTTAACCGTGACCATTGATCATGCTCTTGTATAGCTTCTTATAGGAACTTTCGTGTTACATATCTGCGGTGTTTCCCTTGAGAGTACACACCTTACTCTGTGCTCTTTCAAATACGTGTGGAAATAGTTTTGTAAGAAAATTACAAACATGTTCTATAAATTTCATTTATTTTCGTGTTATTTACGATTAGAATAGTTATGTAGTTCTAAACAAAGATGTTGTGTGTTAAAAAATTCTTAAAATATTATTAACTATTATTGTATATTTAATGTCAACGTTAAGACACATAATCAAATCAAATCAAAATCTTTATTGCTAACAATGTGTACATGTGATCTTGTAAAATAGTTTGTCTCAATTTAGATAATAAATAAATGTGACCATTACATGTGTATGTATGAGTATGCCTCATGAGTGAGAAGAGAAGTGTGTCGGAAAGTGTTTTAAAAACTATTTACTTATGTGATTTTAGTTTTTTATGTGTTCAGATTTAGGTT
This sequence comes from Hypercompe scribonia, assembly GCA_949316085.1. Lineage (NCBI taxonomy): Eukaryota > Metazoa > Arthropoda > Insecta > Lepidoptera > Erebidae > Hypercompe > Hypercompe scribonia. Next base: position 6,119,995 of record OX438972.1, on the reverse strand, counting down.
CTCAGTTTTTTAATATTAAATAAAATAAGGTTCCATTGCCGGGTTTGACCAAATGTTTGTTTTAATCTGAAAATATTTGTTTCGAAGTTTGGGTGTTTTCTGTGTATAATACGTATATATTTACACATATATATATATTTAGTATATAAATATTCTATTAGTCAGTCTAGTTATCATAGCGCAAGCTCTGCTTAATTTGAGAACTGGATGGCGTTGTGTGTCAAATATCTGAAACATTTAATATTTAATTACCTTAATTTAATTGACTTAGATTGTAAAATAAACCGCCTGAAATACCTATTTAATTTAATCTAATCTAAATTTAATAATAATAATAAATAATTTAAGAAGAGATACTTCAATTTATATGGAACATTAGCTGTATATGCAACAAATATTGACAGAGATGATTAATCAAACCACAAGAACTTATTGATAGTAACGCGCGGTGTGTTTGGTGGTGAACAATAAGTAAGATCTGTTTATATGTACTAGGTAGTAGAGCCACGCTGATTTCAGCACGAGCGGGCTGGCTCGACCGGGGCAGTACTATCCTCTCACAGAAAACCAACCTAAAGCGCCAGTATCCGTGTTGTCGTATTTCGTTGGTTAGTGTGAGACCGGAGGCCCATTGATGCAGGGGTGACAGTTATCGTGGTAATTGTGTAAGCCCTACACTGCCACGATGCCTGTCATGCCTTTTACGTCCCCAAGCGGAGTGTGAAAGACCATCTCGCAAGGTCGCCATAGTGTGGGTCACCATACTGCATTATCTGTATTTGCAATGAATATGGTGACCACAACTCCTGGATTCTATTCATGTTTTCTGTCAGGCAGAGTAGAGTCACTTTGGCAGGCTAGTAATATAGACAAATATCCTTAGAATGTAGAGTTTTTTTTTGTCTGTGTGGTGACAGACCAAGAATACAGAGTATCACCATTCCATTCATACCGACAGTAGCGTAAGAATCGAATAAGAGAGCAAACTACATTGCACAACAACAGTGCAAAGAGAAAGAAAACCAAAACGAATCCTATAGCAATCCATCTGGCCAAAACCTCCGAAAGAGAGACCTTTATCCAGCAATAGACCATTAAAGGGTGTTGATAATGATGTCGATTCCGTTGAAATCAGTTTTGACCAAAATGATCACTTTTATACTGTGTATCACTGATGTTGAATGATTTTAATTAAAGAGTTTTTAATTAAAAAGTTGATATTCAGCACTACTTGCGATGTTGAAATAGTTTCCAAATGTTACCAAATTAATTTGAAAATGGCTCGCTATAAAATTCAATTGAAAGTGGTTCGTTTTTTATGGTATAAACGGATAAATAAGTTAGTAACTATTTTCTGATATGAATTTTAATTGAAAATAGTTCACTTTTTATGGTCGAGATGTTCGAGTATATACATGTAGACAGATCTCCTAGTAAGTGAATATCCCAATACGAATTCCTGCCTTTTTTTTTTTTTTTTTTTTTACGCGGGGAATCCTTCCCCACCATACCCTCCCATACCCTCCGGAGGGACGAAGGGCGTGTGTGGGACTCCCGGAAAACCGGTATACCCACTAAACCCCGCGGCGGCCTACCTCGGCAGTCGGGAGGAGCTCCAGGAACGCATTAGCGGCTTCTAGAGTCCTCCCTGCCGTACCTCACAAGTGAGGTACATCCCGGGCACCTCATGCCCCAAGGACAGGACGCTATCGCACCTCTCTCCGCCCTGCACAGTAAGAGGCAGAACAGCGCCCCGCCCCAGACGACACTCCCCGGCCGCACCGGAGTGTTACCTGTCTCGGGTCGCTTGCAGCAGTCACATCGCCCCAAGATATGACCACAGCGACCCTTAGGCGGCGATTAGGGAACTAGCGACCTCTGCCGCGTCCCCTTCGCCGCCTCCTTCGAGCGGGATCGGCCCTTTCCCGATCTCGCTCTGCGGTCTCCTTCCGGAGCATAACATGCTCACAGAAGGAGACCGCGGCTTCCCATCCCTCACGAGTCGCCAGCATTGCCGTGATCAGTGCTGACGGCGTAAGGTTTTGTCCGATCCGTCCGACCAGGACTCGACGCTCAGACTCCCAAGCTGGGCAGTCCTCCAGCGTGTGCTGGGCGGAGTCCCGTTCGGACTCGCAGTGGTGGCATTGTGCCGTAGCCTCCCGTCCTATTCGATTCAGATACTCACCAAAGCAGCCGTGCCTGGTGAGTATCTGAGTCAATCGATAGGTGACACAGTCGGTCCTCTCTACCCACGCTTCGAAGTTCGGCAGAACGGCTCCGACGGCGCGTTGGCTAGCACAGCCCTCAGTTTCGAGCCGTGCCTGCCAAGCCACCAGAGCTTGCTTATGCACGTTCTGCCGTAGCATTCCGGGCTCATGATCTAGCGCGGCCTCTTCAGCATTCCGACCGACAGAACGACGAATTTGGTCATAAACCATCGCGTCCATGTCGGCCAGAATATCGAAGGGCGGAGATCGTGCCAGGATCGTCGCCGCCTCATAGGAGATTGTGCGGTAGCCCCGCACGATCCGTATGGCCATCAACCGCTGCAGGCTCCTGAGGAGAGCCCGGCAGCGGGAGGCACCCGCCAGGTCACTAAACCAAACGGGCGCCCCATAGAGGACCATGGATCTAATAACCCCCATGTAGAGGCGGCGAACTTCTTCCCGTGGTCCCCCGAGATTGGGCAACAGACGATGCAACGCACCTGCTACCCCCCGCACTCGGGGGACTAATCGCCCGAAATGCTCTTCGAAGCTCCATCGACTGTCCAGGATAAGGCCTAAGTACCTCATGTACTGGCCCACCTGGACTTCAGCGTCACCCACGCGAAGGCATGAGCTGGGTGGTTCCTGGCGTCTCCGTAGGCCATGGAACCATATCGCCTCAGTTTTCTGAGGCGCCACCCTAAGGCCCAGCTCACAGATCTTGTTTACAACACAAGCCACCCCCTGCTCGGCAAGCCAAAGCACTTCCTCAAAGCGTGACCCTCTAGCCAATATAAGTGTGTCGTCCGCATAGCAGACTACACTTAGGCCATAGGGCAGACTGATACGAAGGACCGCATCGTATGCGAGATTCCACAGCAATGGGCCCAATACAGAGCCTTGGGGAACCCCACAACATACCTCCCTCTGGTTTTCTACTCCATTCCGACCGATAAACTTCACTGTCCTGTCGCGTAGATAGGCCTCTACGACGGCCCGCAGGTAGAGCGGCACCTCGTGATATACAAGGGCCGCCCTAATTGCCTGCCAGGGGAGGGTGCCAAACGCGTTGATAATATCAAGGCTAACCGCCAACGTCACCCCCCCTGATTGGATTGTCGACTCCGACAGGGATCGAACACACCTGACAGCATCTACTGTCGAACGTCCCCGTCGGAATCCAAACTGACAGACCGACAGATCAGGGCCCACTCGCGACAGATGCCCACTGATCCGGTCAGAGATAACCCTCTCAAAGAGTTTCCCCGACTCCTTCAGCAGGCAAATCGGTCGGAATGCAGAGGGAGAATCTGCAGCCCTTCCTTCTTTTTTCAAAAGTACCAGTCTCGCTTGTTTCCAGTCGAGGGGGAAGATACCGAGGCTGAGACAATCTGTAAAGATTCGCCTCAGTTTGTTCCCCAGAACCGACAGAGCTATCACCAACGCCCGGCCTGGAACACCATCAGGTCCAGGCGCGGTGTTGCGGGAAGCCAGCCGCCGTATGACCCGGTCCAACTCCAACTCCGTCACATGGGGTGACGGAGTTGGACGGAGTTGATTCATCGGACCAGGGTTGCCGGTCCGATTGTGACGGAGGAATCGGGGGACTGTCCTGGACCCTTAGGAAGAGTGTGTCTAGCACTCTTCCCAAAAATTCTGGGTCCAGAGTTTCCGTCAACGGAGGGACTCATGGCTTCAGTTTGCCCAATATCATTTTGTATGGGCGCCCCCATGGATCCCTATCCAGTCCCGCGATGAGTTCTTTCCATGACCGAGCCTTGGCCTCTGCGATTGCATCGCTGAGAGCCTTTACAGCAGCTCCATATTCCCGCCGTGCTCTATCAATCTCTTCGACTGTGGCTCGCCGTCTTCTCCGAGCTCGAAGGTACGGGCGGCGCAATCTAGCAACCGACGTTCTCAGCTGCGCGATCTCTGCGCTCCACCAATACGCCGAGCTCTTTCTGGCTGCCCTGACTCGGGGCATTGAGGCATCACATATGGACGCCATAATATTCCCAAACCAGACAGGCAGTTCTTCTGGATCGTACGAAACTCTTTCCTCCGACCAATCTGCGACGTGGGATGCAGCCACAACCATATCTCTGTTGAGCTGCTTAAGGGACCATCGTCGCGAAGGTTCTCTTTCCTGCTGAGGGCGATCCGGGCGGCGGAGTGACACATCGAATAAAATGTGTCGGTGGTCCGAGAGAGTAACCACTTCCTCCGCCACTCGCCATCCCGACACCATATGTACTGCAGAGGGAGTTGCCCACGACAGGTCGACAATAGACTCCCCCTGCCAGCGTACACAGGTGCTAACTGAACCCCGATTGAGAAGGCGGAGGTCCAGTCCAGCTGCCCACTCCAGGATAGCCTCTCCCCTCGCGTCGTCCCGGGTGTCGCCCCACTCTCTTGAGTGGGCGTTGAAGTCACCTAGGACGAATACCGGACGGGAGGTGAAGCTGCGGATGCAGATTCCTAACCCGTGTAGGTATGCCTCATACTCAGCTAGGCCGCGATTGGGAGAGAAGTAGCAGCCTATCACCACTGTTATCCCCCACTCGACTGCCACAAAGCCCGCACCTTTTTTTAGAAGAGAGCAATGGAGGCTTTCCCCACCCACCCAATGTATAACCGCTAAACCATCATCCGCCCCGAACCAACGCGGATGGTCCGGTATGTTGTAGGGCTCTGCAATGACTGCCAGGGCAACCGACTGCTCCGCAAGTGTCTGAACAAGTAGATCCTGTGCTGCGCGGCAGTGGTTAAGGTTGTCCTGGAGAATCTTAGTCTGTGGTGGGAATTTCAAGCCTCCATTGCCTCTCCCGTCGAGTTAGAACTCGTTATGGGTTGAGGTTGGACCTCTCCCCTCTTCTTTTCCTTCGGTGGGCAGCAACTTTTGCTGCCCAGTCGATGATTCGCAGGCCGGCCGTGGTCGACACACTGGACACCTCGGTGTGTCTGCTACACAAGCTCGGGCCTTGTGGCCCAATCCCCCACAGCGGAAGCAGCGCCCACTCCTGTCAGCGTGGCCCGAGCACTTCACCCTAACGTGCCCCATTTCGAGGCATTGGTAGCACTGCAGGGGCCGTGGTGCTAATACTTCTGCACGGACTGATGCCCATCCCACTTGCACTCGTTGAGCGGCCGCAACTTGGCGTATTGCCGTAAGTGGGCCCCGGACCCAAACCGTTCCCAGCCGCGCTGCAGGTCTGCGTATTTCCCCAATATTAATGTCGGACGGGGAGCAGCCTCCCGCTGCGGCTATTGCCTCTGCAACCTCAGTGGGGGTGATGGATTCGTCCAAATCCATCACCCGCAGTTCGGCGGTCTTGCACGGACGCACAAATCGTGCATCCGTGTCACTCATGGCCGCACGCAATCGTTCGGCTAGAGCATCCGCTTTGGCAGCGCTGTCTGGCCCAGGGACTTCCAGTACTAGGTCCCCTGTGACTGCCTTTCGCTGACGGACCCCGCCTGTAATGCCAAGTTCCGCCAGTTTTACCCGGGACTTTGCGGCCTGCATTACCTCGGCCAGAGAAGCACTAGACTCCGGAGGCACTATGACTACAATTGCGGCATTGGTAGGTGGTCGCGGTAGCTGCGGCTTCCTCTCCCTCTGAGAGGAAGTAGCCACTGGGCTATGTTTTGCAGCCGCAGCCTTGGTTTTTCGCCCTACAACTTGAGCCCAGGTGTTGCCTTCCTTCCTCACTGTTCGTTCCGGCAGGTTCTCTATTCCCGATGCCGATGGTTTTGTTAGCAGTGCAACAGGTGTCGGCGCTTACACAATGGGTCTTTTCATCTTGTTTTTCTTTTTTCTCTTTTTCTTTTTCTTCCCTGAAGGAGCAGAGAACATTGGGACTGCAGCAGCAGGCTGCTGGGTCACTGACGTCTGTCCCTGACCTAGAGGGGGCCTGGCACCCCTTTACTACTTCTACTGAGCTCATCTTGTTAGCGTTACTACCACTGTGTGCTCGTTTCGCATGACCAAACCCATCCAAAGCGTCATTACCGCGCTTCCGAGACTGTCGTCGCGTTTCTCTTTGAGATCCTACCGAAGCAGAGCTATCGCTCTCTTCGACTCGCTCATCTCCATCTAGCGAAAACGGAGTTGAAGGTCTGGAGAAAGATGTTATAAGCGATTGCGACCGATGCCGCAACCGCTTTTCCTCACCTTCTCTCACGTTCTCCTCTCTAATCTTAATCGGTCCATTTTCGATAAAGCCAGTTTCTTTTGTTGATCCGTCCGTTGTTGTTTGTTTTTTTTTAGTTTTTAACATATCCATACTAAATCCCACGAGTATGGGGGAAATGAAGTCCGTCCGGGCGGTGCCCCCTGCACCCGGATAAGCCTATATACTGCGGAGGTCGGCCGGTATCCACAGGTTTTTACGACTTTGCTGTCTGGTGTTATAGACTATCCTTGTCATGGGCCGGCCAATCAAGGCAAGCCCTCCGGTCAACAGGTTCTCAGCGTACCCTCTTGGAGCCACCAGTCGGGTCGTTGTTGAGTCCCTGTTGATTACGGAACGCAAGAGGGTGGCTAATTCTCTCTCACCGGCGATAGCACTAATGCTTGTCAACCCCTGCGCAAGCAGTGGGCCAACCCGCCCCTGGGTTCCCTATGGATCCTACCTCGGCACTTGCCAACGCTCGTCCAGTCTCTTCTGCTTAACAGAAGAGTACGGAGAGCGTTTACCCCCCAGTCGAGTTATTCGCCGGCGGCCAATACCCACCTCACAAAGGAAGTCATTGACCGTCGCCCAGGGTGCACCGGTCCTCCTGCTTCCGTTCCCCCCGACCGCAATGGTCAGAAAGGAAAAGAAACATGAGAACGCACGTGGAGGTTACCCGACCCGCACCCCACGAATTCCTGCCTGCAGCTGAAGAAAAGAGCAACAAAGGGATTGCTTAACAACATCTTTCTGTCATATAGTGGTATAACTCCGGTAGAGTCCTCTCAGAATATAAAAATGTAGATCAGAGAACAGAAGTTAGACAGCCCCCATCCAGATTAACTGACCACCCAAAGAAAGTAGCATGGATTGAATGTAAAAAGCTGAAGGTCATAAACTATGCCGCAAATTGAGAAAGAGTTATATCTGACACGTGCAAATTAATACAGTGTACAACAGAGAAATACAATCCGCTTTTTATTTTAACAATTTTTTTGTCAACGTAAAAAATAATAAAGTTTGAAATTCATAAAACGGAGCTTGATCGATCGATTTTGGAGAATTCATCGCCCGAGCAGATACAAATACGAGAGGCTGCATGCAGTGTTCCGTGTGCGCTGGTAGCGAACTGCGATGGATGTGTGACGGTCGCAACGGGTCATGGGACTCATCTTAGGTGAGGCGGGTCAATGCCTGTCAGGGATAGCAGCAGAATGTAATTGCGAGATTCACTCCCCGGATATTGACTGCAGACTACAGCAGAGGAATACCGGGTTAGTTTTTAGTCGGTCAAAAGTAAAAAGATTAATTTGTTCTTTCCATCATGGGCGAAGGACATTCATACAGATCTTCCAAACTGTGAACTAAAAAAATGTTGATATGATCAAAATTACTTGACCGAAACGAAACCGTTCGGCCGAGTTGTAATCAGCATATTCTTATCATTCATTAATAAAACAAAGTTTCAAAATATTATCAATAATTTTCGATAAATATGGCAAACTGTTCCCGAACAGTTCATACTCCTAAAGTTTTATCGTGAGAACCAAGTGGTGTTGTAAAATTCAGCGCAGTCGTAACAAAGGAACATTTCTCTGTACAAAATTGTGATGCAACAAAAGCGGCTTTGCAATCTTACTACAGACGTCAGCCTTTACTTTGAAAAGTTTAAATTTTATGTTTTAAATGGTTTAATTTAGAGCCTAAATTGTTCTACTTTTACAAAATATTTACGTTATACTAATACATGTAAAATACCTGCCCTGACTGAAGCAAAAACGCAGAGCCAACAATTTATGGCAACTAATCCTTTATACTCGTATGTAATATTTATTTCGCATAAATGTTATCTATATTTATTTAATTCTGCCGTCATTCTAATTTTAACTTAACAGACGATTAGACTTTTAGATTATTTACATATGGTTCTTTAAACTTCTTGCCTTTGTTGAGCTATTTTTAGTTTTATATTTAATACCCTACAAATTATTATTACTCATCCACAAACCTATAAATATACCATGTAGTTTAAACTACTTAATTAAAAAAATAATGAAAATTAAGCTACAAAATATCACAGAAAAGCAAGTCTAAAACTTAAATGCTAAAGATGTGAAAAAAATCTATCGTAACATAAAAAATGGCACAAGCCGCAAGTACCAAAATGCATCAACTGTAGGACCCTCGGCTGCCAAGTGCCGTGTCCCACAAACACACTGGATACTGGATACCGATACACGTCTGCAATCAAAGAGAGAGCTTTTAGACAAGTTTGCGACTCTTTGTTTTCAGTTCGTAGTGTTTCGTTAGATCTGATCTGAATGATGGTTTTTCATTGTTTAAATTTTACATTTACAATTGTTGACAGAACTAATTTTTAAATAATTATATTTAATTTGGGAACAGAATCAGTCAACTTGTAACCACAGTTAGTGCAACCTGGTCAAAAGGTTAACTATCTCAAAAGTAGATAACTTAACCTAACGTGGTCACATTAATTCCCATAAACATGATTATATTATTATTATGTAATTAGATTACATGTATAAAATTACTTTATTCGATAATAAGTTGTTTGAAGGTCATTAAAACTTCGCTAAGTCTTTCATTGCCTTCTCTAAGTCTTCTGTAATAAACGTTCCATTGCCGACATTCTGAATTTGGTAATATGAATACAAGTTCGACAAGTCTACTTAACTATTGTTTATTGTCTTAAATTCCGTGTTTCCCGAAATGTGGATCAAAGTTTTTCTATAAAACAAACATATATTCTCCTTAAAGTTCCGAAAGAAATGAAAAAGGTAAAGCAATAAAATCAATCAACTTTACGAAACTTACAAAGATTTTTGAAAGTCATATCATCAATAAGGTTATTATAGAAATCAAGTAGTACTACAATAAATATATAAAAGGGACAAAATACTATTTAATACAGTAAAGAAAAACAAAATATTTTGTTTTTAATTTTCTAAAGCTTGTTCGTATATTTTAATAATACTCCAAAGATTTGCTGTTTAGACCAAAAAATATTAAATCATACTTTAACTTGTTAAATCGTGACTTAGCATACGAGTCTTGAAATGAGTTTAGAACAATTTCAAATTTTAAACAAATATGTTCTGCGTAATTGCAAGGCAACGATTTTCATTAGGGCGTTCCATTTGCATTTTATATTAAAATGTTCGGCTTATCCTTCTCTTTTAATTTTTGAACCTCCCGCTCTTTATACATTAAGAGCATTAACCCTTAATTATACTTTGTGTGCCATAATTCTTCTCACAAGACCCAACCATTTGTAAACAGGAGCTTATAAACCGACGCAAAGATTCTGTATTATCTTTAATACTTTATTTTAATAAATTTATTTTACACAGAGCATTTTATTGTTTAAGTAGCTTTGTGTGTTGATTTGTAATTTGAATTTAATATGATTAGAAATAGAGAAGGACTTCAATTATTTCTTAAACAAGTTTATGACAAAGATTCATTTTTCAAGCAATTTTAGTGTTAAACGGTAATATGATCATTCAGTGAGCGATGCGGCGATACTTTGATCTGCAACTTTCCAAAAAACTCTGTAATCTTAAATATTCTTCAGCAACTAAGCTGTTCGTGTATAATATTTGTACAATGCCACATTGACAGGTCTCTTGATTTTGTGTCGCGGTTGTAGTTTTTGGAATAGCTCGTTTTTGCGGTTTTCCAATGTTAATCATAAAAATTATCATATCGTCAACTCAATATTTAACAAATTTATTGGCTTTGTTTTAAAAAACTAGTACATATTTTATGTTAATACTTAAACATCTGTGAATTTTCAAGCGACGTTATTACAAGAGTTTGACTAGAGAAGATAAGTAAGACAAGTGAACATTAAATTAATTATACTTCTTTCTGAGAATGGTTTCGAGGCGATATAATTCATTTACAACGTTTATGAAACCAATGAAAAGTTTTGTGTATTTCCTGGAAAACTCACTCTCATTTCACTCGGACTTAAATCGCGGTAACGTCCTTGTGATTTTTGAATTGCAGTATTTACAAACGTTGGTAGTTGCTTTTCATAAGTAAAAATATGAATGTAGAAAATACATACGTATACACAACAACACCAAAAAGTGATAAACAAATTAAATGACATTAAAATAGTGATATAAAATATGTGTCAATTTAATTAATGAACGTTAAATTCATTTAACAATATTGGTATTGCAAATGTACTATATTCTCACGGGTGTATATACTTTTACACTGAGTCATAAAAGTAATGAGACACCTAGGGCGAATTCATTTAGATGAGATCCTACCCGGTGTTTAGCAAAAATTTAATGAAGTATGCCGGTAATGTGAGTGAACGAATACTCACGGGATTAAAATTTCTGAGTAAGTGGAGTTTTACGAAGTTTGAAGTTGATATAATGGATATATTTTTAATACAGGTCAAAAGGTCCGTACGGCGACCACCGCTCTTGGATTCTATTCATGCTTTCCATCTGGCAGAATAGAGTCACTTTGGTAGGTTGCTATAAAAAGAAAAGAAAAAAAATTGGACAAAATCTAATAGCTTTTTAACGAACATGAAATATTTGGAATACTTAATATAAGCAAGTAGAAGAAATTTAGTGCAGGCAGCTAAAATATTAAGAAAATAAGTGCTACATAGGCTGTAGAGGTCCAGCATATACTTTAACCTGTCATGGAACACACATTAATTATAGTACTGGTTTTTTATTAATATATGATTTCGTTACTCTGCCTTTGTACCATCATCTGTCACAAAAGCAATTCAAACTTAATTGTGAGTACGATCTTGCAAACACTCATTTATTGTATAACTCTATTTTAAAATTAAGTATATACTTGGCAGACATGTTTAGATAGATTTATATATAGATCTAAATAGAGTAGGAGAAGATCGAGTTCGTAATTAACATTTTGTCAAAAATAAATTATTAAATTGTCGAGTTTGTACATTACAGAGCAATGAAAACAATATCTATTAATATGTATTTTAGTCATGCTAAAAATACTGTAGTATGGCATATAAATTAGTCCAAATATATAAATAAAAATGTAAACACAAACGCAAGACAAGTGAAGTAATTACAAGTTACATCATGAACTTACATGTTTAATTACGTATGGTTGTACGAGTATAAACAATATTAATTGAAACCAGTACGTGTCATTAGGCTTAATCAATGCAAATTCGGGAATACCGGTTCAATCATAAGTTAATATAGCACTAAATACAAGCAATACCTGAGTAATTATTCCAATACACGAAGGTAGTTTATTATTATTAAGGAAGTGAAATTAGATGAGTCGGTTATATATTTCTAACGCAATCACTTTGAAAGCATGCCAACTTTTTACACTACATCACTCCATACAAGTTGTGCGTAGCGAACTTCGCTTTGTTTGTGATATACTACATTGTTTCAAAAGAGGAAAATATTTTTCATGGTTATTCAAGTGCGAAGTCTTAGGAGATCTTAAATAGTTTGTTATCTTGAAGATGATACGAACCATATGCTTAAGTTATTATTGAGTGACTTTATGGACGGATTTTCACGTTTTAGATTTTGTAATAATACGATTTTTTTATTTCATGACCACCTTTACTGAAAAACTATTTAATGCTATCCACAATAATGGTTAATATAGATAATATTGACTATTGATCATCATCATAATCACAGTCAAAATACGTCCACTGCTAGACATGGACCTTCCCCAAGGTTCTCCACAACAGCCGGTCCCGTGCTGCCCGCATCCAACAGCTTCCCGAGACCTTCACCAGATCGTCGGACCACCTTGTAGGGGCCCTACCAACGCTGTGTTTCCCAGTACGCGGTTGCCACTCCAGAACTTTACGGCCCCATCGGCCATCGTTTTTGTGTGTAATGTGGCCCGCCTACTGCCACTTATATTGACTATTATTGCACTGTTAATATTAATATTTATTACAAACTTGGAATTTTAGTAGAAGAAATAACTAGGTAGGTATTTATACCTACTTTACTATATCGGTTTGATTTCTTAGAAACTCTTATTGGGTTTCTAACAATTGAAGTTTGTTATGAAGTAAAAAGAAAAAAGGAAAAAGCAGGCAATTTAAATATTCCAATGAAATTTTTAATATCAGTAAATATTATTACAATACTAAATTACTTACAGAGAAGTTCATTTAATTTTTAACGTTTTTAAGAATTCGATCTGGTTAACTATTAGACAAGTCTGTTTATTCAATATTAATATCACATAATATCACAGTTTAAATCCACAACTACCATGTGTTCCACAAATAACATGTATTCATTAATTGTGTTAAGATTTGAAAACGAATGAAGCTACAAAGACCACTAGAAGCAAATAGGCTTATCAATCATGATGTGAAATCATGTAAAGAATTCTATCAACGCTAAAGTCAGAAGCAATTACAAAAAATATGTAGCACGATTTCAGTGTCTTATTCAGGTATTTTTGTAAATAATCCATTTATGATCTCAATGAGGTTGACATAAGTGTCCAATTGGGTGAGGAAAAAAAGAAAATTTATTAAGATGGGAACAGACGAGCTATGTAAAAATACAAGATAACAATAATATGACACATTACTTTCTTGTACTGTTTCTTTATAACTTTTGAATATTTTTTGACTACGATTTTATTTTTCTGACTCAGTAACTTTAATTTTTGGATTTGTTTAATTGGATTTGTTTTTATCACTTTTCCCCATTACTGTACAATTACAACCGAACTGTAGTATTAAATAATTCGTGTTCATACTAAGATAAATCGATAGATAATTTCAAAAATATAAATATAACACTTAGAAATTTGATAATATTTATATACATGTCATAGGTATATACATTTTAAGCTGCATGCTTAAAATACCAAAATTATCTTGCTAACTTTCACAATTAACAATTTAATCAATAAAGTTTCTATTGTCTGCTGGTCCTAGATGTCGTTGTATATTGTATATGTTGTATATTATTTTCACCTACCCATAACGAGTCTTTGTAAGTTTACCACCTTACACCTACACATTTTACGTTAAAAAGTGTAATATTTCACAGTAGAGTATCAAGGCAAAGACATAACTTTTATGTCCGTCATTCTTTTAAAAGGGTTATAAACTATAAAAGAAACAGTCCTTAGACCTTCATAGAAAGGAAAAGCTAATATATCACGTCCTTTTGTTATTTATAACTGTGAAGAGTGAAAAGGCTTTAGTTTCATTATGATGGGTGTGGCATTAAAGTACCTACTTGATGTGTTTGTGGAACACTATTGTATTTGAATTGTATATTTATAAATTTCTTAGCGAAAATATTGCAAAACAAAGAAGAAATGTTGTTAAATTGCTTAAAATTTTGTGTAAGCAGAATTTAATTAAATTTTAAAGTAACCATTCATACAATTTTCTCTTATCTGTTCTATGAAACACAGTAATATTTTTCCTGTCAAATGTGCACTTCATCATAATTTGACAGGCAACGAAGCGAACACAAGGGATTACTAGTATTGTTTTTATAACCCTGAGCCAATTCAATCAAAAGGGAAGATTGACCTTTCGCCATTCGTGCAATTTCATCATCTAGCTGATATTGTCGAAGATTTATATGTTAGTAAGGTATGATGGACTTATATGTTTATTTGGTGTCTTAACACTAAATGAATATGTTTTTATATCATACGAACTTGAAGTGCAACGTTAAAGTAAATTAAACTTTGTCAAGTTATTGTAATATTATGTTAAATACTATTTATATTACGCATTTGAGTATTTATATTATATAAATATATTTTATTTTATAAGATATTAGCTTTTACGTAATAATAAACGTAATAAAAAATATTAAATTAAACATAATAAATCAGACTGCTTATAAAAATACTTAAATACTACAGACTAATATATAATCATGTAAAAAATACACCCAGACACAAAGCAAATGATCTCGCTCATCACACAAATATTTGTCCTGGTTGAAAATCGAACCCATTACCTGTGGTTTAGCAGTCAGGACTACTAACTACTAGACAAACAGGCCCGTCAATATTGTTGTGCGATTTAGAAATCATGCAAAATTGTACAACACCATTGAAAACCTATTGAGGAAATAAGGAAATAGTTCGCCATAAAAACTCGCAATCTTTTTATCCGACTACGGCGCAGCCAAAAGGAAAGGATAATGATTTAAGCAGTCTGTATGTTTGTGTGTTCACACTACCGCCTCAACCACCAATTTTAATGAATGAGATGTCAATAGGTACTTAATAATGGCTTAGGTGACATAGATAGTGTCAATTTTATTAAAAAAGTTCATGACAGAATTAATACCTCAGATTCTAACCTCGAAAAATGAACATGAAGTAATCGTCACGTGTTTGGTATCAACAGAAAGGTCTTAGTAAACACAACACAAATATGTCTACATCATATAATCTAAGTCATGCGGCGTTCTTTTTATCATAACTAGTGTATATGCGCAATCGGGCAACGAAAAACTATTAATATAAATAAAAAAAATAAGTTTAAAAAAATTTAAGCCGACTACGTTAAAAAATAGATGGGTAAACTGTGTATGCAGCCGCGGCTCTACCTTGACTATGTTTTGGACATATACATATATTGCCTTCATTTTAGACACTTAAACTTTTTTATTAAGAGTAGTTTTGAAAAACTAGAACAACACTTTTTATACTTACTTTGTACTAAAGATTATTTACCATCTGTTTGTAGGTGCTACGACCAAAAATTACAAGGTTTCATAATTATAAATTTTATAACTTGTTCACTTGTTTGAAATTAAGACAAATCTTACTCTTTGTTGTCAATAAATATTCAAAATATATAGTGTTTCCTTTTTTTGTAATAAACCAGAAGGTAGAAAGCGGCACACTTAAGTGACTACTTGTAAATATCTCGAATTTGGGCGAAACGATTCATTTTAACAAATATAATACCTATCGGTTGGGGCTTAGTAACACTTGGCCTGAGTAAGATTCCCAATATTTAATTACTTAATTTAGATCTAATATTACAAAAGTTATATGTATTTTAATATATCATGTGATAAAGTATAACTTAGCAGGTTTACATATGATATACGTTTAACATTAGAATATTTTGTTACCAGGATGTAACAAGACCTATTATGGTGATATTGGTCGCACATACGAGTTGGAGCTTCACCGCCCTCGGGAAGATCTTGTACCTCATATTTGCCTGCTAACCATCACAGCTGCTGGAGGCATCCACGGTGATCTCGTACAGGTCAGTGTCTTGTACCACATCACACACATACACACGTAATTATCGATATCATTACGTGTGTATGTGTGAGTTTACTACTCGAAAAAGTTTCAAAAATGGTGCATTTAATTCACACAGCCCATATTTCGGACGCAGTGCAGTCAATGCAATGCGCTATACTGCACAATAAAATAACTTGTGTAATGTATTTCTGTCTACAATATGGGCCTTGTTCAAATTTACAGTTGAAAGTACAATTCTTTTAGGGTGAAATAAATGGCAACCGTAAAAATATTTTATTCATTTATAAAGTTAAAATACGCTATTTAATTATGGCTAAGATAAAACAATTCAAGATTATAAATGAGTTCGTTAAAAAGGAATTTCATAAGCTAGAGCAGGTTGATCCTCTTATCTCAATGGCACGTCGCAAAGAAATTAAACAGACGCATAGATTTGTTTCTGTGAAGCGCAATATACTCTTCAAGTAGAAACTATTTAATGGTATATACCTAGTCTTGCCATAAATATTGTAATAAAGAAAAAAGAAAATTGTTAACTGCAAATAACATTTATTACTTTTACAGTGTGTCAGTTTAATACATAAATATAAAACAATTAAAAATATAAAAAGCTTATTCGAAGTGGTCTCCATTGGCTGCAATACAGTCCTTTAAACGATGAGGCCAGTTATCAATAGAAGCACGCACTCTTTCCATGGGAAAATTCTTCACTGCCAATCGTATAGATTGTTTTAGGGACTCCAAATTATCATGGCGTTTAGAGCAAGCTGTACTCTCTAAAACTGACCACAAATCATAATCCAGCGGATTAAGATCGGGACTAGACGACGGCCAGTCTTCAGCTCTGATGAAGTCCGAAACGTTCGATTCCAACCAAGACTGCGTGGACCGAGCTTTATGACCCGGCGCCGAGTCTTGCTGGAAGGACCATACTTGGTTATTGAACATGGTGATGTTAAGGGGCTTAACTACCTTCTCAAGAATGGTATCTTGATACACTTGTGCCGATGTTTTGATACCTTTTTCACAAAAATATGGCTCAGTCACTCCTTCATAGCTAACACCCCACCAAACCATCACTGAAGTCGGATAATGTCCACGTTGCACTCTGTCGACTAATTGGGAAGCTTCCTTAGAGCTTTGAGCATAAATACGGTCATTTTGTTTGTTAAAATGTTGCTCAATTGTAAAAATTTTCTCATCCGTAAACAAAATTTTTCTGTGACCTCCCTTTGCGTACCGCTTCAGTAGTTGTTTCGATTTTACCACCCTATTCTTCTTTAAATTATCAGTTAAGAAATGGCCAGTGCGTCTCTTATAGGCTGCAAGTCCTAAGTCATCTTTTAAAATACGCGACATGGTTCTAGGTGCTATCTTCATTTCCCGAGATAAAATCTTTTGCTTTCGGACAGGATTTCTTCGAATTCTTTCCCTTACTGCTTTGACCACCTTTTTCGTACGAACACTACGTGGACGGCCAGATCTTTTTCTGTCACAAACAGAGGAGGTCTCATTGTACCTATTAATAGCCCGGTACACAAACATTTTACTAATACCAAGTGTATGGAGAGTTTTAAAAATTGCATTTGGCTCCATACCTACTTTGTGTAATGCTATCACGATTCGGTTCTCTTTATCACCCCACACCATTTTAAT
This sequence comes from Hypercompe scribonia, assembly GCA_949316085.1. Taxonomy (NCBI): domain Eukaryota; kingdom Metazoa; phylum Arthropoda; class Insecta; order Lepidoptera; family Erebidae; genus Hypercompe; species Hypercompe scribonia. Next base: position 6,102,663 of record OX438972.1, on the reverse strand, counting down.
ATCGCAAAATATTTTACAATGTATTGGCGCCAAAATGAGAAAACACAATGAACAATCGTATAAAAATGACAGATTCGAAATTCAAATGTAATATTTTTTTATAATTAAGTGTAACAGTATTTATGGCCAGACTAAGTAATTGCATTGAAAATGAAACGAAATTTAATTACGTTGTCTTATCACCTGCTTAAAGTGATCTTAAAAAACATCCTCAAATGCAGAAATCGGATATGTATGATAATGCTAAATATAGATGAGTGAAAGGTAAGTGGCGGATAAGTAAATATTACGACCGGTATTTTAAAGTTATTAAAGTAATGGCAATGAAGTTTTGACCGACAAGTCTAATTAGTCTCCTTCATGCAGTTGTTTGTCAGTTAAACTAATATATTTCATAAATTTTAGCTATAAAAAAACTAATATCATGTATTGCTCACAGACAGAACTACATATGTGTTATCCCAGCATGTTTGACTTGTGGAAGAGGAGCCTTAAATGTTTTGTAATATTGAAAAATATTGTAGGATCTTTTATTGTAATATTGCTTTACTTATTCGAGCCTGTAAGTGGCTCGTGATAATATTTATGCCAATTTCCAATCACACGAGAATTGTATTCGAAGTATAAACTGCCGCTGCATCTGAACTGTACTGTAAAGTATAGAAATAGTGTGTATATAGAAATATCACAATTAATAGTATAACGCGTCTTATGTGATAGATATAGTACTTTTTTATGATATTTAAATTGTATGTATATTAATATTACGCTAATTGTTTAGATACTGAAAATAAATAAAGTTTGAATATAATAATATAATTATATCTAATAAACTGCTTCATATAGTGGCGTAGCGGTAGTGAATGCGACTGCTATGCTTAAGGTCTCGGGTTCGATTCCAAATATTTGTATGATCTGCAAATATTTGTTTCGATGTTTGGGTGTTTTCTAAGTATAATATGTATGTATGTATTTACAAAAAAAGTATTTAAGTATTCTATCAGTCAGTCTAGTTATCATGGCACAGGCTCTGCTTACTTTAAAACTAGATGACGTTGTGTGTCAAATGTCCCAAATATTTATTTATTACAAAAATATTTATTATTATTAAAAATGTATGTTAGCAAAAATAACCATAACGCTTAAGTTACAGCTGCTAACACTCTCTAATTGTAGTTCTTCTTCTTACCTATCTTTTCCTCTCAATTCCCAAAGTAATTGTTTAACAGTAATACGTGTGCCCCTAGAGTATATGTGGGAGCAAATTAATGTGAAGTAGAATGTTATATTGTCCAAGTTTTACTATATCTTGGACAATAAGTACTATCGAGCTTATATTGTATCACATTGAACTTAGTTATTGGAAAATGTTACGTACAGGAGACAAAGGAGCTAATTTTAATGTTAATAGTAAATAGCATTTACAGAGAATTCATAATTGCTGTTTTGCTTAATAAGTGAATGAAATAAGTGCAACCCTATCCGTAAAGTTGTACAAATTCCTTACAAATTATGTTGTCAAGTTGAATAAGTTTCTGAGCGAGCAACAACTAATTAAAGAGGATATGAACTGGACTGTATTTATCACACTCATAAAAGTATAAAACTTCAAAGAAAGAAGAGAAAGCAGATCTTAAAAACATAAAACAAAAGTTTGAATAAAATGAAATGTTAAAATTATGAAAGGTAATACATATGTAATTACTATCTAGATGGATGCAACCGCAACCATTGACTTGTAAACACGCTTGTCCGAACTGCGACCGAAATTGTCGCCTTACGGACTTTCTTGTCATATTCACAGGGTCGTATAGTCTAAATATACCTAGGTCGTATACCTATCTGGATAAAACACACTTTGATATAGAATCGTAAAAAAATACTCGTACTTTTGTGTTGACAAATACATAATATATACAATTATAAAACTTTGCGACATGTTTTCTTACCTGTAATTTTGAATCCAAGATACAGTTAGTTTGAAGTTACACACGTATTCAATATCGCTAAAAAAATATTATATATTTTATCTCATTGCTTATTTTATTACATAGGTACCATACTTATTTCTACGATCTAAGGATTTGGCATAATAGTTGAGCAAGCTCAAACTAAGCAGCTAATGTATAGGAAATTACAAACGGAAACAGCCAAAACGTATATTGATAGATGATACCATTTTCCTTGAAGGATAGACGCATATATGCAATAACTATCTCACTCAGTCTTCCCGGTGAAGAAATCCCGTAAGTAAACAGTACGGATTTTCCTTGAAATAGCTCTGAGACGGAAAATTTACGTTGCTTAGGGGAAAGGTAATTCTTATAAGGACGGCACACGTATGGCCAAGCAAGTAATACTTATGGCTTTCTTAACGATATTATTTTTAGTATTCTGTTTACTTTGATAATTATAATTATTCTATTTAGTCTATTACCATGTACATTTTAAGTTTTAAGTTTAAAAAATCTGTAATTTAAAAATGGAAGATTAGAATTTTCATTATCATCATCATTTTAACCAAAAGACGTCCACTGCTGGACAAAGGCCTTTTTGTTTAACGTGTGGAAACCCCCTCGGGCCGTCACCCCACCGGGGTTTACGGCGGGGTGGTGTGTCGGAATCGGACCGACTAAAACCACACGGTGTGCCACTCTGCGCCTGAGATAGGAGGGATCCGGGAACCGCTGCTATTACGACATCCAGATCCCTCCTAGCGCCTGCCCGCTACCTCGGGCACCATCTGCGGATAAACTCTCTATTTTTTAGGCGACGTACGGCACACACGCACGTCGCCCCCTCGCGGCTGACCATTGTAGCGGATGGAGGGGAAAACCCGTCCCGTCCACCCGCGGCCACACTCAAGGCGGCATGAGGCGCTGGTATGCGCGCCTCCGCCGCCCGGCTCGCCGGCGGCGAATTGGGTCCGAGTGGATACTGTCCTCCCGGGCCTTCTCCGCCGCCTCCTTCCGCGAAATTACGTCTTCGCAGAAGGTTGCGACCGCGGTAAAACAACTGTCGCTACCGACCATGGAGCGTATTACGGCCGGTAGCGAGAGATCGCCTCCAATAACTGCAGTGAGGACCCCACGCTGCGCCGCCCAGGCGGAACAAACCGCCAATGTGTGCTGAGCCGAGTCCTCACTGCAGTCGCAGTGGTGACAGGCGGGACTCAATTCCCTCCTGGCGACCGAGTGCAGATACTTCCCGAAGCAACCATGCCCGGAAAGAATCTGCGTCAGTCGGAAGGAAAGGGTCCCGTGCTGCCGCCCTGTCCACTCGGCGATGACCGGCTGGAGAGCCTCCACGGCGGCAAAGCCAGCACGTGGAGCCTCCAGCCGGGACGACCAACGAGCCATCGTGGCTCGACGAGCGGCCTCTCGCCACTCGCGTATCTCTTCGGGCGGGGGCCGAATGCCGCTACCCACCCGAAAGTCTGCCGTTCGCCGATAAACTTCGGCGAGCACTTCCGCCTCCAAATCCCACGGGGGAGTTCCGGCTAACGCGCACGCCGCCTCCGTCGATACGGTGCGGTAACCGCGTATGGCTCTAACCGCCAATATCCTCTGAGGGCGCCAGAGGCGCGCCCTATTCTGGGCGGTCAGAGCCGCCGCCCACACCGGTGCACCATACAGTGCCATTGACCGAACAACCCCCGTGTATAGCTGTCTCGTCGCAACGCTGGCTCCACCCAAATTGGGCAAAAGTCGCCCAAGAGCAGAAGCAGCGCCGACCAGCTTTGGAGTAAGCTGTCGGAAGTGCTCGTCGAAGAGCCACCTGCCGTCGAGGATCAGGCCCAGATACTTCATCTGGGCCTTAATCGGTACGAGGACCGAATTTACTACGATAGAGGCACCAGGGGGTGGACCACGACGGGGCCCATGAAACAAAAGGGCTTCCGTCTTATCTAGGGCCACCCGTAAACCCAGCGCCTCAATGCGCCCGACCACCAAAGAGACTCCCACGGTGGCCAGGCGCGCCGCCTCTTGAAAGTTCGCCCCCCGGGCCGTGACCAATGTGTCATCGGCGTAACAAATTACGCCCAGCCCGGGGGGAAGACGACCTCGAAGGGCCCAGTCGTATCCCATATTCCACAGGAGTGGTCCGAGGACGGACCCCTGTGGAACACCGCACGACATGGGCCGCCGCCTCAGAATACCATCTCGGTCCTCGTACACGACGGTACGCTCCTCAAGATAGTCTGCCACAAGCCGCCTCAGGTACTCTGGCACCCCGTGGTAGTGGAGTGCTTCCCTGATGCAGCTAAATGGCAGACTATTAAATGCGTTGGCGATGTCCAACGACACCGCCAACAGCACGCCGCCACAGCTCACTGCCTCTTCGGTAACGGCCCTCAGGCGCAACACAGCATCGACTGTCGAACGCCCCGCTCGAAAACCGAATTGGGCGTCCGACAGATCGGGGCCCACTTCGCAGAGGTGCCGGACGATGCGGGCAGAGAGTACCCTCTCAAACAGTTTACCCGCCTCGTCCAGCAACACGATGGGCCTATAGGCCGCTACCGAATCGGCAGGCCGTCCCGGCTTCTTTAATAGGACCAGCTTCCCGCTTTTCCAGCACTCAGGGAAGCGTCCGGACGCCAGGCTAGCGTCCAGGACCTCCCTGAGGTGGTTCGACATGTGTTCGAGGGCTGGGGCCAGCACTCGGGCAGGTATCCCGTCTGGCCCGGGGGCGGTGTTCTTAGAGCGGATCCGTAGAACAACCGCCCCAATCTCCGATTCCCTGACGGGCGGAACATTGTCCTCGTTACCCCCGTCGTCTCCGACGATGAAGACCATCGACGGGGGTGTGCTGGACAAAGGCCTCCCCCAGGGTTCTCCACAATGAATGAATGTGAATGTGAATGTGAATGAATTATGGATATAGAATAGCCTGCAGCAAACAATACCTTCTGTAGAGCCTATCTTATGTCACCAGAAACAAATCAGCGTCCCCTTTCCTTTTTATTTATTTATTTTCCTTACAGAAACGCACGCTTGAACAAAAATATAAAAGAATATAGTTGAGCCTTTTCAGGGCCCCAGAATGGTCGGGGTATGAGAAATGTGCTGTCAGAAAAGTCGTTTCGCGCTCACATTCAGCTGTAGGTGTAGGTATAACAAACTTTTTCTAAAGGTAATGCCAGCTACAATATCTTTAAACCGAGGATAACGTATAAGTCATGCAGATATTTAATGTGCGTGATAAAAAATGTTACTCCTTATTAATAACCAATAGGGTCGTTACCTATTCGATTATAAAGTTTAATGGAATTAGTGTGCTACTAGATTCACTGATAAATACGACTGTAATATTAGATTCGTTATTTGTTTTTTTAATTTCGTTACTTTTGCTAACTTATAACACCCGGGTTTTGTTTTGATTTCGAATAACTTTTACAGAACATTTTGACAAGTTGAGTTACAGGTGATTTGATTTTAAGTTTAATTACTATTTTAAAAATAATAGTCATTAAATAACGTTAACATAGGAATACAATATATCGATTTTCAATAAACAGTTACATTCTAAATTTGTTAGTAATTGAATTTATGAATGAAATTAATAATTAAAAGGCTAATGTATCAAGCTATTTAAAAAATTGGTAAATGCAACCGCAAAAACTGTATTTTATTACGGTTTAGGGGTTTTTTTACTATACTTACAATTTGCTATGATCTCTTCCCTTTGTCAGCGGATAAATGCAAATTGCCCAAGACCGGGATGGTTGGCGCTCCTTGGGGGAGACCTTCGTTCAGCAGTAGACGGCGATAGGTTGATTGATCATCCCCTTGTATCAGATAGGGCTTAGATCGTTACCTTAATTGGGTGTTCAAACGTGAAGGTAAAGTTGCTTTAATTTCTAATATTGCGCATCATAAAGTTGGCTCGGGTGTCATAAATTTTGGCTGTTATGATCTGAACAGCAATAGCTAGCTGGGGAGCAACCTTCAGGAAGATATACCCTGAGGTGCAATGTTTAATACATTTATTTACATATAATGATTCACATATAATAAGTTTACGCAATATGATTATATTTTCTTAGTGAAACTATTAATGGAGACGATATAATGTTATATTATGAGTATACTTGTTTTTGTTAAAACTTATGATGTGTCTGAAAGGAATTCAATGGAAAAATTGTGGAACAGTTTTTAAGTTGATTTTCGAGACGAGCGAAACTGATTAAAATGCGCTGTAAAAATAACGGTAAATAAAGTCGATTAGTAATGATTTATTTCATTAGTAACCTTAGCTTAGACGTGTCCCAAATAATTTATCAGCAACTGTAGTTTTTACAAGATCAGAGCTGTGGTCATAGCTAGTAGACTATAAGTATTTTATCAACAGTAACACACAACAAGTGATGTGAGTATTAGTTCTGATTAGATTTAAGTATCTATAAAAATTAACTTTAATCGTAATGTGCAGAAAATTTTGTTAAAGAGCACAACAGCAGAACGCGTTAGGATTTACAAAAATCAACATTATTTTATTCCAAACTTTATTGAATTATAATCAGAATCTACGATACGAAGTTTACACTTTTTGTAAACACGCCCAGTGTAGATTACGTTTCTTGTATTATTGTTCGTTAATGTAATATGTTTCGTTTATTGTATTATTGTAATCTAGTTCGTGACATTTTGGGGAACATAATCTTAACAAGCTACCGTTAAACGTACACTGAATATCTCGGCCTCGGTTCATCCATAATGAAAAAGAACGAGGCAATTTAACAGCAAAAATAATTTAGTTTAGAAAGCAAGGCCTCATTTCAGGCCAGATAACAAACTCGCTCGACCCTTTGAACCTCCACAATTATGAGGTGAGATCGTCCGCTTCAGCTAACCCCGGCTGTTGTATGTATTTTTAGCTGAAGCATGTTTAAAACTGCTTAAAACAATGTATTATAAATTTATGGAACGTATAAATACCATGTCTGGTGGTGGCATAATTTTACTCCACATTTTCATATCTATGTATACTTTTTTGTACAAAAAAATACGATCAATGCAACTGTGTATACTGTAATAAATAAAGTGATTTTTAACTTAGTGTGTAAAGCTGAATTAAAGAGCAAATAAATATATAAACATTCTATTTTCTTTGAAACTGTTAACAGTGTATTTAAGCCCCTGATTGGTTTTCCAACGATCGATATATCTTCGGCTGTCATTTACAGCTGACAGACTTGATAGAATTGTACCGATATTATCAAGAAATCTATTAATATTGCATCTAACCCTCTGAACCAATCTTGCGTTAGACGACTATTCTATGTTCTTTTCTATCAACAACGTATTTTGTATTGATTAATATTTATTTTTATTCGTATGTATTTCTCAATGTACATTTAATATATTACACACTAAAAATTCCAAAAGGAGGGAGTACGAAATTTAGGTTGATCTGATAGGCCTTTCAAGCAATATTTCCACAATATGTATTTAAAAGTTTTCCGAGTTTTTACCATCCTGACCTTGAGAGAGAATGCGTTTCATAATAGGACAGTTTGTACCAAGAAGTTTGAGTGTAGGAAATTAGAGCCGTAAAGTTTATAAAGTAGATTTGTATTAAGGTCAAAGTAGCATACGTCCAGATAGTAAAATTTTGACTGTACGGATGGCATAGTTTAAGCGGTCACTATGCTGCTTTCTACTCCGCTGTTGTGGGTTCCAATCTCACATGAGATCACTTTGTGTGATCCACAAATTGTTTTCTGAGTCTTGATGTTCTTTGTATCCGTTTCATGTATGAAAAGGCACCCGGAAACACAGATATATATATACATAAAAGAAAACATTGGGAATATTGGGATCTGAACAAACATTACCTTAATTTTTGTTTAGCCTTAAGCCTATAGAGGGCTCGTGATTTTATGGCACACAGATGCAACTGGTTTACGTCAACTAATAGTTGGATCAAAAGACAACCCGAGGTATTTAACTTTCACAGTATGGAAAATAATCTTACTGTTTTACCACTTTGTAGAAACTTTAATTATCAAGAAATATTATTATACTTTACTAATCTTTACTAATCTAATGTAAAGGTCACATAAAAAGTGATTTTCAGATCACCTGAAAGTATAAATATATATCGATTAGATATTGCGGCTGCTCTACATTACTGTGCAGGTACAGTTCTAGTGCTGTTACTATTTGTGTCTGTTGTTTACACATATTTTCTTCTATAGCTTAATAGTTTTCTAACTAATAAAAAGTTTTTACTGAGTAGAATGATGTTATTGAACAGGCATTATCTATATTATAATTACTAAGTCAAAATTTGAGAATCTCAATCTTTTTATCACTCAAAAATCATCAAATCTAACTAATCTATGATAATCTTTGAACTCTCTGTTTGTTGTGTTGGTATCTCTCCTGAGTAAAGAAATTCTAAATTCAAAAGTCTACTAAACACTTGAACCTAAGTTGTTCTATTTCTACTTGGTTGACTTTATTTAGGTTTTATTTATGTACTCAAGTAAATATTATATCATTTACTAAAAAATATTCCATAAAATAACACAACGTTTCGAGACCCAATACTCGGGATAGATTTCAAAGTGTTAAACAATATGAATCTAATGTATGCCGCCTCGTATATTCAAATTCCGTGAAAGTCAAAACATCCTTTATTAAATCCAGTCCGTGTTATACTTTATTACATTTGAAATTGAACATGCCTCCGTGTTCATACCCATTGTTTTATCACTTGTTTACGAACACATGATAGGATGGGTTTCACGAGCAACAAAGTTATAAAACATGCCACAGATTTATGTTTCAAATATTTGTTTTGTGTCTATATTAATTCAAATGTACTTTAAGGCGTATTGGATTTCTTTGCGTTGTTGATTTATTTAATATTAATTTTAAATCATACTTATTGGTTAAAAATAATTTGGTACAAATTAATGAAGAAGGGGGATAGTTGACGCTTGGTAAGAGAGGTTAGAAGTTTTAACAGAAACGAGCCAATTATTATAAATCAATTTTTTTTCAACCTTCATGATTGATGTCTTATCAGCTAAATGACTTATTTCATGTAAGCTATTAACATATTTTTTTTTTATCTGTGCGGTAATTCCCCGGGTGCAAACTCCTGGTGTTTATGTCGGCTTCGAACCTTACAACATCTCAGCCGGGCAATCAGGTATGACCTAGAAATAAAGTCGTCGGACCATTTACGCCTCGTAGATGTTCCCCTTCTAACAATTGAATTTCGGCTTTTCCTATTGTACTCCACTCTGATCGAGTTTGGGCTTCTCACATCCATGACGATGATAATGCTCACGATATTTTTCTCGTTGCCTAATTCGAATATTGTTTACCTTATATTCTGTAATTTGCATATAATTCAATTTAATTTATCTAGCACTCAGTTGTTACGGTATAGGAGCAACAACGAATACTGCTCCTTGAATTAGAATTTTCTTTATAATAAATTTTCGAGCGTTTATTCCACCAACAAACTTAATTGAAGTAGATTTTTTCTTGTTTTATTAATTCTGTGCCTAATTAATTGGATACATCGTTCGTTTGACATAAAAAATAGCGTAATAGGCAATTTAATGTATCCTGTGGTAATAAATAACGCTATATTGCATCATTTTTGTGTGTTTGTTTCGGTTTTTAAGTTACACTTTTAGCTCTTTTAATAAAAAAAAATATTTACTTTTTAACGGTGAAAAGACATGTTTCGAAACATATGTGCTAGCATGACTCGAGTAATACCACGGCCTCACAGAAAACTGATGTTAAGATATTCTTTCACTCCGTTTGACTGAGCGAGGGAAGTTACCGAAGATCCCCTCTCCAACCTTCTCTTTTACCACTTACACTCAAAGGACGGTAACTATATTCCTTGAGCTGAAAGTGTCACATACCATCACCATCATCCGTTCACTTTTTTGCGTACACCATAAAAAACATGTATTTCATTTCTAAATTTACAATAAAAACTCTTTCACTTCTAACATATTCAACTAAGCAATGTTGATATCTTTCTTAGAATACATAGTTACGTTTTTCTTTATTTTTATTGTTGACAGATGATTTCAATTTCTAAATCACTTATAAATTACCGTGATTCCAATCTGTTTCTATTCAAATGTAGGAATAATATAAAGTAATGTAATATAAATACGTGAAATCATTACAAACGTTTAGCAAAGTTAATGTAATTTTGAAAAACATAATTACTTTGTGTAAAGTAACTATAGTGAGTAAGAAATCGTTACTTAGTTTGATAACATAATCAGTACATAAATAACTACAGGCGCAACGAAACGCGTCTGTGATACCAAATAAACTATGAAGGAGTACTTATTACTTAGTGAGTATAAATACTAACAAAAATAAAATTAAAAATTTAATAACCCTAACTAAATCTAAAAATGTTAATCTGATTTTGTTTGTCACATTTTTACACCTAAACCATTAAGCCTATTTTAAACATTCTTTTAAATATGGAAAGCTACATTAAAACCAAGTAATATAATGTTTTTTTACCACGATAACCGACCTATGCGGGCGGAGTTACGGGCACAAGTTAGTAGTTCGTAAAACATGGATTTAAGCACATTATATTCTTTGAAATGTAGAACGTATTTCGTATAGAAAATTTGCAAAATGCTGTGTTAAACACTATAAGAAATGACAGTGGTAAAAAAATGCAGATGCCAGTTTACTGAATTAGTTCCAGAAAATCCAGTTTTAATGAATCTGAAAAGAGTGATATACACTATTAAATAAACTGGAATGATTTCGTTAGTTTCTTTGTTCCATTTACAAAGACAAAATCGAGTAACTTTTGAATGTAAAAAAATATAGACTGACGTATTTTACTTTAAAAAACATTTTGTGATTCCTTATTTACATACGTAACAGTTCATACACAAAAAGTAGGCCTCTCCTTACATAGAAGACTTTGGCATATTATACAACACTGACTAGGTACTTCGAGTCGTTTTCCACAATTTGTTACGCGGATGACACATTGGTCACAGCCCGGGGGATGAACTTTGAAGAGGCGGCGCACCTGGCCACCACGGGTGTCTCTCTGGTGGTCGGGCGTATTGAGGCGCTGGGTTTGCGGGTGGCCCTGGACAAGACGGAGGCCCTTTTGTTCCATGGGCCCTGTTGTGGTCCACCCTCCGGCGCCTCCATCGTAGTCAATTCGGTCCTCGTACCGGTTCAGGCCCAGATAAAGTATCTGGGCCTGTGTATACAGCGTTTGTTTCATGGACGGGACAGGTCTTCCTCTTCATCCGCTACACTGGACAGCCGCGCGGAGGCGACGTCCACGTGTGCCATACGTCGCCTAAATAGAGAATTTAACCGCAGATGGTGCCCACGGTAGCGGGCAGGTGCTAGGAGGGATCTGGATGTCGTAGTAGCAGCTGTTCCCGGATCCCTCCTATGTCAGGCGCAGAGTGGCACACCGTGTGGTTTTAGTCGGTCCGATTCCGATACACCACCCCGCCGTAAACCCCGGTGGGGTAACTGCCCGAGGGGGTTTCCACACGTTAAAAAAAAGTATTTGTTTCAAGTTTTCCTTCTCTTTGTAATGCTGTTGTCCTGCGTAGTATGTTCCCTCGGTCGGCTCTTACGACACCCACGAGGTAAATAGGGATAGAGACACTCCGTATTCTAAACCCACCGTCACATGGACTACACAGACACAATTTAAAATATAAATACTGTAATTGTTTTGCTTTCTATCTTTGCAACGTTCGTAATCAAAAAATTCGTGTTTCAGTAATGTGGTACTTATTACTACATCAATTTACTTCATTTTCGTGTTTCTCATGTTACAAGAGTTATGCATACAATACGAAACACATAATGGATATAAGTGCCGCTAGTTTTAAAGATATTGGTAAAATGGAAAAAAGAACCGACGAATTCTTAGTTCAATTTTTTCAATGGAAGGAAAGAAATTCTCTTCGAAACATCATGAGAAGATACGATTGTTGCGGAACTAATTTGAAATCGCTTTGTTATCACTCTAAAGTACCGGTGAGCTATTTAATTTCTTTAATTAAATGACTAAGTATCTTTCAGCAACTTATACTATAATAATAATAATATCCTCACGCATTTCACACACAGCCGTCTGATCTTAAACTAATCAAAGCCTGTGGTGACTAGACTGCTGATAAACACACATACACATACTCGTATTTCTAAATACATATATATTATAGCAGAATTTCACATAGAGTGAACAAATAGTCGTGTTCATCACACAAAGATTTCTCCAGGGTGGGAATCGAACCTTTGACATAGAAATTAAGAACACTAAAAGATAAGAATGGTGATTAAGTATTAAGTTGCTATTTATAAATAAACGTGTCACCTTTTTGTGCAGAATGTTCCAAAATGGGACAAGCCAACTTCGAAAGAAAATCAGAATTTGTTTAGTGAAACCAAACGATTGAAGAAATTCATTCATAAGAGAGACTCTACGGTCACTGTAAAAATGAAGGAACTGGAAAAAGTGAAGCTTGCTTTATGGTCTAATTTTTCGTTCTTTAAGAAAACACAATCAACAAGGACGGGTACGATCAACAAGCTTTAGGATCAAAACTGACTTCACTTCTAAAAAAGATATATAAACAAAAGCAAATGTCAATAAAGAAACAAAAAAAAGGTTCTAAATACTCTTATCCATTGTACAGGCCTACAAGATTCATGAATATTTTACTGTTACCAGTATTACCAAAGCATACACTAAGTTCGAGTGGTAACTTAAAACTGTCAAGAATCGCAAAAAACCTAAAAAAACTTGCAAAAGTTTCTGCAGTGACAAATTTTAAGCCATCGTTAATGCAAGGTTTATTTTCTACTACACCTCAAAATGCAAAACTTAAGCTAATAATACAAACCACTGAAGACCCCTTGTATAATAATATTGTAACAGCCAAGTCCCAAATGAAGAAACTTATAAATAATAATATTAATATAATGCCAACACAACAATTAAAATTACCTAACAAAGAAATACAGATGTTAAGCTCACCTACAAGTAGTACCCTAAACACAAAAATTGAACAAGTTTCGAATACCTTGATGTTTGATAAGCAAGAAAAGACTAATGATTCTTCAACGTTGCCTATTATCACCACAATGAATTTCTCAAACCAAGACATCATGTTCATGTTGAATGATTCTATTTTAAATTCAACAGAGCAATCAAAATTTTCGAATAAAGACAAACAAATCCTAAACTCGAATACAAGTGTGGTCCTAAAACCTAACGTCGGATTATTTTCGAATACTTCGATGTTTGATAAGCAAGAGAAGATAAATAACTTTGCAAATGATACCTCATCTTCGATTAATATCGCTACAAACAATTGTTCTAAACCATATATTACATCCATGTTGAATAATTTTATCTTACAGTTATCAGGACAATCAAAAGTTCCTAACAAAGAGAAACAGATTCTAAACTCAACCACAAGTGCTGCTTTAAAAACTGACGTTGATCCATTTTCTAATGCCTCGATGTTTAAGAAGCATGAAAAATCAAAAGGCTTTTCGAATGATTCTTTAACGTTGCCTTTTGCCACTACAATGAATTTATCTACACCGGATATGACAAACAGTTTGAATTATTCCATTTTAAGCCCAACACAACAATCAAAATTTTCTATCAAAGAAAAACAGATCCTAAGCTCGCCTTCTAGTGGTACCCTAAACACTAAAATTGAGCAAGTTTCGTATACCTCGATATTTGATGAACAAGAAAACACAAGTGATTCTTCGTCGTCGCCTATAACCACCGCAATTATTTTTTCTAACACAGATATTACATCTACGTTGAATAATCCCATCTTACAGTCAATAGAACAATCATTTCCTAACAAAGAAAAACAGATTCTAAACTCGACCACAAATATCGGTCTAAAAACTGACGTTACTCTATTTTCTAATGTCTCATTATTTGAGAAAAAAGAAAAAATTAATGATTTTGCAAATAACACTTCATTGTCGGCTTTTGTCACGTCAATGAACTTTTTTAAACTAGACAACACATCAATGCAGAATGGTTGTAACTTAAAAACGAGGCCTGTAAAAACAGTGGTGTTATCTCTCAGTACAAATACCTTAGAGCCAAGCGCACCAAATCTAAATTTATCATTTTGGAATCCCACAAAAAAGGTAGTCAAAGAAGATGAAAGTTCTGAAGAATATGACTATATACAAACTAGGAAAAAATTCAAAGCTGACTGTGATAACTAAATTATTTAAAGTAAATGTTAATATTTATCTATTATAACTGTAACTGTAGTGATTAAACATTAACTTCTGCTCAATAAAGTTTAGCTTTCTTATTAAAAATAAATACATCAGTACTAACAAACACAACATGCAATGCCTATGTTCCGATCCTTTTTCAGCATGTGTCAACTCTTCTTTTATATTTGTACATAAATACATATGTATACATACAATATTTATATCTGTATGCAAAGTATTTAAAATGTTTAACATCAAAGCTTTGTTTCTATCAGAGGATATCTTACGAGAATAATACATGAATACATGAATTAATAATGAAATTTTAACTAAATAATATCTTCCAAACAAACATTTTATGCCATAGACAAAGATAGTCAAAAATTAAAACCGTTCTAGCTGTTTTAGTCATGACTGCATTCTAAATTATAATCACACACCAAACATAGCAAATGATTACTGAATCTCACAGTGTAAACCTACTTAACTTTCCATATTTTATGGTATTCTATTTCATGCATGTACTCCTGCATGGAACGTTATGTTTTCGTCAGTGAGCCACTTCGAGATCTTTGAGGTCATCTGAATCTCTGCAACTGACAGTACCAACTCATCATACCAGGTTTTATGATAAGTCATTCTCTGTGCAGGCTATCCGACTATGAAATGCTTTGCCCAAAGCTTTAAGGTATCCCAAATCTTTGCCTATTTTTTTTTTTTTAATTATATGCCTAAACCATATTTTATCTGTTATATTCTTTTGTAATGAAAATGTAGATATTGTTTATATTGGTACAAATTTATCTATTTTTATATGAACCATTAGAATTATTGTACAATTTCAATTGACTTTTTCCCTTTTTTAATCTATTCTTGTACCTAATCTACTCATGAATTCGTCTTTTTATAGTTCAATTTTGCCATCCAAAGGTTGCCTGAAAGAAATAGATTTTACCGATAAGGCCGCCATTTGTACATGGTCACCCAACTGATACGCTCTTGTATATAATTTGTAAAACTTTTGGTGTACAATAAAGTTTATTCTATTCTATTCTACTCTAAACTTACTAAAATAAATAAACTTAAAAGACTACTACATACATTGTACATACTACATTGCTAAGTTTAGCAAACTTTTATTGAAAATTTGAAAATAAAAGACCATTTTAATTACAATATGGTTACAATTTTGATCATCATTAATTTTTTTTTGGTTAAAATTTTACATCAAGATAAGGTCTTAATTATGATTTTCAATCGTTTTTGGCAACATAAAGTTTTTTTACTTGGTATTATATTACATCTGGTGGTTACCATTAAAATGCTTTCTATCATTTACAGAGAAGGTGAAACAAGTGACCTACCAACCTAAAGCCTTTAACAGTCCACTACTGGACATAGGCAGTTTTTTGTCTATACTACACTGGTACTAAATAAACAGATCGGAATTTATTTCAAGTTGTCCATCGCTTTCCGATGCTCTTGTCCTGTGTAATTTGGTCCCTTAGTTGGCACTTACGACATCAACGGAATGAATACAGGTGGTGACATTCCGTATTCCCAATCCTAAACTAAATAAATTAATATTATATACATATATGAAACTAAACAAAAAGGAAAATAGGCTTCTTTCCGCTGCCTTTAAGAGGTAGAATATGATGTTTTCTCCCATTTGTAAATAATCACTGCTGCCATAAACCTCGCTTGAACTTTTATACAAGCAAAATTAATGTTACTATGTACTTTGATACACTTATTACATTTTATTTTAGAAATAATGGAAAACACTCTATCAGAAGTATGATAAGGCTATTAACTTGACAGTATTGCAAGTATCTATAGAACAGTCCATCTGAAACAATCTGAAATTTCGTTCAAAACCGATGGGAGTCGTTTGGTTAGTCGACATTTCATATTACGTAATTTTCAAGTCGACCGCCCATTCAAATGGGCCGTGCTCTGACGGGCCTGAATATCAATGTTTCTATCTATTATAAGAAGCCAAATGTTTTTCAACTTTTCTTTTAAAATTTATCAATTTACAGTTTTTACAGTTGTTTGAAATTTGCTGTTTAAATAAGTAGGTACACTTTTAGAAGAACGGCGTAATAATAGCACAAGAATACCTTAGTTTTGTAAAACCACAAAAAAGATGTAAAATAGTTTTTTATTCCACAACTAAGTACTTAGTAATATAGTATGTTATATAAGTATAGTATATATTAATATTACCTGCATATAAGAAGTTACCTTAAGAAATAAATTATATTTTAAGTAACGGACAGTAAAAAAAGTATCAGGAACGGTATTAAGTGCCAAAAACGTATTAGTCAATGGTAGTTTTTAGACGAAACCATGATGACTAAATATTTTGATGTAATTATTAGAACGCGTTGACATGATTATGAGGATCTATTGTTATAAGCATTTTTAACTAATATTTTGATTTATATAATGATGAAACTACGCAAGACAAGGCGGGGTGGTGTGTCGGAATCGAGACGACTAGACCACACGGTGTGCCACTTTGCGCCTAAGATAAGAGGGATTTGGGAACAGTTGTTATTAAGATATTTAGACCCATCCTAGCACCTGCTTGCTAGCGCGGGCACCATACAACGGTTACTACGGGTAAACTCTCTATTTAGGCGACGTACAGCACACGATACTTCATCTGGGTCTGAACTGGTACGAAGACCGAATTGACTACGATGGAGGCGCTGGAGACTGGATCATGATGGGGCCCATGGAACAAAAGAGCCTCAGTCTTATCCAGGGCCACCCGTAAGCCCAGCACTTCAACGCCCAATTAACAGAGAGACTCCCCTGGTAGCCAAGCGCATCACCTGTTGAAAATTTGTTCCCCAGGCTCTGACCAGTGTATCATCGGTGTAACAAATTACGCCCTTGAAGGCCTTGAAAGGCACAGTCGTGTCCCATGTTCGACAGGAGTGGTTGGAGGACAGACCCCTACAGAACACCGCATGACATGAGCCGCCGCTTCAGAACACCATTTCAGTCCTCGTATATGACGCTGCACGCACTTCCAACACTTAGGCAAGCGTCCGGACGCCACACCGGCGTCCAGAACCTCCCTGAGGCAGTCCGACATGTGGTCGAGGGTTCGTGCCAATACTCCGACAGGTATGTCGTCTGGCCCGGGGGTGGTGTTCTTGGAGTAGATCTGGAGAACAACCATCCATACCTCCGGTTCCCTGACGGACGGAACACTATCCTCGTTCACTCCATCGTTTCTGACCAAGAAGGCCTTTGACGGGGGTGTAAGATTCCCCCGAAATCGGATCAAACCCTATACCAATACACGTGGTCAGCATAGCCAGTACGCTCCAAGCCCCCTTTGGAGCCTATGTCCAACAGTGGACTGTTAGAGGCTGTTGCTGGATGATGACGATGAAATGAAATTATCATATTATCTATCGTGAATTGGTGTGTTAATACATTTTCAATGATAATCAATTTGTACGCCTAATCCATTACTGGACAACTATACGAGTATAAACAATGTATTGAATTTTTACTTACATCTTATGTATCTTATGTAAAGAAATGAATCGATTGATTGACTTGTCGATTGATAATTTTTATATTAATTTAACTTTTAACATTAACTCTATAACATCCATCTTTTGGTTTAAATTGATGTAATTAAACATTGATGATTAAAAACCTTCCGAACAGTTTATATTCTATATTATGATTGTAATTACTTTCATACAATGTAGGGTGGGCCTCGAATTAAATAACATTTGAAAAAATCATTTAAAAAAAATCATTTGATATGATATACAAAATGTTTATTTAAAAGAAAGTCCATTAGTAGAAATTGATTTTCTGAAAATTACATTGTCTAAATGAACACTGTTTCGACGTTTGCACTCTTCTACGCGAGCACTGAAATTTTCGAATACTCGTCGGTAAAGAGACCGCGAGATCGCCGACATCTCTTCGCTGACTTTTTCTTTTAGTTTACGCAGTATATTTGGTTTATTGATGTAGACACGATTCTTCAAATAAGCCCATAAAAAGAAGTCTACTGGGGATAGATCCGACTTCTGGGTGGTCATGGAATATCGCTTCGTCTGAAAATTAACTTGTCCGGAAACATGTCTTTGAACACCGGCAGAGACTCATTGGATGTGTAACGAGTGGCTACATCTTGTTGAAACCATATGCGTCGATTATAGTCAGCAAATTCCAGTAGCATCGGTCTCAAGAACTCCCGTCATATGTTTGCGTGGGATGTTAAATTAAATAAGATTTATAGCTTAAGTACATCCTAAAAATGTCAAAGTACAAATAACAATTACGAAGGTAACTTACTGCATATAAGCTCATTGGTAAACCGAACCAAAAAAGAGTATTTCGAATAAAATCCAAATAAGTCCTGTTAAAATTATGCAAAATCAGTGCTTTAATACAGATCTGTTGAAACACACTCGTGAATATTTAAATCCTGGGGACTCAGATTGGGCAAACATTTCGTTGCCATTGCCGTCTGATGCGCCCCGACTTAACAACATTAAATAAATAATTACTGGTTTCTAATAGCTACTTGAAATGGACGTCAGTTATCTGTGGTTCAATTATACATTGATATCGGGTGTCAGACGGATTTGACCTGTTGTAGCTACCCTAATTAAAATTTCAAAGTGCTCGCTACCCTAAATCTTGTAAATCTAATGAATAACTTAGCGAAATATCATATTAATTTTCGGTTTCATTTTACTTATTATTTGAAAATGATCAATAGAACTGTTGTACATTTATTATTATTGAAAAGTACTTCAATTCAGATATTTCTCAAGTTTAATAGTGTGAACCCGCATCCTCACTGCGTCACATGTAAATTGCCACTAATACATTTGTATTCACACATACAAGAAATACACCGCATCACTTCATATGAATAATTTTAAAAATATATTCCAGAATATGTAGTCCAATGCTTAGGCTTCGCTGATTTAAATCCAAAACAAACCTATCTGATATAGCTTCTTCTCCGAATTCATCGTTTTTCAACGCAATAAAAGAAATACAATATTTATATTATTTTCAATATAGAAACTTCGTAAGAATTCACCTTCGCGTGCGAAGTGAATAAAGATAAAGAATACCAATAGTCACAGATGGATCTCATTATTAAGAGAGTAGGTCAAAGAATATGAGGGCACACAACTGTGTATCAAAATGTGATTAAAGATGACATAAATTTTATATATGTCATCTTTAATCACATCTAATTTTTACTACTTTCACTAATATTTAATAATTTTAACTGATAAATCTAAATGTTATTCGCTCAAGTTGACATAGGTTAATTTAAATTCAAACAAAACTTTGTGGACTATCTAACGGGTACTCATAGGTGAGGTATTAATTTTAGTAAAACGAATAAAAAAGAAAATTATTTCATTGTAACTTTATTTATAACTTAAGGAAATAGAGCTAAGTATAGAAAGCAGGCGTAGCTGAGTTAGGGGTAAGTCACGGAACGCCACTGGCATAAATTAAACAAATCCCTGAAGAGGGATTGCAGTAACTAAAACTGTTGCATTATATCCACCAAGTTTCAACAAGCTTCAGGTATGATTACCCAGTAAACTACTTGGATGACTTTTTTTCTAGTTCATCACTAAAAATAAAGGTAACACAGAGTAGTTAAAGTTAGTCCGAATTTAGAAGATGGAGCCTCAATTTTAACTGATATTATTAAAATATAATTCCAGTTGAACTGAATGTAGAAAACTTTTTAGAAGTAAAATAAAGTGTAAATTCAAACATTTCATTGATAAAATACCAATTCATTTCTTTAAACTTTAAAAATTATATTTTTGTATACTTAAACATGCATTGTTATTATTAAGTAACTACATTTTTGTAACAACCAAATATGTGATCACGCAACTATTGTTTACCTATCTAAATTAAATGTAATTTACATGTATGGTATAACATGTTTAACTAGGAAAGTGATTAATTAAAATGATGTAAACACATTAATGCCTACACACATAATATATCAATTCACACTGACAACTTAGGTACTCGTCATTCATGACTTACTGTAACGTTCCGTTACATTATTGTATATACTCGTATGTAAATGTGTTATAGTAACATTATAATTTTGTCATACATCACTTAGAAATACTCGGAATTGCCACAGTCAGCTATTTTTGTCGTTCAAAGGCAAAATAAAATACCAGTGACTTGAAGCATTATCGAGTTGAAAGGATTAGAGTGAGTTTTTCTCTTAAGAGCATAAATCGTTAAAAAATAAAGACGCATACATACGTGTTTAATACAATTCTGAATAAATATGTTTAAGATGTATAAAAAAACTGTGTTATTTAATATCGTAATTGGCGAATCAATAAATAAAAATAACAGATATATAGTTTACTGTGTAATAGATTTTGTCTCCAAAAAATTCAACTGCAAAGTCTCTACCACGGAACGATTAAACACGGTGTAATAAAAACTGAGGCATCAAATTACATTTTAAGAACCTATAGAAAATAATTTTCAAAGTATCGCATAAATTTACTTCAATATTTGGTGAACAAAATTTGGTCCCATTTTAGATACGGTTTAATTTAATTTCAAACTAAGTTATTTTCAGCTTCAGATAGATTGTAATTTATTTGAAAATTACTTTTATGAGTTGGTGAAACATAAAATGAAACCTTGTTTTTACTTTGGCCTATTAATAACTTCAGAAGTTTTATTTCATGAACAAATGATTTATAAAGACAACTGAAAAAGTATTTTTCTTGGTCATTTTAGTTTTTGTTTCAAAGAGAGATTTCCAGTGCTTGGGAAACTTCATACAATCCGCAGTTATTGCAAAATTAATGAAGTTTAAAGGCATAGAACATATTTCAAATGTTATAATGCTAGACAAATATAAATTACATGAAACGTGAAATAGCAACTCTTCGACATATGTAATCACTCTCAGTAGTAAACTCTCGCTATTACCTTCAAATCACTATGGTAAATTGGTAATCAATTTGGTAAATTTAGCTTAGTTACAGTTTCTGCTATTTATCAGTGAAATATCATAAATTTGTGTAAGTTAGAATCATGTATTGTACATACAAAAAAAAACAAAAATACAGTAACAAATATTGTATACCTAAAAATATACTTTGTGCCAAAGCGAAAAACCCCTAATTACAAATAAAAAATTGTGGCAGCCCAAGATACAAGTATAGCTTAGTTTGGGTGCTATCGGCAAATATTGTACTATAATAACGCAGGTAAAAAAAAAAAAATACATTAATTAAATATTAAAAAAATGATTCAAATCTCTCACACGATCATCTGATCAAAAACGAGACATAGCTTGTGCTGTCTCAACTATGCTGCTGATAAACACACATAAAAATATTTCTAAAAACATACGTAAGTTATAGATAAATTACTCCCAGAGACGGAACAAATGATACTCATCATCATCACACAATTATTTGCCTTGGGCGGGAATCAAACCCAGGACCTTCTATATTAGCAGTCAGGATCATTAACCACTAAATCAACGGACACGTCAATATGTCTCTGACAGAATCTTGAAGGCTTCATTAATTTTTTCAGTGTACTCATAAGCCGGTTGATCATTCTTCACGATCCACGCTGACCCGCTCTTTCCATGCTCCATCACATGTAAAATGCCACTCACAGCTGATGCTATCCTGAAACCAAAACCCAATGTATAATATATATTAATAATAGATATTGTGGGACGTTAGAGAGGCACAAATGGGCCGGCTCAGGCGGATACCATGACCTTCCAGTTGTTAAGCAATTATTTCGTGACTTGTCACCGAATGAATGAGGTTACTAGATTTGAAAAACTCTGTTCCCTACTGCTCGAAAGGCAACTCAAAGACCGTCAGTGTGCGGGCGTAGACCACTGACCTTTAAGTGGTTGGTTGACTCGTTTGCTCTTTATGTCATAAAAGTAACATTGCTCTGATGAAATGATTATCTGAACACACGTTTCACAATTAGTTAGCTACTACACTAACCACCGACTGATTGGTGTCAGTTACTTGATATGTAATACTCGTAGATCATTAGTAGCATACGCAGATAGTTATTCTGTGTATTAGAATTTACATTGGATGTGTTTAATCTATCCTAGTGAATCTTTTTGTTCAGTACCTGTATTAATCTAAGATGATAGTGATATGTAATTATTATCTTTGTCATTTGTTCAATTTTATTTGGAGACGGTGCAACATTGCAAAAGGATTTTTCTTGTTTTCACTTATCATGCCCTTAAAGGCCATACGTTAAAAGAAATGATCAGCAACCCTTGTCTGTTTAATCTAAAAGGCATTAACTTTCAAAAACTAGCGGAGGCATTGAGGCAAAAAGCACTCTTTATTAATAAATTTGGCTTTTTACTCTAACAGCACTCCAACAGTAATTTCCTAGCGTTAAAAGTCTTTTGATAACTAAAGTAACATGATGTAGCAAAAAATGTTATAATATTACAGAAATTCACGAAGAATTTTCCATATAAAATTTAATAATAGTAATATTTGAAGAGTTTGTTTATTCGTTTAGATATAGTAGATGATTAATGAATTGATGCTTTAAGATCTAACTAGTTACTATACTTAATTTATCGGGATCAATGGATTAAGAATACGCAGTGTCACCACCCCTATTCATCCCATGGATATTCCTTAGGACGAGTGAACTCCGTAAGACGCGACTAATTGAGTAAACTATACAGGACCAAAATCACTTCAAAGACAAGAAAAACTTGAAATATATCCTATACTAGCCCGTCTGGCCAGCGTCGTAGTATTCTATTGTAGTATCGTAGTGTCCTATTGGACAAAACCTCCTTTTTAAGCAGAAGTCTATGACCAGTGGACTGTTAAAGACTGTTGATAACGATGAACTTAAATTTTATAACCGAAAATCGATTGGAGTGGCTTGCGAAAGACGATGACTAAATCTAGCAGTTGATTGCGGAAGTCTTTTGATGATGATGAAAGTAAATTTAAATTGTTTCCATTATTGAAATTAATTCGAATATTTTTTGTAAACAGATTTCTGCCATAATGTAAAGTATTCGATTTGAGATATGCGAAATTTCACGATTATTAGTCGAATTGACAAGGCGTGGAACTGTAGAGGCTAACACTAACTCTCATTCGACTTTGTAATATTATTTTGGATGATTAAAAACTCAATATTTACTTTTGTCTGATTTGATGTGGTGACGTAAGCCAATTAGAAGATTTTTTATCAAAATCCTCCAAGTTGCTCCTATCCCGTATCGCAGTGTCCGTCGGACCGAGACACACGGTCATCACACGAACGCCACTCTTTGAATGTTGTTCCTGTGTCTGAAAATGAATGAAATTTTCGAATACTCGTCGGTAAAGAGACCGCGAGATCGCCGACATCTCTTCGCTGACTTTTTCTTTTAGTTTACGCAGTATATTTGGTTTATTGATGTAGACACGATTCTTCAAATAAGCCCATAAAAAGAAGTCTACTGGGGATAGATCCGACTTCTGGGTGGTCATGGAATATCGCTTCGTCTGAAAATTAACTTGTCCGGAAACATGTCTTTGAACACCGGCAGAGACTCATTGGATGTGTAACGAGTGGCTACATCTTGTTGAAACCATATGCGTCGATTATAGTCAGCAAATTCCAGTAGCATCGGTCTCAAGAACTCCCGTCATATGTTTGCGTGGGATGTTAAATTAAATAAGATTTATAGCTTAAGTACATCCTAAAAATGTCAAAGTACAAATAACAATTACGAAGGTAACTTACTGCATATAAGCTCATTGGTAAACCGAACCAAAAAAGAGTATTTCGAATAAAATCCAAATAAGTCCTGTTAAAATTATGCAAAATCAGTGCTTTAATACAGATCTGTTGAAACACACTCGTGAATATTTAAATCCTGGGGACTCAGATTGGGCAAACATTTCGTTGCCATTGCCGTCTGATGCGCCCCGACTTAACAACATTAAATAAATAATTACTGGTTTCTAATAGCTACTTGAAATGGACGTCAGTTATCTGTGGTTCAATTATACATTGATATCGGGTGTCAGACGGATTTGACCTGTTGTAGCTACCCTAATTAAAATTTCAAAGTGCTCGCTACCCTAAATCTTGTAAATCTAATGAATAACTTAGCGAAATATCATATTAATTTTCGGTTTCATTTTACTTATTATTTGAAAATGATCAATAGAACTGTTGTACATTTATTATTATTGAAAAGTACTTCAATTCAGATATTTCTCAAGTTTAATAGTGTGAACCCGCATCCTCACTGCGTCACATGTAAATTGCCACTAATACATTTGTATTCACACATACAAGAAATACACCGCATCACTTCATATGAATAATTTTAAAAATATATTCCAGAATATGTAGTCCAATGCTTAGGCTTCGCTGATTTAAATCCAAAACAAACCTATCTGATATAGCTTCTTCTCCGAATTCATCGTTTTTCAACGCAATAAAAGAAATACAATATTTATATTATTTTCAATATAGAAACTTCGTAAGAATTCACCTTCGCGTGCGAAGTGAATAAAGATAAAGAATACCAATAGTCACAGATGGATCTCATTATTAAGAGAGTAGGTCAAAGAATATGAGGGCACACAACTGTGTATCAAAATGTGATTAAAGATGACATAAATTTTATATATGTCATCTTTAATCACATCTAATTTTTACTACTTTCACTAATATTTAATAATTTTAACTGATAAATCTAAATGTTATTCGCTCAAGTTGACATAGGTTAATTTAAATTCAAACAAAACTTTGTGGACTATCTAACGGGTACTCATAGGTGAGGTATTAATTTTAGTAAAACGAATAAAAAAGAAAATTATTTCATTGTAACTTTATTTATAACTTAAGGAAATAGAGCTAAGTATAGAAAGCAGGCGTAGCTGAGTTAGGGGTAAGTCACGGAACGCCACTGGCATAAATTAAACAAATCCCTGAAGAGGGATTGCAGTAACTAAAACTGTTGCATTATATCCACCAAGTTTCAACAAGCTTCAGGTATGATTACCCAGTAAACTACTTGGATGACTTTTTTTCTAGTTCATCACTAAAAATAAAGGTAACACAGAGTAGTTAAAGTTAGTCCGAATTTAGAAGATGGAGCCTCAATTTTAACTGATATTATTAAAATATAATTCCAGTTGAACTGAATGTAGAAAACTTTTTAGAAGTAAAATAAAGTGTAAATTCAAACATTTCATTGATAAAATACCAATTCATTTCTTTAAACTTTAAAAATTATATTTTTGTATACTTAAACATGCATTGTTATTATTAAGTAACTACATTTTTGTAACAACCAAATATGTGATCACGCAACTATTGTTTACCTATCTAAATTAAATGTAATTTACATGTATGGTATAACATGTTTAACTAGGAAAGTGATTAATTAAAATGATGTAAACACATTAATGCCTACACACATAATATATCAATTCACACTGACAACTTAGGTACTCGTCATTCATGACTTACTGTAACGTTCCGTTACATTATTGTATATACTCGTATGTAAATGTGTTATAGTAACATTATAATTTTGTCATACATCACTTAGAAATACTCGGAATTGCCACAGTCAGCTATTTTTGTCGTTCAAAGGCAAAATAAAATACCAGTGACTTGAAGCATTATCGAGTTGAAAGGATTAGAGTGAGTTTTTCTCTTAAGAGCATAAATCGTTAAAAAATAAAGACGCATACATACGTGTTTAATACAATTCTGAATAAATATGTTTAAGATGTATAAAAAAACTGTGTTATTTAATATCGTAATTGGCGAATCAATAAATAAAAATAACAGATATATAGTTTACTGTGTAATAGATTTTGTCTCCAAAAAATTCAACTGCAAAGTCTCTACCACGGAACGATTAAACACGGTGTAATAAAAACTGAGGCATCAAATTACATTTTAAGAACCTATAGAAAATAATTTTCAAAGTATCGCATAAATTTACTTCAATATTTGGTGAACAAAATTTGGTCCCATTTTAGATACGGTTTAATTTAATTTCAAACTAAGTTATTTTCAGCTTCAGATAGATTGTAATTTATTTGAAAATTACTTTTATGAGTTGGTGAAACATAAAATGAAACCTTGTTTTTACTTTGGCCTATTAATAACTTCAGAAGTTTTATTTCATGAACAAATGATTTATAAAGACAACTGAAAAAGTATTTTTCTTGGTCATTTTAGTTTTTGTTTCAAAGAGAGATTTCCAGTGCTTGGGAAACTTCATACAATCCGCAGTTATTGCAAAATTAATGAAGTTTAAAGGCATAGAACATATTTCAAATGTTATAATGCTAGACAAATATAAATTACATGAAACGTGAAATAGCAACTCTTCGACATATGTAATCACTCTCAGTAGTAAACTCTCGCTATTACCTTCAAATCACTATGGTAACTATGGTCAACTGTAACTAAGCTAAATTGGTAAATTTAGCTTAGTTACAGTTTCTGCTATTTATCAGTGAAATATCATAAATTTGTGTAAGTTAGAATCATGTATTGTACATACAAAAAAAAACAAAAATACAGTAACAAATATTGTATACCTAAAAATATACTTTGTGCCAAAGCGAAAAACCCCTAATTACAAATAAAAAATTGTGGCAGCCCAAGATACAAGTATAGCTTAGTTTGGGTGCTATCGGCAAATATTGTACTATAATAACGCAGGTAAAAAAAAAAAATACATTAATTAAATATTAAAAAAATGATTCAAATCTCTCACACGATCATCTGATCAAAAACGAGACATAGCTTGTGCTGTCTCAACTATGCTGCTGATAAACACACATAAAAATATTTCTAAAAACATACGTAAGTTATAGATAAATTACTCCCAGAGACGGAACAAATGATACTCATCATCATCACACAATTATTTGCCTTGGGCGGGAATCAAACCCAGGACCTTCTATATTAGCAGTCAGGATCATTAACCACTAAATCAACGGACACGTCAATATGTCTCTGACAGAATCTTGAAGGCTTCATTAATTTTTTCAGTGTACTCATAAGCCGGTTGATCATTCTTCACGATCCACGCTGACCCGCTCTTTCCATGCTCCATCACATGTAAAATGCCACTCACAGCTGATGCTATCCTGAAACCAAAACCCAATGTATAATATATATTAATAATAGATATTGTGGGACGTTAGAGAGGCACAAATGGGCCGGCTCAGGCGGATACCATGACCTTCCAGTTGTTAAGCAATTATTTCGTGACTTGTCACCGAATGAATGAGGTTACTAGATTTGAAAAACTCTGTTCCCTACTGCTCGAAAGGCAACTCAAAGACCGTCAGTGTGCGGGCGTAGACCACTGACCTTTAAGTGGTTGGTTGACTCGTTTGCTCTTTATGTCATAAAAGTAACATTGCTCTGATGAAATGATTATCTGAACACACGTTTCACAATTAGTTAGCTACTACACTAACCACCGACTGATTGGTGTCAGTTACTTGATATGTAATACTCGTAGATCATTAGTAGCATACGCAGATAGTTATTCTGTGTATTAGAATTTACATTGGATGTGTTTAATCTATCCTAGTGAATCTTTTTGTTCAGTACCTGTATTAATCTAAGATGATAGTGATATGTAATTATTATCTTTGTCATTTGTTCAATTTTATTTGGAGACGGTGCAACATTGCAAAAGGATTTTTCTTGTTTTCACTTATCATGCCCTTAAAGGCCATACGTTAAAAGAAATGATCAGCAACCCTTGTCTGTTTAATCTAAAAGGCATTAACTTTCAAAAACTAGCGGAGGCATTGAGGCAAAAAGCACTCTTTATTAATAAATTTGGCTTTTTACTCTAACAGCACTCCAACAGTAATTTCCTAGCGTTAAAAGTCTTTTGATAACTAAAGTAACATGATGTAGCAAAAAATGTTATAATATTACAGAAATTCACGAAGAGTTTTCCATATAAAATTTAATAATAGTAATATTTGAAGAGTTTGTTTATTCGTTTAGATATAGTAGATGATTAATGAATTGATGCTTTAAGATCTAACTAGTTACTATACTTAATTTATCGGGATCAATGGATTAAGAATACGCAGTGTCACCACCCCTATTCATCCCATGGATATTCCTTAGGACGAGTGAACTCCGTAAGACGCGACTAATTGAGTAAACTATACAGGACCAAAATCACTTCAAAGACAAGAAAAACTTGAAATATATCCTATACTAGCCCGTCTGGCCAGCGTCGTAGTATTCTATTGTAGTATCGTAGTGTCCTATTGGACAAAACCTCCTTTTTAAGCAGAAGTCTATGATCAGTGGACTGTTAAAGACTGTTGATAACGATGAACTTAAATTTTATTACCGAAAATCGATTGGAGTGGCTTGCGAAAAACGATGACTAAATCTAGCAGTTGATTGCGGAAGTCTTTTGATGATTATGAAAGTAAATTTAAATTGTTTCCATTATTGAAATTAATTCGAATATTTTTTGTAAACAGATTTCTTCCATAATGTAAAGTATTCGATTTGAGATATGCGAAATTTCACGATTATTAGTCGAATTGACAAGGCGTGGAACTGTAGAGGCTAACACTAACTCTCATTCGACTTTGTAATATTATTTTGGATGATTAAAAACTCAATATTTACTTTTGTCTGATTTGATGTGGTGACGTAAGCCAATTAGAAGATTTTTTATCAAAATCCTCCAAGTTGCTCCTATCCCGTATCGCAGTGTCCGTCGGACCGAGACACACGGTCATCACACGAACGTCACTCTTTGAATGTTGTTCCTGTGTCTGAAAACGAATATAATAAAAATACTAGCTGGAAACATTCACTTTTTAGGCAATCGAGTTTTATTATTGTGATCGAGATAATTAAATGGAACTCTCAAATAAGTGCCATAATAGTTTGGACATCGGACTTGTGATATAATGGGAGTTCCTGCGGGTTTAAACCCATTCAGTGTGTTACCGTTGTAAACTGATGTTTAACACAAGCATATACATATGTAGCTAGTAATAGTAACGACCCGCGTTGCTAGTGGAATGACGTAGAAAAAAAAATCACTCGAAAACTATTAAAATGGATTTAAGAGCTAATTTATCACAGTCTAAAAATCTCAAAATAAAAAAATAATTATTGAGAATTTCACATCTCTTAATTGACAACAGTAGGGGTACTAAAATATCACCAGAAGATAGAATCTTAGCAAATTCGAAGTTTAATATTTTAAATTAACAACAAAAGGAAGCTACTTCTAAGTCCACTATTATGCACGACAGTCAAGTTATGAGTTTATTTTGATTTTAATCTCAAAGATCATTAACCATATGAGTAGTATGTCTTATGAAAAAAAACTGAAACAACTAAATGTCTCACGATTTTGTGTACTGAATAGACTTGAACTTAATTCTGCTACAATGACTAGACGTAGTTTGATTTTCTTCTGCAAATAGGTTTAATATTTCGAAAAAGATATATTAATTCAAAGTTTTAAATTGTATTTTATATTGAAGCAATTACCTACCCCGATAGCCATACTATATTGAAGTACAGCAGTTTTGGTAGATGCGTACACAGGTAAGCCAAGATGGAGTGCCAGTAGCGATGATATATTAATCACAAGGCTCCCATTAGTGTCTGTGCCGTGGTCACGTCCCATCACTTGAAGGGCTTTTGTTGTACTGTGCACTACTGCAGTCTGAAGATTGATAAATAAGATGTTAGAAATATATAACTATCTCTATTGAAACACAAGGAGAAGGAAATTTTTTCCTTGTTATGATATTATGATTAACCTGTTGGTTTTGTGGTTAGAGACCTCTCTATATATTCTATTTAATTCGTAGTAATAATTGTATTATACGTAAGGTAATTAGTTCTGTTTCAGTGTAATTAATCTGTAAATGTTTCAAATTTAGAAATAAATAATAATAACCTTGGGAT
This sequence comes from Hypercompe scribonia, assembly GCA_949316085.1. Classification (NCBI taxonomy): domain Eukaryota; kingdom Metazoa; phylum Arthropoda; class Insecta; order Lepidoptera; family Erebidae; genus Hypercompe; species Hypercompe scribonia. The sequence goes on along the minus strand of OX438972.1, from coordinate 6,072,364 downwards.
AACTTGTCTTCTACATTCTCACTAACGAGAGTGATAAAAAAATAAACCAGATACATAATTATATCGACCTTTCACGTGGTGTAAGTTTATAGACTGAAAGTACAAATTATACTGGCCATGAAAAGTGGAAATAAAACCTCACGATGAGATATTCAAAGATTAATAAGTGTCAATAAATACTAGTATTAGTAGGTAGATCCATTAGATTTAATGTTATACTAATGATACTCGTTTGTGTTCATTTCATCTATAAAGATTACCAATGTTATATTTAATCCTACATTGCGATTACACATTGACCACTAACAGCTTACAGATAACGTGCAATTTTGAATGTCGTTGGTTGATAATCATTTCTGTGAAAATAACAACAGCTAACTTACCTATAGTTGCAGCAACACACCGACCTCTAAACAAAAAACACTCAAAGTAACTTTTGCTAGAACTTGCTACTCACAAAATTGATATCGACCATTTTCTTGTAGAATCTCTCGTCAGTAGTCAAAATAGCTGCATTATTTATTACTCCGTCTAGTCTTCGATATTTATCGAGCACATATTCATATGCATTGTCTAGCTGCTTTTCATCAGAAACATCACATTTGATGAACCTGGCTGTGAGTGGACCATACTTGTTAAGAAGTTCAAACTCAAGAAGGTCGCCTTCACGTTCCAATACGTCCAAGAAGGCAACGTGCTGAAAAAATTTCGTTAAAGTCGCTTTCATTTTCATATTTTACAATAGATTCAGTAAAATTATATCGATACATATGTATTATAAAATACAGTTCCTCGTCTCATTCATCTATATTTCCGTCTGATAATGCAGGGTCTTAATAAAAAGCTTGCCACAGAAACATCTACAGAACTTCGATATCACTTAGTACTTAACACAGCCTGACAGCAGTCGCTTCACGTAAAAAATCAAGGTCAGCAAAGTATCGTATTAGACTCGAAGCACATCCCAACCTAGTTCAGAAAAAAAGGCTCTAAGGAAGAAAGATCTTATTAATGTATAGAATAATGCATAAAGAAGGTTTTTATATATATATATGACGAAATAGTTGCGATTGCTAATGAAATTAATAAAAATCGTGCAAATCGGCAACTTGCCTGATACTATACTACTAACTATATTGAGATGTCGCTTTCAACGAGGTTTATTAAAATGTATAAATATAAGCTTAACTGAATACTACAACATGAAAAAAAAATTACCATAAAATATGCCTTGTTACGGGCACCAAACGGTGCTGTTTTAAAAAAAATCTAGTTAATCGCATTATGCGTTTAATATAACAAAATATTTGAGCTCTAACCGAAATATTATTTTAAAAACGAAACAACTTTTAAGTTGGCCAGTTCTGATAACTTTTTAACCACAAAGAACCAGCACAAGTAACAGGCAACAGCTGGGACCACAGAAGAACAATAAATAACGTAAATTAAATTATACAGTACAACGAATCCTATATTTCAAAGTAGATGCTGCGGCTAAACTGTTGAACAAACTAAAGTTTGGCTTCATACTTTTAACCGGGCTACTAAAAGTCCGTTCGTATTTTATGTATATCGTTTAACTGTATACAATATAATCGGAAGTTGGGCTCTTAACCCTCGTGTCTCGGAGAGCACCTAAAACCATCGGTCCTGCGCCTAATCTCTCCCCGCACGTATAGCCATCTCACCGGATTATGAGAGTGAAGGAACGAAGAGTGCACCTGTGTTTGCGCACTGTGCACTATAATATCTCCTGCTGAGCAAACTAGTCTCTGTTGAGACTGGGCGCCGTGGCCGAAATCATCATCACCGTCAACAAAGAATAATACATAATTTTCAAACTAATTTCTGCCTGTGTATGTAGTCTACATAACTTAACTATTTCAAATAACTACCTTACTTCTCGTTACCAAAACTTGAAGAAAACAATGAAATAATTCCTTTATTTTAATGAATGCTTATGTTGACAAAAATCTCTTACAAGAAATACAATTCTATAGAAACTACTTACACAACAAAATTTACTAGCTGTGATAGATAGAGTAACAAGTTATCTAAAGCGTAAATCAAGATTTAACAAACACACCCTTGCATTTTCTTCAAGTAATGCCCTTACTACGGCAGCTCCTATACCAGCCGCTCCACCAGTTACCAGAAACACCTTATCTTCAACACATGCATATCGTTTCACCAATTCACTTGCCATGGTTAAGTTTATTTCATCATTCACGTACAACAGTGTAATCACTCCGACTGAAAACAATACATTAGTTTATCAAATTCATTTTGCTGATATGGAAGTTATCAGCGCGATAAGGATGAGAACTGGAAATAAAAACTATGAAATGGAATTACATTTAATTTATGTTATGTTCATACTTTGACCGACAATAACATAATTTTAGTAACAAAATCACAAACAAATAGATAGACGAATATACTTTATTATTTTAATGTGAATATTTGTCGTGAAAAAATTAAAATATAACGTGAAAAATATTAAACTACAATACCCATTGCACATTTTCTTGGCCGATTGATTGTCTTCGGAATTTACTTAGTAAAGATTTTCAAATAAGTAAAAAATTCAAATGACAACATTACCCAGGCTTTTAACATATATCGAATGGTATTGCCCCATTCTTGTTATCATCAAATCTTTAGGATATAACAGAAGTATGTAAACACATTACTCATTATTGCATTTAGAAATATTATTCGTATATCATAATTAGTTTTAAGTTGTCTTTTCCGAAATTTTTGTTAGGGTTTTTTCAATGTATGATGATGACCTTTCATAGATCTGACTTCATACCCTTACTTGTTAGATGTCCGAAAATATTACTATTATTTAATTTATGTACTATGTAACTATCTAACTCGAGACAGCAGATTGTAAATTGTAATTTATTACATTTATATTGTTTGTAAATTCAATAACAATACAATAATTTCTGAAAGATATCCTCCCATTGAATTTAAATGAATTCAGAATTCAGTTCACAATGCTGGAAATTTAGAGGAAATGAAATAAGTATGTTACCATTCAGTCTCTAACTTTGATTGGAATCTTTGAATAGTCGTTATAACAATCCTAATGATAATAATACTTGGACGAAATAATGATCCAATCTTCAATGGAAGCGACTGAAATGAAAAGCTTCCCCAATGATTCTGTCGAGTATTCTTCTTAACTTTTGAGTTTTGCTGGATTATGCCTAAAATTTTTATGAATTAATCTCTTAAGATGTTCCTCGTCATAATGTATGAAATAGAAAAAACTCATAGCGTAGCATACTTATCTCATCATAGGGTATAAATATATCCTGACTCGTCGAAATATAGAACGATAGACCATGTATGCTCGTATAACAAAAAAGTGGGTAACGTTCCTCTGTTGCAGTTTCTGTCAGTTAATGACTGCATTACTTGCTACTCAAGATACGAGTACTATTTCACACCGTAGCTAGATAATACATAATGCTGATGGCCGTCTCATAATAACAGCATTGTATACAAGATCTTTTATGGCTCCGACTCTCTAATATTTGAATTTATTTTATTTATTTGTAACGACAAGCTTTTTTAAAAATAAATAAAGTAAGTAGGCAACATAAATTCACATGTCAATACCAGTGCAAGCACTATTTTAATATATGTATATAAAATACGTCACAGCGTATTTCTTGGCTTATCCAAGAACAGGCTACTGTTATTTATTTCTCTCTATTCTTGGATACTGTAGAAAATACATTACAATAAGCACAACCATAATAATGATAAGATAACTTTCTACTACATTCACACAAAACCATCTAGTCTAAAACTAAGCGTAACCGGACTATGGGTTCCCGAATTCACTACATATATACTTTTTTTTGGAAATACATGTATGTTATATATAAAAAACCTCCACCACCTTATTTCTAAGAATAAGCCTATGTCCAGCAGTGGACTATTTTCAGTAAACTACGTAATATCAGGCGTAAAATAGGGAGCATGTCGTGAGCGGCGGTAGTCGGTTGGGCGTTGTCGCTACCTATGTTGATTGTCCCTGCCCGGATCCGCGTAGTTTTTAACCTTGACCTTCGGTATTTACGGTCGGATCCCTTTCACTTATCGTGACAGTGTCTAAGTTGAAATCAGTACCTAAGGTGGTCTCCTTGCACGCGCTGATCTAGGTCAGAATATCGAAACGGACGGACAGAACGGACGGACTTCTTTGTGTTTCATGATAGTCACTATATCGGATTTGCTGACTACATGTAAAGTGGTTACAGCAGCTAGGATTGTTTCAGTTTGTTGTGTCGGCTTGCTCGAGTAAGATCGAGCTCCGGCAGTTTCCCTAGCTCAATCGCCATGTACTGACCATTACTTCTGACTCACATACACTCAAATATCACCAAAATTTATAACCATCGGTCTACGACAAGGATAATCAAGCAAGTACCTAACTGTGACCCCGGTAGCCATCGAGGATTATGACAAAGAGTATTCATGGCTGTTGATATGATATATTACACATAAAACACCCAAACTCCTAAATAAATATTTGCAGACCATACAAACAGTTGATCCGACCAGGGCATCGAACCCGAGACCTCAAGTACTGTAGTGGCTTACGCTGTCACTATGCCGCCAGGGCTATCAACATAACATAATAAAAAAATATATAATTATAGTGATCCAGCCAGATTTTCGAACATCAAGTGCTCCAATGTTTCATATTATTTTTCTCATTTTCACAAAATCCTAAACGGCTATGTCAATTTCCCAGTACTTTGACGTTCCATAGCAGTTCATTTCACGTCGAGGGGTTGACGCGGCGAAGCGCTTTCGAGTGCTGCGCATTGACTACGCAACAATAACGTCTAATAGTAAGGCAGCTAACGACGCTTTTTTGCATGTTTCATAAAGGAATTTTCTATAGACAAGGGCTGTGAGAGCATAGGGCTTAGTTGGGCTGTAGATATTGCAATGTTAAGCAGATGTTCTGATTTCAATTCTGGATTTGATCAGTCTACAATGATCACATTCGCTACAGTCTTTAAAAAATCTATAAATCAAAGTCTCAAAGTGATAAAAAGAACTAAAGTTTGCCCTTTCTAATTTTTCCTGTAGATCATTTCCACCTTCTCAAATTAAAATTGTTTCCTGTTTAATGATTTTTAGGTAAGGTAAGTAACTTAATATTAAAAATTACTTGAATACAAAGTTCTAAAAATATTTCAAGAGGAAAACCTGACGAGCTGATAATATGTACTGTTATATTTCATCTACTAAATTTTTTCATGAAATTGTGTTGAACTTGGATGTATTAGCAAGGTCATGTTGATTTCAGCACGACCAGGCCAGTACTACCCTCTCACAGAAGATCAACTTAAAACGACAGCATGGATGCTGTCGTGTTTCGTTAATGAGTGCGAGACCAGAGGCCCATTGATGCAGGGGTGACAGTAAGTGTGTGAACCTTACACTGCTACGAGGACTGTCATGCCTTTCGTGTCCCTAAGTAGGGCGTGAAAATTTTTCTTACTAGGCCACCATAGTATGGGTAACCATACTGCGTTGTCTGCATTCACAATGAGTATAGTGACCACAACACTTAGATTCTATTCATATTTTCCATCAAGCAGAGTGGAGTCACTTTGGCAGGCACTTAAAATAAATAAAAAAAAACCAACGTTCCTTTTTATCTTAAGATACTTAAATTTTGCATTCCACTTCTATTTTAATTATTTTTTGCTTGAGCATACCCTCTTTATTAACATGAACCGCAAAATGTGAAATGTAAACAAAAGGGAACACTTCACAGTGAGAATGCGAAATATGTCTGCTATGCGAGTGGATGCTACAAGTAAAGGATTGTTTACATATACTGGCACTGGGGACAAGTACAGCTGTTTCTTGTTTGTGTGTTATAGTCAGAAAGTGTAAATTCGGTTCTCTACTACAAACGCAAATTATTAACGGTTCATTACCTTACGTAAGATTAACCTTTTATACCCAAATTCTTTTTTGTGTGTGCCATAACTATTATGTAATATTACTCACCATGGTCGAATTTCTACGTTAGTACCATTATCTAACTATAATTCATATAACTTAATCAGTTCGTGTAAACTAACCTATCACTGTCTAGAATAGGTAGATAGATTATTAGGTGTTCAGTGATCATCTGCATAAGCCATGGATTTACCATGGCATATTCATAGCTTTTACACAACGTTGACATTATTTTCAACATCACACAAGATCTCGAATTACATAAATTGGTAACTAATCATTCATCATTAGTATAGTTTAAGACAACACAACATAAATGAATTAAGTTTCACAATTGAGATTTTTTTATAGTATCAGGAAAAATTCATAACTGTAAAAAACAATATTCTGCTAAGTCACACTTAGCAGACGCTTATGGTATATGTGGCATTTTCAAAATACTGTAGTTATATAAAATTGTCCACCAAAGTCGACCATATTTAAATAATATCGAAATATCAAAAGTGTGGGTATAATATTTTATGACAGTAAAACATCATTACATACTTACACAAGGGCAAAGTAACGGTCCAGAACTAGTGTTGTAATAAATCTAACTTATACTGCCAACTCGCACTCAGTCATAAATCCAACATTTTTAGGACCCAGTGCATGGATTACGAATCGTAAATCTTTCGAGTATATCCCTCAGGGTACCACTCCAGATACTCATTTTCTGTAGATGCTACGGACTTGTAATATTTCTTTAGTCAATCGTTGTAATAAAGATATTGCGACGTCGAGAATATTTTCTTGTATTAACTCTATCTAGGTTATTAAAGTAGATACATATTGTACTAAAACACATCATTATTATGAACTTGCATTATTAAATCCTTGGTGTTTATTTAATGACGTCTTATATCGTAATCATTTTTTGCTTATATTTGATCCAAGTTCTTTATTTTTAATTTTTTAGACGTGGCCACTCACAGATATAAAGTACTGAAAACAAACTTATTAAAATTCACTAGAAATGTGTCGATGATACTTATGAAGGGCCCTTGGAAATTTTTTCGAATCTATCGATGCAGGTTGCATCGATGGATTCAAAAAAATTTTGATCTAAAATAAAATAAATTATTAGAAACGTTTATTAAAAACTAAAAACAATACAAGACTGAAACAAAACAGTAACGATGATAGCTACAAAAGTTTGAAACTGTGGCACAGCTACCAACATCCTTTTTCTTGATTAGAAAGTAAGTTGTTCCAGATAAAACTAAGGATATAATACAGTTTGTTAAAAGTTTTCTTAACAGTTAATAAAAATTTACCTAAGTTTCAAGATCTTTTTTAGCATCTGACTATTACGAGAACAAATATAAAAAGTTTTGTTAATTGCAATTTTTTATTACGTATTCAATCGGAGCGGCGTTTTATTATGTTCAATTTCGGATTATATATCAGCTAGCAACACAGCTACACACAAAATGAGTACTAACTATCTGACAGACAGGACCTTGCAGATAGTATAGTGTGCTTTGGTGCGAAGTCTAATGGACTTTTCTTGCCAATACTTTGAGAATAGCACGTCGTCGACTGTCCACGAGAATCAAATAAGATTTAAGTGCTCCTCTCCAAGCCAGGCAGTAACTCATTACCGATTGTACAAGTGCAAAATAAATGGAAATTAAGCTATCGAATTCAACTACGCGAACTATTACTACTACTATTTCTAAGTTTCTTAGGCACTTATATACATTCTCTTAAGCGCACTTTAATGTGATTGCTTAGCTGATTGCGTTTAAGATTATTGTCGATAACAATATCAAAGTATATGACAAACACGGCACAGTCCAGTCTGATAAAATTAAAATCCATGTTATCGTCGCTGTAGGAATAAGTGTGGGCACGAATTAAGATAGGAATTTGGGATTGACTAGATTTAGTGGGAGATAGATTACAAATTATTTTCTAGGTCTTATTGACATTGACAGCAGTTGGGTAATGATAGCTGACACGACTAACTCACATATACTATAAAAGGTGTCGGTCCGAGCACACTACCCTGGAGAACACCAAACTTGACCAATTTTTCGTTAGTCAAATAGTTCTCCAGCTTAACTAACTATTTCCTGTCCATTTAAAAATTATCTGTAATTATATCAGTGATTTCTATCCGAACATCGTCAGTAGATGTACTGCTTTGTTTACCAAATGGATTATGAGGTGAGATATTAAATTTTTTGAGATATTTAGTGAGTCTAGTATTGTAATATAGTGTTCGTGTGATGACGGATTAAGTATACGTAGTGTTACCACCCCTATTGATCCCGTGGGTGTTGTAAAAGGCGACTAAGTGAACAAAATATGCAAGACAACATCATTACAAAGAGAAGAAAAACTTGAAACAAACCCTATTTCTACCCGTCTGGCCATCGTGGTATGGTAGGCCAAAACCTTCTTGCTAAAGAGAGACCTATGGCTAGCAGTGGACTGTAAAAGGCTGTTGTTGATGATGATGATAATGATGATGATGATGATAATAATATAGAAAGTACTGACAATAGTTATACATATATGCTGTCTCTGTTTTGTCACTCTCTAAGTTCTAACCTAGAGAACTTGTTATTGCATACTTTGCATCTTGACAGCAGTTAGTCGCTAAATGTTAATTGATTACATCTACTAAGTAATAATAATTTTGAAATTGGTGTACTAATTTTCTCCAAGGCGGCATACTACCCGCTTAATGAATTTCCATGCAGCTTTAGAACTCCTTGTTCTTTGAAACTCGTTATGTTCATATTTAGTTCGACCTTTTTCAAGAGTTTCTTGTAAACGACAAGATAACTGTAGAATATCAACGTATGTGTCACAAAATCAAATTATTTCTTAAGAAGTCTGTCTAATATGTCTTTGGCACATACGCATCTCAAAATGATCCACAGTAACACGTTTTTTTACCAGCATCGTGTGAAATATAGGAATGGAATTTGCTAGTGGAGGATATTATGGACACAAGTGATTGGATAGCTGCATTTGGGTTTTGGTATGACAGAGAAATTTATGTAATTGATACATTCATCTACTGCTGGAATGTTTATCTTGACATTAGAGTAATGACAATTTTTTTTTTAATTTTGACAATTTTTTTTTTAATTTTGTTTTGCAAAAAATGATCATAGGAGCGTTGTCTGTTATAATAGAGTCCGGTACTAATCTAGTGGTAGTAGTTGGAGAATGATGATGATGATGATAGAGTATACTCTGTCATTTTATCTTCCTTATAAGGAAGATAATGTAATGTTAACTTCTATAGTTCCATATCAGTAGAAATTCTACAAGTAAATCTATCTTTATCATTATTTTTCAATAAAGTTTCAAGTGTTTTTATAGTTGGTACTTTGTAGACACGACCTTTTTACGTAAATGTCACCAGTACAAGTAAAGAATAATAGCAAAGAAAAAGTGTTTCAACGTGGCACAAGCCAAACAAAGCAAGAGGGTTGTGGGTGTCTCTGCAAACAAATCTCATATCCTAGACTTAGGGCTGCTTATAATGCACTTTTGAATTATTTTGTGCTACAGTTTACAATGAATAGTTCTAAAGAAATGTTTGAATCGCTACCTGCATTCTACTGTAAGACGTCAAAGATTTTAAAAAAAATATTGTACAAAAGGTTTCATCACAAATTTTAATACATTTAAATTTTAACGAATAAATAGGTCAAAAAATAAATTTTAAAATATAACCAACACAAGGAAAAATCAGCTCTAGGTATTCTTTCAACCCTAAGTTTAACAAGCCTTTTTATTCTGGTCGACACTGGCAAATACAAAAAACGCATTTCACCGTGAAATGCTCGGGGCTCAAGTTTCACGTGTGAATATAAAGAAAACAAATATGCTGTAAAGATTTTGTTGGAAGAAAAGGAAGTTAGCAAAAGGAAAGTACAGGTGAATAGCGTTGATGTTTCTGTGCGCAGATTATTCGAGAAAGGTGTTTCATGTATTATTGAAGTATATTTTTCCTTTATAATAAAATGAAAATGTACAGAGTAGATGACAAGTATTAATTTATCGTACGGAAGGTTTCCAATAATAAAGGCAAGTTAACAGTACTTTTTCATTTTGATGTTTCATTTCAATGAAGAACGTAAAAAGAATAGAACAGACAAAACTTAGGTGCCTTTTTACACACACATACCCATGATAAGTGTTAATAATATTCATATCAAGAGTCTTGTCGGTTATAAAAGTTCTCGATATCTTGACTTGTATTCAAGGAGAGGCCTATGTACAGCAGTCGACTGTTAAATACTGTAGATTATGATAATACTGGTTTTCAATATATTTGAAACATTTTGAACCACAGTCAGAGCCAATGCATAATAAAAATATTCTTTTATTTCATAAATGGATCCAAAGAACTACACGTATTACATCTTTCGCTTAAAGCATAAAATAAAGGAATCTTCAGACCCCCTTCTTTTCCCAACATTCAATTATTGTTGAGCTACGAGTACAATGGATTATGACTTTTCATTATTAATGTCACTGTCTTAGTCGTGACATCACAAGGAGGATTCATTATGTCCCGCTTGTTGAAAACTGCTTTTAACAGGCGTGGCAAAGCAAATTGCATAAAAATAATGTACATGACATTTTTTATAGAAAATTTCAGATAATGTATCCAATATATTCTTTATAAAATTTCCATACGCATCAGTAGTACTATTTTCACAGTATTAAATTTTATAGTGGTCATGAAAATGATGTTTTCACGATTTAATTTTTTATTAATTCAAATAAAGAACTCATTTTGAAAACACTGCCAGATGTGAAACATTTAAATTATTTTGTAGAAATAGGAAGTATAAAAATCAGTCTGATGTTCAACGAATGAAAGTCGCAGAGTTACTTGTGCATGGCGTCGCCACATCACATTATATTTATTAAAATACACTAGTATACCATGGCAACGAATCGTCACTGTCTGTCTAAGCATCCGTCTTAGATTGTCACATTAATAAGTAACTTCACATAGATAAAGCGCATCTTGTTTCACTGCCACAGAAATAAATAAAATGCCAAGAATAAAGTAAAATATACAGGATATGCATTTTGATAGACTGAAATGCAATTATGTTCACTGGAGCCCTCATAAGTACACATGTGTGTCAACAATTCACTGGAATACTTGCCAGTCAACAGATGGTGACGGGGTGCAAACAATGCTCGACAGTTCTATAACAGAGAGGCCGAAGAAATATAAACACTAGAATATTCCGCATTGATTTTCAGAATAAAGGTTTTTTAAAATGTAACTATTTGAACCTTTGTCCAAGTCTAACTAACTTAACAGTATAGTAACTTTACGGTATACAAAGTTTATGTATTTAGAAGCGAGATCAATAGATGCACTATTTCTATTTTGTTAAACTCTGTTTTTTTAAAATCTCCATAGACATAAAAGTTTTCATTTCACACTTAGTATAGAAACAAGCGGATAATAAATTATTTCTAAATATTTTTATTTTAAATTCATTAGCACCCAAGGCCATTTATTGTAAGATTTAATCTCAATCTCTGGTCACGATACTCATTGAATGAGCTGTTTATTTTTTAATAAGTTGTAGAATGGAAAAACATATTTCAAAACTTGAGAATTTATCAAGTTCTTCTGTTTGGAATTAAAAGCATCTAAATCTATTTAACATATATTTATAAACTGTCTGAAAATATAAACTTGTTCCGTGAAATCTTAAAAATAACTATATTTTCATTCCTGAGCTCTCTGAGACTAAAACAACTCTATATTTTTGCAGTCATAATTCTGCATCACACAACATGCAAAGCCGTTAAAGCATGCGCTCACAAGTCCCTCATCGAAGATTACGAGTTCAATTTGAACCATATAACAATATAAATCTAGTTTACAACGAGGAACTACGGTCCAACGAAGAAACTGTGATTAAAACGGTTTCACGAAACTTTGACCAAGTTTCGAGATAGGTAAAGTTCTGCCCAAGTTGTTGATGTGGTTCTAATGCACGAGTGAGACTTGTGTTCACTTCGCTTTGGTATTACTATAAATTCATTAGGCGGAGATACTTAAGTTGTGAAGATATATAGTTTTGGACATAAAAAGGCACGGTGTAATGGGCGAGCGGGTTTTAAAGTCTACAACTATCTAATTTTTATTTTCAACGTTTAAGAATCACAGCGACGACAGTAAGAAATTTACATATAAAATTTATCTCCGAATACAAACACTGTCGAAAATGCATTTAAATCAAACTTCATTGTTACTGTGTATTATGCACAGGAATATCAAACTAGATTCCATGAAACCAATCCGTGTCCAATATGAATTCGTAATAACACTATTCCTACTAATGACTTTTGACTGCACTACCTCTGTATCGCCTTTATTACATTCTAATCGCGCTAAAATAGCGTGCTAGCTTTGAAACTGAAAATCCATTGCATTACAGTTAATAATCACTATTACTGACATAACGTAAACTACATAAAAGATCTATGAAGTTCTTTAAAATACGTCTGATATAATTGTTAATTTTTTAATTAATTTTATATTAGCGTGACAATAGAATAATAAAAGATAAGTGAAAAATAATCAAGAATAGTTTTTTTTGAAATTTACTTTTAATTTATGGATTAGTACTATTATTAGCAGATTAATAAACTTTTCGCTTATAATATAATAAAAATCAGAAGTAAAAATAAAATTTACGATGTATTTACAAAAGTGAAACTGGTTTTTTAACCACGTCTTTTGACGATACGGCAATAAAAATATATTCGATTGTCAAAATACAAAGATTATTGAGTGTCTCAATTCAATTTTAAAAATACTTGTTATGAAAGAAATGATAGAATCTTGATATGTTAGACATAACTTCCCATATAATTTTTTTAGGAGGATTTCTACTGTTTCATACATTCTTAAGACACAAATTGAAACGCCACAACGCATTTCCGCCAACAGTAGCACATTTAAATTTCATCAAAGACCCGCGAGAACATCCCTAGCGGTGCAAATTTGTATTTTCTGCTTGAGAGAAGCGAATATGAAGGGATATGTCTCTCACATTTCGAATCCTCGTCGCCGATTCGTATTTCATTTTCTACACATCAGATTCCGTTTTGTTGATTCTACTGATATTTCAGGGATCGTTTATAGGATGATATTTATTTCTTCTCATGTTTTGTTTTTGTTTATTTTTCCTAAAACCATTTCGTAATAAATTCAAGGATTAGGTATTAGTAATACTAAATTAAAGTTTTAATAATAGCAATTGTAATATTTTTATGTACACTACATTACATCTGTCTACACTATGATATAGAAGTTAACATAATAATGAATAAAATACAGGCGTAGGACAGTCTGTCAAAACACGTTAGACACTGTTAGGAAATAGGATCTGCAGTGAGCTCAATAAAAAAATATGTTTATTATTCTTATTAAAATCGTTATATAATAATCTAACAAATATATACTTACTCACTGTTAAAAGTAAAAGCAGCAACAATTTATGATAACAAAATAACATACAAGAGAGACTAGCAAATAATATGTTAGACACTGTTTGAAAATAAGATTTGCAGCGAACTGAATAAAATAAGATTTAGACTTTCTTTGTTGCACCTAAGCATAAATTCTCGATAAAACTGAATCCTTTACAACACTTTATCCTATACACACAGAGCGAAGATGCAATTGGCGGCCACAAATTACGTTTGCTTGGTTGCCTATTTTGATGTCACTAACTTTGTACAGAATAAAGCGAAATTTTTTTTCATTTTACAATTTCATTTCATGAGATTATATTATTAATACTTCAGCGTTGGATAAAATATGAGGTAATGTGCAATAAAACAATTTATAAAATTTTTTTGTGGCATCGAACGCTTTAAATTGTGTTGTTTGTTTCTATATCTCAATGGCAATTTTTTTTAGTTTTCTGATTTAAGCAATCATATTATTATTCAAGCAACAAAGCAATATTTTTAAATATTATCATCACCCTTTCAGCCATTTCTCAAATTTGATTGGGATTGGCTTTCAGTCGACTAAAACCTGGCTTCTAATTACTATGTGGAGCAACTTTGTTTTACGATAAGAGCCTATCAAAGTGACTCTACTCGGCCTGATGGAAAGCACGAGTAAATCCAAGAGTGGTGGCCGCCATACTCATTGCGAATGCAGACAATACAGCATGGCGATCCACGCTATGGCGGCCTAGTGAGACGCTTCTTCACGCCCCGCTTAAAGGAGCCAGAATCGTGAGAGGTGAACACGTGGCCTGGTAATGAGTTTAACGACTTTAACTGATTTGCACAGGGAGGAAGACTTTAGGTTATCTGTTTAGTTTGGGAGCGTATGTTTACCATTCTAAAACGATGATTTTCCTAGGCCAGCACGAGTTGTCCTGTAGAAGAAGGAAAGTGGGACCAATGAGAAGAGTTCGTCAGAACACTCTTTATGATAAAGATGATAGAGGACTGCCATAGAGGCGACATCTCTTCGGAACTACAGAGACTCGAGGGATTCAGTGACTATGGGGTTGTTGATAATTCGGACTGCTCGCCGTTGCAAATGGTCCAGAGTGTCCAGCAAATACTGCGCGTATCCATCGTAAAGATAAGAACAGTATTCTACGCAGGAGCGAACCTGACATCCAAAAAGGAGACACAGATGCTCGGGTGTGAAGAACTGTCTCGGACTACCATCAGATCTCCACAACCTAAGTAGGTTCTACGTGAAATTAAAATTCTGTAGATAGACTGCTATCGGATTTCTTAGGGTTCCAACCACCTGTAACAATTGCAACATATATTTGTATAACTACCACGACCGTGCCACAACAACATAAACGTACTAGTGGCAAGAAGTTAATAATAGTCACCCATACACAAATTGACCTGATCAGGCGTCCTTAACTTTACAATAAACTAACCTACTCGATTACCATTTTGTTACGAACTATTCATATTATTAATTATGCAACAGTTATATATTTAATTGTCAAATTTGTATAACATGTTTTATTTTAAAATCCTTATGTGGCTTACAATAGGTACTATAATGAATAGTAATACAACCTACACATTGGAACCAACGGAATATAATTTCGGAAATGAAACTCGTGCAAAATGCAATTCCATCACTTTTCCAATCTCAGCATTTCGCAGCCAAAGTGCTCCACACCATTCAGTGGTAACATGTGATATGAAATTTTAGAACGGTTCTATCATAAGCTATTTAATGTGTTCTAATACAGAACTTGCAAGTTCTTGTTAATAATTCTTAAAATCTATACTAATATTAATAAAATGAAGTGTCAGTTACTTTTTATTTAACACTCCAAGTTTTAAATCAAAAATTTAAATATTTTACGTACATTTAATGGTTTCATAAGATAAAAGCTAGATGATTATTTTGCGATGAACAAAAGCACAAAAGCATTTGAAACTATATAGTTTGCCCCCTGTGCCTTCTACAACTACTTTCCAGTCTAAATTTTCCATATATGTATATAGAAAATTTAGACTGGAAAGTAAATTATCTTATAAAATAAAATGTCAAAATGCATGAAATATGTAGCATGTAATATATTATTCTTTTTGTAACTACCTTTATGTCTAATATTTTCATCCATACAAAGTTTTAGCAAGAGATGGGATTGCCCAACTTCCACACTTTTATCCAAGAATGTTCTTTAGTCTTAATCTCCGTTGATTAAATTAAGTAACGTAAGTTTTAAAAACTGTTCGGGATTGTGTAAGAATACCTACCTACCTATCTACCTTGGCCACATTGTCGAACTCGGCTGGCGTAACTTAGATCGAAAGCCCGATAAAAAGATTCATCTAGGCTGAAATATACGTCAAAGCTTCGAGTTGCCGATACCACAATCATTAAAGACTTTTAAGCAGTGCATCTTATCCGTAATGACACACAGAGCCGAGGTATGGACACTCACCAGACTGGTCCACAAGTTTGAAGTTGCTCAGTGTGCGATGGAGCGTGCGATGCTGGGTATTTCTCTGTCCGATAAATTTCATAACGAGGCTATTCGACAGGGAACTAGAGAAACCGACATCGTACGGAGAATCGAGAAAGTGGGTCAATTATGCCTTCAGGCGAATCTATGGTCGCTGGAGCTGAAATGTACTTTCGTGGAAACCACGAATAGGCAAACGTAGTTTATGGTATCCTGCGGCACGATGCATCGACGGCGCAAAGAAAGTGGCAGCGGATGGATGTATATTGCCCAGGACGCCGATAGATTGATTGACAGTAAACTGCAATAAGTGTTTTAACTTAGATTAGATTAATAAACGTAAATTCAATGCTATCTAGCGTAAAAGTTTTCGAGTAATTAAATTATACAACTGAAAGCAATGAATCTAGGTAGCTTTTATCTATTAAAATATCTATTAAAAGCTGCAAATTAAGAACAGGACAAGGGGAGAATATGCCCCAAATGTTAGTCGTATAGCATGTACTATATCCTACACACACATTGCTATCTGATATTTCAAGGTATGTTTATGTGACTCGAGACCAATGCTCTTAGTATATCACGCTTCTAGAAATCTCTTTAAGTTTAAATGCTCCGTATTAAGCGGCGTTCCATTTAATTGAACCATTAGGGAAGTGGTCTCAGTCTAATTTACACACGCAGTTAACTTTGCCATGGAGTTGGAATAGTAATTTAGTTAATACAACAGACATTATAACTTTCTGTCTAACAGATAGTATCTGCCATATATTAAATTTAAACTCATATCAAGCTGAGTGAACGTAATATCCATTATACATAACAATGAAAAACAAGATAACATATCGCAGCACAGATTGTATATTCTATTTCTAATCACTTTTGTTACTAGTTTATTACTTTTTGAATGATTACTATGTACAAATAACTAATACGAATTCAGATACGAGTAGATGTCGTCTTTCTTGTTATTAGGATAAACACAGCTCTTATACCATTATAAAAATCTGACCAGATAATTTACGGTTTTTTGTTAAGTGATATAACTTTTTAAGAAAATAAAACCACTCTTATATTTAAACATGACACATTTCTGTTCATTTTGATGTAGTTTCAGTAAAGTCATGTATAGAGTCTTATTCAAGCCTACTAATCGCCTCGGAACTCACTGTAAATGGCACATTCTGTATCAATTTTAGTCAGTCTCCACTCAAACTGAACTTAATCGATTTAACTCATTCTATATCGTTATTACGGAAAACACGCCATCCCCTCGAAAATATTAACTCATTTATCATTAAACTCATCACATTTAACGTTTCCTGGCAAGAGAGGTCACCTCCAAAATAATGATCTGGGTGCTAACGGTAGATTATTAACACTGCTAAATCTAGAAGTTAACGAACTTTCTTCACCGGTGTGGTTGAAAAGCTAAGCTCTCTTGCTACGCTGCGGTTTTCGTGTGCAGTGTGCCGACTATCACTATCAAATGATCTGGCATTGTCTCAAATGTATGAATAGAAATTCTAGTTCGGTATTTTAACCTGTATTATAACAAAGACGAACAAAATACTTCCTATGATTTAACAAATCAAATTTACGCTTCAGCTATTTAAAAAAAGGTTTTTAAATATTTCCATAGATAAATGTGATGCTTACCAAATAGTATCAACTCATGACTAAAAAGCTTTAATATATCATAGAATTTTATGATTGGTCTGTATAAAGTAATTTACTTACTAATGATTGGAATTTAATAAAAATCATATATCTGAGGTAATTGTAACGGTATAAGTACCACTACAAACAAATTTGAATGAAATTTTAAGTTTTTATTGCCACGGTTACTTTTCAACTCAGTTCCATACACTAAAGAAAAAAAACTATCTACTTTGATAAAAAAAAATTAGAAATTTACTGTAAATTTTAGCCTGCTTAAACTAGTTTTATTAAGCTAGGCTATCATGTAAGTCCAGCTGGCTTAAAGTTATGCAACTCATGATTTTCAATGGTGCTTCAAATACTGCTAAGATACTCTTTTTCGAATGTTTAGAGCAAACAAAATGATGGATAAATTAATTTTAATGTTCATCTGTACGGGATACAAAAATTACACAGTATCAATTTGTAATTTGGAACTTTAATTGCAAACACAAGATGAGCAATAGACAAGAAATCTAACAAATAGTGGTTATATTGATATTTTCAGTAGATCTTTATAAAATATTTTTAACAGCAACTTCAGACATCTTGTACGAGTATGTACACGAAGCCAATACACAAAACAAATTATTGTGCTCATTTCACAGCCATTTGTGCTGAGTGGAAACTGAATCCTAGACCTATGGTGTAACAATTAAAAGAATTTACTATTAGACCATAAAAATATTTGACTGCTGGACCAGTCATGTTATAACTAAACCAAACTAACAATCCTTCGTTTGTTTACAGGTCTTATTCGACAGCTTTACACTCGGTCGCTTTACTTCCTTTACTGAAGATGGTTGTCCGGACGGATACATGCAGATTCAAGAAGCCTCTAGACCTCAAGTTGGCGGCTCATGGTGTGGAACCTCATGGGGTCCTTCTATATACTATAGTGAAACAAAATCTATCACGCTTATTATAAGACTTCTTCACTTGTCTAAAGAACAAAATAACTATAATTTTGACTTTCGAATGGCCTATAAAGTTTTGAGGAGAGAATATGCGACGGTTCGATATGGAGGGACCCCTCCTTCGGGTATGTATATAATCTGATATCTACAATGTAGCCATTTCTATCCTGTTTTTGTTCCTACTAACATGTACCTAGATTGTCTTGTGTTTTTTATGCAATTATATAGGTAAAAGAAAAGAAAAGAAATTAAAGTCATCTCAAAAAAAGTATATTAATCACGAATATACAATTATACCAAATAACAACGGTGCAATATAACTAAACTATAATTATTATATAATTGTCTGTCAGAAAAGATGACGTAACTTTACTCAGGTTAACATTGTTACGAAATTGCTTTTAACAAATTGAAGATAAAAATTATTTATCTGTGTGAGTGTATGTATAATACATGTAATAACATTTTCAATCCAATATCAATCAATCAATATATTTTCAGAGTTATGCGTATATAATAATAATATCTCATTTTCAGAGCGGCCTTTTTTCAAACTCAGGCCAGTACCTTATCCCGTAAACATATCACGCGGCGAAGATACGAACGCGCCGAAGACGACAAAAACTACCGAATATTACCTCGGGGATTTAATTTCAGGAACTTATTGCTCACGGATATTCAGTGACTGTGATCGTAAAAATTGTAGGTTACAATCACCAAATTTTCCAGGGGTGTACCCTAGAAATTTAACCTGTTATTATGCAGTACGACAACACGAAGTGCCTCAAGGAAAACATGCTTTGATAGTTGTGAAACAGCCTAACGGCCAACTAGTTTCGATTAGGAGCCAAAAGGCTTTGTATGCGGCACAACAAGAAAGGGGTAACAATGGACGAGAACTGAAATTTTGGCAACAGTGTGACGAAGTTCAAGACTATGTGACGGTATACGACGGTTACACAACAAGAGACCCAGTAATTTTGAGGTTTTGTGGGGGAGGTGTCTCCGTCCCGGAAGCAATATCAAGCGGTCCCGAGTTATTGGTGGAATTCACAACGTCACCGTTTGGAACGTTTTTACAGCCTGCGACGTCACAGTCTTTACACGGATTCCAATTGGAAATAGAGGTAAGGGTATCGATTTTTTTTTCATTATAAGATTACATTCATGAAAAAGTGTACAATTTGTTTACCAAATTTACATAAATTTACTGAAATTTCACAGCGTTGTGAAATTTCGTTTAAACATTTTGACTGTGAGCTTTAATGAAAGATTATCTAATAGTATATATATATATATATAATATTGTATTGTAATTGCAATAGTATAAATATATATATTAGTATACATACATCTTAATATAATTATTTTAGTGATGCAAATTTGACAATGTTTTAATTTTTACTCTACGTTACCACTCAACTTACTAGGCTATCCTAAAGAAAACTCATTCTACCTAGAAGAATGGCTTATCTAAAACTACTCAGCAATGTTACTACGAAGGTCAATCGGAATTAATGTTGTAATATACCACCATAAAGTGTTATTTAAAGTGTTTCGTTTTCGGTGAACAATAATAAATCACGCAGTGTTCTGAAGGCCTTACTTGGACCCCTGCCAAAGTGTAATTAGTAACGTAGGCTCGCACGGTCGGCCACAATAATGAAGCGAACGGCTCTGCACCAACCCACATTGTTCTAACTTATGATATTGGTACACGATCCTCATCTTTCCTGTTCCAAAGACTGCTTTTTATTACATCATCTATTTAGAGTTGTAATAGAGATTTCTTCACAAATCTCACTTCATGTATTCCTGTCCTAAATTTATATGTGCATGTGTAACTCGTAAAAATGAACGTAAAAAATCTTATATCATTCATTATATAGTGGAAGAAGTCTATTTACGTTTTACTGAAAGCCTCAGTTTTTTCACCAGATTTTCATTAAATAACAGACACAATCTGAACTTTGCCAACGTATTTCTTCATTTATTATAAACGAAATTAAAAAAATCTTGCTTTTCGAAATCATATTGTTTTTCTGAGGTAAATTAATATAAGTAATCATATATAGACAAGATTTTAAGGTTTAGTGGTAAGATGTAAGGAGCTCCTTACTGTCTTTTTGAACTCATATTTAGAATCATACATTGCAAGTTTATGCAATCCAACTCCCCAAAATGAATTAAAAACTACATTAAAATTATATATGATTCTTGTAAAATGACCGTTCAAGGGCCCTCTATTAATATTAGTTATAATAAAAAAATCAATCTATACCGGAATTAACTAATTTTAGGTTAGATTTGTGGATCAGCAATCGCCTACATACGCAAAGAACAAAAGAGCTTGTGAATTTTGGATACGAGGAACAGGGCGTGGCATTTTAGAGCATCCACAACATTCACTACCTCCGAACACCACGTGCCTATATCATATGCAGGGGATAGACACATCGGGGCCGTCAGGAAGAAACATAATCTACAGAAGACCCTCGTTTTCAGCTCCGCGATTTAAAGTATGGTTTTCAGTATTGAAATTTTATGTAACCAATGCTCTGAATCCAAACTTACCCGAGGACGAGTATTGTGGAAGTCATTTAAATATATGGGATGGCCCGATGAGGATATCGCCCGGTTGCAGTGATATTTTTTGGTAAGTTATACGAAAGATAGAAATTGAGTTGGGTCTATTTTTTACACTTCATAAAGAAATAAAAATAAAAAGTATCCCGCTATTTTCCATTTGTAAAGTTAGAGAATAAAAAAATAGCTTGTAAATGTGATATTGTTTTAAAATTATAGACATATGTATTAGATTATGAGCTAAATATATACAAGTTTTGTCAGTAAAACACCAAAAACTGAAATGAAAGTGAACTATGTGTTCGCATGATTAACATATTCTTAGTAATAATAGCATAATAGTTATCTATTATTAATGTAAATAACGTTAATGAGTAATTTTGTTTTTAAATTAATAAGTTTAAATTAAGATTTAGTTACAAGTAATTTATTTTAGCTCATGGGCCTATACTGAACTTAATTTCCTGCTCACTTTGGTCTCACTAATAATTATTTATAGAAAAACCCAAAATCAATTTATCTACCGGGTATCGTGACCGCACGCAACCCAAATATAAAGAACGCAACACAGAGTAGTATGGTTTTCTTAAAAATTATCCTTATTGCCCTGAGATAATATTTTAAGAAAAATCTACTTCAATAATAGTAAAAGTTGAAGTGAATTCATATTTAATTTTAATAAAAAGTGTAAAATCATTTTGCATCAGCAGTCTAAATAATAATATCCTGCAAATGTTATCTCGAAATCTTAGATTTTAAAAGAAAAATGTCAATCTCTAAGATTTCTAAATACTAAGATAGACTATAGATTTATTTAGAAGAAGACCTCAAACTATAAAAATTAAAGATAATGTTTTCGCTACCTTATTTCTTGTTCCCATTTACAGTGATAAAGAGCGCTCGGTTCAAATGTCGAGAGCTACTTCCCCTCAATCGGTGATAGTCGGTCGTCCTCCAACAAATGCCACACTGGTCGCCAGATTCTGTCGTGAGAGAGCACCGAGGACCTGCGAACATGCTCTATTACGAAGATCCAGAGCGTGTGCCAAGACTGAAAGCTTTCTGTCAAAAGGAGATTCTTTAACTTTAGAATTGAAACTAACCCAAGGGACCGCTTTGAAGTATGTTAATTATTTTAACTGTACAAGACTTTTTTGTTTTACTTACAAAAAAAAATCATTCATAAAATAACTTGGTAGCTAGTTTTCTCATAAGATAACACTCTAAATTTCATCATTCATTGATTACTAGTAAAGAAACAAAGATAAATGATAGCTCAAATAAAACACACTATTGTAACTAAAAAGTAGTAAATAAATAAGATGCTAATGGTAATTTGATTTAATTGATTGATTGATGTTTTTTAAAAAGAACTTCATCAACACAACTTTTTTACTATTAAATTTATATTTTTGCTAATTACACTATTTTGTTTGATTTTCTATAAAAGCTTTTAGTGTTTTAAACTGTTATTTTTTTTTATAACCACTTTCTTATCAGGCATCTGAACTTAAATAATGAAAGTATTGCAGGACATTGCCATGACGCAATTTCGGCATTATTTACGATATTTTACAACTAGATTACTTAGTATGTGGATATTATACCTTATAGATATGTCGACATATGTTTAGGTAACATTAATATTTACAAAAATACAGTTTTTTTTTGCATTTGAAAAGGAAAAACAGTAGGTATGCAATAAAAAAATGAAACATCCATAAAATCCGTATTGGTTTAACTTGGGTGTGAATGTACGTTCCTCATTCCGCTCTATTTCGTTTAATGTCTGCATTACATAAACAGGTAATTATTCGAAACTAAAACACTTCGAAGGTAGCACTACAGGAAATAATAGGTGCAGGGTAGGTATGCGTAAAAATTTTTCTAGCGTTCGACCGAGTGTTGTTGTTTACGTTTGGTGAACATTTTATTTTTCTTCCTACTATTATGACTTCGTTTAGTACTTACAGGGTGATTGGTTACGAGAACATTCTTTTTTTTCGTTTTGTACCTTATAATCAATTTTTTTTTCAAAACAAGTAAAACAATTCACTAATATATCTATCACAATTATAATTTTCAGACCGGTTTATTTCAAAGCCCTTTACGAGTTCGTCGACTTGCATCAAGACGGTGAACCTTGGGGCCGAGGATCGTGTTCTCGAAAATTTGCATCAAGATCATTTCCAGAGGCACCGCCCGATCCACCAATAACATTTTCTTCGCCCAGAGATGTATTTTTGTACGGCAGAGGAGGAAATCGGAATATTAGGTAAGTTTCATTAATGCTTGTGAAGGAACTGTATAAAATTCAAAGAGAATATTTATTATAGTGGTAGGGTATCAAGTATTTGCAAAGAGGTAAATTGGTTACATAAACGAATATTTCTTATGAGATGTAGATATACACGTTTTATAAGTATACTAATATGCACACAATCCATATACTTCCATGAAACTTTAACTCATAATGGTAACATTATGTTTCTAAATTTAAATCATTATTTTTTTCTAAAATAAAGTTCATGAAATCGAGCATTGTAATAATATTTCATAAAGAGGATCCTGATATCACTTCACGGTGATTTTGGCGATAATTAACGAGAATGCGTCATTAGCAGACAATGTATTAATTTAGTGTATAAATTTGACGTAATAAGGAAATTAACTGGATTTTCAGCTGTACATACCGCTTCGAAGCTAACCCAGGCGAGGTCATAAGACTCCGTGTGTGGGGCGTACGTAGTGGTGGTAGACTGTGTCGATCAGTACACTCTGCCCACTCGCCTTGGTACAGGTGCGCCGGTGAAGTTACAGCAGCTGTTAGAATATTTGACAAACCTTGGAGAGACGCTGGATCAAGGATACCAAGGGACTGTTTATGCAGGTATTATCAATTTAATTACTAGGTTTTACTTTATAAGAATAATAATTTTCTGTAACATACTACAGCAGCAAGAAACCAAAAAATACTTAAGCCACAGTTCTGGACTGACAAACATTTGCAGAGGAATATAATAATCTTCCCCCATAAACTATTCTCTTCTTTTTCAGTGATGTTGGTGACTACGAATTCACATCAATAGCTACAGTAGCGGAACTAAAGTTCGACGTCGTTAATATGTCAGCTTCAGACGACTTTCGATCTTTTGGTTTTGAAGCATCCGTAGAATTTGTTAGATTAGACACGGGCTGTGAAACTACACATAGAGTTTATGGAGCAAGTGGAGAGTTAAGACTGTCCTCATCTTCGCCGATGTCTGAATCGGTAAGCAAAGTTCACAGGTTGACATTTGTTTAATTCCTGTAGTGTTAGTTACTTTAAAATTTGAGTACCGACACAAGACCAAACTAAATTCATCTTTTTGTTACTTAATATTATAAATAATAATCTTATTACACACAAATATTCCAGGAACGTTGTGAACGTCGTCCATGGGTGATTGACCCGTCTCCTGGGCGCTATCTCTATCTGCAAATCCGTGGAAGCATCATTAGAGAACCTGAGCTGGATAACTTTACACTCTTAAACAATATCACTGTAGCTCCAGACATGAGTTATTTATGTAAGACACCGAATAGAATCGCTGTATATACTGGAGGTCTTACTCCTACATTCATATGTCCTGAACCTCAGGAAGAACAAGTGAGTAAAGTATTTTGCAAAGGTAAATTAAATAGTAAATAGTAAGTATATTGGTATTCATATATTCCGGTAGTTAGGTTAGCTGATTATCTGTATACTTATACTTACTTGCTTATCCTTGTCGTAGACCAACATTTGTAAATTGTTGGTGCTATTTGAATACATATAAGTGTTCGAAAGTATGAGTACACGACAATTGAGCCGAGGTGAATCTCCGGAACCCCGACATCACTCAAACAGTAGAAAACTTCTTGGTATAACAAGCTGAAAACGTCCCAATAGCTGTAACCACTTAACATGTGAGACACAAATTACGATACAGTGACCATCATGATACACAAAGAAGTTTTTCGTAATTCCAATACGGGCCACTGAATGACACGAGGAGAAAATAAGTGACCGGTATACCGATGGCCCGAGTCTAAAATTTTTAGCGTACAGGGAGATTATCTTAGGTACTGACCACGCGCCGTCTAACACCCAATGTCAGCGCAGCGAGCCACACCTACTCCACGGGTAGTATTCCGTTCAAGATTAACGAATACATAGATGTATTTTAAATAGGTTCAAAAACTATCAAGTCTCAAACTGTTTTTACTACCAGAAACTTTACTGTATCTTGTGCGTATACAAATAGTAAACTAAATAAAATTGTAACGCATGATTTTTTTCCAATGTACCTTCAATAATAAACTGTACCGTGTGATTTTCTCTTTCCAGATGGATGACATTGTAGAAGTGTTCTCTGAAGGCTGGTCCAAAGAAGTAGATCCTTTAGCACGACACGTCTTTGCGTCACCTTCAGTTTCAGACCAATTTAATTTGGACTGGCCAAGGGCTCTAAGCGCAGAACTTATAGCCGTCGAGCCTGGCTCTTATGCCCTATCTTGGTTGGAACTTTCTAGAAGGTGAGTTGATTTTTTTAAAGTTTTATTCATTTAACGTTACGAATACTTAACCGAGATCGGATTTAAATATGTATATTTTTATCGTACACTTAGACACGCTAGCTCCCACGGCGGTGTGTTCGCACTGTCGGGCGAATGCGAGTACCGCTGCCCGTCTCTGGACGCGTGCATCTCGGGCGCGCTGTGGTGCGACGGCGTGGCGCACTGCCCGCGCGGCGAGGACGAGCGCCTCGCGCACTGCTCCGCGCTGCTGCGCGTGCCGGCGCACTACGCCGCTGCGCTCCTCGCCCTCACCGCTCTAGCGGCGGCCGCTGTGGTCAGTACTATCTTATGCTCTGTTTGACTTGTCAACGATGATTTGCACGCTCTTTTCTACGTTATTCAACTATTCAGCAAATATCTACTGAAACAATAATTAAAATAATGTCATGATGCAAGCGAGTTGCACGAATGTAAAACAGGCGTAGAGTTGAGTCCTAAATATTGGACTCTTCCAGAACAAGAGTAAATATTGCTTCGTTGTGCACTCTGGGTGTTTAAACAGACAAACTTAAATTATATTGATATAACTCTATGTATCTCGTCTCGTAGATAATCTTAAACAAAGAACGTCCATCGGCAAAAGTTAAAAAAATACAAGTAAATCTAAATCACGCTTGCACATCAGCTACAAAAAACAGTTGAACACACTTTAACCATATTTTGTTGATATACTTCAATTCTAGTAATGATGATATTATTAACTGAATATAAATATTGCTTTTTAAAACTTGCTTTTAATAATTATTATTCAATATAAAAAATTAAATTATAGTTATCATCTACTTATAAGAGATGTCGCTGTAATCGATTGAAAAAGTAATTCCTCTTTTATTTCACTAGATGTTATTTGTATAAAAAAATGTCACCGTTAAAGCCATTACAAGCAGAAATTTTTGATCTAACAAAATAAATTTTAACCACCACTGCATCGCCGCAAAATATCTCTGTGTTAATAATTAATGATGAATAACGTAAATAGTAAAATAAACTAACTTTCTAACTACCTTGGTAACGCTGTGCTTGAGGCCTCGGCACAGGGTGGGTTTGGGTGTTTTCTGTGTATAATATGTAGATATTTACAAAAAAAAAGTATATACGTATTCTATCAGTCAGTTTAGTTATCATAGCACAAGCTCTGCTTAGTTTGAATCTAGATGACATTGTGTATCACAACCACACGATCACGTTTCATAAACAGCTACATCTTCTATCTCAATAGCTACCTTTACCCTAACCTGTTTTACCTTGCCTCATTAACCCTAAAATCAAAGTGGGTATTTTTGACACTTTTTATTTATTTATTCGATTATAGTGATGTTGGCCTTAATATCAATACATAAACATTATGTTTATTTGTGGAAAGTATTTCTGCTTGACTTATGATAATTTTGCGCTCTCTCGAGACTACAATGTTACTCGCGATATTTCAACTGAGCAACAAGTGTTACCGTTCATTGCGTGGCAAACAATTGTTTTTTATTTTGTCTAAAGTATCATTTTGAAGTTAATTCCGAGTTCGTGTTAAAAAGTAAATAATCACCGATCAAATACAGTAAAAAAATATTGTGTTATAGTAATATATTTCAGTTTATTGATATTATAAGGATACGAAAGAATTTATGCAGTTTTCGCTTTTAAAATCAGTGTTCACTACAATGCGTGATACATGTTCCTCGGTGCTTACGGTTTTTCGTTCGTGAAATTTCGAGCTATCTTTAAATATAGCACTAACACTGCTAGACGCCAGCGCGGCATGCTTGCCTGAGAGATATGACAAAAATTTAAAACGATAAAATTAACTGCTAACAAAATATTTTATATGTGTACCGCTACCTGTCATAAGAGAATATATCATACTTGTAAAAACAAAACGTGTTAAAGACACTTTAGGCTATAGTAAAACATTAATTTTTTTTTGAAATGGATATCATTAAAAATAAAAAATGAAAAATTACAAACTAGCACTTTTTTTGTCGCGCCAGAGGACGACGCGTTAACAGATATCATGGATTTTAAGACGTCTTTTGAATGCTATGAAATTTATAATATTTTTAATAATTTGGACATTCTTCAGAAAAAAATGATTTGAACATCGACACACTAACGTGTAGCAGTGCATGGTTGCATCGAGACGTACCAGCGCACGGTTGCTAGAAGGGACTACAGTGAGGACTCAGATCGGCTGGATTGCTCTGCCTAAACGACACATTGTCGTGCCATCATTTCAGTCGTACTAGAGAATCACTGGCTACCGGCCGGAATACGTTCTATGGTCGGTAGCGATAGATGTTTTAACACAGTCGCATCTTTCTGTGAAGGTTGGAACGAACTTCTATTTCCATCCGCTACAATGGCCAGTTACAAGGAAGCGACATTTGCTTGTGCAGTACGTCACCTAAATAGAGAATTCACATGAAGGTGGTGACCGTGCAAGGGACAAGCGCTTGGAGTAGTCTAGATGTCGTATTAACAGTTGTTCTTGGATCCCTCCTATCTCAGGCGTAGAGCACCACACCAAATTCATTCGGTTCGATTACGACAGACCACCCCACCGCAGATCCCGGTGAGGCAAAGGCGCAAGGGGATTTTTGCTTTGACTCGGTGAAAGCAAAGTAAGAATTGTTTAACACCAGTATTCCATTACAGCGGTCGAGCTTGACCCATATGTGCTCAAGCGTTTTGTTTTTTGCATTAGAGCTGCCAAAATGACCGTACATTGCCTATTTGAAAGTATGAGCAGAGTCTAATCATTTTTATAGCGAGTTTAGAAAATGCAACATAGTGACCCACACTATGTCGGCCTAGTTTACACGCCCCAATTCAGGGACCTGGTATCACAGTGGGAGTGAAACACGTACGTAGTAAACTAATGTGAAGAAATGCGCAGCCTAAATTAAAAACTAAAATATTGGAAAAAACGACATCTAGTGGTACATTTTCTTACTCTCAGGTTCGGAGTGAAACCTCTGAAAACATTTTAAGATTCATTATTTCATACAGTGAACATTTAGCCTATTATCTATCATTGGACAATATTTTGTTTGGGTTTGTCTATCTACATTAGTATACATTGTCGATGATTATATAAAATCCAGTCTAGAGTGGAACTTCCGGAGTTGTTATTGTTAGTTGAGGCATTGTTACTCTGCCTTAAAGCACAGTATTTGAAAAACATCGAGTTGGCTTTTATTCATTCGATCGATAATTTGTATTAAAAATATAGTTCATGTGGAAGTACACATGTTAACGCTAGTAAGAAATACTTCCTAATTAAGAAAAGCGTGGGCCACGACATATTTTGCATTTGTAATACATTTAATGAAATGTGCGTGACACACACTTAAATAATAACCTAAAAATTACAGATAGCAGCAGCACGTTCCTGCCGCAGACGTCGCTCCGCTTTACAGCAACGACTCAAGAGTTTGTCTTCAGACACTGCCATCTTTGATGAAAAAGAAGTGATTTGCTGACCAAGCGAGGACTCTGTGCGTTATGTCGAAATAGACCGAGTCACAACAGTGTGACGTGTGTTACGCGCAGAGTCCTACGATACCAATTTCTTTGTATTAATGTCTATGGCTAAGACACTTGAGCCGTTTAGTTACCTACAATGGTAGTCAGAAAATGAACTTGTAGCAAAATGTTTGACCGATTCCTCAAAGTAGTGGGTCAATTGTTGGTTGATTGAGGGTATTTAGATATAAAATTTTGAATTATAGTTTTGCGAGGTCGCAAAATTATAAGCACCTCCAGCAGTGAAGAATACGAGGATACTGTAAATAAATGTGATTATTATAAAGTAGATAATATAGTGCGAATATAAAATTTTGGACCAAGTGTTGTCGATCGGTGGCTAAACTTGGAATCATGGGTTAAATTCCTGTGAAACGAGAGATTTGCTTTATAATATGAAGGATTATGCTTAGTCGGTATAGGTGATGACAGTCTTATAATAAGTAATTATACTTTAAAGTAAACTTTTTATCAATTGGTGGTTTTTACGATGCTTTATTTAAATAGATTATCAGATTTCTTCTCAATGAGTTTTAAGTTCTCTGTGGAGGATTTAAACAAAATCAGTTTATTAGTTTACATTTATTGTTATTTATTGATCAACATTATGTATTTTTTACGCTAAAATAATATCAATTTAATTGTAAAATTTTGTTTCAGTTTGATCTGTTACACGAAATATTAGAGGTAGGCTCTTTCCAAAAGTGTTTTTGGCCAACTGATGCATTAAAACCGTATTATACAATTACTTTAATTATGTGTTTTGTCAACATAATTTTGGCTGCACATATTTTTTTTATTTATTATTCAAGTTGTATTAACATCTCTCTGTGCTCTGAAGTAGCAAGTCACAGCTGACTTAAATCTTAAATTGAGTTGACATGGGTAACAAGGCCCAAGAACATCCTCCTTCCAAGAACATTGGGGTCCTTACTGCTTAGATTTACGTCAATTGAGCATATTATCTCCGAGATAAGGTTATTTTTTTATGCAAAGACATAAATCAGAACTATAATTATACTCTATGAATTTTCGAAATCGGCTTGCTGGCCGATGTAACTAAAACCAAAATAAATATTTAAATAAAACTAAAATTTCTATTCTTTTGTAGTAAAGGTTAGTTAGGTTAGTAACGGTTAGGATTTGTCTGTTTAAATTTATTTTGTTTTTGTTTCTTATATACATTTATAGTTATCGCTAATGTTCTAATTATAACTACTAACTAAATATTATGCCATCAGTTACTTTTATATATAAACATAAATTTCGCTGTATTATCAAAATTAAGTTATAATTAAAATAAATAACTAAATTATTTCAAAGAGAATATTTTCGGCAATGTTAATGACTTGAAATAGTTTATCAAAATGAGTATCTTGATTATAATATAGACGCAAACGGATATTCAAAAATATCGTTGTGCTACATGAACTTATTTCCACCTGCCCAATAATAGCCGAAATGAAAACTATTTTCAACCCTATCTTAGTTTAACAATATAAATATATATAAAAATTTGCCCTATTTCTGTAGTCTTTAAATTTATATTTTAAATGCGTATTTGCTTATTTCTTTAATATGTTGTATATTCTAAACGGTTTGATGAATTGTAGCTTCAGATGTGTCGCTGAATTCATTTTAATCGTGAAAGTAGCACTGAGAATCTATTTTTATTTTCTTCTAAGAGCCGGCCAAAGTAACTCTACTCTGCCTGATATAAAGTATGAATAGAATCTAAGAGTTGTGGTCGCCATACTCATTGCGAATGCTGACAATGCAGTATGGTGACCCACACTATGGCGGCCTAGTGAGATGCTCTCTGTGAAAAAGCATCTTACTAAGATGCTTTTTCACGCCTCACTTGAGGACGTGAAAGGCATGACAGTCATCGTGGCATTATATTGCACACACTTAACACGATAACTGTCACCCCTGTATCAATGGGCCTCCGGTGTCACACTCACCAACGAAACACGACAGCACGTATGCTGTCGCTTTAGGTTGATCTTCTGTGTGAGGATAGTACTGCCCCGGTCGAGCCGGCTCGTTCGTGCTGAAATCAGTGTGGCTCTACTACCTTTAAATGTATCGCTGAATTTGTCTTATCTGTGAAAGTGACACTGAGGACCTATATCAAAATTGTAACATTCCTCGCAGTTTGTTTTGTTTTTATTTTTGATATCGACCCTTTACCCTCTAATTTGTTAATCTATAAGTGGATGAGATAAATAAATCTGATAAAAGGATAATGTAAAGCGCACAAGCTGAATGATTTGCCGATCGGACGAGCCACGATTGTGTTAATGGTTGGCATGTTGTAAATACGTAGTGATTTTTGAAAAAGGTTCGTTATTCGTTACATAGGTGCATGGATGACTATTGCAAAATTGTGAAATATCATTAAAAATATACTCTAAAAAATTTAAAGTTCAAGGGAAATTGTAAACGGAGGGTAGTTATAAATTAGATGTAGTACTGACAGATTTTTCACAATTTTGCAGGTAATTGTATTGAAATAAATTCGTGGCAATAATTTAATTTATTTTTGTTTTGGTGGAAACGAATATAATTGACCTGTGTTCTAAGCGTTACTTTAAATTCGTATACGTGATATAAAACTGCCATTTTTATAAGAATATTCATATTCAATTACGAAATTAGTAAAATGTTATAAGAGTAATTATATTATAACAATTATGTATTGTGATGATTCATTTTTTGATCCAGTTTTGAGATTCTGGTTCCGTTCACCACCCAACAGACGAACCACACGAAACTGTATTCCAAGCTTTATAAAAAGATAAACATATTCTATAAATATTCCTATTTAAACATTTCAGAAGAATTTTCATATTGTAGGATCATCCAAAATTATGATATCTTCTATTCGATTAAAATGCGATGTAAATAAAAAACTATTCATATCTTAGAAGTGTATTAAAGTGATATACATATATATATTTGTTTCCCAAGGAAATTATTAAAGTTTATTATAACCCGTTAAAGATTAGTGTCAATTTAGATAGATAATTTGTTCATATTAAACGCAACTTATTACTGTGTTCTGGAACTGATATTTTTAAAAAATAAGTTTGCAAAAAATTATAATTTGTTTCTAACGAAAAATTATTTACTAGATTTGGTTCTAATTGGTACGCTATTAACCGATTGTGTTTTTAAAGTTATAACAATTATTGGACCTAAATTCAAGATGGAGTTGTTTATCAAACATGAATTGATTATGCTGTAGTGATATTGATTTCTTGTTACAATTATTTTTAAGTAGACATAGTTAATATAAGGGTTTATAGTCAAAAGGGAGTAGAACGTTTGTATCGTCTTCCATAACGTACGATAATTCTGATTTTCTTTTCCTTCGATACGTTGCGCCATATTAAATACGATAATTGAAGTGAATTACGGATATTAATTAAACAGGATCAGGTGTTATCCTGGAAGACAATAATGATGGATAATAGCTGTAATAAGCAGATACATAATTTCACATTCAAAACAATGGTTACGAAGATTTATGATGATAATACGAAGTTTTTAAAATAAAAGTATTTACTGCATGAGTTCTGTGTTTTTTTGAATTTTACTTCATCATCAATTTAACCTTGTCTACAGACCTCCCCAAGAAACGCCAGCAATTTCGATTTTGGGTAGTCTGCATCCGTCCACTGCCAGCAACCTACCTCAAGTTGTCGTTCCATCGTACTGCAGAATTGAGAATTTTGCTTATCATTACTGAAAATATCTTTTTTATTTCATAGTCTGTCCTTAGTAGAATATACTTGAACTCAGAGGCCAGTTCCAAAGAAAAAGAACAATAACAGTATCAATGAAATAATAGTTATCTGTTCCAATTCAAAATATATTTAGTTTCTTTCAAAATAATATTACAGGCATATATTTTTATTAAACATTAACCAGTTCCTAAATAGATTAATTATCAACTAACGACCAATTAAATACATAATTTTACATTTTTTCTCTTTATAAATTTAGTCAGCGTTATTAAGAAAGAACATCTTGACTCATAATCTTATAGGCCCTTTTAATATTCTCAGTAATATCTTCAGCTGGTCTATCTGAAATCACGAGCCCAGTGGATGTGCTTGCGCCATGTTTGAACGTATGGATAAGACCTTGGACAGCGGATTCAGGTCTGAAAGAAATTATACTATCCTTACTCAAATTTAACCTGAGCAGCTTATATTTTTTTTAGTATCGGCCTGTCAAGTAAACTCGTAGCTAACATATTGACTTAGCGGTTAGTGATATTGATTGCTAGAAGTTGGTTCCTACCAAGTACAAATAATTGTGTTACGAGTACGACCAGTTATTCTGTGTCAGGGTTTATCTATAGCATGTGTGTACAAGTGTGTATCTCAACAGTCTGGTTACCACAGCACCAGCTGTGCCTAGTCTGTGATCAAGTGTGTGTGTTATGTATCGGATTATTAACACAAGTGAACGTTTTGTCCAAGCTTTTAATATTTATTTCTTTATATAGATCGCGGGGTACTTGAATTCAGACCACTTTGAATATCTTTCTTCATTATATAAGAAGTCAAAGGAGCAGACAGTACTTGATAGTAAGACGACTACCGCTTATGGACACCCTGCAACTCAAGAGTCACAAGTGCGTTGCCATCCTATGAGCCCGTCCCTCTAGAGCTAGAGGACGCGGGGGTTTGGGCTCTGGTAACTGAACTTACTCTCTGAAAAGCCCCATTTTCTGTGATGTGGTGGTATTACTCGGATTAAGTCGACCCGTTCGTGCCGCAGCGTGGCTTTTTTATTAATTAGTTTATTTAAAGTGTCTGCTCTACTTCGCCTTGATGGAAAGCATCATACTTTCACTGTTAGTATTTATATTGTATTGTGGTCGGGTCGATTATCTTTCTACGATCGATAAAGCCTCTATTCTTTTATATCATTGGCCAATTTTCTGTTTTAACCGCGTGCCTTAGCGTTGAGAGACGTCATTTCCATACATTTATTACTTTTCTAGTAACTTTCCCATTTGTAGAATATTAACTGGACTAAGGAGGTTGGCGTTGTAATATTTTGACTCCTTGTAATTGATATGGTCACTAGCTTTTGCCTGCGGCTCTGCTTGCGTATATGTCGGTTATGGCGGGAAATAGTACCCTTTTTCTTTTCTTTTTTTTCCACCACCACCACCACCAGAAGGTGGTTATGTCGGACTCGAACTGACCAAAAACCGCACGCCGTCTCAGGTGCCAGTAGCCGGGGAACCAGATGCACCCTAGTAAGGAAATCCGTGGAACCACAACGTACCACGGGCCACCTACAGCTGTAGACGACCCTCTCCTGTGTGAGAACCTCGTGGTTCCTTTACTGCCGTCCAAAAGGGTGCGCGCAGTCCGTAGCGCTCGCATCGCCACCTTAGCCTGCTTCTGCTAGGGTGACGGATGGCCTCACCTGTCACCCTCAGGCATGCGCTTATGGAGGACGGAAATCGTTTAATGATATCCGGCGCCTGAGTCTTCTGCGGTACCTAGCTCGTTTTCGGGCCTGGCAGACCGGCAGAATCCGAAACCTCTCCCGGTCCAGCTCCGCCATCTCCTTCGCAAGCATAATTTGATCGCAGAAAGAGACGGCGGAGTACCACGCGCTCTCGCTCTGTATCATGGCCGCAATCATGTTACCGAGCGAGAGAATCCTCCTAATAGACTTCTTGAAATTGAAGTAGTCACTAGCGTTTACCCGCGGCTCTACTCGCGTGTATGTCGGATATGGCCGTAAGTAGTAACCTACATGTTATTGTGATGTATAAGCTATATTACTATAAAGTTTAAATTTAATTCCAGTAGTTTTTGCGTGAACAAATAGAAAACGGTCACACATCTACACAAAATAAAAAAAAATCTGCGTTTATAATATTAAAAAGTAATATTTGCGTATCAAGTTTCAACGTTTTACATTTTCAGTATATTAGAATATATTTAAATCTGAAGGTATCATATAGTCGTATATTAGCAAAGGTTTCCTGGTTTTGTGAATTCCGTAATCTGGTGGGTGCTTATGTTCCTCACGTTATTTGTAAACGTGAGGTTAGTTGAAATGATTATTTGATTGCACCAGATACTGGTCGTGCGAAGCTAAAACT
The DNA here is from genome assembly GCA_949316085.1 of Hypercompe scribonia. Lineage (NCBI taxonomy): Eukaryota > Metazoa > Arthropoda > Insecta > Lepidoptera > Erebidae > Hypercompe > Hypercompe scribonia. Next base: position 6,036,878 of record OX438972.1, on the reverse strand, counting down.
TGTCAAATCCTTGACATATTATATTTGTTTTTTTATACGAGTATACAGATGTAGATTTCAAGCAGCTAATAATATGTTATATATTTATATATGTATATTCAAATGAAGAATTTAATGCTAGATATCGCATATAAAAGAAAATCTTCCTTTGCATGCAAAAGCAAAACGAAGAAATTTAAAATTTTATGGCAATTATAAAATAATTAATGAGTATTATTGTTTCTTAACCGTGACATGATCCATTATTTTAGATTCAGGGTAATCAGCAGGTACAGAGTTATCAATTATTTACACCCATTGTGTATAGATATATCATGCATAGATTTAAGAAAACTGGTTGAAAGTAACTGCACCTTGATTTTGCACGAAATATTAAAAAATACTTTTACAATTACTCACGATTGGACACGTAACTTTTGTAAGTCAACCATGATGTGGAAGGCCTAGTCAAGGTGATGTTTGTAGGATCAAAACATACGGTTAGCACTCTGACATTTGACCATTTGACCTGCTGTTCCATCTGAAAGGAATAAATTAAAACCTATAAATTATATAAAAATATTTTTAGTTGCAAAAAACTTATTTATTTTTTCGTTAAAGTAAAACAATATAATGTAATAGAATTACTAGTTATCCTAATTATCCTTATGTATAATTAAAGGTTGTTGATTGAAAATTCAAATTATGTATTGATCAGCATCTATTGCTCTTTAATGCTGCATGACGGTCTCCCCAAGGAGCGCCTACTATGTTCTAAAGTGTTAATTGTATATCGTGCAAATTTAAAAAAATAGTACAGTTTTTCTACCATACTCACTAAACAAATTAAGATTAAATGAAAGAAAATAAACATTATTCTAATAGCCCTCTTAACAATTATTGGTAAAACATACTCCAAGACATTTGCTGAACTGCAAAACAGCGCTTTTTGTAGCGCTGTACACTGGTAATAATTTTGATGGAAACAGAGCTACTATAGATGATATGTTGATGATAGTACTACCTTTTCCTTTACGATGCTTGCGCATGAGATCATACGCCTTTAAAGGACTTTTAATAAGAGCTGTCTGAAAACTAAATTATTCTTTTTAAAGTAAATCTTAGTACTCACATAAAAAAAAAATGCTTTAGCAATTACACTAAATATGATGATGTTGTAGTTTAAGCCGATTTTGGCCACGGTGGCCAGTCCCAACGGAAGGCTGGTCTAATGTATAACACAATATATAATAGTGCACGAACGTGTGCGTAAATACAGATGCATTATCACAGATACGGAACAGCCCTTAACTCTCATAATCTTACGGGATGGCTATCCCACTTATACTCGTAACGGAGATGAAATCAGATACAGGTCCGACGGCTCTATGTGCTCTCCGACACACGAAAGTTAAGACTTCAATTTTCAAACTCCAGGTTATCATGAAGCGTTGCTATTATCCGAAAAATTCAGTAATACTTTTTAAGGCAATGCTGCAATCGAGCCCGAGACCTCCTGATCGGCAATCGCATACGGTAACCACTTAACAACGAGGCAAATGATTTCAAAATTAATTATACTGTTAACTACTTACCATATCAACAATCTGTAACAGTTTAGTCCGGGACATATGCTACTACTTAGTAAGGAAGTTTTATCCTATTATAGTATGCTGTCCAGACGGATTGATATCAGTGACCAGATGCGAGAAGCTTAAATAGAGAATGTTGCGCGTACCAGCGAGCAGGAGCTAAAGGGGGTACGGAAGTCTTAATGAAAGCTGATCCCGGATCCCTCCTATCTCAGGTGCAGATTAGTTCACCGTGTGGTTTTAGTCGGCCCGATTCTGACACACCACCCTACCATATATCCTGGTGAGTTGATGACCCGTAGTCGTTTCCACACGTTAAAAAAAAGTTTTGTTTCAAGTTTTTCTTCTCTTTGTAGCCATTTTGTTTTGCGTAATTTGTTGCCTTAGTTGCCTCTTACGACACCTATGGGATGAATAAAGATGGTAACACTCCATATAAGTAGTATACGGAGTGGTGAAGGATTAAGAAATCCGTCACCACACAAACACATGCGTTAAACGTAATAGAATTATCCACTGAACTTTGCACCAATCAAAAGTCATCCAAAAGTATACATGCGGTCGGTTGTATTACAAATATAAGAACATTGTTTCTGTTCGACCAATATCTTCATAGCTACTTTGGAATGGAACGAAAGAAATCATAAGTGTGTTTACTTTAACTAATCCTCATATTAGCACTCGCAGTACCTTTACAGACTATACATGCCTGTAATAGCTGTTAGCACACTAACGACTCGAGTGCATCGCCGGTTGTTGTAACGTTTTCACAACAAATTAATAATAATTTTGCAATTTCTATTTGATAGCCAGCTTTAAAAAAAATAATCTCATATCCAGGCTTTTTTATTAATGCTCCATTTTTTTTTTATTTGAGACGTTATTCACGTAAAAATTATATTTTTAATTTATTAACAGCAACAAGTACACATTACATTATGTACTTACAACATTGACTTCTATTTCTTTCAAATACACATCAGGCTCATCGTTCATAATACCAGCACAGTTGACCACAATGTCAATGTAACTAAACTCTTTGACTACATTGTCGTAAACCACATCTAAATCGTTTATAGTGATGTCACATTGATGAAACTTAACTTTGTTATCTCCATATTTATCATTAAGTTTTTTTTGTAAATCTTTACCATTGTTAACGTCAATATCTAATGCAGCTACGTGCTGAAATAAAAGCAGATAGTTATTATTTTTTTTAAACTTGCAGCCACAAGCTAAGAAAGTACTGTAAGTGGAGTAAGAGTAGAACATTAAAAACCGGGTTTAACAGTGGGTTATGACGATTCTGCTAGTAATAGTTTTCATACAATGAATATTCCAAAGTGGTTTTAAACTAGAAAATAATCTTTAATGATAAAAAGTCTAATATTATAGTAGTAGAAGATCGAACAATCAATCATAGTGAATCGCCTCAAAATAAAATTATAATAAAATTTAAGTTATTAAAAAAATAATTCAATTCAGAGTAAAAAACGTGGGGTGCATTTGACTGCGATTCATAACTATCCTCTCATAGATACTTGCCAATAGAATGATTGTAATATTTAAAATATCGAGCACCCCACGATTTTTACTCTGGATTGAATTATTCTGTTAATAACTTAAATTTTATTATAATTTTATTTTGAGTCGATTCATTATGGTTGATTGTTCGATCTTCTACTGCTGTAATATTAGACTCTTTGTCATTAAAGATTATTGTCTAGTTTTTAGTTCGATTAGCAACAAAAGCGTGTTTTTTTAATTTTTTTAAACTATTGTTTATACTATTGATGGGCACATAAATCATTTCGTTTTGCCGCACACCAATAGAAAATTTATTCTCCATTCAATGTTATCTGCTGAGATTAGATTTACATTGGTTTAAATTATTACATTATTTAGCAAATAACGACACATCTTATCAATTTTATTTATTGTTTTATGCTGTTTCCATTTGACCTTATTTATGTAAGAACTTTACTGTATCTTTTTATTCTTTCTATTTACAGTTTTAGAACCCTTATTTTTCAAAAAGAATAATAAAATTATTCGCTTACACGAGAAATTAAAACTAGTGTTGGTAACTCATCATGTTACTCTAAAGAGCGTACTTAACTTAGAAATAAAGATAAATAAATAAATAAAATTAATAAATAATTCGTAATTTAGTAATAAAGTAGTTTATAATAAAAATTAATCCATAATCAGCGCACCATCACGGCCGTCCTCCATTACGACACGTCGGGTAAGTGACACTGAAGTCCAAATGGGCCAGTACATGAAGTACCTAGACGTCATCCTGGTCAGTCAGAGGAGCTTCGATGAGCATATCGGGCGATTAGTCCCCCGAGTGCGAGGGGTAGCAGATGCCTTGCATCGACTGCAATCCAATCTTGGGGAACCACGAGAAGAAGTTCACCGCTTCTACATGTGGGTTTGTTAGATTCATGGTCCTCTATGGGGCACCCGTCTCGTTTAATGACCTGACCCTGAGGCACCCTCTCGCTTCCCGGTTCTACTCAGAGCTTATAGTGGTTGATGGCCATACGGATCGTGATGGGCAACCGTACAATCTCTTATAAGGTGGCAACGGTCCTGGCATGATCTCCATCCTTCAACATTCTGGCCGACATGGACGTGATAGTCTACGACGAAATTATTCTGTCATTCTCATGTCTCTTTCTGTGAGAATGTTATGCTTCAAAAGGAGTCCGCAGAGCACAGGAAAGGTGCTATTCGGCCTCTTACTATGTAGAACAGTGAGAGGTGTGATAGCGTCTTGCCCAGGAGCATGAGGTTCCGAGATGTACCTCAATCGCGAGGTATGGCAGGAAAGACGCCAGAAGCCGCTAATGTATTCCTGGAGCTCCACTCGACTGTCGAAGTAGGCAGTCGCCGGGATAAGTGGGTAGACTGATTCCCCAGGAGTCCACACATGCCCTTTCTACCCCTACGGAAGGAACTGTAGTGTATTGTGTGGGGTTGATGTTGCAAGAATGAAGATGGAGTAAGAAATAAATAGTCCAAGGTGCACAAGAAACAGAATGAAAGTTTATTGAAAAGGATTACACACTACACAAGTTCAGTTTGGAAAAGAAAGAGTGATAGAAACGACAGATCGAGAGAACGTAAAATTAATAAGTAAGTAACGTATCAGCGCGCGGCGAATTATCGGCAGTAGGACCAGGAAGACACTGTCCGTCCTCAAATCTCGCGCTGGCGCGGTGCGTGTGCGCAAGCGCAACAGTGAGATATCACCGTCTCGCCCACACGCATCCGGCTCGCGTGACGTAGCCGGTCGATGGACAATAGACCATAACTACGCCGGCCGTTGTCAACAAAATAATATCTACTAATAAAGACAGTTTGTATACTTAACATTTAATTTAAATAAATAATATATTATATATATAAATATATAGGTAGACACATAATGTTAAGGCAAGTCACTACATCACCCCCTTCCAGAGACCATCAAGGGCGATAATAGTCAGGGAATTTAACGCGACGTCCTGACCACGTCATTCTGATGACGTCATTGTCAGCAGAACGTAGGTCCTGATTATCCGCGTTAGGTGTGTAGTGATGAGTGTTAGATTTGAGTAGTGACTGTGGTGTGTTGTGGTGATTGTTGATGGTATGTGGTGAGTGTGATATGCTGTCAGGGTCACGCAGTATGAAGGCCGGCTTAACGCGGTCTATGGATACTGTAACCCGCTTTCCATTTACCAACAATTTAAAAACTTTATCACCTCTTTCAATAACAAAGTGAGGACCAGAGTATGCTGGGTTTAAACTACCACCAGCAGCGCAGTCTCTAAGAAACACATGTGTTGAAGTAGCCAAATCTTTGAAAATAAAAATTTTGTTATTAGTTTTGTGTCTGGCTGCTGGTGATGGTTGCATTTTCTTGACAATATGCCGAAGCCTTGACAGGTAGTCGGTAATGTCAAGTCTTTCGTCGCTGTGCGGGTCGAAAAATTCGCCAGTGAGTCGCATTGGCTGTCCGTATACTAATTCGGCAGTTGAAGCCTGAGCGTCCTCTTTGAAGGCGCTACGAACACCTAACAGGACTAGTGGAAGAGACTCCACCCAACTATCGTTACCATGGCAGGTGATAGCAGCCTTGAGTTGCCGGTGAAATCTCTCCACCAGTCCGTTACAGGCTGGATGGTAAGCAGTTGTTCTGCGATGTTGAAAACCCGCCATGGTCGACAGACATTTAAACAGTGCGGATTCGAACTGCCTACCTCTATCGGTTACGATATCCGATGGGCAGCCGAAACGAGCGATCCATCCACTTAGTAAGGCCTTTGCCACTGTTTCTGCAGTTATATCAGCTAAAGGTATTGCCTCAAGCCATCGCGTAAAGCGATCGATGGCGGTAAGACAATAACGATAACCTTGGCAAAAGGGTAACGGCCCTACAAGGTCTATGTGGATGAACGCGAACCTTGATTTTGGTAAGCTGTGTATACACTCAGTATTGGTGCGGAAACGTGCCTTGTGGTCTTTGAGCGCTGGCAAGCCAAACATGAACGAACCCACTCTCGGCAGTCTTTTCTAACACCAGGCCATACATACCAGTCAGCAACTAACCTCGCGGACGCTTTGGTACCTGGGTGACTCAAAGAGTGTAGGCTAAGAAAAATTGACCTGCGCAACTCTTTGGGTACATATGGTTTAGGCGTAGGAGTACTGACATCGCAGTATAGTTGCTTCTGTGAACCTGGTAGACTTACCTGTTGAAGTCGCAGCGATGTATCTCCGATAAGCAGTTGTTTTAGCTCTTGGTCTTCCTGTTGGGCTGCAGCGATTGTTTCAGCGGGCACAGGTTGAGTAATCTCCTCAATGCGCGAAAGGGTATCCGCCACGACATTGTTTTTTCCAGATATATGGCGAATGTCCGTTGTAAACTGGGCTATTAAATCCAGATGACGGAACTGTCGTGGGGAGCAATTCTCTTTACGAGAGTGGAATGCGAAAGTGAGAGGCTTGTGGTCTGTATAAATCACAAAGTCGCGAGCCTCAACCATGTGCCGAAAATATTTGACACTCTCGTAAATAGCTAGTAACTCGCGGTCGTAAGGAGAGTACTTAACCTGTGCCTCACTCAGCTTTCGTGAGAAAAAGGCAAGAGGTTCCCATGCTCCTGCTTTTAACTGCTGCAAGACTGCGCCAATGGCTTTGTCAGAAGCATCCGTGATCAACGCCAACTTAGCGTTGCAATCAGGATGAGCCAACAGTGCTGCTTGGCAAAGACTGTTCTTGCAGTTCTGGAATGCCTCGTACTCCTCAGGTGAAAAATGTATGGGGTGTGAACCCTTAACGGAGCCAACGAGAAGAGCATTCAAAGGTGCTTGGTAGGTAGCTGCGCCTGGAATGAATCGCCGGAAAAAATTTAACATACCTAGAAATCTGCGCAGCTCTCTGACTGTCTTAGGTACTGGGAAATTTTGAACTGCCTCGACCTTGGCAGGCAGTGGGCCTGGTACCTTTGGCTGATATATGACAGCCCAAAAAATTAACTTCTGATGCTCCAAAAACGCACTTGGAACTGTTGATGACTATACCGTAGTCTCTGAGCCTGGTGAAAAGCTGACGCAGGTGGAGCTCATGAGTTTTCTGGTCTTTTGAGAAAACCAGAAAATCGTCGCAGTAGGCGTATGTGAAGTCTAGACCCCTGAGCATTTCATCCACAAAGCGTGGAAACGTCTGCCCGGCGTTCCGAAGTCCAAACGTCATGAATGGAAATTCGAAAAGACCGAACGGTGTTGTAATCGCTGTCTTTGAAATATCATCAGGATGTACTGGGATCTGGTTGTAAGTCTTCACCAGATCAATTTGAGAGAATACGGTACATTCAGACAAACTATGCGCGAAGTCCTGAATATGCCGGATGGGATACTGATCCGGGATGGTTCGTGCGTTCAGCATCCTGTAGTCGCCACAGGGACGCCAACCATCATCTTTCTTGGGTGCGAGGTGAAGAGGCGAAGACCAAGGTGAATCAGACAAGCGACAGGTGCCACACTGCAACATTGCCTCGAATTCGGCCTTGGCTATTTTTAATTTATCCGGAGCCAATCTGCGTGGTGTACACGATACTGGTGGCCCTGGTGTAGTACGTATATGATGTACAGTATTGTGTGTGATAGTGCGGTGTATACCGTGTGGACGGGTGATGTCGGGAAATTCCCGTAGTATGTGTGTATACGCGGAATCACCAAGACTCACCCTCACTGAAGAGACGCCATCACAATGAAGAACAGGCGACGCCGGGGTGGACAGCGTAGTATAGTTGTCAATCAAGCGTTGGTTTCTGCAATCAACAACCAAATTATAAGCAGATAGAAAATCCACGCCTATTATCGCCCTTGTAACGTCGGCAATAATAAATCGCCAAGCGAAGTCACGGCGCAACCCTAGATTCAACGACATATTAATGAATCCATATGTTGTTATCGGTGTCCCGTTAGCCGCACACAGTTGGTAGTTAGACTTTTCCAGTCGCTTTGATATTGCTGATCGGGGGTAGACACAGAGGTCACTCCTGGTGTCGACCAAAAATTGTACTTTGGACCTTTTGTCGGTGATAAATAAGCGATCAGCACTTGGACAATCGTGGGTCGCCATCACTGATTGCCCCGCACATTTCCCGACGGAGGGTAGTCGCACGGCTTCACGCACTTCTTAGCCCGCTCCCCGAAATTCTGATGGTACCAGCATAGTGGGTGGTCGCGGTAACTTGATTGCGACCTAGACTTCGAACGGTGGCGTCGACGGCTACTTGATCGTTGTCTCTGCGCTGGTCGAGATCGCCTGACCTCGTTAGACAACGCTTTGACTTGTTCCGTGAGCGCAGCTATCTGGCGTTCCATGGCCGCAACAACATTGTTAGAGGTTGAGGGTATTGAAGTATTGTCCCTACATGTCGATGCGACATATGTGTTGGGTGTTATGACGTCGTGTACCCGATCTGCGAGCTCTGCTAATTCCTCTAACGCAGCTTTCGGTTGAGATGCGATAATGGTTTGTGTGCCTTGAGGTAGACGGCTTGTCCAAATGGTCCGTAGGAAGTCCTCAGGCACACCGGGGCCTGCCAGGTTTTGTAGGTGACGGACAAATTGTGATGGCTTCCGGTCTCCGAGCTCTTCGTGGATGAGAAGCTGCTTCACTTTCTTCTCTCGGGATGCTGAGAGACGCTTTATCAGCTCAGCCTTGAGCTTGTCATACTTGCCACTTGTTGGCGGCGAGGTGATGACGTCCTCGACTTCGACGGCGTATTGTGGTTCTAGCTGGGCGATCGTGTGGTAGAACTTTGTGCTGTCGCTCGATATGTTAGCGAGTACAAACTGGCCCTCGAGCTGAGCAAACCACAGTGCAGGTTTTTCAGGATAGAATGGGGGTACCCGCACGCTATTTTCTAAGTTCTTCGTGAACTTATCGGGGTCACCAATGTAGTGTATTGTGTGGGGTTGATGTTGCAAGAATGAAGATGGAGTAAGAAATAAATAGTCCAAGGTGCACAAGAAACAGAATGAAAGTTTATTGAAAAGGATTACACACTACACAAGTTCAGTTTGGAAAAGAAGGAGTGATAGAAACGACAGATCGAGAGAACGTAAAATTAATAAGGAAGTAACGTATCAGCGCGCGGCGAATTATCGGCGGTAGGACCAGGAAGGCACTGTCCGTCCTCAAATCTCGCGCTGGCGCGGTGCATGTGCGCAAGCGCAACAGTGAGATATCACCGTCTCGCCCACACGCATCCGGCTCGCGTGACGTAGCCGGTCGATGGACAATAGACCATAACTACGCCGGCCGTTGTCAACAAAATAATATCTACTAATAAAGACAGTTTGTATACTTAACATTTAATTTAAATAAATAATATATTATATATATAAATATATAGGTAGACACATAATGTTAAGGCAAGTCACTACAGAACGTTGCGAAAAGCATTCACCTCGTAAAAAAATAAATAATGATGGATTTACTGCGGTTTAGCGATGCAATTCTATAAGCGCTAGTACTTTTGGATGCAATTAGTACAAATTTACATTACATAAAATATATTTTTTTTAAGTAATTTAATTTAATTAATTAATTAACCTTTAATTAATTTCTTTAACATGCTATATATATCCTAAACGGTTACATGAAATGTTACGTCAGATGTGATTGAATTCATCTTAATCGTGAAAGTGAAACTGAGATAGATAAATAAAGTGTTCATATTATTGTACTCTGAAATTTATTTTTTTTCTGAAATTTATCATTGAACGTGTAACAAGTGGTTCCATCTTGCTGAAACCATGTGTGACGATTTTAGCCAGCAAATTCCAGTAGCATAGGTCCCAAGAACTCCCGCAACCTTTTCATATATTCAGCAGAATTAACAATAACTGAACGGCCGCGAGAATCTTTAAAAAAATAAGGTCCAATGATCCCTTTTGCTGAAATTGCAGCCCATGCAGCTACCTTGGGATAATGAAGTGGCCTCTTGAGTTTAGCTTTAGGATTTTCACTGCTCCAATACCTGTAATTTTGTTTGTTTACATGTCTATTGAAGTGAAAATGGGCCTTGTCAGAAAATAAGATATTGTCAAAATTATTGAATCATTCTAACATTATATTGATATAAGACTTGCGCAAATTTAAATCCTTAAATTTTAGTTCCTATACCACCTAGATTTTATGTGAATGTAATTTTAAATGTAATTTAAAATACAACTTAATGATGTGAGATATAACCTTAATTGAGCCGAAAGTTTGCTTGGCAGTAAATCTGAATTACGTCAAAAAATAGCAGCAACTTCATTGTTGCATCAACTGCACGTTCTTTTCGGACCGAGAAGACCGCGGGCCTCCAGTTTGCTTTATACTTAGCTAGGATCCCGTCTCTTCGAACTTCTTCACTCATTTCTTTATCAAAGGAGCACGCGGACGCTAATTTAAGTCGTGTAAATCGTATTCAACGCAAAATAAGCGTCTCACAGTAATAAGTAAACTGTTGTTTAAATAAAATTGTTTTACACAGTAAGCGCGCTGTGACTCTGAGAAACGGCCTACTGCGACAACATTTCCGAAAAACGAGCTAGTGGTCAGATGCCTCCCCGTGCCCTGCAACAGCATTTGATGTTAGATTCAAATATTAATGAATTGTTGGCTCACTCTGTACTACTTGTTTTTAAGGGAAAATCACTTACAAGATTTAGTTGTATTTGAAACTCCGTTAGCAAATTGTCTTTTTAAACTTAAAACAATTAGTTGTCAGAAATTCAATGTGGTGTTGATTTTCAAACATGAATGGATTATACTGTGGTGATATTGATTTCTTGTTACAATTATTTTTAAAGGAGTACGTTTGTATCGTCTTCGATAACGTACGATAATTCTGATTTTCTTTTCCTTCGATGCGTTGCGCCATATTAAATACGGCGTAGTAGTTCGACGTAATAATTGAAGTGAATAACGCATGTTAATTAAACAGAATCAGGTATTATTCTGGAAGACAATAATGATGGATAATATCTGTAATAAACAGAAAAATAATTTTAAATTCAAAACAATGGTTACGAAAATTTATGATGATAATACGCAGTTTTTAAAATAAAAGTATTTACTGCATAAGTTTTGTGTTTTATTGTATTTTACTTAATGATCGATCTTACTTTATCTGCAGCTGAATGAAGGCTTCCTCCAAGAAACACCAATAATGGCGGTACTACCTACCTCAGAACTCCAGCTGCGTTCTGTCGTAGGTAGGTTGAAGAAAAATAATAATTAGTCTTAATCAAACAATAATCTTTATTCTAATTTAATATTTATTTAGTTTCTTTCAACATCGTACTACAGGCACCGTATTAAGTATTAACAGTTACTAAACTTTTAATTAACAACAAAAGACCAGTTAAGAGTATAATTTTACAATTTTCTCTTTAAAAATTTGACGAGCCTTGTTAGCAAAAAACGCCTTGACTCATAATCTCATAGGCTTTTTTGATATTCTCAGTAATATCTTCAGCTGGTCTATCTGAAGTTACGAGCCATGTGGATGCGCTTGCGCCATGTTTGAACGCATGGATAAGACCTTGGACAGCTGATTCAAGTCTGAAAGAGATTATACCATCATTACACAAACTTGATCTGAGAAATTCATTTATTTTTTTTAAGTAAACTGTAAGTAGTACTACTAGTAAGCTGGTAGGTAACATTGATCCAGCGATTAGTGATCCAGATTGCTAAGCTAGAGGTCGTGAGCTTGATTGCTACCAAGGGCAAATAATTGTGTTATGATCACCATTTGGTTGCTCTGTATTTTCTGGGTTTATCTATGACATGGGTGTACTAGTGCGTATATTAGCAGTCTGGTTAACATAGTGCAGGCTGTATGTTGTTTGTGATCAAACGTGTGTGGTATGTATCGGATTATTGTTGTTACATCATATTATTATTTTAAAAGATAGCACTATTTAGCAGTAAGTAATAATTAATATACAAGTCAACGTTGTATCCAAATTCTTACTCTTTATGTCTTTAAAAGATTGCGTGGTACTTGAGTTCCGACCTTTTTTAATGTCTTTTTTCATGACATATGAGGGCAACCGTGCAAACGGTACTTGATGGTGAGTGACTACCGCCGCCCATGGACATCCTGCAACTCACCAGTTACAAGTACGTTGCCGTCCTATGAGCCCCTTCCTCTAGAGCCACAGGAAGGGGCTCCGTTAACTAAACTTACCCTCTGAAAAGCCTAATTTTCTGTGATGTCGTGCTATCACTCTGATTAAGCCGGCTCGTTCCTGCTGAAGTGTATCGTTTTTTATTTTATTTTTATTTTCTGTCAAAGTGACTCTACTTCTCCCTGATGGAAAGGATTACACTTCCACTGTTAATATTTATTTTGTATTATAGCTTGAACTGACCCCTTAGCCAAGATGCAAGTGCTTCACTTCGATTCTCTTTTTGCAATCGATAACGCCTCAATTCTCTTGTGTTAATGTTTAATATTCTGTTTTTAGAAAGTGCCTTAGCGTCGACAGGTGTTATTTCAAGACATTTTTTACTTTTCTAATAACTTTCACATTTGTAGAATGTCAACTTGGCTAAGGGGCTTGCATTGTAATTTGATACTATGACTATCAAAGTGTATAACAGACTCCTTAAAATTGATGTAGGCACTAATGTTCGCACGCGGCTCTGCTCGCGTGTATGTCGGTTATCGTCGTGTATTATTCTGATGTATAAAGTTTAAAATAAATTTCAGTAGTTTTTGCGTGTAAGAGTAACAAACGATCATAAATATTCAAAAACTGCATTAATATTAAATAAGTAAGATCTGCGTCTCAACTTATAACGTTTTACGTTTTGGTTAAAACATTTTAACTTCTTCGTCTACTACACATTCAATTACAGTGACCCTTTTTCGTATTTCTGCCTTTGCGTATTTGTTTAAACATAGGTACAAGTAATATTCCATCTTTTTACCTTGGCTCATGCAATCACAATGGGATATTCAATATTATGTTTTATGAACGTAAATAAATCAATAAGTCGCCGCTAGCCTGTGGGACTGGGAGATCCGATGAGACCGGAAGCCCATTGATGCAAGGGTGACAGTTATCGTGATAACTATGTGAGGCTTAGACTGCCACGATGACTGTCATGCCTTTTACGTCCCCAAGTGTGGTGTGAAAAAGCATCTCACTAGGCCGCCATAGTATGGGTCACCACACTGCATTGTCTGCATTTGCAATGACTATGGTGACCACAACTCTTTGGGTTCTATTCATGCTTTCCATCAGGCAGAGTAGAGTCACTTTGGCAGGCTCTTCAAAGTCAAAAGTCAAAGTCAAATTCGTTTATTCATTTAGGTCACAAAAAGACACTTATGAACGTCATAAAAAAAAACAATAAAAGATGAACAATCTGTCGATTAAAATTACAGCTAGCTGGGTTCGCAGATTGTTCAGGGTAGAGTGGTGAGAAAAGAACCCAGGAAAGAAACTCACCACCACTCTTTTAACTCAAAATCTTTTAAGTATTAAAACAACAGTTATATTAACAATCATAGGTCTTAAAAAAAGAGCAATTCATTTCCAAACATCTAAATCTGTGACATAGTCTGAAACTGAGTAATAAGCCTTTTTGGACAACCTCAGTTTAATAAATTTCTTAAATTTACTAATAGATAATAATACTATGTTGTTTGGTAATTTGTTATAAAATTGTATACATTGACCCACAAACGAATTCGATATTTTATGGAGCCTAGTAGTGTGCAAGGCAAGTTTATTTTTATTTCTTAAATTAAATTGATGGAGATCACTATTTTTCTTAAATTCAGACAGATTTTTATGAACATACAAAAGATTCTCGTAAATGTATTGAGTGTAGTGTGAGAATGTTCATATAGAAAAAAAGAGCACTTATGAACATTAAATATCTAATTGACTAGTGTTTACATTCTCAAGGTCATTTGGTATTAACTCGGAATAGTAAATCGAATTTGAGTGCACGGTTGGCCTAGTGGTTTAAGCGGTCGCTCTAAGAACACCGCCCCTGGGCCAGACGGGATACCTGCCCGTGTGCTGGCCCGTGCCCTCGAACACATGTCGGACCGCCTCAGGGAGATCTTGGACGCTAGCTTGTCGTCCGGACGCTTCCCTGAGTGCTGGAAAAGCGGAAAGCTGGTCCTATTAAGGAAGCCGGGACGGCCTGCCGATTCGGTGGCGGCCTATAGGCCCATTGTGCTGCTGGACGAGGCGGGTAAACTGTTTGAGAGGATACTCTCTGCCCGCATCGTCCGGCACCTCCGCGAGGTGGGCCCCGATCTGTCGGACGCCCAATTTGGTTTTCGGGCGGGGCGTTCGACGGTCGATGCTGTGCTGCGCCTGAGGGCCGTTACCGAAGAGGCAGTGAGCTGTGGCGGCGTGCTGTTGGCGGTGTCGTTGGACATCGCCAACGCATTTAATAGTCTGCCATTTAGCTGCATCAGGGAAGCACTCCACTACCACGGGGTGCCAGAGTACCTGAGGCGGCTTGTGGCAGACTATCTTGAGGAGCGTACCGTCGTGTACGAGGACCGAGATGGTATTCTGAGGCGGCGGTCCATGTCGTGCGGTGTTCCACAGGGGTCCGTCCTCGGACCACTCCTGTGGAATATGGGATACGACTGGGCCCTTCGAGGTCGTCTTCCCCCCGGGCTGGGCGTAATTTGTTACGCCGATGACACATTGGTCACGGCCCGGGGGACGAACTTTCAAGAGGCGGCGCGCCACCGTAGGAGTCTCTTTGGTGGTCGGGCGCATTGAGGCGCTGGGTTTACGGGTGGCCCTAGATAAGACGGAAGCCCTTTTGTTTCATGGGCCCCGTCGTGGTCCACCCCCCGGTGCCTCTATCGTAGTCAATTCGGTCCTCGTACCGATTAAGGCCCAGATGAAGTATCTGGGCCTGATCCTCGACGGCAGGTGGCTCTTCGACGAGCACTTCCGACAACTTACTCCAAAGCTGGTCGGCGCTGCTTCTGCTCTTGGGCGACTTTTGCCCAATTTGGGTGGAGCCAGCGTCGCAACGAGACGGCTATACACGGGGGTTGTTCGGTCAATGGCACTGTATGGTGCACCGGTGTGGGCGGCGGCTCTGACCGCCCGGAATAGGGCTCGCCTCTGGCGCCCTCAGAGGATATTGGCGGTTAGAGCCATACGCGGTTACCGCACCGTATCGACGGAGGCGGCGTGCGCGTTGGCCGGAACTCCCCCGTGGGATTTGGAGGCGGAAGTGCTCGCTGAAGTTTATCAGCGAACGGCAGACTTTCGGGTGGGTAGCGGCATTCGGCCCCCGCCCGAAGAGATACGCGAGTGGCGAGAGGCCGCTCGTCGAGCCACGATGACTCGTTGGTCGTCCCGGCTGGAGGCTCCACGTGCTGGCTTTGCCGCCGTGGAGGCTCTCCGGCCGGTCATCGCCGAGTGGGCAGGGCGGCAGCACGGGACCCTTTCCTTCCGACTGACGCAGATTCTTTCCGGGCACGGTTGCTTCGGGAAGTATCTGCACTCGGTCGCCAGGAGGGAATTGAGTCCCGCCTGTCACCACTGCGACTGCAGTAAGGACTCGGCTCAGCACACGCTGGCGGTTTGTTCCGCCTGGGCGGCGCAGCGTGGGGTCCTCACTGCAGTTATTGGAGGAGATCTCTCGCTACCGGCCGTAATACGCTCCATGGTCGGTAGCGACAGTTGTTTTACCGCGGTCACAACCTTCTGCGAAGACGTAATTTCGCGGAAGGAGGCGGCGGAGAAGGCCCGGGAGGACAATATCCACTCGGACCCAATTCGCCGCCGGCGAGCCGGGCGGCGGAGGCGCGCATACCAGCGCCTCATGCCGCCTTGAGTGTGGCCGCGGGTGGACGGGACGGGTTTTCCCCTCCATCCGCTACAATGGCCAGCCGCGAGGAGGCGACGTCCGCGTGTGCCGTACGTCGCCTAAAATAGAGAGTTTACTCATAGATGGTGCCTGCATTAGCGGGCAGGCGCTGGGAGGGATCTGGATGTCGTAATAGCAGCGGTTCCCGGATCCCTCCTATCTCAGGCGCAGAGTGGCACACCGTGTGGTTTTAGTCGGTCCGATTCCGACACACCACCCCGCCGTAAACCCCGGTGGGGTGACGGCCCGTGGGGGTTTCCACACGTTAAAAAAAAAAAAAAAAAAAAAAAAAAAAAGTGGTTTAAGCGGTCGCCACGCCGCTCTCTATTGCGCTGAGTGTTATGGGTTCAAATCCTACATGGATCAACACTGTGTGATCCACAAATTATTGTTCTGACTCTGGGTGTTCTTTGTATCCGTTTCTTGTATATTTATAAAGTCCACCGCGACACAGGATTTATTCCTAGTACGGGTGTTGTCTTTTTTAAAAAAAGAAAAAGATCTCTCAGAATCAACAGTCTAACTCACTACGTGTACTTTACAAAAGTAGAACAAAAACTAATCAAGACTACGTGTGATATTTTCGATAATTCAAATCAAAACGGTAGCAAAGCATCTATTTATATCTGAAGGTCATATACTCGTAAGTTTGTATGTGTTTTCTGGTTTTATGAATTACTTAACCTGGTTGCTTAGATTCCTTACATTATATGCAAACGAGAAGTTAATTGAAACGATTATTTGATTACACCAGATATTAGTAGCTAAAACTAAACTAAATAAAACTTGTCAAATTCTTGAGGCGTTATATTTACTTTTTTATATACAGACGTGGATTTCAAGCACCTAATAGTGTATTATATATAAGTATATTCTTCAAATGATAAAGTTGATACTAGGCGTTGTACGTGAAAGAAACTCTTTCTTGGCATGCAAAAGCAAAACGTAAAAACATATAGTTTTATGGCAATTGTAGCATAATTTGTTAGTACTATTGTTTTGAAACCTAACATAATCCGTTATTTCAGATCATCAGTAGGTACAGAGATATCCATTATCTCGTCCATTGTGTATAGATTTATCACGCAGAGGTTCAAGAAAACTGATCGAAAGTTTCTGCATTTTGATTTTGCACATGATATTAAAAATTTACTGGGAAAATTACTTACTTTTGGGTAGGTAACTTATTTAAAGCATCCATCGTTTGTTCATATGTTTCCTTATCAATTGCTCCAAATTTAGAAGGGTTAATCAAGGATGTGTCCGTAGAACCGAAACATACCGTTAGCACCCTGACATTTGACCTGCTGTAATGAGGTTCCATCTGAAAGTACGTTATTGTTTAAAACTAGATGACGTTGTGTGTCAAATGTCGGAAAAAAAAAGTGTCATGCACAATTATGCACAATAATAAGAAAATGGAATAAATAAATACAACACATATAAAGGAATAAATAAAAAACTATAAATTTTGTAAAATTATTTTTACTTGCGAAAAATCATTTTCGTTAAAGTCGATAAATATAATGATATTAAAATAACTTGCCTGCTTTTACTAACATGTATATTTTTAGTTATTAACCTAATTTTACCTAGTTCGACTCAGTTAAGGTAAAGCAATGTTTGTTTTATTATTAACCTAATCTAACTCGACTCAGTTAAGGCAAAGCAATAAATATTTTAATGAACAGCTCTGGTGTAACAGAAGTACTAGTTATCCTAATTAAATGTATAATTATATGTATAATTAAAGGTTGATGATTTAAAATTTCTGCAATGAAATAATATTTACGTATTGATAAATAACCTGTGGCTATCCACTGCTGAACGACGGTCTCCCCCGAGGAGTGCCTACTATGTTCTAAAGTGATAATTGTGTATCATGCAAAGTTAAAAGTTAGTACAGCTTAATTATCATCTTAAACAAATCAAGATTTAATTAAAGAAACAAACAATATTGAATAATTGAATATTGTACAATGAATATGTACAATTATTACTGAAACATACCCCAAGACAGTTGCTGAACTGCAAGACAGCGCTTTTTGTAGCGCTGTACACTGGTAATAATTTTGATTCAAATAGAGCTACTATAGATGATATATTGATGATAGTGCCACCTTTTCCTTTACGATCCTTGCGCATGAGATCATACGCCATTAAAGAACTTTTAATCAGAGCTGTCTGAAAATTAAATTATTCTTGTTAAAGTCAATCTTAGTTAGCACTCACACAAAAAAAAATGCTTTAGCAATTGCACGAAGTGTGATGATGATGTATTTAAGCCGATTCTGGCCACGGTGGCCAGTCTCAATGGAGAGTTAGTCTCCGCAGAATATATAACTGTGCACGAGTGTGTGCGTAACAGGTACAGTATCTGTTCTTTGACTCTCATAATCCGATGAGACGGCTATCCCACATGACGAGGGCGAGGTCTGACGCAGGACCAACGGCTCTATGTGCTCTCCGAGGCACGAGGGTTAAGACTCCAATTTCAAAACTCCAGCATCGTGAAACACTTCTATAATCCGGAAAACTCAATAATACTTTTTTTGTGGTGATTCAGAAATCGAACTCGAAACCTCCTGACCGGCAATCACAAACGCTAAACACTAAACAGCGAGGCAGATGAATAAACTACATATCACATCAATAACCTTTAACAGTTTACTACTGAACATATGCTTCTCCTTAAAAAGGAGTTTTTGACCTCCTACACCACGCTAGCCAAACGGATTGATATGGGATTATTGACGTCACACACACACGTCTTCGCCTGTGTTGTTCAACAATTCAATTTATTGTCTGCGCGATTAATTTAGTTTATTTAAAGAACTCTTTCTCAGTTTCATTTCACCCAACACTCAACGGTCTAATGTTACATCATATGTATATTTATTGGGGCTTGGGTTTTTTGTTACAATCAACAGATCTGTCGGACAGCTGATTCGGTTTTCGAGCGACACGTTCGACATTCGATGCCGTGTTGTGCCTGCCGTGACCTGAGAGGCGGTGAGCTGTGGCGGTGTTCTTTAGGAGATGTCTTTGGACATCGCTAACTTCCACCCGGAAAGGTATGCGAATGGCTTGAGGCAGTTCGTCCGCAGTTCGTCAGAATTTACCCGACGGTCTCTGGGAGGGTGCGGGTGCCTTAACAACAGCAGTTACCGGATCCCTCCCATTCCAGACACAGAGTGCCATACCGTGTGGTTTTAAGCAGTCCAATTTCAACACACTACCCCGCCACAAACCTTGGTGGACTGACGGACCGGTTTTAAAACTTATTATTAGTTTCAAAATTTCCTTCTCTTTGCAGTGATGTTTCTCTTTATAGTTTACGCTCTTAATCGTATCCTACGACACTCATGGGATAAATAAAGATGGTAGCACTCAGTATAAGTATAGGAAGTGTCTTAATTCGTGTAGTGATTTCAGACGGATTTCTTAATCCGTCACCACACAGACACATGTGTGAAACGCAATTATACACTGGACTTTGCACCGACCAAAAGACCTTCATACATATGTATGTCGACGGTTGTTATATAAGTATAAAAACTTATTTCCGTTTAAACTATAGTTTCGTAACTACTATAGAATTGAGCAAAAGAAATCATAAGTGTATTTAACTAATTCTTATATTAGCACTTACAGTACCTATGCGGAACTATATATTTCTTTAATAAACATTAGTACACTAACGACTGAAGTGCATCGCCGGTTGTTGTAACATTTTTGTATCAAGTTATTGTAGGTAGTTGCTATTACAATTTGAAAACTAATCTTACAAAAATTAAACTCAAATCCATAAATTTTTATTTATTTGAAACTTTGTTCACGTAAAGATTATATTTTAAATTTATTAATAGCAACAAGTACACATTACATTATGTACTTACCACATTGACTTCTATTTCTTTCAAATACACTTTAGGCTCATCGTTCATAATACCAGCACAGTTGACCACAATGTCAATGTAACTAAACTCTTTGACTACACTGTCGTACGCCACATCTAAGTCATTTGTAGTGATGTCACATTGATGAAACTTAACTTTGTTGTCTCCATATTTATCATTAAGTTCTTTTTGCAAAGCTTTACCGTTATTTACGTCAATATCTAATGCAGCAACATGCTGAAATAAAAGCAGATAGTTTTTAATATTTGAGATATACAACCAAAAGATGTTATAAGTTGAGTAAGAGAAGAACCAATCTTAGCAAAGGATTATGATAATTCTGCTAGTAATGTTATAGTTTTCATGCAATGTACATATAACATATTTCAAAGTAGTTTTTCCAAATCCTTTCTGGTATATATTATCCTTCGTAATAACGAAAGTTTGAACCTCAAATTGAACGTAAATGATATACAAACAATTCAATTGTTTTGTTTATGATTTTAGTTTGGTCTACATATTTAGTTAATGTTGTTTTCCTAAAATACAAAGATCGAATCACTAAGTTGCAATATTTGTATTGTAAAGTAGATTCAATTGTTAGTTCCCAGTTGAAGGCACTGACAGCTATAGCACAGTTTTATACTATTATTAGAATTGTAAGAATTTGTTGCAAATGTTAGCTTAATAATTCTGTAATAGCTCTAAGAAGAAATGAATAAATGAACTTATTAAACTCATAAACTTTGTAATAAAATACACAGTCGTTAATATTTAGATTTTTTAAATTCTTAATTGTTTTAAAAAAACCAAGAAATCAATTTAGATAAATTTGTTCATTAATTAATGTAAGTTAAGTAGTTTATTTCTAGTATTAGTAAAGGTCTGTACTTGAATCCACTCTTTTTGACAATGACTGGATGTAGTTATTTTAAAGTGAAAATTTATTTTATTTTGGAACATCGAAATTTTATATACAGGTAAACTTACAGCAGCACCTCCGTCTAAGAATGCCTTAACTAATCCGGCACCAATACCCGCAGCGGCCCCAGTCACTAAAACCACTTTGTCACTAGAATCGTACATGTCTCACAGTGCTTCGAAACCAACTGATATCTACATAGGCTCCGAGTCTGAAACAGCGACGAGTCTGTGAGTACTTATGTAATATGGCCGATGATTCCTTTTAACTATTACTATTTATAGGCATATAACTCATTTTGTTTTGCCACACAACAATAGAAAATAAATTCTTCATATAATGTTATCTTGTAAGATAAAGTTTACGTTGGTTTAAATGATTCCACTATTAAACAAATAATGTCGCATCTTATCAATCTTGTTTATTATTTCAAGCTGTTTATATTTGACCTTATTTATGTGAGAACTTTATCTTTAATGTAAGAATAAGACATTTAAATGGAATGAGGTATGTAGCGTTTGTCTCAACTTTTCTGAGTGTTGTCTTGATCTGGAGGTAATTATAAAAGACACATTCGAGAAAAACAGGTTCCTAGATCCCTCCTATATCAGGCGCAAAGTGGCACACCATGTGGTTTTAGTCAGTCCGATTCCGACACACCACCTCGCCGTAAACCCCGGTGGTGTGACGACCCGAGGGGGTCTCCGCATGTTAAAAAAAAAAGATCAAACCGGTTATGTATGTATATGTAGGTACATGGAGTGCTGTAATTCAACGCGATGTGGCGACATAACGCTATGGACACAAGTGTTTTTGTATTCAATTAGTACATTTCTTTTACAAAATAAACAATAATACGTTTACTTTTATCAATTTTAACATTATATTTTTAATAGCGCCATATTAATAATTTCCTTATATAGGATGGGCCAAGAATTCGTTAAGTTCTTGGGACCAATGCTACTGGAATTTGCTGGCTACAATCGTATGCTAACACATGCTTTCAATAAGATGCAGCCACTTGTCACACGTCCAATGAGTCCCTACCGGTGCTCAAAGACATATTTCCGGAATAGCTGATTGCCAGACGAAACGACATTCCATGGCCACCCAGAAGTCCAGATCTATCCCCAGCAGACTTCTCTTTATGGGGTTATTTGAAGAATCGTGTGTACATCAATAAACTAAATACACTAAGTGAACTAAATGAAAAAATCTGCGAAAAGATGTCGGTGATCTCGGGGTTTGTTTGCCGACGAGTATTAGAAAATATCGGTGCTCGCTTAAAAGAGTGTAAACGTCGAAACGGTGGTTATTTGGACGATGTAATTTTTTAAAAATAAATTCCAACTACTTAACTTTTTTGTAAATAAACAATTTAAATGATAGGTATATCAAATGATTTTTATAATATTTGATTTTTTCAAATGTTAACTAATTCATGGCCCACCTATATAAAAATAATTTTAGGCAAAATCAAATAAATATTAACTTTTCAATTACGCCACTAAGTGAAAGTCGCTAATGACGCGACACAAATATTTTAGCGTCAAATACTCATTAAATTTACTTTGCTCATAAGAAATTAAAGCTTATACTCAATTGCAGCGTTGTTATTTTTTTCACTTACAATGCGTAAGTAGATATGTAAGAAGAATTTACACAGTTAATAGGATTCATTATAAATAAATAGACGGCAATTCGTTTGACACATGAAGCTAATACTGACCACGGATCAGGCTCATAGTTATGCATTATATTAGGAATCTGATAGATATACATATAATAACGAATGTCGTGAGCAATGAGAATCTAAAATTTGTAGTTCTAGATACGCATTACCAACATGAAATAATATTACAGTTTGTAGACTATAGATTTTGGTTACTTGAGTTTTCATGTACTAAATTTGTCAAGGCCAATAGCACTAAATCACATCATGTTGTAACGTCTAACAATGAAGATCAAGTTTTCACTTCTAGTTTTTGTTCAAATAATAAACATTAAATTTAAAATTGTAAATATTTTGCTAAGGAACAATTATCATTATAATTATTTGTTTAAATTTTCGCATTGTGTTTTAATTGCTTAGGTACAAACCCCCCTATAATATCGTGTCATTTGCCCACTAAGTAGAGAATTTGTAAAAAGAAACATCATTCGTAGCTCCATTCATTCATTAATAATCAATCAACTAATAACGGGAATCTAAATAAACGATCAGTTGAGAATGCCAATGTTGCTAAGCTGCATCAATATCAAGACCATCAGATCAGCAGCAAAGAAACGTGTTTTTCTAGCACTAATTGTCACATTGTTTTAGCTACAGCCTTAGTAACGGCCAAAACTAATGCGGAATATCGGATCGGCAATAACACTGCGATCAATGTTGGACCAGGGATCACAGGTGTGCTCATGCCGTGCGGTGTTCCACAGGGATCTGTCCTCGGACCACTCCTGTGGAACATGGGATACGACAGGGTCCTTCGAGATCGCCTTCTCCGCGGGCTGGGCGTAATTTGTTACGCGGATGACACATTGGTCATAGCCTAGGGGATGAATTTTCAAGAGGCAGCGCGCCTGGCCACCACGGGAGTCTCTCTTGTGGTCGCACATTGAGGCGCTGGGTTTGCGGGTGGCCCTGGATAAGACGGTGGCCCTTTTGTTCCATGGGCCACGTTGTGGTCCACCCTCTGGTGTCTCCATCGTAGTCAATTCGGTCCTCGTACCGGTTCAATCCCAGTTGAAGTATCTGGGCCTGATCCTCAACGGCAAGTGGCTCTTCGATGAGCACTTCCGGCAGCTTACTCCAAAGCTGGTCGGCGCTGCTTTTGATCTTGAGCTACTCTTGCCCAATTTGGGTGGGGCCAGCGTCGCAGCGGGGCTGTACACGGGTGTTGTCCGGTCAATGGCACTGTATGGCGCACCGGTGTGGGTGACGGTTCTGACCGTCCAGAATAGGACTCGTGTCTGGTGCCCTCAACGGGTATTGGCGGCTAGAGCCATACACGGTTACCGCGTCGGAGGCGGCAGCGGAGACGTCCTGGCGGGTAGCGGCATACGGCCTCCGCCCGAAGACATACACGAGTGGCGTGAGGTCGCTCGTCGAACCACGGTGTTTCGTTGGTCATCTCGGCTGGAGGGTCCACGTGCCGCCGTGAAGGCTCTCCAGCCGGTCATCGCCGAGTGGGCAAGGCGACGGCACGGAACTCTCTCGTTCCGACTGGCACAGGTCCTTTCCGGGCACGGTTTCTTCGGGAAGTATCTGCACTCGGTCGCCAGGAGGGAATTGAGTCGCGCCTGTCACCAACACTGCGACTGCAGTGAGGACTCGGCTCAGCACACGCTAGCGGTTTGTTCGGCCTTGGCGACGCAGCGGGGAAACCTCACTACAGTTAATGGAGGAGATCTCTCACTATCGGCCGTCATACGCTCCATGGCCGGTAGCGACAGTTGTTTTACCGCGGTCGCAACCTTCTGCGAAGACGTAATTTCGCGGAAGGAGGCGGCAGAGAAGGCCCGGAGGGACGATCTTCACTCGGACCCAATTCGCCGCCGGCGAACCGGGCGGTTGAGGCACGTTTACCAGCGCCTCATGCCGCCTTGAGTGTTGCTGCGGGTGGACGGGATGAGTTTTCCCCTCCATCCGCTACAGTGGCCAGCCGCGACACACCACCCCACCGTAAACCTCAGTGCGGTGACGGCCAGACGGAGTTTCCACACGTTAAAAAAATAAAAAAAGGGATCACAGACGTCCTATATCGCAGAGTGTGCTTGCTGCTGTATCTGCTAGGACTTACAAAATTAAATTGTAGCAGTGTTGTATGTAGCTGGAATGGGGGGCGAGGGAAATGCTTTACTTAATTGCAAATATATAGCTTATGTGAACCTGTGGTCCTTCCAAGATCCAAGCTTTACTGTGAAGGCTAAAACGTATGTATTACGCAAGCAATTACCTTCATTTCTTCTCGAGAAGAAAATTGTGCTCAAACTATTGCCTAATTTACCTCTTATGAAGTTGGCAGATCCAAAATTCAACACATCAAACAAAATAGACCTGTTACTCGGCGCCGATGTCTACTTTCAAGTTATAACTGAAGAATTACACAGCAGCACAGAACACTATTCTCGGTTGGGTCTTATCGGGTAAAATAATAATTTGAGCTTCCGGTAACACTTTTACCACGTTGCACACCAACACATGCAATGAAAATTTTCACCTTTGAAAGTTTTGGGAGCTCGATTCTGATAACTTCAGTTCGAGTAGAAATCAGTATATTCCGAAAAAAAGGCGGTGTGAAGAAATTTTAAGAAAATAACTAAGCAAAGTAATTCTGGTTGGCACAGTGTAAAGTTATCATTGAAAGATAAAATTGCAGGCTGTAAGTATGATAATTTCGTGATATCGTGCTTAGAAGATTGTTATCATTAGAAAATCGTTTTATTAAAATACCATACTTGAAAACTAAATACTCAAATTTTTTTAAAATATTTAAGCTTGGACATTTGCAAATAATACCTTAAAATGATCTTGATAAACCAGTTGCAGTATACTTACCTTATCATGAAGTTATTAGAGGCGATAATGCTTTCTTCAAGTCGCAGTAACAACGGCATTTCATTGAACAGTAATCTTATGGTCGGCTCGGCATTAAAATTCCATAGGTTCAGTGGCATGTCTGTTGAAGATTATGATGCTGTGGTTGTAACACACATGAAGTGTTTGTAGATGTAACAGGAACCGTTTTGGTCGAACTTGTGACCTCTAAGACCCGAGTAGCATCGATTAAACAAGTATTCCTACCGATTCTTGAGTTATGTGGTGCTGTCTTATTGGCTAAACTGCGGTGCTTTTAAATGTTTCTAAGACTAACATTCTAGATTGTACAGAATACACTATAGTATTGTCTTAGTTAAACAGTCACTCGATGTGTTGAAAAATGGTCATAGCAAATAGGGTGTCGAAGATTCTAAAGAATTTATCATAGATAACCGTGCTGACTGTGCGTCACGTGGAATTAATCTATTCAATCTACCTTTGTTTCAGTTGTGGAGAACCGGTCCATCATGGTTACAAGAAGAAATTCCAAACTATAATCCGACTCAAACATTAGTCACCAATTTGGAAGAAAAGATAAAGAAGGTAAGGTATCCTATTGTTCAGATTGATGAGTTACGAGTACAATTATGGTGTAAATGTTCGTCTCCTCGTAAGTTAATTAGAGTAGTAGCTTGTTGTAAAAGGTTAATAACAAAGTTGAAGAATGTCCGTGATCATAACTTACCTGAATGGTTAACTAGCACTGAATAAAAGGAAATTCTTCTGCTTTATGACAAACAATGTCAACAACTAATGTTTCAACAGAAGATAGAAAACCTGAAAGAGAACACTGTAGTGAACAAGAAAAGCAAATTTACCATATTTAATCCTTTTACTGCATTATGCTCGTATCCTTAGAGCTACAGAAAGCTGAAATCAAAAATGACATAAAACACATAATAATATTACAGTCAAAATCACACTTTATCTCGTTAGTCTTGAGTGAAGCTCACAAAAAAACGCTGCATGGTAGACCACAATTTATGATTAATTATCTGCGTAGTAGGTACTGACACTGCAACAAGCTACACTGACTAGAAACCAACTAATGGAACAATAACCTCCAGCTCAGCTGGTGCCTATTCGTACCTTTTATCGGAATGAAATTGATTATGCGGGTTTCATTCAGATTCGGATCTCTAAGGGTAGAGCTCACCGCGCCTGTAAAAGCTGTATATACCTTTTGTTTGTATGGCTACAAGTCATACATTTCGAAATTGTAAACCAGCTCACTGCATAAGGATTCATCGCAGCCTTTAAAAGATTTGTCTCCAGAAATTACCATTGCGTGGAATTATAAAGCGATAACTAAATAAAAATATTGTTGATGACGCACGCGAAATTCGAAGTTTGTTCACTCAGGGGAAGTGAAACTTAAGGATAGAAAATGGTGCGTTTTTTTGAACAGCGGCACTATCTGGCACTTTACTTTATTAGACCAGATCAATCCATTTTGGTGGACTATGGGTGGCTGAAATGAGATCCACGAAGCACCATCTAGGAAGAGTTATTGGCGATTCGACACTTACTTTTAAAGAGTTATCGACTTGATTGTACCAGGTGGAAGTGTGTCTTAAGGTGGAAGCGTGTCTTAACTCTTGGTCATTGTCTCAAATCAATATAAACTCACAAGACTCCACACCCCTTGCTCCGGGACATTGTTTAATATTTGAATACTTCTACCTGATGATAATTATGAGAGATCGTTGACATAATCCTTAAAACGTTGCCATTAATACAAAGAATGCTGCCACATTTCTGGCGTAGGTGATCAAGTGAATATTTAAGTCAAATTTTACATCGATACAAGTGGGGAAATAAAACACCTGAGTCAGTACTGGACAAGGAGGATGGTCTCTCACCAGACAAATGGCTCTTAGGTAACAGTAAACAGTAAAGTAACAGCTAAACATTCGGGTTTGGACAACATTACGAGAGTGGTGATTCTTGACTGCAAGGGTATTTCACTGAAACGAACAATAACTAAATTAAATGTTAAATGTTGCTCACTGATTTTGTATACTTTTTTTGTGATCTTATTATTTATAATATTTTTTTTTTGTTATAATGTTTTTTATTCTCAGCCACCGTGACTAATTAACATACATTTTATTACCTCATACGTTACACTTCTCTAGCTGTCTATTAACAAATTCATGTATCCAGAATAATCTTATATAAATATATCTATACATCTCTCAGTAATGTAAATCGCGATATGCTTTCGTTAAACGGTTTTTAATAAAAGATTAGAACTGATTTCATTAAATTGTCTTCTTCGTGGAACGGGTTATTTTATTCAGTTATTTATCTAAACGGCAATTGTTATTAAACAAAAATTTACAAAATGTAATCATGTTCATGTATGTACATTCATAATGTGTAAAAATATATTGTAATAATTTACAACATACTTTTACAAAAATACACTTATGATCTTTTATTTCTAAAATAAAATTAAGTAGGCAGAGGAATAAAAAGTGTCGCATGTGCAAACATTAGTTTGTAATCTATATGAACATTATACTCTCCGCTTACACCACTGTCCTTAAATAGCGCTAACTTTTGTTTAAAATAGTTTCTCTAGTATATTATTTATAACTTTGTACGCTTCTGTACTTTGGCAGAATTAATGCTGAGAGCATTCTCTACCAGTGAAACCTTGGGTCGTTTAGAAATCTTGTGAGGTAGGCGTATATAGATTACATAACTAAACTAATTAACATCTAAAGTATACATTACGTAGCATTACATACATAGGTTTGAATACAAAAATATAAACATATCTTATATTTTTTATATTCAAACATATTTACACTATATTCGTACACCACAGAAATAGGTGGATTAGTAGGTTTTGATGACTCTACTATGTTGTTGAGAAGGAAATCATATACCTTTTCTTAAATAGCAAACGGTTATTGGCTGTAGATTTTGATTTCAAGCGACAGCGCATTCCAGAGTAGAACTACTTAAACGAATAAAATATAGTTCACGAAATCGGCATCGTGGCAGGGACACAACAGAAGCAAGTGAGGATGGGAAGGCTAGAAATGAAAGTAAAGAGGTCAGAGCTCACTGATTGCGGCTCTGGCGAATAGGTAACCAATTTAAAAAAGACAAAGGAAGATGAAGTCGTGGTGGCAAAAATCGGAGTAGAAAGTTGACTGTAGAGACACAAAAAATATTCAGAAAATCAAAAAATATAATAATTAGACTAAGATAAATATGGCAAAGTTAGTAGATTATATTCTATACCGCCAACCAGCAGGCACACGCTTCAAAATAAAATAATAATACCATTTATGCACACATTAAATGCAGTAATTTGTAATTAAAATACTTTAAAAATAATCAACATGTACCTAAAATAATTTAGAGACTCATTTCCCTACTAGCGGCCGAGATGATGAGAGATGTTTCCCGAAGTAATCGTGTCCGGAAAGAACTTGCGTCAGTGGGAAGAAAAGGATTCCATGGTGCCACCTTGCCCACTAGACGAGGGCTTCAAACCCAGCGCGTGGAGCCTACAATCAGGCCAACCAACGAACCACCGTGGCATGACAAGCGACCTCACGTTACTCACCTATTTCTTCAGGTGGGGGCCAAATGACGCTACCCGTCCGGAACTCAGTCGTCCGTTGATAAACTTCGGCCAGCACTTCCGCCTCCAAATTCCACAGAGGAGTACCAGCCAAAGTGCACACCACCTCCATACCTGCGGGATTCGCGTACGGCTCTAACCGCCAATATTCCTTTTCCTCTCAGAACGTAAAAAAAAAATGTATCAACTTCGACCTTTAAATCGTTGAATGAGTCAGAAATATTAAAATTCACTTAAGCAAAGTTAAAAACTCAATAACGACAGCATAAATAAAGTTTACCACAACAATTACAAAGAGAATTTAGATAGATATATAATAGATAGAGATAATTAGATAGATAGAGAATTTAGATAGATATTATCACCAGCAGGTTTGAAACAACAAATAAAGACATTCCTCACTTTTAATCTTTATTCTTCTGACAATGGTGGTCTGATCATTGAAAAACCAAAATTACACAAACTGTGAAATAAATACTATCTTACTGTACTGTTTATCTGACATTTGAACTGACCCTTAACGTATTTTTGTACGTGATATGACAAATTAAAAACGGAGAGGGTCATCGCTCCTATTTATCATTAAGAGCCGTTTAAGGCAACAGACTTCAAAAATATACAAATCTGTCTGACCGACTTGTATTATAAAAACGAAGACTGTCATCGTCCCTATTTATCATTAAGGGCCGTTTAAGGCAACAAACTTCTAAAACATACATACAGTCAGACAGGCTGTCAGTGGCAGTAGGTTGAACCGTAAAAGCTGTTAATTGATTGCTTGAATCTAATTTTGTATTTTTATTTTTAAAGCACAAAATCACTGTAATTAAAAATAAAGAAGATTAAATTTGTTTTAAAATCTTCGTATATTTTAAATATATTCAACTCATGATACTATTTGCACTGCCCGCTCTGTGTTGCAATATTGACCTTACTAGTGAACCAGTGTTGTGTGAAATACTCCGCATTTCGTGCAAGAGAGACTGATGTGAAAATAGTAAAAATAGTGTTAGTTTAGTGTGTGTTTAGTGTTAGTGTTAGTTTTAGCATTAATGTGCTGTATTTAGTAAGAATTTAGTGACAGCATTTTTATCCTTTGGAGTAGAGAGTTACTATGGGGTGCTTGGCTAGAAAACCTCCACGTGGTGCACCCTGGAAACGTTGGCGATGGTGTTGTTCATCACTGCCAACGGCTAATATTCTAGCACGAAGAGGAAGCCATTTTCTTCGGCAATTCGGCCGAGACTTGGTTCAACAGAGCGGGCGTGTCTGTCGGATCCTCTGTTGGTTCTTCGCTCTTCGGAGCAATGAGGATGAAAACCTCGGTAAAAAATCACGATGGTGGGACCCTTTCCAGGGTCGGAGTTCCTCCGCTCAGCGGTGGTAAAGGTAGGACGGGCTCGGTGTGCACTTACACTGCCACTGAGCAGGCATCAGGAGACGTAGTCTCCCTGCCGCCGTCGACATATCGTAGTCTCGAGTTGGAGTCTCGCGACTCCAATCGGGGGCGAGGGTCTTGGCTTAACCGCCCGGACTGCGAGGAAGAAAACCTCTATAAAAAATTACCCCGAATCCCGTGTTCTGGTGCGTGACCAGGGGATGCATGGCTGATGGGTAGTTCAGTCGCAAGCGCACTCCCAGCCGAGGCACCTGCGGACCCCTCGGTTGGGCATAAATTTACGCTTGCCCGGGTATTGGGGGATCTCTGCCCGGGTCGACCACTATTTCTCCCCCAATCGTGGGATTAGATATGGAAAAAATTATTCAAAAAAACCAAAACCAAACACAAGAAAGAAAGAAGGCGACTAAGATTCAAACGAAGGAGAGTATAAGAGCGGGTAACTGCTCTTCGAACGAAGAGGACGTATTGGAGGGAACGCCTATCTCGGAGCGGCTCCCAGAAGTCATCTTGGCTGCTGGGAGCCGAAGAACTTCGGAACGGCTACGTTCCAAATCCGCAATTCCGTCGGACGGAGGTAACTCCAGTGTAACTATAGACGCACTGGAGTCGACAAGGATGGAGCTCTGCGAAAGTCGAAAGCGGGGACACTCCAAGGACGAGGAGAGTGATACGTCCCAGGAGATGCTGCCCCCTAAAGTGGGTAGCAGCCGCAGAGGTCGGTCACGCACTCCAATCTCGACCCCATCAGGCTCTGTCTTCTCCAAGGCAGAAGCTTATAGAAGGGTCCGAGCGGAGGGTGAAAGCGCGGCGGAGGAGGAGATAGCTGATCTCCTGCAAAAAATACGAGGACCGGTGGAAAGGGATTCTGTCTCTCAAGCACCGGTGTCTTTGCAGGAGAGAGTAAATATGGGGGTGGCCATAATCCAAAAAGTGGCCACCAAATCCAGGAACCTTAAGAGTTCTTTCGTAAGAGCTCTTAAGGACTCCTCCTCTGCCATAGCTGGAGTCGTGGAAGACCTCATGGGGGACGTAGCTCGTCTCCAGGCAGCCAACGACTGCCTGACCGGGCAAGTGGCTGAGCTTAGCGCTCAGTTCGCCCAATTCCGGGCGCATCGTCCGGCAGAGGATCCGGCCTCGTCCCCATTTCAGCCTGCTCCGTCTCCCAATATTGGTGCCATCGCTGACGCCCAATTGCGCCAAATTACCGACGCTGTGTGGCGCATGATGGACGGCCGTCTTGCTGGCCTAGAGGCAAGACTGCCTCCGGCCCCTGTTGTCCGGCCGCCGCTCGGAGCCCATAGGCCAAAGGTCACATCAGTGCCAACATTGCTGCCAGTTGTGGGCGGTCGTGTGTCCTATGCGGCGGCGGCGTCGCTGTCGGCTGCTCCTCTAGCCATTCCGAGGGCACGACAGGCGGTCGGGGTAATAACCAAGACGGCTGCATCGAAATCTGGGCCTAAAAAAGTGGTAAAGGCTGGAGCAGAATATCCTCCGCTCCCCACTCCAACAGGTTTACCTGGCACCACTACACCTGCCCCCTCCGCATCTGCCCCATCCAAAGATGGTTGGCAGATAGTCGGCGGGGCTAAGTCCCGAAAGCGGGGTAAAAAGGCAGCTCATAAAGCAGCCTCTACCCCGCAGTCGTCATCGGTGGTAGTGGCCCCTACAAAGAAGCCGCGCAAGCTGCAGGTACCCAAAACCGCGGCGGTGGTGGTCACGGTGTCACCGGAGACGGCTAGCGGTGGACTGTCCTACGCGGCCATATTTCAGAGGGCCCGGGCTGGCCTCGCCGGTGACACGGGGACGGTAGGAGTCAGGTTGCGTCTTGCTCAGACAGGAGCTCGAGTGCTCGAGTTCCCTGGAGCCGAAGGCGTAAAAACGGCAGATGCCTTTGCCGAGAAGTTGCGGGGCATGTTTGCAGCCACGGATGGTGTGAAGATCGCCAGGCCTACCAAATGTGCAGAGTTGCGCATCTCGGGCCTGGACGACTCCATAACGGCCGAGGATGTCCGCGTTGCAGTAAGAGAGAAGACAGGGTGCAACGCGGACAACATTAGGGTCGGCACCATCCGCCCCGGTCCAGGAGGGCTTGGCGCAGTGTGGGTCAGCTGTCCCGTAGCGTCAGCCAAAATTTTGGGCGACGCCGGTAGACTGCTCATCGGTTTCGTGAGCGCTAGGATCACAGTCCTGGCGGCGAGACCGATGAGATGCTATAAATGTCTGACATCGGGGCACACACGCGCCAAGTGCGTAAGTCGTTTTGACTGCAGCGGACTATGCTTCCGCTGCGGTCGACCGGGGCATAAG
Organism: Hypercompe scribonia; assembly: GCA_949316085.1. Taxonomy (NCBI): domain Eukaryota; kingdom Metazoa; phylum Arthropoda; class Insecta; order Lepidoptera; family Erebidae; genus Hypercompe; species Hypercompe scribonia. Next base: position 6,004,143 of record OX438972.1, on the reverse strand, counting down.
GCGGCAGTGTGTTCTGCCGCCCCTCACTGCCCAGTGTGTGCGGCGAGTAACAAGCCCGCCAATCACCAGATGGGGCAGGTGGGGTGCAAACCTCCCCGCGATTCTCGACAGGTATCGGGGGCTAGCCAGTCGACCCAGGCTGCCTCCGATACTGTTCGCACGTCAGCATCGTCGCCCATGGAGGAGGTTGTAGAGACGGTTCAGTAATGGACCAAGTCTCCAACCTCCTTGTCCAGACGAACCTGAACCACTGTGCCGCGGCACAGGACCTCTTCCTGCAAACCATGGCACAGTGGTCGATCGACGTTGCCGTAGCCGCGGAGCCTTATTATGTTCCTCCCCGTCCAAATTGGTTGGGTGACCGGGACGGTTCTGTGGCAGTCGTCGGCTCCACGGCGGCTCATTCCCCGCCCTTGTCGCTAAGAGACAAGGGCACTGGATATGTTGCTGCTGAGTGGGGGGGGATCACCGTATACGGTGTATACTTCTCCCCCAACCGGAGTTTGAGCGACTTCGAGGTTTTTCTTAACAACTTGGAAACCTCGATGCGGCGACTAACGTCTGGGCACGTCTTAGTGCTGGGGGACTTCAACGCGAAATCCATTGCGTGGGGTTCCCCCAGGACGGATGCCAGGGGCGAGGCCGTAGAGGAGTGGGCAGCCTCGGTGGGCCTCTGCTTATTAAACAGAGGCTCCACCAACACGTGCGTGCGACAGCAGGGAGGGTCGATAGTGGACCTTTCATTCGCTACCCCTGCCCTCGCCGCACGAGTAAGGAACTGGCGCGTCCTGGAAGAGGTTGAGACGCTCTCGGATCACCTCTACATCCGATTTGAGCTCTCTCGGACCCAGGACCCCAGTAGGGGTCACGCGGCGCGGCGTTCTTCTCGCTTTCCGCGGTGGGCTGTTGCCAAACTAAATGGGGACCTACTAGAGGAGGCGGCCATTATTCACTCTTGGCTGTCTCCGCAGGCCCCGGCCGAGGAGGTTGACATGAGGGCTGGTCGCTTCCGCGATGCGGTTACGCAGATCTGCGATGCGGCCATGCCCCGCATACGAGGTTGTCGGCCTCCACGGAAGGAGGTTTACTGGTGGTCCCAGGAGTTGGCGGACCTCCGTGCGGCCTGTACTCGTGCCCGGAGGTCCTACACCCGTAGTCGGCGGCGACACCGCGATGAAGGCGAAGAGGACCAGCTTCATGAGGAGTACCGAGAGGCGCGGAAAACTCTGAAGCTGGCCATCAGCCGCGCCAAAGAAATTAAGCGTAAGGAGATGCTGGAGGGTCTCGATCGTGACCCCTGGGGTCGCCCATATCGTGCGGCGTGACAAAAGCTCCGCACGTCGGGCCCCCCCCTTACACAGACTCTCCAGCCCAGCTTCCTGCGGGAAGTGGTCGAGGGCCTTTTCCCGCAGCGGGTGGAACACACACCCCTGTCGATGGCCTTCATGGTCGGAGACGACGGGGGAAACAACGAGGAAAATGTGCCACCCGTCAGGGAATCGGAGGTAGGGGCGGTTGTTCTACGGATCCGCTCTAAGAACACCGCCCCCGGGCCAGACGGGATACCTGTCCGAGTGCTGGCCCGAGCCCTCGAGCACATGTCGGACCGTCTCAGGGGGGTCCTGGATGCTAGCTTGGCGTCAGGACGCTTCCCTGAGTGCTGGAAAAGTGGGAAGCTGGTCCTATTACGGAAGCCGGGACGGCCTGCCGATTCGGTAGCGGCCTATAGGCCCATCGTGTTGCTGGACGAGGCGGGTAAACTGTTTGAGAGGATACTCTCTGCCCGCATCGTCCGGCACCTCTGCGAGGTGGGCCCCGATCTATCGGACGCCCAATTTGGTTTTCGGTCGGGGCGTTCGACGGTCGATGCCGTGCTGCGCCTGAGGGCCGTTACCGAAGAGGCGGTGAGCTGTGGCGGCGTGCTGTTGGCGGTGTCGTTGGACATCGCCAACGCATTTAATAGTCTGCCATTTAGCTGCATCAGGGAAGCACTCCACTACCACGGGGTGCCAGAGTACCTGAGGCGGCTTGTGGCAGACTATCTTGAGGAGCGTACCGTCATGTACGAGGACCGAGACGGTGTTCTGAGGCGGCGGCTCATGTCGTGCGGTGTTCCGCAGGGGTCTGTCCTCGGACCACTCCTGTGGAACATGGGATACGACTGGGCCCTTCGAGGTCGCCTCCCCTCCGGGCTGGGCGTAATTTGTTACGCCGATGACACATTGGTCACGGCCCGGGGAGCGAACTTTCAAGAGGTGGCGCGCCTAGCCACCGTGGGAGTTTCTCTGGTGGTCAGGCGTATTGAGGCGCTGGGTTTACGGGTGGCCCTGGACAAGACGGAGGCCCTTTTATTCCATGGGCCCCGTCGTGGTCCACCCTCTGGCGCCTCCATTGTAGTCAATTCGGTCCTCGTACCGGTTCAGGCCCAGATGAAGTATCTGGGCCTGATCCTCGACGGCAGGTGGCTCTTCGACGAGCACTTCCGACAGCTTTCTCCAAAGCTGGTCGGCGCTGCTTCTGCCCTTGGGCGACTTTTGCCCAATTTGGGTGGAGCCAGCGTCGCGACGAGACGTCTATATACGGGGGTTGTTCGGTCAATGGCGCTGTATGGTGCACCGGTGTGGGCGGCGGCTCTGACCGCCCAAAATAGGGCTCGCCTCTGGCGTCCTCAGAGGATATTGGCGGTTAGAGCCATACGCGGTTACCGCACTGTATCGACGGACGTGGCGTGCGCCTTAGCCGGAACTCCCCCGTGGGATTTGGAGGCGGAAGTGCTCGCCGAAGTTTATCGGCGAACGGCAGACTTCCGGGTGGGTACCGGCATTCGGCCCCCACCCGAAGAGATACGCGAGTGGCGAGAGGCCGCTCGTCGAGCCACGATGGTTCGTTGGTCGTCCCGACTGGAGGCTCCACGTGCTGGCTTTGCCGCCGTAGAGGCTCTCCAGCCGGTCATCGCCGAGTGGGCAGGGCGGCAGCACGGGACCCTTTCCTTCCGACTGACGCAGATTCTTTCCGGGCACGGTTGCTTCGGGAAGTATCTGCACTCGGTCGCCAGGAGGGAATTGAGTCCCGCTTGTCACCACTGCGACTGCAGTGAGGACTCGGCTCAGCACACGCTGGCGGTTTGTTCCGCCTGGGCGGCGCAGCGTGGGGTCCTCACTGCAGTTATTGGAGATCTCTCGCTACCGGCCGTCATACGCTCCATGGTCGGTAGCGACAGTTGTTTTACCGCGGTCGCAACCTTCTGCGAAGACGTAATTTCGCGGAAGGAGGCGGCGGAGAGGGCCCGGGAGGACAACCTCCACTCGGACCCAATTCGCCGCCGGCGAACCGGGCGGCGGAGGCGCGCGTACCAGCGCCTCATGCCGCCTTGAGTGTGGCCGCGGGTGGACGGGACGGGTTTTCCCCTCCATCCGCTATAATGGCCAGCCGCGAGGAGGCGACGTCCGCGTGTGCCGTACGTCGCCTAAAAGGAGAGTTTATCCGCAGATGGTGCCCACGGTAGCGGGCAGGCGCTAGGAGGGATCTGGATGTCGTAATAACAGCTGTTCCCGGATCCCTCCTATGTCAGGCGCAGAGTGGCACACCGTGTGGTTTTAGTCGGTCCGATTCCGACACACCACCCCGGCGTAAACCCCGGTGGGGTGACGGCTCGAGGGGGTTTCCACACGTTAAAAAAAAAAAAAAAAAAAAAAAAAAGAGAGTTACTATAAGTTTGGACATGGGGAGCACACTTCAGCAAAATAGTACCTGCTAGAATGGAGTTATACCACCCTCTAACAGATCACCTGTCAATATTTTTGTTGCTTTTCACCGAGTAAGTGAGTTAGGTTGAGTCATTTGGTGAAAAGCATCGCCCTGTGTTTAACGCCCTAGCCATATTCCCATAGCTACATTAACTATTTATTGCACTCGGACTGACTAAATCTCACTCATTCGTTCGAGCTCTCTTCCCACTGAAGAGAGACTTAAAGTTGCGACAGACTTATGGACTAGTTGTGAGTCTTAAGTAGCAGGAGTCTATTTGTTCGTCCTTCCTTCATAAAAATTGTAATAAAGTTTAAATATGCTTGGCTAACAAACAGTCAAAAAAATACGGAAGAAGCGGAATTAGTCGAAAAGTTGTCTGAAATTGTTTGTAACTTGGGTTAACACTGCCCATAGCAACACAGAATTACGCACGGTAATATTATCTAACAATATTCTGGCTTCATACCAACAGTCGGACCGCGAGTCATATCTACTCACCCCGAGTTCGGTATACACTAGTTCAATGTCCTCAGTATGAACAGTGAACGTATGAATCGAGTGAACAGTATGATTGTTTTGTAATCAATAAGTGTGCAATTTGTGAATATGTAATTGAAATAAGTACAAGTACTCACTTAATATAGCAAAGAGCAATTATAGACTATATTATGGTGTTCTTGGTTGCTCGAATACTTCAATAACGCACTCAGAGATAAAATGTTTTAAATTACCGGAATATGTTATAATATTATATAAAACTTAACAATAAAGTTTTTCGTACTTCTCAGTCGAGGCGCAGTTACTGATTCTATAATCTATCTATCTAATATGCAACAGTACTCTAAGAACAGTGGTTTATCCAAGGCCACTCTGCGAGCTATTGGCCTACTTTTACGCTGACGCTTAGGGTTGTCACTTTTATTTTACAGTTAAATATTTATTGCGTATAATAACATATTACAATTACGATACACACTATTACAATGTTTTACTTATATTACTTAAATGTTTTACCTACCCTATATAATTATAGAGGTATTATTTGTTTGTTCCATTATCATGTAAAAACGGTTGGACGGATTTTAATATAACTTTTATTTAGTCTGACATGGCAGGCCAAAGGTGAAAATATTCGACGCCCAATCACCACCGTATAACTGTTTAAAGTATGTATCTACATTTGTGGGTAATTTATCAACACTACATGTAAAAGTAAAAACGACCACTCCGATACTGGGAACCCCAAACCGATTATGGCGACCGTCTTAAATATCTGGGCGCCATAATCCATGCACTGCTCATAGTCTATCTCCGCGGAGTCAATTGTCCTGGGGACCGACGTACACATTAGCAGCCCCTGATAGGCCCTTTCCACTTCCTTAAGCCTATCCTGTAATTGTTGGCTAAACTTCGTTCATGAACTAACGCGATATTCCTTTCGATTAAGACAACGGCCGACGAAAACCATCGTTAACTACTTAACACGCCAGTTTTGTTTTCCGTAACCGATATTATGATTGAATATGTAGTAAACAAAAAAAAAATCTTTAAATTTTTATTCATCCGTGAAATCAATTTTATTTACCGTAAAAACCACTCCCTGCTACCAACGACCTATATATTAAATGCTTCGTTACCAGATATTGTACTTAAAAAAGTCTTTAAGTAGACTCTGTACTTATTTATATACTCACTTGACCATCCTTGTTGCAGAACAATGGCTAACAATGGCTATGTACGTAGGCACCTGCCAAAAAAAGTAAAATATATAGTACTACTTTATGTATGAATGTTCATAAAAAATTCTAAATGTGCTATGTTATTTTTCGTTTAGTAACATATTTCCTACTCTTTTTAAGATACGGAATTATATATTTATGACCAAGATAATAAAAAATAATGAACGCTTCAATTTTGGCAGAAAACGCTTTTAATTTACATAATTAAAACTCGACTAGATAATGGCATCAAGAATTGTGATGAAAATATACAAATATGATTGTACATCACATCTTACCCAAAAAAAAATAATCTTACAAACGAGAAGATGGATTACCTACTATTCTGGGATACAAGTGTGACTAATTAAGTAAGTTTACTTTTTAAGGGTTATTTGTAAAATATTTTATTCTATCAAACAGATGTACAACATGTACTTAAGTCATGCTTATATTATGCCATTACATTGTAACAAATATACCTCTTTATTATGTATAACAGAATTTTCTTCTCTTTGTCACTTATTTTCATCGAATGGAAACCCGTAGGGGGTCACCTTACCGGATCGCGGGATTAAGGGGTACGGTATACGTATGTACGTAATCACATTCACAGACACTACATAACGTTCTGTGTGAAAAAAGAAGTAAAGGATTGTAAAGGATTCGAGTTAATCTTATGAAAGAAGTCGACTAGAATCCTGGTAGACCTTGGGTATGACTTTGATGACAGTCGAAGATTCCTTTTATAAATTAGTTCCTTGCTACCGTGATTTTTTAAAATAAAAAACACAATCCTGGTTCGAAACTGGTTTTGTACAAAGTTTACGAATCATTAATTTCAATGACAACCGAAAGGGAAGACCTGGGATGGTTGGTGACTACCATGTGTGAACGAGGACTGAATTCGTATGCTGACCGATTAAAAATACAGAGTTTCACGACTCCTATTCATCACGTAGTTAACCCCTCGAGTGATTCGAGAAATTAACGATGTGTTAACCTATTTTGTTATATTTACTTTTTCATAGTTTTTAAAAGTAGTAATAACGGACACGAAATACTCTGGCCATTTTATTGATAAATTGACAAGTATCTTGAATTCTATCTAATTTCTTGACATCGTCCAATATTGTAGAATTTTATGATGTGATAGCGGACACGTGTTCATGTAATCGATAGTCAGTTAGATATGATGTCATGAAATCCTTTTATCTTTCCTTAAATATCTCATCGTTACCTCTGATGTGCTGGAATGGTTCTCCACTTATCTTCAGGGATGACAACAGAGTGTTCACGTTACTGACTCGTCATCGAGCTGGTGCGATCTCCTCGTTGGCGTCCTTCAAGGTGGCATTCTACCTCCTCTGTTATTCTCAATTTTTATTAATCTCATAACTCAACAAACCCAGATTGTGTATCACCTATATGCCCACGATCTGGAGGTGTATTCGCAGGCAAGGGTGGAAGACATAACACAAGCTATTAACGTCGTCAACAGAGACTTGGAGAACATAAACTCGTGGTCGATGAAACTTAAATTGACTGTTAACCCAACCAAATGTCAGGCGATCATAGTGGGCAGCAAACGTTTTATAAGCAGACTCGATGCTGCCTCAATCTCACCAATCATCTTAAACGGATCACTTGAACCGTTCAGCCCCGTAGTCAAAGATCTGGGCTTACTCATCGACTCTACCCTTGATTGGCGAACTCAAGTTACTCATATCAGCCAGAAAGTAACGAGAAACCTGCGAACATTATATCGTGAAGAACTTCCTACCTCCTAATACCAAAACTACTCTCATGCAGTCCTTAATAATCCCAATAATCGACTATGGTGATGTGTGTTATTTCGACCTGAATGCAGACCTTCTTAACAAGCTAGACCGACTTCTCAATAACTTCATTCAATACATTTTTAATCTTCGAAAGTATGACCATGTGTCTACTTTACGTTCCCAATTAAACGCAATCAGCGAGCACTAACTGACCTAATTTCATTTCTCAACTCACCATTTTCACCTACATATCTTACTACGTACCTGCGTTATATATCCTAGAGGATATACTCGTATATCACGACAGAAACCTTCGCTCAGAAAATAATCTGCTTCTCTTATATCCCTCTCACAATTCTGATTTCGTAAACTCTTCGTTCTTTGTTCAGCCAGTACTACTCGGGAATGCGGTCCCGCTCAAAGTCAGGATGTCTACAAATCGTTTTACGTTCTAAAAGAATGTACATAATCTCCTTGTTAACGAGATTGAAGAATCGTCTAACCGACAGTTGACTCAACCTTATAGTCAAGTTTTTATAGTATACGAATATAATCTAAACGTATATGTCACATGCACACACATATTTATTTATTTATATACTCGTATATGTATGTATATTTATAAATGTATTTATGACGTATGTATTGTATGTGTTCATGTATGTATATATACTCATGAATGGTATATTTTCATTGTCAATGGAACCTCTGTGCATCTCCCTTACAATATTCCTATAGGTTGACTGGAAGAGAATGCCTTGGGCATTAAGTCCGCCGATGTACAAAGTGCATAAAGTGTATATAAATAAATGAATAATCATCATCATCATCTCAGCCAAAAGACGTCTACTACTGGACATAGGCCTCCCTCAAAGTTCTTCAAAACAGCCGGTCTTATGCTACACGTATCCAGCGGCTTCCCACGACCTTCACCAGGTTTTCAGACCACCTTGTGAGGGGCCTACCAAAGCTGCGTTTCATGCAATATCCCCTGCCCACTGCCACTTAAATTTAGAAATTTTGATGGCAATATCGATGACCTTGGTTCGTCTGCTGTCCTCATTCCTCATTTCTCATTTGATCACGCAAAGAAACTCCGAGTATTGCCCTCTCCATTCTCTTAGATAACGTATATCAATAGTCAAATTAATATCAATGTAAAAGATAATGAATCCCTGGGTAGATTAAATGCAATATCTATGTTTAATTTACCAACACTGCACATGGCATCTATTCTGATACTTTATTTATTATTAGCAGTACCCTGTGGTGTTACCTGAACGTATTAAATTCAAATGAAAAAGTAAAATAAAAACTTTAACTCCTTGCTCAACAACTGCTCGCTTGCTCACACAAAATTTTCTTTCGGGAGAGAAAGAAAGTAGTTTATCTTTTAATTCAGGGTCTCTACCACCTCTACACCAAATTTTGAAAATATTGATCCGGCCGTTTGAGCGTGGAAAAGTAACAAACGTACATACAAACACACTGATAAATTTTACGATATGAGTGCGATAATAAATTATACACTACTGGAAAAAATTAAAGGATCAAAAAAAAATTCCAAATTTTTGGGCAGTTTTCAACAGGCCGTAACTTCGAGAGAAATAATCTTACAGAAAATAAAAAAAAAGAAAATTGTAGCTCCAAGTGTCTAGTTTTTGGATTTGAATTTTAAAATTTTATAGCCTCCGCAGTTTTTGAATAATCGTAGAAAAACCAGCAACAAAAAATTTTTTTAAATTTTTTTAGTTTTTTTTTTTGGTCTACGGACGTGGAAAAAATTTTTTTAGCTTAACCACTATAAAGATCGGATACCTTGTTTACTTAGCTTTAATTTGTTTTTTTATACACTCTGATACGCCCACTTCTCGCCCAGATATCGGTTTTCAAATGGAAAAAGATCCTTTTGTCTTTGATTATCGATATCTCAGCAACCAATGATTGCACAGAAATTCAAAGGTAGGTTTCAAGAACATGAATAAATGTTGCTTAACAACTGGCCATTGTTTTTTCGAAAAAAAATTTTTTCTTTTTGTCACATGAATTTGAAAATGCAACAAAAAAAGGGCTTTTGGTGGTTTTTTGGAAAATCAAGCGCTGGATCGAAAATATTGAGGAAACCACTAATGTTAAGTGTGCCTTTTACAGTTCAATATGTCCACAAAAACCCCACAAAAAACCAAATTAATCTAGCTAGCTGTGTTTTTGTTTCACTCGATTGAATTTTTGAAAAAATGAAAGGATCACGTTTTTTGCTCTGAATGCTCATAATTTTTAAAATGAGAGAAAAAAACTTGTTTTTCCGAGCTTTCCCCACATTTTTGTTCCAGAAAGTGCTTAAATTGAAAAAAAAGGAAATTCAATTTAATTCCGTCTGCATTAACATGGCTGAACGTTTGAAAGCCGTTATTGAAAACAGAGGTGGTAACATCCCGTATTAAATAAAAAAAAATCTTCGGAACATGAGTTTGGAGTCATTAAATACGGTGGAACTGACGAGCCACCGGTTCTCAATTCTCCTGAAATACTACACACACACACACACACACACACACACACACACATACATACACACACACACACACACACACACACAGAAGCGTAAATTCTTCGACCGCGCTACCTCCACGTGGTACGTTTTGGATAGCGCTAATACCGGCGATAATTATAATTATTTTATTAAACTTCTCAAAAGAATTTTTTTTTATTTGAATTTCCTTTTTTTTCAATTTAAGCACTTTCTGGAACAAAAATGTGGGGAAAGCTCGGAAAAACAAGTTTTTTTCTCTCATTTTAAAAATTATGAGCATTCAGAGCAAAAAACGTGATCCTTTCATTTTTTCAAAAATTCGATCGAGTGAAACAAAAACACAGTTAGCTAGATTAATTTGGTTTTTTGTGGGGTTTTTGTGGACATATTGAACTGTAAAAGGCACACTTAACATTAGTGGTTTCCTCAATATTTTCGATCCAGCGCTTGATTTTCCAAAAAACCACCAAAAGCCCTTTTTTTGTTGCATTTTCAAATTCATGTGACAAAAAGAAAAAAATTTTTTTCAAAAAAACAATGGCCAGTTGTTAAGCAACATTTATTCATGTTCTTGAAACCTACCTTTAAATTTCTGTGCAATCATTGGTTGCTGAGATATCGATAATCAAAGACAAAAGGATCTTTTTCCATTTGAAAACCGATATCTGGGCGAGAAGTGGGCGTATCAGAGTGTATAAAAAAACAAATTAAAGCTAAGTAAACAAGGTATCCGATCTTTATAGTGGTTAAGCTAAAAAAATTTTTTCCACGTCCGTAGACCAAAAAAAAAAACTAAAAAAATTTAAAAAATTTTTTTGTTGCTGGTTTTTCTACGATTATTCAAAAACCGCGGAGGCTATAAAATTTTAAAATTCAAATCCAAAAACTAGACACTTGGAGCTACAATTTTCTTTTTTTTTATTTTCTGTAAGACTATTTCTCTCGAAGTTACGGCCTGTTGAAAACTGCCCAAAAATTTGGAATTTTTTTTTGATCCTTTAATTTTTTCCAGTAGTGTATAATAAAAAATGTCACGTTTACTGATATGCTAGCTGTCGACGAAAATTACAAATAAGATAGCATGGGGTGAAAAAACTACAGAACCAGAACGACTAAGATATTTTCAAAATGTAATTTCTTTCGTTAACTACTGAGTTTATTGTTACTGATTTGTTTTTAAGTATACGTGTCCCTTTAGAAGGAAGGTTGCTTTAAGTAGCTGGCTAGATCGATTGTTATAGAGTTTGGTCAAGTTTTTCTTCTCTTCGAGGTGCTGGTGTCCTGTATAGTTTTCTCCGTTTGTCAGGACTTATATTAATTCAAAAGTCTTTTATTTTGCAACAGGAAAAATATTTCATTTATATTTCGCCCAATTTGACGATATTTCGTTACGTAATAAATATAGTTTCAAAATTATGTAATAAAAAATTCAAAGAATATCAAATACCAAATTCAAAGAATATTACGTTCTTATGTAACCTTTAAGAATCGGTAAATTACTTGAGACTTTTAAACTGGCAGTGGTTCACAGAATATACAAGGGTAGTAACAGAGACTGGCCGAGTAACTACAGACCCATCTCTATTTTCCGTACGCTTTCTAAACTATTGGAAAGATTGATGAATATCAGGCTTGGCAATATCCTAGAGCAAACTCAAATTTTGTTGCCAAGACTACCCCCCAGTAAAACAGTCCTTGACTTAACCAACGTAATAGCAGCTAAACTCGACTATAAACAAAAAGCTATGGGTATCTTTTTAGACAAGTCAAGGCATTCGACACCATTTAGATGTCTATCCTATCCGTAAAGCTCGAAGAAATTGTGATTAGAGGTACTCAACTGTCCCGCTTCAAAAGCTATCTTGATAACCGAAGACAGTGTGTTAGAAACAATAATTTACTGTTGTGATGAACTTCCTATTGAGAATGGAATCCCACAGGGTAGTATCTTAAGGCCTATGTTATTCTTAAGATAATATATATTAAAGACATCTGTCAATTATAGATACACGATACCACTATATTGACGTACGCGAACGATACCGCCCTCGTATCCTATGGTGATACTTGACTATTCGCTTTCGTGAGTGCTCAGTCCAGTCTTGATTCAGTAACTTATTGCTTGGCTGGGAATCGGCTCACCCTCAATACTGTAAAAACATTGACCACTTTAGACAGGCCTTCTTTATCTTCACACTCTCTCGTTACTCACTCCTGTAACGCCTTGGTCCATCCGCTGTGTAATTGTCCTGCTCTGAAAAAACTATGTTAAATACCTTGGAGTGCAAATAGACAGTTTTCTCTCCTTTCACTTATATATTGACATGCTTACCTCCAGGCTACGAAAACTTATATTTGTGTTTAAAGCTCACAGCAATATAAATCATATCCTCAAACTCACCTGTTTAATCCTTTGTCAATCTATCGCTGTCAATCACACAGTATTGCATCGTTGTGTGGGGACGCACTGAAAGAGCGGTACTAAAAGTTGGCTAGAGGCTCCAGTACCGGTTTCCTACCACCGAACTTTAGAAGTCCTGCAATGTACTATGAGTGCGAAGAATGTTTATTTTGAGCCTCACCTCAAGAAGGTTAGTCATTGGCTATGTGACTTAGACTATAATGGTACTGAAAATACAATTTGCAAGATAAATAGACGATAAGTATGTATTGTTTATGTTTATTTTGCACTATAATTCACACTTAAATACATGCAACATACAATACTTACACATATGTACACACAAAACTTTCAAGCAACACTCACATACAACCATTCACATATACACACGCACACATACATACACCACGAAGGTTTTCAAATTATCTCTGCTACTAGTTCTTGTGATACTGTTTTGACATTTGCAGTTAGGTAACCTAAAGTACTAATTCCCGGTTTCCCAGTTACTAATACCCAAGATGGTGTCCGATTTTTTAGTGATAAACAACCAACATAATCACCAACCAATGGTATCCAGTGGGACTACCACACAGCCAAAAAAAAAGGTTTAATGTCGACCAAAATGTTTTAATCGTCATCTTAAGTCAATATCTATAGATTGTCAGGTTATAACTATGCTTAAAACAAAGGTTTTTGAGTTTGAGTTTGGAAATAGTAATTTCTGTTTAGTCTGTAATTTCAACAAAAATTCTGTTTTGCAATACAGTAGAAGCTCTTTATTCTCGTTTCCTTCATTCGCGTTTTCACTATTCGCGGATTAAAAAATTGCGAGTCAAGTCCTATATTCGCGGTCTAAGATTTCTTAATTCGAGGATCGAATCGGCACATACATATTATGTAAGTACCTAAATAAAAAACATTCGGCATCTTTTGTCAATACTTCGGCAAGTGGACTAATAAAAAGATAAATAAAATAGACCTTATTACAACTATGCTTAGATTGCGTTTTCATAAGCTATCGGCGTTGATTCTTTCCTTCGACGGTTTCTTTGAGGTAAGACGCCTTTGCCACGGTCGGTGTTTTTGTAAACAAACAAAGTTTTTAGATAAAACAAACTTTTTACTCAAAACATAAAGTATATTATTGAATGCTTCTAAAATTAAACGTTCCATCCTTTGCTAAGAGCCACATTAGTTATTTTAATGTTTTACTTTTCCATTCGTTACAAAAATTGTGATCGAGTAACACGTCGCTTCCGCTGCCTACCTATTTTATAATGTTGACCAAAAACAATGAAAAACGAATGGCGTTGCGAAAAAAAAACTTGAAGATAACATGTAACTTATCAAAATGTATGGACAAAAGCTGAAATTAAACTGATTTTTTATGTCTTTGCTATTTTTCTTTCGTCGCCTAGGAACGTATCCCCTATAACCCCATATTAATTACTATTCCATATACACGGTTTCTGTATTCGCGGCATATTTACGGATCATATACGCCGCGAATAAAGAGCTTCTACCGTATATCATGGCCTAATAAAACCTCTTCACTTAAACACTCCTAAGTAACAAATGCATAACGATGTCAGGCGAAAATTGATGGTAAAATGTATACGGTACCGGTGTAAGTGATTATTTCGCTGCTTTTTACAGCGCTGAGTGTTGTGGCATAAATACCTACACTTTTGTGGTCTACAAATCGTTGTTCTGAGTATGGGTGCTTTTTGTATCCGTTCTGAGTTCAGAGTTCAGTTGAGAGTTCCCTTTTACAAATCGCTCACAGCTCCCTTTTTGCTGTGGAATAGGAAGTATGTCAGTTCTTGTAGTGTGTTGATTAAAGGAAATTAAATATAAATAAAGATATATAAATATGTATTATATCATTATATATACTATTTAATTATGTACTATAAAAAAATAATATTACCGCATAAAATATATGACTAACACTAAATAGATATCCCAACAAGTGCGGTAGTCGAACAAAGCACCGCGAAAGAAATACATACGTATTTGTATTAAAGAAGTTGATTTTTTACAAAGTTTATCGTACTACTCTGTCATATTTCCTACTGTAAATTTTTGAGGATAAAAACCCAGTGCACTACGTATATTTATTTACTTGAAGTCGTTACTTTGAATACACTGGTCGAAAAATAAGAAACATGGTTTTCGAATGGGAAAATAAAATACTCTTAATAACTGGAGCTTCCAAGGGTATTGGAGCTGACGTAACTAGAAAAGCATTAACTGAAGGTGTCCAGGTAAGTCATTAATGTTTATATATTTAGTATATTACACTTTCAGCATACACACGTACAAAAAGAAAGGTATCAATAACGCCTTTTGCCTTGAATGCGTGAAAAGTAAAGTGTAATAGATGTAATAATAGATAGTTCAAGTTAAAATGGACACATATATAAAATTGCTTATTAAGGTGTGCGAACAATCATATAGCTATGTGGCTTAGTCTTTCTAGTACTGTTGTACTCTCTGCGAGTGTTCGAACAAACAAACAATACAATTTTTCAAAGAGAGTACGGTTTTGGAAGGTTTTGGAAACGACATTTTCAATTATTTTATACTTTAATTATTTTCTTATCACAAGATTAGATATACCTATGTGATTGAAATTCTAAATTAAATTAACTTATCATTTTTACAGCAAGTTTTCAATTTGGACATTGACGACAAAAATGGTATTGCACTACAAAATGAACTGAATAGTATCTACGGTGATAAAAAAGTTACATTTGTATGTTGTGACGTAACCAATCATGAACAATTAAGAACCAACTTTGAACTTATTTTGGGAGACAAAGAGAAAAATTATGTAGTAATCAACAATGCTGGTATATTTAATGAAAATTTACAAAAATTTAAAAAGACAATAGACATTAACCTTGTAAGTATTGGTATTCTAATGTCTAAAATTGTAATTAGCTGCCTGATCAAAACTTTTACCAATTGACTAAAAGACCTTTCGATAATGATTGTTGCTATTCAACAGAACAGAAAATATTACTGTTGTTTAAGTTTTTGGAAATTGTTTATCATACACTACAGCTATGATTAATATAATTTACCACAATAACTTAGATTTACAATTAATACTAACCAAATGCAAATATTTAACGGCGAAACGCTCTTTATTTTCACACTCGTCTGATGCCAAACTTGACAGAACTTTTACGGTGTTAACTAGTGTACCAGTATATATATTTATAAATTTCTGAATAGATACTTATTATGGACACATCACCCAGACATGGTAGAAATGATTGTGCTTATTACACAAAAATGTGTCCCAGACTCATGATAATAGTCAAGCAAAACAACTTACCGAACAGGAAAGACATTTAGTTCTAAACAATAAATAGTTTAAGCAATAGTAATATTATGTTATATACTTCAGACTGGTGCAATTACCGGCAGTTTTATAGCTTGGAATTTACTACGTAAAGACAACGGCGGCAATGGAGGGACAATTATCAACGTTTCATCAATAGCTGCTTTCAATATACTACTCTACTGTCCTGTTTATAATGCAACCAAAAGCGGTATTTTGTCATTCAGTATCAGTCTTGGTGTAAGTATTTCCTACAACACTATCTATAGCTCAAACTAGGTTAGAAGTCATTTTATTTTTAATGAATGGTTATCGTGTTAGGATAGGTAGTTACCTGCTCATCCCTGTTGCAGACCGACGGATGTAAAGTGTTAGTGCTATTTCAATGTATGTATATAGGTGTGTGGAAGAATAAGTACACAACGACTGAACCAGGTTAAACTTTCCAGACTACGACCACACTAGAGCAGTCCAAAACTACCTGGTAACCAGTTCACACATAAGCCACAAATATTGATGCCGTGACATTATCATAATATGCATAAGGAATTCTGCCGTCATTCTGACGCGGACAACCGAAAGACGCGAGAGTAATAATAAATAAGCTACCGCGTGTGATACAACAAAGAATAATGGCAGTATACCAACGACACTGTCCGGTCACCCCATTGACATACCGATATAAAACCCGGCGAGTCACACATCCTATTACACGAAGCACCTTCTGAAAATTACTGAATACTATCACTGTAATAAACTAAACTTTTTTCTAAGGAGAAGCTTACATCCAGTAGCCAAATGTTAAAGGCTGTTAATGATGATCACTGTAATAAAAATACTAACTATGTTACAAGTTTCAACACCAGTAACATGCCTAGCATTTTGATACTTTTGCTTTA
Organism: Hypercompe scribonia; assembly: GCA_949316085.1. Taxonomy (NCBI): domain Eukaryota; kingdom Metazoa; phylum Arthropoda; class Insecta; order Lepidoptera; family Erebidae; genus Hypercompe; species Hypercompe scribonia. The sequence continues at coordinate 5,987,709 of OX438972.1, read as the reverse complement.
ATTTGGAATATATTTTTAAAATGTATTCTATATAGGTAGTATAGTAGGTGCTTACTTTTTATCTGTTCCTTTTCGTAGCAATGAAATATAATTATTTTAAACATTATATGATTAAGTAATTAATAATTATTATAGTTTATTTTGGGTAACAGTAGGTTTTGAATGTGGTTACGCATATCAAGAAAAACAGTTTCTATAATATACTTTTATTTTTAATTTTTTTAGACCGATGAGTTCTACAAACGGACAGATGTTCGCGTCATAACAATTTGTTTTGGAACTACTGATACCACAATCAATGCAAAGGAGAATATTGTGTCTTTTGATACAGAAATAGAAAACAAATTGCAACAGGTCATGGCAGACGTTCCTCGTCAAAGGTAATATTTGTTAAACTAACTTCAAATTGTTGCGTGTTAATAGATTTTAGATGCTTAGTTAAGTAAATCTGGGCAAAACATTTAATTTGAAAATGTATACATTTTTGAGGCATAATAACCTCGAGGTAGCCTTCTAACCTCAGTAGCAATTTGACGCGCTACGAAGTACGCGCTCTTTTGGGGGCAGAAAGGTAACGTAGAATACAGCAGGGGATAAACTGCAAGCTGTATATGGCCCAAGATACGTCGGAGTTCTAGGGATAATATCCTTTCTAGGATAAATTTGATTCCTCGGTTACTAGTACCCGTTACATTCCCGGATAGACAGGATTCCTACACAATAAAAAAAGAGATAAAGAAACCATATAAAGAATATTATTCGTAATTAGTCATATTGAAAAGATAGAATTCTGTCGCTTTTCGTCACTTTTCAGTCTGAGATTATACCCTTATTCATATTTGTGACATGTTCATTTTATGATGGTCACCAAATTTACCTTACTAGAAAAAATATATCTGTAATACAAACTAAACCTGTAGATTTACAATACCATACTGAAAGTTTGTTTTTTATATATATGTTTTCCATCCATTTTTATGACTAATTTAACAAATAGTTAAACTCGTACCAAATTTTACAAAATTGTTTTTTATCTCTCATATATAAAGTACATGATTCGATTTCAGCGTGGACTCGGCAGGTCGCGCAGTAGTCGAAGCTTACAAACATGGTGCAAGCGCAAGTGTATGGTTATCTAACGCAGATAAACCTGCAGAAGATATTACAAGTTATGTAACAAAAGCTTTTAAAATCATGTCGGAACCGATTTTTAAATAAAAATTAGGTGTATTAGACTCCGTGTTTTTATTTAGATTTCAGATTTAGTAAATAGTAAAATCATTTTCTGAAACTAATTTATTTCATCATCGTCACTTCAGCAACAGAACACTTTACAACCTTCGTTGCACGATAGTTTAGTATGTCGGTGCTAGCCTGATTATCCTTGTCGTAGACCGAATGTATGGAAGTGTTTGGGAGGATGAATACACATATATGTACATATATAGATGATTCAGACGGAGTGCAACTCTGGGACCCCAACTAAACTGGAAAAGTCCAAAACCTCTTGTTATAGTAGGCCGAAAAAGTTCTAGTGGCCGTAGAAGCTTCAAATACGGTCACAAATTACGACCTAGTGACTATCATGCTAAAATACTACGGGCACCCTTGCGGGGAGAATCATTAGAACTGATCACGCCCGACCGACTGCCGCCGCTCGAGTCGAATTCCTCACTCCACGACATTCTATAGTGTATGTACCAAACAATAAAAGAGTATGTTTTGGAATGAAAGTTATGTAAGTAACTATAGACCAATATCCATTTTATTTTGTCTCTTACAGTGATTTGAACGTCTTATATATCCTATACTTACTAATTACGTTGAAACCAAGCTGTCCGACAATCAACTTGGTTTTATGATAGATTTAAAGTTAGCGCAAATAAGGTGAGCCATCGCTCATACCAAATAAACTACGATTCAATGGCATTCATGGTTCTTTATTAAGGTGGTTTACATCCTACTTCCTAAATCATTCTCAATTTGTTGCCATCAATCAACATAATGTATTACGAAACATTACGCACGCTCAGATGTGCTACAGGGCTCACATCTAGGCCCCATTCTTTTTCAATATTTGTAAACGACATCACTAACTAAATCAAACACTGCCATAGGTAAGTATTTGTCAATGATTTGACCATTTGCCTCGTGCCAGACCCGGTCAAACGCCTTTGACCGGGTCTGGCACGAGGCACTACTTAGTAAGCTTCCAGCATACGGCATACCTACTGAGCTCTGCGACTGGTTACGTGACTTCCTGAGGGAACGGTCGATTCGAGTTGTCTTGGATGGCTGCTCTTCCGATCTAATGGCAATCAATGCTGGTGTAGCTCAGGGATCTGTTCTCTCTGCAACCTTGTTTCTGCTGCACATAAACGATCTTTTAACACCCGGTATTATTAGCCACGCCGATGACAGCACCGTAATTGAGAGGTACATGTCCTACCCGCTAGCTAGTCCAGAGGAAATACAGTCCTTGAGAGAGTACATGATTGAACGGGTGAACGTGACATTACAGTGGGTGTCTGATTGGGGTGACGCCAATTTTGTCCAGTTCAACCCTTCCAAAACACAGGTGTGTCTTTTCTCCGCGAAAAAGAGTACCTTCGATTTAACACCCACTTTCGAAAGTGTATTCTTACCGATTACTAACCATCTAGGGCTTCTAGGTATTACCATCACCTCTAACCTCAACTTTGGCCAATAAATTGAGTCTATGGTACAAGAGGCGTCAAAGAAATTGTCAATTCTTTCAAAGGTTCGGCGGTACTTCAGCTCTGAACAGCTGCTTAATCTTTACACAGCCCAAGTTCGATCCTGCATGGAGTACTGCAGTCACCTCTTGGATGGTGCAGCCAAATATCACCTGGAAGCTTTGGACTCAGTTGACCGAAGAGCCCGTATGTTAATTAACAACGAAAAGCTCTCAAATAGCAGACTGCACACCCTTGAGCATCGTCGTCGTGTTGCCAGCTTGTCGGTTTTTTATAGGATACACTTTGGAGAGTGCTCGAAGGCTCTCTTCGAACTGATTGAGCCATCTCCATTCCTTTATCGGACTACTAGGTGCAGGCAAAAATTTCATCCACACGTTGTTGACATACCCAAAAGTCGAACTAAACGGTTTGACAGTTCTTTTTTGGTGAGAGTCGCCAAGACTTGGAACGACCTGCCTGGGTCTATTTTTCCTGATGACATGAACTCTGGAGCCTTTAAGAGTAGAGTGAACAGGTATTTTTTGGATGGGCGTGTACCACCTTCGGCTTCATCTGCACTTTCCATCAGGTGAGATAGAGGACAAACGCCTATTCCATTAGACGTAAAAAAAAAAAAAAATTAAAAATATATAGATAAATTACTTATGTAACATGATCACCTCGTCCAGAACGATTGGCAAAACGTTGTATCGTGGTGGAGCTAATAGCATTACCCTAAGCGCTCAGAAGTGTCATCCCATGCGATTTCCTAGAAAGAGAAAATCTATTTGCACTGTGTATAAACTGTGTAACATGATTTTGTCAAAAGTGGATGAAATACGAAATCTAGATATTATAATGGACAGTGCCTTTAAACCTCTCATAAACGACGTCGCAAATAAGTCAGCACTAATGTGTTTTGTTTTGATAGACGAAATGTTCGCGGCTTCAGACTTACAAAAACAAGAACAGTTTTGTATAACACCTAGGTACGCAGCAAACCTAAATATGGAAGAGTTGCATGGAATCCTTTTTATACTGTAATCTTGTACCTCTTTACAAAATAATAAATAACTCTTTAAAATGTAGTGATCTAACGAAACGCATTCTTTATACTGTCGAGACTTTATACAGAGAATATACAGCGTCTACTGACTGACACACATGGATATCCAAATAATTCAGCTCTATAGCACAAAATAGCAATAATAATAAACAATGTTAACATTTTACTTTATTTCCTTTTACTTAATTTTGTTTAATTTCTATTATTTGTCTTTTTTTTTATCGTTTTTATAGTAGTAAATATGCAGAGCGATCTCCGTCCTCCATAAGCGTAATGCTGGGGGTGACAGGTGAGGCCATCTGTCACCCTAGCAAAAGCAGGCCAGAGTGGCAGCACGTCGTGCTACAGAGCACTCACGCTTTTATGGGAGCAGTAAAGGAAATATAGGAGTTCTCACTCAGGAAGGGGTCATCTGCAAGTGGTAGGTTCGCTGAAGTTTTAGGGAATTCCTTTCTACGGTAAATCTGGAAATCTGGTCCTCCGGCTACAAGTACCTAAGACAGCGTGCGGGTTTTGGTCGGCTCGAGTCCGACATAACCCGTAACCGGGGGATATTTGCACAGGAAAAAAAAGGTGTTCTATGGCGAATGTCGTGTTTACCTGTAATGGGCATGCGTATCATGTATTGCTTTGTTGAGAATATTGTTTAAGAGTGTGTTGCATGTGTGCTGTAGGTATGCCATATAAATAAATAAATATTTTCTTTTTACTGGACCACTATATGATATAGATGTACTGTCTATATTTGTACCATCATAGTTTGTTTTACCTGGTTCGTTAGTGCATGTAGATGTACTAGGCATCACTAATATTCCATATTTGGATTGAGTGGCTTCCTGGTACTTATATGTCACTTTATTAGTTCTTACAGTAACTTTATTAATTCCAATAGATTTTCGCTTGTCTGCTAAGCAATACGGCATAATAAAGCCAAATGTTTCAACTTCAGTTCTTCGTCCGTCCATGTTTTAATTTATAATAATTAAAAATTATCAACAATCTTATCTTAATTAACAATCTTTTTGTAGAACACACGGATTTTCCGCTAAGCAGCAGTTGACTTAAACTAAAAAAGGTGTATAATGATGTGTGTATAGTATTAAGAAACCTGCGTCTAAGCGATCTTCACAACTATAGGTACATTGTGTAAATCTTAAAATACTCCGCTTTTGCACCACGGCACCACTTTGGTCACAGTTCTTTTCAAATACGAACTAATATTCTTTCAGGTGGGTACTTTTTGTGTCATTCCTGCAGGTGGGAACAGAATACTGCCTATGCGTCATGGTTATTTTACTTGTACTTGAATTAGCCCTATTCCTCGAACCGTTTCGAGTCGAAACGGTTATTATAACAGATTTGAACAAAAAAACATTCCCTATTATTAACTTTATTTGTTTAGCAACAGGTTTATCTCGCGACAAGCTTTCCTTTCATATACATAAATTGTGCAAAGACAACATAAATTCACAGTAAAAGTTTTCAGATAAAGTTTATTTTTATTGTTTTTAGTAAGTTTAAATACACTTTTGTTTGAAAGACATTTTTTTACTTTTAAATTATTTCTAACCATTTGGTTATTGTGTAACAGATTTCTCAACTCTTCATGAATTTGGTATTCATAACAAATGGAACGAATTTACTTTCCCAAGCCTGATGGAGTTGCATATGTATATTATCAAGGACTGAAGTACTCACCAAGACCAATGATTTTCAAGCAAGAACAAACCCAAAGTCGATGAAATTTTGTTGTTTTATTACGTACTTTCTATGACCCCACTAGCTCTTATTTTTTTATATAGTTGTAATGGAATAGGCGTTTGTCTTCCATCTCACCTCTATTATCAGAAGAATAACTGACATACATTGTCAGTTATTATAGTGTGTCGATTATAGGACATTAAATATAAATAAAGATATATAAATATAAATTACATCATTATGTATACTATTTAATAATGTACAATAAAAAAATATATTATCGCATGAAATATATGACTAACACTGAATAGATATCGCCACAAGCGAGGCAGTTGAGCCAAGCACCGCGCAAATAATACATACGTATTTATATTAAAGAATTTTATTTTCTGCAAAGGTTGTCTCTTATCATACTACTCAATCAAATTAACTGCTGTAAATTTTTTGGTGATAAAAGCCAGTACCAGAGTATATTTATTTACTTGAAGTCGTTACTTTGAATACACTGGTCGAAAAATAAGAAACATGGCTTTCGAATGGGTAAATAAAATACTCTTAATAACTGGAGCTTCCAAGGGTATTGGAGCTGCCGTAACTAGAAAAGCGTTAGCTGAAGGTGTCCAGGTAAGTCATTATTATTTATATATTTAGTCTATTAAATTTTTAGCACAAAAATGAAGGCATCAATAACGTCTTTGCCTTGAATGCGTGAAAAGTAAAGTATATTTATAGATAGTTCAAGTTAAAATGGACACTAATATAAAATTGTTTAATAAAATGTGCGAACAATCGCCCAGCTCTGTGGCTTAGTCTTATTAGTACTGTTGTACTCTGTACGAGCGTTTGAACAAACAAACAATACAATTTTTCAAAGAAACTGCAATTTTGGAAATCCTTTGTGTTCAAAAAAAAATATCCCAACAATAAATGATATTTTAAATTATTTTTATAGATTAGATATACCTATGTGATTGAAATTCTAATTAAATTAACTTATCATTTTTACAGCAAGTTTTCAATTTGGACATTGACGACAAAAATGGTATTGCACTACAAAATGAACTGAATAGTATCTACGGCGATAAAAAAGTTACATTTATATGTTGTGACGTAACCAATCATGAACAATTAAGAACCAACTTTGAACTTATTTTGGGAGACAAAGAGAAAAATTATGTAGTAGTCAACAACGCTGGTATTTTTAATGATAATTTACAAACATTCAAAAAGGCAATAGACGTTAACTTTGTAAGTATTGCTAGTCTAATCTCTAAAATTCCAATTATCTGCCTGATCAAAAGTTTTACCTATTGACTAAAAGAACTCTCGATAGTGATTATTGCTATTCAACAGAACAGAAAATATTATTGTTCCATAAGTTTTTGGAAATTGCTTATCATACACGAAAGCCTTTTCTATGATTAATTTAATATTCCACAATAACTTAGATTTACAATTAATACTAGCCAAATCCAATCATTTAATGGCAAAACGCGCTTTATCTTCACATTCGTCTGATTCCAAACTTGACAGAACTTTTAGGGTGTTAACTCGTGTACCAGTATACATATTTATATATTTCTAAGTAGATACTTATTATGGACACATCACCCAGACAAAAGGATTAGTTTATGAACAGTAGAAATAATTGTTCTTATCACACAAAAATGTGTCCCAGACTCATGATAGTAGTCAAGCAAAACAACTTATCGAACAAGACAGACATTTAGTTGTAAACAATAAATAGTTTAAGTAATAGTAATATTATGTTTTATACTTCAGACTGGTGCTGTTACCGGCAGTTTAATAGCTTGGGATTTACTACGTAAAGACAGTGGCGGCAATGGAGGGACAATTATCAACGTTTCATCAATAGCTGCTTTCAATATAGTACCCTACTGTCCTGTTTATAATGCCACCAAAAGCGGTATTTTGTCATTCAGTATCAGTCTTGGCGTAAGCATTTCTTACAGCACTATCTATAGCTTAAACAAGGCTAAAAGACTTTTATTTTAAATCAGTGATTATCGTGTGTTAGGATAGGTACTTACCTGCCCATCCCTGTTGCAGACCGACGGGTGTAAAGTGTTAGTTCTAATTGAATGTATATAGGTGTGAGGAAGAATAAACACCCAACGACTGGACCAGGTTGAACTTTCCAGACCCCGACCTCACTAGAGCAGTCTAAAACAACCTGGTAACCACTTCACACAGAAGCCACAAATATTGATGGGGTGACATTATCATAATATTCAAAAGGGATTCTTCCGTTATTCTGACGAAGACAACCGAAAGGCGTGAGAGCAAAAATAAACTAGCTACCGCGCGTGATACAACAAAAAGTAATGGCAGTGTATTAACGGTACAGTCCGATCACGCCCGTTGACATACCGATATAAAACCCGGCGAGTCACACATCACACTACACGAATCACCTTCTGAAAATTACTGAACACTATCATTGTAAAAAAATAAACCTTTTTTCTAAGGAGAAGCCTATGTTCAGTAGCTGAATGGTAAAGGCTGATAATGTTGATCACTGTAATAAAAATACTAGCTATGTTACAAGTTTCAACACTAGTAACATGCCTAGCATTTTTGATACTCTTGTTTCAATTTGGAATATATTTTTAAAATGTATTCTATATTCAAGCTTATATTTTTTATATTATTTATACCTAGGTGCTTATTTTTTATCTGTTCCTTTTCGTAACAATGAAATATAATTATTTTAAGCATTATATGATTAAACAATTAATAATTATTATAGTTTATTTTGGGTAACAGTAGGTTTTGAATGTGGTTACAAATATCAACGAACGGAAAAACGGTTTTATAATACATTTTAATTTTTTTAATTTTTTAGGCCGATGAGTTCTACAAACGGACAGATGTTCGCGTCATGACAATTTGTTTTGGAGTTACTGATACCACAATTATTGCAAACGAGAATATTGGTTCTTTTGATATAGAAATAGAAAACAAATTGCATCAGGTCATGGAAGACTTTCCACCTCAAAGGTAAAATTTATTAAACTAACTTCAAATTATTGCGTGTTAATTAGATTTTAGATGTGTAGTTAATTGAATCTGGCAAAAATATTTAATTTTGAAAATTTATGTATTTTCGAGGCATAATAACCTGAAGGTAGCCCTGTAACTTTAAGTAGCGACTTGACGCGCTATGAAGTACGCGCTCTTTGGTGGCAGAAAGGTAACGTTGGAGTTAAAATACAGCAGGGGATAAACTGCAAGCTGTAGATGGCCCAAGGTACGTCGGAGTTCTAGGGATAATATCCTTTCTAGGATACGTTTGTATTCTCGGCTACTGGTACCCATCACATTCCCGGATGGACAGAATTCCCACACAGTAAAAAAAGGAATAAAGAAACCATATGAAGTACGTTATTCGTAATTAGTCATATTGAAGAGATAGAATTCTGTCGCTGCTCCACTTTTCAGTCTGAGATTATACCCTCGTTCATATTTGTGCCATGTTCATTTTATGATGATTACGAAATTTACCTTACGAGAAAAAATATGTCTGTAATATAAACTAAACCTGTAGATTTACAATATCATACTGAAAGTGTATTTTTATGTATGTTTTCCATCCATTTTTATGACTAATTTAACAAATACTTAAACTCGTACCAAATTTTACAAAATTGTTTTTTATCTCTCATATATAAAGTACATGATTCGATTTCAGCGTGGACTCGGCAGGTCGTGCAGTAGTCGAAGCTTACAAACATGGTGCAAGCGCAAGTGTATGGTTATCTAATGCAGATAAACCTGCAGAAGATATTACGAATTATGTAACAAAAGCTTTTAAAATCATGACGGAACCGATTTTTAAATAAAAATTAGGTGTATTACACTACGTGTTTTTATTTAAATTTCAGATTTAGTGAATGGTCAAATCATTTTCTGAAATTAATTTATTTCATCATCGTCATCTCAGCAACAGAACACTTACATACATTCAAATAGCACCAACACTTTACAACTTTCGGTGTACGATAGTTTAGTGTTTAGGTGCTAACCTGATTATCCTTGCCGTAGATCGAATGTATGGAAGTGTTTGGGAGGGTGAATACACATATACAGTAGCGCTCAAAAGTATTTTGACAAGACTACTTTTGCAGTTATCTTTTTACTGAATACTTTAAAATAATTTTAGTATTTTTTATATTATTATTTATGATGTATTTCATCCTCTGTGAGTTACAAGTTGGAACGTGTTTGTTTTCTTTCTTTGTTAAAAACAAAACACGTCTATACATGCGCTCAAAAGTATTTTGACAACCATTCAGTTCCTTGCTGGCAGCGGTTCTACTCACACTGCATATATTTTTGTCTATAAGGTGTAATTACTCCGCATTTATCAACATGCCTAAGACTAAAGAATATTCAAATGATATTAAAAATGCCGTGATAACTGCCCTACAAAGTGGAATGATGCAAGCAGAAGTTGCTCGAATTTTTAAAGTGTCACGACAACTTGTTAGTTCGCGGAACAAAGCTTATAATAAACGTAAAACTATTGAAAATAAGCCTCGAAGTGGCTGTCCGAAAAAAACATCCGCTAAGGAAGACCATTTGATAAAATTGTTATCGACAAGTGATGTCCGAAAAACGGCTGTGCAAATAAAAAACGAGTTACAGGAAAATTACGACGTGAATTTACACGTTTCAACTGTAAAACGCAGACTAAAGGACTTCGGATTACATGGACGACGTCCAACTAAGAAACCTCTAATTTCTGCAAGGAATAGGAAGCTGTGCCTTGCGTTTGCGAAACGGTTCAGATTATGGACGAGTTCAAAATGGTCCAAGGTGTTGTGGAGTGACGAAAGCAAATTTAATTTATACGTATTGTACGTATACGTATTACGTATTACGTACGTATTGTATACGGTACGTGCGACGTCCTGTAAACAAAAGATTTGATGTTCGATACCAAATACCCAGCAATATTATGGTCTGGGGATGCTTTTCTCGCCGCGGAGTCGGACCTTTAGTTAGGATAGAAGGTACTATGGATCGCTTTATGTACGCAGATATATTAAAGCAACAAATACTACCCCATGCTAAAGCAAATATGGCACCTGGTTGGTATTTTCAACAAGACAATGACCCAAAGCACAAATCGAAACATGTCAACGACATCATGAAACTCGCTAAAATCAAAATTCTCGACTGGCCAAATCAAAGTGCCAATTTAAACCCGATAGAGCATCTTTGGGAAGAACTGAATCGCCGCGTAAGATGTCGAAACTATTCAAATAAAGAAGCTTTATATGTATGAAGCACTATGTAACGAATGGAGCCGAATACCCATTGATCGTTTGCAGAAATTAGTTGACTCGATGCCGGCGCGTTGTGAAGCGGTCTTGAAGGCTAATGGATATGCAACAAAATACTAATAGTTAATATCAAAAATAATAAAAAAATTTATTTTATAAAATAAAAAACTTTCCTTGTCAAAATACTTATGAGCCGTGTCGTAAATAATTTTTCTTTATGTTTTATTTTTGTGTAGAAATACATTACATTTAAGTGTCTTAATTTGTGAAACGTATCATTACTTCAAATATAATCTTTGGTTGGAAACAATTTTGTTATCATTTTTTGTGATATGGAAGAAAATTGAGTTGTCAAAATACTTTTGAGCGCTACTGTATATACATATATGAACGATTTAGATGGGGTGAAACTCTGGGACTCCAACTTCAATGGAAGAGTGCAAAACCTCTTGTTATAGTAAGCCGAAAAAGTTCTAGTGGCTATAGCCACTTCGAATACGGTCACAAATTACGACTTAGTGACTATCATGCTAAAATACTATGGGCACCCTTGCGGGGAGAATCATTAGTACTGATCACGTCCGACCGACAACCGCCGCTCGAGCCGACTTCCCCACTCCACGGCATTCTATAGAGTACCAAACAATAAAAGAGTATGTTTTGGGATGAAAACTCCTCGACTGCACGGTTGGCCTAGTGGTTTAAGCGGTCGCCACGCCGCTCTCTACTGCGCTGAGTGTTGTGGGTTCAAATCCCACATGGAACAACACTTTGTGTGATCCATAAATTGTTGTTCTGAGTCTGGGTGTTCTTTGTGTCCGTTTCTTGTATGTTTGTAAAGTCCCCCGCGACACAGGATTTATTCCTAGTGCGGGCGTTGTCTATTTAAATAAAAAAAAAAAAAAAAAAAAAAAGAAAAAAGAAACATCGAGTAGTAGGTATTGTAATCATACTACGCTTTTAGTCCCGTTATTATAATACTTGCTAAGGGTAGCAGGCCTGAGTCCAATCAAACCCGTCATACTTTATAGATCGGTACGAGGTAGTCGTATATTTTATCCAATAAACTAGAAGGTTCTGTCTCAGTGTTTGAAATTACATGTTTGTTGGACAAAAGAAACTCTTTGTAAAAGTTATGCCACCTGTATCCATCAACATCGTAGCTGATAATGGATCCGACATAATTAGCCTAGTCACAAGTATTTTTTCTACTATTTACAGAAATTCAATAACGTAAAATTGAATTGTTTCCGAGTCATCTCACATTCTACACAAATTTAAATTACATAAAATTATATTTTATTTAAAATAAATAGTCCGGATATAACTAAAGGTACTGACCCCGAGTCTATGCTACTAGTTTTTATAAAATCTCTCGTATGTCCACTGAGCATTTTGTTTAACTGCTGTCAATCAAATCAATCAAATCAGACACTGCCATAGATAACTATTTGTACAAGTCCGTGGGCCTCCACTTTGCTTCACATTTAGAGATCCCATCTCTTCGAACTTCTTCACCCACTTCTTTATTAAAGGAGTACTCGCACACTGTTTTAAGTCGTGTACACAGTAACAAGCGAGCTGTTTTCTAAATAAAATTGCTTCACACAGTAAGCGCGCAGCGGCCCCCGATTTCCGAGTAACGAACTAGTGGTCACATCCATCCTCGCGCCCAGCGCGGCATTTGTTTGTGTGAAATGTTAGATTCAAATGTTAACGAATTCTTGGCCCACCCTGTATTTGAAGATTTGGTCAAAAATCTTACTTCGATGCACACATCTTTTGAGAAATATTTTCCCAAAGAACAAAATACAAAAACGAAACTGAAGTCATGGATTCATAATCCTTTTTTACTCGACTTACAAAAGCCCGAATGTATGTCAAGCGAGATATACGAATCTCTTTTAGAAATGTCATCAGACACAAGTAACTGTTCAAAACGACGCTCGTTAACGATTTTTGGCGCAAAATCCGTGATGAATATCCAATGCTTGCCAAAATGGCTCTAAATATTCTTCTCCCGTTCCCAACAACACATTTGTATAAAACAGGACTCTCAACCTATGCAGCCACGAAAGTAAAATAGCTCAATGGACTGGACACCGAACCTGATATGAGACTTCAACTGTCCTCTATCAAACTTGATATCAACCAATTGACGAAAAATAAAAAATAGTTCCATACCCATTAACTAGATTTTTCTTTTCAATTTTCTATTATTTTATGATATGTACTTGTTATGTAAGTAATAAATAACCGTGACATTGTACTTTTATTATGCTTATTAATAAATTTTATTTTATTAAATAAAGAATACAGTTTTAAAAGCTATTGTTTTATTGTAGGGTTCCATCAAGTATTTCGCTATCCAAAAGGGTTCCGTCAGCAAAATAGATTGAGAACCGTTGCTAGAACTTATACAACCACCTTGTCATTCTGGTTGAGCCGAGATGTAGAACAGCTGGAATTGTTATGGTCAAGTTACGGTATCGGTTTACTGGTGTTTGGTCTGCATTCGCTTAGTATCAAGATATCTGCACTAAAAAGGTTAGACAATGTAACCAAAAATCATCGTGCGATACTATTATGAGGTCGTTTTTTACACACTATTGCTTGAGCAACTCCAACTTTGTCTATGACGTTTATGTTATGAATTGCGTCATCCATTCACTATGGAAGTGGGAAATAAGTACGTAGCCAATCCATAACCAATACGACACATACAAGTTAGGATTTTATGCATACCTACTAGTATGCTTAAGTGTAGAAATGTGTGTGATATGTTTAGTTTCTGCTAGTGTGTAATGTGTTATAATGTTAATTTTTCTATAGCGTAGATTTGTATGTGTTTATATTTTGTGTGACGTTGTATTGATGTGGTTTGGACTCGAGCGTGATCGTGGAGTAAAGTAATGTGTTGTATGATCCTTAAACTTTTTTACAAGTTATCATTAAGAATAATTGACAGTGCAACATTGAACTTAGTACAATTAAATTAGTAATTATTCTAAATATGATAAGGACATACTTTAAAGAGAACATAGTGATCGCCGTAAGATTACCATGGGCAATTGACCTTGCCGCAGCCAGTCAGCTAGCGCGCAAGTTTGACACAGAGCGTTCATCAGTTAGTGTACTTGATTTTCATGTATAATCATAATAATTGGTGAGTTCATTTTCTCTTGCATATATTTTTTCGCGCAATCCAATAAAATTTAAAGTTTCGTGTCTTGGGTAAGTCTTGTGCCAAGAAACACAAACGTTAGGTGCTCGGATAAGTATATGGAAGTGTCTTCACCTACTTTAAAACGTAGGTTTTTGGCTCACAACTTACTTTTATTTCTAAAATGAAATGACTAATCGTATATTGTTCTCCGATGATTTTTATTTCTTTACTTATTTATTTAGGTTTATTGCACTTATTGTACAAAAGTGGGGTTAATGTCATAAGGCATTCTCTCTCAGTCGACCTTAGGGTGATGTAGAAATAAGATGCGGTAGGTGCAAAGTTATTGAGCTTACAAATGTAGTTCAAATATAAGTAATATATGTACATGAACTTACTACTAAATAAATAATAAACATACAATACATAAACATACATGTACACATACTTAAATCTAATATTGCAAAATACACAGTCTGGTACTAGGGTTGTGTCTGTACTGTCACCGCGCTTTATACCGTTTTAAGAACTTCCTTCCTGTTAAAACCAAGGCCACGCTTATGCAGTCCTTAATTATTCCCTTGATCAACTATGGTGATGTATGTAATTTTGACATGAATGCAGACTTCCTCAATAAGCCAGACTGCCTTCTCAATAACTGCATTCGATTCGTTTTCAAACTTCGCAAGTACGATCTGGTGTTAGCTTTGCGTTCCCAGCTGCAATGGCAGCTGACTTTCCTTTTTCCTTTCCTCAACTTTTCATGGTTACCCGAATACCTAATAACTCACTTTCGTTTCTTATGTTCCAATCACGACCGAAATCTTCGGTCAACAAAAAAATTACTCCTTGTATGCCCCCCTCATACTTCTACCTTCATCAACTCTTCCTTTTATGTGCAGACAGTTCTCCTCTAGAATGCGCGCCCTGCCGAAATTAGGGTGTCCAAAAAAACCGCCCTACATTCAAATTGATAGTTTGTGAACTTCTTCGGAATGAGTTCTGACTGATGTTTGTAATTTGTGTTCGTCAATCCAATGTCGAGTCTTTGTGAAGCCCACTGGGGCTTCTTTACCAACGTGCTCAGAGGTATAGTCCCGTTGTTGTAGACAACAGGTAGAATGGCTTTCGTATCCAACCTACCTTTTTTTTTTTTGACGTAGCGGAAAATCCCTTCGTATCTCCTGCTCCTTAGGGTGCAGGAGTCAGAAATATGTGGTGTGCCCACTAAACACCGCCCCGACAGCCGGCCTCTGGCACCCTACTATGGGAGGGACCCGGACCAAATGATTTCAGGTCCCCCCCAAATTGACCCCATGCCCTGTTAGACCCTATCCCGGGGGAAAATATTTCTCCCCCACAGTTCTGACGTGGCGACCCGACTGTAGGGTACTATCGTTCAGGCTGCCATCCTATCCCCTATCGCAGCAACTATTCTGCCCCCAGAGACCCCACTCTCTGACGGCTTGCGGTCTCATCGACGGTTCATGACGCCGTCGACGTCTTCTTCTCTCGGGATCGGCCCTCTCCCGATCCCGTTCAGCGGTCTCTTTTTGGACCATGACAGCTTCGCAAAAAGAGACCACTGCGCCCCAGCCCTCCTCACCCGCCAGCATGGCAGCAATGATTGCCGGCGGGGACAGGTCACGTCCGATTTGGTCGACCAGGACTCCGCGTTCAGACGCCCACGCGGGGCAGTCCTCCAGTGTATGTTGGGCGCAGTCCCGGTCGGCCACGCAGTGCATTGTGCTGTCTCCTCGCGACCGATCTTATTCAGATACTCACCGAAGCAACCATGGCCGGTGAGTATCTGCGTCAGGTGGTAGGTGACGCGACCTCCCTTCCTACCTACCCAAGCTTCAAGGTTAGGCAGAACGGCACCGACAGCGCGTTGACGCGAGTTTCGCGGCTGTTCAAGCCGCACGCGCCTCTGTGCCAGTGCCTGTCGGTGAGCGTTCCGCCGCATTTCGAGCTCGTCCTGGTCTTCCCTGCTCTCACCCCGACGGATGGCGCGAGTCTGGTCGTAAACCCTCGCGTCCATATCCGCTAGGATGTCCAAAGACGGGAAACGTGCCAGGACTGTCGCCGCCTCCGACGAGATGGTGCGGTATCCTCGTACGATCCGAATGGCCGCTTTCCGCTGCACTTGGTTGAGCTTAGCTCGGCAGCGGGAGGAGGCCGATAGGCGTTTGGCCCATATCGGCGCTCCGTAGAGGACCATGGATCGTATCACCGCACTGTAGAGGCGGCGAACTTCCTCCCGCGGACCCCCTAAGTTGGGCAATAGCCTCTGTAAGGAGCCCGCGATCCCCCTAACTCGGGGGATCATCCGCTCGAAATGCTCCTTGAAGCTCCAGCGACTGTCCAGGGTGAGGCCGAGGTACTTAATGTGCCAGCCAACCACAACCTCCGTTCCCCCAACTCTGATTAATCAGCTAGTGGGAACGGCACTCCTACCTATCCAAACTACCTAACATTTGTTTGTTCCCTACGACTATTATTTGACATTTGGTATAGATTTACTTATCGAAAAATCAAGTCTCGCTGACCAGCTCTTAATGAAATCTAAGTCTTCGGTGACCTTGTCGATTGCTTATGAAATATCTTTAAACTTTGACTGTGCGTATGTTCGTAAGTCTTCAGTGTATAGAATTAATGATACGAACACTGAAGGTGTTCGATTACGAGATTAATGAATATTGGAAATAATAAGGGAGATAATATACCGCCTTGAGGGACACCAGTGCGAAGGTCACACCAACTCGACGATAGTTCATTAATGTGAACATACTATTGTCGTCCCTAAAGATAGGAGGAGAACCATTCTAGGGCTTCTAAGGATATTATAACATAGGAAAGGATGGCCAGTACTACATCATGGCAAAAGGCATTCGAGAAATCAGTTAAAGCTAGCACTGTGTTTTTGTTGTCTTCCCTGCCCTGTCGTATATCGCCAGTCACCTTGAGAAGAGTAATAGTAGTGCTGTGACCCTGTCTGAACCCAGATTGTAAAGGGCTGAGAAGATTCTGCTGATACATTAACTGTTAGAGCTGCCTATGAACACAGTCCTCTAGTACTTTAGAAAGAAATGAGAGTATTGAAATGGGTTAAAAATGTTTAGGGAGAGAAGGGTTACTTTTTTTGGGTAAAGCACGGATGAAAACCTTGTGCCAGAGTGAGGGAAAGGTTCCAGAATCGAGTGAAAATTAATCTCGGAGAGAGCTCGGAGAACGTGATCCAAGATAGTAACGATCATTCGACGGCTGATATTGTCACATCTCACAGCATTGAAACGAATGGACAGGATAATCTTTTGATGTCCTCAGAAAATACCAGAGAAAAGGCAAAGGATTTAATGTTAGGATGGGTTAGATTATGATGGGTGGGCTTTTATTTTCAGATCACGTTTCGCACGTTTTTGGAACATTTTTAATTTCAAAACTTGACTTCCAGCTTATCACTTGCATTTCTTTTATTTTACTCTCTAGGTTTTAACAACTTGCTCGTTTCTCGGAAATTTTATTTAAACAACAATTCGCTTATTACTGTACTATTTACACGACTTAAATCAGTGTCCGAGTGCTCTTGTAATAAAAAGATGGGTGAAGAAGTTCGAAGAGACGGGATCTACGCTAAATGTGAAGCAAACTAGAGGCCCACGGACTTCTGGACTGAAGAGAACATGCAGCAAGTTTCCGCTTCTGTTCGACGTAACCCTGATTTGTCAACGCGCAAACGTTCGGCTGAATTAGGGTTGTGCCGCACATCAATGTGTCCTGTTTTTAAACTTTTTGTACTCGAAAACTTCGGTGCTCGCTTAGAAGAGAGCAAACGTCGAAACGATGGTCATTTAGTAGATAAAATTTTAAAAAAATAAATTCCAACTAGTTAACTTTCTTTTAAATAAACAATTTTTATAATTTATCAAATGATTTTTTATACAATTTTTCAAATATTAACTAAATCGTGGCCTTCCCTGTACTACTTGATTCCGGTGTTAGGTACCAGTATCATCAATTAACCCCACTCAATTTATAGTCAATGTTTCACATACCTGCAGACAGAAAACTCTTTATTTGTACCTCTTATTACAAAGTTTCAAGAGAGTAAATACAATACCAGATATATAATGTGCAAAGGGCGGCCTTAGTGCCAAAAGCATTGAAAATAATCTTTTCCAGGCAACCTTAGCATGTATCAAAATATTACGAGGGACAGTAGTGGTTGATGGTGTAATGAATTTTGAAGAAATATTTGCTAATAATTATAATTAGAAACTTATGTATATCCATAACTATACACACATATATACAAAAATCTTTAAAGTAACGTAGAATAATGTATCCCCGGCATAGAAGGAAAGGAGCATAATTATGTTAAATTTTGATTAAAGTGATTATTGAACATGTCTCCCAGGTGAATTTATTTACAAAAGGAACTTCGAATAAAGTTTAGGAAAAAATATTTTAAATATCTTTTGATTAATATAAAGAAGACAAAGATTATTTAAAAAGCCTATTAAAGAAACATAAAATGGAAAATTGTGACACTATCACAACATGAATAGAAAAAAAGAATAGATTTACCCAGACAAATTTATGAAGATAAGGAATTAGAGAAGAGAAGATGGAAACAATGTAAGGGCAAATGCCTGATGTATGTGTTTTTAAAGTGTGGGAAGCCTTAAAGTATATTTGACGATATATAAAGGGTAAAACAGGGTATACATGAGATTAATCAATAAGGTAAGATATCTAGGGTACACACAAGCGGTTTAGGTAGGAAATAAGTTAATAGAAATGTCTACTTCTACTAATTCAGGGTATTTAATGAAAGTTTATGGATGAGTAGTATCATGGTGTAGTTCGAAGCAACTGTATATTTGTGAAGGAGATAAAGGCTGCCTTATTTACCCAAAGTAACTTCAATACTCCTTAATAAAATTCGTTAGTAATATTTTTCTGACACGTTTTTAAAGGAATTTGCTAAGTAATTATATCTAGGAGATTTACACGTTCTGTTAAAAAAATATAAGATTTTCTTTTTGTTTAGATATCTAATAACTTTCAATTATTGGCTGCTTTAATAGTGCTATCTACATGAAGCCGTTGTTTTAAAAAAAATATAGGCGATGAAATAAGAAATACGAGGGTAAGTTTTTAAGTTCGCGGAATGACAGTGAAAAAGGCGGGTAAACGCGCTCTTTTGATGCCTACCGTATTCAGTGACTCATAATTAGTCTGCATAGTAAAATTTGTTGTGATTGGATCATTAGTTATTAAACTATCGTTGACCAAGTATTTTAATCGGGAACAAAGTGAAAAAAATGGAGAAAATTGAATTCCGTGGGGTGATAAAGTTCCTTACTAAGCAAGGAAAGTCTGTTCAAACCATACTCAATGAGATGTCATCGGTTTACGGGGATTCTTGCCCAGGAAAAACAATGGTCTACAAGTGGCATAGTTTATTTAAACAAGGCAGGGAATCACTTGAAGACGACCCGAGGCCGGGGCGCTCCGTTGAGGTGACTACGCCAGAAGTTATTGCAAAAGTAGAAAAAATTGTATTGGAAGATGCTCGACTAAAAAAGAAATAACTCGCAGAAATGGTTGGAGTATCGGATACAACAATTTTTAAAATTTTACACGATCATCTTGGCATGACTAAGGTTAGCGCACGGTGGGTGCCGAGAATGCTCACGCCATTGCAAAAACAACAGCGCGTGGAATGTTCACGTGCGTTTTTGGACCTCTGCAATGAAGACAAGGATGGCGTATTGAATCAAATTGTTACTGGGGATGAAACTTGGGTTCATCATTATGAACCCGAGTCCAAACAAGACTCCATGCAGTGGCACAAAAAGGGCACAGCACCACCCAAGAAATTTAAGGTTTCACAGTCGGCTGGGAAACTCATGGCAACGATTTTTTGGGACTCAGAAGGAATATTATTGATAGATTATAAAGATAAAGGCATTTCTATAACGGGGGAATACTACGCTTCAATCTTAGAACAGTTAAAAGAAGCCATCAAAGAAAAAAGACGGGGAAAATTAACGAAAGGTGTCCTGCTATTGCATGACAATGCTCCCGTTCACAAGAGCCGAGTCGCACTGGCTGCCCTGCATAAGGTGGGCTTCGATATTTTGAATCACCCACCCTACAGTCCAGATTTGGCTCCGAGTGATTATTATCTCTTTCCAAAAATGAAAAAAGAATTACGTGGTAAGAAATTTTCAACTGATGAGGAGGTTAAGGAGGCGGTTTCGGCGTATTTTTCAGACAAAGATAAAACTTTTTTTTACGAGGGAATAAAAAAACTAATTGAAAGATCTGAAAAATGTATTCGTGTTGCAGGGGAATATATAGAAAAAGAAAAATAATTTTGTGTTTTTATTATTACTCAATACCCTCCATTCCGCGAACTTAAAAACGCCCCCTCGTAGGTATTATTTCAGAAAGTTATTCATCATCATCATCGTCAGCCGGAAGACGTCCACTGCTGAACATAGGCCTCCCTTCCTAGAACGCCACGCGGTACGACTGGACGCCAACTGTATTCATCGCCTCCCCGCGAGTCGGACTATGACGTCCGTTCATCTAGTGGGGGGCCTACCTACGCTTCGTCTTCCGGTACGCGGTCGCCACTCGAGAACCTTTCTTCCCCAACGGTTGTCGGTTCTACGAACGATGTGGCCTGCCATTGCCACTTCAACTTGCTTATTCGAAGAGCTATGTTAAAGTTTTTAATGGGGAGAAATTCTTTCTCCCTCTAAAATCATATTTCAGTCAAGAGATTTTAAACTTACGGTTCCCTGTAAATAAAGATTGAAATGAAAACCTGAAGGCAGTGAATAGTTGTGTGTTGCCATCAGCCAAAAATTAATCCAACGGTGAACTGTAGTAGAAATATAGGGTGGGCCAAGAAGTCGTTAACATTTGAATCTAAAATAGCGCGCAAACATGTTACGAGAGTTCTGGGGACCGATGCTACTGGAATTAGCTAGCTACAATTTTAACACAAGGTTTCAACAAGATGGAGTCACTTGTCACACATCCAATGAGTCTTAGCCGATGGTAAAACACATGATTCCAGGAAAGCTGATTTTTAAGAGGAGGCGATATTCGCATGGGCACATAAAAGTCCTGATCTATCCTCAGCAGACTTCTTTTTATGGGGTTATTTAAAGAATCGTGTCTACATCACTAAACCAAATACACTACGACAACTAAAGGAAAAAACAGCAAAGAGATGTTGGAAATCTCGTGGTCTATTTATCGACGAGTATTCGAAAATTTCGGTGCTTGCTTAGAAGGGAACAAACGTCAAAAGGGTGATCATTTAGACGACAACATACGTTTGTTAGCGAGTAAACTTGCACAACATACGGTTTGCTGCAAACTTTATGGGCACGTATTATAAATATTAAAAGACATCTCAATTCCAAACGGCCGGTTTATTAATTAGATCCATTTTTGATCCATTTAAACGATTTCTTCCTAAAGAAGTAAATTTAAAAAGTAACTAAGATACTACAGCAAAGTATCTAACTACGTGACTTTAAAACAAAGTTAAAAAGTTATATCATATTATATCATTGCAACAATTGGTTAATTAGCTTTGTTTAAAAGATAAAAATTTATATTAAGTCATTAAAAATTGGGTATCTTGTGATAAAATAGAAATATTCTTATGATTCTTAAGAAAAGTTGATTATAATTGTGTGAGTTGCGGCAATACAAAGTTGTTTCGGCACTTTCGGCTAGAAAAGTATGAAACGTCAAAAGGTAACTTTTGGACTCGATAGATTACATTTTATTACATTATACATTACACGTTGAGTTCCATTATTCTAATATTTAGCAGTAATGCAATGGACACTGAGGGCTACAGCCCAGGGCCTCACTGAAATAAGCCATTTGCTCATTGAGCCAATAGGTATATCCGCTCCTACCAGCGTGATATACAAGGCCAAATCCGTCTTTTTAAAGACAGGTATATATCTAGCTGGGGACTGTGAACGTAAAAAAAGCCGATATATAAACATTTTTTTTATTGACATTTTTAAAAAAAAGATCAATGCCTTAATACTATTTTTATACATTTACAAAAACTACCGAATTATTTGATTATATTTTGAAATGTTTGTTGGGTGATTAGTAGAAGTAAAAGAGAACTAAAGTTTATGCTATGAGTTTACGACTAAGTCTGAGTAAAAACTGTTCTAGGATAGAATGTTACATTGTACAAAATATACTATTTTTCCATCTGACACATTTGGCAACACACATAGATCACGTCATCACAATAATCACAATTCAGTTTGTGTCACAGACACCGAGTACATTTTGCGACTCGTTGTGTGCTTGCTGCTTGTGGTGCAATTCAAATTATTACTCATCAAACGTGCTCGTCATAAACTGTAACTAGTATTTATTAAGAGGAACATCTCAGTGTTAATAAAATTTTACGAAGATAAACAAGTAAATATGAATCCTTACCAGCAAGTGAGTATTAAACCTAGTTTTATTTAGTTAAATTAGAACGCGCTGACTCAAATTCTCATACTTTTGAATGTATTGTAAATAAATATACCTATATGAATTTTAAAATGTTGTGAAGTGAAAGTGCGTTTAAAAGTCTCTATTTTGTTTATCACAATAAGCTTAGTCTATTTCAAGTTTCAGCATGAGCTACTTACAATTATTTGAGTTTGCATTGACTGAACGCGGGTCTCTGTTCATAAGTACTAATGCTTACGTGTGAAAAATTATTTTAGTGTTATCCTGCTACTTTCTCCCGACATTCCTGTTTTCAATGGTTTTGAGAATTTCTAATTCAAAATTAATATTATTTTCTTTAATTTAATATTGTGTTAGTAGTGATTATTCTATACATACAAGAAATAGAATCGGTAGTTCACACATTATTTTTCATTTAAATGTCACCTGAATAATAAAATTATACAAATAGAATATTATAAAGAACTAAATGAAAATTTTTGCAATATGATAAGATATATTGATATTCATTTTCATTTCGTTCAAGGGCCAATCAGGATATCCACAACAACAATACTATCATAATATCGGATTTACCAACACAGCCCCACAATCCTTTGGGAATCCATTGCCAATGCCAGGTCTCCCAACAATGGGATATCCGCCAGCACAGGGTGGAGCACCTGGATACCCTCAGGTACCACAAGGTTATCCCCAACAAAATACAGGATTTCCAAGTCACCAAACTAATCAGGGTTACGCTCAACCACATAGTGCTCACAGACCTTCCCAGGGCTACCCACAGGCTGGGTATCCTCAATCTTCTCAAACAGGGTATCCCTCTGCTCAAACTGGGTACCCGTCTGCTCAAAGGGGTTATCCCCCTGCTCAAACTGGGTACCCACAGAACACGCAGCCTGGTTACCCGCAAGCCAGTCAGCAACCAACTAACCAATACCAAGGTCATCTGCTGCATAGTCAGTCACATATGAATAGTCAGCAAGCTTACAGTGTGACCGGATCGGTGTCTCAAACACCGAAGGTACGTGAAACAGCTTTCTTAACTTGGCAACTGTCTAAAAATTACTTACAAATAATTTGTAGTATACTGCAACAAATTAAATTAACTTTCTGTCTTACATTAATCATGTATTAAGAGTAGAATGTCTTTAATATGGTTAAAATACAAATTAAAAATAATTCATAATTATGTGTATCATAAATAAGATATCAGGTACCTGACATCTGTTTAACTAAAGAAGAAACGCTGTTCATTGGTTACACTTTTATTAAAAAAAAATTAAATTAATTTTGCCACCTGTTGCTTTAAATTATTTGCAATATATTTAAGGTATTAGTAAAAAAAAGTGCTGATTTGAAAAGGAAATGCAAAACAGGGTGACCTGTATTTTTTTAAATTTTAACTAAGTTTAAATCAACTTGTCAAAAGTTTGAATCATAGTTATGAACACGCTAACCCATTACTACAGATAGTAATTTTAGGTATGTTGCCAGCTGGAAATAATTTATAAGTCATTCCATTTTTTTTTTATTTCTTCATAAATGTGCTAACACTGGCAAGCTATTGTGATAAACAGAACAAAAGTTGCATGATTAATTTAATTTGCATGTAATAATTTAGTTTAATCTTTTGTTTAAATTAGCTACTTTGCGCAAAATAATGACTAACACAGTTGCTTCTACAAATCCCTACTATTGTGTGTTACATTTATCATAAGTTTGTGCGCTTATGCATGTGTAAGGAATGTATTTCTGTGTAACAACTGTTTTGTTGCTAACCACATTTGATCAATAGCATGGGCGCCACTAGAAATATTTTTAGGGGGTGCAACAACATCTACACTAACCTAATACTACTGCTACACCACTAACCAATATTAACCAGAATTATACTAAGTGTTTACCTATGAAATATATTTTATTTTTTATAAAATAAATAATTGACAAGGAGGTGCAAATGCACCCCTCTCCCGGCGCCCAAGATCACTAGTGTGATGTTTTAACCTGTATGCTTTTATTAGAGATGGGTATCTCTAATTAAAATAGATTAACTTTGCAGCTTAAAACGTTAAACCTCTCAAAGCATCTACTTCTAAGTTCTTTAAGCTTTTAACAATCATTGCAGTTCATTAGAAGGTGAAACAACTTAGTTACAGAAAGAATTAAATGTTGAAGACAGACTATAAATATTTTTAGTCCATCATGCTTCAGTTCCCTGGCCAAGATAGTATCAAGTAGTCCAAAGTGTTAATTTTTTTTCTTAAACTAAAGAAGATTGACACATGACTGTGTATGTGATGTGAATAGTTAAAAAAAAATTAGCAAGGAACAATAACATTTTTAAGTTTACATCTACCTAATATTTCACTATTTACATTGATAGATCAATAATTGGTCTATCAATGTAGGTAGTATAAAATTGAAACAAAAACTCGTCGATACACCACTTGGTTACGTATATTCAACGTATGCTTCAAGTATTAAAAAGAAAAAAGAAAATTGATGTTGTTTTTTTGCTTGTAAAATGATTATTTGTATTATTATTATCATAAAATATTGCATTTATTAATTGAAATGATTACTTAAAACCATGCAATAATAATTTCTTCCGTTAAAATTTGTACTGCAAATTTACCAAAGGCGACTGGTGTCGTATCTACCTCTCGCTAGAACTCTATTCAAGGAACAGTTTGCTGCAATTACATCGTTATGCTCACTTCGCCTCTCCGTACATTTATCAAAGCAAGCAACAATTCAGTCTTGGCATTGGTCCCCGCTACAATGGATGTAGTGATCTCCAAATACGCCTTTGTTCTCACCTCTGCACCACATTAAAAACAGTGTTATGGTGATATAGTGATGTGACTGTGTTAACTTGTTTCCGTTGTTTGAAGAGTATCGTATAATTAAAATGTCCTCCGTAACGTCTAATTCAAGTATGCGCAGTGCGTATAGACCTTCAATTGGTGTACGGCGAGGATTCAAATCGTTTCGTTACACGGTATTTATTTTCTTTTATGTGTTCCTTCGAAGCTACGAATTCGTTCCAATTGTGTCATGCATTTAGAAGCCAATCATGCAAACATATACCTGGAGTTAACAAGCTCTAAACTGCTATTGTACACATTTAGGCACGATTAAAGATGTTGATCTAGAGACTAATAGGGGATGACTGACGCTAGTTAAAGAATAATATAGCGCTGGCTCGCTGGTAACTTTTTGCATTTCACATTTACAAGTTGTTTATTTCAAAATCATAACCCGATATCATTTTATTAACTTATTCATTAACACTGATATTAAGCTGGAAACCAGTAACAATTCTCGTTTATTTGGCATTTAGTTATGATTCTTTCTTTTAACACTTCTACTAAACACGCACATAATACCATCGAATATTTTAATTTAGAAAACACATGAAGCACTTGGTAACAAGTTTGTTTCAAATATTAATTCAGGAGATAGTAATCAATCTAATCACATTCTTTTGATCTTATATTATATTATTCAAATTTGAAATAATATGTATTAACGATTGCAATTCAAAAATGTATGATTAAATTGCTTCCTATCTTTGTCGTCGTATAATGTTAAGCCACATTTCATACCACATTGAATTTAACCCTTCCATGATTAATAACCTAAGGATTATTTGCAGTCAAAACCTACGGTACTACCCGCTAACCCGTTCGATCCTCGTGAGGATGCCGCAGTTCTCCGCAAGGCAATGAAGGGCTTTGGCACAGATGAAAAGTCCATCATCCATGTGCTTTCAAGACGCACGAACGAACAACGTCTGCGGATCGCCTTTGAGTTCAAAACTTTATATGGAAAGGTATGTATTGCAATATTTCATCATTTAAAGAGAAATTGGCACCGATTTATGTAGATAAAAGACTGGAATTCTCTTATTTCTGAAGGAAAAAGTGATGCCAAAATCAACAGTAACAAAGTCACGGGTAAATGCTACTGGGAATAAATACATTCATTTTGCTTTGCAGTGAATTAGATAACGTTAGGTACTGAACAATATGGACAATTCTAATCAACGGGATGTGGTGGAATCAAACTGATTTCAGTTTGTCGTCAGTTATAATCATGCCGATTTGACATGTTATCTACTTCACAGCGCATCCATTAGCTATATCCACTAATATCACAAGTGTGAATAAATTACAAATATGTTTTACCTACAAGGGTCATAAGACCTGGTGAATGTCGTGTGAAACCGTTGGATGTGGACAGCATAGTACTGATTGTTGTGGAGAGCTTTCAAATCAACCTATTGCCGTCCACTGCTGAACGAAGGTCTCCCCAAAGCTCTCAATGAGAATTGCCCAAGACCGTGATAGTTGGTGCTCCTTGGTGCTCCTTGGTGGACTATATTAATAGTAGCCCAAAACCTACTTTCTGAAAAGAGGTTTATGTCCAGCAGTGGACTGTTAAAACCGGTTGTTGATGATATACGTACTGTCACAACCCCTATTCATCCCGTGGATGCAAACTCTCCAAGACCACAATACTGCAAAGACCAGGAGAACCATAAACAAACCTTATAAAAATCCGTCAAGCCAAAACCCTTCTATGGACATGCGTGTGTCTAACAGTGGACTATTAAAGGTGTTGATGTGGGTATTTTTATATCGAGCTCTTTGACGAATAGTTGCTCTACATTGTGAAAATTCATTGCTTATGGTCATAGGGTCAGAACTGTTGCGTGTTGTTAATCATCTGTATGCCATCATCGTGTTTACAAAGATCGTTAAACCTTGCATGTTATACCTACATATCTGTAATAGAGTACCTTCGCCTAATTTTACAAGGAAACTCGGTTAAAACGTCTTTGTACTTACTGTACTCATTGATCAGTCGGCTGCTAGCTAAGTATGAAAACACGCTGTTTGCATCATAAAGAAAACGTCATTATTGTTCGTACGTGTTAACAAAATATGTTTCATTACAAGACTCAACGGAATGGTTTACCTACTAAGTCGATTCCTTTGTTTTCCATTACCAAACGTGGAAATTATCGGAACGATGTACATCTAAAGAGTGTATGGATCGTCTATCATATAAGTGTGTTTACATTGTCAGCCATGATAACAATCTCTAGTATGTCTCTTTACATAGGCGTGACCCTCATTGCGTTCTACTTTAGACGTTGAATTTTGTCATAAAAAAAGTAGATAACCTATTGCTATTTTTGCCTCTAAAATGACCGGAAAATAAATAGTATACATACGTGTATTTATATTATTATACTATGTACGTATTTTCCTCTTAAATGTCTGCTGATAAGCAAATATTATTTATATTTGGTAAAATAATGCTGAAAATGTTCTTGGGTACCTACTGTGAATACACGATGTACCGTATGTACGCCTATGATCTACAAAGACAAGGCATTACGAATTCGCAGACTGGATGCCTTTTTCT
Source organism: Hypercompe scribonia (assembly GCA_949316085.1). Lineage (NCBI taxonomy): Eukaryota > Metazoa > Arthropoda > Insecta > Lepidoptera > Erebidae > Hypercompe > Hypercompe scribonia. The sequence continues at coordinate 5,959,809 of OX438972.1, read as the reverse complement.
CAACTCTAGTCTCTATTGCCGATTTTATCTTCGTTCATCCTTCACTATCTGTGATTTCTTTAAAAACATGCGTTGAGACGAAACCTTAAAAATAATAGTTTTCAAAATCAATAGAATAAGTAACTACCCATCAATAATTATATATCGGTAAATATATATATGAGAAATAAAAAGTAAATGATACAATTTTTAAGGTGGTTACAAACTATGGTTCCTTATCATGTTTAACGGTATAAAACCATTTTAAATAATAATCGTGTTATATTTACCATTTTTAATAATATAACTTACTTTAACTTTCCTCGTAATATCTTCCTTATAAAACTACGATTTTTAAAATAATTTCCTTTCATGAGACATTACTAAACACACAAGTACTTTTTTTTATTAAACCTTAATTGGTAGTTAAAATTAACAGTGAGTGAGGTTAATAATTTACATTTTACCTTCTTTTACGCAACTATCACGGCTGAGTCCCTTGAACTTTTATTCTTTAAATGTCATACTCAAAAAATCGTAACAATAAGACACTCAGTGTTTTATTATTACGACTTCTGTAGTCATACTGAAGGCAGTTGAATTATTTTCATAACCTTCTTTCGATTATATATAATATTTCACAGAATATACAACAAGTGGTATCGTCTCGTAAGTTAAAGTTATTGATAAAAACTATAAAACTTTAAAAATACTGTAGTTCAGTATTTTTTTTTTTTCAATTTATAAGCAGTACTCGTTTGTTCATAAGAATCGTCTCCAAAGGTTAGCATTTATGGGCCAGGTACAGATATCCGTTCATGTATATATTTTGTTTATTGCTTTTATATAAAAAAGAGGCTGATACTCAGTGATCGGTACAAGACTGACTTCATAAACCTTACTACTAACCCAGAAAATAGAGCACAGACAGTAAAAGGGATAGAAAACCTATTAGATATTACCATCTCTTTCTACAAACAGTGTGCTACTGGATAATTGGCCATTTAATTTTTTCATTGTATCATATTACAGTTTTTCCTACTTGTTTATATATATGTAGATAAAATATATACGTCCCGGGGGGTTCAAGCTTATCACTTAAAGCTAATGTAATTAACCTATTTCTAGTATATCACCTTCAAAATACATTTAATTAATTGGATTCATAGCTAATATTGATACTAGTAGTGTTGTAGTAATAATGAGTGATTGTATTTATCCATAGTTAACTTAAAAGCGATGATAATACACAGCTACAGAACTCGAAACTAACAATTAATATCCATTTTATAAACGAGTTTGTTTCTTCTTACTTGGTTGACATCCTAGCCTTATTCCGTTACTTTGTTTACTAGAGTTCACTATGCCGATGTCGAACTGCCAAGAGCTCTGTGTCTAACAAGTATGTGTGCAAAACTCAATGCATTGTTGTTTCGCGGAATAAAAATAGCATTTAGTGAATGTATTCAAGTTTCGTTACTATCCGTATACTTTCTATTCATATCTGAACTGCTTTTAATAATAACGTCGTTTAGATGCCTGGCTGAAATGAGCTTTGAACTTTGTAATTCATAGTATTAGAATTTTATTTTTTTAACTTATCCTTTTGTTGACGAGGCGGCAACTCCTTTCGGATCTCCTGCTCCTTGGGGTGCAGGAGTCAGAAGTATATGGTGTTCCCATTACAAACCGCCTCGACGGCTGGCCTCTGGCATCCTACTCTGGGGGGGAACCCGGACCATATGATTGCAGGTCTCTCCTCAAATTGACACCAAGCCCCGTTAGGCCCTACCCCGGGTGAAAAGTATTACTTCCCCACAGTTCTGACGTGGTGGTCCGACCGTAGGGTTATGTCGTTCAGGCCACCATCCTATCCCCTACCGCAGCAACTATTCTGCCCCAGAGCTTCCACTCTCTGGTGGCACGCGGTCCCGTCGACGGTTCATGACGCCGCCGACGTTTGTTAACTTGTCCTAATAAACACATTTGGAGAGGCCTGAATCCAGCAGTGGACTATGGTAGGCTGACGATGATAAACATGCAAACATTATTATAACGCATCTTTTCTCCTTTGGGAAAGCAGAGGCTTCCCTAAGGAGTACACATACCTTATTTTGTCTTCTTTCTTGTGGAGAAGGTGTATTTTAATTTTGAGTATAAGTAAAAGGTTTAATGTAGAATGACATAGTAATAATGTCAATTATATACCTGTATAAGTATTACTGTACGTACTTGATGTAATTTTAATACATTATGTAGTGTAATAGTTACGTTCGTTCTACTGTTCAAGGATGTTGAAGACTGGACAAGTAAACCGTAGCTTATTGATTTCAAACAACTTCAATTGCGACAATTCACGTCTTATGCGTCTGTCCGCGGTTACGCCCGTGCCTATTTCGGTTGTCGTGATAAATACTAACCTATGTATTATTCTAACGTATACGCTATATTAATGTAAAGATTTATGTAAATCTGTTCAGCAATTTTTACGTGAAAGCATAACAAAAAGCCATATATCCTTACAAACTTTTACATTTATAATATTAGTATCTAATTCAACTAAATTAGCCTACTAATTCAACTAATCAATTTTAACTTTGACAGCAAATATCCTAATTTTTAGTGTAAAAGTTAAAATTCTTTGTATGAACTGTTAATCATTATGATCTACTATATCTTTTACGGTATTTATGAATAGGCTAATATTTTAAACAAATATTTACATGTACATTTTTGTTTTATAGTACGGTCAGTACCTAAATCGGGCCACGCGTGGTGTAGGTACTTGTGACATTGTTAATTATTTTCCTTTTAAAATAACAACGATATCAGTTGCCTATTCGTTAACCAACCTATGTTATAAATGTTACAACGATTTCTATGGAACCATTAAATTTCTAAAAGAGGTTAACAACCGATTTAGATCACCATCATCATTACAAACAATCTTAAAGAGTCCACTGCTCACCATAGGCCTCTACTTAGAAAGAAGGTTTTAAACCTCTGATACCCAGACAATAATTTATTAAAATTGACATGACGTTCGGCACATACATTGGCACACACACATCGATGCTAAAAGTTCCTACACTCTTGGCATCGGTGTGTGCTCACATACAGTATACATTAACGTTATCAACGATAGTTCGCTGAATTGTGCTATATGTGGCTAGATTAGTTTTTTGCTGTTAGCGAGCTACTCGTCTGTAAATCTCTTAGAACCCACTTGTCACCCACGTGGTCAAACTGATTTAAAGTTTTAGATCGATTAGTGTGTATTACTGCCCCATGACCAAAAGAAGTCCCTAATTTCTGCTCTAAAGTCTAAAATAAAACTTTAATGTTGACTGATATTGAGCGATTTTTATAGTTGTTGCATATGATCATGATGTAACATCTGATATTATCCTACATATCGTACTATACTGACGATGACCGTCCTTGACCTACCATCTTGTGGCCTAGCTATAGTGTCGCGCGCACTCTGGTCAAATCGAATAGAACGTACATACCCGTCTTCATGTTACTGATTAAATGTGTATTTAGACATCCGTCCTTATTGAAATCACTTATGGATTACAGAAAAGCGAGAAAAATGATATTACACATAAAAAAAACATCCATAATGTTGATATTTTTAAACCTAGGAAATGTTTGACAAAGATAAGAGGAAACAATAGATTGTACCATACTTATCAATCTGATCATGTCTACAGTTTATACAATAGCAAGTATTATGAAAAATTCATCTTATATGTATTTCCTTTTACCAGGATCTCGTATCGGACTTGAAGAGTGAAACGAGCGGCAAATTTGAGGACCTTTTGGTCGCACTCATGACACCGCTACCGCAGTTTTATGCCAAGGAACTTCACGATGCTATTGCGGGAATAGGCACAGATGAGGACGTGCTTATTGAAGTTATGTGCACCATGTCTAATCATGAGATCAACGTCATCAAACAGGCGTACACTGCAAGTAAGTGCAATTGGGTCTTTCTTAAGATTTCGGACAAATATTTCACGCCAAACGAGGAACTGACTATAGTCTAGATAGAACTATAGTCATGCTGACTATAAACAGGTTTGCGTTATTTGAGATGCTTGATTCTGTGTCAAAAAATAAACAAACCAAGATTTAACTACCTCGGTGACGCAGCGGTAATTAATGCGACTGCTGTGCTTAAGGAGTGCTGCTGGGTTCGATTCCCGGGTCGGACCAAATGTTTGTATGATCTGCAAATATTTGTTTCAAAGTTTGGGTATTATCTATTTATAATATGTATGTATATACAGTTAGATATATTTACATTTGATTGTATTTACAAAAAAGGTATATAAGTATTCTATCAGTCAATCTAGTTATCATAGCATAACCTCTGCTTAGTTTGAAACTAAACGTCGTTGTGTGTCAAATATCCGAAATAAAAAAAATGAAAAAAAATGCCATTGCCATGAATAAAGTTGAGGAGGAAGTGTTAAAAATTAGGTGAAGAGTTAAGAAAATCTTGCACTCTTTAAGTATTCATGGATCATTAGCTATATAATCTCTATTTTGTTGATATGTTATTTCAGAACAATACAATAAACTCTTGAGTGACCTTTTACCGTGTGACTGTTACGACAAGTATTTGCTTTTGATATTTTATTAGGTAACTACATTTTCCTTCCGAACTAGTAACAGTTGTTACTAGGCTAAAATTTGGAATAAAAATATACACTTCCCATCTTATTTAACGTTATAGAAGTTACATCATATAGACGTTGAAATATCGCAAGTTTATTGTAAAGCTGTATTGTATTTCGATGATAGATGGTATTAAATAATATATATTCTTATGAAATTTGTTCCAAAAATATTATAGATTCGTTTTTCATCCATGTGATCATCAGTTGATTGAACGTTGATACCCGCCACATTCGTGATCTAGCTCATTATGTACTATATGATAAGAGCTCAGTAAATATTGTCACTGTCAGTGCTTTGTACTTATCTACTTAAAAAGACTAACAGAGAACAACGACAAAAACTAACAAACAGATTCGAGGAAAGTACGTACTACTACCTACCTACGTAGATTCTTTTTTTCTTTAAATTTACTCTGAAGTAAATGAACACATATTATCGGTCCCGTAGACGTAAAATATGTTGACAATTCTTATGAACTTGCTATTTAAAAATGTATTGTCGTAAATAGAAATCACGTTTTGTTACGATTAAATACGGGAGACGAACAAAATACAGAAATACATAAATACATAAAATTTTCCTACTTGTCGATTCTTGGACCCATTCCAAATATCGAACGGAACGCCTCAGTTCGTAACGATAGCAGTCACGATTCAGACAGCCCAAAACAACGGTTTTTTTTAACATGATATTATGCAAAAAAATTGTATTGTCATGTTATTAGATGTAGGTTTCAAGGGCAGCTGATCCATCATAAAAGGTCAGCTAGGCATGACGTTCAACTATATCTGTCACTTATCAGTATTCCATCTCCATTAATCTGTTTTTTCGACTTTGCCCACCACCGTTTAGCTATACTTTATACATAATACTCTATACTTTATACTTAGTCTGGCCATAAATACTGTTACACTTAATTATAAAAAAATATTACATTTGAATTTCGAATCTGTCATTTTTATACGATTGTTCATTGTGTTTTCTCATTTTGGCGCCAATACATTGTAAAATATTTTGCGATATTAAAATGGTGTGGGGTGATAAAGAGAACCGAATCGCTGTGATAGCATTACACAAAGTAGGTATGGAGCCAAATGCAATTTTTAAAACTCTCCATACACTTGGTATTAGTAAAATGTTTGTGTACCGGGCTATTAATAGGTACAATGAGACCTCCTCTGTTTGTGACAGAAAAAGATCTGGCCGTCCACGTAGTGTTCGTACGAAAAAGGTGGTCAAAGCAGTAAGGGAAAGAATTCGAAGAAATCCTGTCCGAAAGCAAAAGATTTTATCTCGGGAAATGAAGATAGCACCTAGAACCATGTCGCGTATTTTAAAAGATGACTTAGGACTTGCAGCCTATAAGAGACGCACTGGCCATTTCTTAACTGATAATTTAAAGAAGAATAGGGTGGTAAAATCGAAACAACTACTGAAGCGGTACGCAAAGGGAGGTCACAGAAAAATTTTGTTTACGGATGAGAAAATTTTTACAATTGAGCAACATTTTAACAAACAAAATGACCGTATTTATGCTCAAAGCTCTAAGGAAGCTTCCCAATTAGTCGACAGAGTGCAACGTGGACATTATCCGACTTCAGTGATGGTTTGGTGGGGTGTTAGCTATGAAGGAGTGACTGAGCCATATTTTTGTGAAAAAGGTATCAAAACATCGGCACAAGTGTATCAAGATACCATTCTTGAGAAGGTAGTTAAGCCCCTTAACATCACCATGTTCAATAACCAAGTATGGTCCTTCCAGCAAGACTCGGCGCCGGGTCATAAAGCTCGGTCCACGCAGTCTTGGTTGGAATCGAACGTTTCGGACTTCATCAGAGCTGAAGACTGGCCGTCGTCTAGTCCCGATCTTAATCCGCTGGATTATGATTTGTGGTCAGTTTTAGAGAGTACAGCTTGCTCTAAACGCCATGATAATTTGGAGTCCCTAAAACAATCTATACGATTGGCAGTGAAGAATTTTCCCATGGAAAGAGTGCGTGCTTCTATTGATAACTGGCCTCATCGTTTAAAGGACTGTATTGCAGCCAATGGAGACCACTTCGAATAAGCTTTTTATATTTTTAATTGTTTTATATTTATGTATTAAACTGACACACTGTAAAAGTAATAAATGTTATTTGCAGTTAACAATTTTCTTTTTTCTTTATTACAATATTTATGGCAAGACTAGGTATATGTTACTTTATATTATTTCTGTATGAAATAACTTTCATATGTATATAAAAGAAATTGGTGTAAGGATTATACGAATTAAGTTTTTCTCATTTATACTATCAAAATAGATATTTTTATCTACTATAACTCTTATTTGTTAGTACTCCTCGAATTTAATAGAAACAGGCTTCATTTTAAAGTTTTTTTGAACAATAAGTGCACAATTATGAGCTCTGAGATTGAGGTCATTGCGGCGCTCGACCACACTTTCCACGGAACATAACAACAAAAAATTGTCGGTGATTATCTACAAGTAACTAACTACTTTATCATGTTTTAAGTCTGTATTATGTACATAAACCGTAATATAAAGGTAGAATCATATCCACAAATAAGTGTATCAATCAATTTAATTACCGAAAATACTCAATTATATTTGTCACGAGACTAATACATTTATCTAATTGCAGTGTACGGGAATCTCCTCGAGGACGACCTACGCGGTGACACATCGGGCAACTTCAAGAGGCTGATGACGTCATTGTCTATGGTACGTCACATTGTTGATTCATAAACACGATAAAATTGTGACTAAAAAATCCGGGAAAAGCCGTGCGTGTGTTCGTCATTCTATTTATATACAGTAAAGAGAATAAGACAACTGACGTTGGTGTTGTGGTAATCTCTTCAATCATAAAACGGACGTGTATTGGCGATCCAGATTTGTAAACTACTGAAGTTCCCTCTTTCATGCCCTTTTTAGTAGGCAGGTATAGGAACCAAAGATTAGGCAGGTCATTGAAGGCAAGTGACTGCCGCCATCTGGGACCGATCCATTTGTGTCGAAACATAACTCTCCCATTTCCCTAACCGTTTTTTTCGCCCTTTCTTACTTTTCTTTTACTAGTTTAAAAAGTATTATTTATCGAATGACAATTAACTAAAACCTTTTTAAAAGTACAGGTATAAACTGTTTACGAGTCAACTATTTTTCTTTTTATATTTGTGAGGTCAAACGTAGCGGAACAAATGAGACGCGAAGTATGAAGTCAATTTGTGATCATTTTAAAACTGCTTGACAAGTATTGAAATGACGATATTTACTTTTGTGTCATTTTTAAGTACTTTTTTTTAATTTTTTTTTAACAAATTTATAAGTAGACTAAGTGACCGGGCATAACGTTGTTTTGCCATATCAATGTGTTATTAAACAATAGGTTGAGGCCATCCTATTCACCTAAAGGTATAAAAAATAGCCTACGACCTACTAAACCTACTAAATATAGACAAGAAATTCCGTAAAAACTGGTCAAACCATTTCGGAGGCGTTTGGTACCAAACACTGACTCGAGATTTTTATAAATTAAATATGTAGAACTATAATTTTCTGTACCGCATTCAGACAGCAATCTTTGGTAGACTATAGCAAATTTATCTAGACCTATAGGCAGCCGCGTGCTATTTATAGCGAATATAATGAAAACTTGTTTTCAAATAGTTTTACGCCGGATAAACACCCAGTTCTTGTATCTACATCATACATGTTATGTAAAGCGATTGCAACAGGTTGTTTTCCTGTTTAAACGTAGAAAATATACAAATATGCTATTTTAGGAATACTAAATATGGACATTGAAATGAAAATTTAAATATTAAAATCATTTTTCCTTTCGTAAATTTGCTTAATTCTAATCTTATTGCATAGAGAATGCTTTTATTTAGCGTTGAGCAAGTTTTTATGATGTCGTATAATCAATTGGTATTTCAGTGTATTCTGTAGAATCAGCTCAAAGTGGAAGAGAGGTCATACAATTGAGTATGAAAGTGTAATCTAATTGGAATTCTTACTGTTACTGACTTTATACCTAGGAATTGTATTTTTTGATTTATTACTTGACAGTAGTTTCAAAACGATTACACTTTTCAGATAGGTTTTTGACACAGGTTATCATTTTTGACAGTAGAAAGGTGAACGGAAATTTGAATTGGTACAACCAGAACTTAACAAACATTACAACACAATATACAATAGTAATTGTTTTAGAAATTGTTTTTAATTATGTATAAAATTTTGAAATTTCGTACTTTCAGGGCAACAGATCTGAAGACTTCCACGTTGACCAGGAGAGGGCCAGGGAAGATGCGAGGAGTTTGCTACAAGCCGGTGAGTAATAACCAGCATTGGAAATACAAAAGTAACTCTGTCTGTTTGCTTATTTTTCCTTTACCACATTATGGGTAGGAAAACTATTGAATAGAAGTATTTTAGCAACATTTTCGTTATTACGAATTCACTATTTAATGAGCTTGATAAACGACATTGACCATCTTGTGTGGGTTCCTGGTCTAGGCATAGACAATTTTTAAGTTGAAATAATAGTACTATTTTTCAGTGACCGAATATAAAACATTATTTTTATGAAGTTCAGTATTACGCCTCTTTTACAATAAAATACGATGAAAGAAAAGAGCAAACACAAAGTCACATCCACAATACGAGCCAACGCGAGTAAAGTGTATTGACATAAGGTGGAGGCAAAAACATAGGTAGACATTATTGTTGACATTGGCAAGTGTTGCTAGGATAAGAAAAAAACCTACTCGTGAGGTCATTTTATTCCACAATCAGTAAATCTTAATTTTCTTTTATGTTTCTTGGGTAAAAAAAATAGAGATTTAAAAAAAAAATATGTTAATGTACTTCTGTAGCTCTTGATAATATTTTTATAAGTTGTTTCGTTTTTTGCCCTTGAATAGTTTTATTACTTATGTACGTGACAACACGAACGATTAGTACTACGGTAAATTAAATATAGACATTATGAAAATAATTTTTAATATATGTTATTTTGATACTATTAAATTGTGTCCATAATTTATTAAATATTTAAAAACAATTATTTAAAATTTGTATTATTAACAAATGAGTTGTCTACGTTCAGGCCAAGATTGTTCGGTGGCTTTTAAATAAGCTAGTTGACTAAATGCTTATAATAGTATTTTTAACGGTGAGATTTACCTATCATAATTTGATCAGAATCTAATTTTAATAGCTTGACTCATGCACATGTAGTAGTACCAAAAAATGGCCTTGTTCAATGATCTTATTTACAAAATTTGAGTCATGCCGATGTTAGTGATAAATTAGTCATAATAATCAGTAACTTTCAACATCTTACATACAGCAGTTTGAAACTAAACCAAACCAGATTCTATTCTGCACTAACTAGGGTGCTAAGAATCGCACATATGTGTTACTAAATACTTAAACACATATTATAGAAACACCCAAATAAGGAACGAAGGATCTTACTTCCAATAGACAACTTCCAACTGCACAGTTGACCTAGTGGTTTAAGCGGTCGCTACACCGCTCGCTACTGCGTTGAATGTTGTGGGTTCAAATCCCACATGGGACAACGCTTTGTTGCCACGAATTGTTGTTCTGAGTCTGGGTGTTCTTTGTATCCGTTTCTTGTATATTTGTAAAGTCCCTTTGCGACACAGAATTTATTCCTAGTGCGGGCGTTATCTTTAAAAATTATTTATTCAGGATGAGATTAACTCAACGGAAAAGTGGTATAGTAGATCAAAATCTGGCTAAGGACTCCTAAATTATCTTGTGTGCTTAAACAACTGACTATTAAAGACTGTTGTTGATGATGATGATAACGATATCAATTTAATAAGGTGACAATTTACTTGACGAAAATCAATTACTATCTTTTGTTTCAGGCGAGCTCCGTCTCGGCACCGATGAGTCTGTGTTTAACGCAGTGCTATGCTCCAGGTCGTTCCCACAGCTAATGGCGATATTCCAAGAGTACCACTTCTTGACTGGACATGACATCGATGATGCCATTAAAGCCGAGTTCTCGGGCGACCTTGAGAAGGCTCTTAGAGCTATTGGTAAGAAACAACAATAGTACGTTGCTTTGAGGGTTCAAAGATTCGCTTTAATAATGATCTGAGTCATAAAAATGTTCTTAGTCATGTATGATCTTATAAAATCCAAGTTTTTGAATAGAACTCTTGGTGTATAAGTGTACAAAATTGCGTAATTTTTTTCTATGTATAGGTTTTTTGATCTATTGATGTACTCCTTACCGATTTCGGCCCCTGCAGCCAGTCTCAACGGAGACTAGAAAATAATGTAGGAAATGACACAAGTTTGTGTGCAAAGTGCACCTTCTGTTCCCTTGCTCTCACAAACCATTGGGACAGCCATCCATCACGACCGGAGAGAGATCGCTTATGAACTATAATTATAACTTGATCCAAACAATGATCCAAAAGCATTTAACAATAAGTTTGAGATTATATCAAATAAATTTTTAAAATTATAACCCTACTACTTAAAAAAGGGGTCTACGCGTTTTTGGTTTTCTGTCTTAAGTTATTTTTTTGTTTCGTCTTTTTGTCACTCCTCTTTTACGTAGTCGGGTAAATAACAACACAAATAATATATGAAAACATCACATATATGACAACAGCTAAATGCTACATCAAATCAAAAAAAATATGAAAATATGTTTTGAAGATTTATTCTAGCGTTATTTAGAAACGTTGGTATCGCTGTAATCATTTTGAATGTCTCGCTATTAATTAAACATTTTCTTTTTAGTAAAAATCGTGCGCAATAAACCTCTGTTCTTCGCGGAACGTCTGCACAAATCCATGAAGGGTCTTGGTACCAATGACCGCCAACTCATCCGCGTCATGGTCACGCGATGCGAGGTCGACCTCGGCGATATCTCAGACATGTTCCAGAGCAAATATGGCGAGTCGCTGCAGAGCTGGATTGAGGTAACTGTACAATCTATGTCTGTATAATGTTTCTAGAATATGGTAGTTTTGAAATAACACTAGATGTACACATCCGTCATAGACGAGACGAGTAAGAGTGAAAATAATGCAAGAAAACAACACTGAAGAAAATGAAAACCTGATACAAACCCTATACCAAACTGTTTGGCCAGCATATAGTTGGCTAAAAGGCTCTTTTCTACGGAGAGACCTATGTTCAGCAGTTGTCTATGAAAGGATACTGAAGTACACATCCTTAACGTCGATCGTGTCATTTACAGATCCACTGAAATTATTCGAGAATTCTTTATTTTCAAGAATAATAATGTCTTGCCATTAGTTTACAACATGATATTTATTTAATACCTTTTTTCAGGGCGATTGCTCCGGTCATTACAAGAAATGTTTGTTGGGTCTTCTCGGCCTCTACTGAGTGAAGCAAAGCGAAGAAGACTTTTAAAATACATCTACATTTGTCTTGTGGGTTATGTTTAAATACTTAGTATTACTTTGCATCAATGTCATTTAAATCATACAATTATATATTAAGTTCTGTACTGTTTTTATCGCTTTTAATGGAGTATTTGTGTATGTGTATTGTATCTGGATCAAAGCAGAAGTTTCTAGATGCGTCTGTTCAATAAAAACTGAAACTTGCGGTTTCAAAATGTGCACTATGTATTGTTTAAAAAATATCTGTAACTATGAGAAATCACGATTAAAAATTTTGTAACCTGGTCATGTGCTGCCATAAAATCTGTGTCTAGAAAAATATGTGGCATAAAATAATTTAATTACTTCTTGTAAAGCAAATAACAGATTCAGTGCCAATTAAATAGCGGAAAATAGTGTGTTACATACGTTTTAATCGAAACCATGTTTCGGTTATTTATATATAATTTGTCTTCAATAAAAGGCAAAATAAGAAATAGAAAGATTGTAAAAGAAATATAAGAGTATAAGATTATTCCGGCGAACGGGCAATGTATATGTTTATATAAAGTTGATCAAGATTTGACTAATAATAGGCAAGTCGATTTATAAGTGACCACAGATTTTCACAGATCTATGGTATAAAAATGATATTTAAACAATATTTACTAATAGAGCTGAGCATCTAGAAACTTTTACTTTAATACGTTTAGAAGACACTTTTAAGAGAAGTCTCTCAGTTTAATAATTAAAAAAAAAATATATTTTTGCGTTACTTTTTGGCACTAAAAAATTTTCGTATTAAATTATTAATTATCGAATATTAAATTCTAACCGTCCCGTTTGATCTGAATTTAAAAATCTCAATACGTTACTTTAATTAATATTATATAATATATTACGATTCTGTGTAAGACTCGAATATGAATGTATGTTAATAAAATTATTGGTAAATATTGGCTGGAGCTCGGACTAAGAATGTTTTAGACACGCCATCAGGAAAAGAATATAAGATGCCTTCTTGAATAAACTGATTAAACGAATTGTGCCTAAAGCATTTTACTCGAATTATATAAATACAATTATGCCCCATATTATATTAATTATAAAATAATTATGCTCTTTTTGAGTAAAAACAAATATTATACTTTGTATAATGCCTATGTCTGCTTCTGTATTAGGTCTTATTATTATGAGATTTTTAGATACGGCTTGGATAAGTAGTTTCTCATGTAACATTAAATATTGTTAAGAAATTAACTGACTTTTAAAGCACAGTTAATACTAATAATATATAGAATTTTGAGCATTTATTATGTAAACACTAATAATAATTTTTAAATATGGAATTTAGATCTGACTGAGACGAAGTTTTAGTGGTTGCAGTTCCATATTCAAATTGATATTCTAATTTTACAAGTTCAAACTAAAAGTTCTAAATAAATTTGTAAAGAGAGATACAACCGAGGCTAATAACTATAAATACATGGTATTAGCATTTGTTCTAACAATTTAAGAAACAGTTCATTTAATTTTGTATCATATAATGATTAAAACATGATTAAATTGTTAAATATTTTTTTATACTGGTAAACCCATATTGTAGTTTTTTTAATCTTATAACAACACTTTGAATTGTTTCTCCATAGTAACGACTGAATTAACTCAAGACTACACGTTTAATCTCAAAATACTAGTCTTTATAACCTGTAAAACAGCAATGGCTCTCAATATATAGTAGGCCAAAATCTCTTGAAGGAGAAGTCTATGTCCAGCAGTGGACTATTAAAGGCTGTTAGTACATTGATGGTGAATTGATGACAGGTGTATCAAGCTTCATTCAAAAACCAGTGAGTACATTTTACTGCATGCAAAGTTTTTCTATGTGGAAAAGCAGATAGGGCCGTCAAAAGCTAGTAAGCATTAGCTGTATTATTGATAACTGATAGCAAATAAGTTTGCAAATATTTGTCTTCTAAACCAATATAGTATACTATTTTAATTTACAATACTTTACATTTACAATACGTTACATACGTTTACAATACGTTACATACATTTACAAAGTATTACATACATATACAATGTAACAGATTGGCTTTTATATTTACAATTTTTGTAAGATGAATTAAATAGAATTGCAATGCATATATGATACACATATTTTTCTCTTTTTATTATTACTTTTAATAGACAAACGCTCGCCCACCTGCCTAACTATATTGCGTGTACTAATACGCAAAATAGATAGGTATACTTATCTAAGTATTCTTGTAAGACTTTACACACACATATTATAACTGTCACACATACATTATTGCCTCCTTATTCTTAGCGTAAATAAAAATGATGGTAGTTATCGCTTTGATCAATTTTTTCATCTTACTCGCTATTTGCATAATTTTTTTAAATTATTATCGACTCTGTCTTTATTATATTTATTTTTGTGTATGTGTCTAGCATAAGAGTCATCCCATTTCCTCTGATTCTGAGAGGATCAAATGAGTGACGACACACTATTACGCTAAAGTTGCGTACGTGAGCGGCGGTTGTCAAGTATCATCAGGAAGGACCCATCTGTTCGTTTGCTTCCTTATATCATAAAAAACGGTGGCATTCCTGAAAACTGCCGACAGAAGTCAAAATATAAAACGGTATTTTGAAATTTCATACTAACTTTTTAATATTAAAAATAAACATTTACCAATTTCTTTAATTAAAATTATTAAAATTAGTCTGATATTAAGTTCTACGTGCGACATGAATACACACCAACAACACATTAACTGTGTTTAAAATATTTCTATGCCTATAGATATTCAATAAACATTAGCGTATTACTGACGCGAACCCATAGGATGTTCCGCTACCATAAGTCGTTTAACGCGGCTAAAGAAGTTTTCACTTCAAAATCGCATGAACCGTGTCACAATCAGTTTACGAAGGATGTTGTGCCTAAATGTCTACTTGATATCTATTGCTTACATGTTAGTAGGTATAGTGAGGTGCTGCCTATTTCTGACGTGCCTACATTGTGTGTAACTTTACCTCGGCCTATACATCTATATACTTTATTGATACACTTAATGATTAATATATTGAATAAATGGTATCTAAGTTATAACATTTGTTTTATTTTTTAGGTTTATCGTTTTTTGTCGTAAGAATTGTTTACCGTGAAAAAGCATCTGACTAGGCCGCTATAGTGTCTGTCGGTCGCCATACTGCATTGTCCACATTCCCAACGTGGATGGTAACCACCACTCTGATTCTACTCATGCTTTCCATCAAGCAGAATGTGACTGCTTGGCATCCATTGTATATGTATAAAACAAGAATAGGAGATTTTTGGATCACTCTGATTAACAAGTTTTTTTTCCGTGTGATAAAGAAATATCACCACGCCTATTCATGACGTGAGTGTCATAAGAGTCAACTAAAGGAGCACAAAGCGCAGGTTTTATCTTTTTTTCACTGTTGTTATCTGTGAAAAAAAAGGGGCAAATCTACCCGTAACATACCCTCTGGCCAGCATAGTACAGTAGGCCAAAAATGGTCTATGAACATGTCACTAGAAGTATAGATACTAATAAAGACGAGAGAGAGTTCGCACCAGGAAGGCCCGTTTTCTCTTCTTTGTGAAAATCAATCAACATCAAAATATACCAAATTTGCTTTTACTTAGCTTAACGACTTACCGAAATTTACAGATGAAACAGTTTTTGAGTTCACCAATCTCTGTGTCCATCTATGAGGTGGGTTAAGGTTTGTTTCAAAACAACTTACACAATAAATCTTGTGAATATGTAGTATATTATAGCACGTTAGGGTCAATCATAACAATTTTCTTATGTTGGTTACAAGTGAAAATTTTCATCGTGGGTCCTCACCACTACGTCCACATCACTGGGTATTGTCTGCATTTGCAATGAGTATGGTGACCACCACTCTTGCTCACACGCAGAGTGCAGTCACTTTGACAGGCCTTGAATAAAAAAAGACACATTGCAAAGTTAAGCATTGCAATCTATGGATGGGTGATCTCTTGCCGTGCCTCGGTGAGCACGCTAATTCCGCTAACAGTTTTATAATCATACAATTATTTCCGTTACCTATGCGGTTATCCTCTGAATGTGAAACCCCTGGAACTTCACCAATGTTACCAAGAGTAGCATATTTTTCTAATAAATAATTTCTTCGCCAAGGTTACTAGCAATAAATTGTAGAGGAGGCTATCAATTTAACTTCTAAATCAAGTATTACTTTTATGATAAGCAGAGTTGTCATGCTCTCTCTGCATATTTCCAGTTATTAAAGCCATTCTGGAACTAAGAACTATACTTCAATCGACCGTATGCCAAATAGTGTATGAAATATAAAGATATTTTACTTATAAAATAAACTTACCAATTGCACTTCATTATTTTTATTTTAATGAAAATTTGAAACTCTGCTAGCGTATGGTGCGTCGTGTCCACACTACAGGCATTGCAATGGTGGCACTCAAGTTTTGGCTCCTTGCAGATTGCCTTGATATTTTAATAGAACGTCTTCGTAGGATTTGTCTTGATGGAAAGATTAATTTGTGCCCGTACAGAATTTTAATAATCCCACTTCTGGAACCAGAACGGGTACTTACTTGTTTCATCTGCCAAAAAAGAAAAAAGTTTGCAGAGCCGACGGCCAACCTCCATTAATGGGAAGGCATTAAAGATTAATAGTAAATAATAAATACAAGGTGGGTCAAGAATTCGTTAATATTTGAATCTAACATTCTGCGCAAATAAATTCCGCGCAGTGCGTGAGGAGGGGTCTGACTACTAGCTCCTTTTTCGGAAATTTTGTTGCAATGGATCGTTTCACGGGACCGCAGCGCACTTACTGAGTGAAACAATAGTTCGCTTATTACTGTGAGACTCTTATTTCGCGTTGAAGAAGAAGTTCAAAGAGATGGGATTTATGCTAGATGTGAAGCAAACTAGCGGCCCATGTACTTCTCAGGCCGAATTGAACGTGTAGCAGGTTTCCATTTCTGTTCGAGGTAATCCAGATTTATCGACGTGCAAACGTTCGACTGAATTAAAGTTATCTCACACATCATTACACCGTATTTTGAAATCACATTTGAAATTACATCCATATAAGATCCAGATAGTGCAGAAACCAAAACCTAACGATTTAAATTTGCACAAGTCGTGTGCCGAAACAATGTTGGAACGATTCAGTAATTTTGACTTTCTGACGAAACTCATTTTTATCTCAACGGACATGTAAACAAACAGAATTGCAGGTATCGAAGAAGTGAAAATCCCAAAGCTAAATATGAGAGGCCACTTCATTCTCCCAAGGTATGAACTGCAATTTCAGCAAGAGGCATCATTGGGCCCTAGCTTTTCAGTGATTCTCGTGGCCGTTCAGTTACTGTTAATTTTGCTGAATATGTGAAAATGTTACGGGAGTTCTTGGGACCGATACTACTGGAATTTGCTGTTCACAATTGTAACACGTGGTTTCAACAAGATGAAACCACTTGCCACACATACAATGAGTCCCTGCCGGTGGACAAAGACATGTTTCTGGAAAAGTTGATTTCTAGACGAGGCGACATTCGATAGCCACCTAGAAGTCCAGATCTATCTCCAGAAGACTCCTTTTTATGCGGTTATTTAAAGAATCGTGTCTACATCAATAAACCAAATACACTACGTCAACTAAAAGAAAAATCAGCGAAGATATGTCGACAATCTTACCGTGTTTTTGTCAGAGGGTATTCGAAAATTTCGTAGCACATTTGCGTTTGCACTCTTTTAAAAGAGTTCAAACGTCAAAACGGGCTTCATTTAGAATTTAGACGATGTAATTTTTAGAAAATAAATTCCAACTAATCAGCTTTTTTGTAAATAAACAATATTCATAATATATCAAATAGTTTTTTTTACGAATTTTTCAAATGTTAACTAATTTGTGACCCACCTGTATATTAGACGTGCAAATTATGTATATATCTGTTTTTACCACCTCTTAAAATGCTACGTTTGGTGTACTTCACTTATTCGATTGTAATTCGTTGATTAACGTATATTTTGTATATCATGTTTAGTATTTTTTCATATAAGTAGACTTTTTTCCGCACATATTTCTGTTAGATAAATAAAATTGGTCGAATCTGCTGTCCCCTCAAAAAATACCACTCTAAGCTCTAAGCTTGGTAAATACCAATAGGCTGAGCAGGTTGGAACCGCCACTGGCTATGACTAAAAACAGCCGAGTATTCTTGAAATTAGTTGCAAAAATGGATTAAATTCATGCCTTTATAAAAACATTCCATGATATATATAATTATATAAGTGTAAATCCTATTCATATTCTTTCTGTTTCGTTCAATGTGCTTCCTATATTTTTAATTTCGGTGCATTTCACTAAATTTTATGAAAAAAATCAATGCAGTACCACATAATATATGGCAAGTGCAATCCGTAAAA
Organism: Hypercompe scribonia; assembly: GCA_949316085.1. NCBI lineage: Eukaryota > Metazoa > Arthropoda > Insecta > Lepidoptera > Erebidae > Hypercompe > Hypercompe scribonia. Next base: position 5,941,246 of record OX438972.1, on the reverse strand, counting down.
TTTGAAAAAAATATTTACGAAATCTGTCCATTATTAATAAAATAATTTCCATATCGTAATAATATTCTATTATAGTACGGATCACGCGATACCTTATTCCACCTTTTTAAAGATTGAAGATGGGTAGCGCGAGGAGTGGCGAAAAGATTTCTGTAGAAATCATCTTCACCCTTTGTGAGCACAAGAGTGAGCATAATTTCTGCAAAAATACTGAGAGTACTTCGTTTGCGAAATATCAAGAATTGTAGATTTCGTTAGATACACTAGGTTAAACTGTTGGTTTACAAATCAGAAAAAGGTACTTATAAGGATATACGTATACTCGTATACTCGCTATAGTGACTAAGCAAATAAAGTAAGTCTTATAATAATATAATTAGACTCACCTATATTCATATAATTATAATTAAATAGTTAGAAGAAAAACATACAACAGTAATAAATTACATGTAAATTAAGAAACGAAGTTTTTACTTGATTTGTATTTAGTAGTATCGACTCTCGCACTTCCATAGTCCTGACAAAGAACCCTCATTTTGTCATATCAGTTTGAATGTCTATGTCCGTTGGCTGTTTAGGTTTGAGACTGCTGTTACCAAAAACAATTCGCACGTGTAGCGTATGCTTTGTGCGTATATATATTTGAGATGTCTCTTGGACATGTAAAGTGGGATTAACTTGTCTTAATTGTTGCATAGTGTGTGTGTGTGTGTGTGTGTGCAACAAAATCCTCTGATGCAGTGATTTCTAATACAAAAAGATTATTTATGAAATGCAAATCACTACACTACATACAGTCCGACACTAATTTATATTTCATAATTCATTCATTAAAACACAGCCGTCAGATTTCAGACTGGGCTGAGTCTGTACTATTATCCGTGGGGTGACGGATTAAGAATATCGAATTGTCCCCAGCCCTATACATCCCGTGAGTGTCGTAAGAGTTGACTAAGGGTCCAAACTACTCAAGAAACCATCAATGCAAAGAACCGAAAAGCTCGAAACAAACTCTATACCAATTCATCTGAGCACCGTGATACAGTAAGCTGAAACCTCCTTTCTTAGAAGACGCCTATGACCAGCTGTAAACTATTGAAGGTTATAGATGGATGGTACTACTGTAAACAGACTGATGATATATTTTTTTAAATCCATAAGCATTATAAACAATCTAGACACAGACTTAACAATTGTGGTAGTCTCACAACATTTGTCACTTTCAGCGAACTCAGAGTTTTTGTATCGGGCAGTCGTTTCTAAAGTCTTGAAACAACTATTAACAAGCCACAATATTAATCAATTTATTTTAATATACCTACTCACTTAATAAAATAACAAACTCTTTGAGGAGTTTATAACTAAGAGTGGGTTTATTTACCAAAAGTAATAAAGATTGAAGCTAATATGTATCTAGGTAACTCTGAAATTAGTTCGCAAGCTAATCTGTGTCTACATCGTCATATTCCTTTGCTCTGTGGACGCTCATTAATCTACGGAGCTTTTGAGACAAGTTGACGAAGATAGCAAGAAAACCTAATAGATATTAAAGTAGTCACAGATGTGTTTTAGTTGTTTACTTGTTAGAAAATGGCTAGTTACTTAATAATAAATATTTCGGACAACTGATACAGCAAACCAGTTAGTTTGAAGCTAAGCAGAGCTTGTACTATGGGTACTAGATCATTGATATAAATATATCCATACTTTTTTTTATATATATACATTACATATTGTACATAGAAAGCATCAAAACGCTGGAATTTGGTCCGAACCAGGAATCGAACTATTATTTTAATAATAATGTGTCCAGACTGTTTATTTCTGCACCAATATAGATCATATTCTTTGTGTATTCATTTCTGATCAGCCATAATTAAATTATAAACAGACTTCTAATAAAAAGGTTTCCAATATTTGTTGTATTTTTTATATTTGGAAATTCAGGACCCTGTCTTGGTAATTCATTTTTTTTAATGTAGATTATACTTGAACCTGTACCTGTTTGAACATAATCTTTGAAGAGTGAGTAAAGAGTAAAAATTTAAGAATTAAACGCCTTTGAAAGCGGTAACACTTTTTAAAAATTAATTAATGAATCCCTATATTATCTAGTGTTTAGAGATAGAGATATATTATGTTTTATTTAAAATATTAAAGCGTACTTTTGAGGTCAAACTTGTAAAAAAAAATAACTTGATAAACAATCAAAGTGTGTACCTTAAACGGCCATTTTGTTATTCTAAAGTGATAATATTCTTAGAAACGAATTCAAATCCCAAAATATGTTCAAATAGAATCAAATAAACACGTAAACTGCAAATATATGTAAATAAGATCTATTTATGCGTGTACATCTTACTTAACCCATATGGCGTATCAATAAAGTCTAAATTGCTGCATAGGTACATCGTATTTGACGTTAACAACACACTTCCGCACTTAAGTTTACGGTTATATGTTGTTGGCACAGGCGGCGCTGACTGGCATTTTCGCTTCAGAGTTCTAAGACATGAACATTACTTATGAAATACTTTATTAAACAGGTGTTACGATAGTATTTGTGTGTCATCTTATTGGTGATTTGTGTTAAACAACACGGTATTATATATTCTTGCAATATTGGAAACGTATCTATTGGAAGTTAATACATAAGTTAAGATTAGGAATTTTAAAGAATAAACTACTGAACCTAGCTTACCGTGTAAGGTACGGTGAACATCTTATATTAACTTTAAAACTCATCTTAATGGTTCAATTAGAAGAGTCAACACTAAAACGTAAGAGGATTATATTGAGCTTTATTCTTATGATCTTAAAATTAATATTCGTTTGAGTATCTTGTTAAACTACTATTTATTAATGTTATAAGATGCTAAAGAACCACGATTTTAGTTTGATTTTTGATTTCGTGAAATAAAATAAGACAAACCGACTAAATACCTTTGCCATAAAAGCAATAGTGGTGGGTACTGTAAATACATAAATAATCTATTCAGTTATATATTATTTATTTATTTATACTACAGAAGACTAACGGTTAAATAAACACATTAACGTTATAGTAGTCAATTGACTGCCTCACTGGCACAGTGGCAGCGTATGTGACTGCTGTACTTGTGGTCTTGGGTCCGGATTGGACCAAATGTTTGTATAATCAGCAAATATTTGTTTGGGACTTTGGATATTTTCTATGTATAATATGTGTGTATTTACAAAAAATAAAGTATACATACACTTACATCAGTTGTGTAGTAACCATGGCATAAGCTCTGCTTAGTTTGGGACTAGATGGCATTGTGTGCTAGATGTCTGTTTTATAATTATTATTAATTACAGGTTTTCACTTTTATGTAATTTTAACATTCAATAAAGAATATAAATACCATCAATTAAACTATGCGATGACTAAAACTAATTCACTCACCACTTTCAAAGTGCCGAAGTGAAAATGAAGTAAGTACCTGAATATGCACTTACTGCCATCAAATATTCAGATGCTGCAACATAGAGCAAAACGCAATATGTTTGCAGAACCAACTGTGGAGAGGGTGAGTTTCATACAACGAACTAGATTTAAATGTTTGAACCTACAAATCCATGGACTTATGATTATAAGGCTAACTCCTTTCAAGATATTGTCTCTGCTAGCCGAAAATGATTTTAGAGTAAAAGTATTAGTAAAATGTAAGAAGTCCACTAATAAAGGAAATTTAAATCACCATTCGATATTTGAAAGTTGTGTCTGAAGGCAATTAAAAATAAAATAATCGACTTTCGAAGACAGTCACTAGAAAACGAATTGTTTAAAATTAAGTTTTATTCTAAAGGATAACATTTTTTTGTTGACAGGATGTAGCGATGACACTACTGACCGCACTCGCCCTTTTGGGGGCAGGAAAAAAGGGTACATCGGGGTTCGCACGTCAACTACAATCCGTACCTGGCCCGTCATGTCTGGTACTTCAGTGCTCCAGGGATTTCCTTATTAGGGTGCACCTGGTTCTCCGGCTACTGATACCTGAGACGGCGTGCAGTTTGAGTCCGACACAACTATCTTTCGGTGGTATCGTTGGTGCCTTTCTGTGCGATTTCCGCACAGAGAAAAAAAATGTGGAAAATCCCTTAGGATCAACGGTTTTTCGGGAACGCCAGAGTTAGGAGTGACATAGTGCCGTCTCCTTGCGTCCGATCTTATTTAGATACTCCGAGGGATGACCTACTAGGTCGCTTGGTCGCTTCACCACTTGATTAAGAGCCCTAATTAGGCTTGAAATATTATTCATCTTTTTTTAATTCTAATCATATTATACAAATGTTGACGTTTTAATTCTATCTTCTACTTATTTCTTTTTGAACTCAGTGTTTACTGTAGGAGGTTAAATTGACGTTTCAATTTTATCCGATCAACTCGTACTTTTCGCAAATAGTCGGGATAAATATGTTAATACCATCAAAAGAGGAAGCTAATTTATTAAAGTGGTAATTTGTTGTCCATAAACATGACGTTCCTACGACCTTTCTTGAGGGCCTACTACTAGATAGATAAAATGAGTGTGAAAACACTGAAAATGCAGTACTTTGTAAATGTTATTGGGAAAATAAAACCTAATTAATAAGATACTTAAGTAACTCTGGATAGAGGTTACTCTTTAATGTTTAAAACACATTTGTCGAATTACGTTTTTTTTAAACAAATCGGATTCGAATAGTTTAAAGGAAAATTTAAATGTTCATAATTAACCTTGATTTATAGATATTATTATATCTCAATTTATTTATATTCTGATGCAAATGTAAGAATTTTAAGATACTTTCAAAGCAATCTCTGAGTGCAATTTAAAAAAAAAATACTGTAGAATTATTAAAACGAATTTAGAAGGTGTTGAACTTACCCGTAACAGACAAACTACTCAAATTATTATTTTTATAATTTTTGTTTAGACCTCGTACACAACTAGACAAGGTAAGATTAGGTTGATTAATTTAATTTGATGGGACTGCAAAATGCATGTAACAAACAATTTTGTAATTGTCTCGAAAGACCCTATTGTCATGTTGGACATAGTCAGTGATCCGCAATAGATTTGGTTTTATTGAAATTGTTGACTGCTCCCAAAGGAAAGCTCCTCAAGCGAGAGCGGTCGACCGCAAGACGTACATAGATATATTGCTATATATGTATTATTTTGAATTTTGTTACAAAGTATCGAGTTTTGTTCAGAAGAATCACTAATGTTTATAATTTATAACACAATTGAACTTTCACACTGACTTTCGTATTTTTATTTTTCGTAAGCACTTGTTTACGAGGCGTGTTCTAGAACTAGAATCAATCAATTCCAAATTACAGCGAATGTGTTATTCGGGTTGGACTTGTCTTAAGAAATTTACTGAAGGTTTTTAAAGTTCCCGAAAAATCTCTTAATAATTCAACTGACTCGACACACCTCTAGAAATTTCTGGAATATTATCACGCATTGTACAATATTGTGATTTATTCACGAACATTCTAACATTTAGCTTAAGGAAACTGCAAAAAGTAGAAACTATAACTGTGCTACATATGGCTTTTATACTGATGAGACTGTATTAATGACCTTTTTTGATTTATCTACTCTTATAGTTGTATATGCCATTATATAACAATAAGAATTAAATGTATACCTGACATTAGCGAGGCTCTACACTCACTTATTCTGAGAATGTTTGAATCAAGAACTCCACGTTTGTGCACTGCATGAAGTAAGTTTAATTATTTGCATGACTTCCCGTGTAGCAATCATAACTGAAACAAGATGTTTATTATTCACATCGACATGCTGGACTTACTCCGCAGTGTCTGAGAATTATGATACAAATTCCATAGGGAAATTCAGATTTCAAGATCATATGATTGCATCCAAAATACTGAATCGAATATTGTTAGAATAGTAATTTATGTTAGTATTTTTCAAAAACCCTCTTAGATTTTGTAAAACCATGCCTGTTTTTTCAATTCGAAAAAAGCAATGCACTTAAATCTGACAAATCTGAAGAAAATATCACAATGTCTTATAAATTTTTAGGACAATAAAAATGTTTCTTTTTCTAATATAAATATCTAGAAAAATCCGGACTCTCTACAAACATCCTCGGTTATATCAATGCTCTATTTCATATAGTCTTTCCTTCAAACCATATTCGATTAATCAAATAATGTTCCTTATGGGCAAATACGATATAATGATCGGACAGGGAAGAATGGAAGGGTAAAAATTTGAGGTCGGTTTCATCGAGCTTTAAATAGATCCGATATGAACTTCAAAACATTTCAGTCGAAGGTTTTGTTTGTGCGATAATGGACGGTGTTATAATGACGAATGACTATCACAGACAGCACCAAGTAGCCAGGATCGTGGTATTTAAGGCCAACACCTTGCCCTTATATACCAACTTGTGAGTTAAGAGGTACCATACAACAGGTATGTGTCTGTCCTAGTCCTTAAGAAGATTCGGCCTACGTTATACTGGGATTGATTTATTATCAGAGATAAGACTATTGTTACCAATAAGCCTGATGTTGTGGTGATATACTGGTTAGAGTACCACGCAATGATTGTCGATATTACCGTTCGTCATGACGAGAATCTGATAAAAACTGCATATTAGAAGACTGCATCAAAGGTCGGATGCAGAAGGCAGTCCTCCTTGTTACGGCCTATTTAACGTGGAGATTCCTGTCCTGTAAATACCAGTTTCTTGGTCCCTATACCCAAAGATGGTAACTATTATTTTTTATATTTTAATATTTTTTTGTATATTTTAAAATGTAACTCATATTTATATATCTTACCGGCAATCTGTATGATTTATGTATTCTATACAATAGCTAGGCAATGTATACAGTACCTGGGGCGTCTAAGTAATGTACGAAATTTTATGAATTTTAACTTGAAAATTTTTAATGGACCATCCATTAAAATACTCTACTTAGGTAATTAATACAATACCTAGGGACTATATAGAGTGCCTACTGATCCACTGGCAATGAGTAAAAAATATAGATTTTGGTCCTGTTTTTATCAATCTTATATTAATACTTACCTGTCTATGAAATGACAGGCAAATGAAGCATGTTCTATTTTCCTAAAATCAATGTAATTAAAATGAATAATTAGGGTGCTCTAAAAATAATCTTTATAGAAAGGGTGCGATTTTTTTGCAAAAGAACTAGAAAATAAAAGAATTTTATTAATTTTTCAGTCATTAGGCCTTCTGCAAGGAAATATTAAACAAATAAAACATAATAATCCATAAAATATTATTCTATAAAATAATCATCAAAAATGCACCTAATTAATACTTTTCTGTACGCACCCACGCATCCACCCGCGCGGCTCATTTTCTCTGTTCTTTTACACACATTACCATCTGCGCATTGGGTATCGTATAGATTACCGGATTATACAGATTGCCGGTAACATGTTCAACTGTAAAAAATAGAATAACAATAAATGTCTTTTATACATATGTTATACATCAAATAAATTACAAAGTTAACTTAAAACGAAGGAAGCACAAGTGGTGGTCTTATCGCTCGGAGGTAATTCTAACGACTAAACTTACGTGGTGAAGCAGTTCAATACAATTCGCCTTCTGTGCACATATTTGTATGCATGAATACATTCGTATTACTCTAAGAAGTTGCAGATATACTCGTAGTTGTAAATAGGTAGTATTTCGCGCTTTAGAATTGAAAGTTATACAGTAGAGAAGATCACTTTGTCGCATTTTGTCCTACTCACAAATTCGTTATATTAACACTTGGTACTGTCCACAGTTAATCATATTTGCAGTTAGTATTATTCGCATCTTATTCAATTCTCTGTTTGACCTATTAGATATTTTCAAAGATATTTATTTCATAGAGATAATTACACAGTCCACAATTTAGTCAGCGAAGTTCCGTGATATATAATCTGTCTTGATTGATCGTCGCTTCAAAGCCTACAGTAGAAATTAAAAACAGGGCTGAAGAGTAATGCTAAGGAAGATGATAAATCGAGTATCGGATATGCAAACAAAATGCAGACAATCAGTTAGCTTTAAGCTCGCATTTAATAAGAAACTTGAGAATTCAGAAAGCAGTTCATGTTTATAATTTAATATAAAACAAAATCAGCTGTGACTATAACTGTAAAAATATATTCAATGTTCAGAATGTCACTTAGGTAAACTTCAATACAAGTGAGTACGCTTGATTTTATCATCAGCCTATCGCAGTCCACTCCTGAAATAAGCCTCTCCCATTGCATGCCACTCTCATCGATTTTGTGCTAGTAACATCCAACTCGTACCAGACATCCCTAAATAAATCGTCAATAAAATTGATTTAACAAGTGTTTGTAAACCTACTTAAACAAAAACCTATAAAACTGAGTAGAGGTTCTATATTTTACAATAAATCTTTTTAAAAAGAAAGGTATTTATACAAAAACAAATAACAGCCGAATAACAAAACGACAAAGAAAGCAGTTCAAGTTTTATAATCAATTGGGTAGATGACTGTATCGTAAATAAATACCAATGTCCACTTCATTAAAACTAATATCGCGAAACATGTCGGAAAACATAATTAACATAGCTTTTTACTATTATTACGAATTTCAATCAAATATATAGTGAAATATATTGTTCAATTGAGTAGTCTAAAACAGTGACGTCAAAATTTGGTATTTAGTACATTTTTCATGCAAAATTGTCGTTTTGACAGATGATAAAAAGTAACTAATTATACTAAGGTGTCATCTAGCCTATTTTAATTTTAAAACTATTATAATCTTTATAATCTTTGTAATGTGTTATCTAATCTATTATAATGTTTTCTTTTGCAAATTCCTTCCATCTATCGAATACGAAATATTTGGAAGATTACCTTCGATCTAGTTTTTGACTCTTGTGTGAAACCTGATTAGCTTTAAAAACTATCATTTAATGAATACTGGAGAGCATTCTACCTATAAATCTTCATCTATTATCAAATATGCACGTCATCTAAATAATAGTAAGTAACAAAATACCTAGATATTAATCTAAAACAGAAATACAGATTCTGATTACATCGGCGCGTGAAACTGTCACACAAATTCTCTGAATGAAACTAATCACAGCATTCATTAGCTGGCTCGATAGGTAGACGTCGTTGTAGAACTCCGCACCAGTCAGGTAACATTAGTTCGGTTGATTCCAACGTAATGAGGACAGAGGAATTCGTGGCGTTCCTTGAGATATTAAAGTAGCAGCTTGTGGGTAATATTAATAATATTCTAAATTGATTATGTTGAAAATATATTTTGTGCGACGAGTTATTGTAACTTGTCTAACCTTTTATAACGTTTATTTCAAATTGTGTCGCATTTTTAATTAGTTGTAGTTTATGTGTGTGATGTATGTTATAATTCCATCTGTGATCAATTTTTATTATGTGTGCCAAGTGTTATATACTTTAGTTTGGTCTTCATAGTTTACTTTTTAATACAAAGAAGTGCACTATATTCAGAAAGTGTTCAGATATTTGAACACAATTAAATATAATACAGATATTTTAAAATATAATTACACTTGTATAAGCTCTTAATAACATTACGCGATTATTAAAAAATATTGTTTCGTAAACACCTCTCTCTTTAAAAGTGAACATTGTGTCATGAGTTTTCCTTTTTGTCAGTTATTTATACGTTGGAAGTACACAATTATAATTGTTGCCAACATCAGCCCGTAAGGAAAAGTTCAGGAAACACGTTGTAATAAACTGTCAGTGTCACGAAACCGCTGACGCTGCAGAAATATCAAGAACAGGGAAGGTATCTAATGACGCAACACACGGACTCTTTATACGATAGATTGTGTTAGTAAAGTTTCTAAGTAATTGATTTTTAATTCCGATTCTTAAGAAAAGGCTTTTGGTTATTCCAACAAGGCATTTTTTTCAATTTAGGTCTTATATACAATATAATAAGTACCTAATCAACAAATAAAATAAACTTTGCTGATCTAAAAATGATCATTGCAACGGGCATTGTTATTATGCTTTAATTAAATGAACGATATTAATATTATAACTTTTCATACCCAGTTCTAACATAATAGACTTTGCACACAAAAATTGGATTGAGCATTAATCGTACCCCTGAACCTCGGCATAGTATTTGCATTACGGGGACGTCTACAGACCGTCTGACGGATTTCTTGTCTTTGTACTTGTCGGATTTTGAGGATATGTTATGAACCCCCAATTAATAAAAGTTATACATCATGGTAGCAATATCATTTTTGGACAAATTCGATTAAGGTCAAATACTTATAAGTATAGTAATCTTAGATAAGATGACAGTAGCGAGGATTCGGTGGCATCTAGTACTGAGGATTAATGTTCGTCAGTACGACTTTATGCCCCAGAGAAGCACCGAGGACGCCCTCTATAATCTAGTGAACCTTATCCAGGGCAACATGAGGTGAAATAACTCTTAAACTCTAGTTCTAATGGATATAGAGAGAGCCTTAGATAGTGCATGGTGACCGGCTATAAAAGTCAGATCTGTTGAGGTAAAGTATCCGGTCAATATAAGGAGGCTGCTCGACTTAAGGTACACACCAAGAAAGGCTGCGTCCAGGGATCTATTAGCGGACCGATGCTCTGGAATCTTCTATTATTGTACGAATTTGAAGTAAGATAAACATACTACCAGGCGTATGCGGATGACGTTGTCCTTATTTTCATGTGTGAGACGGCACTTGAAGTATCTGGACGGACTAATGCGGGTCTCTCCTATGTTCATAAGTGGGGAGTCAGAAATAAGCTAAGAATCGTGATGCAGAAGACCAATGTGATGGTTATGACTTAGAAATTAAAGTATTACACCCTATTTGTGATAATCTACGTGATAATAATCTGCAGGTGTGCTGTAAAGTCCTGGGTCTCAAAATCGATAGTAATCTCACCCTCAACACTCATGTCACGTATGTACACAGGAAGGCCGCTGATATTTATAAACAGCTCTCCCACCCGGTCTATCTACACAGTAAAGTGGACGTTGAAGTGTGAAAAGTGCAGGCGGTGCGAATCTACAGTGACGGTAGCAAGTTTGACAGTAAAGTCGGAGCGAGGCTTTCCATTTCGAATAGTAACGAAGGGACAAAAGTGGTCAAACTCACCCTGTCAGCGTACTGTACGATGTACCAAACGGTACTCCTTGTCATATGTGGAGCCCCGAGTGAAGTACTGAAGCATAAAGAAAGAACCTACGGAATATATAGGCATTCAAAATCTGTGCTAGAGACGATCATTAATCACGAAGCACTGCACTCGCTTGCCATGAAAGCACGCATCAACATAAAAGCAACTCTTGATGTAAACAAAACTACTATTTTGTTCTACATCAAAGCACATGCGGATCTCTCGGGCAGTGAGCACATGGACTTTCTACTGAAAGCAGCAGATTCTCGGTTTTCGAACCAAGGCTAAGAAGAATTTTCAGAAGAAGAAGAAGGAGGTTTCAGTTAGGCGAAACCGCCTCCGTCACGAAAGTGTTCCTTCTTGATGCAGTGAATGCAATCCAAAACTGCCTACCTACCTACACAATCAAACGGATCAAACTAACACTAATTTACCCTGTACCTCCACAAATTTAATTGTAAGGATAGCCGATATTGCATTTGCGACCCTAACAAAAAGAGAACGTACTTCACCTGCGCTTAGAATGTCCCATACATCTAACTTAGTGTAGCAACTAAACAGAAAAATATTAACGAGAAAATTAGAAGTTATATTAAAAGAGGAGAGTCAGAAAAAAATTGTAGAGATAGTAAGTATAGGAATACGATAGATTAAGTAAGTATTGTTTGTGTAGGTTGGGTGTTGGAGGAGTTGCATATTGCATAAATGTCAAGCTATCATTGTGGGAAGTCACCGTTCGATAAGCAGAGTAGACATTAAGACTCTTCAGGCTATTACTTTTGATGGGACTACCATACCTGTGAGTGGATCGGTGAAAGATCTAGGTTTGCACCTCGATTGCACACTGACCTGGCGTGACCAAGTTGCTAAACAGTGCCGGAGGGTTACTGGGACACTTCGAGCTCTAAATCGTCCGAGAAACTTCCTGCCTGTAAAAACCAAGACTATGCTTGTGCAAACTCTTATCTTCCCCTTAATCGACTATGGTGATGTGTGCTGCTATGACCTGAATGCAGATCTTCTCGATAAATTAGACCGTCTTCTTAATAACTGCATTCGATTTGTTTATAATCTCCGTAAATATGACCATGTATCCTCTTTCCGTTCGCAGCTCAACTGGCTACCAATTCGTCTACGCCGAAAATTACGCGCGCTCTCTGTCCTATACTCTATACTCAATAACCCATCTTCGCCAACATATTTAAAATGCTATTTCCAACTCATATGTAGCAATCACGACAGAAAGCTTCGGTCCTCTAACAATCTTCTCCTTCGTTGCCCTTCTCATACATCTGAGTTTGTTGGCTCATCTTTCTTTGTGCAGTCTGTTCTTCTCTAGAATGAGCTTCCCCTCGAGGTCAGGATGGCTACCAACGCTTTTTCTTTCAAAAAAAAAGTGAAGCAGTGTTTACTGAAGCAACTGTCAGAATCCACCAATACATGATTATCATCTTATACTTGTTATGATATTTATTTGTGTATGTATGTACCTAGTCTTGCCATAAATATTGTAATAAAGAAAAAAGAAAATTGTTAACTGCAAATAACATTTATTACTTTTACAGTGTGTCAGTTTAATACATAAATATAAAACAATTAAAAATATAAAAAGCTTATTCGAAGTGGTCTCCATTGGCTGCAATACAGTCCTTTAAACGATGAGGCCAGTTATCAATAGAAGCACGCACTCTTTCCATGGGAAAATTCTTCACTGCCAATCGTATAGATTGTTTTAGGGACTCCAAATTATCATGGCGTTTAGAGCAAGCTGTACTCTCTAAAACTGACCACAAATCATAATCCAGCGGATTAAGATCGGGACTAGACGACGGCCAGTCTTCAGCTCTGATGAAGTCCGAAACGTTCGATTCCAACCAAGACTGCGTGGACCGAGCTTTATGACCCGGCGCCGAGTCTTGCTGGAAGGACCATACTTGGTTATTGAACATGGTGATGTTAAGGGGCTTAACTACCTTCTCAAGAATGGTATCTTGATACACTTGTGCCGATGTTTTGATACCTTTTTCACAAAAATATGGCTCAGTCACTCCTTCATAGCTAACACCCCACCAAACCATCACTGAAGTCGGATAATGTCCACGTTGCACTCTGTCGACTAATTGGGAAGCTTCCTTAGAGCTTTGAGCATAAATACGGTCATTTTGTTTGTTAAAATGTTGCTCAATTGTAAAAATTTTCTCATCCGTAAACAAAATTTTTCTGTGACCTCCCTTTGCGTACCGCTTCAGTAGTTGTTTCGATTTTACCACCCTATTCTTCTTTAAATTATCAGTTAAGAAATGGCCAGTGCGTCTCTTATAGGCTGCAAGTCCTAAGTCATCTTTTAAAATACGCGACATGGTTCTAGGTGCTATCTTCATTTCCCGAGATAAAATCTTTTGCTTTCGGACAGGATTTCTTCGAATTCTTTCCCTTACTGCTTTGACCACCTTTTTCGTACGAACACTACGTGGACGGCCAGATCTTTTTCTGTCACAAACAGAGGAGGTCTCATTGTACCTATTAATAGCCCGGTACACAAACATTTTACTAATACCAAGTGTATGGAGAGTTTTAAAAATTGCATTTGGCTCCATACCTACTTTGTGTAATGCTATCACAGCGATTCGGTTCTCTTTATCACCCCACACCATTTTAATATCGCAAAATATTTTACAATGTATTGGCGCCAAAATGAGAAAACACAATGAACAATCGTATAAAAATGACAGATTCGAAATTCAAATGTAATATTTTTTTATAATTAAGTGTAACAGTATTTATGGCCAGACTAAGTATATATATAGACTTATATCAACTTAAGTATGTATATGTATGTATTTAAGTATTTATATAAATTTTAGTATATGATAAGTTTGTACATATATGTTTACTTCTGTTATTCAACATCACCTGAAACGCACCTACTTCCTATTTTCTCTGCATCACCCAAAGGACGACTGGTAAAGAATGTCTTAGGCATTAAGTCCGCCTATGTACATAAAGTGCATGATGTATAAATAAATAAATAAAATATTGCTACATAATCACTTACAGTATTATTCAACTCATAAAGAAAGTAAACAATGAAAAAAGGATGAACTGAAGAGCTATAAGATAACATTAATGACCCATATAAGATAACAACTAGTCATGCACTCCTGTTTTATATAGAAATAAATAAATATTTTGGACACTTGACACACAACGTCCTCTAGTTTTAGTTTCTTATAACTAGACTGACTTATATAATACTTATATACTTTTTTGTTGTAAATACATACATATTATACATAGAAAACACCCAAACTCCGAAACAAATATTTGCAGGTCATATAAACATCTGGTCCATAACATAACATAACATATCATATATATATATATATATAGAAATACATTTTAAATATCACAAAAGGCACCATAGCGTATAAGAATATATCGCCACTAGATTAAAAAACTTAATTATCTACTAATTATTTCTAAGTCACTTAGACTTAAAAAATCTCAAGTACTTAGAAAAAGACAGTAAGAGCACAGTTACCATTGAAGACGCCGCAGTAGCATATAAGGAGAAAAAAGAATATAAAGTATGAAATAAGGAACTAACAATGTAAAATGGTAAATAAGATTAAACGTAGTTACAATAAACTTTGTAAAAATGTTTCAGTAAGATAGAGCCTGTGAAGTTATTATATTTATACACAAGTGAAGACATATAGACCAGGACCTAACTAGGTCCCGATTTAAATAATTGTAAATTTAAGATACTAAATATAGAAAATAACGAGCTGTGACACTTGCATGAGTCACAGGATTCAGAAAGGCACTAACATCCTGCGACTGTGGGTGTATTAGATTTTATTAAATAAAGTACCATTGGCATCACAAATCTCATACATGGCTACTTGATACTAAACTAGGCAGAGCCTGTGGTATGATGAAAAGGCTGTTAATCATTATCATCAGACTCCTGATAATTATTCTTAAATGTTTCTAACAACATACATGTTTTAGATCAATAGATAGATGCCGTTACCACTACTGGCAGCTTTCGTAATAGTCCTAAAATTCGGTGAGACAAAGTAATCCGTATCAAAAACATCATTGCTGCATTCACATCGCCATTCACTACGGAGATAATGTTATTCAGTTTGCCATTCGGTTAAGCGATGACCTGATTAATTTTGAGTCATTTCAGTCGCTTTCACTAGCACTCACATTAATAATGCACTATTCTACCGTTAACTGAATACTGGCATATTTGATTTAATGTCATTAATCAGAAGCTTACAATATTTAATACTTTAATGATTTTGTATTGTGCTCGGTTCAAGTGTAAATCTGGTGACAGAAGAGGCAAACTGTGCCAGTAAAGCTATAGAAATATTTCTATAAACATTATTCTTACCTGATCCAAATTCTTTATCAATTAAATTTTAGGTTATACTACTCGCATATTCAGTAAACTTTCGTTAAATTCACATTTTACAAAACATACATTATGGTATTATAAAGTTAAGCATTTCTCTGTAAAATTAACTGAAAGATAATTTCACGCCGCTCTCTACTGCACTGAGTGTCGTGGGTTCAAACCTCACATAGGTCAACAATTTGTGTTAACCACAAATTGTTGTTCTGTGTCTCAGTGTTCTTTGTGTTCTGTAAAATTAACTGAAAGATTATTTCAGTTAATTCCACAGAACTATACGTCTACTTTCAGTCTTTTACTCTTAGGAACCTACTGTAGTATCTTTTCTGTGTGGCACACATTCTCCATACAATTATATTATAGGCAGGTGTTGATCGACATATCTCTAAACATCGGATGACAAGTTTGTCAGGATGTAGAAATGAACATTAAATATAGGAGTGAGTATTGAAGGTAAGCTTCATTGTAATGATAAAGATGTATCTTTTAAGATAAAGCAGAATCACAATCGACGACAATAACAACTAAATCTTTTTCTCTAATATTCAATTTTCAGTCCTAATGAAAAATAAGAAGCATTTCAAATGGCCAAATAAGGCAGGTGGTCATAAATTATGTAATCAGTCAACAATGAAATAGTACTATGTAAAGTACAAGCAATTCTTGGGGAGAAAAGTGGGCGAAATAAATGGCCCTTACCTAATGAGAAGAGCCCAATTTTACGCTACATGTAAAAAACTTGGGATAATTCAACAGACACCCTTTTGGTTTCGCTTTTTTTATAACTGTTGGCTAACCCTTGTAATCAAAATCTGATTGGGTTTAAGGAAAAAACAGTTTGAGTATTATTCGGTGTCTAAAAATATTACCTCATTAATTAAAAAAAAATTGTTTTATTGCTTTAATGAAAGAGGAAAAGTAGGCTTGATTTTGGTGGCAGTTTTTAAAACTACAGGAGCATGATTTTGAGCCAAAAGAATTTTCTTCAAGAAATTGAGATTCCACAGATTTTTTTTATTTTAGTAGGAGAATATGCTACAAGAATGGCCAAAAGTCCATCAAGGACAAATTGTCTATAAAGTGTTGTTTGACATTTTTAAATATTTAAGCGTTCTATTCTAAACACACCTTACCTTTTCGCTAAATATATATTAATATATATACCTACTAAGTTGTTACGGCACAAATGAAGATAAAAATTTGAAAATGGTCATTTTTTTTATTTTATTCATTTATTTTTTACATTACAACATCCGCACTAGGAATAAATCCTGTGTCGCGGGGGACTTTACAAACATACAAGAAACGGACACAAAGAACACTCAGACACAGAACTACAATTTGTTGTTTACACAAAGTGTTGACCCATGTGGGGTTTGAACCCGCAACACTCAGCGCAGTAGAGAGCGGCGTGGTGACTGCTTAAGCCAGGCGAACCGTGCAGCCGTTATTTTATTGTGTGCAAATTTTGTTTTGATGATTTAAAACTAATATTGAAAACTTTAATTGCGATTTATTTAGTTAGTGAGAGTTACTTCGATAAGCCGAGCACAAAGTTCAATAGGTAGGTGATCGGAATTACGAACAAGGCATTTAAATAAAATTCTTTACAGAACCTTCGTTGATGTGTGTCAATAGAAACTTTTAAAATTGGAAGGTGTACTGTAAGAAGACTGACTCAATAAAAAATATTTAGATTTAAGTTTGTGATATGTGAAAAATTTTTTTAAGCAGTTTTAATTATAATTCTCACCCATAAACAGAGAGTCATTTCTATTTAACTTTCCGTTCCAACTTGTATACTAGTGTTACCTTTTTCAGCGTTGTATTATTGAATAAAGTGGGACAAACGGTCACCTTTGTTTGAGGCTCGGAGTTTGATTTACCTATTCGTATCTACAGAACTAAGTAGGATGTTTGAGTTGTTCGTAGCTTTGTGTGGATTATGACTGAATACATTACGTCTCGACCAGAGTGCTAGCGGGCATTGCGAACTGAACTGTATTACTTTATTTCAATATTTGAGTACTTGTATTTGTTTATGGTTAGGTTATGATAATATGTAAATTCAAAAGTAGTCAGTAGGACAAATTTTACATATTTTGTTGTCGCTAAGTGTACTTAATATTTTTTGTATTGATTACATATTCTGGGAACTTGAGCAAATCAGCAATTATTGGTTGTGAAAATGCAAAAGTTTAAGCAAAACCGTAGTGTAGTCGGCTGAAATAAACATGTAAGCAGGGTACACAGGAAAACAACTATAAACCCATTTAACATTCACGACAATCATCTCAAAGTATCTGACAGTCTGCTTAACACGTACGACAATGTGAATCAATTCTGCTGGAATCAAGATCTGCTCAGCAGATCCATTAGCGGTATGTATGTGAATGAATGTAAAGTAAAGAATGTTTCGTAGGAGGTCAACCTATGACGGAATATGAAACAGGTTTAGTATACATTTTTTTAGAGGTTGTTATCTTTTTCTGCGGTACCAGGTGATGAAGTATGATAATAACACAGTCAGCGTTTGTAACTGAAGACTCCGCGACGTAACAAAAACCTGTAGTGAACTTTTAATCAAAATATGATCCAGACAGGTTTTGCTAGAGGTAGCGAGTGGATTTGCAGGTAAGATACTATGCGAAGCCAGAAGATTTAGATAGCACGATGAATTATTTAGATAAGTCTTGGCTATTTGGCATGATATCCACATTAATGTCATCAATGATGATAATATTAGGTGACTATGCTACCAAGTAATTTGACTACTGATTCAAGATACGGTTGTATGTTTTTATAGCCTGTTGATCGATATATTGCAAATAGGGTAGTATTATTATTTAATTAATTAAAATCATATTAATGAGATAATTAGCATTTTTCACGGTAGACTTCAGCACCGCTACTTGTTTTGTATTTTTGAAGTCAAGAGTCACTTCTTCGTTTTGTGCTACGTTATTTTCACATTAAAGACAGCTATAACCGTCGATTTGTGGGGTACATTGTGCAGCCAGCACTCTGTAACTACAATAAGATTTCAATCAGTGTTGGATCTCGCAAGAAGTGTTAAGAGGCCTGTAAAGTTGTGGTTTACACTGCGAATATTTTGATAAATGTCGCTAAGAATCAATCGAGGATTAGCAATCAATTTCGTGTACTCATACATCTCACAGGTTGACGAGTGTGCAACTTGAAAATGGTCAGGATAGCCATTTATTACATTAATATTGTTATTGAATGTTTGTTGAGGTAGTGTAAGAAGATGAATTCAGATACAATGGAGTAGGGTTAAGGCTTTGTGTTCAACACTATAAACGGGTCTTGAGTGCTGGATGACACGAGCGCTTATTATGTTATTTATTATTTTGTTATTTCGATCTTGAAATTTATTCTAATATTATAAAATTAATTTACACGTGATACCCTGAAGATAGTATTAACGGCGATGTCTGTACTAGTATAAACTGTGTCACAGACATCGACATGTGACATGTTGACATGTGATGTTGAATTGTGTAAGTGGAGAATGGGTAAAGTTAGATAGGATATATTTCGCACGTATACGACGATGCCATCATTTTTATTTAAGGAAATTTTTGTTTTAAACATGATATTTTTAGTTAAAATTGACGATAAAGAATGATCGTTAGTCAAACAATCTGTAAACACAATAACGTCAACTAATATATTCAACCTAACGAGAAACAGGTCAAAACTATCAAAGTTAGCGTTTAATCTATTAACTGTCAATGTTAGGAAAGAATTACTGGCTGAACTGCACATTCATTTCGTATAGTCGGTAGGATCACTCACCCGTCCACAGTCAATGCCGTGCCTACTAACATTACTCATTATCACATTAATTAATAAGTTGAATTCTGATAATGATAACTTTCTGAAATATTTAGAAATTAAAAAGCAGATATTTGTAAACTGTGTTTGTGCTACAGATAGTGTTAATATTTGATTAACAAACAGTATTAAAATAGTATTAAAAATATTATGAATAATAATGTAAATTCGTTAAGTGTAAATATCTTTAAGTGTAAATATTTTTAAGTTGAGGGTAAAAAGAAATCAATAAAAACTGAGCTTTTCTGTTGTAAGTGCTTTGTATAATATTTTTGTATATAATATAAAGTATTGTTTGTGTAGGTTGTATGTCATTAGATGTGTTACATTGTAGGGGTCTACATAATCAATTACAGTATTATTCAATTCATAAAAAAGAAAACAATGAAAAAAGAATGAATTAAATAGTTATAAGATAACATTAATGATCCATATAAGATAACAACTAGTCATGCCCTCCCATTTTTAAGGTCCATTAAACATTTTTTCTCATCGTATTAGGATCTGTTTATTCCCTATCCACCTGCGAAAAAAGATGGAACCATTGCCGATCCAATAAAATATAAAATTATTGTTCTTGACGAAGCAACGTGTCTGATGGAATATTATCTTCACGCTGGTAAGGAATTGTTCACAGATACAAAGAGGTTGATTCTTCCTGAATAGCCCGATTTGTTTAGTATTAAGCTTGTCTTCTTTGAATTTTCAGTCTCTTTTTTAATTACGAATACCAGATATTACTTTTTATCTAGTGTGAACTGTGGTCAACTCTGTAATAATAGGGCGGGAAAAATTCGAAATAGATGATTTCCCGGGCAGTCGATTTAAGTTCCGGATTTCAGATTCGGGCAGAGATATTCCTACTAGTTTGCCTATGCTGGATACAATTTTTATTAGATTTTTTGTGATTTAATGTTTTATATCTGCAACCAGGTTTAAACATGTTTGAGAGATTTATTTTTTATTCTTGTTACCAAGAGGAAATAATATCTTGAAATTTTTGCCGGCTAAGAATTACTTGAATACGTAGCGTGCCCGTGTAAAAAAAGGTCGTATGTTCGCGGTATACAGCGTCGCTTAGACATTCGAACATATCACATGTCACACTATGCTATAGTCGTTATCAGCTATCTCTCGTTTATCAGATCGCTTTACTGAAAATACACACAGCACAGTCCATACCACTCAGTACTTTCTTAATTAGTTAAGTTATTTTTACTTTAGATGCTTATTAACAAAGATTAGGTTAGAACTTACTACACAAAAGCAATATTAACGTCAAGGTGGTTTAGCGTGTTTACGAATGGACTTGAGCTCAATGTGAATGAGCTGCTTAAGGAGTTTATCATTGCCAGGGCGGGTTGCTACAAATGTTTCAGTAATATGAGCTATGACTACAACATGGTGCTGTTAAGTCCGTGTCCATCACGCTGCAGCTTCAGCAAGCTGATAGAGATTTGTGAAATCAGATGTAGAGGTTATGGTCTTTGAAGCCGGTGGCAGTAGTGTAACTGTTGCGATCACCATCATCATCTCAGCTGAAACACGTCCACTGCTGGTCATAGATCTTCCACAGGGATCACTACAAATACTCATCCTGTGCTGCCTGCAACCGATGGCTTTCTTCGACTTTCACCTGGTCGTTAGACTGTTTTGCAGGGGGCCTACCCACTTTCCACCTTTCAGTACATGTTCAACACTACAGAATCTTTTTGTCCCTTGGCTTCTTGTCGGTGAGCATTGTGTCCCGCCCACTACTACTTAAATTTAGTAATTCTTCGTAGAGTCTTTGCTCTTTGAGTGATATTGAGTTTTTTTTAGGACTATTGTCCATCTTTTTTTTTTTTTTTTTTTAACGTGTGGAAACCCCCTCGGGCCGTCACCCCACCGGGGTTTACGGCAGGGTGGTGTGTCGGAATCGGACCGACTAAAACCACACGGTGTGCCACTCTGCGCCTGAGATAGGAGGGATCCGGGAACCGCTGCTATTACGACATCCAGACCCCTTCTAGCGCCTGCCCGAAACTGCGGGCACCATCTATGGGTAAACTCTCTATTTTAGGCGACGTACGGCACACGCGGACGTCGCCTCCTCGCGGCTGGCCATTATAGCGGGTGGGGGGGAAAACCCATCCCGTCCACCCGCGGCCACACTCAAGGCGGCATGAGGCGCTGGTATGCGCGCCTCCGCCGCCCGGTTCGCCGGCGGCGAATTGGGTCCGAGTGGATATCGTCCTCCCGGGCCTTCTCCGCCGCCTCCTTCCGCGAAATTACGTCTTCGCAGAAGGTTGCGACCGCGGTAAAACAACTGTCGCTACCGGCCATGGAGCGTATGACGGCCGGTAGCGAGAGATCTCCTCCAATAACTGCAGTGAGGACCCCACGCTGCGCCGCCCAGGCGGAACAAACCGCTAGCGTGTGCTGAGCCGAGTCCTCACTGCAGTCGCAGTGGTAACAGGCGGGACTCAATTCCCTCCTGGCGACCGAGTGCAGATACTTCCCGAAGCAACCATGCCCGGAAAGGACCTGCGTCAGTCGGAAGGAAAGGGTCCCGTGCTGCCGCCCTGCCCACTCGGCGATGACCGGCTGGAGAGCCTCCACGAGGGCGAAGCCAGCACGTGGAGTCTCCAACCGGAACGACCAACGAGCCATCGTGGCTCGACGAGCGGCCTCACGCCACTCGCGTATCTCCTCGGGCGGGGGCCGTATGCCGCTACCCGCCCGGAAGTCAGCCGTCCGCCGATAAACTTCGGCGAGCACTTCCGCCTCCAAATCCCACGGGGGAGTTCCGGCCAAGGCGCACGCCGCCTCCGTCGATACGGTGCGGTAACCGCGTATGGCTCTAACCGCCATTATCCTCTGAGGGCGCCAGAGGCGAGCCCTATTCTGGGCGGTCAGAGCCGCCGCCCACACCGGTGCACCATATAGCGCCATTGACCGAACAACCCCCGTGTATAGCCGTCTCGTCGCGACGCTGGCTCCACCCAAATTGGGCAAAAGTCGCCCAAGAGCCGAGGCAGCGCCGATAAGCTTTGGAGTAAGCTGTCGGAAGTGCTCGTCGAAGAGCCACCTGCCGTCGAGGATCAGGCCCAGATACTTTATCTGGGCCTTAATCGGTACGAGGACCGAATTGACTACAATGGAGGCGCCGGGGGGTGGACCACGACGGGGCCCATGAAACAAAAGGGCCTCCGTCTTATCTAGGGCCACCCGTAAACCCAGCGCCTCAATGCGCCCGACCACCGAAGAGACTCCCAGGGTGGCCAGGCGCGCCGCCTCTTGAAAGTTCACCCCCCGGGCCGTGACCAATGTGTCATCGGCGTAACAAATTACGCCCAGCCCGGGGGGAAGACGACCTCGAAGGGCCCAGTCGTATCCCATATTCCACAGGAGTGGTCCGAGGACGGACCCCTGCGGAACACCGCACGACATGGGCCGCCGCCTTAGAATACCATCTCGGTCCTCGTACACGACGGTACGCTCCTCAAGATAGTCTGCCACAAGCCGCCTCAGGTACTCTGGCACCCCGTGGTAGTGGAGTGCTTCCCTGATGCAGCTAAATGGCAGACTATTAAATGCGTTGGCGATGTCCAACGACACCGCCAACAGCACGCCGCCACAGCTCACCGCCTCTTCGGTAACGGCCCTCAGGCGCAGCACGGCATCGACCGTCGAACGCCCCGCCCGAAAACCAAATTGGGCGTCCGACAGATCGGGGCCCACCTCGCAGAGGCGCCGGACGATGCGGGCAGAGAGTATCCTCTCAAACAGTTTACCCGCCTCGTCCAGCAACACGATGGGCCTATAGGCCGCCACCGAATCGGCAGGCCGTCCCGGCTTCCTTAATAGGACCAGCTTCCCGCTTTTCCAGCACTCAGGGAAGCGTCCGGACGACAAGCTAGCGTCCAAGACCTCCCTGAGGCGGTCCGACATGTGTTCAAGGGCACGGGCCAGCACACGGGCAGGTATCCCGTCTGGCCCAGGGGCGGTGTTCTTAGAGCGGATCCGTAGAACAACCGCCCCTACCTCCGATTCCCTGACGGGCGGAACATTGCCCTCGTTCTCCCCGTCGTCTCCGACCATGAAGGCCATCGACGGGGGTGTATGCTCCACCCGCTGCGGGAAAAGGCCCTCGACCACTTCCCGCAGGAAGCTGGGCTGGAGGGTCTCTGTAAGGGGGGGGCCCGACGTGCGGAGCTTTTGTCGCGCCGCACGATAAGGGCGACCCCAGGGGTCACGATCGAGACCCTCCAGCATTTCCTTTCTCTTAATTTCTTTGGCGCGGCTGATGGCCAGCTTCAGAGTTTTCCGCGCCTCTCGGTACTCCTCATGAAGCTGGTCTCCCCCGCCTTCTTCGCGGTGTCGCCGCCGACTACGAGTGTAGGACCTCCGGGCACGAGTACAGGCCGCACGGAGGTCCGCCAAGTCCTGGGACCACCAGTAAACCTCCTTCCGTGGAGGCCGACAGCCTCGGATGCGGGGCATGGCCGCATCGCAGATCTGCGTAATCGCATCGCGGAAGCGACCAGCCCTCATGTCAACCTCCTCGGTCGGGGCCTGCGGAGACAGCCAAGAGTGAACGATGGCCGCCTCCTCTAGTAGGTCCCTATTTAGTTTGTATACGGCCCACCGCGGAAAGCGAGAAGAACGCCGCGCCGCGTGACCCCTACTGGGGTCCTGGGTCCGGGAGAGCTCCATTCGGATGTAGAGGTGATCCGAGAGCGTCTCAACCTCTTCCAGGACGCGCCAGTTCCTTACTCGTGCGGCGAGGGCAGGGGTAGCGAACGAAAGGTCCACTATCGACCCTCCCTGCTGTCGCACGCACGTGTTGGTGGAGCCCCTGTTTAGTAAACAGAGGCCCACTGAGGCCGCCCACTCCTCTACGGCCTCGCCTCTAGCGTCCGTCCTGGGGGAACCCCACGCAATGGATTTTGCGTTGAAGTCCCCCAGCACTAAGACGTGCCCAGACGTTTGTCGCCGCATCGAGGTTTCCAAGTTGTTAAGGAAAACCTCGAAGTCACTCACACTCCGGTTGGGGGAGAAGTAGATACCATATATGGTAATCCCCCCCCACTCAGCAGCAACATATCCAGTGCCCTTGTCTCTTAGCGACAAGGGCGGGGAATGAGCCGCCGTGGAGGCAACGACTGCCACGGAGCCGTCCCGGTCACCCAACCAATTTGGACGGGGAGGAACGTAGTAGGGCTCCGCGGCTACGGCAACACCGATCGACCACTGTGCCATGGTTTGCAGGAAAAGGTCCTGCGCCGCGGCACAGTGGTTCAGATTCGTCTGGACGAGGAGGTTGGAGACTTGGTCCATTACTGGACCGTCTCTACAACCTCCTCCATGGGCAACGATGCCGTCATGCGAACGACATCAGAGGCAGCCTGGGTCGATTGACTAGCCCCTGACGCTTGCCGAGAATTGTAGGGAGGTTTACAACCCCCCTGCCCAGTCTGGTGATTGGCGGGCTTATTACCCGCCGCACAAACCGGGCAATGAGGGGCAGCAGAGCACTCTGCCGCCTTGTGCCCCGGTCGACCGCAGCGGAAACATAGTCCGCTGCAGTCAAAACAACTCGCGCACTTGGCGCGTGTGTGTCCGGATGCTAGGCACTTAAAGCACCTCATCGGTCTTGCCGCCAGTACAGTGACTCTGGCATTTACAAAACCGACAAGGATTCTGCCTGCGTCGCCCAGTACTTTGGCCGAGGCTACCGGACAGCTGATCCATACTGCGCCAAGCCCTCCAGGACCGGGGCGGATGGTGCCGACCCTAATGTTGTCCGCGTTGCAGCCCGTCTTCTCGCTAATTGCAACGCGGATATCCTCGATCGTTACGGAGTCATCCAGGCCCGAAATGCGCAACTCCGCGCACTTCGTAGGCCTGGTGATCTTTACACCATCCGTGGCTGCAAAGATTCCCCTTAATTTCTCGGCGAAAGTGTCCGCCACTTTTGCACCTTCAACCCCGGGGAACTCGAGGACCCGAGCTCCCGTCTGGGCGAGGCGCAACCTGACCCCTACCGTCCCGAATTCAGTGGCGAGACTGTCCCGGGCCCTTTTAAATAAGGACGCATAGGACAATCCGCCATTGGCCGCTTCCGGTGACACCGTGACCACTACAGCCGCAGTTTTTGGGGGCTGTAGTTTCCGTGGCTTCTTCTTGCTGTTGATTATCACTGATAATGACTGCGGGGTAGGAGCTGCGTTTTGAGCAGCCTTTTTGTTCCGCTTTCGGGACTTCTTCTTAGCCCCTCCGACAACTTGCCAACCGTTATTGGAGGGGGCAGATGTGGAAGTGCCAGGTACAGGTGTTGGAGCGGGGAGCGGAGGGAACTCTGCTCTAGGCTTTACCGCCATTCTAGGCCCTGCCACCGATGCAGCTGTCTTTGTTGCTGCCTTGGTCATCTGTCGTGTTTTCGTGGTAACCGCAGATGCAGACACCGAGACCGCTGTCGCATACGATTTGCGCTCATTTGCTATAGAAAGCGGAATCGGTGTTGATGCAGCCTTTCGCCTGTCTGCAGCGAGTGCTGGTCGAATAACAGGGGCTGGAGGTAGTCTTGCTTCCAGGCTCGCAAGACGCCCGTCTAGCATACGTCCCACTGCGTCCAAAATTTGGCGCAACTGGGCATCGCTGACGTCACCGGAACCAGGAGTAGAGGTAGGTTGCCTCGAAGGCGGAACATTTATCTGCGACCGAAACTGCGCAAACTGGGCACTCAGTTCCGCCACCTGCCCAGTCAGGCATTCGTTGGCAGCCTGGAGGCGAGCAACATCCCCAACGAGGGTCTCAACGACCCCAGCAATGGCAGAGGAGGAGTCCTTAAGAGCCCTTACAAAAGAGCTCTTAAGGTTCCGAGATTTGGTAGCCACCTTTTGGATAATGGCCACCCCCGCATTTGCTGTCTCCTGCAAAGATACTGTTGTTATGGGGACAGAACCCCCTTCCGCTGGTTCTCGAATTTTTTGCAGGAGATCCGCAATCTCCTCCTCCGCTGTACTTTCGCCTTCCGCTCTAACTCGTCTATAGGCTTCTGCCTTGCAAAAGACAGAGCCTGACGGGGCCGAGGTCGACGTTCGTGACCTACCTCTACGGCTACTAACCACTTTAGGTGGTAGCATTTCCTGGGACGTATCACTCTCATCGTCCCGACCGCGTTTCCTGTTTTCACAGGGTTCCATTTCTGCTGATCCCAGTACATCCAGATTTGTACTGGAGTTACCACCATCCGATGTAATAGCAGACCTGGAACATAATCGTTCCGATATTCGCCGGCTCCCAGCTGTCAATATGACTTCTGGGAGCCCGATCGAGGTAGGCGTCCCAAGTGCGACTTCCTCATCGTTGGACGAAAAGTCTTCTGCTTTTTTAGACTTTCCCTTCCTTGTCCTCTCCTTCTGTCCTTCCTTTTTATAATTTTCTGTGTTATTTTTATGAGATTCCATATTAGACCCACGAGTGGGGGAGAACTAAAAGTCGACCCGGGCAGAGATCCCCCAATACCCGGGCAAGCGTAAATTTGTGCCCAACCGAGGGGTCCGCAGGTGCCTCGGCTGGGAGTGCGCTTACGACTGAACTACCCATCAGCCATGCATCCCCTGGTCACGCACCAGAACACGGGATTCGGGGTAATTTTTTAAAGAGGTTTTCTTCCTCGCAGTCCGGGCGGCTAAGCCAAGACCCTCGCCCCCGATTGGTGTCGCGAGACATAACCACGACACTCCTTTCGGGATTACGATGTGACAACGGTGGCAGGAAGATTAAATCTTTCAATGCCTGCTCGGCGGCAGTGTGAGTACACACCGAGCCCGTTCTCCTTTCTCCACCATTGACAGTGGAGAAACGCCGACCCATGAAAGGGTCCCACCATCATGATTTTTTATCGAGGTTTTCCTCCTCATTGCTCCGAAGAGCGAAGAGCCAACAGAGGAATCGACAAAAATGCCCGCTCTGTTGGACCAAGCCTCAACCGAATGACCGAAGAAAATGGCGTCCTCTTCTTCGTGCTAGAATATTAGCCGTTGGCGGTGATGTTCTCTTCCAAATGGCACAGGAAGGAACAGTGCCGTCGCCAACGTTACCAGGGTGCACCACGTGGAGGTTTTCTAGCCCAGCACCCCAGGACTATTGTCCATCTGTTATGACGTTCACAAATACTACTAGTAATTTTATTGTGCGTTGGCTGTGTGTGTGTTAGTACAAAATCTAAAATACAAATTTTAATATCAACTTTCTGCTAGTACTGCAACTTTTACTGAAATTATCTTGAAGACTTATATAAGAAGACGGCAACATTTGGACACAATTATCTTTTTATAGTTACGTAAAACACTATCTAGAAGTAAATGGAAGCAAAATTAAAAGTTCTCAATTTGAATGCACCACAGTGCATCTAGGACAAGACCACAAATCTAGGACAAGACAGTTGCGATCCGCTTATCTTAATTTTCAAGAAACATCTTAAATTGCATTGGTGATCGCAAATTGAAAACTTAAGAAAACCATTGGCGCGTTTATTATTGGAGTTAAGTTTTTATTTATAGTCACTGAGAAAAGTATTGAAACTCGTGACTGAAGGTATACTGACAACGCTTTGGTGTGCATTCTATAGTCACACAATAAATATTGAGGTTGTGATCCGTGTTTTACGAAAAATTATTCCAATTTAGCGATAAAAAGATCCAGTTTAATTACAAATCAAGATATCGAAAGTTGTAATTTTTTTACATATTACCAAAAGGACTCTCCCTGATGAAAAGTATGAGCAGAATTCAAGAGTGAAGGTCACCATCCTCATTGGGACAAAAGCAGCATGGTGACCTACATTATGGCGGCCTACTTGTAAATAAATCAAGTAACACAGTTCAGAAAATATCATTATCACTAATCATTTTTTATTTTAGATTATTTAACATTAAGTAAATACTTAACAAAGTGTCAACGAAAGTACACTAACCTATAAAATTGTTTTAAAATTCTAAAGTTCTTTTGTCTATTCGAAAAACATTCCACCCGGCGGTAGACTGGTAAAGAATGTCTATGGCATTAAGTCTGCCACATACATTTTGTGCCTTAAGTTGTTAACATAAATAAATAAATACTAATCTATGTCTCTCCTAATGGTTCGTGACATAATTGCAAATTTCATTTTTTTTTTATTACATTCGTGATTAATTAATTACTACAGTATAGTCAAACGTACATGGAGTGTATTTTATGCATGTATGTAACTGTTAAAATAAATTTTCAGCAGAAAATAAGAAAATGAAAGAAACTGACCTTGTCTAATATTTTTGTGGATTTATTTAGTTTGAAAACGAAAACATCGTACATGTATAGCTTAGATTGTTGGTCGTCTATTGTAGCTACTAAGAATATTTTATATTCATTAAATTACTACAGCGGCTACAGGGTATACAAACATAAGTCAATTTATTAGGGTTAATCTAATAACTCAAAGCATAAGTTGACTCAAGCCACAAAATTTGTATTTTATGTTTGTTATAAATGTAAACTAATGCATACAAATTACAAAATTGTTTAACCAGACTTTTTTAATTCTATTTCTCATTTCGTACAACTAGAATACAATATTACTAACTAAATCTAGTTACAATCACTCAGACAATTCAATCTCAAAGTTGCCCTAATGACGTACATAACAATCCAAAAGTAGTCTTGTTTTCTATATAGAAGAAACTTGCGTGAATAGCTCCTTTATCAGGATAAACAAGGAAAAAAATCAACACATCTTGTAAATAGCCAGTTTATACTCCATAAATCAGAGAAATTTAAGTCATCTCCTGGAAAAGAAAAATGAACTTTAAGCTTATCTAAGCAGGGAAAGAAGTGTTATTTCCTAATATCTCTAATACTACCAAAAGTACAATCATCATCACCAACAGCCTTCCACTGTCCACTAGTGAATATAGACCTGTCCTTAGCGAGGAGATTTTGGGCTATTTGGCCACGCTGACCAGACGGTCTAGTATAGGTTGATCTTGTATATTATGTTACCTTAATCACCTTTTACGACACCCATGGGAAGGGGTGGTGACATACTGTATTCGTAATTCGTTACACAACATTCGTGCACACACAAAAGTACAAAATTAATTTTAATAAATAAAATATATCTGATATTTCAAATATTTTACTTTACTTTACTACTTATAAATACTTTTATGAAGTATCTTGTAACCATGTAACGTTAATTTTTATTTATCAATGTCATTTAACGCCAGAACGAATGCTCCATTCCAATGTACATGTCATTAAAATTTCCCCAATATGAATGCTCATTGATCTAATTGGCATTTTGCAATCAAGAATTACAATATTGTGAATCTATTTGGACAATGGTTATTAAATCATTACGTAGTCAGCGTAATTGGACGGGTTAATTCGTAATCAGTGGCTTTGGCTGCAATCATGAAATTTCGAACTTTTACATTGAATGGCAAGTAATTATATAGTGATAATTGTCTAACATTAAAACATAAAATTACTATTTTTGAATAAGTTCAAATAAAGAACAGTGTGTGAGAGTGTAGATGTGTAGGTAGTGCAATATTCGTGAAGTCATTGGCATAGAGAGGGGCTTAATCACGGTTAACTACCCTGAGAAACTGCCCCGTCAGCTAGCGCATGATCCACAGAGTGGATCGTAGTGCTGATTGTAGGCCGCACAGTGTGACTCGGTGACCACTTCACACGGTACAGGTATCTTTCCGTTCGACGGTTCGATCACTGTCTTCTTTTACCGTTGCATGACGACACAGCATCCTGAGGTTCAATTTTACACTGCTACAATGACTGTCATGCCTTTTACGTCCCCATTTCTTTTCACTTCCTTTTCACGCAATGAGATGAGGTATATATGAAGTCTACAACACAAAGCCAAATATGTACATTGTGTTGTAGACTTCATACAAACCTCAGTCACGTCCACCTTCACACTTGTCACAGTCCAAAACTTGAAACGCCTTCTACGCTGCTGTGAGGACCAATCTTTCTCCATCCTCTGATTCCACGTGGATTTCGGATCTATGAGTCGAGTCTACATATGCCTCTATTGGGTCCATTCTGCAGACTTCGAGACAACTCATCTCTTGGATCACCTGAGTAGTATATCTGGGCGATTTCAAAGTAACACCATGAGTCCTTACTCATCCAGATCCAGACCCCATGAATCGAACCGTTCACGCATTCGCTCTCACCCAGCTGATATTCCAGCAAACCAGAATACTAGACATACCGACTCAAGCACCTTCTTTGCTAGACCTACTGCTGCCGATCACCTAGTGTAGTACAGTGTATTGGTTCTTACACTACTGGGATCCTCCGACCACTACCTGGTGTCCACCGTGGTGCCTCTTGTTGCCCTGCTCCGACTTCTGGTAGCAAGACGACGATTGTGGCACTACTCGTCAGAGAAAAAGTTAAAAAATCTCTTCTTGTATTTAACGAGAAAAGAAGACATCATAGTAATAATATAATATTATTCTATAACATTTCACACAACGCCATGCCACCGCAAACTAAATCCAAGTTTGTACTGTGTATACTAGGCAACTGATATAAATTTATATATGTTTTTTTGTAAATACATTCATATTATACATGGAAAAACTTATACCAAATCAAACATTAAACGTTTCCATACACAAGGGTTTGATTAGACCGGGAACTGATCCGGAAAACTTTGGCGTAGCAAGTGTTACAGAAACTACTAACCCATCCGGTCATCAATATATTGTAGAACACTTAAAAACGGTGCTGTATTATAACAAAAACATTATACGTGACGTGTTTCCTTATACAGTATAATGCCGTAAAGTTCACCCAAAGAAAAAACATAGTATAATATTACTAGTTGACCAACACAACCTCATCTGTGTCCTATTACCCGTAGCGTGTTGTTATTCAGTGTAAACTAATTTCTTTACCATTACAATGGTTACAGTAAGCGAACCATAAAAAGTAGACATGTTTTTGTGGACTTTGTTTCTAACTTTTAAAAGAAAATAATTCTTTCGTAAATTATAGAATTATAATTGTTTACGCAGCGCACGTAATAGAAACTCTTAAACGAAATATATTTCCCCTTTCTTAAAACATTATTCATTGATACTCTGCTCCTATTTCTCATAACGTAATAATATATAACCTATAGCCTTCTTCGATAAATGGGCTATTTACTATTGAAAACATTTTTCAAATTGAAATTGGAACAGTTGTTCCTGACATTAGCGCGTTCAACCAAACATTAACTTTACAATATTAGTATTGATTATATTTTAAGTCTGTATACTAACTTTTTATGTGCAACAGATTATTTATTATCCATATATTTATCTTTATTATTATACATCGTGTAATCCTATGTCTTTTTTTCACGAACTTCATAATGTTACATAAAAATATTTTTTAACTTTA
Source organism: Hypercompe scribonia (assembly GCA_949316085.1). Taxonomy (NCBI): domain Eukaryota; kingdom Metazoa; phylum Arthropoda; class Insecta; order Lepidoptera; family Erebidae; genus Hypercompe; species Hypercompe scribonia. The sequence continues at coordinate 5,909,294 of OX438972.1, read as the reverse complement.
TTTTTTTTTTTATTATTTGTTTTTGGTATTATAAACGTGTGCGATATATATTTTTAAGTTATAGGCATGGCATAAATCTCACCGATTTAAGTCAGAATTTTAATATGACTCTGTCTATCTATAGTTAGCTCTACAAACATTTGTCTGTTATAAATTCACTTTTAATACCATTGTATCCTTTCCAAATATTATTCACTGTAATCCAGTCCGTTATTAGATACCTTGTTTCATTTAAATATGCTTAATCTTTTTTTCTGTATAAAATGTAATCCTATACTTTAGTCCCTCGGTTGAGGACGAAAAGACATTATGAAAATAAAATTATTCCTCTTACTTTGCTCAATGGAGCTTTTCTCTATTGTAAAACGGCCAAAGGGAATCTTATCTTTAAATATTGAGATGTCGTCCATAAAAAAGATATTTGTAATAAAATTTCTAATGTTTTATTGTGTAAAAAAACGGGGAAATGGGACCAACCCGAAACGGGTTCAATTTGGGGTTTTCTTCGTCTAATTGTTTGACCGTGACGGGTGCAATAATTGCGTGAACCACATAAGATATCAGATTAAATGACAAAGTATTAAAAAATAGAGTAATGGTGGTGGAGTGGTAATAAATATTTAACTCTTAAAAATATATTATGTATGTTCTTCCTTCAGCCTAGATATATTTTTATATGCTATACGCATTTAATAATTTTTCCAAGGAGAGTCATAGCAGGCAGACGGTCGGACATAAAAGAAACTAGTCATAAATCTTTGTATAATAACGAATTCAAATAAAATTAGGTAAATTTGGAACAATATATTTTTTTTTCTGAAGAATCATCAATGTTACACCATTTCGAACTCTCAAATGTTATACCAAATGTACAATTAATACTCTATTAAATGCACTTATTGTACAATTTTCACATAACCGCCTCAAAAATAAATTAAGAAATGGTATTTATTTTAACGGGGATATTAAAACCTGTGCCAAAAATATTTTCCGTTAATATGTTGGCTCAAACCACTCCAAACCAAAGTATTTGTCAAACCCTTGAATGCCACGACTCGTAGAAATAACAGTGACGGTGACAAACTGTAAGGTATCTATTTTGGAGAGTTTTAGGACGATTACACATGAAGCAATTAGGGTTAGGAAATGCTTTATGAGTAAAGGACGGTACTGCGATTTAACAGACAGTTACTCTTTGCATGTTTGTCTTTATAAATAATTAAAATGTACAAAATCATAGGGCTCGAGCTACATTATTAACCTGAAAATTTTCAAAGTCAACAGAAATGGTTTTACGTAGGTCGATTGATAAGTACCCTTGTACATATCTTGAAATGAAGAGGTATTATTTCCAATATTTTTTTTATTTATAATATTTTTTGACGTCATCTCCTTTAAGGTTTATTTACTTTACTGTTAACCTCTCCAAAATATATATTTTTTTAAGCTGTGCAAAATAAGTTTTTGTTTCCCCGATAACCTCTTCATTTGATGTGAATGTTTTACCTTCTAGCCAGATTTACATTTGGGAATAAAAATGAGACACGAAGTAGGTACCTTGTTGGACGATTAACTTGGATGCAAAATAGTAGCGCTATTCCTATAATTTTGCCGCCACAATCACAGCTGAGATTTGTAACGATTTGCGTATGATGACTGGTAGAAGTTAGATGCGACTAGCACAAAATTGATCAGAGTAGACAGACGTACGTCCAGTAGTGGACTGCGATAGGTTGATGATGATGAACTGAAGTTGAATGCGCTGGTACATTGCCATGGTGAAACAATATCTTTTTGTTGGACAACTAGAAAATTGAAGGAGGTATGGTCATACCTCCTTCAATTTTTCATCGAATCTTTCGAATGATTCCGCGATGTACTGACCTGTAATAGTTTATCTTTTCTGTAAATAGTAGATCAGGATTATTCCTTTACATCCCCACAATATCGTAGCCGTACATAGAAAGACTTCTAGAAAGGTTCTTTGTCTTCTTCGGAGCAGATTCACCCGAAAAAATCCACTTAGATTGTCTTCTGATCTCATGTGTATAGTAACGTAAGTATTCAGATTCCATCAACGGTGACAACTTGACGTAAAAACTGCGGATATTGTTTAAAACGGTCTAAATACTGCTTCAACAACTTTATTACTCGTAACTGTTTACTGTCTTGTGTTAGCAATCGTGTCATCCATCGTGCTTTATTTAAGCCTATTTTATTACTGAAAATTTTGATTGCCGTTCCATACGAAACGCCGATGTCATTAGCTGCTTCGCGCATATTCAACGAGAATAATATCATCGTCTGAATCAATATATATCGATTTTCATAGACGGTGAAGGGACCTCATAAAGAGCATCGAACTTTACTTTTGTTTTATCGAATGTTTTGCCGTCAGAAAATAAAAAAAGAATTACGGACCAGTATTACACTTTTTCAGTTTCATCAAGAAACACCCAACACGAAAGATACAAACAGCTCTCAAAAAGAATACAGAACAATAAAATAATCTCAAATTAAGCACCATAATATTTAATAGGCGATGGTAATGTCAAATTTACTAATTAACGCCACCTGTCGTAAAAACACATGCTTATTGATCGACTAGGGCACAGCAGATTTATTAAAAAGACGTTTAATAAAATTTAATGATCCTTCAGTTTGTTTAGATGTTTTATGGTATGAGGAGTTCCGGTACTAGTTATTTGTACCTAAACTAATCGACTTCTAAAAGTATTTGAAAGGGTATATGCGTAAACAAGTAATTAACCACCAAATTTAACCTCCAAATGTACTTTTTCTCAAAGAGATAAAAATTCTAACAATATCATATTACGTCTAAATCTGTCCAGACATTTAGAAGTAACGATTACTACATTATTGTCTAATAAATCTTTAAGAAATCCCGTACACCCACCGAAAAGGACGGCAGCACACTTTTGACTCTTGAGTGTAATGTGTAATGGTCGAAGGTGTGTAATTATTTACTTAAAATAGTGTACTTTTGGCAAAGTAAGTTAATTTATAACTAGCTTTTACCTGATGCTGCACTAGCTTGTATGTTGGTTATCACTGTGCTTCCTTAAACTAAAATAACTTTTTTTATTTTTTAACCGATTGAAATAAAACACACAGTAAATTTTAAGTGAAGGTTACCACAATACACAAGAGAAAACTGTATCCAAGCCACTTCTGAGATTAACGGGCAGAAACACAAAGGCAAATAAATAAGAATTTTAAAAACTGTTGTTTTTAATTCTGTAATTTTAATAAAGATCATCGACACAGACATCGATCTCTTGCAATTTATTATATCTATAAATTGTACGAGGTACTATTAGCTGCTTAGTACTTGTTTCGCTCACTATATTAGAAGTATATCGTTGAAAAAACATTAAAAATACTTCATATGCAAAATCAACTAACAGTTTTTCAAGTATTATTGAAAGCCCATAACTAAGAGAGAGTTATAGTTTTATTTAGACCATTACTCGTTCCATTGTATTTGTATTATAACATTTAATATAATCAGTCTGTTCAGTGTGTACCTGACTTTATACCATTAGAAAGGTCTAAGTACTCCACAGTACCTTTGTCTGGTTTTGAGTAATGTTAAGGATCTTATGAAAATATTTATTGGTATCTGTTGAATAAAAGAACAATAAGGTATTTGTAATTTGTTTTTGTCTTGTTATTTTACAGAAGGGTAGGTTGGCTTCTTGACTATGAATGAATGTAGTATTAACTATGACTCTCTAAGAATTTGATTTGGTTTATTATTGGGTACTTCAAGTTCTTGATCTTCATGACGTACATTGTATTCATCTGTACGTTTGTAAATTCTATACGATGCACCTACTATGTGATAGTTATAGTTTGATTTACTATAGTTATATTATAGTAGTATAATGAATCAATATGAATAAAATTTGGTTAATTATTGTGTACTTTAGCTTCTTGATCTGAATGTACTTTGTATTCATCTGTGTATTTGTAAAGTATATAGGGTGTACAAGTAATACTTTACAAGTAATTATTTACTAGGTAGTAGAGCCACGCAGATTTCAGCACGAACGGGCTGGCTCGACCGGGGCAGTACTACACAGAAAACCAACCTAAAGCGCCAGCATCCGTGTTGTCGTGTTTCGTTGGTGAGTTTGAGACCGGAAGCTCATTGATACAGGGGTGACAGTTATCGTGGTAACTGTGTAAGCTGTATACTGTCACGATGACTGTCATGCCTTTTACGTCCCCAAGCGGGGTGTGAAGAAGCATCTCACAAGGCCGCCATAGTATGGGTCACCATACTGCATTGTCTGCATTTGCGATTAGTATGGTGATCACAACTCTTGGATTCTATTCGTGCTTTCCACCAGGCAGAGTAGAGTCACTTTGGCAGGTTCTTAATATAAAAAAAAAATACGAGAATTAATATGTCTTACAGTTTTAACATACATTACTTCCTAAACAAATACTTCATCACCATCATCATCTTCGAAAAAGATGTCCACTGCTGGACATAGACCTTCCTCAAAGTTCTCCACAACTCGCCGGTCCCGTGCCACCCGCACTTAACAGCTTCCCGCGGCCTTCACCAGGTCGTCGGACATATTACGAACGTACTTAGAACTTATGTTTACACTTGTTATACTTTCATTAAAACAATCACATGCTTCAAATTTAATGGCATTTGTAAAAGGCTATTGATTGCACAGAGACTATAAGGAAAACAGATGTTCTTACTTTTCTAAAAGACAAGTCCCTTACTACATTATTACCTTACATATCCTGTCTCGTAGGGAATTTTACAAATGTACATGAAACGTATACAAACAACACTCAGACTTAGAGCAACTATTTGAGGATCACACAAAGTGTTGTGATCCCATGTGGGATTTAAAACACTTCGTTATACATCCAATCTAAGTTATGCAAATCTTTCGTACCTTGTCACTCAATTAGGAACCCTAAAGGTGCCGAGGTGTACTCAAAAGGCGGTTATGTACTTGTACTTTTTAAGTCATAAGTAGTCATGGACGACAGTAGTCACTTACTATTACGTGATCCATACACTTGTTTACCTCTATAGTACAAAAAAATATCATACATCTAATTCTGTTTTAGAATACACACACATACATTAATCATAAAAACTTTGAACTTCTATACATTTATAAGGCAACACTTACCTATCTTTAACCTATCCGGATAAAAAAGTGAGGCTAGACGAAATAATAGAATCCAATTCGAGCACACATCTGCTGTATCATATGCACACTTTCGAACATTTTTACATTTTTAGAAACAGTAAAAAAAGAAGTCATGAAACAACAATATGAGAAAAAGATTCAGACTATTAGTATTCAAAACGCGACACGATCTTCATAGTTCTTAAAAATTTTACTACCCAAAAAAAATATACTTTAACTTTACCTCGTGCACATGTTCCATCTTCATCCTTGAGTTGATATATTTAAAGTTTATTTTAGCTTGACACTAATATACCGCAATCTTATGAGGGTCCCTAGTACATTATAACATTATAATTTATTACTGAAAACATAGCGATACAGAAATATTAAATGCCTTTATATAGTGCCATTTGTAAAAACAGGGTTTTTCAAAATTTATATGCATGTGTTATTGATTTTAAAACAACTACAACCCATTTTTTTGTTTGTTCAGAAATCCCCCCGGTACCACCCGCTGGTTGTAATGTCTGACACAAACCGATCAAAAACCGCATGCCGTCTCGGACGCTAGTAGTCGGGGAGCAAGTGCACCCTAGAAAGTAAATCTCTGGAATTACGACGTAGCTAGGGCCACCTACGGCTGTAGATAGCTCACTCTGGTGTAAAGAGTGTGCGCGCCACCACCCGGGTCTGCTTCTACTAGGGTGATGGGTGCGGTGTTTCACCCTCAGACTTGCGTTTATGGAGGATGGAGATCGTTCTGTGATCTCCGGTGCCTGTGTCACTTGCGGTACCTGGCCCACTCCCGGACCTGGTAGACTGGAAGAGTTCTAAACTTGCTCATAGAAAGAGACGGCAGAGTTCCACACGCTCAGGCTCCGCAATCATGTTACCGAGCAATGCCTATTCCGAGGCCTACCATGAGCTAACACCTCTGCGCTAATCACGCTATACATTCTACCAGTGTGTGGAGCACCGTAGCCACGGTCCGACCATCGTAGTGGTGTTTATCTCCGAAGCATAGAGACTACAAACCTATTCTATGAAAATAAAGTGTAACAAGAACGCGTCTTACAACAATGTTGGTCACAATTAATAACGTTTGGTTCAAGGATTCCATGCATGAAATCACCAAGCATGCATATTGCATCACATTCTATATTACTCATGACATTACGAGTATATTGTAAAGTTGTTGCCTAGCACTATTGATAACATTTAAGTGGCTTATTATATGATGCTCTAGTAATACTAAATTGCAAATGAGGTAGGTATAAGGTTGTCCGACGACCTGGTGGAGGTCGCGGGAAGCTGCTGGATGCGAGCGGCACGGGACCGGCTGTTGTGGAGGCCTATGTCCAGCAGTGGACGTCTTTTGGCTGAGATAATGATGATGATGACACAGGTAAAATGAGGTAGATTTTAAAAATAATCGAGTCACTTATTAGTGTTTTGAAATCATATAATATATTTTTAATGATATCTTGAATGATCATTAAATATATAAAAACTAAATGAATGCTGTTTATTGCTTCTGGCTTGTTAACATTTTGTGGTTTGAAATCAGAGTTAACACCTTCTCCGTTTCGACAGCAATTTTTCGTGTAAACTGCCAGTATTATTTTACAAAAGGCTTTCACATATACCAATTTACTGAACCGCAGAAAGGTCGAGAGAAAAACGACGCGGCGTAAATAATGAACCCGTTATATAATTGTCATTTAAATCGTGCGCAACCTGCGGTGTTCTGATTGAGCGTTTATTAACTTAGGCGTACAGGTTTAAGGTCTGTTGTTTTTATTAATTTGACATCCTGATTGTCTATGAATCAAAACCTGAAATTGTCGGTGAGGACTGGATTTTATATACCTAGATTCTAGGGATAGCTGAGACAAGAAGATTTAATTTTTTTCAATGTTTTTAACATTCTTTGAATTGTGATACTTTGTCTTCAAAACTTCTTTTTACTTTTTTCAATAGCGTCATCTAATTTCTAATGCTAATGTCGCAGTAGTGCAAGATATAGATGCTCAATGACCAAAAATTTGACAAAATTTTATAAAATTTCCCAAATGTGTCTTTCTTAGGAAACTTTGGGGTTTTTGGAAAAGATTATTGTTGAAAGCATACTTAGGGATTTAAGTTGCTTCGACACCACCCATACTACTTCACTGTCACCTCCAGTGTGGCTACGACGGCAAATAGAAAACCATGATCGATAGATGGTAAATAATTTAATCATAGTTTTGAAGTGTGCTAGAGTGGAGAACACGATTGGTCAAACGTAGTGTGGCTAGCAGCGGATTTGTGTGAATTTTCCAAGACCGGGGTGGTTGTCGCTCCTTGGAGGAGACCTTTTTTCAGCAGTAGACAGCAGTAGGTTGATTTTATTTTATATTTGTTATACCCAGGTATCGGGACAATATCGTATACTATACTATATAGAAAGTATAATAGGATTTATTTCGTTTTTATGTGACATTGAATCTTATAATATAAATTTGATAATGGATACCACATAAAATATTTTTACTAACATTTCGACTCAGGTAAACTCATGCGTTAACACTTTCATCTGTAAACCATTTTGCATTGATGGTGGCCTAATTCATTATGCATAGCGCGTGTAAATAATTGCAGAAAATTAAATAACCTTATTTTTGCTTGTTGGTGAGTTAATTAGCAGTTTAAACATCAGCATTCGTTTGATTTATTTCCGTCCATATCGAGTTAATACTCGCGGTGTGTGGCTCATAAATAAAACGTGCTTATTCACGCAATTTCGAAGGATATTTTAGATTAAATACAATGTTGCTTACCCAAAAATTTAACCATAAAAAATACTAAACTTACAAGGGTGAAATAAGACGATAACAGCACATTTAACCACACAATGTTATCAATATATTAAACAAGAATGAAATGTGTGTCAATAACTTTAGTGATGAATATGCTATCATAATAATCACTAAAGTGTACTGGGCATATGTTTTATGAATATAATACATTCGAAAGATTAAGTTTGCGATGCGTTTATAAGTAAAAAAATTTTTTGAATTGCAAGTAAGCTGTGTTTTAAATAATTGAAAATAATTTCATAGAATGTTATATACATACAATCAAATATTACACATAGTACAGTGAGTTATTTCGTTGCTTTTGATTACCCCAAGACATACCTACTATCGTAAATGTTACCGTTTTAGTAAATCCTTTCCTTAGTATCCTCTAAAAGTATCACAAATAGCACATGAGTAACCAATTATGTTGGGGTAGATTTAACAGTAAGAATGTTGTCCTTTGTAAAAATCCTATTGGCATGTATCCTTAGCTTCTTACTAGAAGACCGTAGCAAGAATAAATCTTAACAATTTCTTCAATAAGTGTTGTTGTTATGTCAAATATTATAGGCAATAGTTTTATCAGAGATAAATTTTATATACATCTATTATAACATATACTTTTTTTTCTGCAAAGAGAAGGAAAACTTTAAAAAGACTATACTGACAAGTCTAATTTGTGTGGTGTAGGAGGAGATCTTCTTTCTAGGGAGGGACCTGTGTCCAGCAGTCAACCAGTAATAGCTGTTGATGATGATGATAACAATGTATTTTTATTTAGAAACGAAACTCTTAGATATAAAAATGAAATTCATGTTATAGGTAATAAACATAATAGATCACGCAAAATAACACACATGCAAAATAATTATTTGTTGTAACATGTAAATGTTAACTTAGTTTGACTAATACTTATTTTGTAGCTACCCTAAGGGACTATTTAAAATCAAAATTTTTGAAGATAGCATTATTTTTTCTTCGACTATTTATGCGAGAAGTGGAAATATTAATAGCAGTGCACACTCTCAAACAACTTGCGAAATAAAAATGAAAATCAGACTTATAACTAAACTATTTCTTACGATAAAATTGTCTTGGTTTTCTTATTAAAGAACTCTCAAAATTATTATTTGGAATAACTCTTGTTTGTTTCAGAGTGTGTAAATCTTCTTTTATAAGAATTTTATACTCCACGCTTTGAAACGTTTCACAAATCTCGTTTCACTAGTTGCCTCTAAAATCTGCGTTGACAACATGCAAATGTACGCCAACCCGATTCTGAGTTTCAACAAATTAACGGAATTGAGCAGACAGACACGTCTCTCTAACTCACAAAGTTTCATAGAGTTTCCACGATAGCTGAATTGTTGGATTCAATCCTTCAGGTACAAATTAGAAGAATCCAGAACTCTGAACCGGTTTCACAGATTGAAATAGTTCCATCTTTTGTCTTCTAAAAATGCAAATGTAATTTGAAGAGCTCGGCAGCATGGGCAGTTCCATTCAACGGAATGCGATTCTGTTAAAGTAACTGAATGTTGCTTTCGCAAGATGTTCAGCAAGTAACATAGTTTATGAGTTATACAACTGTTATTGTTCTTTTCATATTTTATGCTTGAAAGGTTCGCTGCAATAAACATTCTGAGTTTTGTGAGCAAGTAGTAATATCAGTTATTTTCAATTCATATCCTCCTAGTCCTTTTTTTGTGTCTTTTTCTATCTTGAATAAATAATATCACCATGTTTAAATCTAACATTTACTTAGTGGCAAGCATTTAAATGTTTCATTTTTGAAGTGAAAACTTCTTTAGGCGCGTTGAGCGTTTTGGTAGAGGGTAAAATCCTCGGTTCGCGTCACCGACATGCTAATGATAATAGTATATCTATAGCTATGGAGAATATGATATTATATATGAAATTTATTATTATTATATATTATATATGATATTATATATTATATATAGCTATATATGAAACATAAAAAATTTCATATAATTTTTGCATATAGTTTTAATTACTCTCAACTTAATACCGTTCCGTTTTCACTTCTTTCGGCAGTCCCACGACTGCTACTGTTTTTTTATTACTGGTAGAGTTAAATATTAACTATGGCCCGAAGGTACGAAGCACAAGTAGTTTTCGGTATATTAACTTTCAGTGACATGAATTTCAAGAGTGTTTTTTTACAAACTGTTCTTTGTATCTATATGAAAGGGACTCACATATGTTAATCTTGGATTCTAGTGCTCTAGGTCTGAATAAATACTAATGGAGCGTTTATCAAATCATTTAGACTGATTATACCTAAAGCCTCGGAATGGAAAAGCTATTCTTTTATATATATATAAATCTTACTTACAAGAAGAAACGTGCAGTGTCTGATAAATTTAAATAATGTGCTTTGTTATTTGATAACCGATTTAAAAGATTAGAAAGCCCTCAATAGAGTTCGTTTTATGTCGTTATAGTTACAGATTATAAATTCAGTTATCGTCTTTTTTTTTATAATGAAACTAAAAAGTAGTTTTTAATAGTTACCAGCTTCGTTTATTATTTTAAGATAGTTTTTTCTGATGTCTAATGATACATTTATGTTGCTCATTCAGTATTATCGTCAAATCTAACAAAAAGGTATGTTTTAAGAGAACCTTGTTCATTTCATCTAATAAATAATCATATTAAAACTTGTGTGACGTGTAGTGACGTCACGATGTTTCAATAACTAAAAGTGTCAATAATCTTATTAAATTATCCTTACTCAGCTAACAAAGAATATGGGGGCAGAAAATGTTAACGTATACGCCAAATGTAGTAGGTTTTGTTCACAATTCTCTAAACCTTTCCACTTCTCCATTGAGCTTTATCTGTGGTGTTTTCCTTCAATACCTCTCCTTTATACCAACAAAAGTTATTACACGGGGGAGCCTTGACATTGTACTATGTTTCGAAATAGCCGTCTTTGAACAAAGAGCATCTTGAGCTCTATTGTGAGGAGAGATTATTAATTTAATGCAATGTCTACAAACAATAGTGTCTTTTAGTGCATTAGTTTATTAGAATTACTTTCTGAGACGGTTCCATTAATAAACGCTGCTGATGTGTTTGTCTTGAGGTCTATCTGTTCAAAATAAAATAGTTCCCACCTTGCTTTTGCTTCGTAAAAGTGAATTGGACAATTTTAAGTATTTTTTTGTGCTTAGATATGTTGTATGACAAGCTTAATTGATTGTCAAAATAAAGTGATAAAAAAAATAATTTCCTTAAAAAATACAAAAACAGTTACGAGTAGATCCACCTCTGCTACGCATACGCTCTCTTAGACTGTTTGGAACGCTCTCAATGGAATAAATGACGTTTTTCTGTCGTATTCGCTACCAGCAAATTTTCAATGCGGTTATAGTGAAAATCCTAGACAAGCTGCATGAGGAGCACTTATAATATTAAATGAGAAAGACAACTGTACCTGTATTGCAACCGCAGCTTTAAATTAAATGTTGATACTTAACTATACAAATTGTGTTAGTTGGAACCAATTTACATAGCAAAACCACGAAAATGAGGTTGTTGTTGCCAACTACAAAAAGAAACCACATACCTTAATTAGAAGTGAAGGTTTAAAATTAAAATTATATTATTAATTCGAAATATTAATATTAATTATGACTTATTATAATTTAGACATTGAATGTTGACTTTACCTAATCTTACAACTTAACTTACAGCTACTTGTTTGAGTAAGATGTAGGGTGGGCCATGAATTGGTCAACTTTTGAAAAAATCGTATAAAAAAATCATTTGATAGATTATAAAATTTGTTTATTTACAAGAATTGGAATTTATTTTTTAAAAATTATATCGTCCGAATAACCACCGTTTCGACGTTTGTGTTCTTCTAAGCGAGCGCTGAAGTTTTCGAATATTCGTCGGCAAAGAGACTGCGAGATCTGACATCACGCTGACATCTCTTCCCTTTTTTTTTTTTTTAGTTAACGTATTTGGTTTATTGATGTAGACACGATTCTTTAGGTAACACCATAAAAAGAAGTCTGCTGGGGATAGATCTGGACCCCTGGATGGCCATTTAGTTTCACCTCGTCTGGAAATCAGTTTTACTGGAAACATGTCTTTGACCACTGGTAGAGAATCATTGGATGTGTGACAAGTGGCTCCATCTCGTTGAAACCATGTGTTACGATTGTAGCCAGTAAATTCCAGTAACATCTGTCCTAAGAATTCTCGTGACATGTTTATGCGGGATGTTAGATTCAAATGTTAACGAATTCTTGGCCCACCCTATATAAGCAAAAGTAACTCCAAGTTAATGTAAAAAGCTGTATTTTATCACGTGATATTTTATGAAGCTTTACGCCGCCGCTGTAATTGGAACACGCTCGTAAGAAGTTTGTACACTCTGTATTTATGTCCTTACATGAATATTTGTCAAGAAGAATCTTAATTTTTAAGGAATGTTAAGAATCGTTGACCTGGTAAAAAGAAAGGATTCATCATTAAGAACCCTGAATAGTCCATTGCTGAACGTAAGCCAGTACGCTGGCCAGACAGGTTAATACAGAGTTTATTTCAAGTTTGCCTACATTTTATAGTGCTGTTTTCTTATAAAATTTTCTGGAACAATAACCGCAGGACTAAAAAGAACGGAGTGGTGACATTTTATATTCTTAAACTGTCACCGCAAGGACTAATCTGTCATCACATGGATTCGACTGATACGTCTGCAACTCAAAATGATCGTTGTTAATCATACTAAGTTGCAAACATTCGTGGACAGCAGTGATTACTTTACATTTTTATTATGTGGACCCTTAATCAAATAAGGACCAGATGTATGTAATGCCAGAAGAATAAGTACATCGTCAAAAATAAAGACAAAAAGTCTGTCAATTACACTGGTCTGCAACAAAATCCTCCTTTAGATAAAAAATAGATTTCTATAAAGAGTTAAACATGCTGAATCCAAATCTGCTTTCCATTTTTTGCTGACACGTGTAGTTTTTTTTTAAAGTATTTTTTATTATTTCTTATAATTCCTGTTTATCTGTCATATTTTTTGTACTAACACTATCTATACCTCTGCTTCAATCAGCTTAAATCGCATTTGTCAAGATCTGGTTTACTGTGTTAGAGAGAGATATAATGATATTGTCTCACATTGTTTTTGAACAATTAAACGCGCTTGCGTAGTTCGGAAAGCGACTCCGTGGCGCTCAGTTAGTTAAAAAAAAAATAAGTGATTGTTTTCGTTTTATTCAACGTATTTTGGTAAGTAATAAATTATATTGATATGTGTAGTGAAAATTAATAAGTATTCTAAAACATAGAGATTATATATATTCACATTTTGAAGTTAATTTAATTTTGTTGTAGGTTCAAAATGCCAAGAACTTGCAAAAATTCACCAAATGTATTTTGCTGCGTATGTGGTGAATTTGTTGTAAAATTACAACAGAATAAAATATCAAGCCTAATCAAAACTGCGTACGAAGGTTATTTTGGGTTTCCAGTTGACAAAAGGAATAAAAATTGGCTTCCGAAAATATGCTGCAACACTTGTTCAAGAACGCTACGGGCATCTTTGTAGGTCCTCAAATAAGACAGCTCATGAAGGACGAAAATTTCAAAATTAAGTTGAATGACGCTGAAAAAAGAGCTTGGACCGCTTTTGTAGTAGTATGTCATAATTTTCTGGGGAACAAAAAAGATGACAATTACAAAAATATTATTCAAGAGTTTCTCGCGTCTTACAAAGCGTTAAAATGCAACATGTCCCTTAAAATTCATTTTTTGGACTCTCATCTAGATTTCTTCCCCGTAAATCTTGGTGCAGTCTCAGATGAGCATGGAGAAAGATTTCATCAAGATATATTTCATCAAGATATTATACATAGAGAAACGTTATAACGTGAAATGGTCAGAAGCAATGCTTGCTGACTTTTACTGGTTATTTCGCCGTGAAACACCGATGGAAAATATGAAAAGAAAAAAATTACGAAGTAAAATACTACATTCTACTGCATATTAGAACAAGATAGTTTTTTTTTAATATTTGATACCAATTATATGTAATATTCTCACAATTATTAAAGTTACGATTTCAATTATAAATAAAAAAGGAGTTTTCTTTATAAATTCTATTACAAAAAAACTGTACGTGATACATAATTTTCAAAACTATATTCTTTTTTAGCAGTATCAAATCTATAATAATACATCACAATAATAAGAAGGAGGGCAAAATTTTTTTTTTTTTGCAGACCTGTGTTATTTGGTCATTGTGCCAATCACGAAAAACAAAACGTGACTTTATTTAGTGAGGGCTACATAAAGTTTCTGCAATCTACAAAATTTTGTGACGCAACTGTGCCAATTATAAGCGATAGAATCGTTTTAAATTGGCTTAGCTTTTTTAAATACGGAACTAGTTCTGTTGTCCTCTCAATATACAAAGACTATTTTGCTCGTGATAACATGAAATCTATCAAAACATGTTGTAACGAACAAACCTTTTTATAACAAGTTGTGAAATAAAATTGAGTAGTCAGTATAAATAAGTAACTGACTTAGTCCTTCGAGTATGGATACAAAAAGGATGATGGGCCCATTGGTCTACTAGTTAGCCATTCTAACTGATGAATTAGAGGTCGTAGATTTTGGTCCCATCCAGAACAAATAATTTTGTAATGAACACAAACATTTGTGTTGTGCCTGGATGTAATTTTCCTGTAATATATACATATGTATTAAGAAATATATAAGCATGTTCATCAGTAGCCTGGTTATTATATCTAGAGCAAGTAATACCTTGTTTAGATTAGATGTACGGTGTGTGAATTTATTTTATTTAAATTCTATGTTATCAATTGTAACCAAAAAGACAGATAGATGTTAACTTAAGAAGATAATTATTGTGATAATTCAATGAATTATTCATTAAAATATGTGCCAAGTGTTTGATAGGTGAAAAGACAGGTGAATGCTGAAACTATGTTACCTCTCCCCTGTTGAAATTACGGAACTCTGAAAAAAGTTAGTAAGTGATACAAAAAGCTCTCAAATTTTCCATAGGAAATGTGCCTACGATTCCATTTTCAGGATTGCTGAATATTTTAGCTTAATTAATTTTTATTACGTACTCAGTTGTTCCACGTTTTACTTTCTTATAATCATAATTTGTAAGAAAAAGTCTTTATGACCGAAGTTGGGGTGTTTTGTATATTTTATTGAACTTTTTATTGTTTTTGCATAATTCTGATTTTAAAAATAAGTTGAACGAAGCCAATTGTATCTTAAAATGGCTCCTTTTTGCATTGCCAAGTGTATGCTGTGTTAAAACATTCGAAGAAATTAGTAATTTTTTTGGCTTAGTTTTTGGGTATTTTGCTTAACTCTGCAGTTTATATTACGCTATTTACCAATCTTCTTATTTAATTAAGAATTAAGAATTGTGACGACATTAAGTTACTTAACTTGATTCTATTCAGCTCATTACAAAGTACTGTAAGTAAATTAGAACAATGGCAGTTATAGTTTGCATTAGACACTAGGAATCCCAGAATGTATTATGTGAAAATACAATTTATCATGTTTCTATTTACCATCTGCTCTTTTACTTATTACTTAGTTCAGTTGCGTTCGAGAGCATCAACGCTATACAAACGTATTTCATTCATGACCAAACTTTTTGCTAGAGTTTGTGCAAAAACTTTTTACCTTTTTAGTGATCCACTCGAATTGGGCCATCTGTGGCCTTACGCTAGCGGACTCCGTAGTATATACCGGTTTTTTTTGACTGCCTCGGTGGCGCAGCGGTAGTGTATACGATTGCTCTGCTTGAGGTCTCGGGTTCGATTCTCGGTCGGATTCTTCAGTCGGATCTGTAAATATCTGTTTCAGAGTTTAGGTATTTTCTATGTATAATATGTATGTATTAACAAAAAAAAGTACATATGTATTTATACTTAAATACTTAAAAAAGGAAAAATAAAAATATATATTTAACAATTTAAAAAATAATAGACTACCAACATCAGGCACAGGGATCAAGACAACGGTGGTTAGGTTTAATATTATTATTAAGAGTTATTTGATATTAGGTGAAGTTATTTGTTGTTTGTGAAACAATTATATTTGTGTACATAACGATCAGTATTAATGTCCTTCAAATACCCGAATAAGTAAAATAACACAATATTAAAAAAAACTTTTGGTTTAAGATTCATACAAAATGGTGTCAAAAAAATTTCTCAACAAAGAACTGATTATAGTTATGAATACACATATTCTTTGAGATCGTTGAGATCGTGAGAGAACTTGAAATTAAACATGCCGGTTCATACTACCAAGTTTCTCGACCATTCCTTCTCTGTCGAAGCAGTTCGGTTGTGGAACGCCTTACCAGCCGCAACAAGACGTGCGCAGACATTGACCTTCTTTAAGAGACTGGTAAAGGAATATTACTTGGGTGACGCCAGTGTTTTATACACTACACAGTTGTACTATGCAGTTAGGTCAAGATATTCGCCTCGAGATGTATGGACTATCTATAAATTTCACCTATTTATTTGTATATACTTATTTAATCATTCACATTATGTGATAAATATAACTATAATCATACATACATATTACATACATATATATTATTTTAATTCAATTTAATATTCATCTTCTGGTACACCAGATACTACCCTATATATTTCAAGTCATACTTTTCTTTCCATCCAAAGGTTGCCTGTAAGAGATTGCCTCTGAGCGATAATTAATCTGGTGTGCAGTAAAGTGATTTATTATTATTATATAAAAATAATGCCCACTTGAACAATTAATGTTTTACCCCTTAAACATTTACTGAAAAGAAAGTTGCGATTTCTGTTTTTAAATGTAAACAAAACACGTTGAACGTTTTGCGTAAATATGTGTACAGAATATTAAATTCGAATAGTCTTCCTTCTTGCATTAGGTAACCGAAGTTGACAGATGTCGGTTAAAAAATTCTAAAAAAAATACAGTATTTTAATGAACACCTACTTAATTAATATATAGGTATGAATTATGATTTAAAGTAACTAAAAATATGTAACAGAAGAGAGTTTCGTGTATTTAAATTTGAGACATTAAACGCGATTAAAGAAATGGGTTTAACCTATTGGGTAAGGCAATATTAGCTAGACTACTAGAAGTTAAAACATAAGTAGTTAAATGACGAACAAATCGATAAGAAAACAAAAAAAACTTACTGTACCCTGAATAGGGTGAAAAATGGGTGATAATCATGACCTTTATTAATGTAAAAAAATGTATCTACCCAAAAATAATATGTCCCTTGATGTTAATGACATACATTCGTTGCCAAGTCTACTGTTATTGCATCAAAAACCATACGTCTATCTACGAAAATAAACTGTCAGTTCTTACTTTACCTTTTAAGAATTAACTTACTACTATATTCTGTGATGTAAGTGTCTAAACAAAAAGTACACAAATTTTTTCTTGTTTCTCTCCGCAAAATAAGCTATCGATGTAGGATAACAGTTTATCAATTATCTTTATACAATGTAGATTCTTTGCGTGACAGATATTCATATTTTTTCTTTTCTTTTCACATTTCACTTAACTTGCAACTTATTTTACAAGAATTTTTAAGAATAGCAAAGTTAGAGGCAGTTTGATAAAGAAATATTATACGGTCAGCTTGCAGAACGAGTACATTAGGGTGTCCCTTATATGACAAAAAAAAATTTTTTTTCGAATTTCGAAATGCATACCCTCTATAATTTTTACTAATGCTGTAAGATACTTAAATATAAAATTTTATCAATCTAGCATAATTGCAACCAGTGCCGACCGAGCTTCAAAGTTTAGTAAAAAACGTGTTTTGTCCTAAAATTTCAGTCTGCTATAATTTCACTATAAATGCAATGAATTAAGTGAATAAAATTAAATAATAAATTAGATGAACATTAGTCTTTAATTAAAAACATAAAGAAATAAGAATCATTCAGGGTAACTTCTTTTTAGAGTAGTTTTTTTACAGTCTGGATACAATTTTAGATGTTCCTGGACACAGCGCAGCAAGAACTGTTTTTGTTCTTCTTTAGCCGTGATAAGTCCGTTAAAATCTTGCATTAATTTAACAGCCCTTTCAGCAGTATCATTTACAACTCTCAAATAACTTATTCTTCTTTTAGCCTCCAGAAAAGTAGCATTGTTATTCCAAGAAGATACATCTTCCTTTAGAAAACTGTCGTCGATCTGCAGTCGTGATAAAAATTGTTTGCTCTTTTCCGATACAAAATCATCCAGTGCTTTGTCTAAAAAAAAAGAAAAATAAGTTAAATAAAAAATAAAAATCAACAACAATTTTGAAAATAAATAAATAAGTGTTGGACATTGAAATTGAAATCCAACAAAAAGTCAATTTAACTTACCAAACAACTTTTGAGTCAGTTCTTTCTTCGACGGGTCATAGCGTTTGCTGAAATCCGAGATTTTGTCCCTGTTGAAGTTGGCAATCATCTTCTTCTTAGTTTGGTTGTCAACTTCATCATCAAATAGTGATAGAATGACTGTCTCTTCACATAAATACCACAAGTGATGGCTGAACTTGCTTATAGAAGCTTTAGAAATTGTTGCGTCAACTTTTTCATACTCTTTTAACATCTTCAAGAAGCGCAAATCTTGATTAGGTGCTTTGGTCGCCACTGTACATTCGAGCCAAGGTTTAACATACAATATTACGAGAAATAAGCAAACATCTTGTAGAGCCTTTTTGTCCTTCGCAGTTACTCTGCATTGTGACTGAAGTAAACATATTTTTAAAGAATAGATCGCTCTCGCCATCCAGCGTGCCTGATGTATAGCTCCGGGGGGTCTTAGTTTTAATTTTTCCTCTGTGTCTCCTCCTAAAAATATTACGCACAGTTCGACCAATTCGCGGTAATCATCTCTTACAAAACCTTTATCTAATTCTGCCTTATAAAATAGTAACAACGCTTGAATGTCTGTCTCGGCAACCCGTGCTTTTACGAAATTAAGAGATGGTTCAATTTTAGTACAATCAATGTTTTTCCAATTTTCTTGGAACTTTTTGAATATCGGAATATCTGGGCTACTAGTAATTTGCTTAATCTTGGTTTCAAAGACAGCTTTTAGGACCAATTCATAAACATGATGACGACAGGCGAAAAGCAACAATTCTCTTCCTAAAGTTTGCTCCAAAATAGCACAAGCTCCATTGAAACGGCCCATATTGGAAGTTGTTGTGTCGCAGCACATTATTTGCACTTTATCATAAAGGTTCCAGTCAAAGAGAGCTGCTGATACAGCCTTCGCTTGATGTTTTCCAGAAGAACTTTCTAGTTTCGGCACTGCAAGAAGCTGCTCTCTATCGTCAAATGAAGCTATAACTGGCAAGCGTTCTTCTTTTGAACTCCGTACATCCAACCCCGGTAATAGTTTTCCATCCCAATGGACTGTGACTATGTCGGGTACATTGTTTTGGAAGTTAGATTTTATTGCTTCTGCCCTTGATTTTCTAGTTTCAGTACGAATTCACTGAATCGAGGATTTGTTAATACAGAAATCATCGCTGCTCAGACCAAGCGCTTCTACCACCGCATTAAGAATGTAAACGGTATCTCTAATGCTTAACTGGCATCGATCTAAAGCTGCAACTAGTTTAGGTGTTATAAGATTCTTTCTACCTCTTTTTGAACTTTGTTCATGGCAGGGAACGTCCGGCAAGCTGAGTTCAGAATTCAAGATCTATTCTTCGTCTGAATCTTCTACACTGTCTAAGTTATTTGTGGTGGAAGTAGATGCAACAGCTAGTGATTCTCTTTGTCTTACAATCCTTTCCTCTTCTTCCAATCGTCGTTGTCTAGATCTTTGTTCTTTTTCCGCCAATTTTTTATCTACACCACCTAAGCATCCCGGTCGACCTGGCTCTCTGTTTTATTAAAAATAATTTATCTTCCTCTATTTTCATTCTCTCAAAAGCATCAGCATGTGCAATATCAAACAAATTATCAAGATTAATTATAAAATTGTTCTCACGACTCTTAAACGTAATCTGAGTTTTCTTACAATTTTTTTGCAACTCTCTCCAAACATGATATAAATCAATAAGTTTCTTCACGCAGTTAGGAAATGCCCTTGTTGGAATTCTTGCTTTTTCCCAATATATGATGCACTCCCTAATCAATCTGTCAATTTAACCTCACGAATATTGTAAAATAGGACTGAGAGAACTTGTCGATTAGATGGTAATTTTGCACCATTTATTTGGTAGCTAGTCAATCCGATAAGAAAAATATTTTGTTTATCACTCCGTAATTCTACCGACATGTTTACGCACTAAACAATGAAGCACTAATAGTCTCAAAAATCACGTACGAAATGGCAAATAAAACATGTCGTAACAAGTCACTGGGCAGTACTTAAGCAACTTGTATCGACAAGTTTAAATAGCAAGTCGGCACGGGTTATCGTTTATATATATATCGAACTAATATTTTTTTCTAGACAATATAGGGTTATTACGAAACTTTTAAGAAGGTATGCGTAAAAAAATATCGAACTTGAAATTTAAGGGACACCCTAGAGTACATGCTTGACCTTCTTCAACTTTGTTATTAGATATGCTAAGTTCTGTGACAGTTTAATTATTTAAAGTATAAATATTTTTATCAGGCTGTAGGAAAAGGAGAGAGGATGTTTTCGAGTGCAAGTATTTGCGCAAATACTTCGATATATGTACGAGTATCTTTGGCACGCTCTGTAGTCCAAACGTTTTGATGGATTATGGCTTGGGAGATGTTGTTAGATTCGTCTTAATTAAGGAAGAAGCACTGAGCGTCTACATGAAAATTATAACAAATTAAATTGTACCTATGAATAATGAGCATAGAATAACGCTTGGCATGGAAACGAAATTAAGATTCAGTCGTAAACTGTTGAAAAACCAATAGAACTTACTCTCTCTAGGTATCACCTACGTAACGGGTGAACATTTTTGATATAGGTCTTGACAAGTGATATGTACAATAAACCGAAACAATTTACAAACCTGTATTGGAAAGAAGAAATAAATTATATTTATGACATACCCCTCTGTTACCTTTGATTCTCAGGCAAAAATCTGGCCTTATTCAAGTATTCAGCACCTGTCAGGAATCTTGATCAGGGCTAGATTGATTGAATATAAGATAACAGATTGTTTGTTCCTTGCCAGCATATTCATAATATTAATATTCTAAAATCTTCAAACTAGGTCGTGGTCGGCTTTAATTCTACTACGATACGGTTGAATTCCGGCTGACGTGGAATGACTGCCATCTAATCTCCACAACCCAAGTACTATCTTCTCGAATTTTTTAGGGCTTCAACTACACGTTACGATTATGACAGATATTCATATGTCAACAGGGACCGACGTTTATCGTACTCTCCGAGACAGGTCACTCATTAATAGACGGTACTGGCTAGGATTGCTTAACTTTACAATGTGTTAACTTACTCGATTGTTACTTAATCACGAGACTCCCTGATAATAACAACATACTAAAAATTGCATCATTCTTTGTGAAAAGAACTTATTACAAAAGAACATCAACTTCAGAACACTGCACTAATTTTGACGTATTAACTAAATGAAAAGGCGATCCCTTTAATGAATGCTTCCGTAAACAATCTTGATTGAAATTCTTTCGCAGAAGTTACTCAACTTAACGTTGGAAATAATTGCTGTAAGAAGCATTTTAAAACGAGTTGTTAATAGTAGTTATATACTTTTTAGTATGTATTGAAATGGGTGGTCTAGCTTCATCTATTACTGTTCCAAGTAATAATGTTATTTCGTTATAATAGGGTTAACAGTCGAAGGTTCACACCACCAAAATATTTGTTATATTAGTAAATATTTTGAGGCTGTATAATCTAAAGTGTAATTTTAATGATATGTTATAAAAAAGTGATAACTTTAAAGAAAGAGATGTAAAGAGTGTGTTGGACTAAAAATCTATAGACAAGTTTTTCTTGGATGTGTGGGAAATGACAACTTACTAATAACTAAAATCGTTCGATATTAGTTAAAATGGAGGAGGGTTATTTAGGGCCCAACAGTTGCGTACTTTTTTTTTATAGAGGCCTACTAAAGTGACTCTCTTCTACCTGATGGAAAGCATGAATAGAATCCAAGATCGGCGGTGGCCATACTCATTTCGAATGAAGACAGTGCAGTATGGCGACCTGCGTTATGGCGGCGTAGTGAAATGCGTTTTCACACCTCGCTTAAAGGACCCAGAACCGTAGTGGGAGGGTTATGCGGTCAAATACGTGCGTTGGTAATGAGTTCCAAACTTTAACTGATTTGCACAGGAAGGAAGACCCGAACCGTTTAGTTCGGGAGCGTATGTCTACCATTCTGATATGGTGATTTCCAAGGCGAGCACGAGTTGTCCTGTACAGGAACGGAGAGAATGGGATCAGTTGGAAAAGTTCGTAAGAACACTCTTCATGATAAAGGTGATAGAGTACTGCCATAGACGCGACATCTCTTCACAGTTACAGAGACCCAAAGGGATTCAGTGACTTTGGGGTTATTGATAATTCGGACTGCTTGCCGCTGTAACCGATCCAAAGCGTTAAGCAAATACTGCGCGGATCCATCGTAAAGATGAGAATAGTACTACATACAGGAGCGTACCTGGGTCTTATAGAGAAGACACAGATGCTCAGGCGTGAAGAACTGTCTTACTCTGTTTAGTGTAACTTAATAAATCAGAAAAACCTAAGAATATGCATGTTAATCAAGTAACAAGTGTTTCTCATTTATTTAATAAAGTCGATTCAAAGAATATACAGTTTCTTCAGTTTTTCTACAATTGGCAACACTGGTCATCGACTGACATCTGTCTGTTTTTTCATCTCTGGCTATGAATTACTTGGTTCTCCATTTTGGCAAAATTATAACGCCTGTCGACTGGATATTGAGGACATGGACTGCTGTGTGAACTTTATCATTGTGGCTAGTCACTATAATTCTATGGACAGGAGTATTGTGTAATGAGGAGCTTTTATGCATATACCTACTCATTATAAATAGAAAACACCCAAACTCCGAAACAAATATTTGCAAATCATATAAACATTTAGTCTGCCCGGGAATCGAACTCAAAATCTCAAGCACTGCAGTCGTAAATACAATCGCTGTTCTACCGAGGCAACCAGAATGTGTCGTTTGACTGGTTTAATCTCAATTATTGAAGATAAATAATCAATATTTTATATTTATTTTATACCCGTCTGGCAGGTGTAGTAGTAGGCCAAAACTTCCTCTCGAAGGAGAGGCATATTTAAAGCAGCAGACTATTAAAGGTATCGATTATGATGACTTCCTTCCTCTTCTCCGCTCTTTGCTATTCCTCCTCCTAATGATAAACCTCCTTCTATGTGACATATATTGGATTATTTTATTGTTATTTATAGTCTCGTTTTCGATTGTAACGACTATCCACGCTGTACCAAACGTATCAGATCTTTGATACGATCTACATGGAGGCTCTGTATTTTACTCCATTTCATTCAAAAATATTTTGTGATGAATATTAAAAAATTACAGCGTTATATCATTATCTCACCTTTTCTTTTTTTTAGTCAAATGTCATCAAAATTTAAGTGAAGCTTAGTATTATATACTGTTACAAATAAAGTAAGTATAATTGAGGTAATACCTGGATCCAGAAAACTATGGAGTCGTCTCCTTTTTCTTTAAGTATTATCTGTTATACTATATATGACTTAATATCTTTATAGTAACTATAGAAATTACCCTCAGTATCCATTCAAAGGATAGATGTTTATTACTAAATAGAGCCGCATCAAACAATAATTTGAAAAAGGTTTTGTTCCAAATATTTCATGAAATATAATGACCCCTCTACATATCAAAACAAAATATTTGAAGTAAATGCATGCGCATACATTAGGCTGCCTTTAGGAGTATGAAGAACGTGGATAATACAATATTTATTCACATCACAAAATACCTTGATAAAGAAAAAGAAGAAAGGGAATTCACGCACTTTTTTGATGTAAGCAGAATCTGAATAAGATAGAAGATGAGATGGGTTAAGTAAATGCTATGTATAAAATACATTATATAAAATAAGCGACACATTAAATTAAAGTTTCAAGGTTGCAAATTTACCTACCTGTCTCGATTACCAAGAAGTGTAGTCATTTTAAAAGCCGACACACAACGCTATCTAATTTCAAACTAAGCAGAGCTATATAACAGTTAGATTGATTGATAGAATACTTACATACTTTTTCTTGTCTCTGAAATAAATATTTGCAGATCATACAAACATTTCGTCCGACCCGGGAATTGAACCATAGACCTTAAGCACAGCAGTCGTAATTTTCCACTACCGCTTTTGTTTTGTATAAAGCAGTCAACAAGTAAACGTGTCACCTATTGGTAAGTACCTACAGCCAACAACGGATACATCACATAATACATCAATAGACTTTCATAGTACGCTATTGGACACAGGCCTCTCCTTAGAAAGGAGATAAGATTTGTATCATGTTTTCCTTCTCTTTATAGTGCTGTTTTAGTTTATAATTTGCTTCCTTAGTCGCCTCTTACAACACCTATCGAGTGACTAGGGGTAGTGAAACTTTGTATTCTTAATTGGCACCACACGCAAATGGATACCTACAACTTAAAAGTGCCCATCAGCTTTATGTGTTTATTTAATTTTCTTTTACTTTCAGCGGACTCCAGTTAATAAGTGTTTGGATCTCTAGATAAAAGTTTTAAGGATCGTCAAACTTTACCTCAAGTGCTACGTTTAGACCATTTGTGAACTTTATAATTAAAAGTGATACTTTAAATTTCATTGTTTCTTCTTAACTTCTCGACTGAAACAAATATTTATGGAATAGATATATTTTGTTATTCTTTGCAAAATATAGTAAAAATACTCGAAACTCACTATCGCTTATTTCTATTAGAATATAGGAGTGACGAAAAATTAACTTTTATTCGTATCTTTAACATCAGTTATTCAGTTCGTAAATAACTCAAAAAAAAAGAGTCTTGTAACAATAACCCTATCAGCTTTAATCTCCTGATATTCGTGAACGTTAATAGAAAGTACTAGAATGTTTTCTAATATGATAGAAAACATGACTTAGAATAAGTTTAAAAATCTATTAAACTATCGTACATTTTTATAGAAAACTAATTGTAGCATTCAAATCAATCGGTGATTTGATAAACCGAAACACCCGTTAAGTTCAGTAGTGACACTGTTTTAATTAACGGTGATTTCAGTTTCTATTATCCATATTATTTTTTTTGTAAACATTTAATGTGCGCAGATTGCCGGGTAAACTACGTTTGTATCAACAGCCTTTTACAGTTCACTGCTTTATATGGGCCTCTCCTTGGTAAGAATGTTTTGGCCTACGCCATGCTGGCCAAACGCTTTGGAATAGGGTTTGTTTCAAGTACACTTCGCTAGTACTTTTCTTAGTACAGTCTCACATTAAATTATAATCTTACTTTTACAAAAAACATTGATATTCATATTTTTGGTAACTACAACTAATTGTAAGGAAGAAGAAGAAAAAAGGAAATTCAAAAACTTTATTCTATTCTCCTCTTAATTCTCTATTATTAATCGTTTTCAAATATTTTTCGCCATAATAAACTCTATTGACTGTTCATCATTGTTATTGCACCGTTTTTGCATTGTCTTGTTATTACTGACATTGCGCCAATCTCAAATGTAAAAGGGGCCGAAAGAGGATGACGTGACTGCTTATAAAATTGAATTTGTTGTATAAAATAAAGTTTTCTTCAATTATATTACATATTAAAATAAGTAGGTATATAAGGTAGACCAAGAATTTTTGCTGGTTACAATCGTAACACATGGTTTCAACAAGATGGAGCCACTTGTCACACATCCAATGAATTCTTGCCGCTGGTCAAAGACACGTTTCCGGAAAAGTTGATTTTCAGACGAGGCGACATCCCACGGCTATTTAGAAGTCCAGATCTATCCCCAACAGACTTCTTTTTATAGGGTTATTTGAAAAATCATGTCTACATCAATAAACCTAAAACACTAAAATCTAACCTAAAATCTAAAAATACACTACGTCAACTAAAACAGAAATTTAGCGAAAAGATGTCGGCGATCACACGGTCTCTTTGCCGACGAGTATTGGAAAATTTCGGTGCTCGCTTAGAATAGTGCAAACGTCGAAACGGTTGTCATTTAGACGATGTAATTTTAAATAATAAATTGCAACCAATTAGCTCTTTTTATAATTTTTTTTGAAATATTAACTAGTTCGTGGCCCACCCTATATAACAAACCATTAATTTGGACATTGCTAGACAAACTGGTAGTACAAATTGAAAGTCAAATTAGACGGACCTTCCCCGATGTTATTGAATTAATACCTACAAGTTAATCTCGACTTGTCTTTGATTAGATTAAATAATAACAGACGAGTCAGATAGATATGAAGAAGAAAGGATTGATAGTACACGGAAGGAGAACCACTTGATATATGGTTCTCATGACAGAAGGCAACATGATAAACTGATTAAACTTACTTGATCTACAACCACCGCGTCTTAATAACGTTGAGAATGTTTTATGCACTGAATGTAATTGACCTTAGAGAATTGTGGGATAAGGTTGATATCTTATATGAATTCTATGATTATATGAATCTTATTTAGAATTTCGGGCATTCTAGACTTGATGACTAAAATTTTAGTAATAATTAATTGTATAAATGGAGGAGCGTTTTGAAGTAATGAGTATTTTTTTTTTATTTTAACAGCACCCCAAAGTGACTCTACTCTGCTTGATGGAAAGCGTGAATAGAATTCAAAAGTTGTAGTTACCATACTCATTGCGACAATGCAGTATGGTGAACCACACTATGGCGGCCTATTACGATTTTTACGCCTCACTTGGGGACGTAAAAGACGTGAAAGTCATCGTAGCATTGTATTGCACACGTTTATAACGACAACTGTCACCCCTGTATCAATGGGCCTCCGGTCTCGCACTCACCAACGAAACACAGCACGGATGCTATCGCTTTAGGTTGATCTTCTATAGGAGAGTAGTACTATCCTACAGAACGGCTACTGTACGGCTCGTTCATGCTGAAAACA
This sequence comes from Hypercompe scribonia, assembly GCA_949316085.1. Taxonomy (NCBI): domain Eukaryota; kingdom Metazoa; phylum Arthropoda; class Insecta; order Lepidoptera; family Erebidae; genus Hypercompe; species Hypercompe scribonia. The sequence goes on along the minus strand of OX438972.1, from coordinate 5,882,034 downwards.
GCGTGGCTCTACTACTTGGTATGTTGTAGTTGTGACGTCGCACACTACTACAGCAAAATTATTTACTTTTAAAATTGTTAAAAGAAAAAATGAAAAAAGAACCGAGTTTCTCACAGAATTTCTTGAAAATTACAGAATTTTTCAGTTAAATATAATTTCATGTACTAATAATTTATAAAGTAAAACTATAAAACTGCCAATCACTCTTTAGGTTCAGTTAATTTCTTTTCTATTATAGGAAAGTTGAAACGATAATTGTACAAATACGCAATCGTGACGTCATAACTTGTGTATATTAACGACCAGCTGTAACATAAAGTTTTCTAAAACTATCAGCAACTCTACCAACATTTGGCAAACATCAGACGTGTCCTCGGTAGTATAGTGGTAAGTATCCCCGCCTGTCACGCGGGAGACCGGGGTTCGATTCCCCGCCGGGGAGGATTGTTTTTGTGTTTCTAAAAGCTTGTATCTGTTACTTACTGTAGAACTGTAATTAATTTTACTGTTAACATCTCAGTTAATTAATGGTAAGGCAATAAATTTAGACAACTATTATGTTGTTAAATTTATGATGATTGTTTGCTACTGTTTCTTGAATTTATTACCATCTTTTACCATTAGAAAGTCTTTATATGATGCAAAGAACCCCCTAAATGTATTTTTGAAGATAATATGCGCGGTTTAATGTTCTCGTCTTTGTTGTATCCTATTAAAAAAATGGAAGAAAAATATATATTTAATAAGTAAATCAATGTATACGTGTTAACAGACGTTCAGATTATAAGCTATATGTACTTTGATTTGTTGAGAATATGGTTACCTACGCACAATTCCATTTAACACAGTTAACTTTTTTCTTGTTGTATATATTAGTAAGCACCCATAGAATCTTACTTGAACACGCAGGAATATTTATTATATTTGATTTGCACTGGGATGAAGACACTATTTTGGAAATATAGCTTAATTGTTTTGAACATCGTAAAATAATCGATTATTACACTTTGTTACGGATCCAAACTTTTTCATTAGGGTAGCAAATGGACTAATACAAAAGGAAATAGTAAATGTACATTATTCGTGCAGTATCTACAAAACTTATGCATTGAAAACTTCACACGTATCATAATACACAACAATGCATGTTCGCTGAAGGAAAATGAAAGATAAAATATGCATGGATTGAATGCAAGACCCGATATTCACATACATTATATTCGACATTGTATTTATCTGTTTGTGAATGTTTATAAATGGAATGAAATTGGCATCCACACCAGTACGATAAGGAAAATGTGACGCAGTAGATTATGCTTTATACGTTAGCAGTTCCCATACATCTTTTTATTTTTTTTCTATTTAACTACAGGCCACGAATTAGTTGCATGTTTGCACGGGATATTAGATTCGTATACTGCGTTGTCCTATTCGAATTTAAAATTTTAAAATTTTGCCAGTGTTTATCAGACGGCCTAGACATGAAGATGACTTCATAAATACTTAAAAACCAGATATTGTTTCTTGATTGATGCCAAGTAAGCATTTCTGACACTACTCAATGCTCTGTTTCGAGTAAGGAATAACTGTTTTGTTTTATATTCGTACCAGCTCGTAGAACTTGATCGCCACCTTAATTGTACAAAATGTTTAGATAAAATTCTGAACACAAAGAAAAATAATATTATATAACAGATACACTCAGTTTCCAGTGCAACGACGCTGCCAGAACTTAGTCCTCAGAGTTATTATAATGTCGGCAACGTTGATACAACTTTGCTTATTTTCCGACAGCACCCAAACACGAGAGGAATGCTAATGTGGAGTTCTGTATTACCGTTGCATTTGTTGTTTGTTTAATATTCCTTGTGACACAAAGATCATTCATAGGAGAGTAAGTACAAAGCTCAAACATACGGCACATCTACTAAAGTTTTGAATGAAAAAGGAGCACGTAAGCTTTTATACGAATAAAGTTAGATGAGATCCCTGTAACCTGAATTCGGGCACTAAAAAGTACGTGTTTTTAAACTAACAATATTCATTTTTTTAAAGACGTCTCTTGTACTAGAAACATATTCTATGTCGCTGGAGATTTTACATACATACATTAAACGAACATCCAAACTCAGAAATACAATTTGTGGACGACACAAAGTCCATATGAGACTCGAATCGTTCAGAACAATACAACAGCAAGACTTGCCATACTCAGAACAGTAGGAGGCTACAGGTGATCGCTGAAACCACAACGCCATCCCCACAAGTTAAGTTGGCAAAAGTAACTTGATACAACTTAAATATATTAAAAAGTCTGGTCGCATGGTCTACCTCGTCGGTCTAGCGGTTAGCGTATGCGACTGCTGTTATATATCATGTTCGATTTCTGGGTCTTGTGGTTTTTCTGATTATAGAAATGTTTAATAACAACCTCGAGTTTGGAAGTTGGGAGAGTCTCGTGACTCCCATGCCTCGAAGAGCATGTAAAGCCATCGGTCGTCCACCTGATCTCTCCCCGGTCATGTCGGATGGTCGTCTCATTAAATTATGAGAGTGAGAGAACGGAGAGTGCACTTTTGTTTGTGCACACACTTTTACGCTATAATATCTCCTACGTAGACGGATGGTCTCCGTTGAGACTGGTCACCGTGGCTAAAATCGACTAGGAGAACATACATACGATACGTATAAAAAGTCTTCTGATGCATTGAAGGTCTCTTTTATTTAAATGTACACTGTTGTAGTATATACTTATTCAAGTAACAAACGTAGTTACATATTTAATTAAATGTTATTTCGAGAGATTGTCCTTACATCCATATTTAAATTTTCGTCCCTTTGCCCAAATTAAATTGACGCACCTGTTCTATTGTCTCAACTTCCTTGTATTACAATAAACCATTAACTTGACAACCGTACAGTATACATGAAAACAATAATATATTGAATAAAGTCTGTCTGTTACACCTTTTACAATTTTTTTTTTTTTAAACCAGTAAACCGTGTCTGCGTTCTGCTGTTCTTGTGTGATTTTATTGGTTTAAAAATTTTATACCAGAAAAAAAGGGTCTGAGTCTAATCAATTTGTATTTACATACGGTACTATAGAATAACGCAATCATTAGTTTAGCTTATCATCAATTACGATAGCGTAAGTGTAGACTATTTTCGAAACGATTCAAACAATTGTTAATTTATTAAAGTAGTTATTTTAATAAAGTTAAAATTAGTTAGTTAAAGTTTCACAAGTTTGTTGTTTAAGTTCTATATCTACTTAGAAAGAAAGAAGTTAATTTGATTTATTTATTTTTGAACTAAAATTGAAGTATGGGTCGAACGTTTAATAGAAATAATTTTTTCTAATATTTTTCTAACGAAGTGTGCTTTGTTTTAAACTAGTTATTTGCATAACCTGCCCTGCCCAGTAAGTTTTTGCGTCGATTCTCTTTCTATCGCTACCGCCTCTGTTTTCTTGTGTTATTGGCTAACGTTTTGTTTAGACTACGTGTCATGCCGTTTTGAGAGGTCATGCTCATACATTTGTTAGTTTTCTAATAAGATTTACGATTGTAGAATGTCAACTTAGCTAGGGACGCTGAAAACAATAAAGTAAACGATTTTTAAACAATATGTTTATTGATTTGTTGAAATAAATTGCAGGATTTATTAACAAACTAATATTTTATCTCTAAACTAGTATTGAAACATTAATTTAGTAGATGCTGTTTATAAATCAGTATTTCAAAACTGTTTAAATCAGTGCATGCAGAAAATCCGCATAAAAATTTTTGGCTATAAATTATGTAAACCGTACAGATTACCATTTCCAGAGCTAGATCTGTTACATTCTACTTTTGGCAGCACGACGGCAAAATTTTTACAAACCTTATATAATTTACTTTTTAAGATAAAAAGGGGATGGTTACATACTTAATAGTATATTAGTTTTTATCTTAATTTCTCTTACTCTAGATATATTTAAACCTAATCTATTAATGATACGACGATCTGAAATCATAATTCCTTTGTTGTTATCAATAGCAATAAATATTTTTCTCATTTGGTATTTTTGGCAATCTTACAACTTATATTTAGCTTTTCAATTAGATATATATAATTACAGGCCAATTAAAGTGTTTGCTGTTTAATGTTGTTTTGGTAGCGTTAGTAAAAAATGTAAACAATATTGATAATAACACGAAAGTGATGACTCAGAATTATTGAAAAAAAAAGAAGAAAAACCAAGGCAGATATTACTAGAAATAATTAAGTTGTACAGTCGCACTTAAACAGAGAAAAAGGTCCACCTCGGTCGGTCGAGTAATGTCACCGGCCTTAGAAAAAATTGCTTATGGAGCAGGTTTTATGAAACCTCTGGGACAATTTTTTGGAACACCAATATGATGTTAGTGCATTCAGGTTTACAGCTTATTGTCAGTCATTCTGAGGTAAAACCCCTAATATGACTGGACTAGTACTAACAGTAACTAATCAAATAATGCTAAAGAAGCTTTGCTTAAGATCCATTTTTACTTTAGCAATACTTCTTCCAAACAAGTCATCATGTTGTCATCTGTCAAGGTCTTGATCAACCTTTATCTTATTATATACAAAAGTAAAATGAGTGTACACTCTCAAAAATTATACCGAATCTGAAAGTTAAAATATTAACGGGATGTCCTAGGTAAGCGATAAATATGACGCGACGCGACGCTGCAAACTCGACGAATGCGATGAACACAACGGAGTTCTGTGTGGCAATTTGCGGGGAGTGCAACTTAACGCTTACTTGTTTTATAGACGTCCAGACGCGAAACCATGGTTGATTCAGAAGCATTGATATTAAGAGTTATTGGTTTTTTAAATTTATGGTTTTCAATTAAATAATAATGTAGAAAAATTAAACAGTTATATTCCACAATATTGTTTGAACATTTTAGAAAAGTTTCTTAATTTTGGATATAAATGATGAAACTCGCCAAATATATTTCTTTGTGTAAAAACTTTTAAGTAAAATTGGACTGTACTTCCCCATGATTCAAGAAGTAATGACCAAAATCACTTACGATCTTTGTTGCATATAGCATTGTATCATGTTACTTTCGTTGATTACATGGGATACCACGTAATAAGTTACTAATGAATTATTTTTAATTTGCCATTTACTTTTTAAATGAAGAGATTAGAAGTCAATAACGAACAAGTTAAATCCAATGTATGTATCAAAGTCGGTGTATTTGAATATTTTTAAAAATTTTTCTAAAGTTTTGTATTTATTGATTGTAAGTATCGATTTTTTCGTATATTATGTTATTGCAATTTCGATTGTATATGTCTTGGTATAAATTTACTTTTTCTTACATTATTTATAGTTATTAAATTTCACATATCGGCCTATTTACTAGAAAAGTTAGAATGGACCCAACCAAAATTTGGGTAAGGGTTGCTCAATGCAGCTTACCATAAGGTATTATAGAACAACAGCCTTCAGGGTTGTTTTTCATTGTTTTTCTTGAGATTATTAAACATAAACAAAGCAAATTTGATTGCGAATAATTCCAACTGTACAACAAAACTATTCTATCCATGTTTTCAAGTCAATCATATTTCTAAACAATTACTATTCTATTCTCAATATTCATAAATTAATATTTCTTTCTAACTTCTCACACTAGACAGTCGTGATCATCGTATATTTACATTATTGAATGGGCAAACGAGCAACACTCTTGGGCTGCAGCTGAAAATCAGCCTTAGTTGCATTGTACCAAGCATATTTTCTATTCTATATTCTTACCTTTTGAGATACTGTACCGTTTATCTTATCATCATGAAAGTAAACACACTGTCAGTGTTATACCCTATGCTTAGCACCTATTGTTTTAAAAATCAGAAAGATAAAAGGATTGTTTTGACCTAAACGAAATCATGGATAAAAACTAGTTAGTTAACTTTCAGCTTTGATGAAATAGGAAAAACGAGAAATCAGTTTTCCTGACGAAAATAGGTAAATCGAAAAATCATTTTTCCTGATGGTACCAGTTAACAATATAATTCAAGCTTGTCGCAAGAAGAGAAGGCATTGCCTTATGTCACCGCCTCTACGAATGAACGACATCATTCAACTAACTGAATTGGTTTGCCATACGACTGAATTGGTCAAAATCTGTATTAAACATTTACATATATTACAAGCTTTTGTCCGTGGCTTCGCTCGCATGGAATTTGGTCTGCCACATGAAGTTTCGTAACAGATCATTTTTAAATAAATATGTATTTCTTTAACTTAAAAATAATTCTACGGTACATCATCTTTGTGTAACTTCAAGGGTTTAGGCAGCGTACGTCAAGATAACTCTCAGAGGTCAGGTTTTTTTCCGACTTAATTGACATATATCGTTATATTACGACGAAAATTATACAAAATCATTACAAATTGTAGCCTATATGTTATTGCGGTGTATAACCTATATTACTGTAAAGTTTCACCTAAATCTGTCCAGTAGTTTTTTCGTGAAAGAGTAACAAACATCCATTTATAATATTAGTAGGATTGGAACTATGTACATGTATTAAAATTTTGTAACTCATATTACTCAATATCTTATACGCAATTATTTACTTTTTCATTTACTGTAGAGATCAATATATAAACGCATGGTAAATTTATCTTGATAATAATGATTACTGAAAAATAAAATTTGTATGTGGCAATAAAAGTATATTCTTATTAATAGTAAGGTTCTTTTAATAAAATACAAAGGGCATAAAATATTCAAAAAAATATTGTGTCAAATTTATCGTGTAATATCATTTCGACCTGGATTTTGAATATTTGAAAACCAAATAGAAGATTTAAAAGTTTGGAACAAAATGTTTACCTTGTAGCTAAATACATCTTAATTTTTAACTACTTATTATTTAAATTCCTAATTTATATATTTGTTTGTAAGTTACTAGTATGTCATTCGATAATTTATAAGTTGAATACGTTACGTATACTTACACATCTAAATATGTGACCAGAAACTACTCTTGCTAAAGAAAGGTTCTCATCGACATTATTATCATTTTTAACTAAAAAACGTCCACTGCTGGACATAGGTGCTCCCCAAAGTTGTTCACAACGCTTGTATTTAACGGCTTCCCGCGACTTTCACTACATTGACAGACCACCTTGGGGGGCCTGCCACGGCTGCGATTTCAAGTACGCAGTCGCCAAGACCCTTATAACCCCATCAGTCATCGTTTCTGCGTGTATTAGGCAACATTCAATGCCACGTGAGACTTTACCAACAAAAAAAAATCATTTTATACTTTTAACGTAACTAAGGCGTAGGTAAGAGAGCAGAAGAAATATAAAAAATGACAGTTTTAAACAACTTATATACACGTTAATACGAGAAAGGTTCTTGATTAACTAATTCATGATTTTATGTCGAAAAGGTTGGTAAGTTACGAGATAAATAATCTAACGTTTCTTTTACAAAAAAAATGTTTAGTAGGTTGATTAGGTACATTGGATTGATGCTCAACCAGCTAATCGAATTATGGGCGAGTACTACAACTCAGTAAGGCACGCTCCACACATGTGAGTTATAATTTAAAAAGTCTGATAAAAGTGTAATTGAGTTATAATTTAAAAAGTCTGAAATCTTAGGAGTAAAAAAAAATATACAAAAAAAATTTTTACGTTGGCAAAGCCGCAGTCACCTTCGCCCGGGATAGTAGTTACGAACTTAAAACTTTGAAGAAATGATTATCCTAATCACTTTCTGTGCCGGGGTACGACGACTCGTTAGCCTTGAATGCTACATGAATAAGAACTTAGAAGAATTTAAAAGAATACTTAAATTCGACTACACGGATGGCCCATGATTCAAGCGGTTACGTCGCCGCTTTGTACTGAGCAGTATTGTTTACATCGATAGGTTTTTATTCTGTATCTGCGTGTTCTTTGTATCTGTTTTCATGCATGTTTGTAAAGTCCCCCGCGACACAGGATATATTCCTAGTGTGGGCGTTGTCTTTTACAGGAGGAAAAGTGCTTCGCAAACTACAATACTATGTATTTTCACCGCTAGTTGTGACAAATATACAAGAAAAGTAATTTTAAGGAACGTTTTTAACCTCACTAAATATTCTGACTAACTTTGTCTAACAATAACATTTCACAATAACTAGCTTTTTTCATGCAAATGTGTGAAGGTCCCTTAAGGAAATTTATTTTAAAAACCTGCTTCACCCTACTTGTGTGGCACTCGAAAAAATTAACTTCGAACCACTAGGTTGGTACTTTTAAACCGATTTCGGTAATACCCCTCGAAATTCGACGTCACACATCCTTAAATTATTCGGGTTTTCTGATAAGTTGTATGTAATCATTTATATTGGAGGTTGGCATTCAGGTTTATTGGGATAAGAGTTCAATAGGTATGTTACAAATTTTCTCTGAAATTGGTGTATTATAAGGAGAGTTAAGCAAATTGTTGCAATGATAATTGTATTAAATTTCGAGACATTTTTAAACATGATCAAAAATTCTAATTCTCTTGTAAACATACCAACCGTTTTAGAACCGAAAGAGAATCTATAAATAAAATAAGTGCTCATTTCTTAGTAACTTTCTATTCTCTATTCTACATTCTTAAAAAAAGGGTTTCGAAGTTTGAAATATATCAAAGAATAATAAATATTTCGACAAATTGAAACTAAACTAATTAAAATAATAGTATTTCAGTTTTGATAAGTATAAATATTTCTGTTTCTTACAATTTATCTGGTCGGTTAAGAATACTTCCCGACCGATAAGTGATACTTTCTGCCATCTGCAACTGGAGTGTCCGAGATAGTTCAGAGTTAATAATTTACTATCATTAAGTTCTAAACTTTCTAACTAATGTAGATTACAGTGGCTCTGAAGATAAAACCAACTTATGCATTTTCTAGAAACATAAAATATCATAGATAAAACTTGTTTCTTTTTTGCTGACATTGATTAAAATTTTCTGTTTTTTTTTCTTAACAATTTTTGTATTAGCAGTAAGACTACAGAGTATTAAAAGAAACCAACTGATCTTCTATTTCTAACAAAAGTTATAGAAATTTAAATTAGAAATAATTCACTGTTCAGTAGCTTACCAGTAGTCATATAAGGTCAAATTTGAAGCCAATTTCTTTTGAAAGATGATATTTATAACGTTGTTCATGGAAAAAAACTATAAATTCTATCTAAAACTAAAACTGTGGTATATGTTTTGCTTTCAATGTTAGATAGTCATAATCAGTGTCAAACCACAGACAGTGAAGTGAACAGAAATATTGCGAAATAAAACCGCATGACTGATGAGCACCATCAAAATGGATGACAGCTCTGGATATACCTGTTCTGATAATCCTCCATAGTTGATATATTAACAATAACACATACGACTTTATAAATACAGGAAAATGGAGTAGAAATAGTTTTATTGATACATAATATTACAGTGAATTTTATTTCTATAATACTGATATTATTTTAAACATTCATTTACTGATTGAAGGTAACGTTGTGTTTGAGTCATAAAGGCTATGTTTATTCATATCCTCGATTAATGACAGTTTGCAGAAAAAATTATAACATTAAGTGTGTAAATCTGTATTTATTAAATATTGTTTTATGCTATTCAAGAGTAAATAATTAATGATTAATCGCGTTGTACGGCACAACACATAGCGTAGATCTTGTTGCAAATAGTCGCACCTACAATTGGTTGTTATGTTCAGATATAGTGTTAATTTATTGACTTTCCTGACTGCTAAGACAGAGTTCATGGATTTGATTCTCGCACAGTACAAATATGGTGTAAAAAAGCACATAAATTTGTTCTGTACTTGTGTGTGATTTAACTATAAAGTGTGTTTTTAGTAATATGGCTATGATTCCTTTTGCAGGCAATAGGCAAATCATATATTATGAAAGTAGGTCCAAAATTCAGACATTAAAATGTTTGCCTACCTTTCGGTACAAAAGGTGTGTATGTGTCTGTGTGAGTGTTTGTCATATTAGCATATTAATTTATCATCGTACTGGTGCTAGCTGGAAACTCTTAGCTTAGTTAAACCTTTTATTTATATCGGATTACTTAGTCCCTTATGATAGAACTCTTATGCATAATATACTTGTAGACCCTCCGTATAATCTTTACTAAAATACGAACAAGAGAACAATACATTTTCCATTGCAAAGAGAATACTCAATCAGAACATAAAGAGATATGTTTTAATATTGATCCAGTAGGAAAAGGATACCTAAATGGCAATGTAAATGTTACATCAATCGCGTTCTCTTTTCACATGAAATATTGACAATGCTGGAAGCTCTTTAAAAGTTGGTACCGGTAAAACTAAGGTTTATCTATTCAGCAAATGTAAAGGTGAGAATTGAGGGTATTTAGATTTATGATTTCTCTTAAACGTTACAAGATTCAAAAAGTCTTCATGACAAATTGCTATTATTCCCGATATTGAAGTATATTTTATTCTTTGAGGCTATTGAATTGTCGGAAATGTTTAGTAGTAAGTAATACTCTATAGATGTAATGATAAACGCTATACTAAATCCTTAACTATTTCTAATAGGTTTTTTAAATAACAGACTACAAGAATTGTACATCTAACCATAGACTAATAATAGGTATTTTAAAACTATAATTTTACAAACTTATTTGTTGATATTATCTATAAAGATAAGGCAGACGTCAAAACATTTTTGAAGTATTTTGTAATGAAATTTTAATTTTGTATATTTGTAAGTTACATTTTTTATATATTTTATTGTAAGCATGGCGATGGCAGAAAAGAAAAACGAATACCCCGCGAGTGTGGAGGCGGACAGAAAGTTACTGCCTTTTGATACTTGGGAGGACTATTTAGACTCTCTCATCGAGCTTGCTGATCTGAGGAACTTGAGGAGCATAACCTCGGCACGGACTATTGCTGCCTTTGGATACAGGTACTGGAAAATCCCTATATAATATAGAGGAATATGTGGAAAAACTTGTTTAAATTTAAATCATAATGTTGCCGAGCATAGTTTATGAAGGTCTTGGAAAAATTTTAAATTTTAAACATCAATATCATTTGTTCTGTGTCTGGATGTGGCTTATTTCTTCTGTCTAGTTTTGTATCAGACTGCCTTACGTGAAATGTGTGCAGTTATTATTTGCACATATAAAATTGCAGGAACGTCCAATTTTCTTGCGACTATCTCTAATTTATTTGATGACAAAGCACATGAATAGAGTATTACAAAGAACATTTTTGATCTTGAAATGAGCTTTTATGGTAGTACTAACAGTGTGCATTCCACAAAATATTATATAATATTTCTCTAGCCAATGATATGACAACACTATAATAGGTTACTTCTAGTAAATAAAAAATACATAATAGATAAATGCTTAGATTCCTCGAGTGACGTAGGCAGGTATGTCAGTTATTGTGATTAATGTTCATATTCTGCTAGGACAATTTAAATTTTTACTCGTACATTTAAATCAAAATATTTTTATTACGAAACTTACCTTATGTAATGCTTTTATTTGTCCTTCTTGATATGATTACTAATAACTATATTTTACATATCACTAGTATTCTTGTTAATTAATGTTACTGTGGCAGAGCAGTGCCTGAGTGTATATGGACCCCCTCGACCGTAGTGTTGCCACTACTTTACAGAAAGCTGGTATTAAACAAATCTCTTGTTGCATAGTGTCCATGTCTATAAGTGGCGGTGGTCACTTACCATCCCGGGTGAGCGGTGCGTTAGTTAACACAAGGGGGAAAAAAATCTCGAGCTATGGTTTCGAACCAGCAAATAGTTTGCATTAGTAATAGCTTTTTTGTAAGATAACACTTACCTATATGTTACCGAACGAAATTTTTCATTTTGTTTTTCAAAAATCAAATCTTACAGCAAGCTCATTTATATTTACAAAGCTTGCTTAGCACAATTTGTGGATCACACAAAGTGTTGTCCCATGTAAGGTTTGACCCCACAACACTCAGTATAGAAGAGAGCGGCGTGGCGATCGCTTAAACTACTAGGCCAACTGTACAGTCAAACTTGTTTTTATACAGATTCTAAACGGACACAAAGAATACCCAAACTTTTGTCAACTATATACAATATAATTATATATTATAATATAATCCTGTCAAAAAATTTCAGAGCAAATGGTGATACCCTTTCGGAAAAAGAATTTTACGACCGTCGTCAAGTAATCCAAAGTATCGTGTTTCCAAAAGCCAAGGCGTATGTGCTGGTCAGTGAGGGAGCAGATCTAGAGGATAATTTCACCAGGGAACTCGCCGTAAGAGAACGAGCTAACAGGGTCGGAATTTTGCAAGTTAGTATATTGTGATTTATACAATAACAACTGAATATACAGTTAAGAAACCAAATAAATAAACTCAAAGTATTTAATATTGTTGCTCACTCTTTATATAAATGTATTAAATTATATATGTATATGCATTTACTCTTAAATCTCAAAAGTAATAGGCAGAGGCGTTTTATGTATTTAAGTTTAAAGTAAGATTATTAAGTAGCAATTATGCGTGAAAAGTTTAATAGAATATCTTAACATTTATTAACTTAAATGTAAACAAGCAAAATAGCACCATCAAATCGATAGAACGACATCTTCTTCTACAAAGAATTAGAACGTTACAAGAAAAATATATCACCGAAAACATTATTATTTACATTATTAACCAGGTGTACACTTTTGGTCTGTGTGAAAATCCCCCCTCAGGCTTGTATTTATGGGGGATGGAAATAGTTTTCCTTGTACTGCAAACTACTATGGCATCCGAGTTACCAGCGGTACCTGACTCGTTTTCGAGCCTGGTGGACCAGGAGAATTCTAAACCTCTCTCAGTCCCGCTCCGCTATTTCTTTCGCTAGCTTAAATTGCTCATAAAAAAAGTTGACACAATTCCACGTGCTTTCATACCGTATCATGATTGTAATCATGTAACCCACCGGGGAGCAAGAGAATTCCCACTCTGATGACCACTATTAGATCGCGTTTTTGCTCCACCCACTCCAGACGTTTTGCCAGCATCGGTAGCACCATGTATTTACTCAGGCAGTTACTAGTGGAACCTTACTACACCAACTGCCTTGGTGGCACAGCGGTAGTGAATGTAACTGCTGTGCTTGAGGTCTCGAGTTTGATTCCCGAGTCGGACCAAATGTTTGTATGATGCGCAAATATTTGTTTCGAAGTTGGAAAATTAGAGTTCAATCATTGAACCTTTCATTAAAATACTAATATGTTTGTCTTATTTTAGTCTATCATCTTTATCCGACACTTTACTAAAGGAGGATTTGAAATATCTGGTTACATAGACTATGCTCACCGATTGTTAACTGAGAACTGGGTACCATTCTTTAAAGGTAAAAAAATGTTGTGGCCTAAGGAAAATGACCTTGGCTATTATCATTGGCGACATGGCACCGTGAGGAGTAACATAAGCAGAAATTATAAGGTACGTGTTTATTTAAATATTTACTTTAGAAAGAGAACACAGGACTCAAATTTCTACGCAAAACGCACGGATCCCGAAAAAACTACATTTCTAAATTCTCAATAGACCAGATTTTCCCTAGGTTGGAATTCATTCCTTCTATTAATTGTAAGCATTGAAGTGCTTAGTTGCAATTTAAAGTAGATCAATATATATTAATATTTAAGAAAATATGTTAAATTGTCCTCTCAAGCAGACTATCATATTTATATCATAACGATGTTTTTACTCCATATATATTATCCACACTATCGCTGTATCATCGGGTTTTACGGGCACCAAAGTATCCTAGATATGCTACCAAAAGAACTTGTCAATAGAGATAACAGCACTTAGATAAAGTAGAAGGTACTGTGCCTTTGGTGAATATTTCAGTTGCTAAGTTTTATATAGAGACCCTCGTAGTAATACACGAAGAGTACATTATTTTTTTTGCCAAATCCTTACATCTTTGCATTGGAGTTTTTTTTTTGCAAAGTCATTGTGTTTCTTACTTAGTCTAATAAGATTTAACTATGCTAGTAGTATGCCTGTATTAAAGGTAGTTTAAATAGCAATTTATAAATGACTGTTTCTAGGTTCGTTAGAAGTAACAGGGTCTAAAGTGAGATACTGGCGCTTTGCCAAGCACTTCATCGAACTTTAGTTTCATCCATCGTAACTTCTGGGCTCGACATTATCTTTTCTCTGAAATTAGATTAGTTTATAAGTTTTCTTGTGTTAGCCTTTATTTTAAATGGTAGTGAACTGGAAATTACAGTCTTGTTCTACGATGTTTTACCACTACGGGGTTACGACCCTCAGAGTTGAAGGCGACACAAGGAGCGTACCTTTTAATTTTCTTTATGTTTTATTATTTAAAATCAACAGTCAAGTATGGTGAATGCCATGGTCAGGGAGAAAATAAAATTTTCTTTTTTAAATATTTTCATGGTTTTATGTTAAATATTCAAATCTAAAACTATGTACAATTTATACGTTTGCAGATATTTAATTACAAACTTCTTTCTTCTTATGCCAACATTGCTTTAAAGAAAAAGAAGAAGAAATTTAGATTGCAGTTCAATTTTATCTTTTCAAATAAAACTATGTTATATCTTCAAAATAAGTGTATTATGTGCTTTTAGATCAATTGCGTGCGAAATGGCCATTCTTATTTATGTCACATCATTGTAAATGTACTTACTTCATTTTTATGAAACGAATTCTTTGCTGAACACGAAATTTTTTGGATTTTATTCTGTAACTAGTTTTTTCTGAAGAATAAGTATTTTTTGGATAAAGGAAACGAGTATTATTTATGTACTCTATTTGTAAATCTGTAAAATTTAATTTAATTTATCATATTTGGATTTATAATTTGAAGTCCATCTTTATTACATTTCGTCATCTAAGATACGGAAACGATTTTATTGTTTATTTCGTTGTCTGTATTTTAAGTTTTAGCCCTAAGTGAGTAGAAATTACCTGCGTCATATGTCGGTAAGAAGAGTTACAATTGTATATCAGGGATTTTTTCTCGTTATATAATGCAATTTATTTGATAGGACACTTATGGTTGCCACAATTTTTAACTTAAAATTAACTGTTTGTCTTCAATCTAGTACAAATCAACTTCAATTTTTTGATAGAAATAATTAACGTTACATAATAATATCGCCTTTTAAATAGATAAGACGTGATACAAAATTTGCGACCCTTTTAAAAGCTTCGGACTTCGGTCTTGTGCAGATTACAAACTAACTCTTATTTCTAGTTAGTTTCAATTACGAATGAAATTTAAAATAATAAAATAGTATGTAATATTAAGCTACCAAGTTACAAGATGCACTTGTATAAAAACGAATTTTATGTCCGTGGTCCAGTCTATAGGTTTGTCAGCAAAGGCTGTATTGCGATTAGTCAAGTCTGACTAAGAGTTAAAAAAATGATAGTGAAAGTATTAGAAGCTTAAGATTGTTTTAGCTGCGTAGTTCAGTATTATAAGCTATCTTTTGTCGCTTTATAAGATCAATGGTAATATTTTAAGATGTTGATATAATTGACTTATAATTGAAATGACAAATTACGACTGTCGGTCATAATCTTAAGCGATGGGACGCGCCTTATCGCAATAACTTAATAATAAATCTGCTATTATCAAACTAAATATCTCTATACCCATAATCTAACATCGGCGCTCAATTTTTTAATTTATTAACGTTATTATAAAGGATATTAAGCACTTACATATAAGTTATGATATGAACGCGCAATGACATAAAACTAAATCCACGAATAAGTTAACATTTGAAGCAATCGTTTACTTTACTCGTACATTTATCTTAAATCCTGTTTCTTCGATCTTTTTCAACTATTTCTTTATTAAGGAGCACTCGGACACTGATTTAAGTCGTATAAATCGTATTCCACGCGAAATAAACGTCTCACGGTAATAAGCGAACTGTCATTTAAATAAAATTGTTTTACATAGTAAGCGCGCTGCGGTCCCGTGAAGCAATCCATTGCGACAAAGTTTCCGAAAAACGAGCTAGTGGTCAAACACTTCTCCGCGCCACGCGCGGCATTTCTTTGCACTGGATGTTAGATTCAAATGTTAACGAATTCTTGGCCCACTCTGTATTATCATAATATGATATGGTCTTGATAAATTTGTCCACAATGAGTACATACGGGTATTTAAACAGTTCTGTTCAATACTTTCAAATTTAAGTATCTTACTGTCATATAAAATGAAGTATTATTTAAATTTTATAATATAATAATACCAATATCCTCACACATCTCACACACGGCCGTCTGATCCCAAACTAGGCAAAGTCTGTGCTATGTTAACCAGACTTCTGATAAAATACTTATATATTTCTAAATACATACAGATAATAGATATGTAAATTACACCCAGACCCAGAAAAAATGATCGTGATCATCACACAAAGATTTGTCCTGCATGGGAATTGAACCCACGACCTCAGTGCTGAGAAATAGCAATTATA
Source organism: Hypercompe scribonia (assembly GCA_949316085.1). NCBI lineage: Eukaryota > Metazoa > Arthropoda > Insecta > Lepidoptera > Erebidae > Hypercompe > Hypercompe scribonia. Next base: position 5,865,460 of record OX438972.1, on the reverse strand, counting down.
TATCAACATCGTATAAAATCTGGACTTCTTTTCTAGAGACCGATAAACATCATAAAATAGATATCTAATTAAGATGGAATTTTTAAAACTACTTTACAAAACTAGATGTCAATAATTATAGTTTATTTGTACAACAGAGATAGTTTGTAAAACAGAGAGAAATAGTCATCATAACGTTTTTGATATATGATTTTTCTGAAAGTTTTCATGAATCTATATAGTTATTATTTACGAGTAGTGGGTACTTTGGGTTGTAATAAATTCAGTAGAACATTTTTAAATCTTTTATTAAAGAATTAAAGTATAACAGTTTTATAAGCGTTTAATTTCTCCTCCAGCCGGTAATGGATCCAGAGAAAGGACTGATATTCCAGAATCGGCACGACCACAAGATCATATGCCCGGACCCCCAGCAAGACCCAGGACAGAACACTACAAAACAGAGAATTTACTCAAAAAAATACACCCAGATTGAAATATACGACCATATAGTTAGAAGAAGAAGTTGAGGTATGCCAGTAAAAATCAGTTTACAACGTTACTTATTATGGTTGTTTATTTTTGAGTGAGGCAACATTTATAAATATATATCCATATAAGTCTGACTGCGCATGTCCTTTTTTAAATATTACATAAACTTTATCGCTAAAAACAATATCAGAGATTGATATTTTGTGTTCATTCTAAAACTTATCTAAAAAATATACTCAAAAATATTGTTTTCCTATGACAAGCGAAATATTTTTAAGATAAACAGTAGACGATAATTCACGTATATCTGACAAATTTATATGTATTTATAATAAAGGATTGATTAAAATCATTAAATATTTTACATAAGCGACATCAATGTCTTTCTTTCCACAACCCTATTACTGTTGTACAAACAAACTGCTTAATCACAAATTCCTTAGTCTACAGACTTAAAAGAACAGAACACATGTTTTACAAATTTTATATTTGAATGTAATTTTAAATGTAGATACATGATTAGGACGTAATTAACACTGGAGGTAAGTTTATACGATCTTATTATTAATGTTAATTCTAAAGAAATATTCAGTTGGAGCACATGTTTCGGAATATGTACGATATTCATTTTATATTAGTCGTAATCAACAAGGAATCACTGCAGTGATGTTTGTTTTTCCATATGCTATTGTTCGTTTTATTACAAGTTATAGATACTTCTGTTCTAGCTTAATATAAACAGTCAGTATTTTGTTTTTCAATTAGCTTGTTAGTCTATCTTAAAATTTAAAAATCATAACATAAAATAGAAAATTGTATACCTACTATGTCACCTATTACAACATGTATAATTATTATTATCTATTTAATAAAGTTTGAGAAATCTTTAATTTCTAACACAATCCTAACCAATGGGTCAAATCTTAACTTTTATGGACAAACCTAATATCTATTAACGCTAATGTCAGTTGTGGTTTATGTGACAGCTGATGATTTGTCTATGGACATGTCTTTACGAGATTAAATTGGACGAGATCGAAAATCTGTGTTGAATAGGCCATGTGATGTGCGTTTCTAAATAGAAACTTAAAGTAATGTGTCCTTAATGCTATGTCTTAAACATCATATTCATCAACGCAGTGACTCCAATCTGGTTCTCTTTGCTGTTTCTCTGGAAGCGCTATGGACTTCTGCTGTACGGAATGTCACACCATAAATGTCTTGATGGTACCTGTTTTCGTTCTAAAACAAAAAGCAGATTTGAACATCCTTATTACTAAATTCATTATCCTTTGTGTTAGTATCTTATGTGTATCTTTTAGTCATTTATGCAATTTAATTTTACTGTTTTTACGTTTGAAATTAAAATTTATTTAGTAGTGAATATTGTTGCCCAAAAATTATTTCTTTTATACATAATCTTTAATAGAAAAGAAGTAATAGATTTTTATGTTACCTTTCAAACAAGATTATAAGAGTTAGAGCTTATATATACCTAGTCTTGCCATAAATATTGTAATAAAGAAAAAAGAAAATTGTTAACTGCAAATAACATTTATTACTTTTACAGTGTGTCAGTTTAATACATAAATATAAAACAATTAAAAATATAAAAAGCTTATTCGAAGTGGTCTCCATTGGCTGCAATACAGTCCTTTAAACGATGAGGCCAGTTATCAATAGAAGCACGCACTCTTTCCATGGGAAAATTCTTCACTGCCAATCGTATAGATTGTTTTAGGGACTCCAAATTATCATGGCGTTTAGAGCAAGCTGTACTCTCTAAAACTGACCACAAATCATAATCCAGCGGATTAAGATCGGGACTAGACGACGGCCAGTCTTCAGCTCTGATGAAGTCCGAAACGTTCGATTCCAACCAAGACTGCGTGGACCGAGCTTTATGACCCGGCGCCGAGTCTTGCTGGAAGGACCATACTTGGTTATTGAACATGGTGATGTTAAGGGGCTTAACTACCTTCTCAAGAATGGTATCTTGATACACTTGTGCCGATGTTTTGATACCTTTTTCACAAAAATATGGCTCAGTCACTCCTTCATAGCTAACACCCCACCAAACCATCACTGAAGTCGGATAATGTCCACGTTGCACTCTGTCGACTAATTGGGAAGCTTCCTTAGAGCTTTGAGCATAAATACGGTCATTTTGTTTGTTAAAATGTTGCTCAATTGTAAAAATTTTCTCATCCGTAAACAAAATTTTTCTGTGACCTCCCTTTGCGTACCGCTTCAGTAGTTGTTTCGATTTTACCACCCTATTCTTCTTTAAATTATCAGTTAAGAAATGGCCAGTGCGTCTCTTATAGGCTGCAAGTCCTAAGTCATCTTTTAAAATACGCGACATGGTTCTAGGTGCTATCTTCATTTCCCGAGATAAAATCTTTTGCTTTCGGACAGGATTTCTTCGAATTCTTTCCCTTACTGCTTTGACCACCTTTTTCGTACGAACACTACGTGGACGGCCAGATCTTTTTCTGTCACAAACAGAGGAGGTCTCATTGTACCTATTAATAGCCCGGTACACAAACATTTTACTAATACCAAGTGTATGGAGAGTTTTAAAAATTGCATTTGGCTCCATACCTACTTTGTGTAATGCTATCACAGCGATTCGGTTCTCTTTATCACCCCACACCATTTTAATATCGCAAAATATTTTACAATGTATTGGCGCCAAAATGAGAAAACACAATGAACAATCGTATAAAAATGACAGATTCGAAATTCAAATGTAATATTTTTTTATAATTAAGTGTAACAGTATTTATGGCCAGACTAAGTACATGTTCGTATACATGTGAGTATTTTTATTCTCCTTCCAAATATTTACAGAGAGAATATAAAACTTATAAAACTTAGAACAGTCGTATCCTTAATTTTTTTAGATTAATACGTTAAAACACCTTTACATATTCAAAATTAATTACTTTTATACTATCAGATTTTTATGATTTCTAATAGCTTCCATAACTCCATAATTCTTCCTATCCTATTTTGTGTAGCCACTAACGATGCTTTATAAACTTAACAATGCAACGTCATGGAATGGATTCTAATAACAAAGACATAAGAATGCTTACCACCATTTCAATGAGGTAATCTTCTACTTCTTCGTCTGTCATACCAGCATGTTTTATGAATATTTCCTTTAATTTTAGTCTTACATCATCCGCCATTTTGATATCACCACATACATAAAAGTGGCCTTCTTCTTCTGTCAGCATTCGACATAAATCTTTTGCGTCATCCTCTAAATATGCTTGTACGTATTTCTAAAAGAATATTAAACAATCGGATATAACTAGATCACCTTTTAAAATAAGCCACAACGCTTTTTTATACTATATATCAGACATTTGAGTGCATAGATGACAAATTAGTTTACATGTACCTGGATACAATATCAAATATTTCTTGTATGTGCATTAATAGTCAAATCAATGGCTATAACATGTAACAAACCAATTTTTTATGTTTTTGAAGAGATTTTTTTTTAGTATAACTTCATTGTACCAACAATAAAAAGCATTTACTAGAAGACATTAGCTGGATCATGATGCGGAATGTCGGTCCTTGATTATTTGTGTAAAACGAGGTTTTACAGCGATAAAATCTTGTTAGACCAATTTTCAACCCCGAATACTCAAATAATGCAAATTTTATTTAAACCTTTAAATCCTTTTCGACTGATATCTCCGTTACTGAAGAACAGAGATTAGCAGAGGTAAGCGACTAGACGAGTCATTATTTAAATGTAACACAGAAATTCTAATACTCACTTTTTCTACACCGGCTTCTCTTGACATAGCAAGTCTAGCTTTGTGAATCACTTTTTCTTCAACAACTTTTTCTTTCTCCTCTTTGTACAAATCCATGTCCTTGTATTTACACCCAAAGTATAGCCATGCCGGGCCGGCTTTTTCCTTAGAATGTTGAATGAGATGCCTTCTATGATGCCAAAATCCTCTAAACGGTGCAATACCGGTTCCGGGTCCGACCATAATGATAGGTGCTGAGATTGATTCCGGCATGTGGAATGTTGGTGCCCTAAAGTAAATTAAATATTTTGTTGAGAACAGTTCCGTTGATACACAATATGTTAGAATGGATGGATTTGGAAAAATATTGATTAAACGCACACCGCAACGAGGTCACTTAATACAATGATCATGCAAGCCTTCATTGGCCTTGTAGTGATGCAAGGATAGAAGGTCAATAACAGATAATATTTTTTAAGGGGTTATTACTTTTAATAATGTTTAGCATTCATTTCATTGTTTGTTATTTTTTGTGTTCAAAATACGTTATGTTTGAACAAAAAAAAGGAAAGTAATGAAAACTTGGTTTGGTGCATAAAGTTGTAGCAGACGTAGGTATAATAAAAATATATTTGTATAAATGTTTTTTTTAAGTATAAATTTTTTCCATTCCTTTACAGCCAACGACAATTACCGTTCTCCAAAATAACCTGTAGGTTGCAAAATAATAAATCAATTTTAATCCGCTCCATATAAGATTTGGTAGTTGCATCACTGACTAAAGCAGAAGAATAAAATTTTATTTGTCGTATAATACTTTGTATGACTTACTTTCTTATAAATCCCATTACTTCTTCGCCAGGCTTGAGATTTTGTAAATATGTTGAGCAAACGCCATTCCGTAGGGGACCATTGCCATCTGAAAGACCAATATTTTTTAAAAATTTATGATTGGCATATGATTACTGTTACAGTTCATGCCTAGAAATTAGAATACAGTATGAATATTATTATAATTTCAAAGACACTATTAAATCTTATGTGTTCTCCAAAGCGCTATTAACATATAAAAGAAGCGAATTATTTTCATATCGGCACTTTAAACTTGATTTTAAGTATTTTTAGTTCGAAGGAACACATTTATTTATCTGTAATTTGAAAAATTCAGCGATAATTCCTACTACGATTACGAAAGGATATTAAAAAATAACAATTAGTGTAATTTTAACGCCATTTTTAGTTTTTCTTAAGTTACATAAAGTTTAAACAAAATAGTAATCTTTAATAAAAAATATAAATAACTTGAACAACATTATTAGCAAGTAGTACACATACTTTGTGTTCTAAACACTACAACTGCAACAGTTAAATGTATATTATCTCGATGCACTAAAGGTGAAGATGATATTGAATATCGCCGTGGCTGCAGTGGAGGCAGTGACGCAGCTAGCATAGACCCTTTAGGTTTGCACGATGGAAACTGTTCCAGGACATCGGCTATACTCGGGTGGTTAAAATAACTCCAGTCGTCATACTTATTTGAATCCTGAAAATTTATAACTGTCTTAATTTTGGTGATTATATTAGGATTTCAAATTTAAATGCAGATATTACATAAGAATTGTCAGCGGTGATTACAGTTTTGATTACTTATGGGTGACAAAAACGACATGCTATTTACTTTGTTAAGGAATTCTATAATCAATTAATTATTGATCGTAGCATGGTTTATGTGTAATTGAGTATTATAAGGCTAATAATATACATAAATAGTAGCAAATATCTACTCTAGTTCGTTTAAATAAAATAGGCATAAAATAATTCCTTACCGCAATCAATTCTCTAATCTTTTCAGCTTCATTACTATCCGTACATGCACTAGCCAGGTATTTCAATACTGGAATTTTTGGTGGGCTTGCAATGTCCACAAATCTAGTAAAAATGTCACGAATGGACATCGGTGGCAATGGATCGTGGCTCACCCAGGACTTTGCGATACCTAAAACAAAAACAAAAATCGGCATGTTAATAGAAGTCAAACTAAGACCATTCTATACGATGATCATTTCAATATTAGAATTATATGAGCCAGATTACAATAAAAACCTAGACATATGTAATTAGTTTAGGAAATATTACATGTAGGTTATTAGTTTACCTGTCGCTGTTAGTTTTTCCACTTGCACTTGAACTTGTACTTGTTTATCGTAATCATCAGCATCTGTGATGCGACTCAATATCATATCTACGTCATCTTTTGGATTACAAGGTAGTATTGCAATATGGTCACCAGGTTCGTGCTTTGAATGCTGTGAAAAAATATTAAGTGTCATGTCTTTTAACTTTCTAAGATGATTTTGTCCATTTAAAACAAGCCTATAAATGGAATGTAATATTTTCTAAGTTATCGTAATTCTCATCATTTGAAGCATGACTTATATATATTGTGTATTCACTGTTTATTTATTTAATCTTAATAATTTCTTAATAATCTATATTATTAATCTTTCAATCTATATGAAGTCTCTCTTATACAATGATTAATCGTTGACTTTTATCTTCAGATCATTTTTTGAATTGATACCCGACTCGAAGATTAAATTTCAGGAGGTTTTGCCTGGTTTAGCTCTTTGATTTTGTCATTTAATTTTGTCGTTTTTGTATTTTCAATATATTTTTTTTTATATTGTCTGTCTATATAAATATATTTTAATATATAGATTACGTTCAATCACACATAGGAGAAAAACATTTTTAATTGATTTTATTTATTATAAGCAACAATATAATAATATAAATGTATTTTTTTTTCTGGGGATAAAGTATTGTGATTGTTAATTTTAAAATAACTATGGGGCTATCCTACCTCTGATTTCAAGTTGACGAAAATAGTAGCACTTTTTGTTGCTTCATGTTTACCCAAATATTTGACTTCTTCTACTTTTAATGATAACATCTGCTTTCTGTATGCAGTTTCTAAAGCTTGACGTAAAGTCGGCTGCTCACACACATTCCTGTTCGGTATACCAAATCGAACCGTTTCTGGTGTTAGAGATATCGTATCAAAAGCTTTTTGTACATCTTTCATCATGTCATTTTCATCCAAACAAAATGTTTCACATGAAACCTGTAATGAAATAAAGAGAACCATTTTAGTTATAGGTTGAAACTCCAAATGTCTTTCATAAAAGTTACAGTCTGTCATACTTGGAATATGTCTGAAGACCATTTACGGAAGGTTTGTTCTTGCCCACATAATTCATCACCACGTGCCACAGGCATTAGTCGTTCCGCACCCAATTCACCAAGAATATTGTCAATATTGACTGCGAAATTGCAAAATTTAGGATATGCACTTGAACCCAGACCAAATACAGCAAATCGAACGTTACTTAAGGCGGATATTTGATCTGATGATGTTGGAATACTGCCTGAAACCAAATGAAGTTATTAATTGACTAAACTTATACCTGTATTCCTAAATACACTTAAGAACAATGAAACTGGGTCAGATTGTGAATGATTTTCCTTGTTCCTCTTCAAAAGAGCTCGAACGATAAGATAACAAAATTTCCCGAATCCAGTTTTCAAATCTCAATATTTCATATGGAAAACACGGAGCATATTCCTCAAAATGGTAAAAAAATATTGTGCAGCTAACTGCGATAACGTCATAAAGTATAATATTATCATTTGAAAAACAAAAGTGAAGTTAGAAAAAAAATTGTGTTCTTTTCTAATAAAGTTGTTAATTTTTCGTTACTATTCATTATCCTAAAATGATAAATGTATGTTATTATTATTTACATATAAGGAATATTTGACTATCACTTTTTCTTTATGTTTGAACATTTTTAGTGTACGAGGCTTTACGGGACCCGGGAACATTGCTCTCGAGTGTAGTTAATAATATAATTATCATTACTTTTGTCAGAGATTCGAGAAAGTTGTCTTTGTAAACTTTGCTTGCTTGTTTGCCTACTGTATTCCATGCTAGCTGCCAACACACTATTAGTTCGCAATAAAGCCTTTGGTGTTGGGGTTTTGAAGCTCCTGCAATAAAACAAACATGGTTAAGTTCCATTTGTCTGTGTGGTAACCAATTAAGAATAGTGTCACTATCCATATTCATCTCGTGGATGTTGTAAAATCAAGGACCAAACTCCACTCGACAACAGCTCTACAAAGAGAATGAAAACTAGGTAAAGTAGGCTAAGACCTCTTTTCTCAGGAGAGGTTATGACAGTTGACTATGGCTGACATTTCCTTAAGTGTTATATATTTCTATCTTCATTTCATCAACCTAAAGCGCCAGCATCCGTGTTGTCGTGTTTCATTGGTGAGCGTGAGACCGGAGGCCCATTGATGCAGGGGTGACAGTTATCGTGGTAACTGTGTAAGCCTTACACTGTGACGATGACTGTCATGCCTTTTACGTTCCCAAGCGGCGTGTGAAAAAGTCTGCATTTGTAATGAGTATGGTGACCACAACTCTTGGTTTCTATTCATGCTTTCCATCAGGCAGAGTAGAGTTACTTTGGCAGGCTCTTATTGTAGAAAAAAAAATCTTTGTGACATAAATGTGACGACTGTTTCGCTTGTAACTTACGCTGCACTTTGATCCGTTCTTTCGTCTTCTTGATTCTCTTTTTCGTTTCTCAACATTACAAATAGGTGTTCCATGAAGTCCTGAAAATGAAACAGAATTTATTAGAAAACAAAAAACCAAAACTAAAAGGACACATAGTTTAGATAAATAAGTGCGCCTAATACGTAATTAAATTAAATCAATATGGAGAAAGCTTCACAGAAATTAATCCTACAAATACCTACCGTATTCTACAATTGTTTCCTTATTTTTCAACAAATGAGTGGTTATTCTAATTTTATTAAATGTTGTACTATACCACAATTTTTAAAAAGAAAGACATCGTGGTAAAACTTCGTGTGTAAAAAGTATATTAAATCCACGTTACTTTTTGTCATCAAATGTTACCATTAAATAACCCGCATAAAGTTGAGCGATAAGGAACGAATTTTATTAATGGTCTATAACTTATTAATGCTGTGAAAGAAATAAAATCAAGTAAAATCTATTTTTATTTATTTTATATTTTTATGACACAAGTTTGAAATACACAGGATAGACTATAAATGAACAAAATCACGCGAAGGAAGTGCATTAATTACTAAAATATTTGATAATTAGATAGCCCGGTAAACTTTGTATCACCTATATCTACTTGTATATATCATCATCATAATTTCAACTATAAGACGCCCATTGCTGGACATAGGCCTCCCCGAAAGTTGTTCACAGCAGCGGGTCCCATGCTGCCCACAACTATAGGTAGGTTAGTACAATTATAATTTAAATATTTCACAATCAACTCGTTAATTTGAATATTGTGTATTTATGTTATCGATCGAAACTTTTACTTAATTATGTTTTTCAACTTGAGGAGACCTGAGCTGTCGTATTGATAACGGCATCAAATGTTTGACATGAGAGAACATTGTATATGGGAACAATAATTCATTTTTATACATAAGAAGATTATTTTATAAAGAGTACTCGTACCTACTCTAAAACTTGAAGTGAATATTTCCAAACATTTATACTTACTAATCCGTTTGCCGGTGGTTCCCCATTGCCAAAAGTTGATGCTACGATGATAAGTAAAGTTTCGTGCTCAATGGAGAAGAAATCGTATTCAGACATGCATTGTACCTGTTCGAAAATAAGTTTGTGTGTAATCGTTTTGTAATCTTCTAATGAAATTGCATTCATTTTTTACGCCAAGGAGTTGAAACGTGACATTTTAAATGACTCTAATAATGAATTCGCACTTTTGGACAAAAAGAACACATTGAAAATTCAGAACTTACCTGTGTATTAAACGCGTGACCAAAAATAATACCTAAGTTTTTGGCGTAGTGTTCAGATTTGCCTGTCTCACTGGCATACAAAATGGTCGCCCTAACTCGTTTAGATAGAGCTCTTGAAAATAGTTTAGCAGTAAATTTAACAGCTCGAGCAATCTGCCTGAAGTGGAACTTCCTTTTGACTTTTCGTGTTGTGTCTGTTTTTTTCCAGACGTAGCATTTCCAAGCCGGATCCTGGAGAAATATAAACAAAATGGTTTTTTTTCCTTTATAGCTGTTAAAGTAAAGGTGCAAACGTTGTTCTCAGAATGTTTGGTTGAATTTAGAAAAAGCTCATTTTACTTGATGTCTTAATCAAACTTTACTTAATGATATATTACAAAAAAATTAAATCTGGAAATAAAATATAGGTCTACATTTTATTCACACATGTGTGAATAAAATGGCTGACATATATGTATACTTATATTTTAATATTTTTTGATTTTAAACAAGAAATGGAGAGAATACGTTTTAGCTCATACAGTTAGGAAGAGAATAGAAAGATATTGATTAACAATGGTAATAATAAGTTATAATCGTTGACATAAGGAAGGGGTGTAGCAAAAAATACATAGAAAATACATATTTTTAACTTTTTTAATAAAAAAATTAGATTTAATAGTTAAATACTTAGTATAATTCTATATTTTGTAGTAGTTTATATGATACATCCCCCTGAAAATAATTCTGTCGAAGCCCATGGTCGTAAATAATATTGTCAATCACGTTTCATTTCGGAAACCACCTAAATAAATGCTATGACAAAAGGAACGCTTCATTTAACGTGGTTGTAGGTGTATTTAACGAGGAATTTATGGATAGTGTCAGATTACGTTAAGAATGATCCCAGCTCGATCGACCCTGAATAATTGCGAAACGGTGAGTAAGATGAGTAATGATCCGAAATAAATACTACAATCGAGAACGATCATTCTTAAAAAGACGTATACTCTTATGAAATTTATTATTAGTCGAGTATTTGAGTGATAAATCTAAAATTAGTCTTAATTTTGATTGTGTTGGTTAGGTTCGATCGGAGTGAAATAATGGCATCAGATGAAACCAGTGTTACGCAGTTCTTTTTGTGCTGATCATCGATTGAGTGAGGTTACCGGAGCCCTAATTCAACGAGGGTTAGGGCTCTTTCTGATTCTGTGGGAGGTACTTTTAAGGTGGTAGCCAAGTTGTGTCCATAGGCGATGGCAGTCATCTACCATCAGGTGACAAGTCTACAAATTTGCCTCATTATATAATGTTATTATCATTATTCGTGATATAAATCAAAATTTATGTTGATATTCAAAGCTTATGGTGAATAATCTCACCTGATATTCGTAAGAAGGCCTAAGAATGTAAAAAGCCATTTCTTGATGAAATACAGGTGTCAGGGATGACGACATCGGAGGGACGATCCAAATCCAGTCTGCCGGACAGCCTCCTCTGAAAAATACCTTTGTTTAGATTTTTTTTTATAATGTTAATGTATTAATGATAAATAACTTAATCAAGGAAAACTAAAAAATATTAGTCAACATTCATTTGGCAGTTTTTGAAAGGCCTTTTAATAAAATCTGAAATAAAAATTTCTTTTTAATTTATTGGACTAGATTTAAGATGAGTTTCTTACCGAGTTCTATTTTCAGTTTTTAAGTGACTCATGAAGGTTTCAGAAGCTGTGTGATGGTCGACAATAGTTACTCGGTCTCTGAGAAAACTGTGCACCACTGCTATGTTCATTTCCACTAGAGCTTTATCCTTCCATAGAGGTGGTTTTGCGTCTGTATCTAAACCCATTTCTGTTGCTACTTTCTGTTAAAAAGTAATATTTTGTAACATTTAATAAAAATTGTCCAAAATTATATGCATTTTAAAGCAAGTATAATATCTTTATCTAAAATTAGAAACTATTTATGACTATTACCCAGTAAGTTATTTTCAAAATTATTAATTTTAGTGGGATAGACTCAAGAAACACTTACTTCGATCATATTGAATCTATTAATGTCGCAGAAGGTTCTGCAAGCAATCTCAGTGCTCATATACCAGCCATTAAAGGCAGTTGCTGTAAACTCCAAGCCTCCGCAGTCCATTCTCATGTTGGAGACCGCTGGCACAGCGTACCATTGGAGTTCTAAATCCTTAAACCAGTCGTACCTAAAGCAATTGTGTACAAGTTAAGTTTTTGTAATATAATTGGGTAGATGACCATATCGTAAAGAAATACCAATGTCCATTTCATTAAAACTTATCCCACGAAACATCTCGGAAAATACAATTAACATAGCTTTTTATTATTATTACGAATTTCAATCAAATATGCAGTGAAATATATTGTTCAATGGAGTAGTCTAAAACAGTGACGTCATAATTTTATATTTAGTACATTTTTCATACAAAATTGTCGTTTTGACAGATGATAAAAAGTAACTAATTTGACTAAGGTGTCATCTAGCCTATTGGCTCCTTATCAATTCTTAATGTTGTTAACATTGTTCGACGTGCTCGAACTCTGGATAAATAGATTGATTTAGTTTCTCGGCATAATAGTAATGATAGTATGTTCAGGAGTACAGCAGATAGACTTTACATTGAGAATCTTGACTTCAACTTCACCTTTTCGAATTAACAATCTCGAATTTACTTTGGTAAACTTTACAGTGTGGGTATAACAGTCACTAAAGCTCAAAATGTAACTTTTATAAAAAATTGAAATTTAACGATTCTAATACAGTGTTTTACAATGTAACTAGAAATTTAATTTAGGACTAGACGTCATTGTTAGTTTCTTGTATTTTTAAAATGAAAACTAATTGCTTCGAACTATACTACTAATACAAAACTAAATAAACAGATCAATGTAAAACTTAATAGTCATAAATCATACTTTGGATGTTCCATTTTGACTTCCATAACAATCTCCCGTGGCAAATCAAAGAACTCCGGATCCTTGCCATCAGCTGACAACACTAGAGGCAATAAGTCCCACGCAGTGCCTGGTCCCTTCCACCCAAGTTTCTGGCATACCTACAAGTAATATGAAGATTGAAAATTTAAAAATAAGTTTTTTATGGATAGTTATTTATGTATAACTTACAAGTTACTCCCCTATTAGACTAAACGCAATTTACCGATATATTTTAAAACAAATATGAAAATACAAAGAAAACATTTACATTCCCGTTTGCCAAAGTTTGTCTGTTTGACATCGCTTCTTGCGATTAGATTGTCCATTGTATATTTCATGTATGTTTACTTTTTGTTTCTATAAACATGTTTTATTTTATTTGGTTTACAATGAAAGCAAATGGTTAACAAAACGGCAAAAGACCAAAAAAAGTTATGTAATTATAAAGTTAATTTAAAATAATGTCATCAAGTCGCGATGTGCAGAGACTAAAACGCTACGGTTCTTTACCTACGTACTCATGCGTAGCTTCTGAAAAAGTTGTGACACGAGAAACTTAAATTTTACGTACATTAAACATCTTTGCACTACAGATCTTGGGTTAAAATGGGATTAAGGACACATATGAGTGGCACACCTAATATTTTGATAACCTTTTGAACTCAGCTGAGTACTTGTATTGAGTTTTATTTTGCATATGTGGTAATCCCGACACCCTACTGCACCTTCAATAGGAAGAATCCGGCAACAGCTTGAGATTAGATTTTCAAACATATAACATGTATGTATATATGTTATGCTTTTTACTCTACTGTTATTATATTGCATACCTCAGTGAATTCCACGCGAGCAGGATCACCGATGATCGTACCATCAGGCTGCCGGTATCCAGCATAGCCAAGGAGCTGTGGATTCCATATTCTGTAATCATGTTTGCCGTCTGTGCGTTGACGAAATATTGATATGGCGGAACTGTAAAAAAATATTATTTTCAAATTAGTGTAATTGTTTGAAAGCATGTGTTTATCCTGTTATTAAAAATATATATACTCATATATTTATGATTATAATAATCCCATATAATAAGTAGCGGGGCTATTACCGCTAATCAGGTTGTACCCACTTGCAGGTGAGATTGACTTGGGACTCTAAATTCTTGTTGGAAATCCTTTATTCAATATTTTTTTTTATCACTGTTTTATAGCTACTTACTTAATATTTCCTTTATTTGTGCTGAATTTGATGTGTGTGCATAAAGCTTCGAACATTCCTGTGGCCGTCGTTACTTCTCTACAATCATAAATCTGGAAAATTGTACTATATTTATTATTTACATCTACTTATTATCGTTATTTTTATCACTTTCTTTTTATCTCAATGTTTGATACTAAGCTATAAAAAGTAATAACAGTTTCGTGGAAAGCCTATTGGGTCTTATTTCTATTAATTAGTGCATTATCCTACAATAATTAAACTAAACTTTCTATTTTTAACCTACTCTAAAAGGGTAGGATTTAAAACCGACTATATCTTTTTTGTTATTATATATACTTTAGGTACTCTTTGAAAAAGAGGTAGCGAGGTTACAAAAACGACAAATAATATACTAATGGCTAAATGCTTTGAACTTTGTTTAATTATATTTCACATCATCATAATAAAAGCTTTTGACAGTCCATTGCTGGACATACACCACTCCTTAGAAAATAAGTTTTGGCTTACTTAACTCTATATTCTAGATATATAATTACTTCCTCGATAAGATCATTATTTTTTACCTCAGTCTTTCTCAAAGGAAATACCTACAATAGGGAATTGTATTCTCATCAAAGTACATCCTAACACGGAACTAAACTGTCTGTGAGAAATAACTACCTCATGTGGGAATTGAATATATACTCGTACACAATATTCGACGCCATAGTTAGTTTAAGTAATATTTATAACTAGAACTAGGTCTTTTTAACTTTTGAGCTTCACCTCTATTATAGTAAATTATTTGACGACGAGCACTCTAGTAGAGGTCAGGGATTAAATTCCCACCCGTTGCAAATATATGTATATGTATATACTTATTTCCACTTCCATTGGTAGACATTTGTGTAAACAAAAATGAATTACATAGTACGTTTATTCTTATTCTAAATCATGTAGCATAGACTATGCTATGTTAAACTTTAAACAGAACTTAGATCGTGTCCAAAAAAAAAAGTAAATTTAATAATTATAAGTATATTTAGTTAGTATTTAGCTTACATTAATTGTATAAAACACCACCTTGTAACTACAGGATGTGCACACGTCTAATGACGTCTAGTTTGTGGCTCGTTATAAAGTTGTATGTAAGCTGTGCAACCCCAATTAAAAGTTCGTAAATGTGACTTTACGGCAGATTTGATGAATTTATTTCAAAAAGGTGTTGATACTCATGTTTCATTTTTAACTCTGATTTCAATTTCACACTTTTTGGTAACACTACACATTTTGTGCTAAATAAATTATGATGTTGTGGAGGGATGTGTGTCATATCCCTCCGACATAAAGGGAGTTTTCTCCGACCAGGCGAGGTGATCATGCCTGGCGGGCCACGGCCCAACGGTTGATGTTGGGATGTTGTATATATGCTAATTGCCACATGAATCTCTATATCGCGATACAGGATTAGTAGTTGCATTGTAGTTCATTACATTCGTACGTTTCGTTCATACTACGTAGTTCGATGTATCTTCGCTAGATGGAGCTGTTGTATATTTTTCTTTGTACTGTAATGTAGAAGGCGCCACAATGTAATAATTAAATATAGTTACACCCACACTACTGCATACAAACTTTTATTAATTATGACTACATTCTTCCATATTTTACACACGTCCATCTAGACTAAACAGGCCTTGGACTATGGGTTCTAGAACACAAATAAACATATCTAAATAATTTATGCAAAAACATACGTTTTGTATATAACTACGTGACCTTTGTAAATAGATGTGAGTATTCATGCTTAAAAATATTTGATTGTCGTAGCAATTTGTACTGGTTATTGGTGAGCGACCGTGAGTCCTAAACTAAAGATCGTAGTCGATTCCTATCCAGAACAAACACTCTGTGATAAGTACTAATATTTTAAGCGTGTTTGTCATCAGTCTGGTTACTATAGTATAAACCGACAAATATTAGGCAGACCTTTTTTTTTCTTCAGACAACCTTCTGTAAAATATATCAAGGTGTTGTTATTACATAATATTTATACGGATTAGGAACTACACTCAAGACACCTTTTTATCTAGTAGGCGTCTTAACAAAGTTGTCGTAACTTAGTTTAATCCACTACTATCTCATTTTAATCTTCACTTTCCGTGAAAGGAGTTTGAATATAAACAAATTTTTCAATATTTGATACGAACCTACAATTCCCTTAATCTTATGATATTATGAGTATTACTAGAAAATTTTATAGTTAGCAATTGTTGACTTCCAGCGATAGAAAAAAACTGATTACTGGTCTGACGTAATATGTATCATAAAAACATATCATGTAGTGTGTAAGTGCATAACCCATGTAATCCATGTTAATTATTTCATCATGCACTCCGTACATCAAGATTCTAAATCCATTTAAATCAAATTTTGATTCATAAGTTATCAAAATCTTTATGGTGACGGATTATTTGGTGTCAACACACCTATTCATCCCATTGATGTCGTAAGAGACTAAGGGAGCTCACTGCGGAGGACAACGTCACTGCGAATGAACTTTATACCAACCCGTCTGGCAAACGTGGTATAGTAGGCGAAAATCTCCTTTCTCAGAAGAGACCTATGTTCAGAAGTTGATTATTGAAAGCTGACGATAGTGATAATAAAGACGACACAGGGTTAACACGTGTATTATATTTACTTTCATCGTCATTTTCCATCCAGGGAGGTAGAAGCCAAACGTATTTTTTAGTAGTCAACAAAAACCTAAAATTTTCTTTATATTATAATTTTTTAATATTACTAATGACTGGCTGAATACCGGTCTGATGTCATATTATTGTAAAACTCATTACACATTTAATTCATTCAATTAAAATTTCGAATCACCAAAAATAACTTCAAAGACTCAACGTTGCTTGGTACATTTCTAAGTTTTACGGTGAAACATACAATTTCATTGCACGTGTGGAGGAACAGATGTTATGTTCCTTTGATAGAAAGGGACGATCCTCCGATCAGGTGAAGTGACCATGGCTGGTATCAACGGTTAATGTTGGGAAGTTGTACATATGATAATTGCGTGAATGTCTATATCGCGGTACAGAATTAGTTACTCCGAAGTTTGTTGTGTCTCCAGCGTATGGTAGTATATATTTGTTTGTGCTGTATATGGAAGTCGCCACAGTCGTACGAAAATTGCGAAGACTGGGTATTAATATTACTTAAAAAAAATTTGCGAAAACTAGTACATAGTTTTTTTACAAACTGTTTTTAAACACGACTAAAAAATAGTAGTGGGTATATATAACAAAATGTTGTTAGATTTGAATCTGAAATAGTTTATAGTTTGGTTTTATTTGAATTAAAACAAATTCGTTTTGAATCTGTTTCATAAGGCTTTATAACAGTCGACTTGCAATTATTTCTTATGTGGAAAAATAAAAAATATGTAATAAACATCCAGTTCCTTCATCATCATCATCATCATCAGCCAGAAGACGTCCACTGCTGAACATAGGCCTCCCCCCTAGAACGGCAGTTCCAGTTTCTTACTACCCTTTAAATTACTTAAAAATTACATTGTAGTTATAATTGAATGTCATACAGGACAATACCTCTCTGTCTATTCACTACCGATCTGATAAAACTCTGCTATACACGTCGTTCTTTAAAAGAAGCACGATTTATTTTCCTATTAACTTGTTTATTTGTGGTATATATGATTAATCAGTTACGACAATCATTTGAATGTGTAAATTTTTATGGTTATTTAAATCTAAAACACCATACACTTATTTAAGACGTTTATTAAACCAATAGAAAGGAAATGGAAACGAAACAAAACACGATTCGAACTTTGTTATATTTACCCTACATTTTACGTTTACGTGGTCAAGAACCAAATCTAATTTGGAAGCTTCACGGACCGGGTATCGGTTTTTCAACGTCTACTTCCAGTAGCAAAAAATAATGTTGTAAATGGTTTTATACACGCAATGTTTTTATATGTGGCAGTAAGTGGCGTAAGTGGTAGTTTGTAATCTATTCGATAATTAAAGATGAATACATTTCTTTGAAGGATTATCCATATTGGCTTAACAGAATAAATACATACTTGCTTTATAATTGTATTACGTAATTATATTAAAGAATGGATGGACTAAAGTGATATAACATAGTATAAAATACATTATATATGTTACATGGCGTCACCTCTTATACGAACTAAGCGATATCTACATTATGAGTTTTAACACTTAGATAAACATATTGTTAAAGAATTCCACATATGTAAGTAATAGATTGTTAGAATTCTTGTTAAACCGTTTAACTTAGCTAATCGATTATTCAAATATACGTACAGACATAAATAAAACCACGCCTGTTATATTAAAGGCAAAAGTGAAGACACAGATATATTAAACACCCACTTTTCGTCAGTGCTTTGGTTCCGTGTAATAGGTGGCGAGCTTATTGTCGCTAATCCGGATGGTTTGTTTGGTAGAGCCTCGTGAGTCGATAAGTAAGTGCACCACTTGCAGGTGTGGTTGAAGATATTGTATTACATTACTCCTACTAATGAAATGTGATGAATTGATGACACTTACGTCTCTTTAATAAAGAAGTTATTGACAACCTAACACGTCATTTTTTAGTTGTACGAGTAACCATTTGAAAAACTTTTACTTCTTTGTCCATTAGTAATCTAAATAAAAATAAATTAATTGAAAATATTTACCGTCAAATTTTTCCAAGTAGCTCTTCCGATGCATCGGGGTGCATTACGCCAAGCCAACTTAGCACCAAACGATAACTCGTTGCTTTTTAAATTGTAAGTGCCAGTTGAATCCAGTTCTCTTTTGACTTCTGCTATTCTTGCTCGATGCCGTGGAGAGTTTTCACTGTAAATATACATAAAATATCAAGAATAATTTTTTGGTGTAACATTTTGAAATATATTTTAGCTAAACACTAGTTGAGGACATACCTTAATAATACAGCATTTATGACTTAAATTTGCTAAAATTTTAAATTAAGCGGTTCTCAATGTAAAATTTTACGTCAGAAACAGTTACCCACATATTGAAGCTATAAACAACTTCTGTTCTTAGCTGAAGTTAAACTAAAAAGACCACAGGCATAACACTAACAATGCGATATTTATGGATGGTAAAACGCGTTACCATACTCGAATACTAAGCTTGCAGGTAATTAACCGTGGAACACTTGGGTGAACTTCGTAAGTGTACTATTAGTCAGAACCGATCATATCAATGAAATACTAAATACTAAAAAAATAAGAGTAATAAAATAAAATGTTATGTATTTCATTAAAATTAATAATAAATCAGCAATTGCTTACTAAATAATGAACTAAAACAATGGAACAGAGAGGTTATTAAATTTATTATCATGAAGAATAAACTTTAGACGACAGCTTATACGTATTACATTATATTAAGTTTCTAACAGGTAACTAGTTTCAAATATATTATACGCATGCCTTGGTAACCGTGTTGAAGTGGAGTTAAGACCGTTATCTAAACTGATTTATATTCTTTTACCTGTGCATCGAACGATAAAACTGTCTGAGGAAAATTTCTGCCTCTTTGAACACTTCCTCTGGAGGTCGTGGTGTATCGCCTCTTCCTGGAATGTTCATTATACTTGACTGGCATACTTTCTCGGTACATGGTATTGGCTGAAACAATATAGAAATATTAAGAAATTGTAATAAAAATAATTTGTGCGTAAAAATTGCCGGTGTGGTGTCCCCATCCCTACTCATTCCGTGGGTGTAGTAGGAGGCGACTAAGGGAACTAACTGCTATGTATAAGGAAATATAACTACAAAGAGAAGGGAAATTTGAGACAAAGCCTATTCCAACCCGCCTGGCCATCGTGGTACAGTAGGCCAAAACCTCCTTATTAAGCAAAGACCTATGTCCAATAGTGAACTATCGAAGGCTGTTGACGATGATTGATGAATTAAAACAGTTCAAAACTAAAAAGTATGCTTGCAAAACAAAATTTAAATAAAAAAAAACCAGTTTCAACCAGGAAATGTTCTTGAACATAGGTATATGCACCGAAAAGTAAAAAAATAATTACATGTTCTTGTGTCTACAATTATTATTATTTTTGGAGTTGGTGTCAGCTAATGTAAGTTGATAGTATAATAGGTACTGTACAACACAATTACACACACAGACGCAGCACGGCGGTACGGGTGGGTCAAAGTGCACAGGCGGTTGAGAGAGTGTGTGACTGTGTGTCATTGATTTCATAATTGAAGTATACTCGTATTATTATTATTAGTCCTATTTCCGTACTTTCTTTGTTGATACCGACTCAAAAAATAACAATAATAGTAATATGGAAACAAGATTTATTCACTTTTCAGTACATTTTATTTTCGAATATTTTCTGTTTGAAGTCGGTTTTTTTTGTTAACTATTATTTATTTCATGCTTTTTAGTGAATCTGTTGTTCGATAACTAATTTTATTTGTGTGAATATGGGTAAGCTTGCTAAACACGCTGTTCATATGAGACCTGTCAAATGAGATAAACAAAGAAAGGGAGCACCGCCTATCTCAGAATAGAAAATTTACCTCTAGAGCCATTTTTAATACACTTATAATAGGTAAACAGTGTTACCACCCCTATTCATCCCGTGGGTGTCGTAAAAAGCGACTAAGGGAACAAAGTATGCAAGACGGTCTCATTACAAAGAAAAGGAAAACTTGAAACAAACCATATTGCAACCCGTCTGGCCAGTGTGGTATAGTAGGCCAAAACCGTCTTGCTAAGGAGAGGCCTACGTCCAGCAGTGAACTGTAAAAGGCTGTTGATGATGATGATGATGAATGAGTAAACAACTTGGTTTTCGACAAAGTAACTTTGATGTTATACTTAATTCCAAATGCTGGTGTTTAATCACTGTCAGCTCAAGACTTATTGTATACTTTGTTAATTCTTACAGCTGCACAAGACCATATACTTCAATAAAGATCTCCGTTAGAACATCACTTAATAAGATACATTTACAAAAAAAAAATTTGAAATCGAAATTATTTTTACAAAAACATTTTTATTTTTTAATTTATAACACATTTTTAGTTCGTTCAATAGGCTACCGCGATACACTGAACACATCTGCGTAGCCCTTTAGAGGAAACAGGCGTGATATTTTATTGTACGCCCAATCACATAATTTAAAATCATGCCTGTAATAGATACAATTAAGTAACAATTATATTCATATGATTTTATTAACCATGACACGTTTGTTGTCATTTACTAAAGATTTCCAATGTATACCTCCGAAAACTTCATCAGAACATCACCAAAACAGAAATGGACCACCTCAAAACACTATGATACTCTTCTAAATCATTGTATACAGTTTTCGAACCATTGAAAAGTAGAAATCATCATCAGTGTCGATTACATTGGTGATTTCGATTAAATAAAAAATTATTAAATCGAAATCGATACACCCAGTAACAAGTTATGAGGTAACATAAACAGGTGAAACTAATAAAAACATGTTAAAAAAGCAAAATGAACTAAAAATGTAAGCCATGTTGTATTTATAATATCGTGATTTTTATCAACAGATATGATTAAATGTCATGTTACGTTATACGAGTATGTTAGGAGTATGTTTTTTTTGCTTCGTTTACTATGTATTTCTGGTTTGCAAACACCACAGCTATATTTTCGAAGGTCTAGTCAGAGAAAAGGCACATTAAATAACGACATTTAGCAGACTAGTTAATCTCTCTTAAGCGGTAGGAGTATACTCTTTTTTAGGTTACTGTCTACCGAGCAATTTTAGGAGTTAAATTAGGATTTCAATATGTTAATGAAAGTATTAGAGAAGGAAAGCCAAGTTCTCGAGCACGTCAGGATTTCATCCCTCCAACCTCAAACACACGTTATACTATTTCAACATCAGTGGACTAAGTTCGTTATAAATAGTTCTACTTAATTTCTTGTAGTTTACTTTGGACTTTAGACGAAACTCCAGAGATATATAGTCTCTGTATATAATTATAAATAAATAAATATTTTAGATATTGAGCACACAATGCCATCTAGTCCCAAACTAAGAACTTGTGCTATGGGTGCAACACCACTGATATAAATACATATGTATGTACTTTTTTTTTGTAAATACAAACATGTAATACAAAGAAAACACCCAAATGCCGAAACAAAGATTTGCAAATCGTGCAAACATTTGGTCCGATCCGGGAATGGAACCTCAAGCACAGCAGTCGTATACGCTACCACTGCGCCTCCGAGACAGTCGTTCAGCAGTCAAAATACCGTTTATTTTCATTTATTATGTTGCATATATCAACTCTCTTTATAGTCTATATCCACAAAATATCAAATGACCACGAGAAAGGTCGCACCCTCTCACCTGAATAATTTTTCAACTCATCGTGATCATTAATCTCTTAATACACTATACTTATTTTGGGAGAAATGCTGACGGTAATTAATGGCATGTAATAGCTAATTATTTTATGTCTAAAATAAGTTAGTGTATTGGTAATATAAGAAATTTTAAATACATAATAGAAATGGAGAAAAATGTATAAAAAAGAAGAGAACCCTTGAACTTTTTCGTTAAGAACCGTAATTATATACTTCAGTTTTAATTTATAGTGTATGTGTAATTAAAAAAAGCAGCTACAAAATAGTTCGCAAAACAAAAAATGTTTAAAATTATAGATCCGAGTAATTTTCTAGTGAATAACTGCGGTATTTAGCTACTAGTTACGAATAAAAATTAATTTTAATATACCTGAGAATTTTAATATACAATGAAATATGACCACAATTCTAAAATATTATGTATATCATCGAATAAATTTATAAATTTATGATAATAAATCCAACTTTAACATTTATGCTTCTACGCAAATGAACCGGCTCAATCGAAGTTAGACCCCAGAAATCAAGGCGTTATGGGACCCTCTCATACCATAGGTATGGAATGGAATGTACCACTGGAAAAGGATGCTTCAGAGATCAACTGTTTCTGATCTGCAAGGCACTAACGTCTAAGTGCCAACAACGTGATGACCGGACCATGGACACAGCGCTATACACGCTGGAAGAATCCCGGCATGCGTGAAGCAGAGGCGTGACCTCGTGGCGCTTACCGGAGTAAGAATTCTCTTGGTCAGTAACATGATTGCGGCCATAATACGGAGCGAGAGCGCGTGGTTTCCATCGTCTCTTTCTGCGAGCAGGTTATGCTTGCGAAAGAGATGGTGGATCAGGACCGAGAGAGGTTTAGAACTCTGTCAGCACACCACGCCCTGGAACGGGCCAGGTACCGCAGAAGTCTCAAGCACTGGAGATCTTTCTAGCAGAAGAAAGCCGGGTTGGTGATGCGAGTGCTACGGACTGTGCACACCCTTTTAAGGGCAGAAAAGAGAACATCGGTTCTTACAAGGGCGGGGACCATCTACAAGCCGTAGATGACCTGAGGTACGTAGGGGTTCCAGGGATTTCCTTACTAGGATGCACCTTATTTCCCCGCTTCTTGTACTGAGACAGCGTGCAATTTTTAGTCTGTTCGAGTCCGAGATAACCACCGATGGTAACTGTGAGGATTTTCGCACAGCAATTATAAAAAAGTACCAGAAAGTGTTCAGCTATCAGTTATAGTAAAAGTACAAATTGGGCATCAGTTTATTGCTAATCACAAGTATATTAATAATGATTGGGAATTTATTGAAACTTATTTCAACACACTATACGACATTCAATATAAGACTCCTTAAAATTGAGCCCGTCATTCATCATTGTACGTTGGACTGAGGCAATTATAAGCAGCATTTTATTAAATTGTCGGTAATAACAAGCTGTCAAGATATTCGTATCGTTTTGTTTTCTCAAGGTGAAGATATAACATGACGAACTACGACGTTTCACACGTGTGAAACAACACTATCACCTATCACCACCTATCAGGTTGTGAAGCGATTGATATTTGTTTTATTCATAACAAGAATTTATAATGCTTCTATGTTCCTTATTTAATAGTAGCTGCCTTAAATTTTTTAACTCTGAGAAAGTTACACTTTTCAAAATGTGGAGTAATATCATGATTGCAAAACAAATATTGTTGTTTTGAATAAGTTAGTTGATTGCAAGTCTAGTTGCCCGGTGGAAACATTCAGAAATTCGCCAATGATATTTAACTATTGATTTGACAGTGTCCACAGATGACGGTAGAGATTTACCATCAGGTGACACGTCAGCTTATTTGAACATTCAAATAAATCCCTAGTCAAATAGTCCCTTGGCGTAAAAAAATACATTAAAAAAAACCTTGATTCAGAAAATCAAAATCTGAATGACTTCGTCTTTCTATCGCTTCTTGTATATCACAGATTTGTTTTTATTTATTTAAAGTTGCAAATTTTCGGATACTTGGATTTCTTAAGCCATTCCTTCAGAGTTGAAACGCTAAATACTATTCAGTACGCTATTAACAAAACTACAAGAATTGGCAATCAAACCAAAAGCGTTTATGACAACATGATATTATTTACATATCTAAACAAATATAGAGGTTAAGGAAAATATTAACTTTACTATTAGGACTGGTGTATTCTTTCGGCTTAGTCTTTATTATTTCCTACTCCACAGTAATCTTACGGCGCGACGTCATCACGTGTTAGTAGCCTAGCTGACAATATTTGACCAACTCTACATATACTTTTCGTTATAATTGACAGCAATGTCATCTGATAAAGAATCACTTTATTTATTTCAAGGTTACCTCTCATTTATAAAAAATAAAATATTAACATCTATTTAACATGTCCATATTAAGATTTCTGTAAATAAGAAGATAAACAATATATGTTTTAATGTAATTTATTTCATTGTCTCAAATGAAGTAAATTCCATTTGTCAGAATGTTTCATAAAAAACAAAGTAATGGACCTGTAGTTAGCAATATATGGATTTTTCCGTTCTTCGAGTGAGTCTATATTAAGAGCCTGCCAAAGTGACTCTACTCTGCCTGATGGAAAGCATGAATAGGATCCAAGAGTTGTGGTCACCATACTCATTGCAAACGCAGACAATGCAATATGGTGACCCACACTATGGCGGCCTTGTGAGATACTTTTTCACACCCCACTTGAGGACATAAAAGGCATGACAGTCATCGTGACAGTGTAAGGCTTATACAGTTACCACGATAACTGTCACCCCTGCATCAATGGGCCTCCGGTCTCGCACTTACTAACAAAACACGACAGCACAGATGCTGGCGGTTTAGGTTGGTCTTTTGTGGGAGGGTAGTACTGTCCCGGTCGAGCCGGACCGCTCGTGCTAAAATCCACCTGGCTCTACTACCTAGGAGCCATAGTGAGCCTACTGGAGCCCTGACTCCCTATCCCCCAATTGCAAATAAGTTTATAGGGTAGCATCGCACGCTGTGACTCTCACTCTGTAAATTATAGGTGTCCATGGGTCTGACGACTGTCACTTTTGATCGGGTGACACGTCAAAAAAACACATAGATGCTACTCGAATTCCTTAAAAATAAACGGACAATTAGCAAATTGTATTTCTAAGAAAATCTTAAGGTAAACCATTTAATATTGACTATTATAATTGGATTATGTATGTATGCATCCTTATCTCAATATGAACATGTTTATTTAATAATATAAGCCGGATATCTTTTATTTAAATAAAAAAGTACATGAATGTTGAATAAAATTAATCTATTCGAATAATTATTTCGCACGAAAGGATTAAGTTTATTGTTTTTATAATTTTTTCCCGAGTGTTCATTGTGTGTCAGGTTCACTGGAAGTAATCACAGTGGTTTTCAATCAGTGAGCTGTGCAACCTCTTACATTATGTATATACTGCTATAAGGTGTACCTTGCTATGCAGGTAACTGAATGTAGATGGATACAATTTGCAGTCTAACGTACGTTTTATGTAATAATTTTATTTGAAATCATTTCTAGATTTAATCCGATTGTAACTACAGGAATTATTATAATCGCATATTTTAATGAAAAACACTTACGTGCCGACTGTACTTTTGTGAACATTTTTCATTGATCGTGTTTAAGACCTCGTCTTTCCTGTAGTAGAAGTTTCAAATATTATCTATGATAAGCGTTGACACTTCGTGGTTTATTATAGTAGTTTAAAAACATACTTTTTACGTATTTCATGTTTGAAGGTAATAAACAGTTTATTATAACCGGACATTTTGTTTTAATATAAGAAAGCTAGGAATAGCTAAAAGCTATTGTGTAAATAGTAGCTTAATATTTTTAACGATGAGAATATTAAGTAACACCAATAAAGACTATTGAGCAGATTTTAGTTTTAGTAAAAAAGCCATTCACATTTTTTTAAAGACAACGCCCACATTAAGAATATATCCCGTGTCGCAGAGGTTTTTAAAAACATACGAAGAACGGATACAAGGAACACTCAGACTCAGAACAACAATTTGTTGATCACACAGTGTTAGCGCGGTAGAGAACGGCGTGGTGATCGCTTAAACCCCTCGGCCATCACCCCACCGGGGTTTACGGCGGGGTGGTGTGTCGGAATCGGACCGACTAAAACCACCGGTGTGCCACTCTGCACCGCACCTGCCATAGGAGGGATCCGGGAACAGTTATTACAACATCCTGGTGATCGCTTAAACCACTACGCTAACCGTGCAGTCTCAATCGTTATACTATCGAAATAATCCTACTAAATTCAACCGTTTGTCCAACAGGAGCCGAACGGCCTCATTACTCTTCTATAACTAATAATAATTATTTTATCCAAACTACCCATACTGATATATTTTTAAACGAACATTTTACTTTAGTTAACAAAAATCTAAAGAAGGTAAGTCACCTTTTGACCTTATACTGTCAAAAAATCTGTTATTAAAAAGTTTTGTTTCAGAAACAAAGACTTCAACATTCCTACAGGCCTTTAAATGGGTTATTCAGTATCTCATATAAAAGACAGGCTTTTATATGAGGAAAAAAGGTCTATGACAATGTCTGAAGTATAAAAGAAACAGCCATTATCAGTAACTCTTAAATTTAATTAGAACGTTGTCAACAACAATTATGATGATATTGAAACTAGGTAAGTAATGTACTCATCTTTTTTTGTTTACCTGTCATACGATGTGCTAATGCTGCCTAATATATTGATAGTCTAATTGTATTATAAATAAGATGCTATATTTGTACTCATGTCTGATTAACACATCTTGGTCAGGTTACCAATGTCAGTGAGTTCTTCTAACGAGTTATTTGACTATACCTTAAAAGAAACTCCTAAAAAGGACATTTTGTTATCATTAGGAAGATTTCTACAATCTACGCAGTATTGTTAATACTGACACTTTAGGATTCGTAGTCATAACAAGAAATCTTTATTTCGTCCGTTATCCGTCCGTCGTAGCTTACCTCTAATCTCTGAATTACAAATATTAAAAAAAATGACATACCTAGTTAAAAAAAAGATCTAATTAAGCTGACAAAGTAATAAAATAAAATATTGAATTTTCTTTACATATTTTTAATTGTGGTACAAATAATGATTTTACAAGAAAAGGCCACCATAGTTTGGACCACCATACTGCATTGTCTGCATTCACAATGAGTATGGTGACACCCACTTTTGGGTTCTATTTACGCTTTCTATCAGTCACTGCGGTAGGCCCCGATTAAAAATAAAATAAAATATTGCGGTTACTTAAGAAATATAACTTTCGTAGTTAACGACATATAAAATTGATCTAATTTAAAAATTTCGTACTAATTACATACTCGCGCAAAACAGTTAAAAACTATGTAATACGTACATAATAGATTGCTGGACAAGCACTTGCTTTGTTTAAATGCCTCATTTCATCTTTTTAAATATTTTTATCGCCTCTAGTAAAACAAGAATATGACTTAAATTCTCTTGTTGAGATCACAAAGGAATTATCAAATAATGCTGAAAAATAATCACTTTTCATTTACATTTGACTAAATCCCAGGCAATTATACAATAATAGACAAACGTTACCAATGAAGTACGGTGATAAGTACTAAATAGAACTGATTTGGGCATTATTAAGTAGAGTGTAAAGCGGTGATGATAGGTATCTGATCCACTATTCTTTTATTTTTTCCTTTTACAATATCTTTTACACAATTAGACGAAACATACAACTAGACTATTGACGTCAGTCGTCATTACATGAACAAAACATTTGTTATGTGTTGATCATAAAATACAAGACGTTTTCGTACGCTATGATTATTCAGACCTATTTGAATTGATACTAGTTAATATTCAATTGTATATAACACCAATCAGATATGAATTGTAGGTATGTGTTGGTGGCATCTATCACGAGAATTGAATTATTGGCTCCATAACAGTTATTACATAGAATCTAACATATTCATGTACTAACTAGTTGTACTTGCATTGATTCTGTTTGACATTCAGCGTGGATATGTAAAGTAACCACAATTAGCTCTGTATTGTTGTTGTATAGCTTTTGGCACGGATAGCCATCACGTCGAATGAATTATTGGCTTGTAACAATTCTAAATAGTTCATAGACACTAACTCTAGTAGGTTATGGTAAAATCTTAAGATGGTAGGTGACAGATTACGTAATTAATTGCAATCTGATATTTGGTAGATCCAGCATGAAACAACAATATCAGAGGCTTAGTCACATTAGACAACATAAAAAGTTTAATTTATCAAGTTCCATAGGTAACAATGACGTGACACGTAATAACAGTTATAACAATATTTCCATAGACACCGCTTTATCTACCGTATGATCGGCCCATCGTAAAAGCTTTCTGTCATCTAGTCCAGTGATATGTTGTTACAACGCATGCTATGTTTACACGATAAGAATTAAAGTAAAATTACAATCAGGGAATGATTCAACAAAGATAAGAATAACATGTTTGTAATTAACTTCTTTTAATAGCTTACAGTATAGCGTCAGTCGTTAGCTAGGCACATAACGTTTTATTTGAGCTTTTTGTTCGGCGCATACAAAAAAGAAGCTAAATAATCTTGTGGAGAAACGGTTGTATTACCTTCTGTCTATAATAAACAAGAGATCATCTGACAAGGCTAGGTAATTATATCTAGCATGTCACACACCACACTTGAAATAAGGAAATTGTATGAACATATACTAAAAGAACGATATCTATTATTTCAGAATTGATAATCACTTTGTAATACAGCTCACTCACAGTAACTCAAATGTCTAGGCAATTTAAGTTAAATTAGTTTAAGTTAAAATAAAAACTCCATGCTAAGGAGAGGCCTATATCCATCAGAAGACTGTAAAAGGCTATAGATGACACAATTTGAATACATCAAATCCCTTCCAAATATATCAAAAATATCACCTTTCCCAATTGCTTTTTCTTTTTACCTACGTGATTAGAACCATCTTTTAACATATTATAAAACATGAGGGTATTTGCCAAACTACCGTTAACATCAGCGTGACACTAAAAATCTATTTCATAAAGCGCGCTGTGCATTGTCATCTTATTGTATAAAAAAAGATACCCTCCTTCATGCATCTTCACTTCGATTTGATGTAAATAATTAAATTTGGAACTAGCTAATCTAGAAATCCACATTAAATACACACAAAAAATGTTAACCAAATTGTCTCGTCCGTGTGGTGACGGATTAAGAATACGAAGTGTCACGTAATCCCGTGGGTGTCGTAAGAGGCGACTAAGGGAGCAAAGTTAACACGACAACATCACTGTCAAAGAAGAAAAAATTTGAAATAAACCCCACACCAACCCGTCTGGTCGGCGTGGTATAGTAGGCCGAAACCTTTCTTAGGAGAGGCCCATGTCCAGCAGTGAACTGATAAAGTTTGTTGATGATGATAATTGATGAAACTGTCACAAGAGAGTCTTTTGACATCACCAAACACACTTACGCGTGGTAAGAAACGATTAGCAAAAGAAGGCATTATATTTTAAATTAATAATTAAGAGTGTTAATACTCTTAAAAATTAAACCGTTGTATATACAACCTAACCTTCCAACAAAAAAATTACCTTAAAATAGATATAGCGATAAAAACACCGTGTGAAATTCCAAACACAATGACATAATAGTATTCTTAGAATGTGCAGGGTGATTGTCATTGCTGTAAAATTAGATTTAATGAAATCCATCTCATTCATGGCCTTTAAAGTTTTTGCCGTATTTCTATTATATACCTAGTCTTGCCATAAATATTGTAATAAAGAAAAAAGAAAATTGTTAACTGCAAATAACATTTATTACTTTTACAGTGTGTCAGTTTAATACATAAATATAAAACAATTAAAAATATAAAAAGCTTATTCGAAGTGGTCTCCATTGGCTGCAATACAGTCCTTTAAACGATGAGGCCAGTTATCAATAGAAGCACGCACTCTTTCCATGGGAAAATTCTTCACTGCCAATCGTATAGATTGTTTTAGGGACTCCAAATTATCATGGCGTTTAGAGCAAGCTGTACTCTCTAAAACTGACCACAAATCATAATCCAGCGGATTAAGATCGGGACTAGACGACGGCCAGTCTTCAGCTCTGATGAAGTCCGAAACGTTCGATTCCAACCAAGACTGCGTGGACCGAGCTTTATGACCCGGCGCCGAGTCTTGCTGGAAGGACCATACTTGGTTATTGAACATGGTGATGTTAAGGGGCTTAACTACCTTCTCAAGAATGGTATCTTGATACACTTGTGCCGATGTTTTGATACCTTTTTCACAAAAATATGGCTCAGTCACTCCTTCATAGCTAACACCCCACCAAACCATCACTGAAGTCGGATAATGTCCACGTTGCACTCTGTCGACTAATTGGGAAGCTTCCTTAGAGCTTTGAGCATAAATACGGTCATTTTGTTTGTTAAAATGTTGCTCAATTGTAAAAATTTTCTCATCCGTAAACAAAATTTTTCTGTGACCTCCCTTTGCGTACCGCTTCAGTAGTTGTTTCGATTTTACCACCCTATTCTTCTTTAAATTATCAGTTAAGAAATGGCCAGTGCGTCTCTTATAGGCTGCAAGTCCTAAGTCATCTTTTAAAATACGCGACATGGTTCTAGGTGCTATCTTCATTTCCCGAGATAAAATCTTTTGCTTTCGGACAGGATTTCTTCGAATTCTTTCCCTTACTGCTTTGACCACCTTTTTCGTACGAACACTACGTGGACGGCCAGATCTTTTTCTGTCACAAACAGAGGAGGTCTCATTGTACCTATTAATAGCCCGGTACACAAACATTTTACTAATACCAAGTGTATGGAGAGTTTTAAAAATTGCATTTGGCTCCATACCTACTTTGTGTAATGCTATCACAGCGATTCGGTTCTCTTTATCACCCCACACCATTTTAATATCGCAAAATATTTTACAATGTATTGGCGCCAAAATGAGAAAACACAATGAACAATCGTATAAAAATGACAGATTCGAAATTCAAATGTAATATTTTTTTATAATTAAGTGTAACAGTATTTATGGCCAGACTAAGTAGATAGGTCTACGAACTATAGTTATTACAGTTCACAGACCTGAATGATTATGCTTCAAAGCACGATAATGAAATAGTCATGCGAAAACTTTGTGGAAATAAATTCGCCAATTCATTTTTAAGTTTAAAGAAAGTAGATGTTCAGGCATCTGTAAAATCCTTTTAAAATATTATCACAGCATAATGTAGTATGAAATCGTTGGAACTGCCGTTCTGGTCTGATCAATTAACTCTGCTTATTTTTATTGGGATGGTCAAATTTGTTTACGACTTGCATCAGTGATATGGATGCATTTGGTTTACGGTCATAAGTAAAATGACTACCTTTATGTTAATGCAGAACTCTTGGTGGATGTGAACTAAGTGCTTTTCTTCACAAAAAACTAAATTGTAGTTTTTTGTATTAACCTAGTTAACATATTGTTCTTGTCACCTCACCTTTGAGATAGATCTGGATAGCTTAGTCAATCATGATCCTAGCCCTAGGAGTCGGAAACAATTTGAGTATACGAACACTAGAGTAAAAAGTAATCATTTATATTTAACATTTTGTAACAAAGTTCGCCAGGCATATCAACAAGTCAAATTAAACAAATCTACTTTGTACTTTAATGTTTAAAGACCATTAGTACCTTTGAAAGAAAAGAAAAATAAAGTTGGGGGACAATAATACAAACATAAGCTGAGAGCCACTGGACTCACCAAGTACAGTGATGGCCAAAGATCATGACTTACTAAAGACCACGATCACTGTTGACAAAGGGGAGGGAACGACTACAACTGTATGTGGAATGGCAGTCATAGTAATAGGTACTGTATTATTTTCTCAGTTAACATAACACAACACGCTTATCCTTAACTTTTTAACTGTGAAGGTTAGTCTGTTTGTTTATTCACCAAGGCTACTAGCTACTCAAGTGACCATCACATTGTTTTGTGTAGATAATACTTAAATTTGAGACCATGCTTAAAGACAAATTATTGACAAATCATCATTAACTTTTAACAGCCTTTAACAGTCTACTGCTGGACTCTGGCCTCTCTTTACGGTTGTTTCAAGTTTTCCTTTTCTTTTTTTTTTCTTTTTATTTATCAAGTAATTAAGTGTATTTTTAGTTCTACATATTTGTAGACTTCAGTGTTTTCAAAAAGAATGCTTTAAAAAGTTTATGCTTTTTAAGATTATTTTGTTTATAACTAAATATACACTGCGTTTAATTTTAATGACAATATCTAATTATAAACATTATAACGTGAAATGTTTATTTTATTACATAAATAATCTAATAATTTTCCTAATGTTTCATTTGCCCGTAGCCTTAAGTAAGGAAATATACGATATTTTTACGACTAATAATACTGTGACATGACTGTGATTAGTTTTAGTGATTCAACAAAATAAAGAACCAAATATACATGCTACCAGAACTACAAACGATAAACGAGAATACATCAAGAAGTTTCCGTATAAAAAAATAAGTCTTGGGTAGTCTGTCGATGTAGTTGTATATCAATTACACAACACCTTAGTGTGTTGTGTCCTTAAATACTTGATGATAACATCGCATAAATACATATATTTTTGACAACTCCTTACAAGTTAACACATCGTAAAACAAAGATTAGCAGGTTCTTGTTAGGTTTTTATTTGTATTACTTACAATTACACGTGATATTCGCCTTCATCCGCGGTTTTGCATGTGTTTACGTACATTTTGGTAATCAAGTACTGCTCTTAAGTACCTATAAATTGTTTTTGAATGTATAGTTCCTTATGTACTTTTTTGTTTCCTTGATGTGCATGTATTTCATGATTAGCGATTCACTAGTTAAGGTGCGAATACATTAGGTTTCAAATTATCATTCACGTTTATAACTTTGGCTGTTTACATATATTTGTCTTTCATAAATTTATTTGAAATGTCAAAAGAAAATAATGAGATATTCATGTAGTTTGAACCTGGTTTTTATTTGAAATCATCGCCTAATGATTTCTTGCAAAATAAATACTAGCACACAATGGACACATTATTTAAGAACAATAACATATAATATATGATAAGTTTTATTTGAGTTTATTTTATTCTTTCATTTGTAAATGAATGTACCTAAATAATATTTTTCTACAATTAAAATACCTAAATGAAAAAAAATGTGTTATATCGTATAATTATTCTAATGTATCCACCAACACGTAGTGCTAAATTTTGATCGCTACAATGATTCAGTCAGTTTTTTCAGGCAGTCGATAGTCCTTGAAGCGACAATATATATGTAATCATGTTGTAACATAACAACAGTATAACATAACAATATTATATTCATCTTAATGACGTATCCACAGCGCGTCGGTATTCCCAACATCCGGTTCAGACACGCGAAGGTGCAAAAAGAATTTTATGGTACGTACACATAAAGCATTATATGATTTGAACTTATTCGTAGTTAAATTTATATGTGATGATTTGGATATGGATGCTGATTTTCAGGGTCAGTGATTTTCTATAGGCAAATGTCATGTAATTGAAAAATTAACGCGATAAGTATAATTGTCAAAAACCATAGCAACCGTATACATACATACACTCAATTATACATTTTTATTTTCAAGGGCTTCAATAGAGGGATATTAAAATGACCACTGTTTGCTAACTGTAATTTCCTAATCACTTGTGTAACTCTGCAATTTTCAATATGTATATATGAAATTTTAAACATAATTTAATGAAATTTGACAAGTTGTTTTTGTTTTTGTTGGAACGCGAGATCAATGAGAATCAATGAGTGCAGAGCAGCTGATTAAGGCTGTTCTAATAGGAATTTGAAAGCTTGCAAAAATGTTTATAATAAATAAATAAATTACCTCATATACAGCTGTCTGATGCCCGATTAGGCAGAGCCTGTGCTATGGTAATTAGGCTACTAATAAATATACTTAAATATTTCTAAATGACATATTATTGATCTAATTTGACTTAGAAATTAATTAATTAAATTAATGAAATCTAGACCACATTGCAGAGACAATTTGAATGAATTTTGAAATAGAGATCTTGAGGTCGTTGTGTCCGGTGAAATTTTTACGAACGTAGATTTGAGTACGCTTTTTAATATAAATATTTTTTGAATATATCTTAGAACTAATGAGTATTTTCGATTGAATGTGCTTACATTCATGACTTCCATTTGAAATACACTTTATATTTAAAAGAATAATTCTTAGGGCCAACTGTATATTACTTGTCGCCATGTAATGACACTTAGGAATGCAGCAGCGACAGTAAATGCAAGTGAAACTCTTGGAAACTACTTATTTTTAATAAGTTGTGTTATTTTCCATTATTCAACATTTTTTTTGATAAAACTTACTTACGCTTACACATTTATAATTCTTTCTTTTCGGTATTGATCAGATTGAATTTTTCCACGTTTTTTAATCTTAATTAATCTAATGTAGTTTTAACAGTTATGTTTTCATATAAGGTGGACCACGAATTGTTTATTTACAAGAAAGTGTAATTAGTTTGATTTCATTTCTTAAAACTTACATCGTCCAAATGACCAATGTTTCGACGTTTTTGCACTCTTCTAAGCAAGCATTGAAATTTTCGAATACTCGTCGGTCTCTTTAGACCGCAAGATCACCGACATCTCTACCCTATTTTTTTCTTTTAGTTGACGTAGTGTATTTGATTTTCGTTTATTGATGTAGACACGATTCTTCAAATAAATCCGTAAAAAGAAATCTGCTGGGAATAGATTTGGAATTCGGGGTAGCCATGAAATAGCGCCTCGTCTGGAATTCAGCTTTTGTCATATCCTTGACCACCGGCAGGGGCTCATCGCATCTGTGACAAGTGGTTCCATCTTGTTGAAACCATATTTTATGGTTGTAGCCAGAAAATTCTAGTAGCAGCGGTCCCAAGAACTCTCGTTACATGTTTGCACGGGATGTCAGATTCAAATGTTAACAAATTCTTGGCCCACCCATATAAAGTTATTGAAATACTTTTGAATCATTTATAAATTTAACTCTCATTTTCAATCTCTTTATATTTTAGAAACTAAAAGATGTGTTCATAATTAAATGTTAAAGCTCTAAGGTTGTAACATATTAAAATTTGTCAATTTGATATGATGCTTCCTGTAAAATTCAAATCAAGAAAAAATAAAATTAACAATTTTAATAGTGTGTGTCATAATAAAATGAATTAAATAGCTTCCAAACACATACATTAACTACGTATACATAGATAACATGTTTAGACAAACAAGTTGAAGAAAACAACAAAAAGAAACCAATATAGTTTATGCGAAATGATATTAGATATATTTGTGTTTTTTTTTGTTTTATACATTTTTATCTCAATA
Source organism: Hypercompe scribonia (assembly GCA_949316085.1). Lineage (NCBI taxonomy): Eukaryota > Metazoa > Arthropoda > Insecta > Lepidoptera > Erebidae > Hypercompe > Hypercompe scribonia. Next base: position 5,829,203 of record OX438972.1, on the reverse strand, counting down.
ATACATATATATATATATGCATTTTCAATTGTTTGTTATGGTTTTCGACAAAATTTTGAGTGCACTGTCCAGACAATGATATATTAAAGAATAAAAACTAGAATTCTAGTAATAAAAACATCAACGCGAGCGAAGTGTCAAGGCCAAAGCTATAATATTATTATATAAAGATTCTTTAATTAATCTCTTTTATTTATTACAAAATAACTCATTATTTGTGTTCCTTTAATAAGAACAGTGTATATACATATACCTTATATTTATTCCTATATAATATACACCACCATAAATAGTACCACCAGGTAGTAGAACCACGCTGATTTCAGCACGAACGGGCTAGCTCGACCGGAGTAGTACTACCCTCTCACAGAAGACCATAGACTTAAAACGACAGCATCCACGCTGTCGTGTTTCGGTATTGAGTGTGAGACCGGAGACCCATTGATGCAGGGGTAACAGTTATTGTGGTGATAGTGCAAGCTTTACACAACCACGATGTCTGTTATGCCTTTTACGTCTCCAAGCAGGGCGTAAAAAGGTATCTCATTAGGCCATCATAGTGTCAATCACCATATTGCATTTTCTGCATCCACAATAAGTATGGTGACCAAAATTTTTGGATTCTATTCATACTTTCCATCAAACAGAGTAATCACTTTGGCAGGGACTAAAATAAAAAAAAATATGAATACAGCACACGTAGACTAACAAGTCGACGACACTGGGTGGGGGGGGTCCTATCATATAATAATATCAGCGTTGCAGCGTTCAAACTACAAAAATATGCTGAGATAGGTGCATTTTTCTGTCATTGCACAGGACATTATGAGTACTTGTGCCACTCTCTTTTACTCTATTGATTCATTTTAACCATGTGTTGTCCTGTAAATGTTAGAATAAATGATTTTTATTTTATCTTATTTCTAACATCATGTCAAAATTAAACTTAAATGATAAGACAGATAGTCAAACCAGTTTGATCGTTATTTTAATTTCGAATATCATCGTCTGTATATTTTAAATGTTACGTTTATAAACATTCCTTGAGGTGACGTAGTGTTACGTTTGACTTTTCCTGTTGAGAAGATACTTAAAACAACCGGTTAATAGAAGGTGATATTGCTGTATTTGACGTAATAGCAATGGTTTCAATAAAAATTTTCGCTTTCCTTGTCCTAAGTAGGCTTTTTGCGTCATGGTTTTTCGATAAGACCAGATGGGTAACTTTTCAAGAGGAAAATACAAATGAAAACCGGTAGAGGCCCCTCTTTATCTGTTGAGTAGAAAATACAGAATAACCGAGAAAGACAAAATTACTGGGGATGAAAGTTAAAACGATGTAACAAGGTTCACGGTTTCACGATTTTCAACAAAATTTAATCTTCTATCGAAACATATTTAAATATTCTACATACAATAATTTTCTAGAAGTTTAGTACCAGGTTATCTCTATTCTTACTTTCTCAAAGTCTTTTTATGTGCATTAAAGAGCACTAATTCATTTCAATCAGTTCTGGCTTTTGGCCAAATCTTTATGTGCATGAGATCCTTTTTATTTGACATTAAGACAAACTATAAAAAGATTCATTAAAAAGGTAACATATCAACAAAACTCATGAAGAAAAGGTATACATTTATTTGACTTGATTGCTCTCCGAAAAATTTGGGGTTATGTGGAAAATGGACGGCAATTTTTTTAGTTTTATTAGCTAAAACTTTTACAATTAACTTTTTCGATAGGAAGCATAGTTTCATTAAAAATCATGTGACGCCAGTAAAAGTTTATTTCATTTCGAATCTCGGTTCGTATTTAAGGATGGCAACACATGTTCATTAAACAAGAAAATATCTGTAAAACTTATCTGCACTTATCTATTTAACTACTGTTAGTTTGAAAACTTAAATAATGTACTGATTGTTTATGATTTTATTCCATTATGACCATGTTATCGATTATTAGTTAATCTTTGGACGCCATAACTGTCAACCGCTAGTCATATCTGGAGACCCGACTTCAAAAGAAAATATGAAATTCCAGACCTACATAACAACTTGCTTGTTTTAGATATTGGAAAAGTTAAAACAAATATGTACGATAGTCTTTAGTCATCAGCTCCTAATAAAGAAAGAAATCGTCAACAAAGAATAGACAGACACATGTCAAATGTATTTCCAGGTGAGGCACATAAGAAGTATGATTCAGAATAATTCCGAAATCCGTAATATCTTCAACAATTTTCCCTAATTAATACCATCAGCTCAAAAGTTTCAGGCATTTGCATATTGAACTGCTAAGTTTGATCGTATCAGGCTCCATGTTTTGATTAGATGGAGGCATGGAGGTCATGCTAAGAGAAAGGATTCGGTCTAATTGTTCATGCACCTGCTAGTAAAACGGGTAGGATATTAAATTATATTAATAACTATGTAAATTACAGTAAGTAAGAATAATGGAGTATTTCTTAGGACTAGTCCTAACTTTCTAAGTAATATTAAATGTGAAATTGAGTTTATTTCTTTGTGACGTTAAGTCTTATCATACAGTTTGAAAAAAATTCATTAGAAGTACCGAAAATGACACAGGGTGTATTTTATCCAGTATATAAAATAGTATCAGATAGTTAACGATATTTTGGTTAATCTCTTTTATAAATCTGAATTTGTTTTAATATATCATAAGTTTATTTTTAAATTAAAGAACTGATGAAGTAAAGAGAAAAGACAGAAAATACAAAGGGTAAAAATATAAGGAGGTCGTAAATTAATTGTGTTAACAAAAAAGGTTATTTAAAAATAACTTGAAATTATGGTATCGTAATTAACTGTAACAAAAACACATCACTTTTGTTACGTCGCGTAATTAGCTTTGTATTTAGTACGCAGACTGACATATACAAGTACTATTTTCAGACACGTGAAATGATTTTTAAAACAATTCCATGTACTAGTAATTTGACAACGTGTACTAACAAGGTGTTCGAGAAACTAACTCATTATTGAAAAGAGGCCCTCAACAAAGCTTTGTTAATAAATTAACAAGTTACATGTATGGTTTTCTCACGGCCGTCATCGCGTCCTCTAGTTATGCCGGTTTTTTTAATGTACTTGTTGTAACTTTGAAACGGTTGTTGATGCAAGTAAGATGCAAATGAACATGACTAAAACAAATGAATATAGTTGAAAATAAATGAAGATTGGATTGGACAACAAATGAAAATCACTACACGAACACAGCAATTTTCGCCCATTATGACATTTCTTTTAAAACTTTTTTTTTGGGCTGTACGAGTATACAATGGTACATATTAAAAAATCGAAGAAAGCAATTCTCGATTATGTACTTTCACAGTATCTAAGTTTTTTTATACATTTATATTTAATTGTATTGATAACCACGATAAAGGCTTAACCTAGTGTGGTTATCTTTGTTACACAAATAATGTAAATCTGGATTTCCAATAAAATTATTACTATCCAATTATCACGTTTTAAATGGAGTACTGTAGAAATTCAATTGGTAGATAAAAAGGTAAGTATCTATTTAAAAAAGTACTAAAGAAGTCGCATAAATATATAGAAACTAGTATTTAATTATTTTTTTCTATATTAAATATCAATTAATGTCTGTTCAAACAAATGTTAACGACCACTATCAAGGCGGAGCATAGAGTGTGAAGAATCTCCGAGCTACGAGAGGTACCACAACCGATTGAGTAGTGTGTAATGGGAGAGGCCTATGTCCAGCACTGGACTGTAATAGGCTACTGACGATCATGATGAGACTCATATTTAGTTATAGTTGACACATAATCAACTGAAACCGATTTAACATAACATTATTCCATCCATTACTAATTCACCACAATCAAAAATATGTTAGTATCCCACATTCATTAAAAATAAAAAAGATAATAAAAACATTATACAAATGTCATAATGCCTCTATTTGCACAAGAATAATCTAGTATTTATTTGTAAATTGGATCTAAGTATTCCTAGTTAGAGCTTGAACACTGATTCAGAGACAATAATTCAATATATTGTTACAACTTTCAACTTTTACAATTTAAGGTACTTACTACCTGTAAATAGCATCAACAATGCCACATATTATCAATTATAACTTATTCAGAATATAAATTCATTTGTTTCACCATTGTTTCAGAACAATGCCTTATGTTGTAACTGTATAGTTCATTGTTTCTGATTGACTTTCAAATAATCATGATTACGTTGATTGTATCATTACTTGTACTCTGTTATTATATTATTAGACATAGTTTTTTATCAGTGACTATATATTATAATTGCCTCGTTGGTCTAGCGGTTAGCGTATACGACTGCCGATCAAGAGGTCTCAGGTTTGATTCCCGGGTCAGGTCAAAAAGTATTATTGATTTTTTCTGGTTACAGAGGATTTAAAAAATGAGATTGTAACTGCCATGCCTCGGAGAGCACATAAAGCCGTTGATCCTACGCCTGATCTCTCTCGTATCGTATCGCATCGGATAACCGTCCCATCCGATTGTGAGAATGAGGGGACAGAGAGTTCACCTGTGTTTGCGCACACACTTGCGCAATATCTCCTGGTTTCCATCTGGGCTGCCGCGGTTAGGAGTACACCAAATTAGCAGGACATTAAAAAAATTCATTTGCCATTTCATGGGTATGCAAATACATGTGATAAATGATATGATAAATGCAAATAAATAGCAAAATTTTATTTTACAATCATCATTTATTAATGAGTTTTTTGTATCTACTGAGCAAGACTTGCACTTCACCAGTCACAGGGTTAGATAAGATTTAAAATAGTATCGCGCTTTATCTACGGAACTAGTTAATGTGGATTGATTCGTTTGTGAATTGTAAAGTTAAATATATTATTTTTTTTTTTAATAATAACATTACACTGGGATTAATATCAAACAAGCTTTTGACTTCGGTTTTATTTGTGTTACTATACATTTTGTCAAACAATTCGAAATTTAGACTGGCTTGTTCACACTTGAACGACTTCAAAATCTACATTACTTTCTTAAGCATCTATGTTAATATTACAAAGCTAAGAATTTGTTTGTTTGTTAGGTTGAACACGTGAATCTCAGGAACTACTGGTCCGATTCTTTCAGTGTTAGATATCCCAGTTATCGAGGAAGGTTATAGGCTATATTTCATTACGTTAGAACTTAAAGGAGCAGTGTATCAATGAAAAATATAGCAAAAACGAAAAAAGTTATTCTTCTTGAGGGCTTCCATTCTGTGAACTGCGTAAACGGTTAAAGTTTCGCTAAAACAATGTACGAAATAATTGTTCTCTCTTAGAATCGCCGCACTATAACCTTTTCTATGGCAAACAAATTTGAACACGCTGTTTAACGTTATGTTATGGGTGGTAAGGGACGTAGATGAGATTGCGCGGGTTTGCTCATTTTTCTACAAAACTACGGGTTGTTTGTAAAATATAAAAAAAAAAACAAACCAATACTTTAGAACTTTGGAAACTTTTCACTTTTCATTTATGATAGTGTTTTTAATAATCGTAAACATTTTAACTTTATGTGAATAATTGTTACGTTGATGTCTTCTTTGACCCGATTTAAGGTGACTCTATATATACATAATACGAGGAGAAATGTTCAAAATATTTTTTATCGAGACACTTGTGTCTGTAAGCACACAAATTTGAAGATGCATGTGTTTTTGCCAACAAAAATGTTATAAATTACCTAATTGGTCAATAAATCCGTTCAAAAAATATCGCGATATTGTAAATAGCCAATCAGGATGAGGAAAATAAAGTCAAACAAAACAATTGCGTTCATTATCAGTCACAGCGATCAAGTCCATTCAGCCGCCGCAGAATGGAATGAGTAATCGTACTTCATACGAACGTGATCGGTGTGATAGATACCTTGTCCCTGCGGGTGGGCTAATAAATAAATTGAAACTGGATGCAAGTTCAGCCACGGTAAAAGATAGTCATAATTATAGCCGTATGCCTAAATTATTTATACATCTATTATTAATCATTTTAATTTCAAATCTAAAATGTGATTTTGTGCTTGCCCTCTGTGCTTATAATTACGTTGACACATTGTCAAGCTTTACTTACGGGGGAGCCCTGCTACCCATAATACAAGTTAAATGTTATCATGAGTGCCAAAGTTCAACTACCACTTGTGCCTCGAATATTTGTTGTTTATTTATATTAGTTGAAGTTTCTATAAAAGTGGTATTAAACAAATTATTATTATGTTATAGCGCAAGAACACTATCCAATTATTTGTTTCTGTGTTAGAATCTGTGGTTTAGTGTTTAGTAATCAACTAAATACTTTTTAAAACGAAACAAAGTGATATTTAACATTCAAATGGACACGTAAATAACATCCGTTGATGATATATTTTTTTAAATTCTTATGTGTTCCAACTAGTTAGTTGTGGTGAAATCTACATATCTATAACTACCGAATCTTGCATTATGCAAATAAAACCTTAGGCCGAGTATTATAACCTTTAAGAACCTTTATCTTAGTAATTATACAGTTACATTAAACCTAAGTTTTAATGATACTGATACTCCTAACTCCAAGATTTTACCAACGACGACCAGCCTCAACGGAGACCAACCAACTACGCAAAGATGCACTTTCTGTTCCCTCACTCACACAATCCGATGGGACTGTTATCAGAGTTGACCGGAAAAAATTCAGGCGTACGACCGACCGCTTTACGTGCTCTTCGAGACATGGAGGTTAAGATTCCGACTTCCAAACTACGGGCTGCTATTAAATATTTCTGTAACCAGAAAAACTCATTTTTGAGCCGACTCGGGCAACGATCTCGAGACCTCTCGATCGGCAGTCACATACGCTATAAAAGTTATAATTATTGAAACGATAATCTAATACAAATCGTGACAAAAATTATGGACGTAGATATATAATCCTTCGTCGGGTGTAGTCGGGCAATAAAAAACGCAAGGTTTTATTTAAGTTCTTAGAAGATATACTTAATTTTTTTGAATAGCAATATAATCGATACTGATCTTCCGTATAGTCGTGTCTTTTCCTTAAAAACTATCATCTTGAAGGTATTAAACGTTAAAATGCGTCATTGTCTTCTGAAAGATTGACATTGTTTAGTTGATATGCTAAGTGAAATCAAGTTAACAAATATTTTTTATATTTAGCTTGGAACTTTATACTTAATAATCATTCAAGAGAAGTCGCCTGCCGATAACGATTTATATTCGCATTGTGCTAAGTGCATCGAACTCTCATTGCATTGAAGTAACATGCATTTTCAATGCAGTTGATAAAACTTTAAACTTAGAAGTAGAAAATAAAAACTTTAAAAGCTATTAGAAAACTAGAGGTATCAATAATGCTGATATCAATTTTAAATTGAGATTTAAATATTTGAAATAATTTTAATTTTGGAACATAAGTTATGTACCACGGCCAAACTTATTATTAACACGAACATTTAGTAAAACAAAACAATGTCATCTTTACAAATAGTAAGATTTTAATGATTCAGTATGTTACTAAACGTGTCGATCTTTTACTTAAGAACTCACTGACATAAAATGTGTAACGCTCTTGGCTAAAATATTATAACATGCCATTATAATTACAAGTTATCTACATACATATTATTATGTACCGATAATATTGCTGTTGACGTATGCTAACGAGACTTTCCTTTGAACTCGTTTTAATTACAATCTTATATCGATACCTGCCAGTTTTGTAAACACAAGACAAAGACAAGACGGCAACATCCTCATTACCAGATATTACTTATGTCGGCTTAATAAAGCCTTTGTGGAGATAACAATGTATTATGTTGCCTTATTCCCGTCATTTTTCTAAGACAGATCATTATTTTTAAGTCTATTTATTCGTTATATAAAGGAAAATTAGTGTCGGTGTCTCATGAAAACTTGTCAGACTGACAATGATATTTTATAAAATCACGGTGTAGATTTCTGTTTTAACAATTTTTATGCGCTCTTCATATTTTTTTATACTTTTTATTTATGGTTTGATTACGCTTAAGTTTCATTATTAAAACTCATTCATTAGTTAACTGCACGGTTGGCCTGGCGGTTTAAGCGGTCGCTGCCCCCACGCCGCTCTCTATTGCGATGAGTGTTGTGGATTCAAATCCCACATGGGACAACACTTTGTGTGATCCACGAATTGTTATTCTGAGTCGGATGTTCTTTGTGCCTGTTTCTTGTACGTTTGTAAAGTCTCCCGCGACACAGGCTTTATTTCTAGTACGGGCGTTGTCTTTAAAAATAATAATAATAAGGGTTGGATCAAGGGTCTGATGCAGAAGGCAGTACTCCTTGACACGGCCCGTATTGTGAGGAGGTTCCTGTCTCTGTAGCCCTAACCACCGGTATCTTGGCCCTGTACCCGATGTCGGTGGTCTACTATTTTTTATATTTTTAAATATGTATTTTTTATTTTTTATATATTTAAAAATGTAATCAATATGTATATTAAATGTAATAAAGAGAATAATAATAATGATAAAGATATGGAAAGTACCAGTTAAGAATTACATTGTGTGATTAATATTTACCACTTAGAAGAGACCGATTAAGTAATCTAGTCTTAACCATACCCGAAAAGGCTGTAAACCCACAAGTTGCATCTCACGCTAAGGTGAGAGGCGGAGTCAATCAAGCGTGACACTGTATTACAAGGGGTGGTCTTAAACTTCAGGGCATCACAAGTATTACACAAAATATTAAAAACAAATGACTGCTTTAATTTATGCAGTTGTGAATATATATAAAATATGGTGCCACATACTATTATCACGTACGTGGCTTGCAAGAAAGGCAGAGGGTTGACTGCTAAGCCCGACTTCTATGGATTTGATCCCACATATTGTGTGTTGAGCACGATTATTTATTCTATATCTGGATGTAATTTATCTATCCTATTTCTTTTCCATTTGTTCAGAAATATAAGTGTCCGGATGCCGTTACTATAGTTGCAGCATTTTACTAAAATCTACCACTTCGAGGATAAAAAACTATATTATAAAAGATACAAATACAAAAAACAGAACAATACAAAATCTATTACTCAGCACGTTTAAAATAAACCAACAAACCTCTATTTCGTAATGAATACTTATTATCACCCATAACCTATTTAACATAATTCAATAACATACTGAACTCTAATCATTATTCTAAAGCTATCATGTACTCGTATTTGATATGCTAAAATAAGCACAGTTAATTTCAAGGACCAAATAGTAAATACTTGTAACTAAATGGAAAAATGTACCAAATTTATTATTAGATAATAGTTCACAAATTAGTTAAAAATATATATTATTACCACATAGGTAATAATAGAAAAAATACCTACGGAATGTTTTTAAAATATCAGAAATATTTAAAAAAAAAGAATTAAAATAGTGATAATGGTTTCGTATAAATACTGGTACTCTTAAGAGGAGCTGGTCAACAAATTGACAACAACTACCTGCTATCTCTTGCTATAGGTCCAATATTCCTCATAGTAATAAGTTAAAAGCCGATTTATTTATTTATTTTATGAATCCATCAAAGTGACTCTACTCTCCCTGATGGAAAGCATGAATAGAATTCAGAAGTTGTGGTCACCATATTCATTGCGTATGCAGATAATGCATAATAGTGATCCACAGGATGGCGGCCTAGTGAGATGCTTTTTCACGCTCCACTTGGGGACGTTAAAGGCATGACAGTCATCATGCCATTGTAAAGTTCACGGCCTTACCACGATAACTGTCAGCTCTGCTTCTACGGGTCTCCGATTTCTAACTCACCAAAGAAAGACGACATATACGGTCGTTTAAGCTTAGTCTTCTGTGAAATCTATATGGACAAAAACGTGTCCTGGGCTCCCCAAATTGGTGAAGTTGGTCAAAAATTATGTGCTGCAGCGGAGCCACTGCAAAAACTCTAATTTTCTTCCCACCAATACAATATATAGATCTTACCGACGAATAACTGAACAAACTTGAGCGTTTCCAAAATGTCTGCATAAGATTTATATTCGATATATGTAAATATGATCACATCTCTGAGCATCTTGTTAATCTCAAATGGTTACCTAGACCTTCACCGGAATTTTCATATTCTCTCTATTTTAAAGAGTATTCAGTTCCTTTGACATTCACCTGTCTATTACAAACAACGTTTTGAGTTCCTTCACAATTCACACTGCAGGCTTCTGAGATCGTCGGGCAATCTGAAGTTGAAAATACCTAGACTTACCACAAAATTTATTGACAAGTCCTTCTCGGTGCGAGCAGTTAGACAGTGCAATAACCTACCTGAGACGATTAGAAAATCTAAACCTTTGCAAACCTTCAACATAAAAGTAATTAAATATTACTTGATAATGTAAAGGCTGCAAAATAAATTTTTGTTATTGTTAATGTGGTAGCTCATGGATTATTCTCATTGTGTATATTTCTACATGCATCTATGTGTTACTGGTATGTAAGTATCATCATCATCATCATCACCATCAGCCTATTATAGTCAGTTAGTAGCATGTATACTGTAAATATACGTAGCTTTATATATTTGCAGGTTGCCTCGAAGTGATCGCCGTGAGCGATAAGATCACCTATTGTAATATACGAGTATATTATGTACTAAATGTAGATATCCATCTGTCTTTACAAAATTTCTACTAGTAGTGTGCAATGAAGTTGTATTAATAAATAAAAAAATAGACAATACAAATGGTATGTATGTAAAACTCATAGTATTTATGTTTGTTATTTAGTAAGGTTTGTCTTTTAATTGTCAAATACTTAAGTGTTGAGTATAGTTTAACTAATATTTAAGTACCAACAATGGTTCTTAAATGGCTGAATAGCCGTTTTAAAATTCTGTGTGATTGCTTAAAGTAAGAGACGTAATTTTATCAACTTAAATTAGATACATTAAAATTAGATCCTCTTTCGCACGAGACATTTTTTTAATTAACTTTGAATTTTTTTAATTCGTTGTGCCTTGCACTCCTGAAAATTAAGACTGGCAACTCAAATTGAAATTTCTATTATACCATAAGAACAAAGTTAGCGAGATAGGAATAACACAAGCGTAATTAACTTTTAAAAATGACTCTTCAAGTTTTGCCCTAAAAATAATATTGCGTACTTTTCCTAGTGGTCTCTCCATTCAGCTGGATATACGGGCAAGCAACCCTGAAATGACCTGACCCATCCTTTACAGGAACTCTTTTGGACTATCCTTTTTTACCTTAATTTTACTTCTTGTTTGAATACGATTGCATTTTCAAGAAGTATTGACAGGTGTCAAGATATACCGGGATAAACTGACTTAATGTTTTCATCCTTTCCACCATGTTTTCATCCTTTCCACCAGGCAGAGTAGCATTTTGGCAGACTAGTACATAAAAAAAATCGACTCATTATTGTATCTTGCAACGATCCCCAAATTAAGTTGAGAGATGGAATAGCAAAAACATTATGATATCAGGTGAACAAATCCTTATTAATATTAAAATTACTAGTTTATTTGTAGTGCATACATTTTTTTAATTTTATTCTTCTGTTGTTTCAATAAATTAATTGTCTACTAATTAATTTATTGTTTACTTAATTAGTTCCGTCTTTTCATCCCCAAAAAAGTGCTGTTAGAAAGAGAAATATAATTACTATGTAAACTAAGCCCGAATCATAAGATAGCAACCAACATTTAAAATAAGGTACATCAAAATAAACATGCTGCTGTGCCCGTGTCATCCAGAAAGGGTCGGAAACCACAACGGTTGAAAAGTAAATATTACTTCTTAGCGGACATTTCGTTGTCATATATCGTTCTGTGGTGGCAGGTTTTCACCCTGTAGCTACCATAAGTCGCTGTCGATTTTTAAGGTATTCCGGGTCCTCGCTTATAACAGAACACTATGTTGATTAGCAGCTTCGATTTAAACAATTATTGTGGCTTAAAAGCCATTACTATGATCTAATGATCATCTTAAGAGCAACTGATCATTTATATTAAATTAAAATTCCTATTCAATTTTTTGGATTAAATATTTTCCACTACGTATTATTTCATATGACGCTTCACATCGAACTACGAACTGACTTAGTGTGAGTTAGTGAGTTTGCTAGTGTGTCTGTGTGTGTGTGTGTGTTAGGTCAAATATTATGTAAGAAATGATCTAAGCCCGAGTCCAGTGATATACACGTCTTTCTTTGTAACAGCTGTCCACAAATAATCTTCAATCAAGTTCTTTTTTGACAAATATATAACGGTTTTGAATCCGTGAATTCCTCCTTGAAAAAAAAATATTTAGAAGAAATTCTGATGACTGGCAAAGTTCTTACACAGACACGTTATATTTTGTAATAATATTTGTAATTCATTCGAGTTTTTATTTAACCTTACATCGTTATTAAGATGCAAACTTTATGCCACATATTTATATAATTATGTAAAATAGTTCGTTGTTTGACTGGTTTTTTATAAATTTTATATTATTAATGTTTTTTAGTCGGAATAGTTTTTATGAGTTTATAGAACAAAAATTGAATTTGTTATTTTCTTATATTTTTACTATACATAGACTATATTATTCATAGCGAGATTTTAATGCTGATCGAGTCTTGTTGATTTAAACATGTATAACGCTATCATTATTTACAAGCAACTTTACTGTAATTGACATAGATATTGTAAAAAGACCTCGAGAAAAGACGTATGAGAACCGTTACGCGTGGTGCATGGATTGTTTAGCGAGGGTAAAACACATTATTGTCTCATCGACTTTTTACTTGATAAACCTTTAATTAAAAGGCACATGACCCTAATAAAATGGTACAAAAGTCTAAAATATTGGATAAAGATTGAGAGCGTATCATACAAGATAAATTTCGTTCAAGATTCACTTTACGAATAGGGCTTACCCTGCTAGGGCTTACTACTAGTCATGCTTATTACTATTATTATTTTATTTTTAATATTATTTATTGGTGTTAGTTACACCAAAAATTTAAACCACAGTCCTTGTCCCTCAAAAACGAGTTGATTGGTTGACTGGGTCAAACCTCTCCTTCTAATTCTGTTTACACAAAGAGCAGGTAAGTAAAACACTTACGTGTTTCGAGTTGTATATCCATGGGCGTACTTAGTAATTTACTCATCCGCTCGTATACACCAGAAACAATGTTTCTTTTTTGTTTACCTTATATATTCTCCAAACGTGTTTGAAATGATGGATTTATAGTAAAGAATACGCTTCATTGCACAATTTGCTACACCAAGAAGTATATATTTAAACAGTACTTTGTCTCGCACTTGATGTGAAGTGAAATATAGCTTATCATTGTTGTGGAGACTTAGAAGAACGGTTTATTATCAGATAGTCTCAATAATTGGCTACCGAGAATTGAAATTGGTTCAAAAGATTAAAGACATTCTATTAATGGGAGCAACTTAATCGGTTTAACTAAAAGTCTTAGCGTAGTTGAGAAATACATGAGAAGAATTTACAGTCATCTTAGCGGTGAATAGTTTTCGTATAAGTTACATTTATCGTCATAGTTTCTTTAATATATTTTTAATCACATTTCATTTATGCGTTTTAGAAGACAAAGAACACAGGATACTTTCTCTAATCATATACTGTAGGAGACATAAACGGCAAAATTTATGTTTTTCTCTCGTTATCCTATCAAGATATGTACCACAGAATAGTTGTAGTACTACCACAGTTAAAACAGGCATATACTTAGGGCAGTTCAATTATCCTCGGCATTTACTGGATACCATTTCTTTGTTTTTGCTGCACTGTTGTGGCTCCTGGCCATACCAAAATATCATATCTGCTTATCTTAGCTTCTACCTATCTAAATATCGTTCCTTTCTACCAAACAAATAAAAGCAACTATAAAACGTACCTTGGTCCCTGTTGCCTTTAAATTCTTGTTAGGAACTGAAGCTTTTTCTCACCCGTGTACAGCAAAATATCCAATACATTTTACGACATTGGCGGGTGAAACGCATAAGTAATAAACACGTTCGCTTGAGTTTTGCCTCGTTTCACGGCCCACAGAACACCGTGGCATTCCCTGGGGGCGTTCGCGATAAAATCACAATCGTACCCCAGAAATGACTTACGGTCTTAACGTGACGTTTCTTTGAAAATTTGTTTTTTTTATTATTCAACTAAGTTTTCAAATAAATAATCCGCCTGACAGGAACCGATTACCAGAAATTAATCGCAGGCTATGTATCTTATACACTTATGCGGGAACGAAATGATAAACCTGCTCAACAGAAACACAAATACTACGTTAAATATACGTTACGTTGATTAATAAGTGCATTTATTTGTGACGTAGATTTGAAATTATGAAGCTGAACTTTGTCGAAGAGTATTACTATTAATACAAACTTTCAACTTCTTATGTTTAAGTATTATTTTATTGGGCCTCAAAAAACTATTTTCTCTTGATTTCATCCGCTTAGGTTCTCCTTTATCTCCTTGCCACTCTACTCCGTCTCGCCCGACGCGGAAAAGTCAAAAAAGTTTGTGTCAAAAAAGGCAAAATTGTACAGCTTTGGAACAGGTTTACCACTTTGTTCCTGTCGCGTCGATCATTTCACCCCTTGCGCCCTCCACTTTGTCCCGAGTCTACAGTTTTGTTTTGCCTTTTAGAATCAAACCCATACCATTCTTTTTGACGAGACTAAAACTGTGGTTGTAATACGTGATAGCTACGACCGAGCCCTTTATGTGCTCTCTGAGGTTCGCAGTTATACGACTTTTGAATAAAATGTGTTCAGATCAGTTTGTTACGCTTTATATCTCAATCAAGTAAATTACACAATCCGTGCGTTCACTCAACGAATATAATTTATTTATTTATTTACTTATACATCCTGCAAATAACTTAAATTGCACAAGGCAGACTTAGTGCCTCAGACATTTTCTTCTAATCGACCTTTGGGTGATGCAGAGATAACATTGGAGCTAGTCAGCATAATTAGCATATTTTTTTATATAGTTTATACATATATATATATAAATATATTTGTTTTGGCAACAATGAAATCTATCCAACTTTTCCTACAATGCCCAATTTAAAATTAAAACAAACTATGCATTTAACAGTACTATTCGTGCACTGTTCCAGATCTCTTTTTGCATCAGAGGTCCAAATTTTACTGAAGCGAGAAAACGTGTAACTAGACGTTTTCTTTTCATTGACAGCCGAATTTTATTACGTGCCGAGCACGTATTGGTGAGGGTTGTAGACGTGCCAGCGTGACAAAACCAACAACTAGTGGAGCAGCACCATTTAAATCAAAGATAAAGTCTACATTTACTTATGCAGTCAAATTATTTTTTTCGATGTCGAAAGCTTTGTATATTTACAGTCGTAAACATTTATTTATGTGAGTAGGTATATTTCTACAAAATGTTACGAAAAAAATTCACGTAGAAACTAAAACTGTTCATCCATCTTCAAAGACATTTGATAGTATACATTTCGTACATTTTGTGGTAAGAAAACATTTTAGGTTTATTTATTTATTTGATTCACCAACAGGTATAAATTAATTGCTTATTATATTAGTTATTTGCAAGTAAAAATGTACAAAATCTGTGATATTTGATCTCTGAAACGTCGATTAAGTTTTTTGCAATATGCATTTACAGTTCTACTCAATCTTGGAATTGGTGAATTATGTTCTAAAACTCGAAACTGACTAAAACTCTAAAGTGACTTATTTTAAAGTACTAGCAATCTTCAAAGGTTCGATGTATATCAATAGAATCCTATAATTTTTAGCAAACAATGATTGGATGAAAAATTCTCTAAGTTCGCAATACTGTAGAACACTTGAAAACTTGTCAAACCCGTTATCGTTCCATAAGAATGCTGGTTTTGTCTCAAGTTCAAATCGATGCGGGTAACTTTGGTCTCAGTATTAATGATAAACTTTTTTTTTGTTCGTACATTTTTCACTCATAGAGACATACAATAAAAATAATAATAAAAAAACTGTCGCTTAGAGTGCCTGGGTGGTTCAGTGGTACTTTATACGACTGCTGTGCGGGTTCAATTCCCGGGTCAGGCCAAATCTTCAGGTATTCGAAAATATTGCTAAATATATATTAAATACTATTATTTTTTGGTATTGTGTTAATTTATTATTGACAAAGTACATTCAAAGGAGAGAATGATATTGATTAAGAAATATAAAATCTTGAAAATATTAAAAAAAATACACTATGTTCACGTTCGTAACCAGAAGTGTGTGCTTCAAGAATACATTATGTGCTTTATTTTTAAAATTTTGTAGAAGCCGCCATAGCAACTCAATTTTGAAAGGGACCAATGCTTTACGAGTATATATTATTATCTATTTTTTTATATTAAGAATGCGAAAACATGTAACTTGCTCTACTGGTAGAACATTCTATCATACAATCATGACTGCCTCGTTGGTCTAACGGTTAGCGTACACGACTGCCGATCGAGTGGTCTCATGTTCAATTCCTGGATCTGGTCAAGAAAGAATTATTAAGTTTTTTTCTGATTATAGAAATAATTATTAACAGCCTGGAGTTTGCAAATTTGGGTCTTAATCTCCGTGCCTCGAAGAGCACGTAAAGCCGTCCATCATCCTACGTATGTCTTCCCGGTCGTGTCGTATAACCGTTACATGACATAGTATGAGAGGGGGGAGAACAGAGAGTGAGTGCACTTCTGTTTGCGCACATACCTGTGCACTATAATACCTTCTGTGTAGTTGGATGTTCTAAGTTAAGACTGATCGCAGTGGCCGTAATCAGCTAGGAATACATCATAATACAACCGTGATGCAACTGGTCAGTATGATTTGCTGGTTGTATAGACAGAAGACCTTGGCATAACCAAACGTTTGTCAAAGTATATTTTGAAAAATAATCTTCAAACAATTTTTTTATTGTTAAAAAAAAATAGTTCTGTTTTTACATGGGTGCTACTATCGGGGTTGTGAGAGAATACATCTATCTTGGTCAGACTATTCAACTCGGCTGGTATTCCTTCAATCGGAAGGCCGATAGAAGAATTTGTCTATGCTACACAGCTTATGGAAAGTTTCGTTATATCTTCGAGTCACCGGTCACTAGCAAGCATGGAATAAACTGCATTTTCTACGGGAATATTTCGCAATATTTTACACGAATATATTTGGTAAAGTCATAAACAATCGTACTCATATACCGTTATGATTTAATCTATAAAAACAATCATACATTGCGTAATAAATTTGAGTACTAAATACATTGTTACCACGAGAGCACGTATTGAATTGTATTTTCTGCGGCAATATTTCGAAATATTTGGTCCGAAAATATTCGATGAAGTGCCGTACCATCCATAGAACACAAATATGAGTATGTAAATGAAACGCTACCTTATATAAAAGACATAAGGTTTATTTAATAAAATGGTAAGTGGTATTTAGTGTAGTGGTTTTATTTATACATTCGTTAAATCCTTTGGACAAATTAGCATAGACATCGTTACGTATATGTATTATTATTAATCGTTTATGTGTGCGTCTAGACGACAAAGAACCTCTTGAGATTTTAGCCGCACTTCTAATGTTTATTTCTCTGTTCTGTGTGACTTACAGAGCTACGACCTTAACACTGACCGTTGTACTGATAAAGTTTAAAGTCACTCAGCGTTCGATTTAGTGTGCAATGTTGGGTATTTGTCTTGTCGATAGAATTCGTAACGTATGGAGTCGACAGAGAACTAGAGTAACCGATATAGCACGGAAAATCAGCACGCTGAAAGGGAAGTGGGCCGGTCACGTCTCCTGGTGAATTGATAGTTGCTAAAACAGCATAATGGACTGACGGCTTGAGGAAATGACTGGCAGTGGACGGACGCGGATTACCTAAGATCGGGATAATTCGTACTGTTTTGTTTAGCAGTGG
This sequence comes from Hypercompe scribonia, assembly GCA_949316085.1. Classification (NCBI taxonomy): domain Eukaryota; kingdom Metazoa; phylum Arthropoda; class Insecta; order Lepidoptera; family Erebidae; genus Hypercompe; species Hypercompe scribonia. The sequence goes on along the minus strand of OX438972.1, from coordinate 5,811,193 downwards.
ACGTTAATAGTCTAGAGCACAGCTGTCAGTAATTCTGTTGCTATTGCTTTTTTGTCTGTGTAAAAATCCTCCGGGTACCACGTACTGGGGAATTGGAGATTATAAATTTTAGTACTTATTTCATGCTGTACACATACAAGTTTAATGTATAATAAGAGCAATCCTCTAGTTTTTGCAATTATTCTGTGTATAATTTTATGTAGAATATTGTGATAAAATCACGTGGTCGGTAATCGAAGTATCAATTTATCAGGAACGCTAGATTAAACGATTACTGCATTATTTTTTTGCGTGTATGATCATAATTGTTCCTGTAGGTCTTCTACAATTTAGGTTGTACCTTTGTGAAATGTTCCAAATTCCAATTGTTTAGTAAGTAACTAAAAGAACAAGTCAGCGAAGAGATGTTGAGGATCTTGCGGTCTCCTTGCCGACGAGTATTCGAAAATTTTGGTGTTCGCTTAGAAGAGTGCAAACATCGAAATGGCGGTCATTCAGACAGTGTAATTTTCAAAAAATAAATTCTAACTAATTTGCTTTCTCGTAAATAAATCATTAATAAATCATCAACATTTTTAACATAGTCACTTTAATCGTAGATCAAATTTAAAAATGAGTTTGTTAATTTATTTGTATGTTACGTTTTTCAGCGATAATACTTAATCTGATTGGTTAATTACATATAATACATACACATTATCATCAAAACTTAGCCAGAACAAAATATTAAAATTAAAACTTAAAAAGGAGGTTTAGACCTATAATATGTTTTATATTTAGTTGCACAAAAACAAAACTGTACAAAAATATAAGTTTATTATTTAATTTTAGAACATATAACTTTATTTTTCAGTCCAAAGCAATTTAAATATTCAACATGGTGGAAGAATGTCATTATATTTAACTACAGAAGATTAGCCCGGAATATGCGGTTTGCGCTGCGTAATTACATTCAATTTATGTAATTTTTTCACGGATGACGTATCGATTTGAGTAGCCTCTAAAAATACCAGTGTCCAAAAAATCTTACAAAAATAAATTTAACATATTTTTAATTGTTATATCAAAATTACTCTATTACTTTATTAACTATTCAAATAATTACTTTGGACTTAAAATATAGAGTAGAAAAGAATAGAAATTTTACTCTTTATTTTTATTCATTATTTCAGTGTTTTTTGTGTTTTTTATTACAATTACTCGAATCCAATTAGATAACAACAAACATGAAAAGAAAATAGAATTAAGTAGAATAATTCTTACAAGTTTTCGATTTTTTGGTATATTTTCTTTCTGTATTTAATTACTAAGGTATATCATGAATATGTGATGTGATATGTATGGCATGTAATATGCGCAGTTAAAGTGGGTTCTATATACACATCATTACTGTTTAGTAAATAAACGCTAAATGAACGGTAAACATTGTCGACTATTTAACCTATTGTTTACCGACATCGACTCTAAGGCCACTACTAGTTTTCTTAAATCTTTATTTGTGCACCTCTAAAAATAAATCCAAGTGGCTTCTTTTTTACTTTAGTTAAAAAGATACTACAGTTTTCCAGAAACTAAATCCAGAATCATGCTATTGGAAACATGTCATTCTAAAAAAAATAATAAAAGCAAAAATATAAAAGTAAAAGTTAATTTAAAACAAAAACTTTTGCTTACGAATATTTGGAATTAAAATTTCTGAATTTCAGTTTTTGCAATAATTGCACTTTAAAATGTAGAAATGTCAAACACTGAGCTTTTCATGTTAAATATTATTACCTGTACAAATTTTGTAAAAACAGTAACACTAACAACACGCGCTAAGTGTAGACGCTGACCTGTCCTAATACGGAAACCAAAATAAGCATTGTTTAAAATGCACTGATTAATTAAATAAAATTAAACATTTAAAATTGTATTTTTTTTAAATTTAATATTAATTTTAATTTTAATTATGCACGATGCGTGTAGTTGTAAGAAGATATATAGTTTATAATCTCAAGTCCTTTAAACAGGGTGTAAAAAGGCATCTCGTTGGGTATGGTGATCACCATTCTTGGATTCTTTTCATACTCTCCATCAAGCAGAGTAGAGTCAGTTTGGCCGGCCAACACTAACCATATATCCAAACGGCCTTTAGTGGAAAACATGGTAAAAAATAGGTACTTTTATATGGTTATATGGTTTAACATAGGGACCACCCTACGATAAGGCTATATATGTTTACATGCTTTACTTGTAAATGATGCTTCAGCTATTATGATACTCTGACATAAGTATAGTAAGCTACTTGTTTTACCGACTGTACACTAAGAGCATAGCAGATGTCTGAACACTTGAATGTTATCGCACGAACAAACGTTGAAGCATTCGCCCACATGTTATGATCACGAGAACTGTCTCGTTGGTCTACCGGTTAGTGTATGTGACTGTTGATCAAGAGGTCTCGAGTTCGAATTTCGTGTTCGGCTAAAGTAAAAAACACTTAATAAAAACCCGGAATTTGGAAGTTGGGGTCTTAACCCCCGTACCACAGCGAACATGTAAAGCCATTGTACTGCGCCTGATGTCTCCCCGGTCGTACCGGGTAGCCCACCCAACGAATTTAGAGAGTGAGGGAACAGAAAGTGCATTTTAAAATTTCCTGCGTAGTTCGCTGGTCTTCATTGAGACTGGCCGCTATGGCCGAAATACTGGTCAAGATTACCTACATCATGAGATTCGTGACACCTCATTTTATTTACTCATTAGGTTACATGTATTTTTTCGAACACAATTTTTAATACAGAGTCGTTAGCAATGGAATATTAAGTAGCGTGTGTAATATCCAAACTTTTGTTTTATACGAGCTTTTTATGTCTTCTATCTTCAGAATTTTTTTTTTTTGAGATAACTGGTTTATAGAATGAATAAAGTAAAGAAAAAAATGTATAGGTCTAAAAACAAAGATCAGAAAAAGAGTAATAACGTATGTATATTCATATGTTAATAATAGGTGTCTATTAGGGTGTCCCTTAAATTTCAAGTTCGATATTTTTTTACGCATACCTTCTTAAAAGTTTCGTAATAACCCTATATTGTCTAGAAAAAAATATTAGTTCGATATATAAACGATAACCCGTGCCGACTTGCTATTTAAACTTGTCGATACAAGGTGCTTAAGTACTGCCCAGTGACCTGTTACGACATGTTTTATTTGCCATTTCGTACGTGATTTTTGAGACTATTAGTGCTTCATTGTTTAGTGCGTAAACATGTCGGTGGAATTACGGAGTGATAAACAAAATATTTTTCTTATCGGATTGACTAGCTACCAAATAAATGGTGCAAAATTACCATCTAATCGACAAGTTCTCTCAATCCTATTTTACAATATTCGTGAGGTTAAATTGACTGTTAGTGAAAGTGCAAATCTTGTGATTAGGGAGTGCATCATATATTGGGAAAAAGCAAGAATTCCAACAAGGGCATTTCCTAACTGCGTGAAGAAACTTATTGATTTATATCATGTTTGGAGAGAGTTGCAAAAAAATTGTAAGAAAACTCAGATTACGTTTAAGAGTCGTGAGAACAATCTTATAATTAATCTTGATAATTTGTTTGATATTGCACATGCTGATGCTTTTGAGAGAATGAAAATAGAGGAAGATAAATTATTTTTAATGAAACAGAGAGAGCCAGGTCGACCGGGATGCTTAGGTGGTGTAGATAAAAAATTGGCGGAAAAAGAACAAAGATCTAGACAACGACAATTGGAAGAAGAGGAAAGGATTGTAAGACAAAGAGAATCACTAGCTGTTGCATCTACTTCCACCACAAATAACTTAGACAGTGTAGAAGATTCAGACGAAGAACAGATCTTGAATTCTGAACTCAGCTTGCCGGACGTTCCCTGCCATGAACAAAGTTCAAAAAGAGGTAGAAAGAATCTTATAACACCTAAACTAGTTGCAGCTTTAGATCGATGCCAGTTAAGCATTAGAGATACCGTTTACATTATTAATGCGGTGGTAGAAGCGCTTGGTCTGAGCAGCGATGATTTCTGTATTAACAAATCCTCGATTCAGCGAATTCGTACTGAAACTAGAAAATCAAGGGCAGAAGCAATAAAATCTAACTTCCAAAACAATGTAACCGACATAGTCACAGTCCATTGGGATGGAAAACTATTACCGGGGTTGGATGTACGGAGTTCAAAAGAAGAACGCTTGCCAGTTATAGCTTCATTTGACGATAGAGAGCAGCTTCTTGCAGTGCCGAAACTAGAAAGTTTTTCTGGAAAACATCAAGCGAAGGCTGTATCAGCAGCTCTCTTTGACTGGAACCTTTATGATAAAGTGCAAATAATGTGCTGCGACACAACAGCTTCCAATATGGGCCGTTTCAATGGAGCTTGTGCTATTTTGGAGCAAACTTTAGGAAGAGAATTGTTGCTTTTCGCCTGTCGTCATCATGTTTATGAATTGGTCCTAAAAGCTGTCTTTGAAACCAAGATTAAGCAAATTACTAGTAGCCCAGATATTCCGATGTTCAAAAAGTTCCAAGAAAATTGGAAAAACATTGATTGTACTAAAATTGAACCATCTCTTAATTTCGTAAAAGCACGGGTTGCCGAGACAGACATTCAAGCGTTGTTACTATTTTATAAGGCAGAATTAGATAAAGGTTTTGTAAGAGATGATTACCGCGAATTGGTCGAACTGTGCGTAATATTTTTAGGAGGAGACACAGAGGAAAAATTAAAACTAAGGCCCCCCGGAGCTATACATCAGGCACGCTGGATGGCGAGAGCGATCTATTCTTTAAAAATATGTTTACTTCAGTCACAATGCAGAGTAACTGCGAAGGACAAAAAGGCTCTACAAGATGTTTGCTTATTTCTCGTAATATTGTATGTTAAACCTTGGCTCGAATGTACAGTGGCGACCAAAGCACCTAATCAAGATTTGCGCTTCTTGAAGATGTTAAAAGAGTATGAAAAAGTTGACGCAACAATTTCTTCTTCAAGCTTCTATAAGCGAGTTCAGCCATCACTTGTGGTATTTATGTGAAGAGACAGTCATTCTATTACTATTTGATGATGAAGTTGACAACCAAACTAAGAAGAAGATGATTGCCAACTTCAACAGGGACAAAATCTCGGATTTTAGCAAACGCTATGACCCGTCGAAGGAAGAATTGACTCAAAAGTTGTTTGGTAATTTAAATTGACTTTTTGTTGGATTTCAATTTCAATGTCCAATACTTATTTATTTATTTTCAAAATTGTTGTTGATTTTTATTTGTTATTTAACTTATTTTTCTTTTTTTTTAGACAAAGCACTGGATGATTTCGTATCGGAAAAGAGCAAACAATTTTTATCACGACTGCAGATCGACGACAGTTTTCTAAAGGAAGATGTATCTTCTTGGAATAACAATGCTGCTTTTCTGGAGGCTAAAAGAAGAATAAGTTATTTGAGAGTTGTAAATGATACTGCTGAAAGGGCTGTTAAATTAATGCAAGATTTTAACGGACTTATCACGGCTGAAGAAGAACAAAAACAGTTCTTGCTGCGCTGTGTCTAGGAACATCTAAAATTGTATCCAGACTGTAAAAAAACTACTCTAAAAAGAAGTTACCCTGAATGATTCTTATTTCTTTATGTTTTTAATTAAAGATTAATGTTCATCTAATTTATTATTTAATTTTATTCACTTAATTCATTGCATTTATAGTGAAATTATAGCAGACTGAAATTTTAGGACAAAACACGTTTTTTACTATACTTTGAAGCTCGGTCGGCACTGGTTGCAATTATGCTAGATTGATAAAATTTTATATTTAAGTATCTTATAGCATTAGTAAAAATTATAGAGGGTATGCATTTCGAAATTCGAAAAAAATTTTTTTTTGTCATATAAGGGACACCCTAGTGTCTATATATAATAATAATACAAAAGAACCTACGTAAAATACTTGTATATTATAGGTGAAAAGTTTTACTTACGATAGCTTAGATAATTAGAGATGCGTAAATTAATAACCATCTCACTTAACAAATTTTATTTAATAAAGATAAGATCGTTAAATAATAAGGAGGGTCAGGGTACATTCTGTTACTGCTTAGTTGACTTATAAAGGAAATAAAGCATTAGAATAGAGAAAAACCTTGAGTTTATTTACGATTTTTTTTATATTATGATATCACGGTCCCCAAATATTTCTTATTGACGTACTTTAGTGTTGTTAATAATGCAACTAAAGCAGGTCCAGTTAAGAGAAATTATCTATGAATTATATAAAAAATGTACTGTATGGAATCAAACACAGACATTCTGAGATTGAGATCCTCAATTACCAAAACTTGCTATCACAATTAACTAAATATTAGAAATGACATATTAACTAATTCATCCCGTTAAATACAATATCGTAGAATTATACAATGAAAGTAAATCCAAGAAATAAAGTTCAAATCGGTGATTGAAATATTTAAAAAAATGAAAACAAAAATAATAGATGACGACGTTAAAAATACAATAAGATAAGATTTCGATCAGACCATGAATAGAATAAACAGTGACTCAAAAGATTAGATTATTAAAATCTTGATGAAGCACTTTTACTTGACGTCAGTAAATCAGATTCAGTCAGATTAAAGCAACAGGTATGTGATGTTAAATTTTGAGAACAATGATGCACACAATAGAACGTAACAGGAACGAATACGTACGTAGAGTATTTCTGTAGACATACACAGTAGTATCACTTTAAAGACCGATTAATCAACCGATTGATAGTCGAATAAAAGCAATGTTTGTTTTTTAACCTCTATCATTGACATTATATATGGCTATTAAATACGCGTTTCCTGTCTGATGTGACTTTGTGTTTCGTTGTAAACTATTTCTTTTTAAAAATGATTGATATTTTCTTTGTCACTAAAGAAAAATAAATGAATATTTACTTACGATGTAAGTGGTCTCTTCTTCAAGTTTTGAGTGCAAGCTGTCCACTGCTTCGTAATCAACAATATGATTCTTCAGCGAAAGCGCTTGAGGAACTTTTATACGTAGTTTAGGCTTCACAAAACCATTATCAGTTTTTTCTCCATTTAATTGTTCACTAACATTAAGGGGAGATTTAGCTCCGATGTTATTAACCTGTTCCATATTGTCAGGTAACTCATTCACTAGTTAAATATTTAAACAAAGTTGATATTAGACGCGAACTGGATCACTACTACCGCGTGTGTAACGGTTCGGTCAAACTGGCGGCAACGTTTTCTGCAGCATAATATATATGCATACCGGAGCAGCTCCGGAGTAGAACTAAAATCGGTTACTTCGGTAACAGAGCGGTGCGCATTGTAACAAGTCTGCAAAAAAATCAACAATTACGTGCTGGTCCGCGCGCCCGCGCCGTCTTGGTCACAGTGTCTCTAACGAGTTACTGGTGGGATGACGGATGTTATCAGCTTAGATCAAGGTTACAATTACGTCGTGAGAGGTATTATCAGGCTGTACACAACTATGGTCGTTACTTTGGTCCAGACTCTGTCCTTGTAATTGATCAACATGATTAGCAAGTTATCAATTATTATAAATATGACTATGAAATACAGATGTATTTTATTGTAAGTGCTCAGTTGGTATCATTATCTGTACATGCTGTGGAAAGCCCCGAGTGTGTTTATGTATCTAATTGTTATAAATACGACACTCCAATGTTCCTTTTAAAGTTTTCACCATATTTCATATTTATTATTTAAAACAATGAGAAAGAAAACTATCTCTTTAAGTCTTTCAAATTTATTCGTTGTCGTCCAATTGATTCCTATTCATTATCTAAAAAAATAAACATTTCACATTACTAATTGGCATTATTTTAACACACTTGTGACTTTGTGTTTATATAGAATAACGTAAAAATAGAATATTGAGCCCAAATTTTAAATTATATTATATACATCATGAATCATTAGCAGTAGAAAGTAATCAGAAAGTTTTTCTATATGGTTCAGTTTTCTCTAGGTACGTCAATATCAGTAGACGGTTGTACCTTGACCTCCAATAGTTGAAGAAAATTGACAAAAAAAACAACAATAAACCATGAATACTCATTACGAAACCAATTTTGAAAATACCAAATAAATACTGAAAGTGTTAAATTACTATCTATATTAACAAAAATTCTCGTTACAAGATTAAAACGATACTATCATAGATCAACAATCAAATAGAACACTATACTGATAAAATTGTGTTTTATCGATGACTGTTCAAAGAAATCTAAATAAGTAGATGAAGATTATTGTATAAGAAAAAACAAGAGTACTTCAAGGAGGAAGAAAACTGGTAGTGGGTACAGTAAGCCAAAACCTCCTTTCTAATGATTGCACGATTGGCCTAGTGGGTTAAGAGGTCCGGTCAATGGCGCTGTATGGTGCACCGGTATGAGCGGTGGCTCTGACCGCCCAGAATAGGGCTCACCTCTGGCACCCTTAGAGGATATTGGCAATTAGAGCCATACGCAGTTACCGCACCGTATCGACGGAGGCGGCGTGCACCTTGGCCGGTACTCCCCCGTGGGATTTGGAGGCGCAAGTACTCGCCGAAGTTTATCGGCAAACGGCTGACTGCCGGGCGGGTAGCGGCATGCGGCCCCCGCCCGAAGAGATACGCGAGTGGCGTGAGGCGACTTGTCGAACCACGATGGCTCGTTGGTCGTCCCGGCTGGAGGCTCCACGTGCTGGCTTAGCCGCCGTGGAGGCTCTCCAGCCGGTTGTCGCCGAGTGGGTAGGGTGACAGCACGGGACCCTTTCCTTCCGACTGACGCAGATCCTTCCCAGGCACGATTGCTTCGGGAAGTATCTGCACTCGGTCGCCAAGCGGGAATTGAGTCCCGTCTGTCACCACTGCGACTGCAATGAGGACTCGGCTCAGCACACGCTGGCGGTTTGTTGCACCTAGGCAGCGCAGCGTGGAGTCCTCACTACAGTTATTGGAGGAGATCTCTCGCTACCAGCCGTCATACGCTCCATGGTCGGTAGCGACAGTTATTTTACCGCGGTCGCAACCTTCTGCAAAGATGTAATTTCGCAGGAGCGGAGTAGGTCCGGGAGAACGATCTCTACTCGGACCGATTCGCCACCGCCAGCGGGCAGGCGCTAGTAGGGATCTGGATGTCGTAATAACAACTGTTCCCAGATCCCTCCTATGTCAGGCGTAGAGTGGCATATCGTGTGGTTTTAGTCGGTCCGATTCCGACACTCCACCCCGCCGTAAACCCCGACAGGATGACGGCGTAAACCCCGTGTGGTGGGTTTAAACCCCACATGAGACAACACTTTGTGTGATCCAAAAATTGTTATTCTGAGTCTGGGTATTCTTTGTGTCCGTTTCTTGTATATTTGTAAAGTCCCACGCGACACAGGATTCATTTCTAATGCGGGCGTTGCCTTTTACAAAAAACATAAAAAATAATAATAATGAGATGCTTATGTCTACTAGTGGACTACTAAAGGCTTTTATCATCAACAGTATTTGAAGAATAGTATTTTTACTAATCATCGTAAGCGGTCACAAGAGCCGGTTTTTGAGAAATCCCCGCACCGGTCAACCTCTAGTTCACATTTATGGAGATGATCACGTACGCAACAGACTATTTACACTACACTAGCTACGCAGGTAAAGTACACGTACAGTGCGAACCTTACTGTGTCTCGAGGTTGTATAAAATTTAACAGTTTGTGTAATAGGGGATATGGGGCTAGAAGGAAAGCATGGAGTCTGTGAATTGTGCGTATTTCGGACTAAGAAGGATTCCAGTCTCTTTCTACTCTTTTTCAATATATCATATCCTCAATGAGAAAAGGTTTATATATCTTTTCATTTTAAATAAAGTAACTATCTCGAACTATCTCAAAATAAATATGTGTTTTTAAGTGAAAACAGTTTGTAGCCTTCAAACTCTTTTCACACGATTTGAATTGCTTTATGTTACTTCTAAAGAACAATTAAAATGACACGTACAGGTACCTACGTCATTAAAAAATTATGTGCATAAGTATTTTTATCAGTTGATTATACTATATTACGAATGGTTTAAAGTAATAAACTACACGGATGGCGTGGGGTTTTAAGCGGTCACCACACCGCTTTCTACTGCGCTGAGTGTTATGAGTTCAAACCCTACATGGGACAATAGTTTGAGAGATCCACAAATTGTAGTTCTGAGTCTGAATATTCTTTGTGTCCATTTCATACGTGTTTGTAAGATTTCCCGTGTTGTTTGTGTGTGGGTCTCCTGGCAAATCGGTCTATCCACTAAATCTCGCGGCGGTCTACCTTCGCGGTCGAGAGGAACTCCAGGATCGCTACGACGGCTTCTGGAGTCCTGCCTACCACTATGTATATTTATACATATATAATTGTCATTAAAATGACATTGACATTATTATGAAAAAATTATCGTTAAAAATATTGTCATCAAAGTTCATCAAAATATTAACCAGATAAATCCATACTCTAATTTTAAATATATTTTTAAGGAAACTAATTACACAGTATCATCAAAGTATTACGTAACACATTTGAACGTGTCTAACAACAATCAAAGATGTTCAAAGACTGAAGTAATGTCACCTCAAATGACGCTGCATTTTATTCTATTAACTTGATTCACTGTGGGCCTATCATCTGGGACACATCCTATTTATAAAATGGAAAACGAGATATGCTCTTAAACTTTTGCAGCGATGAGCACTTTTAAGTAATAAATTGTCATTGCACTGACTTCTGTTCACGAAAATTCTAATTTGTTAGGTAATTGATATATTACGATAAATAACTTCGAGATATTTGTCAACCGGTACCACAGAAACACTACGATGTGATTAAATTCCATACGTGGAATGCCTCTCACCTATAATAGTAACTTTTCCACTTCATAGCAATTACTTCATAGGTGGATCACCTATTCATCTATTTTACATAACATCACTTACTCTTCATTAAATATAGTTATTTTACATGTCATAACTGTGTAGCCAGTTCGATATTACATTTTTTTAAGTACCACAGAACTGTTTAATGGCTAGTTTAGTCAGTAGTTATCAGCTATCAAAACCTATGTATTTTCCAAAAAAAAACATGTCAGCATACCTTACCTTTACCATAGATTAAACCCTGGTTTACTGATGAATTTTAGTCTCAATCATAAAATAATAGGTCTTTAAACTTTATGACTAAATTGAAAGTAATTTTTATCCTAAAACCGAATGTATTTATTTTTCACATAACCTTTCTTCAGAATATCACCAATTTGTTCGGTAAATGTCCGCCGTGGATGACCTCTTCCGACACTTTCACACACATTCGCTCTATACATTCCTTTCGTTTCTCTTCTATCATCCATCCTCTCCACGTGGCCAAACCCTGGAAGCATACCTTGTTTAATCTTTGTCACTACATCTTCTTACAGTCCGCAACGTTCTCTTATCACTACATTTTTGACACTGTCAATAACATTCTCACCACACATACTTCTTAAGGAACGTATCTCTACAGTATTAATTTTACTTTCTTGCCTCTTCTGCCATATAAAATATAAAGTATTAAGTAACTCTAATGCCAACAAAGTACTCCAACAAGGTATCTGAATACCTAATGATAGTTTAATTTGAGTGAACAAATACTAGCCTATAATCACGTAATTATTTATGTTAGGATAGAGATTAAACTGGATTAATCACAATCTACAACGGAAAATGTAATTATATATTTCCGGTGTAGATAACCTACATTATGGTAGTCAGGTCTGATTGCATGAAATCACACAACAGATCTAATGTACAGCTGATTGTCGCTAAGGTAACTGAACACTATAATAATGAGGTGTATCATAATACATTGTAACCATATATAATACGTTTTTTATTATTTTTAAAAAAGTCGCCATAATCATTAACAGGTTTCTCTATAAAAAGGAGATTCCAGTCTACTAGTCTACACCGGACAGATGAGTTGTATAGTTTTTGTGCCAAGTTTTTCTCCTTTTTACACCATTTAGCTTACCCTCTTAGTCAGTCATCAGGGTAAATAGGGGTGGGGGTATTCCGTATTCTTAATTCGTCCCTACAGGGCTAACTTTGCACTGTGTCATATACATACACAAATAAAATCGCTAGAAAATCACAAATGCTTATGCGAATAAACACGTATATAAAACCGTTTTTTAAATTAAAAGCTTTATCAAAAGAAAAAATATGTTACCAGTTAATATTGTATTATATTATAGCCTGGTTGATTTAATTTCAAGTTTCATTTAATTTCAAAATGAGGTCAATCAAGTCAATAGTTGAACAACGCACATTCATTCGTTTAATCGGGTATGACCACCTCTTCAAGTCTTATCACATCAGTATTTATAAAAATACATGAAACATATACCGTTACCTCTATGACTAAACCAGTTTGTTATATGTCATAATATCTTGTTATAATAACAAAATATTATGTATGTGTTTATAGCGTTATGACATGGTTCTAACGGGCCACAAACTAAACAGAAGAATGCCAATAAAAGGTATTGTCATACTTTCCATATTTTGGCCAAAATTTGAACCAATATTTGCAACTTGATAATATTGGTAAAACTAACAATATCATGATTACATCCCTTCCACGTTAACTATGTCGGTGATGAAATCCGAAACTACAAAGTTATTTAATCACCTTTTGTTACAAAATATTGTCTCTAAAAAGACGTAACAGTTTGGATTTACCATAAAACCCTTATTTGGGAAACTTTAATTAAGTTGTAGCCATATGGATGATAAATAAGTGGAAATATTATCTATAAATTATTATAAGATTATCTAGTGATAAAATATTTAATATGCATATGAATTGCTTTTTTTTCTCGAAGCCTTATCTTAATGCTTTCGTGTTATTGTAATCACAGTGTTGATTAAGAGTTTATCACACGGTAATGCAATATACCCTTAATGGACTTCTAGTATATACTTACGTTTACTTTTACATTGTAATTTATTGAAGTAGTGATTTCATTTTATAGGTTTTATTTTACCTAAGAATGTATAAAAATCTAGATGTTAGTTGCTAGGTTTTGCTCATTCTCCAAATTTATGTGCAAAGGTACAGTTTGACAATTAAATCTGTCACGATTGGGAAACAGTTCTTTTTTCAAATCGAAGTTGCTTTATCTATGAATTTGAATGCAAAAAATTTTTATTGTGATCAATGCAATAGATTATGTGTAAACTTATAAGAAAGAAGATTAATATATTCTTCAGTTCAGACTTACATTTCACATCAAATGACATCAACAATCTTTAATAGTCCACAGCTGGGCATAAATCTTTCATTGGAAAGAGGTTTTGGTTACTATAACTAGCTGGCCAGATGAGTTCGTATAGGGTTTGTTTCAAGATTTTCTTTCTCTTTACAGTGATGGTGCCCTACGTTGTTTGCTCAGTTAATGGTATGGATGGACACCCATGAGATGAATAGTGAAGGTGATACTCCGTATTCTTAATTCGATACCTGATGGATATTTCATTATGGCATTTCTATGTATTTAAAATAGATAAAAGGTTAGATCAAAGTTTTTCGTAATATATGCGATTAATGTGGATTCAAAATTAATTGCTTGCGAAGAAATATCAATACTAACTTAATCTTATGAATTATCTAACTGTATTAAATATTAAAAATTGTCAAGCCCCCATAAGCGGTATAGTAAGAGATTAAATACAAGAAACCTGTTTCGTAAATGTAAAAACATACGGGTAAACGCTTGTGCAGATCTGAGAGCAAAATAAGGTACATATTTGTACATATGCACAATACAAATATGCAATAAACTTGGGATTTTCTAGCGGATATTTGAGCAAAGGTTCATGTGTCTGTATTTTATTCCAGCTTCATAGACTTCGTCTACATTTAATACTGTGTCTTCGAGTACCTTATAACTATTATTTTCTATTTGACTTTAATAAATGTTCTATGTGCTTTTACGTCAGTGGTGTTAAGTTGATGTAAAACTTGATGACATAACATTCATTCTGGTTTAAAAATCTATATATTGTAAACTGATTAAAAATCAATATTACAAAATTACATTAATATAAAAATTAAAAATGCAAAAATCATAAAAATTTCACCTTCTACCTTTGATAATTTCGTCTTTATAGAAAACCTTATTACAATAAGATTTTAGCAAATGTATGATGTTTCAAAATAGTGTTTCAAGGAAATTAAATGTTTGAGTACGAAAGTTTTTCGTTCTACTACTTTCTCTCTTTCTGTCGATGTCATGAAAATGTATCTAACCACCTTTAATACCATGTGGAACAATCATTAATTTAAATTCAAAATGTGAATTCACTTCTTTCTTGTAACTTAATCTGGGCAAATCTTTATTTCCACATTGTTAACATCTAGACATGATGAACAAAAATATACGAATAAAAATGTTCATTCTGTTGAGTCTTTCTATTTTGTAATAATAATAAAATTATATTTACTAGATAATGCTAAATAACTACCACAAATTAAATACAAAAATGGATCATTGTGATAAAAATAAGGAAAAATGATTTTTATACGAAAATATCTACTGCAAGACGACGAAGACGTTTATACTTCCTCTTATAATAATGTTTTAATATGACAAATTCGATGAAATATGCTAACGAGATCTAGGTTAATAACACTTCTAATGCCTTTGGACTCGTCGCTCTGCTCCATCTTGTCGTCCCCGGAAGCAACAACAGAAGTTCCGGCTGTTTCAGAGTCGTCGATATCTACTTAAGCTTTTGAAAGTTATGAGTTTTTCTTTTTACCAGTGTCTCCAACACTTGTGTATCAGCAGAAGAGGAGTCAGTCCCCGACAGAGGCGGCCCGTGACATTCTTGGATGGAGGTTCACAAAAACTTACCTTTATTTATAGATAAAATCCATTCGCCGATCTTTTTGACGAGCGAAGACATCTATCACTTTTTTTTGAAAATCCACTATTGAGTTTATAAGGCGCTTTTCAATACTTATCATGCACAAAGCATTCAAACGGTCTTGCATCATAGTGTTCTGCGTAAATGTTTTTACTTTATTTAATGTTGAAAAACAACGTTCACTTTCTACAGATGTCATCGGAATAGTGCAGACAATAATTAAGATGTGATCCACAATATTCACACAAAGTTTTAAATAAGTATTTTATGTAAAACTGCGAGCGAGATCTATCTGACGACGCTACACGTTGCTATTTATTTGTTTACGTTGTCGCGCGGAGCAGCGCTCCAATTTAGGCTAATTTCTCATACAAATCTTTTGTTTCACGCGTCGGCCCGTGTCAATGTTTCTCTTTCGCTCTTATTGAATTTAGCGTATAAAACTTCGCTACATAGGAGCGCAATCGCTGGCGCTCCACTAGCTACAACTTGATGCCAAATGTACGTCTAGGTAAGGTGCGGTAATACATTTTTTTAGACTATTGTATATATGCAGAGTAGAATACAGAGAAAGTAATGTAAGGCAAATTTTTAGTTACTTATTCAAAATATACATGACTATCTATGTTATTTAAGTTAATTGTAGTGGGAGTGCACTGCACCAGCGCTCTTTAATACGAGCCGCCTCTGGTCCCCGACAAGCTTGGGATCTCAAGGATCACTGACCTCGAACAGGATCCTCGCTACTGCTCAATGAGAATGTCATCCGGGCATATTTCCTAGCTACAGAGTTGGGACGAATCATACCGCATACCGTGTTTCCGGAGCTTGAATCAGCCGTCGAAGTATTGTATATATGTATAACGTATAACTTACTATCCAATCTGGAAAAAACTGGGTTTTTTTGTTTTTTTTTTTGTTATACAAGCCTGCCAAAGCAGTACTGTGCCTGACGGAAAGCATACATGAAGTCCAAGAGTTGTGGTATATGACGCATTCGGTAATGCCGAGTATACAACAAATAATATAATCATTAGGTGCGTGTTAATACAAGTTCTTAGATATATCAAGTGATTATTTCCTAGTTTAATTCTACGAATGCATTTTACAAATGTCACTTCAGACTCATAGTTATCGTTACTTTCTAACTCTCCCAGTATCCGAAGGTCGATTACCGCCAAACGAGTACGTTTTTGTTTGTCATCCGGATACTGTCGGAGCTGTTATCCAAAAGGTATATGTAACCAACATATTTTCGTATATTTTGATGGTCGTAATATTCTAGTTTAATATTTAGTGACACTGACTGCCAAGCTGAAGGTGTTGGGTATAATTTCTACCCAGGACAAAAATTGCGTGATGAATATGATCACTTGATCTGTGTCTGCGTAACTTATTTATGATATGCATGAACGTATTATTCCGAAGTGTGTAAAGTTATAATTATCTTCTTTAATGTCAGGTTATGTATTTCTAAAAATGCTCGTTAATCGTAGTTTTCTATGGACCCTATCAGTTTACAATAAAATAAATAAATCATGCGGCATCGATACATTGATTGATATTGTATTACACACATTATAAACTACAAACTTCTTTAACTGCTTAATTTGATGTTACTTATACGCATTGATTGTGTAACGTGTCACGTTACTTTTAACCAAGGTCAAATGAGTTTTTGTTCTTCTCAGTAGGTACCAGAACAGACCTCAGGACACTTGCCCGACAAGCACCTCTAGGCTTGTTTACAATATCCCTTCATCACCTCAAATGAAAATAGAATTATGAACACAGTAGTTCTAATGTCCAGTAACCCTATTTTGTTTTTATATTGAATTCCCCATGATGAATAAGCGATAAACTCTATGTGCACCTAATATACAGAATATCAAAAACTTGATAAGCTTGGCCATTTACACCACACAAATTTTATCTTATAACTGTATATGCATGCATGCAATGCATCGGATATTAATAAAAATATGGCAGTTTTCATTCTTGTTACATTTAGAGAAAAAAATGAGAAAATATTAACGATAACCTACGTACTTGAATAGATTCTTTCCTGTTAAACACTTTTGAATTATTCAAACAAGGAACTCATAGAACGCTTAGACTTAAGGTAACTATTAGTAGATCACGTAATTAAATATTGTTTCATATTGGAATTGAGGAAAATAAGAAGAGCTTCGTGAACTTCGGTCGGCACGCAGCTCTTCTTTTTTTACTCTTTTTATTTTTTATTTTAAAAAAGACGAAGAAGAAAAATAAATCCTGTGTCGCAGGATATTTTACAAACATACATGAAACTCATGAAAACCCAGAATCAGAACAACAGTTTGTGAATCACATAAAGTGTTGTCCCACGTGGGGTTTGAACCCACAACACTCAGCACAGTAGAGAGCGGCATGGCGACCGGTTAAACCACTAGGCCAACCGTTCACATAGCACTATTTAATCCGTGTAGTCAGTCAATCTAAATGACCCGTTTCAATCTTTAGGAATTAAGAAAATCATTTAGATGTGGATCCAAGTATATTTCTTGGTTGTGTAAAACGGATTTGATCATCACAAGATACAATTTTGGTTGGTTAACTTTTCGACGCTTTACCTCCGTGAAGTGCAATTTCTAAAACAATTAAAAGTTTCAACGTACGTCCACTTGTGTCTGATTTTTCAATGATTCTGATTTGAATTGGTTGTTTGATGTCTAATTTGAACATGTGTCTCGATTATATCACATATATGTTAGTAAAATCACCCTTCACAAATATTTTATAGAAGAATGATGAAGCACACCTCTTAATGGAACTGAAATCGTAATTTTTACAATACGAAGAAGAAACCATTACTCCTTTTAATGTGAACCTCTCCTTGGGAGCTGGGATTTTACTTATTACAGACTTCTCAGGGTATTAACTTTTACTAATGCACATTTTAGTACGCTGACATCAAACTCCAATAACGTCATTAATTCAAAGATTACCAAGAAGTATGTATTACCAATTGAGAATGACGTAAGTGACTAAGCAGGATGACATTAAACAAAATATCATATTTAGATACGACTCACAATATTTTGTTTAGTTTATCATTCATTGTTATTTAAATAAATTATTGCCAGTACATAAAAGGGCAAGATACCAATAGAATATTGCTGATATATGTTTTATCTTAATATGAACTGAAATGTTCCTTTTCGTTAATCACAAAAATTGACAATCATTAATATCAATGACTCTTGAGTCTTAGTAACAAAAGCTTACAAACAAAGCCAGATTTTTTATCAATATTAAGCTATGTGTGTACAATATTGATGAATAGATAGGTTAGCTACCTACAACCAAAAATGAGATTTAAAATATTAACAACAAGATTGAGTTTGAAGTACCGTCCTGAGTTTACCAATCAACCGATGCTCCGCTGTTCAGATTTGGGTGGTTTTAATTTGTAACACTAAGCAAGCTGCCTCCTCAGATCGTAATATCAAATTAATTCGTATCAGTGGCCAATATAATCTGGTCGAAACGTTAGGCCATTCAATGGTATCTAACACCCATTATCCTACCTAACACCCATTATCATGTCTCAATAATTCTATTACTGTAATTATGAATACCTACTACAATAATTCCAGAAAATATGGTATCAGGTTTCTTTCGTTATTTCTGAGTTTTTTTAGTTTTAACAAGATATCTAGTCAATAAAGAAGTGTTTACTAAAGTTACTGTTAATTGATTTATATTTAAATTCAATTCCCGAAGGTCAAATACGAGTACAACAGAATGTACTTTCTATAATAAATAACACTATTAAATTGGCATTCATAAAGGTTCAAGAAAATTGTGTATGGTTTTTCATGGCAAAATTGATATCCAATTAAAATTTGTGATTTAATGGATAAAATTTGGTGTAACAAGCGTGGTGTCAATAGACCACAAGATAATAAGAGTACGTGTAGGCCAAAAAATAAATCTGACGTAAAACCTATACCAAAAGCCCTTTTGGAACTGAACTCTCGGTTTTAGTGTTAATCGGAATGATATACTTAGAAGTAGAGCTTCCATACAATATTATGAGTATTAAATAGGATCATTCCCACTATAACCCCGGGTCCTTTAAATGGGGTCGTGAAGAAGCATTTCGCTAAGCCGCCATAGCGTGGGTCACCATACTGCATTGTCGGCATTCGCAATGAGTACGACGACCACCGCTCTTAGAGTCTACTCATGTTTTCTATCAGGCAGAGCAGAGTCACAAAAAAAAGGATAATAAATAAAAATCGTAGTGCATTTTCGAATACGAAGGAACTTTATTTGACCAATAACAGACAAATATTTTCGCAATCCAATTAAATACGTAGATGTTTCTTGAATATTTCAAACAGTTTTTTTTAGAATATGAAACAGTGCTTTACAATAATTAGTTTGAGTGATATGAATTTGATAACAACATTGTTATTAGTATCAAATGTGCACACGATTAAATTTAGAAGATATGAATGTCATAAATTGTAAATTACCGGCAAAGACAGTTATAATATTATATTTTAATATAGAAATATTATGTAACACCAGAAAAGTTTTTTTTTAATTTGTATATTAAATTCTCATAATACGAATAATAGAAAATATGAATACATTTCTTATGACTAGTTAAAGTTTCACAAAATGTAACACTCACGCCTAATACTCAAATATAAAAGACATTGATTAAAAATATAATTGATTAAACATTAGGTTATAGCTGCTCATGATCATTATATGTTATATATCCTATACGCGTAATATGTGGTCGTTTTATAAATAATATTGTTAAAAACCTTAACCAAAACGATAAAAAAATATTAAAATAATTTTAAATAACTTTTATTTTTAAAATATTAAAAATAAATGATTATAAAAAAACTTAAAATATATTTATTTACATCGATAGCATTAAATAACTACAAGTACCACATTTTTTACATTTGGCAATGTAAGCATTACAAGAAATAATCGTTGTTGATCAGCGATTTAACAACGACGTTAAAAATAATTTGGAAAATATTTAGCGACTAACTAGACTAATTTCTTTTTGTTATTATTTACTAACAAAATATATTTCAAAGTATCATAAATATGAGTGGACAATATTTTATTTTATGACGTCAATGAAAGTCATTGTATTTTAATATTATTAAATGGAATAAAATTACATCTAAATATAAGATAATTATAGCTGTTCTTAGTAATATAAATATTTTTGAATTCACTTCATATACATGATCAAACAACTGTTAAACTTTCAAGAAGAATTCGTCAGATGGTAATGCGTTTTGTGCGTTATTAAATATAAAACCCTGCTTTAAATTCTTTTAAAATAATTTCATAAAACATAACAAACATTTTAGCAGCCTCTGGTCATGAGCATCCAAAAAATAATAATACTGAAATGGAATGTAGCTCAGGCGTACCTAGGTGAACAGTATGTATACAAGATCAATTTTAAAGCACAACCACAGTAGCGACCGACAAATCGTTCTAGACCAAAACCGAAAATATATATAATTGACACTTTAACCAGTTATATAAATTGACAACGCTAAATAATAAACCTCTGATATAAGCTAGCTAATTAGAACTTCCCGATTATTGAATATAAGGATAATATACCTGTATTGTTAAATGAATGCAAATCTGTTGATGTAGCAAGTTAGTTATATGGAGAGATACAAGTCAGGCTAGGTGAGCGCAGTCGTATGGAAACGTGAAGACCGGCGTCATGGTTGCGCAGCTACACGGTTCCTGCGGGCTGATTCCCGTGAAGCAGAGTGAACTTCGGCAGTACGCAGTGTGATGCCGAAGATATCTTCATGGTATCGATTTTCCTCCTTAATTGTAAATAAAGAAACTGAATTATTTATAGACCTTTAACTTACAATAAGTTATAAAATCTAGAATTGAAAATAAAATGTCAATTTGAAAAGGAATTTCATGAAGAAGGATGCAGTAACCAAAGAAATAGATGCTATTGAAGTCGATTGAAATAAAAATATATCGGAGAGAAACTTATTTCCTGTTTAAATATTAACCCTAATATGTTAAAAAATGAATAGTGTCGTGGGACACCAGGTAGGAACGAAGTTCCTTCGGATAATGTGGAATCGACACAATTTGCAAAAAAAATCGTGCTCAATTTTATGTAGGTTTTCTTGATTTTTCTCTTAAATTTTGCTGATTAGTTTTTATTTAAGTACAAGAAAGTATTTAGGAAATTCAGTATTTTAGGAAATAAAATAATAAATTCCTTAAAATAATAAAATAGCACACATGACGCGCTTTCGCGCCTGCGCACGTCTCATTTAACGATTTTATTCCACGCACTTTTTTCCACAGATTTATTCCACAGATTTATTCCACGCACTTTTTCCACTTACGGTTTTACTATCACTGTTTTTTCCGTTCGGTCCCGCAGCGAAATCCCTATCCCCTCCAAGCCTGCCGTAAGGAACTTCGTTCCAATAAATTGATATTAAGTTACAAACCTTAAGCATATACATAAAGTTTTGCACTTGTTCATCGGCCATATTGCCGTGTTTCTTGATAATTCCTTTTAGTTTCTGATGAACGTCTTCAGCCATCTTACAGTCTCCACAAACATAGAAATGTGCTCCTCGGTTCACTAATAAGTCATGAATTTCAGGTCCTTCCTTCTCCGCTAACTCTTGGACATACATCTAAGAAACAAAAAAAATACATGGTCATAAGAAATAATTAAGGTATGAATGTTATATTCAATGTCAATAATGGTTTAGTTACCTTTGGGATGTTATTCTCTCGAGACAAAGCAAGAAAAACTTTAGAGAGAACGCCTTCCCTAAGCGCCTGTTCCTTTTCTTCGTTGTATAGGTCCATATTCTTTGTTCGACATCCAAAGAATAACCACACGGGACCAGCATTGGAACGCGTACGAGAGTTAAGTTGAGCTCGACGATGGTGCCAGAATCCACGGAAAGGCGCAATACCAGTTCCAGGTCCTATTAGAATTAGGGGAACTGATAAGTCTTGAGGAAGATGGAAGTTTGGAGCACTGTAAAAAAGATACAGGTAAATATTTTTGTATATTCACAGTCCTATAATTATGACACTTTTTACATCATTTAAAATACCTTCTGATGAACAGATAAACCTCATCACCAGGTTTACGATCCATAAGATAATTCGAGCAAACTCCATAGTGGACAGGTCCTTCGCCATCTGTTGGAACATGACATCATTGTTTTACTTTGTCTAACCACATCATAAATAGTAAACTAATTAACCTTCCAAATATCTATGTCGCTAATGCTTGTCGACTCACCTATCAGATTGTTTAAAACGGACGTCGTCAAAATTAGAACAGATTATAAAATGGATGTAAATGAAATCAGTGGTTTGATGTAGAAATGTGTGTGGGAATTTGTAATAATAAACTGTAAACTGTAATATATTATCTTCATAATGCTTTTGAATACCTACTAACCTTGTGTTTTGTATGTGACTACAGCCACAGTTAGGTGAAGCCGTTTCGGGTGAGCTATTGGGGATGATGAAATGGAATAAAATCTTGGCTGCAGTGGCGAAAGAAGTGCTGCAAGCAACGATGCACTGGGACGTGCTGAAGGGTACTTATCTAGCACTTCAGCAAGAGTTGGGAAGTAATAATGACGCCAATCCTCGTACGCTCCCGGATCCTGTACAAATTAGTTTTATTAAGTAATCTCCTATTATTAAAGTAAAATGTACATTATATTTTATTTTGTTATTGTTACTAACAGTTGCAAGTGTGTTAAGTTGCTTTGCTTCGTCTTCATTTTCACAAGTTGTAGCTAAATACTGAAGCAGGATTATCGTTGGTGGAGTTGTAATATCCAAAAATCTTGTAAATAGATCTCGAACGTTCACAACTGGAAGTCTTTCATGAGGCTCCCAAGTTTTTACTGGACCTGGTGAGTGATATGGCAAATATTAAAAATATGCAACAAGTAAATACTTGAAAAAATAAAAGCCTTGAAGGGTTTTTACCGCTTGATGTATGTGTTTCTTTCATAAGTTGAAGTTGCAAGGCTTCGTCGAAGTTATCAACGTCCTTTACACGTGATAATATGCTGTCAACCAGTTCTTTGCGATTGCAAGCAATTATGCCTACGTGATCTCCAGGATCGTACTTGATCTCCTCCTGAAATATTGATTGGTTTTAGATATTTTATAAAAAAGTATAAACCATAATATTTTATTTGTAAAATGTGTAAAATTATACCTTCGGCTCTAAATCAATGAATATGGTGGATCTCTCCGCAGTTTCATCTCCTAAATCTTTGTTAGCTTTTACAACACAATCCACAAATTTTTTATTAAGAGCTGACTGCAAGGCGCTTTTTAACGCTGGAGGGCGACACGTTGGGCTAGCAAAACGTACTGTTTCCTCGCTAAGAGCAACTGTGCCTAAGGCTCTCTTAGCCTCTTGTAAAGTTTCATCATCATCCAAGCAGAATGTTTCACATGAAACCTAAAGAAAAGTGTATATAAGTAAATAATGTACAGATAATAAAATTCCATAATTAAAAATCAACTTTGAATGTAAAAAGAGCAAAACACGAATTTAAATGGTAATCATGAAAGGAACGATTGAAAAGCAGTTATGAAATATTTATTTGTTTTCAATTTTTTATACCTCTAAACTATTAACATTGAGTTACTTTAGAACTAATTTTCGCACTGTCTTCGGAGCGAATAATTACAAATTAGATACGTCATTTCCAGTTACTTACGTTAAAGACGCTAGAGGCCCACTTCCGGAAGGCCTGATCTTGACCGCACATCTCGTCACCGGTCGCAAGGTCGTGAATTCGTTCCCCTCCAAGGTCGACAAGTAACTTGTCCACGTACTTGCCGAAGTTACAAAAGTTTGGATATGCGCTTGAACCAAGAGCAAATACTGCGAAGCGGACATTGCTTAGTGGACCGAAACTGTCTATAGATGTGGCATCAGTTGTGCTACCTAAAAATTCATATTTATATAAAAAAGTTACTAGGAAAAACAATTTGGATACGTTAAACCTAACGTTACCTTGACCCAAATAAAATCAACAACGCTGTATTTTAGTAAAAATTCGTAAAAATAACTAGAAATTTCGGCATAAGCTAAGTTGAAGCACTTTAAAAATAACTACAGTGTTAAAATTATGATAAAATGGTACCTTTCAACGATTCTAATCTGTTCAATTTTCTTGGATTACTTGAAGCATATCGTTGCAGTTCTATTTGACTGTTGGCTTTTATGAAAGATTTGGGTGTCAACATTTGATTCCTGTTAACAAATAATTATTTATTTACTATTATGAATATTTAAATTATACATATATACATAAATATAGTTACTTAAATTTTAAAACTTACCCAGAATTTTCTTCAACCTGATCGGCATACAGCAATTCACAAAGATGTTCTCCAAAGGCCTGTAAAAATTAATTAATTAGTAATGCAAATCATATTATGAAGCGATAAATCATATTATGATAGTGTTACTTACGACACCGTTCTCTGGTGGGTCACCATTTCCAAAAGTTGAAGTTACAACGAGAAGAAGAGCTTCGTGTTCAATAGATGTTATATCATAATCAGCCATACAGTGTACCTAAAATATGTCAAAGTTATTAGAACAAGATTGTCTAGTTTTTGGACTAGAAATTAAAAACTCCAATATTTTACTATTACATACTTGAGCATTAAATGCATGTCCGAAAATAACCCCTAGTTCCTTAGCGTATTGCTCAGATTTACCAGTCTCGGTTGCATACAAGACGGTCGCTTTTATCCGCTTGGAAAGGGCGCGTCCAAATAGCTTGGATGTAAATTTGACAGCGCGCGCTATTTGTTTGAAATGGAACTTCCTGTTAATGGGTTTTTTGCCACTTATCGGTTTCAATTTCTGCCACTGGTGAGTCTTCCAAGCGGGTTCCTGGTTACATTCAAAACGATTTTGTAAATTAATTTCATAATTTACTCGTGATCAATTGAAAAAAGAAAATGTACATTTAACACTGTTTAATTTCTAAACAAACCTGATATTCATAAGATGGTCTTAGATAGTACAGCGCCATTTCTTGATGGAATACTGGAGTAACCGATGACGACATTGGGGGAACAATCCAAATCCAGTCTGCGGGGCATCCAGACCTATGGGTACACATCGACACTAAGTATAATCAATCAAAGAAGAATCAAAGATCAAGTAAAAAAAGAAATCACGATCTAGGAAAGGATTGACATAATAAAACTAGAGTTGTCATTCTTTGAAAACATTCCACGGAAATACGATGCTAATGACAAAGGTATGATCCAAATCAACTCTAGTCATGCATAACCAGCAAGTCGTGATTTCCTTGAGTAAATCGACGTTCTTATTTATTTCTTGATGTAAGTTAGAGAATTCATAATGGAAAGTCTACTTTTACAGGTATTGGTATGCCGTTAGAGGATCCCTAATCAATATGCATTAGGTATTCCTTCTCGTCAGTATTGAATAGTTATAAAAATGGTTCGGTCCTGTATTGGTTTATCGTATGTCTTATGTTATGTCTTATAATTTAAAAAAGGAACAAGACTTTATGCACTTTAAAATATTTCAAAGAAATTTAATTTGCAGTCCGAAAAATTCTCCGAAAGCAATATGATATGTCTATAACTATATTAACAAACAGAATGTATAAATGTTTATATAGTTGATGTACCTAGTACACTAATAATCTTGTACCAGCGGAAAGCGTAAATTGAAACAAATTTGGCTTAGTAAACGTATGAAATTATCCAGGCCATTTTAGCCACATCCTATTGTTACAGCACCCTATTTATGGCACTGAATCAAAGTTTTGCTCGTAAAATATGACGTATGCAGAAAGTAAGCAGGTATAAACAATGAAATGATTCATTGTATTAGCGTGTATTAAAAATAGATTAATAAAATTAGGGTTAGACACATACAATTTTAACAACTAGGAAATGTTAGAAAGTTATTTTTATGAAGATACTTTATCACCTACATTTGAATTTGCAACATAAACTTATATACATTACGCTTATTTCATAACAAGATAACTTAAAATCAAAAATTGACAAGAAACAAAACAAAACTTGAGCTGGAAATTGAACCTAAGACTTTACCACTAATTATTTTCAATAAAGTTTATTTAAAAATGAAAACCTTTTACATATTTATAAATCATAATGACAATCATAATCCGGTCTCACAATATGACACATTCTACGGCTACCTCAATGTTCTATATTTAAAACAACAAAATCCCGAAACTTTTTACGTGTGTAAAAACCTAATCTATTTGTCGATATCCTGCACATCATAGACAAAAAATATAACCGTAACATAAAGCATGATTGAACAGATTCTTAGACAGAGATAAATAAAATGACGTAATCGATGTACGTGTACAGTCGCGTGGTAAAGTGGGAAACCAAAACAATCACACGATGGTTAAGAATAATCAAATTAGTTGTTTATTATGAAGTCCTTCCTTTGACCACATGTGCAACTTGCTGTTAGCAGGGCTTTGGTGCTGACAGTTTTATGATCAATTAAGTCTGGTTGTCGTTTTGGCATCCGCAAACTATTTACTACAGTCAAAATATTGCGTTTTCTTAGCACAGTTTTTAAACCGTTTGAGTAAAAAATTGGAGCATCCTTCATAGCGGAGATTACGTCAATCTGTTAGCGATTTAGATATACTTTTATTATTGTTTACAGTGATTTGGTAACATTTACTATTTTGACACTGGTGAGAACTAGGAAGCATATTTAAATTTTTGATAGTTAAATAACTGCTTTAATTTAATGTTCCGTAATAGGACATATATCATAAATATAGACTATACCATCTGTGTTAATAAGATACTACATATGTATTAAAATTAAAATAATCTATTACTGTCTTCAGCTCCTGACTGTACATAAATAGCACGTCGCATACTGAATACAATTACTTTAATGAATAGATGTTTTTTCAGTCGGTTAAGTTTCTTTACAGTATATGTTCCCCATACCAAGTTCCCATACCATTTTAAACGAACGCTACGAGTCGGTAAGGTAAGATGACGGTGGTAAAACTTACCTCAATCTATTTTCATTGTCAAGATGTTTAATAAAGCTCTCAGAAGCAGTGTGGTGATCCACAATCGTAGCGTTGTGTTGTTGGAAACTGTGGAGAACAGCCACGTTACATTCCACTAGAGCCTTATCCTTCCAGAGTGTAATCGGAGTTCTTGTGTCCAAACCCATTTTTTGAGCTATTTTCTGCGTATATAAAAAAAAAATATATAATTATTAAGGAGAAATTGAATGTCTCTAGAACTACTAAAACAATATAGATTTTAAACGAAAAAGTACACAGGTTATCAGAGTTTGTGTAATAATAATATGTAATGAACTAAATATTATATATTAATGACGGTAATATGAAGTGATTTTGTAGTTACACTTAATATCTTTTGAAGGAAAGGCTTATGTCCAGCAGTGGACTGTTAAAAGTTTATGCAATGTTTAATTTTTTTTTATTTAAGAATCTACGATTATTCGAACTCAATTCAACCAAACCGCAAACCGGTAGTAGAGGTGAAAATTCTGTATACACACATGTAATTATTTGTAATATTGAAATATTAACATCAATATTATAATTAATTGTCAATCATTTAACCAAAACTTAAACCGCACATTACGCTATATTGGCGATTGAAAATCTAACGTAAACAAGGGTTTACACAAATGATCATTTCATTACAACTGACACGCTACGTATACGTTATTAATATACCTTTCAATTTAATATTAATAATTTTTACGAGCTAATAAAATATATCTAATTTCATCTTTAATAAGAAACGCAGCAATTAAATTAAATTGAAGCAGTAAAACAAACTATGTAAAACAAAAATTCCAAAGACAACCCACATATATTAAAAATACTATCGTTCGCCTGACGTTTCGATTATAATATCGATTCTCCTATTTTATCACACTGACTAGCAAAACTATAACTGTCATTGTGTGAACAGGTCAACTTATACTGGACACGTGTAGATTTTTGCAGTCGCATAAGTCAGTAGGTTTAATTGCTATAAAAATCATTACCAACACTTTTTTATACTCCCAATACTAATAAATACATTTTTTCCTTATGACGTACGTACATAATTAATAATTCTTAGCTATCTATAGTTCGAATATAATGTAATGTACACCCAATTTGCATTTGAGGTCCGCCTAATATGTGCATATCGGTATGAATTGCGCAGACCCCAAATACAGATCGAGAAAAGTGCTGACAATTGTTAGTAGGAGATTAAAACCATGTGACATAATGTCGCCCCATCTTTCAATTTTTTTTAAAAGCCTACCTTAGTGACTCTACTCTGCCTGATGGGAAGCATGAACAGAATTCAAGAGTGGTGGTCGTCGTACCAGAATGCAGACAATACAGTTACACGCTATTAAAAAAATATAAATAATATAATTTATGTGTATATATTTTTATACTCAATAAAGTCATTGAATATACATTTACGACAAACCATCACTCTGGGTTCATACTTATGAATCCAGCTCTCTTTAGCAAAGAGTTTTTAGTCTGCTATGCTAAGCTGCTAAGGCATAGAGTTTGTTTCAAGTTTTCCTTTTTGTTTTCTTTCTTTTTGCAGTGGTATCTTGTTTATTTTATACCGGAGCATAAAGATGGCGACACTTTGTACTCGTATCCATCAAAACACGGAGAGCCTTCTAACAACCAACGGCTTTTATATGAATAAGAATAATCTAATATATTTTGTGCTATTCAGTTCTTAAGTAATACAATAAACAGTCTAATAAAAATCTTACCTCTAACATATTAAGCCGGTTATTGTCGCAGAGATTACGGCATCCAATCTCAGTACTCATGTACCAACCATTGAAAGCGTTGGCTGTGAACTCAATGCCACCACAGTCGAAACGCATTCCAGAAACCGCCGGCAGTGCATACCAACGGAGGTTTAACTCCTCGAACCATTCATGCCTTGAGAAAAAAAATTTTTTTTTTTTTATCTACAGTCCATAAATCTAATAATTATTCATACATTATTAGTACATAAACACTTCCTATTAATTAAATTAAAAAATCTATATTTTATAATTTTTATTTCCTTGTCAGTTCCTAGCACTCAAATCTTACTTTTATTCTGCATCTTATATTCTATAATATACTTCATTACGATTATATTTTTGAATCTTTATAATTTTTTTATAAACACTAATTGTAGCGTAATATTACTAATTCAGAAACTTAAAGCAAAACAATTCGGAATCAAAGAATCCTCTCCAACAAAATAACATGTAACAGGTAATAACCGAATAAAAACATAAACGATGTCAATGGTCATTAGGAGAGAATTACCTAATCACAAGTTATCCAACTTGTTTATTAGGCATTAACGCCCGTTCACATTATCAATACCGATACATTATTGAATAGCACCAGATTTATGGGCAATAAACGTAGATAGGAGATCACTGGACCACACTTTTACGATTAGCAATCTGTGTTGAATGGACGCTTGGCCGTTCTTATATTTGCACGCCTCTACTTGACATTATATGCATTCCCAGACCTTTTTATGCCAGCATAAATCTGTGATGGAAAATAAGAAGGTCGTGTCTATGTAATACTTAGTTTTGTGCCGTAAATCTGGACTTTTCCTTATACGTGAGTTCTTGCAAGTGAAGAACAATCTTTAGATTTATAGTTTAGGAGTTTGTTAGTTCCTTCCTGTTTCTTTTATCGGGAATGTTTTGTTTGGATTCAATTGTATTAAGCAACGTCAGTTCAGCTTATTTGCTGATAGTAATAGGATTTGTTTGAATGTCTTTTTCAAATTTTGTTGTTTATTTCATAGAGTATTGAAAAATGTCTTTATATATATGTATTTTCTTATTCTATTTTGAAGTCCAGCCCGAGTAATTCTTAGTAAGGAAAAAGAGATTGTTTGTTGGGATAAAAACCATTAAACTGGTTTGTTAATATTTAGGAATTTGCTTGTTTAGGATGTAAAAATTGTTTATTTGTATTTGCTAATAACCACTGTTTCTAAGAAAAAGTATTTTTTTATTGCAGAAATATTCTCGAAAGGTAGGAATACCATCACATTCTAATTTGTAAAAGGATAATCATAACAGAGTCAAAACTAAGGACACAATAGTTAAACACAGTAAAAGATTTATATTTGCTCCGTTTTCGTGTGCACTTAACAGAGTGCTCTATAAATGTACTATTAGAGGAACAATGTGTAACAGAAACAGTTGCGAAAAATATATTATGCGGAGGAGTTGGAAACAACCATTCCCTTGTATTCCTGATCCCATTTAAGTTTTACAAACTAGTCCTTAGGCTAAATGCTGCTTGTGTTAATGTAAGTACATTTATTGTTATCCAGAAGTACACATTTATATTTGTGTAGGGTAAAACTTGTTTCTGACAAATTTTCTGTTGTTTGTCGCAAAATTTTAACGACCCAGTCGTATAAGTTTCACTGAATTGAACTTATTTGTAAATACTCAGTCTTTTCGAAACTAATATGCTATTTTAAATGTATGATACTGTCAGAATCAGTTCTTGATTAGTATTCAAAATATATTTAGGTATTGTTATAATTCTGTTGTGATTCTGCGAAACTATTACACACTATGACGTTGTTTTGCAACGTAATAGAGTGGGAGACAAAACGTTTAGTCATTTTTTTTTTTTACGACAGTTAATAATAAATTATTTTTCTATCTTATTAAAGAAATATGATTATTTATTAGTCATGAAATTTGAGGCGTAATTTTACTAAAAGAAGCAATAAATACTCAATGTATGAATTAAATTAGGTTCACTTTCAAACAATATATCGTGGATATAAAAATAATAATTCTATAGGATCGGTATTAATGACTATTTTTTTATTTGTTTATTTTTTACCATAAAGACGAAGATTGACTAAAACCAGTAGTAGAAATAACTCTTCTCTATTTATAGTGAAAGTTTGTCTATTTGCCAAATATAAAACATCAAATACTTATTCAAAAGAAATAAATTTAAACTGCAAGGAATCTGAAACTTACGTGGGATGGGTCATGTTTATCTCCATGATAAGTTCCCGCGGGATTTCGAAGTAGTCTGGATCTTTTCCATTAGCTGACAACACAAGGGGCAGGATGTCCCAGGCGGATCGCGAAGGCTTCCAGCCGAGTTTTAAGCAGAGCTGAAACAATACATATTGCTATAAGATTGTACTAAGAGTTTTAGGATTCAATTAAAATTTTTTTGCTAGTTATATTATGCTAGTTTTGTTAGCTAAGTTATGTTATGATGTCGCTAAAATTAGACAACTTTTTTTTTCTATATTAAGAACCTGCCAAAGAGACTACTCTGCCTGATGGAATGCATGAATAGAATCCAATAATTGTGGTCACCATACTCATTGCAGTATGTTGATCCACACTATGGCGGCCTAGCGAACGGCACCGCTTAGGGATGTGAAAGGCGTGACAGTCATTGTGGCAATGTAAGGCTCACACGGTTATCACGATGACTGTCACCCCTGCATCAATGGGCCTCCGGTCTAACACTCACGAACGAAACTCGACAGCACAGATGCTGTCGTTTTGGGTTGGTCTTCTGTGAGAGTGTAGTACTGCCCCGGTCGAGCCGGCCCTTTTGTGCTGAAATCATCGTGGCTCTACTACCTGATAAACTTGACTTTTAATGGACATAGTATAAGATGGGAATACATAATGTCTCTCATTTGCATAATATACAAGGAACACTAAATGAATTTCATAGTCCCGCTGAGCTGAATCGCTTTAGTATCGGTAGCTCATTCATTTATAAAAATATTTTAAGTCATGCATGTGGCTGACTTAGTGTTTAGAACTTTTACAATCACGGGTTTATAATGATTGAATTTTATCATTTAATGGTATAAATATAAACATAACATAATGAATACTAATAAATAGTATGTTTAGTACGTTTAGAAATATTAAAAACTGAAATCTAATGACACGTAAATACTATTATATATTTCATAGTACACATTAAGGAGTGTCCTACAGCTAAAATTTAATTTGTAATACATTCACTGTGTAAACAAATTGTAGTACAATACATTTTTATTACTGTTTACATAGAGCAGGTGCATGCACAGTGAGATATGTCAGTCGATGAATGATTTATTTATAGCAGTAGCAATAACTGAATGTTTTTCAATGGTCATCCATCCTCTACGGTTTCCTACAAGTTTTATTGGAATATTTTCAAATGTAAATTTCTCGCCAGAAACAATGGAGTGAGGTTGTTAAAAGAAGAGAAACTGTGTGTATGGTAAATTAGTTTGTTTACTTATTTGAAAACTTTGTATTTTTGTTTGCATCTTCTTTTTGTCATAAACTGTGTCAAATTTTAATTGAAGGTATTTAACATTGTTGGGATATTTAAAAAACAATGAAAATGCATACTATATATAAAAAGTAACACTTCTATTTTCGTAATGATTCAGCAACTGCATTATTAATTCCATGTTAAAGTAGAAAGTATGTTCATTATACATAATTTGTATATGTCTGTCATTCTGGGTGTTATTCTGCATTTAAATTTTAATGTAAGCTTTGTTTAATTTGTCTCTCATTGAGACTTGTAATGTATCATCAAATTATATTATTATATATAATGTTCACTTCATGAGAAAAACATTGTTTTGCTTCTGTCAAGCTTGTTTTTAGTTTCACTTTTGTAATTGGTCAATTATTCACCACACTCTTGTTCTTGTTGATGGTTCTAGAATATGTATTGTGTTTGAGTAAAAGGAATCTACTGTCGTCTTTTGTTGGTGAGTGCGAGATCGGAGGCTCATTAATGCAGGTGTAACAGTTATTGTGATAGGTGTGTGAGCTGAGGTGTGAGCAAGCATCATCAAGCAAAGCATCTCACTATACCGTCATAGTGTAGGTCACCATACTGCATCATGGTGACCAAAATTTAAATTATATTCATGCTTTCCATCAGACACAGTAAAGTTACTTTGGTAGGTTCTTAAAAAAAAAAAAAAACTTCTATTAGTACGTATTTTACCTCGGTGAACTCGCAGTGCATAGGGTCGCCAAGCACAGTGCCATCAGGTTGGCGGTAACCAGCATAGCTGATAAGCTGGCTGTTCCATATTCTGTAGTCGTGCTTGCCGTCCGTACGTTGAGGGAAGACTGTTATTGCTGACCTGTTATAAATAAAATAGTAATTAAATGGCATTATTAATAAACCCTTACAGAACTTTAGATAGTTCGAATCATCATTATCATCATCAATAACTTTTAACAGTCTACTGCTAGACATAGGCCTCTTCTTAGTAAGAAATAACATCGAAACACTTCATGTACGGTGAACTAAAATATAATTTTATTAAAAAGACCTGTTACGGTCTGACGTTAAGGAGCCTTTACTATTTGCTAATATTAAATTTTAAAAAAAATCAAAGACGTTGCGTGATACCAATTTTATGCAGCTTATTTTATCAATATTCATAAAATGTTTTTCAAATCTATATGTGACTAAAACGGATCAAGAAATCAAATTTAAGTATCAATATATCTCATGAAACTACACTGACTTTTATTAGTGTTAAAATTAAATTAAAAGTGTAAAATTGAAGGTTTAGTAATGCAAAATGTAAATACTTCTCTTCTATTAAGAAATTGCTATGTAGCTGTCTTTCTATTACTTTTTGTCGTTTAGAACGTTACGTTAAGTACACTTAATCACACAACAACATGATTAATCTTTATACTTAATCACAATGTGCTAACTTAAAGATAATAATAATGTTTAATATGTATATAAACTCACCTTATGTTCCCTTTGTTGGTGCTGTATTTAATGTGGTTGCAAAGAGCCTCGAACATACCGCTTGTAGTTGTCACTTGTCGACAATCGAATACCTGTTGCATACGAACCATTTTAATATGTCACACACATATAGCCAACACAAAGAAATGGGTTATTGAATGGGCTGATAGCTTTCGCTGACAAAGAATTGTAAGGTTGAAAGGACTTGATCTTTTGTTTTATATATTATTTGTGTTTATATGAAACTTTACCATGTTGTCTTTGCATAAAGTTTGGCATTTATTTGGTAAGAAAGTTCTCAAAATACAAATCCGATAGCGTTTAATTGGAACATGCTGTTCCAAACTTAGTAGAGAATGTACTGTGACGTATATGAGACAAATTTTTAGGACAACCGAGTTAACTTAAAGTAATAATAGAATTATTCTGATACGAATTTACACGAAACTCATAGAGTGCTAATCTGGATTTTTGTTATTGAAGGGCTAGTTCATCAAAAATTTGGGAGTGTCGATGAAGTATACGGTATACGATTATCACAGTATACGAACGGTTATCGGAGTATTTGGGAGTATTATCGTAAGTATTAAAGAGATTTAGAAGCTACTGAGGACATGAGCAATACAGGCTAATTTTACTTTGGAACTAAACGCGAAAAGTGTTTTTGTAAATTTGAAGCTTTTTCGTCTACAGGTTTGTGGTTACCTGGTAAAATGGTGTTACCAAGTACTCATATAAAACTATGAAAATAGTCTTTAGGTCTGTCATTATTTTAACTTACTTTTTTTGCGCTTAAGCAACTACATACTGTATATGAGACGTATCGCCGTTGTCTGCGTTTTAATAAAGATCCCTCAAGGTTCAGCTATAGCTCACCCTGTACACAACTGTACTTACTAAATCCCTTTTAAAAGCGCTTGGTTGGAAACTGCAATGCTTTTTACATAACCACTAAAACGATAAAATACGTAAAAAATTAAATGTCTGAGACCGATTTAGGATGGGTTAATCAAATTGGTTGCGCCATGTTTAGGGTGCTAATCAGATATGCCAGCGATGCTGTATCTCTCAAGGCTAGTTATCTTCAGTAAATCTGATTTTAAAGTTTACCCAATGAATTAAATCATTTCTTATTGAATTGATAGCCATTAAAAATACAAAATAGGAAAGTTATTTAAACATTTTCATTTTTCGTTAATTCGATTGAATTTTTGCATCCGTATATATCTAAAACCAATTCAATCAACATGAGGGAACATGAAAAAAGGGACACATTTCTAAAATATTTTATAAGTTTGAATTTTAAGGTTCCATTATTTATTATATGGTTACGTAATCATACTTTTCATTTCACATGCCTGAGTTTATGAAAATGCGCATTCAATATTAGGAGTTTTTTTAAAGATATATTTTATCCTAGACTATATATACTTTACTATTTATACTTTTTATTAAAATTAAAAGAAATGTGAAGCAAATTTGTCACCACGATTAAAGTACATTCGATCGATTATGACTCAACAAAACGTTCAGTGATTAAAAATAGATTTACCGCGTCATTAAATACGTAAGCTTACAAAATTTTATTCAGTTATAAATGTAATATATAAAATTCATAACAAGAATAAACAAAAAGGAGAAAGTGCCCTTTACATTGCGTTTTATTTCACAGAACCATGAGAAGTTTTCTGAAGAAGGGCAAGTTTATATAAATAATAAACTTTACGGATTAAAACAGTCCCGACAGATAAGTTTATTAACTTGATTAGCTTCATTTTATTTTGTAAAGAACATTACGGTATTAATTAAAATCCTTATAGTGGCACCTTATATTGCAAACATTAAATATTTTGCTTAAAATTTACAGAAATAAAAGTTCCCACAGAGACATTAGTAATATTCACACATATTTTTGCTTTACAGCGGCTTATAATACAACGTGTGAATTAAAGCAATCAAATAAAGTAAAGGTTATATCGCTAGGGAACAATGACAATGATGACTTTAGTACAATGTGACATAGACAAAGTAATTTAATTTAGAAGTAAATGAAATCATCACCTCTAACATTCCGTTTTTGAATAAAAAGAGACTTCATTTTTTTAAAATTAACAATAAATTTAAATAAGCTTGTAATTGTAATAGCTCTTGGAAATAGACTATCTAGAAAATAGACTAGCTTTCTTGAATAAGCAAGTCTACCCGCGAGTCTATAATCGAATCCTTCGTACCGATTAACCGAAGCAATCTGTTTAAGCTGCGTAATTACAAAACGTACTTGCTAACATCACAAGAATTTAGCAGTTGGGTCCGGTAATACCGAATTAAGACACCCTCATCCTTCGCTAACCGAGACGAAGAGAATAGAAATGAACGAATGAATTAAAGTCGTTACGAACTCGTCTGTGAACCTTCTAATTAGGATAATATTTAGATAGTAGAGACTGGTTATTTTCGAAACTAAAGAGAATACAAGTATCACCTTCATAAAAATTTAAGTTTAGTTTAAAATAAATAAAAGATAGTTGCACAAAATACATCTTTTCATTAATCAGCAAAAGGGGGATCAAGAATCCAATATAAATCTTCTGAATAGACGTCTATTCTATAAAGGGCTTAATGAAGTTGGTACTAGAAAAATACGACAATGATTTACTTACGTCAAGAACTTTTACCGAGGGCTAATTGTACTAATTCGAATAATTCTCGTGTAATTAAAAGTCTCATTTTTTTGTTAGCAAGTCTTTTTTTTGCTCTTAAATTTAGAAGGGTTTGAAATATTTAAGTGAATCGTAAAACTTTAAATTTAATTAAATATTGTGCTATTTAATACATAATTGCCCTAAAATACTATTAATCGTATCAATAAATCATTTAAAAATATGACAGCGTTTGTAACTCGTAAATTATATACGAGTAAATATGTCGTACCATCGGGTTACTGTTCGCAATTCTCTTTCCAACAAGAGTAGTGTTTGTTAAGAAGTAAAAAGTGTAAAATTAAAATACTTCAGTGGTTCATGCGTCAGACTAAACTTTCAGTTCATTGCCTACGGTTTTTTCTTTTGCCGTTGCTAAATGGGAATTTTCTCATTAGAGTAGGCAAATTCATTTACCTCACAATTTTGCTCGTCGTTCACTAAAGACAACCGAAGAATAATTGATTTTTATCCTTGAGTTTCTTTATAGTGTAGACACTTTTATACTTCGTTATTGCACATTTAAATTAGGTTAAATCTAATTAGATGACAATTACAATTCACTATTTAATATAAAATTAGGAAAAGTTTAATACTCACAAAAAATTAACTATTGACAAATTTTACCAATAAAAATCTGGTGGCTACATATATATCATATGGATATCGAAACTTAAAATCATTTCAGAGTAATTGTTTCGGTTAGGTTTCAACATTTTACTACACTTTTTGAGAGTTTTTTGTCATCTTCGTCATGATGTCCTCTCGTTTTGAATTTGTCAATATGATATTAAAAATATCCGTACCTGTAATTTAGACCACTGTATTCTGCCAATGCATCGGCTTGCATTCCTCCAAGCAAGTTTAGCTCCGAATACTAACTCAGTGGTAGTCAATTGGTAGGTTCCTGTTTTAGCTACCTCTTCTTGAACAGCCATCCAACGTGCTTCATGTGCTGGAGTGTTGGCTCTGTAAAACAAATATATTTTAACCTATTCTTTCAGTAATGATAATGTTGTTATTTTGTGTTTTGTCCCAGTAACAGTCAAATCATCTATTTAACCAAATCGTGGCAACTTCAAAGAATATGTTTTAAGCATAATATCGTTTTTCACTAAACTGTACTCCGATCATTTAATCATTATATTATTACTAACAATGGTTTGTTTTGTAATGTAAGGTCAGAATTTATTGACTTATTTATTAATTGAGAATGTTTTGCATACGATGCAGGCAAAGGGCTCACTAAGTGATTCGGAATATTTACGTTAGATGTCACTTTCCGGAAACTATAGTTTGGATACACCTCTATAATCTGTGATAACTTATTTGGTTTTCTTTTACAACATTTTTATTTCAGGACTTTATGGAAAGATTAAAAATAAGCCACATCGATATTCAGACTCATTCGGCAACATTGTAACGAAATTTAATCAAATGTTTGGTTAGGAATTATGAAAATGAATTACCAATTTGATAATACAAACATAACGGAAATTTGAATGTCCCCTCAATTACAGCGTTGTGTCTGCAGATGTTGCGATCTTATCATATAGAAACCTTTTTTTTATTACTACCTGTTTATTAAAATAATAAATCATCAATATTAGCTTAATTTAGATTTATCAGCCGCAACGAAAGCATAAACAACGATCAACGAAGCAAATAAACATTATTATTTCAGTTTCTTTGAAGACAGGATATTACTTTGTAGGCCGAATATCTTATGTAATCTCTTCTTACCCTTGCCTAATTTTATGGAGCCAATAAAGTCTAAAGTAATACTCACAGATCCCTTAAACCAATTTACGAGTACCAAATGGTAACCTAAATTTATTCGCTTTGGTCAAATTAATTTATGTGAAATTTGTTTTTTAATTAATATTCAAATTAATAAAATCGATTATTGAATCCAAAATCTTGAGATAAAAATAGCTCCATGTTTCAGTAACTACTAGCGTCGCTTTAAAGTTATTAAAATCTTATTATCCACATAATAATATAATTATAATAATAGTATTCAAAGAATGAATGTTAAAAATTGAAAAAATTAGGCATATTTTCGTCATTTTGAATGTAAACAATGAGT
Organism: Hypercompe scribonia; assembly: GCA_949316085.1. Lineage (NCBI taxonomy): Eukaryota > Metazoa > Arthropoda > Insecta > Lepidoptera > Erebidae > Hypercompe > Hypercompe scribonia. The sequence goes on along the minus strand of OX438972.1, from coordinate 5,772,504 downwards.
GATATAAGTGTCAGATGAGAGCCTCTACAAATGGGACGAGTCTCTCAAAAATACAATAGCTGGTCGGGACAAAAGTTATTTTTTACGATTATACAATGCTATTAATTTATTGGTCACAGAAAGTGTGATTTATTTAAAAATAAATTTAGATTACATTCAAATCTTTTACAGAAGTAGTATTTATGTTTATAAGTGCCTTAATAATCGCACACATAATCTACACATTCATGACAAATGCTCATGGTGGCGCACAATATTTAAAAATATCTACCTGAATAGATAACTAAATGTTTACTTATCATCTGATATATAATATAAAAATCAATAATGCTATTATCGAATATCGCATTTTAATTTTGAAAATCTTTTGGATATACCCTTAAATAATGAATGTCTTGAATATACCCTTTGTATGGATCTTTTGAAAATCGTCTCAGTTTTCCAAAGTTACTGCTGAAGGAAAACAAGTTTCTGATTTACCCTCACCTGCGTATAGAAGCAAAGTATTGCCCCAAGAAATCTTTAGCATCCTTCAATACTTCTTCTGATTCTCGGGGCACATCGCCACGGCCAGGTATGGCCATAACACTTCCCAGGCAAGCTCGCTCGTTGCATAGTGTTGGCTGTTGACAATAACAAATGTGTATGTTAGTATTAGATATTAAGAATTAAATATTTAAACTAAATGCCAGACGTTGCAAAAAGTTTTTAAATATAATGTACCGTGGCAGTCGGTCTTGAGAGGTTCTGCTATTAATTTATTATTAACTTAACAAACTGGTCATTTCTATTCAACAGTTCAACAGATGTTGAAATGATCACTTGAAATGGTCATCATTTGTGGTCATTTAATTTAGTAACGAAATGACTTAGTTGAAGTCTCAAAGATTTTTGTTCTAAACTTCAATTAAACAAGTAGGTGATGTTTATTTTTCTTTTTTAACATAAAACTTTTTCATCATATAGTCTTTTATTAATTGAAACGTGTAATATTTTAAAATATCTATTATTCAAACTATTAAAAAATATACCGTGTAGATGTTGTTTAAGTACGAGATTATGTATAAATATTTCTTTTTGGTTTAATGTTGCTTATGGTGACAACAGTTTTGTTAGATCTCGAAAAAAGTTAACAGGTTCGGAAACTTTTACTAGAAATATCATCAATTTATCATCAAAAGCTAACTGAATAAGGGCATGTATTGGCTGAGGGTAGTCTGTACCTACTATTAACATTATCAGGATAATGGCATTAGGTATAATAATCTGTCATATATAAGTGTAAATTTTACGTATTAAATTAAATATTAAATTGTCAGAAAACCACTTAGTTTTCCTAAATTCTATTTGTAACTAAATATTTATATAAAATGCGATTCACGAGAAAAAGTTATAACATATTTAAAATTAAATTCGTTTCGCCGAATACATTTTAAGCGCAAGTGTCCGTTTGTTTACTAAAAACTGTCTGTATTCATAACTTTTGAATTTAGAACTATAATTTATTATATGATTTTTTTTTCTTCAACACTATGGTTTATAAAATTTAAGTTACGTTTGAGATACTTTACAAACAGAATAATGTGAAAAGTCACAATGAACATTAAATAAAAGTACACGCTAAGTAAAACTAAATAGAGGCACAGTTTCAATAACAATGAACTGGGGAAATGTCATTGGAAAATAAAGTGATTCTGGGGAAAGGAAACTACAACACGAAGTGCATTAGCATTCCATTGTAAGTACAATACTGTTTTCTGTCATAAAACAGGTTTGAATCTCATTTCTAGAGAAAATAGATTCCTATTCTGTTCCAGAACATTATCAAATTGTAAAACAAAATATAATACCACTACATATTTTATTATGCAATTGTTTATAATATAGAAATGAAGTGTCTTAATTTTACAAACAATGTTTTACTTTATTGGTCTTTTGTATAGGGTTGTCCAAGAATTCACTAACATTTGAATCTAACATCCCGCGCAAACATGTTACGGGAGTTCTTGGGACCGATGCTACTAGAATTTGTTGGCTTACGATTGTAACACGTGGTTTCAACAAGATGGAGCTACCTGTCACACATCCAATGAATCCCTGCCAGTGGTCAAAGACATTTCCGGTTAAGTTGATTTCCAGACGAGGCGACATTCCATGGTCACCCAGCAATCAAGATCTATCCTCAGCAGACTTATTTTTATTGAGTTATTTGAGTAATATGATTTGATGATGTAATCGTGTCTACATCAATAAACCAAATAGACTACGTCAACTAAAAGAAAAATCAGCGAAGATATGTCGGCGTTGTCACAGTCTCTTTGCCGACAAGTATTCGAAAATTTCGGCGCTCGCTTAGAAGAGTGCAAACGTCGAAACGGTGGTCATTTAGACGATGTAATTTTTAAACAATAAATTCTAACCAATTAACTTTCTTGTAAATAAACAATTTTATAATGTATCAAATATTTTTTTTCAAACGACTTTTTCAAATGTTAACTAATTCAAGGCCCGCCCCATACAATATTTAGTTGATTTACCAAACAATTAAATTTATTTAGTAGGTGGTATATATAACCAATCATTACAAAAAAAAAATCGTATGTATAAAACAATTTGAAGATTTTTAAAACTTGGTACACACAAAGGTACTTCTAATTAATATGTAAGTCTATTAAAGTGTAAGAAATGTTCCATTTGTGTTCCATAAAATAGTTTAACTAATTACTTTATATTTTAGCTTAGTAGGTTTTTCTTATAAAAATAAACAGTTGGTAACTTTGGCCTCAATTACGTAAAGAGCGAGGACCACAAATCGTTGTAGAATTGTAAATAATTTTTCTTCGTGACTCGCATACGCTGATTGGCATGGTTTATTTGACGTCCTCATAAAACTGCGCAGTATTAAAGTTGAGACACATAATATTATTTATATAAAATAATGTCGTATTACTTTAACTACATATACTAATACTCTACTGTTGATAATTTGTTTGAAAGTTCATTCAAAATTTAATCTATGGATACTATCTGTCGTCTATAATGTCTTTAATAATTAAAATTTAAAAGAATCTGTAATGAGAATATCCCGACGAAGGACTGCGTCAGACAGGCGGCCAGCTTTAAACGACACTTGCCAAAATCTATCTAAATAACATAGAAAATTGGGCCAGGCTACGACAATGATGTTGAATAATATTTGGCCCTAAATCCATAATAAGTTTTAGTTGCAAAAATAATGCCGAAGTAAAATGTTCACGCAAATAATTTAAAGTTTGATTACACCTAAGATACTCGTATAAGATGAATATGTACACACACACTAAATAAATTTTACTCGCATTTATCAGACGGTAATATAGAAAAACAAACAACAACAGTGTCACATAGTGTTTTATTGTACCAATACATACTTTGTACGTGTATTGTTTTCAACGGATTAACGAGTGCATATGTAAATGGCAGATAGTAATGACAGATAATGGGATAACAGTTAAGAGATTTTAAATAAGTTTTAAGAATAAAATTTAAATAATCTATAAACGTAGACTAGAGCTTTAGTTTTGTAATCATATTTGCTTACAGGGATAGGTATAGTGCTGCGTACGCTGTTTTAATGATTGAGCTGTGTGATATAGCGTGAAATTTTCTGTTTTCTATTTTTTTATTTAGAATAATACAACACCATTTACGATACTGTAATTTCTTAAAGTTATAATATGTTCGAATATACGAGTTATTCTGTCATCTTACCCTAGATTAAGACTAGAAGACAAAAATTTTGATATTTATTTAAAAAAAGTACAAATGTTTGGCAACTTAAATGCTGTAAAAATACATTTTACATTCAAAAGAAATAGGAATAGATTTGTTCCACTATTAATATAGACGTAGTCAACCGAAATTTGAAAACCACTGTTAATTTAATAGGTTATCTTATTTTATGAAGTTTCTAACTGAATATCAAATCTTCTTAACTCTCATATTTTTATGTTCGCAATATTTTCGCACTACGTAACCATAAAGAATAAAGTCTATAAAACATGATGTTATTTTTACGGCGATTCAATCATTTTGCGATACAAATTCCTATGGCTTTCTATGACGTGTTTATCACTTCATATTGAGGCGTTAAGTCTTGAAAATATGAAGTAATAAGAGTATATCGCAAAGGATTGCTTACTTATATTGGTTCGAATATATTTACATAAGTATTTAATTACCGAAATACCAAATACGCAGGTATTTAAAGAAAGCAAATTAGTATGTTCTGTTTTCTTTTGTATGTTAATTATATTGTAAATTTTAACTCATATATGAATGAACTAAGTAAAATAGATTGTTTAAATTGATTTTTTATTTGAAATTTGTGAAAAACGCCAGAGTTTGAATATAACTTCTGTTTTTTCTATTTTTAGAGATAGACAGAGAAAACAGAACATCCCTTACTTCCATCTTACTATATGCATGCACGTAGTAGGTACTACAAGTAGAGGAAGCTCGTGACGCGTAAACTTTATTACAATCTAACAAAAAAAAAATCTCATCTCAAATTCTATCTGAGACAACTAAAAGATTCTAAATTGCTCATAATATTAAAGATTTTATGTATTTTAAAGGAAAATCCAACACAAATGATCCTTCAAACAACTGAGGAGTAGTCTTGAAATACGTAATTATTGTATCATTCACATGCCACAGTGCAGCGAGAAACTATGAAGTGAGATATATCTATGTACAAAACTTTTAGTTTAAGTTATGATTACGGTACATACTTTCATTTATTATTTAATTTTCTTTAAAGAATTATACTGATACTTCATCATCAAAAGGGAGACGGACTAAATATGTTAATTTTATTATCTGAATCGATACATACGTGTATTTATTCGTTTTGTCAAAATACTTATAGTAAGTGCTGCATTTAAATTTTGCAATGCTACGAGTATTTATTATGAGAAGTACCACAAAGGAAAGAAGATTAAAGCGGGTAAAGAAAGCAGATATAGCCAGGGGATAAAAGTAATAGATAAAGAGTATTCTAAGTCACAGATACATAGAAAACGAGACTGACACTGCGGTAAATTGAAGAGGCTATGGCAGTAAAATGGCAATTTTATTAAATAAAGCATTTTTTTGTCCTGATAATTGGAATGTAAGGAATTAGTTTCAAAATATTTTAAGGTTCTTATTACGCGGGGGAGTGGGCATCTACAAGCCTTAAGTGGCTCGAGGTACGTCGGGGTTCCAGGGATTTCCTTACTACGGTGCACCTGGTTCCCGGGCTACTGGTACCCGAGACAGCGTGAGGTCTATGGTCGGTTCGAGTCCGACATAACCGCCTACCGGTGGTATCTGTGGACATTTCCGTACAGAAAAAAAAGGAAAACATTCTTAATATGAATAATTTAATTATTTGAATGAGTAATTAATTGTAACCATTTAAGGATGATACAAAAAAAATTAATTACATTAGCTTTATTAAGAATTCACATACAGAGTAAATCTCACATTAATATCCCACAAGAATGCTCTTGTGGTATATTAAGACACCATTATAAATACTTGAACTGAGATGGGTAATTACATAGCGACCATTATTTTATTACAAATTGTACTGACCTCATAACAGTAATGGTTTTGGGATAAGGCATAGATTACTCGCTTGATAGAAAAATTTTTTTTTCCCCCAATTGAACACACTTTACTGTGAAATTTTTACATGCGTTTACATACTCGTATTTTATATTCAATTATTTTTAAAATTATTTAACTTTAGACGGTCAGAATACAAATAGACACATTTTTCTTCAAAAATACAAGCTGTGGACGGACGTGTGTCATATCCCTCCGACACAAAGGGAGGATCCTCCGACCAGGCGAGGTGATCATGCCTGGTGGGCCACGGCCCAACGGTGTTGATGTTGGGATGGTGTATATATGCTAATTACCACGCGAATCTCTATATCGCAATACAGGATTAGTAGTTGCATTGTAGTTCATTACATTCATACGTTTCGTTCATACTTCGTCGTTCGATGTATCTTTCGCTAGATAGCGCTGTTATATATTTTTCGTTTGTGTTATAATGTGGAATCAGCACACAAACAAATTTTTGTTCAAAACAAATGAGAACTATTTATAAATTAGATCACAATATTAAGTAAAATTTTTTTCCTTGTTAAATATCCTTCGTTTTTTATTATAACTATTAGTAAATAAAACATTTCTCAGTAATATAATTATTTGCTCATTATGCCTTCAGCCGTCCAGCTAACACACACGTGACGGAATATTATGGACTGAATCAAGAATATAATACTTAATGGCCAAAGTTTTTGAATGCATACAATCATCTACACACTTTTTTAGAACGATAAGAGCAATTTTGGCCAAGTATTGTGTGTGAAATATTCAAATCACTCATTTTTAGTTCAAAGTTTATACATTACTGTTAAAATTTATTATTTCTGTTTTATTTCCTGTATTATTTCTATAACTAGCACTTTTGAATTTTTGAAGAGGTTTTGGAATATCTGTGGTTAGAGTTTGATAAAAGACTAAATAGACAATATCAAAGAGAACAGTAGTTCTAGTACAGTAGTAGGTATAGTATAGTAGTAGTAACAGTAGTAGGTAAAACCAGTAGGTTTTACCAGTTCTTTAAACTAAAAACGTCAAAGTAGCTGATAAATTTTACAGTTTTACTGAATTAATACAAAAAACAACACACAAATTTTTACAGATTTATCGAAACATTGCCAAATCTTTTTTGGCCATTAAAAAAGTATATATTGCCCGGCTCCTAAAGTATTCCATTTTGAAACGACGTATATTAAACGTTATCTCGAGCCCACATCCCTACGTATGAGACAAAGTTCCGGCACAGTAACTTGGAACCAGCTCCCTGCGGCGGTTTCAGAACGCGCCAACTTTCAGTGCGCTCTAAGGAAACAAGAAATAAATATTGAATCATTTTTCTGAATGCACGAGTTGATTAAAATTTTAAACTTGCAACACTGAAATGTACAATATTTCTTTATTGTTGAGTTTGCCTATGTGCTAAGCTTTTTGTTTTTAAAATACTTCATTTCTTCAGACTTCATTTTAAAACTTTTTTTTAAATTTCAACTAAAACTTTACTGAGGCTGTTTTATTTCCGTATTTATTTTGCGTTTTGTAATAAACATTTAATATTTTTATTACTCTATTCATTATTGCAATAATAATTGTGATGAGAATACATAATTGTGACTTTGGAAGAGAAATGAATTGAAATATTCTGTAAAAATTGAATAACTGTACATTTTTGTAGACGAATTATTTATTTTTAAATTTAATTGAGTTAAAATAGATTTTGTTTTCATAACAAACAAATGCGTCTATTTTTACTCATACTAACAGACTTCTATTGTTTTTAAAACAAACAAAGTCTTATACTGCCGTGAACAATTATGGCAATATTATTTGTTGTGAGCAGTGATGTCTCATGTGACATTTTGTTTCTTGTATGTATTCCAACAATGTTTACTTTCGTCATTTTAAAACACACATTATTTTATGTTTAAAACGCACCAAATCGACTGGTTGTAAAATAAAAAACCCCGTCACACCAACTGGCATTAGTGTTGGTACATATTTGACCATGATTACATCAACAACTGGATAGGAAATATTACATTTTAGGCCCTTAGGGACGGTGATGAAATTATGAATCCCTCTCATTTCAAATAATTTGAAAGCATCTGTGTAATTCTCAGATAATTGCAGGTCGACTCTGCGTATATTATGGTTTTATTTTTTTAAGATTTTCAACAGTTTTTAAATGATTCATGGGTAAATATTCAAAGAAATATCACATTAATTTGTAAGAATCAAGAATTAAAGAAGTATTGTTTGGTAAATAGCAAACTTCTAATGTGTGAAATAATAAAAAAAAATAAGAAACAGTCATTTTTTTTAATATATACATACTATTTAGTTTTTTGATATGGGCAATTGTATTCAAATGGAACAAAAGTAAGTATCCATCAAATCTATTGTTATAAATAAAGGAGAAGGGTAATGTTTGGCCCAGCAGCTACTTAATTGAAATGTGTGTTAAAAATCGACTTTTTTTTCTAAATTAAAATTACAAAATATAGTACCATATATCTTTCTAAGAAATGAGACAACAAACGACTTAAAATAATAACGCAATTTTACATATTCCTATCCATCTTTATACAATCTAAGTCGTCCCAAAGGTAATTATTGACTTTGATGGGCACGTACTAAGCTGTTCAGTATATACAAATATGAGTAACAATAATATGTATTTTAATGGTTCGTTATTGATGATGTTACTTATAATTTTAGGACTTTGGAACATGTTAAAAGGTGAAAAATAATTCCAAGATTATTCCAGACTCAACGAAAACTTTTTATTAAAAAATGATCTTGATCTATTTAATATTTTTATAGGTTTCGTAAATATTATCATGCATATATTTGTTTGAATATTTGATGATCGGATAAAAATTACAAAATGTTAAGAAAGAAATGAATTGATAATTATTTAATGGAAATTTAAAAGTATCAAAAATTATAAGACGCTCAAATAATAATACAAAGCACTTATAAGGTGTCTGTTTTTTATTTCTATATAATACAAGAAAATTCGATTTCTACGAAAATTATCTAAAGTTCTTTAAGCTGCTGTCACTTTACTATTTCATTAAAACTGTTATCAATAAATCAAAGATGAACTTCACCCGTGATAATGGCGCTTGCAACAGTGCCGACACATCTAATTCTCGAAATGAAACATGATGCATATCCCGTTTCTATTAACTTAGCTAGTAATAACGTGTACAAGTACTTACCACCCTAGGACAGGGCTCATCATAAAGCCGATCATATAGATAATCATAACTCTCAACATTCTTCAAAACTTTTGGTCTTATAACTTTGCGAACTGGTTTCTTGTCGAGCTTCTCAAATTGGTTAATCACACTGAAGGTAACGGGACACGTCTTAGGTTCGATTGTTTCGACGATACTTGTATTACCATTTCTGATAATAAGAGTATCGGTTAGAACAGTTTCAGTGTTCTGTACGACACCGGGTGCCATTTTGAATGACTGTTGTAGGTGTTATAGGTAATAAGAAAGACGAGGGGCGCTCGCGGAACCGCGACAGCACTAATTGATCGTATGTGCCGCCTTCGTATTTATAACAGTTTTATCTCTACTGTGTATTTGTCATGTCGTCTACCGGCTTACTTTGTTTACACCGGTGAGAAAGCTTATTAAGTTCAAAAATCTTGTATGTATCTGTTTGTTAGTATTTACACTGCTTATCTTGAAGCTCGCAGTGTTTTGAACGTTATCAGACAGTCATATATCTCGATGCACTTTGTGAAAAATATGAAATGTTATTTAATCTGTTTGTAAGTTCTATGCAACGGTATCGAAATATTTCAAAAGATGAGGAAAAAGTTGACAATAGCAAACTAAATAACGATAATCGTTATTGATGAAGCTTCTGATTTCGATTTATTCTCAAATCTACTTCAAATACTAGTTGATTTTATTTTTGGGTATATCTAACTTCACTATAAAAGGCGCACTTATGCCTCATAGCTTCTCTATTATAAAGGATTAAAGCTAATCTATTCTAGATTGTATTGTATATAATCTATCCTAGATTGTGTTGATAAATCTATCCTAGATTAGCTTTAATCCAAGTAACAGTTGAAAAAAATATAGTGTCACGTTTTAAAGTTTCAAAGGAAGGAAAAAATAGCAATATGGCACTTGAATCTGTTAGATAAACTATACACTTTTACATTTAATACTTGCTAGCTACTTTTCCAATTGTATTTTATGTTTAAGTATACAATTTATATAGCATATGTCACTATTTGGCACTAGAGTTACGTTAGTGAACATTTAAAATTGCGTGTTTAATACATCAATATTGTATTTTGAAGGTCTGTTAGAATCTGGCCTGAGACAAGTTTTAACCTATAACAGTATTTACGTTTAGCATTAAGTTTTATACTAAAAACTAAACATGAAAGCTGTTTTTCGTATGGGAATAATAAAAATGAACAGCCTAAATTACCAAGAATTGATTTACGAGTTAGAAACCTATCTTTTCAATTATTATACATTTTCAGTACCATTTCTTTCTATTTAAAAAAACTTCTTAAATTTTTGCTAATGTGTTTTTGTCTACTACTATGGGTATTTGCGTACTGTGGATATTTTATTCTCACGTGGTGACATTCCCACATATGTATACATGTGACAGATATTTTCTAAAGTTAACCATAGAGCCACAGCCAAGCAGAATCGCTAGCTAGAGATCTTAGGAACCTTACCATACTTGAAACTTAACCCACAATGCTTACATTCTATTTAGTTATGAAGCGTAGCATAGCGTAGTTTTAGTGGAGACATAACCTAAATCTGGACACGAATGACGCAATATGTTTAATAAAAAGAATTGCAGCGATGCTTTCTTAAATACAACTACTAAATAGTACACAACAATATCTACAAATCAGCAACATGCTTGATATCTATTTACTGCGCTTATCGTTTTTTACAGACTATTTTTAACTTAGTACGAGCAAATAATAATGTTTTTAGCGTGTTATTATCAAGTAGATAACTTTGTACCGTCCTTTGTACTAGTAAATTCTAAAATACAATTGAGAGAAAAGTAAATAAACATGTTTTGACAAAATAAGATAAACAGTTTATTTTAACGCATCGACGCCCTGCGGCGCGAAGGATCGACGACTAGAGAAAAATGGCTGGCATCGGATGGATGCGGGTTGTCCAAGACAGTGTTGTAAGAATGGTTGACGCTTTGTGGAGGAGGCGTTCGTTAAGCAGTAGACGATAATTTAATTTTACATTACTTTACCACTTAGTAACTCAAATTTATTAAAAACAGCAATATAAAAAACTCAAAGATTCCAGTGATTCTAATGCAAACTAAAGATGACAACCATTTTATATTGATTTATTAATAAATGGTTAAATAGTCAAACAAACTAAGAGTGTTAATATGTAGTAGATAATTTTTTTTTCTCAAAATGTTCCCTGCTAATAAGAAGTCTGAGAAGAAGAAGCCTGTTTCATTGTATTAGTTAAATCTTATGGTCCAAGAGCCCGTGAGTGCCAGACCTTCGTCATTTTATAAAAGCTGAAAGTTCTTCTATGTGTGTCCATAGTACAGGTAAGAATGATCCCCAAACATGAAGCTGAGGCAGCGGTGGCTTTGGCAGATAACAGGCAACAAAGGTGTGTAAAATTCCATCTCAAATTCGTCATTTTATAAAACTTGATTTTTTTATATTTGATTCATAATAATATCAAAACTCGCGTTGCTCATTGCCAGACAGTTAGTATGGTTCCAACCCTCTGCCGGACACCCCTAAACTATTATAATTTATAATTATACTTACGTTATATTATAAAACCTAAATTTAATATATAATTTTTTGGGAGCCTATTAAACAATGTTTATATAGTAGCAGTAGTAGTATCAGTTTCGAAGGTTCTATCATCTTGCCAGACGCATTCAAAGTGAGCAGTAATCGGGAGAGCAAGGAGCGAATACAGTAACTAAATGTTATATTATAAAACCTAAGTTTCATATATAATTTTTTGGGAGCCTATTAAACTATGTTTACATAGTAGCCGGACAGTTTCGAAGGTTCTATCATCTTGCCAGACGCATTCAAAGTGAGCAGTAATCGGGAGAGCAAGGAGCGAATACAGTAACTAAACGTTATATTATAAAACCTAAGTTTCATATATAATTTTTTGGGAGCCTATTCAACTATGTTTACATAGTAGCCGGACAGTTTCGAAGGTTCTATCATCTTGCCAGACGCATTCAAAGTGAGCAGTAATCGGGAGAGCAAGGAGCGAATACAGTAACTAAACGTTATATTATAAAACCTAAGTTTCATATATAATTTTTTGGGAGCCTATTAAACTATGTTTACATAGTAGCCGGACAGTTTCGAAGGTTCTATCATCTTGCCAGACGCATTCAAAGTGAGCAGTAATCGGGAGAGCAAGGAGCGAATACAGTAACTAAACGTTATATTATAAAACCTAAATTTTATATATAATTTTTTGGGAGCCTATTAAACTATGTTTATATAGTAGCCGGACAGTTTCGAAGGTTCTCTCATCTTGCCAGACGCATTCAAAGTGAGCAATAATCGGGAGAGCAAGGAGCGAATACAGTAACTAAACGTTATATTATAAAACCTAAGTTTTATATATAATTTTTTGGGAGCCTATTAAACTATGTTTATATAGTAGCCGGACAGTTTCGAAGGTTCTATCATCTTACCAGGCGCATTCAAAGTGAGCAGTAATCAGGAGAGCAAGGAGCGTATACAGTAACTAGTGCGAATGAAACAGAGCGCTTAGTCTATTGCGGGGTTTCACTGCGCACCCATTGTTATTAATTTCAAATTTTGCAGTTTATTTTTTTCTTAATCCAGAAATTTCATTAATTAATTTTTACAATTTCAATAACAAATATTTAAAATAATACTGAGTAAAATTTTTCTCATACAATGTCAATCATGTCGAAAATCTAATAATTTAATTGATATTATTTTTCATTTTTAAGAAGTTTATTATTGTCAATGCTATTAAAATTATAAAGCCAATGAAACAAAGTAAATCAAATATTAGTGTTTATTATACCAAAGGACACATTTTTTTAAGATAAGAAATTTACAGAGAAATTAATTTATTTTAATTAAATCTAAATATTTTCATCATTTTCATCGTTATCGCGCGCTCACTACTAAATCGGTCCACACGTTAGCAGTTTAAACGTCGTAAGTGCTGCGAGTACAATTCGGACCGCCTTTGAATGCGTCTGGCAAGATGATAGAACCTTCGAAACTGTCCGGCTACTATGTAAACATAGTTTAATAGGCTCCCAAAAAATTATATATAAAATTTAGGTTTTATAATATAACGTTTAGTTACTGTATTCGCTCCTTGCTCTCCCGATTATTGCTCACTTTGAATGCGTCTGGCAAGATGATAGAACCTTCGAAACTGTCCGGCTACTATATAAACATAGTTTAATAGGCTCCCAAAAAATTATATATAAAATTTAGGTTTTATAATATAACGTTTAGTTACTGTATTCGCTCCTTGCTCTCCCGATTACTGCTCACTTTGAATGCGTCTGGCAAGATGATAGAACCTTCGAAACTGTCCGGCTACTATGTAAACATAGTTTAATAGGCTCCCAAAAAATTATATATGAAACTTAGGTTTTATAATATAACGTTTAGGTACTGTATTCGCTCCTTGCTCTCCCGATTACTGCTTACTTTGAATGCGTCTGGCAAGATGATAGAACCTTCGAAACTGTCCGGCTACTATGTAAACATAGTTTAATAGGCTCCCAAAAAATTATATATGAAACTTAGGTTTTATAATATAACGTAAGTATAATTATAAATTATAATAGTTTAGGGGTGTCCGGCAGAGGGTTGGAACCATACTAACTGTCTGGCAATGAGCAACGCGAGTTTTGATATTATTATGAATCAAATATAAAAAAATCAAGTTTTATAAAATGACGAATTTAAGATGGAATTTTACACACCTTTGTTGCCTGTTATCTGCCAAAGCCACCGCTGCCTCAGCTTCATGTTTGGGGATCATTCTTACCTGTACTAGGGACACACATAGAAGAACTTTCAGCTTTTATAAAATGACGAAGGTCTGGCACTCACGGGCTCTTGCTCTATTACCTCATTCTCTCACAATACATTATGAATTTAAATATTACATTTTAACTAACTTTACAAAAAGGAATTCGTTTCTGTTAAACCAATACCTTGCGTTACATAGAGTCTGACACGAACTTGGTCATCCTTTATATTATTTATTTTTAAAATCACTAGAGAATTCGATACTACATATATAAATACAGTTCAGGGCATTCAACAAGATAAATAGATCTTATCGTACAATGATAGATATTGGAGAAAGTTACGCAACTATTGTGTGATGACGGATTAAGAGTACGGCGTGTTAACACCCTTGTTCATGTTCATCGTAAGTGGAATACGTAGATTAATAACACTGCAAAAATATATAGAGTGGATCGGAGAGCCCAGTCGTTTCTTACAGTCGGTTTAAAAGGCAGGAGAACTTGTCACAAACCCTATTCTAAGAGTATGCCCGCGTGGTATAGTAAGTCAATATCTTCTTTCTAAGGAGAACCTTATATCTAACTGTTTATTATTGAAGGCTGTTGATGTGAAATGAATATAAATTTTTATTTTATTTATATTTTGCTATTTTTCAAATCAAAGTTATAGCTGGCAGGATGAATAAGTTACATTTTATAAAAATCAACAATCGGCGTGAGTGAATGCCACATATGTTGCAAACGCTCTTTAATATTGTATTTTATTAATCTGAAAACTGTACAGTGTATAATAAAAATTCGTTACAATCAGTAAAAATATAATGTAAATATCATATTTATGTGTAATATTTTTTAACATAAATATGCTCTGTTACATTAAGCAAATACAAGCAGAGCATAGAATGCAAGTTCTTGAACACGGTAAAAGAAACTAATGGGAATTGAATCCGCAACGCTTAGCACAGCAATCAAAGGAGCAACGGCTGCGGTACAGTTAAAATATATTTTTGCTATTGACATTTCGGACTAATTTTGTCTAGTACCTATTTCACTGTTCTAAAGAGGAAGTAAATGAGTTCCGAAATCCATAAACTCCGCCCTAATAGTCCTAGGAGACCAAGTTAAAGACAAACGATAACGACAATAGACCCATTCGTTCTGTAGGAACAATCCAAATGTTTGTCAATTCTGTGGTGATTTTAGCTGACTTGACTCCCATAAGACTACCACACTCAGGATAGTCTTTGTCATCGCCTCATTACAATTCGACGTTTTTTCTTCTATTACTAATTCAGGCCACGTTTGTAGTGTACTTAAAAGGAGATATTGTCTATATATTCTATGTATATATTATAATATTGAAATTAGTTTCATTTTTAAGATTAAATTTAAACATCATTTTTTGATTTGGTTTCAAAATTTAGTTTAAAAGTGAATCACCAGCATGATTAGAATGCCAGAATCTCACTTTAGATGCACACTACTTAGTGCTTAGCCTAGGTTTTTTTTTGTGTTGGTAAACATCGTAGCAAGGCTTGTAGATCAGATTATCAATGCACAAGGGACAACGAGACGACGCTTAATTTAAGATTTTTATCGGCAGTGATAACAGCTTAACACCCTAATCTCTAAAGAATAAATAATACGTCGTAAAATCACAAACAATACTTAGAATTAACTTTCATCATCGTCATCTCATCTTCATCTCAACGAAAAAACGTCCACTGCTGGACAAAGGCCTCTCCTAAGGTTCTCCACAACAGCCGGTATATATAGAATACAATAGAAAAAAAAAACTGTATAAAATACATAAATATATTATAATTACGTAGAAAGTCATAAGTTAGAAATTCTGATTTATTATCACAAACATAGCATTGATACTGAAATTTAAATGTAAATAATGATTCATAATCATTTTTGTCACGAGCTATGTATAATATTATTTACATTATGACACCGAAGAAGTTTCTTTTATCATCACGCGGTAAAAGACGACTGATAATTTCATAGAAATACCCCTAACCGGATGTGGCACATGTGTATTGTGCAATCATACCAAACTGCTAAATTTTGATTAGATAGCAATGTCCTCATAGTTAGTCTCTCGGTTGGTTCGTAAGCTTTATTTACATAAACACATAAACCACACGTATATTCTAATACCTTAATGTGTAATAGCAGAAGGTGTGCCTGCGCTATTGCGGTCAGGCACTCACAAGGGTCCAGAAATCCTAATAACAATAGTACCAGGATCTTTCCTGTTACCAATCTATTCAAACCGCACTAAGGTGGTTTTTATTCGGTAAGAATCCAGTCAGTAACGAGGGAAGGACATCAATGAAGATCTTCCACCTTATTAACCAAAAAAGTGCCTCCAATTATATAATTATAAGTGGCTCTTGTCTAACTACCTTTTCTAGGACTAGTACTAACTCTTTTTTACTAACACAGACTAGCATTATATTTCTGTTAGTAAAATAATTTCAGACTATGGAGACCAAATCTTATTAATTAATCAGGTTTGTTTATCAATATACTTCTAAAATAATTATCTTTGAAATACTATGAGTTTTAATTAGCCTGAATTTTGGTAACGAAAACCGATTTCGTTATGGCTACGAACTTGTGGTTTAAATGAAATGAAACGTTCAATTTTACAGAAAAAAAAACAAAAGTATTTTAAACGTCAATTTCTATATGGGTAAAAAAAATATTGTTTCTCAGAAAACTGACGCTTTTGAGGACGTAATTACCAGGTACTTAAGTAAGCGAACGTGATTGCCGATTAAGAAGTTCTGGTTCGATTCTCTGGTCGGGCCAAAGAAAGTTATTGCGTTTTTCTGATTATAGAAATGCTTAATAATAGCCTGAAGTTCCAAAATTTAGGTCCTAACCGCCATGCCTCAAAGAGCACTGAAAGCCATCGATCCTGAGTCTGATTTGATCTGATCTCCGGTTGTGTCAGATAACCGTCTCATCAGTTTACGAAAGTGAGAGAACAAAGGGTTTCTCCTAGGAAAAAGAGACAATGACACTAATTAAAACAACATTAGCCACTTTTTGCCATTACCTTTTCACAATAACTGTATACTTTATGTGAAAAAGAATTAGTTATCTTTAGGAACTCTTTTAAATTACATCTGTATGATACCTTTTCATCTGTTGCCTTCTCTTTTATCCCTTAGAAGTAGTTAGAAGCAGTATTACTACTAAATACTCTAGGTAGTAGACCCACGTTCCAGTTGTGATTTAAGCACAAGCGGGCCGGCTCGACCGGGGCAGTATTACCCTCCCACAGAAGAACAACCTAAAGCGCCGACATCCGTGTTGTCGTGTTTCGTTAGTGAGTGAGACCGGACGCCCATTGATGCAGGGGTGACAGTTATCGTAGTAACCATGTAAGCCTTACACTGCCACGATGACTGTGCGGGTGCGAAAAAGCATCTCACTAGGCCGCCATAGTGTGGATCACCATACTGCATTGTCTGCATTTGCAATGAGTATAATGACCACAACTCTTGGATTCTATTCATGCTTTCCATCAGGCAGAGTAGAGTCACTTTGGCAGGCTCTTAATATAGAAAAAAAAAATTAGTATTTTATTGTCATCGTCAAATACGAAGCTTTCAGGTCTATATCATTTTAGAATGGTATTTATTTTACTATTTAAAGAGTCATAATAATCAGTGTTGTCAAGTGCTTACCTATATTAGTCAAATGTAGCTACGTTATCATAAAGCATAGGAGTAGCTAAGAAAACGATCTATTCATAGACATCACTGGTATTTATATAATTTGTATAGGTATAATAGCAGCGATAACCAATTTGTTTCAATGTACCACCACCAACCAAAAACCAACCAACCAAAAAAATATACATTAGTTGTGGTTTTTATTTTTATTTTTTATTTATTTATTAAAAAAGAAAACACCCGCACTAGGAATAAATCCTGTGTCGCGAAGGACTTTACAAACATACAAGAAACGGACACCAAGAACTCCCAGATTGGGAACAACAATAATTTATGAATCACACGAACTGCTGTCCCATGTGGGGTTTGAACCCACAACACTCAGCGCAGTAGAGAGTGGCGTGGCGACTTAAACCACTAGGCAAACCGTGCAGTCCAGTTATTTGGTACAAGAAAAAAAATATACAAAAAATATACTAAGTATTTCGAAACTAAACTAAAGAGTTTGTCAGCGGTAACCGAGTAAATTAATACATTTCAAAGTTAAGCAATCTCAGCCAGGTCAGTGTTTAGATGAGTGATCATTTCGAACAATTTGGGACCGCTCTATACCTCGAAAAGTACGTTAAGCTATTATTCCGGTTGCTATATGAACTCCTGTAGCACCTGTTAGGGGTAGCAGGCATCCTAAAAAGTCCGACAACAATCTTTCTACAGAAATTTGATATCATCTAGTGCTTGTATTGTTAAAATCTTTTGGTAGGTAGTCCACGTAAAAAATTAAATTTTAGCGATATTGTACCTTTAGAAACCACGTCAACCTACTTTTGAAAACAGGCGCAGAGGAAGAAATCTTGGAAGAAACAGAATAGTTTCCAATGTTAATGCAAACAAAAGAAGTCGGAGGTCCAGATTCGTATCGTGGTCAGCTATTTATTGACCCATAGTATATAGTAACAGCGAAAGACTGCAATTTTAAAATATAAATATTACAAAAAGCATTACATAGGCTAAATTTTTAATATACATGCAAATAAACTTTATTAACAATTCAAACAATAATATCGCATATACAAACAAGCATCATGTGCTGCGCCAAGTCATGTGTCGACAAATATTTATACAACATCGTGTAATAACTGTTATTGTCTAAAACAAATCATTTTGTAGACGAATGATCACTGATATGATAACCTATTATTCTGATTTTTTTTTAAATTTGTTAAACGCTTTAGAATGTTGAGTCAGGTCATTCTTTTTTTTTTTTTTTTTTTTTTTTTTTTTACCATACGCGGTTACCGCACCGTATCGACGGAGGCGGCGTGCGCCTTGGCCGGAACTCCTCCGTGGGATTTGGAGGCGTAAGTGCTCGCCGAAGTTTATCGGCGGACGGCTGACTTCCGGGCGGGTGGCGGCATACAGCCCCCGCCCGAAGAGATACGCGAGTGGCGAGAGGCCGCTCGTCGAGCCACGATGGCTCGTTGGTCGTCCCGGCTGGAGGCTCCACGTGCTGGTTTTGCCGCCGTGGAGGCTCTCCAGCCGGTCATCGCCGAGTGGGCGGGGCGGCAGCACGGGACCCTTTCCTTCCGACTAACGCAGGTCCTTTCCGGGCACGGTTGCTTCGGGAAGTACCTGCACTCGGTCGCCAGGAGGGAATTGAGTCCCGCCTGTCACCACTGCGACTGCAGTGGGGACTCGGCTCAGCACACGCTAGCGGTTTGTTCCGCCTGGGGGGCGTAGCGTGGGGTCCTCACTGCAGTTATTGGAGGAGATCTCTCGCTACCGGCCGTCATACGCTCCATGGCCGGTAGCGACAGTTGTTTTACCACGGTCGCAACCTTCTGCGAAGACGTAATTTCGCGGAAGGAGGCGGCGGAGAAGGCCCGGGAGGACGATATCCACTCGGACCCAATTCGCCGTCGGCGAGCCGGGTGGCGGAGGCGCGCATACCAGCGCCTCATGCCGCCTTGAGTGTGGCCGCGGGTGGACGGGATGGGTTTTCCCCTCCATCCGCTATAATGGCCAGCCGCGAGGAGGCGACGTCCGCGTGTCGCCTAAAATAGAGAGTTTATCAGCAGATGGTGCCCGAGGTACCGGGCAGGCGCTAGGAGGGATCTGGATGTCGTAATAGCAGCGGTTCCCGGATCCCTCCTATCTCAAGCGCAGAGTGGCACACCGTGTGGTTTTAGTCGGGGGGTTTCCACACGTTAAAAAAAAAAAAAAAAAGGTCATTTTTTTTATCAACAATGCATAGACACGCGCTCGAAATTCTAGTGTTTAACCTTACTTTTTTATTCATTGTGAGCAAAAGAGGTAAGTCATAGTGGATGTGTGTGTCTATAAAATATTTGTAGTGTGTTAAAGACTTCAGCTAATTACCATGCCTGGTCAGAGGATGTTTCCTCTGCGTAGGTTCGGCAAGGACAGGTAAGGTTCGTCATCTGGAAATAATATTTCCTACAGAAATCTAAACATTGTACAATCCTGGAACATGGAGCAATTCCTAGTTGAATGTACATTAACCGTATTAATTTTCGTCCTCACGTTTAATCACGTGAGTTGGAAGAAAAACATCTTTCCAAATACTGAATACAAAAAAATACTGACTGCCCATAATATTTTTAGTGTTCCTCTTATTGAAAGCAATTTATCAGTTATTTAGTTCACTTGTAACTATTTAGTTAACCTTGAGCCTTTACAGATATTATTACAATTATGAGTATTATTAGTATAATTTACAGGTAAGTTAAATGTGGAACTACAGTATAGTAAGTTATGACCCACAATCGTCTCTTCACTGTCACAGTCTTGGTAAATGCTAAGGAAAAGCTTATTGAACCAATGAATTTTTACGTGTTGATTAATACAAAAAATAGAGAATCTAAATATAAAAATAAATCATACATCACATAGATCTAATAATGAAAGTTTAATAATCTGTAAGTTAAAATTATACGTAACTAGCTTACCCCGCGAAGTCTGTTCCGCCTTATAGTCAATTAATAAGGAGATTTTTTTATTACTTAAACCCGTTCTAACGGGATAAAAAATACCCTATGTCCGTCTCCTGGTTCTAAGCTACCTTTCCACCAATTTTCAGCTAAATTCGGTCTTCCATTCTTGAGTTATAAGTGGTGTAACTAACACCACTTTCTTTTATATATATAGATTGAATTGAACTACTACTGGTCATGTTTTATCGTTTGATAGAGGCACGTAAAGACAAACATAAATATTAGCTCTGTCTTTTAATCTGTATTTATCAAATTTTAATAATGTGAATTCAAAACTGCTCAAAATTTGTATGAGAAACTTTGGACTTGCAAATATAGGCAGTTTTTTCTTCATGAATCAACTGATGATCTTGTAACAAATGTTAAATTACTTTTGGAAAGTTCGCACGAAATTATCAGTTTACTATTAGATCTCCAATTAATGTAAAATTAATATCATTTTTAAAAGTATTTTTAACTGTAAAATCAAACAAAAATAACCTAAAAAAGTTAGCCAATTTGATTAGGCGGCTTTTTTACAAAAAAAAATTGCATTGTAGGTAACAAAACTCTCGTTTTTTATTATTATACAACAAAAATTTTCCGATATATTTTGTTATTAATTTTATATTTATTGTTCAACATACATATTAACTAAGTACAGTACACAAATCTTTATGACAAACAGTTCAATGCAAGCAAAGACGACGAACGGTACTACAAACTCCCTTAGCCAAGATGCAATCGATTCTCGAGTACAGCCTGTTGTGATTCGTTGTGATTCTAGACAGATGTGTCATGTGTTGAAAATTATAGATACTGATAAACCAACTAGACTTTCATTAGACGTATGTGTTTACTGTAAGTGCCGATATATAAACCCTAAATAATAACGAGAAAGAGAGTACAATTCACTAAGATTTTGTTTTTGTAATTCACAGAATTTTACACACCTATGTATGTGTATCTCTATCGTATAATTTACTGAGAGAGAGAGGGCTCCATATGTATGTCTATAACTAGGTCTGATTCGCACTCAAATTCGATAAAATACATACTAAGTTCGGTAGTTAAATTAACTAAACTACATTAAATAAAAATTTGGGAATATTCTCTGGGAATGCTATTTAAAAAACATTGTTTTGCGTTCGCTCCATTAGGCGTTTTTATAAAATTAGGCAATATATTGATTTTATATGCATTGCCATTTTAAGACTTAGACTTGTGATTAGGATTTATGAACACGAGCTTATCGAATTTGTTTTACATGACTAGTAGTAGACAACACACAACTTACCCGCTTGCCAAATTGACATTTTACAAAAGTAAGTATTATTGGCAAACTAACCATAGGTAAACGACGACGATTTCTCAATGCTAAGTCACGTGTTCAAAATAAAATATTAGCCAACAATAGAAGAGAACAGAAGCGATTGTAGAAAGAGAATCTATTGCGTCTTGGTTAAGGGGGCTTTTGGAATCGTTTGCCGTTGTCGCTTGCATTGAGCTGTTTGTCATTTACTATACAGTCCACTTATTTACCACCCAATTTTACACATAGTTTAAAGTACCATAGTGGTAACAACACGTTGGTTTTATGTTTCAAAGTGTTTCCAATAATAAGTCGACATCATAAATCGATTGGCCTTACAATATAGTCGGTCCATTGTTGGTTTGTGGCACGAAAATTGGACGAGGGTGAAATTGATCGTAACTTCTTGTAACGCACCCAACCCAACTAAATCTAAATACAATTACAACAAAGAGTAGAATAAATCGGGTTAAAATAGTTATATATGACCAGAATAACGTATTACGGGTGTTTTGGAAGAATTAGTACCTTCACAAAAGGTTAATTAAGTTGGTTTTATCAACAAAATATATCACTATGTAAATAATTGTAAAGTCTATTTTACGTAATAAATATTAATTTCGAAGTGTACTCGTACCTAACAGTATAATGTTTCGGATATATGACAAAACGTCATCTAGTCCCAAACTAAGCAGCTTGTACTGTGAGTACTAGACAAGTTATGTAAATACATATATACTTTTTTTTGTAAATACATACATATCATACACAGAAAATAATCAGACTCCATCTAATCAAAAAATAATCTAAGTACAAACAGAGATTTTCTTTTCTATTTTAAGTAACTGCCAAAGTGACTCCAGTCTGCCTGATGGAAAATATGAATAGAATCTAAGAGCAGTGGTCACCATACTCATTACAAATGCAGACAATGCGGTGACCTACACTATGGCAGCCTAGTGAGATGCTTTTTCACGCTCCGCTTGGGGACAAGAAAAACGTGGCAGTCATTGTGGCAGTGTAAGGTTCACACGGTTACCACGAGGACTGTTACCCCTGCATCAATAGACCTCCGGTCTCGCACTCACTTATGAAACACGACAGCATGGATGTTGTCGCTTTAAGTTGGTCTTCTATAAAACGGTAGTACTGCCCCGGTCGAGTTGGCCCGTTTGTGCGGCAATCAGTGTGGCTCTACTGCCCGATAGTTTTAGTAGCTACATATCATTAAAAACCGTTTCGTAGAGTTCGAAAGTACTTAATTAATCCGTTTTTTATCTCAAGATAGCTAGAGACATGAATATTCTGATATATGATAATCAATTTCATGACTAAATATAACAAATATTTAGTTGAAAAATAAAAGAAATAAAAAAATTAAAATAAAATATACTGAAATAAAAAGCAAATCCTCGGTGCACAATTTATATGTTACAATGACAACTCCCTATTATCCATGTACAGGCTGCAAAAAATAAGGGCGAAACAAACAATGAACTCATTTGCCACTTCAGCACCCGCTGTTTTATGGTATGATAGCAAAAAAGTTTGAATTTAAACTTGGCGACATAAATTGTATGTAAATTGGAAATGAACATGCTGAGTTTTTTGTATATATCTTTAAAATTTAAATAACCATTGCATATTTGTTTGTATGTTATCATAAATTTGTATACGTAGCATATAATATACCTAAATAAACACAACAACAACACTATGTGAGTTTTTTTCTATGTTACTACGTAACGTAATAATTATATTCTAGTGTTTTGAAACTTAGAGGAGTTTATTTTAGAGAGTATGAAGTTCAATAACTAGAATTACCTTGCTTACAAAAATTGATCATAATTAACGTAATAATTTTTATGTGCTTTTCTAACTTTATTTGGAGTCTATGCAATGGTTTTTTATGACCGGTTGTTGTCATCGAATCCATGCCTTACAACTGTAATCATTTTCAGATAGAACAAAAGAAAGAGAAAAATAGGATTAAGAAAAATGGATATCGCAAGAGAAATAGGATTAAAAATACTACAAGGTCTGAGTGGGTAAATAGAATTGAAACCACTCGTAAATCTATTATGTGATTGGAGAAGCTCAAAACACAAATACAAATACAAGTTCTAATGGAATAAATGATAATGAAATACAAAAATAAAAAAAAAACAAAACTTAGCTGTGGTGAAGTAAAATCAGAACATAGTCAAGATAACAGGAAATTGATAATTATGAAGCTTTAATCTGACATGATAATAATAGCACTTCGATGTATCACATTCGTATAATTGTCGTGCCTCGTATAGATCATTACACAGTAACATTAGATGACATTTTTATCCACCTAACATGATCAACACACATGTCTATTTGATGATAAGTAGTTATAAAGAAAAATACATAATTATTGTACGCTTAACCAATTCTAAGTACGTTCTCTTTGAATTAAATATTTTAGATTTTGTTTTTTAAGTGTTGAAGTTTTTAACTGCCTAGAAGTTTAGCAAAGTATTGACAATAATTTTATTCATCTTAGCTATTGTTGTGTATACCCGGCAAGCTCCGCCGTGACACACGCTGTTTTGAAAAAGAAGACAAAACCACCTTTAAAGTGTGTTGTATATCGTTTCGAAATTTGATATTTATATTATATATATATGTATATGTATACATATATAAAAGAAAAAGAATATTAACAATATCAACAATTAATTGAAATGCGATATATTTACGCGGAGCATTACTTACGTTTACATACTGTACAAATACCTTAATATTTTGTGTATCTCCATCAAATAATATACTAATTGTTTCATAGGCTTGTAACTCGCAGTTATTTTTAGAAGACGCCCCATCACGGTCTTGTGATAAGTACTTATAAATTATTATGATAAGCCTTGTATTTCAATACATTACTAGAATTTACTCAACTTAAAGTAGCGGAATAATTTAGACAAATAAGCCTTGTTAGAAATGTCCAGAATTATTCATTTAGAATGAAGAAAGGAAGTAACTGCAATCCAGTTGTTTTAATGTGGTTCATATAATTGAAATGTTCATAACTTTTTTTAATTTTAAATAATACTTAACAAAACTATTTGTAAAGTGATTCCATACTGCAATAATAATTGGCATATATTCAAACAATTTATCGCTGTTCACTGCTGAACGAAAGTCTCCCAAGGACTGCCAACCATTCCGGTCTATATTATGATAATGTTATCTGTGTGTGGTGCTCTTCTCCTTATTTTGATATATCAGGACAGATATATCGGAAAACTCTATAACCTTCACTCTCACTCTTCCTAAGATAATAGACAGCTTTAAATATGGTCCTCAGATCAGTACTCACAAACTATGCAGACTTTTCTGTATTCTCAACTCCCTAGCCTACGAATGTTTTATGAGCTAATACTCTTTTTCTCTTACTTTCTCTCTTCTTATAGCGCTCTATTTAAATAAAACAACACATTTTAACAAAACAAAGTAATAAAATCTGTTTTTTTTTATCACCTTCAACCATGAAAAGGAAAAGGTCTCCCACATCGATAAACTTCGTATTATTTTACATTGCTGTGCCTATGCGAGTTATGAGTATTATCGAAGACTATTTATAAATGAAAGTTTAATATTAAACAAGGGCACGATTTTAGTACAAGAATAAAATAATCCAGGAATTCAATAGGATTTTTACCTACTATAATAATATAATGAAAACGTGAATTGAATAAACGACATTGATAACCAAATGTGGTTCGTTATATGTATGTACAATAACAGCACTATTGTAAAAGTCAAATACGTTAAAACTGATATTCAAATAACTTATAACAAATTGATATTCAAAACAAGATCCAATATTTTCCAAGTCTACGTGATCTGATAGTATTACCCTTAACAAGATTATTAAACGTTTTGTTATTGGCTTACTCATGTCTATACAACCAAAAACAAATTGGTAAGCTCTACAGAAAACTTTTTACGATCTAAAATGATGGTAATTTCATCTCTACTAATATTGTAAGCAGAAAATTTTCTACAATTTGTTTAGGATTATCTTAAAAGCCACTTTCTTGGCTTAAGAGTCGGTTTGTTGAAGTTCCTTATTGTCTTGTTCGTAATGTTGAGTATCTTAATGCGTAAAATTTATTTAATGGCTTTGCCATGTCAACGCAACGATAAATTAACTGCTTCTTCTGTGTTTGGAAATTTACTCTTTAATGTAATATTAACTCCTTACTTGAAGTAAAAATAATTATGACAAAGTTAGAACATTGCATAAACGTTATATATTTATAGATTAGGATAACTTGAATAACAGTAAAAACTATATATCAAATATTCGAGATGTTGAACTAAGTTTATTAATTCTGCTAATTAATTTAGTAATAACCTCTTCCCATTTTATCTGTCAGAGTATACATATGACAGTCCTATCTTGTTGTTCCAGATATTTTTAGACCCATGATATAAAACGAACTGGCAGGTTCGAACTAGTTCGTTTATAATTTGTGAAATTGCAGCTTTTCGATACCAGTAATTTCTAAAATACATCTACATTAAGACTTAATCGTGTTAATGCTACTTTCTATGAACTTACTGGAAAGTTAGGACAGGAAAATATATATTTATTATAGTAATAATATCGAGTTACAAAAGTGGATTAACTGCGTTCATCTCTCTGTGCGAGATATCACGTCAAAGCTTCGGCTCCATAGCCGATGGGTATTAATAAAAAAGTTAATCGCGCGTGCAAAGCTAACACGCCGTGTGGTCAGACACGCTAGCCTGTATAACACGTGAAATTGGACACAATTTCATCACTTTGAGTGTCACAGTAACGCTTAAAAGATTTTTAAAGGATGTTTGTTATATGACAATAGCAATGGTTTGTTCATGTTCCGCACAGAGTTCTGTTTGTGATTAGACTTCGTGTAAAATATAACTGCAGTATTCACAAATGTTCTTTTTAACTTTAAATTTCATCATTTTATCTCTTATATTATTGATTACCAAATGTCACTACTAAAATATATATTGTGTCCTTTCTAACGATTAGAGCTGGGGCCTATATGTCTCTACAATTTGTTCACCTAGACTCGTGGAAGATTTCACACACTCTAAAAATAAAAGCTGTATAGTGGCAGAAATACAAAACTGTAATAGTTAATCAAACACACAACTTTCTATAAACACAAGTTTTAAAGAAATAAACCTATAGTACTGTAAAAAAATAAATAAAACATTACATCACTTACAAAAAAATACAATTAACATCATAAAAGATATATAGAGATATATGTAGATACGTGAGATACAAAATACAATTATTTTATACTTTTCTTGTATATTTATTTCTTATTATATTTGTCAATGATAAATGCCTTGCTGAAGCTATTACATCCTATTTTGTTTTATTATTATTATTTCTTCTTGCTTCCTGTATGCTATAATGTGCATGGACACACCAACCATATTGTCACATGTAACAAAACACTATATAGTTTTAGTTTCCTTTCTTTCCAATAAATATTTTTCGTATAACTCTTTTTCCTGAAAATCTATTCGTGTATTCATATTATTTTTCTTTTTATCATTTTATATTTTACTATACTCCTTGAAACACGGCACGGCGCGTCTTAACTCACGTTTAACTGTAATTATACATGTAGTAGATTATTTAATTAAATACCAAGATCAACATCACACAACATCTTGCTTGTGAAAATTATCTAACTCTCTGTGACTATTAGGTGTGACTGTGATTTTGATTTAATTGGAGGTATAGAGACATAAATTACATATTATTTTTTTTTTAAATTCTATTACTTAAAGTTATAGCTATCATTCTCCCCTCCTTGTGAGACAAACAGCATTTATTAGGCTACCGACGAAAAGAATTGGCAAAAGTGTTGACCACTATTTGCCGACGTCTTGTGGATCACACAGAAGTCTAGAGTTGGTAAACAATACACAATATGGGGTTTAAAAACTCATAAAAATGTATCTTGCTCAGATCAGTCAATTTACTCTGAAAATAATACGGCTCTAATAAATTTTTATATAGTACTAAATAAGCTAACATTCTAGAAATAGATAGTGTCCTGTATTTTATGAAAAATAGCTTTACCGAGTACATGTAGCGGAACGATGTAATCAATATTACTGAAGTCATTAAGCAAATAATTGACCTTATTTAGAAAAATGGCCTAACAATAAAACAACTTTGGTTTAAAAACTATTTTCTACTACTTTTAGAAGCTAAAACTATAGTCATTGGTTCTTTAATGCGATCCAATATCACAGAACGGTTTTAGGGCATTACAGTGGGGGTGGCAGTTGAGGCCATCTGTCACCCTAGCAGAACCAAGCTAGGATGGTTAGGATTTGGGACAGTAAAGGAACCACGAGGTTGCCACACGAAAGGGGGCCATCTACAACCCAAGGTGGACCGAGATACGTCCGGGTTCCAGGGATTTCCTTACTAAGGTGCACCTGGTTCCCCAGCTATTAGTACCCGAGACAACGTGCGGTAAAAAAAAGGATGGAGTGGACACGAAAAATTATCAGCAGCATTATAAGTTGTTTTTTTTTTATTATTAAAAGGGAAACATTATTTTAAAAATAAACAAATGAAACTTAAAAATTGACCAGTGATTTAATTGATAAACGTAATACTAAATCTAATTAAAAATCTGGTCTAATTAAGTCTTTTACTGTATCGTACTGTAAAGAATTAAAGTTTTTTACCACATAATCGTGTGCAATACTGTTCAACAAACTAAGCCATACTTAAAGAACAGTAGAGTAAGCATACATAGCTACGTAAACACTGTTAATAGTGACAGCCTGTAGCGTTTCAGTAAGCTTAAGAAGAAAGGTGTTCGAGTATCCACCTTACTTCAAAACGCAGACTTAATTACAAAAATTGAAAAAAATCAATATTGTAATCTAATATTTTTGTTATGTTAAGTCTTGTTAATTAGGAGCCTACGCCTACAATGAATGCTGTAGAGACTATGAGAATAGTTGGTTGATATGTGATACTCACAAAGTTACACAAATATCGTGTCTGCTTAATCTTGATAACGTCTACTGCATGAGCAAACGTATAATTCGCAGACAGGGGTTCGCCTAATTTGCTTAGTCTGATAACTGCTGATTTAAAAAAAAGGACTCGTGTTTGTTCGTGTTTCAAAACGCATGGAATTTGATCTGGTTTTAAAAGTCTAACTATGCTTGAATATGAACTTGTGACTACACTAAAATTAAAAAAAATGAGATTATGAAAATACTTCCTTTATAATTATGACAGAACTGAAAAAGTTCTAAGTAATTAGTTTCATTCAAATGAAAAAAAAATGAAAAACGTCACATTTTTTTGTGTCTTTTCTCAAACTCACAAAGTTGACAATGGCCAAAAAATTATTCATCCAACTAAAACCCTATGTATTTCTTTTGAACAACTAATGTATCTGTTATTATAAAGCCTGTTACATACTTATTAAACAATGATAACGCTCTTAATGCTTTTAAACTCTAAAAAATATAATAAATAGAACCTTTTCTACGGATACCTAAAAACTACTATTGTCATCCACTTCCAAACATGGCAAAACCCAACATAATAATTCATTATAATCCCTGCACAAATATTCTCCTACCGTTGATTAAATAAAATAATAATATGTAGTAAATACAACTCACACTTTATGTACAGGTGATAAAGAAACGAGTCATATCAGATGATTACTTGTACGTAATCATAATATTTGTGGATGTATTATAGAAATGTTTATTTTGATAAATTCACACGGCCCATGTTTGGATGTGCTCCTTGTTTGGAATTGTTTACATATTTACTTTCATCGTTGATGTGTGTGTTACATTTATGTACATACTTGCGTCTCGTGCTCGTAAAATAAGGGCTGGAATACATTAATGCAACAACAACTGGTGACATATATTGTGAAAATAAATTTTGTGCCGCAAAATTCACGACAGTCAGTCTGTCTGGGACAGCAAAGAAATCCACCGCACAGACCTCTTTAACAGTATCAGATAAAAAATGAACGACTTCCATTGCATCACGAGCTACTAGAGACTCAAATTATAATCAAGAAGCAGTTTACCCGCTACTACGTTACATTGTCCTCCATTTCTTAACAAGTCTCCGACCTTACCTTTGATAAATTTGTCAAATCGGAACACATAATACACCGCTTCTTAATACTTGTTACGGCATGAAAAACTTATGATCCTTATACCAAACTATGATGCAGATTTAGTCGAAAATAGAAATTCTGAACAAATACTGGCATCTAGTTCCTACTGGACGACAGAACCCTTATTGAAAAATTGAGAGAAGTTCAAACTTAATAAAAAAAATCGGCATATCAAGGTACATCCTATGTAATTTCAGATCATTGCACTTTCTTGTTCCTCATGCTGTATGAAAATATTTGTGTAATACATAGATAACTCAGGTCTGGCTTGTATTTGTATCCGTTAATTACCTTGCACTACAAGGATATCTTAGTACTAGACTTGTCATTTACTTTCAGAACACCTTCATCTGTTGGACAGTGACTTTCGTTTAATTCTATTAAATATATTTGCATCGTTAATTTATGTTTGCTTATGTTTTAACATGTCTGATGAGTTGTGCAGTGTTATTATTTCTTTTGAAGGTTGTCTTGTTCGTTGCCTTGTTATGATAGGTAGCTATTAGTATCTTTGTGCATGTGAATGAACTTGTCCCCAAAATTAAAGTTATTGTTAGCAACTGTCACACTAAGGAAATATGCTAAAATATCTATTTTGTAGGAATCATAAGGGACGTGACGTATACGCCTAAGCCACAAAATACTTTATTTGACTAACAGATCCGAGTAATCTTTTTCTTTTTTTTGCTTTGTGTAGAAAGCAAATGAATTGATAGTTCACTTAAAAGTGCAAGTAAAACATAACCTACTCTTAATCAAAGAAAAATTTATCGACGATACAGTATTTTGAACGCGAAGCTTCATGTAAATACAAGTTTACATATATGTATATGCAAACATAAATTATATTTTTAAGTATCCTTTCTAAAGAGAGGCCTATGTCCAGCTGAGGACTATTAAAGGCTGTTGATGATGGCTCCTCAAGATTTAATGTTCCAAAGAGGCAATTTTTTTATTAATTACGTGAATCACGTTACAGTTGGCAGTTTAGATGATTTACTCTTTTGACTAATTGTCTAAGGTTCAAGTTAAAGGGACAGGCATAAATGTACGTATGCCCCTATTTTAGGACTATAACCTTTGCAGCAAAACGGTTGACGACAATCAATCTTGTTTCCCTTCAAACATTTCAACAAAACAACAAAACAAACCACCCTACGACATAAGGTTACATTAAACCTTTTATTTTATTACCCATTCATGGTTTAACTTTTTATTCTGATTGAATTGTTTTTTTATTTTGTTTGAAGCAATATGTTTATATTTTATTTCGGTAAAATGTGATAAACCCTAAACCGCTTTTAAATCGGCACTTGAATAGGACAGCTACTTAAATTTTTGTTGGTTAATTTAGCACATCGAAATAAAGTCAAATTAAGCATTACTTGAAAAGCGATAGAGTGCATATCTCATAAATATCTATACTAAACGATAAATTATTATTTTTCGCCATTTAGTCTAACCTATTTTTAGAACTACACCTTTTTTATGGTAGAAGAAGCAAAATAGTAGATGGGTCATTTAAATATCTGGTAGACTAATCAGTTTATTGAGTTTTTTATTACTATGAGACTATAATGTATGACAAGATATAGTTTTTGCAGGATCATCTATCACATATTAATAGTATTCACCTTAACTCTTACATCTGAACATTTTTTTATGGAAATGCTATGTAGTGTTTTTTATGTTATTAAAGATTTTCAGCATGAGTTTTTAACTTTAATTGCTGCCAGATGAAAATAGGTAGGAAAGAAGAGGGCTATTTCTAGTAATGGATTGCAATAGGCTAATGATAATGGTGATAATGGTGATAATACCAAATTCCTATCCTAATACCTTCACAGAAGAAGAGATTAGATTCCCACAGAAGTTATAAAAATAGTATTCTCTAAAATTTTGATGATTATTATCAGTGCGTGTATAGCTGCTTGTTTTGGTATCATGTGTATATTTATTTTAGCGTTTATTTATTTGAGTATACTATCACTTTTGACGTATTTATTCCTGATGCACCAATTACTATAGGTACAGTTTCAGTATTTGTATTACGAAGTCTGCTTATTTCTACTTTGATAGTTTCTGTATTCCTATTTGACCAAAATTGTAGACAAACAGGTTTGTTACATTTCTTAAGTACTTTTTATTTTCATTTTTTTTTTATATTAATGATATCAGGTCTATTGTGAGTGACTGTTACATCTATATGAACTGGTATCTCCCATGTAAGTTTTACAGTATTGTTTTCTTTTATTTGTGGTTGTTTTAAGTTTTCTTGCCAGCAAAGACTTACTATTTCAAATTTATGTTTTTCGCTAAAGACCTCCACACATCTTTCACATTATGTCTCATCGCATATTGTATAGTAAATGTCAGCTAGCTTTTCGCACTACGAAACAATATGCTCCACAGTCTCGTCCTTTGCTAAATATAACCAGCACTTACCATTGACAGGTTTTTTGAGGATATCTCTTTCGACAGCTTCATCATTATTGCCTGATCTTGAATGGCATACACTATTGATTCTAATGTGAGTGATACCAGTTTTTCTCAAGGCTGATTTGTTTCATTCAGACAGGGCAGAGTCACATTTGCAAGCTTTTAAAATTAAAAAGAAAAGAAAATGACACATTTTACTGTCGCTCCTGAGCAAAGCCATGACTTTGCTTGATCTACATGCTGCGGTTGCTGCTGTTGTTGATGCTGTTGTGATCTTGATGTGAATGTTCTAGCTATTTCTAATCCTGTATTATATAGTATTTGTATAGAAAAATAATCTTTTTTTTAAAATTAACTTAGACGAGATCTGCCCCCGCCAGCAATCATTGCTGCCATGCTGGTAGGTGGAGAGGGCTGGGGCGCAGTGATCTCTTTCTGTGAAGATGTAATGCTCCAGAAAGAAACCGCTGAAAGGGTTCTGGATAGAGTTAATCCCGAACGTAGAGGACATCGGCTGTGATAGTAGGTGAGAGGAGACTTATAGTAGTGGATTGACGCTGCGATCGGCGATAGTAATGCGGCTTGATTGAGCCACAACAAACAATAATAACCAGATCGATGGGCGCGAAAGCCTCTTTGGCTACCCCCAGGGTGAGAATTGACTAGGCGTGGTATTGATCCTGGAAGGGACCGGTCCAGGACTCCTTCAGAATAAGATGCCTGAGACCGCTCACCAGGGTGATTTTTAGTGGAAATGCCAAATACTCTTGGCTCCTGATCCCTGAGGAGCCGGGACCTAAACTAATGCAATATATGGCGTGACACAGTGCTCACAGACAAGATAACCGATAGAGTCTAAAAGTTCTGAAGAGATGACCACGTAGTAGGACTTTCAATAGGAAGACAAATCGGGGGTGGGTCTCCTACAGGCTGGTTCAACGACCTGGATAAGGTCGCGGGTAATTATTGGATGCGATCAGCACAGGACTAGTTGTTATTGAGAGCCTTGGGGGAGGTCTATGTCCAGTACTTAACCTTTTTCAGCTAAAATCAACAAATGAAATAACCATATGAATTAACTTCTCGATTATTCTTATTGTACGTATGTAGAGTAGGAAATGTTAGTGAGATATAAAATTCCTAAAGCGAAAGCTAGCATTTAAAAGCACGCGTTTTATAGAGTATTTAAAGTGAAAACTATTAATGGAAAACCAGCGAATAAAATCCTGCACGTAAATACCTTCCGAGTTGCTTTTAAGTGAACATACTCGAACGTGTATTTACTCACGTGTTTATATAACTTCGCCGTTTTATAACAAGCTCACTTTCAAAATGTGATTTGAAGCCAGCTAAAAGTCGGAGTTACATTACGTTTGTTATCAATATTCTCGAAAAAATCGATTATAAAAACGTATTTAAGAATATACAAGGTACTAAAGACATGCTGGTTTCAGTACGAATGGGCCGGCTCGACTGGAGTAATACTACCTCTCACAAAGGAACAACCTAAGGCAACAGCATCCGTGTTGTCGTATTTTATTAGTGAGTGTAAGACTGCAGGCCCATTGATGCAGGGGTGACAGATATTGTGGTAAGGTGGTAAGTGCGTTAGCCTTACACTGCCACGATGACTGTCATGCCATTTATGTGCGTCCCCAAGCGGACGTGAAAAAGTGCCTCACTCGGCCGCCATACTGTAAGTCACCATACTGCATAGTCTGCATTTGCAATGAGTATGGTGACCACAACTCTTAAATTAAAATCATGCTTGCCACTAGGTAGAATAGAATCACTTTGGTAGTTTACGAACTATGTGAATATTATCTACTTTGAATCAATGGCGCTTTTTTGTATTAAAAGTAAAATTTAAAACCTTAAGTGTAGGCATCATAGTGTAACACCACATAACACTTTATGTGATTCACAAATTGTTGTTCTGATTCTGGCTGCTCTCTTTATGCCCGTTTGCCTAGATCTTTGTGAAGTCTTCCGCGACATAAAATATATTCCTAGTACCCGCACACACACACCACAACTCCTAAGTTGTCTTTAGAAAAACTATAGAAACATTTACCACCCCTATTCATCACGTGGGTATCGTAAAAGGCGACTAAGGGAAAAAATTATTCAGGAAAATATCACTACAAAGAGTAGGAAAACTTAAAAGAAATCCTATACCAACCCGTCTGGCCAGCGTGGTATAGTAAGCCAAAACCTTTTTGCTACGGAGAGGCCTATGTCCAGGACTGTAAAAGGCTGTTGATACAGAAACATTATTTAACTATATTGAATTAATTATTGTACAGGTATCGTGGAACCAGAAATATCCGTCACTCAGTGTTTCATTTGAGATTCTTTGATGTGTATAAACTTTGCTAAAGGTAAGACCGTCATTAAGCCCACCAGTGTTCGTTATTTATTCATAAGGTACACACATAACATGTCATTTTATTGCACTATATAAAAGTTCTTACTACCCTTTTTAAATAAATAATTTGTAACTGACGCACATAATGGAGCTAGAAGAGTTTAAAATATATTAAATAAGCATTTCTAACGTATTTCATTTTTCTAATTAAAGTGGCTCAGAATGCGATGGAGCGTGCGATGGAGCGTGCAATGCTGGACGATTCTCTGTCTGATAAAATTCGTAACGAGGTTATCAGATAGAGAACTAGAGTTACTAGCATCGCACGGAGAATCAGTATACTGAAGTGGAAGTCGGCCGGTGTTGTTTCCAGACGAACCGAGCCGAAGTGTACAAGAGCGGATACCACGATTGGGCAAGCGTAGTGTAAGGTGCCCTGCGGTGCGATAAGCCGACGACTTGATAAATGTGGCTGGTAGCGGATAGATGCGAATTGCCCATGACCGGGATGGTTGGCGTTCCTTGGAGCGTCTGCTTCTGTCCTTCGTTCAGCAGTGGACAGCGATAGGTTGATTGAAAATTTCTAACGCAATAATTTAGTTTATTTAGAAGGGTTAACCAGACTGAACCAGTAGTTTCAATACTTTTAACCGATAAAACAAAAAAAATTAACGCAAGGGAATCGGTGATTTCAAAAACGATAGTTTCTTATACTGCTCCTCATTTGAAAATATTACTCTGAATAATATGAAGAAAAATGTCACAAATATATTTCAATATCTTGACAAAGCATAAAATGCAACTGTTTTTTTTCTTGTGCGCTCAGATCTTTCTAAGTACCCAACGGATTGAAATGCAATTTTAACCTCATTTAGGTTATCTTCCAAAATAGGTTTGTGTATATAATACACTGGTGTATAACTAGAATATTTAAAAACTCAATGTTATACTGACGAAAATTTACCTGATATATCAAAATGATGTGCTACGGAACTGTTTATCAAAAACATATCTACGAAAAACTCGGTGATGATTTACATGTCTATATTCTATACATAACCCAAAGGAATTATTTTCATGTTCTCTACACCTTCAAGGTAATTTTGACTAGTATAATATTAATTCTTATCCACATAAAGACGTTATAAATGTTACACACATGTTGATGTAGACCAAAATTGCTTTTTACAGCATATCGTTAATATGAATATCTTAGAAGATATCAGAGGATAAAAATGTGCGGGCAGAGCAGACGGTTACTAGTTTATAATGTTTCTTGAAGTTAATAAAAATGGAAAAGTTGCTAGGAAATGTAACATAGATTTTCCCAAGTTTTAAAACTATCCAAATTGTATTTTGCTTCTCGGTCGAAGCATTCGACCATTAGGTAAGCATTCAGTCATTATTGATACTATTTTGGATTATTGATACCAGTGTCTTTTTCGAACTATCGTTTGTAAGTTTTATAATAATTCATATCAAATAACAAAATTACATACACGGCGTGATACAACATTTATGTATATCACAACTGATATTAGTACTCATATCAAAAATAATCTTGATGTTGCTATGACGTAAGAATCAATTCGGGGTAACATCAGATACGAGATAGGTCACGTGCGGCATCTTAACACAAAAATCACAGATTACAGATCACTATGGGTTAAAGAGGTGTAACGAAACTCTCAACCCTCCACAAAGATATTCGTATAGATAAAATATTTGGAGCTATTGTGTAGAATAATAACATCACAGTGATAAATATTGTTATACCATTGTGTATAAATTAGTTTTGGTATTCATCGAGATGTGAATGACTTTACATAAAATCAGATAATATATTTTGTATCACTCATAAGGTTGAGCAATATGTTTATTTCTACCTTAATCGATGGACGCCTTCGGATAAGTTGAAGTGATTGATAAATAATATGTTATTATGAATATTTAGCAGTGTAGGTAGAAGTTAGCGGTCACTTGATGTCTAGTGGTCATCCAAGGCTATCCTTGTAGCTATTACGTCAACTCATATGAGCAATTCGGGCGGACCTGCAATCACGTATTCGGAGTTTTCCCCAAAGTCCTTCTGAGGTCAACTGAAGTGGTACTGGTTCCTATGTTGAACAGGAACTGTAGATCCAAAGCTTAATATACATTGGGGTAATAGATATAGGCATACGCGATCCCGACCTCTTTCATGTAGTCTCTTACCTTGCGCAATTCTTACCCTGATTTACTTTCTTTGGACTGAAGTTGCAATAGGCTGGCCATATTAGCCGCAGAATCGACAACCGTTGGGGTAAACGAGTGGGGTGCTTGGCTAGAAAACCTCCACGTGGTGCACCCTGGTAATGTTGGCGATGGTGTTCATCACTGCCAACGGCTAATGTTCTAGCACGAAGAGGAAGCCATTTTCCTCGGCAATTCGGCCGAGACTTGGTCAAACAGAGCGGGCGTATCTGTCGGATCCTCTGTTGGTTCTTCGCCCTTCGGGGCAATGAGAAGAAAAACCTCAGTAAAAATCACGATGGCGGGACCCTTTGTAGGGTCGGAGTTCCTCCGCTCAGCGGTGGTAAAGGTAGGACGGGCTCGGTGTGCACTTACACTGTCACCGAGCAGGCATCAGGAGACGTAGTCTCCCTGCCGCCGTCGACATATCGTAGTCCCGAGTTGGAGTCTCGCGACTCCAATCGGGGGCGAGAGTCTTGGCTTAGCCGCCCGGACTGCGAGGAAGAAAACCTCTATAAAAAATTACCCCGAATCCCGTGTTCTGGTGCATGGCCAGGGGATGCATGGCTGATGGGTTGTTCAGTCGCAAGCGCACTCCCAGCCGAGGCACCTGCGGACCCCTCGGTTGGGCACAAATTTACGCTTGCCCGGGTATTGGGGGATCTCTGCCCGGGTCGACCTCTAGTTCTCCCCCACTCGTGGGTTTTGTTATGGAATACTTGAAAATTCCAAAAAATAATACAAAGGAAGAAAACAAGAAGGGTAGTAACATAGAAAAGAGTGAAGAAATTTCGACTGAGATGCCTATCACAGAACGGCTCCCAGAAGTCAATCTAACTTCTGGGAGCCTAAGAAGATCAGAACGCTTGCGTTCCAGGTCCGTCGTACCGTCGGATGATAACTCCAGTACGACGACGAACACACTGGAGCAGATGTACATGGAGCTCCGCGATTGTCGCAAACGCGGACGCTCCATGGACGAAGACAGCGACGCGTCTCAGGAGTCGGTGCCTCCCAAAGTGGCTAGTAGCCGCAGAGGGAGGTCGCGCACACCGGTCTCGAGGCCGTCAGACTCCATCTTTTCAAAGACGGATGCCTATAGACGGGTTCGAGTTGAGGGAGAAAATTTAGTGGAGGAGGAGATCGCCGATCTCCTGCTAAAAATCCAGGGGCCGGCTTTAGGGGATCCTGCCTCACAAACACCGGTGTCTATGCAGGAGAGGGCGAACGTAGCTGTGGCCATCATAAACAAGGTGGCTACAAAATCTACGAACCTTAAAGGCCAATTCGTAAAAGCCCTGAAGGACTCCTCCTCCACTATAGCTGGAGTAGTTGAGACCCTGATTGGAGATGTAGCTCGCCTCCAGGCTGCCAATGAACGCCTAACAGGACAGGTAGCTGAACTGAGTGCCCAGTTTGCCCAGTTTCGGGCGCAGGCGGATGGATCTGCGCCTGGCCCGGCTCCGCGGCGGCTTTCGCCCTCTGTCGATTCCAGTGATGCCCACCTTCGCCAAATTCTGGAGGCGGTGGGACGTATGCTGGATGGGCGTCTTGCGGGCCTTGAGGCGAGATTGCCTCCGGCCCCCGTTGTTCGGCCGCCGCTCGCAGCGGACAGATCGCGGACTGCATCAGCGCCGGCTCCGCCTCCCATTAAGGCTGGTCGCAGATCGTATGCAGCGGCGGTGTCGGTATCTGCACCTGCGATCACTCCCAAGTCTGGACGAGCAGTCCGTACAGCAGCGAAAGCAGCTGCACCGAAGGCTGGGCCTGCAGCGAAGAAAACTGCGCCAAGGGTAATGGAGGTATATCCTTGCCTCCCCACTCCAAACCCTGGTGTTTTAGCAACAAGTCCCTCTGCGAATGCTCCCTCGAATAGTGAGTGGTAGTTAGTCGGAGGCAATAATGCGAGAATTAATGACATTAATGAAACAAATGATGCAACAATTAACAACTATGACAAATCTCTACAACTCACGTCCAAATTAACTCCAAACTGGATTCCATAAAAGTATCTGTTTGGAATGCAAATGGACTGTCAAAACATACCCTTGAGGTTAAACAATATATGACCTTAAAAAACATTGACATAATGCTTATATCAGAGACGCACTTTACTGGGAAGAATCATTTTAGTATATCAGTACACAAATTCTATCACACAATGCATCCTGACGGTAAAGCTCACGGAGGGAGTGCAATTCCAATTAGGAACAATATTAGACATCACTTGGTAAACCAATATTGTACAGAAAAACTGCAGGCCACTAATATAGTAGTAGAAGACTGGACTGGGCCTGTGACCATATCAGCTGTTTACAGTCCACCAAAACACAACATAAAGCAAGAAGACTACGAAGAGTACCTTGCAACATTGGGACCAAGGTTCGTGGCAGGCGGCGACTATAACGCCAAACATACATACTGGGGTTCTCGGATAATATCTCCTAAGGGACGACAATTATTATCGACCATTAATAAATATCATCTTGGCGTTGTTTCCACTGGGGAGCCAACATATTGGCCTACTGACACAAAGAAGAAACCTGACATTAGGTCAGGTTTCTTCTTTGTGTCAGTAGACTTCTGTGTCACTAAAGGTATCAACAGCACATATTTCAGCTGCAACTCCAGTACAGACCTTTCTTCTGACCATTCACCTGTTGAGATAAAATTAAGTCGCAAAATTCTAAAAAAGCAAAAACCATGCAGACTTCATACCCGTAGAACAAAATGGGACTACTTTAGGGAATTAATAGCAAACTCAATAAACGAAAGAATACCTTTAGAGTCAGACGAGGACATTACTAAGGCAGTGGAACACATTACCAATATTATCCAACAGGCTGCGTGGGATGCCACACCTCCACCTCCTACCACCACTAATGATGGTCTACAGTGCTCTCTAACTATCCGAGAACTGTTAGCTGAAAAGCGTAAAGCTAGAAAACAATGGCAGACTACAAGATACCCAGACGAACGACGAAAAGATATATAACAAATTGACGACACAACTTAAACAACTGTTAAGTGACGATCGTAACCAAAGCCTTACGAAGTATCTACAAGAGCTGGATAGTAAGCACTCGACTGATTACTCACTTTGGAAGGCTACCAAATATCTTAAACGCCCTACAAGTCACCAACCACCCCTGCGCAAGGCAAATAATTCCTGGGCTACCAATGAAATAGACAAAGCTCAAGTATTTATGGAACATCTACAAGAAGTTTTTAAGGCCAATCCCGACGTCGGTTCAACAATAATCGAAGTGATCTCGGAAGTTCTAGATACAATACACCAACTAGAGCTACCAATTGATAAATTCAATAAAGCAGAAATCAAATCAGCAATCCGACAACTAGACGTAGGGAAAGCACCTGGATACGATCTAATAACAGCGACTGTTCTAAGAGAATTACCAGATAAGGGAATTAAGGCCTTAACAAAGCTATATAATGCAGTTGTAAGGAGAGAATTTGTGCTACCACAATGGAAAGTAGCCAAAATCATTATGATTCTAAAGCCAGGAAAAAGTCCGGAAGACGCTAAGTCATACAGACCAATTAGTCTACTTCCAATTCTGTCTAAAGTCATGGAGATCTTATTTCTGAAAAGGCTAAATCCAATCATCAAAGAGTCCAAATTGATACCTGACCATCAGTTCGGCTTTAGAAGAAACCATAGCGCTATCGAACAAATTCACAGAGTAGTCGAAGAAATCGCCAAAACATTCAAACAAAAAGGTTACTGTACAGCCTCATTTCTTGACATATCCCAGTCGTTTGATAGAGTCTGGCATGATGGATTGTTAAATAAAATAAAAAAGACATTGCCCATAAACTTTTACAACATCATCAAATCCTATCTGATTGGTAGACACTTTTTTTGACTCAAGGAGAAGCAACAACAGAGCTAAAAGAAATCCGAGCAGGGGTGCCGCAAGGAAGTATAATGGGACCTACCCTATACCTTCTTTATACTGCTGATTTGCCAATATCAAACGATGTTGTTATGGGGACATTCGCTGACGACACAGCTGTTATGGCTTCTGACGATTCACCAAATCAAGCATCTTATAAACTGCAGGCTAGTTTAGATAAAATAACAGATTGGTTAAAAGACTGGCGAATTAAGGCAAACGAAGCAAAATCTGTCCAAGTCACATTTACCACCCGCAGACAAACGTGCCCGCCAGTAACACTGAATGGTATACCGATACCACAAGCAGAAGATGCGAAATACCTTGGAATGTATCTAGACCGTCGTTTGACCTGGAGGAAGCACATCTTTACTAAACGCCTTGCAATGGGTTCACAAGTACGCAAGATGTACTGGTTACTAAATAGAACGAGTCCCTGTCAATGGAAAATAAACTTTTATTATATAAAGCTATTTTAAAGCCAATATGGACATATGGTGTGCAACTGTGGGGCACAACTGCAAACTCTAACCTGGAAATTCTACAAAGGTTTCAATCAAAAATACTTAGAATGATAGTTGATGCACCATGGTATGTCACAAACGAACGACTCCACCACGATCTTGGCATAAAACCTGTGAAGGATGAAATAAGAGACACAATAAAAACTTATAAAAAGAGAATACAGACACACCCAAATGAACTTGCACATCACCTTATGGATGATATATTTCCCAGTGTTAGGAGACTGAAAAGAAGAGTACCACAAGATTTGCTCTAAAATAAATATTAAGGAAATGTCATTGGACATTTACCTTGCAAAACTGCTATACATTGACACAAACGTTGCTGAATGTCTCCATAGACAGATTGCAATAGGAAAAATGGAAAAAAAAAAAAAAAAGGGTAATGGAGGTATATCCTTGCCTCCCCACTCCAAACCCTGGTGTTTTAGCAACAAGTCCCTCTGCGAATGCTCCCTCGAATAGTGAGTGGCAGTTAGTCGGAGGCAATAAAAAAGCCCGAAAGCGTAGTAGGAGGGCTGCCAAGAACGCAGCCTCGACTACGCAGCCGCCTCCGGTAGCGCAGATCAAGAAAACGAAGCCACTGAAACTACAGCCGCCTAAAACTGCGGCTGTGGTAATTACAGTATCACCGGAGGCGGCAGATGGGGGACTGTCCTATGCGGCTGTTTTGAAGAGGGCCCGGGACAGCCTCGCCACAAATAACTTTGGGACAGTAGGAGTCAGAATGCGCCTCGCCCAGACGGGAGTTCGAGTCCTCGAGTTCCCTGGAGCTGAAGGCGCAAAGACGGCGGACACGTTTGCCGAGAAACTGCGGGGTATATTCGAGGCCACGGATGGTGTAAAGATCGCCAGGCCTACGAAGTGCGTAGAACTGCGCATTTCGGGCCTGGACGACTCTGTGACGTCCAGACGGTATCTCGGCAAACCTAGTGTAGGGCGCCCACAGGCCAGGTGGAGTGACGATTTCCGGCAGGAGTTAGATGTGAGTAACCCAAAATTGATCAGAGTGGCGTGCCATGGTAGAGGCCTATGTCCAGCAGTGGAATGCGATAAGCTGATGATTAAGGCTCAATATAGAGGTTGTTATATTCTATGTACCCCAAAGTTTAGTTTACATCTGTATGATAGATTTTTTTCTCTTGACTGAAGATCGAAAACGAAAATATCTCATTTCATATTATTCAAAAGATTGCCTCCAGCGAATGTGAAAGTGTTAGAAATTTGATTTTGCCCAATACATTATAAACATCAAACAGTTTTTTTTCTATGATACCAATCCTTCGTACCAATAGTGAGATTTTCCATGTGTTTCTAAATTTTATACTGCAATACCCAAATAAAAATATAAGCTCTATACTAGTATATTTTTAGATATTCTTTCAAAACGATGCTAAGAGCCACGATTAGAGAAAGTCAATGAAAACTGTACTTTTATTCATACCTAGCGTATATAGTGCTTGTACACAGTTGACTGACTAATTGAGTAAAATATCTCGTTTTTAAGCCACCAGAATTTTGAATTCGAGTACTTTTTTGAAACTTATTATGAATCTTGAATCTTATATGAACAAGTTTTTGAAAATAAATAGTTCTACAAAACTTATTCGTATTTCTACATTCCCTAAATATGTGGTTTTTTATAGTCATGTTCATACTATACCTGAATATGAAAAATTGAACAATATAATAAGAGGTAGTAAGTTAGAAGTAGCCGTTGATTAAATTCAGATTTAAATATAATTGGTTTCTAACAAATTCAAAGGTTAAGTGGGTAAGACTATACCATCCAATAAGAAAAAAATAATAAGAAATGGACTATGGAGTCCCCAGTGCTAATTAACTAGTTGTCGTAGCACTAATTTTCAACGGTAACTTAAACACACCTTTTCTTGGAATGT
This sequence comes from Hypercompe scribonia, assembly GCA_949316085.1. NCBI lineage: Eukaryota > Metazoa > Arthropoda > Insecta > Lepidoptera > Erebidae > Hypercompe > Hypercompe scribonia. The sequence continues at coordinate 5,729,206 of OX438972.1, read as the reverse complement.
GTACATCTGATTATAAATAAATGCATTGTTTTTTCTTTACAACTTGAGTAATTATTGTGGACTTTAACGTTGGCCCCTACATGTCGTCGAGAACGTTTGTCTGTAAAAGAACAACTTCTAACGCATAAAAATGTTTACGACTCTAAGGTCGGTCGTTTATCACAACCTTTTATTTGATGTAGGACCTACTGAAGTAAGTATCCATTTTTAGTTTGCCTTTTTAAGAAAAACATCAAATGAATAAAGGATGTTAGTAGGACAGAAGCTGGTCGAACACTGACGAGTAAACCTATGTTGTTTCGTTCTAAGAAAAAAAAATTCGTTTGTGAAAAATAATACTAATCCTTTACACATTCACAATACACTTCCGAAGAGACCAAGTAATATTATTTTTCAGTTTCGATACTGTATATAATATGATGTGATAAGGGCAAAACGCTAATGCCTAGTATACAGATTTTTCATTTAGTCCAGGCATTTACTATTTTACTAAATTGTAAGAAACCATAAACAATGTAAGAATATTAAATGTTATTATAAAACAAACATAACTTTTTACACCAAAAATGATGACAGTAAAACAAACTAAGAGTAAGAAGATAAAGGTGTGCTTTAAAGAGTGTAATGCTAATACGACTAACGGCCTTACCACACTGTAGCAATCTTTTACAGGCAACTATACCATGGAGAATTTAGAAATATGACAAAAGGTTGACAAATAACAAAATATTAGAATTATTAATATACTCGTTAAATTTTTATTATAGTGTATTAATGTCGTTTCGAATACTTGTTGTCGAAGTTTTCCTCTTTACCTGTCTCTTTTCTTTCACGTCTTCAAATTTAGACACGTACCAATTATCAAAACATTCGATTAAATTTCATCGTGTAATAAATCTGTCTAACAATCACCCACTTATTGCTTTTTATAGGAATCCGGTTAACATATGCCAATAACACCACGGAATTACAAATTTTTAACACTAAATACGAACAATATATAAGCGTATTAAATTCAGATCCTTCAGAACAATTTTCTCGTGTATACAGTGGACCCGGCCAGAGCTAATATTTTCAGAAGATAATTGGTGTAACACTCAATTGGTATAGGGAGTTATTTATCTGTAACCTATATCCAATTTCCTTCGTCACAAAAAAGTAACAAAGGTTTAATTTCATTTTACTCGTAATAGGTCGATTTATTTCGGAATGATGTTAAAATGAATATTTAGTTTTATCATAAAATTATTTATTAATTATTTTATATTATTGCTGTTAAACTAGACCACATGGTACAATATTGCAGTGCAAATCGATTGATCAAACTAAAACCATTAGTGGAACAATGCTTCTATCAAATAAATATATCTTATGATGGCTCTTAAGTTGTGGCACACGTGTCTGAATAATATTTTTTCACCCTGCTCATCACCCTTCATAACCTAAAGGTTCGTACCTATCTAAAGATCGTCTCTGGTTAGAACCCTTTATTACTTAAAACTGCTGATTCAGCATTATAAATAGGGGCACAAATAATTCAGCCTTAATTTACCCTAATATAATTTTAACGACAGTTAAAATTGGTCAGAGAAAAATCAACAAACTACCCAATTATCAAAACAATATAAACACATAGATATGATAACAGTTACTAAAACACTTGTTACGGAACAACACCTAAAAATCTATAACTGATTTAATGGGACTAAATCCTATTAAGCTTATATGTTGTGAAAATAAAAAGATATGAAGTTAACTTCAAGATCTAGCTAGATAAGAAGCTAACTTGGAGTACCTCAAAGAAGTTACTTCAAAACATTGTGTATATTTAGATTTAGAAAATCTCTGAATAATATTTTCTACGAATCCGTTTCTTATCGCCAGTTTCATATAATCATATCAAATAATCACCAAATTAGCTACTAGAGCTACTATCCTCATCAATTTAGACTTGATGAGGTCAGTAGCTCTTATTAGATTGTTCAAATATAACATTACCTATAGAAAATAAAAGTTTTTACGTCAAGTTGCAGAAAATGCATTTTTTTTTTATTTTAATTCAGACGCGTGGATAAAACCACACAGTTAAAATACTAAACCTTACCAATATAACCTAAATAGGTCATAATCTGGGCGAAAAGTCAATATTCTTACCAAACAATTTTGAAAAAATCGTAATTACACTTGCTTCAGTATTATAAATTTACGAAATTCTATATGTACTCGTATACGAATATAATAAAGTTGAATGTTTGTTTTTCGTTTTATAGTATCTGTTGGAATTGAAAAACTCTGGCGAAAGGTTGAGGAGGAGCCATAAAACAAGACGAACTGCGGGAATGGCTTCTTAATCTGTAATGTACACATGAACTTCAGTGCGGTGTCGTTACATTCGAAAGCAGTCATACGGGAATGATGGGTACTTTTATTTGTCTGGTGTAGAAAGTGTATATATTTTTGGGATCCTTAGTTCTAACAAATAACTCATTTGGTTTCAAAACCCGAAATCAATTAAAAGTATCTATTTGAATCAAACGGTATTTAAATTACGTCAAAATCGAACATATCGTAAGCATTGTCAAATGCATGTGTCAAGTATCAAAATAAACCATGACACGATACTGGAAGATGAAGAAATTTCTACCTCCCAGGCGCTAAGATGGAATTTTTAACTTCCCTTTGAAATCTGCTCGCGATCTTTCAATTGTTGACATAATTTTGAACTGTCTTCTTTTAAAGACACATTCAAACTAGAGTAGAATACGAAAGTCTAAAGGTTACATAATTTGAATAAATCTTATCCATTGCACCAAGACATTTACAATTAAACTGATGAAGTCTTTGGAACTGCAAATACTCTCTTATCCCAGGGGAGAAAATTTGCATAAAATACATCTATTCGAAATAAAACATTACAACACCTTATTAGAGGAGCATTCTCAAACTCAACACGTAGATAAAGTCACACGGTGTCTGAATCCACATCAGCGTTAACGAGTACGAAATAATTACGACACTCGACATTAGTCAGCATTACTCTGCGATCTCAAAATTACCCCCACGTTGGGACGATTGAGTTACTCGTTACTAGAGTAGACATATCAAAAAAAATATTCTTCATACACCATTCTATATAATTCACCATAAACTTTAAATTTAACTTAAATAAATGATTTATTTTGTAATTACAAGTAAGTACTGTCCCACTAAAAGTGCATCCGGTTTTCCTCCTCGTCGGGTCCTTCTGACGTGTGTTGTTGAATCTGGCAACTGCGCTTCTTTGAGATCTCTTTTTATATTTTATAACAAGATCAACGGCGGACAGCTCCTGCCTCTTTTGTACTCGGGCAGGTTTAGTGCGGTCTGCACTACGTGATCTTCAGACTTCTACAGTCTTCTTCTTGACCCACGAAGACGATATTCTGTGATTTTATGTTTTTTTTATGGATTTATATTTAATTTGAAAATTCCATGTATGTATAAATTTTGGACTTCTTATAATCGGGTCACACCTGCTGCCCATCTAACTATTTTCATTTCGTTGGTATATACTTTATCTTTTTATCTTTGCAGCACCTGGAAAAACTAACAAGTGTCTATTCTAGTAATTACATACATTTGTTTCCAATGAATCTTAATTAATTTGGCTGTTAGGAGTTATGCAAGAATACTTTCACTAATAGATAATACATCATTGTGTTATTCAAGAAAGTGGTTTAGAATATTATCATTAGTAGGTCTAGAAGCCACAAAATTATGAAATTAAATTCATATGTGAATTTACATGAAACAAACAGGGAAAATGCTCATTCGTTTACTTATCCTTAGAGATGTTGTTGTAGCAAATGTAGAAATGTAACTGGCCTAACTGCTCCACACCGTACCGACCCCATAGGGGAAGTGGGAATTTATATAGAGATGGTCTTATACCATACTTAAGGATCACATCCAGGCCACCAGCATTGCTTGAGAGTTTTTTTTTTATTAGCTTCTTGTACATCTGCATCGTGTTTTACATATTTACACGAATATCCTAACACTACACTAACTCAACACTCCAAGAAATCGAAAGGCTAAGTGACATTATTCACGCTCTTTTTCTTTAACTCAAAAAGTAACGTATTACTTAAGTAAAAACAGCTATTAAAGTATTTCAAAGAGCTATAAGTACGGTACAGCCATTTATTGCAGCTGACTCACCTCTTACCGACTGCTTCTTGGGAAATACACTATATTTTCACGTCATTTACAGAACAGAAAATGTTCACCTCAATACAAGTGAAACTACTGATATTACTGGCAGACACTATTGTGCTCGTGATATAAACATATTTTTTTATGACGTTTTCCATATTCAAAATATTTTGAATAAACGCCAGCAACGTAATGTTATCGTAGCTGCACTTAATTTTTAAAGATTATGTATTATTTTATCACTGACGGCTCAAAATAAACTAAGTAAATGAGTATAGTGGCAATTGTTTAAATTCTTGTCCTTTATTTACTTGTTCTTCAAAGTGACGACATACGGTAAGTCAGTTTAATTAAGGGAACTTTTAGGCGTAGTACTTATTCTAGCAATAATAAGACATAACGACAAGTGTGGGTATACTTTTTGTTTAGTAAAAGGTAAATCTCCAAATATTTACAATCGAATTGCGAACCTCTTTCTTTTTTTTGAGTCATTTAAGATATATAGAATAATTTATGTGCAAATCCAAAAACTTAACAAAAAACAATGGCTAATTAGTTGTTGGAAATATTTAATGTCTATAAAAGTTTTTATTTCAAATAAATACTCAACAATTTCATAAGCTTTCTTCCAAATACTAAGTAATTTCATATTTTTTTTCCAATTATGTCCAAGACCTGAGTTAATCTCAAATCAAAAGGAGCTTTAAAAAAAGTATATTTGTTTAATTGATATCGTACTCCTAATTTTCAGTTTAAACGGTATTGCGACGTAACTTGTACCTTTGAATACCCTTTTTTATATTTTTTAATTTTGTATTATACGTTTACGAATCACAATAAAACTTTTTTTTTCTCTTTGAATAGCGTAGCACTGTTAATAGTTAAATAATAAAATCAATCACAATTTTACTTTAGATTTATATTAAGTCTGACAATAACATCAACGGAAGTTCTCTGTTGACAATTAACAACGACATTTACACGACATGACACTCTGTTGTTCGTTTCAGAGATAAAGAATACTATTATATGTGTAATAGTATTTTTCTATCTTCAGTCCGTTCCAATTTACAAATATTCCAGAATTTTATTTAATAGTAAGGTGATATCAAAATTGTATAAGGATATAATGTTTATAATAATAATATACTTTTTATTTTAGCTTTCACTTCATTTTACTGTAAGAATGCATTTATTTGTGTTTAAAATTCATTGGTATGTTTCAAAAGTGTACGTAATCTTCACGCCGTCTCAGGTACCAGTAGACGGAGAACCAGTTGCACCCTAGTAAGGAAACCCCTGAAACCCTGACCAACTTTAACCTGGAATATATTTAATTCTAAACTTCTATAATTTGTAGATTACAGATTCTCAGATGTATCTTTTTTATTATATTATAGAATAAAGGAATTACGGGCAAAAAGTGGAATACAATTTAAAATCAAAAATGTAAATAGGATGTACTTTATAAGCTTTATTTAGAATTTATTTTAATTTTATACGGACTATATGTATGTTAAAAATTCGAAAGTAACTCTGTATGTGTCTCTGTTTCGCTTTCACGACTAAACTCCTTCACTCATTTTGATAATAGAGATACGCTATTCTTAAGGAGAGACATAAGGTTAGTTTTACCGTGGCACTGCTAGTAAATGCCAGTGTATTTTGTCCCTAATCTATATTGTTAGTTTTCAAACAAAAAATGTATTTTGTACACGGCATTTTGCTTTTTCAATTCCAAAATCGTCTAATAACTTTGTTTACTGAAACCAAGCTTACATCTCCATTTGTGTGCCATTAGCACTGAAGTGTAATCCAACCGCAGTTTGCATTTACCGTACACTCACAACACCACAAACTGGATATTCACCGTTAAGATAGTGAAAATTTACCGTAGCTTGGTTCTAAATGAATTTACCTACACATACCAAGCTTTCTACAAGAAAGTTCAGAAATAAGCTTACTTACATCCTTATGTATATATGTGCAGAAAAATTATAGCAGAGCCATGCCTCGATACGCTTAAGGTAGTATGATACAAAGGTGTCGCAGAAAACTAGTGTTATTATATGTTATCTATAGATTTCACTGAGTGAAGTTCAATCCCCGCCTACCTCCTCTAAATTCTGGCGGTAACATTTAAGGAATGATAATGTTCTTTTAATTTGTGACATCTCCTCGTTTGTCAACGATACAAAGAAAAATATATGAAAATAAAATTATTAGAGTCGAAAATCATAACATGCAATATCATAAAGTATCATTTCACTGACAGAATATAAGGTAACACAAAAGCTGTTACTACTTTCCTGTCATTGTATTTAGTAACATACATTGTATAAAATATTTCCGGCATTGTACTTTAATTAACGAAATGAAAAAGTTTTGTTTTCACGTTTCTGTTATCAAAACTTATGATTTAGTTTTACATAAGTACTGATTGAAATTATGGAAAATTAAACAACTGTAAAAAAGGTTAAACTTAGTCGCTAAAACTTAAAAAGGCTTAGTGCGGAAAAGTTATAGCATTTGTAGGACAAATTTGTATTTGTAAAATCATAATTAGAACGTGTGTTATATTCTTCTTACTTAATTGTATAGGAATAAATAAATCTTATATCGTTGTTTCTTGTGATTTTTTCTTTAATAAAATACAACATATGTATATATATATTAACAACTGACACATAAAGCCATCTAGTCCCCCAAACTAAATTAAGTTTATGCCATGAGTACTAAACAAGTGATATGAATACATACATATACTTTTCTTTGTAAACACAGACATTTCATATATAGGAAATGACTGCTTCGTTGGTCCCCGGTAAAAACCCTATTTCAAAAGAAAAATATACATCCTTAATTGTACCTACCTGCTATAGTCCATCTTATCTATATATATATATATATATATATCTAGCAATCTGTGACGATGAAATAAAGCAGACCTCTACAAGCTGTATATAAAAGTAAATTTATTAAAATCAAAAGGTAATTTCATTCTTATATACTCGTACGGACAATTTTAATAAACAATTATTCAAATAGCATAACCAAAATTTGACAGGACACACCAATATACGTATCATTCTTAATGTACTGAATTGTACGTTCACAAGTTGGTACAATACGAAAATATAAATAAGTTATGAGTAATATAACCTTTAAAAAATTGTTTGAAGAAATGATTTAAAAAAGAGATAAAATATATTAATAAGAAAACCTTTTTTTACAATTTAGATTACCGTACGCGTTGCATAAATTAGTATTCAAAATGAAATCAATTTACTTCGCACCACGTCCTTAGAGTGTTAGTGACAATTTCCTTATAGTACATGTTAGTAATATATACACAAGTATTTTAGTAATATTTATACTGCACTTAAATGTTCAGATGTATAACGTCTGAAATTGTAGTAGGTACATTCCCCTTCAGTGCCTCATTTATTATTGTTACTATTACTGCGACGGTAATAGGACTTAGTATAAAAAGGAAACTTTCTAAGACAATACAATGCGACACGTGTACTAATAATTTTAATTAAGACCTGATTGAGTAGTAAACGCGGTTTTAGGTTGATCGGCTTTATCTACTTCTAACTGATGGTAACCACTAGCTAAATCTATCGTAGAAAAATAGGAAGCGTTCCCTAATCTATCAAATAAATCTGAAATATTTGGTAATGGGTACTTATCGTCTATCGTTATTTCGTTAAGCCTTCTGTAGTCAATGACCATACGAAACTTTCGTTCGCCGGAGGCATCAATTTTTTTTGGTACAAGATGTACAGGGGCGCTCCATGGGGAGTGAGACTCTGTAATAACATTGTTTTCTAATAATTTATTTACTTGTTTCTGAATTTCCTCGTTTTGAGCTATAGGATGTCTATATGGACGTATATATATAGGATCTTCATTCTTAGTCCTAATCTTATGTTTAACTTGATTTGTAAAAGAAAGAGGGATCTCCTCACAGTGAAATATATCTTTATATTCCTCACATAGATTTGTTATGTAGGATTTTTCTTCATTATTCACGGGTCAGAAAAAGAAGTCTTGTTAAGTTTTTTACAAATAATTATTTATAGGAGCCAGGAGTGTGAAAGATAGCGGTGTTTCACACACATATTTCGGAGAGCACTTTAATCCATAAGTCTCGATTGTCACGAATATTTTTGTGAATCGTTATTGGAAAGTCAAAAATGCTGACAATTAATCCAAATTTCGAATTCAATTCGATTTCTTCAGTGGTCCGGGACCAATCGCTCCGTGGTAAACCTGAGCTTTAAGTAAAACCGATTGAACTGGTATCCAAATCAAAATATTCTCGAGATTGATAATAGCTACTAAGAAGAAGATTATACACAAAAAACATATAAATTCCAAAACAAACATAATATTTGGTCCGACCCGGGATTCGAGCCCGAGACCTCAAGCAGAACAGTAACATACGCTTAAACTACACTACAACACGCTACAACAGTTATGAAATATGACATAATATTTATTAACGGCCAGCTCGTCCGGAGTAATACTACCGAGCACAGAAGAGCAACCTAATACGACAGTATCCGTGTCGTCGTTTGTTACTGACTGCGAGACCGGAAGCCCATTGATGCAGGGGTGACAATTATTGTGGTAGTTGGTGAACCACAAAAAGTGGTACACTACCATGACGACTGTTATGCCTTTTATTTACGTCAACAAAAGAATCGTGAAAAAGCATCTCAAGATCTGGCAAACTTGAGTCACTTTGACATGCTCTTTATTAAATTAAAGGCAAAAGAATGTACAAAATTTAAAGAACACCGCTTATATTAAGATTTAAACTAAAAACATAGCTAATTTTGTTCATTTATTAGTCATTCATATCACATCCCAATCTTATTATCTTAATTAAAAAAGTATTCTGTATGAAAACTGGACCTCCAAAGACTTTATTTACAGCAAGTGAGGGACCGAGATTTAAAATACGGATGCTTGTTATATTAAAATTATGCAACAAAAGTACTAAAGGACCACAGACACTTCCTTCTCAAGAGCTAAAGCATTTTGACGGAGAGATTTATAACAAATATTACGAAACAAAAATATTGACGAAAAAATAGATGAACTTTAATACGGATACGTTTTGAGATTTACGTACGTACGTATTAGTGTACGTAAATGTACTCAGTATTTAAAACACTACTTGATATAATGGCAGTACTGAATTATCGATATACAGTAGATTGTAGGCACTTTAAAGTATCATCAATACTCTTTAATAGTCTACTGATTAACATAGATCTCTCGTTAGAAAATAGACTTTGGCCTACTATTACCACACTGCCTCTGGTCAGATAGATTGAAATAGGATTTGTTTCAAGTTTTCTCTCTCTTTCTAGTGCTAAATTATTCTGCAGAGTTTACTGCTTTAGTTGACTCTTACGTCACCCACAAGATGAATAGGATTGTGATACTGACTTTTAGTTAATTATCACTTTATTTAGATAACGTTGTAACTTTTTTGGATATTTAGTAATTTCGAATGAAATTTTATCTAACCTACAACACTGTCACAAAATTCTGACCTCCTAAAAACCAAGTACCCACAGATTTCAATTGCATCAGTACGGAAATAGTGTCACAGAGATTGGATGAAGCCGCTCATAGGTGTTACGGGCAGTACCGATGTTCCACGCGAAATCAATTTCTACTAGTTTCCGCAGTCACATTCACATAAATACGAACACATAAGTTAATTTTACACACACATTGCTGTATAGTGCCTTCACACGGGAATGGGCGTTACCCTGTGTGTGACCTGTTTAAATCGACCCGACTCGTGGTAACAACATGCAAAATAAAGAAAAAACTCCCTCTTCTCAAACAGAAAAACCAATAAGTAATATACTTACTCAACAGATTCTCAGCAAATCCTTCTTCAATAAGACAAGAACTCAGTCACTGAATAGTCTAGATAACATCACACCAGCCGACACGGATATGGCAAAACCTACACCAACTGATAATAACCAATGGAAAAAAGTGCCCGAAAGAAAACGGCAGCGAGAGAGCCCTGAAATAAACAAAACCCAAAAGCAAAAGAAACTTGACACCTACTGGTTAAGCCAACCTACACCAACCTCGAATAGTTTTTCTGAACTAGTCATTGATTCACAAGAAGCACAAACCATTGAAGTTGTAGAAAAACCTGCTAAAGCTCCACCCTTATATGTAGACAGGGTTAGTAATATCCAACCATTACTAAAAATGCTTGACGAAGTAGCAGCCGACAACTATGAAATAAAAGTCCTCCGAAACGAACAGGTCAGAATACAACCCAAGTGTACAGAAATCTATAAAGAGATAATTAAAAACTTGCAGGAAAAAAATACGGAATTTTACACTTACAAACTCAAACAAGACCGCTGTTTCAAAGTTGTACTTAAGAATCTTCACCCTTCCACAGACATAGAAGAAATAAAATCCGAACTTGAAATCCAAGGATATAGAGTCACTAATATCTGGAACGTAAAACAGAGGAATACTAAAAAACCATTACCGATACATTTCGTAGAAATAGAATCTAATAGTAATAGTAAACATATTTATAACATCAAAAATCTTTTGCACTGCAGAGTTATCTTCGAACCACCAAGACCTAAACGGGATATTCCTCAATGTAGCAACTGTCAACAATATGGGCACACAAGGAAATACTGCTTTAGGAGACCCAAATGTATAAAATGTGCTGGTGATCATGAATCATCAAAATGCGCACGTAAAGAAAGATCGGACTCAGTAAAATGTATACTGTGTGATGGCAATCATCCTGCAAATTACAAGGGCTGCGCAGTATACAAGGAGATCCAGAAAATTAGGTATCCTACTCAAGTAACAAAACAACGACAGGAAAAACGCCTCGAACATCAACCGGACCACACAGAAACTGCTACTAAACAGGAAAAACGCCTCGAACATCAACCGGACCACACAGGAACTGCTACTAAACAAGAAGACAAACCGTCATATAAGCAAGTACTTATATCGAGTAGACCGTTACACCCAACTGCTAGTAAGCAGAGCCCGAACGAATCAACGGAAGACCGAACAAGTAATAATGATATTAAAGTGATTATGAATACTATGACACAATTAATGCAACAATTAACTATAATGACTAATCTCCTAATGGAAATCATGACCAAACTGACAAATTCTGTTCATTAAAAATAGCCCTCTGGAACGCCAATGGGCTCTCACACCATGTCCTCGAAGTAGAGACATTTCTTAAATTAAATAAAATTGACATCCTACTCGTATCCGAGACACATTTCACAACTAAAAATTATTTCAATATCTACAACTACAAATTTTATCAAACAATGCATCCAGATGGTACGGCTCATGGAGGATCCGCAGTCCTCATCAGGAATAATATCAAACATCATGAGGCCGAACCATTTAAAACTCCTGAGATACAAGCCACAAGTGTTGTGGTTGAGGATTGGCGGGGTGAATTGACTGTCACTGCACTATATTCTCCCCCAAAACATACTATTAAAAAAGAAGACTACATCAACTTCTTCAAAACCCTAGGACCAAGGTTTATAGCAGGAGGAGACTATAACTCCAAAAATATTCAATGGGGCTCTCGCTTAACAACTCCTAAAGGACGCCAGCTACTAGCGGCTGTAAATGAGTTACACTTAGAAACAATATCAAACGGAGAACCAACTTACTGGCCGACTGACCCAAAGAAGGTCCCAGACTTGGTAGACTTCAGTGTCACAAAGGGAATTCCAAGTGGTTGTTTCAGGTGTACTTCCCTTCAAGACCTCTCATCGGACCACAGTGTGGTTTTGTTGGAGGTTTTCCAGGAATTCTCCAAAGTCAAGCCCATAGCAAGGTTACACGAGCGTAGAACCGATTGGGATACATTCCGTTCCATGATAGAGTCTAGAATCAATACCCAAATGCCTCTTAAAACAGAAGAGGACATTATAATAGCCGTTGAACACTTCAACGAGTGCATACAAAACGCAGCTTGGGATAGCACTCCAATTACCACCAAAAAAAACGCGAAATCAGACTGCTCGAAGCCCATCCGTGAATTAGTAGCTGAAAAAAGACAGGCCCGTAAATTATGGCAAACTACTAGATACAACAGACACAAAACTCGACTTAATTTCCTAACAGCTAAACTTAAAAAACTAATACAAGCAGAAAGGAATGAAAATGTACAATACCACCTAAGGAACCTGGACGCAACAGAGGCTACTAATTACTCACTTTGGAAAGCAACCCAAAAATTCAAAAGACCCATTACATCTAATCCACCGATACGCAAAAAGGACGGAACCTGGGCAAAAAGTGACACGGAGAAGGGTATAACTTTTGCCTCTCACCTAGCTGACGTCTTTGTCCCAAACGCAACACCAAACGAAACGAATACCAACAGTGAGGAACTTACTAGCTTTCTTAGTGAACCTTATCAGCTCGATCTACCTATCAGAAAGATTAGGATACATGAAGTCATTGAAACAATTGGGAATCTAAAGCAGAATAAAGCTCCGGGGTACGATTTGATTACGGCAAAAATTCTGCTTGAATTACCTAAAGCAGCGATGCACTTTTTGACGCACATGTTTAATTGTATACTGATCAGAGGCATCTTCCCGCCTCAGTGGAAAATAGCTCAAATTAAAATGATCCTTAAACCAGGCAAATCTCCTGAAGATCCATCTTCCTACAGACCGATCAGTCTACTACCTATCTTGTCTAAAGTCATGGAAATACTATTCCTAAAGCGATTAAACACAGTTATAGCAGAAAATAAAATCATACCTGATCACCAGTTTGGTTTTAGGAAAAAACATGGCACGATAGAGCAAGTACACAGACTGGTGGAAGAAATCCTTAAGGCTTTCGAAACTAAAAAATATTGTTGCGCAGCATTTCTAGACGTTTCCCAGGCCTTTGACAGAGTTTGGCACAAAGGTTTGTTATTCAAAATTAAAAAACGGCTCCCGACAAACTATTATATTTTCCTCAAATCATATCTTGTTGATAGATATTTTTATATTAAGCAAGGGGAAGAAATAACAGAACTACATAGAGCTCATGCTGGTGTGCCACAGGGAGGCATTCTTGGCCCAATCCTTTATTTGATTTTTACTTCAGACTTGCCTACGACAGATGGTGTCGTGATTAGTACGTTTGCGGATGACACAGCAATTTTAACTGCACATGACGAACCGGCACAAGCAAGTAACATTCTACAGCACTCTCTAGACAACATCACAGAATGGCTATCCACCTGGCGGATAAAAGCAAACGAGACTAAGTCAGTACAGGTGACTTTCACGACTCGACGAGATACATGCCCCCCTGTAACACTTAACAGAATACAGATCCCCCAAGCCAATGAAGTCAGACACCTTGGTCTTTATTTAGATCGTCGTCTTATCTGGAAGAAACATATTTTTACAAAACGCAAAGCCCTGGGGATCCAATTGAGGAAGATGTACTGGATGCTTGGAAAAAACTCACAGCTGTCGCTGGAAAACAAACTGCTGCTATACAAGTGTATCTTAAAACCAATTTGGTCTTACGGAATCCAACTCTGGGGTACAGCCTCCAATTCAAACCTAGAAATATTACAGAGGTTCCAGTCCAAAATTCTGAGAATGATCACACAAGCTCCGTGGTTTATAACAAACAAACAGTTACACCGCGAACTTAAAATCAGAACAGTCCAGGAGGAGATAAAACACTCAATGATATCCTATAGAAATAGGCTCGAGAACCATCCAAACATTCTAACAACAAACTTAATGAAAACTCCAACACTGAAAAGGCTAAAGCGAAAGTCGCCTAGAGATTTATAGGGACTATTACGCATAAAGGGCGCACATCGCTGGACTGTCTGCCCTCCAAGTTAAACTTATAATTTGTCTGACCCTAAGCTAAATGTTCAAATAAAACAGATTGCAGAAACAAATACAAAAAAAAAAAAAAAAAAAAAAAAAAAATAAGTTAATTTTACGTTTTAGTGAAAATGAAATTATGTTAACCTATGCATATAGTACGCATAATGAGTTATCCATGTTTTCGGATACTATCATAATAGGTATCGTGAACCTTTGAATTGGGTATTTGCATGAAAATGATTTTTCAAATAAAGTTCAGTTAATAAATTCTTTGATACACATAAAATACCTACATAAGATTAAAATTTAATTTTTACAAATAATTTTTAAATAAATAAATAAATAAAAGTGGTCAAATATGATGTAAAAATCACGTGATGTGAAACGTGATGTGATTGGTCTGACGTCATTGTGCATATTATTGCCGCGTCATTTGAATACATGATAAACGACGAATGATAAATTATTGAAAAAAAATTTAAGTTGGTTTTTATTTAAAGTGAGTTTAATTATATTTTATCATTAAGATTAAAATTTACGTGTTTATAAAAACATTCTGAGTGGATTGGCGCGAACAAATTTAAATGGAATATGCACAATGACGTCACATACGCAAGAGGGAGCTACCTGTACGTTTAAATTTTAACAATTTTTTATTGTTAAATAGTTTAAATGTTTAAAAATAAAAAAATAATTTTTTTTTTCAAAAATTTTAAAAAAATTTTAAAAATAATAAGACATAACTATTTAATGGATTGGAAAATCATGCAAATACCCAATTGTCCTAAGTTTCAATCACGTGGTACTGGCCTGGTATATTAGTAAATCACACCTAATATCTTATCTTAACTACTTCACTAATGTAGTTAAATTACTTAGATTTGTACTGTCGAACCAATTTAAAAAAAAACATTTAATACACCAACTTAATTGTACAGAAAGGTCTAAAACTAAATAGTTATTCCCAGTACTACCTTGCTCCCTTACGAAAGTTATTACTTTAACCAGGAAATAATTACATATAAACAACAACCAATATTTATTATAATTTTAAATTACACATGTCTCTTGACTAAGAACTCTATCCAGTAGTGAAAACGGCTTTTTCATTAACATTTTAAACAATCGTCACATATGTACGAGTACACTAAATACAATAAAAACACAATGAAAAACAAATGTCAATCACTGACAAATATAGAGAAACATTGATGTTGCTATGAAAATACTTAAATAACAATATATTGGACATATAAACACGCTTATCGTGTTTAGTATTCAGTAAGTAAACGTTAACGTGACATTCCTCATTGGAAGTTGATTCCCGCCTTTTCAATATCTGTCACAATCTGTGAATACCATAGATTTATTTCTTTTATTCAATGAACTGTCAAGCTTTGTAAAGAATAAGATTGGTTTCACGTTACGAAACATCAAAGCTTTTTACACAACATGTAAGAATGTGTGTATATTTCTTTGTAAAAAGTAAAAATAACAAGAGGAAACAGTATGCAATAAAACACTTTTTTGCAGGGGTATTTAAGGCTGCAAATCGTAGTAAGTTAGCCAGATTCATTACTTATTGAGCTTGCCTCAATTTGTACTAATCCTGGACTAGACAATTGACTAATTGGAGGTATACAAGCTTTGGCTGCATTGTCGTACTGTTACGAGTACTAATTTTATTTTGTGTGACAACTATGGTAACAATAAGAACGGGAGTAAAAACTAGAAGTATTTTACTTCCCTGTAGCTAGAAGTACTTTACTGTAGCTGTTTTGTTTGAAATTTTACTTGATCGATATTTTTCTAAGTAACTATTGCTGTTTTGTTTGAAATTTTCTAAGTAAGTAACTATTGCACATGGGGTGTTATTTTCAGTGGTTACATTAAATATAACTACTAAAGTATTTAATCACCTATGTAAAAAAACTGGATGCTAAAAGCAGCAGATCAATCTCTGTGGTGTGCTTATATTAATAATAATAAATCTAAGTTCATAAAAAATGTAACTAGATATGCTGATAGTTAACTAGAAAGACAGTGGGCCTTTCAAGTTAACTGTAAATAAACATGATGCTCAATATTGTGCTATTCAAGCTATAGGCTATATATACAGGTGAAAAGTGAAGATATTCTAAATGGATGTAAACGTATAAATTTTAGGTGTAAAACTTAGCCATATTATACACGTTTCGGGAGCCTTCAACGATTTAAATTTACATTTCTAATATATACCAAAATTTGAGACAGAGTTACACTTGGTGACGCGGTAAAACGGTCAAACGGAACGAAATTATTAATTTGCTGCGATTTTGAGGAAAATCTTCAAACGAATGTTTAACTTTCGTTAGTCACTTTTAGAAGTAAAAGAAGGGAATGTAAATCACTTGAATATAAAAGGGTTTAAAACTGCTGTGTAAATTAATATTATGTTCAGATTTATAGTTGAGGGCAGCTATTGAAATTTAACATCTGATTAGACTGCTAACTAGACTGTACATATATACGATTTAGTTATCATTTGAAAAAATGGTATGAAAAACCATTGATGTGTTATACAAATAGTTCATTTACAAGCAAGCTCTTTAGTAGGAATTTATTTTTATAAATATTTTTTTCTAAATGGTCACCGTTTCGACATTAGCGCTCTTCTAAGCGAGCACCGAAATTTCGAATGAACTACTGAACGAAAGTCTCCCCTAAAGAGCGCCAGCTATCCTGGTCTTGGGAAATTCACATCTATCAACCGCCAGCCACCTTCAAGTCGTCGGTCTAACGCACCGCAGGGCGCTCCACACTACATTTGTCCAATCGTGGTCTCCTCTCTAGCACACTTCGGCTCCAGCGACCATCGGTTCGTCTGGAGACATGACCGGCCCACTTCCACTTCAACATACTGATTCTCTGTGCGATGTCAGTTACTCCCGTTTTCTGTCGAATAAACTTGTTATGAATTTTATCAGCCAGAGAAATAAGTAACATCGCACGCTCCATCGCAGAGCTTCTTTAAGCTTGTAGACCAGTCCAATGGTGAGTGTCCACGTCTCGGCTCTGTATGTTATTACAGGTAGGACGCACTGGTCAACTGTGGGATCGGTGATTCGAAGATGTGACGCAGCTTCCTGTACGCTACCCAGGCCAGATAAATCCTCCTATCGGCCTCTCGTACGCTGCCCAGCCTAAACGAATCCTCCTATCGGCCTCCCGAGCGGAGTTGTGCCGGTCAAGTTTAATAGTTTGCCTAAGGTATATATATTCTTGCACATACCTAATAACAGCGCCATTTACGGTTACGGGACTCAGGAATACATACCTATTATGCATGATCTTGGTTTTTTCGATGTTCATCTCCAGTCTCACTCGTTTTGAAGAATTATCCAGACTGTTAAGCATTTCTTCCAGATCATGCAGAGATTCCGCCAGAATGACTATGTCGTCTGCGAACCGCAGATGTGAGAGGTATCGGCCATTGATATTTAGTCCTCGTTCGTTTTGAATTGAGCGTTTTGAATACGTGACTTTTCGAATACTCTTTGGCAAAGAGACCCGGAGACCGTTGACATCTCTTCTCTGATTTTTTCTTTTAATTGACGCAGTGTATTTGGTTATTGATGTAAACACGATTCTTCAAATAAACTCATAAAAAGAAGTCTGCTGGAGATAGATCTGGACTTCTGGATGGCCATGGAAAGTCGCCTCGTCTGGAAATCAGTTTTTCCGGAAAGATGTCTTTGACCAGCGGCAGGGACTCATTGGATGTGTGACAAGTGACTCTATCTAAGCATTTATTTGCACGGTATGTTAGATTCAAATGATAACGAATTCTTGACCCACCTGTATTACACAACTATTTTTACACAACATTTAACTATTACTACATTTACTGTTAGTCATTTTGCTTTCATATAGTTTTTGTTCACCCTAAAATATAATGTTTGTGACGTAAGCTAAGTAATCAGTCTTCTTTTAAGTTGATTAATTACGAGAAGTTACTTTTTGTACTCCCTTTTTTAGTACTTCCAGTTGTACAAAACTTTTGAACTATGATTAACTTTAGGAAGAATATATGGTTTAGAATATTAGATCCTGAAACAGCTTAGGATATGCCTTAGTAGTTTTTTAAGGTTGCGGTTTACAGTATTTTTAAGGTGATTTTAAAACATCTGGATAGGCAAAGCTAGATTGTTAGATATGCTCAATCCCGCTACTGAACATACATTTAACTATATTAAACATTTTTAAAGGAATGTTTCTTAAATGCGACATCTCCACTGAATATAGGCTTCTCTTTAGTAAGAAGGTTCAGCCTACTATACTGGATGTGTAGGGGTCTGGATTTCGTAATAACAGCTGTTGCCGAATCCGTCCTATCTCTGGTATAGAGTGGCATACCGTATGGTTTTAGTCGGTCCGATTCCGACACACTACCCCGCCGTAAACCCCGATGGGGTCACGGCTCGAGGGGGTTTCTACACGTTAAAATAAGAGTTTGTTCCAAATTTTCCTTCTCTAGCAACAATTCTGTTTAATTCCAAATCGACACCGAATATTTTCACGTCCCTGACCTGATCTACGCATAAAGAAACAATGAAGTATTCACAGGTACTAAGAATTAACAATGTGTTAATTGCTATTTGTTAAAACCTGTCTGTGGTTCTCGTTTCGTCTTTGAGTATTTAATTGGAGAGTGATAATTATCTTGAGTAGGTATGAGCTCTTTTTAACCTGCTAATTACTACAAGTGTGTTAAATTGTGAATTACTCGTACTACATACGCATATAAATTAGTGAAATTTTCCAAAAAGATAATGATTCCATCAACGATATGAGAAAAATCAAATGAAACGTCTGAGAATATTATTAATACGAGAACAAAAAGCTGAAAAATAATTCGGTAGGTCTTAGGAATGAATTTTTTTTGTCTAATCAATGCCCTGAATGAAGACTGGTTCGTGAAACCTACTTCATTATTTTTAAGCTTTCAGTGCATTAATTACATTATTACTACTTTAATATCAATAAAGCTATTTAATATTACAAAAATAAATAAATTTATTTTAAAGTTTTTAATTTAATTTAATTTTCTATATAAACCTTTTTATTTGCTAGTCATATAGAAGAGGTTGTGTAAAAACATGTACTTAATTTGCCATTTTATTGGTGGCCATGTTAGATTTCCATTATTTTACATAATGAACTGTATTTAACTAGTCAAGCCTTTTCATTTGATGAACATAATGAAGTAGTTGTTAAAACTTATAAAATCTGCCATTTTAATGTGGCGACCATCTTGGATTTACAATGATACCAAATGTTTGATCTACTAGCAACCTTGGTACTTCTCTTGAATAAGGAAATTATGTCCCATTAATTTACTGCCTTCTCGTTGCTTCAATAAAACTAACTCAGTTTGTGTCTGTTCCTTATCAGTCAGAATTTAGATCAGGATTAAACTCATTTAATGATTTGCGATTAACCTGAGATCACACAATCTGAGAAGTGACCTAATAAACCCTTCACAGTACCTATTTTGAAAAAACTCTTGACCTTGTTTAGTACAAACAATTATTTCTGTATCTTTTGACTTTATGATTAGATTTTGTCAAAACCTGTATCTGTACCTCCTAAATATTTTGTTTAATAAAATAATAAATAAATAATTTTAAATTAGACTTTCCTCTTTGTTTATAAACCTAAATAAGAAACAAAATAAAAAATACACAATGTAAAATGTAATGATAATTACGGTAACTAAAGTCAAAACATGGCACAGCGTCACACAAAGCGAGTTCTACCCAAATCCTCATCCATTATCTGAGGACCAAATTTTGAATAAATCCGTTGAAATATTACAGATACACATTTTATTTTATTTTTACACTTTGAGCCTTTGATAATGTCCAGACTTTCGTACAATGAAATAGGGTAAGGGTGATTTATTTTTTCCGCTCTTAATCAATAGATGTATCCGGATTTTGTATATTTGAAATATAAAATATTTTTTCGTTAAATCAACAATATTTACTATCTTTGTACACCACTAATTGTAATCTATTTAGGTATATTAATATTCAGAATACCTGTATATTATAATGATCAAGTCATAAAATTTGTTACTGATGGTGTATTGATCAATACAAATATTATGCTATTTGAATAGAGTTACGAATCAAAGTTGTCTGTGTGGTGAAGGATTAGAATATGGAGTGACACCAGCTCTATTCAACCCATGGGTGTCGTAAGAGGCGACTAAGAGAGCAAACTATGCAAGTAAAAACATCACTGCAAAGAGAAGAAAAACTCGAAAGAAACCCTATACCAACTCTGGCCAGCGTCGTATATTATTCTAAAACCTCTCAAAGAGAAGCCTATTATCTGTATTAGTTTAGACATAACCTGTGCAACTTCTTCGAAATCTCAGAGAACTACTATCTGTAAAACTTGTGTTAGTATGTAATACGTCTTAATTCTCGTGTATGTAGATATTTAGATACGGTATTTGTTACGTTTTGTGCACATTCTCCTGGAACGCTAAAAATCATAAATTTCTTTGATTTCTAAGTCGTTGAATATAAAAATTGTTTTTTTTCCTTCTTTTTGAAGTTTTTTAAAATTATACTAATCTCACTAAATGACACAACATTTTAGTAACAAAAACAGCAAATAATACTCGAAACACCTACGCTTTGATTCAAAATCCCGATTCATTTCCCAGAAATGTTAACCCTATTGTTATTGTTAAATTTAACAAAACGTTTGAACTAATTCTGTCAATTTTCATATATTAGATGCGTAGCGGGTGGGGAAAGGTTTTGATGAGATTCGCTATTATTGTTCTCACCTGCTGGTTCACAAGTTATATTTGTAAAGAAATGTAGAGCTTATTAGGTAACGCACTCATCTCCATAATTACGTGTGTGTATGTACACATATACTTGTTTGTCTGCGACTACATTGATCCGAAGTAGAGAAGTATTTGCAATCAGATGACCTGTCTGCCTCTGTTTGTCCTCTGATAATATACTACTAGCTGATTTCGGCCAAGATGGCCAGTCTCAAATGAGACCATCAAACTGCGTATGAAATATTATAGTACAGAAGTGTGTGAGTAAATAAAGGTGCACCTTCTGTTACTTGCCTCACACAACCCGATGGGACTATCCGACACGACTGGGGAGAGATCAGGTGCAGTATCGACGGTTTTACATGCACTCCGGGGCACGAAGATTAAAACCTAAACTGCCGAATTCCGGTCTGTTATTAAACATTTCCATAGTCAGAAAAACTCAATAGCATATTTTTCACCCGAGCCGGGCATTGAACGTGAGACCTCTTGATTAGCAGTCGTACATTTACAAGTGTTACCATTTATTTATATGTTTACTACTTGTAAATATTGTGAAATGCATGAAAAAATTGAGAATGAAATTGAGAATTTATTTCTCGAAATCCACGTATTTCAGTAATCATTACTACAAAAATATGAGGTTCGTAAATATATTTGAAAATAAAAACACACATTTTGTTGACAAAACAAGTTAGGAAAATAGTTTTGTTGAAAGTTTCAATACCTAATTACATTGATTAAGAAGATGGTGTTTGTTTTCGTTATTCCTTCTGTGTTTGTCTCAACAGATGGAGCTCGGGAAAAGCTAGGGAAAAGCCACTGTTTTATGCAAGGGTCTTTCGAAGCTCTGCTGCGGAGGTTTAATGCGAACCTCTTGGCCCTCTTTATTATTCATGAATATTAAGCCTGAACATAACAGCTCTTGAGTTGCTTAAACGGCGTTTTAAACTTTTTTACTGATTATGAAATTTGAAAAGTTATCAAAAGATTCAACCGTTTCATGGAAAGATTTGTATATAATATGCATACAGAAGTTAAGGCAACACCGTTTTATCTTATGAAGCGGACAAGTTTAGCGATTTGTAGATAAATTTGAGCATATTATGTAAATGGATTTTGTATGAACATCTTTCATACTTTATTTGAACGAAAAAAAATCTTTTCTTACAATTATTACACGGTAACAAGATAATAGAGCCACACTAATTTCACCACGAACCTACCAGCTCAACTGAGGCAATACTACCCTCTCACAGACAACTAACCTAAAGCAACAGCATCTATGCTGTCGTGTTTCTGGAGTGAGTGTGAGACCGGAGGTCCATTGATACAAGAGCGACAGTTATCATGGTAAGTGTATGAGCCTTACACTGCCACGATGACTGTCATGCCTTTTACGTTTTTTTTTCTATATTAAGAGCCTGCCAAAGTGACTTTACTCTGCCTGACGGAAAGCATGAATAGAATCCAAGAGTTGTGGTCACCATACTCATTGCAAATGCCGACAATGCAGTATGGTGGCCTTGTGAGATGCTTTTTTCACACCCCGCTTGGGGACGTAAAAGGCACGATAGTCATCATGACAGTGTAAGGCTTACACAGTTACAACGATAACTGTCACCCCTGCATCAATGTTTCCAAGTGGGGCGTGAAAAAGCATCTCACTACGGAACTGTAACCATTTTTTTTTTTTTTTGTAACATGTGGAAACCCCCTCGGGCCGTCACCCCACCGGGGTTTACGGCAGGGTGGTGTGTCGGTATCGGACCGACTAAAACCACACGGTGTGCCACTCTGCGCCTGAGATAGGAGGGATCCGGGAACCGCTGCTATTACGACATCCAGATTCCTCCTAGCGCCTGCCCGCTACCTCGGGCACCATCTGCGGATAAACTCTCTATTTTAGGCGACGTACGGCACTGACCGAGTGGATATCGTCCTTCCGGGCCTTCTCCGCCGCCACGGAACCGTAACCTGGGTCACCATAACGCAATGTCTGCATTCTTATGTGACACAGTGAAACAGTGGTGACCACAGCTCTTGAATTCTATTCATGCTTTCCATCTGGCAGAGTAGAGTCCCTTTGACAGGCTCTTAAATTAAAAAAAATGTACAGTCCAGCTACATACATGAAGTGTTGTTTTGTGCCATTTGAGAAAAAACTCTGACTTATTATAAACCATTTTACTAATAAATATAAATAAAGAAGTTAAAAAAGGAAAGAATAATTTTAATAGTAATTTATAAGGAAATTACGAAGTGTTGGTTTGTTTCATAAACGAGTTTCGTAGCGTTGCGGAATAAAGGACCGCGCGACTGCTCACGATCGGCGCGCGAGAGCGACTGCTGAAATGCTTGTGGTACATACGTAAATGTAAACTTTACTATCGCCAGCTAAGTCTATCAGTTAAATCTATAAACTTTTTGTAATTTGGGAACCTAAGTTTGGTATTAATGATTTTTTCTTTCCTTTAATCGAGGGAATAAAGTTACCAGAGTCTAAGAAACCTGATTTTGGAGAATGGGACTCAAGAGCGGCAATATACTTATATGTCTTGAGTAGTAGGTATCTACGGGCAGTACAGTCTCTTACCAACAGTAACTAGATGGCTTATTTACCCACTATACCACACAAGAATTTACTAGTACACCTTTTTATACATAATTTGTCTCTACATGCTATCAAGCTCGATTTATTTTAGTTACGACAATGCTTGTTCAAACATCATTATTTATTTCCAGGGGATTTCGACGTTCGCTACGCTATAGGTGCAATACGAAAGTAAAATGGAGAGGATTAATTTTTTACTTTTTATATGAAACAAAAATACTTAAAACCTCAAAGCTTTTCCACTACATATTATTCAACTTTAAAAAAGTGTTAAAACATTTTAAGCTCGCTGTTTGTATTAGATTTTATTATTATAAATAGAGAGTAAATGCAGAAACAATTATGAGGAACTAATACATAATGTTTTTTTTTATCGAACGTATCAAAGTAACTCTACTCTGAATGAATCCAAGAGTGGTGGCCACCAAACCCATAGCGAATGCAGGCAATGCAGTATGGTGATCCACACAATAGCCTAGTGAGATGCTTTTTCCCCGCTTAAACGACACAGTGCAAAGGCAATACGTGCGCTGGTAGTGAATTCCAGGTTTTGACTAATTGATACAGGAAAGACGAGCTGAATTGTTTACTTCAAGAGCGTATGTCTACCACTCTAAAACGGTGACTTCCAAGGCCAGCACGTGTTGTCCTGTAGAGAAATGAAAAAAGTGGGAACAGTTCGAAGAGCTCGTCATAACACCCTCCACAATAAAGGCGATAGAAAACGGCCTTAAAGGCGACATCTTTTCACAACTGCAGCGGCTCAAGGAACTTGTGGCTTCAAATAAAAAAAAAATATTTTATATTAATTAAAATTCTTCAATTATTTTTTAATTGAAGATTCACTCTTACTCACAAATCGAATGTTTGAATTCTTACTTTTTTAGTAAGATAGATATAATGCAGTACAGTTATGCACATGAATTAGAATTATTGCTCTATTTTTAGTGTCTGAAGGATGGGAATCTCTAATTTTTTATAATATAGAGAACAAACCAACGTGACAATCAACTCGTTGGTCTAGCGGTTAGTGCTAAATGCTTTATGGCCTTTTTAAACGCTATTACCTTCTGTTTTATTCTGTACACCAAGAAATAACATTTATATGTTACTGAAAACATTATAAATAAATAAATTTTGGGCAAAGAATGTCGAACAACATGCCATATTTCTATCTATTTATAACTCTTCTGATATTTTTCTATTAACAACAATAATTAAACCCAGGGGTTGATCTATGTAAATAACTTCAATGAATTTCAAATATAAGTACTTTTTGAAAAAAATTGTACCAACTTCAAACAATATTAAATGATAGCAGCAACGGTGGTTGTTTGGCTGACATTTTGTGAAATACTTTGTTGTTTGTCTCCCAAATTTATCATCAGATCTATATGACATTCAGATGGCACCATTTCGAAATAAACCCCTTTCGAATAAAACAGAATTTGATAATTCGTCTAAAAATGACAGAATTATGCCCCAATATACATTAAAAAATGTATCATCATCAATATAACATCCAAATTGGGCAACTCTACCTTTTTGAAGTAGTTTAAAAGAAATAATTTAAAAATTGGCTCATAAATGACTGAGTATTGATGTAACGATATATGTTGTTGATTAGAGGATATCTACCTTTTTATTAAGTTGGCGCAACAGAATTGATCACATACCCACAAGAATTGAAACAACCACAACGAAATTACAATTTGAGTTTGAGTTGGCACAAGGAAATTACAATTTGAAAATTGAAGAACTATTGCAATATTTATTTATCTTTTATTCAACATTAAATGCTATCAGTCCATTTTATTAATACTTCAAATTTTATTAAATAATTTTCACCAAAATTTAGAAGTTCTAATCTATTTATTCAACGGCAAGTAGTAAAACAGTCGTAATTTCCTGCATTCCGTAAAAGTTAAATAGGCGGAAAAGTTTAATAAATTCACTACGAAAATTTTAAGGTTTGATAACAGACTTAAAGTACAATACAGTCTATCTAAGTGTCTAAGAAAATTTCATTTGGGCTTGTTCTCTTTGTCTAGTAATAAAATCTGCTTTAGTGAAATAGAATATTTTAATAAGTTTATTACCTTGGTTTTGTCATATATGTCGTGACAATTTAAGAATACGGAAGTACACTTCCATCTCTATTTATATCGAGGGTATCGTAGTAAACTATACAGGATAACAGCACTGCATAGAGAAAAGAAAACTTGAAATAAACAGTAAACCAACCTTTTTGACCAGAATAATAAAGCAGATCGAAATCTTTCTACGGAAATACCCATAAATATAGTACTGGGCAATCAACTGTTAATGACGATGACATAAGTTTGTCCAAATTTTCATATCATGTCTAAATAAATGCGTCTCATCAATAGTCCACTGCCCGTCATGCCTATTCTAATCAAGAAGGTTTTGGCCTACTATACCGCGCTGGCCAGACGAGTTGGTATAGTGTTTGTGACGAATTTTCTTTCTCTTTACAGTAATATTGTCTTTTACATTTTATTCTCTTAGTCGCCTAACACTCATTTGAAAATTAGGGAAGGTATCACTCTATATTCTTAATACGTCACCACACAATAAACGCGTCTGTAATTTCATATTCTTATTTTCTTAATTGAGTTTCTTTTGACGGTGACGGGTCTCTTGCTCTAGTGGTTAGTAAACCTGTCTGTTAACCAGAGGCCGTGGGCTCGATTCTCGCCATGGATGAGTCTGCGTGTGATCGTCACCCTCATTTATTTTATTTGGGTGTAATTTATCTATAATACTTATGTATTTAGGAATATGTGACCGTGTGTGAAACGTGTGAGGATATTTTTATTATATTATATTATTATTCGTTCTAAACAGAGTATGATGCTTTTTTTTTGGTAATTAATAAAATATGTAAATTTTACAGGTAACACTAATCTATTAAACAAAATTTCCAAGAGAGTCTAACCAATTTCACGGTTCGTAAATTACATTAAATGAAATAAGTTTAAAATTTATTAAGGGATGTTGTCGTGAGAAATAGAAATTCTGTTGGACTGTACTGATGGCGTAGTAGTCTACACAGCCACCTCGCGGCTACCTACTGCGTTGAGAGTCGTGGGTTCGATCTCCATATGGAATGATACCATTAATTATTGTTCTGAACCCGAGTGTTCTTGGTTGCCTTTTCATAGTTTTTGTAAAGTTGCTCGTAATACAAAATATTCCTTATGAGGGAGATGTCATAGAAAAGACAAAAATATACTAAGTTTGGTCTGTTTATCGACAGTGACTCCTGTAAATGCCTCAGGAGGTGTCTGAATTTCAGAAAAAAACTAGGCTGGCTCCCTCACTCAATATCACCTACACTACACTGGACCGCTTTTGGGTTTGAATGTGAAAGTAAGAACTAATATCACACAGAATTTAAGTTTAACATGATTTGTAATCTTCATTTCAATTCGATTTATTTCTAGAACCGTTTGTGAAAGTAAATGGAAAACAAGTTTTTTTTTCTCTTTTCTGGCCACGGTAAAGCTTAATTGAAGGAATTAGTTTGAAAATATTATAAGCATCGAAATTTATTTTATCCGTCAGAATGTAACATAAGGATTTATAGTATTTGTATATTATTATAAATAAATAAAGTTTCTTTTTGAATGTGTTTTGTGTTTATAAATTACCTACAGTTCAAGAATAATTTAATAACATGACAATTATGTTATATGAAAATTCGGTGTGGTGACGGTCTAAGAATATAGTGTCAACTTCTCTATTCGAACCACGGGTATCGTAAAAGGCGACCAAAGGGGCGAATTATACGACCACTGTGACCAGTCTCAACGGAGGCCAACCAACGACGCAAGAGATATTAAAGTGCAATAGTATTTACGCAAACACAGGTGCACTCTCTGTGCCCTCACTCTCGCAATTCAACAGGAAGGTTATCCGATACGACCGAGAAGAAATCAAGCACAGGACTGAAGGGTTCACGTGCTTTCTGAGGAACGAGGGTAAAGACCTCAACCTTCAAACTCAGGTCTGTTATTAAATATTTCTGAACCAGAAGAACTCGATAACACTTTTATCCGACTCAACAATCGATCCCGAGACCTTTTGATTGGAAGTCGCATACGATAACCACTTGACCAACGAGGCAGTTATACTAAACTGTTTTATAGAAAGCAATATGTAAACAGTTCTAGGTTAGTGTGTATATATTGTGCAAGTAATTGAGGGAAGAAGTCAGTCAGCCACAAGGAGGCTGTCGCCCCTAATTGAACCAGCTTATCGAGTTAACTCCAAACACCCATGACGATGTCGAGCCATACATAAACTTACATATAGAATGTACGTATAGTACGTACGTACGAACGTATGTATAGATCATTATTAGAATAGTATAAATCAGAAATATCAAAATTTAGATTAGATGAAGGGTTCCATTAATTTCTCGAAAATAAAAAGGAGAAAAATTTGACAAACTATTAAAAAAAATGTGTCAGAAAAATGTAAAACTGCTCTTAATTTTTAATTTGATTAAAAATTATGAAGTAGAGTGATTATAACTATGGTCCGTACCATGTGATTTCAGTTTCCCCTCTCCCTTCTGCTGTATTGACGCCACACCTATGTCCTATTCTAGGGAAGACTTTAAATTTCCTCCTAGCAAAACTACACTAAACTAATCGAAAATAAAAACACGCTTCATTATATTTTTGTATAATTTCGAATCTTTTCATAAATCATTCCAAATTATAAAATTATAACTCAAAATTTTTAAAGTCATTCATAAGTGGTTAACGACAATTGCCTCCTACCCACTTACCATCGGATGAGTAGAAAGTTTCCAAGTCGAACCCAAGTTCCAAGTGGAACGTTGTACTCATCATCTTATCTCATGAACGCTTTACCTTCAAAGACATGTACATATTCATAAAATACGTCGCCCTGAGTATAAGCGGCTAAAAACTTATCGTTTCTAGAGGATTACAGTAAGTCTCTAGAGTTGGTAATCCTCTAAGCCGGCGTGATGCGACAATTAACTACTTCCAAATTAATGTGTTTCTGATTAAGTCTCACTTCAGATGAAAATGGTTTTAACGCAACACGAAATTAACAATTTAGATGTTTATTTTACACGTAGTCTTTCAATCTGAGTATTAAGTTTTCTCGGTGGCAAGGCTTAAAGTTCACCAATAAACTATTCATATTACTTAAACAGAATACTTTCTTTAACATTTAGGTCTTGATATGTTTCCGAGATACTACATTTCTTTAGGTAAACATTTATTTTTCACTTTTCCTGAAGACTGTACATATGTACATACATACGTGACTGTACATATTTAATTATGTTTGAATATTAAACAGTATCATGCTTCTCGGATAAATTTATAAATGTATGTGCTTGTTTATTACTATTTACTAATTTGTTATGTAAGTAAATATTATTTGAGTTACAATTACAAACTGAGCTTTCAATTACATGAAATGATTTTTACATGTCTTTTCCTTCATATTTTAGTAATTGTTGAAATGGTGATTTTTGAAACATCTCTGTCACTATTCAATAGTTCACTGACTTTGGCCTGTTATAGCACGCTGGCTAGACGGGTTGGTAATGGGTTTTTTCTTTTAGGTTTTCCTTCTCTGTGCAATGTGTATGTTATGTGTAGTTTGCTTAGTTGGCTCTTAGACACTCATTAGATGAATAAGGATAGCAAGTTATCTATGCTCGCCTAATATATGTGTATAGTTGGTAAATATATTTTCAGTTTCATATTGACCTCTTTTTAACAATTGACTAATACAAATCAAGTTTAGTAACATCAGATAGTGCTAACAATTTAACGTAGAATTTTCTTAGACCTATTTCTTATACAACATAATATGTAATGCTTGTCTACGGCGAAGTACAGACGAGACACATATCCGGCCTAAATCCGAGCATTACTCAGGATTTAGGCTCCTGAAGTGTTGACGACAACCGATTTAAAGTCTGACATTAGTCACATTTTGTATAGCTGTTATGTTTCAATAAATTTGTGAAATATATATATTTTGAATTTAATTGATCCTGTTAATGAGATAAAAATGTTTTAAAATAATTGATATTCTAAAGTAACAGAAAAAGGCGTATCAAATTTATTTTATATCAAAGTCATAATTCCTAATCCTGGCCAAAAATATTTACTTAAGGGTTTACACTACCTGAAAAATGTTCCACCGCTCATTTTTGATCCTGCATATCAATGAAGGTATTGAAAAAGTATATAATATACTTGAGGATATACACCGAATTCTATATGATGTAAAAAGATGGTTAATAAAAAACTTCTCGATTAAAAAAAATACAAACTTGCCTCTGAATTATACTGGTACTATGAAATAATATTAAAGTATATTTATCGCGCATATTTTACTTCAGTACCATAAAGTAGTTGTAAAAATTTTTTTTAGTTTCTTTCAAGATCTATACAGCAGTTAAAATTGAAGATAGGTATGTTTTATTGTATTTATGTCTATTTTTTTACATTATAAATTTTCTGCGTCATTAATAACAATCATAAAAAGTCATGTATATTCCCTATTGTAGACATAGGATGTGTAATCACTTTTTTAATTTTCAGTGCACTTTTTGTTTTAGAATGTTTCCTATTTGAAATCAGTTTATATTGTTAAAAAATTGCCACACCTATACACTAGATGTACAGTAACTGTACCTCATATCCCATCATATTTCAAGTGACTTCTGCCTTGTGATGAACGCGTGCGAGCGACATAGCCGCGGCGGCACGGTGCCGGGGCTACACGGCCAGTCAGTGAGTCACGGTCACAAGCGCGTTACCGACCTTGAAAAAGAAGTACACTCTTTTCTTAAAGGTTTGAAGGCCTTATCAGAATGAAAATACCGCAGAGGATTATTTTTCAACAGAAGGTAATGAATCATTAATATTTATTGAATTTCTGATTGCTATCAGTGAAGAAAATTTCAGTGGAGAAGTAAACACCTGATTATTTTATTTTACATTTGATGTGTAAATGAAGCATTGAAGAATTTATTATTTATACCAATTTATCAAGTGTCTTCACGTCTATGATAAAAAAAATTACAAGTATTCACTAAATGTGTCAATGTACGATTCTTTTTAACTGCTAGGACCAGTTTCACCATTCACGGATGAAGTTCTTGATTAACCTACCAAATAACTGCAGATGCTGCTTTCACAAATTTCAGATAGAGAAAAATATGTCAGATAACCATATATTGGCAAGTTTTATCTGTTAAATAATGTTATATGGCTGAAACCTATCTAAAACTATATCAGGAACTGATAAAAGAGGCCTTTCTGTTTGTATATTTTATCAAATATTTTTACCCAACCATATTCTGTTTGATTTGGTAATTTCTCTTATTTCAAATTTCACTGAGTAACTGTTTTGCTTGTTAGTCGAAACGAGTAAAACCGTCGCCCTTGAAACCGCAAGTTATGACTAGTCTGGAAGCTTTGTTTAGTGGCAGGCAAGGATGCTTTTAGCTGTTTTTTTTTAATAATTTAAAATGTAAACATAAACTCTAGTAAAATAATTCCTTTTAACTAAAACTGTTACTTCACAGTCATGTGTTTATTGTATTTGTACTATATATTGGTTTACTAATAAAGTATTTGTTAAGATTTCTATCTTTGTGCTAAAATTAACAGTTCTTCTTAGTTTAAATCTGGCTGCTCCATACACTATATAATATTTCCAGGAATCAAATCAGAAAAAGTGCATCAGTCGTATTTAAAAGTTGTAAATTAAAATATTCCTTGCGAAGCTTTCCTCCTAAGCGAAGACATTCGAAAGAAAAAAAGGAAAATATAATATTTGAATACATGACAGACAGGTACAGGACTGTAATTGTTCTGAAATTCAAACAAAACAAATATTCGATCCGTAATCATTCCAAAAGAGAAAGAAAAATACTAATTTTTCAACAACGCTTAAGATTTATTCAGTAAGTATTCCTAGCGGTATCCGGCATTACGACGGTGACTTTGGAATCCTCGGTAGAAATTCCCTGTCATGAATAATATAAATTAGTATTGTTCACAGTGTAGAGAAATCCTTCAACTGAAAGTCCAGTGTAATTAGAAAGTTTATCATAGGGATTTGCAATTTTAAAAATCTCTGCCACCTAAGAAGGTATATCTTCGTTTTCCTTTTTTTACTTATTTGAGCTTCAATAAAATGAACACAATCTCGCAAGTTGCACGATAAACACGTTCCATTGTATAAGAAATCCAAAAACGTATCTGAAAAATTGCTTTGCTATATGTATAACCTTTAAGTTTGCTGAATACAAAGTATTTTCTAGAAACCTTATTGGCAAATCTTACTTTAAGTCTTATTCATTTTTATTCAGTTATCTGTTTTGTTATGTTATTTTTATAAGCCTGCCTATTCCTAATCTGAATTCAAGTCATATTTGTTTCAAATCTATTAACTAAGGCCGGCATCAATTGAAAAATTTTACATGAATACTATCTTTAAATGTTTAGCTTTTGTAATAATAACTTCAAAAATAATAAATAAGCAATAATAGAGTATTTTAGCGTTTAAGATACTCTATATTTGCATGTTTATTCAGTTAACTTAAATCGTTTAGTCTGATAACCACAAACTTCTTTCTGAAAAAAAGTCATCGCTTCGCTAACTACAATCTCTCAAAGGGTTTCAACGAGGAATTATTATGAAAAATTAACGGCAGGATGCTAAATATTTTTGCAGGATAAATACGAAGAAACTTTAGAAGCAAGAGTTTTAACTGAGATATTTTTCATTTAAATATGAGCTTAACTCCGACAGAAGTTGTCTATCAGTTATTTATATTATTTTATTAGTCATTCACCACGGCCTCGTTTACTGCCGAAATACTAATTTAATATATATTTACACTAAAAAACCACTGTTGATTAAAAATCTAATTGAAACCCTTCATAAGATTTAGGATGGAAATTGTGAGTGACAAATGATACGAAAACAAAAACAGAGAATCAAGAAATGTGCCTTTTATTTGTATACGTCTAGGGAAAGGATAAAAAAACAATGAATGTATGATAATTTGAAGTCATATCCTCACACGGCCCAAGACAGGGAATATGTATTCATGATAATATAAAAGTCGTAAAAATGTAGCATGCACTGTGTCGTACGATGTTGTTAAAGTAAACGTCTCCTGTAGAAATTTTATTCGTTGTGTTTAAATTCGGATTCACTTGAAACGTAAGGGATGGAAAGATAATTGTTTAATGATTATGTCTAGCTGTTAATAAAATTAAATGTCAAAGTGATTATGTTCAAAATGATTACATGCTCAAGAAAGGTCGGTGTCATAAAAGATCAGGCAAAACTCTTTGCGGAATTATAAATTAAGACACGGTAATAATAGTAGATTTTAAATGTCGACTGATTATAAAAAGAGTCCATAACAAATGCAAACTAAACATACATGATTTTAAATGCTAATTATATTCAAAATGTCTGAATAATCTATATATATATATATATGCTATCTATATATTATAATAATAATAATCTATAAATAACATATATACCACAATACTATTGTGCCATGTGTTTCTTTCATAAAATATCTCAACCAAACTGCCAATATAGCACTTTAACTGTAATTTCCGTTAATGAACAAGGAAATAACATTACGGTGAGTTACACAGACGTTACACATTATCATACGGTATTAAGATATTGTAACGTCGCCGTGTTGAATTGTGTGCAACCTCCTTAATTTTGTATTCCGCTGTAGGCTATTTTGTTTTCAGTACAAAGAAAAATTAAGGTTTTATCCGATTTCAGACTACTTTTTCCATACTTCGCTAACATTTTCGGATGAATAGTACCAATTTTAAGCCGAAAAGTAAGTTATATTAACTTACTTATCTAAAAAGGCTAAACCAGACAGTATTCCAACACTTAATCTTTGCCAGGGCATGCAGAGGGAATTCCTTTAAACCCTGGCAGACGTCGCCATGTGCCGCTTTTGCTACATGAAAGGTACCAAAGTAAAATGACTTTATCAATATGAAAACGTATTTATAAAGGCGTTAAAATTGATTTGTATGTATAAGATAAGATAAAATACCTCGTTATAGCCGAGAGGTTTGTGGTTAATCGAGTAGGTTAATACAGTGCAAAGGTTATCGATCCTAGCCAGTTTAGTCTATGGTGAGGTGACTATTCTGAACACAATAAAATCGACATATTAAGCTATCGATTACGGTTGCAATACGAACTTCTTTAGCAATTATTACAGGCAATTGCAGCCCTAAAAAGTCCTGCAGCAGTCTTTCTCCTCTAACTTCGAGATCACCAAGTATTTGGATTGTGAAGGTCGGATAGCAGTCGCTGTATGTGTAAAACATTTAAATTTAGCCATATCGTAGTAGCTCAAAGCCAATGACAATCTAGTTTGGAAAAAAGGAAGGAGATATTCTCTTCTTTCTAGCCTTTACTAATCTCAAGATTATTCTGGGATCGGCTTTAACGTGAATGTCAATTTTTCCTTGGAGCGTCTGGCATCGGACCTCCACAATACTAAAGGCGAACTGAGTTCAAAAGTTGAACTAGTTGTCCGTATATTTTGAGACACTGACAGGAATACAGGACAATCGGGACCGACGGCTTAATGCAGTGCCTCTCCGAGGCACGGGCGTGAAACATCAGCACATGCCATGCTCCGGGGTATTATTTAAAATTTCTTGTAAGAAAAACTAATCAACAATTCTTGGCTCGACCCACTTAACTAAGCTTTAAATACTTATTTAGAGATATTACTTATTAAAATATCTATATAATAATAATAGTTATACGTGGAATACATATGATTATTATTTCAAAGAATTTCTAATTCTCCTCAAGCCCCTTCGAGCACATTAAACTCATCTTACAACCGCGTAAACCTGTTGCAAACTACTCTTACTTGGACTTTCGAATCATAAAAGGTAATTTGTGCTGGAAAATTTGAAACTGCTTTGCTGGTTTGAAGATCATAAAATAAACTTTCGCCATTGAGAATTCCAGATGGAAAAATGCATGACTTCGAAGTTTTGTTCTATAATTGTATTTTGAAGTTAATCCACGTCTTTTCTGCGAGTTAATTAGTTTAGAATTATTTCTTTGTCATTAAACTTAAAATATATAAGCCGTAAGTAAAGGTAGAAAACTCCTCAATTTAGCTCTTTTACAATATAATCTACAACACAATTTGATTATAATTTATCCACTTTTTTTATAAACAAAGTGTACACAAAGTAGTAGGCTCCACCAAGGCAGTTTCACCCTCTTACAAAAGACCATCTTAAAGCGACAGCATCCATTCTGTCGTATTTCGTTAGTGAGTTCAAGATCTGAGACCTATTGATGCAGGGGTGACAGTTATCGTGGTAAGTGGGTGAACCTTACACTGCCACGGTGACTCTTTTTCCTTTTATACCCCCAAGCGAGACATGATAAAACATCTCATTAAGCCGCCATAGAGTGGTCACCATATGGTGACATTAACTCTTGGATTCTATTCATGCTTTCCATCAGATTAAAGTCAATGTGGCAGGTCATTAAAACAAAATTCAAAGTCTCATTTGGTAATAAAATGGTTATCGAAGTTTTTAACGTATGCAACACCATCATCATGTATTACGTTTTGTTGCCTCATAGTATAATGAAATATTTTACGACAATCTGATGATGGTTACGTCAACGATGACTTAAACTTCAATTACCTACTTAAGCTCCTAAAATAACAAAGCCTGTACAAACCTTTCTAGTGAAATTAATTGAACAACTTAATGCTTATCAGTTTACAAGTCCAATATCTCAGCGCTCCTGCAAGCTGGGACATTGATCTACGTCATCTGTCAAAACTACTAACTTTGCACAAACGGTACTGGAGATCCAGTCTATTATTAAAATAGTTAAACTTTGAAATCGAGGGATATTTAGTATCTAGATTGATTGAATGTTCTAAATCCTTGTGGATAACTCAAAACCGTATAACAAATAAAGTCAGATATATTTGTGGCTAAACAATTATTATTGTATTAATCACTAACTCGTTATAAAAATAAAATTCATTCCTAGAATTTGTAACCAGTAGCTAAATGGTTACAATAAATAATTTATGTTATTTACTACGAGCATAAAAACATTACGTTCATTTAACACTTTTTATTTATATACTCGTAGCGTTCATGGGTTAGTTACTTACACATTCATGATGCAATTTCATATAACATCTTTTTCAACATATGCGGTAGGTCATCTTGATTTTAGTCTGAATTGTCTGACTAAAACAACATTTACTTTAGGGAAGTCACAGTCCAAAACTCATCACAGATGTCAATTTGTTAAAGCGATTTTTTTCTGCATATTTTTTGACCAAAAAAAGAAATTTTAATTGTAACCTTAAGGGTTATTAAATGGTAACCAGGTATAATTAAACGGTAAGATCCTTTTGCGAATTTAGTAAGCTTCCCGTTTGTTTCAATTCCTTACCACCGTAGAGAGTCGCGACATAATATTGTTTACTAATGATAATAAAGATATAAAGCGTATATGCCTAATATAAGGCTAATTGAGAAGGACCACTACTCATTGTACCAACTGACGTAGTGTTATAATTTAAAGTATGTTTATTGTTTTTTACTGGCACACCAATCATTTATTGCCATTATTTTAATATTTTTCTTTTCATTATGGTATGTTCCTTTCACTTCCTTTCTTAAAGAAACGTGCACGAAGAAACAGAAACAGAAATTAACAGTATATAAACATAGCCGATCATCGATTAAGGATCGTTGATTACGTAGCTAAGTTGAAGTTTATACGGATTGTTCCAAAAGATCTAATCTTGTTTGATTATTCATTTTGTAGAGAATGTCCAGATTATCCAAGGAAATTATTTTGGCTCTCACAATATCTCTAATCGATGTTGATACCTTAACCCCCCTTACCTTAAGCCCCCAGGTGGCTAGAGTAAACTTGATTTTAGATTATTTATTATTTGAAATGGACCTCTAAATATTGTACTTTAAGGGCGTTGTGCCTTTAAAGTATAATATTATATTTATATATTTATTATATAATATTTTTACCAATCAGCCAAAGATGAAACCCTGAAAACAAAAGTCAAGACTGAGTTAATATTTTTAGAAACATTATTTTCTTTTCCCTTCTGTTAAATGGCTTTCTAAACAGAAACACAGCCTTCATAAATGTCACTTTGTTTGCAATGGTTTATAAAAAAGCAAAATGTGGCTTAAGATTACGTAGCAGTATGATTTAGTATGTTTCCCATTTGTTTCAATTAAATGCAAAGCACCAAACTGCGTTAATAATTTCAGCTAATAAATTCTTTTTATTGACTAGAAGACAGAAAACAATTATAATACAAGAGAGGAATCTGTAAATTTATACACAATGTAAGAAATATGCTTCAAGAAATTATACTGAAAGGCATAAAAAGATTGAATTTCTGAAGTGGTTAAGTAGAAAGGAACTTCTCTAATCTAAAAAATACACAGTCCAACACTGTGAGCGTAATGTTAAATTTCGACTCCAGTCTTCACTGATGTTGCAAATACGTATTATATAAGTATGTATAATACTAATGAATATTGTGATATGTTTATGTATTATGCCAGCTAAACCAGTTGTTGATAAATAGAGGTGGGATAACTAGAGGTTGTACTACTTCATGTTCATAATTCGTCACTAGCGATCCCTGTGCTTTAAAACAGTTAGTTTATAATAAGTAATTTAAAAAAAAATAAGTTGGAGGAATGCCTCTTCTCTGTATTTCTTGAATAAAAACCAAGTAACAATTTATTTAAAACTCATTCAATCTTAACTATTATACTGTGGAGAATTTGATGTCTTGTCCCGCCAACGCAAAAGGAAAGCCTACCACCAGGCGACGGGATCATGCCTGACGAGCCACGACGCAGCGGTTGATGTTGGGAAGTTGTATATATACCAATCGACGTGAGAGTTTCTAAATCCCAACACAAGATTAGTAATTACTCCGTAGTTCGGTGTGTCTTCAGTAGATGGCACTGTAGTTTATCTTTGGTTCTCCTGTATGTGAAAGTCTCTAAAATACAATTTTTACCATTGGGATACAAGTTAATTAAATTTACACCCCATAATATTGAAACAAGCTCTTACAATATTCCATCACACTTGGAGTAGTTAAAACTTGATGAATTTAATTAATTAATCAAGACATAATCTGAGACGTCAAAATTAATTGGTACGAATAATGAAATTAATTGAAATTAATCCATAGATTGTTAACTTTGGTAAGCCATTTTAATAGCATTCCGTGATAGATTCCGAATTGTCAACTAACGTAACATAGACGGCATATTCTCTTAAAAAATGTTCTGTTCACATATTTATTTCATATATATATATAATTATAATAATATATACATATATATATATATATATATGTATATATTATTATATAAATATTATTAAATTTCATAAAGAGGTTATTGTTCTACGTTGATTATATGCAGGAGTGATGGTTATCGTGTTAAATGTGTGAGTACCACACTCAGGCTCTTAAAATAGAAAAAAAATTTACAGAGTTTCGTAGTGTAACACTTTGCCTAGTATACTCGTATCTGTAACATATTATTTAAAATACCTTAGTTTACAATGCTACTGAAGGAATCTAGTTACATAACACTCAAGTAATTATCACAAAGGTTTTGCTCTTTACCATGTAAGGATGTTTTACATTATATTTTGAAACAAATTAAAAATTTCCGTTAGAACACGGTGGTCCACGGTGGTTCCGGTGATCATAAGTCAGAGTCGCTTTAATATTTCACGCAGTGAAATTCGTCGAAACTAGAAGTAATTTTTCTATAAATTATTATATTTCTACAGACTAGTACGACAAAAGTACGAGTTATTTTTCGTATTTTCTTATTCTTTCAGAAACTAAACCCGTCAGAAACAAGTTGTATAGTAATTATGATTAAATTCTTAAAAAAAATATTATTTCTTAACACAATCTTAACATACATAGTAACCATAGTCTTTATTCACACAAATTATGAACCAAGCTGGTCTTCTGCAAGGTAATAGCTAAATGTTACCCAAATAAAACAAGCTTCACAAATGAAAAGCTAACGTTTTAACTAAATTATTTAGCTAAACAAACTTGAAATGAGGAGACTACTCATTCTCGTCTCTCGGCACGAATCGTTTTGTTCCTGAATATTAATGCAGATACAACAATGCTACTTTAGAAACCGTTTGACTTTAAGCCCGTCCGAGCACCGTTGATAATTACTTAGTAAGGGTTCCGTACTGGTAATTATACTATTTTTTTTTGTTCAAATTCGCACCGCAGTAGTCCATGGTTATGCTTTAAGAAGTAGAGAAAGTATTAAAAAATATACTTTAAAACTTCAATAAAGATTGATTAACTAACTTCTAACTGTGCCTATCTGCTAAATAAAAAAATATTTCCGACATTTGACACACAATGCCATCTAGTTCCAAACTAAGCAGAGCTTTTACTATGAACACTAGACAAATGATTTTATATCATTTGTCTAGTGTTCATAGTAAAAGCTACATATACATACATATATATATAGCTACATATATATATTTTTTTGTAAAGAATAAGTAGTATATTTTCTTGTAAGAGCCCCCGCAAGCGGACAGGTGCTAGGAGGGGTCTGGAGGTTGTAATAACAGCGGATTCCTCTTATCTCAGGTGCAGAGTGGCACACTGTGTGGTTTTAGTCGGTCCGATTCCGATGCACCACCAGGCCGTAAACCCCGGTGAGGGGACGGCCCGAGGGGGTTTCCACACCTTAAAAAAGAAAAGTTGGTAGTACGTTTAAGGACACTGACTTCTCAAAAACAATCATCACTTAACGTGCTCCTGGAGGCACGGGCGTGAAATCGCTAACCACCTTACTCCGGGTTGTTAAAAATTTCATGTAAGAAAAACCCAATAACACTTTTTGGCTCGACCCGGGAATTCAACCAGAGACTTCTTGATTGGCAATGACATACGCTAATCATTAAAACAAATAGGCCGCCGAGGCAAAAGTGCATAAAGTGTAAAATAAATAAACCTTAATATTTATCAGGGTTCTTACGCACGATATTTTATAATTCCCAAAAGTGTTAAAACAAACAGGCGGAGCACCTGTTGCTATGTGACCATCATCACCCAGGGACATTTGAAACTTAAGACTCGCAAGTGCATTGCCGACCGTCGAGTAAGAATTATGAATATAAAAATAAATACAGTTTTAAGGCTGATAACCTTATTCATTCAATTGTTACCCATAGATTATCTTGTCACAAATTATCTGTCATATTCCATATACTCCATATCAAAACACTACTGGAATCCCTTACACGCGTAACCCTAAAAAGTAAAATGACAGTACCGAAAACAATCCTATACCTTTCCATTATGATTCAACTCATTCGAAAATTTACATAAAATTTGTGTCCGAAAGAATCACAATGGTATTCGTACTTGTTTAAAAATACATTTCGGCCTTTTATTTATTTTTTGCGGTTGGCAGGTGAACAGCGCTTTATATCAAACATTAGTCCCTTCCGGCTGTTTGGATGAACTTATGTCATTATTGTACGTATTTTTGTCATGATACAATTTAATTGTTGTTAGTAAGAGATTACAAGTAATTAAGGGTACCGTCAGGTCTCCTACAGTTTTATGTAAATAAACCCAAAACAGTATAATGAGAAGGCCGAAAGAATAATGAGGTTTTACATTCTAAACTGTGAGTTGAAAAACGTCTAAAACAACGAGAAAGTTTATGCTTAAATCTGTGACAATCTGAATTAACAATAACATGTTTAGAAAACTCAAAACCGTCGTAGTAAATCATAAGTATTTCACAAGTCTTTTCATTTAAATAACAGAACGAGAGGATCAAGGAAAAAAAATCCATATAACCAAATACTCAATACACGATAATAAGTACAAAGTGAGCCAAAAATCGAAACAAAGCTAAATTTTCTATTTGCGTCTAAAATAATTGAACTGTGCGTTTAAGATTCTAAACTTTATTAAACAAATCCACAGTTGCATACCTTATGTAACGTTAATTTTGCTATAATTAATTACCTACTTGACAATAATCGCATCGACTTGCACCGGTCCTAAATAAACTTCGCAAGTTGAATCCACAACGTAAATACAAACCCACTATTTATAATTCTGTTCTATGTTTACACACCTGCGTGGTCCAGTGTTTGTACAAACATTGGTGATTTTTGGTTACAATGCCTCTCATTGTAAATGCTTTTATACGATGTTGGTCTTAACTAAATTTGTGAGCAATTACTGGAATGTACTGCTTGTATATCGTGAAATGTTCGTGTTTTAATGTTAAGCTCAAGTTTGTATTCGACATATTTACTTGTACTTGGTAATTTAATGTTTGATTATGTCGTCAAGTACTCCAAGAGTTAACTCTGAAAGCAATTGCGTGTATAATTAACAATTTTAGTACTTTTATTACTTTAAACGCTGAGTTACATTGTTGAGTTGATGAAAATACAAACATTGTGTGTATTTATGAAATGTCACCAATCGTGTAAGTCGTTGTTAGATATTTGACTAAAATGTTTTCTACAGATTTAGCTGCATTTATAATTAATTTGTCAGTATCATTTTTTTATTAATACCAAATAACCTTTTAACTATTCCAGGAATAGTTTACCAAATACAAATAGTTTTTTTAATCCAATAAGAAAATGACTATTTCATATTACTTCTCAGTGTGGTAAACCAAAAATAAAATTTTACTTAGAAATAATATACCAAAAACTGAATTATTCCTGCTTACAGAAATCGGTTTCTCTTTCTTTTTAATTAATTTATTTCAGACAACGTTCAATCTTTAATAAATAGAACTAAAAGAATAAAAAGGAATGTCTTCACATTTACCATGTCAAAATTGTAATCATGTTGTAATTCCTGGTGGGTATTAAACGGTTCTAGTACAAATTACCGATAACTTCGTCATCTTTAAAGTGAACTCATCCGGTACGTCGCTTATAGAGTCATCACTTCACAAAATAAAATTTCACTTTTGGCGTAAAATTCGCGTAGTTAAATCCTTGACAATCGTACGATACGCCAAATTAACCCTGTCAATGGCTTAACCCGGCCCCCTTTGGTACATAAAATACAAGCGTACGGCTACATTTTGCTTGTTCTTGGTTTATTATTTGTTTTATTGGACTCGACCGTTTATTTTGAGGCGGTGGCTGCTGAGTTAGGTTATGTAAGTGCTAAAAACAATTTTATTGGTAAGATATTGTGTACACAATATTTAACAAGTCAGTTATTCTTCCTTTTTTATAGACCTCGTATTTTGTAATCACCATTGAAATAATTTTTTAAAATTTCAAATATAGCATAAATTATCCTTCATTTATCGAATAGAGAACTACTACTACATTTCATAAAAATTGTAAAAGGCTAGAAAAACTAACTATTCTTATTTTTATTATATTTTATAATGTGCAAGAAATGTATTTGAGGTTAGCTTATCATATCTTGATTCAAAACCTTTGTGAAAATATATACGTAGCACATTGCTACCAAACATAAGGTCGTAGTCGTCGTAAACATAACGTCGTAGTAGACGTAGCTTGTGTAGAGAAAATAACAGTTTGAAAAACCACACAAGTAAGTAGACTAATACAACTGT
The DNA here is from genome assembly GCA_949316085.1 of Hypercompe scribonia. Lineage (NCBI taxonomy): Eukaryota > Metazoa > Arthropoda > Insecta > Lepidoptera > Erebidae > Hypercompe > Hypercompe scribonia. The sequence goes on along the minus strand of OX438972.1, from coordinate 5,686,855 downwards.
TGAACATTTGTTTATTTTTGCTACTTCATGTAATATATTATCTGTTAGAAATTAACTGCCTAAACTTATACCAGTTTTTGTTTTCTTACACCTACCATTTGTCTTTAATTAACTCGTAGTTAGTTCGTAGAGACTTGAAGACGATTTAACTTTCGATGAAAGTAGCTAGTGTTTTGTTGACTATCAAAAGAGACTCAAGTGGGAAAAGCTCCTGGAAATATTATCTAAAGCTGGAGTACCTACCTACCCTGTATCATTAACACATAGTCTTTACAAATCTGAATATGGAACTATGACGGTAGACGACGTTACATCCAAGAACTTCTACTTCTATAAGCACGAACGAACGTATCATTTTCCCCATACTTCTTAATGTAAATCATCATCATCTCAGCCAAAAGACGTCCACTGCTAGACATAGGCCTTTTTTTTTTTTTTGTTACGTGTGGAAACCCCCTCGAGCCGGCACCCCACCGGGGTTTACGGCGGGGTGGTGTGTCGGAATCGGACCGACTAAAACCACACGGTGTGCCACTCTGCGCCTGAGATAGGAGGGATCCGGGAACCGCTGCTATTACGACATCCAGATCCCTCCTAGCGCCTGCCCGCTATAGCGGGCACCGTCTGCGGATAAACTCTCTATTTAGGCGACGTACGGTACACGCGCACGTCACCTCCTCGCGACTGGCCACTATAGCGGATGGAGGGGAAAACCCGTCCCGTCCACCCGCGGCCACACTCAAGGCGGCATGAGGCGCTGGTATGCGCGCCTCCGCCGCCCGGCTCGCCGGCGGCGAATTGGGTCCGAGTGGAGATCGTCCTCCCGGGCCTTCTCCGCCGCCTCCTTCCGCGAAATTACGTCTTCGCAGAAGGTTGCGACCGCGGTAAAACAACTGTCGCTACCGGCCATGGAGCGTATGACGACCGGTAGCGAGAGATCTCCTCCAATAACTGCAGTGAGGACCCCACGCTGCGCCGCCCAGGCGGAACAAACCGCTAGCGTGTGATGAGCTGAGTCCTCACTGCAGTCGCAGTGGTGACAGGCGGGACTCAATTCCCTCCTGGCGACCGAGTGCAGATACTTCCCGAAGCAACCGTGCCCGGAAAGGACCTGCGTCAGTCGGAAGGAAAGGGCCCCGTGCTGCCGCCCTGCCCACTCGGCGATGATCGGCTGGAGAGCCTCCACGAGGGCAAAGCCAGCACGTGGGGTCTCCAACCGGGACGACCAACGATCCATTGTGGTTCGACGAGCGGCCTCACGCCACTCGCGTACCTCCTCGGGCGGGGGCCGTATGCCGCTACCCGCCCGGAAGTCAGCCGTCCGCCGATAAACTTCGGCGAGCACTTCCGCCTGCAAATCCCACGGGGTAGTTCCGGCCAAGGAGCACGCCGCCTCCGTCGATACGGTGCGGTAACCGCGTATGGCTCTAACCGCCAATATCCTCTAAGGGCGCCAGAGGCGAGCCCTATTCTGGGCGGTCAGAGCCGCCGCCCACACCGGTGCACCATACAGCGCCATTGACCGGACAACCCCCGTGTAAAGCCGTCTCGTCACGACGCTGGCTCCACCCAGATTGGGCAAAAGTCGCCTAAGGGCAGAAGCAGCGCCGACCAGCTTTGGAGAAAGCTGTCGGAAGTGCTCGTCGAAGAGCCACCTACCGTCGAGGATCAGGCCCAGATACTTCATTTGGGCCTGAACCGGTACGAGGACCGAATTGACCACGATGGAAGCGCCGGAGGGTGGACCACGACGGGGCCCATGGAACAACCGTGTCTTAAGCTATTTCGGCCTTATCGCGCGTAGAGAGGCTACAGGCTAACAATTTAGTGATTGGTGGTGATGTAGAAGATAAAAAAAAGCAAAAACCCCAGAGGTCGATACGCAAAGAAATAGTCCCGTCAGATTTCTAAACAGCTGGAGATACCTATCAGCGCTAGTTTCCATCAGACGACGCTATCAGTTGGAGAAAAGCAACTAATTTTCTAAGGAGTCATAATCCTTAGTAATAAGGCAATCATTATATTATGAACAAAAACTGACTACCTCGTATAGTCAAAAGTCCCAAAGCCTGACTTTTTTCTATTTTCGAAGGTTTTTTTCATATAATTCCATTTTCATAGAGCTGTCAGTGTAGTTTTTTTAAACACGTAGAATTTTGTATTATCCACTATTCAGAAGTCAAATTTACAATAATAAAATTTATTTTATATTTTTTTTCCTATAAAATCCCAAATGCAAATACAAAATACACTACATAATAAAGAAAAGACTTTAAAAAGTTATTTCCTCCAACATTGGTTCACTGCATGTCTTGGCATCAGTAATGGTTGACGGTTATTGTGGGGGCCTCGCGCACGGACGCGGCCGTCCCGACGTTATATTACAATTTAGCTTTATTGGATTTGGCATGACAATGTTCATACGTTTACATACATTTTAAAACTCATATCTTCTACAATTTTCTGTATTTTTAAAATGTAGGCGAGGAACAATTCTTATATACATATCAGTATTATAGGTTGTGATTTTACTGATAAAGAACAATGTTTCAATATTAAATTTAAAAATGTAATTAATTTTACCATACTTATAATAAACACCTAAACGGAAAAAAATCTGCTGTAAAAACAATGGTCACATTCGTTTGTGTATAATGCTCACAAGTTATAAAAGAAATAAAAAAATTGTTGTCTTTATTTAACAATTTATATGTCTTTTAGTTATGGATGTACACCTTATACTTCATAGTACAACTTAAATAATTAGGATGAGTTTTACCACTTGCCTGACAAGTCCCTGGCAGACTATTTTGAACTTATCTGCTAAATAACTACAGATTTTGGTTTCCAAAGTCTCGGATAGAGACGTATATGTCAGATAACCATATATATATCAGCAACCTTTATCTGCTAAATAGTGTTATATGACAGAAAATTATCTGAAACTTTATCAGGAACTGGTGAGCCTGCCCTTTAGTCTATTATTCGTCCTGTTAACTTGTAATTTGTCTTTTTTTAACATGTTTATTAAAAAAAATGTCAGTGATATTTTCGAATACAAGCACCTCATTTTATAATCTTGGCTGTATTCATATTTTATTTTGAATCATTTATTATGTCAGTTATTTATAGATATTATGTTAAACAGAAGTAAAACATGTATCTTTTAAATTTAGATTTCTCATTCAGAACTCTACTTGTACGCCTAGATCTTTTACATTACGCAATGTATGTAAATTCGGTTTACACCGTCATTTAGGTTATGTTTAAAGGAAGATTTATGTATATAATAAACTTACTTTACATTAATAAAACATTCATATAAAAACGTCAGTTTCCTTTAGTATAAATTTTTTATCATAGTTATTGCGTACACTTTTTTTTTCCATTTTAACGTGTGGATACCCCATCGGGCCGTCACCCCACCGGGGTTTACGGCGGGGTGGTGTGTCGGAATCGGGCCGACTAAAACCACACGGTGTGCCACTCTGCGCCTGACATAGGAGGAATTCGGGAACAACTGTTATTACGACATCCAGATTCCTCCTAGCGCCTGCCCGCTAACGCGGGCACCATCTGCGGATAAACTCTCTATTTAGGCGACAAACGGCACACGCGCACGTCACCTCCTCGCGGCTGGCCACTATAGCGGATGAAGAGGAAAACCCGTCCCGTCCACCCGCGGCCACACTCAAGGCGCCATGAGGCGTTGGTATGCGCGCCTACACCGCCCGGTTCGCATGCGGCGAATTGAGTCTGAGTGGAGATCGTCCTCTCAGGCCCTCTTCGCCGCTTCCTTCCGCGAAATTACGTCTTCGCAGAAGGTTGCGACCGCAGTAAAACAACGCTGTCGCTACCGACCATGGAGCGTATAACGGCCGGTAGCGAGAGATCTCCTCCAATAACTGCAGTGAGGACCCCACACTGCGCCGCCCAGGCGGAACAAACCGCTAGCGTGTGATGAGCTGAGTCCTCACTGCAGTCGCAGTGATGACAGGCGGGACTCAATTCGCTCCTGGCGATCGAGTGTAGATACTTCCCGAAGCAAGCGCGGCCCGGAAAGAACCTGCGTCAGTCGGAAGGAAAGGGTCCCATGCTGTCGCCCCGCCCACTCGGCGATGACCGGCTGGAGAGCCTCCACAGCAGCAAAGCCAGCACGTGGAGTCTCCAGCCGGGACGACCAACGAGCCATCGTAGCTCGACTAGCGGCCTCTCGCCATTCACGTATCTATTCAGGCGGGGGCCGTAAGCCGCTACCCACCATGAAGTCAACCGTTCACGATAAACTTCGGCGAGCACTTTCGCCTCCAAACCCCACGGGGAAGTTCCAGCCAAGGCACACGCCGCCTCCGTCGATACGGTGCGGTAACCGCGTATGGCTCTAACCGCCAATATCCTCTGAGGGTGCCAGAGGCGAGCCCTATTCTGGGCTGTCAGAGCCGCTGCCCACACCGGCGCACTATACAGCGCCATTGACCAGACAACCCCCGTGTATAGCCCTCTCGTCGCGATGCTGGCTCCACCCAAATTGGGCAAAAGTCGCCCAAGGGCAGAGGCAGCGCCGACCAGCTTTGGAGAAAGCTGTCGAAAGTGATCGTCGAAGAGCCATCTCCCGTCGAGGATCAGGCCCAGGTACTTCATATGGGCCTGAACCGGTACGAGGACCGAATTGACTACGATAGAGGCGCTGGAGGGTGGATCACGACGGGGCCCATGGAACAACAGGGCCTCCGTATTCTCTAGGGCCACCTGTAAACCCAGCGCCTTAATACGCCCGACCACCAAAGAGACTCCTGTGGTGGCCAGGCGCGCCGCCTCTTGAAAATTCGCTCCACGGGCCGTGACCAATGTATCGTCGACGTAACAAATTACGCCCAGCCCGGAGGAGAGACGACTTCGAAGGACTCAGTCGTATCCCATGTTCCACAGAAGTGGTCCGTGGACAGACCCCTGTGGAACACCGCACGACATGAGCCACCACCGCAGAACACCATCTCGGTCCTCGTACATGACGGTACGCTCCTCAAGGTAGTCTGCCACAAGCCGCCTCAGGTACTCTGGCACCCCATGGTAGTGGCGTGCTTCCCTGATACAGCTAAATGGCAGACTATTAAATGCGTTGGAGATGTCCAACGACACCGCCAACAGCACGCCGCCACTGCTCACCACCTGTTCGGTAACGGCCCTGAGACGTAGCACGGCATCGATTGTCGAAGGTCCCGCTCGGAAACGGAATTGGGCGTCCGACAGATCGGGACCCACCTCACAGAGGTGCCGAACGATGCGGGCAGAGAGAGATATCCTCTCAAATAACTTACCCGCCTCGTCCAGCAACACGATGGGCCTATAGGCCACTACCGAATCGGCAGGCCGTCCTGGCTTCTTTAATAAGACCAGCTTCCCGCTTTTCCAGCACTCAAGGAAGCGTCCCGACGCCAAGCTAGCGTCCAGGACCTCGCTGAGGAGGTCCGACATGTGTTCGAGGGCTCGGGCCAACACCCAGGCAGGTATCCTGTCTGGCCCGGGGGCGGTGTTCTTAGAGCGGATCCGTAGAATAACCGCCCCTACCTCCAATTCCCTGACGGGCGGAACATTGTCCTCGTTCCCCCTGTCGTCTCCGACCATAAAGGCCATTGACTGGGGTGTGTGCTCCAGCCGCTGCGGGAAAAGGCCCTCGACCACTTCCCGCAGGAAGCTGGGCTGGAGTGTCTCTGTAAGGGGGGGCCCGACGTGCGGAGCTTTTGTCGCACCGCACGATAAGGGTGACCCCAGGGGTCGTATACTGACTCAACTTTAGTAGATATTTTTATTTTTTATTTTAAGAGCCTGCCAAAATGATTCTACTCTGCCTGATGGGAAGCATGAATAGAATCCATGAGTTGTGGTCACCATACTCATTGCGAATGCAGACTATATGGTGACCCACACTATGGCGGTCCAGTAAGATGCTTTTTCACACCTTGTTTGGTTACGTAAAAAGCATAACAGTCATCGTGGCATTGCATTGCACATACTTACCACGACAACTGTCACCCTTGCATCAATGGGCCTCCGGTCTCGCACTCAGCAACGAAACACAACAGCACGGATGATGTCGCTTTACGTTGATCTTCTGTAGGGCTTCCCCGGTCGAACCGGCCCGCTCATGCTGAAATCAGCGTGACTCTACTACCTATAAATATCAAAAAAATGAACTACGAAATTGTGTATCTTTAAAAATATCTACAAAAACAATGCACAAAAAATTATAAATGCATATATCCTACTGATAACCCCTTTTTTTCCATAGTAACCTTTTTTATTGTTGTGAGATTTAATTTTTTTGTGTAATACTTACAAAGTAATTATGACCAATACAACATTAATCCTTATCCAATTAAAATCCAAGACACGGTAGGCTCGTTATAGTATGTATATCAGTAAAATGAGCATCTTTAAAGATGTCAGAGGTTTAAAATGTAGAGCGTACCCGTGCGAAGTTGTGCGAAGTGCAAAGCGTGTATTCTAAAGGTTAAAGTTTCTGCCAATTAGGAAAAAAATCATTAAATCTTGAAAGCAGTATCCGGGCAGTAACATTTGAACAAAATTATCAACAAATCACGATACTTCACTCGTAGTCATCCTCGTGTAAAAAACCAATACAGTCCAACATGTTAAAAAAGTTCACTACTACCCTACCTATTTATTTCACACACGCGTACTAATTAAACGACTTGATGCGAACGTATGCGTATAATCATTGTATAGCTACCTAGTGTAAATAAGCTCCAGCACACATTGTTAGGCAACTCGCGCATTAGTTTTACCTGTTGTTTAACTTCAAATTGGTTAATCTTCAAACTCAAACACTGCTTACCGCCGTTTTATTTGATATTATTGTTGTGTTGTTTTCATTAACCGACTTTAATATGTAAGAAGTTCTCAATTCAAACAAATTTTATTAATATTAAAAAAAATCTATATCTTTTTTTATTATTGAATTATACAGAGATTTGCGAAAAGTATTTGTTTTATATATATATATATATATATATATATATATATATATATATATAAACGTATGTAGATGAACAATATCATTGCATAATATTTCATTGAAATGGATTTTTTTTTTGTATAATCAGTAATAGTGATTGCCCTACAAATTTATAAAACAAAGTAAGCCCCTTTATGTCTTTCTGAACAATATGCAATGTATTTTAAAATACAATACTTTAAAATTCAGTCTTAGTACCATAAACTAAAATCTGATTAACAGTTTCATTCATTCTAGCGTCTCGTTCGACATAGGGCAATACACAGAGGTATTTTTTCTCCTAGTTCTCAAATGAGAAATACGGACGACAAACCACAACCAAACAGTACACAAGTTGCGTATTGTTTTGGTCCAGTTCATGGCGGGATTGCCAGAGCATTTCGTATTGTTTGAAATGGACGATGACAGACTCTTAAAACATTTCACTTTGTGAGTGTACGTATGCTAGCATTGATGAATCAAATGTAGCAGCGCAGCAAATGCTTGACTGATTAAGGCATGCTTAAAATCAGGTGAGGAAGTAACGTACATTAGTGTTACATTGGAGTTATACATAACATAATAGAAAAATAGAATGGGCCGCTGGGCACGCTATATTTTAAACACACTTAGTTTCTGTGTGTCATGTTTTTGGCTCTGCATTACTCTAAGGTTGATTAGTAGAAAATACCTACGGCATTGTTCATAAGAATAAAATAAAAAACTACGATGTTAAAGTTATAATAGTCGCAGTTAAAATAAAAATAAATTAAATTATTAAAAAATAGAAAAAAATAAAAATAATGTATATAGAATAATTGTAATGTGCTTAACATTACAATTACAATTAAGCACAGCAATCAGTAGATTGCAACTAGTTTTTATGATAAAAATCTACCAAAACTGTGTAAATATCGCACATGACCTCGCAATTATGAGTCCTTCACGATACCTGAAGGAAAGCCGATGTCTGTAGCCTACACGACGATGTTTATCATAAACAAAGCTCTTAAGAAGAATGACTAATTCTTCTTGAGAGCTTATAAATCAAATTATTTTTTCCGTATCTGAGTATAGGGTTGCTAAAAATATCTAATTTATTCAAAAAATTTATGTACTTTTGTCTTATAAAGATTTTTTTTCACAGAGTAGAGAAAAATAATTTTCATTGAAACTGCAGCCTAAATCACTAAGTATACTACTTTAGTTAAATTATTAATCTGTCGTACAATAAAGCGATATATTACTATTATTATCTGTTTTACATTTGTACATAAATTGTTTAATATATTAATAATATTACTAATAAATATATAGTAATAAAGAAATATTTCAGACATTTGACACACAACGCCATCTAGTCTCAAACTAAGCAGAGCTTGGACTATGGGTACTAGACAACAAATATAAATACATATTCTTTTTTTTTTGTAAATATATGCATATTATACATAGAAAACAAACTCGAGGGCTTAGCCTCGAGATCGAGCCCGAAACCTCAAGCGCAGCAGTCGCTTTCGCTACCGCTACGCCATCGAGGCAGTTTTTTCTCATATAAAAACAGTGACAGACCACTGACTTCAGGTACAGGGACCAAGAAACCGGTGGTTACCGTTCCAAAGACAGGAACTTCCTCACTAGACAGGCCGTCTCAAGGAGAACTCATATTTATATTTTTTGTCAATATTATACATAATAATATTTTTTTCTATACAAGCAAATCATTATTTACTCGATTGTAATTAAACATTGATTTAATATCAAAGTAATAAATCAGAAATTAAGAACAAATTATTATCTATATAATCTATCCTTAAACCGTATTATCATTTTAAGATAAGTCTTACACAATACATCGAATACACACATTATGTTTACGCATTGAAAATTGTTTCAGAGGTTTTCAACTCATATATTTTGAGCAGTTTATTATATTCCAATTTTTACCCAAATCATATTAGCGTGACAACCCTGCCGCCAGCCAAGTGGTGCTCTCAAGCACGGCTTTTGTCCGGATTTATTAACGTCGGTACCTCATTATCAGCAATGAATATGAATTAGGTTTAAAGAAGGTAAAAAGATTCATAGCATCGTAGATTAACTGAATTAACAATAAAAAGTGGATTCTTAGGTTATGTCTCTTTTTCTATTAGATGAAAAGAGTATGATAGTAGTGTGAAAATATAATATCTAAGGTGTGATTTTAAGAATTCTGTAAATATTACAAAAAGATTCTTCAAGGTGAATATCGTTGAGTATTTCACGGCTAACTACTTAAATGTAACATTAATTATTACCAAAAACATTATTACATTTATTAGATACTAATAAGATCAATGTAAAATATTTGTTCAACATTAACACGCTAAATACTAAAACTAGTAACGCGTTTTATGATATCATTATCAAGAGATCAAAAGAAGACCTAACACAGAATATCTCGGCAACTGCCGTAAACGAAATTGGTGTGTTTTCGTAAATATATCTGCAACAGAAAAAATATGAGCTCTCGAAGCTAAATGAATAATCTTGTTATTTCACAGACCGTCATTCGCAATCAAAGAATCGCAAATATTCATTTATTATGGGCAAATAGCGGATACAAAATTATACCAAATCAAATGACACTGAACGTGACAAAATATTTTGTTGTATGACTACCTGAAAAATGACAAAATTATTTAGTTAATTTTCCTGTTCCCAATCTATTAATGACTGGTTCTCAAACAGTGAAAATGTTAATAATTTGTATAAAATGAGAACAATGAGATTAAACTTTTACTTTATTTTATTTTATTTTATTCAACCACCAATATAAAAATCTACTCAGTGGAAGATGAAAAGAAAACATCGTTACACAATAGTCATATACTTATAAACTTTTACTCCCCGAAATACGATTGGAATGTAATTATCTATCTGTTCCTGTTTGTCCATACCTTTTGCCTCAAGAACGTAAGAGAGTATCTGCAGTTATTTAATGTATTAAAGACTTTAATTTACTAACATAAAGCAATTAAAGGTCTATTTAATCTTTAATTTACCTCAAATTAAACGTTTCACAGGTAAATCAAGCAATCACCAAAGTCTCTAATTACAATTATAGGAAAAAGTTTAAAGTTGTAAAGCTCTGATCAGAAACTACCTTACATCGATGTTTAGAAGTATCTACATAGATTTTTAGATCAACAAAATAAAGTTTGTAGAAAATTCAGTCATATCTACATGGTATACGAGTCTATGGGCACTATTAAACTAGATCGTAGCACAGTGCTAAGGATACCATATTTATATAAAAATAACTTTTCATTGTACTGTCCCATCATCAAAGATATCCACAGTGTATTTTTATGTTATCCATACTTCTCTTACACGATCTAACGACTTCATAGACATCACTACTTACGGCTTCAGAGAATATGAACCGTGATTGAAAAAGGAAGATAGAAATACACTCTATTTTATGTAAGCCGTAGAAACGGATATGGAACTGTGGTAATGTCCCTCTATTTGAACAGACTTAGAATATCCGAACATTGATATGTTCTGTGAGACAATTTTGTTTTACTCAAATTTTCATGGCTAAAAACCAGTTTTAATCGGCAGGCATTACTTTTATTTTTTATGACACATGAGGCCTGGTGGGAATTATATAATAGGTAATATGACAGCATGATGTATAAGGTGGCTAGATGTGGTAAATGGTTAATGAGGTAAAACTCATGTCGCTCAAGAATCCTGGTAGTCCTTTGAAGCGGGAGTGTATCTTTGTATAAATTACCGCAGGCAGAGAACTTTTGCCACAGATCCTACAGCGGGGAATTACCATTATCCAAGTAAAAAGCGGTAATTTTACCACTGCAGCTAAAATCCAAACAATTCCTGGAAGCACTTCTCATTATTAAATCTATAGGGAACACAGAGTATGGTTACATCTCTACGCTATAATAAGATTTTATAAAGTATGGTATTATTTTTTAGAGACAGCATTTAAATTGCACTATGAATATAAAATTGTTGGCACAATCAACAGTTAAACTAAATAAACTTGTCAAAGCAAAAATACAGTATTGAAATTTTCATAAATGGAATTTGAAATTTTGTGTGTCTATTTAGACTTCCTTATAAGAACTAAAGTATTCCATTGTTTTTATATTAATTTTTACTTTGTAATACAATCTAAAATTAATAAGGTAACGAGTAGTTCCTACTCCAGCTTAAATAGAGCTTTTGAATCGCTTGATGCATTCAACTTATTTTGTAAAATAGTATAAAATGAGCGACAACCAACTTGATACTTAATTTAAAGGTAATCACTTTTTAAGGTCGAGGACATAAATTAATATAATTATTTTTAGTTTGTGTTACTCTATAAAAGTCAAATTTATCAATAAAAATTAACAGTTTATTTTAAAAATATCGAACTACTCGTCAATAGTAATCACCAGGTGTTAAATGTTGTAAATACGTCAATTTGAATCAAGAAATAACTCTGTATTATACAGACTACAGATTTCTGTCAAACAAAGACTAGTTGACTAGTTTAAGGGTCTCGGTGGCGCAGTGGTAGTGAATGTGACTGCTGTGCTCGTAGGTTGTGTCGTGCTGTGTAGGTCTCGGGTATGTATGTATTTATGGTACAAATTTAAAAAATATATAAGTATTCTATCAGCTAGTCTATGTTTTATAGCACAAGCTCTGCTCAGCTTGACACTATATGATGTTAGTTTCACATGTCCGAAATATTTAGTTATTTGTTTTTTATAAATAAATAACTGAGCAGAGCTTGTGCTATAATTAGACTGACTGATAGGATACTTACATACTTTTTTTTTGTAAATACATACATATTATACATAGAAACACCTAAACTCCAAAACAAATATTTGTAAATTACATAAACGTTTGGCCCGACCTGAGAATCGAACCCGTGACCTCAGGCACAGCAATCACTTTCACTACCGCTGCACCACCGAAACAGTCATTTATTTTATTTATTTAGTTGACACGTACATTATTTCATAAAAGTACATGAACCTAGAACTTTATAGAGTATGATTACTAGTTCTGTATTTATAAGCTCATATAAAAGTGATTTTAAAAGAAACTCACACCTTATCATTAATTTTTACTCCAATACCATTAGGTACTAGAGCCACGCTGATTTCAGCACGAACGGGCCGGCTCAACCGGGGTAGTACTACTCTCCCACAGAAGACCAACCTAAAGCGCCAGCATCCGTGCTGTCGTGTTTCGTTGGCGAGTGCGAGACCGGAGGCCCATTGGTGCAGGGGTGACAGTTATCGTGATAACTGTGTGAGCCTTACACTGCCACGATGACTGTCATAGCTTTTACGTTCCCAAGCGGGGCGTAAAAAAGCATCTCGCTAGGCCGCCATAGTATGTGTCACCACACTGCAATGTCTGCATTTGTAATGAGTATGGTGACCACAACTCTTGGGTTCCATTCATGCTTTCCATCAGGCAGACTAGAGTCACTTTGGCAGGCTCTTAATATAGAAATCACAAATATTGTAAAGGAAAATAAATAATAAATCTTTTCTCGGCATATTTCTTTAAACACTCCAATTAAGTTTTTGTTCTGTATTCATCTATTCCTTTCAATTAACAATAATTCATCGAAAATAATAGGAACTTAAGTCGATCGTAATTCAAGACTTTTAACATGATTATTTATTATAACTTATTTTTAAGATAAATTTATGGCTACAATTACTACTTATCTCTTAAAATGTTCGTTAAATTATTCTGTTTACCCTACTTCTAGCAAAATACAGTCTGTTTTATGAAAATAATAAAAACATCCTAAGAAGATCCACAACTGAGCAATAATCGGAAACGTGAACAATAAGGAAAGTCCATAGTCACGTTTGGTTTTTATCATCAAACCTTTCCAAAGGTATATTTGAAAGATATTTATGAGTACAAGACCAACAGAAGACTTCTAACATCTTATTATAACGTTAGCCATTTGCTTTGTAATCGTTTTAATATTCTTTATGTAATACAAGGGAAGCGAGCAGATAGATTACCTGATGGCAAGTGACTTGCATCGTCTATGGACACCTACGATTTCGGTTTTCTGTCAAGTAGATGTATTACACTGTCTGGTTGAGTTGAACCATTTCTACTGAAACATAGTTTTACTGCGGTTACGTTGTATCTTTAGTAATATATAAATATTTATCTTTATCAGTAAACTGGTTACCATTTTACAGGCTCTACCTAGTTTGGGATCAGGTGGCTTTTTGTCATATGTAATATTATCACCGTTTTAGAATGGTAGACATACGCTCTCGAACTAAACGGTCTGACACGTCCTTCCTGTGCCAATCAGTCAAAACCTGGAACTTACTACTAGTGGACGTGTTTCCCTCCCACCATGATCCTAGTCCCTGTAGGTAGGGCGATAAAAAGCATCTGACTAGGTCGCCGTAGTGTGGATCACCATGCTGCATTGTTTGCATTCACAGTAAGCATGGTGTCCACCGCTCTTGATTTCTACTCATGTTTTTCATCAGGCAGAGTAGAATCACTTTAAAAAAGGTCATATTGTAACTTCTAGTTACGTGCATATGCATACTAACATAATAAACGAATGCATAATTTTATACGTACGAGTATGTACATACTACGTGGTTAAATAAGTAGTTATTGTTTCTTAGGCGTATTTCTATAGAAAAGTTCTGCATTCCGAGAGAATTTCTATTACTTTAGTACGATAGAATGACTATTTTTATATTTAAAATGTGTTTTAAAAGTAACTGTTCTGAGTGTACTTACTCATGTTATATATAACTCTGGAACTATCAGTGCTTTCTTTAGTAACAGTTAACATGCACTTATTTTAATGTAATATCACATTCAACATACAAAGAACATACAATTAAACATCTTTCTTTTAGGTTAGCTGTCAACAACTATCAAGACCATTTAACAGTTATTTACAGTTAACATTAAACTAATAATATAATGAATGTTGGTAAATTGTTCACGGTAACTGAAGAACTGTGTAATGACTTAGGTGGCGTCATATAATATTATACTCGTATTAAAACGTCCGAGATCTATGATTCGATACCCAAATATTGTAAATATTTTATTCCTACCCGTGTAAAATATTAATGTATTATTTACATAAAAGAACGTTGCTTTTGTTACATGTCTGTAATTTATGTTTATACAGACGCTTTAGAGGAACAACGGAATAAAAGAATTAGTTTTTTCTTACTAAACGCCTACGAAAGTGACTCAACTCTACTCGATAAAAAGCATGAATAGCATCCAAAAATTGTGGTGATATACTATGATCTTCTAAACGCTGTAAGATCTTTCATAGTACAATACAGGATAAGTCGTTCACTAGATGAATTCAAATTATTTTTCATACTTTATATGAGTTTCGCCATAACACCTTTCTAGCATTAATAGTGAATGGTTACAATAAGCAAATTTTAGTTTCAGAGTGATGGACCATTAATTGCGTGATTTACAATCAAAGCCTATCTTATAGTTCAAAAACTTCTCGAGAATACATTGAAATATGGTTTAATAATTGGGATTATTCGTAATATAATCCACCTTTTACACTTTATCTCTCAAACATGCTAAGTACCTACTCTTTTCTTTCCCTGCAACTTGAAATACTAAAACACCCGACGTAATCAAAATCCACCGTCTGTTTGCGAAAGTCATTACCGAAATATAGGGAACGTACAACATAAACGATAATGTTGCCCACTGCGACAAGTAGTTGAATTTAATCACCTCATCGCTGCTACTAGACTGGTTCTAGACAGTTATAAAGGGTATGAAAACCATTTTATTGAAATGAAATTTGGACTCTTAAACTGAAATATATTTACATTACTTTCATGAAAACTTAAATCAAATGGTTAATTTTTATCCAAATATTTATATAATATAAAAATGTTATATTGATTTTCTTTGAAAATTTATAAAGTTCTGCACCGATTGAATTCAAATTCTGACACGACGTACCACACACTTAATAAATGGTGGCTATACGTGGCCGGGTACAGCTGATAATTCATGAAAATAATGTCTTCGTAATAAAACGCATAGCCGAAGTTCTTTCCCTAAATGAATATACCCTAATAATGATCGGATGAATAGTTAACTCACATGTACAATATACTTAAAATATCTTATTACAGAATTAGAATTGACTGTTAAAAAAAATAAGTCTATAATGTATTAATTACTTATCATTTAGTTTATTACTAAATGTATAAATCATACAACGTTATTACATACTTATAACATAAAAATAATTTAGTTATTTGAAATTGAAACGTGATACAGTGATGAAACTCATATAGAACCGCCCACTATTTTTATGGGTCTGTTCATTTTAAAGAGCTCTCGCTCATCTTCAGAAGAACGTAAACATAATGAGCGAGTTGTTTTATTGTTAGCCTATTCAGGCCCATTTGCAGTCCACAATTTCCATTCTTAACCTTTCCTAATAGGTTGTTTTACTCACAGTATATTCCTATTCTTAATCTGCCAGTCTAGTGTTAGACTGAGCCAGATCTAGCTTGACTAGGTTATGTGATACTACTTATGGATCCCCCAGCTTAAAGAAACAACATAACTCGTGAATTGCTAAAAATTGCTGTTGTACTACTTACCTTTTTTTATTGTTAATTTCCATAAGGACTCTTTTAATACTCAAAGATGATCATGGACGTCAGTTCGATTCCACTAAAATAATATAAATAAATATATATATATATATATATATATATATTACGTATAACATTTATATATATTAGTAACAAAACAAAGTAAACAATAATAATTTACTTTCAAATTGATTTTTGTTTGTAAAAATCAAATAATCTGCCGAATGGATAATCCCTACAATATAAATTGAATGACCACTTCCCGGTTCAACATGCCTCACTTGGTACAGGGCTGGCTCAGTTTAATTTGTAACATCTGGTAACTGTCTGGTGTACACAGACCTACATCAAAGATTCATAATTAACTTTCAACATAGCCAGTTCTTTGGACAGATAGATTGACACAACAATAGAATGTTTTTTGAATTTTTACATAATAATTACTTACCTACTTTCATACGCAATTATTGCGTATATATATAATATATATATATATATATATATATCTATATATATATATATATATATATATATATATATATATATATATATATATATATATATATATTTATATATATATTTATTATACACCTATGATTTATTAGTAGGCTGATAGGTTTCCCACAAAGAACTTAGGGTCCAAAACAACATCACCAGCAAGTAGTGTACCTACTAATCGACGGACGAGACCCTGGCAAACAAAACATACTGATTAGTGACAATAGGTCGCCACCCATTATGTAGCACTAAAACACTGGTGAAAAGTGGGCGTTTGACCCCTCTAGGTAAACATTCATTTTATGTACGAGTATATAGAAGAAAAACAATGCGTATGCAGAAGAAATACAATAAAATCTTTAAAAATATTCATACTTTCGACACTCCATATTTGCAGCATTATGCCCTTTTTCTTTATAATATAAAAGAATTTCGTCAAGATAAATTAAATATTATTGGCGAATTTCGTACATAAATTAAACGATTTGAAAAACTATTGCTAAATCCACCATTTATACTTCAGACTGTATATTCACTTTTAAAGCAAGCTGCTGCTACTGTCAATCACAGTAGGGACCATGGACTTCCGGTTCAGAGTTACGTCCGAAAAATTCAATTGTTTACGATCAAAATGCTTCGATAGAACACTAAAAGTAAATGTTTGTAGGCATTTTACTGCTGGCTGATTTAATTTTCTGTTCTAATTAGAGTTTTTTTATACATATATATAAATTAAGAGTTTTTGTAGAATCGTTTTTGAAAGTGTATGGATGAGTTCAATTTGTCCAAACTTTTCTGTTCTATTGCAACCTCATTCTTTTTAAGTCGGTTAAAATTTGACAGACTCTATGTTTGAAGACGAAAAACTATTACTGTATCTAAAAACAAATAAAAAAATATTAAATACAAATAAGAGTTATGAAAAAATTCACATAATATTTGAACGTAGGTTGAACGTGATAGCCCTACAGTCTGTTACCTAAACCAATATCGCTGTTTAAAATTAATATTTTGTAGCTTGATGCTACCAGTTCATCAAATAATTATTTAACTTCTTAGTCTTAAAACTTAAATATAGCTTTAGTTTGTCAATTTGTTTTACATTTCTATTTAGAAAGTTTTGTAAGTAAAATTGTCTATATTTTATAATTTGAACATTTAATTTTAGAGTAAAATTTTAAGTAACTTTTTGAAATAATATACGAGTAAGTTACTAACTGTACCATGTCACGCTTCGCTATGGCAGACTGTGTTGCAATGCGATTGCATTAACGAGAAATAAGAAATAAAATTGACGCGAAAAATATAAAAAATAGTCTTTAAAACATTGAGCTTCTTAATTTCCTTTTTCTTTTGTTTTTAAAAGACAAGTCGCGGGGGAATTAACAAACACATAAAACAGGCACAACGAACACTCAGAACAAAAATTTGTAGATCACACAAACTGTTTAGTCCCATGTGGGGATTGAACCTATGGCAACTTTCACACACAGCGCAATCAGAAGACATATGTACTACAGCGTCATCTACTTAAGACATGTCGAACTATGGCGTAATTAACTAAGGAGCAACTACTAGTCTTGTGTCACGATATCGAAATTCTCGCGGCAGTCGTTGGGGATCCCAACTTCAGCCATTGGGCCGCGACCGGGCCGCGGCCTGCCAGACATGATCACCTGGCCTGGTCCGAGGATCCTCTCTTTGAGTTGGAAGAACATGACACCCGTTCCTGACGTGATTTGAATACGCTACCTTCTGATCCTCCACAAATCCACAGCGCCCGACGCACTAGAAATCCGCGTGGCGACGACCTAAACCACGAAGTCAACAGTACAATCAAATTCAACTTTTTAAGTTTATGAGCGAACACAAACCCGCATAAAATATTTGAGTATACGGACGTATCCTCAAACAATGTATATATTACGTTTAAACTCCATATAGAACCGTTCATTGTTTCCGTACAAGTCAGGATGAGCCTTTATTGCTTTTGTATACACGCAGTCATCTAGACACTATTGACAGACTTACATACCTATTCGTAATAGTTACATAGGAAAGCGAAGATATCAATATGTATATAAGCGATCTATCTGACATAATAGAATAGTTCGTATTTGACGCATTTATCTTGGAACATTGTTGTATATAAACAGCTTATTGTTATTCGAAATCTATTACTGTCTTTACAAATATATCTATGTTAATAATGTGGCTTATACACATTTTATTTTAATTAAAATTTTAACATCACAGTGAAATTTCAGATTAAAATGATTTATGGTCTAACTACAGTTAATAACAAAACACGCATATGATTCACTCCACACAGACTCTTTATGCACGAATAATTCATTCTTCTGTATTAATTATCGTTTAGAAGGTGTTTTAAAGATATGGGCAGCAAATAAACAGCTGGGTCGTGGTATGAGTGTTTTTATTTTCTTTTTAAGAGACAGCCAAAGTGACTGTAGTCTGCCTGATGCATAACATAAATAGAATTCAAGAATCTACTAATACGGTTGATTGGATAAGCAATAGTTTAAAGTAGCTGGCTATTAATTTGTCCTCGGGTTTCAATCGCTAGATACATTGTTATGATTCTCAATAGTAAATAGTATATTTTATACAAGATGTAAGAGAAGTGTGAACTGTAGAAGTAAAACAGAGTTTCTTATTCTATGTAATACATATTAATGCTTATGAATTGCTACTTATGTATATAAATTATTACCAATGACTATAATATATGTATCATCATCAACACCCTTTTACAGTCCCCTACTGGACAGGATCCTCTCCTTAGCAAGGAGGTTTTGACCTACTATACCACGCAGGCCAGACGATTTGGAATAAGATTTGTTTCAAGTTTTCTTTCCTTTGTAATGATGTTGTCTTGCATACTTTGTTCCCTTAGTCGCCATTCACGACTCCCACGGGATTAATAGGGGTGGTAACACTATGAATTCTTAATCCGTCACCAGTTGTATGCTTAGAGCATATACTCGTAGCCTCCAGCAGTTACGTTTACTCTTGACTCACTCCCGGAAGCTCGTTACTGTCACAGTGAAGATACTAACAATTTCAGTGCTGGCACACTGGCACCTGGCTTCTCATAAAGTATATTTAAAATTAGTTTTCTTCTTCCTAAACTTTATTATTCCCAATATTGTTTGGGGTCGACTCCTAGTTAAGCCGATTTTACCTGAATATAAATTTTTCCATAAATCGACTGTCATTGGACCACCGCAACCGTGAAAGTGAACTAAATTCGAAGGTTGAACTAGTAATAATAGCAATTTCCTGATCCCTCCTATTGCAGTTGCTGTGGCACACCTTGTAGTTTTGGTCGATCCGATTCCGACACACAACCCCGGTGGGGTCACAGCCCGTAGGCACACGTAAAATAAAGTTTTCAGTATATTTGAGGGCACTGACTTCCTAATAACGATTGGCGTCGATGTTTATGACAACCAGAACCAAAGGCTTAACATGCTCTAGTATATTAAAAATTTGTATTAGAAAGAACACAGGTGCCTTATATGTGTAAGGGAAGTCGTATCACTATGCTTGAAACGATTCAAATAAAAAGTGTACACGTATTTTATACATGAGTATAATTTTAGGAATACATACAAACCATAGACAAAGGTCTGTCGTTGAGATATAGCACGCTCTTGACATTTTTTTTAAATTAAACCAGTTTGTTAAGTATTTACTAAATTAATACACTACAGAAAGAAAAACGCATTATTTATTTTTATATAATCAAACAGTTGTCAATTTAAATAAGAATTATCTGTATATTAATAAACAAATACACGATAGTTCTTTTTCGAAGAGTTTTCTTTTTACGCTCTTATTCCGAGATCTGTTTTCTGAATAGCCTTATAAAGCTGCAAGGTCTGTGGATGCCAATCAATGTGTAAAATTGCAGCAAGACCCCGATCGCAAGCCATCCGATCGACATCGGCGACTTAGTAGAAAATATCTATTTTAAAGTCGTTTGAGTCCCATCCATCCGAGCGTACTGGAAAACTGATTTAAGTATTTCTATTTGTGGATTTCACTATTCAGGTCTGTACATCAGCCATTTATAAGATTTTTTATTAAAATTTTACCAAACAAGCTTACTTACTACTAAAAATTGAACAAAAAGTAATGCTATAGAAGAAAAATGTTCTAAATAAAAGCTTAACTATAGGTTTACGTGTCTATTTGCATATAAATTAAATAATACAATACACAAACATATGCTTTTTGAGTTTTTAAAACCTTTATTTATTTCCCTTACTTCATAAAGATGCGTTAAATAATTGTAATTTAAGAAAATAAAAATTTTAATATACTACTTCTACTAAATATTATTAATTTAATTTAATTTTTAAATTTGGTACCTAGATGTTATTATATACTTTGAATTTATACTCCTCTAATAAACATGTATTGGTAATATGAAAACGGTACATCCATTCGGTAATTGTGAATGTTACAAAACTTTGTAATTGCTTTAGTTACTCCATAGTGTGCTTTTAACAAACAAAAGTGACTTCAGTTAAGCTGCCCTTCGTTACATTTGTACATTCGGCCTTGTTATTTTTTCATTCTGAGTTCTAAATATGCGACAGTCCATAACGGGGTTAAATTAATACACTTACTAACATAATCATACGCTCTTGGGACCACTGAGTGACTTATATCCCAACAAGAGATAGTTGAAAAACAAAGAGAACGGGTTTCCGTTAACTACTGCGCTGTGTTCCGGGTTCGATTTACACACGGGACAACACTTTAAGTAATTCACAAATTGTGATTAAGAGTGTAGGTTAAAGTGTTTTTTGTGTTAGTTTCACATGCAGTGAAACTAATAAAAGTGTATTAAAATAAAAAAGACAATGTGTACCAGAAATAACTCTCAGCAATCTACAATAGAAGTCAGTTAGGTAAGGTAAGCTATTAACTCACTACAAATAGTTATAGAATTCCGGACAAAAACAATAATAATTGACACCTAAAATAATTTATTACTTAGTATTTATTTGAAAGTAATTTATTTAAAGGAATTTAGCGAAACGGAAACGATATCATTTAGTTAAGAGATTCCACAAAAACTCCAAATATGTGTGAGAAACCTTTTCTTTTATTGAAACCCTTAGTCACGCATCATTGGCAGGATTAGCGCTCTTCTTTGATATGTCAAGTCCATTTAATTTTACTGATCCTTTTGAAGAAATGTGATCATGAATATTTTTATGTAGTAAAATATTAATATTGAAATTCCTCAAGTGAATGATTTAAAACCATTTAATCCTCTCCTACGGCGTGCTACGCCAACAACAGTAAAATTAATATAGTAATATTATTAACTTTGGTTTTATGACTGAATATGAACCTTATAATAACACGAACAACCATAAAGATGAAAACAACTAACAACAACAACAGTATCAAAACTCTTTAAGTTAAAGTATCACTCTAGTAGTCCACTTGCCAGATAAAGGCCTCGGAAATGAGGTTGCGTCCTACTATCTAACATTTATGCTATTGTTAGAACAAATCTTATGACTTATTTCAAGTTTTCATTCTCTTTGAAGTGCTGTTGTCCTGTATAGCTTGCTCCTTAAACAGCTATTATGACATGCAAGACGTAACAATTAGTGGTGACACTTTGTATTCTTAATGCATCACTAGAAGGCAAAATTTGTCATACAGAAAATGTCTAAACCGAAATAAAACTACTCACTAATGACAAAAATCAAATGATAAATTAATTATTGTAAGTCTTTACAAATATTTTACAAGATGGCCTTTACAGTTAAAAGGCGCCAGTATTTCCTGAGACTCACTCTGGTAAGAAACGGCTGAACAAACTGCAAAAGTGTCGTTTTTTTAAGGTGCGGTTATGCGGTAAATGTACGACCTAAAAGGCCATAGTTTTGAGTCGTCGTGTTCATACAGACGGCATACAAGTTCCAGTCATTGTGGACCCAAAACGATGTTAGTCAAGATCAACGATCCAAAGCGCGACACGCCAGCAAGACATTTGGGTAGGCTGTGGAAATGTATATTCCTCACGTATAAGCGTATGTGTTAATGATGTTTACATTAAATATTATAGATAACATATATTTGTTTACGTATGAGACATGCCACACTTCCATCAATCATGTTTCATAAATATTTGTTTATGTTAATACGAAGTTTTAACATATATTGTCATCGTAGCACATTAGTAGATTACTTTGGTAACACCAATTTAATTTTATGTCAATCGATATACTAAGTCAAAAGCGACATTCTATTGAAACTGCTGAATTGTGAGAAAATTAAAGTTTTATATTTATTTTCACATTTAATAGAATAACAAAAACATTGCATTAACGGTGAAATAATTCAAATAAGAACACCAACCTTTCAAACAATTTTGTGTACCTTAAGAGATTATTGATTCTTTGTTCTCTATTGCAATAAGCCAACTTATCTCTTCATCAGATCTTTCATAAGACCTCATTTAATGATTAAATGATTAATATATGGACTCTTTTTGGATTAATCAAGTCCCAATCAAAAATTTAAAAAGTGATGCACCTTAACAGGTACTAAATAATAACAAGTGAGATCAACAGTAGTTGAAAAATTATAACTGTGACAGAGCCATAGCCGGCAGATGAAAGTCAAATCGGTATTGTATGTTGTCTTTTAAATAATTACTAAAAATTGTGAAATAAATCAAAATATCTACAGTGTCCTAGGTCTTTCTTTTGTGTATGCAGGACAATGTGTCTGATAGTTTGATTATTGTTCGGTGGCTAAAATCTAAATATTTAATAAATTCTATTTACTGCTGTTACGGCTGTTAAAAGCCAATTAGCCATTATTTTAATTACTACCAAATGATAACTAAATAGAATTACTTTACTCATTTATGTATAAGTAAATTTTAACATTTTCCACTGATGTAGATAGTAATGTTGCAACTAATGTCTGTTAGATTTCTGTAGGATACTTGAAACGACGTTAGAATAACTCCAACGTTTATGTGTTAAGATAAGACATAAACCAACATCCTCTTCTAAATGAAGAGGATTTTGGTCTAAAACCTGAACTACTTTTTATTACCCCACATTCCAAAATTTAATATTAACACTACAAGAGAAATAGATAAAATAACAAATCATATACGAGTACGTTTATTCTTTCTAGACAGCTTTTAAAAGAGTGGAATCAGAGCAGCAAAGTACTCCGTTCAAATATCAAAGAGGCAGCTTCTACAAATACCCGAGACTCTCAATAAGATCCAAAGAGTACAGCAAGTAGTTGCTCACGTTTGAGCGTACTTAGTGAACACACATCGGGGACAAGCTTGCTTTTCAAATCTTCTAAAATATTCAACCTCATTTAAAGTTGCATACAGCATAATTTACAAGAGTTGCATTATGTTTTACAAATTTTACAAAAACAAGATTTTAAAACTTTTATTAACTTTTTGAATGGTAAAGTAGTAAAGTGTCTTAGATTTTCATTGTAATTGTCAAGCATCTAATTTCTTTGTGTAACGTTTCGTGCATATCTACTGCGTTACATTGCGGTATTTATTTCCGAAAAAGTTGGTAGTAGGCATGTTGATATCTGAAATATGGTCAATAATAAGGTCTGGCCTGCAAAATAAGAAGGTCAGTCCTATTGCTAACAATTGCGATTTCTCTTGCTATAAAAAGTTGGTATATGATCTTTTAGTTTTCAGCATTTATTAATATTTAGAAAACAAACACTTCGTATCCTAGATTACTAGATACACACGAAAACCGTCAACCCATCAGGCAGAGTCACGGAGTAAAATTGGTAATCCATGAAAATGATACTACACAAGGAAAATACTCGCAAAACCAAATCAATAAAGAAGAATGTTATAGGCCTCGACACCTCGATGACTTGTATAAAGCTCATTACATTGTTAATTCAAGTAAAAATGTTTTGATTAATAAAATCCTATAGTCTATAGATTCACGTTCAATGTTATTCGTAATACTATTGAATAATAAAGATATAATAGGCTTAGAACTTTCAAACAAAGAAAAGAAAATTTATAATTTTAACGACTTTAGAACTATGTGACTTCTTGTCTAGAATAACGAATAACTGAAATGAAATGGTTTTTATATGCTACAAGGTGAAATTGCGAGTATATTCTTAAATATTATCTCGTTACAATATCTTAAGTGTGCAGCGAAACTCTTAGGCTAATTAAATACTTACACTATTTGAATTGTTAAATTAGCCCCTTTTCTGGCATCTTGGTGTATAGAATCAAATGCCACTAGCCAAAAATAGGCAAATTTTACTATTAAAAAAAATAGTTATTTTTAACAGATACCTATCAGTATCGATAATACTAAAACTTTCTATTACCCTAGATTAATTTTCTTGCAGACATCTACTTAATATTTTAATTAACTTAGTTGGAAAATATGTATTGTATTGACACGCTTTGATAACAGTTCTTGATTAATTAATTTAAAGACTATTTACTTGATGTATACTTTCACAAATTTTTGAGTGGGATAACTTATATTACTCGAACTTATGTTATAATCAATAATGAGATACGTTTTAAACCTTTAAACCTAAAAACAAGCAAATTTTTCGACTTTTTGAATCTTTCGATCTGTTTCAACGTGTGCAACAGATCAGATGTTTTGTTTGAAAACTATGTACAGAGAAGCTTGTGAAACATACTACTCTTTTAATATTTATATTTAGATATTATAATTGCAATGTTTTGGCCTAAAAACTTACAGTATAACTCTGACAATGACAATGCCCAATTGCCGATGTGAAGAAACTCGAATTTCAATATTTCGCCGCTTAATTTGATTAGTTATGAAAAATATTTTTCTTTTGGATACTTTCAGACCGATAGTCTAGCATAGATTTCATTTATTTTCATACGATAACCTCTACCTGTAAAATACCTTTGTAAATATATAAAGTATTTTGTACTACTCAGAACCATCCAAGCAACCTCATAAAGTGGAGAGGATCATCTGTTTACAAAATTCTGCATTACGTTTTGATTTAGATGTGCTTGACAGATTATTCATAAAACATAAGAGAAGCTATTTCTTAACTCAAAAAGAGTATATGCTATAAATAATTTCAATTGAGAAAACTTAAGTCTACTAAGAGTAATAATAAAGTAAGATTCAAACTAATTTATAATAATAATAGACTTTTGTCTTGTCCAAAATTTAATGGCTTTAGTTACCAGTAAACTTCAAATTTAAATTACCGTCACTATTCTTAAATATAATTTACGGCTCAAAATATTGTACAGCGCATCAAAATTACTTGGTTTAGTTAATTTATCAAAGTCAAGTGGTTTTATTTCATCTTCAATCTTAATAGACAACGAAATATTCGCCAAATCCTTTACTTTCTTTTAAAGCTAGGTTTAAGAAAGACTCGCACCATCATCAACAACGACCTTTAGAAGTCTACGGTTCTACATAGCCCTCTCTTTATAAAGAAGGTTTTGGCCTATAATCTACTATGCCACAACTACTTTAGATCATATATAATCATCATCAACAACAGCTTTTAATTGTCCACTATTGGACATAAGCCTCTCCTTCGAAAGGAGGTTATATATTTGTATGTAGTGTATTTTAAATTTTCCTTCTGTTTGCAGTGATATTGTCCTGTGTGGTGTGTTCCCTTAGTCACCCCTTACGACACCCATTGGATGAATAGCGGTGGTGACACTCTATATTCTTAATCTGTCACTACATAATCATTTATAATAAATGATAGAAATCGATGAATGAAATGTTCCCTTCCATATTGTTCGAAATTAATTTTCTGGAATATATCTCAATCGTTTGTCAAAGTATCCAAAGTACGTAAGCTCTGAGAGGTTCTTTATGAAAATGAGTCGGGCATCGAAGCTGTAGCAAGGGACGTTTTATATCAAGATGTGAAGCCTGATGAATAGTCAAGAAGACGCAAATGGATCAGACAAATGACAACTTGTAATTTATACAATGCGTTAGTCATTTGTACACTTAAATGTCTTTTGATTGTAGTCTTTGCTATACATAATTTAACCTCATTTAAAATTAACAATGTTTTTATTTTTTTAATTTTTAGCTTCACTTAATAATATACTCATCAATAAGTCTATTTCATTCTAGTGTTTTTGTAGTCTCATTTTGTATTAGAATAAACTTAAAAAAAAATACTATTTTTTCCCCCTCATATTTTAAGTAAATACAAGGTATTCATGCAAGACACACAATAAATTTATCAATTAAATTATAAGTATACTTCACAAGAAAAAGTTAAGATAAGACAACAAATATTTAGCAACACCATTTTTTTTAAGATTTCAAAATATAAACGAAAATTTGCAGAGAGGGAAATAAAATATTCTTAGAACAAAGCAACAAAACTACGGTTTAGTACACCTCTGGAGCCAAACTATTTCCATAAAACCAATAACAATATCATGTATTCACAAATTTTAGAGTTTCAGTTTTCCCTATTCTGTTGTATGTGTTTATATGTTTACTAGAGATCGTCCGCTAGCGGTGGTCGAATTTCGACCATAATGCATATTGCTAGCTAATGTAACTTAAAAAATTATTCTTAAAACAATAGCTGTATACTTACCATTGCATATACTTTTAAGTACATACTGGACGTGTATAGCTTGTTTTACTTAAATTTTCACTCATTTTTTTTAAATATATTATAAATATTCTTTAATAATTTTACTTTTGTCTACTTCTTCTACTCATTAAAATTTTTATTGTAGTATTTTTAAAAAAATGTTACAATGTAAGCGTTTTAAATGTATGTTGTTATAATTATCAATATCAATAAATATCGAAAAAGACAAACACCGCTTGCAACAAACAACGTAAAACTTAGGCGAGAAAAATTTAAAGTTTTTTTAAATCTTAAGTAAAAAAAATACTATTACGAAAAAAAGTAACTTTAAAGTTAAAAAAAGGTTTGATCAAGATCTTTCCACGTATCAATAAACAGTGTTTCTTCGGGAATTCTTCGGGAAACCAAAAAAAGACAACATATAAATGACCTACATTAAAACATAGAAATTCAATTATTTTATTTGAAAGTTACCACTTTGTTAAAGCTTTGTTTGTTTTTATTTATTCAGGCATCGTCCTAAACGTATCTCATAAACCTTCTTATTTTTCTTCAGCTACCAGCCCGGAGGATACACTGAGCACACGAGTCTGTCTCAACATACAGGTATAAGTTATTATGCAGTCAAATGTGCAAAACGATTTTGTTTGGAAGTAGCTACGAAAACGCGAATACTCTCATGGATACACGTAGTTTGTAGGTGTAATTTAAGTGTAGGTAATTCTTAGTATACCTATTTTCATTTGATTTACAGGAACAACGTTAAAAACTGTATCCACAGACAATTTTATAATATAATACATTTTGTGAAACTATGACACAATATGGGATAGAAAGATAGCAATACAGATTCATATAAAATTTACCCAAACACTGTATTGTAACCTAAGCATCTGTCATATAATTTCAAGGGTTTTGTTTGAGGTCAGTCCTCACATTTATAGCGTTAATATTTACGAAATTAAGCAAATAACAATGTTACCTTATCTAATAATATGACCAGATATTCAGTAGTACATTTTTCTGGTATCCAGCAATGTTAGCAGTATTCACATATGTGATAATCTCTTGAGCATAGAAATTCCGGACACGTCAGATGTTTCGAATAACAACGCAGTGTCAGTACATAGTTGGCGATACAGTTTACAAACTAATCCTAATAATGTCATCGATAAAGTTGATACTTCAATACCAGCTTAATGTTTAGTATTTATTAGTGTAATTAAGATAAGTTAGAAAAAATGATTATCTATCGGATTGCTAATATCAGCTTTTTTTATTTTAGAGAATTTGAACGCTTTTGTATTTAATTATTTTCTTTTCTTTTGAGAATCTTAAGATTGTTGATTGTTTCTCTCAAACATGCTCTATGCCATCGATCAGAAGAATCAATATATCATCATGATGATGGAATGTTTTTTATTTGTTTTCCTAATTTCAAAGAAATACTCAAGACAAGACCTTACTTATTTGGTAAAGAGAAATTAAGTTCAAAAAACTAGATGCAATTAAAAGATTTCTTCCATTCTACGGTTGGAAGGGAGCAATCAGAAAGAGCCTTGGAATAAATAAAACATTAATTAGATAAATAATATACATGAATTATAAACAACACATAACATTGATTTAAAAAAATTGAAGACAACAACAAAAAACCGCTTAAGCGGAGGAAAATCTTTCTGATGAATTTTTTCTTCGTGGTCTTCTGCAGTTTAAAAATAACGCTGCCGATTCTATATAAAATAAATCTTAGCTGTATTCACTATAAGTAGTAATCTATGTAGTTTACAAGCAATGAATGTCTGTTAAACGACCTCTAGGGTTTAGTTTACAAGGTTTGCTGATACATTACAAATAAATATTAAATAAGGCAATCAGTACAATCCATTTTAAGAGCTCAAAGCTGGAGTCAACAAATCTAAAGATGTATGACCAGTGATTTTCTATGCAGTCAGTTAGAGAATCAAAAACTACTTTAATCTTAGATTTATCTAAATAATTTACATTAAAATAATTTAAGTAATTGCAAAATCTATTTAATTTCACCGTGCTTAAAAGTTTCAGCAAGGCAGCTTACTATTCCTTAGTTTATTAATTAGAAAGTGGAATATTTCCAATAAGGTTAACTTGGAAAAATAAATAATAATAATAATAAATAAATAATAACTTATAACAATAAATTGTTGAAATAATTGAGATCAACCAGACGATTAAATCTCCTACTTTTTGGAGTCAGTTTAAGAACTCCTTAGCTCCCTGTTTCATTTATTTTATTATTAACAAATCTATACGTTATCCCTTAATTCATCATGTTGACGAGACTATTATAGAATCCTCGAGAATTAATGTCTAGGAAATAAAGTCTTTAACACATGTCCATATTCACAAACACCTATAAACGGTAGACTACCTCGTTAGTAAAATAATAACTTTTTGTTTTATTTGACAAATGTCAATAAGGAACGCAATCAATTCAATTAAAGTGTAATACCATCACTCGGAAAACTATTACATATTTATTGCAACAAAAAATCATTTTTTGTTAACAGTACTAAAGCTGCAACAGAATAAACACACGAAACCGCAAAAACTTTTTGTACAATGTCTGTTTTCGTTTGTCTGATGTGTAACAGTCTTAACTTGCAAGCGTTTCACTAAGCTTATTGTCGTTTCTGTCTGTGGAGCACTGGCTTTATTAAGCGTACAAACAGCTATCTCTACAGTTAAAAAGGAATCGCTATAACAATAGCATCTAGATACATTTATATAATTGGAAAAGAATACAAGGAAGTGACACTCTTAGATGACAGTATTTGAAAGTGGAAAAGTTAATTTATAGAGCTTATATATTTTTTCTTAAACTTCACGATTGCATGTTGGTGTCTTACTTATTAGTATATTGGAACCAACATTTGCATAATATGTTGAAAATATAACCAATCCTATTCGCATTACTTATAAACTTTCTTTACATTAATGTTGTCTGTTAGATACTATAAAATGTGATATCGAATAATACAAAGTGTAGACGTTTCATTTTAAAAATTCTATTAATGCTTTCGTTGCTACCGAAAACAATATTATACTAGAAATTTGACTCATTCAGGTCATTCGTTCATATAATTAACCACTAAAATATTTTTACGTAAACCCATTGTCTGAGGTTGGCAACTCGACATGTTACGCCGCAACGACATGCGGTTTATGCTCTACCGTGGGTGACCGACGAGGTAGCAGGTAACGGTATACTGTTGCATGATGATTAAATTAAAGGAAAAATAGACTAAAAGCATAATACTATCTAATACGTACGATTATGTATGTATTTATGAATGAATGTATGCTCGTACATGTAGATGTGTGTTTTATTTTATGTTTATGTGTGTTATACGAGTATTTATATCATTATGTAGTACATAAAACTATTCATACGTAAATTACTCCTCCTCATTAGCACTAATGTTACACCTGCTACACACATCTCTGCTACACTCAAAGGTCGACTGGACGAAAATGCCTGCGGCATTAAGTCCGCCGTGCAACGTATATTATTTACAGGAAGTGTAAAAGAAAAAATAATGAAAAGTTGGATGTCTTCATTAAAAATTTCATATTTGCGTAAATTATAATTGCAATGGAATAGATAATTAATAATTAAACAGGTAACTGGTAGTAAATAAAAAAAAAATAAAGTAATGAATGACGAAAAGTAAATTTTGATAAAATATATTTATAGATGCTCTTCAGATATCTGGATTTTATAAAGACATTAGCATACACACTCTTGATACAATATTTTTAAATTAATTGCCTGTATATAAATTAATTATTTTTAATTATTAACCTATTAGAATTTAATACAATTACAATATAGTTTACAATGTGTCTAATCAAAAAATTGAATGACTATCCAAAGAGGGATTTGAATAGAAGTATGAATTCATCCATTAGTGATAACAAAACTAATTTCATGACATTATTATATTCAGAACCGCTAATAATGCTTTTCATTAGAATGCATACACTCACGCCTCATTCTTCGTATGGGGTAAGCAGAGACAATAGAACGTCTTTTGCCACGATCAGGACGGCTCGTATCTCTTCCGCATTCATAACGTCTTTTATACACGCTTGTCGGTAACGGTAAAATAATTTCGTTATTGTATAAAACAATGTTACCTAATTAGAAGTGATGGGTTTATCTCACATACAAACATTTGTACTACCTTTTGTCCGAGGCGTGGTTGTCGATTATCGTGGTAAAAAGTAATATTTTCATTGCTTGAATTTTTAAAATCGATTTAGTGGTTTAGGCATGAATTGTAGCAAATAAACAAATTAACATTCACATTTATAATATTAGTCAGGATATATATACCCATAGATATATGTTTACCTACAGTTTCTTTAATTGATATGACCAGTGGAGGCGTCATCCGTCACTCTCATCTTCGAGCGTGGCATGAACTAATAGCAATACGACGCATTCGAGTAATGAGGATACTCTCGTGTTGTGTAGCTTACTACCTATGTGTGAGTAACTTACCAGTTTCCAAGTTATTATTTTCGACATTCCATTTATTTCTTAGAGCTACATATGCATTACAAGCAGTGTGTGTCCATAGTCAGTCCACATGAAGGTCTTTATAAAAAAATATACTTTCTATCATAAAATATTCAAGTATGTTTCCTGTTTTTCAACAATAACAAAATTGTAACAAATAAAAAACCGAGTTCAATCAGAAAATATTCTAAGACGAAAAATGTACTAAAAATAAAAAAAAAACTACATGTTCTTGTGTTTACTTTTGCAGTCGGAATTAGTCTGAAGAAACCAACGTATACTATTTTTTTTTTTTTATATCGACAAGTAAAAAACTGAAAACATTATAGATGCAGTCGAAATCAGTTAAATACGCATTATTATAAATAATTTAATAATCACTCCTTCTTCTTACTCAAATTTAAATGGTGCTATATGATAAGTACCAGCTTTCGCATATAAAAAGAATCATCAAAGTTGGTGCACTCACTAAGTAACACACACAAAAAATTAATATTGTCGAATTGAGAAACTCCTCCTTCTTTGAAGTCGGTTAAATATAAACCTAAATTGAGGCTACCTGAATATGTAAATCAACATGTATCCAAAGTAATTTATGAGCTGAAACTTGATATGGGGTTCGCTGCTGACAAAAAAATTAATGTCATGTCTTCGTTATAGAACAAAGTAAGATATTACAAATTACAATGCGCTGACGGTGCATTCATTTAATATTGAAAAATATTACAATTCTCTAAGTTTAAGTCGAAACTAACGACAAATTTTATATTACATTCTTTATTTGCCAATTTCAATCCTCCATTCTTTTGTTTTACCTTTCACCTTGGTTTACCTTCGTATAAGATCAACCAAATCACAAAACCTTACCCTAGATATGGGAAGGGTATCCTTCAATATTCAACATATACAAAAAAATGGTAGCATTCGAACAAAACTGTGAAAGTGTCTGCCAATCTAGTTCGTTTTACAGCCGCGTCCGAGCCGTATGTACCCATTTTGTGACGTCACGTGACTCCGAATTGTAGGACAACTATAGCGTTATTTGCTGCGAAATTTATAGACTTTACTCTCCAGTTTGGGGTGAATTGATCTAGGGTTCGATATATTTGGGAATAGCAAACTTGTCAAGAAGTTCACGATTTTCATGTTACCGTGCGTTACCGCTTTCCTTGTAAGTATTGCAATTATTCAGTATCTTTCAATATTTTATAACTCTGAAATCTCGTTTTATGAGTACCTGAATAATTTTATTGAGTGGAGGCATCATAGAACTTGTTGTTATGGCAATTTACTGCTGGTAGGCATATGTCCAACAGGGGACGTCTTTCGGTCGAGATGGTGATAAGTAACTGCTGCAAAGTGACTACCGCTGCTCATCGTGCATATGTCGTCAGAAGTACTTTGTGGGCCTTTGCGCCGGAACTATGCTTTTTTTAATACTTAAAAAGTAGATTATAAGCTATGTGAAATAAAAACACTTCGACATATTATTTACAAATAGTTGAAGTGGACATTTTTAATTTCGGTAAAATACTCAAAACTGCACTATCGATAGCCATGAGACACATTTAGCATTATTCTTCAGGAAAGTATTTTTGTAGTGACTAAAAATGAAAAATAATTTTGGGTTATGTTCAAAGGTAAGTAGTCACCGCAGTCGATTCATTTCTAATGATTGAATTTTTGGCATCAATACAACTTGCATCTGTAATTTACGATGGCCTAAATGACGTATTAGATCATTACAGGTAATTTTTAAAAACGGCGTAGTTAGAGTATTGTTGGCATTGACAAAACTATGTGTATATGTTAACATGTCATACAATAACTTACATTAATATTTTCTTTCTACAGCGTACTACAATTTAAAAAGAACGAGGGACCAAATTTTGTTTCAAGAATCCAGAGTCACGCATTGCGGCTTTTTTACATCATCTATAGATGGATCCCAAAAATATTCATCTTTTTATCTTTCTGCATAAATGGAATTGTTAATGAAATAGCACATAAATATGTAAACGTAGAGCAAAGTTTTAGTACAGTCTGAAAGCTAATCATTTTAAATTAATTTTCCAAGTTCTGACCTACTTCGTATCTTTTATTATAATGTTATTAAGATTATGAGAAATATCACGAAATAAAGGTACTGGAGTGGGTTTCGAGACATTTTTCGTCTTGTCCGTTTTGTGTCGTCCTTTATATTTTATAAAGGTCTTCACATTTTCTCGCTACAATTATATATCTATTGAAATTCTATATACCTGTAACAATGTATTTTTACTATATTTTAGTTTAATAAAAGGTCATTTTCTACAGCGCCCTCTTCTGGCATTTAAATTAAACATAAATACATAAAATATTAAAACATGACGTTGTCGATGCCGTGACCATCCATTTAAAAAAGTCAGCATGACTCTCTGTCTTAAATACATAGGCGCTCAAGTCAAATAAGAATAACTTGAGTGACAACATAATTTCCTGAAAATATATTCAAACCCCTAAATAAATGTAGCTAAGTATTTAAATAGAAAAATTTAATAGTGACAGACATTACTTTGAATATTTCAAGCATAGTTATATAGGGTGAGCCAAGAATTAGTTAACATTTGCAACTTTATTACGGCAGTTCTTGGGATCGATGCTACTGAAATTTGCTGGCTACAAACGTAACACATGATTTCAACAAGATGGAGCCACTTTTCACGCATGATGGAGATGGAGGAGATGGAGATGGAGCCACTGATAAGTCCCTGCCGATGGTCAAAGACATGTTTTCGGAAAAGTTGATTTCCAGATGAAGCGACATTCCATGACCACCCAGAAGTCCAGATCTATCCCCAGCAGACTTCTTTTTATGGGGTAATTTGAAAAATCGTGTCTACACTAATAAACCAATACGTCAACTAAAAGAAAAAATGAGCGAAGTAATGTCGGCTATCGGGCGGTCTCTTTACCGATGAGTATTCGAAAATTTCGATTCTCGCTTAGAAGAGTGCAAACATCGAAACGGTGTTTGACGATTTCTACGATATAATCTTTAAAAAATTAATTTCAATTAAGTAGCTTTCTTGTAAATAAACAATTTATTGTAATATATCAAATGATTTTTATAAAACGTTTTTTCAAATGTTAACTAATTCGTGGTCCACCCTATATCGCCTGTTGTGTTCGCCAGCTCGTCCCGGGCAGTACTACCCTCCCACAGAAGATCAACCTAAATCGACAGCATCCGTGCTGTCGTGTTTCGTTGGTGAGTGTGAGACCGGAGGCCCATTGATACAGGGGTGACAGTTGTCGTGGCAAGTGTGTACGATGATTGTCATGCCTTTTACGTCCCCAAACGAGGCGTGAAACAGCATCTCACTAGGCCGCCATAGTGTGGGTAACCATACTGCATTGTCTGCATTCGCAATGAGTATGGTGACTACAACTCTTGAATTCTATTCATGCTTTCCATCAGGCAGAGTAGAATCACTTTGGCAGGCTCGTAAATAAATAAATAAAAATAAAATAGAATAATATAGAAGGTAATTTAACTAATGAGTATACACACTGCGTAAACGAATTAATTAAAAAATATTAAAAATATACTGAATATATATCGAAATACTTTTGCTTCATGACTGCAAAAATATATATTTATTATCATATATCATTGAACCGCATGATTGACGGAAACTTTATCTAGCTGATAGGGTTGCCATAAGTGTTATAAATCAGAACAGTGTAATGAGTTATCTAAAACAAACTTTAGTAAAACAATAGAAACTGAATCGATACCCTCGTAGTAGATAAAACAATGGTGCAATTTGAATATATGGATATTACTTTACTCGCATACATAATATGTACAAAACTTATAAGTAATACGACTGTTCTAAACATTGCCAACCTCGACTAATTCCACCTAATTCTATTTAATTAATATAGAATACTTTTCTTACAGATGCATGACTGTAATAAAATATTTGTTGAAAAAAATTTACCAGTGGGAGAAAATATATGATTAATAAGAATAAAGTGTGAATCAATCGGGATCAGAGTAAGTGAATATAGGGTAGTAAAAATAACTATAAATGTTGATCATGCTACAACGAAAAAGTATAATGTAATAACTTCATTGCTATAATATGAAAAGTGATTTGATCACAAGACATAAACTAGTAGCAAATTGACAAACAACCAAATATAATCTTAAAATACACGTATTGATTTTTAATAAAAATTCACGGTAAGTTCCTTTGACGTGGATAAAAATAAGAATGCAAAAAACCTTTCTTACAATAAAGTCCGATTACGTTATATTTTCTTTGATCCTGAAAAGAGATTAAAGCAACAAAGGACAAATAAGTTATCTTATCCCATATTTGGTCAAAAATCTGTAAAATGATATCAAATTATGTGACTAGAACTTACCAAGATGCTATTGCCGTACAGGGTGTCGTAGGACTCAGCTCTAGAGCTGACATTTCTCAGCTTACATGGTTTTTTCAATGGCGGTGGTGGCTGACCATGGACATGTTTAGGCGATACTTGTTGATTACCGCCAACTCCTGTAGCTCCAACGCCCACATGATTTGCATTCGTCTTGTTCTCTTTCTCTTTAACCACTTTATTATTATTCGTTAAGTTATTCTTAGTGAAATTGCCGAGTTGTTCAAACATACTCGAGAGGTGTTGCGACATCATTTTATTGCCTGTTGTTTACTTGTATTTGACAATTTAGTTAGCCGTATCCGTATATTCGATAGTACATTTCTGTCACTTGATCAGCTTCATATATCTGTTCTAAAATGATTTTGATTTGAATGAGAATTCGTCTTTTAGTTTCTACTAATAAGTAATGCTTTTTATTTTTTTATATTTACTTTTATTTTTTTAGTTTATAAATGTTTATTTACTATAACATTCTTAATAGCTCATAAGTTTATTACTAGAGTTGAGAATTTTATTGAAACACACATCACATCATACATCAACCGGTTTTTATAGTACACTGCTGGAAATAGACTTTTACTTATGTAGAAAGGAGGTTTTGATCTATACCACGCTGGCCAGACGGTTTGTTTTATTAAACACTTTAGTGATAGTGGCTGATGGGTGATAAAATTATACTGATGATTTTTGACGAGTTAATAATAACAACGTAAAGAGACAACTCTATAGTTGAACTATTCTATGCTGCTATCATAACGTATGGTAAAAGTAAAAAAGAAAAGAAAATCGTACACAATTTCAATTGAAAAAAAAAATTCTAAAGAAAACCCTCTTTGTTGTACAATTATGATAAGAAAGAAGTCTAGATAATAGGAAACTCAAATACTTCATCGTATGCCACAAACTCAATTAAGTAAACACAACTGCTTGTGACAATCCTTTTATACCTATAATTACTACCTAACGTATTATTTAATACATTTACTGGCAACTTTCCTAAATAAGTTCTCGTACTCTGCAGCGTGTTCGAACCGGGCCAACGCGACGTGTTAAACAATGACGTCACACCGCGCCAGCATAGAGATACTGTCACGCGGATCCGGAGTGAGTTCGCCCGAGGCAACTTAGCACGCTGTACTGTTTTACTTTATTATTTATTGTTTGCAAGGCGAAATTCTTTAGAAGTTTGCTTTCTTTAAATAACTTTGAATACTTCCATGCGAACTATTTATACAAATATTGAAAATTTCAATGAAAATTATGCCTCATTGAAATCAAACATTGAAAGAACAAACAATCGTCTACGCCATTTATCGTAACAAAACCAGTACAAGCACCATAAAATTGACTAAAGTGTGAAGCTATAATGTTCTTATTTATATGAACTCGCACGGTGAAACAAACCGTACTAAATTAAACAAAGTTTCAAGAAACGTGGGAGCATCGTAAACTGTTGTAACGGAGTGTTACGATATTTTAATGTTAAACTTCGTTACTCGGTTAGGTTGCAGAACTTGTGAATCAACAAGTCAGCCAGCCCCGTCGGCTGCTACCGTACAAACTTGCACACTTAGTTCACTTAGCGTTCTGCAGAATTATTTAGTTACTATTCATTTCAAAAGCGAATCTTTGTTCTCGAACCTTCTAGCCACTTGGAATATTAAACGTTTCAGTATAAATTGAATTCTAATCGAAGATTCAACTCTATTTGAAATATGATCACAAAATTGAAAGAATATTAAGCTATGTATTTCAGAGCCAACGTTGAAAAAATGAACGCATTTCCTAAACTACTTTTAAAACCTTTACAAAAGGAAATTTTGAAAAAATGTTGTAGCAATATTTTTTAAAGGAAGCGTTTCGCACAAAACAATAGCTCGTCATAATAGGCCATCTTCAAAAAGTTATGTCAAAGAGGAGAAGACCGCGCTGGTAAAGTTGCTTTTGTCTTAAACAACTTTTATCAAATCATACTTTTCTACTTGCCGTGTTGATTGGAACTTAGTGTTTTCGTTATTGTGCGTACAAAACATTTAGCGCTTAAAGGAACCCTTTGATTTTTAGTATATTAAAATTATCATTTCAGTGACCCGAGACTAAGATTTCATGTCAATGATTAGACAGAAAAATAAAAGTGAAATCTTATTAATGTATATACTAATAACAAGTTTAAACGGAACAACAAGTTAAAAGGGAAAATATTTGTATTTTTATCGAGAACTCTTCATAATATAATTGTCCAGTCAAATTTTTGAATAACTCATTATTTCGTTTTCATTATAATATACGTTTAACTAAACTAAATTTGAACTGAAACTTCAAAAATTAAAATGACTTACGTAAATATGATATAAATACACACGTTAATAATATAAAATAATTCATTATATAATAAGCATTACGCAAAAACACAAAGCCTTGAAACGTTCACAAATGCAAAAGGAAAACTATCATTTCTATTTTACGTGTAATTTTAAGGCAAATTTTGTCTACAGTTATACCTAATCACCAAAGTACTAGTATGAATTTTTACTACGAAGTTGCGTTATAAAATGCAAGACACATGAATATATTATTACGTAGAAACGTGTTTTGCTTTCACAGACGTCGCCATGAAATTCCACTTTCGGTGTACAGACCATCTCATGGGCTTATCATGTCAAGTGAAATTCAGAATTCTACTCATAAATTTAACTTGTGAATGAAAACCGGTATGTTTTAAAAACCACAGGCCGAAGAAAATAAATGACAAAATCTGTTTCAATTTATGTTATAGTATTAATTATCATCACCCTTCGCATTTAAAGTGATCTTCTTTGGAAACCCTCAGCTTGATATATCAAGTTACTTATGAATATATTAGTTACATATATGTAAGCGCAAAAACTGAAAGGGAATGATAATTTTCAGGAGAACCTACTATGGTTATATGATGGCGTATCACGAGTTATACACTGAGATTGTTCAGAGTTTTGAATACTATAATATAATTCTAAAGATGAAGTTACATTAACTTACATGTTACCTTATATATATAGTTTAATATGTGAGTTTCAGCGAAAATCGATTAACAATTAATCGACAATCGGACAACCAATTAAGTAGTGTCAAGTAATCCAATAACACATCCTAAACACAACTTGCAAACTTCTAAATAACCCGTCTGATATGATCTATTGGTAAAATAATTAACACAGTATATTCGGGAACTACTTAAACTTACTATAATTGCCTATTTCATATGGGTAAACCATGAATTTCCCACTGTCGTAAATAAAAATTTATTGTTTGCAATGCACGCCAACGTTGACGTTACAACTGAAAACGTCATCTAAATAAACAAATGTTATATCTTACTTGGGAAACACGTGTAGCGATGCGGTGTTAACCCGGATCTTATGGAGAGGATAATAAACGACCATCATTGGGATTGAAACGTGTACTCATACGTGCTGCCTTACAGATAAGAAACGCTGTGAATGTCAAGTCTAGTGTCTAGTCTATTTAAAGAGATAGAGAGAGATTCACCTGGGCATGTTACTACGAACTGTAAAGAACTATGTGTATGAACAGAACAATACAATACTAAAATTTCAGGACAGGCATTGAATGGCTGACTATCTAATTCCATGCTAATTTTAGGCCTGTTGGTCTAGTGCTTAGCGATCCTGACTGCTAACCTAGTGATCGTGGATTCGATTCCCACTCAGAACAAATGTTTTTGTGACGAACTCGATCATTTGTTCTATGGCTGGGTGTAATTTATCTATAATATGTATGCATAATTTTATCAGCAGTCTGG
Organism: Hypercompe scribonia; assembly: GCA_949316085.1. Classification (NCBI taxonomy): domain Eukaryota; kingdom Metazoa; phylum Arthropoda; class Insecta; order Lepidoptera; family Erebidae; genus Hypercompe; species Hypercompe scribonia. Next base: position 5,647,202 of record OX438972.1, on the reverse strand, counting down.
TTTCGGATTAAACGGCCGTGTGTGAGATATTTGAAGATATTATTATTATTAAATTTTATCAAAAATGTTCAAACATTCAATTTACAATGATTTCAGCAAACAAAAATTGCGATTTGTGTTAAAAATAGGACTTTAGAGTATTTTTTAAACTTTTTACGAAGCTTCAAATAAATAAAAACATATTGCATACCTTTTTAGTGCTGACTAAACATAAAAATATTACAATGTATACAATTTTGAGGAGAAAATCCTTACCTAGGTGAATTTTGACAACAGTTTTATACACGAGATAAAAATTTTATAGCTAAACGAGCCATAAAAAAATGCTGTAGTTAATATTAAGTCATTTTTGCAATTGTTTTGAAAACAGTAGCCATGAGGAAATCTCGATAAATATTTAAATTGATAATTATTTTAATTGTCAATTTTGACACTGACATTATCATTTGACAATTATTTAAATTATCAACTAATAAAATGACATTCAAAAGACATACATGAATGAATTTATGCATCACTATAACTATCTGGTAAATTATAGAAATCGGTAGATTAAAAGTTTTACCGTCATATGTATATACATAAAATTACGCCTGTTTCTCCAGAGGAATAGGCAGAGGCATATTATACGTCCATTTTTCGCCAGTGTTTTGGTCCTACGCAATAGGTGGCGAGCCTATTGCCGCTGATCGGGACGTTTTACTGTGACTGCAGGCATATAAGTGTGAATATATGTATATACGAATGGACATAGACAATTAAAGCTTTGTTGTATGTTTTTAGATTCAGTTTTCTGTGTATGTTTAGAGTATGTAGTTTTTTATGGTTTTTTAAATGAAGTCTAAAAATCATCATATTTCCTCATCCAGATTGAATATATATAGAGTGTATGTCACTTATATAACCAACTTTAAGAGCTGAAATGTCGTCAGTTTTGTAAAACAAGGGACTATTGACCTTAACACACGATTATTTTTAAACCTTCTATGTACACTAGATGAAAATATATCGTAAGCAGTAAAGATTAATCTTTTTCGAGTGTCAGTAAAAGTGGTATTTATCAGAAATGATAGCTGTATTCAGACACACTTGACAGGAAAGTTAATAAAAATATGAATACAAGAAAATTATACGCCAGTTCTTTGGTTAGGCTGCCTTCAATGCCGTGTATGACTGCCTAGGGAAAAGTAGACCAGTATTCTAACCCGAAAGGAAATGAATATTGTATAGAATTTTAGTCGTTATTGAGATTAGCTCGTCCAACTAGTACATAGTGGGAACATGACTTGTATATTTTAGTTTGAATATTCTGAATACAGTTTTAACTTGTTTCACGAACATAGGGATTGTGTTTTGTTTTATTTATATGAGTGTATGAAGCCTCACATAAGAGCCACGTACTAAAATTTAACTTCTCTACTGATGCAGTGGTTAGTAATCCATTGATATAATTGCTGTGCTTGAGGTCTCGGATTTGATTTTTGGGTCGAAACAAGTGTTTGAATAATCTACAAATATTTGTTTCGGAGTTTGAGTGTTTTCTATGTACAATATATATGTATTTACAAAAAAAAGTATGCATGTATTTATCTCAGTTGTACCCATAGTATAAGCTTTGCTCAGTTTGAGACTAGATGGCGTTGAGTGTCAGATGTCCGAAAAATATTATTAAATATTATTATTATCCTGATTACTAAGCGCAGAAGTCGTGGATTCGATTTTGGTCAAGGACAATTGTGTAATGACTACGATCATTTTATTTTATGGTTGAGTGTAACTTATCTAAAAAATGTATGGATTTAGAAATATACATATAAATATGTTTATCACAATTTTAACTATATAGCATTTTTTTTTCATTTCGATTTGTTTATAACCATTGCAATTTTGCAAGGAGAATCAGTGTGCTGAAGTGGAAGTGGGCCGGTCATGTCTCCAGACGAACCGATGGTCACTGGAGCCGTAGTGAACCAGTTCAGCCAGGTCAAAAGGAAAATAAGAGGCCTTAAAGGATCGATTTTCCGTACGTAAATTTAACTGTCATTACCTTTATCTTAGTAAAATGTGGACGTATGACGTTAAATTAATACTTAATATTTATATCTATGGTCATCTAAACTTCTAAAAAAGTACGCAAATTTTTTTTATTACAAACAACAAAACAATAGCCTTTAACAGACCGCTTTTTACGTAGATATTTAACCCATACCATTAAACTTATATTAAGCGCTTGAAAAAATTATTGTAGTATGAGGAAGTATTTTTGGAAACCTTTAAAAAAATATGATATGTTCGAATATCATATGCCTAGGTTCATTATTCTCTTGTTATTCTTTCTTTCTTCTCCCAATATTATTTTCCTCGCAAAAGGATTGGACTAAACATTTATATCCGGTCGCTTGCCTGACGAAAAAACTCCTTAGAGTTGAAGTCTTTTTAGAGGATGAATAGGTACGGAATCACATAATATGTGTGTATCTCGCATTTATGTGCTTTTGATGATTAGTTTACATTGATATGCTTATACCTTACAGCCTATATTTTCAATAAATGATGAAAAACTGTCCTTTAATCAAAACTGACTGCAATGTTACTGTTACGTTACTTAAATTAAGTCCACTGCAATAGGTTGACACTGATGAACAAGAAAATCAAACAATGTGACATATCGCTGATAGCAATCAAATTCCTTGTTTACTTTGAGACTGTTGCGTGATACGATTGACTTATTAGCATACTGGAAAGCTAAAGGATATAAGAGTATAGGACGAGTAAAGTAAAGACGGATGAACTGCTTGAAAAATGAATGCAGAAGAATAAAAGTATAAAACTCCCCACAAATTTTGGAAAAGGGTAAGATGATAGCTGATGAAGATGATGTTTATTGCTGTAATTAAATGAGAGTTTGATAACTACTAGATTGTATAAAACCGTAACTAACTCAATAGTTACGGTTTTATACAATCTAAAAAACCGATAGCATGCAATTCGCTAAGTTCTAGCTACTGGTGGTAAGCCGTCGGAACTAACAGCTGAAGAAAATAGTCTATAACGCAAACTGAAGTGTTTTCGTAATTTTTTTATTTATTTATTTAAAAGATATTGCATATATTGTACAAAGGCAGACTTATTGCTATGAGGTAACCTCTCCCAGTCGACAGTCAGGTGTAAATAAATGTAATGCTATAGGTGCAAATATAAAATATTGAATTTGACAAAAAACCGACGCTTAAAGCGATTAATGTGCTTATTTTTAGAACTGTAAGTCATATTCGAATTATTCTTATTGTGTTAAATAGTTTATTTATTAAGACATAGTGTACTCATTGAAACATTACCCTAGAAGCGCATTGAGTGAAACTACTGCTTCACTTTGATCACTATCATAGGCGCGGAAAACGACTAGCATTTGGACAATTTGGAGCGAAAATCATCTACCCGATTATAGACATCATTTTACTCAGTAATTATTTAAAAATGTTTACTAAGAAAATAAACTTATACATTTTTCTGCTTATGAGTTATGCTGTGAAGTAGAATATATTAGTATTGAACCTTAATGTGTTTACTTATGCAGTATGAGAACAGGTGATTCAACAGTGATGCAGTAAAATTTCCATGCTTAAGTTTATGTACGCTGAAAGGGAAAGTTAAAATCCGGCTTAAAATTGAAGCCTCCTGACTCAGGAAGTGGATGAACCATAATAAGAGTATAGTCCAATAATCTAAAGTCTAAACCATATTAGTGTAGAGTTTCTCTTAAACTTCTAACCTACTCACATAATGCTGAAGAAAGAAACAAGCAGAGATTAACGGTTCAACCAATCAACTAAACTCTTTAGCATTATATGTTGATATATGGAGTACTAACATTTTTATAATTAAAATATTCTTTTACTGTTGGATAGCCTATTTATTAAGCAGAGCGCTAAGCTATATAATATCCAGCTACGACCAATCTGAGCTTAACCTCAATAAAGAGATTTATACAAATAGGAAAAGTTTATTCCTTTTGAGAGATGCATACGAAGTTGCGTGGATCAGCTACCATTAAATTTTGTGTACATTTAATATTATGTCTTACTAATACTTGTTACGTCGTAAAAATAGGTTAACTTTTTTATCAAATCAAGTCAAAATTTCATCACAAATACTCAGATCATAAAGGTTCATTTTTTTCATAATAAAAATAAACATTTGAGAAAGGCATGTGGTTCTTCTAAAAACTGTTAGAATTTAGTTTGATAAAGGAAAAATGTAATTATTTCTAGGATAGCTTCAGTTTTATGAAGAAAAGTAACATGTGAAGAAATACCTTTGGCGTGACTATGATGTAAAGGTAGATTTTTATTAAAATATTCCGAAATCCTTCGCCTTTCTGAAAAGTATATTTTCTTGTGCAATATATAACCTAGTTTTGAGGTAACCATTGTTATCACTTTCTGATACGTTAAAATTCAACCTTCAAACCATTTGACCAACAGAATTTTTAAAAATTGAATTTATATTTTTTTCTTTAAGGTAAAAGTTCCTATTACGGAGGTTTTTCCCGACATTAAGAAAGTACTTAAGAAAAATAATCATTCACAAGTGTATTGTCGGGTATTTTATTTTTGTTTTCGATAAATTTCAGATTTCAATTTCGTGTTACGCCAGGGATCATAATTATTTCTGCAAGATATATTATTTTAAATAAATATTTAAATAATCATGTCGATTTTCTTTATTACGGAGCTAAGATTTAGGTTTAAAAGCGAGGGATCTAAAACTGCTACTTCCGTTAAAGGAGAACTACTTAAGATAGTAATTAATCGTAATTCGGACCTATCAAAATTTCTATATACGAACAAGTAAATAGTTTAATCAAAGCATTACTGATTTATTAAAAATTAAAATTAAAATCAACAAATTTACAAAAAAAATGGCTTTCAACCAGCTGAAATATGTCTTCCTATTTTGGCCTTTCTAAGGAATTAACTTTTTATATGCAATAGTTAAGATCTCTAACAGTACGATTTCCAAAAATAAATATTTTTGAGTATTTGTTTTTGGAAGCCTTTATGTTATTTTACTAGCATGGTTACCAAAAACAATTATTTTTGGAACATATACTAGTAAAAAAATTAATTTATTGTAAGCAGCGCCATGCATTTCTACTTATTCATCCTTTATCCTCTGCAGCTTCTAATAGTCCACCGTTGGACATAGGTCTTTTCAATAAAGAAGGTTTTGTCCAATGTAACTACTACTAACAGTTATTTCTGTTTTTTCTTTGTAATTATGTAACTAACACAGTTTAAGTAAATTTAAGTTTTATAATGTAATAAAACTTAGTAAAAATAGCTATAAAGCTGTTTTATAAATAGTTTATTAATATATAAAGTATGAGAAAATTAGAGTTTGAGTTAAATGTTAAAAAAAAATTACACTATATTAATCTAGACTATTTGCAATAAAATCGCTAAAGCTTTCTCTTTTTTTTTTAAAGCACTCTATCATTCCAATTCTAAGGTCTGTTATCTTTGCCTTGTCCAGGACTAATACTACAGAATGCATGTGGTTCTTTTTTTAAATGAAAATTTCTAATTTTGCTTTTTTAAACTACTGTGTTTAACATCATCGTCAATATTTTTCAATAGCTTTTGTCTATGTGGAACCTATTTTCAGCGATTAAAAGCGTTACGGCGACATTATTGAGGATCCGACGGCATTTGTTGCGAAATATCATTGAGGGGTTAACTTACTAAGCAGTTTTTAGGGTTAATGAGTTTGGATCACTGCTTTTACAAGAATGTATTGTATGAGCGCTTTAATTATACCTATTAACTATTAAAATAGGCTTAATTAATGAATCTGTAAAGGAATAGTCTATCTAGTTAATAATTTTATAACAAACTTGTATGCACAAGGTAGTTTCTTTACAAAAAGAGAATTGTTGTTTAATACATTTTATTTATGAACCTGTATTTTTATTCCAATTATATAATGAAAAATACATTTTCATTTTATTTTCTTATGTATAGGGATTTAAAATATTGAGACGTACTTACAGTGTATGGTCATTAGGCTGGTTTTTATGGATCTTATCTGAATATAAGTTATATAATATTGCCATATTTCTATTCATGTTTAGAAAATTCTTTTAAACTGCAATTAACTATTTTGGTAATTATTACTAAGAAATGTAATTAAACTAATTTAAAAAATACCTACAACCTATTCGACGAAATTCTCATTCAATAAAATAACTTTTTATACTTCACGAAACTATTACGAACTTTTAAAGTTCAAGAAACTCTTAAAGAGAACTGTTTCTGCTGTCCCTTTTTGAGTTAAAAGTACTTTATAGAGTTTCACTGCGATATACTATGATAAGTTATGCTGAGGTGCATTCGGTTGCGTCCGCATAGCACAGAGGTACCGCGGCAACTACTTGGACAGCCGTGAGTTGTCGTCGTCGACGTCCAAGCATTTCTTCAGCGGCGCGACGGCGCATGCGCGCACAAACTCCGCCCACCAAAACTTTTTCCTCCGCAAGTATCCGATCTTTTCATCTAAACTTTTCTATTTTTCCCCTTTGAACTAAAGGGATATTAAAAAGTTTTAATTAATTGCTTTTGTGTTAAGCTGTTGACTGTTTTGTTATACACAGCGTTTTGAACGGTGAATCAATTTTGTTTACGACCCCAGTGACATTATACGTAAATAATGTATAATTTAATGGCATGTAATATGTAATAAAATATGTTATGATAATTGAACGTAGTTATATACTAATCGAATGTGTGTAAAACATGAAGCGTGTACTTGTAATTTTATCGATATTCTTGGAATATTTGGATTTGAATTACACACATTATTCATGAATCTTTGAAGTTTCTAGAACTAATGGTTAGTCAGGATTCCATCCCATAAAAACACCCTCACATGTTTATTTTTATTTTTGTCTTTGTCCCACGGGTCAACACATCACAAATGGTACAACAAGTCATGAAATTAGGTAACAATCGAGGTCACATAGTAGAGGAAGAAAGTGCGAATACCTCAAACAAAAATTTTTGTAACACTTTATATTACAATCATGTATGACTGCGATAAATAAACGAGAACGTGCATGAAAGGTGAAGTTTGAAATTGGCAAAAATCTTTGCTGACCGGTGAGTGGACGAACTATGTATTTACAGTGTGTTTGCTCCCTGAATACACTTTTTCAGGGTATTATTTTACTTACATTATACTATACTTAGTATTATTTTGTTACTTATTATTAGTATACTATACTTGTATTATACAAATAGTTGTTTATTTTATTAATGAACTTTATATTTGTATAATTGTATTATACAAGTATATATATTTTATTAATAAAATAAACAAAAAATCCGTTGCAAATTCCATTATTAACTTTATAGTGATTAATTAATAAAAAAAACTATATATTTGGAACACCAAACCAACTCGAAAAAAAAATATATTACTCAAAAAATCCTTACTTGCGAGTAGTTTTATAAAATCCACCCTATCCGACAGTTATTAAAGTAAAAACATAATAGAGCCCATCTAAAAGATCACAACCAGAAACTAAAAAAAAAAATTAAACAAACTTATCCGATTGGCCATCTACCGCCACCTATCTGCGATACCAACTCAAGCTTACATAAATAATCGCAACATAAACAAAACAAAATCACACAGAAACAAAAGATTTTATTAGCCACAACCACACAGATACTTCCATATTTACTGAAACATAAAACGGTAAGTATTACAGTCTGTCTGTTATCTAACTAATGGTTCAACAAAACAAAACAGAGGAATTACTTTATTTCAAGAGCTTAACAGTAGCTGAAAACAGAAGCTTCACGCCACGTATTGTTTAGTAAGCCGACAAATTTTGTTTTCGCTTTAAATGCAACGAAGCTTAACATCGAAAGAAGCCATTTACTATTCTGCGTATACTTTTAACATTCAATAAAAATTGTTCAAAGGAATAACAGCTTTTCGAATATTATACCCTTTTGAAAAAATTTAGACTATCTAGACACAGAATATCTAGACTGAAACAACTAATTGTGAACCACACAAAATGCTGTCCCTTTGTGACCCACACATCACAGTGACTGCCAACACTCAACAGCACGAAGTAGCGAGACGACCATTTAAACCACTACGGTATTTGTGCAGTCAAAGTAATTTCACTTTAGCAGACATTAGTAGCAGATGAAGCAAATACATTAAATATATTAGAGAGTTTAAATTCTTTTGTGAAATCCTGTTATACTCGTTTGGTCCCTCGTATTTGTGGTAAGGTTACAGTTTCTGGCTTTGGGAATTTGTAGAATACTGGAGTGAACTTCACCTGGTACTTGGTATCTATAGATGTTACTTCTCGCATATTTTCCTTCTTCTTTCACATTTACTTGAAGTAATTCACTCTAGAAATAAAATTTTCTTGTTCATGAAAGATTTATCGGCAGGCACAATTAGACCTTGCCTAAAGCTGTCAAAGCTTGCCTGTAGTTTTACATACTTAAAAAATATCTATTTATCAGTGACTATGTGTATGGCAACCACAAAACATACACAATGCACTCTGCCAAGTTCGGAATAGGACAGCTGTGTGTTAAAAATTAATTAATCATAGCACTGGATAAATAAATTATCAAGTTTGATATATGTTAGTCACATCGTGTTAGTAATGCAATGTCGTATTATGAGATTAATGTTATCTATATACATTCTACTCTATATATACGTGGAAGATGTTAAATATTGCGCATTATGAAAATCATGAATTTATTTAAAATCGAGTTGGTGATGATGCCTGGCAGACTGTAGCCCAATACTTTATGTTTGAGAGTTTTACAAATGTATATAATATTAAACACTTTTGTTGCACAGTGCAGGGTCAGTAGTTTCTATATTTTTTTTTTGGATGTATATTTTTTTCACAAATACCGCAGTATTATAATAATATTTCCTGTATCGTATGAAGATTTACAAACATACATAAAACGAATTCAAAGGACTTAGAACAACAATCTGTAGACTACACAAAGTGTTTGTTTTGTTTTCTGTTTTCAGTCTTTCACGACTTTTACACATACACAAAGTATTGTCCCATGTGAGATTTGAACCCATGATACTTAGAACTGTAAGACGCGGCGTGGCGACCACTTAAACCAAATATACAGTAAACATTAAAAATAAATAATCAAATCCAAGGTAGTGATGTTCTGTGAGGACCGTATGAAATGCACCAGGAACCGACGAGCATGCATGCAGCTATTCATGAATGTGGACGAAGTAAAAGAGGTGTATCAAGATCGTAATAAGTGGAGACCAAGTGTCTCTGCCTACCTCTAGTGTGACTTAATGATAAGCAATCAAATCGAAGTTCTCTATTAGATTCACTATCGATTTTTCTTAGGTATGCTATATTTTTATAAAATAGGGGGGCAAATGAGCTGACGAGTCTCCTGATAATAAGGGACGACCGCCACTCATGGATACCAGTACCTTAAGAGTCATAAGTAGCAACTGACACAGTCGATTCTCATTCTATAATTGGTAACGTCTCTATTCTCTTGTATTATTGGCTAACATTTTGTTCTCATCACGGGATTTAGCGTTGAGAGACGTTTGCTTTTTTTTTCTAACAACGTTTACGTTTGTAAAATGAAAACTTGATTAAAGGGTCCTTTTTAACACGCTTTTATTAGCTTGGGTTGTATCTATGTATGTATGTAACGGAATCTTTGAACTTAATTTTCACCGGTTTCTAAAAATCTGGTCAACTTAAAACTTTGCACACGTCTCAAGGACCGATGACAATGCGATAATTTGATAATAGATTTATGAGTTTGTCACAGACTAAAAAATGAAAAATAAAATTATTATTTTTGTTCCCAGATTGTAATTTATTAATTTCGTCCATACTGCACTATTAAAAGCACAGAAGGTTATAATTATGTAATCACAAGCTCGTAACCATTTAAATAGATGTAAAATTACACATGTAATTACTGAAATCATCCTATTAAACCGAATGATATTAACTGCGGTGGCATAGTTTGGATAAAATGTAAGCTTGTGTACAAATTTATAAACCCATTGTGGATCATTCTGAAAATTTTATAACCGTAATTGGCACGGTAGATAGGCCACAAAAAATGGGTACATCCCTTATTTTATTAGTGCATTTTGTTAGTGTCCATAGCTTACTATATAGTAATCAGATTGTATTTAAATTCAATGTTAAACATGCGACAGTACGGTACTGTTTTTATGACAACGGCTTAACTGATTTAAATTATTTATCCATTGAGTGATAAAACACGGACTTCCCACATACTACATAGATTGAAATAAAGATTAATTTATAGTTTACGGAGTATACGGTGCCTTGAGTAAGTTTGGCAGTGTTACTTCAAAAATATTCTAGAATTTTCTTGAAAACGATTTGAGTGAAAGAACTTTTCAAACCATCTACCGGTTCTAACGACAATACCACCACTTTTTTCATTATTTCGGACAAAGTAACATAATAATAACATAATAACATCCCAGAATCAGCTGTATTCGATACCTAACTAGGATTTAACTGTATTATAACTCCAGGAATCGACTCAAACCCATGTGAAACAATTCATTAAAATTGATCCAGCGCTTTAGGAATGTAAATACACGCATATGATTAACACACACACAAGAAACGTGCTTACAAAAGTCGTTTACAAATAAATAAACATACAGGTGAAGCTAATGAAAGCATTTTTAAAAGTATGAACTTTGTATTTTTACATATGCCGTGTAAGCGACACCAATGCCAATCTAATAGCGTTAAACCATCAATATTATTAACCTTCAGTTGGTGTTTCTTACATTCTTGTAATAAAATGAGATACAATTTAACATTAGAAGTAACAATTTAAACAAGTAAAAACCCGATTGCTAAAAGACCATTTAAAAGTTATGCACTAAAAAGAACGAAACAACACGAGCTCCGACATAAACATGACCCAATTTTCCACTATCGAAATTAATTTATTATACCTTAGTTAATTTAAATATGTAACTTTTATATGTTTTTATAAATCATTTTTAATCTTATTGTGATATTTTAAGAACTTTGCTAAAAAATTAAATTCTTCTAAAATTAGTTACAACTGCAATAACTAAACGTTCGTGTTGGGAATAAAAATACATTCCTCCGTTTTATAAACTTGTCCTAATGTTGTGTGTCAGATGTACGACAATATTATTATATTACTATGAAAATTAAATTAAATAAAAAACAAAAATATATTTCAATCAAAATTTAGAAATGAGTTTACTACTGTATGTCGCCGTTAAAAACAAACATTTTTTTTTCCTAATATCAACTCATTAGTGACTTAATAGCGAATGAATTAATATAATTTTTTTGTAACTTTATTGATAGATCAAGATGACCGTAAATAGAAAATTCTGATTTTAAAAATTTGGTAACACGCGTTTTGTTGACAACAAACCTTTGCAAACAAACATACAAGATACGCGCACAAAACATAACACTCCTTAACAGTCGGGTAAAAAGATCAGGCCATGTCATTATTCATATCAGTATATGAAGTTATTTCATATCCAAACATCATCAATCATAGATGCTTAATAATTATCAAGTTAGTAATTAATTAAGTAATCACTATTGATTGATTATTTTGAGTCAACTGTTTTGCCTGCAATAAAAATGGTTAAAAGTTTAACCATTCGCTCAGTTGCTGATAAAGTGGCCACAATGAGGTCGTTTTTACTATTCTGTTTGTCCTTATATATTGTGTCTGCTAAACATGAAATTTACGATGGGTAAGCATTTTTTAATGTATTAACTTGTTTATCTACCATATTTGTATATTATCGTTAGTAGTAATCTCTTCTTTCCAACACAGAATAGATAAAAGTATCATCATTTAAATAAATAATGAAAGTGCAATTTAGGACTGTTAACGTATTATGGACTATTTTTGTCAATATTTAAATAAACCTTGGCTTAGTACTTACTTAGAGAAATTAGTATATGTTTACTAGCAAGAGTTTATTTATAAAAGACCATCCTTATGCACTGCAAACTGTTTTGAGTCTCTGTATCCCACATTAAACAACTTAATGTTTTTATATAACGATTAATGTTATAACCACAATATCTACATAATTGTTATAGTTGTAAAAAACTACCTCGAAGTTCTAGTGGTTAACGATAAGACTGCCGATCAACAAATCTCGAATTCAGTACCCGGAGTTGGGGCAAAAATTGTTATGGAATTTTTCTGGTTACAGAAATATTTAGTAACAGCCCGTATTTCAGATCTTAACCCCCGTGCCTCGGAGAGCACGTAAAACTATCGATCCTACGTCTGATCCTTTCCCGATCATATTGGACAACCATGCCATCGTGAGAGTGGGGAACAGAGAGTGCACCTATGTTTGCGCACCCACTTGTACACTATAATATCTCGTGCGTAGTTCTAATTTCCGTTGAGACTGGCCGCTGTGGCCGAAATAGGCTTCCCAGCCGAATATAGTGTACTTTATTTTAAGTCTTAAGGTGGATAGGTAGATAGATATACATCTAAAGTGTCACATTAAGACAAGAATAAGATCGTTTAAAGCCCATAGCCAAAAAATCAGTATAGTGACCGCGACTTTTGGATTCTATTCATGCTTGCCGTTAGGCAGAGTAGAGTCACTATGGCAGGGTCTTATTTAAAAAAAATCAAGATGCTGGCTTGTGGTAAGTTATTTAAAACTTAAATTAATTAAATCTATAGTTTTGACTCCGTATTAATGTATGAACACTCTGCTTTCTAAGAACCAAAATCTTATTCCATACTATACTATACCCGCCCAATGTAAGTATAACAAAAGTCAATTATTGTACCTTCTCAAACAGTCTTAATAGTCAAAAAATGCCCCATTCGACATTCTTTATTCAACAGAGAGTAGAAGGCATAGTAGAGTCATTTTGGTAGGCTTCCTTAAAAAAAGGCAACTCTGCTCTATTGATGACTTTGATAGCACACCGGAAAATGTGTTTAAATTTTGTCATGCAGATCTCACTTATATCTACGTTATCTGTCTATCACTGTCAATACTCTACTTTTCTTTTGAGTCAAAATTAGGGAGTTACAACCGCCTTTATAAAATTTCAAGTAACCACATATTTTTATTTTTTTTCAGATATGTTGTTTACGAAGTATACCCAAAAAGCGTAGAAGAAATTCAGCTACTTAATGATGTAGTTAACGAATTGGAGTTAGACATTTGGACATATTCTAACTTAGTCAACCCCGGATCTGTTTTTGTATCAGAACCTAAAAAAGCACCATTCGAAAATGCTATGAAATCTGCTGGAATACCATGCAAGGCTACCGTTCAGAACGTCAGAGAGTAAGACTATTTTTATTTTTATGAGATTATGTTTTTATGTATTGAACATGTCATTGTCAGATAGGTACTTATTACGATAACACCTCAAACCGTTCTCGGTTTATACAGGTTAGTTTATCTGATATTTTAAATTACTATTGATATGTAGGATTATATTTTATCAAACTTATGGAGAAATAGGTACCAGCTGCCGGTTAAAGTGCAACATAATTATATAGGTATACTAGCTAGCCCAGCGAACTTTATACCTCAAGATTTTTTGTTTTACTTTACTGCAAGACTGATTTGTGATTTGACTGAACCATCCAGGGCACCACTTAAACGCATTTAAAAAAAAATCATTTAAATTGGTCCAGCCTAACCGTTTAGGAAGAGTTCAGTGACATACACACGTACAGTAGAATTATATATATATATAAAGAGGTATAGCACGTTTTAGACATTGATATTGTGAGATATAAACAGTTACAACATTTATCTTTATGCTTTGTTGGATTTAATATCTTTGTTACTATGTTTTTGTTGTTTTATCGTAATATTAGTGGTAGTATTGTTATATAACCATCCTCTTCTTTAAGGTTGCTGGAGTTAGAAGATCAGCAATTAGCAGCTGCCGCTGACTCAACGAGAAATATCGGATCTCGGCTTTCACTTAATCAAATTTATACGTTTGCACAGGTAAGAATCATTCAAAATATTTGCTATTGCCATAAACAATAAAACAAAATAATCTCTCTACATGTGCACCTACACTGACAACATTTTCGTGTCGCAGACGACCTTACAAAGATACATGAAATAGATATACCACCCATACACAGAACAATAATTTGTGGACCACACAAAGTGTTGTCCCATGTGGGATTTAAATCCACAACACTCAGGGCAGTCGAAATCGGTGAGGTGGTCGCTTAAACTACTACGCCAACCGTGCAGTCAGAGTTTAATTGCCACCCATTTGTTTTCTGACGCTTAATTTTATCAAAGTTAGAAGGATTATAGACTGAGAATGAGGTGTTTTATCCACCTAAAGACGAAGAAAAAAGTAATAGATTTATTTCCAAAAAAAAATACTGATATACCCATAATTTATTTACACATATTATATTTAACAAAAGTAGAAGAAAAACGAAATAGAAGGAAGAGAAAATAATGAAGATACAGATTAGAAACAGACAATAGATGGAATTTATTACACTTTACCCATTCCATTAAAAATGCTAATCCCAACATTGTCACTAATTTAAACCTAACTTACCTAACCTATTGTCTTATTCTTAAAATTAATCCCAGTTTTTCTTAAAACGCAAGAATTTACTCCAATAATCATAATTAAATATGAAAACACGACGAATGAAAAGTTTGAACTACAATGTTCTTCTTATATATTTTGACGTTTCTTGTTTCTGTTTAAAGGTCACTGACTACTTGGCTGACATTGCTAGAAGATTCCCCAGAGTTACCAGGCTTGTTAATGGAGGAAATAGTGTTCAAGGTCGACCTATTCAGTACCTGGAGATCTCCACAACAGGAAATATTTCAGTAAATCGTTTAAGCATTATCTTTTTGAAAAATAATTCAAGTTTTTGTTTCTTTATATTTAGAACTAATTTTCGTAATAGATACGAGTATGAATGAATAGATAAAAGCAAATTTAATATATTCTCAGCTGATAGTTTAGATCCAAAAGTATTCGGACCACTGAGTTAAAAAATACATTTAAATTCTTTCTGTAGTATAGAAGAACATTAAAATTTACAACTCTATGTACTACGTACATGCCACTAATAATTTTCTTTTTTAGAATTCGCGCAAACCTATCATCATGTTGCAATCCCTCCTGCATGCCCGTGAGTGGGTAACTCTGCCGCCAAGTCTTTACGCCATTAACAAGTTAGTAGTTGACGTGACCCAATCTGATTTGCTTAATAACTATGACTGGATCGTCATGCCTGTCGCCAACCCTGATGGATACGAATGGTCACGTACAAATGTAAGTAGATTCGTAGCATATTATGATATGCATACAAGAGAAAGTTAAAACAATGTTACTCCCAGAATATATGGTGTAATAAAATAATTTCTTGTTAGTTATCAGTATAATACAACATGGATTAGATAAATATTGTTTTCTATTTTTAGGCACGCTTTTGGCGCAAAAATCGACGATCCGGCCTAGTGACCGGCAATGCTTGTCTTGGTGTAGACCTAAACAGAAACTTTAACGTAAACTGGGGTACTGCATCAAGCTCAAGTGTGTGTTCGGATACATTCCATGGACGAGGAGCACACTCTGAACCTGAAACCCAAGCTGTCGTCAATGTTCTAAACCGATACAGAGGGCGAATAGCCATGTACATAGATTTGCATAGTGCTGGCAGCATGATTTTGTTTGGATGGGGTAATGGAACCCTTGTACCCAATGCTTTGTCGCTTAACGTAGCAGGAGTTAGAATGGCACAAGCTATCGACGCAGTAAAGTGGGCCCAAAAACCTAACTACAGAGTTGGAAATATTGTTGCTATCTTACGGTACACAGCTTCTGGTGGATCTAGTGATTTTGCACAAATAAGTGGAATCCCATTCTCTTACACTTATGAGTTACCAGCCAGGCTACGTTCTTCTGGCACAAACGTCTTCTTAGTAGATCCGGCCTTTATTAGACAAGCAGCGATTGAAACCTGGGCAGGCATTGTAGCTGGTGCGAGGTACATTTTGAATCAAATATAAACTTTAGGAATATAAATTTTCATAGAGATCGAAGTACAATTTTTTTATGAAATAAAATTTTTGAAGCACTGTATTCTTTATTATTACATATTCACACTATTTTCAAGCAATGAAAAAAGATTTGACTTCTTACGAAATATAACAAATACAAATATTTTATTAACAATGAAATCTATCTGCTGACAATTTCATATTATTTTCCATGTAGATAATATAAGTAATAACTCTTTGCCGTAGTATTTGACCTATAACTGACTTTAGAAGAAAATTAAAAAAAAACATGTGTTTCACAAAAAAGCAAATATATACACGTAGCCGAATTAGCGACATTTTACGAATTTATATTTCAACTATGAAACAATTTTATTTACAAAGCAAATCCTAAAGCTCGTTAAAAAGTGACGGTCATTCTTTTCTGGAAAATGTTAGAGAGTAATATGTCAGGACCCTTTTCAAATAAAACAGGAATTTAACTTCTGTAGAAAGATCATAGAATTTAGTACTTGTAATATTTTTATAATACTACTGTCCACGTTACATTGTATGTAATCATTTTAAAACACACCCCAACAGCACTTAGGCAAAAGACATCATATAATGTTTTATGTTTCCTGAAAATTATATTCGTTGCGTCCGGCAAAGTGCCATCAGATAAACCTAATAGCCACAATGCTTTGTACTCTACAAAGTATCGTCCGTAATATTTACCATTATATTTTTGACTATCTACCACATTAGCATTGGAAGAGCTAGACAAGATAAGTGCATAAAAAGATGTCTTTCTTGCTTCAATATATATGCATAAATGTTTATTATGAACAGTTTGATTAATATATGACTTGTTTGCCCGCACTGCCATAAATAAAAACACTAAGTAGCGCGCTCAACTGGAAGGATTTTTTGAAGTGAAAACTTCTGGAGCCAGGTTTGGATAGGAAGATAATTCATTTAAGTCGTCATCGACATGCACACATAACGTGTTAACGCTTGAGCCAGTCGTCAATATATAGGTATATATATATATATATATATATACATCTATTCACTGGTGCGCGCTCTGCCAGTCCACAAAATACAGATCGACAAATTTTACTTTAAGATCAAATAATTAATTTAAATATCATAAAATAACAACTGTGTTACAGTTTTAAATTTTGACTTCTGTTGGCATTCCTCGTGACTGCTTTCTTGTTTGCTTTTCGCCTAATGATATGGGTTACCAGAGCCCAAACCATCTTCCCCTTGACTGTTTAGGGGTACTCATAAACTCAAAAAGCGGCAATGTTTTTTTTATTCTTAAGTTGCGCGTGTCCGTAGATATTGGTAACTACTTACTATCAAGCGAACCTGTACTGTCTGCTCGTTATACTCTAATATTAACCTACAGCAACAAAGTTTAAACTTGGTATTGAAAATGATTCTAAACTAAATGAAAGTAGTAAAAACACTCTGTACTTCGACGATTATAAAAGTGAATTAGTAGCCAGAGATCCCATTAAAATTGTGACATTCGTTAAAGATATATTGGTCAAAACATGGTAACTTCATTTATTCACTTTCTAAAATATTATTTCTTTAAAGACTCGATTGCATTTCATTCAAAATTATATAACAGATATCCTGTAATTTTTTTAACTGCCACACGTTTGTGGAAAAACCAATCAATTCATTTTATCAATTTTCTACGAATTCTGTAAGTTGCTGACAACTTCTTAATTTCATTTTTGTCAATAAACTTTATTTGGATTATTATTAAGTATCATTATACTGAAATATGCAAAGTAAAACTGAAATCATTTAAGCCATTTTCTAGTGATGCACTTACCAATATACAGTAATTTCATTTTTATAATTTTTGTAAATTGCCCCAGCTATTAATAGAACACCTTTTGAATAATTATCGACATACTCAATTTATCGCCTAGTCCAAAGATTAAAACATATCTATGATATTTCCGTGTATAATCCACTTAGTAAGTCCTCATGTAATGATAACAATGATAACAAATAGTAAGCCACAGCTAATTTAAAACTGTTATATCAACCCTCAAGACGGTTGATCAGACCGTAACTCATAAAATCAGAATATTATTAAATTCCCAAAGTACTCTTTATAACTTTACGCTAAATTGGCAAATCATCTAAACAAATTTAACCAACACCCAACCTCAATTAACAAGCTTTTATCCATTGAAATAATTTAATTGATATCAAGTGATGTTCTTGTTAAACACTTGAATCAGTCATATTTCAAGGCCTTCAAACAATTTCTTCGATAAATCCAATATCAACTTCTGCTGTGGTAATCAAAAATCAATTAAAATACTGTTTTGTTTTCAGTTCCAAATATATTTTATTACTTTACTTAAGACAATCAGTATTTATTCCACGAAACTGGTAAAAAGTTAAACACCAAAATTTTTAGTTGAAGAGTTTTTTTTCTTTAAATATTGAGTGGGTATTCTCTATAAATAAATAATTTTATAGACAAACAAAAATCACGCTATGTATACTCATTCACAACGAAATAACTCCATTCACACAAATAAGCTAATATAATCACGAATACCAACATCGTTTACACTAACAGATTATGAGCCATATTTCCGTCGGTCATCACAATTGATCGCGGTTCGATGCCAGTGCAAAGCAAACAAAAGTTACAACATGTTGCTTTAACAGATTACTTGCAAAGATATAGAGTTGATAAATACAGGAAGCACATTAATATAATCGTAAATAGACATGTTTTCTCGAAAGAAATCTACAATTCAGCGCACTTAATGATCCGATTCCTATGGAAAATATTCTTGAACCTTGATCTAGTTCAATAATTTTAACAAATTTCGAACTCTATAATTGCAGACATTAATGATAAAATTAAAGGTGGCAGGAATACATTATTTACTGTCTTTTAAACTTCCGGGTATCATAACCTTTAATTATTTTTCCGGGAATTAACGCGCTTGCGCTAAATATTAATTATATACTTTTAACACTTAGTCGGTTTAGCAGCTTGTGTAAGCGATTGTCTATTAAGAGGTCTCCAGTTCGATTTCCCGATCAGGTTAAAAAGCGTTGTTGAGTTTTTCTGATTACAGAAATACTTAATAGTAGCCCGGAGTTTGGAAATTTGAATCTTAACCCCAGTGTCTCGTAGAGCACGTAAAGTCATCGGTCCTGTGTCTGACATCTACCCGGTCGTGTCGGATAACCTTTCCAACGCATTGTAAGAGCAAGTGCACAGAGAGTGCACCTGTGTTTGCGCATACACTTATGCACTGTAATGTCTTCTGCGCAGTTGGCTGGGTCTCCGTGGAGACCGGCCGCCGTGGTTGAAATTGGCTAAGAGATCATATACTGTAATAAAATTAACTTAGCTTATTAACTTCATTCTATGACTACAGCCTGCGAAACTTCAGACGTTTCAAAGATAATTGAGATAATATTCACGTTTTACTTATTTAAGCATACTTAAATACTAAAATGAACAATGTTGTCTCATCCAGTGTATTCTTCATCATTGATCTTCGCTATGCGGTCGTAAATTAAATGAATAACTCTTTCGCTGTCATGGCACTATGGTGGTTCTTTATGTTTTCACAATTTATCCAAAATTACAAGTATTACTAGCAATCTGTAACGTTATAGTTTATATACAGTTTCTTTTGATTAATAAACTTCTAATTTAAGTGCTATTTACCATTTACATGTATTCAGGTATTCAGTGTTTAATTTTTAAAGGAAAAAAAACAAAATAATAAAACAACAAAAAAGAGAAACCATTCATCAATAACACTTACAGAACAGTCGCAAGTCTAACAGTCAGAGAACCGTTCTAAAAACATTGTCTTAAGAGGTGTGATTATTTTAGATAAGTCTAATTTAGACAAGTCACATAACTTGTTCACGTAATAGATAGATCTTATGCAAAATAATCAATTTCTGCAGTTGGTAGTACTTCTGGCTTCATTTAAGGGTTAGGGAATTCTAACTAACCTAGTAGGGGACTCCCTTTTTTTTTTTTTTTTTTTAATGTGTGGAAACCCCCTCGGGTCGTCACCCCACTGGGGTTTACGGCGGGGTGGTGTGTCGGAATCGGACCGACTAAAACCACACGGTGTGCCACTCTGCTCCTGAGATAGGAGGGATCCGGGAACCGCTGCTATTACGACATCCAGATCCCTCCCAGCGCCTGCCCGCTACCTCGGGCACCATCTATGGGTAAACTCTCTATTTTAGGCGACGTACGGCACACGCGGACGTCGCCTCCTCGCGGCTGGCCATTGTAGCGGATGGAGGGGAAAACCCGTCCCGTCCACCGGCGGCCACACTCAAGGCGGCATGAGGCGCTGGTATGCGCGCCTCCGCCGCCCGGCTCGCCGGCGGCGAATTGGGTCCGAGTGGATATCGTCCTCCTGGGCCTTCTCCGCCGCCTCCTTCCGCGAAATTACGTCTTCGCAGAAGGTTGCGACCGCGGTAAAATAACTGTCGCTACCGACCATGGAGCGTATTACGGCCGGTAGCGAGAGATCTCCTCCAATAACTGCAGTGAGGACCCCACGCTGCGCCGCCCAGGCGGAACAAACCGCCAGCGTGTGCTAAGCCGAGTCCTCACTGCAGTCGCAGTAGTGACAGGCGGGACTCAATTCCCTCCTGGTGACCGAGTGCAGATACTTCCCGAAGCAACCGTGCCCGGAAAGAAGTAGGGGACTCCCTAAGTCAAGTACAACTTATTTAATAGGTCAGGAATCTATGTTCACCTTTAACTGCTCTATTTTTACTAGAAAAGTAACGTCTGTAATTTTCCACCTAACATACGAGTTTAATGGTAACAAGTGTTGTCTCGCACATCGCTCCTTGTCGTTGTCATTATATTGTTGTCGTCATATATGTTTATTCTAAACAGCTGACTTTATCAGTGAAGGTATTGACAAGGTGATGTGCCATTCAACCAATTTCTTGAACTCGACTTTTGAACTACGAAACCTGACTAGATTTTTACGATGTCATGAGAAAAAAGAATATTCACCTAGGATCTGTTGATTAAAGTAATTGTAATTCGTTACTTTCATTCCGGAAATTTTATCTTGTAAATTATATTTTACTGTGTGAAAGATAAACAAAATATTTTTTTTTATTCTAGATGGCTTCATAAAATTGAATTACTCATAATTTCTACTGAGTACACATTGAAAACTGCAGTATATTTGAAATACTGCAGGTAACTTATTCCAAGTTAGATATTGAAATCAATATAAAATTGATATGTTTCGGTAACAACAAAGTCATTGCTAACTATTTAAATATGAATTCCTTCTAATAATTTAAACTGTTAGATAACCTCGTTAGTTAAGTTTGACTATACGGTTGGGCAAGTGGTTTAAGCGATTGCCACGCCGCTCTCTACTACGCTAAGTATTGTGGATTCAAATACCACACGGGACAGCACTTTGTGTGATCCACAAACTGTTGTTCTGAGCCTGGGTGTTCTTTGTGTTCCTTTCTTGTATATTTGTAAAGTTCCCCGTGACACAGGATTTATTCCAAGTGCGGGCATTGTCTTTAAAAATAAGAAAAAATATGATTTTACTTTAATTTTTATAAGTATTAGATAGTAACAAAAATCTAAGTAAGCAACTGCAAAAGGAAAATGTGATTTGGAATATCATTTACAACCCTAAGTGAATTACAAATTTAGAATTACTTTTGAAGTTCCTCTAAAATGTATGTAAATTTTACAATCTCAGCGAAATCTGTGGCTGAACCTTTGTTGCAAGGCGGAACTAGGCAGAAAAATGGACGTGAAATTTTCAGACCTTAAAACCCATCCAATGAAATTGCACTATTAATATTTTACGAGTTTTATATTAATCCTAATTATCAATAATTAACATTTATCATCATGTTTAAACATCTTAGAATAATAAAAAACATAGCATACAGCTAAATGATCACTAAGATCACTTTGTAACATTTAAAATATAAAATAACGTCGTATATTTTCACATTACCTTATTAGTTATAAGATTTAAGACGTAATGTCTCCAAAAAAATGGCACATTTTAAATCTGACGAAATGGCTCTTGCTAGCTTTGTATTATTCCACTCTAGGGAGGTAATTTGGCTCGAATATTAGACATCTTTAGATCTTAAAAATATATGTAATAGACTTATAAGCCTTACGTAAAGGTAGACTTTTGTACTACTAATATTTTTTTAGGTCTTAGGAAACCAAATATTTTTAAAATAAGAGTTTGAATTACATTAAGTTTTCGAACAATCACTAGTCGTCAAATGTTTCCCTTACATTCAAGTGGAGTAGGAAAATAGATCTTTCTCAGTAATTTATTTTAAAATTCTTTATAGTAAATTTTATAGTGCTTCCTAAAAGGAAGGAAAGAAAATACCAAGAAGTTATAATAAACAAAAAATTACACAATTACACATACGCATATTAGTAACTTCTGTGATGCAATTTTGACTAATATCTTAAAGTAAAAGCTACCAACACAAGATTGTCCCCAAATGCGTTTTGTGAAACTAAAAAATGTAAGAAAAATAGTCTGAGCAAATTTGCTCTATGGATATACCATACCAGACACTATCACACTCAAACATAAAAATTTCAAAAAACATATAGCTATTTAAAAAGACAATAACTTTGCCAACATCACTTTATTTTCAGGATATTATGCGTTAAGCACAACGCACACACGTATCTCCTTCTGTCAACCTAACGTCACAGTTACGATGGAGACAAATGGTTTTAGGACCACAGATAAATAAAACAGGTAAAAAATATTTTTAAATAAAAAGAGAACAAACAAGTACGCTCGTATTAAAATAAAGTTCAGAAGATGTTTAAAATCTTTTGAATCAATTCTTGCCAAACATTTACTTTTGTTGCAAATGTTGCTGAAAATGGAAATTTCTATGCAGTCAACCAATTATATTATCTGAAGCACTCATTATATTAAAACGCGTTAAGCGCCCACTGGTTTCAAATATAAAAAAGGGTTGTTGAAATTTATATTTAAAAGCATTATTCCTATTTTATCGTTACTGGTTTCAATAAATAAATTGTAAGGTAAATGCACTTTACACGACCGAAAAATACAAACAAACTACATACATCCTTGTGTACCGACCTATCAAACGAAACCATTATACGTGGCTGATTGAATGTAAGCACAAACCAAAGATGGCGGTAACCAGCAAATAGATTTTCCAACGGAAATTTTATTCAGCGCGAACTCTATTATAAGCGATTATTGATTCCGTGTTATTATTACATGGCATTGAAAAGAGTTAATTTATTTACCTCGAAGGTAATGAGGTCAGTGAGTCATAATGAATTTTGTACCTCAGAATATATTTATACAGAATGTGTTTTATTATCCTAACAAAATAAAAATATTTTTCAGTGTTGTGTAAATTCGTTTGTACGTCGTAGTTGATAAGGAACGGACAATCGTACTTTGTAGTTCTCATGATTGATATTCTTCTATTTAAAATAGTAGTTAGTCCTAAATCGTTTTTGCAATTCATAAATATATATAAGTAACAAAAAAGGTCTCTCTGACAGAGCGGTTCTCATAGTAAAGCACCAATAAGCAGACACCCGTATTGAGTCGATTCAGTGGTTTAGAAACAAAACAGCAGGGAAGACTCTTGGTACGTATGTAGTACGTAGTGATTTATTAGCTATAGATACTATATCTACACATACATAAAACTTATGTGGCTCGTTTCTTCAGATGAGTGATAAAATGATGATCCAGTTGCTTCGTCAGCTTTAGTCGTTATTCTTTATAAGTAGTCCTAAACACGTGTATATGTGTTGAATTTCAAACTAATACTAGGTCTCCATTTCCCACCAGACATGACTTAAACACTATTTTAAAATTTTAAAATAACAAAGAAGTATTGACGTGTCTTGTGATAAAAATCCCCTGTAACTTCTTATCGTATGGTTATAATCCCCTTGGGTTCGATCACAAACTACTGTAAAATGTTGGTAATAAAATCACAAAAAGTGATTTCCATCAAGAGATCCAGAAGGGTATAAAACGTTCAGTCCCGATGAAATTTAGTTTGACACCGTACCGCCCACTGTATGCATATAAAGCAATTTTCAATTGGCAGTCGCATCGGTCCCGTGTGGTACAAATAGTGCAATCGTTACGTACAGCGTGGTCGGTCCACTGGCTCGTAGCTATGTGCCGGCAAATTGACTCGTGAGACATACGACCGATTAGTTCTGCACTGAATTTCGTTATAAGACATTAAATTATGTTTTAAGTGGTTCTTTTAAGATGAATTGATGATCTACAATTACCTTTCATGATGAAGACTGTACTATTTTAAAACTGTACACTTTTAGTATCAATTTGATTTAATACTGAAAGGGTTTAAACAAGAAGTTTACCGATACTTAGACTTGATGAATTCTACTTTTCTACCTTTTAGCTCTATCGCCAGAACAATTGTTAAGCTAAACTTCCAAATTGATTATTATTTATTAATTATAATTATAAATTAATTATAAGAGGTATATCCTCTATCAATTCATATGTAAATAGATAAAAAATGTATTAAAAAAAAATTGTTGACGAGCTCTAGTATAATAACGTAATCTTTGCGTAAAGCGTAGAGCAAACGTGTTTTGGTATTTCCATCAATATTTTATTGATATAAATTATAATTTAAGGAATTATGACCACATTTCCACCTTATGGAATGTTTTGCCTATATATATTTTTAGTTCCTTCTGGTTCCTGGTCACAGTTAATGTATACGAAAATACTTCTATTGATAAGTTCTAACCACCTAAACTTTATTTCCTTTTATTTTAATTAATAAAAACCTGGCCATCCTCAGTGGAAAACTACTAAAAAATTACGTTAAAATCTCTGTAAAAATCTGTGGAGGAACAGGTGTCATTTCCCTTCGACACAAAGGGAGAATCCTCCGGCCAGGCAGGTGATCATGCCTAGCGAGCCGCGACCCGACAGTTAGTGTTGCGTTGTTGTCTTTACGCTAATCGCTGAGAGATTTCTATGTCGCGATACAGTATTAGTAGTCATTCAAGCTCCATAATGCTTTAAGCTCCGTAGCTCGATGTGTCTTCGGTAGATGGTGCTACAATGTCTTTTTGTTTGCACTGTTTGTGAACGTTGCAACAAATCTAAAACAGTCAAACTTAAATAATAATCACACTGATTATTGCATATGGTTGATTGCTTTTTTAACGGATGGAAGTAATTTTGTACCAATTAGCGAACATTTTTAGTGTTTTTTTGCATCTAATAATACAAACACGTATCAGTCAGAGAAAAAATACTGAATAGTTAATATAAAATTATACTAAATTTAAAACTAAAATAAAGAAGATACAAAGTAATAAAGTACCAAAGTAAAAAGTAAGAAAGTATTTTACTGATACAAGGTAAGACTGACAAGAAGCACAAATGCGTTTCTGTCCTTTACTTCCCCACCCCGTTTTCCCACTATCAGGGAACTGAGTTTAGATCTGCAGTAAACTCACTCACTCACTCACTCATTCAAGAAAATCTTGCAGAACTTTACACAAATTATAGAATACCTTTGTAGGTTGATATCTTGCAATAGGTCACACAAACAGTGCCTCCACCATCGCGACCTATATTCGTGACAAATAAAATGTTAAATTACTTATCGAGCA
Organism: Hypercompe scribonia; assembly: GCA_949316085.1. Lineage (NCBI taxonomy): Eukaryota > Metazoa > Arthropoda > Insecta > Lepidoptera > Erebidae > Hypercompe > Hypercompe scribonia. The sequence continues at coordinate 5,621,338 of OX438972.1, read as the reverse complement.
TCCGTATACACTCTTCACGTAATTGCCTCTCCATTCGACGTGGCACTCTAAAAATACTATGCATTTCAGATACGAACACTTTTTTGTGATGTTAATATATAAATTTTAAATTCGTCCTATTGTATAAAAGTTTTTTAACAGATTTTAACAGATTTTAGAACACAATAATTTAATTGTGATTGGAAAAAAAAAGTTAAGGGCTATTCTCCAGTTGGATACGCTTTGTCTAGGCTAAAGTGCACATATCACAAACAAATTAATGCGAAATTCTGTCAGGAAACGAGAAATTACACGAATAAAATAATGGATAATACTGACTATTTGAAGATCTGAAGAAAAGGGACTGAAAACTGTATTTACATTACCACTGAAAATTGTAAAAAATACCTAAAAGAGAAAACAGTAAGAGACGGCAAAATATTACATGAAAATATAAACCAAAGTCCTAGAATTCGTAAATTCACGAAAACGCTATGGATAAACCCAAAATTAGATATTGTCCTTTCTCTTGAAACATTACAGCTGATTTGCTACTCATTCATGTGTGCAACAATACAAACACAAACTAGGCAAGCAGGTCGTCAGGATTATAAAGCAGTCCTTAAACAAACACTTTATTGTTCTATATTGACAAAAACAGCACAAATTGTCTAAGAGTTTTGTCGCCCCTTTTATTCTGAGTGATGTGTACACATCGCTCAGCAATCAGCATTCGTAAGTTGACAAGGTGTGGGGCCACAATTTATTGGTAACATACTATGTTAACTTTATTTCTTCAAGGCTTATTATTATGCTTCCGGGCGTGTGTTAGCATGATTTAATAGTGGTTGTAGACAGTACGTAGGTTTAAGATTAACATGAAAGCTACTTGAGCGAATCATCATCATGATAATCAGCCTAACGCGTTCCACTACTGGACATAAGCCTCTCATTGCACGCCACTCTGATCAATTTTTGGGCTTCTCGTGTCCAACTCCTGCCAACCATCTTGCGCAAATCGTCCCTCCACCTGGCCTGTGGTCGCCAATCCTGTGGGCACCTAATGACTGGCGCTAGAAATATCCTACTTAATAGTGCATTGGTTGCCCGCTGTTTCATTTATTCGTGACAAGACTTAGCTGTTTATATATTAATCAAGAGCATTTTGTGTATTAAATAATATCCAAATGTACATAAACAAAAAAAAGAAACTTACGCCGCACAAAGAAATTATTAACCCTCAATTATAAAATGAAGATATGTATATATCTGAAACAAATAGATAATTCAACTGTGAACGTTTACTTTAAAGTTTTTATTTTAAAACTATTTTAAGCTCATTTTTCCAAGATACTCGAAGAGAAATGGAGTCTGTTTTGATGAACGTAGTGGAAAATTGTCTTTGCGACAACTTGTCGCTATATCACCCTTAAAATATCGAATTCGTTTGCAACTACTCTAGTTGTCACTCCAGGGTTTATCTAAAATAGTTTATTTTTAATAGTCTACAAAATATTCATGAAAATTATAAAGGAAACTTCTCATTATTAAGTTTAATATTCTATTGCTTTTAAAGGAAAATGACAAAGCAGAAGAAGTTTGTCAGGATCGTAATAAATGGAGATCAATTATGACATTATATGCGTATGTATATATATATATATATATATATCTTTACCCTCTTTATATATTTTTGTTGATTGTATATATTTTTTAAAAATAACAATGTTCTAGTAGACCTACTAAAAATGCGTAAAACTGTCGGAATTTATGATTGGAATAAACAGCAGACAATATGTAGCAAACCTTAAGCAAATGTTGGAATTAAGATGCTAAATCAAAAGAAAAAATCTCACTAAACGAAATCGAAGTCACTACAACTAAAGGCAGACAATTTTACAAGAGTCGCTCTCATAAGAAAAGCTTTAGTAACTTAATGCACATTTGCAGATTAACATGCATAAGGCGCTTATAATAAAAAATTAACAATGATAAACACACAGACATTCACTCAGCGATGTAGTATAATGGTGATATATCACAGAATGCAGTTTGTTTTTATGACGCATTTTTCAAAGTAAATCGCCTTTTAGAGAAAATCTCTGCGTGTAATATAAATAGAAGAAAAATGACGCTTGAAGTCGTTCATTTCCTTTGAAGACGTAGTGTTAAATAGATACCGTAGGAGCATTTACCTCAAACTAGAACATTTTAATTTTTATTTTAATTTCTTTCACTCGCTAAACTACAACTTGTCTGTTTGAACTTTTGAAATGTACTAAATAATGTACTTTTTGAATGTCTTTTCATAATTCCGCTAAAACGAATCGACAATTCATTAATGAACATGAAATATGTACAGAGTAGTGAATCTCAAATGCTAGTTATATGCTTCTGAAAGGGAAAATACACTATTTCATTATAATGTTGTTAAAACAAAGGCCGTTCGTAAAACGTGTGTGAGTTTGAAAACAAAATAATTTCACACCTCATATTATAACTTGGTGAATGAACAGTTTGAATATTTTTTCTGACAATACCCAACCAATTATTCTCTGTTGTCACACAGAATGATAAACAGCCAACACTTGCTGTTAAAGATAACAGGTAATGAATAGCGCACAAACGAAATAAATGTCCGTTTTATTGGCCAATTATTCGTTATTTAGCATCTGCACAAAAGCGATCCATCGACAGCTATAATATCCATTGGACTGGAACCACAGCTATTATCTATGCATATACTTTATTATCATGTTAATAACATTTAATTTGATTTATTCATAGGTTACTAGATTCCTTAGGTTCATAAAATAAATAATTTCATCATATAACGAGTTCACATAATAAAATGATTAATTCATGATGTACTTCTGTATTTCATGAAATAGTTGATAAAATCATGCTATTGTCTGATGTATGGACTAATGTCCATCAACGATTAGCGTTTGACGAAAGTTGTTGCTATAACCGCACGACTTTCAAAATACAAGTGTGTTTCAGCTTTAATTCAAAAATTTGAAGAAAGTAGCTTGCAGTGAATGGATTCAGATTGCTCAACACCGGGATAGTTGGTGCACCTTGAGGGAGACCTTCGTTCACCAGTAGAAGGCTATACGTTGCTTTGATTTTGATTAAATTTAGGATGATTAAACATTAATTCTACTTTAATCAACCAGTGTATTGCAAATCTGTTCCAAATGAATACTTTTGAAATTTTTAAAAACCAAATCTGCGGGCATTGTTCCTTGGTCCTGTTAAGAAATTTATTAGACCCATATTTCCAATCATTCCTAAAAATATCAATCTAAAACCTTTCGCAAAACTATAGTTATTTCACAAGTATTCTTAATGCCATATAGTTGCCAGTGAAACATTGACACATTTGAAGGCTACAGCTTCACTTACCCTTAACATGTACTAGTAGGTATGTGTTTACTAAAGCCGTCCCATTTAAAGGTATCTCGACAAACCGGCCCGTACCTTGAAGATGTCAAATTATAAACAGAACGAGGGTTGGAATTCTAAACGAGCTCACGTTTCTGCCAGCCAGAGATCGTGATAAAATGTAGCCACTCACTCGAGACGATGCTTAGCAAAATATTTAGAAGGCCATTTATTGACGTGGATGAATTTCTTTAGGTTGCTACAAAAATAGATTTTTTATAGAGGCAAGACGTAAAAAATATGTGATTTTAAGAAGACGTAGGAAAAATGTAGTTATTGCTTATATCTGAGTAACATATAGTATGTAATCATTTGTTAATGTGCAATCAGTTGTTCCTACTACCCAGTGTTCTGTTGCAGTAACAATACCGTCACGAGCATAAAACTGTACGAAATTTATAAGGCGCTAGCCTTGTTAACAGTGGAGAGGTTTTTCAATATATTAGAGACCGAACTTGTGGTCAAAGATTTAATTTCCAATATAACTTAAGCTGTAAACCCAAACAGATCATTATAAGTACTACGTGGAAGTAACTTGATATTATCATTATAATCAGCAGTAGAGAACAGTCCACTACTAGACTACATAGGCCTCTTGTTATAATGGAGGTTTTGACCACGCTGGCCAAACTATGTCTGGAATTTATGTCAAATTTGCCTTCTCTTTGCAATGATGTTGTCCTGCGTACATTGTGCCTTAGTCGGCACTCATGGGACGAATAGGGATAGTAGTACTCTGTATTCTAATCTGTCATTTTAGATTTATTTTATGAGTAAACTTTTCGTATTCCAAATTTTACATTTTCTTCCTTCACTGGTTGACAAATCTTTATCTGTGGAAGAAATTGTCACCAATGAAATTTCTGAACAAAATCGCTCTCCAAGAAAAAAGCATCGTCCAGTGCAATTGAGTTGTAGATATCCATAGGTGACGTCATACACTCCTGCAGGAGACTCTACGATGGAATTGTGCAGTCCATGACCCTTTATGGGGCCCCAGTATGGGGGGAGGTCCTAAAAGCCAGCAATATAGCGTTACTGCGACGGCCACAGCGAATGCTGGTCATCAAGATTAAAAAGCTAGGTATGGGGTGCGGGCTAGGTAACACAGAAGACATAGGCGCCGGAAATCATTAGACGATCTCCGTCCTCCATAAGCGCAGACCTGGGGGTGACAGATGAGGCCATCTATCACCCTAGTAGAAGCAGACCGGGGTGGTAATGCGAGCGCTACGGACTGCAAGCACCCATTCGGAGGAGGGGGGGGGGGTTGAGGTATAAAGAAACCATGAGGTTTCCACACAGGAGGGAGACACTCGTACACTCGCGGACAGTCGTAGATGGCCCTAGGTCCGTCGGGGTTCCAGGGATTTCCTTACTAGGGTGCACCTGGTCCCCTGACCACTAGTACCTGAGACGGCATGCGGCTTTTGGTCGATTCGAGTCCGACCACCTTTCGGTGTTATCCATGGGGATTTCCGCACAGTACAAATAAAAAAAGAAGAAAAGGTGATGTCATACAATTACTATCAGTTGTTCTGGCTAGCTATTTACCTCCTATATAATAAATAAAGTATTCCTTAAATTCTTTTGGAACAAAACTTCTAATATGTTATTAATTCTGTATAAATTCTTATATACCGTCTGAGTATGAAAAATAACAGTTGCGTAATTTACACCCGTAATCAATACTATTTATACGTTTTATTGCGATATATATATATTTTAATAAAATTGTAATTGACTATTAATCGTAATGAGTTCCGATTGCGATTATATTAATGATATTTCACGACATAACAATATCCATATTACGACACGGTTATTGCAAAAATATAGTTAGCCACTCTATAGACTGACTGCTGGAGTGAATTCCTGGACCATTACTTTATTAATAGTTAACATTAAAATGCAAGTGTAATAGGTGAAAAGAAAAACAACTATACCCACACATCACAAGCTTTACTTACTCTTTTTAAATCAGTCAAACAACTATACAATTTCGAGTACTTCTCACTTGCCTGTTCTTCAGAACATAATCAATCGGAATATCCACCGGACTATCCTATTAATGTCTGTCTTGTTATCTTCTATTGTCAATTCGTATTGCAATAATTTTTCAGTCTGTTCTTTAAATTCCAATCACTCTGCCCTCTTTCAAGTCAAACAGCCCCTGAGTTCCTTTTTCTATCAACCAATATAACACTCCAAATAATTTTAATTTATTGCTACAACATCTCTTTTTTCTTTTCTTTTCTATTTTAAGAGCCGTGAAAGTGATTTTACTCTGACTGACGGAAAGCAGGTATAGAATCCAAGAGTTGTGGTCACTGTGCTCATTACGAATGCAGATAATAAAGTATAGCGACCCACACTATGGTGGGCTAGTAAGATGCTTCTTTACGCCCCGCTTGAAGACGTAAAAGGCTTGGCAGTCATTGTGACTGTACTCACACATTTACTACGATAACTGACACCCCTGCATCAATGGGCCTCCGGTTTCACACTCGCTAATTTTAAGGTGGTCTTCTGGCCAGTTCCAGCGGCAATTAACGTGGCTCTACTACCTTGTACCAGAATACTACCAGACACGATTATTATTCTCGTACAAAAGTATTAGAAGATGGCAAAGTTTGTTATGAACATGTACATAATCGCACGTACGTTTTTCTTAATTTTGTAAGTCAACCAATTTCGAACACTGGACGAACAGTTATAATATTAATTCGAATAGATGCTTGGTTTGTAAAAGCGGTACCCGAGTTAAATATGTAACTGAAAGTTGTATTACTCTGTGTTTCAAATCTAGGGGTGATTATACTTCCCTTTGACGCTGTAGTAAATGGACTTTTGAAGAGTGTAATGCTAGTGTGTTCAATCGCTCGTAAATCTACATGAGCAGATTGTCAGCTTGCACCTGATCACCGAGTCTACATTCACAGCCACATGTTACGAAATACAAAATGATACAATTATGTTTTTGTCTGAATTGTTTAGATTCAATTTCGAGCCAACTTTTAGGGATATTTTCTGTATTTACCTTCTTTTTTATATATTTTTCAGTAGACAAAACTATTCACGGGTAAAAAACTAATTAACTTATGAAATGGTGCCAAAAACTACAAAAGTAAGTTAACATACTTTTGCTTAAATTTCTTAATTTTTTTGCCTAAGGAACGTAAAAAAATGAACCGATTGTAAAATAGAACGATTACTGGCATAAGATATTTTCTTTCCTATCCTAGCAACACTTAACTAATGTCAACCTCATAATGCCGATGTTGATATTGATGATGTTCGATACCCTAATGAGACAAGACTTTGTGTAAACCATAAATTGTTATTCTGAGTGTTCTTTGTATCTATTTCATTATTGTAAGTAAGGTTCTCTACCACACAGGATATATTCTTAGCGGAGAAATTGTATTCTTTACGAATAAGAACACCATAAGAAATTAAGGCGGGCTGTTAATTTTTGAGTAAATAACCACTATATTTCAGTAACAACAATTTGAAAATGAGTTATAAGAAGAGTCGACCTAACTTATTCAAAACCATCGATATGACTAGGCATGGTGTAGTCAGAGCTAACTAACTAGTTAGAAACCGTCATAAATACCTACTAAACAAGGTTGACTAAGATATTTATAAAGGTATTTTAAACATTGTTATTAGTTAACAAGTTTCCTGTAACAGCCCTTGACTTAATTAAACAAATTATGACAAGGAGTTCTCATTAAACCAATACTTCATAATATGTAATAAATATATGTGATTCAGACGTTGACATGTGTTTTGCCTGTTTCACATTACCGGTAGTAATTATACTTTTATACTTAAAAAAAAGAATATTGCTTTGAGGTATTTTACTGTATATTCGTCTTCTGCAATATTTCATAAAGAAAATAAGCACTATCTTTTCCAAGACAGTATAGTCTGAATGATAGGGTTACCTGTATCCACTTTTTCCAGTTCTTGGGCACAGAATTGAAAATCTCGCATGTATTATCTTCTAAAAAATCTTTTTTTGTCTCTGCGGCAAATCCCCCGGATATCACTGGTGGACTCCAATCGGATAAAAACCTTCGAAAGGAAACCTCTGTAATTTTTTTTTTCTATCTCAAGGGCCTGCCAAAGTAACTTTGCTTGACGGGAAGCATGAATAGGATCCAAGAGTTGTGGTCACCATACTCATTGCAAATGCAGGCACTGTAATATGGGACCCACACTATGGCGACCTAGTCAAATGATTTTTGACGCCCGCTTAGGGACGTAAAAGCCATGACAGTCATCGTGGCAGTGTAAGGTTCACACAGTTACCACGATAACTGTTACCCCTGCATCAATAAGCCTTGACGTACTTCGGGTCACCTGCAGTTTGTAGAAGGCTCACTCCTGTGTGGGAGGTCTTTCACTAGTCTTTCGCTTTCCAGAGGTGATAGGTGAGATCTTTCACCCTCAGGCTTGCTCTTATGAAGGAGAAGGTCGGAAATCGTCGAAAGTGTCTTCAAGTATCATAAACATGTACATAATTGGTAATAAACTGGTAAGTAAAGTAAAATTAACTCAATAACAATCCATTCCCACACGTACAATATTATTAATAGGCAAAGCAAATTGAAATCAATACTAAAGTATTATCGATGTTATATTTCAAAGTGTAAAGTTAGTAAAGTCGACAGCTGTACCCTTCAGATATAAAGTCCTGGGTGCTTGATTGATGAAGCTGTCCCGTGCAAATCGATGCGATATGTAACTTTGTCAATATCATGTCGCATAAAGATGATAATACCTTTTTTTATATTTTTACCAAAAATGAAACTAAACATCATATTTATATACAAACATGTATAAAGTCACACCTATTTCCTAGTGGGGTAAGCAGATACAATTGGTCTCAATTTACTTTGATTCTGACAGAACTCTATATCTTATATAATCGTTTGCATGTAAAAAAAAACTACGCCATCTTCTCAGAATTCTTTCACATAATCTTCACAGTTATTTTTTATCTCTACATTTATACTATAAAAAAGTATATATGTATTTATATCACTTGTCTACTACTTATAGTAGAAGCTCTGTTTAATTTGGGACAAGATTCTGTGGCGAAATATAGTTATAATATAATAAAAAAAGAAACTTACATTTGTGTCTACTACTACATGTAAATTACTCTAAGTTTTACAAATAAAACAATTACACGATAAAGTACATAATTGTGATCAAACAATATTTACAGCATATAAATGTCCTTTTATATTTCAGTAAATTACTATGAGAAACATGAAGCTCTTGAATATGTCATAGAAGGATAAAATAAATCTCGTTAAGCATGTTACACATACATAGGTCTATGCATATGAAACCGGTATTATTTTAAAAAAACAAACACATTTATTTCAAGAGAATGGTAATAAATATTTCAATTAAAGTAAGCGCCCTCGCTAGCTACACATTTTGACCACCTCTCAGGCAATTTATTGATACCTCACCGAAAAAAGTCTTCGTTTTTTGAAGCAAACCAGTTATCGAGCCATTGCCCAACATTTTCGTAAGAAGTGAAGCACTGTTGGCTAAGTGCGTGCCCCATCGATGCAAATAAGTGAGAGTCAGATGGAGCCAAGTCTGGTGAGTAAGCGGGGTGGGGTAGCGGTTGTCAGCGGTACGACTCAACTAATTCCCGAGTCTGTTTTGTTCGGTGTGATAGTGCATTGTCATCGAAAAAAATCAATTTATCATGCCTATTTTCATATTCTGGGCGTTTTTGGCCCAGGGCACATTTCAAATTCTCCAATTGTTGTTGGTAGCGTTGACCATTAACAGTTTCGCCCGGTTTCAGAAGCTCATACCAGATTACACCACGCTGATCCCAGAAAACACAGAGCATTGTCTTTTTTCTGAAGCGATTTGGCCTTGGGGTCGATTGTGCTGGTTGGCCAGAGTCTACATACGATCTCTTGCATTTAGGATTAACAAAATAGATCCACTTTTCATCGCTAGTAACAATCCGATGCAAAAACGACTTCCTTTTTTGTCTGGCGAGCAGCATTTTACATGTTGCTTTTCGGTTTTCCTGCTGTCTGTCGTTCAACTCATGTGGCACCCATCTTCCGGTTCTCATAATCTTTCCCATGGCTTTCAAACGTCTAGAAATGGTTGCCTGGTTCACATTTACTTTTTCTGAGAGCTGTTTTTGCGTCTGACTATCGTCCTCATCCATTAAAGCCTGCAATTCGACGTCCTCAAATATTTTCGGTGGTTTGCCGCGGTCAGCGTTTCTCACAACAAAATTACCACTTTTGAACTTGTTGAACCACTCATTGCACTGCGTACAACCAAGAGCGTGCTCTCCGTAAGCTTCGACAAGCATTCGATGAGATTCTATAGCCGATTTACTCAAATGGAAGCAGAAAATGAGTGCTCCCCGCAAATCGTTGTTTGAAGGCACGTATTTCGACATTTCCGAGAGCGAAAAAAAACACGATGTTGTATAAAACTTGATGTGTTAGGTATTGGATATTGTTGACAGATCATATTACGCCATCTAGCGCCAATGGTAAGTTTTAACTGTTCCTACAATTGTGTCTGCTGACCGCTAGATGACAATACCGGTTTCATATGCATACACCTGGTACACTTACGTTCCTATAAAAATGTAATAATTGCAAGAAGTCCAATGCAGACAAAAAAGAATTTATGACATTATTTATTGACATTTACAAATGTCAAAGAACAATCAAAGACTGCATTTTACCAAGGCCTTTATTTAAATTATAGGCGATGTTATATATTCGTATGTACTGCTAAAATACATAAAGTATTAGAGTTAAAACTGAGTCTAACTAACTTATTGATTTCGCAAAAGATTACTTTGAAGAAGTCAACTGCTAGATGGGTACTTTAAATTTAATGTAGACGTCATTGCTACCTCTATTTAGGGTCATCTACACTGAAGCGAGTTAAAGGTCTGTTTTGTAAGGACCGGGTAACAATGGGAATGCACGAGTGAAAGGAACTTTCTTCTTGGTATAATTCTTGCTTATTTTTTATTTTATCGTAAATGTTTGTTAACTTTGTAAGTGACATACATATATACACTTTATAAATTCATCTTAAACAGTACTTATACATGTAGATAATATTTATTTATGTTATATAATATTATTTGAACCCATAAACAAAAAAAAACATTACCATAATATATTTATGTAATAATATTTGTCTCAATATATACCCACTAACATAAACAAGAAATTATAAAATGCGGGTAGACGTAATTAGAATATTTTTTCTTCGGTACCTGACAACAGTTACAATTAACTATCACGATTAATGTTTTCGATATCTTACTATAAAGAACGCGAATAAAAATATGCTTACAACGCACATACGTTAAATGTATACATGTTTGAGTAGCGTAATCGTCGTGTTTTGTTTGTTGACTATCTTTCTAACTTTTATTGTGCTTTCTAAGTATATACTCTGTGTTTTACGTGTGGTGAACTTTAAAGTGTATGTATAATCAAAGGATTGTTTACTTCTCTTACAACCGTAAGTAAAACCATACCCTAAAGACCTAGCACTTTCTTAATTTCTGTAAAAAAAACAGCAGTATTATATTTGTGCTGGCACTTTTATGTATCTATAAATTTGAAGATACAAAATTGGATAAAAACATTAAGTAACTAATCCAAACAAAACAATTTACTGCACTTTTTGGTGCTCCACGTTTTAATAATAAATGAATGAACTAACCACTCTATATCATTACACGCTCTCTAAAGTACGTTAGTAATGAAAACAACAAACGGGACAAGATTTACGTTCCAAACTACGGACAGATTCTGTCTATCAGCTGTCTAACAAGTAGTTATAATTGTCCCTATTTGTTCTAAAAAATAGGAGGTTGTAGGAACACATGGTTTTAACATTTCAGTAATGCGTACTTATCATAACATCTAAGTTTATTTGTTTTTAGTTAGGATTATTGTTGGAAGTTTACCATTAGCATCAATAGTCTGTAAAGTGACACTAACAAACTCTATAGTTATCTACTTTAGTGAAACCTTAGTTTGCTATTGCAGAGAGAAAAATCTCAAAATCAGTGGCCATTAAAGGCATTACAATTAACATGTATCTACTATGACACTACACCTCAACCTGAAACCAGTTTAGAAACCAGGCAGTTTTTAAAACTACAAGAGCATGGTTTTGAACAGGGAGAATTTTCTTCAAGAAATTGAAATTACACAGAATTTTTGTATTTTAGCAGGAGAATATGCTACAAGAATGGCCAAAAGTCCAGCAAGGACAGATAATTGTCTATAAAGTGTTGTTTGATATTTTTAAATATTTAACCGTTCAATTCTAAACTCATCTTACCTTTTCGCTAAATATATATTAATATATATACCTGCTAATTTGTTACAGCACAAATGAAGATGAAGATGATGAATTTGAAGATCGTCAATTTTTTTATTTTATTTATTTTCTTCTTAAAAAAATATAACACCCGCACGAAGAATAAATCCTGTGTCGCAGGGGGCTTTACAAACATACAAGAAACGTAAACAAAGAACACAGAACAACAATTTGTGGACCACACAAAGTGTCGTCCCATTTGGGATTTAAACCCACAACACTCAGCGTAATAGAGAGCGGCGTGGCAACCGCTTAATCCACTAGGTCAATCATGCAGTAATATTGATAATATTATTTTTAAATTATAAGCAGTCATACGTAGTCACGAATCCTCTTCAAAAATGTCTTCAAGGACGGACTGAAATTATCTGAACTATCCAAATACATAGTGCAATTGTCAAGTTGTTGAGGGTTTCTAAAGCTATTAGTATATAATAAACATTAAAAGGTGTATAATAAATCAGAAACTCCAGTTAAGAAAGCAAACAGTTGTCAAACATACCAAGTTTTGTTATGAAACTAAATGAAGTGCTAACGGCTACGTGTTAATATCGTGTCCCGTTTATATAATAACTTTTGTGACAGTCACTCTCGACTTTGTTAAATAAACTGTAGAAAGTTGTAGAAATTTGAACAGTAGAAACTGTCATCATGACATAAATGTCCGCCGTAGGTTCTTATCGTTTAAGATCGTTACTTAACTTGTAAATCGGTTGTTTACGTAAAAAATAAGAAATAAAACACAGATTTTTTGTTCCTCAATTTTGTATCCCACTGTCAAATTTCCCGGCGATAACCAATTTGTCTTAAACTTGACTTCCTCGAGCTATAATATGTTAAAAGAAATATCAAATCCTATATCCCTGCATTTAATTCTCTTTCAATATTTACTGCTAATTTTCACAAAACGGCAATGGACTATTTTTAATACGCTCTGCCTCTTTCGAGTAAATTTTAAAAGTAAGTACAAGGTTCATTTAACTTAGAAGGCTATTACTGTAACTATAATAAAATTATAAGATATTATATAATAAATTTCCAATTAAATAATGCATCACAATCAGGTCCAATTGCTTAAAAATAAACTCCCATTCTCATTCGTAATATGCTCTCAGGTTTTATCAAATGACCCATATAATGACAAACTATCGCATCGCGTATTAGTCATTTCAATGTCATATAAAATTAAACACGTGATATCTGAATCACTGCCGCTCTGGCTGGACCAATGCAATCCGAACGATCTTATTACTTAAGTATTTTACTAAATGATTACTGATTTTACCGCAAAAATGCAGTCACAGCATAAATTAAACCACTTTGTTAGATTTTTTTTTTAACGTAAAATGGATCTAAACTTTGAAATGTCGACAACATTAAATCAGCCAGTACTTACAGTCTAATTTATCACTCGTAAAATACATTGAATAACAAAATATTGCCTAAGCACTAAACTAAATAGTCTATTTTACTTTTAAATTAAACAAAAAAAATAATTATCGTTCCATTTTATCGTCGACACGTACGCACGAGTTTCAATGTTATAATCATAGAATGTATAACAAATAATCAGATTTAAGTTTAGAATGTTACATTCTAAATTTAAATATAGTGGATAGGGTACCCACCAGAAGTGCATAGGATTCCTACCAAGGCCTTAGGGCCCCAAGCCAACCTCACTTGTAAGGTAAGTGGTGCACCTGCTGATCGGACGACGGACGGACGAGGCTTTGGTAAACAAAACATCGCGATTAGCGGCAATGGGCCCGCCACCTATTACGTGGGATCAAAACACTCGAGAAAAGTGTGCATTTAATATGCTTAACCCTCCTGGTAAACAGGTGTAACTTTGTATATGTGTGTATGTATGTTACATTACTTTTACTAAATTTGTTTATAGTGTATTTTATATCTAACACCTTCACGCTGAGGATTTGCAGATGTACACTTATGCACTGGACAGTATATTGTCGAATGCGATTTAGAGCTTATATGTACGTGAAGTAGCGAATATGCACTCAAAATTAATCATAGAGAATCACAGGTATGTGTCATTGAGAGTCACATATTTTCTGCTGAAATTGATTGGTCACTATTGGTCTTCTTGTTCAATTTAGAAATAAAATTATCCCAATTAGTAACCAAGTTAAACATTAGGGAATTCTAATGGACAGCACTTTATTTTGGGCATCTCAGATTCAGGAAGTGAGCTGTACACTGCATACGATTGTCTTCAAAACTTTTGCATACGATTCATATTTGAATAACGCAAATATTATCACTTTTCTCACTTTCGTAAAAATCTGAAGTGGTTTTCAACCTAATTTCGTTGGAATACTTATTGATATTGATATCCTTACCATTCTGTTTGATATTTTATTTAATCCATCAACTCTTCTTTACTTCGAAAAACAATTTAAATTCCTTCATGACACATTTAAAATACCTGAGATCTTCTGAAAACCTAAGATTGGAAATACTAAAACATTCTACCAACTTTTAACTTACTTTCTGTAGAAACTGTACGTTTATGAAATGCCTTACCGATTTCTATCAGACGTGCGCAATCTAAGTATTACCACGTTCAAAACTATGTAGTCTGAGCATTATCTGTCTCTCATAGTTAGAAAATAAAGTATGTTCGCAAGTAGGTTATAATTTATATATGTATGTTTTTTTTAATTAACGTTTCATATATTCATTTACTTGATTAGGAAAATATATGTATGATAAATTCAAATATTTCGTAAGTATACTTCTTAATTATTACTCGTACTTCTACTCGTATATACCTAGCACCTGCTTAAAATGAAATCAATTCATAAAAAGGTTGCCTTGAAGAAATTGCTATAAGCAATAAAGATGCCCTTAGTGCATCACTTTTGTTTTTAGATTTACAACAGTATAATGTTTGTAAACCCTGGAGTACAAATGAAGTATTAACTGTCTATCCATATTATTTTTCTTATTAGTTCAGACTGGCTTTACACATTTTTTCGTCTAACTCCTTTTCCCAAAAAAAATTGGGGTTGATTTTAAGTCTACTACGATATGTGTTACTTCAATTTTTTACGTGGAGTGACTACCATCACACCTCTACAACTCAATTAATAAGCGACTCTCTTTGCACATAACAAATATAATTAATGAAGAAACTATTATTCATAACATTATAGACAGTTTAAGCCTGACATAAACTAGTCATATTTATTAGTTTCTTGAGTACCTAACTCGATCAAACAGAGCCACCGATTATGCCAGCGGTAGAAACGCTGCAATAGGTATTTCATTTTAAAGCCTGCAGATGCACAGGAAATATAGTGTAACAGACTGCCTGTGTACAAATAATTCCGTGACACTTTAATGTTTTTTTTTAATATTTTATTAAAACGTAGCGCGAATGACATGGCTTGTGTTGTGAGCGTTCGTTTTCATTGAAAAACAATTTTTTTAATATTTAAAATTAGAAGCAAATTTAACAATGTATCTTCGTACACATACACAATTAAATCATAAATATTACAGATATACTTGACTTACGTTAAAATTACCTACTCTGGCACAAACAGTACTTATGATAAATCAAACGAGTATACATAACTTTGGGAATGGAATAATTTGTCTATTCATTGTATTGATAACAATGGTCTATTGCTATTCACAGAGATAAAGAACAAGCTTAGAATTATTAATATTACATTTATGATATTTCAATAGGTGAAACACTATTATTTTTGACTTTTAAAGTTTTAAAGCTTTTGAAGTTTTCGTCTCTTGTTTAATAATATTTAGAAACCGATAAATTTAACGAATCTGCACGCAACAACGTCGATATCAATATGGTTTGTTCTAGATTTTTCTTAATTGTTTGTCTTTTTGACGCATCTATGTGAATATTGTAAATATTATCATTGTTTTTATTTTCTTTAATAATTTTTCAATTGCCTTGAGTAAGTTCAAATGAATTTTTAAGGGTTTATTGTTATAATAGTTGAATAAACAAATAAACATTTCGGACATTTGGTACAGAACGACAGGTAGACTGTCTAATAGAATACTTACATACTTTTTGTTTTTTAAATATATACATATTATACATAGAAAACACACAAACTTCGAAACAAATATTTACAGATCATACAAACACTTGGTCCAATACGGAAATCGAACCCGAGACCTCAAGTACAGCAGTCGCATTCGCTACCGCTGCGCCACCGAGGCAGTCAAATAAAAATATAGTACAATTAAATATTTATTTCGATCAACAACCTTTTACAGTGCGCTGCTGGACATAAGCCACTCCTTAGCAAGGAGGTTTTGGCTTACTATTCCACGCTGGCCAGACGGGTTGGAATAGGGTTTATTTCAAGTTTTCCTTCTCTTTGTAATGATGTTGTCTGGTATACTTGGTCCCTTAATCGCCTTTTACGTCACCCACGGGATGAATAGGAGTAGTAACACTATGTATTCTTAATCCGTCACCACACGGATTTTACCACACGGATTAAAACCACCATATTAAAGAATACTAAAACTACGAGTATTATGGTAAATTTAATCAAATTATAACAGTAACTATTCAGTCCTGGCTTGAATGTTACGGTGATTTTTTTTTCTAAAATATCAATGTATATATATTTTTCATGCCATTTTGTACCCCTCTTTAACGCCTTCAGGAGTTCAGTTATCAAAATTGGTTTAGTAATTTGACCTATACGTTGATAGACCAATAGTAAAATATATACCTACATATAATGATTCTCGGCCCCAGTTTAATAAACGTAAGTAAAATTATGCGTAATTTACTTCATGGTACTTTATCAAATACCAAACCGGTTTGGTGCACGCGGGTTTAATATTTATAAGTTTTATAAAGTACTTCAGTGCCAAGTGTATGGTGTTTAGTTAAGAACAAAGACTATCATGACATTTCAAGGATATAGGTATGATTTTTGGGTACTTAGTAGTAATTTGAATGTGCACTGTGTTATGGTATTATAATATTATGTCATCAAAAAAAAAGTTACTTAAACCAGTTGTTGAATCAAGCACAATTGAACGTGTTATTGCTGGCGACTTCCGTCTGCGCAACTGTAAAGTACCTGCATGATTAGCAAAACCACAATGTCTTGTCAAATAAATTACCACCAGATCACAGAATTACAAGTATTATGCGACTCTAAAGGTACTTCCCACACTACAGATAACAAAAAGACCCTGGACGACTGAATTAAACGATGTAAATGTTATATTTTTATATAAATAAAAGCTTTAAATTGATTCAAGCGACTTTTACGGCTTTAAAAACCTTTTTAGTAGGAAATCAATTTGAACATCTAGGCTAGACTTCACGTAGAGACAGTGGAGTATCGACGAATAGAACCCTTTCTACTCTGTAACGCTGTTTACATCACCATTTGAAGGATTCAAATAAACAACATCAAAAGTCAATTTAATATTGTAAAAAAAGTGAAAAGGCACGGCGTAATCAAAATTACCTTGAACCCCACTAAACTCATGTATCCTTAGAAACTCAGGTGACAATTAATTGATAATCTTGTTACCATAGACAGAGATCATGCTACGTTTAATGCAAATCTCATAAATATGAATGGGTGTTCTGGCATTAATCCAATCATTTTTGCTTTGTTTCAATGTAGATATAGTATGATCTTTTATTTAGTGCATCTCAACTCCATAGACACTTGAAATAAATGCATGAAAGTAAGTGGTAAAACGATAATATTAAAATATCTTATAAAATTCTTAGTGTTTCATATTGTTTTGGTGAAACAGGATAGTAGAAAATTTAAAATTCGCCTTTAATATTTTAAAATTTTCGTAATAGAATCATGTTATTGTTGTTGAATAAATTATGAGTTTGATCAAATTTTAATCCAAAATAATCTACACTTCTGTTAGTACCAACTTTGCCGTCCTAACAATTCCTCCTCTATAAAAGGCAATTTTCTTTTCTTGAAATGACTTTTCTAAAAATTTCTCACTTGTAAATTTAATATCGCTATACATATAACTTTTTACATTAACTGTTAGAATTTAGTATATAACAATATACATAATACACGTCCAAGACGGATTACTAACCACAAACTCCTGATTTTATCCAATTAATATGATTCCGAGCAGCCACTGCCAACCGCAGGTCTTCGAAACGTGTTGTACCTACCAAAAAGTATGAACATGGCAATATATTCTAGCACATAATAATACTAAGTCGTAGCTATTTTCCTTTTTTAAAAAAGTAGAGACATTAAGTAGCATGTGTGGTTTGTAATTCATCTCGTTAAAGAAACGAAATCGACCACAGATAACAAAGAAACCGACTGTAACTGTCATTGCAACTTGTCTCAGGCAAGTAATACTACCTTTCCAAATTTATGATCTTGAACGTATAATAAAGACAGGTTTTTACTTTTACATAGAACATCTATAAATATGAATAAAAGTATAGCTTTGTTACTAATTCATACTACTCAATAGATTTTTTTTTATTTTGTTTTGTCTGTACCTTTTTTGTTTTTATTTAAATATATGTATACGGATATTCATACCTAAAATCTATATTTGTCACATCATATAACTTTGTTTTTTCTGTATGCACATGTTGTTGAGTTACAATTTAGATCTAAAATATATTTGTGTACTTTAAGAATTGTAACTTGTTTTGTGCATTATATAACTCATGAAATTTCTAGAACTCTATGAAATTTATAACTACTTCTAAAAATAAAGTCATCAACACCTCTATCGGCAGAAAAAAAGAACATTCATTTTAGAGAGGGCAGCTTTAGTACGTAACATCTGTTGTCTCGTTTAATAGTATAAGTTATCAATAACCAGGAGAGTACATGACGGCATGGCTTTTAGGTCATAGTATACACCTGCGCTCGCGAACGATCTATCAAATGTTAATGCAACGCAACCATTTCATTAAATAACTTTATGGCTTAAAAGGGTTGAATTGAATTCTTCCGTGTCTATAACTCCATTTGTAAAATAAGTTGAACACCTCTAATTAAAATTCTACTTTACATTCTAACTTCTTAATGTTCTCTAAATATAGAACTTTGAGTGTTGTCGTTTAGACCAGCTATTATAAAGTGCTACTATTAATCTGAGGGAAGTAACTTATTTTAAGTGATTCCTGTATCAAAGAAACATGATATCGCTAAGTAATCTCTTACATTGTTGCTTATAACAATAACAGCAAAAAGATTGTAAAATAAACTAAACTAAAATAGGAATCCGATTTTTGTTTTTAGTTATATTTACATAACATATTAAAACCATTCACTACACGTAAAAAAATAATATTTACTGTGTCGTAGTACATTGCAAACCGACCCCTATCTAGTTTGGAAAAAGGCTCACAGGATGATGAAATCTATATACCACTACTTGACCGATTATTATTTACGAAGCTAGTAAGCTTAATTAATTACTGAACTTAAAAATCTATTTCAGATTTCTAATTAATTTAAAAAAAATGTTTAATTTAAAGACAACTAAAGAAAAATGGCGAGTACAGTTCTTAACAGTTTTTTTTTTAATAACCTGCCAAAGTGACTCTGCCTGATAGAAAGAATGAATAGAATCAAAGAGTTATCGTTACCATACTCATGGCAAATACAGATAATGTAGTATAGTGACTCACACTACGGTGGCCTAATGAGATGCTCTTTAATACTCCGCTTGGGAACGTAAAAGGCATGGCAATCAACGTGGCAGTGTAAGCTTTACACGCTTACCACGATAACTGTTACCCTTGTTTCAAAGGGCCTGTGATGTCGAAGTCACCAACGAAATACGACAGCATGGATATTGGCGCTTTATGTTGTTCTTCTGTAGGAAGGTAGTACTGCCCCAGTCGAGCCAGCCCGTTCGTGCTCAAATCAAATCAGTGTGGCCCTACAACCTGTCAGAATTTTAGTCAGCTCTCAAAGCGTACGATTGTTCAAAAACGAAAAGGCATCGAGGTTTCGACAATAGCAAGACAAAATTTGTGAGTGTTCGCTTAGAGAAATTAAACTAAAAGTTATGGATTTTACTATAGGATGAGCCACGCATTAGTTAAAATTTGAAAAAATCCTATAAGAAAGACAAGAAAGCTAATTTTTTTAAAAATTACCTCGTCTTAATAATCACCATTTCGACGTTTGCAGTGTTCTAAGTTGGCACCGAAATTTTCGAATACTCGTCGGCAAAGAGACCGCGAGATTGCCGACATCTCTTCGCTTATTTTTTTCTTTTAGTTAACGTAATATATTTGGTTTATTGATGTAGACACGATTCTTCAAATAACCCCATAAAAAGTGGTCTGCTGTGGATAGGTCTGGACTTCTGGGTGGCTGTGAAATGCCGCCTCGTCTGGAAATCCACTTGTCCGGAAATATGTCTTAGACCACCGGCAGGGACTCATTGGATGTGTGACAAGTGGCTCCTTCTTGTTGAAACTATATGTTATGATTGTAGCCAACAAATTCCAGTAGCATTGGTCCCAAGAACTACCGTAACATGTTTGTGCGGGATGTTAAAAAAGAACATGCTATTGGAATGATGACATGTAAATCTTAATTTTTTCTAAAAAAACTCCTCTCTAAAGAAAATGTGTACTATGTAGTTCATGTATTGTTTACGCAACAGGAAGTAAGATATAACAAAACACGAATTTAGTATTAATTAAAATTATCAAGAAAGAGATCTTAGTGAACAATACATAGCATCACTTCTCACAGGCTTCGTGAGACGTGATTTGAGCTTTTGTCAGAATTAAAAGGTAACATTCACTTGATCAAATCTAATGAGCAATTCAGATGCTTTAAAGGCTTCTAAAAATAGACGTACAATAGAGTATACCTAATTGTGGTTACTGAAATGTGTCTAGCAGATTTTTTAATCGTTGATTGTAATTGTTACCTTTGCCCATAATTCTCAGTAATTTTTGAGTTTCCACATCGAATTAATTTAAGTTTCGAACGCACGTTTTTATTCTAGTCTCATAATTGAGTCAGTAAAGCTCGCAGGAATGATAATTTATATTTATTTCTGAGAATATTTTTTTACAGATATTTTTACACGTCGGAATTTACAACTAGAAGGCGTCATAATTTCCTAAGACTCACTCTGAGAAGAAATACCGAAGTAAACCACAGAAGTGTCTTTTTTTAAGACCGTGAACATTGATTAAATAAAAACTAAATGAGTACAGTATAGGATCTGGGTTGGCCTTTTGAAGAAAAAACTATAGTTTTGAGTCGCCCTGTCCGTACAAATGGCATACGAGCCCCAGCCATCATGTCACCTAACCAGTATTAGTTAAAACTAATGACCCAAAGCACAACACTAACACCAGGACATTTGGTTAGGCCGTGGAAACACTCAAAAACACCAGAAAGATGCTAAATATGAACTATCATTATTAACCTAGACTATACTCACCTTTACATAAAAAATATATTTTAAAAAAAATATTATAACAATTCGACTTCTATGTAAGAAAAAAAACAATTAATAATATTAAGAAATTGAAAATATGTAATGAAACAATTAAATAAATATCCATTACTTTCACAACAAACATAAATGTCTATTGCAGTTCATTGCTGAACGAAGGCCTCCCCAAAAAGCACAAACCAGCCCATTCTGGAACATTCCGTAAGCATTAGTTACCAGTCAATTTCCTTATAAAGACTTAAGTTGGTAAAATTCGAAATTTGAATTTGTAAAGTAAATATTATTAACGTGCAAATTGACGAGCCTATCGGTCTAGTGATAAATGATTCTGAGTGATAAGCGATCTATATCTGGCTGTAATTTATCTATAATATGTATATATTTAGAAATGTATACGTGTTTATCAGCAGTCACGTCACTACGGTGCAGATTTTACCTAGCTTGGAACCAAACTAAGTCGTGTGTAAGATGTGTGAGGATATTATTATTATTATTTGATGTTAAAATTTGAAATTAGAGTAGATCAGTATCAAATAGAATAAGTTTAAATAATTACACTATAAAGTTAATTTGCAATATTAATACCTTTTCAGAGCTATCGATACTGACGCCTTCAACTTATGCAAGAATTTTGTATCCAGTTCACTATCAGCATTTCATTACAAAATTGTTAGGCTTATATAAAAATAATATAGAAGAGAAAAAAAAATAAAAATAATTCAAAAACTGTTTGTTCCTTTACCAAAAACAAGCAACTCGATTTCCACCTTCTTTTCTCATTCGTTCTGCCAGTAGTCCTAATAAATGTAATATATTATCTCTTTTGTAACAACAAACAACTCTTTCAAAAGTCAATTACGTGTATTATTTATTCTCAACTAAATTATTCCTAAAATAAATAAGAAAACCTATTGTTTTCCATTTTTTAAGGGTCGATACGATTAATATGTACAAAGTTGTAGTAATTCGATCAAATAAGACCTATCTGTGTTAATTCCTTTGTAATTAAGACAGAAAACACGCGCGGCAAGAAAACTTGAGCTCTATTATAATTTGCAAATGACCCTGGCTTTGTTATTTCATCTGATTGAGCATGCCCCAGTTATACTCTTGAATTGGTTTGTCACCAGATCTGACCCAATTCGCACCTTGACACTCAACAAATTTAAACACATGACAATATTTATAATATTTATTTCGAAGCATATATTTACAACTTACAACATTAAACTAAAACTTTGTCCTATATAAATAGTCAAAGAAACGCTTTGGTGGAAATATTTGGAAGAACACAGAAAATGGTGAATTTAAAAAACAATTTATAAGTACAAAGTAGCCAATTGCAATTTTGTGTCCATATTTACAGTTTAATTGCTATCGCGTGTTCTATGCGTTTTGTTTGTTTGAGAAACTACTAGTAATAACAAAAACTAATCAACGAATTATCACAAGGTTATCATCATAGACAAACTTCGTAGCACTACACTAAAATGAAATGTAAACAATAACTTATCACTTTTATAGACAGGTCGATCGACAGTACATCAACACATTTGACACTTGCACTCTGTTATCACCAAACAGAATAACATTATCGAGAAATAAGTCACTAAAAACGACAGTGTATCTATACTCTCCTTACATATCTGAATAGGTACACAAAAACACTCACTATTCTACTCATTTATGTCGAAAAACGTTTTATATGATGTGGTGGTGTTGTCATCGGAATAGAGATCAACATAATTAATCATAGTTTAAGATCAACCCATCCTCATGATGTTACGACGTCGGAGTAATCGCTCCATTGCGTAGAACACGCGATCTGACCCTCAGTAGGGACACACTATCCCGTTTCTGCCCGGGAAATCAGCTGATGCCGGGAAATGGACCCTGCAGATGTCTTTGAAGGTCCTTTCTTGTCGTGGTGGTTGTTTCTCATGCCTGGGCTTGTAAGCATAGCCACCATTACCGTAGCCTGCGTTACCGTACCCATAACCGCTATCATAGCCATTGCCGTAAGGGTAACCTCCATATCCATAGTTTCCATATCCAGTATAACCATACGATCTCCTAGTATTACCGTTGATGGCATCGTATATAGCATCGAAGAACGGTGCACACTCTACAGTGGCGAAAAGCACAGCGGCGATGAGAATAAAACGTACCGCAGACATTACGGAAGGGTTGCGAGTAATTGTGTCAATTCAGTTGGCGGTCAGAGTTAGCCGGCCTCGGTCTGCGGAAGCTCACTCCAGTGGCGTATAATCGCGAATGGTGCCGGGTGCTCCGACGCCGGCTTATATATTGGCCTCGCATCATCCGACGGCGCCGACGAATAAACACGGGTGCGCCCGCGCAGGGTTCACGGTCCATACCCTGGAATCGCATTGAACCACAGATTGCTGCGGAATATTCGAAGGGTACGTTTTGTAACCGTTTCGTAAACAGGAAGTATTTGGCTGAGACACTTTAATCGTTGAGAAACTGGGTTCTGTACGACAGATACGAAAACTATGGGGTAATAAACTATGCTTTAGAATAATTTCCTTGTAGATAAACCACATAATAAAGAGTAATTGAGCGTTTGAAACACTAGATCTACATTTAATTGTGCTCGTGTTTATTGAAGCAATCCAATTGGCTTCACTAAAATATATTTGTGAGATATCATCATAATTAATTAATGTGAAAACACTAAATATTTAAATCTAATATATCGGAATTAAAAATACAACAGGTTTAAACAGCCTTTATTGTCTGTGCAATATCAATAATAAATATATTAACTTTTTATGCAACTTTGTTCTAAAGCTAAGTAATGTAAAGCTTAGACAACTCGATTAAATGCAAACGATATGTACATGTTTAAATCACTTCCTTGCGTAATATCTTCGCGCAATGTTAAGGTAGCCGAGTCAAGTTCAACGAGTGCCGCAATCGTCGGGCGTTCACCTCTAATCGCAATTTACGATTCAGCACGACATCATATTCAAATTACAGGTACTCTGAAATTTTGCTAACACCTATTTACCATTAAAAAAACACTTAAATTTATTTCCAGTTCCTAAGTCTTCTGAAATTAGAAATCGTTCCTTATAGACTCTCAAATAGTGTACATTCCAAAATCATAGATCGACACACAATAGCAATAACCGTTGATTTGTCAAATATTAAACAAAATGAATATATTAAAATATAAAATTTTTAATAAATATATTATTTTAAATAAACGACTTTGTTTTTGGGAATTTAAATATACCATGTATACGAAAGCTTGTACTTCACATTGAAAATCGATTTAAAAAGTTTACGTAAATTTGAATCAAATTTAAATCGTAAATCAAAATTAATTTGAAAAAATAGAACCCTCAAAGGACAAACGGCTCGGTTTCGCTTCATTAAATAAGCCGTTTTCGTATGAAGTTAATGTCCACTTGAAATTGCCAGCACGTACAATCTAAGTAAATTACGAACCATTCACAAACCTAATTAGTGTGTAATGAAGTTGAAAACGAACTGTTTCTTTGTTTTATCTCGTATTCTTTTAAAAAGCTTTTAAAAACTTTTAAAACTAGAATGCAAGAATGCAATTTCCCGAGATCGAACCACAACTAGAGTGGACCTGTTTTTGTAGCACTCACGTTTATCGTATTCACAAACAATAGGACTAAGTAACTCTTTCTACCTTATGCATTTTCCATATTTCTTATTTTGAATAAATCGTTCATCACATCATCATATTTCAATCATAGACAAATATTATATTTAGAACATAAGGCTAAAAAATGGCTACTCACTAATGTAAGTAGTCATTTTTTATTTAAAGTTAAGTAATGGTGTAAGAACTGTTTAAATTAGCACATCTAAAAAGATTTTGCCCACAAAGTTACTTTTGTAACTAAAATATTTTCAACAAATTAGTTTTCACCAATAGATTTACTAAATTTTGTTCATACATAATCCTAATAGTCTCGTAGTCAGTTTGGAGCTTTAGGGATTAGCAGAAGGCTCCATCTAAAATCTCTTCTATGAATAAGTTTATTTTATAGAAATGTTACTGTTGTACTTGTTTATTGTTTTAAAGGTTCTATGATTTTTGAATACTTAATCTCACTTTAACTGCTCAATATATTCGGTTAAAAGATGGTATTTTAATTTTATACACATCATCTTCACATCAACAGCCTTCGACAGTCCACTACTAGACACAGGGCTCTTCTTACAAAGGAGGTTTGAGTCCCTGGCCAGAGGGATTGGTACATTTGTTTCACGTTTTCCTGCTCTTTAGAGTGCTATTGTCCTATGCAGGTTCTTCCTTTAGTTAGCTCTTATGATATTCATGGGATGCAGAAGAAATGATGACACTTTGTATTCTTAACTCATCACCACACGGACCACATCGACATAATGTGTTATGAGAAAATACCTCAATAAACAAATAAGACAACAAACAATTAAGACTCATGCCAATCTGACTAAATGTCATGAATGATCAGTTTAGAATTAAACTAAAAATATCTACTCGTACTGTCACATTCAGTTTGTGGTTAGTTTTGACATAAAATGCAGTAACTTATAAACTTGTAATGAACGAATCAGTAATCAACTACATGGCAACAACAAAAAAACTGGAGATTTCTACACTACTGGCCATTCACCTACATTTATACTCACCGCTATGACTCTAAGAATAGTAACTTGTCGTAAATACATTGCGTAACCTTCGTTAAGGATTAAAAAAGTTTCTAATAGGACCTTCTATTAAATGAACTGCATGGATGACGTAGTAATTAAAGCAGTCTTCTCGCCTCTTCCTGCTGTGTTTATGATCCATGAATTGTTGTTCTGAGTGCAGGTGTCACCACACAGATTCCAAGCCGAAATCATCATTATCATCATCTCAGCTTCCCGCTGCCATCCATGGACCATTTCCATTGCTCTTTGGGGAACTTTGAGCCTTCTTATCAAGCCCACAGTAAGCGACCACGTCTCTGTGCCGTAAGTCATCACTGCCAACACACACTGGTCAAAGACTTTTGTCTTGAGACACTACGGTATTTGTGACTAGAAAACATTACGTAGCTAGCCGAAATAATCGTCATAAATGTATTGATTAGAAATTAAAATATATGCAGTTCCATTACCGGGTACCGAATATACTAAAGTATAGGGTGGACCAAGAATTCGTTAACATTTAAATCCAACATCCCACGCAAACATGTTACGGAAGTTCTTAAAACCGATGCTACGGGAATTTGCTGGCTTCAATCGTGATTTCAAAAAGTGGTTCAACACATGGTTTCAGATAGTTGGAGCCTTTTGTCACACTTTCAATGAGTTCCTGAGGGTCCCTATGTGCAAACGTCGAGACGGTGGTCATTCAGACGATGTAATTTTTAAACAATAAATACCAACTAATTAACTTTCTTGTACATAAACAATTTTTTTAATATATCAAACGTTTTTTATACGATTTTTAAATGTTAACTATTTCATGACTCACTCACAATATTATGTTTATAATTTCTCTTTTACTTAAATAAATAAACATTTAAACAACAATTATTTTTAGTTATCGAACAAAGGTATATCGATAACACACTGAGCGACTACATTACTTTTGTCCCTGGAATTTACATATAATTGTGTTTACAAAAGTATCTGGTTAACTACTGAAAATAAAACTAGTGGTAATTTTAATAAAAGAATTCCAAATTTCTTTTATACTTACTAGGTACATACCACTTTTTTATAAACAAGCTCCGATGTCTCGCTGTAAACCTCAGCTCAACTGCTTTTGCGGTGAGCAAAATAACACTGAAAGCTTACTTTGTAAAAACTGCTAGACTTGTTTAAGTTATTTATTATCTTTATTTTTTACTCTTATGGAAAAAAGCTACATATTTTATTTAGAAACATGATAGGAAAAAATTAATTAATTCCACTTGTCAGTAATTACTATTGGGTATTTTTAAATACTAACTATTCACTGTATATGTAACCATGAAGAGTTTAAGTAAAATCGGACTTAATGCTCTTGGTTGTATAGAGACTAATCCTAGGTCTTTACATAAACTTCTGAATTTCCAATTAAATTTAAGAAATATTGTCGATCATTTGAACACGTCCAATCATGGATTGTATCTCGTAAAGGTTGCCTGTTCTTTAACTTGATTTACAATAAATAATTTCATGTAAACTGATAACAAAACTTTGTAAAGTTGTCGATACTGTGTTTCAACCATTGGTAACTATTTATAACTCAGAACAAACCCAGACACTTTAATTATCAGCCTTATACACACGGGACGGTTGCACTGTAGTTCACAAACAGCAGTTGTGCAACGAAGGCTCGAATACGATTCGGAGCCAGCCATCTATCAATACCAACTGATAATTTAGTATCGCTTTGAGGACATTTTTGATTTAAAGAATTTATTCTCATAAGATTTACAGTTAGGTCACTAGTAATGAGATAGTAACAACATAGGAATAGCTTAACACTAATACAATATTCACACCTTGGTGTGTTGGAAGTTCAATGTACATATATATTTCTCGAGCCCACTTTTAAATACATTTAAACAGCCACATTCCTTTGATGCTTTCGATAGTCTACTAAACAGCTGCGTTCTCTCATTGTTTTTTTGCCGGAGGTACATAGAATACTTATGTACGTTCAGCGAATAATTTAATAATTAAATTCATTGATTTTACTGTAGTATAATCTACTCTTAATATACTAAATAAATCAGTAAAATAATGCTTTGTAGATCTTAGAAAACCGCGACAAAGTCAATACAGTGTTTCACAATTTTCTTTCAAAATTCTAAATTCATTCCCCGCGTCCCTACGTCGTGAGCCTACAAAACGAATCCCCGAGGACACCGAAATATTTATACAGAACTGAAGCTTACAATGGTATATCCTCATTGATATAAACGGTCTACTGTTCTTTTCACTATGCATGTAATATTAAAGTGGTCATAGGAATATGAACCTTATGAAGTAAATGCGAAGTTTCAAAGTATATAAAGTACCTAAGGCTCATATATAACTTATTAACATAAGCATTGTGTATTCAGTCCTGTTCCTACCAGCAATGAAATTGTATTATGTAATTACTCTATTTAGTTATCGTCGCTAAGGTCAGTCAAACTCTTAATTTACTTTTATCATTCAGCTTCTCAAAACAAAAAACATTTATGAATGTATTACAAGTAAGTAGTTTAAAATAAAATACATGTATTTCTTTAAAAAGACAACGCTCGTACTAGAAATAAATCCTGTGTCACGGAAGACTCATAAAGAAACTACCACAAAGAACAGCCAGACTCAGAACAACAGTTTGTGAATCACACAAAGTGTTATCCCGTGTGGGTTTGAACCCACAACTCTCAACGTAGTAGAAATTGGCGTGGTGACAGCTTAAACTACCAAGCCAACCGTGCAGTCATAAACAAAGTATGTAATATATATATAAGTATAGAACAAAAGCAGAATATCTAAATTACTACAGTTTGACATATTCAACCTTGGAAAAAAATGTCAAGCATCGAAATAACCACATTATCATTTGTACAAAATCTACAAAAAACTCGCAAAAACACAAAGTTTAATGACAAAATGATGTATATTTTAAAAACGGTATGTGAGTAACTAACCAAAAATATGTTGACAAAAAATGTCTTATTTTACTTGGGTAATATTATCAACTACGTGGCACTCAATACACGAAGGCTTATCATATTATTCTCCAATTAAACGTAAGTAGATGCTACCATAATTTCAATTTAATTTTCATGTTATCACGATATAAGTGTAATCTATGATCAAGACAATTGTTGATTTATTTCTATAATAGAACAGCAAAATTTCTATTCTTCTACTTCTTCAGGTTTCTGGCTTATCTGTACATTTATACATATAAATAAAATTGGAGTGTCTGTTTATAATATTGAAATAACCACTTTTTACTACAAACATATGAATATACATACGATACATACAACGAAATAACATTTTTTACAATTTTTATCTGTCTGTCTATCTGTTTGTTCCGGCTAATCTCTGGAACGGCTAGACCGATTTCAACGGGACTTTCACTGATAGATAGCTGATGTTATAGAGAAAAACTTAGGCTACTTACATTTTAGAATTTTGGAATTATAAAAAAAATCAACGCTAACGAAGACGTAGGTGTAGCTAGTACAGATATATAAATCGTAATGACTTTCCTGGTTTGAACTACAGAGGCTTCATAGAGATTGTAACTTTACAGTCTTCTCACTTGGTAAATGTTCCCCTTTTTTTTTTTGCTGAGGAGGGGGAAAGTCCCTTCGGATCTCCTAATCCTTGGAGTGCAGGAGTCAGGAGTATGTGGTGTTCCCACTAAAAACCGCCCCGACGGCCAGCCTCTGGCACCCTACTCTGGCGGGGGCCCCGGACCATATGATTTCAGGTCCCTCCTCAAATTGACACCATGCCTCGTTAAGCCCTAACCCGGGGGAAAAATGTACCCCTACTGGGATTGCGTTTGGTCAGTGTGTCGGAATCGGACCTATTAAAACCACACGATGTACCAGTATTGCGCCATAAATAGGAAGTATTTGAGAACAGAAATGAGCTATACTTCAACCTTCGACCTTTATACTAAGCCACTTACAATTAGTACAGGGGTGTAAGGAAGGCGTGTAACTGGAAAGTTTAGTATTCATTCATGTATTCCTTGAAAAAATGAAATCCTTACAATTTCATACCGCTTTTTATTAATATATAGTACCTTAATATATTGACAGGTATTGGACAGGTCCTTAAATCCGATATTGACAATAAATAATATCTTAACATATCTCACATACGGGTTGATCCCAAACTCACCGAAACCTACGCTTTTGTAATACGTATATACAAGTATACATGCAAAAATTGAAAAACTTAAAAGTTAGTTTTTAGCGCTAATCTTAGAAACAGCTGATTTGATTTAAAAATATTGAAGTGTTGGATAGTCCATCCATCGTGGAGTCCACCGGCTCTCGAATTTTCTGCAGGAGATCAGCAATCTCCCTCCTCTGCAGCGCTTTCACCCTCCACTCTGACCCTTCTGTAGGTTTCTGCCTTGGAAAATACAGAGCTTGATGGGGCTGAAATCGGGGTGCGTGATCGACCTCTGTAGCTGCTACCCACTTTAATGGGCAGCATCTCCTGGGACGTATCACTCTCTTCGTCCCTGGAGTGTCCACTTTTTCTACTTTCGCAGAGCTCCCTGTTTGTCAACTCCAGTGCGTCCATAGTAACCGTTCCGAAATCCTTCGGCTCCCAGTAGCCAAAATGACTTCTGCGGTGCCCACCGAGATAGGTATTCCCACCAATATGTCCTCTTCGTTCGAAGAGCAGTTGTCCGCTCTTATTTTTTTTTCTCCATTCTGTTCTTCTTCTCCTTCTTTTTTTCTTGAGTTTGACTTCTGTTATTGAAATTTTCCATGCTTAATCCCACGATTGGGGAGAAATAGTGGTCGACCCGGACAGAGATACCCCAGTACCCGGGCAAGCGTAAATTTATTCCCAACCGAGGGGTCCGCAGGTGCCCCAGCTGGGAGTGCACTTATTCCTGAACTACTCATTAGCCATGCATCCCCTGGTCTCGCACCAGAACACGGGATTTAGGGTAATTATTTTATCCGGACCCCCGAGGCGAGTCGCGAGACATAACCACGACACTCTTCTCGAGATTACGATGTGACGACGGTGGCCGGAAGATTGATCTCCCATTGCCTGCTAGGCGGCAGTGTGAGTATACGCCGAGCCCGTTCTCCTTTGTCCACCGCTGACAGTGGTGAAATTCCAACCCGTGAAAGGGGTCCTACTTTTGTGATCTTTTAACGAGGTTTTATTCCTCATTGCTCCGAAGAGCGAAGAGCCAGCAAAGAAACCAGCAGATACACTGTCTCTGTTGGACCAAGCCTCAACCGAATGAGTGAAGAAAATGGCCTCCTCTTTGTGCTGGAATATTAGCCGTTTGCGGTGAAGTCGTCTTGCAAATGGCACCGGAAGAATCAGTGCCGTCGCCAACGTTACCAGGGTGCACCACGTGGTGATTTTCTAGCCGAGTACTCCTTGACACTAACCCTTTTTTTTTTTTTAACGTGTGGAAACCCCCTCGGGCCGTCACCCCACCGGGGTTTACGGCGGGGTGGTGTGTCGGAATCGGACCGACTAAAACCACACGGTGTGCCACTCTGCGCCTGAGATAGGAGGGATCCGGGAACCGCTGCTATTACGACATCCAGATCCCTTCTAGCGCCTGCCCGCTACCGCGGGCACCATCTATGGGTAAACTCTCTATTTTAGGCGACGTACGGCACACGCGGACGTCGCCTCCTCGCGGCTGGCCATTATAGCGGGTGGAGGGGAAAACCCGTCCCGTCCACCCGTGGCCACACTCAAGGCGGCATGAGGCGCTGGTATGCGCGCCTCCGCCGCCTGGTTCGCCGGCGGCGAATTGGGTCCGAGTGGATATCGTCCTCCCGGGCCTTCTCCGCCGCCTCCTTCCGCGAAATTACGTCTTCGCAGAAGGTTGCGACCGCGGTAAAACAACTGTCGGTACCGGCCATGGAGCGTATGACGGCCGGTAGCGAGAGATCTCCTCCAATAACTGCAGTGAGGACCCCACGCTGCGCCGCCCAGGCAGAACAAACCGCTAGCGTGTGCTGAACCGAGTCCTCACTGCAGTCGCAGTGGTGACAGGCAGGACTCAATTCCCTCCTGGCGACTGAGTGCAGATACTTCCCGAAGCAACCATGCCCGGAAAGGACCTGCGTCAGTCGGAAGGAAAGGGTCCCGTGCTGCCGCCCCGCCCACTCGGCGATAACCGGCTGAAGAGCCTCCACGAGGGCAAAGCCAGCACGTGGAGTCTCCAACCGGAACGACCAACAAGCCATCGTGGCTCGCCGAGCGGCCTCACGCCACTCGCGTATCTCCTCGGGTGGGGGCCGTATACCGCTACCCGCCCGGAAGTCAGCCGTCCGCCGATAAACTTCGGCGAGCACTTCCGCCTCCAAATCCCACGGGGGAGTTCCGGCCAAGGCCCTTGACACTAACAATACATTAACCCGTCTAGTCAACGTGGTATATATAGACCAAAACTCTCTTCCTCTAAGTAGAGGCCTATGCACAACAATAGATTGTTAAAGACTGTTGATGATGCTGAAATCCGGGCTTTTCCGTTACATATAGTCAGTCGTATGCAAATATGTGGTATATTTATCATTTTAAAAAAGTTACTGGCTTAGATTACAATAATTATGTAATAAAAACACCATAAATATTTCTTTGTCTACCCTCGTTGGCATTCATTAAATCATTCGTCAAAAACCTATAACATCACACGTGCTCGTATTCCTAAACTCATTACAGACAATTTGATTTCCGCATAATCGCATCATCAATGATTCAATTATTACGTGATAACATTGAAACAAAGATCCACGCCGGTTTATATTATAAAGATATTAACAAGTTCGACGGACAGACGATTTGAAGAAAGTGACTGGCAGCAAATGGGGGAGACTTTCGTTTAGCAGTAAATGGGAGGTTGATTTAAATAGTTCTTAGTCTCATTTTACGATACTTAACAGCCGATTGCTTTACTTAAACTTCGTCTGTGACACCCAAAAAAATAAATTTGAATCGTTTTTGTTACACTTTTTATTGAAATTCGGTTCCTATCGTTCATAACGTGATGTTATATTATAGCCTATAGTATAATAATAATAATAATAATCGTTTATTAGCAAGAAACATTTCATTACTTACATATCACCAAGGTTTGGATACAAATATAAACATTTTGTGTTTGAGTTGATATGGCAAACGTTGTCAGCCGTACTAGTATGCACTGTGTGACGGCTTGCAGCGCCTTCCTTACATTGCAAGTGATTTAGACTATTTATGTTTTAAATAAAGCTATAAAAACGCAGTGATTGTAAGATCCTATCTATCAAACTATCATGCATGGGTGTGTGTGTTTGTGTATATACTTGCGTGCGCGCGCGTCTCTGTATATGCGTGCGTGTATGTGTATGCGTGTATGTGAGTGTATGCGAGCACGTGTCTGTGTTTGTATATGTGTTTGTGAGCGTTTATTGCAGACGGTTTTATGCTATTATCTCACTAAGTTTTCAAATGACGAGTATGATCGATCCCTAAGCCACTGTTTTAATCTATTCTTAGTTTGTATACCGTTTAAATTTAAAATATGTAAATTATCGTTTACCCTATTATAAATACGGGTGCTAATAACAGAATATTGACGAGCTGCCAGTGCCGTCCTATGAGGCTCAGTGGAGCAGATACGTGCATTTCTACGACGAGTAGAAGGTGGATTGCGTGATACAGATGTGTGTCTTCGGAGTACGACTCGTAGAATAAACAATTGCCTCACTGTCAGTATGGAGCATTCTTTGTACAGTTCATCGGTGCTATACCATCGAGGTTTATTCAGCATGACCTTTATAATTGCTCTCTGAGCACGCTCCAGTCTCAGCATGTAAGTTGATCCAATTCCTCCCCAGGCCACAATACAATAGGATATAACTGATTGTACAAGGGCGTAGTACACGGTTGTTAGAGTGTCACGATCAGCACTATGCTTTAGCTTTTTAAATATCGGCATGAGTTTTCTAATTCGGGCAATAATATTGTTGATATGTGTTTGCCAATTTAACGTAC
Source organism: Hypercompe scribonia (assembly GCA_949316085.1). NCBI lineage: Eukaryota > Metazoa > Arthropoda > Insecta > Lepidoptera > Erebidae > Hypercompe > Hypercompe scribonia. The sequence goes on along the minus strand of OX438972.1, from coordinate 5,587,282 downwards.
TATCAAGCACTACACCCAGGTATTTGATTTCGTTCGCTTGTGCAATTCTTTTATACATAACCTTTCTCGATAAATAACTTGAATGACATACAAGAAACATTACGAACCGGCATTCGCAAATTCGCTGATTACAGCCGTGACATATTAAACCTTAGATCTGTAGTGTAGGATAGAGATAAAGTAAAAAGTATTGTCAAATATTTTACGAGATTTGCACTGAAAATTCCAGCTAGAAATAGTACTCGTAATTAAAGGTTATTAATTGATAATTGCACCAGTAAATATTTAGAGAGTTATGTGAGTTAAAGTTATTTACAGTTGCAGTCTTCGCAAAATGTTCTTGTTTACAACTGCAAAAGTATATAAAACGATAGGAAATAGTAATTAATTTATATTACCGTAATCTTTTTAAAGTGAAAATTACATCTTATATTATTATATTAGATACGATATGTCACCTCCTTAAATGTTAGAATATGAAATAAATAACACATACGAGTATATGAACAAAGAATCATGCTTTAATAAAGTCCAATTCAGTACATTTCTCAGCAAAACCTATCTCCACAGATTTTAATTTTTTAGAAGATACACTTCTTTATTATTTTCTCTCTCTACGTGACTAGAATTACAATGTAACCACCAACAGTTGAACAAACCCATACAAATAATTTAGACGTCTACACGCTGCGCACAGATGCCGCAACATAATTCATATCTGTTCTTCAAGTAATTTTTTCTGTGAAATAAAATACAAAACGTTAAAATCTTAACAAAAGTAGTGTTCTAATCTGAAGTCATATGGCACACTTTTTTGATTATAATTTTCAATTTTATCAAACGTTATCAGAAACTGTTTCATGAAGGGTTATTTCACAAAACGCAATGCAAAGACTGTCTCTTTCTTATTACAAATTAAAGTTTTTCACAACTTAACGCGAGTTAGTGCCTCAAATTTTCTTGTCTGTTACAAAGAGTACTGAAATTAGATGCTTTTCTTTTTTTATTTTAAGAACCTGCCAAAGTGACTCTAATCTGCCTGATGGCAAGCATGAATAGAATCCAACAATTGTGGTCACCATACTCGTTGTAAATGCAGACAATGCGGTGACCCACACTGTGGCGACCTAGTGAGATGCTTTTTCACGCCTCGATTGAGGACGTAAAAGACGTCATGCCTTTTACGTTCCCAAGCCAAGCTCAAGTTATCGTGGCATTGTACTGCACACACATATCTCCGGCCACCCCTGCTTCAATATAAACTTATCATTTTAGTTAGTAGTTTAATCAGTATTTTTTTGCGGTCCCAATTATCATATAAATTCGCAATCATTTACAAATATACACCTCGTTAAAAAAATCGAAAAATATATGTATCTTATGTGACTACAAAATACCTAACGAAATTCAGAACACTTCAATACAGAATATACCGTACCGTAATGTAGTTATTTATTCTTTAAATTCGCGTAATATATCTATTAAATTGATATAAATATATTAAAGTATGCTTAAAAGATGTAACGCAGATTTATTTTTAAAAGTAATCTTCAAATCTAAGTATTATGATATCAATCAATCAATCAATCAACCTATCGCCGCCCACTGCTGAACGAAGGTCTCCCAACGAACGCCAACGATCCCAGTCTTGGGCAATGTACATTCATCCGTTGCCTTCTTCAAGTCGTCGATCCATCACGCCGCAGGGCGCCCTACACTACGTTTGCCCAATACTATAATATACTCCTAGCCTATTCGACCACAGCGGCCAGTCTAATTTGAGACCAACCAACTGTGCAAGATACAATATAGTGCAAAAGAGTACAAGCAAACATAGGCGCACTCTTTGTTCCCTCACCCTTATAATCTGATCGGACGGCCATCCGCTTCGACCGTGGATAGATCAAGCGCAGAACTGACGGCTTTACGTAATTATACCAATTGAATGAAATTTAACACTATTTATTAATTATACCAAGATTATTAAATCCAGTGAAAACACCAGTACAATTCAAATTAGTTATCATAAAACAACATGCATTAGATTTAAATACCGGCCATGTATAACTTTTAGACATATGAATTATGGAAGCAAATATAAAAAGTTATCAGTTCTATTGCAGGAACAGTAGTCCTGTCGTGGCTGGCTACCTCCTTAATTCAAGTATATGGATATCTACATCCTTTAGAACCAAGAACATATGTGACTATCATTTGGTATTTTACAATAACATATATCTATGTACAGCTGGCGCGACGATACGTCATCGAGTTCAGCGTTGTTGAAATTGAACAAACCTGAATAAAACCAAAAAGTTCATTAAAAAGTTTGTATACAGCCTGTTTTCATTTTCATATTTATTCGAAACGTGTTGTTAACACATTTACATCACAATAATTCCAAGCAAATTCAATTATGAGAACACGAAACCCATACCGCTCCTACCTAGCCGTACATACGGGTTCTGACGAGAACAGATGCTATTGAATTAATGAATTTTTTAGGACAGTATTTTAGCGGAGAAAACAAGCTTACTTTCTTTTTCTTCCTAGCTTTTATGATTCCCAAAATTATTTTACGGTCGGCTACTAGTTCAATCAGTTTTACTTGAATATCAGTTTTTCCACGAGGCGGCGAGCATTAGATCTCCACCACTTTGAGGTCGAATTGAATTCGAACGTTGAACTAAATGACGGTAAATTTGAGGCACTGACTTTCCAATAGCGATTGTCATAGATTTTTATTACAACCGGAACCGATGGCATAACCTGCTCTCTGAAACATGGACGTGAAACACCACCAAGCTTACTCGTACATATTCTGAGCTGTTATTAAGGATTTCTTATAAGAAAAACCCAACAAAACTTTAGGCCCGACATGGGCATCGAACCCGAAACCTCTTGATCAGCAGTCACATACGCTAACCGGTAAACCAACGAGGCAAGCTAATAATAAGAGTTTATGATTAGCGTTAAGCACGATAGAAAGTAATTACCTTCTTTATTCTATAAAAATAAGCAACTATCATCCATGGACATCTGCAGTCTAAGAGACACAAGAATGTTGCTGTCCTTGGCTTTTCATGCCCCATCTGTGAAACTCTGCCGGTCGAGCGAGCTTATACGTGCCAAACTATTCTTGTATTTTATTCAAATGTTACATCAAAATAAACAAAAATTCGAAGTTGAACAATGTTACTAAGCAACAAGAATCCGTCCCTTATTTAGTTAATTGCAATTAAAACATCGCTCATCGGCCGCGGTTTATGTAAACGAAACCGAACGGACGCTGACAAATTACACAAACGACCGATATACGGTTAAGGTTTGGAATAGAGACGCTATTTTAAGCATTGCAGCTAATAATAATAAATATTTTTTATATTTTTAAATACATTTTTAGATATATGTAAATGTATTTAAAATTTAATTTAAATGTATTTTAAATCCATCTGACTTACAACGTCATCTAATCCCAAACTAAGTTCAGCCCTTCGTAATGAGTTAGGTATTTTTGCTGGTTCTTTGGCTTCGGTAAGATCCAAACTAAAAGGATTAATAGAATGATATTTTGTTCTAACTTTAGATATTGCACAGTATGTCTATATTTGAACTACCAAATAGGTTAGTTAACTATAGTTTTAAACGCATGTTAGATTCACATTTAGTAGATGTAAATCAGAAGAAACATTGAGATATTTATAATAATCTATATACATAAGTGAGATTTTACATTAGTTTTCTGAATTATATTACAAAATAAATATAGCTTGTACCATGAGTACGACGTCATGATAGACGAGTAGATGACTGATATATATATATATATATATATATATATAAACATATACATATAAATATATGTTACATTTTCTTTTATGGTATTAAAATAGCAGAAAAGAAATTAACACGATTCTTACTTCTTACTAACCATTTTTTTTTTTTCTTTTTAACTTGTGGAAACCCCCTCGGGCCGTCACCCCACCGGGGTTTAAGGCGGGGTGGTGTCTCGGAATCGGACCGACTAAAACCACACGGTGTGCCACTCTGCGCCTGACATAGGAGGGATCCGGGAACAGCTGTCATTACGACATCCAGATCCCTCCTAGCGCCTGCCCGCTACCGCGGACACCATCTGCGGATAAACTCTCCTTTTAGGCGACGTACGGCACACGCGGACGTCGCCTCCTCGCGGCTGGCCATTATAGCGGATGGAGGGGAAAACCCGTCCCGTCCACCCGCGGTCACACTCAAGGCGGCATGAGGCGCTGGTACGCGCGCCTTCGCCGCCCGGTTCGCCGGCGGCGAATTGGGTCCGAGTGGAGGTTGTCCTCCCGGGCCTTCTCCGCCACCTCCTTTCGCGAAATTACGTCTTCGCAGAAGGTTGCGACCGCGGTGAAACAACTGTCGCTACCGACCATGGAGCGTATGACGGCCGGTAGCGAGAGATCTTCTCCAATAAATGCAGTGAGGACCCCACGCTGCGCCGCCCAGGCGGAACAAACCACCAGCGTGTGCTGAGCCGAGTCCTCACTGCAGTCGCAGTGGTGACAGGCGGGTCTCAATTTTCTCCTGGCGACCGAGTGCAGATACTGCCCAAAGCAACCATGCCCGGAAAGAATCTGCGTCAGTCGGAAGGAAAGGGTCCCGTGCTGCCGCCCCGTCCATTCGGCGATGACCGGCTGGAGAGCCTCCACGGCGGCAAAGCCAGCACGTGGAGCCTCCAGCCGGGACGACCAACGAGCCATCGTGGCTCGACGAGCGGCCTCTCGCCACTCGCGTATCTCTTCGAGTGGGGGCCGAAGGCCGCTACCCACCCGGAAGTCTGCCGTTCGCCGATAAACTTCGGCGAGCACTTCCGCCTCCAAATCCCACGGGGGAGTACCGGCTAAGGCGCACGCCGCCTCCGCCGATACGGTGCGGTAACCGCGTATGGCTTTAACCGCCAATATTCTCTGAGGGCGCCAGAGGTGAGCCCTATTCTGGGCGGTCAGAGCCGTCGCCCACACCGGTGCACCATACAGTGCCATTGACCGGACAACCCCCGTGTATAATCGTCTTGTCGCGACGCTAGCTCCACCCAAATTCGGCAAAAGTCGCCCAAGGGCAGAAGCAGCGCCGACCAGCTTTGGAGAAAGCTGTCGGAAGTGCTCGTCAAAGGGCCACCTGCCGTCGAGGATCAGGCCCAGATACTTCATCTGGGCCTGAACCGGTACGAGGACCGAATTGACTACGATAGAGGCGCCGGGTGGCGGACCACGACGGGGCCCATGGAATAAAAGGGCCTCCGTCTTATTTAGGGCCACCCGTAAACCCAGCGCCTCAATACGCCCGACCACCAAAGAGACTCCCGTGGTAGCCAGGCGCGCCGCCTCTTGAAAGTTCGCTCCCCGGGCCGTAACTAACGTATCATCAGCGTAACAAATTACACCCAGCCCGGGAGGAAGATGACCTCGAAGGGCCCAGTCGTATCCCATGTTCCACAGAAGTGGTCCGAGGACAGACCCCTGTGGAACACCGCACGACATGGGCCGCTGCCTCAGAATACCATCTCGGTCCTCGTACATTACGGTACGCTCCTCAAGATAGTCTGCCACAAGCCGCCTCAGGTACTCTGGCACCCCATGGTAGTGGAGTGCTTCCCTGATGCAGCTAAATGGCAGACTATTAAATGCGTTGGCAATGTCCAACGATACTGCCAACAACACGCCGCCACAGCTCACCGCCTCTTCAGTAACGGCCCTCAGGCGCAACACAGCATCGACTGTCGAACGCCCCGCTTGAAAACCAAATTGGGCGTCCGACAGATCGGGGCCCACCTCGCAGAGGTGCCGGACGATGCGAGCAGAGAGTATCCTCTCAAAAAGTTTACTCGCCTCGTCCAGCAACACGATGGGCCTATAGGCCGCTACCGAATCGGCAGGCCGTCCCGGCTTCCTTAAAAGGACCAGCTTCCCGCTTTTCCAGCACTCAGGGAAGCGTCCGGACGCCAGACTAGAGTCCAGGACTTCCTTGAGGCGGTCCGACATGTGTTCGAGGGCTCGGGCCAGCACTCGGGCAGGTATCCCGTTCGGCCCGGGGCGTCTCCGACCATGAAAGCCATCGACGGGGGTGTGTGTTCCATCCGCTGCGGGAAAAGGCCCTCGATCACTTCCCGCAGGAAGCTGGGCTGCAGAGTCTCTGTAAGGGGGGGGCCCGACGTGCGGAGCTTTTGTCGCGCCGCACGATAAGGGGGACCCCAGGGGTCACGATCGAGACCCTCCAGCATCTTCTTAAGCTTAATTTCTTTGGCGCGGCTGATGGCCAGCTTCAGAGTTTTCCGTACCTCTCGGTACTCCTCATGAAGCTGGTCCTCTCCGCCTTCTTCGCGGTGTCGCCGCCGACTACGGGTGTAGGACCTCCGGGCACGAGTACAGGCCGCACGGAGGTCCGCCAACTCCTAGGACCACCTGTAAACCTCCTTCCGTGGAGGTCGACAACCTCGTATGCGGGGCATGGCCGCATCGCAGATCTGCGTAACCGCATCGCGGAAGCGACCAGCCCCCATGTCAACCTCCTCGGCCGGGGCCTGCGGAGACAGCCAAGAGTGAATAATGGCCGCCTCCTCTAGTAGGTCTCTATTTAATTTGGCTACAGCCCACCGCGGAAAGCGAGAAGAACGCCGCGCCGCGTGACCCCTACTGGGGTCCTGGGTCCGGGAGAGCTCAAATCGGATGTAGAGGTGATCCGAGAGCGTCTCAACCTCTTCCAGGACGCGCCAGTTCCTTACTCGTGCGGCGAGGGCAGGGGTAGCGAACGAAAGGTCCACTATCGACCCTCCCTGCTGTCGCACGCACGTGTTAGTGGAGCCCCTATTTAGTAAACAGAGGCCCACCGAGGCCGCCCACTCCTCTACGGCCTCGCCCCTAGCGTCCGTCCTGGGGGAACCCCACGCAATGGATTTTGCGTTGAAGTCCCCCAGCACTAGGACGTGCCCAGACGCTAGTCGCCGCATCGAGGTCTCCAAGCTATTGAGGAAAACCTCGAAGTCGCTCAAACTCCGGTTGGGGGAGAAATATATACCATATATGGTAATCCCCCCCCACTCAGCAGCAACATATCCAGAGCCCTTGTCTCTTAGCGACAAGGGCGGGGAATGAGCCGCCATGGAGCCGACAACTGCCACGGAGCCGTCCTGGTCACCCAACCAGTTTGGCCGGGGAGGAACATAATAGGGCTCCGCAGGTACAGCATCACCAATCGACCACTGTGCCATGGTTTGCAGGAAGAGGTCCTGCGCCGCGGCACAGTGGTTCAGGTTCGTCTGGACAAGGAGGCTGGAGACCTGATCCATTAAAGAATCATCTCTACAGCTCCCTCCATAGGCGACGAGGTTGACGCACGAACTACATCGGAGGCAGCCTGGGCCGACTGGCTAGCCTCCGACGTTTGCCGAAAACTGCGGCAAGGCTTGCAGCCCCCCTGTCTCATCTGGTGATTGACAGGCCTATTGCCCGCCGCACACGTTGGGCAGTGAGGGGCGGCAGAGCACTCCGCTGCCTTGTGCCCCGGTCGACCGCAGCGGAAACACAATCCGCTGCAGTCGAAAGAACTATCGCACTTGATGCGAGTGTGTCCCGTAGCCAGGCATTTGAAGCACCTCATCGGTCTCGCCGCCAGAATTGTGACTCTGGCGTTCACGAAACCGACGAGGATCTTGCCGACATCGCCCAAAATCTTGGCTGACGCTACGGGACAGCTTATCCACGTCGCACCAAGGCCTCCTGGACCGGGACGGATGGTGCCAACCCTGATGCTGTCCACGCTGCACCCGGTTTTCTCCCGAATCGCAACGCGAACATCCTCAACCGTCACGTAGTCGTCCAGGCCCGAGATACGCAATTCCGCATATTTGGTGGGCCTGGCGATCTTTACACCATCCGTATCTGAAAATATAGTCCGCAGCTTTTCGGCAAAGGTATCAGCCGTCTTTATACCTTCAGCCCCAGGAAACTCTAAAACTCGAGCTCCTGTTTGGGCAAGGCGCATCTGACACCTACAGTCCCAAATTGATTGGCAAGACTATCCCGAGCCTTCTTGAATACGGCCGCATAGGATAGCCCGCCATTTGCCGCCTCCGGTGACACAGTGATCACCACAGCCGCAGTCTTTGGCGTCTGTAGTTTACGCGGCTTCTTTTGGGTGGCCACTGCCACCGATGACGACTGTGGGGAAGAGGCTACTTTTTGAGTAGTCTTCTTACCCCGCTTTCGGGACTTCTTGACCGACCCGACTACCTGCCACCCATCATTTGAGGGGGCAGAAGTAGAGGGGCCAGATATAGGTGTCGGAGTGGGAAGCGGAGGGAACTCAGCTCTCGTCTGTGCTGTAACCTTTAGGCCAGTCTTGGGAGCAGCCGTCTTTGCCACAGCCGCATTTGTCGCCACTTTTGTCGCTTTAGCAGTCTTCGCAGCAGCAACAGGGGTGGACGTAAGTGTTGCCGCCGCATACGATACACGACCGCCCGCAACGGGAAGCGGAGCCGGCGGCGACGTCTTCAATCTGTTGACCTTCGTCCCATCCGCTGCGAGTGGCGGCCAAATTACGGGGGCTGGAGGTAGCCTCGCCTCAAGGCCCGCGAGACGTCCGTCCAACAGACGCCCCACTGTGTCAAGTACTTGACGCAGATGGGCATCAAAGACGTCACCAGAATCGTGACTGTGGGCAGGTCGCTCTGAAACCCGGCCCTGTCGCTCAGGGTGTTCCGTCTGGGCCCGAAAGTGAGCAAATTGAGTGCTCAGCTCAGCCACCTGGCCCGTCAGGCGGTCGTTAGCTGCCTGCAGGCGAGCTACATCTCCAATGAGGGTAGTAACAACCCCTGCAATGGTGGAGGAGGAGTCCTTAAGGGCCCTAACAAATGAACCCTTAAGGTTTGTAGATTTCGTGGCCACCTTGTTAATGATGGCCACAGCTACATTCGCCCTCTCCTGCAAAGACACCGGTGCCTGGGCTGCCAATTCTTCCACTGCCGGCGTCCGAATTTTTTGCAGGAGATCAGCGATTTCCTCCTCCACAACATATTCGCCCTCCACTCTGACGCGTCTGTAGGCTGCCGCCTTAGTGAATACGGAGCCTGAGGGAACCGAAACTAGAGTGCGTGATCTCCCTCTGCGGCTACTAGCCACTTTGGGAGGCAGCCACTCCTGAAAAGTATCTCCTTCGTCGTCTGTGGAGCGTCCGCGTTTTCGGTTGTCCTGAATCTCCACCTCCATTGCTCCCAGCGTCTCAGTTGTTGCGCTAGAGTCACCTCTGTCTGTCGGAATAGCGGATCTCGAACGTAGTCGATCCGATCTTCTACGGCTCTCTGAAGCGAGATTAGCTTCTGAGAGCGAGACAGGCGTCACACGTTCCGTCTCATTGGTCGAGAAGTCGTCCGTATTCCTGGACTTTCCCGTCTTATTTATGTCTTTCTTTTCTTCGTCTTTTTTATTAAAATTTTTATTTATTTGCATATTCATAACTATTCCCACGCGTGGGGGAGAAATAAAAGTCGACCCGGGCAGAGATCCCCCAATACCTGGGCAAGCGTAAGTTTGTACCCAACCAAGGGATCCGCAGGTGCCTCGGCTGGGAGTGCGTTTGCGACTGAACTACCCATCGGCCATGCATCCCCTGGTCACGCACCAGAACACGGGATTCGGGGTAATTTTTAAAGAGGTTTTCTTCCTCGCAGTCCGGGCGGCTAAGCCAAGACCCTCGCCCCCGATTGGAGTCGCGAGACGCCAACTCGGGACTACGATATGTCGACGGCGGCAGGGAGACTACGTCTCCTGATGCCTGCTCGGTGGCAGTGTAAGTGCACACCAAGCCCGTCCTACCTTTTCCACCGCTGAGCGGAGGTACTCCGACCCCAAATCGGGTCCCACCATCGTGATTTTTTACCGAGGTTTTCCTCCTCAATGCTCCGAAGAGCGAAGAATCAACAGAGGATTCGACAGACACGCCCGCTCTGTTGGACCAAGTCTCGGCCGAATTGCCGACGAAAATGGCTTCCTCTTCGTGCTAGAATATTAGCCGTTGGCAGTGATGAACAGCACCATCGCCAACGTTTCCAGGGTGCACCACGTGGAGGTTTTCTAGCCCAGCACCCCAACTTCTTACTAACCATTAGACCAACGAAGCAATCAAATTGATCAACTAATAATAGAAAGTTCAATTAATAATTGTAACGTGAAATCTTCAAAATTGTTGAAGTCCTCATTTTACTTTATTTTAACTCATTCCCACTGGCTCTCTACTAATGACAGGTGGCGATTTAACTAGACATGGCTTACATGCTTAAACTTAGTACATTTCATGAATTTTATTTACTTATTTCTAGAAACAAAGTTTGGGAAAAACAATTAGTTTCATTAATTAACATGTTCACATCTGCGCTGCCAGTGAGTTACAGTCAGCGTCACTGGATACCACAAAGACAATTAAAAATATACCACTGACTGCAACTCTACGACTTTCTTAATTTTCATTTTAGATTAGGTGGTTGTAATATTTTATAGTTGAAAGTGGGAGCAGAGTCTCATATTTTAATTAACAGACTGTTTATTTAAAGCAATGGAACATCTTAACTTGTATCTTCAAAGCCATATTTGCCTTTCTTAAAAAAGATCTATACTTATAATGTTGTCTGTGCACTAGCCGGGGAACCAAGTGCACCCTATTAAGAAAGTCCCTGGAACCTCGACGTACCTAGGGCCACCTACGGCTTGTTGATACCCCTCCCATGTGGAAACCCCGATGTTCCCATTGCTTTCCCCAGAAGTGCATGCGCAGTCCATAGCGCTCGCATCGTCACCCCGGCCTGCTTCTGCTAGGGTGACAGATGACCTCACCAGCCACCCCAGGCTTGCGCTTATGGAGAACGGAGATCGTTTAGCGATCTCAGTTATAATGCTGTCCTTGCACAAAATGTAGGCTCCTTGTACTCCCAACATGTGTAATAAATAATAATAAACCAGACATGTTTACTAGCGTATCAACGGCTCATTACTGTCAATCTGAGAATGGGTCACAATCGTTCCTGTCAATGAAAGAAGGGTTAAGGCCACGGCTTTATTAACAGCAATAGCTGACAGAGTTAAACGGTTATTTATAAATTAACAGAGATTTGGGATCAATTTTATAATCAGACTTGATTTATAAAACATAATAAGGTCAAAATTTCAATTTTTATTTGTTGGATACTACATATACAATTGTCTAATACATTCTACTAGCATCTACCCTTAATTACACTCGCGTAAATAGTTTTATTCAAACACTTTTTCCTTTTCCAAAAGTACGTACATTATTTAGTAAACAGCACATAGCTGTTTCAAATTATAATTTATCTCTACTCTAAACTTTTCCAGATTCGTTCAGTTATTCTGGCGTGATTGAAAATTTTCCATCCATACGTACAATGACATTCAAAATATGTTTTATCGCAAGTTTTCCTTGGCAAGAAACGAACTATTAACATTGTAAATATGAGTTTATAAGTTAAAGCGGATTGAAGGAAGCCGGTGTATGGTTTAAGATAAAGTACATTACTATATCAATCAACCTATTACCTCTTTATAAACTAACATAAAACAAGGACCTCGGCCAATGTGTCTCGCAAGGTCTTGTTTCCTGTCTTCCGCGTTCAGGTAGGCTGGGAGCGAATGAGTCAACATAGCTAAACTTTATATAGCCAATACATTTATGTAGTACCTATCTATCCATTTATTTACATAAATAAATAATAACGAATTCTGATATTTCAAATTTATATCTTTTATGTAAAAAAGGTCAATGGTACCTAAAAATATGATGTTTTTGGAAACACTAGGAGATGATTTTAGTATTAATTGTAATTTTCTATTCTAATCGATAACACACTTTATCAGCATCACGTAAGAATATTTATATGTATAAGAATGAATGTTGAACATATACCAATACAGAATTATAAGACGGTTGAATAAGACACGAAAAATTGCCAGATAATTGAGCAGATTATGGTTTATGACGTTACATGACCATAACTTCATTTCAGAACAGTACTTCTCTGCCCAAGTGTCTCAAGAAAAGTGTCGGAAACAAAATTGTACCGTTCTTCCGATTATTTAACCAATTATTGATAATTGGCGCGTAGACAGGTCGCGGCCGTTTTGTATTTAACTAATATAACATTTTCGTTTCTGCACCAGTAGAAATGTTGATTTTGCCGATGAACAAGTTATTGACTGAAAAACGTTGATAACAAAAGTGACATAAAGAAACGTGTCAAAAATTATCGTCAGTCTTACTTAAAATCATCATCAGCTATACTAAAACAAACATATTCATTTGAGAAATAAGAAAATAGTTGATCTAGTCGCTCAACTGTTTCTTAATATTTTAAACTTAACTGAAAAAGAAACATGCGAGGAAAAAGACCAAAGAGAATGTGATTTATGTAAATAAACTGACGACATCATAAGATCTTCCTATACTCCATAGATCTGCAAGTCGAGACACACTATACGAGTAAATTGAACTGACCTTACTCAAGTTCAATGCTAGTGCGTATCGCCCTCAGATATCACATGCCTAACCAGCCGACGCCATTATCACGCTATCATAAAGGGGAAAGTTTGTGAATGTGTGTGTTGGTATGTTTGATACTTCTTCACGCATAAATGTTTGGAGTACTTATATATTTTGAAGATGTTACAGGATAACACATAGGCTACTTTTTCTACCGAAAAATTAAGTTATCTCGTGGAATGTGGTAGAATTAAAATAAATTTGCTGCCACAGGTATCACTGTGGAGTGCATCTAGGCAATGTGTGTTAAAATATAAAGATATGGAACATAATCCAAGGTTTTCATTGTAAAAAAAGTAAGTGAAAGTTTAATGTTTTCAACTTCATTCACGACAGGTCAGATATCAGGAAATATGGATAACAATCCGCTTCCTAGTTTCTGACGTAATCTGAGCCCTATGAACTTATGAACTTTAAAAATTGGAAACGGCTAAAGAAATGTTAAGCCACTACCACAAAAATTTGTTTTTTTGTGGTATATTATCAATATTAATAAAACGCAAGACATGTAATACTGACCACATGGATATGAACGCATAGAATGTAGTTAAGGCGTGCATATCATGTAAAAAATAATAGTCATTATGTTAAAAATATCAGAAAAAAAAGGGTATTTATTACATTGTTATCAACTATTGATACAAGTTAAACAGAGGCCTTGAAATTCGTAGAAAACCACGTAGAAATATTGAGGTATATAGATAGATGTGGATCAAGTTATTAAAGCATTTAGGTATTGGTAACGTAGTATTAACGAAACATTGAATATCAAGCTTATCATTCAAACTAACTCGGTGGCGCAGCGGTAGCGAATGCGACTGCTGTGCTTGAGGTCTCGGGTACGATTCCCAGGTCGGGCTAAACGTTTGTATGATCTGCAAATATTTGTTTCGTAGTTTGAATGTTTTCTATGTATAATATGCATGTGTTTAAAAAAAAGTAGTGTGCTTAAAAAAAGTACTTTATATAATGTAAAGAAAAGTGTCTGAGTGTTTGTGTGCCTATGTGTGTGTGTTTGTGGGGTTGTTGTGACAATTTTTTGTTTAATTTGTAAGCTTAGATCGAATTACTCAAGATTGGGTTGGCGAAGATTGGCTGTTATTGCCCGCTGCAAAAGATTTTTTTGTCTGTTTACAAAACCTAATATCTGTATCCCTGGCCAAGACCTTCCTACAATATGGCGGGCTGTGACCCATTGACGTAAGATAACGTAACAGAATCAAATCATTGCCAAACATATTTTCCCATCAATCATTCCGTGAAATGGCCTTTAAACTATTATATGTGCCGAATACGGTGCTAATCTGACCGACCTCAGAATAGTGACAAATTATTCTTAATGTATCTCAATGTCATCTACAATATAGGGTTATGATAACCAATATAGCTTTATTTTACTGGAATTTAGGTTCCATGTAATTGATTTATATCCACTAAGGTTATTCGATAAACATTTGTAAATACGATGCTTTATCTGATAAACAAAATTGAAAAAATATTAACGATTATGTTATTCAAAGCCTTGAACTTATATTAGATACTACATAATTCAAAGTGATATAATTTACCCGATTCTAATATTATTAATGCCAAATGAGTATGTTTATTTGTTATGCTGAGCAAGAATATGAATCATGAAATTGTACATGCTTATAGAACAACACTACCTAAATTGAAACTACTTTTTACTTTTTATATCATTGAATAAAGGAACTTTTCTCACGAGAAGCCACATTGTCGCAATATCAGGACATCTTTTACCAAAACTGAATTATATTTTTTTAAATGAAACAATAGAAACAGTTTTTTGACGTCCTTGTAAAGTCAGTAAAAATGACTTCAAATTATCAGTCAAAATGGTGGCGTCTTTCTAAATGCAGCGACACATATTCTCAGAGGCTATACCTTCGACGAAACAAGGTCTGAAGAAATTATGTTAATGTTATCCGACCCAAGCCACAGACTACTTTTATTGCTTCATATTTTTTTAACTATCGCTTATTTTATATGTTTTACTAAATTTTGTTGTTAAATTTTCTTTTTATTTTGTTTCTTCTTTTTATGAACAAATACTACATGAACGTCGTGAAGATTCAGGGGTCACCCCGCTATCTATTAAATCACGTCACTAAAGATTGTGTTTTTGTAACTCGACGAACCACGATACGCGCGGAAATTATAGAGAGAATAGTTTACAGATATAATGGTTATTTTTTTTTATTAACGTAATGATAATTGATGATATTAAAATATAGTCATAATAAAAGACTGAGTTACCCTAAACCACTTTAAAAAAAAAATTAAAATTTATTCATTTTGGGAAAAACAGAAAAAAATATACAAATCAGGGAGAAGGATAATAAAATATGACAATGTCAGTGGCAAGAAATCGTCAGCAGTAAATTTAAGTGTGTTAATTTTTCTTTATACGTTTTATAGTACAGTAGACATTATGAAACGTACAGGTATAGCACGAACCTAGCAACCCTAGCAAAAGGTGGAGGTCGTCCTATATTTGCGTTACACTGACTCATTGAATCATTTACGAGATGTTTATGGCTGTAAGCCATGTTACACGCTCCTATACTTCCTTAAGATTTCCTTGAACTAACATCGAACTTCAGCTATCATCCCGTTCCACAAATCAGAATACGCAGAAATATTCACGTAAACATGATATTATTTTATACATTTAAGAATAACATGAACAAATACCTCTTGATAAGGCATTCTAAGAGCTATATAAGTTTATTATTTAATGTCAATTCTATTTTACGTCGTAATTACTCGTTCCTAATAATCCTTACGATGAGTTAGACATTAGCGTACCAATTAATTTTATGCGAGCTTGGCCAGTTCTATCAAATATAAGTACTAAGATTGAAGTGTTAATTTACCGGCTTGTGTCGTGTTGGCCTTACACCACTTGTTTACATTTGTTGTAAGAGACTATTCACTAGCAGATGGTGCTGCACGTTTGAACTTGTAGGTGTAAGCGGCAATGGTAATAGGTGATTCACTTTTTCATCTTTAAGCCAGATACACTAGGACTAGCAAAATATAGTAATATAAAATAAATTCTAAAAATTTGTCACTTAATTCAATTTCTAACTGTTCAAATTACTCCGGATATTGTTCTCCTTTTTGAAATCGAATTAAAAGGTGTTGTAAGTAAATAACGAGTATATTGCCACCCTGTGTTATATAGAATAATCTAGAATAAAGACCTATGTTCCTTATACAAGTGTGGGTACAACTTATAAGTTTAGATCCTTCATATGAGAAAGACGATGTTAAAGTATATATAATTACAAATTTATTACAACGGCATACAAAATTACTGAGGTTTGAAATTTGCAACCGTTGTAATATTGACCTATCACGACTGGTCTGGCAGCGTACAGTAATATATTACACATATTGACGATATCGAAACACCTCCACCTCAACACCTTTGGCCTCAACGCTAACTACCCAATGAGGGAAATCAGAAGAGAAAACACAATCGGTTATATAAGAAGATAACACATAGAAATAAGTAGTACCTATCAGATATCTAGTTGTTTGGAAATACAACAAATAGATTTATTTCTTAAATCATTTTCCAAACTCTTCAATCAATTATAATAGATGTTTGTATGATGTGTATACAAAAAATAGCACGAAATATACTATGAAGCATTTATTAATACAGTTGAACTACCACACGTTTTGCATTCGTGCTTACTATGTGACGATACGTCGTCGAAGGTGTACGCGAAAATTGGTAAAATTGTGCCTTAGAGAATTAAAGAGATTCCATGCCTTCTTTGTTATACCTACTATCTATGAATGTAATATTTTTATAATTACAGATTAAAGTTATTAATCTATTAAAATATAATATTAGCACTGGACTAAATAGTAGTTGAATAAGATAGTTATCTGTTAAATAGGTAACGTCTACACCCGTTCTCTTCACTCTCGGGAATATGCGTATAAAATGCATACTACAAATCTAAAACGTATATAACGCATCGTCTACTAAATTAGTAATATAATTATATTAATATATATTTAATAATAAAAATATTTCAGACATCTGACACACAACGCCATCTAATCCCAAACTAAGCAGTGCTTGTACTAAGGATACTTTGACAACTGATATAAATACAAATATACTTATTTTGTAAATACATGCATACTCGTATTAATATAGAAAACACTCAAACTCCGAAATTAATATTTGTAAGTGATATAAACCCAAGAAACGAACCCGAGACTTCAGGTCCAACATATGCATACGCTTCCATTATGCCACAGAGACAGTCAAAATTACATCTCTAGCCAGTTGTAAAAATCAACATCAGTTTCTTTAACTCTGCAAATGATTTTTGGCCTTCACATCGTATCTTAGATTCACAAATCAAACACCCATTCCCAATAGTGCAATCTAAAAAGTTTTTATCTGTAACATTCTTATGTCATGTCATACTTAATAGCCTCAACTGTTTTGAACAGACGTAGATGAACTCCCGAGGGCACCGTTTGAGTTGTTGCCAAAGCTTTTTCCAGCCGCTTCGCTACTATAAACTCTGACTCGCCTAAACATAAATGAAGCTACTTTCTTAGTAGATTATAAAAATAAATATCTTTGTGATCTTTAACGAGGACATTTAATTTTAATTTATGTACGAATGTCAATTCAATTTTATTATAAATGAAGGAGTATTTACAGCAAACGAATTTGAATTGATGTATTTCTGAACCCTAGCTTAAGGACTATTTTAACTGTATAAAAGACAATTACAATTTATCAGACCCCGAAGTCAGATCTAGGATGATAAGCCAACATGAAACAAAGTGACTAGACCGATATGACGACTATATCAAATCAATTTATTACACACATGAGATACATTTTGGCTCCTGAATGACACGGTAATTTAAAAAAATTCAAGTATTAATTTTTTCCTTACATCTATACGTCTATGAAGTTTATTTCAAGGCAATATTTTATTTATATTCATATAAAATGTTTCTGGGAATCACAACAAGACGATTCAAGAGAATCTTCGACTACATCAAGCAAAATATGACAGTGGAAGTGCTAATATTGTAATAATTAAGTTAATACTACAACAATATTGTTCTAAAGATTACGTAAGCATAGTACTAGCTACTGGGTCGGTCCATGGTCAGATCACGCATAGCCCTACACATCACAGACGTCGACTCAATCAATATTAATAGCGACAACATTTTTCAAAACGTTTTATTCCTGGAGACATATTCAGTAGGATTAATACTAAAGACCCTGGCATTAGATTTAATATGGAGGTAGCTGGTAATCTAGATAAAAACAGAGGCAATTTTTATCCGAAAGAGTGTAGTGTTGTGTGTGAAACTGAAATATTTGCTACACTTCAATTCGTGTGTCTGATAAATACATCATATACCTGTCTGGTCTGGTAACATCTATTAAACTATAGTGTAGAAATTAGTCGTGTGTTACAGTTCATACGACCTTTCCTCACGATTACGTTTTTGGGAGTTCCTCTGTATGTGATTTGAGAAAATGCAGAAAAAGTGGGTTGATTGCACGTTTTTCGAATTACGACTAACCAAATGGTAAATGGTCTATAGAAATAGGTAAAAGTGGTTGTTTTTGGACTTAAATAAACGACTCTGGCTCGTTTACTATTTAGGTACGATAGTTTCACTGTTAGTATATAGGTAGAAAGTTCTGACTTTTTTTTAAACATTGATTCTTACGATTATACATTATGATTACATATTCCATGCCATTGAACTGGATGTTGAAATAACAATAACCAAATTGTGTCTACCCGTATTTGATTCGATTTTTTTTAAAACATACAAATAATTTTGAGGAACAGACACTGAAAATGAACCTGTACTGGGCATTATAGCAACTCGTGTTAATTATACCGGTAGACAAAACCTACTTATGTTTTAGTATACATGGACGAAAATCCTATCACTCTATATTGCTATACTGGTGTAGTCACTCAGTTCCTGCAATGAATGGATACTGTTTTGTTTTAAACAGGCTGAACTAGCAATAGCGCCACCTAGCGTAAACTTGTAAAACAATATATAGTGATCACCTTGCTTAAGGTGTCAATGTGTTTAAGCTAATAGTAATTGGACTAGATGGCTTTGCGTAAAGAATTTCGAACTGGTTAAAATCAAAAGTATTAACAAAAAAATATATTTCTGACTCGAATTTCTGCCTTTTTTTAAGATTCAAGGTTCTGATTAATTTGGAGCAGTTTGAGTGAATTACGTACATAGTAACTGGTATTGTAAACACTTACTTTCAGTCTACCACCAAACTGAAAAATATTTAAATTTTTATTCATAAACATATCATAAAGAAAATAGACGCTTTTTAAATGTTTCAATTTATTCAACACCATAATTATTATATAGAATTACAAATGGTAAAATAAATAGTTTGGTTTTGCTACAGACAAATAAGATAAAAAATAAAAAGACTGCCGATATTAAATGCACCTTTATTAGTCATAACATAATAATATATTTTATTATAATATAATCCGTAATAAATTAAATACAGTCCTATGCATAAAATCTATGATATAGTCAGATGAACTAGAAAACCCTTTTTTGGACAATGTACAGGCAAACGGCTAAAAAGAATAGAAATGCAAAAAACATGATCACTTTATCGGTGAACTCTCTTCGACCATATTTCTTCAAAAGCTTCCCGGATTGTGAGATCGTGCTGGCTGTGTTTTGTAGCTCTAATTGCGTGCCCTAGAATAATATAAACAAAATTTCAAACATTGGTGAGTCCTTCTTAGTTATAGCAAGTTCTTATTATAGCTCGACTAGACTAGATTCTTCGCTCATGTGAATTGCTGCCTGAGCAATTTTTAATTACTAATTAGTAAAGTATAAAAACATTATTAGACAAGTTTTGGCTTGTGTGTGATTACATGGCAAAAAATCAATTGTTTTCAATACAACTTATTTGTTTTTTTTTAGATACATACCAAATTCTTGTGATACTGTGTACAGTTAGGGACCTAGTTGAGAACTAAACTTTTAAGTGATAATATACTGTGCCTTATTGTACTAAATTGTATACTGTGTACCCAAATTTACTAAACAATAGATACTATATCATCCTAATATTGTCCCTGTGATAAAGGTTTATGATTCAGAAGTCTCACAGCTATTAAGACCCTGGCTGTCGTAAGAACCAACTAAAAGAGCAAATCACGCAGGAAAACATCACTTCTAAGAAAAGAAAAACTTAAAGCAAACATGTGTATGCTCCTTATTTTTACTTATGGAAATTCAGTTGTGCCGCCACCCTATCTGTCGAAATCACATCGATTAAAACCACACGGTCTGCGACTCTGTGCCTAAGATAGAAGGGATCCGGGAACAGCTGTTATTACGACATTAGACTCAACATAGCGCCTGACCGCCCGCTGGCAAGCGCCTCTGCCACCCGGTTCGCCGACGGCGACTGGGAACGAGCGGAGATCATCTTCCCGTGCCTTCTCCGCCTTTGTGAAATAACGTCTTCGCAGAAAGTTGCGACGCGGTAAAACAGCTGTTGCTACGAGCCATCAAATGTATGGCGGTCGGTAGCTGGAGATTCTCCACCAATAACTGCATTGAGAATCCCACATGGCGTCGTCCAGGTGGAACAAACCGCTAGCGTGTGCTGGGCTGAGTCTTCACTGCAGTCGCAGTGTTGACAGACGGGATTCAATTGCCTCTGCCTCTAGCGACTGAGTATAAATATCTCCCGAAACAATCGTGCACAGAAACAAACTGCGTCAGTCGGAAGGAAAGGATCCCAAGCTGCAACCCTGTCACCCGACGATACTGCGGACGAATGCTGCTACCCACCCAAAACTCAGCTGTCCGCTGATTTACTTTGGTGAGCACTTCCGCTGCAAAACCCACGGAGAAGTTCCAGCCAACACGCACGCCGCCTTGATCATCAAGGTGAGGTAATCGTGTATCGCTCTAACCGCCAATATCCGCTAAGAGCGCTAGAGGTATGCCTTATTCTGGGTGGTCAGAGCCACCACCCACATTTGTGCATCATACAGTACCATTGACCAGTTAACCCTCGTCTTGTCGCGACACTAGCTCCACCCAAGTTGGGAAAAGGTCGCCCAAGAGCAGAAGTAGAACGGATCAGCTTTGGAGCAAGCTGTCGGAAGTACTCGTCGAAGAACTATCTCGCGTTAAAGATCAGATCAGAGATCAGAGAGACTTCATCAAGGCCTTGATGAAGTCTCGATCCTCGTACCGACGAGGATCAAATAGCACGCAATGGAGGTGCCGGAGGGCGGACCACGACTGGGCCCCTGGGATAACAGGGCCTTCGTCTTAGCTAAGACAATGCGCCCCACTACCAAAGAGACTCCGATGGCTGCCAGGCGCGGTGCCCCTTGAAAGTTCGCTCCTCGGGATGTGACCAGTATGCCATCGGTGTAACAGATTACGTCCAGCACATAATAAGTATGACCTTGAAGGGCCCAGTCGTATCCCATGTTCCGCAGGAGTGGTCCGAGAACAAACCCCTGCTGAACACTGCACGATATGAACTCCACGTCGTCTCCAACGAAGGAGGCCATCGACGAGGGTCTGTGTTCCACCCTCTGTGGGAAAAGACCCTCAACTGTCCCTGAACTATGTAAAACATTCCACAAAAGAAAATTGAATTGTTAATATCATCTTTCCATTATTAGTGAAAATAGACACTTACATGGACAGTAGTACTTGATGAAACCAAGTTGTCAAGAGTATCCTGACTTCTCTGTGCTGTGTCAGCTAATTGTCGGCTTATGGATAAAAGCTGCTCTGTTACACCTGGAAAACAAATTTGTTTCTAAGAAATTGATCAGATAAGGTATGTGCTGTACACATACCTTGATGGTCACTTGAGATAAGGAAAAATTTATTAATGGTACACTAATATCATGAATTGTTTGTATGTGTACAGGTATTAATGCAAAAACACACCTTTGAAGTGTGTCACCTTTAAATTGGTCACTGATTACGAAATTGCATTAATTCCCCTACGAGTAGATGATAATGCTGTCATTCTTAATTATTATTTTTTTTATTTTAAGATTGCTTCAAACACTTAATTTATATTGCTATTTCCAGTTATCAAAACTTAGTTAAGTCAATACAAATTGGACAAAAATAATATTTTTTTATGGAAATATAATAAATACCTGAAGACATTTTGAGCAATCCATCCCTGTCAACTTTATTCTTCCTATTTCTAAGACTAGTGTTATCTCCATCAGCTGCTTTCAATAATTCTTCCCTTTGAGCTTTTTCTATTTTAAACATACTGGACAGGTTGGCTTCTTTGAATTCTTTAAGAAGACTGCAAAGTATTATATAAAAAAATTTTAAATACCCAATCATTTTCTCAATACACATCTCTGTAGCACTGAAGGGGTTAGAACAGAGGCATGGAACAGAGACATGTTGACTGTGAGATTAATCCCACAAGCAAGCCATGTTATTGTGTCTCTAAATACACATACTTATAATTTCATGAAACACACTATATACAAATTTACTCAATTTTATCAACAGCCTTTTATAGTCCATAGCTGAACAAAGGCCTCTCCTTAGCAAGAAGGGCTGGGCCTACTATACCACGTTAGCCAGATGCTCTTTGCAGTGATGTTATCCTGCATAGTTTAATCTTTTAGTCGCCTCACACCCAGGGGATGAATAGGGATAGTGACATTCCACATTCTTAATCTTACAGCACACAGATTCCACAGATTTAATCTGGTGTACAATAAAGATATATATTATTATTATATTATTATTATTCCTCAATTTATTAGAATGATAAACTTGACAAGAAAGATATAAAAACATATCACCGACTTCAGTGTGTTTACATTACAATATTTTTTTTGCACCCCGCTATATTTCTCACTGAAGCCTGGTGGGTTGAATATCATATCAAAATTTAAAATTAATGCATTTGAATTATTAATAGCATACACAAATTAACTTAATTAATTAACTAATTAATTCAATTTTATAGATTTAGGAGTATGCAAGTGTTTTTCAGTTATTTGATTACCCTAATACAGGCATGGTGGTGTCAAATTTTAAAATTATTTTAATATAAGCTCATCATTCCTTTTTTCATCCTTAAAAGTACTAACTAAATAATCCTTATCAGATGCAAAAAATAAATTATATAATTTATAATGACTAGGCCGGCATAGTGTGACTAGGCTGGCATAGTGTGACTAGGCCGGCATAGTGTGACTAGGCCGGCATAGTGTGACTAGGCCGGCATAGTGTGACTAGGCCGGCATAGTGTGACTAGGCCGGCATAGTGTGACTAGGCAGGCATAGTGTGACTAGGCCATCATAGTGTGGGTCACCATACTACATCTGTACACCTGTATTTGCAATGAATATAGTGAACATCACTCTTGGATTCTATTCATGCTTTCTATCAAGCAGAGTAAAGCCACATTGGTAGGCAACGATTAAAAAAATATGTAATTACCAAGCTAATTGATGCTTCTGAGAATCCAATTCTAAAGAGTATTTCATATCACCCATTTCCTTTCCATATAATTCTAGGCTTTCCAATTCATCTCTCATTTGTGATATAGTAGCTCTACCCTTTTCATTAAGCTTGTTCAAAGTTTCCATAGAGTCTTTACATTCTAGAATATCCTAGAAAAAAAAACACGACAATTATGGTAGATTTAATGACCAAATAAATGTAAATACTACATTTAATCCTCAGAAAGAAAATACAGACAAAGGGACTTCAAAATTATTGTTATTGTTTGATCCGTTTCATATAATATTGAACTTACATTCCTTAACAAAATAATTCCTTGTTGTAATATATTTTCTAACCATGTGTGGCTATTATTTACAATTTAAAAACTATTATCCCGCTATACGCCTAGCTTAGGTTCATGCTGATTTGTTTTGTAACATTATAACCATCATAATAGAAATACAACATTGAATCATGTAATTTTTTTCTAAATTGTAAGATTTATTTGTAAAATATTTGTTAGTAAGCTGTAATTATATCCTATACAAAGCTTTAACATAATTGCAATTTAATATTTACCTGTATTATTGCTTTCACTTGAAAATGATATTTGGCCAATTTTTTAACAAAATTCTTGTATGTTGCATCGGCATCTTCTAATTTCTTAAACAGTTTTTGATATTCGTCGTTACTATTCATGACTGCTTTTAAATTCATTTGCTTCCCTTTTAAATTTTATAAATAACACAAGATAATAGCTCTATTTTGAAATTTGATGACAACTGTAAACTGGTCACTATGCCGCAAAAGTGACAAGAGGCACTGGCAGACAGAGTGACGTTTAGGAAACGTTCCGTTTCTTTCCTCAGACTGACGCGGATAAGCATATGCACGCGCCTCTTTAAAAGTCTTCTTCTAAAACAATGTTTTTGACTGTACTCTAGTAATAAGATAGTCTTCTTGATGGAACACAAATAATTTTACAAATAACAAGGTGAAAGAAAAGTTCCTTTCTTTCTTAATTATAAGAGAATCATGTAGTTTTGTAAGTTTACAGAAATAAATATCTATGGTAATAATAACCATAAAAGTATACAAACAGTTAATGTATTAGTTTCAGATCACATGGAGGAACTTTGTCAGGGAGTGAAACTCGTCAACTAACCAGACCGGCAAATTCCCTATACATATATATGAAGATACTGTTTGCATTAAAATATTTAATCACTGTTGCATGAATGTATGTTAGGTTGTCCCAAAGATTATTTTGAAACTGAATTTTCTTAACTACGTACCAAATATGTACTTTTGTGAAATAATATGAAAAACATTGAAATTCTCCAATGTGCCTGTTTTACGTTTGAAATTACTAAAATTTAGGCGAAATGTAGCAGAAGTCGGTACCTAAATACATTGTGAAGACTTTCACCTCTAAAATTGGCTTACTCATCTTGGCTCATCATGGCTTACTCACTTCATTAACTAGCTGTCTACCTACCTGTCTCGTCAACTGGCTAGATAGTTGTTGTTGTAGATAAAGTTGTGTTAAGGTTTTTGTTAATTTCGTTTGTGTGTGGCACATTAGTTTGTCTCGACAGTAGACTGCTCATCCTACCTCATCTAAAACTGCAAAAATCTTATACTGATTTTAGCACAATATGTATTTTGACATAAACGGTGTACAGAGTTCATGAAATATTTTCTCTATATAATGATTCAGCAACAAATATTTCTTTATTTACACCAAAAAATACTCAAGTGAAGTCATTGATTTTAAAGTATGACGTTTATTACTTAAATCACCTGACCTAAAATGAACGAGAACGTTTTTCGTAGACTTTTCCTCTCTTTCAATGGCAAAATGCAACACAAATGAAACAAAATAAATACTTTAAGCCCAGATGCAACAACAATGCTAAATTTATTCAGACCACAGCACTATTATTTAAAGACATTATCTTAACAGTACTTTATCCTATTTTGTTCCAAATTCTTCTATTATATCTTCAAAATCTTCACATATATTTTGGTCCAAGTATAAGGAATGATAGCCCTGAAACCCAACCAAACTTTTTCGGCACATAGGACATATTGGGTTCTGCATCAAAGCTTTTTGAAGACAATGCCTACAAAACACATGGCCACATTTCGTTGAGACAACGGTACCTTTTGCTAAGTTATTGAAGCAAATAGGACATCTAATTCTTAGTAGCTGTTTTACTTTGCTTTTTGCCTGGAAGTAACATTGTATTTAACTATTACATTTTTCGATGAACAAAACTTGTAGAAACACAAATGTAAAAGTGTTGAAAACTTAAGATATTACATTAAATTAAAAGCATTATTTAAATTTATCATAGCTTACCTTTTTTGTTTTCCGCTTCTTAGTTTTCTTCTCTTTTACTGACTTCTCTTTTGTCTCCAATCCAGGCGTCATTCCCTTATGATATGTTTGCTTACCTGTTATCGTCAATTACATAGGTATTGTAGATGTTTATTACAAATAATTTGATTTGTCCGTCACCATTTTGACAGGACACGAAAGAACTATTAAATAGTTCTTTCAAGCTATTTCAAAGAGGTTTCCAGTCAAATGAAAATTTTGTCAAAACCACTTTGTCATTAGAACCAATTATATGAAATAGAGAAGAATAGAAAATAAATACATTAAGGTAGATATTTTACAAGTATATTTATAAATAATCAATTTTGAGCTTCGTAATGCATATGGTCCAAGAGCCCATGAGTGCCAGACCTTCGTCATTTTATAAAAGCTGAAAGTTCTTCTATGTGTGTCCCTAGTACAGGTAAGAATGATCCCCAAACATGAAGCTGAGGCAGCGGTGGCTTTGGCAGATAACAGGCAACAAAGGTGTGTAAAATTCCATCTCAAATTCGTCATTTTATAAAACTTGATTTTTTTATATTTGATTCATAATAATATCAAAACTCGCGTTGCTCATTGCCAGACAGTTAGTATGGTTCCAACCCTCTGCCGGACACCCCTAAACTATTATAATTTATAATTATACTTACGTTATATTATAAAACCTAAATTTAATATATAATTTTTTGGGAGCCTATTAAACTATGTTTATATAGTAGCCGGACAGTTTCGAAGGTTCTATCATCTTGCCAGACGCATTCAAAGTGAGCAATAATCGGGAGAGCAAGGAGCGAATACAGTAACTAAACGTTATATTATAAAACCTAAGTTTCATATATAATTTTTTGGGAGCCTATTAAACTATGTTTACATAGTAGCCGGACAGTTTCGAAGGTTCTATCATCTTGCCAGACGCATTCAAAGTGAGCAGTAATCGGGAGAGCAAGGAGCGAATACAGTAACTAAACGTTATATTATAAAACCTAAGTTTCATATATAATTTTTTGGGAGCCTATTAAACTATGTTTACATAGTAGCCGGACAGTTTCGAAGGTTCTATCATCTTGCCAGACGCATTCAAAGTGAGCAGTAATCGGGAGAGCAAGGAGCGAATACAGTAACTAAACGTTATATTATAAAACCTAAATTTTATATATAATTTTTTGGGAGCCTATTAAACTATGTTTACATAGTAGCCGGACAGTTTCGAAGGTTCTATCATCTTGCCAGACGCATTCAATGTGAGCAGTAATCGGGAGAGCAAGGAGCGAATACAGTAACTAAACGTTATATTATAAAACCTAAATTTTATATATAATTTTTTGGGAGCCTATTAAACTATGTTTATATAGTAGCCGGACAGTTTCGAAGGTTCTCTCATCTTGCCAGACGCATTCAAAGTGAGCAATAATCGGGAGAGCAAGGAGCGAATACAGTAGCTAAACGTTATATTATAAAACCTAAGTTTTATATATAATTTTTTGGGAGCCTATTAAACTATGTTTACATAGTAGCCGGACAGTTTCGAAGGTTCTATCATCTTGCCAGACGCATTCAAAGTGAGCAGTAATCGGGAGAGCAAGGAGCGAATACAGTAACTAAACGTTATATTATAAAACCTAAATTTTATATATAATTTTTTGGGAGCCTATTAAACTATGTTTACATAGTAGCCGGACAGTTTCGAAGGTTCTATCATCTTGCCAGACGCATTCAATGTGAGCAGTAATCGGGAGAGCAAGGAGCGAATACAGTAACTAAACGTTATATTATAAAACCTAAATTTTATATATAATTTTTTGGGAGCCTATTAAACTATGTTTATATAGTAGCCGGACAGTTTCGAAGGTTCTCTCATCTTGCCAGACGCATTCAAAGTGAGCAATAATCGGGAGAGCAAGGAGCGAATACAGTAGCTAAACGTTATATTATAAAACCTAAGTTTTATATATAATTTTTTGGGAGCCTATTAAACTATGTTTATATAGTAGCCGGACAGTTTCGAAGGTTCTATCATCTTGCCAGGCGCATTCAAAGTGAGCAGTAATCAGGAGAGCAAGGAGCGTATACAGTAACTAGTGCGAATGAAACAGAGCGTTTAGTCTATTGCGGGATTTCACTGCGCACCCATTGTTATTAATTTCAAATTTTGCAGTTTATTTTTTTCTTAATCCAGAAATTTCATTAATTAATTTTTACAATTTCAATAAAAAATATTTAAAATAATACTGAGTAAAATTTTTCTCATACAATGTCAATCATGTCGAAAATCTAATAATTTAATTGATATTATTTTTCATTTTTAAGAAGTTTATTATTGTCAATGCTATTAAAATTATAAAGCCAATGAAATAAAGTAAATCAAATATTAGTGTTTATTATACCAAAGGACACATTTTTTTAAGATAAGAAATTTACAGAGAAATTAATTTATTTTAATTAAATCTAAATATTTTCATCATTTTCATCGTTATCGCGCGCTCACTAAATCGGTCCACACGTTAGCAGTTTAAACGTCGTAAGTGCTGCGAGTACAATTCGGACCGCCTTTGAATGCGTCTGGCAAGATGATAGAACCTTCGAAACTGTCCGGCTACTATGTAAACATAGTTTAATAGGCTCCCAAAAAATTATATATAAAATTTAGGTTTTATAATATAACGTTTAGTTACTGTATTCGCTCCTTGCTCTCCCGATTACTGCTCACTTTGAATGCGTCTGGCAAGATGATAGAACCTTCGAAACTGTCCGGCTACTATATAAACATAGTTTAATAGGCTCCCAAAAAATTATATATAAAATTTAGGTTTTATAATATAACGTTTAGTTACTGTATTCGCTCCTTGCTCTCCCGATTACTGCTCACTTTGAATGCGTCTGGCAAGATGATAGAACCTTCGAAACTGTCCGGCTACTATGTAAACATAGTTTAATAGGCTCCCAAAAAATTATATATGAAACTTAGGTTTTATAATATAACGTTTAGTTACTGTATTCGCTCCTTGCTCTCCCGATTATTGCTCACTTTGAATGCGTCTGGCAAGATGATAGAACCTTCGAAACTGTCCGGCTACTATATAAACATAGTTTAATAGGCTCCCAAAAAATTATATATTAAATTTAGGTTTTATAATATAACGTAAGTATAATTATAAATTATAATAGTTTAGGGGTGTCCGGCAGAGGGTTGGAACCATACTAACTGTCTGGCAATGAGCAACGCGAGTTTTGATATTATTATGAATCAAATATAAAAAAATCAAGTTTTATAAAATGACGAATTTGAGATGGAATTTTACACACCTTTGTTGCCTGTTATCTGCCAAAGCCACCGCTGCCTCAGCTTCATGTTTGGGGATCATTCTTACCTGTACTAGGGACACACATAGAAGAACTTTCAGCTTTTATAAAATGACGAAGGTCTGGCACTCACGGGCTCTTGCTCTATAGGTTATGGGTCCTACAGTAATTTTTTAAAGAAAGCGTCAAACATTATTAGGTTTAAGAAAGAAACATTGAAAGAAAGCATTGTGCATAAATGTTATTGGCTCTACTAGACTGTGAAAAATAACAGTGTATTTTATAGACAGTAAATTAAAATATTATTAAACTTTCAGACAAGAAACTATTTTAACTTAATAAGTAAACTTCACACCGTCTATATTTCCTATGGCTACAATAGCGCCAATTAGGTCGATTTTAGAACTATTATTATGCTACTGTTGGTGGACACTTTCAGTTTCGCCTTCTACACAACATCCTTTCTATGTATTCTACATTCTACACTCCATAAATGAAACGGACACTGAGTATCACAATAATCTCTCGATTTGACAAGGGCAAAGACAGGTAGAAGAGCGAACGGATGTCATTATTCCTACTTTTCCTAGATTCAGTATTATAACATTTGTAATGACTGACTCGGTGCACAGTGGTGGCGTATGCGACTACTGTGCTTGAGATCTCGGATTCCATTGCCGGATCGCAACAAATGTTTGTATATTTTCAAATATTTATTTCGAAGTTTGCATATATATATATTTATTTCAGTTGTCTAGTACACATAATACAAGTTCTGCATAATTTGGGACCAGATGACATTGTGTCAGATATGTTCTATATATTATATATTTATATTATATGTAAATAGAGAAGGATCGTTCTCGTTATCCTACTTAATACACTATATCTGTTACATCTGACCCCTGCATCCCTTAATTACTTTTTTATATCCGGTTAATTTAAATGATTTTGAATTGTTTTGTTTCTCGTTCTCATTGTGTCATTTGTATTGTAGAACTTGTCAGCGGTCACATTATTTACGGTCAATTAAAAAATAATATTTTTGAATAATTCTTCAAAAGTGACAAAGTTTCTATGTAATTTTTTAACCCTTAATTTACGCCCACGAAACACGTGTTAGTTAGTTTGTAATCATAAATAGGTAGATAAAATTTGATGTTGCCAAGTATGAAAATGCTCCCACACTTTTTCGCAACATTGCTTGTAAATTTGAAGACGATTCAAACATCTTTTTCCTAAATCGCTACTATAATTATACTATCCAACTCTAAAAAAATCGTACGTCTGTAACATATAAATGAAACGACAGATAGGTATGTATAGTATATAAGTACAGCAATAAATGCAATTTAATCGTAACGACTGATTAATATCACGGATCAAGAGAAACCCTCGTGCACTAATGTAAACTTTGTTCTGCTAGTCTTAGAAGCGCGTTTGCAATTGTTCCTCAATGATTTCACTAATTTCTTTGGTCCACAACAGTATACGTTCAGACGATCCCTGGAAACAAAATTGTTTAATATGACAATATTGCTACTCCTAGGTAATATTATTTGGTCAAATATAAAATAACATAACATTTAGTAGGTGAATAATAATTTGTCTGTCACGAGAGACGAAGTTGACGAAGTAGTAACTGACGGTGTACAGATAATGGGTCAATGTCTACTAAGTTACGTGAATTGATGTAATGTAATCATTCAAAAAGCATTCGTACAAAAACTGTACTATGGAACAAATTGGCCAGCTCCAGTTACTTGTGACTTGCGTGAGTTACCATGTGCTACACCGTTTACTGGTATAGTCCCTTCGACGGGCCTGGTCGTCTAGTGATTAGTGATCTGAACTGCAATGCCAGTGGTCGTGTGTTCGATTCCCACCCAGGATAAATTTATATGTAGTGAACACGATCATTTGTTCTGTAGCTGGTTGTAATTTGTCTATCATATGTAAATATTTAGAAATATATAAGTATATTTATCACCACTCTAGTTATCATAGCACAGGCTTTGCCTGGTTTGAGATCAAAAGGCCGTGTGAAACGTCAGTGAACGTTATCATTATTGCCATACACCATAAAAAATATACGAATGATAGAATTAACATTCGTATTTTTACGTATATACAGAATAAAAAAAAACTTACTCAGGATATAAATGCACCCAGTATCCGAAAACTCGATCCCAGTGCGGCCTGCCTCTCCTAACTCTACAGCCAATCAAAGGATATTCCTTCGCTATACTATAATTACTATTTTCCTCTCTCTTCCCTTCATTCGTAACTCTTTTTTTATTCGGCGTAAGTAGAGTGACTCTTTCTTCATCCCTTATGATATGTGATAGTCCTTTTTCGTTCACAACCATATGTGCTATAGGATTTTGATCTTTATGACTAGCGTCTTTGTTAGTACCGGTGACATAAAATTCTATGTGCAGTCTATCTGGGCGGTTCGCGTTTCGAAGTTGTAATATGGCCTGATTGACGAGGGCCGCCAACCAAGTTAGCTCACGTTCGTTTCTGACGATCCAGAGAAGGTGAATTCTTCCTGGTAAACGGTTTCTCGGATTTCTGGAACAAATACAAAAAATACACATGGGATCTTCTTATTACCTGATTTTACAATTGTTTATTTTGCCAACAAAAGTTTGTTACACATAGAATGTTTAAAGTTTATATAGAGAAGATTTAGAAAAGGCAAAAAAAGGAGCTCACAAACTATTGTGATCTATTTACATATGTACATACGTCACCTGTAAAACTACAGAAAATCTTTACAGGGACACTTAAAGTTGCACTGATTAATAAAATGAAAAAAAAGCATTTAAAAGTAACGAACAATGGTCGAAATTTGATTCTTCCCCCAGACGATTCTTGGCCACTCAAAAGCTTACAGACACCAATGACTACGCCACCAAAGTACCACCGCTACCCAAGGTAGCTCGCTTTTGGCATTTTACTCTCATTTTTTTGTTTACATTACTTGAGCTTGACGTACTTATAATATTTACTTATATAATGGCCAAGCAATGAAGTTCTTATGGTTTAATTTCATCAATTCCAGAACTAGAGAATTTGCCAATCAAGGAACGATAATTATACACCGAAGTCCCCGCACCCAAAGACTAAATGAAAGATAATCTTTAAAATCTCGGCTTCAAATATCAGTACCCAGATATAATAAATATCCTATTGTTAGATCTAACCCTTATAGACCATGAATAGTTCCAGGGTTGTTATAAGCACAATAAATGGAATGTGCCAGAATTCCTTGCAGTTAGTACATACAGCAGCATGTCCTGCAGAGTTGTCACGAATGGCGTGATCCCGACACCAGCCGCCACACACACCGCCACTCGGCTGCGATTCACGCCCTCCATTGGACTAGAGAAAGGTCCGTCCACCAACATACTGGAAAAGATTACGTAACAATAACTCGCCATGTTATTGTTTGTAACTTAGAGAATGCTGAATTTAGGAATAAACATTTTCCATGATTGTCGTTATAGCAAAACTGTTTTTTGAACTGCTAATCAAGCCTCAGAATGTTAATTTGAAATATATATATATAAAAAACACGTTTAAATAATAAAATAAAGTTTAAAAATTATTACTCGACTATGTAAAAAAAAGACTTCAAAAGGACGAAACAGGAAAATAATTGAGATAGTAATCCAGAAATGCAGAAGTACAAAAATGATCAAGGTAGAGCCGTTGTAGATTTCTATCTGAATCTTGTTTCGTGCCTTTTAGATCCATTTTAGCGTAGTCGAGCTAGAGTTTCTTAAACTTAAGTTTTTAGTTTAATACTTTTCCGTTTCCCCATCGGCATATATCCCAGCTATACAATATCTTTTTTCATAGCAGTAAACCCTGTCTTGCATAAACGGACACAAAGAACATCCAGACTGAGAACAAGAGTGTCTGAATCACACAAAGTGTTGTCCCATGTAGGATTTAAGCCCATAACACTCAGCGGTGTAGAAAGTGGCGAGGTCACCGCTTAAACTACTTTGTCATCCGGACAATATCTACATCATCACATTTTAATAAAAGGTAAAGACCGTGGCACCAATAAGCACAAATAGAAACTAGCTTTTTATTCAGCAGAGTTGTGACTTTTAAGCCTTAGCAATTCCGTTATAGAGGCAGTATCGTTTGAGTGGCAGAGTTCCCGCGGATCCAAGTCACTTAAACAAGATCATTTCTATTTAGACTTGAGTCTAAGTCACGTTTTAAACATACACTTTGACTTAAACACTAAAAAATCCATTCTATCGACACCAAATACGTGATGGTTATCTCAGTTTAATTTTTTTTGAGGTTAGAAAAGCGGAGGTTTAAATTACCTCATAAAATTTTTTGATAAAATTTATATACCTCGAAAATCATTACCCTTCCATTTAACTTCGCCGTAGTTGAGTAAAAAATAATTGTTAAATCTGATTAGTTAAAGTCCCTGTAAAAATGTTTTGTGTCTAGCAAAATGTAGTGAAGTGTACATAATTACATTACAATTACACACAGTGACCATAATTAAATTAAAAATGAAATGATTCTATTTAGATTAAAAACTATATATTATGGTGATGATTACCTGATCTCGTGAGGCGCCCGTTCCAGTAACAATTTTTGTAAAGCTTCAGTCCAATCACCCTGTACCCTTATCCATACGACGAAGAATCTTTGGTATAATGTAGGAACCTGAAAATACAGGTCAATCAACTATTTTTGAGTAAATTTGACTTGAGGAAGAGGAAATGGGTGTCATATCTCTGCGACACAAAGGGAGGATCCTCCGACCAGGCAAGGTGATCATGCCTGGTGGGCCACCACTCAACGGTTGATGTTGAGATATTGTGTTGATGCTAATCGCCACGAGAATTTCTACATCATTCAGTATTAGTATTTGCTCTGTAATTCATTACTTCGTGGTTATATGTGTCTTCGCTACATGGCACTGTTGTATGCATTTTTGTTTGCGCTACATGTGGAAGTCGCCACAGACTAAATGAAGAATCAAACAGTTTTTCTATCGCTACTCCAACCACTTTCAGCCAATTAATGTGAAATAGTAACATCATCAAAATGTAATTAACTTAAAAAAACCTAGGATATCTTTTTTTTTAATATGTTAAGGATGTATTAAGTATTTTAAATTTATTTAATTTTGGTTACGAATAGTAACCCATGAACACATAAAAAACATTAGCCACTTGAAGAGTTTTAATGAGAATTTGTTTCTTGACAATTCTCATTAAAACTTTTGATATACCATATATAATTACGAGGGTAAGTTTTTAAGTTCGCGGAATGACAGTGAAAAAGGCGGGTAAACGCGCTCTTTTGATGCCTACCGTATTCAGTGACTCATAATTAGTCTGCATAGTAAAATTTGTTGTGATTGGATCATTAGTTATTAAACTATCGTTGACCAAGTATTTTAATCGGGAACGAAGTGAAAAAAATGGAGAAAATTGAATTCCGTGCGGTGATAAAGTTCCTTACTAAGCAAGGAAAGTCTGTTCAAACCATACTCAATGAGATGTCATCGGTTTACGGGGATTCTTGCCCAGGAAAAACAATGGTCTACAAGTGGCATAGTTTATTTAAACAAGGCAGGGAATCACTTGAAGACGACCCGAGGCCGGGGCGCTCCGTTGAGGTGACTACGCCAGAAGTTATTGCAAAAGTAGAAAAAATTGTATTGGAAGATGCTCGACTAAAAAAGAAACAACTCGCAGAAATGGTTGGAGTATCGGATACAACAATTTTTAAAATTTTACACGATCATCTTGGCATGACTAAGGTTAGCGCACGGTGGGTGCCGAGAATGCTCACGCAATTGCAAAAACAACAGCGCGTGGAATGTTCACGTGCGTTTTTGGACCTCTCCAATGAAGACAAGGATGGCGTATTGAATCAAATTGTTACTGGGGATGAAACTTGGGTTCATCATTATGAACCCGAGTCCAAACAAGACTCCATGCAGTGGCACAAAAAGGGCACAGCACCACCCAAGAAATTTAAGGTTTCACAGTCGGCTGGGAAACTCATGGCAACGATTTTTTGGGACTCAGAAGGAATATTATTGATAGATTATAAAGATAAAGGCATTTCTATAACGGGGGAATACTACGCTTCAATCTTAGAACAGTTAAAAGAAGCCATCAAAGAAAAAAGACGGGGAAAATTAACGAAAGGTGTCCTGCTATTGCATGACAATGCTCCCGTTCACAAGAGCCGAGTCGCACTGGCTGCCCTGCATAAGGTGGGCTTCGATATTTTGAATCACCCACCCTACAGTCCAGATTTGGCTCCGAGTGATTATTATCTCTTTCCAAAAATGAAAAAAGAATTATGTGGTAAGAAATTTTCAACTGATGAGGAGGTTAAGGAGGCGGTTTCGGCGTATTTTTCAGACAAAGATAAAACTTTTTTTTACGAGGGAATAAAAAAACTAATTGAAAGATCTGAAAAATGTATTCGTGTTGCAGGGGAATATATAGAAAAAGAACAATAATTTTGTGTTTTTATTATTACTCAATACCCTCCATTCCGCGAACTTAAAAACGCCCCCTCGTATATATTTTACCCGTACAGTTTCCCTTAGCTTTATATCACACAGACAAATTGCAAATGTCACCGTCACTTAGTATTTTCTACATCGAGTCGTAAACATCGCAACTTATCTACATACACCACGTAGATCTATAAGTGGGTAAGTAGATCTGCTAGGCGCCAAGCACAGGTTTCATAAGGTCAGTCAAGCGCCGTATATAGTAATAACGATTATATTTAATGTATCCTGATAGATCAATGGCTAACCATATGATGTTAAGTGGCCTAAATACTAATAATAAAATTTGGTTGTTCTAACTGTTTTCGTTCTAACTAACCAAACGAGAATATTATATAATTATTAACTGACTTGGTTGACTGGTGACTTGGTGGACTGAATTTTTGACATGTTTTTTTATGTCACTTTTGTTATCAACGTTTTTCAGTCAATAACTTGTTCATCGGCAAAATCAACATTTCTACTGGTGCAGAAACGAAAATGTTATATTAGTTAAATACAAAACGGCCGCGACCTGTCTACGCGCCAATTATCAATAATTGGTTAAATAATCGGAAGAACGGTACAATTTTGTTTCCGACACTTTTCTTGAGACACTTGGGCAGAGAAGAACTGTTCTGAAATGAAGTTATGGTCATGTAACGTCATAAACCATAATCTGCTCAATTATCTGGCAATTTTTCGTGTCTTATTCAACCGTCTTATAATTGTGTATTGGTATATGTTCAACATTCATTCTTATACATATAAATATTCTTACGTGATGCTGATAAAGTGTGTTATCGATTAGAATAGAAAATTACAATTAATACTAAAATCATCTCCTAGTGTTTCCAAAAACATCATATTTTTAGGTACCATTGACCTTTTTTACATAAAAGATATAAATTTGAAATATCAGAATTCGTTATTATTTATTTATGTAAATAAATGGATAGATAGGTACTACATAAATGTATTGGCTATATAAAGTTTAGCTATGTTGACTCATTCGCTCCCAGCCTACCTGAACGCGGAAGACAGGAAACAAGACCTTGCGAGACACATTGGCCGAGGTCCTTGTTTTATGTTAGTTTATAAAGAGGTAATAGGTTGATTGATATAGTAATGTACTTTATCTTAAACCATACACCGGCTTCCTTCAATCCGCTTTAACTTATAAACTCATATTTACAATGTTAATAGCTCGTTTCTTGCCAAGGAAAACTTGCGATAAAACATATTTTGAATGTCATTGTACGTATGGATGGAAAATTTTCAATCACGCCAGAATAACTAAACGAATCTGGAAAAGTTTAGAGTAGAGATAAATTATAATTTGAAACAGCTATGTGCTGTTTACTAAATAATGTACGTACTTTTGGAAAAGGAAAAAGTGTGTGAATAAAACTATTTACGCGAGTGTAATTAAGGGTAGATGCTAGTAGAATGTATTAGACAATTGTATATGTAGTATCCAACAAATAAAAATTGAAATTTTGACCTTATTATGTTTTATAAATCAAGTCTGATTATAAAATTGATCCCAAATCTCTGTTAATTTATAAATAACCGTTTAACTCTGTCAGCTATTGCTGTTAATAAAGCCGTGGCCTTAACCCTTCTTTCATTGACAGGAACGATTGTGACCCATTCTCAGATTGACAGTAATGAGCCGTTGATAATAATACGCTAGTAAACATGTCTGGTTTATTATTATTTATTACACATGTTGGGAGTACAAGGAGCCTACATTTTGTGCAAGGACAGCATTATAACTGAGATCGCTAAACGATCTCCGTTCTCCATAAGCGCAAGCCTGGGGTGGCTGGTGAGGTCATCTGTCACCCTAGCAGAAGCAGGCCGGGGTGACGATGCGAGCGCTATGGACTGCGCATGCACTTCTGGGGAAAGCAATGGGAACATCGGGGTTTCCACATGGGAGGGGTATCAACAAGCCGTAGGTGGCCCTAGGTACGTCGAGGTTCCAGGGACTTTCTTAATAGGGTGCACTTGGTTCCCCGGCTAGTGCACAGACAACATTATAAGTATAGATCTTTTTTAAGAAAGGCAAATATGGCTTTGAAGATACAAGTTAAGATGTTCCATTGCTTTAAATAAACAGTCAGTAATTAACAAATTAAAATATGAGACTCTGCTCCCACTTTCAACTATAAAATATTACAACCACCTAATCTAAAATGAAAATTAAGAAAGTCGTAGAGTTGCAGTCAGTGGTATATTTTTAATTGTCTTTGTGGTATCCAGTGACGCTGACTGTAACTCACTGGCAGCGCAGATGTGAACATGTTAATTAATGAAACTAATTGTTTTTCCCAAACTTTGTTTCTAGAAATAAGTAAATAAAATTCATGAAATGTACTAAGTTTAAGCATGTAAGCCATGTCTAGTTAAATCGCCACCTGTCATTAGTAGAGAGCCAGTGGGAATGAGTTAAAATAAAGTAAAATGAGGACTTCAACAATTTTGAAGATTTCACGTTACAATTATTAATTGAACTTTCTATTATTAGTTGATCAATTTGATTGCTTCGTTGGTCTAATGGTTAGTAAGAAGTTGGGGTGCTGGGCTAGAAAACCTCCACGTGGTGCACCCTGGTAACGTTGGCGATGGTGTTCATCACTGCCAACGGCTAATATTCTAGCACGAAGAGGAAGCCATTTTCTACGGCAATTCGGCCGAGACTTGGTCCAACAGAGCGGGCATATTTGTCGATTCCTCTGTTGGCTCTTCGCTCTTCGGAGCAATGAGTAGGAAAACCTCGATAAAAAATCATTATGGTGGGACCCTTTCATGGGTCGACGTTTCTCCACTTTCAATGGTGGAGAAAGGAGAACGGGCTCGGTGTGTACTCACACTGCCACCGAGCAGGCATTGGAAGATTCAATCTTCCTGCCACCGTTGTCACATCGTAATCCCGAAAGGAGTGTCGTGGTTATGTCTCGCGACACCAATCGGGGGCGAGGGTCTTGGCTTAGCCGCCCGGACTGCGAGGAAGAAAACCTCTATAAAAAATTACCCCGAATCCCGTGTTCTGGTGCGTGACCAGGGGATGCATGGCTGATGGGCTGTTCAGTCGCAAGCGCACCCCCAGCCGAGGCACCTGCGGACCCCTCGGTTGGGCATAAATGTACGCTTGCCCGGGTATTGGGGGATCTCTGCCCGGGTCGACTTATAGTTCTCCCCCACTCGTGGGTCTAATATGGAATCTCAAATGAAAAATAAAAACCTAAATGTAGAAGGAGAGAAGGAGAAGAAGGAGAAGAACGAGAAGAACGAGAAAAGCATAAGAGTGCAAGACTTCTCGTCCAACTTAAAAGACGCATCAGTTGGAACGCCTATGTCAACGAGGCTCCCAGAAGTCATTACGACTGCTGGGAGCCGCAGAACATCGGAACGATTGCGTTCCAGATCTGCATGTTCGTCAGATGGCACAGGAGGTGACCTGATGGAAACGGCGCTGTGCGACTCCCGAAAACGCGGGCGCTCCAGAGACGAGGAGAGTGACACGTCTCAGGAGATGTTGCCTCCTAAAGTCGCCAGCAGCCGTAGAGGAAGGTCGCGAACTTCGGTCTCGATCCCGTCAGGCTCCGTCTTCTGTAAGGCGGAAGCCTATAGGCGGGTTAGGGCGGACGGCGAAGCACTTGCAGAGGAGGAGATCGCAGATCTCTTGCTTAAGATCAAGGAGCCGATGGTAGGGGATTCCGTTCCCCAAACGCCATCGTGCATGCAAGAGAGAGCGAAAGCAGCGGTGGCTATCATCCACAAGGTAGCCACCAAGTCGAGTAACCTTAAGGGTGCTTTTGTAAAGGCCCTTAAGGACTCCTCTTCTGCAGTTGCGGGGGTTGTTGAGACCCTTATTGGGGACGTGGCTCGTCTCCAAGCGGCCAACGACCATCTCACACGGGAGGTGGCTGAGCTGAGCGCGCAGTTTGCCCAATTCCGGGCGGTTCGCCCTGAGCGAGAAGGCCCGTCTCCATCGCTTGCTCCTGTCAATCCCGGTACCATCGCTGATGCCCACCTGCGCCAAATCACAGACGCAGTGTGGCGCATGATGGACGGACGTCTCGCTGGCCTAGAGGCGAGACTACCTCCAGCCCCTGTTGTCCGGCCGCCGCTCGCGGCACATAGACCAAAGGCCGCATCGGCGCTGACGTCGCTGCCCGTTGTGGGCGGTCGTGTGTCCTATGCGGCGGCGGCGTCGGTGTCAGCTGTTCCTGCGGCGTCAATGTCTGCTATTCCTGCGGCGTCAGTGTCTGCTATTCCTGCGGCCGCTCCGAGGACACGACAGGCGGCTAAAGCAGTACCTAAGACGGGTGCACAGCGATCAGGGCCCAAAACGGCGGTCAAGTCTAGAGCAGAATTCCCTCCGCTCCCCACTCCAGCCGCTGTACCTGGCACCACCACATCTGCTCCCTCCACATCTGCTCCGTCCACGGATGGTTGGCAGGTAGTTGGGGGGGCTAAGAAGTCCCGAAAGCGGGGTAAAAAGGCTGCCCAAAAAGCAGCTTCTACCCCGCAGTCGCCATCGGTGGCGATGGCCGCCACAAAGAAGCCGCGCAAACTGCAAGCGCCCAAAACTGCGGCGATAGTGGTCACCGTGTCACCGGAGGCGGCTAATGGTGGGCTGTCCTACGCGGCTATCTTCAAGAAGGCCCGGGACAGTCTCACACACGACTTCGGGACGGTGGGTGTTAGAATGCGCCTCGCCCAAACGGGAGCTCGGATCCTTGAGTTCCCTGGGGCTGAAGGTGCAAAGACGGCGGACTCTTTCGCCGAGAAGCTGCGGGGAATTTTTGCAGCCACTGATGGTGTTAAGATCGCCAGGCCCACTAAGTGCGCTGAATTGCGTATCTCGGGCCTGGACGATTCCGTAACGGCTGAGGATGTCCGCGCTGCAGTTATAGAGAGAACAGGCTGCAACGTGGAGAACATCAAGGTCGGCACCATCCGCCCCGGTCCAGGAGGGCTTGGCGCAGTGTGGGTCAGCTGTCCCGTACCGTCGGCCAAAATTCTGGCCGACGCCGGCAGACTACTCGTCGGTTTCGTCAGCGCTAGGATTACAGTCCTGGCGGCGAGACCGATGAGATGCTACAAATGTCTGGCATCGGGACACACACGCGCCAAGTGCGTAAGTTGTTTTGACTGCAGCGAACTATGTTTCCGCTGCGGTCGACCGGGGCACAAGGCGACAGTGTGTTCTGCCGCCCCTCACTGCCCGGTATGTGCGGCGGGTAACAAGCCCGCCAATCACCAGATTGGGCAAGTGGGGTGCAAACCTCCCCGCGATTCTCGACAAGTGTCGGGGGCTAGCCAGTCGACCCAGGCTGCCTCCGATGTTGTCCGCACGTCAGCATCGTTGCCCATGGAAGAGGTTGTAGAGACGGTTCAATAATGGACCAAGTCTCCAACCTCTTTGTCCAGACGAACCTCAACCACTGTGCTGCGGCACAGGACCTCTTCTTGCAAACTATAGCACAGTGGTCGATCGGTGTTGCCGTAGCCGCGGAACCCTATTACGTTCCTCCTCGACCAAACTGGTTGAGTGACCGGGACGGCTCCGTGGCAGTCGTCGGCTCCACGGCGGCTCATTCCCCACCCTTGTCGCTAAGAGACAAGGGTACTGGATATGTTGCTGCTGAGTGGGGGGGGATCACCGTATATGGTGTATACTTCTCCCCCAACCGGAGTTTGAGCGACTTCGAGGTTTTCCTTAACAACTTGGAAACCTCGATGCGGCGACTAACGTCTGGGCACGTCTTAGTGCTGGGGGACTTCAACGCAAAGTCCATTGCGTGGGGTTCCCCCAGGACGGACGCCAGGGGTGAGGCTGTAGAGGAGTGGGCGGCCTCGGTGGGCCTCTGTTTATTAAACAGGGGCTCCACCAACACGTGCGTGCGACAGCAGGGAGGGTCGATAGTGGATCTTTCGTTCGCTACCCCTGCCCTCGCCGCACGAGTAAGGAACTGGTATGTCCTGGAAGAGGTTGAGACGCTCTCGGATCACCTCTACATTCGATTTGAGCTCTCCCGGATCCAGGACCCCAGTAGGGGTCACGCGGCGCGGCGTTCTTTTCGCTTTCCACGGTGGGCTGTAGCCAAACTGAATAGGGACCTACTAGAGGAGGCAGCCATTATTCACTCTTGGCTGTCTCCGCAGGCTCCGACCGAGGAGGTCGACATGGGGGCTGGTCGTTTCCGTGATGCGATTACGCAAATCTGCGATGCGGCCATGCCCCGCATCCGAGGTTATCGGCCTCCACGGAAGGAGGTTTACTGGTGGTCCCAGGAGTTGGCGGACCTCCGCGCGG
This sequence comes from Hypercompe scribonia, assembly GCA_949316085.1. NCBI lineage: Eukaryota > Metazoa > Arthropoda > Insecta > Lepidoptera > Erebidae > Hypercompe > Hypercompe scribonia. The sequence continues at coordinate 5,545,551 of OX438972.1, read as the reverse complement.
CCTGTACTCGTGCCCGGAGGTCCTACACCCGTAGTCGGCGGCGACACCGCGAAGAAAGCGGGGAGGACCAGCTTCATGAGGAGTACCGAGAGGCGCGGAAAACTCTGAAGCTGGCCATCAGCCGCGCCAAAGAAATTAAGCGTAAGGAGATGCTGGAGGGTCTCGATCGTGACCCCTGGGGTCGCCCTTATCGTGCGGTGCGACAAAAGCTCCGCACGTCGGGCCCCCCCCTTACAGAGACACTCCAGCCCAGCTTCCTGCGGGAAGTGGTCGAGGGCCTTTTCCCGCAGCGGGTGGAGCACACACCCCCGTCGATGGCCATAATGGTCAGAGAAGACGGGGGGACCGAGGATAATGTTCCGCCCGTCAGGGAATCGGAGGTAGGGGCGGTTGTTCTACGGATCCGCTCTAAGAACACCGCCCCCGGGCCAGACGGGATACCTGCCCGAGTGCTGGCCCGAGCCCTCGAACACATGTCGGACCGTCTCAGGGAGGTCTTGGACGCTAGCCTGGCGTCCGGACGCTTCCCTGAGTGCTGGAAAAGCGGGAAGCTGGTCCTATTAAGAAAGCCGGGACGGCCAGCCGATTCGGTAGCGGCCTATAGGCCCATCGTGTTGTTGGACGAGGCGGGTAAGTTGTTTGAGAGGATACTCTCTGCCCGCATCGTTCGGCACCTCTGCGAGGTGGGTCCCGATCTGTCGGACGCCCAATTCGGTTTTCGAGCGGGGCGTTCGACGGTCGATGCCGTGCTACGCCTCAGGGCCGTTACCGAAGAGGCGGTGAGCTGTGGTGGCGTGCTGTTGGCGGTGTCGTTGGACATCGCCAACGCATTTAATAGTCTGCCATTTAGCTGCATCAGGGAAGCACTCCAATACCATGGGGTGCCAGAGTACCTGAGGCGGCTTGTGGCAGACTATCTTGAGGAGCGCACCGTCATGTACGAGGACCGAGATGGTGTTCTGCGGCGGCGGCTCATGTCGTGCGGTGTTCCACAGGGGTCTGTCCTCGGACCACTTCTGTGGAACATGGGATACGACTGGGCCCTTCGAGGTCGTCTTCTCCCCGGGCTGGGTGTAATTTGTTACGCCGATGATACATTGGTCACGGCCCGGGGAGCGAACTTCCAAGAGGCGGCGCGCCTGGCCACCACGGGAGTCTCTTTGGTGGTCGGGCGTATTGAGGCGCTGGGGTTACGGGTGGCCCTAGAAAAGACGGAGGCCCTTTTGTTCCATGGGCCCCGGCGTGGTCCCCCACCCGGCGCCTCTATCGTAGTCAATTCGGTCCTCGTACCGGTTCAGGCCCAGATGAAGTACCTGGGCCTGATCCTCGACGGGAGGTGGCTCTTCGACGAGCACTTCCGACAGCTTTCTCCAAAGCTGGTCGGCACTGCCTCTGCCCTCGGGCGACTTTTGCCGAATTTGGGTGGAGCCAGCGTCGCGACGAGACGGCTATACACGGGGGTTGTCCGGTCAATGGCACTGTATGGTGCACCGGTGTGGGCGGCGGCTCTGACCGCCCAGAATAGGGCTCGCCTTTGGCGCCCTCAGAGGATATTGGCGGTTAGAGCCATACGCGGTTACCGCACCGTATCGACGGAGGCGGCGTGTGCCTTGGCCGGAACTCCGCCGTGGGACTTGGAGGCGGAAGTGCTCGCCGAAGTTTATCGGCGGACGGCTGACTTCCGGGCGGGTAGCGGCATGCGGCCCCCGCCTGAAGAGATGCGCGAGTGGCGAGAGGCCGCTCGTCGAGCCACGATGGCTCGTTGGTCGTCCCGGCTGGAGGCTCCACGTGCTGGCTTTGCCGCCGTGGAGGCTCTCCGGCCGGTCATTGCTGAGTGGGCGGGGCGACAGCACGGGACCCTTTCCTTCCGACTGACGCAGATCCTTTCCGGGCACGGTTGCTTTGGGAAGTATCTGCACTCGGTCGCCAGGAGGGAATTGAGTCCCGCCTGTCACCACTGCGACTGCAGTGAGGACTCGGCTCAGCACACGCTAGCGGTTTGTTCCGCTTGGGCGGCGCAGCGTGGGGTCCTCACTGCAGTTATTGGAGGAGATCTCTCGCTACCGGCCGTCATACGCTCCATGGTCGGTAGCGATAGCTGTTTTACCGCGGTCGCAACCTTCTGCGAAGATGTAATTTCGCGGAAGGAGGCGGCGGAGAGGGCCCGTGAGGACAATCTCCACTCGGACCCAATTCGCCGCCGGCGAGCCGGGCGGCGGAGGCGTGCATACCAGCGCCTCATGCCGCCTTGAGTGTGGCCGCGGGTGGACGGGACGGGTTTTCCCCTCCATCCGCTATATTGGCCAGCCGCGAGGAGGCGACGTCCGCGTGTGCCGTACGTCGCCTAAATGGAGAGGTTATCCGTAGAAGGTGCCCGCGGTAGCGGGCAGGCGCTAGGAGGGATCTGGATGACGTAATAGCAGCTGTTCCCGGATCCCTCCTATGTCAGGCGCAGAGTGGCACACCGTGTGGTTTTAGTCGGTCCGATTCCGACACACCACCCCGCCGTAAACCCCGGTGGGGTGACGGCTCGAGGGGGTTTCCACACGATAAAAAAAAAAAAAAAAAAAAAACGGTGGGTGCCGAGAATGCTCACGCCATTGCAAAAACAACAGCGCGTGGAATGTTCACGTGCGTTTTTGGACCTCTGCAATGAAGACAAGGATGGCGTATTGAATCAAATTGTTACTGGGGATGAAACTTGGGTTCATCATTATGAACCCGAGTCCAAACAAGACTCCATGCAGTGGCACAAAAAGGGCACAGCACCACCCAAGAAATTTAAGGTTTCACAGTCGGCTGGGAAACTCATGGCAACGATTTTTTGGGACTCAGAAGGAATATTATTGATAGATTATAATAATAAAGGCATTTCTATAACGGGGAAATACTACGCTTCAATCTTAGAACAGTTAAAAGAAGCCATCAAAGAAAAAAGACGGGGAAAATTAACGAAAGGTGTCCTGCTATTGCATGACAATGCTCCCGTTCACAAGAGCCGAGTCGCACTGGCTGCCCTGCATAAGGTGGGCTTCGATATTTTGAATCACCCACCCTACAGTCCAGATTTGGCTCCGAGTGATTATTATCTCTTTCCAAAAATAAAAAAAGAATTACGTGGTAAGAAATTTTCAACTGATGAGGAGGTTAAGGAGGCGGTTTCGGCGTATTTTTCAGACAAAGATAAAACTTTTTTTTACGAGGGAATAAAAAAACTAATTGAAAGATCTGAAAAATGTATTCGTGTTGCAGGGGAATATATAGAAAAAGAAAAATAATTTTGTGTTTTTATTATTACTCAATACCCTCCATTCCGCGAACTTAAAAACGCCCCCTCGTATATACAATATAATAATCTCTCAGACTACAAGTTAAATTCAGAAAATTATTGTCTTATCGCCGATTTAAACTGCGATGTGTACAAGTATGTTTTATATTCTATATTTCAGCATGCAGAGTCCGAGACACAAGAAACTGTAACCAAAAACAATATAAGCAGATCTAATTAAATAAATTGATTTAATTGACTTGACTTAACCACGAGTATAATGGCTACCTTAACAACGGTGAAGGGATGCCACTCGATGAGTGATACGTTTAAACATTGTAGCAGCACATACTGTCCGCTCCGACACTGGAACTCGTGGGGGCAGCTTAATGTTAAGTTGATTGTATGTCCGGCCATGTGACTCACCTGCAATGCCGCATACCATTATTAGAAATATATAAAATCACCATGAGTGTCGCCAGAATTATTTTCAAGGGGAGCATCTACATTCACACATACTATTAATCAATATGAAATATAGAGTTACATATATTAGGTATTTATCAATGAAATTGACTTTTTTATGAAATAAGTTAAAATATATGTTTTCTATGTATTCTATATTCTGCGAGAGGCGCGCAAGTGCACCCTCTTGCGCCTCCTCTTGGCGCCCATGAAAGTCACAGAATCTAGTGTACTTAAAGTTTTCTATAAAATGAAGATAAATTTGATTTCGTGAGTGTCTTAGCTTAGATATTAGAATAACACCCCGTAAAGTGCACCACAATACGTACCCGTGAGACATACCCGTATTATACGGTGCGTGTGGTGACGAATTAAAAATGTAGAGTGTTATCTCTCCTATTCATCTCATGGGTGACGTAAACGGCGACTAAGGGTGCAAACTACACAGGACAAAATCACTGCAAAGAGAAGGAATACTTGAAATAAACCCTATAACCAACCCGTCTGGCCAACGTGGACAAAACCTCCTGTTCAAGGAGGTCATGTTCAACAGTGTACCTACTGTTAAAAACTCTTGGATGTGACGTGTACACCATGAATAAGTAATATACAATATACAAAATGGGACAAATTATTTAACTCATTTAAAATTCAACCGCAACATGAACAATAAATTTTTAATATGAGTAATGCTGTTGAAACATAAATGTCAGAGCTTTTTGCCTACTCCTTGGCTACCATAAACTGTAGTCATGATTAACTTTGAAACAAAAACCTGTATATGTGTTTTACATTTTCGTAATGTCTACAAACCACAACTGCTAAACTATAGGTAAGCTAAGATACTAGTACTGAACCATTTAAACTACAATCTTTAAAACATAGCTTGATCTCTGTGACAGATGGCTACGAAACAGACGAAGTAACTTTCAACAAACAATTTTATTTGTATCACCTATATTTTTATTCTTTACGTGCCAGTGTTATCACAAACAAAGGCTAAAATGTACCTCGTAAGTTTTAAAATGACACTAGTGACAACTATCACAGAGATGCAAGTTATATTTTAAAGACCTTACAGCCACCTCATAGCCGTTTCGAAGAGTAAGTTATTATGTATAAAGTTTATGTGAGAATGATCTGTTTATTCATCCCCAAACTCTAATCCTATTAATACAAAATGACTCCTGGGATCTTGGTTAGTAAGGAAGTGTAATATTTAGTTTTGTGTGAGTAGAATGACAGACATTTTACATTAGAACATTTTGTAATCTATCAGATTATTATCACTCCAGTAGGCAGACTTTAATAGTACCTATATCTTAACTAATAATATAAAGTCACTTCCACGGACTTTGTTTGGTTTAAATTTTAAAAGTATTTAAGACCTCGATCAAAATGGAATTTTATTTATTTATTTATTTATTCAACTGCTTGCTAAATTTACAGTTTAACCAACACATGAAGTGAACCATTGTAATGTTCCAAATGTATTACTATTTAACATACTACTAGTCTACTAACGTAATCTACTACTTTCGGCGTCCTAATATCTATGCGATAATTACCAATCGTATACTCCATTCTAGCTTAGGACAGAACAACGGATATCTTTCATCCATAAACAAAAATGCTCCCGTGAGATACTTAAATTGATTTACAAAACTTACATTAACAAATAGCGATTAATTAATAAACCAATCGTTACGTATACACAACGATATGAATCTCAAAATATGCAATGGCTCCCATTGAATCCGTTTCAATGTACGTGCATAAGGGGATTATGCAAAGCTTGATCGGTTATTGGATTAAACTGTCCCACATGTATCGCCGATACGCCATTGATTATGTTGGTAAATATCTAGGTTTATAAGGGACAGGCGTAACCATAGATTTACTTCAAAATTTTTAAATTCACATCTGATAATATTAAATATTAATATTATTTTTATGCACGATAATATTATTCCACAATCTCACTTGAAAAATATAAAAATTATATCGGCAAATAATATAAAACTCCTTTACAATATACACCTATAGCAACTTCTTAATTAAAAATTGAATTCGTTCAATCATCAACAATTTTAGAACTGGACAATAATTAAGAAATTACAAGAACCAGTACTTACTTCTAATATTTCAACCCGTGCTCTATTTCTGGTACAGATTCGCCACACGAGATCTAGAAGGAAGCATGTTAATGGCAATGACATCCAGAACCAACCCTGAAATTTTACAACATCGTTGAAATGAACCTCATTTGGATAAATACAGTCATTATCGAGTCAGACATGAAATTACCGTCTCTTTCCAGCTTGTAAGAAACAGAACATGAATGAACATTAGTTTCTGATCTTAAAAATAAAGTAACTTTTTTACACCACGCTTAGCATTGCGAATACATTAATCAGAAATGAGGATAAAACTGACGCGAAAAATAGTTCAAAATTCTCTCTCACACGACACGTCGAGACACGATGATCACCGTGTCAAAATTTGAATTCAATCGATGCAGAACTTTTTGAGTTTTTGAAACACACATAAAGTAACTTAACATGTTCATAAATAGATGGAACAGTACTGTTAAATTCACAAAAAAACTAAACTATTGTTTAGGACGTAAAGACGGAGATAAATATGTTAAAAAAATATATATAGAATCAGAATTGTAAGCTTCTTCGAATTAGACAATGTCTGTCAACATATCACGGTGTAGACAGTTTTAAAATGCTTTTTGTCTTTTTCATGCCTAACTGTGACTATGGAATTATAATAGACGTTGCCAGGCCAACACTCCTCCATTGCAATGTGCAGACGATATATTTTACTATTGAAAGACATAAAAATTAGGGTAGTAGGATGTTGAAAAAAATCTATGCAAGATGTTCTGATGGCAGTACAAATACTATGTTGATAGATTAGTTTCGAATTTCACAGCTTTTTAGCAGATTTTGTTTTGATTTGAAAGTAAAAAATATTAGTCAAAAATCACACATTACATATTAAATATTTCTCTTAAAATTCTAAATTTTTCATTAAGATCCTTGTGTTAAGAGTGGATTTGAATTAGTAGTTTAGTTTCCAACTCTACACGAGTTAGGAGCCGTAGCAACTTGATGACAAGTCTGAAGAAATAATATTATTAATAAATTAATCGGATAGTGTTTATCAAAGCCAAAAGAAATTCCAATTAATTGTGAAAAACGTGTTCAGAAAAATGATTTGACGAGAATCTTTATTTTGGGTATGATCAAAATGACTCACTCAGGAATAATATTTTTTGTGTTTGAATAAGTTCCTTATGGTATGCCATAAACTATGATTAAAAGTTATGATTACACATACAATTTAAAGGTTAAAATTGTTACTTTATTAAATAAAAGCTGATATTAACGGGACAAGGTCAATGACATTAAACATTTTTGGGTCACATGAATCATGTTTGCAAGTTTTACAACGTAACGAATTCCTAAGAAAATGACGCAAACACTTATGATTGAATTACTGCAATATAATGTAATGATAACGGGTGGTAAAACCGGGTGGTGATTTAGTACGTGTGTAAGTAAGCGATGGCGGCAGATCAATTACTTTTAAAAATCTTGAAATCTAACAAGACTTCGATCAGACGATTTTCTTAGAAACTATACTGTTTATAACTTTTAAGACTTTAATCTATTGCATTTTAAAGTCATTTATTTTAACAATGCATCGTGGTAGGCTGATAGACTTCCTCTTTACTATTATTTATTTGCATTTTGAAGCCTACAGCTTGTTGAACTCGTTAAATATTTAGACAATATATGTGAATTTTGTTCGAATCAAGCAGAAACATTATACGAGTACAAAAGCCCTATCTTTCACAACTGATCATTAAATGAGACTCTGGACACAGTAAAATCTTAAAATATTCGAAGTTATTCGCCATAGAGTGATGGTCGCAGAATCTTAGAAATGTTGTATCTTTATTCTACAAAGTAATTGAGTAACATAACCAGCAAAGATATGTTACTGTATGATGGACAACACAATAAGTTATCTATGAACTTCTTCCAAGCTCCATAAATTTTACAAATACACTTCATTACCACTTCTCATTTAAAATCGTATTGAGGAAGGACAAATCTGTATTGAGTTTTATGAGGGACCTAAACGTTCTCGTAAATCTATTATAATTCCAACCATTCAACCGGCCACAGCTGGGCAATGAAAACGAACTATGCCTCTGCTAAACATATCAATTTGTATTATGTACATCCCACAACGAACATAATGTGCACTGAAACCTGTTATGTGTATAAACAGAATAATAGAGAGCTACTGGTGATTGAAATACAGTAACTAGTCGACAATTCAAAGGTTTCGTAATAGATATGCTATTTGTAACTCGTTCGAAGATTTTTATAGTAAGTCGATGCAGGCCTAGGCGTCTTTTCAGTTTTTCGTATGTTTTTATATTATTTTGTTAGTTCTAAATAAATCAAAAACTGTTGATATATTATACTGAAAAGAAGGGACGATTTTTTTTATGTAGTTTTACACTCATACCACTTTTTTCTGGTTAATCTCTAGATAATTAAAAACTTGTATAAGGTTTGGTTATGTACTGAATAGGGTACAGAGGAACAACAGGAACATGAAGTCATAATAGTTTATAATGTAAATTAATAAGTTTATGCATTTCATCTCATCGTTTTACACAGATAAAGTATATAAAAACCATTTTTCACAAAAATTTTCGTTTCATATTTTTTGAACAACTGATTCCTTTAGTGTTACTAAACGTTACTAGACAGGTACATACATTGACATGGAAAACATCCCTGTTGATGAATGGCGCGTTCTCCCCAACGCGTCCAACAGTGATTCCCTAATTGTTTACGAATTCATAAGCAGACTGCACTAGACTTCCATAGATATAGAACTAAAGGAAAGACTAAACTGGACTGAACCTCTTTTCGCAAAGTTTTTAAATTTTTAATTTTGCGGGACACAAAATGTCCAAAATACAAGTTATGTAATAGTTTACCAGTTGTTTTTATCATCGGTGACGTCAATAATTTCGTTATAATATCTCTTTTATTGGAACCCCATTAAGATATCAGCGGGTTATATACTTTCAATAGTAAAGAAAAGAGTAAACATGCTCGATAAATAAATTCAGAACAGAAATTACGAACCAATATTTCAAAATGATATGGATCTAATTGTCCAACTGATCTAGGTCACTGTCCGGACACTATTGAAATATGGCATCCATTATCTGTACTTTAACAGAAAGTAGAATAATTACAATATAAAGTAATTTCAGTATACATTAGCCCAAAGTGCATTCCCTCCTCATATTAAGTAAGGGACATTAAATTACACGTGAGATGCTCTCAAAGTTCACTTTTAGGGTAAATTCACTTACAGTATATTATAAGAGGTAGGGTGTCTCCCCAAGGGATAGTCTCATTGAATGGATCACACTAAAATGCGGTTTCACGAAGTCTGTAAGCTCTCTAGTATGAACACGATAATTAGTAATCTGTGATAATGTTATATTATTGATGATGAATATTCGTAGATGTTAGAGGAATTATTAATGCATTGGTGAATTCAAGATTATTTGCTACATGAGTATATGAAACCCTTCCGTTCCAATATTGTAACTTTTTTAATGACATTGTCCTTTTTCTTAGTAAGTATTTTAAAAAACCTTAATATTTAGTATTTTATTTAACTTTAACTAATAGTGATGAGATATAGAAAGTCTCCCATCAAGAGTAACAGTGTGTAAGAGTGAAAAAATTTGAATAAACCTTTAATTTTAGATCATTGATATGTTAAGATAGAATGTTACACCATAAAACAACTGAAACAAACGGAATTACTTTATTACACTGGAGTGTATACAATCCAGTGTTTATAGTAGCAATAATAACACATGAGGTCCAACGTGATAGTGAAATTGTGGAAGCGAATGTAGTGGCAGTCAGGCAATTTTTTTTTCAGTTTTCTTATACAAGTTTAATAGTCTGTCTGGTTAGTAATCAGATATATGAATGATCTTAGGTCTCAATAGTAAAATAAGGAACCTACTTGATCAAAATATTTAAAACAAAATTGTATTTAATTTCTAGTGATATCTTAAACTCTAACTACTATAACACAAAACGTATAAAAGTTTGAAATAAAAATACAACAATTTTAAGCATCGTCTTACCTTTGATTTGATAGGCACAAATTTAGAAGTATTTTCAACTTGACTAAGATCCAGACTAGTTTCATTTCTTATAACCTCTTCTTTCAAGACACCGCTGCAATTACGAAACTAAATTCAGTACTTATATTGACGTTTGAAAATCATCCAGTTGCTCTCCATAGGAAAGAAAACTGGTTATTAACACACACTTTCAACTGTCACATTTGTACATATGAATCTACGAACTTAAAAAAAAGAAGGAATTAAATTATGTGAATTTAATGAATAGTCTTGAGAAATAAGGAATGAAAAGTACAAAAAATCTTATCTCAAACACACCGCAACGAATGTGTTCACTTTCAAGAGCTTAAAAGTTTCATTCTTGACACATACAAATATATGTACCCACAGTTTTATAGTTTTAACATGTTATTTACAACGCCCGAGGCACGTATTTCAAATAAACATCACCTCCACAGTAATCAAAGGTAATAAATACAAAATATTATTTCGAATGAGTCACCTTTACTAGATATTGTTATTCCTATGGTATTCCCGAATTTAGGGCGATTTAAAGTCATGTAAAGCGTCTTCAGGCAGCGACAAAGTTGTGCTTACAATAAATACTTCTTAAAACCTTTTAGTAAATAGTGAAAACTTTATTATAAATAATTTAATACACCATTTGTTATTTTTAGGTTATATTGTTTTATGGTACGTACTACATAGGCAACTTATTTACAAATGCAATTTTAGTGTAGAATAATAAACAAATCAATCGAAATGAAATTCTTTATGTACATTTAGTACTTCAAATAACAACACTAAGTTATCATAAAGTTAATCTTGTACCTAACTTTTGTGAAATACCATCTGATTTTTATAGATTAATAATTTTATAAACTGACTAAAACAAGAAGGTCGTCCGTGACAGTCCTACCTGCTGTGGGATAGGGTGTAGTTTGTAAATCTCTGTAATCCATGAAAGATTTGAATATCTATTGAACAATAGCTAGCGACGGGTGTCGGTGATCTTCTAATATAGAATGACTAGCACAGAATTTAAACTATCAAGCGATCGACAACTAAAATCGCAATAGACGGTCAAACATAATATCGCATGTTTAATATTGAAAAAAAAAAATTGTGTGAAAACAGTTACCTTTTGCAATTAATTGCTTTTTTTTTTAAATCTATATTCCTATCGTAAACTAAAAGGTAGTCTTTAAAGAGAACCTAGCCATTATAAGCAAGAGTAACAACCGTTAGTATTTTGCAAAAATACTCTAGTTGTAATAGTTTTGTGGCACTTACCTCAATGGATGTATTATAAGCATCACTATGAACACGAGGTACAGATGGTGGGTATACCAAAAAATGTTGTAGAATTTCCTTCTCACAAACCTCATGGATGTAAGTCCCATACATATTGTGATGGTCAGCATTATTACGCCTGTTACTCCCGCTATACTGAATAGTAACCATAGAGGGTTCTGAAAGAAACATTTAATAAGTTTCTGGGGAAAAGTTTCATTTAATTTAGATGTTAGAAGTTTTTAGAAGAAGAATTAAGAGAATGTCACCACTCCTATTTATCCCATATCCCATAGTAAAAGACTTCCAAGAGAGCAAAATACGCAAGAGATGTTCTCTTCTCTCTCTCTCTCACTACAAAGAGAAGGGAAACTTGAAACAAACCTTATACCTGCCAACTCATCTAGCCAGCGGGGTATGGTAGGCCCAAACTAGCTTACTAAGGAGAGCTATTTCCAGCAGTTGACAAGTAAAGATTGATGATGGTGCAGGGATGACAGCTATCGTGGTAACTGTGTAAGCCTTACACTGTCACGATGACTGTCATGCCTTTTACGTCCCCAATCGGGGTGTGAAAAAGCATCTCACAAGGCCACCATAGTGTGGGTCACCATACTGCATTGTCCGCATTTACAATGAGTATGGTGACCACAACTCTTGGACTCTATACATGCTTTCCATCAGGCAGAATAGAGTCAGCAGTTTTATTTTTGACAGTTCCAATTAGGACAATACCAATTAGTACGTGCGATGGTCCAATAACTTTTTTTTATCCATTGACGTTTTCTCTATTAGTTGGTATTAGCAGCGCATCATTGACAGGACAATTAAAGAAAACAATAAAACCGTAATGTGTATAACAATATACTGTGTAAATATTAATCACTACCCTTAAATAATAAATCATTTTTGTTGCTATAACACTTTCAGTGTTTTTTTGTTTTGACTGCACAGATAGCGCAGTGGTTTCCGCGGTCACCTCGCCGCTTTCTCTTAAGCTGAGTGTTGAAGGTTCAAACCTCACTTGGGACAACACTTTTTGTGATGCACAAATTATTGTTCTGAGTCTGAGTGTTCTTTGTGACCGTTTCATGTATGTTTGTCAAGTTCTTCCGCAACACAAGATTTATCCCTAGTGCGGGTTGTCTTTTGCGATTTTGCGATATAATATAGTTTAAAATATTAAATAATAATCGATATAGGCCCCAGGTGACTTGCGTTATTCAGGCACTTGTGCATAATTCGTTATTTATGAGTCTATTAATTTTAAGTTTGACATTTCTCTTTATTTTTTTTAAATTCCCCGAATCTCTTCTCTGTACCGAGTTAAAATAGAATAATTAAAGTATAAGAGACATCTTTACATTTTATAAAGCTAATTTATTAGTTCTTTTAGAAAATTTACTTTAAGTAGTCAAATCAAACCGGTTCCGAAAAAACTTGTATTTGTATATATCATCTACCTAGAAGACTATTACCCTTTTCATTTCAAAAGAATACCTATGAAAAGTATGATCAATGAAACATTATAAAGTTTTAAATACTGCATTGAATTCTCCGCTCCCGTGATTACTGTAATGCCCTACATTTTAAAGCAAAACCTACAACTACATACAAAGCTAATAATAGTTAGGTAACAATCAACAGTAAAACAAGGTGTAACCTAACGCTCGACTTCAAAGTTTGTGACTAACCTCATTCCTGTAGGTGGCAAAGTTAATCTCTTCGTATTGTTCGTCGTACCCTCTGGAGAAATTCCACAAGTTCACACAATGGGAAATGGAATGTACCACTGGAAACAATGTGAATATTTTAGGGCAACACCATTGTCAGGTTATATATGGTATGGTCTTCAATTTTTAAATAAAAGGCAGTTTGCCTTCAAAATTATATAATCTCATACCTTTACTTTAATAGAATGACACAAAAAATTGTGTGAATGCTTTTTTAAATCTACTCAATTAATTTCACTATCGTCCAGTATTTTATAACTATAACTACGAGCTTCCGAGTGTTATTTTGTAAATTATGTAGATTTTTCAAAAGACCAGCAATGCTAGAGCTTATTTAAAAAATAGATCAGATAGCTATCTACTATACGTATTCACTCGACTACTATTATACTAAAACAAAACGATGATCTAAACAAAATTAAAATCATCATGTGAATATATCTTATACGTAGACATAAATCTATTTTCAATTTTTACATCTCTTTCTCATTAAACTTTACACTATTAGCTGATTCAGTTCCTAAAAGTATTAAAGGCAAACACTAAGAACGAAAGGAACATGGTAAGAGGCAAACAATAAAATACAATGCCATAAAATTACTTTTAGCTTCACAGAAATTCATTTTAGTCTTCCTCTTAAAAGTGAATTAACAATCAGTAATTTTAAAACTTGGCGCACAGTTTTCATACATTTTATAGTGCAACGAAACACAATTGAAACATCGCTCAAAATTTTAAACCAAGGTACCAGAACACACGAAAGGCACAGCAGCGTCCACGTTTTAGTTCAAGATCAAAAGCTGGCAATCCTAACAGTAGTGTTGGAGCCATTAGCCTTCGTCTCAACAACTTAATGGTGCTTTATGCACGTAAGGTTTTAACGAGTACAACAGCATTTCACATTCGCTTTGTGAAACCTTTTGGTTTTTGATACACATGTTGTATATCAAAAAACCATTCGTTTACCACGCAGATCTGAGTACGTTTAAAAAAAATCTCTAAATATGTATTTTAATTAGCATTCCTATCCTTTTATTACGAAAATAAAACCTTTTTGATAAGTAATATAAATCTTTCCTTAATTAAGTTACTTATTATGTTAACACGCACAACAATTTCAAGTAACGCAATGAGTTGGTTTTTATATGCCACATAAAATAAATAAAAGTAAGTATATGTAAAATGCAGAGATATGCTTACCGGCAAATATTAATAGTGTTATGGCAACAGTCATGTGAAAACTCTTTGCCCTTTCCAACCAAAAAAAAAATAAACCAGGCCATAATTTCGATAGCACTCTATAGAGTAGTTGATTAACCTTCTTGCATATAGGAAACAACACGAGTGCGAAACATAAATTTATAACAGTCGCTGTACCACGGGAGATGCATAGTCCTAACTGAAACAGAAAATTAAAAAACATCGGCCGTGTTTTATTCAATCCGTTTTCAGTCTGAGTACAAGTGCAGACAGGTGAACATGTTAAATATATGTAAATAGTTGTATAAAACAGCGGCTTCTTATTTCAAAACTGTTTAGTGGCCATTAATTTGGTTTAAAATTTCACTTACCCCTAAAATTTGTCGTAAATAATAAAATTGTCGTCCAACTTTGTAATAAATGAAAGTGTCATAAAAAATATACACAACTAATGAGATCCATAAAATCTGAAACAAAAGACAGAGTGACTATTGTTGTTGTACCAAACACCAAATGACAATTTCCAAAAATTGTCATCGGAATATTTGGTACAAAATTTATGTTACCTGATTATTTACCTGAGATATAACATTTTTTAATCCTCAAAGTTATTATAATGCAGTTTTATTAAACTGCTGATATAACATCATTCAATATAATATCAGGAGTATGCCATAACTGATTTTTTATAAAAATTTGGAGATGGAAATTATTATTGGGTGTTTTGGTGCATATTAATAACTACTACAGCATAGACTTTTGTAAAAGGTTTTATAGATAAATACGATTTCTGCATAGTACTGTAACACATTTTAAAATTGCACACAGCATTTGCAGCATAAGCTTTCATTCGTCGTCATGCATCGGAAGTGTGAACTGACGTATAGCTAGCCACTTCAGACTCTATTCAACGCCTGTGCGTACAGCTTTCTATGTACACGCCTTTGACAGCTGTGTTGTGCCTACCTCCATTGAACGTGTGAATGGAGCCGATGACAGCGTGAAGCCGAGAGTGTGGGCCCGCATTAATTAATAGATGTCCAACGCTTAAACTGAATATTGCTGAGATGTTACATATTCATTATTAAATACAGTTTGTTCAAGTTAATGCTCTATTGTTGAATTCAACATCTTTTAATATCTAAACTGAACATTAAATGACTAACAGTTCGTGTCTGATGAACTGATCAATACATTGTTCAACTAATAGAATTTCTAAGTTAACAGTAATATTATAGTATTCGCAATGCGAAAACGTACACATTCTACGTACAGTATTTCTATAAGTATGTTGTAATGTTATTAACCCGTTTGAATACTTCACCGTTCACTTTCCCTTCATCATCTCGACACGAGAAAGCATGGAAAGGGTATCTACACCTATACAAACGAGGGGTTTTTCCTCCTGAGTGCATTAATCCGTCTTATAGGGGTAATGGAAATTGATGTCTATCAATCATTATTTCGCTAGGGATTTAAGGTATACTTTGATGTCAGTAAATACAGCAAAAATTCTAACCAAATATGTTAATATATTTGTGATAAAGACTTTGTAAAGGGATTATACGACTTCAAAATTAAGAAAATATTTTTTTCTTACATTTAAATTCCATACCGTTTCGTCGCTCATGGTAATGCAAAAACGTTGCCGAAAATACAGAAATAGACGTAGAATACCTCTCAAATAAAAAAGCCTCAGATGTTGAAATAATTAGAGGTAGGATTATTAGATGAGGTAGTTTTAGGCGGAAAAAAAACGCACGCAAAACCTAATAATCAATGAAAATTACTCTTGTCATCTATACTATATCTACAAATTTATTTTTCAGTAATATAACATGTCACACTTGCAAAAACTATACATAGAATATGGCAACTTAAAATATTGCATTTAAAGTATAAAAATATCTAAAATAGATCTGCATAAGATTTTTAAGAGCGCGTCTTTTGTCTGAAAAACCTGCTTTACGACGGTTGACATTCAACGGAATGTCTATTTCCTTCAAACAAATTTGTTTTAATCGTGTCGAATGAAACATCAAAACCATTCACAGCAAACCTGGGCATGTGGATTAAAAATCAATATACATAGACACAGACACAAATCCACCGACCACGGCATGGGCATACCCACAATCCTAATTGAGGTCAAAACGGTTTAAATTTCGTTACTAATACTTAAAGCAGAATCTGAGTCGGAAGATGCGTAACATATTTCAGTTGGCAGTTCTTTTGCCTAAAGAAAATATAAGAAACTGACATATTAATATCAATATGTTGAAAAATTGATCTAAATGAACCAGTTAATTATTGTCAAAATACCACTGTTGCCATAATACAAATACAATACATACAGTACAATTTAGTACAAATACAAATACAATATAAGTACACAAATAGTCAGCAAAATATCACCGTCTTTAATAAGAAAGAGTAATTTTTAATGCACTCGGTTATTAGACCTCAATCGTGATCAGTTGACTAAATGCATGCATATTGACTAAATGTTGCCTAAATGGAAACGTTACAAACAAACGAACTAACAGTCTCACATTTGTCATCATCAACATAATTAGTATTAATTTATCACCCCTATTAAAATTTAATAACATCTAAAATCAAAGAACTATTGATACAATTACTATCCACAACTCCTGGATTCTATTCATGGTTTCCATCAGGCAAAGTAGAACTACTTTAACAGGTTCTTAAAAAAAGCTGGGTTGAGATCGGATCGAGTCAAATCATCGAATCGATTAGACTAGACATCGATGATTAATATTTCTGTGTTTACGAATATCATTTACTGTAAAAGAAGTTCTTTCGTTTTTGTAGTCTTTTTTGTCTTGGAACTTTACGCACAACGCATATCAGTTAACTTCTTTCTTGAAATTGTATTTTACTTGAAGATACGTATTAATATAAAGCACATTAACTAAAATTACAGCTCCTTTTGAAGAGGTTGCGCAATATCATTAAAAGTTTTATTACGGTATTTTAATGTTTTTATGACAAATCTAGGGAGGTCCTTAACAGAATGTTTAATCATCACAATTAATAGTTAGTAGTTTTATTAAACTGCCTAAAACCTATAAAAAGGTGATACTGAAAAGTATCTGATTTTTATTTTTTTTTAATTTAAAATTTGTTTTCGAAGATTCAGAGTGATTTTAACTAGATTTTTAATTATCCGGTAATGGGTTTGCTAAGAATAGAACGACCTTATCCTGCGCGAGGGTGTGGTTTGAAGCGCAAAATTATATTCCCTCCTGTTAAAATATATCTATGAGAATAGCATCTATGTGTTTTCAAGCTTTGTTAGTACTGGTTCAGATACGTACCTATTGATAAAAAAAAATGGTGAATAAACAAGAACCAACATATTAACGTTGATGAAAATTGTAGACTTGTATATTTATAGGTAGAAAGGCTTGTCAATTCATAATTTTCGTTATCTACTTTACTATCACAGCATCCAATTATGGTAGTTTCTGATTATATCAACTTCTCTGATTTCTTAATAGGATTGGTGTACCAGTCCCAAACCATTTAAGTAGTTTTAGACCTTGAAACTCTCTGAACTGGTAATAAATAGTTTGAGCTCAGAAATATATCTATACATATACTTATTGTTTATTAATAATACAGGATTAATACAATAATTCAACGTAAATATGTAGGTTTCTTAATTATTTTATGAACAATACCAATTTGATCAGCGCGCTCCAATAAAGGACCACATTTGGACCAATAGTTGACCACTTTATTTAGGTGATAATAAAACACTATTACTAATGTATACTTTCATTTATTGACTGAAAGTCCTTGAAATACCTTTAGGGTCCTGTTGTGTTGGAGTATCTTTGGATTTTGGTGGTGTTAATTCAAGATTATTTTGTAGGTTTAGGGTAACTTCTGGTTCTCGCTTTAATAGTTCTGGTTCAAAATAACATTCTAATAAATTTGAAGAAACTGGGCTCAGTATTTGTTGCTGTCTTGGACTTTTAGGATTGTCAGAAATCTCGAGTTTAGGAGTAATCTCATATTATTCAGCCTGATTTTCTTTACCAGTACCTTCGACCTCTTTAAGGTTCTTCCTGATTTTACGCCAAACATAGAAAAGCTCTTTGGCTGATTCTTCTCCAGTCCATGGTTCATTAGGCTTCACGGCTCGGAACTCTTGCACATGCCTTCGTGACATAAGAGATTCAAAATACAGGGCGTGTTCTATGCTTATTTCAGCTGCTTTTTCTAAAGCACTGTGTCGGCATTCGTCACTCATACATTTAGTGTAATATATAGCATCAATATTGAAGGGATACAATCCGCATTTGTGAAATCTATTACTTTTAATTTCAGGAGTTATAGCTTTCATTGCAATTTTTAGTAATGGTGCGAATTGAGCTCTTGTTGCAACCCTGTTTCCAGTCTCAACTTTCCAGTTATGGACGATCTTTTTCCATGAGTTTTTTAAGGATCTGAAGACAGAGACACCCGCAGACTGTATTATATGAATCGCATTACAGGCATATAAAATTATGTTATTATCATTACACAGATTACTGACTTCGTAAGTTATATGCGACTTGTGGCCGTCGATTAGAAATAGAACAGGAAATTTTTCATTTGATTGCCGTAATTATGATAGTAAAGTATTACCAATGTAGCCATGAAAAATTCTAGAAGTCATCCATCCTTTTGTTGGCTTACCACAGGACCAACCTTCAGGCATATTTCGCGTGATTTCAAGAGGAATCCTTTCATAAGGGTAAATAATAAGGACGGGGAAGACTTTCCCGGAAGCTGTGAATGTTTCTAAAACAGCAATGCTTTCTTTTTTTTTATCTTGAATTTCGTATAAATTGGCCATTCCTTTAGGACCCAGTACTAAACCTGACTTTGGACAAATAATGAATCTGGATTCATCACCATTAAGAATTCTATCAGGTTCGTGAACTATATCTTCGGCGTGTTCACTTATTAAAAAGTCTCTTAGTTCAGAGTGCCATTTTCTTAGACTTTGGAAAAAAAAAATACAAAAGAAAGAGATTATCGTAGATCACCAGTTGCAAACCACTTGGTCAACAATAGGAATCCAGTACAAAGCGTGTTCCAGTAGTGAACCATCTTTAAAATCACTTCATTTTAACATTATTTCTTAACAACAATAACTTAAAGCTCTAAAACCAAAATTAAATTTTCGAAATAATACCATTTGATAACAATAATTATGAAATTACAGGTGATTTTAAACATTTTACTTACCATATTTGCATACACTTCTAATTGTGATGGTGGCCAGAAGGCAAGTGAACGAAACACTGGTATATTTAAAAGCGTAAGGTAGCGATATCTTTCGGTCATTCACACAAACATTATTTACCGGTGATTGGTAACAGTCTAGGCAAAATACCCAAACAAATGAATATTTAAAAATTGCCGACCTTTTCTTATTTAATGCAATAGAGCATGTAAGTGGTCAACCACTGGTACCTGGTTTGGGACTGGTACACCCACCCTAATCGAGTGCAGAATGGACTGTGCGACATCACTAACCATAAACCTATGAATCCATTAATACTTACGAGTATATTGTAGATGCCTGAATCTTATGATATAACAACATTTACTACAAATATTGATACATAGTGCATCTTATATTTAAATTTATACTAAAGAATAATTACAAGATCTTAATTAATATTATATATCATTGGTTCGATGACTCACGAAAACATAAGGACTGTTATCATAACTAGTCTTTACAATAAATTTGTATTTAAGTAACAGTTAGGTGAAGTGCAGTTGTGGTTAGGTAACCAATTAGTTAGGTGTAAATTCCTAATTATCTTGTTATCGATGAAACCTTACTATTTAAAGATTATCTGCGCTTATCAATCGAATAAACCACATTTGTACGAATTACTTCTGTTAGAAAACGTAACTAAAGTTGGTGTCGAATAGTGTGTGCTCATAAAAGGTGTTTGATACCTTCCCCTTAAGTACACTGGCCGTATATCTCGATAGCCGTGCCTGAGAATATTATTACCCACAATTTATAATCAACAGAACAATCGCATGCAACAACAGCTTATCTCTTTGTTAGGATCATATAAATAAAAGGATACCAAAAGACGTGCGTTCGTCAAATTTTTATTTTCTTTATCTTTTATAACAGTTGGTGTTGAATAAAAAATATTTCAGTTTTACGGCAATAAAAAGTGGCACTAAATAATTTAAATAAATGTACTATTTTCCCTCGACAGTAATCAATAGTTTCAAACGAAAAATGAAGTCATCAGTATGCCCACGTAAATAAATAAATGTCCAACATGAGTAATGACGTTCACTAAATGTGCGTGGTTAGTTCGTGAACAAACTACATTGTCATGGATAAATCAAGACTTGCTTGAAACGTAAACACAACATTCCATTTAAATGAAAATATTAACTGAATTCGTATTGTTACATACTTAATCATTTAACATTTGATAAGTACCTATTTAAATACTACTCAGTAATCAAGTCCCAAATCTCACAAAGTTTGTCTAAGTGATGTTTGTGTACATAAGTTACATTCACTTAAGAAAGTGCGATAAATATCTATAACAATTTAAGTATAATAATTATAATTTTAAAACGAATAGTTTTCTTGACCAGTTTCAACAATCTCTGCTTTTTACCCGACTGCCAAGGAAAGGTTAAGATTTTCTCTCTCGTATTGTCTGCAATAATTGGACCCATTTTGAATAGATTTATTTTATTATAGTTTAGATTATTTAATGAGTCCCGACTGTTGCAGTCAATATGTTCGGTATTAGAATTTGTTAGTTGTTTTCTTTTATGTGTATAATAATAACGAAATTATTTTAATGTTGTATTAATTAAATTGCTTTCTACACTTCTGGGCTGAAATTGATTTTTTCTTTTCAATTATTTTTAGTTATTTTTTCACCGTCCGTCACCGTTTTACCAAATATTAGGCGGTTGAATATCCATATATCCGAGCTAAAGATATTATATAAGTTTAATATTGTTCTCATGTAAGTACCAATTGTCTTAATCGGAAATAAAGATCTTTAAACCAAAACCGAAGATTGGTCAGATATTCAGAGTAAGATAAAACACCTATTCGTTTCATTTTAAGTTTCTACTCTGTAGCAAAACGAAAACGACATTATATTATACGTAATCTTCAGGTATGTTAGTGGTGAGTCAACCTTAACCAGTTCCTGCATACTATTCGAAACATAAAGGTATACATATGTCGTCGTACGGGTTTCGGCCTACTTTGAGATATGAAATATTTTTCATAAAACGACTACATTCATCGAATGCAAGGTACATTTTGAACACTTTTAAAAGAGATTATATCTTTGCAATATCTGAACAAACTATTGCGTTTAAATAAAGCCTCAATTTTTTTCGTTATTTAGCACATCATAACACCGCATATTAACCTATAGTCAACGTCTTAGTACAAACAAAACTATATACACAGTACGTATAGACACACGCAACTACGTCATCTACAAGTTTGTCTACTTTTCACTAGATGATGGAACATCTATATCAGGACTCCATTATAGGTTTATTTAACTTTTAGATAAAGTGTAATGACACAATTTTAAAGTAATTGAAAGTATGTTATGAAAGGAAATACACAGAGTTTAATTTAAAGGTAACAATGCAAGGACTGGAATTGCAGAGTTTCTAACAGAAAACTGATCTTTTCCTGTCTTTCAGGGTATTATTTGAAATAATCTAGGGTAGGTAACTACATACTGTACGCAACTAATAATACTTAAAGACGAGCAAGGTAAGGTTTTATAGTTAACTTCAAGTTTGAAAAATATTTAACTACTTATAAAAATCCACCACTTGTTTCTTCCTCCTTTCACTACCTGCTACGAACATTGGACATGGTGACAAACATTTGCAATGCTACTAGACGGATTTGACTTGCAGAAACTCTAATTGACTGCAAAAATATACTGTAATAGCATTGTGAATTATATTCTGCCGGAGGAAAACCTGGCCTGTGAAAATCCTAAAATAGACATCTTGATAGAGTACAAGACTTGTGGAGACAGTTCAGAAAGCAAGCATCTTCACTAAGAGGCTTACTATGAAAAGCTAATACACATTGTTGTTTTTATGCATTTCACGAATTATGAAGTATTTACCGTATTTGTATACATAAGTAAGTGGACTTAAACATTGATATTTTATTCTTCAGTCTTTTTATACATTAGACATGTATCAGGTATTTTTACATGAATATTGTCATCTGTTTTGTTTAAAACATTTCCTTTAAATACCGCTTATGTTATATGATCCTTAAAAATTGTTACAATACTATTGAATGCAATTTCAAATAAGTTACATTACAGACTATGTGTAAGTTATAGGAAGGATATTTGAATTTAAATAGCGTATTTTAGTTGCCACGTGAAGCTAACAAACTGCTAGAGTTTGTACTTTACTGGATGACCCAAATAAATTTATTTGTTGTACACGCCTTCGTCGCGAATTCTAGGATGTTTCAACGTTTGTATGACTATAATTATTCGAAATAAAGTGTATCCTTACTTCTGCGAAAGTGTTATGAACTCGAAATTAGGTTTATTTTTTATGCTTTTGTGAATTAACTGCTTAACTAACTGTCATTAAATTTAACACAGATATTGTCTAGGGTAGAAGAAAAAAGTGCTATTTTTCGTCTGTTTTGTTTTCAGACACACCTAAATAAGACATTAAAGCTATACAACAGATTATTGTATTACATACACAAACGAAATTTGGGACAATGTTGATAAAAAATAATAAAGAACATTAGAAATCCAACTTTGAGTTTCCATAATAATTTTATCCAATGCATTATTCTTAAGGGTTCTGGATGAAGAGTCTGACTAATCTAAGCAATCGTGTGTTGTCGTAAAGAGGTATTAGTTTACTTTCTACTGAATACTACAATAGTGTTATCTTAAGTGTATGCTTGTATAATAAAAATACAGAAACACAGAACAGGTAGATTCTCTCGCCCTTGAGAGCTAATATATATAATACATAGAATAATAATTCGAGTTAAAAAAATAATCTTTAGATACAATAAATTGAAGTCGCTTTTTGTTCTTGTACGCTTATATCTTCCAAAGTAGACAACGGGTTTTCACGCGGTTTCCACAAACAGAAAGAGAGATTCAAGAGGAAGGTTCATGTGTATATAATATATTCCTGACTTTGAGAATTTCGAAGATTTCTGTGCGAAGCTGGAACGGGTCACTAGTGTAATTGTCACAATTATGTAGAATGTAATAGTTCATAGAATGCATTCATATTCAATGTTAGCAGTGCGTACTTTTAATTATATTGTACTACTTATAACTTACACTTTTATTTTACTTATATTATTACTACTTTTAATTATATACTTTAGCTAACGGTAATTATATTTCCAATTATAATAATGATACGTTATAAGCACAGACAAGATATTAAAAAAATATTTAATTTTGATAATACGTAAAGATATTTTGAGACAATAATTCTAAGTAAATAGTAATATCTCTTGCTACAGTTATCTCAAAAGATATAAGTAAAGTATTCTTAAATAATAGAAAAACACCCATAAAAAATACGTTAAGTAATTTTCAAACACGTTTTGTCTAAGTTGTTAGACGTGAATCACTACTTTTACTCCTTATATTGAAAATATTCAGCCTTCCATGTATCTAACAGGTAATTCGGGAACCTTGTATTGTAAATATTTCGTCCATTATCATTAAAGTCCATACACTGTGTCCTTACAATATGAGTATCTAAATAAAACATCAACAAAGGCAGCAAGGTATAATTTATTTAGCTAAGTATTACTATTTGATCATGTTGTTGAGATCATCATGTTCTTAGAATTTGTAAATCCAAACCTTACATTTGAGTAACATGTGCAATTAAAATTTAATAACTTTGTATTGTAATACTACTTAATACATTTATTATTACTTACCAAATAGATACGCCTTTTTATAAAATCAAAACTGTCACAAACCAGCGATATTATCTTCATTTTTTAATTATCTTTTTAATTGATTGCTTTAATGAACCTTTAAGTTTCGATTTTCATTTTTCGGATCGAAGACAAAAAAAACATTTTCATGCTACTTTTCATTTGTATTTTTTTATTTACTTTATCGTGTCTATATCGAGGTAGGCCATTATAATGCCAATAGTCGCGATGTGAAGTTCGGGGCGTTCAGCATGTGACTGCCGCTACCGCGACGTGCAGCGAACCGGCCGGCACACGAGAACGTGCCACTCAAACCTTTATAGTCTAAGATCCGAGTGCGGGATTAGTGCGCTCATCGGTTATTTGCTAAAAACCAAATTTTTATGCATATTTATAATTAGGAGAATATATATCTACCAAGTTGCCTATCAAAATTCGGCCGCTAGTATTTTTAATTAAATTATTTTTAATTACTTTTTGGGCAAAATTTTGTTCACTTGTTTTTTAAATAAAATATCGTCTACATCACGGCAATTTACATAATGATTTTAATTTTAGTCTTCAGTATTATATACCCAACTTTTATGCGAAAGCCAGTGTATTCTTAATAGAGGGACAGAAACACAAAAATCATACTTTACTTAGAATGCATATTTCCTACTCGAAATAATATTTTTTTTATGAAAATTAATACATTCATCGTTTACCATATTTAATGTAGATGAACTTCGTATTTTACGCTAAGTTTGAACGAATAGTTTAAAAGCTATCAGGATTGCACTGAATGAAACGCCAATACCCGCCTACCATGAAGGGCACAAACGTGTCTACCGCATAATGTGTGGTGATGACGGCATCTAAGAATGCCCCGTGAATTATTTGTGAACACTATTTGCCGGCAGACAGATAGTGAGTCGGTCAGACGCCCCTCCTTGCAAATGAGAACAAGTTTCTGTCTTTCACAATTTCGAAAACTAGCCCTGCTCGAAGCATGCGCTGGAAAAAATTTGTCAGATGGGGCTCGAGAGCATTATCACCTAGAGCCAGGACTCAGGTTCAGCCTGGAATGCCATCGAGTCCTGAGGCTGTGTTTTTGACTTTAAGCATCACCAGCGTGAGTTCTTAAAAACGACCTCACGCACGTCATCGTCATCCACGCTAGGTGCTATCTTCGAGCACCGTAGGTTGTGATGGCAATAATGACACCGGGTGAGTGGAGGAACCCACGGGCGCATCTTACGCCTGACCATATGGTAGGGGACTATACAGATGCCATTCCAGTGTCTCCAGCAACTCGCGGTGGGCATCGCTCTTGGTCAGCTTTATTGATGCCTGAAGAATCCTTTTGGCATCCCTGTATCACGTTAACAGTCCTGCCTCTTGGGCCACCGCATCCTTGGGACGGCAACACTTTCTACAGAACCTGGGCTTTTGAACATAATATACACCGACTGCTTAACCAAAACAAACACAAGCATTCTCACTCGACGAGTGAATGAAGCGCAGTTAAAGTTACAGACCCGCGATTTCCCTTCCTTTGTCGTAGACAAAAGAAGTGGAAGCTTAAAAATACCTATGTGGTTCGATATCGGTCAGTTCCTGTTATGCATCCATTTCTAAAGTTTATTTATTATGTTTTTTACATGATTACTATGTATTGTGTTGTATTGGTATGTACATATGTTATAAATTTAGTTTTTTTTATTTATTGTACTGACTTTTGTTTTGTGCTGGTTGTGTTGTAGTTTCCGTATTGTTAATTTTAGTTCTGAACTATTGTATTGAATGTAATCTGTAATGATTGTGTTTAGTATGATAATAAATAAATAATATTTATGTTTTTTAACTAGGTCCAGTGCCTTTTCTGTGCACACTGTTGGTACTACTATGCAGGTGATATGAGACAATATCAAAGTCAAACACTGCCCCACGTCTTTTTGGTTCCTTCGTGACGTATTGATCGCCGGATTTGTCACTTGGTGATGGGTGGGTTTGGCAGTGGTTGTTGCTTCCAGAATACGACTGGGACCCTCCTGAATATGTGATTTGTTACCGTTACCCATGCCAAATTTTAAGTTTAATGTTCTACGACAAGACGCCCTTGGTACTGGAGCCTCCTAGCGACTCAACCCACTGCCAGGCGTCAGAGCGTTAGAGGCTTACGTTCTCATGGAGCCGAAGAGCCACCGTACCTGTACGTTCAGGATTACTGTTAGACCAGACGATGTTTGCTACAGACGGATCCGATTGCCATGAATTTTTTTATTTATTTATTTATTTATTTATTTATTTATACATCATGCACTTTATGTACATAGGCGGACTTAATGCCTAAGGCATTCTCTACCAGTCAACCTTTGATTGATGCAGAGAAAATAGGAAGTAGGTGCGTTTCAGGTGTTGAATATAAGAAGTAGACATACACAAACTTTCATATACTAAAATTAATACAAACACATAAATACATACATATAAATACTTAAGTTGATGTAAGTCTATATACATACATACACAAATAAATATCATAATCATGTATTGGTTGATTCTACCAGCTGTTTCAGTAAATACTGCTTCAATTTTTTCTTAAAAGTAAAAGCGTTGGTAGCTATCCTGACTTCGAGGGGAAGCTCATTCCAGAGAAGAACGGACTGCACAAAGAAAGATGAACCAACAAACTCAGATGTATGGGAGGGGCAACGAAGGAGAAGATTCTTAGAGGACCGAAGCTTTCTGTCGTCATTGCTACATAAGAGTTGGAAATAAGAGTTTAAATATGTTGGCGAAGACGGGTTATTAAGTATAGAGAATAGAACAGTGAGCGCGCGTAATTTTCGGCGTAGACGAATTGGTAGCCAATTGAGCGGCGAACGGAAAGAGGATACATGGTCATATTTACGGAGATTATAAACAAATCGAATACAGTTATTAAGAAGACGGTCTAATTTATCGAGAAGATCTGCATTCAGGTCGTAGCAGCACACATCAGCATAGTCGATTAAGGGGAAGATAAGAGTTTGCACAAGCATAGTCTTGGTTTTTACGGGTAGGAAATTTCTCAGACGATTTAGAGCCCAAAGTGTCCCAGTAACCCTCCGGCACTGTTTTGCAACTTGTTCACGCCAGGTTACAGTGCAATCGAGGTGTAAACCTAAATCTTTCACCGATCCACTCACAGGTATGATAGTCCCATTAAAAGTAATAGCCGGGAGAGTCTTAGTGTCTGCTCTGCTCATCGTCCGGTGACTTCCCACTACGATAGCTTGACATTTTGTGGGGTTCACAGATAAACCAAACCTTTGAGACCACGTTTTAATTGTTTCCAGATCGTGGTCGATCATTTGTATTGCTATCGAAATATCTTCCACTTTACTCTGTGAATAGAGCTGTAGGTCGTCGACATACAGATGATACGCACAAAGAAGTTCCAGGGACAGGAGGTTACTATACACAGAAAATAATATAGGAGAAAGAATGCCGCCTTGAGGAACACCAGAATCAAGATCATACCAGATCGAGGAAGATCCATCGACATGAACAGATTGCTGGCGTCCCCGAAGATATGATGAGAACCAACCCAGTGCTTTAGGTGAGACCGCAAGATAGGAAAGGATAGACAGGAGTATATTGTGATTGACTGTGTTGAAGGCATTAGGGAAGTCAATTAGTACCAAAACAGTAACTTCAGTGTCTTGCATACCTGCCTTGATATCGCCAATCACTTTAAGAAGAGCAGAAGTAGTGCTATGACCAGGCCTGAAACCCGATTGAAACGGGCTCAATAGGTTGTTTTTGTAGACAAATTCAGAAAACTGTTTGTGCACACAGGATTCTAGGACCTTTGAGAGGAAAGGGAAAACGGATATTGGTCTGAAATGGTTGGGGTGTGTGGGATTTGGAATTTTAGGTAAAGGGATGACACAAGCTTTGCGCCACAGTGATGGGCAAATTCCAGAATATAATGAGTAGTTTATGATATGGGTGATTATAGGTAAAATGTGGTCAATAATTGTTACGATCATACGTCGGCTGATTTTATCACAACCAACAGCGTTGGATTTGATAGAGAATATGATCTTTTTGATCTCACCCAACGCAACCGGAGAAAATCGGAAGGGATTTATGTTAGGGCTATTTAAACTTGTTAGATAGTCAACAGTGCGATACTCGGTTTGGGAATCCAAATGAGCAGATACAGAAAAATGGTGGTTCAAATCCTCCAAACCAACCGTCCCCTGCAGACCACCTGACCGCTGCTTACCAATACCCAGAATTCCAAGGAACCTCCAAATATTGGCGGGAGAAGAATGGGAGATGTTGTCAAAAATGTGTCGGCGTTTGGCGTTGCGTATCATCTGGTTGCAGCGATTCCTCGCGATTTTGTATAAAGTGCGCTTTGCCTCGGTATGGTCCCTTCTGAATTTGAAAAAAACCCTATCTCTTCGTCGCATAGCCAAAAGTACCTCTTTCGTCATCCAGGGAGCAGGTTCCCTCTTTACTTTAATACTTTTGATGGGTGCATGGTTATCATATAGAGCGAGAAGTATGTGATTAAAGTTATGAAGCTTCTCAAGCTTTTTACAGAGGTTTCCTTCCTCGTATCCTCGAAGAGCCGTTGTTTTTGAGTGCTACCAGTCAAGCTTAGGGCTGTTCGGTCGATAACCTACAACAGACCAATATTCACTACCTCTAGTCAAAGCCAGCGGTTGAGGACTCAGCCGCCCCCTAGTGTACTCTCCACTGTCCACAAAGAGACACGTAGAAAGCCTCTAGACATCACTCAGGAGGTCAATTTCTACATCCATGGCCGGAACTAACCGTAGACGGCAGTGTCTCTCTCTAACTTAGCGAGAAGGCGCTGCCGTCTTCGTTACTCAGAGTGCACCACGCGGAGGTTTCGGACCTCGCACGCCATTCCACGTACCCTAAACAAAGCATTTTCAATCTCGCCCAAGTTAAATTAAAGAATAAGTACTTTATAAGTATTTTGAAATTTGTAATAATAACAAAATAATAAAAATAATAATTTAGACACCCAAAGTGGAGGCTGTTACTGTTGTTAAAAATATTATACTTAGAAATTTTAAATAGTATTAGTTGTAAAATAGTAAGAATATTTTAATATTAATAACAATAATCGTGTCATATTTGATATATAACATTTGATTAATATAAAAATTATCCGTGTTATGATAGACTAAAAATACAGAATGTCACAAATGTAAAATTCGTTACATTTAAATTATTTCTGATTGGTAAGTTGATGTCAATTTGTTAGAAGCCTATTTATTCTCCAATCACAGTGACACTAACCGTACTGCTGTTTCTGTCCTTTTTTCCTGTCGCATTTCGTCCTTTTCTCCTGGCGCTTTCCGTCCTTTTTTCCTGCCGCTTTGCGTCCTTTTCTCCTGGCGCTTTCCATCCTTTTGCCCTGGCGCATGTCGTCCTTTTGTCTTTTTATCCTGACTGATTGAACTACCCGCCAGCCTTGTCAGGTGTACCCGCTGGCTGGCTGTCGACACAGAGTGTAGGTACCCCTAAACTTTGCAACATTATTGATTATTATCGATATTCTTTTTAATTAAATAGTAAGCGTGCAGTTTTTTTTATAGAAGCCTACCAAAGTGACTCTATTCTGCCTGATGGAAAGCATGAATAGAATTCAAGAGCGGTCGTCGCCATGCTCACTGTGAATGAAGACAGTGCAGTATGGCGATCCACGCTATGGTGATCTAGTGAGATGCTTATTCACGCCCCGCTTAATGGACCCGGGTTCGTAGTGGGAGGGAAACACGTCCGCTGGTAATGAATTCTAGACTTTAACTGATTTACACAGGAAGGAAGAGCTGAACCGTTTAGTTCAGAAGCGTATGTCTACCATTCTGAAACGGTGACTTCCAATGCCATCACGAGTTGTCCTGTAGAGGAACGGAGAGGTTGCGTATCTGTTGAGACTGGGCACTGTGGCCGGAATCGGCTAGGAATACGTCCTCATAATCTATTATATAATGTTAACAAACTATTTGGAATGGGCGAATATCATTCATTGTAAATATTTCTTTTTAATTTTCAGATACTTTGTGGATGTACGGTTGTATAAGAGAGCGAAGTCCATAGCGGAACTATTCGCATTTGAGGTGTACAAAAAGCGCAAAATCGCAGAGAAGATTGCACAGGAGAGGCCATCTAGAATCGAAGTCGATGACAACTTACCGAAAGTCAATACAGACCTGGCGTCTAAACTTATGTTGGACGACGGCAAAAAGAAAAAATAATCCAAGAACTTGCTCAAAGACGACAGACTGTAGCAAGCTATCCCTAATTTGTCTCTTCTCGTATTTCGGTGGCCCGCGTCAGAGAAATAAAGCTATAGTAACTTATAGTAGTTTTATTTCTCTGACTAAACTACTATGTGGTAATTGGTGGTTGTTTGTGACGCCATTACCAGAAGTTTGAACTCCTAGACTGAAGTAGGGTTACTGAAGTTCAACCCAACTCGATCGTCATGTACTCAACCTTCCACACACTAACAAACTCTCAAGTAGCACTAACATTTTACAACCGTTAAAGGACGATCAGGTGAGTACATGAATTCGTACCGGGCCCGCGGAGTAAAAACACGTCTCGTACAAATTTGCTGGTAGCAAAGCCTAAGTTAGGTAATCTTGTAGGTTTCCATAACGAAAAGTTTAGTATTAACCCATTGTAGTGTCACCATCAACAGCCAGGCCACTGCTGGACATAGGCATAATTTCCACCCTTAGTCAACTCTTACGACACCCACGGGATAAATATTCCTACACTTACTACGATAACTGTGACCCCTGCATCAATGGGCCCCCGGTCTCGCACTCACCAACGCAACACGCCAGCACGGATGCTGTCGCTTTAGGTTGATCTTCTGTGAGAAGGTACTGCTCCGGTCTAGGCGGCCCTCCTCCTACCACTATTTATATCCAATTGTTTGTTTAGGTGGACGAAAATGAAGATAGAGACTCAGATAAAGAACTATACGATGCGAGTGATGATGACAGATCCTGGGCAAAGGAACTCAAAAAGCAGCACAAAATTATAAGAAAGAGTATAGCGCAGATAGAAGATTCAAAAGCTGGAGTAGAAAAAGTTTATGAGCTTAGTAAAGCTCCAAGCAATTCTAACATACTTAGACATGTAACGAGGATAAACAAAGTTAGTTTAGGTGAACGATTGACCAAAGAAGGGTTCTCTATGGTCACTAATGCTGGTGGCAACGAGCAACTTAAGTTCACAATGAGGGGGAGAAAATCAGACTCCGAAAGGGTAATGAAGAAACGTCACCAAGAGCGGAAACAGATTGCACGACAAACAGGATTCCTGACGAAGTCAAAACTACCAAGATAATGTACTTTACTTAGATACTTTTTATTGTCTGTCAAAATGACAGTTTGGTGTAAAAATGACAATTTTTGTATCAAAATGTGTTACATAAAAAAAATGTTACATCACTGTTTTTGACTACCCAATTGAACAATATATTTGAATGTTTACTTGATTTAATTCGTAATATTAATAAAAGCTTGTATTAATTTATAATAATAAATATGACATTTGACACAACGTCATCCAGCTTCGAACTAAGCAGAGCTTGTGCTATGATAACTAAACTGACTGATAGAATTCTTAAGTTTTTTTTTGTTAACACATACGTACGAGTATTATACATAAAAACATCAAAACTTCGAAACAAACAAACAAACATTTGCAGATCATAGAAACATTTGGTCCGACCTGGGAATCGAACCCGAGACTGGATCAGCAGTCGTATACGCTAACCGCCAAACCAGCGAGGCAGTTGATAATTGTCTGGACAAGATACTTTTTTTAAAAAAATAACAACGCCCGCACTATAAATAAATCACGGGGGACTTTCCAAACATACAAAAAACGGACACAAAGAACATCCAGACTCAGAACAACAAGTTTATGGATCACACAAAGTGTTGTCCCATGTGGGGCTTGAACAGTCAACACTCATGTAACTGGTGTCACTTCTTACTTTTAAGCAAGTAATGTCTGATGAGATAATTCTCTATAAATGGACTGTTAATCATTATACATATATAAATAAAATTCAAGTGTCTGTCTGCGATTTAAAAAATAATGCGAATAAAAAAATGCTTTATTTGGGCCATCGGCAATCTGACAAGCTCTCCGTTGGATGCAGTCCAGAGGAAGAATGTAAACTCTTACTCACATGAAAAGGAAAATAAAGAGGTAAATAAAAAACATTCCTCAAAAAATAGTTGCAGAAACAAAAAAAAACTTTGGATTAAAAAATGAGTAGAAATCGTTATAACTGTTCAGTAGAAGTCCGGTTATGTCCTGTCAGCAAAATAGACATTTAAAATAATGGTGGACTCGACAATATTATCTGCTCAAAAAACCCGAAAACAGATAAGAATTAAAGAAAGATAGAAACAAAAACAGGACACTTGTCTGTGAAATTAACTTTTATTTTCTTATCTAGTTTTGTGCAAAATTATTTTAAAATATAAATACGTCTCTACGTACGTAAAACGCATAGGCCTTTTTACACATTCAAACAAATATAAGTGATCATAAAAATTACTTTTAATTTTGATGATCACTTAAAAGATCAGTATCAATAGACAAGAGTTTATGGCAGCACTAGTGATCTTAAAATAAACAAATGACACTTCACTTCACCTTAGGACCGTTGATATTTTTTAAAATATCAAATTCTCAATATTTCGATATTTTTAAATATATCAATATCTGAGTTTGATATATTGAAAAAAAAATGTCGCTATTTCAGTATATCGACATTTTTTTTAATTTTATTTTATCGGCTTTATTTTAAAATAACAATCGTAAGTCGGCTCAAAACTGTGTTCAGCTGTTTGACTACTACGATTACTAGGCACTAAATTGATTGATTGTAGAGGCAATTCGTTCAGATGCTACAGATGTAGCAGAAGAAATCAAATATTTGACAGCTATTTCTGATAGCACAGGAGTAAAATGTCTACTATTAATCCAAAATTTTAGTGCATTTGATGATCTTGAAATATTTAGCTGATCTAAATACTACTTTAATTCAGCAGTTTTTTCGAAAACAATTTTTGCAAAAACTTCATTAGCATTAGACATATTTTTCAAGAGCATATCTTCATGTCTGTCCCATAATGATAAGGTTGTTTCTTTTTCTCCGCGTGGGGAACGATTTCCTCTTATTTTGTGCACCTCAACTATTTATTTTGATAGATCTGATATTGCATTAGCAGCAGCCAATTCTGACACGAAATGCAATTTTTTGAAACGGGAATCAAAGATGTTTGCTTTAGCCAAAAAAAGGTTTTCTTGTAATGGCACCAATCTATCTTCAATACCTTTTAATAAATCATTTTGTACTGACATCCCAGTAGCTCTTGATGTTTTAGTTTGTTCGATTTCTTGTTTTAGTAAATTTGTTAGTGGTATTACTAAACTAGCTGTGACATATTTCTCGGCACTCAAGTCTTCTGTTACTATTTTAAATGGACCAAGAAGCGTAACTAGATCGCGCAAAATAGTTAACTGCGAAGTAGCTACCATATCAGGTACATTATTAATAAAGTGTAAATAATACACAGTAGATTAATTAAGTGTACGATGATGCTATAATTTAAATAATTGGCGAGAAAAATAAAAGCTTATTTAAAAAAAATATCGAGCGTCGATATCTACATTTCAATTTCGAACTATCGATATATCGTCTACAACAGTATTAGTAATAAATATCGATATTTCTAAATAATAATATCAATATTTCGATATATCGATATTTTATCAACAGTCCTATTAGTTAGTACTACTCACCGGCTCGGTACTCGCGTCGTATGTTGATATTATTGTTGTGAACGTAGGACGAGTTATCAGATGTAACAGTTTACGAACGCTAGGACACTAGAAGTGTAAGTGTTCTGTGCAGTGGATACATGTTATAAAACAAACGAATATATCGTTAGTGACAAAAATAAAATAGGTGTGAGGAAAAACAAATTGCAAAATGGAACCTCCGTCGCCATGGAAGAGACCTGATGAAGTAATGCGACTTCATAAATTAAAGAAACGAAAACAGGCATTACAAGTAAGTCAAAACAATTTTATGAACCTTATTTAATGGCTCATAACCTCAAATGGTATATGAAGTTTTTTTAATCCATTGATGATAACGTGGTGTTTTTCCTTTAGGAACGCATGAAACAGCCGTTATCGACTAATACTGAGGGGTCGTCCAGTCAATCCTCATTAGATTTAGATATTTCAAGAATTTTAAATGGAGATAAGAGGAAAAACCCATTTTCAAAGTAAGTCAATTTAGTATTAGTAAATCAAATAATACACTGCACTCCATTACCAACTTTTACTCTTTGAAGTTCAATACAGTAAGAATTTAGCTCCCACACTTGCACTCAAACTCAGAACTACTGTGAAAGTTATCTAGTGTTTGGGCATTTTATAAAATCGAATATGAATACATATGCTTGATAGAATCAACATAACTTGTCCAACATGTTTGCCACAAATCTCTCTGGGTTGTAGCCTCATATTTAAGGATTGTGATCAGCATGCAGCAGGGTTCCATGAGGACTAGATGATCTTATTATATATTATAGATGGCTTATACTAGGTGTAGAAATTGAGGAATGGTATGACAGCTCAATCATTTGCCTTCAGTACTAGATGTACATTGACCACTGACCTGTATTATAAAAGTATGCTGTACTCCATACATGTAACCAAACTTGTACTGTACTATTAATAAAAAGTGCTTAGTACAGTTTTACACATTTTAAATATATTCACAAAGTATAAAAAGAAACATCTAGCTATTAATATTTGTTGAAATTGAATCAACCAAAGATCAAACCGAGTGGCATGCAATTGGAGAGACCTATGCTAAACAATGAACTGTGATAGGCTGATGATGATCATTTGATACAGGGGTGACAGTTACTGTGGTAAGTGTGTGAGCCTTACACTACCATGATGACTGTCATGTCTTTTACATCCTCAAGAGAGCATGAAAAAGCATCTCACTAGATCATCATAATGTGGGTGGTCACTATACTGCATTGTCTGCATTCAGAATGAGCATGGTGAACACAACCCTTTGATCTTATTCATACTTGCCATCAGGCAGAGTAGAAGCACTTTGACAGGTTCTTAAAATAAAAAAAAAACAATCACCAATATGTAGCCATACGCTACACTTTGACAGTAAACTACTATCAAATACTAATAAATTAGAGATTTTCATGTTCACAACTATTTGACCAATATGAGTTAAAGATAATAATCTTAACATGCTTGCTGCTGCCTATCATATGTAAGATTCTTAGACTAATAACTAATGTAGTGTGCAGCAGTGCTATAACACGTACATTACGTTCTTAACGAAATAGCTGTAACCTACAGCCCTTGTTCCATTCTAGAGTGGTAATAACATGTATTTATGTTACATATGAGACTGCTGAAAACACATCTTTATGCCAACTTTCATATTTTATCTCATTTTTGGTTCAGAAAACCGAAAATGTATAATAGCATAGTTTTAAGAAGACCATTTGTACAGTCATGTGCAATAGTCTTGTAAATACTGAAACTCGGCATTACTGTATTAGTATATAAAAAAAATAAGTATTTAGTGGAATATATTAATTAATGTATTTTTGTATAAAATAATTAAAAATAATATCTTCTCTTGAATATTTAAAAAAATATTCCAGTTAATAAACAGATATGTATTTTAATGCTATTGTTTAAATAGTTATCCAAAAATGTTTGGCACCATGTTTTTTTAGAAGGGATAGCTTTTTAGTTTCGGTAGTTAAGTAATATTATCATGAGCATTGTGGTCAGTAAGAAGCTCTCATCCTTTTATACTTAGACAAAATGTTGAGGTTTCTCTGACTATCATGAATTCTTTACAGCCAAATGTGTAAACTTTCTACAGAATTTTTAGTTTGATTTATGGTCCCACTGTCTATCTGTAAATGTCATAATCCCAAATACTGATATTTGAGAAAAGTTATGAAAGTTCTGTTAGTTAATGTTTAAAAATCAGCAAAATAAAACTTTAAATATAATATTTTGGAAAACTGTCAAAATGATAACAAATTTTAGTAAAATTGAAAAAGTCTGCATACACACTAAATTTAATGAACCACCAAAATTCAGCATAACGGTAACAGATGTATGATATTTCCGTAAAATAGAAAAGTGGGCACAAAGACACTATCAAACATACATTTTGTACATGTTTTTTTATCAAATATGAAACTATTATCAGTCATCTTCAACAGCCTTTAAACAGTCCGTTACTAAAAATAAGCCTCTCCTTAGAAGACTGGTCTTCTAAACCATGCTGACTAGGTTGACTAGGTTGGTATGATTTATTTTGTGATGTTCTGCGTAGTATGCTCTTTTGGTCGACTTTTACAACCCACATAATGGATAGGGGTGTTTACACTGTATTTATAATTCATCACCACATAGACAATTATAAAACTAAATAAGTTTTAAAGCATCTCCATATTAATATGTAAAGAAAATTATTTGCACTTTTAAACATGGTGCGCAAAAGTGTATCATACTTGTAATACTAAATGGTTATATGTAAAAGAGCGGCAAACTAAAACTTTGAAATATGTCGCTCTATATAGCTAAAGATCTTGTAAAAAGCCTACAAAAAACCATAGGAGTCCAGCATATGGTTGGATCTGCCATGGTGCAAAACTTTATAGAATGTCAGTTCAAGATAAAAGATGTTTGATGATCTCTAACAACATTAATTACGAAGAAAACCACTAAAGTAATTCTGCGTATAATATAAACTTCCAAAAAATTTTTATTAAAATTAAAAAAAAAGCTATTTGTCAGCATACTGGTTAAACAGATAACGAAAACAATGAAAGGGCAAACTTTTGCAAAATAATTACCAAGCAAAAAATAAAGACCTTACAGGATGAATTTTAGTCATAAAGTTCTTTTTCTGCTTATGGACTTAGTTTTCGGAGCTTAATGAGCCAGTACCATAAGACAAATTAGTTTTATGTCTATGTCTAGGACTCATATTGGACTAAATAAACTGAAATAAAAACACTTATATTAAAATATATAATCAAACATTGCCATTAAGCTATGCGATACATTTCCAAAAGATAATAAGAAATATTAAAAGCAGTAGAAATTTATCAACGCTTTACTAGTATAGAATAATTACAACCCTATTTGGTGATCTCAATGTTTTAGTAATGTCCAAATTAATCTCCAGACAGGCAAAGGTTCCTAATTATGAATATAAGAGAGTAAAAATATTTGTTATTTTTTAGGAACTTACAACAACAAAAGAAACCTAAAATAGAACAATATAATGACAAATTAGATGAATCTAATGACAAAACTTTGTATGCATTACTGAACTTACCCGCAAAAGTTGCTACAAAACCTTCTCAGAATGCTGACACAGAGAAACTGTCAACATTCTCAAATTTACTGCAGAAGTTTACTGCAGAGCATTCAGTGGAACCAGTAAGTATAAATATTTTTTTTATTATTAAAAACTAAAAGCAAAGTTCTTTAGAACAAGTGACTGAGATATCAATTTTCTATATCTTATTTCAAATTTATATTATGTTGTTAATTTATTATCAAAATTTATTTTTCTCAATTATAAAATCTGATATATAGAAATAATAGACGAATATTATATTTGTTTTATCTGCTTGCTACCTTTTTTTATAGAAGCAATATTTCAGCACGGTATCTGTAAATGTTTCGTTTTGTTATAGATTCCAGAAAAGAAGTACAATTATTTACCTATTGACTGGGCTTTAAAAACCAAAGTTAGATTGATGTCGCAGAAACCATTCCCATGGACGAATAATTTAAAAGCTAGTGAAGAAGCTTCTGGAATTACTGGGTAATTATGTTTTGTCTGTTATTTTAAAAACATCAAAACATTGACAGTCGAACATACAAGTGCATTAAAACAAATAATCTTTAGGTTTGTCCGCTGCCTTGACACAACTGCATCACCAACACTGGACACCTCCCCGCGTGCTTTGTTTCACCAAACCTGTTTGTATTGGCAACATCCACATTTACCGTGGCTGGAATTGTACCCAAGGTCGTCTGGAAAAGTAGCAGCTACTAGCTTCCTGGCTGCTAATGAAGAAGTTAAAAAGGCCCTCCACAATGAATGGATAGAAAGTTTTAGATCACTTTTTCAGGTATGTAGAACCATTGATAATCAAGTATTTTTTTTGTAAATAGGTTTTTTTATCCCTGAATTAATTATATGTATTTTGGTAGTTGCTGCGCGCGCGTCACTGTCCGTACTTCTACATGTGCGCCAACACATTCACTTGTCTGTTCCGAGCGGGTGGACTGTGTGGATTGTCGGAGCCCTGCGCCTTGATTACACCTACTACTAGAGGATTCCGACAGGCTCTCAGACAAGAAGGTACAGATTCAATTCTCATTTAAGTAGAAGAGTTACTGGATTGACATTCTGACATAGCAGGATGTATTTGTTGGTCCCATCGACAGACTTCTCATCTATAAAGTAAGGGGAACTAAAACTTTAGTACACAAAATTTGGACATTTTAAAATCTCCTTCGGGATAGAAGAATATGTATGTGATGTGTGTATACATAGTAACCTATAATTTACTAAACTTCATTTTACTTTTCAAAAACTGTAAATGTAATATAATTCGATTCAATTGATTTTTCATTATTCTAATCTTAGTCATTTTAATGGGTGCAAATAAAATAATAATTATGATTAAGTATAAATTTATTCTTTTTCAAATTATTCATTTAAATTAATACACATTGTACCATTTTCATATTTAATAAATAGATCTTCTAGTCATGAATCGCACTTTGTATTTTATCTTTTATAAAAAACAATCCAATAATTCCTTTCAATTCCAGTGTCATTACAGCCTTTCATAGACCTATTATCCATCAACGTAGTGCTGGGTTCTTAATCATCTTTCTCATTCTAGATGTGGAATACACAATGCCCCTGCGACCAGAAAGCAAAAAACGTATTAACACTTCCGATGATGAGCGGGTAAAGAACTCATCCGTCGATAGCTGCTATGACACTATGGATGGCAAGTACTCATTAGATGCCAATGTTGGGAAAAAAGAGGAAGAAGATGACGAAGACCCAGATCAATTTTTGTCAGAGATGGGATTTGAATCGGAAGTTATTAAGAAGATCAATATTACTCAAGTAAGTATCTTTGAAAAGTACTGCAAACTTGTGTAGATTAATTTGTCTGGATATTATTTTTTTTTTTAATTATATAACAACTTTCTGTAACCAAGTGTTGTATACGAATATCGATTCTAAGTAAAAAAAAATTGCTTGTATCTCTTGCTTCCCTTAACTTGCTTCTAGAATAGATTATACTGAGGACCCTTGCAATAATCATAGTTGTATTAAAACACTTTAGTGTCTTCAATACCGACGTAATGCCATTATCAAAAAATTATTTGTCAGAGTATTGTTTAGTTTATACCAGGTTCTTACAAAAATATCTACTTTATTAATGTTAGGGATTTACAGGTAGTCACAAATTACATTGTGACTTTGTTATCTACCAAGACTATTTAACATGTTGTAACTCCGCAGGCGCGCATAGCTCACAGTGCCGAAAGCAGCGTGGACAGTGCAGCCGAGTCTCTAGTGTTCGTTCGCGGTGCGGACGCACAGGCGTTGTTCAACTTCCTTCTCAACTGCAAGTCTATCATCAGTCCCACGGGACGTTTCGCGGGAGTACCACCAACGTTGTTGTCACCAGTCGCGTTTCACGGAGGGACGTTACAAAGCCTGCAGGTATGTTAACATATATTCAACTATAGGCAAAACACTATCGATACATTAATTTACAAATCGTCCATCTCTCAGTTTTTGTAATAATAAACGAGTATATCCCAAATAATCCTATAGGTTTGTACATTGCTAAAAACAATATAAAACACAAAATACAAATTATTCTTTTTTGTTTAGACTTTAAGTATGTTCTGAAAAAATAATGAAAGGAAATTGAAAAATTACTGGACTTTTCAATTAAATTATTTTAGAAATATACAATTTAAATCCACATTTTAGTGACAAAATATAATAAAATTAGGTACTTAACGATACAGCGGGACATCATAGGGCAGACATTTCGGGTAATGTTGTACATTCATTATATTTTTTCAGGTCCGTGACAACATAATACATTCCGATAATATTAAGTACCACTCAATAGAGCTTCGAGGGCCAATACTCCCCACAATAATACCCCATCTGTTCAATGTGCTGAAGAAAAGCTCATCGGCTGAGTTCAGTGCCACCTTCGCACATCATCAACCCACGTTGGCATTCTCATTAGCGGCCTCCAACATCACGGAAGGTAATCATTTTTAAATTTTATCATTTTATCTACATCCAGCCAAGAATCGTTGTTTTTCCTATTGACTTCCATTACTGTGGAAGGTCTTGGTGGACGCCCTTCGGCTGAGATAATAATGATGATGATGATTGTGGAATATCATTACCTAGGTCTAGGTGGTATTTATCTGTAATATATATGTATTTGGTTAGGGATATTTGTTTGTGATCAGATGGTCGTGTTCGAGAAGTGTGAGGATAGTATTATTATTTTCCTTCAATAAATTATCACATATAAAAATAACTTACCTACTTATTTTCATGGAAAGATTGTACCAAGTAGAATTATTTGATGACGACGTTTAACCTCGTTTCCAAATAATGTTACTTGAGTCCGTATAACATTACTTTTTTATTCATGTCCTGGTTTTCTTTACAGATCAATCTTCAAAAGAAAACGAACCAAATCATTTTACTAAAGCATTCAATAAAGAGAACTTGTGTGACTGCGGTATTAGTAAAGATATGTTGCAGCATTTCTGTTCTCCTGACCCCAACGTTATAAAGGCGATAGACTGCGTTAAATACAACATAGAAGACGAAACGTATACCTGGTGATATAAATGCAATACAGAGAACTAAAGCCAAAGAAGTGTTGATCAAGATTTGATTTAAGTGATTATATATCTGATTAGTGTGTAGAGGTTCTAATTCTAATCGTCAGTTTTATTTATTTGTAAATAGCTTTAAGGGTAAAGAATGTTCAACTGTGTTTTATTAGAATTGTAATCTTCAATTCGTACTGTGATCATGAATTAAATTATATTTTTGTACAACATTTGTCTTTTAATTATATAAAAATGTGTGTTTGACTTCGGTTAGCCTCAGAATATAATATTGCCTATGGACAAGCGAATTTGAAAGAATTCTTAACAATTACTTATGTGGAGGGACGAGGTATCATATCCCTCCGACATAAAGGGAGGATCCTCCACGCGAGGTGATCATACCTGGCGGGCCATGGCCCAACGGTTGATGTTGGGATGTTGTATATATGCTAATTGCCACGCGAATCCCTATATCGCGATACAGAATTAGTAGTTGCATTGTAGTTCATTACATTCATACGTTTCGTGTATACTTCGTAGTTAGATGTATCTTCGCTAGATGGTGCTGTTATATATTTTCGTTTGTGCTATAATGTGGAATCGCCACAACAGCAAATATGCTAAATTTCTTCAAAAATGCTACAAATATGTATGATGATAATATGCTGAATGTATTTCAGCGTTTAGCGTGAAGGACACAGAATTTCTAAGAATTTTCTTCAGCGAAAATATGTTTAGATAGAACATCGCGCTATAACAGAACAAAAAGAAATTATTTCCTTAAACCTTTCGATATTAGTGTGCATGTCTTCACTTGCTTCACGTCATTCTGATTGCCCAGTGTGCGTCGAATAATGATAGCAATTGTTGAAAATTTTCTTTAAGTAGGAAAAATTAGAAGTGTTGAATTTATCTTTAATTAAAAAAAAACTAAGATAAATCGAGATATTATTATGACTTGAAAATAATTAAATTGGTTTAAACGTTTCATTCAACACGTGACATTAGTTTTCCTGGCCCACAGGTAAGCATTTGGCCTCTAAGCAAAACTTGTACTGTAACTTGTACTGTAAGATAAACTGACACTGCGTTGATGCTGATGCACACATTGTATGGGTGATTACTTTAATTATCAGGTATAAAACATACAGAATAAAATATGTTGTCTTATTTCATTAAAAAACGTCAGTTGCATTGTAAAAAACCTAGTATAATTCAATATTGTGTATTGGTTAATACGGCGATTCTTTCCAAAAAAATCGATTTTTAAATCGATTCGAATCGAAGTTTAATAAATCGATACACAAAAGGTCGAGATAAAAAGAATCGATTTTGCAAAAATTGATATCTTTCGGATTGGCTTATTGAGTCTATGTTTTCAATACAAATACAAACCCATTTATCATATCGGAACAGAAATTTATCGCATCGAAACAGAAATTTATCGTATCGAAACAGAAATTTATCGTATCGAAACAGAAATTTACCGTATCGAAACAGAAATTTATCGTATCGCAACAGAAAATATCGAATCTCGATTTTATAGGGTGAAATATCGATTCAATGGATCGATTCAGTCTAGATATCGATTGAAAAAATCCTTTTTCTTTTGTCTACAAAATAGATTCTTCGAATAATCGATCTCAGATCGCCATCCCTAACTCCCACTTAACGCAGTTAAAAAGTATTTACATTAAAATTGACTCTATAAATGGTTTCTTTATAAATTTATCGCTTTTGGAATATAACTATTTCAGAATACAATACTACAAAATTATAGCAAGTTACTATTAAATATTACATACAATACATGTCAAGTACGCCACATTTTTAGAGTAATTTTGTCTTGTATTCACAAATTAGCAACGCATATAAAATGGTGAACACAATTATAATTTATTTAGAAACAATTGACTAGCAGATATTGATGTTAGGTGACTTTTTAATTTTAATTAGGTCGTCCTTTATAATTTCTATACACTTCAGGGATGGTGATCTAAAATCGATTAATCGAAGACTCCATTTTTGCAGCTAAAACATCGATATGTAATGCTGAATCGATATATCACCCTTGAAAATCTACATTTGGTTTTTGTTTTGATGGAAACCATACAATTATTTGTTGTTTATTACCATAGCTGAATGTACCTGTATTATAAGAGTATTGCCGATTAATGAGTTAACTATTTAAAAACTCGCAAGATGGCTGTGTTTAGTTTTGCGAAGGAAACCAATTGAATACCCTGATTTTACTGATAAGAGATGGTTAATTATGATATTTATCTTGTTTTTAATAAAATTTATTTATATTATGTAAACGTAAACTTGAAAAAAGATTTTCGTCGAAAAAAAGAAGTTGATTTTTTAGAAACGATCTTTCTGTGAATCTATTTATTAAGTCACA
Source organism: Hypercompe scribonia (assembly GCA_949316085.1). Classification (NCBI taxonomy): domain Eukaryota; kingdom Metazoa; phylum Arthropoda; class Insecta; order Lepidoptera; family Erebidae; genus Hypercompe; species Hypercompe scribonia. The sequence continues at coordinate 5,501,919 of OX438972.1, read as the reverse complement.
ACACAAATCGATTTAAAAATCGATCTTTTTCGAAAAGATCATCATCTCTAATAGACTTTTACATTATAAACATGACAAAATTTGAAAGAATCTCATGCGTATTCAGTGACAGTATATCTGATAATCTATAAACGTGGGCAAAGTATTTAGCTGCCAACAGCGGGCAGATATTTTTCCTTTTTTTTATAGCTTTGAATGTCAAAATGTCAAAAACAGCTATGATCGAGTTCATCTGAGCCCAAAACGCTATGGTGTCGTCGCCTTGTCCTTAAACTTGCGCTGCGTATGTGCATTAAGTAAAAAAAGATAGCTTTTATATTTGTACGAAGTGCCTAATTATTTGGGAAGGCATCAGATTTCTTTTATAACATGCAGCACCTTAATACAATAACCCAATACTTAGCCATATCAGTATAACTAGTAGAACTATGTCGGATATAATTTTCAACAGAATAACGATGGCTAGCGTTAGCGACTCTGAAAGCATATTCAAGAATACAGACCTATATCTGCTTCGTTTCTTCAATATTTACTGCACCATATTTCTCTGAATCTCATATACATTCAAAGAAAACTTTTTTGACCAGCCATACTGATGTCAGGATGGATGAAGACCTCTTATGTTCAGTTCATAGATAGACATTCTGATGCTAACGACTTCCGAGTTATTGTTAGCCGATCAATATATCAGATTATTTTTTTAGGATACAATCCCGTATATCATACAAAAAAAAATGTCCGGGGACATACTTTCGAACTTGAAACGGTTAGGACAAGTTTTTGAATTCATTAACAACCCATTTAAGGGCTTAGAAATAATACAAAATATCACTTATTGTTACGATTTATTCAATTTTCATTTTTGGTAAATTAAAAATAAGTTTCTTCAAAGTCCACAATCACTTACACAGTAAAAATAAAACAAGATTCATACAGATCAAAATGAAATAAATAATATTGTGAGTTCTGCATCAAAATGACGTAATATTATTGTATATATGTTACCTAACTGCACTAATACACTATAAGTATCACTTCAAACCCAAGTTGGAACAGGAATCTTGGAAAGCTTACATCTACAATATTCATCTATATGACCAATAGCCGCTCACTAGAACAAATAATTACACATTATTGCACCTCAGATGATTAAGCAAAATTGAACAATTTTATGCAAATATTAATAGACCAGAATAAATAATTATGTTTAGCCAATTAACCCCTAAAAGTACGAAAAGAGTAATAAAGTACCTGCAAAAATTGGCAAGTTGAATTATGTAGTATAAATTACGAAGTTTACGATTTCTGTAACAAAAAAAAAATGATTAGATTAAAACTCGATCTGATGTTTAATTCAAACTTACAAAGCATAAACAAATATAAAACTATAGGTAAACTTAAAGCGACTGCAAAAACCATTTGTTGAAGACTGTTCAAAAAGGGCGAAAAATAATTAACCATTTGGACAACAATGATATAGATACGACATTATATATAATAAAATGAAAGTTTACTTACATTAGAAGATCCACTCGAGGCGGGTTGTCCGGGCACAGAGTACTGCGGGCGGAAATTGGAGAAGTTGGCGGCCGCCGCAGCCGCTGGGGAGAAGCCAGGGAGCGAACCGCCCGACTGGAACCCGGCCGGGAACTGCGCCATTTGCGCTAATAACATTGCAACGTCTTTATATTATTATAGTATCAAATCAACTTAACGATCAGAGGAGACGACAGACCACTATCTAGTTCTATCTACATCGTCATAAGTGCAGCGCCATCGTAACGTTCATATTTGTATTTCAGTGCTGTGCCTATTGTATGTGTGAAGTTTGCACGGACACACGGATTATCACCAACTTTAGAATAAATGAACAAATTTAAAGATCACAAAACTGGCGTGCTAATGCGAAAATCACAATGGGACTACATTTATGACCCTCGACCCTCGACTGTACATTTAGTTGGTTACTCTATAATTTAAGATTACTAAAATATACTAATTAATTGCTCTATATTAACATATAGAGCAATTAAGATGCGTAAGAGTTAGAATCACACTAAGTCTATAACAATAGTAATAACATTCGGTAAGTAAGTGGCTAAGGAAGAGGGCTCGTCAGTTGGCAAAGCGTGTCGGTACCTGCTGGCACGGGGTTGCCGGCCGTGGCGGCGAGGCGCGACAGGATGGAGCGCTCCGACATCTGCAGGCGCTGCGCCACGGGCGGGATGCGCGCCAGCGTGGCGGGCAGGCGCGACACGTCCGACTTCATGTCCGACAACAACTCTTCCAGCTGGTTCAGTACCTGCGCACCGACAACGCAATCGAATCAAACAAAATTAAATACAATCGATTTATTCATAGTATAATGGTACACCGTGTCTGTGCAGCGCTGGGCTTCAGATGACGCCCCCGAATCGGCAACACGCTTGTGTGCATTTCACAATACAAGTAATACTTTAAACAACATAGCATTTTCAGAAATATGTAAACCTTGTATTTAGGTAAAAACTAAAGACCTGGCGTACAGTGAAACAGTTCAATATGTACCGATTATATTATGTGTGATTATCTGTGACACTCAGATAAGTTTCGCGAATTCAAGAACAAAGTTTCCCTGACAGTTGATACCAAATCACTCCTACAAGCCTATGAAGGTGCCAGATTATTTCAGCGCTCCCGGAAGGAGCTGGGACGGCTGACCTAACCAGCCTTACTATGAAGCATAAAAAACCATTCCTGGCCCTAAATTTGGAAATCTAATCCCACCAAATATATCAACAGTTTCCCTGTTTACCTCTCGGCTCATCATTTGATCACCGTTACAAGGCAAGATCTATTAAACAAAAGGAATTGTAGAAATCAAACCTCGAAATGTTTACTGATAGGTAGTTTTCTAATTCCTTCCTGGCTCCATTTTATGATACCAAGCTATTATAGTCAGTTACTTTACAGTTAGGTCTGTTTGCTGTTCTTGGAAAATATGTCCCCAAAACCTTTCTAAGTGTTTTAATATTACATAAAACGAAGATAATTTAGTTTAAACAAAATTTACCTTATGTAAAACAGCATTAGCGGGTTTGTTTCCCGCTAAAGATTCCTTACTAAGGTGCTGGTGTGACTCTGCCAAGCACTCAACTTCCGCAAACCGTGCATTGAGTGACATCGCAGGGTGGTTAGGATCCTGGGTTAAATTCAAATACGCCGCTCTACGTAATTGCTCTTCAATTACTAACGCTTGTTCTAAGAGCTAAAAAAAAAGGTTTTTATAAAATTATTTCATTACTGACACGGACATTTATAACGTAATTGGGTAAATCTTACCTTAAAACGTCTTGCCAGGAATTTATTTTTAATCTCAAGGAAATTTCCTTTACCGACATCCATTTTAAAAGGTTCGTTTATTATAGCAAAGCGGAGGTCGTTTTGAATATCCTGCCATCGTCCATAACCGTGCGTGACGATGCCAGCCAATAGCCAGTAGTCGTGTCTCCGATGCCAGATCTCATATTCGCGACCCGGCGCCGCAGCACGTTCCTCATTCAGCCACAATGTATGCAGTTCTGTGAAGCCTCCGTCTGCGATATTGAACATGAACTTACGACGTTCCACCTTCAAGTCCTCTTCTTCTTTGACGAGAACTACGTCATCATCTTCTTCATCCTAAACATAAGATAAATATAAACATACTGTTAATTACAGTTTATTTAAACTTATTTTATTTTTAACTAAACATTTTACCATTTTTTAAAAAAAATGTACGACTATATAACGTATTTACCTTCTTTTCGTCCTTCGGTTTCTCAGATGCTTCTGATTCCGCCTTCTCACTTTTAGCGTCTTCTTTTTTATCGTCTTCTTTTTCCTCTTTGACTTTAGCTTCCTTGTCATCTTTCTTTTCACTAGCCTTATCATCGTCTTTAGGAGTTTCTTCATCTATTGACATACGACGTTCCTTATCTTTGTTCTCTTCTGCTTTGATCTCAGGTTCCTTCTCTTCTACAGGTTCATCCTTGAGGTCACTCGTGTCCATGGGCTCTTCTTTTTCTTTAACATCTTTAATAATATCCTGTTTCTCGTCTTTTGGCTCCTCTTTGTCATCTTTGTCAGAGCCTTGCGGGGTTGGCGCTTGGCCAGAAGTGTGTGTTAATGAAGTAGGTGCCGGAGAAGGTGCAGCTGAAGTTATAGGAGTAGCTGTCGACGGAGCCGGACTCGGTGCTGCACTCTCACCTGTACCACTCTTTACAGGTTCAACAGGTTTACGAATCATTTCTGGCATGCTATAATATCCATTGATGTGTTCGAATTCCTGTACCTTTTTTCTAATAAGACTCATTACTCCTATTCGAGTTAATACATGCTGTCGTGATAATCCTTCGCGAGGTACACCATCAGCGAAAGTTTCAGCATTGTCAGCCCCAGGTTCGCACAAATGCCTCATGAATAAAGACACATATGCTTTGAAATTCCTCTCCGACTTCCCACGAAGATCCCTCACCAGCCACTGGGAGTTGAAAGCATCTTGCGGTGGCATGCCATAGCGCATGATAGCGTTCAGGAACGACTTTCTTTGTCGTGCATTGAAACCGAGTACTTCCATGTTTCCGCCGACACGCGCCAGTAATGGTGGCAACGGCCTATCTCGCTCTTCGCGCCTCTCCAAACGTCTTTTACTTCTACGGCTGAGCAGATCGCCATTATCGTTCTTTTCGTCGAAGTCATCGTCTTCCTTATCGTCTTCGCTGCCTTGTGAGAAGTCTGAATTGTAATCTGACCCGTTCTCTTGCCACGTGCTATCCTCCCGATTCTCAGTCTGAGCCACACTACCGTCATTATAATTGACTTGCTTACGAACTCTTTTTCCTTTACCGAGTGTCCTAGCCTGATCTTCCTGATGTTGTTCATAGTGATGCCTCAGCAATTTGATCCAATATGCAGGATCAGTATTTTCAGCCTCTTGTTTGATGATCTCTGTGTCCACTTCCTCTTCACCGTCGCCCTCTTTCGTAGAATAACTGGCCACTTTGAACGAGCTAAGGTATTCATTGGCCCAAGATTCTTTTTGTTCAATACCTTCCTTTGAACGATCCAGTAACTCACCTACGGCCCGATCATCGTAGTGAATAGCTTCTTCTTTACCTTCCTCTTCTTTGAACAGTTCTTCTGTACCGAACCTTAGAATATCGTCCAATTCTTGTTTAGTAAAGTTAGCTCCCTTACCGCCCATACCAGGACGTACTACCAAGTGAGTCAACATCATTTTTCTTTTAGCAACCTGTGTTACTCTCTCTTCCACACTATTGCGTGTTACAAAACGGTAAATCATAACTTTGTTAGCTTGACCAATACGATGAGCACGTGAGAACGCCTGGATGTCATTGTGAGGATTCCAATCAGAGTCATAAATAATTACTGTGTCAGCTGTAGCTAAATTAATACCTAGACCACCAGCTCTCGTCGATAATAAGAACACGAATTGTTGAGCACCTGGCGCATTGAATCTATCAATGGCCTCTTGTCGAATAGTTCCTGTGATACCTCCGTCAATTCTTTCATATTTGTAACCTTCCCCTTCTAAAAAGTCCTCAAGAATGTCTAACATTTTTGTCATTTGCGAGAAAATTAATACTCGATGGCCTTGCTCTTTTAACTGTTTTAACATTTTGGACATTAGTACTAATTTGCCCGAAGCTTTGATTAGAGCTTGGGTATCGTAATTACCGTGAGGTCCGAGAGGCGCCTCTTCTGCGGCAACAGGGAATAGATACGGGTGGTTACAGCATTTCTTAAGGTCCATCATGACATTGAGTAACGATACTGTCTGACCACCGCTCTTAGGATTCAGAGCTTCATAATTCCTCGTCAGAATATACTTATAGTACTTCTTCTGCATTGGCGACAACTCTACACGTACAATAAACTCAGATTTAGTCGGCATGTTTTTGAGTACATCAGCCTTTAGACGTCGCAACATGTGCGGTCCCAACATCTCATGCAGCCTCTTTACCTGCTCTTCCTTTGAAACATCTGCAAATTCATTTTGGAATGCAGCAAGATCGTTAAACTTGTCCTTATTCAAGAAGTTTAATAAGTGGAACAATTCTTCTAGATTATTTTGTAGTGGAGTACCAGTCAGCAACAATTTATAGTTAATGTGATAACCTGCTAAGAGCCTGAAGAACTTTGACTGATTGCTCTTCAACCTGTGAGCCTCATCTACCACCAGTACTGCCCACTCAATAGACCCAAGACAGGTCGCGTCGATAGAAATCAACTCGTATGACGTAAGAAGTACGTTAAATTTAACTTGTGATTTGATCTTTGAAGGCCGTCCGCCTCTATTTGCTCCGTCATCAAATGTCAATTCATTCTCACGAATAACAGCTCTAGAATCTTTATCACCAACATAAGTGATGCAATACAGGTCCGGTGCCCATAATTCGAACTCTCTTTCCCAATTGATAATGGTTGAGAGAGGAACAGACACTAAGAATGGACCTTTGCAATGTCCCTCTTTAAATAGTGAATAAAGGAATGTGACTGTTTGGATAGTTTTGCCGAGACCCATCTCGTCAGCGAGAATTGTATCGATACCCTGTCCCCAGGAATATCGTAGCCAGTTAAGACCCTCTAACTGATATGGATGCAGTTGCATGCCAGTTTCGTACACAAACGGTGGTTGATCTTCATATTTTTTGTTTAGATTAGTTGTTGGGCGATCTGGTGGTGGATTGTATTTCTTAGGTTTCATTTGAAGACCAGCACTACTATCATCCTCGTCGATAATGTCTTTGTTCTTGCTCTTGCGCCCAGGTTTTTTGCCTTTGGTACCCTTTGTCTTGCCTTCCGATGTGATGAATGAGCGCATGTCCTGAAAACAGTAATATTGTATTTAGACCATACTACGAGGGGTCAAATTACCTACTATTTTTAAACTGCTTTCTTAGCATAACTTTGAGAGAAGTGAAAAATTATTATAAAAACCTCTAATCCATACTTTTATTATGTTTTTTTACTGTTTTACAGATTTTTCTACTATTACAGACAACTACTATTTGATTTGACTAGTGTTTTACAGATAGTCAGCTACTGGGTGTGACTCCGTTATCTTCGCATAAATGTATGGACTTGTTAGCAGAATGACAAAAGCATATTTTCATTAATTCAAATAAATTCACAATACATACTGAATAATATTCAATAGCATTCTTCAACCCAGCAATATCCTCATGTTCAGATTCCCATGTAGCCTGGTCGTAGGAGAGGTCCCGCCACTTCACTAAATAGAACGTTGTGCCGTCGCGCGACGTGCGGTGATTGATTACACGATGAACCACCAACCATTCAGGTTTTACACCATACCTAAAAGAATATATTAATACTTGGTTAATTTATATATCACTTGGTACAGGTCTCTTGCCTTATAAAAATATGCCTTGTATGTTTCTTTATATTTTAATATTATAATAAAATGTTTTTTGCCTGTAACAACGGTATATTGGGTTACTATGTTAGTGAAAATTAAAATCTATCGCAAATTCTACTTTTTTCTTATTACTTTTTTAAAAAGACAACTTTGCACAAGAATTATTCGTGTCGCGGGTACTTTACAGACATACATGAAACGGACACAAAGAAAACTCAGACTCAGAACTACAATGCGCAGATTATACAATGTGTTGTCCCATGTGGGGTGTGAACTCCCAACACTCAGCACAGTAATAGGCGGTGAGGTGACAACTTAGACCACTTTTATATCCGTGCAGTCAATTTAATGACTACATGTCAAAATTAATCAAAGCAGTATGTGACACACAACACTCACCTGTAAAATTTTTCTTCTAGCATCTTCTCATCTTGATCTTGTTCCTGCTTATCTCTAAGCCTCTTGACTCGTCCGTCACGTTCATCTAACGGCTCCTCAAGTTTTGGGGGCTCTTCGGGATCAGATTTACGCATGTAGTATCGGTACATAAGTGGATGGAAGACATCCAGCTGCAAAGAAGATTGTTTTCTTAGAATTTCTGATTGGTAATCACCATGATTATTCCTAGCGACCTATTTTTATGTTATGGTATGAGGGGTCAAAAGACCAGACGGGGCTACTTGATGGTAAGTAATTATAGCCGCCCATAAATATGTTGCCGTCCTCTGTCAAGTCCCCCATCATCATGTCAGTTGAGTTTTGGCTCTGGCAACCTCAATCACGCGGTAAATAAGTGAATGCGTCGAAGCTCTAATTTTCAAGATAATCCTTTAGAAGAAACCTTCTCCAGTAGATGTGAATCCAATATAAAAATAGGTTGATATATTTTTTAAATGATTTTGGTGTTTGTACAAACCTGTAGTTCAGATATCCAACTGCAATGCCAGTAAGAACGTTCATGCCATTTGACAAAGAACTCTCTGGAGCGGGGTGATTTTGACTTGGGGGGCTGATCCTTCCATCGCCAAGTCAATATCTTCGCTACTTTCCCATCTAAAGGTGGGCACTGCAAAATTAACAATAAATATTTATTATGGCTATATAGAGATCTAATACATTCAATAATAAAGTTTTTTTTTTTATCACAAATATGATTTATTTCTCTATATTATTAGTATCAGTTTAAATGAAACACTTGTTTCACTTATTTTTAATTCATGTGAATCATTTTTATTTTTCGTAAGTAGCTGTGACAGTTTTCACACACTTATGTATCAGAATCAGACACAGTTTTAAATGTTGCAGTAGTCTAATTGCAACTGCAGCAAATGGTCCGTGTGACTTTTGGTTAGAAACTAAATTAATGTAACAAAATGACTAGAATAAGATCTATAGGATACTGTTCCTGTAGTTGATTTTCTGTTTAAATATTTGTGTTGAGATGTACTTACACTACATCGTGGACACTTCCACTCCCCATCGGGCACCTCCTCGAGCGGCGGGTTGAGGCAGAAGCGGTGGTACGCCGACGGACAAGAGTCGCAGCACAGCAGCTCACCGCCGTCCTTACAGATTCTATAAATAAAAATTTGTATTAGTACATAAACATGGGGCTTTGAATGACAACAAAAAAGTTGAACTAAAAGCAAGTCACATTACGTAACGTAAAATATTTTTATATTTTGCAATATGAGCCATATCCTAACAAATAATTTAAGCGCAAAAGTGAATTTGTTGGTTGGTTACGTTTTTACGCCTAATATGTTTAATCGATTTTCAAAACTCTTTCACTAATGGAGAGTTATATTATCAGCGAACACGTACATAAGTTACTTTATACCGCCGTAATCTACATTCATGAGGGTAGAACCGCAGGTAAAATGTAGTTCACTATGTAGTGTAAATTTGCTGAACGTAAATCAATTCAGAATTGAGACATAAATTTAAATCTGTTTATAAAAATATAAGCAAAATGACATCGAAAATCGATTAAGTGACATCTGCTCACCTGCAGAACTCTTGATGTTCATCATCATCTTCCTGGTCCTGGTTGCCCTCGGCTTCACAGTGTGGGCACGACCAGCGGCCCTCAGGCGTCTCCTCTAGTTCAGGTTCCAGACAGACGAGATGGTAAGCTCGAGGACATGTGTCGCAAAGAATGATTTCACCACCTTGTTGACAAACCTGAACAAATTTTTAGTTTCTTTAAACATTTTTTGTCATTCACAATTTTTTTCCTACTTTATATTATTTTATATCATATTGATGATTAAATGATTATTGATAAGTAACCTAAAATTTAAATAAAAAAAAACAATTAATTTGACTGCCACAAAAACGTTCAAACTACGACACTACATAATTCTATAAAATTTTAATGTTGTTAAAATATAACTATGAAGTTTTTCTAAAAACATTTCTACGAGAAATTCTCACAGAATATTGTTGATACTTTTCTTGCTAATTGCTACTTATTAATTTCGGGAAAGACAAGTTTCACTAATAACAAAAAGCTATACCTGGCAGATAGCTATACTTCGTTCAAATCAAACACTATTTCTAATATGTGAGTGAAAACAATCATATTCGTAAGCTGGACATAAACCAAGTGATATCAGCAGTCCTGATGTAATTAAATTCTAGGCAAAAATCTATTCAATTGTGCGCAGGATTAATTATTAAAAAAACACTGTCGAGGTTCAATGTTACCTCACAATAGTCTTGATGTTCTTGTTCGCCCTCAGCACCATCAGGGAACTTATTTGTTGTTTTCAATTTCTTCTTCTTTCTGCTTTTATTGCCGATCTTAGTCTTTGCCTTCTTCTTCGGCAGCTGTAAAGAAATTGAAGTCGAGGTGTTTAGTTATTACCGACGAGTAAAAATTACGAAACAATTCTTTTTAACTGTCTAGCTTTTGGTTACTCGCTGAATACTAATATTTGGATAGTCAAATGACTAAACACAAACACATCAATGTGTGCCAAATGTGAGTCTTTGACGACTAGGCGATCCAGCTAAAATTACAAAGGTAGTATCTGACGTACTCTCGTATGTCAGCCAAGCCGATTGCTGTACAGAAACAATAATATAATATTCTCACACATCTCACACACGACTTCCTGATCTTACACTAGTCAAAGCCGTACAGGCTTTACGGACACCAAACTGATGATAAACGTATATATATGTTTCTATTACATACATATTATACACAAATTATACTCAGACACAGAACAAGTGATCGTGTTCATCACATAAAGATTCGTTCTGGGTGGGAGTCGAACCCACGACTTCCGACTTAGCAGTCAGGATCACTAATATTTTTCCAACACTAGGGCATTTTTTCCGTTTTAGATGATTTATGGTTTCTTTATAGATACAAATGAACTGCAATGAATAATATTAAAAGGCCAATACCGCTGGGTCCTCCTCTTTGGGTTGGGCAGTATCCTCCGCGCCGGCCACGCTGGGTGGTTTGGGCTCCTCTGCCTCCGCTAACATCTGCTCAAACTCCGCGTCGGAGTCGGAGTTTACTGCACTTCCTTCTTGTTCTTCTTCCTGTTATACAAATAGCTTCACGTTTTTAATTTCTCACGACTTTAACACGCTCGATGTCTCCGATGAAACAATTCATCGAACGGTTTATTTCTCTAATAGTAGTAATGGAACGTTTGTATGAAAATTAATATTAATACTATTTACTCTTTATCATATTTCATCGCGATCGTGAAATAATAAAGATCGTAGAGCGCAGAACTACATTTTAAGATAATGCTGAAAGTTAAACGTTGAACTCACGCTACTAGTCCTCTTCCTCTTGCTGAACTTGATCTTGAGCGTGGGCACTTTGGGCTTGCGGCCGGGCTTGCCGCGCGGCGTGGCGCTGCCGGCGGCGTGCTTGGGCTTGCGGCCGCGCTTGCGCGGGGCCGCGGCGCCCTCGTCGCTGGCTTCCTCCTCTTCTTCTTCTTCGGGTTCCTCGATCGCTTCTTCGTTCTATAATACACGATTTGGTATTTGTACGATTCGGTCGGTTGGGAGTGATCAATTTTTCTTTCTTTACTAATTAAACCGCCCGGTTTATGGTTACTTAAAGATGACTGGATTTAAACAATGTCATGATACTAAAAATAATTTCCAATACCGATTATTTAAAAAGAATTAAAACTTGTACTTTGATAAACGTCTGCAAGGTGTTTAAATAATGCACACCTTTCCAGATGACAGTATCCTTTGCAAAATACATTATGATGAATGGTTACTCAACATAGTAAAATAGTGTAGACATTCCAATAAAATGTAATGTTTATTTTTACCTAGATATTACTCAAAAAACGGCCAACTGTATATTCCATCTCTCTGATAGAGAATTTTAATAAAAGAACTCGAGAATTAAGTACTCACTTTAGACTCTTTAGGAGTGCGTCCTGGCCGAGCTTTAGGCGTATAGTCAGAAGTCGTCGATGTGTTAGTGTTTTCTTCTGATCCCATGTTTTGGGTACCGCTGCTAAGATGAGGGTTCGACTCGCAGAACAAACGCCATTTCGCCGCAACTAACATCATTAATTTAGACACTGGAACCTGGTAAAAATTATAATCAATTAATATTTACACCTACTGGAGGTTTCAAAAATTCAATCAATTTAAAAATATGCACGTATTATTTCGTTCTAGTACTTTCGTCAGAAGACTGGAATTTACTGATTAAAACCCGTCTGAACTGGTTAATTTCATGATAAAGTGCTACTTTTCGATAGGTACTTCCATGTATATAGATACATTACTAATTAAATACGATGTGTTGTCAAATATTAAGTGTATTCAAGTAATTAGTGACCTAATTAATAATAATTAGGTAATGATCATAAGATCAAAGTAAAACTGTATAGGAACACAAGGTTAGTATAGTTATTTATGTAGAATAGTAACTTAACACTCTTGTATGAATTCTAAATGATATAAAGATGTGATATGTTCAATTTTTGTTAATATCGTCAAGGATAATTAGCAATTTCCTTACATTAGAAGTATACTTTATAAGAGGAAAATACAATGTGATACAGTAGATGTGTGACAAATAATAAATTATTGAGTAGTCATGATCATGACGCATAAATATATGTATTGTGCATACATAGCGTCATACAGAAAGTAGTAAAAAATATGTATTTATTCAACAATATAAAAAATACTTTAAATGTAATTAGCTATAATACTATTATACTAAAGTGTGAAACGGACATAAAGACCACCCAAACTCAGAGCAAGAATTCTCTAATCACACAAAGTGTTGTGCCGTCTAGAATTTGAGGCCACAACATTCAACGCAGTATAAAACAGCGTGGCGACCGCTTAAACAACTACGTTATCCATGCAGTCATATAAATATGTATTATAATTTCGTTTCATGTTAAAAGCTATCGTTGAATTAAGTTAGGAGCAAAATTGTGCCACTGTTGTCTAAATCAATAATATTTAAGAGGTCAAGAACTCTATGGAAATATTGGGCACATTTTAGAGGCAATATGGCTGCTTGTCACGCTAATGAGCCGGTAGTGGCATTGCGAACATTGTAAAGTTAAGGTCCAAGATCTATATCTAACTGAATATACTTTTATTAAATTAGTTCTTATAATAAATTATTTTACCTGTTAGTCTTAGAATTTTATTTTATTTAATATAAATTCTAAAACGTTTGTATAGAAGTTCGAAACCAAGGGTTAAATTTTACGTTATATTTATAGGGAGTGATTTATTTTATGTTATAATAATTAAGTTTTACTGACCATTTAAATTACAATTATTGTATTATTTACATTATGTATTTTTTTAAGATTTTTTTATTTAGATAAGGAGCCATAATCTTTAAACTGAATTATTTCTTACCTTGGGGTTCTCTTTGACGAGTAATGGTCTAACATGTTGTTGGAAGAGCTTGTATGAAGTCAAATTCTCTAAATCAGCGTCGGTGTATTGTATATCCACATCACTTAGACCGAACGATGAGCATACTTCTTCTACTGTTGGCATACCTGCTACAGAAACAAACAAATAATTACATCTCCTGCAAATATTTCAACGATTTACTTAAAATCTATATTGCGCGTACGTGCAATTACAATCTACCGTAAATACAATTCTGTGCCTCGAAGAGCACGTTAAACTGTCGGACTCAGTTGCCATACGAACGTTAGTGACAATCGTTAGAGTGAGTTGGAGCCCAAAAATATCCGACAATAGTGTTTCTACAAAACTTCTATATTCTTTAAATATGAGTTGCAGTGGTTTGATGGCAGTTGCTTCGCGCAAAATACCGAAGTTTAACCGTATAGTAGTGGATTAAAAGCCGACCCCAACCTATCTTGGGAAAAAAGGCTCGAAACAAGTATGTAATTCACATTTTTGGAATTTCATTTTTTTAAGGAAAATGTTTAAATGGGTCACACGACAAAGATCGAGATATAAGAACTCCCATAGAGTGTTTATCAGTGTTTATTACGTTACTATTGCGGAGATATAGAGAAATGAGATCACGATATGATACAACGACCATCTAGCGCGTGTCCGCACCTCGCGGACAAGCACTTGAAAAATTATCAATAACTCATACGTTTTGATAACCTCAGGACCGATTTTAATGAAATTTGGTATAAAGATACTTAGATTCTTGAAGGAGATAGGCGACACACATGCGGATGGAGTCGCTGGCAAAAACTATTGTATAATATTTTAGCTTCTCTTTGGTAAATATCTACCAAATTTACAATAGATATCAACCATAACGCTAAACATATAATACCAGTTAATCAATGACATTTGGATTGCTGGAACTGATTACATATAACATAAGGTTAAACAAAGATCGAATACAATTTCATTTAAGTTCGTAAGTACATATAATAGCTCCAATTGATGTTTGAATAACAATAGGAATAATGTCCCAATATGGACAATGGATTTGCTCTATATAAACACTAGTCATCGAGTTTTATTCAATAGACCTATGTGAAAACATTTTAAAGTAATCAATATTTTGTCGGCGTTATTGATACGGATTAATAATATCAATCTATTTTATAACTTACGATATTTTTGTACTTCACAATACACCCATTATTTTACCCAACTGTCTTAAAACTTTTATAAAATTTACTAATAAAAGCAATTGTATTTCTTTTGCATCAAACCCTTTAAAAAGTTAGTTATTAATAGTTTATATCAAGGAGTCTAATACAAATATTATTCTACAGTATTTTTCAATTTGTATACTATAATAAGACATAAGAAGTATGCACAAAATTTTGTATTCCTGTCGCCTAAACTAGGGCGCGTCATATCTAAGGTGCTATGTATAAATTTTGTATACATTTTAAATCCTTATTAGTACTACAGTCCTTTTCAAGCCGCCCACTGTCCTCTTTTGTGAGGATACACGTCCAAAAATCGCAAGCAATTTGACGATTTCTACTAGCGACGAGATAAACCTTAGCCATCATCTCAAAACACAAACTTTAAATTATACGGTTAATAGAACACACAAAATTTTGTAGAGTCAAAGTCTCGTCTCTAGTGTATGTTCGTGACGAAAATTGATTGATTCTTTTCCAGCCGATTTCGACTATGGTGACCGACCACAAAGATACGAATAGATGAGACCCACAAAAGACTGAAACGACGTCTTGGTATGTAGGTACTGGACAAATTCATCCCATGGGATTGAGAGTGTGGGAAAACTACGATTTAAAAATTAGAATTAGTCTAGGATTACAAAAAATGTTTTCAAATTAAGAAGTTTTTTAGTTGAATTCAACATATTTAACTATTTCTTACTGATAAAAACTAACTTGCTTAATTATTATTTTGCTTATTTTTGTCCACTACATTGTACAATATTTTCTTGCAAGTTGTAGAACCAAAGACAATATTATGTTCCATACTAAAAACTCTTTGAGTTGATTTTACATAACTGACTATGTTCTCATATCTTAATTAGAAATAAGCTTATTACCAGTAATTTTTGTTTAATAAGACATATTAGCAGGTACGAGTTGACTAGCGCAATCTCGTTTGCGTCTGCTATTGCCCGTCGCATGATGCTGTACCGGCGTAAAGAAATTTGCTTATCATAAAAAAAGTTTATGATCAGCCAACTTTAAAAGATAGACATATCCTGTTGTGGACTTTTTTGTCTTCCATACATTACTTTTGCGAAAGTTTAACTTTTTGAACACTGCAGGCAACAGAGGCCGTTTTTGCATCAGTTTTCATTGATTTTTTGGCAGTAGCGTGATGATATATAGGCTATAACCTTCGTGGATAAATGGATTATCCAATACTGAATAAATTATAGTTATTGAGTTTAGCACATTCAACCAAACAATCAAACTTATCAGTTTTATAATACAAGTATACATTTGAAACTTACCAGAGCCTGAATCAGAGACTACTGAGGTTGAAGGTGTGTTGTGCTTGCTTCCTCTACCTTTGCGTGACTTCTTTGTGGAGGACATGGCACTAAGTGCATAGTCACTATCGCCTTCTGCCTCACCTTGGATTTCAAGGCCAAATTCTTCATCCTTTTAAAAAAAAAAAATCTTATCTGTATTTGTAGCCTAGCCTGTGTTAGAGCACTATGTAAAATATGATTACTTGATTATGAATGTTACTGAAACTAAAAGAAGTGTTTGATTTTTTGTTTATTTAAGGACATTAATATCTCAAACTACTAGTAAGATTTCAATTATTATTTTTGTGTTACACATAGTTATAGACTGTAATATTATGGAACAACAATTAGGAGTGAAAACGCAATCATAAATTTAAGTAAACCATGGAGGAAAAGTATTATATGTGTAAAAGTGAAAGTAAATATTATGTAACTGTAATTAATGACTTTGTTACTCTTTGTTATTAATCTCTTGTTACACAAAATAGTAATCATCATCACTAACAGTTTTTAACCGTCCACAGCTGGACTTGAAGCCTCTCCTTCGAAGGGAGGTTTTGGTCTACTGTACCACTCTGTCCAAACAGGTGGGCATAGGGTTGGTTTTTAGCTTTCCTTCCTTTTTGGAGGGAGGTTGCCCTGCATAGTTTGTTCCCTTATTCCTTTCACGACATGCATTGGGTGGTAATACTCTGTATTCTTAATCCATCACCATAGACCATAAAAAAATAGTAACTAATCTCTATTTTTAACTAAGAACATTAAGAACAATTCTGATCAAGGCATTGAAAACCAATGTGATAAAAACCAATATAATGTAAATTTACATTTCTGATGAGCTTTTACTTAAATAACAAATTTGGATTCTTATATAATAATATGATTGTCATGTGTGTTATATTGTATGAATAATAAACAAAGTGAATCAAATACCTAAATGTGAAGATTAGGAGGAAATTCCTAGACACTACAGGGCGTTAGCAACAAGACAATATTAGATTTTAATTGGACTAACCTCTTCACTCTCATTCTTTCGCTTCTTCTTTTTCTTTCTACCTTTTTTCTCTTCTCCTCTAGCTTTTCTTTTTTTACCTTTCTTTTTCTTTCTACCATCTTCAGGTGAGTAGTCCTCATCTTCCTGTAATGCAAATCATAAGTAGATTGAAGAATGTAACAATAATACAAATAGCACTCTATGTTGTTTACAAATTCATCACACTTTAAGCATAAAGTACAAAACATAAATGAATAGTAGTTTCTACACTTACCTTTGGTGGGGCTTCATCACTCTCTCCAGAATTCTCATTCTGACCCTCACCTTCCTCAACGTCCTCATCACCTGCAAGTTCACAATAAACTGGTCAAACCTGTCCTTCTCACCACGCACTTGCTGTCGATCTAGGAAACTATTTAAGATAGTGCATTTTGCCACACGACCACACTCCTTGCACTAAGGTCACTAATCCCTTTGTTTGGCGGCGTCCATTTTGTTAAGTAGTAATGAGGGGATATCGCATGTTCTTTTCTGTCACGAACTGCCACTTAAAAATATTTACAACCACCAAATAACAAATACAAACATATCACTTTCGAAATTCACTCTACCGCTAACAGTGCACTATGATTGAATGTATTAAGAGGTCAAGATTAATGTACGGAACCAAAAATTTTCTAAATTTTTAATTGCCTATACCGCAAGTAAACACATGATACCGCTATTCGCGGCTTACCTATGACATGCTAGTTAAATTAAACGTTTACCTGCAAACGAACCGTCTACTTCATCATCAGATGCCATTTAGAACACTAATAAACACAACTTGCAATAAGATTTAAGATTTTAGTTTAGAAAAGATAAAGGACGCGCAGTTTTTGCGACAAATGGTAATTAATTCAGAAATTGATGCCGCCGTCACTACACGGCAACTAGCAAGACTCTCTATCTCACTCGCACATGCTCAAAATTAAGGAAAAAGAAATTTTAGGGGTCCCATGTCCAGGTACTTAAAAACTACTAAAATCTACCAATTCATTCAAAAATGTTTTTTCTGTGCACTGATTATTTCTTGACACGTGTTCCTATTAATCTTGAGACATTAAATTTGAATCTAAAATTTAAAGATATCTTTATATTTTGGAAAAAATATTTACGGAGCAAAAACTACTTAACTCATAGGTGTCAACAACTTTTAACAGGCCACTAGTAGATATGTCTCTCTGGAAAGATAGGCCTGGTTAACTATACCATACTGGCCGGTAATTTTGCTCATGTAACTTTGATTTGTTTTGACGGGAAGAAAATTATACAGCAATTTTAAACTCAATGTACTAGTAGTAATTGACTTTTTTCACAACTTATGTGTTGGTATATTATCTCAAATGACTTGGTTGATAACTATAACAGTAGTCTGGACCACAGAATAGTCTAACCATGACCTAACCTTACCCTACCTTTTGAATTAAGATTACTAATCAATAAAAATTTTGAGCCTCCGATAATCAATTCTGTCAGTATACTAATTTACAATAGTTAATTTATTTTTATAAACTGTTATTTAACAAAAATTTAAGAAAATTTAAAATTAAACATAATGGATATTCTCCGACTGGGTCCAACCTTATATCTGTACAAATTATCTGTATCTTATTAGCTGTAGATTTAATTTTTATCTTAAATTTAAAAGAAACTCCCGCATTATAAATAAATTAACTGAACAGTCGATATGTATGCTTGCGTCGGTCAGTACATCAGATCATTCTTCAAAATTGTACTGGTTTTTATACCGGTTCTAAAATCAAACATCTTGATTGTGTAAGCATTATCAGTTTATTTAGTCAATATTAACGGAAAAAATGGTATAAATCTCTTGTTTGTCATTGACAAATAGTACACATCATTGGTGTGAAGAGGTAAGAAAGAATATACCATCTCTTTCTTCCACGTTCATTGATTCCATTGATTTGACAGGTTTATCTAACTTTTAACTGATATTATTGTCAATCTTGGGCGCGCTATGCCACAGAGTATATACTACTCTTATATCAGTGCACACCAAAGACTACAATAGTAGTAGTAGTAGATCGTTTTTTATTTTATCACTACGAAGTGAAGACTTTAAATACTTGACTGGTAGAAATAGCTGATACTACTCAATTGGTTGCCATTACATCAAAAGAAGTAGAAGAATAGTAGATATGGTAGAAATCACTTTCATTATCAAGGTTTGATGATCTATAGGGATGAGCGAATAAAGCATCGAAAAAATATAGTATCGATTGCTGATAATAATACAAGGAAAATAAAGAATAGATTTTTTAAACTTTAATATTAGTTGAATAAATAATAATTTGTAAAAATGTATTTAATTCATTTCTGTAATTGCAAAGGTTCAAATATCATGATCATCGCATTGCATTCCGCTGCTGGATATAAGCCTTAATAAGATATCTGTAAATAATTAATTAATTTAATGACCTAAATAGGCAGTGGTTAAATAATTAATTCAATTTATGTTTAAATCGTGTATCCAAAATAAAATGTATTTTCTATTATTATACTTACGTGTTTAATATATTCTGATTGCCTCATTGGTCTAGCGATTAGTGTATGCGACTGGAGAGTGAATTCAATCTCGATTGCCGGATTGAATTAAATAAATTGAGTTTTTCTGAATATAGAAATGATTAATAACAGCCTGAAGTTTGAAAGTTGGGGTCTTAACCCTCGTGCCTCAGATAGTACGTAAAGTTGTCACTCTTGCGCTTCATCTCTTCCCGTCGTGTCGGATAACTGTCCCATCGGATTGTGAGAGCGACGGAACAGAGTGTGCACCTGTGTTTGCACATACACTGTTTACTATAATATCTCCTGCGTAGTTGGCTGGTCTCGGTTAGGAGCACAATAAATTTTTGAATATTCATATTATTCGATAGTTTACAGTGTTTTATTTATTTGTGGACGTGGAGGAAAGAAAATATCAGATATGTGACTGGACGGCGTCTGTATTCACCCTAGTCTATGGATTTCTTTCAAATATGTATAAAGAATATCTATATATATACAATTTGTTAAAATCAGCAATCAGCTTAGTAACAATTTATGTTACTTCTTAATTATTAAAATTAATAATACCTACATGAATACACTATCGACAGAATCGTTATATTTTTATCATAAATCGACATTATGGAAAATGTCGATTATCGATATTTTATGCCAAACCTAGTGCTCTGTTCTGTCCGCTTTTGCAAGCATGGTTATTTAATTTACTTATGAATCAAATCGAGTGAAAAATATAATATTGTTGTTATCATTGCTTGTGTGTTAAATATGAACGCTCTCTTAGATTACGGTTCATCCTCTAATGACTCTGATGAAGACTATACGGAAAATGAAAAGTGATTATAATTACAATGATAAGATCTCGATATACTATTATTGTTTGGATACTTCTACAACATTATTGTTATTAATTTACAGATTACAAGCGGAAAATTCGAAACCAAAACTTCCGAAACCCACAATCGGAGAGAGTAGCTTACAAACTTCGGTGTTCTCCAACCCTTTCGTCGAAGCTGAGTTGGCAAAGGCCGCAATACTTGAGAAACATGTTAAGATGGTATATGTTGACTTTCTATTGCTAATTAATATCTAAAATTTTAATGTGGCTTATGACCTATACTTTTTAATATCACTCCACAAGATCTCGAAGAGTTGTATCTCGAAATACAATTGGAAAAAGATAGGCAGATGATGTTCTCTTTAGATTCTTTTAACCCGACTGAGGGTAAGCTGACCCGACCGTAAGGGTCATGATATTGGCAGCTTATGTATGTATACAGTATTTGCACAGTAGCACCTAAACTACTGTACTAATTTTAATCAGTGAGGTGTTAATATTGATAATGGCCTGGTTGACATATGTTGGTAAATTTTATAAAAATATATGCCAAAATTTTAACCTCAGATTCTACCTTTGAATAAAGTTAAGATAATCATGACATGTTAGCTATCAAAAGATTTTTTTAACTTGTCAGGTTAGTCTGTTAAACATTTTTGTAACAAATATTTATTAAACATTAAAATCACTAAAATTCTTATGAATCCTCATGACAGTGTTACATTAGAGAAAAGGGTTACTAAACTCTATTTATGACAATATAATTGCAGTTAAAATATATTCCATATAGACACTCATCATCTCTATATGTAGCTACACTAACTTAGAAATGAACTTTTTTAAATAACAAAAAATGTTTTCTAAACATTTTGAAACTTCTAATTCTAGTAATTTAAAGTGCACCACAGAAATAATTTTAATTATCTGTGTTTCTATATTACTCTCACAATCCATAAAATTCAAAGTTAACTAATTTTTAGAAATTAATTTTCTGAGGTTAGGAAGTACTTATTTATTTTCAAATTACTAAGTACCTATGTCCAAATAACCTGAGTTATTTTAAAATATGTGTAAAAATGTTAAGTTTTGAGTTATCCACACAATCGTCAAGTACATAGGCAATGACTGTAAGGTTCCAGGTAAAGACAACACTCAGATGATAAATGGCAAACGGATATGCTGGAACTATAGGAAGGGCCGCTGTCGCTTTGGTCACAACTGCAAGTATGCACATGACACGGACATACAGAAATCTCAAGAAGAAATAGAAGCTGATAAGCAGGTATTGTTTAATTTCTGTATATCTTAGAGAATGATTTCACTTAATATGTTTTATTTATCTCCACAATTTAGTCTTAATATCTAAGTTACAAAAAGTCGCTTAATTTGTAATTTGTGGTAGATTTTTATTAACCCTTATCGGTCGATAGCTTTATACACGTGATTCTGGTTAGGTTGTAGCTAGTTCCGGCAAATATGCAAAAGAATTTCAATATTGTAAGAATTGTAGGAAAAGGAAATTGATATACAACTGGAGATGTCAATTGCTCTGTTACTGATATTTAACTAATAAGACAATAGTGCCTGCATTTCACACAGAGCAAGTTTCGACATGTTTCGTCTTGTCACCTCCTACGTGACTAACGACCGCAGCGACAAAGTACTGTTGTCACGTGAGAGGTGACTTACGACTGATAAGGGTTAACAATAATAATAAAGTTTATTGTTGCAAAATTATGAGAAGAAAAGTGTTTGAGGTAGTTAAATTTCTTCACATAAATTTAGCAATAAAATATTTAATGGACTGATGTTGAAAAGGGGCTAACCTGGGCTTTGAACATCAGCAAAATTCCAGTGACACAGGATATTAACTGATAAGTAGAATTCAGTTAGTTCTGTACTTTAATTAGTTGTAATTTTTTTTTTTATTTCGACTACCAACAAGTGACACACACCTTACATATACACATGTTTTGTGCTTATCCAATTATCAACATTATAATGAAAAGGTACTGCATAGGTGTATGTATATTTGTACACACAATTCACAGATTCCTACAAATATCTATCAATATTTTTAAATATTCTTGTTATAATGTGTTACTTATGTGTAAAGTACCTTAAGATATATAAACGCCTAACGTCTCTGGTAAGTTGGTCTGGAATCTGGTCAGTCTGGTTGTCTGGAAGAAATCACCGAGAGTGATAATACCAAAAATTGTTACATTCACAAATTTTGTAACTCATCTTTTCTTTTTGTTATGGTTTAGTGAGCAAGTAAGCTTAGAAATATAAGATAACCTAAAGAAAATAATTCTAAGACAGATTAAGAATATGGAGTGTCTCTACCCCTATTCATTTCATGGCCGTCGTAAGAGGCGGCTTAAGGGACTAAACTATACAGGACAACATCACTGCAAAGAGAAAGAAAACTGGTAACATACTCTATACCAACTGGTTTGGCCAGCATTGTATAGTAGATCAAAACCTAATTTCTAAGAAGACACCTAAGAAAAAACACCTCTACTCATACAACTAAATAAAATTAATTTTATAATTTAGATGTATGGAAATTTTGTATTTTACAGAAACTCAAAGCTGTTGTATGCGAAGGGGCAGGAACTATGACAGCAGCCCCACCACCATTGGCCATTCTAGATCCAATATCACACACCGATGATGCTGTCTGGGAGGGTGGTGCAGACAAAAAGAAGCTAAAGAGACCAGGTCTAAGCCAAACTCTGGTGCCTGGCAAAAAAGTCCTCAAAATGTATAAAGAACAAAAAATTAAAGATGCCAATAGAAATTAAGAATACCGCCATTTAATAATATAAATATTGACTGAATTACATAAAGCCAATGTAATTTGATTGAAATTTATATATAAAACATATCCTTAATAAATTTGACATAATCTTGTACTTACAATTGGCTGTTTGATAGTGGTATACTTTGAAATACCTTGGAAATGGTAGCTTACAAGTAAATGGTGACCATAATTGTAGATCATGTACCATTATGTTTTACTTTAGCGTCAGCTTTAATTATTTTTATTTGACTGACAGAATTTTTTATACTGTATTACATTCTATGTGCAAGTCATATGCTAGTAACAGCAAATTAATGAAAAGAGTGCATTCTGTAGCTTAACATCTAGGTAACAATTTTTGTTTAATCTACTGACATTTATGTAAAATCCACCGATTTTTCGTAATTCTGCTTAGTTTTCTATACGTCTAATGCAGTAGTACCAAATTTACAGTACCAAAGCTACAGGCACTTAAGCTCGTATTTATAATGTGTATGTCGTGAATCTAAGCTTCAAACTAATTTTATTATTGAACGTCACTTAAACCGAAATTTACTGATCCATACTCAAGGGAGTGATAGCTTATTTTAGAGCGATGTTTATGTCAAAATTAAACGCAGATTGTGGAGTTGAAATCAATTCTTCATACGAACTTTAACTGACGCATTTTACAATAAGAATGACATTTAATTTTTCTGTGAACTCAAAACTAATTTTAGGTCTGATTACTTAAAATTAGTTTGACGTCTTTTAAAGTATGGGCTGAGTACATTTTCTAAAATGCGCTGAAAAAGCTAGGTAAACATTAAAATAGTTTTATGATTAGCTTTCAAATTACATTCAAGACGGCGTGTTAGCTTTATTAGTTGAAAATATCAAGTAGGTAATACTTCTATATGTTACGTGAGCGAATGTATCTTGTTATTTTAAATAATGAAACAAGTAATATAAGTGGTATAAATAAGCATTTATAAATTGATAAACTTGTTGCGAATACTATCAAGGAGCCAATTTTCAAACCCACCAATTTATTAAATATACCCAGTTCCGTTTATGTCAGTCATACCCACAGTTGCTATTCTAGTAATCTAAGGAACATGTGTATATTTGTTAAGCTTGTTATGATATTACATTCGATTAAAATACTGTTTGATCAGTACAATATATTAGTATAATTATAGTAATAAACCTGCTAGTATCACAACTTGATATGCCATTTTCTGTGAAAACTCAATAATACATGTGTGTCATGTCATGTAAAGTTATATGGCAGTGTCTAGACTTTGTTTTGTAGGTCACATGTAGATTTATTAGGATGATTGTCTATACATTCTTAGTAACTGTTGTTAGTTTCAATTTATGTTATCGCTTAGCCATTCCATATACAAAGGTATATTTACCGCAGTTTGTTATTAATAAAATGTGAGTCTGTTAAAATTCATGTGTTTCATTATTGAGATATGGTATTTTTCTCGTTTTTAATTAATGAAGTTAATAAATCTGCTACCTCGTAAATCTTAAAAACACAAGCCAATTTAATTTTGATATTTTTTTATTTTTAGTTGTGTTTTTTAAGATATACGAGGTAGCAGATTATTTTGTTCTTTATTTTTTCAGTCGATAATACATCGAATATTTGTGTGTAAGTGAAGACAAAATATGCTTGAAAGTGTACAACAAAAACAATTGAAATTTAAAAAAGGCCCACACAAATGTGTTAGCTTACAACTTTTATTAATTTGTAAATTTTTATTTATTGTAAAAGAAAAAAAGATTTAAGTAGAAATCAGTTAAAAATAGTAAAAACCTAAAACAAAGAACCATATCTTAAACGTAATTGACGCCGCTTTACGCACGCGTCTGAACTGAGGTCCCAAGTTATTTAATCATAGAAGCTTTAATTCACGTTTAATAAAAATTACGGTCCTTTGCTTTAGGATCCTATTATGTTTAACTAGTTTGTATTTAAATTTTATTTCATTTCGTGAAAATATAATAAGAACACGTTTCATTCTAATGAGAGAATCCGTTTTGATGCACATTTGAATCACTACAAATTTTATAAATTCCAATAGATGGCACTATTAGGTTTTCTCGCCCGAATGCATACGATACAATATCTGTCATTAGACTTAATAAACAATACCCAGATGACGCTATACTGAATAACGTCTCTATAGTCTTGTATATTTGGCACATGACTTAGCGTTGAAAGAAATCAATTACATGCATTTGTTAAGTTTTCGTTTGCGTTTGTACAATGTCAAATTAGCTAAAAGAGCAGGTAAATTGTCTTTTCTTTTGTCCTAATTTTTTTATTTTCTTTGCCCCTTACTTGTGATAACCCAAGTTCTTTGTAATCGCTTAACAATTAACTATCAGTCTTGAGTTTTTCACAAGAGATGTGCTGTTCTGCTTAGACGTTATATTAAGCTACGTTACTGTGTGACCGTTTCCACAGATGCCTAGTGTGGTATGCTGAATTTGCTCATTTAATTCTATAGTTGTTTATTCATGAAAATAATAAGTTTTATTTTTTTTTTCCAAAGCAATAATGTCTAAAACGATGTATATGAAAGCAGCAGTCTATAGACAAACCGCTGTAAACTTGGTCCTCCTGATGGTTTGCGGGACACACGGCGGGCTATTATCAATAAATTAGCTGGAGCAACATGTTCACCCTGGATATCGTAATAGCAGCTGTTCCCGGATCCCTCCTATGTCAGGCGCAGAGTGGCACACCGTATGGTTTAGTCGGTCCGATTCCGACACACCACCCCGCCGTAAACCCCGGTGGGGTGACGGTCCGAGAGGGTTTCCACGTCAAAAAAAAAAAAAAACGTTCGCCGGCAGCGACTAACGTGAGAGTATTGCTACGCATGCTACTTTTTGTTAAATCTGCTAATCACGGTTGAAAATTATGTTACCAAATATGTTAGCATTATTTATTTTGTAAAGCAGAGACAAGACAAAAATGATAATTTAGTTTGTCATTATTTAAAAATGTGTATATTTATTTTTTTCAAGAATGTAATTTGTATACATACTATTTTATATGTATATTAATATGCTTTTACTTAATTTTTAAACTATATTTGAATAGAATATACATAATACTATATTCAGATATGGTAAATTTATTAAAATTATCATACAGGCAAGTATTTAATTTTTTACAATTTATTCTAAAAAGTACAATAAAACTAAAATATAATACAAGGAAATAAACCCCACTTTTTACAATATGTGTAATTTAAGTAACAAGTAAATAAATTAGAAGATATCGAGTTAGTTACATCATTAATATCGTGTAAAACCGAGCGTATCAGCCACCCTGCAAACCACTAGGAGAGCCAAGCTTACGGCGGTTCGAAACTACAGTAGCAACAATTGTTTTCACTTGATAGATGCTTATGACAGAGTGGCCTGTTACTGTGAAAAGCTTTTTTTTCAATCGGGGAAATTAAATAAAAGTCAATGATAATGATGCATATTTCTTTATTAAGAAATAATACGCGAAGTTTTACACATGCAATTTTCGAGATTTTTACTTCGAAAAGCTATTAGCACGATGCACCAAATTATTTTCAATACATGTTCAAAGCCAATGCTCTATTAGACACGGTGTATTCAAACTAACATTTTGATTGCAAACTAATAATAAAAATGCTTCATTCATTTATATATACTTTTTGGTGCAAACGACTAAGATAAAATTGTGTTGGCACGATGGACGCCAACTGCCGTTCAATAACTTTGTATAAACAGAGCTCTCAATTGCTCATTTATAATAGCACAGCCATTAACAATGCTACTGTGGATCTTTGCCAAACGATTGAATAGCTTTAAGCTATTTAGTAAACCGCTATACAGTAGACGTATAATCTTCAATACATTGAATTATATTAACGGTGGCTTAAAATACTTTTTGTAAAATAACTTTTTATGATTTAGCATAAGTAGTAAGTAGTACCTTCGATAGTATAAATAGAAGATGACTTTGCAACGACATCAATTTCTACATCGAATCATTTAAATTACGTCACATAAACATATATTTTTAATTATGTATTAGATCAAAAATATATTCTATAATAAGTACATAATCAATGCTAAAAGGCCACTAACAAGAAACTATGGGGGTCTGTTGGATAGTGAACTCCTTTGTACGAATTACCGCTTGCTATTTAGACCCCTCGAAACAAACAAGTGTGAACGATCTACGTGACCACACAACACCGAGAATTATTTAAACGTTCAATCTACAAATTAAAACGATTTACTGCAACGACCTAATTAATACATTTTCCAGTGTCATTACACAATTAAATTAAAGTCTATAAATAAAATGCTATCGCTTTAGGTACAATAAAACCTAAGATACTAATCGTGTTCCACATACTGCAGCAATACTTACATTATAATATTGCAATATTTTAAGTACTATTTCCAATATGAGAATGATACAATGTATTTGTTATTACATTGATTATTTACGAAAGATATTTATATTATGTATATAATATAGTGTAAAGGCACAAACAATATAAAATATTTTATTGTATCTGAAATATTAATTACAGAAGAGCAATACTTATAATATGTGTGGTGTTCCTTGGATGGTTTACCTATGTAAAATATTGTTATATTCAAGGAATACTACAAAAATAGTTCATTTGGCAATTTATATAATTAATATGAATATAAATACAATATTTATACGAGCAATACATGTTCCATTTTAACGATGACTGGCGATAGTTAAGTAGACATAGTTGTACAGAAGTAAATCTTAATATTAATGGTATTTCACAATTTGGTGTATATGGAAGTGTTACAAAGTGGAATTTAATAAAATTTCAGAATTTAAATTAGTATAAGTAACTACTTTTTAAATCTTTACGGCGACCTTTGTAATCTTTGGTGATCCGAGATCCATTCTGTGACTCTTCTTGTAGCTCTCCAGTTCCGTATCATGGGCAGAAGAACCATTCATGGCATTTACTTGGTATTTGGGACTATTTACGTTTATAATGTGTCCGTTCCTTTTGCCTGAACAGGTTAGCTTTTCACTGTACCCATTAGCTTTATCACTGACCTGTCCATTCATCTTTTCTGTCACGTAGCCATCCGGCTTCTCGGTTTTGTGTCCGTTCATTTTTTCAGTGTAACCGTTCATTACATCTGTTTGCCCATTTACTTTTTCACCTGAATGCCCGTTCATTTTCACAATGCCGTTCGTGCCATTTGGCTTATCATCTTTGTGACCATTCATTATGGTTTTACTTGGCCCTGATAAATCAAAAGAAAAGGTTCTTTTAACCCCAATCTACGTCTTTCATAGAACACTGGCGCAATTGTGTTAGTCACGTGTAAACTAAATAATGTTCATATACGAAACAAAACTACATTCTTGAATCGCAATGTTAGTAGTCCATATTAGTGGTACCATCAGTAGAGCAAATATCGGTGCACTTATGCCCCGGAATAATACTCTTCGTATCTGGAAAATTACGTGTTGCATTTAATATATCCAGGACTGCCCTCATTGGGGAAAATTTCACACACATACACACACGTATAACTACGTAGCTACCTCTTCCGCATTATATGCACTAGCATTCTTACAAAACAACATTTACACAAATAACTGCGTAAGAGATATTTACGTATAGTGCAAAAATTGAATGTGTGATCACTAATGAGGTAAAAAATTGGAAACTATTTATTAAAACAAGGTACCTGATATGACTAGTTATAAAGAAGACTACCAAAACTAATAGGAGTGTCTAATCTATGCTATACTATGACACAATTACGCCAGTGTTTAACATCACAAGAAACCATGCACAAAAATTAACCGCTGACAAATATTGAAACGTTCGCAAATATTAGTGGAATATTACGTCATATTGTTGATTTTATCAAGTTCCAATAATTTTTGCTGTCGACGTTATAGGTCAGCGACAAATTGATAATATACCATCGAAAATCTGAATAGCAAAGCATACCAGTCTTGCTGTCCTTACCATGGCGGTCGTTGCCTGTGTAGTACCTTTTTGAGGTCTTCCAATCTTCCTTCAACGACAAATTATACATGGAATAAGCGGGGTCGCCGGTCACCTCCTTCTCGATGGTCAGGAACTTTGGCAATGATGCAATCAACGCTGTCTGGTCATATGCAGCACTATACGTCTCCAGTAGAACTAAACCGCGACACCTGGAATTATACCTTAGATTATTAAAAGGAACTAATTCGCTATAAAAGATATAATGTATATAACTGAAGTGAAGAATGATAAAAGATATTTAATTATAATAAGTAAATTTTATAGAATACTTAAATGGAGTATAGAATTAGTACAACAAATTACCTGGGATGTGTAGGTTGCCTGTACATATCCAACTGATAGTACTGATTGTTGTATATGAAGCAACGCCTCTTCTTGAAGATTGTAAAATGAGCGTCATCGCGTTGTGGGAGAAGATTTAAGTAGTCCCTGTGGGTCAGCTGGGTTCGAACTTCAACTGACTGCCCATTAGTAGGATGAAACTTTCTCAACGTGTGTATGTAAGACCAGTGACCCTTCTGACCACGCTTGCGAAGTCTGACTTGGGCTTTGCGTAAATCACTCTGCAAGTAGTTGTGAACGACATCGAAGTCCTGAAAGGCTGGGAATTCTGAGTCGGCAGCAAGTGGAATTTTGACAAGAAACTTGCGTTTCTTGGAGTTGACGTTAAGCCGGTCACCAGTATCAATGCCAATTTTCTGACATACGCAAGCAATCAGGCGGTTCATTTTCTTATCAAAGTCTGTCGAGTTATCGATGACATCAAAGTATGGATGTCCGATCCATGCAGCGGCTGCGTTGTAGTCCAATTCCCTGGCAAGCTCCACTCCCTCTGACCGGCAAGCATGGTCCTGTAACAATATGCAGCTCAGCATTATACAATGCTTAGTACGTCAAACATAATGCATAAATTACAAATATGAAAACTGTACTAGGTTAAGTAAGCAGACGAACTTCCCTCGTTTAGGGAATCAATAAGATTACGTTTCGTGCGACATTTTTCAGTTATCATGACTTCAAATAATCTAAAAGTTCTGGTATCAAGAATTCAAATAAGGTCTTTGCCAGCGACGTCACGCAATCGTTGCCTAAATTTGTTACAGTTGGTTTTATTACCAATCTTAGATGGCATTATGCCAATGTTATTGTTAATGAGATCGAAAGAATTGTATGCGATGCGATTGTTATTATTATTTGAGTTTGTTGTGTAACCGTGACGATTAGAGTTCATTAGCTATATTGGCCGTGACAGTTTTAACTCGGGACCAGCGCTATTCGATCGATTTGTTTAGTAATGTAGTGACGTACGACATAAACACAACAATAAAGCCGCAAAATTAATCATGTGCTGTACACAACACATGTTCAATGTAACAATTGAACAAAAATACAATGGTACAGTGAAAAACACTATATTTAAATTGATCGACGTGTTTACTCTAATGTGCAATTGCCATAAGTGTTGAGCGTGACCGAATGCCAAATTGGATTCACTTGACCGCTACACAGTTGATAACATTGGATAAGTCATGGTCAATGTAACAATGGATATGATATCGATCGTTGCAATGACCGATATAGGTACTCCAAATATCTACTATACATAATATATTTATTATATCAACAGCCTTTTTACAATTTTTTTTACAGTCCACTGCTGGACATAGGCCTCTCCTTAGCAAGGAGTTTATACATATCTGTAATTTGAACAAATCGTATGGACTTGATAACCGTATACGTCCTGCGTTTGTCAATTATAATTTGATGAGATGACACATTTTGAAGAACGCGTGAATAAATAAATGAAATAAAAGCAAATATGTAAGTACAATGAAATTGCAGACTCTTCTGTAATATTACTTCAGTCACGTTTCGTTCCACGTGTTCATATCGGCATAGAAGCTTGTAGCGAACTTAAAATAGCTCATTATAAAAAAGTAATCACTTTAACTATTATGATAACGTATGTCAAACTAAACGGATGTTGGGTTTATAAATTGTTTACTAAAAAGATAGAATATAATGTAGTACATTTGCATTACTTTAATTAAAATGAGAGGCCCGTCTTTCATTTTATACTTTAACAAAAAAAAAAATAGCACTTGGTATCTACATTAAAAAAGGTTAATATTGATATATATCTCATATTTGCCAATAAACCGTAGCGAGAGTTTTTATTATTACTATTATCGCCTACAGAAAACCTATTTTCAGTTAATGTGTGTTGTTAATCCTGTAAAATACCCTTGAATCTTGAACGCGTACTAGCAAATCTTATCATATCATTTATAGCGTGATTTATATACGTTATGAATACATCTGAATTGTTATATGGACAATAGGTTCTTATCATATCTTAATATTTATATACAATGTTCCTGATTAGATTGTTTATTTTCGTTAGTAAAACGAGTTTTTTCTGGTAGTTTCGTCGGTGTTGATACTGTATCATAGCGCACTATTGTGTAGCCTTAATTAACGAGTTTTATATCGAAGATGTTTTGAAATCAGCTTCACGTTAATAAGATTAGTTCAATAACGTCCGTCACTGACGTCCGTGTGCAAATCCTTAGAAAACTTATTCATACATTTTTTCACAACACAAAATTCAGTACTACTGACCTAATGTTGGCTGACAGCGGTCTCCGTATCATTAAAATTTGTAGATATTTTTTTACAATCATAATAGACAGCTTAGTAGATAGACCATATTGTTGTAACAAACTAGTTACTTATCTAACTATCAACTGTTTATTTATCTTATGATTAATATCTTATAAAGTCGCAAAAAAATTCGAGATCACATTTGCTAGGTTATTTATACAAATAATAAACATTTAGAATTAATAAAAATATGGGAATGTCTATATTAAACTGACATTCAGGTAGAACCGGTTGAACTGGTAGCCAACCGCAAAATAATCTTGGGAATAATAAAATCTAAGAAAATGATGAATAGAAATACTATTTTTTGGCTTTAAATATGAATATCCGGCATATTTCTATTCATTTTCGGGTTTGAAAAGTTAACATGCTGCGTAATAAGTAGTAGTTACAAAAACAAATCCAAATTATTCTCAAAGTCACTCTGTTCGACCTGTTCTACTTCCAAATATCACTTAGTATCTGTGACATCACTATAAGAGAAAGGTGATTCTCAGTATTGCATGACTCACCTCCAAAGAGTAAAAGTCTTCGGCACCATTCGCGGCCGACACCATGTGGACGATGTGATTGTACCTGTTGTCTCTCAACTCCACACTGTTCCAGTTGTTAGCCTGGCACATGGCCTCCCATTTCTCCTTAGATATAACTGTAAATAATGAAAAAGTTTCTTACTATTATTAATTAAATTCATGACTCTCACATCTCACACAGCCATCAGATCCCAAGCAAGGTACAGCATGGGCTATATTAACTACATAAACAGGCTTCAATTTTTTTTAAGACCGTTTTCGCGTTAGGAATAAATCTTGTATAGCGGGGGACTTCACGAACAACACCCCGACTCGGAACAACAATTTGTGGATCACACAAAGTGCTATCTCATTTGAGGTTTCTACCCATAGGACTCAGCGCAGCAGAAAAGGGGATAAGACCTTATACTACAAAGTTATCCGTGGAGTCTATTCATAAATACATATATATTTAAGATAAGTTGCACCCAGACACAGACCAATAATAGTGCTCATTATACTACTATTTGACCTAGGTGGAAATTGGAACCACGCCCTCGGGCTTAACAGTCAGGATCACATTACTAGACCAAAATTATGTGCGTGATGTGGTATTATTAATAACATTACTAATCAAATCCTAGTCGTCTAACCTAAATGAAAACCGTGACCTGCGGTATTCATTCGCTTCATTCAGCTTAGTGGCACTTTAAGTATGACGCGTATGAGCACGAATTTAGATTTCGTATGAGACCGAATGACCTCTTTGGAACAGTGTCAGACAAAATACTCTAAATAAATTAGATTAAATAACTACAGACTAATATTCACAGTAGTTGTCTAGTAGGTCTCAGGTATTTGACTTCGGTTCTTTAAATTGGAGCTATAATTGATATAACTTTAATGTTTTTAATTATTTATATTCTTTTTATGTCAGTCTACGAATGGCAGACATTGACTCATGCCGTAAAATCAAAATTGTAATAAATCTGAAAGGAATTGAAAATGTAATGCAAATACATGTGTGAATAAGATACTTTAAATTTACTTTAGTACACCTAAATCGGTTAAGACGTACTTAAAAAAGAGATACAATTACTTTGTTTAAAGGTCGTTCAAAATATTTTAGCATTATACTAAATATAAAGAATGCATGTAGTAGGAAACTGATAAAAAACAGCCCAAGAATTTAAACCAATTTGATGAGACCAATATACAAATACCTTTCGAAGTCGAAATACTTCACTTTTAAAATTTAATTTTACTGATTCCGACGTCTGAAATGTGAAAAGCCGGTTCCGGGAAGTTCTTTTCTGTAAATGCCTCACTCTATGGATATGTATTTAGTGTACGAATCTATTTTAACTAGATCCTTATTATAAGCGCAATTAATATTGACAATTGAATACGTATTGTCCGTGTCACGTAGGTGGACAAACTATGCAAAGAGACTTTGGCTACGAAGTCATATAAGGTGCCATTTGTATTTTTGTCGTTTATATATATATAAATTTGTTGGATGGAATTGCGAAATTTAAACCTATGTTTTAAGCTCTAACGAAAAGATAAATACCGCCGACATGAATTTAATAAAATCATATATACAGCTTTCATTTATTCGAATGAATACTTTGGTAAGAACATTGGTATCAATTTTAATAACATATCTAAACTGGAAATTGTTTTAAAGGGTAAAATAAACAAAAAGTAGGTATTTTTGATGAGAATCATTAGTCCCATGTACAGCAATGAAACTTTGTATAAAATTACTTTGTTTTCTACGAAACAACCTACCTTGGTATTTACTTTATACCTCTCCAATTGTGACCTCATCTAATCGCATTTAAATTGTCTATGGTTGATAAATTACAACAAAAGAATTCGAATACACCAAGTCAAATTATATCGCAATTTATTAGCTTACGTAACATTGAAACGTTAATTTTAATATAAATATACTGGTGTAGTTATGATCGCTTACTTTGAAGCTAGATGGCGTTGTGTCAAATGTTGATTTATTATATTATGATTTTACTTTTAATGTTTACGACGGTTGTAAATATTTTGCATTTAAATTATTTTCGGTGGGTAAGAAACAGCACTGGCAGCTAAATACTGACATAATTTGTCAATATAGGTCGTCTGACATGACGTGTCAATTGTCATTATGACGCACAGTGCTGCAATATTTTTGTTACTAGATAATTACATGAATTAAATGTATAAATCATTTAATCGATACAAGATAACTATTTTATCAACTTATAAGGCCATGAAGTTAAAATTTTCAGTTTTTAGATAGAAACATTTTGTACGTTCAAGGTACGATAGTCTGTTGATCAAAAAT
This sequence comes from Hypercompe scribonia, assembly GCA_949316085.1. Taxonomy (NCBI): domain Eukaryota; kingdom Metazoa; phylum Arthropoda; class Insecta; order Lepidoptera; family Erebidae; genus Hypercompe; species Hypercompe scribonia. The sequence continues at coordinate 5,467,250 of OX438972.1, read as the reverse complement.
TTATTAGGTTTCCTCGATAGATATCAATCAATTATTCGATTCTCGGAATATTTTATTATTTGAGCTAGTTTCTGTTAACTGTTTCATTTTAAGTCTCACGTGGAACGTGTGACACTCAAGCGTCTGCATTTAAATATTAAAAGAAAATATCTAGATTTATTTGCGTAATGTATTAATTAGCTTTCTCATTCTACTATGGTAACTAAGTAATATTTCTATTTAGGGTAAAGAAAGGTATATTGGTGATAAATAATTACAAATCTTATTATTATGGGATTGGGCAAATAAACAGAAAGTCAGTTTTATTTATTAGGCTATTTATTTATTCAAGAAAGTAAATAGAAAAGATAATTAAAAAAAAACTAACATGACTGACAATAAATGTCATATGAATTAACAAAGTAATTATAGGTAAGTTGGCGACACAGTCCGGTATTTTGGTGATAGTGGGTAGGAAATTTGGTGATATTATGGATATTGCCAATATATTGCCAAATTTTAATTTAAAAATAATATTAATTATTATTAATTATTATTAATTATTCCAGACAACGTTTACATCTGTAATATACTTGTGACTCTATGTCAGTATCAGAAACAAACAAATTTCGTGGTATGGCGTCAAGCAATATGAACACTGGATCCATTTAGCTCCATTCCTGTTTTTCACGTCTCTAGAGTTAGGACTTTACATAATCCACATTCCCAATCATCTTCACTTTTGCTTTTTTTTATTTTTTGAGTGCCTAAAGTTGAAGGCTGTGGCTGGGGGTCTTCTTCAAGTCGTTTATTATTATCATTCAAAGGCGTCTTCCCCATTTTTCTTACAGAATTCTCTTCAATCCTCAGGTAACGTTTCAAAGTGCTCCAAGGGACTTCTGCTTCTTTAGCAGCTTTATATATTGTTTTCCCTTCATCTCTCACTAACCTGACAGCTTGTTGAAGTTGCTGCTGACTATATTTTCTATATTTACTTTCTTTTTCCGTTGTCAATCTAAAATTAAAAATAAAATGGGCTATTTGGTGATATCGAAATAATTTGATTAGGTCAAATTACCTATATAGCGATAAAAAAAATACGATATTTTAAGAAATAAAATATGTTCACATATACCTCAAAACATAACACATTACACACTTTGTTTAATTTCTCTAGTTTTATTTAAATTATAAGAGCAAATTAAATCTAAAGTTAGTCTCTAAAAAAAGCATTGTAAAATGTTAGCAAAACACTAAGAAACCGCGGTGGCAACTTAAGGAATAAAAACTTACCTTCACTGAATCCTGATTCCAATATAGCTTTTATCAATAATTCCTTAGTTTATTTATTGATTTCATATAGTTTTATCACGAAACACTGCTATAAATCGACTTAATTTTATGCAAATATGTAATCATAACCCAAACTCAACAAACAATAGCGACATTAACACGTGACTGTCTAAAAAGTTTGTTTATTAAACTCTAGGACGCGCTCCTCTAGCAAGCGATATATGTTTATCCTCCTGGTACTCCCGACAACTTGTTATCACTGTCTCATTATTTTCCACAAATAGGGAGCTCTGTAATATTCAGTTAAAGAAATGTCGCCAAATTACTTATATCACCAACTTATATCCCCTTACCCTATATACAATTAGAGCGTTGGATGAATGTGTGTGGTCAATCAGCTATTTGTTTAATAGCAAATAGCATTAAGTTTTATATAAATAGATGTGTCATAAGTTAGCGTAGGATATTAATAAACACCCAAGAAGATCAATCAACTTGGTCTTCATATCTCGACCATGCATCTTCACAAATAGATAATAATGAAGCATAAAGTGCGTCAATAAAATATTTCTTGTAACAGTCACGAATATGATAACAAAGATATTTAAAACTAACGCATTTACGAATTATGTAAATTTTACCTTTATTAATGATTTTTAATAAAGTTACAAATATAAATAGTGTGAACGTATAACATATTTAAAACACCTAAATAAATTCATTAAAAAATAACAGTTGTTTATAAAGAGAGACTATTAAAATTTTGGTTCGAGAATGTTTATAGATAGCTATGTAGGTGTTACAGTACAAAATTCTGTTAGAAGATCAGCACATACATACTACACATATTTATTACGCCATCACCTTTCGTTTTATGGCCGAAGCATACCAGCGTGAGTTTTATGGCGCCATTTCATTAATTTTGAGCTAACTATTTCAAGTTTAGAATTCCTACAAGATAAACTATATTTACGGGTCAACAATTATAGTTAGATCCGTTGTACTCATAAATACGATAAAAAATACTATTGAGTCAGATTTAGTCGAGTTACATAATCCTACCACTGGTAGCAGTGTTTTGGTTTCATTGAATTTATTAAGTAGATAATTAAAGTTTTTGTATTAAAAAATAAACTCGTATAAAGCCAACATACACGGTTAAAAACTACAAAGCAATCAACAAAGCTGCCCATGTAATTACAGTGTGATGAGTATAACATCTCCATACTAATTGTATTTTGTCAAAACGTGATGCGTCATAGCTTTAGTGTACTACACGTATATTTGAGTTTAGTACAAATTTGCATACTTCAGACTAAAATATTGGGGTTTTATGTAAAATACCACATGACATATAAATACTTTTCCTTAAAGAAATCGTTGATGTTTTTAAATGAAACGTAGGTATATAATGCATATTTACAAGCTCAACCATAGTCTCTCCTATTAGAACATTGTAGAATTAATGCGACTGTTTGCCTGATACATTACATATATAAAAGATATTTTCCATCTGGTTTAACTGTGTAGCGCAACGATGCACAAACAGCATGTGGATATGTATGCGGCCCGCCACCAAATTAAAAAAAATATTTGCTTAACGTCGAATGTAAATAAAAATGGGTGACGGTAGTCAGCTTTTATGGCAAAAATTTTCTATTATTATTTAGATTTAAGTAAATTATCTAGAATCACAATTGACGGATAACAATTATGGTAAAATTGTAGATACTGCGGAAATAATAATGTTTTATTGCATTACACGAAGAGACTCTCAGTTCAAAATTATCGGGACATGAAAAAGTGTGATTTGGGAAATAAGATGAAGGCTGTATAGGTCTTAGTCACCGACATTACAAACGTTTCTCGATGTTGTGGAAAGTGAATATAGCGATCTCCTGTTTTGCACCAAAGTACTGTAGACACAGTAGTAAAGTTGACACTAGAGCGGTTTTTTAATTTGATTGAAGAAATCAAAATATTTCTAGCAGAAATGAAACAAGACATCCCCGACGATAAATGTCTTCAATACGCAACTCCAAGGTAAAGCAATTAATATTTTCAGGACACAAATCGATTCAATTAATTGTGTCCATTTTTCAATAACAAATAAAATATGGGAACATTCAATAACACTGTTAAAAAATATACAACTTAACAACAAAACGAAAAAGCGAAACCGTCTGATTGACTGACTGGCGTCTGACTGGCAAGGAATGTGGAGCCAAATAAAATAATAAAAGATGAAATATTTCATTATGATCATTACGATCAGATGATGTAATTTCAAGAACCGTTTTTGAATGTTCTTTTTTCAGTTTTAATAATTCACACTACATACTAGAAAAAACTTTGTGTAGAGAGTGTATGATATGTTTATTTATTTGTCTTCATTGAACACCGTTAAAAGAAACAAAAGAAAAAGTTCATTTTATTAGTAATCTTTCATCGTCAATTAATTCTACGTATATATATTGTGCAACATTTAAATTTATACCAAGCGCCTCTGTGTTTGTTCCTGTCGCGTTACTATTGTACGTATCGTATTAGAGAAATAGTAAACTCACACTTTTTCTTATTTATAATGTTACGCACGTGACCATGACGTCATCGTTAAGATGTGGATGTAAACATAAACATTCAGAAATATGCCGGTTTCTATTACATGCTGCATACTGGGATTCGAGTGCCGAGTACAAGGAAAAAAATTATAAAAATCTAGACCCAGCCTAAAGCAATCGTTTTCAATACGTACGAATACCTTTTTATATTCACTTGTAATTTTTACTGCAACAATTTGTTGATTTTTTACTGAAAAAGAATGTGTAATAAAAATGATTGATTACTTTCTGAGCGAACGCAGTTACGATTGGTGTTCGAAGTTAGATTTCTAAACAACTGATCTAATATCATACCTGTACATGTGATATTTTTCATCGTGTACCTACTCATATTCTTTACGAGTCTGTGGACCTTAGTTACCTTAGCTAACAACCGATGTCATTAATTTGCGGCTAAACTTGACTCTTGGGAATAAAACTAATTAAGGCCCTACTAGGACAAAGTGATTTTTATAAGTTATAGTAGAAATCTTAATTTTATGGATGCTATTTTTTTTATAAACACTTATTCAACAATGATTTTATTCTCTTGAAACTGAACGTGAATCCATACGATGTACTTAGTGGTAACGATTAAAACTATTTATAGAAGTGAACACATTTATGATAAGGGTTTACCCGCTGACGTCACAAAGTGGAAATGCTTGTGTTAAAATAATTAAGTATGAACACTTACATGCACTGGCGTCCATCGCTCCCCTATCGCATATAATAAGACAATTCCTCTGGCATGATCTGCCCAGCTCGAAGAACGAGTTCTCAATCTGTATCATCGTCTTCAGAAGATTCTCTTGGAATTTTATAGCTGTAACAATGATAATATTTTAATACATGCATCATGATTTCTTCTTATATCTTAGATTCGAATTATTTTTTGCAACTATTATTTTATCGTTTTATAAGTATTTTACACGTAAATTTCTAACATCTAGATGAAAGCAGAGGCAGACTATAACACGTAGTCAGAATTAACGGCAGTTATGAAACTGGGCATGCAGATATTTTGATTCTTACGGGGACGGACAAAGGTTATCCTTTACCGCAGTAACCGATGTACACGCAGATGGTGCTATGGGTAAAGCAACTATTATATATAAATAAATCTATATTTTTAAGATACCAGATATTAATTAGAATTACGAACAGTAACAGCTGTTGCCTCAAATCTGTTTCTTTATTTCTTCGCCGCATTTAATTTGAATTATACACACAGATCGTTTGTATACTTGCCAATAAATTACCAGAATATTTGATGTACCATTATTGTTTCATGTGTGTTATAAAAGCGGCAAAGTGACTAATTTATTGGTCCGTTTCCAATACCTTTTCAGTGTGAATCTTTTTAATTCACGATGATTTGTTTTACCAAAGATTTATTTACCAAAACTTTAACGGGAAAAGGCATACTAATTACTACATCGCTCAACTAACGTAACCAGTTATAGCTAAATGTCTACGGACGATGTCTGTTATATACGGCGTCACACATGCCTAGCCTAACATGATTGTAGTGGATTCTACTACCTAAGCTAGTGTGACAAGGCATGACGAGTGCTAAAAGAATCACTTATAATTTGTTTAGCTTAGGTGAATCTAAAGTTTAATTATACAGATATACGTTCGTTTTTATAAAGTGCACTTTACATCTTGATAAGTGACAAAAAACGATCATTTCAATGGATTGTAGTCGTCAAAAATATTTTGAACATACACGTATTGGAACGTTTAGAACTAATTCTGAAATTCTGTTAGACTATCTTCGTTATCGCCAGTACCAAAATTAATGACGGTGTAGATATAAGACATGCTAAACACTAATTCTTATGCTTCTACACGTGTAAACAATTTCCATCATTTCTGATTATTTATCTTTTCAACGTTTAGAACGTTTTTTGGCATATATCTTAAAAATGTTATTTTAAAAATAGTTTAGAAGTCTATTTAATTTTTCTTATACTTACATACTTCATATTTCAGACATTCTACGGCTACCGGATATGACGCATGTACTATGTAACTTACTGAAGTACGTATCAGCATGAGTTCGTGACATATGAGCGAGATGTAACATTTCGAGTGAGATGTAATAATCTAATCTAAATGTATTACGAAGCATATTTTTACTAGTTTTGGTAGTCAGTTATGACTTATGACTTGGAAGATCATGTGACACAACGATTCAAAGTAGGCATCAAATCAGTCAATAGACTAGAACAATAATAGCAATCTATTATAGCCCACATGAGCCGCGCTCTCGATTGCCAATGATAAGATGATGCATGCATATTACGATATCGGGGGTTTTCAACTGGCAACTGGTATTGAGACTAGAGATATCCTGTTTATGTAAGACGATTCCGACTTTGACCGTAACTAGCTGTAATTTAATCACTTAGTATCAGACTGTCACCGGTTTATTTTGCATTTCAGTCAACGGCTATAACGTCTTGTACCTACTTTTGTAAATAAATTTATTGAGTATGTATTACTGATACTCGTGTCATTCTGTACATCGAGGGGGTCCGTAAGTGCAAAGGAAACCGGTTTTGACGGTTAGGTGGCCCAAGTCCCTGTCAACTGAAACAACTTATAGTAAGAAACATTAAATGCCTATTAACGTTTAATTCAATGACGCCCTCGATTTCACTTAGAATTTTTGTGGTAAAAGAATTAAACGACAATTGTTGTATGACGCCGTGATTTTTGTGTTCTATTAAAAAGAAGTTTAAATTATCTTCGGTTGGGACCTGGGAGAGATATCAGTGGCCATGATGGTCTGGCTTGTTTATTTTCAGCGCTGTACCAATGAACTTGAACCGGATGATACAGGTTTTCAGCGACAAATTCTTATCTCAACTAAATAATTATATAGTTGTGCTGTACAATGGACTGGGACCCGAATGCGGAAAACCTAAATAAAATTGTGTAAATTCTGACGCATATCGTCTGCTCAGCCAACAGCTGCGTAGACACTTTATGATGTAGTAAAAAAAACAATAATAGCAGTAATTTACGACAATAACGATAAGTGTACAATAGCGTAAACGCTATCAAAATATAGGACAAATATTTATGAAGTTTATAGTACATAGGTATAATGAAGTGTCGCGCGGCTCGTGCACAGATACCAATAACCGTAAGTATAATATCAATAGCCGTAAACCTGGTAAATTGTTTTTGTTGAATGACGATGGTCTTTTTGTCTCAAAACACATTGTTATCCGCGGAAGTGTGAATGTTTCTTGTGAATTAAAGGATAGTCAGATTAAATAAGGAAGTAGTTGCAATTTCCTATTGAATATAAAGGTTTCCTTTTATTTACTAATACAAAACATTTAATTGATCCTGTTACAAGAAATACTACCATTCTACTCGAAGATAATTACTTCAGTAATAAAGAAACGGGGAAAACTCTCGTCTTGGACCGTAAGAATTTAAGTAGGTCAAGAAGGGTTCGTTCACCCTATAGAGCCCAGATGAGATGACAGTCCGAGAGGGTTTCTATAACAAGAAAAAAAAGTTTATCGTTTTCAAAATCATCTAAAGTGCAATATTCTTATCGAACAAAAGAGCTGCACAGACAGTACACACACACTACAGTAGAACATTAAAACGGTTGCAAAAAAGATGTTACCATGTGTACAGTTCTTACTAACGTAGATTTGGTTTTAATAAATAAAATAGAAGGAAGTCAGTCCACAGTATAGGTTTTGACTACATTGCATAGTCAAAGTTACAAAGAAAAACGGAAAGCATTGAATTTATGTAAATTTAGCGTGATTTGTTCTCATTACAAGTTGGATGTATTCAAATTACGTTATTCATCGTTATTTGAGTAAATTCCCCTTTGTTTTGCACAATGAATCAGCGACAGTTTTATGTTATGATTTAACAAGTTATGGCAAACATTATTCTTCACCGGTCTTATAACTTGGACCTATATAAGTATATTATTATAATAAAGGAATTTCAACAGTAATTTGGCAAAGAGTTCTTATTAAAACAATTTAAATATTAAAGACCTTTGTACGAGGTTTACGTCACACAATTACAATTGTAAGTTTTGGCAATGCTTCAGTGGACGTTGACACAGAAACACGCCTCCCTATGACGTTAATACGCAAGAAATAACATTTTAGAAACTAAGCACACTGGGTGTAGGTGTTATTTACAGCTCTAAGCTCCAATAACATAAGCCAGAGTATTCTTTTAATAGATTTTGAAACTATAATAACATTGACGTCTTTTTTATCAAAGGTTTAAATACGACAAAATAAAGTTCTTGGACTATGATATGCTACGTGAAAAATAATAGTAATTGGCACGAGGCCAAAACCTAATTACATTGCGGACGTGATACGCTTATTTTAATGAACAGAGAGTGTGAAAAAGGAGAAAATTTTATAAAAGACGGATTGACAAAATTTCTATTAATGCCAGACTAGAAAAATTATACTAGGACAACGTTCTTGTGATGCCGAATAGTAATTTTATTACGTGGACTATGGACTTCAAAAAATCACGCCGACATTAGCTCTAAGCCACTTTAATCATGTTTGTATATGTAATAAGTTTAAACACAATCTACTTATTCCTAATTTCAATAACAGTCACGATACATGTATGAACATAAATCAAACACTATAGCGATAGATCGATGACCCTAGATGTCGTCATGAGATATGGCAATTATTAGCGTTGTATAGGTAATGAGTGTGTTAGCGTTGGTTACCATTTACCAACTCACCCCTGTCACCCGCGCTGGCCGTGGCCACGGCAGCCGCGGTGCACCGTTTGCATTGGGTAGGACACTTGTCTACTGAAACACTTATTGGCAAATCTGTGACAATATTAGCTATAGATATTGTCTTCAATCATGTTCTCAATTATAAAGATAGTCATATACTTCGTAGTAATGAAATGGTACTTTATAACGCCCGCTTGCGTGACAAGTCACGTATACTACAATAGTAGTAAAGTACACTGTGATATAACAATATCACAGTGTCCTTTTCAGACATTGTATTTACTCCAACCACATAGTCTATTAATGATACTTTGGTAGCATATTTTTAACCCTTAACTTGGTAAGGTACATTAGACTGTACATACATTTAAAAAAAAAATTACTGGTTAAATAATAATATTTTTTTGTTTTGTTTTTATTAAAAATATTACTAAATAATTTAGAATTAGTAGAAAAATATTTTCGTTGTTGCAACACTGAACAACACATGTCAAATTCAAAATGGCTTCGAAACAACAAAGTGTTGGCGGGACCCGGGTAAGTTTTTGCGTTATAAATTACTTTTTAGCTCAAAAACTAATAAAAAATGGTGTGTTATTTGATCTAAAAACTATGTATTACTCAAAAGGTGGTTTTATGCGTTACTGTCTCAATTTTTATGGCCGATTTTGGTTGAAACAAATGTATGTACACTGCACTGCACGTTGCCAATAAACACTATGCACTAAAATACTAAAAATGGTAACTATGGTAACCACGCTGTACATTGCTACACACAATTACACAGTTTTTGTTTTTCAACGAATCGGCAGTTTTTGTTTATTTATTTTTTTACCTTCTCATAAAAACTGTCTGCTTTGAACTTTTTTTTTTCTTTTTCCGCCTGCAGAACTTACAACTAACTCGCGCCCATAAGATCTTGGCTTTGGTACCCGCTCAAAACGCATGCTCTGACGATAGTTCCACATCTGATGAGGAAGCAAATGCTTATATACCGCCTTCACCAGATACCTCTGATCCACCTTCAATAGCATCATCACTAGAAGCCCTTAATTTGCTTGATACTTCAACTGACTCCAACAACGAACAGCATGATATACCCATTACTTTACCACTCACACCAACATTTGATGAAGTTTTTCCATCGCCGAATACAAGTAACTACAATGTTATACCCACATTGAACTCCATCCAATCTTTGCCATCTCCTTCTGTTGAACTATCATCTCCCCAGCCTAGCACCAGCGGACAGCAGTTACTACTTACCAGGTCCAAGCGTAAAAAGACAACAAAGACTGTAGTGACCAAAAAAGTAAAGGTTCAGAAATTCGCCCTAAATTATCAATGGTCAAAAGCAGTATTTCGTCACAATGTATCTCTTGAAGAAAACTTATACAATCTCTATCAAACACAAATAGAGACAGTACTGGATTATTTTTATTTCTTTTTTTCTCCTGACTTAATTACTGACATTGTTTATAATACAAATTTATATGCAGTTGAACAACTAGGTCGATCTATTCAGCTGACAGAAGATGAGATTAAAAGCTTCCTGGCCATTCAAATCATGATGGGTATAGTACAGATGCCAGCTTATACTGACTATTGGGCAAGAAAAACAAGATACCCTCTCATTGCTGATCTTATGCCTCTCAAAAAGTATCAACAAATACGTCGATATATTCATTTTGTTGATAATACTTTGGAAGATTCAGACCGTTATTTCAAGATTCGCCCCCTAATGGAGAAAATACGCAAAAATTTTCTGAAAATTGAAGAAGAAGGAAAATATTCCATTGACGAGATGATGATACCTTATAAAGGTCGTAAAGCAGGTAAATGAAAGCAGTACGTAAAAATGAAACCTAAGAAATGGGGGTTTAAGAATTTTGTCCGTGCGGGTGTTTCGGGTATCATCTACGATTTTATTCTGTATGGTGGCGACGATACCTTTCGTGGACTGACTTTTTCAGAGAAAGAAGCTACAATTGGTTTAGGAGGTATGGTAGTGCTTGCATTGTGTCAAACTATAAAGAAAAAGCCGGCCATTGTGTATGCTGATAACTTTTTTATGTCGCCTGAACTAACATATATTCTGCGGGAAGAATACGGGATCCTTAGTCTAGGAACAATAAGGACTAATCGTCTCAGAGGCTGTCAAGAGTTATTGCCAACTGACAAACAATTAAAAAAGAAGAAACGCGGTTCTAGCGCCCAGGTGGTTTGCAATAAGAATAAGTTGGCAGTCGTAAAGTGGAACGACAATAAAGTGGTTACACTTATTAGCACCTACATAGACTCGTACCCCTTAGAAATAATCAAACGATACGATAAGGATGAGAAAAAGAAAGTAGATGTAGAATGTCCTCAAGTGGTCAAACATTACAACAAACATATGGGAGGGGTCGATTTAGCAGATATGTTGATATCGTTATATAGAACTCCCTTCAAAAGTCACCGTTGGTACTTGGGAATATTTTCACAACTTGTTGATATGTGTATAAATAACGCTTGGCTCCTACATAGAAGAGATGGGAAGAAGACTTCATTGAAAGATTTCAGATTTGAATTGTTTGATGGGTTGTCTAAGTCTAATAGAATAGGAACAAACCAAAACGTTACAGACGATATAGGCGAGAATCTGAAAATCCATAAACCAGTCTCAGTCCGACCAACTGATAGCGTCAGATTTGATAACACAGGTCATCTTCCAGAAGCAGGTAATGAAACAATGCGTTGCAAATATTGTAAGAGTGGAAGAACATCTGTCTACTGTATAAAATGTAACGTACATTTGTGTTTTGTTGTGGGAAAAATAAAACGTAATTGCTTTCGTAATTTTCACCTAAAATAATAAAGAATAATTTAAATATTTCCTCCTTTTTTTGAAATAAATTTATAATAACCTGAATAATGTAATTCATTATGTCCTTGGTAGTGTACACCAAAATGTACAAACAATTTATTTATAATATTTCTGTAAAATTGGCAGTGTACATTGTGATGTACTTAAGTTTTCTCGAAACCTAGGATACCTAGATTTTTATTTTTATTTTTCTCAAGTTGTCCATTCATAAATTAAACAAAATTTATCAATAATTTCCTTTTTTTTCATATTTTTAGTTCTTGCCAAGTAAAGGGTTAACATACTAACTACCTCAAGGTTGTTGACTAAATTAAGGAGTATTCTTTTGTAGGTCGATCAACTACCTAAATCTCACTCGCCCTACATCGGTACAAAAGACTCAAGAAACCAATATTGAAAATAAATTAAAAAAGCAATATCAAATGACTTGTCAGTAAAAAAAAGAAGCACGAGGCCGTATCATTATAGAAATTGAACATGAAAAAAAAAATATGGATACCGTTAGAGGCTATTAACATTGAGACGCCTATACTGGTCTGTTACAAATAGCCACATGACAAGACAAAGACAAGCTTCTAGTTCCATTTTGCAGAATTTAAAAATTGCCAACAAAACATAACACAAAAACGACATACATAAAAGAAAATCAGGTATAAATACGATACGAACACATATATAGACTAGACTAATAAATATAATAAAAGGGCAATTTTGAAACTTTTCGTCTGCCCTTAATTTGTCCCTGACTCAACAATTTTTAAGTCGTCAAATATAGGTCTCCAGTAATTGGCGCGCGCGGCTAGAACAGCCACAAAATGCGCGCCAACGCGCTGTCGGTGCCGTTCTGCCCAACCTCGAAGCTTGGGTAGGTAGGGAGGGAGGTCGCGTCACCTACCGACTGACGCAGATACTCACCGGGCATGGTTGCTTCGGTGAGTATCTGAATAAGATCGGACGCGAGGAGACGGCACACTGTCACCACTGCGCAGCCGACTGGGACTCCGCCCAGCATACGCTGGAAGACTGCCCCGCGTGGGCATCTGAACGCGGAGCCCTAGTCGATGAAATAGGACGAGACCTATCGCCGCCAGCAATCGTTGCTGCCATGCTGGCGGGTGAGGAAAGCTGGGCCGCAGTGGTCTCTTTCTGCGAAACTGTTATGCTCCAGAAAGAGACCGCTGAACGGGATCGGGAGAGGGCCGATCCCGAACGAAGAAGACGCCGGCGGCGTTATGAGCCGTCGACGGGACCGCAAGTCGCCAGAGAGTGGGGTCCTCTGGTGGCGGATTAGTTGCTGCGGTCTGCGATGGAATGATTTGTTTCGGCCTGGTAGCAAAAATGCGATCGGGTCGCAACAAATTATAACAACCGGACTGATAGGTGGGGTTGCCTTTATGGCGTCCCCAGGATAGGGTCTGACTAGGCGCGGCGTTGATTCTGGAGGGGACTTGAAATAACATGGTCCGGGTCCCCTTCAGAGAAGGACGCCTGAGACCGGCCGCCGGGGTGGTTTTTAGTGGAAACACCACATACTCCTGGCTCCTGCGTCCCCAAGGAGTCGGAGATCCGAAGGGATTTTCCACCCCGACAACAAAAAAAAAAAAAAGGTCTCCAGTAATAAGAACAATAAACTTCAAACATTTGCCAGCTCCGTCGAGTTACTCCCAATTATAAGTGTATTTAGATGCCTAAAAACCTTCAGTACATTTTTAGTTTTTTTGTTAGTGTATGCGTTTCAAGTAATAGGTGAAAGTAACGTGGAAATGTACGTGAAAAATGTAATGAATAAGCTTTATCATGATTAACATACAGATTACTGGCCAGTTTTAATATTAGTAGTTTTATCCATTGTTACGTGTAAGCGGCCATCTTTAATCGGTATCAATCAATACAAACAACTGTTTGTTTTATAAGGACGCTCTGACCTTGAGCGGACTGTCTCCCTCAATAAGGTCATGTCCCCCGACAAAAGAAGTTATACTTATTTATTTTTAATGCGTAATAATAATACGCAGACTTAGTACATCGAATGAGGACAGAAAAACCGCAATTTTCTGTTTAACAAATTGTGTATAATATGGTCAAAGTTGGTTATTCAAGAAAGCGGCAAAAGAAATAAACAGTAAAGAACAATCTGAAACAAAATAAAATAAAACAAAAAAAAAATGATACAACCGACAATGGGCCACAAAATGCTAAAAACGTGCATCCGTCGCTGAAATAGTAATATAGCATAAATTAAAACAATGAACTAAAAACAATTCTCGTATGTGTTTCAAAACACATGTGACTTTTAGATGACGTTTATCTACATTATGATAAGCGAAAATAAATAAGATTATTTGTGTGATAAATTAGATTATGTTCTTAGCAAGGAAGAGACTTATTTTCTCTTCTAGATATTACAGAAAGATAACAAGATCCATTCAATTAATTATTTTTCTGGACACCAAATTAAACATACATGTATAAATTATAATTTAATGTGGTCACATTATTAAACTTATATTTCGTAATTAATAGTAATCGATCGTCTTATTATTAATTCATTAGTATATTACAGTTGAATCATAAATATCATGTTGTACATATTCACACGTTTTCTCGTGTGACAATAATTAACGTCTAATTATTTACCAACATATTCTATGTAAAAACGTGGTGGCCCGCGGTAATAAACCTTAAAAATCGGACAACCAAAAACAAATTAACATTATATGTGTGTATATATATGTACGTTGTATTTATGTATATTATACAACGCTTTCAAGTTATATTAGGTTTTATCATTTATCTAATGGCTTTATTGCCGTGCAATGAAACAGAAATTGCGGTTGAATGGCACAGGGCCCTAGTTATTTCTGTTAATAGCTAACATGCGTGAATAATTATTGTGGGGTAAGTGAATTGCCTTTTATGTACAAAAGTTAACAAGTTTGAAGAATCATGTTTACGGGATGAGGTTTTAGGACTTTTGATAATATTCTCCGGGACCCGCAAAATCAAGTAATGAGATTATATTTACAAATTTTCGTGTAATGATTACAAGAATATAACTCGATAAGTTTCCACAATCGTATTATATAAGTGATGATTAGCCATAGCAATCTGAAAAGATAACTAATTTAACACTTTGCTTGTAAAAACTCTATTTTAACTTTCTAGCAATATAACAAGACTAGCATTTCCCCATTTCCCCAGTATTGATAATATTATAATATACGATTCAAAAAAATCAACCAATATTTCCAATCATCACACTAAAGCAAAATGCGCCCGTAATAATATTAAAATAACTATGGGATGTATAGATATTTATATAATGTATTTTCACAGGCGTGGTCTTGACCGTGAACTAGCTAATCCGAATACGTCATCGGTACACATTTACGTTCACGTGCTAAGAGCATCACGAAGCCCCATAACATTCCTTGCCACGGCCCAGCAGCACTACTTTTCACAATACACCATTATATTTTAAGTAGCTAGGTATCTACTAATAAAAATTATCAATGTGAATAAGAGCCTTGGATTTAGTGAATATAACAGGTTTAACGTGATGGAGGGGAAAGTTATAATATTAAACCACTAGTAGTATTATGGCAAATTTACTTATACCTATAACTTATCAGTTAGAAATCAAGATTAATACAATTATAGTTCAACAGATAAGAACGTTTGCAGACCCAATCAAATATTGACAATACGTCACTGCGGTAATTATCGTAAAATGCGAATAACACTTTGATATCATTGTATAACAAAGAAAAAAGATTCATTGGACATAAATTTGAGCTGGTTTTTAAATAAAACAAAATTTCAACCTAGAGGGGGAGCTTCAGGAGCAAAAATAAACGTTGCACGTAATCAGTAAAACAACCGAAATACACCGTGAAACTACTAAACGCAAATACTCTTCACATGACTTTACGTATCGTAATAATGTTTGTTGTTATCAGGATATTAGCGACCCGCTCTGGTTTCGCACGGGTGCAATATATGACCACATTACAAATTTAAGAATTTTCTCTACTATAATAATATGCATATATTTTTCAGATTTTTTTTTCTTGAATCAATCTCTTTATTGGTGAAAACTGTATTAAAATTTGTTGAAAGAAGAAAGAGAAGAAAAAGCGACTTTATTTTACACTACGCAAAGATCACGGGCAATCTAAATAGCTCATATTACATATCAGTCAGGTCTAACTCCAAATCGGGGCTGGTGACGAGGTTACGTCGAAAAAAAAACATTGTATTTGCAATTTACTTTTAAATCTGGTGTAAATAACGGAGTAAAATCAACACGATCATTAAATGTTTCATTTTAACTTTACATGATGTTATAAAATCATGTTTAAATGTGTATACTATAACGGTATGGTTCTATGTAGCTAAAGATATCGATTTAATCCTAGCAGCTTAAAGTAATTAAGTAAATACACTAAGATTAGAACTAGTTGCTTTAGATATAGTTTAATAGCTCGTGACGTGATATAATGGTTAAAAAATAGAGTATGAGATAAATATACTTTTAAAAATGGTGGTGTTATGAAAGGAAATCATTATATATTTTACTAGGTGACCCGCGCAACTTAGTCTGCGTTTAAATTTTCCCTGGACTTTCACAAACATTTCAAGATTAAAATTAACAAAATCTGTCCGCCCATTCTCGTATTTTGATAAAACTAACGAACAGCAATTTATTTTTATATATAAGATAATATTAAAAGAAGAATTGTAAAGGATGTATCTATGATATAAATAAGACCTTCAGTATGTCTACAGAAATATCCAATGAAATTTTTCAACCAGCTTACGCTAGTTTTAGCCGAAGACAATTACTGTCATTAGATGTGTGAATTCAATTAGCAAGTTGGCAAAGAATCTATTGTCGACCTGCCTCACGTGCTCCTTACGTCAATAGCGGTCACGCCTTCTAAAATGTAGATCAATAACTATGTACGTTGATGGAAATTGAACATGTATATTAAAAGTTAATATTATCTAACCTTCAACCACGCATAACATTGTCAGTACTTATAATATACGTTTAGATACAGTACGAGAAGCCATATATCAACTTAATGAAAAATAATAGTAGGCAAACCGATACCTTTAGTTTTGTTTGATAACCCGAACAGATTTCCAGAGCAGAATCCTAAAAATATTACATACCTACACGCGTGTCGCATTGACAGACATTAGATGCCTTTCTTGAAGTCGGTTGAAACAGCCAAATTATGTTTTAATGACGTAGTGCCCGATGTACTAGAATATTAAGGGCTAGAAGTAACTGTACAAAGTCGTTGACCGAAATTGATAAATGTTATAGGTAATTTGTTATGTCACCGGACGAGAAAATATTGTAGAATATTGTACAACATTAATTTGAAATTGACCTCATCTAAGTCAAAAAAGGTTAAATCGTTTTGAAATTTAAGAAAAAAAATGAACTAAGAGAATATCGACGCTAAACAAACCCGGTACCAACCGGTCTCGCCAGCATGTAAGCCAGTAGGCCAAAAAGTTTTTCTAAGGAGAGGCTAAGTAAGGCAGACTACTAAAGACTGTTCATGATAAAATATTAAGCATTTAGCTACTTATTTGTTACGTTTTAATTCAAAGACAATGGACTAAGATTACAAAACGACGAAACGACATGTCCACAATCAAAACGATTGCTTACTTCTATTGTTACTTTGATTCGGTAAAGTTGCAGGTCAGTTCAACAAATCAGTTCCAAGCAAATGAGTTCACGGAGAAGTTCTGTTTACTAATTCTGAAGAACAATTCGTTAACGTCGACGCTTGTTGTTTGTTTTAATAATAAACTTAAATTCCATAAGTTACTTACATAGGAACGACTAAATTCCTATTTATAATTGAAACAATAGCCTGTCTGAAATTCTTACCAAACCAAAATAAATCTATGCTACATATCTGTTTGCTACTTCTCAAATAACTATTTTTATTGTCTCAACAAAATTGTATTTCCTCTGTTGTTCCCTTTATATTATTGACGTGCAGTAGACCTAAGGCAACATGAATTTTCTTATGCTAGATGTTAAAATAAATTTCAAATATGTGGTATTCAATGACTCTAGTAACAAAAACCAAATACTTCTACGTTACTAAAGCCTAAGTATGCCTTAATATGGACCTGTCGCAAAGTCTGTTTAAAGTTGACATGTTCCATAAAGGAGAGCTTTTAAATGTTCTTATTCTGATTCTATCGCCATCTGTTTTTTAATAACGTCTAGATACAAAATGACTTTCTATGAAATAGCATTTATATTTATTCTACTTGATTTGTTCGTTCATAACGGATCATAGCTTAAATGACCCATTCCTGCAAGTTGTTAATGGCTCTGAAACTTATAGCTTCAAATTGATATCAGTACTTCGGCTGGTGTGTAAGTGATATAACCGTGCCCATTAGGTATGCAACTTTCATATGTCATTGTCGTTGTTATTATTGGTGTCTTATAGCGGTAACTGAGTCTTCTTTGAGCTATACCCATACATATTTAGTTACATATTAAACTACAACCACTCATGAATAACTACATTACATTGTTTACCTTCTATGACCACAATTTTTTGACCGCAACCTGATATTTATTAAAGTGGAATACCAATCTGTGATTTTGTTGTATTTATGTAATCAGATTCAAAAATTAAATTTTATGCTCAGGATCTAATTGTTACCTTCACTAGATCAGCACATACTTATTTGCAAGAAATTTCAGAACTTAATACTGCCCTAGGTGCAAATCTGTTCAGAAAGTAACAAACAAATTTCGTTTGCCGAACGTTTGCTAAACAGTCCACATAGAAATTTGTCTTTTTAAAAGACCCATTGCTCAATGTGATCTCAGGCATCATAAACTGTCTTCTGTGTGTGTTTTTTATATTCTACAAGAAAAGATTTGATAAAAAATTGTTTACATACCTTCTTCTGGTGTGAGATCTGCGAATTTGATACCACCACTGTAAAAGAAGAGTATATTGGAGTAAACTGCATTTACAAGACAAAATAATTGTATGTACTTCAAATGACTGGTATTACAATCATGTTTTAGTTGTTGATCCCATAAAAAATATAAAATCAACAACTACTACACGTTGCAGTAGAACAAGCTTTTAAATTTCTAAAACTAAGGCTTTGTCACAGTGCATAATTATAAAAACAATTTTTAAATTTACATATTACTGTTCATCAAACAAAATAAAACATAAATAAACGAAATGTTTATGTATCTAGTACAGCTGTTACTTCTATGCTACAATTTCAGCATATTTTCATTTGTTGCCTTTGTTGCCTGAGAAACCTTATTGTGTTCATTAATTGTAAAACAAAACTAATATTTTACATAAAACAATTTATAAAATGTAAATTTAAAAGCTTGAATTTATATCAATAGATGCACTGTGTAGTTTTTGTAGATGTCACAATTACCTGAGGAGCACGGTAGCCGTTTCCGGCACCCGGAACACCTGGAAATAAATACAATGTGGAACCATATCTTAATGGGTCTCCATTTGGAGAAACCACAACTCAACAGGAATTTAACTTTAAATCAAATAATAAAAAGAACAAGAATTTTGATTAACCATAAAATTAAATGGGTTTATGTTCCAGAATATATATTAAAAGTTAGTTTGGTAAGATAATATTTCAAAATTGTTTTTAGTAACTGAGATAATAAGTATTTATGCAATAGCATTCTTTAACATAGTTAACCAGGGCGATTTTTTAAGAAGTTAAAAAATACAACCTTTAAAGTAATATAATAATTGAAACATATTGTATGAACTTACTGATCCAAGTTTTCTAAAAAAGAAAAGAATAAATCTCACCTTCCATCCTAGATTTTCGAAAAATGTGCTGAGGCGTGATTGTCCAGTGGTTTTGCCGCCACACGGTCCTGGTAAAAGTACAATACGTTTTCGGTTCCGTGATAAAAATACATAAATCGCAAAAATCCACGTGTTGAATTATACATTACACTAACTTATTTCTATATTGAGGAAATGCACAGAACGTCATAACGGTAATCGAAAGTAAAGCGAAACTCATGCAATTCACAACTAAGCGGCATTATATGTATATTAAACACGATAATGTACAAAAATATGAAAAATCTTACCTCCAGTAAGGACCAGTTTGTAAACGATTTTCTGGGGTTGATTAGCCATTTTATTTAAATAGAAATATATAAATTAGAGTTAAATTACACTACGAAGGATACTAAGTACACAAATATCATAAAAAAGTTAAATTTACAAAAGCATTATAAAGAGCCATCACAGTTCAATATGCATCGCCTGTCAGGCGTGCGCTCAAATGAAGGAGTGAATGAAAGGAGAACGAGTCAACGAGTGGCTATAAGACAAGAGCTCATTGCATGAGACGTCACTGTATTATTTACCGCGTGTATCGAGTATTGAATACATGATTCATCATTCATAGACAAGAGAGTAGAGAATATTTATCATTATTGTTCATGGCAATGACCCATGGCTAAAGCGACATCTGGCTTTAAGCGTTGTACATTCTACATATTTAAAAAGCCTCTAGATGTCTCTGAAATATGAAATTTCTGATGATAAAATTAAATCCAAATCTTATTTATTATTCGTATTTATTTAATACCGCTAGTACTTAAATTTAAAGTACATTGATTTTTATGACATTTAATATCGTTTGAACACATCACAGAAACTTTAATTTGTGTAAAACTAGAAGTTTCTTTAACTCTTTCAAGTACCTCCAACATGAGGACCAAAGCTGGAATCTGTTCCCAATATCTTCCTAAGCAGCGGTTCCTTTTCTCAACATATGCGAGTTCTTTAAAAGCTGTAGAACTTTGTATATTATCTACAACATGTAAGACAAAATTAATATGGGTCCCATTTTGAACATGGTAATGTTATGTGATTAACTGATAAGGTATCTTACCTTCCTCCTCACAAATATCAGAATCTATCCACCTTGTTTGTATATTTAAGTACACTATTCTTATATTACATTCATTCCCAACAAATCTGCTGTAGTTAACAAGTGTATTTAAAAGAGATAATCCTGTAAATGAAAATTATTTAAAAGTGTTAGACACTAACTTAAATTGCAGGTAATTTGTTTGTCTTAAATTTTGAAAGCTTACCCATCTTATTCTCATCACCGAGATATTGAAACATTAGACATGGTAAAGAATCCACAATAACTAAAGCTAGATTTTCAATCACAAATGTTTTATTCTTTATATTTCTAAATAGTTCAACTAACTCATCCATTGTCCATATTCGAACTACTTTTATTTGGTACATTATCTTAGCCATGTCCTGTAATTATGACAATATTATTGACCACCTGAGTTTGAGACCTAGACATCAAAAACAGATTCAAGTATCTAAATCACAGAATGAGACAATTGTGGAACACAAGATATTTTCATTTCAGTACAACATTCAATATTCTTTGATAGTCCAATGCTAAGCAGCAGATACAATTAATCTGGAAAAGGAAGCATCTTTAAATACAGAATACTGCAGTTTAATAGTATTCTATCTTGATTTTTAATTCTGTTTACTCAATATTTTTCTTTAAATTTCTTTATTAGAACTCAAGTTACAGTTCATTTTCCTTGATGCAAAATCTTAGGAAATAAAGCCGATAATCTTAACCCAAGTATCAGTCATATCTCCTGCTATAAATTAAAGTAACAAACTACTTAACCTGGTAGTACAATAAAAATATTAAAACCTTATGAGAATAATTTTGTGATCCTAGTATTTGTTGTATTCTAATTGCTGAGAAGTCTCCTTTGGTATCAACATACAGAAGAGTGCACTCTGTATTTTTGACACAGTTTATTGCTATCTGGAAAGACAACTGAGTTTTTCCAGACTCTGCAAGTCCACATAATTCTGTTATATAGCCGACAGGAATGCCCCCACATGTAGCATCATCTAAACTGGAACCACACATGTGACACTTGATAACAATAGTGTTATGTTACTTCCAGAAGTACAGGAGTTTCTTGGGACATTTACACAAGAGCAACCTCACCTCATAAACCATAGGTGATATAATTACTTTTAATTATCAAAGAAAGGGGGATGGTAAGTTTTTACAATAAAAACTACTGTATGGAGAAATTAATACAATATTGTCAATTGTATACCTGGCACCATGTTTTAACTATTACATTGCATAAAAATGTTTGCATCCTAAAAATAATAGATAGAGTACCTTTTTATGCCTGTGGCTATTTTTCTTTTACATCTAAGAACTTTTGCTAACAAAGTTGTGCCCTTGACTAGAGGTGCAGAATATTTTTCAAATATATCATTTCTAACGGCTAGTATTTCTGGTAAACTTAACCTAGTTAATGACAAAAGCTTAGAAATATCTTCTTCTAGAAAATCTAATATTGTTATTATACGATTTTGCGTTAGCACTTTTAGCACACCGTCAGACAAGGGGTGAATGCCTAATGATTTCAATTTTTGCATATCGGTTTCTTTAAATTGGCTTGTGATGGCAATCAATAGTGACGTTATTATTTTATTTTTTTATTTTTTTTTTAAATTAACAGTAAAAGCACCCCTATTTATATTTCAAATTGAATTAGAACTTGAAGTTTTATGAGATCTTGTTTTTTTTTAATTTAAATTGATGACCATGACCCGAGTCTTTCAGTCACATAGAAGAAAAATTAAATCATCAATCATTAGTTAAAATAAAAATTTCACCGTCAATTTCTTGCGTTACTACCAGGCCTACTATGAGTAGTAAAACATATTTTTCCTAGTAGTACTAACTCGACACCATAGTACCACTTCAAACATGCAATAGTTCACAAAAGCATTTTGATAAAGTTTTTCTGTTCTATATTAAGAACCTGCCAAAGTGACTTTACTCTGCCTGATGGAAAGCATGGATAAAATCCGAGAATTGTGGTCACCATACATAAATATACAGTGGACCCTCTTCCAACTTGTGTTCGACGTGTCGGTATTGTTTCAATTCCGATTGCTTAGGCTGCGGTCCGAATTGTGCTTACAGCACTTACGACGTTTAAACTGCTAACGTGTGGTCCGATTTAGTGAGCGCGCCAACGTCTGTTAGCAGTATTAACAATTCGAACCACTTGTGAGTCTGCTTACGAATTCAAAAAGTTGAACATAACCTAGCAGAGCATTCTTAGACATAAACATGAGTAGAGTATGTGGTGTAGCCGATGAAGTTGGTAAAATGCTTGTATTTTAAGCATTTTCCGCAATCATAGAATCATAGATTCAAATAAATAGCGCAAAATAACGTTAATGCTCACGATGCTAACGATCCGACCCGTCAGTACTGTATGTCCTAGGTAGTGACGTCACATGTGACGTCATAGCATCCACAACGCTAACGATGAGCGTGAAAAGCACGAATCGGACCGCACGTTGGTACGCTGTGAGCGCGGTGAGTGTGATTCGGACCACGGCCTTAGTTTGAATTTGACTACGTGTGATAGCGGTGCAGCTTAACCTGCGTTCATTGTTTGCTGTTTATTCGTTGTGTATTACGTATACGTACCTGGTAACGTCACCACAAGCCCAGAAGACAACAACATATACAATCTTATCATTTGTCTGTAAATTGATGGATTACAAGGTACTCTTTTGAAAAAAATTCGGACTATAGAGGGTCTTAGGCAGTACTCTATACTTCGACAAATTTGATAGTCCGACACTGCCCTACAAAACGTTTGTCGAATTATCGGGGGCCCACTGTATTCGAATATCTGTGTAACATCATTAATTTGAAGAATGCACCTGTATAAATCATATTTCTATTGTGCTCTTTTTAAAAATTTAGACTTTGTATTTTACAAAATGTATTATATTTGCAGAACAAAAGTTATCATCAAAGAATGAAAATAAACAAAAACAATTAAGTCTCTCAGTGTATGTACCAGTTACTACTCTAGAGTTGTCAGTTTGATTTTCACATAGAACGATACTTACGACATTCTTCAAACTATTTTTCCGATTTTTGAAGTGAAAACTTCTTTAGGCGCGTTGAGCGTTTTGGTATAGGGTAAAATCCTCGGTTCGCGTCACCGACATGCTAATGATAATAGTATATCTATAGCTATGGTGAATATGATATTATATATTATATATGAAATTTATTGTTATTATATATTATATATGATATTATATATTATATATAGCTATATATGAAACATAAAAAATTTCATATAATTTTTGCATATAGTTTTAATTACTCTCAACTTAATAGTTCCGTTTTCACTTCTATCGGCAGTCCCACGACTGCTACTGTTTTTTTTATTTGTTTGTGACATAACGGGTAAACGAGCAGATGAGTCATCTGATGTGAAATGACTATTACCGTCCAAAAAGTCTGCAAGCCAAGACTCACAAATTGACTTTTGAAAAAGGGCGTACAGCGATTTTCATTTTATGAAGGTTTCAAGGTCGTATCAATTACGTCATTATTTATAGTCCAAAATTTAGTTTGAGCTCTGTGATAGTTGATACTACTACCTTTTTGGAACTTACGAATCACACTTCAGGTGTGAATTTTTAAAGAGTGAAAATATAGATGATACAAAATAAAATCGCTTGTTCAAAATTAGTTCACCCGTTTCGGAGCCATCTGTCACAGAGATGCACACTTATGTTTTAAATACGTTAGGTCTGTATATTCTTTGTATATGTTTCATGCATTATGTGACTTATATTCTACTCTGCGATATATTTCTACTCTTGATACAAAAGTCTTTGATGCTTTAATTTGAATTACAGTAGACCTCTGGTAATCTGATAAATGGTTTCCAGGTCAAAATCGAACTATGTACACGATTTTTATAGTATTTTTATTTTCATAATACTTATTTGTCGCTGTCAATTAGAAAGAAAGTTAAAGAAATTCTAAATATGAATACCCTTTTCCAAAATTGCTTCTACAAATATCTTATCCGAGGTGATAATATGAGGAACAGACAAAATGAAAATTGGCGGTACCATAGATTGGTGGCATTTTTTTTCTACCAATTAAGACTGGCGGCACCGACGCCCGCCATTTGTGTTTGCTGTCAAAAAGCGATGTAATGTCTTGGAGTTACAAATAATTTGCGTTAGTTGCTGCGTAATTACGTAGGAATTTCTGTTTAACTAAGTTGTAATATTATTTTTCGCAATGTCCAATATATCACTTGACAAAGATACATTTTATCGACGTATGAAGAAGCTGTACGCAGCATGGAAGGTCGGTTACTTTTCTTATAATGTTATAAGCTGTTTTACTTATAGTTTTGATATAATTTCTTTTTTAATAGGGTGCTACAGTGGATTCAAAGGGAGATGATGCCTTGGCTAAGGTTGATTGTCTGGTTTCGTGCGTTGGAGTGGATGAAGATACGCTTTACAGCAAATCAACAGCGCTACAGGTTTGCGCTAGTTTATTTTATTCTCCATGTGATTATCTGTACATTATCATGATATTAAATGTTTTATTTTATTAAGAAGTCAAATAATTAGAGATCCCCTTGATAGAGTTTATTATAAGTTTATTAAAACCTTTTTTGTTCTAGAATGGTTTGTGTAAAAGTATACAATCTGTTATATTTGATTTTTGTGGTCTATAGAATATTCATAGAACTAGACAATTTTCCCAAAAAGAAAAGAATATGTGTTTCAAACATCCTATGGCCTTCGATAAAATAACAAAGTTGAACTATTCAAATTTCATGTGATAAGACTGCTAAGTTGCTGAATTTACAAAAGGTTATAATTATCTAGACATTTACAAGATCTTCTTGCCTGATTTCTAATTACAAGTTTTAATCAATGCAAAAGAGACAGTATAATCTGTTAATCACATCCTTAATAATTTTTATTTGACAAAGCCAGTCTACTTTTGTAGTGCCACTGTGTACGTTAAAACATAATTTATAAACTTAAAATAGTAACTGGACCTTTATTCATTGTTGCACAACTTTATGAAATAAAAATTGTTATATATTACCAGATCAACAGATGCTGTAAGTTAATCATTAGTAGGGAGCATTAAACACTGTATACAGAATTAGCAGAACCACTTCTAAACATTTGGCCGTTAACCCCTTGAGCTATTTCCGAATATGTGGTATGCTCTTATTGGTTGATTTTTTGCGTTTAGATTTACCTATGACACAAACTAAATTAACAATGTCCAACCTAGCTCAAATATTTTTCATAGTTTTTAAAATTAGCATTAATAGACACTAGAAGGCTTAATAATTGTTGTAGTAACCTAAAACCCTAAACATCAGAGTGAAACTCCCATAGTTCAATCTAGATTTATTAAAATTAACAAGACTAAATTTTATTTTTAATTCTTCAGACATGGCTATTTGGTTATGAACTACCAGATACTATAACAGTGCTCACAGAACATAGCATGTGTTTCCTTGCAAGTAAAAAGAAGATTGAGTTTCTCAGACAAATTGAGAATGGCAAAGAAGAATCTGAACTACCTCCAGTTAAATTACTTATTAGAGACAGAGTAAGTAAAAAATTTAACTAATAACTTTTTAATATGACATGTTTTTTGAAAACACCCGTAGGCAATGACAACCATTAAACATGTGTGTGGTATAAAGTTTTGTAAGGTTTTATATTAATATTAGTTTTGTATGTGATTTTGAAATCATGCATGGGTAAACGTTAATACAATCATGCAACCATTATTATGAGTTATAATAACAATGATATAATTTTTAGTAATATACTTTAGCCAAATGATACTAGCAGTTTCCTCGTTCAATTTTTTTTTTTACACTTTTGTGAATTAATATGATACATGTTACACCATGTAAGCACCATTTGTTATAATGATCATATCACAAAGGTACTACAATTGATGTCTAATACTACGATCTTGATGCCTCATCCACTAGATACTTGGTGACATTAGAATGATTGTTGTTTGTTTTTAATTTTTCAGAATGACAAAGATAAGGAAAACTTTAGTAAGTTAGTACAAGAGATAAAAAAATCCAAATCTGGCAAGTCCCTTGGTGTTTTTGCCAAGGATAACTATCCTGGTGAATTCTGTGAGAGTTGGAAGGGTATAATGAAGTCAGAAAAATTCGAAAACGTAGATATAAGTTCCGCCATTGCTTTATTGATGGCACCTAAGGAAGATTCAGAGATTATTACTGTAAAAAAAGCATGTTTGGTGACAGTAGATGTGTTTACAAAATATTTGAAAGACCAGATTATGGAAATCATTGATTCTGATAAGGTGAGTTTCTTAAAAATCATTAAAATTTTGCAAGGTGCATTAATATACCAAGGTTTTTACAGAAAGGAAAAAAAGAAAGATATAAGTACTGTTAGAAATTTGTAGAAAATGAATGGTATATTAATTATATATGGTGTTGCCTGTAAAAAGTCTATAAACCTATAGAGCAATCAGTGTGAGTAAGTAGCTATATTTTCAATTTTTGTATGTTATCTATTTTCTTCTAGCTCTACATTTTCGAATCTTCTGTTAGCACCACTTGTAGATAATTACTATAATGTTGTTACTATTTATTACAGAAAGTAAAACACTCAAAGCTGGCTGAGGGTGTAGAAGCTGCAATATCAGATAAGAAATATGTCACAGGGGTTGACACAAGCCAAGTGGATATGTGTTACCCACCTATTATTCAATCAGGAGGAAACTACAGTCTCAAATTTAGTGCCGTATCTGATAAAAACCATTTGCATTTTGGTGCTATTGTCTGTTCACTTGGCGCACGGTACAAGTCATATTGTTCAAACATAGTCCGCACACTCCTTGTTAATCCAACAGATGAAATTCAAAGCAATTACAACTTTTTACTGAATATAGAAGAAGAAGTTATGAAGAAATTAGTGTCTGGCGCGAAATTGTCGATGGTGTATGAAGCTGGATTGGAATTGGCTAAAAAAGAGAAACCGAACTTGGTTGATAATCTTACCAAATCTTTTGGGTAAGTGTTTGAGTTTTATATTATACCAACTGCCCGCGACTTCATTCTGGTAGAATTTAAATTTAGAATTTTTACCTTAGACTTGAATTTTGCTCGTAAATCCCGATCCCGTGAAAAATCTGGGATAAAAAGTAGCCTATATGTTACCCAGTAGCCTCCTTTACCTCGTAGTTAAGGTCCCATTAAAATTGATTTAGCGGTTCCAGAGATTAACCCAGACAAACAAACAAACAGACAACAATTTTAAAAACAGTAATTTATGTTTTAGTATAGTGTAAAGGGCTATGAGCACTTGAGAAAACTTTTTTGTCACTAATAGACACTTTAATTTTATTTATATGTATTGATCATTAAAAGTATTACTAAAATAATAGAAATAAAGTAGCTTAATAGTAATATTCGCTAGATAAAAACGTAAATAAGAAAATCCTTTACTTTATTTCTTTGAACATCAACTGACTTTTCTTCTTTGAGCTACTTAGTTTTTAATTTTATTCTAACTTAATAGTAATTGATGACTTAATTTACCTTCTTACCTTCAAGATATCAATGACGATAACTTGACACGGCTATCTACTGCTCGGGGGTGAACCCCTCGACAGTAGCCAAAAAACTCCAGACCGCAGCCAACGCACTGGGCGTTTGGTTCCGGAAATGGAGGATAGAGGTCAACCCCGAGAAAAGTCAGGCGGTGCTGTTTCACAGAAGACAGCTAAGCTTGTATCCTTTGGAGAAGACCCCTCAGATCAGGATGTTCGGCAAGTCTATCCCTTGGGCTAGGCAGGCCAAATACCTAGGCATAACCCTCGACGACCGTCTAACCTTCGGCCCCCACATCAAGGCAGTCCGCAACCGGGCTGCCTTCGTGCTAGGACGTCTCCACAATCTATTAAACGCGCGTTCGAAATTAGATCTAAAAAATAAAGTTAGGTTATACACGTCATGCGTACGTCCTATAATGACGTACGGTAGCGTAGTATTCGCACACGTTAGGCCACACAGGATCCATAGGCTTCAAACACTACAGAATAGATTCATGCGCAAAGCTACGGGAGCACCGTGGTATGTACGCAACGTCGATCTCCACATCGACCTCAGATTGCCGACCATCAAGCAATTCATAAAACAGTGCTCCCGTAGCTACTTTGACTCTGCTCCGGCTCACCCCAACCCTCTAGTGGTTGCGGCCGTAGAATACACACCAAGTAGGATTTCGAAGATACGACGACCCAGACACGCGTTAGAGGAACCAGATGACGAGATCACGCTCGCTCAACGTAGAGCGGACACAGCTAGGCAATC
This sequence comes from Hypercompe scribonia, assembly GCA_949316085.1. Taxonomy (NCBI): domain Eukaryota; kingdom Metazoa; phylum Arthropoda; class Insecta; order Lepidoptera; family Erebidae; genus Hypercompe; species Hypercompe scribonia. Next base: position 5,438,421 of record OX438972.1, on the reverse strand, counting down.
TAGGAATAGGAACCGTCCGCGTTTTCGTCCCCGTCGTCGGGGGCGGAATACGCACCGCGTAAATCATATACAAATCATGGGAGTAGGTCGCCCCAACGTAGCAGCAACACCCCAAGCCGAGGTTCGTATCCCACAGGGGGGGCCCTTGGGCTATGTTGCTTAACAAATGACCGGTTGAGAGCCCTCAGCGCTCACCGTAATGCCCGCGTAAAGTTGTAGAGGCCATCCCAGGCCAACAGCTAGGTCAATATCAAAAAAAAAAGAAAAAAAAAAAAAAAAGAAAAAAAAAAAAATGCGATAACTAACTACTCAGCTAGAGATCACAAAGTATATGAACAATGTGACAGTTTAAATCCTAGCTACTGTTAAAGTCTAGAAATATATAGATATCTAGTAAATAAATCTCGTCATTTTAAAACTTATAGGAATGTTTGTTAATTTCAGGTTTGCTATGGGCATAGAGTTCCGTGAAAGTTCAATAGTGATTGGCCCTAAGACGTCTGCTGTAGCTAAGAAGGGCATGATGTTTAATATTAACATTGGCTTGGCTAATCTGACAAATAGTGCAGCCACAGAGAAGGAAGGCAAGGTAGGTATCAATAGTTGACCCTGAAAAACTGAAACATTGTAGTTATTACTTCTTAAGGAAATCTAATAGCTAGCTTAGATCTAAATTACAACTCAAAAGTATGTATGTATGTACTACAGAAGAAACATAATTATATCATGTGACAAATATTGGTGTTACGTTAGTCGTGAATCGTCTTCTAATTCATAGAAACACGTTTCGACTTTTAGACCTACGCTCTATTCATCGGCGATACAGTATTAGTAAATGACGAACAGCCGGCGTCACTACTTACACAATCTAAGAAAAAGATAAAGAACGTTGGTATCTTCTTGAAAGATGACGATGAAGAAGAAGAAGAGGAAAAAGAAAATAAGACTGAAATACTTGGTAAGTGAGAAAGAGTTAATGAATTTAAGTATTTTGAGAATAAATAAGTATACTATGATAAATTGGGTGTGAAGGCAAAACTTTGCGTTATTTTTTAATTGGCATAAGCATACATTTGTGTCAATGATGAAAATCTAAAGGTATGGGCAAAAATTAAATCTTCTGGAATTGTTGCCTAAATAGCTCTTGAGAGTCCTAAAGACTTCCGACTCCCAAAAGATGCTGAAGTTGCTATTTGTTTTACACTTGCCGATTGTGTGTAATGTATGACGTAATTACTAGAATAATTGCGATTGCAGCTTATAAATGTATATTTAATATCGACATGTATAATATTTGTACAAGGTTTCAGTAAATGATTTGAGCTCACTAACAGCAATAAGACGAACAGAAATATCTTATACTTAACTAATCTCGTTTTCTTACATGCTATCGGAATGTTATAGAGAATGGAGGTGAGTGTCATCATTATTATTAAGACAAAATATTTACAACTAATATGCATCTTGTTAATTCATAAGCGTCATTGCACACACTGGCTTTGAAAGTAAATATATTTATCTTGTTTTATCACATTTTTATTTAATTTTTAAGAAAAATCATTTTTTTATGTATAAAATATTATTACAGGTAGGGGTAAAAGGACAGCAGTTATTGAATCAAAACTTCGTACGGAGCATTCTTCAGAAGAAAAACGTAAGGAACATCAACGAGAATTGGCCATAACACTTAATGAAAAGGCAAAAGAACGTTTAGCCAAACAATCCAGTGGCAAGGAAGGTGAAAAGTTAAGAAAAAGCACTGTTTCATATAAAAATGTGAGTCAAATGCCACGGGAAAACGAGGTCAAAGAACTCAAATTATACGTCGGTAAGTAAATTAGTGTTCAACACATTTATTTTATGAAATTCTATTCAATTTTTTTAAATACAGTGGACCCTCGGTAATCCGGCCCTTGTCTAATCCGGACCCCCACGTAATCCGACATCAATCAAACAATTTTCGCTAATGTAGATCGTGCATGATTGAACAGGTTACAACTTGTGCTCGACGCGTAGGTATTGTTTCAATTCCGATTGCTTAGTTTGAATTTGACTACGTGTGATAGCGGTGCAGCTTAGCGTTTATTCATTGTGCATTACGTATACATACCTAGTAATGTCGTCACAAGCCCAGAAGACAACATATAGAACTTTATCATTTCTCTGTAATTTGTCGGATTATCTACCCTATAATCCGACAAATTCGATAGTCCGACACTGCCCTGCAAAACGTTTGCCGAATTACCAGGGGTCCACTGTAAAAATTAAAATCGACACAAAGTCATCATTGCTTTGTCAAATGTAGAATATTGTCACATGTAAAGACTTATGTTAAATCACACCAAGCAAGTCAAACCTCACCTCTAATCATACTCCAAGGTCCAATCAATCAAAAAACAAATGAAAATTTATCTTTTTTAGAAAAGTTTGATCGAAGCGTCACTATTATCTTAACGCGAATGGACGATCTTATTCTTTTTCTTTAATTACATGACTTAATGACATTTATATTCATTTTCCAACACTTTGTTTATAACTAGGCTTATTAAAAATGCAGTGATGTAAATATTTCTCTTTTGCCAGAATCTATTCAGAAACTTATCTATATACAACATTAGATGCAGGCTTTAACAAGTGTACTATGTCGGTGCAAGTAACAGGATTGCCATTATTGACTATCAAATAATAAACAAAAACTTGATATTTTTACAGATCGTAAATACGAAACTGTTATCCTACCGATATTTGGCGTGCCAGTCCCATTCCATATATCGACAATAAAGAATATCTCTCAGTCAGTGGAGGGTGATTACACTTACCTTCGGATAAACTTTTTCCATCCCGGTGCCACCATGGGCAGAAATGAGGGCGGCAATTATGCACAACCTGATGCTACGTTTGTAAAAGAAGTGTAAGTAATTACTTAGAATAAAATTTTAAATGTTTCAGCTGTTTTTTTGATTTCATTGTATTTAAAATACTTTTCAAATTCAAAAATTGTTTTTTTTTTATGTTAATTTAGAACATACCGAAGTACAAACACGAAAGAACCAGGCGAAATTTCACCACCGTCTTCAAATTTGAATACTGGCTTTAGATTAATTAAAGAAGTACAGAAAAAATTCAAAACTAGAGAAGCAGAAGAAAGAGAAAAAGAAGACTTGGTTAAACAAGACACTCTGGTTATTTCACAAAGCAAAGGCAATCCAAAACTTAAAGATCTGTATATAAGACCTAATATTGTAACCAAGAGAATGAGTGGATCTTTAGAGGCGCACACAAACGGTTTCAGATTCACATCTGTCAGAGGAGATAAAGTAGATATTCTATACAATAATATTAAAAACGCATTCTTCCAGCCTTGCGATGGTGAAATGATTATTCTGTTACATTTCCACTTGAAACACGCCATTATGTTTGGTAAGTAACTAAATAAATCCCATGGTAATAATACTCGCGTCACTTTAAATGTATGTGTATTCTATAAAGTCTTTGCACCGGTTTATTATAATGTAATGTATTGTTATACAGGTAAAAAGAAACATGTCGATGTCCAATTTTACACTGAAGTAGGTGAAATCACGACTGATTTGGGTAAACACCAGCATATGCACGATAGAGATGACTTGGCAGCAGAGCAGAGTGAACGCGAGCTGAGACACAAACTCAAAGTGGCCTTCAAGAGCTTCTGCGAACGAGTCGAGAATATGACTAAGCAAGAGGTGGAATTCGATACACCATTCAGGTAAGACTTCGTTGTTTTTTAAATTGTCTTATGTTATTATCTAAAACTGAAGAAGTGGTGAGTTCATACATGTTTTGTCTCGTCCCAGTTGTCTCTGCTGACCACTTATGGTGGTTGTGTTTGACTAATACCCTTAATCGGAGTGTAATTTCTATTGCGAAAGTAGCTTAAATTTATCAATATTGCATTATTAAATGTTAATAAGTAATCAAGATTTTTCAACTGTTTACTGTATTAGCAACAAGTCATAATTCACATTATAGAATTATTCTAAGTAATATTAATCTTTATTAATTAATGAATAATTCTAAATCTATCCAAATATTTTAAAAAACTAGTGTAGTATTAATATTTGTCATTATGAATAGTTTTCGTTTCATTGTATAAATATATATTGAATTCTGTATAAAAATGGGGATATGAATGTTTTTTTTGAATAATTTTGAATGTTGACGTGATGTTGTTACTAGTTGTAAAAACTGACCTAGGAAATTTTAAATACCTAATATCCATGTTAAGGTTGTCTCGAAGAATTTGTCATGAGTGACAAGACCGCTATTTATTACATTTACAACTTTGTAACTCAACTCGCTGTTTTGTACTGAACTTGGTACCGCGTTGTTTTTTTTAACTAAACCATCCAGGGCGCCAGCCACACGCATACAAATAAAAAACATTGAAATCGGTCCAGCCGATTAGTAGGAGTTCAGTGACATATACACGTACAGTAGAATGTGTTATATATATAAAGATAATACTATATATAAATAAAAATTGTGATGTTTGCAGAGAGCTGGGCTTCCCCGGCGCACCGTTCCGCAGCACGGTGCTGCTGCAGCCCACGTCGGGCGCGCTCGTCAACCTCACGGAGTGGCCGCCGTTCGTCATAGCACTAGAAGATGTAGAATTAGTCCATTTCGAGCGAGTGCAGTTCCATCTAAAGAACTTCGATATGGTGTTTGTGTTTAAAGATTACGCAAAAAAAGTTGCTATGGTGAACGCCGTGCCAATGAATATGCTGGATCATGTTAAGGAATGGTTAAAGTAAGTTTGTAAATATCTCATGACGACACTGTTGTAAGGGGTACTAATCTAATTTTACCAGTTCCTAATAAAATTTGAGATAGTTATCTACTATGTGACTGCAGTGGACCCCCTGTAATCCGACATCAATTAAACAATTTTCGCTAATGTTCACGATTGAACAGGTTACAACTTGTGCTCGACGCGTAGATATTGTTTCAATTCCGATTGCTTAGTTTGAATTTGACTACGTGTGATAGCGGTGCAGCTTAGCATGCGTTCATGGTTTGCTGTTTATTCATTGTGTATTACGTAAACGTACCTAGTAATGTCGTCACAAGCCCAGAAGACAACAACATATACAATCTTATCATTTTTTCTGTAATTTGTCGGATTACAAGGTACTCTTTTGTAAAAAAATCTGGGCTATAGGGGGTCTTAGGCAGTACTCTATAATCCGACAAATTCAATAGTCTGACATTGCCCTGCAAAACGTCGAATTATTAGGGGTCCACTGTATATGTAACAAATAATGGTTACAGACAGAGGCGGCCCGTGACATTTTTGGATGGAGGTTCACAAAAACTTACCTTTATTTATAGATAAAATCCATTCGCCGATCTTTTTGACGAGCGAAGACATCTATCACTTTTTTTTGAAAATCCACTATTGAGTTTATAAGGCGCTTTTCAATACTTATCATGCACAAAGCATTCAAACGGTCTTGCGTCATAGTGTTCCGCGTAAATGTTTTTACTTTATTTAATGTTGAAAAACAACGTTCACTTTCTACAGATATCGGAATAGTGCACACAATAATTAAGATGTGATCCACAATATTCACACAAAGTTTTAAATAACTATTTTATGTAAAACTGCGAGCGAGAGCTATATGACGACGCTACACGTTGCTATTTGTTTGTTTACAATACTTGAAGTTGCCGTGACGTTGCCGTGCCGTTGTCGCGCGGAGCAGCGCTCCAATTTAGGCTAATTTCTCATACAAATCTTTTGTTTTACGCGTCGGCCCGTGTCAATGTTTCTCTTTCGCACTTATTGAATTTAGCGTATAAAACTTCGCTACATAGGAGCGCAATCGCTGGCGCTCCACTAGCTACAAGTTGATGCCAAATGTACGTCTAGGTAAGGTGCAGTAATACATTTTTTTAGACTATTGTATGTATGCAGAGTAGAATACAGAGAAAGTAATGTAAGGATAATTTTTAGTTACTTATTCAAAATATACATGACTATCTATGTTATTTAAGTTAATTGTAGTGGGAGTGCACTGCACCAGCGCTCTTTAATACGAGCCGCCTCTGGTTACAGATATATATATGAGCATCTGATATTTATGTCTTTCCAAAATCCGTATCTAATGCCGAAATCTATAGTTGTCTGGTAAATAAGTTAAGAATGTATCAGGAAAGCCAGCGCTGAAACGGGTCCTACAGGCTTTAAACTTTCTATAACTCGGGCTGTCAAAAAACTTTTCGTATATTTAATATTTCACAATTGTATTTTCAGTTCTTGTGATATTCGTTACTCAGAAGGTATTCAATCATTAAACTGGACCAAAGTTATGAAGACTATCACTGATGACATCGAAGGATTCTTCGATAATGGCGGTTGGTCCTTCTTAGATCCAGAGTCAGATGCAGAAAATGCAGCAGCGGTTAGTAGAGTATTGATCTTGAAACTTATGTTCATTGTAGTTTTCATTTCTTGTTAGCTGTTAATGTATTTAAATATACATATTTAATCTTGTGGGTGCAGCCTTTCTTACAACGGTTGCTTCAATGAAAAAGCATATATTACTAAGTTCGTATATTATAAATAACGGTATTATGTGAAAATGCATTTATTGTTCAACTCTGTTTGTAGGATGAATCATCAGAAGAGGAAGATGATGCGTACGAACCGACGGATGCTGAAACCGAGGAAGACTCGGATGACGGATCTGAATACGATTCTGAGGCGTCGGATGAGTCCGATGCATCTGGAGATAGTGAGGGTATGTTGGATACTGTACTATGGAATTTCGTTTAATGCGTTCGAATTTGAACTTCATCTCCATAACGTCAGTTTCTTACTAGCATTTATTGCCTGCATCGTTTTTTAAAACAAAACATTTCTCAAACCTAAGATAAATAAAATTTGGTTAGCCTATCACTCGGCAATTAATAATAATAAACAATTGTATCTGTTGTAATTAATGCCAAAAAATATTAAATATTATAACAGTTATTTAAAAAAACACAATTTTTTAGTTTTTTTCATAATATCTACTTTTTGATAACAGAGTATAAATGTACGTTATCTCCATAGACCGTTATATATGTATCTCAAATTTGCACATATTAAATTACAGAAGAAGACGAGGAGTCCGGGAAAGATTGGTCCGATTTAGAAAGAGAAGCTGCCGAAGAAGATAAAAAAGAGAGGATCTATGATCGTGAGACTGACTTTGACCGCAAACGTAAAGGTGGCCACAGTGGCAGGCATTACGAAGAAGATGAGGGCCGCGGGAAGAAAAGCAAAAATGATAAGAGTTCGAACCACAAAAGTTCAAACCACAAGAGCTCTAGTTCCAACCACAAAAGCTCAAGCTCAAATCACAAAAGTTCTAATCATAAAAGTCCATCAAAGCACAGCAGTAGCAGGTACACTTGTTTAAAACATCTGCATTGCTGAACTTTATATTTTGTAATATGTGCAAAAAATGGATAAAATCCCTTGTTTTTTTTCAGCCCTTCAAAGAATCGTGATAAGCACCACAAATCTAACTCCGACCGTGACAAGTCGAATGGCAAATCTAATGACAAGAAACACTCCAGCGACCACAAATCTCATAAGCGATCGCGCGATGACAGCCGAGATAATGACCGTCATTCTAAAAAAGCTAAGTGAGTATATTTTTCATACAATAACAATATAGTACAATCTGATGTCAATATAACAAAATTTATATATTTGATGGAACATTAGGAATTAGATCTCTCTCATATTACTTCAATTATGTTGATGAGACTTGTTTTGGACATGATTGGTTATCCTTGATATCTCGGTTAGCACTTTTTATCACTCTACAAACTCGACAAATGACCCTGACCGTGCTCGATGTAACACTATTTTCTTAATCACATTATTGACCATATCTAAAGATTATAAATTATTCTTAAATATAGACAGTAGCATAGGGGTTGGTCAATTCAAGATCCTAAGAAGTAGTAAGTAGTTTAGTTTGTGAGTGGTGAAAAATTAACTTAATTGCACTGTACATAGGTTATTATGTATTTAATTTGGAAAAGGGCCTATTAAGAAATCTGTTATTAGATTCTGTTTTATATCCAGATGTAGTTTAATTTTTGAACAGTTTCAGGTGACTAATTATTTTTTACTTTTGTTTCAGGAAATAATAAACTACAATAATTGATTTGATAATCCTGGAGATAATGGGTTTTAATTGACATCAGTTATTTACTCTTATTTAGTTGTATACATACAACTCGCACCCAGAGTCCAATGTCCGTCTGTAAGTTGTTCAAATCAGGTCTGAATGTTTTGTTATGAATGTAATTGTATTTCCAATTCAAGCAGTTATTTTAATTCTATGATGAAGAAATAAAAATAAGGATTTATTATTTGCTCATTTCATTTATTTCCCATTATCCAGAGTATTTCGTAAACTGATATTATTTCTATTATGGTAACAACCAGACTAGCAAATTCTAGCATTGTAATTGAGTCCCAAACAAGCACACGAAATTGATTATTTAAATAAGTTTGTACTGTGTGCTGCAACAAAATCTCCTGAGAATAATCTGATATACTAACCTATAAATGTCCTAAGTTATTCACATAATTACAACATACATTATTTACATAGAATACTACATTAATGTAGGTTAGAGTAAAAATCGTCACTATAGAACATTGATTGATAAGAAATACAGATAAAAGTATATAAATCTAAGTGGTTAGTGAAATACATCAACTTGTCACATCTTCGTCTGTCTTCATCTATAAAAGGTGAAGTGCATAAATAATAAATAAATAAACGCCTAGTGCTTAACGAAATCCTCGTATGGAATATAAGAAATACAAGCTGCTTGTAACTATCTACATTTTGCGGTATTTTGATCCATGTAGCTTTGAAATTAACAGAAATGCAACAGTGTGCAACTAAAAGCAAAATGTGTGCTACTGACTCGTAACCAAAATAAAATAAGTATGTCGTTTTTATACAAAGTACAGTTGCCACAGTACTGCAGCCACATTTTGGGCGCTACATACGTATTTTATATTTAGGCCTATCTGTAGAAGATAATAGTGATCTACATTTGTGTATATCCCGCGTTTTCTAAAGCTTGATAAAAATATATAGTCGTAGCGCCAATATTCTGCATGATTACTGCTTAAGACAAACAATTTTGTTTTTCTTATATTTATGATTCAGCTTCTTGCGCTGCGACAATTGGTCTACGAGGTAATACTGATATCCTAGAATCAGGTAGCTTGTTCACATCTTGCACCTTAGGTGTCTCCTGTTCCTTGCTGCTATACCAACTCTTCTTATTCACTAGCATCAGCAGCATAAGTGCAGGTAAGTGTATCAATGAAAACCTGAATAGCTTTCTTGAACTGTTACTGTCTGATTTCTTGTAAAATTGCCATGCTGTAATGTAAAAGCAAGATTTTAAATGATTTCATCCTCAACGTATAAGAAATCTTAATATTAACACGTATGATAACATTACGAGAGACACTAAGATCTGTTTTGTTTACTTACAAGTTTTATAACATGAATACTTTTATATGGTTACAACGATACAGCCAGTTATAGGACCACAGCATACAAGAGAATCATTTCATGTGCATACAGTGATCAGCTATAATATCTGGCTTACCAGAACGAAAACATCATTCATCAAATTTTCGCTATACACTGATGGACATAAACAAGTAATTACACGCTACTTGGTTAACTTACAAATAAATAATACATAAATTAACTCACCTAAGTACATAAAATATAGATTTAATGGCAGTGATTCTAGCGCGAACCACATATTAGTAACTTCTAGGTAAGAGGAGGCGAGGCAAGTACCGAGGATTATACCCGTGTGTCTGAGAGCCACTCTTCTACATAATGCTAGAAATATAAATAGTTCATATTCAATCAAGGCACATAACACATAATATACAATACAAAAGAGCGTTCATATCACGTCTATGGCTTACCTGGATCAGTGACAGCCATCATCCTATATCCAGCTCGTGAGTAATCGGGTCGTAGATTCCAAGACAGTGCGTTGAAGTGAGGGAACTGCCAGGAGTATAAAATCACACCCAGAACGATAGCGCCTGGATCGAGCACGCCCGTGCACCCTACCCAGCCCATTAGCGGAGGTATCGCTCCGACTGTGGATACAGATATAAATTCTTTATTCACAAAGAGAATACAACTAAATTCAATAATGTAAATTAAAGTAACTATACATAGAAGAGAAGTCTGAACACTCCACTAGTATCATCATCCATCAAATAATGCACCACGCTGCCTAAACGGCTTGTTATAGGGCGTGTTTTGAGTTTTTCTTCACTTTGTAGTCTTATTATTGCGTGGTTTGCTTCCTTATCTGTCTCTGACATCACCGGGACAAATAGGAGGGGTGGCGCTACGTAATCTTAATCCGTCATCACACGTACAAATAGCATTATCACTACTAGTTTAATGTTATAGTTTAGCTGAATATAATAGGCTGATGGACCGATAATGTATGAGTTTGGTCAAGTAATCATTATGAATAACTTACCTACAGACCCAAGCCAAGTATTCAAAATCGATATCCTCTTCATAGGTGTGTAGACAGATGTGTAAAGTATGAGGTTCGTAGCGCCTAATGCCGCAGTAAGCGGGTTGACCCCGAAGTATAGGAGTCCAAGTCCTGTGGTACCTGCCGCTGTCGCGAATCCTATCGCGTGGACTGGCCTTGAGATCAAAGTGAAAGTATGTTTTTACCGATGCAGCGACGTTACAAAATATATTTCTAATTATTAATGCAACAATATCCAAAGCTCTTAAGAACACCAAACTGTCGAGATCTGTTAGGTCATCATTGGATTGAAATGTACAAGATTTATGAAAAAAGTACCCATGGTCACATCATGAGATTCTATTGTAACTTAGTAATATTCATTTTAGAATACATATTTCAAGTTCAAAGCTAATCTACACTAATATTATAAAGCTGAAGAGTTTGTTTGTTTGGTTGAATGCACTAATCTCAGGACCTACTGGTCTGTTTTGAAAAATTATTTCAATGGTAGACTGGTGATTTATTGAGGAAGGTAAGTATATCATCACGCTACGACCAATAGGAGCAGAGTATCAATGTAAAATATTGCAAAAAAGGAACATTGCAAATCCTTTATGAAAGGATTGTTCCTTATTCTGGGATGAGTATTTTCGTAACACATTTCTTTCAAGCTGGCATTGAATTCAATAAACATAATACTTCTAAATTCCCACATCTTCATAACATTCTACCAAATAAAAGGCATGATAGAGACTTTACTGCCATTCTGCCATCATCATCAACAGCATTTAACAGTCCACGGCTGGACATAAGTCACTCTTTTGAAAGTTAATTTTAGTCACTATATCACATTTTTCTTCTTTTTGCAGTGACTTTTTTTGTGTGTAGTTTGTATATATTAAATTAGATTATATAGGCTTATGTCTAGCAGTAGAGTGTAATAGGTTGATGGTGATGCATAAACATAACATTCCGTTTTATCATGTTACATCTCGCCTTCTTGTTCTGTAATCAAAATCTGTTATACTTACTCCAATAATCCTTTGACAAGCACTCTGTTTTTGGTTCTTGACATTTGAGCATCGAATGGTACTTCATGGTACTGATTAATCGAATTAGCTGCAGCTGACGTAAGGCCAGTGCCAACTGCGCAAAGTGCGAAGGTAGTGAGGTCGAAAGGTGCAGGTGCGAGGGCATAACCGGCCATCGACGTCATCACCACCAAGGCTGTAATTTAACCGTAATGATTAGATTAATTAAAATGACTTTATTAACGGGCCAACCAATGTTGCAGCTGTAAATAAATAAATAGATCAATTTTATTGATAGTGAAGAGTTGATTAATGAATATTGTAGGTACACTACACACTATTAAAATATAATTGTGGTAATAACATTATCAGTAAACACACACATGGATGAAGTACTCCTACATGTTGATGTGTCTTTTATTATTAATGCTGTTTACCTCTTCTTGAGGTAGTGTACCTATATGTTGAAGTATGTTGCTTCTTCTTTAATATTTTTATGGAAATTGATTTTAAATGAATTAATTTTTTATAATCATTTAACTATATTACATGAGGCTTCTAAAGTGCTCAATCCCATAATGAGTACACTAAAGCTAAATGTTTATTCAAGTCTACTTCATAACAGTTACCCAAGTATCTGTCTAACTGTCTAATCTTTATTGTTATTTAACAAAGTAAATTATATACATGGATTAGATATCTGTTATCTATATGCAATGGTGATAGTAATATGCTCTCTGACCACCCTATTTACAAACTTGTTATATCAAGGAAGATAATGAAATATTGAACATGTGCAAGCTTATAAACATTGTTGCCTACATTGTAGTCTAGTCTAACATTGTAGTCTCTAACATTGTCATTAGAGACGATGGCTATAATTGTCATGTCATTGGCAAATCTTCAAATATTTAACAGTATCGAGTTAAACAACAGAATGTTTGTTTTGTTGTATAACCACATTAATTTTAATGAGTCATTACTTATTGTCTAAGAATAGTGAGACATGAAGTCTCTTGCATTCAGGGCAACAGAATTCTTGCCTTAAAAATTTAGTTAATATAGTTATGTTCTTCACTTAAAACTTACTACACTTTTACCATTTTGTGTCCCAAATTGTAAAAGTCTAAAACATGTCAAATATGTTGTTTCATTTTACGTTATTGATACTTACAACTTAACCGAAACTTGGACAGCATCATACAGTAATTTCCTAAGTTATTTTTCCTATCATGGGCTGGTGTTTCCTTCCACATTCTAGTGTCTTTTTGCACATTTTTGCTTTTCACTGCGGCCGTTGTCTGTGTAGTAAGTGGAAGTTTACTATTCCATTCATGTGATGTAGATATCCGTGACAATTGTTGCAAAAGTACACCATTCTATAAATAAAATTATTTTATATTATATTTACATGACAAGTGGTTCTACCATAAATTTATGCTATGTCTTACTTTCCATACTTAAATATGTTATACTATTTACATATAAACAGTTAGAGATTGTCTTTCAACCAGTGGCTGCCATAATCTATATGTTTTGTATCATATCAGTTGCATTATATAATTGTAACAAATGGATTTGTGTTACAGTACTGAATAGCATATAGGTAGTTTACTAACATTCAAAGTTTTTTCACATGTATAATCTCTTCAAACATCTGAGTCAAGCACTAAATAAAAATAAATATATAAATGGTACCAAGATAAATGCAAATTGTTTCATTGGCACTTTTACAGGTGTAAATATCTACTATAAAATTGAAAAAAATATATTAAAATATACTTACAGACAAGCCCACCGCACCATGTTTCAAACAAATTGTACAGTGCATTAGTTTACTATAAAACATTTTGTGATTACAGGCCTTATCTCACCATTCTGAAAAGGATATTTAAAAAATAAATTAAAGTAAATACTTGTGTAGTAATATTTAATTGCAGTTTAACTCGTCAAATATGTGAAATAATATTATTTCATGTAATATTTGCAGTAATTAATTACATACGGAATTGAAATAACAAATTTACGACGTTATACAAATCCTGAAGAAATATTTATAGCCATTGCTACCGTGCAAAAGTTTGTATTAATTATAATATTTACTTACGTTTAAATTGTGTAATTTATTAATGTTAAATATTCTTAAATGCACCTGTATTATCAACACCAGAAGATATCGCGATATAAACTTAAGTAAAAAACATTACAGAGGTTATTCTTCCACTACTGAAATGACATATGTGACGTAACTTGGCATTGACACGAGCACGTGTTGCCAAGTCTTGAGTTTCGTGTCCCCCTCGAACATTTGGAAAACCTCACTTCACATAACAAAACATGTTTTTATTGATTTATACGAAATTAGAATTTGCAATTTAGAAAAGATAATAAAAAAAGGATTTTAAGTATGCTTTAGTGGCCATGTTTGATTTATTTAATCTATTTGTGTGAAAAATTTGAAGTATTCTACGAAAACATAAATATGAAATTTCCACCTTAAAATAACGATATTTTGATAAAATTAAATAAGAAAATAACCAGGTAAGATGAGTTTTAGGACTGTGGTCGGTTGGAACGTTTTTAAATTCTTTTCGTATGATTGTTTGACTTACGAATTTATTTAACAAATTTGATTGATGAACAAGAACCGTAAAATAAATTATAAAGTTCATTGATGTTTCAGATAAAGTCACAACTAACCAAAAGATAAGATTATACTACAGAACAATTTGACGTTCGTATTTAACCATTGAAGACTATGTTTAGAACTATAAAGCAGTCGTGTATTTGATTATCTGCTAAGTAAAGAATCAAATACACGAGAACACTGATTACGATTAATTTGATATCTGAAATTTGTACGTAAGTACCCATTAAATTCGTCCAATGTTATCAGATGATTTCATAACAAATGCTAAATTTTATTCTTGTATATTTTAAAAGTGGCAATAAAGAGCTTGAAACAGTATTACCACACCTAATGTACCCGTCTTTCCGGGAGTATTTTATGGAAAATTCGATAAAATTTCTTTAAGTATTAATAAATACTTCGTTGAAAATTTTTTTTTTTGTATTAATTACATTGATAAATATCTACTGCAAGACTATTACATTAGTAACACTTTAATGACTATATATAAAGCTTTTGTTTTGTTTTTGGCAATAAATTGGTTTTTATTTTCGGGAAATTTTAACGTCAATACGAAAGCACAATTTTTTTGTTTTTATTTTGATTCGATTGATATTCGAACGCGGAAGTGATTTCGTGTATTGACGCTCGCATTGCGAAACATGTCGAATTGGTATTTTAGAATTTTGTAAAAATGTCTAAATTATGGTGAATTACTCGTCGGTCCCGTAGTAAGAAAAGCAAACCCTAAATATGGCCTCGCGAGGAGACAAAGGAAATGGAAATGGCGAAGAGCAGATCGTAGAGGTAAATCGATGTGGCCTACATTATTTGACAGTTATGCTGAGTTGATCAGAATGTTGAATGGAAGTATGCTTGCAGACGTTGGCAGAGGTGTTTCGTTGCTTCATCTGCATGGAGAAACTGGTCGATGCTCATCTCTGCCCACACTGCTCGAAGCTGTGTTGCTATGCCTGCGTGCGGAGATGGTTGACAGAGCAGAGATCACAGTGCCCGCACTGTCGAGCTGCCTTGCATCTTCACGAACTCGTCAACTGTCGCTGGGTCGAGGAGGTCACCCAACAGATTGAGACAATGCAACAGAGCAACTCTGCTAGTCAAAGAGAGAGTTTTAGAGATAGGTGATTATCAGATACTCATTCATCAGTAAATTAGTATTTCAGAATATCCAATGAATGGTATTAGGAGTTTATCAGTACATTAGAAAGTGGTCATAAAAGCATGACTTTTTAATTAAATATTATATAATTTATATTTTACAAAGACAATTTATTATGTTTTGTGTGAGCTAAAGGAATATAATAATTAAAAAATTATTATTAATTTAAAAATATATTTTGAATAAAATGTTTAGCGTATTAATATAATGTTTTATTCTAATATATGAGAATATTGAATATAAACATCTAATTGTCAGATCTTATTGTTAGCGAATAAGTTAGATGTTATTATGTCAAAACTTGGATCTGCAGGACTACTTCTGAAAATGTATCTGAAAAGAATTTAGTATCAAATGCACTTATTATAATGGAATCTAATTGGAATGTCTATTGTGGAAACCTTTCACATAGTACGGGTGCAAACTATCTGCCAGTGTGAACTTGCTGCCTGATCATAAAAAGAAATAATAAATTGAGTAAAATAATAAATAAGGTAAAATAATAAACTGACAATAAGAAATTAAAGCCAAGAAACTTTACTATTGAGTCACAGGTTGAAAATTACAAGCTAAAATAATGCAACATTCCCAATCTTTTTTATTGTAAAAGTCTGTATATAATTTTATTGAAAGTTTTTTGTGCCACAATAAAAACTTTAAAAATACATAAGCCACTGAATGTTTAGAATGTCATACAAAAGAATGTCATACCAAATCATTTGAGTCAGTCAATCAGGCTTGACGAGTTGGTTTAAATAAACAAATATTTGGCAACTAAACATAAAATACAATAATGTATTAATTCGTATCTAATATTCTTATATATTACAGTAAAACATTTTGAACAAAATGTTGTAAACAGAATGTTTCTTTTAATATTTTTTTAAATTAATACATTCTTTTGGACCACTTAAATCAGATTACATTAGCTTTCTAAAGATACTGTCACAAATTATTTGACAATGTACAGGAATATATTAAATACACAGAAAGTCCCCTATACAGGTGTCCAACCCACCAAGAGAAGTTGACTGTCTACTGTTGGACTTGTCGTCGGTGCATTTGCCACCAGTGTGCCCTGTGGG
Organism: Hypercompe scribonia; assembly: GCA_949316085.1. Lineage (NCBI taxonomy): Eukaryota > Metazoa > Arthropoda > Insecta > Lepidoptera > Erebidae > Hypercompe > Hypercompe scribonia. The sequence goes on along the minus strand of OX438972.1, from coordinate 5,421,906 downwards.
GAGGCACTCACTCTGGACACACCTTCAAGCCATTGGAAGAAGTGTATGAACAGCATGTAACACAGATACGCGATGAAGTGTCTCAGCTCAGACGTAGGCTAATGGAGTTGATCAGTCTTGTGCAGGATGTGGTAAGCATATTCTTCAGTAAATAATTTTCTTGTCATTATACACTTTTCTCTTCTTTATAAGTCTAATAACTGTATAGTTGAAGTAGTAGTAGTAGAAAACTAGTACACAATGTGTCTGTAAACTCTGCTAAATAGAGGAAGGCTCACTTAGTAGATCCAGTAGATAGGGAACAGAAAAAAATATTAAAAACATTTTTAAACCTTGATAATACTAAATTATTTACTGTTATATACAATTAGTATTTTTAAAAATATATAATGTAAAATTGCTAAATAAATTTTGTAGGAACGTAATGTAGAATCAGTGCGTGCTGCTAAAGACGAGCGTGTGCGCGAAATTCGAAACGCAGTTGAGTTAATGATATCACGCCTTGACTCTGCTCTAAAAGCTAAGCTGCTCACGCTTATGGGTCAGAAGAACAGCCTCACGCAAGAGACCGAGCAGCTGGAACATCTTTTGCAAGAGATTGAACATCAATTACATTCAAGTACAAGGTGAGAGACTTATTCATATTAGACCAACATCAACACTACGGGCAATTTAAACTATTAATGACTTACTTATATGCGTTCGTTGGGAAGCTTATATCTAACTACTTCTACGTTATTTAATATGAATAATAATTAAAAAGTACATCAGTTTAGTTCACTGGGTTAGTTTCTTAAACGTCTTCAAAGTAATGGGTGTGTGATTCAGGGGTTAATGAATATTTCAGGCGCAGGACCGACGGTTTTACGTACTCTCTGTTCCATGGGATTGTGATTGTGAGGGAACAAAAAGTGCACCTGTTTTTGCGAATACGCTTGTGTACTATAATGTATCCTGTTTAGTTGACTGATTTCCGTTAATACTGGACGCAATCGGCTAAGAATACATCACATCACCAAAGAAAATTTAAACAAATAAAAATATTTAATATTGTTACAGATCTGAACTAATAGCGAAAAGTAGTGAACTATCGAAAATGATTCATCAAGTACGCAAGAAGCCTATGGCTAGTTTCGTGACTGCGCCTGTACCGGCCGATTTCCACAGGCAAGTCTCTGTGCCAAAGTTTGTAACTTTTCTGTGTTTTGTTGCTATAATGTATTAATTAGCATAGCATATGCATGAAGTTGCTTTATTAATGATAAGATTGGCTTGTTTTTTCTACTTAAGTACTATTACTAGTATTTATGCATACCTTGGGTATGTAAGTTAGGTTTTTTAACCCTTTGTCTTTATTTGGGAATCTGACGTCTTTACCATATTGTCGTTGACCTTAAACTACCCTCGCTAAACCTGAACACAACAGTCATAAAAGTAGTATTTGTGTAACAATTTATTACAGTATCTTGAAACAATGGCTATTTTTTTAATGTTTCAATACTAACTTTATATTAGGAATATTACGTATATTATATCAACTTAATATGTGTAAGATGCAATATTAGATTGATTTAAAAAACGATCATTCATCATATCATTTTTAAAGAAGTCGAACAAAACACTTTGACTGAACCCTTTTCCTGGAACTTCAAGAGTATGGTTAATAGCCCTCTTATATATCGTATAAAACATAATTGTATGACGTACCGTAGTAGCAAAATTGGACAATGAGACGGTCTATAGTATTTATTAATCGATTAGTATGATCCTACGCCCAACACAGAGATAGAAAAGAAACTTAAAACAAATCATACCAACTCATCTGACCAGCATGTTATAGAAGGCGAAAACCTCCTTTCTAATGTGAGACCTATGTCCAGCAGTGGACTATTGATGATGACGATGAAGTATGATTCACTGCTACGTTTATCCGCAGCGAAATTGTCCCGAGCTACGACAGCAGCACATTTCCACTTACGAATTTTACGCAACTGCAACATGCGGCTGCGCCGGTGTACTCAGCACCCCTACATGTCAACGGTCTGTGTTGGCGTCTGAAGGTCTATCCCGATGGCAATGGAGTAGTTAGGGGCAACTACCTGTCCGTCTTCTTGGAGCTAAGTGCCGGCCTCCCTGAGACCTCGAAGTAAGTTTAAGATTATTTGTAATTTTATCAGAAAGAATTAGCAGAGGCTAATTTGATACATATAGTTCAAAATCAGGTTTCTAATAAAAAATGGAATAGGAGAAGTCATACTGCTAATAAAGTTAAAAATAAAAAAGGAGCAATATTTCTGAAACATGTTTACTTAATTAATATTATAAATGACCGTTTATATAAAACGATATTAACTTTTAACATTTAGTTAACTGTACGTATGCCTTCCTCTGTTAAAAACCATAGTGGTTTTGATGCTAATATTGTATTAGGAGCCCTGCATTAAATCAAATCTATTCTTTAGTTAAAATATGATATAAAAGTTTTCGTTTTTCAGTTGTGAAACATGCCAAATAATGTGTATAGTATTATAAAATCCAGTAGTATAAAATTAAATCACAATTTTCTAACAGTCATATCAAGGATTATATATATTTTTAGAACACGATGGTACACGATACGATGTACTTTAACTTAGTCTCCTGCACCCTGGTGTCCACGTTCTATGGTGTTCAGCATTCTTTATAATATTGTCTTGTAATGTTAGCCTATGCTCTTTGCAGTATGTAGCGTAATAAATTTGCTATAATAGATAATATATGCACTAACACATAATTATAATTGCAGTAGTCATAGGTGAAACACTACCAAATTTAACCCTTAAATTTAAAATATGTATTGCAAATATCACATTTTATACACCAAGAACATGCAATTCCTTAAACAGTGAAACACCCATCTAATTTGTATTTCACAACCCTTTTATTTATACCAATGTTATGTGTAACTAGTGAATAACGTCAGTATTTCGTTATTGCAAGCACTGCTAAGTTAAGAGTAGGCAAGAGGTAAGTGCGGGCTATGAGGATGTTGCTCAGTAGCTGTACTGTCGCCGTCCATGTGCTAGCATGATCGTACGACGCAAACATACCTAAGGTTGTGCCATCAAAATTAGAAATTATATTAGCAAATAAGCTGTGAATATTTTCGTCGAATTCATATTAAAGAAGCCATTCCCCACAGTGTAATTAGTGCCTAAATCCGTATTAAGAATTCCTCTATGACATACAAAGTATGTTGGTAGTCCCAGAAATCACCGGTTTTGTAAAAAGAATCAATTTCTAGTTTGTGCTGGCCAACCTTTAAGCTATATTTCAATGTCAAATAGTATGATTCGGTATGAGAAATTGAAAGATCCATTTACTGGTAAAATACTCGACAGAAACGGTGCCTGCGAAACCACAATTATCGGGGTCGCGGCCTTTGTTACTAGACTTAAATACACATGCTGAATTGTATCTTTTGGTAGCTGAAAGTGGCTAGTCTGATTGAGGTCAATACGTTTCAAGTTTAATGTGCGCTAAAATATGTCCAATGGCTTGATAAGTGATAATTTGAAAAGAAAAACTAAACAGTTTTGAATATTCTTGAAAGCCTTACACTATATGTACATATGTTCTTTATTGTTTTAAATAGTTGCTGTATCTTATTAGAATGCCGTACTATAATTAGCTGTACAGTAACTGTTATAATGCGTGCATTAATTAAATATATCACGTAATAATACTGTTACGTTGCTATGTTTTGTTATTGCGTCAAGCGGTTCATGTTAACATGAGCATACTTACCCAAGCATGTTGATATTGCTTCCTGGATTTTGGAATTGATATCCATATTACTTTGGACACTTATTAGTAAAGTAAAAACTCTCAGAATCTTTACAGTCGTAACGTGCAAATTAAGATAAAACATGCATTGGAGACTCATCAAAATACAGTACTCGGTCAGTCATACGTAATTTATGAGAGGTATAGAGTAGAATTTAACACATTTCCATCCATTACCACTTCTAAAATTACATAACTGCGTACATCATGGTCAGGTATACTGTTGCTGATGTCGAGGTGAAAAGAACTTTTGCTTTCTTTTAAACTGGTCTGTAATTATTTTTAAATCTAGTTTTCTGAATATAAATTATCACTTATCAATGGCTTATGTACAATGTACTGTTTTCTATGATCTAGCTAGCTTATCATTGTATCATAACCATTTCTGGCCAGCTAAATTCATTTGTACTAACAGAATCGTATAGTCTGTGTTTGTTCTTATAAACTGTTAATAAGAATCGTTTTACTAAATTAGAGGTAAAACAATGCTACTACATACTACCTAGATTTATTTATTTACTATTAAGTTCGTATACATATATATATCGTAGTAATAAATATGGGACTTGTATAGCAAATTCATTGTCTATCACTAGTCAACGGCACTCCGTATACAAAAAAAAAATTATGCTTCTAACAATGAATATTGTGTCTCAAATCAAGTATAGTAGTCTGTCATTATTGTTTGTTGTGCAGTCGCGTTTTTCTTTCGATGTTGATAACGAAACTTAAGCGGTACCCTAATACCCGTTACTATACCATTTTTTACATAACATTAATTCGTAGGATAATGAAAATAAAATCGATTCAAAGATATCAATGAAATAATAAATAATATTTAAGATAGAAACAGAAGTCCATTGCCATTTAATTATTTATTTATCACCAGTCACTTAAATAAAGTCGGTTTAATATACAAATATAAAAGTAACAATTTCCTTTTGTCAGTCTCAATGTTTTTTTTTTTGAGAAATTTTTAACATTTTTTTCAGAACAAAAAAAAAACAACAAAATTATGTATAAAATAAAACAGAACTTTATATTAATTCAGATTATATGTTTTATTTTATGTTACAAAAGTTATTTTATAAATCATCTTGAATGAAAGAAATCATTAATCATCAAACTCATGTCATGTGAGAAATGGTATAACGCCAGGTAATTGTGGTGCCAGCTTTTTCTGGTGTGCTTCACTCGACTATTAGAAGAAAAAAGACCCTCTTTTTCAATAGTTGATAAAATAAGATGATCTTTTTGAAAATACACTTGGTTTCTGCAGACTGAAAATTTAGAAACATTTTCATTCCTTGCTTTGCTCTTAAATTGTTAAATTGAGTACAGGATCTTTGAGTAAGACTCCTTAATGAAACTAACTTTAGGGTATCCCTCGTAGAATTCTATTAGGAAACTGAAGACTTCGCTTCATAGTATCGCTAGTATTTTATACTTATATACCAATAGTTGCAAATTACTCAATCGTATGCGCGTCTAACTGCTTTGTTGGAGTACCTTGAACTTAACACAATTGCGAAATATTGCATTTTCCATTTTAATGATGGGATGGCAGACAAGCTTTTAAAATTTATATGATAAATCTCTGTAATTAGATCGTTTTAATAATAAATTATTGTTTTTTCATTTAGAATGATTTGCAAGATTCATAGAAATATAATTGTCATGAAATTGGCTTATATGAGCGTATCTAGCTTGGAGTCACAGTCACATCTTAACTAACATGACCAGTGGTGTGCTGTTTGTTGAAGCGTCCCTTGGTCTCAGATACGAGTATCGCGTGGAGATGCTGCATCAGGTGTCCCGTGACCCCTCTAAGAATATAGTGCGTGAGTTCGCCTCTGACTTTGAAGTAGGCGAATGTTGGGGCTACAACCGTTTCTTCAGACTTGACCTTCTCGCCAGTGAAGGCTATCTGGACCCAGAGACGGACACACTCATTCTGAGGTAATACATTTCGAACTTTGGAAATTTAAATTTCACATTAACTAAATGTCTCAAATCTATAAGGTAGTATTTAACGTTCTTTGTTACAGCTTATTCTTTATATATGTATGTCCATTACAAATGATATTTTATTTCATTATAACATCTTTTTTGTCCTATTTTTAAGAAATTAAAAAGTATTGTTTATTTTACGGCATTAACTAAACGCAAAATTGCTATAAAACTAATTTTACAAAACTCGTAAATATATTTTTAGTAAATTCGGACCTTAGGGTAGTAATTTAGGTATTACGCAGATATAATGTTTTCCCGACCGATTTACTTATTAAGTCGAAAATAAAATTTGTAAAAATTAATTGTGATATTTTGTAATCGCAAGGTTCCAAGTCCGTCCACCAACGTTCTATCAACGGTGTCGCGATCAACAATGGTACATCAATCAACTTATAACGATGCAAAATCAGCATGTTTTGCAGATCAATGACCTCAAAGAGGTATTTATCACTTTCTTTTTGCTTCCAAATCTTTCGATTTTCGTCCAATATATACAATGCAGTTGTAATATAGGCTAATGTTATATTATCGTTTTTTTATATGAAACAGTATAACTTAATAAAAAAGTGGCTGACGTTGGCTTTGCATTGATTTTGGGACTACTTAAGCCTCATATATACGTAATATATATATGTATGTATGAGGCTTTACACCAGACCGTTACAGCCGTTTTTACATAGAGAGATATTATTTATCTGAGATTGTCGGATACATCTCTCCCTCTCCGATGATTTCCAAATCTAGGATTTGTAGAATATATTCTTATTACTAGTTTAATATTTTTTATCTTCACAGCGTCTGTCTCTAGAAATGTCTCGCAACTCGATCGCCGCAACTCGTGCTCAGAACGGTTCCAACACCACCCAATCGAACGCCAGCAGTGACGTCGCGGACAACCCAGCGCAAAACAATCCTGTCGACGGCAATAGCCTGAGCGATTCCATCGTGTTCGGCAACCAGTGGAAGTTCAGCGGCGCTCATAATATTATGAGCGGACAGAGGCTCACTAGTCCAGGTTAGTCAAACGATGGAAGACACAAGTTAGATTATCGAAACGCAAAACGCCCTCTAAGCTACTAACTTATTTATAATAATAACAACTTTACACGTCTCACACACGAGCTACTGATTCCAAACCAGCCAGAACCTGTCCAATGGTAACCAGGCTGCTAATATACATCATCATCATCATCATCTCGGCCAAAAGATGTCCACCGCTGGACATAGGCCTCCCCCATGGTTCTCCACAACCGCCCACATCCAGCGGCTCCATCCTCTGCTAATAAACCTATTTATATGTTTCTAAATATTTACACATAGATAAATAACCAGATACAGAACAAATTATGGCTTAGCAGTCAGAGTCACTATCTATAACAGTCGAAATAATAAGTATCTGAGTGATCACGTGCGACAGGTATCTTAAACACGGCTATGTTCGTGGAAGAATCTCGCAACAACGACGTGTCGAGTGTGGGCGTGTTCGGGTACGGCGACTACCCGCCGCTCGACCGCCGCGTCGCCGCGCACGCGCCGCACGCGCTGGACGCGGGCTACAACCTGCCCTCTACGTCACGGTAAGCGTTCCCAAGGTCCCATCTATCCATATTAAACGTAGTCTTCTTCCTAGCCTTTATTATTCCTAATAATATTTGGGGTCGGCTACTCTTCAACCGGTTCTACCTGAATATCATTTTTACCTGAGTTCCTGGCATCAAACCTCCACAAACCCAAGGGCGAACTAAATTTGAAAATGGAACTAGTTGTCACTACATTTGAAGGCACCGCCTCTCAATAACGATTGCCATAGCTGCTCATGACAACCCGGACCGACGGTTTAACGTGCTCTATGAGACATGGGCGTGAAACACCACCAAGTTTGCCTAATAACAGGACGGAGGGATTGTTATTTGGAAATGCTTCATCTTAAATGTAACATTTTCCTGAAATTCTAATCCGTATGTTCTATCTAAATCTGTTCCACACTTAAAACAGGTATAGGCTAATCCTGATACAGTTCCTTACCCTGTATCGCTCTACGATCTATGTATGGGCACAAACTGCGATATATCATGTTGTCCACGGCAGCGATTCACCTCTATTAACACTTTTTTACCATTATATTAAAACGTAAATATTCGATTATCATTCCATTAGATTTCACTCACACCGTCTTACAGACGCTTAAGTAAATTTTCATTTGCTTCTAAGATTTTCAGTTTGTATTATATGTACAAAGAAACTAAAAATATTCACTATCGAGAAAATAATATTTTGAAATAACATTTTTTTGCTTCAGTTCTGCAAATTCCCTACACGTAACGGGCGCAGATAATATGGCTTTAGTCAGCCTGCACACTTTATTGAGCGCTGCTAACGCGCCCAGCCGCGTGCCGAGCAAGCTCTCCAACAAGCAACCGCGCCCCGACAAACAACACGTACCCGCTAAGGAGTCTGCACTGGCTGGTAACTTATATATTTCATATTATACAAAGTTATTTAAGACGTAACTTACATGAAACAACTTACAATATTACGTAATTAACTTATAATATTTTATACATACAACATTAATTGTAGATGTAGTTACGTACAAATACTTGCTTCTGTTATTTTCCTTTTAAAATGTCAGGGTATTAGAATCAGTCGTGAGAAAAATAGATCTGAGCATTGAACAGTACAATGTAGTCAACGGTGAAATAAAAATGTATGTGGCGATATGTAGAGTTTTAAATTATAATACACCGAGACAAATACGTTAAGGGGCCTGGTGCGTTGCGATCGACCAGCACAGAACTCTACCGATCGTAACACCGCACGCGGTCATCGTCAAGAGCGAGTCGACGTTAAATAAACTCAAACCGAGGCCACCGTAGCCAAGAGTAGTTGGTTTGAACACGTTAGCAGCGTAAAGGTGTCCGGTGGGTACGTTCGCAGCCGTGGCGAGCAGCCCGGTGCCGGAGGCGGGCGCGGGCGCGGGCGCGGCGCTGTGCTCGTCGGTGTCGTCGCCGGAGCTGCACGGCGGCGCCAAGCTCGAGGCGGCCGGCGACCCGCCCGCGCACCAGCTGCACGCCGCCTCCGAGTCCAGCAGCGACACTGGCGTTAGTAATCGCTACATTGTGGCCGCTCTCCTATACGTAAATATCTATCCCGCGATACTGAGTCATCCATACTGGCTACCGTCCTACTATGATGAGTGTTGTGGGTTCAAATCCTACGTGGAACGACACTGTGTTCCACAAATAGTTGTTCTGAGCCTGGATGTTTTTAGTGTAAGTTTCATACATGTTTGCAAAGTCCCGCATCACAGGAGTGTTTCTAATGTACTCTTTAAAAAAAAAACAAAAGGAAAAAACCAATACGAAGTATCACCGATCCTATTCGTCTTATAGGTATCGTAAAAGACGACTAAGGATGCAAACTATGCAGGATAACAAAACTGCAAAGAGAAGGAAAACTAGATATAACCCTATGCCAATCTGTTTGGCCAGCATTGTATAGGCCAAAATTTCCTTTCTAAGGCCTATGTCCAGCGATGGATTATTATAAGTTTAAGATTATTATGAGTTAAGGTAATGACCTTTATTCAAACCATAGACGAAGTACACTAGAATAGACAAACAATCCCGAAATAAAATATGTCCATCGGAAAGTCCCGGCAAGTCCGCTCACCGTACGTGTTATTGGCTCGCCTTGTGTGAAGCCGATTCTCGGAAACTGCCCGAGTGCAAATAAGTTGCTTTATAATTCTGATTCGTTAAAAATTGTTCTTTAAGTAAATAATAAATTATTCACTTGACTATGATTTAACAAAACCTCACAATATTTAAACAGACCATTTTTATTGTCACAAAATTGATTTTTATTTTTGGTGAGACTATAGTTTTTAGACTTTTGACTTGAAGTGCACAAATATTATCAAGGTCAGTTTTATAAGGACCTCCGTAAATATTGAGACAATACTTTATGCAAGGCTCAGCCAGTGCGTTATAAAGTATAAGTTTCCACTTCTTGGATATAATGCGATTTTTTTGTTTGAGAAATTCGCAAGAAAATGTCTCTGTTTATCGCATACTCGTTCAATTTATTATTTAATCAACTATATTGACAATAAATACTCATTATTACAGATTAAAAACCATAAAACGTTGCTTACAATTAAAAAACCATAAAAAGTTGCTTACAATTAAAAACCATAAAAAGTTGCTTACAATTAAAAACCATAAAAAGTTGCTTACAATTAAAAACCATAAAAAGTTACTTACAATTAAAAACTATAAATAGTTACTTACAATTAAAAACCATAAAAAGTTGCTTACAATTAAAAACCATAAAAAGTTACTTACAATTAAAAACCATAAAAAGTTACTTACAATTAAAAACTATAAATAGTTACTTACAATTAAAAACCATAAAAAGTTGCTTACAATTAAAAACCATAAAAAGTTACTTACAATTAAAAACCATAAAAAGTTACTTACAATTAAAAACCATAAAGAGTTACTTACAATTAAAAACCATAAAGAGTTACTTACAATTAAAAACCATAAAAAGTTACTTACAATTAAAAACCATAAAGAGTTACTTACAATTAAAAACCATAAAAAGTTACTTACAATTAAAAACCATAAAGAGTTACTTACAATTAAAAACCATAAAGAGTTACTTACAATTAAAAACCATAAAAAGTTACTTACAATTAAAAACCATAAAGAGTTACTTACAATTAAAAACCATAAAAAGTTACTTACAATTAAAAACCATAAAAAGTTACTTACAATTAAAAACCATAAAAAGTTACTTACAATTAAAAACCATAAAAAGTTACTTACAATTAAAAACCATAAAAAGTTGCTTACAATTAAAAACCATAAAAAGTTACTTACAATTAAAAACCATAAAAAGTTACTTACAATTAAAAACCATAAAGAGTTACTTACAATTAAAAACCATAAAAAGTTACTTACAATTAAAAACCATAAAGAGTTACTTACAATTAAAAACCATAAAAAGTTACTTACAATTAAAAACTATAAAAAGTTACTTACAATTAAAAACCATAAAAAGTTACTTACAATTAAAAACCATAAAGAGTTACTTACAATTAAAAACCGTAAAGAGTTACTTACAATTAAAAACCATAAAAAGTTACTTACAATTAAAAACCATAAAAAGTTGCTTACAATTAAAAACCATAAAAAGTTGCTTACAATTAAAAACCATAAAAAGTTACTTACAATTAAAAACCATAAAGAGTTACTTACAATTAAAAACCATAAAAAGTTACTTACAATTAAAAACCATAAAAAGTTGCTTACAATTAAAAACCATAAAAAGTTACTTACAATTAAAAACCATAAAAAGTTACTTACAATTAAAAACCATAAAAAGTTACTTACAATTAAAAACCATAAAAAGTTACTTACAATTAAAAACCATAAAAAGTTACTTACAATTAAAAACCATAAAAAGTTACTTACAATTAAAAACTATAAATAGTTACTTACAATTAAAAACCATAAAAAGTTGCTTACAATTAAAAACCATAAAAAGTTACTTACAATTAAAAACCATAAAAAGTTACTTACAATTAAAAACCATAAAAAGTTACTTACAATTAAAAACCATAAAGAGTTACTTACAATTAAAAACCATAAAGAGTTACTTACAATGAAAAACCATAAAGAGTTACTTACAATTAAAAACCATAAAGAGTTACTTACAATTAAAAACCATAAAGAGTTACTTACAATTAAAAACCATAAAAAGTTACTTACAGTTAAAAACCATAAAAAGTTGCTTACAATAATATTGAGAAAAACGACATTTAGCGCTACATTTTTGATTCGTATTGGAGTAGGAACTCTGATACTTCCGTTGAAATTCACAATGTAATAAATACACTTATCGACATCTAGTAAACATTTATTATCTATGGACGGCCACTTTTTTGAGTTAGTACACTTCATCTATGGTTCAAATATAAACTTGGTATCTTTTCTATTTCTTTTTTCGAAAGTTAACCGGGTTGAAGAAAGGTGACAAAATTAAATGTACCAACTGTACTGTTATTATCTTCAGGACCTGATGTTCAGCGAGCTGGAAGTTTTTGCAGATGAGACCAACCCGATTCACGTGGATGAGAATTCAAATGAGGAGAATGACGTTGACGATGAAACCATGTCAGGTAATATTCATGAAATTGAGGTTTTATTGACATCTCTTAAAAAAAAAATAAGCGTCTTGAAAACATTGTCCGAATTTGTTTAACAATTTATTAGTATTACCATTTTTGTAAGTATAACCATAGATATTAAAGATATATGGTAATAAATCCGATACAAATCGGACACCGTTGGTATATTTGGGCGATGTCCGATTAGTGTCGGATCTACCGGGTTCCTTGATTAAGAGTTAATATGGTCCACCACGTCGTTCTCAAACGACATGCAATAGTTGCGTCGCTGTCACCGGATTCTTTTGTTTGTAATGTGCTGATGTTGATAACTGATTGAAACTTAATAACAAAATTGCAATTACGAAAGTACTCAATATTATAAATGGGATCATTTGTGTCTTTAATGGTTTCTTTATTTTGTCCTCTTATTCAAAAGTAAGATCTATTTATTCTGGACTCTTTACTATCAATCAACAAAGAAGTTTTAGTTTTAAAAGACAACGGGATTGTGGTATATAGTCTCCCTTGCGATACCCTTGAAAAGATATGGCGGAGCAACTGAATGGTCGGCTCATATTGGCGGCGAGAGTCGTTATCTTTCATTTAATGTCGAAGAAAGACTTCATCGCAAAAGTTCACGCTACTGCTACATCACACGAGCCTTTCAGAACAGTTTACCGTAAAAAGTAGATTTTGCTAACTTAGTACAATATTTGCATCGATTATAACTACCGTCTCGAGTGCATTCTAAAAAAATATAACTTGAACTCTTTAAAATACTGTATATTATTGCAAGTTGGATTGGATAAAACTTATTTAGCCCACCACTGCTACGTTTCACCAAAAAAAAAAAATCGTGCTAATTACTTTACTACAGACCTTCGTCATTTTATAAAAGCTGAAAGTTCTTCTATGTGTGTCCCTAGTACAGGTAAGAATGATCCCCAAACATGAAGCTGAGGCAGCGGTGGCTTTGGCAGATAACAGGCAACAAAGGTATGTAAAATTCCATCTCAAATTCGTCATAATATAAAACTTGATTTTTTTATATTTGATTTATAATAATATCAAAACTCGCGTTGCTCATTGCCAGACAGTTAGTATGGTTCCAACCCTCTGCCGGACACCCCTAAACTATTATGATTTATAATTATACTTACGTTATATTATAAAACCTAAATTTAATATATAATTTTTTGGGAGCCTATTAAACTATGTTTATATAGTAGCCGGACAGTTTCGAAGGTTCTATCATCTTGCCAGGCGCATTCAAAGTGAGCAGTAATCAGGAGAGCAAGGAGCGTATACAGTAACTAGTGCGAATGAAGCAGAGCGCTTAGTCTATTGCGGGATTTCACTGCGCACCCATTGTTATTAATTTCAAATTTTGCAGTTTATTTTTTTCTTAATCCAGAAATTTCATTAATTAATTTTTACAATTTCAATAACAAATATTTAAAATAATACTGAGTAAAATGTTTCTCATACAATGTCAATCATATCGAAAATCTAATAATTTAATTGATATTATTTTTCATTTTTAAGAAGTTTATTATTGTCAATGCTATTAAAATTATAAAGCCAATGAAACAAAGTAAATCAAATATTAGTGTTTATTATACCAAAGGATACATTTTTTTAAGATAAGAAATTTACAGAGAAATTAATTTATTTTAATTGAATCTAAATATTTTCATTATTTTCATCGTTATCGCGCGCTCACTAAATCGGTCCACACGTTAGCAGTTTAAACGTCGTAAGTGCTGCGAGTACAATTCGGACCGCCTTTGAATGCGTCTGGCAAGATGATAGAACCTTCGAAACTGTCCGGCTACTATGTAAACATGGTTTAATAGGCTCCCAAAAAATTATATATGAAACTTAGGTTTAATAATATAACGTTTAGTTACTGTATTCGCTCCTTGCTCTCCCGATTATTGCTCACTTTGAATGCGTCTGGCAAGATGAGAGAACCTTCGAAACTGTCCGGCTACTATATAAACATAGTTTAATAGGCTCCCAAAAAATTATATATAAAATTTAGGTTTTATAATATAACGTTTAGTTACTGTATTCGCTCCTTGCTCTCCCGATTACTGCTCACTTTGAATGCGTCTGGCAAGATGATAGAACCTTCGAAACTGTCCGGCTACTATGTAAACATAGTTTAATAGGCTCCCAAAAAATTATATATGAAACTTAAGTTTTATAATATAACGTTTAGTTACTGTATTCGCTCCTTGCTCTCCCGATTACTACTCACTTTGAATGCGTCTGGCAAGAAGATAGAACCTTCGAAACTGTCCGGCTACTATGTAAACATGGTTTAATAGGCTCCCAAAAAATTATATATGAAACTTAGGTTTTATAATATAACGTTTAGTTACTGTATTCGCTCCTTGCTCTCCCGATTACTGCTCACTTTGAATGCGTCTGGCAAGATGATAGAACCTTCGAAACTGTCCGGCTACTATGTAAATATAGTTTAATAGGCTCCCAAAAAATTATATATGTAACTTAGGTTTTATAATATAACGTTTAGTTACTGTATTCGCTCCTTGCTCTCCCGATTATTGCTCACTTTGAATGCGTCTGGCAAGATGATAGAACCTTCGAAACTGTCCGGCTACTATATAAACATAGTTTAATAGGCTCCCAAAAAATTATATATTAAATTTAGGTTTTATAATATAACGTAAGTATAATTATAAATTATAATAGTTTAGGGGTGTCCGGCAGAGGGTTGGAACCATACTAACTGTCTGGCAATGAGCAACGCGAGTTTTGATATTATTATGAATCAAATATAAAAAAATCAAGTTTTATATTATGACGAATTTGAGATGGAATTTTACATACCTTTGTTGCCTGTTATCTGCCAAAGCCACCGCTGCCTCAGCTTCATGTTTGGGGATCATTCTTACCTGTACTAGGGACACACATAGAAGAACTTTCAGCTTTTATAAAATGACGAAGGTCTGGCACTCACGGGCTCTTGGACCATAGTCATTAGTCGTGCATTGTCGTGTTGTCATGTATGTAATTTGTTTTGTTTGTAATTCCTTAAATGGGATGAAACCCAAAGATTTTAATTTAAATCCACATCTTAAGAATTTAACAAGTTTTTTTTTGTTTAAAATTTATACCTATATTGTGCATGCTTATTAAAAATTACTCTTGACGGGGTCTTTTTAAATTTTAACCCTTCACCGACACTTAGACCAAGCGTCGGTGAAGGTCGATAGGTGAACAGTTATGACTTCTTTGCGATAGACAAGCTATTATAGGTGTAAGTCAATCTTGACCTGTTCTTTTACCAAAATGTACGTTATATATTTATTAGTATTTTAATATAGTTTTAATTTTTTATAATAATGCGTCGTTACAAGAGCGGTATAAACCGAACTTTCGAGATCGATGTCTTTTATAGAGGGCTCAACGCCAATATGGGTACCGATCGTACCGAGGTATTCCATTCGTATCCACCGTTCCACTAGTATTTCCCGCTACAATTACTCCGAACCCGAACCTCTTTCCCGAATCCGTCCCAATCCTGAGTGGTGTCCCAGAGGGCTCGTCGGCGTCGTCGGCGTGCTCGTGGTGCGGGCTGGGCGAGGCGCGGCGGAGGCGGGCGCGGCGCCGGCCACCGCCCTACGCGCGCGGCTCTCACGCGCACGCGCCGCTCAACGCGCGCCGTGCGCACGCGCCGCACCACGCGCCGCACCACGCGCCGCACCACGCGCCGCACCACGCGCGCTAACCCGCCGCTCCTCCCCGGGACTCCTCCGATATGTCCTTCCTCGAGTATCCTTCCGATCACCTTCATCGCCTCGAACGCTGGTACGATGCCGTCGACGGTACGGCTCGACGGCGCCGCCGACGCAGTGTAGAGGGGTGGGCTCCGCGGGGACTCGGCGGCGTGGCGCGACTCTCTAAGGATGGCGACGGGGTGTGGAACTTCTCGCCGTAGAAGTGCGTTTCGTATTTTAACCTTCGAGGGAAGTTCCGTGAGCCGTCGCCGCTGTCTTTAAAATATATTACGGCTTATCGTCGCCGGTATGAGTCCGACTAGGAGGAGAGCCTCTCCGGTAGTCAATAATATTATCCAATAAAGGATGTCCCGCCCTTGCGTCTTTTCATTTAGAGTAGTGTCGACGTACGCCTCTACTTTTACGTAAGTACCATCGAGTTACGGATTGTATGTTTATTGGTAAACTCGACTATGTTCACCTAGATGATGTCACCCTGGTAAAATAATTCGACATAAGCGGGAGGCCTTTGTTCCCCTTAAAAATGATACATCTAGGCATTCACCTGGATATTTCAAAAGTGACTTTTGATTCATCTGGTGTACTTCTATCACCTACCTGAACCGTAACAAAGAAGGCTTTCAAATTTACAGACAACTTAAAATTGCAAATAGTTAAGTTTAAATCAATTTGTTATTGGTGGGTTAATCAGTTCACTTCTTGTGGGTCTAATAAACCTTGAATATTAAGTTATCTGTACATTTTGCAAGTTTTTATTACAATGTCTGAGATCACCCAGATGAAATAATTGTCAAATTACCTTGGTGAAATTCTTCGAAAGTGAAATGAGAATATCAAGAAATCTACTTTATTTACCTGGGTGATATCAATCACGTTCAGATAGTGGAGTTTATCTACAGGTCCTTCAATCAAATTGCCGTAAACGTATCGCTCGTACGAATGAACCCCATACGCGTACTTACCAACGTATAAAACCATAAAGAATTGGGGTTTAATTTTTGACACCATAAAACACGATTAAAGAGCAATACGATTATGACAGAAATAAAGCATCTCCTGAACGGATGATATATATTAGTTCAACCGGATTGTCGATCGTCAGCCGTCGTGGCCGCGAGGAAGACGTTTTACCGACGAAGGACCTCTTCGAGCGGTCGAGTCGAATGCACTATGTACTTTAGGCGAGAACGACATCGAGGCGGCTCACGCGCTGGGGGCGGGCGCGGGCGCGGGGGCCGCGGCGCGCGCGGGGAGCGGGGAGAGCGCGGGCGGCGCGGACATCCTGCGGCGCCTGGTGTGCGCGGTGGCCACGCGCGGCGTGACGCCGGCCGGCACGGACGGCTCGGCGCCGCCCGCGCACGCGCCGCACCGCCACGACTACGACCCGCAGCTCTCCACGGCCGCGCACACCGACATGCTGCTGCTCAATCTCATGCGGATGAACGGGCTCACGCCTAAACACTCTCGACACGGTGAGTCCAGTCTTACTTACGATCTTTTTTAAATATTCAAACCGACTGTCTTTAAAGTTTTACTTCGTCCTTATATAAGTTGTGCCAAAGATAAATCTGACGTATTATTTTTAATTTAATTTTCAGTAATTGTAAGGCTCTAACGAGCGAACTAACCGCTGCACACTAGATCGACGTGCATAGTGTTTCTCCACGTTTCTCTGTAACTTTAGCTAGACAAAAATAATTTTAAATTGTTTGTACACTTTTTACTATCTTATAATAAATATCGAAGCGTGGAATAGGAAAGTGATCTACATTTTTCAAATTTATGTGTTGATATCCCAAAATAATAACAAAACAGATAGTGGTACTTTTTGTAATACATCTTACGGTGGATGTGGTAGGGAAAATTTATTTACACACTTAGTAGTTACAGCTATACAAACAAGAAAACAAACAGCCAATGTCAAATACTCATTTATATGTAACAGAATAAAGTCACTGCACAAGACAAAACAAGATAGCATCAGTATGCATATTACAGGCACAGATACACTTTGATACTACACACATATATACATACAATACCTACTCGAACGCACTTTGGCTGATTAAAACTTTTGTTTGAAAGTACAAAAAAGGATCATTTAAATAAACCACTTATTTAATGTCAGTTAGTCAATGTTATATGCCTATGATGTTCCAGGCGGTAAGCGGCAGTGGAGTAGGCAGTCGGGCAGTCCGCAAGGCTCGGTGTGCGGCGGACGACGCAACTCATCGGGAGGGACGGGAGGTGCTGTCCGTCGCCCGCCCGCAGCCACCGGCTCCGCGACACGCTCGCGCCGCCTGCCGCAGGCGCCGCACGCGACGCACTCGCACTCGTCGCACTCGCACGCGCACACGCACGCGCCCCTCTCGCCGGGACAACTCGCTCGAGGATCCGACCACTCCCACTCACGTATGTACTCTTCTTATCGAATCTACGGTGCTTACCTATACCCCGCGCGACAGCCTGCTTTGTAAGTCATATAAGCGTCAGTGATGGTAGGACAAATTATGAAAATAAAATCGAATTAATGAATGAATCTCGCGTAGATGCAATATTATTTATCACATTTTAATTTTTGGAATTATTATTAAACGATGTCTCGGCATTCCTTCATCTCAATTTAGATAATTTTCTTATTTGGTAACGACGACGCAATGTACAAAGTTCAGTGTAGAAAATATAACTGCTAACGTTGAAGTCTGTAGATACAAGCAGAATTTACTTTGTCATCATATTTTTATCGGTAGTACGATTACTGCAATATAAAACTTCGTAAAATCCTGTCACGCATTGTTTTTACAAATTGTTAATTAGCTATCCAAAACATTCTTTAGATATTTTTGGATTTTAAGTGACGGACGTTTAAAAAGAAAGTATTGACACATTAATCAAACCACATCTTCTAAGTAATCCAGTTCCAAGAAATTGTTGTTTTGGTTCAAGGCTTGGAACTGGACTAGTCAGGGTGCGGACACAGATCAGTGCGTCACTATTTTCTTGAAGTAAATGAAGAACTACACATCATCACAACATCAAGAACTACAATGTAAAAAAAAAGAGAGATATTTCATAAGCACTGTAAGAAATTTATATGAAATGAGTGATATGTGATATATGAAGGGTGGGTCAAGAATTCGTTAACATTTGAATCTAACGTCCTGCGTAAATAAATGCTACGCGGGGCATGGGGAGGAGTCTGACCACTAGCTCGTTTCTCGGAAATTTTATTGCAATGAATCCCTTCACGGGGCCGCAGCGCGCTTACTGTGTGAAACAATTTTATTTAAACAACAGTTCGCTTATTACTGTGAGACATTTAGTTACAAGATTTAATCCATTTCTATTTTATACTACACAAGGTGTTTTGTTATACATGTTATTTTTGAATATTTATTATTTTTTTTATGAAACCTAACAATAAAATGCTTTTTATATTAGCAGTTCTAGTACATTAAAGTGTATTTAAAGTGCAATGTGGTTGTGCACAGCGGGTCGGGGCGGGACGCCGCCGGGCACGCCGGAGTCGCCGCTGCACGACTACTGGCCCTCCGTGTCGTCCGTCAGCGACAACGATGACGTCGATGTCGTGCTCGATTACAACGTAAATAACGATGTTACACTTAATGTAATGCATTCTCTTTTTTACATTTATTTTACGCGGCGCAGGTATCGTTTGAACAGATCCCTCCTATCTCAGGCGCAGAGTGGTACACCGTGTGGTTTTAGTCGGTCCGATTCCGACACACCACACCGCCGCAAACCCCGGTGGGTGACAGCCCGAAGGGGTTTCCACACTTTAAAAAAAAAAATATCGTTTAAACGTCGACCGTACTGTACTATTTTAAAATATATAGAAATTTCAATTTTAAGTTAAGTTAATACACCTGTCACTTTTATTTTATAGTTAACGATTTTGCTTTTATCATCGTACCTTTTATACTAAAGTTTTTCAAGTCGCAAAAGCGATAAAATATGCCGACTAACATTCTAGGTTAACGTAACGATTGTGAGTTTTTAGTATAAGATATAAAAGATAAGATGTATAAGATAAGGAGCACGATCAATTTAAAAGATATTCTTATTACTATATTATTTGTGTTCATAATGTGATCAACGATTGCGGTTTAATAATTATTATTTATTTCAAAACAGTTTATACTGTAAATATCAAGCTTGAAACCTGTATTGAAAAGACCTTACAACCATACGTAGATGTGTCTCTAAAGGTTATTATGAAGTTTCTACCCTATTGGCCTTTGCATTTTCCTGCTATGATTATTATTTTGATGCCGTATATTTGCCAATATGTGGATCCGCAACCACGCACACAATTTTTTTGGGCACGCAAAAAAATTGTGTGGCTGGTTGCGGACGTTTTTGGAGTCCAGTTCTTAATGATAAATTGTTTTAACGACAAAATTGATGCAGTTAGTGGAATCAGTTTAACTGCTACTATGAAAGCAGATGGGTTCTGGCATTTTCTGGCCACTCGCAATATTAACCTACCATTGCATTTTCTATAAGTCAGTTGGATCGGTTCTACTACTATGCAAACAGTTCGGTTCTGGTATTTTTCATATCGATATTGGACATGTGTACATCTCCTGTAAGAAGTTTTGAGAGTTGATAACTTTGCTTTTAACTTGACATTCTGCCAAATGGACACTGAGAATTAGTCATTCTGTGATTAAACGTTTTCGTAGTCGTGCGGCCTACACATGACAACGGATCTATTGTGCCACCATGTTTCTGTTTTAACGTTATAGAACTAATCAGATAGGGGTTTTATTATAAATATTTTGTTACAGTGCTGCTAAAATATTTTTACCTAAAATGTACTCCTAATATAACAGGACACGCTGTTCGACATGCTGCTGAACAGCCTGTCCATCGACAGCCCCGGCGGCAGCGGGGCGGGCGCGGGGGCGAGCGCGGGCGCGCCGGGCGGGGCGGGGCGCGCCGCCACGCCGCCCGTGGCGCCCTGGAGCCCGGCGCCGGCGGAGCGCGGCGAGCGCGCGGATTGACCAGGGCGCCGCAGCCGAACCGCGTGCCGCTACCGCCGAGAGTACCACCACTGAGCGCCGACCCCCCCCCGGCCCCGTTTACGTTCGCGCGTCTCCCGCCGCAGGCGCGGCTCGACCCAGACTTTCTGCTTTCGTGTCGAATGTGCGGTAGTTAGACGTCGGATCTCGGTGGAGCTCGTGCGCCGGCGCGAGCTCCGACGATCAGCTGAAACTCAAAATTTAAAGGATCTCTTATATTTATTTGTAGTCGTTATTTTGTATTTATCAGTACGATGTAAAAATAGGGTGGACCGAACCTCGCGGCGCCTACCAAAAATATTAGAGTGCTATTTTTGTTCTATGGTTATATATTTTTATAATTAGGTAACTCCTTCGGCGAGGTCGGTCGATAGATACTATGCTTACTTTTGTCGCATTTAATTTCTATTAATTGATAGCTTACGTTGTTCTGTTTGAATTTTTTTATTGTGAGATATAATGATATTTATTTGTTATAAAATACTCAACTTTTGACTTCAAACTTACTTTAGGGCTGAAGAGCTACTGATGTGCTCATAGGATTATATTAATGTATTAACGACCAAGTTTATAACTCGCATTTTATGACAATTAGAAACTCGATAAGGTAGTTGACACAGAGATGATAAGTAAACTGGAGGCAATACAAGTGGTACATCTTAAATTTTCCAAATTGTGAAACTCGTCATTTCGAGCCATAAACAAAGACCATATTTATGATCAGTTGTTTAGCAATTCATGAACGGTACCGTGTAAATGTTGATTCATTCAACATTTACACGGTATCTTTTATAGTGTTACTGATGGAATCCTAGCTTGTTTTACACCCATAAACAACATATTACTTTTTTTTTTCCTATACAATGAAAATGTCAACTACCTGTTTGAGTTAATAATTACAAACAACGCTTAGTGTGCTTTTCATTGTTCGGTCTCAACCTGACTTAGTTATCTGTGCATAAGTATTTAATGGTTAGATTGACATTATTGACAGTTCAAAGAGTGTGATTCATTTAAGGTAATGAGAGACAAGTAGTGAGTAGTCTGAAGCGACATGTTTTGTGTATTAGCCAGTTGAGAATATTATACTTAAAATATATTATTGAATTAACTAATTTGATGTCATTAGTTTTACGTTAGTCAAATTAGTAAATATTACAATTCCATGGGTACAACTTACTGATTATCCGTAACGATGTTTGGCGTAAATTATATTTTTGATTCCCTATGAAGTTGATGTGTTGATGTTATGATTAATGGAATTTAATATGATTAAAATGTCATGAGAAGGATGTTGTATTTATTGTTCTATGTTTGAAGAGAAATTACTCCCAAGCTGCAACGGCTGTACCGTTCGCTGAACCACCACGTTTAGGTTTCCGCCTTCCACAATGTCTCACTGGGACATTAGCACTAAAAATAATGTCATCTTTGTGTATAATGTACTAATTTTGCGCTGGACCGACGGCTTTTCGTGCTCCGAGATACGGGATCAGGACCCCAACTTCCAAACTCCGAGCTGTTATTAAGTACTTCTGTAACCAGAAAAACTCAAAAACTTTGCGACGCGACCCGGCAATTGAGCTCGAGACATCTTGATCGGAAGTTGCATACGCTAATCGTTAGACCAACGAGGCAGTTAAATTATAATAAATAATTAACAAATACCTATTCCACGCCAAAAGACTATATCCGGGCAACAGAACTTGATTTCGGTAAACTTACGTTCCGTTACAGTTGTTAGTTACTTTCATAAATTGTCAATTAACAAAAAACTTTCTTGGCTAGTTGGCTTTAACATTTGTCTATTTAAGAAAAATATTAGTAAAAGATATTAAAATAACAAAAAGAAATCATGTGAAGTGAAAATTTTTAATTTTTACCAACAATTTAAGAAAAAAAATGCTTAGGTACATGAAGTAGAAATTCAAAAAAACCGAGGGGTTCGAAATTTGAATTTGTTTTTGCCGCGTTTTGTTAGGAGTTTGTTCAATGATAATAATTTGAAATCGGATGTGTTTAGTGTCGCAGTGTTGTGTATCATTATATAGCAGATAATAAACTGTTAGAAATACGGCCTTGGCCAGTGAAGCACCCAATCCTGGTAAAGTGAACTCGTTGGAACTTTACTGATGATGTAGCTTATCAATATTCTCGTAAATAATACACAGGGAAAACTTACACATCACAGGGTTCCTAACAGAAGACTAATCAACCTCACTGGTAAGTGGCTAAATTATTCTTTTATACCACTCCGCGCAATCGCGAACGGTTTGGGGTCGTGGGAGAACCCAAACAGAAACTATCAATATTAGAAAAGAAATCAAAACAACAATTTATTCTATGCTAACTCGAATTTTAAATAAATATTTTTTTTTTACGTGAAGTTACTTAAAACATATTTCTTTATATATTTAAAAAAATGTGAAGAAATATAGAAAAATAACGAAGTTACAAATTTTATACAACGCTAAGTCCAGGTATTTTTTGAAGTCACTAGGCTTAAATATGTCAGTTATTGTTAGTGAAGTTGACACGGGGAAGGGTCGGGTTACAGTGCGTTTAACGCTACGCTAACACTAGTCGGCATAATTTAACACCTTCGTAAACACTGGTTTGTAAAATGCGCTACTTAGCGAAAATTACTGAATAAATAATTATGTAAAAATCTGTGGTAATTGGATTATTGTTTGAATAATTATATGATCTTAATAAATGTATTATAGGTCGAAATTGAGACTTGTTGTGGACGTATTTTCGCCATTCAAGGGACATGGAATATAGGACAGTACTAGTGTACTACTTGTATATACCTATTGTAACTCGAATATACCAAATAATTGATTCGTGGCTTTCTATAACACGTCACAATTGATGAATTTATTCAGCAACATATTCAACGTACCTAATATTTATTTACCAAAGGTATTTTAATTTCATCTAAAAACCTCTGTCAGTATTAACTGTACTAAGTAACCCTTCTTTTCTGTCCCCACTAATGACCATTTCAATAGTATTGATAATATACCCATATATTCATTCTATTATGGTTTTTCATAATCTTCATAAATTTTAAACGATACTTTGGATCCGACTTCTTAGCAAGTTACTGAAAATAGTCCATCAAAAAAAGTTTTTGCGATTCCTATAAAGATATCGGGCTGTAATTTAAGTTCCTCGCCTGTAACGTTCAGTGACAGCAATTATTCTATAGAATAATTGTTTTTAATTATTCTATAGTATTTTTAGGGTTGATACTACGTATCTTGGGTATAGAAAAGACTAATACCGGTCTCCAACGTCGTAAACTTGGAAGTAAGAAGATAAACGTTTGTATAACATAGCAACAAGTATTAAAGTTAGTTTATCGCCGTAATCACCGTCCACGGTGTCCACTACCATTAGTTGTAGTGTGCAAATTATGAAACGAAGCTCGTATTAATCTGCTTGATTAGTTTTAGACTACTGGTAATCACACGAAACAATGGGAAATCGAAAAATAAAGAGACTACCACTACCATTTAAAAACTTTGCCACACGTAAACACTAACTTAGAAATGGTGTCCGTACGAAAGTGGTTTTCAGCCGAAACCGAAACTGAATCGTAGCTTTCAACCATACACTCAGTTTCGGCCGAATCGAAACCGAAACTTACTTAAACATTTAAAAATTACTGTTAGAAAATGAAATGGTTGCCTGTAAGAGATTGCCAATGGGCGATAAGGCCGCCACTTGTACTTCTTTAGCTTTAAGTTACTTATAAATTTGATCTGGTGTACAATAAAGAGATATATTATTATTATTATATTATTATCTTGTCGACCCTCGTCGACTTTTCCTTTCTGTGCCAATCGATTAAAACCTGGTAATTCACCACCAGCGCACATGTTGCCTTCCCACTTTTATCCTGTGATTTTTAAAGTGCTGCATTACTTCTGCTTATTTTGTAGCGGCTAAGAGTGAAGCGTTGATTGTCTGGCTAGGTGAACTAATTAAAACGTGTGTCTTCCATTCAAATGACACAATAATAAACCCATTTCATTTGACTCGAGTCAAGTTAAAGCAATAACAGTCAACGTGGGAAGTTACCGCGCCGCGTATAGTCAAATATAGTCGCCTGAGGTCAATGTATTATATGTATAACTGTATTTACACATGATGTTGTAAATTATGAAAACATAAAATTTGTCCTGTTTCTAAGCCATTGGATAGTTTTCATTCCTACCCCAGAATAAAGTCTGTATGTTAATCGCTTACATACAAAACATAACTTAAACTCAATGCGATTAACAATGGACGGTGCTGTGGAATCATTTCCTTTTTTTATGGTTCCGCGCGCGCCTCCACCCCGGCCTGCTTCTGCTAATTGTATAGGACCCATTAGTTTGTTAACATTCATTGATTGACATTGAGTCCAAAAATAGTTGGAGACAAGAATCTGTCATTATTTTTTTACTCTTTAGTGCATTTTTCTTGTAAAACATTTTCTGCTTGAAGCCGGTTCTTTCTGTTTACTGAAGTTTTGTTTATTTCCAGATTTTTAGTGAATTGTGTAGTTCTATAATTTTATTTGTGCGAAAATGAGCAGGCCTACTAAATACGTTGCTCAAATAACGCAAACGAAGATAAGAAGCACCGCCTAACTTAAAATAAGATAACTGCCTATAGAGCCATTTCCAAAAAAAGTGAATAACGCATAAAAAAGTGAGCTTACTTGAATATACGGCTTGGACATTGTTTTATTCTGAAATTCTAATACTTAGTTACTGTTTGATTAACAGTTTGTTGCGTACTTTGTTAAGTTTTATAGTTGCATAAGACCAAGAACTTCAGCGAGGATCTTCAGAATATTATCACAAGTGTTTAGGAAAAAATATTTTCGTTGGTATTTTTGCAAAGAAATTTTTATTTTTTCATTTATGATATATTTCAATTACGTATTTAAAGATTCTTAAGCCTCTGTTTTGTTTATAGGGTGGACACATATACATACACTGAAGATAAAATTATATATATATATATATATATATATATATAAATAATAGTAATAATTTTATATAATAATTTTATAATATAATTTTTATAATATATATATATATATATATATATATATATATTTAAGCCAGGATCAGTGACTCGAGGTTATCTTTAAAAGTGTTTGCAGAACGTTTCAGTTCTATGACTTCGAGGTGAACGCACCTCGAAGTCATGTGTAGCCTTTCTGTAGTACTAAATTGCGATCAGTAGTCGTGTCCAAAAGCTGGGATAAGTAGTGGAATAAGGAAATAAAAAAAATACTTAATGTGCAAAATAAAAGACATTTCAATTGATTCAATATTTTATTTTCATTGCTCCAAAATATACACAATGACAAATATTGAAAATCTGGATTGACCCACATTTGCAAAATGTCTTGAAAGGTGTTTATTTGAATTTTATAGCTGATTACACGAAGAACATGAATAGATTAATTGAATACAAATCTGTTGCAAGCAGACACCCGGGTCCGTCGCTCGGCGGACATATTTGTCTTTTAACGTGTAACGAGCGGCGCTCCGCTCACTACTGCATCTACGGGCTACGTACAATGCGATTCAGTAAAATTAGTAAATTCACTGTTCCTACATTAAATGATATATTTACAAATAAAACTTTAAAAGGAACGCTTTGCAAACATTCAACAAACTTGAGATCGTCTTAACGTAAAAGATGGTATAAAATTTTAAAAAGATAAAGAACGAAAGTTTAAATCATCCATTTTGTCGACGAAATTATTTACAATAATAATTACACTTCTTTTTATAAATTGTGCCGAATCACGTTTTACATCTCTCACAAAATAAATAACAATTGAATTTAGCCTAAAATACTTCTTTGATAAACAAAACAATAAAAAATAATTGCATTCAACAAAGCTACGATAACAAATTTAATATAAATTAAAAATATAAGAAATGTACAATTTTTACAAAGCTAAGAGGGATCACGTTTATTATTATCACTGTAATGTAGTGCTTTTGTTAGTCGCAGTTAACTGGAGCCGATGTTGCGTACACGTACATAAACACAATATATGTATAACGTATTGTTATCATAAGTGAATAGTTTTAAAATTACATAATACGTAATGCATACAATATTTACAATTTCAACAGCTCATTTATATTTCCTAACTGAAATCGAAGCGTTTACAATCTACAGGGCTCTGACAATAGGTATAATCTAATTAATCATCGTCGTACACTCACACATGTTTTGTTGTCAAAGGGCGACACAGGGTAACTTTAATTCGTACAAGTTATCTACATTATAATTGAGAATTGTGCATAAAATTCAAATCAGCTAAAAATCTATTGCGAAGGCAAGTAGGTGATGTATGCATCTCTTGTATAAATACATTATTTTATTAACTACTATTTTGAAACTCTTGTAGGGCCTAAATTAACTCTTATTTAACTTACATCTAAGTGGTGTTACAGTAGCGTGGTCAGAATATCTCCTACCCGTTGGGTATCAAATCACTTATCATACGAGTTAAACATTAAGCCCGCGGGCACCATAACTACAGTGTTTTATAGTTTGCTCGAACAACCTACAAGAACCACTAATTTTATTATGCATATTGTTTTGCACTTTTGCGTCCACACCACCGCCTCATACATGTTGTCATGTATGTACGAGAGGGAGGGTTTGTACGTGCCATGTACACACTAATATATAACAATTACATTGGAAAGTGCGACATCGTTTCCGTTGATATGGTCTGTTGCTTCGTTGATAACGAGAACATCTTAAATCCTTGCATTCCGACATCGATTCGTTCCTTCACTCTGATACGCTCCGCGCATGCATTATTCTGTCACTACATCAGTTTCATATCATTCTTTGGCATTATTTAGTGAGCATTTCCACTAGAATATTGAATTAGTGAATTGCCGATAATTCCCATCTAGTCAACGCTAATAAAACGTATTGCACTACTGAATTCATAATTTCAATTGAAACATTTTCGTTGTGATTTAATTATTTGTAGATATTTTTAGTATAGCCGCTATGAGCTATTTCTCTGTTGCAAGATAATGTTTCATAAATGTTGTATTTTCGCATAGAATTTCTAACTCTCAACATGCTATACAAAGCAATAAAAGACTCTGAGTATTATCCTTCGTAATATTATACAATATAGATAGATATCTGTGACCTAATCTACTCAGTCAATTGAATCGAATCAAATAATAGCCTCTCTCGAAAGTAAGTTTCGGACCGTCAACGACGACGCGATAACGGGCATGGCGAATCAGACTCGTACCAGACGGTTCGGGACGGGACGACGCATCACCGTCCCGCCGGGATAGATCCTGACATATGGAAACGTTCGCCGGGCAGCACAGAAGAAGACTATCTATAGAGCACCACTCGAACTATAGGCACCGGGAGGGGGTCGCAACTAGGGAGACGAGTACTCGTCGAAGGCCGGGGCCGGACGCGGTCACACGTGCGACTCGAGCGGGTGGCGCGGCGGGGGCACGAGCGACGTCGGCCACGTGAGGTCGGGCGACGACGTGCGCGTGTGGCGCGCGCTCCAGCCGTCCTTGTCGAAGTCCTTGGTGCCGCCCACCGTGTGGCGCCGCTTGATGCCGCGCTCCGGCATGCCGTTTTTGCGCTTCAGCTTGGTGCTGCGGCAGCCCGCCGCCTCGCGCCGGCGCAGCGTGGGCGAGCGGCAGTTGACGCTCTCCGAGCGCAGCACGCGCCCGCGCTCGGGCGAGCGACCCAACGACGACGAGCGCTTCAGTTTGGCACCGGCGCCGTCGTCGGGCGCGGCCGCCGCGGCTCCCTGCCGCCGGTCGAGCGCTACGCTGTGGCGCTTGCCGTCGAGCGGCGGCGCCGGCTCGGCGGGCGCGGGTGCGGCGGGCTCGCTCTCCTGTCGCCGCGGGCCGCCGCAGTTCTCCTTTTCGGAGTCGTCGTTGTCGTCGCGCGCGTGCCGCCGAGGGCGCGGCCACACGCGCGACTCGGGCTCGTCGGCGCTGGAGGAGGAGGAGTGGCGGTGATCGCGCGCGAGCCACGCGGTCTTGAGGTCGTGAGCGCGCGCGGCGGGCGACACGCGCTCGTCGCGCTCGCTGTTCGCGTCGGAGGGCGACGACGCGCTCGACTTAGTCTCGGCCTCGTCCTGGCACTCGTCCGCGTAGGGAATGCTGCCGTCGTCGAGTGGCGACGAGTTGTTCAGTGTCCGCAACTTCTGATCGAACGTGCTGGTCAGAGACGACACGAGGTCTCCCGTTCCTGCGGATCGCAGTGTATGATTAAATCGAGTCAAACTCGGGGCGCACGTTAGGCACAGACGAAAGCGTGTTAAAGAACTGAGGCGACGTTATGTGACGGTTAAGTGACGAATGAGTGATGATGTCGTATATATACAGTAGAAGGCGGTATGAGAGTTGCGACGCCGGCTTACGACTAATATGTTAAAGCCGTGCTCTAACAGCCGCCCACGAAAAGCGTTAGTTCGTCGCTATATTTGTTCACATCCATTCCAGTCGATTTTATGACGGTGTCGCTTCCACAGAACTTTTAAATATTACTGAGGCGGTAACGACACGCCATAATTCGACACACGCATATAAACAAACAATTGTACGTGTTAACGGGCATACACGCACACATTTGCAACACACTCTCACATTCCTATACCTTTTGATGTGGACAAAAGAAAGGGATTGCTCTGTATCTCTGACGTCAGTACTGGAGACCTAATGGGGCAAATAGCGGACACTTGTAATACAGGTGTAAATTGTACTAAATACCAAAAGAAGTCCCCATTCCCGTCAGGTGGACTAAGGTGTAGCGGAAAGTTTACGTACCATCTATGGAGAAATTGATCTCTTGTCGACCGCGGCCCAGCGCTGCAATTGTCTCGAGTTCGATTCTAAAAGTAAGCAGACAGAAACATTTCGTTAATAAACTTGGCTTTTCGAAATGTACGTAACAAATTTTAGATTAGACGTGCAATAAAGGTTACACTTACTTATTTACATCATTCTGTGTCCTTTTAACATATTTATGGTTTAACCCGTCATAGTCCGCCAAGGACGTGGTTAGATGATGTGGGGGAGAGGTGAGGGGTGAGGGCGGGGGCGAGGCGCCGGGCGAGTCCCGCTTGTCCTCCACCTTTTTGTCGGGTTTGGACCGCGGCTTGCGCTGGATCTTGCGGTTTGCCGCGGATATAATTGATGAGACTATGTCGCGGGTCGATACGTCTTTGCCTAGAAATCATAAAATATTTTTTTTAAATAAAAACAAGTGTTACTAACAGAAAATTTAAATAAATCTATCCTGCGTCAGTTGTAGTTCCAATTTCTTCTAAATAAAATACTTAAACAAGAATTTCTCTTGAAATAATATAGGTACGGTGTCGAATTATCATTGCCTCACCTTCAATTTTCTTAACATTATGTATAAGGAGGTCTCGTGAGGGCGCAGGCGCGGGGGATAGCTCGTCGGCCGTCGGTGGCGGCTCCGTAGGTGGTTCACCTTCCTCTTCTTCGAAATACCATTCATACTGTGAAATATAGTGGAACTTAGAACACGTTTTTTCAAATTTCTTATTTTATCTTCTTAAACTTTTATATAGTTACAAAAAAGTGATTTCATTATTATACTCACGTGTGTTAAGAAAGATTCGATGATGCGACATTGGCTGGACATGTCATTAACCATGGCCAGCATATCGTCACTGGCCGCTCGGACCAACGTTGGGCCGAACACGATGGCCAAGTTGCGCGCTTCCATCTTGTTGAAGGAGGAATGTGCGACCACTCTGCGCAAATGTTGGATCAGGTACTTAAGTGTTTCGTAATGCGCTTCGGGTAGCGCGTGGACGAGCCGCCTAAGTTCGCGGGCACGTTCTGGAGATCGATCGGCAGCTACAAAATATAAATTTCATATTTATTTATGATTGTGTGAATAACGTAGGCTTGTTTACTGCAGTGGCTTAACCAACAGATATAGGATTTAGATTTATCTCATGCAAAGAACCTACAATGTAGAAAATTTCGATAAAATATGCACTTTGTCAAACAAATAAAATTTGTTTGGTAGAATTTGTTTGGCGCTCCTTGGGGGAGACCTTCGTTCGGCAGTGGATAGCGATAGGTTGATTTGATGTAGGAATAAAACGTACAATTTTTAAGTCCAAAACTATGTTTTTATAGGTTTCTGCCCAGTGTCGTATGAGACATAGAGCCTATCGAAATGTGAACAGTATGTAACTCCAGCATTTTCCACTGAAGAAAAAAAGGCCTGATCCCGACTTATTTACTTTACAAACTGGGTATAAAGTGAGGATCAAGTAGTAGTATGAATTTATGTAATGAATGTGACCTTGTGTGTATTGTATAAAAACCTGATATTTACTATAAACTTATCTAACAAAAATTTAATCGGTTTAATGCGTCACCTATAAAAGCCGGATATAAATCAGCGGTGAGCAGCGGGTCTGGTAGCCGTCGGAGGTAAGCCTTGAGTAAGCTGGAGGCGACGTGCACATCGGCCCAGCGCGGGTCGTTAGCCGGTGGGGGCTCGCCCCGGTCCAGTGCCGCCGCCAGGGCCGCCACGCCTGCGGCGTTACCCGGCACGCGGTACACGCCTACCGTGCGCAGACCGTACGCCTAAGAAACAAAAACTTGTCATATATCGCATGTGAGGTTAGAAACACAACCTATGAAAAATCAGAGTTGCTTCCAAAGAAGTTTATAAAAGAAGAAGCTCAAAGGAACGCGTGCTTCACATGTATACTGACCTCTACGGCGTGTGCAGGTAAGGTGACAGCCCTAGGTACACACGGATGGTCAGGGTCAGAAGGGCAGCGCTCGAGGGGAGCGCCGAGCCAGCCCGTGGCGGGCGCGGCCGCAGCTGTAGCGCCGCCGTGCATACGCCGCAACTGTTTCGCCATGCGTCCTTTCCATGTCTTGTTCTTAGGGGACGATGGCAGGGTAGGGGTCGGTGGGCCTGATAAAGTAAGTTTAATATTAATAAAAGTTATTTTGTACTGTCATCTGTACTGAGAAAGATGAAGGAGTTAAGATACTTAACATTTCTTTTTGAAGGTAAAGAAAACGTTGTAAAAGTTAAATGTCGTTAAAATATTATTTAGAATTCATTATGAAACAATTTGGTAATTTTCGGTATTATATGTATGTGTGTTCGTTCCTAAGACGTTCCGTTCTAATTTTCTATTTATGATAACATACCAGTAGGAGACCTATTCCTGCCGATTTTCTTAGTGCGTTGCGGCGGCAGAGGAGAAGGACAGTCTTGCTGCGGTGCAGTGAGGGGTGCGGGTGTAGCGAGCTGAGGTGCAGGCTCAGCAGGCGGTGGCTCTGCAGAATGACGCCGGAGAGCTGCCAGCCAACGTTGGGCGTCAGCTGCCCCTCCTTCGGCCTGAAATTCGAGAGCATAAGACAGTGTGTTAGCGAACGACGACTTTACTTTAAAGTATTTTGCATGAAAGCAGTTTCACAATGGAAATAAAAACAGGAGAATATGTGTATAAATAAATGTTTGACTCTCTCATGAAGAGTCACATTAATCCTACAGTATGCTGGAAATGCTCGGTACGTGAGCTTAACAAGATTAAGACGATTTGCAAATTGTTAAATATTAAAATAGCGATTACCACATTTTTTATAAAAGTTGTTTTTAAATACTTTCATAATTTTTCAAGAACCTTATTTACGATTGATTGTCATTTAAGCGTAACGTAAAAGTGTTTATAATGTTATTGAGGGACAAGCCAATAAGTGAAAATATGACTATATAAGTAAATCGTTAAAGAATATATCAGCGCAACGTGTAAATGCAGCTCAATTTAACTTAGTTCAAATACAGCCCAGTAACTTTAGTACTTGTGTTATCACCACATAGCAGTATAGTTACTGCTACACGGTGATAAAAGAGGTAGTCCACTTTCGGTTTTTTTTTTCCGTTTCTCAACAGTTCCATTCATATTTTCAAGATTTGGAGATTTTTTATTCTTTGTACAAAATTCTGTTCTTTTAATACGCCTTACGATAACATAAAAAATTTTTTAAAGTGAAGTGATTTACGTACCTGTAGCAATAACTCGGCGCCGGCAGCTGTAGTTACTCTGACAACATGTTTTCGTTTGGTGTAATCGTCTGCCAGAGCTGCAAGCGAATAGCGGACATCTAGAGCATCTCTTGACTGTTGCGTATCTGCACCTCCGCCACTCACAGCGCCGGGGCTCTGCAACAAATAAGTATTCGACTTTAGATTCAAACAGTCAGCCTAAAGTCATACAAAATACATATTTACAGCGCCGGTTGAAACTAAAACGTTGAATTTGTATGTCTAAGGGACTTTTTTTAAAATTCCGTCTTAACTAATACAGAAATTCATAGGCAAAGGAAGTAAGTGCCGGTTCTATCGTAAGTCAGTTTAAATGGCAATGACAATGGATAGATTTACGGCATAACTCCTTACTGTCGAAGTGTTTCAGAGAAGTCACGTATGGTCAGCAATACATCCACTGACTGACTATGATGTTAATTACAAGGTTGGCATTCTTATTAAGTTTGGAAAGTAGTATAATAAACCTACTTAACTATTAATATGTAAAAGTACTAATATATGTATTACAAAGCATAGATTATCCTTAAGCTATTTTAGCTTATTTTGATCTGCATCGGATTCATTAACAATATCGTTAGTTGTCCTTCAGTTAACATATTGATACAAAAAAGTGTAAAGTAAGCAAAATTAATCCCACTTTAGATTCTCCTTATTCCATACCATAAAGAATGTCGAATATTGACTTACGAAACAAAAACTTAAAAGGCAGTAAATGTAACCCGAAATAAATTATATTATCTACTCTTTAATTAAGTATCTACCGACAACCGTAGTCGAGGCGTTGGCGAATGGTTAAGAAAATTATTATAATTACGACAAAACGGATGCGCATTCCGAAAAACAAGTCGCGGACAAATCGTGAGGCGACACGGCTCACGGAACTAATATTAAAACGGTGCTGTCTAGCTTTCACCCCCTAATTATAGGTATTTTAAAAGAATAGATTTGAATAAGACAAGCGGTTTTAATGTGAGTCGTGTAATGCGTTAAATCCATTACCGAGTAGAGACAGCATTAATCCAGTGTGGCAACGAAACGCACGCTCGTACTTGCAGATCTGTGCTCGAGTCGCGGCGGTTGATGGCCGCGCAGACTTTAACTCCGGAAGAAATAGCAGCACAACCGTAATAATGGCCACGTTTGATATGGTTCCGATTCGATTCCACAAAATAATGTAGATTAGTAACGCACTTTGTATTTTTAATATGACTTGTATTTTGGAAATAAAGAGTCTCAACCAAAAATTAGAACATTTGAAGATAGATACGTACGTAAGTAGATTAGTTTGGATAAAATTTCACCACATCGTGTTGTATTGATTTTATCTTTTTAAAGAAATTAAAAAACATTAACGAAAATGTTCGAAAGTGTTCAAGGCTCAGGTAAACCTAGAGGAAATGGAAAGTACAATGTCTGTTGTGTCTTCGAACTTTACGCAGATCGCATTCAAACCTTTGACACACAGTGCTCATTATTTAAATGTTATTTAAATGGTTGCACGAATAGAGTTTGTAACTGCTTGGTATTTGTTTTAAATTGTAATTTTGGCGGAACAATGTATTCATCTAAGAAATTAGTTGCCAACAACACAAAAATAGCATAAAAGTCAGACATAAGACAAAAATTTTAGTGATATTATGAACAGCAGGAAACGAATGCACCGCCTGATTTATTTCTAACAGTCAATCTTTTAACCTTTGACCAGAACAGTTAATGCTGGGGCATAATTAAAAAATGAGCCCCTCGGTGTGCACACTTAAAAATACAATACCTGACTTGACTAAGTTAATATTTAGCTTATTGTAATCGGGATCAGTTTATACATTGCTTTAATTAATGTGAGAAAATGTTCGCTTGGAAAAATGTCTGAATAAGATAAGTATTGATAATAGAGTTTAATCTTGACCCACATCAACTAAATGCCACATACGTAACAGTAGAATAAAATTTTTTGTTTGTACGACAATATTTCGCGATCATACATAACCCATTAGCTTCACACGAACTTTGTAGGTCAACGTCTTGTTTGAAGTAGTACGGTGACGTAACAAATCGTGTGTACGATGTAACGCATCGAGAAAGAGATGATAATGAACAATTAACAGGGACCACTAATGAGGATGCTCGTTGGTTAACCTTTTATATATATGAGACGAGCAATGTGTGTTTATTATATATGTAGAAAGTAAACGAAAGAATTTCGAAATTATCAGAGTAATTGACCTGCTAAATGTAGGCACCCGCGGCGCTTCTACCCATCGGTGGTAATAGCATATTACTTTACTTGTAGGTCAATTGCCTGCACCTACCTTCCAATAATCGTAATTGCAAGACTTGTTGTCTGTCACGCCTGAGATTACACGATTGTATGCATTTTATGTAGGTAAACGACTTTAAGATGATTAGAGATCGACGGGGCAAAGCTTACAGCAAGCTTTGTTTATTACAGATAGCTTTTACCGCAGACACATAAAATTTTTGTTAATTTATAGAGGTAAGATAGAGAATTGTTATTTTATCTCGTTCCCACATTGTTCCACAACAAACGCGTGCTTACCAATATATTGGTGTACCACAGAGTCATGATTTGGCCGGTGTCCACGAACGTCACAGGTGAGGACGAAGCGAGTTGATCATTGTCACAGCTTGGCACATGAACAGCACTATAGTGTAGGTATTCGACACACCGACAAAACAATATACACACCCAGATTATTTCACACCTGAATTCAGATCGAGGGCATCGGCCCTCACGTCATTTGTTAAATGCCGAAACACAACTGAGATTATTGACAGATTATTGACACTCAAAATAATAGTCAAATTTTATATATCAGTCAAAACATCCGATCAAAGTTCGAATCAGCCAAGTCGATCGAGTACAACAATATAAATTTTAATAATTCTCCGGAAACGCAAATAAAGTTTGGTGTAGTGCCGGGCGGGCGGCGCTCGCGCACGTCTGAAGGATTATGACGGCGTTGTTCTGCCGAATTGCGTTTGCGCAGAGAAAGTGCTCTGGCGCAGACTTCGCGCCGTCTGCCAAAATGTGTTTTCACGATACGGAAACAAATGAAATTTTCCGAATTATCCATTCAGTAATGTACTTTTTATTAAATTTAGATTCCGTTTTCAACTTTTTCAACAGTAATGGATTTCATATCGTACAAGTCTTTTGAATTCACTCGTCAGTGATTGACATAATAATATTATTATGCTTTATTTTACCTAGATGCGGTATATTTTATAAATTACACAAAAAGGTTGAAATGTAACTATATGCTTGAAAGTACAGTAAGTTACTAGCTACACTTTATTTCCGAGAATGATGAGCACATTTTTAACCCTTTTCACGTACCAAAACTAGGTTTGCTTGTTTGTTTGGGTATTCGATACTAAACTTGTGAATCCAAATCTTAATATACATAATCCCGGTCAACTAGAGACGAAAATTTTTCTAACATTTTTCTTAAATTAATTATTGACATTGGCTCTTATTGGTTAACATACGAGGTATGCTGTATTTTACAGCTGTAGTGACAGCTATCGTACATCACGTACATCATTTGCACGTATTGTGGTCAAATGTACATGTAAACTTGATAGTTATGTTACTTTTAACCGACTCTAAAAATAGGAAGAGGTTTCTACTCCTTTGCAATATATTCTGTATCTTTGAAAGTTTTTGCATTCGACTTTAGTTACTTAAAATATGGTGAAGGAACATTCAAAATTCATTTACAATTTGGGGTGATCGCCCAGGTCACGGATGGAAGTCATTGAACTGAAATGTTATAAATCTGTATTGTGAAATAGTTCTATTGCAGTATTTCACTTATTACACGACGACTTTGTGTGACTTTGACATTGTGTATACGACTTTTCCGGATTAACCCTCTCGTAAGCACGGTAACTGTAGATTTTTCTTAAGTAAGCACTACAATATGTATAGTATATGTTGTAGTGTAGTATAGCATCGAATTGCCTATTCAAAGCTATGACAGTCTAACAGTATGGGACTAAGAAGTTTTTCAAATTTATGCAATAATTATGTTTATTTTTACGAGCTTGTTATAGCACCCTGTGTTATGGTTTGGCCTAATTTTATGTCGACTTAATTTACCTATCG
Source organism: Hypercompe scribonia (assembly GCA_949316085.1). Classification (NCBI taxonomy): domain Eukaryota; kingdom Metazoa; phylum Arthropoda; class Insecta; order Lepidoptera; family Erebidae; genus Hypercompe; species Hypercompe scribonia. The sequence continues at coordinate 5,384,799 of OX438972.1, read as the reverse complement.
TGACTAAGTGTCGTATACACAATGGTCGGATGATTCAACAGTGGCGTCTTAAAGATTTATGTAGCTACGAGTGAAGTACTCGCAGATCGATATTTGGTAATAATGAGTCACTATTGCGTAACAACCAAAGCCAGACAGACGCCTATGGCAAGTCATTTCTTATTTTTTAGAACATTAACGATACCTATAACTGTTAAAAAGTAAATATATTAAATAAGACGTTAACAGCCGTGTTCTTGGATTCAGCTGTTTCTAACGTGACGGAAATATATAAAATGCAACATGTGCTAATGCTACATTTTCTTAAATATTTTGAGATATGTATTACGCATTACAATGTTTCTTATGAAAATATTAAAACTACAAAAAAGGAAACTTCGATTGTGCTAAGTTTTAAAAATCGATATTTATTCTATTCTATGACGTTCTGTTCCATTCCTGTAATGAGCGGGTGTAATGTGTTGAATATTGAATTACGTATATTATCTATGGGTTAGAAAGTATAATACAAACCAGATCAGCTTGGTTAATGGCGATCTGATTTGCGATGTATTACGTCAAGCTTCTAACGTCATACACGAATTTGGGTCAGTTCGTTTAATACCTCCATATTTTATAACCTATTTTATTAATCTATTTATATTACTTTTGTCTAGAAGTAGAACGGATATGCGGCCTACGTAGTCACCTGATGCATTTTATGAATTACTTACTCAGAAATTATTGTTAGCACTAGTTTATTCCCAGTGTGGGCCATTTAATAAATCTAGGATGCAAGGCTTTTATTAAACCAAGAAGCTAAAATGAGCTAATCTCTAAACTGGCCAATTTATGCATTCTCGATAAACTGTCAAAAATGATTTGTTCTGTCTTTATGAACTTTCTAGAAAAATATTGTTTAATTATGAAAAAAAAATTTTTCTTCTCAAATACTTATCTAATAAGTTTATTCTCAGTATGAAGACAATTAACATGGGAGTGTCAATCCATATTGTTAATTCAAACAGCTTAGAATAGCTGTCAGAGTGGCGTGCAATGGAAGAGGCTTATATCCAGCAGTGGACTGCGGTAGTCTGATGATGATGGGTAGAATCGTTTCTATACAGCTCAATTCAATTATTGTAGGTCATTTCTACTTCTGCATGTCTATTATACAGTGGACAAGGAAAGTAATACGTTACACGTTCCGAACGTGTCCGAGATCACGTACAAAGAAGATTCTTCATCTTGTTTGTTCTGTAAAGATTAAATGTACTCACCGCAGGTTAGTTTATGTTCTGTTCACGCAACCTTCGAAATTGAGTTCAATTATTTACCAATCCGCTATACATTTTGATAAAATTTTTGCAGTAGCATTGTGTGAGTAATAACTTTGATAGTTATTTTTTAAATTGTTGTAAAAAAGTAATCGAACATATTGCATTTGCCGCATTACCGAATGATATGTTCATATATATGTATGTATACATCTTTGGAATTCTTTTGACAAGGATACTCCAGATAAATAGATAGATGAATAGATGCAGAAGAAATCTATATATCTGTATAATTACACCCATATTTACATTAAGGGATTTCACAAACATATAAGTATAAGGAAATCCATTATGTATTTTTGTGTTACTTCTAAATGTACTCTTTATTACGTAAAACAACCAGCGAACAAATGAACTCGTCGTAGTCAATCTGTAAAATTATGAAATGATACAACTATACCTAAATAATGAATATATCCGTACCTATTTAAATTTGAATATGATCAAGTATGATCTAAGTCGTTACATATCTATTGATCCTATGTAATTCAAACTGGTGTGGGCGACGACACAAAATGCAATTACGACCTTATTATTAGCTCAGTTATGATATAGTCGATAGCCTAGTTGCTAAATTATTGTTATAAGGACCGCAAGATCGATAGTAACGTTACATAAACAGTTTTTATGTTTTTTGTTGCAATAGTCTATAGTCGTCTCGGTAGAGTGTGATATAAGATGTCAGTTACGATAACATTAATGTTATTATAGAATCTATACCAATATTAATAAAGCCTTAACTGTATAACTATTCGGTTTATATCTATATATGTGTGTGGCCACAAAATGTTAACTTTTCAATAGACTTACACCTTTACACCCATCATAATGTGGTCTATGTATAAAAGAGTTAATACATTTAATATAAAGATTTTTTTGAGTTATAATATGTGAAATATTGATTCAATAAAATACAATGAATAGGATAATGCCTAGATAATTTGTCAGTTATTTTTAAAGTCCTCACAAGTGTCTCAAATTTATCTAAGCATTTCTAAATTAGGCCGTGTATAAAGATGTCGGGATCTCGAGAAGTTGTGAAATAGTTAAGAAATCAAAACGGTAATGTTGGAAACCGATTGGCCGTTACCAAGAAAAATAAACTTAGAGACTTATTGCTGTTGAGCTTTGCTGTAAAGATATGTAATATATAAGAAATAGTTGATTAAATATCCAGAAAGATTTTTAAAATCAACGATGTAGCGAAATTAATTGGATTTAACGCAAAAGCTTTTGCTCTCGTTTCAACGCTAAAACAGGCTCATTACTATTTAAATGTTTACAGTAACTAACCAAAATATTTACGCAAAGCATCGTGATTGACATTTCTCTGCCATTTTCTTTCTACAAAGTTTTACAGACTTATAGCTGTCGACTGGAATATAGCAGTACGTCCCCTATTGTATTCATATTTATGTATTTTGTATACTTTCTAATTCTAGCATTTTTTTCATTTTCAATTCCATTCTTTTTTATTGTAAAACCAATATAAGCTTTTCAGTACCTTTGTAGTGTAAAAATGTTCTCAAATTTTATCAGTAACTGTGTGTCAGTCAGTATATACTCGTAAGTTAGTTAACGGACAAATTATATTTGAAATTCTATTTAAGCTAAAAAGTATTCTGAAAAGGATCTAACTTTTATTTTTATTGGAAACCTAAAGGTGGAGACTTAGTTACTGTTCTCGTGGCCCGCACGAAGAAGATTTTATTTTAAGAATTTGCTTGTACCAAAGATGTTTTGTTTACCGTGATGACCGAGAAACTCGTCCGGGCGTCGCGGCGCGCTCCATCAGTAGTCGATGGCGCGGAACGGACCAGCTACTTTAATGACTTCATTAATTTCGACTGTATCAATGTGGTATTGTCCAATTGCTTCTGTAGCGGTACTTGTTATCGAGATAAGCGAACTCAAACTAAGGCTCGATTAATTTCAGTCTCAATACATAGTCTGTTGTGTACACGGAAGGGCTAAGTAGCTATTGTCTTACATTTAATGCATTCGTTCGGGAAGAGCTGAATTAAAACTAATCTATATTCTTAGAAGCCACGTTCCCAAAGTAAATTCAAAGGAAGATTTTTGGATGTTTATGTATGCATACTTTAATACAAAACATTTCGTCTACCGATCAAAATTGAACCGGCGCTACAATTAGGGTCGAAGTTATATAAAATAACATCGATGTACTTGTGAAGACATTATTTCAAATTTCAAATGCTTATACGTACATAGGCAAATGAGAAAAAAATTCAGAGGAAATAATGTTAAAAATAATATCAGTTATCTTAGTTTCTATGCATACTCATGTCTCTGTAGATTCTGAGGGCTTACCATTGAATTTTTTTTTCCTATACTATTACAAGTACTATTAAAAGTTTCGACTTAAAATAATTTAAATTCAAGATATACGTAACATATTACTTAAATGAGGTTGTTGGAATCATTTAAAGTAATTATAAAGAAGATATGCAACGCGAAAATAAACGATCAAAACTTGTTTTGTTTCCTGCTTTTTATTGAATTTTCGAATACATAATAGTTGTTTGCTTTATATGACTGTAGACTACACTTGTTTGCTTATATACTAACAGTTTGATAAACTGAAAGGCGACTACTTCGTTCTATAGACATTTCGTGCTGATAGAAAGTGAGTACAAATAGAAAGATGCTCTACTTCCCCAAATCTCATAACAACGTTCACTTTATCCACGCGAATATTTGTTTGTTTATTTTATATCCAAAGAAAACATTATTTATATAGTTCTGCTGTTTATATATGCACAGATAGTAAAGACTTATAAACTGCGCTTGAACAAATATCACAGTTTACAGTGAAAATATAACAGGCGGCGGTGAGTTTATAAAATTAATTAAACCGACGTACCTACGTACATGTGACAGTTTCACAGTTCATTGACCGAGAGATACAATAGTGGGACTCCTGTCTTCATTAGAACTAACTTGAAATCTAACTTTTGACAGTCATAGACTAATATAATTAATCAACATTATTATGACTTTCTAAACATCGTCAAATGATCGGTTTAACTTTTTATGTAGTAAACAAAAGCCAATTTAATTTTGAAGTTGATACAAATGATACATTTACTTGTTGATTACTGACAAGTGAGTATTTAATTGGCAGACTGACATTATATAACGTTTAATTACAACTATTAGTCATTTTGTAGTCAAGAATATTTTTTTTTTATAATTACTAAAGCCGGTAAGTATGCGAGTCCACAATCTAGAGAACACCACGCAATGAATCATGGCGGGTTTTGAAAGACAGCAAATACGTAATTAAGTATAGAAAGTAAACAATAATAATTGGCGAGCGTCCGTCAACCCACTCGGTTATTGAATGAGCGTTTAGATGCGGAAGACTTCGCTGGATGGTCCATGTGGGCGCATTGTTTCGTTGTAATCGTGAAAGCGCCTAAATGCGTAACTGGATGAGTAACTCAATTGTGCAAGGATCTCGTTTCACAAATGAAATTTCTGACTTCAAAATAAACTACCAGTTTCTATGTCATTGCCATTGAAGTAACGTCTAAGACGATATATTATTGGATGTGTATAAGTTGTCATATTTTGAACATACTTTTACAATAATTTGCAGCGGTTTTATGTTTCCTCTGATGTGCGTTAGGTCGCCGACCCCGGCAGCGTCGCGGACGTATGCGTGTGCGCACCCGAGCTATCACAGGATAGTCGGTCATCCTACTTAGAGCCTGCAGTTTAGGATGCACAAAGTGAAATTGGTATACACTGTTTGGGAATGAATTTGTACATTAAATGTTCGCAAATGACGATAGTCCGTAATTACTCGTAAGCTTTCAATGATACGGTGTGAACGTAAATAGTAAAATTAGATTAAATTATGTAAATGTTATTAAATACAGTACTCTTTACATTTAAAAATTATCGCTTTCAGAAAGAGAATAGTAGACGTATGTAATAAGTAATCTCACAAAAAATAATTCATTTTTTTTATGCCGTTATTATTATGTGTTTTAGGTATTTCTATTTTATATTAAAATTAGTATTTAGATTATAAATGATGTATGTAAGCAGAATAAGTGGCAACTAACAAAATATTTAAAAGTATTCAATAAAACGTGTTGTAATTGCTTTTTGTAAAGTGACTGGAGACAATTTAAATGTTAAATAAAAGTAAAACAAATTGGTAGAGCTGTGTGTGTTAAAAGTAGTAAGTTATTTCTGCATTTATTGACACAAATATAAGTACCATTAAATAGCGCATGTTTCAGAGAAGGGAGACACTCAGTCTGGCTGAAAGGCCATGTGGCGCGCTTGCGATCTTTGTAAGTATATGTTAGCGTTAACTACCGACTTATGCACATGTACAATGGAAATGAATAACGATGTTTGTTTGATTTCATTATAATCGTTTTTGGATAAAAGATAAAAGACACGGACCTGCTCGAGTTATAACGGGTAGTAATATCGAAAGTACGTCAGTTTTTTCAAAGAAAACTATACCTAATTATTGCATTTAAAACAAAATCCAATTCGAAACACTTGATACAAGTATATTCATATTGTAGTACAATCTTTTTGGAATTTGTAGATGGGTACAGCAAAGTTGCGCAGTAAATGACACTCATTTCACCACTCTTGAAACTAAGTGTTCTATTACATTATAAATATAGCACATGTCAATTACTAGGTCGTGTAATGATGGAAAACTTTTCCCGTAGTAACGGTTTAAGCCAAGCCATACACTCGAGCAGCCTCTAATTGTGACGGTTTTATGGTCTATTGAAGCATATAGGAGTTTTGAATATAAGAATTTATTAATACACGACTTACGTCATTACTATATTTCGTTATAAGTTGTAAAAAATAAGAAATCTCTCATGTCATTACGAAGAAAGATTTTCTAAATGTTTTATTCTATATAATGTTTATAAAAAATTATTAAAATTACAAAATTTATAGTCAATTAAGAAAGAGCATGGTGGCGGTTTTATGTGCTCAAAGTGCAAGCTATGTCAGGGCAGGAAGAGTTTAAAAAGGGTAAAGAAATTTTCACAAAAACCATAAAACATGAGTGTGTAATTAAAGTGCTACTTACGGTGCAATCCGAGGTATGCACCAGTGGTAGAAATGGCTAAACACGTCTGACCGTTGGTAATCAGTGGACGTCCTGCAGTGAGCGGCATCCGTTCTTGGAAGTAGTTGGATACGAGCAACGATCATGACTGACAGACAGTCGGACGCTTGCTACAATGTCAAATAGCTTAATGGTCAGATACGACGGAAACAGTACATGTTTCGTGGAGCAGAGAATGTACGTAAATAATGTACGTTTGCGTGAGACAGTTGTGATAGGTGGTTTGTCGTCTTATAAATTACGGTAATAACAACTTACCATAATAAAGTATGGTTTTGATATTTTGGTTATGTATTTTTATGCAATTTGTAACATAAATTTTACAATAGATATTGTATAACGTGTTGCTTTTAACTGCCCCATTAAACAAAAAAAAATGTGTTCAAATCGTTAACATTTCATTTTTTACAAAAAATAACATAATAGTCCTTGCTCCAATATAATTCTATAAGCCTGTCCGTAAGAACGTAGAAATTATTTTATATCAAAGTTATTAGGTCAATGGCAGGCAGGGAGTCATAAAAACAGGTTTTGAAAATAGTTCACGAATTAAGAAATATCGCGGAGGACTGCCAAGGAGTTCTTTAATAAAATGCGGTATGTAATGTGTTGTGACTGACATTTAGTTTACAAGGGACGACGGCACCATTGTGAAACGATTTTTATATATTCCACTAGCCGTGGTGTCGTAACACACGTACTGCCATGCTATGACCATTGAATACATGAATCATCCATCGCATCTGACAGCTTTCACGATAAACGCATGCGCAACTATAATACAATACGCACTGTACCAGTTATGAACAACTATTTCTGTTAACTGCAGCCGATCAATATTAATGTGCAAGAGTTGAGCTCTAAATATATTTTCATGTCTCAACAGTGTTAAATAATATATTTTGTGTTTTTCTTGATGGTTAAATGACGATAACTACTTCATCAACAAACAATAATAGAATATGTTATTTATTGAGTCTGCACTGATAGATTATGTCCTATCTATGAACATCTCATACACAGAGAGAATACAACGACTTAACGACGAAAATAATTAAGCATTTCTTAATCGCAATGAACAATTTCGAAAAGTAAAAACCGTTTACTGATCAGTCGGCCCTGATTCCAATATGGTTAAGTTAAGCCAGTTGCCAATGAACTTTATGTAATTATACCTAACAAATACCTCTTTATAGAGTTCATGGCTGGTATCAGTTGTATGCGCAAGTGAAATTCTACACAGGTATTTATTTTTAAGTATCAGATAAAGGATTATTGAAATAATCAAAAACACCAACATTAAACATGATCAAAAGCCTCGTTTACAATGGCAACTACTTTAAAATCCATTAGTCTATAAATATCTCACAAGCGCTCTTCGTTTGTTTACTAACAACCAGGCAACATATATAACCTTTAAGAATGTTTTACTAAAAATATGAACACAGTAGCATGCAAGCAACGGTTGCTTTTTTTCCAAAAAGTATATCCGGCTATTAATAAGATTAAAGCATAAACAAATCAGTCTATGTGATGAGTAAACACAAATACTTAACAGTTTAAGCAAGAAAAGAAATGAGCGCATTACCTAAAACCTTATGGTTCCTGCGTAACGCAATTATTTTTCAAGGTGTTTTGTTTACATTTCTCAGTTACTTTTGAAGTCCTTGTTCTACTAAATGGTAAACTGCTGTGGTTTCCTTTTTTTAAGTAATATGGTTAGTGTATATAAGCGGACGGATACGATTACCTTCATATATTTTGCCATTTACGTGTTTAGAAATTAACGTTCAATTATGGGTTCTCAAGTATTTGTCCGATACAATTTGATCCATATTGGCGAACGGTAAGGGTCTGGCACCGTAATGAGTACCATTTAATATGTTATGATCGTTGGTTAGCGACAGTTACAAATTTTAAATTTATATTTGCGATTTGATATTGCTAATGTGATGTTGGTCGTACTCGTAACGTTCAAGCTAACACAAACTATACTTAACGGAGTTATGAAATGATTGAGGCGTGCGCCGCTGGTTTCAAATGTCATGACATAATGCAGGTCGCTGTTACCATAAACAGAGGAAGAAATCGTTTACTTATTACCATATTTCGTCTGAGATTGTTTGATATTTACATTTTCATGATCAGACGTCGTTATAAGCCAAATCTTTTATTTTTAGGATATTGGTTTAAAAAAACACCTACCGGTGTTTATCAAAGCAACAACCTTCCCAATTAATATCATTTTTCTAAGTAAATTTTTTTCAGAAACTTCTGACAGTTTACTGAGTTTGGTATTACTTAATTATTAAACTCTATTCGTGTTTCAAGAATTGCATTACGACATTCGTGCTAGTGTGTGCAGCACATGTTTTTGAAGACCAAATAACTACTTATTTTATTATTGAAAAAGCTACGTTTGGAAGTCAATTTATATATATTGTGTCGTACATTAAAGTCATTATTCGATAGGAATTATTATCAAAGTGGCAGGTAAAATAAAAATACCTAAACAATGAAGGTATAACAAATTTTGCATCAATGACTTTACTTTTACCTACAAGTGTATATAAGTGTGAATTTAAATTAATTTTGTAGAAGGGAAATGTTTAATTTACAATCTGAAACGGTTGTTATCCTGTTGTAGATCCACATGCACGATTATCGTGCTTCTCAACTCAAGTTACAGTGATTAATGAATTTTAAAATATCATATCCGAAATAAAAGGAACAAAGATGGAACGTTTTGGATACACCAATTTTTTAACTGAGCAGTTTTCCTGTTTAAAATTCATATATTTAATCTGACATTATTGAGGCCCATGATATTTGGATGACACGCGCCATACCTACAACAATACGGTGTCCACCACAAACGATTCAAGGATGAATACCGATTGCGTGCGGGCTACGGGCATCAACGCGGACCTATTTGCAGGTGGGTCACGCTCGGACAACGCCGTCATGGCGTCATATCCTCCACTGAATTGGCCACTATAATTAATAAAAGAATTGCGCGCGCGCAAGGCAATACTATGTTCGGTAATGGTCGGTGATCTTGGCTCATTGTTGACGTTGTAGAAGACGAATTGTTGCCGTACAACAAATGTGTTGCGTCACCATCAGTACCAGGGCAAAGGAGTTTCATTCGAATCTTTCTTTTCTTTTTTTAAAAAGACAACGCCCGCATTAGGAATAAATCCTGTGTCGCGGGGGACTTTACAAACATACAAGAAACGGACACAAAGAACATCCAGACTCAGAACAACAATTTATGGATCACATAAAGTGTTGTCCCATGTAGGATTTGAACCCACAACACTCAGCGTATTGGAGAGCGGCATGGCGACCGCTTAAACCACTAGGCCAATCGTGCAGTCCATTGTAATCTGATTCATTGTATACACTACCATTAAAACGGTGTAATCATTTTTTTAAGGTTTTATAAGGACATACAAAGCATTATCATCATTTTGTACTTTTTATTAGTGTCGACTTGGTGTATTAAATTGCTAAAATTTCGACTGGTTCCTCTTATAACCGGCAACTCGCAACAGCAACTGCGGCGAAACAGAGGTCGCTTTCTAGTGTTGCCGTTCTGTGATTGCAGAGGCCTCACAGACGGAGACATCGTGCGTAAACATTAGCATAGAAGTAGATAATAATATATTGTGTTATTCTATTATTGCGCAGATTCTTGTGGGATGCTTATGTCCAACATTAGATGTCCATTGGCTGAGATAATGATGATGATATTACAAATTTTCAAAATACCTTAACAGTGAAAAAGTAAATAGGGGAAATGAATAACATCAAATTTTAAATTAAAAGTAGTACTTGGAGCATTAACTAATAAACAAGGTAATTCTAATTACATTCAACCGTCTCTTTATCTACAATAAACTTAAGTATGACGTCATTACGCTTGTTGAAGTTCACTTTGTGTAATTCTTGTGTTTTCAAGGTTTATTGGGCAGGTTGCGAGTTACACTACACTTATTGTGAACGTAGACAGTCAAAATATTGTTCGTGGCGAATGTAATATCATTGAGATCTGTCAGATCTCAGGTACCCTTATCGTGGCTGACATCTACTGCCCATTATAAGCGCAGAATAGACACGCGACCTCCCTACGCAGCCTGCAAGGCCACGTGCCTTCCCAACCTTTCTATTGTAAGATGGATATAATAAATGATTGGTTATCGATAGGTTCAAGGTGGGCTCTAAAGCTCTGAGAAATTTTAGCGAACAATTGTTCTTTTCTTCAGCTGAAGAGGAAGTTAGAACATTATATTATCAAAGGCCTCTAGTTTTATCTGCGTGTGTTATATTCTCGCGTTCATTTCGGGCAATTATTTTTGGTGATGACGGTCGTCGAAACCACTCTCTTTCCTAAACCGAGTTACTTTTTTCAAATCTAACTCTAGCTATAGATTAGCTATAAACTTAGCCGTCTACAATATTTACATAGCCGATAAAATTGTAAATTGCATTGGCGTAATTTATAATTCGTTACGTCTTTTCTCGTGTATTCCTATTATTATCTATGGAGTTTGCTTTACAAGCTTTTTCTATTCTACACTAGCCTCACTTTAGCTTCTCATTTGTTGTTCTGAGTATTACCTGAATATATAAAAATGATAAAGCTATCTGTTTCGAACAGAAGACGTATTTTGTTATCCCTGAGATAATATTCAGATAATCTCTCTAATATTGATAAATATTTATAAAGTTAGGAACAAATTTTGACGAAAGGTTATAAGGACGACGACCTTTGAAATTAAACGCAACTCAACATAGAGGCAATAAATAGCTTCCTTTGAGCGATAAATTGGTGATGATACGGCAAATTTACTGAGGTGTTAAAACCGTGGTTACATTGAGAGCGAATACGATTCGGATTAAGACGATTTGGCTTTATTTTGTTCTATATAGTATTTGTGCAATTAGGATTATCTATATCTGTTGAAAATGTTTAACTTACAATCAATGTGAGATCAATTATTCATTACGAGCAGTAGATATATAATCCTCTATTCTTACTGTAGACCAAATTTAAAATCCCAGCGGATTTATAAGATTATCTAAATACTGTTTGTTGTTTGTTGGAAAATAGAATTAGAATATTATATAATACAATTTAGTTTCGTATTCGTATTTCGTATAAATCATCTCACAATTAACTAAAAGAGAACGTTTTCCATATCACATTATGTATAATACTCCGTATCCATTGTAAATAATAACAATTTACAAGAAACTTGAAAACTCAATTTATCTCCCGCTGGCTGTGAAGCCTTATTTATTTACAACAGGCGTGTTTTCTAAATAAACGACAACAAAGTCAGTGACCTTTGACAACAAGGCTTAATTCAATATTTTCTCTTGTTAACAAGCAAATTAATGTTTCTAATATGTCAAAGATCGCTGTGTTGTGATTTTTCACAGAAAAAAATTACGATAGATATATGAATATGCGCTTAAATACATTTATTTGATATGCGATCTGGCAGACTACGATTTAAAAGTAAGATTTGTTTTTGGGTAAGTACACTCCAGATCAAGAGGTGGTAGAAAAAACACAGATGCTAGAATTAGTTTTCTATTTCACCTTATACTATTATAGGAATTAGGTACATATGGACGTTAACTTTACGCAAAGTATCTATAAGTGTGGATGGAAGTATTCTTTGCATAACTGCGCGCCTTCAATAAATATTAGGGTCGTTACACATGTAAGGTTTACGACACACTGTCAACAACTGGGCCGTGATAATAGGGGAGCATACCAACTGGACGTTGCGTAACTAGCTTATGAGTTTTCATGACTATCAGTAATAACAATCGGTGTTAAATAAGCTTTACTAACAACAAGTATAAAATTCAATAATAAAAGTTTAGTGGAAATATACTCGTATACCAATCTATTTATAAGATTGGTAACTAGGGATTAATATTGATTTCACTGCATTAGTATCTAGGTCTTAAGTCTAAAGTATTTAAAAATGCTTACTATGGTCAGTGGTAAGTTTACGAATATAAGCAAAACCGCAAACGTTAGAAATCGAGGACATATGGATTGAATGAACACTTGCGCCTTATACTAGGTACAGGGGTTGCAGCGACTTTTAATACGAGCACACTTTAAAAGAAACACAAAGAGCTATGGAAGACAAGTATGAGGTGAATCACAGTTTTATAAATTACACATATTGCATTTACCTTTAAGTTATATGAAAGACTAACTCCCACAGAAAGAAATGTTTCAATTGTACGAAGATTCTATGAGGCTGTTCGTAAGTTATTGTTGTCAAAGTAATCAGCGCATCATCGGTGAAGTTCTAACGGTACGTAAATTAAAAATGACTACTTCTCAAGAGAGTTAAAACACTATATGAAATCAGGGCACCTATGCTTAAGGCAATTTGTTTCTAAGTATCACACACATTATCAACAACATTTGTATAAGATAATACTTCATCGACGATATGTACAATTTATTTTTATTTAGGTTTGATTCTTTACAAAATGTCTAATTAGACGCAATATAGCGTACAAATATTGAGTTCAGCGTGTGGTTCTTGTTCGATATATTTCCTGTTTTTAAATATAATGTATAATATGATATAATTTATTTATACAATTTAGATTGTGAATTTTAATTTGTATTTTAAATAGCTAAGTCTTTGTATAAAGTAGTGCCTCTGTTTTTTGTATTTCCGTTCGCCTCAATAGTTTTTTCTAAAAGCAGCACCGGGTCTAAGAATCTTCTGGCTAGCTAATATTATACTAGCTCTACTTATCTCTTCCAGTCTTTGAATAAGTCAAAAGTCTTTTCGGAGGAATTTTTAAATTCGATTAAATGAGAACTCGATAATATTTAGTCAATAAGTCAGAAGAATTACTGCGCCGTAGTCGTACATTTAATTTTATACTATATTTACACTTATTGTCAGGTAAACGGAGAATAAAGCCTACAAAGTAAAGAAGTCGAACATAGCCACGGGCTGTGGCACAACAGGTTTGTAGGTTGTGGTTGATCAATAGAACGTATAAATTGATTCAAGAAATAATCAAATTTTATCTTTTAATGTCTGTTGTAGTCAAACTTTCTTTTTATTTAGTTTGATGGTGACAAATAAGATGATATTAACTTAAAAGGAAAGTATAGTATTTGTTCTTTAACTATCTATATTAATGTTCAAGATAAATCTTCAATGAAGTAGACATTGAATTACGTAATTGAAATTAATAATACACTATCTGCATTAGCTCTACAATGCATTTTGTATTGCATCATGACTTTGAAAAAAAATAGACAACGAATCAAAAAACGGGCACTGGGTTACGCACGCGACTCATTGAAATACACTGACGTATATTACCACACGTTTTTATTACAGGAAACGAATCAAATAAAGAAAATCTTGTCACGATGAGAAAATTTCGAGAACCGTTGTTTAATAGATACGTATTTTAAAACATCTAACATCAATTTACTTTTAATCATAGATGTGTATTGCACACTTTCTTTCTAGGCATGTTAATACCATTTAGATATTATGATTAACTTTCTCCTTCCTAAAATGAACTGTAATTTGGCATCAAAAACGCGGAGGTTGTACATAAACGTTTTCGGATGGCGTCTGGACACGAAAACATTCTAAATTGGGCTACTATTAAAGCAACTAGATAAATTTGCCGCGCCGCTTAAGGGGCAAGATTGTGATCGATAAGGGTTCTAAGGACACCTGGTATTTGTCCGCAAGTAAACGAAGTGTCGTAGAAGTAAACAGTTCAACGTTATGGCGATAAAGAAGTTTATAAATAGTTCTCATCAAATAGTGTTGGTAAGTTTTGGCAATTACGTTTTTACAGGATGGGCAATACTCCAAAGAGTACAGACGGGCGGGTTGGCACAGTCAAAACGTGTTTAGACAATCACTGTGTTGTATGTCACAAGACTGTTTGCTATAATTAAGCATGTCTTGTTTATTTCCTTAATTTTCTATTGTGAGGTTGAACTCAAACAATAATGACAATTTAAATTTTAACTTGGTCAAGTCAGATTGTGAGTTATTTATCAAGTTATATAGCTTCAAACGTATGGTTAGAAAGGTTTCAATGTTATATTATGTACAAATAACTTACAATTTGTTTGATAACGATTGAGAGATAATTATAGTCTCTTGGAATTATCTCTCAATTGTTTCATAGTTATTTTACTATAAATTGCTTTTGTAATATTTAGTATTTAATACCAAAAAGTCTATATAATTAGAGCTGAACTTTATGTGACGAATATACATCTCGCTAAAAGAGATATGGTAAGTAAATATTTTGTTAGGTCCTTCAATCGTAAATCAATCGCATTTATCGTAGAAAGTTTATTTGGTATTAGCATAGTATTGACACATTGTACCATTCAGCTGTTTACTTGGATTTATGTAAACTCGAGTTAGTTGGACATCTTTATCTCGTCTGCTCATCTTTAACTCTCATCTGTGTGTTGCTTTACTATTTAATTTTTTTATTTCCATCTGTCACATAACCATAAAAAACTTGAGTATAAGTTAAATACGAATCTATAATGAAATCAAAAGAAAAGTACGAGGCTGACTCGCGCACCGAAGGTTTTCTACAAATTGTATACCAACTGTGCATAACATTAACTAGGAAATAAATTATGCTACCTTTTTTTGTATAAAATAATAATATGTACATCTATTGGTAATATCCTTATATTACGAGCTCAGTATAAAACAACATGAACGTTAAATGTACCAAGAAAATAACAAGTGAAATTGTACGCAGACTCTATTGTTTTGATATTATTATGTACTTTCACTTTTCTGCATAATACAAAAGCAACTGGTGTTTAGCTAGGGAATTGTAATTTATTATTGAATATTTGATAATCCTTTCGATTCAGAACTGGCCTTTGTATGTTTCTTTCTATCATTAATTTTACTTTCTCCTTAGCGCAATTAGCTCTGTTATTTAAATATCCGTCAGCTTTTAGAATCTACAAGGCTAAAGAACAGAAATATAGTAAACTTGTTTGCACCTACAGACATTTTTGCGGTAATAAATTATTAAAAATTGTAAATTAAATGGTAGTCAGGTTGATGCGTTGACCAGAATTTATTAATTACACGGTAGTAGAAAACGTAAATACAGCGTGAACCTTGACATGTTAGGCGTGGGGGTAGATATTTATAGGGTATCGTCAGTTTATCGGTTACTTTTGGATGTTTAAAAATAATGCTTTTGTTGCTACGCACCTTTTGTAAGCCAACGCATTGCGTCAGTATGTAAAGACAAATAATAAATGGACGTTACTTTTGTGTATTTTAAGTTAAAGTACAATTTTTTGAGTTTAGCATCGAACGCATTACGTAAATAATTGTTGATGAGAAGTGAGAATGCTAAGGAGTGAAGTGGTTCGTTATTATATGGTTATTGTAAATGGATTTTAAAGCATTATATCTGCGGTTATGACTTAGGCCTGGCGAATGAATTGCTATTTTCATATACAATTTATTTCAATGGTTGTTTTCCATTTGAGTTTTTTACTTAAGCTTTATTTCAGTTTAAGACGAGGAAGCTGTTAAAAATGTAGGTACTATTATTTATATTTTCTGGCAGGATGAGAGTACAATAATCCAAGTGATAATGACATTATTGTGAAATTACGTAAAGCGTCGGTCGCACCTGACGGTCGCGAAACCAGTCGTCGCGTCGGCCCGCACTTCGGACCAGTTTAGCTCGAAGCAAGGTCCCGCCATAGACCCGGTCACTTCTACGCTACACGGGAGCGTTAGCCTCCATCAACTTGTTTATTATTTTTATGTTTCGAACGCGCAAAATGGCTGTCTTTCTATGGTTTAAGATAAACGTAAGTTGATACTGTATTTAATATTTTCTCAAAATAAAAACCCTTCGTTTACAATTATTCATAGCCTTGTCCAATCTAAACGTTTGGTTTCTAGCAGGCAGAATTAAAAATTCCAAAAGTATTTACAGTATCACGTGTTGAAATTTTGGCTTCGGATAAAACTTCCATAGCTTCTTCTAGCAATACTACTCGTAAACAAACAACGGCATATGTGTGTGGTAATATACGATGAGGAATATGTTTTGGCAACTGATAACTGTTCAAAAATAATGGGCAATGAGAGATTTGATTTACGGCGTTTGAAAAGCACAGTGTGGTAATGTGATCATTCAGCTTAAATTGAAGTAAGATTTTGCTAACCGATTCTGTGAACCTTTACGAATATAATCATAAAGTTCGTTATCACTTATAATATCTGTAGGTCTTCTTTGGTTAATAGCAGAAGTATTACCATATACGCCAATTATAATAAACTTTAAACTTTACTGCCGAATAAAACTGATGATATTGGATATATAAAATCTTAAGGTTCACTTACCCAGGGTCAAAGAGTGTGTTTAAGTTTATAGAAAACTATTGCCAGGAGTAGCAACATTTCGCAACACTAATCACAGCACACTCAGAATAATGACAAAAAAGCGAATAAAATAAATAATATCCTTAGAATTATTAGGCCAAGTGAACCCAAAAATTTTAGTACACGAAGTGTTTAGTGAATCGTTTGTTTTAAAATCATTACGACGATTTCTTAGTGTTTACAACAAAACAGAAATCTGTTGATGCTAAAGAGTGCTGCATCGGGTTTTAATTATACGCAGAGTGTTATTCACCAAGTTTTCAGTAATTTAAATTTTTCAGAAATATAAAATAAATATCTGGTAAATTTATCTGGTATATTATGTTCTTTAAGGTATAGCATGGGCGTAAAAGGTAAAGATCTTTTATGCAATGATGGCATTAAACTATTTGTTTATTTAGCTCGCGATTTCTTAACATAATGTTATCAATTATTTAAAAATAAATATAACAGAGCAGTATGTAATAATTGCGTAATAAAATCACACAAAAAAGTAGTTCATCACAGTCTAATTTTATTCAATTTTGCTACCACTTATAATCTCGATTTACATTAGTGTATAATGAGACGATATAAATAAAGGTTAATGATTAGTAGTTTTCATTGTTCCTCAAAGAATAGTAGATCACAACGAATTGATGAAAATGAGGGACTTGGCCCCATCTGAGCCACGGAAGCAGAGGTGTGATCGATGTTTAAGTTATAGATATAATATGTATAATGTTACATTACTGTCCAAATGTATTCATCATTGAGGGTGACGACCGACAACGAGATCAGAACGATGGCTCATTTCATTTCAGACAGTCTTTGTTATTTTAGGTGTCGCAAAATTTCTAAACAAGCATCAATTAACATTGACAAGTGCCAGCAGTGGGTGCACCGTGTTCTTAACATAATTCTGGTACAATTGGTGACAGATACTGGCTCACAAAATAAAACTTACAACACTACTAGGTACGTTAGTGAAAACTGGTAATGTCAATTATTGATCAATTGTTAATTACTAATTGATTAAGTATCAATTCGACATTTTTCTAAAAAAGCTAAAACTACAATTTAGAATCCATAACATAAAGTTTTATAACGCTTTATGTGCGCATATATGGATACATATGTAATTTCACCCTAGTCTTCTCCATTTAACGGCAACCGAAGGTTCAATCGGAAATGACGCAGAGGTCGCGTGGTTATCACGTGATCGTCACACGACGGCCACCCTCGTGCCATTTCGATTGGAGCCTTACATGGCTTCGATATTCGTATATATGTGAATATATGTGTTGATATTCGAATCGTTTGATTTTACGCACTCTGTTTACTCGTGATCGACTTCTGAACACTCATTTAGGGGAGGAAATGAAACCAACAGAGATAGTATTAGCATTAACAATGTGGAACAATTATGGTTATATATGAAATAACAGCAAGAATCAGTTTCATCCGTTCCTGAAAAATATTGAAATAGTTATGTACCATATAACACTATTTAATAGATAAAGGTTGCTCTTATTTATATGGTTGCCTAACATATTTGTCTCTATCCGAGACTTGTGAAATTGAAATCTGTAGTACTTATCACATAAGTTTAAAATAGTCTATTAGGGACTTTAATATAGGTTGTATGAAGTCACTACTTATAATGGTCTGGCAACCGAGTTGCTTCAATGCTACACAAAACAGCAGGACACAACTACTGTTTTGAACTTAAATCGATCGTCACTAAAGAACCTTTATTCTACCTCGGATAGCAGTTTTATAACATTGACCAGCCCATGGGCATTTTAGTCAAAGGTTACTGTGTTTCTTAATTTGGTTCTCTTACGGATTGCTTCGTTTAGCGTCGAGTCTAGAGAGAGTAGCTTTTAAATGTTTCTTGGCTCTGTGCATGTTTAACATTAATTTTGCATTGTATATAGGTTACATGACTTGCAATAACAGACTAAAATACGTACTTATCAAAGTGTATTCATTAATAAAAACCGTAAAAGGATACTTTTGCTTTTACGGTTTTATATAATTCAATTTATATGTTTCGCAATCCATTCGCTGTTGATATGTACAAACAATACTAGTAATTTATTATACATTTTATATTACATAAGTAATGTTCGTATGATCACTTGCCCACGTAATTACATCTATTCACATAATAATACTTATAGATAATTGAATAGTAACATTGAAACTGTGCGTATACGTGCCAAACACATATAACAACGTGCTACTAAATATTAATACAATTTGACACTTAAATATGTCCTTGTTGATGTTTAAAACACACATATTTATTATACAATTAAATGTATGTAACTACCGTTGATTGAAGTCGTGTCTCATTAAAGATACCTAACTTTTTAATTTAAAATAATGTCAGCTTCATCTTCCATTATTGTAAACATGTATTTATCAAAACTGATTATTTCTTGCATATTTATTAATAATGCAGTTTACTTTCTATATAAGTACCTACCTATCACTTCACTTAACCTTAATAACAAATTCTCTTCAAAATGTTGATTCAACCTAGAAGAGTTTACTTTTAGTGAATAGGTCGTCTTACTACCGTCCTTACGAGTAGTTACCACTGATTTAGATATATTACATTAATTTATAATACACGTCTAAATCTCGATTTTAATAAATACAATTGTTTCAAAAAAGAGTTAAGTAATTTTTATATACGCCTTATCTTCGCAGAGTACCTTTCTATTTTATTACTATCATTTTATACTTAATTATATTTTTTTTAATTAAATGAATAGCTAACAAACAGTGTTAAAAATCATTAAAAAGTCAACGTGAGATATTTAAGCAATGTGTCATGTAAACTGTTTTCACAATGTTTTAATTTAATACAAATATAAAGTTAGCGTAACATTGTTCACGTCACATAGTGAAAGATAACATAATACATAGGTTGAATAACATTAATCGACTTCATTATTTTATTAAAACACTGAATATATAGCCTTTACATTATTAAAGTTTCAGAGCTCCGGCCTAACAATCAATAACGTGTAAAACTTAAGAGTACAGTTCCTCACATAAATGTTTAAGCCAGAATAATAAATAGGTAGGCGTTATCTATAATACATAAAACCGAAACGATGGATGGATGAGAGGATGATACAGGATCTGTCTTCTCATATGTGTTCTCGTATTTCCGGTATTAACTATGTTCTTACCCACGATCCTGTGGAGCCCCAACGTTTAAGCCTCTTCCCGAAAATGTTTTGACACTGTGACAAACAGGACACAGAGGAAGCCGGTTGTATCTTGTTAACGAAACTGTCACCCCTGTCTAATGTCATTTTACACTGGCACTGAACCAACAGTTTTAAAAATTCTCATTTACACTAGATTTAAAATATCAATTAATAAATGTCTGTTGTACACTCTTCACGAATATAAGCACATGTGAATGTAACGCAATACGCGAGGAATGCTTGCGATGCGAATCGCGTGCGACCGCCAGGGCGACAGCGGTGCGAATGCGGAGTACGTATCGCATTTTCCCTAACTCCGAAAAGCCGCCCCGCCCGCCCTCGGCCGCCCAACAATTTCCAATTAGACCATCTTTTTTTACTTGAAACGTATTAGTGTCGCCCTGACATTTTGAGTGTCGTCGTGTGATATAGTGTATGATTTGTTTTCTAGTGAAACCATCATTATCTGTTTAGAAAATCATAAATGATAGATTCCTTTTGACTTTTAAATCTGTAACTTTGCTGTTTTCAGGGAAATTTCGCTAACTATATTTATAATTGTCTTAGGAAGTAGCACGTGCTGTTGTGCTGTATGATTTACTAGCCTGAATTAATTTTATATTGTCATCTAAAGTAGCGTGTAACGAATAATTTAATGTGATCAAAACTTTGTGTATATTCAATTTTAAGACAAACACCCCTAGTACAATCTATTGATTTTTAAACATATTTTGTGGCCTGATATACTTGAAGAACAAAATTAACTAAGTTTTAAATAATTGTACCTCGTTCGTACGTATTATTTCAATTCTTAACATTACTTTTAATTGTAAGAATTGAAATAATTTTGATAATATTAGATATTTGGTTCCTTTGATATTAAAATTAGTTTACTACAGGTACAAAAAAAATCTACTTTCATATGACTACTTTTTTGTAGCGTGTATACATAATTAATTATAGAACTTCTTACGTGCATAAGGTGGTGGTGATTGTGAAAGGAAGGAATAAAGCATAAAAGAGAAAGTAATTAAATATGAACGATCCGTCATAGTCCAAACTTTGGGATCGATTGTGACAAATGAGCAATATGGATTTGTACAAATGTTTTATATTCGTCCATCGTTAATCATACAACTGATTCGTGAAATGGATGGATTCTGTATTTAAGTGTTTGCAAAAATTAGGCTTATGATCATCTTAAAATGATACCTTAAGTGTTTAATTAATGCCAAAGTAGGTTATCGTCGAACTTAAATATATAGAGCTAAACTCCAACGTTTTACTTGGAGCGGCTGCAATCAGCCCTCAACAACCCAACTTATGGATATCGAAGTATACTACCTATACTATAAATTTACTACATTTCTCCTAATTTTTAGTTTATTATCAAGAATTTATCTAGCCTTGAAAAATTTGTTCGGGAAGTTTTACACTCTGTGACATTCTCCGCTTTTTATTGACGTAAATAAAATTACGCAAAAGATCTGATTTAAATAAGATTGCAAAGAAATTTTATGTTGTGATAATTGGATTACACGTAGTAAAAGTTTGTTGATATAATTAAGTGTGTAATTGTAATTAACTTTAAGTGTACTTATACACTTACTTTTTATTTGTTTTAACACTGTATAAATTATGTTTTTTTTAGTAATTATTTCGCATGGCCACGAAAAATAATTTTACTCCATAGTTAGTGTAGCGGTTACAGTAGTTATCTTATTATCTCTCAGTGCATAGGTTTGGGTTTGAAACCATAAATGCCGTTTCTGGTTAAACTCGAAATACTCTGTATTACGAGTACATGTGTAAATGTAATAAATATATTAAGTTTGATGTAGTTTGTAGTTAGTCAAAATATTCTTTCTAAGAAAAGCCCTACGTCCAGCGATGGACTATTAAAGGCTACCATGATAAGTGTTATTTGTATTTGGTGATTGTATAACTCTTGAGTTTCAACGTGCAGGTGTAACTGTGCTAATAGCATCAAAGAACAAGAACCAATCTCCTAACTAATTGTCACACAAACCAAACAAAGTCAATGTGCTCTTTCAAAACCTACACTAAAATGAAACCCCGGTAGAGTGGAACGATTAATAGCAGCGGGTCTCTACTGAGTAATTAACTCTATCTGATTAAACGGAAGCTTTCGAAATTCGCTACGCTCGGTGAAAACCTTCAGGGTGTTTACAACATGGTTGCTTATTAAACTCTATTTATTATTTCTTCAAGTATGTGTTATCGATAGAATTTGAGTTACGTTTTAAGTATGGAGAGAATCCAAAGAAGAACCTTGAAATTTTCAATTTAATTTGTCACCTGTGCTTCCAATTCGATTTTCGTAAACAATATCTAGATCGATTCGAGTGTGTGAATCAGCACGCCTAAAAGCGTTTAAAAAACAATAACAAATATCAGTTCTCCAATAGAAAAATTCTGCACGTGAATAATTACGAAATTTATGAGACAGGCTTTCGAGTTTGTTTATATGTTAATACATACTTATATGCACAGCACATTAGCACCGTATTACTATATAATGTTAAATCTATATAATATTATATAGGATATGTAATACTGTGCTAACGTGCTCTGATGGGCATGAACATATTGCAATAGATATGAAACCAATCACAAGGCGAATGAAAATTGCAGGTGACCTTGTGCCATTTAGCAGTTTCGGCGGTTTGTTATTACTGATTTATGTTCTATAGTTTCACTTCTAATTAGTGGTCGATCATTATTGTTTTTTTTTCAGTAAAAAGAAATTAACAGTTACAACAACAATTAACAATTTAGAAAATATCAGATTATAAAGGATAATGGGACAGTCAAATTGAACAGACAAGTAAAATTAAGGAAAGACTCGACTTGAGTTTAGACGATTTAGGAGCCTGAAATGGGATTAAAGTATTTCTCAGGCTTGCTCCGATTACAACTTAGATGCAAAAATAGTTGAGAAAATTAATTTGAATTGTAGCAATACGCCCTATGGTATAATATGATCATTCTTACTGGCCTGAAATTTTAAAGTTCATCTATTTCCCTTTAGATATGCATACTCTTTTAATGTTATATTGCAAATGTATGTGTTTACATATCTAGGACAAATAATGCTTAGTTTAACTCCAAGTAGCGTCGACTCATATTTTTTTTTTGTGGTCATAGGTAAATTTAAATTATTGTACTACTATTTATATCTCAAATGGATAAACTGCACCACTGCAGCTAGGGGAAGTCGCTAGTTAATAATATAATTAAAGATATTAGTTTCATATTTATTCTTAGAAAACATATTGAACAAAATAAAAAACATTTATACACTCAAACTTAGTTTCACGCATTGCCATTACGTTACACAACAGTTGTGTTATCGGCACTCTCGTATGGAACGCATGTACGCGTTATGAGCACTGTCGTAAGAAACACAAGGGGTGAGGGTAACAACACGCTAGTCGGGAAAATAACGTGTGTGTTAGTAACACTGGTGTGTGGAACACAACATTTGCGTTTCATACAGACTGTCGTCTGTTCACGGTACTCTAGTGCTTAAAACATGCTCTACCTACATTCGTTAGCAGCGTAAGGGTATTTATTTCTTGTATATTGTAGGAAGAAGCGAACTTGTAGTGAGATTATTTAGGTCTCTTTATGAAAAACACTAAAATCAGATTATAATGATAAAGCATTATATCAGCTATTAATTTGACAATTTAAATATTTCCATCTTCACATTCAAATTCAACATAAATCAAGCAATCGAAATACTAGAAAACATGAAGGATGTTCAAGCCTTTAATCATTTAACCTTAAGATGTCGTGAAGACATTCGATGTCGGATTTAATCTGAGATTGAATGCAGACGTGGGCCTAATCCTGGTTAGATCGGGTGTAGGTTAAAGCTAGACATTAATGTTTGAAGACATCATTCAATATTTATGTTCAATGTATTATTAAAAAAGAAGCTTATTCTTTTGTTAGTATCTACATTAAATTTTAAATTATCTTGTTGTATACGGTACGTTACACGTATTTCTACTAGACCAGTCTTACTAATCAGATAAACAAAAATATAAAATAGTGGATAAGATAATATAACTAGATCCATCTACTATAAAGTAGCCCCAGAACGGCGAATAGGTGTTGTTTATGACTGAACGAGATCAGGAGGGGTCGATCCTGAGAGAAGAAGACGTCGACGGTGTCATAAACCGTCGGTGGGACCAGGAGCCGCCAGAGAGTGGGGTCCTCTGGGGTCAGAATAGTTGCTGCGGTAGGGGATAGGATGACGATCTGAACGGTATAACCTACGGTCAGGCTGCCACGTCAGAACTGTAGGGGAGAAATACTTTTACCCCGAGATAGGACCTATCGGGGCATGGCGTCAATTTGAAGGGAGACCTGAAATCATATGGTCCGGGTCTCCCTGGGTGTAGTAGAGTAGGGTGCCAGAGGCCGGCTGTCAGGGCAGTTTTTAGTGGGAACACCACATACTCCTGACTCATACATCCCAAGGAGCAGAGGGACTTGCCGCCTCGTCAACAAAAAAAAGGTGTTGTTTATGAAGTATTAACTAAGTAATTAACTAACACAGTTCATAGACAGGTTCAAACTTTTTACGCTCAAATCCAAATTAAAAAAGTCGTCAATTTTATCAGGCGCGTACTCAGAAAAAAAACACATTCACATTTTAATTTTTATATCATTTACCATAGTTATTGGCTAGCTTCAAAGGCTCCCAAGGAGTGAGTTGACGGCGAACAAAGTGATCATTGAGAAAAGCCCTCTGAAAATTCTGAGAACTAATCTCTGTAGGGTTCTCTCAATGCTGTTCTCAATGCTCACAAGACATCATAACATAGAATAGGAAGTCTCAGTAAATATACTAGTACTATTGTACTTGTATACTCGCAGGTTCCAGTATTTAGAGAAACATTTAATAATGACCTCGGTACATCACATTGAAAAAGAAATAGAAAATAGTTCACACATCTGTACAACAAAATTAGATACATTGTACGCATATTGTATTTGTTAAGTTCAATGCAAGACTTGATTTATGTAGGTCACTATTTCCCTTCAGTGTTACATTCAAGGGCATATTATGTTTCTGTGATTGTAAATTTTCTTGTCTATAAATTACAAAGAATTCTTTTCACGTATATTGATCTTGGCAGATAATTCACAATTTGAACCTTATGTGAAATCGCAGAAGAAGTTAAGAAGAATAAGTATACCACGCATTGTTATATGTATTATTGCCATTGTTTAAAAATCTAACTGATCGTAAGTTTTACAGTATAAATACACTTTATACCCCTGATCCCGCATGGACATGTTAAATGTTTTATGGTTTGTGTTACATTTTTAAATATCTATTTAAAGTTTATTGCAACGAGCAAGGTGAAAGAAACAGCTGCGAATATTGTTCTTTGTATGTCGTACGATGCTATTAGATGCGCGGTGTAACATATGCGCTTTACTGCAGTTAAAAATTGTCTTCTTACAGGCTGATTACAGGTGTGTAGGCAAAGTGCAAGGACTGGTATATAGATGTAGATATTTAGAAAATCATCTAATACCCATCACATATGTATCCCAATTTAAATTAATTATATGCATTTATTACTTTACTTTTATTAAAAAGTAAATATTGTGGTAGCTGTCAGCTGTAAGTTTTTCTCCAATTATTTAGAGTTTTTCCTACTTTTATTTTATTTCAATTGTCAGACAAAATGAGTTTTTAATATTGCGTTGGTGCTTTGTTACTACTATTAAATCATAAGTTACAAGTATGTAGTGAAAACGTAATTACTTGAGTATTAGGAGTCGTAAACATAAGATGGCTATCTTTCGTTGAGGTTAATATTATAGTGAAGTTTTTGTAATATTAGACACCACAGGATCATACTAATTACTTTTTCAGTTATTTTTACGGCTACAAAGAGTATAAATCTTATTCAATGTATAAACTTGCCTTGATCTCGTTAACGGTTGGTAAGCTTGTAGTATAAAAACTGTAGAATACCTAAATAATTTGGATTTATGTAAACAGTTTTGAATTATAAAATTTATATGTTTTTATCTAACTTGAATATTTTTAGTTACGTTGTTGTTACAATTTTGTTTCCTTTAAATTTATGACATTTGCAAAACATTTTACATAATATTGTGAGAGTGAAGTGGTTGATGAAATTTATCTTGACAGATGAAACTGACAACTTTCATCTTAGTGCTGTAAGTACGAGTGCATTAATTAATATACAAATGCAATAAGATACATACAGACTGAGGTAGAGTACTGTAAGTTTGGGGTGTTCAATTTAAGTATTTAATATTTTCCTGAAACATTAGTTAAATATTTGACCCATGAATGGTTAATTGTTTGACTGACTTAGTCTTTACGGATCTCCGTTTTAGAGAAAAGATTTAGTTTTGTATTCAGGCAACATCAAAAACTGGCATAACACTAGACTAACAGACCACTAGATAGCTACAAGGATCCTAATAATGCGAGATGTGACTTATAGCAAGTTCGTTTAAACTACTGAAATTTTATACGTTTAACTGTTCGATATATACTTGTGTACCTTGCAGCAGACTATCACATATCCTCTATGTTATATGTATTGGAAAATCATTTAAGAAACGATGGTAAGTATAGAAGTTTTATAATAAAATAGAAATATCTCGGCCTCGGTTCCGACGCAATATATTTTACATAACGTTGATGTTACCGGTGTCCTTTGCGAAGACCTCGGTTGGTGCATTTCTTTGTCCCACAATTTATTGACAGTGTGGGTTATAATTCTAAAACCGCGTTACATGTGACCGCGCAGTGGTGAACGGTAAATCAGTATATACGACCGTATTGTAGGGTCACCATGTGTTTCTTATTATTTATTATAGTACTTGCTGTACCTTGTTATGCTTTGCTGTGAAGAAATGAGGAAAAAAACTGACACGAAAAATAGATAAAACAAACTTTAAAGTGGGTTGCGTATAGTGTTCAAAGAGCCCAATTGGTGTAGATCTTTATGAGTTTTTGTAGCTACTTAGTACCTAATTAGCGCTTTAAGTACCATCTGGCTATATATATATGTATATAGCCAGATGGTACCTCTGGCTATATATATATGTATATAGCCAGATGGTACTTAAAACGTTCATTTACTTTTCTTTTGCTCATATATAAACTTATCTATAGCTGCTATTGGTTATTGTCAACTAGAATGTAACAAAATTTTAAGAACTTTTTTGCAATAGATAAATTATATAATTCGCACTTTATTTCTCTCTCTTAACCGAATTATGTATTTCGCGATTCGGAACTTAACTGTGTCAAAAATAGATTATAGTAGAGGCAAAAACATAAATATAATTTAATTGATATAAAAGAGTAGAGTTAAATTTACCTTTGAATTCAATTTATGAATATCTATCGATGCTTCTGAGAGTATCGATTCTCGAAATGCACATACAAGTACTATCTAGAACTACACTAAAGGAACATCGGTGCGTGAGTGTGACTCGTAATTATTTATTCTATGTTCTCTATTTACATATTTGTGACGATAAATAATTTTTCTATGTATTTCTTTACAAATGTTGGTAATGTGAAAGCTATTCTTGTTACATAAAAATTATAAAAAAAGATGTAACTAATTAATTATTTAACCATATCTACCGTGTATATTAGAAGTGAGAGATAAATTCAGGTATTTTAAGAGATCAAAACGAAATAAATATAACGTAAACAAGAAACGCAGAACAAGTTGTGCTTTATTCGTTTCACAAGCTAATAGGTCTGAAACAACGTCATAAATTAAATATAAATGACAGAAAAAATTTATTGTAACATTTTTTTTGTAAACACGTGGACACCCTAATTTGAAAGCAGTATAAATAACTCATAGAACGTAAATATAATCCGTGTCTCAGTTTCGTTGTATTTTAAGCACTTGATTAATACAAAACAGATTTATCAACCATTTAATGGGGTTTAGTTCTATCGGATAGAGAGATATTTGTCTTTTTAAACAAAAGGTGTAAATAGAACTAGTCAAATGTGTTTTGGTAAAGTGAAACTAATTTATGAATTGAATTTAGCTTTGAACTATGTGGTTTATCTACAGCTACTATTTTTATTTATAGGTTTTCTTTTCTGCTTTTCTTACATTTTTTAATGATTGTAGTTTTAGTTAAATAAATTATGCAATCTAAATAGGCCATGGTTACCGTTTTTGATCCAGAAGGTCTAAACCTATATAATGAAAAACGTCACTAAACTACACTATCACTACACTAAACTAACTGGAAGCAAAGTTGTCAGCTAGTTCGCTACCTTAGTCGTTCCAATGAACATTATGATATTACATCATTCGTACTAATATGTAGAAACTTTATGTGGATATGATACATAATATTACTATAAGTATTAAAACAAGTAAATAAATTCAATATAAATATGTTAATATTAAAAACTTCTGAGAATAATATCATCAATCTGTTATTCAAATCTTATGACACTTAGCTAAACAAACTATTAGACAAAAACTTGAATAAGAAATCTTTATGTATGTAAGTGTGTCAATTACTTTAAAAGTAAAAATTGAAATATGCATATCTTTGATTTATACAAATTAGATACTAAATTGTGACACTAATGGTCACATTAGAACAGTTTAAATCGGCATTTATATTTCTTTATATTTACATTGCCTCAGCTGACTATAACAACTCTTTAGACAAACTATAACTAAAATGTTGTAATTTCAAAAAAATAGGTTAACAATTTCTTTTACTGGTAACAAATGGTTCAGTGATAACTGACGTCCTTTGTGAGTCAAAGTTTCCAGGGACGAAACGACCACATCAGTCAGTCATAAATGTTATTACTAATATTTAAATCTTTACCAAGAAGTTGTAAACGGAGTTCCACAATAGTTTGACATAAATTCACCTACATTCAATTTTAGAACTTCTCAATATAAGTAAACCTTGGTCTCGTTACGTTTATAAATTTAATAGCAAGATGTCAGTGTACTTACGCTGGGTATTCTCAAATGTCAAACTAGGGTCTATTCATTTATAGAATGTTATTTAGAATCCTTTCAGTAAAAATTGTAAGGACTGCGTAACTGTGTTCGCACGTGTAAAAGCTGACGGTAGTAAATGTAGTAATCGATAAGCCAAAAGCGTATGACGTATTGTATGACGGGTAGTAACAGTTTATTTTTAGTTCTTACGTTTATGTTTTGTTTGAATACATTTTGTTTAAGAATATAAGAATAATCAGCGAATAATGTATTTTCATTTTATGTAACACATTCACTTGAAGTAAAGTTATGCGTGTGTTTCGGAAGAAAACGGATTGGTTTTGTGACTGATACAAGTTTTTTCAACCAAAGCAACGTATGTTTCTACTGTCCTAATATCACATTATGTTTTTAATAGCTTCATACAATAGTTACGGATATAAGTTTGATCTACATAATATCAGTTTTGCTAAGTATTTATATATTTTAGTAATATCTGAAACCTTTGCTGTTGAAAATAGTTTTACTACGGTGTACGAAGCAGTTCCGCTTTCCACTATAAATACTTACTTCCGTAAAGTTTATTCCGTCGGTAATTACTGCAAGGCCGCGATCAAAGTATTACATCACAGGCGTTTGACGTACTCACTAGTTTTATAAATAGGTTTACTATTTATATGGCAGATATACAGACAACGTGGTATGTTATCTGCCATGTGCTAGGGGTACGTAGTCGGAACTACACGAGAAACGTCATTTTTTTGCCTCACGTGCACGCAACATAACGTATGCGTAAATTTACGTTCATTTACAAAGCTAACTCAACATCTCTGCTTCTCTTAAATGTCTTTCTTATTTCTTCACGCTCAAACGACTAAACCAATTTTGATAAGCTGTCTTATGAGGTAGCTGACACTTTGGATTAACACATAGACACTAATTTACTAGACTTCCTTTTATTAACTGTATTCGATAAACAGAGCATAATACCGCAGGACGCAGCTAGTAAGATATATTATTAAGGTTTTTGTATCTACGAGTATCTACACAAGGTAGAGATTGGTTTCACCTTTAGTCTCTCTGACGTGAAAGTACTACCGTTTTAAGAATTAGTTTTGGTAATAATTTGAATCTAAAACGCACGATAGATAATATTACTGTGCCCTCGCTGTTAACAATTAGAATAATTTGTGAATAATAACTAAGTATCGCATTGTTTTTCTAAAACGGTATCGACAGATAGAGTAATTAACGTTCATCAAGATATAATCGATCGATGTTACGATCCTTAATTGAATTGTTTACATACGTCAATGGAGTGTCATAACTAGTGCAGCATTACGTCACTGAAGTTAAGTACCTGTAACAATAACAAAAAATAGTAAGATACATTTTAGGATTCATTCGACAGTTAGAAATAAACTTAATTAATATAATATTTATTACCTAAAAGCTTATTTATGATAATTTCCATATTACGACCTTGCCAAAGTGACTATATTCTGCCTGATGGAATGCATGCATTGAATCCAAGTGTTGTGATCACCATACTCATTACAAATGCAGACAAGTGACCCACACTATGACGGCCTAGTGAGATACCTTTTTACGCCCAGCTTGGGGATGTGAAAAGGCACGACAGTCATCGTCAATTAGACAATAATGTACAAGAGAGAGAAGTTTATTGTAAAGACAAAAAAGTATCATACATTGCATATCCAGTTTAAACATTTTAAGCCATTTCTTGATATTTCTGGTAGAAAAAGTATAATTTAATCATTTATATAAAACGATATCGAACGTGATCTAGTCTTAATATCACTAATGGATTCTGGGGCAATTGCAACAGTAGTATGAAGTGAGGAAGCCCACGACGGAATTACTTTGTCAATGTATCGAATACTAATGTATCCTCCGTACATCCTCCTTCGCTTAATGCTGTATGTTTAAAAGAACACTTATAAATCTGTTGCATCTACCCACATGATCGTAAAATCATTTTGTAAGTTAGAAGGATTTAAAGACTTTAAATCTGAACGAATGACATTATAGCCTAGTATTTAATTGCAAATTATATTATAATTTTTTATATTGCATAAAAGCTATTGCCAAGAATGTGATTTTGCCATTTAATTACAAATAAAGAAAGAAGATGAATCCCGGCACGTAATAAGAGTCGCAAGATTAGCGACATCACGCACACTTTGCCAGCATTGACGAGCCTGTTGGTCTAGTAACCTTGACTGCTAAGCAAGAGGTCACGGGTTCAATTCCCGCCCAGGACAATTAATTTATGTGATGAGCACAATCATTTGTTCTGTATCTGGGTGTAATTTATTTGTAATACGTATGTGTTTAGAAATATATAAATATTTTTATTGGCAATCTGGTTACCATGGCACAAGTTCCGCCTAGTTTTGGGATCAGACTTTCGTGTGTGATATGTGTGAAATTTTATTTATTTTTTCCTTTCCTATACTGATTGCCATCATCAAAATTATACTCACTAATTAGATAGAACACAACACTTCGGAAATGATGCAGTTGCAGGTTTCTGTACGTTTAAGGGCTCATTTAGTTGATTTCGATTTATTTGCAATGTAATAACCAGTTTTGGATAAATGTAACTCCAAGGTTGTCAACATCCATCGTTAAATTGATGTCAGGATATCTTATGGTACTTACAGAGCATCTATATCGTCTTTTTTACAAGCCTTATTTATCTATATGCTATGTTCATGATATAAACTTTTCCTTTCATATAAAACAATGAACACGAAGACAATAACATTAGCCTCACATAGCAACCACATGATTTGAAGGACGTTAAGTTCGACTATCTTATCATTAATATAGGCTTATCTCCAACCAGCCTCAAAATAAATTGTGACATTTCAATTCTAAAGAATGGTGTACTAAAATATTTACAAGCTTCTACGAAATATAAAACGGTTATACCTTTGGGATAGACTACGCAATCCTTTCTAAGGCTCAAAATGTCGAGCTTAGATTGGATTTTGAGTGGTTACAGCATTGTACATATTTATATACGAAAGCCAAATATATAACGATTCTCGAAGCTTTTAACATGAAATAAAGTTTTAACTCTTATGCAACATTACTGTTTTCATTTTTGAGTTGTTAGTTAATCGCGGCATTGGCTTTTTTGATTATACAATGGCAAATATACAAATAAAATAAATTTATATTATTTTACTATCATTTCGAAGTTTTGAATAACAAAGTGCTTACATTTGAAAAAAAATCTTTATTTATTAAAACAGTTTATTACATAAATACTTTTTACCCGACTTCGGTGAAGCCGAAGGAAGGGATTTTGGGAGTTTTTGTATGTATATTCTCCGTAGCGCCTTAGCTATTAAACTGATTTTAATAAGTGTGGTGTAAATATGTTCGTAATAATGACCCGGGTGATATAGGCTATATAAGTATTGAAGTTAAAATATCTCTTTAAATTGCGGTTGTACAGTTCGCGCGGTCAAGTACTTTCAGTTATTTGTAAGGAAAGTGTATGAAAAAAAGAAGAGAAGAAAAGTTATTACATAAAGAAAATAAATTTAAAACTTATAACACGACTACGTAAAAAAGGGGTCTAACGAGGACCAGAGTTCTATCTCGATCATTTTTACACCTACTACGCTTTTCTGTATTTTTATCTGTATTATTTTCTTGTTTCGTCCGTTTTCAACTCTTTTTTTTCGGAGTCAGGTTATATTTTTTTAAAGTAATTGAACCCCTTGCATATAATAATCACTTTTTAATTAAAATATGAGCATGTCCAAATGAGGACTTGAATTTGTTCATATTTACTTATAATGCAATAAATCTTAGAATCTATCTGTCCAGGGCCGTTGTCCGGCCACGATCACGGTGAGTTCGCGCGTCGCTACGGCCGCCAACTACCGTCCCACTTTCCGCCCACATTTCTTAGTACCTAGTCGCTCTG
Organism: Hypercompe scribonia; assembly: GCA_949316085.1. Classification (NCBI taxonomy): domain Eukaryota; kingdom Metazoa; phylum Arthropoda; class Insecta; order Lepidoptera; family Erebidae; genus Hypercompe; species Hypercompe scribonia. The sequence continues at coordinate 5,351,654 of OX438972.1, read as the reverse complement.
ATCTGATCTAACAGCTCATAACACATGTAACACAACTTCACTGGACCGCGAAGCAAACGCAATTATTTTCTTTCAGAATGTAGGTTACGTTGTAAGCAATAAATGTAGCAACAATAAAATTATAGATACCCGTTTGCAACACTGAAACGACTGTTTAAGTACAGTCTGACATGCTGAATATTCAAAAATGAAAATTTTGACAAAAAAAAAATTGTAACCAAAGTAGACGATAGAAGTTACACTTGTTGTAGTGGAATAGTTAAGGTGTTCAAACCATAAATGCTCAAACAATGGAAGCCGTAAGAGCCGAGAGAACTTTGTTTTATCAAAAGGTTCGCCATCCACTTTTGATATTGCTGAAGATAGAATATCCAAAACCTTTTTTGTTTTTTTTTTGTTTTTTTGAAACCAACATCGTCTAGTTTCAAACTAAGCAGAGCTTTTTTTTTGTAAATTCATACATATTATACATAGAGAACATCCAAACCACGAAACAAACATTTGCAGATCATACATAAATTTGGTCGGACCCAGGAATCGAACCCGAGACCTCAAGCATAGCAGTCGCATTCATTACCGCTGCACCACCGAGGTAGTTAAAAATACATTGACATAAGAAAAATATAACAAAAGGACCTTTACGGCTTAAATTTGGAGATGCAGTCTTCATTCCTGGTGTATCGATCTTAAGGATGGCTGTGATTGATGATTTTTCCATCCGCTTTCTTATGGTGAGATAATAGATTTTCGATATTAAATTTGTATTAAGGTAATATACATTTTTCCATACTATATTTATCTTTTCTATATTGTATATTTAATTTACATGGTACATTATTATGTGTATTTATTTTCGAGGAAAACAAAACTTAATTTTGAAAATAAATTCTATCAGGGCACATGTTTCATTTGCGTGCCGCTCTGGACGATTGCTTACATTTTGGATATTGTAAAGTTATCAATAAGTTCAGGGGCCGACTGGATATAACAATATTAAATTATAACATTGATTCAATAATCAATTGTAATGATTAAAGTTCGGAAAAAGGGGATTCGTATGTAGTCAAGGTGAACACAGTAGAATTTAACATAAACATCTGCTTAATGACGTCGAGACTTCGTTTGTTTTTAAATTCTCATTCTTGATTGACGATTTTGGAGTACATTTACGTGAACCTTTAATGGATTTCTTTTATAAATACCTACTTTTGGTATATCGAGGAATACTGAAACGCTAAACGAATGCAGCTTTAGATTCATCTACGTTATGTTATTTCGAATATCACTTAACATAACTAACAGTAGCTGAAGCGAAATAAACCATGTTATAAATTACTTCCTAAACCAAAACTCGGCTAGTTTATGATGCATGTTGCGTAATATCTTTAGAGATTTGCGAGGCTAAATGAGATATGCAGGAAGTGCTATCAAATGCCACGACTATGTCTAACGCCTAACATTACCGGGTGCATGCATTATGAAAGCATTATTGGTGGTAAAATCAAACGCTTTTTATCTTTCGGATGATGGTTAATAAAAACTAGTAATTAACGCTGTATACGCTGTTTTTAATTTCATATCGTTTTAAAACATTTATCGTTTAAATAGATATGGGTACACAGTAGAATTGCGATAACTTTTTAGTTCTGAATAACAATTGTTTCACTATAAACTTGTAAATTTACAAACGGCTAAATAAATTAATATTTCTTTTAAAATAACATATATATTTAAATGTTTCGTTGGTCTATAATTATTGCCTATAATTACCAAACTACTAAGAAAGACCCGACACAATTATTTCCTCGTTTGTTTATGTAGCAGTATCTGTGACTAAGACAAAAGGCAGACGCACCTCGCCTCGCTACGTGGAGACACAATAAACCTGAAAAGGGCAGCTTTATTACGACCACTGTACAGAAAAATCAGTTATTCAGCACTTCATTTATTTTAAACACTCATGCATCTTTCATGTTACATTTTAATGTCGGAGTACAAGAAAGTATATATTACAATTATGTAAATAGTGCTAAAAAGGATATACTATTTTAATTTATGTTTTTTTTTTCAGTGCAAAAGGTTCTTCCATTTTCAGAGACGTCTTTTGAAGACAGTGTGTCGTTCCCAATTTTTCCTATCAATTATATATGTAATACGAGTATATCTCAAGTTCATTAAATTAAGAAGGATTACGCCATAAACCTGACCTTGATCAACCATGCACCAACCTACCATATCTGTTTAATGGAGGTGGTTTCGGGCACCCACGCAAGTGTAGTAAATACTTTTCCGTTTTGACTTTAACAATATGATATATGTATATATTCTGTCTCAATTAAATTTTTCTCGAGGTTAGAAACCGAGGTTTAAATTCCGTCTTATTAAATTTCGATAAAACATATATAGCGTCTGCCACTAGGGCTATTATTACGGATTTATTGATACCTCATTCATTAAAATTCCTTCAGTAATCTAGGCACTATGGTGGCACATAAAAACATACATACAAAGACTGCCAAACTTTTCATTACCTTCAACTTCATTACCTTTCCTTTTGGCTTCGCCATAGTCGGGTAATAAAGAAAGAAGAACACCGCAAATGGCTGATTAATAGGGAAATGGAAAACTCAACCTAAACCAGTTATTATGAATTTAAAGCCGTATCTTCAATAGTGTAAAGAAATTTATAATGTTAGTTCTAAGTTTGACTACTGTAATAAATGTTTATCACACGTCGCAACCAGTCGGACATAAAGGATGACTCGGCAGATGCTCTTAGTCTGAAGTTAATAAAGCGAGACATAAATAGTTTTCCTGGCGTGTTAAAAGAAGACGATGACTTTTTTATAGTTTTAGTGTAGTTGTAGATTATATTGTATGTGAAACGTTGGTATTTTATATCTATAAGGGAATTTAATGAACAATAGTGTCTATTACTAATCTTTGAGTACAGTTCTATAGCAGAATACTTAAGTTTTATTGTAGACAAGTCTCTACAATGTATCAATTAAACTGTTTCATGTTTGACAATTGATAAATAACTACGACATGTAACCCGGCGTCTCAATTTTTATCATAAGTTATAAAATTCGGTGTGTTTTGTATTACTTTTATGAATGTTATCATATAAGTCTTGTAGTTATTTGTATTTTGCTTGAGAGATCAAATGGCACTTGCCAGTTACTATGATTTGAAGTACGAGCTGTCTGTCTAGTTCAAGAAATATAAACGGACACAAAGTGCACCTAGACTCAGAAAAACAATTTATGGATCACACAAAGTGTTGTCCCATGTGGGATTTGAACCCACAACACTCAGCGCAGTAGAGAGCGGCGTGGCGACCGTGTAGGCCACTTTTTTTTTTTAACGTGTGGAAACCCTCATCGAGCCGTCACCCCACCGAGGTTTTCGGCGGGGTGGTGTGTCGGAATCGGACCGACTAAAACCACACGGTGTGCCACTCTGTGCCTGACAAAGTAGGGATCCAGGAACAGCTGCTATTACGACATCCAGACCAACCGTGTAAACCACTAGGCCAACCGTGCAGTCGACTGACTACACGGTTGGCCTAGTGACTGACAATCTGTCATTACTGACTTTTCATTTGCTGTTAAAAAGATTACGATGCAAATATTTCGAACCGAATAAACTTACTGATATATTTTAAAGGTTAATACACTTCCATCGTCGCGTCGTTTAAAAACTCGTACATTTGTGAATGGATTTGGTGTCATTTCATCAAGAAGGATATATTTCTGTCTAAATTATTTATGGTGCTTGTTTAATTCTGTGTAATGTTACAGAAGGTAGGGAAAACTACTCTTGGGGGTTATTTTTTAAACTTGATAGTAAGAATATTATTCTATACAAGTCATGCTTCCGATTATTTCTGTTACATCATGATTTTCTGTCAGATCTGTAGGAAGTAGGGACCTTCTACGATGAATATATGATATATACATATGAATATAAACAAAATTTAACAATATAAATTCTAGAATTAAACTACTTTCTAATATTGACGTATAAACACGAGCATAAATATATTTTGTTATTTTCTTTATCCATTTAATCACGATCGGTCCAGCAGTTAAGGTGTGAAAGCATAAAAACAGATATAAATAATCCTTTTGATGTTATCATACTATTTAGGATTCATTGTTTAATGTTAAAATAATCTCATGTTTAAAGTGTTATTTTGACGATAATAGACTTGCTCGTTAATAAGTGAGTGGGAATAAACTAAATTATCGTTTGCATAAGTGGGTGTTCAACAACCCTCTACCCACCTTTTCGGGGATACAGGGGTTTGTTTATAATTGTGTGTATATTTTTGTTTTATAAAATTCATAAATATGAAAATATGTTCAATTAAATATAGCATTAACCTAACTACAGAACGCCCACAATAATGTACGTAAATAGATAAAAGTTACTTGGGTGGGCGAAGTCACTAATCGTTTACAATTTAAATCTTAAAAGTACAAAAAGATAGATGGTGAAATTGATATAACGTGAACAGTGTATACATGGACCTTTACATATCTATTGAATTTTAATGAGTTCTATGTGGTGATCGAGCAGATATTAATTTACTTTTTCATTTTCATCTTGATCATTATAAGGTTTTCAGCGTTCATTGCTGAACTTGACTGACCATGGTCGGTGACTCTCTTTATGAATTTTTAATATCTTTACTCCACCTGGCAAGGTGTTGTTGCATTATGTTTCCAGAATTCTTCCTCGATTTTCACTCTTCAAAGCTCGGCGAGTTACTTGAGTCCACAAACTCAAAGTAACTCAAGGTTTCATAAGTATGAAGCCTGTAAAACGTTCTCTTTCTCAGCTGAATCCTATTGAATTCATTCTAAAAGTGTTTCCTAACCAGTTATAAGATCTACACGTACACGTAGTCTCGAACAGTTTCCAGATTTCTATCTAGGAGCTTCTGCCAAGTCAAGTCGTGTTGTATGTTCAGTGCAATGCATATTTATTTTATGGATAAGTCCAACTTTACTAACTAAAGCGAATAGAGTATTTTTGCAAAAAACGGTATAACTTTCACAAAAAAAAATCGTAAAGAAAAAAAAATGACAAAAAAAAATTTTTCATAAAAAAAAACTTAAAAAATTACGGTAAAAAGAATGCAGGTTCCAATTTGTGGGGAGTGAATTGTAAGTTTGCCGCACAAAAAACTTTAAGTTTAGCTGGTGAACTTAAGAAGAATAATATTAATATGTGTAATAAAGTGGTTGTAGAAAATATCATTTCTTCTTAATGAAACTAAATAAATTAGTAGGATCTTGTTATTTACAGTGATAGTCCTAGAAAGTACACAAAAGTCTATACTTCAAAAAATGTCTTGATTTTTTTTCTATCTAGCAAGAAGACAACACATGCACTAGAAATAAATTTTGTGTCGCAGGGGACTTTACAAACACATAAGGTAAACAAAAAGAATAACTAAATTCAGAATAAGAATTTGTGGATCACACTAAGTGTTGTCTTATGTAGGGCAGGGCGGCGAGATGACCGGTAAAACCATTACGCTGTCCGTGCAGTCAGTTTGGTAATGTTTCTAAGTTTTTTTAAATATAGAGCCTATCAAATTGTGACTGCACTCTGCCTGATGGAAAGGCTTAAACTTGACCAAATGTAACGCCAGGACGACCTTTGTCTACCTAGTATCATCCAGTAGAATATTACTCTAATAAAAACAATTATAACGATTGTCACTTTATTTAGTAGTAAAACCACAGATGCCCTCGAAAATATTAGCTCTAGTATCAGGAAACAGATATTTTATGGTTTCAGCGAACGTAACCGAGTTTACAGCCGCTGGAGCTTCTGATAAGCCATAAACCTATATTTGATACCTTTCAAGATATGATGTGAACTAATAATTAATACATTACAAATAAAGTAAATAATGTGTCAGAAATAAGTAATAATTTGTAGCGCGAACTGGTTCGTATACGAACTGTAAGAATTATTTAAAATGTAATTTACGTGAACAAAATGAAAAAAAATGGTAGGTAAATTATTCGTCTAACTCCTCGTGCCCGATAGCCTTGTCCTTTTATATTAATTTTACGGTTTTTTAGAAAATAAGTGCTCCTCATACCTATTACTTTATTTAGGTTAGAAAACTAAAGATGCAAGAATACTTATGCAAAGAAACGTTTATCATGTTTCATCGAAATTCAAATGTTAAAACGGACAACCTTTTTCACACAAGAAAATTTTCTATTAAGTGATTTGTTTTGAAATTTGTATTATCAAGATGGACATTTCAAAGGAATACTAAACGCCATTTTTACAAGCACATTCCATATTCTAATAAAATAAGAATTTCTTACGTCGATATTACAACATACCTTCATAAAATATAAATTAATAATATTTTAAGTCCCTAAAATAATTAATGTTTTTCGACTAACTAAAGAGATGCGTCTCATTTTGTAACATCTTTTTTTCGACCATATTTGCAAATTATGCCACTTGGACACCGTTTCCTTTCATTTTCTTAGTATTTTAAATCATTTTAAAAGTAGCTATTTTTTAATATGAAATATGGTCACGACGTCCTTGATTTATTTCTTCGCTTAATTTAAAATGACGGCGATATGGGCCACGGAGATGAAACATTCTTAGAAAATGCCCGAGTTATGTGTAAGACAGAAAGATCTTATTAGCGGTTAAAGACACCGCACTATAATTAAAATAATTCCACATAAAATAAACTGAGCTTGTTTTAGATGGGGAATAGGGAGACTATTAATAGATCATGTGTTGCAAAATACATGGCCGAGTTATGTCAGATTGTCCATACGCACACAGGCATACGTGTTGATATGAACGTACAGAACTCTTCCACGAAATTGGCACTGCTATCAGAATTGAAGATATTGCACCAGAATAGAAATCACAAAATGAAGGTGCAATTAATCGTAGACCTTTTTATCATCTCATAATTGACAAAATAAATGGCAAATATTATTAATTATTCTTTTAGTACAAATTATGAACCTATTTATTTACTACGTCTGTGATTTATATTGAACCACTCATATCCCAATAAATCTAGCAAGACGTTCATTATTACATAATTTGTTCTACCACACTGTAAATATTTATTTAACATTTCTTGATGAAACCTTGAAATTCCACGCGGCCACGGGGAGTATTCCGGCCTTGACGTGCCGACTACATTGTATTCTGTGACGAAACTTGTTATTTGGATTATTCTCGCTGTGGATCATTTCAAATAGTTACATGGTTATCAAATGAGTAACATTATCAGCTTTTACACTCTCATCGTTGGATTAGACCAAAGCGGACACGAATCGACCTAAATTGTTTCAATTACTTCCCGTATTGTCTTTACTGTATGCATTTAATTTTCAAATAAATAATTACCTTTTATAAAAACCTTAATGTGCTAATGTCGGATGTGGTTAAACATATACGAATATATATAACATACGAAATTTTGTAGGTCGAGGCCGTATCCTAATTTGCTAGTTCAAGCAATTCGACATCGAAACTGCCTATTAGACGTGTAAACAGGAATATTGGTTAGTTGCATAAATTAAATCAAAGAAAAGTTTTGTGTGTATGTATTATACATGTTAAAGAATAATTTATTTTTAATTATTTTCAACATGTGCTTTGTTAATTGAGCATTGGAGTAATTCGTAACTTACTACGCATTTTTAAACATGTAAGCTTTGTAACGATGCGATGACGGTCTCTTCTAAATTACTAAGTAGAAGTAGAATAAAGTAGTAAGTAGAGAAGAATATATATACTATAAGATAATACAACTTGTAGAAGCACGACGAGCATGTCTTGTAGAATGAAACAGATGATTTCTAAAATCTAAAATTTCTAAAATCATGATTTTGGATTGATCTATATCTGCTGACGTCAAATTCATTTTCTCAAGAAGCGTAGTAAAATAAAACCTGTAAGTTAATTTTGTTTCAAAACAAATGACATGTTGAGAATGGAATTAGGTTACTGAGAGTAGCAAACGATGTTGCCATTAAACACTAAAACTTTCATTATCATTTCGTAACTGTCAGCAAGGCCAAGAATAAAATAATATTTCTGTCGTCTGTATCTAGAAATAGAAAACTTAAATTAACTCATGAAAATTAAGCTTATTGTCATTTCAGTATTAGAATGTCATAACTAGTAGTACAATGGCAAAATTATAAGATACGCTTAAGGTAAAGTGGCTATTATCTTTACGAGCTTATGAAACATCTATTTGGCTGAATATTAGATATGTTTATTATGCTCTTGACACATCACATCGTAAAAATGCGGTTATTCTTGCTATAATTTGAGTAGTATTACGCAGCAATACGTGGGACTTTTCATTGAGCTAGTCAGCGACTTCAAACCTTTATGAATTGTGGGATTATTACTTGACTATTTTATCTTGAAAACAATGAATTTTTATGACATGTGGAATGTTTTGTTAATTGTAAAAGGATTTCCTTCATAAGATGTTTTTTGTTTGTTTTGTTTTGCAGAAAGCATTATGAAGGTCATTTACTTCATTTATAAGCGGTGCTAAAAATATATTTTCTTGCATAAAAAAAATAAACAAAATCAATCAGTGGGTAGGATTCTCATGAAGGAGAAATAAAATTAGCTGTATTGACCTGATTATTATTTTCAGTGCTTACTTAATAAGTGTTTATTATCTGTTTTAAGTAGGTAGACAGCATAGATTCAATTGTAGTGAAATATTTACTCATATTAGCTGCCTTCTACACTTTATAAAACTTCGGTCCTTTTTCTTCGTTCGGGCTTATTTTAAAAAGATACCTATCAAACATTGATTTTTTTAAGAAAGAAATATCATACTGACATTTTCACGTGACACATAACTTCTTTCAAGTTCCATTTACAGCATTTGGGTTTTCTTGTATGAGGAAATGTGGATTGGGTGTCGTAGCCATGCTAACACATGTACAAGCGTGCATGCAAAAGTTGAACGATAAAAGAGCGACTACGATATTATCTTTACAGGTATGGTATGTCCAAAACGCAGTTCACTCACCCACAAAATGCAAAAATTATGTTGTTAGAAGTTACAGTATTAAACCTTATGTATAAACCAGCGTTGAGAATATCATTAAACAAGAACATTAGCTTTAATATCTTCAGTTAACGTAAAATGAATATATAAAGTAAAAAAAAGGTAAACATAACATCCAAGCAGGTCAACAGTTCGCGTTTATGATGATTTTTAACTGTTTTACGGAACATTTCGACGACGGACGGCTATTACGCGAGTTTTATAGGTGTGTTCCGTAAACCGAGTTACGTGGATTATACGTCAGACGCGTTTTGTTAACATATTATTTGTTTTTTCTGTCTATATGTAAGTCTGTGAATTATTTTATGTTTAAGACTATGTGAAAGTAAAACATTTCTTTTGTATATTCTTAGTTGAGTGAGATGTTGGAATATTTGGGAATTGTGAACATCTAAAACAGGTTGTACTTATCATTTAGTAATAAAATTTAAATATATATTATTCCTTCGTTTTTCTATTCTTACAATCACACTTTCTTAAGCCAAAAAAAAAAATGCGCCATCCAAAAGGCAGATGGAGTTACTGTGTAAGTTTTTATCAGCTATCGTTCAAGCTACTGCAGCAAGTTCGCCTTGGGGGTTTTAGGCGCCCTTAGACACGGTCACCCCCGAAGAAGTTAAAACGATCGTCAAGAGCCTACACGCTCGCAAGGCGCCCGGTTCGGACGGTATCACAAACAGGGTAATAAAACTCTTTCCGGAGAGGCTACTGGTCCTTCTGACCTTCATTTTCAACGGAGCGCTCAAAAACAACATCTTTCCACAACAATGGAAAGAAGCCGTTATTATTGGGATACCCAAACCTGGCAAACCAAAGTCCGAACCGACCAGTTATAGACCGATCAGTCTGCTTAAAGGATTAGGCAAGCTATACGAGCGTCTAATCTACAATAGGCTGAAAGCGTATGCTGATGCTAATCATCTCGTCCCCCATGAGCAATTCGGTTTCCGAACCGAACACTCGTGCGTCCACCAAGTCCACCGCATCGTTGAATACACCAGCGATCGGCTTCAACGCAACCTGTTCACAGGAATCCTCTTCTTTGACGTGGCGAAAGCTTTCGACAAAGTGTGGCACAACGGCTTATTATTTAAGCTATCCACCATGGGAGTGCCACACGGACTCGTGCTCATCATACGAGACTACTTGTCGAATCGAAGCTTCCGCTACCGAGTAGAAGGGTCACTATCCTCCACTCACCCCATACGAGCCGGTGTCCCACAAGGGTCTGTGCTCTCCCCCCTACTCTTCACGCTGTATACTAGCGACATTCCGAAGCATCGGTATGTGCAGACGGCACAGTTCGCAGACGACACGGCTATCTACTGCTCAGGAGTGAACCCCTCGACAGTAGCCAAAAAACTCCAGACCGCAGCCAACGCACTGGGCGTTTGGTTCTGGAAATGGAGGATAGAGGTCAACCCCGAGAAAAGCCAGGCGGTGCTGTTTCATAGAAGACAGCTAAGCTTGTATCCTTTGGAGAAGACCCCTCAGATTAGGATGTTCGGCAAGTCTATCCCTTGGACTAGGCAGGCCAAATACCTAGGCATAACCCTTGACGACCGTCTATCCTTCGGCCCCCACATCAAGGCAGTCCGCAGCCGGGCTGCCTTCGTGCTAGGACGTCTCCACAGCTTATTAAACGCGCGTTCGAAGTTAGATTTAAAAAATAAAGTTAGGTTATACACGGCATGCGTACGTCCTATAATGACGTACGGTAGCGTAGTATTCGCACACGTTAGGCCATACAGGATCCATAGGCTTCAAACACTACAAAATAATTTCATGCGCAAAGCTACGGGAGCACCGTGGTATGTACGCAACGTCGATCTCCACATCGACCTCAGATTGCCGACCATCAAGCAATTCATTAAACAGTGCTCTCTTAGCTACTTTGACTCTGCTCCGACTCACCCCAATCCTCTAGTGGTTGCGGCCGTAAACTACACACCCAGTAGGATCTCTAAACTGCGTCGACCCAGACACGCGTTAGGGGAACACGACGACGAAATTACACTCGCTCAACGTAGAGCGAACACACTTAATACAAACCGTCCGCGTTTTCGTCCCCGTCGTCGGGGGCGGAACACACGCCGCGTAAACCGTCCACAAAACATGGGAGTAGGCCGCCCCAACGTATCAGCAACACCCCAAGCCGAGGTTCGTACCCCACAGGGGGTGCCGCTCACCGTAAATTAATCCGGGTAAAGTTGTAGAGGCCATCTGAGGCCAACAGCTAAACGTCAATACCAAAAACAAAAAGAAAAAAAAAAAAAAAAAAAAAAAAAGTTTTTAGTATATTGTGCGCATTAACGCGTATGAAATTCCATATAGTTTACATATATGTATAATTTGTATAAAAAAAGATAAGTGATTGTAAAACAACAGTACTATTATGCAGACATTTTGTGTATGCAGACAGATACACATATTAAAATTAGGATGTATTGATAGATGCAGCAGAACACTTTCTACGATAAAGAAGAACAGTTAAACTACAATAATTTTATTAAAATCGACAATGCCTACAAAGTTAAACAATAACACTATATGTTGATGAATGGCTTTATGAAGATTGCCTATACTTATAATAATATTATGTAAGTATTAAGTAGTAAGTAATTGGATTGTGAATAGAATTACAAAGAACTTTGCTTTATTTTAGAGTGATTGATTTGATTTATAAGCAGGTCTGTATCGTCCCAAATACCTTCAAGACCTCTTCACTAAGATCACTATTTAACTACTGGCTACGATTGATAGTTATAGCAATAGTTGTGCGTGTACATATCGAATACCGGTAGTCGCTCACTGTGGGGCAATTTATCCTCTTTCTAACAGTAATACTAAAAGAACTTGATGGACTTCTTCATGACATTGTCGACAAATTTTTGCTTTTTATTTTTAACGGACTTCGTTAAGATAACAATAGTTTGAGGTGCCAAATAATAAAATTTGATCTACTTAAAAATAGAAATAAAATAATATATACGTTGGCAACGAGAAAATTAGGTTCACTTACCCATGAATTACTTTGATACATTTAATACGACGTTTAGGACTCTGTTAGCAACGCAACAACAAGCTTAACAAAAATATATTACGAAGATTTAAGTACTTACGATAGCCTATTTTATGTGTAATGATTGTACTGTTGTACTTCTTTTCGAGGCTATGAGTATTTTCTTACTCCAGAAGCTTATTCAATATAAATGAACATAAAATAAAAGTATTCTCAAACGAATTAATGAGAATAGCATACAATAAAAAAAAATATAACTTTTTTATTTTATTAATATGTTATTAAAAGTTAGCAACCTGCCTTTGGTTTACTGTAATTAATATAAGATAAACACAAAAAATACTATATTATTTATGTGCTTGTTCGTTCCAAAAACTGTTAGAAAATGAATCGGGTTACGAATTGAGAGTTTGCCAAGTAAGTATATGCATTGTGGAAACACATATCTGACTATACTTTGAATATGTTAATGCCAATGCCCAATAGGTCTCAATTTAATTTATACGTGAATACATGATAAAATCTGTCAGTTCTAACAAATGAAAAAAAAATCACAAGTCTTTTAATAATATGTCAAAGCGTAAATAAAACAGTTTATCTATTTAAATATTTACAACTGTTTGTAAAGCGAACACCATTTTTGTTAATGACCATGCTCAATTAGCTCTCATCCTTGAGGTAAATCCGGTGTTTGTAGATAACAAGTTTATTGTAAGCTAATTATTAAACATTTCAAATATGGAGCAATTTCCTATTGCTATGTTATAGGTAAGTAGGATCTGACCAGTAAATCACTTGATGTACTATGACCGAGTTAAGATACTCATTCCAGTGGCTGTCTTGGAAATCGTGCAACCAATAACAAATGGTATTTTCAAACTTGGCCAAGAACGTCGGACGATGATATTTGCTGAGGAGATGATACTGAAGATCTCAATTAAGCGTGAACACAGATAGAACGTAGATGCAGACAAGATCACAATACATACCAGCGCAACATTAAAAAAAAATGAAATACATGCTGACAAGTACGAATCAAGAGATCTGTATCACAAGATCTGCCTCATCACAAGATGTTTGCTGTCCAGAATTTGGGCCATCGAAGATCAGAATGGTCAAGTGGTCACTGAGCTGGACAAAACTTTGACGGTTTGGAGGCATTACGGCCAGTTCTTGTTCCAAGACCATCAGTCTCAAAACTTGGACCAATGGAACCTGCGACTGTAATTTCTGACTTACATATTATAAATGAGCAGCTAAAAGCATATCAGTCCAGGCTGGATATGTAAAAAAAGAATCCGTGAACAAATTCTCATTGTTCGCTAAATCACTGAGAAGTCTCGAGAGTTTAACAAGCCTACATACATATACTTCGTGGATTACTCTAAAGCGTTCGACTTGGTGAAATCGCCAACATTATTAGTAAACTCTACTGGACATAGGCATACTACAACACCTCGAGCAAATAAATACTCAGGGAGCTCTGACAGTACAGTGTGAAGTTATAGTTTCCATCCTGGTAGAGTATTGGTTTGACAAAGATGCATGATATCACCCCTACTCATTTATCATTTACACCGAACTTGTAACGCAAATCACTCTTCAAGGACTGGATGATGGTGTTGCGATTGGTGGATACAAGATTATCAACTTGTGGTAAGCAGACACCACCTTGTTTGTGAGTAATGTTGGTCTAATGGAAGAATTACATTTCAAAACGGAACGCGTAAGCCTTATGTTTGGGTTAAAAATAAACCGATTTAAGACAAAAATGATGATTGTAGACCGCATTAACAATAACTCGTCCTAAGTGATACAGATTACAAAGTGCGATGTGGTTTGGGCCTAATATTTTGGAGCTTTAATTTCAAATAATGGTGGGTGCGACGATGAAGTGAAACGACATATGGTCACAGTGGTCACGATGGTCATGGTGGTGATGGAAATGCGATGGAGAAATCGAGAAAAATTTAGGAGAATCAAAACCTTACCAAAGCCACCAAATTCAAGCTCGTGTAAACTCTCATATTCCCAATTTTTCTTTACACCAAGGAGATTTGGATAGTGCGCAAGTTGAAAAGTAAGAAGATAGATGATCTCGAAATGTGGTACTGGATGGAAAAGCTAAGGATATCGTGGACGGAGTTTCGTTCCAACGTATGCTATGTGTATATTTTAGCGTATACACAGTGTTTTTTTAACCATAGTACAGTAGTTTTTTTTTTTACGCGGGGAATGCTTTTCACACCATACCCTCCGGAGGGACGAAGGGCGTGTGTGGGACTCCCGGAAAACTGGTCTACCCACTAAACTCCGTGGCGGCCTACCTCGGCAGTCGGGAGGAGCTCCAGGAACGCATTAGGGGCTTCTAGACTCCATAGAACCTACCAGAATGCGAAGCCACCTGTCTGACTGTATCCAACAGTCTGCCAACAGGAGGAAATGGCAGGAGACCATAGATGCAGTCATTTCTATGAGACCATGACCGCTCTGTCAAGAGCGATATGACAGAGTAAAAGATGATATACGAGATGGTAAACTAAGCCATCACAAGAAAAAAAAATATGCACGTATTTTAAATATTTTTCAAAACATTTTGACTAGATATTACATTATCAAATTTAAATATAAACATTCAAAATATAAAACAATGAGCTAATAATCATTAAAATCACTATATTTTTCGGATGGTTTAAATGCAGCCATTTCGGCGCGCTTATTCTGTGATTACAGATTACTCTCATGTCAACAACGAAGTGTTTGGTTCACGAAGTTACTGCGTCATTTTTTTCTAAACAATTTATTAGCGTAGAAAAGTAAAGAAATATTTATTATGAATATTGTATAGTTCCTCTGTGTAGTGTATCGGAGTCTGATGTATGTATGAACCAAACTGTGGACTAACACAAAAACTATACCTGACAAAGTGTATATTTAAAGACAGTGTTTACACTATTGTGAAAATCTATTTAACAAAAGTAAGAATATTAAAAAAGTGTTAAAATAATATGTTTTGTTTACGGACAGTTCGTAAAGATATTTTCAATAAATATAATATACAAACAAATATTCAGAACTTCCTGTACCATATTCACGCAAATAAATTTAATAATTTAAGATAGAAAAATGTAATCATGAGAAACCATACAAATAACTTGTTACGACAGAAGACTTTCGAGGGTGAATTGACGTCACGTTTAGTTCCACCAATAGCGTTGCGTTTTAGAAATTTGCGAGGCAATCTAAAAAAAATTACTATTTGTTTATTAAATTACACTATTAAATTATAATAAATTTCAAAAATAATTATACAGGTATTTTTCTTTAGCGGGTAAGACAACAAATACAAATATTATGTCAATTTTGGAATCACGTGTATAAACCCTATTCTGTAACTGTGTGGTTGTTACACCTCAAGGATAATAATAGGGACTGCTTAGTCTTTGGTTCATTAAGATTTGATGATAATTCACCAAGTTTTATTCGGGTTGTATCTAGGTATCGATGTATGTTTTTCTCAATATATAAAATGAATTTATGATAAAATGTCAAGAGGCATGGCAGCAATTTAAATTAAGTCAATTAATTGATAGTCTACAAACGTGCAACAGTAACACAGAGAGCAAAATATATTTCTAGTTTCTATAGTTATTAATATTACATTTTTAAAAATAAACGAGTACATATCCGTTTTGTTTTTCAAAATTTTAAACGTATGTTTAGGAAAGTTATCCCAGAGAAGCCTGTAATTCAGCAGCCATAAGAGCATTAATAGCCTCTGAATGAGAGCACGCCCTGTTTTATAAGGTATAGAAGTCATATCGGTAAGGTATAGCATTCTAATTGTCGCCTGTGGTCTTTTGACAATTTGTTCAGCAGATTGGCTTGACGATTCCGGACGCTCTCCTTTAAATGCGGAGAAAGAAGTTGAAGTTGCAACCTAGGCTTTGCCTTCAACCTCGTGCCGATTTAAGTCCGATGTATGTATGAACCAAACTGTGGACTAAATATTACGAGTGTTTTAGTTATTGATATAAAACTTGTGATATTTATTTCTGGAATTCTAATACTAAGAACATATTTATTCTTGTCTCTATTGCGGATTGGAAATACAACATTTCACAAAATATTTAGTAGCAACACAATTCAAGAGAATATGAAGACGTAAAACGAGATTTTCCTCAATTTCTACAGAACGTGTAGCACTGAAATAAGAATGATTAACTTGACGGGAAATGTTGTTACGTGTGTGGAAACAAAACATTTACAAAGATAATTCCACGTTCGACAATAATATATGCTTTGTCTTTAAATGTGGCCGCATGTTTCATATTATTTCGCCTGAAATTTTCACAAATAGAGAAAATTGTGAAACTTCTTCCTCAAATTACTGTGTTATTCGATTCCTAAACCTCTTTTTTATGACTCACTTATCTAGCTACCTTTATAAATAATAAAATGCGGTAAGGTGTCGACATTGCGATTAAGTCGTTGCGAGCAATTGTAAATCTCACTTGTCTACCAGTAAAATATTTACTACTTTTATTTTTGTGTGATTGTGACCATCAGCTAGACTGCGTGAAAATCCAGGCAATGTTTCATAATCGATCCGATTTAAACTGCCCAAACCGAAAGAGGACTGAATTGACAGTCTATTTCATATATCCCTACTAAAATAACCTACTAGTACGAGTATAGAACAAGAGGAAAGAAGTACGCTTGAGGCGCATGACAGCAGACAGGATAGGACAATTTTTTACTTTTAAGCTATTTTACCTCAAAAAATAAACAAGAATACTGTGTAGTAAAGTAAATAAAAGTTGTATTAAACATTTGCCCGAATCAGATCTACTGGACTGGGAAAGACCTTTAAATAATTTGCGCAGTTTTAGAGTCGACTGATGCTTCAGCCTAAACTCAGGGGTAACGTAAACTGTTTGAACTAAAATACATGCAGCTCACAAATAACTATAACTAAAAATAATACGTTGTGGTTGGCAACGCGCTTTTGACTAAGAAGTAAACACAGAAAAATATAGGTATAATGAAATAAGATTTATATAAAGTGTTTGGGTCGGCGGACTTTAAGCCGTAGTAAGCATCCAATTCGCAGTTCAGTGCTAGAATCCTAAACCAACAAAGCTTATTACAACAACAATTGACCTTTCTAAATATCACATTACACTAAATATAAATAAATATACCAAAATATAGATTTGCTAAGTACCAAGTCTTAAGGTTTGTAGTGCAATTCATTTGCATGGAAATCAGTGTGAAAACTACGCAGAAACGGGTTTGAGCATTTTAAATTTCTTTCACTTCGTTTACATTTAATAAAGTGTACATTTTAAGCCGTACAACTACGAAGATTAATATTCTTTGAAGGTATTACTCATTGTTTTATCAACCCCTGAGCTAAACAATTTGTGTTCGTAACGAAAGCGTCTTTGAACTTTCGTTTCGACGTTGAATACGAAAAACTATGTAAGTATGGTAACGACGCTGTATAAGTTTGACCGCGTTTTAAATTTAAATGTTCTTCTTTTCTCTCTTTTTTAAAAAACAACACCCGCAAATGTGTTTACTAAACATGAAATAGGTATGTAGCTCTTCCCATCTGGTTATCAGTTACACTATAAATGCTATACACTGACGTAGCGAAATTTTCAGAATTTATTTTACATATTGTTACACAGGTTGTTGAGGAGAACCTTGGTGGAGGCCTTTCAGGATTGGACGTCTTTCGGCTGAGATGATGATGAAGATGGAAAGAAAAGTAACCTACTAATAATAAGTAAAAATTTGGTAATATTTGTTATATGTATGTGTACCTTTACAGATTGGCATACATTGATTTTGAACGTCTTATGCAATTTATTATGATACATATACTAATACCTACAGAAACATTGGCTGGAACATTAAACAAAAGTTAACATACATATGAAAGCACTCATTAATTTAAACGGAACAAAGTAAGTGTAAGTGCTTTTGTTTACCGCAGCGCTGACAGGTGAAACATATTAATAATATGAGTAAGGTCACAGGAACAATGTAAGCGCCATGTCAATTAAATGACAACAGGATAAAGGAGAATTAACGGCAATCTGTACTTAATAAAAGTTTACAAATGACGTAGTGAGACGTAGGTACGTCACTAGAATGGCATCATAATGTTACTTTTACCCGAAGGCATTGTTAATGAAGTTTGTTCGTTGCGAAATTATGTTGACGTAGGGCCATAATTGAAATTTTATTTCATTATTCTGGTATAATTAGAATGGAGTACGTACGTAACGATATATTTAGAGAGTCTATGAAATTTAAAAATGTTTTTATTTATAGAATTAACATTGTTGTACTTTGGTTATTTTATTACTGATATAATAACCAAAGTAATAACTGTTATTTTTGAAAAATAACCTTAACATGCTTACCAGAGAAATTATATAAAAGTATTCGTCATATCTAATTCCTCCTTTTTGAAATAGAATAAAAAAAGAGTATAGCAAAGTTCAGCTGAAATTGTAGCTGACCGAACAGGATATTAACTGAACAAGGTCGTGTTTAGGCTACCCAATACTAAACATAGATGTTATAAATGCATATAAATGTTATTCATAAAGTAACTGAGACCTTGAAGCTTTAACCTTTCATGAAGCTACGATCAACAATTCGTAAGTGGCTACTCAAATATAACTGCAATAGGAATCACTTTCTTACATCAATAGGTTGATATAAACATGTGCGTTTTGATTATACAAGCTTATAAAAGAAAGAAAAAGGATTTGATACGTTTATAAAAATAATTTGTATTAACTATATAAGGGTTTTGTACACTAAAGCTCGTGGCTTTCGGTTGTCCATCATAACGTAACCGTATTACCTACACACCTACATAGGTAGGTAGGTATAGAGTATTGTGACGTCGATGCGTCTTACCTATTAAAGCGTTAGCTGGTAACGACTTACCAAACATTGTCGTCTATTAATAACCACGTGTGCTATTTCTGCTGGTCTAATTTTAATCAACTATGTATTGCGTGTTACTAAACCGCTAGAGTGGTTTTAGGTGATTAATTTTGTGTATCCTAATTTAATTATTATAAATATGTTATTTCACCATAGGCAAAGAGAAAATTGGTCAAATTACAAATAAGTTGTCTGTTAAATACTTAGTTCAGGCTTTACTTTCTAACAATTGTATTTTATCAAATTTGACTGCCTCGGTGGCTCAGTGGTAGCGTATGCGGCTGCTGTGCTTGAGGTCATGGGTTCGATTCCTGGGTCGGACTAAATGTTTGTATGATTTGCAAATATTTGTTTCGGAGTTGGTGTTTTGTCTATATAAAGTGTATGTATTTACAAAAAAAAAGTATATATGTATTTATATCATACCCATAGTACAAGCTCTGCTTAGTTTAAGACTAGATGACGTTGCGCTTCAGATGTCAGAAATATTATTATGTCCGAAATATGAAATATTAATCAGTATTTTGTTTTAATCAAGTTTGTAAGTGTGAGTTTCATACAACAAGTTTTTACGATACTATACAGCAACAAGTACAACATAAAAAGAAATGTTTGACTACATTCGTAAAATATTGAAACGGAAGGCCTGTTTGATGTGACCTCGTTGAAAATGAGCTAAAACTCTTAAAAGCGTTCAAAGTGAAAATTGAAATAAATCGGTTGGCGTTATGCGTCATACTAACCAACTATATAATCGAAGGGTGTTTGTAATCAATGTTTCAAATCTATAAATAAGTATGTGCTTACCATAAATCTATGTTATTAAACTTACATTAGTTTTCTGCAAGTGGTAAATTGTCAAAAAGAAAGAAAGCTTTTAGCTTTATATTAGTTTAATATACTATCAAATATTTACTAGTTTGACTTACTATTGGAATATAACAGTTAACGTAATCTACTGTTTGTTAATTGTTGTTTCATGCTTATTATTAACCGTTGTTTAGGTCTTACATTATTCCTTCATAAAGGAATTGCATTTAAAAGGATTTGACAATAAGCACGTCGTCGTGATTTGTTAATAAGCGTTTCATATTTACTGTTAAAGTGAATAGTAATTGATAACGGTTATTTTGAACCGTTGTCGGATGCTGTTTCTATAGACAAGCTGAAAATACTAAAATAAATATTTTAATGTTTGTATTCCAAAAAAGAACAAGTTAAACGTTACTTCATAACGCTTTAGTAATTGTAAGGGCAGAGGTAAAAGTCGTCAATGTCGAAAGCTATTTACGAAAGCATATTACTTATTAGTGATTCAAAATACTGGGAGTACAATTGAGTAAGTATTTTTTAATTAAAATGTATAGCAATCAAAAAAATATTGCAAATGTCACAAATAACAAGACAATCGAGTGAATCTCGCTATATCTATCGTGTGTGTACGTAGTTTGTGTTGATCACTCGATAATTTCTAAAAAAATATTAGTTTTGACTTTGTTTGTTTTAAAATATTTCCCTTTATAATCGCAAGGAGGGATGCATTATTTGTTCCACCTCCGGTATATAAATATGTAGAGGTACAGGTTGGTATCGTTGACGTCATACAACTACGCCTGACGTCACTGACTGCTTTTGTTTGTTTTGTAACTCACAAATTTTTACCCTTTGTCTCACGCAAGGATCCAGTTCTGAGGTTTGCAAGTACATTTCTGTTGTTGCCGTACTTTCTAACTGTTATATACAGATTATTTAAACACGTGTAGTATAAACTTCGTTCGTCAAAATTGTGAAATTGTCATTTGTTACAATCAAATAGAATCGTGTTTTTGTACTGCTTTTGCGGGTGTAGCATTCTTACATCAAATCTACCTGTGCATTCTACGCAGAGTTAATAAATTTTTGAAAGTCATCAAAACGTATTTAATAATTAGAAAATATCCTTTTTGGTGAGTTCTTGTAACACAAATGAAACCCATATAAAATATAATATATAAAAAAGGATCGTAAACGCTTACCATCCGCCTTTTTATGTATTGTGGTAACCGTATATCATGCGTACCTACGTACGTACATATACAAATAAATAAATGTAGAAAGTGGCAAGTAGAAAGACTTTGATGCTGTTTCTCAGTTTAATATGCCTTTAGTACATACTGTAGGTATGGTTGCGATAGTAATGCATAGACAAATAAGAATAGACCTGAGTGGTCACGAGGAAAAATTCGTCAAGGTGACGTTTCTGTACGCGTTCGTCTTTTAAATAAGGGCGTTCCTTTGGCATGAATCATATAAGCAGACAATCAGAGTTAAATATTAATCCTTACACATATATAGTGTAATGATACTGTTTTTTATCATTGTATGCAACAAGGCATAAAATATACAGTTAAAATAATGTACACAAATTATTGAACGTACTTATATTGTAAAAAAGTTAGGAATCAAAATGGATGACGACATACTCACTCGAATAACGAAGGGGTAATTTGCGAGAAGTAATGTTTATATCATTCATTCTGCATTTGAGAGAATAGAAAAGTACCTAGATATATTTATCAAGATAGAATATCAGGTTCATCTCCAGTTTCAAAACATAATCGCGTCATGAAATAAATTTAGTATTATTAAAGAGAGATGTTGTTTGAAGGAAAATTAGCGGTAAGTTGCGTGTCACCAATCACTTTCACAGAGCTTTAGTTTCATTGTCAGGCGACATTTAGAGCGCGTCCTTGACATTTATACATAAGGGTATAAGTTTCTGTTTAATTAGGAATAAGGTGAAAAGACTCAGACATACTTTTAAGTTGGCGCCAATAAAATAAATAGGATTATATTGGGAATATAAAACTTAAACGTCAATATTCAACGCTTATAGTGACAATCTAGTTTTTTTTTCATTTCTTTTAACAATTTGTATTGTTTACTTAATTTTCCAATGTAGTCTGAACTCTAAAATATCACTTATGACGTGACGTTCGGTCGATTTAACAAATTATTACGTATCAAAGGGACGATGGAGAATTCAATGTCATATTGCAATTAACGGGAGTGGCGGTCGATACGCGGTATCAAAAATAGCGCCACTTCATTTACTGGTAATACTGGGAGTTTCCTATAGCAACGTGATTTACACCTGAATTAATAGCTTTTTGTTATGGTGATTAGTCACGAACGATTTGTGAGGAATTATTAACTTTTAGCTAATTGATATGAATATGAGAAATAACACATACATATTTAGTTGTGGTTTTATTATTATAATGTTACAAGAGCTGTGGACTGAAACCTAATCCACACTTCAGTTCAATCTTGTAAAAGATCTAAGCACATAGAAGTGTAAGCTTCATATTTGGATGATTCTTCAATACGAGTGGGACTGGGTATGAACATCGAAAAAACGAAAATCATGCATAATAGGCATGTATCCCCGAGTCCCGTAACCGTAAATGGCGCTGCTATCGGGCTTGTGCAAGAATATATCTACCTTGGGCAAACTATTAAACTTGGCCGGCACAACTGCGATCGGAGGCCGATAGGATAATTCGTCTGGGCTGGGCGGTATATGGAAAGTTGCGTCACATCTTCGAGTTGCCGATCTTACAATCATTAAAGACCAAAGTATTTGACCAGTGCGTTCTACCCATAATGACATACGGAGCGGAGACGTGGACACTCACCATTGGACTGGACCACAAGTTTAAAGTAGCTCAGCGTGCAATGGAGCGAGCCATGCTGGGCGTTTCTCCGGCTGATAAAATTCATAACGAGGCTATTTGACAGACAACTGGACATCGCACGGAGAATCAGTATGCTGAAGTGGAAGTGGGCCGGCCATGTCTCCAGACGAATTGATGGTCACTGGAGCCGAAGTGTACTAGAGTGGAGACCATGATTGGGCAAACGTAATGTAGGACGCTCTGCGATGCGATGGACCGACGACTTGAAGAAGGTGACTGGCAGCGGATGGACGTGAATTGCCCAAGATCGGGATGGTTGGCGCTCCTTGGAGGAGATCTTCGTCCAACAGTGGACGGCGATAGGATGATTTAACATATTTAGCAATATTATTAAAAGAATAGTCATAAAAACGATATTGTTGACGTCTGTCAAACCATTTCAAGTTTGAGAGTTAGATTTATATGGACGAATCGACCTTGAGATATATCCCAATGACTAAAGTTTTGTATACACAGTAACGATGACGTTTATAAAACTCAGAGCAGAAGAAATTAAGATACAAAGTGTAACTTGAAATCGTAGCAGTAACCTCGATATCAAAACAGAGAGAAAAAAATATCTTTTATCATTCTTAAATTGCTGCAAATAAAACTACTTCAGCAAGAGCGAGCCGGCCCTACTGCGGCAGTACTACCCTCTCACAGGAGATCAACCTAAAGCGACAGTTTCCGTGATGTCGTGTTTCGTTGGTGCGTGCGAGACCGGTGGCCTATTGATGCAGGGGTGACAATTATCGTGGTAACTGTGTGAGTCTTACACTGTAGCGATGACCGGGGCGTAAAAAGCATCTCACTAGTGTGGATTAGTGTGGGTCACCATACTGCATTGTCTGCATTTGCAATGAGTATGGCGACCACAACTCTTGGATTTTATTCATGCTTGCCACTAGGCAGAAAAGAGTCACTTTAGAAGGTTCTAAATATAGAAAAAAAAAATTATAATATACTATACTAACGAGTAATGGAACTCGTGATACTTTTAAAAGTACAATTGGACTGGCTAACGTCACAAATAAACAACCCTTTTTTGGAACCATTCCATTTGGAAGGAATCTAAAAATAGGGAACAATGGTTAGGTTTATAAATAAACCTTCAACAAAAAAGTATAAGTAATCCATCAGGCTTTGCTATGAAGGTTGGGATATATTTATTGTAATATATCATTATTATTAACACATCATGTTTACTACTGCGTGAAGTGGCGGGAGCACCTGTGTTTTGTTTAACAAGTGTTGCAGTTTATTGATAGTAAGGGGCGATTTACTTTTCTAAGTCATATGGCATAAAGAGTTAAGAAAACATCAACGTTTTGTCAAGGTCATATGTTTATGAGACACCGTACATTAATGAGTTATCACAGTAACGGGATGAGATGACTCTAGCTGTAAAGTCGTCAAATGTTTTTCTTGTATCATACTTTGGCAACTTGTGCAAATACCTGATTTACAGCTTTGCGGTAACCCACTAACTATCAAGAAATATAGGTCAACGGTATAAGTATCTACTAAAAAACTAATGTATTTCGCAGTAAATCTTTAAACAATGCTTCTATTTTAAGCTTTAAGCAGTAATTTAGCAGTGCGTCGAATTTTATGATTCACATTCTAAAATTATCGTAAAGTAGGTACGAGTATAAAGGCACTGTAAAATTAATTTAAAAGAAAAACGCAAGTGTTAAGCACTTACCATTTTAAGTACTCATTTTTGAATTAAACAGTATAATTGATACAACTTTTAGGCAATAAATATTTATAGTTTATGTTAATAATAAGAAACGTTTCTATTTCAAAAACTGAAAATTGGTAAGAGTTTCATACTATATCTTTTACTCTTGAAGGCTGTTAAAAAACCAAAATGTTTCTTTAGGTTACTCCTAACAATGTCCTTTAAACACGGTATAGTAATTAGTTTCATAAAGTTTCATAAATAATATTCCCAATAGTTAACATTTACGATTGTCTTAAAAAAAATTGAAGTCATATTAATCCTTTAATGTGATATTTGGTCCAGATTCAACCAGTTATATTAAAAAACTTAAAGCTTACTGTTAAAAAAACGTAATAAGTAATTGCTAAACCCGACGAATATAAGGCTGAAATTTAATTTTTCGGGTGTTGTAACATTCTTATAAAATAAATTGATGTCTTATATAAATATAACACGAACTCCTCGATACAATTTCTAGAATAATTGTATATTAAACACGTAACTGTTAAAAATATTGAGTCAGAGTTATGAAAATGAAAACCGTGTTCCTCTCAACCTAATTGTGTCTTCGCATTAAATATTGTGAAACGTTTTCCCATTTATTATTGTTTTCTTATTTACGTTGAATAATAACTTATCAGTTCATCCGCCGGCAGTGGGTCGGCATTTTGAGTGGAACTTATTACTGCGGGGGATATGGTACGGCGCCGGAATCTAATTGGGGCGGTCTACCCTCGGACATAATGCAATTGGTACATATCTATTATGAGCAACAAGGCATTCGTTTCATTTCATGTCGTTATTGAGACCGTTTGTTGTGTAATTATATAAACTATTCATGCTCCAAACGATTAAGATATAAATAGTGAAAAATTGGGTCGCTCAAGTTTATATACTTTAACAGTTTATATAAACAATAGCTTTACACTCAGATGTTATAACCACAAGAGAATGAATGAAAGAAATGAAAAGCTTTCTAAAGAGCTTTTTTAAACTATATAAAAGGACCTTATATTAAAAGTTACCTGCAAAATTGAATAATGTTGCTGTCGTGTTCTACCACGGATAGGGTAAAGGATACGCTATAAACGCTTAAAAGTAGAAATTAATTTGTGTAAAATTATAACTTACGTTACTAAATCTATAAATAGCATATTATGAAGTTGTTTTGTTTATTGTATCTTTCAAACTATGTAACGGAATTTAATGCAGTTTTCACTAAAAGAGAGAGAGACACGGTTCTTTCTCTTTTAGTCTCTCTCACACCACATTAGTTTCTATGTTGCACCCTTACGAAGGTGGAACGGGTCTTATATCTATAACAAATACCAGAAAGTTTCAAGAAGAAAACTTATCTGGCATCGGAGAGGAGTGCACCCGCATAGTTATCGAGGCCGAGAAAAAGTTAACTTTAATAGTCTAGACACAAAACTTGTGTAAAGGAACTTCTGTAAAGTGATTCATCTTCATTGTACCAAGCATTCGTTACAATAGGCCAATGAGTCACACAAGCCCAACAATATTCAAAACTGACTCACGCCGAAAAAAATATTAGACTGTTTAGAACCATATCAATATCGAAATCGTCTATTGCGTTCGATAAACAAACCGCTGGTTAGGTAATCAAGTTAATCTCCCGTGAAATTGAGTAATCATTTAGTATAACTTTCGAAGAAAGCACAATTTCGAAACTTTCGAGATTAATAGTGCGTTGACAGAAATGTGTCGTGTTCTCAAAAGAATTACACGAGGAAGTTAATGACTGTACGAGGTGGAATGTGGCCTATATCCCGTTCAACGGTCGGGATACTCGGGAAAAACAATACTTGTGAAGATGCTTGATATATTTGTGTTGGATATTTAGACCATAAGAATGTGTTACGTCTATTATTTAATAGTTTGAGCTCACTTAATCTTTCAATTATCTAAGCTTAAATAATATAATGTTAGAAAGTGGAATTTGTTTTATATTTGTATCTTTAATTTACGTTTTGAATGTACACTATGATAAAAACCTGGATAAAGAAACTTACTTTTGTTACATTAAACTAAATGCAAATATATTACATAAGTTAGACTTTATGTTTAATCAACATACAATTTTGTTTGTGACATATGTTAACATAACAGCACTTTAATAGCAGGTTCATATATTGTACAATTGTAAAGTAACAGATGAAACATAAAAAAAAAATTGTAGTAAAGTGTTACACTTGTCAATTATAAGCTACAGAAACAGTAAACTATGTTGTACCCATTTCCGTTTAATGAAGAAGAATTAACATTAACATTTGTTTGACAACTCTTTGTTTTTGAAAAATATAGCAAAACAACGCAGCGGATGGTTACATAAAGCACAATATTTCTGTGGAATTCAGACATCCTTAATTGGTGGCTGGCACACTGGCCTGAAACTATATATCATTACATTAAATTGACATCATAAAAAGTTTTTCGGGGAATATTTGTTTTTTTTCTTTCTTCTTTGCAAACTTGATAATGTGGTTAATTTAAAGCTTGACACTAAACAATTCTTGATTTACATTTTGAACACAAAAGAAAGTCAACTTGCCTAGTAATTGACATTGCCAATAAGCATTAAACTATACAAGTTTATATTGCTGCATTGACACACTGTGTGAAAGTAAATAGACACTGTGTGATTGTACTTTATATTGTCCCTTATATAATTGCAATACTTATTTTAAATTATAGATATACGTATTTCAAAACGTTCAGTCATGTAATTACCGAAAAGTAGGAGTTACATGCACTTGGGTTCTCGCGCCTGTCAACAAACAATAAGTGACACATGTACATTATTTTTGTAATTTTTTTCCATGGAGCTATCCACGGAAAACGCCATGCCAACCGAATACGTTTGTTCATAATATCATTGCCAAATGTTTAAATTCGAATTTAATAAGCCTTCACTTTTTCTTTGTACAGACATTCAGCAGAAACACTACTATGGTTTATGAGTGGCAAGCCCAAAACTTACGTAGAGTGATTATAATAGTTTTAGAGACATCCGTAAGATATTTTAATTTATATGATTCCAATTCTGAAATATTAATACTTGTTCTCTGCCTAAGAGCTGTCTCTCCAAAAAGGGAGTTTATCAGTTCTTTTACCTCTATTGCTCTTTAATAATAATAGTTCTTCAGTCAATATTGCATACGGTGTAAAAACATTGTAAACAAGAACTAGATTATTAAGCAACCTATTTTTCAAAAGTTAGCTTATTTCTTTGCGTAGGAATGAACGACACGCAAATTAATCCTAATTTTATTTCTTTAGAAGTAGATTAATACGTATTTGTAAAAGTTTAGTCAAGCACATTTGATGTTATTTATTACGGCAATTCTCGTAAGAAGACTGGAGGTAGAGCTTTTGAATAATTATATAAATAACTAGCTGACCCGTGCAATCTCGTCTGCGTCTTCTATTGCCGGTAGCGTGACGTTATACGTGAACAAATTTGGTTATCACAGAAAAGGTTAATGAGCCATTTTTTAAAGATAGATATGCTATCGCAAACTTCCTTCTAGAACTTTTAGGGCCAATAATTCTTTCATTTATTATTTTTGCGAAACTTTAACCGTTTACGCACGCAATGGAAGCTCTCTAAAGCTCTTCACATTTTTCATTGACACTCCGCTTCTTTTGGTCGTAGTCTGATGACACTCGTAAATAGCCTATGGTCTTCCTCAATAACCAGGCTATCTAGCACTGAAAGAATTTTTCAAATCGGATCCGTAGCTCTTGAAATTATCGCGTTCAAACAATCAAACTCTTTAGATTTATAACATTAGTATTGATAATATATCCGAGTATCGGTAGTGTAAGAAGTTGTGAGTATCGGTAAGAAGTTGTGGTGACTTCCATATACAGTGCGAATAACAAGGCAATCCAAGAAATTCTCGCCGCGGGAATTTCTATATCGCGATACAGGATTAGTAGTTGCTCCGCAGTTCATTATTCCGCAGTTCCATGTGTTTTTGGTAGGTGGTACTGTAATATGTCTTGATGATTGCGCTGTATTTGGAAGTCATCACAAAGAAATAATATTTATGTGTTCTAAGATACATTACCTACACATTTTACAGGTGACAATCATGACATAGAAATATCGTTATAACATACCTGTAACAATAAATAATTAACATTAGTTTTACACGTTAATGAGAAAATATAGAAAATGAGAGAATGTAGAAAATATATCATCAACAGCGTATAGCAGTCCACTGCTGGACACAGGCCTCTTCTTAGAGAGAAAGCTTTGATCTACTAAACCACGCTGGCCAGACAGTTTGGTATATCAAGTTCTCCTTTTGTTTGCAATGATATTGAACCATCGTTTGCTCCTTTTGTCGCTCCTTACAACACCCATGAGATGAATAGGCAGGTGACACACTATTCCTAATTCATCACCATAAGGAGAACAGAGAGAAAATATATACGAAAATTATAAAATAGAAAATTGTTAAGTCTACAATTATTGTTCAAATATTCATATACACGTTGTTTGTAAGCTGCTATATATCAATCAATTGCATCTTAAGACGCGACCGCGATCTGGTTGGAATTCGGTCACATAACAAAATATGTACTAAATTATATGTACAGAGAAAAAAACAATTATTCATACTTAGGTTAGATACATTTTTTGACGATAAGTTCAAATTTAATTACATAGGGACGGTACTTAGCCTATCATTGTGTAGATCAGAGTAATATTTTTACTTAGTTAACAGAAAACCCCTAAAGTACAATAGTGTCTTGCGCAAATTAAACTCTAAACGTTGATAAAAGATGTCACTAAGACATTCATTTGTTTTACTAAGTTTGTTGACAAGTAGTAAGTGCACCTGCTGGACTGACATAAGTATTTAAAAACCTTTTACTACGAAAATGGTACCACTTGTATGTTAGGGTAAGAGATAATATTATCATCACACAATTTAATTTCTGATGGTAAGAGCTCTTTGAAAGAAGACTATCATTAAGTACATCAATTATTTCATAGAAAATCAGGATGTAGTGTTAGAGTTCGTGTCATGGTTTTTATAATTAATTGACTAATGCAAGTCCTACGTTTCGCCAATCTTGTATACTATTAGGTTGAGAGTTTCTTAGTCGAGCATATAAATTATAAGAATATTTCTACGAAACCATTCAAAAATGTATGTCTCAGTTTTAGGCGAATTTAACGAACCTGCGTTCCACAAACGTTTCATAGAAAATGTTAAACTAAACTAGTCACTTTAATACTCAAACATGTGCTTTGTTCAAAGTTTTAGTTGCAGAGGCTTTCATTAGACTATAAATAGAATTTTGAAAACACGATTCGCAGTGAGAAACATAACAAATTATAACTTCTAAGTTATACAATGTTGGTAACATTATATAACGAGAAGGTCAAAGCTGAGTAAGGAATACCTTTGTAGATACTAGTCCCCGATTCCCCGAATGATTTAGCTAACGTTTTGAGAGATTAAGTAATCTGTCAAAGCCAACGTTTCTGGGGCAAACCCTGGAGATTAGCGTACAACCCGAATAGTGTCGTAATTATTTTGTTTCTATTCTCATATAATTTATTACAGCGTTGACGGCGTTATGTTGTTTGTTGGATGTCGGCGCCTGTTGGCGGACCTTGAGTTTTAATTGTTTTTAGGTGAATTCTTATGTAATTTCTGTAGGTCAAGGTATGTTTCGAATTCTCAACATATGCGTAAGGCTGGCGAGTCACTGGTTAGTTATTGATGAGTTAATTTTTTTATGTTTGTATTGTCTATTTTTGAATAAAACACAATAAGATATTTTGTTCTCTGTGCAATATAATATTTACTGAGAGTAAATTTAGTTTCATGAAATTGATCGTCTATTTGTTTATGTCTTTAAGATTCATATTAATAGTTACAGACGAGGTCTTGAACTAATAATAAATAGGTTAGTCAATATAAGATTTGGCCCAAACCACTCTAAATATTGTTTATATCATAGTTACAGTAAGGGCTAAGAAAAAATCCTCTATCACAGTTGGAAGTCAAAATTTAAGTCTAGAGGCAGGTTGAGGTGAGCTTTTAAATTTAAATGGTTAACAGACGCAAGAAATTCCTTACTAAATTTCAAAACGCCTGCCCTATTTCACTGCACTTTTTGAACGATTTAAATATATGTTGTTAAGTACATGTGCTCGCGTTTACAAATTGAAAACTTTTCCTCTCATGAAAAATGTTGACTAATTTTCATACTGACTCACAAAAGAAAAGACATACCTTATTATAAACCCTATAAGGGTCATTTTATTGGTACATCAATACGATATTAAGATGTAATAATGTGTAGTGACAATTTCCGTAGTAAAACTTGTTGAATCATAAGAATGGGAAATGTTAAGATTGTATACATTATGTATTATTGAACATCGTCTATTGGAACGATTTGCCACTTACTCAGTGCTTTATATAAAGTTAGCTACAGGTTGGCCTTATCAAACTGTGTAACATTTTGTTAATTTTAAAAGTTCATAATTTCACTAAGTTCGCAACGCCCCTATCTATTGTTCCGACGTCTCGTTGTGCTTTATCGATTCAAGTACGTTTCAACTATTTTGTGCTATGCATAATCGATTCCAGTTTATTTAAATCTATTTTCTTGTATATTTAAATTGGCTTCGATATTCTGCGATTCTATTCTATAATAAAAAAAAATTAACAAAATATGTGCTAGAGAATAAAAGTTTTACGTAAATATTTTATATCATCTTGTTCTTGTCTCATATTACTCATTTTAGATTTTATTCTCATATAATTTTGAACTTGATTTATACATATAAATGCATGTTCGGGTTTTTTTAAATAATTCTTACTCCTTTTTATTCAGTCGCATTTTCTTTGTTTAAGATATTAATTGAAAAATATTTTATTGTATAAAGTATTAATTACCGTATACTATATGAATATATATTTTATATGAATATATATTTTATATGTAACGCATATTGATCACTTACGTACTCATTTTCTCAAGTATGTACTTGTGCTAAAACCACATCAAGTCCTGTTTTCTGTTAGCACCCTATATGGAATTGCTGTTTCGCCGCACACGTAGTAAGATTAAGACGACGCCGCCTTTAAATTAAGTGCCGAAATACCGACATAGACTCGACGATATATCTGCCGTAGGAAGCGATTATTGTTTATTTTTATAATTGGCTTGACAGGAAGTCGGAAGGTAGTGTACCTCACACACGTATGCAAATAAAGCAATTGGGCAGGCACTACTAATTAGCCAACTGCGTCGGAGGAAAATTTATTACGACAGGCCGTTATAAATATTATGACGTCGTGCAGAATACAACTAATAGTTGAAGACAAAAAAGATTGTGAAATTAGAAGCTTTAATGAAAAATATCCATTCGGTTAAAAAAGCATTATCACTACACGCATCCCTTTACGCCTAATGAGTTTTCATGTAAGGGTTTTGCAACGATATGTTATTTAATATTTGCCATGACAGTCTAGACTATTATAAAAATTACTTAGAAAATGAAACGTATACCAAAGAATAAAAAAAAATCGTATATTACTGAAAAAGACGTGTGTTGTGGATTAACGTTTACATGGTAACAACGATATTAAAGAGGGTGTCAAAGTGCCTTCAATATACTGGAATCTTCCTAAGGCAGCCACTTTCTCTGTATATTTAACTCAGCCTATTTACAGATAATTGTGTTTTCTGGGGTCAACGAACCTTACATCGGGACATAACAATATTTTTCCTTGAGAGGAGTGAATGACGCCCACTATGTCGTTGTTAAAACATATTTCATGTGTTTCAACGACAAATTAAGCGACAAATGAATGAAGTGTTGTAGCCCATCTCGAAGGTCCTGTTATAAATAGCATCCGTTCTGGCTCTTAGATGTATGTGAAAATACGATTTACATGATTTAGTCTGGTAACTTTAAAAAATAATTTACCTTTCAAATTTTCAAGCATTTTATAAAATTAGTTAACAATTTTATAAAATGCTTGAAAATTTGTAACATACTCACATACATACATAGGCGTTATGTTAAGTATTCGGAAATAGAGACAGTGAACTAGTTTTGTTTTTTACATGCGTTATTTTTTTATAGATGTGTATTTTATTTATTTTGCTAAGATAAGCAGCAAAAAGTCATTTGAATCAAATTATATCGTGTAGAAAACGGATCACAGTTTTTGTGTCTGTGCTCAATTTCACCACCATCACTCGATTTACAATATTGTAAAATGTCTGGACTTCATGCTTTTTCAAGTACATTTATTGAGTAGGCAAAAAAAATGTTATTAAAGGTATGTTCTACATACTTCATTTGAAACAATAATTTATCTTATTTTCTTTTAAGAATACTGTTAAGAGAAATATATTTCGATATATAGTTTAAAATTCTAAGAAAATTATGTTTTCTCGCTCTGTTGCGTAATAAATTAAATCCTTTGGTAAAGCAATAAAATCTATTTTAAATTTTATAACTTGTATCGTAAATTTAATTGTGGTTATTTTGAACGTGTTTATTTGTGCAGAGTGGCGAACAATGGCGATGGAATACACTTAGAACAAAAGACGTTTATTTCTGCAAAGGTCGAATACCTACGCCAGAATATTATGTACGTAGACTAGGCCGCATATATTCTCTAAACAAATATCACTAAATTTAGGGTATATAATTTAAATTATCGTTAGATTTTATTTAAATCTGCACATTAAATTATGTAAAAAAAACAGCTCATCATAGTCTCATAAAATTCAGTTATCGGTTTATTAGTATTTAAAATCGTTTAAAACCTTTCACAATGGCACTAATTTAGTTGCTTTTGATATGGACTGTTAAAAATGTATAGGGAATTAAGTGATTTAGTTGATATTTAAAATATAGGTTAGTTAAATATTTACATAACATAAATCCAAATGTTAAGCCATGTAAAACTACAACAAGAAATAACTTGTCGTTTGACCTATCACGACGTTCACAGCCAAATATATACAAATCACTACTAATACAACATCAAGCCATGTAAACAACAAGTAACCCTTCACGGCCACAAGAACAAAGGCATTCTGACACCTGCCCAACATTGACCTGGCTGTAATGTATGAGCCCGCCCTCACATAGCCTTTTAAGACAAGAGATCACGATAATCCGACAAACTCCTACGGATAGATGTAGGTCTGCATTCTTCTGTGTTAAGAAGTGAACGATGATTTGTTTCTTTATATTGTCATCAACAGTAAAAAATAGCTACCAAATAGTTTGTGATGAACCAATTTTATAAATCTGTTTTTGTCTCAAGTTAACTGATTTTGACGAATTGCGTTAAAAACCTGACGACTTTAATTTTTTGAAGTTGGCGGTAGCGCTAGTATTGTGTGAAATATTGTATTGTATATGTATATTTTTGTAATAACTAGGCGTGGAAGTTAATTCTATATAGCTAAAAAAAGTTAAGAGATATAAACAGTACTCGTGCAAAGTACAAAGAGATTTATGCTATAATATCTTTGCTATGGCCATACTCAATATGTATAATGTTTAACAAGTTTAATCGAATACGTCTGTCAGCTTCGCCACATATTGAAAAATAGTTGAGAGCGCGCCAAACTTAGGCAATAAATAAAATGGTAAGCGAAAGCAATTTTCATAAATTAAGACTGAAGTGTAAAGAATATGCCTGAGGATATTAAAGGGAACTTCCATGACCTTGATGGACCAGTTCGGATGTTTAGAACAAGTATATGCAAATGGAATATTCTGTGCTTTTTAAATCGATGACTATTCCCGGTTTATTATGGATTAATCCAGAATAATTGCAAACCGGAATTTTGAGTTGAAGAAGTTGAGTCAATATGTGGTATAAAATTCGAATAAACAGTTTAAAGTTTTAGGATAAAAATAAGTAATTCGGTGCTGGTGAAACATTAGTAGCCTATGATTCGTTGGCTATGAAACGATTATAAACTAAGGTTTACTAAAATAAGTTTAGTAAAAGACAGTACCAATGGTTTATCTCTTACAATAAAGTATCAATTATTTTTACATAATGATACTATCATGATACTCCTACAAACAGGCGTATACTCAGGTATATATTGCCCTATCCCTCGAGGCTCTCGCGTCATTCAGCGCGGGTCGGTCAGTTAAGCAGTGGGTGGTGGCTAGATAACGAGACTTTGAGCGCTTTATTTAACATTATTATTAAAAGACTGGCTTATTCTGAATACAACAAGATAAATTTTGTTTGCTATTTTTCTGTTAAAAATCAGTAAGAGGGCTCAAACATCGACTGACTAATATTGCACTAAATAAAGCGGTTTCATCAAGAACTTTTTATACATTACATGTCATTACACACTTGCCTATGGGGTGTTTTCATCTTTTAGCTTTTCAATTCACATGAATCGTTTACTAAAGAATGCAGTGGTTCCAATATTTACTTGTGAGATGTAAATAAACTGTAACTCAGATTACAGTTTAGATAACTGAGTAGTGATTAGACTAGTTTGCACAGTAAATAAACAAATAACAGAATAGTGGTATAATCAATAAATATGGATAACAATATTGAAACAGAACTTCATTTACCGTTGGGTGTTACTGAATAAATATGTATTTAGCACATTTTGAATTTGTTATTATGGTAATTGTTTTGTTAAATTGATTTAATATTCAAGTGACTGCAGTTAATTAACAGTTTGTTGTAGTTAAATACAGGGTCATAAATTTGCAGGAAACGTAGTGTGTTTTAGTGATAAATCTCTGGCCGCAAGACAGAATTATACTTAGATCATAAATCTGAAGCTGGCCGTCAGATAATAATAATTATTATAGTAAAGCTTATTAGAATAAGTATTATCTATTTTTCATCATTTGTGCAATTTATATTTTTTGTGCAGTTTTTTACGTCAACAATTCTTGCGACATCGCTGTCACCTACTAAGGAGATTGCTGTTTTATTGATAGAATCGAATAAAATTTATTGCATACCAATTAATTTATTTTACATATCAATGCACATCGAAATAATGAACAAATTTTATCGTAAAAAAATGCATTCTGAGTTTAAACCTGTAGGTTAAGACAATTAGCTTGGCAAATAAGCACATAGTTTGCCTACTAGACAAACACAATTATAGACTCAGGGCTTAGTGAATCTACTTTCCAACAGAAATTAATGCTATTACTAAACACTGACTTTAGCTTGATGGAATTAGAAAGCAATGTTTTGTAGTAAGCAATGTCTTTTCTATCGTGGGTCTTAGTCCTAAATAAATTTCGCTACGACAGATTGACTTAAATTAACTAAGGTATAATGAGATACTTATATGTAATAAGTATGAATAAACTTGTCAGTGTCAACACAATCAACCACCCTGTGGTTCAGATGCTATCTTCGTCTATGTTCTTCTAATTTGACAAGGTTAAATCTCGTTTGGTAAACCACAAACATCTGCCACTTCCTTACTTATCTACGACTTCTGAATACAAATAGGAATAATAAATCAGGATTTGTGAGTCACGTGAAGTATATTCTACGAGTTTCGTTCCTTTGGGAAGAAATGAATTCTGAGGTTGTGACACTATGTACCTACGTAGACTATAAATTAAATAACTATGTATGAAAGCAGTGAATACGTGTTTTTCAATAACTCTTGTTATTTGCAAATTTTGAAATAGAATAATAAAAAATAAACATTAAGTAAGATTAGAATTAGAATTTAACTATGTCTGGAACAGTTTAAATAAATCATGTTTACTAGTTCAAATCAATGCTCAATAAACAAAAGACATTAAGCAAAAGATACACGACGAAAGTATATTTTTTAATATTCTTAAATCTTATAATTGCATATAAATCTCATGGATGTTAACATATTTTTATGTTGGTTTTTATGAAATTTGTTTGTCTCTGGTGGCTTATATACTCATAGAAGCAATTAATATGAAGACATGTTCATAATTAATGTAATTTCAATTTAATGAAATTCAATACACATTATGTATTTACATAGGGCTTAAACAGACTAGCCTATCTTATTAATAACCCACAGAAACATAGGACCGGCATCCGACAGTTCTGGGAATATCTTAATGCACTGCATTTACGGAATGTCTTCCTTGAAAGTTGGAAGAGAAGTTATTATAATATCACGCGTATTCTGTATGGAATAAGGTCCATAGATAGATTGATAATTAAATAAGAAATATAAAACCAATGTACACTTTATTGTACTCAGAAGTGGAAAAGTAATGTTAATAATAAATTGTAGGATACGCTTCTACGAATAGCGTATCAAAACTTGGGCATCGTTTGATCGTATTCATTACGAGTGTATTCAGGAAATAACAAACTGAATTTTGTATGGTATCAAAGAGCGCTCGGCATATCAATTGCACGGATCCATTTTATGATACTTTTGTTAGTAATAAGAAAGGTTTTCTGTCGCGAGTGATTGAGAATTACTAGAAAACTTCAAGATCCGTATCGACCGTATCCGTCATATGAAATTACCAATTGTAACATTGTTTTCACATCAAAGAGGTAGGTTGTACGGAATAAATTCATTTTCATTAATTCATTAATAGTTTTCCCTGCGATGAATTACATATTCTTTTACTTTTAGGTTTATTTCAAGAAATGTTAAAGTTCATAAATAGCTTCAGCAGATCCTACGAAGTTAACTTAAATCCCCTTGTATTCATTAAACATTCCAGGGAAGATTATTTTGGATTTCAAATGGATTTTATACATTGTGTAAGGAACAAATAAATACCGAACTTTGGCTATATCTAGCGATTCCTTAACAAGAAAATAAATGGTTTGTGCACTACATAAATTTTATACGTCACGACGTGACACTTTCTCGCCGCACTTAAAGGTCACGTTTAGTTAGCCAAAATACATATATCATTTCCGAAAATTAATGTATAATGAAAGAGTGACGTTCGTTAGAGCCTTCAATGTAATTCAGCAACTTGATATTGTCAGAATTTGGACGTTTGAACCAGACACTTGTGGGCGTTACGGCGACGACTTTTATTGCACCGAAAAGAGCGGTTAAGTTGATGTGAAGTGAATTTGTGACTTCCGCATTATGTGCACTCAGATTTGAACGGTTTTGTAGAAGTGACTCCTTTATGGTTTATTTGTCTTATGTGTCACTCGACATCTAACAAAGCTTGTTATTGTTGCTTATTGTTTTATCAAGGTAACGAATTGCATGGTGTTAACATTCTTGTGGACAAAGACATTGTGGGTAGTCAATTGTACGAGCGGTGCAGTGGTTTAAACATTCGCCATGCCGCTCTGTGTTGTGGGTTTAAATCCTACATAGGACAACACTGAGAGATCCTCGAATTGTTGTTCTGAGTCTGGGTGTTCTTTGTGTCCGTTTCTTATATGTTTTTAAAAGTCTTCCGTGATACAGGACATCTTTTTGATGCGGGCGTTGTCTTTTTTTAAAAAATATATAATAAAAAAGAGCTTGATTGATTTTTCTGTTGTTATTTTCTTTTAAAAATAAATTTTAATTTGTAAAATTTAATATTTTGCACTAAATATGTGCTAGTTTTTTTTTAATCTAAATTATGTCCTGGTTAGGCCATCTTCTTACGTCAAGCAAATCTTCTGGATATCGTTTTTTGTCATTTTAATATACGTAGAAGATAGATTGCATAGATAGAATAAAAAATTAGAATATGTATTATAAAATATTTCTTAATTAAGGGATATACCGTGACAAAGACAGATGCTACTTTGAAACACTTGGCTGATCAGAATTTCCGTTGGTAAAAGCAGTTGGTAACTCAAAAAGGTGTGGGCGTAACTATCACATTTAAATAGTCAATGAGGGTTATTAGTAAACAAAAATTTTCTTATGTAAATTTATTTGTCAACCTCGTAAATTATAAGGGTGGGTACCCTAATTTTAAATCATATTTATATTATGTTTCAAGTAAGAACTAACTGGCATGCAAAAATTGTTAACCTAATAATTATATCTCCTATTTATTAACTTTACGTAGTATAAAATAAAGTTGCACTTTTTCTCGTGCGCTTAGATTTTTTAAAATAAATAAAGCATTTACGAGTATATGCGGTTTTCACCACCATTTAGATTATAAGTCGATTATAATTCAAAGAGGGGTATAATAGGCCGGTGTTATATAAATAGAAAACTTAAAAGTCAATGTTTCGTAAAAACACAGAATCTTTAAACGCTTCATTGCTAATACGAGTACTAACGTGATATATTTTTTTAATAGATATAACAAAATGTGTATAAAAAAAAATATATATAAAAATAAATAAATATATATCAAA
The DNA here is from genome assembly GCA_949316085.1 of Hypercompe scribonia. NCBI lineage: Eukaryota > Metazoa > Arthropoda > Insecta > Lepidoptera > Erebidae > Hypercompe > Hypercompe scribonia. The sequence continues at coordinate 5,312,728 of OX438972.1, read as the reverse complement.
TAAAAACAAATATATAACAAATTGTATATCATAAAAATATCTATAAAAAGCTCCGTAATATCTAATGGATAACCCACAGTATACATTTTTATGTTTCAAGATTAGAATTATTTGTGGGTTATACTTTCATAGTATTTTTTTAATATAATATTAATCTTTATCCAATAAAATACGGATAGACAGCCACATATATTATGCACTTAATGTAGACCAAAATAATATTTTACAGCATGTCATTAAAACGAATATCTTAGAAGATATCAAAGGATTAAATTGGGCAGAGCGGTCAACACCGACGATTACACCCGCGCGAAACCAGGATGGGTCACTAGTTTTACTTTAAGTGTTCAATGCTTGGAATTATTTGTATGGATAAGTTAGACTAAGCTTTGATACAATTGTTTCAAAAATTTGATATTTACTACATTTTTATATTATGTGAATAAAAAAAATTAACAAAAGAAATCTTAAGACAAAATGTGTAAAACGTTACTTGAATTTAAGAACAAAATAAACCTCATATGACACAACACCCGGTCCCAAGTGAACAAGACTGATTATTATCATCGCATCGGCTCACCCAACTGCGACTAAAAAAATTCAAGAATAATTATAACGTCAGCAACCCTGAATAGTTAGTTGACAATGGGCCAGGTGCGCTAACGCATAAGGCGCGCGGCAGGAAGTCTATATAATCGATAATGTATCTGCAAGATAACAGATACATCCCTAGAATTCATAATGTTCCTCGAATACGTTTATCTGTATAAGTAATTAAAATTAGAGTATGCTGGAGATGGGAGCTTATGTACGAGTACAATATAATGTTTTGATAGTTGATAGTTATTTGCTGAAAAAGGGTGATTTATGCTCCAGCAGGTATGAGAAAAGCCTAACTATATCGCCTATGTGTTAAATATTAATATAATTAAAAACTACATTTTAGTGAAAAATATTGTTTAATTGACCCTTTTCTCAAGAAATATTTGGGTTGTAAATAGACTAAATATGTATATAGATAGAATAAATATATCTGTGTATAATAGCATTGTTTAAAATACCTTTTACATTATTTATGTCCTTCATACATCAAAGGCCCCAATACAAAAGAGCTGACCTAAATTTTGATATAACTAGACATATAAGTATAAAGTTATTTGAGTTGTGTCCTGCCGTATTACGTCGCGTATAAAGAGGGATGTTTTTTGTCTATAATGATGTTTTTGTAGTCTCAAACATGATAACAAACAACTTAGCAGACTTCTACGAAACAAAAACGATTCTGCGTAAAACAAAATTCCACCTGGCATTCAAAATATTTGCACTGCTGAGTGGATAGTGATAGGGCTGTCACTCAAACATCTCAACGAAAATTTAAAAACAACTTATGTTAACACGTAAGTACTTTTTTGAAATTACCCTTCTATTGACGCGTCAGGGCAAAATGATGAGTGTAAATTCGTAAATACCGCGCGTACGCCGTCACGAAAAACCGACACCATGAAATTAACTAACCAACATTTTAGTTTTTTTTTATAATTAATTATGTACAAATTATTTTTTTTATGACATTTAAATAAAATTTATTTAACTAGATAACGCATTATTATAAAACTTTTTTTCAATGTATGAAATATCTTTTTTCTCTACAAACATAGGATATCGCGAAGGATAAAATTTTCGGAAAGATTTTTGTCTTGTTTCGCTAAAGAAGTATAACTTCTTACGTATGTACACAAGTACACAAATACATTTATTTATTACATTAGTAATTTAAGTACTTTCATGAAATAATAGCATTGGGTATAGTCAAAAAAGTTAAGAAACGTAGTTAAACTATAAACTCAACACGAAGATAAATCTTTTTTGAAAAAAAAGTTGAACCGATCAAACAACATTCACAAATAGCTCTAAAAATTAAAACATAAATACAATTCTAGTTTAAAAATAAAATAAATGCAACCCTCAATTTAATAGCTAATATTTTAACAGCAATAGATACCTACTAGTCTGATTAAAATCGAGTTGACTTTTAGGGTTTATGATTCCAAATTAAAATTTCATTTTAACCCAAATTTTTGTTGATACATCACATTATAATTTATGTCTCAGCCGCTACTTTTTATAGAATACTTTATGTAAATCAAAAAGCTTCTAGGCCCAATTTCACTTTTTTGCTTTTATTGCGCACTCTAGTAGTAAGTAAATAAATTAAAGGAAAGCAATAACTATATTTACAAAGACTGAGAATAAAATAATGACACTAGTAAATAACTTTTGACTAAGATTAAAAGAAATAGGATGAATCCTAAGTATTTTTTCGTTTGAACAAAAATATTTCTTACATCATGAAATATGTGCACACTAACTCGTAGGCGATTTTGATAATGTTTTCGACAAATTTTCAGTATAGCAGTATATTAAGGAAAGTCCAGGTTCGGATCAGCGCATCATAAATGTTTTGGTTAAATTTAAATCTTCGCCACCCATGTAAAAGTGGGTCAAAATATGCGTGTAGGATATACTTTGGTATACTCGAACAATATCACTGTAACGAGAAAGAAAACTAGAAGTAAATCCTATTACAACCTGAGTGGTCAGCATGGCATAGTAGGCAAAAACCTCCTCGCTAGGAAGAGATCTATGACCAGCCGTGGACTGTTGGATGTTATGCTACGCTTTGGTAAAGCTTACGTTGTAACCTCAAAAAATATATTACGCGCCAAGTCTTAAACATTATAAGGACTTAACGACTTATTGTGTAACGGTGTGATAAAATGTGATTTTTAATCGTTGTACGTGAGAAACAAGTAATGTGCGGTTACGTTACGTAATTGTTTTTAGTCTAAATGTGTTGTATCTGTTTATGAAAAAGGTGTTACAGTAACTTTGGTTCAGTGTTGAAGTAAAAAGGCTTTGCTCCAGAGCATATTAAAACATTGCAATTTAAGTAAAGATCAGAAAAAAAAAACGATTTTTCATGTGGATATATAGATTTTTATGCTCATAATTTCTTCACATAGCGACTTCACCTAAAAAAAAACCTAAATATAAAAACTGACAAACCAGCCTACACGACGTTGTTATGTACTTTATTCAAAAGTGCATTAATTCTTTTTAATGATTAAATTCATCTTTTGGTATCACCTAACAGTATAAACAAAAATGTTCTTGACTGATGCCAAAAGAATTTTAATGCATTAGTCATTTAATGCTTTAAAAATGTTTGTACTGTGATGGTGATATAAGTTTCGTAAATAATAATAATAATAACCGGACATATTCCACATACGTGCGGTCGTTTGATCGTAAATTAGGCGTGGTTTTTGCTAAGATATATTAACTATAATATTTAACTACCTTAGTGGCGTAGTGGTAGTGTATGAAACTGATTCTCGGGTCGGACTAAATGTTTGTATGATCTGCAAATGTTTGTTTCTAAGTTTGGGTGTTTTCTATGTATAATATGTATGTATTTATAAGAAAAAAGTATATACATTATAATATATAAGTTACATATATAGGTAGAATAGAATCAGACTTTTGATTTACTAAAATATATAATTTCTAATATGATAGATAAATTATGTGTTATACAATTATTATTTTATATGGTGCTAATAAACTTATTATGGACCAGTTGACCAGCGCAACTTCGTCTACGTCTCTAAAGGAAATATTGTTCCCTTTTTTTTCAATATTTGTCATTGATGCTTCGCTCTTTTTGGTTATAGCGTTTTGGTTAATAACCTCTCTCATTAAATAAGCTATCCAACACTAAAATAATTTGTCAATTCTAATAAGTAGTTCCTGTGATTAGCGTGATCCCCTAAACAAAAAAAAACTTTATCTTTCTCATACTGGTATAAATACTGATCATGTTTGTAGTTGACAAAATATTTAAATTAAATATAAATGATTTTGACAACCCTGCAGTACAAGTGTGCATTAGAAGTACATTCTCGGCCGACGGAAGGGCTTGAGAAAATATACGTCACGACCGCTAACGTCAAGGCCGTTGGTAAACAAAATCTTCCTGAAAGAAAGCTTCCGCGCTGTGTGCTTAGGCCGTAGAAGGAGTTCCAAAGCTTTTAAGTTAAGTAACCGGAAAGTCTTTTTTGGAATATTAATAAATTTAGATGTTTTTGCTTGTTATGGTGAATGATGACGTTCAGTTTTGTTTATATAATATACGTACAAAGAATTCCATAAGCGCAAGAAAAATCAATGTAAGCAGGCCAACGCAGATACGGTTTACTAGACTCTTCAATGATCATTCCAAATAACACAAGTAAGTTACACTGTACACCTTTTGTTTTTCTATTAATTCTTAAAGTGACTTCTTCGCTACAATTTGATAGAAAATTTTGAGGCTATCGAATAGCAACATAGACTACCGAATAACTTTGAACGTTGAATTCCAGATACATAGATTTATATTTACTTAGTATTTTTAATCAATATATACTTTAAGTTTTAAAACTAGTTAAAGCTACCAGCTACTAGAGCTCAGTATATAATACCTCTCATACCACAAAAAGTTTATTCAATGTCATTTCAAGTTATAATAGATTTTTTTTAAAGACAACGGCCGCATTACGTATAATTCCTGTGTCAAGGGGAACTTTAGAAACTTATAAGAAACGGACAAAAGGATCACATAGACTTAGAACAACAATTTCTGGATCACACAAAGTGTTGTCCTATGTATGACTTGAACCCACAACACTCGTCGCAGTAGAGAGCAGCTTGGCGACCGCTTAAACCATTAGGCCAACGGTGCAATCAAATATTGATGCTACAGTTAAAATGAATACATTTGAAAGTCAAACTAATAACTATTGTCGTCCTTTAATGCTATCCTTTTCCAACTGTTGGTTATCTATTAGGAGTGCAGGTTATATTTCTCCCATAAAAACTGATATGTTAGACATACCTGACTAGGATGGTGACGATACAGATACAGCTTGGTCCCGTGCAGCACCGCCCATACTTGCTTCCATGATCTGTCGCTCGCGCGCTGAACCAAAAGTAGTAGAAATTATTTATCATCTTTCGTTAATATATTTCTACACTACGAGTATACACATGTTATATAACTAGCTGAGACAATCACGGTTTCATTCATGACCAGATATACGAGTATTTTTGGCTTTCTTATTTTCTTAATATAAAATATTATCACAGTTGATTTTGAATTTTAGACTGTGTGTTCACATTCAGTAAATAAACAGCTGTTAATTTCAGGCCTTCCTCTTCTTTGAATAATACGTCATCGCCAAAGGTTTGAATAAATCTTGGTACCTAATCGTTTCATTTCAACTAGATAGATAAGGAGACGAAGAAAAAGGTATTTCTATACCATGTAAGTAGAGTTGTGTTAACATTTTAATGGGCCTGTTGGTCTTATGGTTAGAGGCCCTGACCGTTAAGCCTGAGGTCGTCGGTTCATTTCGCACCATGGACTAATATTTGTGTGTGTGATGAGTACAATTATTGTTCTGTGTTTGGGTGTAATTACTCTATAACATAAATGTATTTAGAAATATTTAAGTATGTTTATCACCAGCCTAGTTACAAAAGCACAGGCTCTACCTAATTTAGAATTAGATAGTCGAGTGTGTGTTGTGTCAGATTATTTATATATTTATTTATGAATGTAGGTCTAACCGTGTATCGATATTTTACTTGTTTTTCGACCCAACACTATACGAAGGGATGTTATATCTAATTTCCTGTATATATGTCTGCTTGTGTGTGGATGGACCAGATTTTGATGAAGAATATCTTTTATGCTATAGTGGAGTTTTTTTTTCCTTCTTCTCACACTCATATATACTATAATATAGAATACATATATCCTATAGTACAGAAATAGGTTTGTACCTTGCCGTTACTGACCACCATCTTGATCTGCACGTTGCCTTGTACATCACCTTCTGTTGCCTCCACTGCGTTCTCTGATGTTTCTTCTTCACCTTTCTTCGTTGACCTGTACAATACAATATTAGTTAAAATTTATTTAAATGAAAATCGAACGTGAAGAAACTCTGTAAATTAATTAAAACTATTGTTACATTACTAAATTCAATATATAATACTATTATGTATTATATCGACTATCTAGCTAAATCCAACAATTATTTTTAAAATAAAACATTTTCATTTAGTTTCTTCATATTAAATAAAATAATATCTCACCTTAGATCATTATGTACGTCTATCGATTATATATTTTTTTTAATTTATTTACAAAAAACATTATATATGACAAACAATACCTGTACTAATAACAAATAACATGCCAGTCAGACATTGAATTTTTTATATACATACATAAAACAGATTGTTTTTACAATGAACATGCACACATTGAAATATCAATAACATGCAAGTTTACATTTTGAATCTCAACGATTTCGTATCAACCGGCGTCGAAACTGATTCAGAAAGCTCTTCCCCAAACAAAAGTTAATTCAAACAATGGATGACTTCGTTTAAATAATGTATATATTGCGTTATTTGATGCTTTTATTTGATTTTATTGCAGTACTTACCGCTAGTGATTCAAGCAGTGCAATGCAATATTCCAATACCATTTAACATTAAATACAAAAACTAACATTTCCGTTACATGTTAAAGGACATCGACCAATCTTGGCCTGAACGTGGACAACCAATTTTGTATATTACCTATACATTAAGAGTAGTCATTTTTAAATATTCATTAATCTATGGTCACAGTCCAATGGTATCTAAATGACGGATATTAAAATGCTTTCAATGAGATCTTTATTTAGATTACGGTAGTACAAATCATTTGTAATGTTACGCAAAAAAATTAAATAATTATAATTACTGCATTTACAGTAAGGAGAACTGTTCAAGGGGTAAAAACGAGACAACAAACTAAATTAAAAACTACAAAAATACATTAACATATCCTTTTTCAAAATCTTTTATTTCTTTACCTAAGAAATGTAAAAAAATGATGATGATGTAAAATAAAATGACTACGTATGTAAGCTATTTTTTTTTAAATCCTTGCAACATTTGACTAATGTCAACCTATGTTGCCTGCCTACGTAATGTGTCATTTGCTTTGCGCGCGCTATTTCGTACGGTAGATTTGAATGTATCTGCTTTTCTGATTCTATTTGTTTTCTAAAATGGATTCTGAATATTCTCCTAATTATGAACCTGACTTATCTTTGGGCCTAGTACACATTTTAAGAGCTGAAACTAGCATATATTAATTACTTATGAAGGTGATTGAAATGTAAAAAGTAAATAGTTACTATAAATAATGACTTAATTCATAAATTAATAAAGTTAAAAAATAATAATAGTAAAGTGTCCATGTCTAGGCCAGGAGTCAATAAAAAGTGGTCGATATCCTTTAGCTACGAGTGGCGCCGTCTATAAACGCATTTGTGTAATCGCACACATTGTCAAAGCGACATCTATTAGAGCAGCGACGTACCGCGCGGGGAGCACAGCCTGCGGGTCGAATATCCGCAGCAACGGTGTAATGTCATCCTTGAGCCGAGGAGGACGCCACTTTCGCACACTGCGTTTCAACCCAATCACAGTCACCCCGTTAGTACAACTTATAAATCACCAATTTCTCACCCCAGAATGTTAGGAACATAGGACATGGTTACTCACTATCTACGTATAACGATCGGAAGTATACAGTAGTCTATCTACAACATATCTATGTGATACAGAGACAAAAAGGTATATGTGCCTTCATTACAAGTATGACATGTTATCGGGACAGAATGACAGATAGAATTGCATTGGGAATATAGGTGCTATCTAACAAATAAACAATTTTTTTTCATTTGTATTCGTCATTGCATAATATAAAAAAACAATACCTTAACAAAAATAAATTTACAACATCATACAAAGCGTATTGACGAAAACAAATGATATTTTGTACTGAAAAATAAATATTTGATGAAGATTAATTTTACATACCCTCTAAGGCCTTGTGGGTCACCGTCAGGCTCGACATCGCTGTCCATGTGTAATCTATCGCCCCATGTGGCTTTCAAGTAGGAAACTCTTCGCATGGCGCGTTCTTCTTCTGCTTTAAACAAGATAAAACTAATTAATATAGCGTAGTTTTGTTTGAAGGACTAGTCACAACATCACTCACTGCTGTCAGTTAATCCAAGAGCAAGAGTAAAGAACAATGACCAACAGAAACACTCTTTATGCTCATAACTTCCAATAAGAACTTGAATACTTGCAAATGTTACAGACATATGTAATACATTCAGATCTTAAGAAGGTCTGAGTAGGTAAAATGATAAATTAACTCTCAGTTTTGTTAAATCTCAATAGATTCATTTTTATGTATGGCACCGGCGAGGGCGGTGGAAACAGTGGTTTAAATAATTATTGGTTTCGTCCTCCTGAGTCCTTTGTGACTCATAGATAATTAATTTTTCAGGTTCGGTTTCTTTTATATCTTTATCGCTTCTGCTAAACAATGAGATTTTTTTCTTTCAAATGTTTTTGCCGATCATGGAAGGGCTTATTTCATCTTTAAAATTTAATCTTGATTTTAGGCTTTTATCTAAAGAACCAATCCAGACAACTTTACCAAAGCGTCTAAGAAAATGAATTATTTTACAATTTTTAAAAATTTTGTCTAAGATATTAATTTATTTAAGATATACTGACCACCGAGTTGAGCATCTTTTTTCTGTCTTCTGGTCACTAAATCATCAGCAAAACCTGTCAAAGGAGAAAACTTAATCAAATACACGTTCCGAGTTATATCGTTTCACGATTATAATTAGTAAATTAAACATAGAATGTGCATGACGGTTAGTTCAGCATTAGTAGCACACCTAAAAGCACACTGCATTCCTTCACAAACGTTTAGTAAAGAAAGATAGGTTAGGCCCGGATCGTCTCCTCCCTTGCATGTTTGCTTTTTTACTAAAAATAATGTTAATTTATAATTTGAAGACAAGAGTCACCTGAATAGCAAAGTTATAAATATGTTAATTTGTTATTTGTCTTGCACATGCCATGCGGCGTCAAAAACATTGGAAATAAGATCACAGATCACAGCAAGCTACAACAGCTCAAGCACATTGGCTATATTATGATTCAGCATTCTGTTAATGAATCACAATTCAAGCATGACCGTTCCTATCAAAATGTGACGTCACCAGTTGCAACAGGAATGGTAAATATCTCTATTTCCAATCAAAGCAATTCGTTGAGTTCGTTACTTTCATCAATAACTTCTATTTTCTCAACTCGAACGGTCTTTAGTTTGTTTACTTAGTTTAGAAGTCGTTTCTGAAGGAATGGGTACTAATGCAGCCGATTACTCTGTTTTATATCTCTTTACCGACTCTTTCAATAACGCATCCCAGACAAAAGTTTTGTAAAAAATGTGTAACAATCATGCAATCCCTCGAGACATTTTTGAGATGCATTTTTACATAGCCAATGAGTTTCAGCTTTTAAAGGTAAAGGGAGGGGACGATAGCATTCCAAGAATTGGTCGAGTCTCAGCGGGACCTGAGTCGGCGGGTGTGCTAGGCGTCGGCGAGGGCGAGGTTGCGGCCGAGGCCGAGGCCGACGTGGAGGCCGAGGGCGGCGCCAGGCTCAGCTGCGTCGGCCGAGCCGGCCCCTCGGCGGCCAGCGACACGCGGTTCATCGCCTCCATTTGCTCTTTGTTCAGCCCCAATCGTCGCTTCGCGTGACTGCCATCTTGGGGCGAACAGTGGAACAGTGCTATTAGACGCGGTGCGCCAAGCTGTGTGTATGTGTGCGCCTACGTGTACGTATTGGTGCGTTCTCATTGGTCAGCGTCCGCAAACCGAAGCTATTTTATGTGTTCATTTTTCATATTTTTTGAATGCTCCATTGAAAGTTGACGCTTAGTTTATAATGCGATTGGCCGTTTAAGTAAAATAGAAGAAAACATAAACACTCAAGATTAGTTTATTGATGTTGTAAGAGTTTAAAACAATAACAACATTTAAGTAAGTCTAGTTAAGGTTTTTAGACAGTACTGGGACTGTTGAATATTTTTAGACAGTACATCACACAGTTCAGGAGTTTTAGACATGGAAGCATTCAAATTAAATGAATTGCGAATAAGCTAAACGCCAACCAATAAGCCCAAAGCTATAGATTTGATTATGACTTCTTTCCTATAAAATGATTTTAAATTTAACTAGTGAAAGGAAATAGCGTTTTGTGAGTAAAAAGGAAAATTCATATTTTCCTCTCAAACTGATTTGATGCCATGTTTCAGTTCTAACTGTGTTGTAACTATTGCTATCTTGTATCAATTTAAATCTATTTATAAAATACGACTTCACCTACACTACAATGGAACTACTTGTTTATACCGCCAAACGAGCTTAACATTTGTGCTATATATTATGTAACTATTATACGTCTTTAAGAAATTAAACGATTGACTTACAGTCTTAGTATTATACTTGTATTAAGTGCAACTGAAGTATAAAATTTTAAATAGACTATACTATAAAACTAAGTAATGTAACTATGTGATGAACCTAATCTATTCAACAAGTATGTGATGTAGACAGTGATGGGTTGGTGATGAAAATAGCGGTGCCAATTTACCTGTGGCATGATGTCTTCTAATGGGTAATCCATCGCTACCGGTGCTGTTTGACCTTGTTCTCATTTGAACCTTTTCCGTTTCTGTAAAATATAAACTCAAAATTTTATCGGGTTTTTCGCACCGTCTCTATACTATCTTTTTTTTTTAAATTTCAATTTTATCGTCGTTGGAGCCGTTTACGAAATATATACATATATATAATATAAGAATTGCACGTTAAAATGTATTAGATAGATAAAACCTAAGATATTAACTTCTCAACTTTACTAATGGACGTCACACTATTGAATATTTTATAGTAATAACATAAATTAGTACCTCTATCAAAAATAATAATTATACCGCATGAAAAATATTTAGATATGTAGCGCAACATCAATAAGACGTGGGCACGTAATGTGCATGTAACTTTGCACTTTATTACCGTATAGTAAGATTAGTTATTTATTTGTTGTTCAGTACTTATATGCTGTGTGAATCAAGTTTTAATAGAAAATTATTAACTAGGGCTTCTGTTAAAAGTACAAAGTATTATTACTTTTTTGCTTAAAGTTGAGTAGGTAAGTCTATTGATCGTTTTAACGTGAATCGAGTTTTACTTAATATAAGCGTAAGAGGTTTGAAGTAGGATTTTAACTATTAAAATTAACTACTAGTAATCATTATGAGGACTTTTATTAGACAGTGGGAGTAATAAGACAGTAAGTTAAGTACACAGTAAGCTACCTACCGCGCACAAATCCTTCTGGAGGTGGGCAATGTAGGTGTTTGCTGCCGGTAATCATTAGCTGATTGCCCGACAAACTGCCGCCTAGTGTTGACTCATGCTCTAACTCTGTGAAGATAAAATAAACATTACTAGACTGTCATTTGTTGTATAAAATCCGGTTAAAATAAATGAATTCACAGTATCGAACAAACTACAAATGCTTTATAATTTGTGCTTTGTTATCTTTAGCTTCTTATCCAACAGATTTGTTTGTTTATCTGATATTTTATTCTTTCTTTGAAGATTCTTTCTCATAACCAACGGATTCTACGTAATCGATTGGTTAAATAAGAAACGTTTGCAGAGTGTTAATAATAGTTTTTTCTATTATATATGAGGGAGTGATGCGTAAATCTATTTTCTATACAAGTTTTTAACCGTCACGATAACAGCTGTCGAATGTTTAGACCTGATTTATAATGTTTTTTTCTTTTTTTTAGTGAGGTTAACCGAAATGAATAGTTTTGACTGGCCTATAAAGGGGGATAAATAAGCGCAGCGTGCGTACCGGGTGGCGCCTGCACGTCGAGCGAGCGCGCGTCGCGGCGCTGCGTGCGCGTCTCGAACTCCTTGCGGCGCAGCGCCACGCTGGGCTCGAGGTGCGTGGTGCTGAGGCGCGCCAGCTCGCTGCGCGCGCTGTCCGTGCGCCGCTCCCAGCCGCGCGCCTCCTGCAGCTGCCGCGTGCGCGCCGTCACCAGCTGCAGCTCCGACACCGGGTACCTGCCGCGCACCGTCACGTCACGCATACGTCCACATAGCACTCCACCGCTCCACATATACCTCGACTTATACCGCGCCGACCGGATGGGTCGGTATAGGGATTGTTTTCCTGCCTCTTTAGTGATGTTGTCCTCCGAAGTTTGTTCTCTTAGTCGCCTCTTACGATAATCGTTGGATTTATTCTCTAACTAATATGTGTGTGCTCATAAATAGTAATAACATCTTGCAGGAATTATTGTAGCACTTGCAAATAAGTCAAATTATCCCAAGATCTCTAAGATAACTTAGGTTAACTAAGCCTTGTGTGAAAATAAATCTAATATGTGAAATTTACCTCTCTCGAGAAAAATCCCTACAAAAATCATTATTGTTATTGTTATGTAAGAAACTTACTTGTTATCTTGATTATTAGTAGCACCTTCTTCTTTCATCTCCACCGAACCGTTAGTGACAGTCCCAAGATTCGTGCTCTGAATACCAGGCGTCGTCTCTTGTATCTTAGATAATGTCGACACAAACTGACCCTTGTCCTGCTTCTGTCTGTTTTTATCTTGGGCCCCGTTGACTTCTCCATATGCGCTGTATGTTCCACTATCGACGCTTGCAGAACATTCTTCTTTTCTTTGTTCCTGAGGTTGTGGTTGAGGAGGAGGTGACGCTGCAAGTGGAGGAGAAGCCGCAGGAGGAGGCCACGCTGGTTTTTGCAATTTCTGTGGCCTAGCGTAAAACTCCTTTTGTTTAATCGGTGGTGGAACATCTGGCGTGACCCACCCAGTCGGCTGGCTAGGTCTTCGGAGAAAGGCCTCCTTCTGTTCCAGACTTTTTCGTATTCGTGATAGAATAATCGAGTCGTCTAGCTCTCTCCCCGTTAGGGTCGAGTTCGAGTCGAAGGATCCGAGACTGTCTTTACTCTCCGTTGCAGATGAAGGCAGTGAGGTGTCAGATTCTCTTCTGCTGTAATTATTAAAAAAAGGTTTTTGTTTAAAACAGTTAGATTTCTCTGAATTACATTTATATTTCAGAAGTTATGTCGCATACGACCGGTGCTTGTAAACACTTCATTAGTGGTCTTGACTTTAAAAAATTGATCTACTTTGCACTTGATTTCTTTGATATATTTCGTGTTTTTGTGTGTGTTTGTATAAGTATTAAGTACGATCATAATAACACAATTACAAATTGATTGCCGCTTTTTATATAATGATGGTGTCCTCCAGTCGTGCACGACTAATTTTACTGTGGACATTTTCAACTTACCCATCATGCATTAAATAATGTGGAGTTCCTGGAAGTCGCGATATATCATATCTGGAAGGTGCCAGAGACGCGACGCTTGCGTATTCTGGATCTTCTCTATGTCTTGCCGGAGCCTGCGGTGCTGGAAGCGCCGCTCTAGGTCTCCTGTACGCGTCGAACAAACGTGACTCATGTTCTGTAACTGGTGCAGGCATGTCTATGGGGCGTTGATTTGTTTCAGGATTGTAAGCTGCTTCACTAAAGTACTGTAAAAGATAATTTAAAAAGTGAATTGACAATCCTGCATGCGAAACACGAATATTAAATAAATTAACATTAGCTACAGAGTGTATCAAGAAAGTACTTACTCTTTGTAACAAATCGTGGTCCCTCGGCACTACGGTTAATCTCAAAATCCTAGGTTCTCTCTGTGCCAGCTGAACCACTCTCGCATAAGGTGCTCTTGACCGACCGCACGCGACGGGCTCTCCGTTCACGGCGAGTACGCGGTCACCGGCGCGCAAACCCGCCGCCGCCGCCGGCCCGCCCGGCCGCACGGACCTCACGAAGATCGTGTCCATTGGCGCGCCCACTGCACCCACCGCCAGCAGACGCGCGTCATCGTACAGTTCCTGGAAAGCAGTTTGTTTGACATTTGTTTTATCTGATATAACAATTTCGACCTTAAGTGTTAGTCAAGCCCAGCGTTCCGTTTCATATGATATGATTTTTTTTAAGCCACGTCGTCCTTTTTGTTTTAAACGGAAAGAAAAAGATTCAACATAGAACAGACGGTGGTACTGATTGTAAGCATTTAGAATAAAAATTATTACTAAAGAATTTGTCAAATAACGAAGTATGTTTTTTTATAAGTTAATTTAGTTACCTTTATACACCTATAAAATAACTTCCTTAATAGCTTTTGTTATCTAATACTACAGGAGTATAGCTTAACTGTTGAAATTTATGTCAGAATTCATAATATTCTCTCTGAATACACTATAGATTACCTTGCTTTGCTTTCAGCTAAAAAATTACACCACACATTGAGTGCCTACTAGAACAAATATATACAAATAACAAGTACAGATGAAAAAGCTAGATTAAGCTGTATCTTATTTAAAGCAAACATGGATGAGCACTAGAAGGAGTTGTCTTATATTGCTGATGGTAATGTTTAAGAGAATGTAACGTAATAGAAACAATGTCAACAATTTATGATCAGACTTCAGTTATACCACGGTCTCACAAAAAAATCGGTTTTAAGCAATTCTTTCGTTACTCTTCATTGAATAAGGGAGACTATCAAAGCTTAAATTGAACTTTCGCACAGTTTATTTATTGGAAATTAATTACTTTATTGAAAATAAATTAACAGTTCTACAAGAAAGGGAAAGAGTTAATATCACGAAACCTAGCAAAAAGGCGAAGGTGTTATCTATGCTTACCTGTAGCGACTCTGGCGGATAAACGACTAGATGTCTTAACGTAAATCCGAACCCGTGTCTGGCGTCGGGTCGTTGGATGACGATGGTACGGGGCGCAGACGCGTGCGTTGCAGGTGGTGCAGGCGTAGCGTTGGGCGGTGGCAGCGCCAACGGCGGCGCGTGGACTACTGGTGGGGGCTGTAACATAACCATAAATATTATTAAAGGAGAATTTCAGATACTACACCGTTCGCAGATAGTTATGAGATTTATATCGTTTATCAATAATTCATCAAGTTTATCGTTATCAAGTATTTTTACATAACTATTATATTTTTAGAACGTTGCTAAAAAAAATTAATTCTGCTTCAAAAAGTTGTTATAACTGCAATAACAAAACGCATCCCTATGTTTTCTAAATTTCATCATAAATGAATGATCGTTAAGACAATCGTAAGAGAAGGATTTTGATTTAAAAATATGGTACTATGCCATCTTGTTGACAACAATGACAATTCATTTATATGAGCCATGATATCCAGCTGTCATGTCTGTCAACTTGTACAGCCTATGTATTACTTTGTAAACTAAAAACTGAAAGACATGACAACGCAAAGTTCAAAAAGTCTAGGCATTTAAAAAGTTACTGTCGATGTCGCAATAAATACAAAATATAATGCCTATCATAATATGTGATACACAAGGCGGTCCAAAAGTTTACAATGTAAAAGGCGAGGTTCATAATTCGGACAGTTAGAGCACATTGTCGTGGTGGTAAATAAGACTCTCCTATTCGTCAGGGAAATCACCTGAGTGATATTTATTATATCTTCAATATTTTTTTTGATAATCAAGGTCGTAAATGAAATATGTTACCACCAGTACTAGAAAAGGTAGAAAAATGAAACTCATCATGTAATATACACGCATGCTGTGTCATTTCAGATGTTAAATAAAAAAATTGCGTACAGGCAACTTGTTCGTGCCTACTTACGTTTGTTCCCTGTACCATGTATCTTTAGCTATAATTTACTATTCCGACAGTAAACACGGGCAGAAGTAATTTATGAACCTGTACCTCTGTACTTCTCATAAGGAAACTTATGTATGTGTTGAATAAATCGAAGGGCCAAATGAGTAATGTAACATGACAACGACTACGTCGATGCGTCATTCCGGCCTGTCGATTCAAGGGTAAGGCTACTTTCTGTTTTGGTAGAGCTTTAGGTAGCTATACTGCAGGTCTGGACAATAAAAGTGTGGCCACATATTTATCTTACACCGCTCAAAACACCACCCGAGTCAAAAAGTAAATTCATATTTTACCCTCAAAATCTTCAATGAGGTTTTCGAGGATCAGCTTCATTTTTTTAGATTGGATTTAACATAGAAAGTAGTCTCAGTTTTTACGTCAAAATCCTACTTACGGACGGTTTTACAACTTTCAGGGTAAAATCTAAATCTGGTAAAAGAACTATAGAATCAACATTTGACCCTCAAAAACCTCAAACCATATAAAAATTATTCTATACGGCTTTGAACCTCAAAAACCTCATATGATGTAACCTCCCATTAAATTTTTATTTTGAAGTTTTTTCAATTAGTTTAAAAAATTTCAAATTATTAGAATAAACATTTTTGAAGTGAAAACTTCTTTAGGCGCGTTGAGCGTTTTGGTAGAGGGTAAAATCCTCGGTTCGCGTCACCGACATGCTAATGATAATAGTATATCTATAGCTATGGAGAATATGATATTATATATTATATATGAAATTTATTATTATTATATATTATATATGATATTATATATTATATATAGCTATATATGAAACATAAAAAATTTCATATAATTTTTGCATATAGTTTTAATTACTCTCAACTTAATAGTTCCGTTTTCACTTCTATCGGCAGTCCCACGACTGCTATTTTTTTTTTTTTAATTTAGTCTTCCGAATTATTGTTATAAAAATCTCATAATAAATCGGTAAAAGTACTACAAAATGTCGCAGCAGAAAAAAATCTTAAATAAAAACTAAAACTTACATTTTTTTTTCTGAACGATAAATTTTCTAAGTCTCAACTACAACTTTCCGATGTATGAGTGTTTTGAGGGTAAAGTTAAGATTTCAAATCTATGGGTAATCCATATTTAAACCTCATAGCCTTCAATGAGGGTTTTGAGTGTTAAAATAGAGCTACTTTTTGTGCGGCAAATAAAAGATCAAAGGAACTGAAGATTTTGAGGTCAAAAATGGAACTTGTTTTTTGACTCGGGCATGTATATAAACATAATAATTAGATACAATATTCATTGCCTTTAGGTTAGGTCTAATTATCTATTAATTTAATTAATGCATCTAAAAGAACTGATTCGATTGAAGAGTCTACTTTTATAATTAGGTGATAGTATATTTCTAATCTTATTGTTTTGTTCTGTTTTCTATAACTGATCTATATTTTACATTACTAAACATCTAATACTCAGAGTTAATTTAAATTTGCAGTAAATTTCTGAATTCATATCCACTTTTGAAGATTATTAAATTTTATAGACTCAGATCTAAGTTAGAGTCGTAAATTAAAGGATTAAGAGGATAAAAGGTTGAACGAATCCAATAGTACGAGCGACAGTTTGTTAAGCATGTTGATTACTGCTGCCCACACCTCGTTACAGCTCCTTACTTATACAATAATCGTTGTGTAAACGATGCAAATCCTGTCACAGACCGACACTAAACATAATCAAGATTTTCTCCTAAAGTCTGCCTTAATAGCGATTGTAAAATTTAAATAGTTGAATTAAACCGCTTTTGCTGTGGCGAGCTTGGATGGGAGACAACTGACAATCTAAATGGTCTATGCTCACTAAATTGTCAGTTACAGGCATAGTGGAACAGTTACTCTGCAAATTTAAGAGATATTTCGTATTTATCATCGATAATATTGTCTTGTCTCTACATTTCTTAATTTCACGCCGGCTCATGAGTGTGAGAAAAATATTTTTTGGATTTTTATTTGAAAACAAAATTATATAGAAATCTACAGAAAAGTTAAATTATAAATATAAAATATTATTAAAACTAAAAATAATTTAAGCTAAAATAACAGTTATGTTTGTTGATACTTTAGACCGTATTGTTAAAATTATTGAAATTCTAGACACTTCAATGTAATTTGTTTATTGCACTTCATAATTTACAGTGCAGTTCGACCAATAAATTTCAAAAATAATTAATCCACGATGATACACAATAAATATCTGTTCTTATAGATGTCACTTTAATCTAAACTCCTGGTCACATATGCTGCTATTTAAAATCCATGCTTCCACTTGATTTGACGTACGTATATCGTGCGGAGGTGAGCACGTGACAGTATGAGTCAGTGTTGCGAGAAGCCCCATGGTGCATCGGTATCGAATGACACGGATTAAGGGATTGTATAAAACTGGATGTAACCTGATTTTTGCCGTTCTTTCCGCATGAGACTGGTTTTTTTATGCCTACTCGCATGCGAATATAAAGACATTTATATAATTATGCCTATGGAGAACAATGACCCTATAAGATAACATAAAAACAAACACTATATATACGTTTTAAAAAAGAAATTTCTCATTAAAGTGAAGAACAAATTAAAGAGATCGATTAATATTGATGATCTAGCAAAGAGTAAATACGACGGAGATAATGTAGCAGTTTACGATAGACAAGCCTAACCTTGTTTAAATGAAAAAAAAATTTTTATGAATTATAATGTTGCAGTAAGAAAGCGGTTTTGAAGCCTTATAGGATATAAAGTTACCAGAAAGTAGGAGGGAAAGTAATTCGTCTGTCTCAAATCGATGTCGTCCCTTCCGGATTTATAGGGCTTGTTACCCCTCTCTGCTGTCCTCACTAAAAGTGGTTTGAATATTTCAAAGATCGAATTTCGTGTCTTGACTTTTTTACTTGTTATATTAATGCATCGGGTGAAGGTGATACTTGATTGCAAGAACACATTGGATGAAGTTAATCAGTGTAGGCACTGCCGTTTTGCACACGTTCGAAAGTTATAATAATATATTTCTTTTATTATACATATTATATATTTAAAGACATACGTGGGGACCTTTCGATTTACGATGACGTACGGAGGTAAAAGACTGGTTACCAAAAACAATATTGTAATGTGTTTTTAGAAATCAAAAAAATTTTGGCATCTCGAAATCGAATAGAAACTCGAATAAAATACAAGAGCCAAATATTCTCGTTTGATGATATATATATTTCCATGATAATTTTTGTTCGGCAAAACTGGCATCCACATTAGAAGTGTTACACTATAGCTCGCGGTGGGACAACGGCTGTATAAGAATGACGTGTTATTTGTATTGAGCCATGGCGTCACCGCGCCGGCGCCGTAGGTCCAGGACCAAGATTTCTATTTTCACAGGGCTTAGGTATACTGTTGACATTATACACGACTTAGGCTAAAAACTTTGATATAAAAAACACATTAATTCTTTACCGCACCGATTTTTTAACTTGTTATATAGTGTAAAAAAAAACTATTATTTGACTCTGAAGTCGGCATTTCAGTCTATGACGAAACTGCAATGGAGGGACTTATACGGTAAAAAGTGCATCAAAGATGATTAAGTTTGCTCTCTGCCATTCAGCTGTCAATGGCAATTTTCTTTTAGATGAGAAAATATTATTATCCAATAAAAGAAACCTCTCAAGCGAGTAGCGCTATTTTAGTGATAAAAAATTTCACACTTACTTTCCCACTATTAATATAGAAAAATAGTTCCACAGAAGTTACCATTAATTTCCATTACTTTGCCGAGAAGCTGACATCAAACCTTTGACCTTTGTTTAAAGAGGCGATATTAGAACTAGGTGTATGAGCAATGTCTATACATATACCATTAATCACTATGCCAGGAGCTAACAACTAGCAACTAGCTACGGCCAACATGGGACTTTTGTAATGTTAGCTAGGGTTGCAACAGAATGCAATAAATTAAAGTTTTAAAATTCATGAGTAGTGAAAATCTGGTTTAGTTTGACTTGTAAAAGTAAGTCATACACAGTCTAGTCATTTTATATATTTTGGTCTGTGAACATATTGTTTAAATATTTGTTTGTGTTTTCATGTACGTATGTATTTTTTAACTAATTAATTGTGTTTTTATATGTATTAATTCATTGCTTCCCTTAAAGACACACGTGCACCTGCCATGTCACTTATTGAACCACCTAAAGGTTGACTAGTAGAGATTGCTCTATGGCATTAAGTCCGCGTCATGCAAATGTAATGCAGTAAGTATAAAAAAAAAATAAGACGATAAAACGTGAATTGATTGAGTGGTTTTGAAGCATATTGGACATTATTGTGTGACCACGTGATACTTTGATTTCACAGCTTAGCTTCATATTTTTTATGAATCTCACCCTGACAGTTTATTAGTGGTCGTCGCATTTCTAACACATTTATGAAATGTGAACTCACAACCTAAGGATATTTGTAGAAAGCTGCTAACATACAACAAAAAATACGTTTCTACTATTTAAGACGTGTGGCACTAAAGAGTTAGATACGAAACTTATACGAAAAGCTTCAGGATCTGATCTTGGATATTTTTTAATAATTATACAAAAAAAAATTTATAAAGCCTCTTCATCTTGATAACTGATAAATGATATTCATTTCTACAAGTAAATCTTTTATAGATACTTTTACATGTCGGACTTTACAGCTAGAAGGCGTTGACATTTTCTAAGACTTACTCTGGGAAGAAATGCCGAAACTATCCACAGAGGCGACATTTCTAATTACCAATAAAATAAAACTTAATGATGCTTAAAGTGTATACACATCATATAACTAGGGGTGGAATGAACCACAGATGCAATACGTGAAAGTAACATAAAGTGTCGTACATAATTATGTAGCTAGCGTTTTATAGTTATAAAACGCTAAGATTTGATCACAACAGCCCCTTTCTACATGAATTTGCAATAATTATGCAAAGTACACAGATAATTATGTTAAATAATGTAACTACGAGCGTAATATCAACGAAGTAAATGGAAAACGAGCATTAACTGTCTATTAACCAAAGCTGTAAACAAAAATGTCATGTTATTATAGTATAGGTACTCAAGAGATGCTCTCTTAATAACGTTTTAGCAAGAAATGGAGAAAGAATTAACGATAAATTAGAGGTAATAAACGATAAAAGTTCTATAAAAGTTTTTTTTTATATAGATTTTTTTTTCAATTTGGCGGGCGCCAAATTGTCTCTACACAAGAGTGGTAGTCATCAAACTAATAGCGAATGCAGACAATGTAGTATGTTTAACCCTATTTAGAAAAATAGGGTTAAACATACTACATTGTCTGCCGCATACGCATTTCTATGCGGCTTAGAACCAGGACTAGCTCAGTGACAAGCTCCTGTCATTCTTTTCAGCGTTTGCTAGCTTGGCTTTAGGACTTAAAAATATCGTCCATAAACTGTGCTATCGTCTACATAGCAATGTATATAGTCAAGGCCTAACATATCATTGATATGTAGAAGAACCGGTACGGTACCGTACCGTCTCGTCTTATAGCCTACACTGTTTCTTCTGCATATCAATGATATGTTAGGCTTAGACCCGTTTAAATCTACTTAGTACTTTTTTGTGCAAGGAAGTACCTATTTTTGACCATTTCCTGGTCATAACTTTTTACAGTAGGAAACAGTTTCTCTTCTTCTTCCTAACCTTAATTATTCTCAATATTATTCAGGGTCGGCTGCTTGTTCAACCGATTCAGTTTTTCCACGGAGTGACTTGCATCGAACCTCCGCAACCGACGGCGTATCGTGTTCTTTGAGGCATGGGCGTTAAACACCGCCAACTGCCATACTCCGGGCTATTAATAGGAATTTCTTGTAAGAAAAACCCAATAACATGTTTTGGCCCCACTCGGGTATCGAACCTGACATTTC
This sequence comes from Hypercompe scribonia, assembly GCA_949316085.1. NCBI lineage: Eukaryota > Metazoa > Arthropoda > Insecta > Lepidoptera > Erebidae > Hypercompe > Hypercompe scribonia. The sequence continues at coordinate 5,290,961 of OX438972.1, read as the reverse complement.
TTGTTTGGCAGTCGCATACGCCAACCGCTGGACCAGAGAGGTTCATTTGGAAGCAGTGAATGAAGAAATAAATATAATAATATGTAACTTTTTACACTCTGTTGGGAATGGCAGCCTTAGTCACAAAAACGTATGTACACTATTGAGCGGTATTACAATACTTACGATTACTGATCACTCGTAATTGATGGCTGCAAGTACTTGGCTAAGCATACAGCCTGCCATGTCGTTTGTGCACCGTAACCACTTTCCTCAGCCTAAACTATTCTGCACTGAGATCGACCTATGTACCTTCATGCTCGTCGATAAAAGGATGTATGTTTCTCTTTGCCATATTTATTATAAGTTTCAAAAAGGTAAAATATAACGACTTCATAACAAACATTTCATTAAGTCAAATAACACTAATTAACCGAAAAAATGTATTCAGGTTTAAAGAAACGGACAATGCTTTTTTGAAATCTGCAATTTAGCTTATACTCAAAATAAGAAGTTTTCGTGAAAGATATAATTATCACTAACACAAATGAAATGAAAATCACAAATAAAGCAACAGTTTTAAACAGACTTAACACTAACCTATAGAGAATTAGGAACGCGTCAATATTATTAAAAAAAACTGGTTTTACTTTGACGGGGCTATTCAAAACCAGTTTTTGTTGCACTTTCGTCGATTTCGTTTCACACGGAATAGATTGTTTTAAAAAAACGTGTCTATTACAACACAGTCCAGTAAAATTATTTAAGACAGCTTCATTAATTTACATAAATGGAAAAATTCTAAGAATCACTAATTAAGTTTTCACATAGAAAAAAGATTATTATCAAATAAAAAAAAACTTTCAATCGTCTGAAGCGATTAATATTAGAAGAGGTAAATAATAATACTTTGCAATGTAATGCAATGTTTCATATCCAATCAGCAATCATACAATACATGAATATAGAGCTACTAAATATAGACTTCAACTAATATGTGCCGGCCACTGTTACCCGCAACTACATCATATACTCGTATACCTTTTTCAGGTCTATCTGTCAGGGGTCAGACCTAGCGTTAACCAAATCGATTTTCCATTGTTTTAACAATAAAAATAATCAATAAAGAGTTTATAAAAGTAATGTAATGTATTTTACAACGACATTAATGTAATTAATTATCTACTGATCTTACATCAAGTACTAAATACTATAAATACTTGCTATTAGATGATTATAGACGACGACTCTAGTATACTCAGATACCACCCGGTTTTATAAAAAAGTCGTAAAACTACAATAATTAACGATGTGAACTTTATTACCATTTCACTATTCAGTCGGATTTATGTTTATAGTTAAAGTTGTCTTTAAGTTTAACTTTAATCCTAATAAAACTTTTATTATCTAGTCCGCAAGTGAAGATTAATTGAAAGTTTCCTGCCTGATAAAACTCATAATAACCATAGTGTGAAAGTATATAAAGGGTGGGCCACGAATTAGTCGACATTTGAAAAAAATCGCATAAAAAAATCATATGATATATTACAAAAATTGATTTGTTTACAAAAAAAGCTAATTAATTGGAATTATTTTCACTGGCACTCAGACACTGATTTAAGTCGTGTAAATCATATTTAACGCGAAATTAGCGACTCACAGCGAACTATTGTTTAAATAAACTTGTTTCACACAGTAAGCGTGCTGCGGCCCCGTGAAGTGATCCATTGCGACAAAACTTCCGAGAAACGAGCTAGTGGTCAGACTCCATATCGGCATTTGTTTGTGCGGGACGTTATATTCAAATGTTAATGAATTCTTGGCCCACCCTGTAGTTAAAGATTTGAAAAGCTTTTAAAATGTTTTGTGTCCACCCGTGAATAGACAAAAATAAACGTTTAGCATAAAGGAGTAGTGGCAACAGCGCATTATAAGAAGTACAGCAGGGGTATAGCAGATTTCTTTCGTTAAATAAATTGAGGACGGTCGTTGAAAGGCAGTACTTTTTTGAGCTCTGTTTAACATTTCTCTGGATAAGAAATTATAAATCTCATCTTTAAAAAACACTTACAAAACTGTGTAGTGAATTTAAATCGTTTACAGTTTACGTGTGCACTTTCATAAACTAGAGGAAAACGTATAAGGTAAACTTAACTTTTCGAAGAAGTATTACTAAAACTTAATTAATAAACATGGTTGTAAATTCATTACATACCTTTATTTTTAAATTCTTCTACACTTATTACTCTTTGGCACAATCACAAAAACACTAATAATAAACAAAAATATATATCAAAATTTTAGTTTGATTTAGATTGATTTCACTGTATTAAATATAAACATAGACGCTCATAGGTAACGCGTAATGTATCCAATTATCGTGTAAATGTCACAGCAAAAATAAATACGGTAACTGGTGTCAGTGCAAACCTTTTGATTGAACTGAATAATTCGCGTGAAAACAATAATATTTTTAAATGTGATGTTAACCAATTACGTCGTATTCATAAAGTAAACGTTGTTTATAACATTTATGCGTAATCGGCTAATTCGTACTGAATATTACCAGGTATCACATCACGTCCATGGTTTTTTGCCTGCAAGACAGTTTTAGTCAATAGACAAAAGACCTAGTGGCGATTATAAATTTCATGTAAAATACCATTAAGTAAAAGTGAAAAAGGTTAAATTATAAAAATATACGTTACGTTGAGGGTATCACTCGTTACTGGTTTAAACATTATTTTTACCTGACTACGGCGAAGATAAAAGGAAGAGTAATGATTTTGGCAGTTTATATGTGTGTTCCACCGTAGCGTCTAAACTACTACACCGATTTAAGTGAAAGAGGTATTAATAGATTTGTAATAATCGTCCAGGTGACAAGGGCTATATTTATTTAAAAAAACTATAATTAACTTACGTAAAAGATCGGTCTAAAAAGAACGACACTAGAAAATAATTCAGACGGAAACACAGAAACGCATAGGAACAAAAACCTTGACTTGATGGCAGGTATATGGTGGTTGTACCCACTGTATAACTACCACGTCTGTTTAATGCAGTTGTTCCTGGTACCATTATAACCATTGTAGGTTTACAGTAGGTGCAATCGTGACTCTATGTTGACCATTCCTCTACCTATGCATTTCTGGATATCTATCTGAATTATTTTCATGTTTCGTCCTTTAAGACACCTTCTTTAGTCTTAGTCGGGTTATAGTTTTTGAAATTTTATATTTTATTGTTAAATTAAATCTACGTACTCTAAAAATCTTTGATCAAATAGTTTTTTTGCCTATAAAGAAACATCTTAATGGATTCGTGATCAGATTAATTACGTTTTTAATATTTTTTTCTAAAAAGTTTATTTTTTATATATACTATATAATACTTTTACGTTTATGGAATGCTTTACCGATTTCTATGATACGTGTCCAATCTGTTACCAGAGCATTATTTGTCTCTCATAGGGAGAAATTAACGTATGTATGTAAGTAGTATATTATCACTGTATGTATTTATGATATTTTATTTATTTTCTTTTAGAGAATATTTCGTATATTTATTATTAGATTAGTAGAATTTATATATGGTAAATACAAATGTTTCATAGCTAAAGACGTTATTTGTTACTCGAACATTTAACCGTATATACCTAGCACCAGCTTATCAATTAAATTAATCCATCCAAAGGTTGCCTGGGAGAAATTGCTATAAGCAATAAGGCCGCCCTTTGTACGCCACAATTGTTGTTATTTTTAGTACTATATAATGTTTATAAGCCTTAGTGCGCAAATAAAGTAATACTTATCTATCTACCTATTTACCATACTTAATACTACTGGTAATATTATTCATATACCTTAAGTCCACCCACGGACAACATTAAACAATATTTATATAATATAATAATTATAAAGTATCCATATATGGTGCGTTGCTAATTTGAAAGTGGTTTTGAAACGACATCTTGATGTCGTGGCCAATTGACGTTAAACACTTTATTGACGTGTTTTATTAATTAAATATGTAAAAAAACGAGGTACCTGTCAAACATATCACACTTGCACTTCCTTTCATTGATGACTATATTAAGGTAATTAAATAAATTTCATGCTTGTTATTGAGAGTTGGAAACACAAAGGGTTTAAAACAAAAAGTGAACGGAATCAGTTTGTAGGACGGTTAGGGAATGATTCATAATGAATTTGCATAAACTCTGAGGCCATGGTTGCGTTATACGTAGAATAAAAATTCATGCAGATTTGAAACTTTAAAAGGTCAAGTAGGGAAGAACCTCTTTACAAGTTTAAATGGAACTTGAATTAGTGATACAACTTGCGTAATTCACATTACCATTAGCAATGAGTAGCTGCTACCTAGATTAGCGCTTTGACTCCTATTGTTTATATAATAAAGGTAATGAAAACTAACAAATTAATAACGAGGTTTTATCTGGAAAACAAAACATGTAATCTAAACAATGACTTACTTTTAACAACGATATCTTTTTGCAGGAGCTTCTGAAGTAAAGTTATAAGCCGAAATAAGAGTATACATATATTATGTACTTTTTATAATATGATAATATAAGGTAATTATTTTTTAAGAGTTTTTTTATGTCATTAACTTTTCGGCAATATTTTCTGGTCTCCTGCCCTATTTTTATTATTTCTATTACTGTGATTTCACAAGGGGTCTAATAAGAAATAACAATAAAATCTGCTTAAAGGCTCCGTCATTTCACAAATTTGTGAGAATTACTTAGGTGTACAGTTTTTGCTTAATATAGTTACACGGAATACTCTTATCTTCTCTTCGGTCAGTGTGTATTTAAAGAAAAATTAATGACAAGGTAATAAAATAAATTAATTAAAAATTACTTACTAAAATACAATGTTGGGAATGTTTACAATGTTTAAAATCTGAGAAACACCGACAATAAAAATTTGCATGTATTGTGAAAGAAATAAGTGGGACCGTGTCATGGTTCAGTGTATTCTATTATTATACACACTTTTGCTACGTTTATTAATGTAAATAAAAATATAAAAAAAAATATATTTATTTTGCAATAAATAAAAATAAGTAATTCACTATCAGCTTCCATATAGTGTATGTATAGCAATTTACTTTTAATAGCATTTTTAGTTCGTTTTTTGTATTTTGTCGTTCAAGTTCAGTTGTAACTAACACAGCAGATCAGAGTTCTATCTAACGGCTTATAAGTGAAGGTGTCAGAGTTCTATTTAGTTGATAAAATTGCCCGCTTGTAAGAATTTGCTTTTTATATATAATTAACTTAGTAAACGGGTATCGATGCCCATAAACACTGGCAATAACAACCCGTACATTACCTTCTCTATTCCCCAAACGTTGACGATCCTTACCACCGACATCGACATAGATACTTATAATTATTTAGTCCGCTGAGTTAGTCTTACCTTATGTGTCCTATAATAAAATAACAATAATATAATATAATATTACGGATACCTGACACACAACGTCATCTAGAGCAGACTTAAGCAGAGCTTGTACTATGGGTGCTAAACAACTGATATAAGTATATATATGCTTTTTTTTCTAAACATGTATATTTTACATAAAAAACAACTAAACCCAAAAACAAATATTTGTAAATCATACAAACTCTTGGCTTGTTACGGAATTCGAACTCGAGACCTCAAGCATAGCAGTCATACGCTACCACTGCGCCATCTGCGCTATCTTTTCAACATGATATATCTTCAAACATAATTGTCATGTTTTCGGACCACTTTCTATACAACACAATACATAAATATGTGCTGACCTGTATATGCGCTTTTCAGTGTGGAAGAATCTTCAAAAAATATTTAAATGCGTTTCAATCAGAACTGGTGCCCTTGGGTTTTAGTGTCTAAACACAAATAAGGACACCCATATAGAACGTTAAAATGAAAAAATAAATTATTCCAAATAGGTATGGATTTCATTCATATCAAAAGTTAAATATAAAAATTACGCAATAAGCTTCTCAATGAAATTTCAATATATTGTCGATATCAGCCAATTAACGATCAATATAAATCAGGGCAAAACCGTGAGGTCACTCAGACCCTATTAGCGGAGACGGGTTGATTCGAAAGTATCGGTAATTAAGGAAGGCCACAAACAATGCGCGATGGATATTACAAGGCTAGACGACTAGCCTGATGACCTTATTTGGCGCTGCGCAGATGGGTGGGCGTATTGGCGACACGCTGGCTGTGGTGATGTGATACCAACGATTTCTATAACGTGTCCGAAGAATATCATTTGAATATTTATTGTATAACATATATCTAATCAGTAATATGAAACTAACTTCGTAAAAAATACATACAGTGGAACATAGAACCTCCTCCTTTTTTGAAGTCGGTTAAAAGATATGAAAAATTTCAATAAAACATCATCTTTACAGTAAGTCCTAAACCCCTTATGGTTTTTATTATAATGTAATAAAATTCATAATGAAGCCAGCTTTGGATAATTGCATTATTTCGTAGTTCCAAGATTAAGCTGGGTCTTATTTAATTTCAAGGGTCACATTTGGGAACACTTGGGCAATTTAACATATAATTCGTATGCTTGAACCCTTTTGTTAGAAAAGCTCTTATCGTTGCTGTTATGCGACACTAGTTGCACGTCTACTATTTGTAGTCTAGGTTTCATATGTATATGATAGTATGTGAGTGATATAAATTATTATGAAAAGATTCTGCGTAAAGCTATATTCTTTCAAGTGAACCTTTACGTCATAATCGTAATGTTCTATATTTATTTTTACGGTTGTCGGTCAGTGAAAACCGATTGACTGAAATGTCACGTTTTGTGCCATTAAGTTAATCAGGAAACGTGACATTTTTACGTCTTAGATGGACGCACGCAGACAAGCACGGGAAATAAACTCAGGTAAGATTAATTAATCGGATTTTGCACTCCACTAAGGCCAACTCCTTGTTTGTGGTTAAGTATTGCTGACGTTTAAATATTTTTTAAACCTGAACATGTGCCTTCTTTCTCTATGGAAATGTAGGTTTCATTTTACATATTTTTGTTGTCTAACCTTGAATAAATTCGCTTACTAATTGCTATTAACTCATATATTGTCAATATTCTGTAAGTAAAAGCTGAACAATGAGGGTGACTCAATACATCATTATCCGGAATGATCATTGAGTTAAAAATATTACAAGGATCATATTTTTTTTACGTACTGGTTAAGTATGAGCTATAAATACTAGCTTTTCTTTGCTTGTATATATTTTTTAGTATGAAGGGTACACTATGACCTTTTGCAGTTCCCCTAGCAACGAGTTTGCTAAATATAACGATCGAATCCAACCCATAAGATACAAAGAAACAAATATTGGTTTTTATGTTTAACTACATGCATATAGAGATTATCTTAATTGTTCTTAATGTATAATAAGTACCAAAGCTATTTCAGTCTGATATTTCGTTAACGTACACTTCAATTAAAGGAACGAAATGTTTCCTAGACATTGAAATGTTGTTCTTTCCTGGTCCTAAATCAATCCGGCTAATGTATCAATGATTATGCTAGCAAGTAATTGATTAGTCAGCGAGAACGATAAAGTCTGGCGAGTACTTGTACTCTCTAGTACTATAAATTCCATGTTCGGAAATTCTAAATGCATTAACTCGCAACTTGGAATTGTGAAGTGTTATTTATTAAACGGGATGTTCTGAGAATAGGTTATTTGTAATTTATTTCAATTAACTGCAAGGAAAATTGCGTGTGAATGTAGTTTTCACGTTACCTGTTATTTACGATAATGTTTGTCAACAAAAGCTTTGAACCCTATTTCATGGCTTTTAGGCTTCTTATTCAGAAATTTGCTTCAACATTGCATGGAGATCTGCTAATTGAGGAATAACTTTTCGTAAATGTCATTTAACATGATAAAAAGCACTTAGACTGACCTAAAAATAAACATAAATTTAGTAAAAGAACCTATAAATAACCATTACCCTTTAAAGGTTATATATTTTTAGGCATTTATTAGACATTTATTTATTTATTAGACTTTCTTAGTCAGATCAAGGACTAGAAAAATAAAAATTAATCCATTTGTGGCGTTTGGTTGTGGATCCAAACGGACAGAGGCTAAAACGAATGATAGTAAAATATCTTAATAGGATATTTTATTTCCTATAGCAAACTTTATTTATAAGTTTGTCTAAGTTTAACATTCCCCGTTGAAACACAAGCAGTGAGCTATTTACAGGTACGACCAATTGCGTGCTAATTTTGCATTATGCCACAAAAGTCTTGTGTAATGTTAATTATCAATAGAGGAAATGTTTGAATCTTAGATACCTAAATGGTTTCTATCGTCGTAACATTGTTTTTAGCAGATTGCATTCTATGTGTGTATATGTTTAGCATAATACACATGATCATGATGAATTGAATCAGAAACATATGTATATTGTATTGTGAAAACAAAATTTAGTGGATCAGTATTAACGACATTTTGTTGAAGTGAAAACTTCTTTAGCGGCGGCGATTTGTAAAAAATATTGTATTGAATATTGTATTTGATCACATAAATTATAGTACTTTATACTAATAATTAAAATAATTTGTGTAAAATTATTCCCTAATCATTCCAAAATACCACAAATGCACAATGTTAATGTTCAAATTTTCACTTCTGCCAGCACTCCCGGAATGCAACCCGTTGTTTTTTTTTATAATAATTTCACTTTACAAAAGCACAAACTTTAGGTTTAAGGACCGACAATATATGGCCTAGAGACCAAAGAACTCTCCGCAACCTAGGAGAAACATTAGTATTTTAGTTTTATTGTTGTGCACTACTATTGTATGTTTTTAGAAGTTCTGACAAGTGGGGCTGCGCTGTCATTAAAATTCTAACAAATCCCTAACGATACAATATTCGTATTACGTTAACTAGGTTCACTTACGAGCTTAGTGACGCAAGTGAATCTACTCAACCACGATTTCACGGTACAAGCAAATTATCCATAATGCCCGGCCAGTCACTGTAATGACCGAACACACGCGCTCTGATGTTTGTACAGACCACCTCGCTTTGACGTGAAACTAAATTGTGGTGCATGTAATGTGACACTTTCAAGGATGGCCGTTTTGCATGTAGAAAATTATACCTTAGCTAGATGTAAACATATTACAGATTTCTAAAAAGTGTTAAGTCTAGAGAAAAGTTTTATGGTAATAAGTGACTGTACACGTAAATATTAGAGACCTCCGCATCTCAGATTTTTTTAAAATTTTCAGAAAATAGAAGAGTAAATTTGGTCATACTTATTACTATCATAGACATAATTAGACTCCTTGGTAATATAACACCGTATGTAGAAGATAATTGAATCTAACATAATAGAAACATGTGTTACTTCGGTAATGTGTGTGTACAAAGTAATTTTTTTCAAGCTAACCAAGTCACAGTTATTATTGCCGTTTCCTGTCTACATTTGACGAAGACCCAGTGGATTATTGATTACAGTATAGTGGATGAATTTACGATTTTATAACCAAGAGGTCAAATTGAAAGGTATTTAACAAAAATTTACAGGACAATTCTCAGCAAGTAAATCGAAATTGACGGTACTGAGATTAAGGTGTGTCACATAATCATATAGAGGACAATATCTGATTCTTTAAAGAACGGTGACGGGAAGTGACAGCAAGTCAACGGAAACTTTCATTTTCATTTGTTTGGCATATGGCACAATTGTCGGTAATGTTCGTTTAGTGTGACTACCGCTCATTACTGTGACAACTGTGACACTAATGAACAAACCTGAGTAATTTGAAAAATCTAAATGTGTTTATTTTCACAGCAAAAGCTATTGTACGCAAAGTAGCTGTATTGATTGTACAATAAAAGTTCTTCTGGAATTATTACTAGTACAGTGATTTTTAAAGCATGATATCAACATGAACAGTTTTAAACTTACTAATAAAATCTAAAGCCAATAACGACCATACTAAGTTTCGTAAATTGTCGGGTTAAGACCTAAGGGCATTTAAATATATTAATCCTATATTATCTATATATATAAAAGAAAGTGGTGTTAGTTACACCACTTATAACTCAAGAACGGCTGAACGGATTCAGTTAAAAATTGGTGGGAAGGTAGCTTAGAACCAGGAGACGGACATAGGATACTTTTTATTCCGTTCGACCACGTTTCAGTCTAAAATCAAAAATCTACTTATTTATTGCCTTTAAGGCGGAACAGAGTTGGCGGGGTAAGCTAGTATATTTATAAAAACCGATATTCTTATAACATCATAAAATAAATAAATAAATATTTCGGACATTTTTCACACAATGTCATCTAGTTTCAAACTAAGCAGAACTTGTGCTATGATAACTAGACTGACTGATAGAATAATTATTTACTTTTTTTTTGTAAATATTATACATAGAAAACACTCAAAGTTCAATCACTTTATATGCGGAAAATATAAATATCATGTGGCAAATATTTACAATAATAATACATTGTATATCATTAATGCCCAGACATTATACACAAATACACACATATCACAGATTCCTTGTAATATTCGTGTATAATTTGCACCGAGAATACATCGTGTACTGTCTACGTCACTAGTCTGGGACGTATGTTATTTACGATAGCGCTAATATTATTTATGTGTGTCAACTTGTTCTATATTCGTAATGACGTGATGTTGCGCTCGCGCAACTTAAAACTATTTCCTTGGTGTGTTGCACGAAGTTTGTGTTCTACGATTCATAGGGAAATTTTTAGATGTGTTTTGAATGCATTTCTTTTATATATAATAGTATTTTAGGAGTATTTAAATTTAATTTATTTCAGGTAGGTGCAACGCTTCTGTCTAATAATTGCATTTCGAAATGATATTGAGGGGTTTAAATTTAAGTGCTAATTTCAATTTTTTATTTTTATATTCATTCAGCTTTAAATTACTGTCAAGACAAATAATTAGCAAACCTGAATAAAACCACTTATATATGATTGTTATGGTATATAAACTACCAGTATATAGTTTTGGCAGTGGTACATACTTAGCCTTACTAGCTATCCCCACCAGCAGAGTAATGTGTAAATTAATTTATACTTATAAGTATGAATTAATTTACACATTATTCTACCGGTAGGTATACCTAACGGTAAAGATGAGTATAATGAATATTTCAGCATTTGCTCTCAACCCTATTAGTTGTTGCGGTTGGTAGGACTAGTTTGGTTTTATTTATACTTGTCCCTGGTCGGTTTACGGGCTACTGGCTAAATAAAACAAGTTTAAGAAGTAATCGATTTCTTTTTGAAGTGAAGTGTAGAAGAAGTTTCTAGAAGTGTCTTGAAGATGAACTTTTCAAAAACAGGGCGTTACTATACTTTTGGATTGTAACAAAGAAAATGTTCTTTTTGTACGGATGTTGATTCTTTATTTCAAATAAAATCCATTATTGCTCAAATTATATTGAAATATAGAGTTACTTATGAAAAAATTTAAAATTGGGAATAAGTTAGATAATAATTTTCAAAGGCCGCATTTATAAGTTACAACTTAGCAATATAGCATTTACAATATTATACTAACTTTACTTTGAAAAATTGTTTATTTGCTAATTCCTTAAATAAAAAGACGAGAACACTCTAGGCCTGAACATCACATGACAATTTCTAATTGTAACAAATTACGTAATTCTTAATATCATATTTTTTTATTGGCCATCAGCAGCAACAGCTTTGTTTGTGTCCAGTCTAAAAATATGGCAAATTAAAACGATATTACAGTATATGTATGTACATGTACAGTAATTTAAAATTTCATTTTATATTATATAACAAAAGTTCTTGAAAAATATATAGCCCATCATTGCTGTAATTTTTCAAGATTAATAAATCAATATTGGACAACTCCTTTCGATTGTTTGTTAAAAAAATTTGTGCATTTTTTAAAAAAAATGCGTGTAAAAAAATTAATAGGTATTTATTATACTAATCCTTATCAGTAGGTGGGGATAACGAGTAGGACTAAATGTAAATACCCATCAGTTTTTATCAACTACACTGCATTGTCTGCATTTGCAATGAGTGTGGTGAATACAACTCTTTGGATGCTATTCATGCTTTCCATCAGACAGAGTAGAGTCACTTTGGCAGGTTCTTAATATAGAAATATACGCACATAAACACATACATATAACATTTACATATCGGTGCATACATATTACGACAATTAGATGTAATAACACGACTGCACGCACACTGACTGCACAAAATTATCATGTTGGCCTAGTGGTGTAAGCGGTCGCGACACCGGTCTCTACTACACTGAGTGTTGTGGGTTCAAACACCACATGGGACAACACTTTGTGTGATCCATAAATTGTTTTTCTGAGTCTGAGTATTCTTTGTGTCCGTTTCTTGTATGTTTGTGAAGTCCCCCGCGACACAGGATTTATTTTTATAGTCATATTTATATTGACTTAAATATTCATTCTTAGTATGGGCGTTGTCTTTTCAAAAATACTAAACGTGTAACGACTTCTTGCCATCCTGACTTCGAGGGAAAGCGCGTTCCACGAAAGAATAGCCTGCCCGCAGAACGAAGAATTTACAAAACAAGTGGAGTGAGAAGGACAGAATATGCAATGCAATGAAAATGCAAAAAAAAATGCAATTTTCTGAGTTGACGGATAGCTAGCTATGTGAGCTGGGATCGAAAACTGGAGATGTGATCATACTTATGAAGATTTATTATCTGCAATTCTCAACAATATTTTAGCAATTGTTGTTTTGTTCTTCAAGCTGTCATTAGTGGACTCCTAGAAAGTATATCGGTTGCCAAAAGATCATAAATCACCATGATTGATGCGACTGGTGCAATAAATTGTATACTCTACATTACTTCTGTCTGATCACCATGCTACATTGTTTAAATTTGCAATGAGCATGGTAATTTTTCGGACAGAGTAGAATTATTTTGGCCGGTATATTTAAAACAAAAACTTTATTGGTCGCGTATTTATTACACAAATTTTGTTATAACAACATGAACTTACTGGTAAAAAGTATTACTTAAAGTCAATTCAGTATGTTTTTCTCTTTATTTTGAAAGTCAAAAGACTGAGGTCATGATAACCACAAGGGTTGAAAAAGTAAGACAGAGATTTCAGTCACTTTGTGAATCATGTTATAGTTGAACTTCGACACAAAATTTTAGGAGATCATAACGCATGTGATTCCTTTAAAATTGCATAACAATAAAATAAATGTTGTTTAGAAATAGTAGATCACTCGTCACTTCTCTTTGAACCATCATCACAAACCAAATCATTGACTTCTCTTCCAAAAATGAATTAAATTAAAAATTTAGATATTAAAATCATTACATTCTTAAGAAATTTACATTCGTTGTTATAATTGCAGCGTATAGCAACAAAAGCTCTCAAATAAAGGGCATGCTCACTTCAATAAAACTGAATTCATTCAACGGCACTCGAAATCAATACTGCTCAGTCGTAAAAGTGCCCAAAATACCGCCACAGTAATAACGTAAAGCTTTAGCTGAAATATTCGTTCCGTGCTCTCTTACATTAGTTAAAATACTAAAACAATATTCAAATTCATAATGAAACGTTTGAGTAAATCGCAAAGTTAAATGAGTAGCCAATTGTCCAAAAAATACTTGCGACATGTTCTTTGACAATGAATGCTTTTTAAGATCTTTAAATTGGTTGTAATGGTTTTTCTACTAATTAAAAGTACTGTCGTCTACCTTAAAAACAAATAAGTGTAGCCAGATTATACTATAACAGTGTGTCGTGTTGCAACGTAAGTGAACTCGTTCTCGTTAAACTAAAATATTGTGTTTCTTTGTGTGTCGACAATCAAGTTTATTCATCTCGATAAATATTATTTCTTTGTGTTTTTATTAAAACACTTTATCATTAGTATCTTTCGAGTAATTACCAGCCTGATACAGACACCAGTGACTATCGAAATCATAAAATAAGTCATGGTTTTATTTAGGAAATACTAAATTAATTTGCAGTCATAAATAGTTTAAAAATCTTACTCAAGTACACTTGGATGACTTGCTCTGCTCTCTCATACAAACCTGAAACAAAAAAGGAAAACTAAATTAGGCGAAAACGTTTTTCTTTGGCAAAATTCTATCAAAAGTGAACCACTGCTCAACCACTCCACTATTAGTAGTGGGGGAGTAAGAGCGACAACTACAAATACTGAGTGTATTTGTAAAAAAACAAAAATAAATAATATGAGTACATAAATTAAACGATAAATTCTTATCTATGGAATACTTGTGGCAAATCTGTCACGCACATTTATCTATTTTTTGATTAGACTGGCTAATACTATAAAAATATGGGCTTTGTAATAGCACTTTCCTCAAAATAACTGTCTAACTAACATTCTTGTGGCTCTTGTTTTAGATTGTTAATATATTATTTGATTTAGGACTAAGGACTACAAGATCTAGGACTAGTGTGATATCATCGCACATTTTAGCGACGTAACTGCGTAAGGTACTGACTTTTACGAAGTATAATTTTCTTAGCACGCCTATCTTTTTGTATGTCATGATGTACTTTAATTCACTTCATTGTGAATTTACAAATTAAGACACTGGCAGCGCAAGTTTGAAAAATTGGTAGAATAGTAATAATAATATTTCTGAGATCTACCAAACGAAGTAGTAGTAGATAACGGAAATAAATACGTATATATATATACATATATATTTACAACAAAATAATATATATATATATTATTTTGTTGTAAATACATACCAATTTTACATACTCGTAAAGTTTCGTGTGCCTAATTGAAGGTCCAGCACAATGTGATCAGTTAAAAGCTTAGGACTTTTAACTGATCACATTGACATGTTTTATCTAAACTGTCTTAGCTACATTCATTAAATTGTTCTAATTATACTCGTACACAATTAAACAGACCAATTTCATTTTGTAACCAAAATTGTAGTGTTGCGTATTTACAGAAATAGTTGGGACATACAAAGGGCATTCTCGTTGAATTCGGCCAATGGGTAATTACTGATTGCAGTTTGAAATTAGGCAACTTACATGGTTATTTATTATTATTAAATTGCTATGCATGTAAATACGATGCAGCTAATTTGTATTACCTGTAATAGCCTCGATATAATGTGATTTTATATCAAATTCCCCGTTATCCTACATTATAGGAATAAAAATATTTTGATGGAAACTATGTCAATTCATAAGAAAAAAAGTCTTCAAGCATATTTCGGGTAATCCACTAATTAAACATAAGGAAATAGCGATTTTGGTACAACCATAGACAAACACGCAGTCACATCGTGGCTTTCATCGATACAATGTATGCTACTATACATAATTTATAAATCAGGATTAACGGCTTGTTTTGTTTTTCCAATGGTCTATCTTATCAATACGAGTGTCTGCAGTGTACTATCAGTAAAAGGATCTATATTTCAATGCAATGATATCTTACAAACGTCTAGATCATTCAACTAGCTATATCATTGTATAATGGAAACAAATGGAGATAAAGTAATACGATATTATTCTATAAAGAAACAAGTCACGAACACGTGTGTACTTTACTAACGTGTTACTTCTCTAAGTAACGGTCACCCTGCTTACTGCTAATGTATGGTTCAGGCTGCTCAATATTTTAACTTTATTTGTGCGAGCAACGTAGGGAGTCGCCAGGATGTAAACATTCTCTCTCTCTTTTTGTTTTCTTTGCAGAAATCTTCTTGAATACTGCCCGCTGGAAGTTATATTGGACTCGGAGCAATCAAAAACTACGCGTCGTCTTGGGTATTAGTCGCCGGTGAACCACGTGCACCCTGGCCGTGCAAACCAACAAAATCCCTGAAACCCCGACGTACGTCGGATCACGTTTTGTTGTTGCCCCTCCACCCCCATGAGATAGATATATGCTTTTACTAGAGTCACACTTCACACACTGAGGGTGACAGGTGAGACTTCACACCCATTACGCTTATGGAGGACGGAGATCGTTTTGCAACCTCCGGCGCCTGAGTCATCTGTGGTATCTGGCCTGTTGACGAGGCAGGCGGATTGGTGGAGTTCTAAATATCTCACGGTCCCGCTACGTTATTCCCTTCGCAAGCATAACTCAATCGCATAAAGACGGGGCTGAGTTTTACGCGTCTCGATTCTTAACATGCCCGCAATCATGTTACCGACAGCGAGAATCCCCAGTCCGATGGCCACCACGAGATCATGCCTCTGCTCCAGTCGCGTCGGACATTCTGCCAACGTGTGGAGTGTCCATGGTCCGGCCGTGGCAGTACTGGCACTCGGGTGTTGGCTCCTTACAGACATACACGGGTGATTTCCGAAGCATCCTTTCCCAGTGGTCACATGTGTCAGCCGGTATGAGAGGGTTACGGATAAAGAGCCACAAGGTCACGTTTTCCCTGATTCTGCAAGTTTCTGCAACTGTAATACATTACTTTGGTTTTTGGGGGTAGTATTTTACTTCTTTGTAGATGTAAACAGTATACATTCACGTCACACAAAAATTCACTTAACGTTATTATGACGAATAAAAATAGATATAGCTTAAAGGGAATTATTTCAAAAACGTACTTTAAAGGATACAGAGTCAATCTAAAAAAGAGGAAGAGAAGATGGAAAGAGGAGAGAGTTGTGTTAATTTTAAAGCCTACTTTTAAATTAAGTCTATATTTTATTCCAGACGTAGGAGCTATTCTAGGCATGTTTCAGTCAACGTATCTGTCATGTTGTCAAAAGCAGCTCACATAAATGTAAAATAATGCTTTGAGCATGTTACGGATTTTAACGAGTTTATTTTAGTTTTTTGAAGGTCGACTATGATTCAGAAATTGTCTGAAAATAGAGTCGTTCAGGTAATGTTACCTGCGTTTAAAAATATATGGAAGAAGTTTTCATTTTATAAGTACATATCTACATACTATCTACTACAAGAAGTAACAAATAAATTGCCGACATGGTAAGATGAAAATACCACTTAAATTCAAAATTTATCGTAACTGACTAAAACTTTAAAGAGATACACAATAAACAGTTTGTATCAAAATCAACGATGGGGAATAAAATCAAAGACTTTTATCGTAACTAACTTCAAAAAAGAATTAGCTTGTGATGAGTAATACCAAAAACATCTAAATTAGCATTATTAAGCATTGCCATCATTAGAGACCGCTTTCTCCCATCTTTCTGGAGGTAATCAAATCCCCTGTCGAAAAAACGATGCATCTCTTATCGTAGTCCATGAATCGACACATTTTTTAGTTTCTTTGAAAGAATGGAAGCACTGTTTGCTCAAACCATGCGCTATCGACCGAAACAAGTGGCAGTACGAGGCGCTGTGTCCGGTGAATATGGCCGGTGGGGTAGAACTTCCCGTTGAAGCGTTTGCCTTTCTTTCAAAGCCTACCACAGGGTAAACTATATCTACTAGACGTATACATACATATAGTATTACTTAGCTTATGTGTTACTGTACGAAATTTTATGCACCGAGTGCTGCTACGCCATTTTTTAAGAAACAGCAAGAACTTATTAAGAGTCCAATCTAATTCTAGATATTAAGGTCATACACAAGAATGCTGGTTTAACAGAAAAATTGCTCTAGAAAGCGAGGATTCATAGAATTAAGTCATATCATCAAATTGCCTAGCTTGGCCGATCTTCTCCGGATGTTTCATCCTACAGCTTCAATTATCTCATGATCCATTCATTCATTTCACAACTTAACGAGTTTAATGAATTAATATCTTTGTATTAATGTCAAATGGACCATTCTACAGAATGCGGAATGGCTTCGCGCAATTGACATTATACATTTAACAGGCACTGTTTATATGTCCAAGCTTTAGTGTGAGATACAAGCGATTATAGAACATTGAAGATCTTTGTGTGAGCAAAGGATATCCCATGTGACTACAGAGGTCAGTATGATATTTCAGAAAAAATAACAACATGCAAATATTCGTTATTAAATCAAAATGCATTACGTAAACAAAGGGGTCGAATATAGTTTCAGAAGTAAGAACCAAACCTTATAATGCATGGATACCTACCACATTATCTCCAAATAATATTTAAACATATATGTAGACTCAATTTTTCTAGTTTGTATCAAACTAAACCACGTGTGATTATTGTACATGTTATGTAGCAATTGATGCAATGCTCACAACTGACGTCTGATCCACACTCGAGTGTTCAAAGTCGTGCGAAACTAATCGACTTCATAGTTGTTTAGAATTGCACACTATATTTTTGTCGTTGTCTAAGTATATATATTATTTCGCTTCACGTCCACTTACAAATGTACTCTATCCTACAGTGTGCCTGGATTGATAATGATAATAGCATCACATTATCATTAATGCTTATAATTGACAAGGTAAAGTGCAATTTAATACATGAAAACATAATGGACGTTACATGTTCTCCCAATGAAATGATATAATCTGAAGACTTATACTTGAATTACATTTCATGTACATTCAAAATCTCTCACGTTAAATATAATGATGCAATAATTAAGGAAAAATAATAGAAAAGAAATGATGATATAGAGATACTTAAAGAAAATAATTGGATATGAGAGGGCGAAGGGAATGTGAGAGAAAATCCATTTTTTACCCAAGCCAACCGCACCTACACATGTTACAAGGATGTAACGCGTGCAGATAAAGGAGGAGTGAGACAACGGGACACCATTTTCCCGAAATTGACATTTTCATGACACTGCAAACGGCGTTGCACCAATATTAATAGCGAGTGTATTTCACATCTGCGATGTGCAGACGACATTGATATCATAATAGAAACGCTTCAGGATCTACAACAAACAACTCTTCTGCACACATCGGCCTACGGTTGAACTTGAATAAAACCAACATCATGTTCAATGGACATATACTACCTGAACCGATTGTGGTGCACGGTTCTCGAAGTTGTTTAAAAATATGTTTTACTTGGCCAGGCATTGCAATTAGGTAAACAATAACGTAGGGGACGAGGTGAATAGGAGAATTTAGTTGGGTTGGGCAGTATTTAGGCAACTAAGTAGAGTCCTTTCATCGTCCATCTCACAGTGCCTAAGACAAAAGTCTTCAATCAGTGCGTCCTACTCGTCATGACATACGGAGCCCAAACGTGAACACTTACGGTACGGTTGGTCCACAAGATCAAAGTCACTCAGCGTGCTGTGCAAAGTGCTATATTCGGTGTATCTCTCAGGGATCGCATTAGGTATGAGGTAATCGTACAGAGAACTAAGTTGATTGACGTAACCCACCTAATTAGCCAGCTGAAGTGGCACCGGGCTGGTCGCATTAGCTACAAAATCAACAACCGTTGGAGTAAACGAGTTCTGGAATAGACACCGCGTCTCGGTAAACGAAGTAAAGGACGCCAACAGTCAGCTCGCACGAGCTGGATGCGAGAAGCCTCAAAATCGATCGCAGTGGCACGCCACTTTACTCGTATGGTACGCAATTAGATAAACCTATGTCTAGCAGTGGACTGTTATAGGTTGATGACGCTGAAGAAAAAAAAATATTGCCGTAATCAGGTAAATCGATACACTGCCTGCCTGATAATTAATAATAAAAATAAAAGTTTTACCAAAATATGTAAATATTAAATGTTTTCTACCTACCTATATACACAATAAACGAAATCAATTATATGGCGACATTTGCAAATTCGAGTTCGATATATAGTTACGTGACCGATGTATGTGGAACGGTGATAAATCCATAAAACACATCACAAGTTACGCAAACGAAGGGGAAAGTGACATCTGTCACGGTGACACCTGCGGTCTTATTCAAAACAGTCGTAGAATAGAGCCCTTTTTCATTTTCAAGCCAATGTTATTGAGACGCCATTCTCAATGTGAGAAAAGAATAACTTGTGTGACTTAGAGGTCTTTGCATTTGTTCTGCAATTTCTATGTACACATTTACAAAGTTATCCTCATTGATAAATTAACTTACACTGTAAATGTTGAAATATACATATATGCATACACAAGAGCACAGAAGCCATGGGGTACTTTAACAAAATCCAGATTTACATAGCTTTTATTTGACTCTTCAAACAAGATTCTAAGCCGTTCTTGATCAGTCTGTCATGCTTCCTTGCAGTGCACCTGTGTTTAATAATTTTACCATTGTTAGTTTGTTTAAAACACTTACGGGATGTAACTTGTACAGGTCTTACATTTGAATCGTCCCTATTTCGGTATACAAATTATTTTAATGTATAGTCGCGCTATAGTCGCTGTATAGTCTCATAAAGTACCTAAACACAAAAATCACATACGTTTGTTGGTCTAACAAGTTTCTGAATTACAATGTTACTAGGCAACCATTTCTCTTCTGACAAAGTCATCATAAGAAGAAACCATTTCTCTTCTGACAAAGTCATCATAAGAAGAAACCATTTCTCTTGAGGAACGTGGCTGGCAGCGAATGGATACAAATTGCCCAAGATCACGATGGTTGGCGCTCCTTGAAGAGACGTTAGTTCAGCAGTGGACGGTGATAAGTTGATTTGATGCAAGTCGTGATATGAAAGGTCGCTATAGTCAAATGACTAGTTTTTACCTGAAGTCCAATCTTACTTTGATATATAGTGCTATTGTGTAAATATATGCATATATGTTATAAAAGTACTAAACAACAACAATTATTACTTTGTTTGCATGTTCAAATTACCGGACACGCAAATAAAGTTAGAAGTTTAGAAATTTTATGACATCGTAACATCATGAACATTGGCGTAAAGTTAAGTAACAAGAGTTTTCTCGGATTTATTGGTTACCCTACAATGTTACCCATATTATACGTTGTATATGTTATGTAGTTATGAAAATTTAATTGTAACTTTAATTTCTTTTTATTTTTCAACGATTTTAATTTTGCATATTAAATCTATAATACTTTTGGGCAGCTTCTGGCAAATAGCGCGCAGATCATATCAACCTGAAATGGCCTTAGAGCAATTCAATGGCAAAAGTGCTACGAGTAAGTATCGTGGTACTTTATTTCAGACTACAAAAGCGAAAGTCGTATATGAGAATTGTGCATTGACGTCACATGCGAGTATTTACGCTCAATTACGTAGTGAATCATATTCACAGACAAATAAACCACTTCAGTCGTTCAGAGTTTATATCTTATCAGCAGGATTGCTTCGGTAAAATATTAAAACAGGTGTGGCTTATGTGAATTGAACAATACATTATTATAATATATCGTGGTAAGTGTATATTTTATATGTTAATTTAGACAAATCAAAATTATCTTTATGACTCTCGATTAGAATTAGGACTGACGCAGCGATTTACATACATACAATTACGTACGTACGTACCAATTAATTTTTGCCACAATGTCTAATTGTATTGTTTTGAAGAGCGCAGAGGCGGGGACAGTGTTGTCCCCGCTTCAAATCGAAGAATTACAATAATAAACTGAATTAAAAGAGACCGTAATTATTCGGTTTAAAAGCTGTATATAAAACAACACGATACGCTTTTACAGATTTTACTGAATATCTAGCTTTTTTTTGTTTTTAATACCGAAGAAAATAAAATCAAATCATCACGTCATGGAACCCTTTTGATAAGGTTTAGAGAATAAAGTATATTAGTTGATACTTACAACGTTATCATTTATATTACCACTAATTCTGGTGTTGATTATAATCGTGTAGTCATTCCAATAATAACACGAGTTTCAGAGGCTGAAGCTCATGGCAACTTTGCTGATTGTTGTGTCAATCGAAATTAAAATTATTGAACATCATTTTCATAGACCTAACTATTAGATATTCTAATGTTCACCCCTGTCTGTCGTAGATCCTCCTATTGAGGAAAACATGAAGAATTTGCTACTTAGAATTACAGTTATTGCTAAAATGAATAAGTTATTTAAGACTGTTATGATTTTAATAATTGTATTTGGATACAAAATAAAAAAATCCTTCTTGTGTTTATTTTTTGTCAAATTTCTGCAAAAATTTAACGTATTTATTTGAGTGTACGATAGGTTCTCCGTGTGACGATGAACAAAGAATATGGAGTGTTATCATCCCCATTCATCACATGGGTTTCGTAAGAGGCGACTAAGACAGCAAACTAGGCAGGATAATGTCACTGCAAAGAGAAAGGAAAACTTGAAACAAACTCTATTTGGTACCTTATAAGGTTTGTTTCAAGTTTTCCATCTAGCGTGATATAGTAGGCCAAAACCTCCTTCCTAAGGAGAGGCCTATGTCAGCAGTGGATTGTTAAAGGCTATTGATATGATGCGGTGTGATCTAATAGATATATCATTTAATTTTACGTTCCTTAAAAAAAATAAACATCTGTTTTGCAAAAAGGGACCAAAGTTTAAAAATTGTTAAACAGATTTTTTTTTGTTGATTTGATTTTTGACTTCTCTTCTTTTTTTAGTTTCTAATTTTTAGAAGCGGCGACTTTTCATAAAAAGTAATTTAGAATATTGAATACATAGTTATGCCAAGACAAAGACCAATACATACAATTTATACACACAAGAGACTATCGACCTGTTACTTAGATTTTAATACGATAAATCCATTGCGTTGGTGTGGCTTAGAATAAGTTGAAACTAAAGTAATTTTCTCTGCATGATAACAAAACTTGAAAGCACACAATTTATTGTTCTTAAAACTTTCTTGTACTATGACACTATTATAGTTAATCATTACTGGTCATTAAAATAAAAATCCTATAGTAATCGGACAAAATAGTGTTATCCGGACACCGTGACGTGAGTAATCGGATGATTTTTCGGTATTACGCGCGTAACGGAGGCAATAAAAATAGTAATATGTTGTCGTAGGCGATGTTACGTAAACAGTCTTACGTAAGGTGAACTTTCGTCGAGGGTCAATGGCGTATGTAGCTTATATTACCGGCTTTGTTGGTCATATTCAAGGACGAAAATATAAACCCCCTCTGAAAATAATCATGAGATGTGGCAAGGCTTTCTTGATGGAGTACAAAATATGTCCGGTTAGTGGCAATAAAGGGGTAGCCCCCTATTCGTAAATAACGAACATAAGAACAAGACAATTGCGCACGACAATAACATTTCAGCTCTGAGATATACCTTTCTATTTAAAAACAATAGATTACTATTTTTAAACTTTACAAATTGGGAACACAATATCAACAGTTTGGTATTAATTATTTATTTAACTTTTAGTGAAGAAAAGCAACGTATTTCTCCCATGTCACATGAAACATGACATAGGCGAAAAAAATGGGTTGGTACTTTAGTTATAAATTAACTAGTGCTGAAACTTACACTTAAATCTAGTTGTATTTAATGTATTAATTACTGGAAAAGTATCGTAAGTACTCAAAAGGGACTGCCAAAATTAGTTCAAGATTTTGGCACGGCTCGCCTGAACTTTAGCCGGTTACACATATGAACATTTCCAGTGCCCTTCATATGCAAAATTGTAACTCTATTTTATACATCTTTTCAAGTTTCGTGTCCAACGATGAATTTATTATTGTCAAATCATCATGTGTGGGGCCCATACTGATTTGCTATTGTACTGGTGTTAGAGAAACGAGCGTAAGGCATGTACTGCATGTCAAATTAGGCAATACTTTGCTGTCATTAATCAACCGGCCACTTTAATAAAAGCGCGCAATGTAATGAAACAGTGACAGATGGTTTTGTTACAGGCATTTGTTTCATCTGGAAGTTGTATAAAAGAGCAATGACCTCAGGTTCTTGTTACTATGCGTATATTTTTATGAGATTAGTGTTACGCAAGAAAAAGCTACATAATTTAGACACTGCATGACTAGTTTTCTTCCTTTACTCTTATTGGAGTGTTTTATTGACTATTAAATAAAGAAAATTTTTGTCACAATATCATATATAATTTGTCCATGAACTGTGAAGAAGCGTATAAACTAAATATGTAAAGGTCTCCATCATCATCATCAGATCTATGTTTGTAAATTTTGAATACTTTTACAGATTCCTATAAACCTCTTTACTAACTAGAAAGTTTTTAGATACTGTTCACAAAAGCGTGTGTAAGTCTAGACTGCTACTTAGTATTTTATTACACGTGACATGCTTCTTTTCTTCGCGTAATGTGTGTCACTACAGCTATTTTAAGTACAAGACTCCTAATCAAACATCCAGACATTGCTAATACTATTCAAAAAACAAAAATTAACTTGTCAAACAACATTTATAGTGGACGTAACCGGAATGATTATTGTATCTAAACCATAATAAAGATACCGTAAATAGAGAGGTACAACTAACTGTATTTTAATTATAAATATTCATATTGTTAGTACAAAATTGATTATGATGTTTGCTCACATGCTCATGACGCGGAATAATAACAAAGAAAAATCAGAATCCCTTGGAGTAACTTTTCAACGGTGGTCGAAAACAATGTACACATATTTTTTAGATTTTTAGAAGTCATATATAAAAACTCATGTTAGGTATTTTTACCGATGTCAGATGATTTACAAGTTCTCGAAACATTCTAAATTCAATTTAAAAAATAGAGCGCCGAGGCGTGTACACGAAAACAAATCAAATGTGCAGCTCATTAATAAAGTCCGCGTTTAATTAGCTCGGTCGATGTGGGGGGCGTCCATCAGGAATTATTTCCAAGGTTACTTTTTTTCTTACCGTGTATTTGGCGAAGGTCCAGGTAACAAGACTGACGGACGTTGATTCATATTAGCGGGGTTGCCAACAGGCAATGTAAAATAACGAATTTCTGAGATTAAAATTGATACAATAAATGAGCGTATATAACGAAATAAGACAAGACAGCTGATATATGAAACAAAAATGGTGATGAACGCCATTGTAGGTAAGAAATTTCATTACCATATCATTTAGTAATAATGTAAATATTTAAAAAATAAGTTGGTTTCTATTACCGGAGAAATTATTCAAACTCATAATAAGTCTGTACTGATTTACATTACTCTAGATGCTCATACACCAACAGTATGAAGTAATTTACAATATAACATCAAATTATATTACGTTATAAAAATGCTATGAAGCTTTCAAAGTAAACGAGTGCTAAAGCAAAATTATTCGTAACCTTTAAATTCAATTGTGTAAATCAACAGTCTATAGCTGTTTTCTAAGAAATCATGTAAATGTAGATAAAAATTAATGTTGATTTCGTTCAGAAACGATGATTTAAAAAGCTATAGAGGAAAAATATCAGCGTCAACTACACTACGATTTCATTTGTTTATGGTACATTATTTATGTCTGGATATTTGACTTACGATGGCGCCAAAAATGTTAAACTTCGAAACGTATTTGATAGTCAGTTGTTTATTTATCATTTTTTTCTATTATAGACTGTTTAATAATATCACGAAAGATACATGTTTAAAATATTGTTTCCACTTATTCTAAACATTGTTTGTGTTCCTAGAAATGCAGAAGAGAAATGCTGGATCATGAAATGTATAAATAAATGTATTTAATATATACTATAACGCTTAAACCTCCAAACTATAAGTTAAAGCTACAGCTTTAGTTAAATTTCAAAAATTTAAACTAAGTAGAGTTAGTTTCCGTGTAGTAATTCAATGCCATGTGGACTGAAGAAAGACAAAGCCATATAATATATATGTATATGACATAAGCCATAGTTACTGTATTGTGTCTTTACGCTGACGAGACACAGGGTTTAAAGCTAAAATGGTTGCTGTAAACGTGAAGTATTCCCAGCATCTACAGGACAGCAGGCTACCTAACAACTGCAGAAACAGACTTATTATATTACTGTAGAAGTCTATACAACAGTGGTGATGACAATAATGCCGCTACGTTACTAAAAGACTGTTTTCATGTTTCCAACCGCTGGGAACACCAATGCTGCACTTAAATTTTATACAAACCTTAACCATATACGGTTTAATCTACTACTGAACACAAAAAAATATTAAAAGTAATGAGTAATTTAAAGTTACTATTTTATGAAAATATAAAACAAAAAAGCATTAAGTTGTTATAACTCTATGCAACATTGAACGTTAGCAGTTTTAACCTCAAGAGACCATATGTTGTTGTGAAATCCCACGGACTTTTAATCACTGTACAGGTAACAGACAGAAGATTCATTATCTTGCCTGGGCGGCTAGTATTAAGTGCAAGACGGTCTGTCTTTACAGCCAGGCCGCGTAAAATGTCACGGGCCAATGGACTTTGGCGGTTATTCGGCCTTTAAATATTCAGCTGCTATTTCAAAGTTGTCTTTGCCAGTAGAACTTTGGAATGAAATCAAACTTATCGCCGTCCACTGCTAAACGAAGATCACTCCCATCGAGCGCCAACCATCCCGGTCTTGGGCAATTCGCATCCATCCGCTACCAGCCACCTTCTTCAAGTCGTCGGTCCATCGCACCGTAGAGTGCCCCATACTACGTTTGCCCAATCGTGGTCTCCACTGTAGCCTATTCGGCTCCAGCGACCATCGGTTCGTCTGTAAGCATGGCCGGCCCACTTCCACTTCAGCATACTGATTCTCCGTGCGATGTCAGTTACTCCAGTACTCTGTCGAATAACAGAGAAACGCCCAGCATTGTACGCTCCATCGCACGCTGAGCTACTTTAAACTTATGGACCAGTCCAATGGTGAGTGTCCACATCTCGGCTCTGTATGTCATTACGGGCAAGACGCACTTATCAAATACTTTGGTCTTTTATGATTGTGGGATCGGTGGCTTGAGAATGTGACGCAACTTGCCGTATGCTGCCTAGCCCAGACGAATCCTATCGGCCTCCCGATCGAACTTTGGAGTAGCAACTGAATACTGAAATTAGACGTATTTAAGATAGTGGTGAGGAGATAATACAATTGTAGATAAATCTTCATGCTAGTTTAATGAGTTGGTGTAAAGAAATATACTTTAGCCTCACATAAGTACATACAGATTCGAATAATTCGAAAATTCCTTTTAAAAATTATAATAAGTGACGCTTGTATAACGCTCCTGGTATTTGACATGCATTACTTAATAGAATTTCTGCTTTTCTAGTTTGTAGTAGAAGCTTACATAAACAGTCTAATTGAATATTTATGTTGAACGCGATATACCTATAGACGATACCCAAAATGGGCAAGAATCTTAATGTCTTCATTTCCACTACCTATGGGTTAAGGATAGACACATCGTGCCTAAGATGGTCTGCGAGGTCTACATTTTACCTAGACGATATTTTTAAAAAGCCATTTGGTTTTAAAATGCAGTTTTTAAAAGTACAAGTCATCTAAATCTAAGCCATCTTCTTCCTCCTCTAATATCAAATAAAAGATTACAGTACTACAGTATCCGAGCACAATTTTGTTGATCTTTTATCGTTCAGAAGATTATCTTTAAAGATTTACAGACGTGTTTGTTTTAGGTCATTCAATAACATGATGTCGCACGGAAGTTTTACAAGCTTCCAATTATCTATTATGAGGTACATCTAGTAAATAATGATAGTGTAATGTAAAAGACAGCCCTGTTGAGGTCATCATTCTAGCCCCTCCGTGTTCTGAGTATTTTTAAAAATCGATAATCAAATTGACATCATATGAAACTTACAGCTCCATCTACTGAAATTGTATGTGCTAAGCGTAAGATAAGTCAGTTTTCTAATGTGTATAATTTGAACTTGTACGTATGTCACCTGAATATAGTCGATCGCTCGCTACCGTTGAACTTATTTCTTTTCATAATTAACAGTACGTCTCCATCTAGTTGTGTTAAAATAACTTTAACAAAAGGTTTATTTTGCCATTCTGTGTATAATCCTGCCTCGTTGGTCTAGCGGTTAGTATATGCGACTGCTGATCAAGAAGTCTCGGGTTCGATTTTCAGGTCGGGTTAAAAATGTTATTGAGTTTTTCTGGTTACAGAAATTCTGAACAGCCTAGAGTTCGAAACTTGGGTCTCAAAGCCTCGGAGAGCTCGTAAAGTCGTCGGTCCTGCGCCTGATCACTCCCCAGTTGTGACTGATAACCGTCCCATCGGATTATGAAAGAGAGGGAACAATAAAATTTCCAATAAAGTTGGATGGTCTCCCTTGAGACAGGTCACCATACCCGAAATCGGCTAGCAGTACATCATCATTTACAACCATACGTTAAAAAAAACAATCAAATCACGATGCCATAAATTTAATATTTTAATTAAAAAGATTAATCATTTAATGATCATCTCTCTCCATTGATAATCAATTCTTAATACCTAGTTTTGACGAGTCTCGTCTGCTTTAAACAAGTACATACTTATGTAGAACATTTACTTGGTAAAAGAGAATAAATGTGGCCTACAATTTCGAATTCAATTACCATCGACTTTTACTTCGTGTATACGAACATTACAACATGAAATAGCAACTAACAAATCCCTTTGATAAAGTACGACATTACGAACTAAGTAGGCGCTACAAGTAAGGAGAGCTCAACTATCCCCACGTGCTAATAGTGATTTGTTCCTCAAAGAAATACTCCGTTCCGTAAGTAATATCTCTCTTATACAACTGATTTAGAGTTTAAAATCGAGCAAGTATTTAGTTTTAGTAGCCGTTGTAAGTTATGCTTGATGCAGCAATTGGTGCAATGTGAAGTCTGATTGATGTATGGTCTGACAACGGTAACCAGGTGTGTGGAGAAGGTTTCTAGAGAAACGAGTGAGATAATAATTGTTTTTGCAATGTTGCAACATGATTGGAAAATACTTGGAGTGCCGTTAACGAAGTCTTTGATCTATCTATTATTGACTGTACGAACGGAACACTGGTTTAAATTATCACCTAGGTACCTAACACCGTCTCATCTACTCCGGTTTCAATTAATAAAAAATAAATGTCGAACGGCACGTAATGCACTAAATAATCAAGTCAATGAGCAACTTCTTCTGTGTCCTGAGGTCTCAATAAGATTTCAACGTCATCATACATGTGAACAATGTGATTACATGAAATTTTTGTGACCTAAGATTCTGAAGAACGTCATACAAATTGCAATATGCCCAATTAAATTTCATGAAAATATTGATGATCTATCCATATTGTGTTTTTTTAAGAAAAATAAAGTACTAAGATTCTTGAATACGATAGTGAAAACTAAAAAAAAACATGAATGTATAATACTCGGCGTAGATAAAGATACGCTAGATTGCTATCAATGTATGTTTACTCAGTTCAATAAGAGTGCAATTTATCCATAGTAAGGCGTGGTGCAGCGGCAGTAAGTAGAACTGCAAGGTATAATAGAAAGCTAATCTACGCTATCAATCCGTAGCGACAGTTCGAGACGTCCGACTGATCCAGCCACAAGCGCATCGCGTTTGACGTGGTGATGGTTAACATAAACTATTTGTAACTTGAAAATATTTTAGGTGTTGCACCAACAGAACTGCACTATAGATGGGCAAATGGCAACATGCTCTATACATTCATTATCCATGGATTATTATATATAGGCAAAGGAACTATATAGTTAGTATGCTTTCAGTTATGTTCAGTACTATTAACAGTTGGTTAAATGGGTATGCTCTCCGACTTGTATCAAACCGCAGGCCGTAAAGACATGTTCTCTATGAATGTTTAGATTTCATATAGATAATAAGACACAACAGTAACGTTACTCTGTAATAGTGCGCTGATTGGAACCTACAACTAATATACAAAGACACATTTATCTCAAAATAAATCGCTAATTGAGAGAGGTCTATGTCCAGCAGTGGAGTGTAATAGTTTTTACGTAATTGTTTATACTGCGTATGTTGACTGTTTATACGTAAACAATGGTCTGACATTATAGACGACGAATTTGATAGAAATAACAGTTTTTTGTTCGTTAATTTGGTTCACAGCAAAAAATAATGTTAAAATTATTTTGCACTTATTTTTGTCCTTGTCTTATTTCACCATAAAAAAATATCAAAAACAAGGGGAACTTGTCATGTATTTTTTCTACTGGAACCAAAAAAGATTTTATCGTATCATCATTAAAGTTCACTTTCATATAGAGATTTTTTAAAGTACAATTGTAAGACATTGCGAAACAATACATCTAACCTTGTTTTTCTAGTTTTTTTATAAGTTGGAAATTTTTTTGAGAAGATCATCTCAAATGTTGCAAGAGTATAAGTATAAATTTCTCTGGTTTTGATTCATGTTATATTATTTATTGTATTTACTGTCAAACTAGGCGAACTTCAAATAGACGACAAAAATTTTCTCCAGAGGATAATTGGACGATTGAGTATATGCAAATAATTGCAAAAGAGAGAAATAAAACAAAATAGTTCTAATACATTCTTAGAAATTTTCGAAAAGTGGGACGCATCGCTGAACAGGTATTATCCGTAAAAGGTTTATAGCTTGGACAGTTCAATGATGGAAAGTGGGTCGGATAAGTGCGTCAGATGTTGTACCTTTTACCTTTTACGGCGGACAGTTTCCGATCTTTAGTTACTTAATCCAATGAGAAACTACTTTTATCGAAATATTAGATTTATGTTTCACGTACTCTAAGCAGTTTACGTTTTGTTTGAATAGATATCTCACCTAATATTTCAATCTCCCGATGGAAATAAAATCAGCGTGGGTAGATCTCGACTTAATATTCATCAAAGTTCATTTTAACTTACAGCTTCAAGTATTGTGTTTCAAGATAAACATCATATTTTAATTTGATCGTAAATTTCGATATTCAACTTTGTTTACGCATTTGCTCATTACAATTTTAATACCGATAGCCGTTTCACACTTTCGATTTTGCCAAATAATATTACGTATACGATCAAACTAACAGCTCATAAATATTATGGGAGTGTTATTTTTGAAAATGAATAAATTTTTTTTTGTAATTCTACGGAAATTGGCTATTCGCAATTTGTTGACTGACACCGTTTTAATAGATTACTTTGAAAACTGAATAATTAATTAGACGAATAATTAATTTGATAATATCTTATTGAGAATTAAATTAAATATAAATAACCGTTGCAAGGTTAATGTTTAGTAGCATGCGAAATGTTGAAACTGCAACGTTGTATTCACTAAAATAGAGCAGTGCAATTATTCAAGGTTTAAGGATGAATCCGGTACAATTAGTCGTGGACTTGAGAAAAACAAGTCACTGTAGTGTAATTACTTCACTTTACACATAAATTATAGACTTGTAGTAAACTCCGTAAATTAACTATCTAGTTTTCGATTAATCGATCGCTGCGAGATAAATTATACTATAGATCGATGGTTATATTGTCAGAAAGTAAACAACATGAAAGTAATTAATTATTAAAACGAGTTTGATACTCAAGAAAACATTACCTGGATTGCAGATGAATTTGCGTGGTGGAGTTCAGTATCTTATCAAGGTTTGTCACTGTAATAAAAGTCGAATAAAAAACTTACTGAGCTACCTTTGTCGGTTCTTTTTAAAAAACATATATTATACTACAAGATCTCTAGTGTGTTCTTGTAAATTAAAAAAAACTATAGGTATACCTCTTATTGTAAGAACACCTTTCGTCGGGTGCTTTTATGTGTCAAGTCAAAGGTATCACGGGTCACGTAAGCACACATTTTAAAAAGTCGCTACACTTTGAAGTTGCACTTGTTAAGTAAACTGCTATAAAATATTGAGAGTCACAACATGGTTATATGACTACGTGCAAATTTAACACAGATGTGTGCAAAAATAAGCATAATATATGGGTGTCTTTTGAGATAGCTACAAACATTTGAATTGCAATAAAAAATAATGAGTATTACTATTATTACTGTCACGTCTCAAGTGAATGTATTTAAGCTTCTAAATAACGGGCTGTGTATTTCGAGAAGTGAGTTCAAAATTCGAGTGCGAGGCAGTTACCGTCTACGGTAGCGCAAAAACAACACTGTTTACACTAACTTCCGATATTTTAACGGTACATTGATTTAACTGTTTCCCCAGATTACACTATCGAAGCAATTGCGCTCGTGCTGACTGGTGTGTTACGTCAACAGAATTATGGATACGCTTTTCTTAGTTATGGAATGGAAAATAGTTTATTTTTCAAGTTCGCTATCAGCGTTTGCCGATGTGTCTTTTGATTACATTTACTTTGAAGATTTTCAGCTTATAATTAAAGATACTAACTCTTTAAATTAGTTCTCCCGCACAAATGTATTCACACTAACAAAATTTAAACACATTCCGATTTCTATCCTTCGTGCGATACATCGTGAACCACTCTGGCACCAACTTTGATGGTAACCATTGTGAGGTCATTGACGTGTACCGTGATTCATGAGTATCTATCAGTATCATTTATCTACGCATTGCTAAGAAACATCAGCGTAAAAAACTAATCAATGATAATGAGGTTCTTTGGAAAAAAAGGGTTTTTAATTTTTTTGCGAGTTTTTATTTATAAGAGCAGCTTATTTGGCCAATTTCAGACAGTGTGTCCACCACCAATGTTATCAACTGCTCAAGCTTAGTTTGGCTTTTTAATTAGTTTATTGCAGGATAATTTAGGAAATTTTTAGTAAGTTTTATTATAGTTAGGACAGTTGATTATTTATGTTAGAAAACATATACATAATCAATTGTCTTTTTTATTTAGGCGTTACTAACCGGCCAGTGAGGTAATGTCAACAGAGTGGTAAGGCTACAACAAACTCCAGCATATTGAGACCATATAAAAATAAAATATCTATATAATATAATTGTTAGTACGACAGTTCTAGAAGTGGCAGTGTGGCTAGTTATTTACTTATACACTATTAAAATCTAGGTCTAATCCACTCCATAGTTTTGACTTCACTTAACTTCGTTGCTTAAACGCTGTAGCAATGTGTAACACTCACACTAACATTAACAATAGGAAGATATGGTCACGAAGTGCTTCGTGCAGACAGCTAAATACTATCTTATCATCTTATAAAAAGGAAATTTATTTTCAATCCTATTAACAGATGCTTACGGAGTACTTTCGAGTTGAGAATAATTTGTACATCTGTATAAGATTCTTTGACAATCTTCGATTAGTTGTGAAGAGTACAAGGGTGCGGAATGTCGCGGTTTAGATGTTAAATGTACTGTGAAATATCGAGTAAATGCCACATTCTACAGTATTGATAATACCAAAAAACTTTGCTTCTATTCAGCAAATAGGTTTCTGCTCCACTTAATTCCATAGCTAACAATAAAGTGCTTCGATTACAATTTTCTCAGAGGTAAAACAGCGTGATAGTAGATTTAGCTGCAATTCTAATATCAATGATTGACAACCAAGGTCCTAATAGGACGTAATGGATTAAAACATTACAACCATTTACGTCAATAGATATTTGTGTACTGAATGTAAAAATAATACCGGATTTCGGTGTCAGGTGGCGAGGTGAGTTTCAATATTCGTTTTATATAATACCAGTTTAGATACGAACTTTATAAGCATACTCCCTTGTACAGTCTTTAAGACCTATGAGTAAGATTAAATTTTGTGCCTATATATTATTTATACTGCCTCGGTGGCACAGCGGTAGTGAATGCGACTGCTGTAATTGAGGTCTTGGGTTCGCTTTCTAGGTCGGACCAAATGTTTGTATGATCTGCAAATGTTTGTTTCGAAGTTCGGGTGTTTTCTACATATATATATTTCAAAAAAAGTATATAAGTATTCTATCAGTCAGTTTAGTTATCATACCACAAGCTCTGCTTAGTTTAAAACTAGATGATGTTGTGTGTCAAATGTCTGAAATATTTATTTATTTATATTTATTTTATATTTATATATATATATATTTATATTGTGTTTCTACCGTTGAAATATAAAATGTTTTTCATACATCAATGGTACCTATTTATACTCCAGTACTGAAAACACAACAGAACTACCAAGTTTGTAGTGTATTCATTAAATTTCAGGATCAAACAACAATCTTAATGCTACATACTAGTGTGTGTCCTAGTCTCATAAGCGTGAAATCTTAAAATTCCAAGTCTCATTATCAGCTCAGGTAAATTTTAGTGTTATTCTTTCTTTCTTGTTTTATTGTATAACCCTTATTACATGGGATCAAAATATAAGCGCACAAATAAAAACAATGAAAACAACCTATTGCCGTCCACTGCTGAACGAAGGTCTTCCCCAAGGAGCGCCAACCCTCTCGATCTTAGGTAATTCGCATCTATCCGCTACCAGCCATCTTTCTCAAGTCGGCTGTCCATCGCGCCGCAGGGCGCCCTACACTACGTTTGACCAATCGTGGTCTCCACTCTAGTACTCCAAAATAAAAACAATGCTTTACGTAATCTATTGACACACTTACTAGATACCAATCATTGTTGAAAGTTCAAATTAAATAGCGATCTGTCCAACTTTCAACGGTTCGTATACAACATGAAGGAAAAAGTGAAACTGCTACATCCAAATTACACGGTCAACAAAAGAACAATGGAATATTATGGAACACGAATCCTTTACAAAATATGAATACCATAAATAACAGTGCTATAATTATAGTTACTTTTGATATTCATTTCGAAATATGCTTTATTTCGATTACAATAGACTTCGTATTTGAAAGACAGCTACACTTATTTGATATGTGGTGTGGACGTGACAATAAAAAAGACAAGTGAATTATCACGTGCGGTCAGCGAAGGAGAGAATCACGCAATGATGTACACAGTAAAGAATTTTATGTACTTCGACTGAAGATTATGAAGCATGTAAAAAAGGGAAAAGTATAAATTAATTTCTAAAATGTAAACTAACCACTATCGTTTAATTTAAATTTAATACCTTTTGTGAATGTACTAACATGTCATTTATATTTTACTTAGATTTGTTGTCATTTTTGAAACAGTTTCGTTGTGTCTCCGAAACTCATCATAAAAAATAAAAATCATCGTAAAATCCGTCTATAAATGACGGAGTTATGCCTAAGCATATATAGAAAAATCTTCCGAATCGAGAGAGGTTCTCGATTCGGAAGTTTTTTTTTTCAAAGTCAGTCAAAAACTAATTTTAATCATGAAATAAACAATATTTATCATTTACAGTCTCAAAAGGAGGTCGGGCAAGACAAGGATAGCAAGTTTAACGGGTTAGACATATCCATTAGATAGAAAGTAGTACGTGTAAACCGGAGAGCCATCCAATCCCTTGACACGGCTCTAAATTATACAATGATTACTTTTTACTACATGAGCATCTATGAGGGATAACTTGGCTTTCCTTAAGAGAGTCACAACACTGTTGGGAGAGTAAACTACTTTTTAAAAGTCATTATTTAGGAAAGGCTCCGTAGAAATAAAAATTAACTTTCTTTGATTACTCAGTTAAATTAAAAATACCTACCCTCTCCGTAAACATTTACATAAATACATTCAAATTCTCTTTACCTGAGTATTGCGACTGTTCTAATAGCTTTTAACGTTTTCTTTGATAAAATTGTATTATTTTAATTATTGTATTATTTAAATTGGGTGTATTATTTTCTTATTGGAATCATAATATACTTAATTTCAAATCAAATGGAATTAACAAACTCATACCACTGAAAAACTGAGTCTATGTAGAGCACTACATTAATTCGATTGGAATTGAAAGAAACAAAGATCATAACTTAAAACAATATAATTACAACAATACAATATAATATATAAACTAGGTGATAGCGAGCGCGTCGTGACGTATTGCAAAAGTGCAGTTTGAAATAAAATTTAAAACTGTCTGGAAAATCAAAAATACTGTGTTTAGAGAATTCCAAATAAAATAGATTTATTTAGAGAGTTCATTCGCCCCGCCACGTGGTGTGTGCGTAAACAAACGGTTAACATATATATTTATATAAATAAATTAATAAACTTTCGAGCAGGAAACCCTTGAGAGGATAAATATAGGCTGTTGCGCAGACGAGGCGGCGCGGGAGCGGCCCAACTCGAGCACGCATGCGCAAATGTTTACAGTAGTGGACACGAAATTCACTTAAGTAATATATTCGGAATTGTAATATTAAATGTTAACATGCAAACATGCGACTTTACTGATTCATTGAATTGTTCGTTCGCTGCCAAGGTTAATGTAAACATATAAACATCAGAAATATTGTTGTACATTTTCTAATCACTAGCTGGGTGTGATTTGAAAATAAAACTTACAACGTTTGCAACTTAAATTCTAGAACGTCTTAAAATAACATGACGTATTAGAACAAAGAGATCTTTACTATTGCTTTGCTTAATAAACGTGACAAATAAATCTAGAAATAGGTATATCTCGGGCTTCAAATGATGACGTTTAGAAGACCACTTTACTAGAATGTAAATAGTGGAAAGTGTCAGACAATTCAATTAACGACAAACCCGCGTATATTTTTCAGCGAAATTCACTCGAACTATTAAGTTATTCTGACTTTTAGGATTACTTGAGTTATTAAATAATATTTACATAAAGAAAATGTACGCACCAATAGGGGTCTCGTGCACATGACGAACGTGTATAATACTGTCAACATACCTGAAAGTGAAAAAGAATAGTAAATATTGATACGAAATAAATTAAAATGGTATTATATTCTTAATTCGATGTTGAACATGTAATTTCGAAATAAAAATCAAAGGCACAAATTATGTGCTTTTCGAAAGTTTTGACCTGGATTATTAAGATTAGTGTTGCACTTCTTGCATATAAAATTATCTATAGTACAATGTAGTAGGTTAACGTGAAACAAATCTGATTTCATATCTTAAGTGGAAACAGTGTGACGTTGACGTCGCGCTTAAACATGCGTGGATGACATGTAAAGCCGTCGGAAGTCATATAAGGGCAGAAACATGTTTTTAATAAGATTATAGTATAATGTGGGTGGTGACAAGTGTCTCGATAGAAATGGTAATTGAATTGACGTGTGTGTAGTTTTCAAATAAGCATGTATTATTGGGTAGCAGTAGCCCTGATAATAATTAAGGAGATTAAAATCAGTCATATATCTATATCAATTGGATATTAATTGATTGGAACTTGTTATTCATAATGATCTGTTTATTAGGAGCTTAAGTAGTGTATGGATCTGCAATTGCCCTAAATATTCTCAAAACTGGCGATATTTTAATATATGAATCATTCATATAGTTTAGCGCAGTAGTTCGTACATCATTTGAAAGTTATTTATTCTTCAACAGCTTCAAAATATAAAATAAAAAAATAAAAAATCCAAATAATCTAACTAAAGACTATAAAAAACTAGTTATTCTTGTGTTACATCGAAAATTCAAGTTTACGTATTATGCGAAACAACTGAATCTATAAGCAGACAATTCATAACCAGGTGTGCTGCAAGTCTACTATCTGGATGTTTATGATAATCTCCGTTACTTGGAGTAGTAATTACAGACATAAATAAACGAAGACCTTCCTGACGGACTCGTGGGAACGGGTCAGTGTCAGAGTGCCGGAGGGACGGCGCCGGTGCACCGGAAGCCGACAGGACGTGCTGCACATTAGGCTCCAAGTACCATGTATTTTGTATCCTTGGCAATTTAACCGTCGGCAATGAAGCGGAATTCGGAATGCGCGAGATGTTTTACTACGTAGCTTAAGCTGGTGTTTGTAACGTTTGCAGCGTACTTTAAAGTTATGACCCTTCTATTACAACAGAAATGATTTAAAATAATTTGAAGGCATTTCTTCGAGTGTTAAATACTGTCGTATATGTACTAAACTAACTCGATAAATTAAACAATTTTGTTTCATTAATTGTAGTTACGAAAATTACTATATTATATCATCAAGTATTCATATCAATAGGTTGATTTGACTTCATTCTGAAGGGACTTAGATGACCTTATCGTTCCCCTTGTCGTAATGGAATATAACGTTGTATTAGATGTTATTATAAATTCTAACGCAGATATAAATAAAAAAACTTTTTGTGTGCCTTATTCGAATGGTATGTGTGTGCAGACCGAAGCACGGACGTGAATATCTCTTGATCTGTTACGGTAGTGAATTCATTAGTTGGTACACAGAGTGCGTGTAAATAGAACGGAAGCCCTCAACACAAGTGCTACCTTTTGCAATGTTAATATCGAACCACTTATATTCTTTAGTCGTGCTGCAACTGACACAATTTACTTAAGGTTTGAATTATGTATATATTTAAAAGGTTTACGCTACGCTACATGTATATACTTAAAATGTTTTAAAACATGAAAGAAATTGCACTTAGCAATCAGATCATTCTTTGCTCATTGCGTATACGACAATTATATTTTTATATAATTGTCGTATACGCAATTACAATAAATAAATCAATTACTGTGGAAATTGGTGTACAAAAAAAGAGTTTTCTATGTATTAATCTACTCTTTTTTTGGAAAAGTATAATAGTATATATCTGTGTCTATGTATATGTATTGGACAGTCTCTTCTATAATAATAAAAATGCATTACAGCGAAAAATGCATCAACCCTTTTTTTTAAAATAGAATCGCGTACGCTGCGAACACTTGACGAAGCTTTGTGCAGTTTTATCTCTGAGTCTCGATAGCCCTTCAATGCAGTCTCGTCAGCTCAGGGCGGTAGATCGTCAAAGGGGTGTTACTGGGAGATAGTGAAGTAGGAGACGAGGTGAACGACCTGGGCGTTGGCGTAGGTCAGATTGTCGTTAGGCAAGACTATTGATAAGTGATAATAGTTTTAATCGATATGTAAATGTCTGATAAAGGATTGTAGTAGTTTCTAGAATAAAGCATTTCAAAAACTGACGATATCGATTTGTTAAACAAGTATTGAATGAAAGCAAAGGGGCAATTATTAGACAAAGTTATTAGTTTGATAATGACAGTGATTAATCTAATCCAGTTGTCGTTCTATTTATTTTATTATTTCCTTGTTTATTCGACTGTTTTTCATCAATACAAAAACATTTATGTATGTGAATATCTGGGTGCTACCTTCAGAGATCAGAGGATGTTTTAACAATTAAATTATAGCTTCAGTTTTAATATATTTATATACATATAAAGTATGTTACAATAAGTTAATAAAGAGTTATTGTTTTTTTACATTTGTGCAATTGGGTAGATGTCCACTGTCCTCTTGTCACTTCATGTCCACTTCATTAAAACTAATATCGTAAAACATCTCGGCAAGTACAGTTAATATAGCTTTTTATTATTACTACGAATTTCAATCAAATGTAAAGTGAAATATATTGTTCAATTGAGTAGTCTAAAACAGTGACGTCACAATTTGATATTTAGTACATTTTTCATACAAAATTGTCGTTTTGACAGATGATAAAAAATAACTAATTTGACTAAGGTATCATCTAGCCTATTGTAGAGGTCTACCTATGTCCAGTATATTGCGGTAGGCTGATAACGGTGGTTTTAATGGCATTAATGTCTAACCCATGTTACTGTAACGTCAATGATTAAGGAGTGACAGTTATTATATTGGTATATACGACCAGTTTTCAAATATCAATCAATCTAAGAACATATCAAATAAGAAAAGTTATTTTTTTTTATATTTCTTATTAGTAGTAGTCTGCTACATGTTTATTTAGCACAATAATATCTTATCACTCTTTCTTCAATGCAAATAGAAGACGTCAAATATAATTACTACGACATTCCCCACATGTTTGTTTGTTTATCAAGTTAGTATAAACGTGACGTCAATTAGATGGTAATGTATTTAATAAGCATAACACTCATTCATTATTAGATTACAAATAATAAGTTAGTAAAGATACAATAAGTACATACTAAGGATAGTCTCTAAATGTCATTAAAGGCTAAGTCTTACTGACGTCATAGAGCTGGAACGGAGTTCAGTGACCACGAAGAAATGAATAGACTAGCTTACACTACTCTAATTAAATTAAAGACTAGACACACACACAAAAAAGATATTAGAAACACCATCTTGTTTTCAAGTCTTGGTTCCTAGAATACACCCAGTCACTCATGTCCCGAGACTTGTTGTAATATGGGGCTTTCAGAGCACACGATTAAAAAGTTACCTAAAGAACCTACCTACCTGCTAAGCTACCTAAAGAATTATTCAAGCCTTATTAAAATATTTTTTTGCTCAGATTTTGGTATCAGTTCGTAATGCT
Source organism: Hypercompe scribonia (assembly GCA_949316085.1). Taxonomy (NCBI): domain Eukaryota; kingdom Metazoa; phylum Arthropoda; class Insecta; order Lepidoptera; family Erebidae; genus Hypercompe; species Hypercompe scribonia. Next base: position 5,250,691 of record OX438972.1, on the reverse strand, counting down.
GTATAAAATGTATACAGGTTTTCATAAATCATATTATACATACATCTTTTTTTGATTACATAAGTAGGTCAGAAATTACATTCTGATTATTATAATGCTTCGATTTAAGTTATAAATATCAAATTAACACTACATGGAAATTGTAACGTTACTTCAATATGCATCAATTAGTTAAAATATAAGTCTCAAATTATGAGTGTATTGTAGATAGTGATTGTAAAAGTCCTTTTATTTTGACAAAATTGAACTTAAAATGGTCCCATAAAGACAAAGGCTTAGTAAAATATATTCTGCAACACTTTCATACATCTAAAAATAAATCCAGTATATCATTCAACGTTAGGCTCCGACTGAAATATTAACAACTTAATATCGCCCTCGCTATTCATGTGCGAGCCATAGCAGGTGAACTTCACATAAAAGATTAAAAAGAAATATAAGAGCACACAGCGGGAAGCCAGTGGAGTGCAGGCCTGGGTAAAGTGGTGTTTTGAAGGGGTCGTCAACACAAAGAGTATTGTTGACTTGCTGCAGTGCATTCGCATCAAAAAAAAAATGTAATGACGTGCAAGGAAATGAACGAACGAAGTGTTCGTTATTAAAATTTATAAGAAAGCTTGTTATTATATCTCTAAAAGTTTAAACATGTTTTATTGCTAGTGTTTTAGACATTCAATTTTGCCAATTAAGATATGTAATTTGTTAATTTTCTTTAAGATAAATTTAACACTGTATTCCTTTTTTATTAAAACATTTACCACTGGCTATAAAAATCTTTAATATTCAGTGTCTCTTGTAAACAAACAACTTACATGTGAACAGTTAACGAGAAGTTACGATACGCAGATATATCATAACAGACTGAGACATTTACTATAGTTCTTTTGCAATTTTTAAATCATTTTCTAATTGAACATTACCCAATCGTTTCTTTTCAATTTTGTCAGGATGTGTTTCATGTTTAAGTGCTGAAAATCTACCAGATAAGAGACTACCAGAAGAATTAAGTGTATTTCAACCACCATATAAAATAAATTATATTCTTTATCAGAATCTTAAGATATCCTATCTTGTGTCCAGTGAAGATTCTAGTTAATGAACGTATTGTGATGAAATTGCTACATGAAAATTGGTATATGACTGAAGAAAGTACTTTAAAAGGGCCCCTATTTTGTTACCTCTACAGTCGCAACAATGATCGTGTAATAGCACTTGAACTTCCAAAAAGGGGAGCAATATGATCCATGAGTACACTCTTGTTAACGAGAATGGTACAAATAATCTCAATGACATACTTGGGTACGAAACAAAAAATCGATGTATAGTGAATTTTAACATTTTTATTGTAACGAATGCCATGTAAATGTAATCTATGTGTATATTTGATAAGCTATTTTACTCTTGTTACGTGATGAGCCATTATAGTATAGGAGCTAGCAACGTTTTCGAGAAAGAATTTTAGGTCAGCTGATTTTGTGATATGTCTTTGACAAGAAATTGACAAGTTGGTATTTAAGGGCAAGTTGTTGGTGTACGATCCTGGCTACTTGGTTGTGCCTGTGCAAATACTCACCGTTAGCAAGACGAGGACAATCAGAAATAATATGCCTAATAGATTCTCCAGGACGGTGGCACGCCCGACAGATGTCAACCGTACTATCTTTCAGGATATATTTCCGGTAGTTATTTGTCATGATAACTTCGTCCATAATTGCACAAACAAAACCTTCGATTTCTCTGAAGAGATCACCATACCGTAGCCAAGACGACGACGCTTTAAAGTCTATATCAGCCCCGTTTAGGTCCCGATAAAAGACTTTTAAGTACTTTTTTTAGGCGGCCAAAGAAGCGTTCCTGTAACATTTGTTTCACGCCAGATTCTGGTATTCCCAAGGACTGTGAAAAACCTAGATACATATTATTATTATTTTTTATTATATGCACAGTGAAAAGTAATTTACTTTCGTAATGGTTCTCTGTATCATTCTCGACTTATTCTAAAACGGTCTCTCTCGGACTACAAGCATCATACTGTAATACTCCATGACTTTTTAATTTTAATTCAAGACTTAACAATCGAATTAATATCTGGCAAATTTATTTTAAGTTTTCTTATATTTAAATAACATAATATTAAAATTACAGACATTATAAAATATTTTGAAATTTTTACAAAAAAAAATTAAAAAATCGCGTATGGCACATAGTTAGCAATGTCAAAAATGTCTGGCAATAAAAAAAGTATGTCAGGTAGACTTATTTAAAACCTAAAAATTAAAAATTACGCCTTCTAAAATGTTTTTAAAATTCAGGATTATTACCTGGACAGGTAGGATGCGCACTAATGAACGCAACCGCTACCGCCAGCCAGATAGCCCAGACACTAACCGAAAGTGCTAGAAGGACGACATATCACAAAATCAGCTGTCCTGAAATTCTTACTTTTCAAATGTTGCTAGCTCCCGTACCATTATGTAACACTCTTTACTGCTCGATAGAGAACCAGGTCAGATCAAAATACTGAACTATTTTAAAATTTTCAAAAATTCATCGGGCAGCAATACGTTGTTTACTTTTGTACTGGTTGTAAACAAACGTGAAGCTTCACAAATAGTAAACAGTTTGCATTTGCGTAACATAACACTACAGTAGAATTCATTTAAATTTTACCTAAACCTAAGAGACTATACTCTTTATATCTTTTACCAAGTATATTTGTAGTTATAGTTATATCAAGATTTTTACAGACTATTGATTTATCATATTAAAAACACGATGAAATATTTAAAAACCTTAAAAGTTGAAAGATCTAATTGTTTCTTTGTTAACTAACGAGTATGTACGTATAGCGACTTGCTGAGTTTCTTTAATAAATAGGAAAACCGCGAATACCAACGCAATCCAACGTTATCACTATTTACATGTGTGATTAACTCTAACACTCCCAACAAATTATAGTGCTTGCGAATTCATATGCATTCACAAATATCTGTTTTTAAGTTTATCCACAGGGAAATCACAAGGAGTCTAAAATATCTTCAATAGCTTGGAGAAACAATCGTATGTCTTTTGTTTTTGCCCGGCTCCCGGCAGTGTAAGTACACAGTGCCCCAGATTAACAGAAAACAGTGGAATGAAATAGTTTTCGAAACTCTCTATTTAGAAGAAATGTTGTAACACTATTAACAATTGTTAGTCGACGCAGTAGATAAACAAATTTTGCTGACAGACGAATACCAGAAATGTCTATAATAAAGTTATGTACACATTGCATCGCTCATAGCTACCGTAATGGCCACTGCACCACACCGAGATTTTATTGCTGTAGTGACGTGCTATACATTTCAATGAAAATTTCGTTTCGTTTTCAATTTATAGGATTGTAAATTTAAGGTCTATTATAGATTATCATTATTATAAAAGGAGTATCCTTTTCATTAAAATGCAAGTTCATAATTGCCTTGACATGCAAGAAAATAGACACGACAAGAAATTTTAAACAGTTGCTGCCAATATTAGGGAATTTGCAAAAGCATTATAAGTTACTAATACAATAAAGTGCGCCAATGCACTTGTGACCGAGCATTGCCATGGGCAGCAGTAGTTACACATCATCAGGTAACCCTTCCTTGTTCATTCTCTGAATCCATTCTCTTTCTAACCTTTAGTCTCTAACCATTCAAATTCAGTCTTCAAGTTCAATCGGTTTTACCTGAACATCAATTTTTCCAGGTAGGAATTGAAACTGAATTTGAAGGTTGAACGAATTGTCAGTATATTTAAGGGTACTTATCACTTCTCAATAGCGATTGCCATAGAAGTTCATAACAACCAGGACCAACGGCTTAACGTGTTCTACAAGGTATGGGCGTGAAGCCAATGAGGCATGTTTAGAAAAACAATACACTTCAAATTTAATTAATTATAGTCAAATCTCAATTACTAGTAGTCTACATCGAAAGTTAATAAATATTGTTTTCACACCATCGTGCCAATTAGCTACTTTAATTTTAATTTGTTTATAGTTCTTAAGATTATTTATAATTTATATGTTTTCTATTTCAACTGTTACTCGAATTTCATGTTGAGTACAAAGAACGAAACAAAGAAACACTAAAAAGTAACGTAGTACAGTTTACATTGCGTCAATAATTTGTAACACACCCAACAGGAGACATTGGATACAGGGCACAAAGAAAATTTTTCACAATTGTACTTGTTTGCAGATAGCTGGGTTACACTCACACTATTTTTAGTAACACATTAATTCGTTTATGTGACTCACAATTGTAGCAAAAGGGTTCCAAATGAAATTTCAATTGTAACCTTAACAATTAAAATAGTACTGTATCTTTGATATTGTAAGGTTTTAAATACAATGTTCTCGAAAGCAATGATTTTATAAGGTAATAAATAATAATGGATCGTCTTTGGCCTTGGTGAAATTAGTCACCAACGCGTCTCGAGCCAGTAAATTGTAAATTAATGCCGTCTCGTGACAGTAGACGCATATAACCGCATATTACATATGAAATGCGGTGGCTAAATAACAGAAAAAGTACACGACCTCCAATGTACGGTATGTACGTTTGCGACAGTTTAAGGTCAACACGACTACATAGAAGATAGCATCTGAGAACGTAATATGTAAATTGTGACCGTAACATTTGAAACAAAGCATATTTAAGTTTTGTTTTTTCAACAGTCAAATTGATCACGACATTTCTTATCAGTGTTATTTCATTTCTTTTTCTTTGTAAATTTAAATAAATGCAGATGTCATACTGATGTTTATGCAGTCAAAGAGCAAATCGTATAGTTCTTTGTTTTCTTTTTAATTATTTGAACCGAATGTATACCGAATAAAAACCGAATATATAATAACCGAATATTTATCATTATTGTATTAAAAGTTTGTCTTAAAATCATCACGCGCATCTTTTTAACTAATTCTTAGTAGGTAATAGACAATCTCACACTTAGGTCGGTATTTTAAGTTGTTAGCAATAAAATTTGGAAATGTTTGAGCCAAAAATTCGTATGTCATTTAAGCATTCTCGCTTGTTACGTAGATTATGTCTTTACTAATTAGATAATCTATTGTTCACTAAACGTATCGTGTGAACCATGTCGTGTACCTCAATCAATGAGATTTGGCATTGAACTAGCGTCAAATGCCACTTGTCAATGAGAATGGGTTATTGTGGAACATCCTATATCTTTGATAAGTTCATTTCTACAATTATTTTAATATACAAAAACGACATCAATTACACACGACATTAATTACTAATTATTTCACACATTATAAACATAACATAAGTATTTAATTTGATTTTAGTGAAGTATTGTTAGTCGGTCTTAAACTGAAATCCTCCTTCGGTAGAATGTATGTTATCAAATCTGATGTTATGTTGCAAATAATTATGACTTTTGAACTGTCTTAACCTGAGTCGATGTTAAAGCTACCACTGTAATCAAAGCCTTGTTAAAAGCTATTTTAGTTGTGGTTAACTACGAACACGAGTTTAAAAACAAGTACGTAACTGATTCTCATAAATACTTCATTTCTTACTCAGCAATAAATGGAATAATTATCAGAAGCGAATCCTGTACTCAAATATTGTTGGTACCCATTTCAGAGGTAATAACAATATGCTTTTAATGCGTGTACTTTTCAATTTATCATTACATTAGGTTTAAAGTTCCAAAGGATGCCAATTAGATGGACTCGTAAATAAAACTGGCACGAATAAGCGTGTTTAAGGTTCTAGTGCACCCTTAGTGCACGAGAATGTGGCGTTTAAAGTTAACACCAGGTTGAAGGACGCCTTTGTAAGTGGGTATATGAACACCTCATTTGTTGAAAATGATATTCACGTAAGTTGTGACATTTTAAAGCAAACAAAGTTTTCTTTGTCTGGTGAACAATTTGTAGTTTGTAAGTGTCGACACTTACCAATTCTTTGTTAATCAAACCGTTAATTCTTTAACATTTTAACTAGTATGAACAATCGAATAAAAATAATATTTTCGTTAGGGAGATTGTCCACTTAAGAAAGGTTGGACCGCTTTGACGAGAGTCAATGTCAAAGTCAAATCTCTGGGAGAGAAAGACAACTTAGTCGCGAGTTCTATTGTGTAACTACATACATAAGATTAACCTTGAACAAAACTCATGAGTCACTGGTTTCGTTTTTGGAGACGGACTTTTCAAGTTTTTTAGTGTATATTTACTGGATTAAAACTCTGTTGAACATTTCTATGCCTTAATGCGGGAACCGAAATGCACGCAGGCCTAATAACTTGTGAAAACTAGTAAATTATGCTTTAATAGCCTCAATTTACGAGACTATTATTACAAAGAAAAAAACTACGTAGACATGTAAATTTATAGGCATAAAACTGGACTCACAATTTGTGCAATGATGTTATAATACTTGAAACTTTTGAAGAATTTAAACGTGTTAACTAGTACCTTTATTTCTTGGAGCATTCTTCTCAATAATTTATTGCAGTCTCTCATAATAAATATATACCAGTTTTATGGCATATATGAGGTGTAGGTTTTTGCATTTGATATTTATGTGTATACAAAAATAGACCTGTTTAAGACGGCTCGTCGGCGAGTTTGGTGCCGCTTCTAATTTGATACACGCAAGAGATTACACAGGAAATGGTACGTAATAATGTCTGTCGATGTAATAAATTAATGCCCTTGCGTATACTTGACAGTTGGAAAATTGCCATAAATAATCGTTACATAATAGAAAAATATAGAAAGCTCACCTAATACCGTATGTAGCCGTATAATTCAGAATATTTTTTAAATGGACAGCAATGCTGAATAAAATAAATTGTTCTAATTTGCATATCTTATATGACACAATTTGTTGATTTGGGATCCTCAAGTACTGAGGAATTCTATATCAAGTCCGTACTGTATTTCCCTCACTATTCATGCCTTATATCAATTTAGATTACATCAACATATGATATATATCAAATGAATTCTTGAAATTAACGTTATCATATAAATTTCAAAGAGATTTTTAAGAAGCTTCCACGTTATCTTACGTATAATTACTTGAACTACATCAGTTTCTGTTATAATTACTATGTACCTTATCTTAACTGAATCGGTGTTCAGCATTGCGCCAAATAACTGCTATTAAGGTGGATTGAGACATCAACTTACAATTATGTGCATCGATGCAATTACTACGACCTGTAATCATTATTTCACTGTCATGTCAAGCTCTGCAGTTTTCAGTACATAAATACTATGCTATTTTTATCTTTGTGTTACTATTTTAAGTGATGTTATCTTGTAACATTGTAACATTTTTGTGTGTGTAACATTTTTAACGGTTACAAAATCCGTAATCAAATAATAAAATTTGAATATATTGTTTGTCGGTAAACTATATTATGGCATAAGGCATGATGCGTTCGCTGTTTTAAAACAATCGCAATATTCTTATATCATTTCAAATCATTGACAAGCTTGATCATGACTGAACTGGGCACTCAATTTATACCGACCTGCTAATCACAGCTAAAAACTGTGTTCGTTTATTTAGAAGTGTTTTCTATGTATATGTATGTATTTACATAAAAAAGTAAATATGTAATGTTGCCTAGTACCCATAGTACAAGCTCTGATTAGTTCGAAACTAGATGTCGGTGTGTGTGAGATGTCCAAAAATATTATATTATATTATTATATTGCATTCGTGTTTGTAAATAAAAAAAATGTGCTACCTACCTATTTAAGTAAATTTTAATTTGTTCAAAGTTGTAATTGAAAACCTGTATAAAGCATCTGTAACTTTGGTATTACCATAATAATATTGTCTGGTATAACAACATTTTACATATTGGTATAACATAGTAGTAGGTACTTTAAAACAATGTTTTTTTCATTTTTATAAATAAAACAAGCAACATAAAATATTGTACACTATCTTACAACTATGACATATTTTTTTCTAGACTTTATCAATTTGTACTATCAGACTGCGATGCTTTAGCGTGGGTAGGAGAACCTAGTAAAGATAACAACTCTAAATGAATATATATTATCTAAGTCAGATCAGTTCTTTGCAAACGACGTGCACAATTGCAAATACAAAATACACAAAGTATAAAGTGCTACATAAAACGTGACGTATTTACGAATATACATCAGATGTGGACATACATCTTCAACACAATAGAATTACGAACTCGCTAAAACTTATTAAAGCTTCGAATAGTTTTGAATAGGGCCGCTCATAACACAACTAAATTTAACAGCAGATTGAGCTCACATAATTACCATTATAATTATAGAGAAAGCCTTTAATGAAATGCGGTCAGCTGTACAGCGATGTTTGAACTGGAATACGGTAAACGACAAATAGACAGGACTCACACCTATTGAGGCAAAGCGAATGTATCTTAGTTTTTTTCACTGTATTTTGCTAGGGTATTAAACCTCTTATAGTGTTACGATTTCTGAGTGGTTTATACAAAAAGTCCCTTAATCACAATCTGACCTGATTCTTATGTATGAAAATAATATGACCGTTTTATCATAGGACCTAGAGATGAGTTCCACTCCTAACATGTTCCCTAAATTCAATGTCTTCGACTACAAAGGAGCTATTGATATACGATTTTAATGTATGTATACATATTTTACAAACTTTTTGAATTACCATTGATAATGATAATCAGGATGACCTGTTTCAAAGTAATGTAACGATTTGCATCAAAGTTTTTTACGCGTATTTACACATTCTATTATAAAAAAAAACGATTAGGCAAAGCAGAGCTCGATCGGCCAAGTTTTTCAATAAATAAATGAATACTATGAATATTGTACTATCTGTTGTGAAGTAGGGTTACAAAAACTATGCGTATAAAACTGTAATTACCTACAGTATGGTGTGAGAATTTTTTGGGGATCCTTTTCAAGCTTCAGAATCATGTCTCATACCATCATTGTATGGTATCTCATATAGGCTTAACAACATGGGAATGCGTTAGAACGCAATTATTTCGCCGTCGACCCTTGCGTAATCATCCACAGTCCTGATTCGCTTCGGTCAAATCCTTATGCGAATTTGAATAAGATTGTTACTTCCACGGTTTATTTTAATCTTTGAAAGAAATCAGAAATAAGTAAGTTTGTCTCGTAATAGGACCTGTGAGATTTTTCTTTTTTGTATTCACTTCCATTTTCCCAGAGTAGGACTCAATAACTTAAAATAACAATTAATTCAAACCAATAAGTTTTAATAAAATCAAACCTCTGCTATTCCACACATACATAAACGCCAATTTATGCTACCGCATCAATAATTATATATTTTTACATAAAATAACGGTATTCTACCGAGCGAAGTCTTGATCATTTAGATGAACGCTTAATGAAATAGAGACACCGCTAGCCACCAGTCACGCGGTCGAACGCAATCATGAGTAAATGATGGCCCAGCCACTACTACACTATACTGAGTCTGTAACGAGCAAGCCAATGATAATGGTCAACGTCTTTACCTGTCTAGCACTTACAATGTTAGAAATTGTAGAGCAGTATTTTATGTAGTTTTCCGATTTATAGTACAGACCAGATTACAGTAACTTTTGTGTCATTATTACCAATTTACTGACATTACCGTTTTGTAATTTCTTTTCGTTTAGAGCTTCAAAACTGAAGCTGGTTAAGTACTTTTTAATTCTTCTTTTAAAAATCTTTAATTGACAGCGTACTTAACACCTGGACTGGAATGTAGTCAACGATAGGAGACGCTTAGGAAAAATAATGTAATACGTTGCAAAAAATAACTATTCGCGAATAGACACTCATATCAGAAATATTTGATGTCACAAGAACCCTGATCAATCTTACAGTAGCGTCGTTAACGTGGTGGAAGCCTTTTTTTGAAAGTCATGTATGGAGAAGACCAATTGTGAACCAAATATATTGCAACGATATTGCAAAGCCAATATTTTTTCAAGTATTGTATTCATCCGCTTCGAGACAAACTGTCCTGAATACAAATTCCTTTTCTTTTTTAAGCTGCATTCACTGAGGTCTTTACCAATTATAGTATTACATACAGAGCGTATATAAAAATAGACCTCCACTGTCCATTTCTGGAGACCTTTTTCAAAAGGGTTTACATACTATTCAAATGTCTCAGTTCTCTTACAAACAAACATTTAATTGGACCTTTACGTCTCGTTTCTCATGCTAACACTAACACATTTAAAGTTATTTATAACGTTGACAATGAAAACGAGATCTTATGGTGTAATTAATATGATTGCAATTGAACTAGCTGCATTAATTAAAACTAATATGCATAAGCGAATCTAGAATAAAATACAAACTTATTTCTATAGTTTTGTTGATCAAAAATAACCTTTAGAGTACTTTGTATAAGCTTCATAGACGATGTATCTCGACAAATGGTTAATTCAAGAGATGAGGCCTCGTCCTACCACTTGAGGATTCATCTGTGCGGCGTCGCGTCTCGACGTCGCTTTAATTATTTACATGCCAATAAAACTGAGCAATGTGACATTTATTAATAATGTGCTTTTTGTATCTCTCAGTGAAATAACGCAAACTAATTTAAACGATTTGAAAGGTTCATTTCTAGACAGATAATTGCTAGTATTCACATAATTGGCCACTTTACTTGTAGATAATATAAGGCCGATTTTGAATTATCATCATCACAGTTTTTATAGAATTATAAATTATGTTGTTACTGAACTATATTAATCATATAACTATAAATGTATCACAATAAAAATATTGGTTTCTAGCTTACGAGTGTCACCTGAGTAAAAATATGACCTCTCTTATTTAAACATGTCTTTTTTTCAATTCTCCTCGTTTCACTTGCGACCTCCTAGCAATTACCACAATATAGTTGATAAAATACTATGTAAAATGTGTGGTTGATTAATAGGTATGTTTATTTCAAGCCATACAAATGATTTCCTATGTGATATCAATTAATGATAAAAGTAGTTAGGTTTTTGTCAATGAGTAATCAACAATTTATAGTCAAGTAGAGTTGTTGAAGCCATAATTAAGGAAATGTTTCTGAATTATATTTCTATTTATTATCAAATTTTGTGAAATAACATAACAGTAGAACAATGCACTCCGAAAATAAAATTTATTTTTTAAAATATTATTTTATATTGTTATGGGACTTCCCAGATTTCTTGCCCTAATTATTGGATACAGCAATATTTTTGTTAACACAAAGATATTTAATGTCGGATCCACCGGTTGTAAGAATAGTCTGTTCGTCAGAATGTTGTTTCTGAGATATAAAAATCTTATTTACTTAACATTTGAGGTCTGGTTGTATGAGACTATTGTGTAAAGCTATTTATTATCATTACTATAAAGTGGTTGTAAAACTACATATAATGTTAGCGTCTAAAAAAAGATTAGAAATTATTTTGTGTAAAAACTTATTTTTGTAGTATTTAAAAAAAATCTGAATTTAAATTTTGTTTGGTTTTCTATCATTATCTAATGTAATGTAAGCTAAGTTTTTTCCCAGAACCATTAAAAAAATTCATTGATATTAACTGGTCAACAGCCTTAAATAATATACATATAGTAGCTCTACTTGTAACTCAGCAGTCATCTTGTACAAACTTCAAATCATTTGAAAAAGAAGTATAATCAAAGTGTAAAATTAGATTCAATTTAGATTTCTGTTAATATTGAGTTTGTAAATATATATTTATTATCATCATAAATTATCATCGATTATGAAACCTGTTGATTAGATGAATATTAATTTTTATGTTCACACACATTTAATGCGGAAAACATTGTGCTTGTATAAACTAAGTACTGTGTAGAAGTACAAGCTTACTGCGTTACAATGTTTAAATATCATAACAAATAATCCAAATATCTGTTAAAATATTACTTCTGATGGTTTTTTTGCTTATTGGTACTTATAGGTTGATTTTTTTCGAAACTTGTTAGATTCTATAAGTAACGCTGGTAAATAGTTTTGGCTTGTTAGGTTTTAGTTTTACCATAATTCTCTATACATAAAAGATCAAAGTTTTCTATGACAGTATTCTCGGTCAGTTTTACATTCCTAATAAACCATCACGTATGAGTTACCGGAAAATAATAGGATGTGGGTTGAGGAATCATATCCCACTGCCCTTGGCGAGATATAAAAATTGCGTTACATTTTACGCAATTACCGGATGTCTGTTTGTACTTGTTGATACTTACGAGTACTTTAAAATAACTGTTTATTATATAATAAACTGTATAGCTATAAATACCGGGTACAAGGAACGTACGTCATTGGTAGCACTTTAGTAATTCTACTACTCAACAATCGACTCAGAAATAAAGCAAAGAAGATTTTTTCTATACTAGGAAAGTTTATACTTACCACAAATTTAATATATAATGAAGTTAGCAAACAGATTAAAACAGTGTTAAATAGTTACTATTACCATGTGACTGCCAATACTCAATGTCATTAGCGCATAAATAAGCTGACAGCTGTCAGTTGGTTTCGTAATATTAGCTGCATTTGTACGTTTTATGGAGCACTGACTGTCAGTTTGTCGGTTCCTGACGTAAGTTAACTCATGTAGTAGATGTGTCTTATATTGCTTGAAATTTTAAGAGCTAATTTATTTTTACGATGTCAATCGATTAAGATTTTGTTCAATTAAAGAGACTTTTTAAAAAGTTGTGGCCAACATTCCTCAGGATACCGTTGCGCGGCCGCTGATGTAGTATTTCTATATAATATAACACATATAGACAGCAGTGTATAATACATACACTTCTATCAAGTTAGATGATTTAAAAAAACATGCTGTTAACACAAATACATATTTTACATTCATCAACATTTTATTTATTCATTTATTTACTTCAGTTTGAACAATCAACAGCTACAAAAAAGGAAATGATTAATTTGATACAACATTAATTCAATTACATACTGGTTCTGGAACGCTAACTAACACGACACTACACTTATGCAAATAATAAAGAATCCAAAAATGTTATCCTTGAAAAAAAAATAGGGATTTAGCATGTTGCATAAAATTTTGCTGCGTTTGCATCAATGCAGTATTTCTTGCACAATTTATTGAAATCGCTGCTCGCACCAAAAATGTATGAGTTTTTCAGACAGAGAAAGAAAAGGGAATGTTTAAAACGAACTATTTAAGAGCATTTAACATAAGCTATTATTGAATCACTTGTTTCATAAAGATTTGTTAATTAATCACTCCATTAATAGAACCTGTTATCGACGTATTCTTACAGAAGCACTGATATGCTAAATATATAACAAATAAATGATGTTAAAATCACAAAATGTAAGGGCAGTTACTTTTAATGTTAACATTAACACGAAATAAAACATGTCAGATTGAAATCAGAATCATTATTTATGAACACTAAGGCCATTTAAAAGTAAATTAAATAACAGTTTTTTATTCCACCAATCTATCGCAACACATTCGATAGTCGTGTGCTTGATTTGGTCATCTGATGCGTATACCAGTGCCTATAAATACAAACAACGCTAAGAATATCAGACGTTGTGTGTAATTCCTGCAGGTCTGTCTACAGAATGACGATCTTGACTTCTTCAGAATGACATCACGTAAACTGCGGTTACCTAGAATGGACTTTCCAGCCAGGGTTTCTTTTTTTTTAAATGAGTATAAATAAGTGATTCTACCTAAGGAAATAAAATAAGATGTAACCTAGTTTAAAGGAAGAACAATAGGGAAAATGTTAACAGTATTCGTCATTTACAAACATAACGGTTTCAGTAAGGAAAATTATGTTCATTCACAGCCAGAGACAAATGCAGTTTTAAACTAAAACTTCCGCATGCCGTGTTCCTTCGAAGACTAAATATATCTTCATACATGTGATCGCCATTCTACTATTGGCGTGAATCAGAGCTGACGTCATAAGTAGTAGCACGTGTTGACCATCCGCGATGTCCTACAACAGAGTATCGTGTTAAATACTAATATCGTTAGTGTAAACATATGCAAATGTTATGAGCACGTTACACTTAAAGCTATTTGTTTCACTGTTCAAGACGTTATAAAGATATCTTAAAGAATCTTGAGGAAAATCTTACGTAATACATTTGCATAATATTTCAAAGTAGAAAAACTTTAACTTACAAATTTTACGCGAGGGCACTTAAAAAACACTTTAATGATCAGAAACGATACGATGTTATCAAATCCTCACTATTTTTTTTATGTAAGCCGTGTTTCATTAAATAGCCACTTATATCATCGATTGACAATGTTACTCCGAAAACTTATTTCAAACTTTGTTTATTGTTGTTTTTGTTATTATAAACGAAAGTTGAGGGCATAAAATGACATGACATGAAAAGAAAACTATATTGGATTCATTAATTGCGCTATTAGAGCAATCAGCGCGAAACAATTGTAATAGTATTTGTGTTGGCATTCGACCTAGATTTCCTGTAAACACGGTCATTATTTTATATTTTCACCTAAAATTATACATGCTTGTATGCTATAGTGCAATAAAATACATGCAAACAAGAGTAGTACGCACTAAACAGACCATAACTACGGAAGTTAGAAATTTACTGACGCTCCGTTAGCGATGCTAATTCTGTTGGGTTAAGCACCTTGGGCCTCGAAGTAACAGCGTAGGTGTTAATACATCTATGTGGTTACAATAAGGTTTCGTTGATATCAGGGGTGCTGGGCTAGAAAACCTCCACGTGGTGCACCCTGGTAACGTTGGCGATGGTGTTCATCACTGCCAGCAGCTAATATTCTAGCACGAAGAGGAAGCCATTTTCTTCGGCAATTCGGCCGAGACTTGGTCCAACAGAGCGGGCATATTTGTCGATTCCTCTGTTGGCTCTTCGCTCTTCGGAGCAATGAGGAGGAAAACCTCGGTAAAAAATCACGATGGTGGGACCCTTTCTAGGGTCGGAGTTCTTCCGCTCAGCGGTGGAAAAAGTAGGACGGGCTCGGTGTGCACTTACACTGCCACCGAGCAGGCATCAGGGAACATCGTCTCCCTGCCGCCGTCGACATATCGTAGTCCCGAGTTGGAGTCTCGCGACTCCAATCGGGGGCGAGGGTCTTGGCTTAACCGCCCGGACTGCGAGGAAGAAAACCTCTATAAAAAAATTACCCCGAATCCCGTGTGGTGCGTGGCCAGGGGATGCATGGCTGATGGGTAGTTCAGTCGCAAGCGCACTCCCAGCCGAGGCACCTGCGGACCCCTCGGTTGGGCACAAATTTACGCTTGCCCGGGTATTGGGGGATCTCTGCCCGGGTCGACTTTTATTTCTCCCCCACGCGTGGGAATAATTATGGAAATTGAAACAAACAAAAATTACAAGAAAAAAGATGAAGAAAAGAAGGACAAGAATCAGAAAGGTAAGCCTAGGAAGACGGACGACTTCTCAACCAATGAGGAGGAACGTATGACGCCTATCTCGCTCTCAGAAGCTAATCTTACTTCAGGGAGCCGAAGAAGATCGGATCGACTACGTTCGAAATCCGTTATTCCAACAGATAGAGGTGACTCTAGCGCATCAATTGAGGCGCTGGAAGTAATGGAGGTAGAGATTCGCGACAATCGGAAACGCGGACGCTCCACAGACGACGAAGGAGAAACTTCACAGGAGTGGCTGCCTCCTAAAGTGGCTAGTAGCCACAGAGGGAGGTCACGCACTCGGGTTTCGGTTCCCTCAGGCTCCGTGTTCACTAAAGCGGCAGCCTACAGGCGCGTTAGAGCGGAGGGCGAATCTGTGGTGGAGGAGGAAATTGCGGATCTCCTACAAAAAATTCGAGCGCCAGCAGTGAATAATTTGGCAACCCAGGCACCGGTGTCCCTACAGGAGAGAGCGAATGTAGCTGTGGCCGTCATTAACAAGGTGGCCACAAAATCTACAAACCTTAAGGGTCCGTTTGTTAGGGCCCTTAAGGACTCCTCCTCTGCCATTGCAGAGGTTGTTACCACCCTCATTGGGGATGTAGCTCGCCTGCAGACGGCTAATGACCGTTTGACGGGCCAGGTGGCTGAGCTGAGCAATCAATTTGCTCACTTTCGGGCCCACCACCCTGAACAACAGGGCCAGGTTAAAGATCGGTCTATCCCCAGTCACGGTTCTGGCGACGTCTCTGATGCCCATCTGCGCCAAATACTTGACGTAGTGGGGCGTATGTTGGACGGACGTCTCGCGGGCCTTGAGGCGAGGCTACCTCCAGCCCCCGTAATTCGGCCGCCACTCGCAGCGGATGGGGCGAAGATCAACCGATCAAAGACGACGCCACCGGCTCCGCTTCCCGTTGCAGGTGGTCGTGTGTCGTATGCGGCGGCAACACTTACGTCCGCCCCTGTGGCTGCTGCGAAAACAGCTAGAGCAGCAAAGGTGGTGGTAAATAAGACTGTGGCAAAGTCGGCTGCTTCCAAACCTGCCCTTAAGGTTATAGCAAAGACGAGGGCTGAGTTCCCTCCGCTTCCCACTCCGACACCTACATCTGACCCCGCTACTTCTGCTCCCTCAAACGATGGGTGGCAGGTAGTTGAGTCGGTCAAGAAGTCTCGAAAGGGTAAGAAGGCTACCCAACAAGTAGCCTCTACTCCTCAGTCGCCGTCAGTGGCAGTGGCCACCCAAAAGAAGCCGCGTAAGCTACAGATGCCAAAGACCGCGGCTGTAGTGATCACTATATTACCGGAGGCGGCAAACGGCGGGCTATCCTATGCGGCCGTATTCAAGAAGGCCCGGGATAGTCTCGCCAATCAATTTGGGACTGTAGGTGTCAAAATGCGCCTCGCCCAAACGGGAGCAAGAGTACTGGAGTTCCCTGGGGCTGAAGGTACAAAGACGGCGGATGCTTTTGCCGAAAAGCTGCGGAGTATTTTTTCTGTTACGGATGGTGTAAAGATCGCCAGGCCTACCAAATGTGCGGAATTGCGTATCTCAGGTCTGGACGACTCCGTGACGGTTGAGGATGTCCGCGTTGCGATTCAAGAGAAAACTGGGTGCAACGCGGACAACATCAGAGTTGGCACCATCCGTCCCGGTCCGGGAGGCCTTGGTGCGACGTGGATCAGTTGTCCTGTGGCGTCAGCTAAGATTATAGGCGATGCTGGCAAGATCCTCGTCGGTTTCGTGAACGCCAGAGTCACAGTTCTGGCGGCGAGACCGATGAGGTGCTTCAAATGCCTGGCCACGGGACACACTCGCATCAAGTGCGATAGTTGTTTTGACTGCAGTGGATTGTGTTTCCGCTGCGGTCAACCGGGACACAACGCAGCAGAGTGCTCTGCCGTCCCTCACTGCCCAAAGTGTGCGGCGGGCAATAGGCCTGCCAATCATCAGATGGGACAGGGGAGCTGCAAGTCTTTCCGCAGTTTTCGGCAAACGTCGGAGGCTAGCCAGTCGGCCCAGGCTGCCTCCGATGTAGTTCGTGCGTCAACGTCGTCGCCTATGGAGGGGGCTGTAGAAATGATCCAGTAATGGATCGAATCTCCAGCTTCCTAGTCCAGACGAACCTGAACCACTGTGCTGCGGCGCAGGACCTTTTCCTGCAAACCATGGCACAGTGGTCGATTGGTGTTGCCGTAGCCGCGGAGCCCTATTATGTTCCTCCCCGTCCAAACTGGTTGGGTGACCGGGACGGCTCCGTGGCAGTCGTCGGCTCCACGGCGGCTCATTCCCCGCCCTTGTCGCTAAGAGACAAGGGCACTGGATATGTTGCTGCTGAGTGGGGGGGGATCACCATATATGGTGTATACTTCTCCCCCAACCGGAGTTTGAGCGACTTCGAGGTTTTCCTTAATAGCTTGGAGACCTCGATGCGGCGACTAACGTCTGGGCACGTCCTTGTGCTGGAGGACTTCAACGCAAAGTCCATTGCTTGGGGTTCTCCCAGGACGGACGCAAGGGGTGAGGCCGTAGAGGAGTGGGCGGCCTCAGTGGGCCTCTGTTTATTAAACAGAGGCTCCACCAACACGTGCGTGCGACAGCAGGGGGGGTCGATAGTGGACCTTTCATTCGCTACCCCTGCCCTCGCCGCACGAGTAAGGAACTGGCGTGTCCTGCAAGAGGTTGAGACGCTCTCGGATCACCTTTACATCCGATTTGAGCTCTCCCGGACCCAGGACCCCAGTAGGGGTCACGCGGCGCGGCCTTCTTCTCGCTTTCCGCGGTGGGCTGTAGCCAAATTGAATAGGGACCTACTAGAGGAGGCAGCCATTATTCACTCCTGGCTGTCTCCGCAGGCTCCGACCCAGGAGGTCGACATGGGGGCTGGTCGCTTCCTCGATGCGATTACGCAGATCTGTGATGCGGCCATGCCCCGCATCCGAGGTTGTCGGCCTCCACGGAAGGAGGTTTACTGGTGGTCCCAGGAGTTGGCGGACCTCCGTGCGGCCTGTACTCGTGCCCGGAGGTCCTACACCCGTAGTCGGCGGCGACACCGCGTAGACGGCGAGGAGGGCCAGCTTTATGAGGAGTACCGAGAGGCGCGGAAAACTTTGAAGCTGGCCATTAGCCGCGCCAAAGAAATTAAGCGTAAGGAGATGCTGGAGGGTCTCGATCGTGACCCCTGGGGTCGCCCTTATCGTGCGGCGCGACAAAAGCTCCGCACGTCGGGCCCCCCCCTTACAGAGACCCTCCAGCCCAGCTTCCTGCAAGAAGTGGTCGAGGGCCTTTTCCCACAGCGGGCGGAGCACACGCCGCCATCAATGGTCTTTTTGGTCGGGGACGACGAAGGCGGTGTGCCGCCCGTCAGGGAATCGGAGATAGGGGCGGTTGTTCTACGGATCCGCTCTAAGAACACCGCCCCCGGGCCAGACGGGATACCTGCCCGAGTGCTGGCCCGAGCCCTCGAACATATGTCGGACCATCTCAGGGAGGTCCTGGACGCTAGCTTGGTGTCCGGACGCTTCCCTGAGTGCTGGAAAAGCGGGAAGCTGGTCCTATTGAGGAAGCCGGGACGGCCAGCCGAATCGGTGGCGGCCTATAGGCCCATCGTGTTGCTGGACGAGGCGGGCAAACTTTTTGAGAGGATACTCTCTGCTCGCATCGTCCGGCACCTCTGCGAGGTGGGCCCCGATCTGTCGGACGCCCAATTCGGTTTTCGAGCGGGGCGTTCGACAGTCGATGCTGTGTTGCGCCTGAGGGCCGTTACCGAAGAGGCGGTGAGCTGTGGCGGCGTGCTGTTGGCGGTGTCGTTGGACATCGCCAACGCATTTAATAGTCTGCCATTTAGCTGCATCAGGGAAGCACTCCACTACCACGGGGTGCTAGAGTACCTGAGGCGGCTTGTGGCAGACTATCTTGAGGAGCGTACCGTCGTGTACGAGGACCGAGATGGTATTCTAAGGCGGCGGCCCAAGTCGTGCGGTGTTCCGCAGGGGTCCGTCCTCGGACCACTCCTGTGGAATATGGGATACGACTGGGCCCTTCGAGGTCGTCTTCCCCCCGGGCTGGGCGTAATTTGTTACGCCGATGACACATTGGTCACGGCCCGGGGGGTGAACTTTCAAGAGGCGGCGCGCCTGGCCACCGTGGGAGTCTCTTCGGTGGTCGGGCGCATTGAGGCGCTGGGTTTACGGGTGGCCCTAGACAAAACGGAAGCCCTTTTGTTTCATGGGCCCCGTCGTGGTCCACCCCCCGGCGCCTCCATCGTAGTCAATTCGGTCCTCGTACCGATTAAGGCCCAGATGAAGTATCTGGGCCTGATCCTCGACGGCAGGTGGCTCTTCGACGAGCACTTCCGACAGCTTACTCCAAAGCTGGTCGGCGCTGCCTCTGCTCTTGGGCGACTTTTGCCCAATTTGGGTGGAGCCAGCGTCGCGACAAGACGGCTATACACGGGGGTTGTTCGGTCAATGGCGCTATATGGTGCACCGGTGTGGGCGGCGGCTCTGACCGCCCAGAATAGGGCTCGCCTCTGGCGCCCTCAGAGGATATTGGCGGTTAGAGCCATACGCGGCTACCGCACCGTATCGACGGAGGCGGCGTGCGCCTTGGCCGGAACTCCCCCGTGGGATTTGGAGGCGGAAGTGCTCGCCGAAGTTTATCAGCGGACGGCTGACTTCCGGGCGGGTAGTGGCATACGGCCCCCGCCCGAGGAGATACGCGAGTGGCGTGAGGCCGCTCGTCGAGCCACGATGGCTCGTTGGTCGTTCCGGTTGGAGACTCCACGTGCTGGCTTCGCCCTCGTGGAGGCTCTCCGGCCAGTCATCGCCGAGTGGGCAGGGCGGCAGCACGGGACCCTTTCCTTCCGACTGACGCAGGTTCTTTCCGGGCATGGTTGCTTCGGGAAGTATCTGCACTCGGTCGCCAGGAGGGAATTGAGTCCCGCCTGTTACCACTGCGACTGCAGTGAGGACTCGGCTCAGCACACGCTAGCGGTTTGTTCCGCCTGGGCGGCGCAGCGTGGGGTCCTCACTGCAGTTATTGGAGGAGATCTCTCGCTACCGGCCGTCATACGCTCCATGGCCGGTAGCGACAGTTGTTTTACCGCGGTCGCAACCTTCTGCGAAGACGTAATTTCGCGGAAGGAGGCGGCGGAGAAGGCCCGGGAGGACGATATCCACTCGGACCCAATTCGCCGCCGGCGAACCGGGCGGCGGAGGCGCGCATACCAGCGCCTCATGCCGCCTTAAGTGTGGCCGCGGGTGGACGGGACGGGTTTTCCCCTCCACCCGCTATAATGGCCAGCCGCGAGGAGGCGACGTCCGCGTGTGCCGTACGTCGCCTAAAATAGAGAGTTTACCCATAGATGGTGCCCGCAGTTTCGGGCAGGCGCTAGGAGGGATCTGGATGTCGTAATAACAGCGGTTCCCGGATCCCTCCTATCTCAGGCGCAGAGTGGCACACCGTATGGTTTTAGTCGGTCCGATTCCGACACACCACCCCGCCGTAAACCCCGGTGGGGTGACGGCCCGAGGGGGTTTCCACACGTTAAAAAAAAAAAAAAAAATGTTTCGTTGATATCAACCCTTTTTAAAACTAATGATTTAATTAAAAAAGTTACTTTTACAAGATGTATATTTTACAAATAATATCTAACCACAAATATATTGTACCGGCTCTATATGTATGTCTATATGTAGCACTGACATTAGGGTTGAAAACAGTGTAATAAGTAAAAATTTAGTATCAATTAAAAATTGGTGTATTTTGAGCGTCCAAATAGTACATCAGTTTCTAGTCTGTTAGATTACCTTATAAACTGTTAAGACTCAATTGTGTACCGACAAGACGGTAAAATAGACCCAGAAATTGTAGAGTACAGGGTAAATATAAATTATCTTAAATTCCACAAATTTAAATATGACATCTACAGTATTTTATATTTCGTATTGCGGGTACATGACAGTATCTTTTTTAAGGGCCCGCCAAAGAAGTTTTACTCTGCCTGATGGAAAGGATCAATGCAATCCAATAGTTGTGATCACCATACTCATTGCGAAAGCAGTATGGTGACCCACACTATGGTGGCCTGATGCTTTTTCACGCCTCGTTTGGAAACGTAAAAGGCATGCCAGTCATTGTAGCAGTGTAAGGCTTACACACTTACTACGAAAACTGTCACCCTTGCATTAATGAGCCTCCGGTCTCGGACTCACCAACTGATGACAACAGGGCGGACGCTGTCACTTTAGGTTGGTCTTTTGGGAGATGGTAGTACTGTCCCGGTCGAGCCGGCACGTTCGTACTGACATACATGGGTTTTACACTTGTACTATATTTGGTGTTTGTAGAATAAGTTAAAAAAAAAATAAAAGCGCAAGGAATGTTGGTAGTTCCTTTTAAGCAAGGTCATTAAATGACTACATTTCCAAAAACAATCGAAAAGCGTCCCGTATTCCTAGACTTATAAATCAATTATGACGCAACATGGCTGCGAGTTAAATTTATAAATGCGTTGATGAAGTCGCGTTTGTTTCATAATCATTTTAATTAATATAACTTTGACATTGTCGCGTATCAAAAATTATAGCCCGTTCTTCACATAACTGAAATGTAAACTGCACTGTTGCTGTGACAATAAATATCAATAACTGAAGATTACAAATTATAATAACCGAATAAAATGATTAACCGAAACTTCTATTACATAAACAACCCAAACATTAGATGAAAGTAAAAAATAATTAAATTATGGTTAAAAAAAATACAACGAAAACATTATTATAAGGGTGAAAATAAGCTCGATTGCAAAAAATGTCTTTAGGGGTAATTTTTAAAAATGTTTTTAACACATTCCTAAATGTAAAATTCGTTATTTACATTCTAATACTTAGAGGTATAATTTCCTTCGAATTTAAGTGTATCCACAAATAATAAAGATACCTGACTTACTAGGTGTACCTACAATATGAAGTTTCCTAGGTTCTCCAGGACATTATCTATAGAGTCAAACCTAATGACACCGAGACTAAAAGAAATTATATTCATTAAAACAAAAAGATATTTTAAATTGAGTCAGCCATATTTAAGTAATAGTCCAATAAATAGGCTAAAAGGAGCTTGTATGCATAGGATCGGCTGTTGTGAAGAACCTTGGGGGAGGTTTATAATCAGCTGTGGACTTCTTTTGTCTGAAATGATGACGATGATAATGATAGATGTTTTTTATGGCTTTTTTTAGCGATAAAGTATTAAAATAATAATATGCCTACTACGAGTAATTACGTTATCATCTGATTATAATAGATAGGTGAAAAAATATTACGCAATATTTTAAGAGGTGATTACGATCAAATGTACTCTCGCGATTACACTGTCAATCCTATTTAATGGACTAGAGTGTCAATTAAGTATTTATTCACGTTTCTACGAATCCTCAATTTAAACTAGAAGGAATATTTATCAAAGCTTAAGACTAAAAGTAAAAAGCTGCTCAAGTCATGTATGTTGAAAGGCATAAACATTATTGATTTCATTAATTAAAATCTCGTATACTACTCAATTTCTTTTCTTTGGATAACTAACATAATGCAGGAAAAGTTTTCTAGACTATGGTCTAATATTTTATGGCGATATACCTTTTACTATTCAAGCCAGAACAGCAATAATTAGATATTCCGATATATTAACTTATCTTGACTTTTTGAAAAGTTGATATTCGCCGTACGTTACTAACCCGTTTTATTACCATCATAAGTCAGTACTAGAAGAAACGGAAGTTTGTTTTTAATTATATAGTCTACTAAAAAGGTAAACAGGAAAAGATAATTAGATGTTAATGTAGCAATTAAAAAAACAAAAGACATCGGCTAGACGAGTACATCCTTTTCTTTTAATTTTAATTTACGTTAAGGCGTTCTAGCTATCGGCTCATTTATTTTCTTACGTTAATGTTTAGTGAATACAATCTTTATAAAGTTATCACCAATTAACCGTATTTTTTTATGTAAGTGTGTATAGTGTGGAGTTCAGGCGATTGACTTGTTTTCAAGTTGTCTTTTACTTTAAGAACAAATAAATATTCACTTGAATAGTTGTTTCATTAATCTAGTAGTATCAACTTTAAGACTAGACATATTTTTAACCTATGCGTAACCTGAATATAGAGTCGAAATATAGACATCCAAGATCCACAAGAGCATAGAATATTTGGGTTTCGTCAACACGACTTATACAAATTCTCACAAGCCCAAAAGCAACCGAAAGTAATTCTTCTGTTTTTGCTGTATCTCGTTGAAGAAATGCCAGTCACGGCACCATAATATTTTCAAGTGCAATGACTCTAGGTAGCACAGGTTGCACAACTCACTGTTTAGACAAGTTAATTGCTTGTTAATTTTTTATTTATATAGTACGCACACAGTGACACACTGTATGTTCTTTGAGAAGTTTGTTTAGTACCTGTTTGTAACGGAATTTGTTTTGGTTAACGTGTCACAAGAAGTTTTATACTACACAATACGCAATTAATATTTTGTTCTGGGAGTTATATCTAAAATTGTTCCTACACTGGTGTTTGAAAAGAAATCCTTAGAACTCCGGACGTACTTTGGGTACCTATAGAAAATGATTTTAACTATTCGATATAAAGTATACTTCTTCATATCTCCATATTAGAAATTAATTGAAAATATATAATATAGATAAAACGGTCTAATGTAAACTACGATACTAGTCTATGGCTGAATTAAGTTTAATTAAACTACTAAATAATTTAACACACGCACATATGGTAATAAAATAAATCTAAATCAATGTTTGTGCTCAAAGAGTTTTTTGTGTGGCCATTTTGTAAGTATCTATGCAATAAGTAATAATAATAACAAATTGAACACATCGCTCATAGAACTAGATTTAAATAAAAAATCATATATTGATTTACTGAAGTCAGTAATAATTGACACCTGTTTCATAGTTTGATGATGCACAACGCTCAACTTGACGTAAGCTCGTGCTAGGTTCACATTTACTAGTTTTACTACAAATTGCCAATAACCTATAATAATAATTATATCCTCATTCCTCTCACACACGGCTGTCTGATTCTAAACTGGACAAAGCCTGTACTATAGTGACCAGACTGCTAAAAAAACGTTTCTCAATACATAATTCCATATTGTAGACATAGAACAAATGATCGCGTTTATCAGCCAAAAATTTATCCTGTGTGAAAATCAAACCCATGACTTCTAGGTTAGCAGTCAGGATAACGTTCAATTTAAAAAAGCATTATTTTTCTTGTTCACCAAAAAGAAAATTTACTGTTTCATCAGATCGATACATTTGTTGCTAATGAATTGTAGATAGTATAAGATATGCCACAAGCTAAGTAGGTTTATTAGATATTTCGGTATTGCGGCAATGCTAAATCCGTCTAAAGTAAACGATCTAACGTTAACAATAGTCTAAAGACATTACACTGGTTATGGCGGAAATCAGACCAACAACTGCAAAGATAGTACATATGTTTGGCTCTCGTCCAAAAGAATCCACTACATCGAACTAAAGTTTATGAATTATGTATCCAGGGGCATTGTTAACGGTCAGAGAACGATAAAAAAGAAAACTACTATATTTAAAAATTCATTCAGAACTTTTTTCGTTAACTGATATAATGATGAGCAAATCATTGCAGATAGGTTTGGATTTTAACTATTCTTACCCTCATTGGCACGGTTATATTGAGATACAACAATATTAAAGCATACCAGAATTTTAAACATTTCAAAGTATTCGCTGCATATCTCTACAAGTGAAAATACAAAGTTTATAAGGATACTACTAATTTTAAACATAGCAAATGTGAATTAATTAATATTAATTAATTAGAGAAAGTTCCTGCTAAAGTTTGCACTTAGAAAAATCAAGATAAACCGGATTTTATGACGTAGGATTTATGGTATTTACATAAATTAAGGCCAGTACAATTGTTACATAATCTTAATACCGGAATTGGTGACGTCTTTTAAATTGATGACTTTGCGTAGTGTGATAAATAGTTTCACTCTTGCGCAGGCCCTTCGTAAGTGTATCCGTTCCTTTATTTGTTTCAAAACTCATTATCATTGCATAAGACCAACCATTTTAAGACAAAGCAAGTTTATGTTGAAACTTCAATTAGTCCAAACCTATCTACATATTATTATAAGAATAGAATAACTACCTATACACAATAATATACCTATTTCTTCTAAAACAGAATGGGGACCTTTGTAAATAAATTGATTTGAATTTTAAACATCGTTTGCTTGTAAAATAGAATTCAATGGTAAATCTCTCGCAGGGCCTGGTTTTTGATGTCTAAATATACATAACGAAATATAAAAAAAACATTATATAACTAATGGATCTAACCAAAACTTGATATAGAGGAGTATAATGACTACTGACTACGCTTATCATAATTAACGTTAAAACGTGTTTTAGAAGCAACGTGTTTTACAATAAATAATATGTGGAGCAACAATATTTTACCGTACGTCGTAAACACATTTGTAATTAATTTATCATCATCAAACTTGATTAATGAAATATTCTTACACCTCTGACTCGAAGTCTTACACTTTCCATCGAAGCAAAATTAATACAAATGATGTAATTTCCTGCGAATAACAAAATACGGCGTTTTGAAGTTATTGACCTCGGAGCCATTTTTACCTTACTTACATTTGAAGTAATCATATAAATCTTCATTCCACACAATCAAGTGCCACGACCTTTGGTAAAAGTACTAACAGAGGCTTAACACTTGAATAGGCTCTCATCAATCATGAAGTTGCGCTGAAAAGGGGTTTTTATTCTGTTTGTTGCATCAAAACGCTTTCACTTACTCATAAATCATAAACTCAGAGCCGTGACTAAAATTATTTCTCGGTGAAACCAAGGACATTGCTGCGGAAGACGCTTAGATATCAGCGTTATAGCTCGACAAGTTTCGACATAAAAACGCGTACTAATTCGATGACGAGTGACGTGTCCAATCTCTTGATTGATTTGCAATATCTTTGTTTAATTTTTTATATCGGATGCAAGTTTCAAACAAAGAATGGTGAGCAGTAAAATGGTTATATTTAATCTTCACAAACTTTAAAACAGTGTATTTACATGAATATAGACTTATCTAATGTAGATTAGTTTTAAAAATAGTTTGATCTCTGTGACAGTTGTCACTAGTGCCATTTTAGAACTTATGAGGTACATTTAGTTATGATTTTTTATATTTATGTAACATATTTCACTTCATTTGTTATAAGACTGGCACGTAAAGAATGAAAATATGGGTTATATAAAATAAAACTGCTTGTAAAGTACATCATCGGTTTTTTCATTCGTAGCCATCTGTCACAGAGATCAAACTATATTTTAACAACTGTAGTTGAAATTGTTTAAATATGTTGATCCGCAAACCACAAATCTACGTGACCAAAATGTCGTAAGTTATGACAAAGATTTGTAATATGTTGAAATTGTATATAATTTTAATTATCCATAGATTATACATATGTTTTTTTTTAAGAATTTAACACAGACCACTTCTTTCATATTAATGATCGCCATGTTTTATAAGCTACCAACAGCTTTGACTTGTATCTATTAATTTAGTTACAAAATTATTGACATACAAAAAATGTAACTACTTTTTATTCGTTCACTAATACTTTCAGAGCGTTGATGGCATGTATATACGAGTAATTATGGTATAAAAAGTTGATATATAAAAACAATGTTTGTTCGCATCCCTAAAGTACTTACGAAATAAATACATATATGCTTATTATTTTATTTATTCAGTCACACAGATCCAACGCAGTGAATCATGGAACTACTCGTTTGGTGTAGAATACAAATGGTTAAAAATAAAAGGCGAAAACGTGACTCATACGTGGTATACTGTCACAACATCATAATGCGAATATGGGAAGGGAAACACCAATTCTTTATTGTTTAAATTTCTGGTAGTTAGAATAAACCAAATAATTCACTAGCGGAACGGAATGGAGTTTGGAATTGACTTGCTACTAGTTGCAGTAATAATTTGGTCACAATAAACGCCGGAATTTGTCGTATCAAATTCCTTGATGAGCAAATTACTACCCATAGAAGAGAAACTGCCTAAGACTTTAACTAATTGTATTCATAAAGGTACGAAGAATATTCCAAGACGATTAGATGATGTCAACTACCTACCTTATATCTGCATGAAGTCTGCTAATGTATACATTGCTTGACCGCATAAATCTCTTAAATATGTTTGCATACCTGTAACAAAAACAGCATTTGATTAGTTCGTTTTTAAATATTGACTCATTCATTTTATTATGAAATTCATGTGATCACAATTTCCCATGACTTAAAAACTTAATAGAATGAGCTTAAGCAGATTCCATAATCACAAAACGTGAAATTAATGACATTAGTCATTTTTCCATAAGCCAAGAGCACTCAGAACTAAATAAAGGTGGTCAATTAACTTAGAAACATTCAAGTTTTATCATGATACCAACCTTTTTGATTACAACTTTAAGAAAAATGAAATATCCTGGTCGCTGGTCACTGATTCTGATCCATAATACTTTGAAGATACACACAATCAAGATATCATATATAGTTTAAATATGTAACCAAGATTACAAAATTTAGAATGGAACATGTACTTAGAAGGTTATTGAAATTACGGGCTTATTTCGAAACTTATTTTACGGTACATTACTGTAATGCACTAAATCTATCGGCAGATCTGATACGCTATTATTAATTATAATATTGTACGCACAACTATGCTTTCACACCTAACCGAGGTAAAACAATCACTTACTAGTAATCAAAAATTGAAGCACATCAAAACTTTGTGATAGATAAGACATGTTTCAATAACAAAAAAAATGGTTTAATTTGGATTGAATTGCACTATTAGGTATGGTAGTTTTTCACAAGCAAGGTAAAATGGTCGTTCACTATGGGCTTCATAAGAAGGCTCAAAGTCACCCAAAGTCGCTCAGTTTAGTTTATATGAAAGATGGTACAGGATGGGTTAAGAATTCGTTAACATTTGAATCTAATATCTCATGTAAACATGTTATGGAAGTTTTTGGGACCGATGCTACTGGAATTTGATAGCTATATTTGTAACACATGGTTCCAACAAGATGGAGCTACTTTTCACACTTCCAATGAGGCTCTGCTGGTGTTCAAAAATATGTTTCTGGAAAACCTGATTTCCAGACGAAGCGACATTCCATGGTTATCCAGAAGTCCAGATCTATTCCCAGCAGACTTCTTTTTATAGGGTTATTTGAAGAAAAATGTCTACATCAGTAAACTAAATACACGTCAACTAAAAGAAGAAATCAACGAAGAGATGTCGGCGATCTCGCGGTCTCTTTGCCGACAAGTATTCGAAAATTTCGGTGCTCGCTTAGAAGAGTGCAAACGTCAAAACGGTGGTCATTTAGATGACGTAATTTTTAAAAAATAAATGCCAATAAATGAAAATAAACTATTTTTATAATTTATCAAATATTTTTTTTTGTAAGATTTTCTCAAATGTTAACTAATTTCTGGCTCACCTTATATATGTGTATCGATCTAATTCATCATATAAATCAAATACAACAAAATTAATTGAAATAACATAAACTATGCTACAATATTATTTAAATTGCAAACATGAATTTCAAAACTGTGATTTGAAAACTATTTCACAATGTAATATAAAATTGTATTTTTTTTTACTAATGTTTCGTTATTCCCAGAACAAAAACAGCAACCAATCAGCTTGAAATAGTTGAATGTTCTCATTTACACGCTATCACGTGTTCCGTCGATCACTCTTCATTAGGATATCAAGCCCCCAGTCACTCAGTCTATGTTACGTTTGTGTGTCTATTAAGATATCAGGGATTGTGCCAACGTTCTTAAAAGGGTAGATAACAAATTACTTCGTTGTTGATGATGTAATCTGTTGTTGATGTAGTAAACAGCAATATTTACAATATGTATCAGTTTTTACGATTGTTTGCACGATTGTTTGCTTGCACGTTTTAGATATTTCTCTTTGTTTTATAAAATGTCAGATGCAACTGATCCATTGCTAGTTACATTAGTTAGTTTTAGTCCAGCCAGATTAGATTGACGGTATACCCGCAACGTGACATTTTTCTGTCTAATTAAATCTCTATTTCTACTGCATGAGAAGAAACGAAACTAATCAGGTTCATAACCTCTGTTTCTCACACCACCATACGGGACACGGCCGGGTTACATTAACGTTAATATTTAAGTAATTGACAATAGTGTAATTAACCCGTAATTATGACGATAAGTAACGGACGCAAGTCAACATAACACTCGGAACAATGCTATACTATAAATAACAGTAGTTTCGTGAAAAGGCACTGTCCAGTTAGTCTGTAAAAATGTACAACTCAAATTTAGAAAGCACTGCTTAAGATTTATATGATTTTTTATTATTATTGCATGTAGTTACTCAACAGGGGAAAATCTCTAAGAATACGTGTTTATAGACATTGGTTAAACTATTTAGTGTCAATAAACATATGCTAACCAATGGTTATTACGGCTGATCTTAAGTCATAATGTACAAAGTGTATAAGACTCTAGAATATTCATTATAATAAGTTTCAGTATCTTATCATACGATAAAATTTATTTTGTAATATTTCATTATAATGTTTTATATAGATATCTTGTACCGTATGCATACAAAGGTAAATTTATACAGATATATCAGCTAATTCTCGGAACCTGGACTGCGTTTCCTGTTGTCCGTCGTGAAATTTTATACAGCCTCAACAAATTTGATGTAAGCGTGAGCCAACCTTAAAAGATAGACATATGCTGATGCAGCTTTTTTAAAACTCTCAAAGGGAAGCAATCATTTTCATATATTATTTTTATAAAACCTTAATCGTTTACGCAACACATAATGGAAGTTCTCAAAAGGAACAAATTTTCAAATCGGACCAGTTGTTCCGGAGATTACCATGTTCAACTAAACAAACGAACTCTTCAACTTTACAATATTTGTATAGATAATATGGATTGCATATATTTCCAGAATGTCTGTATTACTTTTATCTGATAATCACGTTCATAATAATGATGTTAGGTTCTTTTTACTTATTGTTGTGTCCATTCTAAGTGCTTTGTTGTGTTCAGAACGTTTTATGTTATAAAACAAAAAGGTATAGTGCGCATAGATTATAGCAGGAAACACCCATCTCAAACAAATTTGTATTTACGTATTTCTATAAGTTTCAGATCAAATTGATGTAAAAATGAATGAAATATATTATTTATATCCTCATAAACTAAATGTTTTCGTGGAAGTCGTATCGATCCGCGCCATCAATATCCAATGCCAAGCAATGCTTTCTCAAGGCAATCTATAGAGCTATACCATTTCCTTCGGGTTATCGATCCACTTTGGTGGGAAACTAACATCTGGCACTTTCTTAAACTGACGTACAAGCTTATATACATACTTTTTACATATTTTATGGATATATATACATATACATATTGTGTATCTCGTATCTTCTGCTCGTACACGTAGCAAAGATGATTAATATATCCATATTTCATAAAAAATAAAACCATTTTACTCCCAAGTGTAAAACTGTAAACAGCTATAATAAATGCAATATTTCATATATTACATTATTTTATTACACAATAACACTTTATACAACAGCTTGAATACTATAATTTCTTTCTAAATAACCCAAAACTTTATGTAATACTTGAATCCATGTTAAATACTGAGTTATAACTATACGAGTAGATACTGAGACAACGATAACTATCGATCGAACGGTCTTGTAATCTCTTTGATTTATTCGTACGCCCCCTGATAACTTATTGACAAACATGGTAATTCAGGGCACTTACATTTCTTAGGACATTGCAAATTGCCAACAAATTAGTTTAAGGTTACTTAGCAAAAAGAACGTGACATACATACACTAACCTTTTTAATCCCTAAACCGGCACAAAGAGGTGTATTAATACGTCAATATTTGTAGTTCCTCTTACGTAGAGGGCATACTTATAGCCGTCAATTGAGTAAATAGGTATATTTCTAAATTATATATATACGCATTATATATATATTCGTATATATATGTATATATTAAGAGACAATATGTACGTATTTAGTATTTATATACATATAGAATTTGAAATTTTTCTTTGGCTGTCAAATGAAAAATAGAAACATGAAATTGTTAGATAAGATTAGTAACGACTAAACAAAGGGTATTGTGCACACGATCTCGATCATGGGAAGATGAATGATTATGATTCATAATATTTCATCATCAATATCAAATGAGAAAACTTTTAAAAACTGTGTTTTTTACTTTTAAATATTGAACGAGATAAATCATTAACTGTCTGAATACTTTGAGAGAGACTTTATTCTTTTTCTTTTCTTTTCTTTTAAAAAAAGACAACGCCCGCATTAGGAATAAATTCTGTGTCGCGGGGGACTTTACAAACATACAAGAGACGGACACAAAGAATACCCAGACTCAGAACAACAATTTCTGGATCATACAAAGTGTTGTCCCATGTAGGATTTGAACCCACAACACTCAGCGTAGTGGAGAGCGGCGTGGCGACCGCATAAACCACTAAGCCAATCGAGCAGTTCTATGTCTAAGTGTTCATTCACGGTTGTCTTTTACTATCAAAGGTGCATTTCTCTTAAAACGTGGTTACCTTACGTGTCTGTAATGTGTACAGAAGTGTCTTTCGATATACATGACTTAGGAATGTTACAAGTCCATCTACATGACCTGGTTCTCAGGTATAGCACACCTTTATTAGGAGTTATATCGTTTTCTTACTTATGGTAATTGTTAACGCAGATATAAATTAAAAAATAAGAATATTAAGTGCTTTGCTTGAAAGTTTTATTTACCGTTTAAGTATATTTAAACCATGAATCATTTACCAATAAATAAGTAATATTCGATCTAAATACATAAATTGTTGAAAATTGTATTTAGCGGTATTGTTCATGCCGTGTTCCCTTTGTGTGTATAAACAAAAATCTTGTAGAAAACTGGCAGGAAATCGACTGCAAGCAGTAAAATGTTTACCAGCGCAGCTTTCAACAATAATTTTACCACAATCGTTTAAATGACTTCAGCTGTAACAATAGATAGACATTGTTCAAATCAGATAGTAGCGTTTATTGCATGAAGCAAATACCTCAGAATCAACTGAATGAGACTTAGATAACAAAATTCCAACAAAATAGCCAGCAATCGATGTAATCGTGTTATTACAAAACATGATTTTACAAAGTTATTACAGAATAAAATTAGTTTGTCAGACTCCAACGAGTGTTAGCGATTTATTGATGCTATCTACTAAATTGAAGTATACATTTTTATACATTTTTTTTCGTTTGACTTTTCTTGTCAATTGCAAAAGATCTTTACTGATTGCTTTGAATTTTTAACATAATATTATATTTCTAGGCTGCGGTTCAATAAGTAAATTATATATCTTTTGCTATCATGCTGCAATGGAATCGGTCAAGTAAGGTATTAGAAGAATCTTAAGGTATTAGAGACAATACAATACACTACAAAATACAATTAATGGGACACTATTATTACTTCCAGTGGCTCGAAGGTGTTTTTCATAATATTTTACACCTAAACAATTGCATTTTGTAATCTCAGAAGGTAATTAAATATTCGAACAAAAATAGAAAGCAAAAGCAATTAAAACACAAAAAGTAAAAAGGGCACAAGTCGCAACAAAATAATTATTTAATTGGTTCGATGTTCGAGATAAAGTACATTTACATACTTATCTGATTTAAAAGGTGAGAGTGTAGCAGACAGATAAAAATCTATAAAGAATGCGAGAATGTTTATTTTAGGAAAGAATGCTTAGGGTAAATTTACTAAGACTCCATTCTACTGCTTGTTACCGATCTGAAGCTCGCCTCATCATCATCTCATCATGCCTCTTAGTTCTTTTATGAAAGTTTTGAAAAGCATCGTGATAAAATTTCTATGGTGAGATATAGATTTACGGAATACTTTATTCAAAACGCTCGAATTGTAAGCAGTTTTTTATGTTTTATAAACTGAAAATAACACACAACCATTGAATTAAAATCAATACCCAGTGTAGGAACGTGAGCTTTAAGCGTCAATGGAAACGTTTTGAATTACCACATCCGAAACATATTAAAAACATTTTCTAAGAAACTTAAAAATGTTGAAATAATTTTGTGAAAACTTATGAGACAGTTTTAGAAAATATTGGCCGCCTATTTTCAAAATTCTAAAATCTAAATTCTTTGCATATAATCTCAACATTATTACTGCACTCAGTAATGATTTTATTGCAATTGTTTCGTAAATGTAGGAATGTAAAATAAGGTAAACATTTTAAAATCTGTTATGTCAATCGTATGTTTTCATTGGTTAAATGTGTGTGACCGCCATATATATATTCGTACATAAGGTAATTTATCGTTCCTTTTGTTTGTGCTTTTTTATGAAGAAGGTTAATTCACCGGATGGTTCTAAACGCCCGTTAAAACTATATCATTGGGTTAATTGCACTGTTACGCCACACCTTGTGTCTGTCCGCGTCTATTCTTTTTGGACCGATAGAGTACAATTGGTTACGAAATGTAACCGATAACATCACAGTTTCAAGATGTTTTGATGACGAAGCTCCACAGTTGGCTAACAAAAAGCCGGGTTACGTAAATACAGTTTTGTCGCTGAGCTTTCTTTCAAACTGGTTTTCTTTTATACAATGATATTTTGGTTTAGTTTAAAATGAATTTAGTTTTACGATTTGAGTAGCTTTACTGGGTCATAAGTATTCTATTTCACGTTAGGTACGTAACGTTACGTGCTACACACAAACAATTTTCCTCTTATTTTTTCAGTGCATAAATACTTCTCAAAAAGCTCGACTACTAATATGTTATGTAAAATAAACATATTACATTTACGAGTCCACGTGGTCATCGAACGCGTGACTTTGCTATGTTAACTTTTTATTAGCACCTCAGCAATAATTTTTAAGATCAAGTTCACACACTACGCTGACATGCATGAAATGTCAGAAAGATTAGGCCGCCCACTCGTTCCAAAATACTCCAATGTATTGACAAAATAGTGTACAAATATTGATGTAACGTTAAAGATTAATTTCTGTGTGGAAACTGGAATTTAACGGCTGGTAAACGCGTTTGTTGGTAAGTGCGCGCGCGCACGGTAGCCAGTCGTGACTCACGCCACGCTCAGTACGGTAATGTGGACATGTTAATTGCTATACATCCACGGCCTATCTCACAAACAATTGTAGGGAGGTGTTTTTGTACCTTATTGTGATGGTAATGCTGTAAACTAATGGAAATGTTACGCAATACCGTAATTTCATGTTGTACAATGTTACTGGTAATATTTGGAATGCTTTTATAGAAATAAGATGTGATAAACCACATACTTATTCGTAGATCTTAAAGGTATCTATTTAGATCCTTTAAGATATTTTTAAACTTAAGTCGTGTTGGACTAAAACAATCGACTTGCTAAAATTAAAAAGTACAATCCGCAAAATAAATAATGTTTAGAATTAAATATAGCATTTATCTCAACGGTACGAACTGCAATTATGGTATCCTTTACTGAGTAGGTGCTATTACTAGTTCAAACAATTTACGTCATCGTAAAGACGGTTTAAAAATTTCATTAAAAACTAAAAAGAAACATAAGACACCGGAATACATGTTTATAGGCCTATTGATAGTAAAAGAAACAATTTTTTCAACGATCGTAGAAGTGGGGACATAATATTCAGGCACGTCTTCACGCCTACATCGATTGTACACTGAAGGAGTTACATTTAGAGAAATAAAATAAACCACAGAATAATTATTTAGTTTTGAAGACGTAACGTAAAAATATCCTTGCTTAAACAATAAAGGCAGCTAAATTAGGTTTTTCTATGACGTTTAAAATTTGGTTATATGAGGTTAATTTTTGCATACTAGTAGATAGAGTAGCATAACGCCTATTTACTCTAAAAAAAATTAATTGTAACACCTTTATATACTACGTTTAAAGCAAATAAATATATTATTATTATTTAATTGAAAAGACATTATCTTGTCAGCATCAATGACGTAACAATAAGTGTTAAACAATAAGGAATTTCAATAATCTCGGGTACTATGCGATGAGAACAAACAAATTATATCGCGTGAATTAATGTGTTTTGATAACTGATGCCAGAGTTAAAGGTCATAAGATAGTAACACTGCATTGCGTTCGGATATGGCGTGGGTTCATTCATCAATACATCGCTCGCTCTAAATTTAATAGCGATACGTAACACTGTTATAGTTGAGCGACGATTATAAAACACGCATACTCTAGTACCAACTATGTGCATTGTGATTAGGTACGAAGGTATAGGTGAATGCTGGTAACATTAGGGATAAGTGAGAAATGAAAAGTGATTAAACGATATAATTCTTTTAAGTCAGAATAGAATCCACAAACATTGAGATGAAAAACAGGTGTTAGGGTCTCTTAATTTTTGCATTATGCGTGCAAACATCTCCAACTATAAAATGATTGTGAACATTACATAATTATTTGTCCAGGTTGAAAATCAGTCAATTTAACATGCAATCGGACAGTACATCTAATATTAGATACACTTAACAAGTATAGCTGTAATTTGCAAGGAAGACAATAAGTCTACTAAAAATATGTTAAGAATGATCATAATCGATCTTGCGTTTCCTACATCTTAAAGCAGTTCGTTTCTCATAGCTCAACGCTCTTTTATCAAGTTCATCGTCATCACGAGCTCTTGTCACGAAACCTTGTCTCATCTCCAAATTTTCTGAACTCTGTGATATACATATAATCTCCTATGGCAACAACGTATATCGTCTATACGTCTATACACTTTTTATTGCTTCTCTAAATACTGTTAAAAAAGCAACTCTGAATCAACACGAGCATTAATTTGAACACTTTATTGAAATTGTAATAGAACCATTTACAGTTAGAGGTGTATCATTTCTAAACTTTGAGTAGAAATGGGCGTGGTCTTGTGTTGCCAAGCACTCAAGCGCACCGCGACCCAAGCGTGGTTCCTGGCGATAAATCTGCAACACCGTTACTTTAGCGACACAATTGATCGCGAGAAAAAAGAAACTGTTTGCTATTCGAGACTGATCTACATGTATTCTAATGGACGCAAACGTTATCTGGGACGAATTTAGCTCCTTTATGTTTTAGTGGAGCGCAATTTATTCAACACTAACTTTTGTTGTTGTCTGCTTCCACGATATTCACAATACTGAGAGAGTGCATTGTAAATTAAAATATTCAACCATTATTCTATGCATCATTTTTTTTTAACCTTACACATCTCACACACGACTGGTCTCACTCATTCCAAATTAGGCAGAGCTTACGCTATTGTAACCAGGCTGCTGATAAACATACTTCAATATTTCTAAATACATAGATATTACCTATAGATAAAATCCACCCAGACACCGAACAAATAATCGATCTCATCACACAAATATTTGATTCAGGTCGTGGGTTCCCTATTCAGACAGAGAACCCACAACCTAGAGCTTCGTAGGTAGAACTGTCATATCGTTATTGCCTTTATCTTTCCTTAAAATTCGGGTCATAAACACCATAGACTTGTTGGCACCTTTTTTTTAACGTGTGGAAATCCCTATGGGCCTTCGCGACACAAATGCAAGACTTGATATAGACTTCAAATATAAACAACATAAAACAAAAAGCGCTGTGTTTATCAAGTTAAGAGCTTTGTCGATAATACATCTTCATGATCGATACACGTCATACAATATGTACAAACAGTGGACCTCTGACACGACTGCACGCGTGTGCCTCACCGCGGGCGGCGCGCACGCCGTTTTAGGTCAAGGCAATACTCGCCAGGGATCGCAAGATTATTACAAATTGCACTACAATGCAGTCGCTATGGTTCTTTTTAGTCTACCCTAATGTTCAGCAAATGTACAAGTTATTGTTATAAACATATTTTACTTTAAGTATGACTAGATGACGCTCAAATCAT
Organism: Hypercompe scribonia; assembly: GCA_949316085.1. Lineage (NCBI taxonomy): Eukaryota > Metazoa > Arthropoda > Insecta > Lepidoptera > Erebidae > Hypercompe > Hypercompe scribonia. The sequence continues at coordinate 5,213,024 of OX438972.1, read as the reverse complement.
TGTGTAATTTCAGATTTCAGTAGTAGATGCAGTTCTAAATGTAATTTTGGTTCAATTTTCCTAATTCCAATGACTTCAATTTAATGTCTTAAAAATATTTTAGGGCATTGTACCTAAAATTTAGTAGAGAAAAAGAAGTTATATATGTTTTATATTATTTGAAGAAATGTACTTCCTAATTTACATGAAAATCAAATCAAATACAACTTGTGCAAAACGAACACTAAAGACATACATACCATAAAAAGGTTTTTTTCTTATTTGAGTTCCGTTTCTCTGTTACAGTGATAGAAATTTTCTTTGGACAAAATAAGATTACTAGAACTGACTGATGCATTAAAGCATATAAATAAAGTAAATATTGCTCTTACATTTTGATTGATTGTTACCATAATGTGTAAAACGCAAGATTTTATTTGCAACATCTGTTGGCAACTTTTCAATACCGAGATTAAGCTATAAAGTCAATCAAGTACACCTTAAAAGAACATTATTGCCGAGATAAATCAAGATCTGAGGTAACTCGTAGGTAGTTGAATCATTATCTGTACTATGACTTTGAGTGGCGTACATCTGTTTTGGAAAATGATTATTCTAAACATTCGTGTCTGCCACAGCGTAATGTTTACGGATCAAGTCTTTTAAGGTATGCAATTTTGCACTAATATCATAATTAGTTTTTGTTGCGGGTTTTCTGCGACCAATTATACGTATCTTAATGTTTTAAAATTGACATATTGATATTTTTAGTACCGTAGGATTTCAAAAGAAACAATGTAAAGTTATATTACCACCCATAATACAAACAGTGAGATAACCACTGTATCAGTCGTGGGAATAGTAACAATTCAAATCATGAGAATGGTCAAATGTCGTGATCACTGAAGAACACGACGGATCTGAGTAGTGACGTTGTTGATGGATCTGAGGACAAATGGACATGATAAATTTAAAATTTACTTTACTTAAAGTTGCTAGATTATATTAATTAAAATGTACTGTATTGTTGTACATAAAATGTACTGTATGTATTGTATCAGTCCGTGTGGTGACGGACTAAGAATACCGAGTGTCACCACCTCTATTCATTCTATAGATGTCGTAAGAGGTGACTAGGGCAGCAAACTACCAAGTACACCATCGGCGCAAAGAGAAAGCAAACTTGAAAAAAACCCTATAGTAAACCGTCTGGCTAGCGTGGTATAGTAGGCCAATACCTTTTTAAGTAGATGCCAACGTCAGCCACAGTAGACTGTTAAAGATTGTTGATGTGATGTCTGGTAGGTAGTAGAGCCACGCTAATTTCAGCACGAGTGGGTCGGCTCGACCGGGGCAGTGCTACCCTCCCACAAAAGAACAACCTAAAGCACTATCCGTGTTGTCGTGTTTCGTTGGTGAGTGTGAGACCGGAGGCCCATTGATGCAGAGGTGACAGTTATCGTGGCAACTGTGTAAGCCTTACACTGTCACGATGACTGTCATACCTTTTACGTCCCCAAGCGGGGTGCAAAAAAGCATCTCACAAGGCCGCCATAGTGTGGGTCACCATACTGCATTGTCTGCATTTGTAATGAGTATGGTGACCACAACTCTTTGATTCTATTCTTGCTTTCCATCAGGCAGAGTAGAGTCACACTGGCAGACTCTTAATATAGAAAAAAAAAATGTGATGTGTTTTTAGCAATAAATGCAATTCTATCCCTAGAACTCTACAAATATTTATTGTAACTCTAGTGTTCTTATTTTAAATGTAAAATATGACAATTGCATTGCCGATACTAAAATGTATGGAGGGTGTATACTTTAAATAACAACCGTGGGAACAAAGACGACAGGTGATATACCGACTGTCGGGGACGCCATGTGTAGTCACGGGCCGTGAGTAAGGTAACCATCGTGCAATGGAAGGGGAACATTCCTGCACTGTGTAGAGGGTGTGCGCCGGAGTGTGTCTCTTGTGCAAGTGTAAAACTTTGAGCGTCTTACATTCAGACATTTTAAAAGTTACAAGTAACAAATATGTATATAATAAAAAGGGTGCTAATAGTGGTTTCTTTTTTAGATATGAGACGAAAATCTTTTTTTACATAGAAAAGAATCGAAATACGAATAATTTATGTTATTACTGACTCTAGACGAAACAGATAAGAAGCGACTTAATAAAAGTTATATTCAATACGAAGATACACTAAGTGTTCATTTGCATAACCAGCACTAAAAAAATATTTAATGCTAGTTTTATACGAGGGAACGATTATTTGTAAGTAAATATAATTTACTTACAAATAATCGTTCCCTAGTATAAATATACTGCAATCATTTGTCATCATTTAGGCACATGCTTTTTTTAATGTGCATAATGCGTTCCTCGCAATAAAAATATGAAGCCCCACCATAAAAATTAAAGGGCAGATCTCTGACAAAGTTTGAAGAGTCCCGTGGGTAGAAAAAAACAAATCCAGTTTTATCTCTCTGCAATAGCGAAACAGCTTTTTAGACATGATAAATGAGTTCGAATATGCATATTATTTTTTTTAAGTTAATTTCTTTTTTATAATAATTATTATTTCGTAAAATATTTATGTTTATTATGTTTACACGCCTTAACTGCTTTACCAAAATTTACATTAGTAAAATGATTTCATTCAAAAAACAGTTTTTCCGAAGAATATCTCACTGCTTTCTTTCTACATTAACAAGAGTGAAGTTGTAGCAAATTCCAATAGCGTAAGTTCTACAAAATATACAGTACCATATGTACCAGTGTATTAAGTAAACAATAAATTATTATTATTATTATTATTATTATTATATAAATATACCTTTATATGATGCAGATATTATGTGAGCACACAAAATCGCAACTTATTATTATCTGAAGCCAGATAGATATGATTATAGTTTTGGTAATGTTTCAAATCTAACAACCAAAGTTAATGTCCAGAAACTAAATTGTCCAAAAGCAAATCCCGTGAGAATGATCCGACGTAATAGCATAAATATACAGCCAAAGGGTGTAAAGTGAGGGAGTGCGATTACCGCCCTGATTCGAACAATAGGAACAATACGCATGCGCTTGCATTGTACGTATTTGCCAGATCTTTTTTATCCAACAAAGCAATACGGGTCACGGTGTACAACCAACAACAATATAGTGATGAAATTAATCATCTTTTTTAGATTTACATCATTCTCGGTTAACGATTATGAAACTGGTGGTGACTGGATTTGCTTTGTTATCGTGGAGTCACATTTCAAGTCATTACTCAAATGTGGTTCAACGAAACAACTATCGATACTTTGTCCCTGATCATCATATTATAAAATGAGATATTACGTATGTGTATTTATGACAAAGTAACTGGTAATCGCAAAAGTAAAGTAAATTTTATTGATCTTCCTCGAGATGACTTACGTAACCGTGAACTTCGTTGTCAGTTCTCTGACCACTTAAACGTTTACCTGTTATACAAGTTATAATAATCTCTCTTCTTCTTTCACTATTATTAAGAAATCGGTTTAACAATGAGTAATTATGTACTTTTGCACACAATTATAAAGGTATATTTCGTTTTATGATTGAATAACCTGGCGAGGGCAATTAAATATATTAATTAGTTTCTTCGATGTTTCTTTAAATGTACTTTCCAAAAATTGCGTAAACATTACTTGACACAGTATATGCATACCTTTTGTTTGCGTTAACAGCTAACTGTATTAGATAAAATATAAATATACACACTGGAGCGCAAATAGGTAAAAGCATAAACGTGCAAAAATTATTGCAATATAAATTACGAGTATCTGCATTGCGTAAGTACATATATACATATTATATATTTAATGATGAAGTCTGAAATTGCATTTTCTGTTAGTCTTTAATAAACACATCATGTATGCGGCTCTGTGCGTCGGATGCACGCTTCACTTTGGCACACGCCTGACACGCGTTCTCTGCCCTCCTGCCCTCTCCATACACTGTCTACAACCCTCTGAGGGACAAAGACCCTCTCCGGTCACCCTAGTACCGTAGTCTGTAATAAATGCAGGATGCACACCCCAATTATTTCTTAGTACATGTAGGTAGTGTAATGTATTTCTTTTTGCAATGTTAGAATACTAAATAGATATTTATTAAAAAGCGTTTCATGTAATTAACACTTATAATTCCTTATTAGTTATCTATTAATGCTAAAATTAAAATGCGTGTTAGTAATACCCCAGTTTTACCACTTGTTGCCAATGTAGAAAAAAATATTACTCTGAAATTAGGTTTCTTTTTCTTATAAACTCAGATATAATCCAATTATATAGTATATTACGCAAGAAAACAATACAAACATGTTACAATTTGAACATAACGGCCCACAATATCAACAGATAAATATTTGCTAATAGTGATTGCGATAAATAGATGCCAAACAATGTTACACTAAGCTAGAAAATAGATGTATGTCTATTTAAATAATTCCGCAGTAGAATAGCTATCGAAAATCCAAGCGGCTTTGCAACAAGTCTCATCGCTTCATAAACCTATAGAATACGAAAGTTATCACGCTATAAATTTTCTCTACTATTATAATAAAATAGCCAATAAATTGTCGAGCCGTAGCCACATAATATATAGTTTCAACAGAAGGGGGACTTTCTACAACCCTTCATATTTCAAAGTTATTTCTGACATCGTGTAAAAGGACTTTTACTTTTAATATTGCTCCATACATGTTTGGAGACACTTTAATAGACTCTATTCACTATATATGAAAAAGATGAACTAAATCATTTTAGTATTACAAAATATAATTAAATTTCAATACATTAGTGCTGACCGTCTCTAAAAGTTATAAGCTGTTTTGCTATTCATTAAATCTTTCCGTCTCAAGAAAATGCCGTAATAGAAATGGTTTAACGTCTAAGGCATGGTGCAGATCTTAGGTAGACTAATACTTCAGCATTATGAAATATATTGAAGAGGTAAAAATGGTGTCTTCCGTAAATAGACATAAACAGTACTATCCTCCCACAGAAGACCAACCTAAAGTGACAGCATCCGTGCTGTCGTGTTTCGTTGGTGAGTGCGAGACCGGAGGCCCATTGATGCAGGGTTGACGGTTATCGTGGTAATAGTGTGAACCTTACACTGCCACGATGACCGTCATGCCTTTTACGTCCCCAAACGGGGCGTGAAAAAGCATCTCACCAGGCCGCCATAGTGTGAGTCACCATACTGTATTGTCTGCATTTGTAATGAGTATGGTGACCACAACTCTTGGATTCTATTCATGCTATCCATCAGGCAGAGTAGATCCATTTTAACAGGCAGTTAATGTAAAAAAAAACTGAGAGATGCAATTTCAATATACGCTATAACAATATTCTACAAGGTTCGATATGAGTATTAAGATAAGAGTATTTGTAAGATAAATTCGAGTTGGTGAATTGACTTTTTTTTTCGGGTTGTTAGCTCTAGATCAGGACGAGAAATTGATGCAACACATGCAATATTTAAAAAAGATAGGGGTGAACAGGGGACCTTGGTGACTGAGGGGGACGGCTCAGATGATTCTATTTGCATAACAAAACCGTAATAACGGACTTTAAAAGGCAGGACTACATTTTTTAATAACTTTTTAAATAAAATCGATTTACTACATAAGCAATCGATTTAAATTCCCTAACCATAAATAAATGCATTTTTTTTAAATTCACTAACTGTAAAGTACTCAACGAGTTTGTTTTTCTTTTCATCAATATTTGCGTTTTACTTATTCTTTGTGCTTCCTTATGTAAATTTTTATAAGGACGGATTAAATATGGTTTCAAAATCATTAATGTTGTCATTTGAATTTCTACTGCAAAAGAAAAATATGGTTTTATGTGGGGGTAAATGAGCAAGCTAGTCACTTAGGCTCCCTCTACGGCTATGATGGAAATCCAGTAAAGCTAACTAATTTAGTCAGAAAAAATACTCTTCAACGGTTGTGTCTTGTGCATTTAAAAATAATTACAACACAATATGTCGTCAGAAATACATCAAGAAAATGTTGATTTTGTGACTTAAGTCAATAAGATGTCGTTACAAAAATATTGGCCTCTTACCTCCCTACAGCAACAAACAAACGTTGGGCACATACATATGTGTGTGTTACTGCAGCGGAAGTGTTGTGTGCGTATGCGCACTGGAGTACTATTAATGTACACCGTTTGTATCCTGCCGCACTCGCCATGCCAATAACTGTACATTGTTGTATACTACATCACATGTTGAACGTTCAATTGATTAGCCACAGGCAATACATAATTGAAATTTCTATTCAACGTTTGAATTAAAATCATTTGAAATTAATGTATAACAAAATTTGATTGTATAAAGATAATGGTCAAGAACATAATAACACAAACTGTTTTTATTCTAATCGTATGAATGTAGGTACATGTTACCTGATAGTAAGCAGTTACCAGCAAGTATTGTAAGTTGTGGAATGGTCGTAAAGCGCGAAATTCATTCTGTAAAAAACTCTTAAATCTTTTGTTTAGTGTTATTATAAAATTAGTCAAACACAAAAAGAAATAAATATGACAACCAACCGGAAGTCCCGGGTTGCAATACTATCGTGTGTCAATATTTTTGCCAGGCCTGTTGTCTGTGTTGGCCTGTCGCTTACAACATGTGTGAAATAATAAATTATTATATGACGTAAAATACTTGATACATAAAGAGTTTGCGTCTATGGAGAAATATACAGAATATAGTTAAAAGTTATAGAAGAAACACATCGTAGCGATTGACACGCAAGTAAAAGATATTAATAAACACAATGATAAGATATTGCCAGAGCATGAATCGTTATCGTAAATATTCATACGTGAGATAAGCATGATCGATGTTTTGAAAACACTACTGGTTGGTTGTGCAAACACACGAAATGCGACAATAGCCAACACTGACACAAACTATTGTGGGAAAGAAGAAACAATGAGAACATTTTTGAGGTGTCATATTTGGGTTTTTGAAAATTGAGCCAACGCCTGATAGAAGCGGAGAAGCTGTACTGTCTAAACTAGTGAGATAGTAACTTGACTGAATAAAAGCAACTATTGTATAGTTGCTTCTATTCAGTAGAAGAATACATTTAAGCAAATCACACTAACAGATACAAAAACTAAACACAATAACAAATGATGCCCCTAAACACATACAGACACTATACCTAACCACATCAAAAGATACTTCACCTAAACAGACATACACTTACACAATAACAGTCGCATGAAATAAAAATAATAATAACGATGTGGATATGGAAATTCATTTAAGATATTGAACTTTTCCACGATAATAAAAATTATTCAACTGCTTACTTTTTAAAAATTTTAGATATAGTAATTAATTCCAATGTTTAGCATTTTATTTTAATTTTCATAATTTATCATGTATCTAATAATTGTATAAAAATATATGTAATATGTATAAGTAATATATTCTCTCAAATTTGCAATGCCTGGAAAGGGCTACTGAGTTGAGACAAACTATTTTACAAGATCTCATGTACTCGTACACTTAGCAATAAAGATTTTGATTTAATCTCGTGATGTCGTTCTTATGCCTTTAAAATAGGAGTTTGAACTTATACCAAGGGATTGAATACTCAAACGATAGTCCATTACAAAGTATTTAAAAACAGGTGAAGTGATATTTATCTGTAACTTGCACATTCAAAACAATAAAAAACAAACTAGTACAGACGTCTATGTCCACATAGAAATTCTTACTAACAAATTAACCATATGCTGATTAAAGCAAAAAAAGATTCTTTTAAAAAACTGATTAAGTTGATAAAATTGACCTTCACGCTAATACATGAGAACATAAGCGTAGTTTATAAAGGGTAAACACTGAAAGGTTAGAGGGCTCACAAGGGAGGTTTTACAAGCTCCATGTATAAAAATATTTAAAATATCCTGAAGGCGTGTGACCACAAGTCACACTCTACTGAGCACAAGCATGAACAAAATGGGTCATGAAATCTCAAAGGAACCATTTAGGTGGAAAGTGACGATGAAAACACTAGGTGTAACATAATGGGATAAGGTCATTTTAACGTGGCCTTTATGTGTATAAATAGTATATGTACAGTGCGCTATAATTAGGTTAAGTTTGACGGTGTCTAATGTAAAGCTCCTTATTCTAATTTCTACACAAGCCTAAGTAATCTTTATTTAAAGTTAAATAAAAACTTTACATTACCTTAGGAATCAAGTAATAAATTACTAACTAGTAGTTAGTGTGAATTACTCGTACTTAACATCAAAAAGACTGTCATATCATTGTACTAGTACACAATGAATTCAAATTTCATTTTAAATAAATTACGTCCTTGCAGCTAACCTTTCAATCAAAGCATAAAATTCACGGACGTTCAATAAATCAGCCATCATTTGAATAGTTGTTGACTAATTTGTATATTCCCGGCCATGTCCCGCCCCGTATAATTTGTAGCCCGCATGTCAACGGCTTTGGTTCTGATTCAATGGAAATTGAATAAGTGGACTCGCTCACGATTGTCAACTCGATTGTGTACCATAGTATATTCGATAAGGAGATAATGCGCGCAACATTCCAACGATAACAAGCAAAATGGCAAGAGAAAAATAGTAAACATGCTTGTTGTAGTGTTGCTGCATTCTTTTGCTGATTAAAGATTAGTTTTATTGCCCTCGCAATTCGCTGTGAACTACAGCAGAGTTTCGTAAGTACTATAAGGTACCCACTGCAATGTAAAGGAAAATAAATACTTATAGAAATATTCCAATTGGCTTCCACGAAGCTACCAAAGTTATATGATCAATAAAAGGAGACAAGATAAGGCTTGTAGGGATTATAGCGTACACAATCTACAATAAAGATACTGATGCGAATAATTTAAGAGACTTAACCACCAGGGCAAGTCAATATCAATCTGAATAATAAAATGTTCTCATTTTCTCTAAGCTTGTTCCCCTTGACATTCAATCGATCGTGTAAATGCAAACCATGTACTGTTTTACGTCCCTGCGTCTATCTGAATAACAGAGATGAAATAGTTTGACTGTTATTTAACTGTTGACAATTGCGAGTATTGGGTATGTTGAAACGTTCTTTAGGTCAAAGACAGGTCAAAAGATGTGGTATTGACAAGGTGAAGGTTAATTTTTTGCAACAATAATTATGACGAACTTTACTAATAAAAATGATGCAACATAAATTCTAATACAGCATCTGACCTATGCAATATTGGTTTATTTACAGCGAAGAGTAAGTAATTGCGGACGCTCTACTTTCGGATTACGACCTGATTAATGGACGGCATTATACAATTATAAATTGGTTAGGAGAGCAAAGTAATTAAACGTCGTTAATCAATTGACACAGAGTGGGTCAGTGAGAAGACATTTCTATTCTTTTTGATTTTCAAAACTCTGGCAAAGATGATTTAAAAATTTGTACTTAAAATCAAATTATTTCTCGGTTTATCCGATATAAATGTGTATGTGTGTAATAAAGGAGAATGGCAGATCCTGTACCGCCAGCTATGTGGTGGATGGTTGTAAATTTGTACTTTTTAAATAGTGAATCGTCCGAACTTTGTTAAAAGAAAATACTTATATATTATTCTTCTTAAAAAGTTGTTATAACTGAGATATATAAACGTTCTTGTTTATGTCAACAGAATGTATTATTTCCTTTTTTAAATTTGCCATGCCTAAACTCTAGTTACCGTGAAACAAGATGGCGTAAAATATTTTTACATTACTATTAAATAAAAATAACATTAAAAACACTATAATATTTAAATCTAAACCACAAACTGCAATAACTATTTAACACAAAGTTCTAAAAATCCACGCATTAAAACTGTTATTGTCGATGATATTACGAGCCAAATAAATACATCAATAATCAATATGGTTAGATACGCAAGGTGGTTAAGAAAATCCCATATACGCCTGCCATTGTCTTTAAGCGTCAATGCTATTTTATTTACTAAATTAATAAAGAAGTTTCAAATTGACACGACCAACATAAAACATTGATAATCAACAATGGAGCAATTTCTTTTTCGATAGAAAAGCTGCGTTGCGACTTTCCGTACTTATTTTATTTTATGTGTAAATTATGTTTTGATAGTTCCTAGTACTATCAAAGACGATTAGATTCAGAATTTTGCGTTTGATTGCATGTACTAACAATAAATAATTACGATTACAGAAATTCTGAGAAATGTATGCCTGTGATATGAACCTGACCTCACAAGAATGCCAATTACACACAACATTACTCGGGCATTGTAGAGAAAGTGTGCAGTAAAAAATAAAGACCCACAAACACGGTCTGCATATCAATCGATGTGTGAAGATAGATAAGGCTCCGAACATTATGGCTGACGCATTGTGACAAGCACGGACCAGACACTGACGGATGCTATGTGTGCAAAAAACAGAAAAACAATCGAACGTTATTTTTGTGTTTATTAATGATCAAGTATTACTATACTATAATGTAATTCAAATGTGCAAATATCTAAAATGTAATTCAAACATATCATGACCTCGGATCACACAACTCACAAAAGATACTATCTGACAGTGCGTGATGTTTGACCGAGAACTTGAGATCCTAAGGTTGGCATGCAAATTCTTGATTTCTCGATAAAACGACCTAGATATAAGACTGACGGTTTGGATCGCTATTAAATAATTAACTGACTAATATATAGAGAAAAAGGAATAAAACAACAGATGCTAACACTCCGCTGATGGTATAATTTGCGTCAAGAACACAACATAAATAACTCAAATATTTATAATAACTAAACATTAAAATTGTTTTATATATGTATAAGGATACATAAGGATAGATATATGAATATATGAAATAGTTTCAATACTGCTATTCCTCAATAAGCTGTTTGTAAATTTTAAAAAGTTATATATTATATTTTATTCACAGTAAATATTATTGGCAACTCCAAGTACTTGCCATTACGATTTACATACACACAATTTATTCTGGGTGAAATAAAAGCTCTGAATCAAATATTCAAATATTTTGGCAACCGTTTCTAAAAAAATAAAATTAAATCAATGCATGAAACAAATATTTACGGTTATGTTACTCTAGTTATTTCTGTTGTAACTCATAATTTCTGCTGGTTGGCTTCACTTCAAGTATATTTTAGTGAAACGTGGGATATTTCGCGGATGTCAAAACTTCGTAATGTATGTGATTTAGTGTTTAGTATAGCAGCCTGAGTGAGGGAAATTGATTTCTTTTTTGATGGTTTATAATTTAAAAATGAAACTTTGGAAATAATCACTTCATTAGCTAGTATCAAACCGTCGTGTTTTCATTGACCTTGTGTCGTATCATATTGTGACGTAGTATGCAATATAGAAAATTACATCTTTAGGCAAATGTACTTTAACGTTATTTCGTGTAAGAAATTAACTGGCATTAAAATAAGCGCAGAGGAAATACTGAGTGGTCGGTTTTAGTAATACAACAGTAAAAACGTACTTTTTCATTTCAAGTTAGGTACATAGATATGCCATTAAGAACTATTTCCTTTTTTAAATACAAAAAAAAAAAGAAAATATATTGTGATAAAACACTGACCATAAATAGAGGTTAGTATTTATTCATATTAATAGTATCTCTACCTTACGGATTTATATTTAAAAATAATTAAACAATTATTTAACAATTATTATTTACACAATTATTTAACAATTAACAATTATTTATTTATTTATTACACCATCTTTCATTACAGATAAACCTAATGTGATAGAGAGCTTAACTTATAATACTTGTATTATTACATCTCATACTTAAAAATTTTCTAAATATCAAGCTACAGTACCTTAAGACCGTAAATAAATTGCTTGAGCCGGAAATTAAAATTTGCATTCTTAGGTCAGTAAATAGCCCGCTATAATTCAAATTTATGCGGAAGAGGATTTATCGTGCCTGTCGATATGCGGCCACTTTCAATTTCTAGGTGTAATTTTAATTCTAGAGCTGAGAACCATTGGATAAGGAAGATTGGTTTTGTTTTTTTAGGTTAAATTTCATTCTATAATAATTCGTATCATGTGTCACATGTGGCATTCGTTATTGCGTATTTAATTTGAGAATCAAAGACAATCAGTAGTCAAAAAATGTTACCATTTAAATTTCAAAGACATTGCATGTTACTTAAGATCGTCGTTTCTTTTTCCTAAAATACTGTAGAGTATCATAAGATTGTTTGAAGATTAAACCAATAGGTACGTATATTTTAAAATAGATTTGTACCAAACCTACGCATTACGTTCTTTATAATGATAAGGAATTATATGATTTACCGACCGATAAAATACTGGTAATAGATGGTTAAGAATGTCAACCGTAGTTACTGCCTATAACAGTCCGTTTAACCATACTACACGTGGCATTCGATATGTTATATCAAACTTGAATAAAATCAGTTAAATGTCATCAATAGAGCTTAATCTGATATAAGCACTCTAAAAAAGTTAGTCTATGATAAAATGTAATTTGTACCACAAAGACTACTCGACTAATATTGATAAACTCATTAGTATTCATAAAGTTAAGATTAAATTATACCTTGTTATTCTGTTCAGCTCGCTACGTTGATGGCGCCAGCGATAACGTTAAATAAGCATATAAAACACGAGTATCAGACAGTTGATTTAAATGACATAAACTATTTAAGAAACAAAACCAATCGATGTTAACGATCATGTTTTTAGGAGAACGTTTCCGATTATGTTGCTTTTAATGTTTGTCGTTTCCTTCCTAAAAAGCAGACAAGCTAAGCTAAGCATCGGTTACAAACGCTTAAGATTTCGCGAAACGCTAGTACTTTATGTTAGATACATAAATTATGTTAGATGTGAACCCACCATAACTCCTTGGATGACCCGTTATGGTAGCCTCGATATTATCTTAATCAATGAATAATGGATTGAAGGTAATAACTCATTAATTTCACTGAGTTCCTGACTTACGAGAAAATGTAAGATACCGTGTTCGTTTCTTATTATGTTCGTATGTCTTTTAAATTGTAGATTTATGTAAATATAACTATTTTCGCTAAGTACTGAGGATTTTATGCAAATCTTTCAATTAAGAATACCGCTAGCCGTTGTCTATAAAATTTTACAGCATAAACTGTCGTGGAAGAATTAATAACTTGTCTATGGTCAGTAACAGTAAAGTACTATGTGACAGTTGTCAGTAGTGTCATTTTAGAACTTACGAGGTACATTTTAGGAGAGAATTTTTATATTTATAATTTATTGTGATAAAACTGACATGTAAAAAATGAAAATAGAGTTGTAACAAAATAAAATCGATTGTTCAAAGTTACTTCGTCGGATTCGTTGTCATCTGTCACAGAGGTCAAACTCTATTTTAAGGATTACAAATAACAGCAATAGATAAATATGTAGTAATAAAGTTAGGTCTGGTGTTAATTTTGAGTCAAATTTAAAAACTTGCCTTTTATCCCTGGTTATGATCAGAGACTAAATGTAGGTGTCGTTATATCTTGAAAAACTTTTTTGTAGTTTATTAATTACTTATTGATATCGTTTATCTATCTATGGAAGGGGCCCAAAGTTCACTTTAGACCGTAAAGTTTACCGTGGAACATACTCAGTTTTTGAAACCATCCTAATGAAGGTTGGACTCGGTCAAATATTGTAGAGGATAATTTTCACTTTCCCTGCAGTTACTCGATTGCAAGAAAGGTTCAAATGTTTTATCAATTACATCAAGTATGACTGCTCCATGATAAACGAAAAAAAATCTATTTCTATAACTTAACAAGTCACTGCTTCTGTCAACTGAAGTTATTTAGATTGCCATTCAATTCTTAGTGTTGTCAATGAGAATCTAGCAATATGTTTATGTTAAAACCTGTATAGCAACATTCGCAATACGAAGACCATATGCTGTTATAAATTTAAATATTTATTAATATACGTACTTGTTAGTTTAGTTGCAGAGGTTACACTATAGTGGCTTCTGAGATATATATATTTATTGGCTATGCAAAAAGAAACTGAAATTCTAATGCAATATAGTACAGATTCGGTCGTGAAGAATACAAATAACATTATCTAGTATGCCTTTCGTGAGCGTCAATACTAAATGTTATACTCAAAAGGTCTATTATGTATAAGAAACGGTACATATTTACTGTAAGAGGTAATTATGAGTCATAGGCATAACAAATGAATATTCTCACTTAATTGTTATCAACAATATGATGAGAACTACATTTATTTAACAGTAAAATGCAACTAAAACTGTTTTGCAAAGATGCTACAGAAATTAGTTGACTATATACTTAGTATATGTATAAAAATTAAATACACATGAAATTATAATACTTTATTTTCTATCTTAAACCAAAATTTTTACTACTACAATATATACAGTTCCAATCATCACAGCATATCGGAGTAATATAAACATTACCAAATCCAAAACATCTCATTTATTTTGGTTTACAATATTAATTAACATAAGATCTATGTGTTACTGAAAAAGCACGAACCACCGCCAAGCCTAAAATTTTTCAGTAAAACCTAAGATTTACCAACTTTAATGGTAAAAAACCAAATCATTTTTCGAAAATCGTTTATTTCGAACTTTTACTACTACCAGTCACTTGGTACTCGATATGATTCCATAACAATGTTCTTTTTACATGTTAATTAACAACAATAATTAATTACGACTGCACAGTTAGCCTAGTGGTTTAAGTGGTTGCCACGCTACTCTCTACTGCGCTGAATGTTGTGGTTCAAACCCCACACGGGACAACACTTTGTGTGAACCACAATCTGTTGTTCTGAGTCAGGGTGTTCTTTGAACCGTTTTTTGTATGTTTGTAAAGGCCCACGCGACACAGGATCTATTCCAAGTGCGGTGCAAAAAAAAAAGCGAGTATTACAGAATGATTCAAAATAAGCGAGTATTATAGAATGATTCACACTTTTACCATTAAGAGTTGGTAATTCTTAGGTTCTACCGGAAAATCTTAAGATATATAGCAGTTTGGGTTTTTAAAATAACATATATATAAAATTTTATTACATTTAATTGCATTTAATCGCAGTTTGTAATATTACTTTAAATAGGCACCACATAAATTCTTAGGTCGTTTATCTTCTCATACCAATTGCTACCATCCGATATAGGGAGAACCAGGTGTCTTTTTTAATTCCATAATGGAACAGTCACTCACTTGGTCTGTACTACTTTTTGTGCAACCGTTTTAAGTTGTAACTAGCGAATAAATCAAAAACTATAAAAAGGGATATGACCATAACTTACACTTGCATTATGTGAAATAGACAGCACACGTATAAATATTTACATTTTGTGTTTTAGAGTGTGTTTATTTTTATGTATGATAGTTTCTTGACGTGGTTTATGTTTTCAACATTGAAAATTTTCACAAACCTTCTATTAGTAACCATATTATTACTATTACTTGAAAAATATTAGTGCTTTTGCATATTCAAACTATTCTGTGTGTGATAGTAGTAGCGCTGCAAAACCTATAGCATAATATTAACGTATTTTTTTTATCAAATATTTATAAACTCGAATTCTAAATACTCAAACATTTCTAATTAGCAACACTCAATGATTTACGATTTATATTACGTATAAATATTGACTACAGCAGTCGAACCAGAACTATATATTTTACCCGTACAGTTTCCCTTAGCTTTATATCACACAGACAAATTGCAAATGTCACCGTCACTTAGTATTTTCTACATCGAGTCGTAAACATCGCAACTTATCTACATACACCACGTAGATCTATAAGTGGGTAAGTAGATCTGCTAGGCGCCAAGCACAGGTTTCATAAGGTCAGTCAAGCGCCGTATATAGTAATAACGATTTTATTTAATGTATCCTGATAGATCAATGGCTAACCATATGATGTTATGTGGCCTAAATACTAATAATAAAATTTGGTTGTTCTAACTGTTTTCGTTCTAACTAACCAAACGAGAATATTATATAATTATTAACTGACTTGGTTTTTAGGAAGTTATTTATCATGGACATATTTTTAGTTAAATTTTTAACCCAGTATCTACTACATACATATATTTTTTACTAATAATGTGTTCTAACAACCTATTAAAACCAATAATCTCTTAGAAAAATAATTGTCTCTTGGGATATCTAAATGTATACCGTTAATTAATTTTGGATTAAAACTACATGAACAATTATAATAAAGCAGTATATATCTGAATAATAAAGTGACGATTGAATATAGTTCCAAAAATTGTTACAAAATGCAAACTATACTACCTAATTTCGTCTCATGTCATTCAAATAATTCAGGTGTATTACATAAATTTCTATTGTCGATGTAAGTGTCACGCACGCAACGATCGGTGACAATAGCACGCACAACATCAATGCGTCTGCGCATGACATACGCTAATCAGCAGCACGCACTGTGTGAAGATTTATCTTCAGTTTGTTGCACTCTTACGATTTCTACATGAATAATTTCTATTACAAAGCGGTTAGATCAGTCTTTTTAACTTCAGACCGGGTCTTCAACCCTGTCGTGCTCATGACGATCCAGATATCCAAGTTTTTCTTTTACCGAGTGATTGCGTTGTAAAAATAATGTCAATATGTAGCGATAATAGTAATATTTATAAAGGACGTGCGTGCCTTTCATTTCAAACTTGCTTGTGGCTTTGCAGAAAGTTTGTAGAATTAGAAAATATCTTATATTTTCTGTTAGACCAACTTTGTATTCACAGAATTGAATTTAAGAAATTGATGAAATAAAACGGTATGAAATCCTATGTTTCTCGGACTGATGTACGGAAAAAATCATGGTAATAGGTTAAACAGTAGAGGCTTAAGACACTAGCATGCGAACAAACTCAGTTATGTGTGAAATGGAATGGTAACGCAATAAACAGAATTTTCTTAACAGAGAAATTACATTAATAATTTACGCTAGATGTGTCTATTGAGGTCAAACAAAACACCTGGACATATTCACGCACATGATTTCCATTATATTCCTTGCATATTTTTGTGATGGAATTGGTTTTAGTAATTGTATAATTTATGAAGGAACTTTAGTCTTAAAAAGGAGGACAAACCGTGCCACGTTCTTAGAAGCAGAGTGCATTTAAAACACATTCCATGGATAACAGACGGCATAAAAATGTAGTACAATTATCGTAGGTTTGTTTTTATCGTTTAGTTCTGGTCCCGGTGTGGTGAGTCATAACAAAGTATGATGTCATTTGTAGGTATTTATAATATCGACAATAGAAATGGAATACTTATTATCTAAACTAACGTAGACATGCAAAATAATTGTACATCGTTCTATTTCAACCAAACTGTTGGCAAATTTAGAGTAAAAAATCATATTTTAGAATATGCGTATTGTCGATTTTAATATCTAAATGGCGATTGTACTACTGAAGTTAAAGAGACGTTAACTGATGCAACAGAAAAGCAGGTGAAAATTTTTTACAGAACTTTCAAAATTCAAATGTCAAAGCATTGGTCTTAAAGGCGTTTTATATTTGAGTACAAAGTATCAATATACTTGTGGAAGTGATCTTTGTATACCATTAACACAGATTGTTAGTAGTAAGTTGTCTAAACTAGTATAGTTATGATTACCTTACCGTTAACCACGTAGTCATTAGTACCAGCCTTAAACAGCAAACTTCTAATTACAATAATTCAGATAATTTCTCACGCCATTTAAGGAAAGCTTATAAGAAACTAGTTTGATAAACTAGATTATTGGATATTTTTATAACAGTCGCGAGAATAATTATAATTAGTATTTGTAATAATATTTAAATCGCCAACAGGCTAGTGGTCCATTTCATCACAGATAATACATTACTTAGATTGCAATGTAACTAATATCTTGTCTGGGTGATTAAAACATTCGGCAATTTTAAACATGTCGAAAAGGAAATTATTTAATTTCTTTAAATTCAGTTCGTATTGAAAATTTTTGAGCACAGTTTATAGTCTCAATGCCTAAATCCTAAATTTCCAACATAATTGCCGAATCTATCAATCATAGGAAATATCTTTATTTTGTTCGAAATTGTTGTTGCTCGTAAAAATTCTATTTCAATACAGGCATCCGACGTGCCTTATACGGCATCATTCATTTTGGGACATATCATCGCCAGACCACATTCCGAATCTGACCATCCGACCTGCCAATTAAATGGGAAATGCTGAAAGATTTTTTTATTACTTACCTGACCGTTATTCGGTGACTTCGTCAATCGTTAAGAACCTGTACCTTTGCCCATATTCGATGGATCATGTTCCAATTTTCTAGCCTCTTCGTTTTACAACTTTTTCCTTACACATATACTTTACGGTCGTATGACATATTGGTGTCAATGCAACAATAAAATTGAAATGCATTTATTCATAAGGTTTGCCACATTGGCACGTTTTCGCGTTTGTTTTCGATGTATTGAGAAGTGGTTCTAAAACACTTGGATTATTAACGGTTTTTTGTGCAACAAAGATGACACACGTCAATATCCTTTGTATTGTTGATACATATGTCTGATTCACATTTTGCCGGTGGGACCTGTATCTGTTCGGACGACGAATTTTCAAAAATCGTCACTCACAGACTGCTTCCTAAAATGGCCGGCGATCAACGGATATCCTTCAGCACCCAGTGCATCTTCTGCTGGGAGAGGAAACGGCACTGTGTTCTCTTTTCCGTCCCACTACTTCCTTTGAAGACATCACCTCCTTGTGATGGCGCTCCGTGCACTCGCGTATGAAGTGTCATGTCGTCTGGACAGTCACCACAATAATGACACCGTGAATTCTGATCCGAAAACCATAATGTACTGGACGTAACCGTAAGTTATAATTAAACAACCAGGGTTAGTATAATTCGAGGACATTGCATTAAATATCGGTAAATAACCGAATAACCTAAGCGTAATATCTGTATTTAAATACAGATTTTCGTAAATTTATACAAATATGTTGCTATATTTTCAATTTTGTTTAGAATTACAAAGAATTGAGCAGTAAGATAAGTGCTTTGTGAAAATATCACATTCTGTAACAATTAAATCATATAATCTAAGCAAGGTAGCAAACAGGTATTAGTTTATTAAATGAGATCCTGATAAAATGTCACGCTACATACTCGTGCGTCAGCGTTGTTTTAGACTATAGTCCTCGTATTGCATGACAATACCTTAAAAAACCACGTTAAAAATAAGAAGCTTTGTTGTCTTACAATTTGAATAAGACTTAAGCTTAAAACTGCATTTATTTAAATTTAGAACACAGCACCTAATTAATCCTAGATGGCAAAGCAAAAACGAAGTCAAGGCTGTTTACGGATTAAATTTATCCTAATTCGAGGTATGAAAAGTGAAACTAAATCTTTAGTTGATTAGTTGTATCGTCAAACACGAATAAGTCACCGAGACCGGTCTCCTCGGATTTCTCGCTTCGCTTTTTGGCGACGTGACATGAATTATTAAACATTATTTCGCTGTGCATATAGTTCAACACTCGTTGGCCTAATGACACGGATATATATCGTTCTTCGTATCCTCCAAATATTGTTACAGCTTCTTTACTCAACAATATTGATAAAAGAAGTGATCGTCTTAAAAAGATCAATCCCGATCAAAAGATGAATAATTACAATTCAAAATCCAAGGTTAAGAAAACTAACGATTCGCAAATAATACATGAACGTGCTACAGAACTAATAATAAACACGTAACAATCATTTACTCAGTTTTGATGTGAGGAAATACGTCAGACTGCGGTCAGTAATCGTAAAACAAATTCAGTGTTAGTTAGTACCAGTTGTCGTTCTAGTTTTAAGAAAATCTGTAATAAAAAGGACTGCTTTCAATTCATCCGGTAAGAAAACTCGTATCTTTTATATTTCTATACAGACTATTTTGTACACAGATTGTACGCTTATGAAATGTATATTTAAACATTCGACATACACATTTTCTGTGTTTAAATTAATTTGTGTGCTTATAAGCTTTATTTAAACTTTTGGTATCAAATTTTATCGAGTTGCAGAACCAGAACTAACTCATATAAGTTACATAAAATTAATGTATCTTTTGTACTACACACTACAACACATCTTATAAGACACATAAGTAGCGAATCTACTCGTATAGTGTCATGTCCGATTTTGTCAGATTAACGTGTGTATAAAAAGTTTCAAAAAATGTGAATTAATTAACGTCAACAATTACTTTTATGTTGGCGCCTGTTAAACATAGCAATGGGCTGCGACCGAAGATATGCTGCCATTTCCAAAATACAGCTTCACGTAAAAGTGGATCAAATCTTGGCGTCCGTGTCCTGGCGAAAGGCCAACTGAGCAATTGAATGAGCGACGATTAGCAAACAAAAAATAAAAGGGGTAGACGAACACGAATCGATCTATTTCTGGGAGGTCAAATTTTCTGAAGTACCTGAGTCAGAAGCAATTCTAGCACTTGAGGTTCGCACTCATTGAACTAGAGGAAACGGGTGTCTGTTCACGATAGTGGCACCGAATACTCGGCCGAAATATTTTAGATTAGTGTAGCCGCATTTGTATGGTGCAATGACGGACTGTTAGAAGTGAAAGAGGTCCTTTGAGTGTGTCAGACGTGACTGGGTTTGCAAAGATCCGTTGTATCGACACATATAATGCGGCGCGCAGTCTGCCTGTACACTTTAGCACCACCCGAGTTATTGATCGATCAACCAAACGTTCAGTACAAGTGAAGTAGTGCATTCGAAACTTGCCACTTCCAAAATCAAAGTGTATATTAATATACTTATAAAGGAAGAGTAAATATCATTGATTGAGTTAAATTAGATAAGGAGATCATTATTTTAAAACAATTAATAAATAAATAAATTTCTAGCGTGGAAGTATTTGTTTTATGAGAAATGTTAGGTTCAAAATAGTGAAAGTGAAGTAGGTGCATTTGTAGACATTGTAGCAGTCAAAATTTATGAAAAAAATAAAAAAAACATTCTGGTATAAATTTAGTGGAACGTTCCATTTTTTCCTATAGACGTTGTTTCAGAATGTTACAATAAAAATATAATTTGCTGCCATCGGTTCATATCAACTCAAACGAGCGAATAGATAAAACCTTACTTGATATTGATGTCCTTGACAAAGAAATGATAACAAGACACGTTACTAAAACTTGACAGATTACAGTACATATATATCAGTACTAGATAAAAAAAACTATTTTCAAAAACCAATCAGTTTAGAGGTTAAAAATTATAATTAATTGAAGATTTAAATATTTTGCAATGTTTCTCAAAGAAGTTAACGAGTACTTTTTTAATATTGTCAGTCGTTGTTTAATTCGTCAATTGAAACCGCAATTGAACCAAAGTGTTTTTTTATAAACAAAACATTCGTCTGCCACACACATCTGGCATATTTTTAGCAACAATATTTTTTCAGAGTAAATTACAACAATACTGAGTTCACATATGGTATTTGATTTTATTTTCATGTACTTATCCATTTACCAACACTAATACAAACCTAGTAATTTATTAGGTTAGGCAATTAGTTACAGGAAAGACATGATTATAATTTTTTTTTTAAAGTTGAAAATTTTGATATAAGCATATTATTGGAGGATATTATTCACGCAGAACGTTTCTGATAAGACAACATTGGCGTCGATAACGCAAATTATGTTTCTGTATTTCAAGTAATACCTATATTTAAAAAAATAATTTCCCCTACCTTAGCACCGGAGATGCTGGCGTTCATCCAACTTTCGGTACTGACGCCTTGGCTGTCGCCGAAATTCGTATTTGTAACACTTCAAAACATGCAACGAGTTTTACAAACTCAAAGAAACGTCGATAACACAACGCATGGTACAAAACTTGGCACTAACGAAGCACGTCTGAACGAACACAATTCTGAGAGTTGAAGTTTAGAAACACCAACTGATCGAACCAAACGTGGTCTTTCACATCACGTCAAATATTTGCGTGGTCACAGGTGTAAAATGAGTAAATAAAGCAGCGTTATATGCTGACAACACGTGCGCCTTCGACGGCTAATCGCGTATAACAAGAAACCGCGAGCGGCGTGAGGACACCTCCCTACCACGACCGCTGCACGCACAGGGCACAGCGAGACTGACGCAAGCGGAGAGTTCTCAACTGCCGTCGCATCCCAACCCCTTAAAGTGGCCAGCCAAACCTAGAGCTTTATACCCCGCATGTTTAAAGTTACATTTTTTTGCTTTAGAAAAACACACGCTCATCAGACAAGTGCTACTATAGCTATGGAGTCTCATTGCTTTTTCTTCAACTTATTGTAATTTTTTAAACCTTTTACGGTTGAATTAACATAGAAATGTTCTCGTGGCATTGGACAGATTATCACTAAGATAAAAAAGTTTTTCATGTTTTTTTTTATTTATTTACGAGATTGCCAAAGTGACTTTATTCTGCCTGATGGAAAGCATGAATAGAATCCAAGAGCTGGGGGTCACCATACTCATTGCGAATGCAGACAATGCAATAAATAGGATAAAAGAAATGCATTGGCTTCTCAAAAAATAATCTACAAAACTGATTAGTTAAAGGCGTGAATCCTTTAAGTTCTCCTGAGGTTTCTCACGTTAATTCAATATAATAAACATCGAAAATATATACAATTCTATATTGTAACGCCAAAGTGTGCCACATCCTGAAGTCGAGTTAATGTGCATGTAATGACGGACAGCAATTGTGCCGCTAGGTGCAATGCTAGAATCACGTAGAGCCAACGGTACCATGTCTTTGCGACTCCATGCACTTGGGCTTATTTAAATAATCATCGCGTTGACGACTCCGTGATCCAGGGATGGTTTGCGGAGTGGTAACGACGTCTCGAGCAGTCATTATACGACTTTGTGGTACTTAGAAAATAGTAGGCCTCGCGAGTTCTGTTTGCTGACACAAATATTGTTATTACAATTAGTTTTTAGAAACCAGAGCAAATAGTTAACTGTAAAAAGACATTTATACATTCATAAATATAACATAAAATTATTGATATTATTTTGTCCTTCACACTTATGATAGTAATTAATATCAGAACAAGATAAGAAGCGTTCAATCGGCTAAAAATGATTGAATATAGTGATAGCAATCGGTTCAGATGGAAGAAAGCTGATACAATTATAAAGGAATCTAGAAGACCCGGTCAGTAAATTGTCGTTATTAATCAAGTGTAACACTATAAAATAATGGCGGTGTATTCTTAATTGATGTGTTGCTAGTTAGGGAGCTACTTCATACGGCCGGTTGTCACGACATGACCAGTGGAGGGAATCCGGCCGCCGGCAAACATTCCGACGCGCTACGGTTTCCCGACTTTCTGTATGAACTTATTAATCAATCGCCTACGTTTAATACAAATTATCCACGCATAAGGGTTAGCAGTAAGGATGCTTGTAATCTCTGCAAGTTCCTAGAATGAATAAATTATTCCGTTTTAAAAAATCACCTCGAAAAGGAAGAGAGTGTGAACGCTCTTATTGAAAGTGCTCTTATTGAAACGCCCTTTTTAAGTGTAGTTTGCTAGGTCTTTACTAATAATTACTGTTTTTGCTTGATTTTCAAGCAGTTGGAATCAATCGAAGTCTATCATACATGCTACCTATACATTTAAATTTAGAAAACAATACAACGTACAGTAATGAGGGAAACAGTAAAACCACAAGATATTCGCGTATTTTTGTCGTAACCCGTCTGTCGCTACACTTCCTCGAAACTTTCTCTTTCCCATTGTAGTATTGAAGGTGTCACTTGCGATTTATCGATGGGCTTCGTTCGACAACGGCACTACACGGGAATCGAACTCCGTTAATAAAGGCATAAACAAGTTTCACTCCTCAGAATGAGTTTCTGTAATTTAATGCGTATTCAATTGTTTAAAAATGGGTTTTACGAAGGTGTAGTTAAAAGAAGGTAGCCATAAATTTTTGTGAAATACGTACTCCGTAATTGTACTTTGTGTTTGCTTATTTCATAGCAATACTATCCTTAACTATAATATACTATTTAAAACACTCGACAATAGTAATGCGTTATGGTGATAGTTGATCGAAACTATAAAATGTTTTACTAGTTTTAACATCGAATAAGAGTAAATTTTTAGGACGCGCGCGCACATCGTCCTTAAAAACCGACATCATGAAATTAGCTAGTCAAAATTTTAGTTTTTTTTATCATTTATTATGTACAATTCATTATTTTATTATATTTAAATACAATTTATTTAACTAGATAATGCGTTTAATCTCTCTAAATGTATTCCATACCTTTTTCAAATTATAATTCTTTTATTTTTACGATATCACGAAGAATAAAATTTTTCCAAAGATTTTTATCTTGTTACACCGAAGAAGTATAACTTCTTACGTGCGTACATAATGCGTTACGTATATAAGAACACGTTTTTTTTTTCTTTCAGTTACGTACATACATACGAGTACATTACAATTGAAATCTAAGCTTGTAAAAAGAACTAACACCAGAATGAATGGTGGATCATTCAGTAAATCTATGACATTATATTTGGTTTTACCAATAAAAAAAATCTACACAATATTCTTGCTGAACATTTATAGATACTTTGTTTACTTGCTTATAAGAAAAAAATATCTGTACGCTCCTTTGCCCAAAAATATGTGCAATACATTTTTGTTTACCTCGACAGGAATATTAAAGAAATTTTAGAAAATATTAAAAATTTGCTATTTTTTGTTTATTTACGAGCCTGTCAAAGTAACTCTACTCTGCCTGAATAAAATTCAAAAGTGGTGGTTGCCATGCTTATTACGAATACAGATAATTCAGTATGGCGACCCACTATAGCGGCCTAGTGAGATGTCTTTTCAGACTCCGTCTAAAGGAAGTGCGATCATAGTGGGAGAGAAACACGTACGCTGGTAGTACGCTGGTAGAGTGTTTCAGGTTTTAACTGATTTACACAGGGAGGAAGAGCCGAACCATTTAGTTCGGGAGCGTATATCTGCCATTCTAAGACAGTATCGTAAGAGGTGACTAAGACGAACAAAATATGCTAGATAACATCACTGTAAAGAGAAAGAAATCGTGAAACAAATCCAACCCGTCTGATCACCGTGGTATAGTAGGCCAAAACCTTCTTTCCAAGGCCTATGACTATTAAAGGCTGTTGATGTGATATGATGTGTGTAATGATTACTGACAATAAACTTAACAATATGAATCACTTCATATTTGATCATACATTTTAAGAAATCAATATAACCATAAATTGGTTAATTAAACAAGATACTAAAAATAGCAAAGTTAATGCAGAGCTATACGGTTCTGTAGATAAGATGTTCTAGCGTCGTTTCTTAGCCGAATTGTATTATCTATAAACTACAGGACGCAAAGTTCGTATTTGATTATGGTAAATATTTTTATTACATATAGAAAGAATACCCAAAACATAATTAATATATTTATATATGTGCTAAATTACCAGTGAAACTAACGTTGACAAAAAGCAAGAATACTTATATAACACTGCGACCTTTAAAATCCCTAAACTCAGACCTGTTGTAACAGTCACAGTTTTACTGACGTGTCCTGCTAAATTTCAAATCTCTTATTGTTATGAAAAAAAAAAAAATTTTGAACTGAACGTCCGAAAGTCTAGTTTTTCACAATCAATTCTGGTGAGGAATTTGGTGACAATCCGTTCTTAGCTAACATGTTCTGTCATCTGTGCTGCCTAGGAGTTAAATCTACATGAAATTACATTTTCGTAGACCAAGTAATTTTTAAAGTATCGTGTTCGATCTGTAAATGTGTGCGAATGAGCGAGAAAGAATCCTTTTGCTTTAACATAGATAAAGAGAATTTTTAAATTTAATCTCGTTATACTACTTATAGACGACTAGTTACCAATTAACAATAGTACCGGTAGAGTTTGTAGCAACGCCGGAACACTTCGAGCCATTAATTGATATTTACATAGGTAGTCTTACGTCGCCGGAGTCGCACGGAAGCCGGTTACATCACGTGACCTTATACATCAGTCGATTGGGATAACTAAACTGTGTTATGATTTAAGATAGCAAAGCAATAGTTCAAGCTGTGACGTAATGCTGTATATTAGCCAGGTACGACAGGCGACTATTTATAGCATGATAAGTGTTACACACAGACAGAAATGTACAATCATTCCAACAGTACAAATATTGTGGATAACATAGCTGAAGTGAGTGGAATAGTATTAGGAAGAAAGAGTTGCGCTTTAGACATTAATTGACAAACAAGAATACGATCTTGATCATAAAGCGCTGCACCGGTGCCTGAAACAATGACAGTCACTTGCACGTTTCTGAAAAGAGAGGGCTACAGTTCGAGTAGAAAATTACAATACAACGGTGTCCTACAATACAGCAATCTTATCTGCATTTTCAAGACAAAATTCGTGATCTGAACGTGTGATCCTGTTTGATACATAATTTCACATATATTGTAGTGTACGTGTTACATTCGAATGGCACCACCTTGCTATTAATATTATCATAACACAAGGAGAATCTGTGATGCTTCACACCTAACTTCCATCCAATAATCCATTAAATGCAAAGGCTCGAATGAAAAAGCTCGCTCCAGATATAGTGCTCTTGACCAAAGCGAACCGCGTATCTAAAATAAGAACCGGAGATATGGAGAAAGGATGTTACGCAAACAAAAGAATTTAACTGGAGGAAATCACGTTTGAGTATGTGTGAAAAGGCTAAAATGCTAGGTGAAAATTGTATACAATAATATGTCTTATTTAAAATTAGGCATTTATTTTTCTCTAATAATACACACATATTGTACAATATTACAACTCAAATTAAGGATAACATTAATCATATTTGTAAGTTTTGTGTTTTTTGCCGGGTGTTTTTAACGGGACTTCAATCTGCAACCCTCGCGAACTTAACTCTGCAAAATTATTTGCCCAGTTGAATTTAAACATACAACAATTTAATATTACACGCTATATTGTTGCCGTGATAGATAACCATCCCGATAAAATTGAAAACATGCTCACCTTGAAGGCTATACTTAATTTTAAAGGGTGTATTTCCTACATCAAACAAAAAGTGGTTTAATATCAATAAAGTTAAAATCGTGAGCGCCCCGAGTCGTGCTGCACGGTCGCAGATTTAACACCGACCGACCGATATCACCCATTTAATTGGACATCACGGTACTATGAGCACTCAATAGATTTGCTAAATAGTTTATTTAATTATTGGATATAGACTTCACTTTGGTCAAATATATAACCGAAATAACAGAATCAAAGTGTTGAAGTGCAGTCATTTGTAATATGATATATGTACGTACTTTGTGTCATTCTTTTTAACTAACGTTATGAAAAAAACATCGTTAATACATCGCATAACTTAATAAAAATTGAAACATTCTTGGTGTTATCTTTTTAAAGAGTTCATTAAAGCATTGAAGAAATAAGTGTTACATAGTATTTATACACGTAAGTAACGTTTGCTGTTTTTTGAAGTGCTATAGATATTCTTAGTTTATAACTCTTCCTAGTTTTCAGACAGGATAGAAAACCAAGGAGATGTTCTTAAGAAGCGATTATGAATAATAGAACAGAATACGACATAGGGCGAATATAGTTACCACAACTTTGTTGTCCAAAAGGTGCTTATCGTGGCCAATTACCTGTAATAAAAACACAAAATTAGTTATTATTGAGTGAACAGGTATGGTGTAGTATGGTCATTAGTAGGAAATGCAAGCGAATTATTGTAAGACGTCCGTGTGGTGACGGATTAAGAATACGTCGTGTCACCAGCCCTACTCATCCCGTAAGTGTCTCGGGTGTCGTAAGAGGCGACTAGGGGAATAAACTATTCAGGAAAATATTACTTACAGCAAAGAGATGGAAAACTTGAAACAAATCCGGGAGGTATAATAAGGAGAAGCCTATGCCCAGCAGTGGACTGTGAAAGGCTGTTGATGATGATGAAAGATGTAAGATAACATATGATAAATATTTAACAAATGACGTAGTGGAGAAAACATAATCGGGTAACATTCTATAAACTTATCAAAATAGATGGTAGATATTAATTTTTGAACAATAAAATAATTCTTCATTATATAACTTAAAAAATATAAAATGTGGCAGTTATATTAGGTAGTAGTAATACGAGTAACTGCCAAATATTGCTCATATTTACAAGCAGTATAATTAAGATCATATCATTGTGTTACAATAACCAATAGTACGTATTTGTGTACAAAATCTAGTTCGCCTTAGAAACTAGTTATGTCACATATTTCTGTGTTTTTATATACCATAAAAACATCATCATCATATGTCTAGCCTTTATTTTATTAGTGATTCGATGGTTGAACTCAATAGAATGAATAGAGAACATTAGTTTATCCCGTTATTTTATTTCTTTTATGCAAACCAATCTATTAAAAGAGTTGAACATCAAGAAAACGGTATTTCTAGTAACTTTAAACATAACTAATTCATTACAAAAGATTTTTCAACACAATGCCTTATCTAATAGGCCATGTTTGTGCATTCATATTGGCCCACCACTCGACTAGATTATTGGTATTTGTAATTGAATATGAACTGCTAAGTTAATTAGTAGTCAATATTTAAAAGTACATGAGAGAGAAATTGTGCAAAAACTTATTTAGATAGATAGTTATTGATGGTGACAGGTCAAACCTCATTCATTCTTTTGTGCTTGTCAACCAGAAACATAATACGTTTTTGTGGTATAATTTCTACGATATACTCGTATTATCATTAGCAGTCGTTTATACCCACCACTTTCATTTTCGCATGATGTCCAATGAAATGGAAATGATTATAATGAAAGCGCATTGATGTCAAAAGTAATCATTCCTTTTCTTCATAAGAAAATTTCTGGTCAATTTTAAAATAGAAATTAATTAGATTCTGGTCTTTTCTGGGATTTCTGGTCAATTTTAAAATAGAGCTATTAGGGCTATCTATAAGATGGGCCCTTGTGAGTCACTAAGAAACAGATTCAAAGAAATTAACATTCTCACACTACACTCACAATACATTTACGAGAATCTTTTGTATGTTCATAAAAATCTGCGTAAATTTAAGAAAAATAGTGATCTCCATCAATTTAATTTAAGAAATAAAAATAAACTTGCCTTGCACACTACTAGGCTCCATAAAATATCGAATTCGTTTGTGGGTCAATGTATACAATTTTATAACAAATTACCAAACAACATAGTATTATTATCTATTAGTAAATTTAAGAAATTTGTTAAGCTGAGGTTGTCCAAAAAGGCTTATTACTCAGTTTCAGACTATGTCACAGATTTAGATGTTTGGAAATGAATTGCTCTTTTTTTAAGACCTATGATTGTGAATATAACTGCTATTTTAATATTAAAAGATTTTGAGTTAAAAGAGTGGTGGTGAGTTTCTTTCCTGGGTTCTTTTCTCACCACTCTACCATGAACAATCTGCGAACCCAGCTAGCTATAATTTTAATCGACAGATTGTTCATCTTTCATCTTTTATTGTTTTTTTTTTTGACGTTCATAAGTGTCTTTTGTGACCTAAATGAATAAATGAATTTGACTTTGACTTTGACTTTGACTTTGAATACTCATATTTAAACTTTATATAATAATGCGATGCTTTATATTATATCTTAAACAAGCTTAGAAAGATTGCACTTCGTTGGTTATTGGACTGCAAAATTGAAAATTAAATATAAATTATTTGTCAACAACAAAATACGAATTAACGGGATTGTTCATACAAATGACTCCGAGCAATCTTAGCCTGAACGTGGACTGCCAATTTGTTAATAATATAAATTATTATAGTTGTTTTAAATATTAAATAAATTATGGCCACAATCCAACAGTATGGAAATAACATACATTAATAATGATTTCCTAGTGATAAAATGGCTCTACGAAACAGCTACCATGTCCGATCTAGTACAAAACCAGCAAACAAGGCCCGTGTCGTTGCATAGAGCAGTAAGACAAGGGTACGTTATTTGCCCGAAATTCTTCACAAACGCAATGAAGGACATGTTAAGACGCTGAACTGGAAAGGGCAAGCTATCAACATCAACGGTTAATACATCTCTTACTTGTGATTTGTGGACGACATCGTTATTAAGGCATAGACATACATACACATGTTATACTACACATCATTTTACGACTATTTTATTCTACAAATCAACCTACAGAAGAACTTGGAAAACATTAAGGTCATGTTCAAAGAACATGTGCTACCAGAACTGGCTGTGGTATACGCTGCCGATCTCGAAGTTGTTCAAAAATATGTTTACCTCGGGCATACATTGTAGTTGGGTTGAAACAACTTTGCGGACAAAGTAAATGGAAGAATTCAGTTGGATGTGATAGTATTTGGGAAGCTACGCCGAGTTTTGTCGTCATCGGTCCTACAGTATTTTTAAACGAAAGTCTTTAACCGGTGTCCTATCTGTCAGCACTTTTAGACCCGAAACGTGGACACTAACGGTATGGTTAGTCCACAAGCTCAAAATCCTTTAGCGTGCTCTGCAGGGGGCTATGCTTGGTGTTTCTCTAAGGCATAGCATCAATAATGAGATGATTCGGCAAAGAACTACGTTCATCGACATAGCCAGCTGAAATGGCAGAGGGCTGATCATATTAACCGCAGAACCGAAAACCGTTGGTGTAAATGAATTCTAGAGTGGAGGCCACATCTCGGCAAGCGTAGTGTAGGACGTCTCCGAGCCAGGTGAAGTGACAATTTGCGCAAGATAGCTGGTAAATATGTATAAATCGATCAGAGTAGTATATAATGGGAGAGGTCTATATCCAGCAGAAGATTGTAATAGGCTGTTGATGATGATATTTGGATAAATGATTTGTATAAGATCTTTATTTGGTATACGGTAGTACTAATCATTCGTATCGTCACGTAAATCAATAATGTGTAGTAGGGACACTTATTCAAGGCTAAAAAACGAACCGAACGAACGAACGACCCTGGAAGACAAAAACACATGCGCACACACACGGACTTAAAGATATTTGATTAGTCGATTATCTAAATGCGGTTATGTTACATTATGATATGAGTACATATTAATTTAACAACGAAAGATATCGATGATATATCTTAACCGGAACAATTATTGCTTATTACGTCCTAATCAAATGCTATCCATATCTATTTCACGAATGACACTTAACTGTTGCATAACTGTTGTATAACACTTAAAAATACATTTTGTTAGTAATTATGTCTGTCGGTTGACTATTGTATACATAATTAAATGTGTTAAATTAAATGTATTATCTTGTCATTCGGCGATGATTAATATGTTCGTGTGTAACGGTAATCCGGCCATGTTGCATCACACCTTGCATAAATTGGCGGTTTCTAATATTTTATGTATATTGCATTTATTTAATTATGGAAGTGGAGTAATAAATCATTATATTATATGCTTTTTAATAATTGTGACTTTCGCAGTTTATGATATACTGATGACGTTGACGAGCTTCAAAACACCTTCACTTTTTTTAAACAAAATTGTAAGATTTGTGGCGACTTCCATATTCAGCGCTACCAAAAGATAAACTACAGCACTATCTATCGAAGACACACTGAACTACGGAGTAACTGCTAATCCTGTATTGCGATATCGAAATTTTCGCGGTGATCAGCATGTTACAACATCCCAACATTAACCGTTAGATCACAGACCGCCTGGCATGATTACCTTACCTGGTCGGAAAATCCTACTTTTGTGGTGGAGGGACATGACACCCGTACCTTCACAGATTAAATGTTACACTATAAGCTGAAGATGTGTGAAGGCTGTCATAGTGTGGGTCACCATACTGCACTGTCTGAATTGGGGGTGAGTATGGTAACCAATCTTTGATTCTATTTATGTTTTCCATCAGGCAGAGTTGAGTCACTTTAGTGCACCGAATAAAAGTTACCCGAATAACAAAAAAACAACAGTTGTCATAAAGGGTACGATGCACCGATTGAAAAATTGTCTTTAGGCACTGTGGGATGAACGACGAGAAAGCTCAAAGTAGTTCTTCAAATGTTGTCCAACCCAAGTAATTCTTCTACTCATCTCGTCCTTGAAGTTGCTTCTACTTAATTGCAATGTCTGCTCTAAGTCATATTTTAGAACAACTTCGAGAACGGCACCATGTACCGTTACCGGTTCCGGTAGCAGACGTTCATTGAACATAACCTTGGTCTTATTCAAGCTCATCCGCAGATTGATGGGTATAGAGTAGTCAGTTAAGTCATTAACATCTGTTGTAGGTCCTCTAGTGCAGCGTCTTGAACATGTGCTCCATTGCCTTACGAGGAAATTTAGGAATACCAAATAATAATTATTCCATGTTATATAAATATTAATAACATAGCACGAAACATATTGCAACACTAAAGGATGCAATACTATTACATGTAAATATGATTTGATAATTTCTCTATGACTCAAAGGCAGCAGAATTTGCTGAAGGGATAAATTAACAAATCATTGATTTATGTCGTTCAGTAGATCTCGGTGTTTGGTGTTTGGATTAACGTTTTAGATTGATTTAATTTTATAAGAGAAAATTTTTAGAAAATATATTTTCAGAACTAAACGAAGAACTACATGATCACTGTCATCCGTGATGAACTCCTCAAAAAAATATTCAACTTGTAAAGTATGCTGTTGATATTCTAGTTAAGAGAATTTAAACTCCAAGAAATAACTTTTATCATGACATGAAAGTTCAAAGAGTGATTACAAATATTGCGTTCGCCAAGCTCATGTCCCGCCTACAGAAACAAATTCACAGGTATAGACAGCTACACAAGTGACCGAGACGGCGATCCCATTGTTACAAGTTTTTGTACAAAACAAACTGCTCTGTATTTAGTAAAACATGCAAATCTGCATTGAGGAGAATCGGAGTTACAGCCTTCGATGTTTTTTCTACAAACTTTGTCAAGTTAAATTAATTCTAGAAATTTATACTTACTTTTTCGATCATTGACAATATTTGACTGAATATAATTAGAATTGAAAAATATATAATTCGACCTCCAATAGGAGTCAACCTTATTAACGTTGACTTTGGAATTTAAAATGGTTATTTTAGGATCATAGTGAATATTTAAAAATTCATCATAGTGTTGGTGACTGGTGTTATTCACTTATTAATCCTGATTGTTCGGTTCACGAAATATGTACGTGTTTGAGAATATTCATGTATTTTAAGAATAACCTTTAAACTTCAGTTAGAAGATTCTCTGAGCAATCGTTATCATGTGGGTAGTGATGCATAACCACTTCTGACACTTTTGAGGTCAGCGTTCGAGCTAACTTCAGCGAATTATTTCAGTCTCGACGCATGCATCTAAATGTCAAACGCAAAAGAATGCATCCCGAATTCTAGGAGCAAACTCTAATAAACGACTCTTTTACCATTACACTATTGGGTTGATTTTGCAACAGAATATGCCGCAGTCTAGGATGATTAGTTTACAAGGCAATATAATCTTTATTGTAACTACATAAGGTGGAGATCAGGTCAGATTTATTTAAAGACGGTCTTGTTATTAACTTGGAAAAACGAACTGCATACTTCAAATAGCTATAAAATTAAATTTCTCAATGTTACCAATTTGGGGCGTACTGAATCAACAAATTGTAATCACTGTCCTATGGGCAAGTAAAATCGAATAAAGTTTTTTTTTAACATACCATTTAAAGCGTTCGAACCTTAAACAATAACAATATAATAACTTAACTACTCCAACCATTTCAAGTTACGTGTATGGGCAAAGAATTTATATAAAATAATTTTGTGGAGAAATCCATCGGTATATGCTATGTATACGATAATTAATCAGACGTTACGATTGGTTTGGTTTTTATTACCGAATAGCGTCCATAAAGCAGCATATTTACTTCCGTCCATATAATTACATCAGCCACAGACCACGGAACTTTATTATATTCGTGTAAGGATTTATTTGTTCAGTACTATAAACTCTTCTTTGAAAGATTTAAAGTTTAATCTACAGACGTTAATTTTTTTTTTTTTTTTTTTTTGTATTGACGTTTAACTGTTGGCCTCAGATGGCCTCTACAACTTTACCCGGATTAATTTACGGTGAGCGCTGAGGGCTCTCAACCGGCCATTTGTTAAGCAACATTGCCCAAGGGCACCCCCTGCGGGGTACGAACCTCGGCTTGGGGTGTTGCTGATACGCTGGGGCGGCCTACTCCCATGTTTTGTGGACGGTTTACGCGGCGCGTGTTCCGCCCCCGCCGACGGGGACGAAAACGCGGACGGTTCGTACTAAGTGTGTTCGCTCTACGTTGAGCGAGTGTAATGTCGTCGTCTAGCTCCCCTAACGCGTGTTTGGGTCGACGTAGTTTTGAGATTTTACTGGGTGTGTAGTTTACGGCCGCAACCACTAGAGGGTTGGGGTGAGTCGGAGCAGAGTCAAAGTAGCTAAGGGAGCACTGTTTTATGAATTGCTTGATGGTCGGCAATCTGAGGTCGATGTGGAGATCGACGTTGCGTACATACCACGGTGCTCCCGAAGCTTTGCGCATGAAATTATTTTGTAGTGTTTGAAGCCTATGGATCTTGTGTGGCCTAACGTGTGCGAATACTACGCTACCGTACGTCATTATAGGACGTATGCATGCCGTGTATATTCTAACTTTGTTTTTTAAATCTAACTTCGAACGCGCGTTAATTAGACAGTGTAGACGTCCTAGCACGAAGGCAGCCCGGCTGCGGACTACCTTGATGTGGGGGCCGACGGATAGACGGTCGTCAAGGGTTATGCCTAGGTATTTGGCCTGCCTAGTCCAAGGGATAGTCTTGCCGAACATCCTAATCTGAGGGGTCTTCTCCAAAGGATACAAGCTTAGCTGTCTTCTGTGAAACAGCACCGCCTGGCTTTTCTCGGGGTTGACCTCTATCCTCCATTTCCGGAACCAAACGCCCAGTGCGTTGGCTGCGGTCTGGAGTTTTTTGGCTACTGTCGAGGGGTTCACTCCTGAGCAGTAGATAGCCGTGTCGTCTGCGAATAGTGCCGTCTGCACATACCGATGCTTCGGAATGTCGCTAGTATACAGCGTGAAGAGTAGGGGGGAGAGCACGGACCCTT
The DNA here is from genome assembly GCA_949316085.1 of Hypercompe scribonia. Lineage (NCBI taxonomy): Eukaryota > Metazoa > Arthropoda > Insecta > Lepidoptera > Erebidae > Hypercompe > Hypercompe scribonia. The sequence continues at coordinate 5,177,649 of OX438972.1, read as the reverse complement.
GTGGGACACCGGCTCGTATGGGGTGAGTGGAGGATAGTGACCCTTCTACTCGGTAGCGGAAGCTTCTATTCGACAAGTAGTCTCGTATGATGAGCACGAGTCCGTGTGGCACTCCCATGGTGGATAGCTTAAATAATAAGCCGTTGTGCCACACTTTGTCGAAAGCTTTCGCCACGTCAAAGAAGAGGATTCCTGTGAACAGGTTGCGTTGAAGCCGATCGCTGGTGTATTCAACGATGCGGTGGACTTGGTGGACGCACGAGTGTTCGGTTCGGAAACCGAATTGCTCGTGGGGGACGAGAAGATTAGCATCGGCATACGCTTTCAGCCTATTGTAGATTAGACGCTCGTATAGCTTGCCTAATCCTTTAAGCAGACTGATCGGTCTATAACTGGTCGGTTCGGACTTTGGTTTGCCAGGTTTGGGTAGCCCAATAACAACGGCTTCTTTCCATTATTGTGGAAAGATGTTGTTTTTGAGCGCTGCGTTGAAAATGAAGGTCAGAAGGACCAGTAGCCTCTTCGGAAAGAGTTTTATTACCCTGTTTGTGATACCGTCTGAACCGGGCGCCTTGCGAGCGTGTAGGCCCTTGACGATCGTTTCAACTTCTTCGGGGGTGACCGTGTCTAGGTCTTGTTCGTCTGTCCCCGTCGGCGTTGATGTTGAGGCTAGTGTTGATGTAGGAAGTGAGGTTATGCGCTCTACTTCTGAATCAACTTCGGCTATTTAGTCTGAGTTGCAGTGTATTACGCTGGGCGTGCACTGATTCTCTAGACTCTCGGCCAGGCACTCTGCCTTTTCGATATCGTCGAAGGCCGGTGGAAGGTTAGGTCGGCTTAGAGGAGGCATACAGGTGATCGTGTCTCTCTTAAGCGAGCGGGATAGTTGCCAGAAGGCAAGGTGGGTAGGTTCGAGGTCTTGTAGTGTCCTATCCCACCTGTCTTGGCGCATTTGATCGATGCGCGACTTGACCGCTCTTTCTAAGCTTCGTAACCTGATCCTGTTGGCTTCGCATGGATATCTGTCATAGGCTCGTACGGCGGCGTTCTTCCGCCTCAGCAGCTCACGTACGTCATCGGGTAGGTTCCAGCGGCGATCGTTCGTCGCTGGTGCCTCCCGAGTGCATTCGTTAATTAACGATTGCACGTGTGCTGTGAGGGAGTCGATCGCCGTCGCGGTGTCCTCTTTGCTGGTTATGTGGTCGGGTATCCTGTCTAGATGCACGGACGAGGATGCCTCGAGTTTGGTCCCGAGGCGCCTCCAGTCCGTGATTCGTCTAGTGGGGGTACGATGACCTGTGTCGATGGGACCCAGTTTGGGTGCGAACTCCATGACCACAAGTCTGTGGTCAGAAGTTAACTCGTATAGCACCTCTACTGAACACAAACGTAGGTTTATGTTCTTTAGGAGTGCCACGTCCAGAATGACGGGTCGGTGAGACACGATGTGCGGATAATGGGTCGGTTCGAGCGGGGCGATGATGTCGAACGCTAGTCTAGTCGAGAGCGACTCCAGGGCTCTGCCTTTGGCGTTGGACTGGTGACAGTTCCAAAGGGTGTTTTTGGCGTTAAGGTCGCCGCCGATTATCACGGCGTCGCTCAATTCTAGCAGTGCTCGGAGGTCGCTCTCGAGTAGTTGCCGATTGGGTGACAGATAGGCTGAAACTAGAGTGATCGATTGGTGTCTGGTCATGCCTATTCGACAGACCGAAGCCTCGATGCTAGTCAGCGTAGGCGGATCCATAGGTACGCAGTGAAGGGACCTTTTGTAATATATGAGAGTTCCCCCTAGCGCAGAGTCAATCCTATCGTTGCGGACCACAGAGTAGTTCGCAACGTTTGGGTTTCTCTGCGAGGGTTTCAAAAAGGTCTCTTGTACGAGTAGTATGTCGAGTTGGTGTGCCCTAAGAAAAACGCCAACTTCATCTCGTTGCCTACCGATGCCGTTGGCGTTGAAGTACCCTAGCTTGAGTGATCTGGGTTTGACTCTGCGTGTTGGTGTGCAATCCATTATGGGTTGCATTTAAACGCGCCTAGCTTCTCGAGTACGCTCGAGTACCTAATGCTGACACTGAGGAGGGCCAAGGGATTGCCCTCGTTTTGACGAATTAGGTTAGCGAGCTGGCGTAGCTCGCTAAAATCAATCGCACTCGCGAACCTTGTCACTAGGGATAGGTCCGGGTCGATGGTTTGCGGTAGTTGATTGAGAGGGCTCCTATAGTCGACGACGAGCGGCTTCGGCCCTCCCTGGAGAGGCTTTGTGGGCCGCTCGACAGGGGCTGCCTTTGCGGGTACTGGGGCAGGTTTGGGGGCCTGCATCGTCTTCCGCACGGGCAGAGGTGGGAAGGTCTCCCCGGTCTTCCTGGGAGTGGCCCAGGCGTTCGTCTTCGGCAGAGGAGCAGCTGTAAAGCTCCCCCCAGTCCCTGCAGCAGCAGGGACGACTGGGCGGGGACGCTGAGGTCCTTTCGCCTTGGGGGTTTTAGGCGCCCTCGGGCAACCTCTATAGTTGGCGGGGTGGCCTGTTTCGCCACACAGCACGCACGCGACTGGCTCAGTGCATTTGGCCCTGTCTTTGGGCCTTTTGCACTCCTCCGTCGCGTGGTCTTCCAGGCACTTGACGCACCTGGGGCGCGCGAAACAGTTTCGCGCCGAGTGCCCGTAGAGCTGGCAGCGGTGACATTGAGAGATGCCACTTCTTCGGTGAGGTGGTTCGACGGTTATACCCGACAGCCCGCAGACGGATGACATCTTAAAAATGTCCTTGCTCGCGGGGCTGTCGTCTAGAGTGACCATCACCATGTCGTAGACGACATTGGTGCGGCCTTTGACCATCCGGTGTACCTCATGCACCGGGTAGTTTTCTGACAGGGATTGTTTGATCTCCTCGGGGGAGATCTCCCTGGGCACATTGCGCACAACCACACGGAGCTTCTTGTCCTCCGGGAGAGTGTACGTGTGGTATGAGACGTCCCTCTCTCGAAGGAGCTTTGAGAGCGCCCTGTGGTCGCTCGTGGTGGCTAGGGCGATTTTAATGCCCTGTTGGGTGCTACGAGCCGAGTGGTAGTTGATCCGGCGCTCGTTGCACCAGGTGGAGATAGCCGTCCATCTCGACTTCTCCTGGACGTAGATCGGTGGAGGGGCGGGGGTCTTCGGCGCGGCCGCCGAGGCGTCGGTGATAGCGGGCGAGGCCCTCCCTGAGGGGGAGGGGGTGCCCTTAGGCCTTGAAGAGGCGCGAACGGGGGCGGAGGCGGGGGCGGGTGCTGCCGAGGTCTGCTTATTTCTATGTACGTATTTATATCCGTTATCTAGTATCCATGCACAAGCTCTGCTTAGCTTGGGACTAGATGGCGTTGTGTTTCAGATGTCCAAAAATAGTATATTATATATAGGTGCAATTGAAATTGATTCTGTAAAACACTGTAAAGAACACAACACTGTAAACAACACACTTGAACAGATAAAGTTGAAATACAAATAAGTAAATATAAATACGATCCCCATCAGTTCAAGCTAATATTAAAATAAAGACTACCGAAGTTGTCGCGAATGTTTTATGGCGGACGAAAATATGTAAATATTTACATATATGAGTTGTGTACGACTCAGGAACTTGTAAACGAATGGCTGTCGGATAATTGAAAGTGTGACGATAAGTCAGACTCAGGACACACCGACTGCAATTATTTTAATTATTTTCATGTCAGCCGTCTTTACGATATTTAATTAATGGTGTTCAATGCAATTTGTTAATAAAATGTTTACAGCATTGTCATTTTAAGCTGACACTGAATACAATTGACTGCCTGAACGCATATTTAAGTCAAAAATAATAAAAGAAAATACTAAAATAATTTCGTATTGAATGCTTTTAGAAATTTAAGTATGACCTGTGATGGTAAAAATATCTAATTGGAGCTAAGCCATAATGATTGCCTTTGAACTATTAGAGATTAAAGTATACCTCATCAGAAAATTACATACCGAGGTTATTTTATGTAAGTTTTCTCTACGCTAGAATTTTTAACTGTATCATTATTCTGTCTTTGTTTAATCTTTACAATAAGTACAGTAAGTTGTGATCAATGGAAAAAAAATGTCGCTTCTATTGCAGTCCTCTATCGCCTTTATAATGGAGAGTGTTCTGACGAGTTCTTCCAAATGGTCCCATCTTCTCCATTCCTCTACAGAACAACATGTGCTTTCTTTGGAAGACACCATTTTAGTATTTATGTATATTATATATCTTACTCCCTTCTACTTAGCTCCCGAATAAAACGGTTTGGCTCCTCTTTCCTTTGCAAATCAGTTACAACCTGGAACTCACCACGAAAACACGTGTTTCTCTCCCACTGTGATCCCGGCTCCTTTAAGCGGGGTGTGAAAAAGCATCTCACTAGGCTACCACAGTGTGGGTCACCATGCTACATTATATACTGGTATGGTAACCACCACTCTTGGATTACAGTCATGCTTTTCATCAATCAGAGTAGAGTCACTTTGGCAGGCTCTGATTTAAAAATAATAAAAAATTAAAAACATAATATGAAAGTTTGAAATGGTTATAATAATGATGTCGGTAAACAAAACGCTTTAATAGGTAATCATGTACTTGACAAGACCATAAAGAATACGATATGTTCAGTTTATTGTAACTTCTAATGAACATGTATGTACGCATGTATAATAAAACAGTGTTATTGGAATAAAAGTCATATGAGATTAGTATTTGATATAAAAATAAACCCTTAAAGTAAACACAAACCGGTAAATAAATACATTTTATGTAAGTGAGCAACGTAAAGTTGCACGCCATTAGTTTAATTAGTAGATCGACGATTGGCTTTTATTCCGTGATATTGGATAAGCCCGTGTGCAGACGCGAAGAGCCACAGTCGCGTGATATGCCAGTGGTGAGGTGTCGGGTATCGTCGGCGTAATCTCGCCGAGATTCTTATTGTTTTTAATTAATTACTACATTAAAAGGTCACTAAATGTACTATACGAACTATTCACGAATCACGATTTCCTGTTTCAAAAGGTTGGAGTGCACTAAGCACGACAACGGAGGTTACACAAACACATACACATGTTGACACCACATACAAAAATACAATATTAATACTTAAGTTCATATTCGAGATGAGTATTTAGAAATTGTACTTTGAGGCTCATAGAGTGTGCTCTAATGAGGTGTATCAAGCGTGTGTATAAGGTACTTGGAGGTTTTAGGAAATACCAATGTAAGTCACATATATCACATCATCACACATTTATAACATTTACCAAATACTGGACATTAGTTTGCCCTTAGGAAGGAGGTTTTGGCTCACTATGACTCGCTGGCTAAACATATTGGTATTGGGTTTGAGTCACGTTTTCCTTTTTTTTCGCAGATGACATGCTTGAATGTTGTAAGTTAACAACAATCTTATATATTCCACAGTGCAGAAAATCACAATGTTAACTATTGTACAATAAAGTGTAAGTTTCAAAATGAATTTCCTTCACCAATTCATTGCTATTCATATTGCGTGGGATAACGTAAAATTATGTGATCGGTTTCACTGTCACCTAAAGTCAGTTTGAACTTGATAGGTGCAATAAGATTGAGAGAACTATTTCAAATTGTAAGCTTAGAAATCTTTTATTGGGCCACTATGAACATTATTTATTCTACTTTATACTACGAAATTTCTATTTGCTCTTTATACATATGTATGTCTATGAAATATATAAGATATGAGAAAAAAATTAGGGCTAATTATGAAAGGCACATGTTAATCGATAAAACACATGAAAACGAAGGAAAAACTAAAACTGAAGACAGATGTTAATACGTCCTGGACATTTGTACATGGTTAGTTTCTTTATTCAATTAGCCGATAAGTACAAGATTAAGGAAAAGCAAGATTTAAAAAAAATTATTTATGTTTACAACATCGGTAACATGTAGCATCATCAGCTAGTTTAGTATTCGTCGACACGTAAAAGAGAAATATTATATGGAAATCAAAATAAACCCTGATATGGGCGAATAACAGTTTAAAAATAAAATTAATGAAGTAAGAGAAATCCACTTTAGATTGTCATCTCACTCAACTACAAATCCTACCAAAACGTTTATTCTCGCACGCGACCTCCCACATAAAAATAAACGAACAACGATGTGCGAAAAAGTCCGTTCAGCACAAGCGAATATACTGCAGCGTACATACCTTACTAATTACCACAACTTCGTATCGCCGTGCAATATAAATCATTAAGCAAGTTTTCGACAATTTCCCTTAATTGGTGTCGTTTCCCAATCGGCTCGATTGTGATCTCACGATGTGTGGCCAGTCCTCAACGAATCAACAGGGTGATCTCGATGACAATGACCACGACACGAGAAGTAATTAGCACGAATGAGACCACACACCGGCCGCCATACAGTCAAATCTCAAGCGCCTGGTCAACTTTCATCTTCGAAGTCTGGGTCGTATGAATCACGATGTGTCTTGTACACACAACACGACTATGTGTAAACTAGTAAATAGACTTTAATTACAGAAAACAATATAAGAAATGATGTTGTTACTCGTGTTCGTGCAAAAGAAAAAATAAAAAATTGAAAACATTCAGTATCTACGAAAACATTCACTATAGGTACTACAGTGAGTATTTTCTAAAAAATTCTTATTTAAAGATGATTAATAGAATGAAAAGAAATGTATCCATTTATACAATTTGTTTTTAAACGACATGAATTTTACCGCCAAAGCGTCGCGTCGTGTGAACCTGGCATAAACAAGAATGGTTGACATCGATATAAAATAGCTGTTCAAATGGTAACTAAGACGGGGACATGACAGGAACAGTGCTGCGGAGGAATGTTACTCCGTTATATTGCATGTAATGTCAACACCGGTGGAAGCTGTTATCGATACAATAAATAATATCAAATTGACAACACGTGCCATAAATTCTAAACAAATAATACCATGGTGGTGTGCAATATGATTTATTAAGAATATAGATGTATAACAATATTAAACACGTAAGAAAAAGCAAAATTTGTACTGCACTATAGAATTTACAATAAAGGAAACTGGTAACACCCTACTATCCTTTTCTTCTTCCCATTAACAATAGAAATTTGGATTTTGTGAGGATAGTTGTATATATGTTTGATACTCTTTCACGCAACAACTATTGAAAGAATTTAGACGAAACTTTACAGTAATATCGCTCATACAGCAGAATAACACATTTACCGTGATAACCAACATTTATGAGGGCGGAGCCGTGGACAAGAGTATGTTTAATAATAATTTTGTAGTTTCACACCCAAGCACTATGTTGCTTATAATATTAATAATTATTATTTACTTTTGAAATGTGTACCATAATAAAACACAATAGCCGCCATAAAATATACAATCATTACGACAGCAGCTAGGTGTATGAGTTATTAAATGATATTATAATATTATTTATGTCAATGAAGAATGTCCATTGCGAAAATTATAAATCTACCTCAGATAATAGAAGGTAAGCAAAAATTTAAACATAAAACGTTCATTGAAAAACATGTTAAAATAAATATATGCTACTGAATAACCATGAAAATTGATAAAATTTGTCCCAAAAAAGGAGACATTTGTGCACAACTGTGTTAAATGTACATATTACAAACAGGCAGTTTATCGGTCATCAAAACACACGATCCCTGACGCAAGTTGTATCCCAAATTGCATAATTGGTACCGAAATGATCAGTGAAAGTGAGGAATCGTCTCACGAATGCTAATGCACGGCCTAATGGTAGATGGCGATGCTGTAGAAAGCTCGGCGATTATTTATTATTTACGAACGGCCAAATGTATTGTTAAAGCCGTTGAGTGATTTACAATGACCCACACGAATAATTTGACGACTTTGAAATGTCTATTCTTAAGTTAATGTCGATGGTCATCAGCTGTTAGACATTTTAAACAGTTAGAGACATCATTGTGTAATTTCTTTAAAACGAGTTAAATGTCATAGTTAAGAAATGTACGATCTTATTCCATAAATAAATGACATTTATACTTAATCTAAAAGTACCAATAACCTACATATACGTTTCCATTATCTTGGCCCGTCAAAAATATTTTTTTTCTTACTTTAAAGTCGGTTAAAAAGAATGAATTTTGTAAGTCCATGACTTTAATATCCTATAGCGAGAACGACTGAATCTAATTAGGTCAATATTGGTCTTGAAATATTCGATGACGGCCAGGGCAAATTTAATTGAGTGAAAACGTAAAAAAAAAAAAACTGAAATATGAAATAGTGAGTGTAGCTCGTACATGTATATTTATGGTCTAAGAACCGGTGAAGATCAACTTACACCCATCTGATAACTAGATGAGTGATAAGTTTGAATATCGTAATTCTGATAGTGTAGACAGTGGGAGCTGTTATTTTTTTTAAACGATAAACCATTCCCTTATATTCGTTATTCAATAATCTTTATTTTCATACCAATTTCGATTGGTTATCAGCTCGGTGTAGTTACGTATATTGATTTACCTATTCATACCTGCTTGCCAGGTATATATATAAATAAGTAAGGAAGCTTACCTCTACATAGAAAATTAAAATTTGCAATTAAATTTGGTTGGTTCTCAGCAGAGCGAAGGTGATGAAAAAAGCAATTAAAAATTAATTAATTAAAAAAAGAGTCTCATATAGTTATATCTGGTAACTAGATGAGTGTAAGTCGATAAGTGTCGATAAGTGTAAGTAAGATGAGCGTAAGTCGATCTTCATCGGTTCTTGTACTGTTATTATGTATTTTAGTTACCATTTACACAGGCTGTAAACATATGTGTTATAATAAGTATGTAATGTAAATATTAAGAAATAGGATATAGTGAAAATATATAAGTACTTGAATTGCGACATTCATCTATTGGAATATTTACGGTTGGTAAGATGCTTCACCAGTTATTGAATATACCTATAGCATAGGTACGAGTAGAACAATGTGTTCATTGAATACGTTAAGTGTCAAATCTTGTAAATATATTTCAGACATCTGACACACAACGCCATCTAGTTCCAAACAAAGCAGAAGTACTAAGGGTACTGTACAACTAATATATAAATATATATATATATATATATATTTGTAAATATATACATATTAGACATAGAAACTGTCCGTGTGGTGACGGATTAAAAATACATAGTGCTACTACCCGTATTGACCCCGTGGGTGTCGTAAGAGGCGACTAAAGGAAGAAACTATTCAGGAAAATATCATTACAAAGAGAATGAAAACTTGAAACAAACCCTATTCCAAGCCGTCTGGCCAGCGTGGTATAGTAGGCCAGAACTTCCTTGCTAAGGAAGCTTATGTCCAGCAGTGGCCTGTAAAAAGCTGTTGATGATGTTGATGAGATATAGAAAACGCCCAAACTTAATATATATTAACATTCGTAATTTTCTTACATATATTATCTAAATGTTTATTATGTGTACAAAAACAATAGCATATTAAAAACACATTATGATAATGGCACGCTACACAGTCTAACGTGGTCGCATTAGATTTTACAAAAATAATAAAATTTAGTATGGGTTCTAATAGATTTGAATCACGTTTATTTCTTATCGGTTTATTACATTTTAAATCAGCTTGTTCATCGATCATAAAAACGTCATTGATCGAAAACGTTTAAATATTTGCTCTCAAAAATAAACACGTTAGAATTAATACATTAACAGTCATTTGGCCACATGTATATATCCTTTGATAACTGTTCCATAAATAAACTTTCTAAACAATAAATTTAGTTTAATGTCTTATTCATTTTAACGCAAGTGTATAAATTTAAGTTGACAAGTTTATTTAATTAACAACTAGATGATTATTTAACCATGTAGATATTATTTACGCATATTATATGTGATAATGAGTTATTGATAATAATTATAGAACATTATTAAATGAATATGAGTATATGTACATTAAATTAGTAACTAAATAAATAGCATTATTTATTATTTCGGCTACACCTCGTTTCTCCTGTGTACAAACTATTTAACAAACATTGCGATTTACTAAAGAGAAGAAACTTTTTTCGAGTTTAAATTGCCAGTTTTAATATATAACAATACTGTAATGTTCATAAAAATACGTTTTAATCACACGTTGCCACCATTGTGGTTTTCCAGTGGATAGAACAAAGTGATCAAATAATTGCAAAACAAACGTGCCGTATGTAAACAATAAGAAATAACAAATAATTTAAATTTCTAAGATGAAACAAAATGAATACGTTAGATGGGTGTTTATTGTGTTTATTTTCCAACCATGCATATAAAAAACAGATACCTAAGTGCGAGTCTGATTCACACATTCACAGTTCTGTATCAACTTATGAGTAACATAGCGAATCAATTTTTAAAAAAAATTGTGACATTTCTTCCAAGCGCTTTTTACAAAATGAATCTAATTTTGCAGTCTAAAAGTTATTCTCAATTAGTTTTTTTACATATACGTGGCAGTTTAATTTTATACCTTTATAATAACAAAAACATATTTTTATACACAGTCAGATGGATAACTCAATAATCCAAAGACGGTTACGCTTTTTTTTGAGATACAGAACTTTACATGTAAGAAAGAAGTCTTAATATTGAGGTAACAATCACCTACGATTTCAATTGCTTCTAATTGCTTAAAAGCAAAAAAATATGCTGTAGATGTCGGGATTGGATGTTGGGATTGGCTTTTCCTTTAAATAGATAATAAATGTTACGAAATTAATGACCTTGATAAAAGACTCGTAAGTAATGTAATACGTGTGCATTTTCTAAGTACTTACTGCCATGTAAATTTTCATTACTCAGTTCTTATTAATTACGCAAGTTATTGTAAGTGATTGTGGTAACAGCCAGACAGTCCAATGATTATAACTTATAGAAAACACGTCTGCTTAGAATAACTATGCCGTATACAATGTATATCCAATAAATATCTATAAGATGGTGTGTGATTGTTGATCAAGAGGTCTCGGGTTCGATTCCCGGTCGGGTCAAAAAGTGATATTGAGTTTTTCTGGTTACAAAAAGAGTTAATACAACTCAGAACTTGGCAGTTAGGGTCTTAACCCCCGTGTCTCGGAGAGGCTGTAAAGTCGTCGGTCCTGCACTTGGCCTCGTCCCGGTCGTGTCGGATAGTCGTGCCATCAGATTGGGGTGGTGGGAGAAGGGTGTGTGAGAGTGCACTTGTGTTTTCGCACATACTAGGCTAGTCGTACAGACTGGTTGCGGTGGTCGAAATCGGCTAAGATTCATCATCATAATATGATGACAATCACTCTGGATCTTTTTGCTTTCCATCAGGAAGAGCAGAGTCACTTTGCCTCTAAAAAAATACAATAGAGAACTTGACGGTAACAGTGAGTTGATACCATGTCTACGATGACACGAAAACGAGTGTATTGTTACAAAATATTAATAAACGCAATTAATATCACTCTAAACTTCACATTACATTAAATATAACTTACAACAATCCTCTCAAAGTTTTGTATTACGTACAGCAGTTCTTAATTTGTTATTAATGTTATCTCAGTAATAGCAATTGAAATCTGTGAAGGTGCAAGCTAAATTAATAGCAACTGCTTTCAAAGAACGTTTTCCAACATACTCTTATTTATATTTATGGTGTCGATTCTCATATACGAGTATACGTACTTGATAATACATTAAAGATTAACTGTATTAAAAACACTAGAAAAGATCATCAATAATCGTCATTATGATCATCAACGACCTTTGACTGCTGGACATGTACCTCTCTTTAGCAAGGTTTTGGTCGAATACATCACACTGGTCAGATGGGCTGGTATAGGGTTTGTTTCAAGTATTTCTTCTCTTTGCAGTGATATTGACCTGCGTAATTTGCTCCCTTAGTCGCCCCTTACAACACCCATGGGATGAGTAGGGTTGGTGACACTCCGTATTCTTAATCCGTCACCATACAGACTTTTAGTTAATTCTTTTGAAAATCAAGTAAAACTCATTTTTCCTTCCCTTTCAGAGGGTTCTCTTGACACTTTAACAGCAAAGTTTTTGTAGGTAACTAAAATACAATTAGGTACTCAAATATACTTAATTTATGGTTTCTGTATCGTTTTTGTTCTTGAGCAGAGCTAGAGCCTACGTTACAAAAGGGTCTGAGGCTTGGCATCTAAACTAAAAGTTCAGACTTGATTTAAATCGAAGTACAACAGAATAGGAGGTAATTCGAACATAATTGAACCACGTTTAGGCACAATGGTGCCAGTGCGCAACTTTCAGCATACCCATTGTATTGTACGTCGCTCCTAGCAGAAATTCAGTACTAAATCATTAGATTTGAAAGTTGATTGCGCTCGTTCTAGTTTTTAGTTAATTTTATTTGGTTCAATATAGATTTAATTAAAATTCTATTGGTAAGCTTGTTATATTTCATAATAACTACGAAGTAGATATTAAATAATTTGATTTATTTCAATGCTGTTTATTAACCCTCATGCTCTATAAACAAGGGTTTTCCTTAGAAAAAAATTTTTGGATCATAGTCAAGAATTTGAAGTATGAAAGTTTACTTACGATGTTTTCTTAAACATGAAAACTAGTAATGAACTATTTGACAGGCCCGTTTAGTGGTAATCTTGTCAGTTAAGATAGAACTCACGGATTCGATTCCACCCAGGATAAATATTTGTGTGATGAGCACGCATTTGTTCTGACTCAAGTCGTAAGTTATCTATGATTTGTATGTACTTAGTAATTTATAAGAATATTTATCATTAGTTATAGTTTGAGATAATAGTACTATTATTATTGATTCAATTGTAATACATATAATCATATGTATTAAAAAGACGCAGGTTAAATTAAGTACTAACGGTGTTTCGGTCCAATTTCATTTTAGAAATAAATTTACACGTGGGATAATAGCTACTGGGTTGTACATAGAGTGTAGATGCTATATCCGAACTGTGACAAAAAGTGCAATGGTGAATTCCCTAATAACATTCTGTCGGCATATTTTTTAGCGTCTAGTAGTGTAAAATATTTAGATTAAATTCTTAAGCCATTTTACCTTAGATAGAAATTGAAATGAACCAAAGTTAAAAACTAATAACAATGTTATACTTTTTAATCTGTAGAACGAGCAACAAGCTGTAATATTATTGTTAATTGTCAACAGCCGATTTCTATTATCATTGCTGACAAACTTAATTTAAATCTAGAGGTCTATTATGATTTCCTTTTTTTATTACTACTTATTACTACAATATTAAAAAGGCAAATACACTTTTTTTACAACCATTTTGTTCTGAGACTCACTCAATCCCTAAATAAAATTAAATATATTTAAATATTTCGTACATTGACACACTACGCCATCTAGTTTCAAACTATGCAGAGCTTGTACTATGACAACTAGACTGACTGATAAAATATTTAAATACTTTTCATTTTCGTAAATACATACATATCATACATAGAAAACGCCTAAATTCCGGAACAAGTATTTGCAGATCATACAAACACTTGGTCTGACCTGGAAATCGAACCCGAGACCTCAAGCGCAGCAGTCGCATTCACTACCGCTGCGCCACCAAGGCAGCTAATTGAGAAAATTAAAAAAACTTAAGAAAATATTTAGATACATTCAAAAGATAGATATTTTTCGACGTTTAATAATTCCAACGATTACTTCCAAATATTAATAGGTTACTAAACCAAACACTTCCACTTTAAATGACGTATACATACTATACTTATTAAATGAAAGGTTAGCATAAAAAGTTATTTAGAACTAAAACTACGTGCAACTTGAAAATCATGTGCAAGTATCGACCAAAGCATGCGTTAAACCCTTGGTTTCCAAGTAACCTTACTTCCAGTCATAAGGAAATATAGAGACACAAATACTTAAAGTTACGACAGTTTTATGCTCGCTATTAAAATCATTATACTAAATCCCTACTTGTATCCTAGTGTAGGTAACAATTTGTATCGAAATTAAGCATGACAGAACAACCCACGTAAAGTTTCGCCACAATTCGTGGCTGCACCGCGCTACCGGGTTCCGTGCTGGGCTGAAACAAAGCCTAATATTTGTCATTGTTCCTTTTAATTGTTCTGACATTATTCGTCCTTTTACCGGTTGGATAATTGGGCTGATAACCTGCTAATTTAAATATTCCACATTTACACTAGACAGGTTTGCGACTATCACAACTGTAATACTAAAGTGTCTTTGGTAAGCAGGACAGCGGCATATCTTAGAAGTATATACTTTAGTGTTTTTTATTATTTGAAACGGAGCCATTCCTCCACTGGCTTCTGTCTTTTACTCTTAAGATCGTGTACAGATTGAGGAACGATGGATCTTTTATTTGGTCAGTCCATCTTATTCATACAAGATTGAGTGATCTTTTCTCGTGATGATAATCAAGCATAGACTGTATAAACTACGACTGTAGTGCTTGATTGACTTGCGTGTCTAGTGGAAAGCGTATGCTGATCAAGAACTCCCAGGTTCAATTCCCAGATTGGGTCAAAAAGCGTTTGAGATTTTCTGGTTACAGAAATACTTAGTAAAAGCCTGAAGTTTGGAAGTTGGAGTCTTAACCCCCGTGCCTCTCAGAGCCCGTAAAGCCGTCGGTCCTATGAATGACCTCTCCCCGGTCGTGTCGGATAACCGTTCCATCGTTCCGTTCCACTGTGAGAGTGAGGGAATAGGGAGAGCAACTGTGTTTACGCACATACTTGCGCACTATAATATCTACTGCTTAGTTGGCTGGATTCCGTTGACTGGCCGCCGTAACCGAAATTGGCTAGAAGTGTATCATAAAGAACTAATTAATAGTCAGCTATAAAAACAATATATTATAATTACGGATATAGCAGTAAGAAAGTAGGAGAGAAGAAGTAAGATAGAACAGATAACGGACGATTTTTCTAAACTCGTCTATACAGATGAGATCAGATAACACGTAATAATAGCATAATGCACTACCCTACTAACATACAAGATCGACACCATTGACATATTTTCATGATGTATCTGATACTGTTGACATGGTTTATGGTTCAAACGATCTGTTAATGGTTGAAGATAAGCACTGCATAATACTAATGCAGCTAATATTAGACGTTTCACAAATCTATAAATATTGTTTCAAACGTATTATGATGTAACTGTTAAATGACTCAATATCTGATATCGATTTAACATTTGTAAATTTAATGCGATTATCTAATATCGATTTGACCTCCCACGCTTTGTTACACATCAAACTGGAATCAGAATCAAGACAACATGACCACATTAATACTTTGAAGCAAGCCAGTGTTGTATGTAAATTATCGACATTATCATCAACAATTTGGTAATCGATTGCATTCACTTGTAGTCACTGGTATTATTTTCTTTGCGAAATGGTACAGAAACGTGTCACGTTATTGTCAATAATCTTTATACAAACAACTGCGCTCCGCGGTATTGCTCGTGGTTTTTGTTGCTTTTGAATCGGATATTGTTCATTATATTACTATTTCACATTTTTCTACGTCCACACAATAGCGTATTTCGATCCAAAAATTAATATAGATGTACTAAAGCTTATTTATATAAATTTATAATTTCAAAGTTAAAGTTTTTTACTGAATGCATATGAAAGTATATGGTAATTACATCAGAAAATCAATTTTTAAAATTTTTATCCGTGTGTGTTGTGCCGGCTAACCTTTGAAACTTCAGACTGATTTTGACGAGACTGTCACTGGTGGATAGCTGATATTATAAGGAGGAATTTAGGATACTCTTATTTGAGAAAAAAAATGGTTACGCGAAAAAAAAATTGAAACCAAAGAAATAGTTAACAATATCTGATTCAAAAGCAACAAAAACCGTGGGCAATATCGCGGAGTACAACTTGTTAAAAATAAAACTGATTTATTCTTTTTAAAATAACAAATTAGATAATGTATCCTATCTAATTGTAAAAATCATAGAAAGGTTTATGATAAATAAATCAACAAGATACTTATCTTACTGCTTACAACTATTATGTAACTACATAAACTAAACAAGATCTATATCGATAAATAAGACAAATAGAGAGGTCAACATTGATCGTTGTAACGACCGCCCTTCCGGCGGAAACGCATCGCGGACCGGTCGGTTGAGAGTGAAAGCATGTACGCATGGGCATGGGCACACACTAGTTAGTACCAAATTTGTTGACTACCCACATTTGCATAACATTGAGTAGTCGCTTCGTCGCTTTGTCGGTTTTTGAGCATGACTAATGAAAGTGTTTCTGTTCTGACAGGTCAAACAGGCATTTGCGTATGTAAATGTTGACGAGTCATCTGCCTTTTAAGGACTAGATGTTATGAATGTTACGATGCCACTGATTACGTTAGGTGCAGTCAGAGCGTATATGATTAGTTTAGAGTAGTGTTCAAAGCTTGTTTTGGCATATTAATTTCTAATTAATAGTTATTTTAATCAAAGTTATTGTAAGCATTTCTATTAGTCTTTTGAGTGGGTTATTTTTCACAGTATAGATCGTATTGAGGTGATAACGAATTGATAGCTCACTTCATTTAAAGGAAATATAACTGAATCGCAGGGAATATTCTAAGAAATCTATAAAAATCGACACGACGTGCATTTTTACAAAAAAAAATTTACTCGTATGGTTAGTTGTTTGTATATGTGTAGTAGGTATATTATGCAGCAAGTATATTAAAATATAAGCAAGTGCACGATTGATTGAAATATGTCTCACAATCAAGTAATCCGTGTATTTTTTTTTATTTTTAGAGCCTGTAAAAGTAACTCTACTATATCTGATAAAAAGCATGAATAGAATCCGAGTGTTGTGGACACCATACTTATTGTGAATGCAGATAATCAGTGTATGGTGTGTCACTCCCCACTTCGGGATTTAAAAGGCATGATAGTCATCGTGGTCTGAAACTGACTTCCGGTCTCGCAATCACCAACGAAAAACGACAAGACAGGGGGCTGTCGCTTTAGTTTGGTCTCCTGTGAGAGAGTTATACTGCCACCAGTCGAATCGACCCGTTCGTGCTGAAATCAGTGTGGTTCTACTACGATCCATATTTTACATATTTACTTGCCATTAAAAAATTTTCATTGTTATTTACAATTGTCCCTTTAACTTCTTAAACTGCCCGTTTTTAAATATAAACTTAATTTAATTATTTTATGTTAATTACAAAAAAACTATTTTTGACTGTTCAAAATTCTTAACAGTGTTTACAACAAAATATACAGCTTTCTACAGATTTCAATCTACAAAAAGGTACGTAAATAAGTAAAAAATCAGATATGTCTTAATTTCAAGCTTAAGTCTGACTGAGATAAATGGGCTTCTTACGATTCTTTTGTCATCCGATTACTTACAATGGTGCATCAGGGCAACCACCCAAAGAGGCTGTATAATTACGAGTAACATCTACATACCAAATCATTGTTATCCTTCACTCTTATTGAACCGTAGAACACTGATAAAATATGACACACCCGAAATGGTAGACCGATTAAGTCGTCTCGAATTGCGGAACTCAAAAACAATGAGATTCGAGATGTCTCGATTAAAGTAATCGAATCGACCTTTACATCGATCGATCTGTCATCCGAATATATCTATATTCATTTTTGTAAAAATGACATACGTCAAAAACCTTAAAAGGTGTTCAACGATGAGCGTTAACATCGGTAGTGTAGCGTCGACCTATTGTTTGCTCAGAGAGGCCCTTATACCGCCGTGGCTAAGTAAACGTCTGACATGTGATTTATAAGATGCGCAGACTAAGAATTATTGTCGCAGTCTGTGCCAATATAAAGGTAAATTTCACTTTATTACATGGGAGGTAGTCAGAGTTCTTAATTTGGGATGCTGGCCTTATTGATGAGAGTGATGTATTGTACCTTAAAAAATGACATTGAGATTAACACGTGAACTTACAAAACAGCGCACAATATGAGAGCTAAACAAATACGGTCTGTTAGTAAAATATGGTTCAAAAATCCCTTAAGTGGTTAAAAATTATTTTATGTATTTGCTAATGAAACTGAAAATCCATTGATGATAATAAATAAATCTCAAGCAACATTTCATATGATTAATCTCATTTTCGAGGCTTAACCTAACAAAAACCCACGTAGGCTATCAAAAAAACTTGATTTAGTGGGTAATAAATTTCAGATAAAGGATTTAGAAACAACAAATACGTACGCATATCTTGTAAATACTTGTAAATTCTTCAACTTTTTTGGTGTGTACGATACTTACATGATACTATTTCGCTCACCAATTGGGTTTTTTAAACTCAATTGTTTCACATAAACTGCCAGTGAATTACGAAAGAACGACTCAAAACAGTAGAACGTCATTAATTATAAAGAAAATTGTAAAAACGTTGCATTTTTGAAATATCAAAAATAAGTCCTAGGTGTACCCTTTGTCAAAGTTGAAGACTTCAAACACAAAAAAAAAACAGAAATAGTTTCAGCGTTTCTTGTAAGGAATGTATTATAGCACGTTATTATAGTCTGCTAACCTACATAATTTCCTGTTATAATTTTATTCTAAGAGTTCGAACTAAATAGTTTAGGAAATTCTTTTAAAACACATATGTTAAATAGTAAACGTATAGGTAAAGATTATGCAGAAATGTTTATAGCGTACGGGGGCGACTATAACATGTGCAAGATGAGATAAAATGAGATTTTATTCAAATCTAGTCGATATTAACTGAGGTCAAAGCCAACGTGATATAAACATTTACGATGACTTCTATCTAATTTTCTGGTAAACTTAAGCGGTACAGGCCATTACCAATACTAATTCTATTCATTAATATCTTAGGCATCATTCTGTATAATACGGTTATTAGTCTGAATCATTACAAGTTATGTGGTTAATTTTAAAGATTACCGTTCGTGCAAATTTAATATATCTACATCTCTTTGTAGATATTTAATTGGATTTTATTGTTTGTTGATATTCATGGAGCATGAAACGTACACAATGAACAATGTGAGGTTTGAAGTCACTACACTCAGTGAAGTAGAAAGCGGTGTGGCTACCGCTTAAACCACTACGCCATCCGTCTATTCTATTCTTGAAAATGTATCTATTGCCTAGTTTGTGATTAGACGGCCATGTGTGAGATTTGTAAGATTATTATTGTTATTCTTTTCATTTCATTAAAAAATCATATATACACATTTTTAAATAAATTTATATACCTATAAAAAATACTTAAATTATAGACTACCAACTTCGAGTACAGGGATTAAGAAACCAGTGGTTAGGGCTCCAAAGACAGTAACTTCCTCCCTGTGCGAGCCTCAAGAAGGCCTCTGTATCAGACTCTTGTTGGTGGAAAGTGTTGATCGAGGCAATTTTCTATCAATCCGTGAGCAGATACGACTATCAGAGCAAACAATTACTATTATTATTATCTATAGTATTCGTATATAAGCAATGTCATTTTTAATTAGAAAAATGGCATGCACTAAATATATAAATGCGCACATCTTAGACAAAACATTGTTGTTATCGTACTAATTCATACAACTAACGTACAAGTATAATGCATATGCGTACTCAGATTTGTGTGAACGTGAATAGACATAGAAAGTTTACTAAACCAACAATTCTAGTTATAAAAACGACTTTGTAATTCAACATAAAATGAAGTCATAGGGAAATAAGACCTAAACTTGAACTAGCGTTCAACAATGGTCTATAAAACAGCCATTGATCTCGTTATCACAAGGGCAGACGGCTAAAGCGACTTTGAACACCGTTATGGTGTAAAAACTTCCATTCTTGATGGGTTTTGAGGTTTTACGGGCTTCTACTTTGTTTAAAGAAGTTATTTTTAAATTATTAAAGAGGTCAATGACTTTTTTCGGTTTTGTAAGTCGTTTTAGCTTTACTGGTTCTTTAATTGTTGCTCTCGTTCGAGACTACTTAAAGATTAATAGAAATAAAATATAAGTTTATTTATTATTTTAGGAGAAACACATATTTCTCTAGTTAAGGTGAATGCTATTAATTCAAGTAAAAAGCTTTATTCATAGTTGTCTGAAAGGAAAAAGTTGAATTAGTGTACGTTCAAGAAATATTTGAAGAATGACGTTGAATCTCTCAACAAAATGTATAACGTGCACCTAATTGTGTAACATAAATTAAGCGATCTTTATTTTAGGCTAGACAGATACAAGGAAGAAAATAATATTATTATTTCAAAATATAAGGCGTCCAGTTCTTCATCGTAAATCGGTGAGATCAAAGCAGTACGCGTGCTCAGCGGACAGATTGTGTTACGTGTGACGTAAGCCGTAAAAATTGGATTTGTTAGTTTGTAAACATTCTACTGTGGCGGTTGTTTATTTATTAATAGTACTCCTGACTCTGTCTTTCTTCAGTCCTCGTCCGTATTCTTTATCTATATTTGCTATCTTTGGTACAAAATATAATGGTTAAAGATAATAACTAATTGTAAGAAGGCACAAAACTCAAACAAAATATCATTCTAAATTCTATGAAAGTAATTGCCAAAATGTGTGAAACACAGTTTAATAATGTCGTCGATAGGTAAGAGGTTACAATGATATAACTGTGTTTCGAATGTCTTACAATATAAGCTTAGATTTTCGCCAACAACTCTTATTGGACTACGAAAAGTTGTTCAGTCGAAAAACTCTTCTTCATAAGATTAATCAGTAGTAGACCTTTAAATACAAGATACAGCTGTACTTAAAACCTGTATGACTTAATCTGATGGGTCAGGACATTACGTAAACTGGTAGCAAAAGTGGTCGTATTAGAGTTTAAAACAGCAAATTTGCCGTATATGTATTTACAACTTGTTTACAAGACCTGTAAGACATTGATTAATTGTAATCGCAGCAACTTAGTAGTTAGCCATAAATAATGTGCTTAGACTCTTAGAAACAAACACAGATCTTATCAATAAATCCTCTATAGTCTCAAGACCACATAGAATTTAGAATTAAAATCCTGACACAGTATATCCCATTTGATTCTTACGTGACAGATTATGGCTAATTTGAAACTTGTAAAGTGAATGCATTCGCTAATGCATATTTAGTAGGGAGCAATTTATCGGGTTTTACTGTAGCTGGTTAAATCAACCAGTTGGAGTTCCTTCTCATTGATGAAATGAAAATCCAAAGGTAAACCCATGCAAGTAGGTGATAATATTATTAGTCTGGCAATTTTTTTATCAATGCCACTGCTATCTAAACATTAATTATTTCCATGTAAATCTAAGCATAGGTTTAGTCACAAGTTCATAAGATAAGATACATAATACAATCATTTTTAAACAATTGTAATATTTTTGATTTGATAGTGATTTCAGTCTAAGACTACATTATATTTATAACACGCTGTTATTGACTTCTTCAGGGATATCCATGCCTGAATATATGCAATTCTTTGTAACAACTATCATCACAATATGATTGAACGAATTATTTACAGTTGTTTATTAAATTTAAGAACAAATTTAGTGTATTTAGTGTTCAATACATGTAAAATTTCCCTGTATATACTGGAATGTACAAAATTTTGACTGACTTACTCTTTAAATGCATTCAGCAGATATTTAAATAATTTCCTCCCTTTCCCTTCGCCTCGATATATTAAAAGATTATCATAAATAAGTTTTAAAATGGTCTGCACGTTTAGAAAATTCAAAACAACATCATTACTTTAATTACGCATGAAAGCATTATCATTTCAACTCAGACTACACAATATTCGCCATTACTTTAATCTCAGTACCTAAACTTTCAAACCATTAGGTCTAAAATGTCCAACGATCATCTTAGCATAAATAGACCCATTAGGATTCGTTGCAGGACATTAAATAAACAGATAAAGCCCGTCCAGTAGTGTGCAGATGGCTAAATGCGATAATCTGGGTCCATCTGATAGAAGCAGAATGTCACTGCGCCTTCGCTCGCGAAAGTCTCACAAAATGGCGATGGTAATTTCACTTGTCATACCACAAATGAGTTTTGTTCATCATTTAGAAAGTCCTCTGAATTGAATTAACTTTGATAAAATAGGTTTGAGGTTTCAGACCGCTTTCCCCTAAGATTTATGAAATGTCGTCCGATTACATTTATTTGTGCTTTGAGCAAATAATTAACTTCGTATAAATGTTAGTAAAGCAACACGCTCTTATTGCTTCTTCTATTGTTACAGGTAGTGGCTTGTGGCTACCATTGCCGTTAATTGAAACTTGTCATTTTTGGCAATTGCTGTCTGCGGTTTTGGTGTCACGTGTAGTGTCATTTTCAAGTTAACTCAATCGCATCCACAAAATAACAATTTCTGAAAGTTGACGTCCAGTCGATTTAGGTCTCTAACCACAAATCTTTACGCATACATCTTTGTGTCATGATATTGTCATACTATTTTGTCAAAGTATATATAGGTAAGACTAATTTGCAAGTATGATTATATGTTTAGTATTTTTCGTTAACATTAATAGGGAGTGCGCTATGTCCAGAAAACATGCTTGCAAATTAGACACTAATGGTTCTCTAGCAGCAAGGCGAGGATACCGATCGTGAGAGGACAACTTTTTCGAGATGACTAAGGGAAGAGTTAACATATTTACAAAAAAAAACTATTAGTATTTTGCCGACTCTAATAAATCGATTGGTAACAATAACACTAAAATTATCAATTTAAAATTCACATTTAACCTGTGGTTTTTATTTCATAAAAGTTTATTTTCATTTAATGCCTTCCATGTCATGCAACAGTTTCAGTATCATATATTTGATTCCTACCAACAGATAAAGCAGGGCATTAATTACGAGTTAGTATACACATTAAAAAAAATGCCTAATTATTATAAGTTATCTTGTTTTGGAATTTAACTCACAGACATCGTGTAAATTATTGACATCACCCGATGGGTATTATTGGCTTAGTCCGATGCATCTGTCGCGATATTTACTTGCGGACTATCGTCCTTAAATGTATTTTTTAATCCAACTGCTCCAGAGATTAATGACTTTAAATAACTAAATATACTTATAATAAACTCTTTCTTTTACAATGTATGAAACGTTAAAATTTCGTCATAAATTATTTACACCATACAAATCACGATATTTGGTTCCTTATTAAATAAAAACATAAAATCCATAGTCTACCTCGATATATTTCAGGTTTAGTAGATGTTACTTCGGCAATCAAGCGGAGATTGAATAATAAAAAGCAAGTTTGTTCAATATGAAGGAAACCTTACCAACCATAATTCGTAATGCACTTTAATAATGTCCATTTTATAAGAACCACATCGAATTATTTTTCCAACATCAAGTCATCATACGGTTTTACTACAAGGGGTCTTGGGTCGCTGGATGATCATTATCAGTGGGTTTAAATTGCTGCTGTACGGATATCGATTCCATCCGACGTAGACATCGATTTTCAAGAAACTTAATCTTCAACATCAATCGGTAGCAACTATATAATTTACAGTTTTTACTTATGAACCTCTGATAGTTGAACTATGACTGTGTAACTTTAAAATCAATAGCGGAATGGGGTTAAAAATACGTTAAATGTGATTTTACTTCTACCAATCTTCTTAGTGTGTGTATGGGACCACGGACGGTGTCATTGCTGTTATAGATGATATAAGTTTCGATTGGACGTGACAAATACTTGTGTCCTTTAATAACTATAGCGTTTAAGAGGTTTATATACTCGCAATATAGAGACCTATTTTCTTTTATGTATTATATTGTCAAATTAAATATACTTAAAATAAAAAGAACTTAACTCGCATTCAATGTTTTCAATTTTAGGTGTAATCATTTAGTTCTATTAAGAACGTAATATATACTACTATAATTAGTAGAATATTTCATATTTTAAAGACATGTTATTGGTAAGTAGTCGTAGTATTAATAATTAGAGTTCATTTCTTAAAGTAGTTAACCAGTCGAAGGAGGCACTAACTTCTCCGGACAACCGTACTACATCAAAAGTTTCATTCATAGATGCCGTCTAACGTCTTGTCTCAGGAGTCATCATATTTCATACCATACTGAGCAATAAAGTAAATTGTACTTTCTGCAAAATAGAGATTCTGTTAGAAGGAATTGCCTCCTCTGACACGAATTTATAGCATGAGATATTGTATAAGTAATTGAAATGGGATAGCTCCTTACTTTCATCGTAATGCTGGAGGAGCTTCGTTAATATTGGAAGATACTTATCAACAAAACATTATGTCCACGACTTTTCATTTATAATAAAACTTAGCAGGTACATTAAATAAAAAGTTTTGCTGTGGACTCAAAATGAGTCAAAATAGTTATAGTATTTGACATTTATGACAAAATGCAAGATTCCTTTTTAATTTTCTAGGCAAGTTGTATGCTGAACATAAGACTTTTTGTTGTACAGCGTGATTTATTCATTATCAACAACCTTTAACAGTCCACTGCTGGACATAGGCCTCTCCTTAACAAGGAGGTTTTAGCCTACTATACTACGCTGGCCAGACGTCTTGGTATAGGGTTTGTTTCAAATATTCTTTCTCTTGGCAGTAATGTTATCCTGTGACTTATTCGTAATAAGATTATTTAAAAAGGTTTCGATACCTACGATATGATATGTACAAATTGTGCAATTCTAAAACAGACAGGACTATTTGTCAAAAATTCATTTAAAATAAAAAGTATAACAATTTCAGCTGTCGTTTTAGTAATATACAGTATATTCTACTAAAGTATTTAGCTTACATTTTTAACTTACTAGAACCTTATTGAATACATATTGGAATAGGTTAACAGGGTTATTCAGACTGAAGTTCTCAATATTATCTTAACAATTTATTTTGTTAATGGCAAAATTATAAAGGAACTTATTTTCGAAGTCTGCTATATTAACTTGAACATCCGCAACTAGTGTGTCGTATGTACGACACACAAGCTACGTCAAACGTAATACGGGATACGTATCCTGAATTTTATTTAACTTTTGTTCTAGTTTTAAGCTTTGAGGATTAGTTTTAAAGTGACCAGATTCTAAATAATTGGAAAATTAGTCTTCTTTACTCACTATTTTGTGTGTACTAAAAAATAGGTGTCATGTGTGCCAAAAACGAAGTCATGTACCTGTAAAAACAAACAATAAATTAATATAAAACTATCATTTTGACACTACACGGAACATTGGCTTCAAATACATATGTATATGAACGTGTCCTTTTGCTTTTTATAGTTCGAAGTTTTAGCGATATAGGCGGTTTATGATTAACATTTTTTATTTTAAATTTTGCATTCTGTTCACACACGCTTAAAGTAACTGATGTTTAATTTAAAGATACTCTGGTTGAATGTACTGTGAATTTCATAACTTGCATATTATCGTGAATAGGCGTTAATTTGTTTAAATGTAAATAGAATCAGTATAGCTGCTAAAAAAAAATATTTGCTGCCCACTGCTGAACGAAGGCCTCCCCCAAAGTGTTCAATTGTAATTATAGTAAATAGTGTTACACATTGTACTCTCTTATTCGAGTAGGTACATTGGATATGTAGATGGTTTAGACAAATGACATGCGTAATGTTACTTGCCTAACGGCAGCGGTTACCCCTTATAGTAATGGATTGTAATAATAGTCTATTGATTTTTTTATTACGTATTTCCAACATACATAGTGGGTTACAAATATTAAATTGTACCACGAAGACCTTTAGGGGTCTACCTGATTACAATAAGCATTACATGCTATACTTATTTTTTATTTTTATATACTATATATATGGATTCTTCAGGAGTGGATGGACGAAAAATAGAAAAGAAAACAGCGCAGAGGATATGCGCCAATGAAGCTTTCATATTTCACTTTGCTTTAAAATATTGTATACCCCTAATATAATCGTACATCGCAGTTTCAAAACGTCTATCAGTTTATATAAAATGTTTTTTAATTTATTTTTAAAAAGAGAACTCCTACATTAGTAATGTGTCGCAAATCTATATGAAAAGGACACTAAGAACACCCAGACACAGAACAACAATTTACGGATAGCACGAAGTGTTGTCCTATGTGGAGCTCGAACCCACAACACTCAACGGAGTCGTAGCGTTTGCTTAAACCACTACACCATCCGTACAATCAACTTAATATTGTGTTTATTATCATGATGCTTTAATACTCTTAAAAATATCTGAATGAACGCGTAACATAACAGTAACTACAGCATTTGAGTGTAAATGTTACCGTACTGTTATGAGTATGAATATGTAATAATTTAATGATGTTGCGATATATGCATTAAATAAACGTGCAATGTATGGTTCCGTAGCTTATTACTACTCGAATTAAAACAGTAAGATCTTAAAAAGTTAAATGAAAAATTAATTTTTAAACTTAAGAGGTTTAATTTTATACAGGTCAGCGGTTATTTATCAGACTCAATAAACTAAGATATTTTCTTTTTAAATTAAAAATATATTTTAATGGTTTTCAAAAAAAACAGTGCTTACTGTTAGTTTGAACATAAACACTTTCAAAGTGATTAAACTTGGTAAATGGATAAAAATAAGCTTTACACTCAATAATATTTTAAGAACGATTGTCATTTTACGCGACGTACCTGAATTTTTTTTGAGGTTTTCTTAGTCACTTTGTCAGCTTGATTATTTTCACATACTCATACAAAATTACAACTCTCTAGTAGACCCGTTATTACTACTTTTTAGGGCTACGGAACCCTAAAAAATCATTTAGCCTAAAGTGCCGCCTCGTTCACCTGATGTTTTTACTAAAACGCATTACTTTTCTTTCGTTGATGCGTAAAAGGCATTCCACCGTGAACTACTTTTGTATAAGATGTTATACAAAAGTAGTTCACGGTGGAACGTTATTTAATAAATAGAGCATTAGGAAGAAAATGCCTATTGCGTTAACTCCGCCTTTTGCAATGGATTTGTAGAAAGTGCAATTGTATAAACAATCACATGTTTCCGTTGAACATCTGTGCCGAATAGCCGTGAATAAAGAAAAATATAAAATACTTTCGTCCATTCTTTAGAAGTACTATAAAAAATTAAAAGAACATGTATAACATATACGTATAGTATATGTTATAGTCAAAGTTTGATGCACTATCTCTTTGTGGATCAAACTTGGATGCTGGTTTATCCTAGATTATGACAAAGCCTTCGGGTGATCCCCGCAATATATTTCAGTTTTGTCCTTTGACTGAAATATTTTTAGTCAAACCTGACCTAATCAAATTTATCTCTCCAAGATTTGACGAAAATTCCTTAGTTAAAGGCCAAAAAACTTAATTTATTTGAGCTTTGACTAAGTCATTATGTCAAACCTGAAGATTGACCAGTCCAACCTAGGAGCGCTGGAGCTTTGCAGTTTGCCTATAACACTTATATTTGATATTACTTCAATAGTTAAGTGAACAATTTAGGAAATGGTCCGTCGCGGCTATTGGTCGTATATCAAACTTGGATCTATACACGTGCACTCTAAAGACCGTAACAGACTTCCTCGCGGCAGATCACTGCAACTTATGACTTCATGCGTTGAAGTTGAATAATATTAGTATTCCAATTAATAATTTTGAAATAAAGAAATAGTACCTGATTACTTTCTCTATTCCGGGCCACGAATAATTTTCATTTCATATATCTCATAACAGATAATCATCACTCATTTAGTCAGTGTTATGTTTTAAGAGAGCGTTCGCACGACAATTCAATATAAATATAGTCACCATACTCAATCAGTCTTTTTAATCACGGCTGTGTATAATGTCTCAATGTTTACGCTTTTTAAAAGGTACTGGACCGGTCCTTATTGCGTTTGCCAATTCATAGACACCACTCAATTATTAAGACCTCCTCTTCATTAGTTTCTGAATTGAGATGACAGGTGGTGATGTGTATGTTTTGATCCTCTATCTAAAATGATTAAAATAATAACTAGCGTAATTAAGGTTGACTGGTAGAAAATGTCACATGACATTAAGTCCGCCTCATTCAAATGTAATACAGGAAGTTTTAAAAATTAAAAATTAAAAAAATATAAAAATACAAAAAGTAGCTTATTATTACTTTGTAAAATTAATTAAATAAAAAGAAGAATTTGGCAAACTTGGTATTATTAATAATCAGGTTTCCTTAACACACAATTAAAAGACAAATTAGTGGAAAATTTTATTCTTTTTATTTTGTTGCGTTTCATATTTATCAGAAACAGATAAGTACATAATACAGAATGGTAAACAGGAAACACTTGATCCCTCCGGATATCGTTATGATAACATAATAATACAATAAATTGCTGTTGTTAATAGTCTGTATTAAAAGTATATTTCATGCAATTTAAACGTATTATATGCAGTCTAGACCTTATCTACTAGTAATTTTGCGTTATAAATAGACAGCATAACTAAGTTCTCTGAAGAAAAAAAAACATTACTGGTGTTCCAATCGTTCAGATCCAATTTAGGAATATTAAGTATTTTTCTTATATGTTATGTTATTTTAACACAATTAAAAAAAAAATCCTTTGTATATTTTTTATTTAGGGCCTGTCAACATTCGCAAAACTAGCAGTTGTGTGATACCAATCACATTCTGATACATCTTGATCTTGTAGAGACAGCGACCTTAGAGTGTGTTAGATAAATTCAATTAATTTCAATCACTGCTTCAAAAGATGAATTATCTGATGATGATTCATAGCATCATCATCATCTAGTGACACACTTGGTAAGAGCTTAGCTCCATTAATATTATAATCATTTCAACTCAAGGACATTCATGCATCAAAACAAACGGTATTGTCATCAGCAAATTTAATTAAGGAGGAACCAATATGTCTAATACACTTTAAAAGTTAACGAATCTGATAACAAATGAAAAATGATACCAGATTTTGAACAGCATAATTTGCATATCTAAACTGATCCGTTGAACATATGAACCAATGACCAGTAATTATTTCTTATAAATCATTTGCTAAGTTTATTCGAAGCTGGTAACACTATACCCCAGGAAAGTATCGATTTCACGGCCGGATAAATCGTTGCCACGATTAAAATATCATTGGTCGGCTTTCTCTGTCATTGTATGCAAACTACTGGCACATTTAAATAAACAGTATTTCCTTGGTTTAACCCCGATGAGATTAAAGACTACGGTATGTAGTAGCAGATAGGTAAGTTACTTTCAATCACATTCTTACTGTTAAAGATATAGAATATGCACTAAAGCTTTTTAATATGCTTTTATTTTGCGGGGGTCACTGTGAGAATGAGTCTCACTTGTTATTATTAGTGAATGATCTTTATACTGGTCAGAATTCTTGAAAGGGTAATCATTTGTGATAATATGTTATTAAATAACATAAAGAAAACATGTGATTTCAAGCTTTATATTTACTTTCATTTTGTATGGCTTAAAGAGTTATACAAGGTTTATTTGCGCAAAAAAGTAATCGCTTCTTGAAAAAAAATGTCATATTCACTCCATCCATACCTACAGACGTAATTTATGGTCTGACTATCATTATACACACTATATTTTTTCTCGGTGATCGGTTATGGGGACTACTGACACATATTTATTTTGTTGGTTAATTGTATTTATTGTCGACAAGCCGTCTACGATGGAAAATAACCTAACATTATATGGTTGTTACCATATTATTTTTTTATAGGTTTAAATGTATTCTTTAACAGTGAAACAGAAAAGTATAACTTAAATGTGTCACTTGACATCTTAACACCGTTGAGGTCATTATGTTTCTATCATTTTAACAGTATGTAACATTGTATACTGTGACTAAGTGGTATTTTGGATAATCAATAAAATTACCACAATACGGCATCAACAAAATATGATCTTCATAGATACATTTTTCACAGGCTTTCAATTGCAATACTATTAACAAAAAGTAGAGAATAGGCAATAGAAAAGACACGATCGTGCTATTTGAAGAAAAAGTGAAAGTGTGAAAGAAAAATATCTGAACCTCTAATCATTGCCGTTATTACAAGTTTTCTTATGAAATACGCAGCAGAGAAACGTGTAACAATATTTGGTCTTATTTTTATGATAAACAATATTTAAACATATCTTGAAATATTTAACCATATCTTAAAATATTTCACCGTACCTCTTTACAACTGCATCCCACACTATTATCAGTTTAAGCAGATGTATAACTGAAATACCAGTTGTGTCTGACCCATGTGCATACCAAAAAGTGATGTTCATTATTTAATTTAAAGAAAGTAGCCTCTGACCAGTAGCCACATCTTACGTCGTGACAGACTGACAGAAAGGATGTGCATAGCTCGCATTCCTGTCCACAATCTTACTTTCACTTGTTGAAGTGTTTCTAGGTATTGCATAATTTATAATGTAGACTAGCTTCTACCAGTTTGACTTATTAGGTTCGGAATCTAAGGTTGATTATCCGTATTTTTTTGCCAGTCCTATCAAGGCACGTATCAGAATCAGGACATGGTTAAAGTTATGCACTTCTTTAATATTTTTTTTTTAAATTTTCTTCTGTCATTTGATCTTGAATATAAGATAACTATCTATAGAAATCTGCTTCCGAAATTAATTCGCACGACCAATTAAGTTCGCACAAATTTTCAAATTACTTACTAGACTATAATAGGTAGACTCGGAAAAAAAAGGTTAATAATAAAAAGTTTCACAAAACCTTGTGAACAAAACAAATTATTTGCGGTTTATCCGTCGCGATCGGCATGCGGTTGCGCATGCACTGTCAGCCTACGCCAGCTACGCATTATTTTCTACAAAACATATTTTACTGTTCTTTTTACTTTTGCAACAGTTTTATTTAACTTTTTACCTTTTAACTTCCAGAGCGTTGCCTTTTATAACGAAAGTATGTAATAATGCGGATATTCTTTTTTGGGGTTCGAGATCAGTATAGTATTTTATAGATTTAACTAAATCATACTGTATTTTAAAAACAAAATAATTAAAAAACAAAAAATATGGGATAGTTAGAGTATATAAGATGTAATGTATCTTTAATTACTGAAATAATGCAATCTGACCTGTAATTGAATCATTACACTAAATGGATTCTTTAATCTCGATGAGCACTACTGAAATAACGAACAAATAACAAATACACAAACAAACATGTCGATTTTGATGGTGTTTAATTTAAAGCGTTCTATTGCTCCACTATTAATTCTTCCTATATTTTTTATCTTCAATTCAAATGGAATGAGTTAAAACCATTGATATTTAAAAAAAAATGGCATGAAAAAGGATTGTGTAAATTTCTATTTAGTATTATTAATCGATAAGGAATTACGGTAAGGTATTAAAACTAAGTCACTGTTATATTATATTATTTAAGCGAAACAAACCTATATGGCGAAGAACACACGCAGAGCAAAAACAATCCGCTATATTCATTCATATGAATAAAACATTTTGCCAAAAACGTACCTCGTCTCATCGCATGCCGTTTTCGGAGCAACACGAAGCGTCGTATATCATTAATTCTCTTGTTTGAATGTACCTGTATGTACTTAAACAATTATGCTCATACATTGTATAAAATATATATTTCATTTAAAGTCTTGATTTTAACCAATTTTATTCACTTGTACATTTATTCATATAGACTTCGAAGAGTAGTCAGTAGATTCACGACTGATTTTTCGGTAGATTCTACAGTATTTTAAACTGCCTAAATAGACTTGATGGGTGGCTGTCCGGCCCCTTCAAACGTAGCGGAAGTTTTCACAAGCTTTAGAATTGCTTTCATTGTTAATATTGTAATCTGTTACCAGTGGACTTATAACACCAGTATAAGTTTAGTGACACTAAGTTGTTCCCTAGGTTATACATTGCCGATTAGTAGAGTTAACTACGAAACGCAAGAGGCTTTATCTTGTGTGAAGGTACCGCATTGCTTCCGTATGTCGTGAATTCGTTATCGACTGACAGCTTGTCGGATTATTACGTTCTATAAGAATGAAACATGGATTGCGGTTATATTTTTTACGTTTGAGTTTAAAATGAGAAATGAATTAAGTGAATTGAAAACTGTCGCTTAAAATTAGCCTGATAGCCTTTTTAAAATATCATAATACAAAAAACATTATACTAGTACTTCAATAAAAAATCTAAACACACGTAGTATTCTTATGGTCAAGTATTTAGCTGACACGTGACACCTTTTAGGCAAATGTCAAAAATTCTGTGTAAAGCCTTAGTTTTTACGGTTTAATTAAAAAAAATATTTGTCATGAACATTGGACTTCACGGTATTATTTACGGTATAGATTAGACACTATCGATCACGAATCACGATGTTGTACTACTTGTAGTGTACATAGCACTTTTTAACCAAAGTCAGCATTATCTATCGATTTTTTTTAAATAACGTATGTACAGTTGTTACCGCCATTAGCAAAGTATGTTATATTCACGAAACCAATGATATTAGACCGTTTTAAGATGGTTAAAGTCTTCAGATTCCAATTAGTGTATTCATATTCAGGAACATGATGAAATTTTGTTAACTATATCTTTTCAACGCTAGATTTCAGACGATAAAAGAATATTTAATTTGTGACCATGTGACGATATAAAACCACTTAACGAAAGGGCAGCGATTTCTTAACGTAGTTATTGTTCCGTGAAAGGTAGGTTTGAGATACTGATGATAGAAGCTAGATATGCTTTGTGAGTTTACCTTACAAATAAAACTCGAGGAAGTCTTAAGAAGCAGCAATTGCTTAATCTTTTTGTGTGACGCACGCGTTTCGATTTTAAATTATAATTGTGTGAAAACTTTATTAGGTATTGATAACAAGTTAGAAGTGACGTGTGAACGGACGAATTCAGGCTCTGTTAATTGGACACGTGTGAGTTGATTTTCATATACATTTATTTACGTCGCCTAATACAATAAGATTTGTCTTGCAATATGTTATAAAAATAGTAATACAATTACAATACATGAATAAAAAAAAAATTGAGATGCCTGGGACATGTTTGACTTTGACTATTGTTGTATTATATTTACGCTTGCGTATACACATGTAGTACACGTTAAAACGGGGCAGCATAAGTAGAGCATAAGTAGGGCTTGAATACCTACGTTAATGTTATGCTGTACTCTGAATCATGGTGAAAGAATATATTTCAGAGACATCAATAGTTTAGTCGTCATTTTATCGTTGGTAGCGATAGTTAGTTCGATTACCTACAAAAATGTTGTCAGAAACTGAACGAACGTGTTGGTCACGACCGAAGCTAACTGTAGTAAACTCTAACAAATAAATTTGAAAGTAACGCTGTATAGCATTAAGTTATTGTACGTCTTATAAAGCTCGAGATGAAGACTATGGCATGAAACAGAGGCTTAACACAAGTTGGTTAAGTACATGTCAGGCTATTTTTATCTTTACCTACTGTTTAAGCGGTTAAAAGATTGCTATCAATTAACAATGAGGCCTTTAGGCTTAAAATAACTTAAACAAGAAAGGTTTTATAGAGACAGTCACTTTGTTTGGAATATTATCATACATGTTGCAATGGCAATGGGCGTAGAAATACAACCAGTATAGAACGTGTACCTTTTAGAAGCTCCTTACAATAGTTTTCCATTATTTGGCCATTTAAAGAACCTCTTGAATGTTAAGTATGACTTGAGTCGTTTAATTTTCGTGTACGTTAAGTAGCAGGTAAGCTATATTTGGTAATAATTCACCATATCACATTCATATCTCATGTACAGGCATCTAGTTCTCGGTAAATTTTACAGACAATTAAAAAATCATGTAGAACACTTTTGCGCAGAATATTTCCTATTCTCTTTGGAATAATTTAAAAAGCTAAATGTAATACACAATTACAGATAATACTCGAATCAACAGCAATTTGCTATTATAAAATAATTCTACGATTGATATTCAAAAAGATAATAAATTTAACGTTTATTAGTAAATAAAAAATAAATTCTTTATTTGGAGCATACCATTGCCTTTACGTGCCTACAATATGACCACACTACTCCCAAGACTACACTAGTCAATCACAAAGTTTAATTGCTCGCTTTCCCTGCCCTTATCCGCAAGATCGCGAGATCTCGCTCCTATTAAGGGCTGACGATTTGCCGCCTGTCACCTTCCTTCACACACCGATGTGGTATTTACCACATGGTATTTGGATAAATGTTACGAAGCATTTAGCTCATCGCAATAAAGTTTTATTGTGAACTTAACAATTCAGTTGATCAACCTTATAAAATATGAATAAATCGCCTGGATTGTGTAAGTGTAATTGTGTGTTCCAAACAAATATTCATTCCTTTGCACATGGTGCATTTTAAACATCTACTACTGTAAATAGTATTTGGAATACTTTACTTAGTTAATATTCAAGACTTGAATGAAAAATGACAAAGCGTTTAGCATTTGTATTGTCGATTATCGTAATGCTACTACGTATTTAAAATATTTTAAACAAATATCGCTAATGTAGTTCAAACACTGCCTTATTGGTCTAGTAGTATGTGTATGGGACTGCCGATCAAGAGATCTTCGATGCCTCGGGTCAACCCAAAAAGTGTCATTGAGTTTTTTGATTATATATTGCTTAATAACAATCCTGAGTTTGGAAGTCAGGGTCTTAACTCCCGTGCCTCGGAGAGCACGTAAAGCCGTTGATCTTGCGCCTGATCCATCCCGGATCGTGTCGGATAGCCGTCCCATCGGTTGTGAGAGTGAGGGAACAGAAAGTGAATCTATGTTTGCGCACAGACATATACTATGATATTTGATGTGTAATTGAGTGGTCTTCGTTGAGACCGATCGCCTGTTCAGTAAACAGAGGCCCACCGAGGCCGCCCACTCCTCTACGGCCTCGCTCCTAGCGTCCGTCCTGGGGGAACCCCACGCAATGGACTTTGCGTTGAAGTCCCCCAGCACTAAGACGTGCCCAGACGTTAGACGCCGCATCGAGGTTTCCAAGTTGTTAAGGAAAACCTCGAAGTCGTTCAAACTCCGGTTGGGGGAGAAGTATACACCATATACAGTGATCCCCCCCCACTCGGCAGCAACATATGCAGTGCCCTTGTCTCTTAGCGACAAGGGCGGGGAATGAGCCGCCGTGGAGCCGACGACTGCCACTGAACCGTCCCGGTCACCCAACCAGTTTGGACGGGGAGGAACATAATAGGGCTCCGCGGCTACGGCAACACCAATCGACCACTGTACCATGGTTTGCAGGAAAAGGTCCTGCGCCGCAGCACAGTGGTTCAAGTTCGTCTGGACTAGGAGGCTGGAGACTTGGTCCATTACTGGACCGTCTCTACACCCTCCTCCATGGGCGACGATGTCGACGTGCGAACGGCATCGGAGGCAGCCTGGGCCGACTGGCTAGCCCCCAACGTGCGCCGAGAATCGCGAGGAGGTTTGCAGCCCCCCTGCCCAATCTGATGATTGGCGGGCTTGTTACCCGCCGCACAAGCCGGGCAGTGAGGGGCGGCAGAGCACTCTGCCGCCTTGTGCCCCGTTCGACCGCAGCGGAAGCATAGTCCACTGCAGTCAAAACAACTCACGCACTTGGCGCGTGTGTGTCCGGATGCTAGGCATTTGAAGCACCTCATCGGTCTTGCCGCCAGAACAGTGACTCTGGCATTCACAAAACCGACGAGGATCCTGCCTGCGTCGCCCAAAACTTTGGCCGACGCTACCGGACAGCTGATCCACACTGCGCCAAGCCCTCCAGGACCGGGACGGATGGTGCCGACCCTGATGTTGTCCGCGTTGCAGCCCGTCTTCTCGCTAATTGCAACGCGGACATCCTCGATCGTTACGGAGACATCCAGGCCCGAAATGCGCAACTCCGTGCACTTCGTAGGCCTGGTGATCTTTACACCATCCGTGGCTGCAAAGATTCCCCTTAATTTCTCGGCGAAAGTGTCCGCCACTTTTGCACCTTCAGCCCCAGGGAACTCGAGGACCCGAGTTCCCGTCTGGGCGAGGCACAACCTGACCCCTACCGTTACGAAATCAGTGGCGAGACTGTCCCGGGCCCTTTTAAATAAGGGCGCATAGGACAATCCGCCATTGGCCGCTTCCGGTGACACCGTGACCACTACAGCCGCAGTTTTTGGGGGCTGTAGTTTCCGTGGCTTCTTCTTGCTGGTGATTATCACCGATAATGACTGCGGGGTAGGAGCTGCGTTTTGAGCAGCCTTTTTGTTCCGCTTTCGGGACTTCTTCTTAGCCCCTCCGACAACCTGCCAACCATTATTGGAGGGGGCAGATGTGGAAGTGCCAGGTACAGGTGTTGGAGCGGGGAGCGGAGGGAACTCTGCTCTAGGCTTTACCGCCATCCTAGGCCCTGCCACCGATGTAGCTGTCTTTGTTGCTGCCTTGGTCATCTGTCGTGTTCTCGTGGTAACCGCAGGTGCAGACACCGAGACCGCTGTCGCATACGATTTGCGCTCATTTGCTACAGAAAGCGGAATTGGTGTTGATGCAGCCTTTCGCCTGTCTGCAGCGAGTGGTGGTCGAATAACAGGGGCTGGAGGTAGTCTTGCTTCCAGGCTCGCAAGACACCCGTCTAGCATACGTCCCACTGCGTCCAAAATTTGGCGCAACTGGGCATCGCTGACGTCACCGGAACCAGGAGTAGAGGTAGGTTGCCTCGAAGCCGGAACATTTATCTGCGACCGAAACTGCGCAAACTGGGCACTCAGTTCCGCCACCTGCCCTGTCAGGCATTCGTTGGCAGCCTGAAGGCGAGCAACATCCCCAACGAGGGTCTCAACGACCCCAGCAATGGCAGAGGAGGAGTCCTTGAGAGCCCTTACAAAAGAGCTCTTAAGGTTCCGAGATTTGGTAGCCACCTTTTGTATAATGGCCACCCCCGCATTTGCTGTCCCTCGTCCCCGATTGGTGTCGCGAGACATAACCACGACACTCCTTTCGGGATTACGATGTGACAACGGTGGCAGGAAGATTAAATCTTTCAATGCCTGCTCGGCGGCAGTGTGAGTACACACCGAGCCCGTTCTCCTTTCTCCACCATTGACAGTGGAGAAACGCCGACCAATGAAAGGGTCCCACCATCATGATTTTTTTATCGAGGTTTTCCTCCTCATTGCTCCGAAGAGCGAAGAGTCAACAGAGGAAACGACAAAAATGCCCGCTCTGTTGGACCAAGCCTCAACCGAATGACCAAAGAAAATGGCGTCCTCTTCTTCGTGCTAGAATATTAGCCGTTGGCGGTGATGTTCTCTTCCAAATGGCACAGGAAGGAACAGTGCCGTCGCCAACGTTACCAGGGTGCACCACGTGGAGGTTTTCTAACCCAGCACCCCAAACGAAACCTTTTGTTTTGTTTTTTTTTAACGTGTGGAAACCCCCTCGGGCCGTCACCCCACCGGGGTTTACGGCGGGGTGGTGTGTCGGAATCGGACCAACTAAAACCACACGGTGTGCCACTCTGCGCCTGACATAGTAGGGATCCGGGAACAGCTGTTATTACGACATCCAGATCCTTCCTAGCGCCTGCCCGCTCATGCGGGCACCATCTGCGGATAAACTCTCCTTTTAGGCGACATACGGCACACGCGGACGTCGCCTCCTCGCGGCTGACCACTATAGCGGATGGAGGGGAAAACCCGT
The DNA here is from genome assembly GCA_949316085.1 of Hypercompe scribonia. Lineage (NCBI taxonomy): Eukaryota > Metazoa > Arthropoda > Insecta > Lepidoptera > Erebidae > Hypercompe > Hypercompe scribonia. The sequence continues at coordinate 5,139,825 of OX438972.1, read as the reverse complement.
CCCGTCCACCCGCGGCCACACTCAAGGCGGCATGAGACGCTGGTACGCGCGTCTCCGCCGCCCGGTTCGCCGGCGGCGAATTGGGTCCGAGTGGAGGTCGTCCTCCCGGGCCTTCTCCGCCGCCTCCTTCCGCGAAATTACGTCTTCGCAGAAGGTTCCGACCGCGGTAAAACAACTGTCGCTACCGACCATGGAGCGTATTACGGCCGGTAGCGAGAGATCTCCTCCAATAACTGCAGTGAGGACCCCACGCTGCGCCGTCCTGGCGGAACAAACCGCCAGCGTGTGCTGAGCCGAGTCCTCACTGCAGTCGCAGTGGTGACAGGCGGGAATTAAATTCCCTCCTGGCGACCGAGTGCAGATACTTCCCGAAGCAACCGTGCCCGGAAAGAACCTGCGTCAGTCGGAAGGAAAGGGTCCCGTGCTGCCGCCCTGCCCACTCGGCGATGACCGGCTGGAGAGCCTCCACGGCGGCAAAGCCAGCACGTGGAGCCTCCAGCCGGGACGACCAACGAGCCATCGTGGCTCGACGAGCGGCCTCTCGCCACTCGCGTATCTCTTCGGGCGGGGGCCGAATGCCGCTACCCCCCCGAAAGTCTGCCGTTCGCCGATAAACTTCAGCGAGCACTGCCGCCTCCAAATCCCACGGGGGAGTGCCGGCTAACGTGCACGCCGCCTCCGTCGATATAGTGCGGTAACCATGTATGGCTCTAATCGCCAATATCCTCTGAGGACGCCAGAGGCGAACCCTATTCTGGGCGGTCAGAGCTGCCGCCCACACCGGTGCACCATAAAGCGCCATTGACCGGACAACCCCCGCGTATAGCTGTCTCGTCGCGACGCTGGCTCCACCCAAATTGGGCAAAAGTCGCCCAAGGGCAGAAGTAGCGCTGACCAGCTTTGGAGAAAGCTGTCGGAAGTGCTCGTCGAAGAGCCACCTGCCGTCAAGGATCAAGCCCAGATACTTCATCTGGACTTGAACCGGTACGAGGACCGAATTGACTACGATGGAGGCGCCGGAGGGCGGACCACGACGGGGCCCATGGAACAAAAGGGCCTCCGTCTTGTCGAGGGCCACCCGTAAATCCAGCGCCTCAATACGCCCGACCACCAGAGAGACTCCCGTGGTGGCTAGGCGCGCCACCTCTTGAAAGTTCACTCCCCGGGCCGTGACCAATGTGTCATCGGCGTAACAAATTACGTCTAGCCCGGGGGGAAGGCGACCTCGAAGGGCCCAGTCGTATCCCATATTCCACAGGAGTGGTCCGAGGACAGACCCCTGTGGAACACCGCACGACATGAGCTGCCGCTTCAGAACACCGTCTCGGTCCTCGTACATGACAGTACGCTCCTGTAGATAGTCCGCCACAAGCCGCCTCAGGTACTCTGGCACCCCGTGGTAGTGGAGTGCTTCCCTGATGCAGCTAAATGGCAGACTATTAAATGCGTTGGCGATGTCCAACGACACCGCCAACAGCACGCCGCCACAGCCCACCGCCTCTTCGGTAACGGCCCTCAGGCGCAACACAGCATCGACTGTCGAACGCCCTGCTCGAAAACCGAATTGGGCGTCCGACAGATCGGGGCCCACCTCACTTAGGTGCCGGACGATGCGGGCAGAGAGTATCCTCTCAAACAGCTTACCCGCCTCGTCCAGCAACACAAGGGGCCTATAGGCCGCCACCGATTCGGCTGGCCGTTCCGGCTTCCTCAATAGGACCAGCTTCCCGCTTTTCCAACACTCAGGGAAGCGTCCGGACGCCAAGCTAGCGTCCAGGACCTCCCTGAGGCTGTCCGACATGTGTTCAAGGGCTCGGGCTAGCACTCGGGCAGGTATCCCGTCCGGCCCGGGGGCGGTGTTCTTAGAGCGTATCCGTAGAACAACCGCCCCTACCTCCGATTCCCTGACGGGCGGAACATCGTCCTCGTTCCCCCCGTCGTCTCCGACTATGAAGGCCATCGACGGGGGTGTGTGTTCCACCCGCTACCCCAAATGAACCCTATACCAACCCTTTTGGCCAGCATGGTATAAAATGACTTTTCGAGGTAGAGGCTTATGTCCAGCAGCGGACTGTTAAAAGCAGTTGATGATGATGATGATGAACTTATTAAAAATAAGGGTAGAGGCATAAAGCTTTCAAACTTCGTACAATTCAAACGAAAGAGAAACAATCACTTCACTTACATATGCTGTCATTTTGATTAGGACTGTGCATAACAGGAGAATCTTTGCGATCTTGTCTGTTTTATAATCAGTACGCTTACAATATTATTTCAGTCAGAGACACGTAGGACATTTATACATGACTTAAGAAATATGGTTTATATTCCATGAACATATTATTTACAGTTTACGACAGTTTTTGATATACTTAATACAACTTTGAATAACCTTTTGTAGGTCATAGGATGTATTAAAACATAATACTAAAGCCATGAGCCGCATGCGTCGGCACATCTGACACCTGCTTGATTTAGAACAGTCTGCTTTAAATATGAATAGGTCGAGAATAGACCTTTAATAGGCATGATGACAGTCAGCAAGAACTATTAAAATAATGTATTTAACTACTAGAATATAATATATAGATGCATAAAAATGACGTACTTCTTTTTTATAACACGAGATTATTAATTTATTCTATAAAATAAAACTACAAAATACAGGAATCCGCCATGATACGTTAAACACCAATCAGATTGCGTTACGTCACACTTATAAACTCATTGTAGCTGCTACTTAGATCTCATACGAATTTCGATTGTATATGCGCTTCTAAACTGTTTTAATTACGATTTTAGTGGTATTTATTTATTTATTTTCACTTTTATTTTCTCCAACTAAATCATGTTATTGCATGCTTTATGTAATGAAGGTATACAAAGAATATATAGGGTAAATATAAACAAAATATATTCATAAGTTAAAGAACTATTTATTTATCATGTATGAAAATTAGAATTACTAAGAGAGACTAGATCGAACAGAAAAAAGTCAAAATCAAACAAAAAACTTTTCTTAGTGTTTTATCATATGTTTATTTAATCAAAGAATCCTGTAGGTTTATTAAACCACAGGCAATAGTAATAATGTCGTCAAGTATTTTGACCAGATTGTGGTTTACACATGCATGTGGCTTAAGCATATAGAACTCTCTCAAACGACGAATGATTCTTTCTATGTGTATCCTTAAGCTAGCAATTTGTTTGGTTTCTCTTGCTTTAATCTTTGACAGTTTAGTCCCTGTTGCAACACTTAGGGGTCGCACTAATTTTATTCCATGTTTAAGTAAATAAGATTCTACATGTTTGAACCCTCTATCGGCCATTACACACATGCCGGGTTGCAAACATTTAACAAAATCACATTTTTCTACCAAACATGTGTCTGTGATTCTTCCTCCAAACCCAGGAGACACATAATTCACAAGACTATTTGGTGTACATGACAAAAGATATTTTATCGTATTGGCTTTTTTATACTCTGACCAAGAGAAGGATTGATTTAAGGCTTTTGAAGGCTTGTGTATCTGTATCTCTAAACAGTCTATGATGCAACTTACATTGTAATATTTATGTCTAAAAGCCATAGGTAAATATTTTTTTATATTATGTTTATCTAATTTTACTAAAAAAGGACGAAACACACTGGCCAACAAAGGGACATTTGTTAAAAATATTTTACTTGCATAACTTGGAGTAATAGAAAAATCATCAGCAAGTTCTGCAAAAGAGTTATTTAATCTAATTTTTTTTAAACACATAAGTACAAGGACTGCAGGGATATTTATGTTTTTTTCAATTAAATCTATTAAATAATAGCAGTCTTTAGGAATACCAAGATAAAAGCGTGTGTTTCTATCTATTTTAAATAGTGTACATTGTTGAATTTGGGTAGCCTCTTTCTTTTTATCGTCTTGTATCAGCTCACTGCAATCTGAAGTTGATTTTGTTTGAACGGATATTGTTGGTGATGATCCCCTCTGTATTATAGATGGTGTGTAAGAAATGTCACTATGAGACTGGTCTTCAGTTATAAACATTTTACTTGGAGTTACTTGTATGTTTGATTTGGTTGGCTTGGTGTTAGTAATGCATCTTGTTATCTTAAATGGTGATGTAGAAACTGATTTGTAATCTAGTTTTATTGGTGATGTCATCTGATTAACAAATTTAACTTCAGTTTGAACAGCTTTACTTCTGAATTTATGCCTTATGTATACTTGGATGGATTTATTGGCAGTTTTATGTTCTTGCTCTGTAATCATTTCTATATCTTCTTGCACAGCTATATCTCCTTGTACAGCTGGAAAGCAATCACATTAAATAAATAACAATTAAATAAGAAATTATGAAAATAAGAAAAAAGACAAAATATTATAATTTATAGAAATAACTCCGTGGCGTAGTGATGTCTGGTTAATACATAGAAATATGTACCATACTATCAAATACTTTAATCTTTTGGTATCTAGTAAGATTAATAACATACTTAGGATTAAACTCCTTATTTCATTAGTAAGATTTTTAAGTTTCAATTAGTAAGATGAATAACATACTTAGGATTAAACTCCTTATTTAAACAAAGTAACACAAATTGATTTATGCCTTATGTAAACATTAGTAGCCCATCCCATAAATCACACAGATTTGAATAGTCTATGTTACTAATGGATAAATACAGTTACCTAATGATGATATTTTTTTGAAATTGATTCAGTTGTTTTTGAGTTTTTCTACTAACAGGAAAAGCAAATCTTTGTACTTTATAACATTAGCATAGGTAATAATATATTAAGAAAGAAATGAATTCAGTATTCTAAACTAATATAAAAAGAGCTGTATTTAAACCTAGCTTAGCTTGTCCCATGTTAGTAAACTATACCATAGATGGGTTTTACCTGAACTTCCGGATGATGTCTCTCCAATCTCCAGTGGTGTTGATATAAGATTTTTTTCTTCCAAATCTTCTTCAATTAACGCCTTCCTTTGTTTTTTTAAAGGGTACGGTCGATCGGTGGTGTCAGCTGTTCGTTTTTTTCTGTCTGGTTGACATGAAAATTTTGTTGTAATACACCCAGGTTTCATGCGAATCTGAGACACGGAACCCATGATATGATACTCCATGTCCATATCGTTGGGCAACTGAAACATGAATAGTGTTAATTAATAAATACAGTGGTGAACGTTTCAAAAGTTCAATTCATTTAAGGTTAGATTTATTAACATATCAAAACTGTACTTCGTGTAAACTGTAGAATGTATTTAAAATCACATACAAATTGGACATTATAATATTAAATAACATTACAACTTACGTCAAGGTGATCTTCACAGAAATAAATAGGAGTATTTATATTTATGGTTTTAGGATTTCGCCGTGCAAGAGAAAGCCACTTATATCTCACTGTTTTATTGTTCTGAACATGAACAAACAATTTATTAGGGGTCTTTATGGATGTATTACAGCACTGAGGGACCGCACATGATTTATATACTTTAGAATTCATATTTAAATAAAATATTTGTTGCTATGTCTATAATGCACTCCAATGTTTACACTTAGTTTTTATAAGCGTGACGTTATAAGCAGCGGCCATGACACCCACTGTCGTTTTGGCGCTAGAATTTGAACATTTGACTAAAATTGCATTTTTTTCAAAAATACCTATATTCTCTGTCGAAATAATATATTTTTTGGAAATACTATACACTTAGGAGTATCATTGGCCAACTCGTCAAAATCCGGCATCATGCCTATTCATTCGTAACAAAATACCATTAAATATTGCAATATCATTTCTCAATAAGAATCAATTTGAACGAAATAATAGGTTAGAATATAGGCAAAACACGGTTTTCGTAACATTTGGTAAAGCAGAAAGGTCAGAATGATATCTCTAACGCCAGTAACAATGGGAAACGACTACGAGTTTTATTGAACGAAATGATATTGCAAACAAAATACCTCTTTCGGTTTTGACCTAGATTTAATTTATAGGATTATGTTCTAAACTATCGATACGAAACAAGCTCACTTTAAATTACATAGCGTTTGCACAGAGAAAATGATATGTTTGTCATGTTTTCATTTTGTTATTAATTAATTTAATTAATTTTTAAGTTAATTAATTTTTTACTTTTTATTAATAATTTTTAGTCAAAAAAGAACCTGAAAAAAAGAGAGTTTAAATTTCTTATAATGGATGCATTGGCAACTATATTGTTTTCTTAATATTCGAGATTTTAATTCAATTGAAACTTGATGCCTCAATCCTTTCATCGTTTCGCTTCCATGTCTTATTGACATCTATGTCGTCGAAGGTCGATTTAACCAAAATCTTAAGGGTAAACAAGGTACTAGATCCAGCTTGAAAAAAATCTGCTTTTTTAAAAAAAACCAATAGGTAAGATTTTGAACATTTCAGTTTTGGAACGATTTCCACTATGCAGAAATCGCTTAACGGGTCATCTTTCTTTACAAAAAGGACAAGGAAAAACATCAAAACTAGTTTATTTATAGCCATTGTCCAGTGCAACGACAATAAAGTTTTTTTGCTCATTATGTGCTAACAATGGCCGTAATAACTGGCCTGCGCCAGGCGTCGCGACGTCGTAGTGCCCTATAATCTTGTTATTTTAACGCACATTTATTTTTATGTAGCCTTATAACGCTTTTATAGACGTTTCAGTCTTATTGTCTTTTTTTTGTCGCGAACTGTTTCTGCGAAAACTAGATTTATATCTTTCCTTGACGTTTAATCGAAATACAACAGGAAAAACTAAGTGAAATGTTTTGTCATTCTGTCCGCTTGTCAGTTTGCAGCTCAGTTGGAAATACTTTTATAAGAAAGATGTAATTTTGCGTGAGCATTCTAAAACAAGGGGTACCTTAATATTTTGTAGAAAATTGAGCGTTAATGTTTTGTTTATTAACTATACTACTTGTCTGTCTATTTATAGCTTATAATATAACTAGCTTATAGTAAAAAATGTCTTTTTAAATATTAATAATAAATAGTACGATTCGTGTTCGTTTAACAGTTCCGTTTAGTTCGTCTATAAGTTTGGTAACAATCTTGTCCCAACAAGTAAATTTATATCAGTTAACAATTTTTATACGTTTTTGGTTCAGTTCTAATATTTTATTTAATAAAAAAGGTACACCTTAGGGTGGGTAGATAAGGCTGGTGTTGTTGTTTCATTTTGAATTACAATACTTTATCTTAGTTGGTCCCAGAGTAGGCAAGCCTCATAAATTACACTAGTTTCTTCGGTTAACTATTCTGGCATCCTTCGCTATCAGCCGTTGGACAGTCTACAAATCATAGAAGCACTACAAGATACCAATAAATCGTTCGACACCCGTATGCATCTACTATTCATCTCGCTGCGGGTTGACAAATTTTCAGCGAGTTGCAAGTAAGGATAAATCACATGGAATCACATTTAACAATGACAAATGATTAATGGCGCTTGATTTTTAAGTTCAAACTATAAGGACTGTTCAGAAGTCGTTTAATGTATCAAAGTTGTAATGTTAAGTTAAACTTTAATTATGAGCCCTGGTCAAACTAATTAATAAGAGCACAAGCTCAAAAGAACGAGTAATGAGTGTTTTGTAGTTAAAAGATTGCGCGTGAGATAGGTAATTGGGGCTGGAGATATTGAGAAAGAAAACTAGGAGAAACATATGAGTATCAGGCAATCGTGTTTCAGTATTATTTGAGAACTTGATGTCAGATCTAATCCTGAGCATGTCATTAAACTTAGAAAGAATTAGTTGATTAGTTAATTAAAATTAACAAACAAAGAATCGGTTAAATATACAGGTTTTTTATAAATATACTCGATTTATTGTGATCTTTGATTCAATTTAGTATTCTTTAAATAATTCTTACGTTACTCCCTAAAATTTCTCCAGCAGCCCGAAACTGTAGTATTTTAAAAATATGTTCACTGAAATTATAAATTTTACAATAAACTAAACTTTACATAAAATTATATTGATACAGATGCACAAAGATATTTTCACGGATTTGCCAGATTAAAGTCTACCATTAATAACATAACAACCTATCTGCCTTCCACGCTCTTACAATGAATGCTTATGTAAATCTTCTAGGCATCGTAGACAATACGCTTATTGTTGTCGCGTCTGAAATTGCGCGTGCGCAGCCGGTGCAGCCGTTAATACGACAGTTATTAATGCAGTCGTATTGAGCCCTAGGGCGTAGTCAATGCAAAGTAGTAATGGTTGAAAGGAATTGTTTGTGAAAATATACATGTGACCAGTTTAGTTGGTCAATAAGCCGGCATAGTAAGTAAGGTAGAATACTTGATTGTTTTTTGCACAGATGTGGAGCCGTTAGCAAGTTACTGCCATCTAAAGCAATTTCTTTCCATTCTTTTTTTTACTTTATTTACAGACAGCCTTTATTGCGGCAATGTTGAAAGCTCTCGTTAAAAGTTAAACTCTCTTTATTTTACGCTAGTACTTACAGATCTCGTTTATAAGTCACTATGATTCAAAAAATTTTAAATTATAAATTAAATTGTCATACAATAATAACAAATACGTTAGTGCATGCCAGAATAAAAGTTAAAATAGAAAGAATAAGAATAAATGATTATATTAAACAACTTTGAACATATACTGAAATGATGAAAAAAGAAAGGTGTTTGCTCTTCTTGAAATGTGTCTAAATGATTATAGTATACTAGCTTAACTGTCCAACTTTGACCGCGTCTTTCAAAAGAAACAACTTTTTTTTTACTGAAACTCGACTCCTACCGGTAGCGTCATGTTATGTTTTATACATAACTAGCCTTAGTAAATAGGCTATTCAACGCTAAGACAAGTTTTCCATTTGAATCTGATTTCCTGAGATTAGAGTATTGAACCAAAGAAAGAAACTCTTGAGCATTATAATATTAATAAACATTTATTTTATTTTACTTGAATACATAACGATAGATGGCTAAGAGAAACTGTTACTATTTTCTGAACATTTACGTCTTCAGTTTCAACTGTTAGAGGTGTTTCACGAAGTTATGTATAAAACAGCAATTGAAAAACGGCATCACGTAATATATTACTTGCACCGAGAGTGACCAGAAACACTAATTAATTTTGTAATGTTTTTTTTTATTATCATTTATATAAGTGTTCAGAGCATTGTGCATTCACATAAATAAGTAAGTGCAATTTAATTTTTTTTTCGCACTTCAGTGTGTAAACCTATACAAAGTTTTAATTTACTTCGATTTTATTAAAGATTCGTTTCAGGATTTATTCAAAATAGATGTTGGAAGACAAATGATATCTTTTCAATGTAAAAATATATATACATTTTACACGATCACACCGTGAAAATCTTCGATCTTGAAACCAGTAGCGTGAAATCCAGTAGTTAGCAGTAATTTCAAACTTACTATTGAAGTAAACGACACCATACAACAATATAAAAGCATTCAAGAAATACATTCTTTATTTGTTGCATTGTGTCGCTGTAATGTTTCGAAAGTTTGAGACATATGCACTTTATGACCAGATAGCCGAGTTTATCATGAAGACAGTCCCTAAACTCGTTGGGACCTCCGTTAGCATGACCTCGTATGGAGGACGAAATTCGAAAGTATGAAGACAATACGCCTTAACAGTGATACCATCGGCACATATAATTAACGAGATAGACACACGGATCATTTGTCTGGTACGCAAGTTAAACATTAAGTTGGACGGTCAGAAAGCAGTTTTATTTATTTTTTATTATTAGATTGCACATCACTATACAGTATGAATTTTGTTCAAACATAGATTATGGGGTATTACAAAAGGCGGTCTTCAACTCACGGCGATCTCTTCGAACCTTTGTACAGATATTGTAAAATCTGGGTAGTCGGTGGTATGCGTTTATAATAATGTAATTAAATAATAATATATAAAGTTACTGACATATATTTACTGTATACATACTACTAGCACATATAAATGGATGCACAAATATTTATATAAATATCACAAATACACACATTGCTGAATACTGTTAGGTAAGTATTACCTACCAGGATGAGATTGCAGACTAACGGATGAATTGCGGGCTATGACAGAATGACTCATTCATTCAGTCATAGCCCATAATTCATTATTTATAGTAAGATATGTACTGTAATATTATAGATTTTAACATTCATTGAGGGACTGCAACAAAATAAAATTAATGTAATCTTCTTATACCTACTGAAATTAATATCTACTAACACGATTATGAATTACCTTCGTCAATTTCGAATTGCAATCTGTAATGTTGGCATTACTGTTGGCTAAAACTCCGCGCCGTATAACCCGCTCGTTACAGTATACACTGATAAATTGAAAAAGCTACGAGCACGGGTATTAAATATAGCCCTGGTAGTTCGATCGTTATGGAATCGTTACCTGACTTCGAGATAATAAGGCCTGATTTATTGACACGTCGCACATCGATCCTTTTCATCATCGCATCGGCCCTTTTCCGGGTGACTCATTGATACCGTGCTAAGGTTGCGTGTATAGTCAACGATAGGGCTCCTGGGGCAGTGATGAGGTTTTCTTGTATTATTTTAACAAAGTGATATGAATCAAGCCGTGCCAAATCATTTATGATTCCCTTGTTTATTGGTAGTAAAGATGTATAATTACAATTGAGATTCTTTAAAGTGCCCAATGTACTCGTATGTGGTATCAGCAGATGTTTGTTCTCAGAGTTGGAAATGTATAAAATCTATAAAAGAAATGATCGATGACCAATCTCTAAACGATAAGATATTATTATAGAACAATGACGATAACAATGTCGCCATGTTCGTCGTGAATAACGACCAATTTAACTATTTATAAAGTTTCACAGCGGCACCTGTTACGTTTAACACATTACGTAATAATGTTCAGCGATATATATCTCGTGATATCGAATACACGATTACAATCGATTGTACCATGGTATGGCTGTGCAGCAGCAACAGATTGAAAGGAGTATTCTGGGTTACGGAGGTAGTGATAGGATTTAACACAAACACATAAAAAAGATTTAAATTTTTGTCTTATCTATAATATAATATTTCCACATTGACGTAGAAACAGAATTAACAATCACTCATATGATATACGTGAAAATCAAGTCAAGTTGTGTACGAGCATTCCTACGATTGTTATAATTTTTACATTAAAAGAATATTTGTGTTTGAATTAAAGCAGAATAGACAGCTTAATCTTGCATTTAAGTCAAAACAATTTTTTTAGTAATATCAATCAACAAACAGTAGTTTTCGGTGTTCAATTAATATACTTATATATTTCATAACATTATTTATATTGACATCCAAAATATCTAATTATATCATCAAACTAAAAGTAAAACTTTCAGATTTCTTTTTATGTATACACAATTCCCTTATGTAAACTCATTCGAATATGCTTACCTGAAAGATCTTAGGAGTCAGGTGACTGTAATTATTATTATTATAAATGAAAAGTATATTCTAAAAATGTATCTCTTCCTTTTAGACAGCCCTACTGAGAAGTGATTTCAGTGGACAAGAGGGCTTGCATTTGACAGTCATCTTACATACCATTGTTATACTTAAATGTAAGCGCTACTTTCCTTTCACCATGGATTATATTATGTCCAACTAATGCCATTAAAGTTACGTATTGCGATAGCTCACGTACTTAGTTCTATTTGGTTACTTGAGGAGTTTAATAAAAGTCATTCAGAAGTATTGATTATGTAGGGTAGGGTTTTGGGCAGAGTCGCAACGTCGCACAAATTGAAATGAATGGCAACGTTAAATGATGTAATCGAGGTGTTATTGATTTTCTAGGTGGTCTTTTATAAGTACGTACCTATAGATCGGATATTATTAAAAGTTAATATTTGAATAGACAGCGCTATTCTAGTGGTTTTGCCATCTAGTGGTGTCCAAAGTATTAATACTCGTATATTATTATTTACGCGTCCAACATGTGTATAAGCAACCAAAGTTTATAAATATTAAAAGATAATTAAATTATCGTGTTAGCACACTCTACTAAAATGATAAATGATAAACCAAAGATACGGTATTGCACTTATGAAAAAATGTATCTTACGATGTAAAAGGATGACATGAACACGGAACGACAATATTTTTTCATCTAGATAAATAAAGCGTGGGTGACGTTTAACATGCCATAAACAACAGAGCTCACTGTCGATAAAAAGATATCGACGCACCGATGAGCGTGTCTTCTTCCTAGTACGAACTGCACCACTACCTGAGCGGTACAAATATTTACATGCTCGTAAATTGAACTGTAGTGAGGAATGGAACGCACAAGGTTTCTGTCTGTATCTGTCTATAGATATTTTTATTTAAATTTCTTTGGTTTCTGTTTACATGCTTTTTATTAACTAAATTAGTAACTAATGAATTTAGTAAACAAAATTTGAAAGCGAATTCTGACCTCCTTATAATTTATCATATTGAAGTAAGCTCATTTGGTGATCCTGAAGGTCGATCAACTACAATTTGAGATTGTTAATAAAGTAATTTATAATTTTAGTCTTTCTAAAGTACAATTTATTACTGTTCAAAAGTTCAGATCAAAATCAGGGTAACATTCTTTATTAGTAATTTAGCACGTTTACCCATTACACATTGCCTATTTTGAACCATAAAAAGTATAATTCAACAGTAGTATACCTGGTAATCTATGATTGTGTTTGTTGTCATAAAAAGGAATGTTGGAAGGATTGTGTTTGTCATTTATGAATTAAAATTGTCGTCATGACTCCTAGAATATACGTGCTTTTTTTATTTTAAGAGTCTGCTAAAGTGACTCTACTCTACCTACTGGAAATCATGAATAAAATCCAAGAGTTGTGGTCACCATACTCATTGCGAATGCAGACAACACAGTATGGAGACCCTTACTATGACGGCCTAGTAAAATGCTTTTTCACGCCTCGCTTGAGGACATAAAAGGCATGACACTCATCGTGGGATTGTATTGCACACACTTACCACGATAACTGTCACCCCTGCATCAATGGGCCTCCGGTCTCGTACTCACTAACGAAACACGTATGTATGCTGTCGCTTTAGGTTGATCTTCTGTGGAAGGGTAGTACTGCCCCGGTCGAGCCGACCCGTTCGTGCTGAAATTAGCGTGGCTCTACTGCCTATATCCGTGCTGAGGTAGTATTTATATCTATCAATTACGTAAACGACACATTGTCAACATCATCACGAGTAAGAACTAATTCGCTCATCTTATAATCATTTCAATTGCTTTCATGGTAATTGAGAAATCGAACAACTATATCTATTGTCAAATGATTTATCAGTTTCACTTTCTATGAGATTAATAATGTTCATATTTGAAAGCAGGGCTCATCGGTAAAAGTTCATTATTAACAGTGTTATTTCTCCACTAGTATTATTTTGCAAAATGATTTATAAAACTAAATGGATATTAACACGAATCCATTAAACTGATAACATCACAACTAACTCCAATAGGTTTTGCTAGAAAGGTAATCGCTATTAAAATCGATCAGCAATTAATTTTATCAGTGCAAAACAACTCACGCGCATCTCACTGCGGAAATGCCAATACAAGTTTTGTCATTCGAATTTTAAATTTCTAAACACATAAATTTATTTTATATTTAATATAACGCTTTGGACGCCGTTGTATTTGTGTCCTTTCTCTTTTGGTGAATTTTAATTTAAATTTGATTTATTTATTACGAATGTTTCTATTAATTTGGCTACTATTACATGAAAGTGGCTTTATTATATCAATAAAATTATTTAATTTGACAAGAAGCAATTTATGATTGGCAATTTTTCCATGCTGCAATCATAAAAACATTTGGTCTATAACGGTTTCGACTCTTTTAGTGATCGGTTCGTGATGTTAGATTTAGATCTGCATTCGTTATGGTTGCCAATGCAATTTAACTGTAGGGATACATGTATGATTAAAATTAAGTGGAGAATCATTGTAATTATTCTAAATAAATTGAGTAAAGCAAAGCGCCTCTGACTAAATACTCGACTATTAAAATATTTTTTATCAATCAGGAGTCATTTCATGATTGCGTTATTAAAATTCATAATTCACTATTAATTGTTTAGGACAGCAATTAAAAATATCTAAGGCAAACTCGCAATCGTATTCTATTTTAGAATGAAGCTGTTACTAGGAACTTATCTTGTTATGGTAGACATTTTAGAAACTTTAGCTTTTTTCTCACAAGCAGATAAGTATTTAAATTTCATCGAACTAACAAGAGATAACATGAGAAATCGCTCTGAGAAAGTCTTAAGTTGCGAAACTGTATTAAAGCATTTGAAGTTATCTAATTAATAAATTAAAAAAGGATAGGTGTAATGTATTTTCATATTAATAGTGTATACAATTTCCGTGTCTCGCAGATTCGAATTTGTTACTGTTGACATGACGTTCAAGTATAATTTATCTTTAACACTGTATTACTTTATTACAAATTTAGAAATTAGAATTACACTCAAAGGAGATTACAAAGTACTAAGACTACGTCTTCTAAAAATTATGAAGAATGCAGCGGCGCGATTTAAACGTGAGAGGTTCATATATGTTTCAAAGAGACATATAAATCTCAATGTATGTATACGTATTGAATAGAAGCCTCTATGGTATTGATCATACCATAGTCAGTTAAAAATACGATAACTGTGTACACGGTAAATAAGTTGTTTTGTCCCGTATAGATGCATTTGCAACGTTAGACATTTTTTTTATTTTACATGAGCCTTCATTTGAAGGTCATATTTACTTTTCTAAGAATACCAGTAAAATGAGTCGATTTTTTTATAAATATACCTGTCAAAATAACTACTCTGCCATGGAAATGGAAAGTATAAATAGAATCCAAGTGTCTTACTATATAGAAATCTTTGAAAGTATGTGTATTCATAATATATTTGCTTAACAGTTATGACGAAAGATTTTTTAAATTCTATAATAAAAAAATACAATAGAGAAATAACTAGTCACATAACCAGTAACAGGTAACGAATAAAATATAAGCTAATATAAAAGTGTCTCTAAAATTAATTTTCTTTATCTAGTACTGAGCACACTCACAAACAAAATGGTATAGAAACTATTGCAAAATTGAGCAGGTTCCTACCTAACAACTCCATATTTATTCATACTAGTAATTAAAGTAATTAATTGAATTTCGTTTCATTTAACTATGCAATTAATAAATATCAGATTTAGATCGAGAGATAAGCGTAAATTAAGGGCCGGTCGTACTTGAAATCGTTTAGGCGGAACACACACTTTAGACTATTCTTAACAAATATGGTTTAAAAAACATGTTTTAATGATAAGTTGAACTTAAAATTTAAAAATAATTCTTACTATAGGAATCAAATAATAAACAAAAATATTAGTATTATTGTGAAAAAAAGGTGTGAGGTGTTTAATAAAGCAGCTCTCGAAAATATTTTATCAATGCGGTACGCCCAAAAATAATACGAAAAAAGCACAACGCTTTTTACGCTATTTCATCAAAAAGTACCAAAGTTCCAGTTATAGCGGCATCTAGATACAAAATTCATAGATAGTATGGTATGGATTCTATTGGTATGTTCATTGGACATCTCTAGTTCAATTTTCTTTACCTTCTGTCAATTTTCCTTTGTTGCTATTTTGCTAATTTAATCAACTATACATATTTCTGTTTGAAATATTATTCAATTATTTTTTCGTTCTGGAAGACGAAGCCTCGGTATCCTCCTTACAAGGTAGCCCGACAACCTGGTGAAGGTCGTGGGTAACCGTCTGATGCGTGTAGCACAAGACCGGTTGTTGCATAGGGACCTATGTTCATCAGTGGACATCTTTCGACTGAAATGATAATGATGAATTTTTTTAAATGAAGATTTTAAAATATGAAAATACTACTATACTATTATATAATATATCGTCGAGGTCGCAGTGCGATTATACTACTGCATATTCGATGGTAGTCTGGTTCGAGTTACATCTTGTTCATGTACATTGTTTCACATTACATGTGAAGTATAAAATGATTTATGTTGTATTCCATTCACTTTTATCTATCAGTGTACTTTTTTAAATTTATTTATGATATTTTTTTAGAAACAACTTTATTTTTAATTTTATAAGTACTCTAATTATTGTAAGCACTTCTTCTAAATATTTCTGCATTGAGAAAATGTGTCAATTAAAGAATGCCTCTTTAGAAATGGAATTTCAACGTGATATACCAAGCATTTTTAACCGTTGACCTCGAAGCTGCGCAGGCGCAACATCGATACAGATAGAAATCGAACATTATCTTGACAGCCACCGTCTCGATTGTCTGACATGATACTTTAACAAAAAAAAGTGACATTAAGCCAGAACAAAGGAGAAAGTGAAATGAACCATTTCTTGGAGCTTGTAACAATGAGGCTATAACTTTTAAAATGATTATGATAAAAAATATAACATCTACGTAGTTATACACTGTTAAGTCCTACGCTTTTGGTCTATACATCATATCACTAAAAACTAATACAAAAAAAAATCTGTCAGAACTCTTTATAATTTCGTAGCTGCACTCAGCCACGCTTCGCTGGGGTATATTATGGTTGCATAGAAGAAGAATCGATAAAAACTATTTTGATATGGGGTGTATGTCGGGTCTAATTAGAGCATAATCGCAGCAGAACTTTTTGAGTTTTTTAAACGTACACATACCATCTTACATGGTTAACATTAGAAGAAATATATTACACTTGTGAATGATTTGAATACTGTCAAATAACGTATTCATAGGCTACTACAAAAATAAAAAAACATCACAAGTGCGAGCACAAATTATTTTACAACTTTTAGAAACGGTTATAAGTCAATCCAAAGTAATAATTATCAAATAAAAATACGTTTTTATCGCAATACCATTAAATTCACTTGGGTCACCATCAAAACTGCGCAGGTATAATATTATCATAACAAATTAATATAAGGCATGTGCTAGCCGTCACGGCTCATTGGATAATAAATCTTAAGCGACAAGTGACTTAGTTCACTCACACGAACCATTTGAACGAACAAACGAACATGCGTGTAGACTTTTAGATAAAATAGCGCTTAGTTACACTTCACGGACATAAATAGTAATATTTCGTTTGCTATCATGTAATGTCAAGGATAAATTAAGAATGTTAAAAGAGGTTAGGCCGTAATTCATACTGCTGACTTACCACGGTTTGACACGTACTGTTGATTATTACGTATGTCTCGAGAACGTTATTTAGAAAAAAAAAACGTATATAAGAGAAGTATAAATATATACTTCAGAAGATTGCTATTCAACTTGGGAATATATGATAATATAGGTCACATTAAATTTGAACAACGTTAAGATTTATCTTTCTGTTAGGTAAAACATAATATAGCATCTCTGTAACGGTATGGTGTGTAATAAAGTATCGAGTATTACGTATAGTTACACACATGTTTTCGTGTCTTCAACGGCTTTTAACAATCAACTGCTAGACATGTAGACTCTCCTTCGAAAGGAGGTTTTGGCCTCCTATAACACGTTAGCCAGGCAGGTTTAGAATTTGCGAACAATGTACATTTTTTTAACATATCTTTAATGGTTTGTTATAATTTGCTTGAAATGGAAAGAGTATCAACAAGTATTAATTTCACTTCAATTGGAAGTATATATAATATTAAAAATTCTAACATATGAGAGTTCAGACTTTAAGACAAATACTAATCAAGCACCGTACTTACATTCTCTAATGACGCAAATCTGAATCACAAATCTCGATATCATTGTCTCGGTATATGTTTTCATTATTGTGTTTAGTATTTTTTTTTAAATAAACACATTAAAGTTGTCATCAAAAATAATTTAATTAGAAGAATTATTATATTACCCTAACAAAAAAGTTTAAATTTGTTGTGATTTATAATTAATATTTAATTGTGATTTCATTATCACTGATGTACTATTAAGATGTTAACAAAATAACCTGGTTATACGTAACTTATTACCACTATTTTAAATTCAAGTTAGAAAGCTTTCTCATTTAAAAATATACCAAAGTAATATTTTGCAGTTAAACATTATCACGATGTAACCAACGTTTTGTAGCATACGCCAACCAATAAGTAACGATACGTATAAGGGAATACTTATTAGGCATGAGGCATGACCCACATGTCAGCCGCTAACGAAGTGCTTAACATTTACATGATAATGTTATATATTTTAAAGAGTATGAGGTCATAGATATTTGCTGGTTGAGGGAAAGTTGCTATGAAACTTTTTGAAGTACATGATGCCATTTATTTTTCTGTCATTCATTAGCAACTGCTTACAAAGTTGTGACAATAATTTAGTATGTCGTTTTAATACATACAAAAATTGGCAGCAATAATAATATAAAATTATTTCTACTAAGCTGCCCTTCGTAAACGTTTCTTTAACTTTCGTGCATGTCGCCTCTCTTCTTTACACACAAATCATTTAACCTTGTCGAACTTTTTAAAAATTCAACATTTAAGGAGTTTCAGTTCAAAGTCAGCAACGTCACTTTTGCCTTCCATATCTTTTCTGCTGCTATGCCTATATTATTCATATACTATTTTCTTTTTTATTTTAAATTGAGATTTATTATATAATATTTCATTTTTGGTGTGCAAACCCTCAAATCAGTCCTTATGACTTAACGACTACAGTACATAGTCACAAAGTAAACAGCTAAACTGAAATCATAACAGAAAAATAACAAAAGTAATAATCATTATACTTATTGCAAGTTATCCCGGACATTCGACATGCTGAATAGCGGAAGAGATTCAACAGTTCTATAATAGGGTTGTCATCTACTTATGTTTTAAAAGCTTATTACAAATTATCATTCTATGACAAGTATACAAGTTTTAATGTTATGTTGTCCTATTAAATAATCAAGTTACATATATGGGTACGAATTATCCATGTATATACATGCATAATTCGATCATTCATTCGTGATACATAATAAAAAACGATAAAATGACACGCAACTTACATGTCTCAAGTCAGGAAAGTAACAGACAAGACCGAATTTGCTAAAGGTATTTTTAGTCTGAACAAATGGACTCTGGTTATAAAGATTCACACTCATACACGTGGCGATAAGATACACATTGTTCATATCAACGAATATCTTATCGTCATGAACTCCATATGTCTATAAACAAAACTGAAGTTCTAGTCATCATCATTGTCATCAGTCAATCGCAGTTCACTGCTGGACATAGGCCTCTCTAATTGTATACCACTTGATTGGATAACTTGGATGTTGGAGTAGCCTCCATAAATGCAAATTTAAATCAGACTATTGCTATATTCACTATTGGCCAAATGGAATGTTTTTAATACGGTCAAAGAATATATTGCTGTCATGCAGCCCCACCAGACTTGTAGCAACAGCAAATAAACAAAAAATGAAGTTGAAGCAAGCACCAACCACTAGTGTAACTCTTTTTTCAGAGCCTACCAAGGTAACTCTACTCTGCTTGATGAAAAGCGTGAATGGAATTCAGCAGTTGCGCCCACCATACTCATCATGAATGTAGAGAATGCAGTATGGAGGCCTAGTAAGATGCTTTTTCACGCCCGGCTTGGGGACGTAAAAAGCAAATGCTTACACACTTATCAGGATAACTGTCATCCCTGGATCAATGGGCCTCCGGTCTTGCACTCACCAACGAAAGACGACAGCACTGATGCTGTCGCTTTAGGTTGATCTTCTGTGACTTTTATTCAAGATTACAATCAAAATGTATATAATTTTCAATCGAGAAGGAGGTTTTAAATCTACAGCGATCAATATGTATAATGATAAAAATATGCCACATCTTTCTTATACAGAGCCGCATAAAAGGTGTCCCTATCACTTTATGTTTACTTTTTGCGGAGGGGTACTCTCTGGGTACCAAGACGAAAAAAACTAAAATAAAAAAAGTGTGCGTGCAGATAAAGAACTTTCTACTGAATAGATTCGTCACCAAGAGCGTGTACCATCCACTACATTAGCATCTAATGTATAATATTTTTTTATTCTAGAGAGAATTGGCAGCCCTACGGAATAATAATCCCTGTAGAAACGGGCAATCCAATCGGGCACACATTACATGGATATCAAGCGCGGCGGGCGTGGGCGAGGACGCCAAAAGCCTATAAATTGACGGTTAACAGCTATGCTATATTTGGAGCTAAACTATAATAGTTTGATACAGGGTTTCGATTCGCCATCGTCACGAATAACAGCTTTAATAATGTCATGTCTACATTAGTAATAGCGTTGTATTTCATATAATTAGATACAAGTGTTATCGTGCTGGTTTTCATTCAATGGAATGGAAGCATCAGATACTGAAGCTGTTTGTGTAGTAGTATGCACTCAAAAGGATACCTAATATGTAGCTTGGTTATGAAATTCTTGATAGCTAAGGGCTTGGTTTATTATATCATATATGTATTTGTAGACTTTTTTTAACGTAACGTGTAACGAACTTAATTTTTAAGACAAATCTCAGTACGGTATTATTCAACAGCAATTACCTCACTGATATTATCAGACACTTAGCAGAAAACTGAGGTTAAATGTATGGGCTTTATCTAACTTAAATTAGTGCTATGATTGTGGAACAAATTTTAACCAGTCACTTTCTTTATCAAATACAACATTGCGTATGCATGTAACCAGCGGATGTCCGTAACAAGTCAACTCCAAATTAATTAACTAAGCGACAACATGTCGCCATCGAAAACTTATTATGTGTTTTTATCTGCATTTTCTTATCTTGATGCACGTTACATAATGATGCTTTAGTGCACAGTATTTATGTCTTTCTATATTTTACATTAATGATTACACTATTGAATATATATAAAAATACTTATTCGTTAACTACCTTAAATCAAATTGTTAAACGACGAAATTAGGTTGCGTGATCAACAGTTCTTTAAATAAAACAATACTTTATATAGGTAGTACCCTTTTTGATATTTTTTTATTTTTGAAGAAGTAGGCGTTATTCGGTGCTTTCGTCACATTTTCTACGAAAGATTTAATCCGATGTTGGTAAAGTAAGTCCCACTGTACGCCTTCTTTTAATTGTTTGACAGTTTAGTTAGATAGCTCCAGTTGTTGATATGGTGTCAGTCCGTGTGATGATGGATTCAGAATACGGAGTGTCACCACCTGTACACAATGTGTGGGTGCCGTAAGGGAAGGAACACTTGAAATAAACCCTATACCCGTCCGACCGGTGTGGTAATTATACAGAAGGTTAAAACCTCTTTTGTAAGAAAATGTCTGTCTAGCAGCATAATACTCAAGGCTTTTGATAATGTCAATAAACTTGATACAAATAGTGATGTCACTAAAATCACAAACCACTCATTCATTATTAAGTTACATAATTCATAAACTCATAAAGCTGTTCCACAAAAACAATGACTATAAAAGAAGCTGTAAAACCAAACGCGTATCGTAGGGAGGGCTGAAGTCGACAAGATCCAGTCGATAATACTCGATGATCGAAACTATTTGGAGGTAACTGGAGCGAGTGCCCTCGTTTGTATAGCGTTAATATGTTAATACAGATATCAAGTCACGATCTAACATCCATTACGTGTACTAATCTTAGCACACTTACACTATTTAAGCCTTACTTTTGACAACATTGTAACACTATTTTACTAATATAGCTCGATTAAACCCGTGTTTTAATTTTTTTTATTGTGCCTAACTATAAAAGCTGATACTATTTTCCATATAAACACTACAATACTGTATGAATATCGATGCTAATTAATCCATTGTGACATCTGATGTCACATGTTACTTTAGCCTATGTTGACAAGTTTCATAATTTATAGGTTTAAATAATAATTAAAAAAACTTTTTAATTAAAATGTGACAGTAATACAGATTCGAGGCAAAATATTTTAGACAAATTTAAATTTTATGCATATACGTAATTCAGTTGCCTTACGCTTCGTCGACGCATTTTTTTTTTATAATGTGGGAATCCTTTAGCATATATCTTGTGTCGCGGGACACTTTATAAACATATATCACACGGACACAAAGAACACCCCGACTCAGAGCAACAATTTACGGATAACCCAAAGTCTCAAGTGGGGTTCGAACGCACAACACTCGCGCAGTAAAGAACGGTGTGGCAACCGCTTATAGCGAAATTTACGTATTAAACCATTGTCAATCTCTTTTACTATTAATCTGTCTTTAAATGTACGAAAATGTCAACTTTATCTTACACGCGCAGAATATTTACAGCAAGTAAAGGAAACACATAATTAAATAAATCACGGTGACCTACAGAGAGCTACAACGACCGAGAGATAAATGGAGTTGACATGCTGTGATAATTTGCTAACATTTCTGCAAGTTATTCATCTCTGATGTTCTACAAAGGTTTAAAGTACGAAAGGCTAAGAGGACGCTTGATGCAGATTAGACAAGGCAGCTTTCAAATGTTCAACTTCCGTAATCTCCGTAAGCTACCATATTTACTGAATAATTTAATAAAGTAGTCCCAATTTACTATCAAATAATAAAAAGAAACAAACATAACTTAGGTTTTTAATATTTATAGTATGGATTCTACCATCTCTCGAATCTCTTAGATTTAAATCGTCAGTTTTCATCAATCTTCGTCCTCCCCAGCTTTTTAAACGCTTAGGATGTAATGTAGTTACTTTTTCCAAACTAGTTAGGCATCGACATTAAGTCTACTACGGTTGAATGTCGATTTCATACGCAAAACAACTGACATCGAACCGTCAAAACAAAGTACTACGCCATAACGACATTCTTTAGACAGACTGTTGTCGGATTTTTTAGAGCTCTAACCATCCGTAACGGTTCTCACAGACGATAGTATGGCAACCGTTCACTTTTCATCAGTAATTAGTTAAAATCCTATAACACGATCTTCGTCGGTTGCAGTTCTATTCGTCGGGATTTTTATAACACAAAAAGTAAGTACGTACGTAAAGTAAGTTTTTCTTAGCCGTGAAATGCTGGCGGAGCAGAATATCACAACCCAATTTCTTTACGTGTTGTAGAAAGTAACTATATTACATAAGGCGGTGGTGTTGCCGAATATGCTATCCTCTTTTGACTAATGGATACTTTATTGCCGTCATGTAAGAGCTCGTGACCGCTTCCACAGGAAATGCCTGCACAAAATAATCAACATGAAGTCCTGAGGAGAGCCAATGTGATGGCTCGATATTGGCCCCATCGACCAATTTTGTTGGTGTGAACATGTGTCCAGAATGTCAGAGAAACGAACGGCAAAGTGATCTTTTTTCCCGGAATTCGAAGATGGCAAGCGAAACCATAGTGGACAACTTCTCAGGATATAAAAATGTCTTAAAGTGCCACACAAAGAAATGCAAAATTGAGTTTTTAGAATCAGAACAAATAGTTGCTCGGTGATCGTAATGGAAGGCTTTAATGAAAACCAGAGTCAAGAACTTTAAAGACAAACGCTGCTGTGAACTTTACGCTCGAAGTTAAAAGCACGCCCGTCTTGTGCTGGTGTGCTCACCTGCCCGCAGTATGTGCTTACATTTACCATTAGAACCGGCTATCTTAGTCATAACCGAGCACACCAACGACAATTTGAACGGAGTTGAAGAGATTACCATTACTACAAACGATCGAGGACAATACATTTCATTGTGTTTTTTTAATATATATTTCTTAAAATTACAACAAATTTTAAAAAAAAAACAATATTGTCAATTTTAACGACTAATATTACCGGGTAATAAATTCAAAATTTTTTATCAGTTCAAGACATTAATGCCCGACGTATCATAAACTATATATTTAGAGAGCAATAACAATTCCAAAGAACAGAACGAACTCATTTTATGGTGCATTACGGGTGTGTAACGGCTACTAATATCAATATAATTTTCACTTTTATCGATAAAATAGATCGATATTACAGCGATACGAGTGATTCACTAGAAACCAGAATTATCAGTACTGAAGTAGTATAAAGTAACTTTATAGAACATGTAAAGGTCTCTTGTCCTTAGTCCAGTGTTATTAAAGATTGAGAACTATCAAAAAAGAACCATCTAGAAGGTATCTATTTTTAAAAAGTGAAATTTACTTGATCTATTCTTTTTACGATATCCATAGATTTTAACATAAATTATTCTCTTCTAGTCATTTGTGACAAATGTTGCATATTTTTTCGACACTGTGTAAAGACCGGTATGGTGGGCAAAGATCTTAATGGCTTAATCAGTTTGGATAGAAAGTAGTCGAGCTAGACTAAGACTTAGTACTTCTATATTGTGTAATTTATAACCTTTTGTTTTATTGCAGTACTAGCAGTGCCCTCGATTTTGGTCGACTAGGATTTGGCTTTTTACCTTAAAGACGTGGCTTTTGTTGCATAAAGCCCGATTCCGTGGGAAATCCGGGACAAAAATTATACTATATGTTGCCCAGTAACTAGTAAAAACAAACTGTACAAGCTGTATCCTTTGTCTTCTAGTGAAAGTTCCATTAAAATTGGTTTAACGGTTCCAGAGATCAGCAAAATGTTAAAAAAGGTAGTTATTTTTTTAGTATCGTGTAAAAAGCTATAAACACTTGAGAAAACACAGTTTCTTTTAATCACAGACAAAAACTTTAATTTTATTTTTATGTATTGATGTGTATTTTATTAGAGTAACACTTAATTATTATAACAAAGTACGCCATTAACTTGAATTGTGATTTTAAAAGTCAAATCGAAGTTCGTGATCAATGAAGTATCTCAACACTTTAAGATTCTAAAGGAAAAAATTATCAGAAATTTATGACACAATAATGTTATTTGATCTCCTTGCTAAGGAGAGGCCTATGTCCAGCAGTGGACTGTAAAAGGCTGTTGATAATAATGTGATATAGCGACATTCCAATGTTTATAAGTAGAAAAAATAAGAAACATAATGCTTAATAGTTTTTGACTTTAATAAAGTGGAAGAACTTGAGAGGTGGCGTATACTAGCTGTAATATGCGGCCCTACTTAGTACAATCGTGTGGTCGTGCTAATTATCAGACTTCAATCGATTTTTTTTAACTAATGTAGAACATGACTGCCTTTCTTTTATGTCTCAGATTAAATGCAATTTAAATAATGCATTTCTATTTATGGCTCAAATTCCTTGAGTTTCTACCGAAAAACCTATTCTATCCACCTCTTTACTCCTGACATGTGGTCAAAATTGATACCCTGTAAGACGTATGTTTGTTCGTTATTACGTTTATCTATAATGGACGATCGTAAATAGACTAGCCACATCAATCTCATACATTTGTATTTATCTGGAGTGGTTTAACTATCTTAGAATTTTCAATTAGTTACTTTACTGGATTTTACTAAGATAATAGTAGGATGACACTAAGATATCCAGTGCAATGAAAAGATTAGATATCAACAGTAGGGTTGCTAACTATTTATACTGTTTATATTTTATTCTTACAAAATCACTGTTATTCTATACCAAAGTAAAAATAAATCCTACCATATAATGTGAAAGTGATGTATCATTTCACCTAGATCTTACAGAGTATAGTTTTAGAATGGTGTTTATCATGACTGTAGTCAGTGGCTCAAAGTGTCAAAAAGAAAAAAAACAACTTTAAATTAGAAGCAAAATTTTAAAATTTCTTCTTAAATATCTGTATCAGTAATAAAACATTTCTAAATTAGATAAAGTAGGTTTTAAAGTGCAAAATTCATTTTTTTCTATTTATTAAAAATAAATAAATATAAGTTAAAAAGCAGGCAAAGCCTTTATCCTGGCAACCCTACGTCGCTACTATTTGCAGTGTCGTTAATTTGATGGCAATTTTCAAGTTCGCAACATGCGACAGTTAGCTAGAGCGATTAGTATTTACATGGTACTACTATGGAACCCGTTCGTTTCTCTAGTTAGTAAGGTGTTAATCTTATCAATTTTATCCCACTTTGCTAAATCGACCTATAGTATTAATATTATTACGTCTATATAACACTAATTCTACTCTCTTCCTTTTGTTAACTATTAATAAAAAAACTATTTTCTATGACTATGCATATGTGTCGATACAAAGTACGTACATCGGTACAAACTTTTTATTTGTACACCTACACAGTTTCTGTTCAGTTCAGAATTGTATCCTAAATTCAGTTATAATTGTTTAATATTGAATTAAAAATAAAATCAAAATTACTAAATGCGTTCATAACTTCAGTAAATAAAGTGCTGTGATGCTGTTCCAGGCCTCACACAAGAAAGATCAATGCAATCTGACTGCACGGTGGGCCTAGTGACATAAGCGGTCGCCACGCCGCTCACTACTACACTGAGTATTGTGGGTTCAAATCCCACATGGGACAAAAACTTTGTGTGATTCACAAATTGCTGTAAGATGAGTTACGATCCTACATTAACAAATCTCTAATTCATTAAGAATTTGCAGTAATAATACCGATAATTACCATTTTCAATCTTTGATACTCATTTAACATCGGTAGCAAAACAGGTACTTAAACGGTAATTTCACCAATATATTGACAGTGCATGTAACTACAACACAGATCCAAGCGGGTCTGGTACTTTCTACGCATGCGTGGGCGCAACTACGACTGCACATTAATTAATGTATCTGCAGTTTGTGTCTGCACCAGTCGCGGGCGGACAGTGAAATGAGATGGAATCGTAAACTGATGCAAATAAATATGAAAAGGTGTGAGAAATCATAGTGACTCACAGTTCATGAATTGTTTTCATGATGATTGTATCATTATGCTCAAGTTGGTGGTAAATTAAAGCTTTATAACTACTGACAATTACGTTATGTCGTAGACAGATTGATTACATTGAATAAAAGCAATATTGTGGCCACATTAAGTGTTTGTTTTGCAGTCCCACACAACAAGCTTTAATTATTATTAGCCAAATGTCACTTTGCATATTAAGTAGTAAAAGTAAAGTTTTATGTAAAAGGTTTTTGTTCTTAGAGTGTACACACATTGTATACATGTCGCTTGGTAAATTTTAATGAATAAGTTGTGCTTTATCTAGTCACTGGCAGTGCCCAATTATATAGATTTACGCACGCATTTACATGACTGCACGGTTGGCCTAGTGGTTTAAACGGTCGCCACGCCGCTCTCTAATACGCTGAGTGTTGTAGGTTCAAACTCCACATGGGACAACACTTTGTGTGATCCACAAATTGTTGCTCTGAGTCTGTGTGTTCTTTGTGTCCCGTGACACAGAATTTAAAAGTGGTGCGGGGGTTCTTTTAAAAAAAATTATTAAATCTAGTATCAAAATTTTGTTGTTTCAAGTTTCTAAATTTTAAGTACGTATTATAATTTATCATGCATCGTGATACACGGAGCGGTATGCAGGTAAATGAGTTGTTTGACCTCGTTAACCACATTTTTTGACTGTTGCAACTTGTACGTTTTACGAATCGGTTGCCTGTCACCTGGGTCCGCAACAGTGCTTTGCTTTGATTATTGTTATGAAAAGATTTTAGCATCAGATATTCTCCTCAACATTACGTTAATACATGAATAAAAATAAATGTTACATTTTCTTCATTAAGTTAAAGAAAACATAAGCCATCGAGATTATCAGTATATATTAATTGAAAACAGCTTTAAAACGAGACTGAACACAAAGTCCCTGTATCCACTTCAATTATGAAAATACAAAGATTGGCAATTTGCACGATTATTGGCAATTTCGTTGGTCTTTCTACCATTTTTCAATTCAATGGAGACTTATCACAAAAACCTATATTCTTAGAAAAGTAACGATCATATTTACGAGTATATTAGATAGCAGCATCATTTACTACTCAATTGATGGATAATAAAATAATAATGACTTCTGCTTTCACCGAGGTGCAGTTCAATTACATAAACTGAAAATATGTTCTATAGCTTCCTTAATTCATTTTCATATCATTTAATATTTTATGAGCCTTTCATTACACGAACCATCACTATTAAAACAGTAAGTGTTCATATATCAAATCCGATTAGTTTACCAGATACATTACAATATTATATAACCCACTGGTTATGCCCTGCTGCTTTTCTCGTGAATAGCGATAACATTTCTCTTCCTATGGTTTAAAAAGCCGCCCTCATACTTGAATTTATGTAGACACATCCGTAACTACATATTTATTCTATCTCTTTGGCTTTTTGAAATATATTTTTTTTATTTCCAAACTAATCGTATTGTCCTTATCAATATACAAATATCTCAAGAGCCAGCAACAATTTACTTTGTTGACACATTGACAGCGTAACCTAGTTGTTGTCTTTGTAACATAATCCTGTAAGGTTTTATATAACTCGCTAATCTCACGTCTGTTCACACGTTTGTTAATTAGCAGAAATATTTAGGACGCGGAGAAAGCATTGTTCTTCTCAATCGAGTTTAAGACAACAGTGTGGGAAGAACCAGGGCCAGTGGGCCTTGCATAATTAAATGCACCAGCACAATTTGATCTCGTCGCCCCTTGAGGACGAAAACAATTTAGAATAAAAACTACAATTTTAAATTCAATTTGAGATTGCTTAAATTGGTGATGATTAAGAATAAAGGACGGTTAACTTGTGTCGTATTAAAAATCCGTGTCTGAAAAATTGATTACGCTTCAAGTTAGTTAGAGAAGGATGTTAACCCAATTATCACAAACTTGTGTTTATTACTATTTTTATTTGAAATTTAAATTATATTTAAATTTGTATTTATATATTTTAAATTATAAGAAAGGTGGATTAATTATTTAATTCGTCAATTCTAACTTATATATCTAAATTATAAAACTCTAACTCATTTAATTAATTTTCAGCGGAATTTATTTTTTCTTAAGACCTTAAATTCAGTTTTAGACAAATATATTCTTATGGGTCGATATTAATTTTAAATATCACGAAGAACATTTGGTAAATGAGTTTTTTATTACACTAATTGAGATATTAGCTATATGAGAAAAACGACACGATAGCGACTCCGGAAGAAACAAGAATCGAGATCTATTTATAAAAACTAATTTTTTATATTCTTAAAAAACATTTTAAAAACTTAAGCTTCACTAACCCATTGAATAAAGTGTAAAATGGTTCAATTCATCACATATCAAAAATTGTTCTTAATAAAACAGTTACAAATCGTAGGGACCATTAATTCTTCAAAAACTTTTACTAAACACTCTGAAACTAAATGTTATAAACAAATTCGTCATAGTATCTATTAAATAATAAATATTAAAGTGCTGTAAACATAAATTACATTAATTACAAGTATTTACAGTGTTTATCAGCGTGAAAGCGCTTATGATAAATGATGTCTTGCATCACAGATTTCTATCGAAGAGTAGAACGGGAAGGAAGGGTCAACAAGGGGCTTTTGTTAATAAAACTTTACAAATTATGGACCTGAATATAAGTGGCTGTCACGAGTGTTAAGCACAGACCTCATTCATTCAATAACTAGGGTTGCCAGACCTCTTTATTGAGTAAGATTCTTGTGTCGTGGTAAATAATTACGGTTACTTAAAACAGGTCACATATAATCTTAACCCCACATGTCTTTTCACGGAGATAAATGGATTTTTTTAAATATTGATATTGTTAATAATATCCAGACTTTTATATGCACAGAATGAATTTAAATCAAAACACTAAACAAACGATTTATAAGTACTATATTTACATATATCTATAGATAGGTTATTGCCGAAGTAAAAGTACCGTAACAGCAGTAGTAATTGTAATTGGTAAAAGTTTCAAGTATTTATGACAGCAATAAAATATATTACGCGTATTATTTAGAATGTGTACTGTTTTTATTATCCACAACAAAGCTATAAGCATAAAGACTATTTGACCCTGATAGTTTTTCTTTCAAATACGTTACAAATGCAATATTTGGTTTAGATTAAGTTTCAGTGTATCAAAGTTCAGCGCTTTCAGGTTATTAAATCCGTTAGATTTAATAAAAGATCTATTCAATGATACCCATATCATAGGATGGATAAAAATAAAAAACATCTTCGTTTAAACGGTACTCAATCAATCCATCGCCGTCCACTGCTAAACGTCGACGTATCCCAATAAGGGCCATGTATCCCGGAAAGTTCTTATCCATTCACGGCCAGCCATTTTTCTGAAGTCGTTCTGAAGTGGAAGATCAGAGCGATCACAAAGATGACGATATTTTACGTGGTAGGTATAACACCCTCATCGTTAGTTAAACATTTTGATAAATAACGAAAATAAGAAAGTCATAAGTATCATTTTGCGACCTAGAAAACCAATCGAGTGTTGTAACTATATTACTGTCACCTATGTAATATAGATCACATAGTATTAGAACAGTTACGCTGAACCATGCAAAAACTAAAGTTCGTTGACTCATTGTCCAATACAATGAAACAGTGACGCAAGTTGTTACGATATCAACAGTCATCGATAATTCGTTGTATAATCGCTCGATGCCCTGCTGAGATAGTTCGTAGATCGCTATCGGAGACGCGTGGTGTGGGTGTCTACGCACGAGCCTATGATCATACCAATCTTGGAAATGACAACTGGCTCCTTTTTTTAACAGATTATCATTAAATTGTTTATTTATATATATTATATAGGTATTCTTTTATTCACAAGGTGAAAAATTTTTTGGTTCTTTGCCTCTAAAAGTTCAGTGTTACTACTAAAAACCACCCCGACGGTCGGCCTTATGCGCCTTCCTCTGGCCTCAATCATCGATATGTATTATCTTTTAAGTAATTTTTTGAACAAATTTTTAATTCAGCTACGTATATATCGACGTAAAAGTTGTAAAATCTCTCGTATGGTATGACGCGAGTGACTTTGACTATATTTGCATACGTTTTAGATGTGTTTGTTCGCAATATAAACTGACGATGCCTTAGCAAATAACCTTAGGTTGGGAATATTTTTTGTACGGGTAAATATTATACAAATTTTGTTAGTGTAAAGTTGCATCTAAAATCATTCGGCAGTTTTTGCGTGAAAGAGTACCAAACATCCACACATGCAAATATCCATACTTTTATCCTCAGAAACCACATTTACAATATTAGTATATTACATAGAGATTTAATATTATTACATTGTATTTATAAATGTTAAATCATATTTATAATCAATAGTTTTTTACAAACTACGCAACCAGTTTGAGCGACACCGCCTGCGGTTACAGCGACGACGGAAGTATTAAGACTTATTTTATAGATATTATAAAAGTGAACAATAATTTTCGTCATTAATTTATTTGTAAATATATTTTTAATAATATCAGTTTTAGCACTGACTGTTTTACGTTAGTACGAGTATTCGGACTTAGAACATAGAACAGATCAGTGCAAGGGTAATTTTAGATTAGTATGATGTAGGTATATTTTGAGCTTCCTCGTCATTGCACAGGATCAGAATGAATCAGATATACTTAGAGGTTTCCCTTCTAAATCTTCTCCGTGCCTTCATCCCTCAACATGTGCTTGACATCTAAGTACAAGCTCGTGAATGTAGAAATAACATATTGATATTGAAGAATATAATATAGTTACTACTTTAAATAAATAAATAATAATTATATTTTTAAGTAATACTCACACAACTGTTTTTCATTTCATTATGTATTTCTAAATTTTTAGTTTCAATTGCCTCCAAAATTTACCTGAAACAAAAATTAAATTATAAACATATTGCTATAATAAACTTAGACCTACCCATGCGGAGCACAACATGAAAAATATTAGTACTGTATTCTGTGATTAGTGTGGCACAAAGGTCACGCAAAGGACAAGGTTGAAGGTCGAGTTCAAGGCTCATACTGAAGTTACAGCTATCGTAGTATATGTATTGATTTACTGAGGCTCGGTCATGAATTATTGGTATAGATTGTCTTTACGAATATCTAAGAGCAAAAAACAAACAACGTGTAACGTTTTGGGGATAGAAAGGGTAAGGTAATCCACAATTATAATAAATAACATATCGTCATTCAAATATTGTTACGATAGATTTCAATTTTATTAAAACAGTTATTATCGAATTGTGGAGGTCACAAGTATATGTTAAATACAAGCCGTTCACATTTCATTACGTTTTTTTTTAATATGTAATTTCGTATCTACACAATGTATGAATACAACACTAATTTACTTACTGTCCGGGCAAAAATAACAAATTTTATTTAACAATAGATTAAATAAATGATAAAATAATCAGAAGAAAATTAAGAGCATATAAATGTATCGATGCTAAATTAAATACAACAATATACAAAGTAGTTCTCTTCCCTTCTTCTAATTCGACTCCAACAATGTGTTGTGATAAAACAGAAATGAGTTTGTCAAAATATGTATGCAATAGTCTACTGTTACTCTAACATCTATAAAAAATCCGGGTCCGTGATCAAAAGGAGGTACTTTGGTTAACGCCCGTGTCAAGGACAGAATAAAGTTAAGCTCGGGTCAAAGTCAGGACAAATAGCTCAAGGATGGGTCGTCTGCTACAAACTGGCGTAAATAGGTTACGGGAGGATCTACACTGGGTACTCTTGATAAGAGCATTTAAATAATTTTATGAATGTTGATTTATATTTCAAAGCAGCTTAGCTTACTTTAATACAACATTATTATTTTCTATGTTCTAAATAAAATTGAGAAATGTGAAGTATGAAAGCTAAATATATTTTATTACATTTTATTATTAAATCACAGAAAAGTTTAAAAAAGTAATCTCTTGTAATTGTTGTATTTTAAGGCATGCAAGTGTGCCTTCTTGCTCCCTTAGGATATAAAAGTACCCTTTTCATGGTAAAGAACATACTTATTGGTTGCCGATATTCATGATTTTTTTTCCAATTTATTAATATCATAAACATATGAATTAAATGAAGGAGATTCAATTTGTTGCAATATTAGCCACAAAATTGTGTAAGAATTAAAAGCTAGCTTTTTATACGCTTGATCTTACTATACACGGATCGGTAGACATGATGCCCTATTTTGGAGAGACAGGTTCGACAAGCAGCGTTTACGAGAAACAAGGACCTAACTTGTGGCGTACATACCGACACGTACTTGCTTTGGAACACAGTCTTCTACAGGAAAACCAATACCTGGTACTCCACGCGTTGTTTTTGCAATGTGCTATCATTTGCTCAGATTTAAACATTTGTTTCCTTATCACATTATATATATAATATTTTGTCAATTTTTATTACTAAAAATTTTAACTAAAATATTCGAGGACATCCAAAATTCGCATCGCTTGACAGTGATTTAATCGATTTATTACCTAAATATGATCATGTTTTTTTTTCTATTGAAGATCTATGAGGATGAAGCTTTTAAAATGATTAGTAAAAATATTAATTGAGGCTAGTCTACCGAGATGATACCTAATTAGTTGATTGAGGTGTAATCGAAACGCTTTTCAGTAGTTAGTACCTCTTACAACAACAAAGTTCCTCCTTGTAGCAAAACTAATGATTAATATTTATTAGCCTTTACAATGTTTGACTAAGCTTTATGGGAGTCGAGGGATATAACACTGAGTTTATTACCACGAACAATGAGGCCAAGGCAACATCTATTAAATTAACTACAGTCCGCTATTTCAGAAACTAACTCCAACTGCCACTAGAGGGTTGTTTAATAATTTGATCTAGAAAGTCAATTTTGTCTCCGCCAGAAGTCTTCAGGCATTGCTTGAAGACCGCTGGCGAAATCTGAGTAAGTATTCACGCTTTTAAAAAGATAGAACAACAGATAAATACATACCTCACCAATAAACGCTCTTAATGTGGTATTGGCTGGTAATAAGCGTTCGCTTTCTCCAAAATCAATGAATTACTCCTAGCTGATATTGGCCACGTCGGTCAGCCTAAACGGAGATTAGCAAACTATGCAAGAGATATTATAGTGTACAAGTGTGTGCGCAAATACAGGTGTACTTTCCGTTCCTTCACTTTAACAATCCGATGGGATGGTCATCGGACACGACCGGGAAGAGATCAGGCGTAGGTCCGACAGCTTTACTTGCGAACTTTTCTCCGAGGTACGGGAGTTAAGATCCCAACTTACAAACTTCGGGTTCTTATTAATATTTCTATTATCATCAAAAACTCAATAACATTTTTGGCCCACTTGTGTATGGAACCCGAGACCTCTTAATCGGCAGTCGTATACGATAACCGTTAAACGAAGGAGGCAGTCAATAAACATACAAAGCGCCAAAACAGTACGTTTCTATAAGATCTCGGGGTTACGATTCAGTCAGTCAATATTCACGTCTCTCACAGAACCAAAATATTTACAGTTATATCATTAATACAAAAACTCACAAAGTTTCAGAGTTTAAACCGACAATTCGAACACAAAAAGTACACAACGGTAATTTACCGCACAATTCAAATAAAACAATGCAGAATTGTTGCAAAAAATAAGACCGTATAAATTTCGTGAAATGACAGAGAAAAACTGGTACTACAAACACGGCGACTGGCCACCCTGACCCTGACACGGCGATTCATTTATATTCGAAGAAGGACCTCGGCCATACACAAAGCCAATACATCAATACGACGATTTAAATTGTAATATGTTTTTGTATGTAAAACGA
The DNA here is from genome assembly GCA_949316085.1 of Hypercompe scribonia. NCBI lineage: Eukaryota > Metazoa > Arthropoda > Insecta > Lepidoptera > Erebidae > Hypercompe > Hypercompe scribonia. The sequence continues at coordinate 5,105,017 of OX438972.1, read as the reverse complement.
CCAAGCCTTACATCAGAAATCAATTGGTCTTTTGTTACCATTAGTTGCTGCTCGGTACCAATCGTTATAAGGGTTGCTTATTAATAGAGTTGAGGACTGTTCGAGGATGGACATTTTCTAGTAGTCTAAGATTATAATTTAAGAACTACACGTATGTATACATACGATAAATGACACAAAACACACAAAACTTTACATATTTTATATATAAATAAAGAGACATGTATACATGCCATGTATCTCGAAAACGATTCTTACGATTTTGAAAATACACTAAAAGGTAAAATAATTTTTAACAAATTTAAATTAAGGATATTGTGATTAGCAAAAAAAAATTTCAATCTAAAAACATGTAAGTTTTAATTTATTGAAAATTATTTTTTACTTTCTGGTTTGGTTTTCTATAAAAGCGTGATTTTTAGTTTTTTGAAACTATTATTTATTTTCTACTTTTCAGTTTGGTTATCTTTAAAAGCGTGTTTTATTTGAAATGTCATTTTTCTTTGTTTCCTTATTAGTAATCAACGAATAATCAACTTTATGGTATTTATCATATGTGAAGACTAGCTACCAAATTGTTTTATTAATTATTTTGTAATTAAATATTTTTTTTTATGTTAGTTAAATGTTAAGCGTATAAGTAAATAAAAATTATTAATTCAATTTTAAATATTATATAACATACTATTAATGTTATGTGGCTAAAAGATAGTAAAATTAATAATCTAACTACAATTTAAAATTAAAAGTGACATTTTTCTTGACGATGATATTTCCTTTCAAGAAAATTTATTTACATATAACAACAGATTTTAAAGAAAAAAATAATTGTATATTTTTGATACACTTCAATAAGCAGCAACCTTTTAAACCTTGGCAACAAATTTGCAATAACAATACTTGGTATTTGTAGCTAGCGTATATTTTTACTTCATGACGATTGACGAATACTGATTGTGGAAGATGTTGCCCTTGACTCCCGCAACAGAAACAATTTAGGTACTTTTATTGCGACAAACAATGGCTATAATTTTAGATTAAACATAAAACTATGCAATTTCATCTTTTTTTTTTAACGTTTGTAAACCCCCTCGGGCCGTCACCCACCGGGGCTTACGACGGGGTGGTGTGTCGGAATCGGACCGATTAAAACCACACGGTGTGCTTCTCAGCGCCTGACATAGGAGGGATCTGGGAACAGCTGTTATTACGATATCCAGATCATGCAGTTTCATCTATTTCAACCTCTTCAAGTATTGCTGATTGAAACAAAAAGTTCTGTTTTACTTCACCTTAAATATATAATACCAGGATATAAATACTTAGTTTAAAAATGCCTCTACAGAAAATCAAGTCAAAATCGTTATAAATACCTATATTGTTGTATTAAAGCTACCATGTCTTTCAAGAATTTAAAAACAAATACACAGGAACAGGAAATTATGGATTACCAACTGGAAACAATGGTGGATGCAAATTGCGACTGAGCGCTGTATTTTTTAAGTGTATAAAGAACACTGAGTTTCACTGAATGCACCATAAAAAGGCAACAGAGGTATTTTGAAGCAACTTAACCATTGTCTGAAAATTAAAAGAAAAAGTGTCAGGAACGATTTTATTGCTGCAATAGTACTTTACTACTACGATACAATACTAGTATATAACGTTATCCATTACTATAAAGACTACATATTAAGATGTCCATGGTAAAAATCCAACTATAGACGCATAGGGTGTTATCTGGAACAGATTGGCAATTGCTTAAGAGCAATGTAATGCAATTTTTATGGCTCGCACTAATTACCGCCTGGGTCTCGATTGTCTGGATACGATTTTAATTTCTCAAATAACCTACTCAACACTTTAAACTGAAAGTAGGTAATAAAAGAAATTCAGTTTTATTACGTTTCAACGCATCTTCACTGTTTAAACTGAAAGGGAAATATTTTTGTTCTCTGAAGTTACTTATTATATATAATAGTAAGAATTCCACTAAACACAAATAGAAATACTTAAGACTTACAATAGAGTCGTCAATAATATTGAAATAAGGCTTTCACCGCAATCTCAGACGTGCAATCATAAGTATAGATGCAGTAATAATTCAAGCTATTAGTCGAATTTCGTGTTCCCGGGGCGCGCAGTGAAAGTAATCCGCTACTGGGCTTTCGTCTAGTGATACGGTGTGTTACAAAAGGAGTAGCGGGAGCGTTTTAACTTCCTATATTTTGATTTACTTCCATATAATACATATTCAAATACACTATAATGTTTTAAAGACTAACGAATAAATATAAAATAATAAACTAAAAAACGCAATACCCGAACGCAGTTTTGATATTTGAAGTAATACTTCTTTTAGCGTGTTAGTCTAAAATGATGAGAGTAAATTTTTAAGATGCGCGTGCACATCATCACGAATTACCGACACCATGAAATTAGTTAATAAACATTTTGGTTTTTTTATTATCAATTATGCACAAATAATTATTTTATGATATTTAAATAAAAAATATGTAACTAGATAATGCGTTATGATAAAATTTTCTGTTAAGTGTATCAAATACCTTTTTGCAGTTATACTTTTGTCTGTTATTAGTGTCGTTTTAATATATAAAATTAAAATGAACAAATGCCCACGTTAGCTCAATGCATAGATGTAGATGGACCTTCTCAGTAATATACTGGGTAGTATCATCGTAGGTAAAACAAAGACTATAAGTTATTGAAAATATAACCACCCTACTACAATGTAAATTAAAATGATATAGATACATATAACATCAAAATTATAAGGATATACAGATAACAGATATGAGTAAATTATACCCAGACAAAGAACAAATAATCGTGCTCATGACACAAATATTTGTCCTGAGTGAGAATCGAACCCACGACCTCCAGCTTAAGAGTCAGGGTCACTAACCACCAGACCAACAGGGCCGTCTAATGTATTATCGTTCTAAACAATGTTCAAGATCTTTTAGCTTTTACCTCACAAGAGCGTGATACGTTACTGCAAGTGATGTTTATCACGTATTTATGATCACATTAACTAGTAAAAAGCCTATAATTTTGCCTTTAAATCGTATAGTGAAAAATATCCTTAGGGCTGCATACACCCGTTTTGCGTTATCGGTAAATACGAGTTATATCTATCGATATCAGATTATTAGAATAGTGAAGTTAGATACGGCGCTGTTAGCGTCAACTAACTATAACTTGTCCCGGAGCAAATGGCAATAATGTGTCGAAAGGTTTGACTTATTTAGACAGGTGTTGAAGAAAAAGAATACTAGGTATATACATATAATTTATATCACACTCACAGCTAGTTACGAAAACTAAAGTTTTTTATAATTAGATTGAGACAGACTTTAGTTTTTCTAAAACTCGACATGGATTAGGTTAGGTGACAAGTTTCTTTCCGTCTTAAGAAACAGAATTTTTGATTTTCGGCTGTTTGAACACTTAGGTTACCTCCAGGTTAATCAGGAGAGTAAAGTGCTGATATTTACTAAATCACTTTCCCTTTACGATATACAAAAAAATATTATTACTGACGTAAAAATTAGTGCTCACTTTTTGATAGATTAACTTAGACTACCGATGTTTAAAATTGATAATGATAATGTTAAATGTAATTAAAAACCACTGAATTAAAATCACAGATTTTCAAATATTTAATGACTTCGAATTTTGATTCAAATGACTAAAAGTAATGATTTTTACGTGACAAATAAAGATGTAAATAAAACACAAAATGACTTATAGCAAGTAAATGCAGGTGTCATAACATTATTGTGCATGGTTAATTTCAAAAGAAGATTATATTGCCCGACAGTAGAATTACAGAACTGCGCAAGTTTACTGTCTTGGATTCAATTTGCGCAGAAAATAATAATAACCTTGTAATTAACTGGTAGAATTTCCGGCAAATAAATCTGCCAGCGGCACCTCGAAGTAAACTAGCTAATGCGCTCAGACAGATAGTCGCGACGGTAATATAGTTGGTGGCTAGGCTATATGAATCACTGGCGATGAAAGCCCGTGGGTGTCCCTCAGATACTTCCTGGCCCACCCACGGGGATTCAGAATTAAGGAAGATTTAGAAAGCCTATGCCAATATCTACCCTGAAGCGATGAGGTAAGATCTAATTGGGATTCCTACGGCGGGCATGTTTGTAATATTTTCTTCGTTATAGCTGATTCTTATCGCAAACATATAATAATTCTAACACAGGTATATAGTATGATTTATTTCTATTGAAATAATATATTTATTTGTATAGCTTCAAGTCTGAGTCTGTAATAATCGATTAAAATCAGTTTTCAAACTCAAGTATTTTATCACTGTTTATAAAAATTTTGTTTTAGCTTAATGGTGAATTTTTATTTCTTTATAATTAAATAAACTTACTTGTAGTTTCTTTTAATACTCTAGATATCTTAAGATATTTTAACTCGGTAAAAAGGTCACTTAATCGAAGTTCCTTTTTATCCCCACTGAACAAAGTACTACGAATAGCCATGTAAACAAAAACTATTAAAACAATTGTTGATCACTGTAAATGCAATCACTGCTAAATAAGTCTTTGTTGATTATTTACGGCAAAGTATTATCGTGACCAGTTATCGACCTAGCGTCTTAATACAACCACAATAGATTTTATTTAGTTATTCAGAAATATTTTTACTTTATGAGTACATATTTACAGTTATATATAAAGACGAAGACAAAAAAAATTAACTATCGACTAATTAATTTTAAGAATAAATCGAGAGGTAAAGGAAGCGTGAGGTAAACCTAACAGTAATATACTTACTTGACATGATATTATTATCTAGCTACCCGGCTTGCAACTCCGATGCGAGATAAAATATGTTAATACGTTTTTAAGTTCAATCGCAAGAACATAACATACTAACGGCCCTGTCGACGATCAAGTTACAACTGGTTGATTTATATTTTAATCCATAATTGTATGTTTACTTGAATGATGGACGTATAGTATTATAACTAAGTATTAAATATGTCTATCAGTAATAAAACTACACATTTATGTATCCATAGACCGTCAATAATTATAATTTTGAGTTATAACTTTTATTCTGGAATATTTTTAAACAATATTCTCCTACTATTAAAGTGTGAGTCAATAAAATCGAATGCGCAAGTGCAATCGTCATGTCTGTTCGTTAATAAAGGCGCGCCCACACTGCGGCCAACACGCAGCATGACTGTTCACTGTAGAGTGCAATGTGTGACAGGTAGCCAGGAGATAAATGTTAGGCGGAGGTAATGCTAATAGCTGCAGTGATGAAGTGTTCACGGTACGGTGATTTGTTATTAGAACTTGGAAACTTTACCTATTGTATGCTTTTACTCTTAATGGTTTTGTACATTTTGAAATGATGGGTCATTTTTCACTGTTTAATGCGTCTTGTATGTCCATTTATGAGTTCTTTTTACTTAAATTGAAACATTAAGTGTTTTTTTAGATAAATTGAATTTCATGTGTAAATTTCAATTACTAGGTGTTGTAAATACTTTTTGCAGAATATGTTAAAACTATAAGATTTTGCACGCTATAACTTGTAGTAAATTATCTCATAACAAAAGCCTACACATGAAAATGTCACTTAAATTATATAGCAAAATATGTACATGTCTTTAGCTTTAAGCTTCAATTGATTAACAAATATTACCAAATATTTTGTACTGGTAAATTTATTAGGAATAGGAAGGAAACATATGTAGTGTGCATAAATTTAGTTAATAAATAAGTTGCGTCAGCGTAACGTGACGTAACTAGGCATGATCTACATATTATACACATAATTAAATGTATCATTATACATACGAGTACATGCATTATTCTTTCCATCAAATTTTTCAAATGTGATATTTTTCATTTAACTTTCTTCGGTTTGTACGTGTTTATTTCAGGAAAACCAACGAGAGATGAACTCAGATACAAAGTCACCAACGTAATTAGTTACTGTGCAATATTGCTTGGTCTGATAGTAATTCACATGCGGATATGTTTGCAGCAGTTAATGTTGCATGCTAGATATAAACAACTGAAAACGGACAATAACAGATAGCAAAGGCACTCCTTGTTGCATATCATTATTACATCCAAGACTTTCATAAGTTTCACTGCAAATACATTCACTTAGTTGAAGATTACCATCAAGGGCAATTCGAAAGGAAACTTTATAAGATAGGGTCAGTTCCCTCAAGTGCTACGTGTGAGAAACGTCCAAAAGGTACGTTGTAGCGAGTAGCGATCACAACACGTAATCTAATTAATAGCAAGTTTTTAAAATAAGTAACTGACGATTTCATAAAACAGCTGCCCTTTGCGCAGGATGAGCATTGGTCTGCCAACCACTAATCTTACCACCAACTTAATTTATGGCAGGTAAATTATCTAAATTCGAATATTAGGTTATGAATGTCAGAAAAAAAGGTGTTACGCTGAACATGCATCGCGCTTTGGTCTCGGCAATCTACTATTTTTATCTTAGATCATGAACAGTAACAATACTAATGTAGTTTTTTACAATACATTTTAATATTTTTGAAATTTTCATACCCGCATTTTTATCTAATTGTAAAACTATCGTTGTTAACCTCGTTACATATGAAACATTTAATTGTGTGCCAAAAGATACTTGCCATTCATTATACTAGTATTTAATGACTATTTTCCGTTAAAAGAACGGTAAAAATGGCAATATCATAACAATTATCATAACAGAAGAGTTCGATCAGTCACTTCAAATATGAACATGCCATAGAAGTTTAACTTGTATCCGCTCACCGCTTTGGTTGTTACAAAAGCCTTCACTGAAAAGTTAGAATAGCGAACCTGAGATAAGAAAAAGCTTGCCTTAGATATAAGCGTTGGTGCATTACACTGAACTATGCTTTTAGAATTTTCATTTATATGTATTTTAACCAGAGAATTAAGATGTTTATATAAGGTGTTACATGAATTTCAATTTCTTGTCTTTAGGTTCAGGTGATTACAGGTTTTTTTTGGATATTTCATAACAAGCTATGATGGTATTTCGTGCCATCACACCACGACGTGGTAATTTATAGGTAAACCGTGGTCTTGTTTGGAACGGTAATCAATCGTATTTTTAATAAGCATTACTAGTACGCAATTTCTTTAGTTCGCGCTATTGTGTACTTTTATGGTCTAAATGTATATTTGAATAACTTTAAAAGCGGCTAGGGGATGTTAGAAAAACATTTCCTGCTTAGTTTTTAAGTTTGGGAATGTCTTTAGGAGTACTAGATATGTTCAGTGGTCAAATGTTGACTATAATTGATTAACTTTTTTGGTACCACATGTTAACTTTTACGTTTATTTTACATTTATTTTAACTCGAATTGACATTTTATGACTTACTGAATAAACACAGAACTGATAATATTCTAGATAAAATTGAAATAAGAGCAAAATTGATACAGTACAATAGATTAAAACTATAAGATCTTGCACGTGGCAAAGTTTAGCTAACATGCTGACGAAAGCAGTTATTTGCAATCATTTGCATAAGGAAATAAATACAAAGTACATGCTTAGATAGCGGCTGCAAAACGGAGGTGGCCTCGCCGTGTAATGGTTGGAGTGCTACACTTTCTAGATTAGGGCTCTAAAAACAAATGACACACCGGGTTTAGTACGATTACGTGGAATTATATTATGTATCTCGTTTAAAACCGTTCATAATACAGTAAATTCTTACAATTCGTTTTTATTGTAAATAACTGTTAAGCGAAAGTAATGAGAAACGAAAGCAAACAATGACTGCAGAGCGAAGATCATTGTCAGGTGTAGATAGAAAGGGATATGATGATAAAATTTAGCCGACGCTATTCTTTTTTATGAGATCAGCAAGAGCGTAGAATATGTATATATTTTGTCAACAAACTACCTTTTTTAAGAATTGAGCTCCGTCAATTTGAAAGCTCTGTCAACATTAAGACTACAGAAAAAGACAAAAATAAGTGCAGGACATTTATTTTTTCATCTGTTTTTGTAGCCTCAGTAATTGTAAATACAAAATTTCACGAAGATCGGGTCAGTAACAAGATACAATCACTTCAGCATTAGTTAAAATTAGTAAGTTTTGTAGAATTGTTGGAAACGTCATAGCTATTTATAGATACGTAAACGTAAGCTGAAATAAGAAAATATAGTTACAGTAGTAATGATGTTATTATTAAACGCGTCATTACATCGAGATAACATCGAAAGCACTTCCAACAATCGATTCAATTGTTCGTTTAAAATATGGACTTGAAGGTACAAATGTGATACCACTAATAAATTTGTCGAGCACGAATATGATTGCAGACAGCTGATGATTTAGATATAATCAGGTTCAAGTATTGCAATATCAAGAGTACTCGAACACACATTAAAATCGGTAGCAACGACGATGTCGACATCTTAACATTATTTATCGTTTCGTTTAAAAGCGGACGTTTTGGTCTCCTTACGTGGGGTTACCGAACAAAGAACCGTCCAATGGCAAAACAACAAAAGTACCGGTCAAAGATACCGTTGTTTGCAACGACAACTTGCGTCTGTTATAAAATCGAAATTGTAAGTATCGCAACTAAGACGGGTCACCGAGATAAGATCCTTTTTAAACCACTCAAGCAAAGAGAAAGGCTCTGAGTGGTTTAAACAAAAGTTCAATTTGTAAACTGGCCATTTCTTCTTCCTCACTTTTATTATTTCGAGTCGGTTCCTAGCTCAACTGGTCCTACTCGACACACACTGGTACTAAGCGATCACTTGAGGGCGAACTAAAAAGATAGTAGAGCCACGCTGATTTCAGCATGAACGGGCCGGCTCGACCGGGGCAGTACTACCCTCCCACAGAAGATCAACCTAAAGCGACAACATCCGTGCTGTCGTGTTCCGTTGGTGAGTGCGAGACCGGAGGCCCATTGATGCAGGAGTGACAGTTGTCGTAATAAGTGTGTGCAATACAATGCTACGATGACTGTCATGCCTTTTACGTGCCCAAGTGAGGCGTAAAAAGCATCTTAATAGGCCGCCATAGTGTGGGTCACCATACTACATTGTCAGCATTCGCAATGACTATGGTGACTACAACTTTTGGATTTTATTAATGCTTTCTATCAGGCAGAGCAGAGTCACTTTGGCAGGCTCTCAAATAAAAAAAAAAGAACTGAATTCGAAGGTCAAACTAGTTGTCAGTATATTTGAAAATACTGACTGCCTAACGGTTACCATAGATATTCATGACAACCAGGACCGACGACTTAACGTGCGGTCCGAGGTACGGGCATGGAACACCAACAACCTCTATACGGGCCGGGCTGTTATTAGAAATTTCTTGAAAGAAAAACCCCAAAACACGTTTTATCTCGACTCAGCATTCGCGCCTGAAACCTTTTAATTGGCAGTCGCATATGCCAACAGCTGGACCAATAAGGCAGCCTTATCTATATATTTAAGTTTATATAACTGTTGGAGAGGAACCCTTTTTGATGTTTCCACTAACGTTTGCTCTACATACCGCACACAGAAACTTGTTTGTTTAAATTTAGTATTTATTATTCGTATAAACAAAACAGTGTCACCATTCATTCCGTGGGTGACGTAAGAGTCGATTAAGGCAGCAAGCAACACACAACAACAGCACTGCAAAAAGAAGGAAAAGTCCGTGTTAAGGAGAGGCCTATGGCCAGCAATGGACAGTTAGAGGCTGTTGATGATAGTGAAATACTTTTTTTACAGTCAAGAATTCTTAGCCACTTATGAATTTCTCGTTTTGATGCTTTTGTTACATATCCTGAAGTAGGAGACAAAAAATCCTTAATTTAGGTACAATTTTATAATAAAGTTGTTGTCGCATAACATGACATATGCCTAAAACAAATTTATTATCCATAGTCGTAAACCTATTTCCTCTTCAAAAACTTTTTACTTCTATATGAAGAAGAGAGCCGAATTCATTATGGAAAGCACGGTGTGTAAATCATTAATGATAATGAATATGAAACGGACGTCGACACTAAACTGGCCATTACAACTAGGCCCGCACTCAGTCAGTGCTGTCGATCAAGGAAATGAGAGAACCGCTTTTATAGGACCGTTCGATGGTAATTTTCTTCTTATCGTATGTTAAATCGCAGTTTTTGCAATCGTTGCGTCCGTCATTAGATACTATATCCATAAAGAAAATTGTGAGTTTTACTCCCGTGTCTAGTAAATACATCCTTTTACTCACTGAGAATTATTATTAACCATTAGGTAATAGAAACATGTTGCAAAAGAAGAAAGAAAAATGGAAGATTACAACTTGAATTGAAGAAAGACACCTTGGGCATACCTCCACCCTACAGAATGCCGCGGTTAGACAACTGTTTAATTTAGTGTTACTTTTGTGTCTCCAGTGGTTGATGAGTAAAAATGATAACAATTATATTGTGTATGATGCAGCTCGAGCTGGGTACTGCTTACCACAAAGAGAAACGAGTACTTGTTTAAATTAATGATAGATTCGATGTGTAGTTTGATGACTTTCATACTTGTGACAACCAACATATCTTTTTGTGTATGGACAATAAAAAATGGATTCACCTATGTACGAATAAAATAATAAAATATACTATGTACTATATTCTACGATACAAAACTTATTAAGGTTGTACTAAAACAGACACTTAACGGCTTTACGGATATATTGAAATACATCTTCATTAATTCCCGAAAGATTTATGCATATTATTTACCGTCGCCATATCTAAACATGGCAAGATATGCACAAGATTACGATCGTGATCAACTGCAAAATCAATACAACGAAGGGATCGTGCATAAAGTGGGTGTTTAACCTCTGACCGAGGGCGTGGGTCGTGCGCACACGGCCGCGTCAAACAATCCATCATGGCCGCTATCTGTAGCAAATTAACCCACTAAAGACGCCACCGTCACTACACGACTAACATCTGTGACACTTGTTCAGGAAAACATTATGCAGAATCGGGGCTCATCGTAGCTGGTCTTGCAGTTAGCTTTACTCCCCGGATGTGACGTATACAAATCGCCCTAACACCAAGTACGTCACGGTTACCAATTTACTTTCCTTCGCCATTTGAATGTCGCTGACCTCGTAGACCGCAGGAATCGATATTATGGTAAGGGTTATTTGCATATTTAGAAATATCAAATGTAAGTCAGAACACATTAGTATAAAAATTAACACTTGAACTATCGCGAATATCCTTGACATAAAATTCAATAAATAGGAAGTTATAAAAATTATTAGACAGTGGTGATCGACTGACTCTAAGAGCTTAAAAACCATTCACGTCAGTTCTCTAGACTTTGGAAATGTTTGAAATTATTATAATACGAATATATCTTTACTCTAGAAACAAGCAATAATGTTTTTTGTTAATTCAGTCTAGACAAATTATGTCAAGTCGTGTAAGTCTTTGGTTTGTATTTATTTGTAAAGTTTTTTCAATAACTAGGTAACAGTTACATTTTTTCTTAATTAGAAACTTTGTTTTAAGTATTATTAAAATTAATTATTCCAATTTACTATTTACTAATATATACAACTAAATATATTCTGCACAGGGAGATAAAAAGCAGATGAGTGACATGATGGTGGCATTGTATCGTGGATGACTGCAATCGGTACGTTAAAACAATGAGATTGATGATGAGAAAACAAGAATAGGGCAACTGTGTGTCATTCACCATTGAGTTCCGATTGTTGTTATTACATACATATATAGTAGAGTAACCATTCAAATTCAGCGTAAAGATTACAAAAACAGAATTTCTCACTTTTCTACGGATATTTTACTATCGTGTTTATTTGATCTTAAATATTGATCACTTCTGAGATGACATATTGATTATGGCAATCAATAGTTTTATAATGAAATTTGCATGAATACAACTTTTTTTTTAAATATTTTAAGAGCCTGTCGAATTGACAAAATTCCAGAATATACAATAAGGGGTAGCTTATTACTACTGCCCATTAAAGATATTGTTATTTAATAAATCACCATGACTACCTACTACAGTACTTCAATATACGTTTTTTTATTTTTTTCTCATCTAATGTGAGATAAAGATATTCATATATTTAAAAGAATACGATATAATTAATCTTATATAAATAAATATAATCTTATCGAAAAGGGTTCTTTAATGTATACACAAACGAATGTCGCTTAAAGTAAAGTGTCTGTACGTTAAAGGAACTAAAAGCATTAGTTTTGAGTGTGGATTAGTTGCTATAAAGTACTCAAAGATACATGACTCGCTACTTAATACCTATTACCTGTAATGGAATAAACCTTTGGTAAACATTCAGTAAACAACAATATTGTAACCAGATACTTTTAGGTGTTTTTTTTTTTTTTTTTAATAGCCTGCCATAGTAACTCTACTCTGCCAGATGGAAAGCATGACTCGAATCCAAGAGTTGAGGTGTGGTCACCACACAGACAATGCGGTATGGTGACCTACACTATGGCGACCTAGTGAGATGCTTTTTATCACGTCCCGCTTGGAAACCTAAGAGGTATGACAGTCTTCGTGGCAGCGTAAGGGTCACACATTTACCACGGTAACTATCACTTTTGCATCAATAGACCTCCAGTATCGCATTCACCAAAGAAAGACGACAGTATGGATGCTGTCACTTTAGTTTGGTCTTCAATGAGAGTGTAGTACTGCCCCGGTTGACCCGGCCTGTGCTAAAAAAAGCGTGGTTCTACTACCTAGTAAAAATACCTTATGTAAATAACTTAGGTAGCTGCCCTAGTTATAATAATTATATTTAGCGAAATAGTCTGTTTTTCACTTTTAAGAACATTTTTGTTAAAATAATGTAGTGTGCATAATTTAAACTTAATAGTACAAGTCGGCATTCAACAATAAACGTGACCAATTCAGATAAATGCAAAACTCTTAGATCTTTTGGTTACCCTAATAAAAACAAGTTTATATCATCGACAAGACGGCACGTCAATTACAAGCGTAAACAATTACGCAAGCGTAACGCAAGTAGAGCAAGCGTAACACAAGTAGACCAGATCGTGAATGAATCAAATGATACGGGTATTACAGGCAATTATACCCCAAGAAGTGATTTTGGTTTACTTCGTTGGAGATATGTAAAGGCTGATAGGAGGAGGCCGGCTGCCAAACTGGTTATGTTTTACTGGTTTTGTTTATGATAGGAAAATCGCCCGTGCTCTTTGGTCGTTTCCGATACATACGGTTATTCAAAGTTGTTATTGACGTTCATAAAAAAGTAGTGGTTAGTTTAAGATAAAACAAATTAATCAAAAATCTAAAGCTTATCAGAAGCTAAAATTAGTGACTGAATGATAAATACAATATTAACAAGAACATAAGATATGAGAAACACTACAAACGCCCCCTTAGAATAAAGAAATTTATCTCAAACTTTCATCCGAATATCAGTATATACGAGGGGGCGTTTTTAAGTTCGCGGAATGGAGGGTATTGAGTAATAATAAAAACACAAAATTATTTTTCTTTTTCTATATATTCCCCTGCAACACGAATACATTTTTCAGATCTTCCAATTAGTTTTTTTATTCCCTCGTAAAAAAAGTTTTATCTTTGTCTGAAAAATACGCCGAAACCGCCTCCTTAACCTCCTCATCAGTTGAAAATTTCTTACCACGTAATTCTTTTTTCATTTTTGGAAAGAGATAATAATCACTCGGAGCCAAATCTGGACTGTAGGGTGGGTGATTCAAAATATCGAAGCCCACCTTATGCAGGGCAGCCAGTGCGACTCGGCTCTTGTGAACGGGAGCATTGTCATGCAATAGCAGGACACCTTTCGTTAATTTTCCCCGTCTTTTTTCTTTGATGGCTTCTTTTAACTGTTCTAAGATTGAAGCGTAGTATTCCCCCGTTATAGAAATGCCTTTATCTTTATAATCTATCAATAATATTCCTTCTGAGTCCCAAAAAATCGTTGCCATGAGTTTCCCAGCCGACTGTGAAACCTTAAGGGGAGAGCCTGCTTTAGAGGCTTCAAAAAATCAATTTTTTCGAGGATTTTTTTGGGAAGTAAAGAAATATTCGATTGAAACGAAACTTTTAGGTTTTATTGTTATATATTTCAGCAGTCTTCTCAAATTTTTTCATTCAAATATATGTCATATTACGCCTGGTACAAGCATTTTGTCGAGGCGCCTCGAGTGTACATGTGTCGTGCGGCGGGAAAGATGCAGGTCGCAATTTCCATCTAAAACAAAAAACCCAAAAAAATTATTATTCTAGTATAATATAGCTTCTAGTTAAACCAAAAAAATTCAACAAAAAGTGAAAAATTCTACAATTTGTCGCTAATTAAAAAAAATTTTAATTTTTTTGGAAAAAAAAATTACTTTAGATTATTTAAAAAGTGGGTTAATCAAAACTTTCTTAAGGTTTTTTAGGTTCAACTAGAAGAGAATTTAATCCCAAATACAATCAATTTTGTCCCGTTTCGATAGGACGTTTAATTTTTTCCCTATCTTTCCCGCCAATTAGGAAAAATCGTAAAAATAAAAAACCGAGAAAACGCGCGTCAAAGTTTTCATATATAAAAAAAAGTAATTTTCTTGAACTTACCGCAATAATATGCTAATCAGCGATTCCTGGTCCATAGAGTTGGCCTTCAGACTCTTCAAAAAACTGGTTTTCGCCCTGATGTTCGAGTCTGCGGGCTGTTCTGGCCTCTTTACTTGACAATGAATCGCGCCTGTTTTGTCGGGTGACGCGCTCCTTGTCGACTCCCTTGGCGAAATTGTTGCATTGCTGTCCAATTTTCAAATCGAGTAACTGCATGGTTTTCAATGCTGCACTGTAGTCTTCATTGAACATTCCTCCAGCGATGTGAGCAGCAATCTCGATGATTTTAAAGCCTGAGTTAAGGTGCTTAGGTGCGATGCGCCATACAGTAGAATTGTACGACTCGTTCGCATTTTGTGTGTGTCCACCTAAACACCTCGTTAGCAGATCGTCCTTAGATAATTCCTCGTACACAGGACGAATGTGCTTCTCGACATGTTCGTCAATCAGACGTGGTGGATGTTCAAAAGTAGCCAGGGTGTTTGTCGCAAGACCGTTTGAATGCTTTGTGCATGATAAGTATTGAAAAGCGCCTTATAAACTCAATAGTGGATTTTCAAAAAAAAGTGATAGATGTCTTTGCTCGTCAAAAAGATCGGCGAATGGATTTTATCTATAAATAAAGGTAAGTTTTTGTGAACCTCCATCCAAAAATGTCACGGGCCGCCTCTGATATATACCCTTATAATACATACTTTTATCCCTACCACAGTTCCATAATGACCTTCTACAAATAGTTAATAGTGTCTCGAAAGACTTTTAGTCCCTTTGGATTCGTATAATAGGTACAATTTCTTCTGTAACTCCGAAAATATTTTGAATTTGCTTCTAAAATTTTAGGGACACATTCTTGGATAGTTTGAGAAGACATTTATGCAAAAAAAAAAAAATCAATTTTTTGAAGTCTCTAAAGCAGGCTCCCCCCTTAAATTTCTTGGGTGGTGCTGTGCCCTTTTTGTGCCACTGCATGGAGTCTTGTTTGGACTCGGGTTCATAATGATGAACCCAAGTTTCATCCCCAGTAACAATTTGATTCAATACGCCATCCTTGTCTTCATTGCAGAGGTCCAAAAACGCACGTGAACATTCCACGCGCTGTTGTTTTTGCAATGGCGTGCGCATTCTCGGCACCCACCGTGCGCTAACCTTAGTCATGCCAAGATGATCGTGTAAAATTTTAAAAATTGTTGTATCCGATACTCCAACCATTTCTGCGAGTTGTTTCTTTTTTAGTCGAGCATCTTCCAATACAATTTTTTCTACTTTTGCAATAACTTCTGGCGTAGTCACCTCAAAGGAGCGCCCCGGCCTCGGGTCGTCTTCAAGTGATTCCCTGCCTTGTTTAAATAAACTATGCCACTTGTAGACCATTGTTTTTCCTGGGCAAGAATCCCCGTAAACCGATGACATCTCATTGAGTATGGTTTGAACAGACTTTCCTTGCTTAGTAAGGAACTTTATCACCGCACGGAATTCAATTTTCTCCATTTTTTTCACTTCGTTCCCGATTAAAATACTTGGTCAACGATAGTTTAATAACTAATGATCCAATCACAACAAATTTTACTATGCAGACTAATTATGAGTCACTGAATACGGTAGGCATCAAAAGAGCGCGTTTACCCGCCTTTCACTGTTTCACTGTCATTCCGCGAACTTAAAAACTTACCCTCGTATATATACTTTAAATATTTGCTTTGAATTGTGTGTTAAATGAGATTTCAGTTATTTTTGTACGATGTGTGATTTTTTTTAAGAAGGCATAAATTCGCCTCACTGAAGTTATTGCTTCTAATTGTTATACACTTTTTAAGAAATGAGTTAAACTAAGAAACAGACAGGCTGGCCACCGTAGTATAGTAGGCCAAAACCTCCTTGCTAGGGAAAGGTCTATGTCCAGTAGTGGACTGTTGAAGGCTGTTGACAAGACATAGAGATGTTTATATACACTTTAGGATATCAATTGACGGTGCACATGGATATTTCTTTCAGAGTATCTTTGTAGAAACATTTTCAAAAGTAAATCAATTATGTAATCAAATAATCCCTACGTTCTTAAAGCAATTACGGACTACATATGATGATCTAATTGCAACAACTAAATTATTACAAAGATTCAGAGCTTATATCAAGACTTCTTTGTAAATTGTGTAGTTTTTATGGGATTTTTGTTTTGATGACATTTAGACAATAGACTGCTATTTCCGTAATCGAGTTTAATCTAAGATTTGGCAATCAGCTCACTAAACTATGTGGCATGTCTATTAACAAATTATATATTTTGTGAATTGGGTTTCACATCACATACATTCCAATAATGTACGCACAAAAATTCTTTTTTGTGTAACTGTCTTCTCACTAACCTTTCCATTATGTGCAAGCATGATATTAGTACATACACTGCAATCCTAGGTCAACTGAATGGCATTGTAAAGCAATAATTATGTTTAAGATCACATCATAGACGCTTACAAGCGTGAAGATGCATTGATACGCCTATCAACTCGAAACGTCTTGTCATCTTTGTGGAGATCCCGAGGTTATGATTACTTTCTATGTGCGATTTAATTGTAACATATATTTAACTCCTACATAAATTTTAATGTAATTTTAAACCACAACGTAAATTAATAAACAAAATATAATGAAGGTGACGTTAGACGACTTGTTTTAGTTTTTAGGAAACCATTATGTTTATATTTGGTCTGAGATTTAATAAAAGGGGCACTTGGTATGTCTGCTCGTAGTTATATAGATTAACTACGAGCTGTTGAAGATTTACTATATGATATACTGAGCGTATCTTTCGTAAAAATGAGGTATTTTTTTAAAATATTCAACATTTTCAGTGCTTTAATTATGGTTTTTAATATTTCTTGATCGTATTTGTTTCGTTCCTCATGCATATTTTGCCCTCTACGGAGGAAGAAAAATGACTGAACGAACTAAATTACCTAAGTAAAAATAAAAAAAAAAATAATATATAGATTAATGCAATTAGTTTTTAAAACATTTAATTTTGATGCAGCTTTAGATGAAAAAGATATTGAAGGCAGTTTTTGATTAGAAAGTTTCATAAGCCCTTTATAAACAAAAATATTATCAATGCATATTTCTTATTTGAGCTTCTACATTTTAATAGTGCAACGCGGTGGTCTTCAAGCTTAGCTATTATTAATATTTCCGTTTACGACAGTTGCTAATACACCGTGAAGTTGAACGACGCCGAGTGTGCACAATGTTGCAAATCCATTTATTTATATTCCCTAGCCAGACGTCCGTAGAAAATTATTTTATTGAATACAGCGAATCGTAGTTATAGAGGTTTGGTAAATAGAATAGGATATACTATAGTAAAAAAAACGACAAGCGAAACAATAAATCCACACGATTAGCGCAGTTAAGTTCGTTAGCTAAAATTTTATGCAGATTAATGATATTTAAGATAAAATGATCAAATATGTTGTAATGGATTACAATTTAATTCAAGCTCATCAATGCATAGCTAAATATGAATCCAATTTCCAATACAAATGCACCAGTATAAACCTAGTTACGGATCATATTTCAGTGAATATCTGAAACTATTTTCAATTCATAATTACTGGATGAAAAAAACGATTTGTGTTCAACATATATCAGAAAAAACTTTAATTAAACTTTATTACAGACCTTTTAGATTAGTACTTATATATAAGCAACTCGACATAAGTTTGCGTGTAAGGCTGCTCAACGCTATAATTGACCAGTGATGTTTTAAGAATGTGAATTATTGACCTCAAAAAAGGACACGAGTCTACGGCTAGAAACCCTAGTTTTACCGACGAGTGCTTCGAATCAGCTGGACTCACAGAGTCACGAATGAGGTCGTTCTC
The DNA here is from genome assembly GCA_949316085.1 of Hypercompe scribonia. Taxonomy (NCBI): domain Eukaryota; kingdom Metazoa; phylum Arthropoda; class Insecta; order Lepidoptera; family Erebidae; genus Hypercompe; species Hypercompe scribonia. Next base: position 5,086,458 of record OX438972.1, on the reverse strand, counting down.
CGACGTGTATAAAAATGCCGTAACACGTCGGACCATCGAAAAACGTCAGGTAGGCTACCTGGGTCACATTTTGCCTCACCTACGGTACCGCCTTATATAACAAACATAATTATGGGAAAAAAATAATCGACAAATGTCATGTCAGATGACGAAGTAAATCGTGGCTCAAAAACATTGGAGTGGACAAGGATCACATGCGTAGAACTGTTTCATCTGGTAAAAGAAAGAAATATTCCTTTCTTTCTTTGCACAGCTGACCTCCAAAAGCGTACCCATAACAAGTGAACCCTATATTAGGTTTTCTGTGCTTTTCGCAATCTATTTGAAATTTGTCTATGATAGTATTGCAGCAGTCGTTGTCCGCTGATAAAACGTTTGTATTTCTTATTTTATTTGATTAGTTACAATTTTAGGTAAAACTTCATAACAAACTTAGATAAGCTTAACTTAATTTTTATAAATCTGCTTGTTACTTTAACCTTTATAGCTTCTGAATATTTATTATATGTAGAAAGCTTGAAGCAAGATATGTCACGGACAGAAATCACAAAGGAGAACCTCTTCTATTGCTTCTAAGAAATTATGTTAAACCGAAGCGTTTCATGAAGTCGTTTTCAACGGTTGAATTATATTTAGTTCCACTACTTAAAACACAGATTAAATTAATATAATTAAATTAGCCATGAACCAATTTTGTTTATGTCTATTTTTAAATAGTAAAGCTAGAGTTATTTTATAGATATCAATGAATTAAACAAGATCTTTGATGCACTGCCGACGTAACCACAATCATTATCATTATCTTTCATTTTTAATCTAAAAGTTTAATGATTTTACATTAAAAACAGGTGGAAGAACATTTGCGCGGTTAAGGCAATTACAGGTTGATAAAAAAGATATCTAGTCGTTAAGATGTTTCTCATACTGCGATATGGAAATAGTCGAGCGACATAATGTTAATACAACGTTAGTATACAATTTCTTATCACTACCGCACTGTCGATTTTAATTAAAAATTATTAGGTAGTAGAGCACGCCGATTTCAGCACGAACGGGCCAACTAGACCACTCTCTCACAGAAGACCTACCAATAATGATAGCATTCGTGCTGTCATCGAGACCAGGGGCCCATTCATGCAGGGGAGACAGGTTTCGTGATGTGTGAGCTTTACACTGGCACAATGACTGTCATGCCTTTTACGTTCCCAAGTGTAGATCACCATACTGTATTGTCCATTGTCTGCATTCACAACAAGTATAGTGTCCATAACTCTTGGCTTTCCATGAGGCAAAGTAGCCCTACTTTTTAAAGCATGACTAGAATCAGGCAGGCTCTTAAAAAAACAACCAAAATTATCTGGTTACCAAAGTTTATTCCATTACAGGTCATAGGTATTAAGTAGCGAGTCATATATCTTTCAGTACTTGGTAGCTACTAAACCACACTCAAAGCTAATTAATTTAGTTCCTTTAACGTACAGACACTTTACTTTAAGCGACATTCGTTTGTGTATACATTAAAGAACCCTTTTCGATAAGATTATATTTATTTATATGAGATTGATTATATCGTATTCTTTTAAATATATGAATATTTTTACCTCACATTAGATGAGTCAAAATAAAAAGCGGATAAAAAAGTACTGTAGTAGGTGTACCATGGTGACTTTTTAGATAATTATATCTGGCTTTTAATGAGCGGTAGTAATAACCTCCCCCTTATTATAACGAAGTGTAATCCTGCGAGACTACCTGCCCTATCCATCAGGTGCTTATAAACCAAAGAAAAAAATAGGAGTGTGAATGTGTATCAATCGAACTATGAATACTTTTAGATATTTACTCGTGTTAAAAGATGCTTTCTTCTTTCAATTTTTGTAAATCCTGGGACTTTCTGGTAAGAAACATCTGAATAATTACTTATAGTTCACTAATTTATCACCGTCAACATCCTTATTAACATGTCGGGTACCGTTTCTACAAAGTGCCCGCAGATTCCAGGCCATGCCGCAAGCACTGATCTTAATAGATAACTTCATTATTGGCTGTCGATAATCATTGCTGATATCGGTCATATCGCTTATGAATTGCCGATTCCTCACTGGTTGAATGAGTTGTTTGGTATATAAAAAAAATCTCAAATATGATGAACAAATTTAGAGGTTGGTGTCAAAATTAAATCGATGCGTCAATCACATACAATTTGCAAGCTATTTTCAGTATCTTTTTTGAGTTGGTGACACTCACTAATATTTTTTTATGAATATTCAACATATAGTGGTATATACAACATATTACCTTTGTGAATACTTTTCTAATTTTTCACGATGTCTTGATAATTAATTGTAAACAATTTGCATGAGTATAATGAATAAGAGTAGCTTTAAAAGCATTTTTAGCTGTACATACTAAAATACAAAAAACACAAGTTACTGTGATTTGCCGATAGATCATTTTCAACCACTATTTGAGATATTTGAGTACAAATTCTCTATTCGTCGATTAATTTAATGTTTTTCATCATGTTATTTTTTGTTTTTTGGGTATTTTTATTTCTATTATTTATCAATATTATTTTTAACTCTTTTGTTATATTTTGTTCTTTCGTAAACACAGACTGGACACTACCACAAGCATAACACTCATCACACTGAACTACTGGCTATGTCTATAGTGTTTCTTTCTATAGGCACGTGGAACTGTTATGTGGAACTTTAACATTGTTGTCTGACCTGACACATTAACGCACACCTTTGCCATTCATAATATCATTACACAGATACATAATAATTATTCATAATTCACAAAGGAGTTCACATATTAACGTAAACATTCTTAGTGATGAATATGAAACTAATTGATGATATAATTGGTCTGTATGTACAATGTAATATAATGTATCTTTGCATTCACCAGTCCTCTGAACGATGATGGTAGAAAGTGCAATATATTCCATTAATAAATGATTTATTATAGGTCAGTGAGAGCGTGTCTATCCATTACCTTGAAAAGTCAGTGAAAATTGCATAAATCAAACTCGGATGTGCTCTGATTGCAAAAGGAACAATAATTCAAAGCTCGCTTAAACTTTCACGGGTTACTATAAATTAATCTGTACATAAAAGCTGGCAATTTTATGGACGCTCTTAAATAACCGAGAATGTTTGTATATCCTAACTTATATTATAATGCAAATGTAAGTTTGTTTGCTGGTTACGCTTTCATAGCTAAATCACTGATCCGATGTAAATGCAATTCGGCATGCAGATACTCAGATTTTTGAAAAGGGACATATTCTACTTTACAACTGACATACACAGAGATGACAGAGTCGTGGGCAAAAGCGAGTAATAAAAATATGAATGGCTGCTTAGAGACAGGAAAAGACGAAATAGCAGCAATAATAATAGTTAGCGCTTTCGACGCGCAAATAATTGTTCTCAGTGTATAATAACTACTAACTGTAATCTATAGTGAATCATTTAACTAACTAAATTAGTGGTACGAACTCATAGTTACTATTACTAATTCATAATAATTAAAATATAAACCTTTAAGCGGCATTCCTCAGGAAACACTAGTTTATATACAAAAAAAAGAAAGAGGTTTAATGGATCACACTCTGTAGCAGATTGTATCACTAAAAATTTATTTATCCTTTAAACATAAATGATAAGGGCCAAATATATAACAGCTACTGTACATTGCTCAACCTTCATTACAGTATTATGTCTCACATTGGCAAGTCATTATACATTATTATATAATCTCAGGATCTGAACACGTTTAAATGTCAGAATATTGTACCATCAGACACAGTTTTACGCATCACTACTTCCATCAATATTTATCAAAATTAATTGCTCAACTGTATCTTGAGAATTTATATTAAAATCTTTATTGTATGTAAAGATTACCATAAAAAAATAAAAAAACAATGAAACCATCGATTATGAAGCCGCATAATAGTGCAACATTATTATTAAAATGACACACTGTCCTTCCAAGACGGCTACTTATTCGTGATTGATGATTTAACCATCTGTTCTGATCGGACATAATGATATTTAATTCGACATAAAAAAGTCGCGTGTAATATTGAAAGGAACCTATTGGTTTATTACATTACTGCTCTTCACTATATTGTATATTGTTTGTCTGAACTTGTATTTTAGTGAGTTTTGAATTTGAATTACAAGTAAACAAAGAGTAAAATAAGGATTGAGATATATAGATGACATTATTACCAAATATTGATTTTAGTGCCGGAAATACGAAGAACAATTCATAGGCTATTAATGTTACGAATCAAGAGAGGATGTTTTTAAATTGACTTCGGAATCTAGGGGTCAAAAGTCATCGTGATTTCGCACCATAATTACATGTACACATACTCAAATATTTTGGTCTGATTACCACAGGAGATATCTCAATTTATTAGATACTAACTGACCCGCGCAACCTCATCTGCGTTTCCTAATGCCTTTAGCGTGATGTTATAAAACATGAGTTAATTTGTTTACCATTAAAAAGTTGTAGTGAGTTAACCTTAATAGATAGACATATGTCGTCGCGGTTTCTTTTTTCAAACTTTGAAAGGGGAACGATTTAACCGTTTACGCCGCCCAGGCAAAAGCAGTTCTCAAAAGAAATAATTTCCGTGTTTTGCAACAATCTTCATCAATACCATGCTCCTTCTGGCCGCAGTGTGATGATATGTAGTCTATAGTCTACCTGGATAGCTGGGCTAACCAACACTTAAAAAAATTCAAATTGGTTTAGTATTTCCTAAGATCAACTAAACAAATACACTCTTCAACGTTATCATATTAGTATAGATTATATCTATTATATCATCTAATTAAAATTAATTGTAGACGCTATATATCAGCAAGCCTTAATAAAGTATTGAATTATCTAAATGAAAATATCTTCGACAATTTTAAAGATTTCTTAAAAAATTGTCAACTATAAAACTGTTTACGCCAGTGTACTCCGACGTACTGGACTTTTTTCGTACTTGATAACCACGCAATATTTTTATAATTAAATTATATTATTGGTAAAACTTCGTTTAAAAATACTTTTCTGCTGTAGTTTTGCACCCCTCTTAAGAGTGTAATCTATGATCGCACTTCCAAAAAATGGAAGAAAACAATACGCAGACTTTAATTAAAAACTCAATAATTATTCCGTACTCCGTAATTATTTGGAGATAATAACTATGTGACAAGGTATCAAATCACTGAAGTATCTTCAAAAATAATTAATCAGCGCCACACGCACTACCTTATTACAGAGGAAGTCAATTATCTGAGTGCATGTACAGGAAGATATTATACCTCGGCAATATGATGATCCAACCTGCTTGTCGGTATGGCTTCCACTCGTTGAAGATGGTAACTGATCACAATATGTACTTAGATTAAGGCTGATGTTATACTGTTCTGCGACAGATTGTGTTTTATTATACAAAAAAAATACAGTGTAATATAGAACCTCCTCCTTTTTAAAATCGGTTAAAAATGAGGATATCAACTTCAAGGCAAATTTAAAAGGAACACTTGCTTTAATTAATTTTCCACAGTTGCGTTATGTAGGTCACTGTGAAAAATGCATTTTTGAATCAGTAACATTTTATTTCGTTTCATAATAATCCATTGTCTTAAAAATAGTTTCGAACAGGCAAATATTTTGTACTTATTTAAGGATTTCATTACTTTTAATTAAACACATTTTGGCTTAAAATGAACGTGGTGAAATAAACTTGAAAGAAATCGTCGGCATCGACTTGGTTATATTCATTTTCAAAGTGAAGCAAAGCCAAAGCTACAGAGGTTTAGCAGACCCGTTAGAAGCCAGTACAGCAAAAGGTTCATTGTGGTGGTAAGCAGATTGGTAAAAACAGAGCATTTTTACCGTTTGGAGAACCATGCTTAGCTGTAAATGGGTAACTGATGTTACATTAATAACTGCCTCGGCAATGCAATGGTAGCGTACGCGACTGCTGTATTTGAAGTTCGAGGTTCGATTCCCAAGTAGACTGATTCAAAATTTTGTATAGTCTGCAAATATTTGTTTTGGCGTTTGGGTATTTTTTATATGCAATGTGTGTATTTACAAAAAAAAAAGTATCTAAGTATCAATCAATCTAGCTTTCATTGTACAAGCTTTGCTTAGATTGAAACTAAATGGCGTTGTGTGTCAGATGTTTGAAAATATAATACTACTATTATTATATAAATTTTCAGAGTGAGTGAGGCTACTACAGCTCAACCTTTCCTCTCTCTTATTCTGAGAGAATGATTTAAAAGACAGTAACACACCTTGTGACCTGAATGGCAATATCTATGTGGTTGTACTTTCTTACTATCAGACGACCAGCCAGGTTTTTTTATTTTTTTTTTATTTTAAGAGCTTGCCAAAGTGAATCTACCCTGCCTGATGGAAAACATGAATCGAATACAATGGTTGTAGTCACCATGCTCAATGCGAATGCTGGCAATGCAGTATGGTGACCCACACAGTGTCGGCCTACTAAGATGCTTTTTTACGCCTCACTTGGGGAAGTAAAAGGCACGACAATCATCGTAGCATTGTATTGCACACACTCACAACGACAACTGTTACCCCAGCATCAACAGGCCTCCGGTCTCGCACTCACCAACTAAATACGACAGCACGGATGCTGTCGCTTTAGGTTGATCTTTTGTGGGAGGGTAGTACTGTTCCGGTCGAGTCGACCCGTTCATGCTGAAATCAGCGTGGCTCTACTACCAGGTAGTAGAGCCAACGTTTGTTGCCTCTCTATACCATAAAAAGTATTCTGCCAAAAAGAAAAAAAACCCTTAAAATATTAAGCAACTTATCCACTCTAAAAACAATAAACTCGTGATTTATACAAATATTAATTTGTAAGTAATTTGTACAAGTATTCGTATGTGAAAGATTACGATCAATCGATCAATCAAACGTGTTGTTAAACATAAGCCTTTCTGGACGTAAAAGATATGTAAGTGTAACATTTAAATGTTTACACAGAAACATCATTACTGCATAGTTTAAGCAAAAGGAATAAATTACACCAGTCAATTTACAAGATTATGTAACAATGCAAATCATCACCTTGCGCTTGCTCACAGATGTTATCCAGATAACTGATGTATATGAGGTAATAACGTTGTCAAAAAAGAAGTGGGGACTAGTAGCCGGACATAGATTCATTTGTTGGCTAAAGGATGTTTACTGAATCGAATAATACTAGTAGTGGTGAAGCCTATAATAAATATCGATTCTCTCTCTTACCAGCAACGAAGGGTTGTTTTTTTGTTCTAGTTTTTGAAATCCAATTTCATTAAAAATATTTACAACTGAGTAAATATTTTGGTCATAATGCAGATATGGTTCTATCTATTCTGTGTCTGGTTCTAATTTATTTGTAATAACAATTGCACTATACAACAACCATAATAATAATCATAGCACAGACCCTGCTTAGTTTGCAGATGTGTAAAGTTATCACCAATTATAAAACTAAAAATAAATAGTTGACAAATGTTTCCGTAACTGTCCGGATATTCATAACATCACTAGATGATTAGAGCTGCCCGCGATGTATTCAGACAGAGCTATCTGCGATTAGATTCGCTTCGTACACTTGGGTAGGCGTCATCATCGTTTGAATCAAATTACAACGAAAATGTTCATAGTTCTACTCGTAAATGAGTGCTTCATAATAATGACACATGAATTATACCAAATTTCCCGTTGTTAAAATTTATGTCAAACAAAATAAGATGATAAAATTAATTGTATAAATTCTGTTTCACATTTTATTTCTTTAATCATTGTCCGATGACTGTAAATTTAACTTGATAAATCTACCATTATTTATTATATATGTGCTTGAATTTCATTGATGTGTCATTCTTTTATTGCCTGAGCTTTTGACATTGGTACTTAGTTGTATTTTGTAAATATAAATAATAAACATACGTACAATTTTATACAACACACATGCCAGCTTTTTGATTTTAATTTCTATCGTTTTGTAGTTTTTTATTGCGTACAATTAGTTTTAAAACCTTTTAAAATTATACAGACGCGACAATTATGTGTGTATATAATATGTAGGTATATTTTAAAAATAAAACTACTGAGAATTTGTCTGGGCGTTCTTTCCATCAGATTTTTCTTTATTTTCTTAGCATTGAGAATAATCTAATACTCATCTTTCTCAAATTAGTCACAAATGTGATTTTCTTTTCGTGTTTTGAAGTCTTTATAGTTTTATTGGCAATTTGTTTCGGGGGACGATTTCACTAATTATTTTCTTTCGATTTATAAACACTGAAATAGAGCTCTTTCATAGAATCCGTTTATAAGTTGACGAACTTAATAAAATCTAGATGAATATTTAACACAAGTTTATTACATAGCTTAAACTTTTAGTCGGATAGAAAACCTCTACCTCCTTCCTCCCCTTAACATTAAAAAACATCTCGTAGCAAGTCTCACTGGAAACCTTCACCTTGTTTTTTGTTGACAGGGTGAAAAATTCCTTCGGATCGATATTTAATATGGCGATTTCACTAATAATCACTGCGGCCCGCCGTAGGCGCCTTATTCTGGTAGGACCCGAAAGTCCTTCCCGAATCGACACCACGCCTAATCAGGTCCTATCACGAGAAAAAGGCTTTTCCCAAGGTATCTAAAAGTAATCAACATATTTAACCATTTACATTCAAATTATTTCTCTTTGCTTTAAAATATATGCCACTAATCAGGTTATGCAATCGATGATAATATGATTTCATCTAATGTTCGATTTCTAATTCGATTGTAATATAATTGCATTCTGTTTTTGTCGATGGACGCGACAGAAATGGATATGATAGTTCGTATATAGTGGCGCCATAGTAATTTTACGATTCTTAGCCTCGAGCTTGTTTATCTAAATTATAAAATTTAGTTATCGGTTAGGCATATTATATAATGGCTGAGTCACGTTGATAGCATTAAAATTTAAATCCTAATTTAATGCAAAGATATTCAACTACTTCCGCTTGTTGTCTTCCGTTATTGCAGAAATCGTGGAGGGTGTAAGTGCTGTTTTTGATATATTTTAATATTTTGTCTAATGTGAATCAAACCTGTATCAAATGATTTAATTTCGAAAACGATACATATAACGATATACAATTTTTTTTTCATGAAACAAGAACTTCGTTGGATGGTGTTTCACTTGTTTTATTAACTGAATGTAATTTAGTTAGCATTTACTCTTGGTAAAATTTTCAGCGAAAACGCTTGAGGTCACGGCCTTGATTGTGGTCACTAAGTGCTGTGGTCTTTAAGTGAAACAAAAAATGTATTCAAAACTTATAGTCAAAACCGGTAAGTGATATTTTGAATTTGGATTAAAATAGTGTTGTGGACACTTCGACAGGCCGTAGACCTGGTAAAGTCACCCCGAGACTCCTCCCAAAGGGGTCTACGAGAAGAACCACAAGAGAATGTTGTGGAAATACCCGTAGGATAATATTGTTCGTTTTATCAAAACGACCTCGCATGTCAACATGGCATTGTTACATAATAAATTAATTTTCTCATAATGTCCTCACACATTTCAGAAACTAGGCAAATTTGAAATTAAATAAATACAATACCACTGTGCTACAGACATGCTATAAAAGCCACATAAGTAGTACGTCTCAGGTGGTTTTTAAATAATAATATTTGGTAGAACTAACGAGGAATACTTATTGGGTACAAATTAAAAATGTTCATTTTCAACAATCTGCTGAGTTATAGAAAGCTCATTGGTTCGTCTATAGATTTATCAGAGTTCGTGAGGTCGAGTCCCGCGGCGCGTGTTCCTGTCTACGCTGACGTATGCGCCGACGCATCTCACACCAAATCCTTTCACTGATTGTTGCATAATAACGAATTAAATGTATAAGAAAGACAATGGATCTTGTTATTCTTTAAGTTCAGAAATGTTGTTCACGATTTGTTTACTACCATGCCGTAAGCGTTGGTACTATTTTTGTTATGTTAGTTTAAAAATGTCTACTTTACCAAAGTTTCACAGACGGGGAATAGAGTTTGAAACGAACACCAATAATTTGTGACTGTTTAATTATAGTAAAAAGGCTACAGCACTGGGACTCGTGATGCAACTCACTTGGGATTCGAATAGTACTGACTGATAGAACCCCCAACTGTCGAAATCACACCCATAGCAAGAATACTAGGAAGGTGTCTCTTAAAACCAAAAACAAATCGAATTGCAAGTCCCTTCTGCGTCTAAAGAAAAGCGGATTCATATCGCGGACAAAATAACATAAATTCACTATAGATAAATCAATGTTCATAAATTTATCTTAATTCAAATGTTCGATTAGCTACATCAGACTTAAACACAATTTATAGTAGCACTTACCGGGAAAATACAGAAGGATGTGACCTGTCTGAGGCTTAGAATCTAATACATTACACTGGCTTGGTACTTGTACCTTGTCGTGTAGGCGTTGAAGACACAGACTGATTTATTGTTGACTATTTACTAGGCGGAGCACCACACTTTTGTAGACGATACATTTAAAAAACAAAACTCATGTAATGGAACTCTAAAAGCTCAATTTACAAAGTCATTTGACGACGACATGACGAAGATAGATATAACACAGTTCATCTTTATAAAATTGTATAAAGATTTATTTAACGTTAAACGCACCTGTAGCGGACCGATGTCAACTCAAATTAAAGCCGTGTGGTATTGTTTATAATGACTATTAAGTCGCTGGGCTGTAGTCACTGGACACTTGTAATGAGTATACAAAGTAAAAATAATAATAACGATATTAACAATGATAAAAAGAAGTTAATGTCTTTTTTAAAGTATCTTTGAACAACATACGCTTTCGTTACAAAGTAGTTGAATGTGAAAGGGCAATAAAATATGAACATGACAGGCTCATACTCATCGTAGGGTGACATTTTAAACAACTGTCATTATGTCATTGAACTAAAATATCTGTGAAGAAATATTTGTGTCAACTTTCGTCTGCATGTGACTATTATTTTAATTAATATAATATTAATTTTGTCCAAAGTCGATTTTATCCAGATGTACCTACGTATGTATGGTCCAGATAAAACATTAGGAAAATAGGAAACTACACTTTGGTCGTTGTAGTTGCCAAATATATGGATCCTTAAAAGCTTAGTTTAAATTTGCATTCCAGCACGGTAGAATTTTTTTTAAAGTCGAATTATTCAAAAATCAAGTGAAGGCAGACATTCCACCACCTTCTCGCTTATTTGGTGAAAACTAACGAAAATAAAAGATTATTGCATAAATTTCGTTGATCAACACATCTATAGCCTCTATTCTGACGAGTCTGTTGATCTAGTGGTTAGTGATCCTGACTCTTATGCCAAAAGTCATGGGTTCGATTCCCGCCCAGGAAAAATATTACGTAATGAGTACACAATCATTTGTAGTGTCTGGGCGTAATTTATCTGTACTACGTATGTATATAGAATATATATAAGTATGTTTATTAGCAGTTTTATTACCATAATAGACTTGCAGGCTCTGCCTAGTTTGGGATCAGACGACCATGTTGGAAATGTGTCAAAATATTATTATTATAATACACATAGATGTTGACTGCCCTGTACAACATTTTTTTTTTTTTTTTTTTTTTTAAAAATTAGATGTAACCTTTTTTTTTTGTAAGTTTACACTTGGGCCCTAAAAATAGATGAGGCCGCTCAGGCTTGGAATCTTAAACAATTTTTCAAAAAAAAATTATTCTTAAAAAAAATAAAGATTTAAACATTTTTTCGTTTTATTAACTTTACATAAGTATAAAAAATTAAGAGACCTATTCTAATATTAGAAAGGCTAGACGAATATTGCAACGGTATGTAGAAAGATGACAAATTGTTGGGCTGTCGCCAAAGAACCCAACAAATAACCTACTTCCTTCATTTGTCTTTCACAATTAGTACTGGATGACAAAGTATTTTTATATTTGCTGTCAGGGTTCAAACATAAATTATTACAAAATAACTAAGCCACTAGATGTTGTTCTGTCAAAAACTGTTTGACTATGACAGCATTTTTCTTTTCACAAGAATTCCCTCGCAATTCATAATAATAGCCAGATTGGTCTAGTTTCCTAAATTTGTGCCATATTTATATAGATTCAGATAACTGGTCTTCGTTAAAGTCTTTAGAGGACAGACTTAATTTCAGCATTAGAGGTCAACTGCTGAAACCCCCTTCGGACTCGAGGCACAAGTACCTATAGCACGGTAACGGTAACAGTTAGCGAACGAATACGCAGTCATTGTATTTTTTATGAAAACTAAGCAAAGTGGGTCCGTAAATACTGCATATATAACATAATATTACATAAAACCGTAAAAAAAAATTTTCAAACACAAGTACGTAAAATACTAGTGTTTTGAAACGGGTAGATAGAATAGATTGCTTTTGTTCCCTTCTGTCAACTAGTTTGAGGAGCCAACATACTTAATGGTAAGTTCATTAAAACTTTATTTTATATACATACATCAATATAATAATAAAAACAAACATATACCAAAAAGCACGTACATTACGCGTATAATAACAGCTTTCATTTACATTTACTAAATTAGCATATCAAAAGCGTTTTCACCCGAGAGCAGAGCTGTGTATGGGTATTGTAAAAGTGTATGTATGGACGCAAGAGGTAAAGAAAATATTTGCATAATCATCACGTAAGCGGTACATTTATTGTATAGAGATGTTCTCCACTGTCATATACGAAACGGTTACTGAAGACTTGCAATTTATAATATAATAGAAAGAATTCGTGTAAATATCTTATTTCGCTTCTCAGTATTACTTGTCGGTAAATAATTCACTACCCGAAAAGTTAAATATGTAACACTACTACTTACGTATTATCTTCCTAGCTTTTAATAATCCCGAAATTCATTGGATTGACATCTTCTTTATGTAAAAAATAAAAATATGCAAAATATTTTTTTAAATTTTTTACTCGCAGCCTACTAATGTTCTACTAGACGTAAACAAATGAAACCAAACAGGTGTTTTTACTAGAAGTTTAATATCTTATAAGTTCTTTTGATGAAACAAATTAGCTGCGGTTAGTAATTGTCAAAACTTAACTCAATTTTATTAATTCATTTTTGTTACTTATATATCATTTAAATACATATATGCAAATATTTCAGTACTAAGATTAAAGGCACGCTTGAATCTCTAGTGGTAACGACTTTAATGTATTCGTTCCTCAGAGCCTGGTAATATTGGGTAGTAGTGTTATGCCCCAATTAGTATACGGTAAAATTTTCAGATAATAAATGAAGAAAAAATATTCATCAATTGCCCATTCATCAAACTTTATATAGGTAACTTTAAATAATGTTATATAAAGGTAAAGACTAATAATACAATAACTATGTAAGGATTTTTATACGAAAACTTGTCCTTTTTACTGCAGCGAAGTATTCCTATAATAAAAAACAAAATTGATTCAAGACATATTTGGAACTTTATACTTTTTTATAGGGATCAAAGGAACAAATTAAAGCAATACAAAAACAAAAATTTAAACGAATCACGTGTCATATCGTCTAAGTAAACGGACACACTCCCAAGTGCAGTCAGCTGTCAATCACGATCGCGCCGGTGTGGGCGTCGATTGTACGTTGACATTGGAAAGTGGTCGCGTAAACATTTTACTGTTAATGTATGCGCCTGTGGTATTTGCGCTCTTAAATAGTTAATTTATTTGTGTTAACGCATACGATCTAAATATATGTTTACGAATTATAAAACATTACTAACTGTATTTTGGATCATGTGACTGTTTTCCAGTATCTAAAATAACTATTAACCTGTTTTGCGTAATCATTTGTAAAGTAAGTACTAATATAATAGAAAAAAGTGCATGTGTACTTATATGCGTTAGTGTAAGTTAGCGTAACAAGATAAAAGTCTTTCTAAAAATTTTATTCTTCATGTTATCCTTTGTCTATAGAGAATGACACTAATAACAGAAAAAAAGGTATATAATACATTGAAAGAAAGTTTTATTATAACGCATTATCCAGTTAATAAATTTCGCGTCAAAAGAAGTATAACTTCAAAACTAAACGTTGACTAGCTAATTTCATGGTGTCAGTTTTTCGTGACGGTATGCGTGTGCATTGTAAAAATTTACTTTCATCATTTTTCCCTAACGCGTCAAAAGAAGAATAAGTTCAAAAAAACATCTGCGATGGCTCGGATCGGCACAGGTCTTCTAGAATTGATGCCGCACCTAACCAGGATTTACTCCGTGGGAAAGTACAAACTTCCCCAATCAATCGATCGTGCCAACATTAATTATGTATAACAGGTTTACTAACGTTCTTATCAAAATGACTTTTTAATTATATTTGTTGTATTTCTTAATAGAAAGATATCAAACGTGTATCATATGCATAAGACAAGGCAACGTTTGTAATCTGACCTTTTCAGGCTGGTTGTTCACAATTTGGTGTGTTTTTATATAAGGCCTACTTTATTCGGCCCGGGTGTGTAATATTCGAGAATCCCTGTATCTTGTTACTCGTCTTTATGGAACGTCTATCGGGAAGGGTGGGAGAAGCGTATATGCTGATATAGGCATCTTTTCTGGCATTGTACAGGACATTATAATTACTAGGGGCTCACTCTTTTATATTACATCAAATCATGTGTTGTCCTGTGTGAATGTTATAATAAATGATTTTTGTTTCTTTTAAGGAAAAGAAAATATAATAACTAAAAACAAGTTATTATCATGATTTTATATTTAAATGCTTAAAGTTAATTGAGATTATTTGGAATTGTTTTTAGGATCACTGCTTAAGTTTCGATAAAAAATGAGCGACAGGATTATTATTTCATAATGATAATTAACAAGGGAACGCATTGAATTGTAATAACGAATCGGTCACTGCGCCGTAAGTCTGAAACGCCACGAGGCTTGCACCACGCCTTCTGCCCTCATTACTTTCAGCGAAAGCTACAACCCTACGAAGGGCAATACCAACGGCCAGTAGGACGACGATTCGTACTTGTTTTTCGAATTTCATTAATTTAATGTGAAAAGAAGTGATCAGGAACGTTAACTGGATAGACTCCGATCACAATTAGCCAAAATGTGTAGAGCTAAGTGAAAAAAAAAAGGAAGTTGTCATATGTTTGTTTTCATTAAAATTATTGTTAAGTTGACCATCGGTATTTTTTCACGTATTAAATCTGTATGACATTTTTCTTCCGCAATAGCATAATAGATACATGAAAATGTATGATAAAAGAAATAATTAGTGTAGAACTTCACACTAATTATTATCAAATTCTTTCCATATAAGTTACACACTTAATTATTTTTTTATATTCAAATTTATTGGGGAAAAGTCATCCTATTTGCACTACAAATGGTTACCACAATAATAGCGCTTGCAGCTGTCAGCTTAGAATTGAACCGATGAATTACTGTAAAGGAAATTACAAAGATCTCAGCGCACTTTCTCAACACGCTTATTAGGTGAAATGGTTCAATAACTTTATCCTGTACGTCTAAGACTGTACCTTTTTACAATTATTACATTATTTGACGTTAAATGTTGCAATGTTAGACACCTCATTTTTTAAAACTTGGTATATAGAAATTCGAAAAATAAGTGACTGAGTTTTATGCTTACTCGAGAGCACGATCCAGTTATTATTGTTGGAAATCGACCTAACGCCTTTAGGCTCAAATCGATGTCGAACAGTGAGAACTATGTTTTTTAACAACAACGGTCGCTTTTATACACTGTTTTGAGCATGTAAATTTTAAAACTCTAAACTCGTAAGTCATCTAGGTTAAAATTTTGTTAGTGTACTCCAATATTCTTCACATATCTCCCTCGTTTCTCAACGTATCGCATACGTTTTTTGCAACTTTGAAAAAAAAATAGAGTACTTAATGAAGGCTTATAAAGAAATGTCGGGTCGGCATTTCACTGATGATCAAAGAGCTTTTAATTGACATAACACATGACATGACAATCAGTGTTTCATTTACGTAACAAACTTTAATCGTTTTGTCACTTTGATACTCTAAAGAGGCGCCGGCACGACCTGAATATATCATCGGACAGACATATTGTTTTGTTGTTTTGCAATAGGCACGTCAAACTATATAAAGGTACCTCCACATTCACTCATTTCATAACCAAAATAAACATTATTTTGATGATTTAATCCTAAGTTTAAAGATTATGCCGAATCTTGAAGATAGCAGCATCTTCTTCTAGCAGAGATACTTTTGAGGATGAAGTTTCCGATATAGAATGGGATTATACAAAGCATGAGACATACAGACACTCAGTCGATGGATGAGAAAACTCTGTAAAGCAATGTCTTACTCAATAGTAAATATGTGTAAATTAGTAACTGTTTATCAATATTGATAATGATATTTATGGCGATATCTCACTCGTATAATATATCATAATAAGTTTACAAGGATTGGCGTTAAAAAAAATTCTTGGATGTTTTTTCCAATCCTTTAAATTATTGTTTTATTATACAAACACACAAACCTAATGTATATTATTAACAGCCCTTAATAGTCCACTGCTAGACGTAAGACCTCCCCTCAGAAAGGAGATTTTAGCTCACTATACCACGCTGTCTAGACGTGTTGGAATAGCGTTTGTTTGAAGTTTTCCTTCTCCATGTGTGCTGTTGTCCTGTGTAATTTGATGCCTTGGTCGCCTTTATAACACTCACGGGATTAGCAGGGGTGGGGACACTCCGTATTCTTAATCCGTCACCACATAGACACCAAACGTCTTCGTCGTCTCTTATATCTAATACGTCTTTTAGCATCATTGATCAAGTCAGTGTATTGTCACCTTTACTGTACTAACCACAGATTACTAAACAATAACAGACCTGTACCGTGGGTGTTATACCATGTTCAATAAAATACAATTAAAAAGCTAATGCACCCACTAATGGAATAGTCGATACAAATATCAATATCTTGACAAAGTATCGAATAGTAAATCGATGTTCTATTCTTCGCCTACGCTTAACAGGCGTCTGCTTGTACAATTCAAAGTTTGTATTCACGTTTGATGAATTCTCGATTAATACAGACATTTATGAATAAAGATATAATATTTATTGACATACATATATATGGAGGTAGGTTTGCACAGACTGAGCTCAAATTTTCACACGATTACAACACGCTTTAAAAACCGTTTGAATATATTATTTTGTACATTTTGTCAAAGCAAAGCGTAGTAGAAGATAGCTTGTACGTATATATGCAATTGTTGCAGTAATTCTTATTTACTCGTACTGCCTCTTGTTTTTCTTATTAAACTTAAGTGAGGGAGTCGATACCCGATAAGCCCTTGTTAATTTTATTTTTGGCTTGGGCACGCCGTTGTTTCGGCGGTAAGACCCTTTATGAAGGATACTCTCATACCGGTTGACGCAGGTGATCACTGGAAAAGGATGTTTCGGAGATAACTTGTATCTGATCAGCAAGGAGGGTGCGCCTGAGTGCCACCATTGCGATGACCGGACCGTAGACACAGTGCTCCATACGCTGGCTGAATGTCCGGCATGAGTGGAGCAGACCCGTGATTTAATGGTGGCGGGATTTCCTCACGCAGTAGCATGGTTGCAGCCCTGATACCCACCTTCTTGAACTCCGCCGTCTCTGCCAGCCAGTTATGCTTGCGAAGGAGATGGTGGAGCGGGACCGACAGAGGTTTAGAGGTTTCCGCCAGGCCCGGAGACGGATCAGGTACCGCAGGAAACTCGGGCGCCGGAGATCGTTAAACGATCTCCGTCCTCCATAAGCGCAGGCCTGGGAGTAGCAGGTGAAGTCATCTGTCACACTCTTTTTTATTTACGTGGGGAATGCTTTTCGCACCATACCCTCCGTAAAGGCATGAAGGGTATGTGTGGGACTCCCGAAAAATCTGTCTACCCACACAACCCTGCGGCGGTCTACCTCGGCAGTCAGGAAAGGGCTCCAAGAACGCATTAGCGGCTTCTGGAGTCCTCTTTGTCGTACCTCACAATTGAGGTGCACCCCGGACATCTCATGCCTCAGAGCAGGACGTTTTCCCACCTCTCACTGTTCTGCACAGTAAGAGACAGACCTGCGCCCTGCCTCAAACGATACTCCCGGCTGCACCGGAGTGTCACCTGTCTCGGATCGTTTACAGCGGTCACATCACCCCAAGATGTGGCCGCAGCGACCCTTAGGCGGTGATTAAGGAGCTAGTGACCGCGTCCCCTTCGCCGCCTCTTTCGAGCGCGATCGGGTCTTTCCCGATCTCGCTCTGCGATCTCCTGAGACTGCGGCTTCCCATCCCTCACCACTCGCCAACATTGCCGCGATCATGTTGATGAACTATTTGTCACCCTAGCAGAAGCAGACCGGGGTGGCGATGCGAGCGCTATGGACCGCGCTCGCCCTTTTGGGGGCACGAAGAAAAGGGAACGTGTGGGTTCCCACTCGGGGTGGGGGTATCTACAAGCCGTAGGTGGCCCCAGGTACGTTAGGGTTCTAGAGATTTCCTTACTAGGGTGCAGCTGGTTCTCCAGCTACTGGTACCTTGGAGGGCGTGTGCTTTTTTTTCGGTTCGAGTCCGACATAAATACCTTTCGGTAGAGATTTCCTCTAGAAAAGATTTAGAGATAAAAAAGGTCCTTTAACAACTATTAATCAAACTAACGACATATTAAGAAATTTGGAGATTTTCTTTCATAAGTTTAAATAAACTTTCACAAATTTGCCCTTTCAATTAATTCGATAACGTAGCAGTAGTCCAATTAATAATTTTCTTGAATATCTTGTTTTTATTGGCTACATTCTACAGTAGGCATCTAAGCTTGCCATTTATAATTGGCTGCTGTTCGTAAATCGGTGCTGTTAATTGGACAACGAGATTCTCTCGAATCCAACAAGTAATTACATAGCGAGAAATTGTCTCTACTGCCTTCTGCCAACACCGGCTAAACAACCGAGTAATTGAAATAGGGAACGAATTTTAACCAAGAAATAAATTATATTATTTACTCCAGTTATAATTTATAATTTTACAACTATTATATTATTAGGTGTAATAATTTAAAAGTAAGTATAATGATAATCCTGCTCGAGATCGTCAGTTTGATGCCCAACCTGAACGAATGATAAATAAGCACGATAAATTTGCCATGCCTAAGTGTAATTTATCTACAACACCTGTATAACTGTACTATCTAAACCGTGTGTGAAATATAGTTTAAAAAAGTAATAAAGAAAATAAAACAACCCACCTTCTTGAACTATCAATACGACAAAATGACTGTAGGAATGGTGTAGTGGTTCAAGCAGTCAATTCGCCGTCTTCTAAGAATGCTATACTGACTGTTGTGGATCCGATCTCCATATGAGACAACACTTTGTGTGATCCACACGATGTTATTCTGAGTATGAGTGTTGAATGTGTCCATATCATGTATATTTGTAAAATCTCCAGCGACACAGTATTTATTCCAAGTGTGGGAATTGTTGCTTTGATAAAAAAATTGACCTAAACCTACCAACTACTGTAACATCCAACATACGGCTTACCTACAACAAGATACTGTCAATAAAATTAACAAACGACGTCTCTCATATTTCTGTTGATTACCTATCCATTACCAGTAATCAATCAAAGGCAATGTAGGTCGAACGCTACAGTCATTAGTCCCTTAACTGATTCGATTGACTATTGTAATAATTTATTCTCAGATTGAGAGATTACGCTAATGAGACCAGCAATAAGTAAGAACTTAGAATGTTTTGATTGGCAAAACGAGTCACACGTAGGCTTTGAATCCTAATCCATTGTAGTAGTTAATTTGTAGTAATCCTTACTTATTATATGGGTTTGCTCAGTGAAGAATGTTAAGAAGTTTGAGAGTAATCCGTAGGCATTAAGCTATTTCTAAATAAACTATTTGAAAAGACTGTTTATTTCGTCTCTAAAAGTTTGCAGAGTAAATTAGATGTCACGAACAGTGATTTGGCAGGATACCGAATATTTGGCGAATTTCTTGGCTGAAGTGCCGAATATTCCTGATAAAGTCTCAGATAGTTAGCTGACATATGACACTATTTAAGAGATAAAAGTTGATGATATATTTATAATACATATTGGTTATCAGACATATTTGTCTATATCCGAGACCTGTGAAACCGAAATCTGTAGTTATCCGGTAGATAAGTTCAAAATAGTCAATCAGGGACTTTATCACTAAGTTGTAAAACTGGCCCAAGCATTTATATTTTATCCTATGCAGTTCAGGTAAATTTTAATGATATCTCGCACTTAATTACAAACTGGCCGTTTCGTGGTCTTTGCTGCGCTTTTACGGATAGTAGCACGATGTTCTATAACCTTTCAAAATGATTATTCTTTCCACTTGCAAACAATTCCACTTCCACATCCCATTGATGCAGGGGTGACAATTATCGTGGTAAGTGGGTGAGCATTACACTACCAAGATGACCGTCTTGCCTTTTACGTTGTATCCTAAGCGGGGCGTGAAGAAGTATCTCACTAGGCCGCCATAGTGTGGGTGATCATATCGTATTGCCTGCATTCGCAATGAGTATGGTGCCCACAATTCTTGGATTCTATTTGTGCTTTCCATCAGACAGAGTAAAGTCATTTTGGTAGACTCTTGAAATAAAAATAATCAGGTAAGTTAGTTACCACTTAAATCATATTGTCGCTCAATTGTCTTACAGCATGATTACAAGTGAATTATTTATAACATGCCGATTGCGACACGTCATCAAAAATAACAATAAGAAAGTATTCCATGACTCAACTGGGCAGTAACTCCTTGTCAAGGAGTTTTAAATTACATGTATGTCGAATATGTCCGTACAAAAACAATGGTGTTTACTGTTCACAAATTACTGATTTATAAACGGTCTCTTGTGAATCACCCAATTAAAATGGTGTCAACATTAAGGAAAATCTAACAGTTGTTATAAACTCTATATAAAAATAATCATTAAAATTTGCATAATTGTTTTTTCTAATCATTGATATTTTTTCTTAATTAAAGTCGTGATTGATGTAGGAAATTCTAAACTTCAAGTCGATAGAGAGTAATAAACAGCGTTTGACATACATATTTACTTTAGTTTATATATAATATTGAACATAACCTATTTTCACTTAACACTTCTCTTTTTTTTGTAGGCATTAAGATATCTTGCCTGGGCAACCAATATAGTGCAAGCACCACGTGCCTCATATGATTTCTACTTTAGTATCTATGTGCAAAATGTGCATGTGTACATTAGACTACATAAGAATGTGTTGGAACCTCTATACTAAATAAAACTCACCACTAAAAATCTGTGCTAGATCTAGCACACCTTTTTCAATTTCTATTTTTTTCCTCTTATGAATTGTTACAACTGTACGTGTATAACACAAAATTAGTTTTTTCATTCGGGCTATTGTTTGTTAGACATGATTTATTAGATATCACTTTACGGCGATACATATGTCTCAAATATCTGCATGTCACGGTAAACAAAGTAGTGATTAGCATAACATGTAGCGAGGAGAATACACCCACATATTATTGATGTTGATATTTCAGCTGAGAGATAAATATATTTACGTAACTGACAGGAATCAGTAATATTATAACATATGAGTGTGGTAGAGGCAATACACAAGAGATACTATACGTGTCGTAACTTATATATTTGAAAGCTAAGTGGATTAAACTCTAGATAGATATACTGCTTACTTTTACGTATTGTTTGTCCACTTTACCTTTTGCTTATTGTCTTATCTTCCTTTCACAGTCCAATGAACATAGTTCTCTCCTTAAAAAGGAAGTTTTGGCCCACTATACCACGTTGGCCAGACGGGTTAACATAGGAATTGTGACATTATTCATTTGTAGCAGTCTTCTTATCCTGCGTTACTTATTTCTTTAGCCGGATCTTATGAAAACCACGGATAAATAGGGATAGTGACACAATGTATTCTCAATCCGTCACCACACAAAACAATATTTACCTTAAGTTATTGCCTTACTTTTATAATATTTACTATTAAAACCTTCAAGTAAACTAGAACTAAGAACTAATAAATTCTGATTACTGCAAAAGTTGTCTGATTCTAAGAGGGGGTCTCCCTTAGCTAGGTAGTCATATTACATATTTTTAAAGACTTTATTTAAATTTATGTTTTACTTTCACTTAAATACTTACGGCGCTTTTTAAACAAGTCGAATAAGTGTGCGCTTAAGTCGTCCGTTACGGATTGGACCGGTCTGGTTCCCGTATTACGCGTGACACGTTTATTACTTAAAACTAAACCGTATAGAATGCATGGAGAAGTTTTACGCTTTAGGCCAGATACTAAATCCTATGTTTTGTTTTATATCTGTGTGTAAAATGTTTTATATAGATTCATTCATAAGTAAAGAACATATCTAGTAAATTTCTACTACTACACTATTATAAACGTCCGTATCGCCAGTAAGCATATTGCGAGGGTATGGCTTGTTTGAATAATCAGACACATAACATATATCATCATCATTATGATTAACAGCCTTCAATAGTCTACTGCCGGACAAAGGCCTCTCCTTAACAAGGAGGTTTTGATCTACTATACCACGCTAATCAGACGGGCTTGTTCAATTTTACCTTCTCTTTGCAGGGATGTTCTTTTGCGTAGTTTACTACCTTAGTGGCCTATACCTTCGATACTTATGGGATGAATAGGGGTGGTGTCACATTGTATACTTAACCCGTCACCGCACAGACATAATATATAGAGCTATTTATTACAACTGAGGTATGTTCACTAACCAAAATCTTACCTGAATTTCTCTCCGAGGCGGTGGCATTCTCGCTGGAGGAGGCGCAGGCATCCTTAAAGGCGGTGGTGCCACATGTCTGTATACCGGAGGCTGTGTAGGTGGGAGTGGCGGTCTAGGTCCCTGAACCACTGTAACCATAGGCATTAACGGCGCAGGCCGTCGCTCCATTTGCCTTTCCACAATTGCCAAGTGTTCTGACGGCCGGATCAGGCGGGGAGGCGCTGGCATACGTATACCAGGTATTACGGGTTCAGGGATGAGAGAGCGCGGGCGAGCCTCAGGAGGGCGCACGGCTTGACGCGGCGGGGGCGCTGGGGCGCGTCTGGCCCTCGCCGCCTCCGATTCGTCCGTCATCGGTGCGCGCCAATCTGTTAACAAAAAAAATAAATTTAGAACATTTTGACCATTTTCAATTTTCTCAGGTTTCACAGTTCCACGATTTGTTCAAGGCTTTTCATTATAATAATAAAGTCGGACACGAATAAGTGCTGTAAAAAAGCCAAGTTTATACATTCATAGTAGCTACTTATTAAGTAAATTTCATTTCAATATTTTTACAAATATATTCGTAAGGTTAACAAACGTACAGAATTATTTGCATATTTTTAAGATTAAATATATTGCCTACGTATGTAGTCTGCTTTCTTTCATTAAATACATTTCAAATTGATTTTTTTTATTAAACATCCTCTGTCCCTCCTACAAAACGCCTAATTACATTCGTTATGAATTTGAAGTTTAATTCGTTATGAATCAAACCATTCATATGAAGAAAGACAAGCGTTGCCCTAAATTAATTGAAAACGCGTTCCCCTGAACAATCAAAGTAAATAACAACATTAGCTATACTGTGCTTAAACCAAGTGGTGGAGGTTAAAAAATAAAAACGTGTTGTACTTATTTTTTTTAAGACTTCGATGAAATAAAAGATAAAGCTTAAGTCAACAACTAAATATTTAATAGCGCGCCATCTAGCCGTTATCTGCGGAACTTGGTAGTATGGTAGAGTACAAAGTGATTTTTACAACAGACACACATGGTCACGTTTAATGGTCGGCGACACTGTGTCTTTTGATGTCTTACTTCGTGTCTTTACTGCCTAAACATTTAATCACAAGTTAGCTGAAAATAAGTAAATAAATTAAAAAATGTTCTAATCAAAATCAACAGGTGGTTCAAGTAAATAATATTTTTGTAGGAAATATCATTGCAATAATCCCAGATTAGATTCAGTTTACTTATTGTGCTGTTGGCGCACTTATTCATTCAGGAACGCCTACACTATCTTTAAGACACTTACAATAGTGCGAAAGTAGATCAAAAGATAGTATTTATTCAGTGTTGCTAATAACTAACATGAATAAAACATGCTAAATGTTATATAACGGGTTGTGACTGTAGTACATTGTATGCTATTTTATGATCATTAGTCCGTGTTAGCATTTTATTTCGCATTCGTATTTCGTCTGCATTTTTAAATTAATTGCTTGTTATGTAGTGTGAAATACAATGCATAAAAATTGTTATCTGTTCTACTGTATGTAAATATAACAAAAACGAGAAATATTCTTGTTAATAAAAGTCATTACATTAGATATTTTGTAAGTATTATAAGATTAAAAAGTATTTTAAGGTCAAATAAATCGTAGATAGGTACAAGTAAATATGCTGATCATGACAATGAAGTACTTTGAACTCGTTCTAGGTCTCCATGTTTGGTCTGACATGTAGAAGATTTTTGAACTATGGGGTCGGGTATGGCGTTGGTAATTTCAAGGTTAAATAAACTACTGATGGTGATCAACTTTACATTGATCCATACAAAGCTCTATTTTACTCATTACTACATATTATTGAAACTTAAAGTCCATGTTGTACAAAGGTGGACCTAATACCAAGGGGCATTCTCTTACATTCAACTTTCAGGTAATGTAGAAATATGGTACATGTTTGTTACATAGTACACGGTGACTTGGGAACTATGTTCTCAAATTCTCAGAAATCGTGTAACTGCTTAACCGTTAATATCCTACCATAAAAAATAACACTCAAAACTGCACCAATTATAAAAATAATAAAATGACGAATATGGCGCAGACTGTAAAATAAAAATATTGGCAAATAAATCGTATGA
This sequence comes from Hypercompe scribonia, assembly GCA_949316085.1. Taxonomy (NCBI): domain Eukaryota; kingdom Metazoa; phylum Arthropoda; class Insecta; order Lepidoptera; family Erebidae; genus Hypercompe; species Hypercompe scribonia. The sequence goes on along the minus strand of OX438972.1, from coordinate 5,061,358 downwards.
TTTATTGTAATCACCGCCGTAATCGATTTTTTCCTCTTTTAAGAACGCAATCGGTTGACAAGATTTATATCAACCTCAATTAAAGGTATAGATAACATAGCAGAAGTTAAAAATAACAGTTTCATATATACAGAAAATAATTACGCGAGATTTCTAGTTTTGGATCCGACTAGGGACGTTTTTAGGCTTCTTTTGACCTCTGAGCAGGTTAAGAGGAACGGTGAAAGAGCTAAGTACTATATTTGCTATAATGAACATGTTACGTGGTCGTTGCTCCTGCGTTGCAAAAAACAAGTTAATATAGTTTCAAAACAGAGAAATAAATTGAAAACAATTGAGGAGGCACAACAATTCCAAACTTAAAACCGGTTACGAATGATTTATAAAAAAAAAAGTGACACTACCCTTTCGTTTTTTTTTGTTATAAATCATACGGCTACTGGAATAACAGGTAAGATAAAAGCGATGCGAGCAATTAACCGGGGCAAGGTCTAATTGACAGACACAATACTTCATTCTGAGTACGCTCACTGTCTCCCCTTTAAAGAATCACCTGAATGAGTTCAAATCGTAGAGGGGTTCATTCGTTACTAATTAAGACTGTTGTATTGTGTGTTTAGCGACTCAGATGTATTGTAGTGCCTTCATTTGGAATATGTGGACGTTGTAAATTTGATAAATGATATTTACTTCTGCAAGTAAATCTTTTAAAGATATTTTTACATGTCGAAATTAGTGGAGTTTAGTGGAGCATTATCAATATCATTAATAAATTTGATGTTTAAAGGGTTTTCCACAATTGACGTCAAGTTATTCTGATAGAACTAAATTGTATCTGCAAATAAACCCGTTATAAAGTAACTCATGTAATTTCAAAAACTCTTATATAGTAGTGTAAACATAGTTCCTTTGTCTCAACATCAAAAGAAAAAACGGCGATAAACGCTTTATTGTATAAGTTCGTAAAATCGTTAAAAGTCACCGACAAAATATGTAAGATTTACTACACTCACCGGCACGGAATCTTGGCCAAACTCATAACATGCGATAACATTTTTTGAAGGGTGTCTAACTTTGTTCTTATCGTGTAAGTGGGTAGAAAAAATGTTTATGTTCATCTCAAGAGGGTAATTCACTAATTTGAAATGCATTTTGGTCTGCGTTTTAAAGTTTAGTTAAATCGTGTCATTAATCCGACGAAGTCGAAGTTTTTAATTGTGCTCTAAAAATTTTAAGTTTTAATTTGACAAAGACTTTTGTTGTTATTGTGGTTAATAAACACCTAAAGGCCCCTTAGGATCCATAAAAATGCCTTTGTCATCAAGTCAGATAGCACAGGCAGTGGCATTAGTCGAACAAGGTTTGACCCATCGTGAAGTGGCTATTGTCCTAAACGTGCCGCGTTCTTCGATGCAATATGCACTAAAACGGTATCAAGAGACTGGCCGCTACACCCGAAGACCAGGTAGTGGCGGTGTAAGATGCACATCAGCTCGTGACGATCGCTTTATTGTGTTAGAGATTTTAAGAAATCGCTTCCTGACCGCTGTTGAGATCCGTCAGCGGCTTCAAATCTCCAGAGGTGTGAATGTTAGCGAGCGTACGGTGAGAAGACGTATGGAGGAAGTTAATTTGAGAGCAAGAAGACCAGCCCGTAGTCCACAGCTCCTCCCACAGCACAGAGTAGCTCGACTTCACTTCGCCCGCGAACACGCTAACTGGACTTTTGAGCAATGGGCAAGGGTTTTGTTTACAGACGAGTGCAGGATCGCTTTAAATGCACCTGATGGTCGACAACGTGTATGGAGAAGGAAAAGGGAACGCTATTTGGCGATGACAACCACACCGACGGTCAGTTTTAGCGGAGGCTCTATAATGGTATGGGGTGGCGTGAGTTCTGATGCTCGTACGGAATTAGTCATCGTCAATAACGCCTTAAATGCAACTCGATACGTCGAAGAAATTCTTCAAGATCATGTTGTGCCCTTCGGAGGGTTTATTGGTTATGACCAATTCATTTTAATGCATGATAATGCCCGTCCACATGTCGCTCACATCGTGAATGATTACCTTCAAGAGGTTGGTGTTCAAAAATTGCAGTGGCCAGCTCGCAGCCCGGACTTAAATCCGATAGAACACGTATAGGACAAACTAAAACGAGCAATAAAATTTTTATCGAACCCACCACAAACCCTTAACCAGCTTCGAGATGCTGCACTTACTGCCTGGTGCGACTTATCACAAGTCAACATCAAGAACGTCATCCAAAGCATGCCAGACCGAATGCAGGCGGTCATTAGGGCTAGAGGAGGCAACACACACTATTAAAAAGGACAGAAAGCGACAAAAAATCAAACAATTTTAAATTGGTAGTGCAGTAAACTCTAGTGTAAAATTTTGTGAAAACGTGATTTTTTGCATAAATTTCATTATGAACCCGAAAAACCTTTTAATGTGAAAAGAAGTGATTAGGAACGTTAACTGGATAGACTTCGATCACAATTAGCCACAATTTGTAGAGCTAAGAGAAAAAAAAAAAGGAAGTTGTCATACGTTTTGTACTTGGCCAAGTTTCCGTGCCGGTGAGTGTAAATAAATGTTGCAAGGGTTTAATCATAACACTTCAAACAAAGACTCAAAAAATAACTGAGTATGTTACTGTGATAAAAGTGAATTGTACTTGCTTGCAGGTTCGTCGGTGCTTTTTACACATACACTAAGGAGAAATTAAAGCAATAACCTATTTACAAATAAATCTGGATTTAAGCAGTTCTTATAATAATAAAATATATTATTTTGTAACGTAGACAAAGTCTTTGTCCGAATATTAAAAGAAACAACGATGATTATTACACTAAAATGCAATGTTGATTCAAGACACAGATAAAACGTTAGGATTACAAAACAAACCTTGAAAGGGTTCAATCACAATACTTCAAACAAAGACCTGTTCACTATGCCACTTACACAGTTGTAAAGTATGATCACTGGATCATGATAAATTATAGTATTGCACGATATCTTAACCAGCCTATCGCAAGTGCATAGACCACTAGACTAGCTAAGTGATGCAATGCACATCGTCATGACAACACAGTAAAACATTTTCCCTCCAAAATGCACGCATGCGCGCCATCATAACCCTATAAATGCTCATATATATAATTCAAACAAAAACTACCTCTCTTACTTTGCTTTTAGGGTCTTACTTCTCAAGGTGTCCATTGCTGAGGGTCGCGTGTGCTACCCCACGTAAACTTATTCCTGGTAAATGATACCCCGCGGTAGTAATTTTCGTATTGTTATTTAAACATGTATAGGTATGTAAAGGTGATTGCACCCGGGGAAATACTCCACATTTTCTGCTTGCATATCATTGTTTGTATCATTTCTACACTGCCGCTTGCTAGTGATTGTTTGCTTGCGTGGACTAAGCGTAAGTATTAAGACCTACTTTATACTTACAACTGTGCGAAAATTTTTATTTCTTAGTTACTACAAAACTTTATTTGATTACATGCTTATAGAATAGACACATTTACATTTAATGCAGGCATTAAAAAAAAACTAATCTAGTTAGAAAATTTGCTCAAAATTTATTTTTCCGGCGCACGTCGCAATTCGCTGATAAGATTTAACAGGCATTCTTTATAAATGCGTCAAAATGTAAAGGGAGGGACGTTTGAAGTTCTTTTTTATTCTGTAATGAAAGATTTTATCCCTTTTTTTAAAGTTAAATTGAGTTTTGCATAGCTTTAAGAATTCGGTTAAACGTTTATACATGCCCCAATTGGTACGTTTATACAACTTTTTTGTTACAGATCTAATATCATCAGTTTTTCAATAGTTACAATCTATTTAATTTAAAACTAGAGCTAATATTTGACTTCATCAATGATCAAAAAGATGCTGTTAGGTTATTTGTTACTGTCTGTCTCGCAGAGTTGTTTTGACAAGGCTACTTGGCTACAAATGTATTTCTCTGGTTAAGTGTTAAAAAAAGCGTCACCAGTACCAAGAAGCGTTTAGCGAAAGGATGGTTTGATGTATAGATACATAACTAATGGTAAATATAAACTACAAATATCCCTTTACATTTCAAAGTGTTTCACCTAAATATGTGTTAGGTAACAATTAATTTTCTAAAGACTATATGCAATTAAAATGCAGTACACTCGACTAGTGGAACGCATCGATATCTATAAACAATAAACTGTTTAATAAACTTGTTTTTGTACTTTTCCTTGTTGAACTATGTGAATAAGAGAATAGGAGTCCACAACTTATTAACTAATTATTCACAAAGAAAGTTTGAGCGAGTGCGACGGCACGGATGGTGTAGTTGTGTAAGCACTATTCTCGTTTTCCACTGTGCTGAGTGTTGTGGATTCAAATCTCACAGTGGAGAACACTTTATGTGATCCACAAGCACTTGTTCTAAGTCTAAGTGTTCTACGTGTCCGTTACATATACAAATTGAAATGTGAAACAAACATTCCTAGTGTTGGAGTTGTTTTTTAAATAAAGAAAAAGTAATGTATATTTTGCACTTAGCGGCTTAGTTTGGAAATTAGCGATCGGTGTTTAAAAATTATATTATTAATATAAAGATATTGATAAAAAATTGCTGAGGAACGTAAGTAAATACCGTTTATACCAAAAATCTTACTTAGAAACAAATATTATGTATTTATTTCATCGAATAATAAATAAAATATTTTAAAAAAATGAGACAAAACTACGACAAAATGCTATAGAATCCACTGTCCTTACAGTATTAGTTTTAACATGGTATACCTACTATTTTCAAATTATCCTTATACATAATTATTTCCAAATCAGCTACAAATGCGCATCGACAAATAATAAAAGAAATAGTATACATAACTTCCCCTTTTAATTAATTAACGTTCCATAAAACATAAAATCTTATTATTAGTAAGAACGAAATTCAAACATTGTTAAACCAATAAATCATTTCCACTAGCAATCACCCAAGAAACTATAAATGTTAAACTTAAATTCATAATTTTGTGTACAATAAAGAAAGATTTAGATTTACAGACTGTTTTAGTGTATAAAAAATTATAGTAATGTTAATGGACATTTAAACATACTGTGTAAAAAACCGGAAACTACAAGATTGAAAACGTCGGATCGTTCAGTAATAACACGTACAAAACCGTGTTTATGATAAGATCTTAGTGGCGAAGATAATAATAAAATGTGGGAAAGATGAACGTCTTAAATAGAAAGATAAAAAAGTCTTGAAAATACGTGATAGACTCTTCAAAGAGATATATCTATTGTTAATAAATTAAAAAGAACGAGTTTTGTATTCATGTCACAGGTAATTATCGCGCGAGCTCAAACCGTTCGATGCGCATTAATGGAGGCATAGAGGACCACCCTAGAGATTACACGGGGCGAATGACACTGCGGCAGACGGAGGGTTGGCTGGTAAAATCAAAATAATAGTAATAAAAAAATATATTATGCGCTTTTGTAGGGTAATTTTTAAAGACCGAAACAAAAGCTAGGATTATTTTTTTGCAGTTAAATTCCTTCTGAATCTACTACATCATATCATATTTAAAGCTTTTTTAATCTTTAACATACATCATCACAAATATTACAATGTAAGAGTACAGATATAATTTATGAAATTTTCGCATAGCTTTTATTTATACTCAGTGGTATTTTTGATGATACATATTTTTTGTACTAATTATAATATTAACACTTTTTAAAAGACGTCGGTTTTTCACAACTACTTCATATTGAGGTTTTTCAGTTTTCAAGTAATCTTTTTAATTCTAGTCGTGGGTAGATAAATGATTGTGTTATTCCAATTTAGTTAAATCTATTATTTTGAATTATTGTTAAGTACGTCCCAAAGTCATTAATGGCGAAAAAAGTCTTTTATGTTATGGATGGTATTGCGCCTCCTAATTTTAATTTTACTATCTTATTATCAAACAAACCTTGAACACAAAAATATTTCAGACTGTCCTCCAAGACTAAAAAACGTAACAGATTTCCTTATTATATACCTTACATGTATACAACGTTTATTTCGCCCTGTGCAAAGTATGATTGCACGGATAAAGAAGGCGACAGTCGGTGCGGCAAAAGGGATGTCGCATGGCGAATATTAACAGCTTCATCCATAACAGATGTAGATAGGCTGCGTACCTCGGCGGAAATCTTATGTGTGATTGAGACACGCAGATGTAGGTCATATGTTTTATATATTGTAATAAAATTATAAAGTCCCCGAGAAAATCCGTATTAGGAAGACAGTGACTAAGATCGCGACTGCATTTGGTTTTATATATCATTTGCTTGGTTGTATAATTTTCCTTCTGATGACTAGCACTACAAACGGCTTCAGAAATATGTAGTTAAATAGAAAGATTCACAGTAATTGTGGCCTAAACCCAAATGACTATCTTCTTTCTTTTATTTCATTAATTTCGAAATTCATACAATACAAAAGCATACGTAAAATACCTATAATAGAATAGCGCTTCGTCTATATTCTAGAATACTTTTAGCCTTAATAATTTACGATAGTAATCGGAGTCATGATGAACATTTCGCAAAACATTGCTTAACTAACCATGTTGGTTTATAATAGTAAAAACGAATAGCAATTATAACTATTATTAAACCTATTACGTTACAAATATTACACGTATATGAATCACCTTTTTAATAGTTTCAATTTGAAGCTTCCGGCTTAAAGTAAACGACGGATGCAAAAAATAACAATAGATTTGTTTACAAGGATGCAGCGATAGTGATTAGTATTCTTTAGGATTTCAATTGCTAAGTATTAAGGTACTTTTACACTTGTGACATTTAATTTATAAATAATATTAATTGTAGTTAATTAGTCAGACGTTCTGATACTTTCAGAAGGAATCGAACTAAGTAATCGCATTAATATAACTTCTACTCTTCTCGATTGTCGGCAGTTTCCTCAAACTCACTCCATTATTTTACATAACCATTTATTATGCCATAGGAAGAGTCTGGTCTGATTAATTACACTTTGTGTTACAGCTGTGTACTACAACAAGTGACACAAGTGACATTTATTTTAAAAAATTACGCATCAACAGTTCAGACATACGTTTTTAAAATTCAGCAAATGAAGGATTCTGTGGTCCGTTGTATAATGTTGCCAAGGATCTTTTACGATTAAACGTCGGTACATTCATAGTTGTTTATGAAAATTATATCCTTTCTGGATCTTTTTTTTTCTTCTGTTCTGTTTCTAAACACCCTCTTTTGGAACTAAAATATAGCTTTGTGTAAACTTAGTTATAGCAGTATATAACATAAAAACAATATTATTACTAATATTCGGGATGTAAACGTTTCTAAACGTAAGATAACATAAACGAATGCATATGTTCTAATGATATATTACGGAGTAACGTGGCAGCTGTAAAAAAATATGATAATTATTTGCCCACGATCAGGTGATCAGACAAGCAATACGGGTTGTCACGCTTCATTAACCACACTAGTAATGCAAATATGGTACCTATTCTCGAGAATAAGTGAAAATTACACGATTCAATGTCACTTAAACTAGATATACGAGTAAATAGTAATTGAAATAGAGTCACTTCGGTAAGTTCCTAATATAGAAAAATAAATAAATGAATTTTTCTAACCAACTGTAAAAAGAAAAAGTTTCCATTGTGGAATGATTTTTGTATATGAAAGGGTAGAACTATATTCCCGAAGTGGTTCCATTGTAATCATGTTAGGATTTGAGGATGGAATCCCAAGGGACTATCAATATTAAAAAATCTATCAACAACACTATAACATTTTAAATATTTGTCCAACATTTTGTCAACATTTTTGTACAAGCTAGCTAGCGAAGCTAACATGAACTAGAGCATCCCCTCTGTTGTTTTTTTTTTTCAAAATTTAGTAACTTGAGTCGACCATCATGCCTTATGAACATATGTGAATCGACTGTAGTTGTCTCGAAACTATAATAGTTAAAATAGATTTAATTTTATAATATGTGACCGATGTCGCAGGGGCGGATGTAGGTAACTTATCAAATGCCTATTGGGCTTGGGGCGGACTTCAAACAGATTTTGGATAGTTTTTTTTGTTGACGAGGCGGCAAATTCCTTCAGATATACTGCTCCTTGGGGTGCAGGAGTAAGGAGTATGTGGTGTTACCACTAAAAACCGCCCTGACGCCCGACCTCTGTCACCCTGCTCTGGGGGGGACCCGGATCGTATGATTTCCTGTCCCCCTCAAATTGACGCCATGCCCCGTTAAGTCCTACTCCGAGGGAAAACTATTCTCCTCCACAGCCCTGACGTGGCGGCCCGATCGTAGGGTTATACTGTTCAGGCTGCCATCCTATCCCCTACTGCAGCAACTATTGCCCCCAGAGGCCCCCACTCTGGCGGCTCGTGGTCATGTCGACGGTTCATGACGCCGCCGACGTCTTCTTCTCTCGGGATCGACTCTCTCTCGATCCCCTTCAGTAATCTCTTTTTGGAGCATAACAGCTTTGCCAAAAGAGACTACTGCGCCTCAGCCCTCTTCACCTGGCATCATGGCAGTAATGATAGCCGGTGGGGACAGGTCACGTCCGATTTGGATGACTAGGACTTCGTATTCAGACGTTCACGCTAGGCAGTCCTCCAGCGAGTTCCGGTCGGCCACGCTGTGGTGGCATTGTGCTGTCTTCTTGCGTCCGATTTGATTCAGATACTCATTGAAATAACCATGCCCGGTGAAGATTTTAGGTACTTAGCACACATTACAATACCTAATATTCTTTTTAAATTAACAGGTAGTTTGACATAGACAAGAATTATCACATAGTAGTTTGATCGAACCAAACTAAAGCCAGTTCCTTTTACGAGTTTTAGTGCTTTCGTTTGAGGTTTTTCTATGTATTATTCTGATGTATGACCAATATTACTGTAAAGTTTCATAAAAAGCCGATTAGTTATTTTTACGTGAAAAAGTAACACCCTTAGAAACTTACATTTAAGTGTTAGTAGAATGATACCTATTAATTCAGTTTCCTCAAGACATCATTAAAACGAACAATAAAATAAACTAAGGGAGCTTATTAAAGGTTAAGGGTTATTAAACGCTTCCATTAACGCCTAATCGTTTATATATGATGTCATTATACCGGTACATGTTAAGATTTTGAATTCAAAGTATGGAAACTGTTGCCTTACAGATTGTATCACCAAAAGATAGAATATACTTAGTCTGGCCATAAATACTGTTACACTTAATTATAAAAAAATATTACATTTGAATTTCGAATCTGTCATTTTTATACGATTGTTCATTGTGTTTTCTCATTTTGGCGCCAATACATTGTAAAATATTTTGCGATATTAAAATGGTGTGGGGTGATAAAGAGAACCGAATCGCTGTGATAGCATTACACAAAGTAGGTATGGAGCCAAATGCAATTTTTAAAACTCTCCATACACTTGGTATTAGTAAAATGTTTGTGTACCGGGCTATTAATAGGTACAATGAGACCTCCTCTGTTTGTGACAGAAAAAGATCTGGCCGTCCACGTAGTGTTCGTACGAAAAAGGTGGTCAAAGCAGTAAGGGAAAGAATTCGAAGAAATCCTGTCCGAAAGCAAAAGATTTTATCTCGGGAAATGAAGATAGCACCTAGAACCATGTCGCGTATTTTAAAAGATGACTTAGGACTTGCAGCCTATAAGAGACGCACTGGCCATTTCTTAACTGATAATTTAAAGAAGAATAGGGTGGTAAAATCGAAACAACTACTGAAGCGGTACGCAAAGGGAGGTCACAGAAAAATTTTGTTTACGGATGAGAAAATTTTTACAATTGAGCAACATTTTAACAAACAAAATGACCGTATTTATGCTCAAAGCTCTAAGGAAGCTTCCCAATTAGTCGACAGAGTGCAACGTGGACATTATCCGACTTCAGTGATGGTTTGGTGGGGTGTTAGCTATGAAGGAGTGACTGAGCCATATTTTTGTGAAAAAGGTATCAAAACATCGGCACAAGTGTATCAAGATACCATTCTTGAGAAGGTAGTTAAGCCCCTTAACATCACCATGTTCAATAACCAAGTATGGTCCTTCCAGCAAGACTCGGCGCCGGGTCATAAAGCTCGGTCCACGCAGTCTTGGTTGGAATCGAACGTTTCGGACTTCATCAGAGCTGAAGACTGGCCGTCGTCTAGTCCCGATCTTAATCCGCTGGATTATGATTTGTGGTCAGTTTTAGAGAGTACAGCTTGCTCTAAACGCCATGATAATTTGGAGTCCCTAAAACAATCTATACGATTGGCAGTGAAGAATTTTCCCATGGAAAGAGTGCGTGCTTCTATTGATAACTGGCCTCATCGTTTAAAGGACTGTATTGCAGCCAATGGAGACCACTTCGAATAAGCTTTTTATATTTTTAATTGTTTTATATTTATGTATTAAACTGACACACTGTAAAAGTAATAAATGTTATTTGCAGTTAACAATTTTCTTTTTTCTTTATTACAATATTTATGGCAAGACTAGGTATTTGACGATACCTTACTAGATACAGACAGGAACTGTTAAAACCTTTAAGGCATTGATTTCATTAAAACTGTCTAACATTTAGGGTAATGTCTTTGTCAACAAATTTATGGTTAAATCAGTGTTGCTTACTGACACCTACACCAGTTTTGTTGATAGGCATAATGGGCAATAACTAGAAACATTATCAGTGTGATTTGGGCTTTATTTTTCTTTATATGTTCGTCCCTTTAGTTCTGAGTACAATATTGCGTCGGTCAAAGCATATTAGGAAAAGACTCACGTTGGATAAGTAAATTTTTTGTCAGTTGTGAAACCAGTTGCTGATTGCAGATTTCACCACGATCAATAATGAAACCTATTACAAGCACGCCGTTGACTATGTAGAAAGTTTTATACATAAAAATACAATAAAACACACGTCGCTTATTTCTAACTTATTTTTTACCTTCAACACAAACTTATTTTGTAACAAATTGCAATAAACGTTAAACTTTTCTTTACTTGAAGATTCTCTGCGATTAAAAGTTTACGGCATGCACTGTAAAAGGATAAAGCATAATAAGTGAAATTCTCGAAGTCTTCGTGGAAACTAGCCATCAGAGAAATACACACGTACTTCACGTAAAGTGGTAAAAGTTAGATTAGGTTTATGATTGCAGTTGAGGCGTGGAATTGAACGCCTTTCTCTCGAGTGCTAACAAATGACTTGGGATGTGAGCGTGATTTATTTATTCAAATCCGATGGCCGATGATGCCAGTCACGTCTACTTTCGTAGCACTAGCTACTCAGTGTTCAAAGCACGAAGTGTATAGGTGTCGCTGATTTGTGATGATACTAGTACTAGTGTAGTACTAGTAACGTGGATCGAATAATCTGCATTGAAGCCGAGGAAATTATGATATTGATATTTAGTGATGTAATTATTTTTTAATTACTTGTGGTAACAGATGGGGTGTACTTATGAGATTAACAATTATAATTAGTTATCCTGGCTGTTTAATTATTATCTTATATGACACAAACTTTCAGATAGAAATTAAACCTAACAGCATTGCAATAACAAGACATCAATTACTAAACGGATGTCCCCGTTATAATGGCAATTATATTATCATTATAATTAACAGCCTTCAATAGTCTACAACTGGATATAGACCTCTCCTTAGCAAAGAGGTTTTGGCCAACTATACTATGCTGGCCAGACAGATTGGTATAGAGTCTGTTTCAAGTGTTTTTTCTTTTATAGTGATGTTTTTTTTGTATATTTTGTTCCCTTAGTCGCCTCTTACGATACTCATGAAAAGAATAGGGTTGGTGACACTCTATTTTCTTAATCTTATATATACCTACCATTTCTTAGTATAAGCTATGGCCAAAACAAAATGTTTATTATAAAAACTATCATAAATGGTGTTCTAGTAGACTCCCAACGCAATTTTCGGTTTTCACAATATTTACAAAACACTGGATCAGAGAGGGTAAGTAACAAAATATGATGTTTTTCGTTTTTTGTTGTTACTTGTCAATAATATTTACAGAATAAAAACTAGACTTCAAGGATTCTTTCTACAGGAACCTATATTTAAGTTCCTACTTAAAAATTAATGTAAATTAATGTATAGAGTTGCTCTATCTCGTACACTAACGTATGACGTTTAAAAAGTTTTCTCTGTATAAATATTTATACAAAATAATACATACAAAAAGAACTTTAGGAATAAAAATAATAAAAAATCGCCGCGATCACTGTTGTCACACAATTGTCAGTAATAATAATAACTGTTTTCCCAAAACTTCCTCTTACTCAATATCACACGGATACACCAGAGCTATATGCAATACTAACGGGGACTTCTTGCCATGCAACAGTTGTTATACACCTTATTTAAAGAAGAGGCAGTCAGAAAAGCAAGTTTAGCAAGTAGGTACGAAATAACACTGACTTCTTAAATAAGGGTTAGGTACGCATTGGCGTTCAAACAAAGGAGTGTACGCAATTTGTGTTCTGGGTGGATAGCATTCACAATAAATCATTAGGGCACACAATAACACTGGGAGGATGTGCAACAGTTTGTTATAGGCAAATACGAAGGTATTTGATGAATGTTGCGTTGCCAATGATTGCTCAAACTTCAGTCACGAGCGTGGATAATTTGCAAGTTTTGGCATTTGCACCTCCACCTTACTAGGGTTGGCTGCAGGGCTTGCATACAACACAATTAGTTTGTTTTCTACACATGAGGAGACTAGCAAAAGAAACGAATAAAACTAAAAGAAGAAACAATACAGATACTTTACAAGAATTCTACACCACTGAAGATGTTTTTTTAAAGGTATATGTATTTACAATCGATTTATATTTATTTCTATCGAGATTAAGTAAGAATCTGACATATACTTGATAACGAGCAGATGCGCAAGGTGCGGTAATAATCAAAGGATATTGATTGTCATATTGTTATAATTTATTTGTACAGTGTTATGACACGAATCTTTAACTCATTCACTTAGTTTTTTTATTGCACCAAATGATGTTATCATCAATCTTTAATGTTTATAAATAAATTGTTTTAAGGTGGTTTATTAGCCAATTCTAAACTAAACTATTTGATTATTGACAACCCTAAGCCTAACAATACTTGCAGGCAAAACAAAAACCTTGTTATTATACGTACAGTTATTGGTCGTTAGAGGGGAGTGACCCCATGTCCTTTAATGTTGAAAAAAAATACGGTACTTTTCATAACGCTCACTTTAAAACAAAGGCAAGACATATGTGATATGTAAACGATGGGAAACATATGTAGTGGCTTGAATACTTTGAATAACTGTGATTAAAACAAATGTTTGGGCTAACGTTTACTGAATAGTAGATTGATTTTACGTTCCTATGTATTCTAAGCAACAAACTATCTATTTACTTATTTTGATTAAAAACAGTATATAGACAACAATATAAAACAAGCACGGTATTTTTAGTAAAACCTACTCTTCAGTCTTTTATTACCTAGTCCGCCGGTCAAAATATATAAGGAATATGCTCTATATCCTTCTCGCAAGGTATATTTTGTTTAACTTTTAGGTTTTCAAAAAGTACAAAGCACAACAATAATGTTACCAAACCAAAATTAATTGAAATGCAAACATGAATAAGCGCATACAGAAATTATACTTCCAAATAAATGCAAACAATGTTTAATTAAGCCAATAGTAACAGAAGGCACAATATCCCTTTGTCAGTTTAATCCATACACGAATACAGCATTACGTCATTAGTACATTTAAAAGGGTTCACAACCCTTTCTGATGTTACTATAAGCTTTGTATAGGGTTGATCGACTTCAAACACAGGGCGTACAAAACGGTGAAAGCGACAACAGACCATTGATCGAATAAACTATAGATTAGTTCTGTTTATACGTCACCTGTCATTAATTCTAGCCGACTAGTTAATATAAGATAAGATAAATGGCTGGATATATTTACAAAAATAAAAAAGTTTAATTTACATTAAGACTACAATAGTAAAGGTGGTTTGGTTTCGAAGAAGAATAAAATGAAGTATGAGCAAACGAGCATATTAGTCGAGGAGGTATTTATTATTCGGTTGCAAATTAGCCTGACAACTTATCACTATCATCTGTAATTGTTACTGGAAATTATAACTAGGTAAAGAATTGTCTAGCGTGAAAGGCGCTGACGACTGTAACACAATGCACAGTCGTCATCGACAACCTGTTATTACTAAAATTCTCTGGTTGAATTAAATTGTTAGTTTTAATTGAAAATAAGAGAAAATGGTAAATGAATAAATAATTTGATTTTGATTTGATTGATCATTAATCCTAATAGTCCACAGCTAGACATGAGTTCTTAGCAAGGTTTTGGCCTAATATGCCAGCTGGCTAGACAAGTCGGTATTGTATTTTTTTCAAGTTTTCCTAATCCTTGCAGTGATGGTGTCCTGCATAGTTTTTCCCTTTTACGACACCAATGGGTTGACTAAATATGGTGACAATACGTATTCTTAATCCGTCACGACACGGATAACTCAATGCATAGTCAATTAAAAAGTTAGCACACATTTTACCGCTTATCAGTTATTGTTAAATTAGTGATACCAGTACGATAGTTAACCGTAGGAGAGCATGCTTCGGTATGAATGGGTTGACTTGACCGAAGTAATAGAACAGCTTCACAGGAACCGATGTTTAGTGATTCTTTTTTTCACAGATTGAATGAAGTTAGCGGAGCCCATTTTCCTAATACTGAGTTGCACGTATTCATGGATGGCAGTAGTCACTTACAATCAGGTGGCCCGTCTGCTCTCGTTTACAAGATAGATTTACAAATTAGCGAGAACAAACAGATAAACAAAAATTAAAAAAAAACATGACCTAGTACTGTATATTCTTTCATGTACATTTAGTGAAAAGTTGTAAACAAACAAACAGACCTCAATTTTATTTATTTGTATAGATAAAAAAAACGATAGTTACCTAACCATGTAACAGTAAAATGTGAGTACCTTTCTCACTACATATAAAGCATAGATATGAATTTCGCCTTTGACCCATGTCTGATTAATTACTAGCAATATAAAGCACCAAGTCAGTTACTATTCAAACCATTAATTGTTATCGTCATTAAAGAAAGTATGCCACACGCATTCCATATACTAATTATGTGTGGCAATTATCATCAGCTATATTTTCAATATATTGTAGAACGGTGCATTTATGTATTGAAGAGATATAATAATAAAAAAAGAAAAAGCAGTTTCTTATTAAAAATGCACTTTAACCATCTCACTACTATTTGTGTAGCGGCTATTTTGTGCCAGTTACCAGGTACGAAAAAATAGACTTTTCAGAAAAATTGTAGATACTATATTCTGGTGAAATTGAATTCTAGTTAGACTTACTTGTTAGCATTGTTAGCCATTTTATTTCTTTACCAGAGGCAGAACGTTTGCCTGAACGAAAATACTTAGCGATAATTTAAAATTAAAAGACATCGAAGTTGCTACGACGTCAGACTTACATATATGTGGAAATGGTTCACTTCTCAACCCAATATTTAAAGCCTATATACAATAAAATTGCAACGATAATTTTTTCTTACTGGTATTATTTAGTATCTCTTTAGATATCTCAAATAACGACAAAGAAAACAAACATGCTCTATAGTTGCCTTTTTAGAAAAATACTCTCTTAGAGTCAAATTAGTTCCTGTTACATTAAAGAAATAAGATGTTGGTTAATACCTGCGGCTTTATTTAATTCTGAGACGTACCTATTAGATTTGTTAATTCTGTAGGATTCAGAACAATAACCACTCTTTAATTACTTTTCACTTTAGCAAAATTAAAACATTGTAAAAACGTTATGTTGCAAAGTAACGTTTACACAAATGGTAACTTAAAAGCAATACGAACGCATTGTTACATCCAGTCTATCAGCCGTAATAACAGCAATATGAAATGCACTAAAAACGGTATTAAATTAAACAAATGAATTTAATTGAAATGGGGTTTCGATCATTGGCTGTCGTACTTAACATGAAGTTCAAACTGGACAAGAGCTGGTCAGTTAAAGCTAGGATTTCTTCGACGTTTTCTGTCCGATAGTTTGTCGATAATTAACGGACTAAACATACATTTTTTTTGTAATAAAAATGATATAATTAATTTACGTTTCATCGAATCGGATTTTAGTGTTTATGATACTCATGTTCTAGATTTGTCAATAGTTCCGGTGGGCGTTCGGTCGCACTGAGCCCAAACCGTTATCGTAATAACCAGCTGACTCGTGAAACAATTATCCAGCTTACGTTGATTGTTGTTGGTGGTACCAACGGGACACACTTGTATCTAGTGCATGAGAAACATGGAATGCTACGTTTCGCTCTTTTTGTATTTAAATGTGATGTTAACGTTTAGTATTTTTCCGGTTGTGAACACGTTTCTGTTAATACAGGCTTATACACTTACACCGTGACTCCGTAATAAGCATATAAGGTTTACTCAACGAATTGGAGGATTTTTTAGTTCTTGCCATTCACGTTTATAATAGCTGAAAATATAAGTACTAAAAAGTGTTACCTTGTGTGCTATGTTTGACTAGCTTCAGAAATTCAAAGCTTAATTTTCAACCAGATTAACCAATGAGTTGGTAGTAACCTAAACATAATTAATGTAATTACTTACATAAAGAATAAGATTAAAATGATAGATATTTGATGTTAATTTTTAAAACTTTGACGTCGATTTTTGAAAATTAAATTACCATTAATATAATTGTTGTTTTTTTTTTATTGATATTATACATTACATTAGGTATAACTAAAGAAAAGATATTGCTGTTATACCTGACATTATTTATAATATTTAATTATACACGTAGACGTAGACTAAGTGCACAATTTGTGTAATTGCTATAGACTGTTGTCATATTATTTATATGATACTGAAAGTTATTTACACGTAAATAGAATACTCATGCAAATTTAATTTCATGATACAAGTTAACAGTCGATATCTCTCAACTTTCCAAGACAGTAGAACTATCATTAACATAGCTTAAAGTTTTTATCTCAGTAAAGGATATTTTTTACATGAATGTCTCCGATAATAGATATTGTTATACAAAAAATTAGTGTGCGGTATGGCGTTGTTAAAACAGTCAGACTGTTAGCAAAAGTAGAAAATATTAGCATTTAGTAGTTGGTAAAAGTTAAGCTCCCTGTGGAATTTTCATTTAAAAATAAATTTCCTAAACAGAACATAACACAATACAGGCTACA
This sequence comes from Hypercompe scribonia, assembly GCA_949316085.1. Lineage (NCBI taxonomy): Eukaryota > Metazoa > Arthropoda > Insecta > Lepidoptera > Erebidae > Hypercompe > Hypercompe scribonia. The sequence goes on along the minus strand of OX438972.1, from coordinate 5,043,976 downwards.
GTAACAATAGGTTTTTTTTTTTATTTTTCGTAGCCGTAAACTGTGTAGTTAACATGTTGCCTAAAAATATGTTCAGTCCCACGGAAGCATATTAAATCACAATGAATGCACGTAGGTTGCTGTGTTATTTACTTACCTATTCAATGAAGTAAGAAACTTTCGAATAAGAATATAATGAAAAGTCTTATTAAGTTGCAGTAAGCTGTCGATAGGGATCTGAATGTCCATGGATCAGCTTTGAATGCCTATCAGATCACAATGATCTTCCTTAATGAAGCTGCAACAAACTTTAACGAACTCACGCGCATCATTAGCTCAATCCTGAACTGATTGGCTTTCAACCTCTGGCAGAAATCGCACTTGTGAAAACAAGTTAGCAGTGAATGAGGAAGTATTGGCAAATGAAACCTACATAGGCGACATTCTTATAACAGAAATTGAAGATTACATAGATTTCACTGTATACATTTTTTTTTCATCTATTTACGATCGTTCATCCCTTTTTGTTGTTTAACATTACATATTCTTAACTTATAACAATATTACCTAAGAGGTGTTGCGTATTAGTTTAAGCATATGTGGTTATTTCTCAATTTCGTAATCATATTTATATTTACTGGGGAAATGTGCTACACGGTCCAAACAAAAAAAAACGTAGGTCCATCAAATATACCAAATAAAACCCTGTGTGATAAAAAGAAACATACCTGTGTTAGGTAATGTGGTTTTGTTTACGTATGTGACGTTTGTCATCTATTGCAAGACCATTTGAAAGTTGGGTCAAATAAACAAGACTATTTTGTTTTTTTTTTAATATTTTATACAGTCTAATTTTTAAGGGTTGGTTGGTTATTCTCTGTTCCTTTGTTTATTTTTTTAACATATCTGTATTAAAACTCTTTGCTGAAGAGTACTGTCGTAGCTGTTGTATGAAGATTGATTATCGAGGAGATAATTAGTACATATGCACCAAATATTAGGTTACTAAAGTTCACAAGGAATGGGCTAGCTGTAGTGAGATATCATGATAATTCGGTCATTTATAGAAGATCCACGTTATTTCTGGGAGTTGTATAAACGTTTAGTTAATTATATACGAACATGTTGTGCCGTCATTGTCTGGAGTAAACGTCATCTACATCTAACCATAGATATTAAAAACGTACGTCACATAAACTAACTGTTGCCAAGAGCAACAGATGTCAGAACGCATAAAAATTCTCCATGTTACACCTCTCTTGACTTGAGGAAAAATATTGTGTATATTATCTTCGTTTTCTAACCTTACACTGTAATGTATTCTAAAGATATACCTACGGTTCTTGTTTTAAACATGTATTTAAGATATTAAACTTTGATGAAAAAACTTGTGGATATTTCGAGTGAACGGAGTAAAACTTTCTACATACTTTACCTTTGTGAAACTACTTCTGGTTTTTACCGAATCAATTTTCCGTTAAGCTATGACAGGGAACCTAAGCTTTACTTAGTTCCTCGTTTGGAAGGATTTCATAAGTTAAATGGCAAAATCAGTTTTCCTACAAAATATTTAGACAAGATTCTACAAAAGAAATTCCTATCTAACTACTGATACGCCTCGGCACTCGAGTTGTCGCCGTAACAAATACATACATCATTCACTGTCACTACACTGTCTAATCAAAACATAGGCAAGTAATTTAGATGGATATACCGATAGACGTTAAGCTAAGCTAGTGAATGCAAGTAAAAATCATGGCAGTATCAGGTCGTTGACGTAAGTATTAACTCCAGAAAACTCTAAAGGCATTCGCGATTATTCGCATACGCATCTCACATATAACGTAAAACGAAGAACTATCTCGCGACATAATAAAGTCATTAATTCTTAGAACGATCTTCGTACAATGAAATATAGACCCACGCGCCTACAGTTCTCCACCCCCGTAACACAACAGTGCAGTAAATACATCAAAGCCTTCAACATTAAACTTAATAAGATGCATGCATAAAATCGATTCATATCTTCGAGGTTGTCTAAACACCTCCTTAAGTAACTTATAGTTCAACAAATGAAATAACCGTACGTAAATCTGATAAGTTTTCTGTTATACCTACTTTGACTTTGATCAAGTCTGAAGTTTGAACATCTGTTAATACCTAAATATTTATGAATACATCGCCAAGCAAAAAAGAATCTTATAACCAACACTCAAATATAACAATTCATAAATCAATTTCTGAACGGTGGTAACACATTCTGAACCGTGCAAGCACCTAAAAAATTACGGTCACATCAACAAACAATATGCAACTTTAAATCATTGAAAATATGTGTCACTTTCCATTTTATTGTGTTTTCGATGACATCACCTATACAACAAATATAAATAAGTTCCTTAAAAATGATATCAGTTATTCCAAAGCGTTTGACACCCACACCAGCACCTTAAACGATAGGGTGACTCATACAAATCTTGGAATTTGAAATGCACTTTATGTGAAATTCTGCATTCATAAGCGATCATTCTAAATGAATTCATATTTACATTTTATTTCAATACCAAAACTCTTAAACAGTAATACATACTAGTATCTATATATTAATACGTGATGCAAAAACTTAGAACACCTTTTTACGAAAATTGCGCGGACGGAGGAGCATAAAATTTAGCACACTTATAGTTTATGTATAGGAGAAGTGCAGAATGCTAATATTTTGCAATAATAATGCTTATAAAGTACATTAAATCAATAAATAAAACATTACACACACTACCATGCATTTCACACACACATACATACACAAGTATTTGTACACGCCATTTTGTCCATAGACATAGAGTACTGACATAGACATATCAAAAAAAAAAGTTTTATTTGCCTCATTTAATATAAAAAAAGATTTTAATAATAATGCATAAAAAGTACATTAAATCAATAAATAAAACATTACACAAACCAGCATGCATTTGACACACGCATACACAAGTATTTGTACACGTATAACTATACATACTCTGTGAGTAAATTGTCTCTTTTGTTTATTATAGACATAGTTGAATGTCAAACGGAAAAGTTTTATTTGACGAATCCTACGTGAAATACTGAGCGCTTATACAAATTTATGTAATATACATATATATATAAGTTGTGTAGCAGTAAGATACATTTAAATGTACACGGACTTTCATTATATGCATTAAGAAAATTCTGTAGCAGCAATCTGCAATGGCAACATTCAGGTACAAAAAAAATATAATTTGCTATTGCTGGTTTAAAGCAATTATTAGTAGTTGTAGTATGTAGTTTCCGATTTCAGTAATTGTGTATACTTCAGGATAAATAAGTGATTTTGAGAGATACGTACATTTAAATGTGCTCTAAATGTCATTCCAAATGTGTTTTTAAGTTATGATTGTGGATTAATGGATTTAGAGTGCAGGTTTTGCAATGTGAAACATTTTGAATATGAAGTGACTTTAGGCGACCGAACTGCATTCACTTCATGTTGTCACAAGGGTAAAGCAATATTATCACCCTTAAGTCAAAATGAATATTTTAAATCATTGTACTCATTGACTTACTTCAAATGAACCTTCAAGAAAAGTAAATCAAAAAATTATTTAGAATATATTAGGAAATATAATTCATGTTTTGCTATGGTTAGCTCAGAAGCCAAAGTTGCTGAGGTAGGTACAAGTGGAGTGTATTATTTCAAAATATATGATGTTTTTTATCACAGATCAGGCCTAATGACTGCTGCATATGGTCGCTCACCATGTTATGCACAATTATATTTTTATGATGTTGACACTGCTATTAATTATAGATTACAAAAACGTATTAGTCAAACATGTAACAATAACATAATGCGTGAAATTTCACTGGAATTGGACAAAACAGTCCAAAAAATTGGAGTTTTATTAAATGGGCCAGTTTTTACACATGGGCAATTGTATGTCGCAGCAAGTAGAGTTAGTTCATTCGCTGGTTTAAGGTTTTATATATCCGAATATAATGGCCAAGGACATTTAGCAAACGATGAAAGAGTTGTTACAATAAAACATTATTTTCAGAGAAGTTTTAAATCATTAATTATATTATTGCAATATGCGATAAAAAATGTTTTTTTTTTGTTTTGCATCCTCTTATAGCATGTTTTGTTTTAATAAACATTTTTTAAATAGGTATTCTTTATTTTACTTCTTTTTAATTTCATATAATTTATTCAAAAAAGAAATTGGCAAATAACAGTCTTGGTTAAATCTGTGGTTATAGTAGTTTAGTTTTGGACAGTAGAACCTTAATAATGTTTGAATATTATATTTTAATAATGTATATTAAGTCACTTACAATTTAAATTGATTATGGTCGAATTTTGACCAATGGGCGACCACTAGTTTTATTAGATTTACGATTACAATTCGAAGCCTTTTAACCAGAAACTTAAATAAGAAACAAATCGTTTATTATTTATTTGATGAAATACCTACCTTCACGTTTATTGTAATAACTACAGCAATAACAACTTAAAAAACTTAATGAAGACGCTCTGGGTAAAACAGACAGAAATGGCGTACACTACTGTCTTATTAAGACAAGTAAATTAGTTGCATTTATATATTTTGCGCTATTTATTTATAAATTTATGCAGTGCATGGGGTTCTTCCCCTCAAACAAGGGGTAAACATGTGAATAACTTTAGTAGAGAAGCTTTTGACTATATAAAATGTTTAGTATGGAACTTTATTATTAAATCTAGAGACAGTTCGTTTTAATACGCGATTGTTTTTTTATAAACAAAAAATATATAAAATGGTTTGTGTTGAAGAGATAGGAGTAAGATGCCATTCTATATAACACTGCTGGACATAAGTCTTTCTTTAGCCCTTAGCCAGGAGGTGCAACAATTAAAAAAATATTTTGCATTTACATCATGCACTTTTGGTGCAAAGACGAACTTAATGCCTAGACCATTCTTTACTAGTCAACCATTGGGTGATGCAAAGAAAAAAGGATGTAGATGCCCTTTGGTTAAAGTTTGGTTGGTCTTGAAATGTACAAACTAAATAATATATCAAATACATTAGAACCAATGCGTATAAAATATAAAAATAAATACATATAAACTTCTATAAATCTATACATATGGCAACAGATATACAAAAATAGTAGATGATATTATCTAGATGTTGATTCTGCCAATTGTTTTATAAGATACTGCTTTACTTTATTATTTATTTACTTTATCTCTATATTCGCAAAGAGGCAGACTAAGTAAATATCTTGGTTTTAATCTCGTAATAGGGGAGAACCCTATTATCATCAACCGCATTTTAAGAATTAAAAATGATAAAATTGGCATTATAATATATGGCAACGGAAGTTGAGAAGGAAGAGGATTTTAGCTATAATAATTGGGTTGAAAAATATAAGAATACATTAGTAGTTGTGAATTAAAATATATCTAGTTTACTTGTTATTATGTCTTAAAATTTCATTTTGATCTACTCAGAAAATAAGGTACCAGGCTCATGCATTATAATCAACGTAAATCAACTTCAGTGTCAATTTAATTAACCCCGAAGCGGTGAGTAGCCGCGTTTCAAAACAAGGCCCCTTTGAAAGTGCAATACTATATTTTGTCAGGTCCGTAACGACCCGCACTTAAGATTGTGTGAGACTCACATTACTTTAACTGAAATAACTTTAAATTTCAGCACTGTTAACACTTCTAGTTATAATATTTTTATATAAGAAGCGGACAGGTGTTTTCACAAATTGTATATGGTTTTCTTTACTTATTATTCACCTATTTTAGGTAAGGTATAGATATGGCTGATTGCAAAAAATTGGACTGTATTCTCCGACTCGATTTTCAAAAGAATCAAATCAATGTTCTTTTTAAACGACATGCATGCATGTGAACAGCAAATTAGATGGCGATTCATTACCATGCACAAAATCGAATCAAGTGAACAAGGGCAAAAGCCAGTTTTGATAATTCTTTCTGTACACTTACTACGTTCTTTCTGTGTACTTTATGATTATACTTAAAAAACTCAGACATATTTATCTCTTCTAGAGCAAGGAAGTCGCACACATGTAGAAATAGAGACTTGAGTAAAGCCCCCAGGAAAAAAAACATTGCAATATACTTATATATATACAATTAAGCATTTAGAAATCTTCAATAAGATGTTCGTTCACTCCATCACGATCTCTTGCGGTTGTCTATCCAAGGCTATGTAGCGAGTTGATCTCCAACTTGTGGTTTGACTACACCGACCACAGATAATCATAAAGTGTACTCGGAGTAATAGAAAGTAAAATTACCTGGTGGATCGACTGTTTTTGCAAACCCTAAGAACTGTTGATAAATATGTGTCTACTGAGAATTGATATCCGGATTGTTTTTTTATAACTAAATTCGTATCAAAAAACTTCGTTACAACATGTGACGTTTAGAGAAGAAACGAATGCAATGTCAATTTCAAACTTTGTTACTTCGTAAAATTGGTTGGTTATTTTATACCGCTCAGTAAGAATAGTTGAAAAAAAAAACAACCCAAAAAATTACTACCACCAATAGTGTCTATTCAATCTCAAAAGAATAATAAAAAAGTGCATAAGGTTGGAAAAGATGGTGAACAGCATGGAGATGGTACAAAACATTCACAAAGATAAGTTAACATAATTATGTGCAATATATGATCTTTTATAAGTCTAGTTTACTTATCGCTGAATAAATCAGTAAAAGAGTTGCACTAACCAGGGTTCTACATTCTTCTGTTAGAATATAATGCACGATGGTGAAATAAGCGATTGCTGTAAAAGAAACAAAGTCAAGAAACAAATATCACTTTAGCAATATAGTATAATAACAAAATATTTTACAATCATCATTGAATCGTAAACTGCTACCCAATTAAGAATCCTTCATCTTGTTAGTTATTTCTACTGAATTTATTTTTAATTACCAAATATGTAACTTTTTTATTAAAAGAGGTGTTTTAAAGTATATAAAGTTTATCTCGGTTTAGTTAAGTATAGTAATTACAAAATCTGTTTAGCTGATTTAAGAATACCAGTTATTTGTCTGGAATACTTGGAACACCACACTGTCAATGCTTAAAAGTAAATGACTTCATCGACTCCAACCAATTGTTTACTTAGTATACATTCTTCGAGGGTCGCGATACCAAGAACGAAAATCAATCATTGGTGACGTCATAAAGCCGTGCCGAATCCCTGAGTAAATTGTGTGTATGAGTAAAAAAATATACCATTTTACGCTTACTTGTGCTGCAACATTCACTGTGCTGTGTGGTCTTAGTCAAGAGCGAAAATTAAAATACAAAATATTGTCTTTCTAGTTACTGTAGCTTCTATGCATTGCGTGCGCAGTTTCAGTTATTAAGAAATGCTATTAGCAGTAGAAACAATCACTAAAGGAAACGCCCGCCCAATATGATTATTAGTTAAATTTTGTAATAATTCGCATCAGGAGAAGTAGCTTTATGGCTTCAATCGCAACATAAAATGACTTCAGTTTCAAATTTTATCAGCATTTAGTTAAATCAAGTTGTGGACAATATAACATATTGTTCACCTATATACATCTTTAATAAGTTTTGCATGGGTAATTTTATACATCATAAATTCTTCTGCAGCAGCTAGTTTCATAGAAAATATATAGATATTTTTTTTATATTTGTAATGGAATAGGCGTTTGTCTTCCATCTCACCTGATGGAAAGTGTAGATGAAGACGAAACTAGTACACGTCCATCCAAAAGAAGCCTGTTCACTCTACTCTTAATGGTTCCAGAGTTCAACTCATCAGGAAAAATAGACCCAGGCAGGTCGTTCGAAATCTTGGTTCGAAACCAAAAACGAGCCGTCAAACCGTTTAGTTCGACTTTTGGGTATGTCAACAACGTATGGATGAAACTTTTGCCTGCGCCTAGTAGTCCGATAAAGGAATGGAGATGGCTCAATCAGTTTAAAAAGAGCCTTCGACCACTCTGCAAAGTGTATCCTATAAAAAACTGATAAGCTGGCAACTCGACGACAACGATAGATAATAAGGAAATTCTAATTCTTATTAGATTTGAGAATCAACTTTATATCTCATGATGCAATGTATGCTTTGTTTCACTCGAAAACTTTGCAAATTGGACCTATACTCGTAAAACTGGTTTGCAGAATAACAGCAATAAAGTTAAATTGAGGAAACTCTACTAACTTGGGCACATCATATTCTGTCTCGTGCCGTTCAGCTACATTAGATAAATACCTAGTGCTTTTTAGGTCATTTGATAAGATACGCATCTCAAGACTTAGGAGGCAGATGACTGTTGAGAATATAAATGTATATTATAAACCAGAAGACACTCAGTGAAGATTTGACATCGTTTAAGAGAGAGATAACAATTTCACCTACTTCGTGTGACCAATACAGATGTGCTAAACTGCTTTTCTCATACGATCGTACCGTATCCTCTCCTATTGACCTACTTATGGTCAACACTAGTAAAAACTGATGGCAATAATTGTTGCTACGAATGTTAAGATTTCTGTTATTAATGACGTCATAGACCGAGCCGTCAAACGCTCCTGCACCATAGTTTTTAGTTACAATCCAACACTAAATGAACTACAGTCACGATTTACAAAAAACACATATGTGAGTTACAAATACTCAAAAAATCGGACACACCATAAATGTTAATACTCATTTTGTTTGAATTAATTATTATATAATACACCCTGTAAGGAATAATATACTATGATAAATAGATGATTAATGGAGTATTCTTACTTATCTATCAGATATAATCACACCGCTCCGATCGCTAGTACTATGTTTAATGGGCCGCAAGGCCGCTAAATCGACTGTATTGATTTTTTACTATGGCAATTCCACTTGCGGCAAATCGTGTTGATGTACTTTTTTATACGATAATGGTCTACTTATATGCGTTGTTTTGTCCAGGTTATGACTACGCTGTAGTCAATAGTGAAGAGCATCTATTATCTAAGTAGATTTATGTTAAACAAGATTTACATACAAGTTTTTTAATGTAAATGATAAATATGTCTTATAAATATAATATGTATGTTTGATATAAATAGCTATTATGAGACAAATATAATTTTCGAAGCCTATACAAACAGTAGCTCAGCGTGCGATGGAGCGTGCGATGCTGGGTGTTTCTCTGGCTTATAAAATTCGTAACGAGGTTATTCGACAGAGAACTAGATTAAATAACATCACACGGAGAATCAGTATGCTGAAGTGGAAGTGGGCCGGCCATGTCTCCAGACGAACCGATGGTCGCTGGAGCCAAAGTGTGCTAGAGTGGATACCATGATTGCGCAAACGTAGTGTAGGGTTCCCTGCGGCGCGATGGACCAATGACTTGAAGAAGGTGGCTGACAGCGGATGGATACGAATTGTCCAAGAACGCGATGGTTGGTGTTCCTTGGAGGAGACCTTCGTTCAGCAGTTGACGGTGATGGTTTGATTGTTTATACAAACAGTGTTCTGTCCACTGCTGAATGCTGAACAAAGGTCTCTTCCAAGGGGCACCCACCATCCTAGTACGAGTACCAGTGGACGCCGATAGGTTGATTGATATGAACACTGTCCGTTGGGTCCTACTCGATTTAGAACTTGTATAATATGGTCCTTATTATGCACTGTTAAAACTCTTAACACTTTATAAAACTTTCAATTAGTGAAGTTCACATTTTTTTGCAATCAATTTCATACGTTCCATAAATTGGATTCCCAATTTGTACTAACAATAACTAAATTATAAAAATATTCATTAGCATTTTATTTGGAAGAAACATAATTTAAAAAATATATGGACTTGCAGGTTAAAAAGTCCCTGAGTGGTGCATTAATCATATCTTTTTAAAGTACGTTCTTAAATAGGAAACAGGTCCTCATCCTTATAGAGTCATTTTGTTCTCCCAGTGTCTGCATTTTTTATGCATGTAAAGCCCCACGAGAACTCTAGTAGGTTTTTTAAAATTAAATCTTCGTTTGTACTTAACAAGTGTTTTCAAATGAAAATTAGTCGAAACGATGGTATTATACTTGAATTAAAACAACGACACAATATATTATGGTGGAGTATACCAGTTATCTGTATGAGACGAAAAAAACAACTATATATTATGAGATTATGAGTACAGAATAAAAAATAAATATCCTCACACATCTCAAACTAGACAAAAGCTGTACTAAAGTAACCAAATTACTGATAAACATACTTACATATTTCTAAATACATACATATTATATAGGGTGGGCGACGAATTAGTTAACATTTGAAAAAAATCTTATAAAAAACATTTGATATATTATAAAAATTGTTTATTTATAAGAAAGTTTATCAGTTGAATTTATTTTTTAAAAATTACATTGTCTAAATGATCACCGTTTCGACATTTGCACTCTTCTAAACGAGCACCGAAATTTTCGAATACTTGTCGGCAAAATGACTGCGAGATCGCCGACATCTATTCACTGACTTTTTCTTTTAGTTGACGTAGTGTATTTGGTTTATTGATGACACAATTCTTCAATACCCCAATAAAAAGAAGTCTGCTGGGAATAGATCTGGACTTCTGGGTTTCCATGGCAATCCTCGCCTCATCTAGAAATCAGCTTTGGAGGAAAAATGTCTTTGACCACCGGCAGGAACTCATTGGATGTGTGACAAGTGGGTCCATCTTGTTGAAACCATGTGTTACGATTGTAACCAGCAAATTCCAGTAGCATCGGTTCCAAGAACTACCGTAATATGTTTGCGCGGGATGTTAGATCAAATGTTAATGAACGCTTGGCCCACCATATAAATAAATTACACCTAGACAAAGAACAAATCGCCATGTTCATCACGCAAAGATTTATCCTTGGTGGGAATCGAACCCATCCCTCTTCCTCTGGCTTAGCATTCAGAAAGACACTAGTAGACTAGTAGTTACTACCACTAGACCGTCAGGGTAAATATAAAACATGCTCTTGTTACTAAGAATACGTAGTCACGTTTTTTATAATACCTGCCATAATACAATAATTTAGCTCCAAATACGACAGGGTGATATCATCCAACAAAAACTATACTTAGTAGGTAATAATGTTGGAAGTCAGTGCTTCTGTGTATCGTTATGATTTAATAGTTTAATATGAAGCTTGTAATGTAACGTTTAGGTCAAATATTGTCCCTTAAACTGCCGCTTTTCATATTTAAGGAATTGACGCCTATAGGAGTCAATTTTTTATATGAAATTTCGCAGGGCTATTTTTTTTGAATTTGTTTTGTGAATCTAAAACATCCAGGACGCTACCCAAACGCATGCAAAAAAAATCATTCACATCGGCCCAGCCGTTTAAGAGGAGTTCAGCGACATACACACGTACAGTAAAAATATATATATGAAGATAAGTGTTGCTAGATGGAGATTTAGGCTTAAAGTAAAAATTTAAAAAATTCTGTATCCTCTTCAGATCTATTTCTATATACATATGGCTGAACCCCTTGGGTCTATGCTTAGTGGAAAAGTAACAAATTTATGTATGTAATAACAAAAGAATGTGCTATTTTTTACTTTTACCGTTTTTTTACATAAGTAGATTTAGCTGACAAATAATATATACCTACTTGTATACCAACATCAAAGACTAAAGTGATACATGTCAATGACATCGTAAAATAACTATTGAAGGCGTTCCGCAACCATTATTACGACTAATTCGCCATACACTACGTACAAATGGGCTTTGTATGACAAAGATTGGTTGTAAACATCATTCAAGACCACGGGAATAAAAACATTTCCAAAGAACTTCAATTTAAAACGTGACAAGTATACTTTTGTAGTGTCAAAAGAAGCAGTGATTGAAATAGATAATTTTCTTAAATAACAAACTGTAATATATTATATACAATATAATCAAGAGCGGTGTGTTAATATGTATTTTAAGGTCTCGGTATGTACTCTTTGATAATTTGCCGAAATTTGTCATTACCAGGCTATTCAAAAGTTCAGAACATTTCTATTAATACGATTGTATACAGTTTGACTTGGGCAGTTTTTTATTCCAGAGTATACCGAGGCCAAGCAGCAACAGTAAGTCACTAAAAACTGAAACATGAAAACAAGAACATGTCACAACTTCAACGAAATTGCATAAGCATCAGTAGTTAAATGGTGTGTGGGATGATATGCACCATGCACAGCTATGTTCAGGTAAAATCGGTATCCCACTTTATATTAGTTACTAGGAAACGAAACTTCCTAGTACATTTAACAGTGAGGCACCGTTCAGTTTATTGTTGCATGTGAACGTTAATTTTATTGTCAGTGTTAATTTGCATATGGGATATTGCGCTTTGGGAACCATTTTCTGTTGTTCCTTTATTTGTATTTTGCATCACAATGTTATTAAGTGTATAATTTGTAACACTTTAATATAACCTTTAGGCACCTTACAGATGACAAGAATATACTCAGTAAAGTAATAGCTTTTTCAGCTCAATATGTTAAACAATAAAGTATTGTAATGTAGAGAATTCTGCTTGACGATGTCGCTTGACTTAGCAATTAGTTAACAGATACATACATGTGTATATAATAGAACTTTCTTACACTATTCTTAGACTATTTAATACGTTGCTTAAACAAGCTAAGCTAGATTGAATTAGCATTGTAGAATTGGCACCAATTAGACTGCTTAGTAATCCACTTACACTTCCGAGTTTAATGCGTAATACACTTACACTAGTTTACACGTACAACGGTCATTGAACGTAACATAAGAGGTAGCATGGATATCCGGTTAGCTATCCGGTAGCCGGCAATATAATTAGTCGTGCTGGCCACTGTTTATACAATTCAATATCTCATGACAACTACGAAACATTTATGGCAAGTCCAGTATAAATTGTACCTTTAGTAACATTTGTAATTGCATTATTGTAATCGACTTACAAATTTTTAAGAAAAATTTAAAACTAATAATAAAATCCACACGAACATACTGGATTTCTGTAATCTATCCGGACTTTACTTTCGACTTTATTTATGCCCTGCAATGTCCAGCAATTTGTGATTCCTCTAGTAATAATCACAAGTATGCTCATAAAGTGCTAATTTTATCACTTCAAGTCGCGCTTGAGTGGGACTCAGTGTTTGATTGTCGTTATAACGCAAATAAAAATACAATAAATGTTGACTTTTATACTTAGTGCACATTATAAAACTACTATTTCTAAATAATGCAAGTATTGACGTTATTTAATAGCTTTAGCGTAACTTCAAGTTGTGGAATGAGTGGTGCGATTTATAATTCCAAGGAAGGAAGTGCAACAAGAAAAGTCGTATAGTTACAATATGATTGTCTTCTAAATTGTAATTTTTTTATTTACATTATTTTTGTGGGTCTTTCGTTATCTGACGGGCCTGTTGATCTAGTGGTTAGTGGCCCTGACTGTTAAGCCAGACGTCGTAGGTTCGATTACCGCCCAGGTCAAATATTTGTGTGGTGACCATGATTATTTGTTTTGTGTTTGGGTGTAATTTATCAATACTATGTGTGTATTTAGAAATATTTAGGTATGTTTATCAGCAGTCTGGTTACCACAGCACAGGCTCTGTCTAGTTTGGGCTCAGACAGCCGAGTGTAAGGTTATTTATTTATTTATCTGTTCTTGCTAATTAAACTGCATATTTAAAACAGTAGTAGTTAGCGTTTAGCTAAACAAGGTTTTCAAGCTCTATTATTTTCATAAGAGAGCTTGAAACACTGTATCATCTTACAGTTAGGGTATTGTTTAATATTTATCAATTTTTGCTGACTCCACGACTCAATTCCTACACCTAACTTTAAATATGATGATTTGCAAGTATGTACAAAAACAGAGATTTCTTAGAACAGTGATAATACGTGTGAATTCGTACACACAATAAATCACTTGTAGAACTCTAAAAGAATAAATCTTCAGAGCTTGATAACTGGGTATTTGTAAAGATAAGACAGCATTCATTCTCACCTGATTAGACAACCACTCCGAGCTATTTGAGAACAAGGTTACGAAATACGAGATTACCAAACACAATAATACATTTTGATGTCAAAATGTGACTCAGAGCGTGACCATGGCAAATAAAGTACCTATTACGTACGTACGCAATAACTAACGAGTATTTTTTGTTAACCAAACAATAAGTGACCAATTACGCGTATGGGTCGAGTAACAAAAGCACTGATAATTTTAACGCTTTGTGATTACAATACGTACTACTAGCAATTTGCATAAAAACTACAACATACATAATTATACGGATGTTGTTTGGAAGTATATACTCGTATGTAGATGTGTGAATACATTTATTTACATCGATACCAGAAAGCAGAAATGTCATATCTCGAAATATCCAACTTTACATCAAAAGCAAAAAACTATTTCAAAAATTCGTAATTCATCGATTAACAAAGACATAATTTGTATTGATTAATAATATTTAAACCTCATCTACTATCATGAATTGAAATATTCCAAAGTTATTTTATCATTTTTTAATTAGTAACAGCATTTGATGTTTCAATGTCAAGTTGGAGAAGTATTGTATCTTCAACATGAAGTGTGTAATCAACTAAAAAGTATACAAGTTTTGACGTTGCAAAAATGATGTATCGCAATAGAGCCTCAGCATGAACGAGTCAGCTCGACTGGGGCAGTACTACCCTCTTACAAAACACCAATCCAAAGCGACAGCATCCGTGCTGTCTTTCGTTTGTGAGTCTGACACCGGAAGCCCACTGATGTAGGGGTGACAGTTATCGTGGTTAGTGTATGAGCCTTTCACTGCCAAGATAACTGTCATGCCTTTTACGTCCCTAAGCGAGTCGTGAAAAATTATCTCACACACCCTTTCCAGTGCAGTGTCTTTAACATGTCCTTCATACCATTTGTGAACAATTTCAGGGAAATAATCAGCCGCATACGAATACACTAGTCATCAAAGAGCATATTTCGATACCAGCGATCATACATCCAGTGTTAGCTCTTTATTTTATAATATTTAGCAAAATAAATATAAAACTAAGTTGTCAAACAATCTAAAGATCCGCCTGAGAGCAAGCTTTTGTCATTGTGTATTTTGATAAAACTAATCTCTTTTTTTAGCGACGTTACTAACAAGAACAAACTATAGCAACAACATTATTGTATATTTTTTAATGGTGGTCTTTTACAGACACGCACTAGTCGGGTTCATCTGATATAAGAAGGACTATGCTAAGTTCATTTTTCTTCAAGAAGATGGATTACAGGCCAGGTGTCATGACAACAATAGTATAAATCGATTGCTAGTCTCTTGTTATTTAAATGATTGGCAATGATCGAATCGTTCGTATTATAAAAACGGCTATAAACTTCTTGTTTAGATGGAAATCGCAAAATGATTGGTCACGTAACAATCAAGGTGCAATAATTTGCTGCAATGATTAATATCACCACAACTATAATTTAAAATATGTATTGTTGAGTATTTCCCTGTAGTGACTATAATGTATACAAATAGAAAATAATATCAAATATACAAATCACCGCGCTAAGGAATAGTTTCTATGAAATAACTATTTAATTACCAAACAGTATAAAACAATTTAAATTGATTAATATCTTTAACTGAAATTGTGATTTTTAGGCGTACGTTATGTCTCACCTGAAAGAAAGTGACGATGATGACAAAGATGTTTTATGCTTATTAAAAAGAAACTTATTCAGTGTAATCTTCAGTGTTTTAGAACTACAATTTTATTTCTGTTATTCTTATATTTACTTGATATGTCGTCTACAATATCTATTCTCACTAAAGACATACATACAATATTTTAAAATTGTGTACGTGTTAGCACATAGTAAAGTATATTTTAGTACTCATTTACTAAATGAGCATGTATTTTATGATATGTAAACACTATACATATATAAGTAGTACAATGTCAATGACAGCTGACAGCTGAGCTATTGAGCTGTTTATTTTATAGCTATTACATATTAATTATGCCATAAATATAATATTTGTCAACACTTAGTCAGACATGTCATATTTCATTTCTCTACTTTGCCTATTTCCTATTATTATATTGGAATAACAATATCAGTTCCTAGTCTATTTAGAGAAATTAATTATATCGCAATTTGTAAATATATGTATCAATGTAAATAAATAAGAGTGTATCCACAACAAAACACAAAACGGTTACGTTTTTATCTTAGAGGTCAATACCAAGATCAAATACCTAAAAGAATATGAAATGAATATCTTATAACATTAGCACACAATTAAGAAGATAACGCATAAGCAGAGGTGGGGTTTATATAATTAGATAACAAGCGAAATATTAAGCAAAATCAATTCAGTGTACCTGTAATGTAATGTAATTTAATGTAATACGATATGGGAATGAACTTGATCAAAGCTTTGATTAAGTTTTAATTTGTTCATTTGGTTGGCTAGACAGGAAGTAGTGATTTTGATAATTTGTGGAACTTTAAGCATTGCAAATTTGATAATGAATGATTCGATCATATATCTATTGAGTAAATGAAAGGCTTTTCAATTTTTTATATGTTACCTAATAGTTGTCTGTTTTCATTACTTCCCAAATTTGATTTTGTAAACTTTATATTGCAGTCAACGTTGAGTTACAGATCTAGGACTTACTTACTATCTAAATTGTAGCAGCACGCATTATGAATCTTGGTTTGAAGGTTTTAAACATCAAAATTTGTAAATACATTGCTCCAAAGTAGAAAGAATAAATAAAAAAGAGTTAAAATGGGAAATCAATTCTCTGACTTATTCAGTCATACAGATTACGCCTACGGTAGAATATTTGGTATTTATAGTCCAGTATATTATCATTTCGTAAATATTTAGAGATCTGCTTATGCCTACAGTAGTACTGTTTTTAACTCTAGTGATTCGTATATAACAAGTATTATCGTAATTAAGTCTTAATTCAGAGATCTAACAACGTACATCACTTTTCATTTTACTATTATTATTAATATTTTTAAATAGTCTTCTATAAATTAACAACGACATTAACAAATTCCTCACATCTTATACAATAAACCTCAAAAAGTAAGACAGTGATAAACCGCTATAATAATTAAAACAAAACGCATCGACGTAGAGTTTATAGCTTCCCATGAAATTGACCTCAAGGCTGTACGAATTAAATGGGTTATCGAACATTTAGAATTGTTCTCACGAATGAAAGTTTTTATAAAACGGCACTAGACCTAGTGAATTTGATTTATGATCAAAACGTTTAAAAATTTAAACAAAAACGTTTTAGAGAACTAGATTCAGAGAGAGAGAGAGAGAGAAAGAGAACTCAGTTTAGAAGAATAACAAATTATTAGTTCTGGTAAACTTAGAAGTTAGAATTCAAAATAGATAACGGTTTTAGATTCATCACACTCATTGGGAGCTTATAGTCGACATCTGTTAATTTATTTGTTAACTGCAATAACTTGTTAGATTAAGATATAATTTAGTTTCGGTAGAGAAAGTCTGAAATAAAATATTAGCTCAACAAATGAATTACAAACACCATACACAAAAAATCACAAGAATCATAATAAAAAAAACTCAACTTCTGCCATAAAAGTTATGGACAGGCCTTATACGATTTACAAGTTACGACTCTATTGTATTAAAATATAAACATGCATACATCACTATTAGTAATAAGAAATGTCATGAAGATTGTAGTCAGTGTATGGGACATTAGTTTTGATTTTATGAGGTATAGCAATTCATTACAGTAATGTATATGACTGCGATAAGGATTATTTATATACCAACTACCGATTTAAATACGATATGCTGGCACACATAAGCAAGGTTAATAAATGAGTATATTTATGTATAAACAATCTGTGCTTTGTAAATGAAAACGTACATCTGAATAAGTTTCTA
This sequence comes from Hypercompe scribonia, assembly GCA_949316085.1. Taxonomy (NCBI): domain Eukaryota; kingdom Metazoa; phylum Arthropoda; class Insecta; order Lepidoptera; family Erebidae; genus Hypercompe; species Hypercompe scribonia. The sequence continues at coordinate 5,025,974 of OX438972.1, read as the reverse complement.
GCGCTTCTAAAGGGGCGATCTATAATTTTTCTTTGAAATAAGATAATATAGGAATGCATACAATTAATTGTGTGTTGGTGCGTATGTATGCGTTTAAATAATAAATTACTCCAACATATTTGTATCGAGATAGATTTGACGTTTTGTGAAACTGGGTTTGGTTAAGGGTAGTGGACCTCGGAATTTTCTTTAGGAGTTATTTGATAAGTATGAAATGGTGGCACGGTGATATCTACACAATACCTGGTATACATACACTTTTTGTATAATTAATACTTCTGTGGATGTTGAAATTGCTTACCGTCGGCAGACGTAGTTTCGACTTCAAGTTATTTGGTAATATAGTTATAGAGCAAAAAACCTAGGAAATTGACTGACGTTAAATAAAAATTTTATTTGCAATATATTAATTAAGTGGGGCCGTGTGGATGAAATTCTTGATTGAATTTCGACCATCAGGCCCCGATTGAAATGATTACTAATTTGAAATGTTCTCGTTTAATTTAATATGTTATACTGAATCCTCATAGTTTTATAAAGCCTTTTTATATCATATATTGTATTTTGTTTTACATCATGCTTTACTTTTATATGTAAACATGTATTTATGATATTTTATTCTGTACGACATACTTGTCTGAAAGGGAGTATTTTTTTCTTCACGTATTCCTATTTTTACTATTTATATTTTTAAAAAGTCAAAAGAGAAGGTAAAAACACTCACAAATATTTTATTTTAAGTGTAGACTTAAACATAAAGGTTTCTTTCTTCCCAAAAGAGTTATCTAAATTTCAATTATAAGAAACAGGAGATAAATTTTCATCTCACGAAACCAACTCCGCATGAATTCACCTCGCACTTGGTACGTTTTTTATGTCCAACATTTTAAGAATAAATATAACAGTGTTACCGTAAATAATGGATTAAACAATATAAACAATCAGACGACCTTCAGAAAACGGGGCATAGTCACGCAAACAAGAAGTTATTTTTTAACCAATTAACAGACGGCTCTTAAAAGTATCTAATGTTATTTGATATACTATAAAAACTATCAATCAATACGAATTTTATTATTAAAAATGAATCAAGACATCATTTCTTAAAAAAACGAGACTTCGAGGTCAAGGATTATATGCTTCACAGACTTCACACAATGCTAAAGCATGTTTCGCGGATTAAAAAGTTCTCAAAAACATCTTGGTATTGATTTCCTCAATGCATTTTTGTATGTTAATTCAGTGGCTATGTATCGGCGTAATTATTAGTAGACTACAGAGAAAAGACGAATAAGAACTCATTCTAAGCGCCAATTACAAACGGATTTCAATCAAATTAAAACGATTAGTTAACATATAGTAAGAGGAATACCGTAAGTCAAGCTTTCCAGAAGATTACCTCAGAATTGCACAACTTAATTTTTACATGAATCAGTTCTTAAAAAGTATAACCATTAAAGCAAAGTGTATGTACGTATCTATCAACTACTATATTATGTTAGAACTGAAGAAGTGAAAAGTTGTTCACCTAATAGGTATGTGTTAAGATTATAATTATCTATTACCGAATGAACTTAACATAATTTAATGGTGTAAAAAACGGCCCATTGATGCAGGGGTGACAGTTATCGTGGTATCTGTGTAAACCTTACACTGCCACGATGACTGTCATGCCTTTTACGTCCCCAAGCGGGTGTGAAAAAGCATCTCACTAGGCCGCCAGAGTGTAGGTTGCCATTCTGCATTACGTATTTGCATTTGCGACATGGTGACCACAACTTTTGGCTTCTATTCATGCTTTCCATCAGGCAGAGTAGGGTCACTTTGGCAGGCTCTAAAAATAGAAAAAAAAACGTGGCACAGTGTTACTGATGTAAAATCAATGTGACGTGACAATTGATATAAAGTGCCCTAGTTGTAAGATGCATCGGAGACTGGAGTTGATAAAATTCTGATTTTGTTAAAATTCTTCTATAATACGATTATTATGACAACATGTCGACAGTTGAGGTTTTATATAGAGCTCTGTATAGTCATTTGAAATATAATTACTACTTTACATTTTATCTAGTGACACACGCTATTTTTCCAAGGTCTGTAATTTAAGTTAAAAACATGAAGTTCATTTAGTAGGATTAGACTCATAGCAATTACTGGTTTTATTGTTAAACCTTACATGCATTAATACAGAAATACCACGCCTGGTCACAGTGGGGGTGTTCTTAGAGTCCCTTCACAAAATCACAATATCTTATTGGGAAATTTCGTGCTTTTTCCAACTAAACTACTCAAAACAAAATAAAGGCCTAAAGCAGCAAAATAAACAAACATTACTTTTGTTTAATGTATGTAACTGTTAAATTATAGATATTTCAAGAGTCAATAATATTTCTAGTCAAGAATTATATAAAGTGAGCACTTGTAATTTCTTTCAATCACTTTATTACAAAACACTTCAAAATTGTTTATTCCACATTAAATAATCCCTTTTAAAGAATTTTAAACACAAATTAAAAATATTCGATTGTTTTTTTTAATTAAAAAAGTTTAGATGACTCTTTTTTGTTTTGATTATAATATATTGAAATATAGCTCGTAGCGTTTTCAAACTCACAGATTGCATTTGCATGTTTGAACTACTTTCAACTACTTTTATTACTTCCTTCAGGCTAGCAGAGATATAATAGCCCGTCACTTGCTTCCGTCTTGACATACGTCACCTTGTTAGCTTCACCCTTCACAGTTTGACATTCTTCATTGATAAATACCTGCAACAAATGTTATTATTATTATATTTTTCAAAATATATTTAAAAGAAAATTGAGAGGTTTTGCATTTCCTTCAATTTTCGTTTGATAACTTATTTTATCTTTTGATTTTTGTCATACATATATTTAATGAAAATACAACTATTATATTTAGTCGTTGACTATTTTAAGGTTTAAAACTTCACTCTGAATTCTACAAATTAGCTGTAGAAGTCGCTAAATATTTTATCACTTACAAATAAATACAAATAAAATCAAATAGATACGTATATACGTATAAAAATATACGTGTACAACATGATCTGAATTTAAAATTATGCTTATTTTTTCGTTATTAGTAATTAAAATTACGAGAAATTGGCAAACAGTGTACCGTCGACCTGCTGGACATGGGAACACCACAACACCCCGTACACCTACTCAGGGAAATGTACCAAGGAGATACAGTTTCAGAGCGGACTAATAACCACCTTTCAGATAGGTTTCATTCTAATAGAGTCGTTTGACAAAGATGCATAATGTCACCCCTGCTATTTAAAATTTACACCGAGCTTGTAATGCGATTCATTCTTGAAGACTGGGCCGATGGTGTTGTGATTAATGGATACAAAACCAACTTGCGGTATGCAGATGATTCCACCTTGTTTGTGAAAATTGAATGGAAGAATTACTTATCAAACTGGAGTTCTTAAACCTTACGCTGGGATCTGGATGTCGTAATAACAGCTGTTCCCGGATCCCTTCTATGTCAGGCGCAGAGTGGCACACCGTGTGGTTTAAGTCGGTCCGATTTCGACACACCATCCCGGTCGTAAGCCCCGGTGGGTGACGGCCCGAGGGGGGTTTCAATACGTTAAAAAAAAAATGAGTTAAATATAAACCTATTTAAGACCAAAATTATGATCGTGTACCGCTTTAATGATAACTCGCCCATCAGTGATACTGATTGTGAAATGTGACGCAGATAGACCAACGTATACCTTGGGGTTTTTATCTCAAACAATGGCAGCTGTGTAGATGAATTGAAACGACGTATGGTAATAATTTGAACTGCAATTGAAAAGTTGGAAAAAATTTGGTGGACTGTGAGTCCACCAAATTTTTACCTTAGATACTAAAACCACCAAAATCAGGCTAGTGAGAATTCTCATACTCCCATTTTTCTATATACGAGGGTAAGTTTTTAAGTTCGCGGAATGACAGTGAAAACGGCGGGTAAACGCGCTCTTTTGATGCCTACCGTATTCAGTGACTCATAATTAGTCTGCATAGTAAAATTTGTTGTGATTGGATCATTAGTTATTAAACTATCGTTGACCAAGTATTTTAATCGGGAACGAAGTGAAAAAAATGGAGAAAATTGAATTCCGTGCGGTGATAAAGTTCCTTACTAAGCAAGGAAAGTCTGTTCAAACCATACTCAATGAGATGTCATCGGTTTACGGGAATTCTTGCCCAGGAAAAACAATGGTCTACAAGTGGCATAGTTTATTTAAACAAGGCAGGGAATCACTTGAAGACGACCCGAGGCCGGGGCGCTCCGTTGAGGTGACTACGCCAGAAGTTATTGCAAAAGTAGAAAAAATTGTATTGGAAGATGCTCGACTAAAAAAGAAACAACTCGCAGAAATGGTTGGAGTATCGGTAACAACAATTTTTAAAATTTTACACGATCATCTTGGCATGACTAAGGTTAGCGCACGGTGGGTGCCGAGAATGCTCACGTCGCGCCGTTGCAAAAACAACAGCGCGTGGAATGTTCACGTGCGTTTTTGGACCTCTGCAATGAAGACAAGGATGGCGTATTGAATCAAATTGTTACTGGGGATGAAACTTGGGTTCATCATTATGAACCCGAGTCCAAACAAGACTCCATGCAGTGGCACAAAAAGGGCACAGCACCACCCAAGAAATTTAAGGTTTCACAGTCGGCTGGGAAACTCATGGCAACGATTTTTTGGGACTCAGAAGGAATATTATTGATAGATTATAAAGATAAAGGCATTTCTATAACGGGGGAATACTACGCTTCAATCTTAGAACAGTTAAAAGAAGCCATCAAAGAAAAAAGACGGGGAAAATTAACGAAAGGTGTCCTGCTATTGCATGACAATGCTCCCGTTCACAAGAGCCGAGTCGCACTGGCTGCCCTGCATAAGGTGGGCTTCGATATTTTGAATCACCCACCCTACAGTCCAGATTTGGCTCCGAGTGATTATTATCTCTTTCCAAAAATGAAAAAAGAATTACGTGGTAAGAAATTTTCAACTGATGAGGAGGTTAAGGAGGCGGTTTCGGCGTATTTTTCAGACAAAGATAAAACTTTTTTTTACGAGGGAATAAAAAAACTAATTGAAAGATCTGAAAAATGTATTCGTGTTGCAGGGGAATATATAGAAAAAGAAAAATAATTTTGTGTTTTTATTATTACTCAATACCCTCCATTCCGCGAACTTAAAAACGCCCCCTCGTACCACCGAGGCGGGGACAGTGTACGAGTTAGAAAGAAAAAAGATAGATGCTCTAAGGATGTGGTGCTTTAAGAAAGTGCGCGGGGTATCGTGAAAGGATTTCCCCATCAACGTGTCCATACATCAGGGGCTTGGCATTTATCAGTATTTACAGCCGACGTAAAAAAAAAAACGTCTCTGCGATCGCGGCAGCGCCGACAAAATTGGAATTCGGCCAGGGTACTAAGGACTCCCTCCTGAGTGGGCACCTCAATATTCCCCTCTTATTTAATAAGTACATATATCTACGCAGATAGACCATGGACAATCGATGGCTATCAACTCCACGCATGAACTTATTTTACGAATGTGTGTTCTTAATAGGCGCCAATGTAATAAAAACTTTTATTTCTGTTAACAGTTAAGTTCAATATACATAACTACATTTTCATTTTTATCTGGAACAAAAATTTTCACTAAAAACAACTTACTGCAACAACTTAGTTTAACTATGAACTCGCTCTAACCATGTCTAAATCTAAGTGTGTCCGATCTTTGATTTCTCAGAGCAAAATGATCTAGGTATAGTCAATAGTTTGAAGTAGTACTCTGTTAGTAGACAATACTTAACTCATCTATTCATCTCTTTGTATACTCTTTATTAATTTGAAGACTGTCTCGTTTAATTTCACAATCTATATAACAAGTGACGCCATATACGTTTAAAGCGAAAGTGAAGACCCTCTTTGGATATAAGCAATCAAGCAATCAAAAGGAGCTATCAAAGCTTTATCCAATCAAAAAAGCTGTTTAACTACCATCATCGTTGTTTACAACAATATTATTGAGCGCCCTATACAATGCACGCAATCAGGGCTAACAAAAAGCTTACTTCAAATTGCGAGTACTCCATCAACAGTTGTTTGGCAACAACTCGTATCGGTATACTGCGGCATTCCATCACGCATCGCCGTAGGCACTCCAACCGCTGCTTGTCAAGGAAATGATTCAAACAAAAACCGACTGAAACATTTCTCTTTAAATTATAACTGACAATTGGAGCACAATTTACGAATCAAAGTTCTAAAGGCCAATGCTGGACGCCGGCGGCGAATGCAGATCTATCATAGAAAACCAATAGTTTTGAAGTGGTCGAGACGATACTTGTATTCTATGTACGTCCATATAGACAGAACAAAAATATATCAACGGTGTCACATTCTCATTCAACCTAAAGGACTTAAAGTATAATCCAAGAATATAATACTTTGTTATCTTTACTACAGCTGGTGAGTTAAAACTCTAGGTTACCTCGAGCTTTTATTGTTACAATTAAATTTGCAATTAGGTACATAAATAAAATCAAAGTATCAATATAAGCATGAGGAATGAATCCTGAAGAACCCCAGAGGAAATTAAATTTGCTGACATTGATTTGAATTTATTAGGCTTATGTGCTACTGAGCTTAATAAATATTAACATGGTCGTTACATTTCATACTTATAAACAAAATCAGTTACCTAAAAAATTTCAAGAGCATTACAGAATGAACGAAAAAACGTACGAGTAGAAGGTCATCTAGACACTTACCAGTTCCTCATCTCCCCTAAATACTGTCCACAGTTATTATTGGCACTATTTAATACACGACAGTGACATTTTAGTGTAATTACATGTATAAAATAGTGTTCCTGGCATACACACCTGTTTAGTTTATAAAATATCATTAGCTGCTGTCAAATGGGTATTGGAATTTCCCGTCGCATACATATGAATTTAAACACGGCGCTGCGCCGAAATTTTTTTCAGTGGTATTCATAGAAGTATATTCATTTGGCCTATTCGTCATTCATGAAATGAGTAATACATCAAACGAATTACACTAATTTCAACAGGGCAATATTTCACCACTTGTATAAATATTTTAGTAATTCAAAACACTCCATACTATTAAAAACGTGCGAAGTTGTTAAACGTTCAAGTTACATTGATGATGTGTTTTAGTTATTTTTAACTTTTTAATAGCTTTCATTTCATTTCAAATTGTAATTAGAGATGTTTTAATGATACCTTATGAGTATTTCTCTATGGTGTTATTTTGTGTCGTTAAGAAGTCCTACCGATACAGGTAAGGCAACAATTTTTATTAAAAAATCACAGAGTACGGTTATACTTTCATAGTATTATACAATAACTACGAGCTACTTTTTTGTTTATAATTATAATACACTCACCGGCACGGAAACTTGGCCAAGTACAAAACGTATGACAACTTCCTTTTTTTTTCACTTAGCTCTACAAATTTTGGCTAATTGTGATCGGAGTCTATCCAGTTAACGTTCCTGATCACTTCTTTTCACATTAAAAGGTTTTTCGGGTTCATAATGAAGTTTATGCAAAAAATCACGTTTTCACAAAATTTTACACTAGAGTTAAAAGCACTACGAATTTAAAATTGTTTGATTTTTTGTCGCTTTTTGATGAATTGGTCATAACCAATAAACCCTCCGAAGGGCACAACATGATCTTGAAGAATTTCTTCGACGTATCGCGTTGCATTTAAGGCGTTATTGACGATGACTAATTCCGTACGAGCATCAGAACTCACGCCACCCCCATACCATCATAGAGCCTCCGCCAAATCTGACCGTCGTCGGTGTGGTTGTCATCGCCAAATAGCGTTCCCCTTTCCTTCTCCAGACACGTTGTCGACCATCAGGTGCATTTAAAGCGATCCTGCACTCGTCTGTAAACAAAACCCTTGCCCATTGCTCAAAAGTCCAGTTAGCGTGTTCGCGGGCGAAGTGAAGTCGAGCTACTCTGTGCTGTGGGAGGAGCTGTGGACCACGGGCTGGTCTTATTGCTCTCAAATTAACTTCCTCCATACGTCTTCTCACCATACGCTCGCTAACATTCACACCTCTGGAGATTTGAAGCCGCTGACGGATCTCAACAGCGGTCAGGAAGCGATTTCTTAAAATCCCTAACACAATAAAGCGGTCGTCACGAGCTGATGTGCATCTTACTCCGCCACTACCTGGTCTTCGGGTGTAGCGGCCAGTCTCTTGATACCGTTTTAGTGCATATTGCATCGAAGAACGCGGCACGTTTAGGACAATAGCCACTTCACGATGGGTCAAACCTTGTTCGACTAATGCCACTGCCTGTGCTATCTGACTTGATGACAAAGGCATTTTTATGGATCCTAAGGGGCCTTTAGTTGTTTATTAACCACAAAAACGACAAAAGTCTTTGTCAAATTAAAACTTAAAATTTTTAGAGCACAATTAAAAACTTCGACTTCGTCGGATTAATGACACGATTTAACTAAACTTTAAAACGCAGACCAAAATGCATTTCAAATTAGCGAATTACCCTCTTGAGATGAACATAAACATTTTTTCTACCCACTTACACGATAAAAACAAAGTTAGACACCCTTCAAAAAATGATATCGCATGTTATGAGTTTGGCCAAGATTCCGTGCCGGTGAGTGTATTTACGAGTATTTAAAAGGCTGAATATAAAGAACACATAAAAAAAGAAAAACGCTATTTGCGTTCTTTAGGTTAAGAACGGAACAATCATGCACCTTCAAATACTACTGGTAACTTTTCATTCTTGAAAGCTTTAAACCATATCTTGTATTTACTGCATAATTATATTATGTTCTTGTCTTGAATAGTTATTTCCTTTTATCCCAAATAAAAGCTATTACTTCCTCTTTCTTGGTTACAGGTAGTGTTTGATTTCAAATATCACAGAAGTGGCCTACGTTTTGCGTGGCTCTGTGTCGTCAATAGTTCGGAGACATGGGACACAGCATATGACTGCGTCAGGTTTAATTTCATAAAAGTATACATCTGTTGATTTCATATACTTTACTACTCTGTAAATATTAAAAGGTATGCCTCTAAAACATATTTAAATGGTTGCACTTATTGAACAAAAGTATCGATGGTATTGACAATCTTCTATCGCTACATATTATCTGGAATATCTAAAGAGTCTTAAGATACCCTAAAGTATTACTCGTAGCAGTCGATAAGTATCGCTAAAACATTACGAAACCGCTCGCAACTGGAGCACTGGTTACTCAGAGAAAGGAATTTAAAAACAACAAAAAGTGATGGAAATTGTCTAAAGTTAGAAGTTGTTTCATCGGGTTAGTTCAAATCACGTTATTGTTACTGTAAAATTGCCTAAGGATTACATAATTTAAAGTTATTTTGATATAGTATTAGAATAAATTAAATATTTGATAGAGCCATATAAATTGGTTACGATACGTCTTTGTGCTTATAGAAATATTGCTGTAACAGCGAAAATTTTATAGACTTAGAATCAAATTTATAGACTTTGGCAAAACAAAATCTTTGGACACAATAAATTTAACTGTGTAATTTTATACGTATTGATTTTTAAAGGACATCGACAACTTTGTATGGGGCCCTGACCTCAACAAAAACAATTTAACATTGAAATAACAATATTATTATTCAGTGGTCATGTTTAGCATCAAGTCAGTTATATCTACACTCATATTACAAAACTAAAGAGTTTGTTTGTTTGTTTGATTGAACGTGCTAATCTCAGGAATTACTGGTTCGATTTAAAATATTGATTGCGTTAGATTGTCCAGTTATCGAGCAAGGTTGTAGGCTATGACTAAAAAGAGCAGAGTACCAATGAAAAACGTTTTAAAAACAGGAAAACATAATTCCCCGAGAGCTTTCATTGTTTTCGCTGCGTAAGTGGTTTAAGTTTCACAAAATAATGTATGAAAGAATTGTTCCTCTTCAAAAGTTTAAAAAGAAATCTGCGACAACATATGTCTCTATGTTAAGGATTGCTCGCTATAAACTCTTTTATGCTACATAAATTTGTTCACACTGTATAACATCACGCTACGGGCAACATGGGTCGCTGAAAATAAAGCATTGTTCATAGTAACTATTTATTCTTACATTTCAATCACCTGCACATATTTTTTAGTATTTGTTTGTGACCATAATTTGTTAAATATTTAAAAGCTACAATAATTAAAAAAACAATAAAGAATTCATAATTCATTATATCAACAATTTGTTTTCGTTCAGACCACGATAGCTCGATGTCCCTTTATACATTTTTATCACAAGAACTAATTTAATTCGAATTGTTATAAAGAGAGATAGATGATTCACATGAACTGGTCACACATTGTCATGTAATTGACATTATCATTACACTACCACACGTCATTACATCAATTAGTCTCAGTCACAGCAGTTTTTGTTTGAACAATATTAACGTTTATTTAGTTATCATTCCACTTTTCTCGTCACTCACGACGAGACTTTACTTCAATACAGATAATGTAAAAAGCATTTTTATTCATTCGTGCTAAGGTCAGTGTACCAATGCATAATAGAGTTGTCTCCATTTCAGGTCATTTAACGTCCGGATAAAGTTTGCGTTCGTCGACAGTAATTCGGTATCGTACATTCTGAATTGATATAAACAAAGTGTGACTGAAAATAATTTTATTTATTTGGAGTAATAAGTATATATGCATATAAATTATAATTGTAATTATTTCAGTTCTAATTATTGCAATTGTAAAACATAGAAATTATTCATTTAAAAAAAAACTATAAATAATGTTTTACACACATTGCTTTTCTTTTCCCACATTGCTCACGTAGCCCTCATATTAGAACTGTTAAATCTGATTAGCAGGGGTAAGTCATCGCCTGTAAATTTTAAGCGGTATATGGTATAGACTTCTCTTCGGTCGAACAGCAAAAACCTTTTAGGCAACGGAAGGGAATGGCTTTTCGTGTCCGTGTAAAACAAAATAGAGATTTTGATTTGTTACAGTTTTCGTTTGAATCAGATTATTTTCATATCCTACTACCTTTTTGTTGCCACTTGTTTTTTTTTTAATTTGGTGTGTGGTTTGCAGCTGGTAGGTACAGCATAAACTCGCGCAATTTTCGTATTGTACTCCAGCGTGTTTGTATATATTTTCAATTATTGCTGGAGTAATAATATAGGTATGTAACACATCGTTCACTTTTACTTTTGTGGAGGCATGGGTGCCATGTTCCTGCAACACAAAGGGCGGCTTCGTTGACTAGGCGAGAGGATAATATCTGACGTCCGCAACCCAAAAAAGATTTGGAAGTAGTATACGTACATGCTAATCGCCGCGAGAATTTCTATATCGCGATATAGGATTAGTTACTTCCTTTTCTGTACATCTTTGATAGATGGCGCTGTAATATATTTTTGTATGCACTGTATGTGGAAATTACCACATTTTCAATTCATATTATTTTTGTTAAAAGATTTTTTAAATCAACACTTTCTTTTCCTAGTAATGTTATTTGATACAGGTGGACGACTTGTCCGTCAATAAATTTATAAAAGAAAGATCACTTCATTTAAAAGGAAAAAAAGTATAAAAATTATTAAACAGGGAACCTTGGTAAAGAAGTAAAAACATATTCCATTATTTAGTTAAAATCAGCAAGCAGTTAGAATCTGAATTATTGGTAGTTGGATATTATAGGATATGGAAGGATTGGATGAAAAAAAAATTGTTGGGGCGAACCCATCACTGTTAAACAAATATGATCAAACTGTCCAGTTAATTGACGCAAAGCTGTCGTACGTGATTGATCAACTTTACGATTTAAGTCAAACATCTGGGTACGTCTATGTCCATCCAGAGACTAGTTAACCCGTTGACCCTTCGCCAACTCTCCTTGTAACATCAGTTAACTGAATAAAAAAAATCAGATAATACGAGAGATTTATATTTATTAATATTGCTTTAGTAATGTTGTAATTACTCTTGTCTACTGAGCTTAACTTTAAAAATCAAGTAGTAATTATGTCGTCACTAACATCAAAGAACACGTTTTGTTGCATAAACCAATACCAACGTGTATAAATTCAGGGACTGCTTATTGAGCAAAATCAAGCATTTATATAATAGTGGATCTTGTAGTAAACAAGAGCAAAAAGTAAGGAACGTGAAACCAACAAGCACTTAAATCGGTAATCAACCTTATTGCTTTACGCACTCGATAAATAGCTTTAAACCTTGTTTACACTAGTAGTTGCAAAGGATTTTTTATGTACTATAAAAAAAAGGACTTCTGATGTTCACATTTCAAAATGCATTTTTGATTTCATATGACATTCATAGTATGAGTTTTTTGTGAATGGATCTAAAGTTGTTAAATGATTGCTTGGCAAACAAAATTTTCTTAAGCTATTATTTTAACATTACAAATCTACTAGTGTAGACCGAACTTTATCCTCCATCTTCTTTTATCCATTTATGAATAACTGCATTCGTTACACAACATCGATAAGTGAACGATAACTCTGTAGACGTTTATACTCGTACATCTTATCTTGTAAATAGTCGTTTAACTTTATCGATTTTGTTTGCTATTTGATAATCGATTCTGTGATATGGGTGTGTGGACTTAGTGTCAAATCACACACAAAAAATACAGGAATATTAAACTGCCATTTCAAATTAAATTCTATTATGGTTAAAAAATTCTGTGCGGTTCTTAACATGAAAAGAAATAGTCCTCTTCCTAGCCCTTATTATTATCAAGATTATTTGTGGTCTACTACTAATTCATTATCATCAACAGTGTTTAACAGTCCACTGCTGGACATAGTAAGAAAGTTTTGGCTACTATACCACGCTAGCCAGATGAATTGGTATCCTACTAATATTATAAATGCGAAAGTTTGTGAGCATGGAGGTTTGTTATTTGGGCCTTTCTCTACTAACAGGAAAATCATGGTCCAAGCATTTTTTTTCTACTTTGGCTATATTATTGCATACTTTTATTTATTAAGACACATAATATATAGCCTGTTATTTAAGTAGCCAAGCTTAATCAATATTTAGAAACATAATCATTTCATAAATTCGGTCTAAAAGCCACTAAAAACAGTCCTCTGTTATGTCCTAATTCCGGATCGACTATGATTCGGTTCGGTTTTTATTAGTTGTATTTAAAAATATAAGATCTTATAACTCTACAAACATAAAGAATATGGAACGCATGTGAACAAAAAACAGTTACAATTTTAGAGAATTTTTAGTACTGAAAACTAGTGTTCGAATTTTGTCCATACATTTTTTGAACAGTCCTCTGTCACAATTTGAATATCGCGCCATAAAAATATTCAACATAATTGTGGTTGCATTTCGCGTGAAACGGAACGTTAACAGTGTGAAGTTCGCTCGGTCGTCATGCTAAACAACTTGCCGCTATTTTGTGTAGTGACAACTCCACGCCTGTGTGGGAACCGCGTCTCTGTAGTGTTGAGTGAACATTCCTCTGGTAAGTCTATTTTACGGTGTTTTATGTATTATATTTATATTTATTTAACAATAAAATTGCTCAGTGTGATAATTTATAGCTGTTTCTGTATTATGAAGTAATATTTAAACTGATACGTGGTATGACATTTTTACGTAAAAATAACAGTCCTCTGTACAACAGTCCTCTGGCAATTTATAACACAGAGGACTGTTCAATGTTACAGAGGACTGTTTTATTTGACGTCCGTGTGTGTATTTTATTAATATTCTTTATAGTCTACACTAACTTGTTGCTTGCTGATAGCCTCTTTCTTTCTTACATTGGCTTGTCACGCTAATTCAAGTCTTTTGTTTTCTATTATTATGGATTTTGGAACATAAAATAATACGTACCTAGTAAATACCTGTTTTTAAACCCTTACGATTTTATTAAATATTGAAAGTATGTTTTATTGTTTTAGTATAGTTCTTTGGTGGCGTTGCAGTCACCAAAGAAGGAACCTAAAACCAAAGAGCGGAAATAAAAGAGCGGAAACGAATTTAATGCGGAAACGAAATAAAAGAGCAGAAAGATTAAGATATCAACGGCTAAAAAATGACCCTGTAAAAAGAGAGCAATTGAAGGAAAAAGAACAACGAAACTACCAAAGAAAGAAGGAAAAAGGTACAAGAAAGCCAGTTAAAGATAGGAGTCGACGTGAACACAAAGCTGTGATTAAAGAATGGATAAAGCATTGTGCTACCTATCGCCCAAAAGGAAAATATAGACACACCTCACACTAAACTTACCAAAATGTGTGATATGTCAGAAATCCGCAGAGAAGTAGTCAAAAAGGCGCTATTCGGTGAAGGGTTGAGTGCCCAGCTGAAAGAAAACTACGCTAATTTAAAAAACCTGCAAAGAAAAACAAATATTTGGAAAAGTCGTGTCCGGTAAACTAAAACACAAGTACAAGTTATGGCGAAGCAAAGATAGTTCTATATCTTATAAAACAATTCAGAAGTCAGCGCGTCAATCAGTTTTAGTACCCAAGCTTCGAATTCGTAAAGACAACATTTGATCTGATTGCATAGGCACTGTACGAACCTTCTATGAAAATGATGATAACAGCAGACTTGACTCACGAAAACGAGAATGCCTGACCAGAAAAGGGGTTAAAAAACCGAAAAGATATCTATCAGATAGCACCACAAATTTATACAAGAAGTTTCAAGCTGAACATTTTAAAATAAGCTGCAAAACGTTTTGTCGTCTACGTCCTTTCTGGATCATAACACTAAATGTAAACGAACGTGACACCTGCCTGTGCATGAAGCACGTGAACATTGATCTGAAACTGTCAGCATTACACAGGCGAATAATTTTGGCTTGCAATAGGCACACTGCACTGCTTGAAAAGACATGTTGTAATCACTATGACGAGCTATGTTTGTCATCTGCCAACGCTGTATTGACAAAAATGCTGACCACAGGCATTTTGATGACAGCAAGCCTATTGAATTTGAAAAATTAATAGCTGAGAAACAAACTTACAACGAACCCAAGACCAAGAATGCTTGAACAGTTACCAAATACCTAAAGAAAAAGTTCACGGTTCGCCCTCGAGAACATTAGTTCTACTTCTTCCAAATCCTTCTATTAAGAAGAGCTGCACGAGGATTTGGAAACCTATTATCAACACGAGAGATACATTACCCACCAATACAATGCTATCAAGAAATGCAAACAAAACCTTACCGACGAAGACGCTATCATACATATCGATTTTTCAGAAAATTATTGTTCCAAATACGGTCAAGAAATACAAGCATTCATTGTGGAGGGTCGAGACTTTTGCTAAGTCTGCATACTGTGGTAGTGTATTCCAAAAACTCAATCAAGTCTTATTGTACAAAGGACACACATTCAGAGTCGATGAAAATGATGTTTCTGATGTGTCCTTTGACCAAGTATTAAAAAAGTTGCCAAACCCAGATATTACCCTAAAAGAGAACGAATATTTTATTATTTTAATATACCTGTGCCTGTTTTTGAGAAATAAATCTGCATTGTAAACAAAGCTGATTCTTAGTACCTAAGCTTAATTTTGATTGTAATTATTTTAATTCGGTACTTAGAGAGCTAAGCTCGCAATTTGTTTCTGATAAATATAAGTATTTAAATTATGTATGTTTTACAGTATTCAATAAAGAAGAGAATTTATTTTACATACATTTAATAATTAATATTGAGTTTTTCTTCATTTAAACGTTGACATAAACTGTTCTCTAGGTGGAAAAAACAGTCCTCTGGTAGGCAAAACAGTCCTCTGCTGCATTTTTTTTTCAAAATTGCCTATAATTCGAAAAATAAAGGGAAATTACAATGGTTTTTTGTTCATATGTATTTATATTATAACTGTCTATCGAAATAACATATTATATTTTTAGTTTTCTAGAAAAATAGGGTTGGGACAACCGTCCATAGACAAGTTTCCAGTTAGTAGAGAATGGCCCATTTATTTATTTATTTACATTTTATGCACTTTGTACATCGGCGGACTTAATGCCCAAGGCATTCTCTTCCAATCAACCTTAGGGTGGTATAGAAATATTGTAAGGAAGGTGCACAGAGGTTATATTGACAATTAAAAAATGCAATACATGAGTGCGTATACATACATGAACACATACAATACATATGTCATAAATACACATATAAATATATACATATATACATAAATATACACATACATTTAGATTATATTCGTACACTACGACAACTTAACTGTAGGCTGAGCCAACTAACGATGAGACGATTCTTCAATCTCGTTAAGAAGGAGACTATCATATCATATTGTTACTCTTTCACGAAAAAACTATGGGACGGATTTGGATTAAAACTTTATAGTAATATAGGTTATACATCGGAATAACACATAGGCTACAATTTGTAATAATTTTATGTAATTTTGGTCGTAATACAACGATACTCGGAAAAAATCTGGCCTCTGAGAGTTATCTTGGCGTACGCTGCCTAAACCATTAAAGTTGCACAAAGATGAAGTACCATAGTATTGTTTGTGTATTAAAAAAAATTGTATTTATTTAAAAGGTTCTGTTACGAAACTTAATGTGGCACACTAAATTCCACGCGAGCGAAGCCGCGGGCAAAAGCTAGTATATTATATATTTGTTTCAAGTTTTCTTTCTCCTTGCAGTGATGTTGTCTTGCATATTTTGTCCCTTAGTCACCTCCTATGACACCCATGGGAAGAATAGAGGTGGTGACACAGTATTCCTAAACCATCATCACACGGTGTCTTAATCTGTCACCACACGGCTAGTTACTCAACCGATTTTATTTGAATATCAGTTTTTCCACTGAGCGGTTCGCACCAGACCTCCGCGACCCTGAAGGTGACCTGAAGGATGATCTAGTTGTCAGTAGATTTGAGGACACCAACTTACAACCAATAACGACAGTCATAGTTGTTCATGACAATCAAGACCGACATGACGGTTTAATATGCTCTCTGAGGCACGTGCGCGACACCGCCAACTTCCATACGCTTATAAGCAATTTGTAAGTCCTTATAAGCAAAAATCCAATGACAATTTTTGGCCCGACCCGGGAATTAGCTCGAGACTTCTTGATCAGCATACGCTCACGGCTAGACCAACGAAGCAGACCAAAAGAAAAAAAGTGGGAAAATTGTTTTATTTTTGGTTGTGGATCCATAATACATTGGATATAGGCCATACATACATTGGACCCCAAAAGGATAAAATTATTTCTACATCCTCAGTAACTTTCTTCACAGAATCACCTCATTAAATTTAAAGAAATGCCACTGGACACGGGAAACACTCCGTTAAACTCAGCAATGCAGATGAGATTTTATGATGAGATAGCACTGCTTTAAAATGACAGGACCAGCAACAAAAAATATTATATATTAAAGTGTTGCATTTGTTAGTTAAAAATGTCAGAGGTTTAGTCTTAAAATATGTAATCTTTACCATAATTATTGTTTTTGCGTTTATATTATAATGGTTTATAAATAAGCAACTTAAATTACCGTGAGTTTAACTTGAAAGTAATTTCGGCCTTCCAGCCTGGCATTATGTTTACTTACTTTATTGTCTGTCATTTAACCTTCGTTATTGAGAATTAATAAACATTATCATTAAAACGTGTATAACGTTTAAAAGCACCAAAATGTCATGGCCTACAAGAACAATAATTGCAAATAAAAATAATAATTTAGAAGTAAAAAGATGGAACAAGATTGAGTTAAAATTTATTTTAATTTGGTAAGTATAAATAAGGATTTTAAAGTAAATATATGTCCGCAGCGAATGAAAAAGACACATGTTATGTGAGAAAAATAAAAATTGTAAAATTATACACAAACGACATTCGATAGTATGCATACGTATAACATATATAACACTAAACATACCAATATTTTTTCAACGACCAATATGGCTGCCTATCATCTATGTCTTTTAAAATAAGTCATGAGTATCCTGAGAAAATATTTCAATTTAGGACACTAAAATAAACTGAAGCACTGAGAAAAATTGATCTCGAGAGGATTGTGAGAATTTCAAGGAAAAGTTGAGAGCCGATTTTGTAAGTGTTTGCAGCATACATGCATTATTTGTCACAAATAGCTTTTGTGTAAAAACGTACGTTTCATGTCTAAAGATATAAAATAAAAAACATCATTGCTAGGTGCAAATATTAATCTGAAAGCATCTAATCGATATATGCTTCCTGCCAGAGCACGCAGTTTGTTATTGAAGTAATAATATTACTAATTTATAATAACATTATTTTTCAGTTATATAATAAAATACTCGTAGGTTGAAACAGAAAATCATAGTCACATACGAGCGCAAAGCTAATTAGCAGGTAATGCAGACAGATAAGAAAAAGAGTTCTTCAAGAAAAGTAGTTTTTGGCAATGTTTGCATAAGTTTTTTCGTTTCTTGTCCTTAAATATAATATATTTCGCTACTGCACTACATAATTTTTTTATGTGAAAACACGTACGCTTAGTACTACCGAAAATCAAATTAAGATCTTATGAAAATCATTTTTAATACATGTTACTTAACATTTTGTAACCATTGTAACCATAATTTACTAAGTATTTAAAAACTGTTTATAGTTTATATTATTAACAAATCGGCTGTCCATCTTCAGATTCCGATTGGTCTTTGTCCTTTGAACTTCGAGAATGTATACTTCAGTGCATATATTTTAATATACCTACATAGAAACAACTTAGTCTAGTTGTTTCTGATTCGTCAAACATCTATCGTGATCACAATTTCATTAACTAATGAGCTGCTAAAAGAAGTCAACCTACACAAATACCAAAGTACTCAAAAAGACCTACACATTCTATAGTATGAACTATCAGTACGTATAAATTTCGCAATGCGCTTACGCATATAATAAACACACTTGATCAGCTTATCTACTCTAATTTCAACCAAACCATATCCATGCAAGTCATAGATTAAATACTCAGACAATCAAATCATTTTTAACTGGAGTAATTGTAAACAAATGGAGCGACCCACGTGCAGATGTCAAACAGTGAGACGAAAGCCCTAAGTTCGACTAGTTGCCTCGCCACTGTGACGTCAATTGGCACGTATATACAGATTACGTAAAGTTTGCTAATTAAGGGTTCCGTGTCTATGGAAAAAGTAGTTTATATTGCACAGTTTATGAAAAAATTAAAGAATTTAAGTAGCTTATAGGTTCTTAGGAGTTGGAATTTTAAAACGTGTCTTTTCAAAGGTGTTCTCAATATTCTTATTCGCAATGTCTTGCAGTTCTTTCTTACATATACAACTTCACTTTCACATTTAATGTATGTAAATGTACTAATCGAATAAATTAAAAAAGTATTACACGATCAACCTTTTAATATAATAATATATTTTATTTTGCTTTAAACATGGTATACAAAGGTGATACAGTTAAAATTTTTATTAAGCAATCTTTAAAAAGAGAAGCTGATAACCAGTGGGCTCTTTTTGTTTTGTGAGAAGAGTCAATTTTGTACTGTACATTATATCTAACGTCACTATGCTACTGAAATCATAGAAACTATATAATAGAAATGGCACCCGAAGAATTGCAAGTTTCACAAGTGTATTATCTAATTATGATTCGTCGTTAAGTTGATAAAACAAATGTTGTTGGCAAACTCAAAATATCTATAGTATATATCAAACGTGCGTTTCGACAGTACATTGACCCTCAACATGTCTTTATAATCCTTTGTAAATAAATGTCATGACATTATAATTATAAGTATTATATTATTTACCATGTGAATGTAGAAGTAATAATGCCCACAAAGTGCAATGATATAACAGGCAGGTCAACCACAGAACGACCTTGGTATTTAATTCTTTTATATTATTGCATGTATATTTTAGTAGTAACATTTATACTTTTCACTACTTCATAGAATCCAATTCAATAATGATTATAAGGCCATATCTACAATTGAAAACTTTAACAACATTGTCACGGGGCGTCTTAACGAATAGGCATATTAAGTAAAAGAATTCAGAACATGAAAAAACGTTAAACATAACAAAACTTAATTTAGCTATAAGTTACTTTTTTTTTAACACTCAATATAAACAACGTTTAAAAAAAAACAAAGAACGGGCGATGTAGGCGAAGGAACAGGGTATGGAATATAAAATTTTTCAACTGTGAACCTATCGGAGCAATTACTACGATAAAGTGGAATAATTGAGTGAAGGACAATTTTATGGGTATCTAACATTCATCAATTGTGTTGCCCTACGTAAAAGAGGTTTTTAAATAACAACACAAGTGTGGATTCAACTTTATTATTATAATAGCAACACAATCGATACGGCATCAACTCCCGACCTTGCTTGGTAGTTTTGATCACGACTTCGCACACCTGCGGACTTCAAACTTTACTACGATTGGTTCTCAATATTATAAGTCAACCCAATAAGTATCCATTAATTAGATGTCAAACTGAATTCGAACTTTTTTCAGGGGCGTTTCAGCTTGTAGACTTTTAGAACTGTGTAAAATGGCTTAGATATCGGTAATTTTAAAATATTTTACAGAAAAATAGTCCATCACGATGCGTCGCTTGCAATTGTCAGTTCCATTTTTGTATTTCCTTTTGAAAATAAAGTAATCTATTTATTATCTAACTTTTCGAATGGTAAATTCAATGTCAGTCACATTATACATACGATCAATATAATTCTGTTCAGAAAAGTACTAATATATTCATTGATAACACAAATTTTCACTTTAAATGGGTTTATTATTTGTGTATGTTTTACTAATACTATTTAATGTTAATAACATTGTACATCGCGGCTATTTAAATACCTACTATATATTTACTATAATATCTATATCTAGTTTTAATACGATCGCATCTCTGTAGGGTCAAAACATAACACTGAATATAACATACATACACACATAATTGTTTAAACGTAAAAACAACTTATTCAATATAACTCATATATTTGTAAATTCTCTGTGACATAGTTTCTCTGTCACAGTTAATATCTATAATATCTGTACGGAGTAAAAAGTGATGTTGCTTTTGTTTTTATACACGTAGGTTCTGTAAAATACAGACAGTAACAGTATCAGACTTTAATGCGGTTTTCATCAATAGAAAGTGTGATTGTAGAGGAAGGTTTACATATATAATACATGCAGAGATCAAAGAAAAATCGAGAATCTCAATGATTTCCGTGCGAAGCCGGTGCGGGTCACTAATTTCTAACATTGTGGAAAGTGCTTTAGCTCATTAACAACTAAAGAAACAGTTGTAAACCAAAAACGGTGCAGAGATACGTCACACACATTCAGAGGTACATCGCTCCCCTCTTTCTTAGATTTGCGATCAAGGAAGGATGTGAAACGAATTCCTTTAGTCCGGTTAGGCCAACTCCGATAACGTTATCTTTTTCTGAGTAGAACCATATCGAGTCCAGTTTATGAACCATTAAATAATGTTAATTTTTGTATTGTTATTGCCGTATAAGGATTATGTTATGAATGTTTCCCATACGGTACATTTCCCAGAAGAAATTTCAATGAAATGTGTACTAAGACTGCGTTCTGAGAAGAAAAGGAAACGATCTTGTACCAAGCGAAGAAATGTCATTACAGACAAATTCAAGTAGCACACCGAATACCGAATGTTTTTAGAAAAATATCAGCCAAGTGATAAGAGCACGCGAGGCTGAGAGTTAAATATTCAAGATATTATCCATTTATCATTTTGTTTTAAAGATTGCTCTTTTGCCATATATGATCATTCCCTGATAGAGGATAACACTTTACATCTATTAGGTTTGTTCTTGGTGGCATAGTGATAGGTTACTGTGTTGTTTTATTCTCGAACAAAAGTAGTTGCAAAACGGCTAAAATTCGTAGGTCTTTTTGTGACATAAATTAGTAAAATGATTTGAAGTTTTTTTTAACCTCACAGTCGTGCTCAAGCATCTAGAAAGTCTAGATATCTGTGCTCTAGGTGAAATATGATGTATTCTGTCTCCCAAACCTGACTTGATCTAGGAATATGAAACTATTGATGTGTTACAAAATAACAAACTTGTAATTCCTAAAATGCACACGTTACACAGGCGCAGTTTAACTTAGTTTTCACAAGCAGATTTGATCTTACACGTTATGCGGTTATCATGCACTCAATTATCACTTAACACCATCTAACCCATGCATCGTTTATACCACGAAATGGCATTCCAAGCCTTTTACTGCCCTGGTTTTGCTTCTACTACGCGTCACGTGATCTTTGAAATTAGATGTTGTGATAGTAAAACACCTGTAAAATATGATTTCAAATAGTTTTTTTAGCAGATAGTTTTTTTTAGTAGTAAAATTTTACATGTTGCAGCAATTATAAGAAAGATTCATTTTCTGCATCCTTAAGTTTATAGTTTATATTACTTTTAACATAATCTCATGATTGTTAGAGAAGAAAGGATTTACTCTCATTTTCACGCAGATGTAACAGTGGCTCTGACTAACAGAAATAGTTTAGCTTACTTTCAGACTTTCAGGATAGACTAGATACTTTTTTATATTCCATCTTTTGGTACAGTTAGATTGCTACTCATTTAACAACCATATATCTACCATGTTAACTGTTTAGTAAAGACGATAGATATGAAAAGTACAGTGACACCAATATTCTTAAAGCTATGACTTTTTTTACGATTAGTGCGACACACTCATAATAATGTAATTGCGTTAGAATTTCTCACAATAATAAACTTGACATTGATAAAGTTTCACACAATTGACGATTACAAGCGATCATTATGTGCTATCTGCAAGCGATTATGAAACAACATCATTGTCAAACAGTACAGCTGTGTTGATTGATATACACAATGTAATGATTGCTCGGATTTGCATGAGAGATATGTCGGACGCTTGTCGTGAATTGAACGCTGACAATTTGGCAAATTGTTTATGAAATTGCTTGTTTTGCTAATGCAAGGTCTTGCAATATTCTATATTATTTTTGTAATTTAATTTTTACTAGATAAACCCATATTCACGGTAAAATAAAATGAATTCATAATTTCACATCAACTCGTTACATCACAAAGGGACCACTTACAATCTTTTGTACACACAAATTTACTAATAACTTTGTTTACACTAACTTATATTATAAATGCCGTCTCAACATTTACTTCTTCAAATAACATCAAACTGCAGTTAAAATTTGTATCCCAAATTAAATTCGTACTGTACTTACAAGTACCATAACTTGTTAAGAAGAAAGGTTTCTTTCATCTCAGAGGTTAATATACCCATTAACAAAATATAATTCCATAACAATGCAGCAAAAAATATAGCAAATTACTGCCTAAACATTAATTCATTACAAAGCTCCGCCTCCCGAAGAGAACGTTCTTACAACAAGAATCGTGACTGGTCCCGAACTTCGTTAATTAAACTGTGAAGTATGAACCCGTGAACAAAAAACAAAACTAATTTCGTGTCAGAAAGTAGGACATTTTTGGTTTCAACTGGGTTAAAGAGTATAGAGACGGATTAATTAGCCTCGAGCTTCATTACACAACTAAAACATGAAATAACAACTTATAAAATTTATAGAACCGTTTGTAGAGTTTATGTACGCTAATGTTGCTAATGATTTTTCCAATGAAAATTTTCATTACTTTATGTTATTAAGCTGTGAATTTAATAACGTTTCACTGTGATCAGAATTTTTAACATCGTTAATCAATTAAAATATACATGCTTTATATAATTTAACAGTTATTATCTATTTAGGTAGTGATCATCAAAGAAAGTCACCATCCATTACGCAGAAAACAAACCAAATTGCATATATTATTCTGTAATAATCAAATACGATTATAAACGTTGTACTGCAACTAGTTACCTTAACATTCTGCATGTATATGAAGTAGTAAAAGTAAAAATAAAAATAAGGCTGACAGTGCTCTATTGTATATAATGGTGAGTTTGTCATCATCCAACACAATAATTATCGAATACGAATATACGAACATTTAAACCATGATCCTGAAATTTTGGTTATTGATTCATCATCATCATCATTTCAGCTGTAGGACATCCATTGCTAGACATAGGCCTCACTCAAGGTTCTCCAAAACAACCGCTTCTCATAAATCGTTTAATAAGTTTTGATATGTTCAAATAATTACGAGGGTATTTGTATTAGGATAGAAAAGCAATTAAGTAAGTAAAAAAGTAGTATTTCTATTAGTAAATACTAAAAATACTGTTTGATATTCTAGTTTAATTATTCCCAAAATAAATTGTCTTATACGTAACCGAGGCCGAGGCTCAGGTCAGGGGATTTGAATACACTTTTTATTTTAATATTTTATCATAAATTGAGTAGTTTTAAGAAATAATTATCTTACCTGTGTAGATTTTGTACAGCGAGTCCAACAATCCTTGCATCATCTTGAATTATTATTTATGCACTTATTACATCACAAAACACTTAACATATCAATACTGATCCGTAAACATGTACTACTGAATAACATCGACTTCACAATCTTCGAAAATAACAAGCAGCGGCAAATACTCAGATACTTGAAATTGAATGGTCAACCAGACAGCTAATTAGTTCCACATCTTCTCAAAATCAGATCTATTGTATTGAAAAAAGATATGAAGTTATAAACAAGATACATCTGAAGGTGAATGACCTGATAAACAACACGGTGGCCAATTTAAAGTAACGGTTATTTCTGATCTTTATCATCAATCACATTTTCGTAAGAATCTCTTAGCAGTTACTTTAATGGTACAAATTACACCTAAGGATATATAAAATAACACCTAAGGACAAAAGAAATCTGATCTAGTTATCGAATATTAAGAACATAACAAGGCTAAGTGTCTAAACATAACAAAAGTAGGTACACATCAGAAATAAGTAGGTATTGATATCTCGTAAGATAAAACTGACCTCGGTGACTATTCAATATAGGAAAACTAATGCTTGATTTTATATTCAAGGTTTTTAATAGATGTTACGCCCACAATTCTGATAAAGAGAACTGACCCGAAGACTATTTTATATACATGTTGTTATA
The DNA here is from genome assembly GCA_949316085.1 of Hypercompe scribonia. NCBI lineage: Eukaryota > Metazoa > Arthropoda > Insecta > Lepidoptera > Erebidae > Hypercompe > Hypercompe scribonia. The sequence continues at coordinate 5,000,747 of OX438972.1, read as the reverse complement.
GGCAGGCACTTGGTGAATTATATTGCAACAGGTCTAATATTATACGACTATACTAATATAATACGACTTTGTCTTCGAATATGGGTCAAAAAGTACTCTTTGTAGAGTTTATCATCAATAAACATGTTCACAAGAAATTTTTAGAGGTAACATATTCCGAGACTTGAGACGTATTTTGCAAGGTTTATGATAATTACAATTGTTTTACGTTAATGTATTAGCTTTGGAGACATGGATTCCATGCAGTTAAAGTAAAATATGTTAAAGGTTTTCTTTACTTCATGTAAAAAGCATACTTAAAATTTAATATTTTTGGCACCTGTTCGCGTATACAAAATAAATTTTACTCGTATTTCCTACGATCATTTATCATTTCTCCACTATGACTTAACGAGTTTTAAAAAATATTTAGGTACTATTATTTAGAAAAATCTGTTGGCATTAGAATACTAAAAATCATCCACACTAAACATTATGTACTAAAACACAATGGTACCTAAGTAAAAATGTTAACTTTAAATTTAAAGTAAATGATCGTCCACGATGTCGTAATTTGTCGTTTTATTCGTTTGTCGAATTCAAGATAAAAATGATAAACAACAGTTATCTCAAACACAAATCGATAAAACTAGATAATCAGACATTCCCAGTGCATATATAATATTTTAGCCCTCTCGAAGTTTCTCTTAGGTTGAAACGTTTTGCTTGACCGAGTTTTGCACAAAACAAAGCATAGCGATTGATACAGCCACACCGAACTCTGAACAATATTCTCGTCAAACTGTAACATTGAGCCATCAGTAAAAATAGATTTTTCTCATACATTAAGTTATATGAAGACACTAATGAGACAGTTACACAACTATGCGAGAAATGATGTATAAGATAAACTAAACCTTAAAAATCAACGCAGTCAATCAGTTAGATTCATTAGAAAATCAGACACAAAAGTCTGTTTTAAAGATATTCGCGTATACAGAATAATGTAAAAGATACTCCATCTTGTTGTGTTTTCTCATAGAATTAACATACTATTTAACTCGTACAGTCGAATACAATTGCTTAGAAATCACCATTACTGACATACTTAGCCGTCTCAGACACACTCCTAGTCTTTTTGTTGAGGAACTAAAGACGGATAAAATTAGAATTTCAAATGCATTCAAACGCTGTAATTCATCTTCTCTGCGACATACAGTAAAATTCTACAAGACCAAGTTTATAAAAACTACCGTCAGGTTAACCATGCGAAAGAAATTAAGAGTCAAATCTCTACGACAGATAATTATTTTTTTGAAAAAATGCAAGGTGCCGTCTGCGTGTATTTAAACAGTCTCTGAACAAAAATGCCAAATTTCTACTATATCACACCATTGCTTTTGTAGAGTCTTACATTCGAAAGTAAATTGTATACTTTTCCTGTTAAGTTAAATACGAAACCAGCTTCAAAGAACACACAATTCGCACTTGCTTTACAACAAACTCGTCTATTTATCATAGACGATGTTGATGTCACAAGCCAGGTCACTTTAGAAATTATTTGCACTCGCGACGAATAACCTTTATTTTGAATAAAACTTCAAATCTAAGCTAGCCAGGGCCTTCGATGTTAACCACTAGCAAAAAGTATTGTCGGTTTGCAAGAGTCGATGAGGGCGGGCGCTCATTGCGAATCGCGCGCCCGCGCCGTCCGCGGTCTGCCGCACCGCCGCCGCCACTGGCGAACCGGGATTATTTATAAATTCATACAGACAGGGGGTCGTAGAATTTTGTACGTCGTTCTATGACAAAGCTAATGACTGCACCATGTCAAACCGGAAACGCACCGTCATCTCGAGATGTCCGACGTCTTCGTCAAGTTTTTACTATCAATTAACGAAAAACAAATGCTTACATTATTATCGATATTTATATGCACATTTGCAAATATTTGCATATTTCTTTTATTCATATTCATAATAAATATGCGAGTCTGTGGCCTGCGATTCGTTTGTCAAGTTCTAAAGTAAATATACTTTAGAACTTGATGGCCCACTCTGTGATCTACTCATGCTTTCCATCAGACGGAGTAGAGTTATTTCGGCAGCTAATATAAAAAAGAACAATAGAGAATCTTGAGGCATTTCTAATTTATTTAACGAGCTGTCGACGATGAACTGATGAGGTAAATTTTATTTAAATGCAAAAGTGCTTTAAAAGTATTAAATTATTTTGAAGGAAAAACGCACTCACACTATCCGTTTATAAAAAATACCTACTTTTATGAAAATTCGTTACAATAGTCAACATCTTTTGTTTGAATATTCCCTATGACAATAACAACGTTCAACCTATGGTGATTTTTCTATATTAAGATTATTATTTTAGTTTTAGTAATCATTACAAATATTTTATTTTTAAATATCGATACAAAAGACAACATTCGCACTTGCTAGACACTTTTTTTCTGACATACGAGTAATTCGGCTTCATTCAATTGTAACATACTCATAACACATTTCCAACCAGTTTCAATTAGCGGTTTGCCGCCTACACAGACCGTGAAATCAACTCCAAAAACCCATTTCGCAATACAAACGTACCTAACTAAAGAATTTTCCGACATCTCTGCCGTCGCCGCCCACCTGGACAGGTGTCTTGCGTTAGCTCATAAGATGATGTAGTTTCGACACGTGACACGTTTTAAATTCTGAATTATGTCATAAGTAACAATTACATAACTAATGGTTATATACATAGATTTTAAAATGGTGTCAAAACCTGGATCACGACTACTTGTTGCAAACCATTTACAAACGTGAGACAAGAGGCCCAATGAACGCATAATTCAGCAAGTATCTCGAAAACAGGTCGCTCAAAGTTTGTGTCAGTGGCACAGAGTATGCAAGGCGCTATAAAATTTGGTATTCCTACAGGATCTGTTTATGGCCTGGGATACATGACATACGTGTTGTCAGCAAAAAACTAATGTATATCTTGTATTATTGTACAGTTGGATACATATGGACTTACATTCCTAACACATTTGCAGATTTGCTGATAAGGCTGCGAAAATTAGTTACAGATAACAATACAGTGCTTAAATAGAGATCACTTCAAATGATTTAAAATGTGTAAGTTACTTCCGGTCCATCTTAAAGTTACCTTAAATATTTTAATTACACAACTTAATAATCAAGACACGAGCAAGCAAGAATAAAATTTAAGGTACATACATATATACCCTTTCTCTGGCCAAAAAGAGGTAACTTGTTTTTTCCGAAAATTCCGAATTACTCTGGTAAACGAACAAGAAGCTGTGCAGTATCGCTCCTGTTCAATGAATTGCCTCCAGATTTAATAAAAGAAGTAGAATCAAAATATTAATTTAAAAATAAACTTACAGCATTACCTCTCGTTATGTCCATAACTAATACCTTACCTTCCTTTATTTTTCCTTTACTCAAAGTAAACATAGTCTGCTAATGAACTTGACACAGTAATTTAAAAACCAATTTTGTATTTTAAAACATTACATTACGTATTCTAAGTGAAAACTTCTGCTGACAAACTGTTTTACAGTTTGGCAGACTTTTAATTATGTGAAATATGTATTACAAATTTCAAAGAAATAAATTAAAAATATATTTAGATATATACATATAATACTAGCTGCATCCGCGATTTCGTCCGCGTGGAATTTTTTTATAATTCCAAAATTCTAAAATGTAAGTAAGCCTAAGTTATTCCCTATAACATTAGCTAACTGTCAGTGAAAGTCCCGTGGAAATCGGTGCAGCCGTTCCACAGACTAGCCGCCACAAACAGACAGACAAAAATGGTAAAAATGTAATTTGATGTATCTATCCTATGTATATTCATATGCATGTAATAAAAAGCGGTTATTTCAATATTACAAACTGACACTCAAATTTTATTTATATGTATAGATAATATTCGCTTTTAAAGATCAAGAAGTGCTGATGATGAACTATTAACCTGTAACAGAGGTTCTGTTGTCTACTTTGTCTTATCGTTGATTTATTAAAAGGCAAAAGAAATTTGTAACATTTTGGTAAGAGTCCCCAAATGTTCGATGTCCTATGTGTGCTACTGGTCTTAGATTCGCACATGCATTATATTTATATATCCATAATTACCTATGACAAGGTTACAAATAAATCACATGGTCTGTTTTTGGATATGGCTAAATTTGTCTCGTATAGTAACAGTCGAAAGAAAGTCAATATAAGGTACTAGACAGTAACTCACTATGGGTCTGGCCAGAAAATTGTGTAGTTGTAAATTATAATCTTAAGTGGCAGGAGGTGGGGGCATATTGCATTCAGAAACGATGGCCGATGGGGCCATAAAGTTTTTGATTGGCGATCGCGTTCTGGAAAACGTAGATTTGGTCGGCCCCTCACAAGATGGTCTAACGACCTAGTAAAAGTCGTGGGAAGCCGTTAGATTCGGGCAGGACAAGACTGGCTGTTATAACCAACCTTAAGGGAGGCCTATATCCAGCAGTGGACGTTTTTGGCTCAAATGATGAGAGAGTAAAACTAGCTTCCAAGCACATACCAACCGATATTTCAATAGTAGTGATATAATTATTGATTGCTTAATTGACGAAAAAAAGATATACCACATTAAAGGCATTTAATATAAGTTATACGAAAATGTATCAGGAACAGTTAAATGTAAATCGAAATTTCTCGAACAAAACGAAGCGGCATGTCATGAATCATCTACAGTAGAATACAAAAGACTCAGTGTTTGGCACTGTTTCGTATTCATTCTAAATTTCTGACAAATGACGGCTATAATTAAGACCATCACTTTGCACTATGAAATGTCAAATAACTAAACAATTTAGTAGTAGTTTTCTGTTTACAACACTAATTTATACTAAAAAGTAGTAAACAATAACAAAATTTCTCGATAGTTACTGCTATGCATTATTGGGTACTTCAATATTGCCGCTTTGCCTTATATTCTCTCGTTCTGGCATGGAGCTCTTCCGACTCACGTACTCAATACCAAAAGTAACACAAAAGCTATACACGAGTAACGTAACAGTGCCTGTAGCCAGGTGTATTGTTACATGCTTTTATCCTGTAAATATACTTACTACTACTACTACTACTAGCTAAAAGCTTTAATACATATGTGTACACACATATGAAACAAGACACGGAAATTAAAAGTAAAGACGTCAGATTTCGTAGTTTTTCCTACTTTGCATAAGTAGATTTTTAGATTTGGATAAAACAAAATTCAAAAGTCAAAAAACCGGTAACGTATTAGCACGATAAAAAACTTTAAAGTTATAGAGTTCTGTAATATTTGGAGTTTGACTTTTTTTTCTGCTAGTGTGATAACGGCGTCTTGTCAGACAGCAATGACGCCCAGCTATTTGTATTCCTCGAGCATTCATTACGAAGTATTTACGATTTTAGCTCGGTTCGGAACAGCTGCCGACACTGACGTGGTTCCATTATGAACTTTATTATTGATCGTAAACTATTGTTTGAAATCTTGTTCTCAGACGTAATACTAATTAATGTTTCTTCTAAGTTTCAAAGTAGACTTTATTCTTGGTACAAAAGTCTAAAAATAAGGTGTAATGTATATTATGTAAAAGTAGGACACGGTAAGGGTCTTACTTTTTGCCTGCATACGGTTTGCTTGCATAGTTACACCCGTCAGATAAGCTCGAGCTAATCAGAGTACATACACGCATCGGTAAACCTGCCCCGTAGCCAAGTTGACATTCTACAAACGTAAACGTTATAAGGAAACAAGCAAACATATTGGACTGACGTGTTTCAGCGATAATTCACGTAATCAAAACAAAATATTAGCCAATAATATAAGAGAATAGAGACGTTAGTAAAGAAAGAGAATTGACACGAAAACTTGCATCTTGGCTAAGGGGTTATTAAAATTTTCAGTTGTAGTCATAGCTCCGGCAGCAGATCTCGACGGTGTCTCCTCTCGCAATCACCGGACGCCTGTACAGAAAAGATACCCAGACACACTTAATTAGGTATGGCAACCTGCACAGTTGTGCAACATACACACTCCGGTTAACCTGTAAAATCACAAACCTGACAGATTCGCCTACCTTAAAAACTAATATATACTCTACAAAATAAAACCATTTTATCAACAAGATTAAATTATATTACTCGCTTAGATATTGATTATTTTTTGGATAGGAGTGTATGTTAGAGATTAACAACGAGTAAAAACGTTAAATCAACATTAAAATTTATCTATTTTTACGCAAAATTTTCTTAAAGAGGGGAACATATAATTCTCTTAACATATTGTTACAGATTTTTTTTATTAATTATAGAAACTGTAAAAGTGAAAGTAAGCTTACTTTCGCCCTAAAGTACGGTTATCGGCTTTCATTCGCCGAAAGCAATCTTGTTTCCGTTTAAACGTCATCATTTGTTCGCGAGCCTTCACTCGCTCTTTGTAGCCTGGCCAGTCTCTTGAATCACAATCTTTTACAACCAATCTGTTTTTCCAAACGATATCGATGGTTAAATAAAGATTTCGACTCCTACTACATTTACAATTTATAAACATTAAAGGCTATTAATAGGTAAGGAAGATAAACAACATGAACGTAAATGAAGTTATTTATTAAACATGGGGGAATGTTATTTAATAAAACACGTTTGAGCTTCACAAAGTTAATAGAAATTATTGTGCATGCATTACTAAATTATATAGGTAACTTTAACAGATCAGATCAAAGCGTATTGTTATAGTTTTCGATAAAATTATATTTTCAGTTTCGATTTATTACACTATTGCACTATTACACTATTGTAATGGATACAAGAGAAGTCTTTAAATTAAGAATGTGAGGATGGAGTTTAATTAATCAATCACGGAATTTAAGATGTTATGACGCAATCGTAACAAAAACTAACTATATTTCATCACATATGTCAGGTAAAATGCTAAAGCTGCTTCACATCAGTCTTTTGCCTTCCAACACAACATAAATACACGTCAGCTTTGTTGATCGAAACCTCTAGTTTTGTTTATTTAGAACACTTTTCTATCAACCCGCCTTTAATTGTATAGTGTATTTTAGAAGCTATTTTCAATTTTCGAGAAACTATAAAGGTGTAACAAAAATAATTACCGGCGAAACAGTATTGAAGGAAGGTGGTGTATGTGTCAAGTCATTCAGCTCCCTTTAATATGCTTGAGATGGAAGAATGCTGGCGAGTACGTCATGCTTTTGAACGGTAGTAGATCGGCACTGGTTATTTTCTATTATTTAATAGTAGGTGACAACTGAAGCACATACCGACACATATTTTTTTTTATCAATAATTTAGTAAACTGTTAGTTTAAGAATCTAGACAATAACGCTAAGGAAGCCAAAATATAAATACGTACATAATGTACAAATCCAAATTTTATTAAATATAATTCTAATAATAAATTCTGATTAAAGAAAATACATAGTACTTTTTAAAAGATTATTTAAATAATTGTCTTTCATCTTCTAAATTATTTACCTGCTACCCATTTTTATATCATATATTTATATATATTTGTGGTTTATTTATTAAATTCAGAGAGAAGTTAGTAAATTGTTTTACGGAGAACTTTGTGAAACTGAAATTGTGAATTTCTTTGCAGATGGGTCTGTTGATCGAACAGTTAGTGACCCTGGCTGTTAAGCCGTAGGTTCTCTGTGTACTACGCATGACAAATATTATTGAGTGATGAACCCCATCATTTGTTCCGTGTCTGGATTTAATTTTACAACAATATATTTTATAACTGTAAATGGTGCTGCTGTCGGTGTTGTACCTTGGGTAAACTCTTAACCTTGGCCGGCACAACTTCGATCAGGAGGCCGATTGGAGGATTCGTCTGGGCTGGGTAGCATACTGGAAGCTGTATCACATCTTCGAGTCGCTGATTCCACAATTATTAAAGACCACTGTATTTGACCAGTGCGTCCTACCCGTAATAACAAACGGAGCTGAGACGTGGATACACACCACTGGACTAGTCCACAAGTTTATAGCAGCTCAGCGTGCGATGGAGCGTGCGATGCTTTGTGTTTCTCTTTTATCAGAGTTTATTAGTTCTCTGTTCAATGACAGAGAACAGAAGTAACTGACATCGCACGAAGAATCAATGCACTGAAGTGGAAGTGGGCGGGTCAGTTTCACTTTTTCCTTCATGTTGTATATGAAACGTGGAAAGTTGGGCAGATCACTATTTAATTTGAACTTTCAACAATGATAGATACCTAGTAAGTGTGCCAATAGTTTACATAAAGCATTTTTTTTATTGTGGAGTACTAGAGTGCAGACCACGATTGGGCAAACGTAATGTAGGGCGCCCTGCGGTGCGATCCATCGACGACTTGAGGACTGGCAGCGGATGGATGTAAATTGCCTAAGAGCGGGATGGTTGGCGCTCTTTGGGGATGACTTTCGTTTAGCAGTGGACGGCGATAGGTTAATTTGACATATTTTATAAAAAAAAATAGGAAGTATACAGGAAGTTGCAGCGAGTTTATCTATTGATCGCTTTATCTTCTATAATCTATCACTTTAGTCACATAGCTATATTTTCAGATAATAAATTTTAAACACCGGGTGCGTCGAGAGGAAACGGAAGCTGTGGATGGTGAAGCAGGGAGCCGCCCAGAGACGGAGGATGACAAGTTCAGGACTTCCGAGGACTTGATGAGCTACTGCTTACATATTTATGTATTGAATTCATGTTAAAGTTGTGTCTAATAAATCGCAGTAAGCGATAAGACGACAAATTGTTATATCTACAACTTTGTAACTTATCTTTTATTCTGATTGATAAGTAAACAATAAAGGTTTATAAATAAATAAATGAGCGATCTCTATTACTTAAAAAAATGATCATAAATATTATATGTACATATTAATATTCTGAAAACTATTATTTAAACATCTTACTATAACTAAACCAAGAAGTGTAAGTAGTCAACGGATACAATTACCAGTGACAAATGAAAATTGAACACGCGTGCGCTCGCTTCCTTTATGATCTCATGCGCAAGCGCAAAATTGTACCATTTCGACAAACTGTACCATTTAGGGAGTGATATTTAGGTCACTCCAATTGCGGCAGCAGTATTTAGATGAGGATGTATTAGTTTTAATAACGGGCCCTTTCATTGGCATGATGAATTGAGTTGCAGTAATCTGATACTGTCTGAAGAGTGATGTTAAATGATAAGGTTTCAATTTTAATTGGTGATATTCTTCGTGTGTACTACAAAATTACAATGTTCTGCGTATGGTTTTAAATATTGCGGTTTTAGGACATGATTTAGTCCAAAAGCCATAAACAATGAACTTGTATGAAATATGACTGAAGAAATGTGAGAAATTTGAGAGAAAGCATTAGAGGGCTACCTTAAAAGACTGACAAAAGGTTGAAGCAGTGCAGTTGACAATTGCACGCAAATGTAAGAACGCCACTAAACTACAAGGAAACCGAGGAGTTGTAGAATTTAGATTGGTACGTTTACGTACGTTACGTTTGTACTGTGTTTGTAATGTCCACAAGGTGAGTTTTGTATGTTTCCGGTTAATACACCAAGCTTATACACGGGGGTACTGTATATAGAACCAATAGGTGTATTTAAAATAGATTTTCTGGGAAAATTGACCGGTAAACTGACGGTTAACGTTGTTTATGAGTTCATGTAATGGAGATGATGAATATTTAAGGTAATACATTACTACTAATATAACAAACTTTTGATATATTTTTATACAAGTTAAGTTATGAAAAAGGGAATTCTAATTAAATAGATATCTGTCTCTTTCTAATTTAAGTCATAAGCATTCTTTGGCACACAGTAGCGCTCAAAAGTATTTTGACAACTCAATTTTATTCCATATCACAAAAAATGATAACAAAATTGTTTCCAATCAAAGATTATATTTGAAGTAATGATACGTTTCACAAATTAAGACACTTAAATGTAATGTATTTTTACACAAAAAGAAAACATAAAGAAAAATTATTTACGACATTGCTCAAAAGTATTTTGACAAGGCAAGATTTTTATTTTATAAAATAAAAAAGAAAAAATTTTGATATTAACTATTAGTATTTTGTTGCATATCCATTAGCCTTCAAGACCGCTTCACAACGCGCCGGCATCGAGTCAACTAATTTCTGCAAACGATCAATGGGTATTGGGCTCCATTCGTTACTTAGTGCTTCATATAAAGCATTTTTATTTGAATAGTTTCGACATCTTACGCGGCGATTCAGTTCTTCCCAAAGATGCTCTATCGGGTTTAAATCGGCACTTTGACTTGGCCAGTCGAGAATTTTGATTTTAGCGAGTTTCATGAAGTCGTTGACATGTTTCGATTTGTGCTTTGGGTCATTGTCTTGTTGAAAATACCAACCAGGTGCCATATTTGCTTTAGCATAGGGTAGCATTTGTTGTTTTAATATATCTGCGTACATAAAGCGATCCATAGTACCTTCTATCCTAACTAAAGGTCCGACTTCGCGGCGAGAAAAGCATCCCCAGACCATAATAATTCCACCCCCATGCTTTACTGTGAGTATTTGAAATCTAACATCAAATCTTTTGTTTACAGGACGTCGCACGTACCGTATACCATCAGATGACACTAAATTAAATTTGTTTTCGTCACTCCACAACACCATTTGGACCAGTCTGAACTCGTCCATAATCTGAACCGTTTCGTAAACGCAAGGCGCAGCTTCCTATTCCTTGCATAAATTAAAAGTTTCTTACTTGGACGTCGTCCATGTAATCCGAAGTCCTTTAGTCTGCGTTTTACAGTTGAAACGTGTAAATTCACGTCGTAATTTTCCTGTAACTCGTTTTTTATTTGCACAACCGTTTTTCGGACATCACTTGTCGATAACCTTTTTATCAAATGGTCTTCCTAAGTGGATGTTTTTTTCGGACCGCCACCTCGAGTCTCATTTTCAATAGTTTTACGTTTATTATAAGCTTTGTTCCACGAGCTAACAAGTTGTCGTGACACTTTAGAACTTCGAGCAACTTCTGCTTGCGTCATTCCACTTTGAAGGGCAGTTATCACGGCATTTTTAATATCATTTAAATATTCTTTAATCTTAGGCATGTTGACAAATGCGGAGTAATTATACCTTATAGACAAAAATATATGCAGTGTGAGTAGAACCGCTGCCAGCAAGGAACGAATGGTTGTCAAAATACTTTTGAGCGCATGTATGGACGTGTTTTGTTTTTAACAAAGAAAGAAAACAAACAAGTTCCAACTTGTAACTCACAGAGGATGAAATACATCATAAATAATAATATAAAAAATACTAAAATTATTTTGAAGTACTCAGTAAAAAGATAAGTGCAAAAGTAGTCTTGTCAAAATACTTTTGAGCGCTACTGTATATCCCCTTAGAGAAAACTAAATAAAACTAATTACTTAAAACATATTGACCATTGTAGTCAGATTAATGTTAGTAGAGACTATATAAAATCACATTTTAAGGTAACCCCTTACTGAGCACACATAACAGTTCCCTTTTTCAGAAACAGGATTTTTTGTAATGTTACCATCTTGTCGGACTTATCTCTAGTGAATTTTAAATTTTGACAGGAAAACCGGTTCTACCTTTTAAATACACAATTTTACACGCTATATTGTTCTTAGCGTTTCGCCTTTGTCCTTGACAGGTGTCTAAGTTTCTAAAGAAATTTGTCTAATCCACGTTGGCTTATATAATAATTAACTAATTTGCCGTCCAGGAGAAAAACAGGTTTGGAAGGGCCAATGATGTAGCCTAACGAATGATTAAAAATTAAGTATAGTACAAAAGGGGTATATAATACAAATAAGTTCATATTCAAAAAGTCATACTAAGAAGTTAACATTTTATTCATTTGCTATAACCTCCCATTAAAAATATTATTTAATTTCTAATAAAATCTTCTAAGACCATAAACTTAGTCCACATGCTATAAAACATAACCACTCATAACTTAATACTTAACATAGTGTAAGAAGGCTTAGAGGGCATTCCTCCCTCAAACTGGCGGGTATGTTGCGGTCACAATGGGAGCGCTGGCTCACGTCTTTATTAGCCATGAATGGCGACGGCAGTAAACAATTCAAAATAGACGCGCTTCCCGCTCGGACCGATTTTGTCCGGGCACGAGCTTGAATTACTAGTTTATATTACGTACAAAGAGCATGATGAAAAATCAAATACCTTTTAGAATATTTTCTACAAGTTTTAACGGCCCTTACGTTTTTGCGATACTGGAACGTTTACTTTGATCGAAACGATCGATCGATAATGGCTTCTATTCAATATACAAAAAATAAAATTATATAAAAAAACCGACAAAACTTTTACAGAAGGATTCATATAGACAAACAAATTGGTTTTCTTTATATGCAATTTGCTAGGCACATGTTTCTACCACGAATATTTAAAAGTGTAATTAAAGAACATTAAAAAATATTATTTTAGGGATAAAGAGAAATAAAGACCAGCTAAATATTTATGAACAACACAAATATTGAGTGTCAAGCAACCACAACCGTTGTCTGAAGTATGTGAGCATTTAGATCATTATAGCCATCGTGTAGTCAAAAGACCAAGCTATCCTAATTACACGGGTTATTGAACATGAAAGCATGTTTTCAAACAAACGTGATAGATGTTGGAATGGATTCCATTTTTGTTAATAATAACTCGTAATTAGTTTGTTCATATAACAGACTTTTCAGCAACTTTATAGCTATTAATAAACTAGAGCTTATAGCTATATAGAACTTATAGATTTTAAAAATTCTTGATCGGCCTGCATCTTTTCGAGATAGACCTTTGAAATGTCGAGTCCTTTCCTTTTTTTGCTCGTCGGTTAATATTCTCAGCACCCAACGCGGCATGATTTTTTTTATATGCAATTCATTAACAATTATTTTTTGATCGCTGCCATGTGAGATCCCTGTGATCTCAGCAACATGCCTTACGGTCACTCTTCGATTGGCCAATACGATTTGTTCTACTTTTTTACGTTGTTCTCGATCAGGGACGTGGATGGGCGTCTCTCGAATTGTTCATCTTCAGTGGATGCCCAGTTTAAATTCCTTTGCTTAGCGTGCAACTGTGGAATATGAAGCAGCAGATTCCCTCAATGTTTCTTTCAAGTCACTGTGTTTGTCTTTGGTAGATATTTTTTTCAAGCAGAGGTACTCAAAGACGGCTCTAATTTCGTTTTTCTCTATTATGGTGTTGTCTAGAAGACAGTTTGTATTAAAATAAATGTACTTCCTGGGAATCGTGCCCTGTTTTTGTGACTTTTTTTACCTTAAATAAATGACTTTTTTTGCAATCACTCGTAGACTCACTCAAAATAATAAAAAATATATCTTGAAGGTTATAAATTCGAAACAAAATCAAAACAAAAATTCTTCGCGCTTCAGTCATGGTTAAATTAGCTAAATACTATTAGGAGCAGAAACTTGATAGTTGTATTTTTTTTTTACAAAAATAACATTGTTGATCGAAGAATCGATGCATATACCATTATACCATCGCCAAATTAAAAGAAAGAAGAGAAAATAAAAAAAAAATAATTAGAAAAGAACGTCAAGTTGCAAAAAGTTGGTCACTTCCATCTTTAACAATACTTACATATAATTTTCATATTTTTTTCAACCATAAACTAAAACACCCAAGTATGTACCTGCAATGAAACGAAAGCAAAATAAAATATACGTAATAAGAGATATACATCACTGTTTAATAAAATACAATTTGTCAGATTGTCAAATATATCTCGGACTAAGAATAGCCGTAAGAATGATGGCAAAAGATTAGATAACTTGCGTATTTGCGATTAGGATGATTGCAAAGTAGCAAATACCCTATACTAGTGTTTTGTTTTCAGCTTACACTACAATGTTCTCTTACAATAACAATCTCAATTGTGTTTTAATAACAATGTAACTCATACTCGCCCACGTTTTTTTCTGTAACAAGTAGTAGAATTTTAACTGATTTTGTGATGTTTTATATTTTATAAATATTAGTATGGGAACAAAACTTCTTCAATATTGAGCAGAGTAGTAAGCTATTTATTCTTCTCCCAAAGAAAGGTAATTATCAATGTTCTATGCTAAACGGCAATTAGGTGATCAACAGATTTAAAGATAAGACTACAGGAAGAAATTACAGTTAGAAGGAAGGTTTTAATTTTTGGAGTGATGATGATACTGTGTTTGATGTCACGGCGATCAGTCTTAACGGACACTAGCCAACTACGTAGAATATATTATAGTGCACTCGTGTGTTTAAACAGGTGAACTTTCTGTTCCCTCACTCTCACAATCCGACGGGACTGCTATCCGACACGATCAGGGAGAGATCCGGCTTAGGATCGACGGTTTTAAAGTGTATATAAAGAATATATAATGCAAAAGTGACTTAATATTGCCAAATGATGTTTTCCTTGAAGAGAGTGTTGTAAACAAGAAAGACAAACTATTCAAGAGACAGTTTTATCTTACTGGGTCACCGAGGACTCGGTTAAAAATAAGTGTAGTACAATGAAATATTTGAAAGTGAGTCACCTTGTTAACTCAACTCTAAAGATGTTTGTTCTTACTTATTTATATGTACGATTTAGCATACTATTATTTTAGCAAAATCATATATTATATAATTTTGCTAAAAGTTATTCTAACAACACAAACTTAACGATTGCTTCAAAAGTAAGAATAAATTTGAATCATTAAGTTAATGGATTAATTATAAAAAAAGTTTTAAATTCTTTGGACAAAAGATTTTTAATCGCCTTAAAATAATTATATCAAAAAAAAAGCAATCTATCAATTCGGATAGCGAATTTTTAAGAGAGATCTTTGATCTTACACGGTAGAATTAAACTTAAGTAAGATAATTCCAAACGATAGGCACTTTGTTCACAAATTTTTGTCTCTGCAACTTTTATAAATAATTAAAACAGTATTACCAAAAATCTTGCAACATCTTAGTAATAGAATTAAATATATTATTTAAAGTGAGTCCACGCATAGTGGTGGGCTACAGTTCTCTTATAAGCAACATCCGATATGGTCTAGTGGCTAGGATACCTGGCTCTCACCCAGGAGGCTCGGGTTCGATTCCCGGTATCGGAAAACTCTTTTTGTTCTTAATGCTGGTCTTTCTCATATTGTGTTTTAAATGATGTTGGTTTTCTTATTGCAATTTAAGTAATAAAATCAGCCACGCGCGACTTGAAATTGTATTAAAAATCAGTTAAGCGTTTATTGGATTTAACATATTTACAGTAATGTACCAAAAGATTTGACTGCCTCGGTGGCGCAGCGGTAGCGAATGCGACTGCAGTGTTTGAGGTCTCGGGTTGAGGATATAAAAAAAATACATACAAGTATTCTATCAGTCAGTCGTAGTTTGAAACAAGATAGTGTATGTTAATGTCCGAAATGTTAAAAAGATTTGAAGATATCTTTAACAATTTCTTTCGTTTTTAAAACCTGTGTAACAGACACCTAACAAATAGACAAGAGCCACCGCAATTGGGCTCCGTTTGGACCCCTCGAGCTATATTCGTGTTAAACAACGAGCGATTTTTTACATTACTTTGCATGAGATCTCCTATTTCTTAGAGTTTTTTCAATACTCTACCTTCTGTATCAAGACATATATTACAGTTTTATATATTTGAGCTGGCGATCTATAGTTGGATCACATTTTATCGGTGCAGTAGGACAGATTCAAAGACATATGGCTGTGACAGACATACAAAGAGTTACCATTATTCTGTAAGGGTCTGTCAGTTTTCTATTTATACCATAAAAACAAAAAAAATAGTACGAGTCTAAATTATAAATCGTTTAACAAAGTTGATAAACTTTCAACCCCTCGGTTTAATGTAGGTCTGTGTTATCTCAACAGTTCGTCAATCTATGCTAGATTAGCAACAGCGTTTATTTTTAAAATCGTGTCGAAATGTTTTAAATCTGTATGTTAACTTAAAATACACTGGGATCTCCTCGAAGGTCCTAAGGATTGCAAAAGTACAAATTAAACAAGTACGAGAAATAAGTGGTATACATCGAATAACACAAGGTAAAATCATGCTTTGCACCGGTTTAAAAAACGTAATGCATGTAAAGATCATAATATTAACAATCACTACATTGATAAACAAAATTATCGATTGCATCAATCCTTGACTCATAAAATAAAAATACATATATGATGTAAACGGTAGTCAAAGCTTTACCCTTATGGCATATCACGAAACGAACATTTTCGATTATAATTGACCCATAATTTATAATCGATAACATAAAGTGTGAACTTAATCGATAATCTGTATATTGTATTAAATTAATGATCAGTAAGTATTCGTTTTAAAGTATTTTACCTAAAAAGGAACTGTAAAATCAAGTACCACATTAACATATCATTTAAAAGCATCTCTTACTACTTATACTTATTGATAACGTAATTAGTGGGTGTTTATATTATGTACCGTTTGGAATATTAATTAACAGCAGTTTAATAAACAGGAAGGTCCCAAGGTCTGAATGAAGATTAAAATGACGGACCTAGACCGCATAGTAGTACTTATAACTTTAATGTAGTTTTATTAACATGATATTGACAATTGCTGTTGGCACAAATTAGCTTTAGTTACGTAGCACTATTTGACTGTCTTCACCACACTACGTTATCCAGAAGTACGAGGAAACGGCTACCCAACAATCAGACATTGTGTGAATTGGTAGGTCTGTCCAGGACATGGATAAACAATTCCTCTACTCGTATTTGTGTTACATAACTCAACTTATCTCAATGCACGTTTGACTGACATAGCACCAATATATCAAACAATATCAAAACTAATACTGGTGAAAAGGTTGGAGAAGATAAGGATCAGTCAAGCCGTGCCTGTAGAGATATACTTACATATTTCTTTTGTATTACATTACATACACCCTCAAATATCACTCGGGTAGGCATGTGAGGCAATTTCCCTTTGCTTATTTGCATACATATTTAAAGTTGATTTCAAATTAAGCGATGTGTTTTGAGTGCATAAAAATCATGATCAACTTCCGAAAAGTTGTATTAATTTTGATTGACAATTTAGCCCTAACACATTGTCATACTTAGTCACCAATAAACTATGTCTTAATTTGTGTTGACATTTGTCTGCAGCACGTCGTGACCTGTCTATATCGAAACGTTACACTTCAAGTAGTCACGTAAATATCAAAACGAACTTAACGAACGTTCGCAATAAGAAATATTGGAGTAATGCAACCTCTTCCCCAATATTCTCTATGGTTTTTACACACCAATAAAGTTACTTAAAACTACCTTTGGTTATAAAAAATAAAAGAGTATGTAGGTAAAGTCATAATATATGTTATAGAAACGAAAAGGCATAACGGAATATTCACAGAATGTATCAGTACCAATGTTTTTCCTAAATAAAGCTATTGTTATCGCCATATAGTAGCAGGTGCTTAATTGTTAACAATGTAAATTTATATTGACTGTTATCAATAGCTATTATTATTATCTTTACAACCGATTTTATAGAGAATTTAACACAATACTTATAGAAACTGTGTGCTTTAAGGATTGCCTTTTTCTGTAGATATGTTAAATCTAACTTCTTGAAAAGGTCAAAGAAAAACAATACTAGTGGTTTATTATTGACCTTACATTACGTATCATGTTCAAACTTGTTTAGGTATATGTGGTTTTTTTTTTATGGATGTATTTACATTCACTTCTCATTGCTATTAAGATAATAATAGCACCATATTGAGCAATTAGTTTGTAATTGCAATATGTAGTTACAACTTCGGCTATTCATCACAATTCAGAAGGTAAATGCATATCGTGGCAACTTAATTGTTACATATTAATTTTATCATGATCGACGATCAGATTTTTAGAGAGGTAGGGCATAGCGCGATATTTTCCGCTCAAACATTAGAGCAGCCCGACTGGGGAAGGACCTCCGCCTTACAGAAGACCACGGCCAAATAGCACAGCGTTTTTCAGCAGTGCTGTGTTCCTGTGGTGAGTAAGGTATCCAGAGCTCTAGAGGATCCGCTGTTTTGACAACGGGGGACCAGTGGTGCTTATAATACTGCTACTGGCTCGTGTGGGCGCGGGATGTGGGCGCGGCGGTCAGGAAGACCCGCTGAAACGGTTGTCCGCTGGCCGCCCGCAGGATAGATGGGTTCCCGAACCCAGGGATCACTACAACCTCCACCCTGGGAGGCCGAACCGGCAGCCTGCGAAAAATCCCTGCAGTAGTAGTCGTGCCAGAGGAGGAGACCGGAGTGGAACCCGGTTGCTGCTGCAGGAGGGGAGCGGGGGCCCTTTCGTACGCCGCGCCGACAAATCGCACTACCCACATCAGCCATGTTCGGATTGGCACCGCCCCATTGCCCCCTTAGCTGTCAACACAGTAAATCCTCACAAACCAATTGAACCCCCCCAAAAAAAATGACAAAGAAAAGTAGAAAAAGAGTACCTACAGCGGCATCCTCTTCCACGTATATGGACTTCTGCAATATCAGGGGACTTCACTCCAACCTGAACGCAGTCCACCTTCATCTGGAGATTGCGCAGCCGACCCTCTTATTTCTTACGGAGACACAGATATCCTGCCCGGCTGATACATCATACCTACACTACCCCGGCTACAAACTCGAACACAAATTCCTGAGACGTGCCGGTGTATGCATGTACGTCCGGGAGGATATCTGCTGTCGCCGTCTTCATTTTTATGAAGACAGGGACCTGTCAGTAATGTGGGTGCGCGTAGACTACGGAGGTCAGACTCGAATCTATGCGTGCCTATACAGGTCTCATAGCGGTGACAGGGAGACTAGAGCACTCTTTGAGCACCTGCAAGTGACGACTGACAAAGTTCTTGAGCAGTACCCCCGTGCTGAGTTGGTGATTTTAGGAGACTTTAATGCCCACCACTGTGAGTGGCTAAATTCTCGATCCACCGACTTTGCGGGAAGGTCTACTCATGAATTTGCTCTGGCCCATGGCCTCTCACAACTGGTACATTCCCCAACAAGAATACCTGATATTGAGAGCCATGCGCACTCTTTGCTGGACCTTCTGCTGACGACGCGTCCGGACGACTACACTATCACAGTGGACGCACCCCTCGGCTCATCCGACCACTGCCTCGTCCGGACCGTAGTCCCATGCGCGCGGCATATTCCACCTCGCCCAGCCGACCTGCGCCGCATGTGGCAATATAAATCAGCAGACTGGGATGGATTGCGTGAATTCTACGCATCGTACCCGTGGAGGCAGCTTTGTTTCTCGTCAGAAGACCCCGACCCCTGCGCAGCCGCTGTCACTGAGACGATCCTGGTGGGTATGGAGTATTTTATTCCTAACTCATCAGTAGCTGCGGAAAAACAAAAGCGACCGTGGTTTAACCGGCTCTGCAAGGAAGCCAGACTAGTCAAGCAGACTGCCTACAGGGCTTGGACCACGGCCCGTGCTAATAAGGATCCGAACATCTCTGATGTGAGACGCAAACTAAATGCTGCCTCGAAATCCTGCAAAAAGACAATTGCCAGAGCCAAATTCGATTTCATCGGCAGGATTGGTGAGCGACTTACGGGCTACCCCTCTGGGAGTCGTGCCTTTTGGTCTCTTGCTAAGGCGGCCGAGGGAAACTTTTGCCAGTCGTCTTTACCACCATTGCGAAATGCCGATGGTAACTTGGCCCACAGTGCCAAAGAGAAAGCCGACCTACTTGGGCAACTCTTTGCCTCAAACTCGACCATGAACGAGGATGGAAGTGCGGTACCGCCTACTAACCCGCCGTGCCAACACTCTTTGCCGGAAATACACATTTCGCAAAGAGAAGTGCGGCGGGAACTAAACTGTCTAGACGTTCATAAGTCGAGTGGGCCAGACGGCATACCTGCAGTGGTGCTCAAGCAGTGTGCTCCTGAGTTGTGCCCTGTACTAACGCGACTTTTCGCGCTTTCCTACCGCAAAAGGCAAGTGCCGTCTTCGTGGAAGACTGCCCATGTGCATCCAGTGCCAAAAAAGGGTGATAGATCGGACCCATCGAATTACAGGCCTATAGCTATAACTTCCCTTCTCTCTAAGGTGAGGGAGCGTGTAATCAACACACGGCTCCTCAGTTACCTAGAAGAGCACGATTTGATCAGCGACCGCCAGTATGGTTTCCGCCACGGTCGCTCGACTGGTGATCTTCTAGTGTATCTCACTCACCGGTGGGCTTCAGCCATTGAGAGTCAAGGTGAGGCTTTGGCAGTTAGCCTGGATATAGCAAAGGCGTTCGATCGGGTCTGGCACAGGGGTCTTCTATCGAAGTTACCATCCTACGGCCTGCCCGAGGGTTTGTGCAAGTGGGTGGCTAGCTTTTTGTCCGGCAGACGCATAAAAGCCGTCGTCGATGGTAGCTGTTCCGAAAGCATGGACATAAACGCTGGTGTCCCGCAAGGCTCCGTGCTATCTCCAACGCTGTTCTTGCTGTATATCAATGATATGCTGTCCACGGATGGTATCCATTGTTATGCGGACGACAGTACTGGAGATGCGTATTACACGGGCCGAGCTAACATCCCTCGTACCGTTGTAGTAGAAAGTCGCGAACAACTTGTGTCTCAAATCGAGAGCACCTTACACAGAGTCTCCGATTGGGGTCGGGATAACCTGGTCCAATTTAACCCCTCTAAGACACAAGTCTGTGCGTTTACCGCTAAGAAAACCCCGTTCACTGTGGTTCCACAATTCCAGAATACACCCCTTACCATCTCACAGAGTATTGGAATCCTCGGTGTCGACATCTCCAGTGACGTCCAATTTCGAGCTCATTTGGAAGAGAAGGTCAAGCTGGCATCAAAAAAACTTGGTGTTCTGAATAGAGCGAAGCGATACTTCACACCGGCACAAAGGCTACTACTTTACAAAACACAAGTTCGACCTCACATGGAGTATTGCTGTCATCTCTGGGCGGGAGCACCGAAGTACCAGCTTGAGCCTTTCGATTCAGTTCAGAGACGTGCTGTGAGAATAGTCGACGATCCTGATCTCACAGACGGTATCGAGCCACTAAGTCTTAGGAGAGACTTTGCCTCCTTGTGTGTGCTCTATCGTCTCTACAATGGGCTGTGTTCTGAAGAATTGTTTGATATGATGCCCACAGCCACTTTCTACCATCGCACCGCTCGCCATCGTCAGGGAGCTCATCCACATACATTGGAACCTAAATGGTCGCGCACAGTGCGGTTTCAGAGAAATTTTCTCCCGCGAACAATCCCGTTATGGAATGAGCTCCCTGCCGAGGTTTTCCCTGGAAACTACAGTATGGGGCTCTTCAAGAAGGGGGTAAATAGGTTTTTAAAGGGTCGGCAACGCGCACGTGATGCCCCTGGTGCCGCAGGCGTTCATAGGCTGCGGTAACCGCTTACCATCAGGCGGGCCGTATGCTTGTTTGCCACCGTCGTGGTATAAAAAAAAAAAAAAAAAAAAAGATCAATATGCCATACTAAAAGTTTAATCATGTTACATATATATCTATATTTATAAAAATGAATGTTTGTCTGTCTGTATGTCCTTTATAGAATCGTAAACTATGCATTTTTTTGTTGATATGAATATATATAATTTTTATGTCTTTCCAAATTTATTTTAGTTGGTGGCGTTGCAATGCGCGCCGGGTACGGCCAGTAAACAATAAAATTGTGTAGGGTTTCTCGTCATTAGATTTGTCACACCCATGTTTTCAAAATATTTTCTCTTAGACTCCAAAGATATATGCACAATGGCAAGTAAATTAAAGATTTTCTCACACAAAATTCATATAAACATACGTATTGTATGTTAACTGTACTTTTATCGTGACAGTTATGTGTTTTTAATGCTCATCGCATACATTTATTGTAAACAGTTCGATAAAAATGAAACCTTGTCGCACAATATAAGGTAAAGAACGTGACAATACAAGTGACTGCTAATAAACATTCCCTTTATCTATATACGATGTGTAGTGCATTATGTTTAAATCAGTCACATTAACAGTTTTTAACCATCCACTGCTGATCATATGCCTCTTCTTGGCAAGGAAGTTTTGGCCTACTATACCAAGCTGGCCAAAAGGTTTGAAATAGGGTTTGTTTCAAGTTTTCGTTCTCTTTGCAGTGATGTCCTGCGCATTTTGCTCCCTTGGTCACCTCTTACGACATCCACGAGATGAATAGGGGTGGTGACACTTTGAATTCTTAATCTATCACAACACGAATTAAGAATACGGATTTAACATCAGTCTCAATCAACCTATTGCCGTCCACTGCTCAACGAAGGTAAAAAAAAAAGCAAACAGGATTCTCTAATATTCTGATTCATAATAAACAATTCCCTCAAGAAAAAAAATAACTGTCACTTATTTTTGAAGCAGTATGAGGTCATTCATTGCGTCTTGTGGGATTAATAAAGAAACAGTTGCAGTGAAATTACGAAACGTCGACAAAACTGGGCAAGACGTTTACACAACACAATTTATACGGTGTGAAAATAATTCCACTTGTTATTACCTATATATGTGTATAATCATATCTTTTATTACAAGGTTCACATCTTACTTTATTTCAATCTGACGTTGTTTACTCATTGCACTACTTCAAAGTACCTAATAAAAACAATTAATATTTTGCTTGCCTACTATTATGGAACATATAGTACATATATGCATTTTAATCGTCTGCATAAAAATCTGGAGTCATACAAAACTTTCTACGGAATGTTTCTCCCGTGAATGACGTGAATGGAAAAGACCAAAGTTTTATTGATTTATGTTTTTTATACTAAAAGGTTAAAACAATGTTTTTGTGCAGCTGGTTCTTAAAATAGGAAGACCGGAGGATTCTTTTTTACAGTGTACAATTAAAACAAGTGCTCAAAAACTAGCTGTTACGCTACGATAAATCACCCTAAATTCGATTAATGATATCGTAATTCCCTTTTTAGTCAAACATCTGTTAACTGAGACTGTGTAGAAAGTTGCCATTTCCGACTCGTAAACAGATGGACTGTACCAGCATGTAAAGGTCACCGCTCGTCGGTCAGTAGGTGTGTGTTAACGTCCTTTTCTCTCCATGTACGGAGAGGTGACTGCGGTGACAGTTACACCCTAGGTGTGGAGTTACTACACACCAGTTACTGTTTATCTTTCCCTTTTAAAGTAAGATATTTATGAAAAAATCTCACTTATTCTAACATATATTATTTATTGTCAGAGAATAAAACGTTGGTTTTTAGATTAATTTCAATCAGTCTAATAAAGCCTAATTACTTTTCTTCGTAATCTTTTTTGAAAATAAAACCAGCCCAATATGTTTTTTAATCAACGTATATAAATAAAATTGAAGTGTCTGTCTGTGATTTCAAAAAAACTGTGTTTTCTCGAGTGTTTATAGGTCTATACGATACTAAAACATAAACTATCTTTTTAAAAGTTTTGTCTGACTGCTTGACCGGGCTAATCTCTGGAACTACTGTACTGATTATAATGGAACTTTCATTAGGAGATAGAAGTTAATATTATATACATGTCAACTGTCTACAACGTTGAACTAGTGGTGTGAGTGATAAACTGATGAGCCTACTTCTCTGTGATAATTTTCATTTTAAATTAGTTACATATGCTTGTTTTCATACCTCCAAACACTGCCCTTTGGCTAGGTGAGGGTAGGGGACGCTTGATTTTAACAATAACATATCTTACACAAAGTATTATCTTTACAAACCTTTATAATTTTTAAAGACTTATCCAATGATAGCTCACATCATGGGGTTGTAGATATAAAAAATAACATTCCCACCTTGGTGGCATGATTGGTATGTAAGTTTATGAGAAATTGCAGGTTTCTGGCACAAAACATTCTACGGACGAACATGATGAACTTATAAAGGTTCCGTCTTTTTCATTTTAGCCACGCAACCCTAAAAACGTAACATGTATCTAAATTTACTGCGTCTGTGTCAATAACTTAAAATGTTGTTTACATTTATAGATGATTGGCCTGTTGGCCTAGAGGTTAGTGATCATAATATAATATTATATACATACAACAACGATGCTCAATGATATTGTCGAATTAATCACTTATAATTAAAACAAAACACTACACATAGTTACATATTACATATACATGTATTCTTGGAGTAACATTTGCAGTATTAATAACAAGTGTACACAAAAACTTCTATCGTATTCCAAATACTTTATACAACATATTTACACAGCATTATCAATTGTTAGTCCAAATTTATAATTTGATAATTATTGACCCAAAACCTAATCAGTCTATGTAAACATAACATATGAACTCTTTAAATGTTTATTTTGCTTTTTTGATCTTTAACACTGGTCAAATGCCAATCGTGACTGGTTTACATAACTAGGAACCAGTAAACTTTATGTCTTTCCTTATACATATGCATTCAAGTACCTATGAACTTTAATATCAAGAAAAATCAATTAAACAGTTCAATCTGTCTTTCCTTTCTAAAGGTTACTGGATTGTTTTTTCATATACACATACCATCAGCAAACTAAGACTTGACATCAGAATTTCAAAACAAAAGAATTTTAAAATAAGTCACTAGGTAATAAAATAACGGGTAAAATTTTTATAAAATAAAAATGTAGAGCGGTGTCATAGAACTTTCTTTATCGAAAGTAATTTAAAAACCTATTTAAGCAGAGGCTTCGGTTCTAGATGAATTGTCTTTACCAACATTCATCCCAATTTAAGAGACCCCTAGAAAAGGAATATTTTACAAGAGCAAGATGTCAATTCACTTTAGAAGTTATTAGAATAGTAACAGCAAACTTTGATGAACTTGAGTAGAGACCAGCTTCGGCTAAGAGGCTCGGTCTTTTCAGCAACAGTCAGGTTGAAGCACTAGAACGCGACCCTAAACTGTCTAAACAATTATCTTTTCTACCCTTGCCATTCCTTGCCTGCTTTTGGTTACATTAAACACCAATTTACCCATTTAACTCCTAGTGTTCGATAAACAGCCATTGGCTTGCCCCCTGTCGACATAAATGGGACTTGAACGTATATAATATCCCTCGCAGGAAACAACGAGTATAATAAGATGATGGAACTGCTATGTCTGTCTCAGTGGCGCAGTGTTAGCGTATACGACTGTTGTATCTGGTTTTTCTCAGGTTGTATTCCAGGTCGGACCAAATTTTTGAGTGATCTACAAATATTTGATTCAGGGTTTTGATGTTTTCTGTGCATAATATGTATTTTTACCAAAAATATATTATATGTGTATTTATATCAGTTGTCTAAGTACCCTTAATATACACTAGATGACAGACTAGACGACGTTGTGTTTTAGATGTCATAAATATTATTATTATATTACAGAAAGATTATTAATTAAGTTGTGAAAAGGCAGCGAAGGAACCCCGATTAACATTATACGTTACAATTAATAGGGTTTTATATAAAACATTAATATCCAACTGATTGGTTGTAAGTAGTTAAATAAGAACTACTCTCTTATGAATATATTAGTATGTCAACTTTGGCTATTGCATTTTAAAATAGAAGAATCTGTAATATTCGCATTTCTATCCACTAAAATACCCACAAAATAATTGGGGTCCTTAAATGTCTGAAATTCACTACGAAATTGTCTTTTTTCCACTACTATTTGCAATTATTAAATAACACCGATGCATACTTATGACTAACGCAAATAACGTTGTTATTCTATTAACACCAATTTACATCAGTGTGACAGTATACTTGAATAAAGAAATATTAACGATCAGGTATTGAATCCTTTGCAAATATACAAACAATGACCATTCAAAGAATATAACCAGTGCCGTCTTCGAGCATACAAAACTGTGTTATTTACTTTAGCTAGCAAGAATGAAATAAGCACGATGGCAAACATTCAACGTAGCTTAGAAATGTTTTCAATTTCATTTCTCGGGTGTCACTAGTTCATTGTGAATAAATAGGCCAGCGATTTCAATAACTTTCTAAAGTTGTTTGTTAATTAAAGTTTAAAAACAATACCACATCTCATGTTAACCTCTTCTATGAAATTTTTGCGACGAAAAAGTACAACGTAAAAGAAATCCAAATATTACCGAATAGAAAACCAGACATCTTTTTTTATTTCTTTCGTAATGTTGTTACTTCTAAATTACGAAGTTCTAAGTAAACAAAGGTTCTTAATTTATCTCAAGGTCTTAGACTCCGTAAGCAGTATTTAATCATACTTTCAGCTAAACCTAGTACAATTTTTACATAGATTTTTACCATAGTATACAATGTTATACTACAGCAAATTGATGATTTTTACCATAGTAAAGAATGGTATACTATGGTAAAAATACTACTAATAACTTAATACTCAAAAACATAAATAAGTCTAGCACTTATTTATTAAGCCGAAAATATGATTAAATTCTGTTTATTAAGTCTTAAAACTTGTCCGGCAGACCAGTAGTATAAGACTTGTTGCTTGCTGCGATTTGAAGAGAAGTCTAATTTAATTGCAATTAAAATTTATATTAAAATCATGCGCTTTCAAGCTTTAGCTTTATTTCTTCTCTGACACACAAGGTATTTACGTACAGAGTTTATTTAATCCTTAAATCTTACACTGTCCACAAAATGCAATTTAATACTTATTTTAAGGTTATTAAAAGTAGGTTTTGTGTTTAAACATGTATAAAACCTACTTTTAGGTTTAGGTATAAAGAATTCATACATAGATCGTAATACCGATGACACGACCGTTCTTATGCAGAACCGACGAGTCTGATGACTAATGACACGTCTTGCAATACAAGTGTCTCATTACATTGCATTAGCAAATGATTGTAACCTGATTCTTCGTCGTATTTTGATACACCAATCTGGCATCGCTTGTAAAAAATAATAATGTACCGCTATATTCATTATAACAATGACTATAAAACTTAGAGCTCTAAGCTATAAAATTAATCCCTACATTGAATCTGTTACTCTTTTTTTTGTTCTTGTCTCGTTTCTTTGCTAAATTCATTTAAATCTAGTTAATTAATTGCGCAATAACGTTACAGTATACTTTTCTTCGAATGTGACCTTGACTATTGTCAATTTTTCGAATGTGATAAAATGTGAAAAGTGCGGCAAAAATATATTAAACGCTAATACATTTCTTCTAAATGCATTGTAGCATTTCTTGTAGTACTAGCTAGCTTGACTTACAGAGTGGATCCTTTTACAGGAAACTAAAGTCTGTAGAAATTTCACAATTGAATATCAACTGAAATATACTTTTACTATTAGATAACCCTCAAAGTTCTTATAATCACTTTATATTTTCTAATTTGAAGTTTGTCAAGTCCGCATTCGGAAGGCGATAGAAACAGCTTCCATCACATTCCAAACAATTTAATGTTATAATTATAAAATTAAAAAAATAAATTGTAAATATTCTTCATATGAGTTCGTCAAATATGTATGGGTATATATCAAAAAGGTTCTAAAATCTATAATTACATTTATTATTGATCCGTAAATCAAATTCAAACTTTTTTCCACGTATACCTCACAAACAGATTAAATAGAAAACAACATTAAAATTAATTTATTTAGTTTTATCAGAACATACAAGTTGGTGGACCACCCTGTGCGGCCGTCGAACTTTAAACCTGTGCGTTCAAATAAACTATTCCCGGTGCGGCCGATTTACGTGCCATTCGCAGTAGTAAGACTAGTGATGCAATACTGGCCACAATGAAAGGAGTACGCGTCTCAGTACGGCAAACAAATCGTGCTTTTGTGAATAAATGTTTCATTTTATCTTTTGAACAACTTTGGTAATTCTCTACTTAAGGGGTAAATTGCGTCACGGGTATAGTAGTTATCCGTAAAATAGATTTTATAGTGCTCAATACTACCTATATTTTTATTTTTTAAATTTTATTTCAAACAATTTCCGAGACTAAAAATTACGTAAGCAAGTACCTACTGCTCAAACTTGAAGTAAAACGGCAGTCTATAAATCACGTGAAGGAATCTTGTGTAGGAGTCTAACTCAAGGTCCAGTTGCCATCTCAATTTTATTTTCCTTGACTTTATGTTCGGAATTTATAACATAAAAAATTGCGGTCGAATGTTCCCATAAAATCTTCAGACGCGAGTGAAGGTTCTCGCGTTTTGCGACCTCCTTTTTAGTTGCGCTTTAATATACTTGAGTTTCCACTCACAATTTCTCTTAAATTAGTGGTCATCGTCATTGATAAAGTCATTTTAAGAATATTATGTGAACATTTACCAAACTATATGATAATGATGGTCATGAGGTATTAACGGAAAATCGGAGACTAAAAGATTGTAGTAAAAATCCCATCTAATAGCAATTACACTTAAGAAAGATATCGTGAATTACGCATAGTTACATATGCTTAATACAAGTTTTTTTTTAAATAATGATACCGGCTAAAAACAAACTCATTTTCTATCGTCTGCATCTCGAACAAATACCGTAGTTTCGAAAAGTTAATCAATTATCGTGATTCGTTCTATAACCAAAGGTGCCTATAATTCATTATAACATATGTATGTAATTCAATACCTATAGTCCATCTAACCTGCTAGAGAGAAGACTTTGTTATAAGGACAAAGGATCCAATTTCCAATGCGTTTTTAAATTATGTTAAGTCATATGCTTTTGTGACTAAGGCATTAAAAATAATATTGAGTACCAATAAACGTAAAGAGTAATAGTTTTTCCTAAAGAATGTATGGAGTATGAATGCCTTGGAAAATATACTTAACGGTCTACAACCAAAACGTCAATCTACGTAACTGTGAAGTCTATTACTTTTGAGCACGCAACTAAGCCGCTGAAACCGCTACAAATTAAATATTTCCAAGAATATTGCGAATTGAAAAGCGCTCTAAGTAAATCGATGCCGCTAATTTCTACGAACAGTGGCGTGTTGTTTCTTTGTTTAATAGGTACTATCATTCTTTTTAGTACATGCTGCAAGAGATACAATGTAATTAGCAACGTTTTATTAATTGACTTTGTTATAATCATCTCTTAGCACACCAATCTTAAGGCACCGACTATGAACACCACGAAATTTTCAATTAAGATTTATTCTTTGTATGATAATTTATGTATAGAAAGAAAAAATGGTGGAATAATAGTAACTAGCAGATTTAGCAGTAACTTATAATTTCAAACAGTCTTACATTCGAGCAGAAACAAATCTAGCATATTTTTTTAGCAATAGAATACTTGCATTGGTTCACTATTACATGAAAATAACAGTAATAGAGTGATATTATAAGGTTCGTTACATTCTATAAAATGACCAGTCAGTTCAGATTAAAACTGAGCTAATTGTGTTAGTTAAACTATAATCATAACCCCAAAAGCGATAGTAAACCTTGCCGTCCTAACCACGAACCTTGAAATTGATCTAACCGCATCATAGTTACACTAGCCTAGTTTTATAAAACGTAAGAACGTATAATATTCTTTAAAAACATACAGCATTATCGCATCTATGCCATTGAGATAGAACTTAAAACGCTTTGTAACATTTACATTGCTCTGTAAATGGAGAGTGACTTGACCGCCGCAGTGGCATAACTCCAGACATGTTGTTAATTAGACATATGTCAACACTGTTTACAATTGATACTTTATATGGATATCTAATCTAATTTAGTTTTGAATATTAAACAGTGTCTGTAGATCAATTTCAAGTAACCGTGCGTGCTAAGTAGAGGATTAACAAATCAATCAGTTTTGATGAAAATGTTAATTAAAGTAAGAGCTCCATGTTTTTTAAGCATGAGTTGCATGGGTTTTTGTTTCTCTTTAAAATTTCAATAAATTATATATTGAATGTTTTTCAAAAGGATATGCACGAGATACTATAAAAAAAGCCATCCAAGAAATAGCTATAACACGAAGCATAAATATTCATCATGATTTCTCCTATATACCTTCATCAGATGTGATGGATGTCAATGGTCCACTCGTGATGGGTAAACGATTTACAAAACACATAAAAAAATGTCGAAGATGACAGAAAATAAACGTAGTCTTTTACATTGAGATATATATTGCATTGCATTGCGGTTCGATGATCAAGGATATGATATTGATGCTGTATAACAAATAATGAAACAATTGCAAAATTTTCAAGAAAAATATTTACTAGAAAAATTGGCACAGATCGCGCAAATGTTACTGCCTGAGTTCCCCTCATTTATACTAACTAGGTAGTAGTACAAAGTTGCAAGTTTCTGATTTAAAGATTTAAAATTCACACTGATTCACCTTTAACTAACGTAGCAAATAAAAAAGTAAATAATTAAGATAATTCATCCATATTTTATTACTATTCTATTTGTCCAAAAGTTTTCATTGATTTCAGATATAAGTGTGTCAAAATGCATGCGTAGGAGTTATACTGCACTCATCCTATAGCATATGAAAGCGAAAGTTATGCCTACAAAACAACAAGGTACAAGATAATATTTCCATCATTCTGAATACACAATCATCCATCTTCGTTTCAACATTACAATGTTATATGATAAATTGAATCAATCTTGTCATGCGAAGATATTGTTTTATAACGGTAGATTTAATTTATTTTTAACATCATTGTGTGAAGTATTTCAATCAAATATTGAAAGTGTTTAATTATTCACATTACGAAACAATGTTAAGAGGAAGGAGGAGGAAGAAATTTCAAAGTTATTAAAGTAGTTATAATCTTAGTGGTAGTAATTATGTAAGTTTAAGTCGAAGTCTAAACCAGGAGTGTAATTTTTACATATATTTTATAATTTTTGACTATTAATTAGTGTTGCATAATTTCGAAATCAATAATTTTAAAACGAGAAAAAAAATTGATTGGTACAAATATAGCCCTCATATTAAAATTTATTTACAATACGCATCAGTATTTGGGTCAAATGCATTTACATGTGTAGTGAATAGAAAATATATATGTAAATATAATAAAGAGAATAAATAGACCCTAAAGATATTTTAAAGATTTCGTTTTACATTCAGAATATCTTCAATCTTGGGCAATATTTTATAATATCTGTTGTAATAATACCACCGTTCTTGGACTGCGTCTTTAATATGCAATTTAAAAACTAAATTGAAATTACATACGTCTGCGATTCCACACGATAAGGTTTTAGGGATAACATAAGGCCATTGGATAGAACGTAGAGTCATCGAACTCTATAAATAGCTGTAACGGGCTCACAATGGGCTCTATCTGATCTATTGAGATCCAACTCTAAAATCTTATTGAGTGGTTTACAGAAGGCCAATTTACGCCGAGCACGATGCTAACAAAATGTATGAATGTACTGTTTGAATATCTTCGCGATTGAATTGCTTTAAGGAAATATTGAAATGAAATGTTTTCAATTTATTACAATGACTAATGATTTAGGCGATGAGATGATAGATGGTGACGTTATCTGTAATCGTTAGGGAATCTAAAAACATAAGACCTTTTCTCAAACCTACCAAATTTACACAAAAAAAAATCATAAAATCTGTCCATCCGTTTCGTAGGCGTTTGATAAAAAACATTGTGACAGAAGATTTTTATATATTAGATAAAAATTATGAGAGGTTCGTGACTCAGAATTTACTTGCTTACGTACGTTACTATTTGACGCGTAGGTTAACATATTGCGTAGGTAAGCAATCTTGGCCAAGTCAGTCTATGGGTGTATCCATTCATAACTTATTGAGACTTCTCCATGCCTCTGAGAGCACATTAAGCCATCGTTCCCGGTTGTCTTACGAACATTTTTGGCAATCGTAATACATAGGTGGTTGGACCACGAAAAAGTCCGACAACGGTCTTTGCACAGAATTTCGATTTCACTTAGTAGGTACTTGAGTTATGGAATTCTGATAGCAGTCGCTCCACGTAAAAAATCGAGGTTCAGCCGTATCGTGGTAGACTTAAAACCGACCGACAACGTTGGGAAAAAGGCTCGTAGAAAGAAAGAAATTATAAAAAGAATGTTTCCACTCATTATAACGATTCAAATGCTTTAGAAATGAGTCTTTCACAGTTGCCGTAAAATGACAGATATATCTGTAAAAATTGACAAATAAAATGTTTTGTGCCTTGCTCTAATCACGAATGAAACAAAAGCGCCCACGGCACGCCGTCATGACACCTTTTTAACCCACTTTTAAATTTGCCCTCCGCAAAAACTACTAAATGTCGCCGAATATTCGTTATTCGACCAAATCACTATTCGTGGCATCTCTACTTGAGGTTACCACCATATAAAAGAAGTCCCATACTCACGAACAAGACCCACACTGAAGACAGTCATTTTGATTGTTTGACACAATAACATCTTTATCTCCAAATAACTATAAAACCACTTCCTTGTTCAAAGATTGCATCAACTCTTTACAGAAAAAAACTCCATTTGCAATAAGTCATTATGGAGTGCTTATTAGACGTACACACTGGTAATATTTAGCACTTAGTTAACTTAATGTACAGTTAAGCTTGTGATAGTCTTAATTGAACTTTTAGTGGTGACAAAGACTAATGAGAGACACGGTCCGCTTCGGATCCGAGACCGACCGACCCAGTGTTCGAAGCAAATTGATTAGTCTTATACTTAGTCTGGCCATAAATACTGTTACACTTAATTATAAAAAAATATTACATTTGAATTTCGAATCTGTCATTTTTATACGATTGTTCATTGTGTTTTCTCATTTTGGCGCCAATACATTGTAAAATATTTTGCGATATTAAAATGGTGTGGGGTGATAAAGAGAACCGAATCGCTGTGATAGCATTACACAAAGTAGGTATGGAGCCAAATGCAATTTTTAAAACTCTCCATACACTTGGTATTAGTAAAATGTTTGTGTACCGGGCTATTAATAGGTACAATGAGACCTCCTCTGTTTGTGACAGAAAAAGATCTGGCCGTCCACGTAGTGTTCGTACGAAAAAGGTGGTCAAAGCAGTAAGGGAAAGAATTCGAAGAAATCCTGTCCGAAAGCAAAAGATTTTATCTCGGGAAATGAAGATAGCACCTAGAACCATGTCGCGTATTTTAAAAGATGACTTAGGACTTGCAGCCTATAAGAGACGCACTGGCCATTTCTTAACTGATAATTTAAAGAAGAATAGGGTGGTAAAATCGAAACAACTACTGAAGCGGTACGCAAAGGGAGGTCACAGAAAAATTTTGTTTACGGATGAGAAAATTTTTACAATTGAGCAACATTTTAACAAACAAAATGACCGTATTTATGCTCAAAGCTCTAAGGAAGCTTCCCAATTAGTCGACAGAGTGCAACGTGGACATTATCCGACTTCAGTGATGGTTTGGTGGGGTGTTAGCTATGAAGGAGTGACTGAGCCATATTTTTGTGAAAAAGGTATCAAAACATCGGCACAAGTGTATCAAGATACCATTCTTGAGAAGGTAGTTAAGCCCCTTAACATCACCATGTTCAATAACCAAGTATGGTCCTTCCAGCAAGACTCGGCGCCGGGTCATAAAGCTCGGTCCACGCAGTCTTGGTTGGAATCGAACGTTTCGGACTTCATCAGAGCTGAAGACTGGCCGTCGTCTAGTCCCGATCTTAATCCGCTGGATTATGATTTGTGGTCAGTTTTAGAGAGTACAGCTTGCTCTAAACGCCATGATAATTTGGAGTCCCTAAAACAATCTATACGATTGGCAGTGAAGAATTTTCCCATGGAAAGAGTGCGTGCTTCTATTGATAACTGGCCTCATCGTTTAAAGGACTGTATTGCAGCCAATGGAGACCACTTCGAATAAGCTTTTTATATTTTTAATTGTTTTATATTTATGTATTAAACTGACACACTGTAAAAGTAATAAATGTTATTTGCAGTTAACAATTTTCTTTTTTCTTTATTACAATATTTATGGCAAGACTAGGTATATATGGCTCTGATTTCAAAATGGAAAATAATGGAGTATTCACGTAGTACTTAACTGCACTTAAAAATGAACTCTACCTACATTAAAAGCATTTTATTCTTTAACTCTTCAATTTTTACGACGCCTAGCCAATACTAAGACTTTTTTTTTAATCCGTGCCTACCAATGTAACTACGCTGCCCGATGAAAAACATGAATAGATGCCAAGAGTGGTGGTGGTCGCCATACTTATTGTGAATGCAGAGAATTGGCGACATACTATAGCGGCCTAGTCAAACACTTTTTCACGTCTCCCTTAAGGGACCTGAGCTCATAGTGGCAGGAAAACAAATCCGCCGGTAGTGAGTTTCAGGTTTTAACTGATTTGTACAGGAACGAAGAACCCAACCGTTTAGTTCGGGAGCGTATGTATGTATAATTGATGATAGTAGCGGTTTTGAGCGCTAGGTCGAAAATAAATAAACTAATAGAATAAATCATTTAACTAGGTAGCCGTGTACGTGCTGAATGATCTAGTAATTCCAGAGATAGCTCATGAACTACATATAGATAATAATAAATTGAGGACAATCTTAGTGAAACATAGATATTTATTTATGTATATTTTTGAATGTATGATAAGATTTAATATTTAATTTCACTTAAAAGATTTTCTACTGTCTATTTTCGACCTTCCTATCGCCGTCCACTGCTATATGAAACCCACCCTATCACAAGCGTCAAATAGTAACGTAGGAGTATTATTACTACACTTCAATAAGTCTTTTATTTAACAAAAATCATAATTTAGCTTCAGTGGTACAGTTCAGAAATACAATAATTTAAAGCTACTTATGTGTGTATGTAACGCTTGATTGACGGATTAATATGACTAGCGTTGTCGACAGCTCAGATCAAACAAAAACACATTTTAGTGTAAAGGCAGCGAGCCAAGTCATATAAACAAATTCTCCAGAATCTAGGTAGTTACACGATTTCTGGATTAACCGAACTCTTAAAAACTGTGATCCTATACGTTTATGTAAAGATTTTTCACAAAAGAGACAAGTTATTAAGAACGGTAGTCTGAAGGTTTTTTAAAACAATAATCAGTTATTATTTTATTTTGGTAATAAAATTTACATATGATTGTTGTTTTTTATCAAAATTTAGCTGTAGACATATGACATTATTTGTTATAATTTTTTAAATTCCTTCAAAACTTATGAGTTAATTACATAATTGCAGTTTTGGTGGAACATACCTATTTAAGAGCAAATTGGGTTGTTTTCTCAACAGCTTGTATTGATTGCTTCTGTTATTAAATATACCATAGATACGTGCCCCACAGAAAATTGTGTATGCTATTCTAATAATCGACCACAATATATAATGTATGTCCCGGTAAATATATGTTACAACAGTGAAAATTTACAATCGGGGTTGTATTTGTAAAAGAACGTAATTTTATCAAGAAATAGTGTTCGATTCAATTCAGTTTATTTGTTTACACTCCATTATCTATATTTACTTAAAATTGGTAACAATTACGAGCCTCGTCGGGCACAGCACTATCAGATGAGAAAGGGAACTATTTAGATTTTTTTTCAATACTCATTCGATAACTATAGTTGTACAAATATGATCAATGGACCAGAGGAGTGTATTGCAAGTCGTGAATCAGGAAGGTATAATTTATTTTTGTGTTTGTGTCTGAGGGCCATTTTGGTTTAAATGTTGTTCTCGCACTTGGTGTAGTGTTCTGGATACTTACGGACAAGCTTGCATGTCTCTAACATATAGATGCATGACAGTGGTAAGATCTTGAGTTCTTGAAAGTACGGTTAACATGTGTCAGTGTTTTCTATATTAACCAAGATTCTTATTAATTTCTTTGCCTGATTAAAAATATTGGGGGCGTCTGTACTATTATCCCACAAAGTGAGAACATAGCTGAATCAGAAGTGTAGATTTAAGTCCAAATTTAGTCCAAGTTTGGACTTAACTCTACACAATGGGTTAGAGATTCTCACAAAAAAGTTTCAAAACATTTTTTGTTGCATATATAATTTTCTACAAGTCAAGTTATTTTTAAAAAAAATAGAGTATGGTGACCACAACTCTTGGATTCTATTCAAGCTTTCCGTCAGGCAGAGTAGTCACTTTGGTAGGCTCTTAATATAGAAGAAAAAAAATATATACAAATGTCTACAGAATATACCGTTTTGACATTACATAAAAGACGAACGAAAGCCGTTGCTTGTTTTAAAACTTACATTGTAAAGCTACATGTAAAGACATGAGCTAAGTTCACTAAAAGCATGGTAATGAAACCCGACAGGTCGATAACTAAACTCGTATTATCGGCCAAATAACTTCAGTGATGCGTCACTTCGAAGTTATTTACTAACACTGGCCAGAACATTCAAAATGCTGTTAGCAAACTGTACACTCATTCCTTTACTTTGATTTTTTAAATAAGAGTCTTGACGAAATACTAACGATAAGATTTCGTTGAAAAATAAAAGCAATACAAATTCTGACTAAGATTTAACACATAAATATATACAGTGATGTAACAAATAATTGTTAGTGGAAAGCAAACGATCTGTGAAATAGAAGAAACACCTGTAATTGTACAAAACATGTTACAACACCATATGGCGTAAAGCATTTAAAGTAATAAAGGGGTATTACCGCAGCACCATGATAATCGCTGCGGCCGCGCAGCATTATCGTAGCAAGGTCACGACTATACACAATTCTGAAGAATAGACTTTTTAATTTTATAATCTCTAATATATATTAGACAGATGAAGAATTTTTCAAAGAGCAAAGTAAGTTAAGCTAAGAAGTATTGGAAATTTTACAGTTTTTAATCTACACATATGTAACTTAAAACAAAGTTTTTGCGAAAACTGTTACCAAAAGCTGCAGGGGCCGAAATTCGACCACCAGCCTTTCTAAATACGCGCTTAGGGTGGAGAAGAGTGTATTTATTACGCAACTATCTACTCAGGTCTCAAATTAATAATGAGCTAATCAATTAATTAATGTTCTGAACATTAAGCTGTGTATGTCTATTAGCGATAAAGCATCGCCAATCTCAACTCATTCTTAGTTGACCCGAGCAAACTGGGCGCCAATGTATATCTAACCATCTGACCTACGGACCACTCGCTATGAATATTGATCGGGTCTGTATTAATATGGACGCCACGACCTTAATTATATCTGTTTACAGTATGCACGAACATGCACGTGGTCGCTTGACTACAGAATGGACAAACTCGGCTACTGTATTTGTGTTTCCTCTACGCAACATGCTCTCTAGTCTACGGCTTAGTGAGAATTCATTAATGCATATCTTGACATTTTTCTTACGATCCAATATGGCGGTGCATGACCTTACTACATAAATGTAAAAGAATCATAATTTTCAAAGTAATTAAAGACGTTCTTTAAGCTGACAATCTTGCTATGCGTTCTTAAGTCTTAGTTTAGACATAAACTTTTAAAGTATTCTGTATTTAGTTTCTCCAAAATGAGTTATAGATTATGCGCTCAATTGTTTTATATAGTCTCAAAGTTTAAACAACAATAATTCAGATAAATATTTTAATTATAAGTCTCCAATCGACTGACTGGCTGGATGACAAGAGGTCAAAAATATTAGTGAACGTGTCATGGCTTGCGGAGAACACTTGTTTAATAAACTTTGTAAAGCAATTTATCTCCGCACTCAGCAACTACAAAACGATAATCTTGTTGTTACAACAATAAACACACAGGTATTGCAAAACCACGGTATGTATACTTTCATCGACACGTTTTACATCAGCAAAAAAAGGGAAGCCGTTAAAACGTAAGTTGCAAATGATCGACGACCCTAAGAAACCTTTCAGTAATTTCCTGGTCCAGCCAATTACTCCACATTTACACTTCCTTGTTTGGACCAAAGCAACAGCAAAAACGTTCATTATTTACCCTAACTTGACAATAGTGCCACTACACCTATAATGTTTTATTTATTAATAACAACAAGCAGGTAACCAAAAAGTATTATTCGAATTCTAGAAACATTAAATCTTTACTCCCACAATCTGCCCTGCAAAAGTAACTATTCAAATACAGAATAATATGTCTCAACACAATGTTGAAGTTAAAATCAATCGAAAGGAATATGATTCATCGAGTAAATCGATATGCTGATTTCATCGTGTTCGTTTTTTAAAAACAGTGTACATAAGGTTCGGACCGCAGCTTGTAATTGTGGACATGCTAAAGTGATTCAGCGCGGACACCCGATAGGGATGGAAGCAACTGGCTTCGTTTTTACAGTTTATCCGGTGTATATTACACAACTCCGAACCATTATCACATTTCTCTTTTAAATTTGGCTACGGCTAGGTACAAATTAACTTCTCAATACATTCCCACGTGATCTGTGCTAAAATTGAAACAGTAATTTGCTTTTAGCATTGCGTTTTCAAACTAATATCGTCAAGGAAATGGCAGCCGTAAGAGACTAATAAAGGCTTGTTATGTAGAATTTTACTGGAGCATTGCACTGCAGCGGTGCGTTGTGCAGGATAATTAAGGGTCGGCGACCCTGTGCAAAGAGAGCTAGTACTTAAACTCACCACCTAACTAAACACGAGTTCAGTGACCGTATAATTCAATTGTTTTAAGGCAGGTCTATAATACTATAAATATTACGAGGTTATATATGTTTACAGAACACTAGTAATACGTATTACTTAAGCTTTCGTCACGATTCATAAATTTCATAGTACGGTTTCTCACTTAACCTGAGTCATAGTATTATCTGTTCAGCCTTCGGCGGCACACAACGAGAACTTTGTCAAATTCGTTTAAACTACAAACTATAGCATTTTTTGTGGTAACAGCCACTCATGACTGCGCAATCTGTTTATGTTACTTATAATTGACTTTACCTTTTGAATAGAAACGTGGTTTTTTATGAAATACATGGTACTTTATGAGATCTTGAAATCTATTAACATTTACACACATTCTATGTTATATGTTTTTTTTTTGTTTTAACTATCCTCATACGGACACAAATATTTTTATGCGACAAAATCGGCAAAAAGTCTTTTTGAACGCCACATTCTGTTTTATAACCCAAATGATTCACCAATTAGTCAACAATAGACGGGATCTGATGCAGTAGTCAAAAGTAACATTAGCGAATGGTGGTTCTAAATACTTTTAACCTTAAACCTTATTTGATTATTAAACCTTAGTTTTAATATTACATTCTAGCATTTGTGAACTGGAAACTCAACTGGTAATAAAATAAAAACTAGTCATGTCGGATCACTATCCGAAAGCCCTCTTATATAAAAAAACTTTAGATTAGTTAGAGTTTACATAAATTTATAAATAGTGACTACCTCACTTAAACACATTTTTTGTTTTATTTAAATTTATGCATCGCAAGAGCTCCTCCAGCAAGAAAACCCTTTTTGGGTATCATACACTTCAATAATTCAGCCATATCTCATACCATTAAAGGAGTTTCTCTGTAGCCTACATTTCAGAGCGTTCCATGTTCGGGTAGCTATGTGATGTCACATGGTAAACGCATCGGCATTCAAATGTCAGTGCGTGTATTGTCCAAAACAAGTCGGTCGTGTTCCCGGCTCTTTTTGTTCCCAGACGTGAGACTCCACGGCGTGTCTTAACGAGCATTAAACCAGTTTCACATATCACCGCGTCATACCTAACCTGGTAGTAAATACTTTGACACTACGGTTGTTCTGGTACTTTATGGTAACAATGTAGCCTCACGCCTAAGTTGCGTCCCTTAAACTTCTAACTTCTATGTAACGGTTGAGAGCACTGAGAATTTAGTTGACTAGTTTTGCATTTCATTTTGCTGTATTTGCATTATGGTAAGGTGCAATAAATAATATGTTAAGGCCGTTTGTGTCTTCTTATAAATAGTGTCACGAGTCCCTGCCGAGATGCGTAAATTCATACCTATAAATGTGATTACGTCCGTAAACGTCATACACCTCTCTGGCTAGCGTATGATTTTCGATACAGCACAACGACGGAAAAATGTTCAACACGAAGTTCAATACAAAATAATGGGCATGGATCATCAACTCTTACAGAAACATAACAAATTGAAAAAAATCCGATGTTGTATGACCGCATTCTTTTTAACTGTGTATGTAAAATAAAGTTTCATATTAAAAGTAATTTGAAAGCTCAAAAGAAAAATTATACAAAAATTTTGCGATTTCTACCGCTAGTCTTAACATGAAATGAAGTACGAGGGTAAGTTTTTAAGTTCGCGGAATGACAGTGAAAAAGGCGGGTAAACGCGCTCTTTTGATGCCTACCGTATTCAGTGACTCATAATTAGTCTGCATAGTAAAATTTGTTGTGATTGGATCATTAGTTATTAAACTATCGTTGACCAAGTATTTTAATCGGGAACGAAGTGAAAAAAATGGAGAAAATTGAATTCCGTGCGGTGATAAAGTTCCTTACTAAGCAAGGAAAGTCTGTTCAAACCATACTCAATGAGATGTCATCAGTTTACGGGGATTCTTGCCCAGGAAAAACAATGGTCTACAAGTGGCATAGTTTATTTAAACAAGGCAGGGAATCACTTGAAGACGACCCGAGGCCGGGGCGCTCCGTTGAGATGACTACGGCAGAAGTTATTGCAAAAGTAGAAAAAATTGTATTGGAAGATGCTCGACTAAAAAAGAAACAAGTCGCAGAAATGGTTGGAGTATCGGATACAACAATTTTTAAAATTTTACACGATCATCTTGGCATGACTAAGGTTAGCGCACGGTGGGTGCCGAGAATGCTCACGCCATTGCAAAAACAACAGCGCGTGGAATGTTCACGTGCGTTTTTGGACCTCTGCAATGAAGACAAGGATGGCGTATTGAATCAAATTGTTACTGGGGATGAAACTTGGGTTCATCATTATGAACCTGAGTCCAAACAAGACTCCATGCAGTGGCACAAAAAGGGCACAGCACCACCCAAGAAATTTAAGGTTTCACAGTCGGCTGGGAAACTCATGGCAACGATTTTTTGGGACTCAGAAGGAATATTATTGATAGATTATAAAGATAAAGGCATTTCTATAACGGGGGAATACTACGCTTCAATCTTAGAACAGTTAAAAGAAGCCATCAAAGAAAAAAGACGGGGAAAATTAACGAAAGGTGTCCTGCTATTGCATGACAATGCTCCCGTTCACAAGAGCCGAGTCGCACTGGCTGCCCTGCATAAGGTGGGCTTCGATATTTTGAATCACCCACCCTACAGTCCAGATTTGGCTCCGAGTGATTATTATCTCTTTCCAAAAATGAAAAAAGAATTACGTGGTAAGAAATTTTCAACTGATGAGGAGGTTAAGGAGGCGGTTTCGGCGTATTTTTCAGACAAAGATAAAACTTTTTTTTACGAGGGAATAAAAAAACTAATTGAAAGATCTGAAAAATGTATTCGTGTTGCAAGGGAATATATAGAAAAAGAAAAATAATTTTGTGTTTTTATTATTACTCAATACCCTCCATTCCGCGAACTTAAAAACGCCCCCTCGTAGAATCAGAGAGTACTTACGCCTTATAAGAAGACTTAATTACTTTACGACGTGTACTCATAAAGCCTTAAAATAAGTCTAGTTTTTATATGATAGAAATTACTTGAAGTTTAATCATTTAATTATCTCCTCATGACTTTTATCCATTTATTATCGGCTTTCACTTTTCTCTCGACCGATTCCATAGTAATTGGTATCGACCAAAAAAATGTGAAATTATCCACATTATACCACCAAAGTTTATTTCAATAACAGTGCAACACAAAACTTTCCTTACTCAATCTGAACTTGTATTTATGTTCATTTTGTCTCTTAATACATTCAAACGGATTTGAACAATAATTATATTATTAATTATTAGATTGCGCCACGTAACAGTGTTGCTTCTCGTTTTGCAAGCATCCAAGCAGAAATCATATCGCGATCGTAACCCTGTTGTCCGTGTACTAATTAAATTGTACAAGTGACATTTGAAAACATATAATTATACATACATGCTATTACGTTGACACTCATGCTATATAGTCGTATATGATATGAAGCTGATACTCATCGCCGATCTTTCGAATAATTGGGTATTTTTTAATGAAAGCGTATTGCATTGTAAGTTTTGAATGTTTTATTTAACTAATAAAAGGTATCATTGACTTTTATTTTTCATTTCCTAATCTTCAACCTCTTTGGATTATGGAGCAAACTTGTCTCTATATATATATATGATAATTTTATGCTGAGAAGTTCAATCCATTCTGGGGATCTCAGAACAGATCTTATTTCTGATGTATTTTAAGCAAAGCTTCTTCTTAATATGAATCCAACTCATCATCCAGGCGTCGACCCTATATAGTACAATATGAATTTTCATGGTCTTCTGTTGTTTCCCAAAATTTTTTCACCTCACTTTAGTAGCAATGTTCCATTTGATCTAATCTAGGGGTTATCCTAGTTCTTGTATTTTTTTTCTGTAGTTTCCAGTGATCGACAGTCTAAAGTAGCTACACAAATATCTGTATATTTTATTTGTAATAACATATTGACTTGTTTTCTGCCTTTTTTTTTGTGGTGAGAAGATTTTTCATTAATTTATTCTATCTCTTTTATTATAAACTCTTCATGTTTAAGATCTGCAAATTTATCTTTATTTTTTTCTCTTTCTAAATATTAGCCACCT
Source organism: Hypercompe scribonia (assembly GCA_949316085.1). Classification (NCBI taxonomy): domain Eukaryota; kingdom Metazoa; phylum Arthropoda; class Insecta; order Lepidoptera; family Erebidae; genus Hypercompe; species Hypercompe scribonia. The sequence goes on along the minus strand of OX438972.1, from coordinate 4,957,891 downwards.
GCGCTTTGCGGATGTTATAATTAAATTCGCAGAAGACGCAGAAACTTTAGAATTAATGTCACAGCAATTATCTGTTGAAAGTGAAACTAAAAATAAAAGTACGATAAATTCTGAACAAATAAGGATATTAATTAAAAAATAATGAACAAATATATAGCGTAAATGAATATGCATATTTAAGCGTGCTTACATCTGAAACTGGAAATGATTTTGGTCTCTTAGCTAAATAATAATGGATGAAAATAACTTCGATGCGTTATGAAAAGAAAAAAGACATATACGAAACATGCATTATACCATATTTATCATAGGGGTATCAAACTTGGACACTAAGAGAACAACTAAAAAACGAAGTAAAAGTATGCCAAAATGGTATAGACAGAAACATGTCAGGTATAAAAAGGGATAATGGAACAAATAAAAGTTAAACAAGATTGAAAAATGCATCGACAACCTACAGACAACTAAAATGGAGATGGACGAGGCCTATGCTAATAAGTATAACAGAATGATATCCAAGACGTAGCAAGAAGAATGACAGTATAGACTCGTTTAGTAATGGACAAGAATACGTGAATATCTTTAGAGACCTTCATCGACAGACAAGCTGTTGCAGACAAATATCCAAGTGCCGATAATAGAAATTAAATAAAATGTTAGTAAGTAGGTACATTATAATGTAATATTGTAAGTTAGCAGAAATAAAGTTTATTTTATTTACTAGTCTCAAACCATATAATTTTATGCAATACTCAAGGAGAGTTGAAAGAAATTTCTTTGCTAAGTAACTTATAATATGAATATGAACAGAAATAAATACAGTATCATAAAATTAAGCAATTTACATATTTCATAAGGATAAACATACTTTCCCTTCATGTCATAAATTTACTAACAGAATATAAATGGACAGCTAAAAGGAACTAACTACTTATTCTCTTGAATATTAAATAAAAAGCTAATTATATCTAAAATATGTTGTAATTGATTTTAATGAAGCTGAATTATTTTAATGTTTTATACAGAAATTTTGTTTAATAGCAGAGAAGGAATAACTGTTATACCTAAAAAGATGCATTGATAGTGTCTATTACGACGAAATTTTTAATTTTACACCCAAAATTTACAAAATAAACTGTTCGAAACTATTATGTCGCTATATTATCGATATATATCCGATATTTTGACATTCGTTTGACATTAGACGCATGAAATTAGTTACCTTAACTGATCGAGTGATCAACGCTTAGCCTAAGCCGCTGTACATCATGTTTGAAGAAACGTGATGCTGTTTTTGATGGTGTAAAAGCACTAGAAAATGAGATTTGGGAAACAAGAGGATAATTACAGAGAATAAACTAAGAGCCAATTATGAAATTGAGATGAAAATGTTTGCAAAGTTGAGTATAAATAATACAAGATTAAGCGAAGAACTTATTAAAGCGTGTTTTTCTACTTTCAAGCTTTTACTCACTATGGATGTTCCTGCAGATTTACCACCTTACAATGAATACCGTATTACCAATAGAAATCGACAGCTATTTAAACAGTTAAAATGGCTCAGTAAAAGTCATTCAATAGAGCGTAAAACTACACTATAAAGACAAAGGCTGGTAACAGATTAGAAACTCATTGTGGTTCATTGCAGGCAGCTTTTTCTTCCTTGTTGAAACTATCGTCAGTATTTGTCCGAGTGCCTCATTATAACTGAACTGTTTCAACATCGTTGATATTAAATATGCTATGTGGACAGTTAAATTCGAGATAACAGGTTAAAACGGAAATCTAGGCACTGATTTAATGAATCGCATCCGCGTCTGTCTCAACCGCCGATGGACAAACAAGTAAGTAGCCTTATTAATCGATAACTGGCAGAATAACCTGTACTTGCGGCAGATTTAAAGGAGTTCTTCCTAACAATCTTGGTTAACTACCTCTCATCAATATAAAGCTAATTTCTGAAAGGGAAACTAGTATTTAATAATCAAGACGGTATTTATAAATGAAGACCTCTGTGGTTTTCTTTATGTTTTATTATAATGTCAAATTTATTATAGGAAATATATTGGCGTTTGTGGCATTAGAAACTTGTTAAAACTTTCACGTGAAAACGTTGATTTAACCCTTACCTACTTTATCTCGTAGTAAGGAAGGGTGTGTACCTATATTCTGTAGAAATGTATTCATTCCTTCTAAGGGAGGCGTATGTTGAAGCGTAGTTATGGCAATTTTCTGATTACTTTTAAGCTAAAACTGTACCAAGTATAGCCATTAGCTTGTAAAAAAATTCTAACTTTAAGCAGCTTTTATTATGGAAAACATTCGAATTTTTTTTTTCGAAAACTTTGAAAATAAAAAACATTTATATTACATACTTATATTAGATTTAAAGAATAATTTTCTGGCAATAGAAGCGTCGCAACTGCTTATCTACTGGTGTTGTTCACGCACGTCCTATTGGTAAATGGTGTTCGCCTCGGCGATGATACGACACGCAATCATTACCTAGGATACAACTGAGGCAACCTTTGTCGTTTATTCTGTACCAGTAACTGTGTCGTGACTATTAGCAATTAGTTCGACTATATCCAGATTTACGTGCTATTTATTGCTTTTCTCCAGGTGGTGTTTAGAAAAATTAACCATTCGAGATTTATCAAAAACAATAAACAAGGTATAGATAGACAGGCAAGGTAACTCAAATTCGCTTTAAACGATGTCAGCTGCCAGTTGTTTTATTTACGTGTTCCATTAAGATATTGGGGTTAAGACATAGCTTTTATCACTAAATGCGTTCTCTTTATAAGTACAATGAAATAATTAAAGCGGTGGTAATAACGCTAATTTAACTTCCCAACTATGTATATTGTAAAGATTTCCTAATATATTATAACAAGGACTACAAATAAATTGTCACCAAAATTAAGCCGAAAATAATAACATTTGTTTGATACCTAATTAACCTTTTCTTTTTTTTTTCTGTTTGACACCACCGGTAGGTGGTTATGTCGGACTCAAACCGACCAAAAACGGCACGCCATCTCGTGTACCAGTAGCTGGAGAACCAGATGCATCCTAAATATCCAATTAACCTAAATCAATCAAATTCATATTCTTCTATTGAAATTTCTATATTAGCCAAAAAAAGATTCATTCTAGAGGGATAGAGAACACGATACAATAAAATGGTAGCTTTCTGGAAAAGCACAGGTTTTCACCCTATTCGGCCTTAATTCTTCAGGTAAACAATATTAAAAAAAAGACCAATCTAGTAGTTAAAAGTGATTTGCAATATTATTTGATAGTTTGACGTCATTGGCTAGCTGTCGAACGTCCGCGGAGTAATCTATAGTGGCTTTTATCTGCATGATAACACGAGTGGTGTCCGCAGGTTAAGGTACTTAATACTGGTAAATTCCGATAAGTAGGTAGATACGAAGGAAAGAGTACAGTTCGATGTAATCAATAACGGTGAAACCAGTTGTGCGGACGTTGTAGTGTGACTATTATTTATAATAAATTATTATTTATGATTTTTACAATACTAATGAACTCATGTATTATGTATAAATTTCTATAGCAGAGAAATGGAGAATTGCAGAGCCCTACTGTACGTTCGATATAAAGCCAAAGCACTTGTATGGTTTACTATGCTGTATAAGCCCGACGTTTCAAATGGATTAAGCCTTAGTTTAACAGTAACCTTCATGTTATAGTATGAAATTTAAGCGTTATTATTAGCCAACTGCGACGGCATTATTACAAAAAAATATCAAATCGTAAATTTTAAGTACATACATTTTCACCCAGTCGGGTTTATGTGTAATATTAAATAATATTTGCTACACATTACATTAAGATAGTTAACCCGTACCTCGTTTTTTAATGAATAATTTTTTCAATAATTAACTAATTGACCAGTTTGTTTTACTCCCTTGGAGAAGTAATTGTTATGGATTTAAGGATAGCGTATGTAAAATTAACCCATTTTTTCTACATTAACAAGGAAATGTTCAATATTCTGTAGATTTAAATTGTTTGGCGCGTAAAACCCAATTACGAACGCAGATACGAACGTGACTGATTAAGCACATAACATTGTAGTTGGTAACGGTTAAAAGGAGAGACGACCTGGGTCGACTCTGAAGCTGCTGATAATTACTATCTACTTAGACCATAAGTGTTAAAGGTATGCAACATACATATATCACGTAATAATTATAGTAAAACATCTTTTTTTTGAATGTTCACCTTACTCAAAGCTTACATTCAAAAATAGTTAAGAATAATTTGTTTGTTTGTATTCAATTAAATGCGACGTTACTGCTACGGTATTACATTATTATCAAAGTTTTATGCATATTTAAGGTAGGACGTGTTGTATGATACTCCAAGCATTTATGGGTAGGCATACGTAAGATACAGGTGGAGCTGCGATCATAAGGTAAGTAAGTACTAAGTTCAATAATGAAGGTGCATTCGATTTAAAATCATCATCAATCATCAAAAGAATTTAACAGTCCACTGCTGGACATAGGCCTCTCCTTAGCAAGGTTTTTGGCCTAGTATACCACGCTGGCCACGTGTTGTCATAGGGTTTGTTTCAAATTTTCTTTCTCTTTGCAGTGATATTGTTCTGCATGGTGTGCTCCTCAGTCGCTTCTTGCAACACCCATGGTATAAGTAGGAGTGGTGACATGATTTAAAAATCATTTGGCAATTGCAAAACATGAAATCCTTGTCTTCGAAGGACAAATCAGGAAAACTTTAAATACATTGACAATCTACAAAGCCTCTATCAGACTCATTTAACAATTAGATAATTTAAATTCATCATCTTTATGATTATGCGGTTCATTTTGTTTTAAGAATTTTAATTCAATTTAACGAGTGGGATTTGAGGTCAAAACTATGTAAAGTAAAACTGCGACAACTCAACTCATTGACTGTATTTTTACGAGAAGACGACTTGGAACATTCATACTATTCTCATAAGAAAGTAGGGACATATTCTGTTAACAATTACAGTACACATTACTTATTTGAGTTTTTATATTTTACGTCCACAGCATATACAGTTTTTACATTTATTTTAACGTACTTCGTTGTGATGTAACAGGTATGAAAAAATTTAAATCCATCAGTTAATGTGAACTTTAAAAAAAAAGATAAGTGCTTTTGGTATATACAATAAGTACCTCATTCTACTGAAACACGTTTGACGATGAGTTTACATATTTTCGACTTGATAGGCTGCATAACATAGATGAAAAAAACTCTCAGCGTGGTATGTTGCTGGTTGCTGATGTCTGCAGTAATGTAACCTCGTAAGTATAAAGATATCTATGAACTCATTAAAAACGATAAACATTGAACCCGATCTGTCGACTACACAAAATTACTCTGACATATGCTGTCAAGGATTTAAAAAGAGAATAGACACAGGATGTTTAGAAGTAAAAAATAGAATGAATGATTATTTTTGTAGAGTACATAGATCATTCCGTATTGTTATAATGTTAATTAACTAGTATTGGTATTGTGAAATGAACAACAATAACGTGCAACGCTACAATACCGGAATTGCAAAAACTTTGAACAGAAAGTCTTTGTTAGTAGGTAACAAGAATTTCAATCAATCAAACTGATTAAGATCTTCCATTTGAGAGAAGCAAAATTATGAATTTGATTTAAAATACAGTACCTATAATTTGTCGCTACTTAAATGCACTCACTCATGTTCGTAGTAAATATTTAATGTGTCCAGGTAAAAACTGAGCTTACTTGAAAAATATGATAGCAAAAAATATTTTCTTCAATTCGAAGTTTATGGTTCAAGTCGACCCATAAAAGTCTAACACCGTACACCGAAAAAAGTATTCGGATAATCAAAGACTCGTCCTTGTTTTACTTTGGTCCCTTTGTAATTCCTGTGGCGAGGTTGCATTCTCTCCGTGCCACGGCGCGGGCCCGCGCTCTCCAAGGTGCATGGAAGCCTGCGACGCCCGTAAAATATTCCTGGCGAGTTCAGTGCCAACCAACGGTTTTATAACGATAACTTACATTTAAATTGTTCATTCATACATCGTAAGCAAATTTAATTGTACGGGTAAATAAAGTCGCAAAAGTAAACAAGTTCCCGCCTAAAATATGTATGCATGAAATTGGTATGTTGTGATAATACGTTACGTGTAAGTTTGTTTTGTTCGATAAAGTAAACAAGAAGCGGTAGTTTCCTTACTAATTTATCTAAATAAATAATAGTATCAACACGAAAATAGGGCAGTTATTAAATAAACATCACACTATCAGTGTGCCGATAAAATAACTGGACGTCTTACTAACCTGAAGGCTCGGCGCAGTCACTCATGATCCAAGTTGCATTTTAACCTCAAAAGACACCTCTTGCACGGTCACGAATCGCGAAGGTCACGGTTATGTTGTATTGCATAATATCACCAAGCTTCACAAGTACAACACAAGTAACTGTAGGGATTTACAAAAAACAATACACGACCGAGGATTACTGTTAATGCTGTTATCATAAACACACGAATGCACAGTTCGATGCACGTTTATATTTTAACAAACGACGCGAGTTTCCATTCAATATTCCATCAAATCGCATATTCGAAGAATTATCTAAATAAAACAAGCACCAGTGAGGACTCGATGTCATAAGTTTTATGCAGTTTACGAATAAACATGTCACAGCCGTACACTGCACTCCGTCTGACACGACGAATATGGCGGATGAATTTGAACTACGCTTGCGCGGCATAAAGCAAGCGGCGAGAGCCGTTGTTCACCGGCAGGTACAAAACAAGAGCATAGATGCTGCCCTCTATTATCGCTACTATAAACTATTACTTAGGAGATGTTAGATGTTCTTAGCTAGTTTTAAAAGCCACTGATAGATGGCACTGTTACGTTTTATTTTTTAAATCGAATTTAAGGGGGTATTCTGGTCTAGAAATAAAAAATAACGTGTTTTTGTTTTTTTTTATATTTTTAAAGTTTAACTATTAAAGATTTTTCAAAATTCAAATTATTTTTGGAATATAGGTATTTTGCTGAGCTGGCATCCAAACCGGTTGCTGCTGCAACTAATCGAACAAAAGGCATAGAGGATTCTCCGTCTACCTGAATCCATATTTCTTAGTAAATAATTATATATATATACATATATATTTAGGCTTGGTTAGGTTACTTTTTATCTCGGATTTCCTACGGAATTGTGATTGACGCACAAAAAACCACGTCTCTAACGTGAATATTCAATATTCAAATACTTACTACGCGAATGAAGTCGCGTGCACAGTTAGTTTATAAGATAATCTAATCCTTGGTAATATACCTACTATGTAGTAAATAATATTATAAATGTAAATATGAATTTGTTTGCCAGTTTTTTGTTTGTTAGGTACGACTTAAACCACTAAAGCGATTTTAAAGCTACCGTAGAGAGTAACATAGGCTTCGTTTTGCGACATACGGGTGCATAATAAATTTCCAACAGCGCAACAGTTAATACATAATAAGTTGTCAACAGTCTTTAACAGTGTATTGTTGGACATAGGACTTTAACATAATGAATGGGAAAGTTTAAACAGATCTTGGTGCGCCTCATTGACTACAACTACATTTTATTATCTGTTTCCAGAAATGCAACGGAAAGGACGTCAAGGGCACAGAGCATTTTTAAAAGCAAAACTCATCACCATGATCGCCCCTCTTCTGTGTCACGGGGGACTTCAAACAGACAAAGAATGCCCAAACTCAGAACAGTCTGAAAACAACCCTTTTTTTTTAACGTGGTTTACGGTGGGGTGGTGTGTCAGAATCGGACCGACTAAAACCACACGGTGTGCCATTCTGCGCTTGACATAAGAGGAATCTGGGAACAGCTGCTATTACGGCATCCAGAAGTCTGAGAACAACCCATCACCAATCTTTCAAAATATGGAAAAGGTTGCCAGTATTTTTGTTTTATTTAAAAAGGGCAGCGCCCGCACTAGAAACAAATCCTGTGTCGCAGGGGACTTAACAAACATACAAGTTACGAACACAAACAACACCCAGACTCAGGAACAACACTTTGTAGATCACACAAAGTGGTGTGATGTTAATAATAAATATCACAAATATATCAGTAAATAATAAAACCACTTTTATAATTACAATACATATATTTATTGAAGATATTTACATCTGGTGAAATATATTTATCGTAATAGACACCTTTCTATAAAGATAATTCATAACACATTTTACTAAATAGTTCTAAGTATTTATAGACGACCAGAGAATCTGTATAACAAATATTGTAATAGTTATTGAAACTATACTCGAACTCTTTTGTTATCATCTCTAATTCAAAGCAAAAATTTAAAAGTTACAAGTTTAAAATATTGTAGGTTTAGCTTTATTTATGAATAAAGACTTACTACCTTGTTCTAAATCTTAGTTCAATGTGGTAATATATTAAACTAACATTCAAATGAGTCTTTTATTAAAATATTACCGATAACAACACAAGTTACTTCATATAATAATAATAGTATGTGTATTCAAAGTTTTGACAACAAAGACTAACTAAGAACAGATCGACAAACAGAATCCTTCACAATACCTGAAATCATTGCATAGTGATTAATCGAATCGTGCTTAAACTTACAAAATCACTCGATACTAAACTTCAATTCGATCCACTTAGATTAATATGTTGTTATAAATTTATAAAACGAAAATTACTGTCTTGGTATTTCTTCTGTATTCTTCGTCAATTAGGTTTAACAATGAAACAATTTACTCATTAATCGTTAAAATACAACAAATTATTTTCGTCTAGTTCTATATCTCAGAGCTATAAGTGCTAAGCTGTGAAATAATAGATATAAACCAAAGAGAGCTAAGACGTCATTCCAAAGGTTGCTGGGTACAAAGTCATAGGTATCAAGAACCTCATCACCGTTGTCTAGACAGGGTATGTTTGGGCGATCTGTCGTACACGCTGTAACAAAGCAAAAATTTTAAATGACATCCATAATTTACCTAGGTTCGAGAGTTTTGTTCACCAAAAATCCAGATTCTAAGAAAATTAAAAGAGAAAGTAGTGGTAAGATAGTAAATATGTATAACATTATGCGACTTTGACTTGAGATCGATTTAAACTCTTCCCACTTGACAAAATTGGATGAAACTCTTTTATACAATGATTCGGATGAAACATACGGCGCTATACAGGGATTCCCCAAAAAAATATTGCCAGGTAAGAACGAAAAAAACACAATAATAATATTTATGGCACCGACACCTTCTTTCGTATTTCAAACTGTTAATAACAAAAGTGTGTTTAGTCCGCGTCAGTAATGAATTTTATAAATGTATTTTTAAAACGGTGCTTGGAGATGCTTTCATTCTTACGTGACTAGAATAACACCTTTAAAAATTACCAAGAATGACTTGACGCCATTTATAAATCACATATTAAGTAGATGCTTTGTATGCATAAACCCGTAAAGTAATAATGGATAGAATTTCTTTCTACTTCGTAAAAGTATTCGTGGAAATTAGAGTTCGAAGTAGTCGTTTTTTTTAGCGACAGTACTCGTATTTAGCGCCCTAGCGCTCTCCTGTAGTATTGCGTGATTGTATTTAAGCTCCTTTTTTGTCTTATTCTACAGTATTTATTATTATTTCTAACAAATTTTCAAACTTATTTTTTTCTGTTAAAATTAATATTTGAACAGGACTTTATCTGTTTAATTCCAGTTTCCTTGACACATATAAATCTCATAAAGATTATGCAGTAAATAATTGACATTAACAGAAATAGGGATAAATGTGAATTTGTTTCTCGTCACTTCACTAAGGGTAGGTAACGCATTTGATACAAAATCTTTTCTATAGTTATTTTAAAGTCTCTTATTTATACGGGAATTTCGTTAATCTCATTTGTCAGTTTAAAGCGTCTCTTACATTTTATTTCTTCGTGACCTTGAGCAAATTATGACTCAAAATTTTTCGTTGCTATGCGTATATAATACTGATTAGCATGACTGTGTATTGTTTTTTTTTTCAAATTAATAAATCAATACACATATTTATATTCTTATGTGTCTCTTGTCTATGTTTAAGCTTGTTAGAATTTGTTCTAAAAGTGCTGTTACGTATTTATACTTACTTATATTTTGAATTCCATTCCATTGAATTATGCTCATTGCTTCGTTGGAGTACATCAACCAAGACATATAACGGATCCAGGACACGTACTTGGGTATCGAACTGGAATTTACAACAATATAATTTTTATATAAATACGTGGTGAAAATATCCGGTAGGCTTTTTTAAAAAATAAGTAGCTCGATGCACTTCATATTTTGAATATTTAATTTTATATTAAGTAGAAGTGAAGAAAACTTGATTTTTGATATAATAATTATAAATGAATATATCTATTTATATATATACCTAGTCTTGCCATAAATATTGTAATAAAGAAAAAAGAAAATTGTTAACTGCAAATAACATTTATTACTTTTACAGTGTGTCAGTTTAATACATAAATATAAAACAATTAAAAATATAAAAAGCTTATTCGAAGTGGTCTCCATTGGCTGCAATACAGTCCTTTAAACGATGAGGCCAGTTATCAATAGAAGCACGCACTCTTTCCATGGGAAAATTCTTCACTGCCAATCGTATAGATTGTTTTAGGGACTCCAAATTATCATGGCGTTTAGAGCAAGCTGTACTCTCTAAAACTGACCACAAATCATAATCCAGCGGATTAAGATCGGGACTAGACGACGGCCAGTCTTCAGCTCTGATGAAGTCCGAAACGTTCGATTCCAACCAAGACTGCGTGGACCGAGCTTTATGACCCGGCGCCGAGTCTTGCTGGAAGGACCATACTTGGTTATTGAACATGGTGATGTTAAGGGGCTTAACTACCTTCTCAAGAATGGTATCTTGATACACTTGTGCCGATGTTTTGATACCTTTTTCACAAAAATATGGCTCAGTCACTCCTTCATAGCTAACACCCCACCAAACCATCACTGAAGTCGGATAATGTCCACGTTGCACTCTGTCGACTAATTGGGAAGCTTCCTTAGAGCTTTGAGCATAAATACGGTCATTTTGTTTGTTAAAATGTTGCTCAATTGTAAAAATTTTCTCATCCGTAAACAAAATTTTTCTGTGACCTCCCTTTGCGTACCGCTTCAGTAGTTGTTTCGATTTTACCACCCTATTCTTCTTTAAATTATCAGTTAAGAAATGGCCAGTGCGTCTCTTATAGGCTGCAAGTCCTAAGTCATCTTTTAAAATACGCGACATGGTTCTAGGTGCTATCTTCATTTCCCGAGATAAAATCTTTTGCTTTCGGACAGGATTTCTTCGAATTCTTTCCCTTACTGCTTTGACCACCTTTTTCGTACGAACACTACGTGGACGGCCAGATCTTTTTCTGTCACAAACAGAGGAGGTCTCATTGTACCTATTAATAGCCCGGTACACAAACATTTTACTAATACCAAGTGTATGGAGAGTTTTAAAAATTGCATTTGGCTCCATACCTACTTTGTGTAATGCTATCACAGCGATTCGGTTCTCTTTATCACCCCACACCATTTTAATATCGCAAAATATTTTACAATGTATTGGCGCCAAAATGAGAAAACACAATGAACAATCGTATAAAAATGACAGATTCGAAATTCAAATGTAATATTTTTTTATAATTAAGTGTAACAGTATTTATGGCCAGACTAAGTATATATTTGATATAATTATTATCAGTTTTAAATAGAAAAATAAGTAAAAACGGTTACATATACATATCTAGCTGTAGAGATCCTCTCTACTTTATGGCATAGTGTTAAAATCCATTCCAATAATAATTTAACTTTTTATGTGATAATACAACATTGGGAACAGTAAAAATTCACAAAATAAGCAGTTTCTAATTTTCAATAATAACGGATGCAGAAAACTTCTTGTGTGCAAAGTATTTACTGCAATATAACGAAAAAGTAACCTTCCTACTATTAATTATGATATTATAAATGGAAAAGCTAGTGAGGATGTATTATATGAATGTTTGTTACTCTTTCACGCAGAAACTACTGAATGGATTCCAATGAAACCTTAAATTAAAATAGCTCACGCATCAAAATTATACATAAAGTGCTTTTTACTGCGATATTCAACATACACGTGGGCAAAAGTTAGTGTATGATAACTGCAGTCATATGTGAATCAAAGAAGCTCTAGAATCCAAAACAAAAATAAAAGAAACAACCACCAATGTTTTAGGTCTGCAATATAATTTTATCAGAGCCTATAGATTGTCGAATAGCAAAGTTAACATCCAGCAAATAAAAGTTTTCTATTGAATATCTATTATCACTTGTGATACAATCTGACGACTACAATAACGATAGCTATTTAAATAAATAATTGTACACTTCTAAATTTAATTATAGTAATAAACATCAGTTAGGTACCTCAACTTGACAAATATTCCAGATGTTATCATCAAGGCGTAGTCAAACGGCACTAAATACGCGATTGCGAGAGGCATCGAACCAAATGCGCACGAGAAAAAGGAACCTGAAATGTATAAATAATATTAATTTAAATATAAATATAGTTTCAATTAAATGATTAAATCTCCTTGTAGCTAATAGTTTAATACTTGGAAGTAGTTAAGTTTATTCATCAGGTAACAAACCAGTTGCCAACTCTGATATTATATGGCGATACATATCGTTATTGTGATTAGAATATATCTACCTAAATGAAGAAGTTGCCTGATTATTTAAATTAGATTTATTCTGAATGTGTTGATCATTTCAGATTAAACTATTTAACACTAATATATAATATTCTAAAGCTGAACAATTTGTTTGTTTGGTTGTACGCGCCAATCTTTGAAATTACTGCTCTGATTTGAAAAAAAAATTCAGTGTTGGAAAGCCTGGTTATCGGGGAACGCTATATTCTATATATGTATATCATCACGCTACGATCAAATAGTTTGTAAAAAGGGGGGAAAATTACTTCTTATAAGTGATTCATTGCGTACAGTGTGGCAATAATTAAAGATTCACAAACACAAAATATGAAAAAATTCACCATTAAAAGTTCAAAAAACATGTCCGCGACAGTATATGGCAGTCTTTTGTCGTTGACTCATTATAATCTTTCGTAAGGTAAACAAATTTGTTCACGCTGTGTTATTTCACGATACAGGTCATAGGAGACACTGGTGAGGATGTGTGGGTCAGCTAGTGTTAAATATAGATTACTTACCACACGCTATAGCAACGTTGAGTACTAATGTAGCGATAAACACGGTGAAGCAAAATGCGTACATTGATCCTCGCAGTCCAGCTAAGAAGTACACCACTAGGGTGAACAGTGTTGGTTCTATTAGTAAGCCTGGTAACTGAAAAATAAGTATTTAATGTTAATTTTCTAGTACCAATGCTGCAACCTGTGATTTCGTAACTCGAATTCGTAATATTTTGATCATCTAGATGTAGCTCACCAAAGCGATCATTCTGGCGAGGTAATACACAGTTGCCGAGTACAACCCGGCCTTCAGTTCCCTATTGAGCAAAGGGAACTCTTCAGGAAACATGTGCAGCACGGAGTACATTGGGATGAAGGTGTTCTCAGCAATGATAATGAAGAGCGCTCCTTGTACGTCTTGAATGCCTGTTTGTGTATGATTTGCCGTGCCCATAAAGCAAAGACCAGCTGTTACGGCTATCGCCTGAAAGTTGATAATACAGTTTTTGAGGTTTTAAGCATTTTTTCGTTATTTGCCACCATTTGAGTAAGATTATCAGAAACCACTTCCATTCCTTCTTTACTCTAAATTATGACTTTTAACATTATGATGCTCAAGTTATTTGCTTTTGTCGGAATAACAAATTTAAGTCTGAATTATTCAGTTTACATTGGTTACATTAATTGTTAATTTATGATGTTGTAACATAATGTTTGGTGTTCAAATTTTTTTTTGATGTTTAAACATGGCTCTATTTTTTTATGGTACTGATTTCTAAAAACTTACAAATTTCTGTATAATCCGGACTAGCTGAACCCTCGGGTCCCTTATGATTATGAGTAGATATCTATATATCAGCCAAAGCAGCTTTATAAGGAAGGAGGGAGCTTGCAATGTATCGTGTTCGTCACGGTGGGATACTGCATTCGTCTGAAAAGACAAACCAACATTAACAATTTGCAAGTACTCAACCAAGATTATAATCAGGACAAATCTCGTGCTGCGTTCTCCATTTGAGTAACGTAGTATAGAGCATATTAAGAACACTTATGACAACTGATAAGTATTCATATTATATTGGTCAAAATGACTAAGAAAATTTGAAAGTATAACCCAGAAATAAATTCAAAATTAAAACAAAATTAAAAAAACAACTGATTTCAATTAAAAAATATTCAAAAACAAAAAATACACAAAAAAGAAAAAGAAAAATCACATATTCTAATATTGTTATTTTTGAAATCGGTGTCAGAAAACGTACGTTAACACAATGGGTACCGACTTCACAATTTCACACATCTCGTAGAGGAAGCACAGCGGCGCGGGTGGGTCGAAGTACGCGGGCAGTTAGGAGGGGTGTTCAGTTGCGTTTTTATTTATTGACATCATAATTTAGGTGTTATCGTATTATTATTGCTAGGTCCATTGTCGTATTTCTTTAGCTAAAACTCTGACTTCAAAAATAACAATAATTGTAGACACAAGAGTATGTAACTGTGTTTTTTACTTTTTAGTGCATTTTTTGCTTTTAGAATATCTTTTGTATGCAGTCGGTTTTTTTGTAAATATTTTGCCTATTTTTTGATTTTCTGAATAAATCTGTAGTTCGATGAGTAGTTATATTTTTGTGAATATAGATAGTCCTACTAAACGCGCGTCATATGAGACAGCGCCGTTCAAATAAGAAGAACGCAGAAAGGGAGCACCGCTTATCAATATACTATATGTACGCGTACTAAATACGATATTTAAGTAAAGTAAAATATTAAGATAGGCCGGCCATTTCCTATTGGCAATCTACCTCTATGATCATTTCAAAAAAAGAATCTGTGAAGAGCACAAAAATAGGCTTTAAAGCTTATTTGAACATAAAGCTTGAATATTATGTTTAATGACCTAATTCTGGTGCTTTATCATTGTCAGATGAAGAGTTACTGCGTACTTTATTGAGTTTTACAGTTGTACAAAACCATATACTTCAGCTAATAATATACATATTTTTACATCTTTCTCATTATATGGTAGACCGCGGTGCACGCGGTAGCACAGGTGTGATGGTACATTGTGTGATTGTGTAAACAATATAAAATCATGTAATTACAGCAACCACAACTAATTTTCTATCATTTATTGAAGAGTTCCATTGTATGTTTCCGAAGAACTTGATCATAAAACACCACTTAAATAAAAAGGGACCACCTCGAAATGCTATGATGCTCTTTTAAATCAGCGTATGTAGTTTTTTTTGTTCATTTTACGACAAGTGAAAATAAAAAATATAATGAATGTAGTCGAAGCCAATTAAATAATTATCATTAGGGATAACTAAAAAAATGATTATCAAATCTCATTCAAATTTAAATTGGACCACATGACAAGCATGTGGTTTGTTATATAAAAAGAATCATCAAAATTGGTACTCCCAGTAACGATTTATGAGGTAACATACAAAATCTCAAGTTGAGAACCTCTTCCTTTTTTAAAACTCCGTAAAAAATGTTAACAATGTCGTCTTTGTTTTATAGTATCTATATTTTTAAAATATACAATTCTGTAGTACATCATTTAATTTATATTGTTCGAATTGAATGGGTTTATTACTTATTATTTATTCTAGTAACAAGCTAACTTTCATTAATTATTTTGCGAAAAACGACAATGTTAAATTTGCGTGCCACCCTTTTATATCGCGTTTAAGCAAATAAAATTATATTATGATTCTCTTTATTTCATATACTCGTATGTACATATTGATTACATTTTTAAGTACATAAAAAAGAAAAACAAAAATCTTTACTATACGGGTCGTGGAGGACTACCTTTTGCATCAGACTCTTGATCCAACCTTCTAACGTGAGCCTTTTAAGATGCTGGTCGAGGCTCTTGGCTATCAATCCGTAAGCAGATATGCTTATCGGAACAATGATTACCGAATCCACATTCTACATATCGGCAATCTCGTGAGACAGATCAATTGTATTTCCTTATCAACTTAATATTATTAATTATTATTATTATATCTAGTAAAGTTTAGTCAGAATTAGCAATAATAGCGCTTAAAAGTCTATGTTTTTACGAAACATTAACTTTCTTAGGCTTTGTTAATATGACACGGGTGTTATAAATATAAACCTTACTTTAAAATAATGTAAATGATGTTGAAAACCGTATTTAAAACAATTTAAATACTTAGCATAAAAGATTTAAGCGTACAAGGTTATGCCTAAGTATAGTTTTTTTATATTACGCTTATGCAGGCATTTTTAAATTGATCTAGTCGGACTTGAATGACGAGTGGACCTCTAATTTGCTTATATATTACTATGCTTTATGTGTTTATTGTTTATGTGCGATTCCGATTTACATGCGTTTCACAGTACAATACATTAACTTTGAATAGTAAAAAATTACATTGATAAAAACTGTCTGTAACGTTCAAAGATGCTTATTTCGAAGGTATTTGAGGTAGAGACGAAATCAAGAGCAAGTTTAAGATATTAAGTTATAGATAATTCAGAGTCTTTGCAGCAGCACTAATTCGATTTAAAAATATGTAATCCTGCGCCTCTAGGGAAGATGAGCCTAAAGCGGGCACTCGCGTTACATATTACCATTTTAAAAAAGCGCGCGCTTTCGACACGTGTCGGTAATCCTACCTCGCGTCATTTGTCAAGTTCACCTGCAGGCACATTATTTCGAGTTGTTATAAAAAGATGTTTTAAATATGTATTTATAAGGGTTTTTTAATAATAATATTTTGTTAATACCAATACCAACACCACGATAATATATTTAATTTTTAACATATAAGCAGAACATATATGATGTACTCATAAACTAGGTGTCTTTAATAAACTATGACCCCTAACGTTTAAACTAGACCGAGTCTGAATATCAGACGTTAGTTTTCTTCCAAGAATTAAATATGTTATAATCAGACACGTGTATTGATATTACAACTAAAGCTAGGTACACAACAGCAAAATGTGGGTAGGTCCACATGGTATAAAGTTGACTGAACCTCAATAATCACGGCTTGTACTAAAAAGAAACAATATTGCTGTACTATCAGGAGATTATGATATGTAAAAATTATATATTCATTTAGGTTATATTGAAAGGTATCATAGATTCTCACTTATTTCTTTGCAATGCTATAATAAACACGTTTTAGCTATTAAGTGCTTATTTGACTGTAAAGCGGTTAAGCTGAATTTTACGTGTTTAATGTTTTGAAGTTATATTTTGTTTGAATATTTCTAGTGTCAAAAAGGCAAAGCACACACGTGCCTGGCTTACCCTCTTATTGTATTGAAATATAAATAGCTATAGGTTTTTATTTTTTTTTTAGCAAGCACTCCTAGAAGCGCAAGTAGTAGGAAAACCTGATAAAATCATAGAACCTCCAAGGGTCCTGAGAAAGTATGGAAGGCGACAACTTGAAGTATAGAAGGCGACAACTTGGTGGTCACGATATTCGCAAGAAAAATAATGATTTCACGCCTTCTTGATGGAGCTGTCTAGTACCCAAGGCTGTTGTAGTAGCCAGTATTTATTGAATAGTTGAGGTTCTTTCTAGAAATTGTCAGGCCGACCGCTGAAAACAAGTTATGCTTATAATCCCGAGTCAATTAAATATACACACATAAACTTTAATAAAATATTGAACAATGTTGGAATTTACGTCAGAAAACAAGCCTACTTATTAGCCTTTAGATTACTGTGTGTATGGGCCATTTAAAATTTACTTCGAGCAGGCTGTTGCTATTTTCCAAAAAGCACATGCGAGACAGATAATATAATTAATCACATGTGCAGAAGCTTATGTGAAAGTAGCAACTACACATAACGCTATAAACGGATTTAAAATGACTGGTCTGCTCTCAATAACCAATTTATTTTTGCCAGATTCTGTTACAGAAAGTCCATTAAGCCTGACTGAATCTACTCAATAAATAGAATCATCTCTACCACTTGAAGAAACTAAGAGGACAACATCATCGCTGTCGACACTGGAAGATGTAGTAAGCACCTACAATATATTTTCATTTCAAAACATAGATAAAGACCACGTGATTAATTCACCAGTCCTAAGCAAAATCATACAATCGTGTAATAATGCGCCCGCAAATTGGTTTAGCATGTTATGTGGATAATCCACACAAACAAGCCAATCAACATGATTTTGCAAAGGCATTGAACCAAAATTGTCATTTAGAATTGCAAAGAAAATGATCTGGCAACATCTCTAGGAGAAAAAAAACAGCCTGAGAGAACGCCACGACCATGTGAGCTTGAAAATTTTTGACAGAACATACGGCTATAATAAGGCTAAAGTTACCCTAGAATTTAACCTTGTCAAATGGCAACGAATGGCACGTAATTCCTATGGTAATAAGACCAGTTCATAAGGTTACTATAAATAAATCCACCCAATGTAAAAGAGCAAAAAGATTGAGATAAAAAACAAACTAGCACATAGATCAAAGGCAAGTAAAGAATTAAAATAGATAAAAGTAAATAGAAAAAAAAAGTATTAATACAATTAAAAAATATATTAATACAAAACTATCTATTGAAAAAGCCAAATTTAAGAAAATGTAGGGACCAAAGAGAAAAACGTCGAATGTGGTTCCGACCGTCGAAGACGGATAAAATACGATGTTTGCGACGCGTGGGCTCATGAATTTTACACAGCATATTCTGCATTTTATTGCTACATCTGTCAGGAAATTTAATAATAATATTATAGGTAGATAACAAATAGATTTGTTTTATTTGTTTTGCATTCATGAGAAGTTAATTTTTATTTCTATTTGTGATATTTCCTGCAACAATTTCAGGTAACCAAGACTATTTTGAGTTTTTTTTGATAAGTAGGTATTTTAGATGTACCTAACCCAAAAATATTCATTATTTAACGGGAAAGTCTGATTAGATTAAGAACAGTGAACGATTAAGTAGTTAAAATGAATGATTGTATATTTTCGTAACTACACTCTAGTCTGTGCTAAGTTTGTTAGAAGACACAAAGATTTTTTTTAAGATATATGTAAGTTTCAGTTTATGTACATATTTTAAATAATACATTAAACGCCAAAAAGACAACACTCGGGATATTTTGTTCTTAATAAGTAAAGAATTGAAATTTATGTATCATTATGAAAATTGTGTATTATTATGATATTGCTCCAAATTTTGTTGAATTAGAAAACTTGATCAGAATTGTTTGTTTTCTTTATTCAACTGAAGCTGGAGGCCGAGTACGGCTGTACTTTTTCAATGATTTAGTATTATATGAATAAAATTTTCCCATGCCCGCTATAATTCAATTCATGTCCGTCTTAACTTGAACAAATCGTAGAGATTTCGTACGTTGCTTAAATCAAACCCAAAAAAATAAACCATGCTCTATTCAAAGGCGTTTAGTAATGCACTTTTTGGAGGCAAGGCAATAATAAAGTTAAGTTATAAACCAATTACATCAAAACATCGATTACCTTTTGGTAACATAACAACTTTTTTCCAAATTTTAAATTCATCTTTTTACAAAAAGGTGTGTTCACAACAGTTCTTTTAGGCAAACCTCAGCCAATATTATAAAACTAAAGGGCTTGTTGAATTGGTTGAGCGCATTTTTCTCAAAAAATACTATCTAATATACTATCGAATTAAAAATTCTCTGTCGAATAGCCGATGTAAACGAGAACAGCCTTAAACTATTTAACATCACGTTACGACTAATAAGAAAAATTTAGCAAAACAGTAAAAATTTATTTCTTTTGAGAGACGAAGGCGAAGTTTAGAGGGTCAGCTATTTGTAAATATGTGTGGGTAGCTACAAATAATCATTTTTTATATCTGATAGTGTTACAAAAATTTGCTAATAAATTTTATATATTTAGTAACTGTAGGCCAACGCAACCGCATGTGCTACGCGTGCTATCGTATTCATTTTATGGTGATGATTTGTCACTTTAACTTATTGTATCTACAGCTAAACGTGTGTGTGTACAACTAAATGTAGATATCAAATCGTCATATCTTGGAGCAACTCTTGTTTTCTTACCTTGTCTTTTTCTGCACTTTTATCAAAGTGTAATTATTCAAAATTCAAAAGATTATAATGATAAGAATAGTAGTTACAACATTAAAGCGTTGCAAACTAACATACATTTTCAATTATGTATCATATATTATAGAAGATGCTAAATATTTCATTGACAAAACCGAAAATGATTAAATTAATAACAAGATATTGCAAAATGTTATGGTAATTTCAAATACTGAGTAAGAAAATAGCTTCTTTTATAATCTGTGGTATAATTTAAAAGTTTTAAAAGCATGAAAACTGGTGTAGAACATCACCTATAAATTATCTTTGTTTTTATAAAGACCAAAGCCGACTTAATCAAGCGGCCGATTATAACTTATGAGTTTCAACATAGTACACAAACTTGACTGGAGTGTAGGGTTCCTTTTTTTTTGTTAGTTTTTTTTGTTGTCAGGTTGGAAAATCCCTTCGGATCTCCGGTTCCTTCGGGGACGCCAAAGCGAGGAGTATGTGATGATTCCACTAAAAACCAGACCGGCGGCCAGTCTCAGGCATCCTTCTCTGAAGGGGACCCGGGCCATATTATTTCAGGTCCCCTCCAGAATCAACGTCGCGCCTAGTCAGACCCTATCCAGAGTGTACCTACTTTAAGTTATTGTTCGAAGAGTCGTACAGAGGCGGTAACTTATTCTAGATTTTCAATATGTGCTGACAGCTTTAAAAAACTCAATAACTACAAATAAAGTGTTGTACTCGTACGTGTAGTGATGAAATACATGTACAGTACACATTAATACAATATTTTTATTTAACATGTTACGGAAGTCGATAAAATAACAGTTCAAGAAATATCAGAATAATCTTTGAATAATAGAATTTGACCACCAGATGTTCTCTAGTAAAAATCATTGTTTATATATTAAATAGCGCAAATACTTTTGCTTCACTGCCTGATTACTTTAGAGTGATTAAAGAATATTTCTAAAAAAACTTGTCCGAGCGTTAATATCAATAACATATGTATGTAGGCTTCGATACATTAAAATATATTGACAAAATTTAAATAAAATAGATTATATAACACGAAAAAATCTTACATTAAATCTTATATTAATATTGGGCGTGGTGACGGATTAGGAATACAGAGTATTAAAAATTACACAGGATAACATCACTGCAAAAAGAAGGAAAATTTAAACAAACCATTTACTGACCCGTCTGACCAGCGTGGTATAGTAGGCTAAAACCTCCTTTTTTAAGGAGAAGCCTATGTCCAGCCGTGGACTGTTAAAAGACGATGACTATAACAATTAACTTACACTTAATTCTATTTGATGATTCAATTATAAAAAGATGTGACATATTCAAATAGTCTATAGATACTGGACACCATAATACTGGTGAACTAATCCAGTATGAATTAATTTAAATGAACCGATATCGGACCAATTGGTATGTTTGAAGAGTACCTACGTCCACACTGCTAAATTGTTACATATTTAAGAGTAACATGTTGCTACATGGTAACTATACTTGCTACTTCTTACTAAAGACTAATTGAGTGAAAGTACTTTTCAGAATTAGAATTCCTTTCTATGGCAATTAGAATATTATATCAGTAAATCACTCTTTGTCGTAAAGCACTACTTGTACTATTAGCAAAGATCACCGAAAGTAATCAATAAAGACTATATCACATTTTACACGGTTATTTTTTGCCCTTAACAATGTATGGAAAAAGCAATATCATGTAACGATTCGTGAGCATTTGAGCTAGGCTATTGCTTAGATAATGTCTCGTATGACGAATTACTAAGGAATAAAGAATGTAGCTTACTATAATTTATTAACATTGAGTTAACTTGCGATTACCCGAAAATGAATCAAAGTGACATGCCGCGAAACAGGCCTATGTCCAACTGTGGACTGCGATAAGCTTATGATGATGATTTTAATGAAGGTAACTTGAAGTCGATTATCGATTTTGTAAAGATAATAATAAAAAAGGTAGGTATGTATCAAAGTGTTTGACTATACACTTGACTGGATGTGAACCGGAACTGGCTGTCGATGTTCATTATTACTCGTATTTATATCTAACATTAAGTTGACATTGTGATCATATCTAATTTAAACTACATGGAGTGTGATAATATATTTATAAAATTAACTTTAAGAAGCAATGATTCTAAATCTACTACATTATTCTTGAGTAAACTACACTAAGTTTTGAATTTTCGTAATAAAATGCACACAGCATATGAGTATAGGATTGTCATATGTGCTTAAAGGTTACAAACCTACATAACAAAGTATTAGTAGAAGTAAGTAAAGACAGTAGCTATTTAATATCTAATAGTTTTGATAAAAAATACGAGAATTACAAACCAGCCACGGCTATAACAAACATCACAAAAGTCGTTCTATTAACTAAAAAATCAAATTATTAAAAAATATGAATTTTACCAACGAGATGTCGCTAGTAACGCATTTTCTTTAATAGGTAATCAACAAAAATGCTTCTATAGTCAAACAATCGATAAATATTTACGATTGATCTTTCATGAGAAATTTACTTACCGAGTCCACGCTGTCCATCAAATGAAACTCCAATTGTATTTCCATATCTAGTTCTTTGGCTGCATCGCTTACAGCAAATCTGTCGCAAACACTCTTGATCGCGTTACGAGAGGCTGCCTCGGAGCCAGGAGTTATGGAAAGAACCTTGATAAAGTAGTCCGTGGGATTGTAGGTTATTGGACAGTGATAGCCGAGACTGTGGACAATAAAACAGAAGATATGGATATAAGGTTGAATACGCTAACCACGGGAATATACGTGGAAAATTTCAAAAGGTTTTTTTTTAATATATTACCACTATTAACAGTCCACAATTTAACATAACATCTCCTTCAAAAGGAAATAAATATATACCTATACATAACTGTTAGATAAAAAATTAATACACAAATGATGTCCACAAATCGCCACACATTTAAGGCGAAACGTACGTGATCTATTTCGAAATAAATTGGTAGAATCGTCACGACGACATTACCCGAGTGAATATTTATACAGAATATTGTATTAATTTTATATACATGTATGTTTATGTATTGTGTATGTATTGTTTATATAAAATAATATTTTATTGGTAATGTATGTCAACTTTTTTATTTTACCTTTGCACGTACCGCATCATGTTTCTACATCATCTAAAGGTTGACTGGGAGCGAATGTCCCATGACATTAACTCCGCCTTTGTACAACGTGTGCATTAAGTTTAAATAAATAAATGCATACATACTATAGATAATTGTAAGCAAAAATAACGATCTTGAGCAAATATTCATAAAATAGTGATCCAGCCCAGTGCATGTGCGTTGTGTAGATTATTACTATTAATTTTAAATAAGTGACTTCATTCGACTATTTTTTTAAGGATTTGGCTTTTGTAAGAAACTTATCTGGTGTTTGCATTTTAAAAGTTTTATAACTACTAATGGAATGTAACAGGCTGTATTTTTCACTTAATTATTAACTCAATTGATAGATAATTATTTAATAATTATACTTTGCGTAACATATGTACACATAAAAATATTGTCACAGTGAGAACTGTCTACTTATTTCATTCTTATAAAAATAAAATTCCGTACGTTGATACATACTTACGCGTTTCTGAACCGGTCTAACTACATGATTATTCAAAACTAATTAATTCTATAATTATATCAATAATAATATTCCCAATTCTCCAAAAAACTTGTTATACGAATAAAGTGACGAAACAATGTTTTTCATTAATGGTTTTTAATACAGAGAAAACATGATTAATCTGAGGGTTGCCTCAAAGGGATTGCTAATAGTATTTACAAAGAGTTTCCCCTTTGTACATGTCAACAAACACACAATCCCAAAATCACACCTGTTTCACCGGAGGTATACGCAGAGGCATATCAAACGCCCACTTTGCACTAGTGTTTTAGTCTGACGTAATAGGTGGTGAGTCTATTGCCGCTAATCGGGATGTTTGCCTTTCCAGAGTTTCGTCCGTCAATAGCTTGGAGCCCTAAGTTTTTGGTGAGAACCTTATGCATATGTTAATACAATTAAATCTTTAAAGGTTGTAGATAACAGTAGTTTTAAAGATTGCATACTAGCTAGCTGAACTTTAATTTTCAGGTTGACGCGGCTTCTGACTGTGGTGTAGTGCTCAGTGTGGACCCTATAGTGAAATGACCTCGTAATAGTTATTACCGTGGGAAGGTATTAGGTTATATTGAGAAAGGTTACATTAAGGTCGGATAGGCCGAATACCGGATCGTGTGACGAGATATGTATTGGATTTCTGTTTATAAAATAGTGAAAATTTAAAATCAATGATGCTCTAGAAAAACTAAGGATTTGAGTAGAATTTAACAAGTAACTTGTATTACTAGCCATAACTTATATAACACAAGTAAAAAATACTCATGTAGATCAAAGACGTGTAACTTAATTTTGTTTGTGTACTTAAATGCTTAAAAAAATATTTCACTACGTGTCATCTTTATGTTCAAGATAAAGAAATTAAAACAAAGTGTTTAAAAAAATCTATAAAGAAATCACAGAGACACTAAAGAGAACACTATTCTAAGATCGTTGCTAAGGCGGAAAGTTCTATTAGGGTCAGTCAACTAGCCCTCAACGAGAAGCAATTGTATTGGTTGGTTATAGGACCATTACAGATATTGGTACTACTTTATACGACTAGTAACACGAACAAAGGTACAGTTATGTATGTATGTTAGTCGAATTTCAACTATTAAATATACTACTTACTAACTTTAACATATTTTGTATTATTTCACCATACCATAACAGGATTAACATTGTATACGTGTGAATTGATGAAACAATTTTTGCATTATGTTAAATTTATAAAACATACCTAATTGAAATATATTCGCTAACTACAGGTTATGGATAAACTTAAGACATTCAATATTTGTGTGATCGTCTGGATAATATTTGTTAATCGATATTACGATGTTTGGTAATCTGCATAATTCATGTATTCTATGCAGTAGACTATGAATAATACCAAGGGCGTCTAGACAATGTATGAAGTAATATAAATAGTATTATCCAATTCATTTTTACCTAGGTATTTAATACAATTCCTCGGGACTGTTTCGAGTACCTATTGGTTCGAAGCAATGTGTAAAGTCAATAGATTTATATCTGTGTTCATTAATATTGTGTTACTAACTACCTTCAAAGTGACGGACAAACAAAACTTGTTCGCAGTCGGTATTTTTTACTAGAAAGGAAATATTATACATCCAAGATATGCATACTTTTTACTTCTAATAAACTTTCATTAAATGAATAAAATATTGTTCTTTAAGACAATCCTCAAAAAAGTGCCAAACTACCTTTCTGTAACTTTAGTAAAATCACAATCAAGTTAATGTAAAACTAGACAGTTTTCTGGTTAAGTATAGGTATTACAACGTAAGTACCCGCACGTCACCTCCTTCCCTGCTTTCGTCTTTACAAAAATTACTTACTTTCGCACCGGGACAGTCAACATATATATTAATTATTTTATATTTCAGTTCATAATTTTTAGCTGTTTGTAGTATTAATAGTAGGTATATAAAACTTTCAGCTTTCTGCACTTGTACTGCCATTTCCATTTTTTATTTTTTTAGTCATTTGTTTAAAACTCTATCTATGTTTAACAGGCTGCACTGATAAAATTAAATTCAAAACTTTACTTATTATTACTTACTAGTATAGGATATTGATATTGTTGTGGAAAGCACTTGCCAAAAATACACACACTATTAAAATAGTCTGTAGTTATTACACTGAAAACCAAGAGGATTACAACTTCAGATATGAATAATTGAATACACTTACCTTTCGAAAAACGTTAGAGCTTGGTTCGCAGTTCCAGCGAAGGCGACCCGACCTTCAGCCAGGAGAACTAGTTTATCGAACTGGGCCATTAACTCCGTATTTGGTTGATGTATTGTGCATATAACAGTTTTGCCCTGTGCAGCATTGGAGCGCAGGAGACTCATCATCTGCTGAGCTGATGATGAATCCAAGCCAGTCGTAGGTTCATCACAGAATAGAAGGCCAGGGTCTGTTAGAAGCTGAAAGGAGTAAGTTATGTGTAATCCTGTTCGGTACCAGGTAAATTGTCAATGTATAAAAACCTGCCAGATATGTAAGTATTCTTGTCCTTAATATCTGAATAAATTGAAAATAAAATGATTTTAATTTGTTGTAGGGTTGAATTTTGGAAATTGCGAAGACAAAAGTAGGTCATATCCTAAATTTGTGAATACATTATCAGATATTTAGGCAAAGGTCGAAACAAAGTAGGTATATGCTTTTTCTGATATTTTTTCTAAAATATTAACTATTTCGTAGGGCCATAAATAACGTTCACGGGACGTTTTAATGTAGAAATGTTAATTAATGAATCAATCTACTAATCAGTTAAATGTAAGTATAGCACATACGTATATATCGATATCGATTTGGCAGCCGTAGCCGGATTAAACACGTTTAAGGTTTCGGTTAATAAGCTTATTAGAAATTTTCGACAAAAAACGAACTCTAACAAGAATCTATAGCAATGACATAAATAAAACAGTTGCTTTTATAAAAAAACTGTCAGTAAGCCTCGCTGTTCTTAGTATTAGAACAATTAACAAGATTTAGTTGTAAAAATTAACAAAATGTACTGAAATGTTTTAGAAGACATGCTTTTATGTCTGTACATTAAAGATGTTGAAGAAAAACTAATGAACCTCTTTATTAAAATAACATAATTCAAAACAGCATTTTTTAGAATTTTTGTCTGTTTTTGTGTGTGTTTGTGCGCGCTAATTTCTAATAATACTAATACTTTGCGATACATTATATTCCTTAAAATGGTGCCGATTGCCCAGCGTGCGCGCATAAACCGTATAAGTGGCGAATTTTTCTTCGTCTTTGTTTACAAATGTTGTTATGTACCTAACACAGAAATATATTATTTATAATTATTAATTTATGTTATTTAAGAAGAGTCTGTTTTGCATCAGGAAAGAATGTTTAGTAGGTATAGAGCACTGAGTTATTCGTGGCGAACGCACGTATGTTGGAGACTCTTTATCGGTGACGCAGTGTTGTTAATCAATACAAAAGTAAAATTAAAAAATTAATATTATAAATGGGAAAGTGTCTGTCTGTTACCTCTTCAAGTTTACACTGCTGATTTAGATGTTTTTTTTTGTAGAGGTAGTTGAAGTCCCGAGAAAAAACACAGGATAGCTTTCATCCTAGAAATCATCTTTTATTTAGACGAAATTTAGTATGGAGTTTTGTCCCCCAAATAATTTCTTAAGGTAGTGAAAGTTTGTACGGGAAATCAATTTGATTATTAAATTGATGTCAAGCCATGTGTTACGAGTATAATAATATGAGGTACATACATAAATGTTAACAGTCAACTTTGCAATAACGATATTATAATTCTGCCTGCTTGTTGTGATGATATGCATCCTTATAAATTATTGACATATACTTACATACATTATCACTTAGATATTTATTGTTAATATTCAACACGACACATTACTTATTGGATTACATGCATTTATTGAAGCAAAACATAAAACTGTACAGACACACAAAGCGAAAACAACTGCTGTGAGAGATCTCGGCTTCGATTCTCGAGTCAGACCAAAGGTTTGTTTGATCTGCAAATATTTGTTGCGGAGTAATTATGGATGTATTTAACATACATATTAAACATAGAAAACACCCAAAAACATAAAATATAAGTAATAAATAATAAAATATAATAAAAAAAATAAGTATATTATCAGCCATTACAATACAAGCTTTGCTTAGTTTCAAGCTACATGGTGTTGTGTTTTAAATGTCAGAAATATTTAATTATTATTTAATTTTATTGAAATTAATAGCAACGTGTAGACATACATCTTCAATATGTTAACATTTTAAGTTTCGAGACGTTAAAATGTTAAATAAGTATCCAAAGAAAATACAGATAAGGAATTGTTCACCGCACGCAGATAACTCTTGTCATACTAGATTAGTGGAATATTCTACGTAGTCTGAGGCTGGTTCAACATTAAAAAAAGGAACAACACCGTGTTACTTAGAGTCCCCGCTTTTTCTTTTTTTTTGTATAGAAACCTACCAAAGTGACTATATTCTGCCTGATAGAAAGCCTGAATGGAATACAAGAGCGGTAGTCGCCGTACTCACTGCGAATGAAGACAGTGCAGTATGGAGACCCACGCTATGGTGGCCTAGTGAGAAGCTTTTCCACGCCTCGCTTAAAGGACCCGGGATCGTAGTGGGTGAAAAACACGTGCGCTGGTAATGAATTCCAGGCTTTAACTGATTTGCACAGGAAGGAAGAACCGAACCGTTTAGTTCGGGAGCGTATGTCTACCATTATGAAACGGTAACTTCCAAGGCCAGTACGAGTTGTCCTGTAGAGGAACGGAGAGGATGGTATCAGTTGGAAGAGTTCGTCAGAACACTCTCTATGATAATGGCGAAATCAATCATCAAATAGCGCTCAAAATTATAAGTTTTCTTGTCAATAACATTGAATGCTATTTCACTATATTGCATCAAAACAATGCCTTAAAAAACAGTGTTGCAAAGTGTAAACAAAGTTGGCACAAAATAATCAATTAGTATTTCATGCCTAACTGAGACTTTTATTCAAAAATGAACAAAAATTTTGTAAAAACTGCCAGGATTTAAAATAAATTAGTTTCATTGTATAGTCGTAATTCAAAAAGGTGAGATGCCTGTACAATTATTAAACATAAAGTATATAGACTACAAAGCTATAGTAACTATTTATGACTTAGCTTGTAACTTTAATTTTGAGTGTATAGATACAGAATTGTACCACAACAACAATAAAAATTTGGGTGTGTCACAGAACTTTAAATAGTAATCTCTATATTTTTACAGGGAAGCTCGAAACACCGCAATTGAGAATCATACGTAGAGGGAATAGTGCGATAATTTGTGACAAACAAGATATGTGCAACTCTCATGAGTCTACTCAAATGTTTCAACATGGAACTACACATAAAGTCGACAATTACCCTATCTCGATAAATTTACTACTAATATTAAAAAAGGCATTATAAGCACTATTCACAACTTAACCTTATCAAATCATAGAACAGGTCAGACCGTAACGATAAAATCACAGACGTGAAATAAAGTTAAGAGACTATAGTGAAGAATATATATAAAAATTTGTAACAGCCTGTCGTCCATTGGCTATTCAGATTCGTACTGATTCCATCAAGGCCTTTTAAGTTTAGAATTTTTCCATTGCGTCTGTGAGTTTTAATAAAATTATTTTATATTAAAATTATTAAATGTCACAGATTTATTGATGTTAATATCTACTTTAAAATTGAATAAAATATCGTGTGTTAAAATTATGTAAAA
Source organism: Hypercompe scribonia (assembly GCA_949316085.1). NCBI lineage: Eukaryota > Metazoa > Arthropoda > Insecta > Lepidoptera > Erebidae > Hypercompe > Hypercompe scribonia. The sequence goes on along the minus strand of OX438972.1, from coordinate 4,928,036 downwards.
AATAATGCCTGACAAATGTCAACCGGGCTATTATATGTCAGGACACCTTCTAAGATTGTGTGTATGTCAGTTGTTGTATTGCCATGTTCTATGTTTTCAATGGCAATTTCTCCACTGCTTAACATGTACTTTTTTTACTGGCAATGTTTTTTATTGTGTATTTATTTATTAATATGACTTAGATATACTTTTTCAATATTCTATTATAATTACTAAGTACTTTTCCTATTTCTATTGTTAGCCGCGATGTTTTCTTTCTTTTATTACTTCTCTTGACCGTAACAATAGGAAAATGGAAGTTATAGAGTAGTGTTGTTGAGTAGTGTTCATAAAATTTCTGAATTAAGGCCTGTTGAAAATATATTTATGATCCTCTCAGTTATTGAGTTAATGTGTCCTTTGAAGAAGGCACTTTCCCAGATGCAAATATAAAAATGTTGTTATCTGATATAAATAACTTCCGTCCGATTATATCAGTAATTGCAAAAATATACGAAAAGATTATCTTGAAAAGGCTTTATTTTGATATGAAAATTAAAAAAAAAACAGTTTGTTGTTTAAAAAAATAATATTTCATGTTTAGCATATTTCAATCTTATTAAGGAAATTACGGAAGTGATAAATAATAATAAGCCTGTAAGTGCAGCTTTTACAGATATGAGCAGAGCATATGATTATGTTCATCGTGAGACGCTACTGCACCGATTAAGTCGGTATGGAATAAGAGAAAAGCTAATAACTGGCTCAAAAACTATCTATTAGATAGGAATAGGAATAGTAAATACCAATGCGTTGAAACGAAAAATATGTAAAATTCTATTACATTAAAATTAAAAAAAATATGTGTTTAAAATTTCAAAGTAACAAACTGGGTGTTCCACAAGACAGCGTTTTAGTCTCATTTTTGTCTCTACTGTATATAAATGAACATTCTAATTTTACTAAACGTAAGATTATACTGTTTGCAGATGATACTACACTAATAGTAAAATGTCAAAATAAAAACATTTATGAAGAAGAAGCAAATAACTCTCTTGGTGACGCCACTGATTAGCTGTATATTCTTATTACTTGCATACGGCTTACTATAAGGCCCACGCTTAGGCTTACTATACTATAAGGGAATTTAGTTGAAATGGAAAATGTGTTTCGTGCATAAAAAAGTGTGTGAGAGCAATATGCGAGGAATGATTTATGGATAAAGAGAAACCACTTTTTAAAAATTCAACATGGCAATTCTGTGTTTTTGTTAAACAACAACCACGTAACGAAAATGAATGTTATGCTTAGAAATGTGCACAATATTTATCAATTAAGAAGGTAACTAGAAATACATAAAAGAAGCACTTATACAACTGCCATCAAAACGTATAATAAATTTATCACATATATTCGAGGATCTAAATTGACCTAATGGTTTGGAACATGATTTTATAATTCAAATAATAGTATAATAAATAAGGCATCAGAATATAGTGATGTAATTTTACAGAAATTTTTATATTTACCCTTTTTTTATTCGATCCGTTGACATCTCTTAACTATCTTGACATTAATTAAATTAACATATTCTATTTTAACATTTGATAAATTTACATTGATCATAATTAAATAAAATGTATTCCAGCAATATTGTCACTAATATTCACTATATTCATTGTTGTGTCGATTATCACGGTAACAATAATATGGTTGTCATCACCCTTTCTCAAGCATTTAATTTCACCTAAATCGGTCGAGTAGTTATTGATTAACCATACAAACTGCCGAGCCATTTCTATCTCCTTATAAGGTGATTTCTAGGATAAAACTATAGTACGTCCTTTCCCGGGATTCAAACTAAGAAGAGTAACAGATAGACAGACGGACACACTTTCGCATTTATAATATTAGTAAGGATGCGAAAATAACTCTGTCTGTTAGGCCTTCACAGATGAATTGCTGCACTAATTTGAAGGAAATTGAAGATACTTTGCTTTTTGAATTGGGACAGCTTATTAATTACGGTGATAGCTGACATACACACGGGCATAACCGCGAGCAAGTGCTTTTGTTAACTATGTCCCTTCATTTTTTATTTACAAGAATGTTATAAACAGCTTATGAATTTCATGTTTGATTTAAAATTTTATTTATTTTTATTGGAACTAAACGTGTCTTTCAGTATAATCCATTCAGGATAACTGCTTAAAAGTTCCAAGATTCAACCTAAATATTACGAACATAAAACCTAACTACGTACACTCCGTAATTTGAGAACTGTGACGCTAGGGCAAGATAAGTAATGGTGATATTTAGAGAAATAAATTAGTTTCTACTTGGGCCAGTTTTTGCAAAAGCCTATCAATAACAATTAGTAATTCTGATATGGCATTAGCATTCGACGACATGAGTATTAATGTTTCGAGATTTGTTTAATTTTTTTTTTATTAAACATTATCTTACCTTAACATTAAATAATACTAACCTAGAATTAAACGTTAACTTCAATCCTTAAAACGTTGAGTTTGTCCTTTCAGTTAAGATCTTAAACTATTTTTAAATAATTTATAATCATCCAAAACGATCTTTCTGAATCGTAGAAGATATTAGCCTTGCCACTGCATTATTATTATTATTTTTTAAAAGGCTACGACCGCAATACGAATAAATCCTGTGTCGCGAGGGACTTTACAGACACACAAGAAACGGACACAAAGAACATCCAGACTCAGAACAACAATTTTTGGATCACGCAGTGTTGTCCCATGTGGGGTTTGAACCTACAACACTCAGCGTAGTAGAGAGCGGTGTGGCGACCACTTAAACCATTAGGCCAACCTTGATATCAAAATTATATAATTAATACATATAAATAAAATTAAAGTACCTATCTGTCCGGATTGCTCACGGGATCTGGATTTACGCAGCAAAAACCAAGATGCTAAGGTAAAAATTCAAAATTCAAATCCTACGTGAACGAAGTCGTCGCACAGCTAGTTATTAAATAAGTCGGTAAACTGGTGAGTTCGGGCCAACAAGTAGCAGAGGGGCTACGTGTATTTTTTTTTAAAACTCTGGGCTATCGGTCCTGTTTCTTAATAATTTGTACTAAAACCTAAGTAAGTCATCGCTCTCCGTTTTGAAAATTACATAATGTTGAAATAATCCAACTCGGTTTTGTATCCCACATTCGTCCCTGTCATTCAAATATCTTTTGAATGTTCTGTATACTGAAAGAGCGAGTTAAATTTGGACATAAATACAATTAATAGCTAACATAAAGATAGCTTTGAAATAATTTTCTAAAAATCAATGTCATTATTCGTTAAAATCCATTTACCTCTGTCGCAAAAGCCAGTCTCTTCCTTTCTCCTCCTGACAAAGTTTTCTTCCCATCTAGTCCGCCAATTTGTGTGAATCTGGATCCATACAGAGACAGCTGTCGAAGTAGTTGATTTACTCTTCGTTTACGAGCTAAGTACGACGTTCTACTGTCCATACGAAGTCGTGCCTAGAATAATATATCCGTATGTAACCTACACAGCATTCGTAATTAGAATATTTATTTCTTCCTAATTTAAAAATTAAAAGATTACCATGATTGTAAGGTGTTCATTGACAGTTAGGTTGTTAACGAATAAATCATCTTGATGCATGTAACCGCTTTCTTGGTGCATAAACTCGCCTACAGGTGTTCCATTCATAATTATATTGCCGTCCACTATAGTTCCGACTGTTAACAAAATACATAATTTTCAGTCATAATTATGAAATTAGTCGAAGAACATTAAAATTGTATTTCCATGTTTAATATTTATTTGAATAACGTGGAAAACCGAGCTCTGTGTCTAAGACGTAGTTTCAACTATATTTACTAAGGTTTTTTAATATTATAATCTTATTATACTGTATGAGTCCATGCTGACATAAATTACTTATAGAATTAGCAAACTTCTTACAAATGTTTGCTAATTATCTATAGGTCTAAACTGGGCATATATCAGTTATCTTGGCAATCTTTAACATGTCGTCTTAGTATTGACCTTGATATAAAATGTTAGTATTTTTAGAACTTAGATTACTGCAAAATCTAGCCCTACTACAGCTTTACAATACTCTAGATGAAAGCCTTAGAATTAAAGACGACCAAGGCTCAATCTAGCGATATTAAAGAGGCCTCAAACACAAATAGTAAATTCTGGAAAAATTTCGCAGTATTAAAAGCCGTCTGAACTTCATCAGAAATAGTTGTCAGTTATCAAATAACAACCCTTATATATAGTATAGCAAGGAAATGAGGGTGGGCGAGGAACTGAAAAGCAAACCAACCAACGTATTAAAATTAGGTGCTCTTGTTAATCATCTTTGCCAACATAGCGAATTTTACTTAAAATATTATCTCCAAAGCATTATACATGTAAAGGTAATTAGACAGCTTAGTGATAAATTGTTGCCATACGAGCTGGAGACACACACACTAAACATATTACCAGCAAAATAAAAACTTGGATTAGTTTGACACGGTATAATTCCTACTAAAACTACACAAACCTTTTCTCGTAACGTGAAGAAATAGAAATGTAATCGTATATAAATGTTACATAGAGCAAGAACTTTCATGCCTTTTCTACGCATTCCTTTTCCATACAATGATTCTAGCGCAGAAATATGATGGAATGTATACTTATTTATATCTAGAGGATTTTAATATAATACTTTATGGCGTATTTTTTTCTTCTTTTATCAGATGTTTATTTTCATAACTTGAACTTACTTGGACTTCGATGTGCTATTGCCGTCATAAGTGTGGTCTTCCCTGCACCACTGTAACAATTTTTTGTGTTATTATAATATTCATCATGTTTCTAGCTTTTATTAATACCAAGATTATTTGGGGTCCGCTACTAATGCAATCGGCTTTACTTGAATGTCTACTTTTGAAGGACCCTGCCTTATCTACCAATCCTACTAATGTTATAAATGCGGAAGTTTGTATGGATGTTTATTATTCTTTCACGAAAAAACTGCTAGACGGATTTGGATGAAACTTTACAAAAATAAAGGTTATACATCGAAATAACATATTGACTACTTTTTACTGCGGTATTCGACATTGACGCCGGTGGAGCCGCAAGTAAAAACTAATATATAATATATACCAATATTTTAGTCGGTTCGACTCCGATAAGGTAGAGTGACGGCCCAAGAGGATCCTCCAACGAGGCGAGATGATATTTTGTATAAATATTACTCGTTTAAATGTCACTTACGTTATTCTAGACTTAGAGGACTTTAATTTAATATATAAAAATGGCTGTCTTACGTTTTGAATCAAGCAAAATGTTTCTTATTTTTGAATTTATGATTAAAGGTATTTGAGATGAGGTGTTGTTGTAATAAACTATGTTAGAACGACAGTCAACGTAATTTATGAAATAAGTGTGGTGATTCTAAACAGGTATACATCTGAAAGAGAATCAAACAAAAAAAACGATTCAAAAGTAAGATTTTACTTTAGTAACATTGGTTAAAATTGAAACGTTATCTGGCAACACCTTGATGACACATTATTGTAGTCATAACCTTCATGGGGCACAATTGTACTCGTATTTTGAAGATTTGATCTTATTAGAACATTCTAATAGAATTTTTAAACAAGCATGATTCAAAACGAATGCCTCTATACAAACTTTAAGTGGAATAAGTTCTGAAGTACCACCTGTAAAAAAAGTGGAAGTAGTACGATACTAATCGTTTTAACTTTTTAAGTAGTTGTAGAGAGAGATAATTATTTAGGTGGAACTGTGGTATTGAACTTATTCTTAAGCGAAGATCATCGTTCTCCATACTAATTGGTCTGTACTTAGCTCATCATTTACATAACTTTGAATTCAATTCTAAATACTTAGCCTTCACTTAAAATCCCATAGTTTCGTCACAATGATCCCTAACTATCTGATACCTATACCTTAAGTATATGTATAAAATCTATCATGCATAAATAGAAGAAACACATACGTAGGGCTACCACCTTTTGCAAAATTATATTATCTACTGAATCTGTATTAATTTATCGGTGCCTATCGTTTTTATATTAGTATTTGACTAGCAGATATTTATTCTTAGATAATAAAATAGTTTTTTATACTGTTCCCTGCCCCCCCTACTGTTGAAATCTCCAGGTTTATAAATGTCTGGAAAAAATTAAGACTTGGTATTAACTAGCCGCTGGTCAAGGTGATTTATTTTAGTGATAAGACCTATGAAGCCTCTGTATGTGTAATTCTAGTAAGGAATCATGAGAATTACTCACCAAACAGAATTTTCACACCAGTAAGAATTTAAAAATACTTAATAGTTAACTGTTAGAGAACACATCACCCTCAAAAATTCTCGATTTTTGTAATTGACGGAACTGAGGGGTCTAAATTATTATTAACTCAAAAGTATCTGGCAGTTCTGATGGAACAAGTATAACATCTTTGACGATTAATTGTACTGCTTTGTAGAATTTATTGTTTATGAACACAAGTTCAACAGTATTCGACGAGTAGCAACCCTGAATAAGTTACACAGCTCCGGAACAGTGAATGTAACGTGAGAATGCAAATAGAATGTATACATTTCCACACGACTTATTACTTATTTGACACTATTTCAATCAAATAGAAACCGTGGACGGATTGATTTTGCAAGTAAATAAATTTTAAGTGTCTGCTTGTAATTTCAAATTAACAGCTTATCACTAAATACATATATATACAGTACTTACATAAAAAGAAATTGTATTTCATGTGTGTTATATTCAAGTTTGGTAATGTAATAACCAGAAGAAATGTTTAAAAAACATGCATATTCCTTATTGTTATACATTACTTAAAAATAATAATACATGCATGATAAACAAGATATGGGTGTAGGTGGTTCTTCTCGTAAACCTCTTTATGAGGAGTCTCGGGGTGACTTTACCAGGTTTACGGCCTGTCAAAGTGGTCCTCGGCGCCGCCTGCGACTACAGGCGGGTCGCTTGGTTGGGCCCTTGGACCTGTTGGTATATCCGGGTGTCAGTCCGGTAAGGGGCGACGTCTCTAACGAGGTGAGCCTTTGCGGATGGGTTCCATAGAGCGACCAGCATATTAGCTGCGCCCGGATCTCGTTCTGTGTTCCCTCCTGTGCTTAGCGAAGTCGAGCTCCAGGGGGTGGGGACCCCGAGGAGCGCCCGTCAGCGGTGTAGGTACAACACCAATTGCTACTTTTCATTCTTGACGGGCCAATTTCAACATGTACCTCGTTAGTTTAAAAACGATATAAGTGCAACTGTCACAGAGAGCGAGCTATATTTCAAGAAAAGTGTACTTACTACCTATTTTAGGTAAAGTATAATAACAATTATTTACTATGGTTGAATAGAGCTTACCTAGGACCCATCAGAGCCGTCATAGTTCCGGGTTTTGCGATGCCACTCACTAGAACAAACAATAAAATTATATATTTTAAAAAATAACTCACTTTAACTGTGAAGTTAATAAGTATATGATGGTAGCTTCAGTAAGTCTGCTTCGTTGGTATGCGTAAGCATATGCGACTGCCAATCAAGAGGTCCAGCGTTCGATCCTGGACCGAGCCAAAACAGTGTTGTTGAGCGTTTCTTACAAGAAATGTTTAATAACAGACCTGATTATAGAAGTTTGGCGGTGTTTCCCGGCCGAGCCTCGGAGAGCACGTTAAGACATCTGTCCCGGCTGTCATGAACATCTATGGCAATCGCTATTGGGCAGTTAGAGCCTTCAAATATACTGACAACTAGTTCCATCAAATCAAATCAATCTATCGCCGTCCACTGCTGAACGAAGGTCTTTTTTTTTTTTTTTTTTTTTTAACGTGTGGAAACCCCCTCGGGCCGTCACCCCACCGGGGTTTACGGCGGGGTGGTGTGTCGGAATCGGACCGACTAAAACCACACGGTGTGCCACTCTGCGCCTGAGATAGGAGGGATCCAGGAACCGCTGCTATTACGACATCCAGATCCCTCCTAGCGCCCGCCCGCTACCTCGGGCACCATCTGCGGATAAACTCTCTATTTTAGGCGACGTACGGCACACGCGGACGTCGCCTCCTCGCGGCTGGCCGTTGTAGCGGATGGAGGGGAAAACTCATCCCGTCCACCCGCGGCCACACTCAAGGCGGCATGAGGCGCTGGTATGCGCGCCTCCGACGCCCGGCTCGCCGGCGGCGAATTGGGTCCGAGTAGATATCGTCCTCCCGGGCCTTCTCCGCCGCCTCCTTCCGCGAAATTACGTCTTCGCAGAAGGTTGCGACCGCGGTAAAACAACTGTCGCTACCGGTCATGGAGCGTATGACGGCCGGTAGCGAGAGGTCTCCTCCAATAACTGCAGTGAGGACCCCACGCTGCGCCGCCCAGGCGGAACAAACCGCTAGCGTGTGTTGAGCCGAGTCCTCACTGCAGTCGCAGTGGTGACAGGCGGGACTCAATTCCCTCCTGGCGACCGAGTGCAGATACTTCCCGAAGCAACCGTGCCCGGAAAGGACCTGCGTCAGTCGGAAGGAAAGGGTCCCGTGCTGCCGCCCCGCCCACTCGGCGATGACCGGCTGGAGAGCCTCCACGGCGGCAAAGCCAGCACGTGGAGCCTCCAGCCGGGACGACCAACGAGCCATCGTGGCTCGACGAGCGGCCTCTCGCCACTCGCGTATCTCTTCGGGTGGGGGCCGTATGCCGCTACCCGCCCGGAAGTCAGCTGTCCGCCGATAAACTTCGGCGAGCACTTCCGCCTCCAAATCCCACGGGGGAGTTCCGGCCAAGGCGCACGCCGCCTCCGTCGATACGGTGCGGTAACCGCGTATGGCTCTAACCGCCAATATCCTCTGAGGGCGCCAGAGGCGAGCCCTATTCTGGGCGGTCAGAGCCGCCGCCCACACCGGTGCACCATACAGCGCCATTGACCGGACAACCCCCGTGTATAGCCGTCTCGTCGCCACGCTAGCTCCACCCAGATTGGGCAAAAGTCGCCCAAGGGCAGAAGCAGCGCCGACCAGCTTTGGAGAAAGCTGTCGGAAGTGCTCGTCGAAGAGCCACCTGCCGTCGAGGATCAGGCCCAGATACTTCATCTGGGCCTGAACCGGTACGAGGACCGAATTGACCACGATGGAGGCGCCGGAGGGTGGACCACGACGGGGCCCATGGAACAAAAGGGCCTCCGTCTTGTCCAGGGCCACCCGCAAACCCAGTGCCTCAATTCGCCCGACCACCAGAGAGACACCCGTGGTGGCCAGGCGCGCCGCCTCTTGAAAGTTTGCTCCCCGGGCCGTGACCAATGTGTCATCTGCGTAACAAATTACGCCCAGCCCGGGGGGAAGACTACCTCGAAGGGCCCAGTCGTATCCCATGTTCCACAGGAGTGGTCCGAGGACAGACCCCTGTGGAACACCGCACGACATGAGCCGCCGCCTCGGAACACCGTCTCGGTCCTCGTACATGACGGTACGCTCCTCAAGATAGTCTGCCACAAGCCGCCTCAGGTACTTTGGCACCCCATGGTAGTGAAGTGCTTCCCTGATGCAGCTAAATGGCAGACTATTAAATGCGTTGGCGATGTCCAACGACACCGCCAACAGCACGCCGCCACAGCTCACCGCCTCTTCGGTAACGGCCCTCAGGCGCAGCACGGCATCGACCGTCGAACGCCCCGCCCGAAAACCAAATTGGGCGTCCGACAGATCGGGGCCCACCTCGCAGAGGTGCCGGACGATGCGGGCAGAGAGTATCCTCTCAAACAGTTTACCCGCCTCGTCCAGCAACACGATGGGCCTATAGGCCGCTACCGATTCGGCTGGCCGTCCCGGCTTCCTCAATAGGACCAGCTTCCCGCTTTTCCAGAACGAAGGTCTCCCCCAAGGAGCGCCAACCATCCCGGTCTTGGGTAATTCGCATCCGTTCGCTGACAGCCACCTTCTTCAAGCCGTCAGTCCATCGCGCCGCAGGACGCCCTACACTACGTTGGCCCAGCGTAGTCTCCTCAATTCAATATTTGAATTCAATTTGCTCTTAAGGTTGCGGAGGTCGAATCTTTACGTCTCAATTTTCCGGCCTAAGAGAATTTCCAATTTCTTTCGTTTTAAATGTAAATGGTCTAATTAAAATCCCGAGGAGATTTTTAAAAATCAATTAAAAGGGAGGCTTAAACGCACGATTTTTTTTCGTCTAAACAAAACAAAACAACAAATATATATTTTACATAACAATTCATTCTAAGTCAAATCTATATATCAATATCAAATAAGTACCAACGCGTCTTTGTTCGTTAATCTCTATTTCTAACATACGAGTATTCATAACTAGCATAATCAGCATTCTGTAGATCGCTTAATATAGATACTTCTTAAATATTCGATAGAAACATTTGCCTACGGCTCTAAGCGCTATTACGAGTAAAAACCTATTGAGTTTTCTGACGTAAATCGTCCTTTTCATTATCATAAAGAAAAAAAAATGGCGTACAGCTATCATAGAACTGGAATGTTACATAATAGCCAATATGAAAAACTTTTGTTAAATGAAATATTAAATTCGTTTCTAGAATTATGCGCGTATAAGCTGTGTTTTTTATATACATATCTGTATTTTAATGTTTTTGTACAAGTGCACTATCACATCACATCAGGAGCCTTTAATAGTACGCTGCTGGACATACGTCTCTCCTTAGAAAAGAGGTTTTGACCTACTATACCACGTTAGCTAGATGGATTGGTAGGATGGATGGTTGGTTAGATTTTCTGTCAAGGTTTCTTTCTCGTTGCAGTCCTGTTATCCTGCATAGATTGCTCTTTTGGTCTGCTCTTATAGCATCCGCGGAATAAATGGAGGTGGTGCCACTCCGCGTTTTTACATAACCCATTACCTCGCTGATACAAGTACTTTTATATATAATTATAAGTTACACCAAACGGTCAATGATCTACTTACCGCTATTAACTAATCTTTTCAATTTCCCATCTTTTAGCTTTGTGTGTACTGTTACATCCGTCCACACAAGTGTGCAAGGCAATTTTGTGGAAGTAGGACCCAAGACCTCTTCGAGCTCCGGGATCTGATGGTCGAACGATGAGTCCTTTCCACTCTTGGTGTTCGTTGAGAACATTTCCTACAAATAACAAGTTAATTACAGAAAGGAAATTTAAAAAAACAATTTAAAAGTAATGTGTTAAAAAAAATTAAGTGGCATACGAGGGTTCCATATTTAAATTAGGATGTCTCCAAAATACTTATCAATATATTTCAATTTAACAACATAGAATGACGTATAAAAATCGGTTATTTATTGATTTTAATATGCCAGTATCATTATCGCAATTGAAAGAAATTTATCCACATACATAAGAGTGCATACATGAAAAACACATTTGAAAAACAGTACCGTTTTAGATAAAATATATGTAATTATTAAATATATTTAATTATTATGCCATTGATAGAAAAACGTAACACCCAAAAGTGATTGGCTCCTTAGTAAAATAGAACTGCTGTAATGTAGTCGTGACGTTGGTTGAGAAATAGTCCCCCATCTCCGGTTACAATGACAATACTATAGGTACTCATAAGTCACTCTATCATCATTCCAACCATAGAACATCCTTTACAAAAGCCAATTGTCGACTCGTAACTACAATGATGTCTAAGATGGGGTGTGTTAATATGATATTATATTAACAAATGACGTCTTAATGCTTGCTTTTAAGACTCCGTGCAAACTTAGTCCCAAAAAAATAACTATCGAAAATTATAAAGTTTGTAGATAAATAAACAACATAAAAATAGTTAAACAAATAATATTATAAATTCACAAAATTTAAAGCTATCTTAATTGAATTATCATATCAATCGATTTGTAATTTTATGATTCTACAACATTAATAAATTGTAAAATACACATAAGACACGTAATAATTTGCCTTTTTTTTCACAAAGGCAAAAATTTTTTTTACTATATTTTATTTTAACATATTGAAAATAAAACAATACGATAAATATTAAAATAATAACATATTTGTTTGAAACTTATGACATGATTATAATTTTGTTGTGAGTTAGGTACACGATGGTGTATAACTCGTTATAGTCATTGTAAAAACTAGTTTTTTAAGAGCACTATGTCTCGGTTCGTCGTCTAAATCAAAAGCCTAGTCTTGCTAAAGATGTTGTTAATTACGTTGCATAACTTTGTGTAATTCTTCATATTGTGTATGTCACGGTCATATTGTGTATGATATGGGTTTTCGACCCAGAAGTACACAATGTTTTGGAGTATAAAATCTATTATATGAGATCTTAACTGGTAAAACCTGCTTAAGAGCTGTTAATGTATACGTTCTATTTTATTACGTTTACAATCACTTATTGTACTACTAAAACACACACAACAGTTTCTAGTTTAGTTGAATTTAGTAGTAAGATATTGTTGTCCTGCATGCATTTATTGTACAAACAGTATAGTATATTGTAACAGACATATTGTAAGATATGTATGACGCAGTCATATATAGCGTTTGGTACGCTGCATACTAATATATCATCTACCGAAACCATACTGAAATAAGGAAAAACTGTTAATCCTGTATCGTGATTCAGAAATTCTCGCACCGATTAGCATATACACAACTGACCAATAGAAACGGGACATCACACCTCTCTCTCCATACTCGTCCACACATGCACACACAAAGATAATAACAAGTTCTTAGGTATTAGCTCGACATAAGCTGGACATTATGTTACATTTATAGCACTGGAATTATTTCCGAAGTCGTTTTTAAGAATATTTGCAACATTTTCAAAAGTTTTAAGTACATGTCTTACAAGACGCAAAATGTATTAGGTTGTACTCGGAAATAGATTTTCTTCAGCTGTATTTCTGAGAATACGCAACAAACTTAGATGAATCAATTCAAATGTGAAGTGACATGCACAATACACGTGAAGTTGACTGTAGCCAAAAGTAATCAAAAAATAAAAATAAGTTTAATGCCCTAGATGGCATGCGTTCTAGAATTCATGATTCGTCATAGAAGTTGTACCACGTGGAGATAAACCCTGAAACGCACAGGCATGAGCTTCAAGTTTTATCTGACTGGAATTATCTTTTATATTTGATTGGACTACTTCACTTAACTGCCTTATCGTGTTTTATTTTCTTTCCGTTTGTTTTTAACAAGCGATGTTATTTATTATATCTCCTTATTTATGTACGAATGTATATAAAAGATTTACATCTTTACTTTTCATATATAATAACTCTAGAAACCTTTAATTCATTAATGGAAATATGAACATTTTTTCTTCATATACGAGCAGTTCTGGGTTTTACTCACTTTTTGTTTCATAAATTTGCAAACAGTTTACAAAGTCCTTTAGAATTTATGACCTCATACGTTATTTTATATTATTCAAATTAAGACCAATCTCAAGACCTAATAATGTCACATATCTCACACAAGGTTCAAACTATGTGCAGGTAGAGCCTGAACTTTGGTAACCAGGCTTCTGATAAACATACTTATATGTTTCTGAACACATACAAATTTTAGATAAGTCGGAATCCGTCGCAGGACAACTGATCGTGCGTGAGTTTATCGTGCAATTTCTGGTTTAGTAGTCAAGATCTCAAGAAGTAGACTAACAAGGAGGTCAACAAATATGAATGAATAATTCATAAAAAAAAGATCTGATAATACATAGTCCAGCGTCTCCTATAATAGGGCGCCAGAGCCCAGTCGTCGGGGGATTCTGAGTTCTTTTTGAAATAAAATCTGTTTTAATTAAAGTTAGAAACAAAATAGTAAAGTCTACCCACCTGGGTGTAACTTTAATATAATTGTCTTCAGGCTGACTGGTTATTTAATTTATGTGCATGTTTCAAATTAATAATTATTTTAGCGATGAAGCGGATGCGCCAATGAAATTGTTGCCATCGAATGTTGTTTGGAATCCGAAATATTTATTTATCTCGTTAGGACTTAATTAAAATAACATCATATGAACATTAAATTGTGATTAGGATGTAATATTTATCAATTTACGCCGGTATCTACAAATAAACTTGTCATGTAACATAATGCTGACCTAGCACAATCAGTCAGTGTTACCAAAACATTAAAGATTTAGCTACATGAAATAGTAAAAGAAAATTTTTGGAACTATAAATATTTCATTAGCTTATTTTAAGCCCACCGACAATACTTTGATGGAGTATTTCAGTTTTTCATTTTAGTATAAATTAAATGTATATCGTATGGTTTGTATCGAAAAATATACATATATATCCAACAAAAGCCTAATTTGACATAATACAATTTCCTGGGTAAATATTTTTACATGTGATTAATAACTAAGAAATAGTATTAACTGGCTAGATCTAAACACAAAACCTTTACCGCATCATATACAATTACACATCTTATTCCGCATAAGTGTATATGTTAATAGTTACACAACTCTCCGATATGAGACCGGTGTAGGCAGAAAAATGTTTTTACGGAACTAACTAAACATGTTTTTATCTAACGTTTCACATCGCGCACTCTCTCACTTCACACAAAAACTCATTTTTATTTTCAAAACTGTGTTCTTAACTCGTTTGGTTATAAAATTAATTTGAATCACTATATGTAATTTATTACACATATAAGAAAATATAAAATTTGCGCTTACGAATGCAATGCTTGACTTCTTCATTAATTTTGCCTTCTCGATCCCCGAGGTATCACTTGTTAATATTGCACGTTTTGAGTTGTAAATAAAAATACTATGTTCTGCTAAATTGGAATTCAGAACAGTTCATTTTACCGATGGTTGCTACAATTTTGGCGGCAACATCGCGCGTCTATTCATCGTGCGCCGCAACGATAGTTTGAGTTTGGTATCACTTCAGCCCGATAGAAAAGGATAGATGCTTTGAATACAGTAAGATACATTTTTGTTAACATAAGAGCCAAATGAGGCGATCGTTAGCCAAGTTTTAAAAGTAGGCTGTTAAACGGGTCAGATAACATTCTTTCTTTTAACTTAAGTTATAAGTGCTTTTATGTCAGTTAATGAAAATTTGACATACTATTCATAAAACTGTATACCCTGTTTAACAAAAAATTTAAAGAGATATTTACTTTTTATAATTGTGTGATTTGAACTTCTACACTATTAAATGAATCAATATAATAATGTGATTTACTAGAGAGATCGTTTCTACTAGTTGTTAAAAATTAAAGTTTTTGTCTCATTTTATTTTTGTTCTCTATCGATCAACAATATTTTTGTTACAATATATTTCCTATAAATCGCTTGACTTATAGTGTTAATTCACTTGACATTTGAATCTCCTTGTTCAGAACAGTATGTACTAAACAATAAATTATATTTAAAAAAAAGATTTTTGCAAATTAAAGAAAAAATATTTGCAGAACACAGGCGTTCAAAGCTTTTGTATCATCATTATCTTAGGCCCAGTTGAGTTTGATTCAGCCCTAGAAATATTGATGAATATATTCATTCAGAAAACTTAAACGACCGCAATCAGTTACTGATGACGTCAATACCATTCTCTTCAATGTCGTGAACAGGTTTAATGTTAATAATTTACTTTTAAAACAGAAAAAAACTCAATGTATTGGATTTTTACATCAAATTTTGAACAAGTTAAAACTAGTGTACTGATAAATAGAAAGAAGTTGTGGACACCGCCAAGTTTTTGAATATAAGTCTAGAGTTATTACTAGGTTTGAGAGTCTAGACTTTAAATTACAGTGTGGGCCATACATTGATGGATTGGCGACTAGACTTAGCTCTGCAGTATAAGCAGTTTATACAATTAGTCAATTAACCGATCTAGACTTCTGTATTTTTATTATTTTCATAGTGTCATTTGGTATTTTATTGTGGCAGAAATATTGCTGCCATTGAAAGTATCTTTGTGTTACAGATTCACTATTCACGCAATTTATAATCTCAGTTACAGACATTACTGAGGGATAAATTGCAAGAACTGGGTATAATGACAATCGCATTTCAATATGTTAATAAGAATTTTGTGAATGTTAAGAAAGACATTGATTTATTCACAAAGTTTAGAGACATTTATGATATCAACACTAGAAATAAAGGTAAACTCGTGTTGCCAACGGCTAGATTACAATACTTATATTCTACAATTAAAATAGCAAGCAAATTTAAAGAATTAAGTATTAAGAAATATAAGTTGTTAATTAAACAAAAGTTATCTGAAACGGTTTACTGCACAGTTTAAGATTATTTAAATGACAAATTTGTTGTGGATTGATGCTTGTTGTGTTTGAAAGTGAAAGACAATTGAAATTATTGTTTGTCGTATTTTTAATTTTTTATTTAGTATATTTGTTTTTTCTTACATGGAATATTTTTTTTATGTATGTAAGGTGAGTATAGTCTAGGCTTGTAATATTAGTTCATATTTAGTATCTATCTGGTGTTTTTGAGTGTTCCCATGGCCTACACAAATGTCCTGCTGACGGTAGTGTCGTGCTTCGGGTCGTTAACCTTGACTAAATACTGTTTAGGTGTTATGATGGAGCTCGTGCGCAGTCTGTATGGACAGGCCAAAGGCTTCTTCATTCTTCTTTAACTCTTTCAGTCACACTTTTACATCGAGAATATTTAAAACATTTTTAAGTTACTTTTAGCATCATTCACAATCAAAATATCATAAAAAGTGTGAAAAAAAAATCTAGGTGTAAAGCTTTCGAGGTATAAGGTGGTTAGTCATGCTAACCACCATGACTATTGATACAAATAAAACTTTGATGAATGATGTATATTATTTATTAATATTAAAAACTATAATCAACTTTTCTGCAAGCGAATATAACATAAAATTATTTTTTATGAAAATCTGCAAAACATGTTTTTCCTTTGCGTAGACAAAGAGGCACTTT
This sequence comes from Hypercompe scribonia, assembly GCA_949316085.1. Classification (NCBI taxonomy): domain Eukaryota; kingdom Metazoa; phylum Arthropoda; class Insecta; order Lepidoptera; family Erebidae; genus Hypercompe; species Hypercompe scribonia. Next base: position 4,911,080 of record OX438972.1, on the reverse strand, counting down.
ACAGATACTGAACTGCCATACAGTACGCACTGGAGATATTTTGGTGCTATATTTGCAGCATCTTCTAGAGGTGATTCTCTCCGGCTGATGGCGACTGCATTCCAGACGAATTTCTCAAGGGACTGTAAGCTTGTGCCGTTTTATTAATGCAGGTCCTGGAGAAGACATTGCGTAGCTACGGTTGCTGTTTACTGTATCGGGTCTTTGTCTCACCTATGCTGGCGCCAGTAAACCCTGGTAAACACTTCGTCTAAATTCTTTCAGAGTTGATTTGGATAAGTCTGGGCGTGAAGAAGACTGCAGTTCTTTATAAATTAAGAAGGCATTGACAACACAACAATCACGGAAATGAAAAAAAATCCTGTGCCACCACCTGTGTGATTTTCTGTCTACAACATAACTTCCTTTTAGCTGATCAAATTTGTCTACAAAATTCACATTTGCGTTGTAGTCTTTCACGGCTTCTGGATACAACACTTCCACGCTGGTACCATCGCGCTCTCTGCGGTTAACTTGTTGTAAATATCAAAATCTAGGCAATAACCTGATTGTGCACACGTCATCCAAACCTTGTATCCTCGTTTAGTCGGCTTTTTTAGCATGTATTGTTTTAAATAGTTCCTGCCTTTGAATTTTATCATATTTTCATTAATTGCCACCTTTTCTGATGGTTTATAGTTATTTTGAAAATAAGCTCGCAGAATGTCGAGTACAGATCTAATTTTATAAAGTCTGTCAAAATCGGAACAATTTCTGTTGTCGTTTACGTGCAAATTATTCAAAAGCCAACTAAAACTATTGAAACTCATAAACTTTGAAACGTATTTATCATGCAAATCAGGTGCTGAACACCAGTAATCTCTGTAATTTGGCAGATTTTTTATGCCCATCACCAAGTTCAAAGCAATGAAAACATCAAGCTCTTCTGTTGTAGTAGGTGTATAACGCTTGCCGGATTGAGTAGCGTAAAGGTTCGTTTGGAAACATAAAATATCTTGTACATGCTCTGTCCAAAAAAGGCGAAATAGTAAAAGCGGTGTAATATTTTTCATGCTAAGAATTTGTTCGACTATTCCCACACTTTCAGAAAACTCAGCAGGTACGACCATCCTATAATTCTTCTTCCATTTTGGAGCTATTGTAATCAGTCGGTTTGAATTCAAAGTGTTGGGCTCGACAGGGTCAGGATTCTGGCGTACTAAGCTAGACAAGGGTAGGTCATCATCATCATCAAAGTCGTGATCATCAATTACTTGAATTTCTCCTATCAAATCACCTAACACCAGTGGATTTAGCTGATCGTCGGAGTCCTCTACGGCATCATCATCGCTACAAATACTCTCGCCACCTGAAGGAAAGTCTTCTAACTAGTACTCTTCCAGTTCTCTACTTGTTAGTGAGCGCGGCATACTGTAAAATATAAGAAAAATGCACTATTAGTTACATGTCTAAGTAACACATAGATTGGGACCATATACCCACAACAGTCACGGTGGTTAGTGGCACTAACCACTACATTTTCGTTCTAAATGCACATCGAAAACACAAAAATAATAGTATTTTGATCGATACACGAATAAAATAAATATCAGTAAACACAATGAACAAAAAATATTGAAGAAAAAAGCTTACTTACCTGTTTCACAATTTTTCATATCGAACTCACTCAAAAAAGTACGTTACCACAAAAATGAATTCAACGCAACTGAACTGCCATTCATTCAAAAACTGACAACCGGTCGTGTTGTGTCAGCGATGGATGGAAGTTTTATTATAATTCAACCGATTACAGCTAGATGCTGTAGATTTTAATAAAAAAAATCGAAAAGTGGTGGTTAGCGACACTAACCACCAAGACTGAAAGAGTTAAAAGGCCTATCCAAACCCAAAACTTTTGGAGGCGGAAGTGCTCGCCGAAGTTTAACAGCGGACAGCTGACTTCCGGGCGGGTAGTGGCATACGACCCCCGCCCGAAGAGGTACGCGAGGGGCGTGAGGCCGCTCGTCGAGCCACATTGGCTCGTTGGTCGTCCCGGCTGGAGGCTCCACGTGCTAGCTTTGTCACCGTGGAGGCTCTCCAGGCGGTCATCGCCGAGTGGGCAGGGCAGTAGCACGGGACCCTTTCCTTCCAACTGACGTAGGTCCTTTTCGGTTATGGTTGCTTCGGGAAGTATCTACACTAGGAGGAAATTGAGTCCCGCCTGTCACTACCTGAGTGTGACCACGGGTGGATTGGACGGGTTTTTCCTTTTATCGTACGTACGTCGCCTAAAGAGAGAGTTTAGCCACAGATGGTGCCCGCATCAGCGGGTGGGCGCTAGGAGGGGTCTGGATGTCATAATAGCAACTGTTCCCAGATCCCTCCTATCTCAAGCGCAGACGTTTCCACACGTTTAAAAAAATATGCCAGAGACACACTCTTATCTCAAATTTATAACATCTCTCTTGTAATTTTGGGATTTAATAAATAGATACTTAGATACCAAAACTTTACCTTGGTAAGATAGTTTCGTAACGTGACTTATCAGGGTAAAGATCATACCATCGCTGGTAGGGTACGGTCTTTGAAATCACTTCGACTCTTATTGGTGTTGACCAAGCTGCCAAGAGCGAGCCAAGATGTGATCTAGTGTGTCTTGATCACATTATGGCTCGTTCATTATCAGTCCATCCCGAAATGATCAGAACCGGTACAGGTCAATATTTTTTCGTGATATGCGTAAGATATAAAAAGAATTAGAATAATATGTTAATTATTGCCTCCCGATATATATTTAAGATTGGAACATAAGCACATCAGATAAGAACATCATCTCATTATATTATACGATTAATTGGTTTTCTAGCAGTTATGTTAGAATTCGCGATTCAGAACTAATTTCAATAATGTTTCCAGGGTTCTGAACGAAATCAAGGGTCCGTAGGTGAGAAATAATATAGCTCTATAATAATTGAAATAGTGTATATTTAATTCACACATCTTCCACAAAATATATTTCGCCGAAGTATTTACAATCACTTAGACAATCATAGCGCGATTCAGCCCACATTAAGAGCGCCATCTGTCGTTTGGAAACTTAATATGAAATAAAATTACAAAAATAAAGTAATAATTATCTTGTCGAATAATACAACAACAAATAAACGAGTATCCTTAGGATGTGCGCTTTCATATCATAAAAAGGGTAAACAGAGTAAATTAAACATATATATAAACTTATATATATATGTATGTTAAATGATTGATCTGAATAGATTTTATGTCTCAAAAAGAAAAAAGAACCCTTACTTACTTTCTCATATTTTTACTTATTTACACAGTTATTAGAAGTTAGTTTTATTTTGCTGTTTGAATTGGTTGCCATCTTTACTAAATCTTATAAAGTTGAAGAGTTTGTTTGTTTGGTTGAACATGTTAATCTCAGGCACGAGCGGTTCATTTTGAAAAATTCTAGCAGTGTTAGATAGCCCAGTTATCGAGAAAGGCTACACGCCACAACAAAAAGAAGTGGAGTATGAATGAAAAATGTTGTAAAAATGGTAGGAAAATATTCTTTGAGAGCTTCCAAATAGAAAAGAATTGTTCGACATTAAAAGTTCTATAAAAAATTTGCACCAGCATCTTTTTGGGTTAGCTTACTATTTTTTATAGGTATTTTTATAGTAAGCAAATTTAATCACACTGTAGAACATCACGCTACGAGCAATAGGAGACACAGATGAAGTAGCGTGGGACAACTAGTTGAAAATTAAATTGCATATCTGTCCTTATTTATTTATTTATTTATAGATTTGCCTACAATTGTTACACATTACTTAAAAATAATACATGCATGATAACTAATATATATGTGTACAACATCAATCGGCAAACACAACATTTATAGAAAACATTCGGCTTTTAGTATTGACTCCGGTAAGGTCTCAGGTCTCAGGTCTCAGGTGTTATTGATACAATTTTTCGTGAAACTTGGTAGTCCAAAATATAAAACATATAACGCATAATATATAAAAATAATAAAAAAAGTGAAAAAGTACAAAACGAAACAAAAAGATAATGAAAAAAATACAAAAACTAAACAAAAGAACACAAAGGCAAACAGACAGTAATGTTAACACACATAATTTAATTCAATTTAATTGGCCAACAGTTTATAAACTCATATATACAACTGATACAGTTCAACAGCTACTAATTTAACAGTAATTAGTTCTGCTGTGAACTTGGCTCTTAAATCCATAGAGGCTGGTACTAAGCATATCAATTTGTTTTTCAAATTTATTGTACAGTCTACTTAGTCTTGGTATTGGCGAGTTGAAGCCGAGGACCGTTTCACATGACGATGGGTACTGTACCTGGGTACAGGTTGACAGGATTTCGGGGATATTTACGAGGGACAATAAGATTTATTCAAGATAATAATGGAGGGCAGTCAATGAAATTATTTATCAGTTTATATTAGGTCAAGTGATTCTCTTCGTGTTTCGAGCGACATGATATAAAAATTTTGTAATCGTTTAGTGTAACTTCGCGTCCTTTTTGCGCTACCAGTGGCGTAAGCTAGATGATTCAAAAACCGTTTTTGAATCCGTTCAATTCTGAGTGTATGTGTAGCAACTTTTCATATGATGAACTTTATCTGTACATTGTAGTTTTCGGGTAAAAGTAATTTGGCTGCATTTATTGATGTTGAGTTGCATCTTATTTTTGGTAAACCAATCTAAAAGATTGTGTAGTATATACTTGTAAATATAATTATTATATCAAAGGCAGTGTACGGCGGTTAGCGATTGGCGTAAGCGGAAAACGATGTGACAGCTAAGTTGAAAGGCTTCGGTTTTCACGTAATGTATATGAGACATGTGATACCGTCCTGCGGCCACCCGCGCCCGCGTCGATGAGCACTACCGCAGGCTGAAAAGATCAGGAGGCTTATCCCCCGAATGGCCGACTTATGCTTAGCTAAGGTGAAAGCACTTGGAAGAAATTGATATTGGATTCAGATCTAAATTTATACTTACAGCATAAATTCGAATTATTTCTGTATTTCCAATTCACACTGTAACCTATTAGAATGAAATCTTAATTTCCTATTTAATAATTGTGTTTTATTGGCAATTTATATTCTGCTGATTGTAGTTTAGGCTACGAACCGTTTTCAATCATTTTAATTATATTTTTCAAGTCAAATTTTTTTCTGAAGTTTACCCATTTCTCTATATATTCTCTATAGTTCGTTTCTATCTTATGCAGTAATAACAAATGAACAATTAATTATGTACAGTACAAATAAACTGAATGTACAGTACAAATAAACTAAATGTAACAAATAATGAAATGCTGACTGAATAGTTACTTGGTTTAGTAACTAAAGTGGCAATTAATTAAGGTCTTCGTTAACGAAGCATTCGAAAAACTATATAGCGCGTAGAAAAACTATGATATAAGATCGTATTTAGACAATGATAACATCACGCCACCACAGTTCACCACCTCCTCGGTTACGGCCCTCAGGTGCAACACGAGGTAGATCCTCGGCGGCGGCTCTGACTGCCCGGAATAGGACACGTCTCTGAGTCTCTGGGTACCTTAAGAGAATGTTGGTGGTTAGAGCCATATGTGGTTATTGCATCGTATCATCGGAGGTGAAGTGCGCTTTGGCCATTACTTTCCCGTGGGATTTGGAAACGGAAGTGTTCGTTGAAGTTTATTGCCGGACGGTTGAGTGTCGGTTGGATGATCCATGGTCGTTCTGATTGTAGGCTCCACGTGCTGGTTTAGCTCTGCAACCGATCCCGGATGAGTAGGCAAGGTGGAAACATGGAACCATTTTCTTACGGCTGATGTAGGTCGTTACCGGGCATGGCTGCTTCGGGAAGACCTACACTGGTTCACTAAGAGGAAATTGAATCCCACCTGCCACCACTGTAACTACAATGAGGATTACGCTCAGCACACGCTGTTTGCTCCACATAGGCGACGCAGCGTTGGACCCTTACTGCAGCTATCGGAGGAGATCTTTCGCTATCGGCCGTCATATGATCCATGGTCGGTAGCGGCAACTATTTTAACGTGGTCTTAACGTTCCGGGAAGACGTCATTTTGGAGAAAGAGGCGGCGGAAAAGGCCCAGGAATACGACCTCCACTCAGATTTACTTCAGACAAAATAATATAATTAACCAACATACTGCCACACACTAAATAAATAACAACCAAACTGCATTCTGTTCACTGTAGACCTTTAGTAGTTTAGTGACCTTTGATGTGTACCTTTAGTATAAAAAAACAATACTATGGTAACACGAACATTAATGTGGTACTAAAACTGTGGCTATTATGGCAAATTTTAAAACGAAATTGCTCTGCAAAATACCCCCTTATACTACACTGATCATGATCAATCAATAAATAATATAAATATAATATTGTTTTAATATTTCTTCAGAATTTGTCAGTAGAAGATACCACAACCTTCAATGAATGGGCCGCAGTAGGTTTATATAAAAGTAGAACAAGGCTATATGAGGTTATGATATAAGAAATTATAACATTGGTTTGGAATTTCGAGAATATATCAAATAATATTCAAATTTATTTAAAAAGTACATCATGCTGCAAAGGTTAATTACTTGAGATCTAGAGTCTAGAGTCTACTTTTAATAAAAATGTCAAAAATGTTAAGCTTTATAACATTTTATAGTTATGAGATAAAAGATAAACTTTTATACACGTGTCTATATCGCGGTACAAACGTGAGTATTTAACGTGCCTATGCTTATCAGGCATATACATCTAAACATTATGAATTTTATGCGATTTTAGATAAGGAATCAATCTTGAACTGGTAAATTTGGTTTAAATGTTATTTTTACTGGTTTGCTTGTTGGCAAGTATCTTAGATTGTTAATTTATTCAGTTTTTTTTAAATTTCTCAGAAAAATGAACCAAAATCCTGTACAGTACAAATTTCCATGTGTGGGAGGAGCCACGTTTCGTCACATGGTATGAGCGACCGGATGGTATCTCGGCCTCATAGAAAAATAAATTTAAGCATTATTTCGAACGATAAAACTGATACGTATGTTTCCAACCCTGTAATTATCCGCTGATTAACAATTTCATTAAATTCAAATTCAATGTCTTTACTTCATTATCAAAACTTTTCAATAGTGTAATCGAACCTTGTACCTACTGTATACCTACTATGATTAACTACATACTTGGGTGCCTGTAACATTTCCATTAAACAGATATGGTAGATATACAGTGGGTGCGACCACTGCTCTATCTAAACCATTTTTTATAAATATGCATTTCTAGGTTTCTATCTACATTTTCTTGTTTCTTCCTTTTTACGCTACTTTTTTACGTAGTTGGGCTATAGTTGTATAAACTGTTGTTTTTTTATCATGACATTCTGTTATTGTACAAATAAAGTAAACGTTGGCATTTGTTAAAAAGTTATAATACCTAACAGCCTATTTGCAAACAAGCTATTGATAAAAATAAAATACTTTTAAACATTCACATGATTTTAAAACGAATTTCTAATATTCGTAAGAAATAAAAAATGTAGAATTTCGTACCAATTGATCATATAATACAGTCAAATGACGTAATACAAACCAAAATAACCGCAAGAACGGAGACATAGTGTGAAGTTGAAATTGTGGAGTGAAAATTTTCTACAACAACTTCAAATCTCTTTTATTTTTGAAATAAAATCAAATTGTCAACAGATATACCTATAATATGATTATCATATTGAATGGTGATGTTTTACTTGTTTGCGTAACATTTAACTTAATTGGAACGTTACTTAACGTTTTCGAAGAACTGATTTAATAAACAAACACTTATGATTTCCACGAAATAAAGAAAAAATACCTTGACCTGATGGGAAGTTATAATTAGTAATTAATTCTTTTAGTAACATTTTCTTAATTTGAAAATTTTTTTGAGTACGTTACTAAAATATGATTTAAAGTTACTAAAATCTAAAAAAAAACTTAACCAATTTACGCAAAGAGTTATTTATCTCAGTCATAGTCATAGTCATGCCCCAAGGTGATGTTTAGACTCGTTACACTTTTTAAGTACACATAATGGTTTATTATACTATTAAACACTGCGAGTCTAGTTATTTGTAATCCTCATCGATTATAATCTATATTCACCTCTCTATATATTTTAGTACTATGATTTTATGTGTATACATAAATTTATTAAAGCGCTTTTAAGATTATCACTCGATAACTAAATTATTCTAGAAATAGAGATGTCTCATATCGATAACTTTACTTTAGAATATTTTTAGTTGACTCCGATTGGGTAGCAATTAGATCTCTCAACTTTTCGCTACAGTAAAACTGTAGGAATGAACATTTTTTTACTTCGATTGTTTATTTGTAGTCCGTAATTTTTTATTCTTCATAGTGACAGACTAAATAAATAAATATTTCGCACAATTGACACACATCGCTATCTAGTTTCAAACTAAGCAGAGCTTGTGCTATGATAACTAGACTGACTATAGAATACTTTCATAGTTTTTTTGTAAATACATACATATTATACATAGAAAATACCCAAACTTCGAAACAATTATTTTTAGATCATACAAACATTTGATCCGACCCGGAAATCGAACCCAAGACCTCAAGCACAGCAGTAGCATTCATTACCGCTGCGCCACCAAGGCTGTTTAAAGGTTATAACTAAAAATCCATTAAATCTGAAATTTACAAACCAATTAAATGTGTTACACTATTCAGTAGAACAGAACATAAAGTGTCACCACAGCTATTCATCCCGCGGATGTCTAAAGTTTAAGTTCCTCTTAATTTGAAATAGCATGTAACAGTTTTTACTCAACGTGAAAGTACTCACCTTCGGGAGTCTTTCTTCATCACACAGTTGACCAATAAATTACACTGACCCTCTTATCTAGTAAGAACTAGTTATTCAAACAAACCATTTTCTTAGCTATATAATATAAATATATAACAAATTCCAGTAGTATCGGTCCCAAGAACTGCCGTAACATGTTTGCGTGGGATGTTAGATTCAAATGTTAACGAATTCGTGGCCTATTAACGAATTCGTAAGGTTTTACTGTTATTATCATCATCATCATCATCTCAGCCAAAAGACATCCACTGCTGGACACAGGTTTCCCTTAAGGTTCTCCAGAACAGACGGTCCCGTGCCACCCGCATACAGCAGCTTTCCGCTATCTTCACCAGGTCGTCGGACCACTTTGTGCGGGGTCTACCAGTGCCACGTTTTCCAGCATACGGTCGCCACTCCAGAACTTTATGGCCCATCGGTCATCGTTTCTGTGTGTAATGTGCCCCACTCACTGCCACTTAAGTTTAGCAATTTTACTGGCAATATCGGTAACCTTTGTGATCATGCAAAAAAACTCCGAGCATTGCTCTTTCCATTGCTCTTTGGGTGACTTTGAGCCTTCTTATCAAACCCTTCCCGAACACTGCCCAACCTAGTTGGATTCGACGATTGACCTCTTTTTTGAAGTTTGACCTACCTAGCTGGATAGTTTATCCTTGGTACACGTAGTCATCAACCACATCGAGGGTAGATTCTCCAATTTTCACTGGAGTGGGTATGATTGATTTTGGTTTTGATTGATTTTGGTTGTGGGTATTTGAGTGGGTATGATATGGGCATTCAACATAACTTTTGTCTTATCCATATTCATTTTTAAACTCACTCGTTTAGAGACTCTACTGAGGTCTACTACATCAAGCATTGTGCAAAGATCTGCCACGGTTTCAGCCATGACAACTATATCATCAGCAAATCGACGGTGGGTGATATACTCACCATTGATGTTAATGCCAAGTCCATTCCAGTCTAGAAGCTTGAAGACGTCATCTAGTGCTGCGGTGAATAGTTACGGTGATATTACACCTCCCTGTCTTACACCTCGCAGTAGTTTGATAGGTTTCGAGTTCTGATCTTGTAAACAGACTGACATACTGGTGTTTTCATATGAACACTTTAATACTTCGATGTATCGATAGTCAATTTGGCACTGCTGGAGAGACTGTAGCACAGCTCAAGTTTCGATCGAGTCAAAAGCTTTCTCATAGTCCACAAAGTCCAAGTTTAGTGGAAGGTCTCTTCGGACTTCCGAATAACCTGCCGCAGCGTATGAATATGGTATATGGTACTAAAGCCTTTTCGGATTCCGGCTTGTTTGGGAGGCTGGAAGTCGTCAAATCTGTGATAAGACGGTTGGTGGTGACTCTCGAAAACAGTTTATAGACATAGCTCAGAAGAGAGATGGGTCTATAGTTCTTCAGAAGGGTTTTGTCGCTCTTTTTGAAGAAAAGTAGAGGTTTTACTAATGTGATAGAAATCGTTTGATTCTATTAATAAAATTTATGATTTTTATATTTATAAAAATCATGATTAAAAACAGAGAATATCAACGGATATATGATATGAAATTGATCCGCATTGATTTACAACCACCCGTATAATAAGAAAACATTGTAATTGATATGGCAATTTATACAACAATTATAAATACAATAACACGATAGTTATATGAAAATGAGTAGATATCTCCCACTGTGTCTTACCGGTTAAGAGCCGTCAGCGCTCACCGAAAGCCCGGCAATAGTTATACATTACACACAAAAAATCTGCTTCGTCACAGATATATGTACTACATAGCGTCGTGTACGTGTTGCTAACCAAGGCATAAATAATACAGGCAGTCCAAGTAACTTTTTTGTATGATGATATTTCTAGATACTTCATATTGTGTGAAAAAGTTATAAGGCATTATTGCAATAAAATAATTAGAGTGAATTAGTGCTGACGATCGAAGTACAGGATTTGCCTGGTTTGCTTGCAGATACTATATTCATTGATTTGTAAAATATTGCCAAGTTATTTGTGAACTAGTATTTGTTTTGGGGTAAGTTCTTTTGGAAATAAATTATTATTATTATATAATTAATATTCCAATGAACAAACAAGGTTCCTAATTTGTAGATCTTATACCCTCCGAATAAAGTAGTCTATTTCGTTATTTCATTGCTTTTCCATTTTATCTTATTTCTCCATTTATATTGACCTCCCAATTTTTTCACCTAGATTTATTTTCTTTTTATACCGATTATTCTGTCAGTTGTAGATCGATTGTGAAAATTATTATTTTATTCGAAAGGGTATTATCCGCTAAGTAGTTCCATTTTGACTATATCAGGATCTAATGGTGGGATCAAGGAAATCGAGGGTAATCTCGAACACTTTACGTACGTATTATGTCTTTCATACGTTTTCTAAAGCCGATGAGAAAAAATTTAATTCTTTAATGTTTAGGAGTTGGAGTATAATTCTTAAAATATCATATGTATGTATATTACTTTTAGTTTTATTTTTTCAAGGTAGTTAGGTGACCTAATGAGAGAAGGTAAAACTTCTTAACAGTTAGGGCTTAAAGCACGATCATTTTATTTACGTACGTATAGACCCTTAGTTGTATTCCTTCAAAGTTATTCAAATGATCTGATAGTTTAGATGAGGAAATGATGGTCCGGATGTCGTAATAACAGTTGTTCCCAGATCTCTCTTATCTCAGATGCAAGTGGCACACCATCTAATTTGAATATTGTCCATTACTCCTGATTGTTGTACTTAATAGTTTTAAGCAATTTTTTGGACTCTGAGTTGCGACTCAACGCAGCATAAACTTGGCATTACGATTTTTCTTTTACATAAACTTATCATGGTTATATTTTGGGACTGCTCTGAAGACCTTGTATGAGTTTATTCACGTCAGATCGTCATGGTGAACACATTTGGCGTCACGATAACTAAAGTATGGATCATATGGGGGTACTGCACGATCTCCTTTGAGGCGTCGAGTCTCCTGGTCAGCACCCCGGCATGGGATCTGGAGGTGAGAGACCTAGTAACTCTTGATCAGAAGGGCAAGGAGGTGTGGAAGTTGGGTTGCAGTCCTAAGACTTGAGAAATCGACCATCAGAAAGCCCAACTCCACCAGGCCCTCGTCGAGGAGTAGAAGAAATGACTTGGGCAACCAAGCGCTGGGCATGCCATTATTTCGGCGATAAGAACTCTTATGGAGCTTTGGCTTGAGAGGCCCTACAGGACCCTCTCATACTGGCTGACGCAGGTGATCACTGGAAAAGGATGTATCGGAGATCACCTGTGTCTAATCCGTAAGGAACCAACGCCTGAGTGCTGTCACTGCGATGGCCGGACCGTGAACACAGCGCTCCACACGCTGGCAGAGTGCCGGACTCTGCAGGATGGGTGGAGGAAAAGCGTGACTTCGTGGCGGCCGTCGGAGTGGGGACTCTCTCGCTTTGTAACATAATTGCGGACACGATACGGAGCGAGAGCGCGTGGAACTTCACCATCTCTTTCTGCGAGCAAGATCAGTGTGGGAGTGGGATCAGGAGAGGTTTAGAACTTCTCCGGTCCGCATGACCCAGGGATGGGCTAGGTACCGCAGAAGACTCAAGCGCTGGAAATCATTAAACGATCTCCGTCCTCCATAACTTCAGGCCAGGCCCCAACAGAAGCAAGCCGGGGTGGCAATGCAAGCGCTACGGACTGCGCGTACCCTTTTAGAGGGCAGTGAGGAACCGTGAGGTTCTCAAACGCGACGAGGCCATCTACAGCCGTAGGTGGCCCGAAGTACATCGGCGTTCCAGGAATTTCTTTACTAGGATGCACTTGGTTCCCCGGCTACTGTTACCTAAGAAGGCGTTCGGTTTTTAATCGGTTCGAGTCTGACATAACCACTTTCCGGTGGTACCCGTGGGATTTGCGCCAGGAAAAAAAGGGTGCTTTTTGTGAGCTTGTTTCTTTCAGTCATTAAAACGATAGTCACAATGAACGCGTTTGATCAAATCGAATTGAAAAAATCAAATGTGATGATCGATTAGAAGTGAAATAAAGTCACCCTAGACTCTCAAGAGTTTATGCACCGTAATAACAACACTTACCCCTAAGAGTCTTTTGCTTTTGTCATAAAATTTTAAAAGATTAAATCGGGTTAGGTGTCCGATTTTATTTGATCACGTACACGTTCCTTATTGCCACCTTTGACCAGGCTCTCAGTAATAAAAATGTTGTTTCTCAACATAACTCTGGAGCCTATACCAAGTGTCAATACTTGCTTCAGATCAAATCACCACAGGTTTTCTTATCAGCAGGAGTGACATTTGCAGGCGGTCGTTATCTGTAGGTTTGTAATCCCCTCGCGATCTCTATGATATATTATATTATAATTCAACTTACTATAAACCCGGGATAAATATGAGATTTTCTTTTTTGTTAGAAAAAAAACTGAACTTCAAAAAAAGTGAAACGGAAACCTAGAAATACTAAATATATAACATAATTAAACATTAATATAACAAATGTCGATCATTGCACCGCTCTTTTAAAAATTTTGAGAGGTAGTGCCGACTATTTTTCGATTCAGTGATAGTTTGTAAAAATAACTCCTAAACTGGCAATATGTCCTGTGTTGCGGTGGACTTCACAAGCATTTATTCAAACGGGCACAATAATTAGAACTTAGAACAACAATATGCGGATCAAACAGATTGTTGTTCCATGGGGGGATTGAAGCCACAATATTCACCGTAGTAGGAAGCAACCGAAATGGAAGGAGGTGACAGGTTTAACCACTACACCATTCGTACATTACCTTTTTATACGAAATATTGAACTTTTAAATACCCATATTTATGTTAATATAAGAAATATGCAATTCGTAATGTTAGTATATACCAATACAACAAACTGAGAAAATACCGACTATTTATTTAATTATTTGGACAACCAGTTGCTGTTACATTGAATTGAATGTATATAGGCAACAGCAAACTCTTAAAAACTAGCTTAAATGTACAATATTTTAAGGTGTCACAACATGCACCCATAGTAACACGAGTGAAAAATAAAATAAAAGTAATTAATACTCTCAAAACGAAATAATAAGATAAAAAATTAAAATAAATTTAAGTAGGTAATTTGATATTGCCAAACAACTAATGTTTCAACAATCTCGAAACAGCTTTCTTGTCAGTAGGAAGTTTGTTGGCACACACATTCACTTCTTCACAAATGGTGTTGTAGGTTTTGGGTAAACGACATGTGGCTGAAAATCACTTCACACTGGTGCTTGTAGTGACCAGACTACCAAGCAGTATCTAAGAAAACTACGTGCGCATATGTTGAAAACGGCATTTTTCTTGCCTGGAGAGCGCAACAGTCTGCCGTTGCAAATACAGTCTGTTTAACAAGAACGTGACCACCAACGGAAGCGGCAAAATAACATCACTACCATGACGTGGCCAGCAATGTCTCCAGATGCAAATCCAATAGAAAATATGTGGTCGTACACTAAAATACAATTAAGAGGAAGGCCAGTATTCACGGAGAACCAACTGTGCTATTAAATTAGGAAGATATGGCGGAAAATCTCGTCAAAAATATGGTGAAAAGGTGTGAAGCTATAATAAATAATGATGGCGATTGGACAAATTATTGAGTGACTGCGCAAAGATAGCATTATATACTTCAATAAAATATTTTGTAAATAATTTCTGATTTATTTTTTTCTGAACAATGATGGTCACGTTCTTGTTAATCAGACTATAATAAAGCATGTAGCATTTTAGATGTTTTTCTCATGACTACTTATAAATAACATTTTCTATGCTTGTTAGTTTTTAGATGTAACTGTTCAGTTAGCGAGGAAGACCCCTATTTGAGACCGTTTTAACGTCATTAGATTTTAATCCATTAAAAAAATTCCTTCTATGGTAACATAATAAAGCCCCTTTTAAGCCACAACAGATCACTATATTGCACATGGCCCGACACGCTCTTGTAATGTTTTTTAAAAGTAAAGGATAAGTAAATTCATTCAGTTCTTTTTATAAGTCAGGTTTTTGATCACGGCATTTCATAAGAAACACTCCGAGAAGACTTACTTTTAATCGGATAATATTTGATTTTATGAACTTTGGAGTAAATGAAACACTGAATGCTGTTAAGACACTGATTTAATATGAATAAAACAACAAAAGTTATAAAACAACAGTGGGTTTATTTTATAATATCCATTCATAACATATTTAGGCAATTTTACAACAAAATTATTATAAACTTACTGTTCATTCAAAATAGGAAACCGGCCAACTCAATTTTAGATAATATGGATAATAACCGATAACACAAATGGTGTTGGATAGTGCTTCAGGCAAGTTGTTCTTTTATGACTCAGAGTACTATTACTATCTAAACATTGACCTATTCTACGGTCACTTGGCCCTACGTGCGCGGTACAGCAAGGCAAGATACGCAAGGAACCTGAAGCCGATGAAGAGCAGAACCATGTTTACTATGTCCATTACGAAGTTACTCTGTGAAAAGATGTACATTTGCATTATTGAGCCATGTTTGTTGGAAATAATGATAGAAAATACATGTATAAAGTCAAGCTTCAACTGCAGATTTGTAACTCAATTAGGTGCTTTAGGCAATATCAGAACAGAATAGAATAGAAAATAGGAAGTTCCTAGTTCAACTACAACTATATATACTTTTGATCTTGAAGAATATAACCTATTCAATAGAAGTCGCATGTCAGATTATGAAAGAGATATCAGTTTAATTCCCACAGGATTAATTACCATACATAATATACATATAACGGTAATAAATCTTACCTCAGAGAAACTGAGCGTATCTAGAACAACCTCCCCCGAAGCAGGACACGTGAAGTTCTCTCTGGTGCATGTTATGGTTTCCACTCCAGACCATTGGTTCACTAATAGAGCCTCGTTGCCGTAGTGGAACCAAGATATGTACGAAATCCAAGCTAAGTATGGCGGAACAGATCTGTTGACAAAACGAGTTTAGCCCTATTAATTTGGTAAAAAAAAATTTAAGTATGCTAAAGCATTTATAAGGTTGTTAAAGGCCATAAAATGGTCAACCAATATACATAAATTAGAACAGGATTAAGATAATAATAATTTACAAGTTCAAATTCCAATTAAATTAATTAAATATTTGTCAGTAAAGAAAACCTGTAAATCGGTTTGTAGTTTATATCGGTAACAATTTTGGTAATGGTGCTCGTAAACTGACGATGATTCTACAAAGGTCAAGGGCAGTAGTAGAGTCGAAAGTTAAGTTACTCCTTTACTTGAGTTTACAAAGTTTGGACAATTGAAAAAAATAATTATAATACCCATGACAAGCTGCATGTATCCATTTGTAAAAAAAATGCAATTTAAAGAATAAATAATACATCCTGTAAATCTTATTTTTATAATTTAATACGCATGTTTTTGTATCTCTACATTTAAATAAGTATAAAAGAAAGGCATTGACCATGAAATATTACAATCATTTACATTGCGATGTTCGAACAAATGCTGGCAAAATGTCCGACGTTTGTGGAGCAGAGGCGGGACCACAACCACCGGAATAGGGATCCTCACGCTTGATAATATAATTGCGGCCATGATACGGAGCGATAATGTGTGGAACTCCGCGGTTTCTTTCCGCGAGCAGCTTATGCTTATGAAAGAGACAGCGGAATAGGATCGGGAGGGGTTTTAAACTCTCTTAAAACTCTCGAACTTAGAGATCTCAAAACGATCTTCATCATTCATGAGCGCAAGCCTGGGGGTGATAAGTGAGGTCAACTGTGACCTTAGCAGAAGTAGGCCGGAGTGTCGAGCGTACACGCCCTTTTGGGTGTGGAAAAGGGAACATTGGAGTTCCTACACAGAAATGGGTTATCTACAAGCCGTGAACGGTCTAAGGTACGTCGTACTTGCAGAGATTTCCCTCCTTTTAGGATGCACCTGGTTCCCCGGCTACTAGTACCCGAGAAGGTGTGCGGTTTTTGGTTGGTTCGAGTACTCCAAACGTGGACATAGTAATATATATGCAAATACATGGTACTCTAAAAAAGTAATTATAATAGTTTAGATGGGTATTAGTTTACGAGGCATTAAATCGAGATAAGATAAGCTAAACATTTACATAATATATTACATGAGCTCTCAATTTACAACAGAATCTTAATAATAACATTTAGCTGATCGGATCTGCGCCATCTGTGGAGCTAGTTTGACATATCATAGATAATTTGTTTATCGTTTGTGGTCCTCGTAGCCAAAATTTGGTAGTTTACAAACTAAGGATGCTACCTACGAAGGTATACTTCGAGATGTGGAATCTAGTACTCCATTACCTGTTTCTACTAATCTTATGCAGAAAAACCACTTACCCTGAATTAAGGAAGAAACCACCGAACAACATGAAGGGAATGATAATGGGAGGGCCCACAGATGCCGCCATGCTGACGCTGTTGCTTGCACATGATATCAGGTAACCTGCACAAAACAGAATTTCTTTTTTTATTTTACTGTTATTTTTTATTGGTAAATAACAAATGGTAGTCCTACCGTTGTGGTATGTATAGCTTGCTGCTAGCAATGATAGTCACTTTACGTCTTATTTAAAACACCTCCTTCCACACATAAAAAATTAGACAAGCTATAAAACACATTTTCAAACGATAAATCGACAAATACATCGACACACACACACACACACAGAGAGAGATCGTACCAGATAGGTTGTTTTGGCAAATGTGGAATTATTTAAAAATGAGGGTAAAAGATAAAGCCGTATCTGCCCGTGTAGATTTAGTACTGGGTGTTTCTAAGTAATTGAGCCCTGTGATAAGAAAATGAACTAAGAAATCAGAATCAGTTAAACATTGTAGAAATTGACTGTTCATTTGAATAAATGTTTTAAATAACCAGAGAGTTTTAAAAATGTTTAGTAAATTATAGTGTTACAATACCAGTACTATTTTGTTACGCACTCTTATGTGTTTGAGATTAAAATAAATAAAACAATGTGAGGCCACACAAAGACGAAAGCAAAAAAACAGAAATTAAAATAACTCGTGAATTCAAAACAATTAAAACCCAAGCGTGTCCAGTTGTATAAAAACCACTAAGTTGTTTCGATGGGATTTTGGAATAAATTTGCTGGCTAAAAATGGCTTGTTAGGTTTGTAAGGCCTAGAAGCAAATACTTACAACAACTTTACCTTTATAACACGACAAGCATTTAGAAATCCTAAAGGAACCCACAAAGATGACCGAGACATCTTGATGTAGAAAATAGTTCGAAATAAAAAAAATGTATTCGATCAAAACTGTTCACATCAATGTAATCGCACTACATCTCCGATAAAAGTACAAAACAATCTAATGTTGAAGATGAAATAAACAATAAAATTTACGCAAGTAATTATACCTACATGGTAAACGTGACCGAAAATTATATAATTAATTTGAATATTCATATTTTTATTAAAAGTTAAAAGCCAACGATATTGGTTTTGATTTAAGGTATGTTTTATTATAAAATGCTCAAATTTAAATTTACTTTTGAGTTTTTAAGGTCATATCGTCCAGAAGGCATTTATTTAAAAACCGAAGAGCTTTATGGCCTAAGTGACCATGAACTACATACCTTCGTTACTTCATAGAAGCTGAAATTTTGACAGCGCATGCTCCCAACACAGGTAAGAACTATTGACCATTATAAAGTTTGGGCTATCGTGACTTTGGCAGGTAAATGATACTTATGTGTATAAACTACTAACCCTAATTCATCACATAATTAAGATTGATTTTTAAATATTTTCTTCAGTATGTTATTTAAAATCGCATCCTATATTGCCCGACACTTAACATCATGACAATCCCCCGCCAGACAGCCTTGATCTTTATTAAATTGTATTTCTACGATATTACAGTAGTAAAGCTTATTTCTATATATAATAAGATGATGTTTTCTCATTAACCAGACAATTTTGACAGTTCCAATCCCTTGCCAGACAAGCATTTAGGGTAAACTGTAAGTGCGAGCGCGAGGCAATATACTCGTATATACGGGTGGGTGCGACTGAGATAGTGAATTAGATCTCACTTAGGTCTACTTTTACAGAAACTGACAAAGACCAAGAAACGACATGAAGTATCAGTGATGAAGGTAGATTAGGTGATGTTATAGATTGTAATGATAATAATGAATAAAATAATATTTCTTTCTTATTTTTTTAACAATAAACTTGTAATATCATTAATCAATTTATTAATTAATTTTTTAGGTATTAACTTTTTTTATTTAATCTTCTTATCTTTATTTTTTTTTATAATGTTATGAATGATATGAATAGAAGATTCTCCGAATGTATTTTCTGACGATGTTTTTAAAATTCACATAAATTATTTTGATATAAATCTGCGCCCACAAATTTATTAGCATGTTTCATTTGAATCAAGAATCTCTTCTTAAAATTACTGTAAAAAACTAAACTAATATCCAACAGTAAAGAACGAATAAAATTTTTTTTATTGATATTGAGAACATGATCTCTGACATATGATACTAATATTTGAAAACTACTCGAAACTGTTTATGAGTAAGATTGAATCAGACAAAAATCTGAGAGTTAGGAATGGTATAAGCTATGCAGTATTTGACGAAATATAAAGTGTGCGATACAACACTAAATAATAAATAAAATAAATAATAAATAAATAATAGTTCTCAAAAAACACACATTGCGAGGACCTCAAGTCATCGGAGAATTTTAAATTAAAAATAGAAAAACATTTCACTCAGTTTGCAGATAAATGTTTTCCCGTGCAGGCAGTAAGGTTTTGGAATAATTTGTCTGAAATAATGCGACAAGCAAACACCTTGCTTGTTTTTAAAAAGCTCGTGAAGGATTAATAATTGTCATTGTAAGTGCTTTTCGTTTCAGTTTATATAGTATATATTTACATTATTTAATATTTGTGTTGGTGTTAGTATGTGTATTGGTATACTCGTACGTGTAATACAAAAGGGTGTGTAATTGTGTATGAGTCTTTATATTTTTTTTCTATAGGTATTAAGAACCTGCCAAAGTGACTCTGGTGGAAAACATGAATAGAATCCAAGAGTTGTGGTCACCATGCTCATTGTAAATGCAGACAATGCACTATGGTGACCCACACAATGGCGGCCTAGCGAGATGCTTTTTCACGTCCCGTTTGTGGACGTAAAAGGTATGACAGTTATCATGGCAGTGTAAGTCTCACATAGTTAACACGACAACTGTCACCCCTGCATCAATGGGTCACTCTCTATTGATATTTAGATATTCACGTTATAATGTGTTACTTGACCTGAAACACCTGACGTCCGTGTTAATGATTGTTACATGTAAATATTTAGTTACTCATTTCTTCTTTTGTTTTCTTTATGTATATAATAAAGAGAAATAGATAAAGAAATAATAAAAATACTTTAAATAATAAAATTATTTGATCTATTGTAACTCACTCACACCCACCCGTATGTACTCGTATAGTGCCTCGTGCTTCGCATCTGCAGCTACCCTAAATGTTTCAATGGAAAGTGATTGTACGAGTAGCTATCGAAACTGTCTGGCTGATGAGGACACATCATTTAAATATTACCCAAATATTACATATAAAAATCAGTTTTTATATAAAATTATAACGTAATGTTAAGTGTCTCGCAAAGAACGACGTGACATTTAATAATATTCTGTAGGAAAAAAAATGAAGTTATAAAAGATTATTTGGTGAGTTTAGGTTGGTATTTTATACATATTTATTACCGTTTATCTGCCAAAGCCATGATAACCGAAACTTCATGGTGGTACATCATTTTTACCTGTGTTAGGAGCCTACACTAACAAACTCTCAGCTTTTATAACGTAACGAGGGTCTGTGTCTAGTGGGAGGGGGAGTATTATTCGTTGGTCTCCGTGAAAATTCCTCATCATGACAAAATAATAATGTTATCCACGCCGATTGCGGCCACGGCGGCCAGTCTCAATGGAGATTAACCAATTCATCATCATCATGATCATCTCAACCAAAAGACGTCCATTACTGGGCATAGGCCTCCCCTAAGGTTCTCCACAACAGCCGGTCCCGTATCGCCCGCATCCAGCAGCTTCCCACGACTTTCATCAGGTCGCCGGACCACCTTGTAGTGGACCTACCAACGCTGCGTTGCCCAGTTCGCGGTCGCCACTCTAGAACTTTATGGTCCCATCGGCCATCGTTTCTAAGTATAACACTTAGAAACATTTGATTGGTTGGGGCAGTGCCGCGCCCACTGCCACAACCAATTAACCAATTACGCAGAAGTTATAATAGTGCATAAATGTGTGCGCAAACGTAGGGGCACTCTCTGTCCCCTCACTCTTACAATCTAATGAGACTCTCCGACACGACCAGGAGAGATCAGGCACAGGAGCAACGACTTTAGGTACTCTCCGAGGCTGGGATAAGACCCCAAACTGGATGTCGTAATGACAGCTGTTCCCGGATTCCTCCTATGTCAGGCGCAGAGTGGCACAGCGTGTGGTTTTAGTCGGTCTGATACCGACACACCACCCCACCGTAAGCCCCGGTGGGGTAACGACCCGAGGGGGTTTCCACACGTTAAAAAAAGAAAAAGACTCCAAATTCCAAACTCCGGGTTGTTATTACGCATTTCTATAGTCAGAAAAACTTAACAAAACTTTTCTGGCCTGACCCGGCATTCGAATCCGAGACCTCTTGATCAGCAATCGTATACACTAACCGCTTTACTAGAATCTCATAGACATGTATAAGATAAAATGTCGAAGGAAATTTCATTATTCTACATGTTACGCAACATTGCTTAATGTTACACCATAGTGGAATATTTTTTTCGTTTGTTACTGACCTTGATAACATAGATGTGTTCCTTACTAAATTGTATAGCAACTAATCTCGTATCCGCTCGTTGGTTATCCAATGACGTATTATTGTTTATTAAATAAAAATGGTCCGTCTTCGCGACTATTCTAGACCCATAGAGAAGTTATCTATTATTTCGTTTGAACACTCTTTTACAATCGTAAGTGAACTAAAATTTAATTTGAAATAAGAACAGGAGCTATAAACTTCGTCAGCAATTTCCGTGCACCTTGAAACGCTTTAAGGTGCAAGGCTGCATCTACATTAACATAAGGAAAATATGAACGCACACTTGCAGTGTCGAGCTTACTCGTGCTTTATCAATGATGTTTATAAATTATTTACTTAAATATAAATAGATAAAAATAAATAAAACAGGTCAGTACCCTTTTTTTCTGTAAGTCAACCGATCTTGTCTAGGAACCAGCTACTAAATATTAATCAAACGTGTTGTTTTTTTCTCAATACACGTAGGATATTCATCGAAAAAAAATCTAGGAACAAAATGTCGAATTCTAGGCGCTTACTAATTGCTTTTCGTCATCTACGGTATGGCGACTACCACTCTTGGATTCTATTCATGCTTTTCATCAGGCACAGTAGTCACTTTGGTAGATCAAAAATAAAAAAAGGGATACTTAAAAAGTTCTAGTCCTTAAAGCGGCAAAGAACCTTTTTTTGGTCCTTACTAATCACCTAGAACCATTTTCGTCAATCGTGTCTCACGATTTTTATAAGTTAAGTGTACAACTTAAATCAAAAATTTCTTTGCCACTGTAGTACATTAAATACTGCCAAAGAGCATTGAGTGGCAGTATATGTCTTCTAACGTAACATGAGTGTCATTTATTTTTTTAATTTTCCGCTTATAATGAACGTCAGACGGTAATGTGCTCAAGACAACGCAAGAATGTAGTTTATCCATCATTAGTGTAATGACATTGAAACTTCGAGTATAACAAAATATGTTGGATTGAACAATTAAAGTTCACAGAAGTATTATACAACATGTGTTATATTTCTACAAAAAGAATGCCTTTAAGCGGTGTTAACAGTAGCTATGTCTGTGTAGCAAAAATGAAGATTAAATAATTATTGAAAAAGCCTAGCAAGTGTTTAATTCTCTCCGTACAAAATATTACTCAATTTCTTCTGATAACTAATGGAAGTAATATAAATTTTAAAATTCGTAAAGCACCTTAGAATGTCCCGTGCTAAAATACACATTCAGAAATCAAATGCTAATCAAAGTTAAACGAACCTTCGCACTCATAATTAAACAAATACGAGTAAAAGTATTTTCTAAAAAATGTAAGCTTGTTTTAATTTTATTTACTCATGAATAGATAGATGTATCAAATATTGCGTTCACTTAATAGAGATAAGACTATTGCTGTTAGCTGGAGAATATTCCTAATAAAAGTCAAGAGAAAGTAATAAGGGTTAAAGTGATGGGAGAAGCGAATATGATATTTGAAATGAATAAGTAAAGGATAACCCACAAGCACACAACTCGAGAGAGTTGAAATTGTATACCCATATTTCTCACAAAGGCCTCTAAAATTCATCATCCTGATATTTTCAAAATAAGTTTTATTTTTTTGAACTAAGAGTATCAAGTGCGTCGCAGCTCTAAAACGCAAAACTGACTTTACTTACTGGTTTTGGGCTCCAATGGTCTGGATCACTCGATGAAAAGAACAATCGTTAAAGTACGGAATGCGGTGAACGGTGTACGGAAGCTTTACCCTCCTATGGTTGACGAATATGATAATTTGCACTTACCGAATGAAGTAGCAACATTTGTTATTAGCGCTGCCAATCCCGACGCTATCAAGAATCTCTTCGGGTCAGGGTTCAGGCCAATCATGTAGTACGCTATAGTGGTGAAAACTAGCGGTATTGTTGCAAATACCGGCGCTTCTGCCAACGTCTTCGACAAGAAGTATACATCAGCTCGGTACATTCCTGAGTGATGCTCTCGTATGAAGATTGGAAGTTCGGAACAAAACACCTGTTCGCAAAAATATAGCTAAAATAACTAATAATAACTTCACACATCTTACACACGGAAGTCTGATGATCCCAAACTAGATAAAATCATTCCATCTTAACCGGTAAGCTGATAAACGTACTTACACCTTTCCAAATACCTAAATAATACAGATAATTCAACACACAATGTTTTCCCTGGGTAGGAATCGAACCCATGACTTGCTAGTCAAGGTCATTAACTACTGGACTAAAGACCCCAAGACCTTTCCTTCGGAGAAAGAAATATGTTAAACCTAACTGTATCAGCCTCGACGAGTACTGACACAATTCACATCCTGCCACCTTGACGGATGAAGAGGGTGGGGCCGCAGTGGTCTGTTCCTGTAAAGATGTAATGCTGTATCGAGTGTAGCAACATTGTAACTAATGAATATAAGGCAAATGACTAAATAAACATTCTCATCGCATATAATTATCTTTGAGTGTACTCCAATTTCTATCGTTACTGCTATTAGTTAGTGTTACTTTACCAGTATAAATTTACCTTTATTTCCCAAACTAACCCTAAGCACTGGCATTCAGTAAAGATCAAAATGATATGGGTTCATTCTCCGATATGAAACTTACATTAATAACTGCGAAAATATTCTGGAAGGTCATATTAGTGAGGAACATAAAGATGGCTCCGTTGATATTCATCACACCGTCCTGGTCAAGGTGCTGTCCGAAGTATATAACACCGATGAGGATTGCCACCATCTAGAACAAATTGTATGTTGATAATTTTGCCAAATTGTATTAAAATGTGCCAACTCATCTGATGTCAAGCCTATCAATCATTAGTAAATAACTAAATTGCCCGTTCAGAATACATCGTCAATTAAATACTAATTCTTTATAAGTAGTTAAGTAGAATGAAATGAAGTAATATAAGTTTTCTTATAATTGTTAAAATGTGGGATTACTGGGATTGGTAACAAATTGTACGTGTACTATGATTCTTGTCTGTGTGGTGACAGATTAAGAGTACATAGTGTTACCACCCCTATTCATCCCGTGGGTATCGTAAAAGGCGACTAAGAGAACAAAGTATGCAAGACAACATCATTACAAAGAGAAGGAAAACTTGAAACAAACCCTTTTTTTTTTTTTTTTTTTTTTTTAACGTGTGGAAACCCCCACGGGCCGTCACCCCACCGGGGTTTACGGCGGGGCGGTGTGTCGGAATCGGACCGACTAAAACCACACGGTGTGCCACTCTGCGCCTGAGAGAGGAGGGATTCGGGAACAGCTGTTATTACGACATCCTAATCCCTCCTAGCGCCTGCCCGCTTTCGTGGGCGCCATCTGCGGATAAACTCTCCATTTAGGTGACGTCCAGCACACGCACACGTCACCTCCTCGCGGCTGGCCACTATAGCGGATGGAGGGGAAAACCCGTCCCGTCCATCCGCGGCCACACTCAAGGCGGCATGAGGCGCTGGTATGCGCGTCTCCGCCGCCCGGCTCGCCGGCGGCGAATTGGGTCCGAGTGGATATCGTCCTCCCGGGCCTTCTCCGCCGCCTCCTTCCGCGAAATTACGTCTTCGCAGAAGGTTGCGACCGCGGTAAAACAACTGTCGCTACCGGCCATGGAGCGTATGACGGCCGGTAGCGAGAGATCTCCTCCAATAACTGCAGTGAGGACCCCACGCTGCGCCGCCCAAGCGGAACAAACCGCTAGCGTGTGCTGAGCCGAGTCCTCACTGCAGTCGCAGTGGTGACAGGCGGGACTCAATTCCCTCCTGGCGACCGAGTGCAGATACTTGCCGAAGCAACCGTGCCCGGAAAGGACCTGCGTCAGTCGGAAGGAAAGGGTCCCGTGCTGCCGCCCTGCCCACTCGGCGATGACCGGCTGGAGAGCCTCCACGGCGGCAAATCCAGCACGTGGAGCCTCCAGCCGGGACGACCAACGAGCCATTGTGGCTCGACGAGCGGCCTCTCGCCACTCACGTATCTCTTCAGGCGGGGGCCGTATGCCGCTACGCGCCCGGAAGTCAGCCGTCCGCCGATAAACTTCGGCGAGCACTTCCACCTCCAAATCCCACGGGGGAGTTCCGGCCAAGGCGCACGCCGCCTCCGTCGATACGGTGCGGTAACCGCGTATGGCTCTAACCGCCAATATCCTCTGAGGGCGCCAGAGGCGGGCCCTATTCTGGGCGGCCAGACGGGTTGGAATAGGGTTGAAACAAACCCTATTCCAACCCGTCTGGCCTGCGTGGCTAAAACCTCCTTGCTAAGGAGAAGCCTACGTCCAGTAGTGGATTGTAAAAGGCTGTTGATGACTATGATTCTTAATTTTAACGAAGTGGTGTACCTTCTTAGGAAGTTTATACTTACAATAGTCTGCAAGAAGCGAACTTTGATGAGCATGGGCTCTTTAGTGACAGAGAGCCAAGAGCGCCACAGGACGGCCCGGAACTGCGCCCACCACGACGCTTTGTACGGGGATCTTTTTGCGCGGAACGTAGTTACCTCAGACCAGGGTTGGTCGACCCAACCAGATGTTATTTTGCGCTAGTTTTTATGAGAGAAATATACATATTAAATATACTATTGTAAGGTTAAAATAGCAATCAAATTTTGATGTTTAATCGATAATCATTATATCAATTTTCTCTGTCAGCTTAACTCAAGGCTTCGTTGGCCTAATGTAATGCAAAATATATCCTATGTTTTTTTTTTTAAACCCATCTATTATAGGTTCTGTGCTTAAGAGTAAAAATTTCCTTTTATTTTTTGAGAATTTTTAAAACAATTTTGGAGTGACTTAATAATATGAGATTGTGTAGTTAGTTGCTTCCGCATATGCATTACTACAAGCATTTCATTTCCAAATTCTACTTTGTGAATCAGAGAGATTTATTTTCTATATTACCCCATAATTGCAAATGGCATAAATGGTTTAGATAAATTTAACATTTTCTCAACATTGAAAAAATGCCATAGCAGGCAAGCCACGTGACGCTTTGTCAATGTTAAATGAATATTTTGGTATTGACTTTTATTTCATAGGGAAGACAACACAATCTAATTGTTACGGAATAATGGCATTCAGCAAGCTTTAACTAACGAGTATCCATTGTATACAAAAAGGTTATTATTATTATTAATCATATTTAATTTTATTACATGATCCGTTGCCATGTCTATACCAATACACCGTTTCTACGCTACGACTGTAATTATACCCTCGACGTTGATTGACCTATGATCAGTCGTGAGATCCTATTAACCTTCAAATGCACATCAGTGTTAGTCCTATAATAATTAATTACAAATCAAACTATTGTTTATTTAATGTTAGCTCGAAAGAAAAGATACAAAATGCTTGGTTATATTGCTTGGCTATTTTTGCTCTTTATATTAAGACCACACCTGTACTTCAGGACATCAATTCGCGGATCACACAAAGTGTTCATTATGAGTATCGAACTCACAACACAAAGCGCGTTATCAGTGCTGTTAACTACTTATACATACCTCATAATACAACGCATTCTCTGCTTCTGCTGCGATTTTGCAGCCGATTTCAGATTTAGCAAAAGCTGTGCATACTGTATCAATGGTCGTCCTTGTGGTTTCCTCCCTGCCAGGCACTCCGGCCAAGAGTTGAATGAAGTGGTCGGCAGGGTTATAATTGGGTGGGCATGCTGCACCCAACCTACAGAGTAATAAGTCGTGGTTATAATAAGGACAGTTGTGTGGTGCCATTGCCATCTCACAATCGTTGATGTTAATGTCCACATTTGTTCATATTTAATAACCCACAGTATTTTTTTATTTAAATACAATCTTATATTATACTAAGTATATATATATAAATAACTTTCTTTTTTTCTTTATAAAAAGACAACCCGCGCTAAATATAAATCCTATGTTGCGTGAAACTTCACAAAAATACAAGAAACGGACATAAAGTACACTCTGACTCAGAACAACAATTTATGGATCACACGAAGTGTTATCCCATGTGGGGCTTGAAGCCACAACACTCAGCGTTGTAGAGAGCGTCGTGGCGACCGCTTAAACCACTAGGCAACCGTGCAGTTCAGTCAAATCATACATATATATGAATTTCGGTTATAAAGATAAACGGTTAGAAATTAATAATGATTTTAATGACTAATGTGACACATACAAATAATGTTAACCGAATCTCCAAAGATCTAAAAGAAAGTTGTTACGTGTTTCGTAACCTTACTTTAATAGTAATTTACATTCATCTTTACTTTTATGGGCAATTTCCATTAGGATATGTTATATAGATACACATTAAACGGAACTTTTACTAGAAAACGTTTTATAACCGATATCGAAAACCGTACTCTACTTATGATAATTTACCTAACGTACAATTAAAGTATATAAGTTTAAATATTTTATTCAGGCACCCTATATTGCTCGGCAATCACACTTACTCTTTAAAGAAGTCGTTGGCCTGATCCGGTGAACCTATGAAAGCCACTTTGCCGTCAGCCATGATTAGCAGCTTGTCGAACATCGTGTACAACTCGGAAGATGGCTGGTGAATAGTACACACCACTGTCTTACCTTTATGGGCGA
This sequence comes from Hypercompe scribonia, assembly GCA_949316085.1. Classification (NCBI taxonomy): domain Eukaryota; kingdom Metazoa; phylum Arthropoda; class Insecta; order Lepidoptera; family Erebidae; genus Hypercompe; species Hypercompe scribonia. Next base: position 4,882,607 of record OX438972.1, on the reverse strand, counting down.
GACCCTTCAATACCTGTATCGTAAAGTAGGAGTTAGTTATTTAGTTAGACTATGCAGAATTAGCATAGGTAGTGGTCATTTACATTGTTAATTTGCGAAAGAAAGTTGCAACGACCAAGGGCAGAAATAAAAGATAAAGGAGGCAGAATCCATACAGACATATTTCAACTCTGATTTGCTTAAAAATTGCTGCTTGACCTGCTTTTTTTAACAAGCAAATATAGCAAAGCAAAGTAAAAATATCCACATGGATATATGTTCTTTGCAGTGTGGAAAGAGGTAAACGAGATGGCGGACCATCTAATGGTTAGTAATTACCTCCGCTAATGGAAACGTTTAGACCCCCTAACCAAGTTGACATTCTACAAATGTAAACGTTATTAAACTACCGACAAACTTATGAGAGTGATGTCTTATACCGCTAAGTCACGTCAAAAGTAAATATAAGCTAACAATATAAGAGAAAGGAGGCGTTGGCGATTGTAGAAAGAGAATTGACGCGGAACACTTGTATCTTGGCTCAGGGGGCTGTTGTGTGTAAAAACTACAGTCACTACACTTAAAGTTATTGCATGAAATTATTACAACATACATTGACAAAGATATTAATTGTAGAGTTCGGCTTATGAGAAGTAAGTAGTCAACACGAATATATAAACAAACCATGAATCTCTCAAAGACAATAATTTGTTAGTAGGTATATAAATTGTTAATGTCAAAGTTATCCAAAACAAAATATTAAGTAATATATACAAAATATCAACCAACCTGAACAACGTTTTGGGCCATGAAAGAGTCAAGGCCGGAGGTGGGTTCGTCACAGAACATGAGAGGTGGATCTGTCAATACCTCGCTGGCGAAGGAAAGTCGCTTCATCTCTCCTCCAGAAATACCCTTTAGACGTCCTGGGATTCCGATCACTGTGTTCTGGCATTTTGAAAGTGCTAACTGCGATGGGCAAAATCAGTTGAAAATAAAAAGCTACATTTTATAGTCGTATAGGTAGTATAGATGTCATAAAATAAATAATAATTGCAATTTATTTCTATTGATTAGTGCGAGTTCAATGTCCATTGCAAAATGTTGTGTTCATTTTTTGTTCTAAGTATTAATAATTCTAAGTAATCTAATCCATCTAAGATTTAATTTAAAAAAAAAAATGAACGTGTTCCTAACTATAATTAAAAGTTAAAAAAAATTGTCTCAAAAAAATCAACGTCAAATTTATAATTTATATGTATGTGTATATAAATGCGTTCCTTAAGTAGGTACTCACCTCAGTTATGACTTCTTGAACTCTACGCATGCGCATAGCGTACGGAATGTGACGGTCCATACGTACCATAGCCTGGAAAGGGACAACAAATTTAATGAACAAGTTTAAATTGGTCGGCCTGGAGTGAAGTAAGATAAAGTTCATTGTGATAACCGGTTATCAATGGACATCTGACGATAGAATCTTAAATTTAAGTAATTTCAAAACAGCTCTCTGAGTAGTCTCTAAAAATTTTGATTATATAAGAGCTGTTTTAGCTGATATTATAATATAATATATATTATAACAACTGATATTTGGCGACTTACACATACAGCGTAAAAAGAAAGATATACTACGGCGTCATCTATTGAAGACACATCGACCTACTGAGTAACGAACTACAGAGTACAGGTATAGAAATTCTCACACCTATCTGCATACATACAACTTCCAACATTAACGTTTGGGTCACGGTCCGCCAGGCATGATTACCTCACCGAATCGGAGGATCCTGCCCTCCTTCCTTCACATTTCTTTCAGACATATTTTGTAATTACTTGGTCCTTAACTGATTCAATAGTGTGTCATTTTCTCTAAATAAGACTTTCTGCATACGCTGAAATCTGCTCCACAAAGTCGATAATTAAACTTACTTTTGTACATATTTGTCAGAAGGTAACTGAATGCACTAACTTAAAACCACTTCTGTAAGTTTCTTACTTTCACTTAATTTCTCTCATAACAAACATATGTGACATCGAAAAAAGAAAAATACACGAAAATTCAACTCACCTGAAATATCAGATGTTCCTTAACAGTTAAAGTACCAATAAAAAGATCTTGTTGCTGTACATAGGCCGATAGAGCAGCTAACGCTTCCGGTGTTGCTGGCTGACCATTTAAAGCTCTAGTACCGCTAGATATAACTCCTGAAGGCGTACGGAAGGTCAAAGTATTGAGAAGTGTAGTTTTTCCAGCTCCAGAAGAGCCCATGATAGCCAGCAGCTCGCCTGGGTACGCAGCACCATTTACTTGAAAAGGAAAAAACATCTAGACTGATGGTGTTGACTCAGCAAGATCACATTGCAACGGCCGTCGAATAAAAAATTTTAGGTCTCTTTTAAAAAGCACATTATCTAAAAAGTCGACAACATTCTAATACTAATTACTTTATTTACGAAGAGTATCAACAAAACCAGTTGGTTCCGAATACGATGAGTACTCTTCCAAGAGCAAAAAGGAATAATACAGTACAGCGATCGCTCTACCTCTTAAGAAAAATCCCCCGTGGGGTCCGTAGTTAGTCAAATACGTAAGTATGTTATTGTATTAATATTTATCCTTTATAAATAGTGCACGTCATATTAGAATTCCTTTATTTTTACAATAAATAAAAAACAATTTCAGCTCACCATTCCTCAAAAGCTGTTTTCGTTGCTGAAACATTCCACTTGATGAAGGCTTCCAAAAGTTCCAAACTTTTCTATTTCTGGATCTGGACTCTGTGGCGAAGGCATTAATATCTGACCATGTGTAAGTGACTTTCTCAATCCCTCCAATTGCTCCGTAGTTACTACGAGGCATGGGCAGCGACAGAGTAGTCTCTCCGCCACTACCGCGTGGCGTGGAGGCTGGTGAACCATCTTCCTAAAAATATAAATCCCAGATTTTAGTTGCTTACACACACACCAAAAATAACTAAGAGTAGGGATACGTTCAACTTCCTTCATGATATGATGATAAGAAATAGGTTCTTGTAAAGAGATATATCTATTATATCAAGATATCATCTGTCAAGATAGCCAAATAATAGAGAAAGTTCAATCTTATTAAACTGCAGACGGCAGAACATATCGATAACAATATACATAATATACCGAGTTCGAGTAGAGAGCTAACGAAGACGAATAGTTTAATGATAGACAATTTAAAAACCGTGTAAGGCCCTTAGCTATTTGTCGTTTCGTTTTCATTGTGATATAAGCCTTTCCTTAGCAAGGAGGTTTAGGCGTACTATACCACGCTGGCCAGACGGGTTGGAATAGGGTTTGTTTCAAGTTTTCCTTCTCTTTGTAATGATATTTTCCTGGATAGTTTCTTCCCTTAGTCACCTCTAATGATACCCATGGGATGAATAAGGGTGACAACACTATGTATTCTTAATCCGTCACCACACGGAATGTACCAAAATGTAATATTTACCAAAAGAGTAATTTATAGTAATAATATAATAAATAAATAATTATATCCGACATCTACCACACAACGCTGTCTAGATTTAAACTAAGCAGAGCTTGTGTTATGACAGTTAGATTGACTAATAGAATACTATATCAATATACTTTTCTTTTGTAACTCTTAAATAAATATTTGCAGATCACCCAAACAGCTAATTCGGGAATCGAACCCGAGATCTCAGTACAGCATTCACACACACTACCACTGCGCCACCAAGACGGTCTCCTCCATAATGTGGTTGATATTAACAATGAGTTGTCATAATTTCCTAGCAGTTAATTGACCGACCGACGCACGACTGGAGTTTACTCCTTAAGTACGATTGTCAAAACAGACGCAAAAAAGCTTATTTAACTGAAATTAACTGGAAAAAGATTGATACCGTATGAAAGGGTAAATTAACAAATTAATGAAAATAACATATAGATATAGTCGCTTTGCAGCATACTCTATACACGTCTTAATACACTCACAACCAGTGCAGCCGCACCAGAAACGTAACGAGGTCATTCGTTCAGTAGATTTTACTCCTCACATTTTTCTCATACCGGGCGCCTTATATCAAAAAACCGAATCTTAAGGAGTAAACTCCAAAAACAATTGAAATTCTTTAAGCGCAATAACCAAAGGTAAGGGTTTGTGATCGATAAACGTTTTTGCATTCCCCTTCTTGAGTATCAGTTACTAACAAGAGTTTAATGCCATTGACTGGAAAATTGTTATCGGCTATATATTACAACACACCTGACTCTATGCCTGACTCTTACACGAAGCATCAAAGTTTGGTGAAATAAAATTCTGTGAAACATATCATACATTGTCTGTGTGGTGACGGATTATAAATACAAAGTCTCACCACCCCTATTTATCCCGTGGATGTCGTAAGAGGCGACGATGGGAGCCAACTACACAGGAAAACATCACTGCAAAGAGAAGGAAAATTCGAAACAAACCCTATACCGACCCATCTGACCAGCATGCTAAAGTAGACAAAAACCTCATATCTAAGGAGAGGCCTTTGTCCAGTAGTAAACTTTTAAAGGCTGTTGATGATAACGATAAAACATACTTTAATACATTAAAAGTATACATATTTTCTTTTAACAAATATCTCATTAAACTAGTTTTGCATCTTATGTAGCTATTTAAGTTTTGTCGGATCTGAAATTAGTGAACAAACACAACTTGGATGGATCGTCTTCACGACCTTAATGGACCTCTCGCATTAAACTAAAATTTATCTTACGACACAAAACTTGTGCATATATGTATGTGCTTGAGTTACGAGATAAAGATGGAAGGATCTGGAATCTAGAAGGCAAGCAACCAATACCACCGTTATAGTTCATGTCTAAGTAGTTAAGACTTTTCTTAACTACAAGCGTACCTTCTTATGTAAAACTAAATAACATAATTAGGTGTTTCTCGTAAAGAGGATAATTGAAATTAGATAACAAAACCTTAGATAGACAAGTTTTTCAACGAAACCCTACAACTTTCAACACGTTTGTTCCAATTTCATCAAAGCGTATATAATATTAAACCGTTACAAAACAACTTCTTATAGGAAACCTACAAATTCGGTATTTAATTACCACACGGAATTAGGGGTGCTAGATATCCGGAAGGTATTTGGTTACCACGTGATTCCTTACGACACATCGAAGCCGTCTTTAGCCGACAAGAGCTGACTGTGAGGCGTCATGTTTCTCACGGCCTCGCTATATATGTATTACGTAGTAGCGAAATACAAATTCGATGCTAAAAATAAATCTATGTATAAGAGCACGTAGGCTGCTGATTGGCTAATATCCGTTGTCATGCAAACCAGTATCTCTAATCATTGCAAATTAGGTAATTTAATCTTCTATTTATCTATTTCCTTTAGAGCTCACAGACTACTAAGGACAAAAACTGAACAAACACCAATAAAGAATATGTTGCTAGTGACAAAATTCCATAGTAATAATATCCACAAATGCCACTAAACTTTATAAATTTGAATGTATCAGTGGCATCTAAATGACATAATACTCGTAAATCACTCAATTTCATTCATTACTATGACCATTGATTCATTGCTTTTCACAGAGTATGTGTACTGTAAGTAACAGTACTGTACAGACTGACTATAGAAATGGTGTAGTGGTTCGGTACCAAATGGTTTTGTGTGAACCACAATCTGAGTGTCCTTTGTGTTATATTCCTAGAGCAGGACTTCTTCATAAAGTTAGCACTTTTATTGAGGGTGGAAATTTTGGTATATCAGTGCTTTTTATCTAAAGAATAACGCCATAAATATGCAGCAAGCATACATGTGTAGCAAGTTGTCAAGGTTTGCGAGGAGTTAGTTTCGTTTTTATGTTTTGCAAAAAGGATATAAGAATTGTGACACTTTACATTTTATTTTATTTGAACATCATCTCATCAAGAGTAAGACACAATTAGCGGTGAATAAGTTTGATTTTGGTTTAACTGACTGGATTTTACACGTTTATTTCGTCATAGTGAATGAGAGAATTACTTGCTCTATGGAATACTTACACCTCCTAACTTAATTGTATTAGAATGATAATCACAGTTCCTAACTTTTATAAACTTTACTAACATTTAAGTGTGACGGATTTCTGTTAATCGTACAGTACGGACAGATAGACAGTCACTATTTAGTTCTAGAATTCTTCCTGTAAACCAACTAACGATACGAAGCTAGTATGAAAATAATATATCACACTAGAAAATTATATATTATTAATTATTTAGAGCCTACGCTGTGGCAACCAGACTGTTGATAAAATATTTAAATATTTTTCATGCAAAACGAATTTAGCAAAACAATTCTTGTGTATTGCACATTTATTTGGTGATTTGCAAAGAATTGTCAACTATCGCAAACCAACAATATTCCACCGTACATATTTTTGTAATCAGAGCAAAAATAGGATGTAGATAGGGTGATGATAGGTTACCAATAGTAATCCTATGCAGAAGAAACGAATTTGTCTGTATCCATGTTTAGCAAATAATAAAGAATAAGTAAATACTTGAGACAGAGGTCTCTCGATTGCGATTTGATTGCAAATATACTAGAGACTGCCTAGTATATTTGCAAATCAAATGTAAAATACTTAAAACGTGTATCTCTTAGCAAAGCGTAGTAAAAATCTTGTTTTATATTTCTAAACTTATCCAAATGTGTTCAAGGAATTACACATTCAAATGAAATTTTGGTACGCTATGCTCTATACAGAGACTCCGGTAAGAATTTTTTTTGGTGATGAGATTTGCTGCGTAAAATCTAATAATAGTAATAGGTACTTTATTATTATTTCTAGATATAAAATATCTAATCTTTTTTCTTCTTACATACATGAGATTAATATTTATATTGTTAAATAAAATATCCATTTTCTACAAATTCATAAAAATTCTTATAAAAGCTGTTTTTGAGTCAGAAAGCATTGTAACTACAACTAACTATTACATCCAGAATAGGTTATAGCGGCCATATTTCATAATGAATCTGTTATGACTAAATTTGAGTAATATTTATGTCAATAAATATGTTAACAGCTTTATCCACACGTAGGCTTTTAGAGATTTAAAACTAACTACTAGCTTTGCGCTTCTAAATATATACGCAATGTCACGCCTACTTCCCGTAGGGATAGGTAGGGACAATGAATCTCCACTCATTACTATCCTGTCACACCTCTTTTGTTCCATCCACGTTCATCAATCGCTGCATGTACGTTGTCGGCTCCTGGTGCATTTCACACGGCTCGTTGATAGAGCATCAGCAATTTGATAGGTAAATAATTGCTGTGGACGACCTCTTCCGACATTTCCACATGTATTCGCTCTATAAATTCCTTTCGTGAGTCTTCTATCATTCATAAGTTTTTAAGTGAAATAACTGTCGAAGCAAGCTCTTTTCAATTCCAGAACTTTAAATATCATGTTTTCATTTGACCTACCTAATAATATAATATCACGTTATTGCACTTTATATAAATAAAAAATACAATATTTTAGTTCAGCGAAGGATTCTGGTATCATAATACTTGGGACTAATCCCTCACACACGCTCACTACTGTAACTCCTGTACACCAGCATCAACAGCAGTAACCTACAAACATACCGAGTGAAAGTCCCTGCAAAAATGAAAATATCTTGGAACCCGCAACGAAATTAGTCAGGAGAAAACTTGGACTTACAAATGTTATAAGTTCACTCTCCACGAAACGTTTTGATACCAATAAATAGTGTTCGTAAGAGAGTAGCTGCCATTACATGACAGGTACATATTTGGCGACGTCAGTTATGATTTTCATCATGTTATTTGGGATTTTTTATGTTTCTTTACCTATTTAATAATGTATCAGAAATTCTAAGTTATGTTTTATTTCATTTGTTTCCTCTTATAATTTGTTCGTTGTTATGTAAACACACTAGCCATTGCCTGCAGCTCCGCCTACGTGTTTGTCGGTTATCGTAGTTCTATTTTCTATAGGAGCCTACCAAAGTGACTTTACTCTGCCTGATGAAAGACATGAATAGAATCAAAAGTGGTGGTCGTCATAATTATTGCGAATGCAGTCAGTGCAGTATATCGACCCACGCTATAGCGGCCTAGTGAGATGCTTTTTCACGCTCCGCTTAATTGACCCAGGATCATAACAGGAGGGAAACATGTGCGCTGGTAGTGAATTCCAGGTTAGTTTAATATAGTTAATTTTAACATTAAGAAGATATGTACTAAAATTAATATATTTACAATACCTGTCATCTCTTGTAAACTGATCACCAGCTTTTGAGAACCCAATTTTACTTTATGATATTTCAACAGGAGTTGAACCTCGTCGGCGGTCGTGGTCTTGTGCCGAACACCACGAAGGACCTATATAGGACTGAAGATACACGAAAATGTAGCCCGGCCCTGTCGACTATAGTTTGTTTGTTCTTTATCAGGAACCCTTTGACGGTTATAAGGGAACCCTTAAGTCCCGGTTTAGCCCTCCGCGCTGACGACCTGTCATCCACAGTGGAAACTTTCACGAGTATGGGCCACTGATGTTGTTTGTTCGCTATTCCAAGACAGTGGCAGACTTTGATAGAAGAAGCCGATTTATATTTGAGGCCCATCTTGCAGTTAATGACCTGTAGTGTGACTCCTTTGCAATCCTCCTTCTCAGCTTCCTCGATGCAATAGAAGTTTAGTGATTTACTGCACGATTGGCCTAGTGGTTTAAGCGGTCGCCACGCTGCTCTCCGCTTCGCTGAGTGTTGAGGGATCAAATCCTACATGGGACGACACTTTGTGTGCGATCCACAAATTGTTGTTCTGAGTCTGGGTGTTCTTTGTTTCCGTTTCTTGTATGTTTGTAAAGTCCCCCGCGACACAGGTTTTATTCATAATGCGGGCGTTGTTTTTTAAAAAAAAAGATAAAAGAAAGTGATTAACGCCGCTGCCTAGTTTCCATGACATCAACCTGTCGGGAGCACTCGCTGATCTGCTTTTGGAGCAAGCCCAATATGGAGAACACTACCTCCCAAAAAGTTTGAACGCTACTGCAACCTTGGCCACGTTATCTTGGATATGCAAAGGCACCTGATTAGGTTTAAGTGTGTTCGTTGTTTCGTGTTTTTTTCTGTGTATTATTTTATTTCGTATTAACAAAAAACAAACTGAACACGTGATAATATCAGAGCATAAAATGTTCAATTCATCACATGTCCATATCAATTAAGCCTGGACATAATACCTAGAAACATTGTACACATAGTAGAGGAAGTAACCTATTGCTTTGGATTGAAGACGATCAATGAACGATGATCGAAGATTGTAGCCAGACTTGTGCAATACCCTTGGGAAGCTGTCACAGACTTTTACAATGAAGGAATTACGGACAATTTGATAAGAGACTGAAATGCTGTCAATCAAAAATAAACGCCATTACCTCAATCTAATCATTGAATGATGTTTAAATAATTACTTTTAGTGTAAATGTGCTTTGTGGGTAAATGCTTTATTGTGTAGTTCATTATACTAAAAAGGTAATTATTACGTAATAGTTTTTTGTTATATGTACGATTATTTAGCTTCCTGTATTTCCAAAAAATCTTATATATATGTATCCTTAACATTTAGTATCTTGATCTATTTACTGGAGTTATTTGTTGTTGCTAAAAATTGGAGTACTATTTTCTGTAATACTATTAAAATATTTTAAAGATCCTTTAGAGAGAGCCGGATAAGTGTGCGAGTGCGCCCCCTTATACCTCACTGCTGGCGCCCATGCTCACTATACTATACAACTAACATTTGCCATATTATATTATTCCGTTTATGCTATCAAGTAACCAGCACTAGAGTTATTATTTCAATAATAATAGCTTTAATAATAATAGTTCTAGTCGAAGTATATATCTCTATAGTTCTTCGTTAATGTTTAAAAATCAATGGAGGTAGAAACGAGATAGAGATACAGAGACAGATAAACAGGTTATAAAACCTGTATAGCAGGCGTGATATTCCTGATATTCTTTAGAACCAATAATTTAAGATAAAAACCATTTTTTTCATTTAGAAACTGTAAACTGTAAACATGAACATAATTTTTAATTTTTTTTTCAATACTTTGACCTATTGTTAATAAAAGGCTGTGAAAAAAATTCCATGTTACATATGATTAAAATAAAACCAGTTTTAGCATCCGTCTATAAATGCACATAATATACGTTAACATGTTAACATATGTATATGTATATTAACTATGCAGATAATATATAATTCGATTTCTCAATAGTTTAGACACTGGTTATTCCAATATGTCACGAATATATTGGAATAATCATGGGAAATGTGTATAAAACACGATGAAGAGTAATTAACACTTGTTAGGGGTTTACAAAAAAAGACTTTTTTTCGTATATAACAAACCATCGCGTTGCTAAGCCTTTGACTCTTTCGAGGTCATGTATACGTTAACGAAGAAACCTTTATTGGACATAAAGACCAGCCACTGAACCAGAACTTCTTATTTTATCATCACAATCGGCATTGGAACTAAGAAATATTAAATAGCACTCTATACAAATTATCATATTAATTAAACTGGTTACTGGTTAAATAATATGCCAAATGGTGTTTGCAAAAGCCATAAAAAAGGATATTAATTTAATTAGGTCTATTTCTATTATATACTATATTGGAGTAAGCAATATTTAAGTTTACTGAGATCACATGTAAACAATAATAATTATATAGGTGATCTACCTAGCCCGTGTTTATATTAAGATGTGTTATCTATTATGTCGTCTTACTACAGAAATGCACTCAGAAATATTAGCGATAGGTATTATTTAAAAGAAAAATCTTCCAATATATTATGCAATTACGCATTATAGACAAAAAAATTTACCACATTTCTTTTCATTCATCATTTTCTTTTCTTTTCACGAGATGATTAACAAATAAAAATCCTAAAAAATCGTTGTGTTCATTCGGGACTGGTGGGTTCATTGGTGACAAAAAGCGAGATTAAAAAAATATTTAAAAAGTTACTTACATGTGGAGTATTACTATAGGTAACACGTTGGTTGTCCACTGAAGACGTGATCAAAGGTTCGTGCTCTTCTCCTCCAGCTGTCATTTTAATATATTAAAACAAGTCGGACAAAACTTAACAATCACAGGAATAAACACATTTATCCAAATAAACGTCACTATTTCGGCGGGAAAAAAAAATGTGAAGCGAAAAGACAAAACGGCTAGCGGTGTGTTGCTGCGCTAGTATGGACGGACATACTAAACTACTCCTATTGACTAATCAACGTGCTCGCACGAGTTTACTGTTTCGGTCTATCTCAGCTGCGTCGCATTCTGTAATGTAATATAAAGAATGTTAAATTTCTTTATAGTGAAATGATAAGAGCGTTTATTTTTACCTTAACCGTATATTGACCTTTGAATACGTTGTTATTTATTATTTCCTTTTTTTTAGCAGAGATTTTAGTAAACAGGAATACGGTCATATAGATAGCAAAAAGTTACTACTATCTTTTATTTCACGATTATTGAATTTCCAAATACCGTGATAATTATTACATTTATTAGAATGCTATTTGTTTAATACTAGCCAATTTACTAAAGTTTTGACCAGTCTGAGTTTGTATATCTATTTCACAACAACACGTTGCCATAATGATGTTTAATACGCGTTTATAGATATTTTATTTAGAAAGAAATATCTTAGATAAAAAAATAAAACATATGAAGTTTAAAATATTTTTAGTTGATAGAAGGTGAATGCAGCGGTGGGTAAAACAGGTATTGATGACAAACGTAAATGGATGTGGGCCGATGGTGTAATCCGTCGATGCCCGGTTCAAGTCAAGTAATATAGTAGATATCTCAACACGTAAGACTTTAAGAATATGCTAATTTGGAACAAGTTTTCTATTTCATTTTGTTACAGTTTTTGAGATAGCCTAAAGTTTCTACATATAACGATTATGATTATGACGAAGCTATAGGTCTAGTGGTTAATGAGGCTAGTAATGAGTGGTTAATGAGACTGCTAAGGTGGACGTCGAGGGTTCGATACCATCGATGACAAGTGTTCTGATTAGCATGAACATTTATAGTCTGGATGTAATTTATCTTTAATATGTATAGAGTGATAATCTACACAAAATGGATGACAGGAGCTGAATGTAAGAAGATGAGGCGATCCTCATCTGATTCGATCATTCGATTCGATAATCAAGTGGTGTGCAATTGGAAAGAATTATGACCAGCAGTGGACTAAGATAAGCTAATAATGATGACGAATATTTTTATAAATATAAGTAAAATTGCCTGACCTCAGTCTGGCGACCATAATACAGGCTGTCTAGTTTGGAATCAGACGGCCGTTTGTTGTTGTTGTCTTAAGTTATTATTATTATTTATTTATTTAAACGAACCGATGGTCGCTGGAGCTGAAGTTTACTAGATTGGGTACAACGATTGGGCAAACGTAGTGTAGGACGCCCTGCGGCGCGATGGACCGACGACTTAAAAAAGGTGGCTGCAGCAGATGGATGCGAATTGTCCAACAGTGACCGGGATGGTTGGCGTTCCTTGGGGCAGACCTTCGTTCACCCATGGAGGAGGCTGTAGAGAAAGTCCAGTAATGGACCAAGTCTCCAGTCTCCTAGTCCAGACGAACCTGAACCACTGTGCTGCGGCGCAGGACCTTTTCCTGAAAACCATGGCACAGTGGTCGATCGGTGTTGCCGTAGCCGCGGAGCCCTATTACGTTCCTCCCCGTCCAAACTGGTTGGGTGACCGGGACGGTTCCGTGACAGTCGTCGGCTCCACGGCGGCTTATTCCCCGCTCTTGTCGCTAAGAGACAAGGGCACTGGATATGTTGCTGCCGAGTGGGGGGGATCACCATATGTGGTGTCTACTTCTCCCCCAACCGGAGTGTGAGCGACTTCGAGGTTTTCTTTAACAACTTGGAAACCTCGATGCGGTGGCTAAAGTCTGGGCACGTCCTAGTGCTGGGGGACTTCAATACAAAATCCGTTGCGTGGGGTTCTCCAAAACGGACGCAAGGGGCGAGGCCGTAGAGGAGTGGGCGGCCTCGGTGGGCCTCTGTTTATTAAACAGAGGGGAGGGTCGATAGTGGACCTTTCGTTCGCTACCCCTGCCCTCGCCGCACGAGTAAGGAACTGGCGCGTCCTGGAAGAGGTTGAGACGCTCTCGGATCACCTCTACATTCGATTTGAGCTCTCCCGGACCCAGGACCCCAGTAGGGGTCACGCGGCGCGGCGTTCTTCTCGCTTTCCGCGGTGGGCTGTAGCCAAACGAAATAGGGACCTACTAGAGGAGGCGGCCATCATTCACTCTTGGCTGTCTCCGCAGGCTCCGAACGAGGAGATGGACATGGGGGCTGGTTGTTTCCGCGATGCGATTACGCAGATCTGCGTTGCGGCCATGCCCCGCATCCGACGTTGTCGGCCTGCTCAGAAGGAGGTTTACTGGTGGTCCCAGGAGTTGGCGGACCTCCGCGTGGCCTGTACACGTGCCCGGAGGTCCTACACCTGTAGTCGGTGGCGACACCACGAAGAAGGTGGAGAGGACCAGCTTCATGAGGAGTACCGAGAGGCGCGGAAAACTCTGAAGCTGGCCATCAGCCGCGCCAAAGAAATTAAGAGATAGGAGATGCTGGAGGGTCTCGATCGTGACCCCTGGGGTCGCCCTTATCGTGCGGTGCGATAAAAGCTCCGCACGTTGCCCCCCCCCCCCCTTACAGAGACACTCCAGCCCAGCTTCCTGCTGGAAGTAGTCGAGGGCCTTTTCCCACAGCGGGTGGAACACACGTCCCCGTCGATGGCCTCCGTGGTCGGAGACGACGGGGGCAACGAGGACAATGTTCCACCTGTCAGGGAATCAGAGGTAGGGGCGGTTGTTCTATGGATCCGCTCTAAGAACACCGCCCCCGGGCCAGACGGGATACCTGCCCGAGTGCTGGCCCGAGCCCTCAAACACATGTCGGATCGCCTCAGGGAGTTTCTGGACGCTTGCTTGGCTTCCGGGTGCTTCCCTGAGTGCTGCAAAAGCGGGAAGCTGGTCCTATTAAAGAAGCCGGGACGGCCTGCCGATTCGGTAGCGGCTTATAGGCCCATCGTGTTGCTTGACGAGGCGGGTAAGTTGTTTGAGACGGTACTCTCTGCCCGCATCGTTCGGCACCTCTGCAAGGTGGGTCCCGATCTGTCGGACGCCCAATTTGGTTTTCAGGCGGGGCGTTCGACGGTCGATGCCGTGATACGCCTCAGGGCCGTTACCGAAGAGGCGGTGAGTTATGGCGGCGTGCTGTTGGTGGTGTCGTTGGACATCGCCAACGCATTTAATAGACTGCCATTTAGCTGCATCAGGGAAGCACTCCACTACCACGGGGTGCCGGAGTACCTGAGGCGGCTTGTGGCAGACTACCTTGAGGAGCGTACCGTCATGTACGAGGGCCGAGATGGTGTTTTGCGGCGGCGGCTCATGTCGTGCGGTGTTCCATAGGGGTCTGTCCTCGGACCACTTCTGTGGAACATAGGATACGACTGGGCCCTTCGAGGTCGTCTTTCCCCACGGGCTGGGCGTAATTTGTTACGCCAATGATACGTTGGTCACGGCCCGGGGAGCGAACTTTTAAGAGGCGGCGCGCCTGGCCACCACGGGAGTCTCTTTGGTGGTCGGGCGTATTGAGGTGCTGGGTTTACGGGTAACCCTAGATAAGACGGAGGCTCTGTTGTTCCATGGGCCTCGTCGTGGTCCGCCCCCCGGCGCCGCTATCGTTGTCAATTCGGTCCTCGTACCGGTTCAGGCCCAGATGAAGTACCTGGGCCTGATCCTCGACGGGAGGTGGCTCTTCAACGAGCACTTTCGACAGCTTTCTCCAAAGCTGGTCGGTGCTGCCTCTGCCCTTGGGCGACTCTTACCCAATTTGGGTGGAGCCAGCGTCGCGACGAGACGGCTATACACGGGGGTTGTCCGGTCAATGGAGCTGTATGGTGCGCCGGCGTGGGCGGCGGCTCTGACTGCCCAAAATATAGCTCGCCTCTGGCGCCGTCAGAGGATATTGGCGGTTAGAGCCATACGCGGTTACCGCACCGTATCGACGGAGGCGGCGTGCGGCTTGGCCGGCACTCCGCCGTGGGATTTGAAGGCGGAAGTGCTCGCCGAAGTTTATCGGCGGACGGCTGACTTCCGGGCGGGTAGCGGCATACGGCCCCTGCCCGAAGAGATACACGAGTGGCGTGAGGCCGCTCGTCGAGCCACAATGGCTCGTTGGTCGTTCCGGTTGGAGACTCCTCGTGCTGGCTTTGCCCTCGCTGAGGCTCTCCAGCCGGTCATCGCCGAGTGAGCGGGGCGGCAGCACGGGCCCTTTCCTTCCGACCGATGCAGGTCCTTTCCGGGCACGGTTGCTTCGGGAAGTATGTGCACTCGGTCACGAGGAGGGAATTGAGTCCCGCCTGTCACCACTGCGACTGCAGTGAGGACTCGGCTTAGCACACGCTAGCGGTTTGTTCCGCCTGGGCAGCGCAGCGTGGGGTCCTCACTGTAGTTATTGGAGGAGATCTCTCGCTACCGGCCGTCATACGCTCCATGGCCGGTAGCGACAGTTGTTTTACCACGGTCGCAACCTTCTGCGAAGGCGTAATTTCGCCGAAGGAGGCCGCGGAGAAGGCCCAGGAGGACGATATCCACTCGAAACCAATTCGCCGGCGTGCCGGGCGGCGGAGCCGCGCATACCAGCCCCTCATGCCGCCTTGAGTGTGGCCGCGGGTGGACGGGACGGGTTTTCCCCTCCATCCGCTACAATGGCCAGCCGCGAGGAGGCGAAGTCCGCGTGTGCCGTAGGTCGCTTAAAATAGAGTTTACCCATAGATGGTGCTGGCAGTAGCAGGCAGGCGCTAGGAGGGATCTGGATGTCGTAATAGCAGTAGTTCCCGGATCCCTCCTATCTCAGGCGCAGAGTGGCACACCGTGTGGTTTTAGTCGGTCCGATTCCGACACACCACCCCGCCGTAAACCCCGGTGAGGTGACGGCCCGAGGGGGTTTCCACACTTTTAAAAAAAAAAAAGAAGACCTTCGTTCAGCAGTGGACGGCGATAGGTTGAATAGATAGATATGTTAAAGAGTTGACAGCAAAGCTGTACGCTTAACGATGAGTGCATTAGGTCGGCTCTCAAGCGTACTCTTAAGAAAAAGTAATATTTAAATCAACGTTATGTTAATGAACCAAGACTCTTTTTTACGATGTAAACTCACTCGAGTCTCCGACTTAATCTATGTGAACCAGTGGCCAGGTGGCACGGTGTGTCAAAAACCTTATTGGACGGAAACTCGTCTGCTGATACAATTCTCACATTGAACGGGCGAAAGGGTTATGAAATAACACAAAAAATAAGCGTAATATAATAATTTTAATTTTATTCTATAAAATGACATTTGAGATAGATGCAAATATTTTTCAGTAAATTACTTTATACAATAAACGATTCTATTACACGTTTCGTTAGTAGTACGATTACAATGACACATGACAAAGGAACTATTGTATGTAGACTTGAGATGCATGTGATACTTAACTATAAACAATGATTTAGGAATATGGCTAATTTATATTTGTTACATTAATATTATACTCGATGACGATTCTCTAACACTTAATCCTTCAATAATATTTGGTGATTACTTACTACAACTTCTTTCAGCCCACTTATGTAAAAATGTAAACAATTTCATGTCATTTTCTAGAATCAAATGTTTAAAAAAAAAATGTCATTTAATCATCTGTATAATTTTGATGAAAAATTTATTGGATATATCTTATAAACATATTTAAAAATGTGAAATAATTGTTTACATTTTCATTAATTTTATATGGTAAAGATTACTATATGCGAACTTCATTACTTTCTAAGGCCGCGTTTACAGCATCACAATGACCCAACTTAATGTCTCGCCGTGTGTAATACATTAAAAGTACAACTCAAATATCCATTTACGCGTACAAGAGCTATAGACAATGATCTCAGTATCACTCACATAAATAATACAACGGTTCTATTTACATTGCACAAACGGGACTTGTGTAAATTAAAAAGTATTGTGACGTTGCGCGACGCAAGGCTACACGGGCCCATGCTGATACCAGCCTGTCAACATAAGTCAACGAACAACAGATAAAACTGTATTCCATCCCTCTTAGATTACACGAACAATGTTTTTCATTTGACATAAGGTTTCTTTTCCTATCACTCAATTCGAAAATTGAAAATTACTCATACGATGTAAGTAAAAGCAATATTTTAAATCAATTATTCTAGTAAACACAAATAGAACAGTGTATCCATGAATCGCCCGACGCACAACGTCAACTTCATACATCTATTCAAGTTAACACTACATAGGAAGCATTACAATTCCCACGGTGTACTAATGCAAACTGGTGTACCACAGGAAGGTTGAAAGCTATAGAACTTCAAATAATCACCTTTCACAAAATACACCGTGCGACTTAAAATTATTTTCGTCTTTAAACAGTTAAAGACAAAAGTATCATAATATATAATTATTATTATTATCTTAATCGGCTGTTATCCCTGATTTATGCAATACATGTCAACTAAACGGAAAATTTCATTTACTATGTTAATCAGCTGCTTTTCGTTTAGCCTATCGGTCTTATTATACACCAATATACATTATGATGTAAAGGCGGGAACTATACAGCAACTGGAGTTTACAATAATTCAATCATAAAAATAATGTTAGTCACACTGTTTCATTTGACTATGGAGAAATAAGCTACATACAGTTGTGATTTCATTTGTTCTAAATGCTAAATTTACATTTGAAGCTCCTCTATTTATACTACCGTGACTCCATGACTATGTATGCTTATATTTCCTACTTTATATATTCAATTCTATTTCATATTTTAATATAAGGAAGTAACGATTTCTAGTCGGAAGTATTTTAAGCACATTTATGGCAATGAGAGGCTTATGTACTACGGCTTAGTGCAGGAAAATTGTATTTTGTTGTCAATGCAGTCACAAATATGCACTATATGTTAACACTGCTGAAGAATTCACATATCTTCCAGTGAAAAACATGATCTCATATTATTGAGTTACTAAGAGCTTTAAAAAATTTGTATACTCTGTAATCTCTAGTGTTTCCATGGTAAGCAACCGCTTAAAATCAACCTTACCATATGCTGTAATACAACCTTACCGGGAACTCGTTAATAACGTCTACTAAGAATCCGTATTTTTTCCATGAGTTTCGAAACGTATGTAGTTAGATGGTTAACTTTATAAATAACCTCACGGCTATTAAGGTCGAACAGAGCGGTTAAGCAACATTGAGATTACGTAACGTTCAGTTGTCAGTTTAGAACTTTAAACGCATTTTTTTAGTAACCTTTATTTCAAAATTTCAAAGTTCGAATATACATTCTAGAAGCTTAGAACTGAGTACATAGTCATAGATATTCTGTTTGTTTTTTTTTGACATGTCTATAGCATTTGCAAACACTTTACAGTTTTCCTACACCCACTAGTATAGCATTTAATAAATTCGAACCTATAGTAACATTAACTGAGCCTGTCCTATTTATTATTAGGTATAATATGTATAACTATTGCTAACACGATGTGATCAGTCTAGTTAACTTGGCAGTGTTGTATGGATAGAGGTATCGAGTTGGTGCACAAGAGTCTTTATTACCATAATATCGTTTAATAATTATTTCCATGATTAGACCTTAAAAAGAGAAATAATAAAATATCTGATTATGAAAATTTTTAGTAAAGTTAGCACTCAGATATGAATAAATTTAGTTTTGAGGTTAAAACAAAGCTAATGCATGTCTTTTATTAATGATAAAGTGTTGAATTATTATTAAAATTATATAATTGGAAAATAAAGATGTAGTCTATCAATACGAAGATAACATAATTGAATGACGTCATATAATTACGAAATTATCCCTTAAAATGTAGGTGGAAGGACTGTGTATTTAGTTTTTTGAATATAGAAGGGATCTATTACAAAAAGTTACAACCTTTTTTATCTGTAGTCGATTTGATGACATAGAAATCATTTAAGTGTCCCGCATGTCTTATTTGATTATTGATCTCGTTTATTTCATGACGATATATGGATCAGTTGTGGTTTTTAATTACAGCAAATTATTCATTTGAAAAAAAATGAGTGTAACATGAACAGTGTATTTTATTTATTAGTATATGTTATGTATGCCTGTCTTAATTCCAAACTAAATATTGGACAAAATCTGTTTTTTTAATTCGACTTACCGAATATTGTTCGAGTATCAAACAGGTCTCTAGTAGACATGTTATTATAATAAATTCAACGATCAACGAAACGACTTCCAAAAGATGTAGGTATGTGGTATGTGATGATTACGCTTTTACCAGATATATTTCTCCTCTTTTAACACTTAACAATCATTATTAATTGGAGATATGTCTGCTGTAAAACTGAGTTCCAGAAATACCAGAATGCTCACGTCATAACTTCCCCTACTGGAGGTCTGCGGTTAGAAGACAGTATGACCTAATAACTCGATCTCAGAGATCTATTACAACCGCAATACTTCGCTCAAATAACAGTATAACATTGTTCACGCATCATAAGTAACTAGCACTTGATAATAAGACTCTGTGCCCAACTGATACATTGAGTTTATATTAATTGTAGCAAAGGCATTCGTAGTATAATTTGTTTTTTTTTTGACAATCGAATAGTTTTCATCAAATCGAGTCGATCTTTGATGTTGTTATTAGTCGATGTTATGCATAATTTTAGTGATCTAATTGTAAAAAAAATTACCACCACCAGATTATTACCATATTGAAACGCAACAGGCAGGGCAATGCATTGCTTCCGTTGCGTTCTAGAAAGTTCTATCGAGTCTGGAGTCAATCTGTCACTATCAAATACTCGACATTGTTGCAAGATTAAAAATTATCGACATAAACTATTCGACCGCCAAGTTTCCTCGAGAATTAAAAAGTTTGAATGGTGTGATATGTCTCGTATTATTCGAGAAAAAAGTGCTCGATAAATCTGTTTTGTCTTTTGAGGCTTATAGAAATTGTATCAATCGGTTAAACTTGTGACAAATGTAGTTTAAAACCTGAAAATCAATATATTTATCGTCAAAAACAAGAGATAAACAAGTCTGTACTAAGTTTTTTTATAGAAGCTACCTAATGTGTCCACTAGCATTCTTAATATTCTTTAAGTATTTTAGTCAAGAACATATTCGCTTACAAGCCGCAAGCTTTTATTTTTTACAAGGTTACTCTATCTTGTAATAAAATAAAAGCTAACATACGCGCAAAAACTAATATGACATACATATCTTAATTGTTTCGAGATTTTTTTGTAGCCCACTGACGTGTGATAACAAACAGTGTATTATTAATCTATTTTAGTTTAATAATTAGATTATGTAATTATTTTAAAGATGTGACAAAGTCAAGGTTAAATTCTACAAAACAAGAATTTGAAATCTAAATGGAAAGCGTTAAAATATTGTTTCTTGTGAGCCAAATTTCTGATGTTATTGATAAGGATCGGTGATTATATAACTTGCTCCGTATCTCATTATAATTTTTTTTTTGATTATGATAACTCTAACCTATTGGGCATAAATTATGTTACAGACCTCTACACAATTTAATGATACAAATAAAATGATTTTTCGTGCCCTGTTACTACAAATTGTCCCTTAACTTTAAATGAATTATCAAAAATTAATTGAAATTGAAATAATTATCATTTAAATAATAAACGGAATTCGCTATTTTTAAACTCTTTAGTAAATTACTTAAATCATTTTTATTGTCTACTATTTTGCCACTGAAGCAGGTTACGTAAAAAAAAAAATTGAAAATATGATACCGAGCTATCACTGAAAATTCTTAAAATAGATCTATACAGACAAATACAACCCTATTTTCTTCTAGTTTCTTGAAATTTTCACTAAGTCATTTTTATAATTTGGGCAATGTAAATATTTTTATGTGACATAGACCTCATTTGCATAAATGTTAAACGCAACACCAAGAACGTTTAGTTGAGTTTAGAGGGAGCAACGAACGCCTAACTAAAAATAATACACGACAGATTGAGGTAGCATAAAGTTATTAAAAAAAAAATCTTAAACGACACATCGATTTGTTTACAAACGCACAATATAATACTGCTAAACCTAGGATTTAAATTATACGACCGAACGAAATATCCTACTTAAGAACACAACATAAAGTTCAGTAAACGTGCAAACACGTTTGACAATCTTATACCGTTGATATCAATAAATATTATCGCTACAAAGAGACTTCTCAAGATTGTTAAGTTTCCACTAAATATACCTACTTACATGAGAGCAATTCGCCTAATTGTATGTAAATGATTTCATTTTGAAAACACACGATATTACTTAGCTACATGTTTCGGTTTCAACGTAGCCTATCATTATAGCTATTGTGATTATATTTTCTAAAAACCTTTTACATTTTACTAAAATAACGCATCAGGTTTTCATATGTTTTCTCTAACAACCCGTCTCGCTGGTTATACTTATATATTTTAATATTAGTTTGCATATCGTGCATTATCGAAACGTTAAGCATTATTTACGATTACTATGTTAGAGATATGAGCTATGCGGCGGTCTATCCTATCCCTTCTTTCAAATCCAGGTCTCCTAATTACTATTAACTAGTATACGCATGCCTTAATCTAAAGAGTAAAATAAAATTTTGATCCAAATATCAGCCTAACAACTAAACACAATTTTATCAAAGTGATCTCAACTTATATACGGTATACAATATACTGTATACATAAATTTGTTTTATTTACCGTTCATCTCACACATGTTGACAAAACAAGGTAATACAGAAAACGTGTCAATTTGGAGACTACCGACCTAGTTCATGATTCTTACTCTAAGACCATTTTTCGTATTTCATATTAACTAATATCTACCGAGTTCAAACTAAATATACTTATAAGCAATTTCATCAACTAATGAGCACGCACCCAGCCCAAATATATCACAGCCAAATCGGCCGCCGCATGCCTCTACCGGATGAAGGCCTTAAGATAAAATTGTGACGTCATAGGGACCGATTGTAGCCAATCTCCTCGATCGTCTCTAGTCTCATCATAGTCGCAATTGCTCGTGGCAAATGCTAAGTTAGAATACCAAATTCCAACGAAAGTGAGCCTTCAAAGTATTGCCTAACACTCCGTTTAAACGTTATGGGATACATTTTGAAAATGTATTGTATCTAAGACGTATTTTCTAATTATAACCTTGACGATTTCACTACAGGCTCAAGTGACGAATGGTGCTTTGAAGATTTATCAACATGCCGATGTTGTAATCTTATAACAGATATTCAAATGTTTATAAATGACTTCATGGGGATCTAAAAGATATTGCCAGTGTATGTGTTTGAAGGTATCTTTCATTGTTTGTCACCATCGTTGTAGCATTACGCCACCGTACTGTCCGACTCCTAATATTATCAGTCTTCGAGCGACAACGTCCCGTTTAAAGACAATTTTTCAGGTAAAAATTCTCGAATTGTGCCAGATACTGATGCGACTAGTCGCTACACGCTTTGACAAAGAGCCCAAACTAAATTGATAACGTCAAGTGTGTTAATTCATACTGTTCTTATGATGTAGAAGTCAATGATGTAGCGTTAAGCACGCGATGGTTCGCGACGTACTTACGATTTTGTATGTAAGAGACAACATTCAAAACAGTTGTAAATAAGCGACTAAGTTTGAGCTAGTGACTTAATATGCCTTAATTAGGAAGGAAAGTGTATTATATCCATTATCCGATATTACGAACACTTTGTTGTTACAAATACAGCGATGGTCGTTTGGAAGGTAGCCGCGTTTCGATGGTTATATGGTCGTGTGATAATTTTTTTAAATAGATGAGAACTACACCTCCTTAGACGCTACCCTGATGAGCACACAGATAAACACTCTTTGTTAGAAATGTTCATAATGGTAAGAATAAGTTACTGTCGAAACGTCGTCAGATGTGATGTGACGTCATTGTCACGCTAATGATGAACGTTTTCGAAAAATTGCCAGCTGTAATTAACTTTATACAAGATACGTCTAATAACGAATAATTATATGTGTATCATACAAATACACATACAATGTTGAGTGCAACAATTGAAAACGCAACACTCGGCAAGCATTTTCGAATATAAAGACCTGACACTGCTGTCAAAAACCTTTAGTTATCAAAGTCAGACATGATTTCGTATATTAGAGAGGCCCAGAATATCGTTCTATCATTTAATTCTCAAAACGTTTTTCTAGCTTTTTCTAATAACAAAAAATGCTAGCCTTTTCATAAAACAATTAGAATGCATCACCCATAAAATTCGTCACTCGCTCCGATATAACGACAATTATTACTATTAGGCAATGTTTGCAATAATTGACTTACATACATTGATGACTATGAAAGATTGACCACAACACGCAGCCAAAGGAATTGTGCACTTACAGCCTACTGCGTAAATTATAGATTTCAATAAAATTCCATTCGGCAAGGATAGATAAAACAATCGTTCCCCAGCCTTACGGAGTAATTTTTTGTTTATGCCTCAAATTTATATAGAGGTCAAATTTGAATTTTAAATTCAAATATTCTTTCATGATTAATTTTATGCGCATGCGCAGTAAGCATGATGTTTTCTATGTTCTGTTCTTGCACAATTCTCGTGGCGCAGTATTTGTTATCAAGGCTATTGTACTAACCACAAACGACTAGATAATTAAGATAAACTAATACAATTTCGATTGGAGACTGCTCAATCAAAATTGTAGCAATCTATGGAAAAGTGAACTCAGATTCCAGATAATTATTTTTTAATTAGTTAATGTCTTAGTTTAACAGTGTTGTGCAATCGATTTGAAAGCTTGGCGACTTACTTACGTTTTTAATGGACCTTAATGGGATAATATTTCTCGCATTAGGCCAACAATTTTAATTATATTGTCGTCCGATTGCTCAACATTACCGCTAGATTCTTTACGATATGTAGACGAGAAAGGGTCTGTTAATAGCCACTTAACTGGAGTAATATTTTTATACCCTACCAGGTAATGTGATCACATTTTTTTATTTATGATTTGAGCTATAACTGTATGTTGTATAGATTCACGTATCCATCAATATCGAGAAAATCTTCACCTTGTTCGTACTTCTCGATTGACTTGATTTACCTAGTTGAGGACATACTCGGCACTCTCCGTACTGAAACTATATTACGCACTTTTAGCTTAACGGTCATTTGCTAACAAATTGCTAATTGCTACGCCAATAGGCACGTCAACACATAGAAACAAAGTTATACATAGTTTTCGCAGCTTATTTTCACTTTATCTGTTGGGTATAACCACACTGTCGCGTGTATTATGTATAAAAACACAGCAATTATCTGTATAATTTACATATAAAATCTAGCGGTAATATCGGCGTTCGAACTGTTCTTGGGTGGTAAATGTATGACGCGCTTACAAGGTTTGTGGGGTGTGTTTAGACGGCTGTCGCTTAAGCCGCCTGCCCACCGGTCACTGTCAGTTGTTCTTGTCGAAGTTGTGTATCGCCCAGTTGAACGATGTCGTCCACGAATTCTTCATGGCCTCGTTGAACTTCTGACGGAAATGCTCCATCGCTTTTTCTTCTGATAAATCCATTACCTGAGACAATTACACCAGTTAAATATCTGCAATGATATGGTTGTTCTCCATGCGTATGTACGTATACGTAAAGGGCACAGATACGTAAAAGGTATATGAGCAGTTGTGACAAACTTTAATAAGTGCAGCGTAGCAGCGCTTGGACACTGTTGTCTTTGAATCCACCTCCCCCTGCCATTAATATAGAAAGTAGGTTTGAGCATCAATAATTTCATTCGATCCGTGAGGTGGCGGATTAAGATACGTATCACCACTTCTACTCGTTCCGTGGGTGACGTAAGAGATGACTAACGAAGGAAACAAGGCAGGACAGCATCATAGAAAAAAGTAGGAAAACTTGTAATAAACCCTATACCAACTGTCCGGTCAGTGTGGTATATTAGGGCAAAACATCTTTTCTAAGAAGCTTATGTCCACCGGTAGAATGTTAAAGGTTGTTGAAGATAATGAATCTCACTCATTCTGTGTAAAGCCATGTCACCATTGCGTCAATAGGCCTCCCGTTCGAACTGCAAACCGGAGGCCCATTGATGCAGCAGTGACAGTTATCGTGGTGAGTGTCATTTCATGTCATTTACGTCCTCAAGCGGGGCGTGAAGAACCATTTCACTATACCGCCATAGTGTGGAACACGATACTACATTATCTGGATTTGCAATGAGTATGGTGACTACAACTCTTGGATTCTACTCATGCTTTCCATCACGTAAAATAGAGTCACTTTGACAGGCTCAAAAAAAAAGGTGTGCTCTTTGTGTTTTAAAAGATATGTTTGTTGTGCGTTTAGTTTTTCAAGTAAAGTTTTTAAACTTCAGAGTTTAAAATATGCAATTATTTTATAATTATCTTTTGTGATTTTTTTCTATAAATAATATAGAAATACCGTTACACAATTAACGAATAAGATGACGAATGATTGAAGACTAAAAATGTACAGTGATCTAAGTTATCAGAGCTTGTGTTGTTGACATATGCAATTTAGGAAATAAATTCAAGAAATAGTTGAAATACTGTTCCATTCGAAAGTTTTGTATTCGTAAATAGCATTAATTTGCTATAAATACTTACTAGAGTTTCTCGCAAATACTGCAGGTCTTTCTCGGAGCTAAGTTCAGGTAGGCCTGTTGAGATCATCATGGAGAACAGCGATAGGATCAGATGCCCGTGCTTGCGAAGAATTTTGAAAGCCTATCGAAGTACAAAGGTTTTAGTGAAGTGCAGTGTAGACTTGAAACTAATGCAATTAAATGTAGTATTTAGAAATTTTTTATGTTATTTTACGTATCTATTGATTTAAAAAATCCTTTTTTTTATGAAGTTGTATTGTTTTAGCTCTGTAGTTTCGAAGATAAGATTTTATATCTACAGAAAGACCTATCTTGAAACGACAATGGCAGGCATGTATGGGACTTTTGTACCGCCTTGCGTATCTCAAAGTGGTGATTATTTTTGTATTTATTTGATTGGTAATATCATCGACAGTTACATTTTAAATCATCAGATTCTTAAAACTTTGCGTTAAAAAGTTATTTCAGTTTGTAGTTTGCAATGTAATAGGCCACTAAAATCGGCAGTCATGATAACTGACGATGTACCATATTTTTGAAATCAAAATCATTTTGTAAATAAAATGTTGCTCCGCTTCTAAATACTAGTAAGCTCATTCAGAAAATCAATTTAAATATTTTATCATTTTCAGAAATCTGACACACAACGCCATCTAGTTTCCATTTAAGCAGATTTTAAGCATAGCAAGTTTAAAATACTAAGAAATGCATTTTGGTTTTGGTTAGTACACCACTAACCAAACAACAACAACAACAACTAACAACTTTTTGAGAATAATTTAAATTATTTTAGCAAAGTTTTAAAAATAATGATAATTAAATAATTATAGTTAAGCTGATTCACTGTATAAACGGTACACATACCCTAACCATCCACTACATATTGCTAGCGATACAAGATCTGCCATTATCGATTTCAAACTCTTACACTAACATGTTTGATTATTTAATTTTCTGGCATAATTTTCTAAAATTTCATTAATTTATCAATATTTATAAATTTATCTACTTCATGTAAATATACATTTCTATGTTTACATTTCTTTTTATAAAAAATAAATATATAATTAGCATGTCAATTATAATATTCTTATTAAAGTTGTTTATGGCTTGAAATTTATGTAAAATTTAATGAATACATAAAAATCATATGTAATCGTACTTACCGTTTCACAATGCTCCCTGAATATCTTGAAGTCAATAGGCAAGTTGTCACCGGAGCCTCTCTGTCCCTTGTTGATGACATGAATAAAATCATGTGTTAGAACAAACGGTACTCGTTCCCGTTTGAACCCGTATTTCTGCTTGAAATGGCCCAAGAAGTGACCGAAGTCAATGTGGAATAACTGTTGACAATAAATAAAAACATATAAGAAGAATATTTTATGCATCATACTGTAGATTGCAAAGACAATAATAATAAGGTTATATCTAAAATAAGAAGGGGGTAAACAGGTTTTTAAGGGGTCGGCAACGTGCACGTGATGCCCCTGGTGCCGCAGGCGTCCATAGGCTGCGGTAACCGCTTACCATCAGGCTCAGGCATCAGGGCATCAGGCATCAGGCATCAGGGTATGCTTGTTTGCCACCGTCGTGATATAAAAAAAAATCTGGACGAAGATTTGTAAAAAATTAGCTGACCCGGCGAACTTCATATCGCAATACTTTTTTTTTTAACTTTTCTACTAGGTTAATTTGTGAATCAAAACCATCCAGGGCACCACATTCAAATCGGTCTAGCCGTTCAGGAGGAGTTCAGTGACATACACACGTTCAGTAGAATTATATATTCAATGATAGAAAAATGTATGTTTGAATTTTTGTTCTAACATAATCAGATATTTCTGTTACTTTTAATCCATACTTTTTGTGTATATAGATATATAAAAATATATAAAATAAATAATATATATATATACATAAAATACTATACATATTATACATAAAATACTAAATTACTCCCGCATTAAAAATATATCCTGTGTAGCGGGGATCTTTACAACATATGAAATGGACACTAAGAACACCAAGACTGAACAACTATTCGTGGATCATACGTGTCGTCCCATGTTGAGTCTGAACCCACAAGATACAGTGTAGTAGAAAGCGGGGTGGCAACCGCTTAAACCACTACGCCATCTGTGCAGTCAATACGGGTAGTTTGGCACGCAGCGAGTTTTGGGAGATCGACTGCCACCATCAACAGCCTCTAATAGTCCAATGCTGCAGGGGTGACAGTTATTGTGGTAAGTGTAAGCCCTACATTGCTATGATGATTGTAGTACATTTTACGTCCCCAAGCAGAGTATAACAGCATCTCACTAGGCTGCCCTAGCGTGGGTCAACCATACTGTATTGTCTGCATTCACCTTGAGTATGGTGACCACAACTCTCGGATTCTATTCATGCTTTCTATCAGGCAGAGTAGAGTCACTTTCGCAGGTTATTAAAATAAAAAAAGTACCTGTCCACTCTTCTTGACCATGATGTTATCAGGATGTCGGTCGGCGATGCCTAGCACGTAGGTGGCCACGCAGTACCCGGCGCAGCTCATCGTGAACTCGTCCACGGCCTTGTTGAACGCCGCCTCGTTATTCTCTGTGTTTTTGCGGATCCATTCTACGAAGATATCGTTTAATTATTACAAGTGTGTGTATTTATTGTTCAATTATATACAAAAATGTCAACACAAATCTATGTATATACTTGCAATTAGGGATCATCTATCCTCTAAGCTATTTTATCCGCGGCATATAGACGGTCACATGGATTCAAGCCGTGTAAGTAGCCAGGACCGTGTACTGTAGCAGAAATTGGAAGAAGTCTATGTCCAATAGTGGATTAATACAAGCTGATTGAAGAATATAAGAGTAGTCTGAAACAATAACAATCACATACTGACCAAATAGTGAAGTACTCACGTAGTAACGTCGATCTATTCATAGTGGAGGCAGCATTGAACAGAGCACTCTGTTTCTGAATGTTGGCGACCGTCTCCGAGTCCTCCACCACCTCGATCATACCCATCATGTAGTCCATCGATATACAGTTGTAAGGATTCAGTCTGAGAACAAAAACAGTTTCAATTATGGTACCTACACGCATTTCGTTTACTTACATTATTATTTTATTTAAAAAACCAGCCACATTTTGCCGACTGCAATTTTAGCCTATTGTCATAAACCCAGTAGGTGTTATATTTTTATATTTACTTTAAAAGAAAACTCTCGCTCTTGGACTATTCCTCATAAACATACATGAAACGGACACTTAGATTCAGATCAACGACTTGTGGATCTCACAAAATGTCGTCCCATGTGGGGTTTGAAACCACAACACTCACCGCAGTAGAAAGCGTGACCGTTCAAACTACGCCATCCATTTGTCCAAACATTTGTTTCTAAATATATACAAATATGTAATGGACAAAAAGCTTGTTGTTTTATGTCTCATTTGTAACCTTTCGAAAAAAAAAAATTACAATATAATTATAGAAAAAAGATATACCTAAAGTCATATCCGTGATTCTTCCACAGCCGATCCATGATGCGCAGCATTTGTAAAGTAAACATATCCTGTCTTAGATCATCACCGATCTTCAATATGATGCGGATATCTGACCCCATGGAGTCTACGTTCTCAAATTCTAACAAGAGAGGTCGCATCTTACTGTCCATAACTCGACACATCCGGGGCCTGTATAAAGAAAATAATTATGTAATAAATAATTTTAAAAATAAGTCCATCATGATGTCTCTTAAAAATAATTAGTTTACGTTTTCAGAGAGTCTAGTGTGAGTTTAATTCATGTCAACTCGATCGTTACGACGAATGCGTTTAGTGTTGCGATTGACCCTTACTGAAATTTTGACAAACGCCGAACGCTCGCCTTTCATAGTGAATCTCAGAGAAAAGAAGTCCAAAGCTGGACACAGGCCTCTCCAGTAAACAAATAAACTCACGGTAGACAATTTGAACAATACTCACTTTATACTTTTACACACAAATGTAGGGTTAAGCGGCGACACGAAATCGTGTAGAGTTTCCTCGCAATGCTTCTCTTGCAAGTGTTCTATAAGCAAAGCTCGAGCTTGACGAATTTCTTTCTTCTGTTTCACGCGTTCACTCGCCCCTATATTTAAAAATAAAATACATATATCTCACGACAGTCTGATACCAAACTAGGCAGAGCCTATACTATGGAAACAAACCCGCTGATAAATACCACATACATATTAGATAAATTAAATCCAGACAGAACAAATGATCGTGCGTATTACACCATAGTTATCCTGCACTTAGCATAACTAAACACTAGAACATGCCTGTCAGTTCAGACAGTTGTAACATAATTTCTTAATAAGTTTAAAGTTCAAATAAAGGGTATGTTTATAAATTAACTATCGTCTATGGTTGGCGTCCGTGTGGTTCTTCGAACGTGTCCGTGTTTATCCGTTTGGTGAAGGATTAAGAATCCAGAATGATACCACCGACAAGCCACGTAGGACAACGTCACTGCAAGAAGAGAACTTGAAACAAACCATATGGTTTGAAAAAATGAGAATAGTACACTCCACAGATGTGAGACTGGATCTTATAAAGAAGACACAGATGCTCAGGCGAGAAGAACCGTCACCCTCTCCCAAAATGTACTGTCCACATAAGTTGGTGTGCTGGCTACTTTTGTAGGAAATCTGGTTATTTATTTTGTCCGAAACTGATATCTTTCATCGCCTAAATAAGAGGGAATATCTGTGTTAAAAATATACGTACACTTGAGTTTGTCGAGACAGGAAATCTGTTTGGTGAAACTGTTGATGTGGTCCTGGCAGCCGCGGCAGTATGCTTCTAGTAGCAAACCAAACCGCACTGACACTGATGGCACGTGCATTTCAGATCTGTGGGACAAATAAGATAGGTGAGTCGGAACTTAAACATATCAAAATCTCGATACGAAAGGTTTCACGTGGATTTTCAGAAGGTTAGAATTTTGGCAACGTAAAATCAAGATTTATAAGTTTATTGTCCAACAATCTTATTTGCCTTAAGATAATTTCTACTAGGTGCGTATTATTTATTCTACAAAAGTTGCAGTTGGAACTATTATAAAACTGCGATATTTTCTCATTTATTTGAATCTATGATTGCGTAAAATGCTTGAAATACAAGCATTTTACCATCTTTATCGGCTACACCACATACTCCACTCATGTTTATGTCAAAAAATGCTCTGTTCAACTTTTTGAATTCGTAAGCACACTCACAAGTGGTCCGAATTATTAATACTGCTAACAGACGTTGGAGCGCTCACTAAATCGGACCACACGTTAGCTGTTTAAACGTCGTAAGTGCTGTGAGCACAATTCAGACCGCAGCCTATGCCTTACCAGAGCAAAAGAATAGAAATTCTTCTGAGTTTGAGGTAGAAACTCAAATTCAGACTTTAAGAATATAATCAGTATAAGTATACATATAATACAATTAATCATAGTAGTGGTTGGGTTACTTCAGTTCCAGAAGTAAAATAAGTAGTATATATCTCTTTTAATATCATAAGCAATAACTTACCTTAAATGCCAAAAGAGGTAGTGTCCAATAGTCATGTTTTTGAAGGCTCTCTTCAGAAGGAATATAGAGAGATCGCACATCAAATACGACTCGTGTTTTAAAGCTTGTACCAATTGGAGTAGGTAGAGGAGGAGATCATTGTCACTGGAAACAATTAAAAGCTCAATCAAAAGTGTAAATAATAAATTAAATCTTTTTTGTTATTTTCTGCGAATGTTAACATTATTAAGATTAGAATTAGAACTAGGATTTTATCGAATTTCTCCACGAAAAAGGCATAAATATCTATTAATACAGATTATCGTAAGCTAACTTTTCGGTTTTATAGAATTTCTAAAAAAATTACCCCGTATATTTTACGAAATATTTGCATGGGTAACTCTAAAGACAGAAAGTAAAATTCTAACCAGTTATCTGATATAATTCCATACCTATAATAAATAGACTCCATAACCCATAGACTTAACTTTAGATCTTTGTTTTGTTTCATCATCGATCATAACGATAATAGATTATTCTAAACTTGGCGATTTTTTTTTTAATTTACTTGTGTAAGGTGCAAAGTATAATTTAAACATTTCTTAGTGATATTAATCGATCGAAAACCATTTTGTCAATGTAACCCTATAACGGTACAGTAAACGTTAAGCAAACGTGAAAGATTATCACTGAAAATTGTTACATAATTGTTTTTGAACGTTTACATGATAAAAATAATAATTTGAAACATCTCAACACGGTCGTCTGATCCCAAACTAGGCACAGCCTGTACTATGATAATGAGACCGCCGATAAGCATACATACTATAGATAAATTACACTCAGACTCAGAACAATCGTTCGTCCCGGGTGGGCAGGGTAAGTCACCTAATCTTGCTGAGGCACTTGACGGCGAAGCTGCGCACGGCCGCGTCGGCGTAGGCGTAGTCGAGCAGCTCCAGCGCCGACTCCACGCGCAGCAGCGGCCACTGCGCCACGATGCGCCGCACGCTGGCCGCCTCGCCGCGCTCGCCCCACTCCACGCACGACAGCAGCTTGGGCAGCAGCTCCGGCGCCTCCGTGCGGAACCGCTCCCTGCGAAGTGACCGCATCGCTTTACATCTTTACCCCCCTTACCCTTCTGATGGGTATGTGTCTATCTCGATTATGATGCCCGGGAGAGGCTACCGAGTCGAAACAGATTGTGGGGCGTGAAAAGCATCTCCTAGGCCGCCAGTGTGGGTCGCCACACTGAATTGTCTGCATTCACAATGAGTATGACGACCGCCGCTCTTGGATTCTATTCATGCTATCCGTCGGGCAGAGTAAAACCGCTTTGGTAGGCCGAGAATAAAAATAAAAAACATATTTTAGGATTCCATGACCTATTTATCGACGAAAATCCATATAACATCAATATACAACGACCCGCGACGACCAAAAGAAACCGAGCATCGATGAAAAACGTTCCAAAAAAAACAAGAAGATCCACACAAAGCAACATGGTTGGATAAGAGAAAATATGTTCTACTTTCTATTAATTTCAATCCTTTGAAAGATAACTCTCGCACTATGAGTATATCCTGTACCACGGGAGACTTGACGGAAGTTCGTAAAAAGAGCATAATTAACATCCAAATTCGGAGCAACAATTTGTACAGTGTGTTATCCAATGTAGAGATTAAATCAGTATACTGTACCTGGAGGCCCAAATGGCTTTCTTCTCCTGTTCGTGCATTTCATACATCGGGTCCTTTCCGGCGGTGGCCCGCAACTGTTCGTAATCTCTACCCAGTCTTTCCGTGAAATCAGGCGAAGCGCTCTCTATGTGCTCAGAGTATGCATTTATAGTTTCTTCTTTAGGGAATAGCACTGGGATTTGACAGCCGTAACTATAAAAGAAAAATTGGGCCAATTCAGGGCACAGGTGGTAGTTGAACTCTGGCAACCCAAGATAATATTTAACTTGTGTAATGGGTACCAAGGCCTTAGGTTAAAAACAATATTGTCTACGCAATTATAAGTAAAGACACACGAAAATGAAACA
The DNA here is from genome assembly GCA_949316085.1 of Hypercompe scribonia. Lineage (NCBI taxonomy): Eukaryota > Metazoa > Arthropoda > Insecta > Lepidoptera > Erebidae > Hypercompe > Hypercompe scribonia. The sequence continues at coordinate 4,849,110 of OX438972.1, read as the reverse complement.
CGGGTCGACATCGGATCGTCCAGATCGGATTATAAATGATTTTGATATTTTTATGATAAATTTATCAGTTTGTTCCGCCATTTTAAACCGACACCATCACTCAAAATGGCAGAATAAAGTGACCAAAGCTTTTCCCTTTTAATGTTGATTACCATATTTAATGTTATACTTACTTGGAAAATTTAACCTGTAATGCCGCACACGAGTCCGTGTTAGGGTTAGAGACAATGGTACCCAAGGGATGGAGCACTAGGTCGTCACCCTGCGTATCGTCCGCGACGTGAGTCCACATTGATAACATCACACCGTCTGTCCGTAACTGCTCTTTGTAGTCAAATATCATTGTATTTGCCCACGTCAAACGATTTACACTCTCCTGGAAGACAATAAAAAAATACAATTTGACCAAAACAACCGAACTCATTATTTCGAGTTAAATACGTTGACATTTACAGCTGAAAAGTCTAACATTGTTTTTCACAATCCCACTTTTTATTTGTTAATTTTATGCAATGGCAATTAAACGACATTTCAAAAAATCAAATGTAAAGTATTGTAAGCGTGGAAAAAGGCTTACGCTTGTAAGACGCCCACGCACGAAAGTGTCATAGTGTTGTGACGAAATTGCTGTAAAACGTACATTGCGTAGCAAGAATTAAATTATTCGTTATGAGTTCATTAGTAACAAACTTTACCTTATTTGAGTCTTTCCCTCTTCTCTTTCCCTTGCTTTTAGTTATCTCGTACACTCCAAAACACACTCTACTCATTCTTGGCAAATTGTACACTTTGATAGGGAATGTGAGCTCCTGGTCCCATTGAGCAACTCCATCACTCGAGACGACGACTGCCCGGGTCTTTTGTGTCTCACAGAGAGCTTTGCCTCCGTGAAAAATACCCGCTTGACAGACAACCTGTTTGAATGTTACAAAAACCGTTACAATCTGTCTGGCAACTGACGAAAACCTAGCGAATGTATCCATGGACGTACAAAAGAGATGAAACATGATTCAGACAAGCATTGAATTTTGAACGATATGATTAAAGGAGTTATTAGTTAAGTAAGTCATAGTTATGTTACTTGAACATGACTTATTAAGAAAATATAACATGACATTAAAGGGATATGCAACCTTTAGTATGGACCCGTGGCATTATTTTTTATTCTTTCGCCAGTAAAGAAACTTAGGTCATAATCGTCAGGATTATCGTCATTTTTATAGAAAAACGTAAACGTTGACTTGTTTTGTAGGATATCGACAGTATTTTGATCGTATTCGCAAGACCTGGTGCCTAAGTACTCGCACAGGTTAATGGATGTTTCGTTTAGCTACGTGTGGCACCGTCGATCCGCAGATGAGTGACCAAAACCGTCCCTTATAAATCAAAACTCCACCGTGCCGTTATATTAACAATTATAGCAATCGTTACTGGTCAAAAACCTGAAAAAAGCGGCCAAGTGACAGTCGGACTCGCACACCGAGGTTGCTGTACAAATTGCGTTCTCGTAGAAATTTCATTTTATTACAGCTTAAAGGTATTATAGACTTGAGTATTTGGTATGCATTTCAATTTAATACCTCTACGCGTTCATGAGGACAAGGGTAGTAACTTTAAATTATTAAAAATATTTTTATTCTATAATGTAACTAAAAATTTACGGTTTTCGCAATTTTTTCGTTATCCGTGATATAAGACGTTGCTTAGTATTAAATTTCAAGATTCTGAGTTCACGGGAAGTACCCTGTAGGTTTCGATTCCCTTACGAGTTTCGAAAATTTGTGGCATAAACGGTTATATCTTTTGATTGCGTTGGCTTAGAAATTTAATTTTTTCACAGTCCTAAGGGACAATAGACATGAGTATTCGATATAAATTTCAGCTTGATACCTACACGTTTTTCTAGGAAAAAAGGTCTTGACAGACGGGCGATAATAAAGTGATCCTACAAGGGATCCGTTTTTTTCTTTTGTGGTACGGAACTCTAAAAATCAGTTGGTATTGTAGAATATTGATGATCGACAGTATTTTGTAACAATATCTACACTAGCAGCTTATGCAATCGACTCACTGCTATATTTCAGTCAGAACGCACAACTGTTAGCTTTGGGATTTTATATTATATATTTTATATGACAAAGGGTATTTCTATAAAAATAATAACTGGTTACAACGAAACAGCAATCGCCATATCTCTGGTCGGTTACGGTATAGACTGTTTTTTTTTCTATAAACTTTTAGATAGTTCTCAAATTATGACCTGAATTTTATATAATAAACTTTCACCATCACAAGAAAAACAAACGCGGAATAATAATTTACATACATAAATGAAAACTTGACTACTTATCGTCATACGTTTTTCTTTTTCAAAATAATGTTTAATAATTATCCATTATATATTTGCGAAATACCGACTTCACTAATCTTCGCCAAAATTCAATTGACAGTCAAATTCATGATCAAATATTTAATTAAGGGAAAAAAGATCATAAAGAGATAACTAGAGCTGGGAAAAAAACTTAATCGTTCAGCAATCTCTTTCATAAAATGCGGGGTTGAAAAGTCCAAAGATAATTTCGACAAGTTGTTTGTTTTTTTTCTCACTGACCAGTAAAGGAATCCGTTGGTTAACGTTAATGGAATGACCAACAATTCCGTTCCAAATTCAATTGATCTAATCTATTCAAAAGAAGAATCAGAAATTAAACGAATACAATAGCATCTAGTAATACAAAAAGCCGTGGTCACCGTGTGTTGGGATTAAAAATAGAGAATATCACCACCTCTTTCTAGGTAGTAGAGCCACGCTGATTTCAGCACCAGCGGGCCGGCTCGACCGGGGCAGTACTACCCTCCCACAGAAGACCAACCTAAAGCGCCAGCATCCGTGTTGTCGTGTTTCGTTGGTGAGTGTGAGACCGGAGGCTCATTGATGCAGGGGTGACAGTTATCGTGGTAATTGTGTAAGCCTTACACTGTCACATACTGCGTTGTCAGTATTTACAATGAGTATGGTGACCACACGTCTTGGATTCTATTCATGCTTTCCATCAGGCAGAGTAGAGTAACTTTGGCGGCTCTTAAAATAGAAAAAAAAACCCCTATTCATCCTATGGGAGAGGAAACAAAATATGCAAGAAAACGACACTGCAAGAAGAAGGAAAACTTGAAACAATCCCCATAACAAGCCGTCTAGCCAGCAGGACAAGGAGTGGCCTATGTCCAGCAGTGGACTATCAAAGGCTGTTGATGACAATGATGAACATCAAGAGTAAAAAAAAAGTTAAAGTACAGTCAAGTAATGCAGTCACAGTCTTAACGCAAATGACATGACTAGGTCTACATATATTTAAAAACATTTGTAACACTTGGCTTGCATATGTTTAAATATTAAAAATATGTGTATAACATTTACACCTCAAGGTTTAAGATGCAAAAAAAGGAATCAACACTAGTTTAGCAATAATATAATGGGCTTAAAAGTATTTTTTTTTCAATTTTCTTTTTGCCCTTAGCGTTTAAATTATTTTTATTTACGACTTTACCTAACATTGAAAACTTCTACAAACGAATTACTTAGGGTCCAGTTCCTTTACACACTCCTACCAATGACCAGAAAACACATGTGCCACACTGACCTCAACACTAAGCCGACTGGCATCCACGTTGAGATTACTGACGCTCTGCACAATACAAGAGTAATCCTTATTTATATTCCACGAAGATTCATTTTTCTTCTTTCTCATTGTATTTGAGTGATCCGAAGTCAGCCGTCGACGCTCAGGCAAGCAGTATGGGTAAGGCCGTTCGCGTTTTGCTGGTGAATAATAATAATATTTTGGACATCTGTCGAAACGCTATCTAGTCCCAAACTAAGCAGAGCTTGTACTATGGATACTAGACAAGTGATAAAAATACACAATTATTTTTTGTTAATTATCAGTTATACACAATACATATACTATTCATTTTCAAGTAAAAACGCAAAAGGGATCTGACAGAAGAATAGGAAACTAAGACGAAGTGAAATTATATCCGACAATATGTAAAGGATGATTTTCACCGAACGGCTCGAATCGGAATGAATTTACAATTTTTAAACAGATGGTGGCAATCATTCTTCAATGATTCTATATATCTACTTCTAAAATAAACTTAAGTGATACCAAAAGAGTCTTAACGAGCTATGTAAAGCGATATAATTAAGTTTGTACTTTAACACCAACTCACGAGTAAGCATCAACTGGCTCATTTCCACTGGCATGACTTGCGGCACTCCATCAGTGGACAGCATCTCCTGGATGTAGAGGAACTGGATGAGAGGGTAATCGCCAAACAGGTACTCTTCCCTTCCGCAAACCTTGAGTACATAATTGCTTGCTTTTTCAACTCGTAAATTGAGTGTTTTGGCAAACTTGTGCAGGATGACTTCAATGTGTTGATGTGGTGTCCGAGTAGTGGGTACGCTTGACGAGAAAGAGAACTGGAAATGGAAAATATATATTAAATTTTAATGTAATCAACAAGAAAAAGTAAGTATTTTAAAAACAATTACAGTTGCCTGGAACCTTGAATATAAATATTATTTTACTTTTTTTTATTAAAGGTACTGCGTGTTTATAATTACGTAATACATTCAGGCATTTTAATAGTCGTAGAATATTATTGTCTATAATTAAAACACGCAAACTGAAAATAAATAAAATATATAAAAACGAACTACGCAGCCGTACTACAATTAACAACAATAGTTTACTTTAGGTACAATAATAGTATTTGTTGTCAAGTTGTTAAGTGAGTGATATAAATGAGGGATTGATGAATTAATCTCTTGAACTGAAGAACTTTAAATTATTTTTATTTAAGACTTTACATTTAAAATTTCAAAAAATGAATTACTTAAACTTCGAGTTTCTTTCGCACTCATACTAATGACCAGACAATATATGGTGCCACACTGACCTCATCACTAAGCTGACTGGCATCCACGTTGAGATTACGGACGCTCTGCACAATACAAGAGTAATCCTTATTTATATACTGAAAAATTATTCATGTTTCTCTAACACACCAACAGACAAACACACATACAAATTTGCTTTCGGTAAAATCAAATAATATTCGGATTCGATTCCAGTCCAGTGTTGGACCAAATTTTTATAAGATCAACAATGCGCGCGTTTACATGCAGGTACTTCGGAGTTTGGTTATTTTCTATGTAGGTATAATACTTATGCAGTTAAGTATCTTGAATTCCATTATATAATCTTTCTATGTGTTCACTCATGATTACTTCTCGGTATCATACACACATACATACATAAAGTCACGCCTATTTCCCAGAGGAGTAGGCAGAGATAATTTATCATCACTTTTTTTAGAATACCGAGGATTCGGTTTCGATTGAAAGATAAACGATAAAAAAAGTTTGTACACCTAACGTACTACTAAGAAATAGGATAACATAAAACAGTTGTAATGAAATCAAAATAATATACAACATACCTAAGAATTAATCAATTCTAACTAATGTTATTTGATAAAAACTATTCCACGCATTATAAGAAAAATATTCAAAATATTTAGAGATTTTTCCTTATACGAAATTTTAGGCACCGATATTTTCTAATACTTATAAACTACATTTCTGACATTGACATTAAAAGGCATTTATAAAGAGATCGTTTTTATTTGCAAACAAGATGGCAATACTTAATAATATACAGTGTGCAATATATAAAAAGAGCGAACATTCAAAACACAGTATAAAAATACTATTAAGTCAATACTCATTAAAAAATATAAGAAAAATTCCTACAGGAAATTTATAGCTTCAATCAAATGCATAAATAGCAAATAAATTATAGTCCACATTCAAATTCAAAAAACCTGTCAAGTATGGGACGGCCATTACATTTGTTAAATTAGGTTTGTGGTATTCAGTTTGTCAATTTCATTGTCATTGCCAACAGTTACGAGAGGTGCCAAGTGTATCTATGTTATGTGTATGCTACGCGTGTTTTATCCCTTAGAATTGATGGTTTATGGTAGGACAGTATGGTGTTTCTACTCTTTTTATAATAACCTGCTGACTCGCAAACTTCGTATGCGTCTATTGGTCGTAGGGTGATGAATATGATTATCATAAAAGGTTATAATGAGCCAATCTTAAAATATAGACTTAGAAAACGAATAATTTTACCAGTTTTTGCAATTTTTTTCATTGTTACCTTGCTTCTATTGGTATACAGCCTAGCATAATGTGACGGTATACAACCTATAGTTTTCCTTGACAATCTCTATCTTATACAGAAAGATTTTTTTAAATCGGACCAGTAGTTTCTGAGATTAACGCGTTCAGCCAGACAAGTATTTTAGCTTTATACATAGTATTAGTATAGATAGATTTATTCATGTTCATGGCTAAGTGATGATATAAAGGTTTTCGCAGAGTTTGAGTATGTAATGAAATTTCTTTGAAGTAAAATTTCTTAAGCTAATGAGCACACTATTCGAGTAAACGTAGTCGTTTTTTGTTTTATCATTAGTCAAGTTGAGGAAAATATTTTTACTGACTGATTAGCCGTACAAATAAACTCCTTAGTCCCGGACATAATTTAAACTTGTCAATTTCCATAACGACATGCTATTTCAGTACAATAAATTCTTTATTATCGAAAATAACTGAACAATATCAAACTGAACTCCAAGTGTTAAATATTAGTTACCGATTGTATGGTTTTCCTGTGCGAGTTTAATACAACATACATACAAAGAGCCTTTTGTATATGGAGACAAGGAATGATCAGGAAATTCACTATTGTTGTGTCGCATTAAACCTAATATTTTATTCAATAGGCTTGTCCGCACTAAACAAAAATAATACTGTAAATGGCAGTGTTTATTTGTTTTAATCGAATTCATAAGTTTTTTCATGTATATCACTACAGCAATTTATTGCAAAAAATTATTTTTAAACGTCGTTCTTTCGCCTGCGTTGTTAAAACTATTAACGACTGATCCACGCAATTTCATCTGTGTCTCTGGTAACTATTTTTTTTTTCAGTTTTTAAAATATTTTTCCTCTATGCTCAGCTACAATTGTTTGTTGTGCGATGTTATACAGCTCCAACACTATTTTTTTTTTAATTCAAACCCCTACTCTCAAGAATAGATCATTCAACTAAATAAACTATTCATCTGTATCATAATAGTAGATAAAATAAAAAAATATATTACATATTTTTAGTTCTCATAACAACGAACACTTACGCACTCAAAATAACCCATTGCATTACGTTATTAAATACTTTTATAATCAATTTGGATCATTAATCATCATCAACAGTCTCTAACAGCCCACAATTGGCGGTTTAATACCTTCACGTTAGTGAAGAGATCATACATTGAATCGCCCAAGCAGGGGTCTAAGTGGGGCCACCTACCATCCCAGGCCCTGTGAAGCCAACCTCACCTGCACGCGGTGCACCCTGCCAAACAACAGACGAGGCTCTGGCGACCGACTCGTGGCGGTACACCCACACCACAGCGAGAATCACTAAAATTCAATCCTGGTGGCGGGCAGCAGCGCCATCAGAGAAATCATTCTCGCCACAGCGGTCACCAACGCGCCTGCCAAACGTGGTGCCTATGGCAAATTCCACCCATGGACCACAACCAAATTTCACGGCCTCCAGTTTCCAGTTCCCGGCAGTCGCATTATTCGCCATCCTCGCCATGGTACCGGCCATGGTAACGGTGCGGCGGGGGTGCGAAGAGTCCCCGTGATACAGCAGGGTACCACCGACAACTATACCTGACGACGTATAATGGTGCGTCCATTATACGTCGCCAGGTATAGTTGTCGTTGCGGCTGGACGATCGCTTTTCCGAATTGGAAACGGAGGTAAACCATATCAGTTGGCATATTTTGGGGCTATTAGAAGTCCGAAGACAGGGTGAGGATGCGATAGCCCTAGATTTTGGTCACCTCCACCGACTACTTCCGACAAGGAGACCAATCGTCCCAAGGCGGTGTCGAATTTATGATCCATAGGTCGTTCAAGGGCCGTGTGGAGGAAGTTGGCAGTGTATCGTCAAGGGTAGCGTACCTCTTCTTAAACATAACCAAAAGGTATTCCCTGAAGGTTATACAAGTGTACACACGATGAGGTTGAGGCCATGTACAAAGACATAGCTAAGGTTTTGTCTCATACCAACACTTCTTTCACAGTAGTCATGGGCGATTTCAATGCGAAAACGGAAGTACATGATTATGGCGAAACCGGGGTAGGACCGTTCGGCTATGGGCACAGAAATCGACGGGGTCAAATGCTGGTAAACTTCCTCGAGGACAAGGGGCTCTATCTGATGAATTTCTTTTTTGAGAGCTACAACAATTACCGTCCAGGTACAAGAAAAGAGCACGAGACCAATCCAATTGCATCGTGGGGTAAGACAGGGAGATGTTATATTTCCGAAACTATTTACCAATGCATTGTAAGACGTCTTCAAAACGCTCGATTGGAATGGACGGGGAATCAATATCAATGGCCGCTACGTCTCACATCTGCGGTTTGCAGACGACATAGTCATCCTGACGGAATCTCTGCATGCTGAAGAGTGTTGATGATTCTTCAAAACGAGTGGAACTAAAGATGAACATCGAAAAAACGAAAATAATGCATAATAGGTATGTATCTCCGAGTCCCGTAACTGAGCTGCTATCGGGGTTGTGCAAGAATGTATTCTTAGTTCATCACCACACAGCGATATTTTTATGATCAATATGAATGATATATACATGAAACTTCTTTTTAAGTCATTCCAATTTCAAATTTATTCAATTCTGTTTAGAAGTTATGACGGACACGAAAAACATATAAACAATGCTACAACATGCCTATTACTAGTCTAATCCACATATATTATTTTTTTCTAAACCAGAAACAGTTCAATATCACTTTTTTTAATTATATTTATTATTATTTAAAACGCGTCATAAATATTTAATTTTTAAGAAAAAGATCACCGATTTCAATGTACGTAAATCATAATAAAGCTGTATCCTTATGCATACCTTAAATTGTTTATTTCATAAATTTTCTTAATGTTGTGTTGAAATATACTTAGCTATAACAATCATTCCGCGATTTATGTAAAATAATATAATAGCGTAAATGTGTAGTAAACAAAATCGTTAAGTATGAACATAAATATATACGTCTATCAGTAATAAAATATGCTCTTTTGCTACTGACAAAAAATAATAAAAACAGTAAAAAACATTAAATATAATAAATTAAATTACAAGTCTTATCAAAAACAGATTTATGTTAATTTAAGTATTCATTAACACTATAATAACACTTTTTCATAAGTAGATTTTAATTTAGTTTTGAAAATGGATCTAGCATCTTTGAGCTACGTCCACTCCCTTTAACACTTAGGCTGTACTGCGCATATTTACATACTGCTTGCGATTGATCACATTGATGCTCAATTTTGCGTGAAAAAATACGGTATATACCAGAACTGAACCCGCTGAGAGTCGTGTTAGGTGGCTACTTTAATTCCTTACTATATCCGTTCCCAATTTTGAGGTGACACTGTAGCAAAAGCAGAATACCTGCTAAACAAGAAGCGCAATGCCCCATGCGTCATCACATTGACATGACATCTCCGTGTGGAACGAAAAGAAAGAATTAATTGAGAAGACTAAAAATCATCACCATTATGCCTCGATCACGTAGCAGTAGTGAAAGCGACTGCTGTGCTTGAGGTTTCGGGTTCGATGCCCGGGTCGAACCAAATGTTTGTATGATCTGCAAATATTTGTTTCGGAGTTTGGGTATTTTTTATGTATAATATGTATGTTTACAAAAAAGAAAAGTATATAAGTATTCTATCCGTCAGTCTAGTTATTATAGTGCAAGCTCTGCTTAGTTTGAAAGTAGATGGTGTTGTGTGGTGTGGCGATTCATCCCGACGGGGTCACAAACTACGGTAAAACAACAGCACTGCAAAAGAGAAAGAAAACTTGACGCGGCTTGTCTGGCCTATATCAACTTGTCTGACCAATTTAGTACAGTAGGCTAAATCCTCCTTTCTAAGAAGAGGTCTATGCCCAGCAATGGATTATTTAAGGCTCGTGATGTGATCTGATGCTGTGTCTTTGGTATCTAAATCGCGATACACTAACTTTTAATACATTATGTTTGTGTTAACTCTAAAGAAATTGAAAATCAATGCTCCATTATCATTTGCATGATTTCTCAAACATTCAATATCTTCACGTAATACACATTCAGGCATCAAATTTCTTAAAACGAAGAAAATGTCAACTTGAACTGGTCAATCGAGTATTGTCAACATAGCACAGACTATATAAAACACGTTGGAAAGGAAAAGATTGTAACGCAAGGTAGAACAATCTGTATATTGTATGAGGAATATAATAGATTTTACTAAGTGATAATAACAGACGAAAAAAACCCATGACTCTCATCTGGTATTTTTAACTAATAACGTTATGAGGTATTTCCGATGTATTCTGTGATTGTTTAAATGTTTAGTTCTAGATGAGATTTATTTACGTTAAAAAGTTTCTAAAAAGTTTACAATCCATAGCAAGCTTAAGAATGGTAAGGTTTAGCATGTGTCTTCGCTAATATTACACAGCTGAAGTTATGCTTCTGTTTGTTTAGTTGAACGCGCCAATCTCAGAAACTACTAATTCGAATTGAAAAATTCTTTCAGTGTTGCAAGGAAGGTTTATAGGCTAAAAAACATAAAAATCTTGCAATTACGAGGTAAATTTATTCATTTTAACACAAACGTAGTAGCGCTGATCAGCTAATCGCATTACCTACAACATGTTAAGATTAGAACATCAAATGTTCAAAATTCTTACCTCTATATTATCAAACTTAGTAAGAAGTATAAAACAATGGTTATTCAGGTGGCTTTTCAGTGTGGTCGGTGTCTCGCTGTGGTCGGCAAGTCTCGGTGGGCATTGGTATCGCAGTCTCTCCAGCCAGGTACTTTGCGCTCGCCTAATAAGGCTTTCCTCAGCTAAGTACCGCATTCGCATACGGAAGTCGTTTACCTCAGAACTTCGGATGTTGTCGAATTCATTTAGACCTGGTGAAGATAAAACTAACATTTTGCAGGTATTTATGCACAGAATACCTATTTGAGTATTAACATTAATGGTACATTATGACTTCAGTTTGAAAAAGAGTTTCGGACATAAAAGTCTGATTCGTCTATGGCTTTTGAAAGAAGCGTTCTCATTGTTTTTTCCAAAAATTTTTGTTCACCTTTCAATTGTGCGTTGCCAACACTAGACTAGTACTACTATATATTTAGTGGCAATACAATTACAGCTTATTGCTCGATAAAAGAGAAAAATGTATACTAGCATCTCGATCTTACAGTCAGCTGTTGGAAAACACTATTTAAGAGGTCCAGGAATTATAGTTATAGACAACCAGATGGATCGTTTTGACGGACTCGTACCGACTAAAAATAGTACCCTAGAAAGGAAACTCTTGGTACCCCAATGGACCACGGGCCACCTGCGACTTGTAAATAACCCAATCGTGTGGGGTACCAACATACCACACCCCTAGTTTTTTTAGAAATTATACTGTTTAATTTTTTTAGCTATGTATACAGTAGATAGTTTTCTAATAAATTAAGATGGGTAGTCATAGCTCAAGTAACCATTTAATGAGCCATTAAGCGCTAGAAATGGTTGGCAAGAACTAATAGTTTCAAATTAGATAAAATTGTGTTTTTCTAACACAAACCTATCACAAACAAAATAGATGACGTCAGATCATTGTTATCTATTGAACCCTGATAGGCAATAGATAAAACTTCACTCTACATCCATGCTATATAAGGACGGAAACTGCATACACACATTTAAATATATTACTGTATGATGATGTAAGGTCAACAGCCTTAATATAAGTAAACTTAATGGCCCATTTTTCATAAGCAGTACAAATTTTTGACACGATAATTATTCAACTAGAAGCTGCTACTTCTTCGTAATTATTTTTTGGAAAACAGAACATATGAAAACTATATCCAGACAGCAAGTTTGCAATAAGGGAATAAAAATCGATAATTCTTTTTAAGTAACACGTGATAAACCAAGGCAAATGGCTAAATGATATTCAAGAAAAGAAACTGCTAAACCACCAGATATCACATTACAAATGATCTTTTTGAGACTGCAGACCTATTGATGTGCGGTTGACAGTCATCATGATAATCGTGTGAGCCTTATACTGACACAATCACTGTCATGCCTTTCACCTCTAGCCTCTAGGGCTAGTGTGGATCACCATACTGCATTGTCTGCATTTGCAATGATTATGGTGACCACAACCCTTGGATTCTATTCATGCTTTGCATCAGGCAAAGAGTTACTTTGGCAGGTTCTTCATTTAGAGACAAAAATACCAAGTGTTACAATATTCTCCTCCTCATGGTATAAGAAAGCATTTACTTGTATAAATACTAGTGAGGCCCAAGATACATCTGCATACATAGTAAATAAAACACTGTTTGACATTCCTAAAGCTAACTGTCGTGTTGAGCTTACAACAAATAACTATAACAAGTAGAAGTAACATTACAGTTCTACTAGTTACAAGAGACTGCCACAGAGATTTAGCCCAAAATTGTTACAGTACAGTCTCTATAGGCAAATTCTGTTTTTAGTAACTGATAACTTTTAATACTAGATTTCAAAAATTTTATTAGTTTCTATTACAGCAGGTTTTAATGAATATCAACACCTGTTTATATAATGTGCATTTCCACATTTCAGAAAAAAAAAACCAAAACATGTATGGAAATAGCATCAAAAACCAGAATCTACATCCACAAGGAGAGCTTTAGTTTTTATAATACTAGCTTTTGCTTCTTAGCAGCTTCGCTAGCGTAGAATTTGGTCTGCTACATTAAGATTCGTAACAGACCATTGAAAATATTGTTTTTAAATAAAGGGTATCCTACGTTACTTCTAATACCTCCAAGAACATGTGTACATAATTTCATGATGATCAGTTGTGTAGAATTCGCGTGAAACCGTAACAAACAAACTTACATTCGCATTTATAATATTAGTAGGGATGTGCATAAATAACTTGGTCTTCTAGCAGCAAATACTACTACTAAAAATAGTGGATTACAATGTGATTTAATTATAAAGCAGTTACTCTTTTATTTTAAGAAAAAAGATGCTTAATAATTATATAGGACACAAAATTTCTAAGTAAAGGTAACCACTTTTTGTAGGGAAAAAACAGCATTGCAAGACTTTTTTTTATGTTTTTACATGTAAAACATAATAAACTATTTGTGTATCATGTTTCTGTTGAGAACAAACTACTATTAACATAAACTACATGCGTCTTTGTTATAAATGTTATTTCTTCACAACAAAGAGTCATAATTTATGTGCTTAACATATCTTAGATAACAGTCAACCAAATATGAAAGGAAGAATTGTTTGTTTACAGTATGGGAAAACACATAAATATTATAATTAATTGGGCTTGTGATTACATCCTGATTAATTAAATGTTGATCGAGTTTATTAGTTAATGTGTTAAGTAACTCACGTTTTCCAATTAGATGGCTAATGTGTGTGTTTAACAGCTGTTCTCCGGGCCTTTCAAAAGATCTTTTCACAATGATAAACACACCACATACAGGTTTAATATCACGGATTCGCTTTGATTCATCTTCAATCTCTTCAGCTACAGCGAGCGAATTGACAAATTGGAACACATAACTTGACATCTCATGCAACATCCCAAACAAGGGATAGTTGACAGCCCTCTCCCATAAATCCTGTGAAAGATATTAATTACTTTTTTTGTTTTTCAATCATAGATATTTTCCAAAATGATTTTTATATGTATTTTAACTTCACATATAAAATAAATATGATTGTTTTCTTTAAATAATTATTTGTCCTGGGTAGGAATTGAAAACATGACCTCTAATTTAGCAGTCAGTCACTGACCACTAGGTCAACAGACCATGACAAAACATAAATATCTTAGTTATCTCTTTTCACACTATTAAAAATATAGTAATAATAATGTGAAAAGACAATAAGAATTTTGTTGGCAGTCAAAGAATCAATTTAAAATTGATCAAAATATACACAGTAGTTAAAGATGTCACATGTTGCTTAAAAATGAGTATGAAAGGTTGTAAACTGATAAGTGATACTTTTAAATTAACTATAATAATTTGATCCAACAATTATTGGTATTTAAAAGGAGAAAACAACAACCTGAATCTGAATATTTTTTGAAATTCAGACCCATATAATGTGTATTTAATTTTAAGTGATCAACTACTGTAATTTCCATCATTCAAAGTAACAATCAGGTTAAAATTTGTTTTGATTCCCTATTAGGACCATTATTGTTTCTTTAGGTGTTACACATATTAGTTGGTACAATACAAACCATTTTATTTAAATGAAGACTCAAAGAATATATTGACTTTTGTATTTTTTACACAAGAATAAACAATTAAGAGTATCTTTTTTATTAGTGTTCCAGTTGAATATAACTACTGTTTCCTATGTTAACACTTAATAAACAGGAATATTTCTATACTGATGGCTATTTAGCTATCTGCTAAAAGTAAAACCCAGAGAGTACATAGGGTTCCTATCAAGAACTTAGGGCTCCGAGCCAACCACACCTGCAAGTTGTGCACTTGATGATCGACAGAAAAGGTTGTGGCAAACAGATAATCTCAATTACCAGCAATAGACTTGCCACATGTGATGTTAGATCAAAAAATTGATGAAAAGTGGTCACTTCATATGCTTCTGCCAACCCCTCTGGGAAACAGGCATTATTATGTATATTTATGTCTGTTAAAACTAACAAAAATTTGCTCCATTTCTAAAGCATCAACCAGCCTAATTTTTCTAAACTGCCGTTCTAGGAAACTATAAAAATGAAACTACAGGATGAAGAAATGTTCATGATAATGTTTACAATGTAAACAACTTTCTAAATGTACATAACTAATATATCTCTGTAAACATGTTACTCAATATTTTGACCCACTTTCCCAAAATGCAATCAAAACAATGTCGGCGAATGACTCACGCAAGGGTAAAGGAGTACGAACACCTAGCAGGCACTTACCACTTTAACATCCTGGATAGTGGCATCCCAATTAATCCTCACGGGAATGTAAACTGAGTTTGGTAATAAACATGTGAGCTCTACGAGCTCCGACGGCGATGTCGTCCAGTAGTCGTACGTAAACGGACAACTAGGCGCAGGAACCATTGTTTAATATTATTTTCCCAGGTTACTCAAATTACCCCCGCGACATTTTACAAACTTTCACTAATAACTTCACGTCTGCAGTGACCCGGTCACTGTCTGTAACTGAAAATAATACACAAACTACATTAGTCACTGTTGTTGAAATCGCACTGATGTTGAATCATAGCATTTCCTGGTATTTTATGAGGAGCAAATCGCCATTCGAAACGAAATTGTCGACGATAATGTTACACAAAACAATATTAAAACATATACGTGTAGATATACTTAATTATTTACCATCACATAAAATGTTCACATAATTTATAAAATGGCATGTACGATTTAAAATTAGTAAAATAGGTATGTTTTTGTGAAACAGTAAATAAAGATTACGTGCAACAAACTATGATCGCTGTAGTTTGTCTATGGTTTTAAATTGCATTTTATGTCTCTGTCATTAGCAGGCTTTTGGAAATATATTTTTTCAAAACACACAACGTTTGTATACAGAATAGTAAATTTGAATTTTTTTTGTTTAATCATGTAATGTGTGTATTACAAATTGCATTGAAACTTAAAATAGTTCAACAAAACAGTCAGCGCCCCAAAACTAAAACTAAAGTATTAAAATGAGGACGATAAGAAAAAGAAAGGTAACTAACTCCGTACAAACGAAATATTCAAAATGTTGAAAATAAAACTAATGTATATGACAATCTTACTTCGAAATCGTATATCTGTGTTCTGTTTACGGAAAGGCCTTTTTAAAGAGTTATGTTTAACTACGTCTACCATATTGCTTCAAACGTGTTCAATAGTGGATTCTAAATAAAAGATACTCGTATATGGAATTCCAGAACATATCAGGATTCTGAAAAGATTCTTTCCAGAAATATTTCTTTATGCATAAGATGGACCACGAATTAGTTAATATTTGAAAAATTGTATAAAAAAACCATTTGATACACTATAAAAATTGTTTATTTTCAAGAAAGCTAATTAGTTGGAATTTATTTTTTAAAAATTACTTCCTCTAAATGACTACTGTTTCGACCTTTGCACTTTTCTAAGTAAGCACCGAAATTTTCGAATATTCGTCGGCAAAGAGACGGTCTCGTGGTCTCTAAGAGACCGCCGACATCTCTTCGCTGATTTTTTCTTTTAGTTAACGTACTTGGTTTAAATCAGTTTTTCCAGAAGTATGTCTTTGACTACCGGCAGGGACTCATTGGATGTGTGATAATTGTAGATAGTAAATTCCAGAAGCGTCGGTCCCAAGAACTGCCGTAACATGTGTACGCAACCGTGTTTGCGTGGGTTGTTAAATTCAAATCTTAATGAAGTCTTAGCCCACCCTATAGTAACAGATTAAATACGTTTTGAATAATGACATCAAGAAATTTCTGAACGTAGTCATTAATTGTGACATGATTATAGAAAACCCCAAATTCAAGGTTATCAGCAGGTATGATTCTGTAACGATAGGTATAATGTATTGTCTTATATCCCATATTCCTTGGATAGGTCAAAATGCGTCCATAACAAGTCTCAACCTGTGAAGTTTTAAAATCATTTAGGCAATTATTTTAAAAAACTTATCAATAAACGGTGAACATACTCATACCACATCCATAGACTAATTAACACACATTTTTACATTAGTACTTGTTGACTAAAAGTTGCTAAGTAGTGCACACGAACGAGTGTACATGAAGACATTATCGCATTGTTAATGTAGTATTACATGTAGTGTAACCCGACCCTTCCCCGTGTATACTTCGTTAACCATAACTGGCGTAATTTAACTCGAGTGATTCACAACTTTTTTTTACATGTAAAGAAACATCTTTTAAGCAACTTGGTGTAAAACAACTAATTTATCGAAAATTCTAGTTAGAGTAGTATAAATTCTTGGTGTCAAATATCTACGGACAGTGACAACCCTGCTTGGCAAATTATTTAGAAAGATATATAGTATCCTGCACCGTATCACTGAGTCTGATAGTGTCTCGTCCCATAATATTGAAATAGAGTATGAGTACTATTTTGGTGGTATAATAAAAACATCTAATTACTCAACTTTTTACTGGTACTCAATCATACTCTAATTTACTTATGAAAAAGTTTTTATTAACATTCGATACTTATAAGTCATGGTAAGATGAAAAAGAAAAAGTATTATGCAAGTGTATAAAAACGTCTAAACGACATTAGTACCTATAAATATAGTTCATTGATTTTGAATATTATTGGTTGTACAACAAATAAATATGTTGAAATCACATCTAGCTATACATAAAAATGATAACGAAGAGGAAGAAGAAGAAGAAGATACGAAAAAAATAGAGGAAGAAGAGAAATCAGTAGCAGTGGAACGTGAGCCCATCTTTATTGATTCTGAAAAGAGATATCTAAAGAAGTCTGAGGTCAGCGTCCGCCTAAGTTTCCTGGGGAAAACAGCTGACGGCGACGGGTAAATTTACGAATGATGCTGCCATATCATAATATTTAGAATATTTAGAAGTCACGTTAAATCAATTGGTGCATTGAACACATTGTAGTTACATACTCATATTATTGTAAAAAAATAAAAATAGATTCTAGACTTTCTCATAGCAACGAAGTTGAGAGTTTCGTGTTGAAGAGAGTATCCTAAGAATACTTTTAAATTTCACAAAATTTGGTTTTGTCCACAGGTATACATACCTAAAAGCAACGCTTACTGGAATGGGTTTAACTCATATTGATGCAATAACAAGCTTCAAACATCTTCAGTTTCTTGATCTATCAAACAACAATCTGCAACTACACGAATTACAAGTTGTCGCCAAATTACCTTATTTAGTTCTACTACAAGCAGACAAAAACAAACTGCATGGAGTAGAATTATTACGCATGCCATATCTTCAAGTTCTTATCTTGAATAACAATGATATAACTACGGTGCACGATGTATTTCAACCAGAACTCAGTACTTTAGAAGTCGGTTTTAATAAAATACAAAAATTGCATTTCACCAATGCCATGCCGAACATTAAATGTTTGGACTGCCGAAATAATCAAATAATAGATATTGCAGATTTAAATTTTCCAATGTTAGACAGTTTATATTTATCGCATAACAATATAGTATCGTTAGTGGGGCTAGAAAGACTTGTTAATTTAAGAATACTTCATGTGCGAAATAATCCAATCCGGCTGTTAGACGGTTTCCATGAAGATCAAACGAAGCTAGTTTATGTTAATTTACGAAATTGCAAAGTAACAACATTTAGACAAGTAAAGAAATTGCGGGTAAGTTTATCTAATTGTCATTGTTAGAATCTGTAGAAATAAGTATTTTTGAATGTTAGATAAAACACGAAAATACTGAAGCGAACTGAAGTCTAGTTTGTGTAAATTTGAATGTACATTTACTTCTTTCGTTAACATTTTCAAAGTGTAGGTATAACCAACTGATAGCGGCCTGGATGAAACGTGGCAAGCTCGAGTGATCTCTATTCCGATAGGAAATGGCAGGTATTCTGCCATTACGTGGTTGTTTCAGTAGTTTTATATATATTATATTTTAAATAGACAACATCCGTATTGGAGCTATAAGTTAACCCATGTTAAATCTGGATAGAACACATGCACATACTCCATACTCATTAATTAAAAGAAAACAGAACTGAACTGTAATTTAGTCTGGTAACAAAGAGTAGAAGACATGGTCTGGTTTGAGAAATCCTGTCGTTCTCCTAATCATAAGAAACACGTGCTAAAACAGAGAAGAACAAAATGTAGACAGATGTCTCTTAGAGAGAATATTAATAATAAGCAACAATCTCTTTGAGGTAGGCCCCAAAGAGTTATTGCGACCACGGCTTTATTTTTACCTTCTAGGTATTGAAGGAAATTGAAACACTTATACTAAAAGGTACTCCATTCATGGGAGGAACGGGTGAAGAAGATGTAGGGGGAGGCGGCGAAGAGGATGACAATGAACTTCGTGTGGAAATATTGGCAGCATTGCCACGATTAAAAAGAATAAATAAAGGAATTATAACACCTGAAGAAAGGTAGGTCGGCTGAAGAAAGCAAAAGAATTAAGGTCTCATAAAAGACTGATTCTGTGCATAATGTTAAAGTTTTGTTGTTACAGAGAAGAAGCAAAGACTTTGATGCTGCAATGGCTTGAAGATGGTGAAAAAGATGAAGAAGAAATAGAAGACGAAATAACAAATGAGGAAGATGATAGTCAACCATGAGAAAAAACATATATATATTGACCAAATTACGAGTAGCATGAAATCATCATTACCTCGCAAAGCTTAATAAACTTAATATATATATATATGATTTTCAAACGATTTTGAAGAAATATTTTTATCAATATAAGTTTTTATGTTTCTTTTAATTCAGGTAAATAGAATTGTTTCACGTACACTATCATAGCCAGCACTTGTATAGGAATCTTATTGAAACTCGATACCAAAACTGTTAAGAGTGGAGTAAATATTTGGGTTTTTTTACGAATCGATATTGTAAAATGAAGAATTCAGTATGCTTAATAAGTACCTATCCACCCAAACTTTTACATTTAAATTTGTAGCGTAGATTTAGATTCACTCTTTAAGGTAGCAGAGCCAGACTGATTTCAGCACGAATGGGCCGGCTCAACCGGAGTAGTACTATCCTCTAGCAGTAGACCGACCGAAAGGGACAGCTTCCATGCTGTCACTTTTCGTTGGTGAGTGCGTGACCGGAGGCCCATTGACGCAGGAGTGACAGTTAGTGTCCTAAGTGTTACTTTAGTTACGTCACCAAGCGGGGTGTGAAGAAATATTTTACTATTTTTATTATAGGCCACCATACTATGGGTCACTATACTACTTTGTCTGCATACACAATGAGTATGGTGAGGACAACTCCTCGATTCTATTCATACTTTCCATCAGGCAGAGTAGTCAAGTAATAAGGTAAGTAGTAGGCAAGCACTATATTGGTATTAAGTATATTCTATTTTTACTTAACTTAAATGTTTTCGATCTTCTCTTGTTTCACAAAAAAATCTTTTTCTCCATAACAAGTGTCAAGAACTCGAGTCATATCATATTCACTTGTTTTAGCGGTATTAATTTTTATTATATTTTTTTTACATCAAAATTTTTAAATAACAGGTAATAATAATGAAAAAAAAATGCTCTTAGAGATATCACGCATGTTGTCAACGGATCCTTCGAAAAAAAACCTAACACGAGAGTTGCAAAACCGAATGTTTTGTTTTAGCAAGTCAACCATTTGTATATCGTACATTTTGACATGATCATTCGTTCACAATATTTAATTTTTCTTTGTGTGGGGCAGAAGTAGGAAATCAATAGAATCGAGATGAATGTGGTTCAAAGCATTTTTTTTTGCAAAAAAACTCATAAATGTTAGTAAATAGGATGTTATAATGCATAGAGTTAAATGTATAAAGGAGCAAACTTCATTACCACATGTCGTAAAATTATAGCCATTTTAAACTCTAACTAGGTACCTTTGACACCGCGTCACCTACCGACTTACACAGATACTCACCGGGCATGGTTGCTTCGGTGAGTATCTGCATAGGATCGGACGCGAGGAGACGGCATAATGCCACCACTGCGCAGCCGACTGGGACTCCGCCCAGCATACGCTGGAGGACTGCCCCGCGTGGGCATCTGAACGCGGAGTCCTAGTCGATGAAATAGGACGAGATCTGACACCGCCAGCAATCGTTGCTGCCATGCTGGCGGGTGAGGAAAGTTGGGCCGCAGTGGTCTCTTTCTGCGAAGCTGTTATGCTCCAGAAAGAGACCGCTGAACGGGATCGGGAGAGGGCCGATCCCGAGCGAAGAAGACGTCGGCGGCGTTATGAACCGTCGACGGGACCGCGAGCCGCCAGAGAGTGGGGACCTCTGGTGGCGGATTAGTTGCTGCGGTCGGCGATAGGTTAATTTGTTGCGGCCTAGTCGCAAAAATGCGATCGGGCCCCAACAAATTATAAAAACCGAATTGATAGGTGGGGAAGCCTTTGTGGCCTCCCCAGGATAGGGTCTGACTAGGCGCGGCGTCAATTTTGGAGGGGACCTGAAATAATATGGTCCGGGTCCCCTTCAGAGAAGGACGCCTGAGACCGGCCGCCGGGGTGGTTTTTAGTGGAAACACCACATACTCCTGGCTCCTGCTTCCCGAGGAGCCGGAGATCCGAAGGGATTATCCAACCCGACAACAAAAAAAAAAAAAGGTACCTTTGACACAATTAGATCATTTGGAAGTGAACATACGTATGTCTCACATACACGTGTCGCAAGAATAATACTGTCGTTATAATTAGACAAAGACAGTATAAATATTACGATATCGGACCAGTGTTAACTAGCGTATGAAACTTTACCCATTAAAATCGACAAAAAGATTTTAAAAATTCTGTATAAATATTTAAGTTAATGATAATATTGGTTATAGATTGCAATTATCAACTTTTTATTTCGATTATAGCTTATTTTGTCTTAATCTCAATACACAACATATTTACTTGTGAAAAATATTTCTGCATGATATATGACAGTTTTGTGACAGATTGTTGTTGTCATCTGTCACTACGTGTGGTTACCGGTACCTCGGTCTTGGTTTGCGCACGACACATTCAACTACATTGAACACTAAACTGACGTTTGCTTTGATCAAGATTAAGTTCTTGATTGCAGTGACAACATTATTGGTCCGTAATTACTAATCTAATGTAATATAGATCAATGATATAGTGAACGTAAAATCTATATATTTTCGCACTCTTGACACAGGTACTTTAAAAAGCCCAGTCGAAACCAAAATAAGTTAAACGAAGTGGTGTGAGTGACTTAGCAACACTACGAGTAGAGTAACTCTAAATTTAAAAAAATCCTACGATCTTTGCGAACGCATCCTAACCTAGAAGCAAAACTCGTGACACAGCTCAAGTTGGGTAGTTATTGGTAATCGATAAGTGTTTTTGAAAGAGGTATGCGAAAAATAAAATGTTTGAGCATTCTGTAAAAGTACCCCGACATTACAAAGCAGCTGCTAATATTTTAAAGAAAGTTTGTTCTGAAGGTGGAAGTATTAAAACGTTGCTATACGACAATAAACTTCGACATTTTGTAAGTATTTACAAACAGAATTCTATTTATTTAATTAAAATATGTTTAGGTGCCTGTTCAATCCTTAGTTTATCATATTTACAGAATGTAAGCTCGCTATACGCATTGGTAACTACAGCAGTCAGAAATACACGGGCCCTTACACGTCTATTTTCCGAATTACAATTATTAGAGAAAGAGCCCCGCCTTGATCCATGGCTTGCCCGTATTCTAACAACAGAAATCCTGTTGGGCAAAAAATCATTACCTGGTCACAGCAAGCCGGAGCAAACATTACTTGCTTATAAAGAACAGATTGAAAATTTCCCAAATAAACATCCAGAGCTCTTCGATTTTAAAGGTAATTTTATTTTCAATTCTTTTTTTTTCAGGTATAACACTGCCATAGACTAGACACAATGGCTGAAGCAGACGAAGGTCCCTTAATGTCTAAACAAACAAAACAGGCTGTCTTAGTGTTAGCAAATTTGTTTATGTATAGTATCGCAATGTTCACCCTTCCATTTATTGCGTTCTTTGGTGTACGGCATGCACTCGCAGAGTATTACTATTTAGATACATTTACAGTGAATACATGGTCTGTTGTTGCTGCAGTTGTAGTAGTGAACACGATTATATTGGCATATGTTTATAAAGCTTATCATGAGAAAGAATATGATGAGCATGGGAATGAGATAGATCAGCATAAATATGAACCGGCACATGTGCAGTCTCCTTCAACCGAGAAGAGTAGTCTAAACTTAAAAGAAGATTGATATATTTATACTTATTTACATTCCTATTGTGTTTAAATTTTCGCTTATAAGTTAAAACTAATGTCATGGTTCAAAGTATTATACTTACTAAAATATTAACTACACATTTCTTTTATAACTGATAGAAGGGCTACCACCCCTTTTTACCCATTTTTCTATTGCAGCAAGTATCATTTTCATGATGTTTTCAATTAGTTTGGTCTCATTTTTCCCAGTTTACAATAAGAGTTTTTCGAGTTTCTTTATTTTTCATCATATTAAAATAACCATAATAAAAGTAATGCATAGTAAATGTAAATAGTATAAATGACTGTTATATGAGAAATTAACAGTATAAACTCATTACTTACGTTATTAGGATTAGTACTCAAAATGAGCAACATGCTCAATTGTCAAACAAATAGCAATAAACATTATTTTAATTTATTTATTTTTATTATTATTCACTACTGTGATTTGAATGCCAAGTGACCCTTCTATATGTGTGCCTTATTCAGCAATGTGTGCTGGAAATTATTAAAAGCCAGTTGGTATATCACCAAAAGATGATTAAGTGGAGTTTCTTTTTCTTAATCCTGCCTGTCTTTGACCCTTAAACACAATTTAGTTTATTATATTCCTACAAACCACTTTCCTTCTATGGTTCATAAACCTGTTCGTAACTTACTGTCTAGCCTGTGGGTCTACTGGTTAGTAACTGCTAAACTAGAGGTGGGTACTGAACAAATAATTTTGTGATGAGGACAATCATTTGTTTGGTGGGTGGGTGTAATTTATTTATGATATGTTAGTATGCCAGTGTTATACATATAATAAATAAGTATGTTTATCAGCACTCAAGTTCCCATAGTACATATTCTGCCAAGTTTGGGATCTTCATACAAATGATCTGTCACCTGTCATGTTTAGGCAAGCACATGGCTATTATTGAGGAATGAAGATGCACTACAGTTCACCATTCTACTATGTAGGTACTGAGCATATGAAAGAGACCTAGATATTAGTAGCTGTTCTGTGGTCCTGAGGTATAAGTAAACCCACCAACCCACAAATAAAATTATCGTTTGAAGTTGTGTTGTGCTGTTGAAGTATGGTTTATCTGTTCACCACTATTTAAAGAAGAGTTCATAGGTAGACTAGCTATTGCTCACAGCTTTTCTCACTTGATTATCTTGATTTCATGGTTTTTACTTTCATCAACCAATGAGTTTCTATATAAACATTCATCTCTTATTTTTCCACTGCAGGGGTAAAACTCCCAGAATGCTTTCTTAGTGCAAAAATTACAAGTTTCTCATCTAGGATTTACCCATCTGAGGAAAAAGTCCTAGGAGAGCTGCTAGCTAAAGAGTATCTGGCACAAAGGGTTACTATGCAAGACATACCTAACCAACAGAATATTTCAAGTTAAAGACAATGATTGCACATTGTATTTCCACGAAATTCAAGCAAGAGTGACCCAAGGAACTGTTCTTGGGCTTGTCTTGCACTCTCTGTTTGACCTATAAAATGACCAGGAGTTCACAATTGCGACTTTTTAAAATAATAGTATGCTCACCGCAATGAAATGCCTGGCTGCTCACCTACACCACATTTACTCATAATTCAGACAACTGATTGCAGGATATATATATAAATATAAATCTGACGATCTGACGAATATGTATATTGGTTACCTAAAATAAACAATATATTAAATGTACGACTAAACTACCAAACTTAATATTATAATTGCAAAAGTTTTTTGAAGATGGGTACATGAATATTGATTACTCTTTCACGCAAAAACTACTGAACGAATTTAAATGAAACTATAGTAAGCTTTAGCTTATACATCAGAATGACACATAGGTCACAATTTATTAAGATTTTGTGTAATTTGATCGTAATATAATGATAAGTAGGAAAACAATTCTGCCCTTTGAGAACTATTTTGGCGTGCACTAGCTAAACTGTTGGTGCTACTTGACAGTAATATACTATGAGATTGGTATCTACTTTTTTACAGTAGTAGTCAGTACATTCTAAATAGTGAGCCATAAATTATTATTTATTTTTTTCTAATGAACTTTTTGGGGCATTTATCACATTTCTTAAATTTAAACATTTCTACATACACACCTGAATGTGACATTAAGGGGCTTCTCTGAGGAAACGCGGCATGGGGGTGAAGGGACGATCCAAGCAATGTTTTTAATGGATGTATGGATGCGAAAGCAGTTATGTCCGTTGCACTGATTTTATTGAACTTTGGCAAAGACATATTTGAGTTTTGAGGAAAGACATACTGATAGCCGACAACGCGGGCGGAGTCGAGGACAAAGCTAGTGTACGATAGGTTTAGAAGCATTTGTTACAAAAAAATTATTCCTTTCATTTTTTTATATGTATTATGGATAGGGCGTAGGCCAATGAACAGACAAGCCACCTGACGATAAGTGACTACCGCCGCTCATGTACACCCATGTGTGACGGTAGTCACTGCACATGGACACCTGCAACTTAAGGAACACATGTATAAACGTTGTCCTGTGGTGACACACCTTATGGTTGTATGCTTAATAGGTAGATATTGGTATAAGATTCATACAAGATCGTAGCTACCTTTCTTAGGTTGTCAGCTGATTTCGTAGGGAGCGCCCTATCTTTTGTTTCATCATCATCATTTAACAGTCCACGGCTGGACTATACCTCCCCGCCAGACCTATTGGGATTCAAATTTTCCCTCTCTTTGGAGTGTTGACCTTTAAATTTTGCACTTCTTACGACACCCATAGGATAAAAAGGAGTGATGATACTCCGTGTTTTTAATCCGTCAAACGGAGAAATCCTCTCATATCATGTTGAAAAAGTTTTTTACACTTTTAGTCCTCATTTGTCATCAATGCAACCACAATGTAATTTTTAATTTTGGTTACCCACTATGCGAAAATTACAGAGTGCCAAGATTCGTATAAATAAACTGTCACCAATCCCTGTCTGTTATACGAGTACAAGCGCCTTAGAATCGTAATGCGATGCACAAGAGGGTAGTATCGGCAGAAAACTATGCTATCGTGAGATCTTATTAACATCGAAGATAGATTTGAAGAGAGGTTAATATCTCAACGTTTACCGTATTAATACCTATATTCACTTTAAATAGAGCTACTTGTATTTACACATATCTGTAGTGGATAAAGATAAAAAGATGTTGCAATCGCACTTTTTAAAACAAAATCGACACAATTTTACCAGAAATATTTACTAAAATCGTACCTGTTAGAAATACTAATGCAGTCTGAAATCTTTCCGAAATGTAGTGTTAACTTCACGTTTCTTCTAATTTTAAAAATATTCAAATAAAACTTCTTGTGTCTCTTCCGTGTGGCTTTTTCCTGAAAGTTTATTTATTTATTTATTCATTTATTTATTTATTTATTCATTTATTTATTTATTTATCATGCACTTTATGTACATAGGGGAGACTGGGGACACTTGATCCCCCCTTTTGTTTTTTGACCATTATTTTGTAAATATTGATCCGATTTAAATTATTTTTGTACTAGAATACGTGAAATTTTATTAGCTATACTAAGTATAGTAGCTAATTATATCGGTACAAAAATAAAATAACCAGGCCACGAAAACTTCGTATAGGAAATGATATCAAGTGTCCCATATATATGTACGACTTGATCCCCACTATCTGGAACACTTGATCCTGGGAGGAACAAGTCACCCACATTTAGGGTCATATGATAGCAATACAGAATAAAATGAAAAAATATGTTGAAATTCTTTTTATTCTTGATTAATCATCATGAAAGTGATGTAAAAGTTAAATTAAATATAAATATTTTTTCTTAAAGTTAAACAGTCTTTCCTTTTCATCTATTAGCAATCATCTTTTCTCTCTTTATTTCTCAATATTAAATCTTCTTAATGATTTTGGAAACTTAATACTTATGACTCTCTTTGATGACGATTTTACTTTCGGATCTGGCAGTTTTTTCACTACTTGATATTTAGCAATTGAAGAAATATCCTCTTTAACCGGCCACTTAAACATTTTAGCATTAATTTTTTTAGCGAATTTAATAACATATCCATTTCGACTTTCACTCAGTGTTTGCCCAACATATCTATGAACGAGATTCTTTTGCGAGATTAGGTTCACCACAACCTAATCTCCAATGACAATAGAGATATTGGAGTCATCTTCATTTTCTGATTCACTACTGCTATACGAGACATCACTTTCATCAAACGCACTTAAAACTGATTCTGGCGATGGCGGTAGTTCTTCATCCTCTGACGTTGTCACTTCCTGTTCTTGTGAATTTAGGTTACGTTTTACAGCTCTTACTTTAACTTTGCGAATCTTCTTTTCTTTTTTCTGTTTTCTAGCTGCCCATTCATTCTCAATGGCCAGTTTTTCTGGTGTATCAGTTAAAATCCTAGTTTTACCTTTTTTTCTTCCCTTTCTAGAGCCTTTCCTCGGTCCTGCTTTTGGGTGTGGTCTTATTACTTCAGGACTTACAAATGCTGACGTGGAAGGTTTTGAAACGTCAATAATATGAGAATTGGCCTGTGTTTTAGGTCTATTGTTATTTCTTATCTGTCAAAGTCAAAGTCAAAGTCAAATTCATTTATTCATTTAGGTCACAAAAGACACTTATGAACGTCATAAAAAAAACAATAAAAGATGAAAGATGAACAATCTGTCGATTAAAATTACAGCTAGCTGGGTTCGCAGATTGTTCATGGTAGAGTGGTGAGAAAAGAACCCAGGAAAGAAACTCACCACCACTCTTTTAACTCAAAATCTTTTAAATATTAAACTAGCAGTTACATTCACAATCATAGGTCTTAAAAAAAGAGCAATTCATTTCCAAACATCTAAATCTGTGACATAGTCTGAAACTGAGTAATAAGCCTTTTTGGACAACCTCAGCTTAACAAATTTCTTAAATTTACTAATAGATAATAATACTATGTTGTTTGGTAATTTGTTATAAAATTGTATACATTGACCCACAAACGAATTCGATATTTTATGGAGCCTAGTAGTGTGCAAGGCAAGTTTATTTTTATTTCTTAAATTAAATTGATGGAGATCACTATTTTTCTTAAATTTACACAGATTTTTATGCACATACAAAAGATTCTCGTAAATGTATTGTGAGTGTAGTGTGAGAATGTTAATTTCTTTGAATCTGTTTCTTAGTGACTCACGCGGGCCCATCTTATAGATAGCCCTAATAGCTCGTTTCTGGAACACAAAGATTGAATCA
This sequence comes from Hypercompe scribonia, assembly GCA_949316085.1. Classification (NCBI taxonomy): domain Eukaryota; kingdom Metazoa; phylum Arthropoda; class Insecta; order Lepidoptera; family Erebidae; genus Hypercompe; species Hypercompe scribonia. The sequence continues at coordinate 4,820,597 of OX438972.1, read as the reverse complement.
ATATCAGAGGCACTGCCCCAAAGCAATAAACCATAGGACATAATGCTGTGAAAGTAACTGAAATAGACTAATCGCGCAGTATCAACATCCGTCAATTGACGAATCTTTCTCACAGCATAAGCTGCAGAACTAAGTCTACCAGATAACGTTTCTATATGTGGGCCCCATTGTAACCGTGAATCTAAAGTTATACCTAGGAAGACAGCCTTGTCTGTCAATTCCAGTTCCTCCCCGTTCATCAAAACACTAGTTTTTACTTGTTTAACATTCCTAGTATAAAATTTAACACATTTGGTTTTACTCCTGTTTAATAACAAGTTATTAGCGCAAAACCAAAGTACCATTTTAGAGAGAGCATTGTTTACATCGTCAATTACCGATTGCTGTCTGTTAACTTTAAATACTAAGGATGTGTCATCTGCAAACAACACTATCTCATGGTTATCCCTCACAAGATGAGGCAAGTCGTTGATGTACACAAGGAACAGAAATGGACCCAGAATAGACCCCTGGGGCAGCCCCTGTAAAGAACCAGCTCCACTCGGTCGGTTATTATTGGCAGAATTCACAAAGACATCTCTATTACTAAGTAATTTTGAGGGAGATTTTGTAGAATCATTTTCCTTTTCATTATCGGAAATATCGGGAGTCACATCGTTATCTGGAATTAGCACTGGTACAACTAGCGCAGCATTTTCTGCATTTATCATAAGGGCAGGTGAAGACAGCGCAGCATTTTCATCCGTTATTAAAAGCGCAGGTGGAACTGGTACAGTATTAATAGCATTCATCATCAGCGGAGATGGAGCTGGCATAGTATTTATTACAGAGTTAGGTGGAGCAATTAGCAGTGGTTCCTCATTGCTTATTGAAGGCACATCAATTACAGATTGATTAAGTAAAATAGATGGTGATGACGGTGAAGATATTACTTTCTCTGTTTCAGTTTGCACGTTTTCTCTGTCTGTAACGTAGGAGCTCAAATATTCGTCATCTATGAATATATCAGGGTTGTATGGGAAAATGCCAGTAACTGAGAAACTTTTCTGAATATTTCTGGGAGTCATTGCATTTGGGTAAGCACTGCCTAGACATCCAGCCAAATCATATATGGTTAATGGCCGCCCTGGATGACTAACCATCCAATTATCGCATGCAGTATTGTAATATGATTTCATCGCTCCAAATACTATTCGATCCAAAGGTTGTAATTTATGAGAGGTGTGTGGTGGTATAGTTAAGAGATGGATTCCATTATCTTTGCAGTAGTTTATAGAGTCATGGTAATATGTGACTCATGGTTGTCAAATATAATAAGACAAGGGCTGTCCTTATTGCATCTCACATACTTCTGAAAAAATTTTAGAAATAGCAGAAAGTTTTGTCCAGTCATCCATCCACTGGGATGTGGAGCTCCTTCAGTACCCGGTGGTCCACCATCTATCATTCGTTGCTGCCAGTTCTTACGTGGGAATATAATGAACGGTGGAAGGTGGTTACCTATAGCATTTATAGCTCCACATACCGTAACAAGTTGTCCACGTTCTCCAGATGTAACCTTTGACACTTGTTTAAGACCTCTACTTGCTACAATTTTTTTTGGCTTATGAACTGTGGTAATTCCAGTTTCGTCTACGTTCCAAATTTGGTCCAGACCAAAATTATATCGCTGCAATAAGCTTTTCAAATTTTCAAAGAAATGTTGAACATTGTGTCTGTTAAAAGCTGTGGCGCGAGACAAGTTAGTGGCTTCGGGTACACGTAATGACAACTCTTTGTGACGATTCATAAAACCGTAGAACCAATCATAAGATGCTGTTTCCTGATCAATCCATTTTCGTGGTATTTTTTTATTATTTTCAGCAGCATATTGAAATGCGAGGTCTCGTACATTCTTAGGAGTTAATCCGTGGTATAATTTACTGGCCACTATTAAATAATTAACAAGTTCTGTCTCTTCAGTTGACGAAAAAATTTGTGACTGGCGATAGTTTGGAGTGAAGTCAATATTTTCAGTCGTAGCATTTTTCTTCTTTCTAACATATCTTTTCAGTGTCATAACTGCTATTCCGTATCCTTTGGCAATACCAGGAATACTCTTACCCCCTATAACATCATTAACAGCCAACTCCAATATTTCCTTATCGATCAGTATTCTTTTTCTTGCACCTTCTCTTGTTTTATATACTCTAGGCATATTTAATCCTGAAATGACACTTGATCCGGTGGGATCATATCTCCCATGAGAAAGTGTACCATGTGTACCCAAGGTATGTTGAGATTATAAAAAAAGATTGTATAAAAATCAATCAATATTGACACTTTTGTATAAAACCGATGTTTAAACACATAGATAACGGCTAGTTTAAAAGTGATACATATCCAAAATAAGTTTATTATCTAATAATTAAATCAAAATGAAAACTTACAAAAAATATTTTTGTGCAACACGAAACACATAAATATCCGCCATTTGCACAACTGTCAAATTTTACAGGAGTGTCAAATTTAAAAATGGAGGACGACCCATAGGCTACAAATGTTGCCAGTCTAAAATTAAATAGAATTTACAGAAGCTTTGTAAATCCAGTGTATCTAGTCTCCCGTAAGGATCAAGTGTCCCCAGTTTCCCCTAGGCGGACTTAATGTCTAAGGCATTCTCTACCAGTCAACCTTTGGGTAAAAGTCATTCTTATTCAGCCTAAACGTAATATATAATTAATGTAATTGATATCGATTGATATACACTGATGTAATTGATTTATTTGTCTGATCCAGGGCCTCGCAGACCCAGATATGTACGTGTCAACACTCTCAAACTGTCCATTGAAGAGTTCATTTCGTGGTTTGAATATGAGGGATATGAGTTTGTCCCCTGTACGATAGGTACATACAATGACTATCTTAGGCAGGTACGAAATCTGACAGACAGCCAGTTCCTTCAAGACTATCACATCAAGAGCATCTTTGTATTTCATACGGACACGAAGTTTTATGCTCATGAGTTGTATACAGACGGGAGGATGTTTCTACAGGATAAGGTTAGTAGTGGTTCTTAAATACACATGTATATGTATTAATAGCGGGAAATTATGTATATACGGGAGGGGGGCGATAGGATTTAGCTAGGATGCTGAAAAATAAGAGTATCAAATTATGCAAAATGCTTTAGCAGAAAAAATGTGTGAGTGCACTTCACAACCAGAGTAGCTTAATATGTGTGTGTGAGAGAGATAGAGATTTAAATTCGTATATCGGTATCGGATGTAAGTGCAGAATGCAAATAAAAAAAGTAAAGTATAATGCGAATATTGTAAAAATGTGGGTAGTTGCATATTATAACAAAAATTAATTGTTTGTAAAAACGCACATGTTTTTGTAATCTTACATGTTCTAGTTTTCAAGACCTAATTCAGCTATGTTCACAAACAACTGCGGAAAAACAACATTAATACTCCATTTCGGGGGTCCATTATGAAATATATTATATTTCTCCATTTTCTGGTCGCGCAATTGCTGCATCGTCGCATTATGAAATATATTATCATTCAACCTTTAAAATCATACATGGTATCAACAAAATAAGCATTTTATGCATTTTGTCAGCAACACTTATTACTATTTCTTATATCCTATGAACTAAATCTACACGTTCTTCGGCATTTTTGCTATGTATTTAATCGTTGTAAATATTTCAGGCCTCAGCCTTAGCAGTGGAGTTACTTGCCCCGAAAATGGGAGCCACAATCCTCGATATGTGTGCCGCTCCCGGTATGAAGACCACACAAGTAGCTGCCTATGTCAATAATAGCGTAAGATAAATTATAATAAGTATTAAAACAAAGTCGACCTCTTTTTGATGGGCGATGACGTATATGGTTAATACACAACAGTTCAGTTCTCTTTTATACTCCATTTTGTTTTCGGATTTTCTTTTCAATTAATAAGTTTTATTTTACAAGTTTCACTAAGTTCACAAGTTTAAAATAAAGCCGATACGCACAATTTCGCCTGCGTGCCTACGCTTAACATGAGCGAATTTTTCTCGTTTATAAAAATAAATAAAAACATTAGAAATTGGCGGAGACAGGAGGGCAAACAAATACTTTAAGATCTGTATACTTAACATTTATATAAAAAAAATCATTCAAAATGGTTGACTCTTTTAGGAGTAATACGACAAAAACACCTTGACTTGTTATATTTCTATATAAATCAATTGCAAAATATTTCAGATTTCACTATAATAAAAATGGTTGTAGATGACTTGTAGGCGAGCAGCAGTTTACTAGCAATGTCAACAATCTCTTTTTTTACTTTCTAGGGTAAGCTGTACGCATGTGAAAGAGATCCCGAGAGGCAAAATACACTTCAGAACATCACCAAGTTAGCCGGCGCTCGCGTAGAAGTGATTGCTAAAGATGTTTTCGAAATTAAGAAAAGTATAATGGATGAAGTGGAGTACATCCTTTTGGATCCCAGTTGCTCAGGTTCAGGTAATTGGTTCAGGCTGCAAGCATTATTATTACTTATATTAAAGATATATTAATCGATGCGCATCACAGTACTAAATTACGTATATACGCGATTCATTTCACGTAATTTTCTAAGTGTTTTTTCTGGCTAATAAAATGAAATTTAAATACAATAAAAGAGTCTTTTCACTATACTATATTCTAAATTATGAAACTCCAACTTTAATAGTTTACGAGACATAGACATCGATCATATGATTTTAGACATTTTACAATATTATTAACAGAACAAAAAAATAGTTTTTTATGTGATCTATTTGTCTGTGTTATCTTAAATGACAGTCGTCGAATAAGTGTGAATATGTTTCAAAGATCTTTATCGCTAAAAAAAACTATCGTTAGTGAACCTAAAGAGTGTTTATTGTTGCGAATCTATGTACTAGACCTTTAATCGTGTAACGGCTTTTGATTGTTTTTTTTTTCATATACGATATTTATTGAAGGTATGGACTTGTACGACTACAAGGAAGCAGGGGCAGAAAAACTTGAAAAACTTACGGATTTGCAAGAGAAGTTACTAAGGCATGCTACGACTAACTTTCCTAGAGCCAAAAGAATAGTATATAGCACGTGCTCTTTGTTACCGGAGGAAAACGAAAGAGTAGTATCCAATGTAATAAAAGCTTCACAAGGTAAATGGCAAATTCAGTCTGTACGGGAATTACTAAACAACCAGTGGAACAACTTTGGTACAGGTGAAGCTAACAGTATAGCTACGAGGTGTTTGTACTCTAAACCAGAATCTGATTTAACGAAAGGTTTCTTTTTGGCTGTAATAGATAGAGATTCCAGAGACAGAAGTAAGTGTATGACTTCAATTTTGAGGGAAGAAGAAAAAATAGAAAGCAAAAAAATAAATGAAACATTAAAACAGGAAAAGAAAGAAAAAAGAAGAGAGTTAAAAGCTGTTAAACTTGCTGCACAAGCAAATAATATACAAGTTAAAGACGACTTTAAATGTGACATTCGAGAAGAAGATAAAACTGAAAGACACCAAGAAGGAGACGAGGCAATACTTAAAGTATACAATGATGATAAAAAACATTTAAAAAATGTTATTAATTTAGGCAAGAAGCATAGAAAAAAGAAGGAACGTAGAACTGATGACGACAGTCAATCATTAAACAATATTACCGATAATTTGAGTGAGTTACTCATGGAGGAAGAAGAAATTCCTAAGAAAAGAAGAAAGACCGATAAGCTTGAACAGATTAAGGAATGTGAACCTTACCCAGGGGATATTTCACTTAATAATGAATGTGGTGAAAAATTAACTAAAAAGAAGAAACGTAAAAGATATATCGATTTGAATGAAGTAACAGAGCCAACTCTAACAGAATCGAATTCAGCATTCAAAAAGAAGAAGCATAAAAAAATGGATATCGATGTAGCTGAATGATTCCTAAGTCTAACAAAAGTTTAAACGTTATAATTTAAAATTTAATATAATCAGATTAACAGAAACATGTATGTACCTTCATTTTCATACCAAATTGTCCCTACATTGTTTGGAGTTACTTCTATTTATGTTTCATCATCATCAACAGCCTTTTATAGTCCACTGCTGGACATAGGCCTCTCTTTAGCAAGGAGGTTTTGGCCTAATATACCACGCTGGCCAGACCAGTTGAATTAAGTTTGTTTCAAGTTTTATTTCTCTTTGTAATGATATTTTCCTGAATAGTTTGTTCTCTTAGTCGCCTCGCACAGCACCCACGGTAACACTATGTATTCTTAATCCGTCACCACACAGACAATATGTTTCATAGTTTTAAGCATTTGTGATGTTTTATTATTATTTTTTTATTAAAGTTAACACCACTATATATTTTTATATTTGATTGTTTATTAGTGTACAGTTCTTCCTGCCCCTATATGATTGACCTATTGAACAATTATATTAGACCGAGCTATCCCGATATATTAGACCGGGGCGTGCCGTGTACATAGCCCGGATGGGGCACGGATTTGAAACGTTAAATACATTTTGTTCTCATCCCTGTTCTGTCCGGGTCCATCTACTAACAAAGAATGCCGCCTTCGACGACCCGAATATGGCCTGGTATTATAAATTTTTCTTTACAAATTTTATCGTTTATCGTCGTCGTTATCCTATGTTTGTAGAGGAAACTACACTAAAAATAGAGAAAAAGGTTTAATACATTGAAAGAAAGTTTTATTATAATGTATTATCTAGTTATATAAATTTTATTTGAATATCATAAACAGAGATGCGATTTATTTGAAATACTTCTATTTAAAATGCAAATACAAAATGCAAAATACCTATTTTGTATTTTGTATTTGAATGCCTTCTAGTAAAAAACATTTTGTATTTTATTTGAAATACCTTTCGAGATATATTTTATGTTTTAAATATTCATTTCAAAATGCAAAATACTACTTTGTGATTAAGTTCAGCCAACATTACCAGTCAAACGAAATGAAATAAGGGAATGAAATAAATAAAAATATCATTTGGTTTGGTCAAAAGATATTTTATTTAGAAAAAGTATTTTGGAAATACCTATTTTACATTTTGAAATAGTAAAACGAAAAAGTAATTTGCATTCTGCATTTAAATGTTTTTTTAAACCATTTTTTACATCTCTGATCATAAAGCATTATTTGTACATAATTAGTAATAAAGTTCATTTAGAGGCGATTCATTAAGTTTCTGTGCATTTATATTCAGCCCTAAGTTTAGCGCCGCCGACTTCCGGATCATTCTAGTCCAAAATCTTGCCGAAAGAGATGGACTGCTCTGACCTCCTACATATGCTTGAGTTTAATGTTCCTTAAAGAAGCATCTACCTAATTTTGTACCTATAGTGCATGCGAAATATAGATCGAATTCGTTTGTGTTGGGAGCGAGTAGATTCTTTAACAAGTTATGTATATATAATATGTATTGTTCGATCCTTACACTGTCAAGAGATTCCGGCACGTGTCTTTTTTTCAACAAATTGGTAAGTTTTTATTTTTGCTTATATTTTTATTTTTGTTTTTTATTCATTATCGCACTTATATGGATTTAGCTTTGTGTTATTTAGTGATCCAGAAGCTCTATTAGCTTGTAATGTAACTACTCGCGGAAACCTGGACTGTTTTATATAAAACTGTTTATTGATTTCTTGTTGCTGTTGTTTGTCCAAAACTTTTATGAATTAATTCATTAAAATATTAAAATGTGGACCAGTGAATTTCAAGGTGTCGCCTTTTCGAGATGGTGTGTACGCGCATCGTATAAATTTACTCTCATCATTTTTCCGTAACACGCCAATAGAAGTATAACTTCAAAAGCAAATAAAAGATATTTATAGATATCTTCCTTAAGAATAATTGAATTACTTATTCAGATTACTATACAGATATCTGGCTGACTGTACCTTTTAGACGGGAGTGGGTGGAGATACTAAGTCGAAACTAATATTAAATATTTATGTCTGTATGTATGATAAGAAAGTTAGCTTCTAAATAGACACAATCCAAAGATACAGCCACTTAAAACTGCAGGTAAATTAATGCAGAGGTAAAACTTTCAAAAGGCGTCAATTTGTGGACATAACGCCTAAGTACAGAAAATTTATGTTTAGTATCGAGTTCTTATTGTAATAAGTATATGTTGTTGAAAGAGATAATGATGTTGTAATTAATAATTGCTTGATAATTGTATCACTAAAGTGCCATATAATATGGCAGTTTCTGTATGTACCCAGACCTTTATACCTATATTTAGGGTGTTTAACTCATAAACAACACATTATCTTAATATATATAAATAACGTGTCACGTTGTTTGTCCGCGACGGAATACTAAACTACTTAACCAATTTTAATCAAATTTCGCACACCGTCTGCAGTTTCTTCCAACTTGAAAGATAAGATAGTTTACATCTCAATTTAATAGTTTACTACAACGTAATATAACAACAAATTAAGGCACAGCAAGGCGTGGCCGGGTCTACTAGTAGAAAGAAATATAGTTTTGAAACTGCATAGAATCCAATTTGAGATACCATTGTAACAAATAGGTCATTAACCAATCATTAAGTAATTAAAATGTATTTAACGTACTTGACTTATCCTTAGACGCATATTAAAGGCTATTAATTAACTTGCCAATTGCGTTATTCGAAATCAAAAGTCCCACCCTAAAATTGTAAAAAATTTTCATTAAGTAAATATCTGGATTTTTTCAATTTTTCCATCTTTTAATGGAATGCATCGAATGGTCTATTTGGTATGTTTCATCGAGTTAATAGGAGTATCAGTTAGTTAAACAAGTCAAGTTCCTGAAATTTGTTTCGTTTCTTGAATTTGAACCGTAACAAGAACGATAAGTCTGCTCCCTCATCTTTCAGATGTCACTAAACACTTCATGGTTATGGATTTTTAAGTGTAATAAATAATTTTGTAAATTTTGTACTAAATACAAATTTTGTACAAAAAAATACTAGGACGAAATTGTTAATTGTTAAAAGGTGAACAATAAATTATGTAACCCTACATTGCTGCTTGACCCGGCACGCACTTGGCCTGGTTTTTATTTTTCAATTCGGTTGCCGTTTAGTTTTATTTTTTCAGTTTTACTAAACTGAAATATTATTGTAATAATATATTAGCTTCTACTAACATTTGCTTATAAATATTTATAACAATTAAAATCGAGCGCCCCACGCTTTTTTACAATGAAATTAATTTCTGCTTAGTACACTATCGTTAACTCAAATTTATTAAAAAATAATTTTCAGTCTAGTCTAGTCTAGGTAGCGTGTGCGCTACTGCTGCGCCATCGAAACGATCAGATCAGATGACTGTTCTTATAAGATAAGTCCCATGTCACTAAAGTTTATGAAGAAATAATTGCTTAAGACTTAACATAAAAGGCCAACGACTTGTACTGACATTTTTCTACAAAGTATATACGAGTAGGACGGTTAGCACTGAGGTTTTACTGGTATAAGTGGGTATGCTTCTCGTCGATCTAAAAGTACAAAGACGTGCAATCATGTAGTATTCAATACTAGAAAACATGGTATGCAATTTTTGGGCTCACGAGGCCACGATAAAATCACAAAATTGCTCCAACAGCAGTCTGATTGGCTATGACAAACTCATCGACGAATGGTAACAACGATGGGTCGAATCATCTAAGGAGTGCCACCTTAACAGTTCTATCAAATCTTTTTGCGAACGGTGACAGAGAATTTCTTATAGGCCATAGTAATTTTAAAAGTAAACTGCACTCATTCAAATTAATGGAGTCACCATTGTGTCAATGCTCAACACTTTACTCTACCTGTGAACAGTCTGCTTATCATATCCTCTGTTAATGCAGTCTTTGGTACAATAAAAGTAGTAAAATACTGAATAGCTTACTTGTGTTAACTAGTGTAAATTTCTGCTCTCATTTATTACTTATCCTTAAGTACTATCATCGTCATCATCTACATTATCATCATCACCATCATCTCAACCAAAAAATATCGGTTGGCTGTCAGAAAATGTCTACGACATTAAGTCCACCGATGCATGTATTTGTGCATAAAGTTAAAAAATTAAATAAATCGCCGTATGTTTAGAAGATTCTGCTGTATTTATTATGGAAATCAACTAAACCTCACCTAGGACCCATGATATTTATGTCCGTGACGTTTTCCTATTTTAAAAAGTGTATGCCTATTTTAGTTAATTTTTTTAACAGACGGTTTTTTTTCCTGGGACTGCTCGAGTATCATAACTCGGTGTGTTACTGCCGTCAATGATAGGCGTGTGGGATTAGTCTCTAAAAAAAATGGAGTTAACGTAAATAAACTTCACTAAATAAATTACGTAAATCTGAAAACAAAATTACCGTTATTTTTGGTGACTTCTAACGGTTAAGTAACATTAGTCGGAACTTGATCTTGACTTGAGCTTGATCATTTTTAATGGTTGTACCTATTTTAGAACAAGAAATATTCAGAAATTATAAACTATTTTATTATCAATTTAAACATATTTTTTCATTACAAAATGTCGTATCTTTTCTATGCTATCTGATTTAACAAAGAAAACAATTCTACATTCACGTTACCGTCTAGACTTATAATTATATTACAAAAAAAGGAGTCGCCTTTTGTCAGTCGATAAATCTTAGACAAAGTGGGGCGAACGTCATAATACGACGTTTACTTCGTCTAGTCACAATTTCAACGAAAAAAAAAACTATGAGTTACCATTGTTACTAATGTAGCAAATGATATTCAGCGTTATTACTGTGCACCGTAAGAGTTGTATATGCGTGGAGAATGGCAGATGTAGGTACACGCCATATTGTCACGAATGTACCGTGCGCCCTTATTTTCTTTGCATATTTGACCAGTTGTATGAAATTACAGTTTGTAGACTTTGGTATTTAGGTAACGTTTAACTGATAGACAAAACTAACTTTGGCCTAGTGGTTTATTTCTAACACGTTTTTATTAGCCTCACTTGTATGTATGCATGTAACGCAATCTTTGTCATCTTCACTTATTCCAAAACGTCAGATTGAATTGAAATTTCACACACTTATCGAGAACCAATGATAATAAAAAATTTAATATTCTTTTCCGATCATCCCAACTTAAAAGAAGAAAACAATTTTCTATGATATTGTAGAAGTTCAAAAACCAAAATTATTTTATCGTTGAAAAGCTTAGTAATGTAATCCGGTAATGTATCCTACGAACATATTTACAAGTAAGTAAAGTTAAGTACTTAGTTCTATAAATTTACATTTAAAACGTGAAATTTACTAGAAAAACGACTTGCGTTTTATATAACACTCCATGAGCTCCTCGTTAGCGTGACGCTTATTTCCTTCATGATCTTGTACGTCACTTGGTTTTATTACAGCAAACACTCAAATTATTTCTTATTCATGCTATTGTACAATTAGGTAGTAGATCCACGCTGATTTAAACATGAACAGGCCAGCTCGCCTGGGGCAGTACTACTCTCCCACAGAAGATCAATTAAAAGCGACAGCATCTGCGCTGTCGTGTATCGTTGGTGAGTGCGAGATCGGAGGCCTATTGATGCAACGGCGACAGATCCCGTGGTAAGTGTGTACAATACAATACCACGATGACTCTTATGCCTTTTACATCCACAAGCGAGGCCTGAAAAAGTATCTTACTAGATCGTTATAGTGTGGGTCACTATACTGCATTGTCTGCATTCACAATGAATATGGTGACCTCAACTCTTGGATTCTATTTATGCTTTCTATCAGGCAGAGTAGAGACAGTTTAGCACGCTCTTAAAATAAAAAAAGTCTACTAAATCTGATTACAAATTTTCTATGACTAAAATTTGCATTAAACGCTTGCAGATTCTTCTGGAATTGTTTAAACATTGCGTGGCAACTTCCTTTTTAACCTTAGGATAAGAAAAATAAATGTATTTACAGCTTTTGATGGTTGTATTTCTCAAATTTAGAGAAGAGTCAATGAATGTGTAGAAGAGAACTTAAATTATTTAAAGAAGTATGTACCTCTCTTAGGTACCTACCAAAAATGTAGTGTCTTCTTCAATATAACATAAATATGTGGTTCTGGCCTTTAAAAGAAGTCGCCAGAAGAATTTTTTTTTTTCATTTTAAATATTATTGCTATGCCCTGTATTTTTTGATCTCATCTACTGCCACGCACGTAAAGCGACTGCGTGTGTTGCAGAAAGTATTTTTCGTGTGGGAAAAAAATAAAGTTAATTTTCAACCGCTCTTATTTCTATTACTTCGATCACGATTTTGTAAGCATTTAGTGGGTCAACCACCGAACTATTACGCAGGAAATTTTCTTATCGCGTCTCTTAGCCTTGGGCTAATTGGAAAACTACTAAGTAATATTTTGAACAACTAAGTCGAATCGATTAAATAGTCGCCAACGATTTGCTTATATTAACAACATTGATTAATCTACCTAACGTATAGCTGTGAAATTCTCTGTTTTATGACCCTTTTGGTGTGAAAGAAGCGTGACTTTACCTTGTAAATAATAAAGTTATAAGCTAATATAATTTGTATGTATTAGCTTAGTTAAAATTAGTGAATTATACTTCTCAAGGCAATTGGTTGAGTATATTGATTGTGTTAATGTATAATGTAATCTCAAGAAAGGCTCTTACAAAGACAAATCAAATGTAATTCAATACCTTACGGTTTGTAAAAAGATTGATGTTTCAAAACTTCATGTTAGAATGTGCTTAGATATTAGTTTTATAAATACATAAATTATTATAACCAGTTTATTCCAGTCTATCTTTTTCCTATTTATAAGTTATTTGTCTGACCCTTACAATTTCGATAATTTACATTTTCTTTTTTTTATTTATTCTTTATGCGTATAAAAAGTGACAAAAGTGGTCATAGTACCTTAGGCATTCTCAACCAGTCGACCTTAGGGCGATGCAGAACCAAAACAAAGTAAATGCATAGAAACTAAAATATGATTTTATGAAAAAAAAATCAGATTTTTTACAGTAATAAATATGTATTCTTGTATACACACACATATATATAATATGTATATACTTACATTATATACATATAATATATACACAATATAAATTCTAGAAAGAGATAGTATAAAATCAAGGTGGTTCTGATAGTGTTAAGGAAATGTTTTCACAGTAGATTATCCGATTTTTTTGCGATCCTGACTTCGATAAGGGATCTTAGTTTAATATTTATTAGCAGTAAGCATAGACAAATATGTTATCGTTACTCTATAGATGTAAACGTCAAAGTCGATGCGTGCAATATACAAGAGATAAACTGATTACGAGTATATAACCTACCGGATTCTATAAGCCAGCTCCAATTGCGATCGATACCGTGACAAATACTATTGACTTATACTCGTAATTAAGTGACAGCGAATATATATGATGTACACTGTAACAGAGATAAATTAATTAGACGCTCGTTTTTTTCGTTCTCTTTTATAAACAATCGTTGCCTAGCAACCAAAATGAGATCCTTCGACCTATTGGGCGTACTCTTTAGGCGGGCGTGCCTAATCCTACTCGATATATGTGCGACCAATGAGGGACCGGATGGTCTTTATTATGACAATCGTGTCAGTCAGTACCTGTCACTGATAAAGGCTATATAGTAAAATAAACTTTAAACTTAAGTAACGAGACTGATATTGCCTTGTTTAGGGACTGTGATAAGAGCTTCTGTAATTGGTTGTATTCTAACAATGTAGTTATTATGTGAAGTAACAATTTGTATAGGTAAACCAATTATTGTTGATAAAAACGCCTATTCTATTGTATCTTAGTCTACATTTTGTTTTTAAAGAGTAACACCATAGACAACTTTTGTTCGAATTTTAGCTGAATCGCATTAAGCGAATGAACTTGAATAAATTGATTGCTTTAAAAATCAGTAAAATAAATAAAATAAATAAATAAAGTTTAACAAAACAAACAGTACATTACAATATTACCATCGAAAAGAGAATCTATCACATAGCAGCTCCGCCATGATTTTCGATAAATGCATCTTGGTTTGTTTTGACCCTGTACACGTTGCGATACTACAAGCAACTCTAACGAATTTCTCATTTTCCTTAAGAAATACCCCTTCTTTCTTTTTAAATTTTTCCACAACGTTATGTGTCATGCCCTTCATGAGTTATTACAATTGTGCAATGACCTGGCAATTTTCCGAGACCTCATTTCCTGATCGGACTATTGAAAATTTGCTACACGTGTGCGTGCGTGTGAGTTTGTGTGTGTTCTACTAAAAGAAAAAGTAATGAGGAGCTGAGTTATAGCGCGTTATTAGTGCGTGTTGCCCTTCATATAAACAACACTGGTCAGTTATCGGCAACGATCTGACATAGTGCCTTAACACAATGTATTATGTAATATTTTACTGTCCCAAATAATAGTAGCAAGTGTACTGGTTTGTGACGTCATTGATTAAAAAAGTTTTGCTACGAAAAGTCAGTCTAATTATATAGCAAAAATATCTTGGTATTAAATAATAGCTATTAATAAAAGAAATCTCGTTAATTTCAGTACCCGACTTTCAGTTAATAAAACCGGCCCAAATTAAATAAGAAAACAAAATATTTATTTATTTAGTTTCCTACAAATTTACAAGCAATACCGATAAGTTTATAATTATAGCCGTAAAATAATATATTTATATATATATATTTAAACAGTATATTTAAAACCAAGTTAATAAAACGTTGAAGCCTTAATTGTTATAGGAAACACAGAAAATGCTTTAAACACTTTTTTTAAGTAAACGAAAGCCATCGGATTGGTGTATGCCAACGTCTTATATCGTCCGTGTGGTGACGAATTAAGAATACATAGTGTAACCACCCATATTTATCCCGTGGGTGTCGTAAGAGGCAACTAATGGAACAAACTATTCAGGCAAATATCACTACAAAGAGAAGGAAAACTTGAAACAAAACCCTATTCCAACCTGTCTGTCAGCGTGGTATAGTAGGCCAAAACCTGATTACTAAGAAGAGGCCTATGTCCCGCAGTGGACTGTAAAAGGTTGTTGATAATGAACGTCTTATACGAACACCTTATCAACTTCAGACATTCATGTAAATTTCAGCCCATCAACATTTTCAACTTCATTAAGGATACCACAGGAATCGGGGGTTTCCACGTTTCCACACGATAAAAAAAAAAAAAAAAGGAATCGCTTGTTTTTACCCGTCAGACATCAGGAAACATAGGAACCAGATACATTCGTTTATGAATAATAAATTCATGATTTTGATGTTATAATCCTCAAACACAAAGATAATTTAGGACTCGTGCGATAGAAGAAAGTTCTTTTTCATATTAAGTAGCAAAAATTTTGATCGCTACATAAGTCAGTTTCGTAGCTGCTCTACGCCTCGTAGCGGATGTCATGCTACACAAACTAAGGAAATGCCAAAATGCTTGGTGTTTGTGACAATAACGCCACTTAATAAGCAGGTCAAGTACGAACGATGGTGTTTAAGCGTAATTGTACCTAACAAGCTCTTGATTGTTCGCTACCAACGCGAATGAGTATTAAAAAAAGTTAAACATTACCGAAGTACCGACATGATCATGTTTTTCTAAGATTTAGTACTGACTGCATGTTAAGAAGATCTTTTTTGTAATTTTTTTATTTTAGTATTTTTGCTATCATGAGTTGCTGGTTATCATTATAATTTTGATGTGTGAAAAAGGAGCAAAAAAAGAGACAGAATCTGTTAGTAGTCTTTCAACGTTCAAAAAAAAATACAGGAAATTTTTGAACCTTTTATATGAATAATCTACATGTAAACACACACAAACAAGTTCGACCTCACATGGAGTATTGCTGTCATCTCTGGGCGGGAGCACCGAAGTACCAGCTTTCGATTCAGTTCAGAGACGTGCTGTGAGAATAGTCGACGATCCTGATCTCACAGACGGTATCGAGCCACTAAGTCTTAGGAGAGACTTTGCCTCCTTGTGTGTGCTCTATCGTCTCTACAATGGGCTGTGTTCTGAAGAATTGTTTGATATGATGCCCACAGCCACTTTCTATCATCGCACCGCTCGTCATCGTCAGGGAGCTCATCCACATACATTGGAACCTAAATGGTCGCGCACAGTGCGGTTTCAGAGAAATTTTCTCCCGCGAACAATCCCGTTACGGAATGAGCTCCCTGCCGAGGTTTTCCCTGGAAACTACAGTATGGGGCTCTTCAAGAAGGGGGTAAATAGGTCTTTAAAGGGTCGGCAACGCGCACGTGATGCCCCTGGTGCCGCAGGCGTCCATAGGCTGCGGTAACCGCTTACCATCAGGCGGGCCGTATGCTTGTTTGCCACCGTCGTGGTTAAAAAAAAAAATAAAAAAACATTTCGAACCTCCACACTTCACATAAACAAGCCAATACAATTTTCAAAAGAAATGGGAATATTTTTACTCATCTTCAATTCAATTACGGATCTATAATTACATCAAATATTTGAAAAATTCAAAATGTGTAACTAATTGTCGTTAGTACGCGTTTTCATCCTGTATAATATACTATTAAAACAATATTTAAAATATGCCTAATCTATTGATTATAAATAAAATAATTGATTAATAAAGCCACTGCTCCGTTAATCTTTTTACAAGTATCTCACTAGGCCATAGTATGGGTGTCATACTGAATTGTCTGCGTGCGCAATAAGTATGGTGACCACAAGTCATTTTATTCATGCTTTCTATCAGGCAGAGTAAACGCACTTTGGTGGGCCAAGAACGAAAAAAAAACTTTATTTGCGAGACATACGTGGAACTAACATCACGTGAGAACATTTAATGATCGTATTGCTTATGCAAATTACGTTAGGTTGCTGATGTTAACACGTTTAGTGTTGCCATTTATATATATTATAGTCTTTACCAACTTAATGATCCTATGCATGCACTATACATTACCTAATATTAAAAAGTAAAAGTAATATTATACAGGATAAATTAAATTTATGAAATATCCAGCGATCTGAATAGGTTTAGTGTTTGTTTAAAATGGAATGATAACATTCTGAAAATTAACTGCTGTTTTTGGGAAATATGTTTTCGTCACAAGTTACTGGACAAGTAATACATTTTATTACTTGTCTTAAAATTAACCAACATTGTCGCTTATATTTAAAAGTGGAACACAAAATATTGTAACCGACTATCGTAAACAGCTTAAGTGGTTACCTATCCGCCTTCGTCGGAACACACATATTCTTTCTCTTTTATATAACATTCTATTTAATCCTCTTACTCCATGTTACCTTGAATCTCGGTTGAACTTCCTACATGACACACAGCCCAAATTATTAAGATTCTTAGAGAATTTAAAATTAAAAATACCAGGGCACACCACCAATTTCTTAGACCACTCCTTTTCTGTCCAAACGGTTCGGCTGTGGAACGCACTAGCAGTTGAAATTAGACGTGCGCAAACATTGACAGCCTTTAAGAGACTGGTAAAGCAATATATAATGTTACATAGTTAACTTTGCTGCACTTGAATAGGTAAAGAAGAAGATTGAATATCTATGTTTCAGTTGTCTTTTGCATATATTTATTTAACAAATTATACGACGTGTTACCATTACTTTATATAATTAATATATTCTACTTTAATTTCCTTTTCCTAGGCACTTCTAATACACCAGGCACTACCCCATACTTTCCATCTCGTGCATTTCTTTCCGTCCCATGGTTGCCTGTAAGAGATTGCTAACAGGCGATAAGGCCGCCACTTGTACTTCCTAAGCTTTTAGTTACCTCTATATTTAATTTGATGTGCAATAAAGAGATATATTATTATTATTAAAATAATATTTCCATTACACAATAATATAGTATGCGTATAAACATAAATAACCAATTATAAAAATAATTAGAACTCATAAATGGTACAATACATGCCGAAAAGTGTGAGAGGTGAAGAAATATAGTCTTAACCTACATAAAAAACGTTTCAGCAATAGGCTACCTCTGTATGGGCTACATTGACCGGCGGCCGACTGGTGTATGGCAAGTTAGAGAGACCACTTGAAATTGAAAAATTTCACTGACAAAAAAAAATATTTTTATGATTCAAATGACACTAGTAGAATAAATCTGGTGTGTAACATTAATAAAATTCTAAACTTGTACATGTTTGTATAGAAAAGAAAACCGAAGATAGAAAATAATTTTCCATTTATAGGCTTAGTCAAAACTAATGATTGATTTAAAATATATTTTTTATAAATGTATAGCGCTATAATGCATCAACTAACATATACTTATATAAAATTATTTTGGAATCTCTCAAGCAACACCTGAATTCGTGTCCTAAAAATTATATCGATTAATTAACAACATGCCTTTGTAGGTGTTCTCGCCACGTATTCGCAATCGGGTGCGCTGCCCGCTGGCCGGCGTTGCCGTTCATTCGAACTGCCGTCACTCTGCTCACTTTGTTCCGCTAACAAAACATAACCGGACGACTACCACTTTCATTCACAACAAAAACAACTTATCCATACTTAAAAACAATTTAAAAAATATTTAAAGGACTTTAAAACTTTCACATATTTATGAAAAGTGATAAACGGACGTGACGTAATTAAAGACTTTTAATTGATTGAAGTCAATTTCCGGGTTTTTTAACGCGACCGACGCGAGGCCCAGTACGTTTTTTGCGAACTCGATTTTAGTTTTTTTTTAAATTCAATTTAATAATTTAGTGCTTTTGTGACCGTGTACCTCTCTTTTTGATTGGTGATGGCTACTGAAGAAGCTATGCCAGCTGCGGCCGTGGTAAGTTTACGATTAAATAATGATTTAGTGACATAAATAAGCTGTTAATTGAAATGGTGAACATTAATTAGAGGTTCACGTAAATGTAGAATACTTGTTTGTGTAGTTGTGTATTAATAGTAAGTTACCTGTTGATAATTAGCAGACGTAACTATACTGTGCCAATATTTTTTTTTTAGTTAATAATTCTATTTAGTACTCTGATTTCTTCTTTTTTAACTTTACTTTACTAAGCACAACTAAATTGTACAAAATTTAAAAGCTTTGAGAGTTGCATTGAACGTCTTTTAGTACAGCGATTTAAAAACAATTTCTAATGTCTTATGTGCAATATATAACAAGAATACAAATTCATGTTATATTTACATTGTAAAATAATATGAATCATAATGTTTCTCAATAAACAATTACGTCACATATTAAATGTTCAGACATATTGAAAAAAAAAACGAAACATAACGTCAATGACTTCCAGGAACTGTAAGTCACATTCAAGGGTCACAATCAAATCTAAGTTAGCATCGATAAGAAACCACCATAATTATAATACAAGTAAATAATTTTCTTTATGACTAACATCAAGTTGAATCATTTATTTTCATCACTTATAACTTTACTTAGGTATAACTTAGTCGATAGTCGTGACTAGTGTAACTTAGTCACGGCAACGGCCACAGCTCGTTAAACCTTATCTTTGGAACATCTAAGTTTTACTTCAGTTAAAACTCAAATCATTGAAGGAGTGGAGTGTGGACTTAAGGTTTATTATGATATCTGTATTGTTTGATTACGCTGTAAGTTTTAATTTAAACCATTTAACAATTAAGAATATTGTAGATAACAACCGCAGTTGAATATACAAGTAGAAGGTTTAGCGCAAGTAATTTCCTCAGTAATTGAGTAAATTTGAAAATTGTAAGTAAATATAAAATAAATAACTTTTAATACTCAAGTTCAATATCATTAAAAGCCAAAGACTTAGATTACATTTTGTAATTCTTTAGGTAAATTTTAAAGTTTTGCTTTAATGTTTAAATGTGGTTATTCATAAGAGAAATCAATACGAACAATAAGATTTGATACTCTGTTATCATGTGAAATGTAAGTACAATTTATTGTGTCAATCATCACTCCCGCCTACAACCAATCAATCAACCACGTGCTCATTTCATGAATGGACTTCAATAGACAGTGGTATCAGTTGATTGGCAGTAGGCGGCGGTGGGGGCGCGCGGCGACCAGTCTGCGGACGGTCCGGAGCGAGGTATGTCGCGTCGCCCGCACCCTCGACCGCGCTTACTCTCACGTCCTTGCCGGCAGGCTGAACCACCACCGCCACCAGACCCAGCGCCCCCTCAACCACCACCCATCACCGAACAGCCACCGTCAGATGAGGAACGAGAGCCCGGTGATTGGCGTTCATCTCGACCGGCATCCCCACCACAGCGTACCGACGACATCTCCGAAGGTTCTGAAATCACAACACGCCCGAATCGAACTGAACCAGCTTCCCGATATGCTAATCTTAACTATTGGAAGGCTAGACGTGTCACTTTCTACCGAAATGGTGACCCTTTTCACCCTGGTGTTGAGTTTCGTTTCAAACCAGGAAGAGATCTGGCGTCAATGGATGCACTGCTTGATAGATTATCAGAGAGACTGGAACTGCCGAGAGGAGCGCGGTTCATCTTTGGTATGGACGGTGACAGGAAGTATAGGCTTGAGGAGCTGGAGGATGGCGCGTCTTATGTCGTCTCATCGTACAAAACTTTCAAGGTAAGAAACGCTCATATCTATATAAACTACGATACATTTTCACGAGTCCAAAAAGCAAACAGCTTTACACAAAACAGTCTTTGATAACTACTTTAAAAATCTTTTACAATTTGCATACTATTACAATTATACCTAGTCTTGCCATAAATATTGTAATAAAGAAAAAAGAAAATTGTTAACTGCAAATAACATTTATTACTTTTACAGTGTGTCAGTTTAATACATAAATATAAAACAATTAAAAATATAAAAAGCTTATTCGAAGTGGTCTCCATTGGCTGCAATACAGTCCTTTAAACGATGAGGCCAGTTATCAATAGAAGCACGCACTCTTTCCATGGGAAAATTCTTCACTGCCAATCGTATAGATTGTTTTAGGGACTCCAAATTATCATGGCGTTTAGAGCAAGCTGTACTCTCTAAAACTGACCACAAATCATAATCCAGCGGATTAAGATCGGGACTAGACGACGGCCAGTCTTCAGCTCTGATGAAGTCCGAAACGTTCGATTCCAACCAAGACTGCGTGGACCGAGCTTTATGACCCGGCGCCGAGTCTTGCTGGAAGGACCATACTTGGTTATTGAACATGGTGATGTTAAGGGGCTTAACTACCTTCTCAAGAATGGTATCTTGATACACTTGTGCCGATGTTTTGATACCTTTTTCACAAAAATATGGCTCAGTCACTCCTTCATAGCTAACACCCCACCAAACCATCACTGAAGTCGGATAATGTCCACGTTGCACTCTGTCGACTAATTGGGAAGCTTCCTTAGAGCTTTGAGCATAAATACGGTCATTTTGTTTGTTAAAATGTTGCTCAATTGTAAAAATTTTCTCATCCGTAAACAAAATTTTTCTGTGACCTCCCTTTGCGTACCGCTTCAGTAGTTGTTTCGATTTTACCACCCTATTCTTCTTTAAATTATCAGTTAAGAAATGGCCAGTGCGTCTCTTATAGGCTGCAAGTCCTAAGTCATCTTTTAAAATACGCGACATGGTTCTAGGTGCTATCTTCATTTCCCGAGATAAAATCTTTTGCTTTCGGACAGGATTTCTTCGAATTCTTTCCCTTACTGCTTTGACCACCTTTTTCGTACGAACACTACGTGGACGGCCAGATCTTTTTCTGTCACAAACAGAGGAGGTCTCATTGTACCTATTAATAGCCCGGTACACAAACATTTTACTAATACCAAGTGTATGGAGAGTTTTAAAAATTGCATTTGGCTCCATACCTACTTTGTGTAATGCTATCACAGCGATTCGGTTCTCTTTATCACCCCACACCATTTTAATATCGCAAAATATTTTACAATGTATTGGCGCCAAAATGAGAAAACACAATGAACAATCGTATAAAAATGACAGATTCGAAATTCAAATGTAATATTTTTTTATAATTAAGTGTAACAGTATTTATGGCCAGACTAAGTATACACAGAATACACTTGCATATTTTAACAAGTTCTGTTTTGATCATTGAGTTTACACACCGTAACATTTGCTTCTACTGAGAGTATTATAGATAATAGTTGATGTCTTAAGTTTACCACTAAAAGAAAAAAATCAAGAGCTTAAAGAGATAAATCATATTTCTATGCACCATTTCAAATTGGAACCGCTAGCGTAAACCACTTGATGGGATCAATGATTTGCATATGCTTAATCTAAAAAAGTGCTTCTACATAAGTTGCGTAAAGCCAAGCATACATCCGCTTTAAGTCAGTTTCTTGATGACCAAAAAGCAGGCAAGTAAAGAAAAATAAATTTCTTGTTGAAGTTACTTTATAAAACGTAATCATCATGCGTATTGCAGTCCACTGCTGAGCATTGCACAAAAAAAACCCCAGAGCTTAAGAATACGAACTGTCACTACCCCTATTTGTCCTGTGAGTGTCGTAAGAGGCGACTTAGGGAGCACATTATGCAGATACTAGCGCTGCGAAGAGAAGAAAAACTTGATAGAAACCTTATTCCAATCCGTCTGGCCAAAGTAGCATAGCAGGCTAAAACCATCTTTCCTTCATCTTAGAGACCTACGCCCAGCAGTGGACTATGTAAGGCAGTTGATGTGACGATGATCATGCGTCTAAAAATGTCAATCTCGGGATTTTCAACTGACTTCCTTTCTTAAGTTTACGCTTTAAAAAAATAAAATAAAAGGAAAAACAATTTTTTTAATTACACTTTAAATACTCTTTTAAATTACTTTAATACTCTCTATGAGTCCAAGCTATGATGTGACGTAATCACAATATCGTTTCTTTTAACCTTTTTTTTATGCTGTTTTATGTACACATTCACATTTAACACTCTAATATCACAAACATATCATTAACACATGCTCTCATTGTTATATGAGAATTTTATACAATTAACCCTTGATTTGTATAAAAATATGTTTTGTAAACGTTGTCGTTGAGCCACTACGGCCTTGCAGATTTGGGTCGCAGGATAAGACCCACGCACTCCTCCAAGACTCCATATTTGCATTTTGATTACTTACACTGTACTGTTTCGGTTTTCGATAAAAGAACCAAAATTTAACTTAATTACGTTTGCCACAAAATACATATTTAGTTCGGAAATTGATGAATATTTGACGGTTAGAAATTTGCGATTCGCGTGTTTGTTATTTTCATATGTAATTAAAGTTATTCAAAGTAAACAACAATAAATTGCCGTAGTTCTTTGTAAATGTGTTTTGCGAAAAATAATTTCATAGTTTAATCTTGATTTTAATTTAAACGTTTTGAATGTGGGTTAATATTATGAATATGTATATAACTAAAACTAACTTTTGAAATATTAGAAAATCTATTTTAATCATTCATAAATTTGAAATTTTAAATCAAAACTATAGAAAATACCACTGAAAATCAGGCTATCAATATAAACTACTCCAAATGTAAAGGACGTTTTTGAAAACGGTACATATAATAAGAAGATTTTTGGTTAATTATTATTGTTATTTTCGTTTTTTTTTTGGTTATAGGTATTCAAGTATTAAGTCAGTCTAGTTATCACAGCACAAGCTCTGATTAGTATGAAACTACGAATAGATGGCGTTGTGTGTTAAATGTCCGAAATATTTATTTATTTATTTATAGTCTATCTCTGTATCAAAACATGTATACTATTTTACATATTAATAATATTATAAATTGAAAAACACAGATGATTACACCGCAAACATATTCAGATACTTTATTATTACTTAAACACCGGCCTATTCTAAGTCAAGAATGTTGCAATTTAAATTTAGAACTTATTCTTGTCATAATTTAAAAAAAAAAAGATTTAAATTAAAAAAAAAAGCATTACTAGTATTTCTTCAAATAATATTTATTTTCTTATCCTTACATATAGATTTTTAAAATTGACAGTCACTGAATCACTTCATCTACAATTAAAGAAAATGAACACGTTAACTTGACCATTGTATCACTAATAGAACACAAATGGTTTTCGTGTCAAACGCCTACGACCTTAGACCGCAGTTCGTTACTAACCATTTCGTTCGTATGCAACGACATCAAAGGGGCAATGCACCACCTTGCACTTAATATGCATCAAGGCAACGTGTGGATTAAAACTAACGTTTTATACGTCTATACACTTTGAAATCGGAATTAGAATAAAAAGTTTTGAATAAAGAAGTTTTTTTATTATAGACGAGAATTTCAGTTGTCATGCATACAAGGTTTTTGTTTTAAATTTTCGCAGACAAAAATATCTTTTTAATCTGTGAAAAATAATTTGGATGAAAGTTATATGGCATCATGTTAACTGTAAAAAGATGAGTGACCATAAATGTAGATGAAATTAGTAATAAAAGATACCGAAACAGCCTTGTATTGTTTTTATCTTTTTCGTTTTCTTTTTTAATTTTTGAGTTGAAATGCTATTATAGACAAGTAATTTTCATAAAGCTACAGTAGTTCAATCGAAAAGATGATGTCGTAGACAAATTTCTTTACTTAAATAAGAGTGATTTAATCAAACGCTACCGAACAGCGGTAAAATATTATTATATGTATCAACTACATGAGACACTGCACCAAAACCTGCGCTATTACAATTTATTTTCCTGTCATTTGCTACCTTCTTTTGATAAAAGTAGTTCAAATATTTCACTTCAGTAAATTAAAAGAACAGTTGCTGTTGGAACTAATTGATGGCAACAAACCGTAAATTAAATTTATTTAAACAATTTTAGTATTTTTATAAGAATACGTGTTAAAATACTCATATTATTTATAACGCTATAAAGTTACGCCAAAAACTCAAACTATGAGTAGACTTCTCTCTTGATTAGTATTAAGCGAAATCGTCCTTTAGTGCTCACGTAATTAATAATTCCGAAATAAAAAAAACTACGAACCCTTATTCAAGTTAAATATTATTACATATTTATAAATATCACAATATATATTAACATTATTTTCTGTTGATTCCAGTCACTCACAAAATGATAGCAGATACTCTAATAACTGATTAAAGTAAATAAACTTCAATAGTGGTGACCACACTAGTCCATGTGGTGACGGATTAAGAATATGGAGTGTCGCTATCCCCATTCATCCCACGGGTGTCGCAAGAACCAACTAAGAGAGCAAACTACGTGTAACATCGCTGCAAACAGAAGGAACACTTAATAAAAACCCTTTTTTTTTAAACGT
This sequence comes from Hypercompe scribonia, assembly GCA_949316085.1. Lineage (NCBI taxonomy): Eukaryota > Metazoa > Arthropoda > Insecta > Lepidoptera > Erebidae > Hypercompe > Hypercompe scribonia. Next base: position 4,795,270 of record OX438972.1, on the reverse strand, counting down.
GTGTACACCCCTCGGGTCGTCACCCCACCGGGAAAACGGAACGATCCGATTTCGACACACCACCCCACCGCAAACCGCGGTAGGGTGACGGCTCGAGGGGGTTTACACATGTTTGATTTGGTTTTAGTCGGCTAAAATCACACGGTATGCCACTCTGCGCCTGGGACAAGAAGAATCCGGGAACAGCTGTTACTATGACATCCGGATCTCTCCTAGCGCCTACCCGCTGACGTGGGCACCATCTGCGGGTAAAACTCTCTTTTACAGAGACGTAACCTCCTCGTGGCGATCCTCGATAGCGGATGAAGGGAAAACCCGTCCTGTTCACCCGCGAACACACTAAAGTGGAAGCGCGCTTACCAGCATCTCATGGCGCCCGATTCACTGGCGGCGAATTGCGTCCGAGTGGAAATCATCCTCCCGGACCTTCTCCGCCATATCGTTCCGCGAAATTACGTCTTCGCAAAAGGTTGTGACCGCGGTAAAACAACTGTCACTATCGGCGATGGAACGTATGACGGCCAGTAGCGAGAGATCTCCTCCAATAACTGCAGTAAGGACCCTACACTGCGCTGCCCAGGCGGAGCAAACCGACCAACCGCAGCGACCGAGTGCAGATACTTCCCGAAGCAACCCACCCGGCAAGGACCTGCGTCAGTCGGAAGGAAAGGATCCCGTGCTGTCGCCCTGCCCATTCAGCGTTGACCGGCTGCAGAGCTTCGACGGCGGCAAAGCCAGCACGTGAGCCTTCAACCGGGACGACCAACGAGCCATCGTGGCTCGACGAGCGGCCTCTCACCACTTGCGTATCTCTTCAGTCGGGAGCCCTATGCCGCTACCCACCCGAAAGTCAGCCGTTCACCGATAAACTTCGATGAGCACTTTCGTTCCAAATCCCACCGCGGAGCTCCGGTCAAGGCGCACGCCGCCTCTGTCGACGCGGTGCGGTAACCACGTATGGCTCTAATCGTAAATATCCTCTGAGGGCGCCAGAGGTGAACCCTATTCTGGGCAGTCAGAGCCGCCGCCTACACCGGTGCACCATACAGTGCCATTGACCGTACAATTCCCATGCATAGCCGTCAAGTGCTTGTCGGAAAGCCACTTCCCGTCGAGGATCAGGCCCAGATACTTCATTTGGGCGTGAACCGGTACGCGGACCGAACTGACTACGATACAGGCGCCGGGGGGTGACCACGACGGGGCCCATGGAACAAAAGGGCCTCTGTCTTATCTAGGGCCTCTCGTAAACCCAGCAGCTCAATACGCCGCACCGCCAAAGGGACTCCCCTGGGTGCCAGGTGCGCCGCCTTTTGAAAGTTCGCCCCCTGAGCTGTGACCAATGTGTCATTGGTGTAACAAATTACGCCCAGCCCGTGAGAGAGACGACCTCGAAGAGCCCAGTCATATCCCATGTTCCTGACCGAATTGGGCGTACGACAAATCGGGGCCCACGGTGCCGGACGATGCGGACAGAGAGTATCCTCTCAAACAGGACACAGACGAGGCCTATAGGCCGCGACTGAATAGACGGGCCGTCCCGGCTTTCTCAACAGGATCAACTTCCCACTCTTCCAGCACTCAGGAAAGCGTCCGGAGGCCAAGCTAGCGTCTAAATCTCTCTGAGGCGACCCGACATATGGTAGAGGACTCGCGCCAATACTCGGGTACGTATCCCGTCCGACTCGGGGGCGGTGTCCTTGGAGCGGATTGGTAAAACAACCGCCCCTACCTCCGATTTCCATACGGGCGGAATATTATCGTCATTCCCAGCGTCATCTCCGACCAAAAAGGTCTTTGACGGGGGTGTGTTCCACTCGCTGCGAGAAAAAGCCGTTGATCAGTTCCTGCAGGAAGCTGAGCTGGAGCGTCTTTGTAAGGGGGAGGCCCGACGTGCGAAGCTTTTGTCGCGCCGCACAGTAAAGGCGACCCCAACTTGATACAAACCCTTGATGAATACCAACCCGTTGGGCCAGGGTGGTACAGCAGGCCAAAACTTCCACCGCCAGGACTTGACTATTAAAGGCAGTTGATGTGATGACTAGTGACCAACTATACTAACTATTGCAAAGAAGGGCGTTTGTATTAGTATCATTATAGATCACTGTACCCAATAATTTAAGTTAATAGTAATGATAATTAAAAAAAAAATAACATGAAAGTCGTACATAATGAAAAATCAAAGAAATTATAAAGTAATACGTCTATGACCCACTTACTTTAGTCTCGCATCGTTAATTTACTTTGTAACATTATAAGTATTTTTATACACCGCTTACAATTCATAAGTACTTTTAGTAATGTATGGTTCAGAAAAAAGAATCTTAAATGTATTGAAAATTCTATACTGGCCTACTGGCTATTTGTAGAATGTAATTTACTCACTACTACCATGCCGCAACAACTTGATTCAAACATCTGAGGCTGCTACTATTGTAAAATTTTGGGTTGGTATATACATACAATATCACTCGGACCCAATTCGCCGCCGGCGAGCCGGGCGGCGGAGGCGCGCATACCAGCGCCTCATGCCGCCTTGAGTGTGGCCGCGGGTGGACGGGACGGGTTTTCCCCTCCATCCGCTATAGTGGCCAGCCGCGAGGAGGCGACGTCCGCGTGTGCCGTACGTCGCCTAAAAGGAGAGTTTATCCGCAGATGGTGCCCGCATGAGCGGGCAGGCGCTAGGAGGGATCTGGATGTCGTAATAACAGCTGTTCCCGGATCCCTCCTATGTCAGGCGCAGAGTGGCACACCGTGTGGTTTTAGTCGGTCCGATTCCGACACACCACCCCGCCGTAAACCCCGGTGGGGTGACGGCCCGAGGGGGTTTCCACACGTAAAAAAAAAAAAAAAAAAAAAAAAAAAAAAAAAAAAAAAAAAAAAAAATACATACAATATCATTAAAACCATAATACAACATGTAATCATACAATGACCTATTACACAATTATACGGCAACACTACTACATACCCCTACTTCATACCATTCAAAGACCTAACCTAGTTTCACGTCTCGCAAGTCTGAGACATTCTAAAAAGCTCCTGCCATCAACACCATCGGTAAAGACTGTATAAATGAATAATAAGTAAATACTATGAGATTCTTGGTTCATTAGGGTTGCCAGATGTGTAAGAAGTATTTAAGTATAAATAATTTCGTATTCAATATTAGCACACCAGCACATTATTAAAAATTTATATACCTTTCAACAAGTTAATCTAAATAACTTAATCAAAATAATAATATGTAAAAAGCAATAAGAAGTATTTGGATTTATCTCACGAGATTGCCGATATGTGGAATGTGGATTCGATAATCATTGTTTCCATAATCACATCTGTTCACGGATTGATACCCAGGAATTTCGACCAACACCTTAAGAGGCTTGAGTTAGAAGGTTCAAGGATCAAGGGTCTGATGTAGAACGGGCGGGTAGCGGCATACGGTCCTCGCCCGAAGAGGAACGTGAGTGGCGTGAGGCCGCTCGTCGAGCCGCGATGGCTCGTTGGTCGTCCCAGCTGGAGGCTCCACGTGCTATCTTTGCCGCCGTGGAGGCTCTCCAGCTGGTCATCGCCGTGTGGGCAGGGCGACAGCACGAGACCTTTTCCTTCTGACTGACGCAGGTCCTTTTCGAGCACGGTTGCTTCGAGAAGAATCTGCACACGATCGCCAGGAGGGAATTGAGTCCCGCCTATCACCACTGTGGCTGCAGTGAGGATTTGGCTCAGCACACGCTAGCGGTTTATTCCGCCTGGGTAACGCAGCATGGAGTCCTCACTGCAGTTATTAGAGGAGATCTCTCGCTACTAGCCGTCATACGCTCCATGGCCGGTAGTGACAGTTGTTTTACCGCGGTCGCAACCTTCTGCGAAGACGTAATTTCGCATAATCTGCTACATTGGTCACCCGCGAGGAGGTGACATCCGTATGGGCCGTACGTCGCCTAAATTACACGCAAATGGGGCCCGCGTTAGCGGGCAGGTGCTAGCAGGGATCTGGTTGTCGTATTAGCAGCTGTTCCCGGATCCCTCCTATCTCAAGCGCACACAGTGTGGTTTTAGTCGGCCGATTCCGACACACCACCCCGCCGTAAATCCCGGTGGAGTGACGGCCGAGGGAGTTTAGACACGTTAAAACAAAAAAAAATAATGTCTCATGCAGAAGGTAGTCCTGCTTGACACAGCCCATATAGTGAGGAGGTTCCTGTCTTTGGAGCTCTAACTACAGGTGTCTTGGTCCCTGTACCCGATGTCGGTGGTCTACTATTTCTTATATGTTTCAATATGTATTTTTATTTTCCTTTTTGACGTATTTAAAAATGTAAATAATATATATATATATATATAAAATAAAGAGAATAACTATAATAATAAAAAAACATAGATATATTAAGTGATTATATGATTTGTGGATACATGTTATTGACAAGTTTTTATTTTACTTCATCTTACTTGTGTTCTTTAAATACAAGTTTAGCGGCTTTTTAACATCATTTACTTTTCATATTCGATGTTGTAATCCATTTATTTTTCAGTTGAATTATGTTTATGTTTATGTCTAACCAATGTGATGGACTTCTTAATTATCCCATATTCTATAATTTGTTTTATAATGAGAGCACAAGCTTAGCTTGAAACCTGGGTCATAGTGTAATTTATGTCATTCAATTTAAGGTTTCTTGTTCGTGTTAATGTCAACTCTTTTAATCACGTGTCTCTTCGGGTTATGTCTTATCGGGAAGGTCGTCGAGGCTAAATCAACAAAATGGCTGATACCTCGTGGATGTTATAATAGTTCTGTCTTGAACACTTTCAAAGTGGAAGGCAAGCTTCGTCTTTAAAGATGTTGCAACCCTACTATAAAATGACCATAAACTAGTTTTCCTGAATGTTATCATGAATGTTTCGTAAATATTTCAATTTCTTTTTTACAGCTAGCGCTATATAGGTGTGAGTTTTAGATATTGAGATGATTATCACCAGCCTTGGTTTTATTACGTCATGCAATCTTTGTATTAATTTCGATCGTAAACTGTAAGTTAAGTTTATTATAAAAGTATGTTTACATAAGTAAGTTACACATTTCTTATTTTAACCTACATTAGAAAAACTTTTAATCGATAAACATATTGGTACATTGGATAGAGGTCTTGAATACAAATGTATATCCATGCCTTGGAGACCGTAGTTGGAGACCGTTGAGCACGATTATTTGCTCGTTGCCTGGGTATAATTTATCTTCAATATATATATATATATATATATACATGTATCTAGTAATATTTAGAAATGTTTATCGACAATTTAGTTACTTTACTATAAGATTCTACTTATTTTAACATGAAACGACTATGTGTGAGCGACTATGATGTTAACTACAATATCATTTAGACGTAGCTGTGTGTAGCATACGCGTAGCACTTACGTAGCATCTTCAGAGTTAGAAACACAAGAAAAATTTATGATTTTAAATGATAAATAATGATAATTTTTGTCGTCAGAATCGTGCTTTCTTTTGCCTCCTGTGCTTCGAAAAACTTAAATACTACTTACGCTATATAATAGGAACCTTAAGTATATACGAAATATCGCTCGAATTATCACTTTTTATGATTGTACAAAATTCATCCTTGACAGTCATTTAGTCCATATTACCTAACATCATGTGATGAACGTTTAGGAAATAGGTAATAAAAGCATTATTTCATATAGCTAATACTATAATGCGGAGTCTTTAACGACCTGGGCGCGGTGTGTACAGTCACGATCGTAATTATATATGCACATGGGTTTTCTTAGAAAAAGTTAACACAATATTTTTACAAATCCACGATAACATGGTAAAGGAAATGATTTTTTTGTTGAGTTTTTCTTTAACGCAACATAGTTTTTATTAATAAATTGAAAAATATTACTGTATGGATAATTTAGAGGAACAAGCTGTCGGACCACACAATCGCGAGTAAATATATGCATTTTTAACTAATAGCTATAAATTTAAATTAATTGATTCAATTTTTATTTCAATAACAGACCATCTTGGATCATCTGAATAGATTTTCCAGATTGAAAACACTATCAAACAAATCAATATACAGGCTAAAAAAACCAAATCAAAATCTATCGATTAGATGTTCTTCACTTAAACTCCGATTTATTAATTTAATTACTATTGTTACATGGTTTTAATATTATATTTGATACTTACTGAGTCTCTGATTGAGTAAGTATTAAAACAACCTATCAATAGGACAAACTATTTTGTTTTATCCTCATAATTACAATTATGTATTGTCTTGCGATTTTTCCACCTTGAAAATTAAAAAACATCATGTATTTTAAGCAAAAGTTAAAGCTATTGCTAAAAGTGTTGCATAAATATTACGCACATCTGCTGAATGCCAATAAATTCAAGTTTTTCATAATGATCATTTGGAGATACATTTCTGTATTATTTGGTTGAAGTAATTAAAAAAGATATATTAAAATTAAAATAAATATATATTTCCGTGTCTGTTAATACATAGACTTAAATAATTTCAAAACTTTTAACTGACATTGATGAAGTCTTTAAAATTAGCCTCATGTTTTGTTTCTGCGAATCTAACTGATAGGACCTGATAATAGTAGGAGTTACATACATAGTTAAATTCATTTTACTTTTAAATTCATTTGTCATTAAAGTCGACTGCTGGGACTATGGGCTGCTAAAAAAGTTACGAGACCGTTACATAAGGAGAAAAATGTACGGTTTTATGTTGCCGCCTGTACATAGTGTTATAGGAAATATCTAAATTGCACTATTCTTCCGTTGAACGTCGTTCACGATTCACTCGCCGTGTCGAACCGTTATAAACTTAGTGGATATTCTGACCAAACGAATATGGGTCAAGCATTCGTTACTTGAAAGTATTTTTTCAGGGTTAACTGTTTTTTTTATACATTGGATAAGGGGGATTTAATCTTTATGGTAATTAACAACTTTTTTGGTAAGTCCATTGACATACCTGTAATTTGAACTTTAATTGAATAAGAATTCCTTTACCTCTACTTAACTACTATTATTGGAGATGTGAAAGTGTGTACAAATGGTTATTCGTTACTTAATTTCTAGAACGATTAAAGGATTCTGCGTTAAATATGTTAGAGATGAATCATAGACTAGATTAGCATACAAGATACATATATAATTGTCAAAAATGATATTAAGGTTCAAAAGTCTGTCCTTCATACAAATATTTAAGGTTAGGTTTTACAGTTTTTATAAGACATTGTGTCAGTGTGCTAACATTAAAGTTCTTATTACGGTTATTTATTATAGATTTGTAGTTTACTAGTTATTTTGGCCGTACTTAAGCTAACTTACGGCCAAAAAGATTTCAGAAACAATTTTTTAAACTAAAATAAATGGAGTTCCTATTTTGGGAGATAGCAGAGGCTATTGACAACTCTAACATAATATTCTTTTTTATTAGTTAATTAAAGTATGCTAACAAGTCCTTGTAGCAATTGTTAAGAATTACTAATAAAAAGGCTTTGAATTGATTTCTTTGTCGTGTTCTCTTTTACTAGCATTTGACTACAGTAAGTTAATACTAACTGTTAACAAGGTTAACTCAGTTTTTCTCAAAAGGTACACATGATTTTATTATCATTTATACTTGCACGTAAATATTCCTATCCTATATGACAAACATGCAAATACGCTTCAGAAATTTCACTTAACTAAATATGACTTTGACACACTTTACAAAAGTGTTATTAAGATTATTTCACATGAGAACCTTATGTAACAGCTTAATCAGATTAACACACAAAACTATTAACAGAAAATAATAAAAAATAGATCAAGGCCAGAAAGCCGCCAATCCTTCTTGTTTACGTTACAAATAATGAGAGCCGAAATACTTATCGGTTCGCGTGATCACCCATTGCTGGGCCCAACAGCTAATAATTACCTTACTTGAAATTGAAAGAGCTTAAGTCACGTCGGGTTTGATGCATATCTGACTGTACTTTAGCTCGATTGCGTGGATTTTACTGAGATTGACCTTGGCACCCCCCGCCCGAACGTTTTCCTTCATCGTCGTAAGAAATTTTCGACTAGTCTGTTCCATTTAACGGCGGTATTCGTACCTCTGATATTCAGCGTAACATATAACTTATTGCGAGGTTGCAAAGCATCTTCTCGTGTGGCCTTCGCGTGGCTGTTAAGCTGTTCCATGGTTGTGAGGAGCTATTGTTTTGTTGGTGCTGCAAATTAGTCAGCTGTTGCGGGCCTAGTAGCATACATGGTCTCTGAGAGCAACGACGTACAATATCGTGAATTAAGAACTGAATTTATAAAATTTCTTTCAATTTACAATTTAACTTACAGTGTAAATTAAAAGTGATATTTCTGTAATAAAACCCTTCGTCTTTTCAAATTTTGAGTCGGTTTTGTGACTTACCTATAGTCTGGTGAATCCGAAGTTTAAATATTTTCATAGGTATGTAAACAGAAGTGACAAAACACTTGCGCATACAATCCAACAAACTACATCTGTACATAACTATAGTACAAATGACTTTAACTTCTAAATAAATAGTTTTGATTGTATATTTCATCTTTCATAGTCGTGATAATTTATAAATTAAAGTGAAGAAAATTAGTTATAAGGCCGGGGTGCCAGAATTGACGCAAGAGCTTAAATACTTACGAGTATATTAGTACTTAATCATCTAACATCTAAGTTCTATCACTTGTCTACCTTTGTGCGGGAGTTACAAAGGTGATGAAAGATGTCAGAGAAAGGTCCTTATAGAATTCCTCGTGATGATTATGAGTGTGTGTTAATTTTAAATTGTAAACCTTTAATTCACTCTGCCAAAATTTAAACTTTTTAGAACCTTTTCATACTAATTTATTTTAAATCAAAACAAAACTTTCAATTTCTTTGTTTAAAAAATAACGTTGAAATATATTTGAAAAAGTAGTCATATTTACTTGTCTTTTCTGTCTTTATAAAACTCTGTTACCTAGACTAAAAATACTAAATAGATATATAATATATAAATACTAAAAATACACAGCTAAAGTTTAGTAACCAATTTTCATTTCACATAACTTTAATCGATTAAGTTTATAAACATAATCCATGTTTTCTTTACTGATATACCGTTCCCGTTTTAATTAACCCTTTTTTTTCATAACTATGAAGTTTAATCATTCATAAACTGACAGGACAGATGATGCAGTATTAGTGCGACAACACTTTGTGTGGTTGACAAAATGTTGTTCAACATAACAGTTCGAACTATTGCTTACATACCTACTTAGCGAGTGTCAGTAACAGTTTAAGCTGGTTAGGGTCTGTAGCGTGAGTCTTGTAAATATTTATATATGGGCGATATTTATTTTTATTATAAAAAGTAATTCACATTCATAAACACTAAGACCTAAATCAGTTATCACTTCTCAATTTTGTGAGGTATAGTATATTTATATACACATATTTTATATACTCGTACGTAACTTAATCTATAAGTAATAAACTATAATCGCGTTTCAGTTTATAGAGCTGCGTAATTTATAATACCGTAAGTAATAATGAGTAAGTTTTTAAATATCGAGATCACGCTATCGTAAATAATATTCATAATAATCATACCTACCTTCTAACATTTTCTTAAGCCGTCATAAAAAGCATAGCGTGTGTACAGTTCAATCTTGGTGACAGACCGACTGCCTAGTGCTGCCGTGGCCCAGTTAAAAAAAATATACTCATAATAATATTTATGGAGTGCATTTGCGTTTAAAGAGTTGTGTTGCTTTTTTCTAATTTAATTGTATTTTTGATTAACTGGCGTATTAACTTACATATTATAAAATTGTTTTTTTTTTCTATTTCAAAATTAAGTAATAGTTGGAGTTTTTCTATTTTAATATTACTGTGCTATTTATTATATTTAACATGTAAGTATATGGTGACGTAAGGTCCACTAGAAAATATTAATATTACAGATAAATTAGTCCTGCAGTTATTAAACTAAAATAAACACAGGAATAATATTTTTTAATTGTTATGTTGAAAATAATAATGTTTTTTTTTCATGTCTTAATTTACTTTTATTTGAGATAGAATATTTTTTTCAAATTAATTAGTAACCTAGAGTCTGCAACCTCGACCGCGTTAAATTTGATAAAGAAAATAATTATTAAAATTATTTAATAACACAAAAAAAAATATCACATGAATAAAGCATATTCCTTATGTTTTAAAAGCGATAACCGATAAGCTACAAAAAGTTGTTTTATAATTAACCTAAATAGAAATAAATCAAATGCTTAAAAAACACCAATTCAATACATAATTTGGTTTAAAAGTTAAAAAAAAGCAAATAATTTTCACCATGCCATTCTCATATCTGCTAGTATATGCAAGTTTATGCAAATGTATGCCGGTCCGACCGGACAGACGTCACCATAACGTAACTGTTATCAGTGTATACTAATTCACTGCATAATAACACGAAGAGTACTCGAGCTATTAGGTACTTGAACTTGACTCGAGTTGCTGAACGCAAATGACATTTTCAAAGCCTTTGACTCCTGTATAAGCAGACTGTAGAATGGTCGATTGTTCTTACACCGACTTCTACTCTTTGAATTTGATTATGAAGTAAAAACTTAATGCAATTAGTCATAATATTTTTCTTTCCAAGAAAAAGTGGTTCGAAATGCAGAAGAATGAGACAGGAGAATTAGAAACTAAAGAAACTTGGACGTTACAGAAGTCTTTAGAATTTTGAGGTTAAGAAATAGTTTTGGCAAAATTTCGTTTAAATCAATGTGTAAAAATCAAGCTGGTAATAGGATTAATGCAAGTTAATAAATACTTAGCCATATTATACCTAAAAATATATATTATTACCTTAATTTTATAAAATACAATCCTTACTAATATTACAAATGCGAATGTAAGACTTAATGTGGGAGACCAAATTCCACGCAAGCCAAGCCGCGGGCAAAAGCTAGTATAATATATATTCATGTTATCTTACTATTATAATAACCATTTATTCCTTAATCAAACTTTTATATCACACGTAACTTAAAATTCTACGTCAACTTAGCGACTAACTATTTTCTTGTAACGATTTCTTGAAAATATGAAAGGTTTTATTACACCATCTCACAAGAATTTCAGAATAACTGTTATTTTAGTAAAACCGTATTAATTTGTTTATGATCGAGAACAGTAAAGTTATCAGAAGAAACTTATAAGTGAAAGTATTAATACGACTACATTTACTATTAAGGAGTTAATAAAGTTACAAAAGTGTGGCGCCCTAGTCGGTATCGGTGGCTACAAGCTGCTGATACCTCGATGCTGGACAGCGAAGAAGAATCGCCGTTCGTAGTCATATCACTGCCGTCATATAGCCACGAACCTATCGTAAGTTCTAGACTTTAATAAAATTTCTAGTGTTTAATTTAAGAATTGTAAAATTTAAGACAAACATAAACTTTGGTAATTACAGCACATACGGCATGCCTTTGCTTGTTTTAACTATTTTTGACATCCAGGTATTTACTTTATTACATTTTTTTTACGGTACCCGTTAATACCCGTTAATAGTTTTAATCAAAAATGTAAAACATTAGTTCAAACCTACAATTTAAGTTAAAGTGCTGATTGGTATACTATTTTCCTCATATTTAATTTTATAATTTTGTATTTTATTCATCATACTTAAAGTAACAATGATTTCTATTTAGAATTAAAAAAAAATGGTTTCTTAAAGCTCGTGCTAAATGCTCGTGACTATATGAAACGTTTTAAAGTTGTGATTCATAATTCGTAAATAGACATTAAAGCTATTTACGCTAGCCTTAGTTAGGCTACCGTTACGAACATTGAATGGTCGGAAAAAAATTTGCTTTGTTTTAATTTCTTTCCATTAATAACTATGCCTGTGAAGTTGGATTGTCCGAGCACTACACAATAATACATACATGTGACAAAAATTCAGATAATTCAAAGGAAGTAATTTCGGCCAATTTCAGCCACAACGATCAGTCTCAACAGAGACAAGTGACCACGGAGAGTCCACCTGTGTTTGGTCCACCTCTGTTCCCTCACTGACACAACCCGATGGGACTGTTATCCGACACGATCGAGGTGAGATCAGGCGTAGGATCGACGAGTTTACGTGCTCTCCGAGGCACGGCGATTAAGACCACAGCGTCGTAATTTCGACAGTTATTAAATATCTCTGGAACCAGAAAAATTCAATAACAGTTTTTGAACCAATCTGGTTTGAAATCCGAGACATCTTGATCTTTAGATCAACTTAGTCTCACGTAATAATCAGCCTAAAACTAGCCAATGGCAGTGATGTCAATTAGTAAAACTAATATTGTGTTATGTTGAAATTCCACTGCCTATACTGTTTGCTTACAAGTTAGCATGTTTATATGTTATATCCATTAGTAGTTTATCTATCCAAAAAATATAGAGAAATAGTTAAACTGTCCCCGTGAAAGCTGAAGTATTTTTATATCTAGTCGCCTAGCTACTAGTAGCCGCGATGTATCCGCCTACCTCACTGAAATTCGTTAATTTTCACTTGAAAAATGTTCGAATATATTTGATACAAAGAGTTCGTACAAAACTCATTTATGGCAAAGTGGGCTAAGTAATGGAGTCTTATCAATAACATAATCCTTTGTTTTTTTGAATATTCTAATGTTGCGTGTCCAGTTCGCGATCGTTACGTAACAACTGGAATAATATTACAAATATCTTAATGAATGTGTAATATTTAAATGATTTCACTGTTTGTTGTTGCTAATGGTAGTAATTAAGTATATGGTGACAAAGAAACATTTTTCGTAATCAGACGATGACGTCAATGGCTTTTCGCGTTGTAGACATTTCATAACAGAGTGGGCACTTAAATATTTGAAATTTATCTAACGTGTTAATTGAGTGACTTAAAACTTGTAAATATGTTTATACAACAAAAAATATTTACAAAAAAACACACTAAAGTTTTCCAAAAAAATCAGACGATCATTAGTAGAGTTTCTTTAGTTTAGAAAGCTAGTTAAAAAATGTGTTTCACATTTTTTGATAAATGTTATGGGTTCTAATACCTGACGAATGTGATTTAATAAAAAAAACCAAATATGTTTCGAAAGTAATTTAAGAAGTTGACGAAAAAATTAATAAAACAAACCAGTTTTTACTTCATAATGTGTGTCAATTAATTTTTACGTCCGCCCATAAGCTAGCTATAAAAAATAAAACTAAATATGAGCCAAAATTCCACGTAAACGACAAAATGGCTGACATTATAAGACATATTAATTTCAAACACCGCAGTCGACTTGTTATGCAGCAATTTAAGACGTGACCTCGCTCCACGATTCCCTTGCTAACACGTACCAGACGATATGTGTACGAACCACTGTAGACCTTTGGAAGTGTATTCCTGACCTCTTGGTTCAATTGAATACAGAACATTCGCGAGGGGGTGGGTAGAGCAATCTAACTGGTTACGTTATTCTAATTGCACGCATAGGACTCGCGATAAAGTCTGTCCTTGGAGGACGGTCAGTACCACCGTCCAAGGACTTTGACATAATTTGGATGAAGCCAGGTTTCTGTTTTCGGGGGCAGTGGTCGGTCGAACGCCAGTCGTGGATGTCACCGAGTGCTTGTTCCAAAATACCGCGCGTAAAGGTTCGATATTGCACGAACGAAGACGAAGAGTTGAGAGTTTCTGTCATGGTGAGCTTTTATTTGAGCTTATTATATCATTACGTAATTTATCACTGTTCTTTTTTAAATTGTCTTGACCACATTTTGTTATTGTCGAGAATTAATATTATTTACATTTACAGTTATACTATTAATAATATAAGACATTGAAATAATCATAAACAAGTAGAGTCAATTTTAGCATAACCAAAGTATAGGTAAAGGTATATAAAAAAATATTTTTAACTTTATGCACTGGGTATATTTTATATTTTCATTTGTGATTTGTTTGTATAGGTACATGAGGCTAATTATTTTTAAAATTCTATGCTATAATCACGTTGAGTTTTATTATATACAACTTATTACATTAATATTACATACAATTTATAAATCTGAAGTCTAATTACAGCTGCATTTTTCTTATAAGTGCCTTTAATTAGTTATTAAACGTTATATTAGCAGTTTTTAACCAATAGTACCTATGTATTTACAAAAATGTGAATATACTTTTGTTAAAGATATACACTTTACAAGTTTGTACGCTTTTCTTTATTGAACTGGAAAAGTATTTTTACAAAATCGTAGGAAATAACATCCATAAACTTAGCATTGGGGTCACATGACAAAAGTAGGTTAAAGCTGTAGTATTCACGGGAAATTAAAAAAAATCTGATTGCGTGGACTTGCGGAAGCAAGGAAATTTAACAAATCAACTCTTTTTGATACATTTACTACACTTACATGAGTCATATTAACGTAACAATAAGAGACTTTGAGAATATTGAGATTCAATGTAGAACATGTTTATGCCTTGATCCATTATATTTAAAACAGCATGATTATAACAAACTGAAATAGAAAATTTATTGGTAGCATTATATGTCGTGACTAAAACAGGACTTCATAACATCGTACAAAGATTTTTTAACAAATGTACGGCATTTTTCAAATGTATCAATAAATCACGTTGTAAGTATTAAAAGTCAGACGTATTAAAAGTTAGGTATATTTAGACTAAGGAATATGTGTCAGGGACGCAAGTTTTTAACTAGTCGCCGCCATAAGGCTTTAAATCATCGAAATTCTAAGCTTAAACTCAAGAATTTATAGAAAAAGCTATAAAATAATCTAATTTTCGTCTAAAGTTCAACTTAAGTGGGCATTCATTGACCTGAATTACTTTGGATTTATTTTGGTATTTAGTACGCAAATATAACGCAAGCAATGCGTGACTGTAAAAAAATAGCTTAAAGTAAATCATTCATAATATTTTAACTAGCCTAATCAAGGTACTGACTAAGAATCTTGCATTAATACAACACATTATTGATTTAGGAACTTACCGTTAACAATTGTCAACGAGTTCACATTTCATTACAATCTTCTAATTACAAATTTCGAATCTTTTTATAATCGTAATCTATCTTATTTTTGAAACAGAAAAATTCATATCTCGCCGTTGCAACTATACCGAGTGAAACCAAAACGCTTAAGGTAATGTGTTTACAGGATGCACTTTGAACTCTTGTCAGCAACATATTAAGTTCAAATTCATATATACCTTCTAAAAGCTTATATTAACACGCACTGCTCTATTTGAATTTTTGTCACTGATAGATTTTTCTACTTCTACAATTCTTTTCGTTGATTTCTATAGGTACTTTTTAAAATACGCTTGACCTGTGGTTTCGGCTGTCAAAAGACCACTTCACTGTATTCTGTAATAATAAACATTTATTTCACTTTACAGAGCTTTAAGAAAAGTATGTTACTTTCAATTTTCTCGTTTCTGTTTTATCTGGCTTAGGTAACGGCAAAAACAAATAGGGTATATACGGTGACAACTAATATTAATAGTGTAGTTAAAAATATCAGTGGTGTACTGTAATAGTATACTTTTTCTAATCTAATCTGAAGCTTGGTCTTCCTTATTTGCAGAGAAAGTTTAAATTAAAATTGCTGTCGCCGCCATCGAACTTAGAAGTGTAATTTTAACGGCATGTAAGGCACTTAACTACAAGAAAAAACCCAAGTACCAAAACGTACAATATCTATTTTAGAAGACTTACTTGATAAAATGTATTTGTCTAACAATTAACAATGGAAGAAACGAGGATTGTATAGTGCACTAAAACTGTTTTATCAAAGTTATTAAACAAAACTTTTTGTATTCTTGCAATGTTAAATTAATGAGATATCCATAATACAGGCTGCAAGTTACGGTAAGAAGAACGGTATGTGGTACGGTGGGACCACTACTGGGACCAGTGCGTGGAGTCGAGCTGGGACGCGCAAGCAGTCAGTGGCAGAGTCTGATGCACCCCCACCGGGTGGCGGCAAGCCAGCTAGCGGTCGAGTCATCAGGATCATTAATAACATGGACCATTCGATACAGGTGACTTTAAATGTTATGATATTGTAATCCCCCAGAAGTTAACCTCCGACATAAGTGGTTACATTTCTAAAGTTGCTTTTTTCAATTTCTTAATGTACATAGAAATTAATGTAATAACTTTTTTAGCACGATGCAATTTATAGTTCACTAACAGACCTTACAATTTTATAATGAACATCGCTTAGTGTCATCTTGTGACGAAGCATACATTTACTTATTGATAACTATGTACAACATAAAATTTAATTATAAACAATATAATATAAAAATTAAAAGTTTTACAATACAAACAAACAATAATTAACTATATTAAGTAAGTACAAATTATTCTTGCCTGTTCTTAAACTAACTGAATGTAAAACAATAAAAGTAGCTAGTCAATGTTGTCACAAGGATACATTCAGTAATAACAGTTATTTTTTGAAATGAATTTTATTATTATATATTTAGTGTGATCGTAATTTTTAGTAAATACGCAAGTGTTCACGCATTCTGCCATTCCGTGATTGCACAAAAACAATATAGTATATATATAGGTTGTTAAATGACGCTAAAGTTTATAAAATTTACTAAATAGGCTACATATTACTGCTGCCTTCGTGAAGAGGCACATGTGGTTATAGTGATTGTTATTTATAGGTTTTATGACAGATAAATTCGAACTTTTATATTTTGAAAAGTATTGTCTGTCATTTCAAACGTCAAACGTTATAATGGCTTTTTTATGAAACTCGTCGGTTCTTTTTTGTTGAGCTTGGCTTGACACAGATGTCTAGACACTGAAACCAAGTCGTATAGACGGCTATAATTTTATAATGAATAAGTAATAATATAATTATTTCGTCCGTAGGCAACATACGGCTTTATAGATACAGCCAACATTACAGTTTAGATTGCATTCAGAAGTGAACTACATTACATTACACTATTTAATTACTAACGTCTATGGAGTATATATATGTTACAATTGCTGAATATATTAAGTTCAAGTTTATTTTAATACTACTGCAATATTTATAAATAAATTCCATTGCAAGTCCCAATGGCACATTTCACGTGCCCCTGAAGTAATAACAATGTTGATTGTACTCTTAGCCGATATCAGCCACGGCCACTAGCCTCAACGGAGACCAGCTGACTAAGTAGGGGATATTATAACGCACAAGCGCGTGCGCAAACACGGGTGCACTCTCTGTTCCCTTACTCTCACAATCCGACAGGACGGCTACCCGACATGACTCGGGAGATGTCAGGCGCAGAGGCACGGCGTTTAAGACCCCAACTGCCAAACTCTAGGCTGTTATTGAACATTTCTATAATCAAAAATACCTGATGTGTTATCAGTCTGGCCCGACTTGAGATTGGAACTCGAGGAGGTAGTCTAAAACGCTACGTGTCAACGAGGCAAATAATATCAATTATGAAGTACTATACCACTAAAGCACAATTAATATTTCAGTTTGAAAAAGTTATTAAAATCAACTGAAACGCGTTAATTTTCATGTCACTTTCAATGCTATCATTGACTGTACCGCAATCGCTACAAAAGCGAATTCATTGTTCCGATTCGTGGGTGCTGTAATAAAACGCTTTCAATGCAAAGGCCTTGGCAGGTAAACACTAGTGATTGTTCAGAAAGCTTGGCGAAATTTCGACCGAGGCCACATATGCCTTAAGTGCCAATAAGAACACGTGCAAAGTGTTCTAATAGCCTAATATTACAATAGCAGCATTTTGCAAGTACAGCTTTTAATAATAGATAATCTTTTGGTATGTTCTGGCCTGAAAACGCTTTTCATAGTCTTATACATGTTTATAGTATCTTTGGTGTATTTTCGATTCATAAAAAATCTGATTTACACTAAGATAATAATACAAAATTGTTTTGTTATTTTTCTACGCTACGTTTTACAATTCTGATGTGAACGATAATTTTTGAGAAAGATAGAATTCTTATTGAGGCAACATCATAATGATTTTTTTATAAAGGTCTGCTGAAGTGATTCTGCTCTATCTGATGAAAATGTGAATAGAATCCAAGAGTTGTGGTCACCATACTCACTGTGAATACAAACAATGCAGTACGGATATCCACGTCATGGCAGCCTAATGAGATACTTTTTAACGCACTTTGGGAACATAAAAGGAATGACAGTCATCGTGGCAGTATAAAGCACACGATAATTATCACCCCTACATCAATGGGCCTCCAGTTTCGCACTCACCAAGGTAACACGACAGCACGAATGCTATTGCTTCGGGTTGATGTTCTGTGCGAGGGTAGTACTGGCCCAGTCGAGCCGGTCCATTCGAGCTGAAATCAGGGTGGCTCTAGTACCTTTTAACATGATGTTTAAACTATACACTGTTTAACTCAAGTGAAATTGTAAATTACTTTAGTTTAGATCTCAATCTTTTCCATCAACTTCGGTTAATTTGTTGGTTGATGATGTCATTTCTAGATGTTAGTTTGTGACTATGACATTTTGACGCTGAAAAGGAAGAATGTACAGCCCTTATTCCAAATACTTATAATTTTAAAGTAATACTTTATACCATAGACAAAATATGCTATTATACCTTGTATATTTCATCATGGTTGTACTAACAAATTTCTTAATAAATACCGACTCGAATCCAAGTACGATATCTATACATAACAGAATAGTAATAATGTTATTATAATTAATTACTACTATTATCAATTTATGTTGCAGTGCCGTGTTTTATTAAACTTACGAACAACTCAACCCTTCGAGGAGGTTCTAGAAGATTTAGGACAGGTTCTGAAGATGAGTGGCGCGAAGAGAATGTACACAATAACTGGACAAGAGGTAGGACTTGCCCTATAGGATTCATCAGAGCTGAAATTGCTGTTAAAGTTTTTAATTATTATTAAACAGCTGTATAATGTATGCACAAGAGTGGTGAATTTATAGTGGTGATATTTTGCAGATAGGTATACATAGATACCTCGTTTGCATTGTTGTATGCCACCGTAACTTTAAAACAGCTAAACGACCTTTTGTTTATTCTTATATTCTTATCCCTGTCGATTGGTCAAGCCAGAGTTTGCCTGGAAGATATTACTTTTAGCAATAAGGCCGCCCATGTTATTTATCTTCTTATAATATTCAACTATACTATTACAATTGATGTACATTAAAGTATATTCTATTATATTCTTTTTTTAATAAATACTTCGGGCATCTGACATACAACACTATCTAGCTTTAAACTAAGCGGAGCTTATACTATGAAAGCCAAATTGACTGATAGAATACTTATTTACTTTTGTTTTGTAAATACATACATATTATAAACAGAAAATACTCAAACTTTGAAATAAATGTTTGCTGATTATATAATTATTTGAAACAACCCGGAAATCGAACCTGAGACTTCAGCACAGCAGTCGTGTATGCCATCACTGCGGCACCAAAACAGTCAATTATTTATTTATTCTTTTCTATTCTATTCTGTTGCCGATTTTTTTACGGCATAGGAGAGCTAGCGAACAGACGGTCATATTATATTAAGTGATTACAGCAACCGTTGACCCCTAACCCTCCTCTTCATAACCAAGAGGCTGAAATATTTCGACTCCGGTAAATTTACTCACTCGGTTAAAAGCAATCAAAGATTTTATTAGCACGGATTTTTTTCCAAGGTCATGACATCATTACTACCGAGCCAAGCCAAATGAGCTGAAGCAAAGATTTACCACGCTTTTCTTTTGATTCTGTTCTATGATAATTATGTTGCTTTTTATTCATTATGTGTGTTATATAGTAAATTATCGGTTCATGTTACAGGTCCGAAGTTTTTCTCAACTTCGAAACGAGTTTGCAGATGTGGAGACATTTTATTTGGGTTCTCTTGTCGTGGCCCCTGCTTTGAGCCCTGGTCCTAGTGTACCTTTGCCTATAGAGTCACCTATTAGAAGGTAATTTATCATAGGTAACAAAAAATCATATTTTTTTTAAATCTTTTGACGCTTCGATATGTTCAAGAGGGATTTCAATCTATCTTGTTAGTGTTAAAAATTTGCAAATATACTATCAGATACAATTTAGCTATATTTTTTTCAAGGTAATTAGATAACGAGCCCTATATATGGCACGCAATTTTTTTTATATTATTTACAAATTAAACGATTTTTAAATTAAGAAACTATAATAGGTTAGATGATACCATAGTCAAATTAGTTACTTTTTATCATCAGTCAAAACGACAATTTCGTATTAAAAATGTGCTAAATACGAAATTGTGACGTCACTGTTTTAAACTACTAACTGAACAATAGATTTCACTGTATATTTGATTAAAATTCGTAATAATAATAAAAAGCTATGTTAATTGTATTTGTCGAAATGTTTCGTGATATTAGTTTTAATGAAGTAGACATTGGTATTTATTTACGATACAGTCATCTAACCAATTATGTATTTTAATATCGATATCATGTGCCTATTTTTTGTTGTTTTGATACAAACTTTACTATCATTTTCTGCCCACATTTGTCGTAAAACTAAAGTGAAAAAGTGTTAATTCCGAAGATATAAAAAGGTTAAATTTGTTTATGGATAAATACACAAACACAAAAAACACACAGCTACTTAAACAAAAATAACTTTAAACTTATCTAGATATTTAAATACCTTTTGCAATACCTTCAACAGTAGTTGTTTATTGAAACTACAGGTTTCCTTTGATTTTAGATCACGTTCAAGAGGGAACGTAGCGGCACCGCCAATGTCTGAGGACATGCGCGGGAGACGGGCTCGAAGCAAAAGTCGACCTCGGGTCCTCTACGCACCTGAAGGGGAAATTGTTCGTAACTCAGGTAAATAACCTTTGTTTACTTTGAAAGAACAAGAAATTGTTCTTCCAAACTTGAGTTTTTCAATTTACGTGCGTGTAGATCATTTATAGCAATCGTTGCGTGTGGTTGGAACCCTATAAAGTTCGAAAACAGTCTTTCTGCAGGACTTCTATATCGCCTTCTATATCGAAATGGAGGTTCAGGCTTATCATAATACATTAAAAGCCGACCCAAACTTATTGTGCGATAAGGGTCGATGTAGGTCATCACAACCTTCAGCAGTCCAGTACTGGACATAGGCTTCTCTCAGCAAGGTGATTTTGGCCTGCTATACCACGCTGGCAAGAAAGGATTGGTATGGGGTTTGTCTCAAGTTTTCCTTCCCTTTGCAGTGACGTTTTCTTGCACATTTTGTTCCCTCAGTCATCTCTTACAACATCCATGGGAAAAGTAGTGGAAGGGTGGTGACATTCTGTACTTTTAATCCATCACCACACGGAGGATACGATAAAGGTCTCAATGGACGTACCTTGTTCAAAAAAATAACTATCAATTATTTTTTGAGCCTACACAAGTTCAAGTATTTTTCAAACAGACATAAAGGACTTTTTGATTTTGTTTAAACGTTTCCAATTCATTAGTAGATCTGAGATTTTTATTCCTTAATCCTAACGACAACAATATGTTCTTAATGCTGTGCAGACTACACTCTATTAGAAGTACTAAAGGAAGAACCAATTCGTGTGACAATTCGAGGACTGCGGCGCACTTTCTACCCACCCATACACCACGCGCCTATCGACAACTCCCCACCAGAGAAGAAATTGCAGCTCGAATGGGTGTAAGTAAAAATTAATCCAAACATATATATCATTTTTCGTGACTAAAGATGTTATGCACGTTATAAGATCCTGAGAATTTACAAGGATTGACTTACCGAGAAACATTATTCATAAATTAAAACTCAAAAGAGTGTAGCTGTACCCTGCCATACTTTCCTGTGGTTCATTGTGGTGACATTAATAAACAATAAGAATCAAAACTGACGCATATAAATACAGAGAAAAACTATCTTTGAAAGAGGTTATGGATAGTCACAAAATTAAGTTCAATTATTGAGGTTTTAAAACGTATACAAACCCATTTAAGGTTTTTTATGTGTACAGATATAATGTGAAAAACGGGATTTCCGCCTGAACTCGACAATCTCAAAATTCAAAGTAACCTTGGGTATTAAAGACATTTCTTGTGTATTATCTGCACATATCCAACTAATTCGTGTCCCAAATCATTAAGTAAATATGTTACAAAGTACTTAACTAAAGTTACCTACGAAATAAGTATAAACAATACCTTCTGTTTCATTATAAATCTTTCTCATAACATAATTCTAAAAAACTATGTAGAACTGTGAGTTCATATTAGTTGTTATTAATATTATGATAACATAGAATATCTCATCCTCTGTCTTATTACCATACTAGTAATGTTCTACCCTCCTTTTAGTTATGGATATCGAGGTGCTGACACTCGACGCAACTTATGGGTTTTACCAACCGGAGAACTCCTCTATTACGTGGCCGCCGTCGCCATAATGTATGACCGAGATGAAGATTCCCAGAGACATTATATCGGCCACACCGAAGACATTCAATGGTAAGTTTTATTTTAGTTCAACTTTCTTGTTTCTAGATGGAGTGTAAATAGAATTAAATTACACTATCATGTTCACATTCTATAATTTATATCTGTTAAAATAGTTTGCAGTATGATTGAAATCCCCCGTAAATTACAATACAATATCCCCGTAAATTATATTAGACTTTTCAAATCTCAGAGAAACATGATCATGGTACTTTATTATCCACTCCTTGTGGTTTTGACATAATTGTAATGATTCAATTTTATGCCTCTGTCAGTATGGAACTGCACCCGTCGCGAGAGTTGGTGGCGAGTGGGCAGCGCGCGGGACGCGGACGTCGTGCGCAAGCGCACGTGCGCATTTGGAGTACGGACACATTGCAGACTTTGCATGTATTTGGTATGGCTGAATTCGAAACTGGGGTGTCTGCTGTTGCGTTCTCGCAGCTTGTAAGTACACAACTATAACAAGCTAATTATCGTAAAATACCTACAACCTGACTGCATACTACGTGAAAATATATTAAAAATGTATAAATGCATGTCAAAATTTACTAATCGGTGATTTTAATTTCATTATTTTCTTATCGTCAAACCAAAGTTCGTCAAAGAGTTTAGGCTGCAGAGCATGACAAAATATGCATACAAACGTAAGGTACAATACACTTAAAAAATATAGGTAACCCTTCTTTTGGCGCAACTGGCTAAACATATTTTCATTCCTTTTTCTATAAGTTCTCATAACATTGTTATATGTTAAATTATTGCCGTAAAAATCAGATATATGTTTAAGTTATAAATATAAGAGTGTACTGTGCGTAATATTTTTAAGAACAGTGATTTTAATTAAAGAAATATTACAAATACAGATTTGAGAATCAGTCTGATTTTATAAACTCTCATTTCTGGGCTAGCAGTTAAAAACGGTAACTGCGTACATTTTTTTTTGTACATACCCACATATTAGTTGTAAGCTGCTGCAACTTACAATGGAATCCTAAATACATTCCGTAACTATTTTCTTACATTCCCACCGTTATTAATTAACAACTGTTACTTCTCAATTCTAAATAGTAATCATTGAACTAATGATTATAATGGTTTTATATTTTAACAGAATGGCGGTAGCTATGTGTTGGCAGTGGACGCTGGCCGAGAAAGTATACTCTCAGTCTGGCAATGGCAATGGGGTCATTTACTTGGCAAAGTTGCTGTAAGTTGTATAATATGAAAGACATTCAAAATTATTATTTAATATTTAAGATTATAAAACAGCTAATAAGATAGGTAGGTAATCTTTAAAAATAAAGAATAGGTAAATCTTAGAAAATTTACTATTTTTAACAGAATTATACGTATATCTTATGTGTAGTATCATCTAGTTTCATATTTTTATTATGAAATAGTAGTTCCTTGTAGTTTCACCTCCATTCTTAATCACAGTTGTGCTCTTCATCTGGTTTCATACACATTATATTTTCAACATAATTTTCTTTTCGTGGTGGAAACGAATTTAAAAAACAAAACGTCGTAAAAATCACTCCAGCCGTTCTTGACTTACAAATAGTGTTACTAAATCATCATCATCATCATCATCAACCATCTGTGTTTTAAATATTAAGACATGTTTGTAGTGAAAACAGCGTCTCCAATAGGAGTTTTAAACAGATTAGCAGTGAAGGGATTGTATGGGGTTAGTCGTTGTTAATAAATATACTATTGTCCATCTGTCATACCTATAAACATGTAACCTACATATGGTTATTCTGTTTAGTAATACAAATAGGTTTATTGTCCTTTTTTTTATCTTATATCTAGACAACCTTAGTTGCACTCGTGAAACAAAGCTTCACACCTGCCATAAAGTCTTGTCTGCAACCTTGCAATAACCAAGGTCTGTCCACACATTAAGATATAGGTACATCGATACTCCACCCATAAACTTTGTTGTACAACGTGTAACGTGAATATACGTGACATTACTCTATCGCTCTGATTTTTTTAGAAAATTTACAAGGTAATAAGCCACGCTGATGTTAATACATGCAGTCTGGCTTGATCGGAGCAGTCCTACACTCTCACAGAAGGTCAACCTAACGCGACAGCATCCATGCTGCCGTGTTTCGTTCGTGAGTGCGAGACCGGAGACCCGTTGACGCGGGGATGACAGTGGTCGTGCTATGTATGTACAATATAATACCACGATGACTGTCATGCCTTTTACGTCTTTTATTCAATTTATTATTAATTCAAAGCAACTGGTATTCAGGTATATGTGGTCAAAAAATACACGGTATATTTCTTTAATTTAAAAGACCTTTCTTACTTACTTACTTTAAAAGTAAAAATGATTTCTTTGGCAGCTTCGTTTACATTTGCTGCGTAAGCATTTACAGTTTAATTGTTACCCTTTAAAACAGCTAAAAAAACGACAGCGTTTGTCTATTTTTTAAGGTGGGCTCTCTATAACCTTTTTTATGATAAAGAAATTAGTTCAAGCCGTTTACACTGTATAATATCATAATACGGGCAGTAGGAGACGCAAACGAGGTTGCAAGGGTCAACTAGTTACATAGTATAGTGTGCCTCAATAATGAGGATGCATACAAGGATCATGTAATCTATGTATCTATGGCTATGCGTAACACTATACGTAACGATATTGCAGTTTAAAGTAACAATGAAACGAATATATTAAAAACCATCATAACCAATATATAATAAAAAAAATGTGTGCGTGTACTAGCGTACACTCGTAAGAAGTGAAACTTCTTTATGACGTTATTTTTCAAAAAAATAATTTAAACCCGTCCGAAGTCGATGCAATCGCCACCTGGATTTCAAAAATGTAACTACTCAAAACGGGCCGCAAAATACATTGGAGACATTTACCAATCCCTACTCCGCTGGAGAAAATATACTTCACACTACATCACGCGTGGTAGGGATAAAAAGATGGCGCGTAACGGAGAAATGTGACGCGTAACGAAAAAATGTTACACTAAATTTTTTTTCAACCCCGATAAAGAAGTTTCACTTCAAAAAACTTAACCATCTTTCTCAGTAAATAAAAACTTCAGTCATGCATAACCAATAGGCACAATTACGAATGCAATTTGTTGGAATATTAGTCAGATTGCGGCCATAAACAAGTATTAACATTTTGCTCGTAGGTTTGGTCGCTAGTTTAACGGTATGTGATACTGACAACACGCTTGTCGCAACTTAGGGTTTCTTTTATTTATTTTTTATTTTAAGAATTCGTCGTAGGTTGGAATGTATTTTGATAAATAAATAACATGGCTGATCAAAAAGCAAATACATACAAAATAAAAGGTTATTAATGAGGATGTAATAAGAGTTCTTACATAGATCAAATAAAAGAAGCAATAACATTTACTGGTAAATAAAAGTACAAAACAGTTGTACTTTTTATTTCACGTTTTTTAATTGCCACTTTGTAACCAAATGAGAAAAAAAACTTTAAGTTACTTGTATATAGGGTTCAAATTAAGAATGTAAAAAAAAAAAATTTGACAAACAGTCAATTGACATACAGCTATTCAGAATTAAATTAAAATGGTGGGAACCATAAATCTTATGGTCACATATCTTACAAAGTATATGCATATAAAATCACGTTCCATCATAAAGAACTAATTTTATAATCCTGTGGCACCTATTTTCTTGGAAGAAACATATTTTTTTCTTACTGCCCTCAGTAATAATTCATCATAATTATCAGCTCTTATCGAAGTCACGCGAGAAAGTCAGCACGGTATACGTTTACGTGCGGCTAAAAAAGCGTATCGCTTAATATGTTTTTTTTTGCAATTGGCTTTTTGTAATGGAGCGTTTCTTTGAGCTAGTAGCTAGGGTGTTATTAGCATAATTATCGCAACAACAAGCTAACAAAAGCAAGCCAACTAATTTAAAAGTACCACACTGTGACAATCTTGCAATCTAAATATTCAAAGAACTATTATGTAAAAGTAGGTCTGGTAAGGTTTGTTCTGCATTGACAACATCAAATCTTAAAGAATACTTTTTTTATTCAACATGAAATTCGGAATAATCGAATACATTTATAAGTATAAATAAAGGCACGCTTATGTCCAGCAGTGGACTACTAAAGGCTGTTGATGATGATGATGTTGGTGATTTATAAGCAACAAACTCTAATAAGATGACAGCATGACTCCAAACTCCTTTAACCAAAATATTTTTAAAACAACAAATAATGCAAAGAGGCAGAAATAAATTGCATACTGAATTACTGATGGCTGAAAAAGTATATTGTATTTATGCAACCATATAATAATGAAGTCACTGTTCTTGAAATGGCAGACTCTGCAAGAGGAACTTACGGGCGCTGCGTTTCATCCACTCGACGACAATCTTCTGATCACACACGGCAAAGGGCACTTAGCGTTCTGGAACAGAAGGAAAGATGGATTCTTCGAACGCACTGATATTATTAAACCGGTATGATTATTTATGATGATATCTTTAACTACCTCGGTGGCGGTTTGCTTTTTGCGGGTTTTCTTTAACTCTTTTGATCATAATGTCTATTTTATGTGAGAATCTCTTTGCACTTTATAATATCACAAAGATGACCTTTTTATAAATCCATGATCAAGTCAGTCAAGTCACATCCATGATCAGGAACTCAAAGTACAGTAAGTACAAGCTATAATGTTCCTTAATTTCTTTCAGCCTTCTCGTACACACGTCACAGCATTACAATTTGAACAAGACGGAGATGTCGTGACTGCTGACAGTGACGGCTTCATCACAATTTACAGCGTGGATAGCGACGGTGCTTATTTCGTGCGAATGGAGTTTGAGGTAACGGAATTCAAAATTTTTAAGTTAATTTAACCTCGAGAATATTTTCTGAACTTGCATTAAAATTATTTGTGATTGTAGGCACACATCAAAGGAATAAGCTCTTTAGTGATGCTCTCAGAAGGCACTCTTATCTCCGGCGGTGAAAAGGATAGGAAAATAGCGGCATGGGATTCCCTGCAGAATTATAAAAGGATTACTGAAACAAAGGTTTGTATTGGTCTTGAAATATAAACACTTGTATAACGACCTGTTAATTTCTGAACTACATCCTGATTTGTACCAATGCCCGGGAAGAATTTATTTTACAACTGTTGCAGTTGGTTGAAATAAATAAATAATATTTTGTGTAAGTGGACCTCCCTGGGGTTTTAAACGTCAAAAAATATGTATATTTATTATGACTTTCACAAAATACTTTCTTTTCAGCTACCTGAGACTGCAGGGGGGGTGCGAAGCATTTATCCTCAGAGGCCAGGTAGAAACGATGGCAATATTTATGTTGGAACAACTAGGAACAACATCATGGAGGGATCTCTTCAGAGAAGGTTTAATCAGGTAACTTCAATTCTGGACTCTTCGGAATACATTATTTTACTAAATGCTAATACCGTGTGGTACTATAGGTGGTGTTTGGGCATCATAAACAACTCATGGGACTCGCCGTTCACCCTGACGATGAAATGTTTGCGACAGCAGGACATGATAAAAATATTGCTTTATGGAAGGGTCACAAATTGATGTTTGCTACGCAGGTAAAGTTTAATATTTATTTACTAAATGTTTGATTATATATCCTGGATTATCCTGGGATGATGTAACAACAGACTCCAAAGTCTAAAATTACATAACTTAATAACCTCAAAAATGATGAATATCATTCTTGAGGTTATTAAGTTATATCACTAAATAGTTTTAATTGAGTATAGTTATTTAATAACAAATTGTGATGTCTACGAACTTTTGCTACAGTGAATTAATATTACTAAAAACCAAACTTTCCTAATGATAGACGAAACATTTTTTTTTCTGAGTACTGTTAAATTGTTAATAGAAAACTATCTTGCTAATGACGTAATAAATTAATAAAATCGTAAATTTTTTTCATTAGTTTAAGTACAATAAAATGTTGCCCAATTTAAGCAATAGCTTAAATTTAGCTACTTCTTTCAGGTTGGATATGAATGCGTGTCTTTAGCTTGGCATCCTAGTGGAGGAGCTTTAGCAGCCGGTAGTACAGAAGGTCACCTGGTCGTGTTAAATGCTGATGCGGGAACCCACGTAGCCACTCTTAGGGTCTGTGGTTCTCCACTCAGCTGCTTGGCATATAATTCTGGTAAGAAATCTTTTTAAATGACCAATCTTGTAATATGTTCATTAATCTAACTGATATTCTAACTGCAATTTAAAGAAATTTCTCTCAAAGAAAAGGCATTTACATAAATAAAACGAGTCTGATTGATATAATGAATTTTTAATCCCTTTTTTTAAACTAGCTACTGTCTAGTATTAGTACATGTATACATGTTATGAAACTACTATTAGCTTAAGAATCAAATGTAATTTGTCAGTTTGTAGCGTATATTCATACGCTGTTGTGTTTGTTGAGCGAGCAAACGCGCTGTTGAGTTTTTTAATAAAAAAATTATTTAATTTCTCTACTTTATTCTCTTTTGATACGAACGGTATTTGAGTAGTTTTTCTTCAAAAACTAATTTTTAGAACGTTAATTACTAGTTCTTGTCTTTTACCGTTCCTTTGTGCGCAAACAGCGGTCAGGTCGAACCTTCCGTATAAACTACGAAGATTTGTTATATATAAAGCACTATAGGGGCATTGATTTTCCTAACCATTATATTTTAACAAAGTGTTTCATTGTAACACTTCCATAATCGACTTCTACATACATACAGATTGTCAAAGACACACGGTACAAAAGAGTTTTTTATCTACATTTACATTAACACAAACCATTATTTTGTGATTCTGATAAGTCCACTCAAGCACGGTATTGATGGTTTTATATTTTCCAGCCGGAGACACGTTGGCCATAGCCTCGCAAAATGGTAGTATTTACTTATTCCGCGTTTCTCGAGATGGGTTCTCTTACAAGAAGTCGAACAAAATTCGAGGTGCTCAACCCCTCACGCAGATCGACTGGAGTCTTGACGGCAATTACCTGCAAACTGTTACTGCTGATTACGACTTGGCGTTCTGTAAGTTCTTTATTCGAAATTTTGCTATACATTAATGTTCTTTATTTTTTTCTATTAATGCCCGTGTATGTAGTCTATGAGTAGTCTTTGATTTTTTTTTAACTTCGGCAATCGAGACGACTTTTTTGCAGACCATGGTAAATTCAGATGATTTACTAGACATTTGATTACAGTACGGATATATATGAGGTTGAGACAAAAAGTAGGTTTAAAAATTATCTATGTTTTCTGGTTTAAATTCTAAAATGACCATCCTAAGTATATAACTACACTCCGGAGTTGTTTCGTTCAACCAATGTTTCCTTTCACATGAAATGTATTTTTAACTTCGAGTTCCAATTTATATTTAAGTCTGTGGCTGAAAGATTGGGATCGGCTTCTGAATCTTTTTTGGTGTATTTCTCAAAGTTATATATTAATTTCCGCCCGTATTTCCAGGGGATATCAAATCACTATCTCCTGAAAAAAGCCCGATAGCAATGAAAGACACAAAATGGTCAACATACAATTCAACTGTTGGATTCCTTGTATCAGGTAAGTTATTAACGTTTTCAAATATTACTTACACTCGTATATGACTATATGAACTCTGTATATCGTGGCGGCAGACAGGACAGAAAAGTTTTATTTCCGCTCAGCTCAGAGGGTATGAATGTACTTTTATGTCTAAAATATGTATGTTAAATAAAAATATATTTGTAAGAATATGAATACACATGTGGCCAGTTAATGTTTCCATATTTAGAAACCTCTTCAGTCATTGAAGCGACAAATGGAGACCTGGTCTCGGACTCTTCGAGCTACTCTAGCTCAGTTTTGTTTTTCATCCGGTTCTTGCGATATTTTCTATAAATTATGAAAGTAAATTAGGAAAATGTTTAAAAGTTTGTACCTATAACCTATAGGCCGGTCTCTTCCATTTGACTAGTTGGAGAGCGTTGTGCTATATTTATATCTTTATAAATGTTTTACAGGTATTTGGAACAACCGTTTCTATCCTATGACCACTCTGATTTCAACTGCGAGTCGTTCGACCGCTCACGATCTCCTGGCAAGTGGTGATACGGATGGATATTTACGACTGTTTAGGTAAATTTCACTTTATCTACCTTTTTTCAGTTTAACAAATCGAGATTTATAAAAAACGTAGATCATTTTTTATAAACGTTATAGAAAAATCTTTAGTCGTATTGATGTGTGCAGAATTAAAAAGTAACTATTCATTTCAGGTTCCCGTGCGCCAGTCCCAAAGCAGAATATAACGAAATGAAAGTGTACAGCGGAGCCGTATACAGTGCACGCTTTCTCTTCAACGACCGCTGCCTGATCAGCGCGGGCGGCAGCGACGCCGCTCTGATGCTGTGGGACCTGGTGGACGACTAGCAGCTGCTGGCGCGCACACCGCGGCCGCCCGCCGTCGTGGTGGCGCCACCGACGCCGTCCCCGCCGCCCCGAGCGCTCGTCCCTCACCCCACTTTCAAAGTCATTTTTGACTTTGATGAACTCGATTGAGGAAATTTCGAAGTCGTTTGAGGGATTTCCGATTTAAAGCTGATTAAAGTTTTTGCAGCTCGTGACGAAGTATTGAAATTAGCGATGACGGATTACTTCAAAGACGTACACGCGATATACTTAAATGATGTTCATATCTATGACACGACGTTATGTTACGAACATAAGATTACTTATGTTTAAGTACTTAAGAGTATAACTTTTTAATTTGTAGATTTACATGACACACTGCCATTTTAAAATTGCGTAACATATAACATGTTACACGTTAGATGCAAAGATTCAAATCACACAAATTGTTGAAAAAATATATTTAGGATAGAAATGTATAGGTATTTAAAAAAGAATGCAAACGTTTTATATGATCGGTTGCCTCCTGGTGCTGGTAATTTAAATAATTGGATAAAAACTATTTCATATCTTAACATAACATCTCACGTTAATAACGTTACGACACATTAATAACACTATTCTTCTTTGGGCATTTTATCACTATATGTATATGCAATCTTTAACAAAAATTTTTAAAAATAATGTTTAAACGTTAGATGTTGGGCACACTGATTACATATTCGTTACAATAAAGTGTAACAGACTAAAAATAAGTGATGAGGACTTCCGAAATGTGGCTGGCCACAAAAAAAAATTGTAGAAATATTTTTATTTAAATTAAGTAAATAACATATATCTATTATTTTTTAGTTACAAAAAACTTTTTTATATACAAACACTCCATATAGTAAATAAATAAATATTATGTATGCAAAAACAGAAACTTGTTCTCTCAATAAAACTATTTTAAAAATAAAGCATTTTATAATGAAATTCTGCTGAAGTGTATAATTAGTCTATTATTAGGTATTGTTTTATCATACAAAATAATGATGACATATTAATACTATTGTAGCATTTGTCTAAATTCTAACTTCGAAATAAAATTAATCACTCATCACACCGGCTTTAATCACCTTACATGTTAGTAGCATAACATTCATAAAAATAATATTGTTGGAATAAAAACTTTTGCGACTAGTAGGTATTCATATTTATTAAGGATAAGGTTTTATTCACATGTGTATTTCGGTAATGCAGCGACTGACACGGACACAGAAGATTATTTTATTCCTTGAAAAATAGGCATCTTTTACAAGACTCGACTGTCTTTCTCGGGCCTAAAACTTATTGAGCGATTTCGAAATATACACGTGATTAAAATTGTTTATCCTTTACCAAAACATAAATATCATTGTTATTCTATTTTATTTCAAAACTACCTATATTATGTATAAATAAATCAGGATGATTTAAATTACGAGGTAGTTAACACTTGTCCATGTGGAAATTTAATGTAATCATATTTGTTTTCCTTTATTCTTATTTATTAGAATTTTTAGCCACAGAAAACGCAAACTAGATTTGTTGACTTACTATTCGTTATAAATATACTTTAAACGACACACCTACTTATATATTTATAATATGATAGATTTTTTGCTGAAAATGTTTTTTTTGTTTTTATATACATAATAATGAATAAATTAATAAAATTATAACAGTTCACTTTGTTTTACTATACTCTTTATATTGGTTTCATTGCCTTTTCAATAGAGTTTGGGCTCACAAAATCTGCACAGAATATGAGATTATCACTTATTTTTCTTTGCTAAGCCAGTGAGGCCTAAGTAAACATAGTTGTAAACAGCATGATTGTTTCAACAATTATAAAGAACTTGAAGCAGAGATAAAATCAACGTAGAATAGACGGAAGTTCATAATATTAATAATTCTAATTTCTTTAAATATTTGATTATCGTAATTTTTTTATGACTAACTTTCATAGGCATAGACGACTATTTAAATCACATCAAATACAAGTGTAAATAATTAATATTTGAAAAAAGTTTTAATTGATCTGTAAGCTGAATAAAATAACTAATATTACTTGTAAAAATTAAACTTTATTGGAAAATCGTCACCGCCTAGTTTTCTTTGGAATAAACGACGACGAAAAATTGTATGAAAATCAATTGGTTTGTTAATAAAAATACATATTTAAGTATAACTTAGAGTAAAAACCTACAGTTTACTTAAAAAAACATTTTGGTAATCAGAAGCTAGTATTAATTTTACCTGAAAAAGACAGAACTAGAACTTATTTTTATAATTTGTAATGGCATTGCAATGTCATCTAGTTGTCAATGTCAACTGTAAAGATATTTGTCAAAAAGTCTTGTTGTAGTGAAATTGTTAATAATACAGAAACAATGACTAAACCACGCCCGTGTGGTTGCAAGGGCTGTCGAACATGTTTGATTTGCGAAACACAATATGGAGCCGATAATTTTAAGCTAAAATTGAATTTAGACAAAACTAAAGGTTATGTTTACTGCCCATTGTGCAAAAAAGCATGGCAAGGTTGGGATGTAGACTTGTATAAGGAACATCCTAATCACGCAGGAACTGCTATAGACTATCCAGGTGTATACATCCAGTTGGCTTTTCTATCTGAAAATGAGGAAACAGAACTTATGAAGAATATTGACGAAATGCCCTGGGATACGTCACAAAGTGGCAGAAGGAAGCAAAACTTCGGTCCCAAGACTAATTTTAAAAAGAAGAAAATTGTCCTTGGGCAATTTCATGGATTTCCTGAATTCTCGGAATATTTACAAAGGAGGTTTGAAACAGTTGATTGTTTAAAAAATTATGAAGCCATAGAACAATGTTCTTTAGAATATGATCCAAGTAAAGGAGCATCAATAGACCCTCACATAGATGATTGTTGGATTTGGGGTGAAAGAATTGTTACAGTTAATTGTTTAAGTGACTCTGTTCTTACGATGATTCCATATAAGGGTGATATAAAAAAATATAATCTGGAGAGTGCAGATGAATTTAAAGCAATTGTTAGTAAAGATGGGCAGTTTATTATGAACAGTGGACAAGACGAACTGTCAGCATATGAAGCGAGTAAACCACTTATTGATAAAGATGTGATTGTTAGAATACCAATGCCGAGGTAATGAATTTTCTGTTAATGATTATTACTTTTCCAATTTTATTTAGAGTTGGTGCAATGTATAATAAAGCAAAGGGTTTCAGATGAATCCTTTTAACATAAGAAGGTCAATTAGAGTTAGATAA
The DNA here is from genome assembly GCA_949316085.1 of Hypercompe scribonia. Taxonomy (NCBI): domain Eukaryota; kingdom Metazoa; phylum Arthropoda; class Insecta; order Lepidoptera; family Erebidae; genus Hypercompe; species Hypercompe scribonia. The sequence continues at coordinate 4,760,935 of OX438972.1, read as the reverse complement.
ATCTTGAAGAGAGGGGATATCAAAAGACTTGCCTTATGTATATAAATCTATTTAATCATTAAGAATTTAATTCTTTATGCTTGTGAAACCCAAGTTTAGTTTAGGCCTAGCTAAAATTTCTACTACCAATAATAAAAAATAATGATTAACATTTATATTGCAAATGACATAGTATAAACTGAAAACTTGCTATATTTTATTTTTGATAAAAAAAATGTGTAACCTTATGGATGTCTAGACACCTGTTTCATACAATAATAACATATAGTAAGAACTAGCCCTTTGTCAAATATCTTAAAGGGATGGTTACATACATATTAAAAATTAACTCAATTGATCGACTGAATGATTTTGGTACCATTCTCCATCAGCTATTGAGACTACATTATTACCTTACAGATTTATTAAGTTTTGATCATGTATAATACTACACAAAATAATATTCTCACATAGCCCAATGATCATAAGACTAGGTAAAGCCTGTACTATGGCCACCAGACCGCTAATAAAAATACTTTTGTTTCTAAATACATATAAATAGTATATATGTATACACCCATGCACAGAACAAATAATAGAGTTCATCACACAAAAATTTGTCCTGATTGGGAATCAAACCCACAACCTCTGGCTTTGCAGTCAGGATCAATAGCTTCTAGACCAACAGGCCCATCATACATACATACAAAATTTCTGTCACGAAACTGCCACCATGTCTAATTTTTATTGAACTATTTTCAGGAGATCATTATTAGTACTTTATGGAGAGACCCGTTACCATTGGGAGCATTGTGTCCTCCGAGAAGACATCCTGTCACGAAGAGTGTGCATAGCATACAGAGAGTTCACACCCCCTTATTTAACAAACGGCAAGCATCAAGAAATTGGTGATATCATCAGGACTGAAGCTAAGATATTTTGGAACCATAAAGATAGGTTTAGGAAAGATTTAGAATGTTAATTTATTTAGGTATTGTTAATAAAATTTCTATGTCTTCTGACAACGAAGTAAATACAAATAAATGACCTTTTTTGTTTTTTTTTTTAACGCTGGCAATGCTTTTCGCACCATACCCTCCGGAGGGACGAAGGGCGTGTGTGGGACTCCCGACAAACCGGTCTACCCACTAAACCCCGCGGCGGCCTACCTCGGCAGTTGGGAGGTGCTCTAGGAACGCATTAGCGGCTTCTAGAGTCCTCCCTGCCGTGAGGTACATCTCGGGCACCTCATGCCCCAGGATCAAGACGCTATCGCACCTCCCATCGCCCTGCGCAGTAAGAGGCAGAACAGCGCCCCGCCCCAGACGACACTCCCCGGCCGCACCGGAGTGTCACCTGACTCGAGTCGTTTGCAGCAGTCACAACGCCCCAAGATGTGACCGCAGCGACCCTTAGGCGGCGATTAGGGAGCTAGCGACCTCTGCCTCGTCCCCTTCGCCGCCTCCTTCGAGCGGGATCGGCCCTTTCCCGATCTCGCTCTGCAGTCTCCTTCCGGAGCATAACCTGCTCACAGAAGGAGATCGCGGCTTCCCATCCTTCACGACTCGCCAGCATTGCCGCGATCAATGCTGACGGTGAAAGGTTACGTCCGATCCGTCCGACCATATTTTGGAACCATAAAGATAGGTTTAGGAAAGATTTAGAATGTTAATTTATTTAGGTATTGTTAATAAAATTTCTATGTCTTCTGACAACGAAGTAAATACAAATAAATGACCTATTGACCATTGTTTAATAGGAAAATCACATGATTTTAAAATAAAAAAAAATAAGGTAAAATTAATACTAGCTTCTGATTACCAAAATGTTTTTTTAAGTAAACTGTAGGTTTTTACTCTAAGTTATACTTAAATATGTATTTTTATTAACAAACCAATTGATTTTCATACAATTTGATCAATTTCAATAAATGACCTATTGACCATTGTTTAATAGGAAAATCACATGATTTTCCTATTACACAATGCGTTACATTTGCGTGGTGTAGGGACTGTTAACTGTTAGCAAAACAACTTGCATCATTCTATAATAATGTTACTGTAGTTTATCTTTAGTCTAGTCACTTAGCAGGAAAAGAGGTGACATACTACAGCGCCATCTACCGAAGACACACTGAACTACGGAGCAACTACTAATTCTGAATCGCGTTATAGAAATTCTCGCGGTGATTAACTTATACAGAACAGCCCAACATTAACCGCTGGATCGAGACCCGCCAGGTATGATCACTTCGCCTGGTCTTAGGATCCTTTTTTTGTGTTCGAGGTGCATGACACCCGCTCCTCTACAGGTGTATATTTCGGTATTCTAAAAGTTGTCTTACAAGTCTCATAAAATATCGTGTCTTCGCCGTAACTTATTCAAGGTCAAAGATCAGTTTTCACCGTTATCCAGGTTTCTGTAGCTCTAATGTCGTTATCATTTAATCTAAAATTGTAGAACATAAAGTTAGCAACAAGTTTTGTCTGTTTTTGAAGTTATACTTCTTTTTGTCACGGTAGGAAAAAATGATGAGAGTTAATTTGTACAATGCGCTCACACTGTCTAGAAACACTGACATGCACTGACAAATTAGCTAGTCAACATTTTATTTTAATTATGTACAAATAATTCTATTATGATAGTAAAATAAAATTACACATGTAATGTGTCATAATTAAACGTTCTTTCAATGCATTAAATACTTTTTTATGTATTATTAGTGTTGTTTTCTCTACAAACAGGAACGATAGCACGAAGGATAAAATTTGTAGAAAGATTTTCAACTTGTTACGCCAAAGAAGTATAAATCCTTACGTGCGTAAATTAGTACACACCCACGTTTTTTTTTTCATTCGTCTCACTGTTTATGAGTATGAGGGCGGAGAGCCCATAGTGTCCAACCATACTCACTGGGATACAAGGCCAACTGTGAATCATACTTTAGTACATCATAATGACAAGCAACATCCTTGCCTTAATACTTTACACTCATGTAATGCTACTCGTATCATAGCAATTCGGTTCTCTTTATCACTCACTCCAGTTAGATTGCGTTTATTATTGGCAGATAATCAATTCAGATTTCGAAAACAAATGCACCGAGGATGCCATGACATATTAGTCAGGGAAGGTAACAAACTATTTGGACAACAAAGACAGACGTGTTGGGATATTTATCGACTTAAAAAAAGCTTTTGACACGGTATCAATTCCGATTCTACTGAGAAGAATGGAGAGCTTGGGTATCCGAGGGTCAGGCCTAAGTTGGGTTGAGAGTTACCGATGGAAGTGAAATAGTGAGAGTCGGTGACACGTATGATGATGTTTCATGTGTTAATTATGGTGTTCCGCAGGGAAGCACTCTTGGTCCTTCTGTCTTTCTTATATATCTAAATGAGCTATGTAAACTGCACATTGAGAATGGATGCATTATAGCTTTCACTGATGATACAGCTCTGATTTTTAAAGGGAAAATTTGGACAGAGGGAATGAACTAGGAATGAAAAAGTTATGCAGTGGTTTGATGACAACTTTCTTACACTTAACGTCACTCAAGATGCATTTCTTTGAGTGAAATACTAAATCTGTTCCCAGTCCATAGTTTAACATATGTAAATGTCCATGGTTGGTCGTTCTTAGACGGTGTTGATTGTGGTTGTGTTTCTCTCTAGAACAAACTGCAACGCATAGATACCTCTGCATCTTTATAGTCAAGCATTTGACTTGGCAACACTTTTTACCAAAATTTACACACAGCCAGGCACCACACTACCCTCGTTCATTATTCACTACATACAAACACATTAGAAGAGAGTACTCACCGCGCTATCAGAATATAAGTGTGACGACTTCCACATTACAGTACAAATAAAAATGTACAACAGCGCCATCTAGCGAAGGTACATCGAAATACGAAGTATGATCGACACGTATGAATGTAATGAACTACACTACTAATCCTGTATCGCGAAAAAGAAATTCACGTGGCAATTAGTGATCACCTCACCTGGTCGGAGAATCCTCCCTTTGTGTCGGAGGGACATGAGACCCGTTCCCTCGACATAAAAATTATTGTATTATTGTTGAAGAACAGTTAAAGAGACACCCACTTAATTAAAATTATTGTACTACATATAATTGGACACTTTTTAAAGTGGAGGGCTGATAACTTGAGATACAAGTTTTTACCTACTTTACGAGTAGCCCACCATAATCAGATTCAATTTGTCTATAAGATAAACTTTTAAAAATCCACACTTGCATGGTTACGGTGAGAATTAATTAACTCAATGTAAAGTTTAATTTTGATCTTGAAAAACTAATGGAAAATGCTGTGAAGTATATTAAACAACAATTATATTATACAAGACGTGTACGTCTCGAGCAAGATAGCGACCGACGACGTAATACTGAATTGCTGAAGATATTAAGGCATGACGTCATACTAAATTGTAGTGAAGCCACTATTTTTACGTTTGATTAAAAGATAAACTGATAATTACAAATAAGTATTCTATTACATTGTGCTGTTAAAAAAATGTTCATGTTTTTGTAAAACTGACTGCCTGTGAGGGATAAAATTGTGGGAAAACCCTTTGCAGTTCAAGACACAAATGATCTTATCTTAAGAGCAGAATATCAAGATATAGCACACCTGTGTTTTTATATTAAATATGTAGTAATAATGTAGATTAAAAAGTGAAACAAAAGGTATTTAGGTATTATTTTATTTACAAATATATTTACAGTAAAAATATATAGCCCATAAATAAATACATACATATGGATCTTCCCGTACCTAATAAAGTTAATCTTGGATATCATGTGATTAGGTGTTCATCATTTTGTTATTATGTAAATTAAATATTACTGAAACATCCAGATTTGATTGCTGAATCGTTTTTGTTTTAGCAATTATGTACTTTTTTCTTAGTCAAATATTATGATCGCAAGTTCTAACAATGACCTTTTTATTAAATACTCGTTTACTTTATTATATCTATGTATGACATGTATGATAATATACTGAATATTTGCATGAAAAAAAATTGTACTATCACTTAAGCTAAGCTAGTAGCTTGGGGAGTAATGTATACGTGGTCAGGTTGTTCCTTCTTGTGTTCTTCCTCAGCCTGACGAGCCATGATCATTTGTTCCTTAATCTTCCATACCATCATTGCCTTCTCGCTCTTCATCTTTCGGATGCTACGTGCTAGGAGCAGAGCGAATATAATTCCCAGTAACTGAAAATATAAATGTTATGCTAAATATTAAACGGTATCAGATTTAAATTTGAGCGTTTAGTGGTTACTTCTACAGCCAAGACAGTACCTTAACGGTCCTTTTTTTAAAATTAGGCCTTAAAAGCACGCCTATAACAGCCTACACGCATACATCAGCCCAATTCTAATGATTATAATGTTCACTTGGTCGTTTGATGGTCTTAATGCATAATATTTCTTAAAAAAGAAACTCCAAAAGTCAGTATTTATATTTCTTTAGTTGCATGTACTATAAAAAACATTTGTCGTTTGACTTATACCACAAAGATACGTACTACATAATACATTCGTCCGGCCCGACTATTTTAATAATAGTTAATTATGTTAATTAATAATACTGTGCAATAGATAGTAGCAACCTAGGTGTAGTATAGTAGGTGCTAACGTGCCCAGTCCAAAATAATTACCTATTGTCAGCTATGTATATTATATACATTGCGTACTATTTCATAAATTACATCATGACGTAGTTTAGTTTAGCAAGAAGCGGTCAGTCCTTTTGTCCATTTTAGTTTTGTTTGATTAATTACGTAGTTGCAATTCACAATCATATCTTATAATATCTCCTTTGTTTTACTTTTTAAATAGCATTCGGCAATAAAATACTATAAGTCATATTATGTTCGAAATAAATATGTGTACAACACCCGAAACAAGGTTATTAGAACATACCTGATATCACTAAGATATGAGTAGGTATACACAAATAAGCAGAAGTAGGTCATCTCGGCCTCGTATGCATGTTCAAACTTAAATTTTGTAAGGTTTCCGTACAATAACTGATTACGAGATATAAAAAGACCCGTTAATTACAACAACAAAACGGTATATTTATAAAATCTTTAACATTGAAAAAATAGATAAAATAAACCAGAAGTTCTCGTGTCAACATGGGCCACGATGAAATTAATTGTTTTTTTTTTCTATATGTAGTCTTAATAACTAGAAATTAACAGTGTCATAGACGTCATGGAAAAAAAATAAACACTGAAGCAGCCACTTTACCCGATTACATATGTTATATTTAAACTAGACAACTCCTGCATTTCCTGTATTCCTGTATCGTATCCAGAATTACGATTTGTAGATTACACAAAGTTCTGTCCCATGTGAGTATCAAACCCACAATGTTAGTAGAAAGCAGCGAGGTGAACCTTTAAACCACTGTACCAACCGTGTAGTATTGTATCATTTAAAGAGGAAACTTACGTTAATGAACATCACTGACACTCCAAGGACACCGATGACAATGGCATTCTGTACCATCACGTTAGCCAACGCTCTTTTACATCCAGTAGACCACATTCGTGAACAGAACTGCTCGTTTTGGTTTAAGCAGCAACTGGCTGGTAGGATGATGGAGACTAAATCGCCATTAACGAGCTTGGACGCCACTACGGTTGACCTATTGTTCGAGAACTCTACACCGATGTAATCGGTATAATCATTGCTTCCGCAACATCCGAGCTAGAGAAACAAAATAAAAAATCATGCTAGTTTACATTCATTTAAAATCAGTTGAGGATTATGGTCAATATTTATTTTTAATATTATAAAATCTCGTAAAGAAGTTAAGTCTCTACATAAGAGTTGAATGGGTATAAAAAAGAGCACAATGGCATCGTGTTGATCACATAAAATGTTGCATCTCCCGCCCAATAAAAATACACCAATAATTATGTCTTCAGAATATTTCCGACCCAAAGTTTTATCTCCTAATGCCCCACCTGCAAGTTTTATTTTCAGGACAAAAAGATTCTAAGTTCTTTTCAAAGGTTTCCTTCGTCTCTGGCCTAAAAAACGCCGAACAGAATTGCTTTCGCTTTGTTAATATTAATACAGATAGATAGTTTTCACTTGAATTCAATGGAGCTGGTGGCTCATTTCATTTCGAATACGTGGACGGGTATCTTTATCAAGGGGTGCAGCAATGTAGTTTATTAATATGTAAATACTTACAGAGCTTTGTAAATAATCCACTTCAGCCTGAACTTCAGGGTCATCAACATTCCAGACAGGAATATTAAAGCTATTGATCAGTGTTTCCGCGTCCATTGTAAATGCCAAACATACGATTACTAGTTTAAAGATGAAAACCAAAGACAGGATCACAGCATACTGAAATGTTGAAATATTTTCAATGTAAAATAAACATTTTTAATGTTAAATAAAACAGTGTTCTTAGATTTGATATGCTGAGTTAGTTAACTACTATGATATCGGCAACTGTGTCTGGAAACATGTAATGTATCGCGTTCTCATCACGATGGGCCCGAGACGCCCACAAAGAAAGGATTATTTTCACCTTTAATAGGCCAATGATGAACATAGCCCTTTCCATAAATAGTAGGTTTTAACCTACCACGTCACGTTGGCCTGGCTGGTATGTACAGGGTTTGTTTCAAATCTTCTCTTTGCAGAATTCACTTGGAATTTTTTTGACATACTCGTATTTATACACGGAGAATTTCTTATTACTTTACGTTGAATTAAAAACTGTTTCTCTCAATAATTTCGGTCGACTACGCTAAGGTATATACCTAGTCTTGCCATAAATATTGTAATAAAGAAAAAAGAAAATTGTTAACTGCAAATAACATTTATTACTTTTACAGTGTGTCAGTTTAATACATAAATATAAAACAATTAAAAATATAAAAAGCTTATTCGAAGTGGTCTCCATTGGCTGCAATACAGTCCTTTAAACGATGAGGCCAGTTATCAATAGAAGCACGCACTCTTTCCATGGGAAAATTCTTCACTGCCAATCGTATAGATTGTTTTAGGGACTCCAAATTATCATGGCGTTTAGAGCAAGCTGTACTCTCTAAAACTGACCACAAATCATAATCCAGCGGATTAAGATCGGGACTAGACGACGGCCAGTCTTCAGCTCTGATGAAGTCCGAAACGTTCGATTCCAACCAAGACTGCGTGGACCGAGCTTTATGACCCGGCGCCGAGTCTTGCTGGAAGGACCATACTTGGTTATTGAACATGGTGATGTTAAGGGGCTTAACTACCTTCTCAAGAATGGTATCTTGATACACTTGTGCCGATGTTTTGATACCTTTTTCACAAAAATATGGCTCAGTCACTCCTTCATAGCTAACACCCCACCAAACCATCACTGAAGTCGGATAATGTCCACGTTGCACTCTGTCGACTAATTGGGAAGCTTCCTTAGAGCTTTGAGCATAAATACGGTCATTTTGTTTGTTAAAATGTTGCTCAATTGTAAAAATTTTCTCATCCGTAAACAAAATTTTTCTGTGACCTCCCTTTGCGTACCGCTTCAGTAGTTGTTTCGATTTTACCACCCTATTCTTCTTTAAATTATCAGTTAAGAAATGGCCAGTGCGTCTCTTATAGGCTGCAAGTCCTAAGTCATCTTTTAAAATACGCGACATGGTTCTAGGTGCTATCTTCATTTCCCGAGATAAAATCTTTTGCTTTCGGACAGGATTTCTTCGAATTCTTTCCCTTACTGCTTTGACCACCTTTTTCGTACGAACACTACGTGGACGGCCAGATCTTTTTCTGTCACAAACAGAGGAGGTCTCATTGTACCTATTAATAGCCCGGTACACAAACATTTTACTAATACCAAGTGTATGGAGAGTTTTAAAAATTGCATTTGGCTCCATACCTACTTTGTGTAATGCTATCACAGCGATTCGGTTCTCTTTATCACCCCACACCATTTTAATATCGCAAAATATTTTACAATGTATTGGCGCCAAAATGAGAAAACACAATGAACAATCGTATAAAAATGACAGATTCGAAATTCAAATGTAATATTTTTTTATAATTAAGTGTAACAGTATTTATGGCCAGACTAAGTAGTTATATAGTTAGGTATATGGTTTTTTAATAATACATAAAATAGTGTGTGCTTCTCAAGAGTAGCGCATAACATGAAAACTTACAATGTTGACCATACAGGTGCTCCTTTTAAGACTTCCGAAGAAACCAAACACGGAGACGATTAATAACGCTAGACCCACAAACACACAAAGTGCTGATGGTGTGACATAACTGCCCACTCTATGCTCGAAGAAGAATGTGAAACTGTGATAGTGAGCGTACACGCTGTTACCGAGTATGATCATCAGTAGACCAATTGCCTGTAAAAATAAGTCGAAGTTAATATCAACTAACAACACAAACAACAACAAACACAGCTCAATAGATTAAGGAAGATCTTAAGCGCCTATAATCCGTTTAATACCATAAATTTAAGTTTACATAAAAAGAACCAATGGTGTGAAGTAAGTCAGTAGTAAGTAATAGTATGTAGCTTTGTAAATTTTATTTCTGAAGCAAAAATAATAAAAAATTACAGGTTTAAAATTAAGATTAAGTTTTTTATCCTTAATATTTGAATTTTATTAAAACTAACCATCATCCTTTTGTTATTTTTGAAATTAAAAATAAAAGAAAATTTGTCTATTGTATTAATCTACAAAAAAAAATATAAAACAAATCTTAATTGTGTCTACGCCAACGCTACGTGACTGCCACTCATTGGATTGTAATACTGTACTAATTATATATAAATAGAATAATTTATTTGATCGTAGTATATAGTATTATCAGTAATTCGCTGCCACTGATCGTGTTTAACTTAAACACGATCAGTGGCGTTGACAATAAATAGCATGATTATGTACTTCTAGCCAATTGCCGCCCAGGCAACCAGTCTCAACGAAGACCAGCTAAGTACGCAGGAGATATTATAGGGCACAAGTATGTGCGCTGATACAGGTATATTCTCTAATCCTTTACTCTCATAATCCGATGGGGCGGTAGAGCGCAATACCGACAACTTACGCGCTCTCCGTGACACGGGGGCTAAGACCCCAACTTCTAAATATCGAGGTGTTATTAAGAATTTCAATAATCAGAAAAACTCAATAACAATCTTTGGTTCGACTCGGGAATTCAATACAATACCTTTGAATCGGCAGCGGTATACACTAACCGCTACACCAACGAAGCAGTTGAATAAAATAAATAGAGGACTAAACATAATTTTTATACTTTACTGTAGAGTCTGTAGACAACCTGAGATTGTATACATTTTAAATGAAATTGAAAGTATTAATTGCATTAACATTTATTTATATCAAAAATCAATTAGTTTATTGCAAGTTGACACTCCCAATATATTACTGTTTTATGTTTACAACGCATTTCATTACGCCGTTATTTTTGTTCCATTGACTGTTTATTGACGCGCTTTCCTTATCACAAGTGCTTTTATGAAATGTAATGATAAGCAAGTTAAACGCTAAGTGTTTTAGGGTGACAGAACTAAATAAGTACTTGATGTAGATCTTTGTTTACTAGACTATGTTTTTGTAATGTTCTTAAACTGTTAAATACGGGCAAAATTTGACAAAAATCGATTTTTTTATCTATCTTATAACAAAATCTCAAAACGAAGTCTCCGACTAGAGCATAATACCAAAGGTGTCGATACATGGTCCTTATCATTGGCATACATGTTTCGGCACCGTATTCCACAAATTGAAAGTCGCGCAGCTTGCTTTGTAGTGATCTCTGCTTAAAGTTTCCTTAGAGGATAGAACTTGTTACGAGGTCAATCGATAAAGAACGCCGACATAGTTCGAATAATAAGCATATAGAAGTTTGGTCTGGCTTAGGCTGTAGATGTCTGTCGAAGGACGATAGTCGTTAAAAGAGGTAGATTCAGTAGGTTCTTGGAAAGGAGACCGCTGCTTGGAAGGTAGAATACCTCCAGTCAGACAAACCGATGACATAAAAGAGGTAACTGGGTAGGCTAGATATGAAAACAAGATGACCGTGCACTATGGTGCAAATTAAGAGACACCTGTGTTCAATAAAAGACTAATATAAATTAATTGATTGAAATTCTTTAAATATATTTTCTTTGGCTTTTGATTAGTTTCAAAGGTAGCAATTTGGACTACGGCAAAGTATTTCGTTAGAAGAAACAGTTAATTTGCTTCCATACAAGCGCTAGTGTGCCGCAGGTTATTTCTTTAATTTTTCTAAGTGTATTAAGTCAATCTCTAATCTGAATTGCTCGTTGTTTAATCCGTAGGTACATAGCAGATTATCATCATTAGATTTTCTATGGGTCGAGATTAACGATCATAAAACACAAGTCATACTTGTAACGCCATTATAACATCAAAAACCTTTAATAGTCCACTGCTGAATACTTCTTTTTGTAGTGTTTTTATCTTAGTTTGCTCTGACAACACTCGCAGGATAGATAGGGGGTGACATTCTGTATTCTTAATCTAGTATATCTTGTATCGGCAAGTTATTCCTAGGAGTTGTCAGTGCTTCTTACTTAAAACTTAAAATATTTAGCTCTGTTATAACCTTTTTACCACTACAAAGTGTGGATTTAGCAGTTTTCAACCTTGATTTTCTGTATAAATATCAATGTTTGAAATCAACAAATTTAAATACTGATCTAATATTCATTAGTATTTTAGATATGACTGCATTCGAACAATGGTAAAAGTAAGTGCTTGAACCTAAACTGGTTTATCTCTGTTTGGTTTGATGACAAGTATTTCAAGAAACGATAACGAATTGATAATGTTTATTTCCTTGTTATTTGTAGATGAAAATTGAAAATGAGGTCTTTATACTAATATTCTTTTTATAGGAAACTACGACAAATTTTGTTTATGGTATAAGTGGCAATGATGTTAAGTGATTAGCTTCACCCTTTGACGCAACCATACATCTCAAAAGACGTTGCCACCTTTCGATTAACCCTGTTGTGTTGAAATATTCGGACTTAATTACTCAGATCACCATTAACCATTATTTTGATTTATTACTGTTATTTATATTTTAATTTTTCTAAATATTTGAATTTACATGTCATAAAAGGTTTTGATTTTCTATTGTTGCAAAATTTGCTTAAGGGGACGATTTCAAGCCCTTCGGTGTTAAATTGCATCGATTTGTAAACTATACTCTGTCGAATCTTTTATTAATGTGCTTGGTATCTATTTTATCAAAATTCGTAAAAAAATACTCCTTAAAAAAGATCATGAATATGTATAAAGTAAGTTAATGCAGATAAGATACAATTGATTACAAAAAGATAATATTTTCCTAAGGGTGGTATAATTGAAAGCGTTTCAATAACTACACCAGTTATTAAATGTATGAATTGAGATTTAATCACGATAATACTAGTTCGGTTTACGGGTAAATGTTCGATAATCTTTAATAATAAAGACAAAACAGACTTTAAAATATATTTTACTTTTGGCTGCAATCAGTATACAAAACAATTGTCCATGAAGCGATATGAGATTTGTATCGAATTTTCATAGGGGTGCGGTTCGTGAGGGTAGGTCATGACCCCTCACAAAATCGTACACACGAAATGCAATACATTAGTAAGGTAACCGGCAAATTGTTTGACCGGATATTCGGCGGCTCCATATCCGGCTGTATAGTTTCATGATTGGAAAGATATCTTGGATCTAATAAAACGACAATCATTTTGAGAATTTATAAATGTAAACCTACTGTAAATATGATCCCAATAAACTTTGACAACAAATTCCTCCTGAAACCCTAAATTCCTTAGAAACTTAGAAATCTTAAGCTTACGTTTATTACCTTGGATGTTGGCAAATTTTTTACAAAATACTGAAGCCAAGACGTATTCACAAGAGGAATAAAGATGAAGTGTTTGTTTAACAGTGAATATTTACCGGAATCGATTATTGTACTGCAAGAACCCATAACACATGGTATTGCATATAGATTGCATTCTATTACATATTCATTGCAACATAAAACAGTGGACATATGAAAAGTGAAGTGTAGATTAAGGTTACTTTAATTATTCACAAAGGAAACAAGTAAGCGTTGGCTGCGTCAAAGACGTGATCAATCAAACACTTAATCCGTCATTTCTTTGTTGAAGTGTTAGATATGGATATATTTATGATAAAACGTTCTAACTTCACGTAAAAATATTTTCGTTTGATTAAATATTATATTTAGTGCTCATTTACATTAGCTGATACTAAAAAGGCATTGAATTATAAGTTCTTGCATGTCCTAAAAACTTTTGGAAATGTGGACACTTTTAAACATGTATTGTTTAATCTATCTACCGGCTCAAGAAATAGCCATTGAATTCTTTGTAATCGTTCTAGAACCTTCAAAAAGAAACTTGGCTCATGTTGTATCTACCTACTTATAGAAAAATCCATTGTATGAGTTTTAATAGCATTACTATGTTGTCATGTTATCGATCACTTAATACATTAATTGATAGTGCCCCTGAAGAACTATGATAACTAATGTATAGAGATTTCAGTTACAAGGACGTAAAATGTAGAATTTAATTGAGAATAATATAAGGCAATATATTTATTTATTTGTGCTATAGGAACATGGTCAGTATATACTTGAGTAGATACTACACCAATTTTATTTAATACTTACAATAAACATCGCAGTGATGGTCAACAACAGAAATCTGACAGATTTCATGTTGTATTCCGTGTCCGTTTTAAATTTCATCTGGTTCGTCGGATTCGTCTGCTTGTTCTCTTCAGCGGCCATTTTTAAAAATACACAAACGACTTAACGATTCGAAACACAACGCCCTTATAGCTCGAATATCTCGTTGATAACTCCACCACAATCTGATAACAAATTGTTTTATGTACGAACAAGTGATACGACAGGTTTTCATGCTATAGACACCGGTCAAACTTCAGCTTCGAAGCGACATCGCGCGAATCCAACTTCAGACTGTACTTTACACGAATTAAAGGAAATTAGGATATTAATTAGAAACAAACACGTATTATCTTATTATATTCGAAGGCGTGATTAATTGTTGCATTGTTATATTTAATTGGTTGAACACACTCACCTTGTTTAATCGCAAGTCGATAAGATATTTTACAGGGATTTATTTATTAATATCGTACAAAATCAAGAGTTTCGTCAGAGAGGTGTATGTGCATGTTCATTATAGCACTATTAATGGCTGTCTACATAAATTACCGTATTTTATGTCCGTCGCATTTTACTAGTATACTGTTTATGTTTTTGTTACCATAGCAACGATTAAAGTCAGATCGATTACAGTCCTTGACCCCTCAGTAAGTCTTATTTATTATTTAGAAAGCATTATTTCTTAAAACATTTCTTATACGAACCATTGCACGTAATTCGCTTCATTTTCTTGACATAGATTTGTATTTACCTAAACTCTAACTATCTTTTTATAAATGTGTAAATTTAAAATAAGAAACGGCACTTCTATTCTCGTGACTGTAATCACTGACTTTGAACTTATGAAAACTAATCTTTTGTCGATGTAGCTATTGGTTCCATCATCACCATTACCAAGACACAAATTATAGTACATTTATTAGTTCACAGATTTACGCATTTGTACGTACGTTACGTATTTGAGTTCTTTTTCTACCCGCATATTTTAATTTTCTAAATTTTTCACTACGTTCCCTCATATAATGTTCTAACAGTCAAGAAAAATTTTCATTCTCTAAGCAACCCGTTGGGCGTTATATTAAGGCGTATTATCCGACTTATTACTACGTATCACATATCCACCTTATTGAACAACGACAGTCTTGGAAATTGAAAACTGATCTTCTCAATTTTTCATTAGTTGTTGTTTTTTCATCACATGAAATTGAATGAAATCAATCAGAACATAGTAAAAGGGGCAATATCGTGAAGGCATTTGGTAATGAAATAATTTTGATAGAAAGGGACCTAGTAACTGTAAGCTGCATAGGCGCCAGTTTTATAGCTATGCTATCAAATAACAAGTTTTCTTATGATTTACAAGACCTGCTCGGTATATTAAACAAGCGATTTGGAGTCTGGACTTGCGATAAACCACCGAAATAAGAATAACACTGTTGTACAGTTACTTTAGTATGACCTCATAACTGTCGACTTTGATCTAAGCGTGCTCTAAATCCCATAGGTGGTGCCCACGTCAGTGCGGGCGGGCGCTGGGAGGGGTCCGAATTGCTTAAAAACAACGGTTTCTCGATCCCTCCTATTCATGAGCCAGAATGACACACCGTGTGGTTTTAGTCGGTCTGATTGCGACACACCATCTCGCCGAGTGAGGGTCCGACCGACCGAGGGAGTTTCTACACGTAAAAAAAAACAAAAAAGGCGTGTTGTAAATAAATTATTATTCTGTTCCGGGAAAGCCCCTAAAAACCGAGTGATTACCGTAGTAACTTTATATGTGTACGTCGTAAGCAACGTTTACACACAGAATATAAAAATTAATACTTTTATTATGTTTTTGTTATACGCTTACGCGAACTACAGAAGGGTAAAATTTGTAAACAATGTAACAAAAGCAAATTACGTTTTGAAAACAAAAGTAATGATCTTTGAAAGGAAAAATAGCATGACTGATTAGAATATTACGATTGAAGATAAAAAGTAGTTAGTACAAGTACGAGAGTTTGTTTGTTTAGGTTCTATCTTTGCAAGGAATGGAGTAAATTAAGATGACTCAGAAAGGAGAGTGAAAGTGGAAAATAAGGCGAATGATCCTACGTTACCCATAAAAATGTGTCTAAAAGGCTGTTCACAATTGTCTGCTGGTCCCAACCCTTATGTATGGTAGCCAATCTTGGGTATGGCAGAAGAGGCAGGAAAGGAGAATTGACCCCGTAGAGATATGTTCCCCAGGAAGTAAATGGGGTTTGAATGTTAGTGACTGAGTCAAGAATGTAGCAATAAGAGAACATTGCGGAATGAAAGAAAATGTAGTGATAAGAATTGAAATTGGTTCGAAAGTTTGACCACGTAGAGGAGAAAGCATGATGGAAGACTCACAAAAGGAATTTATAAAGTGAATATGTGTGGATATGTAATTTTTTTTATTTTCTATCTTAAGAGCCTGCTAAAGTGACTCTACTCTGCCTGATGGAAAGCATGAATAAAATCCAAGAGTTGTGGTCACCATACTCATTGCAAACGCTGACAACGCAGTATGGTGACCCACACTATAGCGGCCTTGTGAGATGCTTTTTTACACCCCGCTCGGGGACGTAAAAGGCATGACAGTCATTGTGACAGTGTAAGGCTTACACAGTTACCACGATAACTGTCACGCTGCTTCTTGGCTCCATCAAATTGGTGGTGTCACTAAAAACTAAACTAAACTAACTAACTAACTAAAACTGAAAACACTAGGAACCAGCAACCATATATGCAGCAATTGATGAATGGTGACAAAGTAAAAGAAGTGTGTAAGTGATACCGTTATAAATGGAGATCAATTTTCTCGACCTACACCGCTGGGAAATAGGCGTGACTTTATGTTATATTAAAAGTAATAGTAACAGAAAATTGATATTGAATAGTCGACTCCCTCGATTGTTATTTAGTAGTGATCTACTTAAAACGCACACATTTACTATTCAAAACTGAATATAGTGTAACTATCAACCATTTGTAAACACTTTCATTTCATGTGCACTACCAGATACGTGTGTTTAGTCTTCTGGTTTAGAATCCACATTGACTGGTAATCTTTTTACCCAAATAATAAGCATTAACTCTTTCTACCATGAATACTGTTGCGAGATGCAACTACTAAATCTAGCTGAGTGTATCAAATGTCTGGTTTTTATTTATTTAAACATGGATAGTACTGTGTTTAATTTGGCATGTAAATGTATTTATATATATATGTAAATCAGAGATATTTTTTTAAAACTATTTTAACGATGTAAGATTTTCAGAGGGCTATTGGTTTACATCAACCCACTGTCAGCGGCAAGTGCCTTAGACATTGTGATTCAAAGATTTCAGTGCACGCCAATCACAGTGGTGAACATGGTCACCACCCTAACGATTGAGTTCATGTGAAGTAAATTCACAATAATAGGAAAGGTAAGAAAAATGAATAACAATCCACTAAAATATGCAGAAAGCTACGTTTACCTCGGAAAAAGGATCAGCTTCGATAAAGGAAATAATAAATTAAAAATTAAAAAAAGGGTACAAAATACATGGACCCTAAAGGAGGTATTCAAAAATAGCTACCAACAAATTTAAAAACAAGAATCATAAACCCTAGCCTACTATTACTCTAACATATGGTTGCCAGGCTTAGAAATTCACATCAAAAGCAAAATATAAAATTAACATACGCCAAAGAAAATTGCAGCGTAGTATGCTAAACATAAAGAAAAAAGACAAAATAAGGTACAAAGGTAACGTAAGGTACAAGGTAAATTATGCTCAGAAGCCAAAATGAAAATGGGCAGGACATAGCGCGACTAACAGACCGGGATGGACTATAAGAATCACAACCTGCAATGGCCCACAAGGCAAGTAAAATATAGGAAGACCCATGACACGCTGAGAAAACAAAATTAAAAAAAAACAGGTAATATGAAAGGAAATATTATAATGCCAACTGCTTTCATTTACTATACATGGACTTGCAAGAGATAGTTTCCATTGTTCTCAACTCTGATTAAAATGCATTTGCTCTATTAATTGTCGATGTAATGTTACAAAAATTCTTCAATATTTTATCATCCGCTATATCTGTTATGAATTCGTATTTTTACTAAGGCTAAGTGAACGGCAACAGCCTTGTTCGAATAATAAGCATGATCTAGAATCAGTATTCTCTCAGGAAACCATTACCGGCGCACGTGCCTTCCATTACGATCCCGGATCTTTTTAGCGGGGCGTAAAGAAGTATCTTACTAGGATGCAATAGCGAGGGTCACCATACTGCATTGTCTTCATTCACAATGAGTATGGCGGTCACCACTCTTGAATTCTATTTATACTTTCCATCAGGCAGAGTAGAATCACTGTGGCAGGTTTCTATAAAAAAAAGTACGAGTTATAGATACGAGTTAAATATATACATAAAAAAAACAAAGGAAAAAATGAGTTACAAAATATATAAATGTAAAAATCGGCGGTGTTATCGCTCACGGCAATTTCTGCCAGACAATCTTATAGAGAATATTTAAATATCTATAGAGAATCATACACAATTATACACCCAATATTACACGTATACCAATACTTTTAGTTTCAGTTTAATAAATTTAGTCGAAATTTTGTTTTTGTTTAACACCCAGTCCAGTCAGAACAGGGTGCAAACAGGCAGTAAAGTTATGAATTACCTATAGACCTGTCTCTTTGTCTATATGTTAATATATATATCTAAAAAATCGATACCTTTAGTTACATTTAACGGTTATCAATCTGAGACTTATAACTTTACTCCTAGGGTTCCTCAAGGCTCTCATATCAGTCCGTTTTTATTTAACATTTTGACCAATGACATTCCTCAATACCTCCAGTTTGCTGAAGCTGAATGTTACATGTACGCGGACGATGTCAAATTTTTCAGACTTATTGCATCACATAATGATACCGTGTTCCTTCAGCGAGATATTGACTCAAGCTAGATGATTTAATGATAACAATATGCACTTATACGGTAAAAAGTGCTTTTACGTAAAGTGTTTATCAGGTGGGCTCAATAGATATACATGAGATTAATTAAATTAAAAATTTAGAGGCTACATTTGACACTTATTTCGTATGTCGAAAACGTAATTAAAAAAGGTTCTAAAATTCTGGGTTTCTTTATTAGCGATGTGACCGAATTTAAAAGCAATAGCACCAAAATATTGTTTTATTATACCAGTAGCATATTGGATTACTGCAGCATAGTCTAGCGACCATATTCTAACACTCACAGCTTTAAGCTGGAACGACTACAAAAAAGTTGGAAAAGAAAAACGACCGTAACCAGACTGTCACGTTTAACGTGGTGCTACTAGAAAAATGTAGAAGAATTATTGATTCCATCTTACTTTATGAAATATTTCGTGGAAAGGTAGGCTATCCCAAATTGCTCAGCAGGTCCCTATTTCGTGTACCGACAAGATATATATACCTGTTAGTTTCCTCCACCCTTCGCTTTGTAGAATAGTACTTGGAACCAACTCTATAGTAACCAATTATGTAAGCTGCAGTGATCTTGTTCACGTACATTCTGATTCATTTAACAAGTTCTGCAGAATAATACGTGAATCTTCGTAAAAATATCGTTTTCTTCCACCTGTTTTGTCTCGGCAATTTATCAATACTATATTACTTAATTTTTCGTTAATATTAACGTATCTTAATTTTAATTTAATTAAAAATTTGTTGTTTTTGCGTGTAATGAACCCCGCCCACTGAAACTTAAGTTTAGGTATTTTACTGGCAATATCGGTGACTTTGGTTCGTCTGCGGATCTCCTTATTCCTGCCTCGTGAGGTCATAAAGTTCTAGAGTGGCGACCGCGTACTAGGAAACGTACTGTTAATAGGCCCCCACAAGATGGTCCGACGACCTGGCGAAGGTCGCGGGAAGTCACTGGATGCGGGCGGCACGGGACCGGCTGTTGTGGAGACCTTGGGGGAGACCTATGTCCAGCAGTGGACGTCTTTTGGCTGAGATGATGATGAATATGATGATGAAATATATTGTAATTATAGTTCGATAGTGCATGTAGTGAAATTATTTATTTATTATTGTTATTAACGTGCAGTGGTGCATATTTTTAAGAAATCGTTACACTGGCGTATCGGTGTAAACAATTGTTGGTAGATCAATAAATGAATAAAAACTCAACCTATCTATATATATAGTATATAAGTATTAGAAAAAAAATCCAAAGCGTGAACTGAATATAATCTGGTTTTGTTAATATCAGTGTTATGTACACATTATTTTGTCGATAAATCACGATGATGACGACATTTCTAGTGGTTATCGGAAAACATAATCACTTATCATTTTATCCATTTTTATACCTTGTTAATCTCTCGACTATAATGGAAACTATATTACATATAACCAATGTCTGTTACATTGCCATGGGTTGTAGTCGTGTAAAACAGTCCCTTTTCTGCACTCTGTCATTAAATCCATGTTTTTAAATAGAAATAAACAGTGAGTAGGACCTATTTACGGAAAAAGAAATATTAGTGATGTTACTACTAGTATGGTAATTATTTATTACGAATATCTATCAAATATAGAAATATAAACGATGATCCACTTTTCCGAAAGATTATATGTTATTTATGTTATGTTTGTTTTGTTTATACCAGAGATTTTTGTCTCTACCCAGGTTTCATTTCTAGGATATACTGGCCAGCTTCTGGTACTCAAAACTGCTTGCTGTTAAGTCGATTCGAGTCCGACATAACTACTACGGTGTGGTCAATTATTAATGATGGCGGTCAAACGTGGCGTGTTTCTGTGGTTCTTGATACCATTATCGAAGTCCATGGTACAAAGCGAGGGCACTTAATACTCTGTCACCTCCTTCAAGCAGGTCAAGTTCTTGAAAGAGAGAATGAAGCAGGACCGAGAGAGGTAACACTCTCCCGTAAGCCATCTTTAAGCCGTAAAAGATGTGGAGTTTGCAGTTTCAAGGATTACCTTTCTAGGTTACACCTGGATCTCCTGCTACTGGTGCCCGATACTGTATCGTATTGAGTACCTTTATAAGACAAACTTACTTTGTTGTGACCTATAGGCCAATAGAGGTTAAGGCAAGCAATAAGATTGACAAGTATTATTTCACAGTCTTGTAGATGATTTATTCCAGGGCTATAACATACTTATGTATTATAATGTACTAATGACCTTTATATTTAAAGTTTTGATGTCAAGTCCCCGAACACTGGCAATACACATAAATCTAACTGGGTATCCAATACAGAGGTCCAGTTAAGTCACGTAATGTTTTCTTACCTTGTTAAAACGAATATGGTCAAGTTTATTAGTACTTCTGATTTCGGAGCTTCACGTTTTTTTAATCTAACGTGAACGTCTCATCGAAAGTGATACACCCATATCAAATATCAGCCGGAATAAACAGACAAAAAGGTTTTTTTTTTCTGATAATAAAAAAATAGATCCTGAGTATACAAGCATTTGCAATGAATAGAAAGTATGAATAATTAAATAAATGCCAATTTAATGTTGAACTGTCCCTTTTGTAATTCATGTGATCAAATGAACGCATTTTAATTTTTTATTTTTTAGTTAGTTTTAGTTTTTACTTAGATACTTTTAGTTACTCAAGTGTTGTGAATTTTACAAAAAATCGAATAACAAATTAAGGTACTTACGCCACTTACCCGATAATTCTTAGAATTAAGGACCAGAAGTGGAACAATAAATGAAAAACCACGGAAGTATTGTAAATAAAAATATTTTTTTGCAATACTCATTATAATACTTAATTTTTAAACATTGACAAGAACAATTAAGTAATTAATATTTTCTAACAATTTCACTCGAAAATTATTCTTAAGTCTAAAAAATATTTTTTATAAATAATACAAAATATTAAATTACTAACACTTTTCTCAAAATACAAATAGAAAAAGAAAAAAATAATTAAATGGAATGTTAAGTAATCATAAAAATCACAATATTTAGTAAGTATGGTTATATTAGAACTTAATTGTAATTTAGTCTGCCAAAAAGATATGTTAAAATAAATGAAAAAGGAAGAGTTGATTATAGTCTTTACAAACTTAAACTATTTGGAAAGAAGATAGAAAAACGAACTAGCGAGAAAAGTTACCTCGTGATAACCTGTAAGCTACTCTTGCGCTGTTCTTGTGTTCAGTTTCACGAGCAAAACGAGACAAATACAAGACACTCCTTTTTTATTTCATAGTTACATCATTTTAAGATTTATAATTATATTGTATTTCTTTATGGCTTTTCATTTTTATTTACAAACAATAGTTGAAATAAAGCACACCTTATTTACTATTATTTAAACTTGGCAAGTTACATCAAGCTTCTAAAACTTCTTTGGACAGTGATTTAGTGAAAATTGATTTGGTAAATCGTTTTACCCCACAATGTGCTTTGGGATAATAGCCCCTATTAGATATGTTTAAGGTCATATTTTCAATAAAAACATAATTATATTCTACACTTAAACTTCTAATATAAGTAAGAATAAAATTGATTTTTAAAGGTTTAAAACTCGTAATTACCTAAAATTGACTCCAGTTTATTTGCTAGGCACCAATACTGGTCTCAAAACTTATTTTAAAACCTTTTTTGACAGTTGACAGAGCGTCTTTTGACTTAAGCTTTTAATTGTCCATGGAAAGGGACATAGACAACAGGTGCTGGGTTTTTCTCGTCGGCTGGATTAAGCGATGTATAGGCATTGACCATTTGTTCCCTGATTTCCCAACGTCTGCGTTCGCGTTCTGTTTTCGCTTTGCGGATAGCACTGGCCAAAGAGAATGAGAACACGACGCCGATTATCTGAAATTAGATAAGATAAATATGAATATTGGTATAAACATTATTCACTAAGATAAGAAAATATAGCTTTATTTTCCGTGTCAAATTACTCATGTTTAAATTATTCTAAATTTTAAATATAATTTTTACTTTTTATTTATCCTAACAGTGTTGTTAAAACACTGTTTAGACAAATATTTATATGAAATTAACGATTTACATAAGTGTGGTTAAGTTTGAAATTATTCGGCCCTCCCAACTATAAGTGATATTTCTACAAACAACAAATAAACCCTCCAAAACAAAAAATACTGTACAGCAAAATAGTGGTGGCTACTGAACTGTTGACCAAGTAGTTAGTAATTCTGACTGTTAAGCTAAAGATGTTAGGTTCGAATCCCACCCAGGATCAATATTTGTTTTATGAGCATGATCATTCGTTCTGTGTCTAGGTGTAATTTATCTATGATATGCATATATTTAGAAGTATGTTTATCAGCAGTCTGGGGACTATGGTACAGGCTCTGCCTATATTAAGACTAGACGGCCGTGTACAAGATGTGTGAGATTATTACTGTTATTTAAATAAATTAAAATTTTAATACATGATCCGTATGTTACAAAAATAATGTTTATTATTTTTAAAAGTACATATCTACAAGTACTCTAATCAAAGAAATTCATTATCTTATCAACAGCTAAAGGAAAGACAATTTTACATTACTAAACAATTCGTCAACACTGTAACGTCACTTGAATGATAATTCATTAAAAAGAATAATCTAGAACGGTTTTTGTTTTCTGTCAAATATACCAAAAAAAGTCAAAATTTACGGGAACGCTTAGAGATATCCAATTAATGAACGTTAAAAACTAACTACTTGTATATACTGATCCGCACAGCTATTAAAAGTCAAGCTTATGTGTCAATACAATTAGGGTCAATAAATGCCAATTCGCTGTCTATATATTATTTTGATTCAGCATTATTAAATGTAGCGAGAAGGAAAGAAAATTGTTTATGATGAATTAAAAAAAAATGAATTAATAAATCTAGTTTTCCCATTTACTCACAATATCATACAAAACATTAACTTCGTCAACATTTTATCCAATTCAAGTTGTTAATCAACAAAATAAGTACATCTAAAGACCTGTGTTTGAAAAAAAAGTAAATGACGACTTGAAATCCATTAATCTTTGCTTATGTACGATGATGTAATACTGCCCAGAACAAAGGCGTGTAAATATGGTTTTATCATTTGTAAAACAAACACAAACCTGAATGAAAGCAATAGTCATGGCTCCAGCGCCAAGTAAACCAGCGCTCTGGTATACCAAGTAGAAGACTCTGGGAAGACATCCGTTGGCATAAAGCTTTACACACTCGTCAACCTCTAAATCACCGACGACCTCGGTACGAGTCTCCGCACAGCAGGAGTTGGGCACTGTGATATTGCTGACTGCGATGCCATTACTGAAATTTACTACGCTCCAATCCATGTAGCTGTCGACACCGCAGCAGTTCAACTGAAAGGTATAAAATAGTTAGTGATGGTATTAAATTGATGTAATTGGTTGGTTCTACATTGACGAATGATGAATTCTAAATATTTTTTGTTAAATTGGTGCGTGCAAAAGTATACACTGCATTGTGCGCATTCGCAGTGAACATGGCGACCACTACTCTTGCATGCAGAGTAAAGTCAGTTTGGTAGGGTCAGATACAAAAAAA
The DNA here is from genome assembly GCA_949316085.1 of Hypercompe scribonia. Classification (NCBI taxonomy): domain Eukaryota; kingdom Metazoa; phylum Arthropoda; class Insecta; order Lepidoptera; family Erebidae; genus Hypercompe; species Hypercompe scribonia. The sequence goes on along the minus strand of OX438972.1, from coordinate 4,736,572 downwards.
TAGGTTTATGACGATTGTTTCTATTTCTAAAAACAAACCTATTTATATATGTTTAATTGTAAACTTTAAATGATAGTGGTTGTCTGTCAATTTAATTCATTATCGTTTTCATTAACCGTCAAAACTATATTTACTAGTAAAAAAAATGTGTAATTTATTATTTTACTTTTTAATTACAAGAAACGAAAAGCTTAAACTATGAAGAATATTTTTCCATAGTCTTATGATATAAATATTTTATGAATACATACTATTCAACGATTTCTTTTAATTATAGGAAAATTACAGTAATTAGATGTCACACAGCTTAAATGTGGCTTAACAGTAGATTGTCAACTCAAATACAATAAAAATAATGTCGTACTTCAGCAACGTCACTCAATCTTCTAGCGTTTATAGTAAGTTTAACTTACTCTGCTTTGAATAAAGTCGAAAGCAGATTCGACCTCTTCATTTTCTTTATACATTGGCATTGTGACTCTCAGTTTGTCGTCCAGCATAATGGCAACCTGGCCACGAAGACTGTAAGCGGCTATGGCGGCCGCTATTTCCAAGACAAACACTAAGCTGAGAATGACTGCAAACTGAAAATTAAATAGAAAATAGTTATTTTTTTACGCTCATGAATAAATATGTCGATATACCTATGATAATTGCTATTAGTTACTCAATTTGCCGTTTGAAATACTCGTAACTGTAGCAATCAATTGTGATCGCATCACATCAATATCAACAGCTTTTAACAGTCCACTGCTGGACATAGACCTCTAATTAAAAAGGAGGTTTTGGCCTACTATACCACGCCGGCCAGACGGATTGATTTTATTTGGTTTGTTTCAAGTTCTCCTTCTCTTTGCAGCGATGTTATCCTGTGTAGTTTGCTCTCTTAGTCGCCTCTTACGACACCCATCGACTGAACAGGTGTGTTGAAACACCGTATTCTTAATATGTCACCACATGAACAGTAATTATGGTAATAATTTCAAACTTTGAAACAACAACACGGGAATAAAAATACAGGTATAGGTAAACACTTATATTTATAATAAGTATTGGCAAATTCTATGTAATTTTACTTCTTACTAGTATTTCAAATAGCCCAATCAAAGTTATTGTTAAAGTCATAATTCAATGAGATATTAGCACACAAACGTTACAAATATTTTTTACACAGAACATGCTTTGTTCGTCTGGAAAAAAAAACGGAATTTTCCTATTTCATTTCGAATGAGAAAGAAACATCAATAATATCTGTATAGCAATAAATGTACTCGTCAGTCTATTATAATACGAGTATATTACGAAGAGTACAATGAACATAGGAAGACAATATTAATCTAAACGATGTCGTTGACTTGTTAAACAAATAAGTTCATTATTAGCAACTATCGCAAGTAATACCTAATAGATTGCGAATGCATTCTGTACAAACATGTATTATGTCATTGTATGTATTTATATGCTACTTTTAAGTAATATTATTTTTAAATATCATTTTAGTAAATATGCGTGAACGGTGAAAGCAATTAACAACGGTTTAACAGGAGATGAGTATGCATTGCTCTAAATTTTTGAAGGTTATTCATATTTTGTGATCACTTATTTTTAAGTAAAACACAGGTGCGAAAATTTCATAAAAATTTTATGTACGTCTTCGAAATAATGCGTTTGCATCTTTAATTTTTAACCAAGAAATGAAAAATAAACCCTTATAAATGTCGGTTAACATGTAACCTATAAATAGACCATCGAGACAAGTGACAACCACCTGCGCCATAATTTGATTTAATAATTTTAATCACATAGGATGTTGTACAATCTGAATACTATTTTCCTTCTGTTAATAATGTAGACAAGGTTGCTACTAAGATATTTGCGCGAGGTATTAATAGTTTATAGTCCTTTAGATTTATAACTCAATAAATCGCTTTTATATAATTGTGGAATAAATGTATGCATCGACAATAGCCAGTGGAATAGTCCACTGCTGCCCATAGGCCTCTATTTAGAAAGGAAGTTATTGCCTATTATTCCACGCTGGCCAGATGGGTTGGTATAGAATTAGTTTCTAGTTAGTGTTGAATAAGGGTGGTAATGCAATCTTAATCTGTCGTTATACGGATATCTTATATAAATTTAAACTTACAATGTTAACTAGGCAGGTGCTCTCCTTCAAGGCGCCGATACATCCGAACAGACTGATGAACAACATCATGACTCCGATGACGATAACGAAAGTAGCCGGGGAGAAGAAGTGGTCTTCGAGGAAGAACGACACATCGTGGTAGATAGCGTAGATTGTCGTCCCAACGGAGATTATTAATGCCGATGTTAGCTGTGAAAAGGAAAATGAGACAGATTTAGAAAATATACACTCATCTAGTCTTGTAAAAAGATTCAATATCTTGCGAGAAACCTAGACGAACTTTTTACTAAATACTTTTTGATTTGGAATACAACAGATAGGAGATGCATATAAAAAAACATATTAAAATTTTATGTGGATTAATATGCGACATTTGTTATTCATAAATGAAATAATATTTAGGAGGTTAATCTTTACAAAAATGTCACTCTTATTTCAAGTAACGAATTACCCTTTATACGTATATTTTATTTATTGAAGAATTTATCTATTAAAAATGAATGAAATAATACTAATATAGCTAAAAATTTTAGTAAAAAAGATCCCCTTCTATATTCTTTTTGTATACACAACAGGGATGTATCCCTTTTTTGTCTGTGTGGTAATTCCCCCGTATAACACCGACTGGTGGTTTTATGTAGTTATGTGTGTCATTTACGTGATTAAGACGTGAAATGGTAACAAATGCATTCATTCTATTCTATATAATACGCATGTGCATATTGTAGTTGGAATAGAATAGGGTCAGATTCTGTCAGAAAAGAAAAAGCAACGAACATGAACAGAGACAAATTATAATAATAATAATAGGTTATTTAATCATCACAAATGTATTTAATACAGTGCTGTGTAGATGTTTAGATAAAGCATTATATTAAAAAAATATTTGTAAGAGACTGCTGCCCAAGTTAGATATTGAAATATCTGTGTCAGGGGTCTCAGGTTACAGATAAATAACTCTGTCCTGGCTTCTCTAATCACAGGACGCCAGAGAGGCATCACAAGGAAGGCAGGGGAGTTCTTTTTTTTTATTTTTTAAGAGCCTGCCTGATGGAAAGCATGAATAAAATCCAAAAGTTGTAGTCACCATAACCATTGTAAATGCTGACAACGTAGGATGGTGACTCACACTATGGCGGCCTACTAAGATGCTTTTTACGCCTCACTTGGGGACGTAAGAGGCATGACAGTCATCGTAGCATTGTATTGCACATACTTACCACGACAACTGTCAGCCCTGTATCAAGAGAACTGAGGGAGAAGCAGAAATATGCTGAGGCTTTTATGTAGTAAGTTTCTTTAGCATAATAATCATATGTTTTGAACAAGTCAACATGAAACAATTTTCCACATAAAAAAATGTTTAGCGACCTTGTAGGGGACCTTGTGCGCTGTAACGTTAGCTCAAAGGTCATTTGAAACATTTACTCGGACTACATCACTTACTGTGACATTTCGCATGTTTTTTGTAAAGAATATAATACTGAAGTTTTGATGTTAAACTACAACAACTTAGAGATAAGGTATATTTGATGAGATTACTGCATTGTAACTCTGCTTAATTTTTGCGAAACTAATCCTTTCTATCTAGTCATGGAAGGTAAAATAACACCCATTTCGTCTAAAATGTATATCCAAACCCTGTCTAATAATATTAATGAATTGATTCAATTTATCGAGTCAAATGTTTTGTCCATTTGCGCCGCAAAATTTTTAAAACTTCGTCACAAGTACTATTACTATTAGGCTAAACGCGGTAAGGTTAAATAAAATATTCTATAAATAAAAGGTAAAAAAATCTTCCACTTCCATAAGCGTTTGCTTTAGGGTGATGGGTAAAGACATGACTGCTTGGGGATATCGTTGCAGAAACAGGTATAAAATAGTGGTTGAGTGTGTGTGTTCAACGTCCTACGATGTGTTCCACGTACATCTCTGGCATAAGAGGAGCAAGACCCTTATATAACCACCATGTCTATCCACGTCAAATAAAAACCAGGTTAATGACGACGTTGTTAACCAACGATAACAGGGTACTTTGCAACTTTGTCAGACCATATTACGTTATTGGCGTAATATGGTTTGACGTAGATCCTTGGCGATTAAAGGCTGAAGAAGCCAATTTCTACGAGGGCTCTCTGTAAAAGTCGTGCAAAATAAAAAACAGTGTACGAAAAATAATAGATAAAAATCCATTGTATCTGTTTCTTAAAGTAGTTATAACAAAAACATAAAAAATATTATCTTTAAAATGTTACCAGTTACCATTGCCCTGAAGCTGTTAGGGTCAAACCAATGTTCTCGTATCGATTTTAATTAAGTAGAATGGTTACTTTGCTGGCCTTGACATGTGAACTTTTATTCATATCGTTAAACGTCATTTGGCGTGTTACCTATTCATTTCTTATTCCTTACCTAAATACCTATTCTTAAGATACAGTTATCTGTGTTTTGTCTCGTTTTTAGGTACCTAATTTAAAATTATCTTGTTGCCATTTAAGAATAGGTTACCTACTTATTATTGTGTGTTTATTATTAATTTTATCAAAACAGTTTTATCTTTTACTCTTAAATATAATATTTGATTTTCTATACTCGTTAAAATAAATAAACGATAAAGTATAACGTAGTTAAATAATTAATATTTACGAATCAAGTCTTAAATATTCCTGTTATGAACTGAAATCTCATTAGGCAAAATCTCTTAGGTACCTAAATATTCCTAACGAGCCTATACAAGTATATGTATAATGAACAGGCTTTGAGTCTACTGCTGGACATTGACCTCTCTTAGGGATGTTTTGACCTACTATACAACACTAGCTTTGTTGGTATAGGGTTTGTTTCAAGTTTTCCTTTTCTTTGCAATGATGTTGTCTTGCATATTTTGTTGCCTTAGTCACCTACATCACCCATGGGAACAATAGAGGCCGTGAAACTCTACATTCTTGATTCTTCACCATAGGGAGACGGTACATATTCGATATAAATATATATAAATATATAATATACACTAATAATTAACACTGCTTAATTCGAGTTTCTTGATAACTTAAACAACTCTAAACAAAAATGACGCAATAAAAAAATATTTATATTAGTCTATTTCTAATTCTTTGAAAATCCTTTCTGAATAATATAAGTACTTTAAAAAAAAGTTAAACTTCAAATTAATATTAGGTTCAAAGTGTCTTTTTGTAAATGAGCATACGTTACACGAGCAACTAGATTTCTTTGTCCTAACCACTCGTCATATTTTTCCCATTTTCTAGCTTTTTTGCCACAAATGTTCATGAAACCTTAGTAGTAACAGTTTTATAGAACTCTAGCCGCTAACGTATTCCCACAAAGTCCATTCTAGCTCAAACGTCACCTGACGTATTGGCTGAGTACTTTAATGGTTATTTATAACAACGTGAAATCGATAACATCTATAAACGTTACAGAACAATCGCATGACCTTGGAAAAACTGTGTACTAGATGAAAGCAAGCGCCAGCTATTGAATAAAAAGACTAGCTGTGACAAAGTGCTTTATGTGTTTTGTCGCGTTAATCTTGATTAACGAGTAGTTACATCAATATCCCTGTTTAGAATCTGTCTCCGGGCTGAAATTGTCCAAATTCCACCCTTCCCCCACTCCAGACAGAGAGACTCCCACTCTAGACAGAGAGACTCCCACTCTAGACAGATAGACTCCCACTCTAGACAGATAGACTCCCACTCTAGATAGCGAGACTCCCATTCTAGACAGAGAGACTCCTACTCTAGACAGAGAGACTCCCACTTTAGACAGAGAGACCCACACTCTTACAGAGTGTGAATGCGTTCTGAAAATAATCTTCATAGAAGTAATTCGTATCAAATACTGAAAAACTAATTATTTAACCAAACGTTAAAATAAACACTTTGGATACAAAACAAAATATGTTTAAACTCTGTTAAGTATTGCATAGAACGTTTCGTTTTTTCGTTAAAAAAAGAATATGACTTGCCTCCACAGATATAATGTATATGGCAATCTCTATCAAAATATCAACACACAGCCATACTAGGCCCTATATTCTACGCTCACAAAGCTATTGTGTACTTATAATGACGTTCTGTGCGGTTATATCTATATATCTTATACTCATTATAAATACATTTGCCAGAGTCATATCGAATACTTTGTTCTAAAGTATTAACTAGTCCAAATTGATAATATGATACACGTTCTAGATAAGATTACATATGAATAATCGATAAGTTTGTACTTTCCTGTTATTATGTTGAAATGGCGTGCAAACACCTCTAACAGATACAAATCTTTACTTGATTCGAACAAAGAGATTTCACACAACACAGTAACAGAATGGAAGCTAATATGAAAAGAAATTAATTACTACAACAATTTGTAAACAATACAAAAAAAGAAAATTTGACTGCGTGAAAATGTATTCTTTAAAATTTGCAAGCGATAATATTAAGTTTTTTTAAAATTCATATATTCGATGTCACTCTTACAATTCAGACGGATTTAAAGATATCTTAATTTTAAAAATCCATCAAGCCATTATTAGTACAAAGCGTGCCGATGAATACACACTTATTTATACACACACAATTATACACACGTATATACGAGTATTTATACTCGAAAAACATAACCTTCGGGTGTATTCGGCTAAAAGGCAACCCTTATGGGGTCACTTCACGTACGTGTGTACGTCTGTCTGTGAAGAACCCTTTTCTCAGCCCTCCTATGATGTTAAAATTAATATGAAATAAGTATATTTTAAATACATAATATGTATTATTTGATAAATGTGTGACATATGTGTTTCTAAGTCAACACAATCAAAACAAGAAGCCAATATTTTGTATCATTCCCAAGATGGTGAAATTATCTACAAGTGCTTGTGCTCTTGGAGTTTGGACCAGATTCGTACTTGTCCAGTTTTGCTTTTAAATTTGCAAGTAATGGAGATATCCGTTCGTTTAGTTTGATATTACAAACCCCGTTATTGCTGAAAAAAGAAAAAAAAACAAAATACAAGAAAATGAGAGAATAAAATTAAACTAATTATAGATAATATATCAGAAGGACAGAACGTCCACCAGACTTTAAATCAATTATTTAATTATCAAAACTGTAGTAGCCATAAACTGTATATTACATATTTATCAACTTATGACGTCACTGTAAATGTATTTATTTTTAATGTTTATGTATTTAAAAATGAAAGACGTGTGGATATTTTGTTACTATTATTGTAATATGTCCTAAACTACCATTCTATTTTCGTCACTCATTTCGTCGAATTGTTACTAACAATATGAGTTATATTACTCGAATAAACAAATTACAATATTAATATTTCGTGCTAAAAAGCAAGGCACAAGCGAGGTGCATGACAACTTTAATCTTACCTCATTTGTTTCATGCAATTAAAAAATGATTTGTACACTTTGCATGCAATACTTACATGTATTTATTTTATGCTTATTCATACTATTAACTCAAACCAACGTAACCATCCACTCAAACATCAAAAACACTAAATTTATGTATGTAATCATGGGCGCCGGGAGTGGGGTACAAGGGGGTGCACTTCCACCCCAGTCAATTACTAATTTCATAAAGAACCTCAGATCCATAGATAGTATAATTCATATCATACGTACTCGTATATATTTATCAAGATCTAATATAATTCTAAATTTTATATTAGTTACTAGTATGTCTTAATGTAGTTGCACTCTCTGAAAATAATCGATTCTTTGATCTACGCCACAATATTGTATATCGACTTTAACATGTATCTAGATTACATGTCTACATCGATATACATGATATCAAAATTGTGGATTATTGTGCAGAATATCCGCTACATGCTAAAAAACTCCCACTCGATCTTAACAAAATTATTGCCACTTTATAAATAATATACTATTTTTGTTATATTATTCTAGTAGTTTCTTCCCGAATTTATTTTTTTCTTTCGTTGGACTGAATCAAATACAGTCTCAAAGAACCTTAAAACCACAAAAGAACTTATAGACGGGGATTCATCAACAGTCTTTAATAGTCTACTGTTGAACAAAGACCTTTCTTAAATATATAAATTTTGCTTAACTGCACCACGCTGGCCAGTTGGTTGATATAAGATTTGTTTCTAGTTTTTTTTAACTTTTCTACTAGTTATTACAGTCTCAAAATTAAATATAACACATCTGAAATGTAAACCATTCTGCTGAAGAGCATATATTGAGATCATTATCGTTTTGGAACGATCTACACGCGGCCATTTTGTCGCGCTTATTCTGTGACGGGGAATTACACATAGTCATTCATGAAGTGTTTGAATAAAAAAATCACTAAAATTTAGTGATAAAATCAACTCGTTACCATAGAAATAAATATCATGTATAATGTGTCCGTCCAAACTACACATAATAAGACTCATTTTTTTATGTCCAAAGATGGAAGTATAAGAAATAAGCGGTGCAAGACGATGAGAAAAGATAGTGTATATTCTTTAAGCCTTTTATACTGTAGTGAAGATCATTTTAGCATAATTAATGATATCTGGAAAATAATAAAAACAATGAAATATAATTCGTCCTTCTTAACTACACATACTTGTTTTCTTTACAAACTTTGACAAACATATAATCTAATTTACACCAATAATTATCAGAAGCCATACAAACCAACATGTTGACAGAAGACGTCAAAAGTCGACGTCACATCACGTCATTGATTGTTTATTGAGGAACAAAGCTTACAAATAAAAATATTTTGTCTATTTTAGAGTCACATGATCCTCTGTTATGACGGCAATTATGATGACAATCATGAAATAACTAAGAAGAATAAATAACCAAGTTAGAAAATACTTGTAAGTATACATCTGTCTATAGATAGATACAGAAAACAATGAGTACAAGTAATAATAGCTATACCTTATACCATACATGTGATCAAATCATAATGATGTCATTATACTGTCTTATGCAAACAAAACAGTTTAATGGTATAATGACTTGTAATTTTAACGGTACTTAGTAAAGATGGCGTTTACTTCATCATTATATATAATATAGAGAGAACATGCTACACACATACCAACATACACTCATGTTTATATCCCTGAAGAGGTAAACGGATCCATATAAAAATGTCAATTTGCCAAATTAAGTGCAATTACGAAATAATTGGGAAATCTTCGGCTTTAAACCAGTCACATATACCTATAATTGCATTTTCTCATATATATATATATATATTATATTATAGATAGATTACAACTCGACACAAAACACATTTTTAAAAGGTTTATGATTCTTTTTTTAACTGTCAAAGCAATGTGATTTGACAATGTTATGTATGACGTGAGAAGTTTTTATTTTCTATAGATTAAGCCAAACAATGAACAAGAAATATTAGTAATATTAGAAAAAAAAGCGTGGAGTGCTCGATATAGCGGCTCTCGAAAGTATTTGATCGGTACAGTACATTCAAAAATAATACGAAAGATATAGCACAAAGTACAGACGCCATCCTTTTTTTAAATGATATCTACTGCTATTTTTTGGTCATTGTTTCAATCCGAATTAAAAAAAAAAATAAAAATTATTTTTAAATTTTGTAGTTCGACTTATCATTTTTTTAGTTTTTAATATATTGTACTTTGATCATTCTTGATAAGTCTTGACACTTTAAATATAACCGTTCTTAGTAGGTTTAAATCGAGTTCAAAGGAGTCTGTTACATTGTGAAACTAATAAAAACGTGTTAAAAAGAACTGCTTCATTGTTTATTTTATTCTGATCTACAATCATTTTTTTAGTACACAAATAAAATATTCATCTGTCAAGAGTGCAATGCTCGTCATTTATTTAGCATAATTAAATTTGAATTTGGAACCCCTTTTTTAATACACAACTTTATAGGAAAAGAAATAGCCGATTTGCATGAGAAGATAAGATAATAACCTCACACGTGTCATACACGGTTGTCTGATTCCAAATTAGGCAAAATCTGCTCTATGGTAACCAGACTGCTGATAAACATATTTATACGGCCAAAAATTTCTAAATACATACATATTACAGATAAGAGAAGAAGAAAAAGAAATAATCGTGCCCATCACCTCAATATTTATCCTGTGTGGGATTCGAATCCACGACCTCCGGTTTCTTCATCTTCACGCCGTAACAACTTCACATAAAAGGTAGGTATATGCTGTCGTGGACTTTTATTTAGAGCTATTTATGACAAACAATATCACTGTATATTTTTGTCCTGTAACTAGAACGATTTGGGCAGCACACGTCGAAATAGTTCTCAGACGGTTGGAATTTTTGCCGACTGCCTTGATATTTATCGTTATTATTATGGTCAAATTACACAAAATCTCAATTAGTTGTAATCCATGCCTTATTCTGATGTATAAGCTATAGTATTGTAAAATTTCATCCAAATTCGTTAATGAGTTTTTATGTAAAAGAGTAGCAAACATCCGTACATCCATTTTTCACACACAAATTTTCACATTTATCATTAAGTAGGATTTTGTCATATCAAATCAAGACAGTCTAAATTCAAAATTTGACATTAATACGTCACACACAAACACATGACGTCATGCACTGCTTCTTTGTATCACTTATGTTTTCACATCATTTTCAAGCTTTCGCTATAACAAATATTAGTTTAATCTAAAACAAATTAAAACTACTAGTAAATTACTAATTTGAATAGTTATTCAAATTGTTATAGTTATAAATGACTAAAAATATATTTTCTTCATACTTTTGTGTACAGAGGAAGTCGTCGGATGCCTCAAAAATGTAACCAGCTTATAAAATGTTCGAAGATAAGCAGCTTACTCATCATTACGTATATAATACTATACATAGACAATGTAGTTATACAACCATTTATCGCTTTTAAGTGCCAGAAGGTTGGCCATGTTAATTAACCTTCTCTGTTATCATTTAGATGTTAATTTCATTCGCTTGTGTACTATCGTATGTGAGAATACTAAGTATTGTTTAAATAATAAAAGAATTACTACATAATAACTGATAAAAACTTTTAATTTTACTATTAAGTTTTTAAATCGACAGACTTTAAATTTAACTTATTTATCGTTGTTTTTTTTTACATTTGATACTTGAATACTGGTTTAAATGCCTGTTCTTACTTTTATTTCGTTCTAGAGTAACATTTAAGTGATTGACTTCCCTAGTAATAAAATAATACTTTGTTTTACATAAATACTGCGTCTGATTGAAAACGATAAGTGTGTATACAATCTGTCATCTATCCGCATCTATGGATTTTAGGGAACAAGATAGACAATTAATTAATTTAATTAAGTCACATATTGTATTCATCGTTCTTAATATCGTTTTATGTTGCATTGCCTTACCATGTCGGTGTAACTTACCTAAACTAGGAATCCAGATTAAACCTGTAGGTTACATCCATTAGGTAATGCATCTAAATACAAGTGGATTGCCGTAGACTGATAAAATAAATATAGTGGCTAAGACGGATTTGATGCAGATGAAGACCCTACGCAGTGATTATCATGTAGTGCTTGCAACTTCCAACTCTACATAGTCGCTACCAACAACAAGAACATTGATCAAGAACCTTATGAGTAATGAAATACAGCTTATTTTAATTAGGAGAATTCAACGAATTACATTTTATACTTTTCATATGTTTTAGGGCAATAACCGGTGTTTCATATGTTATAGCTATTGATTGACGAATATTATACTCTGGAACCTATATGGAAGGAAAAAATAGTTACAAAAATTAAATTCAGAAAAGGAACATTCCACTGATAAAAATAATCAACGGTCAGATTCTAAAGTCAATAAAGACACTCATATTACGAAACATTAAAGTACAATTAAAACCATTTGTACTTTAAAAATCCTTTGTACTCTTGCGGTTCTTCTTAATGTTTAAATAAAATATATTACAATGCAAATGTATATAATTGGCATGGTATGCAAATATTTACAGGTGCTTTGATTGTGGTTATCAAGATCTTCTATGTTATTCATATTCAAAAATAAATAAAACTAGCCTACAATAAATGAAAATAAATTAGTACCTACACGATATATTTTTTTTAACTTTATTTAGAAGCCCACTCTTTTGATAATTATACTGTACTACTTTTCTTGCATTTTCTTTAGTTTTAGACGATTTAGGCTATGGTACAGTATAATTAATATTACGTCATTAGTACCTATAGACAATAACAGTTACAACTATGGGCGCCAGGAGGGGGGTGCAATGGGGAGCACTTGCACCCCCACTGGCAGAAAATTAATACATATTTAAATTTATTTCAATATTAAAGTTGATCTTATAGGTAAAGACCTAGTATAATTCAATATTTTATATTGATTAATAAAATGTGCGGACATAGATGCACCGCCTTGAAAATAATTCAGGTGACGCCTATGCACACAACATAATTTTATAGATTATTATAACTTCGCTGAATACCAAGATGATTTAGTTTTATATGTTTTCCATTTCCTTACAGTTAAAAATAAGATGTTATTCTGTCTGCAATTCATGTTCTATATTATAAAGAAAGTTTGGAAAATTCTATAGACAATACAATCGCTTTTATTCACCATTATGATAAAAGAAAAAAGCACAGATAACAAAACACGGTGCAAAAAAAATATGTCGCAATATAATTGAAGTCGACACAATTGGACGAGTATGACATTTATTACGTTTAACTTACCACAAAAATAGCTGTTATACACAACAGCATATATTTAATGCACTTCATTCCGAATTCTAGATTGTTCTGCGCCATTTTCTTTTAACACAGCACTAGTAATGTTTCCGACTCGATAATCCACCGTGTACTGAAGTTTTTCACTCGAACGTTATCACTTGATAACGTAACGCTCGCTGTCTATGTCAAACTATGACTGTTGGATATTATTCAGAGGCATAGGAAACACGTCGATTTTCTTTCAGCCAATTACCACGTCTGCTTTTAAACGCTAATGTAATAGGTAAATAGCAGGTACGTCACGCCACTGCGCGTTTGTTATATTGTGGTACTTGTGTATGACAGCAGTGTAATAGATTGTATAATAATTACACTAATTTTCGCAATAATTATGAATATAGTAGAACTATTACTTATGCTAATTTCTTTAAATGTTTTACTGACGTTTACGTTAAAGTCTATTTCATTAATTTACGTACCTATTTTAAAACCGAGAATGGTTTTATAAAATACTGTCATCCAACATTTTAAAGACGCACAATGAACTTCTATAACTAACAAAAAGCACGTAGACTTTTTACAAGATATTTTACATTTAATTTAAGAACCCCCAATAATTAGTATGTAAATAACATGATAATTTATCCTTTCTCTCCTTAATTTTCTTACCCTTGGAGGTGGACTTTTTTCTGTAAACAAAACGGTCTGTCATTAAAACAATAAACTAAATGAAATAAGAATTTTTCAAAACAGTTCATGAGAGAAGTGTAAGTGTAATGTAGGTATAAGAGTGATGTAAAAATTTCTTTTTTGTGTACGGCTTCAAACTTGAAAGCTTTTTATGTTATATGCACCCATCCAAATGGGTAAAATAAGGGATGAACGATTGCATGGAAGTTTATCAAGAAAGAACCATGTGAACTAAGTCGCGGGCATAACTAAGGGTAACTTGACACCATTGTCATATTATTGATACTTACTAGTTGACTGCCTCGTTGGTCTAGCCGTTAGCGTATGCGATTGTCGATCACGAGGTCTCGAGTTCGATTGCCGAATCGTACCAAAAAAAGAGAGCTATTGAATTCTAATTATGGTGACGTTTAATAACAGCCTAGAGTTTGGAAGCTGATCTCTCACTGGTTGTGTTGGATTGCCGTTCCATGAGATTGGGTGAGTGAGGGAACAGAGAGTGCACTTGTATTCGTGCACACACTTGTGCACGATATCACCTGTGCAGTTAGCTGGTGGAGACTAGTCACCATGGCCGAAATAGGCTAGGAAAATATAGTACATACATACTAGTATTTATTCAAAATTGAAATCGATAGACTATTCTATCGACGTAAGTTTTGAGTGCGATGTAACACTAAGCTATCAAAACATGATAGGATCTGACTAGGCGCGGCGTTGATTCTGGAGGGGACCTGAAATAATATGGTCTGTGTCCACTTCAGAGAAGGACGCCTGAGACCGGCTGCCGGGGTGATTTTAGGGGAAACACCACATACTCCTGGCTCTTGCGTCCCCGAGGAGCCGGAGTTTCGAAGGGATTTTCCATCCCGAAAACAAAAAAAAAAAGGAAAAGCTATCAAAACATTTTGAATGAGAATGAATTTTAAAGAGAAAAAATAATTTTATGCGTTATTTTTATTATTAAAATAGCAAAGGCCCATTTATTAGTTAGGTTAAGCGAATTACGACAACAATCGTTATTTTCATAGATGATTGGTGGCGTCTTAAGTAGCCACGCTTATTATTAAGACATATTTTTAATATGCATCAATTTAGTAGTCTATGATGATGAGTAGCATCATAGAAAGGAGGCATATTTGTAGGATTACTTGTCACCACATCTTGTTGACATCATATACACCAACAAACACTATTAAAAACAATATTACAGCATCAAATTATTCATTTTCTTTAACTACCTTTGCCTTCTTCTCGTAAGAAAAATTCCTTGTTGACAGGGAAGTATATCTTCCAGAGTGTTCCAGACCTTTAAGTATACGTTATAATCGGTCCCTTACTGACTAAAAATCACGTTATTACCTTGGGAGTGAGAACTGTCATTGTATTCTTTCGTTACCCTTGCTGACATTGACCCTTCTCATCTAAAACGGCTTCCATTTACCCTCGCTTCTTTGATGTCGGTCGACAAGATTCAACCGACTTCAAGAAAGTATGAGATTTTCTATTCAATTTAATTTTTTCTCGGCTTATAGAGCTCCGTAACCTATCAAGTAACAGTTTGAAAAGTTCTTTTTCGCGAGGCTTTTATTCAAATTTAACAAAACTATCAATTACTAATACAACTATTACTCACTGATAATAAGTTACGACTTGTTATAACAGTGTAATCAGCGTCATAAGACCCTGATTCTGCGGCCTTTTTCTTGCTATCAAGTTTCAACATAAGAGTCATTAAAACTATAGTATGGCCGACGACCTTTACTGATAGTCAATTAGTATGTATTTGTAATTATTGTAACATGCATTACGTAGTCTGACAAAATCCTTTCGTCATAAAAATACAGAGGCACAAAAAACTATGCGAAAAGTAGCTCAAGACGAACATTGGCGTTCAAATGTTATATTTAAATATTAGTTAACAATTGTCATTGTTATAGTTAACAAAAATAAGACAAGAAAACGCTAAATCATGTATTATAATCTTCGCCTAGTCTTACGGGTCCATTGGTCTGGTGATAAGTAATCCTGACCGCTGGTTGTGGGCTCGATTCTCACCCAGGTTAAATAATTGTGTAATAATTCGGTATCTACTCACTCTAGCAGAGGTACGAGAAAAAGCACTGCGTCAATCGAAATAGCATAAATACTATATATATTTTATTTTCCATGTCTAATGGTGTATGGGTGTTGCCCTGACCGCCGCAGCGCCGCGCCGTTAACCTTTGGGAAGGGCACCTTTGCGCTCTAGTCTAGTGCTTAAGGCCTCTAAAACACCATTTACCATTAGTAACGACCTGAACTTATCCAAATTTCACCGAATTCCAGGTTAGTTTAATAGTGTGCTTATATTTGAAGTTGTAATCTTTAAGAGCTTTATTTCAATTTCATCATGATAAAAAAACATGTTGACCACGTTTGAATTAAATATAACATTAAATACATTTTTTATTTTAAAATAATGTACTGATTTGACTGAAATTAAGGAAAATATACTATTTTAGTGTACCAGTGTAGTGAAACAGGCACAGACGGCGGAATCCGCAAGCGGGTGCCTTTAAGACATACCTTTTTTATTTTTTTTTTCTGTGCGGAAGTCCCCTCGGATACCACCTACTGGTGGTTATGTCGGACTCGAACCGACCAAAAACCGCACGCCGTCTCAGGTACCAGTAGTCGGGGAACCAGGTGTACCCTAGAAAGGAAATCCCTGGAAGGAAAGGAAATCTGGAAGTTCGTTAAGACATACCTAGCTTTCTTTGGGTGCCGCGGTACCCACGCGGGCGGCGTTACGGCGACGCGGCAATTAGTTAGATGACTGTAACGTAAATAAATACCAATGTCCACTACATTAAAACTTATATCGCGAAACATCTCGGAAAATACAATTAACATAGCTGTTTATTGTTATTACGAATGTCAATCAATTTAGGGGTGAAATATTGTTCAATTGAGTGGTCTAAAACAGTGACGTCACAATGTTATATTTAGTACATTTTTTATACAAAATTGTCGTTTTGACAGAAGATAAAAAGTAACTAATTTGACTAAGGTGTCATCTAGTCTATTACTTGAAGTTTTCAATAACTTTCTCCTTTTATTTCCTAATATGTAGACAAAAGTTTAATTTATAATTATCTTCAATTTGACGATATTGAAATATAAACATAGTTAACCTCCAACAGACATCTACATTCAAGCACGTAGTGAGGCGTCTACGAGCGACCTTCAGACGTCACGTACGATGCAATAGATCGCCGATCTTGCGATGCACACGTCACGTGGTTAAATCAGCTTCGTCGGCACATCACACCAATAACACACAAATAAAAGGCTATCCATGTGTACTTAGGATAATTTTAGTATTATAATTATAATGTTAGTATTTCTTTCTATATTCCACTGCTCCATTGCTTGTTCTGTTATGAAAAAAAAATTGTTGCAACTAGCCAAGTTAGCCAGTGTTAACTGTGTTTCACTCAGTCACCAATCCAATACCCTTACTGCCCCAGTGGTAACTTTTAACATTAAACGGTCTTGTGAGTCTACTTGACGGGTAATTGGGGGTACCAGGCTTAAGGCTAAGTAGGTTACAATACGAGTATAGACCAATACGTAAGTACGTCATGCACAATACGTACCAGTCCTGACCTACATTTATGAGACCGGAGGCCCATTGATGCAGGGGTGACAGTTACCATGCCTTTTACGTCCCCAATCAGGGTGTGAAGAAGCATCTCACAATGCCGCCATAGTGTGGGTCACCATACTGCATTGTCTGCATTTGCGATGAGTATGGTGATCACAACTCTTGGATTCTATTCATGCTTTCCATCAGGCAGAGTAGAGTCACTTTGGCAGGCTCTAAATATAAAAAAAAAGCCTGAAAGAGTACCGTAGCTTTAGCGTAGGGTACTTGTCTGTGTGGTGACGGATTAAGAACACAGAGAGTCACCGCCCCTATCCTTTCTATGGGTGTTTTAAAGGGTGATTAAGAGAACGAAATGCACAAGAAAATATCACTGCAAAGAGAAGGAAAACTTGAAAACACATCTTATAGTCTCACCTGCGTGGTAACTCATCCTAATCGATCAAAACCTCCATGCTAAGAATGTCCAATAGTGGACTGTTAAAGGTTTTTGCTAATTGATGATGATAACTTGTGCAGATTGAAACCTCGGGCCCTAGTTTACGACTGCACGAGTTTACGCTGAGACATCCCGCAAAGTGCTGCATTCACAAGTAGGAATATGCGTTTACCGTCTATTCTCCTCCTCCTCCTCCTCCATCCTTCTCTTTACTCCCGCCGCATGCGCCGCTCTCTCTGTTTCTATATTTAGAAATCTGTAATAAGCAGCTGTGATTAATTGTGGTTTAAAGCGCCGGCATAATTTGACAGTGATCTCTACCTATAACGATTTATGACAACATTTTCATTTTTTTAATAATAACAGTTTTTTTTAATAATAAAAATTTACGATTAAGAGGCATACATTACTTTTTGCTATTAGATCATTTCTTACCACTAGATACGTTAGATTCTCTTTATTACCCATTGGTAAGTGTTGAAAATTTCGTTTTCGTTTTATTTTATTTATATACTTGTTTTCTTCAGTGTAAATTTAGCCCAATGATAGCATGTTGTCACATAATATTTTCATAACGATATATTGAGTAGTTAGAACACATCCCTCATAACACAGGGTGGGCCAAGAAGTCGTTAACATTTCAATCTAACATTCCGCGCAAACATGTTACGGGAGTTCTTGTGATCGATACTACTAGAATTTGCTGGCTATAATCGTAACACATGGTTTTTGGATTTGGCATTGGATGTTGCCAATGCGTCCCTGCCGGTGGTCAAAGAAATGTTTCCCGAAAAGCTGATTTCCAGACGAGACGACATTCCGTGGCTACCTAGAAGTCCAGAATTATCGCCCGAATTTCTAATATGATATGACAAAAATAAAAACCACCAAAGCAATCGAAGTTGTCTTAAGTTTATAACATTAAAATATTAATACATACACATTAAACGATTATATCAGCATAGGTCGTCGGTTATATTATAGTTTCAATGACTGTTTCAATATGTTTTAAGTTCAACGACAATATCGAGTTCATTCTCTCTCGGTTCAAGCTATTCACCTTAAGAACATATACTTATTACGTAATAGAATTACTAACCGGTGTGGTTTTCTCAGAAGAGGCCTTTGTCATAGCAGTGGGCTGGGTTGATGATGATGCTTTTCTCTGTCGTAAAGTTTTTTTTATAGTATGTGACCCATTCATACAGGGATGACAGTTATCATGGTAACTGTGTAAACCTTACACTGTCACGATGACTCTCATGCCTTTTACGTCCCCAAGCGGGGTGTGAAAAAGCATCTCACAAGGTCGCCATAGTGTGGGTCACCATACTGTATTGTCTGCATTTGCAATGAGTATGGTGACAACAACTCTTGGATTCTATTCATGCTTTCTATCAAGCAGAGTAGAGTCACTTTGGCAGGCTCTTAATATAGAAAAAAAAATATGGACAGACGATCTCAAGAATCACCTGAAGGCCAATTATAAAAGTTTGATCACAATTCAGTGCCGATCAACTTTTGATCTCATAATTGTCATAAAATGTGTTTTTATAGTAAGTATTAAGCATTCTACATTACTGTAATGTGATTACGGAAAATTGAAACGGTAATCTGGTATTCTTATTAATACTTTACTGTTTTACTACGTCACCACATAATCATATTTATTAAAAAACACTGAAACTGCGATTAAGTTTGCAAGCGATGAGCGGCACATTGGAATTTTCAGTAAAGAAATAATCATTCAATGAATATTTTGCCAAGAAATAACCGTTAGAAATAGGAAAAGACAGTGAGTGGGACGTTTTGTTATACTACACGTGACCATGACATGTGTATTTGTTTTGCTCAAACAACTGCGAATCGACGTGATGCATCTTGTTTTTCGCGCGCCCTGCTTCGTGTGCACGCGCTATAGGTATGTGAAAATTATTCTAATCTGATAAATATTATGAAATTTTTTGCATATTCGAAGTAGTTGCTTTGAAATATCGTTTTCAAAAACACTAAAGAGAAGGTTGTCAATTTGAGTGTATTTCTCGTTTGTATGTATGTTACGCGAAGTCTCCGTCAAATGAGGAACAATTTTCATAATCATTTTTGTAATCAAATCATCCGAGATAAATCGAGGGAAACCCATTGAGTTATAACATTTTGGAGAAGTTATTTCAAAGAAAAGTTAGCTTACAACTCGATGTGATGTGAGATGAGATGTGTAAATACTAGTTGTTAGTGAAAAAAATAGCAACCTTGCAATTTAATATAAATTTCATTTTCGTTGAAACAAAATTAATTTAGTAACTTAACTTTAGCTTCATGACGTAACCGAATAGTTGAATATTTATTTAATGTTACCGAAATTATTGATATATCAGGAAATAATGTTTATAGCACTATTAAAATATAATGTATAGATTGTTTATACTAAAAGTATAATTGTTTATTTAGTATATATTTATATTTTATTGCTTGCAAAAATAATCACTCGAATAGCGTTGCATCGCTACACCACATTATGTACACATAGCTGATCTGTATGATTTTATTTACAGTTACACAGCTATCATTTTCCTTCCTAATGATTCTAACATGTTTTTAACACGCTGGGTGTCACTTTAATGTTGCCACATTGACATTTAACATTAACAATGTCACAATGTTAATTTTGGTCACAACTTTGGCATTCGGTCACTACGAGCTTAACAGAGCGACTAATTGCGTTAATGTCTCGCCACATCAACATATGACGCAAAACACTATATCGCGGTGTCTGTTCCATACGTAGTAACTTTAGTACAATGGGGCAACCCTCAAATTTTACAGCCCTGACAATGTCTATAACCTGTCTACGCTGTCTTCTAGTCTAAGGTAAATTAAGGAACAATACATCATGTTTCATATTTTCTTAAACTTTTGCAGGATAGGATTTCTTTTACCAGATGATTTTGTCTTGATGTTTTGTTATGTAATGAAATAAATGTAGAAATAATATTTACTCATTTGGTAAAAGTATTCCAGTCGTAAACATTTGCACGATTTTCGTTATATAACCAAATTGGCGAGATAAAAAGGCGATACAAATTCAAGAATAGCCATTGTGTTGTTATATTTTTTTTACCGTACTTTCATTAAAGTAGATTGTTGAAAATTATTGTTTTGATTGAAAGTGACAAGGAGTAGAGCTATGTTTACATTAGATAAAGAAGTTAGCAGCAACTAGTGTAGGTCACCATTGAGACATTGTCTGCATTTGCAATGAGGATGGTGACCTCTTTGATTCTATTCATGCTTTCCATCAGGCAGGGTAGAGTCACTTAGGCAGGCTCTTAATTTAGAAAAAAAAACTATCTTTTCACTGTCGAAAACACTTGATTAATTTTGTACCCTACTTCCCAGTATGACCTACACTTTTCCCCTTCAGATTAAAGAGGCTCGTCAAAACCACAGTAATTTCACTGTGCCAGGCCTGCTTCCATAAGAGAAACAGTAAACCCCAACCGTAATTTTTAAGTCAAAGGTCGTGAAGTTTGAAGATCGTTTTCAGCTCTCCGGTGTAACGCTTCCTTTACGAGATGGAGGGTATTCGTTTTCTCCGTTGCCTACCCTTTACGCCCTTAAATTCTGCAATATAGAGAATTAATGTGAATAGTAAACACAAAGGATCTTATACCTTATAAATTCTGTGGCTTATTTGAACTATCATAAAACCTTGTATATTAGTGACTATCTTTAGTCTAACTAGCAACCCGGTTCTTAGTAATAAGTTCTCTGGTGCAAGTACTATTATTACATTATTGAAACACACTATACTTTCTTAAAGCCTTTATTTCTATATGTTATAATAACTTAAACATCAGCTAAGGATATTTGATAAATATGTTTTACACGCACAAATATTAAAACAGTAGATTAAAATAAATAAATAATTAACATCAAGACCATTATTGTACACTGATGCGTCGTGAGACAATAATATCGTAAAGCTACGTATAGCTGCAAGAAATATAGCTAAGTCATACTAAGTATTATACATACATATTATAATTATCGATCTATAGTGACACAATTTCGCACTATAAACTTTTCTGCATATAATTTTTTTTGTTTGTAAACCTTTTTATTATAACATTTTGAATTTCGAAACTCAAATTCGAAAAATTAAATTTCACACGAAATATCTGACCGTAATTTGTTACCGCAACAAATCACACTTAAATAACAAATGGTACGATATGATGACATTCACATTTACCTTTCGACATTATAGACAAAACCATCACAAATCAGAGCTGCTGAAATAATTGTTCTATAGATAAATTAAAATAAGTACAATGGGTCAACAATATGAAGGCAGAACAGGCGGCCAAATGAGCCAAGAGCGCAATCCACATAGAATCTCATAAAATCATTGTCAGTGGATGCAGATTTTAATCAAGAAATTTAGCTAGTCTAGGAAGGCATTGGAGTCAGTCTATATGCATAAGTGGACAAAAATAGCGGTGGTTTAAATGATGATGATGACGAAGTACAACTGAATCTGTGTAAGTTATATGTCACATATAAATTTAGATCTAATACATACATATGTATTGCTATTAATATTTCTGCAGGAATTCTTGAACACTTGCAGATTGATTAAATAAAATAAAACACAAACAATGTTCCAATTACGAGTTGATTAACCATTTAATGTGAACCAGTCAACCTTGAGGCTAAGTAGAAATCAAATATATGATTAACATACAAAAAAGAACGAAATGAAAGTCATTTCCAAGACAAAAAGTACGTACCGTTAAATTTATTAAAGTACTTAAATAAATGTAAGTAACTATATTTTAACAAAAAATTGATTATTTATATCTGTGTTTATTTATTTAAACTAAATAATGACGTAGTTAAGTCGAAAAACATAAATCTGTTTACTTCACATTTTCCTCTGTAATGTCATTTTACTTTAGCTATTGCCCACAGCTTTGCAGCACAAGTTAGTGTAGATTTTGTAGATAACAGATATATTACGGGATGAATAACAGAAAAGATACTCTATGGTACTTCCCATAGAGTGTCTTTTCTATATTCTTAAAAATGTTTCTATGCTAAATTTCATAACTCAACTTCTATAACAAATGATCAATTAAAGAAAGTAACTTTGGCGTACATAACAATAACAAAATAAAAAATGTAACTTATTGGTCGAAACGCAAAATAATTGCCGAATAAAATATCTATAACGGCAGTGAATCACACAAAAAATAACACTTATAATCTTATCAATGCTTGTTACATTTTCAAGTAGTACAACAAACTAAGTATAATGCACCTTGCGTTTTCATACAAAACGCTATAACTATTTGTTCATAAATAAATAACCGATCGATGGCCCTTGATGTAACAATTTGCCACAATTTTTAAGGATATGCTCCTCGCTCTTCTCTGGATATTTTCGCCATCCATAACGCTCCTGCCACGGCTAAAGCCTATAAACATAAAAAAACTTTATAATCATATCGTCTAAGATCATATTACAGTTACATGATCGTTATCAACATGCTTTTGTAGTCCACACCCGGCTGTGGACCTCTACTTAGGTAAGACAATTTGGCCTACTATATTACGTTGACCAGAAAAGTTCGTTTCTTTCAAGTTTTCTTTCAATTTGCAGTACTGTTGTCTAGCGTACTTTACTCGCTCAGTAGGCACGACATCTCCTGTTAGATTTAAAGCGGCATTACTAGTTGAAAAAGCCCTTTACGATTTACCAATATATAAATTATTACTACTTCAAATATGAAGCATTCTAACCTAACAAAAATAGTGCACATGTCAACAGTCGAACAAGATTATAATGTAAATCATCATGCAGTGTAATGTAAACCATAAATTTAAGTACAGAAACTACTACCAAAAAAAATCTATACAATATTTAGTTTCTTGAGAAGACCTTACCTGCATTAATACTAGAAAAATGCCAGCTGCGCCGATGCTGGTAGCATGTGACTTCACCCAAGCACCGAACGCCGTAGAACATCCGACACTATAAGCCGTATCGATCGTACAATGAAATATTTGGACCACCCCGGCAATATGACTACAGCAGCTGACTGGCAGACCATTTGTTTCCTGTGTACCCAGGGGTATTATCCAATCGCTTGCGTTCACCACACCACAGCATTGGAACTGAAAATACATGAAAAAAATTCAATGGATGCCTGCCTAATTGCCGACTGCTTGTCAAAACTGTCTAATTAGACTACACGGATGGCGTACTGGTTTAAAGCCACGCCAGACCGCTTGCCACTGCACTGACAGCTGATGTGGGTTTGATCCTTACATAAGACAATTCATGACCAGATTTCATGATATTTTCTCAAGTGTATTGTAGGTCAGCGCCATGAGTAACACTTCAAAGAGTTTCAATTGATTTTTCATTGTGTCTATTGATGTAATGATTTTCATAAAAGACAATGGAAGGATATAAATAGAAGTAACAAATACAGATGGGCAGAGAAATCCTCTGTCAGCTATGACGACACCTTATTATGTTGTTGTTACCACATTTTCCTTATCATTGCCTCAAGGCTGTATGATTCTAGTAGATAAATTTTCTATTAACACGGAAACCTTGGTAGCCTAAACTATTAATTATATAATCGTCACGGTAAAGCAATCACTTAGACATAATTGTTCGTGCAAAGCAATGAGTAATTAAAACGAAAAAAAAAATTGACACGTGTTTCACATCTACACAAAAATATATGTGGGATATTTACTTTGAATGATGAATGATGTTGAGTATTTTTATACGTACATATATCTTACTGGCAATCTGTATAATCCAGTACTCTACACAATACATAGACAGTGAAAGGAAAAAAAAGTTTAGATAGTGTATAGAAAAGTATTTATTTTAAACGTTGCCTAGGTTTTCTGTACAATACCGAACGTGCAGCCAGTAATATTTAAATACGAGAACAAGTAAAGAATAGTTGAGACGGAGACATTTAACCCAAATTATTCACAAAGAGTGCAGTGGAGTTAACGCTCAACGGTAGCTATTGTTTACCGCTCGCTACGCCCGCTCATCTTTGCGCCGTTATGATGACTGTCATAATCTAACCCAAATAATTCAATAACAGTTGATGGTGTCGTTGACAGGACACCTCAACACCCATGAAAACAGTCAAAATAAATTTACTTAACTGTGAACCAGCAGGATATACAAGTCCTGAGAATTGTGCACATTACCTAAGTACTAACGAAGGTATAATAATACACATAATATTTCATACATTGTCTAGGTGTTGTATAGAATATCTGATTTACACAGATTGTCGGTAACGTAGGTATATACACATGTATATATAGAGTCATATCAACGTTATGACCTTCTAACCGTTCAATGAATTATACGATGTTAAAATAGAATCGTATTCATTCCTACTTCTGCATACATATCGATAAAGAAACGCCCAATATTTAATATTGGTCCATCATTTTTATGTTCAATTAGTTTCAATAATCGTTACGAACAAAGTCTCTGTCTGTACGTAAATGTGTCTAAACTCAAGAGCCGGCTGTCTAAAGTATCGATTTAAATTGTTTTAAGATCACGCTTTTCTGGCTGCTATAAAAGCCGATACTCTCATAAAGGACATCGACCACTTTGTATGGGATTCTGGCCTAAACATGGACAATTTATTATTGAAACAATATTTTTCTTCAGTGGCCTATACCCAATAGAAGTTTAGTATGAAGTGACTTATAAAATAAAAAAGATTGTCATAGAAAAGCAATCAAAAAGTCACATCCACAACACGAGCGTACGCAAGGCAAATAGGTGTTAGGTGGGACTTCGAAAAGCATTTCGGTCCATTAGCCCCCGAATGCGAGGGGTAGCAGGTGCACTGCATTGTCTGCTGTCCAACCTCGGGGGACCACAGGAAGAAGTCCACTGTCTCTACACGAGAGTTGTGAGATCCATGGTCCTCTATGGGGCATTCGTCTGGTTTAACGACTTGGCGAGTACTTTCTGCTGTCGGGCTCTACTCAAGAGCCTGCAGCGGTTGACGGCTATACGGATCGTCCGGTGTGACCATATTATCTCGAATAAGGCGGTAACGGTCCTGGTACTATATCTGCCCTTCAACATACTGGCTGACATGAACGCAATGGTCTATGGCTAAATTCGTCCTGTCAATCGGAATGGTGAAGAGACTACGCCGGATCATAAGCCCGGAATGCTACGGTAGAACGCACATAAGCAAGCTCTGGAGTCATGGTAGGCACGGCTCGAAATTCAGGGCTGTGCTAACCAACGCGCTGTTGGTGCCGTTCTGCCGAACTTCGAAGCGTGGATAGGGAGCACCGACTGTGTTAGATACTCACCGGCACGGATGCTTCGGAGAGTATCTGAATCGAATAGGACAGGAGGTTATGGCACAATATCACTACTGTGGGTTCGAACGGACTCTACGAATCACACGTAGAACACACAGAAGGACTGCCCTACCTGGGAGTCCGAGCGTCGATTCTTGGTTGGACAGATCGGACGAATACTGGCGAGTGGTGAGGGATGGGCGGCCGCAGTCTCCTTCTGTGAGGATGTTATGCTCCAGGAGTTCGTACCTCTACGAAGGGTATAGTGCGAGAAGCATTCCCCACGTAAAAAAAAGGTGACGCAGGTAGAAAAAATAGTTTGACATAAGACAAGTAGTGCTATGATAGAGGAAAAAACCGGCCAAGTATAGGTTGGACTCACGCACCCCGGGATCCGTACAAATTGCTTTGACGTAGAAGTTTGATTTTATTACAAATTACCTTATTTACTATCATGCTTTACTATCATCATCATCATCATCATCTCAGCCAAAAGATGTCCACTGCTGGACATAGGCCTCCCCCAAGGTTCTCCACAACAGTCGGTCCCGTGCCGCCCGCATCCAGCAGTTTCCCGCAACCTTTACCAGGTCGTCGGACCACGTTGAGGGGGTTGTACCAATGCTGCGTTTTCCAGTACGCGATCGCCACTCAGGAACTTTATGGCCCCATCGGCCATCGTTTCTGCGTGTAATGTGCCCCGTCCACTGCCACTTAAGTTAAGCTATTTTACTGGCAATGTCGGTGAGCTTGGTTCGTCTGCGGGTCTCCTCATTTCTGATTCGATCACGTTAAGAAACTCCGAGCATTACCCTCTCCATTGACCTTTGGGTGACTTTGAGACTTCTTATCAAGGTACACAGGCATTATAGACATGAGTATTTGATATGAATTTCAATTGAATACCTCTAAGTGTTCATGGGAAAAGGAGAACTTGAAAATTATTAAAAGTATTTTTATAATATAATTTAACTGAAAATTTACGATTTTCGTAATTTTTCCTTTGTCTATGCTATAACATGTTGCTTCGTACCAAATTTCAAGATTCTTAGTTCACGGGTACCCTTTGGGTTTTGATTCCCATTCCAGTAAAATAGTCGTAATATTTGTTTGACCACTTCTATTTAGCCTATAGCTGAAGCATATAAAGCTAAGAACTCCAAGTTGTCCGATCCATCAGAAAGAATTGTTATCGCAGGTCACTATTATCGTGAGGATGTAGTATATACGAGTATAATAAAACACATCATACATTAGATAGTTGGATTAAGGGTATGATACAGAAACAGTATTTGGCGATACGACACGTATGGTAGTAAAATTACCCTTTTTGTAACCTTTATCACAGGCAACTGGGACCCTATATGGTCCACTATATTTTCATATTTTTTACTTTTTTTTGTCTATGTTGTAAGTAATTTCAAATGTAATTTATATTTAATGTAATGAAAGAATAATTTAAATAATCTGTAATTATCATGAACTTGTAACAGGTCCGTGACATCATGGATTTTGAAGAACTAATAGAGGGGGTTGTTGTTAAATTACCCCCTTTACACACAACAGTTTTTGAATTTTCACTTTTTTGTCTCTGCGTTTGTGTACTAATCTCAAAAATCACTTAAACGATTTGAATACAATTTTCGCTAATTTATTGAAGTGATTGACTTTATGTCTTGCACTTTTGGTTTTATCAAGTTATCTCCTTATCTATACGCTCAAATTAAATACTGTAAAAGACAAATTTTATCTACATAAAATTTTTATGACGATGAAACTCTTAATTTCTATAAATATGCATATTATGTGAATTATAAATTCATTTTTATTCTGTCTTAAATACACAAAATGTACCTATATTTAACTAGCGTTTATTTCAATATATGTACTTCAATTAAAATTAAACTTTCACCCCTAATGGAATAATGTGGTTTTTCATTCACTTTTAACAACACTTACGTCCTTTTACGTCTCCAAGTGGGGCGTTAAAAAGTATCTCACTGAGTATCACCATACTGATTGCGAATGCAGGCAATACACACCACAACTCTAGGATTCTATTTATTCCTTCCATCAGGCAAAGTAGAGTCACTTTGGCAGGCTCTTAAAATAACGAAAAAATTGCAGAGTAAATTAGTGTACTCACATCCTCTTGAACTTGATCCCAAAGGCGTGTTATTTCAACACTCCTGTTAGCACCATACAACTCCATGGTCGTCATAAGCTGATGCTGCACCAGCGGCACAGTGTTACCCCTCAGAGCATATCCAGCGATGCATGCGGACAGTTGGAACACAAATATGAGAACCATGGCTGCCGCAAACTGAAAACATGGTAAATACATTGTTAGGCAATAGGTAATTAGATTTAATTCAGTAATATAACTATGTTTAATTAAATCATAGCAAGGTGTATGTTTTGAGCTGTATCTTCAAGTGTGTAACAAATCGATTTTTTTTTTAGGCTGGCAATATTAGTACAATAATTCAAAAGTCAGAGATATTCAAAAAGTGCTACTATTGATTATCTTTAATTTTTCTTCTTAAACTTGTGTCAAATATCAAAAGACATATGGGTTCTTAGTATATAAGTAAATGGAGGTCAGAATTCGTCAAATAGAGGTAGTAATATTCTAGCTAAATTATTGATTTCATATATCTGTTTATCGTTTACCTGTATCTCAAAGTACTCTATAACTCGTTTTAATGTCCCGTGCGTGTATTTGTACCTATTTTTGTGACGTAGGTGTTGCCCTAATGTCGCAAGATTTTACAGAGTCTGTGCTCGTAAAAGTAGTTTTAATTCTTTTGACCAACTGATAAGTCAATAGATCTTTGGAAACAATAAGGTTTTTTAGTTTCTACGTCACACATTGTTTTCAATTCATTTAAAAAATTTTGTGATTAAAATTTAATCAAAATTTACAATACTGAGAATGAAAAAAAATTGGTCTGTCGAATCTTAATAACAGGGCAACAATTTTATGTTAAAGTCAGTCAATGTTAAGCTCGTGTTCCCAATCACACTTTAAATGACATAAGATGGCAATACTGCAATACAGATCATGTCAGTATCACCAGTGTTCGAAAAAATCTTTTCTTAAAATGCAAGACTCAGAGTTTTCAAACTTAACAGTCATGTAGTCGTAGCACTTGTCAAAAACGTAATACATACTTTGAAAACGTTGTAAACCGATTTGTATTGATTGTTTAATGTGAATTTAATTATCAATTGCTTTAACTGTTAAGTGAAACAAATGTTCGAAGTAGAATGAATGCTGCTGAAAGAAGGTCACGTCTTGTGTCACGTCACGTCAGGTCTTGCCTCAAAGTCAATGTTTCCAATGTTTTGAAGGTCATAAATAAAATACGTACGTTGTCTGTACGTACCTGTTGTACAGAACAGACTTACTGCACCATAACAATAAAGTTTACTCTTTTAACTTGCCTTAACCGTATGAGCAGTCGTAGACGTAGCAATACAACGTGAACAAATAAATTTGTTTACTATAAAAAAGAATATAGTAAGTCAACCTTAAAAGATAAATATTTAACAAGTTATTACGCTGGCATGAATTATTTTTCTGAAACTTTTAAAGTTGAACAATTCATCCATACATTATTTTTGAGAAACTACAACCGTTTACGCAGCGCATGCAACGGAAATTCTCAAAAAGAACGATTTTCCTCTGTCTTTGCAACATTTCTCGCCCGATGATAACGTTAGCACTAAAATTTTTTTTCAAATCGGACCAGTTCTTTCGTAATCTTCTTTTATAATATTATTAGAATAGATTAAATATTTTCTTCATTTCTAAGTACACAGGAAGCCAATCCTCAGAATTTCGAAATGATTCATAGTCACCCATGAGAAACGTCGCATACAATGGATTATACGAATACGATAATGACCCACATATCATATACTGTGTAAGATAAAGATATGAAATAAAATGTTTCAAATGAGATCATGCTCATGCAATCGATTTTCACGATGAAACAGCCTAACATTTTTTTTATAGAAGCCTACCAAAGTGACTCTATTCTGCCTACTGGAAAATGATGAATGAATGAAGATAATACAGTATGGTGACCCTCGCTATGGCGGCCTAAATATATAACTTAGATTTGGTTTTGCTATTTTCAATCACGAACCGTGGCAGAAAAATTGTGCAAGAAAATCTCAGAAATGAATATTACTCAAACAAATGTGTATAAGAATTACTAAAATACTTTTCAAACGTTTAGTAAATCATATTCCTAAAGCATAAACTTCACTAGGAGTACGCTGATACTAAATATTTAGAAATACATCTAGGTACAATTAAAATAGGCACAATTTAAGTTTAACGTTACAGATAGCCAAAGTGTTTGAATATTTTATAGCTGTCGTCAAGCGACAAGTGTACGTACGTATAAGTCTACGTATAGGATGTTTTTTTTATTTCTATGCTTATGACCCACAACTGTGTTTCTATGGAATTTGGAAATCGTCTAGTACTTGGGTTGCGGAATCTGATGGCAGTCGCTCTACGTAAAATATCTAAGTTCAGCTGTATCGCAATAGATTTAAAGCCAACTCCAAACTGGTTTGAAAAAAGGCTCGGTAAAAGTATGAGGTATGTAAGTTTCATTACAAACATAAATTCTATGAACATATTCGATATACTCAACCGCCTAATAGCAGCCGTGAACTGACGTGAGCACACGTTAGTGTGTTAATAATAATTAATCAGAAGGTCAATGCGAAGGTTAGCTTAATTAAATAGTCCTGAATCTAAAAATATCTACACACAGTCACTTTTTAAGGGCGAAGATACATTGATACCTATATTACACTGAATATTGTACTCTCTATGCATACGAAATTATAAAAACTCCCCTGTTCTAACTGTGTTGCGTTTGACTAATTGATAGATTAATTTGTGAAGGAGCTTTCAAGCCTCAGTTCTTTAAATTTTGGGTTATTTAATTGATATATAACGACTATTGTTAAAGATGGCGCAAGTAATTATGGTCGTTGTGAAATTTAACAACGTGCGCGATGTAGAGCAATTGAGTCATGTGAAAAATATGTATTTATTCCAACAAAAATGTGTATTACATTAATAATTTCCGAAGATGTGTGCCTAATTTGTAACAACACATTCAAAAAGAAAAAAAAACTAGGTATATTGGCACCCTGCTTTCTGTCCGAAAACGTCGTGAATAGAAATATAGCATTACTAACCGAACTTAAGGTTTATGTTATAAAAACATAGAGCCTCTATATCTTTACGACATAAACGTCCATTAATAATATAACTTCCGCTTTAAATATCTCTATCTCAGTGATTAGTTTATATACATTGTAAGACTAACTCTTTGCGTGTTAAAAAATAGACCCAGTTTAGTGTTGGAATACCAATAACAGATATAATAAGATATATAGATCCCATATTGTTTATGTTTTTCTATTTTTAAAGAAGCCAACCAAAGTGGCTTTACTCTGCCTGACGGAAAGCATGAATAAATTCAAAAGTGATGGTCGCCATACTCATTGCGAAAGCAGTCAATGCAGTATGACGAACCACGCTATGCCAGCCTAGTGAGATGTTTTTTCATACCGGACCTGGGACCATAGTGGGAGGGAGACACGTACGCTGGTAGAGAGTTCCTGGTTCCAACTGATTTACACAGGAAGGAAGGGCTGAATCGTTATGTTCGGGAATGTATGTCTACTATTCTAAAATGGTGACTTCCAAGGCCAGCACAAGTTGTCCTGTAGAGGTAGGTAGTCCTGTAGAGAATTTACTTATTTAAGGGACTCATCACTTGAAAACAATGATTTGCACTAAACCTAACTGGGGAACCATTCGATTTATATGTACAGTACAAACATTAATGTGTGCAGTATTGTAGGTACAAATCATTCAAAAGAGTCATTAAACAAGAAAAGTAGTTTAAAAAAATAAGAAATTAAAATGAGAATATTGAAATCAAATAAGAAATAGATCTTTTGACTTTTCCTATAAATAAGTGTACCGCGATTTGCCTATCTTGATCCTCTTAGACTGTAAGGGAGAAATAAGAAAGAAAACATAAAGTAAATATTTTTAAGTACATTTTTTATGCGATATCTTCTCCATTTCTAAACTGATTATAGTATTTGTAATATAAAACGTAACAATCCTATAATTAGTAAGTGACTTCAAGTAATTTTAACATATTATTTAAGATATTTATCTACTAAAATTATTTTTTCAATCAGTAACTATGATCCAAAGATTTATTCAAATTTTTGTTTCTTTACTGTTTCTTCACTCGTCGCCTTCAGAATTTAAAAATTGTGTCGTGGAATGCAGTAATGAGTGAGTTCTTAAAGAAAATTACACGTCATTTGGCAATACACTTATTTACTAAATTTACTATGAGAAAGGTGACAACCCTAACAGTGAGTGACATGTTCAGGCGCCCCATCCTACTACATCTCTGAATGATAAAATTATAAAGGTATCGATTATATTCGGCTACGGAAGTCAAAATTATGCATAACGTCCCTATGACTTTTAATTTTTAATAAATTTCTTAGATGTAACGTGTTCCTTATGCCTAAAGTAAGAAGGAGACTAAAAAGTCGAGTGGCAGTAATTTACTTGTAGTAGATGGATAGGGAAGCCCACAGTTAAAATCACAGACTACTAAGTATATCAATAAAAATAAATCATGTTAAATTGATTTTTGTTTAACTAAGTAAAATTAAATATCAGTAATTTCTTATCACCTATTGAATGTACTTGAAACATAACTGAAAGGTAAATAGTTTTTATTCCACATAATAATATTGCCAAGGTTTATAAATTTAATAATTTAAATCCAGTAATTACAAAATGAATTACTTCCTTATTTACTTTGTTACGTAGGTACCTTACAAGAGTGATTTCAAGTAATAATATATTCCAACGTGTGACATTTCTTTGGGCGCCATGTTAATTTTGATGGCGCGAAAATAGGGCACCCGGCTTGGTACCTACACGAAGAGTTTATACTACTGAGCTAATTTTATACGTCCCGGACCAGAAAATGCGAGTTTATGTCAAAAGCGTTATGTTTCAACAAATAATGATGTAACGTAACATCGTCGCAATCATGATTATTATGTTTACAAAAGTGATGTAGATGTTTACCTTGCAAGACGATTATGTATTACGTATTTTACAGATATTTTATACAATAAATTTGACGTTGGTATATACCAAAGTGTGTTTCAGTATATAAATGTAAATAAATTTCATGAGCCGTCTATTATCAGCGTCAATTAACGTCAATTACTCCAATGTTCACGCTCATGGGAAGAGTATGACTCTATGAGGTAACATAGACTTTCACGGTCATTTACTAACATTTAGATAAAAGTAAATTCCACTTACCGCCATATTCATAATGTAGTTCTCTGTGTAGGCTCCATAAAATCCAAAAAATGAGATCAGGAATATGATAACACCGGTTGCGATGCAGAACGCTGGCAGCGAGAAAAATCTCTCAGATAAGAACGGATGGTAACCATTGTAAGCGGATTGTACCGAAGCGCCGACCGACAGAACTATAATACCAGTGATCTGCAAATATTACATGTCAAACTAACATTGATCTACCCCACTTACAATAAAATTTTACTATTATCTATCATCTTACCAGAAATATAAAATTAACCGTCACTAATGTGTATTTCACAGTTGTAAACAGTTTTGACCACATTTTCGCTGTAAAATGTTCAAATTACTATGTGCACACTCTCGTGACAGCTTCCACTGTCGTAGTTTTAACTG
The DNA here is from genome assembly GCA_949316085.1 of Hypercompe scribonia. Lineage (NCBI taxonomy): Eukaryota > Metazoa > Arthropoda > Insecta > Lepidoptera > Erebidae > Hypercompe > Hypercompe scribonia. The sequence goes on along the minus strand of OX438972.1, from coordinate 4,702,694 downwards.
GTTGGAGATATTTTTATCACTATAGGTAGGTACATTAATCTTGATAAGAAAAACAAGCGGATTTATCAGACGCACACGTCGTTCACTCTCAAGCACAAAAGATCACAGACTGAGCTGAAACATGTTGTATAGTTACAGATGCCACTTCACTATAGAGTAAAACTGTTTTATTTTTTTAATTCATCCTTTTGTTTTTTACACGCGTAGTTTACAATTAATATGTTAGTATTCGTATTTTTTCACCTGAGTCTATGCTCAGTAATAACGGCAATGTTTGCAGCTACTTATTGATAAGAAAATACACGCATGTAAAGATTTGCAATTTTATTTTTAGTTTAGTATGCATGTTTTTGTGTTTTAGTTAGTGTGAAATCGTCGTATTTACATGTTAATGACTAGTCTCCTAGATAACAATTTCACGATCGTACTTTAATAACTTTAGTTACCTATTTGCTGTTATATGTTTATCGTTATATACATATATAGCTTATTTATACCTATAGTAGGTTTTTTAGAAAACTAATTACATATGTATAATTGGCTGTCTGTACTGATGGCGTACTGAATGTCTGCAGGGATGGCTTAAGTGGTTACCTCGCCGTTTTCTGCTGCAAGTGAGTGTTGTGAGTTCAAACCCTTCATGGTACAACACTTTGCGTTATCCACAATTTGTTGTTCTGAGTCTTGGTGTCTTTTGTGTCCGTTTCTTATATTTATGAATACTATGTATTTATATTATCATTTTTTTTAAGTACTTTGTTTTGTTTTTTTTTATCATTTTAATAGCCTGCCAAGGTGACCCTACTCTGCCTGTTTGATAGTATGAATAAAATCCAATAATTATAGTCACCAAACTCATTGTAAATGCAGACAATGCAGTATGGTGACCCACACCTCGGCAGCCTAATAAGTTACTTTTTCATGACCCGCTTAGGGGCGTAAAAGGCATGACAGTTATCGTAGCAATGCAAGCCTCCCACACTTACCGCGATAGCTGTCACCCCTGCGTCAATGCGCCTTTGGTTTCGCACTCATCAACGAAACATGAGAGTATGGATGCTGACGCTTTAGTTTGACCTTCAGTGAGAGAGTAGTACTGCCACGGCCGAGCTAACCCATTCGTGCTACAATCCGCGTGGCTCTACTACCTTCTAAATTTATTCCTTGTTTATTTTTTTTAAATTTTAAACAGATGCAACAAAAACTCTAATATAAGTGTTCAAACTTTTATTCCTCTTTTTGAATTACATACAATAGAATGAACACATTAACACATCAAAGTAAAGCTCTATTATTAATTTAGACTACATCCTCCTCGTTGATTTCCCTAAGTACTACTCCAGCAAAAATTTTACCTTTTTTGTCATCTTGATATACTTATACCCCTTTTTTCCTTTTAATATTTCTCTTGTCTTCGTCGACGATGACGTCAGCAGTCCCATGATGATTAATTATTCTAGAGGTAAAAATATAATTGCTCTTAATGACAGCATAGTGTTCTTCTTGAATAGAGATGTAATTTTTTTTGTTATTGTCATAATTTTAATAGATTGTGACGCTATTGTAATTGTTATTTCCTCGAGTGACTGTTTAGACTGTTTAGTTTAGAAGGCCATGACTGCTTAGTCAGAGGTCGTGGGTTCAATTCCCATCCAAAACAAATATTTGTATGATGAGCACTATTATTTGTTCTGTGTCTGGGTGTACATCAGCAGTCTGGTTACCATAGCACAGGCTCTGCCTAATTTGACACCGCACAGCCGTGTATGAGATGTGTGAAGTTATTTCATGTTTAATGTTATATAGTAACATAATGTTTCGGACGTCTGACCCACAGCGCCATCTAGTCGCAAACTAAGCACAGCTTATACTATGGGTACTAGACCATTGATAAAACTACACATATAATTTTTTTTGTAAATACATACATATTATACATAGAAAATATCCAATCTCCAAAAAAAATTTTACAGGTCATACAAACACTTGGTCGGACCTGGGAATCGAACCTGAGACCTCATACGATACAACTGCACCACCCCTACCATTTATTTATATATATTTGTTATGAACATCCGTGTGTGTGGAAATTTCTCGAGGAGTATATATAGGGTATGATAGATTATGTAAAAACTAATTACTAACTAAACATAGTACATTTGGTGTATTAAAGTAATATTTAATGTATTGTATTTTGTAAATATTCTTACTTACTAAATACAATATATTAAGTATTACTTACTTTAATATTTATCCTGGGTGATTAATACACAGATTCGTCATGATGCCGATATTACTGGCTGGCTGGCGATGTGCCTTATGAGTTGACCTATAAAACTGGTAGTTTTTAGTTTAAACGCACTTCTATTTAAAAGATCGTAAACGCCAAAAGGTGTAATGATTATTATTTCTTTTAAGTTACAGACTTTTAGCACTTAGTTGTTGTTGTTGTTGTTGTAAGTTGTTGTTGCTACAACAACAAAACAAGAAAATATGTTATGATTTATGTTAGTTTTCGAAGACAGACGTTTACATAATTTGATGTTATTTTTTTTTTAATAGTCTACTGCTGCGCATATGTCTCTTCTAAGAAAGAAGGTTTTGGTCTACTATACCACGCTGGCTGTGGAGGGAACGGGTGTCATGTCCCTCCGACACAAAGGGAGGATCCTCCGACCAGGTGAAGTGATCATGCGTGGCGGGTTGATGTTGGGATGTTGTACATATGCTAATTGCCACGCGAATCTCTATATCGCGATACAGGATTAGTAGTTGCATTGTAGCTCACCACACTCACACGTTTCGTTCATACTTCGTAGTTCGATGTATCTTCACTAGATGGCGCTGTTATATATTTTTCTTTGTGCTGTAATGTGGAAGTCGCCACATCACTCCCCTCCAAGTCCAGAGGTCGATGTACTGATGAGTCAGCGGCTTATGCTCTGTTGTGGAGCGTGCCAGTGCCGGGAGTGAGTAGTTCCAGTGAGTCGGAACTGAATGCCGCAAGTTCCAATGAGTCGGAACTGAATGCCGCTAGTCCCAATGAGTCGGGGCTGAAGTCCGCAGATCCCAGTGAGTCTAGATTGTTTTCGGTGCGCGTAGTTGAGGTCCCTAGTGAGTAGGGGCGGTTGCTGCGTGGTGGCTGGTTGCTGCGAAAACGGGAGAGAAATGCTCCGCTTACATGGACGTAGGTGCAGTGTGCTGTGCCTAGACGCTGATGAGGCCGTTGGGTAACCAGGCTGGAGCGGTCGCTACCTGCGTGTGGTATCCCTGTTGAGGCCGAGGTTGCTGGCTGGCTGAGACTTGATTACCGCTCATCGTTGTGGGAGTGACGCTGCTGCTATTGATTTGAAGGCTGCGTCCAATCACGTCGGGGTCACCACTGTGGAGGGACGTGTGTCATGTCCCTCCGATACAAAGGGAGGATCCTCCGACCAGGAGAGGTGATCATGCCTGGCGGGCCACGGCTCAACGGTTGATGTTGGGATATTGTATATATGCTAATTACCACGCGAATCTCTATATCGCGATACAGGATTAGTAGTTGCATTGTAGTTCACCACACTCACACGTTTCGTTCATACTTCGTACTTCGATGTATCTTCGCTAGATGGCGCTGTTGTATATTTTTCTTTGTGCTGTAATGTGAAAGTCGCTACATGGCTGAGGGATTGATACAGGGTGTGTTCCAAATTTTCCTTAGTCGACTTTTACGACACCTTCGGGATGAATAGAGATGCTGATGCTTGGTATTCTCAATCTGTCATCATACTAGATCAACCTAAACCACCAGCATCCGTGCTGTCGTGTTTCGTTGGTGAGTGCGAGACCGGAAGCCCATTGATGCAGGGGTGACAATTATTGTAATAACTGTATGAACCTTACACTGCCAAGATGATTGTCATGCCTTTTACGTCTTCAAACGTGGCGTAAAAAAGTATCTTGCTAGGCTGCCGTAGTGTGGGTCACCACACTGCATTAACTGCATTTGCAATGAGTATGGTGACCACAACTCTTTGGATTCTATTCATGCTTTCCATCAGGGAGAGTAGAGTCACTTTGGCAGGTTTCTCACGTGGAAAAAAGAAAAGAATACAAATATTATTTATTTTATTCTCTCAGCCAAGTTGTTAGCGAACTGATGGTATACGTCCAGTGAGGAATACATATCGGCGGAGGTCACGTGAATACATATCGGCAGTGGTGGACTCTGTACAATGTACTGATACTATTGAGTCTTCTACAGGCATTCTGACGCATGAAGAGAACTGGAAAGAGAAGTTTTATAAATGTTAATAATTTTCACCTCACATCATATCACACATTGACCACTTTTAATAGTCCTCTGCTCGACATTTGCCTCTCCTTAGAAAGGAGATTTTAGTGTACCATACCATCCACCTGGACCAGACGAGTTGGTATAGGGTTCGTATCAATCGGGTGGTGTCCTCACTGCAGTTATTGGAAGAGATCTTTCGCTACCGGCTGTCAAATGCTCCATGGTCGGTGGCGACAGTTGTTTTACCGCGGTCGCAACCTTCTGCGAAGATGTAACTTCGTGAAAGGAGGCGGCGGAGAAGGCCCGGGAGGATGATTTCCACTCGGACCCAATTCGCCGCCGGCGAACCGGGCGGCTGAGGCGCGCTTACCAGCTCCTCATGCCGCCTTGAGTGTGGCCGCGGGTGGACGGGTCGAGTTTTCTCCTCCATCCGCTACAATGGCCAGCCGCGAGGAGGTGACATCCGCGTGTGCCGTACGTCGCCTAAAATAGAAAATTTACCCGCAGATGGTGCCTGGGGTAGCGGGCAGGCGCTAGGAGGGATCTGGATGTACTAATAGCAGCTGTTCCCGGATCCCTCCTATGTCAGGCACAAAGTGGCGTACTGTGTGGTTCGGCCGATTCCGACACACCACCCCGTCGTATATCCCGGTGGGGTTGCGGACCGAGGGGGTTTCCACACGTTAAAAAAAAACAAGAAAAATACAAAAAAAGGGTTCGTATCGAGTTTTCCTTGTCTTTGCAGTGACGTTGCCTTGTAGTTTGCTCCCTTAGTCACCTCTTACGACACCCACAGGATTAATAGGGGTGGTGAAACTCTATATTCTCAATCCATCACCACTAAGTATATACTATTACACTAAAACCCATTATAAGAAATGAATCATTTTTAGCACGTAGATTAAATTTACTTTAGATTGTTATTATTGGGAGGTAATGTTATTCGTGTCCGTAGGAGCAACCTAACCACAACCCTACACGTGCCTCCCGGGTGGTGCTAAATGAATAACAACGCCGGGTCTCGGGCGGCGGTTAATTAACCCGACCATACCAGCTTAATCAGCTTGGTTTATCAGTGAGAATAGGAAATGATTCTCACAAACCGCAACCCTGTAGTATTCAACAGGATCGGCGGCCTTGGCTTAATTGTCTGGGCCATGAAGAAGACAACTTCTATAAAAATCACCCCAAGTCTACGGTGAGATCTCGTGCCAATAGACTGCATGGCTGGTGGGTGTCCAGTCACTAGCGATCAACCTCTACGGACATGGCAAACGTAGTTGTACTCTGCCTTCTTAGGGAATGGCGTCACCCCTAAGTAACCTCTTACTTCGTCCAATACTCGTGGGAACAAAATGAACGAAAATCTTAAAAGTAAAATTAACCCTACAATGATCCAACAAACACTACAAGAGAGTATGCTCACTAAAATGCGTAGCAACTCACTCGGCAATATATCACAAGATATTAATGATACAGAAATTGCATTTAGTGCAAACGACCGTAAAACAAAAGATTGGCAACAAGATCGAATACCTCAGGCCAAAAGGAAAAGAATGGAAACCAACTCACCACAGGCAGAAAATGTAAAGAAAAAATCCAGCACAATTGTATATTCAGTACCTACACAAAATCAATTTGAAATATTAGACAACGCGAAAGAGATTTCAGACGATAAAGAGTCAGTCAAACCTCCAAAGCCAGAACCAATTTTTGTAACTGGAGTCCTGGATATCTCTGCTCTTCGAAAGGAACTACTAAAAATTACAACCGCAGAAAACTATATTATGACAACGCTTAGATCAGGACACATTGTGAAAATAATGCCAGCAAGTATAGAAATATACAAATCAATAAGAGAAAGCTTCATTAAGTGCAACATTAGTCACTACACGTATATGTTAAAGTGTGAAAGACCCTACAGAGTTGTACTGAGAGGCCTCCATATTTCAGAAGATACCACCCGAATAAAGGAAGAACTCAAGGAACTTGGACATGAAGTAAGACAACTGATAAATGTACGTCACCGAATGTCAAAAGAATCTTTACCTTTATTCTATGTAGACCTGGAACCAAAGCCGAACAATAAAGAAATATTCAAACTGAAATTCTTAAATCATACAAAAATATCTTTTGAACCTCCATACAAAAAAAAAAGGAATCCTCCAGTGTAAAAGGTGCCAAAAATTTGGTCAATCCAAAAATCAATGCCACCGACCCTTCAGATGTGTCAAATGTGGAGACGATCATTCAACAACCATTTGTACCAAAACCAGAGACATAGAAGCTACATGTGCAAACTGCCAGCAAAAACACCCAGCTAGCTATAGAGGATGTATAAAATACAAACAATATAAAGAACATATACTGAAAATCCAACTGAAACCAACACAGTCCAATAGAAACCAATACAGCCGGACAACGGAAATTGACAAACCTCAGACAAATAAATTGAATACGTACAAAAGAACCACAGCAACATACGCTGAAGTGATTAAAAATACCACAGACAACATTATTTATCAAGACCAACCTTCCCAAATACAACAACTCGATGACATCTTAGATAAAATGTTCAACAGAATTCAAACCATGATGATAAACATGGTAGACAGCATGATGGATCGGTTTCTCCAAGTCTTAAGCAGCCAAAGGAAAATTTAATCATAATCTCAAAATTACAACATGGAACGCTAACGGACTGGCTGCACGTAGGCTAGAGCTAGAAATCTTTTTGAACATGAAAAGAATTGATGTGGCACTCATATCAGAGACCAGATTTACAAGCAAGAGCTTTATCTCAACAAAGGGATATACTATGTACACAACTAACCATCCATCTGGAAGAGCTCATGGAGGAACCGCTATACTCATTAAATCTAACATAAAACACCACCCGCTTGAACCCTACGCAACCGACAAGCTACAAGCCACAGTAGTTAATGTCAATTATAAAAATTCAGACATTACACTTGCTGCAATATATTGCCCCCCGAATCATCAAATATTAAGAGAAGACTATGAAGTTTTCTTCTCTAAGCTTGGGCGTTGCTTTATAAGTAGAGGCGATTGGAATGCGAAGCACTCTTACTGGGGTTCTAGACTTATAACTACTAGAGGCAGACAGCTTTACCAAACTGTGAGGGATCTCAATCTTGATTGTTTATCCACTGGTGAACCTACCTACTGGACCACTGACTTATATCAAAAAACGTATCAATTAATAACATCAATATGGAATCAGATTTAGATCTAACCTCAGATCACTCTGCAGTTATTCTTAATCTGAACAATAAGTTAATACTTACAGAAAGACTACCCAAAATCTACAATAAGAAAACCAACTGGAGAAAGTATCAGGGCATCATCACAGCAGAGAGTCAACTTACAATCTCTCTGAAAACCACAGAAGAGGTAGAGCAGGCTATAGAAGGATTAAATAAATTAATTCATGACGCGGCAAACAGGCGTTGAAGCGTCCTCAACAACAAGTAACACCATTAAAAACACAATCAGAGACCTGGGCCCGCTCTGACAGTGAAAAAGCTAACACGTATGCCAATCATCTACACAAAGTTTTTGAACCACTTCCTAGTAGCAATCAACAGCTAGACAATAAAATACACAAATATCTCACTTCTCCCAATCAAATGTCACTGCCTATGAAGCATGTCACACCACAAGAACTAAAGCGCGAAATCCTTAAACTCAAGGAAGACAAGTGCCCCGGTTACGATCTTATTGACGCTACTTTGCTGAAGCAATTTCCAAAAAAGGGGCTACTGCTTATACTGATTATCTTCAACGCGTGTCTGAGATTGTCCTTCTACCCAAGCCAGTGGAAGATTGCTCAAGTGATAATGATACTGAAATCAGGCAAAGCACTTCAAGAGGTAGCATCGTACAGACCCATTAGTCTCCTTCCGGTAATTGGAAAACTACTGGAAAAGGTCATATTGAATAGAATAAGAGAACACCTATTAGAGATAATACCAACTCACCAGTTCGGCTTTAGGGAGGGCCACGGTACAATCGAGCAAGTGCATCGGCTAGTTGATGTTATTGGTAGAGCGCTGGAAGACGAACAATATTGTAGCGCAGTCTTCCTAGACATTAGCCAGGCATTCGACAAAGTTTGGCATGAAGGGCTACTCTTCAAAATCAAAAGAACGCTTCCATATTCTTTCTTCCCATTATTAAAATCTTACCTCGAAAATAGATGCTACGAAGTGAAATATAATTCCGACGCATCTCAAATGCATGAAATTAAGTCTGGAGTACCACAGGGTAGCATACTGGGACCTGTTCTCTATCTTATATTCACAGCAGATTTACCCACCCATGCTTCGACCACTACTGCGACATATGCAGATGACACCGCAATCCTATCAACACATGAGAATCACGAGGCTGCCTCCGAAATGCTCCAACAACACCTGATTCTGATCGAAGCCTGGCTGCAGCAGTGGCGTATTAAAGCCAATACAGATAAGTCGGTTCAAGTAACCTTCACACTCAGAAGGAAAACCTGCCCACCTGTAAAACTTGGCAATATTGAAATCCCACGTTCAGATGACGATACTTGGGTATGCACCTTGATCGACGCCTAACCTGGTGCAAACACATATGGACCAAAAGGAAACAATTAGACTGCAAACTTCGAAGCATGTATTGGCTCATTGGTCGTAAGTCACAATTGACAGAAGCCAGTAAAATGGCTATCTATAAGGCTATACTAAAGCCTGTATGGACCTATGGCATACAGTTATGGGGAACAGCAAGTCATAGTAACGTTGAAATACTGGAAAGGTGTCAAAGTAAAACAATGAGAGCCATGTTTAATATTCCACCGTACATAAACAATCGATATGTAAACCTAGACTTGAACCTGCGAACAGTGAAAGAAGAAATAGAGTCATACAGCAATAATTATCAAAATAGACTAGACCAACATGTTAATCAACTGGCTGCTGAATTGGGGGGAGTGGGCAGTGTGAGATTCTCTCGACTGAAGAGAAATAGTATACCGGATCTAGCAATGAGATTTGTGGACAGAAGATGAGTATGGCATCAATGGATGCTCAGCTCAGCTGTAGATAATAATGATGAACCAATGTAAATCTGACACCATATTAGATTATTGTTTCTTGGAAACAGCTTGCTAAGTAGCAGACACAAAACAAAAAAAGAAAAAAAAGATTGTTATTAAGTTGTTAGTTCATGTACATACATATGTATGTTAGTTCAACATTTGACATACTATGATTTATACAAAAAACTAAAGCTTAAAGGCCACGTCATAATCTTTGACAAAGTAGATATCTGATGGCATATTCAGATATATTCATAGTGATTTGATTTATAAAATGAAACTATAGTGATGATGTAGACGACAGATGGCATGTGGAACTACCCCATAGTAAGTTTATAGGTAGATATTGATTTATTTATACACCAAGGTTCACGAACATAATACTATTATAAAATGTGTACTGTAATGTACAAAGGGCAGCCTTACTGCTTAGAGGAATTTCTTCTAGGCAACCTTTGGATAGACTAGTTTAATATTAAGCTGATGCTAGGTATATACGAATACAAATTAGAATAACAAATAAGGTTTATAGCTATGAAATATATAAGAGCTATGAAATATGTAACACATTAACATTGTTCCTTAGCAACGCATTTTGGTCACAATGACTCAATGAAGTCCAAGAGACACTCCTCAAAAATGAAAATCTCATTGGAAAATGGCGTAAATCAGCTGATATTAGGATGACATGGCATAGCGGTCATGTCATCCTAATGTCAAAAGTGGATCATGAGTGAAATCAAATGTCAAATTTTTAGCAAATATAAGCTTATTCACCAAAATAGTAGTTACACAACAGACTATGTGTAACTACAAACCTAAAAGGAAGCTGTGAATTTCCTTTCATTTTTACGAACAGCAAATATCTACCTAGTCTCTAAAATAGTGAAAATATATAACATGTAGTCTATGAAAACGAGTATTAACAATAGGAGGTTTTATTAAATTTGAAAAAAAAGTATTAAATATAACGGTGTGACCAATAATCCAAAATTTTTCAATAATCTATGAGCACTGTTAGCAATATTGGTGCTAGAGACACCGGCTATCAGAATCCAGTCACGATTGCGGAGCTCCCGCAGTAATTTCAACAGCTGTGTCCAAACCAGCAGTTGTTCAAACAGATGCAGTTACTGGTAAAACTCAGCAGGTGTGGTCGAATGACGCTTATCTTGTCTGACAGCACGTGTTGTTAGCAAGGCAAAGTCGAATTCTTCTAATTGTATATCATTTAAATTGAGAATTCTCATAACACTTTCTTATTTGATTGCTCTTAAACGTTATTTTGTGCTATAATAAATATAACAAGTTTAAAAATAAATGATTTTTATAAGTTACATGTTGTTTGAAGATGTTTTTTGTACGCATAAATTAACAAGATATAATGTACGGTATATTTCGAATTCTATATCTGCAAAATGTTCATATTATTAATATATAGATACAATTTTGGAGTGTTATTACCATGTTCACAAAATACAACAAACCTATTTTCAATATATCTAGTTGTAATATTACGTTTAAATTGTTAAGTATGAGTCAGAAATATAGGCAATCGGTGAAAACTTTGATATAACTAGAGTTGGATTAAAAAGGTCCTCCCTATTGAAGTCAGTTAAAAATGTAACTACATTTGTTATTAAAAACTCTAATCGTTTATAAATAATACGGATTATATCTACTTGAAAGTTTGAAACAGTCTTAAGTTAATGCGTTACCCAAGATTTTATAAACATCTTTTAGCCTTGTTAAAAAGTAAGGTTTTATTTTTGGAACGAAGTTCCTTACGGCAGGCTTGGAGGGGATAGGGATTTCGCTGCGGGACCGAAATGAAAAAAATGTGATAGTAAAACCGTAAGTGGAAAAAGTGCGTCGAATAAATCTGTGGAATAAATCTGTGGAAAAAAGTGCGTGGAATAAAACCGTTAAATGAGACGTGCGCAGGCGCGAAAGCGCGTCATGTGTGCTATTTTATTATTTTAAGGAATTTATTATTTTATTTCCTAAAATACTGAATTTCCTAAATACTTTCTTGTACTTAAATAAAAACTAATCAGCAAAATTTAAGAGAAAAATCAAGAAAACCTACATAAAATTGAGCACGATTTTTTTTGCAAATTGTGTCGATTCCACATTATCCGAAGGAACTTCGTTCCTACCTGGTGTCCCACGACACCATTCATTTTTTTTATAAAACATAAATTTTAATGTTATTGCAGCGGTGAGGATTTGATATCCGTACTTTTATAGCGTCTAGTAACTTCATATACACATACTAACCTGTACATAACTCATGATAAGAGTGCCAACAGCAATGACGTGCGTCTGAGATGCTCAGTATTCATCTAAGGCCACACTCAAATTGCGAAATTGTCCCTTAGACTATATGCTAGCTACTGACTAGAATCTAAGTGATAGAGTTCCAGGTGAAACGACTCGTGCCACCGCAACATTGAAACTGGACAAAGAATGGAAAAAAAACACTTGTAAATCAACTTGTTTTTGTTTCTATGGTTAAAAGAACAGTTACAGACTCATACCTTGACTACTTACTGAAAGTTATAAATTAACCGCTAAACTGATTATGGATAAACTTTCATTCAGAAAAGAAGTATTTGGATAAGGTGTGAACCAAAAAGCTAAAAAAAGGGCGGCCGTCCCTTGGCCCTTCAAATTATAAGGTAAATCACTAGAACTAGACTATAAATTATTTACTTATTGTTGTAGATTGTCATATATTTGATTACCTCCAGTCTCGTACCATAAAGCTGTAAACTGTGTGTTATTACTATCTCGAATCTCAGAATCATGAATAGATATCACATATTGTGGGACAAACATTAAGGAAACTCAATTATAATGTGTCGATGCAACCATGCTCAGCGTCGGGCTGAAGGGCGCAAATTCGTTTTTATTTCTACTTTACTATTTTAAAAAAAAATCTTATAACTTTGCATAAAGAAATATATATATACTCGTACATATTTTTTCTTTTCGGACATTTGACACACAACGTCATCTAGTTTCAAACTAAGCAGAACTTGTACCATGATAACTAGACTGACTGATGGAATACTTGTATACTTTTTTTTTAAATACGTACATATTTGCAAGTCATACAAACATTTGGTCCGATCCGGCAATCGAACCCGAGACTTCAAGCACAGCGGTCGCGTTCACTACAGCTGCGCTACCGAGGCAGTTATATTCATTGTTTTATAGTATAAATGAAGATCAACCCAAGGGACTCAAGTGCGTTATCGTCTTTTGAGTGCTTAGGGTAGAGCTTCCAGTAGTCACACTTACTCGATCAAATGTAACGAAAGAATGCTCAACATCTATGCTCTGTAAGATTGATATTAATTCGGGTCAGCTGAGTCATACAAAGTAGAAAAAGGAAGCATTTAACTTACTGCACAAAAAACATAGAAATGCCAAGAAATAGCGCCATAGAACCCGAGGAGGGACCGAACTAAAACAATCACTGCTGTCGCTATGACGAATCCTGCGAGGTTGAAGAGCCTGTTTGTAATGAGTGCATCATACTGCGAGTATCTGACCAGCATTGTTATGCCAATCAGGAGGAGAACTATCGCCGTAAGCTGAAAATAATAAAATAATACTAAACATGTTAACATCATACCTCACAGATTAAAAAAATTTCAAACATTATATTTACTTAAATTCAGAACTCTCATTTTTTACCATCACACTCATGTTATTATTGTAATTTTTGTGATTGCACTATGTATTAGTTTTAGTGTAAACAAATGTTGATGAACTTTTTTTTTGTTGTCGGGGTGGAAAATCCCGTATCGAAAAACGTAGAAGCCAGGAGTATATGCTGTTTCCCCTAAAAATCACCCTGGTGTCTTTGTCTGAAGGGGACCCGGACCATATTATTTTAGGTCCCCTCCAGAATCAACGCCGCGCCTAGTCAGGCCCGAAGGCTACGAAGGCTTCTCCACCTATCAATCCGGTTGTTATAATTTGTTGCGGCTCGATCGCATTTTTGCCACCGGGCCACAACTAATTATCCTATCGCCGACTGCAGCAACTAATCTGCCACCATACATAGGTCCCCACACTCTGGCGGCTCGCGATCCCGTCGACGGTTCATAACGCTGCCGACGTTTTCTTCACTCGGGATCGTCCCAATGCTGATAAACCTAATAAATAAAGTAAAATAAAAGGTATAAACACTTTGAAAATGTTAAATATACTAATATACTGAAATAAATTGACTATTTATTTATGTTTTGTTATGTTGACACATCCATTTTATCTCCGAAAACTGTAAAACCCCCTTACAAACCCCAAATGAGATTTTGTAAGAATCTAGCTTACTTCAGTGCATTCAGTTACGTGGATGTAGATTTTACCAAGCAATTTACCGTTCCACGGGCACACTTCACTCACCATTAGCGTAAATTGGTTAGTTTTGTTCTTTTTTATACAAATGAGATAAATGGAAAGTTTTAGGACAATAGGGCATGAGTAGTTTAAACATAAAAATGTAACAAATCGACCACTTCCTTATTTCTAATATTAAAATGGATTAAAACGTGTTGTAAGAAAGAATTATTAGACAAGAAACTAAAGTGTTTGTTTTTTGTAACAATTGAAATTAGGTTAATCTCTGAAAGTAACAACCGGATTCGATAAATAATTTTTAGGATTTTGGTAACCCAATTCTTATAAAGGTCAAAGACTAACTGGATCACGCTATTTCGTAAATGGTTTGACTACACTTTTACTGTAAAATTTTCGAATTGCTACTTGCACACTCTTGCAACAGCTTCTACAGTCATACTTTAACTGAGTGGAGATATTTTTATCACTATAGATTGATAAGTAGATAGGTAGGTACAGTAATCTTGACAAGAAAAGTAAGTCGATTGATCAGACGCGTACGTCGTTCACTTTCAAACGTATAAGATCACAGACATGCTCATCGTCAGAACATTTATCAGGGAAGAGCATCTACATCCATGCGTACCATTAACCAATATAAATATAGAATTATACTAGGTTTTTACTTATAAAATCTTCTTTTTTTATAAAATAAATCACAAATATGTGTTTTTCTAGGTATTTTTCTTTCTGACTTTCCTCAACACATCTTCAGAAAAGACAGACCCTTCTAGACTACATCATTGTGTATTGCACTACATCTTTTGTGATTTCGCATTAGTTCTCCTATAATACTCCAGCAGTTAACTTTACCAACTTTTTTATCTTGATGTATTTATACCTCCTTTTTCCTATCTTTAATATTCCCCTTTGTAGACGATGATGTTAGCAGTCTCACGTTGATAAATCATCCTAGAGGTAACGATGACCAAATTTTTAATGATGGAATAGTGTTCTTCTTGAATAGAAAATACATAAACTAAATTACAATTGGTTGCAACAAAACAACCTGTGAATTTGTTTTAATTTTTATTTAATATGTCATGTGCACCTTTGGTGCATTGGCGGAAAGAATGCCTACGGCATTTTCTACCAATCAACAACTGGGTGGTCCAGGAAATCTGAAAGTGGTCCACTTTGATTGAAATTTAAATCAGAATAAACAAACCAAAATTTATATCAAATACACAAAATATAGAGTGAGCCACGAATTAGTTAACCATAGTCCATATTTAGCAAGTTTGATTGGTATATCGGTTCTTTTATAAGTTAATATTTGAATAAGACACATATGTATGTACATAATTTTAAAAAGCAATTTTACATATATATACATACATACATACTCGTATTTAGCTTGGCGATGAAAATATTCATTAGAGATAAATTGTATTTTTCAGTAAGTAGACTAAAACTACTTTTAGGTACCATGTAACTAAGTAATGTTTAGGTTGATATATATCAGGTTGATATATCCATTCCCCGGCTACTGGTACCTGAGACGGCGTGCAGTTTTTGATCGTGATGGTACTAACCAGACTGTATATTTCTAAGTGTGTGTATTTTGATAAGTATTTTGCATTTACATATAAACTCAATACCTTTACATCTACCGCATCTTATTTCTACACAACCTGAAGGTCGACTGGAAGGGAATGCCTGCCAACTGCCTGAAAACTGCTTTTGTATAACAATACAATAAGTTTAAATAAATACTGGTAATAATTCCTTGGTAAAGCACAAAAAGATCTCCTCAATAATTTACTTTCGATTAGGAAAGGGGAGAGCAGTTGACGCGAGGCTACGAGATTATGGTCATCGTCAGCCTATCGCCTGGGCATAGACTCTCTTAATTTACGACATTTAATCGATTTATAAACCGTTACACTCAAAAACGGGCAGTAAAATGTAAAATTTTAATACAATTTTTATGCGCAAAATTTACTACAAAAACATATTTTTGGTTTACTCGAATGTTTTTTGAAAATGCTGTAGGATATTTGCATATATATTAAATTGATATCCAATTTCATTTAAAAGAAGCATACATAATGCACTCTTACTTCTTATTTCTTAAGAAAAAGACAACGCCCGCATTAGGAATAAATCCTGTGTCGCGGGGGACTTTACAAACATACAAGAAACGGACACAAAGAACACCCAGACTCAGAACAACAATTTGTGGATCACACAAAGTGTTGTCCCATGTAGGATTTGAACCCACAACACAGCGAAGCGGAGAGCGGCGTGGCGACCGCTTTAACCACTAGGCCAATCGTGCAGTCGAACTTCCCAATGTTGTAAAGTTGGAGATAAAGCGCACAGCTTAATGTAATTTATAATTTAGCACACGGAATTCAATGGCCAACAAAAAGCAGCAGGTACCCTCGTCCGACGCCTGCCGACCACACGTGTTTGTCTACGTTGACCAAGAAGATTTATCTGTCATTGCCATTAAGCTTGTGGTTTGTATTTTATTCTTATGTCAGTGATTATATACTAATATTATAAATGTGGAAATTTAAATGGATAAACGGTGGTTGGATGTTTGTTACAATATCATAATAGAATGGCTGAACAAAATTTAATAAAATTTGCTACAGAGACATTTATTAACACGTTTGTTTCTTCGAGCCTTACCATTCAACTTATTCATACTGTACATTTATAATTAATCTATAGTTATTACAAGTATAAGATTATATTTATGATTCCAATTCAACTTCTTCATATTTCGTCCGCCAAGCCATGTAGGCGCCCAACGCTGTTAGTATCACCTGAAACAATTCAAGGAGCAATATCAGAATACTCTTCAATTTATTGAGTCGTATTTTTGAGACTAGGGTAAAATTAATTCGTAACTTAAATGTATGTAAGCTATTTATTTGCTTGACCAGCTGTTCAACGATCACTACTCAGTTCCAATATTATTGATTTTTATGTCTAAAGTATTTTAATGCTTTTCGCCAAAACAAATTATCCAAAATATTGAAATATATGTTTAGAATACTAGGGTGTAAGTAGAAGACTAGCAAAAAAACTGTTCTTAGTTAACGTTCAAATTATGTTTTGAAACCTGAGTAGAAATGTTTTATTTTTTACTCAAATAAGTGTTTACAAGCAGCAAGTTATTAGTCCATTTATTAGTACATTTTATATAAATTGTGTATTGGTGTAAGAAATGTTTCGGACATCGGAATTCAAAATCACAATTGCGGAGCTACTGCAACAATCTCGACAGCTGTATCCGCATTGACAGATGTTCATGCAGATGCTAGTACTCGTACAAGTCCATTGATCTATAACATGTTGAACCATAAAAGACAGCAGATGGAGTCGATCGGCGCTTCTCGAGAACACGTGCTCAGCGGTGTTGATCAATACGAGCGATTTCAATGAAAACATTCGACTCGTTTGTTATTGACTTACTGTACTTCATATATAACTCATTTGATTCTCGTAAACCGTTCTTCCTTGATTACTCTTAAGCAATTCATTTTGTAGTTATTACGAATATAACAATTTAAAAAGCAAATGTATTTAGAAAAATATGTATTGATATTGAAAGTCTAGTTAGGCTAAGCTGACATTAAAAATATGTAATATACCTATCGATATAGAACACTATATCTACAAGATGTTCGAGTATATTATGTAGATACGTACACAACGTCTTAATATGTGTACAATATACACTTATTTGAATGTTACCGTTACTAGTTGACTAGTTACTTGCTCTGATTTATACTGAGTTCCATTTGTAGTTATTAAATCTAGCAATCTCCCCTTCTTCGCCCTGGAAGCAAGGCTAGAGAGAAGTTTGGGGTCCAATAATCCCACTTACACGCAAAAAGCAAACGAAAGAATTGTTCAATATCACTTTTTGTTTCAATCCCACGAATAATGTATTAGCTGCCAGAGACTTTATCTGTCAATACTAACTTGTATACAAGTCATGATGAGAGCGGCAACAGCAATGACGTGCGCCTGATATGCTAAGAATTCACCCAAGACCGTTGCACACCCAGTGGCATATGAATTCACCATAGTACACTCAAATGGTGAAATAGTCCCATAGTCTATATGACAGCAGCTGACTGGAATCTGAGTGGTAGGGTTCCAGTCGAAGGGACCCGAGACGCCGCAACATTGAAACTGGGAAAAGAATGGAAACTGATGTTTAAAACTTTTAGGATAGAATTCTTTTTAGATTTGGTTATATGATTTATCATTAACTAAAAGAACAGTAACAGAATCAGACCTCGATCAATGCAATCGGGTCGAAATTTCGTCAGATGGTTAAAAAACTTCTAGTTTCTTTTGCGGTATATGCGGTATCTAGTACCTTCACTTTGGTTTCCTTACTTTTCGTTTCCAAACTGGAAAACCTTTGTTTCAAGGAAAAATTCTATGAGATGGATATTTCCATACTCTCACTTCCGAGAACATTAATTGTAAAAAAACACTGACCAAGTTTGTTGACATCAAGGAAAACAGAGCAAGAAAGTGAAAATTTTTTTTTTAACAAAATGTTATAATTTTGACTCAGAGTCAGTGTAATACCCTAGAAACTAAAACAATAAATACGAACTAAACTGTTAGTGACTTACTTCCCTTTGCAGATTGTCCCATAATTGGTTTGTCTCAATTTGTGTCCCATAAAGTCGTAAATTCTGTACCATTGTGGCCCTGATCTCCGTTGTAGAGTCGTTACTCAACGCAAAAGCAACTATGGTTATTGCAATTTCGAACACCAGAATCACTATTAGAACTATCACATACTGTAAGAAAAACATTAAGTTTTACATCACACAGTAACATATTGTTTAGATACAGACGTGCTCAGTCTTTGACTGGAGGGTATATATTTTTTTTTTGCTACTTTACACAAATATCGTCTAACTTTATATAAAATAAAATATTAGTTGTTTTAACATCATCAAAAGTCTAATCCTAGAAATAAGCCTGTCCTTAGTAGCAAAACTATACCACACATGCCAGATAGGTTGGTATAAGATTTGTATCAAGCTTTCCTTCTCCTTGTAATGGCTATTGTCCTATGCAATCGTAGTTTGCTCACTTAGTCGGTTCCTACGACACCCAAGATATGAATAGGAGTGGTGAAACTTCGTATTCTTCATCCTACACCACACAGACAATTTTGCATTATAGGAAAGCTCCAGGTCAACTCAAAAGACTCAAGTGTGTTGTTGCTTTTTGAGTGCCTCTTTCAGAATTTGGTGAAGGTGGGGGTGTGTAAGACACTCCCTCAGCCAAAAACAACAAAATCAATTCTCAAAATCAGTTTTCTGTTAGACCGTGCTATTAATTCGTTTCAGCTGAGCCATATAAAGTAGAAAAGGAAACCTTTGACTTACTGCACAAACAACATAGAAATGCCGAGAAATAGCGCCATAGAATCCGAGGAGTGACCCAACTAAAGTAATCACTGCTGTCGCTATGACGAATCCTGCGAGGTTGAAGAATCTGTTTGTAATAAGTGCATCGTACTGCGAGTATCTGACCAGCACTGTTATGCCGATGAGGAGGAGAACTATCCCTGTAAGCTGAAGAAAATAAAAGAATTAAATAAATACACCATCATCATCATCAAGTAGTTTAGCAGTCTGCTGGACGTAGGCGACTGCTTTGAAAGGAAATTTGGGCCCAATATACCAGGCTGATTCGGTTCGGTTAGGCTTTGCAGTACTGTTTTCGTACATAATACGAGCCGACTAAAGGTGCACCCTTAGTCGATTCTTACGATAGCCACGCGATCAACACAGATGGTGCTACTCCGTATTCTTAATCCGTCACCAAGTGGAAGTAAATACATACATAAACACAATTAAGACATTCTTCTTTTTCTCTTACTTTAGAATCTAAATATAAGGCGCACATACCACTGCCTTGGAGGACGAACATCCGTTGCCCACTCACTGTAAATTTTTGTATCTTTTATGTAATGTCTATTTATGATGATCTACATACTTCTTTTCATAATATGAAAGTATTTACTGTATACAATATTAATCTATGTATATCCTTGAACTTATGGCTTTACTGTAGACAGTACATAATGGAACTCTTTATTTGTGCCAATTTTACCATTGTGGAAGTACACAAATGTATGAAACAGATACAAAAGATATTCTTAACACTAATTAAATGTCTTTTAAACAATTTTAGAATGAATAAAAATGGCTCGAAGAAACAGTTGAAAGCATATTTTGTAATCTTGTTCAAAACTATAATAATTACTTAGTAACCTTAGTCTGGAGTCCTCTGTTCATTTGTTTTTCATCTTACCTAATATTTGATGCTCGGAGTCCGATTACATTTTTGTATCTCTTTTTGTAAGATATCTTTGTAAACAAACGAAACTGCTATGAATCAAATAGAAACAGACAGAAAAGTCCTACGTCAAAGTCGACCCAACCCAAAACCATTCAATGTTTTTAGAAGATAGGTCATTCTGTAAACGCTTGGAGATTGAATTTAAACAATCGATGATCTACAAAATAAGTTCCAAACACAATTGTCTGAAAAAGTTTTTTATTGTTTAAACATTATGAAAACTAATGGCAATAACTCGTAGATAATCCTTGAATTACTCTGTTCCTCCGTATCCGATTTATTTGGAATTTTGAAAAACCGTGAAGAGCAGTATTGCCATTTTTATAAGCTTACTATGTCTAACAATAGTAGGGGAATAGGCTCAAGAACGAGCTTGGCCTCAAGCCGTTGATGTCCTGCTTTTTATTAAGTAAAATTTTAGTACGAAAATAATAATTTATTGATATAAAAATACGTCTGTTATATAGTAACTACATAAGATTTTTAAAGGATCAAGATATCTCTAAATTGCTATTGCTATTTTTTGCACAAACAAACATGTTTGTCAATGTCTAATCTACCAAATCTCCTATTATCAGCATCTTGACATCGAAACTAAAGTTACAATTCGCAGACACTCTCACTAGTGACAGTCTAACCATATCTAATGTTTATTCTTATATTAAAACTATATGTAGATGAGTATTTGCTGAGATTATATCTACATATTCCTTTCGTTAAAGTATGTTTTTTTCATGTTATCTATCATACATAAGAAACATACAAAATTGCATAGGTCACGAGACTGCGAGTATGTTTTGTTAATTTGACAACGAAGTAGAAAATGTACACAAGGGTTTTAAGACATATCAAAAATATCAAAATATCACTCACCAAAAACAATCCATTTACAAAAAATAGCACATGCTTCACGGACTTTAAAATATTTGGCACACTACATTTAAAATTCATAGCCATCATTTTTAACTGTCTCAAACATGTATAAACCCAAGGAAAATGATGAATATACTAAAATAAGATGATGACTATTTATCAATCATGAGCGAGTCAATATCTTTGTTATCTTGACACATTCATCTAATCTCGCGGTCGCCCACAGCATTAAAATTTTATAATAATCTAACTTACTTCAGCGGTTTCAAGAATTGTTAGACAAGAAAATAATAATAAAGTGTTTGTTTTTGTAGCAATTGTAATCATTATAACCATAAATATAGAAGTATACTAGATTTCTACTTATGAAAACTTCTTTTTTATAAAATAAATCAAAAATATGTGTTTTTCTAGGTACTTTTCTTTCTGACTTCGCTCGACACATGTTCAGAGAAGACAGACAAGGCTACATCATTATGCATAGCATTACATCCTCTGTGATTTCATGATTAGTATAGCAGAACTATACTACTGCAACAGTGAACTTTTCTAACTATTTTTTCTCTTTTTTTGCTAGGTAGTAGAGCCACGTTGATTTCAGCACAAGCGGGCCGGCTCGACCGGGGCAGTACTACCCTCCCACAGAAGACCAACCTAAAGCGCCAACATCCGTGTTGTCGTGCTTCGTTGGTGAGTGTGAGACCGGAGGCCCATTGATGCAGGGGTGACAGTTATCGTGGTAACTGTGTAAGCCTTACACTGTCACGATAACTGTCATGCTGTTTACATCTCAAGCGAAGTGGGAACAAGCATCTCACTAGGCCGCTATGGTGTGGATCACCATACTGCATTGTCTGCATTTGCAACGAGTATGGTGACCACAACTCTTGGATTCTATTCATGCTTTCCATCAGGCAGAGTAGAGTTACTTTGGTAGGCTCTTAATATAGAAAATGTATTTATACCTCCTTTTTCCTATCTTTAACATTCCCCTTATCTTTGCAGACGATGACGTCAGCAGTCTCATGTCGATAAATCATCCTAGAGGTAACGATATCCAAATTCTTAATAATGCAATAGTGTTCTTCTTGGATCGAAAATACATAAGCTAGATCACAATTTGTTACAACAAAACAACTTGTGACTTTGTTTTAATTTTTATTTAATATGTCATGTGCACCTTTGGTGCATTGGCTAAAAGAATGCCTACGCCATTTTCTACCAATCAACGACTGGATGGTCCGGGAAATCTGAAAGCAGGCCCACTTTGATTGAATTTTGAATCAGAATAAACAAACCAAAATTTGTATCAAATTCACATAATATAGGGTGGGCCACGAATTAGTTAACATTTGAAAAATCATATAAAAAAAACTATTTGATGTACGATTATCGTATATTATATAAATTAATTTATTGTAACTTATTTTTTAAAAATCACTTCGTCTGACCACCGATTCGAGGTTTGCACTCTTCTAAACGGGCACTGAAATTTTTAAATAATCGTCGGCAAAGAGACGGCGAGATCACCGACATCTCTCCGCTGACTTTTTCTTTTAGTTGACGTATTTTTTTTTTATTCTTGTTTTTTACGTTTAAACCCAACATCGTCTAGTTTCAAACTAAGCAGAGCTTGTGCTGTGATAACTAGACTGACGGATAGAATACATATATATATATATATATATATATATATATATATATTCTGACGGATTCTAGACTGACGGATACGAATATATATATATATATATATATTCGTATCCGTCAGTCCTATATATTTGTAAATACATACATATTATACATAGAGAACACCCAAACTGCGAAACAAATATTTGCAGATCATACAAACATTTAGTCCGACCCGGGAATCGAACCCGAGACCTTAAGCATAGCAGTCGCATTCATTACTGCTGCACCACCGAGGCAGTTAAAGGCAAGTATTGTATTTGTTTTATTGATGTAGACATGATTCTTCAAATAACCTTATAAAAAGAAGTCTGCTAGGGATAGATCTATACTACTGGGTGGCCATGGAATGTCGCCTCGTCTGGTAATCAGTTTTTCTGGAAACATGTCTTTGACCACCGGCAACTCATTGGATGTGTGACAAGTGGTTCCATCTTGTTGAAACCATGTTTTAGAATTGTAGCTAGTAAATTTCAGTAGCATCAGTCCCAAGAACTACCGTAAGATGTTTGCGCGGGATGTTACTATCAAATGTTAACGAATTCTTAGCCCACCCTATAGACATGTATAAACCTATGAGACAATAGAACCTATACACATTTAACATGCAACTAAATACATTTAACTTGTATGAATACATTCAAACGTATATAGATACCAATAGTAATATTATCTGACAATCATGTGGAAGCTGATTCAACCAGTTCCTTACTTATCTTACTCTTGTCTTAAAAGAAAAAATGTTGGCGCGCTCCTGATTTCGAGAGGAAGCTTTTTAAATATAAAATTATATAAAATACAAGAACAGGCTTTGATTTCAACCTTTTTTTTCTTTCTTTTTACGCCGGGAATACTTTTCGCACCATACCCTCCGGGGAGACGAAGGACGTGTGTGGGACTCCCGGTCTACCTACTAAACCCCGCGGCGGTCTACCTTGGCAGTCGGGCGGAGCTCCAGGAACGCATTAGTGGTTTCTAGAGTCATACAGAACAGCGCCCCGCCTAAGACGACACTTCCCGGCCGCACCGGAGTGTCACCTGTCTCGTGTCGTTTGCAGCAGTCACATCGCCCCAAGATATGACCGCAGCGTCTCCTTCGCCGCCTCCTACGAGTGGGATCTGCCCTTTCCCTATTTAGCTATGCGGTCTCATTCCGGAACATAACATGCTCGCAGAAGGAGACCGCGGCTTCCCATCCCTCACGACTCGCCAGCATTGCTGTGATCAATGCTGATGGTGAAAGGTTTCGTCCGATCCGTTGAGAAGGACTTGACGCTCAGACTCCCAAGCAGCGCAGTCCTCCAGCGTGTGCTGGGTGGAGTCCCGTTCGGACTCGCTATGGTGGCATTGTGCCGTAGCCTCCCGTCCTATTCGATTCAGATACTCACTACAGCAACCGTGCCCGGTGAGTATCTGAGTCAATCAATAGGTGACACAGTCGTTCCTCTCTATCCATGCTTCGAAGTTCGGCAGAACAGCTCCGACGGCTCGTTGGCTAGCACAGCCCTGAGTTTCAAGCCGTGCCTGCCAAGCTTGCTTATGCGCTTTCTGCCGTAGCATTCCGGGCTCATGATCTTGCGCGGCCTCTTCAGCATTCCGACCGACAGAACGAATTTGGTCGTAGACCATCGCGTCCATGTCGGCCAGAATATCGAAGGGCGGATATCACGTCAAGATCATCGCCGCCTCATAGGAGATTGTGCGGTAGCCCCGCACGATACGTATGGCCATCAACCGCTGCAGGCCCCTAAGTAGTGCCCGGCAGCGGACGGCTCCCGTCAGGTGATTAAACCAGACGGGCGCCCCATAGATGACCATCGGTCTAATAACCCCCATATAGAGACGTCGAATTTCTTCCCGTGGTCCCCCGAGATTGGATAACAGACAATACAGCGCACCTGCTACCTCCGCGCTTGGGAGACTAATCGCGTGAAATGCTCTTCGAAGCTCCATCAACTATCTAAGATAAGGCCTAAGTACCTCATGTACTGGCCCAACTGGACTTCAGCGTCACCTACACGAAGTTCCTGGCACCTGCGTAGGCCATGAAACTATATCGCCTCAGTTTTCTTAGGCGCCACCCTAAGGCCCAGCTCAAAGATTTGTTTACAACACATGCCACCCCCTGCTAGGCGAGCCAAAGCACTTCCTCAAAGCGTGACCCTCTAGCCAGTATAAGTGTGTGTGTCCGTATACCAGACGACACTTAAGCCAGAGGGCAGACTGGTACGAAGGACCGCATCGTATGCGAGATTCCATGATGATGTCCTCCTCGACGTATCCGCCGACGGTGACCCTATGGCATTCTCCTGGCATGTGCACGGATGTGACTGGCAAAGCCAAATTTCGTCCTGAATGTGCGGTTACAGGTAACGCAGCAGAGTTGACCGCTTTCATTGTGCGTGTAGTCGTAGACAGGCCTCGGCTTTCACTAGTGCCTTCTCGCATCAAGCTCTTTTAGACACTGTTGCTCATACTTGTCAGTTCCGCTCTTGATTCGCCGTCTCCACTCGGAATGATGTAGTGATAGCCTCTCCCAATGTTTCACCGGTATGCCACAGTTAATAACTAAATGTCTTTTGAGGACATCCTTGTAACGCAAACATTGTCCACCAACCCTACACCTGTCCTGCTGGAACTCTGCATAAAATAGTGCTTTAGGTAGCCTATAATTTTTCATACGGACCAAATGTCTGCACCACCGCAATTGCCCTTTAGTTAGAATGGTTTCCATGCCTGCCATATCTGACCGCCGCAACACTTCAGAGTTCGGAACACGATCCCGCCAATTAATGTGGAGAATTGCTCTTAGGCATTTCATGTAGAAGCTGTATAGTCTTTTAATGTCTTAGGTTCCATAGCAATGGGTCCAATACAGAACCTTGGGGAACCCCGCAACACACCTCCCTCCGCTTTCCTACTTCATTCCGACCGATAAACTTCACTGTCTTGTCACGTAGATAGGGCTCTATGACGGTTTGCAGGTAGAGCGGCACCTCGTGATGTGCAAAGGCCGCTCTAATTGCCTGCCAGTGGAGGGTGCCGAACGTGTTTGATGACATCAAGGCTAACCACCAACGCCTACCCCCTGATTGGATTGTCGACTCCGACAGGGATCGAACTCATCTGACAACATCTAGTGTCGAATGTCCCTGTCGAAATTCAAACTGACAGACCGAGAGATCTGGGTCCACTCGCGACAGGTGTCCGCTGATCCGGTGAGAAATAACCCTTTTAAAGAGTTTCTCCGACGCGTTAAGCAGATATATCAGTCGGAATGCAAAGGGAGAATCTGCAGCCCTTCTTTCCTTTTATACGGGTACCAGTCTCGCTTGTATCCAGTCGAGGGGAAGATACCGAGGCTGAAACAATCTGTGAAGATTCACCGCAGTTTGTTCCCCAGAACTGACAGAACCTGGAACACCATCGGGTCCAGGCGCGGTGTTGCGGGAAGCCAGCCGCCGTATGGTCCGGTTCAACTCCAACTCCGTCACCCATATTTATCGGACCAGGGTTGCTGGTCCGACGAATATGGGGGTATATAAATATGAATATATATATATATATATAAATATGAATATATAAATATGAATCGGGAGGCTGTCCTGGACCCTCGGGAAGAGTGTATCTAGCACTCTTTCCAAAAACTCTGGGTCTAGAGTTTCCGTCAATAGAGGGACCCATGGCTTCAGTTTGGCCAATATTATTTTATATGGGTGCTCCCATAGATTTCTACGTTGGTTTCAACCTGAGTTAATAAGGTGCATTTTGGGTATTAGAGATCATTATTAAATTTATATATAAATATATATATATATAAATTAAATTAATAAATTTAAACTAATATTATAAAGCTAAGAGTTTGTGTGATCGTTAATTCGGCTGAAAGCGCTACTGATTGAATTGCATCATTAATTCATGTTGTAAAAACGGAAAAGTTGATTGAGCCGTTCACTGTGGCTGCGCTAGATTAAGACTTACTTCCAGTGCTGTACAATTCACATACTTCCCGTATCAAGACTGCCTGATATGCGTTACGTCGTCTATTTTCCCGTACGTAGTCCTGACTTCAAACTTTCACAGAGACATGGAAAGTCCACAGCTGATTTTTTTGTTGTACCAATTAATAGGTTACATCCTTGTACACAGCTGCAGTCGCACGGGGTTCTAAGTAATATCTTAAAAGTTACAGGTGTTTTTGGCAATGGTTGATTTTACGGGAAAATACTTGTCGTGGCGCATACAACAGTCATATTGCTAGGGATGGGGTGTAATGAGTAAAATATTTTTTCGTTGCAGATTTATTATTGTTTATTCAGGTGGTACACAATCAACGAAAATTATTTTTAACAAAAATAATAAGTAATTAACTATGTTAATGTTAACTTTTTAACAAAAACAGTAAATTCTTATTTAATATTATTATTTATTTTAGGTACTTATTAAAACTAAATTACACAAAAAGTCCCTAATTTATTTATCATAATTATTTATTTGGCTCGATAATTTAATCAACAGAAAAAAATAAGTAAAAAAAGTAACAGTACAGGTACCATACCATGAAACGACATAAGCTTTAATAATTCTTTACATAACATCTTACATAATCGCGACTAATAGGTACTTTGAGTATATATTGAGATCTAATTCAATTATTAATATAATTTAATATAATTTTTACTAAGCATAGTAGTAGGAATGCTTAAAATATTTATGAATATAAAAATATAACGTTTCTTTTAACAAAATTAACTTATGTAAAGTTTTCTCCATTACAAAAGATATCGTAATTATTTATTTGACACAATAATCAACAGAAAAAATGTAACTAAAAAAAACAATACAGATGCTACCACTTTAATGTGACGTATTAAACTGAAAACTATTTTTTTGAAAACTTGCTTCTGGGCGTCGACAATAGTTCAGACACCATTTCAGAATTAAGTGATATTTCGAGCGCTGGTACTAGATTACTCACAGAAATGTTGTCTAGAGATAATGAATCAGGATCAGTCGTTTTATTCTTATTAATTATTACTTCTTCTAATATACGAAATTCACTTCCTGTTGATGGGCTTAAAGAAATTGAACTGGGTTTTTTTGTACCAGATGGTTTGGGATTCGGTAAACTGGAACCAGTACCTACTCTGCACAATAATGTTTCTAGCCTCTTTACCTTCTGTCTTTACACCTTTTGCTTATGTTAGTTTTTTACATGAACATTTCATTTTTTATACACAATTTATCTACTTAGGGGTGACGAATAAAATATTGCGTTCTGTAAAAACGTATTAATTGGGCACAGCACTACAACTAACTGAAGCTGCGCGTGCGCGCACGTTCAGTGCGGTGCGGGGTTTAGGATACGGCCAAATAGTTCCCGTATCGCACTATTATAAAATAATTACCTTTCAGTGCGTTACGAAAAAATAATACCCGTACATTTTTATTCGTAAATTTTAATACACTTCAAGCAAGGACACCGGCAATATAAGTGTCTCTTTTCTACTTGTACGAATACTTGAAAAAATCACCCCCGCACGGAGTGCAAAACAAGGACAACTAGCTGCCGCACAGAGCAGACCTCAATTACAACCAAATACTTCCCGTAACGCAGTGAATTTGTTAATAATACGAGAAGTTGAGAGAGTCAGTTAGTATATTACATTTAGAAAAATAAGATGGTTTCCATGATACTGATGGGTTTTCGAATACATGCGCCTAAATATGCATTAGGTAACCAATAAAATTTTATGAAATAATATTAGTTTAATTGTATTTCTATGATACGAATCACGTTTCTAATGATCATGATTTTCTGCTCCATATTTAGCAAGTTTAATTGGTTGTATTGCGGTTCTTTTATAAGTTGATATTTGAATAAGACACATATGTATTTATATAATTTCAAAAAGCAATTTTACATATATATATACATACTCGTATTTAGCTTGGTGCTGAAAATAGTCATTAGAAATAAATTGTATTTTTCAGCAAGTAGACTAAAACTGCTTTTAGGTACCTTGTAACTAAGTAATGTTTAAGTTGATATATGTCAGGTTGATTTATCCATTCCCGGGCTACTAGTACCTGAGACGGCGTGCAGTTTTTAGTCGGTTCGAGTCCGACATAACCACCAATAAGTGGTATCCGAAGGGATTGGCGCACAGAAAAAAAAAAGAAAAAGGGTACGAGGATTCACACAAAAAGTTACAGCGTAATACAATGTAGGTTACCGAACAGCTCAGGTAAATAGTTTCATAGTGAAATGATGATATAGACTGAATAGTTGGTATTGGAGACTACTCCGTATTGAGTACATTTATTAACTTTGTAAGAAAATATAGTAAGCAATATACTGTATATATATTCAAGTCGTAAGTGCGCGAACGTCTTCGGAATTAATTGGCAATACAGACACAACCCTAGTACCAGACACTATATTTCATGTAATATTAAATTTAAGTGTGTGTATATTGATAAGTGTTTTGCATTGATAAACTCAATTCCTTTATTTCTACACAACCTGGAGGTCCACTGGAAGGGAATGCCTGCCAACTGCCTGAAAACTGCTTTTGTATAACAATACAATAACTTTAAATAAATACTGGTCATAAATCCTTGGTAAAGCACAAAAAGATCTCCTCAATAATTTACTTTCGATCAGGAAACGGGAAGAGCAGTTGGCGCGAGGCTACGAGGTTATAGTCATTATCAGCCTATCGCCTGGATATAGACTCTCTTAACTCAGGAAATTTAATCTATTTATAAACCGTTACACTCAAAAGCGGGCAGTAAAATGTCAAATTGTAATACAATTTTTAATACGCAAAATTTACTACAAAAATATATTGTTGATTTACTCGAATGTTTTTTGTAAATGCTGTAGGATATTTGCGTATATATTAAATTGATATCCAATTTCATTTAAAAAAAGCATACATAATGCACTTCCCAATGTTGCAAAGTTGGAGATGAAGCGCACAGCTTATTGTAATTTATAATTTAGCACACGGAATTCAATGGCCAACAAAAAGCAGCAGGTGCCCTCGTCCGACGTCTGCCGACCACACGTGTTTGTCTACGTGGACCAAGAAGATTTATCTGTCATTTAATTCTCAAAACACTTTTTGACTAATTGCTTTTAGCGCATTGATGTCTATTGTGTTCAAATAATATTGAATATATCTTAAGCTTGTGGTTTGTATTTTGTTCCTATGCCAGTAATTATATACTAATATTATAAATGTGGAAGTTTGAATGAATGAACGCTGGTTGGATGTTTGTTACCATATCATGCCAGAATCACTGAACAAAATTGAATAAAATTTGCTACAGAGACATTTATAAACACGTTTCGTTCTTCGTGCTTTACCATTCAACTTATTCATACTGTACATTTATAATTAAACTATGTTTATTACAAGTATAAGATTATATTTATGATTCCAATTCAACTTCTTCATATTTCGGCCGCCAAGCTATGTAGGCGCCCAACGCCGTTACCTGAAACAAATCGAGGAACAATATCAGAATACCCTTCACTTTATATTTGTGCTCATTTTTAAGTCGATGGTAAAATAAGTTGGTAACTTAAACGTATGTAATCTATTTATTTGCTTGACCAGCTGTTCAACGAGCACTACTCAGTTCCAATATTATTGATTTTTATGTCTAAAGTACTTCAATGCTTTTCGCCAAAACGAATTGTTGAAAATATTAAAATATATGTCTAGAGTACTAGGGTGAGTCGTAGACCCTAAGTAGAAGACCCTGGATACTGTATTTGTGGGAAAAGTTGTAGATACCCTCTTTCCCAGGGACCAGGGTAGTCCCTCATACCCTCCATTGCCGTCGGATCCCACTATGTGGTCCGATGACTTTGAAGTGACTGAGGATGAGCTGGACCGAGCCGTGAAGCGACTCGCCAACCGCAACACCGCTCCTGGCCCGGATAGGATTCCGGGTCGAGCATGGGTGTGCGCTTCGGTCATCCTAGGGAATTGGTTGAGGCAGCTGTTTACCAGCTACCTCTATAATAGCGTATTCTCTTCTGGCTGGAAGTAAGCCAGGCTGGTACTCATCCAGAAACCTGGCAGGGCTGCAGATGCTCCCTCGGCGTTACGATCTATATGCCTATTGGACGAGGCGGCGAAAAGCTTTGAAAGAGTTCGAGTTGTATCAGTCGGTCGACACATCAAGTACCTCGGCCTCACCCTGGACAGTAGCTGGAGCTTCGAGGAGCATTTCGAGCAGATGATCCCATAAGTTCGGGGGTTGGCGGGCTCCCTACAGCGGCTGTTGCCTAACATAGGCGGCCCGCGAGAAGAAGTGCGCCGCCTCTACTGTACAGTGTTAAGATCCATGGCCCTTTACGGAGCGCCGATATGGGCAAAGCGCCTATCGGCATCTTCCCGCTTCCGAGCTAAGCTTAATCGAGCGTAGCGGGTAGCGGCCATTCAGATTTTACGAGGATACCGCACCATCTCGTCTGAGGCGGCAACAGTCCAGGCACGTTTTCCGCCTTTTGATATCCTGGCGGATATGAACGCGGGGGTCTATGACTGTATTCGTCCTATCCGCCGGGGTGAGAGCGAGGAAGACCAGGACGAGCTGGAAATGCGGCGGAGTGCTCACCGACAGGTATTGGCACATTGGCGCGCGCGGCTGGAACAGCTACTTAATGTGCGCCAACGCGCTGTCGTTGGCGTTCTGCCTAACCTCGAAGCTTGGGTAGGGAGGTCATGTCGCCTACCGACTGACGCAGATACTCACCGGGCATGGTTGGCTGCCACTTACTGCCTACTGCCTACCAGCCTGGCTTCCTTCCAGCCGGAAGGGTATACGCTGTTACGGAGGCAGCTAGTAAACAGTCCCCTCAGCCTATCCCCGAGGGTCGCCACAGCGTGCACCCATGCTCGGTCCGGGATCCCATCAGGTCCCGGGGGCGGTGTTGCGGGCGGCAAGTCGCTTCACGGCTCGGTCTAGCTCATCCTCAGTCACATCAAAGTCGTCGGACCACGTAAGGGGATCCGACGGTAACAGAGGATATGAGGGACTACCCTGGCCTCTGAGGAAGAGAGTATCAACTACTCTTTCCACCTACTCGGAGTCCAGGGCCTGCGTCAGTGGTGGGACCCACGGTCTGAGCTTGCCCAATATAAGCTTGTAAGGGCGCGACCATGAGTTTCTGTCAAGTCCCTCTATGAGCTCCTTCCAGGACCGAGCCTTTGCTTCTACAATTGCAAGGCTTACTGCCTTTGCTGCGGTGCCATACTCCCGCCTCACTTCGGCGATCTCCCCAGCTGTGGCTCACCGTCCTCTTCGGGTTCTCTGAAACCGGCGACAGGCTCTCGAACTCGCTGCGCGAAGTTGCTCGAGTTCCGATGTCCACCAGCACACAGAACCCCTTCTGCCTCCCGGACTGACCCGTGGCATCGTCGCGTCGCAGACGTCAGTTATGACGCCACGGAACCAGGCCACCTGCGCTTCGGGATCCGACGAGACCTGTTCTTCCTCTTCCTCTGGCGAAACTGTGACAATAGCTGCGGTGATGAGCATATCTCGGCTCATCTGCTTAAGGGACCATCGCCGCGGGGGGCAGCTGCTGCGGCGGTCCAGGCCTGTGCCTGGGCAGCAGATTACCACATCAAAGACGATGTGACGATGGTCTGACAAAGTGACCAATTCCTCTGCCACCCTCCATCCTGAAACCTGCACGATACCTGAGGGAATAACCTACGTCAAGTCGACAATAGACTCCCACTGCCATCGCACGCAGGTGCTGACTGAGCTCCGATTCACAATATCAAGTTCGAGTCCCGCCACCCACTCAACGAGTGTATCTCCTCTTACGTTGTCCAGGCGATCTCCCCTATGTGTTGAGCGGGCATTGAAACCACCCAGTACTAGTACCGGACGGGATAGGTAAGTGCAAATGCAGCTCCTAAGGCCGTCCAGGTACACCTTAAATACGGAGAGGCCGCAATACGGAGATATGTAGCAGCCCACAATGACCATGGGGCCCCATTCAACTCCTACAAACTCCAGCCCTCGCTAAAGGAGGGTACAGTGGAGGCCGTTTTCGGCCAAATCTATTTTTCTATGTTTTAGCCTGTAAGCCAGTGGAATACTGGTATAGTAGTTATCTGTGTAAAGTATACGTCCATTATCCAGCAGTCCCTTTGTCAGATTCATTACCACCATTTCAGAGATATCTTTATTTTTCTCTTTTGACTTGCCACAATACACAGACAGATTATAGGTATAGCCTTTATCTGTGCATAACTTGAAGACTTTTATGTAATACCGGTGTCTTTTGTTGGGTATGTATTGCCTGAAGATCAATCTTCCACGCCAGGGAATCAGACCTTCATCTACACATATCGTCATTCCAGGAGTGTATACACTCTGAAAATTATTGACGAATTTTTCTAGCACATTTCTTACTTTGGACAACCGATCATTAGTCTCTTCTTCGTTATCAGAAAAATGCAAAAATTTTAAGATCATTTCGAACCTGTTGGGTGACATAACAGTTCTCGCGAAGGGTGGACCGTAAAGCTTGTGCTTCCGCCAGCAATCCCGAATCGCTGGCAGCTTTACTAATCCCATCCATCCTATGAGTCCCAAGAATGTCCAAATCTCAGCGGAGTCTACCGGCTTCCAAGCATGAAGTCTTGATTGCGATGATGTGTCATTCCTCAAGAGATATTGACAGGCGTATAAATTGGTCTGGTCTACTATGAGGTCTATGATGTCGTGCGTAAGGAACAACTCATAGTAATCTAATTAGCTGGCTGGCCATTAGCTAAAATTCCTTGATATATATCTTTAATTCCAGAAACGCCAGTAAATTGTTCTCCTTGAGGTCCGGAATCTTTTGGTAGGACCCACTGCATGTTGTCAATAAACCGCTTCACTATCACATCTTCAGTAATGTTGGTTGTTGAACCAGAAGAAGTACTCGGTACGTTTGGTGAGTCAGCTCGCAGTGGCATTCTCGACCTCAATTCAGTCAGCGGGATTCCTTCATCGCTGCTAATGTCGCCTGTATCACTATCACTATTGTCACTTGGATCATTACTGGGATTATAATTTGGATCATATACTGAATCGTCTGATGAATAATCCATTTTGCTAATGTCTCAAAAGCAGTTAACTTTCAACACTGAAACAATCAGAAAAAAGTTGAAGAAATACAGCGAAAAAAAATTTTTTTTTTCTATATTTCTTCAATTTTTTTTTCTTTTCCCCGTCGTATTTTTTCACTACAATCCGAAAAGAGGAAAATAATCACTATTGTAAAGAAAAACTTTAAGTTAACAGTAAAAACAAAGTGTATACTAAATGATATAGGGATGTCGGAAATGAAATAAAGTATCGATACATATCGGCAATATTCCGGGCCATAGGCACGTGTAATCAGAGTTTAAGTTATGATGTATGTTGATGAAACTGAAGAAGTGGTAAGAAATTGCCAAGTAAGTCTACAAGTGTTTAATAAAACTGCTTTCTGAAGCAGGTGTAAAGCATGTTGTGGTATATCTAAAATTTCTAAACTACGTTAAAGGCTTTTAGGTATTATTCCTGTTGAAGATATTACTATGGGGACTATATGGATATTTACTGCTTGCCACTGCCGTTTTAATTCTATTGCCAGATCTTGATACTTGTTATGATTTTCAGCTATTGAAAATTGAACATTATGGGTGTTTAGCACTGCTATATCTATAAGATATGTAGTTTTATTTACTTTGTCGTGAAGTCTGGTCTATTGAAATGAACAGTCTTATCAGTCAGTCTCCGTTTATTCATTGTATTGTGAGTTTTGGTTTGCTAAATTAAGTGGGGTAAGGCGTCTATCTGCAAGTGTAATAATTTCGTGTAGTGTCGAGTCTTGTAATCGTTGCTGAAAGTAATGTTTGAGTGATGTGATTTGTTTATTATGTAGATTAGAGACATCTTTTATGCCTCGTCCACCTTCTTCCCGTGGAAATGTCAAGCGTCGTACGCAGGATCTAGGATGATGTTTTCTGTGAGCTGTTAAGGTTGTGTGTATTGTGCGTTGTTAGTGAGTTCAGTTTCGGATCATTTTATTATACCGAAATAGTAGATTATAACCGGAATTGCGTAGCTATTAATTACTTTAACTAAATTTCGGGAAGTGAGTTGTGAACGAAGTATTTTATTGAGCCTATGTTTGAATTTCTGTTTAAGTGTGTCTTTTGTTTGGTGGAGGGAATGGGTGTCATATCCCTCCGACACAAAGGGAGAATCCTCCAGCCAGGCGAGGTGATCATGCCTGGCGGGCCACGGCCCATCGGTTGATGTTGGGATGTTGTATATATGTTAATTTCCAGGCGAATCTCTGTTTCGCGATATAAGATAGTAGTTCCTTAGTAGTTCATCATACTACGTAGTTTGATGTACATATCTTCGCTAGATGGCGCTGTTGTATATTTTTGTTTGTGCTGTAATGTGGAAGTCGCCACATCACTCCCCTCCAAGACCGGAGGTCGATGTACAGATGAGTCAGCTGTCTATATTCAATACTGGCACAAGTACGCTCTACAACAGTGTGGAAGTCGCCACAGTTTCTTTTTGATGAATTCGTCTGTAGATATTTGTATGAATTGTGAGGTTCGAGAGGTTCAATCGTTTCACGTGTCTGTAACGTGAAAGCGCTTGAAGTCATTTCCCCATTGATTACTGTAAAAGTTTTCCACTTATCAATTCCAAACTCCATATGAATGTCGTTTGAAAAGATTGTGTAATGTCTGGTAGATGGTGTAATGATTCTGTGTTGTTCCGTATAATTTTATGTCATCCATATACATGAGATGTATTAGGTTTGTTTGTTGCGTGATGTAGTAATATTGTAACCTAGACGAGACTGATTCAAGATATGAGAGAGAGGATTGAGAGCTAGGCAAAACCATAACAGGCTTAGTGCATCCCCTTGGAAAATTCCTCGCCGTATCGGGATTTTAGATATTTCTGTATCCTTTGATATTTAATTTCGTAGGCCAGTGTTGCATTGAATTTTGTAAAAATTTGTAATTATTAAGTCTAGCCATCTCCCCTTCTTCCCCTGGAAGCAAGGCTTGAGAGAAGTTTGGGGTCCAATAATCTCACTTATACGCGAAAAGCAAATGAAAGAATTGCTTAATGTCCCTTTATCGTTTCAATCCCACGAATAATGTATTAGCTGCCAGAGACTTTATCTGTCAATACTAACCTGTATACAAATCATGATGAGAGCGGCAACAGCAATGACGTGCGCCTGATATGCTAAGAATTCACCCACGACCCTTGCACATCCAGTGACATACGCATTCGACATACTACACTCAAATGGCGAAATAGTCCCATACTTTATATAACAGCAGCTGACTGGAATCTGAGTGATAGGGTTCCAGTCGAAGGGACCCGAGACGCCGCAACATTGCAACTGGGGAAAGAATGAAAACTGATATTCAAAACTTTTAGGATATAATACTTTTTAAATTTGGTTCTATGATTTATCATTAACTAAAAGAACAGTTACAGAATCAGACCTCGGTCAATGCAATTGGGTCGAAATTTCGTCAGATAGTTAAAAAACTTGTAGTATCTTTTGCGGTATATGCGATATCTAGTACCTTTACTTTGGTTTCCTTACTTTTCGTTTCCAAACTTGAAACAGAACCTTTGTTTCAAGGAAAATCTCTGTGAGATGGATATTTCCATACTCTCACCTCCGAGAACGTTAATTGTACAAAAAACACTGACCAAGTGTGTTGACATCAAGGAAAACAAAGCAGGAAAGTGAAAATTTTTTATTTACAAAATGTATGTATAATTTTGACTCAGAGTCAGTGTAATTCCCTAGAAACTAAAACAATAAATACGAACTAGACTGTTAGTGACTTACTTCCCTTTGCAGATTGTCCCATAATTGGTTTGTCTCAATTTGTGTCCGATAAAGTCGTAAATTCTGTAACATTGTGGCCCTGATCTCCGTTGTAGAGTCGTTACTCAACGCAAAAGCAACTATGGTTATTGCAATTTCGAACACCAGAATCACTATTAGAACTATCACATACTGTAAGAAAAACATTAAGTTTTACATCATACAGTAACATATTGTTTAGAAACAGACGTGCTCAGTCTTCGACTGCAGGGTATATTTTTTTTTTGCTACTTTACACAAATATCGACGCCTAGCTTTATATAAAGTAAAATATTAGTTGTTTTAACATCATCAAAAGTCTAATCCTAGAAATAAGCCTCTCCTTAGTAGCAAAACTATACCACACATGCCAGATAGGTTGGTATAAGATTTGTATCAAGCTTTCCTTCTCCTTGTAGTGGCTATTGTCCTATGTACTCGTAGTTTGCTCACTTAGTCGGTTCTTACGACACCCAAGATATGAATAGGAGTAGTGAAACTTCGTATTCTTCATCCTACACTCCACAGATAATTTTGTATTATAGGAAAGTTCCAGGTCAACTCAAAAGACTCAAGTGAGTTGTTACTTTTTGAGTGCCTCTTTCAGAATTTAGTGAAAGCGGGGGTGTAGGACACTTCCTCAGCAAAAAACATCAAAGATATGCTCAAAATCTGTTTTCTGTTAGACCGTGCTATTAATTCGTTTCAGCTAAGCCATATAGAGCAAAACAGGAAGCCTTAGACTTACTGCACAAACAACATAGAAATGCTGAGAAATAGCGCCATAAAATCCGAGGAGTGACCCAACTAAAATAATCACTGCTGTCGCTATGACGAATCCTGCGAGGTTGAAGAATCTGTTTGTAATGAGTGCATCGTATTGCGAGTATCTGACCAGCACTGTTATGCCGATTAGGTAGAGAACTATCCCTGTAATCTGAAGAAAATAAAATAATTAAATAAATACATCATCATCACAATCAAGTAGTTTAGCAGTCTGCTGGACGTAGGCAACTGCTTTGAAAGGAAATTTGGACCCACTATACCGCGCTGATAGACGGGTTCGGTTAG
The DNA here is from genome assembly GCA_949316085.1 of Hypercompe scribonia. NCBI lineage: Eukaryota > Metazoa > Arthropoda > Insecta > Lepidoptera > Erebidae > Hypercompe > Hypercompe scribonia. The sequence continues at coordinate 4,664,990 of OX438972.1, read as the reverse complement.
GCTTTGCAGTGCTGTTTTCGTACTCAGTACGAGCCGACTAAGGCGCACCCTTAGTCGATTCTTATGATAGCCACGGGATAAACACAGGTGGTGCTACTCCGTATTCTTAATCCGTCACCAAGTGGAAGTAAATACACACATAAACACAATTAAAACATTCTTATTTTTCTCTTACTTTAGAATCTAAATATAAGGCGCGCATACCACTGCGTTGGAGGACGCCCACAATATCCGTTGCCCACTGAGCGTAAATTATTGTATTTTTTATGTAATGTCTATTTATGATGGTCTACATATTTTTTTTTGTAATATGAAAGTATTTACTGTATATAATACTAACCTATGTATGTCCTTAAACTTATGGCTTTACTGTAGACAGTACATGATAGAACTCTTTATTTGTGCCAATTTTACCATTGTGAAAGTACACAAATGTATGAAACAGGTATAAAAGATATTCTTAACACTAATTAAATGTCTTTTAGACAATTTTAGAACGAATAAAAATGGCTCGAAGAAACAGTTGAAGGCATATTTTGTATCTAATCTTGTTCAAAACTATAATAATTACTTAGTAACCTTAATCTGGGGTCCTCTGTTCATTTGTTTTTCATCTTATCTCATATTTGTTGCTTAGAGTCCGATTACATTTTTGTGTCTCTTTTTGTAAGATATCTTTGTAAAGAAACGATACTGCTATGAATCAAATAGAAACAGACAGAAAAGTCCTACGTCAAAGTCTACCCGACCCAAAACCATTCAATGTTTTTTAGAAGATAGGTCATTCTGTAAACGCTTGGAGATTGAATTTAAGCAATCGATGATCTACAAAATAATTTCCAAATTCAATTGTCTGAAAAAGTTTTTTATTGTTTAAACATTATGAAAACTAATGGCAATAACTCGTGAATAATCCTTGAACTACTCTGTTCCTCCGTATCCGATTTATTTTCAATTTTGAAAATCCGTGAGGAGCAGTGTTGCTATTTTGATAAACTTATAGTAAGTTTTCCACTGTCTAGGAATAGTAGAGGAATAGGCTCAAGAACGAACTTGGTCTCAAACCGTTAATGTTATGCTTTTTATAAATTAAAATTTTAGTACGAAAATAATAATAATTAATATAGGATAGGATTAATATACATAGTATAGGATAAAGATATCTCTAAATTGCTATAGAAAGTATTTTTTGCACAAACAAACATGTTTGTCAGTGTCTAATCTACCAAATCTCCTAGTATCAGCATCTTGACTTCGAAACTAAAGTTACAATTCTCAGAGTTTTGTTTCTGCATTAGAACACTGGTCACAATATCTAATGATTTTTCTTACATTAAAACTATATGTAGATAAGTATTTGCGGAGATTATATCTACATATTTCTTGCGTTAAAGTACATTTTTTTCATGTTGTTATGAGTATGAGAGAGTGTACGAGACTGCAAGTATGTTTTGTTAATTTGACAACGAAGTAGAAAATGAACATAAGGGTTTTAAGACACGCTAAAAATGTTACTCACCAAAAACAATCTATTTACAAAAGCTTGCACGTGCTCCACGGGTTTTAAAATATTGGGAACACTACATTTAAAATTCATAGCCATCATTTTCAACTGTCTCAAACATGTATAAACCCAAGGAAAATGATGAATATACTAAAATAAGATGATGACTATTTATCAATCATGAGCAAGTCAATATCTTTGTTATCTTGACACATTCATCTAATCTCCGAAAACGGTACAATCGCCCACTGTATTAAGATCTTATAATAAATCTAACTTACTTCAGAGGATTCGCTTGTGTGAACATAAATTTTGTCAATCAACTCATCATCACTGGAAATAAATCCTTTGCTGCGGAGGACTTTACAATTATACAAGAAACGGACACAAAGAACACCCAGACTCGGAACAACAGTTTGTGAATCGCATAAAATGTTATTACATGCGGGGTTTGAACCCAGAATACTCAGCGCAGTAGAGAGCGGTGTGGCGACCGTTTAAACCACTCGGCCAACCGTGCAGTAAACACAATTTGACAATGATGGTGCCATATCATTGTCACAATTCCAAAATAAAACATAACATCCAAACTGTATTTTCTACTTTGGTCCCTTTCTTCACTTGTCTCATTTGAACAGCGCGGCACTTTTTCATATGAGCAGCATCTCATCATTTGTTTCAGAATATTTTCTGTTTGAAACCTTTTTTTTTAATGACTAGTATTTCAAACCGCTGTGGATATTTCGTTGAACCTTGTATCCTCTATGTAAAGCTAAATAGATTATTAACTTACGGGCCTTTCTGAGAATTGTAACACTTATAACAAAGAAACTTGGCAACAGTGTGATGATTTTGAAGATGATGAGCCAGTGTTATTAATTGAAACACAACACGTAGGTCAGTCAGTACGTCAGTAATGTATCTTTAAATTTCATTTCTACCAACAACGAAAAATAACAAAACATTCTGTATTGATTTTGCTACTTCGTCTCTTAGTAACTGTAACAAAGAACATCACATTTACTAAAAAACGCATGATGACATGCGATGAGCTTTAGCAAGTTACTTAGAAAATAAATGTACACTTAAAAGCATTAAATTAAAACACACTATGGTTTCTAATTGCAGCTGCTATTTACCTATAACTATTTTCATGTTTACAAATTCGTGCTGAGAACATAACAAGTATAGCAATAAAAAAAACAAACAATAATGCGTTTTTAATCTGCTTATAACAGTACCAAGAAGACGGTCTAGTAATAAACAAGAATGTGTCATGAGTATGATGCTAATACTTCGTAACAGAGCCTATTTTTGCCAAAGTGTAAGTTGTGTAAGTAGTTTTTATTTTTTTATTTATTTATTTATTTATATGTTACACAGTGTTTACATCTTGTGGAGCAGTTTGTTTCGTATACTAAATGGTTAAAACAATGTTTATGTTCAGCTGGTACTTAAAATAGGAAGACCTGTGCTATAAGTACCAGCAATCTATCATTGACACATTTTCCTTTTACAGTAGACAATTTAAGCTATAATTAACTATACAATGTTAAAATAATTAAACTAGTGATTTATTTCATAAGTAGCATAAGTTATAACATATTACTTATTACAGTTTTATATATATATATATTTTATAAGCAAACCTTTTCTTTGTACGTATGTGCGTGTGTATGTGTGTGTGTGTGTGTGTGTGAGAGTGTGTGTGTGTGTGTGTGTGTGTGTGTGTGTGTGTGTGGGTGTGTGTGTGTGGGTGTGTGAGTGTGTGTGATGTGTGTGTGTGTGATGTGTTTATATGTGTGCGTGGATGTGTTAACGTATTGGATGTATTAAATTTTCAGTATCGTCATACGACTGACGTAAGAGCCAATCTTTTATTATACGTTTACACTCACATCTACTCATGCCCACAATACACAAAACCGCGTTAATCCTACCATAAACGAACCGTCCCAAAAAACAGAAAAATCTTTGGCTAAAAGATGTTCTGTATGTAATGTTTGTTGGTATTTTGAAACGCCGAGTAGCAACCTGTTGAGAGCCGGGGGCAGATTGAAGGGATTTTGAGAGGTATAAGTGTTGTTTCAATGTTATCTCTAAGATAAACAGTTGACGGACAGTTAGAACCTCACAGTATTCATAAAGATCCCTGGTGGGACATAGGAACGGCTGAAAAGTGGAGACCTTTAACACTGCTCTCTGTGCTCGTTCTAGTCGTATTATATGTGTTTTTGATGCTCCGCCCCAGGATGAGATACAGTATGTTAGCAAGGATTGACAAAGTGCAAAATAAACACTTTTAAGCACATCTGAATCCGCAACATGTCTCAGATGTTTAAATACAAATATCAACTTACGGACCCGTCCCGTCAGGAGATCTATGTGAGGTATAAAACTTAGTCTCTCGTCTAGAATAACTCCTAAATACATTATGGTAGAAGCATTCTCTATTTTCGGGCAGTCACATGTAAAGCGAGTAATGTAGGTATTTGTTGCATGGTTGTGTGCCGTGATGAAATATTTGTCCCTATCCAAAGTAGTTGTTGGTTTTTTTATGTTAAATGTTAGGTATTTTGTTTTTTTCACATTAAGTGACAGTGAGTTCAGTTTTAGCCAGTGGGTTAGTTTATTTAAGCCAATTTGTGCCGCATCAAATACCTGTTCCCATGTTCGACCTCTGAAAAGGATAACTGTATCGTCGGCAAACGCAAATAGTTTACCATGTTCTAACTTTATTTTGCACATCTCATCGATGTATATTAAGAAGAGTGTAGGACCAAGTATACTACCTTGGGGAACGCCATGGTCTATGTGAAGATAGTCACTTATATGTTCGCCTATCTTCACGCATTGTGTACGATCAGTAAGGTAACTTTGGAACAACTTAAGCTGCCTATCTCTGACACCAATTCTCTCAAGTTTCAATTTTAGTGCAGGGATAGAGAGCGTGTCAAATGCCTTAGCCAAGTCTAAAAAAATACCAATACACTTATCCCCACCATCCAATGCCTTAACAATAGCATCGGTAAGATCATGAACAGCATCATTGGTTGACATACCATTGCGGAAACCGTATTGATTCCTTGATAAGATATTATGAGCGTCAAGAAAGCTTTTAAGATGGCTATTCATAATCCTTTCAAGGATTTTTGATATTGCTGGTAACACTGAAATAGGTCTATAGTTCAAGACACAGTCTCTATCCCCAGATTTATATATAGGGTAAACGAGAGCTCTTTTTAAGAGATATGGGAAGTTACCATTTCTAATACAAAGATTAAAAATATGGGTCAGAGGTGGTATGAGAGTTTCCCTATACTGTTTTAAGAGGTTTGTTGGTATACCGTCAATTCCGATAGCACAATCTGATCGCAATGTTACGACTAAGCGTTCCACTTCTGACTCGTCTGTTTCCAATAGCACAAGCGAATGTGGATTTACAAAATCTGACAGTGTATCTATGTTTGTATTGCCACCAACTATTTTATTATTGTTGCTAACTAGATCTTTTCCAACATTGACAAAAGTTTGATTGACTTCGTTTATGGACTCATCATCGGAGTCCCTGATTTTGAGTAACGTATCGGCTGACGTTCTTTGCTTCTTAGTGTGTGTGATTTCTCTTATTATATTCCACATCATTTTTGGATCTGACTTAGCCTTACCTAACTCTTGTCTTTCATATTGCCTTTTAAGATTTTTTAGAATAGTGCTGCAAAAATTACGGTATCTCTTAAAAGTTTTTTTTAGAGTTTCGTTATCCGGAAAACGTTTCGTTTTAATATACATTCTGTCTCTGTTTTTTAAGCATCTCAGTAAACCTGGTGTGATCCAAGGCTTAAGGATTCGTAAACGATGAGGCACAGTATATGTTTTAGTACTCAACTGCAATGCCCCATTCAATGAATCCACAAAGTATGTGAGTGCGGTGTCGGCGTCTGTACAATTGTGAACATATGAGAAATTTATGTTTTTTATATGAGTTTCTAGCTGTGTGTAATGGATTTTTTTTTTTATGATGTGTCTGTAACATATTTTTAATTTATCGAGAGTAACGAGAACGGCACTGTGGTCAGTAACTGTGGACTCGACAACAATGGTTAGGGCATTAAATTTAGTTTTTAGTAGAACATGATCAAGACAAGTTTTATCGTGAGTTGGCAGATTGTGAGCTGATAAGAGACCAAGGGCAGCAGTAAGGTTAAGATACTCCTGTGCTTTCGTGTCGGTATTCCCATTTGCAATATTTATATTGATATCACCGATAATCATTACGTTTTTAACTGAAACCGTGGACGACAACGCCTGTTCTAATGAGGACAGAAATTTTGTGGTTTCTTTAAAAGATGGAGGTCGATATATAGCAAATATGCAGAACTCTTTCCCCATTTTTAATTGTAAACAATTGGCCTCGACAAAGTCCACTTCAATCACAACAACATTTGTTATATTATTCCTAATATACACCACAATTCCATCACTTTTATTAAAAGTTTTGGTGGTCTTAAAGAAATTGTAACCGTCCAATACTGGGATGTTAGGGTTACAAGCTAACCAGCATTCAGTTAGTATTATAATATCTTGCAGCATAGATATTCTTGACAAAAGAGTTTGTAATCCAGTTATGTTCGCTGAAATACTTCGGATATTTTGTGTTAGTATTTTAAAGCTATCAGCTGCTACAAGTTTTACACATTCTTCTGGCTCACATCTGCAAGATTGTGATATTTCGAAGTCATCAACAATGCCAAAATTGTTATCCATGCTATCGAATGTTAAAATATAAACCACGGGGGATCAGTAATAGTGACTGGTTCTTGATAATGTTGTGTAGTATTGCTGTTCTAAATAAGATGAAGCAAGAGTACGAATTCATGCCATTGTTTGTTTTATTTAACTTATCCAAATTTTGAGCATGTGTTACTTTGTAAGAGTGTAGCTGTAAGTGCAACATTTGTTTACACTTATCGTATTTATGTATACAACAGGTAGATATGTGGATTTGGTATGTCTGTTTGTTTGACTGACAAAGATTAACTGTGTGTAAAGGTTGTATCAGAAAAGGTTTATAAAAAATACAGTTTTCAAACATAAATAATATAAAAATAATAAAGGTTAAGAAGAAGCAGATGACATAAGTTAATAGGTTATCAAAATGTGTCCAGTATAGTCACATTTTACCAATGAGTCTAGTAAGACTCGACTCGGTGTCGATACAAATGGGGGGTTCTCCCTCTACTTTACGAAGATAAACTAAACCTCGAGAAGTCCAGCAGAAGGCGTATCCATTGTCGCGTGAAAATTGACGAGCAGCGTGAAACAATTTTTGGGCTTTAGGTGTTAGAGCCTCTGACAAAAATACAGGTCTGTTAGCACCAACTATGTTCAGGTGGCCAGTATTTAATTTTTCGGATATTTGTTTGTTTTTGTTAAAGTTTTTAACTCCCTGTATAAGCTTCTCTTTTTTTAAGGCGCTGTTTAACTCAACCATAATCGATTTATTGCCCTCTTTATGAGTCTTAATTCTGTACGAATCTTTTATGTCCAAATCTTTTATTTCAACTTCAGTAGTGTAAGTTGCTTAAGGTTTAGAGACGATGTATACAGACCAAACTGATCAAAGTACCTACCGATAAACTGGGAAGTATGTTGGCACTTAACAATTTACGAATAGTTTGGTAATTATCATATAATTTTATTATTCCTATTTCTTAAAAAATGTCGTGATTAATGATTAAAATCACATTAGTGGATAAGCCTAAATTAGTCAACCTATTATACTCGTAATCGGATCTGCATTATTCGTCTGGCGCTTTATATTCTTAAGTAGTTTAGGGACATATTTTTTTACCGACTTCATTTATATTACTATAAGAAAAAAATTTAGACCATTCTTCAGTTAATTGCCGTAGTATTCTTTGAGGGAGTAACCAGAACGCCAACCATCTTGGTCTTGAGTAACCCGCACCCATTCCAATCTTAAATTATTCACAATAAAACTTAATATGAATAGCAAATAAGGATTAAAAACAGGATAAAAGCACCTAATTACTATGAGTTGCTCATATTTCTATTCCATGTTGAAGTATTATTTTTTAAAAGAAGAATGAATGTCAGTTATCAAAATTTTTAAAAAGTTACCATTTTATCTCATTTTTAATATAAAGGTTGGCAATCCTGTGAGTACGCAAAAAGTATTTTGTGGCAACTGGCAACTCAGTCACTCGTCAGCTCCGCTGTGCGTTGAACGTTAGTCGTGATCTGTTTTATTGGACGAAAGATAATTTTGGCGGTAAGTTTTATGATATTATCGTTTAATGTTTCTAGATGGCAATACTAACTAAATTAACATTAAACAAAAAAAATATAGAAAACGTAGTATTCGTGTCTCATCTCGCCTATTCAGTGTCAACAACTGCAATCGATGTTTACCTTGCCCGTTTGTACTTAGAGAAAGGAATAAAATTAAAATGTCTTGTTTTAGATCTAAAACATTTTAATTAGATTGAAATACAAGATATAAAGATGGCTATTGGAGGCGGAATGTCGTGCGTGAAATATCTTCTGTTTTTCTTCAATCTTTTGTTTGCGGTAAGCACTTTTTTTATAACACAGTGTCTTTGCATTTACCATCGCTAATGAGGTTTCATAACTTAGTTGTTTTACAGGTTTTAGTGATGTATTGAAGCGGCATTATATTGTCTTTTACTGTTGAAATTATTAATTAAAATGTTCGACCTAACGGGATCTGGATATCTACCCTCACCGTTATGTTGTGTGTGACTCATTATTTTGTTCCACAACTGTTGATACAATTGCGCAACTACAGATGCGCAAAAAGAAAATATTTTTTAAATTCTTTTTAATGATTTTGCTTTAAAATCATTCATTATGAAGGATTGTAATTAAGACTTTTTTTATATATTTTTTGAATATTTATATACGCATGTGTTTACATTACTATATATATCAATCATAATAAAGTAATGTAAAATTTTGAAAGACATCAACTTGAATAAATATGATTCTAATAATATTTTCTTGCATTTGAATTAGAGGCCTAACAAATAATTCCAAGTACATAGCAACTTTTATCATACAACTGTTACTTCTTCTACCATATCGTACAAATTATGTTTCTCTCAAGTAATTATCAATAAAAATAGTAGTTAACATCTACAGCATTCCATTATTAATTATTATAATTATAAGCTAATTCTATGTGTTGTTGTACTGTTTTTAGATAACTGGATTGATCATTTTCATTGCTGGAATTAAGGCTGAGATCAATGCATTGCCTTACACGGACTTTACAAACTCAAACTTCTACACATCTGCTCCAATTGTACTGATCATTGTTGGAGTAATTGTGTTCATTGTGGCATTCTTCGGCTGCTGTGGTGCTGTTAAAGAAAACCACTGCATGATAATAACGGTAAGTCATCTTTGAATGAGTCGCTTTTGTTGATTTATGCTATTTGAGTTTAGGAAATTGACTTTGTCTGTTTGTCATTTCAAATTAGAACTTTTTCACTAAATGCATAGAAAAGTGTGCACATTTAGTGGACTGCACTTATGATCCTTGACTGTTGCTATTCAGTAGCTTGGTTTTAGAAAACAAACAGTAAAATGATAGTAAATTATAATAATCCACTACAAAACTTTAAACATATATTATGCATTATATTATACCTACAAATTTATATAAGTGTGTCTATAAATATATTGTTTTCAATGGGAGGACGTAGTATGTTGACTTTTTCCTTACATTCAGATTTATTGCATAGATCGCAACAAAGTCTGAGGACACTAAAATGCTTTAGTGGTTGGAACACAGTGAATCATTATTTAGTCATATTTATATTCATATATATTATGCCCTATGCTACAAAAACTTGAAGTAAAAGGACAAATACAATTTAATTGTATATAAATACTACTACCATTTTAAATAGGCATCTTTTCTGGCATTGTACAGGGCATTACTCATATAATTGCTTGTGGCTCACTCTCTTATATTGTTACCATGTGTTGTCCTGTGAATGACAATAAATATTTTTCGTTCTTTCTTTCATTCAAAATGCGAAACTTCAAAACCAATGTAAAGCGACAGCATCCATGCTGTCATATTTTGTTGATGAGTGTGAGATCGAAGCCCCATTGTGGCAGGGGTGACAGTTATGGTGATGAATGTATGAGCTATCATGCTGTCATGCTTTTTACGACCCCAAGCGGAGCGTGCTAAAACATCTCACTAGGCGGTCATAGTGTAGGTCACCATACTACATTGTCCGCATTTGCAATGAATATGGCGACCACAACCCTTGGATTTCATGCTTTCATCAGGCAGAGTAGAGTCACTTTGGCAGGCTCTTTAAAAAAATAAGAAATACTGAACTTATTTGAGAGTTAACAGGTAGTGGCGAAGTTCGATAGTTTATTGAACTGAAATCATAATATTTACAAAAAAAAGTATTTACCTACTATAAATACTATATACATATACAAATGACGTGTTTATAACATTATCTTGAACTAGTAGTCTCGCGTATCTCCGAATGCGTCTGTCAAAAGGAATGAAAATCTCCCATCTCCCACAACGACATTGATGCTCGACTAGTATAGGTCTTAGCGTCATGATTATATATAGTCTGTAGCCATTCTCTTCAATTCAAAACCAGTAGTTTCTAATATTTGCACGTCTAACCAAACGAAGACGAATTACGACTAGGTTCCAGACTAAAGTGTCGTATATACCTAACCACATTAAAGTACATATTACGTATAGTATGTGAAATAAAAGACTTAAATTTTAAAGTCTCATCTAGGTCTGAACTTACCAGAATGATGAAAACTTAAAAGGAACTTCCTCGTTTGTTAGATTTGGACATTTTTGGAGATAGTTTGCCCAGTTTAAAAAAAAAATCACGCAAAAAACTCACCTAGGGTTGGATTTCGGCGGCCCGTGGTATGTTGTCGCCTTTGAATGTGGAGTGTTTTTGTTTTTGCAGTTTTTAGTCTTATTTTTACTATATCTTTTCTTAATTTTTTTTTATTTTACTAATTATTGTTTTACTTACTTTATGATTTAAAAGGTACAAGTTCCTTTGGTGTGATTGATTGCCTATAATTGGGTGACCATAAAACATGAATTTTTGTATGTATATACGATGTGTGTAATATTTGTTCGTGATCCAAAATAAATAAAATAATAAAATTAAATAATGATAAAGTAATGATAATATAATGATAAAATTCTACCACATTCCCGCAAACACCATCTAGTCTCAAACTAAGTATATTTTGTACTATGAGTACTAGGAAACTAATAACTTATACTTAGTCTGGCCATAAATACTGTTACACTTAATTATAAAAAAATATTACATTTGAATTTCGAATCTGTCATTTTTATACGATTGTTCATTGTGTTTTCTCATTTTGGCGCCAATACATTGTAAAATATTTTGCGATATTAAAATGGTGTGGGGTGATAAAGAGAACCGAATCGCTGTGATAGCATTACACAAAGTAGGTATGGAGCCAAATGCAATTTTTAAAACTCTCCATACACTTGGTATTAGTAAAATGTTTGTGTACCGGGCTATTAATAGGTACAATGAGACCTCCTCTGTTTGTGACAGAAAAAGATCTGGCCGTCCACGTAGTGTTCGTACGAAAAAGGTGGTCAAAGCAGTAAGGGAAAGAATTCGAAGAAATCCTGTCCGAAAGCAAAAGATTTTATCTCGGGAAATGAAGATAGCACCTAGAACCATGTCGCGTATTTTAAAAGATGACTTAGGACTTGCAGCCTATAAGAGACGCACTGGCCATTTCTTAACTGATAATTTAAAGAAGAATAGGGTGGTAAAATCGAAACAACTACTGAAGCGGTACGCAAAGGGAGGTCACAGAAAAATTTTGTTTACGGATGAGAAAATTTTTACAATTGAGCAACATTTTAACAAACAAAATGACCGTATTTATGCTCAAAGCTCTAAGGAAGCTTCCCAATTAGTCGACAGAGTGCAACGTGGACATTATCCGACTTCAGTGATGGTTTGGTGGGGTGTTAGCTATGAAGGAGTGACTGAGCCATATTTTTGTGAAAAAGGTATCAAAACATCGGCACAAGTGTATCAAGATACCATTCTTGAGAAGGTAGTTAAGCCCCTTAACATCACCATGTTCAATAACCAAGTATGGTCCTTCCAGCAAGACTCGGCGCCGGGTCATAAAGCTCGGTCCACGCAGTCTTGGTTGGAATCGAACGTTTCGGACTTCATCAGAGCTGAAGACTGGCCGTCGTCTAGTCCCGATCTTAATCCGCTGGATTATGATTTGTGGTCAGTTTTAGAGAGTACAGCTTGCTCTAAACGCCATGATAATTTGGAGTCCCTAAAACAATCTATACGATTGGCAGTGAAGAATTTTCCCATGGAAAGAGTGCGTGCTTCTATTGATAACTGGCCTCATCGTTTAAAGGACTGTATTGCAGCCAATGGAGACCACTTCGAATAAGCTTTTTATATTTTTAATTGTTTTATATTTATGTATTAAACTGACACACTGTAAAAGTAATAAATGTTATTTGCAGTTAACAATTTTCTTTTTTCTTTATTACAATATTTATGGCAAGACTAGGTATAATACGTATACCAATATCCCGTGTTACATTACATTAATTGGTATATGAAACCCTAGACATGTTTTTATTACTTTAATCAACCCAGCAACACTATTATCAGAAGCTATCAGTTGAGGACTGCAAAGCTGATCAATTGTCTCTTCAAAAAGTGATTATGGACCATGTAGAGTCCCAGACAATATACAGTTCAAGTTCTGTGTTTGTGATTCTATATAATCATTAAATATGGAATAATCGATGATTCATTGTCTGTTTACGTTACATACATACACAAATTTTATATGTGCTTGTGGTTGTATAGATTTCATTACGGATGATGGCTGATGAAACGCAAGGATAGGGTGGCAATAATGGTTTACGATTCGTAAATATTTGTGACGCAGTCGATAAAGACTACAACTCGTGTTACTTAATCCTAATTGTAAATCATTACTGGTGTCTTGTCTTGCAAACCGTCAGCCTGTACTTTTTTAAATAAACATAAAATTTAAAAAAGGACGGAAGGGACCCATCACGGACGTGTCTTTCCTGTAGCAAAATATGTAGAGTTAATTTATTTACAAAGGAGGGCTTAGTGCATAATGCATTCTTGAGTGACAGTAAATCTATTATATAGAAATGATACATGGTACAAGTACATGAACTTAGTTGATAAACGCACTTATTAATTAAATTATAAACTTTGAAGTGGGATAAAAAATGGAAGTAAACCTTTTATCAATCAAACAAAAATTATTTAATTAATAAAATCAAATGACATACAAATCATCCTGTCTGAAATATTTTTAAGCTAAAACATGACCATAGCTGAGTCAATAAATTATAAAACAATTATATTTTGTAATTTCCTGTACCATTTCCGTTACAGCTATTTAATGAAGAATTCCAACCAGACACCGTTTAGTCATAGTTAAGAGTAAATGACGTCTAGTTATAAATTGCTATTAGCGATAAAACTCAAGTATTCTGCTATTATTAAGTATAAATTATTTAAAAAAACATTAAAATAAATAGTTATGCAATATTTACATAATGTACTATTATTAATCTATTATTAATTTACTAATGCTATCTTATTACATAATTTCTTGCTTGTCTGGGTTAGATCGTAATCATACCATTAAATTATGAATTAAAGTACCTAAGTAAAGTAAAAACTATACTTAAAAGTACCAAGGGTTACTTGATCATTGGTGTCAAGTCGATTTAACACAGTATAATAAATGCATTTGGAAATTTTAGTATTCCCATAATAGTGTATCACTATGTTATTTTATTAGAGTAATGCAAAAACCGATTATGACACTCGAGTCGATCCGTAAAATCCGACAGCTTTCAAAATCCCAATACCTCTATTAAAAGTAACTGAAGTAAAAACTGAAGAAAACAACTTTGACATATGCCGTATCCTACTTTTATGTGGTGGATACGAAATAGATATAGTTAAAAATTCTATAAGTATCATCTATAGAACAATCAGATAACTATTATTCTCCGTAATAGCTAATACGCTAAATGACACCTTAGTCAAAGTAGTTGCTTTTTATCATCTGTCAAAACGACAATTTTGTATGAATATTGTACTAAATACCAAATTGTGACGTCACTGTTTTAGGATACTCAATTGACCAATGTATTTCACTGTATATTTGATTGAAATTCGTAATAATAATTTAAAGCTATGTTAATTGTGTTTGCCGAGATGTTTCGCGATATTAGTTTTCATGAAGTGGACATTGGTATTTATTTACGATACAGTCATGTACCCAATTGTAGAAATGCCTTAAAAATGCAATTTCTTCCATTATAATAATAAGGAATTGTTCTCCTACGAACTTAGATTGAAAGAAAAGGTTTTAATTTAAATTGGAGGAGATTAAATCACATTTGAACATTTTAGCTGCAGTATTTCACACGAGTTTCAAATGAACCGACCCCAATATCCCCGACAGAGAGACGCGTTAGGTAGAATCATTGCATCGATCGATATCGACGCTTCTATTATTGTACCCTCATCCGTTTTTCAACCCACTAAAGGCTACACCGTGTTACCAAGTACTTCCTTTTGTACTATCCGATACATTCACTAATTCTTTCCATTTCATATCATAGATAGAATTATTTATTGCTCTAGAAAGTGTCGATAGACGGACAAATAGTTTTTAAAGTGGGTAGATATAGAATAGATAAGATACCGGTGTGTGTCATTGCTTTATGCTCTTCGTCTAGAGAAACTCTCGACGATATTTGTAATACATAGATATATTCGAAATGAGTCACGTAACATAACTTAGAACTCAAAAACATTCATGATAACTATTTAATACTTAGACAGTTCATGATAATAAGGTAAAAACCTAGAAGCTGGATGAAAGTAATGCAACGTGCTCTTAGTACTTTCACCTATAACCTCTTACTTATTAGAGACTCGTCTCAGTGTTTTCTAATTCAGTGATATTCAAAGAAAGCACTACTGATAAAACAAAAATGCAAATAACTATTTACCTAATAAAAAAAACCTGCTATATACGAGTAAGTGCAAACTTTTTAGTGCTAATATTATTATTGCTTCTCACTGATAAACATATGAGTGTGCTATATATTTTAAATTCACTAGACTATTCAATATGTGTAGCTCCGGATTATTGCGCGTCAATCAGATTCCTAATAGGTCCCTATTCAGTTTTGAAACAGCCTACCGCGGAAAGCGAGAAGGATGCCGCGCCATGTGTCCCCTACTAGAGTCCTGGGTCCGGTAGAGCTCAAATCGGATGTACAGGTGATCCAAGAGCGTCTCAAGCTCAATCGTACAAACTCTGTCCTAATAATTATATACATTTTAAAACATTTAAATTTAAAGCGTAAATTTAAAACATTTAAATTTAAAGGTTGTCTTGTTAGATTCATTTATAAATTATATAATTATTAAAATATACTAGAAGACTTCTATTTTTGTATGACCGTGTCTCTTTTGTAGGTATAACTACATAACAGTAACCGCTAACATAACGTGACTCATATCATCTCCAAAGACAAGTTATAGTACATTAAAGATTGTTTTAAATAAGATATAAACTTATATGTAACAAATACTTAGAAACAACAGGGGAAATATCAAACAAAAAGTTTGTTCTAAAAAACTTCGTTTCTATGGACCAAGGCCACTCTAAATATAGTCTATTCACTATAGTTATATTTTAAAACCTTTTCAGTTTGAACAAGACTTTAAACATTGAAATCATAATTCTAGGTCGCCAATAAAGTGTGTTAATAAAACGACTCATTGTTGGCGACCTACGCTTGTCGGTTTACTTAATGGAATGGATTGGACATTTTAGAAATAATCGAAAATTGAGCTGTTGTACAGCCTACCTACATCTGACTATTGAGGTAAATTTACCAAAAAACCTGTCATTACTAAAATAGTATACTCTTAAAAGGGGATTCCCCTGATTAAACAAAAAATTGGTACCAATAAACTCGGTACATTCTTTTTCATAAAAACGAAAAAAAATATGCCAGCTTGCATCATACGAATGTAAACTCATCTGATTGGCCTTCTATTCTGACTTGCTTAATAAATACAAGTTTACCTTGAGTATATATTAAAAAGTTATTCTAGTAACTAAGCACAATGTGTGATATTTATACACTGTATAGATAGTAGAACTGCTTTCACGGATTCGATAACGCGTAAATAATACGCCTGTATTGCTATGGCTTTATTCCATGTTATATGTATGTATAATTGTTTGACGCGTAGGTATTAACACAAGTTCCTTATGATATTCATGGCTAGGTGCAACCATTTGGTATAAACAACAGGAAGGGTATAACAATTTTTTACATAACTTACCACTCTGAGTAATTTCTATTAATTACCTTACTTCAGAAAATAATAAAGCTAGTATTAAAAACCAGAATTTTCAAAATGAGCATTTACGTAGTATTGAATATTTTTTTGTTTTATATTCGTAATTCATAAATAATTCGTAGTTAGTCATATATGCACTGTCAAGCTACCGTGTTAGCAAACGCAACTGCCGATCCAGAGGTCTCTGGAGAGGGAGGTTAAATTCTCGGGACGGGTCAAGTGTTGTTGAGTTTTTCTTACAAGAAATTCTTTTTAACAGCCCAGTATATGAAAGTTTGATGGTGTTCCACGACCATGCTTCGAAGAACACGTTAGACCGTCTGTACCGGATGTCATGAACATCTATGGCAGTCGTTATTGGGAAGACTGTCCTCAAATGTACTGACAACCAGTTCTATCTTCGAATTCAGTTCGCCCTTAGATGAAAAACTGATATTCAAGTAAAAAAGGGTTGAGCCGATTCCAAGTAATCTTTGGCATAATAAGAACTAGGAAGCTAAGTCATACACGCACTTACACTTCAAGTTTATGTTTATAAACTGCCGTCGCCAAGTTCCATGTTTAACAATTTTAAATTTGTTTCGTTCAAAGATGATGATTTGTTTAGTTCAATGGTTTTTACTGACTTTTAACAGCTGCTTGTAATCAACATAACAGATGCGTTCAAAACATTCTGTTTCTGTCACTATCTTGCTATTAATTAGTAAAGTGATCATTGTACGTTCACCTGCATACCATTCACCCACATTGCGTAGTAAAGTCCGTTGTCATATATTAAAGAAAACGAAATCATAGTTTAACATAGAGCAATTCTGATGAAGTTTCGAATATGCATACACAATATATTCTGCTAAACCTGTACTACGACAAAAACTTGTTTTATGTATGTAGCGTGGTTCAAAGACCGCGTGAAGTTTATTAAATCAATATTACTGATACAACGGAACCGTCTTCATTATATTAACGTAAACTTCAGGGGATTTTTTTCTTTAAAAATTTATATAAAAGATATAAATGTTTGAAATTCCACATGGCTCGAAAAGTGCAGGTAAACACTTGTTTAAATAGTTCCAGTCATTGTCGTTTTGCACGATTTATCTTCCAACCCTCAGAAACAGAAATTTTTATCGGCACAAAAGACACTATCCTTTTTGTTGCGCTGTCAACCTGTATGAATCGTAATGTTCCGTTGAGTTGTTAATGATGTCTACTTTTTGGAGAATTTAAAGTTTTATATTTTTAAAATGCAAAACAACGAAGCTAACAGAAGTTGTAAACGAAAACAAGAACTTTTATCATGCAAAAAACAAGTGCATACTTATCATACCTACAAATAAAAATACTGACCTCTTTATCATTTATAATGCACACAAGTATTCAATATAAAGTCTTTACTTGATATATGAACAATAAAAAAAGTGTAATTGATATGTAACAGAAGGAATATTTTATTGAAACAATTCCACAGAAGTAGTAAAATGTTGCTGCCAAGAAGTTAAACAAGGCCATCATTAATCTTCTTTGTTCATTCACCTGGGCGCACTATTTAGCTCTTTGATAGCATTAGGTGTGTCCAGAAATATCTCGACGTTTTCGTGGCTGGCGTAGTCCAGTTTTATATCGAATAGTTTGACCTGGAATATCGATAATAATATAAGAATAACATTTTTTCTTTTTTTTAAATGTAATTAACCTATACAAACAAATACAATTGAAATGTCTTTAATTTCAAATTGGGAGCTTTGAAAGATATTTTTTTTGTCTGTCTGTTTGTTCCGTTTAATCTCAGTAAAGACTGAACCAATTTTGACGGGACGTTCACTGGCAGATAGCTGATGTTATGAGGAATAACAGGCTACATGAATTTTAGAGAAAAATAGCATTATGCGAAAACTAAATTAAAACTAATGAAACAGTAAACAATAGCAGCTAGAATGTACACTGCCGGCCAAAAGTTTGAGACCACTAGTACAAATCGTTGTTATTTATAAAATGTGTCAAAAATACATATGATAAACAATTATTTTAAACACCTGCATATACTATAGATATTTAAGTATTATTATAAGTCATGTTTTCTATTTTTTTTTACGTTACCATTGTATAAAGGTCTTTTGTCTAAAAACATCAATGAGCGCCGCGCGTGGACCGCGCGTTACGCTCATTGTAAAAAAAATATTACCTTACCATTATTCATTAATTAGGCTTTGTTTTGTGTTAACCGCATTCTAGGAAATTTTAACTACTTAAAAAAGTGTCAACACCTGAGTTTTCATGGTGTTAATCTTTTTCAATCTGGGTTAGTCTGAGCTCGTCCTCGTTACAGTAAAGACATCTCATTATGGGAAAAGTACGCCAAATTAGCAGTGAAACACGTGCTGTCATCGTTGCTCTACACAACGAAGGCAAATCAGAACGTGCGATTGCTACTCAACTGAAGTTGTCGAAGACTTGTGTTCATAATACAATAACCCGATACAAGGAGACTGGCAGTAATCGAGATCGTTCGCGGTCGGGAAGGCCGAGAGCTACCACTTCCAGCGAGGATAACTTCATCGTGGTAACAAGCAAGCGGAATAGACGCCTAACAGCACCAGAAATCCGCGCTGAAGTCAACAAATCCCGGTCCACACCTGTATCATTGACTACAGTGAAAAGAAGACTAAGAGACGCTAATTTATTTGGTCGCGTGGCCGTTCGAGAACCTCTCTTAAGGCCACAAAACAAAAAGAAGAGATTGCAGTGGGCTCTTACCCATCGAGACTGGAGTGAAGAAGATTTCAAAACAGTTCTTTGGACAGATGAATCCAAATTTGAAGTGTTTGGGAGCAAACGGCGTATTTTTGTTCGGCGGAGTGCCGAAGAAAAGATGATGCCAGACTGTGTGCTGCCCACAGTGAAGTATGGCGGTGGTTCCGTTATGGTTTGGGGTTGTTTCTCGAGCCGTGGAACCGGAGATTTGGTACGAGTCGAAGGCATTATGAAAAAGGAGCAGTACAAACAAATATTGGAGCGCAATGCTGTACCATCGGGACTTCGAATAATAGGAGATGGATTTATTTTCCAACAAGACAACGACCCTAAACATAGCTCCAAATTATGTCGGGGTTATTTAGATAAAAAAAGAAGCAGAAGGGGTTTTAAAAAACATGGTGTGGCCCCCTCAGAGCCCCGACCTTAACCCAATAGAGCTTTTGTGGGAAGAGCTTGACAGAAACGTGCGCAGTTGTTGTCCCAGCTCACAAGAAGACCTGTGGAGAGCCTTACAAGAAAGCTGGAATAATATTTCACAGGAAACAATCGACAAATTGATTGCGCGCATGCCTAGACTGGTAAAAAAAGTGATCCAATGCAAGGGAGGATTTTTTGACGAAAAATCAGTTTAGCTGTTTAGCAGTTTATAAACATGTAATAAATATTATTTCTTTAAATAATTAATGATTTTTATTTTTATATTAATCCCCGCTTTCCACTTAATAAATATCACAATAAATCATTTCATATTTTGCTTTTATTTATGAGTTATACATCATTTTCCAACTTTGATGTAAGTGGTCTCAAACTTTTGGCCGGCAGTGTACATACATGTAAAAAATAATATTTGCGACATATGACGCAACGCCATCTAGTTTCAATCAAAGCAACGCTTGTACTGTAAAGGTGAGTTTGACTGATAGAAAGAATACTTAGATTCCCTCTTTATAAATACTATACACTAGTTTTTACCTGCGGCTCTGCTCGCGATGTACAAGGCATCGACCTCTTACAATGTTATTTTATATGTAGCAACTGACTTCAGTAAATTATGTGCTTATAACAAAGAAATCCCAGAGCACGAAAATTGCGGTATAACAAATACGCCCCCTCATTATGATTAGCACGTCAGCATGTGAGCTGTGTTATACATATATACATGTATACTCAGTATATACAACTTCCTCACGATGTTACACATATTGTTAGCACTGTATTATAAAACTAGCACAAAATTCAACTGCGGAATTTCAAACAGATTAACTCAAAGTAGACTAATGCTTTGTACCATAGCCAGTGACGTCACAAACAAGCGACACATTTTTCTTCTAACGTTCACAATGAAGTTTTCAAGGTATTATTGTAATTGTTTTTCAACACAAGACACGACAAAATCCTTTATAATAACGAAGTTGCCATGTAAGCTCTTTAGAAAAAAAATCGTCTCGTAATTTACATGGATAGTCACAAAAGTCACGTGTTAAAGCAATGAACTTTTTTAATCACTTATTATGTTGTCAATATACTTCTCTGCTTGACCAACTCTCATTGACATATTTTGGGTCATTTTGTATCAAGTAACTCTCTTTCTCACTTAACTCATTGCTTATAACAAGTATCAAAACTGTCATCTGTCTTTTATGCTGAGAAGCCCATAGCAGTACAACTTATAACTTTACAACCAATACACTGATAACTTTAGTTTATTTAATTTATTCATCATCAATAGCCTTTAACAGTGAACTGTTGGCCATAGGCCTCTTCTTAGCTAGGTTTTGGCCTGCTATACTGTGCTATTGCTCCCTAAATTGCTTCTAATTTAAACACTTCTAAAAACAATATCTCCTCGTAAGAAAAGATTTTGCACGTCTATACTTTAAATCATTATTTACTTTTAATTTAAAAGAAAAAGCGATTATAATTGTAAGATATCTGTCCAGAAGAGAAGGACACTGTTTAATAACAAGTCCGGCAATGTACGACCAATTGACCGCGATGAAATCAACCTGCGACCTTTGACACGACTGGAGTCGTCTCATCCAGTTAAATGAGTACATCCTTTTCTACTTAATACGTCAACTATTAGTTGCTTGTTCGTAATGGACTATGATTTCTGTGATATTGTGTTTAGAAATCTAATCAAAAGATGATATGATCGAGAAAAGAAGACAAAACAAGAACAAACGAAATTGATGATAAAAGTTCTTAATTCTACTACGATAGTAGACTTAACTTGTTGTTTACTAGCAGTATTTTTCCTATACACATTTTTACATACACTCTACTTTACTAACAAGATATTTTGTCACATGTTATGCAATTTGTCATTAGTAGCCGTTGCTCTTAGGAGAGCAGAGTCTATGTAGTATAGACGTAAGTTTATTTCACATGCGGATCTAGCTTTCCAATCTGCATAGAAGTTCTTTACAGAGCATCTGTCTCATAACACGACCTAGTTTTACGTAAAGGAACATCTTACCTTTATTTTACTCACTAGATAGTAATAAATGCAAGTTAGTTTATTTTTTCTTTGTTCCCACACTGCAAAATGTCTTGAATTGCAACAATTGTAATATCTTGCACCTCATTTACAAAGCGAACAATGAACGGTTGAGAAGTACGCAGGTATAGAGATTTACCCCAATATGTACCTTTCACTGAACGTCCGACATTAAAATTTATGTCTTGACAGCAAATGCACGCAAGTCCAAAACCATAAAGAGAGCATAGCGTATAGAATTGCATCACAGTTACAGTATTGCACACTGCACTCCGGTATGCACTGAGTGCACTTAAATTTTACACTGTAATATCTACATCAATGCAAAGTGGAAGTCTGAATAAATTAAATTTGTGCACAGATCTCGATATGCGTACATTTTCGTTTAATCAACTATAAAAAGATAGTATTTGGACAAGGTCAAGCACAACTAACAAAAACTTTTTATCCCCTAATTAATCCAAATCATTAAAACAATGTACGGACGTGATATGACATGAAGTAATCACAGTTAAACTCAATTTAACAGTGGGCAGTGGAATTTCCTCTTACGTCATTACCACTGCTAAAAAAACTGTTGAAATTACATTCGTGTCGCTTGGTGTCCTACGGTTCACTTAATAGTGCTATTATGCCACTATATTTCAAGAAGCATTTTGTACATAATTAGGGTTTAAAACCTCTATTATGTACAAAACTCAAATGTATAATAGATGTATTTGGACTAAGACTACTACATAATGTAGAATTTATTGTTGATAAAATCAGAGAGGGCATCTATGCTATAAAACAATTTCTTTCACTATGGGTGTAGTGTATTTCAAATTATATTGTACCGTGGTCTTTGTTTTCTTTGTCTTTATTTAAAATAACCAATAATTCAAAAATTAAATTGTAATTAAACATTAAAATAAGATTCTGGTGTAACCATAGCAAATTAATAAGCCTTTCTATTTAATTATATGGAATATTTCTTTACCGACATATTCGTAAAGAAATATTTACTCAGGCGTGTACTAACGATCTAAAACATTATCTAATCGGGTTTAATCCTGGTGTTTACTACGTTGTAACCATCACGGTACAACAGCCAATCAACAAATAGATTGCCACTTAACCATATTTTATGTTGAGACAAACAATTTCTTTGCAAAATTAAAATTAGATTTCAATTTATCTGCTTACTTTTATATTAAAAGCGACATCAATTTTACTTCAATCTATGTCGCGGTTACAGTGTCTTACTTGATGTTTTAGTATTTTAAAAAAAATTTTTGTAATTAGTGATAGGACGGTTTCTGTGGCAAATCTTGATGAGGCCAATGGACATCTGTTGCTGGCTTCTGTCCTAGCAAAATGTAAATGCAACTCCTAGACAATATGTCCGTTTGTGAACTTAATGACTAAATCCACATTTCATTCAAGTACCTTCTTCACAGTTCTATGTGCTATCAAGTAATGAGTCAGATCAAAACTATAAATACATGAGTTACTGTGCAACATTCTGCCAACGACACAAACTATGAAAAAATAATTAACCCAGGTCTATTTTGCTAAATATAACTTACCCTTCTTTACGGGGCTCACTAAAACGTGACGGGCGTGTGATCCATTCAGCCGTGTAACCAAAATCATCTCCTCAAAATTCAATGAATATGGGGGTTTTTAAATATGGCTTTTTAAAGCGCCTTAATATGACTGAATTATTAATTAGGACACACCAAGACAAGAGTCGGCACAAAGTTTGAGGTGAACTACTACTTTTGAAGTTGAGGTCGAAAACACATGTAACTTTCTTGAGATTTATAAAAATATCTTAATACGAGCCAACTCAAATCAGAGTATCTTCGACATGAGGTCTCTATAAAATTAAAAAGGTAAATAAGGAAGATCTCGACTTTCCTTGATAAAAGTAGCAAATTAAAGCAACAGTAATCAAATTATCAACAATAAATAGTTCCTTCTAATCTTACATATGTCACAACATAAACTAGATTGTTAGAATTACTAATTATACAATCATATTTTTTAATTTAATATCCGGTAACCCTCCGGATACGTCCTTATTTGCCGGTATCCTTCTGGATACTGCTAAGACTCGTACTGATTATGATTATGTATAAAGGTTCTCAGAAGTATAGCATAGTCTAATACAATAGTAGGTAAGTATTGCATAAAATCAACATGTTCAAGATATCATTATTTACCTAGTCTGCACCAGAGGTATCGTGTCACTTGTCGCCTTTCATTGATTACGTGAAAGGTCGGTCGGTCAATAACAGGAAAATGAATTGTCGATGACTAAGAAATACATGGTATTACCTTAGTCTAAAGAAACTATTTACGCTGTGATTTTATACGTTTTTATATTTAATTTTACAAAATGAGTAATTTTTATAAAAGCGTAATAACATTTGCGCACATTATTAATTATATTGGATATTCTAATTTTATTTTGGTCTGTCTACAGCGTTAAGCGAGATTGGAAAAGTGATAGCATATCATGTGCAATAACTTGGCAAGAGAGTAACAATTCTTAGTGTATAATAAAGAGATGTGTACATACACTTGTTTGTCATGACGTAAAACAGTCTAAGAAATGACATTCTCTGACGCACTATCCTGCGTACATATAAGATTGGCTCTTTGTATGTTGTATTAACTATTGTCAATATAGTTCATGTCTTATTACCCGCCGCCAAAATGTGAGTAATACACACTAACTCTACTACTACTACTAACAATATTGAAAACAAAGACACAATAATGAATTTATTGTTTCAATACATAAAGACTTCTTTTAAAAAACGATGACCCACAATTCTTTCAATAACTTTAGAAGTAAATATTTACCACTGAAGTGGAATGTTTAAGCAACCATGGAATAAAATATCGTTACAAAAAGCTGTGTCAAAAAAAAAACATTGTTATATGATGTCATTAACAATAACCTACACTTGGAAAACTAAACATACTACTCATAACTGGCAATTTTGGGGGAAAACGTTACTAAAATTCGGAGGTTCGAAATACAAACAAAACGTTATCGATTATAAGTATTTGTTCAACACTAAGTGTGTTAAACTTTCATTATAATTACCAAAAACAGTGTAGGTGAGATGCAAGTAGCCAGATTATTATACATCACATCATACTTTGAAGGTCACAGTAAACAACAACGTACTATCGTTTCCATTTTACGGGTGTGGAATCGTATCTTACAAACAACACTTAACTTTATAAGTAAAATACGTACAGATTTAGGTAGTGAAATACTCACTCTTGGTTGCGATATAAACGAGCAACAACAACTTTTTCATGTCATTTCAATTGTCGAATTATTTACTTGCCTGAATTCTAAAATTCATTATGAACAACAATACTTCCAAAGTAAAATCAAGTCAAATCATTGGCATTTTCCCTTTTATACATATTACTGCCTACAGTGCTGTAACAACAGAACGAACCAGTATCTTTTAATGCTCTAACGGACTCTAACCTTTGGATGCACAGATTTTTTGTTATCAGACTAAATCGTATAAAATAAAAACTAATTTTGCAGCGATACCAGTGGTCATTCCTATTGTTACCTTTATCTATACTTTTAAAACATCGGGAAAGCCGAATTCATATAAAATCATTACAAAACACAACAAAATCTGAAAGATTGTAACATCATTTTTTTGTTGCACAGCTTACGTAAGACAACATGTCAAATCCATGTTAGTACCGATTCGCATGGCTTGTTCGCTTTGCGCATCAGTCGTGCTATAATTATTATCACTCCACAAAAGTATATACATTATACGTAATTATAATTCTAAACATGAACAATAACATCCTAAAATCAGCATCGTTATTCGACTCTTTGTACTTTATTTAGCAGGTGAAGGCAGTAAGGAACTTGTCAGCTTTTATGATAGTTTTATCAATATTTTAAGTAAGCTATACGTATTTTATCAACGTTAATATGTCAATAATTATGTTTTTTTACTTCAAGGGTACTATAGAATTACAATTTGTGAAAAATACAATTCAGTTTTAAGCTTAAAAGAATGGTTTTGGATTCAATACCTTTGATTCGCTGTTGTCTATTTAAGTAGACTAGTGTGGTGCAGATCGAACACGTTAGAATACACCACAACAGCTGTAGGCATTCTCCACATTCACGCCTTGTTATTTGTGTATCCGGCTTTTAAACAAAATTCTTTTGTGGAAGTCACGTGCTGTGTAACGTATTCTTGAAACCACTGCAGTCATAATGTGGTGCTAAAGTGAATAGATTCCGTGCAGTGACTAATCACGACATCACCTTTATGTCTGATATTTAATAATTTAACATTACAAAACAATAAAAAATCTGTTTAATATTTCCGTACTTTAATGGAGACATTAGTAAATATTTTTAGTATCCACTTAAAACCTTACATACAAAAGTCGATCACGGTTTTATGCGATCTAATTTAGACTTTTTGTAATCCTTTAACTTTAAAATTCTACATCTTGTACTTTTTTTACATTTACGTACCTAGTAACATTAACGCCCATATCTCCATAGAGATATCCAGAGACTGTCTCATTTACGTAATGATATAAACTCTAGTAATAAAAGTTGAATCACTTTCAGTAATATACTTCGAGTATGATCTTTATTATTATATTGTCTTTTGGCCATTAAATGTCAATAACGCAATTAAAACTTGGTAACCATTCATACGGAGTTCCTTAATGAATTAAAAACAAATAAATTTGATGTTACTTTAATATTTGCGTTCTCAAATAACGGAGTATTTTACACATTTTTCGTGATTGGATATCCCTGTCAATAAATAATTCGGCCTTGTACGTAAACTACATAATAGGAAATTTATAAAAGCGTTTAGTAATTTATGGTTTGGCATCTATTCACAATAGCAACGGATAGTTGCAAATATTTACAATGTATCAATGTAGGATACCGTGAGTCTATTGTATTGTAGCTTTAGAAAAATATTGACAGTACTTAAAATACCGCAAATGGTAAAGGGGAAATACGAGGTTTAAACTAATACACGCATTTTAACATTAAGAACGTTTTCGTCGCAAATATTTTATTTATGATATTTGGTCTGCCACATTCGTAACAGATCATTTTAAATATATATTTTTAACACAATCAATTATACGGTACATCATCTTTCTATAACTTTAATGGTTTAGGCAGCGTACGCTAAGAACTCACACGCCAGATTTTTTTCGTTGTGTTACGACCAAAATTACATAAAATAATTACAAATTGTAGCCTATCCGTCCAGTAGTTTTTTCGTGAAAGAGTAACAAACATCCATACTCACAAACTTTCACATTTATAAAATTAGTAGGGTCGACACATACAATCAAAATAATCAATGCTGTACATTCAATGCTGCGAACGTTATCTGACTCGGAACAGGAATAAATATATGGCAAAGGTACGGACTATCATGAATCAAATAAATATCTTTAAATGTTACTTTGATACTATTGGATTGTGACCATAATTTATAATTAAAAAATAAAAAAAAAATAAAAAATCGGCTGTACATGTTCAGGCTAAGCTTAGTCGGTGTCCTTTGTAGCCCTACAAAACATTATTGGTCTGAGGTTTCTCAAGTAATATATTCACTTCAGTCAGCACCTTACAATAAGTAATGTTGCTGATACCAAAATGTATTTATAGTCACTATGATCACACACATGAGTGTAATACACATACATATAAGTCGTTTATTCATTGATATTAAAACTATTTGTTTAACATTAAACACATTTAATTACAACTATATTTAAAGTGTGTTAACATATTATGTAAATCATTGTTATGGATCTTACTGGGCCACCATATTGTCAGTCACCATACTTTATTGTCTGCATTCACAATGAGTATGGTGACCACAACTGTTGGGTTCTATTCATGATTTCCATCAAGCAGAGTAGATTCACTTTGGCAGGCTCTTAAAATAGAAAAAAAAATCTGGGCCTTTGTGTGATCCCGGCTATTGTTCTTTTAAAAAGCCTTATGCCTACCTGCAGAATTTTTACCTTAAAGACGTGGTTTTTACTTTGTAAATCCCTTAGGAAATCCGGGATTAAAAGTAGCCTATATATTTGCAAAGTAAGCTCCTCTATCTCCTAGTGAAAGTCGCATTAAAATCGGTTCAGCGGTTCCATAGATTAGCCCGGACAGACAGCTAAACAGACAAAAAAAAACTTGTTTTAGTATCGTGTAAAGTGCTGATTGCACGGCACCTAGTGGATTAAGTGGTCGCCACGCCGTTCTCTACTACACTGAGTCTTGTGGGTTCAAACCCATATGGGACAAAATGTTGTGTGATTCATAAATTGTTATTCTGAGTCCGGGTGTTCTTTGTGTCCGTTTCATGTATGTTTATTAAGTCCCCGCGACATAGAATTTATTCCTAGTGCGGGCTTTGTATTTTTAAAAGAAAAAAAGTATTATCACTTAACAAAGCAGGTTTTTTCTAATTACATATTTTTTAAGTATTAAGTTCACTCAAACATACAACAATGAAATTGTTAAAATATTATAATTATATTTGGCATTCTAGATATTTTACATTATTTTTTTATGATAATAGGTTGAAGTTTATGACAATTTTAAAATTCTTCATGCCATTTGTCTCTGACTAAAACTCTCGTAGAAACATCTACATAAATGTAAATTAATACATGTAGAGAGCTCTCAAGCAAATAGATGAATATATCGTTAATCAAATTTGGAGCGCGGAAGAATTTGTGGAATTCAAGTTATATAAATTTAAAAGTAGTGCTAAAACAGTTTGTTGTATTCATCGATAACATGTCACGTAACGGAAAGTTCTTAAAACAACAGATCACCTTATACTGGTCATTAACAATCTGATATCCTGAATGAATCCTTATTACAATGAAATAAAACATACAAAATTCAACTGAACAGTGATCATTCGTTCATCCACAATTCATAAATGATAATAATTACATGAGCTGACATCTAAACAATTGGTATTTCGAGCACGGCCAGTTAATGAAGTCTAGTCTCAATCGATGAAATCAAATACATGGAACTTTATATATTGCTCGTAGATATCAATTACTGGAGGAGCTAAATTGCTTTTTATAGCGCTTATAATAGAGATGTTATTGGGTTAATGCAGAGCGTAAACCTTCAATAGAAAATCGGTGTCATCTATACCTATGCAGTGATTTCTTCTTATACGTCTTTACTAGTCACTTTTGCGAGGAAAATCTAAGAAAATAAATTTAGAAAGATTATTTTGAGATCATCATAATCTGACGCATGCTTTTAAAATTTTTACTATAAAATAACAATAAAGATTACAAACACTTTAAGATAAATTCTTAACATTTTTACGAAAGTAGCATTTAATATGTTAAACGATCCCCTTGATAAAATTAAATGTTTTTTCACATAATAAACTTTAACAGTCATGAATTAACATAAAACCCTAAAGACTCGAGCCACAAACCACTTATGTAACACATATACACACTGTTCTACAGTTACTAACCAACGCTTGATTTGTTCTGAAACTGACATAAAAATCTTCGTTCTCACTTATAGAAAATTAGGTTACTGGAACGGTCGAGACCCACACCATAACACATCACAACATATATGTTCGCTTTACTAAAGAGACTAGGTATTACATATAGTCCAAGAGCCCGTGAGTGCCAGACCTTCGTCATTTTATAAAAGCTGAAAGTTCTTCTATGTGTGTCCCTAGTACAGGTAAGAATGATCCCCAAACATGAAGCTGAGGCAGCGGTGGCTTTGGCAGATAACAGGCAACAAAGGTGTGTAAAATTCCATCTCAAATTCGTCATGATATAAAACTTGATTTTTTTATATTTGATTCATAATAATATCAAAACTCGCGTTGCTCATTGCCAGACAGTTAGTATGGTTCCAACCCTCTGCCGGACACCCCTAAACTACTATAATTTATAATTATACTTACGTTATATTATAAAACCTAAGTTTTATATATAATTTTTTGGGAGTCTATTAAACTATGTTTACATAGTAGCCGGACAGTTTCGAAGGTTCTATCATCTTGCCAGACGCATTCAAAGTGAGCAGTAATCGGGAGAGCAAGGAGCGAATACAGTAACTAAACGTTATATTATAAAACCTAAGTTTTATATATAATTTTTTGGGAGCCTATTAAACTATGTTTATATAGTAGCCGGACAGTTTCGAAGGTTCTATCATCTTGCCAGACGCATTCAAAGTGAGCAGTAATCGGGAGAGCAAGGAGCGAATACAGTAACTAAACGTTATATTATAAAACCTAAATTTTATATATAATTTTTTGAGAGCCTATTAAACTATGTTTATATAGTAGCCGGACAGTTTCGAAGGTTCTATCATCTTGTCAGACGCATTCAAAGTCAGCAGTAATCAGGAGAGCAAGGAGCGTATACAGTAACTAGTGCGAATGAAACAGAGCGCTTGGTCTATTGCGGGATTTCACTGCGCATCCATTGTTATTAATTTCAAATTGTGCAGTTTATTTTTTTCTTAATCCAGAAATTTCATTAATTAATTTTTACAATTTCAATAACAAATATTTAAAATAGTACTGAGTAAAATTTTTCTCATACAATGTCAATCATGTCGAAAATCTAATAATTTAATTGATATTATTTTTCATTTTTAAGAAGTTTATTATTGTCAATGCTATTAAAATTATAAAGCCAATGAAACAAAGTTTAGTGTTTATTATACCAAAGGACACATTTTTTTTTAAGATAAGAAATTTACAGAGAAATTAATTTATTTTAATTAAATCTAAATATTTTCATCATTTTCATCGTTATCGCGCGCTCACTACATCGGTCCACACGTTAGCAGTTTAAACGTCGTAAGTGCTGTGAGCACAATTCGGACCGCAGCCTTTGAATGCGTCTGGCAAGATGATAGAACCTTCGAAACTGTCCGGCTACTATGTAAACATAGTTTAATAGGCTCCCAAAAAATTATATATGAAACTTAGGTTTTATAATATAACCTTTAGTTACTGTATACGCTCCTTGCTCTCCCGATTATTGCTCACTTTGAATGCGTCTGGCAAGATGATAGAACCTTCGAAACTGTCCGGCTACTATGTAAACATAGTTTAATAGGCTCCCAAAAAATTATATATAAAACTTAGGTTTTATAATATAACGTAAGTATAATTATAAATTATAATAGTTTAGGGGTGTCCGGCAGAGGGTTGGAACCATACTAACTGTCTGGCAATGAGCAACGCGAGTTTTGATATTATTATGAATCAAATATAAAAAAATCAAGTTTTATATCATGACGAATTTGAGATGAAATTTTACACACCTTTGTTGCCTGTTATCTGCCAAAGCCACCGCTGCCTCAGCTTCATGTTTGGGGATGATTCTTACCTGTACTAGGGACACACATAGAAGAACTTTCAGCTTTTATAAAATGACGAAGGTCTGGCACTCACGGGCTCTTGCTCTAATACCTATATCGCACGATACGAGGTTTTATAAGCAAACATGGCTGCCAAATAAGTAATTTAATGCTTCATTTACTTTTCTATCGTAGTCAATTTTACAGAAACGAAACTTGGTTCAGAAATACGCAGTAATACGTTTGTTTCCTAGTTGAAGCGGCCTTAACTTTTGTCATGCTAATGTTAGTACCTGAATGTCGCAGCTCCTTCTTTTATACTTAATTATCTACGTGTTTTCATTTATGTAAGGGTGACAGTTGTGGTGTGTGAACCTTACACTGCCACGATGACTGTCATGCCTTTTACGTTCCATGAAAAAGCATCTCACTAGGCCGCTATAACGTTGTTCTCATTCTAGTTCTTTATTTAGGTTAATATTATATTATTTAGGTTATTTAGTCATAAAATGTGTTTATCTAAATTGATCTGTGACATAGAATGATAAAAACTTTTCGTCATCCGAAAACTGCATTATGAATCTAGCATTTTTGTATTAATTTGTATGTAGAAAGTAGCTTACATGCATAATCTCGTTTGAGCTTTGACTGGTGTTGATTGATCTTAATACCTGTTCAATACCTGTTTCTAAAATATGTTTAATTTAGAAATTAATGTTGTGCAATAGCTGAAATCATTATAGAACCTGCCGAAAGTACCTAACAATTTTCCTGTAATTCTTTCTTTAATTGTTCACTATGAACACTTGCACGAGCCACACGGTGGGGTAAACCTGTCAAGCTTGCCTATACCAGGTTTACACACCTGATCAGGGAACCGAAAAAATATGAATTGCGATATTTTTTTGGCCTGTGTGTGTGCATTGCTACATTTATGTCCTCGACTCAGCCCAAGCTTACTTGACAAGTGTAACTGTGCTGGCAGACCTGTCAGTTACACCCTACCGTGTATTGTGTAGCACAAGTATTGCAGTGTTAATTATATTCGCCTACGGGTTTCTACAGAACCGGTTGGGTGATTTCTTTCTAAAATTTGTAATTACATCCCTATTTTTTGTTTACACATCATCCGTTAACTAAAACACTTCATGTTATGCAAGTGTTAACTAATTTAAAATACAATATACAAAGATGTCAAAAGAGGTCAAACTTCAAGGTTATATGTGAAATTATCCATTGCGTAGTGCTCAGTGTTCCAATAAAAAACATCATCATATTATTATCTCTTTCTTGCTTAATCACAGCGAACTCAAAAAAGTGATTCAATTTCTTTCATTCGGCATCGCGCCAAAATCAACTGCCAGCTGTCGTGACGTCAGCCCTTAATAATATCTTAGCCATTGTTATTATAATATTTTTACAATGTTACTGTCTCATTTACTTTGTGACACACTAAAAATATAAACTAAGAAAGACAAATACAAGTGTGTAAACAAAAAATCTACAAAGTGTAAACAATTATCAGTTGTTTTGGCGGACTTCAAGGTTGAGTCAAATGTCTGTCTTTTTTATTTATGTTACGTTCGATGGCTGACCAACGTTGAATGCATTGCAACTTTTGCATTTATATAGGTGTCTATAGTCGTATTTACGCAACAAGTTTTCTTTTTTAATAGCCAAACATACTATAAAAGAAACAATGGTCGTTTTTCTTAGTTATAAACACATTAGAAATACATCTTAGGAGATAAAGCGTTACAATTATTATTAAAAACGAGTCTTTCAGCACTTACTGTAATACTGTTTACATACTAGATTGTTGCTATTTGTCATAATCTTCATAGTTGTAATATAATTCATATAGACTTTCCAAACCTTATTATATGTAAATATATAATCTATATTAATTAAAGCTGAAGAGTTGGTTTGGTTGAACTTGCTAATCTCAGGAAACACTGGCCTGATTTGAGATATTTTCTGAGTGTTAGATAGATCATTTACCATCACACTACGACTAAAAGGAACGGAGTATCAATGAAATATTTTGTATAAGCGGATAAAAATGTTCCTCTTAAAAGTTTCCGTTGCGTGCGCTGCGTAAACGGTTAAAGTTTTGCAAAAATAACATATAGAACAATTGTTCTACTTCAAAAGTTCTAAAAAAATAGTCTGTTACAGTTTCTGTCCATCTGTTAAGGTTAGCTCGCTATAACCTTGTTTATAGTAAATAAATTTGTTCATGCTCTATAACATCACGCTACAGGCAATAAGAGACGCAGACGAGGTTACGCGGCTAGTGTATGTATGTATATGTATGCAAGTTCTTCATTAAACCCGTCTATCTTCTATTCCAGTTCTCTGTATTCTTGTTGATCATCTTCGTAGCTGAGTTGGCTGTCGGTATTGCAGGCTACGTTAAGCATCAAGACCTAGAAAACTCTATATTGGAAGGTCTGAACAAGACCATCAAAGAGTATCCGACCAATAAGGATGTTGCCAAGAGCTTTGACATTCTTCAGACTGATGTGAGTATAATTTTGTATTTGAGATGACGCTACTAACTTAGACAAGTCACTGCTAGACATAGACAGTAGAAGTAGAACTTAGAAAAGTCTATACCACGCCAGACGAGTTGGTAAAGAGTTTCTTTCAAGTTTTGTCTTACGTAGTTTAATTGAGTCCTCCTTTAGTCGCCTTTTACGATACCCGTGGCATAAATAGCGGTGATGACACTCCTTATTCTGTCACCACACGGAAAGGATTACAAATATATGTTTGGAAAACTCCCAACAGTGATATGTAGCTATTTTTACTAAGTAGGTACATAATAATTCAGTAAAAATGGTATAAATAGTATTGATAAAATATTGGAACAACTGCAAGACATTAATAGAAGTAAATATGTAGCCTATGTTAAACATTATTCAAGTAAAGTACCTATACCGTAACATATCTCTTTGCTGTCATGAATAAATATTTACTGAATGATATCACGTGGCTGTTAATGGTTACGAAGGTTGAAATTTCCATGCAATCAATATATTGATTATCCAGGACACAGATTATGAAGATAAATTCTGAAAAGTTTTCTTTTCTTAAATTACCAAAATTCAGCTATATAGGTTATATATGGAGTCTAAAAACATTAATACAAAAGTATGTTTGTCTTCTACAATTTTTACATACCGTCAAACTTTGCTCACACAATCGTTAAGTAAGATTTCAAGTAATATGTTAATATATTCCAGTTGCAATGCTGCGGTATCAACAGCCCTAAGGACTGGGCAAACAACAACATGTCGCTTCCAAACACTTGCTGCGCTGGCCAAGAAATCTCAGGCGGCGTAACGGCGCCCTGCACTGAACAATCCGAACATTTCCACAAAGATGGCTGCCTGCCCAAGCTGGTTGCATATTTCAAGGAAATTGCCATGGTCCTCGGCGGTGTGGGGTTAGGAGTTGCTATCGTTCAGGTAATATATTACAAACGCCATTCGAACTACTACCAAATTAAGAGCCTGGAGCTAAATGTCATTTTAATCCATTCGAGACCTGGGTCTTTTGAAAACTATAATAATAATGTTTGATTGGGTAATGTCAATTTGACATTCCAAGATGTATACGTAAGTAAGCTCGATGTTGTCACCGAATTTAAAACTTCATAGAATATAGGCTTAATCCAAGTAAACCAGTAATGCGAGGAGGACCAGCTTCATGAGGAGTACCGAGATAGAGAGCCGCGCCAAAGAAGTGAAGAGGAAGGAGATGCTGGAGAGTCTCAATCGTGACCCCTGGGGTCGCACTTATCGTGCGGCGCGACAAAAGCTCCGCACGTCGCCCCAATTACTAAGACACTCCAGACTGCCTGCAGAAAGTGGTCGAGGGGCTTTTCCCGCAGCGGGTGGAACACACATCCCCGTCGATGACCTTCTTGGTCAGAGACGACGGAGAGGGAACAAAGATAACGTTCCACCCGTCAGGGAATCGGAGATAGGGGCGGTTGTTCTACGGATTCGCTCCAAGAACACTGCCCCTGGGCCAGATGGGATACCTGCCCGAGTATTGGCACGAACACTCGACCACATGTCGGATCGCCTCAGGGAGGTCTTGGACGCCAGCTTGGCGTCCAGACGCTTTCCTAAGGGCTGGAAGAGCGGGAAGCTGGTCCTGTTACGGAAACCGTGACGGCCTGTCGATTCGGTCACGGCCTATAGGCCCATTGTGTTGCTGGACGAGGTGGGTAAATTGTTTGAGAGGATACTCTCTGCTCGCATCGTCCGGTACCTCTGCGAGGTGGGTCCCGATCTACGGACGCCTAATACGGATTTCGAGTGGGGCGTTCGACAGTCGATGCCGTGTTGCGCCTGAGGGCCGTAACCGAAGAGGCGGTGAGCTGTGGCGGCGTGCTATTTAATGGTGTCGTTGGACATCGCCAACGCATTTAATAGCCTGCTATTTAGCTGCATTAGGGAAGTGCTCCACTACCACGGGGTGCCAGAGTACCTAAAGCGGCTTGCGGCGGACTATCTTGAGGAGCGTACCGTCATGTATGAGGACCGAGACAGTGTTCTGTGGTGGCGGCTCATGTCGTGCGGTGTTACACAGGGGTCTGTCCTCGGACCACTCCTCTGAAATATGAGATACGACTGGGCCCTTCGAGCTCGTCTTCCCCCCGGACTGGGCGTAATTTGTTACGCAGATGACACATTGGTCACGGCCCGGGGGATGAACTTTGCAGAGGCGACGGGTTGTCGGACGATTGACGGTTGGTCGAGCGTATTGAGGCGCTGGGTTTGCGGATGGCCCTGGACAAGACGGAGGCCCTTTTGTTTCATGGGCTCCGTCGTGGTCCACCCTCCGACACCTCCTCCATCACCAATTCGGTCCTCGTACCGGTTCAGGCCCAGATGAAGAGTCTGGGCCTGATCCTCGACAGCAAGTGGCTCTTCGACGAGCACTTTCGACAGCATACTTCAAAAGTGGTCGGCGCTGCTTACCTTGCTGCTGACCTTGGGCGACTTTTGTTTAATTTGGGTGGAGACAGCGTCGCGACGAGACGGCTATATACGGGGGTTGTCGGGTCAATGGCGCTGTATGGTGCACCGGTATGGACGGCGGCTGTGGCCGCCCAGAATAGGGCTCGCCTCTGGCACCCTCAGAGGATATTGGCGGTTGGAGACATACGTGGTTACCGCACCGTATCGACCGAGGCGGCGTGCGCCTTAGCCGGAACTCCTCCATGGGATTTGGAGGCGGCAGTGCTCGCCGAAGTTTATCGGCGGACGGCTGACTTTCGGGCGGGCCACGATGGCTCGTCGGTCGTCCCGGCTGGAGGCTCCACGTGCTAGCTTTGCCGCCGTGAAGGCTCTCCAGCCGGTCATCGCCGAGTGGGCAGGGCGACAGCACGGGACTCTTTCCTTCCGACTGACGCAGATCCTTTCCGGGCATGGTTGCTTCGGGAAGTATCTGCACTCGTTCGCCGTGAGGGAATTGAGTTCCGCCTGTCACCACTGCGACTGCAGTGAGGACTCGCCTCAGCACACGCTAGCGGATTGTTCCGCTTGGGCGGCGCAGCGTCGGGTCCTCACTGCAGTTATTGGAGGAGATCTCTCGCTACCCGCCGTCTTACGTTCCATGGTCGGTAGCGACAGTTGTTTTACGGTCGCACCTTTTGCGAAGATGTAATTTCGTGGAAGGAGGCGGCGAAGAGGACCCGGGAGAACGATCTCTCCACTCGGACCCAATTCGCCGCCGGCGAACCAGGTGGCGGAGGCGCACATACCAGCGCCTCATGCCGCATTGAGTGTGGCCACGGATCGACGGGACGGGTTTTCCCCTCCATCCGCTATAGTGGTCAGCCCCGAGGAGGCGACGTCCGCGTGTACCGTACGTCGCCTAAATAGAGAGTTTACCCGCAGATAGTGCCCGCGACAGCGGGCTGGTACTAAGAGGGATCTGGATGTTCCCGGATCCCTCCTATGTTAGGCGCAGAGTGGCACACCGTGTGGTTTTAGTCGGTCTGATTCCGACACACCACCTCGCCGTAAACCCCGGTGGGGTGACGGCCCGAGGGGGTTGCCACACGTTAAAATAAAAAAAAAGTAAACCAGTAATAAGAGGTCCAGGCTGGGTTCAAAACGAGGGAAATAAAAGCCCAAGTTCCAGGCGTGGTTTCACTTTCATTATTTATTAATACTAGTCGTTTTTCAATCAATATTTGCAGTTAACATGGTGCATTGGAGATGTAACTTGCTTTCAAGGGAAACCCTAATTAAACTCCAAAATTTAAAAAAAATGTGAATTTACATAAATTCAAAGTTAATGCTAATAACATTTGGTCATTATCATAATTTTACTTTTGACAAAAAGGATGTAACTTATATGGAACCGTGACATCTTTTTTTTCTTTCGCCAAAAACGAAACTTTGGTCATAATTAGAGGATACTCTATGAAGTGCATAGAAAAGAAGTTTCCAAGCCGTAACCAGACAAGATTACAATATTTTTAATTGTCTTTGTAATCAGGTTTCATTTTCAATTTCGTTTCTTATAATAAGACTGAAATGGGGCTGGAGGAGTCAATTTTTGTTGCTATCTCATATTGCCCGTGTACCATCACAGTGTCTTTTTTAAAATTATACACGTTCAGTATTGTCCTATTGTGGCATTTATGCCCTTATTTGCACTTTCTATTATTATATGTAAACAAAATATATTTTTCATCTCATGTCGAGAGAGCCAAGGAATTTAAATGATCAAATTAAATCATTTAGGTAGTATTTTAAGCCCGTCTTCTTTTCGTAGTTCGAGAATATACAAATTTAAGTAGCGATGGTCAGATAATTGTTTACACAACGACTCGGAGGAGTTTCGATGTATTAGGCATGGTTTTGATTACCTATGGATCAACCGTGGCAGGCATGAACTTAAAACCCGATTAACCTGTCCAAATGTTACTTAATCATAAGGATGAGGATATCCACCAAAATAAGTCAATGTTTATGTATTTCTATAAAAATGATTGATAGAATAATATAGCAATCATCATATCTCTAGTTGTGAACAGTTTAGACTTAATTGTTTTCTATAAATTTCTTAGATAGTTCACTAATTATGACCTAAATTTAATTACTGGCAAAAGAAAAAAGTAGGATGTCAATAAGTGTGAAATTTGACACCAAACAGAATTTGCCTGACTAAATCGTATAAGTGTGGCCAAGCTGGGTAGACAACTGTCCCGATTGGTCACCAAATATCAGAAAAATTGGGACTAATTGGCAACAAATTTTTTGGTACCAAAATTAAAATCCATGAAAGCGGTCAAATTAGTTTTAGTGACACTAATCAGTTTAAGAATTTATGTCTCTAAAACTGCACCTGAAGAAAAGAAATGTTCAATCTCAATGTACACTTGCCTGGTTGAAAGCTTTCAACAGGACCCACCTGTTGAAAGCTACGCTTATCTTTCGTGTTTTTCATGTTATTAAATACTTACATTATATTGTTGCAGCTCCTTGGCGTAATATTCGCATGCTGTCTCGCGCGCTCCATACGCAGTCAGTACGAAACTGTTTAAACAAGATATGGTACCTTTTCTAAGACATCCACATGTTACATAGCAGTGTCCAACTTATGTTGTGATTTCAAGTACACCTTCAATG
Source organism: Hypercompe scribonia (assembly GCA_949316085.1). Classification (NCBI taxonomy): domain Eukaryota; kingdom Metazoa; phylum Arthropoda; class Insecta; order Lepidoptera; family Erebidae; genus Hypercompe; species Hypercompe scribonia. The sequence goes on along the minus strand of OX438972.1, from coordinate 4,626,634 downwards.
TTTATTTTGTATTTACTGTATATTTTGAGATAATTTACGTTATTAATAACAAATTGAGTTTATATACCTAGTCTTGCCATAAATATTGTAATAAAGAAAAAAGAAAATTGTTAACTGCAAATAACATTTATTACTTTTACAGTGTGTCAGTTTAATACATAAATATAAAACAATTAAAAATATAAAAAGCTTATTCGAAGTGGTCTCCATTGGCTGCAATACAGTCCTTTAAACGATGAGGCCAGTTATCAATAGAAGCACGCACTCTTTCCATGGGAAAATTCTTCACTGCCAATCGTATAGATTGTTTTAGGGACTCCAAATTATCATGGCGTTTAGAGCAAGCTGTACTCTCTAAAACTGACCACAAATCATAATCCAGCGGATTAAGATCGGGACTAGACGACGGCCAGTCTTCAGCTCTGATGAAGTCCGAAACGTTCGATTCCAACCAAGACTGCGTGGACCGAGCTTTATGACCCGGCGCCGAGTCTTGCTGGAAGGACCATACTTGGTTATTGAACATGGTGATGTTAAGGGGCTTAACTACCTTCTCAAGAATGGTATCTTGATACACTTGTGCCGATGTTTTGATACCTTTTTCACAAAAATATGGCTCAGTCACTCCTTCATAGCTAACACCCCACCAAACCATCACTGAAGTCGGATAATGTCCACGTTGCACTCTGTCGACTAATTGGGAAGCTTCCTTAGAGCTTTGAGCATAAATACGGTCATTTTGTTTGTTAAAATGTTGCTCAATTGTAAAAATTTTCTCATCCGTAAACAAAATTTTTCTGTGACCTCCCTTTGCGTACCGCTTCAGTAGTTGTTTCGATTTTACCACCCTATTCTTCTTTAAATTATCAGTTAAGAAATGGCCAGTGCGTCTCTTATAGGCTGCAAGTCCTAAGTCATCTTTTAAAATACGCGACATGGTTCTAGGTGCTATCTTCATTTCCCGAGATAAAATCTTTTGCTTTCGGACAGGATTTCTTCGAATTCTTTCCCTTACTGCTTTGACCACCTTTTTCGTACGAACACTACGTGGACGGCCAGATCTTTTTCTGTCACAAACAGAGGAGGTCTCATTGTACCTATTAATAGCCCGGTACACAAACATTTTACTAATACCAAGTGTATGGAGAGTTTTAAAAATTGCATTTGGCTCCATACCTACTTTGTGTAATGCTATCACAGCGATTCGGTTCTCTTTATCACCCCACACCATTTTAATATCGCAAAATATTTTACAATGTATTGGCGCCAAAATGAGAAAACACAATGAACAATCGTATAAAAATGACAGATTCGAAATTCAAATGTAATATTTTTTTATAATTAAGTGTAACAGTATTTATGGCCAGACTAAGTATAAGGTTTATGTTTAAGCGCTACAAAGATAATTATAACAGAAGTGTCATCACAAATGTGTGGAGTTTTGCCATATACTTGCAAGTAATAGGAGTGATTTAAGCACATTGCATAGATTTTCTTAGTGTCCACCATAAAGTGTGCTCAGTGTAGAAGACTGATTTTTCGAATAGAAGTGGTTAAATTATGCCAAAACCGTATTGGAATTTTCCTACTTTTGATATTCTCTGAAATCTCAATTCAACCTTCTTAGTATTAAAATTATTGTACCCTTTACTATTTGTACGTCATATTTAACCAATTTAGATGTGGTGCACTAGATATTATATTAGATGTATACAATCTGTTAGCTGATTAGACGCAATGTCACAATTATGACGCGATATTACCGATTGCGTCGTCCAATAAATGTAAATCCAACTTATAACATTTTGGCGTTTTCATGTATATTTATAATAAAATCTTCGATTCTGTATTTAATGTGTATTTAAATTATCACCAAATGAAAATGAAACATCAATCAGTGTCCTATTACACACATTTTATTTTCCTATTTTATACCATGATATAAATTGTAACAAAGGATTGTTATTAGGTATCAGAGCGTGAACATGTAGTTTCGAGGAACATCAGTCGCGTTAAATACAGGCTGTTGTCTTGCAAGCAACAAATTTCGAGTCACAATATAAAATAATTTAAAAAATCACAATGACAAAATATATCCAGTCCCGAATACAGAGTTTCAGTATTCATCTCTCTGTTGTATGTCGCAAGCATCTGAATCTCACAGCACCAGTTCCGACAAACGAAATCACTCATTTCTACAAAAATTATAATTACGACGGTATCACCAAAACATTCATATACGCGCGACATACACTTTAGCTAAAATCATTACAACGCTAAGATTCTATAGTACTAGGGTTAAGACATACATTTTACATTACCTAGACAATAAAATAACTTACATCTATAACTGTTTACATACTAAACGGAATATTTTATAAAATTGGGAGATGTCAGACTGGAGCGGAGGGCGGTGTGCCTGAGTTTTGGCACTTCTTGCAGGTGGAAGTAGTGGCAGCACAAAAATGTTAAACTAGTCAACATTCGTTCTGATGTAACCTTGATATGTGTTGTATATTGAGTAAAACACATCAAAATCACGGCTTCTCTAACGGCATCCATTCACTATTGTCGGATCACTACCTCACAGTATGTATATAATGACATATTTAAACTTACTGATAGCACAGCACAGTAGCGTGTATACCTTCACAAGATCATTACTATAAAAATAAATAGGATATACTAATACCAGACATATTCTACGCAATCGAAGTTCAAATCATTTATTTTATGTGTTCATAATGCAAAAATATAACTAAAGATTTTATAGCAAACCCCATACAATTGCACAATATAAAATAAATAAACAATACCTCGGGATCATTAATCGCAAAGTTCTATAAATTTCAAATAATTTGGCTATCTAATCCTTAACAAAAAGGACCAAATGGAAAACCTATCTAATGTAATTTTCTCCTGTTTTCAGTCAAAATAGGCTTTTATGTTCTAATAGTTTCTTTAAAGAAATAAAATCAAAAACTAGATTTGACTAATGCAACAATAACATAATAAGTAGTAATCAAAGTAGCGGCTGATCACAAATAACTAAATTTAGACCATCCGACACTTCTCTATCACTCCTACACATACCAAAACTAAATATTTTTCATTTATTCCTCTGCCATCTGTGACATCTCACTAACAATTATAAGACTGATTTAATTGAAATTGGAGTACTATAATAAAATTACAAAGCACTGTAGTACTCCCTGAAGTAGTTTGTTTGTGAAACTAGTAAATCATTTTAGTTTATACTTGTCAATGCTGCCAGTTCTGTCAGAATCATGTTAAAAATATCAGTACTAAAATGACAGAATTTTTTTCCCAGAATGTGTTTACAACCATTCTCGTTTGAAGACATACTGGTGAAGGAATAAAATATATGAAACTCTGGCACATACATTTGTTTCTCTGTGTCGTTTATTACTTTTTATATAGGAATAATTAGAACTTACTTTTCGAATTATCGTATATCAAGAAGTACTAGCTAGTTTAATATGTATATCACATAATAAATTTAAAATAAATATGATAACTGTAATGCTGCTAAATTAATTGCTTTGACAGAGCGGAGACACTGACAGTGGTTGTAATGCTAACAAATATTGTCTTTCTAAAAATTAATTGCATCGATAAAACATGCATACGCATACCCTGAAATCAAAAACACTTTTACATAACACGAATGCGATTTATTCTGAAATTTAGATATCGCAATACACCAGATATACCTTATACGTAAGTAGTAACAGTTGAAGTGTATGAGATCATCGCTATACAGAGCGGCAAAATTGACTCAATTCACTGGTTAAACCTACAATACACTTTCATTAGTAAACTTATCAATGTAATATATAACACAGGGCTAGAAACATTAACAGAAATCGTTCAATTCGTAACTCAATCTTTCATCTTTCTAAAATTATATAATTCAGACTGTTTCAAGCATGTTGACATCACATTAATTTGCAACTAAAAATTAATAAGCTGGGTAAACATCATTCACCCGGTGTGCCACAGTTAAAAGAATTGGTGAGTGAGATAACCGTGTCACACTGGGTGTGTAACGTTCGTTTATAATTATAAGCTTACATATGTGAACAGGATGGATTTAGAATAGAATGGTATTGAGTATGATACTGCAGGTTGTTCCTTGGCGAGCGGGCGGCGGCAAACGAATCATGTCGCGTAGCGCTTGGTCCACAGGCGCGCGATGCGATCGTGCTCCTCGCGGTTCTGAAGGTACTGCGTGGCGATGCTCCCCACCAGTGGATCGGCTGCAAAGATTACAAGACTCATTATTACCCCAATATTACACTATTTCCTACCAAGTGCCAGTTTCGACTAGCGGATCTTTGCATAATTGGGACACATCAATAATCGTTGAAATTTTAATGTTCTGTTTTGAACAAAGTTATATCATTTCACAAAAAAGATTAAATTGCGCAAAAGTAAAGACACAAGTTTCAATTGTTTCTCAAAGACCAAGATCATTCATTGAAAGACAAAACCGCTTACAACGCGTTGTGGAAATCATAGAAAAACCACAATGTGAAATTTGTGTAATGATTCATGAATGCATCACGCGTGTCGCATACATATTGTACAACCACAAAGTATTGTAGTAATGAAGCAAATCATAATCGACCGAAAATAGTGTACATGTTACGAAATTTAAAAGAATTTTCCATTATTATTGCGCAGACAGGTAAGTCGATTAACTAGTATCGATAAAAATAAACCGTACCATAGTACGGAGGCACGAGCAAAACAAGCGTGAGGACGAAAGGGCGAGAGGGCTTTGACCTTTCGAGATCCATGAATTAACGTCATATAAATCTAGGTATGGATAACATAAACCCTCGATAAATAATAACAGTATGTATAGATATTATAAGTTCAGTTCTTACCAGGATTACAGTCGGTGAGCAAGGAACAAATTGATAGTAAAACTTTAGATATTGTCAATGCCGGCGACCAGTTGTCTTTAAGAATATCTAGGCATATCACGCCCTGGCTGTTGATATTACAATGATATATCCTAGTGCGGAATGTTACCTGAAACATTTAATTAAGAACATATTAAAAAACCAGTCGGTCATAAATAGATTTTATCACACGAGTTAAAACATTTTGGTGTTAAAAGTCAAGTAGGTCTTCCTCTTAACATATTAAAATATACAAAAGTGTGAAAATGTTACTTTAATAGAAATATATGTTTTGTGTGACTTGTTTTATTCATGTAGTGTTTTGTGACCATGGCTACTGAGCCAGAGATCGTGAGTCAATCCCAAAACAAATATTGTGTGATGAGCACAATCATTGGTTCAGTCTGGGTATAATTTATCTGTGTGTATTTAGAAATACTTAGTCTGGCCATAAATACTGTTACACTTAATTATAAAAAAATATTACATTTGAATTTCGAATCTGTCATTTTTATACGATTGTTCATTGTGTTTTCTCATTTTGGCGCCAATACATTGTAAAATATTTTGCGATATTAAAATGGTGTGGGGTGATAAAGAGAACCGAATCGCTGTGATAGCATTACACAAAGTAGGTATGGAGCCAAATGCAATTTTTAAAACTCTCCATACACTTGGTATTAGTAAAATGTTTGTGTACCGGGCTATTAATAGGTACAATGAGACCTCCTCTGTTTGTGACAGAAAAAGATCTGGCCGTCCACGTAGTGTTCGTACGAAAAAGGTGGTCAAAGCAGTAAGGGAAAGAATTCGAAGAAATCCTGTCCGAAAGCAAAAGATTTTATCTCGGGAAATGAAGATAGCACCTAGAACCATGTCGCGTATTTTAAAAGATGACTTAGGACTTGCAGCCTATAAGAGACGCACTGGCCATTTCTTAACTGATAATTTAAAGAAGAATAGGGTGGTAAAATCGAAACAACTACTGAAGCGGTACGCAAAGGGAGGTCACAGAAAAATTTTGTTTACGGATGAGAAAATTTTTACAATTGAGCAACATTTTAACAAACAAAATGACCGTATTTATGCTCAAAGCTCTAAGGAAGCTTCCCAATTAGTCGACAGAGTGCAACGTGGACATTATCCGACTTCAGTGATGGTTTGGTGGGGTGTTAGCTATGAAGGAGTGACTGAGCCATATTTTTGTGAAAAAGGTATCAAAACATCGGCACAAGTGTATCAAGATACCATTCTTGAGAAGGTAGTTAAGCCCCTTAACATCACCATGTTCAATAACCAAGTATGGTCCTTCCAGCAAGACTCGGCGCCGGGTCATAAAGCTCGGTCCACGCAGTCTTGGTTGGAATCGAACGTTTCGGACTTCATCAGAGCTGAAGACTGGCCGTCGTCTAGTCCCGATCTTAATCCGCTGGATTATGATTTGTGGTCAGTTTTAGAGAGTACAGCTTGCTCTAAACGCCATGATAATTTGGAGTCCCTAAAACAATCTATACGATTGGCAGTGAAGAATTTTCCCATGGAAAGAGTGCGTGCTTCTATTGATAACTGGCCTCATCGTTTAAAGGACTGTATTGCAGCCAATGGAGACCACTTCGAATAAGCTTTTTATATTTTTAATTGTTTTATATTTATGTATTAAACTGACACACTGTAAAAGTAATAAATGTTATTTGCAGTTAACAATTTTCTTTTTTCTTTATTACAATATTTATGGCAAGACTAGGTATACCAGGGGTGATCAATAAGCAACGATAATCAGTATATAAAACTTTGATTAAAGTAAAAAATATATTTTATTTTTCAACATAATCTGCTAACATATTAATACATTTAGTATATCTTTTTTCTAAACCCCCTTAGCAAAAAATCTTTGTCCTGACGCCTCTACAGCAGCCATCACTTCACCAGTGTCCTTAAATTTCTGGCCCCGAAGGTGTTCTTTCAGCCGAGCCAGTAATTGTTCATAAATCAAAAAATCCATTAAATCTCGGATTGTGTAAAGATAGGTAAATCTAATTGACTCATACTTTAAAAATGGAAGGAAATGAATTCTTTTGTTAAATTTTCATTTAAATCTAGCGAACAGTAAAAAAAAGGGCAGAGTAAGCAATCTAATTTTTAGTCCCCAAGCGTGGCCACGGCCTAAAACAGTGCCGACAATATATTTCTTATTATTACTGATTGTTTGTGTATATAGTTTCTTATGAATGGTTTATTTATTACGTTCTAAACCCGTCAAGTTACTTGACAATGCAGATCGGTCATTTAAAGATTTGTAAACGATGCGAGCGAAGTCGTTTCTATCAAATCCAGAGTCTTCGGCAACCTACAAAGAATCCGTACAAACTAATACAAAATTGGGGATCCTTGAAATATAAACGAGGGTTCACCACAGTAGGTCTTATTTAAAAAGATTTTGATTTCGACTTGCCTTAAATTTACAATTAAAATGCTTAGTTTATTTTTGACCAGCAGCTTAGTACATGTACCGATGACAACAGTATCCTTTTTCTTTTCGTAACTTCATAACTTGAACAGTAAACTACTATGACCCACAATATACTTTCAACTAGATATAAATTGTACATTTAAAGATAATCATTTTGTTTGAAATGGTACCTTTATGCGAAAAAATGTTCTTGTCATTCTAAAATATGGTCTATGGGGACTTATCAATTAGTAAATAAGAAGGCGAGGATCAATATAGAAGATTATTCCCTACTGGTCTTATAAATTTTGTCTGTTACGTTTTAAATACTAATTCGATTTCGTATGAGGATACCTTACATTGAAGAGGTACATAAGACTACCTTTTACAGTGTTTATGGACCAAACATTTAACATTTAAAATCAGATATCAGGAAAAACAAGGGTCTACAAAACAAGGAAAACATTGCATGGGGGTCTACGAGATAAACAAAGTTTGGGGATCACTGGTCTAAAGGGTCTTGTTACCTAAATCGTTTTCTTAGAATCGGTCTTTGTTCCGACGTCGCGCAAAAACTGCGGTCCGATCCAAAAAAAGATTAGTTGAAACACGAAAAATCTTCTCAGGTTATATAATTGTTATTTCTTTGAAGTACATCGATGTTTACTCAAGTAGATGAAATTTAAATGGCGAAATATTTTAAAAAGAGATTAGACAACAAACCAGCTCACAAACCAGCTACGAATGTATAATACTAATATCGCTCATTGGAACAAATCGAACTTCGTTCGCTAAAAAATAAAACGAAAAAATAAAATATATACACTCCTGTTTTTCACAGGTTGCTGAAAACATAAAGTTTTTTCAAATCGATGTTAAATTTGATAAATGAGAAGGTTAAACAAAATTTAAAAGAATGTAAAATGAAGAATATTAGATCATTTTATATTACTCAACTAATAAGTAATTCTATGTCAATCATCCCTATATTTAATTAGAAATATATAGTTTATGGACGGACATATCTGCAAATTATATTACAAAGACCATAGTTTACTAGTACTTATAGTACTATCCTAGTTTGCCACCTTAACAAAGTTAATCACGTGAGTTTTTTTTTTAATTTTGTTTTGAATTCCAGAAAATGATTAAATATCATTACTGATCTGCTTGCAAAAAGATTGGTTTGTAGAAATTAAACTGAGTAAGAATTTAAATTGTTGAATAATTAAAGCAAAAGTAAAAGGAACTTATTGTCCTTAATATTCATTTTAGAATAAATTTCTCAAGAGGAAAAAAATATTGCAATGATCAGAAACACATCTAACAATTAATGTCAATCTCTCCTTCATAATATATTTGTTGCTTGCCTTCTAGTATCATAAAATAGGGGTGTACTATCAATATTTAAGACTATGATATAGTTATCAGACCACATTCCTTCAACAACAACAGACCACAGATATTTCTAAAACACTTATTAATATAACACTTGACAGATTACATTAAAACCACTTAGCTTATCAATTTCTAACAACATACTGTTAAAATAAAGATATAAGAATTCCACAAAACTGATTACAATTTGTTGAACTGCTAACAAAAAAAACCCTTCAACCATTTGAGAAAAAAGGTTAGATGCACAAAAAAAGACCCAGTCAAAACACAGAATATCTTCTTGCAAATCAAAGCCTGCTATTAAAAATATTTTGGGTTGGTTTGTTTTAGTAGCCAAGGAAAGTGAGTAATGTTGTAGTAAAGTTCTTCTATAAATCTTCTGGACATGAGTTACCACCAACTCTCAAAATTAAATTAAATATAGTAAAATTATATATATTAGCATGTATAATTTTATAGAAAAATAACATTTACAGTAATTTTAACTATTCAAATTACTTTTTGTCTTCATTTGTGAACTTTCAGTAAAGATGCTAGTTGTGTGATAATTTAAAGTTATTATACTAATGTAAATGATTGTTTGATCTTTAAAAATGACTTATCAGTGACAGTAAAAAAATTGGTACAGTCATACTCATCATATATAGGCTTTATTAGTCACAGCTGGATGGAAGTTTTGGCCTACTAAACCACGCTTAGACAGGTTGGTATAAGGTTTGTTTCAAGTTTTCCTTCTCTTTGCTGTGATATTGTCTCACATATTATATTCCCTTAGTCACCTCTCACGACACCCGTGTGAAGAATCTTTATTCATAATCTGTCACTACATGAAGACTGGCACAGTAATTAAGGTATAAAAGGTGGTAGCAGATATTTAGTGAATGATAGAACAGAGGTGCATTCAAATTGCAATCCAATCCCGATCTCAAATTCCAATAGGATAACATCTATAACCCACCAATACTACAGCCGAGCACTGCTATTGTGTGTGAATCGCATTTTCAAGTAAATGATCAACCGTTTAGTAGTAACTTTAAAAATATGTGCAAATAAGTAAGTAAATAAGGTACCTTAGGAGGTTTAAATGGGTATTCTGGAGAGAAGTGGATGTCAAGGAAGAAAACACCTCCCTCATAAACTGACCCAGGTGGTCCTAGAATGGTTGACACCCATTCATACAAGTTATCTCCTTTCGGTCCCGCACTGCAATTTGGTGGAGGATCTAATGTGATCTCTGCAAGCTCCTTTTGGATTCTCTTAGCTGATGTACCTAGGGCTTTTGACATCTTGGGATTTGGTTTGTTCTCTTTTGCTTCTGGTTTATTCTCAACAACAGCTCCACTAGAGCCACCACCTCCTCTGCCACGTCCCGTTCCACTCCCTGATGAACCAGAGGCACCGGACATTATCTAAAAGCACCAAATGTGGCATGCTGCTAAACTAAATAGCTAGTGTACAAGCAATGATTATGAATTTGTTAAAAATATGGGGGTTAAGCTCCATGCTCTCATGAGTATCAATGAAATTCAGCATTGGCATTGTTCATGAGAGCAGCATGAGAACATTCTTGGAATGATGTTTCTTAAAATAAACAGGTTTAATGACACAACATTGTCATGTGCAAAAAATCTTTGAAAGTGCAATGACATGATACTGTGTAAAGAGCATTAACGAACACAATGATGGATGAAAGCATAACCAAAAAGATAATTATAGTTATATTAAAAAAACAATAAACTTTTAGTTAGAAATTAATAAATGTTGAAAATTTTTTTTATTTCAAGCATGAACATTAACACTAGAACAAAGACATTCCTAGAACTACTAAAGTGTATATTAAACAACAGAACTGAACTTAACAAATCATACTATACGCTACTGACATTTACTAAACAATACCACTTATAACAACAGTGATAAAATGTAATGGTAAAAGATTTATTTGTACCTTACGAATAACAGTCGGCCATCTTGTGGGCTGGCGTTATCCGATAATTTACAATATTTGATTCGCAAGTGACCCCAATTGAATGAAAGAATGTCTCTCGATACACAACTGATAGAATGTAAAGAAATTCATCCACAATATGTACAACTTTTGTGCAATACAATCAATGGAAACTCCCGTGTTAGATGCTCCGCACTGCAAAGCGTAAATAGGCAGCCTGTTACTTTCCGCACATTGACCGTTTAATAATATACTAATAAAGTCTAATCTACCTTTTATATGTTATAACTTGAATTGGCTGTATTCCGGCAAGATCTTCAGAGCTTGCAACGACTTCTACCACATTTCATCCATTTGTCCGTCACCCTCACCAACACAAACAACCACTGAAATTCACGGAATGCACACAAGCTCAGATAGAAACTTAATACAATACAATCAAAATTGATATTTTCAACGATATTATACTTACAGACTCACAAATAAATGTAATTGAGCTAGTTTACTTAAGAAAGTAAATAATATTAGCTGTGTAAAGGAACGAATTAGGAAAAACTACACGAAGCACAACCACTTTCGGACATTTTTTAACTTTTTAATTTTCAAGATTTGTTGCCAATAATCTGTGCAACGGACTGCCAAAAATAAAATTGCAGATTTGTTGTTCAGTTTCTACACATTAATTTGGCAATTATATTGTATATTGTTTTAATTTATTTTCAATGTAAAGTATTATAATATTAAAATTTATATTTATAAAAAACAGTATACTTTTTCAGTTCCAACAATTACCTACTACGGTTAAGGAAATTTTACCACTAGTAAACTATCAAAATGGTTACCGAGTGACATTGTTGACAAAAGGTCACGTTTCGGCCAAGAATACTTGCATTGCATCTATTACAAGCATCAAACTTTGTCCTTTTTCTTCTTGTTGTGGTGTACGATAAGGGATGGACTAAGAATGTCGAACTGCGATGAATATTAAAAGACAATTTAAAACACGATATTCGAAAATATCTATAAAACTAAAAAAATATTTCACACTATTTCAGAAAAGAAGGAGAATACAATAAAACCTATAGTTTATTAAAATTAAAAAACGAGAACGCTTTACAGTACTCATATTTGATGTGGAAAATCTGACATCCGACAACGCTGGCATTCATTGCTTCTTCAAGTATTGTCATTTCACACCTTCAAACATATTGACCAAATCTCTCCTACAGATCACAATAATATTTTTACAGATATCTGATACACAAGGCTTTCTAGCTTCAAATTAAGTAGTATGTAGTTGTATAGTATATATAGTATGAAGTAAATAGGTAAGTAGTATATATATAGTAGTATGAAACCCATATTGACAGATATAGTATTATGTCCTTTTTTGTAAATACATGTATAGAATAGAAAACTCCCAAACTCTGAAACAAATATTTGCAGATCACGTAAATATTTAAACAGCCATGCTCATAGTTTGTGTGGAGACGAATTGAGAATACAGAATGTCACCTTCTCTATATATATATAAGTTCTTTCCACGCTTTGAGTCGCTCAATAAAATTTTATTTTTTTTATTTATATTCTTACCATTTGATTTATTAAATGTTAATAAGTATACAAAATTGAAGTCAAAACTTTAAATTAATATTAATGCGTCAAGTGATATTTTTCGAACCTTGACATTTCGAGTTTTTGACATCCCTATTTCACACTGTCACTCATCGCAAAGCGAATGTATGTTTACTAGACGTCATATATTGTAACTAATTTTTTAATAAACTAGAATCAAAAAATATTCTTTTAGATTTTACAGTGAGTCAAAAATAGTCTAACAATATGGGTAAACGACAACATCAAAAGGATAAAATGTGAGATTATATTAATGTTTTTGAAACAACTATAGTCTTTCCTTTGGACGTGCATATTTTTATTATTTTACATGTATTCAGGTACTTAACGTACACAGAGTGGACTACGTTGTATGGAGGTAAAAGGTCTGGTACAGCTAAGGAGGAAGACACCAGTTTTAAGCGTTTACCATACGATCATTGCTGCTTATGCCTTCAGCCTTTTGACGACCCTTATTGTGATGCTGAGGGTAATATATTCGAATTACAAGCTGTAATACAGTTTCTGAAGAAATTTAAAGTCAATCCTGTTACGGGTAAGGTAAGAAACCTTCATAGATCTGTCAATAAACAACTATGCTTTGTGAATATGGTTAGGAAAAGTGAACAGCAAGATACAAAGTTTATTGGGCTATTAAAAAATGTGCCCACTCTACGGAAGACCATTTTATTAGTTGCTATATCATATTTGCTTAATGACACTTATAATTCAAAACCATTTGAAGAATGATCACTATTTCTGCAAATTCAATAAAGTCTTAGGTTATTTTGATATTTTTATTGATAAATTAATTTTAAAATATTTCTAAAATTTAACCTAGAATCTATTTTCTTTTAGAAATTGGAAATAAAATCTTTAACAAAATTAAATTTCTTCAAAAACGCACAAGAAGATTACCATTGTCCTGTACTATTTAAGTCGTTTACTAAGAATTCTCATATTGTTGCCATCAAAACCAGCGGTAATGTTTACTCATACGAAGCTGTTGAACAACTCAACATCAAGGGGAAAAACTGGAAGGACCTTATTAATGACACACCATTTGTGAGGAATGATATCATTACAATACAAGACCCTCATAACTTGCAGAAATTCAATATATCAACATTCCATCATGTGAAAAATAATTTAAGAGTGGAGACTGAAGGTATTTATTTATTTTGTAATAAGAAGTATATATTTATTATGTTCCTTAAGTTAAGTTTTACACCCTAAAAATAGTGGACATCATCTTGCCCACATTCTGCCACAAATCATGTAAATATATAGTTTTTTGTTGTATATAGTGACTTATTTGCCATACAATTATTAAAAAGGTTACAATACCTTCTATTTATCAACATTTTGATCTGGTTATACTGCTTATGGTCACAGTAGACTTATATATAAGTTAGCAGCTATGCAACAAAAACAATATATATCTTGCCAAAGTCTTAAAACAGTCATATAAATACATCCATACATACTGACTACTGGTAATTTTTAAAAATTTCATCCAAATTTACTGATTTTATCAACTTACTTTATCAATTAACTCTTCTTGGTTTACAGATAATTCACTAATGAATTTAAAATAATTAACAAAAAATAAAATGAAAAAAAAAAACAAACATTTCAGTCACTTTTTCATTTATACCAGTCTTAATTCAGGCTCTCATTGTATATGACAAGTATCAAAATTGTATATAACAAGTAACTCTCTCTCTAAACTCATTATATGAAAAGTAACTCTCTCTCTATTTTTTAAAAAAATGTTTATAAAAAGTATCAAAATTGTTATCTACCTTTTATGCTGAGAAGCCCATAGCAGTACAACTTATAACTTTACAACTAATATGCTGATAACTTTATTTTATTCCATTTATATTTCATATATATTTGAAAGCAGGCTTTGGTCTACTATACTACACTGGTCAGATATTTTGGTAAAGGATTTTGTTTCAAGTTTTCTTTGTGCAGTGATCTTGTTCTGTATTATTTGCACCCTTAATTGCCTCTCAAACCCATTAGCCCGTTAAGTATGAAAAATAACAATCTTAATTGGGTTTGGTGTGTCAATGATGTGGGTGTCCCCACATCATAATCATCATCATGTCCCTAATATAAACAAGAAACTACTATGTCCTCACTAGTATAGCTTTAATTTTGACTGATATGGTGGTCCACCATGGTTTGGTCTATGTATAATATGTTTGTATTTACAAGAAAAAGTATATATGTAACCTTTAGTCAGTCAGTTTCTATCAGACAATCTAACTTTCATAGTACAAGCTCTGTTTAGTTTGAAACTAGACAGTGTTGGATGTCAAACATTCAAAAATATTATGTACAAATATTTCTTGTGTATGTCTACAAATGTCTTAATCGTATTCACATTTACATTTTACAGAAGAAATAGCCCTAAGAAAAGATCCCCATGCAAGACTTAAACATGTATCAGCGGAAACAAAAGACATTCTTGAAGAATTGGAAAAAGGGTACAAAGCTCCAGAGAAAACGGAAGTTAAGAAAGAGGTGAGTTTTCCTAAAAAATGTCTATTTAAAATTAGAAAAAATAGTCATATGTTTGTGTTAATTTTTGAGTAAATGTACTTTGTCAATGGTTTATATTGACGTTTCACTTCTGCCAGAGATTTTTCTGCCCTTTCTTCTATTATTTATTGATTGTTAAAATAACTTTTACAAACAAAAGATTTTTGCCAAGAAAGAAAAGAAAGGAGTGCTCTGCATTCTTTTGTTGCCAACAAAAAGGTGTCTAAAAAGGCGCGTTTAGCTGTCCACGATGCTGTAGAGATGCGTTCCCTTAGAAGTATGTGTGGTATGATTGTTAATGACAGAGTCAGGAATGTAATGAGAAGAGAACATTGCGGATTGAAAGAGGATATAGTGACAAGGATTGAAAAGAGCATGCTTCGACGGCTTCTCCACGTAGAGAGGATGGATGATAGAAGACTCAAGAAAAAAAATTATAGAGCAAATGTGTGTGGAAGAAGTTGTCCACAGCGAACATTTACCGGCCATATTGGTAATGTTCTGAAGAAACCCACAAGCATGCATGGAGCGATTGTTAAATGTGTGACGAAGCAAAAGAGGTGTGTCAGGACCGTAGTAAATAGAGATCAATTGTCTCTGCCTACACACTAGGAAATAGGTGTACTTTTATGTTATTATTTTTGCCAATAGCTGTGATGCTGTACCTTTTTTAATTCAACTTTTTACAGGATGTATTAGAAGTATTTCAATGTTGAATATTGCAGTACTGTTTTGGCTGAATAGTCTCATAGATTAACGTATTACATTATAACTCCAGGTTGCAGATAAATTTAATGCAGCCCATTACTCAACCGGTATGGTGGCTGCCAGTTTCACATCTACTGCTATGGTGCCAGAGACAATTCACGAAGCCGCAATTATATGCGAGGATGAAGTTAAATATGACAGAGTGAAGAAAAAAGGTGAGTTATAAATAAATGTTGGATAATTATTATCATACCATGTATCACACATACATTATTTGAAACTACAAGAATTGTTCATTCCTTCTTTTAAAAGTTCAATGTGAAAGAATTGATAAGTCAAGTTAAATAGCGTAGACCATTGATATCTATTTAGTACAAGACCAGTTGTCGTGGAAACGGGCTTAGAGAAAGCTTATATTCAGCAGGCGCAGCATGGGGGCCTCACTGCAGCTATTGTAGGATATCTCTGATCTCTCGCTACGTCATACACTCTATGGCCGGTAGCGACAGGTGTTTTACCGCAGTCACAACCTTCTACGAAGTCGTCATGAAGACTCGGGAGGACAATCTTACCCAATTCGCCGCCGGCGTACCGGGCAAGCGCTTACGGGACGGGTTTTCCCTTTCATCCGCTACAGTGGCCAACCGCGAGGAGGCGACGTCCACGTGTGCCATACGTCACCTAAATAGAGAGTTTACTCGCTGACGGTGTCCACGTCAGAGCGGACGAGCCTGGGAGGAATCCAGATGGCTTAATAACAGCAGTTCTCGGATCACTTCCATTCCAGGCGCAGATTGGCACACCGTGAAGTTTTAGTCAGTCCGATTCTGACGCGCCATCCCGCCGCAAACCTCGGTGAGGTCCGTGGTGGTTTCCACACGTAAAAAAAGAAAGCCTATGTTCAACAGTGGGTGTCTTGTGGCTGAGATTATGATGATGATGTTTCTTTGTAGGGTAAAATAATACCGAGTACATGTCCGTGTGGTGACGGATTAAGAATACATAGTGTTACCACCTCTATTCATCCCGTGGGTGTCGTAACAGGTGACTAAGGGAACAAAATATGCAAGACAACTTCATTACAAAGAGAAGGAAAACTTGAAACAAACCCTATTCCAAACCGTCTGACCAGCGTGGTATAGTGGGCCAAAACCTCCTTGCTAAGGAGAGGCCTATGTCCAGTAGTGGACTGTAAAAGGCTGTTGATGATGATGATAACATTGGTTAAATATACATTATAGATCCTCTGGTTGAAAAGAAATAGTCACAAAGATTTTTTATTTCTGAAAACTCGTAATTAAGAACTGTATCATCATGGAGTTGAAGTTTGAGGATATTTCTTTTTTTTTTACTGCCCAGACCAGTATAATTTTTATATGTAGTCTTATAAGTAATTTTTAAACTTCTAACCCATATTTATTTTTTAAAAGTTAACTATATACATCGATACATTAATTTTTAATTACTCAAAAGTGCACGATTTTGCGCTCACGAAATTTTCTTGAAAATGCTTAATGTAGATACAAAAAATAACAGTTTAACGTATAGCAAAGCAAAATAAATATTGTGTATGTTTCTGCAGGTTATGTGAGATTAGTAACAAACCTTGGCCCGTTGAACTTCGAGTTATATTGCGATATGACGCCGAGAACGTGTGACAACTTTATAAGGCATTGCAACAGTGGATACTACAATGGCACCAAATTCCATAGATCTATACGTAACTTTATGGTAAGCAATTTTAGCCATCATTTTATTGTAGGGAATACGCTTTGTCTTCAAAGTGTGTGTGTATTTTATTTTTTTCTACTACTTTGCATAGTCGACCGACTATGCAATTCTCATATTGTACAGAATATAACCTACTTAATTAGATATTTGCCACTGTAGTAGAAAAAGATTATAAAAAAAAGGAAATAATGGATAAAAAGATAGAGATAAGAAATAATAGAAATAGAATTACAGAAAAAAAAAGTATATATATAAATAATAAAAACTCACATGTAACCTTAGTCAGCAATAAAGATTTGGATTTTTATACATATAATAATTGTAAGAGGTCTATGTTTGCACATTAAAAATATTGAAGAAAAACTATTAAACTAAACGGAAAGGTATCGGAACTCAAAATAACAGTGTCTAGAGTTTTTAACTGTTTCTCTTTGTGTTTGTGCGCGCTAATCTCAGACGTGGCTTAACCGATTTGGTATACGGCACTCTTATGTATTTTGATTTTCTCTCAGCATTTAGTGTTTGTATTTTTTTTCAATCGATTGATAAACAAAAAGTTATTTCGGTTCAAAAAATCAACGTATACGTGGACGGAACCGCAGTTAAAAACTAAAAAGTAACAAATATAAAGGTTTTAGAATAAAGTAATGAAATCATTAAAATTGATAAAATCGTGACATGACGATGTTTATAAATTTGCACCTACTTATAGAAATACTCTGTAATAAGAAATATATATTATTTCCTTGCTCTGGTCCAATTATTTGTTGTTTTTACGTGATTACATCGTTATATATTGCAACACCTTTTCATTGCTACATAATACTTATACACATCAGCGCCGCCAGAATTCTTCTCAGTCAGTCAATTCTTCTCATTTATTAATCACCCATAAAATTTGTGCGTCTTTGGTAAAACACTGGCAGTTTATTGGTGCCCTTCTTGAACAAATCAGTTAGACTAGAGACAATTCTTCAAAGGCATTTTGTACTGTCTCACGGGTAACACTACACACCCGCTGCCGTAGTCTAATAAAGAAAAATGTATATTTACTATGTATTTTCTTTTCTGGCAGTGACAAGTGCACTTTACACCCCCTCTCTCGGCGCCCATACGTATATAATTTCTTATTTCATTATTTCAGATACAAGGTGGTGATCCAACAGGCACAGGGTTAGGTGGCGAGTCCGTTTGGAAAAAACCCTTTGAAGATGAAATTAAACCGAATTTGCATCACTCAGGTCGTGGAGTTCTGTCTATGGCCAATTCTGGACCAAACACTAATGGTTCACAGTTGTAAGTAGGGTGCTATACCTGGTTTTCTTTTTTTAATATGATTATGACTTGTTCTTTCGTTAAAGTAATAATTTAAAAACTTAAGTAAAAATAAATAAATACAAAAAAAAACTGCATTAAAAATTACTAATAATAATTTTTAATGTAATTTCAGACTGTTTTTTTCTCTTACAGTTAATTAACTTTGAATAAAAACTGAAAAGAAACAAAAATAAGTTCACTCCAGTGCCGAAAGCAATTTATATACTTTTTGTAGTGGTCAAAATAATTTCCATATCAATAAACACATAAAATAAAACAAACAATAAATTCTAGTAGGGGTACATATCTATATTGCATAAATATTAAAAAAAAAACTTTAAACTATACCGTCTCAGTCGTCATGTTGGTATTTTTTTCGAATCTAACGATATTTAAATTAAATAAATCCGTGCAGCGATTTGGAAAAAATAGGTAATTAAAAATGTTACACGCCAACATACACGCAAGATACGCGCAAAAACATAACCCTTCCTTTGCAGTCGGGTATTACTTATAATCTTTGAAACTAGCAGTAATAGTGAAATTATTGTTCGCGTATAGGGTATGCGTATTATACATAGTATATATGAGAATATTTATTGCAAAAAGCCTCTCCACTATGAGTTGCTTAGGAGTGGAGCACCCTCAACTAAAAGTCTTATATCAACATCTATAATTCAGGACTAACATTCAGGACAATTTAAATAGCTTATAATACATATTATATTACAGTTTCATCACATTCCGCTCGTGCAAACAGCTTGATGGTAAACACACGATATTCGGCAAATTGGTCGGTGGCATGGATACCTTAACCACCATGGAACAAATAGAGGTTGACAATAAAGACCGGCCGATACACGACATCGTAATTGAAGTAGCTCAAGTGTTCGTTGATCCGTTCGGTGAGGCAGAAGAACAGGTACACATGAATTCTTGTTTTAATTTTTTATTGTCTATCTATGATACTGAGAAATACTGTATAGGTGTTACCTCCTTTCTAAGAAGAAGTTTTTGTCCAGCTGTGTGTTAAAGGCTTTTGATGGATGATGTGTAATTTAAATTCTACCACTGAAACAGCAGACAAAAACAACTAATATTTCCTACCATTGGGTATTCTTTTTTTGTGCTACTTGATACCTACGTACATACCTTTGAATTTACTTTTGAAGAAACTGAAGTGAATAATTAAATTTTAAAATGAGCCTTAAAGTTAAAATGTATTTTTTTTGTTTTTAGCTGGTAAAGGAAAGAACAGAAGAATTAAAAAGGAAAGCCGAATTGGAAGGTGCAAGTGTGAAACCGAAAAAAGCCCAACAACCATTAAAAGTATTTAGAACTGGCGTAGGCAAATACCTCAATTTACAAGAACTATCTACAACCAGTAAACCTCAAGCAAAAGCACAAGAAGTGCCCGCTAAAAAAGCTAGAAAGGAGGGCAGAAGTTTTGGTGGTTTTGACAACTGGTAACATCAGTATATTCATGTTTTGTATGTTAATGTAATTAATAGTTATAAATTATACTTTATTTTTAAGATTCGATTCGTTTAATTTATCCTCACTCTAATAATATTTATTCCATGTAATAATGGATTAAGAATACGTAGTGTTACCATTCCTATTCATCCCATAGGTGTCGTAAGAGACGATTGAGACTGCAAACTGCAAAAAGAAACAGAAACTTGAAACAGATCCTACACGAACCCGTCTGGCCAGCGCGGTAAAGTAGGCCAAAAGCTCCTGTCTGAGATGTAGCCTATGTCCAGAGATTGATGATGATTAAGGCTAATGGTAGTTTTATAACTTTTAGTACATTTTTCTCTGTAAATTTTTGAGAAAGTAATGTGCTTGATAGAAAAGAGAAATCAATAAATAGGTGTAACTGTTGACCTATTGTTTATACTTAACAACAGGTGTAACTGAAAACAACTTCCACTCCAAGGCTTCTTTTGGTGTGATTAATAAAACTTCTTTAATGTGTTGAATTGAATTGAATGAATTCTTAGTAAGAATGTGTCTATGTTTCCACAATATAGTTAATAATAATAAAGAGATTACAATATTTTACGAGTCAAATGTGCAAAAAGTCATTTATTTCAGAAAACTAGCAATGAGTCATTTGTCAGGGTCTAAAGTTAAAATGCATTATTACTCTTCTTGTAAACTTTTACAGTTAAATGCCAAACTAACAATACTGTATAAAGTATTTACTTTTATTTAATACCTATTGAAATATTGATCCTTAGTACACTTATACCTATATACTTTGAAACGATCATTCGAGTTTGTACATAATTTCCGTTATTAAACTATAATATTTGGCTTTATGAATATACTAAAGAAAATATAATGTCTATTGCATTTAAAAGTGGCACATTTTCGAAAATTTAACACTAACTTCACAATCATAGAGCCATTTTAATAGTATTGACATTTGCAATATTATTATATATGTAGTTGTCAAACATGCATTAGAATTGTCTAAAGGTCTTAAGCCATCTTCATTATTTTCATATCAAATCAACCTATCGCTGTCCACTGCTGAACGAAGGCTTTCCCCTAGGAGCACCAACCATCCTGGTCTTGGGCAATCCACATCTATCCGCTGCCAGCTATTTTCTTCAAGTCCTCGGTCTATCGCGCCGCAGGGCACCCTACACTACGTTTGCCCACTCTAGCACACTTCGTCTCCAGCGACCATCGGTTCGTCTGGAGACCTACCTGGCCCACTTCCACTTCAGCGTGCTGTTTCTCCGTGCGATATTAGTTACTCCTGTTCTCTATCGAATAACGTCATTACGATTTTTATCAGGCAGAGAAACCCCCGCATCGCACGCTGAGCTACTTTGAAGTTCATTATAACTTAAGTCAAACTGTATATATTTCTATTTATGAATCAAATAAAAGACCAAAATCACTGTTTTACTAATTTATTATTTTATAAAGTCAAATAAGAATAAAGTACAGACATAATCATTTAACCCTTTATTTTGACTGCCAAGGAGTTTTAACTTGCAGTGGATAGACATCCTTGGCGGTCAAAAGGTTAACTAAACTATTTCATATTTATGCCATTCATCATCACCATCATCAACAGCTATTAATAGCCTAGTATTCGACATAAACCTCTCCGTCGAAACAAGGTATTCAATAAAGCGACTAAACCATTAAATATTTATACCACTAACTGCTTCAAAAATATAAGCAAAAAGTTTTATATCCATTTAAGTTTTTAAAACTACACCAAATCACTGGTAAGTTTTTGATTGACTTTTCAGATAAAATTATTTAACTAAATGTTAAAATATTTCATAAATAACTTTTATCATACATTAGCTCTACATTATAAAATCTCTTGAACATCTGTTTAAATATACACATACCTAAACCCAATACAACATTAAGTACATAATATCATATATCTATAATAATTAATAATTACATGGTGCAATAATTACTTTCTAAAGTAAATAATTATCATTTTAAGTCTTCTTTAACATAATATGTTTAAGTAAAAGCTTCCCGACTATTCAAAGTGCCTATCATATCTAACTATCCATCGTAAGAAATTTATAAACAACACTTCAAACTTTGAATAGCAATCTGGATATGAAGAAGCAAGCCCTTCCTATTAAATTTATACATCAACAATAAATGTATGTATGCCCATCTTGGGCCATGTGGACAATTATAGTTATGAGTTTAATTCTAACAACTGCTTAGTTGCAAACTCAGTCTGATATTAGATTAATGACCAAGGACCAGTTGTGAATGTAAATTATCTTGATTAGTTAACTTTCTCTTAGAAAATAATTTAAACAACATAATTTTAGATGCAAATCCAACATTAACAGCTTTAAGTAAAATGTTTTAGGAGGTTGATAAAACTATTATGGGCGCTTAGAAATTTCAAAATATATAAATTTAGTAACATAGTTATTCATAGCAACAGTGCCATAGAGTACTGAAATCTATCAAAAGAAGCTAGAATCTTCAAGTTGTCAAACCAACGTAGTAAGTAGTATCTTATCATATTCACCCTTCTTTTCATTTTCAATCTTGTTGCTGGATAACTTCACATCATTACATAGTTGCATTCTTGACTATAAATGTGTTTAGTTGTAGTTTTGACGTCGTCTTGCAGTTCTCTGCTTGTCAAACCTCATTTCCATCTCTTCTAGCACCTTAGGGGTGTATCTCACCACCAATTTTACTGAACCAACAGCTTGCTTCAGTAACTCAACAGCTTTTTCGTGATTCTCTCCTTCCACTGATACTCCATTTACTGACAACAGCTGGTCACCTCTTTTTAAACCTCCATGTCGATCGGCCACGCCGCCAGGTATTATTCTAGAAATATAAATGGGGGAATTTTGCTCTTTACCACCCATTACGTTAAAGCCTAAGCCTTCTTCGGTCTTAGGAAGCTCGACGACTCTCGGATGTGCGTGGCCTTCTGCAGCAGCAAAAGCAGCCACAGTTGCTTTGGCTGTAGCCGAAGCTCGTATATCAGCAGAGCCTTGGATATCAACTGTTTCGTATACATGCTCGTATACTTCACGAACAGCATTCAAGAAGTCACTTTGAAGAACTTTCTGTAGCGCTGCAAGTTTAGTAGCAGGAACTTCGCCACTTTGTTGAAGTTTTTCAAGCAATTCAATAGCTCGTTTTATGTCCCTGGCCAAAGTAAGCTGCTCACCTGAACTGCTCATTTTGATTTATTCGTTTAATTAAGTTACAGGTCCAAGAAACTTGGGCGTATCATTAATAATATGACAATAATCAAAGTGAATCGATACAGCACCAGTATACAGCAAGTTATTGAAATAACGTTCGAATACTATCTCTTCCAAAAATAGTTATGCTTAAGAAGAGTATTGTTTCTTGATAATGACCACATTTAAAATAATAAAATCATACTTATGAATCCTAAAAAAAGTATAAATATGTAATATTAAATTAGGTAAATTATATTTCTAGTCTAAGTAATTTTTTTGTTTTAAGAGTTTGATAAGCTCGTTTTAGCAAATACTTTCAGAACGATTCTTACTTGATAATACTTGACGTATATGACGTTATTTAAACAAAACACATTTCGTGATTGTCTTTGTTCAAAAACTGCACAAGTTGTTTAAATAACTAAATCAATAAAATGAATATCGCTAAAATCTACACTTGACAATCAAAATTTTTTGTAATATTATTTTTAGTAAATCTTTTAAAAATGAATAATATTCTACATCAGTGCCCATATTCTGTTTCATTTATCGTTCTGAAATATCGAATGTTGACTAACTGTTTTGACATTTTCTCAGGTGTACCAACATAACAACAATAATGCTAAATATCTAAATTGCCGTAATTGGGCACTAATTTTCAAGTTTTTATTTGCAGTGTTATTGTAGTATTTTGCTACTTATATTGTTTAAACTTTATTTAATCCATATTTTTACAGAATACGTGTAGTGTAAGTGAACAGTGAGACTTTTTATAACAGAAACAATGGATGATTTGGGTAAGTTTAGTCTTATCATAACCTGTTAGCCTTCTGAGTAAACGAAATGACGTGTTCTGCTAAAATAAACTTGTTAATTTGCATATTTTGCGCCTGACCTGGCCTTTTAACGTTGTATAGCCGATTGCACTCAAGCGAAGCTGCAATATTTTGGAACATATGTAGCGATAACGTGTTATAATTTTTTTATATTATCCTTTCTAATGGTTTGTTTATTTTTTAAATATGAGAAATGTTTAACATGCTCATTGATTTGTTTAATAGTTGTCTATTAAACAAACTTTAGCCTCTTAAATACTTTCATGTAGAGTTGGATAACACAGCTATTATTTACTTTTTGTTATCTAAAAAGATAAAGTACTATTGATATAAATTAATGTCAATGACCGGTATTTTTTTCACAGTTCTATCTCTATTTCTATCAATATTAAAAAAAGAGACTATTTCAATATATTTTTTTAAATATTACACTATGTATCATATATTTTTTAATAACATAAGGTAAGGGATGTGTCATCACTATGGGCATAGTATATCAGCTTGTTAAATATAAACATAAGTAAAATTCCTCAATATACCTATGTAATTGGTGACTTGTTAGTCTTTAGTCTCTGACTCATGTGATTGTTATGTTCTGGTTATTGCATTACGCCTCCTTACACATACCATAAACGCGGTTTTAATTATAAACATCTTCTAATTTGGTTAGCTCAAAAGCTTTTGGGATAATTGTTAGATTGTTCTATGTGTGAAGTATGAAGCACAAACTCTCACTTTGCTACCTATAATTATTTTAGCCCCTTCGTGGAGGTAATTCGATGGTAAATTTAAACTATTAAATTCAAAATATTACAAAGGAAATGGATCATTAATGCTTACCTAATCTAAGCTAAATTGTTCTGAATTAATTTCTGCAATCTTTTTATATTAAGATCTACAATTACTGTAATTGGATCAACTCTGAATAGTGTTATGCAAATGTTTTTTGCTATTTATTTGATCTCTAGACTATTTATACACATTGATAATGATTTTTATATCATGCCAGAAACAAAAGCTGTGTTGTACGTAAAATGTTGTAAATTAATTATGAATGTTTTAATACTTATGATTCTGATTGTTGCAAATATTTTTAACAACCAATTTTAAAAGGCTTAGCAATTATATTTCAATGAATGAAACAGATAGATCCAAACCAATTTCTTCTGCTGTTGAAGTGAGGTTCTCTCACTGCATCATATTGCTCATCTGTGAGGTATAAATATAAAAAGAAGCAATGGCTATACAATAGATAATAATAAGTTTTTTCTGACTTTTATGCTGCTGCTATAGTACACTGTATATTGGCTGACCTGTGTAACTTCATGTTTGTATCTAAAAAAGGAATAAATTTTCCTATTTTCACAATTGCAACATTTTTCATTGATGCTTGACTCCTATTGGATTGTGCTGTATAAAGTGAATGGTTTGAAGGACATCTAGATCTCATACATTCAATAGATATTATATCAAATATATTCAATAACTGGCTTGCATATGGTTTTCTGTCAGGTCTGAATACAATAATCTTTACTTCTTTATAACAATGTGGTGCAGACTAGAATACAGCATCATCACTGAATCAGTATTAATTATATTGCTCCATTTAATATTTTACTGCCAATATTGGATGTTATGACTAATTTACGTAAACTTTTATTATAGACAGAACTTGTTTATTGGAATGTTGTTTATCAAGCTAAAATAACAAATTATTAAGCTAGTAATAAAATATAATTTTATTACATCTTGACATTCTTGACCATAACTACCTATATACTTTTACTAGCTGCTGCCCGCGGCGTCGTCTGCGTGTACGACGTGCGCTCTACAGCACAAAACATACCTAAGATGCCAGTGTGGCTATAGCATTATAATTAAACAACTTTTAAATAGCATTAAAATATAATTATACTTTTTTTTGCAAGCGAAGCAAGTGAAGAGAGTTATATGGGTATCCTGCAGAGTTCAGTCATAAGATGTGACTGAAGGAAATAGAGAAATAGGAATATATTTCAGGACACAAAAGAGTAAAAATGTGTGGGGTGCATTTTACTGCGATTCATAACTATCCTCTCATAGATAGTTGCCAATAGAATGATTGTAATATTTAAAATATCGGGCACCTCACGATTTTTACTCTGAATTGAATTATTCTGTTAATAACTTAAATTTTATTATAATTTTATTTCGAGGCGATCCACTATGATTGATTGTTCGATCTTCTACTACTGTAATATTAGACTCTTTGTCATTAAAGATTATTTTCTAGTTTTTAGTTCGATTAGCAATAAAAGCGTGTTTTTTTAGTTTTTTCACCTATTATTTATTTTTCATTTTTTAGTCTGTGACAAACTCATAAATCTATTATCAAATTATTGCATTGTCATCGGTCCTTGAGACGTGTGCAAAGTTTCAAGTTGATCAGATTTTTATAAACCGGTGAAAATTAAGCTCAAAGATTCCGTTACATACATACATAGATACAACCCAAGCTAATAAAAGCGTGTTAAAAATAAAGATTCACGGCTCCTCCTCCGTAGGTGATAGCGTGATATTATGTAGCCTATATGTTGACCCGACCTGAAGGATTAAGAATACATAGTGCCATCACCCCTATTCATCCCATGGGTGTCGTAAGAGCCGACTACGGGAACAAACTAAACAGGAATATATGACAGCAAAAAGTCTTGCACCAACCCATCTGGCCAGTGTGGTCTAGTAGATCAAAACCTTTACTATGACTATGACTATTAAAGGCTGATGATGGTGAAGATGACGTTTTTTTTTATGATTATTATTTTCACGTCATTAATTGAAAGAAACAAATAATAGTATAAAAGCATCTATTTTAATTTTTGTATTTTTATAAACCTGTGACACTTTTGACACGTTAAACACCAAAATTCATTTAGTTATTTAAGTTTTGAGCTACAGAGCCTGTCAAAGGAATAAGTGCCTCTCCTTTTGCGCAGTCGGGTAAAAACATACAAACTTACCCAAAATAAATTTAATATACCTATTTATCTAATTACATAGACTGCCTCGTTCGTCTAGCGGTTAGCATATGCTATTGCCGATCAAGAGGTTTCGGATTCGATACCGGGTCGGGCCAGAAAAATGTCACTGAGTTTTTCTAATTATAAAAATGTTTAATAACAGCCCAGAGTTTTAAAGTTGAAATTGAATCTTAACCCCTGTGCCTCGAAGAGTACGTAAAGCATCTGATTTTTCCCGGTTCCGTCCCGTTCCACCGAATTGTTAGTGAGGGAACAGAGAGTGCACTTGTATTGGCGCACACATTGTGCACTATAATATCTCCTACATAGTAGGCTGGTTTCCGTTGAGAACATCATCATACCTATTTACTAAAACACTTAAATCTTGCAGGCTATCTAACAATAGCTTTTATGAGATTGGTAGGCGAGTTATCTACGTGGGTGGTGGTCATTAATCAATATAAACTGATGGGGTGTCATCAAGAGTAATTTTCTACCGCCATTAGTGACTAAGCTGTATAGGTGAAACTGTAAAAAGTAACTATGTAGCACACTTACTTATACACAGTTTTTTATATGATAGAGGGGACAAACAAAGAGATGTGTCATGGAAAGTGACTACCACTGCTCATGAAAGTTTTCAACTCATTAATCGTAAGTGCGTTGCGCCCAAAAAGAGAACGCGATCTTCTTGAAGGTCGTAGCGGTCCGGAAATACCGCAGACAGCACTTACTCGGTAGTTAAAATAACTATTAGAAAACCTAGGACCTATCTTCATTATTGAAACGTCACGAAGTCATTATCAGTTGTTCGTGATGAATTTTCTTAAGATTAAATGGTTAAGGGAAATAATAGAGTATCTTATCAATCTTCGGTTGTATTTAAGGGTAGGTGTATTTAACAACAACAAATAAAAATTAAGACAAATTAAGTTACAACATCTCTAACACCAACATCCGTCATGTTGTTTAGGCTGCAGAAGCAAAGAAATATACATGCATCAAAAATGTAACTCATTGTGCGAAGTCGGGTAAAAAAATACAAACTAAACCAAAATAAATGGTACACGTTACTAAAAGATTTAAACCTTGCAGGCTATCTGATTATAATAGTTTTTATGAGATGGCAAGGTGAGTTAATTAATTGTCTCTGTCTACCCCTCTGGGAAATAGACGTGACTTTATGTATGTATTTTTGAATTTACATCATTATGTCTGTTCGTTTTTGTGGTTATTAAGCGACTCACATTAGCTTGTTTCGTCACTTATGTACGTACGATTCATCCGATTGCTATGCGAGTTAAAATAAAACAGTTATGACTTTAAAAATCCACAATGAGAAATGAATTAAAGTACGGCTGGCGCATTGACTATAGCAAATCTATTCGTTAAAAAATACATAGAGTATTTTGCCGAAACTGAAAATCCAGGCTCTCACTGCAGGTAACTGAGTTCTCCTTGAGTAAGATATTTTATTGATACTTGTTTGTTTGAGAATGTAATATAACGCATAGCGTAACGTAGTGCTGCATGTTTACAAAACAGAGTATGAAACATACAATATTTTTAAATAATAAAATAGTGTTGTACTAATAAACTTTTGTGTAATAATAATATTTGGTATTTATTCGAGAGATAACGTAAAATGAAGTATCAAGTCATTTTATGTACAAAAGAACTGTTAAAACACAAGTTCACTTCTGCCCTTCTCAAAGATGACACCTCAAACAGTAATGGCTTTTTTTGTTCCATGACTTTAGCGTATAATATTGTAACAGTGCATTCATTGTATCATAGCATAATTTCCATTAAAAACCAATTGACTTTAAGTGGTTGAGCCATATCTTAACAAGCTATGATATACTCTAACTCTTATTCCTACACATTCTAAAAATACATCTACCAGTAGGATTAATTAGACAGTAGAGGAGCATCTGAAGGGAATGTGAGAAATCTGTTATGTGTCGGTATGGAATGTCTATATCTACTGACATTTGAATAAATTCGTTTGAATTGGAATCGAGCGATAGAACGAAAATAATCGATTACCTTATGAGAGTACAACAATAAATATAACAATTTCAATGGACATGAAATGTGTCAATTCTTTATTAAGTGTCCTACAGATTTTTTATGCTGGTATTTATGATATAAAATCGGTGACTGTAGCAGCGATCAAAATGATATGCATACTTTTTATTCAAAATTTGGTCGCTAGTCCTGTATACTCTAATCATCCAAAATTATTACGTTGTTTTCACTCACATAACACAAATGAATTTTACACGCACGACACGCAATATTACTCTTTAATGTGTCGTTAGAGCCTGCCTTCCCAGTTAATCTAATTAGTCGTAATGCACCGTGGGGATCGTAACAGGACACACCTATGCCGAATGGATTAGATCCACGTTACAAATAATTAAAGGAATTTAGTGTTCTTCGCAATAGTAATTAAATAATTATCAGAGTTTTTTTGTAATATAAAAATAAGAACCTGACACAATTTGTTCTGGGTAAGATTTGAACGCCCACAACCTGTGACGTCACAATCAGAATCACATACCACTATACTAAGGGACCGGTAACAACACTATTTTGTGGTTTCTTTAAAAATAACCGATTATGTTCGTGGCAGCGTTTTCTTGAATATTTCAAGTAAAGCCTATCGGTAGAGTAAAATTCAAATGTACATACATATGTTTAAATTTATCTAAACACTGGAACCCATTGTTGCCCATCTTAGTAATGAGGACTGAATGAATAATTTGTTACTTTAACCTGAATACTCAGCACACAATTGTCACATCGATACAACTAGGTCACTGATATGTCTTATTACATAAAAAAAAATAGTCTATGTGTACAGCGCTTATCTACACATACAAATAAAACGGATTATCCTACTAATTGACAATGTGACCTCTCTTACATAACGCTTATAGGCGATTAGCTGGTAACTTGAAACCATTGAATGCTTATAAGCGTACTTGTTAGGTATCTAAATCAATTTTTGCTAATTTGTAAGTTGATCTTATCTGATTGGCTTTAGCAACCCCAATCGTTATTGAATCGAATTATAATAATAATAACAACACGGCGGTCTGATCCCAAACTAAGCAGAGCCTGTAACGACCAGACTGCTGTTTTTTTTTTTTTATACCACGACGGTGGCAAACAAGCATACGGCCCACCTGATGGTAAGCGGCTACCGCAGCCTATAGACGCCTGCGACACCAGGGGCATCACGTGCGCGTTGCCGACCCTTCAAAAACCTATTTACCCCCTTCTTGAAGAACCCCATGCTGTAGTTTCCATCGAAAACCGTGGCAGGGAGCTCATTCCATAACGGGATTGTTCGCGGAAGAAAATTTCTCTGAAACCGCACTGTGCGCGACCATTTAGGTTCCAATGTATGTGGATGAGCTCCCTGACGATGGCGAGCGGTGCGATGGTAGAATGTGGCTGTGGGCATCATATCAAACAATTCTTCAGAACACAACCCATTGTAGAGACGGTAGAGCACACACAGGGAGGCAAAGTCTCTCCTAAGACTTAGTGGCTCGATACCGTCTATGAGATCAGGATCGTCGACTATTCTCACAGCACGTCTCTGGACTGAATCGAAAGGCTCAAGCTGGTACTTCGGTGTTCCCGCCCAGAGATGACAGCAATACTCCATGTGAAGCCGAACTTGTGCTTTGTACAGTAGTAGCCTTTGTGCTGGTGTGAAATATCGCTTCGCTCTATTCAGAACACCAAGTTTTTTTTTTCTTCCCTTAAGACGTAACTAAACTAACTAACTAACTTCTAAAGACAACGTCCGCATTAGGAATATATCCTTCGTCGCGGGGGCTTTCGAAACAAAAGCAACGAACACAAAGAACACCCAGACTCAGAACAACAATTTGTAGATTACACAAAATGTTGTCCCGTGTGGGGTTTAATCCCACAACACTTACTGCAGTACAGAGTGTCGACCGCTTAAACCACTGCGCCGTCCGCACAGTCGATTAATTATATTATACTTTAATATTTCAAAATATACACATACTATAGACAAATTACACAAAGAACACAGCAAATGGTCGTGTTCATCATACAATTATTTGTCCTGGGTGGGAATTGAACCCTCGAACTCCGGCTTTGCAGTCAGTCACTAACCACTGGCACTAAAAGGTCTATTATTTGAAATGTATCTCTTCTCAATCTCCAGATATACTTAACTGGATCAGGTTGTCTGTTCTTGACATTCAAATGTTCTTTAGCCTTGTTTCCACGTGCATCTGACACTATTTGTCTCTAGTGATTAAGATTTACTACTATTTATTGTTACTCATCGTAAACCCATGGTCAACTCAGTAATACTATGAAATGTGACTTCATACATACATTACTAGAATTTCCAGGAAATCAAAACCGCAACTCTGAGCTCTGTCCTCTGCCAATATCAGTATACTATAAAACTTAATTGCTTGACCTGAATAGTGTTTTAGTCCGCCAATTATGTTGTCTATCACTTGCTAAGGGTATAAATGCTGTAAATGTACATTTAGTGACGTCATCACTACGTCACTGACGCCGATGAGTTGCGTATTGTACGTTCCCGACAAACTTTCAGTCGTACGCGTATATTCAAACGTACCGGTAGAAAGTTGTTTTAAATATCGCCCGATTTGATAGTTTTCGTGCGGCTTATTTGAGGAATTATTTGTACTATATTTATTTTATACCGTTGTGTATCTATTGCATTAATGAATAGCAATGTCGTTAAAATAAATATAATTAATTGATTAATTAATTTGTAACTGACCTATTTTCCTAGTAAAGAAATAGGAATAATTCTATAGATTGTTGTGTTGTATATAATAATGTTGTGACGTTTGTTGTTATTCGATATAATACATTAGGAAATATACCTTTTTGTACATTCTGGCACGTTTCATAATTTTGTTTCCATTATAAAAACAAAATTATGTAATAATGTAAAACATTCTACAGCAATAGATTTTATACATTAAAAATTCTTTAGACCTTCAGTCTTTTCCGCTAGTATTAAGTAACATCGCTTTGACGAAGTTTTTTTTCAAAATCGTGGTCTCTTTGAATTATTATTTTCTACTTGCAATTCACTTGGCAGTTCTAACAATCACATTTGGCTTCAATTCAAACATTTATCGTAGTTTAGGGACTGAAGTTCAAGACCTGTGAAGGTCGAAACGAACTGTGACAGAATCGTATGAAGTGGGTGTTGATTGCACAGTATTTTATACTGTTTTCAGAGCCTTATATTTGAATATTCTACTGTTATTCAACAAATAGAAAACTGCAACTTTCTACACGTTAAAGGTGTAGCTTTTCATTGAATGCTGAACGAATGGTTTGTTTTCTTTGAAAGCTACGATGGCTTGTTCTCCATTCGAGTTAGCACCGGGCATCGCGAGTACTACTCGAATATTTACTTCCTTACTAGTGGCTAGTCAGAACAATGGAACAGTTAATGCAATCGTAAAATGGACAAGCCGTAGACTATGAGACATGCTTTTTAGTTGACAAACTTTCATATCTATAAAGTCAAGTTAATAGAATCTTCTTGCAAAACGTTCTATACTATCAATACTATCACTTACAAGTATGGCACTTCTCCGTGTTAAAATTGTACAAAGACACACTAATTAACAATAACATTAATAAACTGAGAATTCTAATTAAGTCAATTATAGTAAAACTAAAAATATCGTTATAGCTATTCTTTTCTAATACATCAAAGACAGTCCGTAGCTACCTTTATTCTAATGACAATCGTAAACCCATAGTGAAGTTTGATGGAGTGGAATGACGAGCCGGAAGTTATAAGTCAAGGGACGCTCTCCTCGTACAGCCCGGATGCGGTTTGGGTGCGGTGAAATTTGGCGCTTACCGTACCAAATTAGAAAATTTCCCGCCAAGAAACACATGATGAATAGACCTTTTTCTGGCTCGCAGACAAGTTAAAATAAAACGGAGTTCTAAACATATGGCTTCATTACTGTAACTTAGATTCAGACGTTCCTTTTGATCAAGCCCGTGGCTTTGATTTATCTTCGCCTAATTGTTGACATATATTTATGATTAGTTATTATTATAAGAGTTGTAAATCACAAAAATATAAGAAAGGGCTTTATAGGGTTATAAAATAAAATCCAAATGGTGATACCGAAATAGTTTATTGAACGTTTTATAGTTTCTAGAGTAAATTACGGAACAAACGAACCGATTTTGACAAATCCTTTGATTTGTATAAGTCCCCGCACATAAATAATACTGTAGTGAAGCCCGAGCGGCTGGGGCGCTGCGCTGACGCCCCGGCACGACTCTTCGACACTTTAGTTGTGACTTTGCCGCGCAGACGAATACTCTACTCGCAGCTCCGCGACCTCGTCCCCGTGACATTGCGTTATCACTTATCACTTCGCTTATCAACAAAAGGAAAATCATCGATATGAGGACCGGTACTAATATTACAAATCATCGATAACGTCCAGTCACATCGCGACCTTCCAGTAGTTAATTTACCCCAGAAAACGTCATTGTTTACATAGTATATGCAATTATATGCACTGTGTAGTGAAGATTAGATGAACTCCTGAACGCTTAATGCATTTTCTTCGCGTAGGACATAGTTTACGCGGATAGTGTGTAGGCAGTGATTATGGTGTGCTGACAACGTTTGTAGTTCCTGTGGGTGTTTTAATTACAAAAGATAGCTGTGATTGGTCGAAGAATGGATCGAACAATGTATGGCAAGGTGCTGCCAGGCACTTACTATCCGTTCCGCTGCGCCATGAAGGAGAACGGAATATCGCCTGGCTGTGAGTATATTAAAATTTAATTTATATTGTAATTTTGTAATATACCGTTTGTATGTTTATTTATTTACAATCAGACTGAGAGTGAACTCGTACTTGTGAGTTGCATACGCGTGATAACATAGTAATTATTATTATTCTTACGTGGTATCGTTGTCCGATCTTAGTGTTTGTTTTCGTATGTCGATCGAGTGCGTTGAGCATAACCCTAGCTGGCTTAGACATGTTTATTTACTTCATTTACTGAACCGCATATGTACCATTTCATCTCTTTTGTAATACCGATAGTTTTAAATTTATTTTCGGCGTCTTTTGTTGATTAACTAACAGTTTGATTGAAGTGCTAATGCATGTTTTCACAATTATAGAACTGAAGAATTGTTTGATAAGTAGCTATTTACTCAATTATATTTTAGTGGAGTTATGGTCCACTTATGAGTGAAGTCATTTCGTACGTTTGGAGACAGGTTAATTTAGTTTCATTAGTATTATTTGTTCGGTTTTGTTTCGTTGTTTTATGACGACTGTTTCTATTCCTGGAAGACCCAGTGGGTGGTGACCAAACTACTCGGACTTTTAACTGTCTTATCGCTGCTTTATAGTTTATTTTGAAGGTTTATTTGCTGTAAACAGTTTGTTTTATACATTTTATACAAACAACTGCAGTTTTAATCTAAATATTCTCTTAGGTAATTGTAAACTGGGTTCGCAGTTAGGTCGTGTTAGATGTACGAAGTGTTCTTGTTAAATATTATTTATGTATTTGAATAAAGTCTAAAAGCTAGTTCGATGTGCTCACCTATGTTAAACGTCATTTAAATGATTCCTTTGATATTAAAGTGTTTCGTGGTCACACCTATGTGTAAAATGTGGTCAGTCCGACATAGTAAGGTCGCATAATATTATGTTAAAATGTTATTTACGTAAAGTTATTTGAAATTTGTAATATTTGTCAGCGCTAATATTCTTTTAATAATAATTGTTCTGTATTATTTTGTATCATAACTTCATTATTCTGATTTGAGTCTACTTCGAAGTCTATTCATCTCATAGGTTCAACTTTTAAGGTATTTTAGGTGTACAGTGTCATAAAATGTTACGATATTGTAATGTCACGTTGCATCATCGCATTTATACGGTATCAAAATTTATGATAATCAAGTGAATAGATAATGATTCCCTATAAACAGAATGATAAAATTTAGCTACTCTGTACGACCGTCATTTTCATTATTATAGTATTTATTATATTTATTTGGTTTTGAGAATGACTAACGAATCAATAACAAAAAGCTATATACTACACATAAGATGTGCACCGTTAATATGTGTACCTAAGAGCCTTAATTGGATAAAAATCTTTAAAAAGAAAAAAAAGAATTATGGAACTAAAATTATACAGGTAAGGTATTGTTGGGAAATATTGATATTAAAATAAAAAGAATGTAAAATTTAAAAAAAAAATAATCAAAGAGACTAAATACGTATTTAATCGATATGCCAATCTCATTTTAATTGATTAACACTTTGGTATGCAGGAGTGTAGGTAAATTGTTTATGTTTATATATTGAAATAATTATTTATTTTAATTTCTTGAGACTTGTGTGGTTACCGTGCTTCATCCAGGTAGAAAATCAAACCAGGTGAAGCACGGGACTGCCTCCCAATGGACCATTAATTTTGACATTTTTAGTTGGTTTAATTATGTTTTAAAATTTGTTATTTGGTTACTTTAATATGGTTGATAAGCATTTTATGTGTTCGTCATAATGCACCTACTCAAGGATACATAAATTATGGTTTATTTTCCTGCACTAAACTAAACATTATTAGTGCAGACTCTATCCCAAAAGGTCTCACTTTCAATGCATTACGATGTTTAGTTTTTTGTTTTATATAGAGGTGTTACTTCTATCATTATATATCTTAGCTATAATTAGTAGCGCTTAGTTATTGTACACTTAGTAATGAAGCAAGGTCAACATAGTCATTCACGTTACATAATCGCGTAGCTAAGCCATGTGGCGTTTGAATTATTCATCTGCTGCGGACACACACGTTCTTGTTGTGAACGATTTGATACGTTTTGAATGCCATTATTTATGGTTTATGAGAAAAGTGATACCGATACCATTATTTCAGTTATTTCTGAATGGTTTTTCAATGATAAAATTCTTTTGCAATCCATACCATATGGACTGAAGCATTTCTCTAGCAAAATAAAAAACTCTTCGTAACGGTGGACAAGTGTAATCGTGCTAACGATGTCTGTCACTTTTGTTCCTTAGTTAGCTAGATTAGCGATTTGTGACGTCACTTTAAAGTTCCACGTAATATGAAAACTGTCTATATTTACAAATTGTTTGAATTTACTATTATTTCATTCTAAATATTCGTGGTTCATTTAGTGTACCACATTAGGATTATGCTTACGAAGGAGATGGCGGAGAGGGACCGAGAGAGGTTTAGAACTCTCCCGGTCCGCCAGGCCCGGGAACGGGCTAGTTACCGCACAAGACTCAGGCGCCGGAGATCACTAGACGATCTCCGTCCTCCATAAGCGCAGGCCTGGGGATGACAGATGAGGCTATCTATCACCCTAGCAGAAGCAGGTTGGGGGGCAATGCGAGCACTACGGACTGCGCGCACCCTTTCGGGGGGAGGGAGGACAGTAAAGAAACCAGGAGGTTTCCACACAGGAGGGGGCCACTTCAGCCGTAGTTGGCCCGAGGTACGTTGGGGTTCCAGGGATTTCCTTACTAGGGTGCACCTGGTCTCCTGGCTATTGGTACCTGAGACGGCGTGCGGTTTTTGGTCGGTTCGAGTCCGACATAAACACCCTTCGGTGGTATCCGTGGGGATTTCCGCACAGTACAAAGAAAAAAAAAAAGGGTACCACATTAGTTTTGGTTTCGACACGGGCTTTTAATCAAGATCTCGCCTTGGTGTTCAGATACTTAATGTGAATATTTAGTTTAAAAAGAATCTAAAAATATCTAGTATTGTCATGACAATATTCTTTGTTAGCATAATTTTAAAAGGCGGTGACATAACCGGTAATTTGCACATTTATGTATGTGAGATCATATGTATATTAAATCTGATTATAATAAATTGTATGCATAAGTGGTGCACCAGTTAAAGTAGCCTCTTCGTCAAATGGCACACTATTGAGTGTTGAATTCAATTTATAAAAAAAACATTTACAAATCATCCGTGTGGTAACGGTACAAGAATACACAGTGTTACCACCCCTGGTGTCGTACCCACAGGATGAATGAAAAGGCGACTAAAGGAACGAAATATTCCGGAAAATATCACTACAAAGAGAAGAAAAACTTGAAACAAATCCTATACTAACCCGTCTAGCCAGCGTGGTACAGTAGGCCAAAATCTCCTTGTTAAGGAGAGGCCTATGTTCAACAGTATGTAAAACACTGTTGATATAATATACGAATCATGCGCATAGAAACCTAAGTAAACGTAAATAGATATAATACTTTACCATTTTTTGTCATAGTAACAACTGACTCTTACGACAAAGTTTATAAGTCCAGAAGTTAGGGTATTCCAATGTTTTTTACAAAATTATATGATGTTATGACTATGTCTCAGAGAGATAGACAGAGACAATTACTCTCCACATTTATTAATCGCTCATCAGTTCCTGATGCTTTTTACACGGTTCTTTTTAAACTTCATCAATTTTTAATGCTTATATAGTTATTATACTTGTATAATGAGATAAATAAAACTTATAGAAGTTTAAAAACGAATGGAATAATAGTACACACATTGTTTCTGATTATCTGGTTACGAAAAATTGCTGCTATAATTAATAATACCAAAACAAAATGTTAACAATAATGACTATTTAAAGTAGAAACGTATCCAGAGTACATCCATATATATTTTAAATAAAGCAGGATAATAAATTAATTTAATATTTACCTTAAATAACCACCTTGACATATTCCGTACGAAATCTGAGACATAAAATACCTATCGTCTTGAGGGCAACAAGTCTTTAATAAATGAATGAAACAAGTAAATAGGTAACTATAATAAAACAACATGTCACATAAATGGCGTAAAATCTCCTTGACATCGACCTTTGCGAGGTCCTCTCACATAATGCGCTTGCGCAAATGGAAGTGCGGTAGCTCGTCCTCTGACACAACTGGCTGTTATTAAATTGTTGTTTACCCTCAATTCAAGTTTCAAAGAGGTAATCGGCATTATTTTTACTAATTGTCCTACGTGTGCGGCGACTCGTAGGTATACAAGCTACATAAACTACGTTTTTGTATTAAAACACGTTAAAAACGTGTTCGAATTCATACTGTTATCGATTTCATTTATACACCTCACCTTACTATCTAAAATAATAGCTGGTTCTTACCATTTTTTGTCTTATTCTTATTTTGTTAGTTTTATTTGAAAAACAAATAAATTTCTATAGACAGATATAAATAGTAGGTAACAGTAGTTTTGTGGCACAACTTCAATGTATAGATCAAATCAGTTAACAGTTGTTTATTTTTTTAATTTTTAATTTTATAATTTTACTTTAATTGACTGAGCTATGTTTCAATAGATTTTTCAAACATTTGAAGTTACATTAACCACCTTTTAAATCGAACAATATCTATTTCCTGCGCAAAACAGTACCTCAATGGTCGAAAAATATTCTTATGATTTCATTATCTGATGTCATTCTTAAAGTTATCACAGCAGTAGCCGTACTCAACACTGAGTACTGTATTATTACAACTATTTGTTTATTCATTTAATGCATTCATTATAAAATCTTTGCTGCGCTATGTTGCCTATTAAGAATTAAGATTAGCATTTTAATATTGATTAAAATCACCTCCTTTAAATGTATCGACTATAACCATAGTCGAATTAAAAAATCGATAAATAATTCAGCGTCAGAAGCAATCTTACTAAATGGTGTGGTGTTAAGTTTACTATTTTTAGTTAGTATACCGCTTTCTTAGATCTTAAATCACATCAATCATCTTTCAAATCAGCGCTTATTAAATCTCTTTTTAGTCTTAAAAACGTATAAACTTACAAAGTAACTAAGTTTAGACAATAACTTCAAACGGCTATCGGATGTTCTAAATTTAGAATTTGTTAGTAAACGTTAGGTTTTGTAGAAAGTTTAAAGTTGAAAGATTCAAAGTCTACACAAAAAAACGTGTGTTATTCTTTTGAATTGGGTAGACGACTGAATCGTAAATAAATACCAATGTCCACTTCATTTAAACTAATATCGCGAAACATCTCAGCAAATACAATTAACATAGCTTTTTGTTATTATTAGGAATTTCAATCAAATACACAGTGAAATATATTGTTCAATTGAGTAGTCTAAAACAGGGACGTCACAATTTTGTAATACATTTTTCATACAAAATTGTCGTTTTGACAGATGATAAAAAGTAACTAATGTGACTAAGGTGTCATCTAGCCTATTCGCAGGTATACCAGCATTAACAGTTGGTGTAACAATCGTTGTTGTTGTATTTACTGAAAATTGTACAAAACTGTAATGAATTATACACCAAACACTTCCTTGTGAATCATTCTATCCATTTTGCATAACATAATAATATTTCGAACATCTAACACAACGCCATCGAGTCCCAATCTAAGCAGAACTTGTACTATGGGTACTAGACAAGAGATAAAAATACTTATATACTTTTTTTATATATTAAATACATACATATTATACATAAGAAACAAATATTTGCTAATCGTACAAACATAAAAAAATGAAAATGCATTCGGTAAATTTTGGTATTTCTATCCTTTGTTATATCATATGTAATATCCAGGAGGAAATATTCGGTTGAATTATTTATTGAAGTACAGGAAGTAGATTAAACGGTTTATTTTAAAACAGGACATAAATACACATATTTATAATTAACTGTAATAATTATAAACATTTGAACAGCTTTTTTCACGTTGAAAACATTCACTCAATTTAATAATATTTAGTCATTGTTTTTGAAGTGATTCTATATTTGCACAAATGTAGTCACTTCCGACAATACACAACTTAAATGTCAGAGTGAAGTGAACAAAAGAAGAGCTAAATATGAAATGACTCGGTTGACGTTTCTTAGGTTTCTGTAACTCAGAAAAAAAGTAGTAGTCTATGCGTCTGATGGTACCTTTTTAACGCCTAAGCAACAGGTTTAAGATCAAATAAAAACACACGTATTCAATGTCATTTTACATATAACCTTATTTGATGTTGAGTTAACTTAACTAAATCTTAGCAACTCACAATTGAATAAAAACTATTGATAATAATTGCTATACACCCCTCATTGGATTCAGGTGTAACTTTCCCGATAAAATTCAACCTTCTTCTTATAAATATTATAAGATGATTATTTTCTATACAGTCACATTGTCAATTGTTGGTGAATTATTTTGATAATATCAGTTGTATTAGTGTTGTTCAGCGGAAAAAGTAAATAGTATCCGTTATATTAAAACTCATAATTTTGTATGTTTAATTCAAATAAGGTATTCCCAACTCATCCAGTTTTCCTTATAAGCGATACCCAATGCGACCTCTGAGTCAGTCCTCTGTAGAGGTAACACGAAAGCGTCCATATAAGGCCTCACACTAAAGAGTTGTTTTCTTACGCGTCACGTAGACCTAACTAACTATTATAAATGCAAATGTGAATTTGTTTGTTTGTGACACTTTCATGCCTACAATATTAAACCGATTTTAAAAATACACTCAGCAATGAAAAGCTCTAACCGGTATAATTAGGTATTTTAAATTTGAATGAAACTGAAGCAAAGAAGAAAAATGTTATTTCTGACCCAATTATAAGTAGAATTTATATATAAAATGCAGAAAAAATTACTGTGTATGTCTTTTTTTAAGAACCCTTTTGCTTTAGAAGAGGACACGTTCCTACATAATACACGAAATACAAACCCTGTGCCAGTGTTCAGTTTTTGAACATCAAACAATATACTTGTACTTTGTAACAATATGCTTCTTTAGAATTCATATTAAACACACCATAATGATATATATCTTTCATTTTTGAACCGAACTAAATTACCTTTGAAATAACCTCAATTTGAGTAATCCTAGATGTGCGTGTTGGGTTATAATTTACTCATTATTTCCACATTATTGAAATTAATATACGGTCATAGAAACAGATCTGTATATTATTATACTTTATTTTCTAAATTTCTCTCATTTTTCATTATCTTTGCTTTTATCTGCAGTTTCGCTGGCAATGATGTCAATATTGTCAATCAAATTTCCCTTCTTAAAAAATATCTATGTGCTGCTTCAGACTCGATATCTGTGGTAAATTTTATCGGTATTCGTTCAGCATTTTTGTCAGTAGCGCCATTTCCCTATTCAATAGTTCAGTTTGTTATACACAATTTGTTTTCAAGATATTTCCGACTCTAACCTAATCGTATCAGGTGGCAATTTTTGCGCTAAAAAGTTTTTCCCTAAAATTTTCGACGTATTTTTAGGAACAAAGATGTTATGATTGCTTTTTTTGGCTATGAAATAAATTTACTAATTATAGTTAACACTTATTTCGAGATATTAGTAATTGATCTAATTTTCTTCATAAAACATGATTCCATCGGTTCGTCTCACCTTTCTGTACAATGTTCCGTTCGAAAATTAATTAGTGCGTCTGAGTTTGAGGCGTTTGCCATCTTGGTATGCAAGCCTCGGCTATGAACTATTTTAACTTCAATTTGCACCTGAATAATGCTTCCTGCTTTTTCACACTATTAGCTTGTGTTTTGGAATGTATGTATGAGTATATACGTATTTATATA
Organism: Hypercompe scribonia; assembly: GCA_949316085.1. Lineage (NCBI taxonomy): Eukaryota > Metazoa > Arthropoda > Insecta > Lepidoptera > Erebidae > Hypercompe > Hypercompe scribonia. The sequence goes on along the minus strand of OX438972.1, from coordinate 4,584,723 downwards.
TGGTTACTAGCTGACCCGGCAAACGTAGCTTTGCCATATAAATTATTTCTAAGTAATTTGAGCGGGATGAAAAATGATTAAATTACTAAAATGGCTATTAAAAAGTAAGGGTTAATCGTAGAAGGGTGAAAATTGAGGATTGTATGTATCTTTGTATGTTGTATCATAAAAAATAGAAGATTAAAATTTTATCTAAAAAATAAAAAAAAAAAATTAGGGTTGTACTACCCCTAACATTTAGGGGGATGAAAAATAGATGTTGGCCGATTCTCATAGATACCGGATAAGCACAAAAAAATTCATCAAAATCGGTCAAGCCGTTTCGGAGGAGTATGGCAACGAAAACTGTGACACGAGAATTTTATATATTAGATAGATATACATATAAGATTTTTACAATACTATAATTGTTTTTAAGGGTTAAAGTTTTACTTACAGAAAGAGTCACAACTTAACTTTTCCTTAAAACCTACATAATTTTCTGAAAGGGAGATTGAAGGGTGCGTGCCAGTAATACCGCTGCGCTAATTAGAACGTCATTTATTACTATACAATCATGAGATATTACATGGGATTTCTTTACTAGGGTGCACCTGATTCCTCGGCTACTGGTACCTGAGACGGTGTGCGGTTTTTGGTCGGTTCGAGTCCCATATAACCACCTTTTGGTAATATCCGTGGGGATTTCCACACAAAAAAAAGGGGTTTGAAGGGGGAGTAGGTCATTTACGTGAACAAACCTGTATTCTAAATAAAGTATTCTATAAATATAGGGTAATATACGTTATTTTTTGTCACAGTGCTCCAGAATTTACAATTAACATTCGTCGTTTTTGTACTTACAAAGTAGTTTTTAATCATTTATCATTCTAAAAATAAAACTAATGAGTCGCAGTAGGATAGCATATTGTAGTGATTTTTCATAAACTAAATTTGATTTTAAACGGGACGTGAAAAAGCATCTCATCAGATCGCCATGGTAAGGTCACGATACTGCATCGTCTGCATTTGCAATGAGTATGGTGGTCAACACTCTTGGTTCCTATCAGGTAGAGTAGGTACACTATGGCAACCTCTATATTTAATAAAAAAATACTGAAAATAATACTTTAGTTTTATTAAAAGTAATTTACTTTAATCGTAGTATTAATTTAGCGTTTGCGAGCCATGCTTTAGAAAATATGATACACACCTCTACCTAATCCTGAGGGATGGCGGGCATTGAAATTGCGACAAGCACTTGTTTTGTATCTCTTGAGTGTAAGTGTAACACTTTCAAACTAAATAACGTAGCTGTTGATTTAACAGATTTCCTATAAAAATAGTCATTATTTACCTATTTTGTTGACTACTACCGAAAAGATTAACTGTCCTGTAAAATATTCCTGACACCAAAGAATGTTTTCATTTGGATGTGTCCGAAATAACATTTTATTCTGCTAATGGGAATGATCCGTGACTTTTGCCAGCTTACTTTATAAACAACACACAAATTAAATCCTGTAATAGGACAATTTGAACTATGTTTACTAATACTGTAGATCTTGCCAATATTTATAGTCATTCAAAGACACAAACGTACTCAAAATAATTTGTTTGTATCTGTGAGCCACTGTTTTTTCGTGTTTATGGAATGGTAGTCTACACGGATAAACTTACTTTTGATCTTTGTATATTGATTAATCCAGCAGGTGTTGATTCAGCAAATGTTGTTATGCCATGTAAATATCACGATAAAAAAATGGGGAGCATAGGTTAAAAATACTTTACGACCTACTCTCATAACCAAATATACAGAAAAAACATGAAAATTGGTCGCGCCGTTTCGGAGGAGTGCGACCACAAACACCGTGACATGAGATATTTATGTATTACATCAACTAACAATACAAAATACACATTCATATATAACGCTCACAGTTAGTATCTACCTACTACCTACTGTATTTATAACCGTTACTTATAACCATTACATTGCTAACTGTGCAGTTAATAGGCTGATGTTAATATTAATTAATCCTAATTGTCCATACTCGTGCCGATAAAGAAATATCAATGAAGGGTCACTGGCATCAGAACTAGTATCTACATAGCGATTAATTGTCACAATTGGCATTATGCCAATTGGGTTTTAATTCGCAACAATCATTTGAATATTCCTCTATCTTGCGACATGTGTGAAGTTGCCAAGTAATATTTATATTTTTATTTTCAGTAGTAGTTCCTCCGATAACGATTAAACTTTTGAGAGAACACAGTAGTTTTTAGCGTAGTGTTTTTGTAGTATAGTGAGAAAACGTGCAGACGTATCCTTATAACCTACTAGTTGACACGCTCAACCTCGTCTGCGTTTCCTATTGCCCGTAGCGTGGTGTTAAACAGCGTAATCTAGTTTTTTTTTACCATAAAAAAGGTTATAATAAGAAAACCTTAAAAAATAGACACATGCTGTCTCTGATTGTTTTTTCAAAGGGTAACAATACATGCAGTAGAAGCTGTCAAAAGGAATATTTTTCCCCCGTTTTTGTAACATTTTTAATTGATACTCAGCTCCTTGTTCCTATACCCTTTCTCGATAACTGAGCTATCTAACAATGAGTGAATTTTTCAAATTGGATCAGTAGTTCCTGAGATTAACAGGTTCAAACAAACAATCAAATAATAAAAGTGAGTAAATATTCCGCTTTATAATATTAGTATAGATAACTCCAGAGGCGTTGAAAAAATATATGCTGCGGTTTTCTGTGAAGCCATAGTATTGACTCCTATCGACCTGACCCACATGTGCTGAAGCATGATTCCGTCATTGTATATTGTTGTTTACTTATACGCGTATTACTTACTAGCGTTTGCCCTCGATTATGCCTGCGTGTAGGTCGGTTATTGCGCTATGTAGCCTTCCTCAACAATTGTAGTATTTCCATGCCAAATTTTATTGAAATCGATTCAGCGGTTTAGCCGTGAGAGTGGAACAAACAGACTGAGTTACAATCCCATTGATAATATTAATAGGAATTGATATCTAACTTAAAGGGTTAAAATACAACACTACTCGTAATGCCCGTATACTTAGATTCTGTTTGAAAATAGTTACGATGTATTCCAACCTCGTCAATCAATGAAACTCGGAAGGAAAGTCTATCGTTGCATTGACAATTATCAATTGGTAATCGAGTGCAGTCTTGCATATTGATCATCGAATTAGTCTGTACACGGCCTTTCCTTCCTCTGTATTTCGTTACCATTACTTCATTGAATCTTTTATGTAATCTTGCTTTACTTTGATAATCTAATTCTAAAAAGGAATAGATTCTCCTTTCAATTTGCTAATAGTGTAGAAAAGACACTCGATGCTTTTAAAAATACATTCAGGTGATAAAGCTCAAAAATTCATTGCAAGCTCAATTCTAATTTTAATTACTCTCTATACACTGTTTCAATTTATAGTGGCATTATTTAGCTTCATTGAAATTATCAAGACTGGAGTTTAATCCCTTTTGAACACGCTAGTGAAACTCGGTTAAAATGAACATTTCTAAGACGTGTTAAAAATATGGCAACTTACACTACCATTAGTGTCACGGGTAATTAAGGAACAATCAAACATCTTCTTGACCCATGGCACTACCAAGTTACGGTACCAATAATGTCATAGGGAACATTCTTCCCTAAGCACAACCAGTAGTGTTATGGGTAATTTAATAATTGTCACACATCTTCAGTCTCTTTGATATTAATTCAGTATTTTCTTATTAACTAACTGTATAAACCTGGGCACCTATGTTGTGGTTTGTCTTATCTTAAATTCATGATAATTGACATGTCCGAATTCATGTAAAATTACCCGCGGCAAAAAATTAAGCATATGGTTTATGCATTCCGAACGAGACCAATACAATATTATGCTTTACAGTTAATTATATGTTGCCAGGAATTAACTTGTGTGCTCCAATAATTCCTGTCGTTCTTAATGTTTCATGGAAGTGATCGTCTTTAGTGATAGCGGCGGCTAACAGGCCCTTGTGCATTTATCTGCATCGAATGTACTTAATTCTGCTCTAACGTTACTACCTCAATAAATATTTTATTATCATTACCTTGGAAGGGAATCAAAATCCATTTTATTACACCAATATAATTATAATTAATATAGTTGGTTAGTTGAATAACAAACTGATTTAAAAAGTCAAAAAAAAAATCAACCGTCAACCTGACTTCATCTTTTTACCTTCGTTACGGAATCGGTTGGACGTGGTTTATTGACAACAGTGCCCTGAAGCCAGTTCCTCATGGAACTTTTGCAAGCTTTTATGAATAAAAACTCAAGTGATTTTCTAATAGCCACTTAAAAGATTTACTATTCAACTCCTGATTTTATTAGATCATCTCAAAAGTGTCAAATTATGGTATTGTTATATATACAAAGTTCTATTTCCATAAGCCATTGAGAAATAACATGAAACTTACTCCCAAAATTCGTATTACGTAGTAGGTGACCATTTTCTAGCTAAAGCTAGTCTCAATATTGCTAATGTAAAAAAGTTAAAGTGACACTTATAAGGCATATTCTAACGGGCTTGCATAAATATCATACAGAGCGACCTCAACGCTGAATTAACATTTTTGTGAGCCAGCTTCGGATAAATAAAACCACGATAAATAAGTAAATAGAAGAAACCATAAAGATTGTGCTTCGATATTTACAGCCAATTTATTGCTATAGGATAAAATAGTCATGCTAATGTGCTTTCATCACAACCTTGGCCCCACCATCTCATAATTGTAGTAAATGAATCACGTCCGTAGAACTGTCATTTGCATTTGACAAGTGAACTATTTGTCCATAGTAAACCTTGGGGGTTACGTCATCAAAGCCAAGATGGAGGTTCTCCGTCTATAAAGATTTGTGTTGTGCTTTACTGTAAAGTTTGTAAACGTATATAAGACTAATGTGTATTATGTACTAAAGATTCAGATTGTTAGTAAGATTCAATTGATTAATTGTCTAAATACTAAGTTTTTATGTTACACATATCACCCACTACCGTCTGATCCTAAACTAGACAGCATGTGCTCTTGTGACCAGACTGCTGAAAAACGTATCTCTAAATATATGCATATTTTAGATAAATAATACCTAGATTCATCCATTACACAATGATTTGTTTCGAGTCCAACCAAGGCCAAATTGAGCCAGCGACTTTGGCTTAGCAATCAGAATCACTAACCACCACCAGAAGCACAAGACCAACAGGCAGGTTTTTGCTCGATATGATATTTAATTTATTTTAATTGTTCATACTTATTATAAAATTGTAAAAGGTACACAAAAAATATTGAAGAAAACTAACGAAGGGGTCTTTGTTTAAGTAACAGAACTCGAAACAAGAGTGGAATTTTCGTCTGTTTATTTGTCAGTGAAGGCAAATTAAAAAATTGTATCGTAATCTGATACACTTAAAAATAATCCGGTTAAACTGTACTACATACTTTATAAAGGTACTTTATTTGTGTTTTATCTGCTTTTGCCAAGACTTGTATTGTATTTTTAGTGCTTGTAATTGTAATTCTATGCAGTAGCATGACACATCTTTCTGAAGTCATACTTTGGCAAAATGTCTTTTAAAGCCAATGAAATAAATAAACATAACAATTTAGGATAATTTGTGTAATATATATTAACAAAGTAACAATATCTGAAACAGGTGTAATGTAACCAACAGCAGCTACAGTTAAAAAGGGTAATAAATATACCCTTCACACTGTTTCTGAATAAACAACTCTATTTTTCCACCAGTAGTAGAACGGAAAACGTTGTCTGGAAAATTGACAAATTACAAATTTTTTTCCACCTAATAATAGACGAACTATATGAGTGTTGACAAAAATAAAGGGTCTCTTAGAAAAACAGCTAGCTAGCAACAAGAATATATTAATGAGGTTATTCGCTGGTTTGGGTTTAGACCACTTCAAGATTTTTTAATATATTGAACTCTATTTAATTGTTTTTTGGTTCCACATTTAGTAAATTGGCGATGCCTTTGATGTAATGCCGTATACACGACAAATGGCGTTTGTGGAAGTCAAACTTAATACTACAACGTTTCTGGGGTTGCCAGGAACCAATTTTTTGCCCTACTCAGAAGATGGGTAATGTTTTTACAGTTATATTTATATTAGTTGATTATTTGCTTTCTCAATCTAAATATGACAATCTCTATAGTGATGTTTGATTAACTTCTATATTGAGACTAAAAGGATATGTTTATGGACGTTTTTATCATACCTTTTTTTATTTCTGTACATGGTTTATTAGATGGTCCAACTATATTGCCCTGAAGTAGACCATATACCTTGATGTGGAAGCTACAACGTAAATCAAAATAAGTTTAAATACGTTTTATTTTGCTGGAAACACTTTAAATTATGTCTTTTTTTCTGTATGGCTGTGTAATGTATCGTTAAAACATAAAATATTTATAATTTCTAATGTGTTACTTCAACATACAGCACCTATTTAATATACGCCATCTGTTAAAGCTTCACAGAACTACAGGAAAATTGTCAAGAGCCATGTTTGAGGCTTCACATAATACAACGATGTTTAGTTTTATCGTAACGAACTAGGTGGCGCTCACGACCTTTACGGCAAAATAGTAACTAAATTGTCTTTAATGCTATTTTATACATGAATTTAATTTTGATAATAAATAAAATAATTACAGGTTATTGTAATTCAGAAACTAAAACTATTTTGTGTTGTCCTTCTAATCGATGTTATCACTGTAATGCGTGACATGACGTCACGGGTTCATTAAACGATGCAGTTCGTCGCGTCATATATACCCCGCCCGCCCACATCCTCTGGAAAACTGCAATGTCATTCGCGCATCCTTGAACTCACGCTTATGGAATTCACATCTTGTGTTCCAATAGAAAGTTTTGGCACAAAGTTTACAAACAATTCAAAAGTATTGAGTGCAAAATGAACGTAAGCTAGATTGTACTGTTGCAGTTGCTTAGAACGAGTGGCTGAGCGAATTATAAGAAACTTTACTTGCGGGCAGTTCTCCTTTAGCTCAACACCCACTCGTTTCAATAGACAGTGGTACACAACTACATGGTTTAGCTACGCCCGGTTGCCAATACTAGTTATCCCGACTTATACGAAACATATGGCGATAGCTCGCATTCCATATCGAACATTCTGGAATAACGCAGTTCTGTTACTTGCTCCGTTTAAAAGCCTGTGTGTATAGGATCTGTGAGGGTTTTAAATTTCGAAAAAGGAAGTACGTCGTCGATTGAAATGGCGGGTGAGTTTTAACTGTTTTTTATAATAAGAAGTACGAATTAACCAAGTCTTTATGACAATTATACTTTTTCTTATTAGAGCGATAATGAGCCCTCTGCTTCTTTATGAGACCTTGGAATAAGTTTACTCTTATTTTTTTATGATTATTTATGGACAGCTTGCTTCTTATAATAGCTTCGTTTTATGTATTCTATATAGCTATGATTAATTTTCTATTCCTGTGTTTACCACCGTCATACTATATAACATTAAATTGCTGTAACAGTGTTATAATGGTTTCAGTACACACCAAAACATGGTCTAGAAACTTAAATTCATAGAAATATAGTCACTTATACTCCAATGAGGTTTGATTCCATAGACCGTTATAGGTATTCTACGAACATAACGTAGACTAAACTTGCTATGTTTGAACAAAACATCTATTGGAAGTTTATGTGGGCAGAGAATATTGGATTTTTTTTATTTCTACAAACTTCCAACCAAATATTTATAGTTTTTATTCTAGACTGACGAACACATCTTGTTGTACACCCATGGGTTTGACACCGTTAGCTCAGTCGACAGTGAGTGCAAAGCAATTTCCTCATTCAAATGTTGCTTCCGATCTGCTGAAGTACAGTCATCGAACTAAAAATAATTAACTGTTTAGAAATCGCGTTCAGTTTAAGAAAATCTTTAGTCTCTGCTCACCAGCAGAGAGTATACACTATAAAATTGTGAGATACCACATTTCCCAGTTTTAAATTTCGAGGAAAAATCACGTTATGAAACTTCACATGTACGGTCTGAAAAGTTGCATATTCCAATTCCATAGTTCTTTCATTTTACAAAAAAATATCCATCGATTTCAATAGAATCCTTATTCACTCTGTAAGTTCGAATACAAAAAGAAAGATAACATATAATGCTAAGTCATAAAAGATAACGATCTTCTAATAAATAAACGTCCACCTGTCACGGCGGCGACTGAGCTTTGAGAATAACAGCAATCAGTGTGTCAAACGCGTCAAATCCCTCCACGGATCCGCTGTCTCTCCAAGTATGGTCGTCGCTAAGCCGGTCAGCGCACGGGAAAACGCAATCATTACTTCGCACCCTTTATGAGATACATTTCTACAATTACGGCTTGCGATAATAATAAAAAAAAAATGGTTTCGTAATGCAGTTGAAAAATGCTTTAGTAATTTATTTTATGGTTTGTATTAAATTTTAATGTAAGAACATCAACACACACAATCAATGCAAAACTATAAAATCTACAGGAAATGGCGTGTGTAATTGGGAAACCTAAATTTTCTAAGTGTTACGACTTTTCTTTATTCTGTGATGTGCAGGATAAAATGTAATTGCTTTTGTTGATGTTTTTATGGGTAATATGTTGCGTATTTTCTTGTATACGAAAAAACGTTACTTAAATAAATTTCTAAGTGATATTTCATACAGAAAGTGAATCGTGAATGCAAAGCTATTGTCTTCTTGTAGTTATTATAATTTATAATTATTATTATAGACGAAGCCTAGGTAGGCCCCCCCACTAGATGTACCGACGATACAGTCTGAGTCGCGGGGAGCCGATGAATGCAGTTGGCGTCTACCCGGCGGCATTCTAGGGGGGAGGCCTATGTTCAGCAGTGGACGTTTTCCGGCTGATGATGATGATGACAGCTCGAAGAGAGTAAATCCATCATTATGACTATGATGGACACCAGCTTGCATTCATGCTACCTTTACCCATGTAAGAAATCACTTATCACAGCTCTTAATAGTGTAGTGAAATATCATCAAATGCTGTAGATAATCCTGCATAGCTAAAAGTTCATCATAATTTTATGCAACTTTTATATCTATGGTATCACGCAACTTTTACATTACTTAGGATTGCAATTTCTTAATTTAATAGCAGCTTAAAGAAGAAACAGTGGATTATTTCAAAAATATCTTTTCTTTTTCCATTTTGCGTTTTACTGAAGGAAATTTTAAAGTTTTTTGTGTGAACACTTCGATAATTTACTTTTCACCATATCAGATTTGTAAGGTTACACGTTTATGTATATCGCGTGATAATACAGTATTATAATGACATGAACATGAACTGATGATAGGATTAGAAAGTGGCCATAGGAATTCTGTAATGAAACGATGCCAACCCATCGAATTTGGACTCGTTTGATTTGTCTTGACGAGTACTTTATCTTAAGCTGGTATCCAAAGTCTAATGATGGAGCTGTAAGGTGGCCATAGGAACTCCGTTATAAAACGAAATAAACCGTTCGAATTTGGTCTCATATGATTCGTTTTGACATATACTTTGTCTCTCGATGATATCCAGGGTCTGATAATGGAACTGAAGTGGTTCATAGGAAGACCGTATGAAAACGACTCTGTCACTTCAAATTAACTTTAAATTAAACTATGTAAGTTCCTACTAGACATACGAATGGCCCACAAAATCATAACTTATGTTAACTATTTGTTGATAATTGAACACAATCAGTTTTATCAAGTGTTAAATATGCAGGAAACAGTGGGATCGACCTCTCTATGGACTTTGAAAGAATACTAAACAGTCTGCATTGCATATTTATTGCATGTCAATTGTAAGTGATCATAGAGTTGCGAAACCACCTTAACCGTGAGATGACAATCACTGTCTAGTCACATGACAAAACAGTCTGCGATGCCAGTTAGATTTATAGGATTGCCATGATGTCATATAAGAATGTCGTAAAATCCATTTATCCTCCTTCCTCCCACCTTCTGGATGGAGAACCTGAAGCCAGTTGTGTTAAATAATTGCTATTAAAATAGTTTGTATATATTTATATTCCTTAAGAGTGCTTAATAATTGTTGTAATAGACCCATAATACGCCAACAGTCGGTATGACAGTAGTTCCCATCCAATTTATAACTGGCCACTTTTAATTAGATAGAAACTAGCTTACCTGTTTCAATTCTTCTAACAGGTTTCTCATGGGACTTGCATGATCGTGATCATATTTGGAAGTCGTTAGTTTTATATATATTGGTTTCTTTGTGTTGGGACATTCCACTTATTTGAAAGTGGTGATAGAATTCATTAGTTAAACGATCTACGTATCAGAGTTTTTACTGAGGTAGATGTTTTTGTTCTTAAATTACTTCCGGTCAACACTAAACTGAATGCGGTTTCACTGTCAATTACGATTGTCGAGTGAACCATACCATAACTCTTGTCGTGCGATATTATAACCACGACATAGACCTTATTAAATCATGTAGAAATGAGACATCGTGAGAGTCTATTAAAAGCAACAGTGCTAATCCATAAAATAATAATTCTTTGTATATAAAAGATATTCTTTAATTTGTATTATACAAGCCCAGTGCTAGTAATTATATCTTTCACTACTGTTGTGGTGCCTTTCAAAGTTTTCAGTTTAAAGTTTTCACTTTACCTAGAAAAAGTCTAAGCCTGAATATATACTCGTAAAATTTTTGGTTAATGCATAAAATTAAAACCGAAATATTAGGAGGTATATGAAGATACATATACTATTTCATTATATATTACTAGCTTTTGCCCGCGGCTTCACTCGCGTGGAATTTGGTCTGCCACATGAAGTTTCGTAACAGATTATTTTAAATAAATATTTTTTTATATACATCCAAGAAAATGTGTATAAAATTTCATGATGATCGGTTGAGTAGTTTTCGCGTGAAACCGTAACAAAGAAACTTACATTCATATTTATAATATTAGTAGCGATTAATTACTTGTCGTTGGAGTCGAATAATTCGCTTAACTCTCTTGTATTTAGCAAATCACACCTAGAGTTTCCATTCTCGGGAGAACCATAAATTGTTAAGAATTTATCGTATAATTGAAGGAACAATGTGCAATAAATTGTACAGTATCTGTGAAGTACAATGTATTCTCTACTAGCTCTTGCCCGCGGCTTCGCTCGCGTTGAATTTGGTCTGCCACATTAACTTTCTTAACAAATCATTTTAAATAAATTTATTTTATTAACATACTAACAATCTTACGGTACATCATCATTACCAAGATAACTCTCAGAGGTCAGAATTTTTACCGACTTAATTGACTTGTATCATTATGTTACGACCAAAATTACATAAAATCATTACAAATTGTAGCCTATATGTTATTCCGATGTATATCCTATATTACTGTAAAATTTCATCCAAATCCGTCGAGTAGTTTTTTCGTGAAAGAGTAACAAACACCCACACCCTTACAAATTTTCGCATTTCTAATATTAGTAGGATTCAGTGAGCTCACTGCACAATGAACAGAGTCAAGCTCTCGTGTCAGTCAAACCACTGATGGTAAGGACTTCGTATTAAGCAAAGCTTTATTACTTCATTAAAGTAGGATTCAATTCAGATTTCTACTGCAAATAAACGGTCTTATGTATTCAAAGGATTATGTAATTTAACAGATAATATTTACCGTGGGCTTGTTTTGGAATACAATATTAAGCCGTAGATAGATTCTGTGCTCATTAAGACCCATGTAGTACCAACTTCTTAAGCTCTTTATACAGTAGGAGTATTAGTAAGTGATAAGCAAATACTCAGTCGACCTGAACGGCTACTTATATTAAAGGCTTGTAACCGCAGACGAGAATTTTTTAGATTTATATTCTTTTATAGACCCCGTTAATAGAAATCCATTACAAAATTCTTTTCTACTTATATTAAGTTAATGTAGAACATATATTAGTGTCCCAAATAATCTCGTCCTTTTAATGTTTATCCACATGTCATTAGAAAAACATTCGTAAGAAGATATCAAAGTACAGTATGAAAGTAGCTATAAACTAGTATCGTAACAAATTACTTTAGTATTTTGACACAAATTTCTCTAATGCAACTGGGTCGATAAGTGTTTAACATTTATATGGAAATAAAAAGTCAACTAAGTTGACAATTGGCCTGAATACATTTATATACCTGTTAGTGGAGGTGGCTGTTTCCAGAATGTTCTCAGAGTGTTACTTCCAAAATCTTATATAGTCTAAAAACTGATTCAGATTGAAATGCGAGACTAATTCGGACTAATCTCATTTCTACGTCCAACTGTGGACTACCGAAGCTATTGATAATGGTGATAAGTTATAAGTATTATAGTAAGTTTAGTATACATATATAGTAAGTTGTATTATGCGCCACACTTTTAAATCTAACATGTACGTACGTGGGAACATCCACTTAATGTGAATGTAAGTTATGTTGAGCTTGTGAAGCTAGCTATGTTGAACTAGAATTTCTTAGGAAGCTAGAATTGATTGTACTACAAAGAGAACTGAATATATTTGGCAGAAAAGTATTTTCACGAGGATGAAAAATAATACTGATGACATCATCATCATCTCAGCTAAAAGACGTCCATTGCTGGGCATAGGCCACCTCAAGGTTCTGCACAACAGTCGGTCCCTCGCTGCTCACGTTCAACGGCTTCCCGCGATCTTCACGAAGTCGTTGGACCAGCTTGTGGGGGCCTCTACCAACGCTGCGTTTCCGAGTATACTGATAACATTTGACACATAATAATTTTGACATCCATGTATAGTCATAACTTATTCTCGACCGGGATAAGCGCAGAAGTTGTAACACCGTTGTTCAGGAGAAGCATAATACATTATCTTAATAAGAAGGAAAATGAAAGTTGTATACTGGTGTAACGCCTTAAGATTAAAATGATGAAAAATTTTCGATCAACTTTCTCATAGTGTTATAATTTTATACACCGTTGTGGGTGTACAATACCATAACTTATCGCTTTAGGTGATTACAAGCCTAACGGTTATACGGATAAATATATCATATTTTAGTTATCTTTTACTCGACACAATCAACCTACATATGTTTTGGTGTCGTTGCATAATGCATAAATTATAACATGCTTAACTTAACATACCTTTTGAATAACATACGAGATTATTGTTTCAACAAATTGAAAATTACCTTCTAAAGACAGCAACTGGAAATATAACCGTTTTATTTTTAAACTATTTGATCGGTGATTTCATGACATACTTCAAAAGAAAAACGAGACCATATTGCCTCATGATCTTTGAATTTATATGGAATCAAAAGTAAAGCTACTACCAGTATCATGACGACGAATACAGTAAGTACATACATGATTTGTGTAACCATACCATCGCGACCTAGTCAAAGCGGCATTCAATTAATAGTTATTTAGTACCTAGTATGAGATAGCGTTAATCCCCATTTACATAATGACAGAATCGTCTTCATTAGCAAAACAGCCTTATTGGTATTAGCTGTACAGTATTCAGGACCTCATAAAACGAATTACAGTTCTTCACTACAAACCAGTTTTAAACAGAAATCTCTCTTAAGATGAAGTGAACACTACCATTGAACCAATATAGGTATAGGAACTACTATAGATGCTAATATATACTAATTAACATAAAAAGCGTACTTTATTTACTAGAACCGCATTTCCATTCCACATTAGTACAAAGTCCATACATTTTTTCATTATTAACCATATATTTATTAGCATTTTTTTTCCTATTTCTTACGCAAGACGTTCCATGTGATCATCGTGCGTTACTAAAACAAATTCGATAACAATCTCATCGCCTTTAACTACGGTTGCCCTACAATTTGCGCGACTAGTTACCGTTTGAGGACCACTCATTAAAAAGAGCGTTCGCCCACTACACCAGGAAGCGATATTGTATCGATTAAAGATTGTGATACCTAATTAGTATTTTGGAATTTGATTTATCGTTAACAGGGCTACGTAAATTATATTTTCTTTTGTCCAGTAAGTAGTAGACACACCTACACACAACCTAGCAATTTTTTCAACTTTATCTGTAAATTAGTTTTGAAGCGCCATTCCACACGCAGTAGTTTTTGTATTACGTGCTAACATGAACTCCGAAATAAGTAGAAAGTAGCAAAAAGTCAGTAAATGAATTCGTATGATGAATTCAATATCAATCTTCGCCTTAAATAGTAAGATAGTTCGATTCGAGATAGTCATATAGTAGAATCGTTGTAAAATGTACATAGTAGTTCATTTTCTAGACCGAACATTTTTAATTTATGCAGTAAGTAAACAAAGCAATACAATTTCGCACCATAAAAATGTTGATAAAGTTGGTAATTGTATGGTTGACAGACTAGGTGACGACCTTGACTTGTGTCTTGTTCACTTCTAGGTATATCATTTTCTTCTGCCTAAATTCATAATTCTCAGAGTTTTTTCTGACTAGAAAAAAAACAATCTAAGTCTAGATCGTTCTTTAATGATCCCCTATAGTTCTTGATAAATACCCTAAAAGTTAAAAGAAGGTTAGTATTCTGCAAAGTTAAAATATTTTACATTTGAATATAATAAATATTCGTTCTAACGGCATTTAGAAACTTCTATTAAGACAATAAATGTTACGCTTTTCTGGCCTTTACGCTCAGTTGGGTTTACCATGAATGGCATTGACCAAGCGATTCGACGTGGTACCTCGTAGACGTTGTTTAGTGTATGGTTCCATTTTCGAATCGTAAGTAGTTGTCCACTTTAATGACATTCCTTTAATGAGCTACTTTTAACATATTTCAAACATTTCCAATAAATAAAAAACAAAACAAAAACTCTTGGGCAAACATAGGTTGTATTCCTTATTTGTGCACACCTACAAATAATAGAGTTTTCCAACAAATTAGAAAGAATACACGAAGTTAGCACGTTTGAAATTAATTACAAATATAATTTGGCATTTCTAAATAATTACCGTAAATGTTTGTAAAGATTTTTATTGAGGACAAGGCTCTTCAACACTATATTTCTTAAATGATTACCACAAACAAGGAGGCTATCAGCACAAGCCGGTAGCATTTCTTTAGCCGGCCGCGTCCTGCATTCTCATCCGCGGCAGCTTCGGAGAACGTTGCCACCGCTTTGGCTCTATACAGCCCATACTAGGAGACCTGGACCTTAGCTGCCACACCATCGCCCACATGTACCCATTACTAGCTGAATTCCACACTACAATAAAGCTAAGATCATTAGCTACCGTCCCACTGTCGTAAGGCTTGAGGCCGCGGCGGCGTTGTCAGTCTACAAGACGACATCCGTTCGATGTAACCGCTTGCGACCGAGCGCTGTGTTCGTTTACGATCGACATATACGAAATTACTAGTTTACTAATGCCGCGTTTTTAAATATTACGGTATTTACTATTTCTCGTTGTGTGTGATACAAATCTAGTTAGAACGTATATTAGTGTGTTGTGCTGTGAGCTGAAGACGGATAGTTGTCCCTTTGATGTAACGAAGCAGTAATTAGAGCGTGGATTTAAAAATAACTGCGCCCACTCGTAATGCTTGTTTCTTTTTTTTTGACGCTCATTATACCAGAAACCAAATTACTCTTAGTTAATATTGACCACAAACAACCATTTCTAGTTTCTAACTGTGAATATTACATGTAAACTTTTTCTTGTAAATTGTATTTAAGTTGTGAATTTTTGTTGAGAGTAACTTGTTTTCAAAAATTTCATAATCAGATACAATTTAATTTTAAATACCAACATTACACATTTCAAAATGTTATTCAATTGTCATAGTCAACTGTCATATGTCACAAGAATACTCATCAGATCTAATCCTTTCATATTTTTTAGTCTCGATTCCTTCCATACGGACCTCATTGTATTTTTTTTTAAACTTTTTGTTATTTATACCATTAGCATAGGCAATAAAAAAACACAATTGCTCCTAATCTGGATCCATGGCTATCCAGACGAATTAAATCCTGTTAAGAGTTAATAACACGCTGCGCATGTGTAGAACCATATTCAAACACACAGTCCTAATATGTCAACAGTCAATCAAATGGACATGAAGTCCTAGCAGCAAGACGGTGTTAATTGTCTATAAATAAAGCAAGCCGATGATAGCTAGCTTAATTAGATCCGTGGTTGTTGATGAATCGTCAAGCCATCGTTTATTTGATACAGATCGCATTTGATTGGTTTTCAGTTCACTTACGAAAGTGCTTCCTAGATCGTACAATTATCAACACCATTTTTTGTCTGATTTTATAGCCACAGTTTAGCCTTTTCAATTAATTTTATATCTACTTATAGCATTGTTTGCAAATACAATAACAGTTTGCTCAGTATTTTATTGATATTGGATGTGCGTAGCTGTTGGTCGAATCTGTAACTATTTAGCTGACAAAACTAAGCAAAAATAGCAATTGTTAGTAACCTATGATAGTGCCATTAGTTTTATTAACATTGAATTGTGCGTTTATATACACCAAAACAACTTTACAAATCTGAATAATTTTTTTGAGGGATAGTTTCACTTTAGACTATTGTAATACAAAATCCTAGAAATTGACAAGCAAGTCCTCATAGACGCGACGGCAAGTCGCAAGTAGGCGACTTAATCTAGTTCTTATTTCATTTAATTCAATTTCTACTGTGTTTCACAATAACTCCGCCAACATCTAGATATAGATAAGTATTCATTCATGTAACAGACCAAAGAGAAAATAATTACACATTAAATTTTAGTTTCTTAATCAGGTAGATTTAAGACTGGAGATGCCTCGGCATTCCACAAAAATTTTGACTAGTCGTTTACTGTTGAAACTGTGCGATTGTAGAATTCACTTACAATAAATATCAGGTGAACAAAAAATCAATAGTTTAAAAAAATGATTCAGGAATTTTATACAATATAATTAAATCAGTCACGAATTAGGGTATAATGTGAATGTTTTTCTCTTTTCATAATTGATTTAAGTAGTTATAGTTTTGTGTATATCTATGTATGTATGTGTGTTTAATACTTATATGTATGTATATGTATGAATATACATATATAAATTTCTAATTATACTTATTAGCAAACACTTAGTCAATATTCATTGCACCGTCAACTACTAGAGTGACTCCGAAACACTGAGGCATCCTAAGGTTGCCTGGAAGAGATTTCTTTTAGCAATAAAGGTGCCCTTTATACATTATATATCTATCATTATATGTTTTCTCTTGAAACTCTGTAATAAGGCGTACAAATAAAGGCTTTTATATCTATCACTGTACGTGAACCACATCTTACATACTACTACATACATATTATATATAATCTTTATTTAGTCAAGCCCACTTCAACATCTTGTGCTTAATTCCATACCATAATTGTTAATGAATGCGGTTAATACTCATGTAATGTTCAAAACAGTATCTGTTCTGACCATAAACTATAGATTAATTCGTTTTTTGTTACAACAAACGTCAGTCGTCACATAAAGAAAAGAAACAAAGAAAATGATTGATTAGGTATTATGCAGACGCTGGAACGTTGCGTAAATAGAATTGTAGGCGGGTAAACCAATTATAAATTTGTGTGTTAAACTTATCTAATTTGTTAGCGTTAGGATTCCGATTTTATGAATTTACTAAAGAAAAATCTTTTAAAAAAAAATATTTAGACCCATATTTTTAAGATGCGTTCGGTCGAATTTACTTCAGATTTTTTTTGTATATACCGTCCAAAGTAATTAGTTATTTCATTTGCCGAATGAATATAATAACTACTACTTTTATGATATGTATCATCATCATCATCTTAGCTGAAAGACGTCCACTGCTGGACATAGGCCTCCCCCCCAAGTTCTCCACAACAGCCGGTCCCATGCCGCCGGCATTTATAATATGTATGTATTTACAAAAAAAGTGTGTAGTATTCTATCAGTCGATATAGTGCAAAGTTTAGTGTGAAGCTAATGGCGTTGTGTCAAATGTGCGAAATATTTATTTGATACCTATTTTTATAAGGAATACCACTATGCATAGATAAAGACATAACATTGAAAAGCTGTATATTTCAGATATCTAAGGCATATTTAAGACTTAACCATTCGATTCTTAGCCTCGATTCAAATACATTATGTTGTGTTACACTTGGCCTTAAACAAAAGCATAATTCTTTTTGAATAACACAATAAAAGGTATTGGTATATTGTCATTACAATATGTATTATACAAACGGTGTCATGACACTTGTATAATATTTTATGTTTCATTTGTTTAAACCCTGTAAATCAGTGACATGTGTTCTTTAGCCAGTTATTCACAAACAAGGTTAGGTACATTTTAATAGATGGAAATTAAACGTGAAGTAAAATTTCAGTATTATTGACCAATCTCACGCTCGAAATAGCATCAGAGAGAGCTCAGATGGTAGTGGATTAATTGATAACTGCCTCTACGTAGCATGTCAAGTGTTTCTTATATTTGACTATTAAGTACATACGAAGTCATGGACCTCTGGTATACCGTACTGTTTTAGGCGTCTAGTCAAATTATGTTACCCCAAAATTAAAAATCCTTGAGAAGATAGATTAAACGTATGGCTATTTGCAGTTTTTTCCAGGCATCCATATTTAGGTGAATAAATAAATACTTTATCTTATATTGACCTTGACTGCCTCGGTGGTGCAGTGGTAGCGAATGCGGCTACTGTGCTTGAGGTCTCGGGTTCGATTCCTGAGTCGAACTAAATGTTTGCATTTGCAATGTTTGTTTGATCTGCAAATATTTGCTTCGAATTTCGTTTTCTATGTATAATATGTATGTATTTACAAAAAAAAGTATATATGTATTTATATCAGTTGTACTAGACAACTGAGATAAATACATATATACTAATTACCAGTAGTACAAGTTCTGCTTAGTTTGGGACTAGATGGCGTTGTGTATTAAATGTCTGAAATATTTATTTATTTATTTCTATTCTCCATTCATTAAATGTAAATAGGTAAGTTTTCACCACGTATGGATTCAACATTTGACTTTAATTTCATCAAGAACTTGGTAATTGAAAGCGAAAAAATTCCTTGATACCTTTGGAAAATTGAGGAAATCGATCATGCATGTCCACTATTGAACATAGATAGGTGTAACTAAGTTCTATCGCGTACATTATTGAGTAGAACCAGGGTCATACATTATCATTGAACACTAAATTAATGGCTAAAAGTAAATACAGACAATCTTATCTCTCATCAATCGACACCTCTGTTTGCCATCTCATCAACTTTGTTATCTTTGCGTAATATAACATATTGATACGGATATAAATTTAGGTTAGAATCAATGTTTATTAGAACTCAGTTTTTTTTTAATTAATGCTTTTGACTTTAGCGAAAGAGAATGGTTGTAAAAAATATAATACATAAATATAAAATGATTCAAGTAAACTTTCTCTAAATTTTTACTTACAAATAAATTATATTTTTTGACATTACTCTCTAAATACAATTGTACAAAAACAATTTTTAGCAGAACCACAAACTATAATTTAAAATGTTAAGATATAATCTATCAGCTAATATTATTTCGGAATCTCGGCGTATCCCGGGCACTGGTCGCCGAGCTAGGAATAAGTGTGATAACTTCCACTCTGGCTCATTCCTAGTGCAAAAGATGTCTGTTGCAATTCGGCGTCAAGTTTTACTCGACTTAGATTGTCTTCGTAATGTAACTGTAGTTTAATAAACATAAATTATTATGTTGAATTTTTGGCAACCCTAGTTTGACCTCCAGAATGTAGGTTACGATCAAATAAATAATCTGTTTAAAGACGTCTATTGCAGCTTCTTTTAGCTTATTGGCCGTTTAAATAGTAACACTGAACCTATTAGCCACGGTTGCTAAATACAATTATCATTCAATAAGAACGTTCTAGTAATTACCATTAATTGCAGGACTTACTCATAGGAGAACAGCATGTGATCTATTTTTGACTTACTTATATTTTACCTAAGGAAACACTATTGAAAAAGTTAAAATGTGTATTAAAAGACTGACTTCTGGGAAGTAGACTGAACGGCGTAGTGATTTAAGCGGTCGCCACGCCGCTTTCTACTACGCTGAGTGGTCTGGGTTCAAACGGGTCACGGGACATCACTTTGTGTGATCCATAAATTGTTGTTCTGAGTCTGTGCGTTCTTTGTGTCCGTTTTTTGTATGTTTGTAAAGTCCCCCAGGACAGGGCATTTGTAATAACAAATGCGGATATTGTCTTTAAAAAAAATCTAGGTGAAAATAGTTTTTTAAACCACACTGATTTTATCGAAATATGAGAAATAGAAATTATTATTCATAAAAGTTTTGATGATTGATGAAATTATAATCAATGGCCTGTTTCTCTTTCAAATTAATGAAATCTATTTAAAATAAATTGATTGATGAATCGATTCAAAGTACTTTTTAACTGCGAAGTGTGAGCTCCACACTCGTTCAAAAATGTTTTACAGGAAATGTTGTAAAATTAGTTATAATAACTACTTTAATTTACGACTGGCAACACAGTAATTACGTGTTGGATTAATAGAGTGTAATTATTTTACAAGTATTCCAGTAGTTTCAAGTAATCCATTTTCATTTCACTTGTACTTACAAGCAATTCATTATAAAAAAGTTAAATTTTAGACTCTTACAATAAGTTGTTTATGGCTGGAGTGTTTCAATAAAAATAATAAAATCGCTATATTTAGCCGTATTCACACCATTACGGTCAAATGAATTTCGGACCTTGACATCAATCTTCTTCTAGACTGGGGGCACTAAAACGTAACGTTAACCAATTGCTGCATTTTAGTCAGTCGACCGTCAAACTTTACTGTAGATGTAGCCAAACGAACGTCTGGCTACATCTACAGAAAGGTTAGCCAGACGCTTACCACTTGAACTTGTCAGTTACATTTGTTTGGCATCCATTCAGAACAGTTGGCTCTAGAGCCAATATAATATTCTATCCAACTGAAGATAGTAACAGTAACAAAATATAATTGATGCTTTGACGATACTTGATCGTTGGTTAACCTAACAATCCTTACCTGATAGTCTAATCTGAACTGGAGTGTAGAATAATTAATAGGAAGTTTATCACTTCAAGCGAGATCAGACTGGCGCTTATATTTTTTACCTGACGTCTCCTAGTAAAAACAATTTGAAAAACAATAAGTAATCTACAAAAAACCAATCAATCTACAAGTTTTTGTTCGGAACACAAAAGCTTCAAGTGCTTTACTTAAGTTTATCTAAGGTATGGCGACCTTCAATTGCTGTGGATACACCCACGCGGATGGGCGTCACCCACTCAACCATCTAAGACAATGAATTATACATCAATACGATTTATATACATAATTTCCTTTTGCGATATATATTATTGCTTGTATACCTAGTCTTGCCATAAATATTGTAATAAAGAAAAAAGAAAATTGTTAACTGCAAATAACATTTATTACTTTTACAGTGTGTCAGTTTAATACATAAATATAAAACAATTAAAAATATAAAAAGCTTATTCGAAGTGGTCTCCATTGGCTGCAATACAGTCCTTTAAACGATGAGGCCAGTTATCAATAGAAGCACGCACTCTTTCCATGGGAAAATTCTTCACTGCCAATCGTATAGATTGTTTTAGGGACTCCAAATTATCATGGCGTTTAGAGCAAGCTGTACTCTCTAAAACTGACCACAAATCATAATCCAGCGGATTAAGATCGGGACTAGACGACGGCCAGTCTTCAGCTCTGATGAAGTCCGAAACGTTCGATTCCAACCAAGACTGCGTGGACCGAGCTTTATGACCCGGCGCCGAGTCTTGCTGGAAGGACCATACTTGGTTATTGAACATGGTGATGTTAAGGGGCTTAACTACCTTCTCAAGAATGGTATCTTGATACACTTGTGCCGATGTTTTGATACCTTTTTCACAAAAATATGGCTCAGTCACTCCTTCATAGCTAACACCCCACCAAACCATCACTGAAGTCGGATAATGTCCACGTTGCACTCTGTCGACTAATTGGGAAGCTTCCTTAGAGCTTTGAGCATAAATACGGTCATTTTGTTTGTTAAAATGTTGCTCAATTGTAAAAATTTTCTCATCCGTAAACAAAATTTTTCTGTGACCTCCCTTTGCGTACCGCTTCAGTAGTTGTTTCGATTTTACCACCCTATTCTTCTTTAAATTATCAGTTAAGAAATGGCCAGTGCGTCTCTTATAGGCTGCAAGTCCTAAGTCATCTTTTAAAATACGCGACATGGTTCTAGGTGCTATCTTCATTTCCCGAGATAAAATCTTTTGCTTTCGGACAGGATTTCTTCGAATTCTTTCCCTTACTGCTTTGACCACCTTTTTCGTACGAACACTACGTGGACGGCCAGATCTTTTTCTGTCACAAACAGAGGAGGTCTCATTGTACCTATTAATAGCCCGGTACACAAACATTTTACTAATACCAAGTGTATGGAGAGTTTTAAAAATTGCATTTGGCTCCATACCTACTTTGTGTAATGCTATCACAGCGATTCGGTTCTCTTTATCACCCCACACCATTTTAATATCGCAAAATATTTTACAATGTATTGGCGCCAAAATGAGAAAACACAATGAACAATCGTATAAAAATGACAGATTCGAAATTCAAATGTAATATTTTTTTATAATTAAGTGTAACAGTATTTATGGCCAGACTAAGTATACGGATAAGATTCTTGTGAAATTTAAATTTTTAACATACTTCGTCTTGCCGTGATAAAGCCATGTTTTTGAACTGTTATGAATTCGTCAAAATCATAGAAAATACACACATACAAAGGATTACTTGTATAAATCTCAATCAATTAGTTCGTTTCGTTATATTAATATAGCTGTACCTAAAGTGAATATTATATTTGTATTCAAATGTATAACACTAAAATTTAATTCATATATTGTCAATATATTTATTTCTTCTTATTTTTACAAACATCGTGTATCTATTGAGACAATAGGATTTTCACCCATATAATAACAAATAACCATACGGATGTAATGAATTCTCTAGTACTTTAGTGGTGTACAATCTTTTTTTTATTATTGATAGAACTATTATGTATTGATATTAAAATCTATTCTAATATTATAAAACTGAAGTGTTTGTTTGATTGAACGCACCAACTCAGGAACTACTAGTATCTATAAAAGTATTATTGAATGCTTACAAGGGTAGGTTAGCATCAATCGTATAGATTTACCTTACCTAAGTACTATAAAGGCTAATACTAAAAGGTTGCTTGAGTAAGAGAGCTTTTAAAACGATAACATTTTACTACTTCTGAACAATATTACACAGAATATAAAGAGTAATAGAAACGATTTTATGACTTAAAGTTGAAATGTCAGATTTATATTTTGTCACAGCTCTACTAACTATAGAATAGCAAAATAGGAATTTTTATCGATGCTAGAATCGACAGATTGGACAATAATTTCTAAATAATCCCAAACGTACATCATACCAATTATCTACGCATGACCCAGTTCCTGTTCACATTAATGTGTACGTCATTATGTGTAATCTTCGTTTATAATGACATAATTATACCATATAAACTCTGTTCCCATTCAAATGCTGGTTTACACAATTTAGAATAAGCAATCAGGAAACCAGTAAGTGTTTTTAATCACACATCCAAAAAAGTTGGATAAACCACGTTATATTGTTTACTAGCGTCGTCGGCGACCACATAAGCTTGACACGTTGTAGGGCGCCGCCGCCCGCCCACATGCGCCTACGGCTACCTTGTCAATTACCTAATCATAGTACCTACTGTATCACCCTACGCACATCCAATATTTTTCTTAACGCTTTTTTAAAACAGTTAATGAAGTTAGTTCGCGAGTTGTGAAACACCTAACGGAAATGACCACCTGACGGGAATAGCGCGTCGCTCAATTCTGTCGCCAGCCTCACAGTGTAACCGCGCTATCACTCGGCGTCGCCCGCGCCTCAGATAACCCTGCATCACACCAAATATAACCAGTCTACACTTAGCAGCGTTCCAGCTACGACTGCCTGTCTATTTGACCCATCCCGCCTTATATACCGGCTAGAGGGATGGCATCCGTACGCACGCGGTCTGCATCCCCAAAATCGGTTTCTTTTTCCCCGATTTTGGAGCGAAAGTACAGTGCTGAACGGGGTCCTTCGATACCTCCCGAGCTGAACTCGACGGACTGGAGGAAATATTTTACAGACTTCAGTGCATATCTTGGTAAGTAGAACAAACGAGGAGTTTGGCTAATTCGTAAATGAGTCAGGTCGCTTTTATTATACGGCCTTGCGCTATATTGGTTGCGTGTTAATGGAACGTTTGGGTCGTCCCGACTCCGTAAACAAAACTTGCGTAATCGTGTCTATGGTTTTCTTTCATTTCTTGATTCCATCAACAAGATCTTCTGTTCGTTGGCATTTATAAATACGATTTGTTTGCTGTGGTGTGTGAATACTAAGAGTAAAATCAAAGGCCATCGTGGTTTATGTTATAGTAATAAATAATTCTGTATATCGTTGTTATTTTGAGTCGAAGTTTGTATTATCTTTTCCAGTATATATGTAATAAGTTGCAGTAATGCTTAAAAACTAGAGAAGATAGAATAGTACAGAACGTGTCATAAGATAATGCGTCTAATAACACAGGATATGCTTGCAATGGAGAACCAATTACAATTACAGTATATAGCGAGGATTATTTACTAAGAGACGTATAACTTTATAGTTCAAATGTTTTAACAACTTGAGTCAAACATTTTCTGACGTGGGTTATGTTGATAATAATTAATTAATTTCTTATAGACGTGGTCTACTTGTTCATCACCGTTTTAGGTACACTTATGAATATGTAGTTGCAAACGCCCAATGTTAAAAGGTCTGTAGAAATTTGTATGAGATAACAACTTTGACGTCATTAATTATTTTTAATATAAAAAATGATAACAGCGTTAAAAGTTATTTTTAAGTCTAATCTGTATAAAACATTATTTTTAAAAGTTCTATTATTATAGAGATATTGGCTGGAATTAACACAAACACGTATTTAATAGGTATTACATAGAATATGTTTGACAGTTCGACAAAGTTGCATTGGCTATGGTCTCAGGCTCACCAAGACTTTGACAGCCTTGTCACTTGGATTCCAGTCTTCTGGTCACGAGAGTGTCTTATTGTCCTTGTTGTACTTTTCTGTAGTCTATAATATCCAACAGTAGTTTTGATTATTTTAAATGTAGCAGAATCTGTCTGGAGCCTAATCGATAGTCATAATGAAGAACAATCGAAAGTATTGGTATCAGTTGACCAAGGCAAGGTGTCAACTGTCAGATAACCTTGCGGACTGCGGTTCGGACCGCAAAATGATCTGGTGGCAGTATTTACTACTTATACTGTCATATCTCTTACTACATTGTTATTTATAAATGGTTGATGTATTTACGGTTCCGTTTGTAATATGCGTAGTAAATTCTTCTTAGGTTACATATTTAAAAGAGAAATTGTCTATTGTTTATAAACAGTACGCATAGGTGAAAATCCTTACACATAGGAACCAGAGAAAGAGGTCTAGAAATATGATTACGTGATTTTTAAAAAACGCCTGTCCATAATAGGAAAAGAAAACGATTAACCATAAACACTTGGCTCTACATAAAAATACATATTTAAAACTTCTTTAGACGAATATAACGAAACCTGAAAGCCTTACAAAGACATATCTACATAAGCAAACCTGCAAAGAAATACTTTGACGAAGCGGGAATCAAATCAAATGCGTGTCATGAGCAGAAACATGACACCTATACCTTCCTAATGTCATTCATTATAGTCATATATGTAATTTGTCAATCAATTCAATTTGATCGGAGGCTTGCCAAGATATAAGTGTTTCGCGTCGAATCTCTTTCTACAATCGCTGACGCCTCTATTCCCTTCTCTTTTTTGGCCACGTGACTTAGCGTTGAGATGACATAATTCCCATATATTTGATAATTTCTTATAGTCCATCTAAGAGACACCGTATGTCAGTTCTGGCAGACTGAAGAATACGGATGAAGTCTCAGAAATCGATTACTGCAGTATCCGATACGTAAGAGATAGAGAGAAAGTTTTATAGATTTATGTACTCGTATGTTACTGTTAGCGGCCGTATATTATCATATTTCTGATTTTGCTAACAAATCTAAATAAGTGACCTAAAAAAAAATATACCGCATATATACAAACAATTGTACACACTTAAGACAAAAATAGCAATTAGTCTTTTTCCTGAAACATGAGTGTCAACATTAGAAAAATATACATTGCACCCAATTTTATAGCAGTCAAAACATACATTTAATTTCCCTTTTAATGACATTTCTCTAAAAACGTATTTTTGCATCTTTAAATAAAACTGATCACGATCTTAATAAATAAGATATTGAACTTCATTAAGTTTAAAATTGCTTAGAGCAACTTTTTTAAATCTCATCACATTTAAATGATAAAAAATAGGTGCAAGCAATTTATGAACTTATAAATATGAACAATATGAACATGTCTATTTTTTTCTTAATATCCATGATACTTCATCAATTACAGGCGCCAAATAGCATTTTTAGCCAAAAATAATAAAAATTTAGTCACAATGAACAATTTTTGTTTAACGATTACTTTTTGTTATTATTTTGGTTTTTTGTTGAGTATTGTTTGCCACCTTAAATTGACTAAATATTGAACATAACATTAGGAGTGTCTCTTCACTGATAACGATTCTATTGCCTAGCAATTTGGAGTTGCTACTAAAAGCGTATTTTACTTGTTTGCCACTTTAGTATTTAAAATATTAACGTAATCATTCAGAAAAAGCTTCATATGTAGATTATACAATACAATGTTTATTTGCAAGTTTACCTGTGCCACTTTCAGTGTGCAGCTAATTTCATATGCTCAGACTTGTCTGATTTATATTGTAAATATTAAAAACGTCAGCATTAAAAATGGTAATTTATGAGTAACATCGATTATCGTTACATTTTAACGATTATTCATATACAAGTAAAATTGAAGAGTTCCAACACTGATAAAGGACCTGATTGCGTGACTTTGAAACGATGTTTAAAAAAATGTACATGTTGATTATTTTGCTTGTTTAAAAGACGTAATTTCATTTTAAGTATTATGAAATGTATTTCTTGTGATAAAATAGGGCTTAGAGAAAAATATAAGAGAAGTTTAAGAAAAGAATGTCAACTTGGCGATAGGGGCTTAATAGCATTGCTTGCTGGATCTCTAAAATGTTAATTTGGTTTGTGTAGGCCACAAAAATTCTAAAAGTTGCTCACAGATTTAGCTGAAACTGACGTACTATACAAGCCACTGCAAAGATGCTTTTGTTTATATTTCATGTCAGTTGTGTAATTATTTCCCATCAATACGACGACAATATGCCACTGCGAAGCATGGTAGGCTACAGCTTGTTTATTATTAAGGATACAAATTCCAGTAAAGTTATGTAATTAAGACTTGTAGAAAATCACAGTAGAGGCGTTTGATACGACTTGGTCCCGCTCGACTAGCGATTTGCAAGTTCATTGCTCTGAAAGTGAAAAAAGTTAAAGTTTTTTCTGCGATAATATTTTAAACTAGCATTTGCCAGCGGCTCCGCTCCGTATATGGCGGTTATCGGGGTGATTCTAATTCCAGGAATTCGTTGCATTTAATGTTAACTATTAAATTTTCTACCTCATTGTAGTCTAAATCTTTAAGCCATAATGTAACCGTGTTTTTAATTAGATATTTAGATACATATTTTGTTTTATATACTTCATTGAGTTTGATGTCCAGGTGCAATATTATGATAATGCATTTGAACAAATGTACTTCGGACTCTTGATACCGGACACTGATCTATTCTTTTAGAAGAGTCATGTAGAAAAGGTATAATACTTTTGTGATACTTACAAATATATTTGTAAATAAATAATGACACTGTTAGAACGTCAGTTTTTTTATAAGCTAAATTTGTTAGATATCGGAACCGTAAATGCAGTAGTACCGAGCACCGCTCGTTGTGCTGATTCGAACTCAAGTAAATGTGTATTAGCTGACATGCCCCCACGAGCAGATGCAGTAAGTTATTACAGATTCAGATCTTGTGTTTTTGTAAACTCTCGCCAATGCTGAAAAAATACTGACAATTTTTCGATCGCAAGTACTGGCTACGGCCACTCTACATTTATGAACGACTCACTTTAAAACACAACTGAGCATGTTTTCAGCACGCTCGCCAGGAACACGACGTGTGTGTTATTAGCACTGCTATACGGAACACAACAGTTGCGTTTTATACGCACAGTCGACTGTTCGCGGTACTCCAGTGCTGAAAACACGCTCTACGTATATTAGTTAACGCGTTAACATGTTCACTGCTGACTAATTTACGTAGAGTGTGGTGTCAGCACTGGAGTACTACGAACAGTCGACAGTGCGTATAAAACGCAACTGTTGACTGTTCTTTGTGTTCTAGACAAGCAGGCTGTTTTCTACATCCCTTATGTTTCATACGAGAGTGCTGATAACACATACATGTATTATCAGCACTCTCGTATGAAACATAACTGCTAAACACAACTGTTGCGTAGCACGTTAATCGTTGTTAACGCTTTTTTTATTTTCGTTGAATTTGTCGAATTTGTGTCTACGAATACACATGATACTAATATTTTTAAAATATATTATTAACTAGCGAACCGCCCCAGTTAAAATCTTATTATAGTATATATATATAAGTATAGCTCAATATATAATATA
This sequence comes from Hypercompe scribonia, assembly GCA_949316085.1. NCBI lineage: Eukaryota > Metazoa > Arthropoda > Insecta > Lepidoptera > Erebidae > Hypercompe > Hypercompe scribonia. The sequence continues at coordinate 4,555,719 of OX438972.1, read as the reverse complement.
ATTGTAACGGTATTTCAAAAGTACACTATTACAGTTGCAAATGAAATAATTACGTTTTCATAGTATTTTTAAGGGTTGCAGCACAAACATTTTTGAGAAATGTGCGTTTCTAAAACCTAAACGAAAAACGCGTTTAAATTCTTATAAATGGACTGTCAAATTAACTTTTTCGCGATATTACGCTATATTTTTTTAACTGATTAAAAATAAATTGCAACCAAAATACTATTACTTTGTGTGTCTAATTTAACCTTGGAAAATTTTACTTTCCTTTGGAAGTACTTTTGAATATGATACAGGCACACTTATTTATTTATTTATGAAAATATATGATTGTAACTGTACAATGTCTCAACACACGGCCGTCTGACTTCAACTGTAATGTGCTACGGTTACCAGACTGCTGATTACACACTTAAATATTTCTGAAAACATACATATTATATTTAAATTGTACACTCAGACAAAGAACATGCTTTTACTCATCACAAAATTCATCCTGGATAGGAATCGAACAGTTAGCAGTCAAGATCACTAACCACTTAACCAAAAGGACCGTTAGTGGACGTGAACTCTGTGTAAAAACATTTAACTTAGAAGTAACGGATGGCTGTGGTTTGCCCAAGGCCGGGATGGTTGGCGCTCCTTGGGAGAAACCTTCGTTCAGCAGTGGACGGCGATAGGTTGATCACACAGAAGTATCAATTATACTAATAATTTGAGAACTAACTGATTTTTCAAGTTTCGACCGGGGTGTTACACCCCGGTCGAAACTTGAAAAATCATCGGGTTGTTACAACCCGGCGTGCGCCTTGGCCGGAACTCCCCCGTGGGATTTGTAGGCGGACGTGCTCCCCGAAGTTTATCGGCGGACGGTTGACTGCCGGGCGGGTAGCGGACTTGGTGCAAGGGGAGTCATCGTGGCAGTGTAAGGCTCACTTACACTGCCACACTTTCGTAGTACTTTACACTGTCACAATGGCTGTCATATCTTTACTACATTGCCTGCATTCACAATGAGTATGGTGACCACATTTCTTGGATTCTATTCGTGCTTCCCATCGTAGAGTTACTTTGGCAGGCTATTAAAATAAAAGAAAATACACGACAATTACAGCACGAGCGGGCCGGTTCGACCGGGGCAGTACTACCCTCTCACAGAAGACCAAACTGTTGGTGAGTGTGAGACCGGAGGCCCATTGATGCAGGGGTGACATTTATTGTGGTAACCGTGTAAACCATACACTGTTACGATGACTGTCATGCCTTTTACGTCCTCAAGAGGGGTGTGAAAAAGTATCTCACAAGGCCGCCATAGTGTGGGTCACGATACTCCATTGTTTGCATTTGCAATAAGTATGGTGAACACAACTCTTGGATTCTATTCATGCTTTCCATCAGGCAGAGTAGAGTCACTTTGGAAGGCTCTTAATATAGAAAAATAAAATAAAAAAATATTACATTACTAATAGACTAATATAGTGCACAAACATCAGTAGTATCGTGAGTCTTTTGATTTTGTATTTGTTTCATTTTTTGTATAGAGTACGTTCGACTACCTTTATTATGTCTGTGTGACACGACCTTATATAATCATAGAAGCAAGAGTTAAAACATATATTGATCCCTCATAATTGTAATTGATTCAACTTCTTGTGGAGCTCGTGACTCAATGGTAACAACGTAGGTTGCAAAATTGATCAATCCTAACCAGGTCTGTCTATGATGGGTGATCATTCTTAACATATTGAGACCGTGACTCGGCAAGCACGTTGAACCGATGGTCCCAATTGCACTATGAACATTTTTGGCAATCGTTAGAACCCTAAAGGTCTGAAACAGTCTTTCTACAGAGCTTCAATATCGCCTTGTATTTGGGTTATAGAGGTCGGATCGTAGTCGCTTCACGTAAAAAATCGAATTTCACCCGTATCGTAGTATACTTAAAACCGACTCAAACCTATTGGAAAAGAGGTTGGGTGGGTGGTATTTCACCAAAACATTCCCTAGAAATAAATGTCTAATAACTTATATGGCAAAACAATGTTTACCGAATCAGCTAGTAAATCTATAAAATGTTTAAAATTCTTCGTGCGTGTTTTCTAATGCGTTTTTTTACTATTCGATATTTATCCGAATATCGTGAAGTATTCGGTAGAGTACTGAATATTTGCCTGAAGGTTTATAATCCAACCATCGTTTTATTAATTTTGACTTGTCCAGTATCGATTATTCTAAAGTCATAAGGCCGTATTAATTTTGACCTGCCAGTACTGAGACAGCGCCTGAACGTAAAACAATAGCAATATTTTTAAGTAGCGTTTGACACACGTTTTGTTCAAGGCGCTATAAGAACCTAGAACAACGTAGATGTACGATCCTATGATTAAAATGAGTAATAATATTCTTCTCTCCCATTTTACAAATTCATTTGGAGTTGGTGAAATGAGTTTTATACTACCATTTTCTTCTACCACTCAACAGATCATAGGTTATTCTCAATATATGGATAAAATATTTTATTATATTTATTTATTTTGGCAGTCTACACTGAAGACACTATATACTTTATTTATCAAACACCATTACCCAAAAAAAAAATTAACTTTAATATCAAACTATCGATTTTCAAAAAAATGGTGTTTTACATAGCAGTACATCTGACGTGGACGTAGTTGTAACTTTTATATTTTCAAATCTACGTGCGTAGGCTTCACACCTTTGTTTACCGAAGGGATTGGCAGAGGTGTACGTCATCAACTACCGGCCTATAATAGATGTCTAATGAACGTAGATTTCATTATAGATCGATTGCAACAAACAGCAAACCAAATTCAAAATTTGAACACAAGATCAGCATCTATTCTACATACATATAACTCACCAAAATAATGCTTAGTCAAGCAACTTCGACTAAATACCAAAAGGGCTTACTAATCTTTCAACATGACGTATAACCTTTCAACAACAAAATAAACTACACTAAGGGTCCAAGGGAGCCAGCAGATAAATTCCATAGTAGACACGTCATCTTATGACGCCTTAAAACCTTTATCAAAGCAGAGTCAGCAAGTTTACGGATTCAATTCACTCTCAAGCACATTCAGCGCTGAATTGCTAAGCTGAACCAATGTACGTTTCATCTATTAGTTGAAAAACGTATTTATTGTGCATTGTCCTAATACGTTATTGACAGGACCAAAATACAAATTTGTGACCTCATCTCTCCGCGCTAGTTTAGCTATTACAAACACAGACGATTACAGAATCACAAATATTTATGTTAACATTGTGTTAGGCCGTGAGCGATTTTTGCGGTGTGCGCTAACCGAGGTGAATCAGTACCGCATTAGTCCATAAGAGAGTCGCCCGCGCTTGCACGCACGAGGGCAAAGGAGATATATTTAAATTTAGAATCCCTTCCTTCGCCCTTGAGGCGAAAACTTTTTTTGTTCGTTTATGGCGGTCCTCGCGATTTCGCCGGCCAGTTTCTTGTGAACAAAAAAGTGTTTAAGTGATACCATAATTTATAAACTTAAGTATTGTTTTCTGATAAAAAATGGCTCATTATAAAGTGAACGATGATATTTATGGAAGAATCATTAAACCTCGCAAGATCCCATCACCTGTCGAATGTGACTATGCTGAAGTATATCAAGTCTGTAACGGATTAGGTACTATATTATGTTTTATGATATTGCTTTACATTTACCCGCCAATGTTTACGAATGTTTGTTTAATTGTATTTATTTTGAATCATTTATTCTCTATTATCAAGCGAAATAACCCATTATTTAAACCGCAGAATACCGATTGGTAATGTGCATTGTACGTCGAAGGCAGTAATTTCTTTTTTATCATGTCACCCATGTATAAAGGCTTCATTATAGTAAGACGTTGTGAAATTTCTTATCTATGGTAGGCAATTTGCGCAAGTGACCGATAAGGAGTAATGACATTATTTCCTGTCTTCGTTAGGACACATTTGATATATAGTATTATATTAAGATGGCTTAAGAAGGCGTTGAACTCCGAAAAGCAAACTAGTTCCTGACAAACGAGTCTTGTAATGTATTGGTCGGGTGCGCTTGCGCCGAGAAACGTGCTAATTTTTAATTATGCAAAACAGCTGTTTGTTTATTTAGTTTTATGGAAGAGATAATTAGAGACAAGTTTTTTCTTACATATTTTCATCACAGATTTAGTTTTTCATCTACATCCTCAACAGCCTTCCACATAATAAAGATTTTTTCTCTTTATTATCTATTTTAGGGTAAATGTTCATAAACGATTGTTTAGTTTTTCCTTTAGGGATAAAATGTAATCAAATAATGACCTTAAAAATAATTATCAATAACTATTTTCAATGTGTTTTCTCTATGCTGAACCCTTACTTAATTAAGGTGTCTTCAGAAAAATGTCTAAACATTTAATAAATAGTTTCTATCTGTATATTTTTTTTTTTATAAAATGTACATATGTCTCTGTCGCACTGGAGAACACCTGTCAAGTGCTAGTCTACAGGGTTCCGTATAGGAAATCCTTTTCGTTTAGGATATAAATAATGCTGTCTATCTGTGCCATAAGCAAATTAAAGACTTTTCTTCTTCACTTTGTTTTTACTGTGAGACATTGCCTCGCACAGAATGTAATGATCCTGGGCAACGGATAGTGTAAGGCCATTTAGGTACAAATTTTACTGCGAAGTATAAAAATTGATGGTTCAAAAACCATGATCTTGAAATCTCTGCGCGTTCAGGAAAAAAACACAAAACACGTCTCTATAAAATAAAATGGCAATTTTTAGCAATCATTAGCTATACCTACATAATACTATTCAGATTCCGTTGATAAAGGAGGGCAGTAATGTCCCAAGTATCGTTCTTAATGCATTAGATTTTTGAAGTGATAACTTCTTCTGGGAGGATAAACTTCTTCGTTACGTAACGCGTTACGGCGTCAGTCTGCTTGACTTCCCTTTCTCTCACGCATACGGCAGCGGCAGGCAGCCTGTTAATCGTATACCAAACTTGACGGTTCAGTTTCAATAATTTTGGTGGTACAGGATACGATAACATACGAATTATATTTTTTAGGAATATTGACATTGATTTGGTTGAGGTTTGGTTGATACAGCTCATTAATATTGAGTATTTAACATTAATGCATTAATTGTAGAAAACTTACTATTTATTTCGAATCGATGATTTTCAGTTATATTCGGTTTCAGTTTATACGGATGAATTCTACAAAAAGGCACGCTCGTATTGTGCTCCAAATAAAATGTAAAAGCGGTTACTAAATGGGTGTTTATTTATTTATTTGGACAACCAGTTGCTGTTACATTAAATGTTATGTATATGAAACAGTAATCTTTTTTAATCTTTATTGATTACTAACACTAACTATATACTCGTAAAAAACGTGCGTGTTCTTATAACGCGTAACGCGTATGCCTCATCTCTTACTCTAATCCACAGCGCCGTATTTTCTACAGACGCTTCTCTCTCCAAATAACCTTTCGTTACATTATCATATTAATATACATAAAGTTTATGTAATAACCTAAACTTGTCTCAAGTTATTAATAGTTGAACTTAGATTAGTCTAAGTTATCATTTTTGTCGGGCGTCCTGAGACGCACACATGTTTTTTACTTTTTTTTTTAATATAATAGTCTGCTAAGGTGACTCCACTCTGTTTGATGGAAAACATGAATAAAATCCAAAAGTTGTAGTCACCATACTCATTGCGAATGCTGACAATGCAGTATGGTAACCCACACTATGGTGGCCTATTTCGATTTCTTACGTACGTACGACGTAAAAGACATGACAGACATCGTAGCATTGTATTGCACACATTTACCACGACAACTGTCACTCCTGCATCAATGGGCCTCCGGTCTCACCAACGAAACACAACAGCACGTATGCTGTCGCTTTAGGTTGATCTTCTGTGGGAGGGCAGTACTGCCCCGGACGAGCCGGCCCGTACATGCTGAAATCAGCGTGGCTCTACTACCTGTAAAATCTTGCATCTTGCATTATTTTAGATACTTAAAATTATTCTTTCTACAATCTTTTCAACAGATTGCCCTCGTATACGAGTACATTTAAATGTGTTGTGTGTATTGATCAACATATTTGACACATCATAAAACCCTCTAAATTCTTAATAATTGTACTAAAATTCATCTTTTAGTTGTAAATTGGTTCACATATATATGTTAAGACGTTTTATTTATTTAGACAAAAAATACTGTGATAGTGAATGGCTGTAAGTACTAATGAGCTTTAACACTGCTAATCATCATGCATACCGTAACGTAATCTACGAAATAATGTGAATGTGGGTCTAGAATTAGATCAATCTCGGTTCATTCACCCGAGAGAGATCATACACCCAAGTATCTTCCTGTGCTTAGAAGTTAAAGTACGTAGTAAAGTAGAGACGGAGTATAATTTCAGTAGTCAATATCCGACTAATGGTATATGATTTTATTACTTAACGGATTTAGATGAAACTTTACAGTAATATAACTTATATTTTAGAATAACACAATATTTATTGCGATAACGGACGTACATACGGGCGGAACTTCAAGCAAAAGCTAGTCTTTATGTTATAATGATTCTGTATGTGTAAATGTCAGGTAACTCTTTCATTGAATTCGTAAAAATATTTAAATATTATAAACAGAAATGTTTTTGTTTTTAATATTTCTTTAGATAGTTTTGTTAGATTGTAATTTAGACCCTAAAGTTCTAGGTATGTTTTTCATTTTCGACCAGTGTTATTTTCACATTTTCATTTCTTTATTTTTAGATGTTAGCCAAGTCTACAAATCTATATTTATAAAAATATTAAGTTACTTTCTATGTGCTGCAAATATTCAAATATATCATAAGTGATTGAGCTCAAACTTTGATTGCCTCGATGGCGCAATAGTAGCGTATGGGACTGCTGAACTTGAGACTTTGGATTCGAATATTTGTTTATGAGTTTGGGAGTTTTCTGTTTCTAATATGGCTGTATTTACAGCAAAAAAAGTATAAATACATTTATAACGATTGTCTAGTACTATGGGTACAAACTCTGCTTAGTTTGAGACTAGATAGCGTTGTGTATCAGATGACCAAAAAAGCTTCGAAATATTATATATTATTTTACACGATACAACACGGTTTAAAAAAGATTTATATTAATTTTTCTCATTACTTTTCTCTCAACATGTTACAACAAACCGTGACTAGTTGAACATACAGACCACTTCTTCATAGAAACCGCATATTTCAAGATTTAATTGATTACCAAATCTTAGCTTGCCTTTGGTTAATTAATGTAAAATATTTAATATTAAAATAATCAGTATATCGGCCTATACAGACAGTTATCATAACTTGAATATACAATTGTGTAAAACTGTCTGTGGTACTACAAATAATCGCTTGGTGCCATAATAATAATTCCGTCCAATTAACAGTACCCCGTTCAGCTGCAAAAACATGATGTCACTAATATGTGTTTGTTCACTCTTATTTATACATATACATTTTATATGTTTAGATATATAATTATGTAAAACATTATCCTTTATACGTATTAATAATGATATAGATTTATTATCTAGGAGGTTGTCTGTACTAAAATTAGACTTCTGTATCTTATATGTTAGTAGATTTTCCTCAAGAAATTCCTCGCGTATCAGTAATTTTTGTATCTTTCGCAAAAAATAGTATTTCGGAATGATACCTCATGCCCTTTGCTGTGACCCTATAATGTCTAGGAATGTATATGCAAAAGTTTATTAAAATTATTACAGTACATGTGTATAAAATACGAGCAAAGAGACGTCAGATCTCAATTTTTTTAAGCAGAGCATATTGATGTACTTATCTCTAAATACTTAATTATAATCGTGCTTATCACTTAATTATTTGTCCTGTACGTGAATCGAACCCGCGACCAACACTTTAATGGCTCGTAAATGTTTATACATTATTTATGTAACAATGTGTTATCATGTTTACTTTTGATGTGTTAGTAACGTATTATCCTTAAGGCATATGCCTACGTAGGCAAACAAAACCACTGGCATTAAAATTATACTTCATAAAAGCTAGTTTATTAGTTTGCTGCCACAACCGAAACAGACATATTCATAAACAGTCTGCATAGTAGCGTCTGTTTCTCGTTCTCAACCTATTTAGATTGTTTCAATAAACATTGAAAGGTCAAGAAAATTGTTTTGAACTTGAAAAGTTATCGCATACATTCATTAATGCTTTTGATAGCCCCTTTATATATAATGTCAAGAGCGTTGTATAATATAAATTGATGCTAGAAATTAAATAATACTGAGCTAATTAGAACATCACTTATTACTATATAATCATGTGATATTACATGGGATTTCCTTACTAGGGTGCACCTGGTTCCTCGGCTACTGTCACCTGAGACGACGTGCGGTTTTTGGTCGGTTCGAATCCGACATACCACCTTTCGGTGTTATCCGTGGGGACTGCCGCACAAAAAAAAAGGGAGATATTAAATGCCTTTGAATTACCTGAAGTTTTGACTAGGTTGCATTGATCGCGGTCACAGGCTGACTCACTCAGTCAAAACTGTGAAGTAGCTATTACACGATTGCGTTTTTTTATGAATATCAAACTGGAAACCTGAAGGCAAAGGACTACCGCTCTTTTTTTAGTATTGAGCTTGCTGTAGTAACTAATTTACCTGATAACATAGCATGAATTAAATTCAAGGGTGGCTGTCACCATACTCATTGGGAATACAGACAATACAGCATGGTGACCCTTACTATGACGGCCTAGTGCGATGCTTTCTCACGCCCCGCTTAAAGGACTCGGGATCATAGTGGCAGGAAAATACATGCTCTGGTAGTGAGTTCTAGGTTTTGACTTACTGGCACAGACAGAAAGAGCCGTACCGTTAAAGACGAGAACACGTATGTCTATCAGTCTTAAACGGTGACTCCCAAGGCCAGCACGTAGTGTGTATAGACACCTGCCCATCATAAGTCACAAGCATATAGCTGCCCCTTGACTGCCCCTATACAATTGGTGGGAGGTGTTGATGACTTACATTTTCACAACGAATACAACAGAAATATAGCACGATGAACAATATGATAATAACAGAGTATGTGACAAGTATTTACCGTTACGAGCATTATTCGTTCAGGACTGGCTTATTTTAATCTTCTGAAAAAAAAACCTATTACCCTAGACCCTAGACAATCGATTTCAATTCGAATATAAATTATCATCGAATTTAATAGACAAAAGGATTACAGAAAACAAAATGGAAAAGACTTCAGCATTATTGTGAAAGCGGAGATGTTTTCACAATATGTTATTATTATTATTAATTTTTTTCTAATCTATAGTAATATATATCAAGCTCATTGAAGAGATGCAATATGAACCCCTGACTGCGTATTATGTTACCCGTTTATACTGACTAGTCATTAGTTATCTGTACCATTAGTTATTGTATCTGTTTCACATAGATCTTCTGTATTCATGGTGACATTCACTTGATTTCAGATGCGCTGCTCGCTGATCTTCAAAACTCAATCAACCCTGGCGCTCGAGTCAGCAGTCCAGGTGGTAGAAGCTCCCCAGGAGGGAGAACTACCTCTCCTGGCCGAACCAGCTCACCGCTCGGCAGGGGAAGCTCACCTGGTCGCTTGAGCTCTCCTGGAGGCAGCCTGAATTCACCATCATCAACTGGATATGGATCTATCAATGGATCGAGGAATATATCTTCAGATTATGCTAAACCTGCTTCGGTAAGTTTAAGCTGAGTGCTATAAATACTCTGAAAACTACGAACGTATTCTTGGTGGTACTTACGTAGCCCTCTTTCAAAACTATAAAATTGTTATTCGTTTGGGCACACTTGAGAATGGCTTAACGTTTAGACTTGCTTAGTTAAGATAATAGCTAGAAGATTGTATACATGTCGAAATAGTTAAAATGGTCACCACTATACCGCGCCGTGTATTTGAATTTCGATTCTCGCACAGTACAAAAAATTGTCTTATCCCCAAATAGGTTTTTTTTTCAAATAGGCGTGTTTTTTTTTCTATATTAAGAGCCTGCCAAAGTGACTCTACTCTGTCTGATGGAAAGCATGGATAGAATCCAAGAGTTGTGGTCACCATACTCATTGCAAATGCAGACAATGCAGTATGGTGACCCACACTAAGGCGGCCTTGTGAGATGCTTTTTCTCACTCAGCTTGGGGACGTAAAAGGCAAGACAGTCATCGTGACAGTGTAAGGCTCACACAGTTACCAGGATAACTGTCACCCCTGCATCAATGGGCCGCCGGTCTCGCACTCACCAACGAAACATGATAGCACGGATGCTGACGCTTTAGGTTGGTCTTCTGTGGGAGGGTAGTGCTGCCCCGGTCGAGCCGGCCCGTTCATGCGAAATCAGCGTGGCTCTACTACCTTATATTTTTTTGCGTCTGTTATTTGAATACACATAAAGTTTCTGCGACACAGGACCTCATACCTAATGAAGATGTTGTATTTTTAATGTTAACAAACAAGCACACTGTTTTCAAACATTACGGCCTGTTAGGTCATGCAACCGCAAGTTAGCAGTAGTTAGTATGCGTTTAAATGGTGCTAAATACCCAGAAGCTATGGCGAAGCTACTCAGCATCTGGGCGCAAGAGCTGCTTCCTTTTGCAAACTAGGAATATTTTACCCATTAGTTGGCCCCAATTTTTTTTCCTCGTAGCCTATTAATCTACAGTTTTTAATAGTCCACAGCTGGACACAGAACTTTTCTTATCCTTACAAAAGAGATTTTCCTGTAGTATATGTAAAATGGATTTAAAAAGTAGAACTGACATTCAATTGCTAATCTAAAGTTGTGCATTCCGTGATCCCAAGCATTTATCTTTAAATATAAAGAACTCAAACTATAAATAATTTACTTAAAGTTCACGGCAATAACCACAAATTTTGATAGTTTGCGTGTGCAATGTTTAAAAGTTAGAAAGTCGTAAAAATTTAGAAATTTGTCAGACGATGTAATGATTAACATAGACATCAGACATTTTTTTTTAATTTATGACTTACTGCCTATTTTTTGGAGTAGATACTTATGTATATGAAACTAGGTACAAATATTTATGAAGAGCATTGTAGCTGTAACAGCTTATAATAGATCTAACAGTTGCACGGTCCCAGTATTCGACCATAGACCTCTCAATTAACGAAATCTCAATTCAGTCCAGCAAACAGCCAATATTTTTCCTTTATAAGAAAGAATATCATTTTTTTAACAATCATATAAGCTAACACACGTTAATAATCTCTAAACTCTGTAAATGATTTCTAACTACAATACATTTTCAAAACAGAGTGAAATTTATCAAGTAATTGCGCTTAAACGTTTAAGCGTCTTGCGTTTAATGCATGCAATCTTGACCTACAAACGGCAATAGAACACTTGTCCTCAAGAACAACTCGTAATCGTTACATAACACACTAAAATGACTTGTTTTAGTTTCGTACATCAATTCTTGGAATTTAACTTCTACATCATCAAGGGCATCTTTTGTCCCTTTTCCTAAATTTAACGACGTTTCTTCTTCCATTGTCTTCACGCATTCTTCAATTTCATTGCAAAGTTTTGGCGTTTGTCTCGTATAGCCGGACACCTAACACCAACCCTGCTTGGAAATATAATCGTTCTTCGTACATACCACCCCACTCCCCGATAGACTGGTAGCGAATTGTATGGTGTTAAGACTGCCATTGTACATTTTGCATCAAGTTGCTAAATAAGTAAATAATAGGAAGCGAAAGAAATAATCATAGGAATTATTATTTTAATTTGCTATGTATATGCAAATATGGCCTATTTCTAACTGTAGAATATTAAAGGTGATGGTGATGAGATGAAATTACGTTAACCACGAGATCATATCAAGTCTACATTGGTTTATAAGAACAGACTGTCAACACAGTACTCATGACATTGACAGTCCACCACCGCTTTTAGCTTTATGGATTTATTTGGTTTTTTTGAGCATACTCATGTAAATGCTTACATACTTTAAGTATCGTAGGATTCTTTTTTTTAAATAATGGTGTACTATCATCAAATCTTCTATCTTACGGTACCGCTGAACGTATGAGAAAAGCCCAAATAATAGGACCTGGAACTCTTCCTAGCAGTGCATCTCTACATTCTTCAGGCCATCTGCTGTTTTGATTGGTTATTTGTCTAAACATGCATGTTAATAATAGAAACAAACTAGTTTTATACAGTATTTAGCGATTTTAAATACATAAGTATATAATAATAATGTTACAGGAAAGTGTGTAATTATTATTTACTAGTATATATATATATCATCATGTAACATATTGCTACGTAAGCATATATTGTTTATATTGCACGTGTAACGCCATCTTGTCTTACGTGTCGGTAACTTTACGGCAAACTTGAAGAGATTCCAACTCACTGTTACACTGCATATGCTATAGATGTCGCTACTTCATTCGAAATGAATTTTACTTTTTTTACCGTCTTTGTCAAATTAAATGGCAGTTTATTAAGGATTTAGTCTTGTGACTCACGAGAACTTACTCTTTAAAGTTTATTTTTCTAAATATATAAAAATTATTAGAAAGAAAATTAATTTTCGCATAAATATATTTTTTTAAGGTTTTCTGCTAGTCATTATTGTTAATTTTCAAAAAAATCTATAGTCAGGCAGAAGTCCGAATTTTCATGTTGTTTCCATTATCGATGTACTGTATTGTAATTACAATCGGCAGTTTGTGTCTGCTCTTTGCTTTTTGTTTTTTTTTTTACCTTATTTAATTCACAAACTACATAGCTCTTCAAAGTGTAATATTAAATCTAAGCCCCTAGTTACGTAGATCGTGGCGCTACAATCTTTCAACAGGGTCTGAAAGAAGAGTAGAAAATGACCCAAATTCATGAAACTAGTTTGCGTTCCTAAAAGTCTGTTTAAAAAAAAAATCTATAAAATTTTTAGTTCACATCGAATTTCTTTTAACAGTATCGCTTAATGATAATATAAACCTGAAACATCGCGCGGTTTACTCAAATCGATACATACTTTATTGAAAGTACTTGGGAACCTTGGGCTGTCTTGAGTTTAAGAAAAAGTAACGAGATACATAGAAAATTGTGAAAAATGGTTTTTCCCAACAGTCGGGGAATCTGTACCGGCAACCTAAAAGCCTGTAAATCACCGCTTTGTCATTGTGTCAGTTAGTAATAACTAATATGTATAGAAATATACAACATAGAGATAATCTTACATATATTTAAGTCCACCCAACGCTAATATTATGATGTTGTCGTAAACTGGTGTTTTCTTGGTAATATTTATTAACCTTGCACTGAAGATATTTGCCAAATTTCGTTTGACGTTAGCAGGAAACAGATGAATTTGAAAGATACGATATTTGTTAAATAATATGTAATATACAGTGTGATGTGTGGCACCTCCCCTTTTGAAGCAAACTGTTGGAAGTACTCATCGAAGAGCCACCTTCCGTTGAAGATCAAGTCCACATACTTCATTTGGGCTTGAAAAGGTACGAGGCGGGTCTTATGGAGCAACCTCCTCTTTTCGTTACGCGAGTGTCACAAGAGCTGACTAAGAGAGCAAACTATGCTGGATACCAGCACTGCCAAGAAAAGGAAAACTGGATACGAAACCCTACACTAACGCTGTCAGGCCAGCGTGGTATAATAGGCTAAAACTTTTTTTTTCAAAAGCCTATCAAAGTGACTCTACTCAGCCTGACGGAAAGCATGAATAGAATCCAAGAGTTATGGCCACCATGCTCATTGTGAAAAGAGACAACGTAGTATGGTGACCCAAACTATGGTAGTCTAGTGAAATGCTTTTTCACACCCCGCTTGGGAACGCAAAAGGCGTGACAGTTATCGTGTCAGCTTAAAGCTCACACACCACGATAAATGTCACCCCTGCATCAATAGGCTCGCACAATACAATAGTAAATGCACACGCAATAGGTTTCGCACTCCCCGCCTAAAGACGACACCACGAATGCTGTTGCTTTAGTCTTCTTTCCAAGCATAGGCCTATATCTATATCCAGGAGGGAACTATAAAAAGACTATATGTGTGATATAATTTGTAAAAGAATTGTTATAACTACCATACTGCCGTTAATAGTGGCGCTTCGAGTCCTTATCGCAAGTTTATAGGTAGCCACAGCAAGGCCGACCGTAAATATGCAAATAATCGATAATGCTGCATTGTTTTGTGATAAAAAAAAACACAGAATTAAATATTTGTAAAAATAAGTTAATAGTACTAATATTAGAAATTGTAAAATTTGTTTGACTAACTGACAACGACATAATACAAATTGGAACAATACATGTGACAGAATCATTTGCTACACTGATCCTAAGAACATTGTTCTCTGAATTGAATCTTTTTATATAACTACAGATAACCTGGCAGTCCATTTTGACCGTTTTGGTCTTGTCTTATTTTATTTCAATTACCACTATAACTTATTAGCATTATATCGACTTTCGTACCCTGACAAGCCTACATATACGAGTATACTGGAGCTCTGATTACTATTTACTCTTTAATTATTATTAATGCGTGAGGAGTAAGTAATAGTAATTGTATAATCACCTTTTATCAGTGAGTTTAATCTGTAAAAATGGCATCAGATGACTTACCAGAAGAAAGTAACACCACTAACCATCCTAAATATGGTGTCTCACCGCATCACCAAATAGGGTAGAGTTACAAGTTTACTAAGGCAGCTCTATTTCAAGTAAATAATATGGATAACTTTTAAGTATCTACCCGTTGAACATGCCACGACATGTGTATTAAATATTTAAAAGCAATCGATTTGCGTGAGAGTCTTATCATCTGTGACACTTATTCGAGGCGTGATGGATGCAGGCACGAGTATACTCGTATATACAATTACTTGAATCAATTTTTAACTTTCTATCTGCCGTTTCAATTAATTTACTATTTTTCTTTATTGGATTGTACATATATATTTCTAAAACGAGTATGTCGTGACAAGATTTTAATTATTCTTCTTCTAATCAGAACTTCTAGATAAGCTTAGTGACTTACTGCATGGTATCTCAATCTCATTTTTCTTTTTATCCAACAGCCTACATACCAAAACACGTCAGCAATATACGAAAAAGCAGTGCCAACAAATTATAGCAACACACAGACAGCTTATAGCACTCACACGACGAACTACAATGCCCCACAACCTGGATACGGCAGGACTGGTGGAAGAGGCAACTTGACTGAGCTGGACACTTTACTCGATGACCTGAGCAATGCGAGATACGGAAACTATGTGGAGAAGAACTCGTATAATGAAAGAACTGGTAAGTATCGTGCATATATTGAAGTACATACATTTTGGTACAACTATAGTGCCTAATAGAAATAAATCACTTTTTTAAGGCATCATGAAATCAGGACTTTATAAAAAAGTTTTTTGCAAGAAAAAGTAAAATGGTGCTAATGTAGTTTTGTAAGTACAGTAAAACCTGAATAACTGAAATAAGGGTTTCAGATATCCATGTATAAATAAATAAATGTCTCATTTACACAACATCCAGTTAATAGAGGTGTGAATAGAAGTGTTTTCAATCAAAGAGGTGCGATACATAATAACGCGTTGCATAAATATTTATATTGTGCATAGTGCAAGTTAGAGAGGTGCCAAATTGATGTTATATCAGTTACAGACATCAATACCTATAAAATTTGAAGAAAACTATGTAGACAAAGTATTCCTTAAAATGTAGGCTCGGCTAAAGAGGTCAAATATATTCGCTGTCTCCATTATATAGGTAATGAGGACGATATAATGGAAAGAATAAATCCCAGATTATTTGCTTTGTCCCACTATCAGGAGTAATTCAGTTCTAAAATCTCGGGACCTCGGCATTAGATCCAGCTATGCAGGTTTCTTACTTGCCCAGAAACCAAGTTTCACTTTATTATTGTAGAATATTATAAGATCTAGTTTTCTGTGAACCTTCATTTTTCTTCTTCTTTTTTACCATTCTTATTTTCGTATCGCAACCGGAACCAACGGATTAACGTGCAACTCCAAAGCACAAAGGGGTATCAATACGTTAAGAAATGGTCACCCATGCTTAGACTGACCTGGCCAAGATTTTTAATTTATTGTAATCTGTCATCTTCCTCTTTGTAATCTGTTAACCTACTCGGTTACAACCTAGCTACGTGTCCCTCTTATTTGTGCAAACTCTTCCAAAAAAAAAATAAACCTTCAGCACTTGAAAACAAACTTAATTTTAAAGTACCTAATAAATACTTCTTTGTGACCACAACTCAGAGAAATGGGCTTCTGCTATCCATTCAATATGAAGCTCTTGATCAACTATAGTGTTACTGCAGACTTATTTGCAGTTTCTTATATTCACTTTCATACTTACCAGACACTTACTTATTTATATATAAAGTGAAGACAATGTTGTTCATAATTAATTTGATGTGACTTTTGCTAATAACTGTTGGATGCGTAACACCCTTGTGGACCCGAAAATGAAATGAATTTAAAAGTTCTCGTCCTCTTCATCTCCAGTTCAAAAACTTCACGTTTCAATGCTGAAACTGACCGCAAGACGAACCAATGCAAAAAAAAAGTTTTGAAGCTTGAGTTTTTTACATGTCATGATTACGTTAATAAGTGATAAACATGTCATAAAACACTAGCTGTCACCTGAAAATACTTATCTTATAGAAAAATTACATGAAGACAGCAAAAAATTGGACTTTTGCCATCAATTCTGCGCCATACTTCCTTTAATCCATCAAACATACGAGTACGACACTGAATGCCAAGAGTGTAGTATCTCATTTTTTCAGTAATTTTAGTTTTCTTTTTAGTTTAGGAAGGCGATGTAAAAAGAAAAACTTGTATACTATTTGGTGGTAGTTATTTATTCACCACCAGTGCCACTAGTTGGTCGTCAGCGCACCGAACCGTCCCACAATATATCAATATCTTCTGGTAAAAATGCACAAATACTTTCAAAACTATAAATATTATTGTAAAGCCTGACTAACTTCAAATTATATTGGATTGTATACAGATTAATATAAACGTATGGGAGAAAAACATACTTATATAGGGAGCGCCAAGAATTCGTTAACATTTGAATCTAAAATGCCGCGCAAGCCTGTTTAGGGAGTACCTGGAACTGATATTACTGCTATTTGCTCGCTACAATCGTAACACATGGTTTCAACAAGATGGAGCCACTTGTCACACATCCAATGAGTCCCAGAGAGTAGACATGTTGCCGGAAAAGCTGATTTCCAGACGAGACGACATTCCTTTGCCACCTAGAAATCTTGATCTATCCCCAGCAAACTTCTTTTTATGGGGTTATTTGAAGAATCGTGTCTACATATATATGAACGCTGATTTCAGCACGAATGGACGCACGCGGCAGTACTACCCTCCCACAAAAGATCGACCTAAAGCGCTAGCATTCTTGCTGTTGTGTTTCGTTCGTCAGTGCGAGATCGGAGGCCTTTTGATGCAGGGGTGACTGTTATCATGGTAGCTGTGTGAGCCTTACACTGCCACGAAGACTGTCATGCCGTTTACGTCCGAAAGCGGGACGTAAAAAAGCATCTCAGTAGGCCACCATAGAGTGGGTCACCACACTGCATTGTCTGCATTTGCAATGAGTATGGTGAACACAAGTCTTGGATTTTATTCATATTTTCCATTAGGCAGAGTTGTCACTTTGGCAGGCTCTCATATACAAAAAAAAACCAAATATATTACCTCAAAGAAAAGAATTTTTTATAATATATCAAATGGTTTTTTATGCGATTTTTCAAATGTCAACTAATTCGTGGCCCACCCTATGTAAGTACACACAGTGGTTTAAGTGACCAATTAACGTAGCATCACATGACATTGATCTTTTTTTTTTCTTAGTTTAGTAGTTTATATGACTTTAAAGTTAGTCAATTGGGGCACCGAATAGTTTATAACAACTTATAACAAATAGTTTGTATAAAATTTATGCAAACCTAAAATTATCAATATTATCTGAGTGGTGACTTTTTCGGTCGGTGTCTTATTCAACCGACTAAACACAACATCACTGCAAAAAAAAGAAGAAAAATTTGAACAAATTCTAAACCAACCCGTCAGGCCAGTGTGGCATAATAGGCCAAAACCTCTTTTGAAAGGAAAGGCTTACATCCAGCAATGGAATGTTAAGAACTATTGATGTAACGATATGGTACCATAACAAATATAACAGTGACTAAGGCAACATACCTAAACCTATAAACCTCGTAACATATAACATATTTATACATCGAAATACAGTAATAAATAGTTTGTTTATAATCGTAATCGCAAATGTCGACGGCAAGGCCACCATTTCCATCCTGTGTAAAACAGAAATAGCCTAAGTCTGTACAATCTTGTTTTGTTTACTCTCTGATATTACTGTCGATACTGTTATTGAACTGAAGTACGCTCATTATAATCTCCTTAGTCTATTTAAAAACGTTGTTTAAGATAGATTGCTTGCCTCAATTTCTAACTGCCTTCTAGTCATTATCATCTTTTTATCCTTTCTCTAGCTTAACTGCACGGTTGGCCTAGTCATTTTAAGCAATACTCACGCCGCTCTCTACTCCGCTGAGTATTGCGGGTTCAAACCCCACATGTGATAACACTTTGTGTGATCCCTAAATAGTTGTTCTGAGTCTTAATGTTCATTGTTTCCGTTTCTTGTGTGTTTGTAAAGTCTCCGCGACACAGGATAGATACTCCTTATGCGGGATTTGTCTTTTGAAAAAAAAAAGTACCCAAAGTCTGTGCAATGAGTTTTTGTCTTCCATTCTTTCTCTATTACTCCTTTTCTTTCATTACGAAATGGTTTTGGTTTTTTCTTTTATAAAACAGACTTGAAGTTTTTGCTAGACAGAGAGAGATGTTTGGTCCCTCATAAACTGCAGTTTTCGGTTTTACAACTCTTCATCATAATCATCATCAACAGCCTTTTACAGTCCACTGCTGGACATAGTCCTCTCATTAGGGGGAGGTTTTGACCTACTATACCACGCTGGCCAGACGATTTGGAATAGGGTTTGTTTCAAGTTTTCCTTCTCTTTGTAATGATATTTTCCTAAATAGTTTCGTAGTACGTCACTACATGGACAACTCAACTTACAACTCTTAGATAGCCATAATATGTCAGATACACATATCAGCAACCTTTACCCGTTAAACAGAGTTATATAAATAAATAAATATTGTCACACAACTCTGAAACGGCCGTTTGATTCCAAATAAGGCTAAGCCTGTACTATAGTAACCAGACTGCTGATAAACATATTATACTTAGATAAGTGGGTATAAGTTACAGATCTAACGATCGTGTACACCACTCAAATTTATATCACATAAATTAAGGAAGTGATGAAACTAACCATGAGCAAATATCACATTAGCTAAATTCGTCAATCAACATCTGACAAGACTACATAACTACCTATTTATTTATTTATTTTAATTTAATTTTTTAATTATATAATTATTCCTTTAAAAAATACATAAAACAAATTACCTCCGACCTCGTCAATTTTCGATCGCGTGTACGTGCGTAATTATGTTTTCTGAGCAATCTTTTCAAAATGAAAGTAAACTAAATAACTCCTTACCACATTACCGATGTGCTTATAAAGGCCTCGTGAAAAACGATCAGACAAACGAATCTAAAATTGAGTTTTTGGCATAAGTACCGTGTAAACATTCAGATGCATTTAGAAAGAAACTGTTTTTATGATATTACAAACAACCACTCCAGTTTTATTTATTTGAATAGATAATGCTTAAATAATGGCTATTTTAACATCAATCTAACATGAACTATTTCAATACGCATATAATAAAAATAATATTTCGGAAATCTGACACACAAGGCAATATAGTCCCAATCCAAGCAGAGCTTGTACTATGTGTATAAACTGACAACTGATATGAACTCATACATTTTTTTTTGTAAATAAACGCCGAAACAAATATTTGAAGATAGTGCAAAAATTTGATCAAATACATATATTACATATGTGTTATGTTATACATGTATTATGTGAAATTACAACAGGCACACTTCTTTCAATGCTTAACCGACATTTTCTTTAATACATATACTTGGTGTGTTTCTGTCGAGAACTGTAAGTTTTCTCGAGGCAACTTCAAGGACACATCCAATATCTACGCTCCATTTGTTTAGCTTTTATATTTGTCCCTTCGAACACTCATCTCTTACTCTTACAAATACCATAAAACCTGACTCGTCAAGACCTCCTTGAAAGCGTTTGTTATGAAATGCCGCTTATTTGCGCTTTATGCGCTATTAAAATCATTTAAAGACAGTAATTAATGTATAAATGGTAAACATTTTAAGACCGGAAGTGTAGTACAAAATGCTGTATTTATTATTTTCACATTTAACTAAGAATACTAACAAATAAAACTGTGATAACTATACTGTACTTATACTCAAAAATAAGGCTTCCTAATTCGTGTGCCTAACACAAAGTCATTAAAAACTGTTTGTACTGAGTTTAAAGGCACGCGTGCAAATAATACACGTACCTAAACTTTTGGCAACGAAACCAACATTAAAAATAATTATCCAATTTCATCATCGTAAACCACTTATGATTTACAAACAATGTATAGTGTAATATTTTACAACCAGAAAACCATGTTATCGTAATTATGACAAGAACTGGATCGTTTCAAGAAAAAACAACTCAATTGGACATGTAATTAGTTACATTCTGAAAAAGTAACGGAACAGGTGGCGATAGTAATGATGCCAAGTACGAACTGTTGACCAAAGAAAGCGATTGAGTGCCAATATGTCTAGTGGAAAATTTTCTTCACAATATAGTGAATTTGGTGCATAGGGTTCTCACCAAAAACGTAGGGCTCCAAGCCTACCTCACCTGCAAGTAGTGCACTGCTGATCGACGGACGAGGCTCTGACAAACAAAACATCGCGATTAACGGCAATAGTCTCGCCACTTATTACGTGAGACCAAAGTACTGTTGAAAAGTGGACGTTGAATATGTTTCTGCCTATTCCTCCAGGGAAACAGGCGTGATATTCTGTTACGTCATAGTCATTTTAAAAGAAATTTTAAAGCTTTTTAGAAGTTTACAGTAATAGTAGAATACAAAGATGTATACGATTCAAAAATATCACAAGAAAATAGAACTATTCCTAGATCCTTTCTATAAACAAGATGATGAATTGATCGATAAAATAGAAGATTATTTTAAATGAGGTTTTGTAAGTATTTAAAAAGAAACTCACCTAAATATTAGTGACATCAAATGTCACACGATGTTACGTGTGTAATTTGAAAACGCAATTCTAAAATCAATAGTTTTCAATCACTAAAATATATTATGTAATATAACTTTATTATATCAAAAGACTTTAATAGTCTACTTTCTTTTTGTTTCTTTTTATAAAAAGACAAGGCCCCTACTAGGAATAAATCCTGTGTCGCGGGGGACTGTACAAACATGCAAGAAATGGACACAAAGAACATCCAGATTTAGAACAATAATTTGTGTTAATTTGTCCCATGTGGGGTTTGAACCTACAACACTCAGCGCAGTAGAGAAAGGCTTGGTGACCGCTTAAACCACCAGGCCTACCGTGCAGTCCTACTGCACCACGCAGCTTTGGCCTTCTGCACCACGCTGGCCAGACGGGTTGCTATTGGGCTTGTTCGTTTAAAATAAATATAATTGAAGTAATAAGTTATTTGAAAACAATTAAACTAGCAAAAAACAAAATATAGTGCATAGTATTCATTATCATCTCAACCAACAGACGTCCACTGTTGGACTTAGGCCTCTCCAAACTTCTCAACAACAGCCGTGCTTGCTATTATAAGTCTATGACGTCATAATGAAATAGCGTTGTACACATTTTAGTATGGATTAACAAAGATTATTTGCTTTAGTGAGATTTGGATAAGAGAATCGGCACCAATATTGAGTATAAGATGCGGAAAGCTATTTTAGTTCATGATATAGGCGTCAAAACAGTTTTCAAACATAAGGAAACATGAAAGTGATGATATATTGATGAGGTTTTGAAATGTTTCGTACGTTTGAAGATCAATGTCGTGAGTAGGTTAAACTTGACTTTGAAAATTGTGTTTTAAAACTAAAGCAAATAAAACTAATATATAGAAGCTTGGACCGTAACCAATAAGACTAAATTACGAAGACAAGGCAAGCAACAAAACTTGTAACTTTTTGGTAATCGATATTAGATTCGTAATATTGTAACTTCGATTCGTTATATCGAGGATTTGATGAGTGGGTTCTCAATTTTAAAGAATGTACATTTAACAAATCATGATTTTCTTTTTGTTATAAACAGACTACAGAAGTCTGTTTATAACAAAAAATTGTTCTTACATCTATACACAACCTCAGCACATTTGTCAAAACTAAAATACCCAAAAGAATCAGGCACCTTGAGCAGCACCAGAATCAATTTTGACATACATATTTAAGACATCAATCTGAGATTTTACAATCCAAAAAAATCCCTAGTGCCTTATGCATTGTGTATTATGTTTTTGGACGTTGGAAATACGCCATAAAATTCATTTTTAATCATTAAAAAAATAACACTCGGTTTCAAGGACGTGCAAAGGATAATATCCAGTATATTGAGTAATTATTTACTTAAAACGGGGATTTGAATTAAAATCAAAACTTACTCTCAAGCCTTTTACCTATGGGATTGCATTTACTGTGTATTTAACAAAGTTTATTGAACAGATTTATATCATGCTTGCTTGTGTCTTGCTACTTACAAGTTTGTAACAAAATATTATTGTTTTAATAGGTAGTTATCCACGTACCAACGGCGCTGCTAGTCCAGCGGCTACAAGGCCTTCGGTGGACTCGCTCCTCGACCAACTTAGTGCTGATCTGCCCAATGGGTAAGTTGCTAAGAGATTCACTTGGTTATGCAATATGATTTCTTTATATATTTATGTGTATTGAGAGTGGAATGTGCAAGTATCGTTATTCCATTATTCCAGAAACATCCACTGGTTACGCTATTAGATTCTGTGTGCCATGTTATTGTTCAATTGCTCACAATGACATTACTTGCTGCAGCAAAACGTATAACCTTTGTATCTGTTAAGCAATTCCTTTACCGACCGAGTGAACCTGATCTCCAAACACCCCTTCCCTTAATTCTAGCGGCAGTGATTCAAAGCGTCAAGTGCACCTGTAACATTTAAGTGGTAAGCGGGTATGAGCGGCTGTCATTAGTTGCTATTAAATTGCCCGTCTGTTTGTTTGCCCTTTACCATTAAAAATAAAATTAAAAACTCAATTTGTAGATCCAAATGATGCAACGTAGTATTTAATTAATAAGAGTACAAATATATAAATTATTTTACGCAGCTCTAGAACAGAAGTTAATGTTTGAACAGTTGTGTCCAGTGTTTGAACAAATTGGTCCAAGTGGAAAATCCAATACTGAATATAATTGAAAAAAAGAATCAAAAGTAGTTCTTTCAAGCTAACATATTTAAAAACAACACTCCAGACTAGAATATAATCCAATAATCTCTATAATTAATCAGTTACTTGACTCAATTTTTTTTTAAAATCATCTACTATCTAGTCTCTATTTTCCATCGCAAAACAGCTGAAAATGTCGTTCAATCCCCGCTGGTTATGTCATGTCACTGGATAACAAAAACACGAACTAAGCGGGATTGTTGTAAAAAACTGTTACACATTTGCATTGCATGCCAAATAATGTTCCAAAAATTTTATATTTCCGTCAAATGTGTGTTATTATAGTCGTTTTGGATTTTATATAAAAATATTTTAAAATCTGTTTCATTTTCATCTCATTTGCAAGCCTAGTGTGGCCACTTGCCACAACATGGGACACCTTACTGGATTGTTTGCATTCGCAATGACGACCTCAACTCATGGGTTCTATTCATGCTTTCCTCATTTGATAAAGTAGTCTCCTTGGAAGGACCTTTAAAAACGAATATATTTTTAGTTTCTTATCAAGGATTGGAACACAAAACAGACGAGTCAGAGCGGCAATATGTTGTTGGTGGGTTTTAATATACTAATTTATATAAAAGGAGTGACATATTGTTGCCTCTTTCGCCGCTAGTGTAAAATATACAGGCGGCGCAATCGAAAGCTCAGATCGCATCGACCCCTTTTTTTTTTTAACGTGTGGAAACCCCCTCGGGCCGTCACCCCACCGGGGTTTACGGCGGGGTGGTGTGTCGGAATCGGACCGACTAAAACCACACGGTGTGCCACTCTGCGCCTGACATAGGAGGGATACGGGAACAGCTGTTATTACGACATCCAGATCCCTCCTAGCGCCTGCCCGCTACCGCGGACACCATCTGCGGATAAACTCTCCTTTTAGGCGACGTACGGCACACGCGGACGTCGCCTCCTCGCGGCTGGCCATTATAGCGGATGGAGGGGAAAACCCGTCCCGTCCACCCGCGGCCACACTCAAGGCGGCATGAGACGCTGGTACGCGCGCCTCCGCCGCCCGGTTCGCCGGCGGCGAATTGGGTCCGAGTGGAGGTTGTCCTCCTGGGCCTTCTCCGCCACCTCCTTCCGCGAAATTACGTCTTCGCAGAAGGTTGCGACCGCAGAAAAACAACTGTCGCTACCGACCATGGAGCGTATGACGGCCGGTAGCGAGAGATCTTCTCCAATAACTGCAGTGAGGACCCCACGCTGCGCCGCCCAGGCGGAACAAACCGCCAGCGTGTGCTGAGCCGAGTCCTCACTGCAGTCGCAGTGGTGACAGGCGGGACTCAATTCCGTCCTGGCGACCGAGTGCAGATACTTCCCGAAGCAACCATGCCCGGAAAGAATCTGCGTCAGTCGGAAGAAAAGGGTCCCGTGCTGCCGCCCCGCCCATTCGGCGATGACCGGCTGGAGAGCCTCCACGGCGGCAAAGCCAGCACGTGGAGCCTCCAGCCGGGACGACCAACAAGCCATCGTGGCTCGACGAGCGGCCTCTCGCCACTCGCGTATCTCTTCGGGTGGGGGCCGAATGCTGCTACCCACCCGGAAGTCTGCCGTTTGCCGATAAACTTCGGCGAGCACTTCCGCCTCCAAATCCCACGGGGGAGTACCGGCTAAGACGCACGCCGTCGATACGGTGCGGTAACCGCGTATGGCTCTAACCGCCAATATCCTCTGAGGGCGCCAGAGGCGAGCCCTATTCTGGGCGGTCAGAGCCGTCGCCCACACCGGTGCACCATACAGTGCCATTGACCGGACAACCCCCGTGTATAGCCGTCTTGTCGCGACGCTAGCTCCACCCAAATTCGGCAAAAGTCGCCCAAGGGCAGAAGCAGCGCCGACCAGCTTTGGAGAAAGCTGTCGGAAGTGCTCGTCGAAGAGCCACCTGCCGTCGAGGATCAGGCCCAGATACTTCATCTGGGCCTGAACCGGTACGAGGACCGAATTGACTACGATAGAGGCGCCGGGTGGCGGACCACGACGGGGCCCATGGAATAAAAGGGCCTCCGTCTTATTTAGGGCCACCCGTAAACTCAGCGCCTCAATACGCCCGACCACCAAAGAGACTCCCGTGGTAGCCAGGAGCGCCGCCTCTTGAAAGTTCGCTCTTCGGACCGTAACTAACGTATCATCAGCGTAACAAATTACACCTAGCCCGGGAGGAAGATGACCTCGAAGGGCCCAGTCGTATCCCATGTTCCACAGAAGTGGTCCGAGGACAGACCCCTGTGGAACACCGCACGACATAGGCCGCTGCCTCAGAATACCATCTCGGTCCTCGTACATGACGGTACGCTCCTCAAGATAGTCTGCCACAAGCCGCCTCAGGTACTCTGGCACCCCGTGGTAGTGGAGTGCTTCCCTGATGCAGCTAAATGGCAGACTATTAAATGCGTTGGCAATGTCCAACGACGCCGCCAACAACACGCCGCCACAGCTCACCGCCTCTTCGGTAACGGCCCTCAGGCGCAACACAGAATCGACTGTCGAACACCCCACTCGAAAACCAAATTGGGCGTCCGACAGATCGGGGCCCACCTCGCAGAGGTGCCGGACGATGCGAGCAGAGAGTATCCTCTCAAAAAGTTTACCCACCTCGTCCAGCAACACGATGGGCCTATAGGCCGCTACCGAATCGGCAGGCCGTCCCGGCTTCCTGAAAAGGACCAGCTTTCCGCTTTTCCAGCACTCAGGGAAGCGTCCGGACGCCAGACTAAATCCAGGACTTCCCTGAGGCGGTCCGACATGTGTTCGAGGGCTCGGGCCAGCCCTCGGGCAGGTATCCCGTACGGCCCGGGGGCGGTGTTCTTAGAGCGAATCCGTAGAACAACCGCCCCTACCTCCGATTCCCTGACGGGTGGAACATTGTCCTCGTTCCCCCCGTCGTCTCCGACCATGAAAGCCATCGACGGGGGTGTGTGTTCCACCCGCTGCGGGAAAAGGCCCTCGATCACTTCCCGCAGGAAGCTGGGCTGGAGAGTCTCTGTAAGGGCCCGACGTGCGGAGCTTTTGTCGCGCCGCACGATAAGGGCGACCCCAGGGGTCACGATCGAGACCCTCCAGCATCTCCTTACGCTTAATTTCTTTGGCGCGGCTGATGGTCAGCTTCAGAGTTTTCCGCGCCTCTCGGTACTCCTCACGAAGCTGGTCCTCTCCGCCTTCTTCGCGGTGTCGCCGTCGACTACGGGTGTAGGACCTCCGGGCACGAGTAGAGGCCGCACGGAGGTCCGCCAACTCCTGGGACCACCAGTAAACCTCCTTCCGAGGAGGCCGACAACCTCGTATGCGGGGCATGGCCGCATCGCAGATCTGCGTAACCGCATCGCGGAAGCGACCAGCCCCCATGTCAACCTCCTCGGCCGGGGCCTGCGGAGACAGCCAAGAGTGAATAATAGCCGCCTCCTCTAGTAGGTCCCTATTTAATTTGGCTACAACTCACCGCGGAAAGCGAGAAGAACGCCGCGCCGCGTGACCCCTACTGGGGTCCTGGGTCCGGGAGAGCTCAAATCGGATGTAGAGGTGATCCGAGAGCGTCTCAACCTCTTCCAGGACGCGCCAGTTCCTTACTCGTGCGGCGAGGGTAGGGGTAGCGAACGAAAGGTCCACTATCGACCCTCCCTGCTGTCGCACGCACGTGTTGGTGGAGCCCCTGTTTAGTAAACAGAGGCCCACCGAGGCCGCCCACTCCTCTACGGCCTCGCCCCTAGCGTCCGTCCTGGGGGAACCCCACGCAATGGATTTTGCGTTGAAGTCCCCCAGCACTAGGACGTGCCCAGACGCTAGTCGCCGCATCGAGGTCTCCAAGCTATTGAGGAAAACCTCGAAGTCGCTCAAACTCCGGTTGGGGGAGAAATATATACCATATATGGTAATCCCCCCCCACTCAGCAGCAACATATCCAGAGCCCTTGTCTCTTAGCGACAAGGGCGGGGAATGAGCCGCCATGGAGCCGACGACTGCCACGGAGCCGTCCCGGTCACCCAACCAGTTTGGACGGGGAGGAACATAATAGGGCTCCGCAGCTACAGCAACACCAATCGACCACTGCGCCATGGTTTGCAGGAAGAGGTCCTGCGCCGCGGCACAGTGGTTCAGGTTCGTCTGGACAAGGAGGCTAAAGACCTGATCCATTAAAGAATCATCTCTACAGCCCCCTCCATAGGCGACGAGGTTGACGCACGAACTACGTCGGAGGCAGCCTGGGCCGACTGGCTAGCCTCCGACGTTTGCCGAAAACTGCGGCAAGGCCTGTCCCATCTGGTGATTGGCAGGCCTATTGCCCGCCGCACACGTTGGGCAGTGAGGGGCAGCAGAGCACTCCGCTGCCTTGTGCCCCGGTCGACCGCAGCGGAAACACAATCCGCTGCAGTCGAAAGAACTATCGCACTTGATGCGAGTGTGTCCCGCAGCCAGGCATTTGAAGCACCTCATCGGTCTCGCCGCCAGAACTGTGACTCTGGCGTTCACGAAACCGACGAGGATCTTGCCGACATCGTCCAAAATCTTAGCTGACGCTACGGGACAGCTTATCCACGTCGCACCAAGGCCTCCTGGACCGGGACGGATGGTGCCAACCCTGATGCTGTCCACGCTGCACCCGGTTTTCTCCCGAATCGCAACGCGGACATCCTCAACCGTCACGGAGTCGTCCAGGCCCGAGATACGCAATTCCGCACATTTGGTGAGCCTGGCGATCTTTACACCATCCGTATCTGAAAATATAGTCCGCAGCTTTTCGGCAAAGGTATCAGCCGTCTTTATACCTTCAGCCCCAGGGAACTCTAAAACTCGAGCTCCTGTTTGGGCAAGGCGCATCTTGACACCTACAGTCCCAAATTGATTAGCGAGACTATCCCGAGCCTTCTTGAATACGGCCGCATAGGATAGCCCGCCATTTGCCGCCTCCGGTGACACAGTGATCACCACAGCCGCAGTCTTTGGCGTCTGTAGTTTACGCGGCTTCTTGTGGGTGGCCACTGCCACCGATGACGACTGTGGGGAAGAGGCTACTTTTTGTGTAGCCTTCTTACCCCGCTTTCGGGACTTCTTGACCGACCCGACTACCTGCCACCCATCACTTGAGGGGGCAGAAGTAGAGGGGCCAGATATAGGTGTCGGAGTGGGAAGCGGAGGGAACTCAGCTCTCGTCTGTGCTGTAACCTTTAGGCCAGTCTTGGGAGCAGCCGTCTTTGCCACAGCCGCATTTGTCGCCACTTTTGTCGCTTTAGCTGTCTTCGCAGCAGCAACAGGGGCGGACGTAAGTGTTGCCGCCGCATACGATACACGACCGCCCGCAACGGGAAGCGGAGCCGGCGGCGACGTCTTCAATCGGTTGACCTTCGCCCCATCCGCTGCGAGTGGCGGCCGAATTACGGGGGCTGGAGGTAGCCTCGCCTCAAGACCCGCGAGACGTCCGTCCAACAGACGCCCCACTGCATCAAGTACTTGACGCAGATGGGCATCAAAGACGTCACCAGAATCGTGACTGTGGGCAGGTCGCTCTGAAACCCGGCCCTGCCTCTCAGGGTGTTCCGTCTGGGCCCGAAAGTGAGCAAATTGAGTGCTCAGCTCAGCCACCTGGCCCGTCAGGCGGTCGTTAGCTGCCTGCAGGCGAGCTACATCCCCAATGAGGATAGTAACAACCCCTGCAATGGTGGAGGAGGAGTCCTTAAGGGCCCTAACAAATGAACCCTTAAGATTTGTAGATTTCGTGGCCACCTTGTTAATGATGGCCACAGCTACATTCGCCCTCTCCTGCAAAGACACCGGTGCCTGGGCTGCCAATTCTCCCACTGCCGGCGTCCGAATTTTCTGCAGGTGGTCAGCGATTTCCTCCTCCACAACATATTCGCCCTCCACTCTGACGCGTCTGTAGGCTGCCGCCTTAGTGAATACGGAGCCTGAGGGAACCGAAACTGGAGTGCGTGATCTCCCTTTTGCGGCTACTAGCTACTTTGGGAGGCAGCCACTCCTGAGAAGTATCTCCTTCGTCGTCTGTGGAGCGTCCGCGTTTTCGGTTGTCCTGAATCTCCACCTCCATTGCTCCCAGCGTCTCAGTTGTTGCGCTAGAGTCACCTCTGTCTGTCGGAATAGCGGATCTCGAACGTAGTCGATCCGATCTTCTACGGCTCTCTGAAGCGAGATTAGCTTCTGAGAGCGAGACAGGCGTCACACGTTCCGTCTCATTGGTCGAGAAGTCGTTCGTATTCTTGGACTTTCCCGTCTTATGTATGTCTTTCTTTTCTTCGTCTTTTTTATTGAAATTTTTGGTTATTTGGGATCGCGTCGACCCCGCCTTAGCCGGTGTCTGCCGCAACCTCTAGAATTGGTTACATGTTAATGTATCTCTCACGATTACGTTTTATTGAAAATATTTATGTTAACTATAAATATTAACTAAATTAGTAAGAAGAAAAATACGTCATACGCAGATTGTTTGTTATTCTAGTTTCCTAGGCAATGCTTCGTTTCAACTTTAGATCAAAATATTTTTTTAGTAATGCTTGAATATCGCCCGGTTGTATTCAATTATTACAAGATTATGTCGATTAATATGTAGTATTTACATAAACAGTTTTACTGTAGAACTAGTGTTATTTCTAACTATTTCTCAACTAGATTATTTCTAACTATTTCTCAGCTACATTGGCTCAATTATGTTCGTTTTACCATTTCTTACTAATTTAAAAAAGTTAGATATAAACATGTCTTATTTTTTACAAAATACCTGTCTTTTTTGCTTACGATTGTCAGTATGTGTGAAAGTGAACAAAAGTTAAATTATTTGTAGGTTACGAATATATTAAAACTCTTGTATGGTTCCATGTAGGTTTTGGACACCGCCGCTCTAAATTGTCGAAAGACTACTAGTGGCATATTAGAGCATGAATTTAATATGTCATATTTACACTCACACACATTATTTGCTAATAATTAAAAACACTAATTTTAAAAAATCACACTGCCTAACTATGTCAATTGTCTCGTACTGTATTACTATAACCTATTTTAAAATAACTTTCAGCATTTAGATGTGATTCTAGTTTCCCAAGTCAGTTATTGAGTTTATGTTCAATATTACAGGGCTTATTTAATCCGCATCATAATAACCCAGTGTACCCAAATAGTATTAAAATTTCACACATTAAGCAAAGATTGTACTACGGTAATTACACTACTGATCAACTAATATCTCTAATAACATAGATATATTAAATGCAGACACCGAACAAATGATTGTGCTCGCCACAAAATTATTTGTCCTGGATGGCTTTGAACCCACTACTGATGGTTTAGTGATCAGGTTCACTTCCCACTCCAACCGGCCCGTCAGGTGTAAGGTACATACTGTGTCCCAACTAAATTGTAGGGTCCAATTGTCAAAATAATATTTTTAAAATTGCACTATCAAAAAGGCTCCTCAATCAAATCCTTACAAAAAAAAAACACTTGTAGAAAGGTCAAGCGCACCATTCGCATACATTGGTCATGACTGCACGGAACCCTGAAAAAATCTCCAAAACTAGATAGTGAGCCACCGTGGGCCGTCGAATGGGCCGTGTGAAAACTTCTACCTATTTCTGTATCGAACAGGAATAGCTCGGTATGACATCACCACAGTGTTTTGTTGATATAATCGCCCTCTGTGATGGAACCACACTTTAACTTTCTGCGGGATTTCTTTGCTGTGGTTAGTTTTATGTCTGTGGTCGACACATAGTAACTTTTTATGCTGATGCGGTGAACAGGAATTTGTATGAAAGACGTTGTGGGGAAAAGTATGTTTTTTTTTTGTGGAAAAATAGGCTTATTAATAATGTATCCTACACCTGTTAACTGCTTTGTCTTGAATCACTTTGGAGACAGGTCGTTCAAATCATAGTAGATGTATCTGTTTAGAATTAAAGTAGAGGACAACTGGTTATATGAAAGTGTAGAAAAGACGGCCTTAAGTCGATTACGATTTCACTTAACACTATGAAGAAATAGACACAATCATAAACACAATTTACCTACTATTTATTATTATTATTATATACTATGTATTTTACCTACTAAAAATATGTCTCGCCAGGTAATGAAGTGAACCTGTTGCCGTCTACTGAACACTTTAAGAATTAAAGTTTAGATGAGATATTTAATGACCCGCTTATCATAATCCTGTTCTGTAATCTATGAATAATAAAAGAATACCTGTCGTCTGATCAGTCGCCATAACAGAAAAAAAAAAGCTGCGTCGTCTGTCAGCCTTGAAATAACAAGGCCCGGGTCTTCTTTAACGTAGGGCACCTGAGACTGGTCGTCGAGATGATTCTTAGTGACAACACCACACGACCCTAGCTTCTGACCTATTCGACCCCGTCGGTAAAACGAAAAATAATCCTGTATCTCTCGACAGGTATTGGAATATTTGCCATAATATCTTATGGGGCTCGAAGTCAATCTCAAATACAAAGCATTTCTATATTTCCCGGAAACTATGTCTCGGCAATCATAATATTTGAATCTCTTTAATAATCATTTTAGTATATCGCAAAATTGTTATTGAGTGAAAGTGTTATTGAGTTTTTGTAATCATAGAAATGTTTGATAACGGATCAAAGTTTGGAAGTTGAGGTCTTAACCCCCGTGCCTCGGAGAGCCCGTAAAGCCGTCGGTCCGGCCTGATCTCTCCCCGGTCGTGTCGGATAGCCGTCCCATCGGATTGTGAGAGTGAGGGAACAGAGAGTGCACCTGTGTTTGCGCACACACTGGTGCACTATAATATCTCTTAGCGTAGTTAGCTGGTCTACGTTTAGACTGACCGCCTTAATCGAAATCGGTTAGGAATACATCATCAACAATTGGCACCCGTGTTAATCTAACTTCTAGCCATCAAGAATACCTACTTGATACTCGAATCCCCATCAACTCATTCTGGGTTCTAGAATGGGTTCAACAACAATTAATAGGAAAAATATTTTTTTTACTTTAGTGATCGTAATTAGTAAAAGTTAGGTATGACTAATTTAATAATACACAGCTTAACACGTTAAATATAACTGAAAAACCCCAATCACGAAACGTCTAAAGATCTGAGAAAAATATTTATATTTTAAACGTGTATAAAGATATTAGTTTAAATAAATACAAAATTCACTGTATCTTTTTAATTGACTGTGAGTTTTGATACGAAATCCGAAAATATTTTATTTTATTAATGCATTCATCATCTTCGGACTTTGGCAATGATCCATCACATCCGTTGGGTGCGTATATTTTTACATATCTGTCGATAGCAGTGCGTGTTATTGTATAATAACAAATATTATTTATGAACACCCATGTTTGCCTACCTCAGTGGCACAGTGATAGCGTATGCGACTTCAGAGCTTGAGGTGGTTCAATTCCCGGGTCGGACCAAATGTTTGTATAATTTGTTTCGGAGTTTAAATGTTTTCTATGTAAAATATTAATATTTGCAAAAAAGTATATACATATGTATTTATGTCAATTTTCTAACATCAGTAATACAAGCTCTGTTTAATTTGGGATTAGATGGCGTTGTCAGATGTCCGAAATGTTATATTATATGTTGACAAGGAATCAGTGGAATATATATTAATTGAACGTCCTATTTAGGTGAAAATAGGTTAAGTTGTTCGGCACATACAGAACCGTCGCTCGGAAGTGATGCAAAGTCCTTTCCGATCGTGTGTCTAGCAATCTTTTTGTTAAATTTTACCTAGAGGATGATTTTATGGAAACCCTATCCTCCCTCAATTCTGGGCTCAAAGACCCATCAGTTAATGACCATATCAATAAATTAATTTCCTCAAGTTTCTCTTGATATTGCCGATACTACATCATCGTCATGATGTTTTGAATGTACGAAGTTATTAAAATCATCAATCACTTCTCCCTCATCGGTATGACTGCAGTACTTATATATAAGACGTAGTAAACTAATTGTAGTTGGCATGGATAAGCCACTTTACATCCGCTAGCTAATTAGAATTTATATGGGGACATGCAGTAATCGCACCTGCTGTGATAGCCTATCTACACAAACATGTGTATATTGGAATCTGTTGTTAATAAGAATAGATTTTGTCTGTCGTTCACCACGACAAAACTTTATTGGCACTCCACTACTATGCAGTTTTCAAAAACCTTTTGTAATGCATAATCATTTTCCAAACCAATACGACTTTTAAATTTTCGAAAGAAAGAACTTTCATCGAAGAGTCCTGAATCTAATTATCTTGCCCGCGTCCTGCTTGTAGTAAGTATTTAACCAGTGTCTCCTACCCATAATGACATACGGAGCCGAGATGTGTACACTTACTATTAGACTGGTCGACAAGTTTAAAGTAGAGCAGCGTGCGATGCTGGGTGTTTATCTGTCTGATAAAATTCGTAACGAGGTTATTCGACAGAGAACTGGAGTAACTGACATCGCACGGAGAATCAGTACGCTGAACTGGAAGTGGGCCGATCATTCCTCCAGAAGAACCGATGTTCACTGGAGCCGAAATATACTAGAGTGGCGACCGCAATTGGGCAAACGTGGTGTAAGGACGTACGGCACGGACGGCCGACGACTTGAAGAAGGCGGCTGGTAGCGGATGGATGCGGATTTCCTAAGACCGGGATGGTGGGCGCTCCTTGGGAGAGCCCTTCGTTTAGCCGTGGACGGCGATAGGTTGATTTGATTTAGATTTAGACCTGCCTCTGACTATCTTTCTTAACTCCTATAGCATAAAAAGAGAGAGAAGTGAGATAACGATACGGCTGTATTGCAACTGAACTGATCACGGTGGAAAGGGAACACCTACGTGTCAAATCAGTTTCCAGCGTTATGCATAATTTAAATGACTTCTGTCAACTAGTTATTACAATTTCTATACTTATACTAATTTATATAAATAACAGATTTTTATAGTAGACATATGACAATGATTATACATATTAGTTATTGAGATAAACACCAAGAGACGTAGAAGCTTTCTAAACATTGAAGTGAATAAAAATGGACTCACCCTAACATTATAACGAGTCGGGGATGTCAAACAGCGCTGCTACAAATGGTCTTTATGTTTTCCATTGCAAACTACTGGTACTAATAATGTTCATCATCATCATCGTCATCTCAGCCGAAAGACGTCCACTGCTGGACATTAGCCTCCCCTGAGGCTCTCCACAACAACCCGTCCTGTGCTGTCCGCATTCAACGGGTTTCCGCAACTTTCACCAGGTTGTCGGTCCATCTTATAAGAGGGCTAATCCACGCTCCGTCGTTCAGTACGTGGTCGCCACTTCAGAACTTTTTGGTTCCATCGACAACCTTGTCTGCGAGTAATGTGCTACACCCACTGAGACTTAAGTTTTGGCAACTCTCGGAGCAATTTCGGTGACCTTGATTCCTCTACAGATCTTCATTCCTGATTCGATGACGCAAAAAAACTCCGAAACCCATTGCTCTTTAGGTGACTTTGAGTCTTCTTGTAAGGTCCATTGTGAGTGACCACGTCTCTGTACCACAGGTCGTCACTGGCAACACATACTTGTTAAAAACTTTCGGCTTGAGACACTGCGATATTTGGCACGACAAAATGTCACACAGCTTCTCAAACGCCACCCAACCGAGTTAGATTCAACGATTGACCTCTTTCTCAAGGTTGAACTAACCTAACTGGATAGTCTATATCGTCCTAGGTATATATTGTCAATAACTTCAAGCGTAAAATCTCCAAATCTCCCTGGAGTGGGTGCGACACTGACGTTCGACATAATATTTGTCTTCTCCATGTTTATTTTAAAACCCACTCATTTATAGTAATTACTGAGGTCGTCGAGCATTGTGCTAAGCGTAACAATAAAATTACTGGGTCATATTTCTTGCGAATGAAAACTCAGATATTTTAAACGAAAAGAGATTCAAACCGAAATTGAAATCGAGTTACACTTACGACATATACAAACACAACAACATATGCATATAATTATGTTATACATACCCTAACAGCATCTGTATAGTAAACTATGATTCTATTGGATAAAGTGAATAATTCAGCAAAAGTGTGGACAAAATTGAATGTCTATTACATCCAATTCTTTCGCCGCTGTTGCCAAAATAACTAATGTAATGCATTAGTGACAAAGATTTACACATTTAAACATAAATAATGGTTTTGGAAGGACAATCGACTATTTATGGAATTAGACGCAGTGTAACTCGGAGCCAAGATCAAGGTCCGTACTGCTGATATATTATAATTTATAGCTATTTACTTTATGTATGATATTCATCGTTACATACATACAGTCCGTGTGGTGACGGATTAAGAATACATAGTTTCACCACCCCTATTCATCACGTGGGTGTCGTAAAAGGCGACTAAGGGAACCAAATATGCAAGACAACATCATTACAAAGAGAAGAAAAACTTGAAACAAACCCTATTCCAACCGGTCTGGCCAGCGTGGTATAGTAGGCGTGCTAAGGAGAGGCCTATGTCCAGCAGTGGACTCTAAAAGGTTGTTGATGACATACATACATGTTTAAGCTCTCATGTAAATAAGTGCGGCGGTAAAGATGTGATTGAGAGTAAATATTTTTATTCACTCGTAAAAATTAAGTTGCTCTCAATTAGAAAATGATAAGGGCTATCTTTACGAAACCTGATAGATAATTACTTCAGTTCATGGACACCTTTAAGTTAATAGTCATAAGTGCTTTTACGCCCTTTGAGTCCTCCGCCTAGAATACAGGACCGGAGCCTAAACCATCCCTACTTCTCCTGGGTTTGGCCTCCGGTCACCTCAGAAATTCGTTCAAAAACAACAAAAGATTGGTTAACACTAGTTTCTTATTTATGCTGAAGAATAAGTCTCCCGGGGCCAAGTAATTACTTCTCTTCTTCATGGTGCTCTCTATCTATATGTTTTAAATATTTCTATGGTTTTAACATACATCTATGATGAAGGGGGACGTAAAAAGACAATGTTTATTTTATTATGTACGCATAAATAAGACTTAATGTCTAAGACATTCTCTGCCAGTAGATAGATTGGGCGAACTAATAAGTAATAGAGGTTTTATTAAATATCGTCTGTTTTCACTTTAAGGTACACAATATTAACACACACATACATTATATAAAATAATCCTGAATTGTTATTTATTTAATCTTAAATTGTATTAATTGTCAACAGCCGCGCTTCAACATCACCCGTACCCCCGCCATCGACCGGTGGGACTCTACCTCGCCCCGGCACCAAACAAATCACCGTAACGGTGCAAGAGACTGTGGTAGAACCAGCTCAATCGCAGCAACAACCACCACCGACCATGGCGACTAACGTAGTTCGACACCAACACCACGCCTCCAACGCTACAAAGGAGCTTGATGATTTGATGGCGTCGCTTTCCGATTTTAAAGTAAGTTCTTTTCATAATCGTACTGTGATAATGTAATCACACCAAATGTTATCAAATCTCCGTCATGGTGATCGTCGTTAAAGCTAATCTGTTTTAAAAGTGTTTATCCCATCGTCTGCAGTAAATCAACTAAAAATAATAGTTAGAGTAACATTTGTATTAAGTTTTTAGCCAACAATGAAAAAACATAATGATGATGTTTACTGTTTTGTGGCCTATGTAAATGAAAACGTATGTAGACCATCTCGAAAAATAATCAAATTGAACAATGTGCTGACAGTCAATTTATTTATTTTGTAACATATAGTATTGGTGTACTTTTTTTTACTAAATTTATATGCTAGGAAAATGTCAACATTGTTTCAGTCTCACGGCGTAGACTATGTTGAACTCACTGAATAAAATAAAATTAGTTAGCAATCAACCTATTATCTATAGTTATAGTATACTATATTATCTATAGTTAGTCAAAATACGAGACTTCGAAAGAACTATATCGTATAAACTGTGATAAAATCGCTTATTAAACCTTGTCCTAAGATTTACATGTAGATCAGTTGGTGCAAATGTTCTGTCATTATATCAAATTGCGTAGTTAATATCTTTACGAACATTAATTCATAGAAGTACAGGGTTACTAGTCAAATATAAGATAGTTGATGAGCCAAAGTGATGCCAACATGACAGCGTAGCAGAAAACGTCGCAACATTTATTACTCGTACCATTGTTTATATACTCGGTTTTTGTTTTATTCATGAATACTGCTAAATAAATCAAAAACTTTATAGTCAATCGAATCTCTATCAATCGGTTTCAAATAAAAATTACAACGTGATGATTCAACATTCTAAGGTTTAATATCGAACGGCAGCTGTCAGGGCCACCTCGGCACACTGCACTACAGCAGTCTCCTCTTTTCCGTTTATTATAATATTTACAAGTCGCCTTTCTTGGTCCACGGCTATTTCCAGCCTCGTAGTCGACACTCCAGCGCTCGGTTCGTCTCGCTCGCACATATACAACCCTCACAGCTAAAGATAGTTCCCAGCGTTACATCACAACCGTGGTGGGGACGCGAGCTTATAATATTAGAGTACATAGACAAACATTTCACTCGGACGGCATTCGTTCCAATCCACCGTGAACAGGCGGGCTATTCTCTGTACGTTGGGATTACAATCTTTCGATCTTCCACTTAGACTTTGAAAATCTTAAGTCTTAGTCGAAGATTTCAAATTGACCTCATACCATAATGAACTTTATATTCTGCCACTAACTCTGTGGGACTTAACAAAAAAATAAATGGCAGTATATAAAGTTATTATTTCATAATTCGATTTTAAATTTCAGGTCAGCGGCACAGGAGGTGAAGGCGGTGGAATCCACGTTCATCGCGAGAAGCGTGCGTGGCAGGAACAATACCGCAGCAATCCGCGGCAACCCGAATCCGCCTCTCTCGAGCATATGCTCGGATCTCTCCGTGCAGACATGAGCCGCCAAGGAGTACAGACCCCCCAGAAGGGATGCTGCAACGCTTGCGATAAGCCCATTGTCGGACAGGTCTATATTCAGAAAATAATAACAATTATTCGGTGAAATTTCTACTTTCAAGAGTGTTCAGTGACAATCAAAGTGAATAATGAACTGTTTTGTGCACTACAGGTTATCACGGCATTGGGTCGCACTTGGCATCCAGAGCATTTCACCTGCGCTCATTGCAACCAAGAGCTGGGCACTAGGAACTTCTTCGAACGCGATGGCAGACCTTACTGTGAACCAGACTACCACAACCTTTTTTCTCCAAGATGCGCCTACTGCAATGGACCCATTCTGGATGTTAGTCGCAGCCTAAAAACTTTTGAAACTAAAATTTTACTTTAAACATCAGGTGCTAAGGTGTTTATTTCATTTCAGAAATGCGTGACAGCCTTGGAGAAAACCTGGCATACAGAGCACTTCTTCTGTGCCCAATGTGGACAACAGTTCGGTGAGGACGGCTTTCATGAAAGGGATGGAAAGCCTTACTGCCGTGCTGACTACTTTGACATGTTCGCACCTAAATGCGGCGGTTGTAGTAAGCCCATCATGGAGAACTACATCTCAGCGCTGAACACACAATGGCATCCAGACTGCTTTGTATGCAAGGTTAGTATAGGTCTCATTGTAGGTCTCATCAGCAGCAGATTACTTATTTACAAGCAGCGCACGAAACCCCGAATGAGTAAGGTCAAGTATACAAATATGCCTAAATGTACAAAAACCACAAGTTTTTTGTGTATTTAGGAAACTGTTTTTCTTATATAATTATTGCTTTACACAGGACTGCGAAAAGGCTGTCAAAGGAAAATCTTTCTATGCCATGGAAGGAAAACCTGTATGCCCAAAATGCGTCGGAGTCGACGAGGACGAATAAACGATGTCATCAATGTAGCCCACTGTCTCAAACGAATGCCCTCCCCTGCCCATTTTATTTTACAGCTATGCTCGTCGTAAACGATCAAAAGGGAATGAACCATAAATACAAACACAGATGTTATTTACACTCTACACTCATGAAAATTAAAACAACAATACTAGTCTGTAGTACATGATAGGGAAATTAATTTATTGTGTAATATATTTTTGTAATGTTATTGTAATGCTAAGATTTATAATAAAGAGAACAAAAATAAAAACTAGAAAAAAAAACAAAAACGAAATATAAAAAATAGAAACAAAACAAATATAATTGAAAGACTGACGTGCCCCAGGCATCAAGGTCACGTGCGTACGCACGACAATGACCTTTAATCGAACCTCATGGTGGCATTTACTATGAGGGAAAGTGCAACAAAATTGTGATGGTAGTGTATAGAGTTTCCTTGGTCCGAAAAAGTTTCTATTAATATTTCCGTGACGTCATACGAACGGCTGCAGCCACACCGGCTGCTTGTGATCGGGCTGATTTGTTTATGGCCTATTTAGAGTTCTATTTTTGATTTCAGAACATTCTATTTTTAAATGGTTGTTATGCGGACAATTTTATTAGAAAATGATTGCAATGTACAACATTGTAAAAGTATACACGATATACTTTTACAATGTTGTACTGTTTACTCCGTTATTTTGAATATAAAGCGTTCGTTACTTGTTGTATAAGACTGATATTTGCAAAAATGTTAAGGATAATCCCTTGTAAGTCCGCTATATTCTCACATTTTCAATACAAAATTATTGTCAAATACGAAGTATATGCATTGGAGACTGTTTTATGGTCCAGTAAAGGTTTTACTTATTCATATTTTTCACGTACTTACTCCAATTAGGATTCATTTATACAAGGAAAATTTAAAATAATTTGCGACACTTTATTGTATACAAATAAAAAATATAAAATTAAGTTTGAATTACAAAATTAATTTGTCATGCCAGCCATGTTTAGAAACAGGCCGGTTACCATAATACAGGCTCTGTCTAGTTTGCGACCTGTCACCTGTGTATGATGTGTATTTTTATTAGTCCAGGCCTCCCACAAGGTAGTCTGACAACCTGGTAAAGGTCGCGGGCAACCGTTGGATGCGGTCAGCACCTTTGTTGTAGACCTATGTGCAGCAGTCGGCTTCTTTTTTGAAAGTTATTCATTAGATTACACAACTGCTGCCCTCCATATACAATTATATGTTGCTTTTCATAACAGAAAACTATATTAAAAAAGAAAGTTTATAGTTGTTTGACAGCTTCATTTTTTACAACATTACAAGTCTCGCTAACGTTCTACATGTTTTTTTTCTCTCTCGATAATGTGACATTTTCATGGATTCCCGCCAAAAGATAATTGTCCAGCATGTGAAAATAACGTCCATTGACGTAGGATATCATTCATTTGAAATGTTTGTTTTCATGTATAATTCCAAAGTACTTCGATAATTGTTGTGTTGTTTTACATAATATACATAATATATTTATTATATTATAACATGAGTGTAAAGCATCTCACTAGACCGCCATAATGTGGGTCACCATGCCGCATTGTCTGCATTCGCAATGAGTATGGTGGCCACCATCCTTCGATGCTAGTTTGGCAGGCTCAATACAAAAAAAAACCGTCGTGAGGTTAGTTGTTACCAAACTCACTCTCTCCCTGTCTCTGGGCCCTTACAGAACGGCAATCTACTTATGACTTTCGAGTTGCAGCTATCCATGCAGTGGTAATCACCTACCACCATGTCATCTACAAACTCGTGACATATGTAGCATAAATTTTGTCTTATATACACCTTACCCGTATCGTACCTCTTGTCCAATGTAGTGCTCGCGAAAAAGATCTTTTAACTTGGTCTTTAGCCACACTGCTCGTGTAAAACAAAGTACTAGAAATAAAATAAATTATCATTGACACGAATATAAATATTAATGCTACGCTTAATTTAAATGGGCTGTTTATAAATTAAAGTTTCTCGAAATATCTTAAGAAACAGGTGTACAAATACTCTGCCAATAATGTTTTAGTTTGAAGATAGCCCTTGAAATGAATTTACAAACAAACTTCAAATGTGATCTACTATATTCTCCACTATTTTCTGAAAATACATTTTTATGTATTGTTTTAAAATTTAAGGTTTTAAATTTGTTTAATTTAATAAATAATCAAATTTCGCTTACTTTAATAAATAAATATAATTTGACAAAATTTCCATACGTCCTCTGATCCCAATTTGGTCTCAGTTTGTACTATGGTAACCAGACTGCTCATAAAATTCTTATAAATTTTTAAATATACGCATAATATATGAATTACATCAAGATACAACAAAATAATGATCGTAGTCATCACATAATTATTGTTCTGGGTTTGAATCGTACCTCTAATTTAGCAGTCAGAATCACTAGCCACTAGACCAGCCTATTTGACCGCGTATAACATTTTTATGTTCTTTTTCTGCGGCTTCACTTGGGGATATATTTTCTGTAGATGATTCTCATCATATGTCTTTTGCTACATCTATGGTAACATGATTAAAATTATATTGATTTTTACGTAAAAAGATCTTACTTACAATATACAAGATACCTACAAATTATTTTAACAATCTGATTGTATAAAGATTAACAAACGATGAAAACAAAAGTGTTTTACATCGTTTGACTTGAGATAATGTTTCTACCTAAATACGTTTCGTATTTAGGTAGAAACATTATCTCAAGGTCACACTACCGATAAAATACTCTAGCGAGACATTTTCTATGCTCTGTTTTTTATGTACAGTTTATTGTAAATATGTATATAAGTAATTGAACTGCAAAACGATTATCGTCAATAGCTATTTACAATTCCAAGGGGATGTTTAATTCGTTAGCTTAGATCTAAAGAACAATCTAGAAGTTTGGTGTCGTATGTTAACCGATTTTATTGAGGCTATTTCTGAAACCTATCGTACACCTGTAGTTCAGATTATGCCATCTTTGTTCGTCTTGGACAGTTTCTATCCATTTTGTTCTGATCATCCTTTTGATATCATCACTTCGACGCATTTTTAGTTTTCCTCTCGAAAGCGTGCTGTACCCCCGGCATCCATTTTTACCTTTCGAGTCTTATTTTACATTTAATAACCAACATATGTTTTTCTTACAGGAATGCCGCGAACCCTTCCACGGAGGCTCATTCTTCGAGCACGAAGGTCAACCATACTGCGAAACTCACTATCACGGCAAACGTGGCTCTCTCTGCGCCGGCTGTCATAAGCCTATAGCTGGCCGGTGCATCACCGCAATGTTTAGAAAGTTCCATCCGGAACATTTCGTCTGCGCCTTCTGCCTCAGACAACTCAACAAGGGAACCTTCAAGGAACAGAACGACAAGCCTTATTGCCACGCGTGCTTTGATAAACTCTTTGGTTAACGTATGATGTTTTTATGTCCATTTAATTTAATAGTATTCTGTGGAGGAATTCGCGATAATTATCGACGTGGAACTAAGGACGTATTCATGCTTATTCATGCCATTCGTGTAGGTATAGTTTGTATAAGTCATTGGAAGTTTCTGGAAGTTGGTAACATTTTTCTTTAATATGACTAAGACGTCGACGATGACTAATTTGTAGGGGTTTTGTATAAACCTTACGGGGTTGTATTGTTTGTTTTCAATATTGTGTATGCAAACTGACTAAGATTTCTTATTACTCATATTATTTAATATAAAAAAACACTTGTGAGCTTTACTCATTTCAAGAACTTTCAACTCGTTCTTTTCTGATTGTAAATACGTCCTTACACCCGAGATAATTCACTAACTGTGTTTAAAACAAAAAACATTATATGCGTAGATATTAATGTTGAACAATTATGAAAAGAAAAGGACAATCTTAATAAAAAGTCTAGGCGTTAATCACGCTATGAATGAATCGAAAAATGTAGAAAGAAGTTTTTAGAAATGTTCAAATTTGGAAGGTACTAAATATAAATGTGTTTGACTATAAGTCGTAGTGGTGCCATATGCCAATTGTGTATGTAAAATACTACATTAAATATAATAATTATTACTTTATTTCCGATTGCGTCGTTGACAAGAAGTTGTTGATTAATGAGATTATTTCTAGATCAGATATGATTACTTATAAGTCTGTACACGAAATGGTAAAACCTTTAGAGTATACAAATATTTTATCAAGATATTTGTTTGTAATAGTCGACTTGTATTTTTCTATTTTCTTTCCTCGTCTACCATTACATATAGATAAAAAAGATAATAAAATCAGTTATTACTAAATCGCTGAAGTTTGGAGATAATCTTTTCACAAAACTACTAGCAATGAGGTTACACAATACTGGTCTTAGTAAATACTTTGTTTCTATACGTTATGTACTGGGTGGGGTATGAACCTTTGAATCTAAAGTCAGTCACGTTAGCCACTAAACTACAGTTCCAAAAGGCACACTCCTCATACCAGCAGCAATCTATTACAATATAACCTTGTTTGACAGCGTAGACTAAGAAAAAAATCTAGGTTAAAATGTGTTAAGAAAAAAAAAACAAATTAAAAACTATGAAGTGTACTTTTTAAATAGCGTTTACAAAACATGCAAGTGTACAAAGTAAACACAACCATAGATATATATATAAACAAATTAGTTGAAAACTTTTCAAAAGTGATGTCAAACTATTAGGATTTTTTATAAAACAAAATTTTAAAAAAAAGTAAAGCTCACATTAACATTCTAGTATATCGATGTAGTCTAAACTAGTGCATGTGATTTAAACTAATTAAGAGTAGCGTTTATACTAATTTTAATAGATAGAATATAATTGCTAATTGCAAATAGTGCGACATGGTCCCATAGTCCCGTGACTCACACATTTGTCTGCATATGATAAGAGTTTAACTTCAGCTGTAACGACGGATATACGATGGAATTTTAAATTAAAACTGATAATATACTGATAACAATACTTGTTTATTATTTAATTGTTGAATTTCCAGTGTTTTTTATGTTATATACTCTGAACTTGTTGCGATAGTACCTATAAAAACAATGACTAACATACTATGTAATACATCCTCTGTTGAGATAGGGTTTTT
Organism: Hypercompe scribonia; assembly: GCA_949316085.1. Lineage (NCBI taxonomy): Eukaryota > Metazoa > Arthropoda > Insecta > Lepidoptera > Erebidae > Hypercompe > Hypercompe scribonia. Next base: position 4,511,030 of record OX438972.1, on the reverse strand, counting down.
TTTATTTTCATATTCTCTGACTAGGCTACGTGTCGAGTGTCGCATATTGGATTTGTAATTCTATTCTTAAGCCACTTCAAAAAAAAATTTGTGAGCTTTCAATCCAGTTGCACTTTTTTCAGTTTGTTTAATTCATAATTCAGTCATTTATGATCTGATAACATCACTATGGTCCTATCCGTAAAAAAGCAACCTAAGACCATAAAATTAAAGAACATAAATACAGTTCATTACATTTCATGAATTAAGTTTTAAATACCAATCCGTTGGTAACTTTATTTTATATGTTACAATTGGGAAGATGACTGTATCGTAAATAAATACCAATGTCCACTTCATTAAAACTAATATCGCGAAACATCTCGGCAAATACAATTAACATAGCTTTTTATTATTATTACGAATTCCAATCAAATGTACAGTGAAATGTATTGTTCAATTGAGTGGTCTAAAACAGTGACGTCACAATTTGGTATTTAGTACATTTTTCATACAATTTCATTGTCGTTTTGACAGATGATAAAAAGTAACTAATTTGACTAAGATGCCATCTAGCCTATTTATTTTCCAAATAAAATTATTAAAAACAAAAAAAATCATATATTAGACAGTCGTCGTATTCTGCGAACAAGGTTACAAAAACAAATATGCGACTCGACACTTTCAACATACCCTAAAAGTATTTTCTCTAAATGTATTATATATTAATTTACAAATCATATATGTAACGATAACTGATATAAAAGGGATTATCATTATTGTACATCAGTCTAAAAATCGGAGCCTAATCATTATTCATTCTCTATGATAACCGTTATATTTAAAATGTTTCAAAACACCGCGTTCCATCGTATATTCAAATAATAAAAAAAAAACAATCAATCAGCTAAAACGCATTTCTATTTATGTTAAAAGCTTTCAATATAATAAATCGACTCAATTACGTATAAGTTGTGTATCTTCCATTAGCATAGCTGTAAATAACTTGCTGCGTTGTTATTATATTTTTATTACGCCATTTTTATTGTATCAGTTATCGCTTCTAGTTAGTTCGTTAGGTGCGAGTGCCAAACTTGTCGGGCTGTTAGAGACGACGCTCACGACCCAACACAACACCGTTCAGGAACATGTTGGTTAATGTCAACATTATCTGTCAGAAAAAGATAATTAGACGTTTTTCGAATGACCGATTTCTTGGTAGAATCGGTTCTAATGATTTCAACACCTTTAAAGCAACTTTATTTATGTGGAATAGTACATTAAATAAAACTTTAATAAACTAGGCTTGGAATAAAACTTTTGTATGAACCAACTTATTTTTGTAAGTAATACGCTCTTAAAGCATTACTATGTTCATTGTTTTTATTATTATAATTAATTATTCATCAATTAATTATTACAGAAAATTTTAAAACTGTAAATTTAAGAGATTGAAAATAAATTAACTGTACAGAATCATTTTTCTATTTGCTAATAGTCTGGCTTATTATTTTTACACACAATAATAGAGACAATACCAAACACAACATCTAAGCCAAAAACATTAGTGTATTATACGGATATACCAACACACACAGAACTCTAAAACCCGTAAACTAGCAACAAGCAATCGTTATCTGCACAAAACAATAACGATTGAAGCAATAGTTGTGTTGTTTCGTGTGCGGTCCGTCATAAATTTATCGGTGCGTTGGCTTGATAACGTGTAACGAGTGTTGGTTACATTAACCGCGAGTTAAATGTTCGTAATTAGCGCTCTATGTAATCTGTCAAATACGATTTTATTGAATCTGTAATATTTTAACAAATATATTTAATGTTTTTTTTATTATGTCGTTTTATTTTTTACCACTATTAATAACAATATAAGGTTCTTTTAATGTACAAATACGAATATAACATACCACTCTGTACCGAAATCGAGTGATCTAAAAACCATTCAAAATGCTAAAATCTCTTCAAATCGACTGGATCAAAATCTGTAATTCTTCTTCTTAGTAAATATTATATAGTAGTAATCATTTTAGTAATGTCGGCTGAAGATCTTGAACTCCTAACACAATTTGTTATCAGTAATAATCATAAAAGTAGGTAACATGTTCATGCTACGTGATTTTGCATTGAAATGAGAAATAAAAACAGTTTCTATCCAAAATTTTCATTTCGTCTTTTAAATTTTTATTTTTTATTTAGAAGTGTTAAATATAAAATTACAATTTATAAATGTGATCGATAATGACTGTGTTAGGGAAACACTGGCGCAGTCAAAAACGCCTACCTTTGGATGTGGTACACACGTTCCATTTCTTCTGTACCTTATTGAACTTAAAAAACTTTAACAAACTCTGAAAAACTAAGCCCGTGGAGTACTGAATTGTGGGTTTGAAAGTGTGTGTGTGGTGTGTATGTCTGTTTACACTCTAGTATAATAGTGAAATAGATATAAATGTCCAAAGTTTTATTTATATTTTTATGCAACGAAGGGGGTAAAAAGGTAAAAGTGTCGTTTGGCAAGTTTGTTTCACACAATTGTATTCGGCAAACTTTATCTATTCGGCCCTTCTTTATGTTGCGGATTAGGAATAAAGGGGAGATCTTGTTGTACTTCAGAAACATGCACAAACTGTTAGAAAACTCTTCCTTTTAACAATAGATTACATTTTAGGTCATAATATAGCTGAGATGTTGCCAACCATATAGGCCAGAATGACATGATTTTTATTACCTACATACCTATGCGCTCTTTCGAAAGTAAGGAGTTTAGCTTTATCTGCACAGCCCCAGGAGTGCCCAGGACGCAATACAATATCCTGCCACGGACTGTACTAATGTCAAAAATAAAATTTTAGGTGTAGGAAAGTCGAGAACAGATGACACTATCCATCCTAACACACTGCAAATGATTTTTTGAATAATTTCTAAAATGATTGTGGATAACGCCAATGCACTCCAGCTTTCTAAGGAGGGTAGAAATAGGAACAGTGTCAAATGCTTTTAAAAGATCTAAATATATAACAGCAGATTTAAGGTTCTTATTAAGATTTATGGTAACAGAATCTCTTTATGTTAATATGGATATTATATATGGATTATCATCATTATTTTTTTACAGCGTAGAAGATCAGGAGTTACCACAGGTTTTATATTTTTTGCCGGCTAGAAATTTTCAAAGTACGCTTTTAATTTCTGACAATATCCGAGATTTTGTTAACAAATAAAGACACCACTTCATCTGCGTGACAGGACAATATAGGGCCGTAATTAATTACTGTCAATACACTTAAATAAGCATTAATGTTAAGACATGTGGTATTCTGTTTAGTTAGCTTGGATTTAAAATTAATTTTACAATTCAGGATTACAGGCACATGGTTGGTAACATTAGCATCGAGAACCAGGGTGGTAGGTAGCTTTAGATTTGACTTTTTCGAGTAGGAAAGGTTTGAGCAGGCATAAGTCCTTGAAACATTAATGTATTCTTATATCGATCATGATCACTGGCGTTAACGTTAGGCCTTATGTTCATAGTGTACTCAACAATGGCTATGTTTTGAAAGTGTCTTAAAGAATTTAAGATGTCATTTCGAGACTTTGTCAGTGTGTATCAGAGATGGTGTTCGATAGATAGCAATAAGAACAAATTGTTTTTTATGTTTCATGATAAAACAATTGGAATCGGCTAAGTTCAGTATTTCTACAGAGTACTTTATATTGGTCTTATGTAAATTACCACGCCGCCATTTTGAAGACGATAATCTGATATCTGAAGTGAATAACTACTTAGCACTCAATTAAAACTATAATATCCATTAGTGATGGGATTCTGTGTAGAATAGTTATTGAAATTGATCAAAATTATTTGAAATGCTTCTAATATTAAGTTCAATTATTTTTAGGGGAATTGTGTTATTACTGACTGTTCACCCTGTTCAGAACTACAAATATGGGATTCGGAGACTTGCAGTAGTTCAATATCATTTATGACATCTGACAATGATTTGCAAATAAAGAGACCCTGTGAATTTTATACGGCTGGGCAGGACTGTTTATATATGAAAAAATGGGGAATGTATATATATATATACGATGTTTAAGCCGGGGCGAACTTCAAAACCTCGATCTCAGACGAGCAATCCATAAGTTCCTGATAACCACTTCGCTTTTAGATGTTTCTGTGATTAATGCATTAGACTTTTTAAATTGTTGGCACATGTAACATGTGTTTTTTCGTTCATAACAACGCCCATGAAGCCCAGAAGTGCGCGCAACTGGCTTGAATAACAACAAGACCTAGTTTATTTGTTTTTATAAAAGTTATATGCGTATACTGTATGACATATATATGTAGATATAACATAATAATAATAAAAGTTGAGTTTTAAAAATTTTAGTCATTAATTATCGACTGAGCTGTCAGTTTAATGGTTAACTATCCTGACTATGAGTTGTGTTGTGTCGATTGAAACCCAAGACAGACGATCGTTTTTCCTGTTGATATATTTATCTATCATGTATGTATAGAAATAAACATAAGTATGTTATCAGCAGTCTGGTTACCATAGCAAAGACTCTGCCTAATTATGGAGTAGGCAGCCGTGTGTTTAGTGTGTCAAGTTATTAATCAACAACAGTTTGAAACACAAATTAAATATCATAGTCAAACCGACTAAGTCCAAGCAGTATCTACGTATGTATTTCTCAAGATAAGAACATTATCAAGAAAGGTATTTATCAAAATCATTAATTACATAGTATCTAAAATAAATCTTGTCACACCTAATCATATCGTAAATTGATAAACCTCTCAGTACTACTTATTTATGGTAATTTCTTTCACGATTTCCTTCTTCAGAGTTCCAAAGAACAACTATTTCAATAGGTAGCCATATCTCGTAAAACATGGCATCAAATGATCATAAAATATTTACGTAATAAACGCAACATTCGGTAATACAAACGAAGTGAAAACTAGGTGGCGTGCTTAAGTAATTCATATTTTTATTGATTTTATATCAACCTTCAAACATTCTGGTACGTTCTGTGGATTCAAGCGGGATCGATCAATACCGCTCATAACGTTGAATAAATTATAAACACAATTTTAAGTGGATATTGAAACTTAAACCTATTTGTCACACAATACTATGTATATACTTAACGATTTTTGAAGTTGTTATTTCGGTTTACAATTTTCCTTATCAACATTATTCGTACATTTGTTAGCAACTACACATACCTAACTAAAATGTTGTTAAAAAGAAGTTAAATTTTATGTGTTTGATAATATTAAGCAATAATGTAAGTATGTCATAACCATTGAGGTCCTGCTAAACCAGATGCCGTGGGATCGATTCCCACAAAGGACATATCTTTGTGTGATGAATACGATCATTTGTTCTGTGTCTAGGTGTAATTTATTTAAAATATGTATGCATTTAGACATATATAAGTATGCTTAACAGCAGTCTGGTTACCATAGAACAGGCTTTGCCTAGTTGGATAATATTTTAGAACCATAAGTTGCGTCGACTCGACCTCATTTTGAAAAAAATAAAACATTAAATAAAAATCGACTTTTACGTGTCTATTACCATAAACATAACACGTGCCGCTCTCTAATGCGGTAAAATCCCACATAGGACAACAGTACGTGTGGTCCAGAAATTGTTGTTCTTAGTCTGGCTGTTCTTTGTGTCCGTTTTTCCTATGTTTGTAAGATCCCCCGCGACATAGAATACATTCTTAATGCGGGCTTAATCTTTTTTAAAAAATAAGAAATTAGCTACCTACTTAATTGGTCAAATCTACTTTTAAATTAGCTTAGACTATATTTTTGTCTGGTCTGACACAAGCTGGGTAGTTAATTATATACATCCTGCCTGTACAAAGTCCCGGATTCAAACACGAGAGTATATGCCTGCATGCGAGTCGGCTATGTAGTTGAGCGGGTGTCATGTTCATTCAACACAAAGAAACTAGCCGTAGGTAGACTAGAGAAATTACCTACTTAAGATCTCTATATAATTAAGATATACATACTTAAGATATATACTTACTATACTAGATATATATATACTTAAGATCTATAAAAGATGACAGCACGGATGCTCTCATCTTGTGTCAAAAAGGGAGCGTGAAGAAGCATCTCACTAGGCCGCTATAGTGTGGATCAGTATTGTCTGTATTCACAATGAGTATAGTGACCACAACTCTTGGATTCTATTCATGCTTTCTATCAGGCAGAGTGGTGTCATATAGGTATATTAGAATAACGCGAAAAGACTTAGTTAGGAGGTCATGATTACTCATGCATAGGTGTATGATTCATAATAGACTTTAGATTCTGAGTCTTTGCGCAACATAAAAAAACCCCTCTTTTTTATTATTCTAATGAATGAAGCAAATTTGTTGCAATATTAAACTCTTTAACGTCATCTCTACTCAGCTTCAACACAGAATTAATGTTTGAGAGCTGCACAATAATAGGTATTGTTTGCTTAATATCACTGGAGTAGAGATTGATCCGTATGGCGAAAGAAGAAATATTCTTTCAGCATTATTCCATTCATCTTGTAGGTATTGTAAGAACCGACCACAACGCAGACTTTACAGGATAACTACACTGCAAAGACGAGCAGTCTGAACAGCATGTTTGGTAAATCAAAATCTCCTTTCTAAGAGAAGCCTGATGATGATTGGAGCTGCCATCAATACATGAACCTGTTTCTCGATGTGCCGCAATGCAATAAGATCAGTAACCTTATTTTATTAATTTTAAGCAGGTAACTATTTAATTATAAGATAAGAAAACGATTGTGAGACGTCTACTGCTGGACATAGGCCTCCTATAACTTTAGGGAGGGCCGACTAGCTTCGTAAAACTGTATATTTTTAAGATGAATATAACGCAGCAAAAATTCTATCTTAATGCCCCATATTTTACTTGGGAAAACCAAGTTACAACGAAACTACAGGTCACAAACTTACAAGCAAAATTTTGGCAAGGTCAAAACGCACTGATAAGAGCTGCTATTACGAGAGCTAAATTCGTGTAATCTCATAAATGTAACGTTGATAATTTATAAGCTTTATCAATTATAGGTTTGCGTTCATCTACATTTAACAAAAATTGGGTGTTTTTCAATTCAATTCAATTATTTTTAAATGTCATTATTTTTCTTATATCTAACATCGCTAAGAGTTTGACTTGTAAAGGTTTCTACCGTACCTAATTTCTGACGTCGAGAGTTTTGTAATTATATAAGTTAGTAACGTTCCATGCAATTGAAGACCACAGATACTGCCACAATTGGCAACTGAAGGTCAAAAACAAACTACGTATATGGCCAGATCCTTCATTTGTGAAATAGGACAACTGTAATCAATAACCGGTTTACTTCCTCGTTTTTTAAATTGTGTAGTTTTGCTTAAGCAGTCATAGACTATGACGCAATCTTTCGGGTCAAAGAAAAATATTGTTACTCACTTATATTGCAAATTGAATAACAGCTAGCTATGAATCTTAGCCAAAATCTCCTTTTTAAGGAAAGTTCTATGTCCAGAGTTAAATGTATTTGATACTGATAAATATGTAGTCTAAAAAACGCTATAAAAAAAAGTTTTTGTTTATCGTGTGTGTGGTGTGAATGAGTGCCTTTTCATTAAAAAGGCTATGCATCTAGATTTTTATCACACCAAGTGTTAAGTATTCTATTTAAGGCCATAAATTGAAATAAAAATCTAGAATGACAAGACATCTTGTTTATTTACAACCTATGTGCATCCTAACATAACACTAAATTATAATTTGTTGAACATATATTAAAAGATTTACTTAATTTATTATCTAAAGATTAATTTAGACATTAATGAAATTGTCATAACTTAATATACAGAGAGTACATAACCTAACAAACTTAACTAGTCAGTCTTTGGTGGGGATCAGCATACAGAATAATTCTACGCTAGACCAGGGAATAGTTCCGAGTATGATTCACACCAAAAATCGCAGTAAAAGTCTGAAAGAGCCATGGGATCTGGTTCACTGAGTGGTGAGGCTAATGACTCATAGCCAAGATCTGAGCTCAAGTTGGTGTGCGCTGGGGATAAACCAAGACTTCCCTCTAAAGATTCAGGTGACATTGTCAATGGAGAGAGCATTTTCATGTCACATTCCACTTTAATCGCTGAGCAGTCTGTCAGAGGTTTGATGTCTGTCTCTATCTGTAAAGGAGTTTCTTCGATGATGTGTTCCTCACATGGCACTTCAATGGTGATGCAGTCATTGGCCTCATCACAGCTGGCATAAAACATGTCTCCTTTATCATTGTTGTCTTCTTTGATTTGTACTTCTGTAGGTTCAGTGATGACAATCTCAGGTTTGTAAGGATGCGCATAGGAGTGTTGCGACAATATCCTGTCAACATCGTGCTTGATATCTAAGACTGCACCTTGACTGGGTTCCAGTGGCTTTGTTGTGGTCCCCACCACTTTAGTTCCTTCAAGGCACTCTCTAGTGTCCCTGACTGGCTCCTACAACAAAACAAACAACTATTAAGTTTAAAAGCATTTAATATGATACTTAAAAGGTCACCGACACCTTTGCTGATAAGAATATTATTCTGTGATCTAAATAACTCGCATAGTTTTTTTTATTATAGTCTCACATAAAAATTAGACTATATAAAAAGTTCTGTATGTTGAACAGTACTTTTTTTAGATGAAAGAAATCTATTTTACAATTTTTTTATTCTTGACAATGTCTTATAGATATATTATTATTCATTTTGTTTTTTTTTTTTATGGTGTCCAAAATATATTTTGAAAAGTTTTACTAGTATGTTGATACACACCCACACCATAAATATTAATACAACCAAATACATAAAACTATGTATAACTTTTTTTTACAATGTCATTGTTAAAATTATCATTTATATTTGTTTATTAATATAATTATGACTATTATTTGTAATTTAAAACTACACATTAAAATAATTTCATAAAGCTACAAAAAAATTGATTTAGTAAGTACTTATTTTGTTATTTGTTCAATAATCTTTAGTTAATCAGTGTTTGCTTGTAATATGTATGTTTGAGGTAATATTTATATGAATTGCATCATCCACGCATCCTAGTCATACATGTGCAGATAATAATGTCAGCTAATTATAATTCCTGCCCCTGTTTCATAACATGTTATCTTATCAACAGGATATAATCTTGTATACACACTACTATCAATTAAAAAGTTCTAGAACTTGTGTCACAATATTTTGCCCTTAATATTATAATGATTTATAACTTACATCTTGAGCCGCTCCTGCAGCACTTGCATCAATTTCTTTGAGAAGGGAGTCTGCAAGTTGATGGAGGGTGTCGAGGTACTCTTCTGAGTCGAAGTGAGCAAGGAGGTCTGCGATAGGAGACACATCGCCAGCAGCAGGCGTGCCGCGCGGATCGCCGTCGGGTGCCCTTCCTTCTGCTGAGGATCAGACTCTGCTGGTCTTTGGGCACCCGCGACGGTCCGCGCCGCCGCCTCGCTGCGAAGAGACGCATTCTCATTCAACAAACGCTCGTTCAAAGCTTTCAGGCTCTCTACTTCGCCAGTGAGGCGCTCGTTCATATCCATAAAGTATTGAATTCTTGACTCCATCTCATCCATTTTCGCCTTTTTCCTATCACGCGAGGTCTGTGCCGCTACGCGGTTCTTCAACTTCCTGTTAAACAAATATTTCTGATGTAATATTTTACAGTCTCCTGTTTATTACATATGCTAATTGGTGACGCTCTCTACAGTTATGGATCGTAACTGTATATTATGGAGTAGACATTATGAGGGCATCAACAATTATTATTACATATTTAATCTGAAAAGTAGCAGAGTTTTCGTCTTACGCTATTATTTTATTTTATGCAACAAAAGTATCTCTACGGTGGAACATAGAACCCCCTTCTTTTTTGAAGTCAGTTAAAAACTTTATAAAACTATAGGAAATACTAGTAAGATGAGATGACGTTAGGTAGCGTCCAACATAAATTGAACCATCATTGTACAAAAGAAACAGACTATGAACTAAATATTTGTAATAAATAACTTACTTTCTTTGCATTTTTTCCTCCCATGATAAATGGTCGAGGCGACGCTTCCTGGACGGAGCCGGAGATGCCACGTCGACCACTACCTTCGACTTCATCTCCATTTCGTCCACCGCTAGATAGTTGTTTGGCACAGTGATGATGATAGGAGCGGTCATGTTAAATTTGCGCAAACACAATTTATAAACAAACACTCCACAACACCGCTTGCTTCAGGTCAGATATCAAAGTCCCGTTAACATGCTATTCCGAATATATTGTATAAACCATTTGTTAGAGCACTTTTATTTGATAATTCCTCATACACGAGCTAAATCCGATTGCGTCGTACATGTTCGAATTGTCATCGAGTAATAAAGTCTTTTTTAGTATCACAAAAGTGTGTATGTGGTCCCTTATCATTGGTCGGCATTATCGAGGGGGTGGTGTCAAGAAGAAAAGGGCCTTAGTAAGACTGAGAGAGCAAATCACCATTTCGGTTTGTAAGACCAAGACAAAAACATTGTAGCACGGCAAATTACGTCAGCATGTGAAATAGCACAATACGATTTACTTTAATAATAAAAAGAGACAAGGAATCTATTTCAGATTAGTGAAATGTTACCAGATTTCCTAATTTTATGGTAAGTCCACTGACCACATTCAGCGATTTAATCATCACTCATTCATAAAATTTGATGTACTATGCAGAAAAAATAAGCAAACCGTTTTCATTTTCACTCTTAGCATTATGGGAGTTTTTGACTCATTATGATAATAAAATTCCGTCCTAGTATCGATGAGCAGGGCATATATAATTAAGTTATAATAATAATTAATTATCAGTGGTGATTTCGAAAAAAATGCCTCAGATAAGGTAGCTAAAAGGAAAATGAACGAACATGCCATTCGTTCATTTCAACAGGCTAGTTGTATTTTGGTCTTGATTGAATGTTAAAATATTTAAAAGTTAATTAACTCATTGCAAAGACCTCGTTTAAAATATTTTGAAGATAATCAAATATCGACGACGTCGGCAACTATACAACGAGAGGTAAATAAGGTCATCTCACATTAACTGATAAATAACATAATCTGATCGAATTGGTGATGCTCTCAAAAAGGGACAAAATGCAAGTGTACCGAATACCGACGGGATTGTTTCAAAAATGTGAAGTCATTGGAGGAAACGTATAAGGTGAGTACCGATGATTTCATGTCCCTCAAAAAAAGGCAAGATTTTTAAAAAGACGATGTCTACCAATTTTATAAATTAGGTCTTGTAACACTGCCAATATTATTTTTATATTTTTAAATTGTATTTACCGCGTAAAAATATTTGGTTAAACTAACATAGTAACATTACTTTAAGAATTTATGTATATCATTCATCATATAATTCACTAATAACAAACTGATAATTGTCATGATGATGAAATCTCTCTACCACTAATGTAAAACACTATGAAATGTGTGTCACACTTAAAGCATGATGAAATTCCGTAAAAACGGTACCTACACAAGGTAAATAGACGTAGATATGATTGCTGATGCAAAGTTGCGAAAGACATAAACTCACTTGAAAATTATCTTAAATGTTTGAGTTTATGCAATAAAAAAGTTTAAATGATACAGGTTAATTATATCTTCGGTGTGGCGTCAGATGGTAATGATCCTTAGATCCTTATTGTAGTCATTCCTTGGTTATCGTAATAGGTGCAGCGAGCGTTATCCTGTATCATCTGTAAGCTATAAATATATGTCCGTCGGGGCACCAGAGAGCCTCGACAAACACCTTAAGAGGCTCACGTTAGAAGGTTGGATCAAAGGTCTGATGCAGAAGGCAGTCCTCCTTGACACGGCCCGTATAGTGAGGAAGTGACTGTCTTTAGAGCCCTAACCACCGGTATCTTGATCCTTGTACCCGATGTCATTGGTCTACTATTTTTAATATTTTTAAATATGTATTTTTCTTTTTTAATTTTTATATGTTTAAAAATGTAATGAATGTGTGTATATAATGAAATAAAGAGAATAATAATAATAAATATTTCGGACATTTAACACACGACGCTATCTAGTTTCAAACTAAGCAGAGCTTGTACTATGATAACTAGACTGACTGATAGAATACTTATATACTTTTTTTTGTAAACACATACACATTATACATAGAAAATTCCCAAACACTGAAAGACCCGGGAATCGAACCCGAGACCTTAAGCACAGCAATCGTTTTCGCTACGCCACACTACCAGGAAATTGGATTAAGTCAATAAATAGTACATTATAATAAAATTGATTGCTAGATTTTAGAAAAACTTTCATATTGTACTCGTATATAAGGTGAGCCGCGATTTACGATGCATGTTTTTCATATATTTTTTTAAATAGCAATTTTAAAGAGAAATCATAATATCTCAGCAGCGATAAATGTATAATTTACAATAAATTAAAAGTGCAAGTTGTTTTTAAAATTAGAAAATTAGTCTTTTTATACAAATTTTACTTCGTGTTCTAAAAGAAAGAAGAGTTAAGTTGAAAGTGCAAATGTAAGAGCAAAATAAACGTTAAATACACGTAATAGATAAGTAAATAAATATTTCAGACATTTGACACTGATACAATACCTATATACTTTTTTTGTAAATTCATACGTATTATACGTATAAAACACGAAATAATCAATAGGAAGTGTACACTTGATTCCAAAAATTTGCAAAATATTTTTATCTGCAATCTTGAGTGCAATGCTATCTTGCAATGCTAAAAAATATACCTAGCTATGTAATTATTTTCGAAATTTATTATAATTTAACAGTGAAATTTAATAATCAAACAGTGTTTATTTATTTCTATTCTAAAGCTATTTGTTGTTTAATGCTCTACTAAAGTCTAAATAATCAACCTTTTTTTTTTTTTTTATTTTTTTTTTTTTTTTTTTTTTTTAACGTGTGGAAACCCCCTCGAGCCGTCACCCCACCGGGGTTTACGGCGGGGTGGTGTGTCGGAATCGGACCGACTAAAACCACACGGTGTGCCACTCTGCGCCTGAGATAGGAGGAATCCGGGAACCGCTGTTATTACGACATCCAGATCCCTCCTAGCGCCTGCCCGCTAAAGCGGGCACCGTCTGCGGATAAACTCTCTATTTAGGCGACGTACGGCACACGCGCACGTCACCTCCTCGCGGCCATTATAGCGGATGGATGGGAAAACCCGTCCCGTCCACCCGCGGCCACACTCAAGGCGGCATGAGGCGCTGGTATGCGCGCCTCCGCCGCCCGGCTCGCCGGCGGCGAATTGGGTCCGAGTGGAGATCATCCTCCCGGGCCTTCTCCGCCGCCTCCTTCCGCGAAATTACGTCTTCGCAGAAGGTTGCGACCGCGGTAAAACAACTGTCGCTACCGGCCATGGAGCGTATGACGGCCGATAGCGAGAGGTCTCCTCCAATAACTGCAGTGAGGACCCCACGCTGCGCCGCCCAGGCGGAACAAACCGCTAGCGTGTGCTGAGCCGAGTCCTCACTGCAGTCGCAGTGGTGACAGGCGGGACTCAATTCCCTCCTGGCGACCGAGTGCAGATACTTCCCGAAGCAACCGTGCCCGGAAAGGACCTGCGTCAGTCGGAAGGAAAGGGTCCCGTGCTGCCGCCCTGCCCACTCGGCGATGACCGGCTGGAGAGCCTCCACGAGGGCAAAGCCAGCACGTGGAGTCTCCAACCGGGACGACCAACGAGCCATTGTGGTTCGACGAGCGGCCTCACGCCACTCGCGTACCTCTTCGGGCGGGGGCCGTATGCCGCTACCCGCCCGGAAGTCAGCCGTCCGCCGATAAACTTCGGCGAGCACTTCCGCCTCCAAATCCCACGGGGGAGTTCCGGCCAAGGCGCACGCCGCCTCCGTCGATACGGTGCGGTAACCGCGTATGGCTCTAACCGCCAATATCCTCTGAGGGCGCCAGAGGCGAGCCCTATTCTGGGCGGTCAGAGCCGCCGCCCACACCGGTGCACCATACAGCGCCATTGACCGGACAACCCCCGTGTATAGCCGTCTCGTCGCGATGCTGGCTCCACCCAAATTCGGCAAAAGTCGCCCAAGGGCAGAAGCAGCGCTGACCAGCTTTGGAGAAAGCTGTCGGAAGTGCTCGTCGAAGAGCCACCTGCCGTCGAGGATCAGGCCCAGATATTTCATCTGGGCCTGAACCGGTACGAGGACCGAATTGACTACGATAGAGGCGCCGGGTGGTGGACCACGACGGGGCCCATGGAACAAAAGGGCCTCCGTCTTATCTAGGGCCACTCGTAAACCCAGCGCCTCAATGCGCCCGACCACCAAAGAGACTCCCACGGTGGCCAGGCGCGCCGCTTCTTGAAAGTTCGCCCCCCGGGCCGTGACCAATGTGTCATCGGCGTAACAAATTACGCCCAGCCCGGGGGGAAGACGACCTCGAAGGGCCCAGTCGTATCCCATATTCCACAGGAGTGGTCCGAGGACAGACCCCTGCGGAACACCGCACGACATGGGCCGCTGCCTCAGAATGCCATCTCGGTCCTCGTACATGACGGTACGCTCCCTAAGATAGTCTGCCACAAGCCGCCTCAGGTACTCTGGCACCCCGTGGTAGTGGAGTGCTTCCCTGATGCAGCTAAATGGCAGACTATTAAATGCGTTGGCGATGTCCAACGACACCGCCAACAGCACGCCGCCACAGCTCACCGCCTCTTCGGTCACGGCCCTCAGGCGCAACACAGCATCGACTGTCGAACGCCCGGCTCGAAACCCGTATTGGGCGTCCGACAAATCGGGGCCAACTTCGCAGAGGTGCCGGACGATGCGGGCAGAGAGTATCCTCTCAAACAATTTACCCACCTCGTCCAGCAACACGATAGGCCTATAGGCCGCGACCGAATCGGCCGGCCGTCCCGGCTTCCGTAGCAGGACCAGCTTCCCGCTCTTCCAACCCTCAGGAAAGCGCCCGGTCGCCAAGCTGGCATTTAGGACTTCCCCGAGGCGATCCGACATGTGGTCGAGGGTTCGCGCCAGCACTCGGGCAAGTATCCCATCTGGCCCAGGGGCGGTGTTCTTAGAGCGAATCCGTAGAACGACCGCCCCTATCTCCGATTCCCTGACGGGCGGAACATTATCCTCGTTCCGTCCCCCGTCGTCTTCGACCATGAAAGCCATCGACGGGGGTGTGTGCTCCGCCCGCTGCGGGAAAAGGCCCTCGACCAATTCTCGCAGGAAGCTGGGCTGAAGGGTCTCTGTAAGGGGGGGGCCCGATGTGCGGAGCTTTTGTCGCGCCGCACGATAAGGGCGACCCCAGGGGTCACGATCGAGACCCTCCAGCATTTCCTTCCTCTTCACTTCTTTGGCGCGGCTAATGGCCAGCTTCAGAGTTTTCCGCGCCTTTCGGTACTCCTCATGAAGCTGGTCCTCCTCGCCGTCTACGCGGTGTCGCCGCCGACTACGGGTGTAGGACCTCCGGGCACGAGTACAGGCCGCGCGGAGGTCCGCCATCTCCTGGGACCACCAGTAAACCTCCTTCCGTGGAGGCCGATGACCTCGGATACGGGGCATGGCCGCATCGCAAATCTGCGTAATCGCGTCACGAAAGCGACCAGCCCCCATGTCGACCTCCTCGGTTGGGGCCTGCAGAGGCAGCCAAGACTGAATAACGGCTGCCTCCTCTAGTAAGTCCCTGTTCAGCTTCGAAATAGCCCACCGCGGAAAGCGAGAAGAAGGCCGCGCCGTGTGACCCCTACTGGAGTCCTGGATCCGGGAGAGCTCAAATCGGATGTAGAGGTGATCCGAGAGCGTCTCAACCTCTTCCAGAACACGCCAGTTCCTTACTCGTGCGGCGAGGGCAGGGGTTGCGAACGAAAGGTCCACTATCGACCCCCCCTGCTGTCGCACGCACGTGTTAGTGGAGCCTCTGTTTAATAAACAGAGGCCCACCGAAGCCGCCCACTCCTCTACGGCTTCGCCCCTAGCATCCGTTCTGGGGGAACCCCACGCAACGGATTTTGCGTTGAAGTCCCCCAGCACAAGGACGTGCCCAGACGTTAGTCGCCGTATCGAGGTCTCCAAGCTGTTGAGGAAAACCTCGAAGTCGCTCAAACTCCGGTTGGGGGAGAAGTACACACCGTATACGGTGATCCCCCCCCACTCAGCAGCAACATATCCAGTGCCCTTGTCTCTTAGCGACAAGGGCGAGGAATGAGGCGCTGTGGAGCCGACGACTGCCACGGAGCCGTCCCGGTCACCCAACCAATTCGGTCGAGGAGGAACATAGTAGGGCTCCGCGGCTACGGCCACACTGATCGACCACTGTACCATGGTTTGTAGCAAGAGATCCTGCGCCGCGGCACAGTGGTTCAGGTTCGTCTGGACAAGGAGGTTGGAGACGTGGTCCATTACCGGACTGTCTCTACAACCTCCTCCATGGGCGATGATGTTGACAGACGAACAACATCGGAGACAGCCTGGGCCGACTGGCTAGCCCCCGATGATTGCCGAGATTCATGGGGAGGCTTGCAGCCCGCCTGCCCGATCTGGTGATTGGCGGGCTTATTACCCGCCTCACACGCCGGGCAGTGAGGGGCGGCAGAGCATTCTGCCGCCTTGTGCCCCGGTCGACCACAGCGGAAACATAGGCCGCTGCAATCAAGACGACTACCACACTTGGCGCGTGTGTGCCCCGATGCCAGGCATTTATAGCACCTCATCGGTCTCGCCGCCAGGATTGTGATCCTAGCGTTCACGAAACCGATGAGTAGTCGGCCTGCGTCGCCCAAAGCTTTGGCCGACGCTACGGGACAACTGACCCACACAGCACCGAGTCCTCCTGGACCGGGGCGGATGGTGCCGACCCTAATGTTTTCCGCGTTGCACCCCGTCTTCTCTACAATCGCAACGCGGACGTCTTCGGCTGTTACGGAGTCATCCAGGCCCGAGATGCGCAATTCAGCGCATTTTGTAGGCCTGGTGATCTTCACACCATCCGTGGCTGCAAATATTCCCCGCAGCTTCTCGGCAAATGTGTCCGCCGTCTTTATAGCTTCGGCTCCAGGGAACTCGAGTACTCGAGCTCCTGTCTGAGCGAGGCGCAATCTGACCCCTCCAGTCCCGAAATCGTTGGCGAGACTGTCCCGGGCCCTCTTGAAAATGGCCGCGTAGGATAGTCCGCCGTTAGCTGCCTCCGGTGATACGGTGACCACCACAGCCGCAGTCTTAGGAGGTTGTAGTTTACGTGGCTTCTTCGTGGTAACCACTGCCACTGATGGCGCCTGTTGGGTAGAGGCTTTTTCACCCCGCTTCCGGGACTTTTTAGCCCCCCCAACTACCCGCCAACCATCGTTGCGAGGGGCAGATATGGAGGGATCACATAAAGGTGTCGGAGTGGGGAGCGGTGGAAATGCCGCTCCAGGCTTGGTCGCCGGGTTACGTGCTTCCCTAGGTGCTACAGTCCTACCTACTGCCTTAGCCACCTGCCGCGCCTTTGGAGCAGCCGCAGGAACAGCAGACACCGACGCCGCCGCTGCATAAGACACGCGACCGCCCACAACGGGAAGCGCTGTCGTCACTGGTGTGACCTTCGGTCTATGTGCTGCCAGCGGCGGCCGGACAATGGGAGCCGGAGGCAGTCTCGCCTCCAGGCCAGCGAGACGCCCATCCATCATACGCCACACCGCGTCCGTAATTTGGCGCAGATGGGCATCAGGGATGATACCGATGGGAGAGGGAGCAGGCTGAGATGAGGTCTTGGCCGGATCTTCCGTCGGACGATTTGCTCTAAATTGGGCGAACTGAGCACTGAGCTCAGCCACTTGCCCCGTCAGGTGATCGTTAGCCGCCTGAAGGCGTGCTACATCCCCCATGAGGTTTTCCACGACTCCAGCAATGGCAGAGGAGGAGTCCTTAAGAGCCCTAACGAAAGAACTCTTAAGGTTTCTGGACTTGGTGGCCACTTTATGGATTATGGCCACCCCCATATTTACTTTCTCCTGCAAAGACACCGGTGTTTGGGAGATAGAATCCCTTCCCACCGGATCCCGTATTTTCTGCAGGAGATCAGCAATCTCCTCCTCCGCTGCGCTTTCACCTTCTGCTCTGACCCTTCTGTAGGCTTCTGCCTTGGAGAAGACAGAGCCTGATGGGGTCGAGATCGAGGTGCGTGACCGACCTCTGCGGCTGCTACCGACTTTAGGGGGCAGCATCTCCTGGGACGTGTCGCTCTCTTCGTCCCTGGAGTGTCCGCGTTTTCTCTTTGTTGACTCCAGTGCGTCCATAGTCGCACTAGAGTTACCTCCATCCGACGGATTAGTGGATTTCGAACGAATTCGTTCCGAAGTTCTTCGGCTCCCAGCAGCCAAAATGACTTCTGGGAGCCCAACCGAGATCGGCGTTCCCACCAATACGCCCTCTTCGTGGGACGAGTAATCGTCCGCCCTTGCACTATTCTCCTTCCTACCCTTCTTCTCCTTCTTTTTTTCGTCAGTTTGATTCTTTTTGTTTAAATTTTGTTCCATATTTAATCCCACGATTGGGGGAGAATTAATGGTCCACCCGGGCAGAGATCCCCCAATACCCGGGTAAGCGTAAATTTATGCCCAACCGAGGGGTCCGCAGGTGCCTCGGCTGGGAGTGCGCTTACGACTGAACTACCCATCAGCCATGCATCCCCTGGTCACGCACCAGAACACGGGATTCGGGGTAATTTTTTATAGAGGTTTTCTTCCTCGCAGTCCAGGCGGCTAAGCCAAGACCCTCGCCCCCGATCGGCATCGCGAGACATAACCACGATACTCCTTTCGGGACTACGATATGCCGACAGTGGTAGGGAGACAACGTCTCCTGATACCTGCTCGGTGGCAGTGTAAGTGCACACCGAGCCTGTCCTACCTTTTCCACTGCTAAGCGGAGGTACTCTGACCCTAAAGAGTCCCACCATAGTGATTTTTTACCGAGGTTTTCCTCCTCAATGCTCCGAAGAGCGAAGAACCAACAGAGCATCCGACAGACACGCCCGCTCTGTTGGACCAAATCTCGGCCGATTTGCCGAAGAAAATGGCTTCCTCTTCGTGCTAGAATATTAGCCGTTGGTAATGATGAACAACACCATCACCGACGTTTCCAGGGTGCACCACGTGGAGGTTTTCTAGCCCAGCACCCCCTAAATAATCAACCTATCACAACAAGCAGGAGAACTATTAGTAAATCATTAAAAGTATTGATAACATAATAAAATACAATAAGAATGAGCGAGCTAACTAGTTTACGAACGACTACTTGAACGTCAAACGGTCAAACATTCAATAAGTAATGTCATTTTCCTAAAAAAATATTGATAAATCAAATGAACTGCGTACCTACTGATCGATTAATTTATAAAGGAAATAGTACTGTTTCACTAGTAAGAAGTTCAGAAGAGTTATTATAAATATACTATTTAATACATACTTTAAATTGTATTACCTAGCCAAAATGGCTTCGACAAGCTCAGATCCACAATCGTCCATTGCTCAAAAAACATGGGTTATGTCGAATAATATAGAAACCGTTTCTAGTGTAGACGATATATATCGATATGATAAAAAACAACAACAGGATATACTTGCAGCAAAACCGTGGGACAAAGAGTAAGTTACACAAAAACTTAATGCTGTAGAAAAATCAAAACGGAAATGGATAAACTTTTTGTTTGTTTCAGTCCACATTTCTTCAAAGACATCAAAATATCTGCTCTAGCATTATTAAAAATGGTGATGCACGCACGCTCTGGAGGCACCCTTGAAGTTATGGGACTTCTTTTAGGTGATTTGTCTTTCAATATATTTTTTTCATTTAAATAATGTTCAAAAACCTTAATCTAACAATCAAGTTCTCGTTCACTTCATTTGCTATTTTTTTTACAGGTAAAGTAGATGCAAATACAATGATAGTGATGGACTCATTTGCGTTGCCTGTGGAAGGTACAGAAACTAGAGTGAATGCTCAAGCTCAGGCATATGAGTACATGACTGCTTACATCGAAGCGGCGAAACAAGTAACTAGTTTATATAACTTCTTAGTTACAACAGTAAGGATAGGTGATCAATCAAAGAGGATGAGCATGTCAAAATTGACAGAACATTATTTGCTGCTACATGTTATCAACAACTGGACATAAACTTCTTCTTCAAAAGGAGGTTTTGGCTTGCTATACCACGCTGACCAAACGCGTTGGTGTAGAGTTTGTTTCAAGTTTCCTTTTTTTTTGCATTGTCTTGCGCAGCTTGTCCCGTTAGTAACCATTTATGACACCTGTGTATTCTTGATAGTCATAGATGATTCCACCAGCCCATAAAGCGCATTAAAGAGTCAGTTTTTGTGGATGTAACAGTGTTTCGACACACACATGTGGTCCAAATGCGGCAGTTTTGTTTGTTGACGTAACCATTCAACCAGAATTGCGCTTCATCGCTACACAAAATTCAACAACGGTAATCTCGTTTTGGGCCCATTCGACGAATCTACGCCTTACTTGATGATCGTTTGCCTTCAATTCTTGCACGAGTTAGATTTTGTAAGCGCGCAAACTAAGATCCTTCCGCAAAATCTTCCATAAAGTGGATGGACACAGATCCAATTCCTGCGCTCGATGGCGGATGGACTCTGCCGGGTTTTCCTCAATACAGCAACAATAGCTTCTTCTGTACGCACCGTACGGCGTCTCTGGAGATGCGAGTTATCAATAAGAGTAAACGTGGTGCGAAAACGTTCCATGGTTAATCGAATTAACTGCTCTGGTGGACGATTTTGTCGACGATAAAATGGACGTAGTGCGCGATACGTTTTCCGCACAGAACCATTATTTTCGAAATAAAATTGCACTATTTGCAAGCGTTGTTCAGGCGTGAGCCTATTCATGATGAATTACCAAACCAAACTAAGAATAAATCACTTAACAGCTGTTAAGTCGGTCGCCATCTTGAAAAGTAATGCCAACTTAAAGTTCTACACATCTATAAAAAACACCCTTTATAAGCTCATGTAATATAACATATTAAGAAAGCCCACTTTCTGTTCTCGTTTTGCGTGATCGAATCAGGAATGAGGAGATTCGCAGACGAACAAAGGTCACTGATATTGCCAGTAAAATTGCTAAACTTAAGTGGCAGTGGGTGGGTCATATTACACACAGAAACGATGGCCGATGGGGCCACAAAGTTCTGGAGTGGAGACCGCGTACTGGGAAACACAGTGTTGATATGCCCCCCACAAGGTGGTCTGATGACCTGGTGAACGATGCTGGATGACCTGTTGCTGGCTGTTGTGGAGAAGCTTGGGGTGGGCCTATGTCCAGGAGTGGACATCTTTTGGCTGAAATGATATTTATGTATTGTTACCCTACTACATGACAGAGCGTTTCCTGCCCCTAAAAATCTAGTATCGTAATAAATTGGCAGTTATGATCACTGTATTATAACGGCTAAATAAACTGCAGAAAATAACTAGTCAATACATGCATTTCCATTATTGTATCAAATAGTAATATACTTGATCAACTTTGTTCCAAAATAAATTTTTCTTACCATTTTTATTAATGTGTATGTTTTAGGTTGGTCGCCACGAGAATGCCATTGGTTGGTACCACAGCCATCCAGGCTATGGTTGTTGGTTGTCGGGAATTGATGTCTCCACTCAAATGCTGAACCAGAACTTTCAAGAACCCTTTGTGGCTATTGTTATTGATCCAGTTAGAACTATTTCTGCTGGTAAAGTGTGTTTGGGTGCTTTTAGGACTTATCCCAAGGTTTGTATCTTTGTTTAGAAAATAGAAATCGTTTTTGATAAAATTGAATAAATTTATCAGACAGAACAGATCATCATTTTCCTAGCCTTTACTGGTCCTAAGATTATTTGATGTTGGCTACTAGTTCATCTGGTTTTATCTGAATATTAGTTTTTGCACAGAGCAACTGGTATTAGACTTCTGCAAGTCTGAGGGTAAATTGAATTTGAAAGTTGAACTAGTTGTTAGTATATTTTGTTCCCGGATCCCTCCTATGTCAGATGCAGAGTGGCACACCGTGTGATTTTAGTCGGTCCGATTCCGACACACCACCCCGTTGTAAACCCTGGTGGGCTGATGACACGAGGGGGATTCCAAGCGTTAAAAAAAAAATTGTCAGTATATTTGAGGGCTTACCAATCTTAATGTGCTGTTGTTAAATACCGCTAAACTTCCAAGCTCTGGGTTGTTATTAACATTTTTTTTGTACGAAAATTGCAACAGCACTTTTGGGTTGACCCTGGAATTGAACCATAGACTTCTTGATTAGCAGTCAGTGAAATAATATTTTCATCATAAAATATGATATAACAATTGTTTGTTCTGTATGGGGTTCAAAACTACAACCTCCAGGGTAGGAGTCGGGGTCAATGCCTACTACACTATGCCAGTCAAAATTCAAAAGTACAAACATTTCACAACAGTTAAATTAATTTATATCTATCAATTATTGAATTGAATTATGATTTATATCCCTAAAAAAATTATGATTCCAGGGCTACAAACCAGCTAATGAAGAACCATCAGAATACCAGACAATCCCGCTCAACAAGATTGAAGACTTTGGTGTGCATTGCAAGCAATATTACTCCCTTGAAGTTTCGTATTTCAAATCTTCATTAGACCGAAGGCTATTAGACTCCTTGTGGAACAAATACTGGGTGAATACTCTGAGCAGTTCCAGCCTGATCACCAATGCTGATTACACTACAGGTCAAATTTATGATCTGTCTGATAAGTTGGAACAGAGTGAGGTTTGTTTAGGTAAGTGTTTCTCTGTGACAAAAGTATTATAAATAAATATTCATGACATCTGACACACAACGCCATCTAGCTTCAAACTATGCACAGCTTGTACTGACAGCTATATTGACTGATAGAATACTCATATACTTTTTTTATGAAAATACGAGCTCTGACTGTCTACATATAGTACTCTCTACACTGGACTATATACAATAGTACTTGCAGAATTGTTATTGTTTGGATCATCCTAATATACTATTATACAATTAATTATTTGATAAGAACGATCTATTGCTATTTTTTACTGAATAATTAATAACTATATATTATTTATTACAACTTGGCAGTTTTGCATAAACTTATATAAAAAAATAGCATTGTGTTTAAACAGTTTTTAAATAAATGATGATAACAAAAATATTATTACATATGTTACATTACTTTCAATTAGTTTGTGTTGCAATACTATAGCTGACTAAAGTTTCAATCAATCGTTTTATATTTACAAACACAATATGACCAGGTCGCGGTGGCTTCTTAGTGGCCGGTGCGGATCCTATTGAGAAGCGCACTGAGGACAAACTGGGGAAGGCGACCAAGGACGCCTGCAAGACCACCATTGAAGTGATCCACGGCCTCATGGCGCAGATGATCAAGGATCGCCTGTTTAACAGTGTCAGTGGAAGACCAGCGGCCCCCACTCCCATGATTGAGTGATTTTAATTATCTTAGTGTCAGTATAATCTCTTGTAACTTAATAAAATTGTCTTAATTATATGTTGGTTGATTATTTTTATACTTAAAATGTTATCTCCTACTACAGAATCGTTCGCTGTAAGCACAGGCGGCCTTAGCTATGGCGAGGCGGCTTTGGGTTAGTAGGTCATTGCGAGGTCCTTGTCTTTGTAGAATGAATTAATGATAAATTTGAATTAAAAGTAAGCAACACATATCTACTTAGTAGTAGGTTCAACTACTACTCAAATGTATATATGCATAAGTCTGCGACAAAATGACAGGCAAAATCATACACGGGGAATCCCCGAACGTAAATCGTTAATACCACGACAATTACCGTACAAGAGCGAGTAGCGTAACGTGTTTTATAATTTACGGCGTAAGATGCTAATTCTAAAAGTTTTTTACTAGGAATGTGGCGCAAGTCGTTACACTGTTCACAACCACCAAAGGCGGCCTCTGCTTTAATATCTGGTATAATATCTAGTGTCTACTATAAAAAAAGTCACGATTAAAAATTTAGATATATAATTACTCTGATACCATAGAAAATTTGACTTAATTAGGTGCAGGAACTGACACACGGTTGCACCTGGTTTTTTTTTTATCATCACAAAACGGTATTTTGTAGACAAGCATAGGCAATACGTGATTTCGAAACACTGTTAAAACGTGTTTCACGTTAGATTTGCTGTGGCATTTGCTAGAATAGAAAAAAAACAAGTAAAATATGATCTCGTTACTTTTATAGTATAAATAAATAGCGCAAACAAACATACCAGCGATTATGATGGCGTTTGTTTGCGCCACATAACAGGAAGGCTTGATACGTTCGAGGAGTTGGTATATAAAAAAAAATAAAACCAATAAATTGATTATATAAACATTCTCAAATATTTATTAACCAATTTACATAAAATTATTATAATCATTATGTACATCTTTCACATAGCTTTAGTTATACACAAAACCATAAACATCTCACATTGTGGAGGGCCTTCTATTTAATCAGATATAGTAAAACGAAGCACCAAGTTGACGATATATCTTTTGCCAAGCTCTCTTTACATAATCAAAAATAAAATATAATGTATTCACGCTGTCACATGAATACAAAAGTGAATATAAAAACTACCTAGAGCACGTGCAGCATTCTATTAGTTTCAGTGGCTTCACAATTCTATTAAATCTAGTTTTACATACTCCTAATATTTCAATAGAATATGGATGTTAGTCGATAACCTAAACATAAATAGGATGAAAATAAAATATAATAACTTATAACTAAATGTTAGGTATCTCGGCATCGCCGGAGCTTCAATAAAATGTTACAATAATCCATAATCTGCGTAACTATCGTCTGAGGATGTATAATATTACTTAAATCATTGCAAATATAAAATTCTCAATAAAAGTAACAGTACTGTCAACTTATTAACTGTTTACCATGTTGAAGCGGTTCATGTACTCCAATTAACTACTCTTAATCAAATGCGTTAGGTATAACACTCAACACTAAGTAAGAACTAGATACATCGACCACAGACTATCTGAAAACTAAAATTATAACGTTTTAAAATACAATGGCGAGCAAAAAATCAAGGCACGAATATTTAAAAACAATTTATACAAATTTGATAGTACATAAACATCTTACCTACATCATGCTAGCATGCAAGTGACTAGATATTTCAGCTCGACAGTGTATTTTAGACCCAATGACTACGTTTACGCAAATCCGTTACTTCAGTTCGTGGACTTAAGTGCATTATCACACGAAAATGATCGTATAGTAGGTAGAGATTTATTTTATTAAGTACATTCCATACAGCCCTCCAATTCACAGTTTGCTTACGATAGATCCTTTATACATACACATCTCAATTTATGTACAGCGCGAGTGACACAAAAACATTAATTTACAATTTATCTAGGACATATCCACAGAGAAGGGGATGTTCACTTACAGCTTCAAATTTTAAAAATCTTACATTCAATCAAACTTAAATAACATGTCAGTCCAAAGTATGTAAGTTTATGAAATATATACTTTTAGCGATGTTGTTAAGGTTGATATTACATTGGAAATTGAGTCAGTAAGTAGATCACACTGGGATTACTGCTTTGTGTTTGTATAATACTGGTATTCTTCAGATATCATATCAAGCTCCTGTTTGCTTGGTAAAGTCACTTCGCGGTATCCAACAACGCGTTGAACGAATCATGACAACAGCTGATTCGTTCATTCAAGGATATGCATATATCGATCGAATAACATGCTCTTCAAAATATAATTTCTTACAAGATAATTTCTCACAATAAATAACGAACAATTATCTGGCCACCCAGCAATGTACAATAATAATTTGCTGGTGTACAGCAACTAACAGTTTGGAATGTTTCACGAATCTCATAAAAACAGTTTAAGGTACATCTCTATGATGGCTGGTGAGATGGAATAACAGACCTCGTATACAAAGAACTCTATAAGCAACCTAATTAAAAAAAGAAACATGCTTTCCCTTTTGAATTATAAAGGACTATTGAGATACTTTTACTTGTAACTGAATTATTTTCACGACATATCTCTTTTTCTAAGGCATTATGGTCATGACTTGAGTTGAGTTGATATTAATTTTGTCTATGCACTCTGTGCACTCACCCTAACTGTTAAAGTATTGTTTCGTTTGTGACATAATCTTAATTGGTTGATGACAGTTTAAGCGGCAAAATTTCAAATTAATCTTTTTAATTTGAATAAAATTTTTCATACAAAAATTCTTTCTGAGAATATTACTAACTTTTTTAAGTCTATATCTGCCATAGATAGAAACTAGATATATCCACAAAGGTCTTCTTGCAGTATTTAAATGTAATTATCTCGAAAGGAAACAGAATACATGGAAATTTATTACTAGAATATATGTAGTATACGAGGTTAAGAAAGCAGATTGAGAAGTAGTGTGGTCAGTCTTAGTGAAGGTGAAAAGCCATCATTTGAGACGTCAAGCGGTCACCGATTGTTCAACTCATATGAACATTAAATACGCACTTATTGAGAAATTTACTGGCGAATTCGACTACTTTATTGATAATCTTTTATTGGTGTAAAATTTTGGTAAGATTGATTTTATTCGGATAGCAATCCCAAAGGATTGTAGTGGCATTCAGAAACGAACAGTCTAAGTCTCCAAACTTGATATACGTTTCAGAATTATAAAATATTTTAAATCCGCCAATTCTTTATTTTTTACATTACGTATAACTATAAATAATCGACAACCGGCGTCAACACATCACTACTGATTTAACACAAGTGATATTTGTAAGTAGTAAGGGCGTTGTCCAGTCCGTATCCACGAGTCCACTGTTGGTGTTGCCCACTAGAGGGCGTGCGTGGGTGGCTATAGGCAGTAGCCGGGCGGGATGGCCACTCGTCAGTTGAACAAGTCTGGCGGGAAATTGTTGACTTCCGCTTGTTCGAGCACTGGGGAGCCGTCAACGTTGTAGGAGACTCTTATCCGTAGTCGAAGTTGAGTCTGTAATGAAATTACACTGTGTAAGACATAGAGATTTTCAACCATTTCAATCAACAAAATTTTACTAGTATCATGTGAACGGGCCGTCAGGCGTGTTGTCGTAATAACGTAATTTCAACAGTTTTTAAAAATTCATAAGAAATGGTACCCTTAAGATTTGAAAAGAAGTTTCTAGATGGGACTTACCCTGGATGGATTAGTGATCTTCAGTACTTGTGTAATTTCACCCTGCGGTGGCAAAACTGTACCCGAGGGCGACATCATGTCTAACTGGAACGTCTGCCATTAAAAACATATCATTAGTATCAGAAACATATCTTCACTTTTACTTCTCGCGCCTTCCTTTACATAGAATTAATATTTTACTTATACATTTTTAAGAGTTTTATTTTACCACAAAAGAAAACAGAGCCATATTATCAACAGCCTTTTACAGTCCACTGCTGAACATAGGCCTCTCCTTAATGAGGCGGTTTTGGACTTCTATACCACGCTGGCCAGACGGGTTGGAATAGGGTTTGTTTCAAGTTTTCCTTCTCTTTGTAATGATGCTGTCTTGCATATTTTTATGGAGGGACGAGACGTCCCTCCGACATAAAGAAAGGATCCTCCGACCAGGTGAGGTGATCATGCCTGGCGGGGCATGGCCCTATCAGTATAAAATAATAATGAATAGTGAGATGTATTTATAACGATAATTATAGCTGGACAGATCTCACACATGGCCAGCTGATCTCAAACTAGGCAGAGCTTGTACTACAGTAACCACACTGATAAACATACTTATACTTAGTCTGGCCATAAATACTGTTACACTTAATTATAAAAAAATATTACATTTGAATTTCGAATCTGTCATTTTTATACGATTGTTCATTGTGTTTTCTCATTTTGGCGCCAATACATTGTAAAATATTTTGCGATATTAAAATGGTGTGGGGTGATAAAGAGAACCGAATCGCGGTGATAGCATTACACAAAGTAGGTATGGAGCCAAATGCAATTTTTAAAACTCTCCATACACTTGGTATTAGTAAAATGTTTGTGTACCGGGCTATTAATAGGTACAATGAGACCTCCTCTGTTTGTGACAGAAAAAGATCTGGCCGTCCACGTAGTGTTCGTACGAAAAAGGTGGTCAAAGCAGTAAGGGAAAGAATTCGAAGAAATCCTGTCCGAAAGCAAAAGATTTTATCTCGGGAAATGAAGATAGCACCTAGAACCATGTCGCGTATTTTAAAAGATGACTTAGGACTTGCAGCCTATAAGAGACGCACTGGCCATTTCTTAACTGATAATTTAAAGAAGAATAGGGTGGTAAAATCGAAACAACTACTGAAGCGGTACGCAAAGGGAGGTCACAGAAAAATTTTGTTTACGGATGAGAAAATTTTTACAATTGAGCAACATTTTAACAAACAAAATGACCGTATTTATGCTCAAAGCTCTAAGGAAGCTTCCCAATTAGTCGACAGAGTGCAACGTGGACATTATCCGACTTCAGTGATGGTTTGGTGGGGTGTTAGCTATGAAGGAGTGACTGAGCCATATTTTTGTGAAAAAGGTATCAAAACATCGGCACAAGTGTATCAAGATACCATTCTTGAGAAGGTAGTTAAGCCCCTTAACATCACCATGTTCAATAACCAAGTATGGTCCTTCCAGCAAGACTCGGCGCCGGGTCATAAAGCTCGGTCCACGCAGTCTTGGTTGGAATCGAACGTTTCGGACTTCATCAGAGCTGAAGACTGGCCGTCGTCTAGTCCCGATCTTAATCCGCTGGATTATGATTTGTGGTCAGTTTTAGAGAGTACAGCTTGCTCTAAACGCCATGATAATTTGGAGTCCCTAAAACAATCTATACGATTGGCAGTGAAGAATTTTCCCATGGAAAGAGTGCGTGCTTCTATTGATAACTGGCCTCATCGTTTAAAGGACTGTATTGCAGCCAATGGAGACCACTTCGAATAAGCTTTTTATATTTTTAATTGTTTTATATTTATGTATTAAACTGACACACTGTAAAAGTAATAAATGTTATTTGCAGTTAACAATTTTCTTTTTTCTTTATTACAATATTTATGGCAAGACTAGGTATATTACTAAAAACATTCATACTATAGATAAATTACACTCGGACACGGAATAAATGATTGTGTTCATCACACAATATTTGTCCTGGGTGGGCATTGAATCCACAACCTCAGTTATGAGGGTCACTAAGCATTACCTCAGCAGACCAGTGAGTCTTTTAACTGGACATTAGTAAGTTCAGTTGTCATCTTCGAGGGTTAAGACATAAGGCTCGTCGAAAATAAATTTTGGAATAAAAATAAACGGTTAGTAGTTTTAATGGAATGTTCAAATCATTATCAACATTGGCCATGTTGTATTGTCAGCTAAACTTTCATTAATCAAAAAGTGGTTTTCTTCGAACTTAGGCGTGGAACCTGATTGGTCAGGGTCAGATTTGTTCACTATTTTCTTAACGTGAATTTACTATATTAACCGAAGGGGAATTGTTAGTAGAGCTTTATTATTTTTTAAGAGAAATAAATGTGGTAGGAAGATATAGTGAGTGTTACCCGTGGTACGGCAGCCTGGAACAGGAAGTCGGAGAGCGTGGTTAGCGCGGAGGACGTGGCTCGCATGGTGAGCGTGACGCTATCTCCGCCGCGCTGCACGCCCAGCACCACGCGCAGACCGTTCTTCTCCAGCGCTGTCACGCTTGCCAGCTCTGGAAAGGGAGGGGGAATAGTTACTTACAAGTATAGATCTAACTTTTAATACAATCGTGTGACCACCACGTCTAAAGCGTACGATTGCATTAAGCTACGATTTCGAACTATAAAACTAATCTTTGTTTATGCTAAATTTGATTTGTCATGTACACATGACTGTGGCGGTCAAGATTTAGGAGCTATGTCGCTTTTCTTTAGAAAGCTTTTTCTTTACCTTATAGAAAGTGACGACCGTCGCCCATGAACGGATGCAATTCAGGATATAAAACCGCGTTCGTGGTCTACATAATATGAGGCTTAGAGGGAATATTTACTAACCTTGAGGAGGTGCTAGTTGCGTGAGAGTCGGCGAGGCGAAGAGTCCGTCGAGCAGCAGAGACGCGGGAGGCGCTCCCACCGCCTTGTTGTTGTTGTTGAGCGCGACGGGGGCCGGCGCGCTCGGCGTCAACTCCAGACCGCTCAGGAGATCCAAGATATCCTGCGAAACACAATATAATTTTTTATTTTACTGGTGTTTAATTATTACATTTGTTTGTATTCTAGTAATTCATATTGTGGATTAAAATTATGAAGAACGTACACTCAAATACTGTATTATCTAGTGGGATTTTATGAAAAGATCAACAACAGCGGAAACTCGTGTGAGGCACAGAAGGATAAAAGTGGTGGACTGTTGTTCTGTATAGCCCAGAGGCAGAAAGGTATATAATAAAAGTAATTATAATCAATAGAAAGCGTGTGTAATTTTTGTCATTTTATAACGTGTATAATATTTTTTTTACTTGAATCCATATACTGAAAAATTCACAGTGCGGGAGTCGTTTATAAAAAAAAAAGAAATAGTCTGGATACTTTAAATATATAGTGGAACATTCCTATTAGACAATTTCGAAATAAGATTGTGACAATGTTTTTTTTAAAAAGAGCTTGCCAAAGTGATTGCCCTGCCTGTTGAAAGTATAGCTGTGCCTACCTATAAATGGCGAGATGCTTAGTTTTAAGAATCTTTTTATTTATATCTATTCCAGTTTTACCCTGTTTTTTTTTTAAATATTATGTTCTGTTTTTCTTTTTTTTTATAGAAACGAGGACTTTACAAATTAACAAGGAACGGACATAAAGAACACACAGACTCAGAACAACAATTTGTAAATCACACAAAGTGCTGTGCCGTGTGGGGTTTGAACCCATAACGCTCAGTTGCGTGGCGACCGTATAAACCATTACTGCCATCTGTGCAGTCATTTTGCTGTTGTATACTTACATTACTGCTGGTGTTGTTGTTGCTGGGCGGTGGGTGCGAAGGTTTGTGTTCCAAGTCGCCGTTCGTTAGCGAGTCCGACCCGATGATCAAGTCTAGTAGCGCGTCCTGTAAACATTATTTTTGTCAATTTAACATACTACTTTCATTGCTTTAAAATAATTATATTTTAATGAGTTCACCAAATCCACTTCTATGATAGTAGGTACGTTAAAATAAATTTGTCGTTTAAAAGCGTTTTGTAATTTTGGTTGTAATAAGTAACTGGCGTTATTGTTGTTGCATTACTGTAGTAATTAATTAGTACTTAGTAAATTTATAGTAAATACGTTTCTTTTTGACAAGAATCAAATCAAATTTATAAGAAGTTTTTTCGTCGTCTTTTACCACAGATGTATGTAATATGTCGTGATGTTAAAGACAGAGTCTTATAAACGAGCATTTTTTGAGCATTGTCGTTTTGTTAGCACTCACGTAGCGGCGTCGGGATGACAACGTTGAATAGTTGCCGAACGCAGAATTACATAGCGCTGGGATTGCATCAGTATTATTATTAATCGGAAGACAAAGCGCAGACAAAAAGGCGTCGCGTCAAACCGGCAATCGACAACCGCTCAGCACTGGTGAGACGATGCCACTCGATAAATGCTAGGGTAAAGGGTTTCTAACTTATATTTTCAATGAACGAATAAGCTTCGTAGAAAATAAACAGAAGTTATCCGTAGAACGCGTACCTGGTCGGGCTTGCGGTCGGGGCTGGGCAGAGACAGCGCGTCGGGCTCGTTGTCGCTGT
The DNA here is from genome assembly GCA_949316085.1 of Hypercompe scribonia. Lineage (NCBI taxonomy): Eukaryota > Metazoa > Arthropoda > Insecta > Lepidoptera > Erebidae > Hypercompe > Hypercompe scribonia. Next base: position 4,479,081 of record OX438972.1, on the reverse strand, counting down.
CGTCGCGCGCCAGCGAGGCGCCGGCGCCGGGCGCCAGCTCCATGGCCGGCATGCGCTCCAGCAGCGCGCCGCGCAGGTGCGCGTAGTTCCTGCAACACGCCACCATCAGTACCCTCCCGTCTCGGCTCGACCGGAGCGAGTGCTCGCTCAGAACGGTGCGAACGTCGAAACGGTGGCCATTTAAACGAACTCATTTTAAAAATTAATTCCGACCGATTAGCTTTCTTGTAAATAAACAATTTTTATGTCAAATAGTTTTTTTAATACGATTTTTACTGATTCTTTTTTGCCCACCCCGTATTTCCAAGTGGAGATTGTGGGGCGGTATTCCACCTGCCATTGTACGCACGAGAACCTAATGACTGCCATAATGATAATGCAGTCAAGGTGGTCACGTTCTAGGTTGATAAAACATGATTACACCGACACGTAATGTAGGAGAACACCACCAGAAAAACACACCGTCTCCAATGTCATCCTCAACTCTTCATCGACAGTTTTCAATAGTTTAGTGTTGGATTTAGCCTCTACTTAGATAGAAAGTTTTGGCCTACTACACCAGGCTGGCCTAGATCTATTGTTTTGTTTCAAATTCTTTTTTATAGTATTGTTGTTTGATGTAGTTTCGTAACATACACTTATGCTAATTTAACGTAAACACATTAACTACGGAATAACTACATCCCAACATCTTAACTTATGCGCTCTTATCCTTCCTTTATCTCCACTAGGGAAACACCATTTAACATTATACATACTAAAAATAAGTAATGGAGTCTTACCTGTACAGTTGTGACAGCTCTACGCCTCTTTGTTGTAGTTCGATGTGAATGTGAGACCCGAATGTGTCGATGATCACTCGAATTTTCCTGAAATAGAAAACACATCGTCGTCATTTAATGAAATATAATTTCATTTATTGCAACGTAGATAAATTTTAACATTATCAGTACATTTAAATAAAATTGAAGTGTTTATCAGTGATTTAGAAAAAAAACTCAAGTGCTTATACTATAATAAAAACTACCTTTTTTAAAAACTTTGGCTGTTTGTCTGTTTGTATTTGTATATTTAGTCTGCAATAGATGAACTGATTTTAAAGAGACTTTCACTAGGAGGAGGAAAGGACTTTCACTAGGAAGAAATAAAGGAGGTCGCTGGGCAACATAAAGGCTACTTCATGTCCCGGATTTCCCACGGGATCGGTAGCAAAAACCACGTCTCTAAAGTAAAATTCAAAATTCAAATCCTACGCGAATGAAGTCGCGGCCACGACTAGCAAGAAATATTTGAAATATCAAAATTATATTTCACTGTTTTTTGGTCTTGATTGCCACAACAAAACAGTATTATATTCATAGCATCTCTTAAATAAATCATTGTACTATATATCAAAATAATTAAAAGAAACTAATCATTTTTTGAACATAATAAGATATAGCAAAATAGACTATAGACAGATAGATACTTGATTAACCAAATATAAATGGTGACTTACTCCTGGCTGGGTTGTGTGGTGAATCTCGTGGACAGTTTCGCCAGCGACAGCAATAGGTACTCCTTAGTCGTGATCGACAACTGTGTACACCACAGCAACTTTTGGTAGATATCGATCACATACTCTTCAGTCGGACGCACGAAATCGTCTAGAATTTAAATGAACACTGTTACCATCTCTTTTATTAATATTCTAGAGATTTCAATGTTCAGGTAAAAATGAAACCTATTCCAATGGTTTAAGGTTATATGTAAGGTTACATTTAGTTCAGAAAATAATGATCTGGATGTCGTAATAGTAGCTGTTCCCGGATCCCTCCCATGTCAGGCGCAGAGTGGCACACCGTGTGGTTGTAGTCGGTCCGATTCCGACACACCACCCCGCCGTAAACCTGGTGGGGTGAAGGCCCGAGGGGGTTTCCACACGTTAAAAAAAAAGATTCAGAAAATAATAGAAAATAAAGACTATTTTACATTATTATAACAATTATTAAGATATACGGGACAGGTCTGTTGGTCTAGTGATTAGGGCCCTGACTGCTAAACTGAAGGTTGTTTGTTCGATTGCCACCCAGGACAAATATTTGTGCGGTGAGCACATTTATTTGTTGTGCCCGAGTGTAATTTATCTATGGTATTTATTTATTTGTAAATATATAAGAATGTTTATCAGCAGTTTGTTTGACATAGCACAGGCTCTGTCTAATTTGGAATCAGACAGCCGTATCTGAAGTGTGTTAGGTATGATGCGAGCAACATTCTCGTGTATACGAAAAATTTAATATATACTATAAAAAAATATGAAGTGTGTAGTATAGCACTCACCGACGCCATCTTCGTCGACCATGGAGATAGCATTACTGGCTTCAGATACTAGCAGGTCGCCGTATTCACCGATGGTCCACGTTGCCACCTGGAAAAAAAAACGGTTGGAAATAAATTTTGCAATTAAGTTGCATTCATTTTGGCAAAGGGATTTTTTTAATGCAGGTTCTTTACAATGGTAATATATTAGTATAGTAGCAATAAAACTTCGTCAAAAAGGAAAATCTCTGGTTTTAAAAATCTTATTTTAGATATATATTTTTTTTTTTTAAAAAGAAGACAACAATCGCCCTAGGAATAAATCCTGTGTAGCGGGGGAATTTACAAACATACAAGAAAGGAACACAGAACACCCAGACTCAGAACAACAATTTGTGGATTACAGTGTTGTCGAATGTGAGGTTTGAACCCCCGACACGCAGGGAAGTATAGAGCGGCGTGGTGACCGCTTAAACCACTAGGCCAACCGTGCAGTCAATAATTTATAGCAGCTAATAAAGCTGTAGAGAAGAAAAAGGTACCGAGCTGTATATCTACGAGGGGGCGTTTTTAAGTTCGCGCAATGGAGGGTATTGAGTAATAATAAAAACACAAAATTATTTTTCTTTTTCTATATATTCCCCTGCAACACGAATACATTTTTCAGATCTTTCAATTAGTTTTTTTATTCCCTCGTAAAAAAAAGTTTTATCTTTGTCTGAAAAATACGCCGAAACCGCCTTCTTAACCTCCTCATCAGTTGAAAATTTCTTACCACGTAATTCTTTTTTCATTTTTGGAAAGAGATAATAATCACTCGGAGCCAAATCTGGACTGTAGGGTGGGTGATTCAAAATATCGAAGCCCACCTTATGCAGGCAGCCAGTGCGACTCGGCTCTTGTGAACGGGAGCATTGTCATGCAATAGCAGGACACCTTTCGTTAATTTTCCCCGTCTTTTTTCTTTGATGGCTTCTTTTAACTGTTCTAAGATTGAAGCGTAGTATTCCCCCGTTATAGAAATGCCTTTATCTTTATAATCTATCAATAATATTCCTTCTGAGTCCCAAAAAATCGTTGCCATGAGTTTCCCAGCCGACTGTGAAACCTTAAATTTCTTGGGTGGTGCTGTGCCCTTTTTGTGCCACTGCATGGAGTCTTGTTTGGACTCGGGTTCATAATGATGAACCCAAGTTTCATCCCCAGTAACAATTTGATTCAATACGCCATCCTTGTCTTCATTGCAGAGGTCCAAAAACGCACGTGAACATTCCAGGCGCTGTTGTTTTTGCAATGGCGTGAGCATTCTCGGCACCCACCGTGCGCTAACCTTAGTCATGCCAAGATGATCATGTAAAATTTTAAAAATTGTTGTATCCGATACTCCAACCATTTCTGCGAGTTGTTTCTTTTTTAGTCGAGCATCTTCCAATACAATTTTTTCTACTTTTGCAATAACTTCTGGCGTAGTCACCTCAACGGAGCGCCCCGGCCTCGGGTCGTCTTCAAGTGATTCCCTGCCTTGTTTAAATAAACTATGCCACTTGTAGACCATTGTTTTTCCTGGGCAAATCCCCGTAAACCGATGACATCTCATTGAGTATGGTTTGAACAGACTTTCCTTGCTTAGTAAGGAACTTTATCACCGCACGGAATTCAATTTTCTCCATTTTTTTCACTTCGTTCCCGATTAAAATACTTGGTCAACGATAGTTTAATAACTAATGATCCAATCACAACAAATTTTACTATGCAGACTAATTATGAGTCACTGAATACGGTAGGCATCAAAAGAGCGCGTTTACCCGCCTTTTTCACTGTCATTCCGCGAACTTAAAAATTTACCCTCGTAACTATCGTTACTAGTAGCAAATGATGCTGGAGTAAAGCAATCTTTGCAAGATCCCATTGATTTATAAATTAATGTCAATTTAGAGTTTGACAGTTTTACTTTCGAATTTTTAATATTAGTGTAGATATACATATAAATATACAGAAAATTTATATCGGTCTGTTCGTGTAGTGATAGTTTAAAAAGAGTAAGGCTACCACCACTATTTATACCACGGGTGTCCTAAAAGTTGACTAAGGGAGTATACTATGTACGACAACGTCATGATAATGTTCTCCTAGCCGATATCAACCATGGTGGCAAGTCTCAACTCAACTATACAGGAGATATCATAGTGCACATGTGTGTGCGCAAACACGGGTGCACTCTCTGTTCCCTCACTCTCACAATCCGATGAGGCGGCCATCCGACACCACTGGAGAGAGATAATCTGCACGACCGACGAGCTTTGCGTGCTCTTCGAGTCACGGGGGTTAAGAGTTAACTTTCAAATGTCAGACTGCTATTAAGTAGTCTGACATTCAGAGAGTCAGTCAGTCACAGAGTCAGTGAAATCAGAAAGAGTCAATAAATAACATATTTCTGGTCTGACCCGGGAATCGAACCCGAGACTCGACCGGTAGTCGAATACGCTAACCATTAGGCCAACGAGGAGACAACATCACTAAAGAGAAGGGAAACTTGATACGGTAGGTCTAAACCTACTTTCTAAGCAGATGCCTATGTCCAGAAAAGGGCAGTTAAAAGCTGTGGTGATGAGAATAAAGTAAAGGAGACAAAGAAACAAGGACGAGGGTAGCGGGTAGCGGTACCTGCACGAGCGGCTGCTTCTCGGTGGCGTCCCCGGAGAGGGCGGAGCGCTCGAGCGAGGTCCACAGGCGCATGGCGGCGTAGGCCTGGCGCTCGGCCGCCGCGCCCGACACGATCTGCAGCGTGCTCGACACCGTGTCGTCGCGCAGGTAGTTGCCCGCCTGCGCACGCGCTCGGCCTCATTATATTGTACACGTAATATATCTATACTAATCGAGAGATGGCGATACTAAACAGTGATTATAAAGTATAGCCATAAACGGTTTAGTGCTTCTTTTCTGGTCGACTATTAAGTTACCGTTTTGAAGTCGGTGCCGACCTAAAAATATCAAGAACAATTTTCGAAAAAAGCGAGTGGCAAAGTGAGAATGAGTCAAATCGCTTCTATTGTTGATGAATCATTACTTTCGTCGTTCATTAGATATGACACACATAGTTAGAATATCAAACACTTAAAAAATAATTAGATTAATCGTTCCTCACAGCGATGAATTTTAGTTTAATTTTAGGTTAAATTTAGATTAGTTAATTTTTAGTAAATCGACTATAGCTCTCTCAAGAATAAGTTTAGTAACTATGATAACATGACGTAACTAATGCGGTGGTATCTTGGCATCGACTTCAAACAGATTTAAGGTACTTAGCACTTATTATTTTAATAATATTTTATTAAAATTAATAGATAATTGGATGAAGACAAGAATTGTGACATAGTAATTACAGTAGGACGTCTTTAATCCGAACCACGTCTAATCCGAACCCCTCTATAATCCGAACGGCCCATACCCGCTCGCTTTTCTCGCCAGTTGCTCATTAAATACCTCGCGACAAACTAAAATAAAGGATTTCTTTAAAAAAATATATACTTATTAATATTTTGCAATACTATTTGTTTTATTTCAGGAAAGTATGTACCATATACATATACCTATCTATAGTTCCTAACGTACTATAATCCGAACGCTCCACGAATCCGAATGGAGGGTAAATTTTCGGCGTTTGGATTAAAGAGGTCCTGCTGTACATACGTACATAAAGGATTTTAGTGAAAATAGCTTAATTATAGTTACTAAGTAAACATTTAAGTAGTTAGAAAAAGTCGTGCATTTTCAAACAAATAAACAATTCACTTTATTTTTCACTTTTTAGTGTTTCTAGGTTCCTGTTGTTTTTTTTAAGTCAGTTTAGTTTTCTTTTTTTTAATTTAACATTTAAATAAAGAATTTTCTTATTACAACCAGTTTCTGCTTTAGATTAGCCAAATATCGTCCCATATTTAAAAATTACAGAATTTATATTATCAAATTTTAAAGTCTGTATTAAAGAATTAAGGCAATTAGTTAAATTAATATTTTGTCAAGGTAGTGTTTAATTTTAAACACTTCTTTAGCTGTTGATAGATTTAATAGTTATTATTATTTTACATTTTTTTATTCTGTATACACAAATCGATTTTAACGTATAACTAAAATGTTGTATTAGATAAATACATGATTCTTACTGTTGTCGCTCTTTGTGAGAATAGGCTAGATCTCTGTCCAAATGTGACAAATCTCTATGCACAAACTATAATAGACAAATAACTACAGAATTACAACATTAAATTCATCCTCTTAGCAAATCTCTTTTGACTAAAAGCAGTAAACCGTGCTTACCTTGAGCAGGACCCTGAAGAGCGTGTCCAGATGCCACTTGTTGTTGGGCGCGTACCTCTCGGCCGCCAGGACCATGGCGCTGGAGCAGTGCGCCTTGAACTCCGCGTCAGACCGCTCCAGGAACAACAGCAACTCCTTCATCATACTGCGGATGTTCTGCCCGTTGATCAGAGCGAACGACAGCTCCATGGCACGCCGCCGGATCGATACGTCCGGGTCCTAGAAATCGACTTAATTAGAAGTGGCTGGCAGTGGATGGATGCGGACTGCCCAAGATCAATATAGTTGGTGCTTCTTTGGAGACATCTTCGGTCAGCAGTAGGCGGTGATACGGTCAGTATTTCACGAAAATCAAGTATAGCTTCAATCAAATTTCTAAAAAAGCGACTGAAGCAGAAGTCATCATCATCATCATCTCAGCCAAAATACGTCCACTGCTGGACTATGTCCACAAGGTTCTCTACAACAGCCGGTCCCGTGCCGCCCGCATCCAGCAGCTTCCTGCGACCTTCACCAGGTCGTCGGACCATCTTGTGGGGGACCTATCAACGCTACGTTTCCCAGTGCACGGTCGCTACTCGAGAACTTTACGACCCCATTAGCCATCGTTTCTGCGTGTAATGTGGCCCGCCCACTGCCTAAGTAAAAGTAAGTATTGGTATTTATATTTCTTGTGACATGGATACATGTGTGTCCATATTTCTAACAAACATTTGCTATATAGATTTCATTAAATATACGCATTCATTCATTTTATTCACATTTTTTGTGCCAATAATCAAGCTTATTCTCATGAAAGCAATATTGCAACTGTCTTTATACAGTCAACTGACGGAATACTGAGCAATTTTTTTTTATTATTTAAGAGCCTACCAAAGTAACTCTACTCTGCCTCATGGAAAGCATGAATCCAAAAGTTGTGATCACCGTATCATTGTGGATGCAGATAATGCAGTATGGTGACCCACACTATGGCGGCACAGTGAGATGCTTCTTCACGTCCCGCTTGGGGACACGAAAGGTATGACAGTCATCGTGGCAGTGTAAGGTTCACACTCTTACTACAACACACACACGAAATACGACAGCACAGATGCTGTCGCTTTGGATTGGTCTTCTGTGAGAGGGTAGTACTGCCCCGGTTGAGCTGGCCCGTTCGTGCTGAAATCAGCGTGGCTCTACTACCTCTGACTACCATTCATTACCGTCATAATAGCAAGATAAGAATTCTTACCTTTAAACATTCCAAAATGGTGGTCCTATGTCTCTGGACGGCTGAATTGTCCACGTGTACAGTCCTCAGCAGAGTGTTCAATGCCACATATCTTATGTTCTTATCGTTATTCAATAGAAATCTTCCGAGTATGTTGATGGCCAGTACTCTCAAACTGCTCTCGGACTTGATGTCCATGATAGACAATACTGTTTCGTATAGAATGGTGTTGCCAACATTTTTACTAGTTTCTGTGTTTGTGGCTACTTGGGCTAGGATGTCGTTCATCGCTTCTGAGGCTTCGGCGTCATTCTTACCGAGTATTCGGAGTAGACGAAGAATTTTAACCTATAAATTAAGTTAATGTTGATTAATTGCATACATACTCTAGGGTTACAATATTTTTAATGTTTTTCATTTGCAATTCAACAATTACTATTTTTTGCAATATTCTAAACTATTTCAAATTGTTATTAATGGACATAATATTTTGGACATATGACATACAATGACACCTTGGTCCCAAACTAAGCAGAGCTTATTATATGGATACTAGTCAACTGATATAAATAACATTTTTTTTTTGCAACTAAATACATATTACACATAGAAAACACCCAAACTTTGAAACAAATATTTGCAGATACAAACATTTGGTTTGATCCGGGAATCGAGCCCAAGATCTCACATACAGCAGACATATACGCTACCACTGCACTTCCGAGGCAGCAGTTTTGGTTTTAGGTAAGATGTCATTAATCGTAGGAGTTACGTTGTTTTCTTAATTTCATTTTATCTCTTTTGTTTTCATTTTTTTAAATGGCAAGAAATAATATTTAATATTATGGGAATTAAAATGATTTATTAAATTTATTTTTTCATTAAACCCATTAATATGTGTGTACATATTAAACAATTATCAATTTATTTAGCTTTTAATTTGTTTGAAAAATCCCTTTCTTTATATCTCTGTTCTGATATACATACATGATTCGTTTCCTGTCTACATCAGAGGTAAAAAATTCAAAAAGTCGAGTCGAGTCGAATGCTAATACACAGTTATTTATGATGTGTGTGTATTGTCTTGTCTCGCACATACGAAACAATATGATCAAACAAATATAGTATTGTGCTGTGCTAGTGTTGAATTTCGTATTACATCCACGTGTTAGCTAACCATACATTGTTAATTTGTTATTTCAATGACATAAGTTCTATATGAGTCGATACAGCAATCGATACAACAGGGCTACTTCCATGAAGTGGCATTATATCATAATCATTATCGTAAGTGATAAAAGTCTTTTGACTTATGTGCCATTTTTTTTTTAATTACTGCAAATTTGATTATGATTGTGTTGAATATTTCTAATTTCTAGGCACAAGTTATAAATATATTTGTATTATTTTTGCATATATACATAAAATCATGCCTGTTTCCCCAGAGGGGCAGGCAGAGGCATATTAAACGCCCACTTTTCGCAAGTGTCTTGGTCACACGTAATAGATGGCGAGTCTGTTGTCGTTAATCGGCATGTTTTGTTTGTCAGAGCCTCGTCCGTCGATCAGCAGGTAGCACTTGCAGGTGAGTTTGGTTTGGGCCCTAAGTTCTTGGTGAGATTCATGTGCACCCTTATTTTTTTGCGAACTTTGTTCATTCCAGAATAAAAAGTAGAGGATTGATTTGAACGTTACCTATGTGCTGATTGTTGTACATCACGTCAATATTCATGTCAAGCAGTTACGCTTAATTTCGTTTCATTGTTTGACTCACAAAAATATATTTCTAAACTGTATTTATAAAAGAAATGTTTGTTATAATTTACTATTTCTTGAATTTTGGTGAATTCACAATAATTTAAAATGCGTTTTGCAATTACTTAAATTAATTATTATTACTTTAACTATTTTGACGGGTTTGTTGGTCTAGTGGTTAGTGGTCCTGACTGTTAAACCAGCAGGCGTGGGTTCAATTCCCACCCAGGACAATAATTTGTGTGATGAGTACGCTTATGTGTTCTGTATCTGGGTGTAATTTATCTATAGTGTGTGTGTATTTAGAAATATATGTGTATGTTATCAGCAGTCTGGTTACCACAGCACAAGCTCTGCTTAATTTTGAATGTGCCGTGTGTGAGTCGTGTGTGAGATGAATGAAGTTTTTTATTTATTTTATTATAACACTTTACCTGTAAGAAAGGATCGGAGACTCCACTGACATCGTGTTCCGGTGAATAGCCCGCCAATATCAAGTTTTTCAGAATTCTCACCAAATTAGGAACAATCTAGAAACAAACTCATATTTTATACAAAACAGATTAACGACACATACCAACAATATCGCCCAAGGCACACAAACACATATAAAAGTATTGCAAAGCGATCAAAAAATGAAATAAACGAATGTACATATCAGGCAATGTATATAAAACATCAAAATACATTAGAACTCGAATGATAATACGCTTTTACAGGCTTACAATCACGATACGACAGCAAATACACATGGGACTGGGCTTTACATCGATGTAATAATAATAATTATATAATGTGACCGACTCGACGTTGCATATTAGTCACTGAAACACATTTGTGCTAAAATCATACAATTTTGCGTAATTAGTTGTGTGGAGTTAGGATTTCCTAATGTGATATCACAATCTATGTGTAGTTCATTAATAACATATCTGGTGATTTTTTATTCCATATTGGAACTTTAAAAGTAAAAACTGGATTAATAAAATGTGTTGTATACTTAGGTAAAGAAATTTAAAAAAGTTAGTTATTTTGCAATCCATCACTATAATTAAATTTATATCAAACCTATATCATATAAAAATACCGGTAATGCGGCTGTCACGTCTATTTTGTAACTGTTTCAAGGCAATATCACACACGGATCTCCCAAAATGATTTCGGATTAGATGTTACAAATATACTTATGTAGGTAAGTCTGTAAATTACTGAAACTACCAAATTACTAGTATGGAATATATACTACGTTAAAATCAATTTTAACCGTATCAATTTAGTAGCAAAAATTGCACATAACTGCTAACTACCTGATTTAAGAAAATTAACTTAATAAATTCTATCTACCTATATATAATCTCTTTTATGTGCCTAATTCATAGTTGTTGGATCGTGCTATTAATACCATATCGTACTTATCTAATCGGATGATCGAGTTTTGTATTAAACTTTGTGATCCGTAGTCCCATAGTGTGTAGGCAGCCTTAATTTCAGCTGATTCGCATTATTATCATATTTGTGCAACAGTTCAAAAATCACCTAATCTGAAATTTGTTTGCTATTTTCTACTAAAACATGTTGTATAAAAAAATATTCTTAGATGTTTAAATCAGGTTCCGCTAAGGCTTCCTACACACAATGTAATTGTAACCCATATTTACAGATATGTTTGTACCACCAACACAATAAACATTACATTCATGCTTGCTTTGTAGTCTGATGACATTGTAACCATAGCGTACCGTAAACCACTATTATTTACTATTAAACGAAAATTGTTCTGCTGGTTAAAATAGAATTTCTTTTATTTCAAGCAAGGGATTATCAAAAGTAATCTGGAATCGTATCTTTATCGTATATCTGCCATGCTTTTCACGCCCACAGCGGGACGTGAAAAGCATCTAACTAGGCCACAAAGCGTGGATCACAATACTGCATTGTCTGCATTCGCAATGAGTTGGTGACCACCACTCTTGGATTCTATTCATGCTTTCCATCAGGCAGAGTAGTTTCTTTGGCAGGCTCTTAAAAAATAATTGTATTGTTTGTGGTTAGAGCCAATTACAATTACTATTGGGCTTTTTGACAATTCTAAGATCCACTCTATAAATATATGTTTATGCACAATAAAATGCTATTTGAATATATGTAAATTACTACTTTGCTAGTTAATTATAAGTAAAATATTACACGTTTGAAGATATTAAGTATACACATAATGGTCCACTTAGATATTGTCACGCATAACGCATAATGGGGACCATAGATAGACAACTACTGCATTTTTACTTTTAAACGATATAAATGCTGTTTATTTTAAGTTTTAATGATATTTGGGTGTAATTTAGTATTTACAATGTAATCAGACTACAAAATGGATAAAGTGCATGGACCATCGTTTGTATGTTACCTCACGCTGCCCGCTCTCCTACGGGACAACACAAACACAATATGATTAGTGGATGCTACTTGACGTCATCATTGTTATATATTTTTTAATTAAGTAAAAGTAAACTACATTTCCTTCCTTCAAACTTTAAAAGGGATATCCAAAAAAAAAACAGAGAAATAACGTATTTAATTAAATATTTATCAAGTTTTACTGAACCATTTTGGATACAACGAATAGGTATCGTCACCGTATTAAATAAATGTAATGAATTTCATCATTCGTTGTCGTCATATAAATAATCCACATTTTATGCTTTCACTATAATAAAAGCTATTGTAACAAGTATCCCTGTGGCAGTGGCTTTTAGAATCACAGGACATGCATAAACTGAACATAAGGCATTCTGCATCCTTAGAGTTAATGCAGTCTCAGTCTGGTTACCCATCCGAGATTTGTGTTAAGCCTTAGCCTAACTCGCTTACCCTATTCGTTGTCCTTATCCGATTGAATACATCAATTAATACAAAAATCTATGCCTACACGAAATAAAAAGAGGAAAATTTACAGTAAAACGACATTTTTTTCTAGGCAAAAGGATTTTTAGACAAAAAAAAATAATCCACCAATCTCTACTTCCATTTTGCTGTTAAATGGATTCCTAATTCGCAACCATGTGACATGGTACAGAGTTTAACATCATATACAACAAATACATACGATATAAGCAAACAGAGCGTGCACACACGGCTATTGATATGATAAGAGTCATGATAAGAACGACCCGGTGTGCTATATCACTGTCCGATATCATTACTATATGAAGTGGATTATTTATGAATCCATTACACTTGTAACCGAAAAGAGACAGTCTCTTTTTATTTATTAAAGGACTCTTGTAACAAATGCAGTAACTATGATTGCATCAAATATACCTAGTTTTAAAATTAGAAGAAATTCTTTAAATATTTTTTTGAAACGAAGTTCCTTATCGCGTGTTGCGAACGAGGTTAGACGGCAAAAATTTAGACGAAAAGTTGTCACGACACTTTTTGCTATAGTGTAGTAATAGTCTAAGATCCCGCTGCAAAAACACTACGTTCATTACGTTTTGAGTGAAACACACATTTCTACATACGTTTATGAATAGGAGAATACATTGATCAACACGCAGCCAGTAAAAAGTGGCCGCAAGTAATTTTAATTGAATTAATGTTAATTAATTTTCCAAAAAAAATTCCGTTCACTTCTCTTTTAAATAAAATGTCATCCACATCATAATAATGCGTATAAAGAATTCAAAAATCCATAGGAGCCGTTGCACGCTCGGCCGCAACTACCTCGCAGCCAGGTGTAAGCAGGTAATATTTTGATTTATTTATACGTTCATGACTTACACGCTTGTTTTTTACATCAAATTAAAGCTAATTTTTTTTCTAATATTATGATATGCCGCTGCCTGTGAAAAAATAGCCGCAAATTAGGGGTGCTATTTGTTAAAGACGCGCATGCGCAATGGCTTTGAATAGTCACACAGCTGGCATTCGCCATCCTCATCTAACAAGTGGCGTTGCGCGCTAACTCTCTTTCACTTTATCTCGAATATCTCGCGTCTTTAACAAATAGCACCCCTAATTTGCGGCTATTTTTTCACAGGCAGCGGCATATCATAATATTAGAAAAAAAATTAGCTTTAATTTGATGTAAAAAACAAGCGTGTAAGTCATGAACGTATAAATAAATCAAAATATTACCTGCTTACACCTGGCTGCGAGGTAGTTGCGGCCGAGCGTGCAACGGCTCCTATGGATTTTTGAATTCTTTATACGCATTATTATGATGTGGATGACATTTTATTGAAAAGAGAAGTGAACGGAATTTTTTTTGGAAAATTAATTAACATTAATTTAATTAAAATTACTTGCGGCCACTTTTTACTGGCTGCGTGTTGATCAATGTATTCTCCTATTCATAAACGTATGTAGAAATGTGTGTTTCACTCAAAACGTAATGAACGTAGTGTTTTTGCAGTGGGATCTCGTACTATAAGTAAGCCGTGCGGCGTGCGCATGTTTCTCTGTCTCTCTTTCGTTTCGTCTTTCTATTTTGTTTTGAACAGTGTAGTGTCACTACGATTATTTTTGTTTTTTTATAACTTAAAAGAAATAGAAAAAAATATTACAATTCCTTCACTAATTAATCGAAAGGAACTTCGTTCCATCCGGGTGTCCCTTGACAACTCTCAACTTTATAATTTAATTTAGTATTCAATAGAGAGATAGTTGAACTCGAATAATAAATAATAGAAACATTGATTTTGTCTAACAATCATCATCATTATCATCAAAAGCCTTTAACAGTCCACTGCTGGGCATATGCCTCTCCTTGAAAAAGTGGTTTTGGCCTACTATACCACGCTGGCCAGACGGATTGGTATAGGGTTTGTTTTAAGTTTTCCTTCTTTCCAGTCTTTCCAGTGATGCAGTTCTGCGTGTTTCACTCCCTTAATCACCTCTTACGACACCCATAGGATGAATGGGGGTGGCGATACTCTATTCTCTCGATTTATCTCTAACAATACAACTTGCATATAGAATGCAAGTTATCAAGTAGACTTTTATAACTCAAATAAATAAATGTTACTTAAGTGAATGTAATTAAACCTTGGTTTGTCTAGAATAAAAATTGGTTTAATTTTTTTAGAATTTTTCATTTTAGAGTGAATCTTTTTATTTTTACATTTAATTGTGTATAATTTAGACAGAGCCGTGATGTCGTAATAAAATGGCTAAATTGAAAAAACCACTTATATAGCAATGTTTGGATGGATAAATTACATCACAAGCAATTGCTAAAAACACGTATTGTATTTATTAATCTTTATGATACAAAATGTCTATTGGAATGAGAGGTTTATAAAACAATGATATAATAACGATATAATGGAGGGCAGTTGTTAACATTTATACTGTACTAGCTTTCGGCCCGCGGCTTCGCTAGCGTGGAATTTGACCTGCCACATTAAGTTTCATAACAGTTCATTTGAAATTTTTTTTTTTAATAATAGGTATCCTATGTTATTTCTTAACGAAATTAGGTCGAATACCTTCAAGAAAATGTGTACAAAATTTCATGACGATCGGTTGCGCAGTTTTCGCGTGAAACCGTAACAAATAAACTTACATTCGCATTTATAATATTAGTAGGGATGTTTTACAAGTCTTCGTTTTTATCTATAAAAAGGTAGGTAGGAGCGTATTAAACGCCCCTATTTTATCAATTGCTAACGCTCTTTACACCTGCGCAATATCATCGATATGAAAGTATGAATTCTATTTTTTTTTTCTAATAACAATGATAATAATAGACAAACGTACTGTTGCCTCAGTTTAATAGGCTAGATGACACCTTAGTCAAATTAGTTACTTTTTATCATCTGTGAAAACGATAATTTTGTATGAAAAATGTACTAAATACCAAATTGTGACGTCACTGTTTTAGACTACTCAATTGAACAATATATTTAACTGTATATTTGATTGAAAATTAATTATATTTGCCGAGATGTTTCGCGATATTAGTTTTAGCGAAGTGTACATTGGTATTTATTTACGATACAGTCATCTAGCCAATTCTAAAGCATAGACAACGAAGATATAAAGTCAATACAACTTCAATTATTATTATTTCATTATTGAAAAATAATATAGTTATTATAGTTCTAGTAATTTCTAAACTATAGTAATTAAAGTTTATAAAACCTAATTTCATCTATTATTATGAACATAATTATTTCTATTAATACCTATTGTTCTTTATCAATTGCAAATTCCTTAAACCTTACTCATTTTAAGTGAAGTAAATGATAATATATCGGACTGGTAATGTGTATGGAGTGGTAATATTACCTCTAAACATATTTATTTGTAAGAATTGTTATATATTTACACTATTGCGAGTGTTATTTCATTTACATTACAAAAACACAATACATAGTTAATGAACAACAAAAGCGGGGTATATACAGAGCCACAATTATATTACACTTTCGTGGTTTAAGAAATCCATTTATTAATCGAGGTAGAATATAAAATGTATTAATATTATTTTATATCAAGGATGCAATAAAAAGTAACTATTGCCGGGGATTTTTTGTCATCGATTTACTATTTTTTGGAACTGTTTTGATTGTTTAAAGTGAGAATCGAACTGCAAGTCTCGTCTTTTACGAATAAGGTATACTTAGAATCCAGACGTATGTGTAGTTGATAAGACAAGTTTTAAATTGTTTTAATTTGGCATAAGATTTACAGTAGCACTCAAAAGTATTTTGACAAGACTACTTTTGCAGTTATCTTTTTACTGAGTACTTCAAAATAATTTTAGTATTTTTTATATTATTATTTATGATGTATTTCATCCTCTGTGAGTTACAAGTTGGAATATGTTTGTTGTCTTTCTTTGTTAAAAACAAAACACGTCTATACATGCGCTCAAAAATATTTTGACAACCATTGAGTTCCTTGCTGGCAGCGGTTCTACTCACACTGCATATATTTTTGTCTATAAGGTATAATTACTCCGCATTTATCAACATGCCTAAGACTAAAGAATATTTAAATGATATTAAAAATGCCGTGATAACTGCCCTACAAAGTGGAATGACGCAAGCAGAAGTTGCTCGAAGTTTTAAAGTGTCACGACAACTTATTAGTTAGTGGAACAAAGCTTATAATAAACGTAAAACTATTGAAAATAAGCCTCGAAGTGGCCGTCTGAAAAAAACATCCGCTAAGGAAGACCATTTGATAAAAAGGTTATCGACAAGTGATGTCCGAAAAACGGCTGTTCAAATAAAAAACGAGTTACAGGAAAATTACGACTTGAATTTACACGTTTCAACTGTAAAACGCAGACTAAAGGACTTCGGATTAAATGGACGACGTCCAACTAAGAAACCTCTAATTTCTGCCAGGAATAGGAAGCTGCGCTTTGCGTTTGCGAAACGGTTCCGATTATGGACGAGTTCAGAATGGTCCAAGGTGTTGTGGAGTGACGAAAACAAATTTAATTTAGTGTTATCTGATGGTATACGGTACGTGCGACGTCCTATAAACAAAAGATTTGATGTTCGATACCAAATACCCACAGTAAAGCATGGAGGTGGCAATATTATGGTCTGGGGATGCTTTTCTCGCCGCAGAGTCGGACCTTTAGTTAGGATAGAAGGTACTATGGATCGCTTTATGTACGCAGATATATTAAAACAACAAATGCTACCCTATGCTAAAGCAAATATGGCACGTGGTTAGTATTTTCAACAAGACAATGACCCAAAGCACAAATCGAAACATGTCAACGACTTCATGAAACTCGCTAAAATCAAAATTCTCGACTGGTCAAGTCAAAGTGCCGATTTAAACCCGATAGAGCATCTTTGGGAAGAACTGAATCGCCGCGTAAGATGTCGAAACTATTCAAATAAAGATGCTTTATATGAAGCACTAAGTAACGAATGGAGCCGAATACCCATTGATTGTTTGCAGAAACTAGTTGACTCGATGCCGGCGCGTTGTGAAGCGGTCTTGAAGGCTAATGGATATGCAACAAAATACTAATAGTTAATATCAAATATAATATTTTTTTTATTTTATAAAATAAAAAACTTTCCTTGTCAAGATACTTTTGAGCCGTGTCGTAAATAATTTTTCTTTATGTTTTCTTTTTGTGTAGAAATACATTACATTTAAGTGTAAATTTGTGAAACGTATCATTACTTCAAATATAATCTTTGGTTGGAAACAATTTTGTTATCATTTTTTGTGATGTGGAATAAAATTGAGTTGTCAAAATACTTTTGAGCGCTACTGTATATCATCATCGTCATCACATCAACAACCTTCAACAGTCCACTGCTGGATATAAGTCTTTTCTCAGCAAGTAGGTTTTGGCCTACTTTACCATGCTGGCCAGACAGGTTGGTATAGGGTTTGTTTTAAGTTTTCCATCTCTTTGAAATGTTGTCCTGTATAAGTTGCTCCTTTAGTCGCCTCTTACGACATCTACGGGACGATAGGAGTTGAAAACACTCTGTATTTTTAATCAGTCACCACATCGAAGGTTAAAACCACTGGTAAGAGGATTAGTTTCACATTTTCTAAATTAGAATAGTCCGGAGAAGTTATATTTCATTAAAATTCGAAATTAATCATAAGCCCAACGTGGTAGGCCAAATAAAAACCTATTGACTTCCTTTTATGAAACAAACAACTGGTATGTACTTTTAAATACGAGTTAACATTATTTGAATCTGAATTATTAACTTCAGACTTAGCAATGATTCTTAACAATTTTCAGCATGTCTTTTAAAATTTTGTGATGAGACAATAAAAAGTTAGTTTGATCCAATTTTTCAAGCGCAGCAATTTTAAAAAAGCTTTAATAACGAGAATATTTACAGAGGGCAAAATCAGACTTTGTTATTTATTGAATAGGATTGGTTATTGTAAAAATCTTACCTTCTTAAAATGGTTGAGGGTATCAGGGCTGTTTTCGCACATCTCCGTGATGAGTGTCACACCAGTTATCAGTACACCTGGAATGATGGAGAATAAAAGAAAACTGTATGAAGTAAGACGTCTTCTTAGACTTTTTTGTGGCACCTAGTCATCATAATTATCACAACCATGAGACTACTGAACTTGTCCCTAAAGCTTTCTACATACGTTAAACTTGTGCCTGCTTAAACCCACGTCATAGTATACCACTCTTCATCTACCAAAAAGCCATAGTTATAGAGTAGATGTAGAGTTGTCGTATCAGAGCAGACGCTCAGACTACCATTAAATTCCACTGTAACGATTACTGTCTGTAGTATATAACATTAATAGGGTTTTCATTTTCTTAATAACACTAGGGTAGATAAGATACATCACTTTTATAGATCAGATGGTCAGAAATTAGTGGAAAATAGTGATTTTTCTTCAACAATTATAAAAAAGGTATTAGCAGCACTTAAAATTACTCCATATTGTTACCCGATTGGTCGTATGTTTTGAAGAAAGTACGTTATCAAAAACCTAATCTCTATTATTTGACGATAAATCAAAGCTTTATAGTGTTTTGCGCATGCTATTGAGCCCATAAATGCCAATGTCTGCAACAATAAAGGTTAATGGTCTTAGGACACCATAGAGTAGCGTTATGTCAATTTTTTGTTAGTCTGTTACAAGAATACACTAATAGTTTAATTTAAATTGGTATCAGAGATTTTCTTTCTAGGTTTCACGTGATTCTCCATCTATTGGATTTTAGTTGGTTCGAGTCCGATGTAAAACCTACCATAAAAAGCGTTTAATCAAGTTTCTTTGTCACTTTATTTTTCTAATAAGAAATTTTCTGTTCAAAGCACACTTAATGAAAAGGTTTTCTTTCTAAAGGTCTTTTTTTAATATTGAAAGCATCATAATTAGGTATTTATATACGTGTAGCCCCCGCTAGTGCTAAACCAATGTAAACAAATAGACATACATATCATGATTTTAATCGTAAACAGCATATTCAAAGTGGAATTCGTAATTGCATTTCGGGGAATTTATGGTCTGACGGTAAGAGTATCAGTTTTCTATTAAAAGTCGCTTTATGGTAAAATACGTATACATTTTCAGGTTGTTGAACTGAAATCTACGAACGCGAGAGTCTAAATATTGCGTGTCCTTATACAATAAACATCACAAGGTATTCGTGCGAACCAGTACTTATAATAACACAGTTAATATCGATACTAGTGTTATAATCTAATTTCGGACGGCTTAGACTTGAGGAGTGTTTCAATAAGAGGTTCTTGAACTGATAAAGTGCCTACACTGTTAATTGAAACGTGGTATTTGTCACGCAACTTAAAATGGAAGTTAATTAAAATAACAATTATTTGAGACTTATAGTCTCAAATATTTGTTATTTTAACACTAAGCTGGTAAAATAAACCTCTTTACATTTGTTGGTCAAGTGGTTAGGGATCCTGATTTTTCAGCTAGAAGTCGTCAGTTCAATTACCGATAAAACCAGGACTAATCATTAAGTTATGAGCAGTATCGTGTGTTCTGCGATGGGTGCTATATAAGTATATTGTTACGAAATGTCGAGAATAGAAGCGGCAATTTGTTTTACGGCACGATTCTAGAATAAGTTTTAATAACAATGCAATGTTGCACAGAATAATAAACTTTACAGGATCCGTATCGATCAGTATCCGTAAGATCGCGATTGTCACGCGGTTGGCTTGTTTACGTTCGAAAGGTTTCTCGGAAGCAGTCGTGTCTGAATGTTCTGTTAGCAATAGAAACCTTCAGAAATGAACCAGTGAGACCTGTGGCGAGTAATAAATGTAAGCGCTTTATCGAAGACAGGGCGGCTTAGTTTCAGCTATAGAGTGATGAGCCAGGAAGTGATCTAGTTGTATAACCTAACGAACTCGGTGATCATTAACCATTAGGGTGTCCCTTAAATTTCAAGTTCGATATTTTTTTACGCATACCTTCTTAAAAGTTTCGTAATAACCCTATATTGTCTAGAAAAAAATATTAGTTCGATATATAAACGATAACCCGTGCCGACTTGCTATTTAAACTTGTCGATACAAGTTGCTTAAGTACTGCCCAGTGACCTGTTACGACATGTTTTATTTGCCATTTCGTACGTGATTTTTGAGACTATTAGTGCTTCATTGTTTAGTGCGTAAACATGTCGGTGGAATTACGGAGTGATAAACAAAATATTTTTCTTATCGGATTGACTAGCTACCAAATAAATGGTGCAAAATTACCATCTAATCGACAAGTTCTCTCAGTCCTATTTTACAATATTCGTGAGGTTAAATTGACTGTTAGTGAAAGTGCAAATCTTGTGATTAGGGAGTGCATCATATATTGGGAAAAAGCAAGAATTCCAACAAGGGCATTTCCTAACTGCGTGAAGAAACTTATTGATTTATATCATGTTTGGAGAGAGTTACAAAAAAATTGTAAGAAAACTCAGATTACGTTTAAGAGTCGTGAGAACAATTTTATAATTAATCTTGATAATTTGTTTGATATTGCACATGCTGATGCTTTTGAGAGAATGAAAATAGAGGAAGATAAATTATTTTTAATGAAACAGAGAGAGCCAGGTCGACCGGGATGCTTAGGTGGTGTAGATAAAAAATTGGCGGAAAAAGAACAAAAAGAACAACGACGATTGGAAGAAGAGGAAAGGATTGTAAGACAAAGAGAATCACTAGCTGTTGCATCTACTTCCACCACAAATAACTTAGACAGTGTAGAAGATTCAGACGAAGAACAGATCTTGAATTCTGAACTCAGCTTGCCGGACGTTCCCTGCCATGAACAAAGTTCAAAAAGAGGTAGAAAGAATCTTATAACACCTAAACTAGTTGCAGCTTTAGATTGATGCCAGTTAAGCATTAGAGATACCGTTTACATTCTTAATGCGGTGGTAGAAGCGCTTGGTCTGAGCAGCGATGATTTCTGTATTAACAAATCCTCGATTCAGCGAATTCGTACTGAAACTAGAAAATCAAGGGCAGAAGCAATAAAATCTAACTTCCAAAACAATGTACCCGACATAGTCACAGTCCATTGGGATGGAAAACTATTACCGGGGTTGAATGTACGGAGTTCAAAAGAAGAACGCTTGCCAGTTATAGCTTCATTTGACGATAGAGAGCAGCTTCTTGCAGTGCCGAAACTAGAAAGTTCTTCTGGAAAACATCAAGCGAAGGCTGTATCAGCAGCTCTCTTTGACTGGAACCTTTATGATAAAGTGCAAATAATGTGCTGCGACACAACAGCTTCCAATATGGGCCGTTTCAATGGAGCTTGTGCTATTTTGGAGCAAACTTTAGGAAGAGAATTGTTGCTTTTCGCCTGTCGTCATCATGTTTATGAATTGGTCCTAAAAGCTGTCTTTGAAACCAAGATTAAGCAAATTACTAGTAGCCCAGATATTCTGATGTTCAAAAAGTTCCAAGAAAATTGGAAAAACATTGATTGTACTAAAATTGAACCATCTCTTAATTTCGTAAAAGCACGGGTTGCCGAGACAGACATTCAAGCGTTGTTACTATTTTATAAGGCAGAATTAGATAAAGGTTTTGTAAGAGATGATTACCGCGAATTGGTCGAACTGTGCGTAATATTGTTAGGAGGAGACACAAAGGAAAAATTAAAACTAAGGCCCCCCGGAGCTATACATCAGGCACGCTGGATGGCGAGAGCGATCTATTCTTTAAAAATATGTTTACTTCAGTCACAATGCAGAGTAACTGCGAAGGACAAAAGGCTCTACAAGATGTTTGCTTATTTCTCGTAATATTGTATGTTAAACCTTGGCTCGAATGTACAGTGGCGACCAAAGCACCTAATCAAGATTTGCGCTTCTTGAAGATGTTAAAAGAGTATGAAAAAGTTGACGCAACAATTTCTAAAGCTTCTATAAGCAAGTTCAGCCATCACTTGTGGTATTTATGTGAAGAGACAGTCATTCTATCACTATTTGATGATGAAGTTGACAACCAAACTAAGAAGAAGATGATTGCCAACTTCAACAGGGACAAAATCTCGGATTTTAGCAAACGCTATGACCCGTCGAAGGAAGAACTGACTCAAAAGTTGTTTGGTAAGTTTTGACTTTTTGTTGGATTTCAATTTCAATGTCCAATATTTATTTATTTATTTTCAAAATTGTTGTTGATTTTTATTTGTTATTTAACTTATTTTTCTTTTTTTTTAGACAAAGCACTGGATGATTCCGTATCGGAAAAGAGCAAACAATTTTTATCACGACTGCAGATCGACGACAGTTTTCTAAAGGAAGATGTATCTTCTTGGAATAACAATGCTGCTTTTCTGGAGGCTAAAAGAAGAATAAGTTATTTGAGAGTTGTAAATGATACTGCTGAAAGGGCTGTTAAATTAATGCAAGATTTTAACGGACTTATCACGGCTGAAGAAGAACAAAAACAGTTCTTGCTGCGCTGTGTCCAGGAACATCTAAAATTGTATCCAGACTGTAAAAAAACTACTCTAAAAAGAAGTTACCCTGAATGATTCTTATTTCTTTATGTTTTTAATTAAAGATTAATGTTCATCTAATTTATTATTTAATTTTATTCACTTAATTCATTGCATTTATAGTGAAATTATAGCAGACTGAAATTTTAGGACAAAACACGTTTTTTACTAAACTTTGTGGCTCGGTCGGCACTGGTTGTAATTATGCTAGATTGATAAAATTTTATATTTAAGTATCTTATAGCATTAGTAAAAATTATAGAGGGTATGCATTTCGAAATTCGAAAAAAAATTTTTTTTTGTCATATAAGGGACACCCTATTAACCATTATTTCTTGTTTGTATTATTGTTTACCATTATTTAAAGTTTTAAGTATGTTTTTAATCCTCTTTTAGTCACCATAAAGGTTTTTCACGTAACAATATGTCTAGCAGTCTAGTTATCATATCACAGGTTCTGCCTGAATGGGTGTATATCTTATATGTGAGATGTGTCAAGGTATTATTATTACATTATTAGTAGTTCAGGTAGTCTACCGGTGTCTTTCGTCTCGAATTGAGCTTTGAAACTTGGTGTATTTATAAAAAGTTTCATTAAATGTGACAAATATTGTTACAAAGGAGAATCAAATGGATTAAACATGTAGATACTGTGAGTCGTTTTGCGAAGCCAATTACTGGTAATTGCTCTGTGACAGACGGCACTTGGTCACATAATTAAACAACTAAATTGTGGCAAACGCAATGTCGTTCGGGTTCAACATGTCTTTTTTTAGTACAAATCCGGTCGTCTGGCGTAATTAGTATTCAAATTACTAAAGTGGACTGTTTATTGTCCTAAACAAAGGTGCCTTAATATTTGTTAATAGTTTGTTTGTAACTTTCGAGAACAGAAAGTTAATTTTGTTACATTTATTCACTTAGTAATATTGGGACTTTTAAAGGTACGCTGTTTATGGTCAACAGATTATTTTCTTTGATGTGTTTGCATCTATGGGAGTTATTATGTAAAAAGGGACGGAGATGCGTAACAATACTAGCTTTTTATATCTGCTATTTAGTCATTTATGTAGTACGAGATTTTCATTATTGTATTTACAGCGTATCTTGTTGAATTCAGTACTAAACTATTTTCACTTCCATTGTGATCGATATGTGTTTATTCGGGTACTTTATATTGCTAATAACTAAGAAAGAATAAGTTAATAAACAGTATAGTTTAACTCATCTGGATTGTAGCAGGGTTTTAAAATAAAATGTTTGAATTTCTTACCATGGTTCTTTTCAGTCAATAAACTCCTTGTAGCCGGCAGAAACATTTCCATGAGATCTGGCACTCTTCTGATAATTCTAAATGCGCAAAGAGCCGCTTTCTTCTTGATGTATGCGTTGGGAGACTTTATCAAGCGTTCAACTTCAGAAGCTAAATCTCGGGCCATCTCGGGAGAAGCAATGGCACCCAGAGTGCAGAGGGCTAGACCCACGACGAACTGTGTGTTGCTGTTCAGGTCACTAGGGGAGAAGAATAGTGTTATTTATTCTTATTATTTACAGGGATAGAAGAAAAACCGGATTGAAGATCACGGTGGGACTGCACTTATGCCTCTTGACCGTGTAAAGAACGCCTTATTTCGTACTTTTTTTTTACTAACTTTTCCTATCAATTAACAGCTTGTCATAATTATCTGAGGATTTTCTTTTGATTAAAATATTTCACATAATATATATGTAATTTCTCATAAATTTTCATTCAGATTTTCATTGAGAATGGCATTATTCCCAAATGTTGAAAAAAACTTCCATGTCAAGGAAATAGTGTTCAGTATAATTGAAAATGTGACTTTTTGTGGTGCTCACAAGTTTTGGATTAATTTAGAACTATTACAATATATTTTCATTTGTAAGTGGTTCGACTTGCTTAAATCTTTTGAAATAAATATTTTTAAACTGTTATAAGGTCAATCCAATTCTTATTAACAACGCTCTTTCGATTTCTTATATTCAGTTTTATCATACCATTTCACATCTTTTACACTTTACATGACAGTTCTGAGATATTATAATGCGAAATACGTCGTACTTACTTAAAACTATAGGTCTAATATATCCAAACAGGCCAATTTAAGATAGCGTGTCTTGTAACTTTTGCGTGTTACAAGGTACAATATTTTGTTATAACAACTCGCGCCAATCAGGAGTAAGGACCGGTGGTAATCTTAATCGTTATTGGGCAATGATGCGGTGGTGTTATTGAATAATTAATAATTTTTAGTTTACAGTAAGTAATAAACTTGTCATTTTTTCGATTTACTAAATTAACTAACTTCTTATGATACATTTCATGATAATGTTTTGTTAAGTCAATATACTGCAACTAAGTAACGTGATTTAACTTCCTTCGCGTCTAAAGATTATTTTGACAATAGATATACATTGTAAATGTATGTATATCATAGGGGGGCTTGATATCTTAAAAAAATGTCTTCAATTTGATACTAAACACTAAATACTTTCCAACGTAAACTATCCAGTACAACTGCAAAAATCCAAGAAAAGATTTTGTTCATTTTCTAAAAACCAGTTTTTCGTCGTTACAGTGTATTAGATTCACAAGGTATCCTTGTCAAAGTGCTCTATAATTTGAGAAAAATCACTTTCTCTTTTATTCCTATTTCAGATTGTAGCGGAACGTGTGTCATGTCCCTCCGAAACAAAAGGTGGATCCTCCGACCAGGCGAGGTGATCATGTATGGAGGGCCGCGGCCCAACGGTTGATGTTGGGATGTTGTGTATATGCTAATCGCCGCGAGAATTTCTATATCACGGTTCAGGATTAGTAGTTGCTTCGTAATTCATTACTCCGTTGTTCGTTCTGTCTTCGCTAGATGGGGCTGTAGTGTGTATTTTTGTTTGTACTGTGTGTGAAAGTCGCCACTAGATTTTTATCATTTATTATATTATTTTTTATTTTATTCAGATTTATTATTATTTTAATCAGGTTGTATTACATTTCTTATTTCGTTATCATATAACACTAAAATATTTCATAACTACCATTTTATTCATATAATTGTTTATATATTTGTATATTTGTTATGTATATTATGACATTTTCTCCGAATTTGAAATATTCAGCCATTTAATACCAATATCGTAAAATAATTTTATGAATGTGGTTATTATTTTTAATACCATCACTACAACAGTAGTCTCTCAAAACTGATCTTGATGATGTCAATAACCTGCCATATTGGGCGACAATAGTATTAGTCATGCCACGCTTATGGGCCGGCCCGAGTCTCTTTGAAATTTTATAGAATTACCTAGTAATAATTACGTAATGGAAGTAAATTATCTATATGTAATATGTATATATTTAGATATATATATAAGTGTTTATTTACAAATTCACAAACCCGGTTGATGATAATAGGCTTGCCAACACAGAATCTGTGTTCTGTGTTTGCCACTTACTACGTAAGTTGGACTACCATATTTCGTAAAATGTGGGCGTTAAATTTAACAAATTATGTAAAAAATTGTTTGAAGTCAAGATAATACTAAACTTTAGTATTTTTTGCTGACAGTGTAATGGAACCAAACGACCAAATGGTGTATTAGTGGAGTTGCTCAGAGGCTGCTAGTAAATCGAGTATGGTATTACGTTTTTTTTTAATTTTATTATTTAGAACAGGCTAGTCACCTGATGGTAAATACTTCCCACTGCTTATGTACAATTACAACTCAAGAGTCACTTACGCTTGCTGCTCTCTGGATGCCCAAGAAAATTGAGGAAATAAAGGTGGTTAAGATAAGGAAGACTTGAAACTATATATACTATTCCTATACCAATCAGGCCAGCGTGGTATAGCCAGGTCGTTGGTTTAGTGGTTAGCGTATCCGACTGCCGATCAGGAAGTCTCGGGTTCCGTTTTGCGGGTCGGGTCAAGTGTCATTGAGTTTTCCTGTTCTCCGTTCAGGAGTTTAAAAGTTGAGGTCTCAACCTCCGTGTCACGGAGATGACCTCTCGTCTGATATCTCCAGAGTCGTGTCGGATAACCGTCCCATTGAATTATGAGAGTGAGGGAACAGAGAGTGCACCTGCGTTTGCGCACACACTTGTGCACTATAATATTTTCTGCGTTAGAGGTTTACGTCCAGCTGTGGACTGTTAAAGGCTATTGATGTGTGATTTCGGCATTAGATAAACTCACTCGGTAAAAGCAACGAAAAAATTTTTTTATCATTTTTTTACTGTGCGTACATTTTTTTACATTATTGTAATTGAAGTGGTCCATATGAGCCAAATCATGATCCTCCGATTCCAACTGATTGAGATTGGTAACAATAACAATGATCCAATAATGAAGTTGGAGATGGTAAGTTCGCCAGTAATGAGTATTGTAGTTGCATTTAACTATAGTTAGGTTTTTCTCTTTTAACTCTAAAGTCTATTATTAAGTCTATTAATCATGCAAGAAGTCATAAGAAGATTGATCTATTTACTAACAGTTTAGCTAAGTTATCGTGTTCCTAGTGAATCATGAATATGCAATTGTTTTGCGATAATAAGCAAATTGTGCTATTCACATAAATTCACGTTTATTTTGTTACTAGCTGACTCTCCAACCTCGTCTGCGTCTATTGCCCGTTTACGCAGCGTACGAAATGGAAACTCTCAAGAGCTTTTTCCCGACAACATTTTTCATTGACATTCGGCTCCTGGTCGTAGCGTGATGATATATATAGCCTAAAATCTTCGTCCATAATTGTGCTATCTTATTATTTATAATCGGGACAGTAATTCCTGAGAAAAGCACGCTCAACCAAACAAACTCCTTAGCTTTGTAATACCATATTTAGTATAACTATAAAAAGACAAGATAATTTCGTTGGTCTGTTCTGACTATTAAACCAGAAATCGTGGACTCGATTCCTACAGTCCTACACAATCCTTCGTTGTCTGGGTGCTATTTACCTACAATCTGGTTTTTCCTTAGACGATTAAGACGTCAACGTATACAGTTTGTGTTTTAAAAAAACCAGACGTTGTTGTCTGTAGTTCAAAGATAACTTACAGATTCGCATACTTGCCTACACCACGAAAACATGTTTTTATCTCTTGATACTTAGGCAAGATAGCTCTAGATAATTCTTTCCCTAAAAGAACGAGACGTTACCTATGCCACGAAAACAACAAATAAACTCTCCACTTGTATTAAAAGTGATTGAAAATTGCAAAAAATAACCTTAAATTTTGTGTATTTAATCACTGAGCTATATTATCTAATCGTTTCGTATTTACATTGTATTACTGAACGAATACCACGCCTACTTTTACGCTTGACGTATACCTATTGATCCCGAATAGCTATTGTTATCGATTCATCCAAAAAGCATCGCGTGCATAGAAAACTCAATGAATTTCAATGTAGCTTATTTTGAATAAATACTATTTTGATTGGTCGCTTGATGTTTAATGCTTGGTAAAAAAATGTGTATTTGAACTTACTGTACACACAAGTCTTTATTGCTATTTTTACGGAACATTAATATCAATAGTGGCCTTACTGCTTGTTGTTATATTTTTTAGAAATGAACGCCATGTCAATATTTTAGTTTATAAGTAAAAATAAATAATTTTAAATACAATAGAAGGAATAAAAAAAATTAAAAAACTACAACTCGACTACGTAAAAAAAGTCTTGAAACGAATCAAACCATAAATTAATATGGTTTCGACCTTTTTAGAGTCTTAGTACTTTTTTTTATTTAATACTTTTAGGTTTTTATTGACCTAAACAACATGATAAATTTGCATATTTGTAATGTGCTCGTCAAAACCTTTCCTTAGATAGTCAACACGTGATGATTATCTCAATTTTCATTTTTTCCAGGCTAAATTTTATATAACGGAAAATAATCTGTGCCATTATTATGAATCTATGGACACATCATTCATTAAAACCGGTTCAGTAGTTTAGGCGCTACGGTGAACATACAAACATACATATATAAACTGCCTTCATTTCGACTTCGCCGTAGTCGTGTAAGAAGAATATAACGTTAACTCGTTTGTCACAATTATGTAAACAGACACAACATTTTCTCAATTACGATTGTTTATGGTACGAAGCCACATTTTAACCTCATTCCCTCTATGGTCATGGGTGAGAATGAAAAAAAATCTTGCTTAACATAACTGACTTTCTGTGACACCATGGCTATCACTCCGGCTAAAAAAACTCTTCTGCGGTTAAATTATTTATTACCGTTTCTTCCAATATGATTTCTTATAAAAGATGAGCGAAGTGTGTTCTTCTGATTAGGCATTTTAATTTTAAAACTATGTCTAGAATCAGGTGGTCATAATCTTTACTCATTAGTCCCGAATATTGCGAGTGATTTGTTATAAGTTAGACAGGCTAACATGGACATAAATCTATCTTTTACTGCCTGGAGTCTTTAATCATCTACGTTCGTAAACAACGTATTAGAGTTATTCTTTTCACCTATACCAAGTAACATATCATTTTGTTTATTATGTTTGGAGTATATTAGAATCTTTATTTCTATATTGTATACAGATACTGTGAGTGACTGAACAGCCATAAAGTCAACACGTAAAAGAAAAATGTCTTTTACCTCTATATATATTTGTGACAGACGTAATTTATGGACCGGCTGCACAAGTGAGTTATCCTTACTAATTCTTATTAATATTATAAGTGTGAAAGTGTGTTTGTTTGTTTATGTTTGTCTTTCTTTCACGTCGTAATGGTGCGATTTTATGTTATGATTTTTGTGCCAGGAGATAGTTAGGTCGCCGGAGAGTGATATAGGTTACGAAACTTTGTAATGTATGGATGTTTGTTACTCTTTTACACAAACATTACTGTAAGGATTTAGATGAAATTTTAGTGACATAGCTTATATACAGTAAAATACAGACGGGCGGTGTTGCGGGTAAAAGTTAGTATTTTCTAAATCTATAACGTTTCACATATTTTTTTTATCTGAATCTTTTTTAAGTTGGAGCATAATGACGGTGGCTAACTACCACTACTGCATAGCGTTAATTTTATCAAAATCCGAGTAGAAATACCAGAAGCCGCATGAAGTAGGAATTAATTAGTACTATTATTATTCATCATCAATATTTCGGTCAAAATATGTCCACTTCTGGACATTGGTCTTCTCCAAGACTCTCCATAAGAGCCAGTATTGCGCTGCCCGTATTGAGCGGCTTCCTGCGACCTTTACTAGGTCGTCGGACCACCTTAGGGCCTACCGACGCTGCGTTTTCCAGTAGACGGTCGCCACTCAAGAACTTTATCGCTCCATCGGCCATCATTTCTGCGCGCAATGTGCCCCTCCCTCTGGCACTTAAGCAATTTTTTGGGCGATATCAATGACCTTGATCGTCTGCGGATCTCCTCATTTTCGATTCGACCAAGCCGTATGTTTGTGTGTTGTATGAAGAAAATTATTCTAAGCAACACCACTGTTTCTATATATATTATTTATGGCTTATAAATATTAGAAATTAATTACTCAGAATGAATTTAACTTTTAATTTGAATAACTTTTCACCGAGTTGATTTATCTAAAATTGGTAAAAATATTCGACGAACAATGCTATACAATTTATTGTTCATTAGTCATAAAAATCAGAAAAAAAAATTGTTCCTGTTTTTCTTGCACAAAATCGAAAAGTACGATGCGCCCAACCTTAATATTAATAGCCCATATTTTCGGAGCCCTATTTTGACAAACAAACGAAACTACTGATCGTGGGTCAGATAAAAAAAAGTATCTTTTTTATTTTTCAAATGTCCTAGTAGACATAGCTCATAGAGATTTATATTACTAAATTAATGTTAAATTCTGTCTCGTCCTGACATAAAATCAAGGTAAAACTGATGGAAACATGTGTTAGGAGGATACCGGACATGGTAATAATACCGCACTTAAAGGTTTTCTTCGACGTCAATCAACATAATCCTATGTTTACTGGTACCTACAAACATGCATAATTACGATAATACGTAATAAAATTAACAAGGCCGTAGAATAAGTACATGTTACATTATTTTACTTGTCTTGAAAATGAAGGAAAAATGACAAATAAATCCTCTTTTTACTACATGGAAAATGATAACTGGGGGAATACCAGATTTACATCTTAACGTTTTTTTTTAAAAAATAAAAGGCAACGCCCGCTTTGGGAATAAATTCTGTGTCGCGGGGGACTGTACAAACATACAAGAAATGAACACAAGGAACACCCAGACTCTAAACAACAATTTGTGGATAACACAAAGTGTTGTCCCCTGTGGGGTTTGAACCCACAACACTCACTAAAGTAGAGAGCAGCGTGGCGAACGCTTAAACCACTAGGCTAACCGTACAGTCATCAAACTTATTTCTGAGATGATTTAATTGGTCATGACTGGTTTCATTTGATGATTAGATTAGATTGATATTTAGTCTGAAATATGAAAGATATTATCAATACTTACTTTTTCAAACAATTAGTGATGAGTAAATGAACATCCTGACGTTCATCTAACAACAGCATGGCGCCGAGGTAGCCGACGCGCTTGTCCGTGAAGCGTGGGCTTGCGATCAACTTGAGGCACTCCAACTGGCCAAAGTGAGCTGGGTAACCGAGCATGTGGATGTAAAGAAGTTTCGCTATGTTCCGGCATCTGGTGGAGAAAGAATTTCACTGTAGTTTTATCGTTAATTATAGTGAGATTATTGTAATTTGGCTTTAAAATCAACAAGAGGTAGGATCTTGATAATGCAAAATCATTAGAGGGTACACCTATAGAAAGATATAATTATTACGAGTGTTGGATACATAATTAACAGACCAACGAGTTATAGCAAAGAAAGAACTTGAAAAGCAGAATATACAGTAAAAATCACCATACATCTTTAACAGCCACCTATCTATCTTATTCATTGATATTTGACATCAATGTTGAAACCATCAGATGTGGTTTTTATTATCAAAAAACCTCCTAGTCTAATAATAATTTAAAACATGTAATAAGGTTAACTTTTATGTGGTACAGTTTTCAGAATAAGACGTTAAATTCGTATTGTACATTAGTAATAGTGCCATCCACCGCTAAACGAAGGCCTCCAAAAGGTGTCAATTCAGAAAATATATTTTTTACTTACGACTTCTATACGACGGTTCCCAAACCCAATTTTGTATACCAAGAGGTTGATTTGCGTTTAAGTCAGAGATGAAAGATATTGGCAATTTGAATCGATTTTATCCAATCATGTACTCGAGGGATTTCAGGGAATTGGATCGCAGGAAATAAAGATTGATAGATACCTTTTATATGAAATATCAAGCTGTTTTTGGAAGAGCAGGCCGGAGCCTAATCCTATTTCTTTTTGCGAGCGTATAAAAACAAAAGTAATAAGGTTTTTGTCTGCGGTCTAATGTGACGTAATACGTAATTATAGAAGAATCAATTTCAACAAAGTAATAATGAAGTTCTTTTTAATCGATGTAAGATTTTTTTTTAAAAAATGTATCCTAATGTTTGAAACTAGAAGACACTTGAGATTCCGAAAGTGTTACCATGTAGTGTATCTACAGTTTTTACATGTTAGTTTTATCACAGTACATTTAATTTAATACCTAATTAAAGGTTATATTTGAATTAAAAATAGTTACATCATGTCACTATAGAACAAATAAATATGTCAGACATTTAACACACAACGCCATCTAGTTTCAAACTAAGCAGAGCTTGTACTATAATAACTAGACTGACTGATAGAATACTTATATTCTTTTTCTTTATAAATACATACATATTATACATAGAAAAGACCCAAACTCCGAAACAAATATTTGCAGATCATGCAAACATTTAGTCTGACTTTTGAATCGAACCCGAGACCTCAAGCTTAGGGGTCACTTTCGCTACCACTACGCCATCGAGGCAGTCAAGGCAATAGATGAAGCTTTACAAATAAGCATCTTACGTACTAAAATTGTAGTTAACGAATAGAAAAACGTCAATAATATCTACGTGTTTTAATATTAGGATCTAATAAATTAAGTTGTATTAATTTGCCTTCGGTATCGACTGTACGTAGGGTGGCGGATTAAGATGCAAAGTGCCATCACCCCTATTTATCCCATGGGTGTCGTAAGAGGCAATTAAGAGTCCAAACAGAACTGAAAAAATAAGGAAAACTAGAAACAAACGCTATATCAACTCGTCTGGACAGCCTAGTATCGCATCACACATAAAAAGTCTTTAATATTCTGCTGCTGGACATCCTTCGAATAGTGATTCTGGTCTACTACTATACTACGCTGGCCAGGCGGTATAGGGTTTGTTCGAATTTGCCTTCTTTTTGCAGTGGTGTTGTCTTATGCAGTTTGTTCCTTTAGTAACCTGTTACGACTCCCATGAGCTGAATAGGAGTAGTGTCTCTCTTTTTTTAATCCGTCAACACACGGATAAAAAGTTTATTTCTTCAAATGATAATCATAAGGTATTGTTGTAGTAAAATAATTAGAACGAATTGAAACAGACAATCAAATTACAGGTTTTGCCAAGTTCGATTGCAGATGCTACATTCACCGATTTGTAAAAATATTGCCAAGTTATTTGTAATCTAGTATTGAATTCTTTTTGAAATAAATAAATATTATTATTATATATTATAAATATATTAAAAAGTTTATACATTCTCGGTGAACATCTGTAAACTAAAATAACATAGATATATTTTTCGTAAAAGTGACGTGACGAAAGTGACATGACGTGATGACGTTTAGTTAGCAGAACGTTATTCAAGCTAAAGTCGTTTAGAATGCTCATAAAACTGACGTACATATATGTGTACCTATAGCATTTATATTGTCTACCTTTATTACTACAGACGGAGATTAATGATTTCATTAATCTTATCAACATATCGAACACAATATGTTATTGTATTGTGTAAATTAACAGATTTAAAACACTTGTAATTAAAGTAGAATGGCAGATCATGCGACTTATGGTTGTAAAATTGTTACAACTGCAGTAACTAAACGTTCTTGTTGTCAATAAAACACATTTTTTTTTAAACTTGCCATGCCTATACTCTGGTTACTTTGATACTAAATGCATTGTATGTCAGATTTTAGAAAGTATGATTACGCTATTATTAAATATAAATTAAATTAAAGAAACTATAATATTTAAACTGATATGTTATGAATGAGCTCACTACTGTATTTAGCTGTAAAAACAAATATTTTTATTTCTAATGTTGAATGCACAGATTATACGAAGTAACAAAAGTATGAAATAATTTAATTCAACTAATTTTTATTTGATTGGTATAAAGTTTGTTCAAATATCATTTGGTTTGGTCATCATAGATCAATTGAGTGATTGATTGATTTAATTAATGTAAAAAATATGGTACTACGCCATTTTGTTGACAGCAATGACAACTCATTTATGAAACCCAGTTGTCATGGGTTTCGACAGATTAGTAGAGCCTATATATGTAAATTACGAACTGAAATAACTTTTTAACGCTAAGTTCTAAAAATCTGGGGCTTAAAACTGTTATTGACGATGACATTACCAGCCAATTAAATATAACAATAATCCCCTACCATGAGACACGCAGGCAGTACTAAAGTGCCATACATGCCTGCCTTTGTCCTTTATGCAGAAGCACACAACATTTCTCCGTGTGGTGAGATTAAGAATACAGATTTTCACCACCTGTATTTATTTAATAGTTGTCGAAAAAGGCGACTAAGAGAACAAACTACACAGGACAACATCTCTGCAAAGAGAAAGAAAACTTGAAACAAATCCTACACCAATCCGTCAGGCCAGTGTGGTATAGTAGTCCAATACGTCTTTTCTAAGGAAAAGCCTACGTGCAGCAGTGGACTGTTAAAAGTTGTTGATGTCAAAACAACATTCAAAACTATATCTTTTGACAAAAGTGACAAACGAGCAGCGGGTCATCTGATGTTAAGTGAGTACTGACGCCTATGGACATCTGCAACTCAAGAGTCCACAAGAGCTTCCAAGGTAGCTTGTAGTAAACCTGGCAATAATACTTAACATTTTAGATAAAATTATTGCCGTACACTGCTGATCGAAGGTCTCCCCCAAGGAACACAAACCATCCCGGTCTTGGGCAATTCGCACACTTAAAACGATCGATTTCATGGGTGGTTATACATAATATATGTACGACAATACATGTAATCACTATTGGCACTATAAATTGATAATTAAAAACGTCTGCAGACTGAAGTACATCATGATATACGGTCTCAGTTCAAGGTCAAGTCAACTCGTTAAATAATAATAGTATCAAGGTACAATCAATACTTAGATATTGAAAAAAGTAATATTAAGAATCAATCCAATAGAGTTATCTGTAGCAAAGAGTTTTAACCATGAAAGATGTCTTTTGGACAATAAAAGTTTGTAAGAGTTTAGTAAAGCTGACAAATTTGAGAACATCAGACAAGTGAGTTTATCGAAATAATTAAGAATTGGAAAAGTTAGTTAAAATAGAAGGAGACAAGAGTAGGGGATGACCAAAGAAAATATGGATCTGCGTTAAAGAGGATATGATAAACTTGTTAAGAGTAAGAAGATGATGAATCAAGTATCGCTAGAACTTCAAAACATCCAATACCATATTACTGAAGACATGCTAGTCCATTTAGTTGTTAATTTACAACTATATCGCCGCCACGCAGGGAGGGCCTTGGTTTCCGATAGGAAATAGGACACTAAATCCGGCCGCTCACAGCCTGTTCTAAAGAATCGAGGTGTACAAAGCATTTTGTCTTTAAGTAACCAGCCGTGAAAGGTAAGAGACATTAGGTCAACGTTATAAATTACAGAGACGACCTAGAAAGGTCATTGGGGCGAACTAAGTCCAGAAACACATAGTGTGGACACTTTCCTCGTCATATGAAATGATTAGCTATTGCCCGTTTATTTTTCGTGCTTTAAATTTGCAAAATGACGAACTTTTATGCAATCATTCATATGTTATCAGACTCTTTTAGGGGTTAAATTTTCCAACAAATGTTCTTGGAGGGTGCTTACAACATAAAAACAACTTGAAGTTGAAACCCCAGCGGTTAGACTTCTGCGTTGATAAATTAGTCAATCAGAGGAGGCATGTAATTTTATATTTATATACTTTCAAAAATTCTACGTCACGAATAGTGTCATTGCCAACTTTAGTGCGGCTAAAATAAAAAATTACTATTGTAGGAAAATAAAGACAAAAGATTTTAGGTTTGTTTATCTTTACACGTGTTTTAAATTCTATTAACTAAGGAATTTATTTTACTACCGAAGTAACTACTGTTGCACTAAATAGTTTCATTACTTACAAGTTATTGTAAATTTAGGAGCTAATTTTCATGGTTGACAATGACGTAGCGATTTTCATCACCCAGGGCGAAATGAGTTTGTCGTCTCTTTTTAAATTATTGTATCTACATCGTACAAGTTATTGAAAGTCAAAACAAACTACCACTAATTCAAAACGAACACACAGGAAATTTATCTTTTAAAATGTCAAAACTTTATTACTTAACGCTAGGTACTTATAAAAATAAATATTTATAAGATCGAGCAAAATAAGTATTAAAGTATTTATTTGACATTTGAGTGTGAAAAATAGAATCTTAAATTACATATAGATAGCTCCTCACTTAATTACCTTTACAAGTTATGCAAAAAAGTACACCTCGACTTATACCGACACCTCGAAATAAAATAAAAAGTAATAGGTTATGCTTAGTGGTTGATAAGAGAAAATTAAAATACTGATGTATGTAATTAAAATACCTGGTATAATTATTTGCTTTTTTTTTTTCAAAGCAAAATCTTATCGTCAATATCAAAACATTTCACACTTTCAAATGCAAAACTAATCAAATTTCTTCACCTAATTTTTGCGAACTCAGAATCACAGCATGAATAGAAAAGGATGTTTATTTGTTAAACTGTGCAATAGTTGAAATCGATCATGAACTTCACAAGTTACATTGTCTATTGAAGCAAACACTGCTCGCACCTTCCGATTCTTTTTGGGGGTTCAAATGAAATCTTAAGTTCTTCGCATAAATTTTGAGCATTTTGTTACCAGAAGCATAAGTAGCGCCGAAAATGATTGCATAGAAAAAAAACTTTCTGCAGTACGTGTGTTTAAGTATTTATTTGTTTCCGTCAGTATTTCCAGCCAATATTTTTTTGTAATTTTTCATTATCTCTAGCATTCTATCGTATGTTCTGAACTCTTTATAAATTTTGCCCTGTGGTTACGAAAAGAACTTCCCACAGATGTGTTGACGTAGAAAAAAAAATGTTGATGAAGATAATGAAAACAGATCATACATAAGCATTTGATAAATTTTAATTATGTATTCAATATGTTCGAAGCTGAACAAAAATTACTTACTTGTGTATTGTTTACATCGCCAAAAGATTTTATTGATTTGAGTATGTCATATCATGATAAGGTTCATAAAAGTACGTCATATCGGTTCATAAAGTAATCATGTTAGTAACGATAACCATTTCTATGACCTCGCCACGTCATTTCTTTTTAAATACATTTATTAGTATGCTTAGTTGTAGAGAAACGTCAAAACTTTTTATATCGGGTGTCGCAACGTAGAGTTATTACAACGTACTAGTATACAATACAAATGAATATGTCTACATACGTCAACTTGTACTTTTTCCCTTATAAATAAACATACGAGTACGTGATTACTGTTATTTGAAGCTACTACAGACTCAGAGCCAAAACTTGTACAATCTTTTACCCTAAAGAAAATTTACCCTAGGGTAAAAGATAAAGTTCGTGCCTTATTTGTTCTGCTTAAACTTTATTTCGTCTTCCTATAATCAGTTTAAAAACGTTAAATCATCGTTAGTGTATTCAAGTAGGAGGCTGTACAAAATGTTTGCCATTTTAAATATAAGGGTACACTGCGTCGACATACATACATGTATACATACGTACATTATTCACAAATAAGTATGGTGAACCGTGATTATATAATACAGAGTATACTTAGTTTGGATCTGTGTGGATATATTCAGACAAATTAGAAACCATTATTTAGTCTTACAAAAGGATATAGTGCAATAGTTTTCAAATAGTTTACACTGCTGTCGTAACATTATACGATGCGGTTATATTGTGGTTACTAAACGACCTTCATACGTCATATACAAGCTCTTATCTATAAATTTATACAAATATCTATAAAATGATATAAAAAAAAAACATATCGCGTTCAAGGGCGTCAGTCTGCAGAGCCAATGTGAATTTCTTTATGTAAATTAAAATTTATTTTTAGGTACAATGTGACTCTAGATTAGTCTCTGGATAGTAATTTCGTGTTTGAAGTTGACTGTGACTGTTTTATTATATTCGACTATACTAAATATCTCTTAGGTATAGCAAAGAAATGGAAAATTATCTATTTCTAAACATAAATTCATAGCAATAAAAACATTCATAGAACTAATTAAAATAACATTTGCAAACCTATATTTTAGATTCGAGTATTTTTTTTTAAATGTAATTACTCCGACTATACTAGTATCATCTTTTCTTTTGATGAAAGTAAAAAATAGGACCTAGTATTCTGTACCTTTAATATAACATTAAAAAATTCGATAACGTATCTAATTGAAAATCTCGTTTGAATAAGACCAGACCTTTGATAAATATATCAACTTCTTGGTAACGAGAACCGAGTGTGACACGGGTCATTCGCTTTTTATCGCCTCATCGCACTCTAAAAAGGTACGTTTAGCATAAATATTTTTCTATTCGGTAGCAATATTGCATAAGTGTGTGTAAATTTTAGCGCAACTAACTTGGCAAATTAACTGCTAGAGTTTGTATGTTGAATTAATTTGTTAATCGTTTTAGAGCGTTTACATAAATTGAGCGCTATTGTTCTCTTACTAACTCTATTAATTTCATCATCATAATCAACTAGCTGATGACTAGACTAAAGTGACTTTTAGTAGTCTACTTTCTGGACATAGGCTTTTCCTTAGAAAGGAGGATTTGACCATCGCTGACGGGTTGGTATAGTTTTGTAAAGTCTGGATGTCGTAATAATAGCTGTTCCCGGATCCTTCCTATCTCAGGCGCAGTGTGGTTTTAGTCGGATTCCGACACACTACCCCGTCGCAAACTCCAATGGGGTGATGACCAGAAGGGGGTTCCCACACGTCAAAAAAAACGGGTTTTGTAAAGTGTTCCTCCTCTTTCCTTTCTTTCTTTTAAGTTTAATAAATATGTTTAAAAGTTTATCTACTTTGAAAATACATTTTAAGTAGGTACTTTCCTCGATCCGGTTGCTTCCAAGGAGTGTTATAAGGTTTTGAGCTTGTGGAAGGTAGATAGAAACTTGAAATAACTTTTTGGCAGAATTTTAATTTTTTTTTTCATTGACCTGTTATAACTTGTATAACAGTCATTGTATGAACTATAATAGTGACTTATGTACCTATTTAGTTTAATTAATCAGTTTTTTTTATTAGCTTTTAATAATTAATTTAAGTTTCCTCGTTCAAATTTAATTCCTTCATAAGATATATTTATTATTATATTACGTACGTTAACTGTATCTTTGCCGACTAATAAAAAGAAAGGTTATCCTTGTTCTGTGTTTCTTATTGTTTGTGATTTCTAAGGATCTAAATAAAACTCGTTAACTCAGAATCTCTCAGAACTTAACTCAGAATCAACATTACTGAGAAACGAACTCAACAGCTGGAAATTACATAAAAACTTACCTCCATACGCTGTCCTCTTCTCTGAAGGTAGATCTGATGTAGGCACATTCCTTGTTCACAACACTTCTCTCTTCGGCCGCTGTCCTTGCAGCCCTGATCTGCCTGATCAAGTCCCTGAGGCGGGTCGGAGTCGGCATCCGCACTGAAACCGGTGCGACTGTTACGGACGACACACACACATAGAAAGCATTGATCAGTGCATTTGTTAGTAGTGCATTTAGCTAAGGTATTGCCTGTCCAACAGAACGTAATAAAAATATATACAATGCTACTTAAACTTGTATTTCGCTTCTGGTATTCGATGCTTATGAGTGTCGTTATTCAAATTACTGGTTATAAAATTAATATTAAGTTCTATTGGATAGATTATTTATTATTAGTTGAAAGTTATTTTTGTTTACAAATTTAAGTTATTAGTGTTACTAAGGTCACTGAGATATTGTTAGCTTTTAACAAAATAGTTCTATTAAAGCAGAATGGAGTTAGAACTAATCCGATCTTATGAATATTGGAAAAAGTCTCAGTAGAATAAAAATTAAATTCCAAGATTATCTATATTCACTTATTTTTAAAACTTTGTCCAATAAATAAGAGAATCAATGATTACACAGGTCCAAAATTAGATTCACGGACACTTAAAAGTATTAATTTTGTAAATTATTTTTCAGGGGCTCCAGCTGGTTACATCTATCTACTAGTTTTAAAGGTTCAAATTATTTATTGATCAGAATTCAAATTTATTATAAACCGTATTGTATACAGGGAATAAACGAGTCAAGACAGTCATCTTTGAATATTAAACAGAAAGGCAAATTTCGAAGAGACATTGAAAAGACTTCAGTTACTAAAGTAGTACTTATGAAAGTTTAACTTCAGTTAGAGTAACTTCCACGCTTCGGAGTAGCAAATTTGTAACAATAGAGCCGCATTAAGTTGCCCAAAGTTTTGAGTTTCTTTAACAGGATTGATTCAGTAGGCTATTCAATTATGTCAATGTTTGTTCAGCCATATTTTATACTAGCAAAAAGGAAAACGTATAACTTATGTACTATTTTATTTACACATATTTGTCTTTCATGCCTACTTTACGAATTTATTTAAAGATTATTTCTGTATTAAATTTCTATTTGAATAACAGGATTCATAAATAATAACTACGCGTTTTCCTAATGAAGAGAACGAGTGACACTAAATAAATCAATATAGATAGATCAATAATGTCTATCAGTAGACTAAAACGTCCTGTTTCAGAACAGGATAATATTGCCAGTTGATGATTTTTATCCTGAGGACTAGAAACTGTCGTCTTTTATCCATAAGCACCTTTCAATAACATTTGGTTGACAGATAACGGCAAGAAAAGATAACATAGGTCTAAGAAGGTTCTCCAAAAATTTATGCCAGAATAGATCAGTAGGTTTGTCGAGCATTCATTGGATAACGGGTCGAAGTCCTGAGGAGGCTATTTGGACTGGGAACCTAATCACACTAACAGACAAGGGGGGTTACTATACATAAGAACGGATTAGTTATCTACATAAATTATACAGATAGAATAATGTTCTAGCGACTATTGTAAATAAGCAGACATAGATGACCACACTACGTAGTAAATACTTTTTTAGAATATTATTGTATCTTTGTTGCCAGTAACAATCGTAGTAAATGTCGACACTTTATTTAATTACTTACAAAGTTCTAGGAAGTTTGCCATAGGAAATTTATGTCCGTAACAAAACTAGTACATATTTCAACTAACATTAGATTTAAATTAAAAACCTACTTTAGACATTATTACAACACTACTGGGCTTAAAGCCAAGCTCTGGTGTAGATTATCATGCGAAAATTGGAGCTTACCTCGTTCTATTGCCTCATTTACCACCTGCTTTATGGTGGCAATATTAAAAGCCGGGTTAAACCTGGAACAATAACATAGTAAATGTATAATTCAATTTGCTAAACAAATCTGTTTGAAATAAGATCTTAAGTCTAGGTAATTGATCTTCACGCGCATGGTTTTTATACGCGTGAGTTCAACTATTACGCCTATTATTAATAATTTTTTCGTATAAAACCTCTCGGGACACCATAATCCTGGTGCCTAAATAAATAAATTGGCTGAAGAGTATTTATTTGTTTAACATTCCTCCTAAGATCCGGCAACCGGATTTCCGCTTGAAGAGAGCTGTTCCTGCCGCCCCCTAGGCCTCTACCACACAATACATTCATATAAACACTCACTGGAACATGGCGGCATTTCAAGGGTATACAGCGACACTTACCTATTCCTAGGAATATATGCAGTGTTGGTACTTATTTTTAAAGCTATGAACCAATTTTTCAGGAGTAATATTGTACAGAGCTGTACTATACTAAATAAATTATGTACCTATACTTTAGACTTCAGTGAATTTATAAATGTAAGGAAACTCGGTGACCTGCAAACTCTTGAATGCAAGATTGTCCATACTACTAAGCAACAGATATCGAAGGAACACGAAAGAACTCGCACGCAACAACTAGTTACATAAATTTGATAACAATAGTATAATCATTCTCTAAAGTGCCTTCAAGGTGTCAATTAGTGACTATTGATATCTCCATAAAGTATCATTCTTCAATTAGAATCAATTATCAAAGTATATCGAACAATGTGAAGTATAATGGTTGTCCAATTTACCTTAAATACTGAAATAGACTTCGAATGTGACCTTACATAATTTCATCACCATCATCATCATCAACAGCCTTTCACAATCCACTGCTGAATATAGGCCTCTCCTTAGCAAGGAGGTTTTGGCCTACTTTACCACTCTGGCCAGACGGGTTGGAATAGTGTTTGTTTCAAGTTTTCCTTCTCTCTGTAATGATGTTGTATTGCATACTTTGTTCCCTTAGTCGCGTTTTACGACACCCACAGAATGAATAGGGGGTGGTAACACTGTGTATTCTTAATCCGTCACTACACAGGCATAATTTGGTTTAACACCCAGCACAAAAATAGTCATATTATAAGTTTTATGTGTGTTTGTGTCATCGTAGCTTCATAACAAATGGACCGATTGTGATGTGGTTTTTTGTTGGAAATCAAATGTAATTGGGATGGTTTTTAGGTATAATTTGCGAAGATTATTAATATTAATATTAATAGCTCATTTTTTAGTTCATGAAGGATTTCACTAACTTGCACAACTATAATTGATTTGAAATTTTGTTTACTGTTACTTTAGTGATATTTCAATGACATGGTAAGCTTGACTT
The DNA here is from genome assembly GCA_949316085.1 of Hypercompe scribonia. Lineage (NCBI taxonomy): Eukaryota > Metazoa > Arthropoda > Insecta > Lepidoptera > Erebidae > Hypercompe > Hypercompe scribonia. The sequence continues at coordinate 4,435,918 of OX438972.1, read as the reverse complement.
GATGCTGCAGTCAAATCTTGGGTTAATACTGGTGTTGAGTGGTGTCCCACAAGTTCTAATTTGAGTTATTAAGGAACTTAAATAGAGGGTCTTGTTATAGTAACGTTAATAGTGTCTGTTGCTTCTAGATTAAAATTGATAATTATTTTATGAAAAAGTCATTGCCATTCATTTAGAAGGTTATCTAACTGGTTGGTAGTATGGAATGCTGCTGACTTAATGCTGGAACTGTCATTTCTCAGGAGAAAACTTAATGGTGATGAGAAAGTGAAATCTTAAAATAAGAGATCGAGATTTTAAGCACTTACTGAGACAGCAGTTTTTATTGGTTAAATACTCAATTTGTTTAATAATGCTGATCAATATTAAAGAGGATGATATACTTTTCTCATTATATTTACCTCTGTCTTTTATCTTTGTTCTCTATTAATTCAGTTTTTGTATGTCATTTATAATAGTTCACACAGACATAGACTTGGTAGACATAGGCTTCTCTTTAAAACGGTGACTTTGTTGAAACATACAAATATTTTTCTTGCATGCCATTAATCGGACCTATGCCCACTTAGTATTATTATAACATAACAAACATGGGTGTGCACCTTATTTTATGAACACACTCCATATAAACTTTTAATTCCAAAATAATTAGAGAAATTAGGGTCTCATTACTCACATATTATCATTGCATCAAAAAAAAAGAAAATTCTCTACACTCAATAATTAATAATTAATAATACTTAAATTGAAGCTATAAAATAAATTCTAACAACAACAACTACACAGATGTATTGGGCAAAGTTACATAGATTCCCAATTTCTAAATAGGTGGTCAAGAAATAAAAAGGGCAGGTAGCAAAAATTTGACCGAAGAACCTCCATGAAAGTTATAATGATCTCACACAGTACAAATGAACCTTTTAAGAGTAGAACAAATATTAGTCTATTGCCTGCCAATGCAGTTCAAGGAAGTCCTTTTTATGTCTCAAAGTCCCTGAAGACTGGGACTGGGACTCAGTTCTAATTATCATATCACTTTGATAAGCAATGTTATCTACTGAGGTTTCAAGGAAGATGAGATTATGTATCTAATCTTAAATTCTTCTTTGCCCCCATTCCAATGCATTTATATTAAGTTTGTATGTTTATTTGCCTCTGTGTAGTGACAGACTAAGAAGACAGACACACTGTCTTGACTAAGGGAGTAAATTATGTAGGAAAATGTCGCTGCAAAGAGAACGAAAACTTGGAAAACCTCCGTAGCAACATATCTGGCCAGCACATAAAATTATAAACTATTAGTTAACATTTTTTTAATGAAATTAAATAGCACTATTACTAAAAGTGTTCTGTTGTGTCATGTCTGCAATTATTACTTATGTAATAGAAGACTCCTCGATATTTAATTTACTTACAAAATATGACATACTTTTATTTTTAATGCAATAGCTTAAGCATTGTACTATTCTATTATTCATACTCAAAACAATTACCCATTAGACGTAGTAAATGTCTTAAACAATTGTAGCTATGATTGTATCATTGACTTTTAAACAGTGCACAAGGGCAGTTCTAAGAGGATACTCAGGTTAAATAAATAAATAATAAAATAATTTAAGTAGATAGTCATACAAATTTAAAGATTAGTCAATTCATCTTGAAATATTTTCAACAGTAACTTTAGAAGCACAGGAATCAAAACCATAGACTCAATCATAATTATCACATCAACAGACACTGCTGGAGATAAACTTCTACTCATAAAGGTGAAGAATTTGTTTATGGGTTGTAATTTATGTTATTATCATATTTTTATATGCCTTTTTATCGAGCTTGCTTGCACAAAAAAATAATTGTCTTTAACTCTAACCAGTACGGACTGATTACTTTAGATTAATTAATAACAATTTGTATTTTTATTACGAAAATAAGTTATTATTTATTATATTTCTTGTTAGTATACTTGAGCTAAACATTTTGGTTGCATTTATTTTACCTTCTTAATATAAAAAATATTTTCCAAGATATTTCCTCCCTTATGTTTTGTTATTTTCACCTGATTGTTTATTATATAATAAGAATAATAGCTACAGAAGTTTGGTAGACTGTATTTTATCTATAAACATGGATCATTGACTACTACTTATTAGTGTACTAAAAAGTATTTATTTATAACTATAGCTGCCTTTTAGTTAAATCACAATGTATAAATTTATCCTCAATACGCATAGGCAGCCCATTGATTGATCACAGAGAGTTAATATTTGGACAGAATTAATCTGAAACTTTAATAATTTAATTTTACATAAATATTACAGAATATTTACCCAGATTCCGAGCCGTTCATCTTGACGATTTATATCCTTTGATAAGTAATAACAGATGTTCTTGACAAAAGGTACACGATCACAGATAATCGTTTTTCACGGTGCCAGGTGCAAAGAACGGGAAGTAGAAACCAGTCAAAAGAAAAGTCACTCAAATACAAAACTATCACTTAAATACTCTTAAAATCATAACGTAAGCAACTAAAGAAGAATTTACACGTATTTAGTTGGCTCTACAAGCATTTTATTTCGTCACAAACCATAGAAATGCAAGAGAAATCGCACGCCACCTTTGACTAACTTCTGTCATATTTTCTCCTATAGTAACAACTCATACGCGGTATTTGTTCATTATTCCTACTTTCACTTTTACAGAAAAAATCTCTTATTAGAAAGATAAGACTTTATTACAATAATTACAAAGAAATAACACAATTGCCAGCTGACATTTCCGTGGTGCGTTGCAAGAAATTCAACATGGCTGCCGTGACTCGCACATGACGTTTACTTAATTTTGAATCACATAACTTTCGTACTATTTTATTATTACAAATATATATCTTTTATTCTATTATGAAAAAGCATTTTTTTAAAAAATCATCATATTTTAGACTAAAACAGAACACTTCAAAATTTTTTTTATTTAACAGTAACAAATTATAAATTCTGAACGAATGCTACGTGGAAACCTTTTTGGGAAAACGGAAATTTGTTTTTCATACTGTCCACGATTGATTAGTTTACATAGTCGTGAATATTTATTTACTTCGAAAATATTTATTAGTCGTCTGTATAAAAAGTAAATCAGCGGTTTGCCTTATAGACTTACCTACCTTCTGTTTTAATCCAGTGGCAATCCAATTGACACTGAATACACCAGTAAATTTTATAAAAGTTGATTATGAAATTACAATTTGTAGATCCTGAACGAATGCTATTAAAAAAACTTTTTGGAGAAAGTGAATTTGATTTTCTTATTGTTCACGATTGACTTGTTTACTTAGTGGTCTGAATACTCAATAACTTTGAAAATATTTTATTGGCCGTTATCATAATCGACGTACTGGTTAGTAAGTAGATTATGATAACGGCAAATTAATGAAACTTCAATAAGTAATTAATTGACTTCCTACTCACCTTCTGTTTTGTTCTGGCGGTAATACACTCCAATCAACTTCATACATAGGATAGGCCATGATTATAACACTTAATTAGTACACTTACAACAAATTAAAACTCTTTTAATAATAACATTTCACAAACTATGTCACAATATTTTACGAAGCCGAACAGTACAAACTATCTGCTGTTATCAGAAGTGCTTTATCATGTGCAGGTACTCCTCAAATATCCAGTCATAATCTCTTATCAACGTACAATAAATTTATCACTAAAAAAGGATAGCAATACAGCACTAGTTGCAGTAATATTTTATTGTTAAATGTCAATATTATATGTACACAACAATAGGCTCACGAGTCACATCTTTATCTTAATAGGAAAACTAATTATTATTCATTGCTTCAGTATCGGTAGTGTCGCTCGGTCGGGCGTAAGACATGTTATACACATAGCTGTTGTAGGTGTCGCCTTATAAGTTGTCTTCGTGATTGCGTGGTGGTCGATCAACGCTGTTTCTTTTTATGCAGTCTACCAGCCATCTGATACCTTCGTCTACTCCATCCCTGGGGAGAACAAGGAGTTTGTTAGGATAGTAAGACAAATTTGTCCTTAAATAAATGAGTTTTTGGATTTAGTGGATCTATTATTTTTATTACTTTCTACGGTACAATCGAGTTGCTGCGAAATTCTAGGTTAATAGATCGTCTTTCCTAATAACACGGCATCTTTAAGTGTAAGGTTGAAAATATATTCAGGTAATATTCGTACATTGCATAGTTAAGTGTCAAGGTGCATCAATAATATTCTAGTTACATAAGGTCGTAATATACAAATATATATAATATAATAATATACAGTCAAAATTATATGTAAATCAATAAAGTTGGTATACAAATGACTAACGTCATAAAAGAAAAATATTGTTAGCATTTCAATAATATTATCAGCATTGTTTGCATGAATGTGTTTACAATACGTATAAATATATGTAGGCAAACATAGACGTATTGGTCTTAGATTCTGACTGAAAACAGTGATAAGAAATTGAAGCCTTATAAATTAGTTAACATAAAACAGTTTATTTTAATTACTTTAAGTCGTGGTCAGTAAGCAACACATTCAATCAAACCAAACTTATTCATTTTAATAAATGCAATTATAGTCATTATTAAAAGGTAAAGTAACATAGTTATTACAGTCGAGGGATTGATACAGATTATTTTTCTTATAAGCGTTTTTATTTAAAAAACTAATCAATTAAACACTGTTGTCATTTAAATATTATTGTCACTTTGTACACTAATACACAGCTATCAACACAATATGGTGATGCGTAGATCCAAAACTCGTTCAATCTTTAAACAAGCAGAATGACCTCAAACTCAACAGATTGAAATGAATGAAAGGGAGTCATTCATTCTTTGATTTTCCGAAACACAATAAATTTGAGAAAGAATTGTGTATATCGGGTAGTTCTTGGTAGAAATACACGATAAATAAATTGGCAACACATCTCATTAATTAGAACACGCGCACCTGCCAGCTTTCAAACCTTACTGGTTAAACTGAGAGTCAATTCTTTTTACGCAGAATCTTCAAAAAATATTCTTTTGTCTTACATCTGTTTCATAAACATTATATACCTGTGGGTATCTGTTTAAACAAACCCTCCAGCGTCTAATGCTATGGATAATCAAATGATAGCATTCGTAACCAGAGTAGGCCTTGATTTCTTCGTAAGAAAATTTTAAACGCCATGTAAAATGTAGTCATACTTTCCCATTTGTGGTCAAGACAGGCAATAGACCCAGCCTAATCTCATGGCTTTATATACGCTTATCTAAACGTTAGATCTCAAATCTCCATCTTCTTAAACTATTAAGAGACCTGCTCATTGCTTTTCATTGTCATCGCAGTATTGTATTCCAGCAAGGAGAGGCGTACAGATGTCTTTTAAAGATCCCATGTCCTAAGTTCCGACCGGTATTCTTGGAGGTCACTTAGGTCGATTTCTGCCAAGCAATTGGCTGAAATGCTGATGATAATTATGAGTATTAGCAAGTGTTATCATGGTTTACTTTGGTATATTTTAATTAAGGCGCCTGTTGCATTCTAAAACAAAAATAATTGCAAATTCAAAATAAAAATAATGAGGAATATAGTAACAAATATTAGATAGCAATGGTAGAATAATCACATGGCAAGTATTATTATTGTTTTACAGCGACTGTCCACCACATTTTAAAAGTTTATGAAAAAAAGCAACGGTAGCAATGATTAGTTACATAGGCACTTGAACTAGGCACTTAAAAATAAAAAATGTAAAAATAAAATTAGTAAATGTTTAAGAATCTTTCAGAGAAGTCATAAGTAACTTACGTTTTTTGACGACCGGCGCACCTACTTTACAAAAAAGGGATTTTGCACTTGTCAAGTGGCACTACCGTTATAAATAGTGATGTAGAAAATTAATTGTTACCAGCAAAACGCTATAAAAGATGCAGAAATTTGTTATTCCTTAATGTTTATTACCAATTACTGTATGCTATTCATTTACGAAGAAAAATCGTCAAATCAAAAAAAGGTCAAAAAAAGGTCAAAAAAAGAAAACTCATCAAATCACATAATTCTGATACTTGAGTTTGATTATGTCAATAACTAATATTATGTAGTCAATATCCATATTACTGACTGCAGTGAGCTTCTTCATTGGTTATGGTTAATGATGACCAACGAGACAACGACGATTAAATATACCCGATCCTGATTGGTGCTTGCAGTTTTTAAATATAATTTAATTTAAACACTAGTATTTAAATTTATTCAGTGACACTCACAAATTATGTTGCTATCTATGTTTAAATTTTCAATCATTTAGTTTTAATGAATAGAGTGTAATTCATATAATAACCATTTTAAATAGTTTGCTAAACCAGTAAGTTAATATTAAACATTTCAAAGTACATATGAATTGATTGTTTTTTTTTTCTTAGTTATAGTAAAATATCTATATGTTATACCCTGTTAGAGCTGAAATAGCCATAAGCATAATATCCCTTGCACCAATAAGGTGTGCATTCTGATTAAATATAGGTTTCACAGTGTGGACGCCCATACAGTCTGGAATGTCTTGTTTATTGGCTAGCACCAAGAGCGGAACCCCGGACAGATGTTCCGATGCTATCATTCTGTCTGGAACAAAGATAAAATATTATGGTGAGTTGGTCATTTCTAAGACCTCATTTGGTCTTGCCAATTTGATAATCAGTAGTATTTTATGGCAAGGAAGGTACTTGTCTATTTAATTTGTATCTGAATTATTTTAATCAAGACACAAGACAAGACAAATAATTATACAAATAATCGTAACAAAAGCTTATTTGATACAAAAAGTTTTCACATTGATTCCTAATGATACAAAAGAAAATTGTCAGTAAACAATAAGCTACATATAATTTAGTAAGTTATTATACTAAAATACAAATAACCAGTATTGTAGCATAATAGAATGGTTTTAAACACAACCTACAAGGAGCCCTATCAAAACATATGTAGGCTAAACAAATATTTGTCATTTATTTATATATCATATCTGTAATGTGTTTCTAACACCTATAGCAGTGTTTAGATACTGTTCAGTGGATAACATAGATCATACTTTAAAAAAAAAATATAACTAAGGTGGCAAGCAAGTATTTCAGTGGATATTCTGTAATACTTTCTGTTTTAAGATTTTAAAGTCAATGCAGTATATACCCTGAAGTAGATGTAAAATATAGTTTAGATTAGAAGAATACTTGGGTAAGCCTAAGTATCTTGCTATGCTTTGTCCACCATTAGACATCTTTCAGCTCTGATGATGATGTTGGTATAATAGTTTTAAAAAATCTATATATTGTATTAGGTTTAGTTTAAAAAATTGCCACTGTCTATAATTCACCAGAATTTTATAGTTTCTGTACAACAGTTATCTATAAGATAATCTAGACGACTAGATAATATGATAAGATTCACACTTGTATACTAAAATGATTCAACTTCAATGGCAACATTTAGTTAAAATTTACTTTTTTACTTAAAATTTCTTATTATTTTTGAAGATTACTAGGCACAGTAACAGTTTATGACTATGCTTTGAATATACTAGTACATAGTAACTCTGAGGTGGCATATGTTTTTTAGTTGGTTTAAGTTTAACATAATTTTGCTGCTGTACCCCCACCATTAATTGTAGCCACCAGAGATGGGCTGATCCTGTCACTTTCCTGTCAAAATTTGTATTGAATAGCAGATGGTTGGTGCTTTTTGGAGGAGGCTTTCCTTCAACAGCTGACGGCAATAGGCTGATGATGGTGATGTAAAATTTACAACATTCTCTTTAAAAACATATAATTACTAACCAAAAGTTTCTTTCGACTCTGAAATTCGTTCTCTGTCCGATGAGTCTACTATGTATATGACAGCGTGACATTCAGCATAATACTGAAATTAAAAGAAATTTTAATTAGTATGTTATATGTGTTTTTATTGTCCTGAGTGGTGTGTAATAGGGGAAGTTATGTGTAGCAGAGGACTGTAATAACCTTAAGGCTCTACATATCTACATTATAATTATGATTTTGATTATTTTAAGGTAACTTAGTGGGACTCGGTGTGGTGACAGATTAAGAATATGGAGTATTTTGTCGGTTTTGTAAGAGTTTACTCAAGGAGCTATAGCTACTGTACAGGATAACAACACTGTAAAAAGAGGAAAAATGTGAAACTAAGCTTTTGTCAACCCATCTCGCCAGCACGGAATACTAAGTTAAAACCTCAGCTGTTGATAATGATCATGAGAATAAAGATATAGATAATAAAATTAGTGGGAGATGAGCTGTCTGCTGTCTTTTTAAAAAGTCATTAACCCTCAAATGTATAACTCTTCATTTTTAGTTGAAAGTAATAAAATGACTGACTTTTTTATGATTCAATTACTTCCAAGTAATTAACCCAAATTCTTTCAAATTTAAGTCAACTTTATAACATTTCCTCTACTTAATTTAATTAACTATTATGGCCTTTCACTAAAGTTGCCAAATTGACTTTGGAAATACGTTGTAATAAATGATATCCAAAACACATTGATTTGTAAAAGTACTTTTTAACTTCAGATTGGTGGAACCTAATACTAAGAGTTCATAACTCTTTAGTTGTGAAAAATCTATTGTATTTATAAGTAAATACCTTGTCCCATAATGATTGTAGCTCTTGCTGTCCGCCAAGGTCCCAAAAATTGAGTCTTACTCCATCTACGTCTATTTTGCCTATGTTTAAACCAACTGTGGTCGTTATTCTATTAGGATTCATAGCTTTATATTTTTTCGTAAATTTTGTTTTAGTAGCCTCCAGATACGTCTGAAAAATTTCATTATCATTCCAAAATCTTAAACTAATGTAAATAAAATACAAGAAACGCAATACAAAGAAAATAATACCGTTTTGCCAGCATTGTCAAGTCCTAATATAAGTACACAGTATTCGTCTTTTTGAACTAGGTATTTATAAAAACCATGCAGTAATGTGTACATTTTACAACATTTTCTGAGGTATAATATCAAAATACCAAAAATAAATTTACAAGTTTTACAACTCAAAATAAGTAAACGTCACTATGTCACATCCCCTGCGAAACATTAGTCAATTATTTATTACTTTTTGGGCATTACTCTTCTTTCTCTTTCTAAATTCCTTTAGTTTTTGAAGCTTTGCTTTAAGACCAAAGCTTCAAATATTGTTTTAAACTGGTTAAAGGAACGTTGTACAAAAATGTCAGTTTAGCACTTAGAGAACATTTTAAATAAATAACCTATAGAAACAACTTTATTATGTCATTGGACTGTGAATTTGTAAAATCAAAAGAAGGAAATAGGCGTTTTGAATGATTATTTTTATTATAATTTTCTTATATATTTTATTGATCTGGTCTGACTTTATCACGACATGATCGTCCATTCTATATGAAATTAATTATGACTATTGTTGCAAATTATGCTACCTATTTGTTAATGAATAAATACTTCTTTTTACAAAACAAGTAGTAGAGCCAAGCCAATTTCAGGAAGGATAGGCCGGTTCGACTGAGGCTGTACCTCCCCTTTTACAGAAGATCAACCTAAAGCAACAGCATCCGTGCTGTCGTGTTGTGTTGATGTGTGTGAGACTGGAAGCCCAGGATGCACGAGTGACAGTTACCGTTGTAAGTGTGTGAACCTTATACTGCCATGAGGACTGTAATTTCAACCATCTCACTTAGTGTGGGTCACCATCAGCAGTGTCTGCATTCACAATAAGTATGGTGACCACAACTCTTGGATTGGATTTATGCTTTCCATCAGGCAGAGTAGAGTCGCTTTGGCAGGCTCTTAAAATATTATTAAAAAAAAAACAGATATAAACAATTTTCTAAATGTCATTATTGTCACAAAGTGTCAGTCATACTAAAATATGTAGTTGTATTACCTCTGACACTAGCAAAATTGTGGTTACATTACACCACAAAGTCACTAATCAAAAGTTAAATTACACTCTTATTAACACGGTAAAAGCTAAGCGGTCAATAAAAGTATTGAATGATTATTTCAAGGCAATTTCCATACTCAAGACACTAAAAATTATCCTTCATCAATTAGCTATTCTCTAACTAACAGTGAGAAAGATGGCTCCGAAAGGAAAAAAATTGAATGATAAATCATCAACCGCAACCACCACATCCTCATGTTACACAGATCCACCTCGATTTCTAAACTTTTCTGTAAGACTTGAGGGAGATCCTGGCGCTGAGTTTATATTTCTAACAATATTTGATGGTGCCATAATTTTCGAAGGAAAATGGGCAGATAAGGCTGAATTTGAAATGGAAACTATGCTACTGAACCTAAATGATGCGGGTATACAAGCATTAATCTTATCGAGCCCTATTATTTTTCTATTACGTGCAGTTGCCGCTAAAGGTGGTAAACAAGACTCAGATCCTCTATTCCATACTGACAACCGGGCTGGTGGGACTGTAGATTTATTACCCCTTCTTATAGGTGAAGAAGAAGTATTTACGACTGTACATCTAGTGTCTATGAAAACGGGAGAATTTATTGGGTGTCAGGTTATAGTACATGCTGTTTCACCAGGCAAATCGGACAGTCCACTAATTCCTTTGCAACTTACCATGATATCAGCAAACTGTATGCCTTTAGCTAAAGAAGGTACCGATTATATAAGTGCTATAGGGTTAACTGATTTAGTAAAACCGCATGGTTTACAATTTTACCAGACTTTTAGTCATCCTGAAGCTAAGAAAGTGGTTTGGGCTACAGCTAGTCGAATTGGTCAAAGCGCAAATACTGCATTTAGCATTTCTGAAGAGGATCGATTTGTTCCTCCAGATTTTGAAATTAAATCTAATATACATTGCCGTTCATTTTATTGGAACGCCCTAAATCGAGTTTTAGTTGAACCTGATGAATTACTGAAAAGATTATCTTCGCCATTTCTAATTGATGTAGCAGGTGTACCAAAAGCAGGAAAACCAGAGACGAGGGGACGCTTTATAGGATGGGTTGATGCAGGTGTCCTTTTAATACCAGGAACTTTTGGTGTTACAGTATGCACTAAATTATTTCTTTATAATGAAATTCAAGCCGAACAAGGCGGTGGTGGCATACTTAGTCTTCCTCCGTCAAGCGCTAAAGGAGTAAGTGCACGTGAAAACGAAGCAGTATTAGATGAAAGTGGTCATAACGCTTATGTAGTAATCAGGTTTGACTTAATTGAGCCCATAGTTCCAAAAGTTACATTAGATTACCTTTACGATTCTATAGGATTCAGTCCACCTGTTGGACCTGGTTGGGCTGTCGAGACATTAGACATTGAAGAAAAACCATATGATCCTTTTGTTGACGTCGGGGTTATAAAAAGGGAAAGTGGTGCTTTGAAAGTCCATAGAGAATTGAGTAAGATAACTTGTGCAGGTGGGATACAGATACCGATGCAAAGCATAAAAAGAACAGCTGCTCATCGTTTATTAATGCGAATAAGAACAATGATTAAGAATTTTCCGCCTGGTGATTGTTCTTATCTCGATTGGCAAGACACAGTAACAGGACACCATGCTGCAAGTCGAAGAGCAGTAACTGCTTCCTTTGCTTCCCAACCACCACGACCATGTCTACCAGAGCGTTTTGCAGCAGCTAGAGCTCGTATAGCTGGAGACGATAGACTTGCTGAAAAATATGTACAAATGAATCTTAAAGTTGCTGGGAGCCATCCACGATCATTGATCTGTAAAATTTTACGTTGTTTAGAAGAGCGAAACGATCTGGATGCTAAGAACTATTTAGTTGAAGCTTTAAATAGCTCGACTAGAAATAGGTTTCTTTTGTGGATTTTAGGTGCTCAAGAATTTGATAAAGGAGAAGAAGAAGCAATAATAGCGGGAAATGCGTTTCAGATTGCTGTCACAGGTGATAGCTCAGATGGGACTATTAATGCCATAGCATACGCTGGTTTACATGCTTTTTATCATGCTAATGGCAATATGTATGGTGCCCATGTATCAGCATGCAAAATGAGAAAATGTTATAAATTACCCAATGAATGGGAAAAAGTTTTAAACCGTTGGAGTAAGACCAGTGGTGAAGAAGAAGTTTTTTGGACTCCTACAATCATTTCAACCGATAATCCTATGTTGATTGCAGCTGCAATGTTTCTGTGTCTGCGATGCTATAAATTATGCGAAAGAATTCTAGAATGTGTTGAGAGTAACTGTGCTACTTGCGGTAGCAATATGCATCACCATCCGCAATGTGCCGATGTCTATTATTTGAAAGCAGCATTGTTTATTTTAAGACATCAGCTACAGCACGCCGTAGATGTTACTCAGCAAAGCATTAAGAAATTTGGTCCTACTTCTTTAATGTCCCAAATGCGTGTGACTTGCCTATCTTGTCTCAATAAATGGAATTCGGAATGCGAAAATGCTTTCAAAGAAGCAGAAAAAGCAGGCTCGACACCTTGTCCATCAGTTTTGTATAAAGCTGCTTTTAATAGATTTAAAGTAGATCCAAAAGAGTCTTTGCAAAGAGCTGCTCTCGTGCATAAGTTAGCTCCGTCAGGCCATACAGCACTGCTCCTTGGGAGAATTTATGCTAAATTGGATGAAGATGATCTTGCTGAACGCTGGTGCGCGGTTGCGGTTAAAGTTGAGCCTTTGCTAGCAGATGCCTGGGCAATGTTAGCTCTATTAGCAATGTACCAGAGGGATTTTGACAAAGCTCGAATTATGTTGCGCACAGCGAAACAGGCTGGTCCTATTAGCTCAGATATCGATAAAGATTTGAAAAAAGTTACGGCAATGGTACAGTTAGACCTCTTGCCAGATTCACTTGTCAAAAATTTGTGCATGGAGAATAAATACGATTAATCAAATTGATCTATTTAATTATGTTAATGTATTATTAATACTTTTATTAACTATTTTTACATTTTATTATTTGTTTTAAATTGTTTTGGCACCACCTTCTAATGTATTGGTTTATCCAACTCTGGTTCGTAAACAGTAGACTTTGCAAAACAGATTTTACAAATCTTCGAATCTATTATGAAGAATATTGAACTTTGCGCGGCTGTGTGTGATTCCCAGTGATGTTTTACTTTTCTGTCATTGATTACTCAGACAGTTGCTTTTTTCTAATTGAGCCAGCGAAATCGATTACTCTGCCTGATGAAAGCAAAAGTAGAATCCAAGAGTGGTGGTCACCATCCTCATTGCAAATGCAGACAATGCTGCATGGTGACCCACTCTATTATGGCCTAATGGGATACTGCTACACACTCCGTTTAAAAGAACCAGGAGCGCGTGTTGTTTGAAACTGAAAATTTTACAAAGCCTCCATTGCTTGTTAAGAAATAAGACTTTACTAGTCTTATTTCTATTCTATAGATGTGTCTTGTCCTTTTGTGATACTGTTGTCTAAAGTCTTTATTATTAACCGAAATGTAAAGGATAAAATGTTTGTGAATATAGCAAAAGATGGAGAGCGTCTAGCGCTTATTATATTAGATCTGATTACTCGGTAATAAAATTATAATATTTTTTTTTATGAATGTAGTAAAAGCTTGTTCTAAAGCTTGACAAAGCTTATATGTCTAAATAACATGACGATAAATGTGGTCTCTATCCTTGTCGTCGTGTTTTTATAATAAATTAGTCGTTACGAGGTGTAGTTTAAAAGAGTAACTACGGGAAGAAATTCTTACCATGAATTATTCTTTAAAAGCTTCTTTCATTTGTTATTGAATAGGTATGATATGAAATTTAAAAAAACTGAGTAACTGACAATTACATTTTAGAATCAGTTTCATCTCAATATTTCATAATATCTAAAGAACCGTAATGCTCAAAGGTAATCATGACACGTGTTTCGGGTCGCACTGTTTAACTCTTATGCAATTATCTAATTTAAGAAGTTAAAGTACTTAAACTATGATACCTTTCGCAATTAAGTCTGTGTGGTGACGGATTAAGAATACAGTGTGTCACCATATCTATTCATCTCATGGGTCTCGTAATAAGCGACTAAGAGAACAAACTACACAGTGTAACAAAGAGAAAGAAAACTTGAAACAAACTCCTTCCGGCCAAAACTTCCTTTCTAAGGAGAGGCCGATGTCCAGCAATGGACTGTGTAAGGCTGTAGATGTGATGTGATGATGGCACCTTTTTCAGAATTTCTGAAATACTGTTTTTATATAACCTTCCTCCGTGATATGATCCTTCCTTCAAACCTTCAAAAGTGAGGTTTGAGTTGGCTTTAAGTCTATTATGTATACAATAAATTGACTTTTTTACATGAAGCGACTACCATCAGATCACTACACAAGTACCAGGCAACATCGAAGTTCAATAGAAAATAGTAATTAGTTGTAGTAGACAACTTTGTAGGATTTCTTAGAGCTCCAACTATCCGTAAGGGTTGTCACAGATTTCGTAAGTCAACCGGGACCGACAGCTCAATGGGCTCTCCGAGGCAGGAAAGAATCAAAATTCTCGTATGTTAAGAATGGTCACCCATTCATATACTGAACTGACGAGGATTGCTTAACTTTGCAATGTGTGTACCTACTCGGTTAGTATTTACATAATCTGAGTTGAGAAAATAAATGAATGGTGTTTAAAAATAAAGCCATTTTGCAGTAAGGAAATCGTTTATGATTTACTAATAAGATATGCATTATTGTAATTCACTAAACACCATGGTGGAGGATATGTATTTTGCTACACTATGATGGCAAATAGACACATGTCATATCCATCATTCGTAGTAGTGACCATTGCTTGTAGCTGCTTACATCATAAGAAATAAAATTGGTAATACATCATGTCCTATCACAGTTATTATCTAGATATTTAAAGATTTATCAAAATATATAAGGAAAATACATTTGATTATTTTTTTTGAGGAAGTTTTTATGATATTTTTAGATTTCAATGCCATCTTGATAACCATCGTGATTGTGTGAAGAGAAAAGACCTGTAGATGATTTTCTTCGTAGTAATTAAAATAATAGCCTGGGTTATATAGGGTGGGCCACGAATTAGTTAAAATTTGAAAAATCGTAAAAAAAATCACTTGATATTTTATAAAAATTGTTTCTTTACAAGAAAGCTTATTAGTCGGCATTTATTTTTTAAAAGTTAAAGAAAATCTGCACGTTGGACTCTTCTAAGCGAGCACCGAAATTTTCAAGTACTTGTAGCCAAAGAGAACGCGAGATCGCCGACATCTCTTCGTTGATTTTTCTTTTAGTTGATGTAGTGTATTTGGTTTATTGATGTAGACACGATTCTTCAAATTACCCCATAAAAAGAAGTCTGCTGGGGATAGATCAGAACTTCTGGGTGGCCTATCTAATATCGCCTCGTCTGGAAATTAGCTTTTCCGGAAACATGTCTTTGACCAGTAGGCAGGGACTGATTGAATATCTGACAAGTGGCTCCATTTTGTTGAAACCATGTGTTACGATTTTAGCCAGCAAATGCCAGTAGCATCGGTCCCAAGAACTAACGTAACATGTTTGCGCGGAATGTTAGATTCAAATGATAACGAATTCTTGGCCCAACCTACATAACGAACATCGTTTACTTAAATTTAAGCCGTTTGTCAGAGGCCGAGATTACGACCAGTGCAACCTGGTCAAAACGTCAGACAATTCAACTTAATACCTGGGACCTGAAATAAAATGGTCCGTGTCCTTTTCAGAATCCGGTAGTTGGGGTTCTTTTTGGTGGCTCCGCTACTTACTCCTGACTCCTGCATGCTGTAGGAACCGGAGATCCGAAGAGATTTGCCACTGCCAAAGAAATTAGACTAAATTCCTTTCAGTTACAACGACGACCAACTTCGCCATATGTCATTCTCAACAGATTAAAAAAAAACTAAACATGCAAAAAGTACAGGTATACTAGATAAATATACAGATACACACATATGATCACGTTTTTTGCTCCGAACATTTAGATAGAGGTGTATTAAATGTCACAACCTGGAGACTAAAAATTTTGTCTTTTATACGTAATAGGGGTCAAATGTTATAGCCCTAAACTGGAGACATCATCAACAGCGTATAACAATCTATTGCCGAACATACGTTATTATGTTGACACTTAGTCACCTTTTACTAAACCCATGGGACGAATAGGGGTTATTGTGGGTGGTGACATTCCGTATTCTTAATCCGTCATTACATGGACACGGAAATATAGATAAATAACACTATTTATACACCAGGGCTTACAAACATTATTTAGTAATAAAACTAACAACAAATATAATTTACAAGAGCGGCTTTATTGCTCATAGCAATTCTTCCAGGCAACTTTTGATGGACTGGTTTCATTTTAAGCTGGTGCTAGGTATATAAGAGTAAAAGTGCTTAAGGCCTTTACCTACATAATATTTATATTTTTCAAATACACTCTACTAATCTAATAAATAATTATATAAAATATTACATATAATTTATAGAAATTTTGATCTACTTACATATTTACATTAATTTCCAACTATGAAACGTTTAGTTTAGAATGTGCACGTAAAAAAAATTGGTAAGGCATTCCATGAACGTACAGTTTCTACGGAATATATCTATTTCTAAATAAACAAACGTATACATTTCAGGGTACACTACATTCGGAAACAGAGCAAATAATCATTTTCACTACACAATGTTCGTCCTAAAAGGAAATCAAACTACAATAGTTGACTTAGCAGTTAGTATTGTTATCGACTAGACTAGACAAACAGGTACAACCAGAGAAATAGTTTTAAATTTTTTAAAGCTTGCATAGACTTCTGAATCGCTCTCTAAATCGAATTAGCCTTTTTTTAATTTCCCAACTTTGAAACGTATTACATAATCCTGTACAAATGACCAGGTTTCTATATCCACGGTTTTACAGAACGTGTCCACGAATAACAACCTTATACTCTGGTTATATAATGCAGCAGGAAAAATCATTTCACACTTTATTTACTCATTGTTGTAAGTGCTGTGTGTTAAAGTCTACCGCATTTCATCGTATCCTCTTGACGAATCTAATGACGACGAATGTTTATCACATTTTTCTCCTAATTGAGGTAAACGAGAAGACGATACATCATCAGACTTTTTTTTTTTTTTTTTAACGTGTGGAAACCCCCTCGGGCCGTCACCCCACCGGGGTTTACGGCGAGGTGGTGTGTCGGAATCGGACCGACTAAAACCACACGGTGTGCCACTCTGCGCCTGACATAGGAGGGATCCGGGAACAGCTGTTATTACGACATCCAGATCCCTCCTAGCGCCTGCCCGCTACCGTGGGCACCATCTGCGGATAAACTCTCCTTTTAGGCGACGTACGGCACACGCGGACGTCGCCTCCTCGCGGCTGGCCATTATAGCGGATGGAGGGGAAAACCCGTCCCGTCCACCCGCGGCCACACTCAAGGCGGCATGAGGCGCTGGTACGCGCGCCTCCGCCGCCCGGTTCGCCGGCGGCGAATTGGGTCCGAATGGATATCGTCCTCCCGGGCCTTCTCCGCCGCCTCCTTCCGCGAAATTACGTCTTCGCAGAAGGTTGCGACCGCGGTAAAACAACTGTCGCTACCGACCATGGAGCGTATGACGGCCGGTAGCGAGAGATCTCCTCCAATAACTGCAGTGAGGACCCCACGCTGCGCCGCCCAGGCGGAACAAACCGCCAGCGTGTGCTGAGCCGAGTCCTCACTGCAGTCGCAGTGGTGACAGGCGGGACTCAATTCCCTCCTGGCGACCGAGTGCAGATACTTCCCGAAGCAACCGTGCCCGGAAAGAATCTGCGTCAGTCGGAAGGAAAGGGTCCCGTGCTGCCGCCCTGCCCACTCGGCGATGACCGGCTGGAGAGCCTCTACGGCGGCAAAGCCAGCACGTGGAGCCTCCAGTCGGGACGACCAACGAACCATCGTGGCTCGACGAGCGGCCTCTCGCCACTCGCGTATCTCTTCGGGTGGGGGCCGAATGCCGGTACCCACCCGGAAGTCTGCCGTTCGCCGATAAACTTCGGCGAGCACTTCCGCCTCCAAATCCCACGGGGGAGTTCCGGCTAAGGCGCACGCCGCGTCCGTCGATACAGTGCGGTAACCACGTATGGCTCTAACCGCCAATATCCTCTGAGGACGCCAGAGGCGAGCCCTATTGTGGACGGTCAGAGCCGCCGCCCACACCGGTGCACCATACAGCGCCATTGACCGAACAACCCCCGTATATAGACGTCTCGTCGCGACGCTGGCTCCACCCAAATTGGGCAAAAGTCGCCCAAGGGCAGAAGCAGCGCCGACCAGCTTTGGAGAAAGCTGTCGGAAGTGCTCGTCGAAGAGCCACCTGCCGTCAAGGATCAGGCCCAGATACTTCATCTGGGCCTGAACCGGTACGAGGACCGAATTGACTACAATGGAGGCGCCAGAGGGTGGACCACGACGGGGCCCATGGAACAAAAGGGCCTCCGTCTTGTCCAGGGCCACCCGTAAACCCAGCGCCTCAATACGCCTGACCACCAGAGAAACTCCCACGGTGGCTAGGCGCGCCACCTCTTGAAAGTTCGCTCCCCGGGCCGTGACCAATGTGTCATCGGCGTAACAAATTACGCCCAGCCCGGAGGGGAGGCGACCTCGAAGGGCCCAGTCGTATCCCATGTTCCACAGGAGTGGTCCGAGGACAGACCCCTGCGGAACACCGCACGACATGAGCCGCCGCCTCAGAACACCGTCTCGGTCCTCGTACATGACGGTACGCTCCTCAAGATAGTCTGCCACAAGCCGCCTCAGGTACTCTGGCACCCCGTGGTAGTGGAGTGCTTCCCTGATGTAGCTAAATGGCAGACTATTAAATGCGTTGGCGATGTCCAACGACACCGCCAACAGCACGCCGCCACAGCTCACCGCCTCTTCGGTAACGGCCCTCAGGCGCAGCACGGCATCGACCGTCGATCGCCCCGCCCGAAAACTAAATTGGGCGTCCGATAGATCGGGGCCCACCTTGCAGAGGTGCCGGACGATGCGGGCAGAGAGTATCCTCTCAAACAGTTTACCCGCCTCGTCCAGCAACACGATGGGCCTATAGGCCACTACCGAATCGGCAGGCCGTCCCGGCTTCCGTAATAGGACCAGCTTCCCACTTTTCCAGCACTCAGGGAAGCGTCCTGACGCCAAGCTAGCATCCAGGACCTCCCTGAGTCGGTCCGACATGTGCTCGAGGGCTCGGGCCAGCACTCGGACAGGTATCCCGTCTGGCCCGGGGGCGGTGTTCTTAGAGCGGATCCGTAGAACAACCGCCCCTACCTCCGATTCCCTGACGGGTGGCACATTTTCCTCGTTGTTCCCCCCGTCGTCTCCGACCATGAAGGCCATCGACGGGGGTGTGTGTTCCACCCGCTGCGGGAAAAGGCCCTCGACCACTTCCCGCAGGAAGCTGGGCTGGAGAGTCTGTGTAAGGGGGGGGCCCGACGTGCGGAGCTTTTGTCGCGCCGCACGATATGTGCGACCCCAGGGGTCACGATCGAGACCCTCCAGCATCTCCTTACGCTTAATTTCTTTGGCGCGGCTGATGGCCAGCTTCAGAGTTTTCCGCGCCTCTCGGTACTCCTCATGAAGCTGGTCCTCTTCGCCTTCTTCGCGGTGTCGCCGCCGACTACGGGTGTAGGACCTCCGGGCACGAGTACAGGCCGCACGGAGGTCCGCCAACTCCTGGGACCACCAGTAAACCTCCTTCCGTGGAGGCCGACAACCTCGTATGCGGGGCATGGCCGTATCGCAGATCTGCGTAACCGCATCGCGGAAGCGACCAGCCCCCATGTCAACCTCCTCGGCCGGGGCCTGCGGAGACAGCCAAGAGTGAATAATGGCCGCCTCCTCTAGTAGGTCCCTATTTAGTTTGGCTACAGCCCACCGCGGAAAGCGAGAAGAACGCCGCGCCGCGTGACCCCTACTGGGGTCCTGGGTCCGGGAGAGCTCAAATCGGATGTAGAGGTGATCCGAGAGCGTCTCAACCTCTTCCAGGACGCGCCAGTTCCTTACTCGTGCGGCGAGGGCAGGGGTAGCGAATGAAAGGTCCACTATCGACCCTCCCTGCTGTCGCACGCACGTGTTGGTGGAGCCTCTGTTTAATAAGCAGAGGGCCACCGAGGCCGCCCACTCCTCTACGGCCTCGCCCCTGGCATCCGTCCTGGGGGAACCCCACGCAATGGATTTGGCGTTGAAGTCCCCCAGCACTAAGACGTGCCCAGACGTTAGTCGCCGCATCGAGGTTTCCAAGTTGTTAAGGAACACCTCGAAGTCGCTCAAACTCCGGTTGGGGGAGAAGTATACACCGTATACGGTGATCCCCCCCCACTCAGCAGCAACATATCCAGTGCCCTTGTCTCTTAGCGACAAGGGCGGGGAATGAGCCGCCGTGGAGCCGACGACTGCCACAGAACCGTCCCGGTCACCCAACCAATTTGGACGGGGAGGAACATAATAAGGCTCCGCGGCTACGGCAACGTCGATCGACCACTGTGCCATGGTTTGCAGGAAGAGGTCCTGTGCCGCGGCACAGTGGTTCAGGTTCGTCTGGACAAGGAGGTTGGAGACTTGGTCCATTACTGAACTGTCTCCACAACCTCCTCCATGGGCGACGATGCTGACGTGCGAACAGTATCGGAGGCAGCCCGGGTCGACTGGCTAGCCCCCTATACCTGTCGAGAATCGCGGGGAGGGTTGCACCCCACCTGCCCCATCTGGTGATTGGCGGGCTTGTTACCCGCCGCACACACTGGGCAGTGAGGGGCGGCAGAACACACTGCCGCCTTATGCCCCGGTCGACCGCAGCGGAAGCATAGTCCGCTGCAGTCAAAACGACTTACGCACTTGGCGCGTGTGTGCCCCGATGTCAGACATTTATTGCATCTCATCGGTCTCGCCGCCAGGACTGTGATCCTAGCGCTCACGAAACCGATGAGCAGTCTACCGGCGTCGCCCAAAATTTTGGCTGACGCTACGGGACAGCTGACCCACACTGCGCCAAGCCCTCCTGGACCGGGGCGGATGGAGCCGACCCTAATGTTGTCCGCGTTGCACCCTGTCTTCTCTCTTACTGCAACGCGGACATCCTCGGCCGTTATGGAGTCGTCCAGGCCCGAGATGCGCAACTCTGCACATTTGGTAGGCCTGGCGATCTTCACACCATCCGTGGCTGCAAACATGCCCCGCAACTTCTCGGCAAAGGCATCTGCCGTTTTTGCGCCTTCGGCTCCAGGGAACTCGAGCACTCGAGCTCCTGTCTGAGCAAGACGCAACCTGACTCCTACCGTCCCCGTGTCACCGGCGAGGCCAGCCCGGGCCCTCTGAAATATGGCCGCGTAGGACAGTCCACCGCTAGCCGTCTCCGGTGACACCGTGACCACCACCGCCGCGGTTTTGGGTACCTGCAGCTTGCGCGGCTTCTTTGTAGGGGCCACTACCACCGATGACGACTGCGGGGTAGAGGCTGCTTTATGAGCTGCCTTTTTACCCCGCTTTCGGGACTTAGCCCCGCCGACTATCTGCCAACCATCTTTGGATGGGGCAGATGCGGAGGGGGCAGGTGTAGTGGTGCCAGATACCTGTTGGAGTGGGGAGCGGAGGATATTCTGCTCCAGCCTTTACCACTTTTTTAGGCCCAGATTTCGATGCAGCCGTCTTGGTTATTACCCCGACCGCCTGTCGTGCCCTCGGAATGGCTACAGGAGCAGCCGACAGCGACGCCGCCGCCGCATAGGACACACGACCGCCCACAACTGGCAGCGATGTTGGCACTGATGTGACCTTTGGTCTATGGGCTCCGAGCGGCGGCCGGACAACAGGGGCCGGAGGCAATCTTGCCTCTAGGCCAGCAAGACGGCCGTCCATCATGCGCCACACAGCGTCGGTAATTTGGCGCAATTGGGCGTCAGCGATGGCACCAATATTGGGAGACGGAGCAGGCTGAGACGGGGACGAGGCCGGATCCTCTGCCGGACGATGCGCCCGGAATTGGGCGAACTGAGCGCTAAGCTCAGCCACTTGCCCGGTCAGGCGGTCGTTGGCTGCCTGGAGACGAGCTACGTCCCCCATGAGGTCTTCCACGACTCCAGCTATGGCAGAGGAGGAGTCCTTAAGAGCTCTTACGAAAGAACTCTTAAGGTTCCTGGATTTAGTGGCCACTTTTTGGATTATGGCCACCCCCATATTTATTCTCTCCTGCAAAGACACCGGTGCTTGGGAGACAGAATCCCTTTCCACCGGTCCTCGTATTTTTTGCAGGAGATCAGCTATCTCCTCCTCCGCTACATCCGCTTTCACCCTCCGCTCGGACCCTTCTATAAGCTTCTGCCTTGGAGAAGACAGAGCCTGATGGGGTCGAGATTGGAGTGCGTGACCGACCTCTGCGGCTGCTACCCACTTTAGGGGGCAGCATCTCCTGGGACGTATCACTCTCCTCGTCCCTGGAGTGTCCGCGCTTTCGACTTTCGCAGAGCTCCATCCTTGTCGACTCCAGTGCGTCTATAGTTACACTGGAGTTACCTCCGTCCGACGGAATTGCGGATTTGGAACGTAGCCGTTCCGAAGTTCTTCGGCTCCCAGCAGCCAAGATGACTTCTGGGAGCCGCTCCGAGATAGGCGTTCCCTCTAATACGTCCTCTTCGTTCGAAGAGCAGTTACCCGCTCTTATACTCTCCTTCATTTGACTCTTAGTCGCCTTCTTTCTTTCTTGTGTTTGGTTTTTTTGAATAAATTTTTCCATATCTAATCCCACGATTGGGGGAGAAATAGTGGTCGACCCGGGCAGAGATCCCCCAATACCCGGGCAAGCGTAAATTTATGCCCAACCGAGGGGTCCGCAGGTGCCTCGGCTGGGAGTGCGCTTGCGACTGAACTACCCATCAGTCATGCATCCCCTGGTCACGCACCAGAACACGGGATTCGGGGTAATTTTTTATAGAGGTTTTCTTCCTCGCAGTCCGGGCGGTTAAGCCAAGACCCTCGCCCCCGATTGGAGTCGCGAGACTCCAACTCGAGACTACGATATGTCGACGGCGGCAGGGAGACTACGTCTCCTGATGCCTGCTCAGTGGCAGTGTAAGTGCACACCGAGCCCGTCCTACCTTTTCCACCGCTGAGCGGAGGAACTCCGACCCTGGAAAGGGTCCCACCATCGTGATTTTTTACCGAGGTTTTCATCCTCATTGCTCCGAAGAGCGAAGAACCAACAGAGGATCCGACAGACACGCCCGCTCTGTTGAACCAAGTCTCGGCCGAATTGCCGAAGAAAATGGCTTCCTCTTCGTGCTAGAATATTAGCCGTTGGCAGTGATGAACAACACCATCGCCAACGTTTCCAGGGTGCACCACGTGGAGGTTTTCTAGCCAAGCACCCCATACATCATCAGCCTATCGCAGCCCATTGCTGGACATAGGCCTTTCTCATTGCACGCCACTTTGATCGATTTTGGACTTCTCGCACCCCGCTCTTGCCAGTCATCTTGCGCAAATCGTCACTCCATCTAGCTTAATGGTGTCTTACACTACTTTTGCCGAGACGCAGTCGCCACTCTAGAACTCGTTTACCCCAACGTTTGTTGGTTCTGTGGCTAAAATGGTCAGCCTACTGCCATTTCAGCTTACTAAACCGATGAGCCATGTCGCTGACTTCGATTCTCTGCCGGATCAGATTATTCCTGATGCGATCCTGTAGAGAATCGCCGAGCGTTACCCTTTTCATAGCACGCTGAGCGACTTTGAATTTGTCGACCAGCCGTAAGTGTCCAGGTTTCGGCTCCATATGTCATATGTTCAGATGGCATACATTCAGGTAAAACGCACTGGTTGTAGACCTTTGAATCAGTAGGACGTGCAGCGTCTCTGCCATTATGACAATTTTGTTTGCAAACCGCACGTGAGAGATGTATTTACCATTGATGTTGATGCCATGCTCTTTCCAGTTTAGTCTCTTGAACATATCCTCCATTGTATTTGTGAACGGTTTCGGGGAAATAAGGTTGTCTTACTTGTCTCACTCCTCGATGCAATGATATGAGTCTTGATAGCTGGTTCTGTACTTGGACAGCCATAGTGGCGGCTCCGTAGAGACTCATCTCATCACTTGGATATATCGTCAATCTACCGGGCACCGCTGCAGGGATTCCAGAACAGACCAAATTTCAATCGAGTCAAAGGCCCTATCATAATCCACGAATGCTAGATACAGAGGCTGATTATACTCTTCGGTCTTCTGTATAATCTGCTGCACAGTGTGGATGTAGTCTATGATGCCATATCCACTCTGAAACCCAGTCTGCTCCGGTGGTTGAAATTCGTCGAATATTCGTTTCTTCACATCTCTTAAAGACGATTCACAACCACCGCGTATAGAGAGCTCCAGAGATATAAATGCACTGCGTCTTTTTAGTCACTCTACCCTTATGATAAAAACGAGGAAAGGCTTTGGCTTAGTACAAGTTTTGAGTCATATCGCTCCAGTCAAGCCAACTCACTTGTGCTGAAGCACGTCTCTCCTACATTTTAATTAATTCAAAGTTTTATCAATTAAATGTAAACTTGTATATCTATAATAAACATATGTATATTATATATGGTACTCATTCATTAACGAAGCTTGTAAATTATATGTATAACATCATATCTCACACAAATAAGACTAAGAATTCAAGGAGATCATTCTTAAAAATTAAATTCTATCCAATGTGAAATTTTGGTGTAAGACTAGTACGTACATTTTCCACACACAATGCAAAAACATAAAGAAAATTTTACAGTTACCGTTGGCCGTGAGAGCGTAACCTACTAACTTTACACAAAAAGTGTCAACTGGTTATTTATAACCGCTACCCACTCGCTAGAACAGCAACGCAACGTAAACCCATCTATCTCAGTGAGGATGAATATAGGTTAGATTACAATAACACACCGATTTACGCGAACTCTTATCACGATACAGCTTATCATGATAACAGTGAATCGACTTCCAATTTGCCTTAAGCAATAAATTTCTGAAAACACACCTTAGTCACAAAAAAGGTGTAAGCACTTGTTCGAATTGTTCAAGATAAAACATCGGTATAAAGATAAAAGTGTCTAATGTTTAATTTCGTACAGTCAATCGTGTCGTTGCATCATTTGTGTCGTGAAACTCGTGAACTGCGTTCTCTGCACTGTACATAAACATTCCCGCCGCCCGCCGGAACGGCCGGAGTGATCACGGCCGCTCTTTGTTTTGTGACGAGTTTCTAGCGAGTTTTCTGACATGTGAACACATAAAACACAATGGCTCTCTCAACGAATTGCTGGAAATATCTAGTTTTAACCTTTAATATTTTATTCGCAGTGAGTATAACTTTGTTTTTTGGAAATTAAAATGATTTGTTGCTGAATATTGTAGAATCAGTACTTTACTATTTTGTTGTCATAACAACATCGTAAAAACAGTCAATGGTTCTGATAACACACAGTGTCATTTCTTGTAGAATTTATGCACATATATTATTTGTTTTTGGTTAGTTTGTAGAAGATTTTGACAAATTAAATAATCCCCATAATTATATACAGCAACTTTCCGATCAGAGTGCATTGTACTAGCAATCCATGTAACACAACTAAAATTAAATGTTCTGAGTTCAAACACGACTGTCGCTAGTTGCGTATGGCAATGTGTTTGAGAAATGTGGAGTGACCTACGTTTGCAATGACAAAAGTGAAATTGAATTTGGTCGGTTAGCCTTGTTTTCTAAAGTTTCCATTTGTGTTCAACAGATGTCAGCTGTGGTATTATTTGGAGCCAGTGGATTCCTTTTGTACAGACTTTTTATTTACCGACATTTCATAGGAATAAATGTTGAATACCCCGCCATATTATTATTGATGATGGCTATTATTACCTGTTCTGTTGCCTGGATAGGATGGAGAACAGCTATGTCAATGCACCAGATTCATGTTATTATCGTAAGTATTTATTTAATTTAGCTAATGGTATGAATCATTTAATATCCGACTGAGCCTGTATAAAGTAGATCATTGATATAAAATAAGAATAAGACACACAGATAATAAGAACAATTATGTCCTAATGTATAGTTATTTCTTAATGTGTAGGTATATAAGATTGGATAAATCTATACAACAATCTTATTAAATCTCGCCGGACCGTACCCAAAAAACAGGATTTACACAATGACACATAAAAAATTAGTCTGACTAAATCTTGTTTTTTGTATAAGTCATGAATTCAAGCCTGTTTTTGGCATTTGTTTTATTCTATTTGAGTATTTCTTAAGTCTCTTTAAAGAAATGGATTTACAAAATATTTTATAAAAGATTTATTGAACTCTTAGGATCTCTTAGGATGTGGGGAGGGGGTGTTATGGCCCTCAAACTTGACAGGAGAGCCAGCTATGCGAGAGTCGTGCGTCAGTCTTTGTCACACATTACATGTTCATCTTAGAGCCCATCTGTGGCGCATGAGATTACTGAAGAACTTTTTGTTATAAAAATATGAAAAAAAAAACTCGGTGATTACTACCGGAATATGCAAAATATCTACTAGCCGTTAACGATCGAGTCGTGCACACAGTAGCAGTGCTTAATGACGGGATATCGAGACCTTAACTACAACTTTTGCAAACCGGCGATTAAATATTAATAAGCACATTAAATAGCTCATCATGAATTTGTATTGAAACTGTATTGTCATGCGATCTTTTAGGCTCAATTTACACATTGCTGCAATTCTATGGTGATCGTGACTCTCAAGGTGTTATACTTACCTTAAACATATTTGTGTGTTTTGATTTCCACGAAAAAAGTTGCATTAGTTTATTGTAAGCAATAAACAAGTTGACTTGTCTAGTCATGGCCTTGTGGTTAGTGACCTACTAAGCCAGAGGTTGTGGGTTCATTTCTGGCTAGACTTCCTAGTTTGAGATCAGACGGTCATGTGTGAAATGCACAAAAAACAGGAAGGCGCTGAGGAACCCTGAATACGGCGAGTGCTGGGAAGTTGTTTATATACATAATTGTATATATATATATGATGGTGGATAAGATTATATATCGCTAAGAGCGAGAATTTCTACTGTACGATACACGAATAAGTAGTACTTTGTAGTTCCTTATCTCTTCGTTAGATGGCATTGATATATATTTTTATTGCAGAGACGTGTATCGTTTTAGAATAAGAAATTAAACCTTTTACGGAATAAAATTCTGATTCTACCATGTTTTAAATAATCTCCTTCCAGACTGGCATCTTAATAATCATTGTGGTGGTAATTGAATTCTCCTGCTTCGTGTGGGCCATGGTTGTGTGGGATAATATTGAGATAGACATCAGGTCTACCATAATGGAATATTTCGAGACCACGTTGGCTGATACTGACCCTAATTCTGTAGATATGATTAGATGGGATAGAATACAAGTTAAGGTAAGAAGTTATTTTTAATATCATTAATTACAAGACTGCCTCGTTAGCTTACTAATTAATTTTTCTACGGCTTATATTTATTCTTTGAGAAAGCATATCTGTCGTGTACATCATCAGATCAACAGTTTTTAACAGTGCATTGTTAGATACAGGATTCTCCATAGATCCTTTCTAGGTATAGGTCGACTATAGAACGCTGACTAGACGGGGTGGTATAGGTTTGTGTCTAATTTTCTCTCTCATTGCAATGCCGTTATTCTGCGCAGTTTTACCTTAGTGGACTACCCGAACTAACGGAGCAAACCACGACCGACATGATGCATTTTTAGTCCGTCATCACACAAATGGGATCATTTGATTTTTACCTTTTGTGTTGTAATCAGAAAGCATATTACATCTGTAGTTATTTACTTCTATTTATAGAAGTTTTCTTTAGAAACTACCAAAGTTTAGTAGCGCTAAACAAATTACATTGTTCAAGTGATATTTTAAAACGCAGAGGCCTTGTACTTGTAGTATCCGCCGTTAAGTCTTCGTCTTATCCTGTTTCCAAAAACATTGAATGGCAATTACCTCTTTATACCAGTACATATTTCTTTTACATTACATGATGTTAATATATGCTAATATTATAAAATTGAAGAGTTTGTTTGTTTATTTTGTAGATCGCACTAATACCTAGAACTACGTATCTAATTTGAAAAATTATTCCAGTGTTAGATAACCCAGTTATCGAATAAAGCTATAGCCAATAATTTATTACGCTACGACAAAAAATTATTCCTTCTGTGAGTTTCCATTGCGTGCGCTGCGTAAACGCTTAAAGTTTTGCAAAATTAATATGTGAAAGATTCGTTCCCCTTTAAAAGTTCTAAAAAAATGCTGCGATAGCATATTAGCTAACTTTAAAATTTAGCTCACTTTATCCTCTATAATGGTAAACAATTTTTTTACGCGGTGTAACATAACGCTACTGAATATGCACACTATAGGAGACGCAGACGCAGTTGCACGGGTCAGCTAGTCGTATAAAAAATGTTAATTTCAACTCCTAAATTTAACACTTTTATGTCTTAATTTCTATGTTTTCTGTTTTTATCAGATCATCATTCGATAAATATGCGAAATAATTAATAATAATTAATAAATAGTTATTTATTTAGTAAATTTGCTAAAATCACGTTAGTAAAAATATTGACAACTGGGATTTGCAAAGTATTATTTGTCATATATTTTACTGATATATTTTTCTAAGGCTGAAAGAGCAAAACTTATTCTATAGAACTAACATACAATAACTCAACAGTTATGAGAAAAACTAAAAAAAGTGAACTCTTTGAAAACAGTTTTTTTGTCATAACTGTGCGGCAATTGACCTCGCAATCTTTGGTATGACATCAATCGAAAGTATTACATCCGTTCATTACAAGTCCTCAACTGAGTATATGGAGTTAAAAGCAGTTGGTAACATTAAAAACTAATTTCCTCTTTCCAGTTCGAATGCTGTGGCGTGACGGGTCCAGGTGACTACACATCAAAAGGCCATGTGCCCTTTTCCTGCTGTGGACAGGGACCATTGGATTCCATCCACAAGCCATACACATCGGAGTGCACAATGCTGTTCCAAAGAGGCTGCGGCAAGCCGCTGCACGAGTACGCCAGAGAGCAGCTGATGTTAGTGTCTATGACAGCCTTGGCCGCATCTATTTTGCAGGTAAGTGTTTCTTGTGCCTAGATCATAGATACTAAAACAAAATTCAGTTGCTCTTTAGTCTTTCTGGTGTGATATTTAAGGTTAAGCGAAAACTATTCTTCAGATAGCTATGGTTTAAATAGCTATGATCCTGTAACAAACATTACTTACAAAAAAATGATAATTTATTTTCTGATATTTTATTTTTTCACTTGGTGGTCGAGCTTTAACCGTTTTAAATGACTTTTTTTACCAGTGTTACTGTGATCTTATTTTGTAAAATGACAGAGTAAAACATATAATACGGGACCCGAGTAGTCGTATTTAACCTTTTCTACTTAATTTTAAACATTACAGCTTATACTATTTTATAATATTAGCGTATTCACTGTTATTACCTGACGTAGGATATGTAGTTCGAATTGTCTAAACTAGATGGCGTTGAGTAGGCACCTATTGTAGTTTAAATTATTCATTTAATTTCTGAAGTTACATTTCACAATTATGTTGGAATTGATAAATACTGCGTTGTTAAAATTGTTAAAAGGTATTTATATTTTTTTTTGTAGTTTTAGTATGTTATTGTAGTATTTATACAAGTAAGTACTTATATAAAAAGTATTTCAACAAGTCTGCAATTAAATTTATGTAACCAGTAACCATAATATTATCCGTATGGTTACGGATTAAGAATACGAACTTTCGCAACCCCTGTTCATCGCATGGGTGTCAAAAGAGGCGAAAAGGAACAAATTACGCAGAATAATATCATTGAAAAGAGAAGGAAAACTTGAAACAAATCCTATACCAACCCGTCTGGCCAACGTGGTATAGTAGGCATAAACCTCCTGTTTAATGAGAAGCCTATGTCTAGTAGTGGACTGGTAAAGGCTCTGATAATGAACTCTAATATTGTCAAACTGACATGACTACCAGTTATCAAAATTACTAAAAAAATCATCGCCTTTTGCGCTATGCTATATAGGTCAGAAGAATCGTTAAACATAAAATACTGCTATTAAGGCAGCTGTGTATGTATACCTACTACGGAAACTGCTTTAGAATAAAATACTGATATTTTTACTCTGATGTCATTCGTCTGGAGGGGTGAACAAGATAACCCTATTGTTTGTCTCCGGAGCTTTCAATATTACTTTATGTATTTCTCCCCTAAATACATACAAAGAGCAAGTAGGTACACAGATAAATAACAAAATTTGAGAACTCGAGACAGATGTATTTCATTTATCTTTTGTACGGACTTGGATCTATTTTTTTAAAGTTGGCTAAAATAAAATAATATATAAAAGTCATTGACGACATAACTACCATTTAAACTTATGTTAAATATATTACTGACTTGGTGTACCCTTCAACGTTTCGCGGTACGACATAAAAGTTGCATTGATAAGAAAGGAAAAACAGAATTGTCGCAAACAATAGATAAGAGTATATCTTGGAGAGGTTTGTGTTTCCTGTCAAAATTTTAGATAAATCGGTGCAGAAGTTTTTAAGTTTATTCAGTTTCTGAAGTGTACACAAATTAACTTAACATTTATACATATATAAATAAATAAATAGTTCGGACATTTGCAACACAACGTCATCTAGTTTCAAACTAAGCAGGGCTTGTACTATGATAACTAGATTGACTGATAGGGTACTTAAATCTTATTGTTTTTTAAATACCAAGCTACGAAAAAAATTTACAGATCATACAAACATTTGAGCCGACCTGGAAATCGAACCCGAGACCTCAAACACAGTTTTCTTACATGACTTATATTATTAAATTATACATTTTTTTCACGTGAAAGGTTAATGTTATTATAATGAAAACTGTAGGTGTTCACTAATAGGAAAAAACATTCGTTTATTTACTACAACGCATTAATATAATAATATGTCTATGGTTTATTCCACGAAATGGTGATCGCATTATTCTTCAATAAGTAACTTATTAAGTATAGATCACTAATTTGTAACATTAATAACATGTTGTCAATAAATTAATAACAACCTCATTTTTAAATATTTCTATGCAAATGCAACTTTATTTTTAAAACTAATATTTAAATAAAACTAAACTATTAACTAATTTTTTTAAATTTTATAATTTACTAGCTGACCCGGCAAACGTTGTTTTGCCATATAAATAATTTCTTAGTAATTTCTAGTGTAGACAAAAAATAGCTTACTTTGGCTATTAAAAAAAAGAGTTGATCGTAGAAGGGTGAAAATTGAGGCTTGTATGTATTTTTGTATGTTGTATCATAAAAAAATAGAAATTAAAAATTTTGTCTAAAAAATAAAAATAAAATTTAGGGTTGTACTACCCCTAACATTTAGGGGGATGAAAAATAAATGTTGGCCGATTCTCATAGATACCGGATAAGCACAAAAAATTTCATCAAAATCGGTCAAGCCGCTTCGGAGGAGTATGGCAACGAAAACTGTGACACGAGAATTTTATATATTAGATTATGTAACAATTGTGTAACGAATTATGTTATATATATAAATATTATATTCTCTCAAATTTGCAACACCTGGAAAAGGCTACTAAGTTGAGACAAAATATTTTTCACGATCACATGTACTCGTACACTTGTAGACAATTAGGATTTTGAATTCGTTTTTTTTTTTTAAATTGGAGCTACTTTATATTTTCTTGTTATAGAAAACAGCCGTTATACACTTTTTAACACTATAATGTGCCTCTGGACAGATGTTCATTAAACAAGAACACATGTTTGAGTTCAGGTATTTATCCGATCCTTAGAATAAAATGAATCAAGAAGAATGAACGATCCTGGTTCCTGGGTTAAAGATAATATATGTTAGAATTAAAAGTTTTAAATAAACTTATTCTCTTGTTGTAACTTGTAACCGATTTAAAAAAGTATAAGAAAATATTATGTCAGGACAGACCAACGTCTGTGGGATTCGCAAAATATTTATACAAATCTTTGAAACTTAGTCGTATTTCCTTTTGTTAAATATTGTAAGCTTGTTTAAATCAAACATGCAAACTTGTAGCAACTATTTCATATATATATTTTTTAAATTTTACTTTAAATGTTTAACAACTGACATGCTCTATGTACTTCTGTGCATGTAGCATGTCACTTGTTAAACATGTAGTATATTTCGTTAGCCTTATCTTTTGTGGGCTCAATAACTGACCTAAATAGAGGTCTTAATCCATTAAGACATGCACATACTGATAACAACTTTAGTATCAGGTAAACAAATATACTACTCCTTACTTGCCTTTTTTTTTAACGTGTGGAAACCCCCTCGGGCCGTCACCCCACCGGGGCTTACGCCGGGGTGGTGTGTCGGAATCAGACCGACTAAAACCACACGGTGTGCCACTCTGCGCCTGACATATGAGGCATCCGGGAACAGCTGCTATTACGACATCCAGATACCTCCTAGCGGCTCCTTACTTGCCTGCCGCTACTTACAACCACTCAATTGACCATCACGAAATATTGCATAATCGTAGTCACAAGTCTAGGAAAGTATCGTAATTCCAAAAAATAATTGCAATATCCGTGTGGTGATGGATTGAGAATACGGAGAGTCACCACCCCCATTCTCCCCATGCGTGCCGTAAGAAGCGATAAAATATGCAAGACAATATCACTATGAAGAGAAGGAAAACTTAAAGCAAACCCAGTACTAATGCGTTTGCCAGCGTGCATGGTGTGGGAAGTCAAAACCTCCTTACATGTCCAGCAGAGGACTGTTAGAGGCTATTAATGGTGATGATGAATTGCAGACGACGTCATACAAGAAAGGTTTTCTAGGTAGTAGAGCCACGCTGATTTCAGCACGAGTGGGCCGGCTCGACCGGGGCAGGACTACCCTTCCACAGAAAACCAACCTAAAGGGCCAGCATCCGTGTTGTCGTGTTTCGTTGGTGAGTGTGAGACCGGTGGCCCATTGATGCAGGGGTGACAGTTATCGTGGTAACTGTGCAAGCCTTATACTGTCATGCCTTTTACGTCCCCAAACGGGGTGTGAAGAAGCATCTCACAAGGCCGCCATAGTGTGGGTCACCATACTGCATTGTCTGCATTTGCGATGAGTATGGTGATCACAACTCTTGGATTCTATTCATGCTTTCCATCAGGCAGAGTAGAGTCACTTTGGCAGGCTCTTAATATATAAAAAAAGGAAGAAAAAACCGGAAGTATGAGCTAAAGAAACATAACGCATATAAAGTACGCATCCCTAAAGCCAAACGACCTTTTAACGACATCATATCATCATAGACACTTTGAATATTAATATCGTCCTTGCATTGTTAATTGCGTGTCATAAATAAAATCATTTTATATCAAACAATACTCTATGCGGTTTTAGGTATCGTTAAAAATAAGTAATTATGTTTTGTTGACATTATTGACAACATAAAAATGAACTGGCCCATCATAAAACCCATACCATCGGTGTATCATTGGAACTGGATAATTATAATTCCCCTGATATTAAATGTTTATGGTTTATAGCTGTAGGTATAAATAGAAAAGAACATAAACCAATATTGAACTATTATATTTAATGGCGCTGATTGGTCAGAAACTATATTAACATGGTCTTTTTTTGAGCTACTTACCCACAGACTTTGATCTTAAGTGTTACGATTTTAGACAACTACAATTCGAAACATAGACAATCTTGTTTTTCCTCATTTTCTTTTTGTAATTGTAAGAATACGAAGTGTTACCGCCTGTGTTTATCCCTTTTTCATTTTTTTTTTAATATCCTGCCAAAGTGACTCTACTCTGCTTGATGGAAAGCATGAATAGAATCCAAAAGTTGTAGTCACCATACTCATTGCAAATGCTGATAATGCAGTATGGTAACCCACACTATGGCGGCCTCTTACGGTTTTTTACGCCTCACTTGGGGACGTAGTATATACACAGTCATCGTAGCAATTTATTGCACACATTTACCACGACAACTGCCATCCCTGCGTCAATGGGCCTCCGGTCTCGCACTCACCAACGAAACACGACAGCACGGATGCTGTCGCTTTAGGTTGGTCTTCTGTAAACATCCCTTGGATGTCGAAAGAGCTGATTAATGGAGGAAACTATGTAACAGTACTGTAAAGAAAATGAAAACTTGATACGAATCCTATACCAATCGGGCTGTCCAGCGTAGCATAGTAGACCAAAACCTCCTTTCTAAAGAGAGGGCTATGTCCAGCAGTGGACTATTAAAGGCTGTAGATGATGATGAAGACGGCAATTGTAACCACCAGAGCCATACAAGGTTGATAGAGAAGGAGGAAAAAGATTTACAAAGCATCTTAGTTTAACCGTTATTAATAATAACTAAACTGATTATTCTCAGAAAATGTATATTGAGAATGTGTGTTTCTATTCATTTTTATCAGTTGTTTGTTGCATAAATATAACATATACCTACACATTAAAATATAACACTGGCGTGTTATGCATTCGACGACACTATAACGTCAATGCGACATAAGAATTTAGAGTTTCTAGTTAGAGAAATTCTTGATTTATTGTATTATTCGAAGCGTGAAAATTTTACATTAGTTTACACAAAGAAGCAGTTCTTAAATCAAAACGCAGTGACATTAAACTCACTGTACATTTATTTTTATGTAAATGAACAATATTTCCCTTTTACTATGATCCTGGAGCCTTTAAGCAGGACGTGAAGAAGCATCCCACTAGGCCGTTATAGTGTGGGTCACTGTGGTGTGACCATCACTTAGATTCTATGAGTATTTTCCATCAGGCAGAGTAGAGTTACTTTGATAAGCCCTGAATTAAAAAAAAAAATATCCTCACAAATTTACTCACGGCCATTTAATCACAATCTAGCCAAAGCCTTTATGGCAAAGCTATGGTAGCCAGACTACTGATAAACATACTTATATATTTACAAATACAGTGGACCCTCGGTAATCCGGCCCCTGTCTGATCCGGACCCCCTCGTAATCCGACATCAATCAAACAAAACAAGCCCAGAAGACAACATATAGAATTTTATCATTTGTCTGTAATTTGTCGAATTACAAGGTACTCTTTTGTAAAAAAATCCGGGCTATATTGAGTCTTAGGCAGTATTCTATAATCGGACAAATTCGATAGTCCGACACTGCCCTGCAAAACGTTTGTCGAATTACCGGGGGTCTACTGTACATACATATTAATATAAATTACACACAGATATAGAAAAAATGATCCTGTTCATCACACAAAGATTTGTCCGCGCTGGGCATCGAAACCATGAAACCATGATCTCTGGCTTGACTGCTAAGTTAGAGGTTTACTAACCACTTGACTAACAAGTCTATCGAAACAAGAAACAAAAATGTAGGATAGACTACCTATTACATTAGAGGGTACTTCTCCAATCGCCTGAAATATATAAGTAACGTTACGAATTAATAATAATTGCTCTTGAGTTTTTAGTTTTGCTGCCAAACACGCAGATAGCCATGATTTCAAAGGCTAACCATCTAGACTACTAATTAACAAGTAAGCAAGCCACCAATTAACACGATGTATTCAAATTGCAATTACTCACACACTAGATCATGTTTTATTTTATATTGTGTGTTATATATTTTAATAGTGATAGTAACAACCCGTTTATACACTACACAAAAAAAGATTTGTTTGTTCTGTGACATAATGCGTATGTCCTACGGAGATACACTCCAAGGTCAGTCTTTCTCGTTTTAGAGATGTCACAAATACGAGTAACTTGGCCGAATACTCGACGAGTCTCTAGGCTGACGCGCTGAATATTCCGGTAGCCGAACATTAGGCGGCACTTAGTACTTTTCACGGATTGTAGATTTAAACCTGGATTAGAAAGATATGCGACAACGAAAAACGACGCGCCTTGGGCGCTTTTGTTTCATTCGTGATTGGGTCGTGTCACTACGCGTTTTCTTTGTTAACTTTACAATGTGTTAACCTACATAGTTAATACTGAGTAACGAGCTTCCACAATTTTTATCTAGTATATAAAAATCTCGTGTCACAGTGTTATCGAACTCTGCCGAAAGGGCTGGACCAAGTTTTATGCAATTTTTACATTTAGTAGGTCTGAGAATAGGTTTCTTCGATGTTCGGCCGAATATTGCAAACTATTCGGCCAAATACCGAATAGGTACAAAATATAAGCGAATACCGAACAGTTGCCGAATATTCCCGGCATCTCTAATATTTTTATACAAGTTCTAATACCGTTGCTTATGGATATGAGAAAATTTTAATGCGAGCAGAAAGTTTAATTGTCCTAAAGTATTAATGACGGCATTCGTTTATGAAGATTAAACTAGAAGACAGTCGATCTGACTCTTACATCACCATCGGCTAGACGAGAATGTGACTCAAATCTGCCTTACAGAAATAATCCTTAACAACTTGTTAATACTGAAAATTTATGTAGAGTTATTTACTACTTGTACTAATCATATATTCTCGTAAATCAATTAAAATTGACTTTTAATAACCGATTCAATCAAATAGTATCAACCCCCATGAGTCAAGTTTTTGACTCATATAATTTGTTCTTGATGACGCCAACATGCGTCATTGTTAGCATTGACGTCATTATTGATTTAGTATAAAATCGTAACTTCGATAGAAGATTGTTATGTAGTATCCATTTATATAATACATCGTCTATCGTGTATCTCTTAACGGGGTACTTAGAAAGTTTGCATTTTAAATACAATTTAATATTTGTACTGTGCCTAAATTTGTCGGCTTTCAGTAGAAATCTGTTGGACGCATGGCTTTTCCGACGTTACGTAAAGCACAATGATATTTTAAAATAAAACAATTGTATGCTTAGTATTAACACATCAATGACCTGTTTGTCGCGATTGAAATAAACCACTTGTGACGCCAGGACCACATTTATTCCAAGAAACTAGCTCACACTTATTTATATACACGTGTTGTGATAGACTAGCTTAAGACAGTTAGGCTCCTGTAGATTTATTCGGTTGAGTAAAGACTTGTTAAAGAGAGACTAACACCTATTAGAATACATAACCTTCAAAGTAATGATTCCACTTTCTAGTTGTAACAACCTGTACTCTTTATTTCATTGTTAAAGAGGACGTTTATACCCCTCTCAATAAAAAAAAAATATTTGAGAAATCAGTTACATCATCATCAACAGCCTTTAGTAGTCTATTGCTGGACATAGGCCTCTCCTTAGTATGGAGGTTGTGGCCTACAATAACACGCTGACCAGACGGCTTATTATAGGATTTGTTTTAAGTGGTGTCTTTGCAGTGATGTTATCTTGTATATTATGTTTTCTTAGTCGCTTCTTACAAACACCCATGGGAAGAGTAGAAGTGGTGCCGGTCACTGCAAGGAGTGCTTATTCTAAATCCGTCACCAGAGAGCAATCCAATCATATTAAAAAGCGTCTGCCTTTTTTCAATGTCAATTACAAAGTGAATTAAACCTCTCACCCTAAAAATTGTAAACTCAGCTAATTCGGTAACAAACGAGATCGATAAAATATTTTTACACTTTAAATAAACTCAGAACAACTAACTTTACAGCTCCTAAATCGCCACTTTAACAATGACTAGCTGTTTAAGACTTCAATGTGTTTAGAACACGATAGATAGTTACTTTAAAGTTTTACGGGATTCTGAGATTAGTGTTTTGTGACCCTGACGGCTGAGCTGACATTTTGAGATCCTTCCCTCAGACCTCTAATGATGTGATAAGCACGCTCCTTCGTTCTGTGTGTGGTTGTAAGTTATAAGTGGATTGGTAATATATGCATAAGTACGCTTTTCAGGATTCTGGTAAACATAGTTCAGAATATGTCTAGTTTAGGATCGCATCGCCCATGTTTACGAGAAAAGACAACAAACAGACTTACTACAAAGTTCGAAATCTAAGTTTAATTTTAGCCTGAGCACTTATTTATTTGCTCTAACCAATTATTGATGATTGAAAATGTTTTATGAGCGCTGTACTATTAATTGAACAAAATAAATAGCCCGTGAACATTGCCTAGTTCATCGACATCACCCGTTTGCTAAATCTGTCTCCAGGTCTGAACAAAACATCATCTACACAAATAGTTCTAGACGCCTGAATCATACATGACGTCACATTGTTATGTTATAATACAATTCTTGGGAGGCGGGATAAGTACCCCAGATTAACGTAACAAATACTCGTACACCAAAGTAGGCTGAGATGACATCACATCTCTGCTATGAAACAATGACGTTGGTAACCTTAGCCAGCTGGTAGTGTACCCCGGTAGATGTCACGATTTACTCGCAAACCTACACTAAGATTCATCATTAAATGATTTATCATTAAAAAAACCTGATTGGGTCATTATACTGACCCATGTGTAAACTTTTAACTTCTTTTCTACTTCTGCTGCAGCTGTGCTTATTTATAATACAGTTCTTGGGACGCGGAATAAGTATTCCAGATTAACATAACCAATACATAAAAGTAGGTTAGGATGTTATCACATCTCTTCTATAAAATAATGTATTTTGTAACAAAATACAGGTCTCTCTGTATACCATTTTGTCTTAGCTACATGTAATTCCTATGATTTTGCCAAAAATATACCTACAATTTGCCAAAAAAACGTTAATTATAAAATAAATATTTGTTTTTGAAACTATTAAATCGTTAAATTGAAGACTCATTTCAATACAAAACTCTTTGCAGAAGATCAAATATCCGGTTTACAACAATGAACGTCTTGCGGGAATTTTTTCCTGCTACGGTTTTTTATGATTTTAGACGAGTAACCCTTGTCTAAAACCCTTCAAGGAATCTCACAAAAAGAATAATAGCAGGTATATAAAGGACTTTTGTACCGCCTTGCGTATCTCATGCTTGGGATCCTTTTTGTATTCATTTGGCTGTTAACATCATTGACAGTAAGTTATTTCAGTTTGTAGTTTATAATATATTGCATAGAATGAAAGCTAAAGTTGACGACATGGCAGTTGACTGTCATTGCCAACAAGGTGTTGTACTCTATTTTGTAAATCAAAATCATTCGTTTATGATATTTTTTATTTTTTTTAGAACTTGTCAAAGTGACTACTCTGCCTGATGGGAAGCATGAGTAGAATCCAAGCGTTGTGGTTACCATACTCATTGCGAATGCACAATGCAGTATGGTGGCCCACACTATGGCGGCCTGGTGCGATGCTTTTTTACGTCTTGCTTGGGGATGTAAAAGACGTAATTAAACACACAATTTATTTTTATAAAATAAAAATTTTTTCGTACATCTCACAAAACACCATCTACTTTTCATCTAATTAGATTGTATTCTTAGATTTTAAGCATGGCAACTTTGTAAAACGTGGGCATACGTTTTGTTATTGCACATTTAGCAAGTTTTTGAGAAGAATATAAATACTTTCTGCATAATTCTATACTTACGTGACGTATAATTACGTGAAAATGGTTAGGATAATTCACTTAATAAACAGTATAAATCTTATAACCATCCATCGCATACTGCAAGAGGTACAGAATCTACCATTCTCCTTTACAATTTGTATTTTGGGTGTCTGATTCTGCGTTCGGTATAATTCTTATTAGTTTCAAGAATTTAAATTATGACTTCGGACCCTGCCATCTTACAACTATTATAGTACTTAACTCATGAGATATGTATATATATGTATATATTATATATTTATATAAAACATATACTGCTTTTACAACAAAGTTTTTCCTTCTATAATATTAAGTTTCAAATTACTTTATAATGTGCTCTTCAGGTACTTGCTGATATCTCAAGCAAACTCATTTATTTAAGTGTACCTCAAATATGATGTGTATTTCGTTTTTGTGGTGTACGTAAATACTTTAAACGGCACTTCTGTAAAGTGTACTTTAATTTAATAAGTAAGTGTGTCCTACCATGCGTATAAACTTTTTTTATATTAAAGACCTGCCACCTTGTAGTTTACCATCAAGTTTGTAACGTGTTTGTTTGTAAAGTGATTTTATTCTGTCTGATGTAGGGCATGAATCGAATCCATAAGTTGAGATCACCATACTCATTGCGAATGCAAACAATGCAATATGGTGACCTACATTATTGCGGCATAGTGAGATGCTTTTTCACGCTCCGCTTGGGGGCGTAAAAGGCATGACAGTCATCCTGGAAGTGTAAGACTCAGACACTTACCACGATAACTGTCACCACTGCATCAATTGGCCTCTGGTCTCACACTCTCCGACAAAACACGACAGCACGGATGTTGTCGCTTTAGGTCTGTCTTGGTAGTACTGCCCCGATCAAGTCGGCCCGTTCGTACTTGAATCAGCGTGGCTCTACTACACGTACCTACAAAATCTGCCTAACCTACCTGACTGTCTAATTTCTGGCATAATTACACGCTATGATCATGGAAGCAGCCACAAATCCTATTTAACATATAAAATATGAAAATTTGCAGGCAAGTAACATTTATAAAATAAAAATTGTTGTATTTGTGTCGTGATAATAACTTGACACAAGTTACTATCGAACCATAGCCAACTAAAATATTTTTTAAAGTAAGTTTAGTATAACACAATTATTTTTATGAAGTAGTTCGAGTTAGTCACGATTGGATTTGTAATGATTGACAAATTCATGAATCGATTCATCCTTATTATTCTTTGACATTCCTTTTAACGAGCAAGGGAAATTTTAAATAGTCAATACTTAATTACTGCACATGGAACAAGAAACAAAACTGGGACATTTCTCAACCATACGGTAACCGAGTGCCTGTCACTTCTAAAGCCATGAAACAATCACTACCCTAATATATAAAATTTTCTGTGACAAAAGAAATACCATTAAATTTAGATTGTTTTCGGTAAGTTTGTAAGTTTGCCAAACTTGTGTTGTTTTACATGAATGTGAAGGTCGTTATGGTAGTTTAAAATGTAAATGGCAAATACCTGTTCTTGCGAACTTATGTGTTGTATAAACATTTATGTGTGTGCGTATATACTTCCAGGTCGTGATTCTTTTTAATCGGTACTAATGTGTTCAATAACAAACATATTCTTTTGTAAGTTATCTTGTTTATTTTAAAAGGATTTTCCCAAAGTTAGCTTTAAGTAATACTCTCAGATTGAGACTTAACCCTTCCCTTTATATTTCACCTGGAATCTGACCTTGTGTCAACACGGGTGTGGTATCACCACATAATAAAACTACTAGTATTGCAGAGGCTATCATTATGTTTGTGTATTGATTTATGACGTGAATTATTTTGCTTTGAAGAATAGTAAAATTAAATTTTATAGTAGCATTCATCATCATCATCATCAGACTATTACAGTCCACTGTTGGACACAGGCCTCTCCCATTGCACGCCGCTCTGATCGATAAATAAACAGTGTGGTAATAATCCTACTAATATTATACTCGTAAATGCGAAAGTTTGTGAGTATGGATGTTTGTTACTCTTTTACGAAAAAACTACTGGACGGATTTGGATGAAACTTTACAGTTATATAGATTATACATCGGAATACCATATAGGCTACAATTTGTAATGATTTTATGTAATTTTGGTCGTAATATAACGATACACGTCAATTAAGTCGGAAAAAAAACTTGCCACTGAGAGTTATCTTGGCATACACTGCCTAAACCATAGAAGTTACACAAAGATGGTGTACCGTAGGATTGCTTGTATGTTAAAAAAAAATATGTTACGTAATTTCACCAAATTTCACGCGAGCGAAGCCGCGGGCAGAAGCTAGTAAATAATAAAAGTAGGTCAATACTTAATTTGCGTTGCTAAATATTTCTGTAAACATACGATCATAAATTACAACGAGAATATCACTTGAATAAATTATATAAATACGACACTAATCATATTCTACTAAGCATAAACAAATAATATAACGTAAAAAGCCTAACAATAAAAGCATTAAGTAAGTAACGAATCACTGTGGTTCAAAAAACATGTTCAACCGGTGTCCCAATGTGGCACTCAAAGAATCTTACGCAATTATAGAAAGCCATTCCAACCTAATCGCCTACACCCAACAATAATAAGACCTTTTTTAACGTTTAGAAACCCCATCGGGCCGTTCAGCTCGTAAGGTAAGTTTAGTTAGATAGAACCATTACAAAACCCCAATCTAACTAAAGTGCTCTAAACTGCCTCGGTGGTGCAGCTGTAGTGAATGCGACTGCTGTGCTTGAGGTCTCGGGTTCGTTTTCCGGGTCGGATCAAATGTTTGTATGATCTGCAAATATTTGTTTCGAAGTTTGGGTGTTTCCTATGTATTTACAAAAAGAAAGTATATAAGTAATTTATCAGTCAGTCTGGTTATCACAGCACAAGCTTTGCTTAGTTTGAAACTAGATGACGTTGTGTGTCAAATGTCCGAAATATTTATTTATTTAAGTTCCAAATATCTCCTGTTCAATGCGTATGGTTAAGATATTGTCGCGGCAATGAAGTTCTTGTATTCTGGTCGCTTGAAATTTTTGTAATAATCGAAATGTGAATAGTGAAAGTGATTGTTTGATTTAATGACGCAACATGAGGTTTTACACGTTGCCAAGTGTTTATGGCTTGCGTAGGTTCAGATTGCGCGTTCATAAGCGAAGCACCGACGTCGGCACTTGGATCATGCGTATAGATGTATACATCTTCTGTCAACTAACAGTTTGTTTAAGGGTAGATCTATTATTACTACTTATAATTCTTAAATAACTAATGGCAAATTTATTTTAGTTACTTTGTGACGATTTATAGATTCAAAATGAAAACAAAATCATTAGAAATCAAACAGAAACGAATGTTCGTCACTTTCATTCTCTTATCGAAATTTTTATAGCGGGAGTAGCCCACGATTGGAAATTCTTAGATTGTGTGTTTTCCATTCATTCATTTCATTCCGTAGTTTACACAATATCTTAGCTTACAGACATCCAAACTGTAAAATCTTAGCCAAACCTCTACTTGCATATGTAATTATATTTTTAATAGAAATTTCTTATCTTATTGTCACTTAAAAAGCCAAAACAATATAATTAACTGACATTAATGTGAAATGTATGCCTCAATGGTCTAGCGGTTAGCTTGTGCAACTGTCAATTAAGAGGTCTTGGGTTCGATTCTCGGGTCAGACCAAAACATTTTATTGAGTTTTTCTGCTTATAGAAATCTTAATAACAGCCCGGAGTTAGGCAGTTGGAGTCTTAACCCTCGTGCATCAGAGAGCACGTAAAGGCGTCAATCCTGCAATGCAGGATATCTGACAAGATAACCGTCCCATCGAGTTGTGAGAGTGAGAGAACAGAGAGTGCACCTGCTTTTGCGCACACAGTTGTGCACTCTAATATCTCCTGTGTAGTTGGTTGGTCTCCGCTGAGACTGGGCACTGTGTTCGATAAATTAATTGTCTAAATAATGAGTTCTAGGTTA
Organism: Hypercompe scribonia; assembly: GCA_949316085.1. NCBI lineage: Eukaryota > Metazoa > Arthropoda > Insecta > Lepidoptera > Erebidae > Hypercompe > Hypercompe scribonia. The sequence continues at coordinate 4,392,251 of OX438972.1, read as the reverse complement.
ATGCCTGCTAATTGTTTACCTCGGTGCTGCAGTATTCTATCAATCAATCTAGTTTTTGTTGTACAAGTTCTACTCAGTTTGAAACTAGACTCCGTTGTATGTCAGATATCTGAAAAATGGAAGATGCATTAAGCTGTTCAAGACAATTATATTGTGATGTGATTAAACCTCTACGTTATTTAATTACAGAAGAATTGGGGCTCATCAATGAGTCATACGCTTTTTTTTTTTTAACCTGTGGAATCCCCCTCGGGCCGTCACCCCACCGGGGTTTACGGCGGGGTGGTGTGTCGGAATCGGACCGACTAAAACCACACGGTGTGCCACTCTGCGCCTGAGATAGGAGGGATCCGGGAACCGCTGCTATTACGACATCCAGAATGAGTCATATACTTACGTCAACTGTTAATGTGTATACTTTTATATATGTATACTCAGTGAAAATATTCTGTTGTACACAGTTGACAGCTTAAACTTACTGCCAACATACTTTTGCCGTGCACGACAACGAAAATGCTCTAGAAATCCTTTATCAGTAAAACACGATATAGAGGTAACGAGGCAGTGTTGGCACGCAAGCGTTATTTTGTACAAATTATCGATATTTTTAAACCCACAGCGTTACATCAAAATTTGACATTAAGTACATTGAAAAGCCATTACTTTCATTTTTTTGATATATTTCGAAGCTGTTATTTTAATACCAATCCTTGTAAGAGCGTATTTTATCTCGAATAACACTAAATATCATTTATAACAGGAATGCTTTGAATCTGATCATCAACCAGTTTTCCTGTGTGCGAGATAGGACATACATTATAACTATACTAGACTCTCTCTCTTAGAAGAGAGAAGAAGAGAACCTTTTTGCCTGTTTGAACGTGCTTACCACAGAAAATACCGATCCGATTAGATAAATTCTTTTAGTATTAGATAGCCCATTTATCGAGGCTATAGGCTGTATATGATCACGCTACGACAAATAGGAACGGAATATCAATGGGAAATATTGCAAAAACAGAATTGTTGCCTCTCAAAAGTGGTAAAAAAATTCATTATGGTATATTTTTAAGGTTTTTTTGATTCACTTCGCCTTTTCCGGTAAATAAATTTGTTAACGTTGCATAACATCATGCTACGACAATTAGGACAGACAGAGGAAGTTCACGTCTGCTAGTTTGAGATAACAGTTAAGTATTTTTAAACAGATTGTTACTTGGTATAGGCTAGACTCCAACAGATGACAGAGCGCTGTTGAGTAGGCATGCGCCAATGTCGATAATTTGGATCGATAAGAATATTAATTATGTGTCAAGCTATTTTAATAAATTTAGAGAGTAATATTAATTATTTTCATCAACAATTTTTCACTTGTTGGCCTTCGAACTCTCTTACCGTCCATCTGAGAATGACTGTTATCAGTGGTATTTATACATATAATAAAATTCTAAGAGGGCGATGTCTGTACATTAAAGATATTAAAGAAACACTTATAAAGGGGCGTTTTATTAACATAACTGAATTCAAAATAACAATAGTTTCTAGATTTTTGTCTGTTTATCTGTGTGTTTGTGCACGCTAATCTCAGAAGTGGCTTATCAGATTTGGATCCGTCGTTTTTTCATTTTGAATACGGACCCAATTCACCGTTGTTGAACTGGGTGGCAGAGCCGTGTTTAGCAGCGTCTCCGCGCCATTCTGATTCGGCTGCTCCGCTAGGAGCAGATGTCCGCGTGTGTCCTATATCGCCTAAATAAAGAATACCACCACAAATACAATTCATATATATATTTATTTTATGATTCAATCATAAAAATATCAAACAAAACTTATATTTGTATAAATGATAGCATTCAATTGCCAAAAGTCACAGGAGGCACATAAGCTTACATGTAATTCTACAAAGACTTATTCAGTCTTCATACTTATATTGACCTATGACATCATTATGAGTGGCGTGACCACATTACTGAATCATTTTCATTACTGTACTAATATACGCTTAATAAAAATTATTGATCAGTTCAATCACTCATTTGGTTACAATATGTTTTGAACTTCACATTTTTGAGGTCACATTGTTTTGCAATATTTCCGATGTTATGTAGTGTATGACAATTAAATTGGAATCTTGGTTGAGGTACAAAATATAGATATATTTTTAAAATATCAATGCTTATATCAAATTGTCAAAATATACTTCTTTCAATGGTCTATGCATTTTAAGAGTTTTATCTAATGAACGCGATCACGATTGTAGATAAGCAGGTCGAAATCAGAATAGTAACGACGCACATAAACTCACGTCTCTATGTTTTATAAGATTTTTTTTTAAACGTGTTTCAAACGTTTAAACTGAAAACCAGCGCTTGGTAATCCATGCGAAATCCAAGCACAAGCTGATGCTTAGACCTTTTGCTCTCGGTATACAAATTGCTGTAGTATTGAAATCAATAAATTTTTGTTCTCGTGCCGTGCCAATAACTCATAAAGTGGACTTAGTGTATTGTTTGACATGTAATTTGTATGGACTTTCACATTTACAACTCCAAACGGATACTGTTTTTCTGACGGCCAGATTACGATAGCTTCTTTGTAACGCCTTAGCCAACGTGTGAATCCCAAAATAAACATAAGACATTGACCTGAAAATAAAGGCTATAAAAATTTTACTATTTCAATTAAAAACTTTTTTTTTCTTAAATCTGATTTTAAAACATTAGTGATCGTTATCAACGCGCTCACGACAGCTACTATAAACGCGAAGTATGAATTTATAAAGGTACTCGACCTAAAAAGTGGCATTACAGTAAACAATGGCCTACAGTAAATTTCTTTGTAGTAACAAAAACGGCTTTTGTACATTCAGTCATATTTACAACTACTGGTTATTTATTATATGCGGTTTCATTTGTATGTTTAATTCTTAAATCTAACTTTGACAAGGATGAACTTCTATACTTTCATATAATCGTGCACCCTATATTTTACTCTCTTGATTGGAGATTTTTCCAAAAATAATTGCTAAATGGCAGCTCACAACATTAAAACCATTAGCTTTGAGCTGTGACGTAGCACCGAGGTGGGTTTAAACACTACACAAGACTACACTGTGTGATCTACAAATTGTTGTTCTGAGGCTTGGTGTTCTTTGTGTCCGTTTCTTGTATGTTTGTAAAGTCCCCCGCGATACGTTAACATACGGCGGACGTTGCTTTTTTAAAAAAAAAACTATCAAAATTTCAAGTTTGCAGCCCAGCGGCTTAGGCTCTGCGTTGATGTGTTAACCAGTCAGGGTAAGTAAGTATAGGCATCTTAAATTTCTTCCAAATTTTTTTAAAAGAAATCTAAGCACATTTACGTATTTTTTCTGTTCTGTAGGTAAAGTCATACTTATTAAAGTACAGTTTTGTTGGATAATTATTACTTAATAATATCATACCTCATACCATTTTTTGTTGTGTGTAAACCTTCGGGCCATCACCTTATCTGGGTGTTGACCCCAAGCAAACCGTCACGGGATTCTAAGGCAGTCAAGTGTATATTAATATACATATTTTTTATCACAAAAGACTCACGAAAGAAATTTATAGAGCGAAAGGATGTGGAAGTATCGGAAGAGGTCGTCCAAGGTGAACATATACCGACCAAATTGATAAGGCTCTCATGAAGGGCCTTGTTAAAAGTACCAGAAACCGACGAGCATGCATGCAGTGGTTGATGAATGTGGACGAAGCATTAGAGGTATGTCAGGACCGTAGTAAGTGGAGATCAATTATCTCTGCCTATCTCTCTGGGAAATAGGCGTGACTTACGGTAATCGAGTAGATGTTTGCTTACATGTAAATACCAACGTGCTTACCGGTAATGGTAGCTAAGGGCCTATAGTATGAGTTCACTGTAACGCGGTATACGATGCATATAAAACAATAAAATAACGAAATCTTGAGTAAACATTTCATTAGCTAGGTGTTTAACGAGATAATTCTATTTAAAACCACCCTTTATTGGAACAAGAAGATAAGAAGCCTTGATTCTGTACATCTGTTACGAGATGAATCTTAATCTTCCGTCGTAAAGGCTTTTACAATGGATTCAATTGACTTTATTTTTAACAAAGCGTTCTTTTAAATTTGCGTTCTCTTTAAGCAAATTTGACGACCTTGAAAAAATATTCAAAAACATCCTGATGTTCTCAAGACCTTTATAATGTTACCTTACCTTACCTTTGTAATGAAAATAATATATTAGGTATTATTAAAGACATACATACTAAGGCACACCACTATTTAAGTATTCCAGAATTTGGATTCCATGCGCTGAAATGATAGTCGGGAAAATGTAGGTATGCGTTTAATATACTTGCCTCTGCCTACCACTGCAGAGATAAACATACATATATACCTATATATTATATGTTTGTTTCGATTATTCCTATTTCACTATAATGTTGTGCGATAACCAAATTAATTTAGTTTTCACTGTCCACAGATAGTATAGTAAAGTCAAGACCCATTTATTCTGGTCAATTTTAAGTTACAAGTTGACCTTTAAATCACAGTAACAAGGAAGAAGACTCGAAAGAAATAACGTACGAGAAAATATAATTACGGAAGTACTTAAATATATTGAAGAGTATAAAAACGAATTTGGTTATATTTATAAGTTATTGTTTTACCGTAGAATGAACCTTGAGAGTGAATACAGTGATTGCCGCGCATTCGAGACAGCCCGCAAAGTGTTGCCATATCTTACAGCTTATTGCCACTTGTCCTTGTCAACTTATTACGACATGGTGTAATAAAACGGTAGCATAATGTTGCAGTCATCAAATTTTTAGTCAAATGTAAATAAGAGTAGCTTACAGGTTTATTTAGGTACTGTTTAGATTATTATAAAATATTTTGTAGCATGTTCTGTCAAAGTCATAAAGTCGATCAATCTCATAGTAAGAGGAGTATCCCCCTACTATGGGATTTGTAAATAATGTCTCATTGCATTTCTTACGTATTTTATCGCCTTAGAGTATACACACACCGTCGCTTCGTATGATCCCAATTTAGACAGATTGTGTGCTATGGTAACCAAACTGCTCATAAACATACTTACACACGTTTAAATACGTACACATTATAGATAAATTACACTTAGACACAGAACAAATGATCGTGTTTATCACACAGACATTGCTACTCAATGGGAATCGAACCCACGAACTCCGGTACAGCAATCAGTATCACTAATCACTCGGCTATCACGCACTTAGCTCCAGTAACTTCACTCCCTCAGTGAAATAACTGTTTCACTCCGGTTTTATGTGAGATATTACTAGTATGAAAGATATTTTTTTTTATTTCTTTTATTTAAATCGCTATAGTACGGTCAAACACGTAACGTTACAGATCTTATACTACGTGACCAACGGTACTTACGTGATGTAACGAAGTAATTCCAACGACCGCTGCGTATTTTATACAAGTAAATGGATTTTTATTATGGGCAAAAACTGCAATGGTATCGTTTTGAATTCGTGATAATCTTAAGAAAAACATTTTTAGGGCATGAACAGCAATTTTTTTCTTTTTTTTTATAGTACAAATGTGGGACTACGCAAACAAAATTAAAGTTATATAAATCTATAGCTATAAATACATCTTACAAGATACCAGTGCCATGCTGAATTCAGCACACACTGGTAGGTTCCACCGGGGCAGCACTACTCATGCCTTTCACATCCCTAAGCAGAGTGTGAATAAATATCTCACTATGTCACGAAACTTCATTGTCCGTGTACGCAATGAATATGGTGACCACAACTCTTGATTTCTATTCATGCTTTCCATCATGCAGAGCAAAGTCACTTTTGCAGGCTCTTGAAATAAAAAAAAGCAAAAGAAAAACTGCGAAACAGATCCACTGACTAATCGATGAACATAAGCATCTGGAAAGCTCTATTGTGTATTTACCATAACGAATAAAAACAACACATTGTCTATGTAATAACTATTTACAAATAATCTTATTTAACTTGAATTTTAAAAAAAGAAACGTTCTGTTTGTAACAATCTATAACCATCCATAAACTTTCTAAAATATATGTTGTAATTTCATTTGGCGCAAAAGAATAACAATAATATTTTATACACAAAGTAGTTCGGTGCACCAGCAATCGAAATTTAATGTCAATAACCTATAGTCCTGGAGTCTAGACTTGTCTATGCTTCCATTAAATATGTACGTCATGTTTTGATGAATATTGAAATTATTATAAAGTTCTGAAATGCTAGAGTTCATAGTTGAAATCGTACATCATAAGACGACATTTTTATCTTCAGTATTTAACTAGAAGTGTTTTAACGGTTGATCTAACGCACTAGTCGTTTTCTTATTATCTTGTATATGTTTTTTAATGTACTTTGTAATATGTTGTAGGCAACACCAACTTGCTTTATTTAACTTTTAGTGATAAGTTAGCCAATATTCAATAATCGTTTTGACATTGCGAAATTAGTAGGTATATAGCTTGTAAATTTGTACCACCCAGACGGTTCGCTACTACCTTTGGGTTTTCGATGGTATGATGTCCGAACCAACCTGACTTGTTTAAAACAATATAGGTTTTTATACTGCGCCTTAGAGGCCGAATACAGCTTTTAAAGAGATACCCAATCCCATCCTAGCGTTTGCTTGCAATAGTACAGGCAACAACTTTAGGATAACCTCGCTGTTTTAAGCCGGCTCGTGCAAACCCTTACATCCATTAGATTCGGTAATGACTGGCTGGATTGCCATTTAGCCACCTAAATACCGCATTTAAACTCCAAGCCGAAACTATCAACAACCTTCATAGCTGGATAAACAAATCTCACGAGCCTCCTCGGCCGTAGACCAAATACAAAGACAAGTGTACAACTTACTTAACTTTTATACAGACATACGAGTACGTAGAAAACTAGAAAAATAAGTGTCCTTTGTTGACCCGCAGTTACTAAAAATATCCTAGATTACAAAAGAAGGTCAGATTAATATAATTTATACAGTTTGTAATCGTTTCATATGCAACTTCGGAAGCAGAGTGACTGAACTGGCCCGAGTGTGGATAACCTTGTTCCGAATTTGCGCTTGCGCTGGTGACGTCAGCAGGCGTGGTCGAGATGGGATTTAACACTTTGCGTGTTCACTTGCTAGTTGTTACTAATGTGCAGTGAAATAATTTTGTTGGTTTTTTTTTATACAGCGTAGATCTGTCCGACACGTGACATGTGCTCGTCTTAAGCTTACAGGTTCCACATACATAATCAACTGATTCTTATATGCATTCAAAGAGTTTTCAAATCTGCCGAGAATTCAATAAATTCTTGTTTGGTCTAATAAAGAGTAATGTGAGGCTTTATTACAAATTATGAAGTGAAACATGAACGCAGCTCGAATAGGTCTTGTGACAAATCACCTTGTCACTGTCTATTGTGTTGTTCCCGCCTTTTTGGTCGCCGTTTTTATTGCTAAATAGTTACATACCTACCTTTTACTGAAATAAAATATAGCCTAGGTTTTATCTCAGACAGTTGTTTATTTCACAACGAAATGAGTTTTATTTTATGTTCGTTTGATGTGAATATAATAATTTGGATTGTGTTTACATTTTATTGTAGACACAATGACTTATCTAAAAGTAAATAATAATGCAGATAAGAGCGTACAAATGTCAAGAAAATTGTGTGTTTTTTATGTGCGTTACTTGTCTAATTTTTAAAAAGATCTCTGTAATGAATATTTTAACATTATGTTATATCTAATTAATGCATTGAAATTTTAAAAAAATCTAAGAAACTCCTAATTTCATGTGATGTTTTAAATGTTCTTTTTAAATTATAATATTATTGATGTAATTATTTTGAGAAGAGTATATCTATAACATTTTTATAACATTAAGAATGCTATGAAATTGGCTTATTACCAATACCTTTATATGCACGTATAGATAAAATTATAGACAATATATTGGGGTCGAACGTGATCTAAGTGCTGAGTGTGTCTGATACGAGTAATCAATAATTGAATATAATCACATAATACACGAATTAAAATGTATGAGATGCCTTAAAAGTCTAGTGTATACCACCAAAGTATTTATCTATCTGTCTCTTTCTCAGAACTCAGTTCGAGAACTCCATATAGATTTTTTTATTTAAAACAGTAGATCCTGTGTTTCATTATTTTTCATCATTGAAGCCTACTTATAGGAAGTAAGCACTGTCTTATCAGTTGCACCCATTGAAACCCACCTCACGTCGTCTCTGATAACAGTAGCCTGAGAACTAGGTGTAACCTACTAGGAAATCTTTGAATCTCGACATAACTTTTTGAGACTTAATGACAATGGGAGCAAAACTGACGATAGAAAAGAGTTAGAAGGAGGTTATAATAAATAGTAATAATAATAAAAGTTTATTCTTAATCATTTGGTTAACAATATTTCTCTTAATCTAAGTATAAGTGTTTTAATTTAAATAAGAGAACATATTAACGAATGTACTAGTGTAAAATGTGCTACAGGCGACAGCGCCCTCTACCGCAAGATTGTATGTAGTTTTACTTTTTACCTTTTCTATTATTTTTTTTTAGTTATTTAATCACATTGAAAAATAGAGAAGAATAATAAAATTATAAGAAAAAACATAATAAGAACAATTGTTTGACTTCGCTAGTCTATTTACTATGATAGAATTTACATGTTACATAATAACTTTTTTTTTCTATACAAGAGCGTGCCAAAGTGACTCTACTCTGCCTGATGGAAAGTATGAATAGAATCCAAGAGCTGTGGTCACCATACTCATAAGTTAAGTTAATAAGTTAAATTTAGATCGATGTGTACCTTAAAATACTTCAAGCCATTTTAGGACATATTGATATTCGTGTGTTTCCAAACCTTGGCATTTATTGCCGACGCGACATGATCTTGGATAGGCGGCCGAAAGCCGAGGTCTAAGGGCATTTCCTTCCTTAATACTATAACCTACATATATAGTCGTAGGAAAATATGTAAGGTTTTCTTCTTTTTTGTACGTGTACATTAATTGTGTGGATGTTTTTGTATACCCGCCATGTATATCAAACAGTAAATACCCAAAATAGATTTTTTTAAATCAATTTCTTTAAAGTAAATATTTTTTTTTACTTACGGTGACAGACAACTTCTAGTGACTATACCGTTATTTTGTACTTTGCACTTTGCATGTATTTCCCTTGATTACACGCAATTTTGAAAACCTCAATTACCTACTGAGCAAAAACAATGGGCTTCACACTTGGAGTATCTGTAGTGACGAATAGTCAAACAACATTCATTAGAGTTTTTTTATGAATATTAAAGTCTGTTTTGTCGATTTAGGGGAAAAATATTAACAAATTAAAGATATCCTAATATATAATGTACCTACTTCTGCTAATTTGTGTTCTAATAAACCTATGATTTGCAGCGTGATATCATGACAGCCTGTCTGAAAATACCGTAAATAAATGAGATATGGCTGGGATTAGCAAGTTCAAGCACAACCATAGACTGTTCGGCCTTCTAGTGATAGATCGGATGCCATATAATATGTTGTTTATATAAAATAAACTCACAATTTTATCTATGGCATTACTTTGAATCTAATCTAATATTTCAATAGGATTACTATCAGGGGGCGTAGCTCAGATGGTAGAGCGCTCGCTTAGCATGCGAGAGGTACCGGGATCGATACCCGGCGCCTCCAGTTTGTTTTTGTGATTTTATAAAATTTGTTTTTTGGTTTTTCTACACAAACGTTATGAAGTAAATGATGTGATCATAGAAATAGCTAGAAGTAATACAAACTAATTCTGTGTAATAAAATATATATTTATAAACGTCCCTTTCTGTTCTAAATCCTTTACTTTTTGATTAAATTTTATTTATTATGCTACATTTAAACATTAATTCGTATTCTAGTCCATTGTTAGTAATGGCTAAAAAAAAACTCTGGAGTTAGTTTATAGTTTTTGGTATTCGAGTTTGCGTCTATAATTTATGACCATGATTTTCTTTAAAATACAGTGGACTATTTTTTTTAATACACTTACGTATTTAAACATATTTAATTTTTTACTAATTAATAAATCCGTAAACCATTATAATGAAAAGCGATTTCCTGAATATTTTTGAATAATTTAACTTAACAGCACGAGAGCTATGTTTCAACACGGGCGGATCGGGTCCAGACCGGGGCCGGAGTAGTGTCACGGCTTCACAAGAATCTGGTGTTTTTTCGTTGCTTCTTTCACCAAGTGAGAGAGGTTATAGAAGCTCATAGCCACCTTCCCCTTCTGCATTCATGTGGTGGGGAAGACTCAAAGAGTGGCAACACATTTGTGACTCTTGACTCAATGACCATAACCGGCGGTAATCACTTAATATCAGTGTATCTGTTCGTTAGCCGTAAAAAACAAATATCGTGTGTGTAAAAAGACTCCACTGCACAAAACTATAGCTCAATACAAATATTTGTGGTATTAGACCTTATTACACTACTGAATACATTAACTAGCAACCGGGAGCCATATGACATTGAAAAGTGAGTACCTTAATATGAAAATTGGTGTAACATAGGACAGAGGATGTCATCCAACAGGCGATTCATTAAACGCAACGTACCCGCCTCATAAATTACTCCCCGCTTCCTGAAATCTATGCGCACCTTACTTCAAACGATTGTAGACTTTATGATAAACGAGTTAAGGGTATAATAGTTTGCTTGTTGTAAATAGACGGACTAGATCGGTGTTGCGTGCTCTGTGGACGGAGTGTTTTAGGCTGGCAAGTAATTCGATGTGCCTTGATCCGACTATGAACATATTTTTTTTTTATTGAAGAGAAAGTGCCCACTTTTGGTAGTTCCAGAACTTATATTTGTTGACTTTTAATTTTAGCAAAGGACTCGGTTATGGTCATTTAGATATTATAACATTTAACGACAATAGGCTGGATGACACCTTAGTCAAATTAGTTACTTTTTATCATCTGTCAAAATGACAATTTTGTATGAAAGTACTAAATACCAAATTGTGACGTCACTATTTTAGACTACTCAATTGAACAATATATGTCACTGTATATTTGATTGAAATTCGTAATAATAATAAAAAGCTATGTTAATTGTATTTGCCGAGATGTTTCACGATATTGGTTTTAATGAAGTGGACATTGGTATTTATTTACGATACAGTCATCTACTTAATTGGACGAGATACGTCAAATTTCAATACGTAAACATGTACGTCACCCTTGAAACATGACACTATAGTAGTCAGTGTAGTACGGAACGAACCTTTTCAATATGATTTGAAGTAATCCACACAGTAAATTAATAAGACCCATTTGTTTAGGATTTTATACAAAGCAGCAATAATCAACCGAAATCGCCGAATTGTCGTCTTCGTAATTTTTGTAAACTGTGCCAAAAACTGTTTTTATCTGTAGTTAAGATTTTTTGAAACAAAACGTCGTTTCATTGCATCGAAAGTACAAGTTTCTAGCTACACCCCCCTTTCTTTTTTTTTGTTTCTCCTGTACGAAGATCCCCCCGGATACCACCTACTGGTGGTTATGTCGGACTCGAACCGACCAAAATCCGCACGCCGTCTCAGGTACCAGTAGCCGGGGATCCAGGTGTACCCTAGAAAGGAAATCCCTGAAACTCTAGCTACACCCCTAGTTTCGATCGAGGCGTTACTGGAGTTAACTGGTTAACTTAACTTAACTTGGTACTGGTCCCTAACTTCATATCTCACACGTATTTCAGTCTGTTTCATCACCATTTTATATCTATATTCATATTAGATTTACCAATAAAATGATTTTTAATTTTTATAGCCATCAATATCCGCTTAAAAGAATTAAATTGTCTCATTTACTTATCTAAATTATATGATTCATACTTGTAATTGTTACAGTTTACCGACTGTTGACATAGAAGGTATGTCATGGCGTGTTTATAAAGCAAGGCCACAATTTAACCAAGGCCTTTCAATTACTATAAAACACTATTACATATGTAACATGTATTTATGGTTGTAAAAAGTAATACACATGAATTGCTTAATTCATTAAAGGTATACAAATTGACAGAGTTGTTGGTCTAGTGAACAGCGATCCTGTCTGCTAACAAAGAGATCGTGCATTCGATTCCCATTTGGGACAAATAAATTTCTTGCAAGCACGTTTATTTGTGTTATCTCTAATTTTAAGTTATCTAAGTTAAATTTGAATTACGGTGAAGAAATGTGAAGATGTGAGAAAATGCTTTGTAGATCATAAAAAACAATTGATCCAACCTGGGAATCGAATCCGAGACCGTAGTTGCCATATGTAGGTCATACCCTACCGTACCACAGCGCCACCGAGTTAGTTAAATATTTGAGATTATTTTATCAAATTGTGATTTCAATGAATTTTTGGTTGGACATGTCGATATGTGCCTCTCTTTAGAAAAGAGTTTTGCGCTACTATACCACACTGACCAGTTTCTACTATTAAAAATCAAGCGCTATTTGCTGTATCAATATTTTTTCCAAATTCTCCAAAAGAAATTTCCCGCCAAAACTACCAACGAATTCGTTTATCCACAGTTAGGCCGCCATTTCTACGTGCTCACTAGTGTGATACACTCTTTTGTGCACGACGTACAAATACAGAGTATTTTTATAGAAATACCTGTATTGACTTAAGTTGTAGGGTATATTGTACAGATGGTGGAAGGTTCAGAAATGATTCCAAGCATTTATCATCGTTTATTACATAATAACTTTTCCGCTCACCGTCTGGTTCGTGTTAATCATTAATGTAGTTATTTCTCTATCTGGGAACACCTGTTCAGTTTCTGATGGAAAGGCACCCTATGTACACCTTTGCACTCATTTAAAAAAGTGTTTGAATACGTTGGATTGATCACAATCAAACGATTGAGAATAAACAAACATTCACATTCGTAATATTGGTTACGTGAGTGATAAACACGTCTATGATAAAGACGTCGTAGATAAACAATGGATTTGCATAACCATTTTTAAGGAAACATTCTAAACTTTCTACAGGAACGGGTGTATGTCACAAGATGGCAACTAATTATAATATAAAAAAGCCGCATTAATAGTTAAGTACAACTAAACTTAAAAGTTTTTCGTCGATTTCATATTAGGTTTAAAAATGTGTCGTCAAAACAGTTAGGTATGACATCTCCCACCCCTTGTCAGACTCACAAAAACACTCGGTTGACAAAGGTTCTTTTCTAAAAATATTTCCATAATTATTCAATACTTTTATCATTGTATAAGGATATTTTTTTCATTATAATGGAAACGATCTCCACGTCTGTTAACGGTTTATGGCGTGCATAAATTAAATAATGGAATACGGTAGGTAGCATTCATGTTGTAGATTCTTGTATTGTAGTGATTTACATACTGGTAATATATACATTATATTTATATTTTAATTCTGATTTATGTAGTTAAGAAGTAGTATTGTTGAACTCGGGTGTTTGCAACTTTACTAATGGACTCAATCTCGAAAAAAACTGGACAGATTTGAATAAAGTTGTTACATAAGTATAACAACATTTGCTGTCTACTGCTGGACATTTCTCTCCTAACATACTTCACAGAGCCCGGTCTGCTTCTTTTGCGTTTATCAACGAGGAAATACAAATAATATTCCCATTTCTTCGTATTTCCTAATATCTAAAGAGGTATAGTTTTTTAAAAAGCTGAATTGTTTAACGTCAAGCAACGTAATCAACCGACTTCTGCAGTATTTGCAATTGGACCTACTTATTCAAGGCAGAAACAATCCACACAATGACAGTTTGGAGAAAAAACATTTTGTTAAACAAAATTTTGTAAACACTAAAATTGTTTGTTATTGTGTCGGCACTCATATCATTTTGATATTTACTGGGTCGATAGAACGTTCAATTTTGAAAGTTTCTGTGTCCTTGTCTCGATTTTGCAGATGTGTGGTATGTTGCATATGTAGGTTCAATTGGTCTTATTCTCATAGTGACAGTAAAACTAATCTTCCATTAATATAGTACTATTGGCTTTAAGGACTAGTTACCGTAAATGCGGCTTTTTAATCATGACTATTATGCTGATGTGTCGCCAGTGTACTAGAAGCTATCTCCTAGTCCACTGTTAGAAGCGTGACGTGACTTATAACAGCTTCCGTCAAGAATGAGGTTATCATATCGTAACAATATATAATACTAAACAATCAAAAAATAACTTTCCAACTTTCAGCTCGATTAATAAAGTACTAATACAGTAATATTGTAGATATTACGTTGTAAACTACAGGAAAGTAGCCGTAAAGATGACAGACGCGACGTGAATCATTTTAAATGAGTTATAAATTATCTAATTATCTTCAATGAGTATAATGACTGTCGGGCAGATCGTAAACGTAGATGTTTACTGTGGGTACAGCTTCGGTGATATCTTTTAGTAGATATACGTTATCACAACAGCGACCAAATATGATTGTTAAGTCGCTGTCGTCAAAAAGACAATTTTTTTTTCTATAATTTTTGCATAGGATATTGATGTATAATCCTGTGTCGCGGGTAACTTTACAAACATGCAACAAACAAAAGAAAACTAAGCTTTAAAACAACAATTTCTGAATCACACACTATGTTTGATCGAATCCACAACATTGACTATATTAGGAAATGAACTACGCCATCCGTGCAATCATCACTGATTGCAACATATTTCATAAGCACACGTGATATTCATTTTCTCACATTTGAATGTTTTGTCTCTGTTAGAGGGAGATAGACAATAGATACATCACTTAAAAATAATTTAATATAAAGATAATTAGTTCATTAAGTTAAGAAAACTACTCTAATTATTACTCCTAACTATGACTCATTATAAGACTTTAATTTGTTCACATAAGTTGAGTTCTATTTATATACACGGGTTTTGTTCACAACTTCGTTCCCGGTAACGTATATTTCAATTATTATTTATGGCATCCCGTGAGAATACACGTGAGAAAAGATGACGGTAGACTAGCTCATTTTCTGGCAACATTCACACAAAGTTTATATATAATCCATGGGATAGTATAAACTTTACAAACAGGGGCGGACGGTTAAGTAAACTGTTGTATGTTGTGCACATACTCGTATTTGAACATAATATAAGAATGTCCATACATCCATGCGTAATTTTAGGTAGTTTAAAGTGGATGTAACCTCAAATAATAAGATTCAATATAATGATGAAATTTTTCTTTGTTTGTGGAATGAGAATTTAGTTTTATTTCAATCCCGTGGTATTTGTATCTGAATTATAATTAGAATGATTTACTAGAGGGTTATAGGACACCGTTTTTTAAGAATATTTTTTTTTTCTTAAAAAGATAACGCCTGCATTAGGAATAAATCCTGTATCGCGGGGAACTTTACAAACGTACAAGAAACGGGCACAAAGAACATCCAGACTCAGAACAACAATTTATGGATCACACATATAGTACGGGAGGCCACGATGCTAAATCGGGATTTACTCGAGCGTCATAGAGACCTATACGGTTGTAAAGCTTAGATGATGAAAAGAAAAATGACATATAAAACATTCCATTTCATCAGTGGAGGGAGCGGCTATAGATTTTCAAAAATGTAAAAAAAAACAGTTCCATGGACATACTCGAGCGTGTCAGATAATGATATTATATATGTCCTACGTATTTTTAAAAATGTACATATGTTAATCTGACTGTTTCAGTGATGGGGGTGGTCGTACGTAGGGTATGAAAAAAAAAAGGCTTTATCGAGCGCGTCAGATTTTCGAAGGGGATGTTAAGTGAACCTAAGAAAACCCTCTTATATAATAATCTGACGATTTGGATGTGACGCAAAGTCATGGCCGTTATTAGAATGTGCAAAAAAAATTGGTCATTTTGAAATATTCAAGCGCGTCAGATTAAGATATATGTGGTTCATCTTGATGCACTAGACGTGCTGTCTCATAATCTGACAATCATCTAGAGGGATATGGCTAATCTGATAATTAAAAAGAAATTTTTTGTATTTTTTTAAACTATTGAACTTAATTAATTGAAAAGCTCAGGCAATAGCATGCAAATGAGAAAGTACATGTTTTTTTAAAGTAGAATATTTGTATTTATAAGAAAATAAATATAAAAAATTCAATTGGGTGAGAGGAATAGAAGCGCGGAGAGGGGAACATAGGCAACACGTAGCTGCACGCATTAAACTTTATCGACGAATTTTTGTTGCTTCGGCTTGCGGAAATTGTCAGATTATATATTTTTCGTAATCCTTGAATTATTCCGTTCAAAATAAAAAAAAATTTAGCCACGCTCGAGAATGTCCAAGTGACGTTTTTTTTTGTAGCCACAACTTTGTAGCCCTACCCCTTCTTTACGTCTCACTCAAATTGTCAGATTAGTGAAATCTACACGTTTAGCACGTAACTAACTCATCTTATCTTAAACTGACGCGCTCGAAAATGTTTGATGATCAATTTTTTTTTACTAATCTGATCCTTTATTCTTGACGGGCGATCATATATAGAAGTCTCATATTTGGTGTAAGTACTTAATAGAGTACAAGGTATCCCCCTGTATATTAATCTGCCGCGCTCGAGTAAATTTCGGAATCCCTTCTATGGCTCCCCTACTATAGTGTTGTCCCATGTAGGATTTGAACCCACAACACTCAGCGAAATGAAGAGCGGCATGGTAACCGCTTAAACCACTATTCCAATCGTGCAGTCAGTCAGTCAAGATGTTTAGAAGACCCGTGGGGTTCCCAAACAATAAAGAAAAACGCTGTAACTGCTTCATCAACAGCTTTTAACAGACCTCTGCTGGACATTAGTCTCACCTTCGGAAGGAGGTTTTGAGTTTGCTCAAGTTTTCCTTCTAGTCACCTCTTCAGCACTCATGGGACGAATAGGGGTTGTGACACTCTATATCCTTAAACCGTCACCACACGGAACTGCTTACCGATGCCTTTATAATGTTCATGCGATTATGATAATGAGGAAATTTTGTAGTTATTGTTGTTTTATGAAGGTCTTTTATTAAACAATCAAGACATTATATCGTTAGCCGGGTGTTAAATAGTTAACATAAAATTTCTAGAGTGAATGTTCAGCATTTAACCTTCTATCAGTTCCTAAATAGTTTTACTAAAATTACATTGCCAAAAATGACTAACCGAATTTTATATTGGACTATTTGATACTCATTTATATATAAATGTAAGTATATATTTGTAATATTATAGAATCAATGTACATAAGTGAGCTTGATAACATACAAGTCATTAAAATCCGTGTGGTGACAGATTAAGAATACGAAGTGTTATCATAACTATTCATCCTGTGGGTGTCATAAAACCCGACTAAGGTAGCAAACTACGTAGGTAAACAGCAGTGCAAAGATAAGAAAAACTTGGGAACTAACGCGTCTGACCAGCGTGCCACAGTAAACCAAAACTTCTTTTCTGAAAAAAAAAAACTTATGTCCATCAGTGGAGTATTAAAGGTAAGGTAGGTATTGGGCGGCGGGTTTGAACCTCGGTATTGTAAACCGAGGTTCAGTGAGCACCTGCGTGAGATGGCAGGGTGAGTCAATCGTCGATCTTACGTGGGCGACTCCCCTGGGCATCGAGCAGGTGTCAGGATGGAGAGTGGCGGAAGAGGTGGTCACTTTGTCGGACCACCGCCACATCATCTTCGATGTGGCCACTTTCCGCCCGGTTGTGGGCCTGGACCGCCGCAGTAGCTGCCCTTCGCGACGATGGTCCCTCAAGCGGATGAACCGAGATATGCTCATTGCCGCAGCCATCGTCGCGGAATGGCCAGAGGAAGTGGAAGAGTGGGTCTCGTCCGATCCGGAAGCGCAGGCGGCCTGGTTTCGTGGCGTCATGACTGACGTCTGCGACGCATCAATGCCACGGGTCAGGCCAGGAAAGAGGGGCTCTGTGTACTGGTGGACACCGGAACTCGAGCAACTTCGCACAGTGTGCTCGAGAGCCCGTCGCCGGTTTCAGAGGACCCGAAGAAGACGGCGAGCCACAGCTGAAGAGATCGTAGAAGCGAGGCGAGAGTATGGCGCTGCAGCAAAGGCGGTGAGCCTTGCAATCGCAGAAGCTAAGGCTCGGTCCTGGAAGGAGCTCATAGAGGGACTGGACAGAGACCCATGGGGGCGCCCTTACAAACATGTGCTGGGCAAGCTCAGACCGTGGGTCCCACCATTGACGCAGACCTTGGAAACCGTGTTTGTAGCAAGAGTGGTAGATACCCTCTTTCCCAGGGACCAGGGTAGTCCCTCACGCCCTCCGCTGCCGTTACCGTCGGAACCAGCCACAGTTTCCGATGACTTCAACGTGACGGAGGAGGAGCTGGACCGAGCCGTGAAGCGACTCGCCGCCCGCAACACCGCTCCGGGCCCTGATGGGATCCCGGGCCGAGCATGGGTGTATGCTTTGGAGATCTTAGGGGATAGGCTGAGGTGGCTGTTTACCAGCTGCCTCTGTAATAGCGTATTCCCCTCCAGCTGGAAGGAAGCCAGGCTGGTACTCATCCAGAAACCTGGCAGGGCTGCAGATTCTCCCTCGGCGTTCCGTCCAATATGTCTGCTGGACGAGGTGGCGAAACTATTCGAAAGAGTTATCGCCGCCCGTATCAACCAGCACCTATCGCTGGTGGGCCCCGACTTATCAGACAGCCAATTTGGTTTCCGGCAAGGACGCTCAACACTGGATGCTATCGAACGCGTCTGCTCCTTGTCGGATGAGGCTGTTTGTCGGGGGGGAGTGGCGCTAGCTGTTAGCATTGACATAGTCAATGCCTTTAACTCCCTCCCGTGGCGGGTGATAAGAGAGGCACTAGTGTATCACCAGTTGCCTCTCTACCTGCGGAACATCATCGGGGCTTATCTTTGTGATAGGTCCATAATTTATAAGAGCCGAAACGGCGAGGAATGCCGAAGGGAAGTCACATGCGGGGTTCCCCAGGGATCAGTCCTAGGACCCCTTCTGTGGAACCTCGCATATGATGCGGTCCTGAGGACCAGTCTTCCCTCTGGAGTGAGTGTCGTCTGCTACGCGGACGACACTCTAGTGCTGACTAGGGGGTATGGCTTCAAAGAAGTCCTGGAGCTCGCCGAGCAGGGGGTGGCTTGTGTTGTCCAACAAATCGAAGGACTAGGTCTAAGGGTTGCACCTCATAAGACGGAGGCACTGTGGTTCCACAGGAAACGCAGAGGTGCCGTTCCCCCCAGCTCACTAATCAGAGTTGGGGGAACGGAGGTCGAGGTTGGCCGGCACATTAAGTACCTTGGCCTCACCCTGGACAGTCGCTGGAGCTTCAAGGAGCATTTCGAGCGGATGATCCCCCGAGTTAGGGGGATAGCGGGCTCCTTACAGAGGCTATTGCCCAACTTAGGGGGTCCGCGGGAGGAAGTTCGCCGCCTCTACAGTGCGGTGATACGATCCATGGCCCTCTACGGGGCGCCGATATGGGCCAAACGCCTATCGGCCTCCTCCCGCTGCCGAGCTAAGCTCAACCAAGTGCAGCGGATAGCGGCCATTCGGATCGTACGAGGATACCGCACCATCTCGTCGGAGGCGGCGACAGTCCTGGCACGTTTCCCGCCTTTGGACATCCTAGCGGATATGGACGCGAGGGTTTATGACCAGACTCGCGCCATCCGTCGGGGTGAGAGCAGGGAAGACCAGGACGAGCTCGAAATGCGGCGGAACGCTCACCGACAGGCACTGGCACAGTGGCGCGTGCGGCTTGAACAGCCGCGAAACTCGCGTCAACGCGCTGTCGGTGCCGTTCTGCCTAACCTTGAAGCTTGGGTAGGTGGGAAGGGAGGTCGCGTCACCTACCACCTGACGCAGATACTCACCGGGCATGGTTGCTTCGGTGAGTATCTGAATAAGATCGGTCGCGAGGAGACAGCACAATGCTACCACTGCGTGGCCGACCGGGACTCCGCCCAGCATACGCTGGAGGACTGCCCCGCGTGGGCGTCTGAACGCGGAGTCCTGGTCGACCAAATCGGACGTGACCTGTCCCCGCCGGCAATCATTGCTGCCATGCTGGCGGGTGAGGAGGGCTGGGGCGCAGTGGTCTCTTTTTGCGAAGCTGTCATGCTCCAAAAAGAGACCGCTGAACGGGATCGGGAGAGGGCCGATCCCGAAAGAAGAAGAAGACGACGGCGTCATGATCCGTCGATGTGATCGCGAGCCACCAGAGAGTGGGGGTCTCTGGGGGCAGAATAGTTGCTGCGATAGGGGATAGGATGGCGGCCTGAACGGTAGTACCCTACAGTCGGGCCGCCACGTCAGAACTGTGGGGGAGAAATATTTTCCCCCGGGATAGGGTCTAACAGGGCATGGTGTCAATTTGGGGGGGACCTGAAATCATATGGTCCGGGTCCCCTCCAGAGTAGGGTGCCAGAGGCCGGCTGTCGGGGCGGTTTTTAGTGGGCACACCACATACTCCTGTCTCCTGCACCCTAAGGAACAGGAGATCCGAAGGGATTTTCCGCCTCGTCAACAAAAAAAAAAAAAAAAAAAAAAAAAAAAAAAAAAAAAAAAAAAAAAAAAAGGTAGGTATTATAAAGGCAATTGGGTAGATGACTGTATCGTAAATAAATACCAAAGTCCACTTCATTACAACTAATAGTGCGAAACATCTCGGCAAATACAATTAACATAGCTTTCTATTATTATTACGAATTTCAATCAAATATACAGTGAAATATATTGTTTAATCGAGTAGTCTCGAGTAGTCTAAAAAAGTAACTAATTTGACTAAGCTGTCATCTAGCCTGTTGTAGTTATTTTATAATACTGATCTGTTGACTGTCTAACTGTTTTGACTGCACAGTTGGCCTAGTGGTTTAAGTGGACACCACGCCGCTCTCTACGGCGCTGAATGTTGTGGGTTTAAACCCCACACGGAACACCGCTATGTGTGATCCACAAATTGTTCTGAGTCTGGGTGTTCTTTGTGTCCGTTTCTCGTATGTTTGTAAAATTCCCCGCGACACAGGATTTATTCCTAGAGCGAGAGTTGTTTTTTTAAAAAATACTGATCGGGTTTTTTGTTTACCCTGTCTACGGTCATTGAGCGTTTTAAACTTTGAACTGCAAGTAACTCCGTTACCAATGTGACAAGTATGACAAACAATAACCAAGAGTTCAATAATAACATACCTTCTAATAAATATTCCCAGTAATGATAATACGTCGTAATCATTATTGCATTGCCTTTATCGTTGAGTCATTGGCAATCCGTTCCGACAATGTAAGGTCACAACTCCTTGTATGAGGTATCGCATCATTCGACCTTTGCACGTTGGCTGTAAGTAGGTATGTAGTTATTTTAATAGTAAACATATTCAGGAAGTTTTATTTTATTGCGTATACAATCATCGTTCACATTATTTGAATACCGACTTCGTGAATTATATTAAGGCTTTTTATTGAATAAGTTGGTTTAGAGTGAGGTATCCTGTTAAATACTGCATAGGGTAGAGCATCTCAGGCAGATCAAGGTAGTTTTAGTACAAACATTACATATACCTGATTCCTGCTCCTCAGGTCGAGAAAGATTTGAAGAGACTTTCCACCCCGTCAAGAAAAAGGTATCTCGATATGATTTTCCTGAGTTGTTTTGAATTTCACAACGATATCTGATGTATAGGTGCAAAGTTATTCGAAATCAAAACATTGTCTATACCCATAATACTTACGATAGTTCAACGAATATCTGCCTTGAACATAAAGAATAATAGCATATTTAATTTAATTCCAAGTATTGAGCTATAATATTTATATGATATCTGAATGGTTTATGTTAGAATGAAAACAAAACTAAATACGGCAGTTATAAATATAACGTTAGAGTTAGGCGGCCATTTTGTTATTATTTCAATGTGGAACGCGAATGTTTGGGGAATGTAGGAGAACCGCAGTAGAAAATTTTATACGAACATTTAAATGATGTTATGCAATACTTATTTTGAATCTATGTTTGAGTTAATAGTTGAAATTATTTTCTTCCTATGTAAAATATAATTACGATATTAAAACCACCCATTGAATTATTATGCACTCAATAGTTTAACTAAATGATTAAAACAATAGTCAATAATTACCAACACGTTATCTTTGCTGTAAATTATCCGGCGGCGGTTATACTCGTAATAAGTAGGGGTCGTTCTTATCATTTTCCTGAATAGTTCTTACATTATTATGGTAAATATAAAATACAACGCAAAATTTAAGATTCACCTCTATTAGTACCGGTGCGACATTCATATTATTTTAATACATATTCGCTAAACTAATGAGGAATATACGGAGACTTGTTGACGGAGTCATCAGAATAATTATTTGCCTATTCATTATTGTATTAATAGGTATGTATTTATGTGTGTATGTATATATATTTATAGCATTATGTATTACATAAACTGTTCATACGTAAATTAAAAAATTAACCCCACTAGCTCTAATGTTACACCTGCTACACGCATCTCTGGATCACCCAAAAGGTCGACGGGAAGTAAATACTTGCGGCTTTAAATCCGCCTTATGCAATGTTACTTATTTGCAGAAAGTATGAATAAATAAATAAATATACCTTGTCATTACCTGGTCGTTGATCTAGTGGTTGGCGTATGTGTCTGCCGACCCAGGGGTCTCGGGTTCGATTCCCGGGTCGCTTTAAAAAGGGGACAGTTGAGACTGGCCGCCGGGGCTTAAATCAGCTAGAAATGCATCATACTTTGTCATCTAGATTATGTAATGTCATCTAGGTTACAAATTAAAAAAGTAAAACGAAAATGATTTTATTATCTAATTAATTTACGTACACTTCAAAAACTTAAAAGGTTCAGAGCAGAAATTTTGACACGATATACAACCAGTTTCAAAGATTGCTTTTAGCTGTTTTTCTAGTCAATTTTGACCCTTAATTCTCGTCAATGCAACTACAATGTATTATAGCAAAGTAATGTAACGTTAAATAAACGAATTGTCTATAAAGAAAAACTTGTGATTAGAATATCCCTAGTAGTTAATGAAATCTAATCTATTATTTATTATTAGTATTAAATAACAACAATTGATTATACTCGTATATTGCTAAGATCAGCATGTCTTAGTCGCGAAGTGAGATTTTAGAATGTGTGTTTATTGTATCTTCGCTCTGTCGACCCGACTCTTGAACTAACTCTTATCAAGTTGAATTTAAAAACATCCTTCTCATTTCAGGGGCATTTATAAACATAACTTTAACACTTACGTACATACACACTTACACTTACGTACAAATCTGTTTTATTGCATTTGTTTAGAACTCATCATTTTTTTTTTTTTTTTTTTTTATCGTGTTGAAACCCCCTTGGGCCGTCACCCCACCGGGGTTTACGACGGGGTGGTGTGTCGGAATCGGACCGACTAAAACCACACGGTGTGCCACTCTGCGCCTGAGATAGGAGGGATCCGGGAACCGCTGCTATTACGACATCCAATGTAACCATACAATTGAGTCGATTTCTATGCACAACATTTTCGAATACAAACACCCATCAAATATTTAATCCAGAGAACATAAAAATGATTATTATACACTAAGAATAAATCCTCTGTCGTGGGGAACTTTACAAATATACAAGAAACGGACACAAAGAACACCTAGAATCAGAATCATGGGTCACACAAAGTGTTGTTCCGCGTGCGGTCCGAACCCACAACACAGCGCAGTAGAGAGCGGCATGACGACCGCTTAAACCACTAGGGCAACCGTGCATTATTAATAATTTACTATTATTATTCTTTGCACTGTGATTTCATCTGCTTTTATTTTAACATCTGTACCTGATTAGATTAAAATCTTTCTTGAGTCATGTCCAAAAACGTTAAACTACGTGATGTAATTCAAACAGATGTCTTAGAAAATATCATTAATCCAAGAACGTTATAGAATTAAGTAATGTTGTTGAAATTATAATTATTTATGTTGTTACAGCATTTTACCCGATGATTTTGAAACTATAATGACTGTTCAAGTGATACAAATAATATAAACAGATATTTGATAATGGTCGCAATTCAAACTCCGGGCAGATGAGTAAGTGTCGTGTTTTTTGGGGATATCCGACTATATAAAGCTTGATACTGACGCAGTGGAATAGAGGCAAAGGCATGATATTGTTTTTTATCAGTATCTTAATTTATATAAAAATGAAACAAAACCTGCCGTTGTGATTACATGTGACGTTTTCGAATAATTACTAATTTTATTTATCATTACCGTACAATGTAAATATATAAATCCTAAATATAAATTACGTCCAATGTTATGTAGACGCAGGAGAGTGCAATACAAGGGCACTATGTTATTTTTGGAATAGTACTTTGTCAATATTTGCAATACTAGGCTAGACTGATAGAAACATTTCTCTGATCAACATGACAGTGTAGACTGATTACACAGAGCCACAGGTTGACCTGTATGTTTGAAGTGTCGTCTATGCTCTTGCAGGTAACTGTTATACTTATCTTAGATTTCTTTATGATATACATATAACTCTTTATATTCTAAATAGATTAGTACCTACATCGCTAAATCCTGTTACGAACTCTAATCTATATTATTTTAACTACGGGCGTAGTTACACATCTAGTTGTGCAGGTCAATATTATATTAGGTCGTTCACATAGGCGCCGGGAAGGAGTGCAAGAAGGGTGCACTTGCTCCCCGTGTCAGTACAAAATGCCTTCGAAGAATATCTTGTCTCTCGTCCGCAGATTTCTTCAAGAAGGGCATCAATAGACTACCACTGTGATGTAAAATTTAATAGGTAATTACTTTATTTATTAGATAGAAAGTACGTTAACCTATTTAAAAAAAACATAGGTCAACATTCATTGGTCTTTACCTATGAAAATGACCTAGAATAATTTTATATTTTATATCCGTTAATAGTACCTGTAGAAATAGATGCATCCCCTGAATATAATTCTAGCAGCGCTCATGGTCATTCAATTTCATTGATCATGGTTGATTAATGCCATATTTATTAAGTTTGTTTCGTAAACCATGCTCGCTTGGCCAAAACTGATCATCTCCGAACTTCTGTTCTTGGTGTTTCTTGCCTGTTCTTCTCCATAGAATCTACGTAATGTATAAAGGAGCTAGCTTCACGACTGATTTATTCTATCTGACTCCTACTTTTTACTATTCAAATATACTTATAATTACTCTAATTGATATAAACGATCATGATTGATTGATCCGAAATTGCTTCAGGCGTCAGTCCAACAAGGTTTCTAAAAATCTGTCTCCTGAATGTTTTTAATACAAACGGGATTTAGTTAAGCTATAGTAAAAACAGTACAGCAGCACAGAACATCATATCTTATTGTTTCAGAAGAAGAATTATCATCATCCTCATCATCAACAGCTTTAACAATCCACAGCTGGACATAGGCCTTTATTTAATAAATAGTCATTATGTATATTATTAGTCAAAGATTAGTTAAAGTGACTGCACTTGTGTCGTACGACTATTAGTTTAAATGATCACCTCGTTGCTTTCTACTAGTTTTGGATAGGATCCTCACACAAGACAACAGATCTACAAATTACTGCTCCGGGCCTGGTTGTTCTTTCTGTCCGTATCATAAATATATATGAAGACCTCAGAAACACGGGAATATTCCTAGTGTAGGAATTGTCTTTCAAACAATCACTCATCTCACTCACCTCATTTCGTCTATGGTCGCTTCTAACACTACATCTAACTAATGATAACAGATTGCGTAGATTTGATCTTGGCTTGTCAGGTGTGCTGTGATGATGAATAAAAATAAACACCATTAATGCCAAGTGCGTAATAAAGCAAATGATTGTACATTGTGGTTGTACATCACCTGTTTGCACGTAGATATAAAATTTCCTGTTTTGTCACTGTATACTACTGCCTGATCTTTGACGCTTTCCTACATGCCTACACATCTGTATTTTATTCTAGATATCTAATACCTATTCTAGCTATTCTTGTATATATATGTATATACTGAATCTCGGAAACGGTTCCAACGATTTTCATGAAATTTAGTTTGCACGGGGTTTCGGGTGCGATAAATCGATCTAGTTAGGTTGCATTTTTAAAAACGTTAGTTTATCTGTGTTTTCGAGCCATGAAAAACTGCTACAATGCCATTAGAATACGAAGGTAAATGCTGTTCATTGACACAACAACACAAAACCTAAATACTTCAGGAGATGGCGTTGTCTAATAGGTCCGTTTTGACACTCATGTATGTGACAAAATTAGGGATGGCAACAAAAGAATTTAGTAAATTGCGAATCGACTATTTGGTAGATTTACCAAAAACAAAAATACCGAGCAAAACTCGATTTCCAGGTACTTTTTATTTAATAGTAGAAGCATTCTTAGGTATGAAACCAGTATTTAGAGGTTGTTATCACGGGCAGAGATATTCTATTAAATATGTGAAGGTACAGATGTTTTGTGCCTCTAACATGGATCATCCAGGCTAGGTGATCTTGCCAGAAATGACGGTTGATCATGGAAATTTAAATGTACATTTTTCTAATTAGCACGAGAACTTTGCGTGATTCAGATTCATGACGCAACAAACCTTATTTAAATTTTATTTTTAAATTTAGTACTAGGTATTCACTCCTTTCTCTTTCTCTTTTTTTTTACATATCACCATACCACCGTACCACATATGTACCACTCCGTCCCGGGTGTAAGTAGCACCAGATGCATCTTAGAAAGAAAATCTCTGGAATTCCTAGACATATTTCGGGCTACCTACGACTTGTAGATGGTTCCTTCACCTTTTTCTCTACCCTAGGACCTGAACAAGTTCAGAGAGCCAGATGGAATCCTATTTTATCGCAATAGCCTCCATTAACTCCATAAGTACTGAAAAGTACCTACGACTTCCTAGTCACTCAACACGGTTAAGTAATCAAAAGCCTATACAAACAGAGTCAGTGCACTGTGAACTTCGAATCCTATACAATGACGTAATTTCCTTGTAGTTTGTTCTTCCCCTTGATGTGTAAGGATGTTTAGTTAAGCGAGCATCTTAACGAATAAACAATTACAGTTACCTACTCTCCATTTGAGAATCAGTGTCATATGACAGGAAAAATATTGTTTACAATTTGGATGCTTGCTGGTTCAGCACATGTTGTAAATCTTTAGAACAATTACTTTTTGTTTGCGGAATTTAGTTCATTCGACACCCAAACGATTCCATCCGACTAATTTATTTAGGTGTGTGTATAAGATGAAATCACCGATGCCAAAGGTTTGCCGGTTGCCTGAAGAAAATTGTGCCTGCAATAAGGATGTCTTTTGTACATTACGGACTTTCAAGACAATTGTAAATATAATTTTATAAGACCTTGGTATATAAGTTATATAGTTTTCTATTTATTAATTTGTTCACGGTAGCATCTTTTCGTCCACCACCACGACCACCACCACGGTCCATAGATCGTCATTCTTAAAAATCCTTTGTTCTCCAAAAGGCGGGAAAAGTAAGTTTGACAAATGATATTTAAACAAACTTCGATACTACAATATATACGTCTAAAGAGGTAACTAAGAGATTTTTGTTTAATGATTATATATGCATATAAGTCATGTGGTAGTGCAGTACTGAGATAGGACTCGATATATATATGTATATTGGTAATTGTGAAAATATCTATCAATTTTTGTGCTGTACGCAAATCATTGAAAGCAAAGGTTGACCTATAGTGACATTATTCTGGATGTCGTAATTGCAGCGGTTCCCGGATCCCTCCTATTTCAGGCGCAGAGTGGCAAACCGTGTGGTTTTAGTCGGTCCGATTCCGACACACCACCCCGCCGTAAACCCCGGCGGGGTGATGGCCCGAGGGGGTTTCCACACGTTAAAAAAAAAATAAAAAAAATAGTGACATTATTAGTCAATCTTTACTTCCCAAGGTTTACGTATGGTCTTATGTCTATGATCACTCACAGAAAAACAAATGAATATACTAAAGAACAAAATATAAATAACCATATTTATTAACTACTTCTTTTTGAAGTGAAAACTTCTTTAGGCGCGTTGAGCGTTTTGGTAGAGGGTAAAATCCTCGGTTCGCGTTACCGACATGCTAATGATAATAGTATATCTATAGCTATGGAGAATATGATATTATATATTATATATGAAATTTATTATTATTATATATTATATATGATATTATATATTATATATAGCTATATATGAAACATAAAAAATTTCATATAATTTTTGCATATAGTTTTAATTACTCTCAACTTAATAGTTCCGTTTTCACTTCTATCGGCAGTCTCACGACTGCTACTGTTTTTCTTTTTTTTTTAAAGACAACGCCCTAGTTACAAATCCTGTATCATGGGGGACTTTACATACATACAAGAAACTGACTCAAAGAACACCCAGACTCAGAACAACAATTTGTGGATCACACAAAGTGTTGTTCCATGTGGGATTTGAGCCCACAACACTCAGCGCAGTATAGAGCGGCGTGGCGACTGCTTAAACCACTAGGCCAACCGTGGAGTCATGCCACTTCTATTGATTATACCATTCTATAAGTTTAATAATAACTTATAGAACTACAATACCATAAACACAAAGAAAAAGGTACCTATACACACATTTTATTCATACGTTTACAGGTATGCTCATGCCTAATAAGTAACATCCGGTGTTGTGACGCAAGAGTGAAAACTTGTTTGAAAATTGTATTCAAAAGGGTTTGAAACCTTGAGGAAAATACTTGTTGATAATTTTTATAGTTACTATTTGTATTTATTATCACTGGTATTTTAATCTCTAGCAATCCTACTGTACTTTACTCACATCTATTCCATGGGAAATTCCATAAAAATAAGTAAACATTGAATTCTACTAGCAATCATGGTCATATATTTGTGGCCATTTCTAGTGAGTATCAGTAACGGATGCTGCATCCTTTTTAATCCAAGGAAGAATACCACCAGAACTGAGGCTCATTTGTTAATATTGAAAGAGTTTAAAAACTAATTGACAACAGCGACGTGAAAATGGATGCAGGACATCCCTGTGACAAAACAATTTTCATTTCACATTCCTTGTTGTTTAACAGAAGTGAGACTGCATGAACAGAAGTCTGATTGCATTATCACTTACACGCTATACCTACCTATCGCACAATCACCTTTAGCGCATGGTCAATATATTAATCAACTGGATGAATCGCATCAAATAGTCGATTGCAACCAGTAGCTACTTTACCAGATGCTGGCGAAACGGAATCTGCCCATTCGCACTATTTTCTTTAATAATGGCGAAAAACTTGATATAAAAACGCTTGAACAATAGAATAGTTTATTATTTTTGTATTACGCATCGCTACACCATTGTTTTTAACGTTGAGTTGTTGGAGTCGACCGCTTGGTAAACTTGGCATAGATGTGTATTATCTTGGATTTCATGCGCGTGGGCATCTTATAAGATGGTAGTGTAGTTGCTGAGTTATTGCACTTACGAGTTAATCCTTACAGTTAGTTAGAGAGCTTAGTAATAGTGAATACTTAAGAACGCTAGTAATGCGGGACTTGTGTAACGAATATTCTGAATGAGTAGTTTGTACTGTAAGTCAAGATCTGCAATTTTATTTCAGATTTTAATTGTATATATAACAGATATGGTATGAACAGAAATACAGCTTCTCATAATAATTTTAACACTTCATTCATTCACCATTTCACAAATCTAATTTCGTCTACTGATACCATCGCAGCACTTCACTTATTGAAAAGTCGGGTTCAAATCTATAGTGCGGCATCCAAGAAGAACACACGGAAGGAAGAATGTCTGTCAATAATTAAAAAATCTAGTAATAAAATAAAATCTCTTTATATATAACTCAATAACCAGTACAAAAGTGCACATGCAGGGAGCCCCCCTGAGCTCCGATTTATCTCATTAGGTCGTTCGCCACTTAACGCTAGTACCGTGGCCGTGGGTGGCATGCAATTGCTATACCGTCTCACGAGGAAATTGACCTCATAGTTATATCGTACTTGTTAATACGCATGTTTGAAGAGTGTTGAGCAGACCTAGCTTTAGTGAGGACATGTTACTCGATTAGTTCATCAACGACTCGACTCCTTGGTGTAAGGGAGAATCACATAATTGATAGTTTTTGCAGTATTTGTATACAGGGTGGGCTACGAAATCGTTAACATTTGAATCTAACATCCCGCACAAACAAATGCTGCACGGAGCGCGGGGAGGGGTCTGACCACTAGCTCATTTCTCGGAAATGTTGTCACAATTGATCGCTTCAGTACACGTTAAATACCCTGTACTTATTAGGTTCAAGCAGCAGAACCTTCTGGATTATTAGAGATCTGATACTCTTACCAGACTAGCATTAAACACAAAGATATAAAGTAGTTATAAAGGGTTTCCAATAGATGGGAAGGAGTAGGTACATGTTATTTTAATTATTCATGCTTTAGCCGAACTAAAGTCGGTGATGCTTTTAAAAAGTAAAGTACGTGTATGATTCTACAATGTGATCTAAAAGAACGTGATGTTGTTATTAATATAAATTACAACTTTCTGTAATATCCTTACCTGTGTGAGATCTTGAATTACATTTGACTGAGCTTTCCACTCATAACAATGTCAGAGTGGAAAATTCCAGTCAAAAATTAAAACATTATTTTATAATGAAAATTAAAACCGTTGTATTGTCTACTTAGAGTTATTTAATCTGTGAACATTTACTCAACCACAATCCTATGGGACAGTCCATTATAGTCGGCACAAAGTCGTTCAATGTCCATTAGCACTCATGTTAACTAAGCTGTGGGCGGCACACTCAACCCAGGCTCGCCTTCGTACTACGCTGTCGTCACAGTACTTATTACTTTAATAAAAGCGTGTGTTTTTTTCTTAAAAAAAAAAACACTGTCAAAAGAGTATTAATTACGATTCAGTGTTTATGAGTTATATAACTATAAATTCTATCTAATCCAAAGGAATTACTGTACATGAATGTAAAAGTGTGAAGTTTGAATGTACGCATTGGTTATTTTTCCTTAATTTCCCCAGAACGCCTTAACGGACCTGCATAGGTTGCTAGTTATCCCGGCAAGTGGAAAAATGACATAATCCTATATAATTAAATGATCATTTCTGGTGCACTGGCTTTCGCTTTTTTAACATGTCCTCTTGGTTCCCGAGTGACGCCATTACGGTGATACAGAAACCAGAAGTATGTGATGCTTCCATTAAAAACCACGCCAGCTTTTGGTATTAGACACCCTCCTCGGGGGAGGACTTTGATCATGTAATTTCAAGGTCAATCGATGGCACGCTAATCTAATAAATACTTTCTTTTTGTTACAGAGTACGGGTATTTTCTGCACGTTCTTCCTCGCACACGCAATAAGTCAGAGACGCCGTGCTTCCATCAGGAACTCCACTTCAATGAGAGAGTCAACGTTTGCAGCTCCCGACGACTCCCTTCTTGCCCCGCCGACTGCTCCAGCACCTACCCTACCCAAGTATTAGTAGACGATATTTAGTTATTTATGAAATATTTAGTTTGTTGACTCAATGAAATTAGTCTGGTAAAAAGGCTTAGAGGAAGATATATTATTTAATTAATTGTAATGTATCTTGCCTTAATTTGTAAAATTGGATTAAATTTAATGCATTTTGAATCGTAAACAGATAAGAATAAGTCTTGATCTTGTACGTTTGACATATGAAATGCGAAGACGTGTCCGTCTGAACCATAATTTATTTAAAATTGTCAAAGTAAGTAACATTACATTTACTTAACTCTTATTCAAATGTTACATACATTTAAAGAACTTATATGTACGATAGAGCAATATGACAAAAAAAGAATTTGACTAGTTTCTCAATCAACACACGTTTCATCAACCGTTAACAGTCCGCTGCTGGATAGTCTATGGTCTACACTATAACACTGGCCAAAGGAGTTAGTATAGGGCTTGTTTGTTTCCCTCCTCTTTGCAGTGTTGTTGCCCAGCGTAATTTGCCCCCTTAGTCGCCTCTTACGACACCCATGGGATGAATAGGTAATTAAAATAAGGAATAGATAACAATGACACTCACGCTTATATTAAATTAAACTCCCGCATTTTGGCTAGTATAATTTTATTGGACAGTTGACAGTTGTGTCATAGGGTAATCCTAATGCTGTCAAATGAACACGTTAGATATTAGGTGGCAAAATTAGGAATGTATTGAGAGGCAAAAAAGGAAAGTCAATGGTTTGAAAGGAATAATGCTTATAAAGATGGATTGGGAAATAGCTAACCAGTAGCTTAAGGTTATATATTCCTGTAACTCGAATGAACTATAGCTGGCAAATCTGATGTTTATAAAAAAACATTAATTTCAGCGTTATTCTACCGAAGTGAGTGAGATGATAAAATATTTTCTTGTGGTCACAATTCCATTCTCGGAGTATGCCTACCTATTTTGAAGGTAATTAGAAGATAAGTAAAGTATTATTTACTTGTTACACAAGAATTACACACTTATTTGTACGATAAAACAGGTTTTCCTAGTAGTGTTAGAATAATTTATTACTAGTATATCTTTAAGTAAAGTGCGTATATAGTTACTAGGCTTTTGGCAATTTATATGAACCCTATGACAATACACTGTGACAATTATCAAAAACAATAAAATACTTGTGCCAAATCATTCACAAAAAAAGGTATCACAAACCAGCCAGTAGTCGATAGACATATTTTATTTGCTATTACGCAGCAAGACCAGTAATATTTAACATTTTTGACACGTTAGTTATTGGAAAAGCAAAGAGTCAGCTACGTATATACTCGTATGTATGCTCGAAATATCTTTATTTCATAAAAAATATATATAAATTAGAAATAATCTTTTATGTAGACTCTAAAGTCACAGAATAACAATCTAATTTGTGATATTACAATATGAAATGAATCCAAGTGCCGATAAACAACGATCCGTTTCCAGGGAGTTGAGTCTAATGAGAAAAAGTGCAAAGAAAGTCATTGCCACTCTTTTTAATTAATCACTTTCAAACCGGTAAGGCTATTGAGCCTACCAAATATTATAGCTATGCATACACTAGCTATGTACATACATTAAAAAACTTAATCCTTCTGGCGCA
Organism: Hypercompe scribonia; assembly: GCA_949316085.1. Lineage (NCBI taxonomy): Eukaryota > Metazoa > Arthropoda > Insecta > Lepidoptera > Erebidae > Hypercompe > Hypercompe scribonia. The sequence continues at coordinate 4,358,912 of OX438972.1, read as the reverse complement.
GTAAAAAGTCACCGTATCTAAGAACGTACATTCATTGAAGTTACAGAATTCGTACATACGCATACATAATGTTGTGAATTTGCATTATCCAATCTGAAAGTCATGCTGTAGGCTCTCCTATTTCAAACAGTGTTTGCCCTATTGTTATGCCTCTAATTGTAATATGAAAGTGTTCAGTTGTATTGAATGTAAATTATTGTACATCGATAGAGCTGTTTCAAGTAAGAAGTAATAGATGAATAAAAAGTCTGATTGACATCTATCTACACGAAGGCCATGAGCCTTAAAAAAACATGGCTGCCAAGCATTGCCAGTTCACAAATGCTACCCATAAGCAGGATGTTTTTTTATGACTTATAAGGTTTACTTTATGATATTAATTATGTTTATCTATGACTTGTCCGTTGTAAGAACTTTGAGGTATTAATACAGGTAAACAAGTTCTGGCTTATTATTTTGATACAAGAGACTTTTTCGATAGTAACTATATCATCGCAAACACAGTCACTAGACTGTGTTGATCTTTGTAAGTACTACACTGTGTTAATCAAAGAATTACTCAAATAGTAAGCTTAAGAGTTCTTTTGTTACCTTGTTTTATCAGTTACTGTTACTGCATTGACTGACGCAGTCCAATCTCAGAATACTTTTATCTTTTACAATTATAATTATTGCAACAACTAATAAAAGTTTTAGTCGAATATTCAAAAGAATAATAATAATATTACTTGGGACTCCCTTAAAATCGAAAATGGGTCTATTTATTATTGCTATCACTATAGTTACTGCCTGTTTTTAGATCAATACTGCATTTTTTCTTTAGGCATTTAATTCATGAATTGTTCATTTTGCCTATAAAGTTACTAAATATACTACTGCTTTTTTAAACAAAACAAAGGCATACGATATGCCCATGTAAATAAACAAATCCATTTTGAACGCGCTAATTTTGTAGAAAATTTTGAATACAAGCGTATTTAATATACAAGACTGATTTATGACTATTATATAGCGATTTCAATGCAAAATAACTAACTATGAGCTTATATCTTGCCTTCATCTAATAGGTAAATACGTAAATCACAATTATTGTCACCATAATTACTATAAAACAACATTGTTTTTTGTCAGAGATGTGCACAATGTCATTATTACTTACATTATTATGCCGACGTCTTTAGCTAAACATTTTTTTTATTTGAATCTTTAGAATGTAAATACATTTTTAATTTTGTAGGTTAATAGATTGAGTGATAGTGTGGGTTGTGTGCATTATTTAAATATTACGAACTTTTTAATGTCGCCCTAAGATGCCTTAGAGTATAAAGAGAAAAGTTTTGTACCAGTATATACAATATCGTTACTGATTTTTTTACATTATAATATCAATAAATTATTGTCTAAAATGTGCATATGTTTTATTTATTTTTCCACAAATCTTATTTGCAGCATAGACTATGGAGGTACGTTTGAAATGTCAACTTGTAATCCATTTACAGTAATACAATTGACTCTTGGCACATGTACTATATGCTGAGCCAATAGAGCTAATGAACCGTAAAAATTTGCACGTAAAATTGGGCCAAATTCTTGTAACGCTATGCTTTCTTTTCTACTTTTGTAAATAGCAACAAAGGAATAAGTGATGCCTACATAAATTTTGTTTTTTTTTCAAAATTTCTTTTTACCGCTTTGTTGGATAAATGAGTATGTATGTTTTTGTGAAATTACAGATTTATAACATTAATAATCTATATATTATATAGAAGAATATGAAACAGAAGTAAACGACTGGCTTTTTAATTTTATACTGTAGAATTAAAGCTGTAATATCGAAATTGTGGACAGGAATCCAGTGACTTGACCAGCGTTCAAAGTCCAATGACTGACAAGCAGGTTCAATCTGCTTGTTGTAATAAGCCAATAATATTTACTTGAAAGTTTTTTAGCGTGCAGAAACTTCTGTTTTGGATTATTTTTACTTATTAGATTAAACTTGTTTTCTTAAGACATGCTATCATATACGTAAACCCGCGTAGAACAAAGCTGAAAACATCCGTTTGCATTTCACTAGCTGAGAACGCACCACATGCCACAAGAATTTCCATGGAATTCTATAGCAAGGTAAGCGTTTAGTAAACGTTGTCTATGCTACATTTTGTAAAAGTTCATAATAAAAAAAAATATAAAGGCCCACAGTGCCTTGTAAACACAAATTCGGGTATAAGTGGGTACATAAGTAAAACGGTAATTCGGTTAATTGATAACATTGAGGCAATTGAGGCGAATGCATTATTTGATTATCAAATTAACCTTGGTTTGGGCTGAATAAGTTATTGCAATGAAACGTAAATAGCATCGAATTAAAATGCTATTCGAGGTCAATTGTAAATGTGTTGCCTCTTAAAACGGATTTGAATTGGGCACAACCGAAAATAGCGCGAATACAATTTTACACACAAAACTAAGGCACTATTTTAATATCACTTTGAGGAAGTCTTTTTAACTTAGATTATGACTCAAGAAATGTTTTAGTTTCATTGATTCCATTGGTCGCACCGCTTAACTGACACGCCATCTTCGGACCAAAGTTGCTTTGAGAGGGAACCTAGGCGGCCTAAGTCCGACATTGACACATAAAATGTAAGTACGGTGTACACATGTTGATGATATTGTAAGTATTGTATTATTAATTGGTAGTTTTACTAAAAGGTAGGTACTAGCTTTTGCCCTCGGTTTCGACCTTGTGTGTGTCGCTTATCGCGACAAATAGTAGCCTTTCTTACGAATAAATCAAAATATTTCTTTGCCAAATTTCATTAAAATCGGTGCAACCGTTTAGCGGCTAGACAGAATTACTTTCGCATTCATATAAACATTAAATAGACTACCCTTCTACCTTGCGAGCGTGCCCTTACAGTAGGCACTTAATGGCACCTCATTCAGTTCAATTTTATCGTGATAACTTTGAACTATTCTTTCAAATTACTTAGTGTCACGGACAAAGTTCATCTATATTAAATAGTAAAAGCAACAAGTGTGTCGATATTGAAAAGAATTTGATAAATATACTAAAGTGTACATTGTAAAAAAGTATCTAAGTGAGTATATTCTAAATAGTAAGCCATAAGTACAATTAAATTATTTAATTTAATTGTACTTATGGCTTACTATTTAGAATATACTCACTTCCACATAAAGAGTCGAGAGCTATATGCCGTCACAGACTTTTATTTAGTACTATTTAAGAGGAACTATCCCACCTTATATTATTGTCGTGTAATTTCAACGGTTTGAGCGCACGACGTTGAGATAGTTCTCAGACGACAGGATTTTTTTCTGACTTGCTTGATACTTATCATTGTGTTTTGGTCAAATTATACAAAATCGTAATAAATTATAGCCCATGTGTTATTTTTATACATAAGCTACATAACTGCAGAGTTTCATCTAAACTCATTCAGTCAGTTTTGTGTGAAAGAATAACAAATATTCATACATCCATCCGCACAAACATTCGCATTTATAATAATAGTTAAGGTACTATGTATAATTAGAAGTAGGCAGTAAGATTTTTCGTGCTACATACAGGCAAACATTTAATTTTAACCTTAATAAAAATAGGTCTCAAATCAAATCAACCTATTGACGTCCACTGCTGAACGAAGGTACCCCCAATGAACGCCAACCATCTCGGTTTTGGGCAATTTGCATCCAACCGCTACCAGCCACCTTCTTCAAGTCGTCGGTCCTTCAAGTAATTCTTCCGTTGTTTTCCACCGAGTGAGAGTGAAGTGAGTGAAGAGTGAAACTTTTAGTTTCAGTGGTCCAATCCTACCACTGATTCTGGGGAGTGGTGCTTGAAGAGTGGCAACACATTGACGGCTGTACTTTTTTTTCATACAGAGCCTGCCAAAGTATCTCTAGTCTGCCTGATGGAAAGCATGAGCAGAATCCAAGAGTGGTGGTCACCCGTCTTCTCTTTTGTTACCTACACTGTAAAATTGAAAATAATAATATATAAAATTACTTAGTGCCTTACAAAAATTCTAAGAAACGTAGAAGGTATATAATGCCGTTTCTTCAGGCAAATATTATGACTTTATTAATGTCACGTATTGTCTCGAATCAATATACAAGTAGGTACATTTTTAAACGTTATCCAAAGCAGAGTCATGCACAGTAAGATATGATTTACACGAATTTTGATTGTTGAAATTCAAAGAAATCAAATTTTTCAATCTCTTTTGACAGACCTTAAAACTTGACAAGAATATTAGCGAGGCATAACTTATGCCACATCTATATTTATTTTATATTTCGCTTGTATAATACGCATGAAGAAAGATATCTTGTTCTTGCTGTTTTGTTATAAAACCTTATTAGTTCTTGTTGGTTCTCAAATATATTTGAAATAATCTACTAAATATTACTTTTACCTGCTTTTATAACAACAAAAAAGTACGAAAAGGGCGTAAACGGATTGGAAAGTATTTGTGTGAACGTTCTTTACAAACTTTCTCCCTTTGCTGCTTGTTTACGGTCAAGGCACGAAGGCGAAGCAACTTTTTGCTAAGTCCGATGTCGAATCGAAAGCGAAATACTTACATGTCTAGCCGCTCGATTTGTATTCGCAATGCAACTGGTGAATTGAGGATATAAAATTGACCTCTTTTTTAGTATCGAGTAAAAATAAAAATACTCCGATTTTATTTGCATCATTTATCAGTTTATGATCTAAGAAACTTGGTTTATATCTACGGTGCTTCTAGGGTAAATAGTGACTGTTTGGGATAATTTATCATAAATGAATATCACTTCAAGTGTCACCTTTATGTTACGTTAGCATGGTTAGGGAATTGTCATAGTGTTGCCCGGTTCATCTATAAGACTTCTTAGCCAGTTTAGCAACCACAAAACTACAATTATGCATAGGTATTTATATACGAGTATATCATCGAACGGAACGAATTGAAGTTTTACTTCCATTATTGACACTTGACAGTTTAATTTGAACTGGCCAATGAATGACAAGAAATCCAAAATGGTTGAAATTTCAACGCCAGGGGATCTCCAGTCTAATGTAAACCTGCAATCTCGAGAACGAATGACATTTTGTTGTGGTGTTTGAATATTGATTAACTTAGGTAAATACATACAGCATCTGCGGTAAAATGTCGTCATGTTTTTTGACAAATAAACGTATGCATATAATATTCGATAAATAGAGGACAGACCAAAAAATATTGAATCGATTTTTAAGAGTAAAACGTGTTGCTATGTAGTCTCTGCATGAATATTTCTATTTCTAAACGCAGTCAGTAGTTACTACTTTTTATATAACCTACCGCATACTCGTACATAGCAACACTTCATGGAAAATCTATAAATTACTTTAATGTTTCATCGATTATGATGACGATTAAAACCCTTCTTTTGTATTATCTATCCCCATAAATATAAACTAGAAGAGTCATAGGTTAAGAGGTCACACTCTTGTTAAGGAACAAGCGGAACATCTAATGACTTCATTAACACGATGTACTTTCATATTTCTTTTTACTAACATACCGTTTTTCATTCGGCGTGCCCAGAGACAATAGCCCACCATTTGTTCTGCTTTTCGGGTTGCTTCACTGTGATTCGCCAGATTTTTTATCTGTGGTGCCGGATTGAGAATACAGTGGCGCCAACTCTATTCATCCCATAGATGTTGTAAGAGGCGACTGAGGGATTGAACGCACGGTGAACAAATCTATAAAGGGAAGGAAAACTTGAAACCCCTCTGGCCTGCGTGGTACAGTAGACCAAAACCTCTTTTCTAAGTAGAGACCTAAGTCCAGCCGTGGACTATTAAAAGCTGTGGAAGGTTATTGCTGGTGGTGGTATACTAATTTGGATTGACAGTAGTACGAATGAAATTCTATTGATCGTTCCAAAGTCTAATTATTATCTGAATATTAAATTAAGTTTGACTCACAGATCTCGTTTGGTGGTTTTTCCCTGATAAAGAATGACAAAGCGTTTATTGATTATTCAAATTATTGCTTTTTAATGGTAGTACCTAGTAGTTATGTATATAATGAGTTTGTAAATAGAAAGGATCCGGAAACTTTTATTATGACACTAGCTGACCCGGCAAACGTTGTTTTGCCATTTTTACTAAAATGGCTATTAAAAAATAAGGGTTGATCGTAGAAGGGTGAAAATTGAGGATTGTATGTATTTTTGTATGTTGTATCATAAAAAAATAGAAATTAAAAATTTTGTCTAAAAAATAAAAAGAAAAATTTAGGGTTGTACTACCCCTAACATTTAGGGGGATGAAAAATAGATGTTGGCCGATTCTCATAGATACCGGATAAGCACAAAAAATTTCATCAAAATCGGTCAAGCCATTTCGGAGGAGTATGGCAACGAAAACTGTGACACGAAAATTTTATATATTAGATTTTGACATTTGTGAAAACCAGACAAAGAAATGCTTAAATAATTAACATCATTTTTATGTTGTGCTGTGGTGTTAGGTCGATTTAATTGGACCGTATGTGATGATGCTGTAGTATTCCAATAAGCTACACACGTTGTAAATCCCCACTTTTTATTTCGATGGAACTGTGACAAATTCTACTCATTCTTTATATTATTTTATTTAGTGTAATACACTGAATAGAATTTCTCTATTATCCTTTTCAAATAATAAATATTATTTTTTGCTTTATTTTAATTAATGAGGCCTTATAATGAAAAATCTGTCTTCAGTACATAGATACTGAATAAGATTATGTAATTATGTAAAAACTCGAAGTTAAGTATATACTCAGATAAGCGTAACCCAAGATATCAATCAATCACTATAAAAAAATTACCTTATGTCTTTATGATGAGAATTTCAAAGACGTCTCTATAGGAATGTCTGTTCTCAGAGATTTTTTGTTTTTGTTGTTTACAAATGACCAAGGAACCTTGGTTACATAATTATTTTTAAATTGTTGGTTGAATTTGTAGCATCATAGTCAAATATTCGTAGCATCTCAAACGAATAACGTCTAAATCGAAGAAATAAAGTACTTCTTAAAAGATCCTGTCGAGATGAATAGTAAAAAGGGACGGTGAAACATCTTGATGCAATGGTGTGAGCGAGACAGATAACAGGTGAATGAGGGGTCACGAATAGGAACACTATAAACTAAGTTTCTAGAAAGAATTTTATTTTGTTTAATTTCTATGTTTTCTTTGCTGATGTTGATATATGTTACTGCTTCTTTTAGGTCATAATTAAATAAGCATGTACAATACTTTAAAAAGAGAAAAATATGTGGTAGTCTATGTCACCATTAAAAGATGTACCTACGTAAGTGTAACTAATGCGTATCAACAGAAAGATGAAGTCAAATTAGTCATCAAATTAAACATTTTACAAACGTCATTAATTGTAGCTGCCAGTAGCGTCAACGATCACCGACGTCAAGCTTGAATCATGAAAGAACGTGAAAACCCCGATTCCATATATTTTTTGGTCACCCTAGTCATGATTCATGGAACCCAGCGGGTAGCGGGAGGGACGCGCCGCCATCGCGATCTCTTGCTTATTTTCTTTAGTAGCATTTACAACGCCGAAGCGAGAGGGTCTCGGTTGCGCTCGAACGAAACAAACAAAAACACCGCGTGTGACATAGTGCTATTGTGTGTGAACATAAAAGTGTAAACTTCTCAATCAAGATGGGATGTGGAACAAGTTTTGTGAAATATGTGCTGTTTTTCTTCAACTTGCTTGTTGCGGTGAGTTGGGGAAAGGGCGGGTTTAGAACCGGTTTGCTTGACTATGTTCCGGTAGACGGCTGATGGTATGACCACCGAACAGTGAAACCGACGCCCTATACTGGGCGCTAACCACGAGCTGTTATAAATCTCAATCCGATTCGAACATTCGATTTTGTCATGTACTCACCTTTCTAATGGCATTGTTTAGTTTTAAACAATTATTTTTATTATTTCTTATAAGGCTTACTCTTAAAACATACTGATTTAAACTATAGCATTGTACAATTTTTTATTTTATTGAAATTTTGACATGATGATTTAGATAAAACTGTTTATTTGCCTAAAGCTAGGGACAAAGAGATTATCTCTGGGTGCTAAAATTTAAACTCTTTTTTTTCAATAATAGGTTCCGTAGTCCGTTGTCCCCTTCGATATTTCTTTTTTAGTTTTATTTCACAGTTTAACTTAAGTAATATTTTTGTTTAAAAAGTTAAGGTACGTTTATCATTGATTTTCACACCCACATCTTGACATGAATTAAAGTATTGTAAAAACCTGTTTGGTCACTCCTGGTGTGGAAAATAACATCTTATGACTTATAAACATACAAGACGCTATTTAGAGTTTAATTTTCAATATATCTACCTGGGTACCATAAATTGCTTAATCTTCAAGATTAAATTATACAAGTGACGTTTTTATTTAAGAGGCACACTTGTCTTGGACCGAACAGCGGTCCTTAAACAAGGAGTGGGACGCCTGACATGTATCTGAAGAACGTTAGGATTTTTAAGTATCCTCGGAAATACACACTTGTACATAAATACACAGCACTGCGTGAATAAGTATCTTTGATATATTATGAATACTTTTTACAATAGTTTTTATTCTAAAATCAAATAACAACGTAATAATTTAAAAATAGTGTTGACTAAAGATGAATCATGCAACAATGCGTTCAGTTATTACAGTTTACTCCTAAACAGGTACTGCGTTAATGTCGTACGTAAGACAGTGAGATCATAAATGCTAATAAATAATACCAACTTATTAATCATAAGAGTGAACTGCACTGCTATTGGCTCGCGTACATTTACTTAAAAACATCGTGTCGTCTTGGCGGAGAATCACGAAGTACAAAACATTGTTACTATTTTCCTCAATTCCCGTCAAACGAGTTACAAAATGTGTCAGTCATTTACAGAATCCCCTCTTCCAAATGTCTTTCTACTATAGAAAGACAATAGGAATGGGAAACGAAAGAATGACAATGCTAAACCATTATAAGTTTAATTCTTATTGACTTTGGGTTTGTGTGGTGTTTATGATGAATTCAGTAGGTATGGAATCATAGAATCATAACAAACAATGTGTCATTAATAATCGCAGCAGATTTTATAGGCAGTTAAACTTCTTTGTCTCTGCTCCGAGATGTGACTTATTTCCCTTGTGCACAGATAAAAAATAAACACTAACACAATACAAACTCGGCAACCTACCTGCCTATTAAAGTTGTGTTAACTTGCCAAGAAGTAGTTTGAAACGAATTTTGTGTTTACACTATTAATATTATCACTTTTTTACCCTTATGTATACATTAATTACACCTAATCAACACTTTGTTGAATGAACCTGTCCTTGATGTGATTATTCGTTGCTAGAATTACATTTGACACCCAGCTATGCTAACAGTTTATATAACGTCGAAAAAGCACATTTTATTACTCTTGATATGACTTAATGTATAACATATTTACCAAATCTTGCGTGTACTGTGTGTAAAGTACTCTTAGCGGAACACCTCTCCGGGGATTCTGTAAGGATGTTAAAAACATGAACACTAAGTGCTCTCAGACTCGGAGTAATTCCTTGTAGACATTGCACAAAAACTTAGTAAGAATATGTTTTAAAAAATCTTTGAAGACGAGAACCGTACCCACATCAAGTAGCGCATACTTGATAGTTCAAGCAAGCACGTATATAGAACCCCTATGGAGTAAAAAATAAGTAATCAATGATGCAAGACACGATACAGTTTTTTATGTATATTTTTTTAAATTGCTTTGAAGGCATCTTAGTAATATATTATACAATACCATAACATTCGGAGGTACGATAACTTTTTGAATCACTATTGTGGGGTGTGGGCTCATTAATTTGAATCAAACTGGGTCGAAAATAAAGATTGCGTGATAAAAACACATTTTCCCACCTCCTGTACCCTCCAAAGTCAACAGGTGTTCTGACTGAATAATTAATTAACAGGTAGTGTTGTCGTTTCGGACGTTTTTGTATAAGTTTCATTCCTGTGTTATTGAAACCAGAAATGAGAACTGGGCGTCACAAGAAATAGTATTGTTTTTTTTACTAGAATCATTCAGCGTGACAAGTTTAACGATTCGAACGAAGGCCATTAGGTTCTACATCTTAAATTGTAACAAAATGCTTTGCTGTTACAATATTAAACGAAAATCCTTGTACGTATTTCCTACAAAGTGTGTCAAGGAGAAGTCCTTAGGTTCCAAGGAAACATTTGTAAGACGTGTTCGTGACTCAAGGTTAAATGCCCCCGAAGTTATCCTTATGAGTGACTCAATTTTAAATGAGACATTGGAATTCGTTTTGCCTACGTGTTTGCAGTTTTCCGTGCTCACGAGTAATGAGAATTAAATCACGTGAACGCTTGTAAAACCTAAAGAACTGTACCTACTTCTTGATAAAGCGCAACAAATAAAGTGTGACCTTGTGCATAGAAAATGTACATCAAGTTATTAATTCAACCATTGCGTCCCATTGTCAGAATAATAAAACTATCGTTAGCAGCCATAATCCACGATATTCAAACATACATGTGACCTGGCATGGTGACATCATCGTTTCAACGGCTGCGGCCTTAGCCGCCGAACTGGCGCCCGAAACACTTAAAATGCTTGTCCTATTGCTCCCATTACTTCCTTAAAGGACGAAGTTAAATATTTAATTTAAAACATTACATTAAAGAAGATATTCCAGTTCTCTGTTTTTGCATTGTTCTTGCATTAATATGCTATCATTGAAAGTGCTATCACTTAAATCCATTTCTCGAACATTGTTTGGACGTTGAGGACAAGAATTCCAAATAAAACTAGTTCTGACCGGAATTAGTTCTATATGTATTGCTCACAGCCAGCGTGCAATTGATTCTTTTTTGTAAAAATTGACGTCGTTTCGGATGTTGCACACTACAGCCTTGCCTTACAGTTGAGTTTCTCTTTGGCAATCCACAACTCATTTCATAAGTTTTTCTTTAATATTCGATGGATAAAAGTTTAATTTTTAACATGGTATTTAGAATTATCTTATTTTGTGAAGTGTTGCAAATAGCAATTATATATTTTTTTTCTTAATCGACAGATTACAAAATAATTAACGTAATTTTTACGCAAGCCAAAATCAAGACTGAATCGTATATGAATGACGCATGTCTCGTAAAAGGACAACCAAGGTTCTTTTGAATATATTTAGTGTTCAGTTTGCTTATAAAATTATCGTACACCCAGTCTATTGCAAAGGAAATGTACAGCAAAATGGCCACTCTTACACAATACTCAATAGACAGTAATGAAGTCGGAAGCATTAATTTTACCATTTTCACGACTTTGATGGACATGCATATAGATAATATTTTCATTGTAAATATTTCTTTAATGAGAAATTAATAGCATGTGAAAAAACACAATATAGGTGATAACTTATTTACTACAGGTTGGTAAAACTCGTCTTATTATTAAAAAAAAATAATGAATTCTTGTGTAATGTCACTATGTTATGTTTTTTATTTGGCCGATGTAGTTTTGAAAACATAAATTCCAACTAGTTAACTTTCTTGTAAATAAACAATTTTTATAATATATCAAATGGTTTTTGTATACTATTTTTTCAAATGTTACCTAATTCGTAGCCCAGCCTAAATTTTAGTGTACTGTTTAGATTTTTTACATGATTACTATACCGCAAATTTTTGATATAACGAACGTATATTAGCTGTGATGAAATATACAACTTTCGATCACATTTACTACACAAAGTTTCATACATTTGGGTCAAGTCATTACGACTTTTAAATGGATGTAATCTCTTAGTGTGTCTTCTATTTAATAAATAAAGCAAAATAAACCGTTTGTGTGTATGCTATACAGCATTGAAAACGGACGCTTCGTATAGAATAGCAATGTAAATTTGTATTCATTGCCCTAAGAAAGACACGTGATACGGTTTTAATTATGTCAACTTCCTGTTTCGGTTGAAAATTCTGTCATTATTACAATTGTATTTAGTTATTAGCTGCGCCCCACGGTTTTTGTTGCTTTTGAATCGGATATTGTTCACTATTTCATTGGTTTTCATTTTGTTTTCGGCAACCCACTTCTTTTTTCCAAAATTAAAGTAGACAAAATTACTCCTTATAATATCAGCTATCTGCCAGTGAAAGTCCTATCAAATCGGTCGTATCAAATAATATTTTTCGTGTCGTTACCATATATACTTTCATCAGTGTTTGTATAGGAACACAATTTATTTAAACTCAAACACCCTTAACTAAAATACCAAGACGCGTTCTAATAAACATGATATTTCATAGTAACAGATCACCATCATGGTATAATGGCTAGTCCATACCTCCCCCCTGCCTCATTGTAGCACGGTCATCGACCTTCCTTGTGCAATGGCTGTCAGAATAGGACACCTTCGTTGGGCGGGTCACATCACGCAATTTCTATAGCCGAGGTGCGCTTCACTATTTAAATTTAAGCTTTTAACTGTATTTGCAGTTTGAAGATACTGAACATTACTTATTTTTAAATTTAACTAGGTATATAAAAACGATAAATAGCAACGAAGTGTAGAAACCTATTGTGGTTTTATTTCTCGTCATCATTTTCCTAGAAATCCACTCCGTTCTCACTTTTCTCAATTTAGAGTCTACACGTTGTATAATTATTGCAGTGTTTTGGTAGTTTTTTTTTTAATGTCTGCCACCAGACGCTCGACTTTATAATAATTAGCGAATTAGGAAGGAAGCTTACCTAGTAGCTCAAAAAACTCCCCTAACTTGGTTAAAAATCATTTACCATATTCAAAACAGTTCTATGATTTTGTTCAAAACCACTAAATTACTAAAATTAACTCCATGTCTCCTCTACAAACTATGCTACTAAGAAAAAGTTTAAAAAAGTTTTTTGAATTTTTAATCCCAACTAAAGTAGAGAAAACACTGTGGGCGGCAATTATTATTAGAGGGACTAATCACTCCCACACACCCATTATTGAACACGAGGATCAACAGCTGTGACCTACGAACATACCGAATTATAACACTTGGGAATTCCCAGTGTGCGGTAATTATAAGTAATGAGGAAAGCTATTTATATAGGAGAAGGTTATTTAAAGTTGCCGTTAATAACCAGCCACTCCCCAGATTCTAAACAAAATCTCATTAAAGCCAACCATTTTGGTTTATCAATCATCTTCAACACGTCACTCTTGTGCGTAACTTAAATTGATTTCGATTCGTTCAACGGTTGTAAATCTGATATTGAGTTTTATGAGACGCAATAAATAAACCCGCTTAAACTTCTGCTAGTTAGAATACGTATTTTTAACTTACCCTGTAGGGAACGTGCTACGTCTCTTTAAACAAGCTTCAGTGTTTAAAAACCTTACACAACTGAGGTTGCAAAATAAACGTCACCAATGTACATACCTTCTCAATCAAGAGTGTTCTGACGAACTATCAATATAACTCAAAACTAATACGATTACATGTAGTTAGCTTTTACAGTGAACCCTCGATGCCTGTTTTGTTTAGTTTGTTCAACATGTGTCTGAAAAGGCAGCATACTGAATTCTACGTTGTTTACAAATGTGTCGGAAAATGTAGGGTTATATTGGATCAGTTATTGTAAACTACAGTTTTGTACGTTTCTACTTGAAACAAATATCATTTTAATTGATTAGTTGCATAAAAGCTTTTTAACATGTTACGTCACAATTACACGACACGTCCAATAGAGCACAACATGAATCTATTCTATGCATATAATAAAATTGTAAGAAGTCGAATACTGTCGTAGTCGAGTCGAGAATATCTCTAATGTACAAAACATTAGAGATATTGAAGAAAAACTAATGAAAGAGGTCTTTATTAAAAAGTGGACAACAAACAGATAGAAAATAACAGTTTTTAGCATTTTTGTCTGTTTGTCTGTGTGTTTGTGTGCACTAATTAGAATTGACTTAACTGATTTTTCTTATATACATTGTAGTAAACTTCGCGTAACATTTAGTGTTAGTTTTATTGCACTCGGTAAAAAATAAAAATATCTGATCAATTTAAAGAATCACCACCAATACGCGGGCGGAGTCACAGGCAACAGCTTGTCTACAATATTCTCCAAAGCCATGATTTAATGGTTTATCTTACCAACATGTTTGGCATCTGATGGTTGAAGTGTAAACAAACTTCTAAATAGAAATCACACGAAACGATAATACCGCCTGTTCTTAAACAACTTCAAAGAAGGGAACAGGACTTTGTATCTGATCCATGTAATTGTATCTATGTGTGCTTGTATGTCCCCAGTTTTCTAATAATTCAAAATCACGGTTTACATTAGAAGCCAAAAAAGCTGTTGCCATTATAGTTGTACACAACATTTTTATACAGAATATTAAAAAAAATACAATTTAAATATAGAACCTATTTCATGACAATTTATTAAGAAAGGTCATATTGACGAGTATATTATATATATATACAAAGAAGGAGGTTGACGGTGGATGGAGGATGCGGGTTGCCCAAGACCGGGATGATTTGCACTTCTTGGGTTCTTACTCTACTTCGTTCAGTAGTGGACAACGACAGGTTGAGATATATATATAGTGATCTGGATGTCGTAATAGCAGCTGTTCCCGGATCCCCCCTATGTCAGGCGCAGAGTGGCACACCGTGTGGTTTTAGTCGGTCCGATTCCGACACACCACCCCGCCGTAAGCCCCGGTGGGGTGACGGCGCGAGGGGGTCACCACAGGTTAAAAAAAAAAAAAATTATACAGTGTATATTTGAAAATAGAAATTAAATTAGAATGATTTAATCAATTTTCTTGATTGTGTTCCTGATATACTCGAACTTTACACAGTATTTACGGAAAAATTCAGTTCATAATTATTATTTTCTGTTTTGTCTGTTTGTCTATTGATTTATTTCAATTTCATTGACACAGTGAAATTGGAATTTTAGTAAATAATAAAATGTATCAAACAATCGAAACTTTGCTAAATCCTTGACATTAATTGGAAACAATTCATGTAACATACATAATAATTTTCTATAAGAATGTAAAAATGTTTTCTAAACTACTTTATTAGTAAAACTAGGTCATTTCCATAAAAAAAAGCATTTACTTCAAGTGCGATCGTAAAAGTTTGTGACGCTCTATTATTCAAAAGGCACCTGTGATTATTAATGGTGTTCAACCTCCCATAACAGCTGAAGGGTACGCAATGTGAAAGGGGACATACTTACTTACAGAGTAGTTGCTTGCTTCCACTGATATCATTGGTGATAGGTGCATAAAGACCCATCGGTAAGTATGTGTAAAATAATGGAGTCACAAATAAGTCACAGGTAATAATTGTCAGGTACGGGTTCAGATGCCACCTGGAAAAGATATTACTCAATCTGAATGAATGATTCTGATGGGATTTAAATAGCTCAAGTTGTAATGGACAAAGAAAAAAATTGGGTCACAGTAAATGGAGGGAGAGCTTTTGAGTAACGGACATCGGACGACTTTTAACCATTAAATTTCTAATTTTTTTTTGGTAGATCTATTCATGTCAAGGTAATAAATGTGACGACAAAAATCAAGTTTAATCACAACGTGAAATGAAACACCCTCTTTATACGTACGTATGAAGATGTTTAGTCTGTGTTATTAGGGTGTTGTTTAAAGTCAATTTGACAGGCTCTTAACCAAAAAGTTTAAAATGTGCAAAGGTGATATATATGTGTGTTTCGAGTCATGTGAAAGTTGGTCTAATCACGCTTAACCAGCTATGTAGCGGCCATCTGGGTCAACTAATCGATACCAACCAATCTCGAGGACACAACAGAAAGATGTCAACTATACAATTGTAATAACAATAGTGGACTTTGGCAAACTGCCGATAGGATTTTCCGGCACATTTGATTCACACGTCTGTAAAGTATGTACTTTTTCCACAGGTAATGACACAAGTTTTTAAACTAGTTCAGAAACCGGTCTAAATGCTAATTAACACCACACCGCTATCACCCAACAATGTTATTTGTATAAGCAAATGGTGTACGTTGCATATTTGAGATACGACTACAAGACATTCGTGTATACATTTATTAACATTATATGTACATTCAAAGTAGAGGTTGCATACACATTATTTAAATTTAATGTTTATTACTTAACTAAATTAACATTAACAAAATTAATAATCTAGAACTTTAGTCATAAATAAAGAGAAATCGTTAACATGGTCATTAGTTCAAATAAAGAACATTCCGTCACATTCATTTATTTTTTAAAGTGAATACTACCAATATGGCCGCCATTTCATTACGTAACAATTGTGCACAGGATTACACAGCTGCCGTATGCCATATACAATCTGTGGTGTGTAGTGTAGTTATGCAAACGCAACCGGCTGTGAAATATCTTGGCCACCGCATGCATAACCATACGACTTTTAAAACGAGACGTGTACTAAATTTACGATAATGAAAGGAGGTCGGGAACTGGGGCGTTTACCTCATTATTGCTAAGGTAAAACATAATAAAGATAGTGTTGAGAGTGAGTGCATATCGGAAGTTTAAGTTTTGACACAAAAACTTGGTTCATTTGATGTTATAAGCAACAGTAATGTGTTTTCAAGCAACACTGCGCTCCAATTGTATCAATTTTCGTTTTACGCGTAAGTAACATTTATTTCTACGTAAAACAAAATTATACAGATAAATCCACAAGAATCGCCAAGGAATGCAATACAATATATGTAGCATCAATTGACAAATGACACCGGGTGCACATTGAGAGGTGGTTCTTGATTCACAGATTCACGGTGTCATGATATCGCGGAAACAAACGCGTGAGAGTATTCCTCTGTGATACATTCGTGAGATCTTATACTTTGACCGTACTCTTTGCTCTTATTTCTTTTTTTTTGTTAAAAACGTGACTTTCAAAAGAATTGACAAAAAAGCATAGACCTCATTGTGTTCTATTAGACGTTTCCAGCGACTCTTTTGCTAACCATATGCCATCAAATATCGCTCATACGTGCAATCATGTCATTGATTTTGATGCAGTGAAAACAAGAGGGCGATGGAGATTATGGGAATTTGTAATTTGAAAACATTGCCCGTTTGATGGATTTATCCATCTAATTCTACATTAAATTTAAACGCAAATGAAATAAGTGCATCATGTTACACTCCTTGTTAGTTATAGACAAAATATAAAGGATAGTTTTCAAAAAAGTAAATTTCATTATATTGGACGGCTATTTCATTGCTTTTCATCGAGTCTGTGAGGATACCGGAGCCTAACCCCCTCCTTCCTTAGTTTAGGGGAAGGACTGAAAAGGCAGCGGCAGTCAAATTCAAGTGACCTGACTACTAGGTTGCCCCCTGTACCCCTTATGTAAAAATGTCCATACAATTTGTACTGAAATAATAGCCCTATTATTTGATTTTGTTCTTAGATAGGTATTACACATGTAATACAGAAAAAAATACAATACTCAAAACCAGATACACCATGTGTCAACGTGAGATAACGACACCAAATTTAATATTATTTTGTTCAGAGTGCTTGCACGTTTGTGGTGGTGACTATACTCGGTGAGCAGTCATAATTGCTCTATGCCATAGTTTTTATTACGCCTCTATTTAGACGTTTAGCGTGCCAACGTGCAATTCTTGACGTCAAAATGGCGCCCGTTTGCTTATTTGCACTGGTCAGTAAGTTAGCTTTGGTTTTCATTTTTGCTACCAATAACAAAGCGTGCTGCAATTCTCATACTATTTTCAGTCCAAATCCGGTGTTCAGTTCCTACTTTTTTAACTAGTGAGAGAGATTACTTATTCTCTAATGCCTAGTACGAATGATTAAAACTAAGAGTATTCGTGTTGTATTGATGTTTAGTAGCTAAAAGACACTTTGTATATTATAAAAAATTCGTATATTATATATATAAAGTCCACTGTGCTGTATTTCTGTTGAAGATACTGATAAATCGGACCTTGTATAGTCTCCAACCGTAATTTAAGGAATGAGGAGATCCGACAAATGCGCCATCTCAGCAGGAGTCTTAAAGAAAGCCGGTGTAAAACCATTTTAAGAGTGAGTGAGGTCACTCGAGGCGCATCCCCTCCCCTAATTCTCTTGATACTAAAGAAAAAGAGTTTCATTATACAGATTTTACATTATAATGAAGCATTACTAATTAATTAGACATTATTCTTTGTTTATGTAAGATAATAATTGGTGTCAAACCAACGCATTAATGAACTATTTACCTTCACCTAATAACTTGTGATAATTAATTTATTTAGTAAAAGATTTTTATTCAATACCGTTTGTGTGAGATGTGTGTGGGTGTTTGTTTATTTATTATTATTTATCGAAACATAACAATTTCATTTATCAAAAGTAACCACTTCAGTAATCGTTACGAAATCGTTGCAGGTTGAATAATAGTAAGATGGGTGGAGTCACAGTTATTAGGCAATGGAGCCGACAGATTGATCAAACCAACCTGCGGCTTACGTAAATTTGTGGGGTCTCTAGTTTTGTATAATGATGGCTTGATAATAGTAGATTTAATTAATACTAACGACTAGGTAATACATGGAGGCCTTGACTTCATAACCCTAATTCAAGATCTTCTCATAAGCTACGACACCAAAAAAAAAAAATTAAAAAAACTTCTATAGCTGTCGCTAAAATCTCGGTAGTCTGTACATCTTTATGTAAAATTAAAAAAGGCGGAGTAATGGTAACACTTCATAATTTTCTTAAACGATCAGTTTTTTTTATATTTTTTAAAAATGGAACTTAGGTATTTAAGGAAAAAGTTCGCTGCTTTTAGCAGACCTGTATATTTAGTTGTTCAATTATCATGCTATTATTGCAATATCAGTAAGTAAGTTGTCCTACATGTCACTTTGAGGAATATTTTCTCTTATTTAGCATCTCGATTTCGTGATCCTTCATTTATCAGTTTAAACAACTTTAATAACGGTAAAAGAGAGATATTTTGAAGCAAAAATAAAACGTAAAAACCATACGGCTACAATTAGATGCATTTTATTTATCTAGTGTTGTTGCCGTGAAGTTTTATAGCGCTACATTTAATAAAATATGCTACTATAATATAATGACAACGGTCTGTTATAGAAACATTATTAGCATTGGCAATAAACCAAAAACATATTATTAAGAATAAAAGTATAATGAGAATAATAAAGAAAAAAAGTGCGTAATTGTATTCATTTTATTTTTCCTTGAAGCGATTTTTCACGGAATTATTGATGTCACAAAGTGTACTAAAGAATCTTAATTAAAAATACTAATAGAAATAATTTAAAGAATGTGGAAGTCCTAGTCTAGTCTTTTTAACTTTATTTTTTATGCTATTAATATCATAATTTCTTCAATTAACATTCAACCGTTTTGCCTAAATACGTTACTCGTTAAAACCGAATTATTCAGATACCTGCAGTTAATATTCGGTCTTCTGTTGTAAATTATTTCTAATATTTTCGTTTGATCATACAAAACTCTAGAAATAAAAATAATTGGACTATTTATAAATGTTATGTTTGATGAATTTAGATAGACATAGACAAAACAAAGGTTAACAAAAACAATTATAAAGGTCTCGTATGGGTTACACCCACAAAGCTATAGTTACATATCGTGTTCTTATGTAAATGATTCCTACGCCTCACCCACGCGACAGTTTCCATTGAGCTGGTCTGTGCCAATGAACTGGTTTAACAAAGTAATATTTGTATATACTCATCGGGCCATAGATCAGCAGACCCCATTGTAGTTTTCTTAAGACGTAATTGAATTGTGTCTTTATCTCTAGTAAAATGGAAGGTAAGAGAAAACGAGGACGGCTGAGATTAACATACATGCTGCAAATGAAGGAGAAAGTGAGAGTCGTAACCTATCTAGAGGTTAAACAGCAGAAAGCAGTGAGGAATGACGATTGCTCCACCTACAAGGGCTTGGCTCTTAAATTGAGTCTAGGCCCAATTACCATAAAGGATTCAAGTTTTAAAAATATCTAGTTTTTAAGACGAACCTACTGGGACTTCTTCAATTGTAACACGGTGGTTTGACGTAATTGGATAATAAAATGACTTTTGTCATAAATTCATTTCTGAATTTTGGGCTAAATAAATATTCTTTTAGTAACGATTTCTTTTCATATTCCAATTAGTGCTGTTGAAATCTTTGCTTTGGTCGAAAACGTTTGGTGTCTTGGTTTCGTCTTTTAAGGATGGGTTACTTTTAACCTTTTCTCCCGTATCAGCATACAAAACACAATATTCAACAAAAAAGGAACCAATACTAATTAAAAATATTTGCATACTTGCAAAACTCTACTAGGTGCTCTTGTTGTGTGAACCACGAAATTACGGTCTGTTCTTAAAACTCTACAATATGTTCTGAGAAGCTGTAGTTTGTTTTCAAAAAATAAAACCGTAACAAATTTTATCGCGTGCCAAATTCTGAACGCGTTTAAGAGCAATGCGAACATATCAACAGACAGAGCATTGTTTTCTAAACAGAATGGCTTGGTTACGTGCGCTTAAAGTCTGGTCCACTTACATGCGTTTTTGATTTTTTTTTTGCTTTTTTAAATGATTTTGTAGCTTTTGTGAAGTCCATAAGGGTTATTATTCTTTGGGGCATTGGTTTATAAATTCAGGCTTGTGTGGCAGGCGACCCTGTTCTTGCATCACTATAATAATGTTGCCAGCGTATAAAGTAGGTGACACTAATAAAGTTGGATCAAAAATCTTAGAACTTCTTTCATATTATTATGCATATTATTAAATAACACTTCGTCTCATAAACGTAGATTTTATTTACGAAGTCCGAAATAGTATTATGTGTATATAAAGAATATGTTACTATTCTAAAGGGATCACACCGACTTGGCACTCTGCCTATGTCGACTATTTGAGACATCGTTCCCACTTCTCAAGTCGTTGTAGCTGGTCGATTAATTATTATTCATGCAGGCAACTTTTAATGAGTTCATCACCTATCTTTCCATGTTCTAAGCTTGCAAAAAATAGCAGAACTAGTGAAAAATTAAAATATTTCTTTATGGTTTGTTGACTAACAGTAAAAAAGTTCCTGAAGAATTTTATGAACATGTCGATAAATATGTGCACAAAATAAGCTCCGTTTCTACTTAAATGTTACAAATTTAGATACAACAACCTCTGAGCCGTATGAACATAAGTTTCAGGACAAGCCCCTAGAATTAATTGGGCACTGGTCCAAGATTAAAATTATAATCACGATATGTTTCAAATAGAAAGCATAGAGGCACACTTTCACTAGAATTCAATTGATTTGAAATTTTAACTGAACAAATTAAGTATTGAAGTGTCTGTTTGTAATTTTAAAATAAGGAACTTTTCATTAAAAGCATATGAGCTTTTAAATTTTTTGTCTGTCTCTCTTTTTTGTTCCGGTTTATCTCTGTGACGGTTGGACTTATTTTGACAGGACTTTTGCTGGCAGATAGCTGATGAGTTAAGGAGTAACTTATTCTTCTTTAATTTTAGGCTGAACCAATGAAATAGTAAACAATATCAACACTGTTAGATGGAATATTAGTGAAGCAAACAACGCGGGCAAACTTAATTATTAATTATATCCAAAAATATTAATAACAATAATTGATAAGGTTCGTGTATTCAGGTGGTTTCTGTTTTTGGAACCTTAGGTCACCGATTTCTTGATCCCTATACTGTAAGTCGCTGAGCCTACCGCTTTTTCAATTCTAAAGATGTATTTTATTTTTCTTTTATAATATTTAAAAATGTAACAAATATTTATATACTTTCCATAACAAATGTTGTTTTTTTTTTACTTAAAAGCTTCATATTTATTTTATCAAAATAGGTCTTTGATAAAAAACATAAATAGCATAGATATCAAATTCGTTCACACGAAATCCGACTTTTTATTTTAAAAAGTCATTACGGAAATATTTTACCAGGTCATTCATGGCTGCTAGGTGTACGGGATCGGCCTTAGTGAAAGCTAGATAGAAATAGGTAGGTAATTGACTCGTGCGTGAACTAATTTTAACCGCGAGCTGAAAAACAACATGATCACCGCTCGCCAACGTGGTGAATTTGTTTTTAAAAGAGATTTGATGTCATGGTGAGATCATTGACTATTATCATTTCTGCTACTAAAACTTACTGCAATTTGTTGTCGTTTAGTGGTTTTTTTTTAATTTGTGTCATTTTCGTCTTGCCATAGAAAAACAAAAAAAAGTTAAATATTCTTACTTTTTCACGAATAAAGGGCATCTGATAGTTGAACAGGCTTGATATACGCGGTGTTTTCACCTTTGTGTTTATCTTCTAAATCAGTATTAACCTTGAGTTATAACTAATTGAATTTAAGGCGCCAATAAATACAAGTGACCTTGAGTGAGAAACAGTTGCCAGCGCTTAAAATATTAGCTATAAACACTCGAACGTAATTTTTTTATCACTATTCCCGCCAAAGTGAACAGCTGAACAAAGACGAAGTTTTTTTTGTTTTTATATTTTACAGAAAATACAGCAGGTCTGTGTGTGTACGATCGAAAAAGGAATACATATTTTTAAAAGTGTAGACGTCTTACTTTTTAATGTGTTGCGACAAGGTAGCAACACATCACATCACATGACTTTATTTAATCCTCTAATGAGTGTGAATGTTGTGTAATTGATCATATTAGATAGTTTTTATTAATTTCCAGTAACTTATAAAAAAAGAGAAATACAATGAATAATATTTCAATGACATTGAAATTTTTTTGTAAAATGTTATTGTTACGGGAAAGGTCGATTAATATAATGCGTAACAAGATTAACACACAGTAGTAAATGAATAAATGTAAATATTTTTCAAGCTCACGATTAAATTATGCAAAGCGTATTTTTACTCGAATTAAACTTAAATATGCGTATAAAATAGTATTTTTTATTATCTTATATACGTTGTGAAACACCTTTGTGTTTCTTTGTTGTTCAAAAACATGACATGGTAGAATGATGTGTCTTGAAATAATCTAGTTTTTGCAACCCAAGGTCTCTTTTTAATCTGCCCGAAGTCACCTTCTGTACACTTAATACGAGTTTTTGTTGCATATTTCTCAAAAAAATCAACGATCTCACCATACATACTTGAATGACAACCAAAAATACAGCATGGATAACACAAGTTTACAATGAATGGTTTCATGTGAAGTACTACGCTGTACTATTAAACCACGGTATGTCGGATACCAGAGTCGGTAGACCAGTGTCTATTGTTAGATTAACATAGTTGTACGTACGGTAGATTCAAGGTATCGCCTTTCATGAACGTCTTCAACATGTGGGTACGACCGGTTTATTGAGTAGATGGTAAGAATGAAGGCCATAGGTAAACAGTGAATACCATTCATGTCTGTTGTAAAAACTCATGGTAAATAAAGCAAATAACTGGTGATATTGCTGTCAATATATTTTATATGTATAAGATGGGCAGGGTAGTAAGGAGTGGAGGACAATAATTTACATAAGAGTACTAGCTTTTAAATAAATATATACATATTTTTTTGTAATAAAAAGTATCTTATATTGCTTCCAATACCTCCAAGAACATGTGTACATAATTTCATGACGATCGGTTGAGTAGTTTTCGCGTGAAACCGTAGCAAACAAACAAACTAACATTCGCAATTATAATATTAGTAGGGATGAGTCAACATTTTTTGTTATTACTTTATTAATCTAATTAATATATATGTATTAACATGTGGTCGTTTGTAGACGATGTTATCTTTATGAAAATATCGTTTCAATCGGTATAGTGCCTCTAAATCAGATGTAATGTTGTGCTTATTAGAACTCTTTTTGGTTAATTTGAAGTTTATGCGAAGGTCAAAGTTTTATTATTCAGTTATAACAAACTTTTTCTGTTAGTGCTTATATTGCAAGTAAAAAAAAAACTTTTTCTCCTTGCCAGAGTGACCACTCTAGCATATAAACGAAAGGGTGGGCAAAGTGTATTAACCTTACAGTCACACGCAAACACAACTAAAATTACAAATATATTAAAAAACTACCAAGGCAATTCAAATATGGCCTCGTAATAACACTTTATACATGCAAACAAAAATACTTATATATTTTATAGAATAGAAATTAAAATCTATGTTCTAGCATTTTTAAAATTGTCAAGTCATTCGGTAGATGTAAGGGAGAAACAAGTAAACAACTAAGATGTTATAAGTCATCATCATCATCATTAACAGCCTTTTACAGTCCACTGCTGGACATCGGCCTCTCCTTAGCAAGGAGGTTTTGGCCTACCAAACCACGCTGGCCAGGCGGATTGGAATAGGGTTTGTTTCAAGTTTTCCTTCTCTTTGTAATGATGTTGTCTTGCATACTTTGTTCCGTTACGCCTTTTACAACACCCACGGGATGAATAGGGGTGGTAACACTATGTAATCTTAATCCGTCACCACACGGACAAGTATCTGTATACAATGTACAAATCGTAAAAATGAGGCAACTGTGGTACTTTGTTTGAGACCTTTTTTCCGCATTTAACTGATACGACGGTTAAGCCATAACGGCTTATTTTGTCATCAGAATTCAGTTACGATGTCTTCACTTTTTGATTTTTTATTGCTGGTTCCAACAAGATATAGATTGAATTACTTTGATGCTCAAGATTTCTTTTAATTATATATAACCTACCTAGATTGTTTTAATTTTAACACAAATTCATGTATAAAGAATGTATGAATTGGAACCGAGTCCACAATCTCAGTACTGCATACAGGTTCTATTGAATCATGTGAGTGCGGACGTCTTTTATCCAAGTTTACCGATATTTTTTATAATGATGTACATTTTTAAACACTACTGTAATATGACTTTAAAACATACTGGTATAAGTCTCCTTCGTAGCAGTACCCGCACCGTCCAAAAAACTTGATAATAATCTCTTAACCTGCAGCATGCCGGGAGTCGGGTATGGGTATTTCTTATCGCGGCGGGCAGCTTCGATGTTACGTGAACCGATTTTAAATGCCAAAGGGTATACCTTTGTTTGCATTGATTGCCTAGTAGTACATAAGTGTAATATATCGTTGTCTAACGGTCAGACAACTGCTATTGTGTTTACAACAACAATTTTGTTATTTCCTAAGCAATGACATAAGGAAGGTGACCCGAATAGCTTTCTCTAGCTTGCCGTATAGCATTTAATATTATTCAATCGGGTTTAAAGTATGATTAGAGCGGCTTTGAGCGTGTGTCACCTCATAAATAATTATATTCTAATACAAAATGTATATTACCTAGTTTACATAACAATACCAAGCTAATATTAGCGTGACCGACTGACATTTTAAAATATCTCGTGTGTATTCGAATAAAGGGTAGTATGAATTCGTAAATAAATTTAAACTGTTTTAATTGAACCTATTTATACACTGAAAACAAATGATTAAGATTTAGTAGTCGTCACGTAAAGCTGTAACTTCGTGTATCAATTTTTTAATCATCAAAACTTACAGATTTTAAAGGCTGTCGTTCTACAAAAATCCGCCTAGACTGGAAGTGTTTACATTCCAAAAATATATATTTATATATATAAAAAATACTTTGCCTGATGATCTTTTTCACTGTTAGACCTGGTTATGCGGATATTTGTGACTTCAACATTTAGAATATCGATAAAAAACTAAATGTTCTTTTGTCAAGAGTTATTTGAAAAAGAAAACTCGAGCCATAGTTTGCATTGCTGTCCCGTAACCTTCATCACTCATCATGCTTCTCGATCGCGAGGTATGTGTTTCAGATAACTTACGAACGAATTTAAAAAATATATCACTACTTAATGAGCTTAGTTACATATTGTAAAATTGTGAAATCGACTATAAAATCGAAACTAATTGCCTACTTACCAACCAATTATATTTCTGTCAACCCACTTACCATCGGTAATCCATCGCAATGCATTAGGTTACGTTAAACATAAACCCGTTGGCTGGCATGACATCATGTGTTGCGAACAAATATATTACTTATTACGTCATCGGTAGCGTTTTTCCAATAACAATTTTTATACCGAGGTCTGAGACTTATCATTGGGGTAAAGAAGTAAACAGAAATATAGACTTCTTAGTAAGGTTATCAGTTAAGATAACCCCTTAATGATACCGCCATTTTAGATTTCTTTGGAGAACTTAACGTAAAGGTCACATACCATACAGCCATGTCTACACATAGATATTATCTTCTAAAATCTCTTTTTTTAAATTGTATTTTTTTTTTCAGCTCTTGGGCCTGGCTATGATAGGCATTGGAGTGGCATTCCAACTGAACTGGACAGTCGTAAAGGATGAAATCAAGTCTCACCTAACAGTCGCACCATGGGTATTCATTATAATCGGCGCCATAATGTTCGTGATAGCCTTCTTCGGTTGCTGCGGCGCAATACGGGAAAGTCACTGCATGGTTGTGACGGTATGTATTTATTTTCCTTTTTATACCTAGTTAGGTACTATACCTTACTTACCTACACTTTTCTACCTAATACATAGTAGTCTGATATTGAGCAATAAACACACAGGACAAATCATCTACTAATTGAACTTTGATAATGGTCTTAACGATCCATATTGAAAGGTCGCGATGGCACTGCATGGCATAAGTAGTTTTGATCTTGATATAGATTTATGAAGCCGAAACTAAATCATTATTATCTATTTATGTCGTTATTTAATTTTGCAGTATGCATAATCCCTAAAAATGCGTTCAGAGTTCCACGCGATTCCCTTTGTAATTGCAGAATTTGCAGGCCTTAAAGTATATGCAATTCGATCGACAAATAGTTTGCATCTCACCTTTCCACAATGGTCTGAATGGGCATTATTCCTGAAGAATCATTGGAATGTAAATTCAACTTCCACTCTTTTGACATAATGAAGAATCCAATAAATGTAGTGGGACAATGAGACGGTTACTCAGGTATTTGTTCTGAAGAATCGAACATCGGATCATCAATTTGTTGAAATATCTAACATGCCAATGTTGGTATTAAATCGTAGGTTCTATTTGTTTGATTAGCAGCGGTTTCGTACTTGTCATTTAATTACTATGGGTTAATATTATTACGTTTATTGTTACATGCCAATTAGTTTTATCTTGTAGCAAATTATCAACTAAAATTAACTATGCAAACAATACCTTTCGATATAATTTTTTTCATTCGTCTTTTAATAATAGAAATCTTTATATTATTAACATAACAAGTTGTGTTGCCCTTATTAGATCTTTTCAAAAAGTATAAAACTCAATCAAGGGTCACTCTGTTGAATATCATCCGCTTACCATTGCTATGGGAAGGTCATGTTAAGTTACTTACAAAAGCATTAGCGTCTGTGTTCTATTTAGTATCTTTCGTACATATAAGAATCTTCATCATCATCATCATCATCATCAGTCTTGTACAGTCCACTGCTGGACATAGGCCTCTCCTTAGCAAGGAGGTTTTGGCCTACCATACCACGCCGCTCAGACGGGTTGGAATAGGGTTTGTTTCAAGCTTTCTTTCTCTTAGCAAATTATCAACTAAAATTAACTATGCAAACAATACCTTTCGATATAATTTTTTTCATTCGTCTTTTAATAATAGAAATCTTTATATTATTAACATAACAAGTTGTGTTGCCCTTATTAGATCTTTTCAAAAAGTATAAAACTCAATCAAGGGTCACTCTGTTGAATATCATCCGCTTACCATTGCTATGGGAAGGTCATGTTAAGTTACTTACAAAAGCATTAGCGTCTGTGTTCTATTTAGTATCTTTCGTACATATAAGAATCTTCATCATCATCATCATCATCATCAGTCTTGTACAGTCCACTGCTGGACATAGGCCTCTCCTTAGCAAGGAGGTTTTGGCCTACCATACCACGCCGCTCAGACGGGTTGGAATAGGGTTTGTTTCAAGCTTTCTTTCTCTTTGTAATGACGTTGTCTTGCCTACTTTGTTCTCTAAGTCGCCTTTTACGACACCCACGGGATGAATAGGGATGGTAACACCATGTATTCCTAATCCGTGACCACACGGACATAAAAGAATGTCCATAATTTTGCGAAACGTGTATATTTAACTTATGTAATGGTATTTTGTTTGTTGCAGTACGCTATCTTCCTTCTCGTCATCATCATAGTACAAGTTGTGATCGCTGTCCTTCTCTTCACATACGGAGACACTATTAAACAAGGTTTGATGAGATCCGTGAAGACGGTCTTCGATAAGCGATCCAGCTCTGATGTTGACAAGGCCACAGAGACTGTTATCAACAATATTCAACAACAGGTAAGAAGTAATCAGTGGAGAAGGTGAAAAGTTGTGAGAGACGGTAAAAGCTGAATGTGTTTAAAAACTTTCGGTTTCCAACCTACCAACCTACTTTTGGCCAAATTTTACGATCTATCTATTCAGGCTTTTCTTTATATTTTTTATTTTGGGTGAGCCTATTGACAATCTAACTAGCATTAGTCTAGCATATAGAAACTTAAACGCTATATTATTGCATCGCACACGTAAACACATTTTTACCAGCACCGCGTCTTCAGCTTGGCCTTCCTGACTTGTCTTTGAAGATACGGACTTGATTTCTTTTGGAATTATCAGAAGTTAGTCAAGTATTTTTAAAATACTTATGCATTTTGTCGAAAATGAATTATAATTTTTAGGTAATTAAGTCTAATAGACTTTTATATATATAATTTTTTTTACAGTAATGTGCGCAAAATATTTTTTGAAATAAACCAATTATTATAAACTAAAATTCCTTAATGTTAGTACATGGAATTCGTACTTGGTCAGTGTTTTTCTTTTTTCTGAAGCTAATAATTTTTTTCTAGTTTGAATGCTGTGGCTACAGTAGCCCTCAGTACTACGGCCTGAAATCAATTGTATCTCTACCCGACTCCTGCTGCAGCGCTGTTGGAACTTTCAGCAGCTTGATTGGCAAGTGCACTATGGAAAATGCAAACCCTGGCTGCGAGGGTAAGATCGGGGACTTCTACGACAAATGGGACAAACCTATTGCTGGTGCTGCTATCGGTGTTGCCTGTGTTGAGGTAATTGACATTTATATTATTTTATGAGTATTTGCGGTAGTGTGGTAAGAATATAGTATCATCACTCATATTGGGATGGATGTCCCACGAGACCGAGTTGATTAAGGGAGTAAACTACCGCAGGAAAACACCGTTGCAAAAAAAAGGAAATATTGACAACATCCCTAAAACATAACTCAGGTCTGGTCAACAGGTTACCAAACGTCAAAACCTCTTTTCTAAAAATTAGTGATTTGTGATAAATTAATTGTGTAATAATTACTCAGTCGTAGCTGTTATTATCGAGTAGTGAAAGGCGAAACTAAGGTATATATTATGATCTTGCGACGATGCTCACATGTGTAGTTATAAAAATATAAAATTTTACTCTTTAGAATTTCAACAAAACAAAAAAATAGACTAAATGTTTTCATCTGTCTATGAGTGTCTACTTAATGTCTATTATATGCCAGATCTCAATCAAGTAATATCATATTCAGCACATGTATATTACATTTTTTTTAGTTATTTATTTTCGTCTTCTAATCTACTCTAAAATGGTTTGTTAAATTGTTATTTTCTCCAATGTTCCAGGTGGTCGGCGCATTGTTCGCGCTGTGTCTCGCAAATTCCATAAGAAATATGGACAGAAGGTCTCGCTACTAATATTTTGTACATTAAAACTGGTACCTATGAACACAATTTATTTTTTGGTTCTCTTTTGTTGACTAATTTACGAGTGAACTGCTCACTGCATGGCTGACTAAAACGTGTTTTTCTTTGAAGGGGCATTAAGCACAAAGCTACTTATGGCGTCTGCGCATTATTACTATTAATACTTTTTTTAAATGTTGCTTTAAATATTGATTATGATTCCAGTATCAAAAAGTAATGATTCTCAGCGCTTTAAGCAGTATACAAAGTTTTTGAGTTCCACTTAAATTTTACTAAATTGATAGATGGTGTCCAACGTTACATAAGTTTTATAAATTTGCTAATGTCGTTGCTTGATGGTGTTGAGTGGTATTCCTGATAACTTTATAAAGTACCTACTCTAAATTACGGAAGTTTTGTCAAAATTACACTTTTGAATTTGGGATTTTTGTTGAATTTTTCACCAAAAACTCGTAAAACTGGCATAATACTAAATAATTAATCACTCGTATAATGTACATAACTGCTAGCAATTATTAAAGCCTACTTAATCTTCAGGTTCGTAAGTTAATTCCATTATACAAGGGCACGGAATGGTGTAATCTTATTATGGGGTTGTAAAGAAGACGAAAATCACTAAGAATTAAAAAAAATATTAAATTTTTGATATCCTAAGGGATTGTCATACGATATAAAAAAAAATTGATAAAACTGTATAAAATTAAGTTAATATCGGTATTCAATTATTAAATACTCTTAATTTTACTCAAAATCTTGACAAAAAATTTAAAGAAGGTAAATAGTAAAGAGGTTAATTATTGGCGCGAAAATTCACGTTACTTCATTAAGTTTGCTCCACGAGTCAAACATTTAACGAATCAAAACAGATATTTTTTTTAAAATTTTTTTTGATTACACTTTATAATAAACCTAAAAATTAACTACGCGTTTTGACACTTAACCCTTCCTGAAACAGTCTTTGCAAGGAATGAAAATATAAAAAGAATATAACATACCAGAAGTTATAATTCTTAAACAAGATATTTCATCTTATGCTTCATTAATTTTGTGATATAAAGCAATATAAACACAACACGGTGTAATTTTGACAAATTAATACATTTATAATAGTTATTCGGCTCACAAATGTGTATGTATGTTTAATAGATAATGCTTACATTTTGTATAACGCTTCACTAACACTCGTACGCTATTAACATTAAGCTAAAGTATCATTTATCTTATTGATACATTCTAATTAAGAACAATCGTCGGCCATATTATGGAAAATAGTTATCAAACATATGTACACATTAAATGGTACAAAGTATAGACAACAATTGTCAATAATATGAAAAAATAATATTGTCATAGACAACTAAACATGGCTTCATAAAGATACATTCAAAGGTATCTTACAAGGAGACATCAAATTACGAATTATTCTCATAATTAAATATATCTTATATTTCATTATATTGATATTATAATCTCATCTAGATATTATTATTCGATAATACTTATTGCTTCGAATTAAGAATCTCGACTTATTTTTATATTAACGAACATTTTGAATCTTGCTAATGTGATATGATAGAAAATTACCTTACTTGGAAATGATAGATTCATAAGGTAAAACAAATTCGAAAATATACTGACTGTAACTTATTTTCATATTCATTTAGTTTTGATTATATTTTATTATATAAATAAAAATTGATGTTTTCATAGATATTTTATAAGATATTTACTATGGTGCACAGATTATAAATGTTAAAAGAACGTTCAAAATGTTATACGTGCCAAATGATTAAAAATAATAAAGTACTGCCTCATTAAAGCAATTGGTCGGTAATGTTTTGTTTTTTTTTTTTCAAAAGAATGACTTAAATGAGAACGGTATCTTGCACTAATTGATTTGATAGGTATTTGTAATTAATAAAGAATGTGTGTATTAATTGTTGTTTTTTTAAGTAACACCTCTAGTTTTAAGAGGCACTCTTAGAAAATATTGGTGGACATAGGACGAAATAAAAATCGTAAAAAATATTTATGATTTTTTTTATTAGGGTTTTTGCAAAAGCTTTAAATATACCGCACAAAAATGAATAAATTTAGTTTTGGAATTGCTTGGAAAAGCATGTGCAAACTAGGTAAGTCACTATTTTTGTAAATAATCATACTAATACGCATGACTTTGGTTGTCTACATTTTATGTTTTCTTTATGTGATTGTGATATGTGTTTGTGTGTCGAAAGTAGCTACAATTATTTTGCATTATTGGGCACTTTGTGTAGTGTATATAAACCCCAAAACTCTTCAAACCAATAAAGGTGGAGAAAATTAGCCAATTTGTTAATGATGATAGTTTCGTGATTACTGATCTAAAGGAAGGTAGTAGAACCACGCTGAATACAGTACGAAAGGGCCGGCTCGACCGGGGCAGTACTACCTTCTGACTGAAAATCAACCTTAAGCGACAGCATCTATGCTGTCGTGTTTCGTTGGTGAGTGCGAGATAGGTGGCCCATTGATGCAGGGGGATAGCTATCGTAGTAAGTGGGTGTAGTTTACATTGTCAAGATGATTGTCATCGTTCCCAAGCGAAGCGTGAAAAAGCATACTAGGCCGCCATAGGGTCACCATACTGCATTATCTGCATTCACAATGAATATGGTGACCACAACTCTTGTGTTCTATTCATGCTTTTCATCAGGCAAAGTAGAGTCACTGTGGCAAGCTCTTAAAGTAGAAAAAAAATTGTTAAATTACCGCCGAAGTGTCTACTGCTTAGTGGTGGATGGAAAGTGATAAATATTAGAAGAGAGAATGGAACTATGAGACTGATTCTATAAGAAGAAATATTTGTGTCTCACTTTGTGTTACAAGACAATGATCAACATTTAAGGATTACAAATATTATGTAAATAATATTAATAAGGTTGATAAAAGTTTTTGTAAATAACGATAACGTAATCATCATAATATGGATACCACTTTGTTTGATATAGTCTAGACTCAGAATGTTGCAAGATCACATTAATTTGTTTAAGCAATTTCTGTAAAAAGATTAAATTCGTGCTGCTATTTTTGGCTTGTTTCTACGTGTAAGTTCACAATTGTATTCTAATACTTTTGTTTTTAAAAGCACACTCGCTGTTCCCATGCACTTTAAAACCAAAACATTATGCACTGTAACTTCGAACGTGTTCTTACAATGAAACTTGAAAAGGGCATTGCAAAGGTAAAGAAACGTGTATATGCCTATGACATTCACCATTTCGACATAATATCCAGCTTTTAACTTTTTTGTCTTTAAAAGAATTCAAATTAATTGTGCTCATACAAGGTAATCAAGTAATTAATTATGAGCTCTGGCAACCCTTTTCACTTGAAGTAACAAGCGCTGCCGTAAACTCTAATCGTACAAAAAATAAATAACTTACGCAACACCTTCGTAAGAAAGACAGCTTTAGATCACGTTAAATAAAAATCGTACATGTTTGTAAAATATTTTTACTAATATATAAGTGTTGGCTAGATGGGAACTTCTTCGGTTGAGTCCTAAAACTATTGTGTTTGTGGAATAATTTTTTATTTCGAAAATTCCATGGTACCAGTGTTAAGTTAATTTATATTTATCATTCCAAATACTAATTTATTTTTAAAATTTCAGCTACGCCTAAAACGAAGACATCACGAAAATAACATTCGATAAAGAACAATTCATTCAACGACAGATTCAAAAACATAAGTTACTTATGTACAAGTTAAGTTAAGGTTAGCTTGGTCTGGCGCAACTCCCACCTTTTGAAAAATACAACTTCGGGAAACTTTACTCTTGTTATAATTCGCATCTTACAATTCATTTTTTTTTTATTTTTACACTTGACTACTATCCTTGTCTTTTAAACATAATGTGACAGTTATTTGGCACATGACATGTTAAAAAGTTGACAGTGATAGCCACAGATTGTCTTAATTGACACGTGACCGACAAATTGATACATTTGTTGAAATATTTTTATTACTGATAACACTGACATATTTGATCTTTGTCGCACTATATTTGAGATGTTATAAGAAGCGGTCATAAGAATCGTTTCCCTGAATTAGTTCACTTCTGTTTGATGTGCATACGCAGAAAATCAATAAAAATATCGACTAGATTTCTTAATGACGTTATAAATAGTAAAATGGCGCCTACTTCAAATGAAATAATTGTGGCTAACAGGCCGTCATGTGATTAAATTTAGTAGGCGCTCAAATATTGTTTGATAAAACAAGAGTAAAGTTTCCCAAGTAAAGTGATCTTAATTTAAGATGTACGTTGTTGTATTTAAACAGATCTCCAATCATCAATGATGTTGATGCTTGTTGATAACAAGACGCGCTGTACCTTACCATTTATTAGTTTACGTTCATACTTTTGTTGCACCATTTTAAAATATAAATTATAGGTATTAAGTTAGTTAAGCGACTGTTTGTAATGTTGGTAAACAATAGAAATTATATAAAAGTATTTTCATAGATCGGCGTTATTATAACATTAAGTACGTCCATTTTACAAATAATATTAAATTGTTAAAATTTATATTTATGCATTTCTATATAAAATGTGATTTATTAAGCGGTTCACATAAATGTAAATATTAAATAATGTCGGGAGCAAATGTCTGTTTATTGTATTTTGAATCTCTTTTGTGCATTTCTGATGAAACTGCTTTTGTGGATGAAATATATTGTATTGTATGGAATAAATAAATTTTCTACTTCTAATTTCTTTTTATTTTTGTGTAAAGTACAAATTACGAGTATAAATTACGTTTTATTTCCTGTCATATTGTCATAGTCTTTTATCTTGAGTCCGACTTAGATTAAACTCTATAAAGCGAAAGTTTTACTACTGATCAAAATTGTTTGAGATCTGGTCAATTTAAATTAAGATGAAATACAAATTCAAAATAATAGTTTAGTTAAATGAACATATTTAAAAAATAAAAAATCAAACACGCTTACAAAAGTCGGTTACAGACAAACACACAAACAAATTAAATAGCTTAATTTAAGCTCATTTTGTTTTCTGTAGACACGGTGATCAATGGTGATGCATCTAATACTCGTATTTTGATTATAACTAGAAACAATTTTTTTTTTTCAAAATAGACTTTTATTAACAGAATTTGACAATAAGTTAGTTCAGAACAAACACATTTCTGAAGATGATCTTTTCCGATCGAGCTCATACCTGCTTAGTTGCATTGCTATGAAGCATGACAGGTTAATGTGACGGTCATAAAATGATATAATAACATCAGTATATGACCTGTCACATTTGACAATGACTTGTTATTCTGGCGGTCTCCAGGGTCGTTGAAATAAATGAAAAGTAACTTACCGTTGAATTAAGTTAGTAAAGTCATGATTATCACTGTAAATAATATTTTGAAATGATAAACACATTTGAAATTTTGTCCAAATTCACTATGCGTCTTAGCTTTCAAAGTGACTGAAAGTGAAAGAGAATATGACCTGAAGTCTCTTTAAACAAGGAAAAGAATTTACTTATTATCTTTTAATCTAAAAATGTTACCATTTCCGTATAAAGCATTTTTAATAGTTTTTATACCTACTATTTTTTTCTCAAGATAACCAAAACAGAGATGATCAAATTATATATTATTACACTTACACACAGCACGTTATCCTTCTGTTCATCATCCACTTCTTGAAAGTAGTTATTTCTATTATTTTACATACATCACAAAATACGAGTACCTTTAAGAAAAGTATAACGCGCTTCAGCAACAAAATATTCGCGGCAGTTCCAAGTCCGATGCTCTTATGTTCTCAACAGCATTACAAATAGTGTACGAGAACAAGTATTATTTAAAAAGGAAAGCAATTGTAATCTATTAGATTCTACAACACTAAGATTTCTATCAGGTAGTGTATGACAAGCACTAGTTCGTAGTCTACAAGAAGACTAATATGAAAACTATCAGTGACTTGCATTGGTTGCAGCAATCATGTGTATACTAAAATAGTTCGATTAAATAAGTAATAATAATAAATATTTCGGACATTTGACACGCAACGTCATCTAGTTTCAAACTAAGCAGAGCTTGTGCTATAATAACTAGACTGACTGATGGAATACTTTTTTTTTGTAAATACATACATATTATACATAGAAAACACCCAAACTTCGAAATAAATATTTGTAGATGATACAAACATTTGATCCGACTCGGGAATGGAACTCGAAACTTCAAACACAGCAGCCGCATAATCTACCACTGCGCTACCGAGGCAGTTAAATCCACAACTTGTCAAGTGTTTTTACACAAGTATTCTTGTATTCAGTCTAGTCTAGGACTATGGTCTTGACACGCTTCTATCGCCACCAAGTTCCTATTGTCGCGAAACTGAATCTGCCGGGTATCTTCTTAAAGGTAAGTGCATCTTCAGGTCAGTCAGCCCTGACTGTAAGCGAATAATCGAACACTTTGCGCCATGAAGAAGACACATATCGTTGCCATTGCCTTGGCCTAAATGAAATTTCACTATGTTATAAATACATTTGATCCTCGGTAATCCAGCCTTGTCTAATCCGGCATCCCCTGTAACCCAACATGCGAATCACTGTTGAAACGATAACGATTTTAATTTTGTGCATAGGGTTTCCATCAAGAATTTAGGACCGCAAGTCAATCTCACCTGCAAGTGGTGAGCGTGCTGATCGACGGCACTGGCAAACAAAAATCCCGATTAGCGGCAATAGGCTCGCCACGTATGACGTGGGACCAAAACACTGCCGAAAAGTGGGTATTTAATATGCTTCTACCTGTCTCTTTGGGAAAATAGACGTAATTTTATGCATGTACGTAATATATTTCATTTAAATACCTCTGTGAATTAGAAATAAATTAGAAACAAAAAAGCTAATTGTTACAGACAGATAAATTTACTTAATTTATACTTGATAGCGGGCCGATCATAACAGCTTTAATTCACGTTTAAGAAACGACCCCCTGCCTCAGGATTTTACTATTTTTAACTAATTGCCATTTTAATTTTATTTGGAATGGAATCCGGGCTTTGGTTTCCAGTGACCTCAATCACTCGTCGGAAGCAACGAAGCACTGCTTAACACTGGTTTTGTGTGAAATCATGGTATAATTGCGAAGCGACTCCCATGACAACAAAAAAAAACAATTTGTCATTGAATTGTGATAGTAAATAAATATATTGAACAGAAGAAATATAGTTATAGAATACTATTATACTTGAATTGTACTAAACTTACGATATAACAACTTATTTACATTACACATAAATCCTAAACAATGTGCTAATTAATACATTAAAATGATAATCATCATCTCGTCTCAGCCAAAAGACGTCCACTGCTGCCCGCGACCTTTACCAGGTCGTCAGACCACCTTGTGGGGGTCTACCAACTTGCCCAGCAGGCGAATAAAAATGATAATAATGAAAAGATAAT
The DNA here is from genome assembly GCA_949316085.1 of Hypercompe scribonia. Classification (NCBI taxonomy): domain Eukaryota; kingdom Metazoa; phylum Arthropoda; class Insecta; order Lepidoptera; family Erebidae; genus Hypercompe; species Hypercompe scribonia. The sequence goes on along the minus strand of OX438972.1, from coordinate 4,321,521 downwards.
AATACTTTTAACACTTTGTGCCACATCTAATCTAATAAATGAAATACATCTTACCTTTTGTAAGGTCATTTTTCTTACTCAACATAACGGTTAACTCTCTATTACCGTACTTACATAAAAATGTCATTTAGTTCATCAATGGTCTCTAAGTAAATATTTATGTAGTTCTATATTTAAACTTGAATGTCAAATCTGTCAGTTTTTGTAAAATCAGTCAGCTGATAATTCTTACGACAAATTATGGATGTCAAAAAAACTTTCAAACAATTAAAAATATTCAAATATATACAGTTTATATAAGCAACTGATAAATATGGAAAATTAATACGTTAAATATACTTCTTTTGCGTAAAGGCAATAGTGACACATCGATCAAACCTCACCCTCGGCCCTGGCCAATGACGTTTCAAGAAATTATCATTTCGTACGAAAGCTTGAATCCTGATTGGTCAGGGTGCGGGGCTTGATCGATCCATGCATCACTATTTTCTCAACGCGAATGAATTTCAGTGACAGGTTTCTCACTATATATTTGTGAATAATTTCATCAAGTTTATCTTTCAGCTATTGGATGTCCAGTTTTGAACTTAAAGTTATGGTATGTATAAAGGAAATAGGTGTGTCTTACAATAATAATTATAATATTACATCTTCTAACGAACTACTCAAGCAAAATGAGTGCTCATTGGTCCAATCAAGTAATGTGTACTTTTCACAACATCCTTATAAATTGTAAAAGCGAGAGGAGATGTCATAAAAAATTAAATAGCTGCAATCTATACACACATAGTTTCAGAATGCAATTAAACCTCATTGTGATTTAGGCGTCCGAGATCTATAAATAACGTAATCGTACATATACTTTACACATATAACATATAATAATATCACTATCAGTTGTTTCATCGTAAAAGTAAGATGTCATGTACAACGTTTTTTTTTGATAATTGTAATAATAATTGAGCTTAGCTTATACTTTTAAATTACAAATAAAAACTCACTATTTCAAATAAATAAATATTAGAATACTTATATATGTTTAACATCTCACTAAAACCAAAATTGACAATACTTAGATTAAGTACCTGTAGATGTAGTCCCGATTTATTCTATAAAAGTAATGATTTGTCAATTTAATATAAAATTTACTACATATTGTATTACTGTATATATTTGTTCTAATTTTAGAATCTGCTCTTAATTTCATCATAAAATATGTACATACATAGTCACGGATCACGAAAAAAATTAAAACAATGGAAAATTAGAATTCATTTCGGTAATTTTCCACTATTTTCAAAAATTGGTGTACATTATAATCTTTTTTTTTATTCTACAATTTTTTACTAAAAAATAAATTATTAATTGTACATACATATCCTTAACATTAAAACACCAAATGGTCCTTCAAGTTTTCAGAGCAATAAATATCTAAAATAAGAATAGCACCTCAGTCAACTGACACCCCCTATGGAAATAACGATATTTTGGCGTACAAAAGTACAGGGGTTCTTGGTAACAAAGGTAATGGAATTAGCTCAGAGTGAGATAGATCATGCATTTAATGCATCTGCAGTGTCCTGTTCATCTGAATTGTTGATTGAAGAGTTATCTGCGAACAAAATACTATATAAGTATATATAGGAGATACAAAACAGTAAAAGACGACCAAGGAAGAGATCAACTGAAAGAGATGACATTTATGTCTTTTTTATATTTCAGATGTGTAACACAGCGTCATCTAGTTCCTAACTGAACAGAGCTTGTACTATGAAAGCTAAATTGAGTGATAGAATACCTTTATACTTACTTTTTGAAAGTATATGCATAGCTATAATATTTTGTTTTCTAGGGTAAAAATTGCATCTACGTCAGGGTTTCAGGGATTTCCTTTCTAGGGTACACCTGATTCCCCGGCTACTGGTACCTGAGACGGCGTGCGGTTTTTGGTCGGTTCGAGTCCGACATAACCACCAGTAGGTGGTATGCGGGGGGATTTCCGCACAGAAAAAAAAAGGGTAAAAATTGCATGTCAGTCAATCGCTACGTATGAAATAAATCACAGAACAGAAAATTAAGTAGAAATACAATGTAGGAGTGTCAGACGCTCCAGAATTTTTGACGTGCTTTGAGCACGATCGCTCATAGTTTCGGTACTTCTGTACATCTTTGAAAACTATAGTACTTGAACCTTTATGACCTAATCTATGAAAATAACCATATATTACGCATTAATTTGAGTGCTAACTACGTCGTTACCACGAGCGCACGCAATAAACTGTATTCCTGCGGGAATATTTCCAAATATTATGCACGAAAATATTCGATAAAGTACCATACCGCCGCTAGAACACAAATATGCAAGTGAAACGCTACCTTATTTAAAAGCCATAAGGTTGTATTTAGTAACAGGGTAAGTGGTGTTTAGGATTTATATTCATTAAATCCTTTGGACAAATTAGCATAAATTTCGTTATGTGAGTATAGTATTATTAATCGTTTATCATCAACATCATCAACAGCCTTTTACAGTCCACTGCTGGACATAGGCCTCTCCTTAGCATGGAGGTTTTGGCCTACTATACCACGCTGGCCAGACGGGTTGGAATAGGGTTTGTTTCAAGTTTCCTTCTCTTTGTAATGATATTGTCTTGCATACTTTGTTCCGTTAGTCGCCTTTTACGACACCCACGGGATGAATAGACGGTAACACTATGTATTCTTAATCCGTCACCACACCGGACTAATTGTTAAAGTGTGTCGACAAAAAACTTTACTGTTGATCGTACTTCTACTGTGTATTTCTCTCTTCTGTGATATAAATGACATAACATATAGCTACTTAGCCTTTGAATTAAATAAATCATATTCATTTACTCACCGTCCACTAGTAGTTCATGACTGTAGAACCTGGGTAAGAGCATCGTCAGTACAAGTCCTATTATAGTTGCGGTGCCACACACCCAAGAGAGTGCGTAGCGGTAGTAGCTGGCCGGGGCGTTGTCCGCACTGCAAATGTTATAAAATTAATATCATTATTAATACAGGGGTGACAGTTGTCGTGGTGTACAATGTCACGATGACTGTCATGCCTTTTACGCCCCCAAACGAGGCGTGAAAAAGCATCTTACTAGGCCACCATAAGGTGGTACCATACTGTATTGTCTGCATTCGCAAAGAGTATGGTGACCACAACCCTTGGATTCTATTCATGCTTTCCATCAGGCAGAGTAGAGTCACTTTGGCAGGTTTGTAACATTAAAAAAAATCATAAGTGGGGTTGCTAACATAGGGGTTTTTGGATCACAAAATTTATTATGGTGCAACCTTGCGTAACGATAAGTGGAGTGAAACTTTTTTGTTTAGGTTGTTACAGACGGGTATATTCTCCCGAAGTAAGAGGGGTTTTGGTTAAGAGCAGAGATATATCAGAACCGCACGGATGGCGTAGTGATTTAAGCGTTCACTCTCTATTGCGCTAAGTGTTGTGACTTCGATCCCCACATGGGACTACACTTTGTATGATCCACATATTGTTGTTCTGAGTCCAGGTGTTTTTTGTGTCCGTTTCTTGTATGTTTGTAAAGTGGCCTGCGACACAGGATATATTCCTAATGTGAGCGTTGTCGAAAAAAACAGCAACTAGACAGGGTGATGTTCCACCACTCTTTCAACAGTCTTTTACAGTCCACTGCTGGACATAGGCCTCTCCTTAGCAAGGAGGTTTTGGCCTACTATACGACGCTGGCCGGACGGGTTGGAATAGGGTTTGTTTCGAGTTTTCCTTCTCTTTGTAATGATGTTGTCTTGCATACTTGTTTCCGTAGTCGCTTTTTACGACACCTACGGGATGAATAGGGGTGGTAACACTATGTATTCTTAATCCGTCACCACACGGACCACAGTTTATATGAATTATACTACTATATTTGTTTCCAGTACAGATAGTCCTCGATCCTATGTATATAAATAATCGGATAGCTATAAGTAGTAATAGTAGTACTCGGGTAGTACTAGTATTACAAACCAAAATTTACATGAAAACATTTAAATCCGTTTTCAAGTATTTTTTTTATATTTATTTTGCTCTCCGCACTCTATTATACACGTAGGTATTTCAAGTTTTAAGTTTCCCAAAAGAATACTTTGTTTATAGTATATTAGGCCAAACCTCTTTGCTCTTTAGCAAGGTACACTGCAAGACATTTCTTTTCCTTCGAAGCCTATGTCCAGCAGTGGACTATTAAAGGCTGTTGATAATGATTATATGGATTATACTTTTTCTTATAGGAAGCGAATGATAATATTTGGGTAGTCTCACATACAACGCCATCTAGTCTCAAACTAAGCAAAAACTAGTAAGCACTAGACAACTGATATAAGTACATAAATAGGTTTTTTTTTTAATTATACATAGAAAATACCTAAACTACGAAACACATATTTGAATTTCACACAAACATTTGGTCCGACCCAAGACCTCAAGCAGAGCTACCACTGCACCACTAATGCAATCAATAGAATGGTAATAGATTGCTAATAACTCAAATACAGTATTCTGTATGATGTATACGTAACGCATATTATTTGTTTTGGGCAATAGACAGTACACATAGTAACTGATTAACGTTATCTAGATTGCTTTGGTAGGATATTATTTATTGGTTATATCTTATCATTTCTATTACAAAGTCTTACTCAATTAAATACGTGACTGTTAGCAAAGATAGATAAAATCGACAGGTCTGTGTGACAACAATAACAACAACATGTCAGATAACTGACACACAACGCCATCTAGTCCCAAACTAACAAAAATACATAATATCTATACCTTTTTTTGTAAACACATACATATTATATATAGAAAACACTCAAACTCTGAAGCAAATCTCAAATCGTATAAAGATTGGTCCGACCCGGGATTCGAACCCGAGACTTCAAGCATAGCAGTCCGTAGAATTCTATCAGAAACAATGAATTATGTTTATTTTTAAAAAAGAGGAGGTTCTTTGTTCGACTTTATATATTTTTTATGTATGCACACCGATTACTTCGTCAATTGCGGCCCAGTTTTTTTTCTCTACACAATAATTGTTAAGTTAGGTTTGACTTGGTCCTAGATGTCGTAATAACAGCTGTTTCCTGATCCCTCCTATGTCAGGCGCAGAGTGGCACACCGTGTGGTTTTAATCAGTCCAATTCCGAACACCACCCCGCCGTAAACCCGGGTGATGGCCCGAGGGGGTTTCCACACGTTAAAAAAAAATAAAAAAGGTTTGACTTGGTCGAGATATTGTTCAAACTCCTAATACACGTGTTACTTCGTATAAATACTATCTATTCGTACATATGTCTATCATTTATTTATCGTCCATTACCACTGCTCAGTTTATGAAGATAAAATAAATAATACCTCCAAACCATTGTACAATCGTTCGAATTTAACAAAAGTTAAAAGTACTGCAACTAATTGTGATACATATGACTACTACATATGCTAGAGATTAAAGTATACCCATTGCATATATAGCAATCAGCGAGCACTTACGGCCCATTTTCGTTACTCAACTCTCCTGCCTGGGGAATTAAGTTCGCCGACGTACAAAACGCGTAGTGTAAATAAATAAATAAATATAATTACAATAATAACCAGGCAAATTTCACCCACGGCCCTCTGACCCCAAACGACAGAGCCTGTACTATAGTAATTAGACTGCTAATAAACATACTTATATATTTGTAAATACATAAATGTTAGATAAACTATGTATAATATAGAACAAATGATCGTGTATACATATTGGTCGGCTTTTACATATATTCAGATAAGAAAACATTTGTAACATTAAACCAGCATTCCTGACAAACATATTATCTACATCGCTCTATTGAGGTCATTTTACTAAGTAGGTAGGCATTCCAGCATTATTTGTTGCGAGTTTATGACTAATTGCTAAACAACATGAAAAAATAGGATAGGTCAAGTCAAACAGTGGTCCGGGTGTCGTAATAACAGCTGTTCCCGGATCCCTTTTATCTCAGGCGCAGGGTGGCACAGTCTGTGGTTTTAATTGGTCCGATTCCGATACACCACCCCGCCGAAAACCCCGGTGGAGTGACGGCCCGTGGGAGTGTCCACGCGTTAAAAAAAAAGTTCAGATCAAATAGTATCTTTTTGTTAAGCGTCTAAACGATAGACGCGGTGAATTTTCGTTTGAAATACTAAGGCGTGACGTCATGACTAGTCAAATCTGTCAAAATTGTCAAATCAGGAATTAAATGTAAAATGTAAAGTTTGAAATTCAGACTGTACATTACGATGTTACACTTAATGGTTCAGGTAAAATAATTCATTTTAATGTTACGAATCTAACCTATTGTACCGAATGTTACAGAAAGGAACTATAAATGAATTTTTGTAAGTAACTATCTTAACAGATAGTATTTATATTATATACAGTTTCAAAGCACAGAAAATAAAATAAAAATGCTTCATCAATGGAGCAGTGACGTAGGTTTATGATAACAAATATACTCACAATGTTTGAATAAGGACAATGGCGATCCCACAAGCCAATTTATCGGTGAAACTCATGAGTCCATATACGAAGGCAGAAGCTTCGGTCCTGGCGCCCACCAGGTCTGCCGTCAGAGCCAAACTTGTCACTAGCATTATAGCGCCCCCAAACCCTGGAAATAAACGTTAAAAGTAAGATGATTTGCTAGATGTAGTTGAGATAGGTATATTTTGGTAAATATGGGAGGCTCGACCGCTGTAAAGCAGTTTTATCGTTGCTTTTCACCGAGGAAAAGGAGTTACTGGAGGTTGAAAATACATGTGTTTTTATATAAAACTAAGGTTAGCAATAGTTTGTTACAATCTTAAAAATACAGCTTCATCTCTGTGAAAGATCGTTACAAAACGACGAAGTAAATTTGAACAGGTGATTCTATTTTGTGTCAATCCTATTTTCGTGCTTTAAGTGCTTGTTTTATCACGAATGAAGTGCAATATATTATAAATATTCTTTTTTTTTTTACAGTTGTAATGGAATAGGTGTTTGTCCTCCATCTCACCTGATGGAAAGTGTAGATGAAGACGAAGGTGGTACACGCTCATCCAAAAGAAACCTGTCACTCTACTCTTAAAGGCTCCAGAGTTCAAGCCATCAGGAAAAATAGACCCAGACAGGTCGTTCCAAATCTTGGTGACTCTCACCACAAAACAGCTGTCAAACCGTTTAGTTCAAATTTTGGTTATGTCAACAACGTATGGATGAAATTTTTCCCTGCGCCTAGTAGTCCGATAAAGAAATGGAGATGGCTCAATCAGTTCAAAAAGAGCCTTCGAGCACTCTCCAAAGTGCATCCTATAAAAAACCGATAAGCTGGCAACACGATGACGATGCTCAAGGGTGTGTAGTCTGCTATTTGAGAGCTTTTCGTTATTAGTTAACCTACGGGTTCTTCGGTCAACTGAGTCCAAAGCTTCCAGATGATATTCGGCTGCACCGTCCAAGAGATAACTACAGTACTTCATGCAGGATCGAACTTGGGCAGCTTAAATTTACCTTGTAGTATGACATAAGTGACAGCTGGCATAGAGATCAAACTATATTTAAAGCACTTTAGGGTGGGATGTAACGCAAAAAGTTTAAGTTTGCAGACTTTGTGTTATTGTTAATAATAATAAAAAGTAGTAACAGTGATGGCAGTTTTTTTGAGTCTCACTGTTTGCAGTCAGTTCTGAGTCAGTCGAACGGAAACTTTTTTGCGATATGTGTATGACTATTTAAAAAAAAAAATACTTTTTGTTATTAAGTGAGTTATTATAAATTTCCTCATTATTAAAATACCTTAGTTCAAAACTCATTATACTTATACAAAACGTATTTTGCAAACGTTTAGTTATCTTTGTCTATCAGTTCACGCTTGACTTTAAAGAAAAATAAAAACAGGAAAATCAAGTCTTATCATACCCACATCACATCATCATATAATAGTCTTTAATAGTTCACTGCAGGTCATAGACTTCTCTTTGGAAAGGAGGTTTTGGCCTACTATACCACAGGTTTTCTTCTCTTTGCAGTGATGTGTCCTGCATTATTCTTTTCTTTTTTTAAAAAGACAACGCCCGCTTTAGAAATAAATCTTGTGTCGCGGGGGACTTTACAAACATACAACAGACACAAAGAACACCTAGACTCAGAACAACAATTTGTGGATCACACAAAGTGTTGTCGCATGTAGGATTTGAACCCACAACACTAAGCGAATTGGAGTGAGCCGTGGCGACCGCTTAAATCACCAGGCCAATCGTGCAGTCTAATTTACTCCTTTAGTCTGTTGTTACGTTACGCATTTCATGAATAGGGGTGATAACTCGGTATCCTTAATGCATCACCACACGGTACATCTTACCCACAATTATGCATTATTATAATCTGTTACATTTGATATGATATCACATATTTCGCAGTTATAAAATTTCTTTCGATAATAGTTTTAAGTTACAAAGTAAATATTAAAACTTTGTTTTGTACAATTGAGTTTATTTTATCAACGTACAAAGTTCCTATTGTAACGGGTATGAAGACATGTTGTAAGTGACTCATTCAACAACAGACAGTCATTTGAGTGTTATTTTGCGTGTTGTGGATTATTACACTGTTACGGCTTAGTAACGAGTAAAATTGAAATTTTCTATCGACTCTATCATTGTTGCAACTTCCTATCTTTTAAAAATAATAATAAACTAAGTAATGATAATAAACTAAGACATTTGGTTATCTTATCAAGGGATGATGATGTACTTATAGCAAATTTCGGCCTCTACAGAGATCAACCAACTACATAGGAAATGCATAAGTGTGTGCGAAAACACAGGAGCACTCTCTGTTCCCTCATTCTCACAATGCGATAAGACGGTTATCAGACACGAACGGAGAGATATCAGGCACAAGACCGACGACTTTACATGTTCTCCGAGGCACCCTTACTTCCAAACTTTGGGTTTTTAGTAAATATTTCTGCCATCAGAAAAACTCAACATTTTGACCCGACCCGAGAATCGATCCCGAGACTTCTTGATCGACATTTGTATATATTAACCACTAGATCTACGAAACAACAGACATCTAGGGATGTGTTTTCTACGTATAGGTTAGATAAGATATCCCCAATTAAATAAAACCCACGAACTCTAACTCATTCGTAAAGACTATTAACCAGTAGACCAACAGGCTGTTATATCATCACATCAAATGAACATTCTCTATCTACGATCACCAACACCCCTACTCTCTTGTATTATTGGCTAATGTTTTGTGTTGACCACGTGACATAGCGTTAAGAGACGTCATTCCCATACCTTTTCAAATAAAGCTCACACTTCGAGATTGTTAACTTCGACTTGACTTGACTTCGAGGTTCGTAAGGTAGTGTTACCTGCCAATACTAGTTTGGACAGTACGGCTGTGTAGCCGTAATGCCCAAACTAGTATTGGCAGAAAACCATGCTATGCTACGTCTAATGCAGATTAGACATGTATTTTGTTTCTACACCTGTTTATTACATAGCAGTTGCCACGCGAGACTTCTGTGTTGAAGTCATTTGCATCTAGCGTGAATGTTTGTATGTCGGTAACACAATAGTAGGTACTTTCAAAAAGAGTTAAGTACAAAAGGAACTGAAAATAACAACACAATTTCTAAACAAGACATGCACAAAAATATTTCTATCAAATACGTACATAAATATAATGTAATGGCTCGTCAAATGGATAATTAGATACGACAGAATTTTACTAACCTATTAACACAGCAACCACATATATAAAATATACTTTATAATCGTCATCATATCCAAGATAAATCCACACAAAACCAGCCAATGCGCATGCAGAACCAGTTAGATAATTGAGTTTTCGTTTACACGACCTTGGAGCCAGCCTCTGTACGCCGGCTGCAGCTAGGCTGCCTAAGTACAGCGCTAGGGGAACCACTGCTAGGGACCGCTCGGGTAGGCCTAGCGTACGGTGCAGATATAGGGGTATTAACACCTGTGATACGTTCACTACTAGTCTTGTACACATGTACACACCAGCTACCTGAAAATAAGGTCTCATGTTAGTTGTTTAATAACTTCAAAAACAAGTTTGAACAGAATGGATCCATTAAAAAAAATCACAGTCCAAGTACCAGCTAAATTCGAAAATATCTTCATGCGCTTTTGAGGGCTCAACTAACCGTAACGAGTGCCAGAAATGTTCGGGCAAACCGGACTTTTGCCGTAATGGGCTCTCGTAGGCTCGGAGGAGTCTCAATATGTTAAGAAATGGTCACCTATCCATAACCTCTCGTGGTTAGGATTGCTTAACTTTACAATGTATTAATTTTTTCGGTTACCACTTAGTCACGAGCCTCTCAATTCAAGGTACCCAAGAATACAATAAGGAAAATCATTACAAGAAACATTACATTTAGTGATATTTCAATCGTAACAAAGATAAGTAGATCTCGAGTATTGTAACTTTAATTTAATAAAATTTGTCCTCATATTAATTGTTCACTGATAAAAACAATCGATCACTCTAATTGGAACAGTTAATCAGTCACTCTAAACAAAACATCAATCGGTATAGCTCTATTGATGAATTATTAATCACATTAATTTTATGTTAATTAAACAGAACCAATCTCTGCTGACCCCTCTGGGAAATGGGTGTGACATACATATAAGAAACTAGTTGTACCCTGCAATGTAACGGTGTGGTATATTGTGTTTAAATTGATGGGAAATACTGCAATAAATAATATGTATGTCATGAGTGAGTCTTTAATATAATACTTTGATATTGCCTTCATGGTAGATATACTCTATAAGTAATGATAACCAGAACAGCCAAAGCCGCAGGTACTTAAGAAGAGGTGGATGACTTGAGTTGTTTCAAATCGATTTAAAAACACGATCTAAACTAATCGATTTAAAACAGCTTTTTAAAAATATTGAACTAGTAACTCCTTTAACCAAAATTAATTTGGCTAATTAATTAATTAATCTTGGAATAGGAGGCCTATATCCAGCCGTGGACTATGATAGGCTGCTGATGATAATAAACAACAAAACTGCTGTGAAAAAGAGCTAAAAACAATATTTGAAGCGATTGACATCTTGTGTCAAAACTTAAGCTCAATTGATGCAGAATTTCTTGAGTCTTTGAATTATACACAAAATTACTTAACAGTTTTATATATACGTTAGTTTTATCCCGCGGCTCCACCCGTGTGTACGCTGGTTATAGTAAATAGTAACCTATGCATTATTCTGATGTATAACCTATATTACTGTAAACTTTCATCTAAATCCATACAAAAGTTTTTGCCTAAAAGAGTGGTAAACATCCATAAATGCTTATATACTTTTTCATTTATAATATTTAAAGTTAAAAAATATCAAAAAGTTTATCAATAAAGAGTCTAGGTACGATACTTGTTATAGCGCCATCTAGCAGAAGCCGCGGGTATGTTTTAGAAAGTCTAATAACGGATTTTGTACAGTATGCAATCGGGCGAAAAAACTTAATAGCGCCATTTATCGAAATGTATAAAATTAAGAGTAATTCAAATTAATATCATAATGGATCATCCCATGGGAATGAGATGTTTTACCATGGTAATAAGTAGCTTATATCACTCTCCAGCCAACTATGTATCTCCAAACATAAAAATTATTACATAAAATTGCTTCATTGTGACGTGAAAGAGAGACAAACATTCAAACAAAAAAACACTTTCGCATATCTATACTAATATTATAAAGCTGAAGAGTTTGTTTGTTTTATTTGTTTGAACGCGCTAATCTCAGTAACTACAGGTCGGTTTTGAATTTTTTTTTGTATTGGATAGCCTATTTATCGAGGAAGGCTATAGGCTATATATCATCACACTAAGATCAATAGGAACAGAGCACCAATGAAGAATGTTTCAAAATCGGGAGACTGTTCCTATTGAGAGCTTCCGCTGTTTGCGCTGCGTAAACGGTTAACATTTCGCATAAATCATGTATGACAGAATTGTTCCCTTACTCACCTATATAAATGAAGTCGTGGGTTGAAGTAAGCGTCAGCCCAAAGTAACTATACCACGCGGACAGGGTCGCGGGCGGATGCTAGTATAATATAGTAGAAAGTAAGAATTTAAGTACCAACCTGATAAGAGAGTGGTTTGCGTAAGAAATCATGGTGCGCACCGCTTTCACCGACTGGTTGCAGTTGATCCTGACGGACGCGACTGTTTTTTTCAGAAACAGTGATGTGAAATAATATCGATGTGATCGTACCTACTCCCAACACTATGTATACTATATGTCTAAACTTCCAGGCGTCTGATGGACCTATTTGCTGCAACAAAAAGCAATAGGTAACAAATTGGTACGTCAGTCTGTTTAGACACAAGCTTATTTTTTTTTTAGGTTTATTTTTACAATGAAAATTCATATTTTCAATAAAATTTGTAACGTTTAATAGACAACTGAGTATTGAGAGTTCTTTGTCAGCTACAGGCTCAGCTAACTAGCTTTTTGAATTCACCTGTCCTGTTACTAGAATAAAATAAAATCAATATTAATTCTGGATAAAGAAACTATTACTAATTAAATATTTTTTAAAAACCGTTAAAAATCAGTTTAGCAGTTTCACCGAGATAATCGACCTAAAACAACTCAAGTCGTCTTCTTCTTAGCCCTTATTATTCTCAGGAATATTTGTAGTTGGCTACTTGTTCAACAAGTTTTACCTGAATATCAGTTTCTCACGGAGCGACTGGCTTCGGACTTCCGTAACAATGAGTGCGAACTGAATTCGAAGGTTGAACTACTTGTCAGTATATTTGAGGGCACTGACTTCCCAATAACGATTGTCGTGGATGTTCATGGCAAGTAAAACAACTCAAGTCATTCCGCTTTATAGGTTTAGTTATACTTACGGCTTTGGTTTTTAAGGTTATCATTACATTACTTTTAAAATGTGTCTACTATGAGAAGAGGTATGGAGGCAATGTCACACTATTATTTTAAAGAATCACTGATTACATACATGTTTATCGCATTCCCCAGTCATCCGTAATATAAGCCATGTGATGCTGTAGACGAATAAATTTGAAAACACTGTGAACCCATATCTGAAATCGAAAAATAAAAAACATATTTTTAGCTTAACATAATATTGCCCAATTTTCCAATTTTAAATGTGAAACAGTATAATAGGTAGGGCTGCTCTTGTTTCGGACAGCCGCCTACCAGACGCCATCCAACACTGGGAATTTGATATTTTTCAAACTACGTAAAGGATAAAGTTAAATTAGAATCAGGGCAATGGATAGATCGAGAGAGCTGGGTTAAAGGATACCGCAAATTTCAGATGAGAATCAGGACTGACTTTGTAGAAGTTCTTAGGATGGATATCTTATGTTTATAAATTAACCATAATAGATTTGAAGTACGCATGAAATTTTATGGGCCACCGCTCACGTGATTACCTCTTGTGTATCTCTGTATCAATAGCTTATTTTAGCCTTAAACATATAATAAAATACAGGAGTCGGGTACAAAATGCACACCTTTTTTGATGTTTTATACAGTAAGCTGCAAGAAGCAGCGACAGACAGCATAGTATATCATAAAGCATAGCGAAAAACCAGGAACAGATTGTGCAAATGAGTTTTTCTATTCAGACTTTTCCGTCCGAGAAGTCAAACAAGGAAAACGACATGATTAGGTTCATTCACCTAACAAATTAGAAGATGTCTATAAAAACATGTTTGAATTCGTTGAATTGGCATCGCTGTGTCACAGTGTGGTGGCGTTGACGAGAAGTGTGAATAAATGGACGGGCAAAATAGACAAAACCTGTCTTCGAAGCTGTTTACACATTGTATTTAAATTGGAGCTCAGTAAAAACAGATACAACTTAATATATTTATAAATATCGATGGTATGTCTTAACTCAGAGATTTTCCTTTACTTTTTGTGATGATTCGCTAAGATGACCTACTCACCGCTATTATTAATGTCCAGAATGAAAATCAACTTTTTACAAAAGTATACAAAAACAAATGAACCGTCATTGCGTCACGAGTTGGTACGAGCGGTCACGGTACATGTGTTAACATTAGTCATTGCAGGCTTAATCGCCGGATATTATGCAAAACTTTATAACCAGTGCCCATACGTTTTTTACAGAAGCTGGCACCTTTTTAAAACGATTAACATGTATTTTGGATCTAAGGTTCTGTTTTTTTTTAAATCACTGAGGAAGTCTGGTGCAATTAGGATTTTGGACTTGGGCTAGGTGTAAAGGAACCTGGAGCGTTGTACAAAATTTTTCGAATTAACTAAGAATAAGAGTCAATTCTTAATGCGCGTCTAAAGGCTTAAAACAAAAGCATCATAGTGAAGAGGCAATTATGAACTTAAGAACGATGTTGTTACATAAGGTAAATAATTGTTGTGATTGGAAATTTTCTCATAAAGGAAAATGTCAATTTTTTAAAGTAAACGTTACTTTAACAATGTGAAAGAAACTCAATAGATCTAAAGAAAAATGAAAGAGTAAAAACTTCAGGTGCCAATGGTCACATAATGCTAGTTACTTTTTAACCAATAACATAGAACGTAAAAGTGGAGGTTCTCATTTCAAGGGTATTTTGTAGTTTTTTTTTTAACGCTAAAAGAGGAGCGGGAGGGAGACTCTCGGATAAACGGGTCCCCCCATCGTTGACCAGCACTGCCCATGGACATTTGTATCTCAAGAATAACAAGAATGTTGTCATCCCTTGAATGCCTTCTTCTCCTGAAACTTACTTAGTAAAAAGAAACGAAAGACATCCCTTTTGCTGTGAAGTATAAATTCACTCGGGGTGGCCTTATGTGCCAAAATATGGCGTCTAAAGCCTTTGAGAAGCTTTTGAAATGGTGGTAGGTTCGGATACAACTGGTATATGTTATCTACATGTATAAAACTATTTACCCTCACTTAGTGAATCATCAACGCAGAATTTAAAACTCCTTGGGCTACAAATTTAAAATTTTCGCTGCTGAGTATTTTATGTTGTATGAACCTACTAAGAAATTACTTTAAGGGGTAAAATAAGAGATGGATCTTCTCTCTTTTTGAAAGTAAGATAACAAAATTAGAAATAATCAAGCGAGCAGATCCATTATGTGTAATACAATGAACAAAGAGCATACTAATATTTCTGTTATACAAGAAATGTTCTTTAAATTACAAATCAAACTATCCATTTCAGAAAGGAATAAAAGGAAAAAAGCAATTTATTATTTTATTTAAAATCATACCTGATAGCTGTGAGATGTGTTCTAGTGTGGTCATCTTCAGACAATTCCGGTATTAAACTTAGGTGTGATATTTGTACAGCTGCCCAACCAATTTGGAATATTATAATAAATGACGCAAAATAATATGCTTGTGCCCATTTGTGGGTTAACGAACATTCAATGCACTCCGAGAATATAAACGGGAATGACAACAGGACACAGGCAGTACCTAAAACAATCCAATTTATCAATCTTGAACTTTTAAAGATCCATTACATTTTTCTCTGTTTATATTACAGCACATAGGACTTTGCCTATTTTACTTAAGATATTTAATTAAAAAAAATATATTATGAATTATAAAGTTTATAGCGACCATAGCTACAACTACTAGCAACTTGACCATATCTGACGCTGATAGAAATGTTGGACAATGAAAAAACAATTTTGATATATATAAAAATATATATCATGGAATGTAACTTTTGAACATGAATGTAGGATTTATCAGCTTCTTTTACCTTCTACAATTATAGATTTTATTAGTAAAGATAAAAACTGTATATCTTTTACTTTCCACTATCACTTGTTATTTTTTTAGTATTGGAACATTGTCATCACATTTTGTTTTTCTACTTTAATTTTTATATTCAGAATGAATACGTGAAGTGTGCGTTTTAAATGTAGTGATAAGTTAAATATTTAAAGAACTTACCAAATAAATGCCATAATTTCCGTCGACCATACTTAGCGCTGAGAGCATTGTCTGTATGATCTGAATGATATCCAACAAATGGTGTCGCTAAAGCATCTATTACTTGTCCTACTAACATTAAGTTACCCGACTGAGAAGCAGTAAATTCCAATACTAAATGAAAAAATACTAAGAAGTATGTAAACCATAAACTTGCGCATACATCGTTAAGTACGTGCCCAATGCCGTATCCAAGTTGCAGACGGAGGCTCGTTGATATGTGTACAAATTCACTATCCATTTTAGTTATTATAGACACACACTAATTAATTTATAATATATTTTGAGTAAAACACACTTCAACTACAACGAAACTTAGAAATAAATTACTTATGTATAGGTTATTTTTCGATTTACTTCATTTTGCTATTTGATAGTTCTGTCATTGTTATACGTAGTTAAATTTAAAATAAATAAATATACTCTGCGCGCAACTTATTTCTTTGTGTACATTTCAATGTCAATGTTAACATGCCAAGTCAAAGTGCCACCCTTGTCATGTCACTACTTTAACTATTGTCCAAATAATTTAAAAAGATAGTTTTGACAGAAAACGTTCAGCGTTTAGTTTCTACAAAGCCATAATGAGAATAATCGATTCAGATGACATAGAATGGACGATCATCAATATTTACGAAATTTCGTTAATTATTTTGAAATAGGCATACTTGTGGGCATTCAGCGTCTTTTTTAAGAATTAAGTTCCAAGTACATTTTGTACAAAACAAATATAGCTAAGAAAACGAATACGATATAAAGATCGTAGATATATTTCTACGATTGAGCTACATTTTTAAACACGACTGTGGTTATTGAAAAGAACGGGGAGTGGAAACATTACCTTTAATTCTATTTTATTCATGTTTGGTTTGCACTTGGATTACGCTGGTACTAGGACTTGGTACCACTCTTATAACTAAGCGTTCTCAGCTAGAAGGGATTTTAATATACTCTAAGCATACGTGTAAAAAAGCATAAAATTTAAGCAAAAACAATGAAATTATAAATATTCTTTATTAATTATAGCGACAATGATCTCTGGTTAGCAAGTCCATTCATATAATTCGATTTGTAAAATAAAATGCATATTTTATGCCTGGGACACGATTAAAATCTAACAATGCAAAAGTTTAATTTGTTTAAGGACGTCTTGTGAAACTGTACAATTACGAAATTTTTACATTATTTGAAAAATTTTAACTGAAATATATCTCATTACATTTATTCAACTCTGTGTGATAAATTATAACTTTTATAAATACAGGTTAATTTAAATTAGAATCGTTTAATGGCGAGTGCGAATAGTGTACATTTGCGTTCTCTAGTTACGGAATATCAGTCTCACCTTTCATCGCCCTAGATTATTTGCAATATGTGACATTACAGTTCACTAATTTGTCAACTAAACTCCATCTCGCTAAAGAAGTCCCCTAGATGCGGCGTTGCGGTTATGTCACGGATTGTTACCGGCCTCAGTAAGCGGGTAAATTCTTAATAATACATAAAATTAAACAATTTGTTCTTATGAGTTTATATAAAAGACCGAACAAATTCGTTTATCACCATGTTTGTATAAAATCACGGTCTCCACTTTAATATATGTTGATTTTAGTGACCATTTGAGTATGATGCAGATATAACCGGGACACGCCTCTCCTTAACGTGCTGATTCGCGTGTGATATTGGTTACTCCAGTTGTCTGTTGACTTGTTTCGTTGCGAAGTCTATCGACTAGAGAAACAGATAGTTACACAATCTAAAACTGATATAAAACTTACAAACACATGTTTTACCTCATTTTTCTTTTTCATGGTGCCATAAACAATGTAATAGTGTAGAACCATTTTTGTTCAATGTTTTTGAAATTTTTAGCTGTAAGTTTTTGAACAACTATATAATTTTGACATATCTACATGGCATTTGACTTAATCTGTCAAAGCAGCTGTCAGTTATTGTCAAATCAGTCCAAGTCTGAAATCATGAAAAGTGCGAACGCCTGTTTGAGCACGTCCTACGTTTTCGCTCTCGGAGTATTTAATTCCACTTTCACCACTTCGTGAATGCTCATTACCGTCACTTTTAAATGTGTTGTGACTGAACACGGTCGTCTATTTTAACACTTGTAAAAATACTCATGCCATGGCGACTGTTGACACCGAAATGGCACATCGAAATTATTGTGTAGTGTTTATAATTTTCGCTCTCGCGATAGTTCAAGCTGTTGGTTACGACACGGAATTGTATGAAACTAAGCCTTGCGATAGCAATGCGTGCTTCGACAAGCTCCATGGGTCTTTAGGCGACTGTTCGTGTAATGTGGATACGATCGATTACTTCAATAATGTAAAAATTTATCCGCGTATCCAGAGTTTAGTGAGTAAAGATTACTTCCGCTTCTACAAAGTGAATTTAAAGAAAGAATGCCCGTTTTGGGCAGACGACAGCAGGTGTGCTATGAGATACTGTCATATCAAGACTTGTTCTAAGGAGAGTGTACCTGGATATGAGAACGGTTATGAAAATGAAGTACACATTGACGAGTCGCCTGCTACGAAGTACTCTAAAGAATCCCAGTCTAATTGTGACTCTGACACTGATCATGATCCAGATTTGGGTTATTTGAATAGGACTATTAGTGCTGCCAGTCAGCATGAAATAGCTAAATGGAAGGCTCATGATGATGCTCTTGAAAATTTTTGTGAGTGTGATGATAAAGATGTTGATGCTGAATATGTGGATTTATTATTAAACCCTGAAAGGTTTACTGGGTACAAAGGACCATCAGCTAATAGAATCTGGCGAAGTATATATCAGGAAAACTGCTTCCGACCTAAGGCAAATCCTTATGAATCTTTTCCGTTTGTATTGACTTCAGATCTCAGTAATATGTGTTTAGAAAAGAGAGTTTTTTACAGAGCTGTCTCTGGTATGCACACCAGTATCAACATACATTTGTGTTCTAAATACTTATTATCTGAAAAAACTGTTTCATTTGCTACATCACCAGAAGGTGAATGGGGACCTAACATAGAAGAGTTTCAAAACCGTTTTGATCCTTCGCAAACATTTGGTGAAGGTCCCAATTGGTTGAAAAATTTATATTTTCTTTATCTCTTGGAAATGAGAGCTCTAGCAAAAGCTGGACCATATTTAGAAAAGGAAGAGTATTACACCGGTAATGCTGTAGAAGATGAGGAGACACGAGATGCTATTAATAACATGTTGGGTGTCATCTACTCGTTCCCGGATCATTTTAATGAGTCTTTAATGTTCAACGGTGGTAGTCAAGCTGCTGATCTTAAGGCTGAGTTTAGAGAACACTTCAGAAATATTTCCAGGATAATGGATTGTGTTGGCTGCGATAAATGCAAATTGTGGGGTAAACTTCAGACACAAGGATTGGGGACAGCTCTGAAGATACTGTTCTCCAACAAATGGAACAGTCCAGAAAGTGATCTGCATGTGACAAAACTGCCCTTGCGGCATAAGTCTCATGAGAGACTACAGAGGACAGAGATTGTGGCGTTATTTAATGCATTTGCAAGATTATCTGACAGCATAAGGCAATTGGAATACTTCAGGATCATGCTCAGGTGAGAGATGCTACATATTATAAATAATATATTTATTTAACTAGCACTGGACTCTATTCAAACATCTACAATATACATTGTTGTAAAAACAATTGTATTTTATAGAAATGTTTTAGAATAGAGACCAGTTGTGTTTACTAATTCATATATAAATCTATTTTGCTTGTAGAATAAATTGAAATAAAAAAATATATAAATTGTATGCATAAATATATATAGTGTGAAGTATTAAATTACTAATGATGCATATAGCTGAGATGTGTAATAAATCCATAAATCATAAACTTTTATTGATTTACACCTCAGTTTCATACTTGTAGCAAAATAGTTTTATATAAGCTGGTTACTATTTTAAATTTAGAACATTGCATGCCATATACTAAAAATAGAATAAAAATAAAATACACACTCGCCATTTGCAAAAAAAAAACATTGTTGCTGCCTTCATGGTGTCTTCCATACTATTTTTTAACCAAAATTTGATATTGTTTCTAAATTTAGTGGCGGATGAGTATTCTATTATGAATGTTTTGCTTAATTTTACAATTAAAACTGCATGCTTAACAATTATACTAAAACAATAAAACTAATCATATTTCTGTGCTTCTAGTTCTCCTGAATACTGCTGTAAGTAGAGGTATGGGTGTTACCTAGGGTGTTTGTTTTTGTATTACATTTTGGGTGTTATATAGAATTAAAAAGTGTGTATTTTCAATTTTATTTGCAACTAGTCATCCAAAATCAAAAATATTTCCGTCAAGTTATTTAGAAATTTGATGACTAAAAAGTAAAAAGGATAGGTTTTTTTCCGATAAGACACAGATGAACAAATCTAATTAGTATCAATGACCTTCCATTAACATTAAACATTAAAGCGTGGTATTAGTTTAAAGTGCAAAAAAAAATAATTCAAGCAGCTAAATTAACATAAATTTCTAAAGTACATGCTTCTATATACACAGCATTGAATATAAAATGTAACTCAAACTTCATGACATAAAGTTCGCAGTTCAGTGCACGACATTTCATAGCTTTTTAGAGTGACTTAAACACGCATCATCACTTTCGTTATGTAATTTTTTGAAATTGCATGTTTAAGTGCGAATAAAATTTATTATAACGTCATTTTTGACATAATAATGTGGTTTTCTATATCAAAAACGGGTTTTCACTATTTCATATGTACTCATTGTTACACGTTTTATAGAATTCTAATTGCAGAGAATTTTTGTAATGTTAGGTTGCATCCTAATCATTTGAGGTTAGTGATCTTGCTTAGTTCATTAAAAATTTATTTGTGATTTCGTATAATATAATTAACATCACTCGGTTACAATAAAAAGAAATTAATTGTTATTAATACCTAAATGGATAAACGATTGCCTTTTACCTATAGTTCAACAAATAGGTAATAAATAAACCTAACCTTACTCGAAACATTTTTAGTCTATGGTATCGTATCATGTGCAAACTCTTAAAAAAACAATTGGAATGTGTATTGTTTATACAAATGTTTCGACACAAGTTCAAAAGACACTGCGTTAGTTAAGACAATCTAAAGGATCCAAGAAACATAGAAAGAGTTATACATGAGAGATCTTCACAAAGTTTCTCTTCGAAATTCGTTAGCAATTAAATATCTTCATTTTTCTTCGTTTTTCTGTCGATTTTATTTGTTCAAGTGTAGTATGTGTTAGGAACTTCCTCGCAACTATTTAATTATTTATGAAAAATGTCAGTTAACTCGTTGTCTATTATTATAAATAGTAGTATTTTGAATCCTAGATGACACAATCGCTGATCTGGATGTCGTAATAACAGCTGTTCCCGGATCGCTCCTATGTTAGGCGCAGAGTGGCACACCGTGTGGTTTTAGTCGGTCCGATTCCGACACACCACCCCGCCGTAAAGCCCGGTGGGGTGACGGCCCGAGGAGGTTTTCACACGTTAAAAAAAAAAAGGTGACACAATCGCTGGAGCTCGTATGCCGTCTGTATAGGCAAGCCGACTTAAAACTATAGTTCTTTCTTTAAAAGGCCAGCGCAGACCTTATACTGTGCTCGCTTAGTTTCATTTAACCCATGTTCACGGACCTAAAAGGAGACCCCTGTAGTTCGTTTCGACATTTCTGCCCAGAGTGAGTCTTAAGAAATGCCGGCGCCTTCGAGCTGTAAAGTTCGACGTGTAAAAATATCTGTGAACGATTTACTTGCAGAAAAAGAAATAAAAATAAATAAATATCATTTATCATCTGTAAGGACATCTAGTTAAATTAAAAAAAATAAAGTGTATATCTCTAGGTAACTTTGTCGGTGGGTCGTACATTTACATAGTTACGAGCATACGTAAAACGCCACGTAAGTTAGACAAAAGGTTCGCCTTTCAGCTTTCTGATTATGTAAATATAGATTGTAAATTCATGCAAACCTTCTCGCCTAGCGCTTATTATCAACATTAGTGATAGAACGTCCACTGATGGCCATATACTCCTCTAAATGACTTCCAAGAAAACTAGTTAAAAGTGGTTTGCATACATTGTAGATTTTGTCTTTCTAAGGTCATTTCGTTGCGCCCACTTATAAACATCATCGGTGATCTGGTACTATCAGCAAAATTTCTATTATTCAATTGACTAACTAACGTTATTGTGGTCCCAAGTAAAAATGTACTTAGTACTATTCCCTTGTTGTTTAATAACAATAATATAACATCCACACATATCACACACGACTGTCAAATCTCAAATTTGGCTAAGCTTGTACTATGGTAACCACATTGTTGATAAAAATACTTGTAAATTTCTAAAAACATACATATTATCGATAAATTACACCGAGATCAGAACAAACGAAAATATGTCCTGGCTGAGAATCGACTCACAACTTCTGGCTTAGTAGTCAGGATGTCTAACCAGTAGACCGAACATTAAAACATGGTATATCTGTACCATATAAACTCTTTAATATTTTTCACACCATAATTGCCTATGAATTCACCTTTTTACAGTCCATCCAATGGTCGTTTGGAGTACATTGCTTTTTTAGCCATAACGCCACTATTGTACGTGGTCATTTATTTGATGTATTTTTCCATGTATATGTATTAAATTGGTGTACAATAAAGTTTATTCCGTTCAACGTACTAATCAAATTGCTAATTCTCTTCTATTAAAAATCAAAAACCATTAACGACGTCCGGATCAGGTAAATTGTACCTGACCCGGACGTCGTAACCAAGACCATACCTTATCAGCGTTTCTAAATTTGTTGTTATTGTGAATACGATAATTCGTGCGAATAGGAAAGAAAGCGTTAACTTGTGTAACGTTATTTCAATACTAGGTTATTGTTACACAATTAACAGTAGACATTCTCTTTCACTTGTTTAAGAGTTTTTTTTTTCTAAAGCTATGGTAGCTTAACATCGTCATTTATTACGGTAATAGCTGTACACGCACTTTAGCACGCATGCTGCTATCACTTTCACGCGCACCGGTAGAGTGTTGCCATAAAATGGTATCTGCCAAGGTGCTACGAATTTGAATAAATACACGCAGCTATGTGGCAATTTATTAAGTATTATTCGGAACTTTCTCTGCGTCTCTAAATATGCTTAATTTCAAATTCAGTACTTATTATTTAGGTTATTATTACTATATTTTTATGCATGGAGGGCTATCCAACACTAAGAGAGTTTCAATTCGGATAAGTACTATCTAAGATTACCACGTTCAAACAAACAAACTCTTCAGCTTTATTATTTTTGCTCTTCAGTATCATTTAATCACTAAAGTTTACATTACAGTAACGGTACCGCTACTTAGATATCTTATACTTGATTGGCGTTTCATTATTTGGCATTATTAAGTTCCATAAACAATTTTTTTTTTAATTTTCTTAGTTCTTCTGTCGATAGTAATTGATTTGTTCAAGTGTTTTGGTTACATTAGGAAATTGCTGAACACTAATTCATTATTATTATTTACAATTATTTTGTCGTTTGTAAAAATGAATTTATTTGGATTTTTATAGATAATGTTTCATCCTCTGGAGTAGAAACTTATAGAAAAACACAGAATGCGACAGATATTGACATGTTGATTTTAATCACTCAAAATTATTCTAAATGATATCCAGTTTTATAACAAAAATGGGATTCCTGTTTGCGCATTAGATTTTTAATTTACTTTTCTAAAATTTAAATAGTAATCGAGTTCAAATTCTTCGTATTTTACATAGTAACTAGCTTTACGAGTATCTGCGAGTTCGTTCGCATAGGCTTTGAGTTTTGAATTTTCACTTTAGAGACGTGGTTTTTGCTGCGAATATCCCCTTCTCGTGGGTAATTTGGGATAAAAAATAGCCCATATGTTGTTTAGTAACCTTCTCTACCTCCTAGTGAAAATCTCATTGAAATCGGTTCAGCGGTTTCAGAAATTAACCCATATAAACAGACAGGTAAAAAAAAAACTGTTTGTTTTTAAATCATTGAGTATTGTGTAATTACTGAAAGGATGCATCAAGTGTAATTTCTAGAAATAGATAATAATTTATGAATTCAATTAATTGCACACACGCGGGTAATTTTGCTTGAAATATTGCCTAACAGGTAAACAAGAGTAAAAAAACAAGACGTGGTCTGCGCTGGTTGGATCACGTATTTCGAGAGTAGGTGGCCGATGACTCAATAGTTCATCTTTTATATGACGCAATGTCAAACGAAATTCGCTAGTGTTGAAAGCTTACAAAGGAATGATTTTATTTTGAGAGTATAATATCTTTTGAGTGTGTGTAGACGAACTCAAAAGGTTTAAAAAAAAACGCTTAAAGAAGGTTACATATGCTATATGAAACTTTTTTTGACAAAATCTTCAACAGCGTTAAAGCAATGGATTGTTTTGTGTAGAATGGAAATGGACGATTTAAAGTTCGTTTATTAGTTACTCCAATTTTAAAAGAATGCTTGTTTAAAAGCTTAAAAAATCAAACTATGAAATTCAAAGAATAAACTCAAGTGATTAAGATTAGAAAGAGGTTCATGTATACGTAGACAATGGGTGTAATCTTGCGTGTATCTGTACATCCGTACATTTGTAGATTATATTCTTTTTTCAAACAAAAAATTCTTCTACTCTTTTCGGTCTTTTTGCAGATTGTGCCAACTAATTCCATTTTTTATATAAAGCAACATTGGGCACGTTTTAGAAGACAACTAAAAATAACATCAAATAGACTTCAGAGTCTTTTGTCCAAATTGTCAGATTTTTTTTAATATAACATTATTAGACTGCGAACTATCTACGTATTTTTTGTTTTTACTCGAAATTGCTATACCAGTGGACTAGTGATGGTGATGACTAGGCATTTAGACAGGCACATCAGCAATCAGTATAATACGTTTCATTTAAATAATTTATTCAGCTATGCTATTTATATAGGGTGAACCACGAATTAGTTAACATTTGAAAAATCGTATAAAAAACCATTTAATATATTATAAATAATGTTTATTTACAAGAAAGCTAAAGAGCTGGGATTTATTTTTTAAAAATTGCACAAACTTCCTCTGAGTCTGGAGGTTTTTTGTGTCCGTTTCTTACATGCGTGCAAAGTTCCCCGCGACACAGGATATATTCCTAATGCGGGCGTTTTTTTTTAAAAGAAAGAAAGGTAGAAACATACATAGTAGTGAAATGAAATGAAACTGATGTATTCATAGCCCACAAAATACCTATCATATTGTACTAAAAGCTACAA
The DNA here is from genome assembly GCA_949316085.1 of Hypercompe scribonia. Lineage (NCBI taxonomy): Eukaryota > Metazoa > Arthropoda > Insecta > Lepidoptera > Erebidae > Hypercompe > Hypercompe scribonia. The sequence goes on along the minus strand of OX438972.1, from coordinate 4,296,081 downwards.
TAATAATTAAAAACAGATTAGAACATAATATACAATGTAACATATTAAACGCAGAAGGATTTGTATAAGAATGTGGGTTAGAACGGGTCACCTTCTTATCTAAATGCTACACGTGTTTGTGCAACGCTAATTGCCAGATGTAGTGTTGTGTATATTTCAAATATAGAATTGTCGAAGTAATTCTGAATTTAAAAAACAGAGAAACTCCTTGTATTGTCTATTCGAAAAAAAGACTTGGTAGGTTTTGATTTTTTTTTATAACAAACATTTTTGCACGTTCTAGAAAGGACTTAAGAGTATATAATATCTATACAATATAGCAGTGTTTTTCCTTCTAACATTGATAAGCTATAAAATCGATTTAATATCAATTTTGTTGTATTAATTACATCTGATATGGTGTCATAAAATGCAATATTTTAATTGTTATAATTATAATCTTTGTATGTCGAGTGACTTAACACTTGTTATCTTCTGTGGTACGGGTTATCAGAGATCCTTGTGTTTTGAAATGCACTTCTATTTTAAGTGCTGCCCAAAACTTGGTTCCACTTGTCAAGATCAAATGTGAGGACTAAAAAACTAAATATAAAATCTCTTAACTTCGCTGATGATAACTCATACTGAAATCAGAATCCGTTATGTATCCAGTTAGACTATGTTATATACTAAATATCAAGCTGGGGTTTTCTTGACAACACAAATGACCGCCCCATTAGTCTTAAATTTTTGGTGAAGGTGCCTCAAAAAGATTTAGTCATGAGACACCTATGGTGTAACGATGTTTTAATAAAAACTTTTTGAACAACGAATTCTCAATTTAATTTTCTTATGCTTGATACCTCATATGTCCATCCTTTTTGAAATAATTTGGAAAATTCTTTTTTTGTTGCTCGTTTGGTGCCATTCAAAAAAGGAATGAAGAATTAATCATCAATGCGTAGGCACATTGACATAGATGATACTTCTTCAGTATTCGATTTAAAAAGCTATTAGGAATAAACCATGAATGGAATGTCTACTATTGTTTGCATTTGTTGTCTTTCGTTCAATGACATCTAGATAATTATAATCAATCATTTTCTTTCTCAGGCATAATACTTAAAGTTGGCTAGTAATAGAGTACGCAAATCGATACCAAGTGTGGATTAAATATATGTCTATCTAGATACCACGCGACAGATTTATTTAAGACATCTAATTATTAATCCATTTAGTTGACATTGACATACGGTGACGTCAAACTTTTGACAGCTTCAGACCAATGTCAGTGTATTTTTTTTTTATATGGATCGATTATAAACGTGTCACAAATGTTAAATTTGATATTAGTAAAATAATATGAATCAAAAGTATTGCTTAAAATGAACGATACGTTAAATGTAAAGATTTACGATTAGATTGTGACTATAATTACATAAACGTGGACAATATACATATTCATATATTATAGAGTGTACAAATAGCATTCACAAATAAGTGCTTTGTATGGGCAAGTGATTATCGGCGGATATTGATTGTGTAAACTGGCGGAGCGTGACTGATGAGGTCGCTACCAGAAGACATTCAATAGGGGATGTCTAAATGTACCTTGACTGTTACATGCCGATAATACTTGAATTATCTTTGTGATTATGAAAAAATCTATATTGCCATACTGTGGATTATTAATCTAAATACGCAAAAGACACTTGTTACCTGACTGCCAGAACGGGTTATGTTTTTCAAATGTCATTAGATATTCTAGTCTCTCTGCCTATTTCAGAACCAGTAGTCTCATTAAGTTAAATGTACGGCAGACAGAAAATGTTCGAAAAATTACAAAAATATTAATTTATATTTGTTGTTATCTATAGCTTAATACCATAACGAAATAATTCATGGCGTCTTGCGTTTTGCGCATCTATAAAACAGATAAATAAGTGTAAGCTTTGTAATTATAAATTAATTTATGCACCAAAACTAAAATTTTCTACACAAGTTCCTATTGAAAAAGTAACTTATACTTTAGATTACATTTACATCAAATTCTTCAATTATGTTCTAAAATGAAATTTTCAAGGTCAATCTACTAGAAATATAATTTAATTGGGGTGGAGGTCTTAAAATACTATGCTAGCCATAAATATGCATGAAAGAATATTAAAAATCTAGGTTGTTTACCCAGAAGGAAAAAAAACGAAGGATCACTCATTAATGTTCATGTGTGTAATCCATTTTAAATACTCAGCAAATATACACATTTTTGGTAATGTAGGTGTATTATAGTGTATTAGTTAACATTAACATTAACTAACTAACTAATACACTATATTTTAATACACAACATATTCAAAATATTACTAACATCTACACTAATATTATAAAGAGGAAAACTTTGTTTGTTTGGTTGTAATGAATAGGCTCAAAAACTACTGGACCGTTTTTAAAAATTCTTTCACCATTCGAAAGCTACATTATCCACGAGTAACATAGGCAAAATTTTATTTTGGAAAAAAATAGGGTTCCTTAAAATATTTGGGTTTTTCGGACACAAAGTGTAAAAAATCAACCAGAAAAGTTACTTATTTTGCGTACGCTGCCTAAACTATAAAAGATAGAAGCATAAAATGTTCTAATTAATTGGAGATCTTATAAATATCTACAAAAAAGTCCGCGACACACTATACCTATCTATGTCGAGTGAGGCACAACAACCATTTTTTTATTTAAAAATCTTAATTTTTTTTTGGACTACATTTAAACGCATTTATTTTACTCATGCTATTAATCCTTATCAAAATAAATTATTTCATCACTAAGTACAGTTTATGTAGATAATATTTGGTATTTAAAAGATTAAAATTGGACGTTTGGTTTTGAAGTTATGGCGAAATTAAAATATTACTATTTCTGCGTTGCGAAGTGGGCGTCACCAAGGCGGGGATGCGAGTGCGGGAGGGGAGTTTAGATCTATGAGTAAGGTACCCGCGCGGCTCAGTCGCGCGGTCGGCTCCCTACGCAGCGGTCGTGCGCGAAGTCTAATCATTTTCATTCGATTTTTATTAGACTTCATTCTTAAAACTACACCTACGCAAAAGTTCTTCTCAGAGCTAAACAACAGTTCTTCTCAGAGCTAATCAACAATTCTTTTCAGGACTAAAAAACATTTCTTTTCAGGACTAAACAACAGTTCTTTTCAGGGCTAAACAACAGTTCTTTTCAGAGCTAGAATATTACAGGCTATTAACATTTTCTTAAACATTTGAAAATGCCTAAGAGAGCCAGGTCCCAACTTTCTAACCATAGTTCTCAAGCACGGGCAGCAAGAATACGTCGTATGGGAGAATCTTCACCTGAACGTTTACAACGCCTTGCTGAACAAAATCAGAGAAACTCTCAGGCTCGCGCACGAGAGTCGAGTGTCGAACGTTCGCAACGCCTTGCACAACAAAATCTGAGAACCTCTGAGTTACGTGCACGAGAGTCGAGGCTGGAGCGTTCCCAACGTCTTCGTGAACAAAATGTAAGGACCTCTCAGTTGCGCGAAAGCGAGTCGAATGTCGAGCGTTTGCAGCGACTTAGAGCTCAGGCAGAGAGACAGCAGTTGTCCACAAATAGAGTTCGCAATCGAAGTTTAGCTAACAGCAACAGACTGGCTTTCAGATATGATCCGCAGGTTGATTATGCACAACAAGCGTCCGTCCAAATCGGAGTCATGAATAAGATCTGCTCTAACTGTTCTGCCAAGAAATGGGCGGATGAACCTAATGGTATGTGCTGTGCTTCAGGTAAAGTTTGTCTTCCTAACCTTCAGGAGCCGCCACAACCAATAAAAAATCTTTTAACTAATAACCATCCATTATCTGGTCATTTTTTAACAAATACACGTAAATACAATAGTCTTTTTCAAATGACTTCTTTTGGGGCTAAAGAAATCAGGGAAGGTCATTTTATGCCCACTTTTAAAATTGAAGGACAGGTGTATCATCTCATTGGTAGCCTTTTACCACCATCAGGCCAAAACAAACAGTTCTTGCAAATATATTTTATTTCGGATGCAGACCAATTATCGTTGCGATCAAGCATCGCACCAACCTTAAAAATGGATTTAATTCGCGAATTACAGACCGTTCTGAATAATCATAACGCGTATATACAAAGTTTTAAACAAAATTTAGAACTCAACTCCTCAGATAATTTAAAGTTAATTATTCATTCAGATCGCACTCCACAGACAGCACACAGAGGCAGATATAATGCTCCTACTGTAAACGAGGTAGCCGTTCTCTTAGTCGATGAAGACAAAGGTCCCAGGGATATAGTCTTACACGGGAGAGACGGACAGCTCAAGAGAGTTTCTGAGCTACATCGGTCCTATGATCCACTACAGTATCCCATAATGTTTGTGTCAGGAGAAGACGGTTATTATTTGACTATCTCTCAGCAGGGTTCTGCGCGTAATAAGACTGTTTCATGTATGCAATTTTATGCATTTAGATTAATGTTTAGAACTAACTCTTTTAATCCGTTACATAATTACAGAGACTTATTTAGTCAATATTGTGTTGACATGATGGCGAAAATGATATCTGAAAGATTAAATTATATTTCCCGGAATCAACAAAGACTGAGGGCTGATGACTACATTCATCTCAGAGATGCCTTAAATCATGACGCAAATGTTGACCCATCAAACATTGGTCAACATGTCATATTGCCATCTTCATTTACGGGTTCTCCGCGTTTCATGCACGAGAAAACGCAGGACGCGATGACGTACGTCCGAAATTATGGTAGACCTGACCTATTTGTCACTTTTACATGTAACCAGGACAACGGTCTTTCGACCGTCATGATATAATTTCCCGTGTCTTTCATTTAAAGATGAAGAAATTCATCAAATTATTTGTCAAAGAACAGATATTCGGTAAAACAAAATGTTATATGGCAAGTGTGGAATGGCAAAAGCGCGGTTTACCTCATTGTCATTTGCTGTTCTGGCTAGAAAGTAAAATACAACCAGACGAGATCGACAGCGTCATAGTTGCGGAGCTACCCGATCAAGACATTGATCCGGTACTACACAATATTATAACTAAAAATATGGTACATGGACCCTGCGGAGAGCATAATTTAGCTGCACCATGCATGAAGAACGGTGTCTGCACAAAAAAATACCCTCGCCGTTTCATGAACGATACCTAAACCGGAGAGGATGGGTATCCAGTTTATCGTAGGCGCGATACAGAAAATGGCGGTCGGAGCACTACGCTACAAATTAGGGGCAACATGGTGACGATAGATAATAGGTGGATTGTTCCATACTCCCTGCTACTATGTAAGACTTTTAACGCTCATATAAACGTGGAGTATTGCCACTCTGTCCAAGCCATTAAGTATATATGTAAATATATAAATAAAGGCTCAGATCAGGCAACTTTTAGCCTTAGGAACCCACAAGATGAGGTCGAAAACTATTTAAATGGCAGGTACATAAGCACATCTGAAGCTGTCTGGCGCTTATTTGAATTTCCCATTCACGACCGGTATCCTACTGTAGTGCATTTGGCTGTTCATCTAGAGAACGGTCAAAGGGTGTATTTTACACCAGGGACAGCTCATCAAGTTATCCAAAACCCACGCAATACCACATTACTGGGATTTTTTGCTCTCTGTAATAAAGATGAATTCGCGAAAACTCTTCTGTATCATGAAGTCCCGCAGTACTATACATGGGCAAATAATAAATTCACTAGAAGGAGGCGTGGTGAAGATGTAGTTGGACATCCGGGGATAAAAAAAGATGCCGCTTTAGGTAGAGTCTACGGGATACATCCATCACAATCGGAGTGTTTTTATCTTAGGATTCTACTGCACCACGTACGCGGTCCGACCTCATTTGCATACCTCAAAACTGTAAACGGTTTTGTCAAAGAGACGTATCAAGCAGCTTGCCGTGACCGAGGTTTACTTGAAAACGATGACCATTGGGGTAATACTTTAAGCGAAGCTTCGTTATCACATTGTCCAAAAAAACTAAGGGAGTTATTCGTAGTCATACTTTTATTTTGTCAACCATCGGAACCATTGAAGTTATGGCATACTTTCAAAGATCAGTTCTGTGAAGATATTAGACATCGTATCAGACAACAAAATCAGGATAACACTTTACCCTTTACTGAAGTAATTTATAATGAAGGATTAATTGAAATAGAAAACAAACTTCTAGAATTAAACGACAAAAATTTAAGTGATTTTGGATTACCTTCTCCCGTTCGTACCCAGAATAATACTATTGACACAATGGTACAACAGTATAACAGAAATGATCTAACAGCGTTTGTAAATGACAATGTGCCAAAATTAGTACCAGATCAAAGACATGCTTATGAGACTATTGTGGATAGCGTGAACAATAACATGGGGAGATTATTTTTTTTGGACGCACCAGGAGGCACCGGAAAGACTTTTCTCGCAAATTTGATACTTGCTAAGATACGGCAATCAGGGAAGATAGCGATTGCAGTAGCTTCGTCAGGAATTGCTGCAACTCTCTTGAACGAAGGAAAAACTGCTCACTCTACGTTTAAACTCCCGCTATCTGTATCTTTAGATCAACGGTCTACGTGCTCTATTCGGAAAAATGGGCCTCTTGGTAAGTTACTGCAAGACGCGTCGTTGGTAATATGGGATGAATGCACCATGAGTCATAGAGCTCATGTGGAGGCCGTGGACCGTACTTTAAAAGACCTCCGAAGCTCTGCTAATGTTATGGGTGGTATCACTTTTGTATTTGCTGGAGATTTCCGACAAACGCTTCCAGTCGTCAACAGAGGTACGCGAGCAGATATTATGAAGGCATGTTTAAAATCGTCTCAACTTTGGACATCTGTTCAACATTTGTATTTGCGCACCAACATGAGAGCTCACTTACATGGAAATGCGCATAGCAATTTTCCACAACAGCTGCTGAAACTTGGAGAAGGAATTTTTCCATTTTTAAATTTGGGCACCAATTATGCAGTTACTTTAGATGAGTCTCTAGGCCAAATAGTCCATAATTTAGATAGTCTGATAAATGCTATATATCCTGACATCGAAAACTTACCTCAAAATGATTTTCGTTGGCTGTGTTGTAGAGCAATAGTTTCTCCCAGGAATGAAACAGTCAACGAAATAAACAATTTAATTATGCAGAAAGTACCGGGTGAAGTTAAGTGCTATAAATCCATAGACACCGTCACTAACATCGAGGACGCAGTACACTATCCCCAGGAATTTTTAAATTCTCCGAACCCCGCTGGGCTACCACCTCATGAACTGTCGTTAAAAGTAGGCACGCCGATAATGCTTCTCAGAAATTTAAACCCCCCTAACATGTGTAATGGCACGAGACTTCTTATAAAGGAGCTAAAAGATAATTTAATAGTAGCGAAGATTATCACCGGCCCTGCAGCTGGTGAATTAGCTCATATACCAAGAATACCCATGATTCCTACTGATTTGCCTATACCCTTCAAAAGGCTCCAATTTCCAGTAAAAATTTCTTTCGCACTAACGATAAACAAATCCCAGGGCCAAACATTCAAATTAGTAGGAATTGATTTACGAAAAGAATGTTTTACGCATGGGCAACTTTACGTTGCCCTATCACGGGTCGGGGCTCCCGACCATCAGTATATTTTGTTACCAGAAAATAATTTAACGTCTAATGTTGTTTATAGAGAAGCTCTACAATAATCGCTTTATTTATCTATCCTAAAACAACCGGGTTACACTTCGGGACTCCCGGCAGAAGTGAAAACTTAGTATTAATTACATTTAAATATTTTCATCATTAACAACTTTAACATCCTCATAAAGACAATCTATGCAGCCTGTGGATAATGATGATGTCGTTTGTCCATCTTTCGCGGCAAAACGGAGTGATGAATTGATGTTTTTTTTTTAAGTGGAGATAGTAGTTAAATAAAAGGATGGACAGTGACATGGGCTATTTACCACCCAACGAAGTGGGTGCGGGTCAGCTAGTGTATCCATAAAATTAAGTCTATTCTCGACCTTGTCATACCATATTTAAATTTAGGTACTGCTGCACGTTTTATCAGTCTCTGCATGCTTATTTATAAAAATATATTTTGGCAAACAGTAACGCAAAATTCAATATTTTTACATACAGCACGCAAAAGGAAGGCAGTCAAAAACCAAGCTTATTCGGCAGTTTCCAGGATACGAAGTGAGAAGACAAATGAGAATCTAGAATAATGTTAGATATAATATTATTGGCGTTATAAGGAACTAATTATAACATACATCAAGGGTGCTTCATCACTTGTCTGAACTGAGCAAATTATTTGTCAATATAGCTTTTGAAGTCTTCATTTTTAGTATTGAAGTGAAGTCGAGGATTTCATCATCATCATCATCATCATATCAGCCAAAAGACGTCCATTGCTGGACATAGGCCTTCACCAAGGTTATTCACAACAGCCGGTCCAGTCATAAAGTTAAGATTGATTTGCAGAAACTTCATGAACAACGGTAGGACTCGACCAAGCTGATCTAAAGAGATCACATCAAACAGCGTATGTTTAAAATTAATGTGCAAGAAATATATCTTCCTTGTAACGCCAATTAAAATTCATCACAAGACTTTAAATATTTATTGAAAACCCAGTGTGGTGGTGAGCTTAATTTTTATACAGGATAAAGCTAAACATCGACAGGTATCAGCTCTTATCGTCGTTACTACGGCATAATTGTAGTTAGTGGCTGTGATTGCGGCCATTAGGCCAATCAATAATTTTATGATGTTTCTAGACCGATAACTTGCTGTAGAAATTTCGAATGTACCTACTGAGTTTCCTGCCACACATATTTGACTTTTCTCTTGTCAATTATATAAAACGTGACCACGAGGCTTTATCATTAAGATCAAGGAAATGTAAATAAGTCTAGATAACGATGAAAAATGGCAGAGTTTTTCCGATAATTTCACTACAGAACCGAGTGTCGATTTGTGATTAAAAATAACCAGTTTAAAGTTTTAAGAGTTTTTAAATTCTTGCAGCCGAATATGGCAGGATTCTTCAAATTCTATGTAGGTTATTATCAAAATCTGAAGTTAATTTTACAGCCTTTCGATGTTCAGCTTTATCCTTAATTGTCTCCGTGTATAGAATAAGAATAAACGATAAGTGATTCATAATATAAAAATAAAAGCCGTTAGAAATAAACCAGAGTGTAATGCCTACTCGTTGTTTGTATAACTTACGTGAAAATTTTCATTGTGACTTTCATTCAATGACGTCTAGATAATTTTAATTGGTCATCTTACGTAGGCATAATAATTAAAATTGACTAATAATAGAGTAGGTAAATCTATACCAGGTTTGTATTAAATATATGTCTATCTAGATACCATACGACAGATTTATTTCGTTAAAGACAATCCCCATTTGTTCTTCGTTGACATTGACATACTGTGACGTCAAACTTTTGACAGTTTCAGCCCAACGTCGATGTAATTTTTTCTATAGATTGATCATAAACATGTCACAAATACAATTCTTAGCAAAATGAAATTTAACTAAATATTTAATTAGTTAGTACTAATTATTTACTTAATTCTAAATTATGTTTTTAAATATTTTGTGTTTAATTTATTTGCCGGTGGGAGTGTACAATATATTTTTAAATAAATGGCATAATAAAAAAAATCGTGTCAAAGAGAAGCTTGTTGCTTTCTCAAAATCTTTAGGTTCGGGAATATGAATTCGAATTAAAGTCGAAGTCCGAATTTAGTTAAAAAAAGAACTCGTAGTGCCAATAGTGACAATTGATAACGGTAAAGTAAATTCTCGATAATTTGAAATTTTAGTGGTGGATCATTTGATATTCAAGGCTTTTGGGCGTATTTAATACGAACCCAATCGTAACTGGCCGCTGCCCAAATGCATAGAAATATATTTAAAACAAAATTATGCTACTTCCTTATCAGTGAACAGTTGTTCTAAATTTGTAGCAGCGTGAAGCATTACGTTAGTGTTGTAAGTTTTTTTTATTATTTGCAATTCATTACAGCATTTTGTAACACGTGAAGTCGGTCAAATAAACTTAATTTAAACTGATTTTTAACAGATTTTGGTTACAAATGATTTTTTTTATTACTGAAAGTATTTTTAACTTAGAGGCGCACACAGTATATTATGCGTGGATAACGCATTATTTTGTATAACCCATAAAGGAACTTCTGTCTGAATGTTATAAAGAAAAGAAAAACAGGTATTTCTATTTTCTTGTTCTGAAAAACCCTATTTTCCTGTGAAACTGAGCGCGCTTGTCTTTTTAAATTATATGTTTACGAACATGTGAAAACGTGTACTAGGTGTGTGGCTCAAACGCGTCAACAACAGTTTTCGTGACTCAGGCTGTGTTGTCTTAGACATATTATTTACAACATTTTTTATTTTTTTGTTAAAATAATTTGAGACCACGAAATATATTTTTATATTTTTTTACGTTACTTATTCATTGTCATAATAAAACGGTAATGTACAAATTTTTTTTTGTAACATGTTTAGGTTATGTTACAATTTTCTGTAACAAGGAAGAAATAATTCTTTAACTGTTTTTTTTATTCCTAGATATGACTGAATTAAATGGTAAATATGTAAAAAGATTTAACACAGTTGGTAAAAACCCTGAGATACGTCGAGTGCTAAGCAAATTGTCACACTTTTTTAAAAACATTGTATGTCGTATGTATTGTCTGTGATTTAATTGTTAATGTCATGACAAAATTCATTTTTTTTATTTTTAAATTTAAATAAAGCGATGTTTTAATTTTATGTGTTGTTTTCTTTAAACCTAATCTTAACAAGTATTAAAACAAACCATAAAACACTAATTGTTGTGTTTTTGTCAATAATAAATGGCTGAAGTTTTGCTGTGTTGCTTGCACTAACATAAGAATGTTTTCTTTTCAGTTTGAAATTATATTTATTTGGTGTTTCAGGTCGTACCAAGATAAGCGTGACGTACCACCATTTTTGCAATGCGCTCACGGAACCATTTGAAGTCAGAACATTATAAATCCACAATAGTTTTTATTGTAATTTGTTCTCAGTCAATCATTATATATTATGAGTTTATTTTGTTTTTAAAATGTTAGTTTATTTTTTAATAGCCCCGTCAGCCATTTGATGATGGTAGATTAAGAGGGACGTGCAGGGGGTTTGGTTGTTCTTTGCTTTAAAATATACTTCTTAAAAGATTTTCTAATGGTTTTAGTTTTATGCATTTGAATCGTAATGTCATAAATCTGTAGACAGCGGTAAATATTTAGCTGTTATATGGAAGCTACATAATACTTCTTAGTTGAGTTCGAAATTCAAATCAAACTGTTCTATCGAATCCCAATGATAATCTAAACAAAATCAGTTGCCAGTCAGGCAGTCAATTAGTCAATGATATTACACGTACTGAGACTTAATTCTTGGTTTAAAAAAACATATTGCTGTCGAATGTTCTTTAGATCTATGATGGAAAATTTACATATTATAGTAGGTACAATTAAACATATGGACTCATAAACTGCATCAAAGTTCAGAATTACTTTCGAATTAATTTTTGATAAGTATACAAAGTTTTTAGATTAAATTAAATAAAAATGTTGAGACTGTCCGTTGATCGTAAAAAAATGGATTTTAAAAATAGAACGGTAGTAAAAGATAAAATTATAGCCGGGAAAAAAAAATGCAATCTCAATTTCGTGTGTTACTTATTAGGGAAACTTCGAAATTAACTGTTTTTGTCTTCATTTGTGATTAAGTTATTATTATTAATATAATTGATTATTAGTTTTATAAACTCTAAAAACCTTCGTTACCATAAATATGGATACTTAGTACACACAAGCCGCTCAAACTGTGACACTGGTGCGGGAAGGCTAAGGAACAACGAACGATTGCTAGAAATTTATATTTAAAACAGCCTACGGTTTTTAGAATATACCAAAGGTTTGTAGAGACAGGTTCTTACAAAAGGAGACCCGGACCGGCAGAATCCGAGCAACCACACGTCGTGACGACTGATTTATTATTTCAACTTTGCTACTAAATCGTTTCCTCACATTAATAAACATCGAAGCAGCTGAATGAAGTGCGTGGTGTAAACGTGAGTGCACGAACAGCCAGCAAATGATCCAAAACTGTCTGCAGCTCAGACAAGCATATTTAGGATTTGCGTGTGAACTTTTCAATTGCAGTGTAGAGCAATGGTCCTCCATATTGTTCACCGATGTTTAAATGGTGCAGACGGTCGCAGAAGAGTCTATCGTCGATGCGGGAAGAGATATGCTCAATGTTATATTGAAGAGCGTGTTTCTTTTCGAAGCTGTTCGTGTATGGTGTGGAGTAGCGTTTCGATGATCGAGCGAACGGAAGTTAGTGATAGAATGCTTATAACAAGTTTTAGAAATTGACGTGGTACCTTACATGGAGTTAATATGTGAAAATTTAACTATAAAGCAACTGTCTTGCTTTTCTCGACCCGTGTAATTTTATTTCTATGAGACAAAAAAAAATTTTTTATTTATTTCTACGACGCTGTACAAGTTCGAACATATTGCGAAGAGGTTCGGATACGCATCATAAATTGGAACAATTAAAAAAATAAGCTCGAAAATCATTTAATAACCTTAATCAGTTCTATGCCTAACCCATTAAAATCTGTAATAAGGGACTACATATTATTTTTTTAATTTTTAAATTTAAATAATTCTTTTTAACTATTTTTCGGATATTTAACACACAATACCATCTAGTTTCAAACTAAGCAGAGCTTATACTATGATAACTAGAATGACTGATAGAATACTTATATACTTTTTTTTATAAATACATACATATTATACATAGAAAACACCCAAACTCCGAAACAAATATTTGCAGATCATACAAACATTTGGTCCGACCCGGGCATCGAACCCGACACCTCCAGCACAGCAGTCGCTTTTGCTACCGCTACGCCATCGAAGCAGTTATTAAAAGAAACAAATCGTTTATTGTTTAAAGAAATTGAATTGTCCTTTCCTGTATGCAAACACACTTAGGATATGGTGTGTCATTAATAATGAACCAAGCTACAGATTTCAATTTAAAATTGTATAAAAAGTTCGAATGCTTGGTTAAATGTTTATTTCAAAAGCGTCGTCAACAGTTGCAGCTTATGAGTCCGTCAGTGTAGTTTAAGATGCAATAAATATCAGACGCATCAAAAATAATTTTTTACTATATTTCCAACATGGCCAACTGCGAATGGTCAACTACGTAGGAATTCTGACTTGTGACTCAAACCCACGTTCACTCCTTGTTCTCTTACAGTAAATTGCCGACTCTATGGTATTTTGATGTTACATTTCAGAATCACGCGCCCCACATTTGGCTTTGGGAAAAAAACCTTGGTCTTTTTCAAAAACTTATGATCATGTGTCTTCTGAAGCACGAGATTGTAATGTTACATCAACATTAACATTATTACTTCGAAAATGTAACGAGCAATGAACGTCAACACATAAATAGTAACTAGACTTAAAAGCAACGTATATTGCAATGACATTTTAGGTCTCCACTTGATTCTATAAACGAAAAACTGGGCCATTTACAGAGAAATAGTCTTTAATGATATTATTAAAGGCATAGTGTAAATATACACTAACTATATCGTACGTGCAGCTAGAATGAGTTACTTTCTTCTGAACGGTAAAAAAAATCGATCTAAACACTGGAAGCTTTTCTCTAGGTTAGTAAGCAAAGGTAAGGCAGACAATGTGAAGCGTTGACAATAATATTTTTTTTTCTCTATATTAAGAGCCTACCAAAGTGACTCTACTCTGTCTGATGGAAAGTATGAATAGAATCCGAGAGTTGTGGTCACCATACTCATTGCTAATGCAGACAATGTAGTATGGTGACCCACACTATGGCGGCCTTGTGAGATGCTTTTCCACACCCCGCTTGGGGACGTAAAAGGCATGACAATCATCGTGACAGTGTAAGGCTTACACAGTCACCACGATAACTGTCACCCCTGCATCAATGGGCCGTTAAGAACGTTAAGACACAACTCGAAGGCTATCGAACTCGATGTATCGTTTTATTTGCAGTCATCATTTTAGTTGACTTAATTACAACAGAAATAGATTAAATGCCTCATTTCTTACACAGAAATATACAACAGGTGTTCATAATTGTTGTTATTGCGACTTAACAATGCATCATCATATGGAGTCATTTCTGGCTGTAAATACCAGTGGTGTCTGCGTGACCAGCCGCGCATTCTACAATACAATATTCTGACTAATAAAATAACCAGTGACAAAGCACTTAGGTTATGAAATGATAACGCTTTGAACACACCGAATGTTTTGTTTTATAGATTGTGTGTCGCGTCATAAGCTTACGTGTGGGTTGCTAATCGCTAATTTAACCTTTCTCTACTAGTATTTGATTTGGTAGCAGACATGTACGGCACTATAGACAATTTTGTAGATAATAATCATTTACATCGGTTCAAGGTTGTTATGTTTATATTGTACTCTTGCCATATAAAGCCATCTGCTTTGTTTATTGATTTCTGACTGGCTGTATCTCAAATACTGGCCGCATTTTATGTTTTTACGAAGTACCTACTTGTATAATAACGTGGAAAGTATAACAAGCGGGTAGGTATAAAAAGCGGAATAACGAATAGTACGATAGTTTTTAATGTTATAATATAGGATTATAATTGTTGTATAATGCATTGCACTGCATTTTGAGACTGTTTATAATTTTCAGAAGATCTTTTTTTGTTGCTTGTTTCTTTTGTTTGTTTGTTCACAAACTTATTGTCGATGGTACCACGAAACCCGGGTCATATTCTCGGTAATTGTTTTGTCTATGTCATTGTGAAGATTTTCCCACGGTCATTTCCGATGTAGTCAAGATTTTCTATCAACATTATTGTATTTTATTTTTTAGAAATTATAACTTTCCCGTAAAGTTTTAGTTAAGAATGCTCAGCTTTGTGTATTTGTTTGCTCAGTTAAATTCTTATGTTAGTGTACTTATACTTACTACTGTTATATATCCTAATTTGGTTAGTTTTCATTAGTTTAATTATACCCATAGATCATACATCAGATATCTCAGAAACAACAGACCCTTTTTTATAGTCTTCTAAAGGTCCCCAAAGTTTTCCAAAGGACTACTCTGCGTGGTGGAAAACGTGAGTAGAATCCAAGAGTTGTGGTCATTATACTCATTGCGAATGCACACTATGGGGGCCTAGTGAGAAGCTTTTTCATGCCCCGCTTGGGGACGTAAAAAGCATGACAGTCATCGTGGCAGTGTAATGATTACACACGTACCACGATAACTGTCATTCTTACATCAATGTGCCTCTGGCGTCGCAGACAATAACGCAACACTGTCACTTTAGGTTGGTCTTCTGTGAGAGTGTACACCAGAAATGTTGCCTTCAGTATTGACATTATCGTCATAATCTGCAACTTATTATCAAGTTGATAGTGGCTAGCAACGTGGTCTGCGTTCTCTTTTAAAGTCCTCAGTAATTGAGCTGTCTAATTCTAAAAGAATTATTGAAATCGAGCCAGTAGTTCCTGAGATTACCGCATTCAACTAAACAAACTCTTCAGCTTTATAAAATTAGTATAGATAGTTTAACCGAATTCAAGTCCTGCTTTCCTGTTTCATAATGGTCGATATCAACGGTTGCTATGAAATGAAAGGATAACAGGGAAACTTGAGCTTATCGTCATTATCTATTTAATTATAATCCGCCCCTCATCAAATAACAGTTGATATATTACGTCACTGTTCCTGCAATTGGACTGTTATCTTATCACTCACATTTTGCCAGGATTTGAAAAGTAATAACTCTTTCTATTTACAGATACGATACTTAGGGCACTTTTCGAATAGATACAGTTGGTGATTACGATTAAAATCGATAAATAAATAATCATCTATACATATAAATAAAATTCAAGTGTCTGTTTATAATGTTGAAATAACCGTTTTTTTTTACTACATGCATATGAATATACATACGATACATACAGCAAAATATTTTTTTTATATAATTTTTGTCTGTCAGTCTGTCTGTGTGTTTGCTCCGGCTAATCTCTGGAACGGCGGGACCGATTTCGACGGGACTTTCACTGACAGATAACTGATATTATAGGGAAAAACTTAGGCTCCTTACGTTTTAGAATTTAGGAATTATAAAAAAAATCCACGTGGATGAAGTCGCGAGTGCAGTTATAAATATAAATAGACTCACTTTTGTGTCAGATGGAGATGCACCGATCTGGTTGTGTGTTATACCATGTGTTGGTATAAAATCTTGATCATTTGCCGCATCAAATAAATCCGTGAGATCCAAACCGTTGTGAATTCAACTTCATCAAATATTGAATCACGTTTATTCAGACGAGTTACTATAGATTGTTTAGTCAACAAAGTTATATACAGTCTGTTTACGGTATTAAGTGAAGACATCGAGAACAATAGAACGACCTATGGTAATTTTGTTGTAGATTATTATACATATTATCAATGCATTGTGTATGTACTAGAACCACCAGAACACACCAGGCAATGTAATAACACAACTAGCTCCATATTGCTTTTCATAAATATTTCATTTTCACAGAATCAAAACTAGGATCAAATCGAACCGATGGGATCCACAGATCAGACCTAGACGATGATTGAGATGCAAAGTAATAAGATCGACCATAAATGTCTTATCTTTTGGTAGACAATGGGTAATCATTAAAAAATGTTGTAAATAAATATTTAGATGTACAAATCATTACTATCAGCGGTTTGCTCGGGTTTGCCTTATCAAAAGGAACTGCTACGTGTGCAGCTGATATTGTTAGGTAAAGGCCGATGTGCAGTTAAGCTATTGGATAAAGGAAATACAATATCATCAAGGTTATGGATAATATTATATGATTAATTGTATTGGTGTGTGTACAGTAGTACACATACTTTTTTTTTAAGAGACAACGCCCGCACCTGTTATAAATCAAGCGTCGCGGGGGACTTTACAAATATATAAGAAACGAACGAAGAGTACCCAGACTCAGAACAACAATTTGTGGATCACACAGTGTTGTCCGCTCAAACCACTTTTTTTTTTTAACCTGTGGAAACCCCCTCGGGCCGTCACCCCACCGATGTTTACGGCGGGGTGGTGTGTCGGAATCGGACCGACTAAAACCACACGGAGGCCACTCTGCGCCTAACATAGGAGGGATCCAGGAACAGCTGCTATTACGTCATCCAGATCCCTCCAAGCGCCTGCCTGCTTGCTACTGCGGGCACCATCTGCGGGTAAACTCTCCATTTAGGCGACGTACGGCACACGCGGACGTCGCCTCCTCGCGGCTGGCCACTATAGCGGATGGAGGGGAAAACCCGTCCCGTCCATCCGTGGCCACACTCAAGGTGGCATGAGGCGCTGGTATGCACGCCTCCGCCGCCCGGTACGCCGGCGGCGAATTGGATCCAAGTGGAGATCGTCCTCCCGGGCCTTCTCCGCCGCCTCCTTCCGCGAAATTACGTCTTCGCAGAAGGTTGTGACCGCGGTAAAACAACTATCGCTACCGACCATGGAGCGTATGATGGCCGGTAGCGAGAGATCTAGTCCAATAACTGCAGTGAGGACCCCACGCTGCGCCGCCCAGGCGGAACAAACCGCTAGCGTGTGCTGAGCCGAGTCCTCACTGCAGTCGCAGTGGTGACAGGCGGGACTCAATTCCCTCCTGGCGACCGAGTGCAGATACTACCCCCCAGACTACACAAATCCTACACGAACCTGACTTGGCAGTTTAGTATCGTAGGCCAAAACCTCCTTTTTTAGTAGAAGCTTATATCTGACAGTAGACTATTGAAGACGTGCGTTGGTTCAGTTGGTTAACGTGATTACCGATCAGGAGACCTCGCGTTCGAATCCCGGGTCGGGCTAAAAAATGTTATTGAGTTTTTTGATTGTAGAAATACTTGATGAACCTGGAGTTTGGAAGCTAGTAAAAGAACTGCTGTAAGTTAACGGTTCAATTTCTGCTACACGATTATACGACAACACAGTAGCTACCCCATAATACGAGTAATGTAACAAAAACAAATCTCCTTGCTAACTAAGTAAAGATCTATGTCCAGCAGTGGGCATGATTAATATAACCATATCTCTACAGTCTCTTTTAAAATAATATTTTTTAATTTCAAATGAAAACTTTTTTGTCTTGAATGTAAAGTAGTCATTAGTAGTATGTAAAGTAGTCAGTAGTCATTGATATTAATCAATGACTTTAGTAATATGTACTTTAATAATTTATTAATAATCAAATATTTGTAAAATATTAAAAATAATAGGTGCATAGGGTTTCCACCAAGAACTTAAGGCTCTAAACTACCTAACCTTACCTGCAAGCGGTTCACGTGTTGATCAACGGACGAGACTCTGGCAAACAAAGTATCCTTATTAACGTCAATAGGTTTGTCATGTATTGTTTTGGGACAAAAACACTGGCGAAAATTAATATGCCGTCAGGCTTGATATCATGTACATATGTATGTATGTATGATATTAAAAAATATATGATGTGAATGATTAATTACCTATACAGATTTTGAAGATAAATTGATCGGAATCGTTACTTTGACGTGAGATGTCAAACTGCTTAATTCTGATATATTTACCTGATTGTTTGGTTTTGACGAAGCGAGTGGTAATCGTGGAAGAGCCACGTGTATTTGGGTCATCTCAACCGAATTGACACATTAAGCTTCGGGGAAAATCGGCTGTAATCTCGTTAATTTCGTTACTTTTTACCAAGCTAGTGAAGTTGAGCCCAAAATTTCTGGAGACAGGAGTCCTTCAAAGGGTGGTAACGTACTTGAAGTTATAAGTGTACATATTGTCTTAAAAGTGAGTGACTGAAACAGACTGAGTGCTCTGTTTCAGAAGTGAGTGACTGATACTGAGTGCTCTGTCTCATAAGGTGCACGTGTCCCATGGGCGGCGCTAGTCACTTCTCATCTGGTGATGCATCGCTCGCTTGATCACTATACAAAAATTATCTGAAAGAGGGCGAACATTTTTGTAATGCCCATTTAATCATCATCACCATCATCAGCATCATATCGTCTATCATCATAAAGTGTGTAGTACGCTGAATGTAAAGGTAAGGTATCAATAATAGAAACAACACATTATTTTGGGAACGGAATCGTTTATTGAACCCATCTGTAATAGTAGATAATTAAATTATACTGATACTCTACACGTTTTGTACTGTTCAAAGTACCTACCTAGCTCAAGTATTCCTATCTCTTAGGTTATTATGTACCGACAAATGCACCCAATACCGAGGAATTACCACATTTTATCATTATAATTTTAAATTGCCAATTGTGCTCCAACATTCAGTGGTAGTTACCAATCACAGTACCTTTGGATCCTACGATTAATAAATACATGGATTATTAATTTCCATCGAAAAACATTATTACATGTCGACTTTTATTCATTTAAATATTATGACAATGACACTAATGTATGATAGGGTTTTTAACAGATTGGTCGTTTGAAAATAATATTGTTACATTATTTGAACAACGATATAATATCAACTACAGATGAAATTCAGTATATCCTGTTTAAGTTCAAGAATATTATTTGAAATAACTTACTATAATAAGGATTTTAAACTTCCTTGTTTGGATACACACACCACATTACACAAACAACTGTATAAATTCGATAAGTACTTGATTATTTCAGATACAAAGGAAAAATAAAAATCTACGTCTACATTATTATCATAAAGTATTACTTATTAGGTTCATTATATATAATTCCTTGTACATTCTATCATAACATTATATGCCAGTGCGTGTATCCGAAACAACAAAAGGACGTCTTTTAAATTTCAAATTAGGCATTACATCGTAGCTATTAATAGCTTACACTAAATAAGTTAATATTTTAGATAATATCGATCGAGTCGTCGCTTCGTTTACATTTAATTAATAATAGGTATAAATCTTCCTTTATTGTCTTCATTCTCCACCATTAAAAAAAAAGCTGGGTATGAATTGTTGCCAATGAAAAAAAAAGAACAGTGTAGCAGCGTAACAAGTGGCGGCAAAAACGTTTTGTTCAAAATCGCTTTGGTTCAGCCATTTAAAATAACAATATATTTATTAAAGTGTACATGTCTCTGGCTAGGTTCATAACCATTCATTGTGAATAATTTTATAGACAGCTAAGAATAGCAACACGCAACAGTTCTTATTATAAAAATAACAAACTAGAGCAACTGATTATTTTTTTTTAATTTTATGAACCGATTTTCCGTGTATTATTCCAACATAAAACAGGGTTTATTGATGCCAATTAATAAGTGACTATTGTGACTTTATAATGTTAGCAATATTGTCTGTTATTTTTATCAAACATTATTGAAGTGTATCGTTTTGCCTTAACAAATAATACAGATTCTTGATATGTACCTAAGTATACACAAAAGATCGACAATACGCAAATGATACAAAATAAATAGCATATCGATGTAATCATAATAGTTATATACATACACTTAAAATACTTTAGTACCCTTCGATTTTAATGGATCTCTATAAATGGTTACTCGATTGTTATAGATGACTATTCATTAATCGATACGTAGTTACTAAATCGATAAGTAAATTGTAATTGATATTTACATAAGTACCTATTTTTATGATTATTACGCTGTGACCGCACTTTTAGACCCTGTCGCTCTCTTGTTCGTTTATCAACTCTTTGTGCGAAGAGAGAGAGAGAAAGGGAGAGAGAGATGGCTACAGCGGTCGACTAACGCGACCGAGTCCATTTGACAGGTGCATAGACTCTGGTTGACAGAACTCCACCTAGCTCCAACGTCAACGCTTCGTTCGGTTAGAAAGGAATCCATTTAAATGTATATGAAAATAAGTGGGACTTACAGTATATACAAAAATATCACATTACTTCGAGGCCGCAGCTTTCAATCACTTAGTCAATTAATTATTTCGTCTTCTTACCTAAGTTGTCGATCGTCGGTACGAAGCGTAAGCAAGTTATCGCAGGAAGTAATCGATCCAAAAGAAAACATAGTTCCTTGAAGCCGTCTCCTCGCCAGAAGCATTAGTTTATGTGCAAATCACCCAACGGCTCGGTCGACCCGGCAATTTCATCTGTTACTCTATATTATTGCTGAACAACAGTCGATCGCGTTAAGACTAAACAACTTTACCAATTATACATATCATCGCATGCGCGCAATTCACGCATACATCTTCCCACCCACTAAAGAAAGTATATTTAGGAAGAATTTCTTTTATAGGACTAGGTGCCTCGTTATAGAACTACTAAGTCAAATCGAGCACTACGTCACCTACGAGATCTAGATTTCGAAGCAGAAGAACGTCCTAACGAGCCGCAGCCAGCGGTCCACGCGGCCGACTCGCCGGGACGCGCCGGGGCGCGCCGAGGCCACCGGCTCGACCGTCACCCACCGCGGACTATCACAAACGAGCGACGTAGAAAAATATAACGATCTGGGACACGTTTATTGCTAATTTAGGTACAGTCTTTGGGGGCCTCCGGCGAGGAACCACCGGAGAGGTCGTCGAGGAAGTCGAAGGTGGCGACGGCGGCGCGCTCGTGCTCGCCGTAGCGCACGAAGAAGCCGTCGCGGCCGAGGATGGAGGCTCGCCGCGCGCGCCCGCAGCGCAGCGCGCCCAGCCCGCGCACGCGCAGCGCCGCCGCTGCACCAACACGACATACGCCTTACGCCTACTCTACAAGCGAGCGCCCTCTGGGCAACAACACGCGTGAGCGAGACGGCCCGCGCCCGCCCGCACGCACACGCGCCCGAAGCCCGACGCCCAAGCGACGCACGCCTCCTATCGCTCCTTTAGCCGCTGTTCTGAACTTTTGAATCTTAAAATTAGCTTATAATATGTTATCCCCAAAAATTCTGTTTTAAACATTACCGGAACCGGTAAGTGAACACAACTGCCGGGGAGTTAGCGTTTCTCTTTAGGAGCGATAGAACGCTTGCTAAGATGACATGACCCTGGATGAGGCGACAGTGAAATGGTGTGCGTGCGAGTGAGAGCGGAAACGTGTGTCATGGCCGGACGATTGACCGTCACGCGACATGAAATGGAACATTTAAGTTTGTCCGTACAGATCTAAAATACGCTCTCTATTGAAAATGATTCAACGACATGTCTTCTCAATCTTTACATAAATATAATACTACTCAACTTTTAAGCGGATAACAAAACTATTTGAAACGACATTTAATATTCTTCAAGTAGTCTCAGCTGTGAAGATTTGTACGAACCAAAGATGAGCGTTAAATGTAGATATCAAAAATAAAAAATAACTTTGGAATTTTAACTTTGTCAATCTTATAAAAAAAATAAAAGGAATAGAATAGAAATCAACATTTAACGGTTCAAAAATAAAAGCAAAACAAATTATTATTAAAAACATATGAAAAATGTAACTGACCCAAACTAGAAAATGTAATATTATTTACTTTATGAACACAGCAAAATATTCACATTTAAAATGAAATCCTTCCATTTTAATTGTTAATTGTATCGTGTTAATTACAATTTAATTCTAATGTGTCTTTCTTATGATGAGTGATACTATCAAGTAATACTTACAGGGCTTGTTTTGTACTCATTTAATAAATTTAAGTAGTGAATAGCTCAACGGAACAGGCAATACACATACTAGTCAATAGTTTTACAGTAGTTTTCAATGTATAAAAATAATTTACACTGTGACCTTATGATCACACCTCAAATCAAAGTTTAAGTTGATATTTAGGTAATTCTAGAAGTTCTCAAGAGGATATTAAGCATATTTGATTCTTTTAGATTAAAATATACATCAAAAATTTGCCATTCATCACTCATACATCAATAAACACACATTTTTTTGAACATTCATTTTGTGCTGTTAAAAATGCAATTCAACCCAAGAAATGAAATAAATAAGTGTAATTTGTTAATTAGTTAAAGTTCTACTAATATACACTAAAAATCAAATTGGTATGATATTGTTGATCAATATTGCATATAAAATGCTAGTTATTTTACAAGTGATATATTTTCCATTTAAATATGGATATCATTTTTTTACAAAAGAGTTTGTTTCATAGTAAAATTTACAAATGCTGAACTAATTGTTATGTTTTTCCTTTCTTTGGTTTTATCTATTTCCTTTCTTTGGTTTTATTATTTTAATTCTAAAATTAAAATTTACATTTAACCTATCTGACATTTCGTTCAAATTTAAGAAAGCAATCTTATGTATTAGTGCATGTTAGAAGTGACACACTTTGAAAATATGTACAATGTGAAAATCTTAATTTAAGAAAGCATAATTAATCAGGTGAATTACGCGAATGTTATCTGTCAAACAGAAATGTCAAACAGACTAATAACATGTGAAATTAAATGTCAATATTACCTGTCTTCTGTCTTCGGGACCTGTGTAAACGATGTAGTCTAGAGTAAGGCGGCGGCGGTTCTGCGGGAGAGGACCCACAAGACGATGGCGAGGAGTCGCTGGACGCCAGCATCACGTCCAGCAGGTTGGCACGAGCCTAGAATTCGGAATATAAATAATATGTAGAGAAATTTATAGTTATCTTTATCGGTTTGAAGTGACAACTATTGTGTTAAGTGACTTTTGTATATACATGATTTTTTATAAAAAATTAAAATTCAAGTGTTGGGTACAGCCTCAGACATAGAACACTAGATCTGTAAATCAGTTACATATATAAAATTTATTATGTTTACCACAGAACAGTTAAAAGAGATAGCCTCTTGGACCAGTCTGTGATGTTGACAGTTAACGTTGACATTTTGCTTAAGACGATAAAATTAAAATTTTTGAGCGTCTAAAAATATTTTAGGCATTTTTGGCAGTGAATACAAACTTTACAAAAAACGGACTGGATTTTTATGCCAAACTATTTTAATATTGACATTCACCATAGTACCATTCATATCATTTCTAATAGTGATAATGCCAGTCATAGTACCATTAGTGTTACTGACCTTAGGATCACTGAAGTCAATATCCTTCTCGACATGTACCCAGCCGGTGTGGGCCCAGAGCGCGCTGTCGCGCTGCTCGTCACCGCGCGCGTCCCCGCTCGCACTAGACCCGACGCACATCGCACTCTCACTCTGTCGAATCATTCTATAAACACGCAAACAACTTAGATGGACCATAGGTTTATCTTTTCTTACCTCATAGGCTTTAGACTAATTTTTATAAAAATTAATATAGAAATTGTTAATAATCGCGCATCTTTTATTTTCAAAAAAATTGACATTTCACGAACATATGATTGTCAAAACAAGACACGTCATACTGTGGTGATTACACTTAAAGATATCAACAATACTAGTAAACGACTACCCGCCAATCAGGTGTTCAACGGAAATAGATAATAAAATTTATCAATACGAAAAATAATCATAATCGTGTAATCATTCGTGGATCATGATACGAGTAACATCCATTGAATGTACGGTTGGTGTAGTGGTTTAGGCGGTCGCCACGGTCACTGTCGCTGAGTGTTGTGGGCTAAAACCCACACGGGAAAACACTTTCAGTAATAATAACATCTTTATTCATTTTTTAACTAGCATACAACCTGGTGGTTGGGATATCCACAAATTGTTTATCTGCGTCTGAGTTTTTTTGTCCGTTACTTTTATGTTTATCAAATCTCTCACGACACATATTTCTAATGAGGGTGTTGTCTTTTTAAAAACAAAATCAGTATTAATGAAATGTAGTTAGTCTAGTTTCTTTATTCCATTAGAAATCGGTGCTATCTATGAGGTATCCTCTAGTCATTATCTTCTTGTATTATTAAATAATTATAGAATGAATTCATTGCCTTTTGTTTCTATTAAATACACTGAAGTACAATTATTAATAATCGTGTAAGCAAGCCCTTCTACAGTAATAAAATAAAATTTACTCACCTGTTAAGTTCTTCAATGACATCTTTAGAAGTAGCAGCCTCATGGAAGCTTAACGTGTGTTCCTGTTTCACAATTATTGGCTCAGGGATTGAGGGGGTCGGCATTGGCATCGGTCGTCTCTCTACCACTGGGATCTTCGATTTATTTTTATTCGGCGAAGACGGCGGCCGCTTCCCTCCCATCAGCATAGGAATACGGCTCCTCTCCCTCAACCTCTCCTTCGGTGTATCGTTCTTATTACTTACTATCACAGTTTCAGCGGTAGACGTACTTGTCGTATTGGACTCAGTCATTTGAGGAGAACTCGTTTCCGGAGAGGAGCCTTCCTCTTCTTCAGGGACGGTGAGAAGAGCTCCTGTACTTCTTCGGCAAGCACTTAACACTTCTTCAACAAGCGATATTTCTGGCTCATTTGCTGTATACGCAAAACTAGATGACTTAGTTATACTCGATTCTACTTCTTTTTCTATGGGTGATTGTTTGTTGAGCAGAATATTTACTGTATTTTCTTTTAAAGCGGAATTGTGATCTAATAGTCGACTAGATTCAATATCACTAAGCCTGTCGATCCTATCATCCTTCATTTGCGAAAGTTGATCACCAATCTCTGGAGTAATGTCGACCACTATGGTTTTATTTATTTCATTCTTCTGCTGAACTTTAATGAGATGATGTTCATTGATCTCATTTTCAGCGTTTTCAACCCCTGAAAGTTCATCGAAAAAATTCTCAGACTCAACGTAGGGTTCCTCACGTTCAATAAATCTTGGGGTAGTTCTTGGCTCGGATACAGTATCACAGACGGAAATTTTCGGACGTTCGCCAGTGAGGACGTCACAGGAGTCGTTTTCTGAAAAGCTACCAAACGAGTCAGGCCTCTGTCTGTCTTCGGACACCTCGCTGCGAGGACCAACCGACTCATCATCAAAATCTGCTGTCGCATATGGAGGAGGTAGTTCACGGATCTCGGATAAAGGTCGCGATGACATTGAATCTGATTCTTCTCTGTCTCTACAATATTTCTGCTGCTCTGCAATAAAATGAAGCACATTCTGCAATGCGTGTTCTCTGTCTTGTAAAGCCATTGCCTGGACGTCATGTTTTCGCAAATGTGTACTAGTATCCTGTGCAGGAATGCCCCTGGACGAATTTGAAGCTAAGCTCTTCGTACTTTCATACTTTACCAGACGGTAGAAGTCTCTAGTAAAATCTAGACCCACGTTGGCACAGTCTCCATCTTCACTCAATGCCGTACTAGATCTTTTATCAGGTACATCAGATGCGCTCGACCATGATCCCCCAGGGGAATGTGTTCCTGTGCAGTCCCATCTTTTTTCTGAAGTATCTGCATCATCTGCTATTCTACATTCATCGATTTCAATTGTAGCGAATCCACAGTCATTCCATAAACAATCACCAACATCTTCCTCCAATTCTAAGGCGTCATCTTCCCTAATGCTTGGTAATGTTGAAAGTGATATTTGACCAGGAGTAGTTATTTCAGCATATGGGGAATGCCTGTCTCTAAGATCTTCACACGACAATGATAAGCTCCAATCTTCTAATTCTGCTCTATCGTATTCTAAATCAGCTAAATCCCGGTGTCTTTGTTGCAGTGCTGACCTTGCGTCATCTAGTTCAAGCCAATGTTGGACATAATCAGCGTCATATTGAGAACCATCTCCGCGATCATCTAAAGTGCTTCCCCATGAAACTCTTTCAGAACTTGTTGTAGAAGCTATTGCAGGCCTTCTAAGGGGTCGTTCAGGTGCTGGTTTCAGATCTAAGACTAATACTCCAGAGCTAGGCGTAGGACTGTCTAGGCAGCTAGTTGGGCAAGTGGTTCCGGCGATTAATTTGAGGCAAAGATGCGAATCTGAAAAACTGCGGACTACATGTTGGAAAGGTAATACTGGTCTTGAGGGGGGGTAGCTACCTCTAACACCGGCGAATGCTACTCCTATAGGAAAGTAGATGTAATCTGCATCTGCTGTCAAAAGCCTAGCGTGTCTGCGTGATTCTCTGGGGTTGATTGACACTATAGTTTGATTATCAGTCTCATCTGAGGCTTCATTAAGGTCCGGAAGAGCTCTATCAGCCGCATGATCACTTTGTCGCGAAGCATCTGCCTGAACGTCACTGGACATTGTAGAGTAACCTTCGTCTTTGGCACCACTTTCTGGAGATTCTGCACCTGCCTCGCCGACCTCCCCGCTTTCTTCTTCTGTGACTTTTTCACCACATTGCCCTAAAAATTACAATTAGTTATTACAAAATTATGAGACTTAAAAAGGTGGGCAGATTATCTGTATTTGTTAAATTTATCTATTAACACAGAATATTTGGTAACTGCCGTGACAGAGTCTGGTAACTAACCTCGAACAGGATCACTGCAAGGTTGTGGCATACTGAGACTAAGTGTGGCGGGGCGAGCTGGTGGCGCCCACAATGTTGGGTCCACTGCCGACAAAGCACGAGCCAGGTTCGAAGGGGTTACCTCTAGTCCCTGAAGATGATTGGATACAGATAAGTATAATAATTTTGTAATTTTCCTAATGTAGCTTTAACTAATCATCGTAACTACCTTCAGTTCAGTCCAAATATCGGCTAAGATTTGGTGCCGCCGCTTATCGTCCTGGTTGAGTGGGTGAGGATGTGATACAGGCGGCGCGGGAGGAGGCGAATCCCTGAATGAGACCAGGGAACCACAGGAACCGACGTCTACCAAGTGTACTGAAATATGTCAGCAAAGTGAATGTTACTAGTACTCTTTGTATCCCATATGATACTTGTTGACAATTTCAAATGAAAAGTTCTTAATTCATTACAACAGTTACTGACTAAACATCATACCTTGCAGATCTCTGGGCGTGTGAGGGGTTATCGGTGTATGCGGGGTAGCGGGGGAAGGGCGTGGCTGTGGTCGTAACTGTCGTACTAGTAGTGCGCTCAGCGCGCGGTTCTGTGCCTCCAACTCGCGGATGCGAGCGCGTGCGCAGCCCAGCTCCTCGCGGACACTCTGCAAGATGAATGTGTTGAATTGAAACTTGATGTTCATGAAGAACTTATAATGAAGTGATCTATCTATTCTTATATTATTCTATCTCGATCTATTATTAGAATTTATTTTTCCTAAACAGTGAATTAGTCTCATGTTGTAAGATACCTGGAAAAGAGCGTCCGTGTTGTCATTGCCTGTTTTTATACATAACATAGATTCTAAACTATCATGTACGGATACTGAAATATTAAAATAAAAATCATTCATCAACAAATCAAATTAAATGGCAGGTTACGGTCATAGATTAGTTTTAGTCTAAGTAGTTCAATTTGGTTCACAAATTAGATAACTCATTTTTTTATTTTTAAGTAAATATTGCTAATTTAATCAGTTTAAAATGTGAAATCATATTTTATGGTACAATGATCAATTTATTCTGGTCATGTTATGTTCCATTAAAACTTATTAGCCCGGTCAACCTTAATAATTGCAGAACCACCTTCGTGCAATTATAAAATAAATTTTTAAAAAACAAGTATAATCAAAAGCATTAGGATTTTCTTG
This sequence comes from Hypercompe scribonia, assembly GCA_949316085.1. NCBI lineage: Eukaryota > Metazoa > Arthropoda > Insecta > Lepidoptera > Erebidae > Hypercompe > Hypercompe scribonia. The sequence goes on along the minus strand of OX438972.1, from coordinate 4,267,401 downwards.
AAATATCTTTGTTTGTCCGATTTTAATTTGCCGCCATTAGTAACAAGCCAAAGCGTGTATCTTTTTGGAAAATTAGTTAAGAAAGATAGTATAATTAAAAAATGCGAAAACATTTTTATTTGAATAATATACGAGTATATCTTTAATGATAATTATCTCTATTAAAATGGAACGAACACAGCTTACGCATTAGCAACCCCTAATCAGGCCATCTTCTTCAACATTTTACGAATGGCAACAAAATCCTGAAATATCTATTAGGGGCATTCCCAAATCAACGTAGAAAGTTTTGCGTATCTATGGTGCCGTACCCCTCTCTTAATGCAGGATCTCGTCAAAATGTCTTCGAAATAAACGTACACATTTTAATTATACTTCATTAGTTAAATTAAATTCGAGAAGCGTAATTGACGGGAGGTAATTGAAGGGGGGTACAGAATAAGATAGGCACCTACTGGTCCTCTCTTGGATTTTGGGGCTTTGGGACACGGAAATAACTTGGATTTTAGTTTCGGTAGGATTTAACAAGTTTTGGGCATTGCAAGAGGTCGAGTTCCGCAAAATTAATTAACATAATTATACACATGTATTACATGCAATTATCTATTCAAAAAGTACAACTGGTATTGGTGATAATTTTTGTTGATGGCTTGATGTTGATTTAGACAACATGAAATTGTTCGTCTGCTGGTAATCTGAATGAATAATTGAAAAAAAAATGTCGTAGAAAAGGAAAACATTAAATAGAAATACACAACAATGAAAAACAACATTAAGTTTTGTCAGCCTTCAGACTAAAAATAATACAGTGTCGAGTTTCTTCATTAAAACATTTCCACAAAGTTTCTAAAGGAAATGTTAAATTTAATAAACAGTAGATTATATTAATGAAGTCGAGTTAGAAATTTTAAGTGATTTTCATTAAGATCGAAAGGATTTCAGAGAAAAGTTAATGTTGGAAGGCAATGTATGACTGTGTAGGTTTTCTTAAACAATCCATAGTTTACCTTTTGTTGACTTCTATTTAATTGTATACATCCATTATTATTACCTACACATCTTTTAAAAAAAATTTAGCCTATTATACCATGCAAGACAGACTGATATTTAACATCCTAATAGTAATAGTGGTTTAGAAAAGAAACCCTATGGTCTATGCCATAGGGTTTGTTTACAGTTTTTCTTCTTTTTCACTGTTGTTATCCTGCAGGTTGGTCCCTTAGTCGGTTCTACGAGTACAACACTATACGGACTTATTTACAATGTGAGGCATGTCTCTATGTATTTAAAAAAAATGATTATTAATTATGTACTGTCCTTGAAATTTTACTAAGAAATAATGGAAATTCATTTAATTTTGAATGGGATACACTTTTCAAATGTTTTATTTTTTATATATTCTATAAGACACCTACCAAGTATAGTCATGTATTTTAAAAACCGTAGAATATCAGTGCAATTCTTTTAACGTATTTTTAATAAGGCTTACTCGATTTTAATAAAACAAAGTCTAAATTTGTAATTGAATTCTAAAAATCACTGATTCATCTTCTATAACCTTTATTTCAGTCACTCTTTCTTTTACTACCTTTCTATTAATTTAAAGACATACAAGTTTGTTTTATTTTATTATATGTGTACATAACTACAACATTAAAGTTATGTGAAAAACAAGACACATCTCTACAATTTTTTTTATTTTTAACGCCTGCCAAAGTGACTACTCTGCTGACACAAGTCATGAATAGAATCCAAGAGTTGTGGTTACCATAGTCAGTGCGCATGCAGGTAAATCGCTATAATTGCGGCCTAGTGACATGCTTTCTCATGTCCCTCTTGGGGACGTAAAAAGCATGACAGTCAACGTGGCGGTGTAAGGTTCACTTTATTAAAGTTTAAAGAGTGTACCTGAGAGTAGTACCTGAATAGTAGAAATATAAATTTACCTTAACATATTTGTAAGTTATATATCAAAATTACGTCAAAACACACTAATAATTTCACCCCTTGTGATGTTTCATCACAGCACCCCATAAACTCTCTAATTACTCTTTATATGATATTCCATAGTACGTTTCATAACACACTGGCGTCTTGTACATATAAGCATATATTGCGCTATAAATTTAATGGGTTATCAATATACTGAAAAGGGTTGAACATCCATTAGTTATACCCGACGTATGACGTTAATTATCTCATAATAATTATGAAGACATCAGATGCTGACGCTGATGATTACTTTAATTATAACGTACAACGAACGTTGCAGTAGATACTTCGATAAAGTCATTAAACTAATATTCTGTCCTATTTCATAACTGGCAACACAGCTTTTTCATTCTTATGCTCACTTAGCCATAATAACGGATAGTGAATTATTGTTTTAAATGTCTAATAGTAAAATTCCTTTTGCATCCACAGAATGTTTTACTACCAAAGTTAGTAATTAAACTTTTCCAGCGTGAAAACAAAAGTGTCAAACTTTCAAAACAATCAAAAACGATCGTCGCTTGCAGACGGCGCCATCTTTATCAGGAAAATTGCGTGAATTCGCGCCAAAACTATAAGAACATGGCGACCGTTGGTGGCATTCGCAAACAGGATTTAAACACAAACGCTCGCATTATCGGACAGATTACGTCCAGATTATAGTGGGTATGGGCTTCTAAAATTATTACGGTGCCAGCTAAGGCTAGTGTCCCATTTCGTACGATTTATGTGCGAATGTAGGCACCACATAATCCACAGTGCGGATACAAGGGCGACTATAATTATGAGAAAACAATTTCCGGGATGCATCTTAAAGCCTCCCAGGATTATTTCCTACAGACGCCGTTTTTTGTGGATTAACAATAGAGACCATTTTTCTTGTTAATGCTCTGTACAGAAAAGCTGACAACACATTTTAATTTACATTATATTTCTTTTTTAAAACTAAATAATTGTTTGATGCCATGATATATATAAATATTACTGTACTGTACCTAACCGATTTCGACCACGGTGGTCAATCTCAAGTGAAACCGGTCAACTACGCAGGGCACACTATAGTGCACAAGAGTGTGTGCAAACACAGGTGCACTCTTTGTTACTTCAGTCTTACAATCCGATGAGATTGTTATCCGACACGACCAGGGAGAGACCAGGCACATGATCAAAGGCTTTACGTGCTCTCTGAGGCAAGGATAAAACCTCAACGTCAAACTTTGGGTTGTTATTAAACATTCATTGATTAGAAAAATTCAATAACTTCTTGACCTGACCCGAGAATCGAACCTAAGTTCTCTTAATATAATGAGATTAAAAACTTAAAGATTGAAAGAGGATAGTTTAACTTTATAAATAATTTAACATGTGGCCACTCTCTGAAATTATATGTGCTAATAACTTTTCCATGTCGTCACCCGCTGATTATATTTATTATCTAGATAGATTATTGTCATAATGTGACCGACTACATCATGACTTGATCAATACTGAATTGGAAACGATTTATACATATAAAAAATCTTTAGCTAGCTTTGCAAGCTAAACTAGACACAGCACTGCAAACTGAAGGAAAACTTGACACAAACCACACCAACCCATCCAGCCATTGTGCTATTGTAGACCAAAACCTATTTTGTATGAAGAGGCGTATGTTCAGCTGTGGACTGTTGGAGTTATTGATGATGATGATTAATACTTGATGCGGAGGAAAGGTAATAGAGGCTTTTACGGTAAGAAGATTAAGGTTAGAAACCTTTTTCTAATGAAATCAAGCAAACATGATCAGATGATTTGAGATGGTAAGGCTCACCTTCTGCGAGAGTAGCGCTCGCACGACCTGCTGCGCGACATCATCGAGCCTCCGTTCGTGGTCACCCGTGCCCAGCCCCGCTGTGCACGCTGCCAGTTGGCTCTGCAGCCGCTCGTTTTCTGAAGTTACTGTAGATAATTGGCTTTGGTAGTGTGCTGCTGATGCCTAGAAAAAAATAGCTCTCATTAACATTTGTTTCAATCTTCCTAATTAGTAAATTCTACTTGTTTATACCATCGGTACCTGTTTGTTATTTTTTTGGACGAAAAAGAACCATACCTTTTCATCTAGAAAGAAGTACTGTTGCCCACGGGTGAAAAGTAGACTTGTATATTTTGTTTTAAATAGTCGTTGTTTTTTTTTAAACGTAAGTCAGCATTTACGAATATGTTTATTTTGCCAATTTATGACAACATTAGTAACACTATGCTCATTACACTTAGATTGGAGAAAGTGTTGGAATATTGTAAAATAATATTTCTTATATGCTATGCCATATTTACAGGTTTACGAGAAAAATAATATTCCAAATATCAATATTGTTTTTACTACAATCTTTTCAGCAACTCGTAAACATAATTTACGTCACCCGTCAGTTTCAGTTATCCAAAACATTTTGTTTTGTTTATCCGGCAACAAATCAAGCCGGTTATAAAAATATCGTCGTTTAATAATAACTTGGTGAAAGGAAAAAAATAAGCTTTTCTATCGCCCACTGCAATATTTTTTCAGTCTCACTCATCAAAACGTCACGCGCACTTCTGTCGTCGAGACTGCTAAAAAAATACACCCGAAAAGGGAACATCGTTTCACACTCTTAATTAAGCTCGAGTTCTCACAACAAACAAAACCAGTATTGCGTTGACCTCTCATGGCATCCACTGGCCTAACAAACTCGCAACAAAAGGGGTGTTCCAATTCAGAACCACAGGTCTACTGATATTTGATGAGATCCTATTTTCCGATATGTAAACGAGTTTAAACCTTAATTTTTACGATATAGGGGTGTTTCTATCGAAATTTTAGATTTGGTGCGAGGTTTTCATTAGTCATCAAGTGAGGGTGAGACAACGAATCTGTTTGTCTGTATGTCTGAAACAACACTCGGTTGATATGCAATGAAAGGGTTACGTTTGAATGAGAGAGGTGCTTTAAATTGGGCTGCATATTGTACTGTACATTTATAATTTGCTGGTAGAAATTGTGGAGTATTAAAAATGTAAATAATAAGATTTCCCTTACTTACTGATCACCATAAATATGAAGCGGTACTTGGCTGCTTCTTGGAGATAAACTTACATTACCCTTGTTTAAATATTAAATAAAACAGTTGTGTATTTAATCGTGTGTAAATATATAAACACTTTTATTAATTTAACGTAAACTACTCGTGTTTTATACCTGTCAAAAATGTCAAAAAGGGTGTTAAAAGAGTTTTATTAAATAGGTGGTATACTCTAACTTTTAGTCTTTGGAAATCTATAAACTTTTTTAACGTATACGAAAATATATGGTTTTTTAATGTCAATAAAGATAATATTAAATCATTTGTCAATATCTGTCAATAGCATTAACCAATTTATGTAGATGTAATATTAATGTTCTGTTTATGTCTGTAACATTCAATGTTACAGCGATATTAATATGGAACGTATCACTTCTGGATTTTGAAGCGTAGTAGGAGTAAATATAGAAAGACTCAAGACTTAAAATCAAAGATTATATTTGGCTTCTGGGCACTTAAGAAATTTGAAACCGAAAATATCTGTTGATGTGAGTGAATGTGTGAATGAAATTTATCCATAAGGATAAATTTCATTATAAAATAACAAAATTAATTATCATATACTGTGTTTACGCAAGTAACCCACAATCCCAACAGTTTAATTAAAATTCCATGTGATTGACGGCAGCATCAGATCTACGTTTATTCCATTATTGAATAATGTATCCCAACGCCATTTTCCCGACGCAGTACTTACTTAATTTACTAAATTTAATTTATATTTTACGTTTCAAACCACAGATGTTTTGCGGAATCTGATAATTAAAGTGAAGGGCTTTGATTGGTATTCAATCGAACGGGCGGGCTTGGCACATTAATTCAATTCCATTTGCCTCCATTTTGATCTTAAATGCAAATAAATTCGCGATTTTGAAATTGCATATTTTTTAATCTGTCGTCCGACTGTTGACAATTGTAGCTATTAACTGTATTACGCAATAAGATTTTGATTGAAAAAAATAAGCATACGACATTTATAGATCAATTTGTATTTAATTTTTATATTTTGTATTTTTGTGAAATAAATAAATAATATTTCACAGAACTTGTGCTATGTCAATAACTGTTGTGTGCATTGTGCATGACTGGTTCATGAACGTAGAGACTAAACTTGTCATTTTGGCTGCGGCCGTAGACTAAAAAAGGTGTTATGATTTTTTTACTCACAGGGAGTAAAACAAGTGATGAACAGGAAGTTTGTCATTTTCGTTAGTATATAACAATCATTTACATCTAGTTATTGCATATGGAACACAAGGCCTTTTGCAAGTAAATGCACATATACAAATATTTTTCTTTATGCCGCCCCTTCTGTTATGCCAAATAGGCCGTCCGCCTATAATTATTATATTACATAATAATATTAATACATTTTTAATTAATTGAACTAACCATAACATGTCAACTCACAGCAAATCAACAATAACATGTCATTGCCAGAACTGGCGAATCAGAAGATTAATGGATAAATAGAAATCGCACCCGTCAAGCCGAAAATAGTCTTTGTTTCGGTTTTCGGCTTTCAACGAAGTGATTACATTTGCAGCAATAACTAAAATTAAACCGTACTGCTATTAATCATAGCCTGCAGTACATCATTAGCTTTGTTCAGTCACGCGCGGCATTGGCATGGGGTTAGACGGTTTTTTAGTGATCGAGAATGTGTTTATATGCGGAATAATTGCACTAGTTTCGTGTTTTTATTTCATGTATACAACTATATTGTTTCAACAACAGCCTTTTACAGTCCACTGCTGGACATAGGCCTCTGCTTAGCAAGGTTTTGGCCTATTATACCACGCTGGCCAAACGGGTTGGTATAGGATTTGTTTCAAGTTTTCCTTCTCTTTGTAGAGATATTTTTCTAAATAGTTTTTCCCTTAGTAGCCTCTTACGACACCCACGGGATGAATAGGGGTGGTAACACTATGTATTCTTAATCCGTCACCACACTGACGTATTGTTTATTATACTAATATTAAATATTCGAAGCAGACAAGTACTGAAATTTTTGATAAAAGATACGTAGCTTTTATAAATTTGCTTGTATATACATATAATTTTTCAGTATCATCACACTACACTTCGATTTTACAGCTTGCTGTGTCATTAAACCCTCCAAGCCCCGCAATTGTATATTTTATAAGAGGGTTTCATAAAAAAAATAAGAACAGTTATCAAATAATTCACTCATATTGCCTATTATATAACCAGTATGATTTTCAAAATTTATACTAAACGACAAATTTTTATAGTGACAGATTAAGAAGATGGAGTGTCAGTCATCCTTATTCATTAAATGGGTGTCGTAAAAGGTGACTAAGGGACCAAACTACACAGAACAATATCTTTGCAAAGAGACGTAAACTTGAAACAAAGTCTATAACCAACCCGTTTCGCATGGTATAGTAGGCCATTACCTACTTTCTAAGGAGAAGCATATACCCAGCAGTTAACTGTTGATGTTTGATTGATTAAACGAACGCATTCTCGAATTACAAGAAAATAATGCGTTCCCAATATTATGTTTCGTATCTTACCGGAGAATTGAACTACGATCCTATTAGGTACCTTACCCTACCTTTACAATATTATAATTTGACATCAATTATTCAATGTTACCCAACAGCGGTCGGTTAATAGATGTAGGCAGTTTCCAATTTAGCTGGATTATCTTATCGTGGAGTATTCCGAGTTAGTTCGGTGTACCGTAGACCCGCGCCTGTAATAGCTACCTATTTCGTGTTTCCATTGTTTCACGATAACTTTACAATGTAATATAAAGTTTCAAAAATCGTTTACGAAAATATGCTTGCTTTCAATTACGTAACTGACATTTAAACCATAGCAAAATAAGAGTTTAATACTTCAACGATGTAAAAGAATGTAGTAAGAGACAGTTAACCTAATCTTTGTATTGAAATAAAGCTGAAATATTCAAATACAGTTATCATATGTCAGTTTACAAATAAAACATTAAAAACAAAACCCGTAAAATCGTATCGTACCGTCCTTGGACACAACCTAATTGGTTTCGTTAGTGCAGAACTATGCGAGCCGAGGCGTATGCGGTAACGTAATTATGATACCTCTCTGTCTAGCCACCAACTGGATAGCGTAATGAATAACTTCTCATATAAAATGCAGCTCAAGCTTTTTAGATAGTAGTCTGCGTTTAATTATTTTGGCGTTGCGGTGGTGTAACTTTAATAAAATTGGATTTATAAAGTTTTGGTAAGTTAGGCGATTGTTGGTAAAGTCACACCAGTGACGCATTAAGAATACGAAGTGACACCACGTCTTTTCATCCCGTGGGTGTCGTAAGCGCCGATAGAGAGAGTAACCTACGCAAGACAAGTATGCCCAAACCTCCTTTCTAAGTCCAGCGGTGTTGGCGACATCTATGTCCAGCAGTGGACTATTAAAGGTCGCTCATGTGATGTGATGCTGCTGATGAGACTGCTATGTAAATGTAGTTTGTCATAGCAAGACTAAACGGGCATTTACGGGGCTGTAAAAGTCCTTAGCGGTATTATATGTAAAATTAAAATTAATATTACAAAATGTTAGCGGGACATAGTTAAGTCTTGCGCCCACGTAGCATAACATTTATTCAAACCATTCCTGTTTGTTTTGACGAACGCAGTGAGACTAACAAACAATTATAATAACATTTCAATTAAACAATTTCTAGACCAAAATCTCACGACCAACAATAATATTATTATTACAATAATTTGTCATGAGCGTATCTACAAGGACAAAGAACAGCATAAACTATACAGTGACTTACGGTGGCTTAGGACCAACGACCAACTGACTGGATGAACAGCAATTCATCAAGTCAGTCATTTTTGAGTACAAAAACGCGTATCTTTCATTCTGATGACGTTACTATTCATGCTTAGGTTGTGTTATGCAAGTTTTTTTTAAGCAAAGCCTGCACTAAGAATACGTCTTCTGCCACAGAGGATTTCACATACCTTTATGAAACGGACAGAAAAACACTCACTCAGAACACCAATTCGTGGATTACACAAAGTGTTATTGTGTTTTTCACGCGTCAATTATTTAAAAATGATGATTATACCATCCAGAAATAAAAAGACTTATCAGACAACATTTTCTTGACGTTTTAACTGGTTTATGCATCATATTTCCTGTTATTTTTCATACATAATTAAGCGAGGCGTCGCTCGTAGCCGCCGTCAGGCCGGCGCCGTGTGTCAGTGGAAGTGAATTGTGTCATTATTATTTGCATCTAGTTTTTAATCGACTCTATCTTGATAAAAATATCTTAATAATACTGAATTGTACCTCGTTAGTTAATCCTGTGTTTAAAATTTTAAAACTTGGACTAAATCACAAGTGAATTGTTGGAATAAAGTGTCCAAGTCATAGCTACTCATCATCATACTTAAACAATCTTGAATAGCCTACTGCTGAACAAAGATCTCTCTTTAGTAAAAAGCCTTTCGTCTATCGTTGGCAAGACAAGTTGTATACTAAATTATTTAATTTTTGTGCCAACATGTAGACAATGTTTTCTTAATGTATAGAGTTTATATACTAATACCCTCTACACCACTGGCACTCAGACGCCATCCATTTATAAGACGTAATTAATAGTGCTGTCAATATACATAAGGTGAATTGTAGTAACAGAAACATAATTATACTTTGTAAGTAAGTTATTAACTGTGATAATTCGAATTTAAAAGTAATAACTACGAAATATAAGCTAAGCATACAATAATATTTATTTGAAATTCGTATTCTATAATACATACATTCATATTATAGATTTCTATAACGTACAGCCTGCCTTAATCAGACACGTCTCTATACCATAACCACCTTTTCAGCCCCATATTTATTATTAAGTATTGTATCTTTATTATTATGCAATCGGTTATATCAAACAACTTCTATATGGTTTCTCCAAGAACACTTTTTTTTTATATTAAGAGCCTGCCAAAGTGACTATACTCTACCTGATGGAGAGCATGAATGTTGTGGTCACCATATTCATTGCAAATGCAGACAATGCAGTATGGTGACCCACACTATGCCGGCCTTGTGAGATGCTTTTTCACACCCCGCTTGGGGACGTAAAACGCATGACAGTCATCGTGACAGTGTAAGTCTTACACAGTTACTACGATAACTGCCACCCCTGCCTCAATGGACGCGGAAGTGTCGAAAAACGTGCCGTGGACGACCCACGGCGTACATTAGTAATCTCTTTTAGACTCTCTAGACTACTATAGCTTGCGCAGACTATATTGTGCCGTTCAATTGTTATCGACTGTACATGTATATACAATATCGATGGCGGTATACTGTGCAGTCTGTATTGAATTCCATCAACATTAATTAGACGATAATTGCTTCCAGCAGCTCCAGCTATAGCTATGTTAAAACAATAAACCATAGTGAACGGCTTAGACTGTTCATATGTTGTGTTAGGTTAGTCCCGAATAGTTATTTTTGGCGTTGTATACCAAACCATGTGGTTTTAGTGAGTTCAATTTAGAAACAACGTCTCAGAATGAAGAGCATGTCACACAGAAGGAATTAAATTAAGATAAAAAGAAGAGTATAATTATCTTCCTTTTTGATTTATCACCAGTCCATATTACTATTAATCTTGATGTATTTACTAAGACCAATCTGATGAACTAATCAAAAACAATATTATAAACCCAAAGTAATTGGGTTTACTATTAGTTATTAAATACTTCCATTAAGTTTTCTGTTGTCACCATTAGATCAGTTCCAGGACGTTGAATGCTAGTATTGTCATCCAAACTAAATTGAAGTACAAATTTTTATTTCAAATCGACAACAAGAAACAGATTTCTCTACCTTGTTAGTATGATTAAGTGAAGATAACACAACCGTTCATACATAAAGTCACCCCTATTGTCCAAAGGGGTAGGCAGAGACAATTGATCTTTTGCTTCACACACGACTTTTGCTTCGTCCACATTGTTTATGGTTTCACACACGTCGTACACTCTATGGTTTCTGGTATTTTTGACATATCCCTTCTTTATAACATCACCAATTTAGTTGGTAAATGTACGACGTGGGTCGTCCACGGTACGTCTTTCGACACTGCCGTGTACATTTGCTCTATAAATACCTTCTGTGAGTGTTCTATCATCCATTCTCTACGTGGCCAAACCATCGAAGCATGCCCTTTTAAATTTTTGTTACTAAATCTACTATGTTACCCTCGCCTTCAAGAAGATGAAGGTAATATAGCATTTCTAAAAAAAATACGAATAAATAATAAGAAAAGAATGGAAGAACCGAAAGAGGGTCTCCTTTCTATTTAGTACACTAATTTTTATATGTTTTTAACCCTTAAATATAATTGCTATGAAGTTTTTGCAATAGTTTATAATAAATACTGTATATTTTAAACATTTAGCTAGCTCGGCTATATCAGTGCGATGCAGGTTCGTTAGCGAGTAGATTAGCTTGTCTCTGTAAGATAACAATGAGTATGTCTATACACGGCTATTGCAAGTGCAATCTCATCATGAACTCAATATAATTAAAATAATTTCTTTATAAAAAGCTTTGTGGAGTCACAGTCTCTTTGTATAGGGACTGGTTTATCCTAAGTTTGGCCAAAGTCTTCAGGCAATCCTTCAAATATATTTCAATTTCGTCCTTTTACTGAAGTATTTTACACAAACCTAACCTAACCAGATTTGTCTCTCCTAAGTTTGACAAAAATTCCTTAGTCAAAGACTGAAGAGCGTAATTTACTTAAGCTTTGATTAAGTCATTAAGTCAGATCTGAGGATTGACCAGTCAAACAGGAGCGCCGAAGCTTTGGAGTTTGCGTATAAAGTATACATACAAAATATTAGGTTAATTTGTATCAAAAAATTTAAAAGTTCTGCACTGATTGAGCTCAAATTTTGACACAATATACAACTCGCTTTGAAGATTATTTTTATTAATTCTGTGCACCAGTTTTGATTTTAGTTTCAGAGAAATGAAAGTGCAAGAACTAAACTTGTGGTTACAACATGTCACAACGAAGTGTGGCATCTACGTCTAGTTGCATAACATTTTAGTACCAGCCGGTCTGAAATAAACAATAAATCGATATTTTCAGTCACTTCCCTCCATGCTTATGCTAATTCTACACAGTTTACAAATAACATAACCGAATAACACGCAAACACAATTAGTGTGCAAGTGTAAATTTGAACCGCGGGCCCTTGCTTATGCGCCACCGGTGGGGGTAGATAAACGATGCACCCTAGACCCCCTGACTGTGACCCTGTAGGGGTGCAACATCGATTTTAAAATAAACAGGTGGTATCAAATTGTTACAATTATTTTATTTTTGCTCCTGAAAATTCAAAACTATGGACTTTGGATTTTCAATGACAGTTCTTCTAGGAAGTTAAGTATAAATATATAGTAAATGGTCAGTTAGTTTAAAAAAGTAAATTGATAAGCTGAGAATTTGTATTGCAGCTAATTTACAATATTACGTATTATTAAGAAATATGAAGATCGTAGGTGTCTTATACTCATACCTTCGAAATAAATGTGTAACTTTCTTTTTTCTTTGTTTTATTATTAATAATAGTATTTATATGTTTGCAGAGATGCATAGTACTTCCTACTACTACTACAAGCAGTGTAGTATGGGGTCACAAACGGTATTAAAGGAAATAATAAAAAAAATCTATATTAAAAATATTTATGTTTTCTGTCAACTTTTCATATTTCAGTAAATTTACACCTTCTCAGCCATCCAATTAATTTATTTAAAAAAAAATTAGTTACGCAATTTTTCTCTTACACAAAGCAAAACCTTTTGCTTTGCAGTTGACCTGCCTTTTTCGTAATCCAAGCGGGAAAAACACAAAACCACTTATTAACAAGTAAAATTATCGATTTTTTAACCACAACCCTGACTGCCCTCACTAAATGCGCCCTTGCACTTCAGAAGGGTGAAGCTGAATTATTGTTTAGAGGGGGGGCTTTTAAAGCGGGAAACCCCGGCCATTGTGCATAGCCGATTTCCCGTTATCCGCCATTTTAATGTCCTTCCATCGCTCGGTTTCCTTATCTATGTGTGGGTAGTTCATAGTTTAAAATGTAAGTTTCAGCGAATTTCCTATATTTTATTAAAATTATTGAATCATATGGAAGTTCTTGTAACTAAAAATCATTTTGTATGTGACTTTCAAATAATATGGCCGACACTTTTATAGTTGGATGATAATTGACAAAAAAAAACAAAGTAAGAAAAATCAACATTTTTTTTTGTTGAATCTACCGAACTAGTAGCTCCTAATTAAGTGCAGCATCCTGATTTTTGTCGAATCTAATAAAACATTACAAAACTGATAAAACGTGTCGAAAATATAAACGACAACTGAACTGTTGTGTAAGCAGTTCATGGTGACGAACACTTTTGCTTATCACTTGTGTCATACCCATTTTTTCCGTGTGTTTAACATTATTTGTATCAACACATCCAATGCGCGTGTGTTGGATGCCTCACTGTTGGAAGTATTTTTCCTATTGTTGTCATGTCTAAAGGGTAACATCAAGTGTCATATTCAAAGTACAGCCTTGATGCTCTTTTTGAGTGGCTTTTAGTCATCCAAGTGGAGTTCTTTAGCTCTATATGACTGTTATGTTGCTGCATATCTTTAAAGTAAGCTATTAGCTGGATAATAATAATATTTTAGAGTGAGTGAACCATGTTTTGGAATGAATCGACTTGACTTGAGTGATGGCGGTCTCACGGCATTATTGTTAGACAATTCTATCCTTGCTTTACACTAAGTGGGTGCTTACGAGAATACAATTTTCTTCCCTTTTCCTTCATTCAGGGGGCACTCAAAAGGTGACAACCTACTAGTGTCTCTAGACTTGCAGGTATTAATGAAGGTACTCAATTACTATCAGAAGACATGTTTATTATTTTATTTATTTTCCTTTAGAATATCCGCATTTGAAGTTGTAATTCTGACTTTCATCATCCCTACTGCTAACCAACAAGGTATTCTTATATTTATTTATATAGAGCTTTCAACTAAATGTGACGTAATGAGTTTTCCAAAAGCCATTGACAAGACGCAGTCAGAACAAACGCGGCTTGTCCCCAATTGGTGCCCGTTTAGTGACATTAAAGAACATTTATCGACCAGCGGGGGACACGCGATCATTTCTGGATTATGTCCATCATAGACGAATTAATTAAGAGCACTGCCAATACATCCAGATCCCTGTCATTGTAATGGCACACTCTAATTTCGTTTTGGCCATTCAGAGTATAGAGGGGCAGGGAAGGCCAACCTGCAGTGGTTTATTCTGGACTGAACGTTGAGCCAATATACTAAGAGCTATGTTGTTTTGAAATTTTCCTTTAATTTCATCGTTAGCGTTTTGATCTGCGAGGGGAGGAGGAGGTCTTGTTATAGTGTTTAGTCATAACTGGACGTTCTTTGAGGGATTATGGATGTTTGTGAGGGAATAAGATGTTCTTTCGTAATTAGTGGTGCAAGTGGTTTCCTTGATAAGTGCCACTTTGGTGCTGTGTGGCCACCCTACTGAAGTACAGATTTAAGAGGATTATTACTCAAAGCAGGAGCTATGAGGAGGTAGGAAACTATTTCCAGCCACTAATATGTTCTTATTGACCAATACTGTACTGCTATTCTGGTAATTATTCAGAAATGCATCTCTCTGTAGTCGTAGCTGTTAGAGATTTCATTTTCATTGCTCCATTCTCTGTTTAATTTTTCAAAAGCATATTTAATTCTTTCACTCAAAGTTTGTATTTTACGTCTAATTCAAAATAGCGTACAACGATATACAGAAAGATGTCGCAGAATTCGCCGATCTAAAATGTTTGGGCATATTTTATACCGTTAAAAGTTGATATTAAAAAGGAGGGGTTGTTCACAATAGAATACAGGTACATCATTCACAGAGTGACGGGAAATGGAAAAATCAAAATTCTCATCCGCCATTCAAAGTAACAGATATCTGTGACGAGTGAAGGGGAGTACAATGACCGAATACTTTGTAACTATACGTGAACATACTGCCACATTTCTCCCTTTTCATACAACCGGGAAAAATAAGCATTTTTTTTACTACAACGAGTATTAGAGATTTTTGAAATTAGTCTAGAGATAAAATTTTAGTAAACCAAGTTTAGATCTACTGCTAGACACAGGCCTCTCGCATTGCATATTATTCTCATTGATTTTGGACTTCTGGTATTCAGATCAAGCCATTTTGTGTAAATAGTCACTCCAGCTAATGTTCTGATGATAGAGTTTAGATCATTGACAGTAAAATATGTGATTGTAGAGAAAAGTGTTCAGCCTATTTTTTGATTGTTTTGATTGTTGTAACTATATCAGTCTTTACAATCATAGTCTATACAGACTAAAGAGTACACTAAGTCTCATTAATTCCACCTTTGTTTACCTGTAAATCTATATACACTATTAATTATAGTATAGGTAAATAACGTGGTAGAAAATAGAAGAGCATGATTATGTCTTAACTTCTTCGTTATTTAATAAGTAAACACTAAAAAAAACAATCTTGACTTTATAACTTTCCTAACGACTTTCCTCCACTAATTTATGAAAAAAAGTCTAAACGTTTATTTAATCAAATAAATAACATTCATAATTCAATTAGGATTTCATTGTTTTCATACACCGTTTGTTTTCTAAAAACATTAGTAAGAAAACAATAATATCACGGTCGAAATCCATTCGGATGCAAAACATTCTGGTTGGGAGCGTCCATTGTATGTCCATCTTCAGCCCTAAATTTATATTGAAAAATGGGGGAGAACACAATGCCAGCGAGCGTAATGAAATATTTTGAATATTTGTATTTGATTCCTCCTTAAAAAGTCTATATCATATCACCATTTACAAAAGACCTCTCTATTAAACGTACATCATTCTAACATTGATAACATCAGTGGATTATTTTACATTGGACGGGGGAATTTCAAGCCTTTCGCGAATTTTTAATTCCACAGTTTAGTGGATATAATCTGAGGAATTTGTACCATGAAGATATGGTTTTATTTGTCTTTTATGGGATGAGTTACGGGTCTATATAGTCTGGACATAACTAATAAAATGGCCGATCTGTCTGGGAGGTGAATGGAAGTTTCCTTATTGGAGAAGTTTATTGAATCATTGTTGTAGTTTGGTAGGAATGCTTTGAAAACTTGATTGTCAAGATGAAAAGGCCATCTATGTTGGTGGGTATTCAGTAATAGGAGACAGTTATGCCTAGTTCCTGAGATTGTGAATTTGCTCCAGATGTTTTGAACAATGCTAAACTCTGCTTTGTGAAATTTGTCTCAACTTTACAAATTACAAATTTAATGTTGGTAATGCAAAATAGCTTACCTCAAGAGCTGATGATAACGACGCCTTCTCCTGCTTCAGAGTTTCCACGCGGCTCTTGTATTGCAGCAACGATCGCACTGTCTCCTCCATCCTGAAACAATAGATACAACATTTAGCATAAAATACTTATTCCACATATTTGGAATTGAAACTATCGTATACTGAACAATACCTTGCATTTTGACTTGTCTCGGATGAAATTTGACTTTGTAAATCCATTGTCTATTGTATTCTACGGCTCTCCAACCATACGTCATAATATAGCTTATTCCAAATATCCAATGCATGTTATCAAATTGAGGTGGGAAATGAAAGATAGGATGTCCTCCAACCTAATGATCATAACGTAGATCTTAGACAACGAGCTGTAATATGTGATGAATACAAGTGGAGCATTCACAGCATTCAAAAAACTACCTTCAGTCGTATTCATACGACGTTATACACAACAAATTATACCGTAATGGCATCGTAAGTTTAATAACTTAAACCACAGCTGAATTAAAGTTTTAATTGTCATTAAAATATAACGCAGAATCGACATGCTATCTTCAAGCTCATAACACAAGTAACTTCAAAAACTATCTACGCCAAAGTTATCGATAACCGTTATTACAACATAACGCCTTCTGCCAAGTCACTAACTCGTGCGTGTCGAATAACTAAGAGTTTAGCGTTAGTTGGACTCACTTCGGCATCTTTACTATGTTTAGTGTTAGTTGAACGAACTTACGTCTACCCTCATTATTGCCGCTTTATTTAGTTTTGTGTATAAGGATACTTTTTTGTTTTGACTTATAAGTTATCTCGATCCTGATTTTTTATGTTATAAATATTAAGAGTATTTTCAGTAGACAGTTTCAGTATCATTTCAAGCTTACAATTTAAAATTTTAAGATTTTTGACTTGCTACTTACAAATATCAATTGAAAAATATGTGGAAATATTATATATTTACTATTTAAATTTAATCAAATTGTGTAAACAAATATAAGGAGTTTATCGAAAATTGTTTTGTTTATAAACCATTAGAGAAAGCTATAAAATGGTACCATAATTAACTAAAAGCCATTCTGTCACAACATTTCTTCTCAAAGAAGACAAACGATTTCACAAAACACTTCATTATGCAGATGGATCATACTGGTGGGCGACATTTGCATATTTACCGTGAGATAGACAAGCACATTAACGTGGAGTTAGAAAGAGACAGAGCTATTGCACTTGATGCCACTTCATTAGTAGAGACGTCCGTTCGTGAGAACACGTCACTGTCTAATGACAAAATTGAAGAATTATGACTTTGTTTTTTTTTATACGATGGCAGCTTTATATATCATACTTTACGAAAGTAAATATTAATAGACAAGTATATTTGAAAGGTTTAAAGTAGCTGGTATATATTAATGTTTATAAGCCATTTGTAAGTTAAACGTTATTATTCTCATGATATCAGTGTAGGACTTATGATAACATTAATATTTGAAATTATTATGAAACCTTATCGGAACTGACCGTCTCCAGCTCAATTTCTAAACGCGGATATTAAGTGTAACCCTATAATCTTCATGTTTCCTTAATACCATAATCTTAACCCTCCAAGGAATATTAATAATTAAGAGGGTTGAAATCATTTTGAGCATTTTCTTTCAAGAATTATCTCTAAGACTGAAGGACTGTGGCAAGGCTTTGTAATGTAAAATGGTAATACTGTCTTAGAATGGAGTATTAAAATTGTAACGCCTTGATTAATTTCTTAGATTAAAAACATTGGCATTGTGGCTCCGATGAGCGAATTCATAATTTATTATGTTTACTTTCAATTATATTTACGGGAAATGGTTCCATTTTAGCTTATTTGTGAAGTAAACTGTATTTGTAAACGTCTCAAATGAAAATAGTAAAAGTTGGTAAAAGGTAATGATGCAGTAATGTATGTATGTATCTGAAGCTTTTAAACGAGCAATTCTTGTATGTATATAATCAGAAGTTCGGAAACGGCTCCAACAATTTTAATGAAATTTAGTGTACAGAGAGTTTCGGGACCGATAAATCGATCTAGTTAAGTTTCATTTTTAGAAAACATTGTTGTATCTGTGTGTGTTTTCAAGCAATGAAATGTTTGTCTAATAGACTCGTTTTGACACATATCTATGCGACAAAATTAGGGATGGCACAAAAAAGTTGGTAAATTGCGAATCGACTATCACACAATAATACCGAGCAAATCTCGGTTTCCAGGTACTATGTATTACATGATATGTGTTTCCAGAGACTTAACGGACTTAAGCTTTTTCCAAAAACAAGTATTTGTGTTTTATTGTAATCATCATGATAATCATAGCAAGAGTTAGGAATATCCGAAAAATTTACGAACGACTTTTAATCGATTAATATCTTAGTCTAGGATAAAAATTCACTATTATCTGTTTTAATACGAACTTTTTTATTATAATGAAAGGATTTCCATTTAAATTGTGAATCGTTAAACTTATTCAATAGTACTGAATAGAATGAATCTACACAGCCTTTGTGCAGTAAGACTACGTTTGAGGAGTAAGAAAAGTTACTTAAATTAGACCATTGTCAACTCTCCTCAAAGGGTTTAATTAATAATTAAATATTTGATTTTAATCATATATCGCATTAAAATCACTATTTCAAAGTCATCATACATTGTCACTTATATTAAAGAAAATAAATTGTTTCACTACATACAAATATTATTTGATCAGAATAACTTGGCATAATTTTTGGTCCTCTTCGACATTAAAATTAAAAAAAATGCGCGTAAAATGTAAATAAACGAAATCACCAAACGTACTTTCAGCTAAATAAAATTAATCATCCGAAATTAATTTTGAGCAAAGCAATTGAACCTTTTTCGCATATTTCCCACGTGGTATATTCTAAGCTAGCAACATTCGGGGGTCGATCAACTTAGTCGGCGGCTTATTACAGTGTAATTTAATGTTTTGTTTTTTTCGTTGGTGTTTTTTTTAGACGGGCAATGTTTTACTGCAGCCAGTCACGACAGTATCGACCGAGGTGTGTTCTATTTATGATTTAATGCTCACGTGCTTTTGTTGTTGGAAATAAATTAAATTTTGAATGTAAAGGAATTTTCAGAAAACGATTTTGTTTATTGATTTTATAAATTGCTTTTGAATATTCCATGAAGACTACTGATGTATTTATATTAGGTAGATTTTCTTCAATACAGTTTTGTTATATTACATTGAGCATATATTTCAGGCACGGCTATACAGAGTTTGAAACAGTGTAAAAGTGTAAGGTACTAATTTATAAAATATTTGCTTTTGCCCGCGGCTTCGCTCAAGTGCAATTTGGCTTGCCCCATTAAGTTTCGTAACAAATCATTTTAAAAAAATATTTTTTTTTGTAATATAATGAACCTCCAAGAACATGTGTACAAAATTTCACGATGATCGATTGAGTAGTTTTCGCGTGAAACCGTAACACACAAACTTACATTCGCATTTATAATACCTATTAGTAGAATTCATGATTAACTGTTTGTATGTCAGTATTTAGCTAAGTAATAACTTATGCAATAGAATAAACTATGTGAACTTTTTATATAGAAACAGAAACCTTTGATAATTTCTATATAATAATAGACTCAAAAATTAAAATAATTCCGTGTTTGGATTACACAATACAGCTTTGTAGCTACTCCTGTCTGGTGTTACAAATACAAAAAATATTTTGCATACAAACTCCCTGTATTTTTACCAGACCCATCAAAAGCACGTTAAACAATTACGAGGTCTTTTTTAAAAAACTCTATGTATATGGCGTCCAGCCACCGCTGCCAGTTCGATGCCCGACCGGCTGGTCCTTCCCCTATCGCGACAAATTACGTCGCGCTCAACCCTTGACCAGATGAGTGCTCGTAAATCTTATCTATTAAACCTGTGGTCCGTAGGTACGGATTTGACGGTATGGTGTAAGTTATAAGCGTTTGGCTCTAGAAATATATGAATCTCTAATATTGGTGTCTTATCATCAACACCCATTGCACTCCAAATCATTTCCATTAAAAGTAATGTTGTGGAGCTTTCATCATACAGCTCTCGCTGTCTTGATCTAATTTATGGGAGTTACTAATATTAATATTATAATTCAAATATTAACGGCTTAAGAATAGAAGTAATCTTGAGTTTTTGTAGCGTTTAAGTTCTGTTTTACTAAATAATACAATCAACTAGATTATAACACATATAAATATTTTACAGATATACCAGTTTTCCTTTCATTATATTACCAAACTACCTAATGACAATGCGACTAGTAAGACATTTAGACTAGAATAGCAAGAAAGTTAGGAAAAATCAATATATTAATTTAATCTAAAATAAATTTTAACTCGCTCATAATTACACCACTTAAAAACATCTATGTATTTATTTAAGCACAGGATTACATTCTCGCCGCGTGGCTCATATTGTCGCTGGTCGCTCAGTATGGCGGCTAATGTCGGAATAATAACTCATTGGATATCAGTTAGCTGGTGTTGCTAGCATATTCAAATTAGCCGTCTGATGACAATAAAAACCTGAGTTTTAAATTAGGAACAAAACAATTGGTTTTAAAAATCGTTCCCTTTTTATTTAATGTTACTCGTTTGTATTAAAAAATATTTTGTTAATAAAAATGAATGCATTGCATAGTTGCATAAATAAAAAAAATCAAGCTACTTAAGTCTCTCTAAACTCCATTTCCTAAGAACTACTTCTTTGGAAATGGAATATTGTGAATCGAGTTTTAAAATTTACTGCTCGCAAAAATTTTAATGTTAATATGTGTGTGTAAATATGTATATGCGATATTATACTGCCTCATTGGTGTCGTAGTGTATGCGACTACTGAGGTTGCGGCTTCGGGTTCCAGATCCGGGTTAAAAATATTTGTATGATTTGCAAATATTTGTGCCGGAGTTTAGGTTTTTTTTTGTATAATATGTATGTATTTACAAAAATAAAGTGTATTTCTACAAGTTTAGGACTAGATGGCCTTGTGTGTCAGATGTCTGAAAATGTTATTTTAAATACATAAGAGTATAGATAATGTCCTTTGTGTCTAGTATTGACTGATTATTCTGTGAGTACATTAATATCGTTTGATTAAAAACTGTTACGAAAATTTACGAAGGTAAAGTTTAATATTTAAGAAACTTATTTTACTAAGTTACTAAAAACGTTTACCTTAAATACTTATGAACTCACAGCTTCTTTATAGCGATGCATTTGCCACGTGAAAAATATAAACCCATATAAAAGCAACGTAACGTGCTAAAGATCCGACATTTTTCAACGAAATTCACTTTGATAAACATCCATCTCCCGCATTATTTATACTCTGCTACACACCTGTAGCTGTAGGTGGTAAGTAGCAGTAAGAAGAATAAGGTAGAGTGAGGTACGGTAATTCCCCGAATATTCGCAAGTTAGCGCGAACGATCGCTGTACATTTTTAATAAGAGATGGTAGATTGAGACGCACCTGTGTAACGATACTCATGTATGTAGCGCTATTTAGCGGTGTGTTTTTGACATTATATTTGGTGTATTATGTTACATAAGAAAGCAAGAATGAAAAGAGCAGGAACTACGCTGAAAAACGGGTTGATTGTGATAATAATTCGTGAATGTATGTACAACAATAATGTCGGTGAAGACTTATCGACGAATGTAGATATGAAATTCAAGGGAAAATGACATGTAAATAACGGGGTTTTAAATAATGATTTTGTTATTTTACCTTATTACTAGTAATAATGCGGTAATGATATTTGTACTCGTAAACTCTTTTAAATTTTTCAATTTATTTAGGCGAAAAAAGGGAACATTACATATATTTTCTAATAATAGTATGTCATAATTGAGAAATTAGTTGCTAGCCCAAAAAATAGCCTGAACTGTCAAAATATTTTATCGACTTTAAATGTCTTACTTTATTCCGTTAACTAATAATATAAGAAATGTTATAATTTCGACTATCTATGTCATGACAGATAAATATATTTCTACGAGATTTCTTAGAACTTTTGTTACGTCAGAAATTAATTAAAATGTTATTTTTCTCTTATTTCTTTTGTTCTGTGTTATTATTTTATTTAAATTAATCGAACTATTTAATATATTAATTACCCGTAAATATATAAATGTTGATGCATTATACTGTCACGATGACTGTCATACCTTTTACGTCCCCAAGCGGGGTGTGAAAAAGCATCTCACTAGGCCACCATAGTGTGGGTCACTATACTGCATTGTTTGCATTTGCAATGAGTACAGTGACCACAACTCTTGGATTCTATTCATGCTTTCCATCAGGCAGAGTGGAGTCACTTTGGCAGGCTTTTAATATAGAAAAAAAAAGTTAGTTTGTATACGTTTAAAAAGCAGTAAATGTACTGGTCCGTTGAACTTTTGACGCGATATTCAACAAAAATGCCAACAAAATCTGATACAGCGAAGCTTGGTAGGGTGCAGCTTGTATAAAATAAAGTTATTGAATTTGCTTATACGAGGGGGCGTTTTTAAGTTCGCGGAATGGAGGGTATTGAGTAATAATAAAACCACAAAATTATTTTTCTTTTTCTATATATTCCCCTGCAACACGAATACATTTTTCAGATCTTTCAATTAGTTTTTTATTCCCTCGTAAAAAAAAGTTTTATCTTTGTCTGAAAAATACGCCGAAACCGTCTCCTTAACCTCCTCATCAGTTGAAAATTTCTTACCACGTAATTCTTTTTTCATTTTTGGAAAGAGATAATAATCACTCGGAGCCAAATCTGGACTGTAGGGTGGGTGATTCAAAATATCGAAGCCCACCTTATGCAGGGCAGCCAGTGCGACTCGGCTCTTGTGAACGGGAGCATTGTCATGCAATAGCAGGACACCTTTCGTTAAGGGGTTAGGGGTAGTCAGAGACACGAAAAAATGATAATTTTCAGTAATTTTTTTTCGCTATTAAATCATTTTATTTTACAAAAGTAATAATATGGCCTTATTATACAATGTTTTGACTTGAAGTCACGAAAATTTGAAAAAAAAAAATTTATAATTTCCAAAGTTATAGCTGTTTCTGTTGACCCAGTCCAAAAAAAAGGTCCTTGCGGTGACAATGATAAGTCCTTGGAGATTCATCTAAAATCAATCGGATAAGAAAAAATAGTTTTATAAATAGATAATCCTGGGCCTGATCGAAGCTTTTTTTTTTTTTTCAAAAATTAAAAAAATGGCGGACTCAGAAAATTTTTTTCTAAATTTTTGGGAAAAAGTCAACAGTTAATTGGTCTTAAAAAATCGAAATTTTTGAAAAAAAAAAAAATCCTTCGATCAGGCCCGAGTTTATTATGTATTCTAAAAGCTGTATAAATTTCATTAAAATCTACTGAGCGGTTTTCAAGTTACAGTTGTCACCAGTTCAAAAAACATAGTTTTGAGAAAAACGCATTTAAAGTTTTGCTATGGATTTATGTCGAATTATAAGAATTATGTAATATCTTACACTGAGTCATCTATTCCTGGATGATGATGATGATGATTTATATATATATATATAATTATACATACATTAAAATGGGGAGATATTCATGACAATGAAACCCGAAAGGTCGGTTGCTTGGAGCTGTTTCTAGCTACCTGCTCTCGAATGCCACGTAGCACCCGAAAGGTCATTGTTAAATAACTCGAAAAGGATTTGTCGGATTTACTTCAAATTTTCACACAATATTTTAAAAATATTATACTTTAAGAAAATGCAAAAAAAAAGAAATCGATTTTTTGAAAATCCTGACTACCCCTAACCCCTTAATTTTCCCCGTCTTTTTCTTTGATGGCTTCTTTTAACTGTTCTAAGATTGAAGCGTAGTATTCCCCCGTTATAGAAATGCCTTTATCTTTATAATTTATCAATAATATTCCTTCTGAGTCCCAAAAAATCGTTGCCATGAGTTTCCCAGCCGACTGTGAAACCTTAAATTTCTTGGGTGGTGCTGTGCCCTTTTTGTGCCACTGCATGGAGTCTTGTTTGGACTCGGGTTCATAATGATGAACCCAAGTTTCATCCCCAGTAACAATTTGATTCAATACGCCATCCTTGTCTTCATTGCAGAGGTCCAAAAACGCACGTGAACATTCCACGCGCTGTTGTTTTTGCAATGGCGTGAGCATTCTCGGCACCCACCGTGCGCTAACCTTAGTCATGCCAAGATGATCGTGTAAAATTTTAAAAATTGTTGTATCCGATACTCCAACCATTTCTGCGAGTTGTTTCTTTTTTAGTCGAGCATCTTCCAATGCAATTTTTTCTACTTTTGCAATAACTTCTGGCGTAGTCACCTCAACGGAGCGCCCCGGCCTCGGGTCGTCTTCAAGTGATTCCCTGCCTTGTTTAAATAAACTATGCCACTTGTAGACCATTGTTTTTCCTGGGCAAGAATCCCCGTAAACCGATGACATCTCATTGAGTATGGTTTGAACAGACTTTCCTTGCTTAGTAAGGAACTTTATCACCGCACGGAATTCAATTTTCTCCATTTTTTTCACTTCGTTCCCGATTAAAATACTTGGTCAACGATAGTTTAATAACTAATGATCCAATCACAACAAATTTTACTATGCAGACTAATTATGAGTCACTGAATACGGTAGGCATCAAAAGAGCGCGTTTACCCGCCTTTTTCACTGTCATTCCGCGAACTTAAAAACTTACCCTCGTATGTATGTATGAGTACTAAGATTATGGACGATTTGTAATTAAGGCATGATCTTTAGAAGCAGGACACTAATCATTAGCACTAAAGTTTCGAGTAATAGCCACTATCAAATATAATTATTAGGCCGTAGTCATGTTAATATACATAATATTATATATATAAAAGATAATTGGACTGCCTCTGAATTCAGGCATGTGCTTGTTGATTACATTGTTACAGCCCCTGAACACGCAAGCTGGTATCTTTCATAAATGTTTGGGCGGTAAAATAACTATGGGCTTGTCAATTTTACATATTTTTATAATAGAGTCGTTTATTTACTTCTAGTTAGGATAAAATATATTACAGTCAAGGAGAGGCTTATATCCAGTAATGGACTGTTAAATGGTGTTGATGTGACATAATAGTTGGAACGATTATAAAGCATCGGAATGCTTCAGTATTTATCAAGACAAAGATATTTCTATTGATAAATTTTAAAAGACACGACTTTATACAATATTATGAGGATTTGGACGGTTATACATAGTTTTTAAAACTAATTTCGAGGATGGAGAAATTGAATAATGGATTTTTTTTAATCAATTTTAATTTTATTCGGTTACATAAAACTATTTAATATATATTATATAAATGTATGCGAGAATATATACCTGTTACGGCTAGTCTATATAATGAGATTTCAAGTTATACTGATAACTATATAAAACAAAGTATTTATAATTAAGTAGTTGACTAATAAGTAAACAGTTGATTTATTTCTTGATAAGCGGTTACCAGCACTCATAAATATTTAAAGTATCAGTGTTTCTAGACTCATGGGAATCTTACACACGACTTAAACACCGGCAGTGTCAATTAAGTTTACGTTGTCAGCCATATATTTATTTTAACTGGCCTGTCGATCTAGCGGCTAATGATTGCTAAGTTGGAGGTCGTGGGTTCGATTTCAGTTCAGGACAATTATGTGAAGAGCTTGATCATTTATGTAACTTATTTATAATATATATATATCTAAATTAGTAAAATCAGTTGTCTGGTTAATATAGCTGTGTGTGAATAGCTGACTTTTATTACGTAAATAGCTTTTTATTTTCCCTCTGTGACAGAATGTCTGATGTATGACATTAACACTACTTGAAAACCAATTGAATAAGCTTGAGAGACTCCAAAATCTTTGTATATGATTCATATTTGGATTACGTAAATATGATCATGTATCCGACGATCGTAAACAGCTTAAATGGTTACCTATCCGCCTTCGCCGGAACAGACATGTTCTTTCTCTTTTATATAACATTCTTTTCAATCCTCTTACTCCACATTACCTTAAATCACGGTTTAACTTCCTTCATGACACACATCCCAAAGTGTTAAGATCATCAGAGAACTTAAAACAAAAATGCCAGGGCCCACTACTAAATTCCTCGACGAGTTCTTTTTTGTCCAAGCGGTTCGACTGTGGAACGCTCTACCAGTTGAGATTAGACGTGCGCAAACAATCTCTTAAAGGTTGTCAGAGCCTTTAAGAGATTGGTAAAGGAACATTACCTGGGAGATATCAATGTTACATAGTGTTAACTTTGCTGCACTCGATCAAGTAAAGATGTTCCCCTTAAGTATGTATGGAATATCTATAAGTTTCAGTTGTTTTTCTTGTATATATTTATTTATAAATTCACACTACGTGTTACTATTACTTTATATAATTTATATGTACTACTTTCATTTCATTTTTCTGTGCACTTCTAATATACCAGGCACTACCTTATACTTTCCATCTCATGCTTTTCTTTCCATCCCATGGTTGCCTGTAACAGATTGCCAACAGGTGATAAGGCCGCCACTTGTACTTCTTCAGCTTTAAGTTACTTTTGAATTTAATCTGGTGTACAATAAAGAGATATATTATTAACACTATTTCACACTATGGTGATAAAATGTGTCTTCTGACACTGACTGTTGCTAATTTTTAACAACGAAACAAGATGCTTGAAAACGTTAATTGAGTTCGTAAGTAATGTACGACACGAGTACATTATATCGCTGTGCCAATAACAAACCAAATCTCGGCAGTATTTCTCAGCCGTGTACTATCGGGTAATAGTCGCAGGCAATATTTCTTTTCGCGACACCCAATTAGGGTCGGGCAGCGATAACGAGAAGTCGGAGGTCACGCCGAAGGATTATGAAGACCTTTTGTTACACACGTAATGCTGGGGTTCGTGTTTTAACAGTTTTATTATTTCTTTACGTTTTCAGGTGAAAAAATGTCATACTTTTGATATTGATCTGCGCAGTTATAATGAAGAATTATTTTTTGCGATATGTCTGGCAATATCTTGTTCGATTTTGAGAGATTATTTGGTATTTTTTGTGCCAAATTTTCAGTTATCACAAGTGAACTGTTTTTTTCTGAAATCTGAGCAAATTTGATTCCTACTTATACGATCCCTGTACCCTTAGTTCCTATAGTATCCTTTAGTATGACATTTTCGTGTCAATTTCTCATAAATGAACCATAATTTTTGCAATTCCAATCAATAAAATCTGAGCCGTTGAACATAAATTTCTATTCCAAGGTCATCAATTTGAGAAAGCATGATTCCATCACTCATCCCTAACTTTTTGAATGACTGACCCCACGTAGACTCCAAGACCCCATTTAAAAGTAAGGCCAAAATTTGGAAAAAGTTTTTATTGATCTATAACTTACAACCGTTTCCTTCATTAATCATTGAAGGTAGAAGTAGATAAGCATCCATATTTGAGCCGAAACACTCGCATAATAAAATATGTAGGTTAAAGGGCCAACAGGTAAATACCACTGGGTCAAGGCATTTAGGTGCTCAGCCATATCGCTGGAATGCTTTCAGAACTAGCGTTGGTCGAATTATCGTCGAACCTGGTCGTTCCATGCCCAAAAGCCAGCTGCTACCAGTTTTAATGGAGCCCTAAGACTGTTATTGTTACGATAGCAATGTTACTTTGTGAGTATTTCTTATTCGGTTAATCGTATACCAAACTTGAAGGTTCAGTTTTAATAATTTAGGTGGAATAGGATACGATAACGTACGAATTATATTTTTAGGAATATTGACATAGATTTGGTTGAGGTTGAACGCTTTAATTTTAAACTTACTAAAGAAATTGATACAGCTCATTAATATCGAGTACTTAACATTTATGTAATAATGGTAGAAAACTTACTATTTATAGACATAATATTCGAATCGATGGTTTTCAGTTATATTCGGTTTCAGTTTATACGGATGAATTCTACAAAAAGGCACGATCGTATTGTGGTCCAAATAAAATGCAAAAGCAGTTACTAAGTGGATGTTTATTTATTTATTTGGACAACCAGTTGCTGTTACATTAAATGTTATGGATATGAAACAGTAGTTTTTTTTTAATCTTTATTGATTACCAACACTAACTATATACTAATAAAAAACGTGCGTGTTTACTTATAACGCGTAACAACATAAAAATCTTTCTAAAAATTTTTATCCTTCGTGTTTGTAGACAAAATGACACTAATGATAGAAAAAAGGTAACGTATTATTTAGTTAAATAAATTTAATTTGAATATCATAAAATAATTATTTACGGGTTGTGAAAAAGCATCTCACTAAGCCGCCATAGTGTGGGTCACCATACTGCATTGTCTGTATTTGCAATGAGTGTGGTGACCACAACTCTTGGATTCTATTCATGCTTTCCATCAGGCAGAGTAGAGTCACTTTGGCAGGCTCTAAATATAGAAAAAAAAATGTACATAATAAAAAACTAAAATGATGATTAACTAATTTCGTAGTGTCAATGGTTTTTCGAGACGGTGTGCATGCACATAGCTAAAATTTCTTCTCATTATTTTTTTCTAATGCGAAAAAAGAAATATAACTTCAAAAATGAAATCCTATTATTATTTTGGCAAGTGTTAAGCATTCACAGAAACTTAAAGCATATTTATCCCAAAATACTTATAAAATTACCTTGAGCTGTCAGAAGTTCAACCGCTTAAGCTTATCACTTGAATCTCTTTACCCGAAGCATTTGCAAGTTTAGCTTGAAGCGCGCTGACTCCAGGGATATTGATGTAAGCGATAAAAGCTTTATGAGCCACATGTGCTGCTTTTAACAACTCCAACAAATGAGTTCGTGTAGGTGTATTTTTTTATTTTGCGTGTACATATATATCATGCCCGAAGGCATAGACACTGTTGACATTGTATTATGGACGGTACGGTATATTTAAAATTAGATACAAAGTAATTATTGCAACAAATGACTTCTGTAACTACTTCTAAAGAGGTTTTTTTTATTTGGTTTTGAAAACATATCTCCTCCTGAAACTTGCAAACGTATATCTGTAAACATATATGCAAAATAGCATTGTAACGCACAATATACTAACAAATATATAACGATTATTATATATTACAATAAAAATCCATATCACATTAAATTTCTTCGCCTTTTATAAACTTCATTGTCACATAGAAGAACCGATCAAGCGTATTGCCAATCAAAATAGACCTTCAAAAGTCTATTCATCTCTATCAAATATAACAGCTTTTCTTAAGCCTGACGTTCCTTCTTATACTAGTCGACTTTATTTGAATCAATTAAATTTTGACAAAGGGTTTTTCATATCATTTTTTTGCATGCTACCCGCGTATTTATTTTTATGAGCTACTGATTTTGATATTGTAACTTTTTTAAGTTATTTAGCCTCGTTTTGAAAGTAGACTATGGACTTAGGAAGGTGATCATTTTCCTTAGTCCAGGATTATATGTATGTAATTCAGGTTCAAAATCTACTGGTTCATATATTTATATGTGACTTACAAATTGATGCCCTTATCCTAGTAATGATGATATAGAAACGCTACCGTATGTTCTAATGAGTCATCGAAGTTACGATACTCAATACCAAAATAGTCGTCAAGATAATTTTTGCACCATTGGGCTATTCAAAGATTTATGTTTAGATTAATCTTTCAAAATATCATATCAATAAACAGAAAATTGGACAACAAATCACCTCGACATCATCCCCATAACACGATATCCCATAACTTCTACTTGCATTTGGCACCATCTGCCAACATAATCTACGTAGCTACTTGGGATCACAGAAATGACCCCCGATTAGTACCTTAATGGCCGATCTAATAGCCTATGGACATTAACAGCCGGGCTATGAATATGTGCTTTATTTATTGTCTGTGGTATGTTCTGTCTTGTTTCTTCATTTCTTATAAATAGCAGAAACAATTAAATTTTTGTTTTTTATTTTTATTTTGATTTTAGTCTTAAGGAAAAGAATGATTCTACCAGTGCCTTTCAGCAGGCTCATATGAAAAACAAGGAAATGTTCTGAATTATTAGATTCACAAACAGTGCAGATGTTGCTTTCACTGTTTGTGAATCTAAGAATTCTTTTCTTAATTTGTCAGTTTTACTAAAGGTTAAGGTTAACATTAATTAGATGAAGTTATTCTACCCTTAAGGGTGAAAACTTAAATGACGAAGAACATTGCTTGCTACTTTAGGCATTTGGAAGTTGATAATATTTTTTAGTAGTATTTTTTACCATAAATTTGTAGGGTATTGTAATTATTCCTCTATACAATTATATTTTTAGAGCTTTGTAATTTAATTACTATTTGTAGTTGTGGAATTATTTTCTGACTGTCACTACCCACGTTTTAGGAGTACTTCACTTTTTGATTGCTATTCCCATGCCTTTGAAGTACAACCACATAAGCTACTTACTGTACGAAAGTACACAGTTAACACGACCTTCCACTCAAAGGTCCATTTCCATAGCGGACTGAGTTATGGCTCAGTTAAGAGGTCAACTTGATTTATGGCTATTTCTAGAAGACGTTGAACCGTAAATCCAATTGCTTGATAGTATTTCAATATACTAAAGATGTAATATCTCACTATTATACATACATATACATTTTAGTACTATAATAATTAACTTAGAAGAACTTCAACTCATTCAAACAGATTAATTTTAAATATCCGTAATTTTGTGGCAAAATATAGTTTTTTTGCCACTTACACAAGAATCTAATTAAGTTTTATTATATACTAGCTTTTACCCGCAATTTACTTAGCCTGTGCGTCGATTATCGCAGTAAACAGTAACTTGACTTTCCCTTTTTTTTAATTATGACAATTAAGAGAATTAAACGTGAAAGTGTAACAAACAAAGGAACAAACGAATTCACATTCGCATTTCCAATATTAGTTTGGATGTAAACTCTCCTCGCAAAAAATCTAACTGATAATGAAAATTACACTAAAGACTGGTGCGAGAGTTAGGACACGTGGAAAGGTCTTTGTAATAACAAATTGATAACGATTTATTTATATTGTTGGCGTCTATTTTTGCAGACAATTATATTCCTGGAACTGCGTTGACTAAAGTAAATATATTTTTATATATGTGTAAAATTTTATATTTATCATCTTTCCATTATATGCGTTGTAATTAATATATATTTCTTGCGTGTGTGTTCATAACGCAATATTAATTTCAGGTATGTCTTTATACAATTCAATTAGGAACTTAACGCCTACACTCTACGAATATTACAAGGTACAGGTGACTATATCAATTAATCGCTGTTCCAATAACAGTTACTAAGTACCTGTTACTTTTACTCGTTTGGAAAGTAACAGTGAAGTAACGACATTAGTCGTTCCCGCGCAGAACTTATTAAATTTAGAACACGTTCTCTCGCTTATATGTTTTATTGTAGATGTAATGTTACAGGTGACATACACGATATTTCAGTCGAAATAAAATATATTATAACATGTTGTCTATGTATTTGACCAGTGTAGTAGGGTGAAACTTCTTTTCTAAGGAGAGGTTTATATTCAGCAGTGAACTGTTATAAGCTGTTAATGCTGATTCTGATAAAGTGGCTTCTAACTCGGCATGTCCTCCAACTCTTAGAACAGTGATAGTTCTCATCAACAACCTTTTACAGTCAACTGCTGGACATAGCCCTCTCCTTAGCAAGGAGGTTTTGGCTTACTATTCCACGCTGGCCAGACGGGTTGGAATAGGGTTTGTTTCAAGATTTCCTTCTCTTTGTAATGATGTTGTCGTGTATACTTGGTCCCTTAGTCGCCTTTTACGACACCCATGGGATGAATAGGGGTGGTAGCACTATGTATTCTTAATCAATCATCACACCCTACGTGATAGTTCTGCCAAATAGTAATTAGACAGTTCTGCCGATGCTCTTTTTAAGACAACGTGACAGAGAGAAAATATTTTAACCACGCAACACACATACATTCGTCAATTAGTTAAAACCTGGAATTCACTAGCAGCGCACATGTTTCCTTGCCATTATGATCTCGGGTACTTTAAAAAGCATCACTCTAGGCTGCTATACTGTGTATCACTATGTTGCATTGTCTGCATTCACAATGTAGATAGTGACTACCACTCTTAGATTCTACTCATTATTTCCGTCGGTTAGAGTAGAGCCATTTTGGTAGGATTATATTAGAAAATAATGAAATGTACGTGAGAATTTTTATGACGTCATATAGGATTTTTAGCTATTTTACAGTTAATTTCATTTTCGCCAGATAATATTAAAGTATATGGTGTGGTATCATGAAACTAATTGTTAAAATAGATTACATTTCCAATGTTTGATATAGCGATTAGTTGCAAATCATATTTTATTATAATAGGTGTACAACAAAAAAAAGTCTTTGACGTCATTCTTCTCTTACAGTAATGGAAGTATACTGTGCTTAAAGGATTATAATATATAATTAATGTAAGTATGCAACTGTACATACAACGGAACCGTGTGTCAGTACCCTTAAAGTTAAAATGTTCGCCATTTACAAGAAAGTTCTCAAAGGCTTTCACAGGTAATGAGCAACACGTGATGTTTAGTACAATTTCTTCTCATTCGTCGAGTGCGATTAAACTTAAAGTGACGAAGGTTTAAGGTTTAATGAAAACGTTCTTGAGTTTCATAGTATTGTTGTAGGGGGGCTTAAATTGTGTTGAGTGAGATCACGTGACGTCACAGTCTCGGGGTATTAACGTTGTCTTTGTTGTAGGTGGGATATGGTAATTAAAGTGTTTTACATAATATTATTACACGGGACACCGGTAATGGCCGAGATGATTAAATAATGTCTAGAGTTGTCATGTTATGATACTGTTTATAGAAGAAAAGTGCAAGGTTTAAGTACATATATTAAATGATTCATTTTTATTTTTTTTATGTGTTTATGTACTTCAAGTACTGTTAGTATATTTACTGCCTGCCGCATCCGCTTAAATTGTATGCCACCTTAAGATGTAAGGTATAGACAGGTTGTATTTTTTTTTATCTTTTTATTATACAATTTAATTGTTTCATTTTCTGCCTTAATTTTAAAAAGTAGTTTCAGAAATAGTTGCCGAAAACATCTCTAAATCATTTTAAAGGTTTCTTATCACTTTTTTCCTTAAGGTTTGTAGTAGACCGGAAGTCGTGAGAGCGGAAACGATCCATCCCGACTTCCGGTAACTTCTGGTGAATGGCGCCAGAGATTAGTGTCGCCATCTTGAAGCTTCCGCTTTTCATATGGAAATCGACTTTATAAACTTTGGACGAGTTATTGTTACGGTGAAGTGATGAATATGTTGTGTCGGACTTGATTTCGCGCATTTTGATGGTAATATGGCGATTAACGCTAGAACTACGAGACTTTGATTTGAGGGTAAGATCAGATTCTTATTCGGTTCAATTTTCAACAGTGCAGAGTCAAAAGCGTGACAAAATCCCACAATAGAGGCGGCAATTATAAAGGCTTCTATAACTAGAATCTTAGCTCTAATGACGTCTTTTTTGAAGACCCAAATAATGTACATCTCCCCTTAGTATTTCAAAAAGAAATTCATATTACAAACACACATTAATTCATACACATACAACATATTCATTGAGACTGATAGGAAAATCCTCCCATGTGTTGGAGGAACTTAACATTTGTGTTTTTTTCTAGGCCTACCAAAGTGATTTTATTTTGCTTTATGGAAAGAGTAAGTAGAATTTAAGAGTAGTGGTAACCAGACTCATGCAGAGAATACAGTATGGTGGCCCACACTATGGCGGTCTATTGAGATGCTTCTTCAGAGCCCCGCTTAAACGACCCGGGATCATAGTGGGTTGGAAACACGTGCGTTGGTAGTAAGTTCCAGGTTTTAACTAATTTTCACAGGAAAGAAGAGTCAAACCGTTTAGTTCGGATGTGTATTGCTACCATACTAAAATGATGACTAGTAAGGCCAGTACGTATTGTCCTGTAGACGAATGGAGAAGGTGGGACCAGTTGGGAGAGAAAAATGGAATACTCTGACGATAATTTCAGCATGATAAAGGCGAAAACACAAAATATAGTTTTCTTTTGACTGGCCTGCTAGAGGTCGAATTAGAAGATACGAGTAAATATTGACAAGAATTTGTATTTTATTTGATCTGGGTATAATTTATACTAATATAAATTCGAAAGTAACTTTGTCCGTCTGTTATGCTTTTATGGTTAAATCGCTACACCAATTTTGGAGGTACTTTGATTATTGAGGTAATACTGCAATAATTGACATACAGACGGGCAAAAGGTTTGATTGCTTATGAATTTTAACATGTAAAAGTGTATACGTATAAGTGTAGTTATCAACAGTAATTGGGTTCAGCAGTAAATAACTTCAGATCAGATGACCGTGTGTGAAATATATATAGTTACAATTGAGTATGCAAAGTACTCATAAACTATATCTTTCCCAAGACTAACGCTGTTTATTCGTACACTACAATTACCCATACACCTTCAAATCTTTTAACCTAATGTCTTCTAGTAGCTTCACTACCTGGATTAGATTAACGTCTGTCTTCGGCGTCCATTAGACGCCATTTATGGAGATTGCATCGCTCCCAACCCTCCTCTCCCCTTGCAACTTCCCTGTCTCGTCAGCTCTCATTAATCATCACGTGTCAGTCATGTGGACGTCATGTTGTGTGGGAAAATTTGTGTATCTATTTTGAATCTTAGCAGATAATGTTTTAGTATACTGAGAACCGCTGACAAAGAGAACATATATAAACTAACTACCGTTACAGTATCGGTGGAGCAGTGATAGTGTACGACTGCTATGCTTGAGGTCTTGGGTTCGATTCTGGGGCCGGATCAATGTGTTTGTATGATCTACAAATTTTTGTTTCGGAGCTTGAGCGTTTTCTTTGTATATCGTATATATTTACAAAAAAAAGTACGAGTACATATATATGTATTCATTTTAGTTGACGAGTAACCCATAGCACAAGCTCTGCTTAGTTTGGGACTAGATGACGTTGTGTGTTATTTGCCCGAAATATTATATTATTGTATATACATTTTGTTATTTTTTCAGACAAGGATAAAAGGTTTAATTAGTTTATAACGCATTTCATAGCTATTATGACAATATTATACTAATATTATAAAGTGGTAGAGTTTTTTGGTCGAACGTTCTAATCCAGCTTATCTCAGAAATGAATGATTCGAATTAAAAAATATTTTAGTATTTGATGTTTTATTGAATAAGACTACATGCATGTATAATCACGCTGTCACCAATAGCTTTCAATTAAAAGTGTTGCAAATAAAGCAGAAAATGTATTCCTTTTGATGTATGCAGGTAAAGTTACGCCGGTTAGCTATAAAATATTTTCAAATAACATAGTGAGTGATTTAATGGTCAGTCTAGTTAGGATAACATTCAAAAATTCTGAAATTCTGAAATAGCAGAAAATGTATTTCCAGTGGTAACAAAAATATTATTTAGAATTCAAACAATTCTAACTGCTCCGTCATTACGTTCAAAAAATCACAAGCAAGAAGTACCATTCAGACTGAAAAATGTGGCGAAAATTTCGCAAAGCAATACACGACATCGACTTACATCTTAAGAAACACTCGAAGGCACTTGAAACTAGACGAACAATGACCCTTCGCCGTTAAAGCCTCACAAAGGCTTTCGACCTCAATCCATTGTTGTCAATGAGCCGACAAAAACGCCTTTGTGTAATATTTTTAAAAATTTTGATATATGTGTTGATGACTAGTATAGATCAAGCGAGCATTTGATTGCAGAGTCGTAGATTCGATTTTCACCGCGAAATTTTTTTGTTATAGCAATGATATGTAGTATTTATGGAAGAGAGAAGAAAATTACTTTTCTTACGCAAAAATATTCATTCTGGATCTCTCACCAGTCATCTTGTTTGAAAAAAGATTTTTTGTTTAGTGTAATTAAACCTTATTGCAATTGACTTGCCAAAAAAATTGATGAAATTAAACAGTTAAGACACAATCACAAAAAAATTATAATTAAAAAAGTTAAGCTTTCAGATTCTAATTTCAGCAATACCAGTAGTAGCTGGAACAGGTAAACTTTTTAGAAGCTGTAGTTTAAAACTATGGAGCAGTTATATCGGTTTAGAAAACAATTTATCTCTAAATACGTTTTAGTAAGTATTTTTGCCGATAACATTAAAGTTATTAACAATGTAACATATTGCATGCTACATAATCAATACGCCTACACGGACTTACAGCTACGTTTTAGAACCTACGACGTAGCAATTCCCGTAGTAGGCTACGCCATTCGTGGCATTTAGTACGTCGTAGACAGCATTTACGGTTGAGTTAATCTGTTGCGCAGTAACCAGTGAGCTGGCACCACGTTGTCACTCGAGACATGATTGATTCTGCTTATTTAGTAATTTCGAGGATTGAAGACATTTTGCTAACGATAAACAACCAACATATATGTTTGTGTTTAACATATCATGTTTAACTAGAATCAAAAATGACGTAAGCGTAATGACTAAGGCGTACCTGCGTTCAAGTATCCGTAAGTTCCAACCCTTGCTAGTAAATTGTCAAAATGAACAGTTTTCTAACATTTAGTGTACCTGAAATCGTATAACAATACATTTTTTTTAAGTGAAACTTCTTTATCGGGGTTGGAAAAAAATTTAGTGCAACATTTTTTCGTTACGCGTCACATTTTTCCGTTACGCGCCATCTTTTTCTTATCCCTACCACGCGTGATTCGAAGTATACTTTCTCCAGCGGAGTAGGGATTGGTAAATGTCTCCAATGTATTTTACGGCCCGTTTTGAGTAGTTACATTTTTGAAATCCAGGTGGCGATTGCATCGACTTCGGACGGGTTTAAATTATTTTTTTGAAAAATAACATCATAAAGAAGTTTCACTTCTTACGAGTGTACGCTAGTACACGCACACATTTTTTTAATTGGAAAGTCAACTGCGTCAGAATTTGTGCCATTTGACGTTTTGTGGCTGAGGCAGTGACTTACCTGTTTTAATTTTAGTGGCTTTTTAAAAATAAACTATGGCAGGTCGTCTACGCTTTTAGATTTTTTTGCTGAATTTTTTAAGTGACTCATTAGCTCTTCTTTTGTTTTATAAAAATGATCAGTAACTTTTACCATCAAGCACACTACTCGCTAAAAGCAATACGAAACAATAATCTTATCCAGCTCAAAACAGCTCACATAGGGCTAAATCCAGCAATCCCGATAACTAAAACATGAAAATCCCTTAAAGTGTTAAATATTATCGACTTCTTTTCTATCACCTGACACAGCCTCGTTACGTCGCCAAAATACTTGACAAGATAATCTTCTCTGACACATTGCGGATATTTTTGCGCCTTCAATTCCCATAAGAGATCAATTTAGCCATCATTTTTCCGCGTCGATCAACTACTCGTCATTAAGGTGTTTTAACATCTGCGAAATTCCGTGGACCCCTGTCGTTCTAGATAATATATCACCGCCTTCGATTATTTGGGTCTGTGTGGGTGTTATGGAGATATGAAAGTATATATGTGACTTGGATGTGGTATTTTGAAAGATTTTTTGAAGAAGAAGATAGTCTATTGGTTTGCTCGTCGAAGTCAGCTTAAAGACTTCATGCAAATATCTCAAGTGATACAAGTATTATAATAGAATTAATTGATTAAAAATAGCTATGATTATGATCTACATATGTATATTATAGATTGTCTAAGTTTGGTTAAAATAATAGTTTTAAACTGATTCTTTCTTAGATTTTTAATTTTCTCATTATTTGAGACTAGAAGTTTAAAAACACTAGGTGTATTCAAGTTACAAGCAATCAGATGATAATGGAAATAGGATAAAAAGAAAAGAATATGGTAAAGAATAGATAAAAACGTTTAACATTGAGTGACGAGTAGCGAGTGTGTACATCATCAAATTATTCATGTTTGCGTTTTTATCTTTCCAAGTTTGTATTTAACATGTGTCGAAGTTAAACTTTTCAGTTCCATTGTGTGTCTGTTCATTACTTTACTCTATTGTTTTTAAAAACACGTATTTTATATAGTAATACGTATGTAATAAGTAAATCAATAATTAGTTAACAAATCCGCATTCTTCATGCATCTAAGTTCTGTAGCAAATACCTTCAGAATCGTGAGCAACCCCTGTCGGTTGAGACGTTTATATCCACGCTATTACATTTATTATTCTGGCATTCAGCATATAGGTGTTTTCCAAGAATTATTTGCTATTCTAAAACGGTCCTTACATACTTATTTTTTATTTATGATGGTAATTGCCTGTTAAGATCAATTGAACTGTATTGTACAGAAATTATCCAACATCAAACACAATTTCAATTCTGCGTAAATTAAGTCCTATCCCAATAAAAGTCGATATTATTTTTGGAATCTAATCGAACTTAAGGTATTTTGTCGTCTGTATATAACGATTTAAGTATAATATGAATCGTATCGTCTAAAGTTATACAGATGTAGAAGCGTGTGGTGTTTTCAGTTCGTTCGTGAGTAAAATATGTCTACATCATAGGCTTAAACGGTTTGATGACATCATAAACCGTGTCGTTATCAGGTATGCGTCTTACATAAACTGAGGAAACATACAGTACGTTTGATTTTAAACCTAAAATCCTTTAAAATAGAGTTCCAAACAGAAGAAGGACGGCTTACAAGTTTGAGTAATGTTCATAAAAGCTCAGCAGGATGCTTTAAAGGCTGGTCACGATTTTAGAATATTAAGTAAAGCGTGTTATGTTGCTATGGATTTGTAGAACAGATGTTCAGTTCAGTTCATTTTTGTTTAAGATATATCCGGTATTATTTTTATGTTTTGATAACCCTAGCATGACACTTGAAGCATTAGGGTTGTCGATAGTGTATATTTAGTGACAAATATCTTAAGTATGGAATAGAGTCGTAACGTCGTCTGCTACCGACATTTTACTTGGTGACCGTTAAATTGATCACTCAGCATATTTCCTTCTTTCCTTTATGTAAATCTCCTAATCCTGGCGTAAATCTCTGATATTTCATGGGCAAATAACAGGTGGGGTTATACTTATATTCACTAAAAATACCGGCAAGTTACGCGAAGCTTTTTATTGTTTAACATTTTAAATTATCATTTTTGAATATATTTTGAATATAGTTTTGAATTGAATTTGTTAAAACAAAAACTACAATGTCACTAATGTAATGTAGTATTGTGAGTCTTACTTATACATGTAATAAAAATAATTGTAGTTTTTCATTTTATATATTTGAACTACACAAATTAATCGATTTATTTACGCTAAAAACTTATGCCATATGTAAAACTCACTTTTCATACATGTGAAGTTCAAGGTAGCCACCCTGGAATGCAGGTTAACCATTTCTTATTCCTTAATAATGGCTATTCGTTTTTTCTTTTATAGCTCATTTGAAAATATAGTGATAAGTCAGAAATCTAAAATCATAGTTGAAAGCTTAACAGTTACTGCACAACAATTATGAATATATATATATATATTTAAATCGGCATTAAAACCGTCTCGTGATGATATTACGCATTTAAGAATACTCGATTAGGTCACATTGTACGTGGTTTTAGATTGACTACTAATTATCTTTTCAATAAATAATAAGTATTTTGTTTAAAGGACACAACACCTATATATTATTTGTGTTTATAACCACTCAAGCAGAAAAAGATTATTTCAATAAAAGTGGCTTCTTGAGAAATAAGAAAAGTAGTAAAACGCATATTGTTCTTGCGGTGTGTTCGTCATAAAAGTTGAAAAATAAACAGAGTACTGAGTAGCTTATTTACCATTTAGATAGATGTCATAAAATCGCTTACACTCGATCCCCACCCACATATTTATGTAAAAGGTTTATGATTCAATCCAGTGAGTTACGTTTGTTATTATGCGTTTCGTTTTTATGTCACTTTCATTTGGCGACCGGCACGAAATCAACTATTTTCGGCTGATCGTAAAACGGAACAGAACGTTCGGTGTCACATTGAATTTTATGTAAATTAAGGCATCTATTTAGAATATTGTATGGTTTGTGACCTTTTTACACACTGTTATGTGACCTTTAAGATTTATTGACAAGTAAACAAGATTTTCTTTAGTGTTGTGTATACGTTTTGTTAAGTTTCCCTTCCCTCTAGGGATAACTTTGTATAGACTTTAAGTTATGTGAGGTAGAGTACGATTTATAGTTAAAATTTAATATTTCTGGTTCTAAATTATAAACCTAATTCAAATTAGTCGACTTATTCTAATGATGTTACTAGCTCATATAATTGTAATTCAAGAGACGAAAAAACGACAAAGCAAAGCCTCGAAATCACCACTTCATCAGTTCTAAAGCCTCACCTATATCGTGATCGAAACAATAAATCGAGTATTCGTCAAAATTCGTTGCGATTTGGTGCGATTAACTCATAAATGAAACTAGGAGCCACCTCCTACTGCCTGGCGGCACGCCATCTTGATATTAAATCTCAATTGTTGAGCTGTTTGAAGGTGAAGTGGAGAATAATGATACCTGTGCCTTGAAGTTTCGTAACTCGACTCATTACAAGTGTATAGAACCTAGTGAAATTATATGGTTTAAAATGTCGTGTTTCGAAGTTTTGCAAATACGTTTTGAACTGTTAGTTTCAAAGATCAAGTACGAACAATAATGATGAAAAGTTCAGGGTTAATTAAATTAGAAATGGTGAGGAGTAAACACTGAAAGGTTTCAATTTTATCATTTAATTTAACTTTACTTAGAGCCTGCTGATAATTCAAAGATAATTCAATTCAATTAAAATTGTTATAATTAATTTTGCTACGAAACCTACAAACTTTTTCGACTGCCTCGGTGGTACAGTGGTAACGTATCCGACTGCTATGCTGAGGTCTCAGGTTCGATGCTTAAGTCGGACCAAATGTTTGTATGATCTGGTAATATTTGTTTCGGAGTTTGGATGTTTTCTATGTACAATATGTATGTATTTATACCAGTTGTCTAGTACCCATTGCACAAGTTCTGTTTAGTTTGGAACTATATGGCGTATGAGTGTGAGATTTCCAAAATAAAAAAAAACTTAATCGTAAACTTACTTTACAGAATAATGAATACATTTCATGAGTGTGGTAAAAACCGTAAAAAAATATATTTAAGTAATACAACAGCCAAAAAAGCATACACATCATTATTTTAGAGCATGTATGTATTTATGTAACACTAGAAGTACGAATACATTTTAAATGCATGCACTCCTTGTAGAACTTCAGTGCACATTAAAAGAGACAAACATATATCCCTATCCTTTTCTCGCAGCAAATCATAGCTCAGTATAAACCATTTGGCAAGATTTACGTTCCAAAGGTTTATCACATTGACCACTACATTTAAGGGTTTTGGAGATAAAATTTAATTCAGCCCGACCACGAATAATTTACATGGCTGTAAGAGACTGTGATTTATGTATATTTTAAGCATTTCTCTTTAATAAAACACTCGTAATTGAGAAGAGTAGCAGTGAGGTGTTTTAAACCTTTACATCTCGACTTGTACGAATATATTTGTAGGGAAAATATTATATCTGTATAGTTAAGATTTTCAGTCAACTTCCAAATTAACTACTTAATTTTATTAATTAAGATAAGGTACAGCATAAATTAGTTTTCTTTAGAGTTTATTTGGATACGATAGTAGTTCTATGAAATTTTAAAAATATGTTTTTTTTGTTTCTATGCTTTCACATTTAACTACAGAACCCATTTTTAGGGGTAAAGAAATAAATTTCGAATAACGAAACAGTAGCATTCGCCAGGGTTGGACAAAATGGTTTTTATGCTTAAGAATACTGTACTATTATTACATATGTTATAGTTAATCAGAAATAAACTCAATAAAAGGGTGTCAAATAACCCATATTCACGATCTGATCTATCACTGACATAAAATAATTCGTTAACTCGTGCAGTCTTAACAGAAAGCACATGATAGATTATTGCTTTTAAAAAGTTTCTCTTAATAGAATAAATAAAAATTTTGCTAGATACTATTTATTTTCTATACTCTATAATCAATTTGTACGATTTGATATATCGGTCAACATTCCAATGTACTCGTCGATAGTATATTACAATGTGGGTTAGCTCTAACGTTGTGATGTAAAAAGACGTGCCAGCATCTCATCTGTTTTAACAAGTCTACATTTCCTGGCGTTCTTAAATCAACATACTGAGTTTTTCCTTATTAAAATCATGCGACAAGAGAAAATTTTCCATTGAAGCTTATGAAAGATAAATAGAGAAACGAGG
This sequence comes from Hypercompe scribonia, assembly GCA_949316085.1. Lineage (NCBI taxonomy): Eukaryota > Metazoa > Arthropoda > Insecta > Lepidoptera > Erebidae > Hypercompe > Hypercompe scribonia. The sequence goes on along the minus strand of OX438972.1, from coordinate 4,224,391 downwards.
AAAAATGTCGTCTTCTCAGAGAATTCTAATTAATGTTATACATCAGGAGAGTTTTGCCTTGATGTCACAATTGTGATGTTTCAGTACGGTGGATATAATTTTATAATTTTCTGAGATAATTTGTACTAGTAAAATACTATGTAAGCATATTATCTCAGAGTGTAAGTAATGCTTTGACATACATTTCTGCTATCACCACTCTACTGTATTCTTGTATACTTAACTATGATCTCTTGTCGCTAAACTGTTAAAGTATGCTTTACCTTATTTGATTTTGACTAAGAGAAATAGAAGTATGAGAAAATATTAAATTTAATAATATATATTGAGTTTTTTTTGGTGGTTATTTGGTGAATGTTTGTGAATTTCTAAGAAGCTATTATGCTTCGAATATAGCAACAAACAGGACAAAAAGTTGCAATTATGACTCTTTTCTTGAATTGCCTTTGCTGTTTGGCTTTAAATTTGGTCTTTGTCTTTAAATTTTATTATATCTTCTTAAATTTATTTCTTCTTATCTGGCCAGTGTGGTATAGTAAGCTAAAACCTCTTTTCTAAGGAGAGACCTATGTCCTGCAGTGGCCTATGAAAGGTTGTTGATGTGATGATGAATAAAACGTTCTTTGGGATATTTCATCAAGTCATTTCTCAAAATAAATTGGGAATCAGTAACCAAAGAAGTCATTACTTAAATGTAATAAATTCAATAAATATTATATTACCTAACTTAAATCATTTACGGACACAACTACATATGCAGACATGTTAAACATGTTTAAAGTTGACGTCGAGCCACAAGATAAGGACGGTTCCTGTATAATCTCGGATAAATGGCAACCCTACCTCCATAATTCGTTTATGTAGTTTAGACAGATTACTTCGGGGTGGAAGTAAAGAGATTTGTTCAAGACGAAGCTGATGTATTACGCACAATAATATCATTAACATGTCTCCTCCTTGTAACTTTCGAGTTGAGCGTAACATGTTAGCATTGAAGTGCTCTGTATTTACTTTAACCATGTTATAAATTGTTTATTTAGAAGAGTTTATAATTATATTTACGTGAATTATCGTCCTCACGATAAGTATTAAGTATGTGGCGAATTATACGTACAGTGCAAGAAAAACGTCCTACAGCGTCATCTAACGAAAGGATATCGAACTACGTTGTAACTGCTGATCCTGTATTACGCTATAGAGAAGTCATAAGTTTGAAATGTCTGATATTTCGAACAATTGTCCATTGCCATGGCCAGATACTGATAGGTACATTGTGCCTTCTAAAGATTTTTGTAAGCATCAGATAATTCAAAGGTAAACCAACAATAACTTTACAATTATTATTAAATAACATTAACAATAAAAGGAATAATAACATTACAGTTATTATTCATTGTTTAAAAGTAAAAGTACTTGTCTAGATGCCATTATCTTTTCTGGACTTTGGCACTACTATAATATTGTATGTATAAATAAATGTGAATATTAAATATTTTTATGTTTAAAATTAGTTCTTGAAAGTCACGTTGACATATATATATAAAGTCACTTAAGATGAATTAATGTGATTTATTTAATTGAAAATATTTTAAAATATTAAAAAAGTTTTAAGTTTTATCTTTCTTTTATTATCAAAGGGAAGGTATATATACTTATAAAGGAACGTTTACGAGGAATAATAAAACCAAAAAAAAAATATGTTGTCTACGATATAAATTAAACCACAAAACCCAAAGGGAATCAAATCACACACACTTAATCGCTAATCGTTCACTTAGTAACCTCGAACACGCAAAATCAATTAATCGAATTAAAACACGAGCTAATTAATAAACCACATCGCAATCACTCGATTATTTAAATGAACCAACCCCTAGCCGCAGCCTATTGAATTGAAATAGGAAACGACGAATTCAGTACGAGTTTAAAAAACTAATATCGTCCTTCACTCTATTTTTTCTTCGGAAAAAATCAGAAGCAGGTTTAATAAAGCGGACGGAGTTAGGAAGATGGGTGTGCATTGAATGAAATATTTAAGTTTATTTAGATGAGTTATGGGGCGGATCAATTCATAAGCTCAAGCGATAGCGTTTTAAAAAACAGTTACGTAATAAAAATTGTAACACGAAAGTTGTTAAATGAAGTCGGTAGGTACCTAATAATTTAATAAGCACAGGAGTATCAGTCAAGATTGAGAAGCCTCATTGGCATCATGGCACATCAGCTAATTCATTATTCTGGATAAGATGAAAAAACAAGTTAATAGGATCAAGGCAGCCCTTTCACCGCAGGACGTCTAAGATACTAGTTATTTAATTTATAACGATTGAAAACGTCCACCTTTCTTGACTTGCACCCTTAAAAGGGTTGCTAAACCTGACAGCACCAGCATGAGGAACAAGTAATTAAATATTTCATCTGATTAACAACACAAAGGACGTTATAGGGCTTTAAGGCCCTCGCGGGTATTACTTTTAATTTCTTCTTAAGAATCCCCAAGATTTGCGAGTGACGGCCAGAAAAAAATAGAGATTGAAAGTCAGGAAGGGTCGGAAATGGACCAGTTTGAGTTATTACGCTAAATATTAATCGGTTTTGTCGTTTACGGTTTTTCATTTGGAATAAAAACGTTGTTCAGCGCCATTTGGGGGAGAATATTTTTGCAATTATATAAAATAAATCTATAACATAAAAATATAGCCTAATCTTTTTGGGCAAAATAACATTTCTACAAAACAAACATTACTTTTATAAATATACTTTTTCAGGCTATTCTGGCATCCTTTTGACACCTTTTTACGATCTACGTTTAAAACTTTCAGTTTTAAAACAGTGGATAACATTGTCTACGACGAAACAAAAAATACGTCACTTACAAAGCGCAGATTAACATTTTTACTGTTAATAAATTTATACAAAGAAACTTAAGAATTTCATTTAGCCGTAATGAAAGGGTGGACAAAGAACTTCGTATAGCTTAAAGTCCCAAGTTTGAGTCTCAAGAAGTTTAATTACAACACTTCTAGTTGTATCGTTGTAGTAGGCCGAGATAATTTCTTACAGCCTATTTAGCTTCAGGAAGGGTTGCAGTAGCGTAGAGGGTTCATATTTAAGACGGAATTACGGATAAAATCCTTGATGAAAATTTTGGGATACAAGCCGGCTGTGGTTGAAATATTTAATAAAGTTTTAAGTAGAACTCTTGCACGTGGAAATTTTCAAGCTACATTATTATTTATAGTGTGTCTAATTTATGTAAAAAGCAACGTTCAAAAAATAGCCTGAGACAAAAATTAAATTAACTTTTAATATTTTCACAGAACCAAAATACCAGTTAAGGCTATTTCATGCGGTTTTGCTTGCTTTGATTTTGTCTTACTTATCGTTTCCTCGATAATAAGTAACCACTTATCTGGTGCCTTTCATATAGAAACTGAGAACAAATATTTACGCATCATTCGTCACAAACTTTCAAGATAATAATATAAATAGTAAACATATCCTAAAACATCTAGGTTTCACCAAAACTTATAATAAAAATAGATACTCACCCCTAATCTAAGAATGATCAATTACAAAATTAACTGCTCAGCATTTGATCAAAATTAGTAGAAAAATGACTAAGATTTTATAACTAAATGAATGTGTCCATCATTAACATACGTACTTTAAAATAAAGACAAAAGCTGTTTTAAATGTTTAAATTAAGAATAATTTTCAAACATTCACATACTATACACACCCTACTTAAAATATGAGGTCCATATTTAATCAGGGCAAGCTAGCCTTATAAATCTTCTCGCAAATTGTGAAGGATCCTTCATCTTGTATGATTTTATGTGTTCCCTAGCACGTTAGTGAAGGGATGCTGTGTAAGATGAGAGGGTTAAACAGCGTAATGAAGTTCCATTGATAACATCTGGTAGGAACCTGCTACATGTTTTGCTGTTTTGATTGATGGCAGTATGTAAACCGCTCAACTTAAACCACTGGGGCAACAAACTTTAAATTTAACAAGAATAAATACGAAATAAGAAAATGTTCGAAGGTAAAATGTCAATCCAAAGGAGGTAAAATAGGAGATGAATGATTGTATGAAAATTCATCAATTTCAATTATTTGAAAACAGAAACATCAATTCATCATTTTCAATATTAATTAAAAATTATAAAATATTAATAGATGTTAAGTCCTCAAGCAGGGCGTGAAAAAGTATCTCTCTGGACTGTCATAGTATGGGTCACCATATACTGCATTGTTTGCATTCGCAATGAATCTGTTGATCACGACTCTCGGATTCCATTCATGTTTTCCAACAAGCACAGTAGTCATTTTGTCAGGTTCATAAAAAAAATACAAAATGATAAAAAAACTGATTCTCGAGTTCAAAGGCTATTTAGCAAATACTATAGGCTAGATAACACCTTAGTCAAATTAGTTACTTTTTATCATCTGTCAAAACGACAATTTTGTATAAAAAATGTGCTAAATACCAAATTGTGACGTCACTGTTTTAGTCTACTCAATTGAACAATAGGAAATATATTACTATATATTTGATTAAAATTCGTAATAATAATAAAAAGCTATCTTAATTGTATTTTCCGAGATGTTTCGCGATATTGGTTTTAATGAAGTGGACATTGGTATTTATTTACGATACAGACATCTACCCAATTGTCACAATAGATTTTAATGTATCATATACCAAAACAATTGTACAAACCTTAAAGTCTTAAAAACCATTGTTTTTAAGGTCCCGATAATGATGAAATGTTTGACGTTTACTGTCATTTGTGTTTTTTAAAGTCTTAGATCTGTATAACTTTATACATACCGCGATATCATAAATAACTAATTGGTTTTTACTATGAATTTGTATTTCACTATGAATATCGGCAGTACCTGAAACAAACCACGAAAAAATACGTCAGTAACATTAAAGGATCCATTTATATTACAAAAATCTTTGTTCAAATGTGTTGTTTTTGATTTTAAAAAGTTTAATTACTCTATGTTTATATGGAGAAAAGAACAAAACAATATAGAACATAGAATGTATTTAAAATTAGACTATATTATCATTTCGTCAACGTCAAGTCATTAGCAGTCCACTAATAAATACAGGCACCTTCTTAGCAAGGAGGTTTACTATATACTATAGTCTATTTATTGAAGAGTTATTATGGCCAGAAGGATATAATTTAATTCCTTTTTCATATTCAATTAACAACCGAGTTTTACATTTTGTACATAAATAAACTGTCGAAGTAAAAATACACGTTCAATAAAGCCGGGTGCCATGTTTAAAGGAAAATTGGCCAATATAAAATGACCTTTTTCCAGTCTCCAAAACTTTGCGCCCCGGGAAAATTACTCAGAATTCGGGAGGTCAGTGTGGATTGGTTGTCACCTGAACAGTTATTATAAATTCGATTGACTCCCGTTTGATTTCACACAAATGTCGGATAATTTTCTATTCGGAGCACAGAAAGCGATGAGGGGAAGGAAATTAAATTTCTTTAAAGAAGCTTAAATACTTTTTAAATTCAATCTTCTGTTTTAGAGACTTCCTTTATAAATCTATTTCTTTTAAATAGGCAAACTCTTAGTTTCTCTAACAGTGATATTGTTATCGTTAAATAATAATTTAGAATGGGGTAATTTCCAAAAACGGTTGTTGACGATGTTTTGACGTGTACTGCTTAGATTTCAAAGCATAAAATACGCACTGCTGGACATAAATATTTAAAAAAAAACAAAATATAACAAAAACTTAATTTTACGTTTATACTCCTAGCCGACATCGGCCGCGGCGGCCAGTCTAAACAGAGGCTAGGAAACTACGCATGAGATGTCATACTGTATAAGTGTGTACGCAAACACATGTGCACATTCTGGTTCCTTACTTTCAATATGTGATGGGATGGCTGTCCGACACGACCGGAGAAGATTCAGGCATTGGACCTACGTCTTTACGTGCCCGGGCACGGGCGTTAAGACCCCAACTTCTAGTGTTACCATATTTTATAAACAAATCGGGAATATGAAATGCTATTCAACGTGAATATTACATTATTCTACAAATCCCAATTTTCTACTTACATTAAATTAGAAGCCCCTTTTTACTGAACAATTTCCTCCATTTAAAGCTAATAAAGTATTGGAAAGCATCCTTATTAAATTATAAAAAACGGAAGCAGTTTTATATCTATACTGTTTACCATCCCCCCTTGAAGAGGGTGGCCCATGGGAAATAATTACTTTATAAAGTTTCCTATTAAAATTCAGTTTATTTTGCCATTAAGCTATTTGACGAGGAATAAACCGTTTTGCCTAAATATTAAGATTATGCTGTACATTTAAACAAGTTTTGTGATTTTGCGCATGGTACAAGTTTCTGTGGTTAATAAATTCGTATTATGTGTTTACGATATCTTTTTTTTTTGTCACTTATTTAAGACTAAACTTATTTTATTTCGGTCAATTTGTGTGATAAATAAACGTTAAGAGTCATACTATATTGTTACGTTATTATGAAGAATTCTTATTCTACTTTTGTAGACAAAAAATACCTCTGAAGTTTAACTTAGGAAATTGATAGAACATTTAAGTTTTTCTATATATATTCACAGAAAATCAGAATTGTTAAATTGACATCATCATCTAACAGTCCCCTGCTAGACATAGGTATTTCCTTTGAAAAGAGGTTTTGGTCTACTAGAGCATGCTGGCTCAACGGGTTGGTATAAATTTCGTATCAAGTTTTCCCCCTCTTTGCGTGGTTTGCTCCTCTAGTCGCCTCTTAGGACACCCATGAGATAAATAGAGTTGCGACACTCGGTATTCTTCATCTGCCACCATAAGGACATAGTTAATTTTTTAAATTGACATGAAAACCATTGACAAAAAAATCATTTGCAATCATGTTTATGATTTATATCCTGTTGTCGTTAAATCATACTAATATTATAAATGCGAATTTAAGTTTGTTTGTTACGGTTTCACGCAAAAACTACTAGACCGATCATCATGAAATTTTGTACACATGTTCTTGGAGGTGTTAGAAGTAACATAGGATACTTTTTATTTTAAAAAAAAAATATTTATTTAAAATGATCTGTTACGAAACTTAATGTAGTGGACCAAATTCCAAATTGCAAAACCGCAGGCAAAATCTAATTCTTATATAAAGCTCAATCTCTACTAAAACTAACGTGTAATACTGCGCCGAATTTTTTCAATATAAATACATAAATCAATTTTTGTACGTTGAATACTTAATACACATTGTTAAAAAGAGAAATAGTTTTATTTTCCCCCGTAAAATATACAACCTTTTTTAGCCATGATACGGTTGCTTGATTTTCTGCAAACAGATTTATTAAGTGTATAACTTGGGCCCTCACCTGATTCTCTGGGGAGATTAGCAGCTTATTTAGTCTTATTTCAATATTCATAGCTTGCTTACACAACTTCGCTAAGAATGTTTGACTTGAAAACTATGTCAGCAGGAATTTGCTTTCGTCTTAAGTAATTTTGTAATTTGTATCCATCGCGAGGGGCTTCTGATTTAACTTCCCTAATAAATGAAATTTATCAAAAGAATCTATTGATGCTTTATACGAGGGCAATAATATATAATCTATCTTGATTTATTTGCTTTGATGAAGACTGTTTAAACTCAAAAGTCTGTTCAGTTTTTTTCGTTCGGACTTGATGTATTCCTGTATCGCGCTGGACTTTACAAACATACAATCAAAGGCCACAAAGAACACTCTGACTCAGAACAACAATCCATGGATCGCACAAACTGTTGTTCCGTGTGGGGTTTGAACCCACTACACTTACCGCAGTAAAAAGCAGCTGGGCGACCGCTTAAACCACTACGCCATATGCGTAATTAGTTGAATGAGGACAATTGTATGTTAACTTTAAAAATTTTGGTGTACTAACATTAGCTGCTAGCCTAAAAATAAGTATAACATAAGTGGAATACAACAACTAACGCAATTCTTGGATTCTATTCATGCTTTCCATCAAATAAAGTAGAGTCAGTTTGGCAGACTCTTAAAATAAACAAAAAATAACAACCCGTGGATGTCCAGGAAACTCCGGTAGGCTTTAGCCATCTATGGCAGTCACCATTGCGTGCAAAAAGTTTTGCCCTTTTTCTGATTTAAACAGGACACGAAATGTATGATATTAAATTCAATAAAAATTAAACCTTTAGTTTTTGAACGTGCTTAATGAAGAATTAAAGTCAAATTTTACTTCATAAATTTATTTAGTCTATGTCACACTTAACAAAGACAAAGTAAAAGGTCTACTTTAATAATATACCTCTGCTTTGTAATGCATTCAAATTGAAATGGGTTGCCAGACTAATCTATCCAATTAAAAAATATTAAGTCACAGCAAATGAATAGACTGACGTTTAGAACGTAATTAGTCAACCCTTCCAGTGTCTGTCTGTCACAATTATAACCCTTCCTCGAAGCGTGTGACAAGCGCAAGTCTACGTGAGCCACATTAATTATAGTAAAAAAATGTAGAGGTTATATCTTTTCCTCGGAGAATTCATTTTATGTTCTTGAATTTGCTGAAATAGATTTTGGGGTATTTGAAATAAGAAATCTTTCAATGGCAAGTTAACACGTTAACTAATACTTGTAAGTTTCTCCGCTCGTATATTTTGCATGTTTCTTATAATTCCTAAAACTGAATAAATAGTAATTTCGAAATGTGTATAATTTGACTTAGTTCTAAGGGGAGGATTGACATGTCAACTGCTTGTTGTTATCTTTCCCAGAAAAAGTTTTCAGAAGACACTTCTTCCTAAACCAACTGTATGGATCTGATTTCAAAAACATCAAGATATGACTGCACGATTGGCCTAGTGGTTTAAATGGTCGCCACGTCACTTTCCATTTCGCTGAGTGTTGGGCGTTCAAATTCCATATGGGACCACACTGTGTGATCCACAAATTGTTGTTCTGAGTCTGGGTGTTCTTTGTGTCCTTTTCTTGTATGTTTGTAAAATCTCCCGCGGCATAGGATTTATTTCTAATGCGGGCATTATCTTTTTCTAAAAACACTTTAAAAATGTTTTTGCGTTTAGCATGAGATAACAAAGGCTTCGGTGTATTATCACATGGATATTAAACAATTCAAACTCATGTTATTAAAGCATACCATGACTACAATTTATCGGAAATTATTTATTGTAGCTTAGATTGGACACATACAGATGTTAAAAGAATTTAACACTTCTTATTTTAGTTTAATATTAATCTAATATTGACCTAGAAGATGTTTGGTATTAATATGTTAAAGTAAGTCTTAAAGTTTTAGAATTCACATAAAATTATTTTCAATAAAAATGACCAACCTAAAGCGACAGCATCCGTGCTGTCGTGTTTCGTTGGTAAGTGCGAGATCGTACCCAAGCGGGACGTGAAATAGCATCTCACTGGGCCGCCATAGTGTGGGTCACTACACTGCATTGTTTGCGTTTTCAATAAGTATGGTGACCACAACTCTTGGCTTCTACTTATATTTTCCATCAGGCAGAGTAGAGTCACTTTGGCAGGTTCTTAATATAGAAAAAAAAAGTAAATTTAAGTGTACGAATTTCTGTATAGGCAAACATAACAATCAAGAAAAAGCCGCAACAACAAACTCAGGGATACGGTGATTAAATATAAAGACCGTTGTCCCAACGATACATTGAAAATCTCGGTCCATAATACAGGCGTTAAAACTCCCCTAGGTCTAAACAAAACCCTTTAGAAATTCTTAGAGCAGCTATCTTAAAAGCAGGCAATATAATTTCATGCATCCTGATTCAAAATACCGTCCCTCAAGAGATCCCCTAAACGTAATATCACATTAGGGTGGTAATTATACTCATATTTGTGTTCTGTGCTCACTGAGGGGATCTTACAAAATAGCCGAGAAAAGGCTTTCGTTTGTGACCTTTCAATGGCCATTTTGTATGAAATATATCATATGATTAATTTTGCTTAGTTCAGTTAAAGAATTCTTGAATTAAGTTTGTGATGTGTTAGAGTGGGACAGAGCTAACAGGAAAATCTGTAACACTTTTTAGGTATGGAGTTTTGAGATGCTGCAAAGAAAATCTCTGTGAAAATGAGAACTTGGTTCTATCAAAAGATAAACTTTTATGCTATTGGGAAGAGTGACTAATGTGAATTCGTTCTTCTCTAAATAGAAGGGTTTGACAGAGATAGAAGGAGTTTAACCTGGCAACTGTTTGTTAGGAATTGTTGGATACGTATTTATCGTCCTCACCTAGCTGCTTAGAACTGGTATCAAACACCGTAAGAATAAAGTCAGTTTATGCGTTATCTTGATTAGCTTGAAAAAATAGGGGCTGTACTGAGGCTTCAATTAACCTATAATTTGTATTCAAAGACCAGACCAAAGTGTTTTCTTTATTTACGCCTTTCATTTTTCATCTAAGTTACAACATTTTGGCCAGTAACCAAATTTCGCCCAATAAACGGAAAATAAGGAAATAGAACTACCGCATATGGCTGTTAGCAAAATAACAAAATGGCGGATATCTTGACTTCCTTATAAATAACGTAAATACTTTAAGCGGGAAAGAATAATGTTTGTTGGATAAACTACTTACTTACTGAAAGATACTAATGCGTACGCACCATGTTTATTTATTCACGTCTATTTTATTTATTTGGTGTTTATAACGGCTGTGGAGTAAACTGACGCTGTTGATAGACTGTATGAACTTAAGGTATTAGTTTTTTTTTATCAGTGTCTTAGCACTGACAAGTTCATCAGTAAAATACTTTAAACGCTTAAAGCATAAAATTAGGCGTTATTAAAACATGGTATAATCTTTGGATTCATCATCATCATCATCATCATCAGCCGGAAGACGTCCACTGCTGAACATAGGCCTCCCCACTAGAACGCCACGCCGTACGGCTGGACGCCAACTGCATCCATCGACTCGGACTATGTCGTCGGTCTATCTAGTGGGGGGCCTACCTACGCTTCGTCTTCCGGTACGTGGTCGCCACTCGAGAACCTTTCTTCCCCAACAGTTGTCGGTTCTACGAGCGATGTGGCCTGCCCATTGCCACTTGAACTTGCTTATCCGAAGAGCTATGTCGGTAACCTTAGTTTTCTTGCGGATATCCTCGTTCCGGATCTTATCTTATCTTTGGATTAGATATCAAAATTCTGATTTAAACTTCGAGAACATTTCTTTTTAGTCGCATTCTTGAATTACTAAAAGTTGTGTCTAAATTATTGGAATCCTCAGACAATTGACAATATTATGTTACCTGCACACTTGCTCACTATTGCTACAGTTTATTAGATAAACGTGGGAATTTACACTGAACATGTAGCTTAAACAGTTAGAAGTAGCATTTACACAGCTTGAACGAGGATAAACAACAAGCAATTATGACTATTTCGTGACCTGTTGCTCTACGATTAATAATCCTAATTGCTAGATAAAGGTCCTTTGTAAGCTATTTAACAGTCCACACTCAAATCGACTTTCTTCATGCTCAGAATGAGCCGCACATTTTATATGTAACATGTATTTCAAGGATTTTTACTGCAATACTGACTAAGATCGTGTCGTTAGCCTTTTGTAAACTGTAATACTGGATTCAGATCATTTTACGAAAAAAAATTTTGTCATAAAAGTAAGTAAAGTTTTCGATTAACACTTTTTCTTGTTTTCTTGTTATAAATAGCATCGCAATTAGACGTCTACGTCTATTACCTAGTTATTATTTATTTATTTATTATATTTTATTTGTTATTTATGACCAGTATGAGTATTGATAGGAGGAGACATGGTAAGGACATGGGACGTTTATATGCCTCCTTTGTAGACATACATTGCCTTTAGAGTAATTTATGTTTGTTTTACGATCCACTAAGGTAATGTCAAGCTCTTAAAGTCATTTAAGTATGCGGAAATGTTAAGTATGTTTTTGAATTATTGAAAATCGTTAATGGATTTTAATCTTCATTGCTTAACAAAAAGGACTCAAAATAACATTCAGAGAAATTTAAGAATAAAAGGAAATATGTATGTTATTGAATTATATAACAATTTGATAGAATACACATAGTACAAAGATAAAGTATTTAATTTAGGAATTGTTAAGCAATAAATAAAATTTAAAAACACGCTTTAATGATATGTCGAACTAAAAGTTGAAAAATAATTCTTAATATAGAGATATTAAAAATGTTTTTTTTAAGAACCTGTCAAAGTGTCTCTACTCTGCCTGATGGAAAACATGAATAGAAGCCAAGAGTTGTGGTCACCATACTCATTGCAAACGCAGACAATGCAGTATCGTGACCCACACTATGGCGGCCTAGTAAGATGCTTTCTCGCACCACGCTTTGGGACGTAAAAGGCATGACAGTCATCGTGGCATTGTATTGCACACTTTTATCATGACAACTGTCACCCTTACATCAATGGGCCTTCGGTCTAATAGTATCCGGTATAACATATAAATACATATACATATACATATACATCTAGTATTATTGTGAAAAAAACCTGAGGTGCTCAATAAATCAGTTTTTCAAAATATTTGATGGATACAGAACGTTCAAAAATGTCGAAATCGACTTATTATATTGTGATCGGTTCTTGATAAGTCTAGTAAGTTTAAATGAAATCTGATCGTTCCAAGCGGGTCAAAACAATTCAAAGGAGTCGATTACAAACAAATATACAGGTTAAGTCAATAAAAGCATGTCGAAATTAAATTACTGCTAATAACAGTAACAACTTAACATTCATAACTAAACATACATACATTATTATAGTCTGGTAATATTTATCGAATCCACGACCTTTGAAACAATAGCCAGGAACACTAACTACGAGACCACAAGGCCCGTCAAAACAAATTACATTTTGTTACGACTAGAGTTAAATTTAATTTTCTGAAGAAATTGAATCATGTATGCATAGAAAAACGTATACAAAAAAAAGGGAAATTATACAACATTATTCCCTCACTATAAATCGAAATCGGAAGGAGGGAGGCTCCACAAACATTCAATAACGTAATACCAGTTTGTAAGTAACAGACGGACAAACAGCTAGAACCCAATTAAATGGCTCCAAGTTGTGTGTATAGGACCTCTTTGATACAACCCGACGGATGTTTTATTTGTATGTGGATCTTATTTTCTGGATGTATGGGTGTATGCGTTTAACTGTAACCTACATATGTATGTGTGTATACAGGCAACTACGCTACTTAGAGAAGGGGCCAGAGAAAGATAGTCATTAGATTTAATTGTATTGTTACACAACAATGACTAGTATAAATTGAACTGGTTTCGTATAGACTTTTTTTTCTATATTAAGAGCCTGCCAAAGTGGCTCTACTCTGCCTGATGGAAAGCATGAATAGAATCCAAGAGTTGTGGTCACCATAGTCATTGCAAATGCAGACAATGCAGTATGGTGACCCACATTATGGCGGCCTTGTGAGATGCTTTTTCACACCCCGCTTGGGGACGTAAAAAGTATGACAGTCAATGTGACAGTGTAGGGTTTACACAGTTACCACGATAACTGTCACCCCTGCATCAATGGGCCTCCGGTCTCACACTCACCAACGAAACACGACAACACGGATGCTGGCGCTTTAGGTTGGTCTTCTGTGGGAAGGTAGTACTGACCCGATCGAGCCGGCCCGCTCGTACTGAAATCAACGTGGCTCTACTACCTAGAAGACTATGAGAAATGACAGGTTAACTTTTTTAATGGTGCCGCTTATTGATCGATCGCGTATTAGTATTTTATTTTTATATGTGATCTTTAAGTGGGAATTAAAACGATTTTTGATTATTATTAACACTTAACATAACTTATTAGGTTTCAAACCGTAACGATCAAATGTTTTGTTCTCTTATATGTTATTAGTGAATCTCTGATCGTATGTTTCATAAAAATATCGTTACTTTTGTTTTTAAATAGCGTCTATAGAAAGTATTTCTCTTCAAACTAAAGTAATTTTTTAATTGAAAGTTTGAGATCAAAAAAAAAATCGCACCTCTGTTTTATGTTTGAAAACGTTTCGAAATAATTCTCCTTTGGCCAGAAATAACACCGTTTGTTATCCTTGAGCGTCATTTTGATACACACAACTAGAATCCATCGTGCATGGCTGGCGGCGAGCAATATCCTGGAGCCTGTGAGGCTGCGAGACCTCTCAAAGCAAACAGTGGAGCGTCCGAGCGAGAAACACCCACCACATTATACTCGGGGTAAAGTTTGCGCGTTAGCTACTGATGACATTTTACTTAGAGACTGTTAAAATGGCGTACTGTTAATAAAATACAAGTTGATCATATAAACGGTGTTAAGATGGAAAAAGTGTTTAAAATTCTTGTCACAAGATAAATCGAACTGAGGCGTTTTTATGTAAATGTGTGAACATCTTTCGGTTTTAAACACTGACAACACATGTGATTTATGCGTTGCCAAATATGTTTTAACCGCGGAGTCTGTAAGATTCTAATAATGGGAAGAATGATACGTCTTTAGTAAATTACAGGACTCCCTAAACGTGTTATCCAGTAATAACTATAGTGTAAATCGTACCGTGTTTGGTTTCTTCATAATACATAATTCGCACTCAGGTTTTAAGTTCTCTAACTAAATAACATTTAAATTTATGAAATAAACTCAACAAACAGCAGTTTAACTTTTGGATTTTTAAAGTCAATAAAATATGTTCATTATTTTAAAGTTTAGTGTCCAATACTTAGTTTTACTTTATAAAAAAATGATTTAAACCACATCTTGAAACACTTAATTCAGAAGTATACATTTGTCACAGTGACTTTGAGTCACAGTGACTTTGACATCCTTACAAGGATGTCAAAGTCACTGTCCTATACGAGAATACTTTAGTCCAACATACAAGTTTAAGTGCAAATGTAACCCTCTGAAGCGTTTGAATTCAGCGATGTTTGGACAGGACCAATTAATAATTGAAATCGTTTTAAGTTTCTATTTGCTCATCGCTCTTTGCTATTTAAGGATTATTCAACACGAGAGATCTTTATTGGACTCGCTGCTATTGACAACGTTATTGTGTTCGACAGTAAGTTAAGAAATGGTAATATTTAATTTACTTTTATAAGTAATTAATAGAAAAAAAAACAATAATATATATATAAATATATTTTGCATCGTGTATCTGCAATCTGAATCATTGTTTGTTACTACAATTTTACTTTTTATTAAGATTTAAAATCAATTCATTATGACAAGTATGTACACGTGTAAAAAATATTAGCTTTGGTAATTAAAAAACGAAATTTTTCGTTTTTTCAAAGCGCATTTAGATTTCATAAAAGCTACTTAAGTTCAATGAGGAACGTCAGAAAATTAAAATGCTAAAAAGTTCTCTCCTACATGTTGAAGTTCTCAAGGCCCCATCCTTCACTGCAGGCGGATTCGTTTAAAAGTAATTTCGTATCTTTCTTTTGTATGGTTGGCGAAAATTTTATTAAAGTCGTACCGTGCTCGGTCTCTTCATAATACAGATTAAGATAAAAATTGAGATGACGTTCGGTCGTCGACGGCAGCGATATTTTTTTAATTTTCTCAAACAAGATCTCAAGATTCGATTACGATGTAGCGTCTTGCTGTTATTAAATTTTGTTTTGAACAGCGTGGGGTGTATTTGTTTATTACGTTTCAATACTTTGTGTATACTTGTGTGTACGATCATAAAGCCGGTTTTCGGACACTTCCTTTCGATTTAAATAAAACATTATTTTTCTGAAAATCCCTACGTGAAAATCTCCGTGTCATGACATGACACATAATCTTCCCATGAGTGTTGTAAGAGGCGATTAAGGGAACATAATATGCAAGAAAACATCACTGCAAAGAGAAGGAAAACTTGAAACAAACCCTACATCAACCCGTCTGGCCAGCTTGGAATAGTAGGCCAAAATCTCCTTGCTAAAGAATGTTCAGCAGTGGACTGTTAAGGTTGTTGATGATGATGATGATGACGCAAAATTCCAATAAAGCTTATGTTCCAAAAGCTTATAAAACGAGTAAACAAATAAAATTAACAGCAAACAGTATAGTAAACACCCGCTTGTTTACCACAAAATAATTGACCTCATTTACATAACAGGCACAGGCGATAAATAACTCAAATCTAATCATTTCATTGTAAGAAAAAATAAATCAAAAAGTAAACGGTAACGATAAAAATCAATTACGATTGTTCATAACTGTAACTGCTATATTTTAACATAAGAATTTGGGTAAAATGTACAAAGGAACAAAGTTTTTAACGATGAAACCGGAAACTTGGAAGCATCGTCAGTAATTGTTGATCCTGCAGCAGTTACAATCGCTCTCCATTACTAGAAAGAACATTAATATATTTTTTGTTCCTCTCCACTGGAATTTCAGCTCCTTTCTTTTAATTCTACCCCAGTTCCCTCCGTCTTTATGAAATAAGTTTTTTTCTAACAAGATTACGTTTTATGAGCAAAAAATTGAAGGATAACGAATTTAGAAGCGCCTATGCGGTGTTTCTTACTAGGTTGTACACTTTTTTATGTTTGACATGGATTCTCTTTAAACTTTTTAAGAGGGTGAGTTATTTACTCTTATTTGTCTTGTAAAAATGATACAGTGATGAAAAAGAATGATTTAAAGTCGGAGTATTGTTGACGTATACACTTTGGTACGCAGAAAATATTGTGTTTTCATCTTATTTGATGAATCTTGACATTGTTTTTTGTTGTTGGTCGAATTTCTTATTTGGGCTAACAATTTTTATGGTAGGTTTTTATTTCCTTCCATTCCTTTTAATTTTTGTCCGTCTATGGCGAAGCCGAAAGGAAAGGTAATGTTTTTTGGCAGTCTATGTATGCAGTTTTTATGCTGCGTAGCATGCACCGTAGTGCCGAAACTACTGAACTAATTGTAATGAATGAGATGTCAATAGATTTGTAATAGGGGCCTGAGTGACAATGTATAAACTCTTTATTAAAATTTTATATGATCGAATTTAAACCTCAGATTCTAACCTTAAAAAAATAAAGTGAGATAGTCATTATGTGTTTGATACCAAAACGAAGGTCTTGATGATCATATTTTACATATGTATATACATCATATTGTTTAAATAAAAATAAGGCCGCTGTCTCTCCCTTTTCTTAGAAATCGACGGTGTAGATATTGCATGGCTAGCATATATGCCCGATTGGGTAACGAAAAAGTGTTAAAAAAAAAATTAAAAAGCTATAACCCGACTACCTAATGTAAATGGGTGTGGGTGCCAGGAACACCTTCAGACATCGATTACGGCTCTACTATGACTATTTTTGTAGCTAGGCATTTTTGGATTTTTCTTGTTTCGTCCTTATTTACGAAGTTGTCATAAACTTTATTTTTTGTAAGACAGGAAAATTATTAAAAATAGGTGTCATTTTTCTGCATAAAATTTTTTCATAGACATATCAATATAACATAGACTGTTTGTATGTAGCATTATATTAGTAGCGGGTAACATTAACAGGTGTTTATATTTTAATATAATGTAGTTGGTAACCCTCGCCATAGTGTTATTTTAGTTTAAAAATTAGTAAGTTTCTAAGCATTCAGTGCTTGTAAAGGCAAATATATCTTTTACTTGAAAACTAAGTTATGATGATTCTGATCGGGTTATATTACATTTAAAAAAAAATAAGATGTAATATATGATATAATTATAAGTAACATCGCAATTGTCCCCAACAGAATATAAAATCAAATCAAACTGGCATCCAATCAATTGATGCATGCACCCTTTCATCTCCGCATATATTATTGTTCATACACACTAAACTCCACAATTTGACTAAACTATGAATCCGTCAACTATAATCTGGCTAACGGCACCTAGCGGGGGCTCGGCGTATTATCATATCGCATGAATATTGTATAAGACCGTGTGATTCAATTACAGAGTGGGTCGAACGCGGCGTCAGAAACGCGACTCACTGAATAATGTAAATTTTAAAATTGTACAATTTTATTTTTAATGACTTTTGAGATTGATTTCTGGGTTCGCACTTAGTTCAAGTTAATATTGTAATCTATATTAATATACGTTTTAAGTTTGTGAACGTATGTCCTACACTGAAATTTAACAGCTTTTTGTTACTCATAACTGTCATAATAGAAATAAATGCGAGAGACTTTACAAACATATGAATCGGACGCAACGAACACTCATAGTTAGAACAACTGTTTATTGATCACACAAAGTGTTGTCCCATGTAGGGATCGGACCCGTAATACTTCGGTGCAGTAGGAAGCGGCGAGGCGACCGCTTAAACCACTACGCTATCTGTGCATTTAGTCAAGGTTACGCCACGGTAGTGTTATATTCTTTTTTTTTTGTATATTAAAAACCTGCCATAGTGACTCTACTCTGCCTGATGGAAAGCATGAATCCCAGAGTTGTGGGCACTATACTCATTGCGAGTGCAGACAAAGCAGAATGGTGACCCACACTATGATGGCGTAGTGAGATGCTTTTTCACACCCCGCTTGGGGACGTAAAGGGCATGACAGTCATCATGACAGTGTAAGGTTTACACAGTTACCACGATAACTGTCACCCCTGCATCAATGGACCCCCGTTCTCGCACTCACCAACGAAACACGATAAAACGGATGCTGTCGCTTTAGGTTGGTCTTCTGTGGGAAGGTAGTACTGCCCCGGTCGAGCCGGCCCTCTCGTGCTGAAATCAGCATGGTTCTGCTACCTGATATTCTAGTAAGTTTATTAAATAATAGAATTAGTTGTTGTAGGTTGTAATGCAATCTGTACTTCTAAGTGCTTGTTGCGAAAGAATGATTTAAGGTAAGGACTTGGGACGAGCGGAGTACAAGAAATTAACTTTAAAGGTGGGACAAGAAGTGAGTGTACGAAAGGGTTTCTGGTGATATATATACGGATGAATTGGGGAGTGTAAAACAGGTACCTGTTTCTAAAACTGGCTGTTGTCGAAAAGTTGGACTAACTTATTGAATAAGTCTAATTGTTCAGTATTTTTTGAAACACTACATTAGTGTTTTAGTATAACTACTATATACTTTGTTTTGGCTGTTATATAAATATATAGTAAGAAATATGCTGTTATTTTATTTATCATCGTGCACACATATATGTATGTGCACATTATGTAAAAATGTATGAAAAATTATTCAACTCCGTCAAGTTATTTTCGTAAAAAGTCGGAAAAAGAGTTCGCAAAACGAACTCGGTACACACACGCACATAACATCTTCCACACATATTAAACAGTTATTTGTAACACATAAAGTTACTAATCACAATGATTTGTTTGATCATAAGATGGTTCATTCATTTCAATTTGTAGTTGTGTGGCTCAGAATAATAGAAGTGTAATTCCTTCTTATTGCTTCAAGAGTATCATAATACTTAACCACAAACAAACTGCCCTAATAAATTAGACACAGTACATAAATTGCATGATAAAACAAATGTATTCAACTTAGCCTGATAATAAGGAAGACTATACACGCATAAACGTATGTGAATTAAATAAAAGCACAAATGCATAGAAGTAGGTTGTCGTATGTGAGCGGCCTATCATTGCCATAGAACAATGAGCACAGAACGAATTGTGTATACTCATATAGGCTCAGTTTTATGCACGGAGATTTAGAGGCTTCAAGTCAAAGCATGAAGCAATTTTAAAAGCTTAGTAATTAGCGGTTATTGAAAGTAAGTAAAATACTTAAATTTACTATAAAATTTTATAGAGCAGTCATAATAGTTATCGAGTACATCAGTATTCTCGTTCTATTACAAGTGATCAAAGGTACAATAACGATATAGCAATATATAAATAATTAATGTTTCGTTAGTGAGTGCAAGACCGGAGGCCCATTGATGCAGGGGTGACAGTTATCGTGGTAACTGTGTGAGCCTTACACTGCTACGATGACTATCATGCCTTTTACGTCCTCAAGCGTGGCGTGAAAAAGCATCTCACTAGGCTGCCATAGTGTGGGTCACCACACTACATTGTCTAGATTTGCAATGAGTGTGGTGACCACAACTCTTTAGATTCCATTCATGCTTTCAATCAGGTAGAGTAGAGTCACTTTGGCAGGCTCTTAATATAGGAAAACAACAAAAATAGATTGCAATTATGTTAATATAATAATATTGTATCAAGACCATGACGAGCGAATTCATATACATAACTACAAGATAATACAAACAATTAATTGGAAAAATATTTAGGTTAAATTTGGTAACACAATGAAGGAACTTTATGTTGTGAGTAATACTTACAATGTTTTTCAATCTTAAGTTAAAAGAGAGTGAAAATTACCGCTTTTCCGCTTTCACGCATCAGCTTATGACTTTCACGTAATTCTGTTAAAGCCGTCGGTTGGCAGTAAATCAGTGCGCGGCGCCGGCGACCTCGCTTCTTATAATGTTTATTCATGAAATTGTTCATCTAGCGAAAGTGAATCTTTGTTTACTCGAACATGTACTTAGCTGCTGAACAAGAGAGATAGAGAAGAGCAGAGTTGAACACGTAGCTAAATAAAGAAAACGAGGAAAAATCAATCAAAATGAGCGAGAAATAATGAAACGTCGATTTAAAAGAGTTAATTATTTTTAATACGGTGATGCAAGTTAAACTTCTATAAAGTAAAGATAATAATGTAAGTTTTGTGTAGTCTTTATTGAAAAATAAGATATCTATCATTTTTACTGAATTTAGTCTCAGTTGGATCTGAAACCTTAAAGACGAAAAATTATAATTACTGACACAATTCTCATGTGGAGTTTTTAGGTACTTACTAAAGCTGCCTGAATTATTAAGGCAAATATTTTATAATAATCTATTTTTCTTTGACAATTATGACATTTTCCATAAACGTTTGTATAAAGATTTGGCCTGTTATAAAAGTAATCTGTCAAAATCCTTTGCAATGTTACGCATTACGGTAAAGAGTAAAAAAAAATGAAAAAAAAACAAAAGAAAACAGAGATGATGGTATGTACGTTACGATATAATATAAAATCAAATAATGCTTTATTCATATATATCTATATATATATACTTAAGACAACTCCCGCACTAGCAATAAATCCTGTCTCGCGGAGGACTTCACAAATATACATGAAACGGACTTAGGATAACAATTTGTAATTCACACAAAATTTTGTCCTATGTGGGATTTGAACCCACAACACTTAGCCCAATAGAACATGGTGTGGCGACCACTTAAGCCACTACGTCATGCGTGCGATTATTACTATTCATGAAAAAGGAGCTCATTAACCCAAACACGAATAAAAGAGTCTGAACATTTCGTGTTCCAAATGCACTGAAAAATACCAAACACAATGCACCAACTTGACCTATATGGGGAACAATTGTTGTTCTACTTTACCACATTTCAATGTAAAATATCTCCCAAGCAGAAGAATGAACGAAAAAATGCTTATGCAAAGTGTTATTATTTTTTTTTACAGTTGAGTAAGGCATTACGTAACGGATGTATAGGCTTTGGTGGCAGTGAAAGCAAACAGCGATTTGAATTTTCTCGGGTTTCAAAAAAATATAATAATGAAGCTTCATTATATAGTATATACCTTTATTATATTATATTGTATTTCTTCGTTAAATGTATTTATTTTTATTATTTTAAAAGTTAGTAAATATTCAAGTTTTTTATAGTTTTATGTACTCTACGCTGCAGCTTCGTTCGCTTTTCCTGATTAAAAATAACCCTTCTACTATGCCACACTATTATAAATTTTCATGAAAAATTTTACTTTGGTGGTTAGCCGTTCTAGCGTGATTAACAAGTATCCACATTACATTACTGTTAAGAAAATTCGATCTTAGTTGTGGACAAGAATAAAACAATATTATTCAGTATTCCATAAACGAAAAGATAGAAGGAAATAGAACGAACGTAATTAACCTTGATCATTGATGGAAATATCACAATCGGTAAGTCGAAGAAAAGGGCTCTTACAATATCAAATTTTCTGATGGCTAAACTTCGCACGGGAATTGCCTGTTTTAAAACTAAAGCTTTTCGAAACAAATTGTTGCAGCAAATCAAACTTAGAGCCACAATCATAATTAATGGCATTGGTACTATTTATGAAATATATTGTCTATGTTTCAAGAGTTTTTAAATAAAATTACCTTTCCGCTAGTACTGAGACCTGGCTCGTGGAAGTTTCGGCGGCATTAGCCGGATCTAAGAAATGGGTCACGCCAGGATTTGGCTCTCTCTTATTGCCAACTGATTTAAATATAACTGAGGATGGAGGGATGAACCTCTCGCTTTATTAGCTACTATGTACGCTGATATACTCGTATGTCTTTAATATTGATTTGATGGCTGTTTGTTTATTTAAGAAAGCTTTTTCACTTTCTTAAATAAAAGTTTAGTATATACGATTGTATAATCATTATTTACGGATAATTATCATCGTACTGTCGTACTAACATTACATTTTTCATTTCAGCAACGATTTAAGGCTACCATTTTATATGGTTTTACCACGTCTAATAGTAAATAGAAGAACTTTTGTGCAGAGGAAAAATTCTTGATTTCGCCGTACAGTTACATAAGCCACAGTTTTAATGATATTTTCTTTTTTTATTACTTTAAGAGCCTCCCAAAGTGACTCTACTCTGCTTGATGGAAAGTACAAATAGAATCCAAGAGTTATTTTTTTCAATTTCGTTTGATATTTTAGGAAGTTTAATTCATTAAGCAGGATACAGCAGAATTTGCTAGAAGCACCGCGCTGATTTCAGCATAACCGGGTCAGCTCGACCGGGGTAGTACCTCCCTCTCACAGAAGATCAACCTAAAGCTACAGCATCCGTGCTCTCCTATTTCTTTGGTGAGTGCGAGAATGGAGGTCCATTGATGCAATGGAGATAGTGTGGTAAGTGTGTACAATACAATACCACGAAGATTGTTATGCCTTTTAAGTCCCCAAGCGAGACGTGAAAAAGCATCTCACTATGCCGCCATAGTGTTAGTCACCATACTGCATTATTTACATTTGCAATGGGTATGATGACCATAACTCTTCGATTCGTTTCATGCTTTCTATCAGAGAGAGTAAAGTAACTATGGTGGTTCTAAACATATAAAAAAAATATATAGTGTAAAATGATTAAGCTGATTAAGCACTGTAGATCAAACATAGAAAGATCTTTTAGAGATTTGAACATATCATCCATAATTCAAGCCGCTGTTTCTTCGCAAATACTATCTTCCAAGCAGGTTGTTGTTAAATTAATAACCGACCCGTCTCAAGCAATTCAAAGGCCTCCAAATTTATCGAAACGCATCGCAAAACAAAATGGTTTCCTAAACACAAACGAACGGTTTATTTAACATGACGAATCGTTTCCATTGCTTATGAAATGAATATTCATTTGTTATTGTTTTTTGTCAGACGAGGGTACCTGACGGCTTTGGAATCTTAATGATAGCCCAATCTTCTGTATTGTAGAACAAACATCTTTGTTTGGAATTTGTAATGGAACCGGCAAATTTGAGCAGAAAGTTATTTTTAGATAGCGCGTAGCTGTTTTTAGCTACGAATATTGTTTTGGCAGCAATGCGGACGATTTGAGTGCCGAATAATAAGTATTATGTTATTTTTTGTTTGTTGTACTTAAAATCATTAACTTTTTTATTGCACGCATAAGCGGCTTTTGTCATTACATCTGTTTCATTATTCTTATCAAGTATATCTGTTTCATTAACCTTATTTCATAGACCTAATGCAATAGTCATGTCACAAGTTTATCTAGGAAGATGTTTTTTTCAATCGGATTACAATCAGATAGTAAATATTGACAATTTAGAAATTAAAGTCAAAGTAACTGTCTTTAAGCGTTGCATTTTATCTCCATTATTTCAACAATTCTTTAAATGAAGACAATATATGAAGACAGAAAGTGAAAATGTCGTATTTTGAAATACCCATTTTCTTTAAAAAAAGATATCAGAGACCTAAAACTATTTAAAAAAAAACTATTTAACTTTATTTAACATTATTTCATGTGAAAATTTGAAACGGTAGAAATTTTTGTATTATTATTTCTAGCACTGGAAGATAAATAAATATTTCTGTTAATTTTTTTGTAAAAACATACATAGTATACATAGAAAACACCTAAACGCCGAAATAAACATTTGCAAATCACATTGGTGAGATTGGTCCGCCCCGGGAATCGAACCCGAGACCTCAAGCACAGCAGTCGCTTTCGATATCGCTACGCTATCGAGGCGTTCAAGATAAGATATAATCAAAAGAAAAATGCATATTGGTAAGGTAAATCTAAGTCTTGCACAACCAAGGGTGTATTTTACTGCGATTCATACTATCCTCTCATAGGTAGTTGCCAATAGAATGATTGTAATATTTAAAATATCGAGCACACCACGATTTTCACTCTGAATTGAATTATTCTGTTAATAACTTAAATTTTATTATAATTTTATTTTGAGGCGATTCACTATGATTGATTGTTCGATCTTCTACTACTGTAATATTAGACTCTTTGTCATTAAAGATTATTTTCTAGTTTTTAGTTCGATTAGCTATAAAGGCGTGTTTTTTTAGTTTTTCAAATTATTATTTATTTTTCATTTTTTAGTCTGTGACAAACTCATAAATCTATTATCAAATTGTCATCGGTCCTTGAGACGTGTGCAAAGTTTCAAGTTGATCAGATTTTTAGAAACCGGTGAAAATTAAGCTCAAAGATTCCGTTACATACATACATAGATACAACCCAAGCTTATAAAAGCGTGCTAAAAATAAACAAAATTTTCTAAAGAAAACGTTAAATGGGAAAAATAATTTAAGTGAATGTTGTATGTTGTCGCAATGAAAGTAGGGCCCCATGCGATTTAAATGTGAGGTGTGTTGACATAATTACAGTTTGTAATCTAATTAGGTTAGAGATTACAGAGGTATATGAGCACACGTTCACACAATAACCAGTCTATAATGGAGTGGTTCAGAATGAGATTGGAATTTAGTGTGTTAACAGAAAAAATTAGTAAGTTTCAGTTAAGTCAGAGTATATTCATATTATTCATGTTATATTTTTTATGATAACTCTGTTATGCACTAAAACTGAAATTTTGGTTGTAAGTAGACTCATTAAATGTCTTTTCTAAGAATATGACTATTCCAGTAGTGAACTATTAAACAAATAAATGTTTCGGATATTTGACACACAACGTCATCTAGTTTCAAATTAGGCGAAGCTTGTGCTGTGATAACTAGACTGACTGATACTTATATACTTTTTTTTACATACATGTATATGATACATAGTAAACATCCAACATTAAAGGATTAATTTGTACTCAAAAATGCTTCAAAAACATCGTAGCAATATTGCAATTTATAGGACATAGAAATAATTTGTTATTTAATGATTAAAAATTAATAAAAGGTTATGTATTATCTTTTCCGAGAAATGCGGATACGGAAATGAAGAAAATATATGCATAATTCGTCTTATTTCTTATCCATATCTCGTATTATTGTCATCCTCTTTATCGAAAATGGTTAACAAACACACTTCAAACGAAACATACAAATATATTGTTACAGAATATGCTCAATCTACATCAACAAGATACACAATCAAAAAGAAACAACTGTATACCTAAATAGAAACAAAAAGATTTCCCCGAGACGTTTACAATCAAAAAACTCAGTTAAAGTATCGAAAGACCCTTTGAGAACGTTGCAACTTCTCCAAGGCTTTTTACTGGACCCTTTGTCTCCCTTCCTAGGGTTGTACGAAGTTCGAAACCGTACCAGAAAGTTAATGGTAGTAGGAACACAGACGTTTCAACTTCACACGAAGTTTGTGAGTCAAAATTTGACATGCTATGTTCGGTGATAATTAATTTATTTTACTACTGAAGTCAGGAAAGTAGTTTCAGGAATATAACTAGTGCATTGCTAAAAGGATAAGCTTTGGTGCAGTTAAACGAGGTTAAGTGGCAACACAATACGACTGACATTATCTTTTTACGATTAAAATAAAAATAGTTAGCTTTGTTTCGTCTAGCACAGATCTCAAAGGGATAATGAGATGTTTATCCAAATAGATTACTCATTAAAAGATTCTGTGTAAAAGAGGGAGAGTTCAGAAATAAATATAAATTAATTTCTTACATTAAATTTCATTATTTTACATTAATGACCAAGCTTAGTGGCGTTGTCTTGGTGTCTAAAAAGTCCAAAATATTCTGATAGCTTTAATATGGTTCACATGTATTGAAACCAGTACTTACGTAACCGAAGATTACTCCAACAATATTCGATCAGTTTTTATTTTTGTGTACTTGGTGCCCAATTCTTATTTCTGCGCAGAAACTTTGCCAAATTTAAAGGAACAGTGTGATGTACCCAACAACTTCAGTAATTTACACCTTTGCACCACCCCTCATAGACACCAGCAACTGCATACCGATCTTTGAACCCTTCAGAATCAGGGGAGGAAGGGATTGGAGCTAATAACCTTATTCACTCGACAAAAAACAATGAAATGCAGTAGCAAACAAACACTAGTATTCTGGTAGCACTGCGGTCGAGCTGGAGCGTTTGTGTCGAAGTATAATTCTTAGCTGCAGTTCGCTTTTAACCTCTGATTAATTTTCTTACTTATCTCCGACCCTATTTCGTAATGAACAAAAGTAACAAAGCACCAAAAGAATTAGTGCTATGTTCTTTTGTACTAACTGAATTATTGCCAGCCCTATACTTTTTCTGGGACAAAAGTCGCAATGGCGACAATTTATGAAAGACGCTGACAGCAACTAATTCAGCAGGATCTCATTAAATGTGACTAAACGCACGGCTATATTCACTTAACAAAGATTTTTTTGTTAGACTTGTAATTAATAGCACTTTTATAGCTAAAGTTAATCTAACATTTCCATTTTAATGAATTTTATGACTTGCCTTTGTTTTAACGATTTATATTTAAAACTGTGTGTGTTATTTAAATCTAATAGATATATAATTAGAAGTAGTTTAAAGAGTCTCCTTCACAGTTAGTCTTATGTTTGTTCGACGACTGTGCAATATCTAGGTAGGGAACTTTTAAATCATTCTAAATATTCGAGTTAATCCAGTTTAGATTCGATATTGACCTTTTTTAAGACATGTGATTTTTTTATTTTAATAGCCTGCCAAAGTGATTTGGTGCTCTGCTTGATGGAAAACAGGAATAGAATTCAAAAGTTGTAGTCACCATACTCATTGTGAATGCTGACAATGCAGTATGGTGACCCACACTACGGCGGCCTATTACGATTTTTTACGCCTGACTTGGATACGTAAAAGACATGACAGTCATCGCAGCATTGTATTGCACACACTTACCACGACAACTGTGAATGTGAAACACGACTCTTGAATCAATGGGCCTCCGGTCTCGCACTCACCAACGAAACACGGTAGCATGGATGCTGTCGCTTTAGGTTGCTCTTCTGTGAGAGGGTAGTACTGTCCCGGAAGAGCCGGCCCGTTCATGCTCAAATCAGCGTGGCTCTACTACCTGGATTGCAGGGTAATAGTGAAAGCCCTCGTTCTTAACTAGCCTTTAATATAAACGAGCCAAAGTGACACAACATTTTATCGATTTGACTGTTCATTATTGAATCAAAAATACATAAAGCTTGAGTAACGAACGCAACACTGTATTTAAAAATACATTTTTATTCCTTACCACGGCGAACACAAATTTTCATACACACCACGTTACAACAACACAGGGTAATTACAGAAAAAAACAAACTACGCTAACTAACGCTATTAACGACAGTGTTGCCATAAAAATATATCCGAACGACACGTGAACGTCCGAATTAATTTACTTGGCAACTCTATAAACTTTATACTTGTATGATTCTGTTAGATAAATTCGTAAATTAAATTTTTGGTCATGCAATCTAAATTGAACTTTATTTTTATGATACTGTGATGTAATGTTGCGTGTTTGGTGGAATTTCGGGCCGTGCCTTAAAATAATGCTTGGCCAAAAGCTTAGGAATGAGGAGGTCATTGAGCCTTGTCCAATGTAGGTCGGATAGAAGGGAAGGCCGAATTTTTAGATTCACTCTCTCAGAACCTAGAATAGAGGTCATATTTGTTTTCAACTAGTTTTGAATTTTAAAAACCATTTAATAATCTAATAATACTTTTACTAGTAGTAGTGTATTGTACATTTGACTTATTATGGTGGCAGATAGTTTTTTTTTAAAAAGCAAAAAAAGTACCTGCCCATCAATAAGTAAAGGTAGATTATATTCTAATTATAAGGCAGAAATATACTCGTACTTAGTTTCTTCTTGTTTATAGAATTTGTAACCTTTTATATTCCATATGTGTAACATTATTATAAAAAAATTCTGTATCGACTCGACTCGTAGACTGATTCTATAATCTGATCACGACATCGATTTTTACCGCAACTGATCAAATTCCTTTAAAATAATTAATTAGTGCATACAAAATTAATAGTTTCAAAACTGGGCCACCTATTTCCTTAGAAAACATTTGTACCATGGGGCATTCGCCCCAATCTTTGTGTGTCACAAACAAGTGTAGCTCCGTCTTCTCGTACCGTGCGACAGTTTTTAGGTCACCATAACAAATTCCCCACATTTTTTACAGTACGAAATGAGTTATGCAGCATAGTTTACGTAACAAGGTGTTTCGGAGATTTGTTGGAATATTTTGGTACGTGTGTGGCACAATTGGATGGGGTAAGGGTTATGTTGACGCCACAGGATAGAAACGTAATATCTTTTAGTTATAGAGTAGACAATAAAAGTTTTTTTTTTTCATGTAGAGTACCCACCGATGGACACTTGGAATTCCAGAGATATAAGTGCGTCACCATCCATTATATAGCCCGTCTCTAGCTTTGTTTAGGGAGGGAAGGAGTTGTTTAACATCAGTTTTGTGTGAGGCCGTGGCATCATTCCAGACGAGTTGGCCTAAATGTGCCGAAACATGGTGCTCTTATCCAGTTTCAAAAGATTTCAAAGTGTTTAAGAGCAGTAAAATGAATTCTTATTTATAATAAAGAGTTTGTTATTCAAAGTTGACACTGAAATATTACATAGAGAAGTAAAAGTTTTAATTAAAACACATTTATTGGTATGCAAATTAGGAGTGCACCTAAACATTCCCAGTAGTGTATAATCCGCGGATAACTTGAGAAGGGATTCCAACTTAGATTGTTGCAATCCGAGATCTTAGTCTGCTGTAATGTTGAGAATCTGCCACTTAGAGGTGACCACACTGCTGTGTAATTGAGAATGCACGTGAGTCTGTTAAGTATTTGGTTTCATCTTGGCTTTGAATGATTATTATATGAAAAACGGTCTAAACGTAAACAAAAATGAAACATAACTTTTTCAAAATTTTTATAATACACCATTAAAATATATCGAATAAAATGTAATAAAATGTAGTAAAAAAATGTGTAGGAAATTGTTTTTATTCTCCTGTTATTTTTCATGTACTATCAAACTTGCTTTAAAATTATTTGTTTAAATTTACCAAGCATTTTTTTTTTCATTTTATGGGCCTGCCATACTGTGTATGTGCCCGCTACTGCCTGTTACTTTGTCTGATTGTGAAAACTCGCCATACTCATTATGAATGCAGAAAATACAATATGGTGACCTAGTGAGATGCTTTTCACGACCCGTTTGGGGACGTAAAAGGCATGGCAGTATAAGGCTTATAACTTATTAACTGTACTACTAACTGTATAATACTTTAAACGATAACTGGGACCCCTGGATCAAAATATGTGTGCAAGTTTTTATTTTACTATTTTTTCGATTTTTTAATACAACTAAATAAATTAATATACTAAACAAAATGTAGAATCGCAATCAACAAAAACGTTCCCTAGACCAATTTAAACTAACATAGAAGAAGCTACTCCAATATTTTATACCATTTTCCCTTATCAAAGCAATATAACTAACACGACGATACGTTTACAGTGCGATAAGAGTCTCGGACTATCCTATTTTACATATAAAACGTGGTGAACTCACGCTCGGGGCCTTCGCACTGAATTGGTATGTGATACTCAGAAGTACCTTTTAGTTTAGCCTTTCAGATAGTTCCGTTTCGAAGCGTTTATAGAACCTTTTGTTTCTAACGCTTTCAGCTTGTGTCGTCTGTTTCTATTTTGCTTGGATCATTTTATAACACTATTTATACATGGCATATTAATATGCATCCCAAATTCTTTCAGCGCATTCGTTTAAGAGACGTATGTAGGCATGAGAATACTCTAAAAGACTACTTCGTTGGTTGGTTAGCGTATGCGACTGCTGATTAAGACGTCTCGGGCTCGATTCCCAGGTCGGATTGAATTTTTCTGATTACAGAAATGCTTAATAGCAGCCCGGAGTTTGAAAGCTGGGATACTAACCCCTGTGCCTCGGAGAGCACGTAAGTCTTACGCTTGATCTCTCTCCATTCGTATCGTACAACTGCCCCATTGGACCGTGAGAGCGAGAGAACAGAGAATGCACCTGTGTTTGAGCACACATTTGTACATAATAATGTCTCCTGAGTAGTTTGCTCGCTGAAGTTTCAGCGAGCAAACTACTCAGTTGGTTAACCAGTTGGTTAGTGCGACCGAAATTGGCTAGTAGTACATCATCATTATCACTTTTAAAGAAGATAGAAGAACTGCAGAAAAATAATATTTTTAAGTATAGCTTTGAACCTACAAACTATGTATAATTATTGAATAAAAAATATACATCAACCTGCACTGCACTACGAAAGTATAAAGAATCGAAATTTAACCGTATCTGTGGGAGAGTCATGTTTCCCAGTGTCTCATAGGGCAGTAGTCATTGCGACAGTAACTGATCGTCTGCCTAACTGTCCTGTCCAGTTCATACAGTGATTCACAATTCATACTGTATACACATTCACATAGTTAATCGATCGATTACGTTATAAAAACCTTTAAATATTCCACTCTAATAAATATTCAAACGAATAAAAATCCATATGGAAGAATAAAAATCAATTGGTTTCCTCAAGTTGGGTGCCCGGCCAAGTTCTTAATGTCGATTCGATATGCACATAAATTTGTAGATGGCTTTGCAGCCGTAGGAAAATGGAAAGACAAGGACTACGATTTCATAATCCCTCAGGAGGTAATGAGGAAATCAGAGCTCTTTTTCTCGTAGATTTTTAATTTGGTTAGTTCATAATCGAAGGCCTTCCTTAGTATTTATTTTTTGGAGTATTTCTTTGACCGTCTGTCTGCCAGTCCGTCTAGGAATTTAATTTGAGAAAAATGTTTAGAAACCCCTCAAGTAGTTTGTATGTGCATGTACTTTTATATTAGTTTAACAAAAATTAGGTTAGAAATAAAGTTTAAGATAACTTTCAATTTCTACATTATTAAAACCACTTCAAACCAATAATGTAGCAAAGAAATTATATTCATGTAGTTAAAATAATAGCTAACCCAGTATTTTCACAAAAATTCGCAACCCCGTTAACCTACTTACCAAATACCATACTAAAACTGAAGGAATGTGAAAAATGCAAATAATGCAGGAGTCGACGCTTGTTTAAAAATTCACAATGAATTAGAACTTGGCGGCATTCTGCTGTGCACGATAATGCAGACATTTTTATTGTTATGAGGAAAGTTTTGGAGCTCTGATGATATAATTCGTTTGGCATTGGCTTTCATTACTATGCTATGTACTTTCTTACATTGTAACGTACTATGGAAGCTCCATTTATTATTCTGTTTGCTGTAGATTTAAGGATTTAATGTACGAAAAATCTAGAAATCTGGAAACAGGCGAGTAGAAATAGTGAAAAAAAATGGTTTTCAATTGAAATAAGTGAAACTTTATACCTATATAATTAAATCCACATTATTAAGTAAGTTAAATGTGGAAAGGAGTATTAAAGAATAAGCTGTCAGAGAATGTATTTAAAAAAATCACTACTCATCACTTACAATTCAGTATTTGGTCCCTTTGAACACATATGTTTACACATTTTTCGCTAATAAGTTCATAATCGACTATCTTATAAAGTCACAAAGTTCGTGTTCTGAAGAACAAGTCTACATTTTAAGTCCGAACGATACTTTGAAAGTGGTTCACGAACAGTAAGAAAATGGCTTTTTACAGTTGAAA
Organism: Hypercompe scribonia; assembly: GCA_949316085.1. Taxonomy (NCBI): domain Eukaryota; kingdom Metazoa; phylum Arthropoda; class Insecta; order Lepidoptera; family Erebidae; genus Hypercompe; species Hypercompe scribonia. The sequence goes on along the minus strand of OX438972.1, from coordinate 4,192,044 downwards.
CTTTACCTTTGAGTGCGTCGAGTGTCATTCTATCGTCAATATTTCCTGCAATTCCATTTGAAAGCGGTTCCGATTGCGGTACGATCGCAAAAAACTTTATCGTTCCAAACTTGGCTTGACTTTTTCGAAAATAAAAATTCGAATAAGTGTTGCGCGCGTTTAGGCCTGTTTTTTAAAAAAGTTTCATATGCAGTTGGACGATTTTATTGTATGAAAAAATTTACTATTGTTTTTGGATTGAATTGAATATAGCAACACTTGGTATCAACTGACTGTCACAAAAGCTGGACAATATTTTCGATTCATATAAACTTTACAAAAAAGTACTTTACTTTATATAATCTGTGTGTCGAATAAAAATGAAATTTATTAAAGTCATTTTCACGGTAGGTTACCGTCTACTTCGTCACATACATATAGACTAGGTCAACTGGATGCAATACCACGGGTTAACAGAAAATTGTTATTAAGTAACGGTTATATCATCAAGTAAGAGAGGTTACTAGTGACCAAAAGCCTTGAGTTGTAATTGTCCACGGACTACGTCAGTGACTAATCGTCAGAAGATCCGGTTGTTTTGATTCATCATCATCATTATCAATTGAAGTACCGTAATTCATAGGTATTTTCTTAGAAAGAAAGTTTTGGCCTGCTATACAACGCTGACCAATCGGATTAGTTGCTTTGGTTCATCAACAGTCTTTAGTAGTCAACTACTGGACATAAAACTCTCCTTAGCATGGACGTCATGGCCAATAAGACCCACTATAGTACCTTTACATTTGTTTTGGTTGCTGAACATAACTTATAACGCTACATTTTCTAGAGCTGGTTATATTATTCATATTTTTGTGCCAGTATTAAAAAGCTTTAATAATAATGGCCATTTTAAAATTTATAGAGAATTGTCAAAATCCAAAAATACTTTACGAAATTCACATACGAATTCAAGCCGAATGGAACGGAAGTGACGGCAAATCTGTGATCGGGTTGGTGTGCCATTGTCTTCCGGAAACGAATGGCGCGTGAGGGTTGGCAGAATTGGTGTGACCGGAAATAGCGCGTGTGACCAGTGCAAGCGTTTTCAATGAATGGTTTGATACCAATTCAATTATTAAAATTTAATCGAGGGTAATATTGAATTACACGTGTATGAATAAGGGTATATTATTGAATCGTAAGAGAATCATGTTTTTTGTTGATATTGAAGCAATAACAAAAAAGTCGTTTGCAAACTTAACTTTTATAAAAGAACAGTATAATGAATAATATAGTTTTATAGGTCATAATTAATTATTTTTTTTTTGCAAATGGTGTCTTTAGAAGTGTTATGTTTCGCCATTTGTTAACCAGCTCCATCAGAGTATGAATCTCTGATAGAGCTGGTTAACTATTAAGCAATTCCTTCCTTTCTTTTTACCAATGGAGTCAGATTATTCTCAGGTAGGAAGTCCATCGTATACCCTTCCTATTTCTAGGGGGCGGTAGGGTATTCAAAGGACAGGAATGAACTTGTGTTACTTGAGTTTCAAACAACACGGATTGCAGTAGTGACATGCCTGTCTACTCGCTTGCTCTCCAAAAAATACAAGGTTCCAAACGTTTCTCATAAATCCACATTATCTTACAACAATTAAAGTTTAACGAGCAATTTTTCAAAGAACACTTAGATGTAATTAGAGACATCGCTATGCGGGTAGTACGATAAAATACTTCGTTACTCTTCGTTCATCAAGTTAATGGTGTACAAGTTTTCGGCCAGTCATCGTGTAAACGACGCTAGGTAATCATGTGGGGTAATAAATTACGGATATGTTTATTCTTTGTTGGCAACACTGAGGAACGTGGATTTGAATTTTAATGGCGGCATTATGACTTTAATTAATATTGTCTGGTGTAGTTTGTAAAGGTCTAAAGTAAGCATTTATTTCTGCTTAAATGTTTGAAGTTATCGGGAATATGCATGTAATTTTTTATTTTTAAAAACGGTTTTACTAGATATTATAATACTAAAAATTAATATAACACATCCAAAATATAACCCAACAAGCTGAGAAAAAAAGATTAAAATCACTATAATTTTCGGACGATTTAAACGCGGCCATTTTGTCGTGCTTATGCTGTAACGACGGACTACACTCATGTCAACGACGGAGTATTTAGTTCACAAATGCACCAAGTTCTTGTTTCTAATCAACTTATTATATAGATATTTTTTTCAATAGGAAAGTTTACAAATAAAAACATTTTGTCCATTTTGGAGTTTCGTGCATATACCCCATTATGTGATCTTTCGGAAGTGACGTCATTGTAGTTTAGCTCCCAAGTTGGATGACATGAGACAACTTTTGACATATTGACCAATAATGAAAGTATTTCTGTACTGTCTTATATTATTGAGTTGATCGATATAAAATATTTTCAAGAAAAAAAATGAGATTAAATAATGTCTTATAATAAATGTGCGGCAATACCAAAAAACGCTTACCATGGCGTTGTCCCCTCATATATTTGGTATGAAGCGAAGCGGGACAATCAGGCCATTATCTGCAGGCAGAGGGTTAATGGGCCAAACTGGACTTGTTCACAAAGATAGCAAGTGGGGAGTAGGCTTCTGTCTTCGCTATAACCGTTAAGTGTAGGGGTACTTTAGACCCGGTTTACTTTTTGTCGCTGTGGTTAGATAGATTAGTGTTTTGACGTGTTGATTTTGCACTTTTAAGATTTATTTCAATTTATACCCAACATATTATCATTTTCAGTTAATGTATGTTAGTACTAATTGTTCGTGTGGTGATGGATCAAGAATATAGTGTCACCACCCCAGTTCATCCCTTAGGTGTCGTAGGGGGCGACTAAAGAAACAAATTACACAGGACAACATCACTGCAAAGAGAGGGAAAACTTGAATAAATCCTATACCGACCCGTCTGGTCAGCATTGTATTGTAGGCCAAAACCTCCTCTCGAAAAAGAGGTTTATGTCCAGCAGTGGACTGTTGATGATAATGATTTGTAAGCATTGATTTTTCTTGTTTTGAATATTATTTGAGACGATTTCACGTGTTAACTAAAAATAATCATAATTAAAATTTGCACATACGTTACCATAAGTACAGAAACGGCGATAGGGACCAACAAAAAATGTACAATTTATTAAGGAATAGATAAAATACCTTGTATAAAAGTGAAGTTGCGAGGTGAAATCAATAATTGACAGAAATATATTTGTTTAACATTTAAAAATATCTTGTTTAAAGCTTTCTTAGGTTCCTTTATTTATAATTTATAAAACTCATTTATAAATAAAAAAATTGACACATTAATGTAATATATTATCTATATATAGTGACTTCCAAGTGGACAGCTTACACCACAGACACTAATGGTTTTGTGACTTTTGTATTATACGTAACTTTCTACCAATCTAGTTTGTTAACAAATATCAGATATAGTTAGCTAATTAAACCAAATGTTTTCATTTGAAAATATTGAAAACGAAACCTAAAATACTAGTAATAAATACTAAATAAATTTATACCGAAATGCCTTCTTTCAACAAGTTTATCAACACGAGAGTAAAATGTCTTCTTAAATACAAAAATATCTCATTGTACCTATTTCGATATTAAAAACTTCTTTTTCCTTTAAAATTCTAAGATATACCACCGACTGATCACGGAACAATAATTCAGCGTTGACAATAAGAGCCCAGTTTTATGCGGCATAAACAAAAAATGGTGTATATAGACTTGGGTGAAATCGGGGAGCATCGGCGGTGGCAACCGCGCGGAAGTGTGATAACCGAACGACGATGAGGGCTGTCACTATGGTTTGTTTTTTTTTTTACAAAACAGACTAAAAGGTTTTTGAGGTGGACTTTTGGCCTATAGGTCTTCGTGGTCGTACAAACACTACAGACAAATATTGTGTGTGTGATGAGCCTGATCAATAGTTCTGTTTTTGTTGCTAATTTATTTATAATATGCATGTTTTTAGACATATATGAGCCCGGTTGTCAGTATTAGGTTTATGAGAAGATACTAAAATTATTGTCGGTTTGTTTTTTTGTTTGTTTTTTACATGGACGTTTATTGCGCCTCTGTTTAGCTATTCAGGGATAAAACAGGTGAATGTATGAAACATTGCAATAAATTTGAATGAATTGCATGAATATTTATGTAGAAATCTGGTGGTAGCCCTATCGCTATGACACAATCAATGTGAAACGACAATTTGACGGATATCGCCGACTAAATTGCAATAAGCATAAAACGCAACGCATTCAACACGCAATGTATTGGAAACATCGGATTAGTGTCGAAGATTGTACTTACGCATTTTGTACTTTCTATTTTTTTTGGTAAATGGTGCGTACCTGAAACAGAAAACGAATGTAATTAAAATCGTTTACATAGTTTTAGAAAAATGATTATAAATTTCGTTTAGAACATTTTTATTAGTTAGCTTGAATGCTAGTGAGTGTTAGCTAGTGAGTGAGCGAGTGTAGCGTTAGTGAATTCTCGATTGTAATGCGCTAGATTATTCAATTCAATTGATTACATCATCAACATTATCTCAGTCAAAAGACATCATCTGATAGACATATGTCTCCCTCAAGAGTCTCCATAACAACCGGTCCTATGCTGCCCGTGTCTTCAGGCTTCCCGCGACCTTCACTAGATCGTCGGACCAGACTGCGGGGCCTAGGAAGGCTGAGTTTTTCAGTATGCAGTCATTACATATTACAACTAATTCTTTTTAAATAATCAGTTAAGACTCCAATACAGTACTAACAAGCAACAGCATTTGAAACAAAACACATAAGTCAGTTCGTAACACAAAATAAAACAACAAAATTCAAAGACCCCAAAAAGTAACGCAATTAAAAGTTATTCTCAAACAAAGCTTAAAAACTCCCTAATGCCATGTTAATCTTATTATCCAAATAGCCCTGAGGCTATGCGTAAAATATTAAAAGAGGCACAGGAAACGCAACAAACTGCCGGCGGCCATGATGCTTTTACAGTTATCTAATACCCATAGCTGACATGTCAAACTTCTTAGATATGGGATATTATGGCGTTTTGGCCCCATGTCGACATTTTTCCGCGGAATCGTCAGTTTTTCCCATATCGTTTTTTTTTGCCTCAAGCATTCTTTGCTCCATAGTAAGGAATGTTGATAAAAGTATATTATACTCTCGTGTGTGTGCAAATGTGTTTGAATATTTGAATATTATTATGTCTTTTTTTGTTATTTGCTTATGAACTAACCGAAATATTCTTTTACTACGTACGTACCATAGCTTAAAAGAGATTATTCATTTAGTCCTTTGGTTTTAGATTACATTATGCGTTGCTTAAAATAAATTTAAAGTGAAAACCTTTCAAATCACTATTTATTGTTATATTCTACAATTTCTATGTAATGTAGAACTTTTAAAATAATATTATCATTAATGAAGTTCACGTTATCGGATTTTTTAATAAATTCATACCATTTTCGTTTCTATATTCTGTAGATAATAATGGTAGAAAAAGAAACACTGCGACACAATAAACATTTTTATTGGAATTTACTGTCGGTGTGCTTTAACAACGATAAGTGTCCAAATGAATTTTAATAGTATTACATCAAGAACTGTAAATAAATATTCTGTAGATTTTAGACAAAAAAAAAGTTCAAAGCCGGTTAACGAGCCGAATGATACATACAAGATTTTTTAATATGAGCTACAGCTTTATAAAACTTCTTTTTTTAAAAGCCTTCTAAAGTGACTCTACTCTGCCTGATGGACAGTATGCATAGAATCCAAGAGTTGTGGTCACCATACCTATTGTGGATGCAGACAATGCAGTATAGCGACACACACTGTTATGGCTTACTAAGATGCTTTTTCACTCCCCGCTTAAATGACCCAGGATCGTAGTGGGAAACATGTGCGCTGGTAGTAAGTTCTAGGTTTTAACCAATTTGCACAGGAAGGAAGAGCCAGACCGTTTAGTTCGGGAGTGTATGTCTACCATTCTAAAATGGTGACTTCTAAGGCCCGGCCACGAGTTGTCCTGTAGAGGAAGGGAGAATGTGGGGACCAGTCAAATTAATATCAATCCAATCTACTAGTACTATTCTATTCTCGGACATGTTTTATATGAATAATTGACCAGTATTAACTTGTAATTCTACATTTTTCTATTTGTCACAAACAAAAGTTTTCGTTTAGATAGAGAAAACATTTTATGCATCGAGAATAAGTATCAACCAACAGGAAATATAACATTTGCAAGTCAACAAAAGGAAAAAAACCCACGAATAATGCCAAAGACAATTTATTCACATCAAAGATTTATTCTTAAAATACTTTTTTAATTTCGACTATCAAACGAAAACAAACTCTAAGAAGTTTGCTATAGAGTTGATAAGAGCGGTGAGACGACCTTTCTTGAGTGCATAAAATTCTTTCGAGCGTTCAAGACAAAGCTTCCATGGAATAACTTTTGAATATTTTTGTGTCGGTCTTCTGTTATTAAATGCCACTATGTTGACAACCACACATTGGTAAAGAACTTAACTATTTTGAATTTAAATCAAAATTAATATGGATTTTACTTTTATAGGACATATATGTCTTATCCTGCGAGAAACGTATAGAAATTGATTTCGGGAAATTCCTCTTTAATAGTAATAGTAGTAGTTTGAAGTAACTCTGCTCCTAATTAGGGGTAGGGTATGGTGTTTATTATCTGCTAGGTATTTACTACGTTGTCGGTAAGGAAGGAGGTTAGCTCAAACCAGACGAGATGCCAGGCAATTCCTAGGAACGTTTGGACGAAGGAGACGTGCCTAATATCGACTTATAATTAAATATAGAAATGTCATCATCATCTTTCTAACTTTTATTATAGTCGTTATCTACTAGTTCAACAGGTTTTACCTGAATATCAGTTTTGCCATAGAGCGACTGACATCGGATCTCCACAACATTGAGGGTGAGCTTTTCTAGGTAGTAGAGCTACGCTGATTTCAGCGCAAGCTGGCCGGTTCGACCGGGGCAGTACTACTCTCCCACAGAAGACCAACCTAAAGCGCCAGCATCCGCGTTGTCGTGTTTCGTTGGTGAGTGTGAGACCGGAGGCCTATTGATGCAGGGGTGACAGTTATCGTGGTAACTGTGTAAGCCTTACACTGTCACGATGACTTTTACGTCCCCAAGCGGGGTATGAAAAAGCATCTCACTAGGCCGCCATAGTGTGGGTTACCATACTGCATTGTCTGCATTTGCAACGAGTATGGTAACCACAACTCTTGGATTCTATTCATGCTTTTCATCAGGCAGAGTAGAGTCACTTTGGCCGGCTCTTAATATAGAAAAAAAAAGCTGAATTCGAAGGTTGAACTAGTTGTCCGTATATTGGAGGACACTGACTTCCTAATAACGATTTCCATCGATGTTCATGACAATCAAGACTGACGACCTAACGTGCTATCTAAGGCGCGAGCGTGAAACTCTGCCGACTTCCACAATCCGGGCTGTTATAACACTTTTTGTCCCGATTGGTAGTGGCATAGGCTAGCCGCAAGACCAATGTGCCAGTTCAAAATCTAGGAATGTCAAGCTTTAACTGAATATTACTATAACAGTGAAATTATTATTATCTTTATAGTGATTTGACATTTTTTACCACTTTTAATATAATTGGTAAAGTTTCAATTCTAAATTTTAAATAATGCTATTTATAATCAGTATTTGATTGTTCCTACAAATTATGTATTTTTTTTCAATATCTGAAATAACTTATACGTATGTACGAGTACAGTAACTACTCACGTTTCAATAGATTTAAGATCCATCTATTTGAGTCTTAATACCACTTAACGTTTAATGCGCTTCTAAAGAGCTCAATATGCCGTAAATATACGTATGTCGATGTTATTTTTGTCGACTTTCTCGTAGATGAACATCGTAAAGACTCTTGACATCAATTAAAATACGAAGATAAAATAAACAATGCTAAGCTGATTTCTTCTTCTGAAATATGATATAATTATTTTTAATTCGTGAATTCATAAACATGCCTGTGCGGACAGTCCCACAGGTTATTTTACTTCTTTTTAAAATCCAGTACGAAGGACCAAAAAGAAGATGTACGTAGACGTTTATTGTAACTCCCACCATGACATGAAGAAAATAGAGTCTATTTTTTAATGCCATACGTAATCAGAGAAGATTTAATTTGTCCAACTAGATTACAGTATTGTTTCCTACATGTGTTAGGGAGAGCAAAACGCCCCATTTGAGTCGACTCGTCTCACAATAAGGTGGTTTTTTTCCTTTTAATTCTATTTTCATTTTGAATGGGGTTAATTTTGCTCACAGTAGACACATAAGTTATGGGGATAATAGTTTAATGTTTTTGTAAAGATTGAACTGAATTCCTTACAATTGAATATTTGGCTAAAAACAAAACGACAAGCGATCATTATATACGATTTATAAGTTTTGTTCGATGATCATTGTGGCGACTTCCACATGCAGCGCAAAAAAAACACACTAGCGTCATCTTTCAAAGACACATCGAACTATGGAGTAATCACTAATCCTGTATCGCGATTTAGAATTTCTCGCTCCAAATAGTATATGTTACAACTTCCTATCGTCAATCGTTGAGCCACGGCCCGCCAGACAGGTGATTATTCACCTCGTCTGGTCGGGGGATCTTCCCTTTTTGTTGAGGACATGACATCCGTTCCTCCACATTCCCAATAATTTGTTCTGTTACTGGTCAATGTTTATTGGCAGACTGGTTATCATAGTACAGACTCTGCCTAGTAAGGGATCAGACGGCCGTGTATAAGGTCATTATTATTATATAATTCTATAACAAATATATCTATCTTTTAAAAACTTCAACCACGACAATAAGTGGTTTTGGCTGTTACCGTCCAAACACTTTAACTACTACATAAACACATAATCCCTATAAAAATATATGACTTCTTCATACCTTCGTTCCCCTCCTATAAACATACATATGTATGTATATTAACGTCAAGAGTTCTTAACATCCCACACATCGGAAATTGCTAACCGCTGGCCGTTTTAATGACCTCAAGGTCCGCAGAATACCCCTTAAGACAAGACAGTACCTAATGCCTCTAGCAGATCATCCGGCACATTAAGTATACGTAATTCAACGAGGAATGGACATGGAAAGGGCGGAGTACTTTCTTTGGAGTGTTTTGGGGGTAGGTGGGTGTACTTATGTAGTAAGTATAGGCTTTTAAGGGTACCTCACTAGATTATTCGCATCAATAAAGTTGTTTGTGGAAAAAAATATATGTTTACTGGGACTTTGTTTGTGTAATACACTTCAGTACTGTTATTCAGAATAACGTAACATACAGAAGTTGTATTCGTCTAAAATAACATAGATGTACCTTTTTTAGACGAATACAATAGACGAAGAAAAAATCAACAAAACCATAAAGTAAATATTCAATTTATTAAAATTAAACATTCAGTGTATACGCGATACAGATGGTAGAAAATATCAATATTCTCGCTTAAATGTTTTAGGAATGACACATTCACGTCTAAACTTTTTGTCCTTTTATACGTGAAATTTATTAAAAAATGAATACGTGTGTGTGTTCATGTATATTCGCCAATGAAATACTGCTTACAGTCAAATTGCCATAAGAAATATGCTATATAAGCATATAATATTTTACACACAGACATAAAATATTATTGTCACAATAAGCACGCTAAGACGCTGAGCAAAGCTGCGGTCAGGACACACCCTACTTGAGAACTCTTCACTCACCCATTTAAGTTTGGTCTATCTCAGAGGAACAATCTCCTCTAACCCCTAACCAAATTGACTTATCAAGAGTGCTGCAGGAGACCAACTTGTATTGGCTATCCTGCAAGACATGACCACTTGAATGAGTCTTATTTGAAACTCAAGTACTAGCCAGCTGCGCATGGCCTCATTCTTAATTTTAATGTCAGCGTTCCAAATATCTAGTTAGACTGGTTACTGAATTTTATCTAACCAATTTAACGAGGTCTCTGTGTTTGAGTGATGTGCAGAAGCTCGGGGACCTTTAAATTCACTTGCGGGGTAATGGATTACCGTCAATAAATAAGTAGCATTAGCATTACGCCTGAATGATGGTAAAGCTGCATTTGAGCCGATTTTGGTGAATTTTGGGTTTGAATCCGAGTGAGATAATTAATTAACCAGTGATGTTGTGAAATTCTCTTAGCACAGATTAATAATGTACATTTTATTATGTTTATAACAAAGGCTTTCAGGTGTGATAGAGCTTTTATCACATATTGTAAAGGTTATTAATTAATTACAACCAAATAACTTAAGGAAATAGTCTCTTTTCAAAATCAAAATAATGATATTTTGGCAACTGACATCTTAGATGTAAGTGTTGCTATGTAACAATTTTCAAATTATTAATAACTAATGTTTTATTTCCATATTTAGGCATGTAACAGAACATGTAACATGTAACAGAATCTATAATAAGCAAAACAGTCATTTTGTTGACTTTTGTAAAATGACAGATTTAAACTTTAAATATACACTGGACTAATTCTTTTCTATAACCCTTTTGCTCAACTCAGAAGTGATTAAAACTATATTAATAGTTCAAATGTTAACGGCAATAATCCTGAAGTAGAAGACATGACTGAAAAGTTCACAAGTTTAGGTGTCTCTATTGCTTCTGACACAAAAATCCAATACTAGAAATAGTCTCAGCACCTATCCTAGTAAATAACAAAAACTAAATAACAATACGTTAAATCAAAAATGTGCTATAGTAAATTCATGAATTAAGAGCTGTAAACAAGCCAAACACAGGCCAACATAAATAGTTTTAAATACAATTTAATTACATTACACAATAGAGTAACCCCTATTTACAATTTTCTCGCAACCACGTGAATTTGAGCCTCACCTAGCTTCACTTGCCGTGATAATTACGAAACAACGATTATATATTCTGTAATTGAAACCGACGGCAGCTCTGCTCTGTTTATTCAGAGAATGGGCACGTAATACAGCTGATTCAATTAATATACTATATTAACATATGTTTACTATTACTAAAATATCATTCCTGAATTAATCTCCTGTATTTTACGCTGTTACTGCGAGTTGATAGGATGTCTGATAGTCACTAATTTTCGATTTTTAAACATGCTTAAAATATATATAACATGCATAAAACTTAATAGCTAATATAAGAAAATGGGAAGTTTAATTCACATTTCCTTAGCTTTATAAATACACTATACTTTGGTCTAACGGTTAGCGTATGCGACTGCCCATCAAAAGGTCGCGGGTTCGATTCCCAGGTCGGGTTAAAAAGTGTTATTGGGTTTTTTTAATTACAGAAATACTTAATAACAGCCTGGAAGTTGGAAGTTGGAGTCTTAAATTCTGTGCCTTGGAGAGCACGTAAAGCCGTCGGTCCCGCGTCTCTCCCCGGTCGTGTCAGATAACCGTCCCATCGGGGTGTCAGAGTGAGGGAACAGAGAGTGTACCTGTGTTTGTGCACACACTCGTGTACTCTCATAACGCCTGCATAGTCGGCTGGTCTTCGATGAGACTGGCCGCCGTGGTCGAAATCGGTTAGGAGTACATCATACTTATATAGAAATCTAATTGTTTTATTCAGTATGTATTTACTACTGACCATTTAACACATAATATCGTAGTCAAAAAAATCAACACAATTAAAAAAAAGACATATTTGAACCATATTAACAATAGTTTTACAACTTTTATCGTTCAGTGTAGACTTATCCCATTATAAATCATAGTACAGACAGATATGTAACAAATGCATACTAAGATGTATGCAGGCCAGACGCACTAGACTGCGGCGGCAAGTTATGAGCCTTACAAAGGGTTAATTACCACATTTTAAGTGACTTTTTGCTTATAACGAGCTGGTTATAACATGTAGTGTTAAGTGAGGAATGCAAGTGGTAATTACATTATATACTCCTGGCAATTTTATACCTGTAACATGTGTAGGGATGTTTATAATAACTTGAAAGCTAAGTTAATGATTACAAATTAGGTTTTTTCTTTTTTATATGAATAGCCTGCCAAAGCGACTCTACTCTGCCTGATGGAAAGCGTGAATAGAATCCAAACAGTTGTGGTTACCATACTCATTGCAAATGCAGGTAATGCAGTGTGGTGATCCACACTATGGCGGCCTAGTGGGATGCTTTTTCACGCCACGCTTGGGAACGTAAAAGGCATGACAGTCATCGTGGCAGTGTAAGGGTCACACAGTTATCATGATAACTGTCACCCCTGCATCAATGGGCCTCCGGTCTGGATTGTGTTTTTAGAGCAATCACTGTAGTGGAGAATGTCAATGATAACTTTTTATTCCTTTCTGGTGTTTATTCTTGGTTTTGTTGTGCAATTATAACCACACGTTTATTTCCAGAGGAGAAAGTAAAGACAATTGATCTCTACTTACTATGGTTCTGACACATCTTAATGTATTTCTTTTTTCTCAATTTAAAAACACTACAAATAAATACGAATCGTTAAAAATCGAATTTATTGTATTACTATATTATTTAATCTTAGTTTAGTGTCTTAATAATTTGCTTTTTATCAATTTGTATTTGTTATCAACGTTTGTGCACTCAATGGAAATCAGTCCAAAACATCTCGATAGGAAATTTGATGTCTGTTCACGACTTTAAATGTAATAAATTCTTTTACTTAGGAGACCATAAAATAATTTATTTCATTTCATACTCAAAATCACATAGAAGATATATGTACATAATTTTTAAAAGAATATAAATAAATGTGTGACAATTCTCTCACTCCGCCCATTTAATTCGCAGCACTTCATGACGATTCGATTGAGCAAATAAACTCAATAAAACGAGCACTCTCGAGCAACGTGTCTAATAAAGACACGATACGAAACACGCTCTATTTACTTCAAAAGAAAAACCACATCGACATTACTTAAATCAGTGGAGTACACGATTAAATCATTTGTAGTAAAAGTTTCTTAGTTACTACGTGATTGCTTGCCAACGAATTATAAAAGTGGTTTTTGTCCTACATCGTACAATGTTCGCAGTAGTTAAAGAGAGCGCATTTGAAGGTGAGCACAATGGGAGCTTAGGGACTGATAGAATTTAAAGAAATGGGTTTAAAGATCACAATACTGCACAGGGGACTCGTGATGTTGTTGATGTTGGAAGTAAAAAACAGTGTTCAAATACATGATAAAAGTTTACGATTTATATGCTTACAAAGAGAAAACATACATTCAAAGTTGTTACAATTTTGGAGTCCTTCAAGGTACCGACCTAGGCCCACGTTTAAAGCTATCAGGTTAGAAGAAAAGCCTGATTTACGAGACGCCCAACTTTATATTACATCTTAAACGACGCCAATAAAAAGTTGCGCCATAAACGACAAAGCTAAAGCACTTATTGCGTATACTTTTTTATTACCCCAACGATATACATAGTAAAACAATTCACAAGGAAGGAAAGGAAACATTTTCTACGCCAAGTAATTTTGTTTGAATATTTAATTCAAATGATGATGAAAATAAGGCTTTCAGTTTCATGTTTTATTGCTTTTTTATTTTTTTCTTTTAATAAACGACGATGGTCTTGTGGTTAGTGACCCTGACTGTTGAGCTGGAGATCGTGGGTTTGATTCACACGTGTGTGATGAACACGTTTATTCTGTCTTATGTCTAATTTATTGGATATATGATTGTAATTAACAATATTTAAGTATGATTATTAGCAGTCTGGTTACAGACTCTGCCTCATTTGAAATAAGACAACCGGGTGTGCAATTTATGGATTTATTTTTACCATTAATTTCTTGGTAAATACAAGATCAAGTACTGTAATTAGCAACAAATATAATAGTATAGAAAGTGTTTAAACGTATAAAGAAAGTGATGCAATTTCCTGTGAATGAAAGTACGAGTATAACATTTAAACGAAACATAAATTTATATCACAGCAAATACTCTAACAAAATAGTATTCCGTAAGTGGAAAGTCGTTGATAGCTAGACACAGATAATAATCTGGAGCGAGGAAGGACATGGATATAATTTAGAAATTGATTCGAGATAAGGAAGCTATCCCGACAGTTCTGAACGGTCTGTGATAGGAAATTGCGACGGCTGTAACTAGACTCGCAGCGGAAAATAATTTATTTCTAGACGACATGCTTTCTGGAGTCTTGTTGAACAATTTTAGTTCACATTTAAGTGAAGCAAATATATATATTATTATAATAGATAAGTTTTAATAATGATTTGACGTATTTCATACACAGCCAGTGATCCGAAATTATTCAGCCTGTACTGTAGTTATCAAATTGCCTTTAAACTTTCTTATATATTGCTAAATACATACGTATTATGTAAAGAGCATATGATTATCTGATCAAATCTTTGCCATGGGTTTAAACTGTATCTATAACTTATGAATTATGTAGAATTACGAACCCATAGTATTAAATGCATTTAAAATATTTTACAAAATATGTAAATAAACATTGAAAGGAAACCGTTTGAGGATGCTAAGTATGAGGTCGAATTATCATTCAACAAAGATGTCTATTAAAATCGCAATTTTCACGTTTAATATTAAAAATAACTTATTAGACTTTACAGTCTCTTTGTCTTTATCACGGGGGACTTTACAAACATACAAGAAACGAACACAAAGAACACCCAGAGTTAGAACAACAATTTGTTGATCACACGAAGTATAGTCCTGTGTGGGATTTGAACCCACAACACTTGTGCAGTAGGGAGCGGCGTGGCGACCGCTTAAACCACTAGGTCAACCCTGCAGTCGAATTACAGTTATTGTATAAAGAAGGAAGTCCAACTCTTCAGCGTCCATTAGAGAATATTCGCAATCTTTTCTCGTACTTATATGCACACATGGCTATATACTTTAAAGTCCTTTGTGCTACTGAGCTGATAAGCGATAAACGGGATGGTGCGCGTTGTCCCCAGGGTAGCCTCGCTAATCTGCTCAAGGGTCTCTGGTCTATCGTTAGCTGAGCTTCCAAAGTTTTTGTTTTACACAAAAAATGAAATGCTTATACAATGGGTGTGGAAAAACTAAAGTGGAAATGGTTCTGTTTGAATATAGTTATATTATTTGCTGTGTTTCTTGAGATTCTCCATTTTAGATGATATTTTTTATATTATATCGATGGTGTTTATGTTATAAGCTAGTTTTGGCGTCTACAACTGGACATGAGCCTCTGCTTAGAAAGGTTTAGAATTTGTTTTATTATAATATTTATATTAAATTTTATAAGAGCTGGCCGTATGGTTCGATTTCAATCGAACTCTAGTACAAATAAATTATTCCTTACACAAGCATACTGCTGAGTTTAAGAGCCTATCATTACACTATACGTTTCTTATAGCCTCATTTTAAATGCATTCCAAAAAATATTTAACCCACAAATCTAAAAGTCTTATCAGTCCTCATTCGTTTAGGATTCGAACCTTTCACCTTTGGGTTTGGGAAAGTAATAAAAGACGACCGATACGAGATACGCTGTAAAATTACGAGGTCAGTGTCGTCCGGCATCCGTAAATCTGTCGCTATGTCTACCTCCCCTATGGAGGGAAGAGGGGATAGGATCGTACATAAGATAAGGTATCCTTAAACGTGTGCGCTTAATGTATTTGTTCATGTAATCCTAATATTGAAATTCAAATTCATTTTGCGTATTCCACACCAAAGAGACGCTGTTTGGACTCTTTTCACCGCAAGAAAACATCAGAAAATGTATGTAACGAACTTGAACAATGACATTTAATTAAAAAAATGTAACAATCACGACAGGTGCATATTTATCCAAAAGAATGTTATGTCACGTTATTTTTAACCAAAGTCTTGTTTAGAGCGAAAATGGTACCAACACCGGGCTTTGAACAGAAGATTTCTGTTGGCTTAACTTTCTACACCACGTTCAAATTATACTGTTACCCATATTAGATAAAGAATTTAAAATTTTTTCAACGTTATAAAAATATTTCTACTCAAGATTCATAATATACCTAGTCTTGCCATAAATATTGTAATAAAGAAAAAAGAAAATTGTTAACTGCAAATAACATTTATTACTTTTACAGTGTGTCAGTTTAATACATAAATATAAAACAATTAAAAATATAAAAAGCTTATTCGAAGTGGTCTCCATTGGCTGCAATACAGTCCTTTAAACGATGAGGCCAGTTATCAATAGAAGCACGCACTCTTTCCATGGGAAAATTCTTCACTGCCAATCGTATAGATTGTTTTAGGGACTCCAAATTATCATGGCGTTTAGAGCAAGCTGTACTCTCTAAAACTGACCACAAATCATAATCCAGCGGATTAAGATCGGGACTAGACGACGGCCAGTCTTCAGCTCTGATGAAGTCCGAAACGTTCGATTCCAACCAAGACTGCGTGGACCGAGCTTTATGACCCGGCGCCGAGTCTTGCTGGAAGGACCATACTTGGTTATTGAACATGGTGATGTTAAGGGGCTTAACTACCTTCTCAAGAATGGTATCTTGATACACTTGTGCCGATGTTTTGATACCTTTTTCACAAAAATATGGCTCAGTCACTCCTTCATAGCTAACACCCCACCAAACCATCACTGAAGTCGGATAATGTCCACGTTGCACTCTGTCGACTAATTGGGAAGCTTCCTTAGAGCTTTGAGCATAAATACGGTCATTTTGTTTGTTAAAATGTTGCTCAATTGTAAAAATTTTCTCATCCGTAAACAAAATTTTTCTGTGACCTCCCTTTGCGTACCGCTTCAGTAGTTGTTTCGATTTTACCACCCTATTCTTCTTTAAATTATCAGTTAAGAAATGGCCAGTGCGTCTCTTATAGGCTGCAAGTCCTAAGTCATCTTTTAAAATACGCGACATGGTTCTAGGTGCTATCTTCATTTCCCGAGATAAAATCTTTTGCTTTCGGACAGGATTTCTTCGAATTCTTTCCCTTACTGCTTTGACCACCTTTTTCGTACGAACACTACGTGGACGGCCAGATCTTTTTCTGTCACAAACAGAGGAGGTCTCATTGTACCTATTAATAGCCCGGTACACAAACATTTTACTAATACCAAGTGTATGGAGAGTTTTAAAAATTGCATTTGGCTCCATACCTACTTTGTGTAATGCTATCACAGCGATTCGGTTCTCTTTATCACCCCACACCATTTTAATATCGCAAAATATTTTACAATGTATTGGCGCCAAAATGAGAAAACACAATGAACAATCGTATAAAAATGACAGATTCGAAATTCAAATGTAATATTTTTTTATAATTAAGTGTAACAGTATTTATGGCCAGACTAAGTATAGTCAAGTTGTCATAGTGTACGAATATAATCTAAATGTATGTGTATATGTATATACATATGTGTATATTTATGACGTATGTATTGTATGTGTCCATGTGTGTATACGTACTCATGTATTGTATATTTTAATTGTCAATATAACCTCTGTGCACCTCCCTTACAATAATTCTATACCACCTTAAGGTTGACTGGAAGAGAATGCCTTGGGCATTAAGTCCGCCGATGTACAAAGTACATAAAATGTAAATAAATAAATATATATAATTTGAAAATATACGAGCAAAGATAGACTCATAAGGGTATTATATCAACAGCCTTTAATAGTCCGATGCCGGACATAGGCCTCTTTTCAGAAAGGAGGCTTAGGCCTAAAGCCTACTTGGATATGAGCCGGACTTGAAGACGTATATGTAAAAAAAAAATTCTGAAAATCGAGTGTAAGGTCGTTAGAGATTCATAATGATGGATTGACCATTCCTTTGTCAACGTGTTGGTTATAGTGTTGAAAACGTACCGTACGTACGTAATCAGAAATACC
The DNA here is from genome assembly GCA_949316085.1 of Hypercompe scribonia. Classification (NCBI taxonomy): domain Eukaryota; kingdom Metazoa; phylum Arthropoda; class Insecta; order Lepidoptera; family Erebidae; genus Hypercompe; species Hypercompe scribonia. Next base: position 4,174,064 of record OX438972.1, on the reverse strand, counting down.
TAGTACTTATTTTAGTGGCGTAAAATGCGAAACAATTTACATTACAGCTGACTTTCAAGATAAAAGTTATAGATTATGCAAACTGTAGGAGAAACACCAGTTGGTTAGTACAAGTTTTAATATAAATCAGATTAGAAGATAATCTTACTATGGATTAAAACAAGTCTTATCAGATTTTGTTTTTCCCAGTCTTGGCTACACGTACTGGAGTGTTGCCAAACGAGTAATGAACGGCGAAGATGTATTGCGCTAGTTCATGGCTAGTTCAAGTTGAAGGTCGAACAATTAATGTCAGTTTACTAATTATCTTGCGTCGTATTCTAGTTTTAAATGAACTTTTGCTCGGTGCTTTTTAATTCTTGAGTTATATTGCTTTTTAAATGAAAGCTTTGAATCTATATTCTTTTCATGTAGCAGTACATCAAGCACATAATATTTTTCTTTTTTAACTCCATATATTTTCATTATTTTTGTACATTGCATTCATCCATTTTGCGTATTGTATATTATATGCCTTAAACGAAATTTTAGATAAAAAACTAAACAATAATGAAAGTTATAAAAAGAAGGTTAAACATTTTGAAGACTCAAATTTCATAATGATTATAAAATGTTAATTGCCTGGGCAGTTGCTGTAGTAATGATACTGACTGCTGAGCCACATGTCGTGGGTTCTGTTCTCACCCAAAAAAATCTTGTGCGATTAGTTTGGTCATTTATTGTGTTTTTGCCCCTACTGGTCCGACAAGGCAATCTCTTTCGCTCGAATAACTTGCTTCCAGAAGGAGTTTAATCCACACTGAGCATTCTGCTCGCGTATGAAGTGTCGTGTCCATACCCCGGATATTGCAGTGGTGGCATCCAGGTGTTGACTTCTTGCAAGTCAGACAGGAACTCTCCAAAGCGTCCCTATGAGAGGGTCCAGTGTTTTCTGTTTTAGCCAATTCACTAGAACGGGTATAGCCACAACAATAAAGTCTTGCTTGACTTTCTTGGCTGCCATAGTGTAGGTCACTATACCGCATTGTCTGCAATTGTCATGGGTACACTTATCATCACTCTTGGATTCTATTCATGTTTTCGATCAGGCAGAGTAGAGTTATTTTGGTAGGTTGGTAATGAATAAATAAAAAATAAGCGACTCGTGATTTTCCGATTGTAAAACTATTTTCCAATTTTGGGGGTTTAGGAATAATCTGACACATCTGACTTAAGTATTTCAAATTATACATTTATTTTGTATTTATTTTCGTACACTGATTAATGGGTGCCTTTATCATAACATATTAAAAAAAATTATAAGACACGCAAATCATCAAATCATCTCTAACGCGTGTAGGGCGCCCTGCGGCGCGATGGACGGACGACTTGAAGAAGGTTTCTGGCAGCGGATGGATGCGAATCGCCCAAGACCGGGATGGTTGGCGTTCCTTTGGGAGACCTTCGTTCAGCAGTGGACTGGTTGATTGAGAAATCATATCTATGATATATGTTTTTCGCGCCTTCTTGAAATTCCACCTTTGGACGGTGTACACCCAGTGCACATAATAATAAAATCTGTGCTCCAAAAAACGATAATTACATCAGACACGTTAACCAGCGTTAATCCAAATAGTGTTGTACCTACTATAAAGTGCTACAGTCTGCGGTCGAAGAGTGTAGTGTTGTACAACTGTAAACGTGTGTGTAGTGACTAATGTTTGCGGAGACGAGCCTACACTGTTCTCACGTCTGTTGTGGTCTGCGATAAATGTATTCTGACATACAGCTACGTTTGTTGACGAACATGCACACGTTGTCACTACAGTCTTTATTTGTTCACTGTTTGACATACGTCTTTCACAGGGAGACAATTGAAGATGGCTACTCAATAATGCGTGTTCTTAGCATCTATCTACTAATATATATTTTAATGTTGAGAATACTGCCAATAAGGCAGTGTAAACAGATAGGTTCAGAATTAATCCCAAAAAACCACCACCACTATCACTTTTACTTACACACTATTCATAATACTATCACCTCGAATGATTGAAACGTGAAAAATTTTTTTTCTAGGTTTGCCCCTTTTTTTTCTGTTCGGCAATCCCCCCGGATATCACCTACTGGTGGTTATGTCGGACTCGAACCGACCAAAAACCGCACGCCATCGCAGGTACCTCAATTTTATTTTCAAAATATTTTATTTATAAACTATACTTAATTAAGAGTCTAGAATACACTATATGAAACACAAATATTAGAACTAATTAACTTAATAATGCCTCTAGGCAACTCACGACTGCCTAAATTGCTCTCCAGACCGTAAAGCACTGTGCTCCGCAGTGGCAGTCAATATTTATCTGTAAAGGATATTGTAGGTACACAGTACACACCCGTAATTACTGATACAATGCTGTAGTGTGCCGCTGAATATGTACCTTGTTTGCTTCACATGTGTCAAGTTAAATACAAACCGCTTACTGTTTTAAGTTGAAGGTTGTATTTGACTTTACACGAGTACTTAGTAACTTCCTAAATTGATACCATTCGGCATTCTTAGTACAATTACGTTTTATGAGCGGAACTTGTTTCGTCTAGTCGTAGTGGATAGTATAGCATGTACCTACTTTTCAAAATAAATATTATTTTCTAAATGTAAATATTAATTTTATATTTTTATATTATAATATTAAGTTAAAAATTCAATTTTTCTAGCCACTATTGAGCTCAATTTTTACAGTAGCCACAAACAGTTTTAAAGAAGATGTTCGCGTCAGTTTTGTTCTCATTTTTCATAAAGGTACACGTAATTGAAACTGAACGTACTCATGTAACTGAAATGGGCTACTAGGAAGCATTACAGTGTACAATTATGTTTAATTTTTGAGAGTACACTGATATTTAGTTCTTAAACTCATCCACAAAGCCAGAGGTAACGGATTCACCTTTGTTTTCTATGTTTGTATCTCTAATTCCAAATGTCCTAAGTTAATCTTGACTGAGAAACTTTTTAAATAATGCTGAAATTTTACTAAAATTTTCGATACAACATTTAAAGTGTTGTGAAAGAGATCTATTGTCATTTATGTATTTCACCAACTACTCACTGCAGTTTGCCCAACACGTACAGCGAGCACTTACAACGTTATAATTTACAATAGTACTAAATACGTATATACATATGGGTATATTAAAAGTGTACAAAAATTAAAAAAGTATTGAATTTGGTGTAGAATATATCAACATTTTTACCAGGCTGAAATCAGCGTGGCTGTAGAGCCATGAACCAGCCAGCATGAGCGGGTCAGCTCGTCCGGCGCAGTACTACCCTGCCGCAGAAGATCAACATAAAGCGCCAGCATCCGTGCTGTCGTGTTTCGTTGGTGAGTGTGAGACCGGAGGCCCATTGATTCAGGGGTGACAGTTGTCGTGGTAAACGTGTACAATACAATGCTACGATGACTGTCATGTCTTTTACGTCCCCAAATGTGGCGTAAAAAATCCTAATAGGGTGCCATAGTGTGGGTCACCATCCTGCATTGTCAGCATTCGCAGTGAGTATGGTGACTACAACTTTTGGATTCTATTCATGCTTTCTATGAAGCAGAGTAGAGTCACTTTGGCAGGCTATTAAAATAAAAAAAAAACATCCGGATACTGTGCAATCAGAAAGTTGAGCAGCCTAATCAATCTTTGATTTGTAAGCCTTAAATAATGTTCTTCGTTAATTATTTCGCGTCTCATTCTTATATTATCTGGACATACATCAATAATTTCCTCCCACGTATTTTTTAATACAGCTTATTTAAGTCAAATATGCCGTAACACAATTTATGATATTAATCGTGATCTATTGTTTACGAAATCATTTCCTCAAGGCATTCAGAAATTTCAAGGAGCCGCGTCGGGATTTGCTTTCTTTGGAGACATATTTATGAATGTTTTCATTTCCAACTTATCAAATATTGTGATTTACAATTTTTAAGTTATTTCGTTGTATTTTAATATGTAAAAATGTATGACAATTTCTTGAGAGAATGCCTTGTCGTATTGTCGTATAGCACGTATGATGTATATGATTCAACAAGACGCTATTTAGCTCTGCTCAGTTTGGGATTAAATGGCGTTGTGTGTCAGATGTCCGCATTATTATTATTATTTCGAAACAGACGAGTCAAGAAAATGTTTGACTAACACTTTTAAAATGAAAAATCAACGACAATGTGGACGGTTTAAAGGACTGAAGAAGGTCTAGGGTCTACTCTAAAAGCTGCCGAACTTTTGAATGGGTTAGTACTTATAGTGTATAATAAAACGAAGAAACAACTTATTCTTGTTACCATTTTCTTGCTTTTTCTTCAATTTTATTTGGTTAACATTGTAAAGGAGGTTTTTGCTGGTTTTTACAACGGCATGTATGACACCAACTATCTTAGAACAGAACTTATTTAAGGTTATCGGAAGTCTAGGATGGAAATCGACCTCAGTGTAGTTCAGAGACTCTGGGAACATCTACTTATTTGCTCTCTCTATTGCTGGCTGTGGTTATGCTCATTCTAAGCCTTATGTACTCCTTAAAAACTAGAAAAATTGAAATATTCCGACATATAAGTCTTTAACATATGTTAATTCTCATAACAACAACACTCAGTCATGAAATTAACCAACTAATAATTATTATGTGTGTATTTACACTCACTATCAACTAGAGATAGTTAAAACTAATTATGTTTTGTGTTAATGAAATTACGGGTAAATCTTCTCTAGAGCATCAATCAATTTAATTTAAGGTTTTATTGTTTTATTATTTTATATGGCAATATTTGAGAGCCGCAGTGTTACCACGGTTTGACATAATCGAATGAACAAATATGAACGAGGTACTGGAGCCCGAAACCCAGCTGTCCCTGAAAGAGCCGGGCAAACTTGTGACTCTAGATTATCAAGTGTGTGGTCTGTTCGTTTGCAACCCTTCAACCTCCCATACCATAAAACACAATAATTTACTGGTAATCTATGGAGTGGAAAGATAAAAGCAAAAAGCGAATAGAGAAGTAAACTCACTTACATATTTTTTTTTTAAATTAATATTTAATCTCTACAACTTCATACTTTAGCTTTCAAATATTCAAGTGTTACAAAGTCCAGTTAATAAAGCCACCGGATATAAACGTTCAGTCTACGGTTCTAGTGCTTCAGTAAAACACTGACAGTCTTTATCTGAATTTGTGACCGCGCAAGCTTTGGTAGTGGGGCCATAAAACTCGTGTTTTTTACTGTATATTTATTTAATAAGCGGAAGCGGGTTTTCATTTATTTTCTGTTTAAAAGCTTAAATTCGAAAGAATAAATATTTAAGGCACGCAAATTAAATGTGAAAATAGAATGAATATATTTATTACATATCAAGTTTTGCACTTTCTTAATACTTCTGTTAAAGTAGCCTACAACGCACTCAAAAACAAGCCTGACCTAGTAGTAACTTAAAAAATAACTTCTTAGAATATATGGAAGGAAAATACAAATAAAAAAACATATCTTTTTCACACTAAGGGATACTAAAATTAAACACAAAACAAATAATGTACCTACACATAACAAGAGATACTATACCTTCATACATACCTACCTACTACTATACCCCATTGATGCAGGGGTGACAGTTATCGTGGTAACTGTGTAAGCCACACACTATCACAATGACTGTCATGCCTTTGACGTCCCCAAGCGGGGTGTGAAAAAGCATCTCACAGGGCCGACATAGTGTGGGTCACCATACTGCGTTGTCAGGATTCGCAATGAGTATGGTGACCACAATTCTTGGATTCTATTCATGCTTTCCATCGGGCAGAGTAGAGTCACTTTAGCAGGCTTTTAATATAGAAAAAAAACCTAAACACACATACACTGAACAGTTATGGGTACATAAAAAAAGTAGCGATGCACAATAGTTATTTTAGAAATAATTAAAATAATCTTATGGAATATGTCGATGTGGAAAGTTATCAATGACAATAAATTTTTCCACGGTTTCAAATTATTTAATTACTTTATTTTATATATTTTAGTTATAGTAGTTAATTTATTTCTTTTATATAATTCTACATTTGATAGTTCATTACGTATAAATTGTACGTGTAAAAACTATAGTCTCTGAGAATAAAGCTATAAGAAACAAGTACACTAAGCTAGTAATAAAGTTTTTGTAATTATTATTCAATAAACTGTTTCAGATCTAAACTCGCTTGTTTTAAAGCCCCACAGTTCATCTATTGAGAACCACCCGATCGGAACTGTTGCACACACCAGATTGCATGACAGCAAAACTTCAATCGATTTCTTTGCTACACCAGACCACCGCCAGACTTACTAGTCTGTCTGGCAAAGCCTAGCTCCCGATATGTTTTGCCAATTTGCTGGCAGCTTTATAAGGATTCAAGGATTTGATGTGCGAATTTATACGAATTTATTTGGATGTAAAATGTCTGCGCTTTGTGGCGAGGTCTTTTGGCTGAACAGATGATTTTGGACGTACCAAGTTGTTTTAAATTTTTAAACGTATTATTATTACGTCTATTTCTGTGTTGAAGATTTGATGTTTACGGTGAACTTCAAACGTTTAAAAGCGTTTAAGTTTTTAAATGTAACACTATGCTACGTCATCGTCGTCACGTGTATTTTGTAGTATTTTTTTCCTCTGATTTTCACGCAGTAGTCGAAACGGTGGCCATTTAGACGATGTAATTTTTAAGAAATAAATTCCAACAAATTAGCTTTCTTGTAAATAAATAGGCCCATGTTCAGCAGTGGACGTCAGATAATAGTGATGATGATGATGACACATTACAATAGAAGCCTTTTAAGTCTGTATAAATTTTAATCCTATATTGTCACAGTATTTTTAAGAATGAATTCGAAAGAGGTAAAATAAAATGTACACAGTATGTACTCAGAATGGACTGTTATTAGTCCTAGTCAGCCAACTACACAGGAGATATTATAGTACACGTGTGTGTAAACACAGGTGCACTCTCTGTTCTTTCACTCTCACAATCTGATGGGACGGTTATCCGACACGCCTGAAGAGAGATTAGGTGTAGGACCGATGGCTTTACGTGCTACCCGAGGTGCGGGGTCCAGATCCCCGCTTCCAAAGTCCAACCAGACAAACTCATTAACACTTTTCGAATCGAACCTGAGACCTCTTGATCAGCAGTCGTACACACGAACCGCTAGACCAACTAGGCAGTTGGTTTAATCAATATGATAATCTTACTAAAACAACCCCTAAACCACCACCCGATACAAATCTTATATTTATTATACTTTACGCTGTAAGTGATCAAATATCATATAGCATAATTATTTAGATTTTATATAATTGACCAGTATAACCTGACCTTCCCTTGCTTAGACTATCTTGTACAGGTTTACATATACTGGACTCCGATAGCTTTTTGAGGTCATTTTTGCAACTTACAAGCAAACATGTTTAGCATTCTCCACTAGTTAACGTATAAACTTAAAGTAGTGTGGGAAAAGCAAATCTCTTCACATGTTATTATAGATAACAAATATACTCCAGCTAGTACTAGCTAGGAGTGGACAGTAATTTAACAAACACCGTTGGGCGCCAAACAATAGCGTTTACACACGTCAAACACAGCTTCCGAATAATGAGTGTTGAACCACCTATGTGAATATTATTATCCAAGCTGATATTGCGTTTGATATTCATTACAGAGGGGTAGGATGGGGGTGTGGTTAATCGATGAAGGAAAGCAACCTTATTAAAGCTAAATTACTATCATATCTCGTGTAAATCTGGCTTATGACGACATTGTCTAATCTCAACGTATGTGATATACATGGAATAAAAATTAAAAGCTCTCGAATGCCATTAAAAAAAAAGCCGAAGCACCTTCTACACGTAATGAAGTTACCTAATTAATAGTACATCTCCTTATAGTGTATTTTTTATAGAGTACGAATATATAGTATAAGGTGGGCCAAGAATTCGTTAACATTTGAATCTAACATCCCGCAGAAACATGTTACGCGAGTTCACGTGACTGATGCTACTAGAATTTGCTAGCTACAATCGTAACACATGGTTTCAACACGATGGAACCACTTGTCACGCATCCAATGAGTCCCTGTCGGTGGTCAAAGACATGTTGCCGGAAAAGCTGATTTCCAGACGAGGTGACATTCCATGGCCACCCAGAAGTACAGATCCATCCCCAGCAGATTGTTTTTTATGGGGTTATTGTAAGAATCGTGTCTACATCAATAAACTACGTCAATTAAAAGAAAAAATCAGTCAAGAGATGTCGGCGATCTTGCGGTCTGTTTGCCGACGAGTATTCGAAAATTTCGGTGCTCGCCTAGAAGAGTACCAATGTTGAAATGGTGACCACCGTTTATTTTATTTAGACGATGTAATTTTTGAGAGATAAATGCCAACAAATTAGCTTTCTTGTAAATAAATCATTTTTATATTATATCAAATGGTTTTTTAATAAGATTTTTTCAAATGTTAACTAATTCGTGGACCATCCTATATACTCGTATGTATTTATACGTATATATGTATAATTGTTTTTGTTAAATTATATTTTAGTTGTATTACCTATATTTTTGTTATTTGTTTTATTATTTCTAGATAAAAAAGTATAACTCGTGATTACAACTGTAACCTTGGTGCACCTACTTTACTAGTTTTTCACATCCCCTAAAGGCTGGCTGGTAGAGAATTCTTAGAGCAATGAGTACACCGATGTGCATGAAGTTGTAATTAAAAAAAAAGCATCTTAACATATCTTTGATGTTTCTTGAACGTTAAAATTCGTACCGTTCAATCACTCTTTGCCACATAAATACTCGTAGAATACCGTGCCAGAACTTTGAGCAAAACTTTACTATTAGTAATTACTTTTCTACTAGATGCCCACAAACATGTATGTAAATGCAATAGTCTGACTAAAAGATGAATTTAGATGGATTATTGGACTATCTTCCAAATATTTTAGGATTGTATAAAATTCCCCTAAATATCTTTCAAATGTACGTAATGTGTAACGCCTGGCTAGTTTGGTATAGTACACCAAAACCACCTTTCTAAAGAGATTTTCCTTTCTGTCTAGGCTGTTTATGATAATGATGTATGTTTTACTAGATTCCCTAGAACAGAATGAATACAAAGGCATAAGTACGTAAAAGCTGAATCACATTTATCGTTTTAATATCAAAAGTATCGTGAACTGACAATGGCGGTGGAAAAATGTTCGCACGATGAAACGGATGCCGAAACCAATCGAGGAAGGCCGAATGCCGAAATTTATGAACGGGCTTATCGGTCGAACGGTCCGTAATTCCATGATTCGCATTTTACTGTCTTCCCTTCCATGTCAATGAATAAAAAAGTTGGTTTAATGAAAGTGTAAGAGAATTCGCAACAATAATTTTTTTCCTTGTTTGGCAAGAGAAAGAGAATGGCAAGTAGAGTCACTTTTCGCACGAAATACTTCTAGAGAGATTGCACTTAACTAAGTGCTACAACTGACTAACTAATATTTATTTTTGTTCTGGGTTCAATTAATTACATATGTATTATGAGCAATTAATCGTATATACATAAATACACAAGTAATTTGATTAACAGGAAAATGATGTACGAAAAAAATTGAAATTAAAAGAAAATAAAGGTGTGAAATTTTGCGGAGTTTTTGTTATACAAAGAATAAGTGAAATTGCGTGAGGTTTTTGTACCTTCTACAAGTTAGGTGACAGTTTACTTGGAGAACTATCTCCGTCCTCCATAAGCGCAAGCCGAGAGGTGACAGGTGAGACCATCTGTCGCCCTAGCAGAAGCAGGCTAGAGTGGCAGCGTGACGTGCTATTTTGGGTGCAGAAAAGGGATCACCTGCACGTCGTAGGTAGATGACCCGAAGTACGTCGGGGTTCCAGGCATTTCCTTTCTAGGGTAAATCTGTTTACTCGGCTACTGGTACCTGAAACGACTTGAGATTTTTGGTCGATTCGAGTTCGACATAATTTCCCACCTGATTGACTGTCCCATCCAGTGATTATGTTGGACGGTAGAAAAAATTATAGTTTACTTAACAAATGTTTGTAGGTAAAATTAGAAAATAAAAAATATCCTTATAACCTTTCCTAAAAGTTAAAGTTGCGAATGACGGTTAGTTTAATATTCATTGCTTTTATTTGTGGGCAAATTTGTAAAGGCGCCCTTAAGTGCTATACATAAAAAGGACGCTTAGGTATATTAAGTTGGAATGTAGCCGTCTGGACCGAGATGTCAAGTTCTCTCAGCTCGACACTTTCAAAGCGTCAACTAGAGAAATTTTGAAGTTCTCTCATATTTTATTTCTTTTGAAACTTTTAATGTAACTATAAAACAGTATTGCAAGTTTATGCTGGAAATCAAAATTATAATAGTCACTTTTTTACAGTTAAATATTTCTTTTTTGTCTTAATTTTTTGCTTCAACTGAAATACCAGTTCTTATAACTAACAAAAATGATGTGACCTATTGAGAATAAAACCGTCTTGTAGTAACAGTGGCTGTCAGAACTTCGCTGTCAGTGGGATAAGGGAACGATATTGTTTTGACAACTATATCGTTGATACAGAGATACAGTAAATTAAGATGAAAATAGGTGTAGCAAAATACGTTACAATATCCTAGAACTTAGTTATCGCTTTCTAGATAAAAATAAACAGATAAATACTGTCCACCCAAATCAATCAAAAGAAATATTCAAAAACAGAAAGATTTGAAACAAAGCGTGGATCTAATATGCGACCGCCAGCGTGACAGTCGTTGATATTAACGCCGTGTCATAAAATGGCTTCTTAATTTAAACAATAGATATTAAAATTACTTTAAGTCAAAGTTTAAATAAGTAAAGAGTTTTAATTAGTCAAATAAAATGATTTATAACTTACAAATAAGTCTGCTTAATCTCTGAAAGAATACATTTAATCCCAGAAAGTTTACACCAAAGACTGACATTCATACAATGTCAGTAATTACAACGTCGGCTGTGTACTTCTTTTAAATGTAAACAAGCAAAGCGAAAAAAACATTTTTTAGAGAAGATTCTCTCTCGGCAAAGGAAATGGAACTAAAAATTCTGCGCTAAATACTTGAGCATTTAACTACACGAAGGTCACCATAAATAACTAAAACGACTGCTGAGAGCTGTAGTGAAGATCCTATTACCTCTCTCGCTCACTTCTTCCTGCTAAAACCTCGTCATCTCTTTCCCACTTTAGGTGTACGTCGGTAGACGAGCGAAAAAATTGTGTTTACGATTATTGGACGGTAAGAAATTTATTATGGGAAGACATTTTTTACGTAAAGCTTGTGTTTTGGAGACAATGATGATAGTTGATGTTCTCGTGTATAAGTAGATAGATTTTGCCTTTCGATGTGCAGGGATATAGATTTTGATGGCTTGAAGTCTGATTTATGACATCCTTTTGTGCCAACTTTGACGCATTGTGCCTCAACTTCATATACAATGGTACAGACAATGTTTTAGGTCTGTTAGAGTTGTCAAATATGTGACGATATATTGTGTAACAGTATTACATGATTTTACGATATCACTTTCTTATTTCAAATGTCAGATTAATGTATTAAATAAGGTTTCCCTGAAGGTATGCCATAATCCTGTTGCTTGCGATTAGTTTTAGGTTTAATGGATAAAGAATAATTCGAGGATGAATTACAGATTTTAAATTTTAATTGCTTTTGATAATAATAATATAACTGCCTCGGTGACGTAGTGGTAGCGTAACGACTGCTGTGCTCAGGTCTCAGGTACGATTTCATGGTCGGACCAAATGTTTGTAATATCTTCAAATATTTGACCCGGAGTTTGGCTGTTTTCTATCTATAACATGTATGTATGTGTTTACAAAAAAAAATAGTATATAAATGTTCTATCAGTCAATCTAACTTCTATAGTATGCTTAGTTTTAGGCTAAAAGGGATGGTGTATCAGATGTCTGAAATATTTATAAACAGCATCAAGAAAACATTCCAACTCCAGTGAAACGTAGAAACTCAAGATTAATAAGTCTGAAAACAAACTGGATGGTAAGAATCCAAGACGACAAGAGCCGTTTTTTCCTTCATAAAAATATGCAATAGCACTTCTACAATTTGAACATTAATGCCGTAACACGGGATGTTAACAAAGCGAATAGCTTTTGTAATGCTAAGAGCCCTCTAAAAATCTTGATATGATAAAATTTATAAGGGCATATGGCATTCTTTGAAACTGTTTGACGAAACAATGAGGAATGTTCTGGAAATTTAGGATAATAATAGAACGCAAATGTTTTTGTTTCATTTCAGTGATTTATATTAGTCGAAATTGATACAAGTGACCACAAATCTATAGCAAAAATGTAAAGAAAGGAGACGGTGTGTTAGTGTTAGTATTTGAGCGAATCCTAAAAAAACACAATCACAAATTTACAAATAAAATAATATAAATTCCAATTAGAATCATCAAAGTGGTGATGGATTAAAAATACAGAGTATCACCACCCCGTGCGTTCATCCCGTGCGTGTCGTAAGAGGCAACTAAGCTAAGGTAAGGTAAGAGGACAAGTAGGCCAAAACCTCCTTTCTAAGGAGAGATCTGTGTCCAGTAACTGTTACTGTTAAATGCTGTTCATGATTAAGACTGTACACACTACACATAATCTTTCTCGTTTTTTATATACCAGATCAAACTACAAACAGTGCTCGGTCGAAATGTCTAACAAATCTATAAAGCATCTTGTCAATCATATTAAATGCCAAGTTTATAAGACAAGCAAATAGAACGCAGGATAGTATAGATTGCAATAGCGGAATTGCCAATCGTGTCCTTTTCTGTTTAATACCGTGACTTACTCGTACTAACCAAAAATAATATTCATTTAACGCACTTTAATTTTATATTTTATAGTTTTTTACAAGCTTATTATGCTCAACTTGAAATTATTTTATGTATATGTTTTAGAGAACAAATCTTCACTCTTCTTTTAATTAAACTGAAACCTACAACAAATATTAACTCACCAAACATTTTCCACAAAAAGTAACGAGTCAATTCAACCCCTGTTAATTACCATTAACATCTAAAATACACAAAAGAGGTCAAGCCGACAATATAATCATTGAAAATCACCACCAAGCAAAAAGCGACAAAATTTTCCCACTCAAATGCAAAGTCACGTCCATGCAGTGTTGGCAAATTTTTGCAAATACCTGCAAATTTTGTGATAATGCTTTCAAACTCGGTTTAAATTTGTTTGTTTGGGTAGGTTGCACTGGGATTCAACAGACTCAACTCCATCCTTAATCTGGATAATTAGTTATAATTTTGGACCCTTATTAAACTTGGGTCTTTGACTTGAAAAATATGTGAAGTTTTGCAAGTTGGCAACCTTTAAAGGGTAAGAGGAATGGAGGTAAGGGCAGTAATTTTGATGCTATCATAGATTTACTATATGTGAAATAAGGTACTTTAATAAAATGAAGATCATTAACCTTTGTGTGTTTTCGGAGTCTAAATTTATGTCGATTTTGTGTCCTCTATAGTGGTGTGAAGTTATTCGATATAACGAAAATTGTAACCATAAATCAGAAGGGTACTCAAAGTGTGGCAAAACACTTAATGTCCGATCGATGTCGCACGTCTCTGTGCCCGCTCTTTAAAGCACATAAAGGAAAAAGTACAACGATTTTTGACATTTAGTAATTTGATTTTCACTCGAATATCTATCGTATTTCTAGTGAAAGCAACTATTACAATATTAATTATAGTAAGGTTTGAACAAAAATAGTTCGTATAAAGAGCAAAATGATTTGGGTTCGATATTTAATAAAAATTGAAAAAAATCTTGATGAAAAACTTACTTTTCAGTTACCTATTTACCCTCGTGTACCCCGTAGATTGCCACATCACATATAACGATGGTGATGATAAGATACCAAAAGGAAGTTCGCGACCTAGTTACTGAACGTTCATATTAACATCACGGTTTAAACTTACAAGGTATAGCGGAGAATATGCTAAAAGTATCACTTAGCGTTGGCTCAGTTGAACATTCTCAAATATCTTCAAGACTTTGCGTTGAATAGTACGATATTTAGTTCTTTCTTTTGTACCATGTACTGGCCTATGGGTCTAGTGGTTACTAACCCTGACTTCTAAGCCAGATGTCCTGGGTTCGCTTCTCACTTGGGATAATGTGATCAGCACAAATGTTTCTTTTTTCTTTTTTTTTGTGAAGTGACTACTCTGACTGATGGAAAGCATGAATAGAATCCAAAGAGTTATAGTGCCATACTCATTGCAAATGCAGACAATGCAATGTGGTAACTCATACTATGGCGGCCTATTGAGATGCTTTTTCACGCCACGCTTAGGGACGTAAAAAGCATGACAGCCATCGTGGCAGTGTAAGGCTCACACAGTTATCGCGATAACTGTCATCCCTGTCCCAAATAGTTCCATTATATGGTTTCTATATATTTTCTATTATATATGGGCGTGATTTTTGTATTCTAAAATATAATAATTAAGATTGCTTATCTACATAGCTTATGTAGTTTGGGATCAGACAGCACTCTGAAGCTACTATGATTTCATCCATACAAATAAGAACGTCATGCCTCATCAATCCTTTCGCCATGAAGATACTTGTAAGTCTATGACTTGTCCCCCCACGTTAATGAATGAACTCGATACGCTAAGGTAACGGAGCGAAGCGTACCAAGTACGTAATGTTTGCTGATGGCCTTAAGATTTGCGCTCAGTATCAAATATGTGCCGCACACAACACGATGCTCTCATGATAATACAGGAAAGTTGTGTACAGGTTAAGACACGCCTTAGGTATACTTTAAGATGATATGCATTTCGCGTGTTCGCTCTTCTATTATATATTTAGGATTGTACATTTCTCACTAGGTAAGCAGAGTACATAGCACTTATTATCACTTGCATTTTTAGATACGAATTTTCAAGACCATATTTTTTGCCTAAAAACCCAACCAAACAGCTATCAGACTTAGAAAAACAATTTGAAGATTGCAGATAGTGTTGTCCGATGTGGGGATCGAACTCAGATCACTCAGTGATATAGGAAGTGGTGAGATGACTGATTTAACTGTTTTTAAACATCTCTCGCATAATAATATATCCGTTGTCGGGAGGGACTGAAATTGTTATATGAGAATATTTTGCGAAACATGTAAAAACGTAATACGTAATGGGTCTTTTCATGTTCAGGGAGCCAGGCGGTCTCACAAAACACCCTATTTGGGTATCTCATAGAAAGACGAAGTCGATCGCGAATGAGATCTCTTTATGTGAACCACTGACAATTGTACAGGAAATAAGAAGGGCAATGTATGGATAAAATTTATACGTAGATTAACAATTTTTAAAATACTTTTATATTAATATGACTTATTTACGAGTATACGAGTATATACTCACTGTAAATAGTTTATATGAATAAAAAGTTTAAGGATTTTTTTTTCATTATTCTCAAACATTACGTCAAAATTGCATAGCTATTGTTCGAGGAGACTACTAGATTTCGTTATTTGCACAAGTATTTCTATATTTTTTTTATACTCCTTTTGTAACCGGAATTGACTAACTCACTTTTCTTAATCCATGCAGAAAACACATATTCGTATATGACTTATTTACTTGAAAGACACTTGAAAGTGCATCCTCTCGCTAGAGTTTTGTCTTTTGTAACTTCTCTCACTTCGTGAAAGGCAGCAAAACAATTTGCTCAGCGTCGGTTTTTAAATACTTTTATTCCTTACTTACTGAGCTTTTCTGTCTACTATAAGTACAGAATTATAAATTTTCTGAAGATATTTATGTCTTTCAATTAACTTTATTCTATAACATAGGACACCGATCAATGAAACTCGATACACAAAAGAGTATGTTATATCAGAGCTACTATTATCAAACTGTATATATTCCGAAATATTACATCTGGTCGTGACAGCGGCTTTGTGCTGCACTGATGGATATTCAATAATTATTGTCATGCTGTGATAACATCGGCTGTTTATTTACATGAATTACAGTTATTACATTGAATGCATTTGTAGTTATTTATTAATTTAATTTTATATTAGATTTAAAATATTTATATACGTAACATCTTTTGTGACGCCTGCCGTCAGTTCAGTATGAGGCAAGATGCTTTACCGTTTGGAAAAGTATATGTTTTGTAAGTAAGTATACCATTATGTTTCGTTAAGAAAAAGGTATGTGTATTAGGTAAGTTTAAGTTGGTAATATTTTAAAAGTAAGTTAACAAAAGTAAGTGAAAAATAGATAAAAGCTTACTTGAAGAGCCTGTAAAGTGTTAATCTCAATCAATACAGAACTTGATTGCGTAGGTGTAGTGGTTTAAGTGGTCGACACGCCGTTTTCTACCGCTCTGACTTTTGTGAGTTCAACCCCACATGGGACAACGCTTCGAGTGGTCCTCAAATAGTTTATCAGAATCTGAGTGTTCTTTGTATCCATTTCATGTATTTTGATATATCTCCCGCGACACAGGATTTGTTTTTAATTCAGGAGTAGTCTTTTAAAATAAAAACTTTTTGACATTTTGAAGTGTGCACAAATCTACTTAATATTTGGGTTATTTAAAGCATGTTAAGAACCGTTATTTAACTTTATACTAAGACTTTTAGGAGCGGAGCAATAAATGCAAGTGAAACTGCGAGGAACAATTAACATAGTAGAGAATTGAATTTACCCTTATGTAATATTGTTTCTATATATTAAGAACCTGCCAAAGTGACTCTACTCTGCCTGATGGAAAGTATGAATAGAATCCAAGAGTTGTGGTCACCATACCCATTGCAAATGCAGACAATGCAGTATGGTGACCCACACTATGGCGGCCTTGTGAGATGCTTTTTCACACCCCGCTTGTGTGTACATCTTTAAATAGTCTACCAAAATACCGCTTGTTCTCAAACATTTAATGCCAACACTACAGAATGTTCGCCATAACAAACTGTTGGTTGAACGTAATGAGTAAACAAGGGGTTCGAATCCCCGTTATTAACCACCGATCCGTATAACCAATTAACAATGATATTAATGTAAAGGTTTCATTAGCTACATCAACACTTGCTTATACATATACACCACACACAAGACCGTCTGACCGTCTGACTATCATATATATAAATATTGATAAACTAAAGTATTCTTACTTCTAAATTTATTTTCAATAAACAGGATGGGCCACGAATTAGTTAGTTAACATTTGAAAAATCGTATCAAAAAAATCATTAGATATATTATTAAAAATATTTATTTACAAGAAAGCTTATTAGTTGGAATTGATTTTTTTAAAAATTACAACGTCTAAATGACCACTGCTTCGACGTTTGCGCTTTTCTAAGCAAGCACCGAAATTTTACCGAATACTCGTTGGTAAAGAGCCCGCGGGATCGCCGACATCTCTTCACTGATTTTTTCTTTTAGTTAACGTAGTGTATTTGGTTTACTGATGTAGACATTATTTTCCAAATAACCTTATAAAAAGAAGTCTGCTGGGTATAGATCTGGACTTCTGGGTGGAATCAGCTTTTACGGAAACGTGTCTTTGACCACCGACAGGGAGTCATTTGACGTGTGACAAGAGGCTCTATCTTGTTGAAACCATGTGTTACGATTGTAGCCAGCAAACTCCAGTAGCATCGGTCCCAAGAACTCCCGTAATATGTTTGCGTGAGATGTTAGATTCAAATATTAACTAATTCTATGCCCAGGGCGGGCATAAAATTTGTTTGTTATAATAGAAATAATTAAGCATTTATTCTGTTTTATACTCTATCATATATATAAATTAAATTGATAAATTAAAATATTCTTCCTTCTAAATATATTCTCGAAATATATACTATATTTCCAAAACGGTCAACGTACAAGAACGCACAAAACACGCGTATTTTTCCTTTATTTTATAATTTTTTTCTTATTATAATAACTTGTTACTGTACAAAATAAATAAAGTAATATTAAAATAAAATACATTTCGTTAACTAGCACAAAAATTCGCAGAACATGAAAAGCTCGTTACGTATGACAGCAGAGAAACTTTTCGACAAACTTGTAAAAATACAAAGCAAGAGTCGCAGAATGCGGTGTGAGAAGTTCAATCTTAAATTGTTTAAGTTTGAATCTAAACTTGATAACAGAATTAGCTATAACTAGATGGTCGTGTGAGTTGTTTAGTTGTTCGATAAATTCATTTATGTTGTACCCGTCACAGCTTTTGGAAATAGGGAAAAAATGGAAATATCTATCTGATGGAAAGCATGAATAGAATCCAAAGGTTGTGGTCACCATACTCATTGCAAATGCTGGCAACGCAGTATGATGACCCACACTATGGCGGCCTTGTGAGATGCTTTTTCACACCTCGCTTAGGGACGTAAAAGGCATGACAGTCATCGTGACAGTGTAAAGCTTACACAGTTACCACGATAACTGCATCAATGGGCCTCCGGTCTCACACCTACCAACGAAACACGACAACATGGATGCTGGTTGATGCTCTTTAGGTTGGTCCCCTGTGGGAGAGTAGTACTGCCCCGGTCGAGCCGGCCCGCTCGGGCTGAAATTAGCGTGGCTCTAGTACCTAAAAAATAGTAGCATAAATCAAAAACTACAACAGTGTAAGGAATTTTATTCTTATTAGAGCAGTTTATTCGTATTTCTTAAAGCTATAGAAGAATCACTCACATTCAATTATAATCCACTAAGGGTGGTATTCTGCTAATGCATCGTGATATACAGGGAAGATGAACTACCTGGTTATTATGGTGAGATAGTAAAAAGAAGCTCAAAGAAAGAATGAGATAAAGGTTCTCACTAGGCCATCACAGTGTGGGTCACCATACTGCATTGTCTGCATTCGCAATGAGTGGTGATGGCAACTTTTGGATTCTATTTATGCTTTCCATCAGGCAGAGTCCAGTCAATTTAGCAGACTATTGATAAAAAACACCTAGAAAAATGGCCAATAGCATCACAGTATTAAGTTTTAGGCCTGTTGGTCTCTGTCGGTGCCGTTCTGCCTAACCTTGAAGCTTGAAGGGAGGGAGGTCGCGTCACCTACCACCTGACGCAGATACTCACCGGGCAGGGTTGCTTCGGTGAGTATCTGAAAAAGGCCTGTTGGTCTATTGCTTAGCGATTCCAACTACTAGACCAATTGTCATTCAGAATGACGAGAATGTTACTTGATGAGCATCGACTGTTTTCTGTATCTGGGTGTAATTTTTAAGTATGTTTATCGGCAGTCTGGTTACCATATATCTTTCTAGTTTGTGATTAGACAGCCGTGGATGAGATCATTAGTATCAACAAAATCGTCAAACTGTTATACTATACGTATGTTGCACATAACTATGATGAGCACCACGAATGAGGCCTATTGTACCATCTGCAACCAATTTGCACTACAATAAAATAAATCATCGAAGCAAGAAAATAAAGCCCCAAACAAGGCGCACATAAAAAACTTTCCCAATCACACTTGGCAGTTTGGAACAACGTAATGTCGCTAGTTACACACTATTTTTCCGTTTATATCTGTAATAGTGCATGGAAAGTCAGTAGAACAAGTTTAGTGGGTGAATCTTATCGAATTACATTTGATTTATGGTTAGAATCAAACTCAACTTCTTGTCTTGTTCATCAACAGATCTTCATCAAGAAACTTTATATTATACTTCGATATAAGAAAGAATATTACTCCAGTAAGTTTTTTTTTCATACTTAGGAACGGTGTTTTTCCTATAAATTTTAATATGAATAAACGAGGAGTATATACTTGGGCATATAAAGAAATAAAAAAGTAATACTGCTCTGGATTAAAGAAAATTGACCAAAAATAATTGACATCGTGAAAATTATGCTGTTTAAATGTTTCTGTCAGTTGTTTTATAGATGCAGCCTGTGGACTAAGTACTCGTATATCTAGAGGGTATACCACGAACTGCATATTAAGGAGAATAATGCATTCAGACTCCTTTTAAGTTTGTTAATTAGTTGTAGCGTGTTGGGTATATTCGCGGAGGCTCAGCTCGATGACAACGACTTTTTTTCAGATAGTTGGGACCCCCCCTTATGTTTATATGGATAAATGCCCAAACAAATTAAAATGAATATTATACTAACACTGGGTTAAGTTACATTGTTACTAACACAATATGGATTTACCGATAGTCCGAAATAAATAATTTGAATGTAAATTTGAATAACAAAGAAAAAAATTATACAAAATTGCGAATTTTCTCTTTTTTCAAGTCGGATGAAGAAAGGAGAAGGATAAAAAAAAGTAAATTAGTAATGATAATTTATTTGAAAACCATATAACAGAATCAACTCTGTTAAATCAAACACACAAAGCTAAAGAAATGTAATATGCTACTTCTGCCTGTGACAGCAAAGATTTCGTTACAAATCTACGTTTCAAAAGATTCTGAACATTAAAAATAAATAGAGGGTAGCTGAGGCCAGACAAGACCGTTTATTCAGCTTTTAGTACTGTTTGTTAGCTCTGCTAGTGACAGTACAGTAAAGATTCATATTTAAATATTACTATAAAAATATTAGCTGTCAAGAAATAAATTTGGAACGTGAAAACTATTTTGAGAGGGGCTAACATTTATTTGTACGCATTAAGGGAAGATTTGTTTGTGATATGGGTGGCAAACGAACAGATGTGTCATCATAAAATTAATTACTGCATCTCATGGACAGCAACAATACAAGACTCATCAATGCGTTGCCGATTTTTGAGGTAACAATGTATTTTTTTTCACGAAGATTCGAAAGTCGTGTCAATATAGAATTTGGAATAATAGCAACTGACCAACCAGCGGTTAGCATATGCGACTGTCAATCAATAGATCTCGGATTTGGATCCCGGGTTGGGGCAAGTGTTGTTGGATTTTCCTTACAAGAAACTCTTAATTTTAACCCGAAGAGTGGAACTTTTGCGGTGTTTCACGCCCGTACCTAACCTACCTATTAATAACTAGTTCAATTCGCCCTCAGGGTTGTGGAGATCAGATGACAGTCGGTCTGTGGAAAAACTGCTATTCAGCTAAAATTGGTTGAACTAGTAGCCGACCGCGGCAACTAATGAAGAGTAGGAAGGCGAATAATAACAATTATCATTTCTTAAAATAATTTAAAGATCTTGTTTCACAAAGAGAAATAACAAATAAATAAAACAGTATCGAACGGCTCAACATCAGAAATAGTGATGTAGCTAACAAATTGCGAATTATGCTAAAGTAGCAAAAAACAATTTTTAAATCCATCCCAGAATATCCGAACTGGAAATACGGCCTACATATCCGAGGCTCAATTTGCATGGAGATGGCGTCAAAGCGCCGGCCTGGGGGTTCACACTCTCATAATCCGAAACTCGACTAAACTGATTTAAATTTCAGCCATGGAATGACTCTGTATTCCCATAGCCATGTAAAGTTAGTATTGGTATAGCTAAATTTGTTTATCATTGTATCGCCAAGATAGGAGGAGAAATTTTATTGGATTTTGACTTTTCGTTGACTGATTCATATTTCAAATCAAGTTACGTTATGGTACGGTAGAAGCGTTATATTTTGTAAAAGCCAAATTATAACTTTTAATATTCGTAGATAATTATGAATCAAAAGACTTTGATTAGCAGCATTTCATCTTCATAGTCATTGCTATTTGTAGCGATATATCTTCTAATGAATATTTATTACAGACGCTTTCTTAATAATTTTCTTTTCGCTTCCTAATTTTTTGTTTACATGTTCGTTTATTGGTTTTGAATCTATTTCTGACAATAACAATAAATATCCAGAAGTCAGTTAAGATCAATATCACTAATTATAAGACCTTACGACTTACAGTTTTAGCTTGTAAATTTTTATGTCAAACTTCTCATAAACCAACATCAAGATGAATACTTATATTAAAAAAAAGTAAATATAATTTCTGTCTGTAAAATGGATCTCTTTGGAACTCGTTTCACTCAGTCTTATTTTAATGAAGAGATTCGCAGCTTTTGAGCTTCTAACTAAGTATGCAAATTCTTTATTTTTTATGTTATGACTTTGCGGAATTGTGGTGCCAGTGTACAAAACTGTTATTCTGTTACGAGGAGCATAATTATACCTTCAACAAGCTAACATTTGAATTTATATTTACAAAGTATTTAGGAAAAAAAATGTCAAGTTCAGTTTGTTTCCGTCGACAATTTCTAGCACTGAAAAAGATGCTCTTTCAAAGACAAGTAATATCTACAAGATTTCTATTAGTTTTCTCTCGGCTAGGTTATATCGTCTGTCTTGGAATTGCCTCTCCACTAATAATTGTGGTTCCTCGATTGTTGGAATTCTTCTAACGTTATTTGTACCATAAATTTTATTTCACACGCAAGAAGAGTGAACGTGAACTTCTGCAATTCTTTACTTTTAACTATATCGATTAAATGTTCTTTTGTTCTTTTTGGATCTATTTCCTTATATCTGAATGTTGTGTCAGCAATATTTCCCTTTTAAAATTATTTAAATGTAACGTGGCTATGTCTACTTAGTCTGGCCATAAATACTGTTACACTTAATTATAAAAAAATATTACATTTGAATTTCGAATCTGTCATTTTTATACGATTGTTCATTGTGTTTTCTCATTTTGGCGCCAATACATTGTAAAATATTTTGCGATATTAAAATGGTGTGGGGTGATAAAGAGAACCGAATCGCTGTGATAGCATTACACAAAGTAGGTATGGAGCCAAATGCAATTTTTAAAACTCTCCATACACTTGGTATTAGTAAAATGTTTGTGTACCGGGCTATTAATAGGTACAATGAGACCTCCTCTGTTTGTGACAGAAAAAGATCTGGCCGTCCACGTAGTGTTCGTACGAAAAAGGTGGTCAAAGCAGTAAGGGAAAGAATTCGAAGAAATCCTGTCCGAAAGCAAAAGATTTTATCTCGGGAAATGAAGATAGCACCTAGAACCATGTCGCGTATTTTAAAAGATGACTTAGGACTTGCAGCCTATAAGAGACGCACTGGCCATTTCTTAACTGATAATTTAAAGAAGAATAGGGTGGTAAAATCGAAACAACTACTGAAGCGGTACGCAAAGGGAGGTCACAGAAAAATTTTGTTTACGGATGAGAAAATTTTTACAATTGAGCAACATTTTAACAAACAAAATGACCGTATTTATGCTCAAAGCTCTAAGGAAGCTTCCCAATTAGTCGACAGAGTGCAACGTGGACATTATCCGACTTCAGTGATGGTTTGGTGGGGTGTTAGCTATGAAGGAGTGACTGAGCCATATTTTTGTGAAAAAGGTATCAAAACATCGGCACAAGTGTATCAAGATACCATTCTTGAGAAGGTAGTTAAGCCCCTTAACATCACCATGTTCAATAACCAAGTATGGTCCTTCCAGCAAGACTCGGCGCCGGGTCATAAAGCTCGGTCCACGCAGTCTTGGTTGGAATCGAACGTTTCGGACTTCATCAGAGCTGAAGACTGGCCGTCGTCTAGTCCCGATCTTAATCCGCTGGATTATGATTTGTGGTCAGTTTTAGAGAGTACAGCTTGCTCTAAACGCCATGATAATTTGGAGTCCCTAAAACAATCTATACGATTGGCAGTGAAGAATTTTCCCATGGAAAGAGTGCGTGCTTCTATTGATAACTGGCCTCATCGTTTA
Source organism: Hypercompe scribonia (assembly GCA_949316085.1). NCBI lineage: Eukaryota > Metazoa > Arthropoda > Insecta > Lepidoptera > Erebidae > Hypercompe > Hypercompe scribonia. The sequence goes on along the minus strand of OX438972.1, from coordinate 4,150,248 downwards.
AAGGACTGTATTGCAGCCAATGGAGACCACTTCGAATAAGCTTTTTATATTTTTAATTGTTTTATATTTATGTATTAAACTGACACACTGTAAAAGTAATAAATGTTATTTGCAGTTAACAATTTTCTTTTTTCTTTATTACAATATTTATGGCAAGACTAGGTATAGTAGACGCGAAACCTTTTATATTTTCTCTCCAAAATTTTACCAACGTTACTTGGAGCGAATTCAGATTTCATATTCAACCACATTATTGTGGTAGTCAGAGCGAACGCACTCGGCTAGGGTAGCGGATTTATATCATATATTTATTTCGCTTGGCTTGTAATGGCGCATTAATCTTGTGGTGCCGTTCGAAGGCATTTGACATTTCCCCTCTTCCGCGGGATTGAGATTTGTTGAGTTCTATTTGTATTTATACATACATAGATAGTGACCATTTGAGATGTGTGAATCTAGAGATGAAATGATTTCATATTTGTGTGTATGTACATTAAACTATGTAGACGCGTGTAACGATTTAAGGAAGGGAATTATTCTATAGTCGATGTGGTTACTAATGTTAGTAAGTATTAAGTAAAAGACGTTGCAAAAACTTTAACGAGCACTCGTATGTAATATCATATATCCTTATAACTTTTCTCACTGAGTCTTTTTAAACCTGGGATGTAGTGACAAAGATTAGAGCGTGTAAGTAATTAAAAACTTACTATGATATTAAAGTATAGATTTTATGAGACCTGTTAGTTATTTTTCTAGTCCATATTTTGCTAGAGGTGTGTCTAGTTGGAGCAGTATGCGTACCTGTAACAAATAGAAACATATAAGTGAATAAAAGTGACAAAATACAGTTATTGATAGACCTATTATTTGAAATACTTTATTACTATGAACTCTATCCATAAACTACACGATAATAAGTATTTCGGAAAGAAACAATAAGATCAAAGACCTTCGATAGTCCGATAACATGCAAGTGTATTCGACGCACTATAACGATATAACTTTATGGATGCAAGAAGACATAAATCAAAGGTATCGCGCGAGTAACTCACGTTATAGGCCGAATTTATGAAAAGGCACGTGGGTGAACGAAAATCATTGGCTATTGGCTTTATGACCAAAACATGATCAATATTGACAATTCATTGTGGTTAGTCTGAATAACTATTATTTAAATGTGAACTATGGTGTTCTATGAATACATTTTATTATTTTATTTGAAAGTTGATAAATAAAAATGATATAATAATATCCCTACACATCTCAGACACGGCCGTCTGATCTCAAGGTAAGCAAAGCCTCTACTATGAGACTTAATCTTTATCAGCAGTGTAATCAGCCAGCTAATAACATATTTATATCTTTTTAAATACACACATATTATATATAAATTACACACAGATACAAAAAATATTTATTAACAAATATATTTCAAGTTTAACTGTTTGTTTATTAAAATTTGTACATTATGACTTTTGACATGTCTAAACACGTTTAAAGTCTAGTTTGCTTTATTCTAAGTAATTTTTAATGAAATTAATTACGGAATTAATAGGACAAATGAGAAACTTAGTTTAATTACTTGTTGGTTTTGGTTCATTCAATATTCTCACTAACATGAAATTACCTCAAACGTTCGTAATAATATAATATAACCACACTATATACTTTCCATTTTATTTATTTCCATTACTTAAATATTATAGGTATTTAATTAAAACTTGAAAAGTCCACGTTCTACCAAAATTTTTAGCTAAATGGAATGCTTTTAGGAAAATTTGAACATTTAATGTCAATCACACTGAATTTCATTTTTGTCTTTAACAGACTTCATTGAGTTAGACGTTAATTCAGAAAGGTTATTCTTTGACATGTAAATTGAAAGCTACTGTTAATTGGGATAGTCGTCGACACCTGAATTCAGGCAGTTAGTTAAACTGAACGGCAAACTCGTTTAGTTCGCTTTTAACTGAAGTTATTGGATCAAGTTTTCACTAGTCACATTTGACCCTTTATTCTGAAAAGGTTGCTTGATTGGCAGTGATTCGTATTGGCTTTTTGACGGAGTCCAGAGAGAGGTAGAATTTTTAAATTTATGTTTTGATACTAATTAGAGTTGATGGCACAGATGGCAAGTTTGAATCTTAAACTACTTTGGTATTTATAGTGAATTCAGTAGTGTTCGAACTCTATCCTGTTTCCTACGATTTGTAATGCTAGGTTTCTTGTTTGAATTTGAAATTATTTTGGTATTGATAGTGAACTCGGTAGGGTTTGAATTCTGCCCAGTTCCCTACGATTTGTAATGCTAGCATAGACTTAAACCAAAGCGGGTAGTAAGATTATCTACTATTAAGATGTAACCTTTTCAAGAAATTGTATGTAATTTTAATCCTATTTAATAGTAGTGTATAAATAAATTATAAATTTATATATAATTATTTTTTCGTATTTTTTTCCTATAATTCAAAATGTTTAAGTATAATGTTGTTAAAAATTAATCTATGCCCAACGGAAAAGATTTCGGGGATGTTTCAATCCACAGAGCTGTAAAATCTGTATTTTTTGTGTCCCTCGAACAGTATTAATACAGTTTTTATTAAGAATATTCATAAACTGTTACATTTTAACACAGACCGCGTAGTTTTAACAAACAGACACAACAGTATATTTGAAATTGGAAACGAAACTTCTAAATGTACAGTGCTAACAAAACAACTATTCCACGAATGTGACCAATCATAACAAAATCAAAAACATCAAAGTTGATTTACGAGCTGACCGTGGCAAAGTAGGTGTTACATTTCAAACAATACCTTCACAAACATATTTCACTTTGACATGGAAACAGTAGCTTGTTGGCTTAACGCATATCGAATAACTGCGAAGCCACTTAAAAGTGGTCATAAAATATTTTAATCTGTTAAGTTGGTAATAAATATTCTGACATCAACCGCGGAGGGTGTTTCTATTTTAATTTTTTAACGTTATAGATCGATTGGAATTATTTTATTGTATATGTGTGAAAAATGGAGTTTAGAATTTTAGATTTATAATTCGAGATATATAATTAATAGATTATTATCTTTTGGGTTTGCAAAACAGTGTACTATTCGTTTTGATTTGTGAATAATTCTCTAATGTCATAGAATTTAAGGTTATTTTTTTTCATATTCAAGGTTGGTGACGAAATCGTAAATTTTAAGTTTCAACTGGAAGTCAGTTACCATCAGGTGAATTATGATCCAAAGACTCGCAGGATTCTGAGCCGATATTGCAAATTTCTGATCCTTCAGGGAAATAAAATAACGAAAAAACAACACACTCTCAAGTTAAATTCAGCTCAAATTGTTTCTAAATAAAACCACAGGACTTAAATGCATCTGCAACATTCCTCTAAGCTGCAGATTGCCACGTCAATTCCCACTGTTGCGCAAAACTGACCTGAATTCTCCAATCCAATTATGAAAAGCGAACGAGACAGCAGATTAGGGTCATAACAAATTATTAAAGTGGGAGAGAGATGGTCAATCTAGCATACATAGCCAATACATTGTTAGGGTTCATGGAAAACTATTTGTGACGGAAAGTTGTAGTTTAGCGTCAAGTAATTTGCATGTTTAATTTGTGTTAACGACCTATCTCATTCCTATATCTCATTTATGAAGAGTTTTGTTCCAACTCTGTTTATTAGTTTGCTGCGAAGTTTCTAGAAGTCGATTATTTTATAGCTGCAGTCTCCCCGGCTTGTATTTCGTTTGTCTGACATTTAGATTTTATTTGAAAAATTATTCAATTAATTTCATTGATTAACGACAAGTTAATTTTAATATTCGGTATTACTCGACCAACAAATCCTTAGAGAAAAGGGAATACGCCAACCCAAAAACCAAACTTGCCTCATCTGTGAATTCTGAGCTGCAGTTAAATTTAAATAATAATAATCAAATCTTGAGACAGCACAGCGTAATACTCACGTTTTGCTCCACAATTTGTATCAATCCTATGCAATAATACTATAAACCTGTTACTATAAAACAAACACTAAAGAGAGAGTAGATAAAAAATTGAGATGATACTTTAAAAGGAAAGTAGACGTTTTGAGATGATATTTTAAAAGGAAAATAGATTTCAGCACGCCAGGGCCGTTTCAACCAGGGCAGTACTACTCTCACAGAAGACCAACCTAACGTGACAGCATCGGTGCTGTCATCTTTCGTCGGTGAGTACCAGGTTATTGGTGCAGGAATGACAGTTACCGTAGTAAGTGTGTGAGCCTTACACTGTCACGATGACTATCATACCTTTTACCTTCCCAAACAGGACATGAAAAAGCATTTCACTAGGCGGCCATAGTGTGGGTTACGATACTGCATTGTCTGCAATGAGTATTGTGACCACAACTCTTGGTGTCTAGTGATTCTTTCCATCAGAGCAGAGTAGTCACTTTGGAAGCCCCTAAAATAAAACAAAGAAGATGAAGTGGACAAACAGTTCCAGAAAAGGTACATTGTTCATAAAAACACTGCACTTGTTTGACTACACGATTGGCCTGGGGCTTAAGTGATCGTCACACCACTTTCTACTGCACTGAGTGTTGTGGGTTCAAATCCCACATGCGTCAACACTTTGTGTTATGCACAAAATGTTGTTCTGAGTCTGGGTGTTCTTTGTGTCCGTTTCTTGTATGTTTATAATTCCTCCACAATACAAGATTTATTCCAAATACGGGCGTTGTATTTTTAAAAAAAAAGATTGGGACATTTGTAACTTACAAAAGTTAATGCTGGAAATTCCGAGTTCTTTAACTACATTTAAAAAATGTCAGAAATCAAGACAACTATTCCTGTTACTAAATAACAAATGAATGCTTGCAAGAGACTGACTCTAAATAGATGACTTGGCTCAGTAAAATAATTGCTATCATTAAACAGTATTACAAGAACAAGATCTCAGTGAGACAGTAGCCAGGGAGAGCCATCTTTGTGATTCTTTAGTATTGGATGATTTTAATGGTTTTATAATATATTTTTGCTTGATTTAACTGTTTGACGGTTTATCTTGAGATTATTATGACGGTGTTCTAATATATGTATATAATACATGCTTGTTAATATCATAAATATGACATTTTTTTGTTTACCCATTATATTTTGCATACACATAATCAGAAGTAGCGAGGTTTGGTACAAGAGTAAACTTAATACTTAAGGCATTCTCTACTAATCAATCGTTAAGTGATACAAAAGAAACATCGAAATACACTTAGGAAGTAAGTTAATTTCACTCACCTTACTTTAGTTTGAAAGGAAAACATTTGAAACTAAATGAAACCGAAAGAAAAGATTATTTCTAATTTAGGTTAAATTACAAGCTAGGAGTTATTATCGATTTTCTTTTCAAATAAGAACTTAATAGATTTATTAAGCAATACAAAACCTATTTAGATAATGCCCTATGGCTTAACCCCTACAAATTGATTCAGTAACGACACAGAGCTTGTATCGGTCGGTAAATAATTTTTCAATAATCGCTGTCTAGACGCTATTACTGAGGCGACGGTGGCGACACCTACAAACGCCATTATCATTATAATACGTGTTCACTTAGTTCTTGTGGGTATTTGAAGCAATTATTTATGTTTAATTGAAACGGAATTAAGAAAGTTGCTCGAACAAAATTAATAAGCCTTTTTTGTTCGATTTTTGTCTGAATGGATTCGCTGAGATTACTTAAGTAGAATATTTGATGAGAGCTTCAACCACATCCGTATTTTCTACCAACCGTAAATACATAGGTATAGCAGATATTTGATTTTTGTGGTTATGACTGTCCGAAGTAATTTTTAAATACAATTTGACAGTCGAACATACTGTATTTCGTGAATTTTAACAAACGATTCTATATGTTATATTGGTTATTGGTGATGGAGCACCACCCCTCCTCATCCCATGGGTATAATACGGATCCATCCATACCATCAAAAAGAATATCCAAATCACCAGCCTTTTACAGTCCCCTACTGGACATAGGACTCTCCTTAGCAAGACGGGTTGGAATAGGCTTTTGCTTCAAGTTTTCCTTCTCTTTGTAATGATGTTGTCTTGTATACTTTGTTCCCTTAGTCGCCTTTTACGACAACCACGGGAGGAATAGGGGTGGTAACACTATATATTCTTAATCCGTCACCACACGGACTGAATATCCACTGATAGATAGTAATTATTTTATTAGTCTTGACTTTGTATTTAGATTGTTACATTTTTTATATTAAACCACAAAATTTAAGGTACATAGTACAGTAGTTGACCATAATAAAATGAGTTAAGAAGTTAATTTAAGCTAGTTATAATTTGTTTTAAATTAAGATCGCTCACAAATGTCTTACGTATCTAATAGACACTACATTAAATAATAACAGAGTGTAATAACAATGATATATCGCCTCATAGATTTATAAAACACCCATTATTTGGACAGCGTTATTGACAGAGTCACGCGATCCCTTTATTTATTATAGCATGATTTAGATTAAGAGAAATAGAGATTTTAGAGTTTGCATCGAGTTAAGAGGAATAGCGTCTTTGTGGTGATGGATTAAATAGAAAGTGTCGCCACCCCTATTTATCCCATGGGTGCCATAAGAGGCGATTAAAGGAACAAATTATGCAACAGCATTGTGAAGAGAAGAAAAACTGGATAAAAACTCTATACCAATCCGTGTGTCCAGCAGTGGTCTGTGAAAGGCAGTTGATGATGTTGCTGCTTCACTAATCAAAGATGTGCCAAGTTTTTCCATTGTCTTAAGACTAAAAATACTAAAAGTCATATTTAATACGTTTCTACGTCTATACTGATGAAATGTTCGTCCATAAGCATGTATTACATTCCTTATTAAACCTGTTTACGAAGTGTATTGACCATTTTTGTTTGCTCTCTTTTAGAAGAGTTAGTAAGAAAAACTGTCAAAGAGTATTCACTGGTTTCCATGAACAGATCATCTTTAAGACATGAAATTTTTGTAAACAAAATTACGCACATATAAAGTTCAACTTGATACGATTATTGAAGTAGGTAAAATTATCTTTCATTACTTTGCAACTGAAAATAGATCCATAACATTATTTTTATACATTTTTACATTCCAACCATCTGACCAAGTGAACTTCATACCGCAAGAGTGTTTTTTTTAACTTCTCTGCGGGTTGATTTGCGAATCGAAACCATTCAGGATACCACCTGAACGCATACAAAAAAAAATCATTCAAATCGGTCCAGCCGTTTAAGAGGAATTCAGTGACATACACACATACAGTAAAATTATATTATTAAAGATAACGCACACAGTTAAGAATTTTTATTTATATTCTGTTTTTATTTGTTTGTATTGCCAGCGAATTAATAATAATAATTCGACATAATTCACACACACAACACTTTATAAAACTTTAAGTACATACATATTATAGATAAATTACACCCAGACAGAAGAAATCGTGGGAATCGAACCCATGACCTACGGCTTAGCAGTTAGGCCAGGTCACTAACTAGTAGACCAACAGGCCTGTGAATTACAATAATAACTAAACTATACACTAACCGGGCAAAAAAACCGATAATCACGTTTATCTAAATGGCTTACTTGCTGCAAACGGAGAATTTATTTGTCGAAGTTCAACTTAATTTAGACTTTTACTTAGTTTTAAACGTAAACTTCATTAAAATTTAAATTATATGGTGTTCTAATAAACATGATAATTACATAGTATATCAGTCCGTGACAGTTATGGGTTTCGGGGGTTCAAAAACCATTAACTTTGAAAATAATCTACCATCTAAATTAGGTGGCACTAATGTTTTGGTAACATGGTGTTTTCTTTTTCTGGAATTTTGATTGCTATGGTGATTTGAAGACAGGTGCGTTTGAAACTACCAAAATTTATGAAGAAAATTTGTATTTAAGTTAAAAAAACATTGCTGTCGATATCTTCAGGTCTATTGAAAGTAAGTGGATAGTAGTTAGAATTTTCAGGTTAAATTCAATTACACAGCTAAAAAATAATTTCAAGTGATTAAACCGGAGGCAAGACTTTGTTGCAAACGCTTATAAAAAATAAAAAAATAAAGAAAAACAAGCAAAAATCGCTCGTTAACCCTTTACACACCGCGTGACGGTCCCGTCGGCATCGCACAAGTTTTCGACAGTTGCAAATTAAAATGGCGGCCGGCCGTGCGTGATCGAGCCGACCGAGTTCACCGCGTAATCTCTTGCGGCGACGTGACTTGAATGTCATGTGACATTTCACCTTTGTCTTGTTCAAAAATTGTGAAAATGTTTGCGTTGGGTGTGAAAAATAGTCCTTGAAAAGTTGTAAGCTGCAATTGCGCAAATTTGAGACAGTTTTTAGCTTTCAATGAATGATTAAAACCTTGGAGTTCATAAATACTTGTCCTTAAATTCAAAACTAAGCTCTACTATATCATATATCATTGGAAAATTAATATTTTTGAATTGACTTTATCAAAATTTTAAACATAATGGCAAATTGGTTTGTTTAAATATCGGTGTCTTGCATGAATTGTTAACGTGTAATAAAATATATAATAAACTTTTATTTTGTTAAAGAATCTGACAAATTATCTTTAACATTAAAAGACAATGTAAAAACAATATAAAATGTATTTTATTCTTGTTCGTGTTCTCTTCTGTAGCCAGATTACTGTGGTACACAGGTACCCAGCGATTGTTTGATCTATACTCAAATTACAGTACTGAGGAATCCTGTAATGAGACTAGCGTTAATCCTAGGTCTCGGATCGTGAGGCACCTTGGCACTTGGGCAGACAGATAGCTCAAGACATAGTTTGAAAGGTTTAGAATACAAGAGGAAAATGATTATTTCTTTAAAACTACGTTTATTAGTGGCTCTTTGTTTCACAATTCTATTAGGAATTATAGTGTATTAAGATTTATGCTCTTACGAAATTTTTTATTTTGTAACATTTTCAATAAGAATTTTATATTGCATTTAAGTGTAAACTGTATTTGTAAAGCGTTTAAATTAAATAGAGTTAATGCAAAACAGTTTTCAGTCGGTCTTAACTAAGTAATAAAATCGCTTTAGTAATAAAATCTTTGTAGATTGTGTAATAAAGCTTTATTGAACTACCTCGGGACTTGCCCTCGTTGCGTATACGATGAGAATGAAGAGAGAGAGATATTTGTAATTCTTTTATTTCTATGAGCATTATGATAAGGCTCTATTTCTGCCACATTTCTAGTAAGATATAACAATGCATGTTTGACCTAGATCTAGTATCATAAACTACTGTGAACTATATTATTTATATCGATTGTGACGTAAGGCACTGTAGTGTCAACAAAAAACTAACGAGGCCTAACTTCAATAAAATAAAATGAAAACGCTGAGAAGTGTGTAAATACCGATTGTCCTCTACATTCTATAAAACTCATAAAATACTTTATTCACTAGACTTATCAAGACTTTAAAAGTATCAAAATTAATTACGTGTCTTTACTTAACACCTAAAGTAAATAAGGTATTTACCATTGAAAATCCAGTCTAAACTGCATTGGTGATCAAATTTTTAAATTAATGATTCATGAAAATGAAATAAGTGTACTCCTTTAATGTTGAACTATAACCTTATAAAATATTGTAAGGCTAAGAATCAATAAACCTCAAACAAATAAATTAGATGAAAGAGGTTTGTAAATAAATTCTTTATAGAAGAGCATCAAGAAGCCCAAATTAGTACTAAGTATAGAAACTTAAAATAATATAAAATGGTCCATAAAACTCAATAATCTGGGGCCAAACAATCAATTTTCCGTCTCAGTACATCTTAGTTCAGTGCAAATAATAGCAGTGTGCCTTAAAGTGGTTGTTCGTGGAGTGTTATTTACCCGGTAGGAATCACGCCACTTGGCAAACGTGACACGAATATTGAGTGGTTCGGTGTACAGTTACAGGAAAAGTGCACACCGATATTGTTTTTTGATGATTCCCTTGTTTTTCCTTGTTTTAAGGTGTTTGGTTACTGTCAATGTTGTATGGTGCACTGTAAATATGGAAGGAAAAATTTATTTCGTCTTCCCATCTTTTTTATCATTATAGGAAGACGTCACAGACCATCTTGTTTTAAAGGTTCATTAAACAATAGATTTCGTATAATTTGGCAGGTCGATTAGATGACTAAATTAATATTGTGCTATGGCTTACGATATCAAATAAGTAAAATAACTGTATATTATAGACAGTAGGGTGTCCCTTAAATTTCAAGTTCGATATTTTTTTACGCATACCTTCTTAAAAGTTTCGTAATAACCCTATATTGTCTAGAAAAAAATATTAGTTCGATATATAAACGATAACCCGTGCCGACTTGCTATTTAAACTTGTCGATACAAGTTGCTTAAGTACTGCCCAGTGACCTGTTACGACATGTTTTATTTGCCATTTCGTACGTGATTTTTGAGACTATTAGTGCTTCATTGTTTAGTGCGTAAACATGTCGGTGGAATTACGGAGTGATAAACAAAATATTTTTCTTATCGGATTGACTAGCTACCAAATAAATGGTGCAAAATTGCCATCTAATCGACAAGTTCTCTCAGTCCTATTTTACAATATTCGTGAGGTTAAATTGACTGTTAGTGAAAGTGCAAATCTTGTGATTAGGGAGTGCATCATATATTAGGAAAAAGCAAGAATTCCAACAAGGGCATTTCCTAACTGCGTGAAGAAACTTATTGATTTATATCATGTTTGGAGAGAGTTGCAAAAAAATTGTAAGAAAACTCAGATTACGTTTAAGAGTCGTGAGAACAATTTTATAATTAATCTTGATAATTTGTTTGATATTGCACATGCTGATGCTTTTGAGAGAATGAAAATAGAGGAAGATAAATTATTTTTAATGAAACAGAGAGAGCCAGGTCGACCGGGATGCTTAGGTGGTGTAGATAAAAAATTGGCGGAAAAAGAACAAAGATCTAGACAACGACGATTGGAAGAAGAGGAAAGGATTGTAAGACAAAGAGAATCACTAGCTGTTGCATCTACTTCCACCACAAATAACTTAGACAGTGTAGAAGATTCAGACGAAGAACAGATCTTGAATTCTGAACTCAGCTTGCCGGACGTTCCCTGCCATGAACAAAGTTCAAAAAGAGGTAGAAAGAATCTTATAACACCTAAACTAGTTGCAGCTTTAGATCGATGCCAGTTAAGCATTAGAGATACCGTTTACATTCTTAATGCGGTGGTAGAAGCGCTTGGTCTGAGCAGCGATGATTTCTGTATTAACAAATCCTCGATTCAGTGAATTCGTACTGAAACTAGAAAATCAAGGGCAGAAGCAATAAAATCTAACTTCCAAAACAATGTACCCGACATAGTCACAGTCCATTGGGATGGAAAACTATTACCGGGGTTGGATGTACGGAGTTCAAAAGAAGAACGCTTGCCAGTTATAGCTTCATTTGACGATAGAGAGCAGCTTCTTGCAGTGCCGAAACTAGAAAGTTCTTCTGGAAAAGTTCTGTATCAGCAGCTCTCTTTGACTGGAACCTTTATGATAAAGTGCAAATAATGTGCTGCGACACAACAGCTTCCAATATGGGCCGTTTCAATGGAGCTTGTGCTATTTTGGAGCAAACTTTAGAAAGAGAATTGTTGCTTTTCGCCTGTCGTCATCATGTTTATGAATTGGTCCTAAAAGCTGTCTTTGAAACCAAGATTAAGCAAATTACTAGTAGCCCAGATATTCCGATGTTCAAAAAGTTCCAAGAAAATTGGAAAAACATTGATTGTACTAAAATTGAACCATCTCTTAATTTCGTAAAAGCACGGGTTGCCGAGACAGACATTCAACCGTTGTTACTATTTTATAAGGCAGAATTAGATAAAGGTTTTGTAAGAGATGATTACCGCGAATTGGTCGAACTGTGCGTAATATTTTTAGGAGGAGACACAGAGGAAAAATTAAAACTAAGGCCCCCCGGAGCTATACATCAGGCACGCTGGATGGCGAGAGCGATCTATTCTTTAAAAATATGTTTACTTCAGTCACAATGCAGAGTAACTGCGAAGGACAAAAAGGCTCTACAAGATGTTTGCTTATTTCTCGTAATATTGTATGTTAAACCTTGGCTCGAATGTACAGTGGCGACCAAAGCACCTAATCAAGATTTGCGCTTCTTGAAGATGTTAAAAGAGTATGAAAAAGTTGACGCAACAATTTCCAAAGCTTCTATAAGCAAGTTCAGCCATCACTTGTGGTATTTATGTGAAGAGACAGTCATTCTATCACTATTTGATGATGAAGTTGACAACCAAACTAAGAAGAAGATGATTGCCAACTTCAACAGGGAAAAAATCTCGGATTTTAGCAAACGCTATGACCCGTCGAAGGAAGAACTGACTCAAAAGTTGTTTGGTAAGTTAAATTGACTTTTTGTTGGATTTCAATTTCAATGTCCAATACTTATTTATTTATTTTCAAAATTGTTGTTGATTTTTATTTGTTATTTAACTTATTTTTCTTTTTTTTTAGACAAAGCACTGGATGATTATCGTATCGGAAAAGAGCAAACAATTTTTATCACGACTGCAGATCGACGACAGTTTTCTAAAGGAAGATGTATCTTCTTGGAATAACAATGCTGCTTTTCTGGAGGCTAAAAGAAGAATAAGTTATTTGAGAGTTGTAAATGATACTGCTGAAAGGGCTGTTAAATTAATGCAAGATTTTAACGGACTTATCACGGCTGAAGAAGAACAAAAACAGTTCTTGCTGCGCTGTGTCCAGGAACATCTAAAATTGTATCCAGACTGTAAAAAAACTACTCTAAAAAGAAGTTACCCTGAATGATTCTTATTTCTTTATGTTTTTAATTAAAGATTAATGTTCATCTAATTTATTATTTAATTTTATTCACTTAATTCATTGCATTTATAGTGAAATTATAGCAGACTGAAATTTTAGGACAAAACACGTTTTTTACTAAACTTTGAAGCTCGGTCGGCACTGGTGGCAATTATGCTAGATTGACAAAATTTTATATTTAAGTATCTTATAGCATTAGTAAAAATTATAGAGGGTATGCATTTCGAAATTCGAAAAAAAATTTTTTTTTGTCATGTAAGGGACACCCTAATAGACAGTTATGTCACATGTAAATTAATATGACATAATTTAAAACAAGACCAACATATCTCTGTATATTCAGTATTATGTAACTGAATCACAAAGGTGCATCGTGTGGATAAAATGTTGCACACGACAATGCACTCACACTGCGAGGACAGTCAAACACAATTAGTGCTAAATTCGCTTAACGACATCACGCCGCCATGTCGTCGCTGCAGGGTTGAGGCCAATTTACTGAGTACGCTTGTTGAGCGCAGTACATCGCTGCAAGTACTAGAACTTCGTGAAAATTTAAAAGTTAACAGTATTATCATATATATTATAACTTTTTACATTATAGTGTTACATATTGAGAAATGTTTGGCTTTTCTGTTTAATGACATACAACTGACACTGACACGAATATCCTATTCGTGGTATTATCATAGTTTTCACTAGTTCCCTTTTTTTATTTTTTATTTTATTTTACGAGCCTGCCAAAGTGACTCTACTCTGCCTGATGGAAAGCATGAATAGAATTCAAGAATTATGGTCACCATACTCATTGCGAATGCAGATAATGCAGTATGGTAACCCACACTATGGCGGCCTAGTAAAATGCTTTTTCACAACCCTCATTTGGGAACGTAAAAGGCATGACGGTCGTCGTGGCATTGCACTGCACACACTTACCACGACAACTGTCACCACTGTATCAATAGGCCTACAGTAGAAACGAAACACGACAGCACAGATGCTGTCACTTTATGTTGATCTTCTGTGGAAGGGTAGTACTGCCCCGGTCGAATCGGCTCATTCGTGCTGTAATCAGTGTGGCTCTATTACCTAACATGTGATGATCTCCAATACTACTAACTTCAATGTGATGATCTCTCCACGTGATAGTGCAAATCCTTAGAAAAGAATATTTCGTTTGGTTAAAAATAAAAAAAAACATTGATAAATTAACCATTGCACGGAATATTAGTTGCAGCCAAATAATATTTTTTGGTTATTTATGTGTAGTAGTAACATTGGTACTTCTAATCAACGCCATGTTGCGTTTTACCTTTGTGTATTTTGAATGATATATTGTTTATTATTTTTTTTGTTTTTTAAATGATTAACATATTAATTAACACATTATTTCAAATAGACAGACTTTGGTTGCAGTCTTGAGAAGATTGCGAGTACCTTCTCTCGCAGTCGCAGCCAATATGCAAAGTGATTTGTCAAGTATTTGAGTGGGACAGCTTGCTTTTCTATATTCATGGCACAACTTCTAACTATTATTATTTAAGATCAGTGAATTAATTTTAACTTTAGAAGGACGACGACGAGGACAGGACGCAAAAAAAATTGTCGTCTGATTGGAGGATTTAAATTCACATAAACAAAAAGGTTTGTGCGATACGACGCTTAGACAATAACATCCAGAATTCAAAATATCTTAGACCTTCCAATTCCAAAATATCCATTCTATCTTTAAACAAAAGATAATCCTTAAACCCATAATTTTCAACTCTAACGTCTATTAAAAATTAAATCAGCTCGTTAACAAAGGCGCCAATTTTCTTCCGTGAGCACGAAAGGGTTAATTTTAATGAGCCTACATGTGCCTAATTTATACGACAAACGTTTGTTATCCAACAACCAGCTTAGCGAAACCCTTCTGATTATCATAGGGGTACACATTTGATGGGAATTGTGAAATTTGACAGTCTTTGTTAAGCTGGTTGACGTTATAAGATATGTACACACCAGCTTCATTGTCTTGGACAAACAATCCATGATTGAATGAGGTTAGGTTTGTTAGTAGCCGTGTATTTGATTAGAAATCTTACTAAATTAGTCATATTTGATGTTTGGACACATGTAACCAAATGCTTAGGTGTTATGGCTTCAGTCATAAACAGACTATGATTCTTTGTGTAAATTCACTGGAACTGAAAAAAATAAATCTACCAAATTGCACACTGATGCAGTTTTTCTAAACAATAATAGGTCTACAACAAGTTGAATTACCTTTTTCAAAAAAAAGAGGATTTCACTTTGTTTTGGAATACCCGATATCTTGTTTTAATCTTTTTAGAAAAATTGAAAACTATATATAATAATTTTACTTTTGATCTGGCTCCGCGGTGGCGATGCTCAGCGCATGATGGGCATCAAGCCCAGAAAAAAAAAAACAAACCCGCAGACATACCTTATTTTTGTAATTTTTTTCCCGCGCTATGGACAAATATAGAAGTTAATAAATAATAAATAAATAAATATTTCAAACATTTGACACACAACATCATCTAGTTTCAAACTAAACAGGACTTGTGCTATGATAACTAGACAAACTGATAGAATACTTATATACTTACACTTTACACTTACATATTAGACATAGAAAACACCCACACTTTGAAACAAATATTTGCAAATCATACAAACATTTGGTCCGACCCGGGATCGAACCCGAGACCTCAAGCACAGCAGTCGTATTCACTACTGTTGCGCCACCGAGGCAGTTTAGGTTCTAGTTTCAAACTCATAGACTAACGAGAACAACATTAACTCCACACAATAGGAACATCTAATGCGAAAACTATTATTATACTTGCAAATCAAATATTTTGTCTCTGACTTAATAACCGACCATGAAAATTCTAGAACACTTCAGATCGCACGAAACCTAAAATTTGTTTAGGCATAAAGGTTAACGCTAAGTCCAATTCAGACTATGGTAAATCATCATCATCATCTACAGCTTTCATAGCCCACCGCTGGACATAGGCCTCTTTTTAGCAAGGAGGTTTTGGGCTACTATATCACGTTGGTCATACGGGTTGGTATAGAGATTGTTTCGAATTTTCCTTCTCCTTACAGTGAGATTGTCTTGTGTAGTTTGTCCCTAAGTCGCCTCTTGTCCGTGTGGTGACGGATTAAGAATACATAGTGTTACCACCCCTATTCATCCCGTGGGTGACGTAAAAGGCGACTAAGGGAACAAAGTATGCAAGACAACATCATTACAAAGTGAAGGAAAATTTAAAACAGACCCTATTCCAACCTGTCTGGCCAGCGTGGTATAGCAGGCCAAAACTTCCTTGCTAAGGAGAGGCCTATGTTCAGCAGTGGGCTGTGGAAGACTGTTGATGAAGTCGCCTCTTACGGCACCCATCCGTATGCTTAATTCGTTACATATTTAGAATATATACACAAGACACATAAATATATTATACTAAATAGTAAAATACATTATGGTAAACAGTGGATTTTAAAACAGTTTAATAGGGATTAAATGTACAGGCGGTCAGTTGATAAAGTTAAATTACTACCGTGTTCAACAGATGTGACCACACTTTGTACTTATATATTATCGCCCGCTAGATTTACAGAAGAAGGAAGCTTAGATCCTCCAGTTAAGCCGTGGTCTCGAAGTTAGCGAGCGCGGAGCGGCGGTGTGGGCGACGCGGTGAGGGGCGGTACTGTAGACTCGTCGCCGCTAACTTCAATACCTTGGCCTAAAACCACCCTGGCGTCCAGTCTCAGGCGTTCTTCTCGGAAGGGAACCCGGACCATATAACTTCAGGTCTCCTCCAGAAACAATACCGCGCCTGGTCAGACCCTATCTTGGAGAGGCCACAAAGGCTTCCCCACCTATCAATCCGGTTGTTACAATTTGTTGCGACCCGATCGCATTTTTGCGACCAGGCCGCAACAAATTATCCTATCACCGACCGCAACTAATCCGCCACCAGAGGTCCCTACTCTCTGGCGGCTCGCGGTCCCATCGTCGGTTCATAACGCCGTCGACGTTTTCTTCGCTCGGGATCGACCCTATCTCGATCTCGTGCAGCGGTCTCTTTCTGCAGCATAACAGCTTCGGAGAAAGAGACTCAGCTCTCCTCATCCGCCAACTCAATACCGTGGCCTAAAACTCACTCACTGGGTGAAAAGCATCAAAAGGCTTGTTTAACACCGGTTTCTTATGTATATAAAAATAAGTAGCAATTAGATCTCACCAGTTTTCGTCAGGAATGTTTTCTTTTTAATTTATTTATGAAATAATGTTAATGTAATAATAATATACATAGTAAAACCTTTGCTGCTTTTCTTCACAACTCTAATAAGAATTTTCAGTTCACTTTTCTCATATTTGCCGCAATCTATAAAAACGTAATAAAAAATCTCCATTCCGATATATTCATGATATTAGGGGTTCCGTTAGGTATACTCGTAAATGGTGCCTAGTATAATGAAATCGTATATCTTTCAGTCAGTAATTCAATTATACGGAGCAATCACACTCGCCCACTGTATAACAGGTGCGTTTTATACTGCCGCCAAAGGAACCCTGGCAGTGTACTTGGCGTGTGGTGCAAATAGCAAGATATCGAAGTCCCCGAAAACATTTGATCTTTGTAAGCTATTGCTGTATAATATACATGATTTCTTTCTTCTGTAACCTTGAAGTGAGATGTTCAAGTTCAGGTTGGTTTCAATCTCCGACCCCCTTCATCTCAAAGACTACCTTTCATAACATTTAACTTGTTTATCATTAGATACTTATAAAATCAGCCCCAAAGCTAGTGATGGTATTGTAAGAGAACCATATTTAAGAGTGACATAGCTTTTTACTGAAAGTTTTAGAAGCAATCACCACAAATAACATTAAACGTGTTCTAAACACTTATTCACCACTATTTCACTTAATTTGAGTTTATTTTCATTTGATTTCAGTTAAAATATTAAACAGTTTCACTTAAAGGAATCATAATGTTTAAATCTATTAAAATCTTAAAAATACCTTCAGAACACGCTCGAAGTTTAAGACTCGAACCAATATCCTAGAACGTCCATAAATCGCAGAACCCTCCGGTCTTCACCGCGCCCATTAACAGCCCGAGTTAGATTTTATACCGCCAAGAATAGAGTAAACAAAAGTTGAGTTGTAATACGACACCCACTAGTCGACGGAGATGCTTGAGCTTTCTGCATCTTTAGATTAATATAGAGCAGTGGTTCCCGATTAGTTTTTTTTTACGTACCACTTCAAGAAAGACCTCGACCCCTCAGTCAAAGTCAAAGTAAAATGCGTTCATTGAAAATAGGTTCTAAGAACACTTACGTAAAAAGTAACATATAATTTAACATTAAGGAAATGACTCGACCACAAATAACTTTAAGGAGTCGGGAGAGAAGGATTAAATAATCATTAGGTATTGATTTTAAGGATTTAATATTTTAATTAAGAGATTGCTCGCGTACCCCTTGATGCAATCTCACGTACCCCTGGGGGTACGCGTACCATTAAATGGGAACCAGTGATATAGAGAAACTATGTCTGGGAACCTCTAAGAATACCAAGGCTGGTGAAACTTATTCATAGAGATCGCTTATTAGTCTTTTAATTACTGGTTTATTTCATACTCTCCTATTTTTCATTAAATCACGTTTGTTTCCCCGAAGGAGAAAGCAGAGATATATCAAAAGTGTACTTTTCGCCAGTGTTTTGGTCTTACGTAATAAGTTGTGAGCTTGATGCCGCTAATCGGGATGTTTAGTTTGTCAGAGCTTCGTCCGTCGATCAGCAGGTTGACTTGGGGTTTTAAATTCTTGATGAGAACCCTACGCACTCGTGTACATGTATTGAAAGGAATAACTGGTGTTGAAAAATATAAAAATCTGTATTTAGTAAGAGATTTGTAATTCTTAAAGTTTGTACTTGGAGAAAAATATCTTCTTCAAGAAAAAATTTAGAGACAAGCAGAAGAGAGAAGCGCAGCGCAGAGAACACGGCATCGCACGGATGCAATCAACGGCGTTGGCCGCTCTGCACATACATTATAATCCTCTGATATCTAAAATGAATACTATATAAGATATTCATTTTAATAATATGCTGTCAAAAGTAGTTTTAGTTAACTTTTAATTGTATTCTTTACCTAATGATGAACGTTAATATTATAGTGGTTAAAATTACTTTGAAAGCATGACCCACAAACAAATTAAATCTTTAAACAAAAATAGCTACTGTGGGTTATTTTTAAGACATAGACGTAGCTTTTCGGACTTTTAAGTAGATATTTTTATGTATATATAATTTGATGTACATCATTTTAACATATCTCGTAAAGTTTTGTCATTCAAAAATTCTGTGTTTTTACGAAACATTTACTTTTAAATACATATTCCATTTATAGAACACCGGTGTGTTAATATACATATGTATACGTGAGCCACGAATTAGTTAACATTTGAAGAAATCGTAAAAAAGAACCATTTGATATGTTATAAAAATTGTTTATTTACAAAATGGCCACCGTTTCGACATTTACACTCTTCTAAGCGAGTACCGAAATTGCCGAATACACGTCTGCAAAGAGACCACGAGATCGCCAACATTTTTTGCTGATTTTTTGTTTTAGTTGACGTAGTGTATTTGATTTATTGATATAGACACGATTTTTCAAATAACTCTATAAAAAGAAGTCTGCTGGCGGTAGATCTGGACTTCTAGGTTGCCATGGAAGGTCGCCTCGTCTAAAAATCATGTGTTACGATTATAGCCAGCAAATTCCAGTAGCATCGGTCCTAAGAACTCATATAACATGTTTGCACGGGATGTTAAATTCAAATGTTAACGAATTCTTGGCTCAGCCTATATAAACCTTCCTTAAAATGTAACCTAATTGATAGTGAAAACCGTATCTAAATCCATTGGGCAGTTTGAAAGATCTAAGCGCTCTAGAAAAAAGCAACTGAGTTTTATAATATGTATGGATGAATCAAATACAGTAGTTGATACGACAATTATCACCGATTAGAAGTATTCTTTTGAGTGCATATTTTCGCTTATTTTATCATAATAAAATCTATTTTCTAACATTAGAGAAGTATTTTACAAAATAATTCTCTACTCTAAAGTTAAAAGAAATTTTATGAAGTTTTATGCATAATGTATGTCAATAATTGACCCAAATATGATGTGGATTCTTCTTCCTTTACTGAATTCAATTTCATACAATTAATTACCTATCTAAATCATGATATACATATTTACTTCTCCTTCAAGGGACATTTCACGAACTAACGGCACGAGAATACACCTACTGTTTAGTTTATTCCATCCGTACCCTCTGCACAATAACTTTGTGTTCCCAGAACAGCAGTTTCACAAAATCACTGTGTAAAAAACACAAGAACACGTATTACACCGCCTCATACACCTGATGCTCGATTTATCGCTAGGGTCCGTTGATGTAAGACTCGGATGAGCAGTTGACACCTGCTGCAGTACTTGGTTTAATATGCTATAAACAATGTGTGGAGACAGTGTGGTTGTTTAGGGGTTATATTGCTAGCAGATATAGAAGGAAGAAGGAACGATAATCAACAACTAAGTATGGAGTAAATACGAAATACGAAGATTATAGAGGCCAAGGTCTCTGTTGGTAAGCAAGAAGTGTTATAAGGACGGTCATGTCTTCTGTTTTGATATAATTTATATAGAATGGGTACTTATTAGGAAATATATACAAGTAAGTAAGTATGTTTATCAACAATCTAGTTACTAGACCGTGTTTAAGATGCTTTAAGTTACTATTATTACGATATGTTCAAAACAAAGAATTATAAATGTATCAATAAATTTTTCTTTGAAATAGTTCAACTAAATATTAAGATTAGAATTAATTCTCAGAACAATGAAAGCCGTTAAAATATAATTAAAAGTATAAAAAAAATATTAATATATTTCTCTTATTCACAGTCAATAGTTAAGAATTAGATCGATATGTTTATCTGAAGTTCTGGTGCAGTGACAGATTCATATATTTTATTTAACTTTAAAATTTCTAAACGCACACCCGCTGTGACCACCCCTCATAGATATTTATGTCAATGAGATACACTAGTAAAGTGTGAGTCATTTGAGTGTGAATCATCAGAGACCCTTGACGCATTTATTTATGGGCAAAATCACTTTGAATTAGTATACTTAAACTAATAAGGATGGGATTTTTGCTTGTCTTTTTTTTATTTTTGATATTTCTCGGATGAGACAGCCCAATCTAATACTCATAATTTCAGTTCTCTGAATCTAAAAAAGCACTTTGTTTCTCATTTAAGTAAAGACTACGTACGTATAATGTCCACGATCAACTTGTATTATAAGACACATTGATACAAATACAATAACACACAAATAGATCAAAAGAAAACTAATGACACTACAAAAAGTAATTGAATAAGTTTATAGTACTTAGAAGACGACCACATTCTTAAAATAACACGAACTGAAAACAGTATAATCCAGAAACTGGAAAATCTATAACAGCACACTATCCCATATATCTCGAAACTTTGCACTCTTAACTCGTTTACCACAAGACAATATCAAAAACTGTCACTATAAATAAAGAGAATAGACCCATTAAAATCCCAACAGCACTCGAAGGTGTAACATCGAAATATTTTTATTTAGCGAAGTCGTTCTCCACTAAGAGATGGACAGAACAATACAGAGTCGGCCATCTTGAACAGACGCGAGTTTAATAAAGTGTTGTATATTGTTCTTGGACTTGAAAGTAATAAAGGGATTTTATGTGGTATGTGTCAAAAACTACAGCGGACATTTCATTTTGAAATAAAATATACTTTTAAACTAAACAGAGATGGACAAAGTATTAAATTTTTCAGACTATTGAAAATTGTAAACCTGTGCCTGCACAGATGGGTGCTCATTTTGACTTCGTATTTGTCTATAACGCAAAAAAAACTTAAGATTCCCGATTATTCAGTAGGTAACTAAATGTAGTCACATCTTTTTTTTTACAATTTCACGATTATAAAACGGACATACTGGAACGTCAGCCCGGTATCTGCCAGCTATTGCAGTCTCATTTCTATTTCCCATCCGAGACTTGCCATATCTCTTACGTTACTTCCTTCGCCTTTTACGTATTACTTCGTCCTTTCCAAGCACGGTTACATCCCCGGGGAGATTTGGAGTCAAGCATGCGGCAGTCCAGCCAATGAAACCAGCTGAAAACCTTTGTATTGTCACAGTTTGCACCAACATGCAATATAATCAGAAAAAGAGCATGTATGCATTTTTACCCTATGCCCAAATTTAAGGTTACGGGTGTTTTAAGGGCTCTTGACTTTTAAATTCGTGATATCTTATCGCTTGTACCAAAACGCAGGTTTCCAACAACTGTATCGATGGCACGTTTGCTCAAATTCATTCAGTACGCGGCCACAAACCGATTAAGCTGAAGTACAATAGGCGATAACCCTTAAATGCTAATGGGGTGCCATAGACCCCGTGCACAAAGAAAACACACACAATGCGCCGTTCTACTAGATAGTACAGTTTAAACAGGTGGGGATTAAGATTTTACGTGATCTTATTTATCGATACTGGTTATAATCGTTTAGAGCACCTAGTTTATTAGGGTTTAGTGAAATATATTAAGAACTCTCTAGTTTCCTTCAAATCTATTAAGGAGTGGTGAATTTAAATAGTTCATTATAAAATAAAAGGTGAATAAAATCAAAAAAAGTAATAATGTATTTAGATTGTACAAAAGCACACATATATATAAAAGATTGCTTTGTAAGTTAAGAATTACATATAAAAATAAATTTGTACATGAGCGATTTTCACCTTACGACCATGATAATAATAAAAATACATGATATCATGTTTTTAACACTAAGACTTATAATATATCAGATAAAAAAAAATGTAACAAGTAAAATAAACACCTTATTCATGTTATAAAATACTTTTTAATCCAATTCTCTTTTTGTAAACATTTCTTTAAATGGTTCTTTGAAATGGCGTCAATTATGTGAGCGTGAAATCGGGTCGTTTGTACCCCGTCGGCATTAAAGGGTTGAAGGTGTGTTTATTTTGGACTTAACATGGCATATATTGACTGTGAATTAAGAGGTGGGCCATTTAAACATAAATATTGTGTTACAGGTGAACGTATATTCTTACTTCTGATTATTTTGGAAGACTTTTTGTTAAAAATTAAAAAAAAAAATTCTTTATATTTAGAGTTTATAGAAAGTATTAAAATGAACCAAGTAGATCTTTTCAACTGGAGAGCACCTAACCTCACTGTGTGTGAGCTATCATCATCAACCCTCTGCAGTCCACCGCTGGACATAGGTCTCACAATGTACGGCATATAAAAAACCCAATGTAAAGCAATTTTTTGTTGCTTTTCTATTAGTTAAAGAGATTTCCAGAGATTTACCCCTATTCTGGGAAGAGGGAAAACACAAAGAGTGTCAACACACTCTCCAAAGTATATCTGTGCCTCTAAAGTTGTAAGTGTCCACGCGTATCATGAGGTTAAGCTGTCTGTCAAGTCGCCGCCTATATAATAGGCTAGATGACACCTTAGTCAAATTAGTTACTTTTATCATCTGTCAAAACGACAATTTTGTATGAAAAATGTACTAAATATCAAATTGTGACGTCACTTTTTAGATTACTTAATTGAACAACATATTTCACTGTATAATGATTGAAATTAGTAATAATAATAAAAAGATATGTGAATTGTATTTGCCGAGATATTTCGCGATATCAGTTTTAATGAAGTGGACATTGGTATTTATTTACGATACAGTCATCTACCCAACTAAAAGGATTAATTTTACAATGTGTTGATTCTATTTTATATACAGTCTTATTGATCGGAGAACCAGACTTACTAAATCAACCCCCACACTAGGGAATAAGTTATTAATGGTTAAGTTTGTTTGCCAAGTGCGTTGGTAAATAAGTCTATGAGGCACAGACTACGATTGTCTCAGGAGATTTCGTGACAATTGCCGATGTCACTGTTTAAACTTTGTCTTAACCGCGGAAGACATATTGGATTATTAGATACATATGCATCTATCTGTTGACTGCACAGGTGGCAGTTTAAGTGAGTGTTGTATGTTCACACTCCATACGGTACAATACTAATTCAATAATTGTTGTTCTGGCTCTAGGTGTTCTTTGTGTCCGTTTCATGTACGATGGCAAAATCTTGTAATATTTTCCTTATACGGGCGTTGTCTTAAAAAAAATATTTTATAATTAAAATAGAATTCAACTTGAAAACGCCTTAGTTTTATGAATAAATAAATTGTTAAAAACTATGACTGTTACGTGAAAAATACACTTCTAAAAAACAAAAATTATAACAAATAACATCTCATTCGAACTGCCAACCACAAGGAAATACTTATTTTTTCCCGATGATGAATAAAACTGTATCTTCAGAAAGAATTTACTTCAATATTTGCACAAAATTTTCTAAGTTTATGAAAGGCAAAAATCTCAAATATCTCTAACGATGTTCGCCCCAACAAAAACACAATACCGTCCAAACCCATACAGTTTACAACTCATTATATCCCCGAAACTTGAGCCATTACTTCAAAGGGATGTACTACACTTTCAATATTTGAATAGCAGATTCCCTGCTCAAATAATTACCTAAATTAGGGGAGAGTTTTACGCACGCGTAAATAAATGATGAGAGCAAACTTACCTGTTTCGCCTACAGGGTTGGGAGAAACGTATCTGTAGTATGCAACACTGATATTATTTAAATTTTCCATATTCATGCATTATGTAAAAAAAAGTAGGTCTATGTTCATGAAGTTTGTCATAAGTCGTTATATGAATCAATGCGTTAAACTTTCTAGGATCCAATTTCATAAAAAAAAATAACTAAGATATGGACAAAATATTTGGCGTATTTATTCATTAATCTATTACAGATTACTACTCTATTACAGGCACTTAATAATTAATAAACTTTGGTTTATTCACATAATTTACATAAGATTTTTTAAAATGTTATCTAATATATAATTATCATTATAATCGAATATTTATAACATCTTTTCTAATTACGTAAGTAAAAAAGGAACATCCTTATGTCAAAAATTCGCGCCAAAAATAAAAAACAAACAATACAGGTAACAAATTCGATTTTTAAAAGTAACAGTTTCTAGTCTCTGCCTCATGCCGGTAACCCTATATCGGATTTATGTTCATGTTTAAGTTATTCATTGCATGAAGATTATAAAGTTGGTTTTGATGGTTGATGCACACACATATAAGGCCGTATACTGAGAATACACTTTGTTTTTAGTAGTTATAAACAAGGGGAAGAGAGGTAGCTTCACTGAGAGACAATTTCGCTTTTTGATCAGGAAAAGTTAAATAAATGTATAACAGAATAAGAAATGTGACTACATGTTATATTTGAATTATATGTATTTATTGATTGCCCGTTGGCTTAGTGGTTAGTGATTACGAGTGCTATGACAGAAGTCATGGATTTAATTCCCACCCATGAATATGTTTTTAAAAAGACAACCCATGAACAATGTTTGTGTGATGAGCACAGTTCTGTGTCTGGATGTAATTTATCTTTGATATGTATGTATAAATATGTAAGTATGTTTATTAATAGTTTGGTTCCATAGTCCGAGCTCTACCTAGTTTGTAATCATACAGACGTGTATAAGAAGTGTAAGATTTTTATTATTTCATTTAAATAATACCAAAGTTAAATCCATAAAAACGAATAGTCAAAACACGAACTATAAATAGATAATTAAATTATACGAAATCACTTAGTTTATTACAAAATGAAAGTATTTTTTATTTATCTAAACTTATTATGTTAGCAGGACTAAATTTACAGTCGGAAAAATGTACTCATTCAATTTGCATCTGTCTACCCCCGCAAGGAAAAAATCGAGAATGTATACGTAAGATTTGATTATTCAGTACAAAGCGAGTATCTAGATTAAAACACATAAAATAATCTAGTTCAGTTTATGCGGTAATCTTGAAAATAGCAATGTTTGCTGATAGTAAGCGTTATTAATATATTCTTCAAATTCAAACAAAGTAACTATATTAAAGACAATCTCATAAATCGTTCGTGTGCCACCTAATTTAAAGAAAACTCGTTGCACTATCCATGAAACAATTCCAAAATCCATTTTTGGAAAACAGGTGGGTCCCAAACTAAGTTACGGTTGGTGTATGGAGGGGTTTTCCCACTTAATCTGCATACGATAATCGGAGGGGAACAGTGCGACATCTGTCGGACATCTGCATAAGTTTAAGTTTCGCTCAATTTGAGCTAGAGGCCTTTTGAATTTATATTGCTGAAAGATACAGGCCGTTAACAAATTCTCATTTTTAGTATCTCTAGAGTTCTGTTTTAGAATTTAACAATAAATAAAAAAAAATAGATATCATTCTCATGTCAATGTTGCCAACTTTTTAATTTACATAAAATAAAGGTAAGACTTTTATGTTACATATTTTGTTACTATTTTTCTAGCAAAAAGTTCTGAGTACCATTTAGGGGATGACACAACAAAGTGTTATTCGAAGTGGAAACGAGTTAATGAAGTACACGCCTCTTTCTTCCTTCTATTTCCTATTTTGCCATTTCACAAAAAAAGAATTTATTACGAATTGTATTCTCAATTTAAATCTTCAGTTTATCTTACAACAGCAGTACGTTTATGTAAACTACCATTTTTCAATTGCTTTAATAAAAATATATACCTTTCATGACTACTCAAGTTTTTTTAAAGGAATAAACTAATCTAAGATATAGCATGTCTTTTTTTCACTAAATAAAAAGACAACCTATAAGGCCTACATGGGACGGCAGAACCCCTCTGTAACGACGAGTTTTCTCGAATTTTCCCCACGGTTTTCATTAGCAGGGGTGCGTTTTAGTGACTTATGCAAACAAAGGAAGGGTGCAAATGATAACAAGTTGCACGATGCACTGTGAAGGCTGTTTATAAGAATTTATAGATATACTTGAATAAATTATTTGACTTTAAGATTTTGTTTTAAACTACTCACCTATCCACAGAAAGTTTTCTTGAGAGCGTATCTTCTAAATAAATAGAGGAGTGACTTTAGTTTTGGTAATATGGTAGCCTTATTTAATAGTGGTTATGTTGCCAACCTAGCTAAAAATTAAACTACCAATGATTTTATAATTTGCGATTGATGTTCATGATCAAACCAAATACGAATAAACAATTATGAGTGATGCTTAGTACGTATATGTATGAGTAGTATGTTTACATAACATCCTGCGGAAACATGTTACTAGAGTTTCTGAAACCGATGCTACTGGAATTTGCTTGCTGCAATCGTAACACATGGTTACAACAAGATGGAGCAACTTGTCATATATCCAATGTCCCTGCTGGTAGTCATAGATATGTTTTCGGAAAAGCTGATTTCTAGACGCGGCGACATTCCATGACCACCCAGAAGTCCAAATCTATCAGCAGCAGACTTCTTTTTACGGGGTTATTTGAAGATTCGTGTCTACATCAACAAACCAAATACACTACGTTAAATAAAAGTAAAAGTCAGTAAAGAGACGTCGACGATCCCGCGGTCTCTTTGGCGGCGAGTTTTCGAAAATTTCGGTGCCCCCTTAGAAGAGTACAAACGTCGAAACGGCGGTCATTTAGACGACGAAATATTTATAAAATAAATTCAAACTAAATTAGCATTCTTGTAAATAAATAATTTTATAATATCACAAATGGTTCTTTTCTTCAAATGTTAACTACTTCGTGGCCCACTCTATATATGAAATTTCAATTCATGTTTTACGATTAGGTTCAATTTTATCGGGAAACGTATTCAGTATAAATGTTGAGCATACGAGTCAGCTGAAGGTCAGAGAAAGGAAGGAGTTGGAGAGGAGAAGGAGAAACGTTGGAGATAGGATTTGATTAGGATAGATTACATGGTACCTCGTTGCTTTAGCTGCTAACGTGGGCGACTACCAATCCAAAGGTCTATGATTCGATTCCCGGGTTGGTCCAAAAACTGTTAATTAGTTTCTCTGGTCACAGAAATAATGGTAGCCCAGAGTTTTGAAGTTGAGGTCTTAACCCTCGTGCCTAGGAGATCACGTAAAACCGTCAACCCTGTGCCTGATCTCTCCCCGATCTTGTCGGATAGCTGTCCCATTGGAGTGTAGAAGTGAGGGAACAAAGAGTGCACCTGTGTTTGCGCACACAGTTATGTACTATAATATCTTCTGTGTAGTAGTCGTTGAGACTGGCCGCCGTGCTCGAAATAGTCATATCACATAGTCAGTCTAAACCCAACAGTCTTTTGTACACATTTAAAAGCAAAACGAAGCAATTATCATTGTTATCTTGTTATTTTTTACTTCAAACTTAAAACATACAACATAAAACCGCTTGAAATTAATAAAGCGGAATTGTATCCCAACATCCAATGTAACAATTAACTTAACAATAACGTTTAGGAATTTCGGGAGTGGAAACAAACAGTATTTACTTAAAACTTTAAACACCCTTTCCCTATTGGCGTCCATCTTGCTACATCTGCTCCCAACAACGTACAAATTCATCGACAATTATTTTTTTTATTAATTAGCCAAAGAGGATAGATATTATAAAACGGTTCGTATATGTATTACTAGTTTTTACTTGTAATTATTATTTAAAAAGTTATCTTTGACTATCTGTGCAACAACTGTGTATAGAGTTATGAATTAATGTAATTTTTATTTGAAAAATATATCCATTTCCACTTCTGTTATTTCAAATCTCCGCAATCATAACCCATAACTGAAAATATCTAAAAGAGTGTCAGTGATGTCCTTTTTTATTGATTTTCTACTAAGTAAAACTTAAACAAGTGGTACAAAGAAATCATGGTCGTCACTTCGTACTGAAATACTGAATACTTTGAAATTAAAGTGGAGTTCCGAGAGTGGAATTAAAGTGTGTGTGAGAGAGAGAGAGAAATATTCATAAGACTTATCTTACAAATATGAATTTATTAAGAGAGGCTATAGAAAACTTAATTTTTAAACAACCGAACGAAACAAGGCAAAAACTTTTAACTCAACATTTAATTTGTATTGAACAATATTGAAAGTGCTATAAACAGGTTATTTCGCGAAGTAACCGCCTGCTAAAAGTTTAAAAAGTAAAAAATGTTAGGGGAAATCTTTTAATGGTCGAAAGTTTCAGGTTTTTTTCGTATTAGACACCTGAAATGTCTAGACGTATAGTATTTGTCGTCCAGGAAGTTTTTAAGAGGGTTTGTTTGGAGGGTAGATAGAAAAAGATCTTTTTTTTTTCTTGTGAACCGGAATTTTGGCGGTTGAACTTTAAACAAGTATTTTGCCAAACGGGTAGACGTAATGCACATAGGGACAGTCACTTATCTTTTTTAACATTTTTCATAAAATATAAAATAAAGTTTCCTGAGTTTAAAATTGAGTTAAAATATGTATGTATCTTTTTTTTCAAAAATATGAAGACTTAAGACGTGAGTCGTATTCGTAAATGTGTCTTTTACAAATAAATTTTCTTAACACTTAGTAATCTTAGAAAGTTTTTGTCTACATCTACAATGTAACAAGAAATATTTCATATTCCTAAAAATTGCAAAAACAATATTATACTATTTTATATTCTTTTTTTTTTTGTTACACAAATATTTATTTTTTTCTTAGTCATTTTTCATCCTCAGTCTTTAATAGTCCACTGCTGGACATAGGCCTCTCCTTAAAAAGAAAATTTTAGCCTGCTATATAACGCTGGTCAAACGGATTCCTAAAGGGTTGTATCCAGCTATCTTCTCTTTGCAATGATATTTTGCCACGTAATTTGTTCCCTTAGTCGCCTTTCACCCCCACAGGATGAATTGACACTCGTATTTTTAATCTGTCATCACACGGAGTTAGAATCTATCAAAAATGTACTCACAGTGAGTGACAAGTATCTCTCGAACGTTTGAAAACTTCAGTATTTACCTGTAAAGAAAAATATAGCATTATTTACATGATTAATTTTTTTAAAAACTTTAGGAACCAAGGCTTTAGAACTTTATATAATAGAGGTGGAATCGCTCTGACTGATTAATAAAGGAGCTAAGAAGCACACTAGGAGGCCATGTTCTTAATATTTAAATATAACAAATTGCTACATTTAAAAAATTATATAAAATATCAAAATGAATATATCAACATAAATGTACCCAGTTAACGGCGTTACTAGCGTATTATTATTACGTAACTTACAAAAAAAAAACAAAATAATAAATAATATAACATAAAGAATATTTAAGTGCATAATTTATTGAGGTTTTGATCAAATTTGATGAAAAATAACAAACATTGTTGAAAAGGTTAGAAAAAATATGTTTACTGGAAGGGTAATAAGCCCTAGCACACGCAGTGGCTTTGCTTGTAGCAACCAATTCGACTGTTGGCCTAGTGGTTTAAGCGGTCGACACGCCGCTTTCTACTGCGCCGAGTGTTGTGGGTTCAAACATCGCATGGGACAACATTTTGTGTGATCCACAAATTGTTGTTCTTAGCCTGTTTCTGTTGTCCGTTTCTTGTGTGCCTATAAAGTCCCGCGACACAGGATTTACTCCTAGAGTGGGCGTTATTCTTTTTTTGTTTTAAATAAATGAATTGGGAACACAATAAAGCAAAATAAACAAGTATTTGTCTACTCCTTTTAGATACAAAAAATAAATATGAGACTTCATGGTTATAAGTGCACATAATTTTTTGCATCGTCTCAAAGCATCCAATCTATATAAGAGTTAAACCTTCTTATTCCACGTTATCTTAGAGAAGTCATAATAAAAAATAAGGTTATATCAATAATTAAAGAAGCTAGTATACCAATGCGAATTAGCCCTATGGCTTTACCACTGAAAGGATTTAAAATGAAATAAATATTTTCATTTCATAGTCATTTTGTACTGAAGTATTATTTGGCACTATTTACGAATGAGTTTCGTAAATAGTGCCGAATTGATCTATTTCAACCCTTAGTTTTTAGCCGTTAAGGTTCCAATTTCCCTTATTAAAATGAAAATTTACGACAGTTTTACTATTGAAATCTATATTCACTCGAGTATAACGTTATTACAAGGTATTAAGGTGTATATTTGCTCCTCTCAATGATTAAATGCAAAGTATTTTTTATGCTCTCGGCTGATTTTATATCAAAGGCTACGAAAGCTGATGACTTTTGTGTGATTTTCAATTTTGCATCAGATTTCATGAAAACAGCTTTTCAGCTAGTTAATGAAATATTATCCTACATGGGGAAATGTCCGTTGTTATTACACAGTAACATTGTAAATCTGTAACTTGTAAAAGATGCAGTATTTAATTTGAATGTTAAGCAAACGACTTGACGACCTCGAGAGTAACATCTGTATTGCCGTCCTTTGATAACACCTCCCCCTCTAATCAAGGAAATAGTGTGAAAAGCAACAGGATAATAATTTAACACTGTGGTTTTAAGACCATAGTCTCATTTTGGTCGAGTTCTCCCACGGTTAGTTTCTTTATTTTAATATCTCACTACTAGTAGTTGACCGATAATTTCACTACACCACCATGTTACATCTTATCTTAATGTAGAGTCACTTCCTCATTTAATACATCGATAATTGGGACAGGAAGTCTGCTGGCGATTCGTTCAAGTAGGCAATTGAAGTCTGCGGGTGGCCCATTGCGGCAAATTGTCACCGGATGTGTTGTGGTGACTTTGTTTTGTTGTTTTGATAAGTACTGGATTAGTTGACCACCGGAGTGAGTAGGGGGGCAATGTTTACGAAAGTCACTTGGAAGTGAATTAAAATTCATTTTTGGCCATGATACTATTTTGTCAGAACTTTAGATTTCGAAAGAAAAGAAAATGTTGTATTGTATTATTTTGTTTCTCTTCTTCTTCATATTTATAACACATATGTATTTACTTTTGTCTACTTGAATAAATGACACGATAAGTTAATAAGTGATTGTCTATGAAAGTTTTCAATAGATAGATACACCAGACTTAGGATATATTAAAAACTCTTTATTTGGATACTATCTTAAAAAGCATAGTTTTATGATTATAACTAAAATTTCCTTAAGTTGTATGTTATTTTTTATGGTTGTAACGGCTGATACCATCACTTTTCACTCACTGAAAAAGAACCTCGGTCGGGTCCAAAACTCGGGTATCCCTGAAATACACCCGTGAACAAAACCCTTGATAATTATAGTAATGGTATTATAATTAAATGTTTGTAACTTATATAATATCATTTTTAATATAATTATTGTCAAATCGCTTACTGCTACCCGTTTACGTCCATAGAACTTTTAACCGACAAATTGTTTATGTGTAATTAGTTTGATGTTAATAAACTTTCATGAATATAAAGTAGGTGAAAAACTGACTGCCTATTAATCCATCCAAGTCCCGCGGGTATTTCCCGTTTGTGGATTCACGATCTCCACTATAAGAGTCAGTGGTTATTGATCATGACACTTTTTTATACACATCACGTACGTTTTTTTAGACAATGATAGTTATAACAACTGATATACGAGTATATACAACTTGAACTATTACATAACAGCCTAAACCTTATTCAAAACTACAGTCTTCATGTATAAAACAAACAAGCAGCACATAAAAATTTTAAACATTATACCTATGCATAAAATCTATCCCCAAAATTAGGGTTCCTTCGTTTATTACGCGTCGTTGTCAAATGCAAATCAACAGGGGTCCCGTCTTTTTCAGGGGGCTGAAATATGACGGTAATAAACAGTAGGGACGCAGTTCCGCACACCTGACGGAGTATGGTCACCCTATTGACTAGGAGAAGTCATTCAGTAAACGTTTTTTATGGATGCTGTATGAATATTAATATTGGTACTAATGAGTCATAAATTTGATGTGTATGTTATTTTTTTTTTATATTTTACTATAAGACTAATTAGGACTATGAAATGAACATATCTTTATGAGATTTTTTTGAAATTAGGCTCTGTCTGTAGTTTTTCATTGGTTATACTGTCTTTCGTGTTCTTTTTACTTTATTCTGTTATTAGTTTTCTACTTCTTTATATTGACGACCGCCAAAGAAAAACATGTTGAGCAGTGTAGAAGTTACTCTTAAAAAGCGTGACAATATATATTTTTCTACCACCAACTTTGCACAAGAGAGATCGTCATGGATCAAAGATCAATAACAGAAACTTATTAGCACAGGTTGCTAGTGGAGTCACGCACAACCCTATTCAACCATACAGTACCCACTCACTCACAGAAATACAATCTCTAATATTTTATACGGACGTTAACTCGAGCGGAAATCTGTGCTCAAAATACCACAGCTCTTACGTGACTATAACATATTTATATACCTTCACATAAACCTAAACTCACACAAATATATATAAAAATAAAAAGAAATGTACGACGCTAAAAGCCTAATACTCATTCTCACTGGCAGGTACAGTAATATACGCGAATTATTCTTATTACAGTTATTACTTTTTTAATTTAGCACAGGCCGCCATGATAAATTCGCTTGTTAATCAAACGCTCAAGGGGACATTCGAAAAATGAAATTCAAAAATATTGCGAGTAATTGGATCAAATTTGAACTCTTTGTAGATGTCGCTGCCAGCGATTTGGATTTCGACCCTTTATGAGTTCTGATCTGATGTATTGTTTTACTTTCTTGTTTGTTTATTCGTCAAAATTTAATATTACTATATTAGAAAACGAAAAAAGGGATTTCGTTACAGCTTCGTTAAATTCCGAATATCAATAATTAAAATACTTTTAATGAGGAAAAGATAAAACTATTGAGGTAATATATTTATATTATAATATAACTATTTAGTTGTTCGGGCAACGAAATGTCACCTATGATTTCGCTTTTTCTTGAATCATTCTTAGATTTTAAATTTATTAAATTAATTATCATTTTGAACAAAACAAGAAATTTAAATTTTAATATAATAACACTTACGGAAAGGTAATAAAGTTCATAAAACTTTTGAAACTGTAAGCGGGTGCGATTAATTCAGAAATTTGCATGACAATTGTGTTAAAACAAACCGCCGCTGAAGGGCGGTAGTGGGCAAAGTTCCGGTTCCACCCTCACGTCATCCCCTTATTATTTGCCGTTGATTTCATTGGGAAATATTTCCTAATTTTATTGTATTTCCATAGTATTCACGGTAGGCATTATTAAGTTTGGATAATGGCTATTTTGGCTTTCAATAGCATTTATCGTCATTATGATAATGCTCAATAGTTACTGGTTTCGTTTAATAAATATGATTTAGTTGTTGGTTGGGAGATAAAGGTGTGTATAGATTGCTAGATAGTATAATTGGTAGGTAAATTATCGTATGGTCAATATACGTAACAGCATTTGTTGTCATTAGTTTGTTATGTTTCAATGATTTCTAACTATTTTAGTGAGACATATAATAAATATATGTATATTTCTAACATTTTTTTTTAAACTTCTGAAAAGTGCAAAAGAAACCAATTGATAGAGTCCAGAACCAATTTGATACACGCAACGTCTTCCTTGGCGAAAAAGATCTCTTCAATTTCATTCTGGAAATCAGTGTGTCAAAAAGTCCTGACATTAACTATTAAACCTGCTTCCTACTTCTTGTTACTTCTTTAAAGTTTTCTTGTTTCCTATTTTACTCAACCATCAAAAAAGTAACAACTTATAATATTACAATTGGTATGGGTGTAATAAATTGTATGGCAATACCTAAAAATGAATTTACGGAAACAGTCTCTCGGTAAACACTGGAACTCCAAAAGTCTAAAGTTACATTCGTAATCATATCACGCAAAACTATCATTACTTAGCAATATCAGTTCCAGTGGGCCTACGACAAATGCTATTCCGTGATAACCCTATGTACTACGACCCCAGGCGACGGCAGGGTTAACAAATTTAGTTTGTTTGTTTGTCAACGCCTGAGGTCAAAAGAGTATTAAATAAATTATAGGTAGGTTTGATATTTATGGTATTTTTTTATACATACATAACGGACTTTCTATCGATCGAGCTGCTGTTTCTTTTTAAGTTATGAAATAGGTGTTTCTAGAAGATATCGGTCAGTTTGACCACGTCAATCAAGAATCTCTTAAAACTCACTCTTAATAATTTCTTTATTTTAGGTTAGACCAGAATTGTTTACATTACACATTCTCAATTTAACAAATAATTGACATTTGCTGGCGTTAAAAATAATTATAGAAAACACCGCATAGACAAGTAATGATTGAAATTAATAATTAAAAGAGTACAGCCATAATATATCATTGCAATTTAAAAATAACTATCAGTTTTGGCACACCTTAATACCATTAAATCATCATTATCACATTCGCATTCATCATCACATCAATATTCTTTAACAACCCACTGCTGGACATAGACCTCTCCTTAGAAAGGAGGTATTGGCATATTATACCACACTGACCAGATTGCTTGGTACATGATTTATTTCAAAATTTCCTTCTCTTTGCAGTGATGTTGTTCTTTGTGTGATCCATAAAATTGTTGTTCTGAGTCTGGGTACTCTTTGTGTCCGTTTCTTGTATGTTTGTAAAGTCCCCCGCGACACAGGATGTATTTCTAATGCGGACGTTGTCTTTAAAAAAAAAAATCCAGACATGTAATACTGTGTATACTGTATTCGTACACTAGACATGTCCTAGCTATATATATGTATTCAGCTATCTTGTTATGAGAATCACCAGACATCCATTAGGTATAGCGTTGATTATAAATGATGGCGGTGTTCTGGCCAACAAAGGATGGCTGGCGTTATGAAATTAGTGCAACTGAGGAGCGGCCGGCGAACATTAAATTAGTTTAAGAACTATCCTTACTCCTATATCCTTACTCCTATACTATCCTATCCTTGTTCTTGATGTAATATTAGTAATAAAGGTTATAACAGTGTGCAATTTGGACAAAATGTATTATTAGGTATTTTACGAAACAAGTTAACATGCTTTTTTTTTGTATCTATTAATCAAAGTAATCACCACCACAATCGATTTAACTTTGCCAACGCAGTGGCAATTAATTGATTTCTTGACGAGATTATCTAGGCTATCGGGTATTATTTTTTTTTACCGATAATAGTTATTCAAATTCTGGCAAAGAAAAAAATAAAGAGGGTCCCATTATTAGAGGCGACACCAGAGGTTTTCTTGAGTTAAAAAGGTGTAATTATTAAATAAAACAATGAATTATATAAATATTATACATATATGAGATCTAAACTTTATCAGTAATCAAAGGTAATCAAAGAAAGGTCACATTAAATTGGACACAAATGACACATAAACGGATATTAACTTTAGTTTTCCATATACTGATAAAGATTTGAAACTGAACTTCCGGATAATTGCAAAACAAAATTAAAACTAGTGAATAGACTATAGATTCGCCAAGTGTGGAATTGGGCAGTAGACAAGGAATTAGTAAATAAAACAAATACTACATAGTACGACTTAGTTAATTTATAGAAACCAATTTAGAAAAGTATTCTTGAAAACATAGACTCAGTAAAATAAAAGGTAATTAGACGATAAAATGGAAAGAATGTATTCTAAATACAGAGGTTAACTTTTGTCTCGCTAACAGAGGTTATTCTGTCCGTGTGATGACGGATTAAGAATATATAGTGTTACCACCCCTATTCATCCCGTAGGTGCCGTAAGAGGCGGCTTAGGAACCAAGTATACAAGACAACATCATTACAAAGAGAAGGAAAACTTGAAACAAACCCTATTCCAACCGGTTTGGCCAGCGTAGTATAGTAGGCCAAAACCTCCTTGCTAAAGAGAGGCTTATGTCCAGCAGTGGGACTGTTAAAGGATGTTGATGAAAGTGTCAGAACTTTAGCATGAGTTCGAGCTATGGAGGTTTCTCACTTTTCAAAATCCCACTAAACCCAGTTTCAATGTATTTTGATATAATGTGGTCAGGACATCACTGTAAAGAGAAAAAAAATCAATACAAATCCTATTCCAACTTGTCTAGCCTAGCGTGGTATAGTAGATACAAGTAGCTAACTTTTTCAAAAATGTAGTCGCCAGTTTTCAGTATCTAAAATAACACAATTATTGGATATAATTTTCTTCTTTCTTTCTTGACAAATAAAAGGTAATTCTGCAATGAACAAGAAAGTCATGCCAGACAACTAGACAATATTAAATTCAATTAAACTTGCAGACTCAACTTATTATTCAGTAGCAAACAGAAGATGGCCAAAAAACTTTAAAATAAAAGATATTTGCGAAGTCTGCTTGTTTAAAAGATATGAAGGACGCCATATCTGTTTGTACTCGTAAGATATTAATTACGAAAATAGATTTTATATAGCTTCAATGCATGTTAATCACTGGAGACCCCTTTCACCCCTAAAATATTACGAACCTATTAATTAACTAAAACATATATCAACAAACCCGTCATTTAAATGAAACAACACACGTTAGCGTGACGACTAACAACACGTCGTTTATTAAGAAACCGCTGCACCAGTTGCAGTTTCAATAATGTGCTTGTCACTCGTACGGTAGCCGCCATATTGTGACGCCATCTTGGAATGTTACGCTAGCTGTCATTTGTAATGTTTCAGATACAGTGATGATTTGTTGTTAGTTTCTGTCGTTATTAAAATAGATATTATTTCACCTGGTGATAATTTTTTTTAATTAGTAACTGTTTAGAAACATACGTCGTAAGTACGATGTTTATGCGTATATCAAATTGAAGACTTACATTGAGGCGCCCAGAACTTATTTTTAAGCGACACTGTGCTTAGAGACCGAAAGCCCATTGTGATTGCGAGAGTGACAGTTATCGTGGTAACTGTGTGAGCCTTACACTGTCATGATGACAGTCTTGCTTTTACGTCACCAAGCAGGGTGTGAAAAAGCATCTCACTAGGCCGCCATAGTGTTGGTCACTATACTGCAGTGTTTGCATTTGCAATGAGTGTTTGCAACTCTTGGATTGTATTCATGCTTTCCATCAATCAGAGTAGAGTCACTTTGGTAGGTTCTTAATATAGAAAAAAAAGGTAATTGTAAAAATTTAATTCTGTTAATTGAAATAAAAAACTTGAACAGAGTAAACTCCGACTTCATGTTTTGTTATTTTAATACACCTTCTCAAAATTGCACGTAGTTTCAATATCCCCTTGGCAGCCACTTGTTCTCAAGTGGCTATTTAAACCATTGGCATTTTGCACAATAAGTACCTTTTTCAAATTAGCTTTTTCTAATATCTTCTATACTTCACTTGGTTAATTACTTAACTATTTGTAAACAAGTATTCTATCAGTTAGTCTAGTTATTATACCACAAGCTTTCCTTAGTTTGAAACTAGATGACGTGTGTCAAATGTCCGAAATATTTATTCAAGAACATGGCCACGTTCAAAGGTTATCAACCTTTCATTGCAAGGGTATTATTAAATAAGAATAACATAAAAACTACATTTGCATAAGTAATCATCTAATTATTGAAATTATTTACAATAATAATCAAAACTATCTAAAAGATTTGTTACATTTCTATTGTCAAATATATATTTAACTCAAAAAAATGTGCTTTGCTATGCACTAATAGATATGTACACTATGACCTGACTTTATACATTAAAGTTATTTCTGAATCAAACGAATAATTATCAACACTAATAAGAAATATAAAAATAACTGATTTAACACCAAATAAACACAAAAAAGAAAAATATAGGGAACTGCGAACAGACACTGTCACGAATGGTGTCTGGAAAAGTGACAAAGTAAAATATCAATCAAATGGTTGCCGCGCTATCGTGCGGTATTACTTTTAAATTTAGAAGAGTTATACACTAATTTGATGAATATTGTTCTGAATATCAGTCCTTTTAGTTTCTTCATAGTCACACTGCAATACTTTAGGAAATTATTATAACCTCCAACATAATTAATTGTTTCTAAATTTATTAAATAATATTTGGTACTTAACATTAAACAAAGTAGTTAAATATTATAAACGAAGAGAGAAAAATAATATTTTTAATTATGAAATGGTCTGCTAACAGTTTAAGTGTTTTATTTCGAAATGAAAAATGGCCCAATAAAAGTACTCTTTTTATTGTTTGTTTACAAATAGTTTAATACCTAACATTCAAGCACATAGAACATTCTACAACTTTTAACATATTCTTGGCTGCAAACTATCGAAATCAATTTTGGAAGTCACGTTATGCCCCCGTCTCACTTTCGTATTAAACTTAAATTTCGGATTTATAAATGTAGTTTATATATATATATTTAGTATGTAGAACCAGAATATAGACAACAGAACTCTTCAGTCGCTAATAATAACTGTAGGTTTATTTAAGTACTCATAGATATTATTTGACTCGTTCAAAAAATAAGGCTTGGCAATACTGGTGTATCGACAAAGTCAGAAAAAAGAACTAGAAAACGCTATACAGTTTATTTTTAATTCGCACAATTTGTTTTTTGTAAACTGCATTTAATGGCCTAGTGTTTTAAGCTGTCGCCACGCCGCTCTCTATTGCGTTAAGTGTTATGAGTTCAAACCCCACATGAGACAACATTTTGTGCTGCACAAATTGTTGGTCTAAGTCTGGGTATTCTTTGTGTACGTTTCTTGTTTGTTATCATAATGCGGGCGTTGTCTTTTTACTAAAAAAAAAAACTTTTATTTTACTAAAACATAAATTTCATAATAAAGTTTCATGAGAACCCGTAAACAAACAGAATTTCACATTTCTTAATTTTGTTCCCGGATAGTTTCACTCTACTGTCAGCTACCACCTCTTCACAGCAAAATAACGCCTCGGCTACAATTCTCGGAGGTAATTCCTTCCTTTTATTTGTCACAACGTCTGCAAGTAGCAAAGAAGTCTGTCGTGATGTGAGATTAACGTGCTGTGTTTAATTGCAGCATCCTTCGCAAACATCTGGTGTTGATTTGTTCTCAAGTAATCATCTGTCGCTAGTGAATGTTTTATTAATGTAGTATTTTGTGGCAATTAAAACTAGATATTACGAAAAAATATTAAAATTGATATTACTTTCTCATTTTATTTAATGTTTTTTTGTTTTAAAGAGCGTGCCAAAGTGACTCTACTCTGCCTGATAGAAAGCATGAATAGAATCCAAAAGTTGTGGTCACCATACTCATTGTGAATGCAGACAATGTAGTATGGTGACCTACATTATGGCGGCCTAGTGAGATGCTGTTTCACACCCCGCTTGGGGACGTAAAAGGCATGACAGGCATTGTGGTAGTGTAAGACTCACATTTACCACGATAACTATCACCCCTGCAATCAAAGGGCCTCCAGTCTCTTGCTTACCAACAAAAGATGACAGTGCGGGTGCTGTCGCTTTACATTGAATTTCTATGAGAGGATAGTACTGCCCTGGTCGAGCCGGCCCGTGAAATCAACCTGGTTCTAATATGGTAGGTTTTAAATCATCCTATTAAAGAGAAGTAATCTGAATATCTATAGATTTTACATTCAGACATGAGGAAGCGTAAGTAATCATTTATGATAATAATAAAATACAATATCAAATTCGTCAAAAATATTTGTTATTGTGATATTAAATATTGTTGATTTCTTAATTATTATTTAGTGTGAAATAATTATGTTTTATGAAACTAAGTAAGCAAACAAGCATAACTTACATATGATATTTTCACTTCAGAATCACGGGTTCTATGTTCTAAATTTTATAACAATTTTTTAGGTAATTCAATTAGGCCACTATATGTCAGGCAAAAACACTTCAGAATTTTACCTTAATAATTTTCTTTTACGAATGAGTATTTCAAAAATTGCTTAAAACAGAAAATGTCACCAAAACAAAAAAAAACTGCTCAAAGAATTCTCCAATCTAGTTTACAACTGACAACGCATCTTAAAGCTGTCCAAAAATCAAATAAAAGAATTCCAGACAAGAAAAAGGTCCTTTGAATACAACATAAGAGTTGGCATATATCAAGAGGCCCTACAAATGAAATAGCTACGGGGACAATTTCTCAAGACAGACAGCACTCTAAGGGACACTCAGAGGTCCCGCATCCCTCCTTACCGTAATCTTGGCGATTATTAAAATCATATATCTTTGGAAAAAGACGGGGAGAATGCACCCTGATTTCTTCGAAGGGTGCATTCCGTTACATCACTTCTTATATGCTTTGTTTATTTATAAGCAACGTCATAAAAATTATTACAAATCCTTATTTATATTGTCATATGTATATTTATGGTGTCTTCGTTTTATTACTGCTGTTCCAGTTTGTTTGAGCTAAGTATTATGTCAGTTTTGTGGTTTAATGTGTTGTCATAAATGTTATAAAGTAATCTTATTTTACAGTCATAAGTGACATAGTTCTGACATATATTTACATAAATTCGTGCTCTTTATTGAGACATTTAACGATGAATATAATTTATAGTAAAATAACACAGTTATAATATATTTCTTGGGATATAATGAAGCTAAGTTGATTACTTTTACTAGTAGAAATGTGTAGGAGTACATGTTAACTAGAGTAATGAGATGTAATTATTTTGTGAAAGTAATTTACCATAGAGAAAATATATACTACGTAATTCTCGTCAGATTAGAGGAGAGAGGCAGTAGGTGTTGATTTTTTATATTACTTTGTTATATTAGATTATTAATTTAATATATTTAAATGTTTAATCCGTAGGCCAGTTAAAATATGGGCGACTGAACAAGAGTACAAGGCTTTTTAGACAATGTGTATATTCTAACTTTTATTTTTTTAAGAATCCACTGTTAGCCTACTATGTACCATAACATAATGTAAAATCTGGGTTTTAACTTGAGCTAAATTTCAGTAAGGAGTCCAACACATTATTGACATTGGTCTCTGGACATCAAGCGATTAAATTTTGAACAAAATCATACCTCTATATGGTCTGTAAACAGCATCCCTATTAAATTTTCAAGATGTTTTTCAGTTTTTAATAGTTCATGAGTATTGTCTGAAGTGTTCCTATTGAAATTTCAACTCTCAATAATTTCTAAGAATCGCTTGTAAAGTAGCCTGTCATTTTATTTTGTTTAACTTACAATTTTTAATTAATAGTATAATACTATATATCACTCGCTCTAACATAAAACTGTCCATCTATGTCACGTAACGGCAAGCACGCGACCCGCCACAATATTATTCTTACCTCCGCGCCTTTCCTGCCTACCTCATTCCTTCATTCCTACGCTCATTACGATTCATTCATTCACTCCTCACAGATAAGAGAAACGTGAAGAAATGAGTAGATTTGTGAGATTACTGTCGAGGTTCAAGCTTTTAGAAAATGATTGGCAGAATAATGGAGCTGTATTTTCATTAGATGAGAAGTCTGCGAGATTTTTAAATAACAATGTTTTTTTGGGTAAATATTATACAAAAAGTAAAGTAAAATATTGTTATAGATAATATTTAATATTTAGTGACAGTATGAAAGCTTTATTGGCAGCGTCCATACAATACTCAATACACCGGTTTTTAACCGGTCACTGAAGTAGATACAGTGGATGGATAACCATATGGTGACTATATTTTAGTCTCAATTACATATAAATTACTAGAAACAGAAAAAAAATGATGTTCATCACACAATTTTTTTTTCTTAGGTGAAAATTAAACTAACGATCTCTGACTCGTAGCCAAGATATATATCAATTTGAACTGTTTCTTTTTATA
Source organism: Hypercompe scribonia (assembly GCA_949316085.1). Taxonomy (NCBI): domain Eukaryota; kingdom Metazoa; phylum Arthropoda; class Insecta; order Lepidoptera; family Erebidae; genus Hypercompe; species Hypercompe scribonia. Next base: position 4,107,396 of record OX438972.1, on the reverse strand, counting down.
CTAATACTCTCTTAAATAAAGTGCTTGTATCTTTCAGATGTTAATCTCAACTTCCCACAAAATGATTTAGATGTCATTTCTAAAGTGTTAACGAATAAACCAATAAATCGCATCTACAATAAGCCTTTTAAGTTCCACAGAACCAATTTCTTCACCATCACACGACTCTACTAAACGTAATAAATGGCCGTTCTTGGCCTCTTTTAATCTGTTTCGTGCTAAAGCTGTCCGTCCAAAGAATTATTAGTTCTATTGGTAGCTACGGCTGCGTGTTCGTGTAATACGCTTCGAAGGTTTCTCTGAATGGGACGTTTCAATTTCCAAGTGTTCGGTGATAGCTACTTCGAGACTATTTGCGTTTATGTACTCCTGGTAGCTACGGAGCTATGCATTATAGAATACAATGCGGGGTTGGAAGGCATAGCGTCTGAATTAACTTAGTTCACGAAATAAACATTTGCGTATATTAAATATTTTCAACATTATATTTATTAATATATAATTGATAAAAACTTATATATAAGATACATACAGTATATTAATATTTACAAAAGTTTGTGTTGGTACTGAGTTGAATTTTGACACGTATCAGAAGATATTTTTATCTGTTTACGTCGATTTTGTTCGTCATTTCTTACTAATGCAACCAAATTGTGGCAAAGTGTACAGTTAGTAGATACATCTGTATGTTAGACACATTAGCAACAATAAAAAAATCTACACCATTCTATACGATGATGAAATATATTTTCAAAAAACAAGCACTATCTAAAGTTAAAAAGATTTTTTGCTAAAACTACTAAAAGGTAAAACCATACCATGTTGCCATTATACTACACCACCACAAAGGTCACGCGCGTCGTTAAAACGAGTACTGCAATCTGTCGAGACAACACTCCTCTAGTGTCGTGCTGCCCTGGTACCTCGCAGTTATTATAAAGGGCTAGATGTCTTGTGAAGGAGGTCTTGAGGAAAACATTTCGGATATTATTTTGTATACGTTTTTTTCTAACAATGAAAAATTAAAATGTTACGTCGAAAACATGAGAATTATCTCTTCATTTGAGAATTAAGGTTTTTCCACACGTAAGGGTCCTCTTACTAAAAGATGTTACAGAAAATTTATTAATATTTTCTAGTGTTGTGCTGCCTCGGTATCTTGTATTCATTATGAGAAAGATGTCGGGTGGAGTAGATCTTGAGTAAACCATCTCTTGTTTGTACTCGTGTTTTTTTTACAACGGCGAATGAAAATGTTGCTTTGAATAATGCCTGATCTGTGTTCAAAAAAGTCTATAAATTTTATAAAATTTCTTTAAAAAGTAAAATAAAGAAGTCTTTCAGCAATTTCAATTTTGTAATCACTCTATGTCTAGATACATATCTTTATGGTTTTAATAACAAACAGTTTTTTTTTAAGAATTCAGATGTCAGGTGTAAGGTTGTAATTAACATGTGCCATGTCATAATTAACCGAAAAATGCTCATCAGAAAAAAGGTCACCTTTCCTAAAATGGCTGCAGTGACCCTGGCTAGGATACCTGGTAGCTCTGATTAATAATTTCTTCAAACAATAAACCGCCTTTCGCTAATTTCACAATTATACGTTTAAAAAAAAGCCAAAAAGAAGATTGTGTATTGGCAACAATGATATATGCACCTAATGCAGATAACTCTATGCAATAAATGTCAAACTTTTTCACATTTCACGCAGTATTTCATAAAGTCACAAATAAAAGAGTGTCGAAGCTATGTGTTACAGCTGGCGGATATGAAGCTTTCGTTTTATGAAGTGAAAACCTTCGCATGTCAATATGGAATGTTATTATTTTCGATTACTAGTTCATCTTTGTCTCTCAAAAGAAATTTTGACATATTTTCTAACAGATAAAGCTTTTCCTGGGCTTTCGACACAAGACTTTAGAACCTTAAAAATAAGTTTTCGCTGTTTCTTAAAAGGTGGTGTAGCGGAAGTCTGTGCATTGAATTTCGTACGGTAACACATCAGCTAAGTAATACTATGTGTAACTTCAAATTCTAGTAGATATAGTTTACCAAAGTGTCAACCACGTGTTTATTTACCTATGGTTGTATGAAAAAGTGTACTAAGGTAAAAACACTAGTCTTTAACAACTGTCAACATGAAAATGTTTTCGGACCAGTCTGTACAAAGCAGATTGCAGAAATAACTGCTAGTCATAACAACTAGTGGAAAACAGATATATTGTCTACTTTAGAATGTGCTGTGCCAGGTGGCTACATAAAAATGAATGGTGTGCCCTTACAAGCGGATGAAAATAAGACACTCAGAGAAATAGTCAATACATCAGTTCTAAGTCTATCTATTTGAATGTAATAACAGTGAATTGATTTCTTTGTTGAATACAGCTTAACACATAATGGTTAGTTTTCAATGCATTGGAATATGTATAATAGAATTTTATATGTATCGCGTTATATAGCCTTTTCATCAGGTTTTTTTTTTGACATTTGACTTTATCTATCTCACAGAGTAAATGGCTTACCACACTCAGCTTACAAGGCTGTCAGCTAAATTGACTGATAGAATACTTTTTTTTATGTAAATACATACATATTATACATAGAAAACGCCCAAACTCAGAAACAAATATTTGCAGATCATGCAAACATTTGGTCTAACCCCGTCATCGAACCAGAGACATCAAGCGCGGTAGTCACATTCTGTGCCACCGAGGCAGTCCGCCATCGAGTTTGTTAAGTAAATTACAATACGCAAAAGCATAAACTACTATGAATTAAATATCATCTACAAAATTCTCAAAGTTCAGTAGTTTCGCAATAATTTACATTTCAAGGAGTGTGTGAATTTAATTATAACGTACAGAAGTTTTTACATACTATATTACGCGTGATCCCAGTAACTGGAATTATTAAAAAAATATTTCTCATACAAGAAAATATTACTATCAGAACTTACCCCATATATCTTTTACTAAACGAAAACGAAACCGCGAACTTCGACGAAGGTCATCGCCAGGGAATCCCTTAAAAAGTAAAAAAAAAGTGCGATCGATTGTTAGGCGGGAAGGTCGCGAACTCACGGCGGGCGTGGACGGAATAGAAATGAGGGGTCGGCTGTATATCAGTCTGTTACGTTTCATTGTGGACTCGGAACTATGTCTGGGTAGTGGTAGCATAGACCTCTATAAAAAGGGTACCAGATTTCTCAAATCTACGAGGCAATTTTAGTTTGTTCTTGACGACAACAAGATGAGAACGTTCTCAAAACTTCTACAGTTTTACAAAGCATGATAGGCGAATTTCGCAAATTATTGCTGACAACACATTCATATACCAAACTTATATCTTACAATTACTTGAAGAAGCTTTTAGGCTGACTAAACGAAAGTAAGTGAAAGTTTAAAGAATCTTCAGTTGGCAAGAAAGTAGAGTAAGAGAGTAGATAATAGCCGTTTGCAGCAAGAGTTACACTGGTCTTTCTCTTGTTACGAACGAGAATAAACACACAGGGTGAGATGCTGTGAGAATCATTACATCTATATATATATTTGCATATATATATAAAAGAAAGTGGTGTTAGTTACACCACTTATAACTCCAGAACGGCTGAACGGATTTAGTTGAAAATTGGCGGAGAGGTAGCTTAGAACCAGGAGACAGACATAGGATACTTTTTATCTTTTTTTTACTTTTTTCATAATAAAAAATTGAATTGAATAAAATACAAAATCTGCTTATTTATTGCCTCTAAGGTGGAACAGAGTTCGCCGGGTCAGTTAGTATTATAATAAATAAATAAGTTGCTATATATAAGCTACAAGGTCATTTTCTCTTTCTTACAAATAAATTGTGAATTCAGCAGCTTTTAACGCTCTCGATTTTGTTACTTAAGTTAAACAATAAAAACAAAATTGCCTTTTGTTTATGTCCAATTGGAATCAGTTTAAATTTAAATTACTTTGTATGCAAATGCATTCCACCCCAATGCAGGGGTGTTTATAAAGAGTTCCGTTCGAATATGGAGAAAGTAGCTTTGCGTATCCCCGCCCTTGCATATAAAATATAGTGCGTCATTTATCAGAAAACCATTTATCATAAATCACTAGCTAACTACTAGCTATTGTTTGCAGTTTCGGGATTTCTAACTTTTAAAATGATGACCTTCCATACAACCTTTCATATTATGTTTTAAAATGGCAATTGAAGACAATTGATGGTAAAAATCTGGCAGAAGATCTGTCAGAAATGCGAACAAAGTCACGAGCAGAAGACACTTGAAATATCCTCTATTAGTAGATATTTAGAACATTAAAATCAACAATCATAAAAAGCACAGTTTACCTACTTCCTTGTGACGTCATATGACAGCACACAAGAAGCACAGCGTCTATTAAAAACGTTCCGTTCTACTCTCAGAGCTAATTGCGAACTGTGTCGCTGCAAACACAGGAACGAAAGACTGTCGGAAAACATGCTACCTCGAGGCAAATTTACAACTCAACTTTTTAGGAAAAAACGCTAAAACAACGGCATAAGATCTATTTTAGATATATATTAAAAAACTAACGATAATTATAGATCTTGGTGTACAAATTAATATTTGCAGTGTTAAGGTTAAAGATAATAGTAGCTAATCTCCTATTATAAGTGTAGTAGAGGTTATTTTAGAATGCAAGTCAAAACCAAAACTGTTTTTAATAGCAACCTGTGTTGCCATCTAAAATGTGACAAAGATGAGGGGCTGTATTCCAATTACAACTTTCATTGAAAACCTTCAGTGTTGTATCTCATTGCATGTGTCGGTTTCTCTAGATCCACTATTAAAAAATACAAACACTTCTTAATTATAAATTAAAATCATATTTTCTTTGACAAAAAACTACCGTTTTTGCTCGTTATTTTCAATATTAATACTAAAAAACATTACTACAGAAACTAACTTTCCGATTGAATTACACAGACAACATTTAAAGAGACAATTGAAAATATGCTCATATAACATAAAAACCGCATCTGTAGCATTCTGTTTTACATCGCATGCAATAAACAGCGACACTAATACAAGATACAGATGTGTGTCTACCCACCCCATTCGCCCCTGGATCTTGCAATTTATTTGCCTGACTGTCAAAATGCGACAATATTGCGACTAAACTATTATATACTAGCTGCTAACACTTTTCTCACATAAAAACCTACGTAACTTCATTCCACGACAATTTCTCATAAGAGGGTTTTATACGATTTTCCTAGAATAAGAAAATTGGCAGGGCTTAATAATTTATCATTTAGGTAAAGTTATTTTCAAATGACATTTTGTTTTTGGCGACAATAAAAGTAACAAATGTGTGAGTCCGGCCACCCCATTTCCCCCTAGATGTTGCTACTTGTTTCACGGCTCGTGGAATGTGCAAAGTGACAAATATGTAGGTGCTTGTATTATTTGTTATATTGGGAGAATTGGACAAAAAGGAAAAGCGAGCATTGAGCGTTTTGGACTAAAAAAATATCAGGTGTTTTAAATTAAAACTTGTAATAATATGCCTTGTTGGTTCAATGATTAGCGTATGTGTCTGCCAATCAAGAGGTCTCGAGTTCGTTTACCGCGTCAGGTTAAAAAGGGATATTTCGTTTTTTTTTAAAAAAAACTCCTAACAACAGCCCAGAGTGTGAAAGTTGGTGGTGTTTATGTGCAATCGTTATTGGAAAATCAGTACCTTCAAATATGCTCACAATTAGTTCAATCTTCGAATTCAGTTCGTCCTTAGAATTGCGGAAGTTCGATGCCAGTTGCTCCGTTGAAAAACGGATATGCAGGTAAAACCGGTTGAAGTAATAACCGACCCAAGATAATATTGGCTAATAATAATAAAGACCAGGAAGAAAAACCTGCAATAATATGTTTGAAAATGACGTTTTTAGAAATCAAACTAGGTCATATGTAAAAAAAGGTCGGAAACCGTTTCCGAAGAAGCTGTCATCATCGATGAGCAATAATTAGGTTCCTACTTGGTTTGGTTAAATTTCCCGGTCTATATTCATTACGTTAAATGCTTTTTTCTAAGAGTTACTTTCAGTTTATATTTAATATTCTATTTAAAAAAGGGGAAACGAGAACAAATAGGCACATCAATATAAGGAGGGCTGAAGACACGTCTATAAATAAAGCCAACCCATCGTCATATAACAGGAATACGTCACTCATAACGAACTGCTGCTGAGCTACGAACACAAGTTGAGCACAACATGTTTCTAATAACGAATAACTAATGAGTAACATTACTGCATCATTGTATTATTTAGGGCATAAGTTAGCTTGAGAACAAAGAAAAAAATACGTTACAATTCAAGTTGCTAAACTGATAATCAAGGTTGCCTGCCTATTCATGTGACGTTGAGTCGTAAAGATATCGCTTTGCCTCTGTATAAATTAGATTGGTCAAGAAAATTAAAACGGCATTTTAAAGAGTATTTTAATTGTGTTGTAATTGAGTAACAAGAATTACGGTCAAATAATTAAATGCCACTCAATTGTAGTATGAAGTTAGGTGTCATGATGTCAATCCCAATTTTAGATGTAGTCAAGTGATCCAGTGAGATTTAACTTGACTTTTTGACTCCACGACTGCCCTAGTGGTTTAAGCGGTCGCCACGCCGCTTTCTATTGCGCTAAGACAACCCTTTATGTGACCCATAAATTGTTTTTCTAAGTCTGGGTGTTCCTTGTGTCCGTTTCTTGTATGTTTGTAAAGTCTCCCGGTTTATCAAAATGCTGGGCTGTTATAAGCATTTCTGTAACCAAAAAAAAACAATAACACTTCTTCACCTGACCCAGAAGAAAGAGTCTCGGGTATTGAACCCGAGACCTCTTCCTCTAGAAAATTTACTGAAAAGACTTACAGATATTACAGAAAATTTATAAGCACCTACTTAAAATGTATAAACCAACGCTATTAGACATAGGTTACCCCAAGGTTCTCCACAACAGCCGGTCCCGTGCCGCCCGCATCCAACGGTTTCCTGTGACCTTACCCAGGTCGTGGATATTAATAGTTATTTTTAACTTTCATATTATCAAATCAACCTATCGCCGTTCACTACTGACCAAGGAGCCCCAACCATCCCAGTCTTGGGCAATTCGCATCCATCCGCTGCCAGCCACCTTCTTCAAGTCGTCGGTCCATCGTGCCGCAGGGCGCCCTGCACTACGTTTACCCAATCGTGGTCTCCACTCTAGTACACTACCACTCCAGCGACCATCGGTTCGTCTGGAGACATGGTCGACCTACTTCCACTTCAGCGTACTGATTCTCCGTGCGACGTCAGTTACTTCCGACTCTACTTTAAACTTGTGGACCAGTTCAATGGTGAGTGTCCACGTCTCGACTCCGTACTTCATTACGGGTAGGACGCACAGATCAAATACTTTGGTATTTATAATTTCATATTAAGAAAAATTTAACAACATCTTAAACGCATAAATAAACCAAACTGGTACCTTATCCTCTCACTAAATTTATGTTTTATTTTACAACCACTCAGTTTCAATAACACTAAGTACAAACTAATTATAAGCAGTAATTCAAACTATTATCTTTGTACAGTACAGAACACATGTTGGCAATTAATATCGCCTACAACTATACAAACGGTGCACGTACTTGACTGGCGCACTATCTCCTGTTATAAATCGTATCGTATCGTATCTTAATGGTAATGTTACTGCAGCCTCTTAACTCTTAAGTTTACCTGTGGATGTAATGTGTTTGAGTGGTTCAACGCATTTGTATGAACAATTATCTGTTCAGGGGGGTATTAGCGGATAGTTTTAGCATCTACTTAAAATGGATAAAATACTCGTATATAATTGAAAATTTAAGTGTTCGTTTGATGGTTTGAGATTCTCGGGATCAATTCCCACCCTGGACAAAACTTGCGTACTGTGTACAACTATATATCCTATATTTGGGTGTAGTATGGCTATAGTTTATTAGTAATTTTAGTAATATATAAGATTTTTATTGAGAAATATATGTGTTAGATTGACGATAATAATCTTACATAAAAAAATATATAGTCAGAAAAAATGGTGGCGTTCAATAAACCTTGGTCGACGTCTTCGGGGATAAAGACGCGAGTGTTCAGATATTTTAGTATCGTTAGAACTATCATAAATAAAGACCACGGCTTACAATTGAATAAAAATAAATTGAAACACAACCAAAAACTCTAGGTATTTAACATTGGAGATATTCTTTGGTATTTCGAATTTGAAAGTAAATTTTAGTGAAAATACGCGTAAAAGACGCGAGTGTTCAGATATTTTAGTATCGTTAGAACTATCATAAATAAAGACCACGGCTTACAATTGAATAAAAATAAATTGAAACACAACCAAAAACTCTAGGTATTTAACATTGGAGATATTCTTTGGTATTTCGAATTTGAAAGTAAATTTTCACTACGTCATGATAAATTGTAACGAATTCAATTCATAAATGACTGAGTTTTGGGGTAACAAATATTAAAAAAAACTTTGTATAATTGAAATTAATATTATCTCTTTTTTAAACTCTGCTAAAAGTACTTTTTACTTTAGGAAAATATCTTTCTCGAAAGTTGTTAGGGTAACTCGAACCAAATCTTCACACTAAATGCAACTTAGCACATTTGTAAAGTTCCAGAATTACTTCTAAGATTCTAGACAACAACATGAGCGAAGATGAAACGAGACTGAGAATGGATTGTGTGTGACAGAGTTAAGTTTTTAGGCATAAACTAAAGAATTGTGAAACGTGAAGGTTTTATTCTAGGTTATAGAAATATTTTACTGTATCCTGTGTTAGTATTTATCGTCTTTTCAAATCAGATCGCAATACAGCATAACGTTAACAGTGTGCTGTCCGATTCAGGTTAAAGAAAACTGTTTTCACTAATTTTCTTTATTAACTGATTATAATCTTAAAAACTTTGTGCTATTAAATACATTAAAAGTAAGAAAAAACAAGTCAATCTGTTCTTAAGTGACATAAAAATATGGTTGAAAAGATCAAGTAACGCAATCTCTACAAATAAAATTGAATAAAAAAACGACTCCTTCTCTACAGCTTTCTTAAATCTGCCTCTAAATTCCTACATTTCAATTTGACGCCTACCGAACATAATTAAGATGTCATTGCAACTCGATACTATCACATAGAGAGCAATAGAGACACCCTCCGCATGCCGTACTTTAATTGTCTATTTTATTTGTTATCTGACACTGCGACAGTCTAAGAACACGAGCCACCCCTGTTTTTTTACGCGCCAAGTAATTTTAAGATGTAATTTTAGACTTGAGAGTTCATAAGAATTTATGTTCAATTAGTAGAGAAAGGTTTGCTGAACACTGAAATTTCCAAGTGTGTTGAATGACAAATTCGACTGGCTGCCATTCGTGCTTATGCTTTATAAAATCCATGACTTAGAAGAAGGTTTCTTTTAGTTAAATAATACAAAGTAGCTTTTATAACAACACGGTAACAAAATTCGTTATCGGTTTTACCCAGTCCCAAGAAATGACTCACAATTTGAGGTAAAACTCATTATGTGGTTATGTCTGTGTAAGGATATGTGTGGAAAAGAAATAGCGGTGACTTGTAGAGGCACAAGATGGTCACTTACCGCCGAAGGTCACCACAAGCACTAATAAGAAGGTCACTTACCGCCGAAGGTCATTACTAATACTAATGTAACCTTTTGATTGATACACCAAGGCAGCACAATATAAGGTGATATTGAAACATTAGGCCGCCATAGCGTGGGTCGCCATATTACACTGTCATCATTCGCAGTGAGTATGGTGACCACCACTCTTGGATTCTATTCATGCTTTCCATCAGGCAGAATAGAGTCACTTTGGTAGGTTGTAAATAAAAAAAATAACACAAGACACTAAATTTCGAAATATTAACATATAAACAAATCTTTGATTTTTTTAAATCTTTTTCCTAAAGAAAATGCAAGAATATATTTAATATTCTCTTATTTTTCACTGAACATAAATACAAATGTTAACCGAAATTATATAAAATCTAAAACTCACTCGAGTGTAGAGTTCTCTTCAGGGTGTACTTAGGGTGGTGTCTGATGTCTTATTATTTTTAGTCGAGTGCTCACAAGCTGTCAAACGTTTGAACGACAGCTGTTTAAATATTTCAACAGTCATATCGTATAGCACTTATGTCTTTATTGATTACCACTTGTTTTAATTGCTAGGTATGGTTTACTACAACAGGAGATGGTATCAGTGTCAAAGAGATATTCCAATACATAATTGGGTTGATGACTGTATCGTAAATAAATACCAATGTCCACTTCATTGAAACTAATATCGTGAAACATCTCGGCAAATACAATTAAGATAGCTTTTCATTATTATTACGAATTTCAAACAAACATACAGTGAAACATATTGTTCCATTGAGTAGTCTAAAATAGTGACGTCACAATTTTGTATTTAGTACATTTTTCATACAAAAATGTCGTTTTGACAGATGATAAAAATTAACAAATTTGACTAAGGTGTCATCTAGCCTATTATGACAATTTAATAAAGTTCTGGATTAATACGTTACCTGAACATCCTTAAGGGTTTTATAACAGGTAGAAATAAAGAATTTCTTCATCCCAGAAACAGAAAATTCGAATTACAATTATACCACCCTAACACTACAACCAGGACTTTATAAATGTCCCATTATTAGCAATAAAATTGTCGCTTTTTATGTAAGTAGGACCTAATTATAAATGGACAGAATATACATATTGAATACACTTTTGACACTCCCAAAAAGTTACGCTTACATATTTTTTTTTTTACTTTTCTTACTTACGTACCTATATGTTCTAATTTTACAATTGTATTTGTACCATTAAAGTTTCGACATATGTCTATAGACAGTCATTGTCGACTTGTAATGCACATTTATTTCTTATCTGTCAGCTTTCTGTAATCCATTTATAGGTCGAATGCTCCTCTACAAGCGTAGACCTAAGGGCTATCATGTCCATTAACCCTTTAGAGGTTAACAGTTATCATTGTGAGACGGGATGCCGACAGTACAGGATGTAATTCTGTAACTGTTGACATATTTGCTAGTGATTGGGTGTACTTTTAAGAAACATAGAAGATCAAGTTCGATGAATCAATATATTTTGTCTTTTCTATATAAATAATAACAAGACGTCACACACGGCCATATGACCCAAAAGTAGGCAGAGTCAGTACTGCGGTAACAAGACTGCTCATAAATGACAGCATATATTACACCCAGAAAGTTGCACCCACAAGACACCAAATTGTCGCACACATTTAATTCTGATCATCGCCTAATTGCTTACCCGGGTGAGAGTCAATCCACGATTTCTGGGTTAGTAGCCAGGATCTTTAGTCACTGAGCAAATCGTTCTCAGAAACGAGAAAATAATGCGTCATCATCATCATCAACAGCTTTTTACACCTCACTACTGGACATAGACTTCTTAGAAAGGAGGTTTCAGCTTACTTTACCACGGTGGCCAGTAAAGTAATGTGTATGACAAAGCAAAGCATACGGTTCATTAGGAAGATATATGGATCTGGTAACTTCAGACTAGTTTAGCCTTTTACCCTTTTCGTTGTATTACTTAAAACTATAAAATGTATTGCCTAGCAAAATCTTGTCCTAGTTCAATACAAAAAAAAATTAATAAGAATTTTTCGAGTGTCTTATTTATTGAGACTTTAAAAGTAACTTATCTATAAAGAAAGACGGTCATAAAAATATTGTTTTATCCCCTCCCTATATTCGACCAGAGACGCATAACTTTTTTATGGTCCAGATAAGGGCGGTCTCGAAACTGAACTATCATAGAGGTCGTCAAAACGCATATGTCTAATGATCTGTGTGATAAAGATCGTAAAGTAACTCTCACAGATGTGTTTAGTTTATAACAGCTCATGGTGAAAAAACAAACTTCTTATTGGAACGAGTACGAAGATTAACTACTAGAATGAAAGTAATAATTTAATCTCAATTAATTAGAAAAATAGGTGAAAATAGATGATAAATACTAATTAACTTTGCGTAAGTTAAGGGCGTTTAGTTTTAGTGAAACAGTGATTACTAGATACGCCTGAAGATTACAGGCATTTCTTTCCAATTAAGTTCTGTAGGACAAGTGCCAACGATAGAATTATCTTTTCATGAACTCTTTTTCAAAAACTCTCCTTTTAAAATGTCGATAATATAATGTATTTTATATTTTTGCTATAAATCACACAACTGTCATTTCTGAAATTGTTTCAACTGCAAGATCATGAAAGTAGAGGAAATTCTAATTTATAGTATACTTTTGGAATGATTTAAAAATAATAATCTCTTAGGAATAAATAAATTCAAAAGCTTTTGGTATAATACAATATATATACGTGTCTATACAAAGAAACTGAGTATTGTATATTTACCTTACGGAAAGCTTTAAAAGAAATACTTATTACACATAAATTCGGACATTCGTGTTCTCCCAACCCCATTTTTGTTAGTTTATTATTTATAAGTTTTACGACTTAGGGGACGCAAATAGAATATGGATTATACTAAACTAGTGAAGTTCATGGTTAAATACAGCCATGGCTCGACGTCATGGAATGTTTTGAAAGCTTAATACACGGTGTTAGTGATTGAATATTCTTACAACGTGTTGACGGGATACTATAGGTTTTCCATAACTATTTATCAACCATAACGAACTTGGTAATGAAATTATACGCATGTGTTCGTTATCAATTATGTTTTGATTGGAATCACCTGTTTGGAAAATAGCTATTTTTAGTTATTTTAAATTGTTTAGTACCTAATATACGATGTGTTAAGAAACTGTAAAGAGCTAGTGGCGTTATAAATTGACGTTTTTTTTTCGAAATATAGACGTAGTTGTAATAAAACTGAAGTAATTAAGTAGTAAGGTAAATATTATGTAATATTCAATATTCGTACCTGTAATCTCTTGAAGTCGGACAAGTCTAACATTTTTCAAATTATGAAAATGGCGTAACTCGAACTTTGGTGTGGTATAATTGATTTTCTCAGTAAACTCCTGCCCAACGCGGACATGACTTGATTTTACTCATGTTAATCTTTGTATAAAGTCATGCTCAGTAACATACCAATAATAAAATACATTCACCTGGACGCAGAACCTCCGCTTATTAAATCTAATAATACGATAATAAAATTAAAAGATATAATAAGATTCAACACTAACAAACTAATTGCTGCTTAGTTTTAAAAAAAATAGAAATCAAATTTGGTCGTTCCGCAGTCATACTCAAATGTAGTTTTCTGTTTAGCCTTTTTTAGTTTTTAATTGAGGTATGCGGTTCGTATGTATCTAAGAAACCTAGCTGTTCACGTTCCAGCATGTATTATAGAGAAGCATTTAAGGTTTATATACTTACGTACTAACTTATGAATCTAATACAATATACATATGTTGAATGTCACTTAGGGTCTCGTAGCACTAATTAATATACACATAACATATTGCAAAGTTAAGCAGTCGTAGCCAAGTCGGTAACACGTCGATACCGCTACATGGCTCGGAGATAACGAAGATAACCCACTTAAATTGATTAAGACAGACAAAGCAGCATTGGCCTTTCTCATAATTAACAAAACGATCTAGATGTGAAAATAAAAGCATTGTCCTATAAAATTACAGTATAAACGGATTTGAAACTCGTCCTAGAATAATTCAAAGCGCGTGCGAAACCGTTGAATCGATACAGGATTACCGATTATGAATATTGATGGCAGAGCGTGGTGTTTGTGAATCGCGCACGTGCAAGAACGATATTTAAACCGAGATCACATTTACATAATTCTGTAATAGTAACGATCATTGTTAATATTTTTAATCTTAGATAATTTTCATACACACATTTTTTTTACGCCAAGTAGTTGGGGGAAACATATTAAACACATTCAATCAAATTTTTTCAAACTTACTTACCTGCAAGAGACAAGTATAGCCGTCTAAGGGCACATATAAACAAACTTATATATTTACTAATTACACCTAAACACAAATAAATGATCACGCTTGTCACACAACACAGCTTTACTTTAGCAAACAGGATCACATCGAACCATTGTTAGGTAGTAGAGCCACGCTGATTTCAGTACGAATGGGCCGTCTCGACCGAGACAGCACTACCCTCCCACGGAAGATCAACCTAAAGTGACAGCACCCGTGCTGTTGTGTGTTATTGGTGAGTGCGAGACCGTAGGCCCATTGATGTAGGGGTGATAGTTGTCGTGGCAAGTGTGTACAATACAATGTCACGATGACTGTCATGCATTTTACGTCCCCAAACGAGGCCACAGTGTGGGTTACATACTGCATTGTCTGCATTCGCAATGAGTATAGTGACCACAACTCTTGGATCCTATTCATGCTTTCTATCAGGCAGAGTAGAGTCACTTTGGCAGGCTCGTAAAAAAACAAAAGAAAAACCCAAACCAAGGAACCGTTAGACCAATAGCCATCACAATTCCGTAATGACAATATTTTAACGATAATTGGGCATTGGCAGAAAGTTCTACAATTTAGGTATGGCTCTCAAATTTGGTCAGGTAACCCTCAAGCAAATATTTCGCTTATTCTACCCTTAATGTGAAATATGAATCGAACAATGGTACTCGATATATGAGAATCGATAAATCGATATAAGATTATCAGTTATGAATATTTATACGACTACGTGTTGTGTGTGCGGACGAACGCACGTGCCCGATCGATTTGTAGTCAATGCTTATTGATAGCGAACAATATAAACTACGGATGGATATTTAAATAACATTTAACTTCAATTATATACAAAATTGTGTGTCAATACACTGTTATTGAATGTGCGTCATTGAGTTGTGGGGATGGTATTTTGCAACCATAATTTTACTATTCAGGTACAGCCCGCTGGATATAGGTATCTCGTCCAAGATGAGATTTTGTCGTAATATTTCATTGTTCAGACTGTTTACATAGAGTTGGTGTCAAGTTTTCTCTTTCTTGCTAGTTTACTCCTTGGATGACTCTTACGACACTGGCGAGATGAGTGTGATGACATTCCGTATTGCTAATCCAGCAGTACAGGGATAAATTACTGGTAAGAGTAGACTTTACTGTTTAATACCATTTAGAGATAGATTTTGACTACCTGTGATGGCTTATTATCGCCAAGACAGAATCGAAAAACTGAAAGTAGAAAACTTTCATTTGTTAATTTAAACTGACTTTAAAAAAAAAGTAATTAACACTGACGTAATTATTATTCATTTTAATCCACAATTTTAAACTTCAATATATCACTACTTTATTCAGATTGCCGTCTGATTGTTCAGTTGTAATATTAACAATATATATTTTGTCATATAGCCACCATAATCGTAGATGTGATGCCCAGAACGGAGGTCAGACACATCATAAAATATACCAATACAGTATAACAAATCGATAGGTGAGCATCACGCTCATACAAATAAGGGGACGAGCAGGGACGAACCTACCGCAAGTACGTGAGCTGAATACACAATAGTAGGGAGATTAGGTAATTTATAACATTAGTTGGTTGAGAAAGCGAAGGGCTATATGAATACGTATGACTGCACGCATAGCGCAGTGGTTTAAGCGGTCGCCACGCCGCTCTCTATTGCGCCGAGTGTAGTGGATTCAAACTCCACACAGGACTTCACTTTGTGTAATCCACAAATTGTTGTTCTAAGTGTTCTTTGCGTCCGTTTCTTGTACGTTTGTAAAGTCTCCCGTTTCAAAAGAATTAAAAACAGAAAGAAGATATTTATCGCTTAGACAAAAATGTTCCATTAGCAGAAAATATCTATTCTAATGTATGTTAATATGTAAGTCTATTTGTAGGAGGTTATCTTTGAAACTACTGAACCGATTCTGAAAATTCTTTACCTTGCTGCATTATCGCTGAGCGCAATAGGCTGTGAATAATATTCATATCGGCCATATTAGTCGAGCTATCACATTTTTTATCAATTAAGTTTTTTTTTTAAATAGAACCCTACCAAAGTGACTCTATTCTGCCTGATGGAAAGCATGAATAGAATACAAGAGCGGTGGTCGCCGTACTCACTGCGGACATGTCAGTATGGCGACCCACGCTTTGGCAGCCTAGTGAGATGCTTTTTCACGCCCCACTTAAAGGGCCCGGGATCGTAGTGGGAGGGAAACACGTACGCTGGTAATGAATTCCAGGCTTTAACTGATTTGCACAGGAAGGAAGAGCCTAACCGTTTAGTTCGCGAGCGTATGTCTACCATTCTGAAACGGTGACTTCCAAGTGACGGTAAGTCGGCAAATAATACTTATAAAACAGTTTTTTTGCATCGCCACAATTGAAAACTAAAAATCTATCTTGTAAAATGTTCTTTCTCTACTTAACAAGCGAAATTTTTTATTTATTTTGATGCAACACATTAATCTTAGAAGTTAATATTCCAAAATAAAAATCTAATAGTGTTTAAGACCACCCTTTGTAAATCACAATTTATGTTAGTTTCATTACCGTATAATGTTTGTAAACCGTGGTATATAAATATAGAAATATCTATCTAATGGCCCATTTGTCGAGAAATGCCATAGGCCACATACAACGTCATACTAAGACCATCACAAGAGAAACATTAATGAAAAACAATACACAAACGGTAAAAATTATTTATTTTTGGGCGACAAAGATGAAGTAAAGTGGATCAGCTAGTTTAGTGTAAATGAGAATCACCTACAAGTTTTATTCGAAACAGATTTTTTTTTCTGTATTAAGAGCCTGCCAAAGTGACTCTACTCTGCCTGATGGAAAGCATGAATAGAATCCAAGAGTTATGGTCGCCATACTCATTGCAAATGCAGACAATGCAGTGCTATGGCGGCCTTGTGAGATGCTTTTTCACACCCCGCTTGGGGACGTAAAAGGCATGACAGTCATCGTGACAGTGTAAGGCTTACACAGTTACCACGATACCTGTCACCCCTGCATCAATGGGTCTCTGGTCTCACACTCACCAACGAAACACGACAACACGGGTGCTGGCGCTTCAGGTTGGTCTTCTGTGGGACTACCCAGTACTGACCCGGTCGAGCCGACCCGCTCGTGCTGAAATCAGCGTGGCTCTACCACCTAGAAAACTGATACTAGATTTTTTACATCCAACTGTTGAAGAACGCAATACATTGCTATTTACTCTACACAACCTTTAATAAACCTATACAAACGAAACAAACGGAAATTGAAAGAGTATCAGTGTTTTTTAGACCGCAATAATCCTCTTACTACCCTACTCAGGAATCGAATTTGCTACCCTCTAGGGTCTTTACGTACACGATGCTGGTTCCCACGGTATTTGATTGACGTGCAGTATATTTTTAGTACGGTTCAGTACTTTAATCATTTCAGTGATTAATTTGTTTTCTTTTTTCATGAGTGAATTTGTGATCCGTGTCGCATACCTGTTATTCGAAGAGGACATAAAAAAATTTAAAAAAAATTCAAATATCTGACACACAACACCTTCTAGTCCCAAACTAAACAGAACTTGTATTGTGGGTACTAGGACAACTGATATAAATACATTGTTTTTATAAATACATATTATACATATAAAACACCCAAACACCGAAATAAATATTTACAGATCATGCAAAGAACCTGAGACCTCAAGCACAGCAGTCGCATACGCTACCACAGCGCCATCGAAGCAGTCCAGAAACTGTGAGTTTTTAACCAAAACGTGGGATGAATAGAGTAGTCAAAGTAACTACCGCTCACCATGGACGTACTTGCAACTCAAGAGAACCTCTCAGAACCAGAACGCGACGAATTTCACTCACTCGGTGAAAAGCAAAAAAAATAAAATTATCAATACCGATTTCATGTGAAACTGTGGTATTATTACGGTCAAAACAGCCCATATATACCTAAACATCATACAGTCACGAAGAGTTATTAATTAAGAATATAAAAAAGTAATTTTTCTCTAAAAAATTAAATAATAATATATAACTACAAACGAAAACGGAGCCTATATCTAGAAGCGGCAGTCTTAATGCTATAACAAAGCTAATGAAATACGTCACATCTAAGACTTAAACATATAAGATAATATTACCTCTTAGTTTTAGTTGCTGTCTCCTCACACTGTATCGTAAAGATCTTCATAAAAGTGTACGACAATACAAACCAATTGGTAACGACACTATTTTTTACCCCAACATCGAAAGACGCGAAATAAGCAGTGTGCAAAGTGCCTTTTAGTCAACAAAGAGCCTCCATAACCAATAAATAGATGGTCCGTACGGCCCAAAAAATCCAATTTCAATTTGAGTCCCGAACAAATTGGGTCAAATCCATAACGGACTTTGGAACGTAAATCGCGAAGTTCGTATTTCGAAAAGTTACGGTCGATCGGCCAATCGGACGAATGCTTATCGCCATCGAGTGACACCGGCCGATTACCGTATCGAACCGTAAATTTGAAAATGGAACTCAACTTGGTTAATTACTGAAGTAAGCTCGATAGGCATCGGCTCGATGGCTTCCCCCGATTTTAATTTCCGATATTAAATTATTTGAAATTAGAATGTGTTCCATTGTGAGAATTGTGAGTTCTTAAGAAAGATTTTAAATTATTTCTTTTATGAAAACTCTTGGTTTCGCATTTCGACTGTTTTGGTTGTCTTATTTCACTGTCCAGTATAACTTGAACTGTCATTATATACACTTTTGTGTAGTCACGTATCGAAACATTTAATGGTCTCCGATCGTTTATGTACCTGTTTAAACATGTTTTTCTTTTATTTTACAATGTCATATTTGTATAATCAGAAAAAATTGTCACCATTTTATAGTCCAAAGCTAAAAATTGTATAAGTTTATCTTTTCAGCTTTGCGACCAAACTTTCTCATTACAGATACATTATACATACTCGTATTACCTGCGCCTTAATTTTAACACTAGACCAACTTCAAGTTATACTGTCACCAAAACTATAATTCTTAAGAAACAACTTTAATAAGAAACTCTAGCATGTCCTAAATATTCTTAAAGCCAATAATTAAATCATTACGGTAAAAGCCCACACAACGCAAAAGTCCCGACTTTCACTCGCCAATAACATCGATTGTAGTTCTCGATTTAAACGGCTCATTAAATCGAACAGTACCATCATCATTGTGAATACGGCATCGATTCGTAATCGAATTTCGAATGGCTCCATCAATTGACACAACAAAATACAGAGACGCAATTACTTAGATAGATTTATAGACACCTCTTGTTTTGACGTAACCAAAGTGTTCTCAAATTGTTTTTAGTTTGTCGATTCTAAATATTTAAACTATACTTCTGATGTATTATACAATAAGATTATGTCTATCAATATATCGATTGACTTGGTGGCACAGTGGTAAAGAATGCGACAGCCGTGCTTGCTGTAAATTGCTTTGGAATTTGAGTGTTTTCTATGTATAATATGCATGTATTTACAAAAAATATATATGTTTTTATATCAGACATCTAGTACCCATAGTACGAACGCTGCTTAGTTTAGGAGTAGATAGTGTATCAAATGTCCCAAATATTATATTTTTATTTAATTTTTTAAAGGTGTATAAATCACAGTACATACTCGTACAACATTTAATTACAATTCGTTCGTGTATCCTGCGAACGTCAGGCGTGCTCGTAAAATAAAAATATATGAAGGTTCGGACGATTATTCCTACGGGTTTTCGAGATCAAGGTCGCACTTTGGTGATCATCATTGTCTTTTAAGCATGTCTAGTTTTGTGGCAGTTCGTTTTTAGAATAATTAGATTATATTACAATTAGTTTTAAGTGCTAATTTGTACCAAATTTCCCACCAAGGTTCATAAGTCGGACAGAGTGTTAAGAAAAATTGAATTTTAGTAGTACATATTTTATCTTATTATAGTTTAAGGTGAAGGTTGCCATGAAGAAGAAATCGATATTTTAATTTTGTAGTAGATACCAAAAGTAGGAAACATGACTATTCCAGAAACGGAAACAGAAACGGTCGTGACGTTGATTCGTAGGAAACAAACCCTCATTTTTTCTTTCAACAATAATTCTTTATGGAACCAAAGGATGCATACAACTTAAGTGCAAGCCCTGATTCCCAAACTAGCGTGAACTATATGTTGGGAATCAGTTCCTTCCCAAAAAACAATGATACAGTAATCCTTTATAATTAGCAAATGGATCATTCATTGAATCCAATATGTTAGTAATATAACCCTGTTCAGTATGAATTCACGATAGTTTTATTAAAAAGGGGAGGCCTAATTCGCCCCTGTACAGCCATCGAAAGCTACCAATAATAACGGCGAGTCCGCTAACGAACCTAATATTCAGATATACAGATTGTTTGTGAAGGGCAATATTTAATTGGTACCGACCGTTGGTGTTAATTATATCGGTTGATGCGCCCGCAATCTCGTTACTGCTGGTTTGCACTTTGTACGTTTACCTTTAGCTTTCATTTTTTTTTAATATAATTTAAAAACCTGCCAAAGTGACTCTACCTCACTACCTACTGATAAAATTCAAGAGTTGTGGCCGCCATACACATTACGAATCCTGACAATGCAGTATGGTGACCCACACTATAGTGGTCGAGTAAGATGCTTTTTCACCCCGCTTGGGGACAGTGACATGTCAGTCATCGTGGCAGTGTAAAGTTCACACACTTCCCACGATAACTGTCACCCCTGCATCAATGGCTGCCAAGTGAGATGCTTTTTCACGACGTAAAAGGCATGTCAGTCATCGTCTCAAGGCTCAAACACTACGATAACTGTCACTCCTACATTAATGGGCATTCATTTGCAGATTTTTATTGACATTTCTGTTTTTTTTGCTCTGAATAACTAAAACCGTTGTATATACTAAAACTGAAATATTTGGTTATTTCAGTTTTAGTATATGCTAATATTTTGATGGCAACACTATGCGACGCCATTTTATAGAGATAAAATTATTCTATGGTTAAAACTTTTTTACACACAAGAACGATGCTACTACTTGCCACATCATATTCGGATTAGACTGTCATTCTAGTAGTTAACAATATCCACTGCTAAACGTGCTAAAATAATGGAGTTATGAACATGCTTATTTGTTCTGTGTATGTCTAATTAATTTATTTATTTTACGTATGGACATTAGGGTGTCCCTTAAATTTCAAGTTCGATATTTTTTTACGCATACCTTCTTAAAAGTTTCGTAATAACCCTATATTGTCTAGAAAAAAATATTAGTTCGATATATAAACGATAACCCGTGCCGACTTGCTATTTAAACTTGTCGATACAAGTTGCTTAAGTACTGCCCAGTGACCTGTTACGACATGTTTTATTTGCCATTTCGTACATGATTTTTGAGACTATTAGTGCTTCATTGTTTAGTGCGTAAACATGTCGGTGGAATTACGGAGTGATAAACAAAATATTTTTCTTATCGGATTGACTAGCTACCAAATAAATGGTGCAAAATTACCATCTAATCGACAAGTTCTCTCAGTCCTATTTTACAATATTCGTGAGGTTAAATTGACTGTTAGTGAAAGTGCAAATCTTGTGATTAGGGAGTGCATCATATATTGGTAAAAAGCAAGAATTCCAACAAGGGCATTTCCTAACTGCGTGAAGAAACTTATTGATTTATATCATGTTTGGAGAGAGTTGCAAAAAAATTGTAAGAAAATTCAGATTACGTTTAAGAGTCGTGAGAACAATTTTATAATTAATCTTGATAATTTGTTTGATATTGCACATGCTGATGCTTTTGAGAGAATGAAAATAGAGGAAGATAAATTATTTTTAATGAAACAGAGAGAGCCAGGTCGACCGGGATGCTTAGGTGGTGTAGATAAAAAATTGGCGGAAAAAGAACAAAGATCTAGACAACGACGATTGGAAGAAGAGGAAAGGATTGTAAGACAAAGAGAATCACTAGCTGTTGCATCTACTTCCACCACAAATAACTTAGACAGTGTAGAAGATTCAGACGAAGAACAGATCTTGAATTCTGAACTCAGCTTGCCGGACGTTCCCTGCCATGAACAAAGTTCAAAAAGAGGTAGAAATAATCTTATAACACCTAAACTAGTTGCAGCTTTAGATCGATGCCAGTTAAGCATTAGAGATACCGTTTACATTCTTAATGCGGTGGTAGAAGCGCTTGGTCTGAGCAGCGATGATTTCTGTATTAACAAATCCTCGATTCAGCGAATTCGTACTGAAACTAGAAAATCAAGGGCAGAAGCAATAAAATCTAACTTCCAAAACAATGTACCCGACATAGTCACAGTCCATTGGGATGGAAAACTATTACCGGGGTTGGATGTACGAAGTTCAAAAGAAGAACGCTTGCCAGTTATAGCTTCATTTGACGATAGAGAGCAGCTTCTTGCAGTGCCGAAACTAGAAAGTTCTTCTGGAAAACATCAAGCGAAGGCTGTATCAGCAGCTCTCTTTGACTGGAACCTTTATGATAAAGTGCAAATAATGTGCTGCGACACAACAGCTTCCAATATGGGCCGTTTCAATGGAGCTTGTGCTATTTTGGAGCAAACTTTAGGAAGAGAATTGTTGCTTTTCGCCTGTCGTCATCATGTTTATGAATTGGTCCTAAAAGCTGTCTTTGAAACCAAGATTAAGCAAATTACTAGAAGCCCAGATATTCCGATGTTCAAAAAGTTCCAAGAAAATTGGAAAAACATTGATTGTACTAAAATTGAACCATCTCTTAATTTCGTAAAAGCACGGGTTGCCGAGACAGACATTCAAGCGTTTTTACTATTTTATAAGGCAGAATTAGATAAAGGTTTTGTAAGAGATGATTACCGCGAATTGGTCGTGCGTAATATTTTTAGGAGGAGACACAGAGGAAAAATTAAAACTAAGGTCCCCCGGAGCTATACATCAGGCACGCTGGATGGCGAGAGCGATCTATTCTTTAAAAATATGTTTACTTCAGTCACAATGCAGAGTAACTGCGAAGGACAAAAAGGCTCTACAAGATGTTTGCTTATTTCTCGTAATATTGTATGTTAAACCTTGGCTCGAATGTACAGTGGCGACCAAAGCACCTAATCAAGATTTGCGCTTCTTGAAGATGTTAAAAGAGTATGAAAAAGTTGACGCAACAATTTCTAAAGCTTCTATAAGCAAGTTCAGCCATCACTTGTGGTATTTATGTGAAGAGACAGTCATTCTATCACTATTTGATGATGAAGTTGACAACCAAACTAAGAAGAAGATGATTGCCAACTTCAACAGGGACAAAATCTCGGATTTTAGCAAACGCTATGACCCGTCGAAGGAAGAACTGACTCAAAAGTTGTTTGGTAAGTTAAATTGACTTTTTGTTGGATTTCAATTTCAATGTCCAATACTTATTTATTTATTTTCAAAATTGTTCTTGATTTTTATTTGTTATTTAACTTATTTTTCTTTTTTTTTAGACAAAGCACTGGATGATTTCGTATCGGAAAAGAGCAAACAATTTTTATCACGACTGCAGATCGACGACAGTTTTCTAAAGGAAGATGTATCTTCTTGGAATAACAATGCTGCTTTTCTGAAGGCTAAAAGAAGAATAAGTTATTTGAGAGTTGTAAATGATACTGCTGAAAGGGCTGTTAAATTAATGCAAGATTTTAACGGACTTATCACGGCTGAAGAAGAACAAAAACAGTTCTTGCTGCGCTGTGTCCAGGAACATCTAAAATTGTATCCAGACTGTAAAAAAACTACTCTAAAAAGAAGTTACCCTGAATGATTCTTCTTTCTTTATGTTTTTAATTAAAGATTAATGTTCATCTAATTTATTATTTAATTTTATTCACTTAATTCATTGCATTTATAGTGAAATTATAGCAGACTGAAATTTTAGGACAAAACACGTTTTTTACTAAACTTTGAAGCTCGGTCGGCACTGGTTGCAATTATGCTAGATTGATAAAATTTTATATTTAAGTATCTTATAGCATTAGTAAAAATTATAGAGGGTATGCATTTCGAAATTCGAAAAAAAATTTTTTTTTGTCATATAAGGGACACCCTAATGGACATACTTTAAAATGTATGTATTTCTCAACAGTCAGGCTACCATTGTGTCGAGATGCATCAAGTTATTAATATTTGTGGAAGGAGCGGGTCTCTTACCCCTCTGACACAAAGGGAGGATCCTCCAACCAGGCGAGGTGATCATGCCTGGCGGGCCGCGGCCCAACTGTTGATGTTGGGATGTTGCATATATGCTAATTGCCATGCGAATCTCTATTTCGCGATACACGATTAGTAGTTGCTTCGTAGTTCATTACATTCATACGTTTCGTTCATACTTCCTAGTACATTGTATCTTCGCTAGATGGGGCTGTTTTATATTTTTGTTTGTGCTGTAATGTGGAAGTCGTCACACTATTAGTAAATGAAACACTCAAAAGTGGTTCCGTAATCTAACTTGCTAATCAAGACTGTGTCTAAGAGTTATTTTGCGAAGTGACCGAAGGGCAACGACTATAAGACATAGTTGAAGTCTTTGTACTTGGATAACAGTCGCTAGAATTCCAATTTAACTCCGAACTCTAAGTTTGCAAGTAGTAGATGTGGGTTCAAGGAGACGTCGCCCACGACAACTTAAGTCTTAACTTAGTTTAGATAAATTGAATACAATACCAGTATCGTTTCAGGTTATTTTAAAGATATATGTCTTATAGCTTCGCTTACACACCGTGTATAAGATTGGTCGACTACTGCTAAATATACTTTTATGTTTTCAAATGAATTAGTGTCGAACCCACGATATATAGATGAGCAGTTAGGATAACTAACGACTAAACCAAGAGACCAATAAACACTTATATTTTTAATAGTCTTTAAGCTTGTTAAAGAAGATTACCTGGTAATTTCTCGCTGTGCAGCATGGAGTTTGGCGGCGAGGCGCGCAGCGTCTGCCTCGGCGGCGCGCGCTCGCGCCTCCCAGTCGCCGCGCGCGCGTCTCTCGCGCTCCGCATCGCTGCGGGCAGCACCCTCGCGCTGAAAACAAACCACCTCATCAGTATATAATAATTTTAAACATCATACATCCACACACGGCAGTCTGATCCCAAACTGGACAATGCTTATGCTAACTATAGCATATATATAACCATACATACATATATATACATACCGTAAAATATGTATATAAAAATCAGCAACAGCCTTTGAAAGTCCACTGCTGGACATAGGCCTCTCCTTAACGAGGAGGCTATGGCCTACTATACCACGCTTGCCAGACGAGTTGGTATAGGGTTTGTGTCAAGTTACCTCAGTCACTTGTTACAGCATCCATGGGAAGAACAGCGGTGGTGATATTCTGTACTCCTAATCAGTTACCACACATATTATATATAAATTACACCCAAATAGAGAACAAAGGAACGCTCATCGCATAAAATGGGAGATGGATAAGACTATACAAAAAACCTGTTCAATTTTACCAGTGAAAAATTCATTTAATAATTGATATTAATAATTGAATCCCTGTCGGACACTGTTCTTGGTTTGATGAGGATTAGTATTTTTCCTAAAAAGAAATTGAAGTGCAAAACACATCTTAATGTTAATCGCAGTTTAGCCAATGAGAATGACAGAGAAAAAAGAAGTTTTAAACTCATTTATATTCAATTAAAAATTCTTTACAAATTACCAAACAAATATTTATTTTTCTTTTCTAAAAACTACTAATCTACTGCAAGTTATTACCATTCTTGAGAAATCGATGGTTATCTGCAAAACCTACTCTTTAGTAATATTCGCGAAACCGTGTATTCTATGTTAATATATGTATTATAATTTAGCGAAAGTTCATCTAATTTGCCATTAAGCCGTTAATAATTGTCATTCCCGCCTAATGGAATACAGTCACAGTCACAAAACAAAGTGTTTGGCTCTCTAATGAGAGTCGCGTTCGACATTCAAATATGACATTAGTCTCTCATGTCAAATGCATATGACAGACGTTATGTCATCACGCAGCTGACGTCATAAGCAAATGGACTCTTCCAAATTGAATTCTCATCCTATCCCCTGGCGCATCACTTCCGCTTCGTCGATAAGGAATACAATATACTCGATCAAATATATTTCATATTTTGTGACAATGAACTTTGTATTATGACTACAATGTACAAACACATAAATACATTGGTCAATTCCTATCAGTTATTAACAGAGAAAAGCCTCTTTTATGTCTTCTATTATGTGTTATGATTATTATTTTGTGACTATAATTAGCAAATATAACATTTAAGGGTAGAAAATAAAACTATAAAACAAAAAGCTTATGTATGTGTAGTTTTTCTTTTAATTTTTCGGCATTTATCAGACCATTAGAATAGTTCAATTCATAATTACCTATTAAATTACAAGAAGACCATATAGGAGTGGGTATGTAATCCTAGCTTTTTTAAACAACTAAAATACAGATACCTGACCCTTTCGACACTCTTAAAAACCATTACCCTAACTCCTAAGCGACCTAAGACCTTCTTTTCTTACCCACTTTAAAGGTGATGGTTTATATTCCATACTGCGAAGACTAAACTTTAGATAACTTCTAAAAGACGTCATGAGAAAAAGTTCATTGAAAACTAAGAACATAGCGTCCCTTTACAAATGATCAAGTCTGTACACACTAGTTTCACAAACTATAGAGATAAACTGTCGAAGTGTCATCAAGCGAGATGTTCATTTATCTCCCGGATGCTGCGAGAAACTCTTGAAACAATTTCAATTTCCTTGAGAGAAAATTTTATAATATTCAATCCGAAACTTGTACTACGGATGATTAACGAGCACTAGTTCTATGTAAGAAGGCTAAGTTTTAAATATTGTTAAAGTGAGACAACACTAGGTTTTTCTATCTCTGTCATTCGATATCCACTTATCATTCTTAATTACATCCAACATTTTGAAAGTCATATTAATACACCCTGTGTCGTGTCAGACCACAAAATGACATAACATAGACACAAAGAATTCAGATTCAGAACTACTATTTGTAGATTACACAAAGTTTTGTCCCATATATGGTAAACCATTACGCCATGAATGCATTAAAAGTTTCTTATTTCAGAACCTGTCAAAGTGACTCTACTCTCCATCTGAATCCAAGAGTTGTGGTCACTATTCTCATTGCGAATGCAGACAGACAATGCAGTATGGTGACTCACATTATGGTGGTCTAGTAAGATGCTTTTTTTCACGTCCCGTTTGGGGACAGTGACATGACAGTCATCGTGGCAGTATAAGGTTCACATACTTACCACGATAACTGTCACCCCTGCATCAATGGGGCTTCGGTCTCGCACTCAACAACAACAAAACACGACAGCACGGATGCTGTCGCTTTGGGTTGGTTTGAGAGGGTAATACCTACTGAGCCGGTCGAGTCTGCCCGTTCGTGCTGAAATCAGGGTGGCTCTACTACCTTAGTTAGAGAGACTGTTATATAGAAAACCTTATTTTTAGTGCCTCATACCTCTTACTCTGCTGTGAGCTTACCTTGTTATTAAAAATTAAATTACTCACTATTAAGAAGTAAATAATTAAAGTTTGTTTGCGAAAATTCGCTACGAACCGGTTACCTGTAGTTAGTTTAGCAAAGATTTTATCTTCAGTGGTGCAAGTTAAGAATGACAGCGATCAGAGAATAACCACCAATATCTTCGGATACAAGACCTTCTGTAGGTATTTTAAGTGCTCCGAAACAAGTTTATATACTACCAAGTAAATGGTGTACGTATTTTATAAATACATGAACATAAAAATCAATTTATTATCTCTAGACAAAAAGCTGCATTTACATATATAAATTGATATAGAAATAGCTGTGTCATTCAAAATTAAGACTTAATGACATTATTAATGAGAAAATTTTACAACTAAGAGAATAATATACAACATCTGAACGAAATAAAACAACCATACAGAGATGTGCAAACATTACTTTTCACAGTTGAAGTAAGAACCCCGAAGTACACAATAAATGACTTCATGTAATAAGAGACTCTTGTTTATAAGTTGAGTGGATCACCATTCACACAGTAGCAAGTTATTCCTAAGAGAAGTCGTCATCATCTGATATACTAAAGCAATCATTACATCGTCCGAAATATTATTGTTATAAGATTATTAATAAATCCTCTGTGATATATTGACCTAATTTTTTTTGTGCACATTCACAAACCGAATGTGATGTGTAGATTTGTTGAATTTCGAATTGAATGCAGTTGAAAACATTTTTACATGTCCTTACTTCTGTGGTGCAAATTGTAAAGCAGATTCATCAATAAGTCCTTAACTAGGATTTCGTTATAGTTTAAAATTGCGTTCAAATTATCCCTATTGTTTAGCCACAGCTTGGACCAACACCTAAACTTCCAACGAACTTAAAGTTTGATGAAGTTTTAATTGAAAATTAGTCTTGGCCGTATCTTGTTGGATCCAGCCCATTTGGGCCCAGCCGGCCAGTGCAAGTTTTGTTTCAACGCCCACAAAAATCTGCAGCTAGAGATAAGATAATCTGAAACTCACAAAGGGACCAAAGGACCGAGTTTCAGATTTGTAACAAGACGTTGCTTTGAAACTGAAATGTATCTTATCGTTCATAAGTTGCACAGATATGGATAAAGATATTTCTTGCGTGAAATGGGACGGACTGACATAAAAGGAAATGTACTTCTATTCATAGAGTAACATACATATATATTTTCTTTTAAAATTTCGACTCTTCTGTTCTAAATTTAAAATATTGCTTTTGACACTGTCTTAACTCCGAAAGTTCAATATTAGAATAATATCGGTTTATCGTTCCCTATTCAAAGTTGCCAGTTTCATATAAAAAAAAACGATTTAAATCTGCCAGTTAGTAAACATTGTTGTGTTTCCTAAAAATAATATCTTATAACTATCACCATAAAGATCTAAGTCGTTAATCAAGCTTGCCAGTCAAGAGCACAGTGCATCTCACTCAAATCACAAACATTTTCGACTTTAAACTGAGTTCATCTCTCGTATTTATAAATATAGAAATAGGCAAAGTTCCCTTTCCGATCTATTTCAGTACTACGAAGAATTAGTCTCGTATCGTATGTAGGTACATTAAACATCACTTAAATGGAAGTAACATCTATTTGTTCAGCTGTACAATTAATATTTCGATAGAGAATTCACTTTTATATTGAAAAAATATAATAAAATTTGCAATGGATTTTATTTTACTGTCTCTACGCTTTGCAGGACAATTAATTTTTATTTTAAAAGCAAGCACTATCTTTTTAAATTATTGACCACTAAATAAAAGTTTAAACTATAAGTTTAACATGAAAGAAATCGTTACTCTTTGCTATCGGGTCGTAAACGTAATACGTCTTAACCAGTCAATAACTTACGTGAAACTCAATTTATTTCCCAACGTAAACAGATCGATATAAACTTTCCGTCATCTTAATATCCAACAAGAAACACTCGAAATGAGATTAAAAATCGTTCGTCCATTAGCAAAGAAAACTACAAATTAGTGTAGGAATCCGCGCGTGACGAGTACACAAGGGCTCTTATTTCGGAGACAAAATAAAAGAGGTGTAGAAAAGGAAATGGTTGGTTTCGGCTATTTTCGTCTGTTTCCGTCACCGCTCGGCTCAATGGCCGATTTTAAGTTGACGTATATTTTCGTGAAGCGTTGATTTTCGAATGTGATTTTGAAATGCGGAAAAGCTTTAAAAGATTCGTTTAGAAATCGAGCGAATCATAGTTTTCGATGATTTTTTCAAAGATTAAAATGAATTAAGAAGAGGCACTTGACTTATAAATTTGAAGTCAACCTTTTTTATAATTTTTGCAAGACATATTGTGTCATGTTGTTTCAATGTTATTGTCAATTGAATTGTTTACATATAGATTAAATTACCAAAAGTTTATTATGAAGATAATCTTTAGAAAATGGAATATTTACAAGAATTGGCATTCTGTAACTATTAAAACGTTGGTATATTTCTAAGAAAGTCTCACAATTATTTTCTACTAGATGTTACTTATAACAACATGCCCCACTCAATAACTGTCGAAACTCGCTACGGTTCACACCTGTCAACATGTCAGCTGTCACTTTGACAGCTGTCACGAGCTTGACACGCCCTTGAGCTAACTTCAGTAAATGTTTGCGGCATGGGATATTGGTAAACTGAGTGTTTAATTTGTAAACGTGGTAGACTCGTTATTAAACATAAGTATATCCTGGAATTTAAGTTTCAGTAAAACAAAATAAAAAAATACAACACGGTGCTGCTAGCTTTTTGATGTTAATATCGAAAAAAAAGTTAACTTTCTAAAATCAATTATCACATATGCTAAACACGAGAACTGTTTAATGTTCGTAGTTCTTTTTAGTTCGTGATTAATATATTTTTTTAAAATTGGAATACACAATTTAAAAAAAATAAAAGCCCGGTTCGCTTAATAATAAGAACCCAAAAGACTTATAAATTCCTACACTAACAGTGAAAAAGTTATTGTCTTTTGTTTATGAATAAACAGTTGTCACAACAAAAAAAAATATATGTGACAGTTAAAAAACCATTTTACCTATTTCCAGTAGCACACGGAAGTAGTTCAGACAGAGTACGAAAACAGATCGCGCATACATCTCAATTTCGAACGGAAACTTGTAATTTAAAGCTCATTTCTGTGCCGGCTATCTATCAGCGAGCACGTTGCGACACACCTAACGTTTACTTCACACTGGCAAATCGAAAATTGCGTCGTTCAGTTCGTCAAATTCAGTTTTCTCGTACTTGCAAGGGATTACGTTGTATCTATACCATATAGTATTCATATAGTAGGGAACAACATAAATAAGCTGCTAATCATGAAACTGAAAATTACATTTTCTTATAGAATAGACTTTAAAAGAAGTACCAGAACTAGTAATATAAGAAGTGAACTACTGAAGTTTAAATGGAAATCTGTTGTTTTTAGATTGTTTTACATTTGCATACCTTAACTTTTCATCCTATTATTACCAAATTAAGGGGTTGCAACACTCGCTACTGCTACTTAGGGTTAGAAAAAACTGTAGTTAGATGTGTGCATGTAGATGTGATAGTGTGTCAACTTTGTACTGCCACGATGACTGTCATGCCTTTTACGTCCCCAAACAGGGTGTAAAAAGCATTTCACTAGGCCACCATAGTGTGGGTCACCATATTACATTGTCTGCATTATGGTGACCACGTCTCAGGCTCTTAAATTAAAAAAAAATGTAATATTTGTAATGTCACATGCCACTGTGGCATGGTAGTGGTAGTTACTTAACTAAAAGAAAACAACGTGCTGCTTGTAATAAAAATACTCAACAAATTTAAAATTTGAAGCACATCTAAAGCAGTGCTTGTAACTGAACCAAAAGTTCACTCTCTATTATTTTAATGCACTACGATACATTATATTCCAGGACACGTACTTTCGAGACAAGTCGCATAGTGTGCACGGACCATAACCGGCTACAAATGCACTCGAGCTCCCACAGGAATGAGGAAATAAGTGTGTGTGGAATAAAGCACTTTGTTGACTGGTTTACCTATTTCCCAACCTGTTTACAGAAAACTATTCCACTGAAAGTTAAGTACAAATGTTCACGTGCACATGAAACTCATTTCATACCAATTTTTTCGAGGAATATGCTGAAATAAAAGAAATACCCAATTGTTTTTAATTTAGCTAAAAGTCGGCAAAATCACAGATTTCACAGGTTACCATAATCCATGTGTAAGTTACTAATTAACGCTGAGTTGATCATGTAGGTTAATTTACGCATTATTAGGTATATTTAATGGCTATTTCCTTTCTTAGTGGACTAAAAGTATTCAAATTTTATTCCGCGAAAAATGACTTATGCATTATCGGAACTTCACTGACTTTAGGTTACCAGACCAGGCTTAATAGCGTCTTTGCCTTGAGCGACTTCAACACAAACGAGTGATATTAAATATTTTAATTATTTTTTTAAATAATAACTTTAACTTCACAGGGAATCTGTGAGTGGCCATGACGATGAATGATTAAAAAAAAACTTTGCTTTCTATCAGTTTTTTAATAATTAAATGTCTATAGATCAAAGGAAGAGAGTTTTTTGTACATTTTTGCGATGTTGTAAAACTGTAATGACTGTGTCTATAATACTACAATTATATCACAGAAAGAGACCACTGCGCCCAAGCCCTCGTCACCCGTAGGCATAGCAGCAATGATTACTGGTACAGACAGGTCTCGTCCGATTTGTTTGACCAGGACTGTGTGTTTAGACGACGTATTCTGTGGTGGTGGAGTCCTAGTCGGCTGCGCAGTGGTGACATACTGTGACCTGATGGAGCGGCATCCACGTACGATACGAATCACCGCTACCCATTGTGACGAGTTGAGTCTAGTTTGGCAGCGGAATGAGGCCGAATGTCGTTTGGCTCATATCGGCACTCCCTAGCGGGCCATGGATCGTGTCACTACACTACGGTACCGTATCGTATCAAAAGTCCTAAAACGATTCGGCGAATTCTTATCCGTTCAGGTTCATAGAGGACATAGACCTATCATGAAGATGAAACCAGTGCTTCCTTAATCAACCATAATGGAAGGGACTTAATGGCGTTGATTATATTTAGACTGACAGCCCAACGCCATTTGCCCCCGACAGAAACCTCTTCCGACACGGAGCGGACACGTTCAATCGCACCAAGCGTAAATCGTCCTTGTTACTATTCGCGACAGGTGATTGTTGATACGGGTGATGATAGCTCTTTCAAAGAATTTCACCATCTCGTCTAGCCGATCGTTGAATCGAAACGCCGAGAAAGAATCTTTGGCCTATCCAGGTTTCTGGATGAGTACCAGCCTGGCTTCCTTCCAGCTGGAAGGGAATCAACCATTACTAATACATTATAGGTGGC
This sequence comes from Hypercompe scribonia, assembly GCA_949316085.1. Taxonomy (NCBI): domain Eukaryota; kingdom Metazoa; phylum Arthropoda; class Insecta; order Lepidoptera; family Erebidae; genus Hypercompe; species Hypercompe scribonia. The sequence continues at coordinate 4,074,279 of OX438972.1, read as the reverse complement.
GGTGAGTCGCTTTACGGCTTGTTCCAGCTCATCCTGTCACGTCGAAGTCATCGGACTATGTTACCGGTTCTGAAGGCGACTGAGCGAGAATTCAAGGAGATCAATAACCACCAATGAACATTCTGTGGTTGTAATAATAAATAATGATGTACTTTAGAATATTTTGGTCTTTGATTATATTAAATTAAACTAAACTATTCATGCATCACAATTACGATTAATCTTGGACATGAAATAAACAAAAGTATCGAACTTTAAAATTCTTTTCACACAAACAGAACTTGTTTGAAACAATTTCTTCAAAAGAAAACACAACATCCCTCCACACGTCAAAGTCACATTTCACGTTTTTTCACGACCCTTAATTCGTCACTAAACATCCCTTATTGACATCCCTGTACTATCGAAGTTTGTTTAGGCGTTAGATATTAAAGTAAACCCTTCGGAGGGTAGGCAGAACTTTAGAGGGTGCAAATAGTGTAGACAAATATTTGCACGATATTGCAAATCAGTTGTATGCTTGTTTTGAACAGTGTAGTTTGCGTGGAAGATTAGGATGCTGCTTAGTTTGTATACAGTTAGATATCTATTTTAAAACGTTGTGACGATTAGGTCTATCTTACTTCTGTAATTTAGATTCAAACCAGAGTTCTACTTATGTCTTTAAAGTTACAATAAAAAGTAACATTGTGTATGATGTTGATGATTCTCTGGCTGATAAAATTCGTAATGAGGTTATTCGACAGACAGAGTAACTGACATCGTACGGAGAATCAAAATGCTGAAGTAGCAGTGGGCAGGTCATATCTCCAGGCGGACCGATGGTCTCTGGATCTGAAGTGTACTAGAGTGGATACCACGATTGGGCAAACGTAGTGTAGGGCCCCTGCGGCGCGTTGGATCGACGACTTTAAGAAGGTGGCTGGCGGCGGATGGATGCGAATTGCCCAAGACCGGGCAAGTTGGCGTTCCTTGGGAGAGATCTTCGTTCAGCAGTGGACGGCGATAGGTTGATTCTAGTCTAAGATAGTGCCTATGCATGTGATGTAAAATTTTAAGCAAGCAATATACCATTATTTAGCACAGTTTTATTATGTAGCATGTAAATCATTTACTAACAAAGAAAAAGCATCGCTTTGCGGCTGTACCAGCTGTTTTCCAGGCCTTAAAAAAGTTAACAGTAGTTTTAAATTGATTCCTAAGCTCATAAAAAATACATACGTGCATGTTGGAACACAATCAATTATCAAAAAAGACACATGTAACGTTTCAAAAGTACTTAACAAAGTACACCCTTGTTCAGTAGTGTTGTCATTATTTGGTGGTTTACAGTAAAGTTATTAACGCACACCTTGTCTCTATGAACACTGGTAAGGGTTTTCTACCATGAAGGCTGACACTCAACACACATTTGCAAATAAAAATTTACTAACCATACTAACTAAAATAAAAAACTGATAAATACAGAAAATTAAGCTTATTCAAACTCACTGAAACTCGTCAAAAATAATTTAAATGGATTCAAGTGTTTTAAATTAAGCCTCTCTATCCATTGTTCTAGAATAAAGTGGCCATTGCTATTAAATTTTAATCACAATTACACCTCCATTTTTTACAAAAATGGCGGTATAATTTCTCGATTCCCTTTACTTTTGATTACGCAATAAGATTCACTCACAAAGAATATGCAAATTCCTTTTTCAAATGGGTTGTAATGATGTCAGCTGTCAGAAAAGCGCCCTCAGTCTAATTTCGAACGAGTTGACGCGTGGCGGTCACGTGACACCGTTTGGACCTATCGTGGACCTTTGTTGGCATGACGTCATCAACGGCTAGCTCGTGAGAAATGATTTACGATGTTCTACAATGGGTGGTAATTAAGTTTTGTAACCCCCCGAGTAGATGACAAAAGACAGATTATTAAAACTTATATTTTATTTTGGAAGGGTCGCCTCATTGACCAATGTAACGCTTGGTTAGAGACACTAAAGGTCCTGTTTTTGTTATGTAATGAGTACATACTCTCTTATTTTATACTACAAAATTCTGGCTGTAAGTAACTGTCTACCTATTACAGAACTGAGGTTTAAAATTTAAATCTTTCGTGAGAAATTATTTCCTATAAGTGTAAAAGTACCTTTACCTACATGTAAAATTTCAAATGACATAGTTCACTCTACTTGGTAAAATTTATAATAATAATAATTTTCAGACATCGGATACTTGTGTGACAATTTAGTCCCAAACTAAGCAGAGGTTGTACTGTAAAAACCTCCAAACGCCGAAACGAATATTTGCAGTACGCACAAACATTTGGTCCGACACGAGAATCGAACCCAAAACAAACACAATACTCGCTTGCACTATCACTGTGCCACCGAGACAGCCAAAAACATGACGGGACTTTTAAAAGGTATTCATAAACAGCAAAAACTAACACAATTATGTACAGCCTAAGCACAATACAAACCCTAAAAATAGGGTTCACGGATGCGTAATACAATCCGCAGCTGCCGAAATCAATAAAATGCACTTACAATTATCTTACTATAATCCTACAGCCCCAAAAATGAGTCATCTCTCTCTATATAGGGGTAAACAGGGACGGATTTACTATGTTATAAATAATTCAATAAACAATTAGATATGATAGCACATCGAAGACTGCACTTAGTTGGTGATCGGCTTACTCTAATCCTGTTGAAGAGCTCTGAGGAATTAAATTACGTAAAGTGATATGTGGAATTGACGAGTTATGTTAGCAACAAGGCTTTTTATCTAGAACGTAACAGAAGTATACTTATGCACCCGCCTGATAGAAAAGAAAATATTTAGAAAAACACATATTTTTCACTTATTTAATAAAAAAGGTCATTCGTAAGTCAGTGGCACATCTACATGCACACATACTATTAACGACTGACTGCATGTATCTACATGCACACATACTGTTAACGACTGACTGCATGTATCTACATGCACACATACTGTTAACGACTGACTGCATGTATCTACATGCACACATACTATTAACGACTGACTGCATGTATCTACATGCACACATACTGTTAACGATTGACTGCATGTATCTACATGCACACATACTATTAACGACTGACTTACGAATAACTTTTTTAATTAGTAGGCAGTAATGCGGGTATTACATTTGGTTATTCATTTTTCTAATTTTGATTGACGCACTTCCATATCCTTTACTTTACCCCTTTACACCTGAAATTTTCAAACAGCTTTACTTAATGGGTGCTTATAACATAAGGTGCAGTTGTCAAAATTTGAAGTTTTTAGCCGCAGCAGTTTAACCTCCGTGTTGATAAATAAGTCAGCCAAGGTATTGATAAAGTACAACACGACATAAATTTAAGTGAAGAAACTCTTCAATAATTAAAAATAGCTGATAATCTTCGAATAGAACTTGAATTATAACTGATAACACACTTGATCAAGCAAACAGTTGCTAAACAATGACATCCACACAACATAACATCTCCAAACCAAATGACGTGAGCAATTGTTTGCATCATCTACAGGGCACATGTTTGATGTTCCGTTATGCATCTACATAATGCTAGAAACTCGATATTTAGTAGTAGAAGTAGCTTTTGTTAGTTTATGAAAATGTTGTTAGGTCATAGACAAATTGAGTTACTCTGTAAATTTACCTTAGGGATTAAAAATTATTACTACGAAATGTTTAACAAGAACAATGTCTACCGAACACGACAGCACGGATGCGTCATCCCTGCACCAATGGGTCTTCGGTTTCGCACTCACCTTCGAAACACGACAGTATGGATGCTAAGATTGTTGATGATGAACTGAGAAAATATTTATCTCAATATATAAATAATTCTTATATACTGTTATACACGTTAGTAAGACTCATAATTACCCGCTACCATGTACAAATATCAAACACAAGAGCATAAGCGAACTGAAAATGTAATCACATCTCTGCTTACAGAGGCCCGAATATTCCTCCCGAAATGAAGGGAGGTAGGTAACATTCGAAATGAGAAATACAAATTGTGATGTAACGGTAGATCAATTTAGGCGGGCGGGCGGACGAACCGCACGGGTTCCTTTGACCCTTGATTGAATCGCCCAAGTACTAATTATCGTGGAATTTCGATACTGTAATGTTAACTTGTATGTCGATAGTTTGATATTTGAATTACGTTCATTCAAACACGAATGTTATCTAAAAAGTTTTGGATTTTGGTAGCTGATATTTCAGTATTTTTTACTTCATAATTTTGGCACCAGAATTTTTACCAGGATTTTTTTTTCTAAATATCGTTATAAATTTTTAAATGTTTTATAAGCATCACGCGCAATCCCAACCAGGAAGACTGGTCAACGAAACCGTTATCTCAACAGATGTAGATACAAAACAATAGACTCACCCAAAATTAGGGCAACGAGAAAGAGTAATGTAGTCTCAGGTAACCTTACCTACTTAGTGAAAAGGAACGAACGAAAAAAGCAATGTAAAAATTGCTTCACACCGGTTTTCTAGGAGAGCATGGTATCATTTTGGTCGAGATATCCCAAGTGTTGTTAGTTCTGCATCATTGGTCATCGGATTGTGAGAATGCTGCTGTCTTTCCGTACACACTCGTCCATTATAATATCTTCTGGATGGTTGGCCGGTCAAGTATCATCATTTTTCTAGATTTTTATTTAAAAAAAAAACAACTCTTGCAATAGGAATATATCCTGTGTCGCGGAGGACTTTACGAATATACATGAAATGCACACAAAGAACACCCAGACTCGGAGAAACAATTTGTGGATCTCACAAAGTGTTGTCCCATTGTCGTTTGAACCGACAACACCAGCGTAGCAGAAAGCGGCCTGGTGACCGCTTAACTACGAGAACAGTTTAAATATATGTGGATGAAGCTTAATTTTTCAACGACTAAAATGAGATAATGTAATAGTAATTGCCGAATAATATCGATGCAGAAGTGAAGCTAGATTCTTACGTCTTCTGGCCACAACTAGTACACCGAACATCATAAAATTTTGCAATATACGTCGTTAAGGACACAGGTTTAATACAGTAATGTGTTAACAAAATCAAATTGAAGCGAGCGAAACCGTAGGCAGAAACTGTTAACTAACTAAAAATTATTACTTGAATAATTCGTTCAATAAATGTTTACAAATCAATACAACTTGGACAGCAGCAGTTTGTACATTTTAGTTGTTAAATGTAATAGACGTGAAACCCTCGGGATTAGTTAAATCAACTCAGTTATCGTGAGGTATAGCTTCAAATTAATTAAATTTGAAAGCCGCAGGTGCTCATATTTACTAACTAATTACTGTCAGTGGTAAATGGTGGATTGGGTCTATTCATATTACCAAATTTCTATCTATTTCAAAGCTCAAACTAAAATGTAATTACAAACTTGGCTACGTTGTCCTCAGGCCAAATTTTTTAAAGTTTATCGTGCAAAAGTGGAGACTGGACACCTAAAGATAAGTGTCTGCTGTAGCCTGCAGACACTTGTTGGTAAGTGTCAAGTCTATATAGTTAAAAAAGGGGAGGAGGTAAGGTTGGTTCATCTCCGGTATTCTCATTTACTGGGGTTTGCTTAAATTGATTTTCTTAGAAACTACTGTATCACTCGTATTGAGGATAGTTTTAAACTAAGCAGAACTTGTACCATAAAAGTTAAATTGATTGATAGAATCCTTATTTATATATTTACTTTGTAAATGCATACATATTACCTATTCATAGAAATCACCGAAACTCTAAAACAAACATTGCAGATCATACAAACGTTTGACTCGACCGATAGTCGAATTCGAAACCTCAGTACACCAGTGTCACCACAACTGCGCCACCGAGGCTGTCAACTTTGCATAGACATACCTGTAGTTAGTATATACATATATATATATATATATATATATAAGAGTCAACTTACACATAATTTTACTGTCATCGATACATAACCTAAGTGTGAATGGCAAAATATTTCCACATTAAACCCATGGTGGAAATCGCCGCACAAGTCAATCAACTTTCACATCACAGCTGTCAGAAATTTCGTCAAAAAATATTCACCATTGCGTTAAACTTCGCGTGTTCTCGTCAATTTAGAACCCTGCTATCAATGAACATAAAAACTGTGATTTATTAGTATGCAACTTGGTTACCACGTTATCAGGGGCTGTTTACATCAAAATTATGCAAGAATTCAAAGCGTTCGTTTCATTCCACGCAGTTTGAACTTCAGGAATTCTGATGTACAGTAAGAATACTGTTGGAAATATGCGTTACTATGCCGTGTGGTTATGTGTTAAAGTTTTTAATATACTTTTTTAAATATATCATACGCTAGGTTAATAGACACACGTCAATTCAATCCCTAATTTTTATACAGAATAGGTGAAATATGAAGGGCATGTTGATCTAGTGGCTAGCGGCCGTGAATGCTAAGTCGGAGGACGTATGCTCGATTTTACCTGAGGTTCCACATTTGTTCCATGTCTGGGTGGTTTTTAATAATAATAATATTTATGTATTTATAATATTCACATCATACATCACATTAAAAGTCGTCAATAGTCCATTGTCAGAACATTTTAAGTATGTTTACCAATAGGCTAGTAGGGCTAGTCTAGGTATGTGGTTTGTAATAAGACTGACTGACATGTGAAGTTATTATTATATAATAAAAAGATGCAGTATTGTAAAGAATTTATTTTATAGCCATCTGTCTAGCAGTAGGAAAGGACAACAAGGCTCAGACTTAAAACAACAACCAATTATTTACACTTGCGCTTGAACCCACGATTGTCGGAACAGCTGTTCCTAATAGTTACTCATTTAAACTGATATTCCATCGGCAACGAAATCACTAAACGACCAATAAATACATTCCTTGACAAATAGAAACCGAAGGAAGACCACACTTACTGGCTTCGCGAAATCTCCCAGAAATATATTTATATAAAAACAACGTTAAGCAACTTTCAACGTCAAGAAAATAAAGATAATACCTTTCTGCCGCAACATTCACTCATACATTCCTTGAGCTAAATCCTCTGGAGCTGAATAACCATGGTTTTAGGGGCACCATGGAGTAACAAGGGGTACAACACTATTTACTAAGAATCCGCAGCTAGTTCGGAGGGCTATAATCCCAAGAGAGTAGGGACAGCAAATCCGTGTAATGATTTTGTTTGGCAAATTAATTTGATGCATTTTTCTTGTTACGATATTGAGTGCAATAATTTAATATCTTTAACAGAATAATCTACGCATTATATTCATTTGTAATTTGAAAAAGTAAATATGAAAATTGCATTAGGAATTACATCAAAGATATATGGTTAATGGATCTAACGTGTGGTAACAATAACCCTCAAGTTACAGAAATCAGAATCACATATTTTACACGTACTGGGTGTGTCCCAGTAGGGAACTTTTCAGGAAACTGAATGCAAAATAATTTGAACTATATGTCATCTACAGACAAATATAATACTTCAATTAAAGTTCAATATTAATATACTAAACGTCTCTTTCAAAGGCTGTTTAGCAACTTGTCGCCTGGCCGTAGCCCATAACGAATCCAAAATTAACTGAGTTAATAAATGTGTAATTGAATCTAAAGGCACTTAATCATTAAAAGATACTGCATTACCCTTCACATTCTTACTTTAAGGTTAACAATCGAAGTACTCTATTAATTGAAATTGAATCTAATGAACGCAACTACTGACGTTCATAATCAGAATAAATCTATAATTTAAACGTGCTCCAGTTGTTTTTTGCCAACAGTACATAATCCAAACTTTGAGAGTGGCTTAAACAAGGCGGGTTGGTCTTTGGGAGACGCTCACGGTTCGATGCCTGTTTTTAACGAGTGCGCCAAACTGGGGACAATCCGGGTTTGGATACTAATTGATAATTTCACTTGGTTTTTTTAAAGCCCCTTCCCTTTTTTGTGAGAGCTTCCTGAAAACAGGAACCGGTATTTTTACTGCTAAAAGAGAAATTAAAAAGAATTTAAAGAAAGTGTATGCTTCATATTTACAATGATTAAATTAGGAAAATGTATAAATGCCAAGGAGATATTAACAAAGTTACTATTTGATCTTGAAATTACTTTGTCCAGTACAATATTCAACTTTTCTTTTACTTAGCTCTGCAATGGAAGGTAGGGTTGGCAGTATTTTTCTTCAGATCGACTGCCTGGTTTAAATCTTAGTGCCGTAATAAGAAAACAGTACCATTATGTGAATAATTCTAACAGAATGAGAGTGGCATATTCCTTCAGTAGCCAGAATAATTAAAGTGGTGTAGCATTCTTCGCAGAGAAGTTGCATATTATAAAATTTCTCGTCTTTGCTGGTCTTCAAGTAAGTAATAGTTAGTAAGTTAATTATGGATAAACACGTAAGAGGCTTAACATAAAATTAAGCTCTTAATTCCTTTAAATTAACTTAAACTATTAATCTTATCTTATTTTATTTTTAATTATACTCTAAACACAATGTAGTCTCTATCACACGGTGTGTGACCACAATTGTCATAAATCTTACCCACGGGGTGGCCACGATTTACATAGTGGACATCCATAAAACTGTCAGTAATATATCTAATGTTGGCAGAAAGATATACCATCGATTTTATTGTAATACGTATCGTTGAGTGCACGACTTTGTTTTGTATCTATGGTGTGTGGAATGGTGCTTTGATGGGTGTGACAATAAAGTGCAAAGAGATTGTGGTGGTCGTTAAATTGTGGTTTGATTTCTTTGGTATGTATCAGCGTCGTTTGTCACATTCGAGGTATTGCACTTAAAGTTTTTAAGTGATGACAACGTTTGCATTAATCTATGTTTGAAAGTAAAAAGGCGATACATACATAGTAATAGATTGAATCACACAATTTATGGACTATAAAATAGTTTATTTGTTAATGTTTAAACAAGCTCCGTTCACAATATATTTAAAGTTTACTTGCACTGATTGACCAGCCGATTCAACAAAGTAAAGCTTAAATCGCTGGTACTACATCGAACTGCTGTCGTTATATCATCACAAACAGCCTTTGGCTGTCCACTGCTGGTCATAAGCCTCTCCTTCGAAAATACGTTTTGGTCTGGATTGGTAGGGTTTTTTTTAACTTTTCCTTCTTTTCGCAGTGATCTTGTCCTGCGCAGTTGTTTCTTTAGTTACTTATAGACTCATGGGATGAATATGGGTAGTGACACTCTGTATTCTTAATCCGTCACCACACAGACAAACTTTATTATGTAGTACAATGTTATGACGAAACAAAGTATTTCTAAGAGAATAATTACAAAAAAGAAACTTAAAAATCGCCACACATTTAAGATAAAAATGCGTGATCTACTTCGAGATAATTTGGTAGAATCGTCTTAACGATAGCACCCGAGTGAGAATTTATATAGAATATTGTATTTTATATACATGTATGTCTATGTATTGTTTATATAAAATAATATTTTATGAGTAATGTATGTCAACTTCATTATTTTACCTTTGCACCTACCGCATCCCGTTTCTACATCTCCTAAAGGTTGACTGGGAGAGAATGCCCCATGGCATTAAGTCCGCCTTTGTACAACATGTGCATTAAGTATAAATAAATAAATAAAACAGAAATAGCTGAGAAAGGTTGTCGATGTTGTTTTGCTTACAACAGTTTAAACGTTTCAGTGAATTTTTCTTTCAGAACTCTTACTGTACTGTACGTCCTCGCTGTATCTTGTTATTTAAATGAAGCTTCCTTTGTTTGCGTTTTCTGAAAGGTCTGTATAGCTTAAGAAGAACTACTTTTTTACTTTATGAACCTACTAATGTGTCCCTATTCTGTAGGATGGAAAGCATGATAAAACCAAAGAGTTGTGGTCACCATATGAATGCAAACAATGCAGTACCAGTACAGCCACCATAGTGTGGGTCACCAATCCACACTATGGTGGCCTAATGAGATGCTGTTTCACGCCCCGCTCGGAGACGTAAAAGGCACATTTATCGCGATAACTGTCACTCTAAGATTTATCAGAAGTTATCTTTTGTAAAATATATAATATGAGTATATCGGTCATGAGACACACAACACCATCTAGCGTAACACCAAGCAGAGTTTGTACTATTAGTACTACACCTAGATTGACTGATATAATACTTTTATAAATACATACATACTATACATAGAAAACACCTAAAATCCGAAACCAACTTCTGCAATAGTAAAAATATTTTGTCCAATCAGAAAAGAGAACCCGAGATCTCTAGCACAGCACTCAAGCCACTGCGTCACCGAGGCAGACGTTTTTACGAAGGACAAAAATACTGTTAATTTTTTTTTTTTCAGTATACTGATCTGAATCTTGACGAAAATGCACTACTGGGTGTAAAACCTCGATACTTCCTTTCCCAATTTCCATACTCCTATTTAATTATTAGTTTACGCAATAAAAAACCTCGAAATATAACCTAATCGTTGTAACTTTACAACAGTCAAGACATCAGTCAGAACTTACCTATATATAAAAAAACTGATATTTAAAAATGACAGTAAATCTAGCTTAAACATAAATATAATTAATACATCAAAAACACTTTTGTCGGCAACTGTACATCCTAATGAAATGTAAAACTAAGCAGTTAGTATCAGTTATCCAAGCAATGCAAACTTCCATCGAACAATGTGTCTATTACTGTGAAAGTTGGACAAATAACATTCGAGGATGAAAATAAATTAGTTCTCGAGGGAATTAATGGAATAATTCTCAACTAAAGGCCTCAAAACCGCCAGTTGTCGAGTATTGATTTCTAGTGCCCTCCACTGACAAAATGGTATAAGTGATGACTGAACAGCGGCCAAGTTTCACGAGACTTTAGTAATAGTTTAGCGTTTATTTACGAGTACATAAGGTGATATAAAAATTCTCTTGCTTTACGTTTATAAAGTCAATGTTTAAATCTCAGTAAACTCTGCGCTTTGTTGCTATTATTTGTTACACAAAATTACTTCTGGCTTCATTATAGAAAAATAAATATCAATATCATCAACAGCCTTTTACAGTCCACTACTGGACATAGGCTTCTCCTAGCAAGAAGGTTTTGGCCTACTATACCACGCTGGCCAGACGGGTTGGAACAGGGTTTGTTTCAAGTTTTCCTTCTCTTTGTAATGATGTTGTCTTGTATACTTTGTTCCCTTAGTCGCCTTTTACGACATCCACGGGATGAATAAGGGTGGTAACACTATGTATTCTTAATCCGTTACCACACGGACAGTAAATAGTAATAAGTGTCAGCAATCTTTTCACTTTTCCAGTTAATTTTGAGAATATAATCATAGGTTAAGATCTTTAACCACCACTATTTGCCATATAACAATTATTTTGTATGTGTGTATATTCTTTATTAGTAATCACATTCATCTTTTCATACTTTATTTAAAAACTAGCAGAAAATTTCACATCGATCTATAAATCACTATTTTTTTAGTACGCCTCTGTCTACGCCGACTTGGAAATGCACGTCGGTTATAAATATATGTACTAATAACGGCTTTATAAACTTTAGAATGTTACTCAATTTTATCGCTAGATATTCTCCAAACGAATTTATCTTTAACGTTATCAAATCGCTATCGCTTGCCCTTTACACCAAAGATGACACCACCCTAAAAAACAAGGGTGGATTTGCAGAATTAAATAAAAAGTGCACCTTGCCGGACACAGAGTGGTGTTAAATCTATTGGATTTTTTTCGGCGACAGCGATTTTTTATTGTATTATTGGCAAACATAGTTTTTCCCTGATTGTGCGAAGTGGTTCAAGGTATTCGATTATTTATGGGACAAACATATAAACATGAGAAGGGCTGGAGCAATTATTTATGTTTTTTTTTTTATAGCCAAGTGAAAGAGTTTAGAGCAAAGTGACTCTACTCTACTGGATGGAAAGCATGAATGAAATCTAAAAAGTTGTAGTCACCATACTCATTGCGAATGCTGACAATGTAGTATGATGACCCACTCTATGGTGGCCTATTACGAAAGTAAAAGTAAAGTAAAGTGACTGAAAGCAGTTTATTAAGGTTGTGAAATAACCCGACTTACAATTTGCGAAATAGGGATATATCCTCAAGACTTTAGGGGTTTATACTTACTTCACTCAATAGCTGATTTTGTTTTAAAAAATGTTTAGAATACTAATTGTAGAATACATACAAACATAACTAAATTTTTTTCCCCTACAGTAATTTTAACGAGGGTATATTCACAACACACGAGTAGTTAAAGCATTTAATCCAGGAATTTTATCATTTACAGTCATGCGGTACATATTGAGAAATTATCATTACATTTACTGACAACCCTAAATGAATGCACGTATCGTATGCTGCATCTTATTGGTAATTGACGACGGCCGCGGCGAGATCAAAGCGTCGCACGCCCAATAAAATGTCACGGCGCATATCTGACGTCATTTATAGATTAGGGCCGCCGCGCACGTCTTATTTCATTATCAGACTGAAGAACAGATAGTAATTTAATTGTAATAAAGTTTTAATGTTGTTGAACACCGAGCTTAGAGCTGAAACTAGTTAGGAACTAACTAGAAGCTCGTTGCTAGTTACAAACTTATAACGCTAACTTTAAGATTCAATTTGCAGTGTTAGAGGAAAATGGACAATTTGTAACCATAATAATTTCATCTTTTATAATCTATAGATGATCGTCTGAAAGTAAACCTTACTTCACGGATGAAAGTTGTAATTTTTTTTATGTTAAGAGCCTGCCAACGTGACTCTAGTCTGCCTGATGGAAAGCTTGAATAAAATCCGAGAGCTGTGGTCAACAGACTCATTGCGAATGCAGACAATGAAGCATGGTGATCCATACTATGGTGGCCCAGTGAGATGCTGTTTAACATGTTTAATATGTACATGTCATACATAGAAAACACCCAACGCCGAAACAAATATTAGCAGATCATATAAACATTTGGTGAATCCAACTCGAGACCTCAAGCACAGAAGTCGCTTTCGCTACCGCTACGCCATCGAGGTTCTCAGTTGTTGATCACTAAAATAAATTTTAAAACTTAATGAATTATGAGCGAAATTTGACTATCAAACGATCTTATATATTCATGATAAACACAAATAATAAACAAACACAAAGTTATTCAGAAACTCTTTTGTCTATATTTGTCTATGATATTTTTTTACTTGAAAAAATCAAATATTTTTTTATCAAGGTGAAATATGTTTATGGTACAATTAAAACACACAAAACAATTGCTCATAGACATCAAATTGAATACAACTTAGCAATACCATCAAAAGTAATAACTGTACTAAAGCCACAAACTGTGTAGTTTGCAGAATAGTTCCTACCCTCATAATCGACATAAAAGGATGTCAATTCTTTTAAAAGTATTTTTTGACATAATTTAATTTACCCTTAATTTAGCTCGGGTAAATGTCAATTTATTAATTCATTTTTCTTGTTAAAAATTTGCGTCACAACTTCGAGTCACCGATTCCACAATCATTAAAGACCAAGGCATTTGACTAGTGCGTCCTACCCGCACTGACATACGGAGCCGAAACGTGGACACTGGACGTTGGATGTTTCTCTGGGTGATAAAATTCGTAACGAGGTTATTTTAAAGAAAACAGGAGTAACTGACATCGCGCGGAAAATCAGTACGCTGAAGTGGAAGTGGGTCATGTCTCCAGATGAACTGATGGTCGCTGGAGCCGAAGTGTGCTAGAGTGGAGACCACGATTGGGCAAACGTTGTGTAGGGCGCCCTGCAGCGTGATGGACCGACGACTTGAAGAAGGTGGATGGCAGAGGAGTTAAAATTTGTCCATATAGCTTTCTAGACTATAATCTATTTTCTAGTAAGTTTAAAAACTATACATATACTCTCATATACTCTCTATTGTCTTAAAAATGAATTGCAGTGGCTTTTACAAGAACAAACATAATTCGTAACACATTCTTTACATCAACAAATTGATGATGATGTTCCTCTAGCCGATACGATAGTCAACTACGCAAGAGACATAGTGCACAAGTGTGTGCGCAAACAGGGTGCACTCTCTGTTCCCTCACTCTCACAATCCGATGGGACGGCTATCCCACACGATCGGTGAGAAATTGTTAAGATTCCAAATTCCAAACTTCGAACTGTTATAAAGCATTTCTATAACCAGAAAAACACAAAACTTTTCTGGTCTGACGAGGACATCGAACCTGAAACCTCTTTATTGGTAGTCGAGCACGCTCACCACTAGACCAACGAAGCAGTAAGTTATTGTGTGTATATTAATTGATTATTTAAATGTTATTTGAATTAAAGTTATTTACATTTGTTATTTACATTTATATCCTACTGTGGGCCATCTAATTTAAAGTCCATTTTCCAATGAGGTTGTCTGGTATTTGATGAGGTAGCCAATGCATCATGTATAAATCGAATGAATTGCAATTGTACAAACAGAGGGCGCTTTTAGCCGCCATTGCAAATATTGATTTATTACGTTAGATTTATGTTGCCCTGCGATTAAATAATGAGATGGCCAGATTTTATGCACGAAGGCGTATAAAGCATAATTTATGCGACGTGTAATAGATTTAGTAAATGTTTGTAATCTTGTAAGCGCACCAGCTGATTACACTTAGAAATAAAGTACACAGTTCCAAACTATTTAAAAAAATATACCATGCCTTTAGGTTTTTCTAAATAACTTGCACAAAACATCGTTTTATAAGAAGTTAAGAGCTACAAAAATAGTTAATTTTGTGGAAACTGTTTGATAATAAAATGCATAAATAACTTTTTTTTCAATGTTAAGAACCTGCCAAAGTAACTCCACTCTGCCTGATGGAAAGCATGACATAGAATCCAAGACTTGTGGTCACCATACTCATTACAAATGCAGGAAATGCAGTATGGTGACCCACACTATGGCGGCCCTGTGTGATGCTTTTTCACACCCCGCTTGGGGACGTAAAAGTCATGACAGTCATTGTGACAGTGTAAGGTTTACACAGTTACCACGATAACTGTCACCCCTGCATCAATGGGCCTCCGGTCTCACACTCACCAACGAAACGCGACAACACGGATGCTGGCGCTTTAGGTTGGTCTTCTGTGGGAGGGTAGTAGTACTAACCTGGTCGAGCCGGCCCGCTCATGCTGAAATCAGAGTAGCTCTACTACCTAGTAAGACACTTAGACACTTATCTATCCTTTAATATTAGTCTTCTGACCAAGACTCACTTTAAGTTCTTATATTATTGTTACGTTTTTTTTTACGATTTTTACTTCTATGTCTTGATTTTAAAGTTTTAGGTCTTGGTTATTACCACATGAGATCATTATGTCTGTTTAATAGCTAACTGAAGACTCCAATGTCTACGTAAATAGTATCATGTGAACGACGATCACTCATTTCGCCACCCGCTCTATGACTTTCTTTTTTGAATATGGTCAGTCTTTAAGAAATAACTCGTTTAATTATGAAAGTATCATAGAAACTCATTGAAAAATAAGCATATTAAATGTAAACAAAGAAAAACCAGGAGAAAGGAGTTTTTTTTAATTCGTTAAAAATATCGACCAAGTAATGACTTTAAGCATCTGTTCACCGATGCTCAAGTAGAGCTGGGAGCGTTCCAGTAATTTGTTTCTACAGTAACTCGATCACATTGAGCCGTTCACGAGCAGGCTGCATTCAGCTGTTTCATTATAAACGACATGTTTTTACTCAGATTCATTAGACGGACGTAATGAGATTTTTTTTTGCTTTTTTTCAATCTCAAATAATCGTTAAACATGAATTTGAATTGAGAATATAAAAAAAACGCTGATCACCTTAGAATGTGGACATGGTGGTACTGCAACAGAAAATAGATGGTTATTTGTGGCTTCTATTTTTTTTCAGTACCAAATTTATATACAGTTTTTTTCGTAATTAATTTTGTACTATCTCTGTATTTCTGTGTATGTATAACTTGTATGTGTTTATGGAATCAATACTGACACTAGCAGAACACTAACGTCCAAAATACAGTCTATAATTAGCTTTTATGCCAGAGTTTCAATAAAATGTACAATAGAATTGTAAATTAAAGACATAAAACGTTTCTTAACTTTTTTCTATGTAAGTCCCTTTATCTTTGATCAATTTATACAAATTATTTTAGGGCTGGATAAGATGTGTTACATGTCCCACAATCTCTTTGCAGTTTTTCTTTGTGAAATTCCAACACCAGCCTGGCTTCCAAAGTTTTATCTAGGACTTTAATTAGACCAAAAATATTAACAATACATCATATTAGAGAAAAGTAAAGCATTTTTCCTCCTGAAGTCGGTCATCTAAGTATTAGGTTCCTATAATTTATCAGGCACTTGCTTCGCAATCTTAGCAACAGCAACTAAATAGCAGCTAAACTCACAAAAAAAAAAAGATTTGGTACTACATATTTCAACTTGTAAAAATTGATAACTTTTTCACAAACAAGAAAAAAATACGATTATGCAAAAATAATACCTTTGCAATACAAATTAAGCGTGGCAAAAAAATAAAACAGATTTGCAAACTGACCAAAAAAGTTTGGTAACCTTCTTCGGGTGCAGTTGGATCCGGTCTCATGTTATCGGGGGATCGAATATCTTTTTCCCGGATATTGAATTTGCCCGCTCTTTCCCGGAAGTAGTAGTGGCTTCTGGATTCCGATTGGTCGACTGGCCGGCGCCATGTTTTTTATTTTGTTTATGGAAGAAAGAAGTTGTTTGTATTTGGTACACAAACTCTGTTACGTATTGGTTGTAAGTTTACGAGTTTAATCTTTGCCGTAATTGGCGTTTGATCTCGTTAAGCGAATTTATTACAGACTTGAGACATAATACTGAATGAAATATGAATGAATTTAACACAACCAAAGTTACTTATTTGTAATAAACATTTATTTAAATCTGGAATCATGTAATCTCCTGTTTATTCAAAATGGCCTTTGGCCTTGTCTCATTAGGTCTAACTGGTGTTCTTTACTAAAATATTATTTGTCTTTACATTTCCAAATATACAAGCAGTAAAACTACTGCTAGTCAACTAGATAGTCAACTATCTGACCTTGGCTGAGAACTGGTTTAAAAGTCAATTTTAGCGGCAATCTAAGTTCTACTATGTTTTTCGTATAAAAAAAGTTACAGATGAGAGAGTATTTGTAACGAAGACATAAATTTTGTTGTTTCTCTCAACATTACAAAGTATAATATATCACACATTAACAAAACATGGATTATATTTCATAAGTAAATAAACTTTAAATTAAGAAAAAAAACTCCATCACTTTAAAAAAAAAACCAAATCGTTTTTTAATTCGTTTACGTTGACACGTCAACACGCGTTTGACGTGACGCGATTACAATCTTGATACATTATCACATCTCAGCTTGATCATCTATTATCAGATCCATCTGATGGCGATGACGCAAGCAATTTCACAAATTGCAAGCATGATGAATGATTGTATGGGTTTTAGGGTGATTGGTGACAATTCTGACGCGTAGCGTTTTATTTCAGAATAGAAAACTAAATCGGATTTGCTTTTAGTCTTAGAATGTAACAAAATCAGGTTTATACTGAATGACGTTACAGGTTAACTGAGTCTAACAAGCTATAAAATGAAGCTATGATTCCTAGGCTAGGCTACAAAGATAATATTTTAGTTATGCATATGTATTATGAAGTGGAAGTGGGCTGCCCATGTCTCCAGATGAACCGATGTTCGCTGGAGCCGAAGCGTACTAGAGTGAATACCACGATTGGGCAAACGTAGTGTAGGGCGCCCTGCGGAGCGATGGACAGACGACTTGAAGAAGGTGGCTGGCAGCGGATGGATGCGAATTGCCCAAGACCGGAAAGGTTGACGTTCCTTGGGGAGATCTTCGTTCAGCAGTTGATTGATATGTATTATAAGTAAATATGAATGATTGTGTTTAGATTTATAGATGTAGCTGTGGTCTTCGGTAATCTCACTCACTCGGTTCCTTAACACCGGTTTTCTGTGACACCGGTGTTCTAACGTCCATTGTACATCACATTACACCAACTACCTTTCGCAGTTTACTTCCAAACATAGCTTTTTTCTTAGAAATGCTGTTTTTCCTACTATATCAAGCTGGTCAGACGGGTAAGCGTGGCGTGACATAGCATCTCACCGGGCTGCCATAGTGTGGGTCACCACACTGCATTGTCTGCATTTGCAATGAGTGTGGTGACTACAACTCTTTGGATTCTATTCATGTTTTCCATTAGGCAGAGTAGAGTCACTTTGGCAGGCAAGAAAAAAAAAGTATATGATTTGTTTGAAGTTTTCCTTTTTTTGCAGAGAATTAAATGTCTATTTATTCATTTATAAAACTATAGCAAATGACAGCATTAAAATAAATATCTAAAAAAAACATCCATGCATGTATGTCTAATAAATATCTTTATTACGAGCGTCTTCGCCATTTTTACCATTAAATATGGCAACTCGATTAGTGTGGCACAAAATAATATTGCCAGACAGTTGAGTTATGGCTCACAGTAATGGCCAATGCAGAGATAAACTGGATAAAACTTCAGAGCTATTATTTTTTTCTTTAAATATGGTGAAATTAACGTTAATTATAAACAATGATTACAATGATTAATTCAACTCAATTTCATTGGTTTAAGAGCCAATGTACATCAAGTGTATGATGATTTTTTTATAACATAGAAGGGTAAACGAGTAGATTGTTTAAAATAAAAATTAAATATCACTGTTTGAGTCCCCCCCTACCACTGGTCCAGGAGGTTTGCGTTCAAGTAAACACACTTGCTCTGTGAAAAGCACATATCTTTAAACATCGGCAGGTTCTATATTAAAAAAAAAAACACTAGTTTACTTCAAATATACAGCGTGCCCATCTGAAGAATCCAAGAGTGGTGGGCAACATTCTCATTAGGAATTTACGTCCGCTTAAAGTTTGCCATCATAGTTGGAGGAAATCACGAGTCCTGACAGTTTTAGGTTTTAAAGGACTGGCACAGGAAGAAAGAGCACTTTAAAACTATGAATTATAACGGTGATATTTGTGCTGAGTATGAAAAAAGGTAAAAGTAGTTTGAAAACCCTTTATTGACTAGATAGAACTGACTGACTAGATAAAACTTTAATCATTTTTTAATTTATGTATGAAAATTAAAATTACTTTTTATTATTTATGCAATAATCTCAACTCAAGAGGTTTATTGCGATAATGGTCCTCCAAGGTTACACCCAAAATATGAACCACTTACACCATTAAGTGTTACTTGTTCGATCGTGTTACTAAAATGGTCAGAACTTAAATTTGGTCATGGCCGTGCTTAGTTCTAGCGTGAAACTATTTAAAATTAACATACACGCTAAGCCTATTAGATTTATTTATTGTTTGACTAATGAAAAGAAACTCAACAATGAAAATTTTTAGATTTAACAATTATCGAAGACTTTATGGAAAAGTTTTTCATTTTGCGTGTACAGAGGTGTTGCAGAGAGAGACCGTTAGAGATTATGACACAATAGTTTATGCCTGAGGCACAAATGAGGCAAAATAAAGGGATCGAAGGGATCGAGGCATTTAATTTGACTGTACATATGCATTATGTGTGGTACACGCTTCGCTGTAGTACAGTGTGTTGCGTTGGTGAGAAATGAGCGTAAAATGTAGACAGCAGTTGATCGTGCAAAAGTTTGAAGTCATACGGTATAGAATTTTTATGTTTCTGAAGTGTACACAAACCAGCGAAAATTTTTTATGTATTTCAAAGAAATTATATATATATATGGAATAACTCCCTGCCAGAAATATGAGTATTAAGTGATGCAGCTTGCTCCCTTTAAATTTAGATGCTTTAATACTTGTGGACATGGCTAGTTAAACTCAGGCTTGGAGATTCTATTTAACAATCACAAAAGCGGTAAAATAGTTTTATATGAGTTGATGTGCTCAGGATGTATCTCAGTTGTAGGTACGGCAGGGAGGACTCCAGAAACTGCTAATGCGCTCCTTCTGAGCTCTCTGCCGAGGTAGGCCGCCGTGGGATTTAGTGGATAGACCGGTTCTCCGGGAGTCACACACGGCCTTCGTCCCTCCGGATGGTACGGTGTGAAAAGCACTCACCGAGTAAAAGTACAATAAATAACACATTAAACTTGTACATATACTCAACTCAAACCAGACACATCAGGTACGCCCATATTCTTAACACTACACAGACATTTAAAATATATCTCTGTACTAGGGGAAGAACAGACATATTGCATACTGGGCAAAACAATTTTTTTTTTATATTCTCAAAGTTCAACAACACCAATAATACTTATCCAAACTCAGTAGTATCAAAATAAAAACGCTGAAAAACGAGAAAAATATTCTACATGACAAATAATAGTGATTTATAATATGTATGTTGGACATAACTCTTTTTAATGGTATATGTATCTGTGAGGCGGAAATGTGTGCAATAAAATAAATTTATACCATGGTTTGGATTATGTTGATATTATTATCGTATAGGCATGTTTTGATTATTGTGGATATATTAGGCCAGATATTATTGTCAGTTGAATTTACCCAAATAATCAATAATTTTATATATTTTTTACATAAAGACTGCAAAACTATTTAGCTTATCCATTTATGTTAAGCCAAAAAAAGTCAGATTAAAGTAGATTTAAAATTTCAATGGTAACCTAAGTTTTAGTACAAATAAATCTTTTGTCATTAAAATTACACAGTATGGCGCTTTCTTTATTAGCATGCGATAATCCGTTTTATAATATTTGAAGATTTTAACATATTTTGTTAGAATTCCGTACATACACGTCACGTCTAAATAAAACCAAAAACACCAAGAATAACGCGCAAAACTAAAAATCAAAGCATAATGAGTTCTGAGTAAAGATGCCAAAATATACTAACATGATTGACACCGGAGACTCTTGTCTTGTTCAATTTAGATAAGTTGGTGCCCATTCGTAGCCATTAATGCCAGTCCTCCCTCAACAACTGCTAATAAAAGTTCAATCTTATTACTTTCACATAGAGTCTAGTTCACGATGTCACGCTAATGAAAAATTTGGCACAATTAAGGTCACAAAATCTCTTGGACAATCACAATCACTAATTTTAATTCTGAACACAGTCTATGCAGTTAATTGTTTGTAATTAAAGCCACTTTGGTACAGTCAATTCACGTAAAAGCTGTAAGAAAAAACATTGTATTATAGACATGTTACTTAGTACATTTATAAAGAAAATGTCGTAATAGAATAGAAAAATAAATAAAAAACAAATACTGTTAAACATATTCATAACAATTCATAAAATTAAAATTTTAAAAATAAATATTGGCTTCGATCCAACTAAGTTCACTGTATCTCATATTTGTTTAAAACGAAATTGTCAAACATAAAAATCTAAACAACCATTTTACAGTTCAAAATACATTTTAAATCATCTCGAGTGCTCCAAAACCAAACTAAAGAGGTGTCAATGTTGTATCAGCTTACGACACCGTCCTAAAAAGGCTCGTTTCATTCAAGCTGCAAACGCGTAGGTGAACCGGTACGTATCAAATAATATAATCAATGGGCGTCTCTCACTTTGCAACTACAGCGCGCATGAATGGTATAACTTGTGGGAATGTTTTCGCATTTATTGAAAATATTGTTGAACACAATTTACTGATGCTGATCGGACATCTCAGAGATTTATTATAAGACAAATATTAAAATGCAAAACAGATTTGCATTTTTAATGTTATCACTGTAGCTTTAATTGAATTTACATTGAAATTCCATAATAAGCATGAAATTTACAAAAAAAAAGTACCTTGACTTTGCATGTTTTTCGTATATCAATTAAAATGCAATGTGCATTTCTAATCTCAGATCTGGACATGTCCGAATGTGCCTATGCTCCTCATTACCAAGTCTGTACAAATAGGGTAGGCAGTAAAACCGGTGAGTCATCAGCCGACCTGCATTCAACAACTGTTTAGTAATCGATAAACTTAGCATGTTTTAGATTTGCCAA
This sequence comes from Hypercompe scribonia, assembly GCA_949316085.1. Taxonomy (NCBI): domain Eukaryota; kingdom Metazoa; phylum Arthropoda; class Insecta; order Lepidoptera; family Erebidae; genus Hypercompe; species Hypercompe scribonia. The sequence continues at coordinate 4,052,114 of OX438972.1, read as the reverse complement.
GTCTGTGAGTCTTATTTATTGCTCTACATTTATTTTATTCAAGCTTCATGCAATCTGACACTATGATTACTAATATGTATACTTAGTGTAGGGTTTGACATACATAGCTTTAATGTTGCAATTTTTATATGAGTTTAGCTAAGATGTAATAATAATTATGTTACTTATATTTCAATAGGCTAGCCACCTATTACGTGGGACCAAAATACTGACGAAGAGCGGCGTTAAATATGCTTCTGCCTACCCCACTGCAGAAGCAGGTGTGATTATAAGTATGCATGTTAGTTAAGAACACATAAAACGAAGTTTTCAATTTGATTAAATTCATTTTAAATGTGTTGTGATACCTCTACTAATTAATAATGAATTTCGCATTCGACGTTGCTCCTAGTTAACAGTATTCCGCTTCTAAGGAGGAAACCTAAGAGATTAAAGATACGACGTATTTGAAGTCGATTATCGATATAAGATTTGGTAATGTAGTATAACAATAGTAGTGATAACTACAGTTGTCAGAAACGACCATTTGATCCCAAAGTAGGCTGAGACTGTGCTTTGGTAGCCAGACTACTGACAGAAAAAACCCATATATTTCTAAATATATACATATTACAGATAAACTACACCAGACTAGGTACAAAATGACTGAAGTCATTACGCCTGCCATATTCAGAAACACATTGAAAGAAACGATCTCATCCAAAATTCCCAATTCTCTTTGAATGACGTTATGTTCATATACGCCGTCATTACCAGACATGTGGCCGAGTGCATTGTAAACCACAGGCGATCGATAACACTAGTTTTAAACCAAACGAAGGGTTGGACCCCCAAAGCTGGTCCAATATAGATTAGTTTCAACTGATATTTGAGTACCAGATGACTGGCCAACAGCCGAGGTAAAAGAATTTTTTGTAGATTTGGCCAAAGCTTTTGACACGTACGTAGTGCAAATGAAGATTGTCACCTTAAGTATTAAGGTAGAAGAGATTGTTTGATAAGAAAGCAAAATAGATTTATTTAATTCCAAATAATGGTTAAATGGTTGGTTAACTTAACGGTTAACAATCCTGACTTACAGCGGTTATGGATTCTATTTGCGATCACGATTATTTCTTATGTGGTTTGGTGTAATTTATCTATAATATGTATGTATTTAGTATGTTTGTCATGTTTATCAGTTGATGATGATTATGATTACGTTTATCGTGATATTGTTTGTTTATCAGCTGTCTGGTTACCATAGTACAGGTCCTGTCTAGGTAGGTAAATTGAGATTAGACAGCTGTCTATGATATGTGCGAGGTTATTATTAATTCGATTACATACCTTTCCATTGTCTCATGCATCGACTAAGGTGCACTGGCCATAGTCCTAAGCAGACTCTTCAAATTATTTAGAAGTATAAAATACCTATTGATAACGGTAATGCCAAATTTTCCCCCATAAATAATAAGGTACATATGTACTGGAACGTGGCAGTTTAAAACTTACATGTATTTTTTAAGAAATCATATGATAAAAATCATATGAATTAACTTTAATATGAAAATTTTAATGCCTACCATTAATTTTTAGCTACTCACATAACTCATCTTAAAATTTTGGTCTAGACTGTTAATTTTGTTTCTTTACTATCATTAAATACAAATGAGTGAATTTTTAAAGTCTAATTTAAAATAAATACATCAGATCTAAATTGTTTACTAACATACCGTGTCAATGAAATGTAAAAAAATTAAGATTCTATCTGACACATATTTTCATTTACGTTAAACTCTAACAGGACCAAATTGAATGTTAGCAGAATCGAACCATACGAAACAAAAACAAAAATGTTTAAATAAAAGAAAAATGTATTAAAACAAAGTCTGAAATAAGTACTGAAATAATACATAAAAATCTAAATTAAAAAAATCACCTTGAAAAATTGATATAAAATAATTTTTGTCGTCTTAACGTTCCTTTCGCGTTGAAAACTACACGCGACTTGATAACGGCAAGCACGTGACGCACAAAGCACGACTTTAGCACTTTTAGACAAAAAACTAGTAATCAATCAACGCAATGTTTATAAACAGTCTGCTAGAAGGTCACTTTGTCACTGAAAATCGTCCGCGTTTTAGTCTGTTCGAGCCAACGCTTTACCAACAAGTACACACACGTCCTCTCTGCCCGGGTTCCGACCCCATACTGCTCGGGAAATGTTGGGAACTCTCGCTCACTCCCTTCGACGGAGGGCCAAACTTATTTGGCCTCTTTGTTGTCCCTAAGAGGGGTAAATTATTACGGTTTTGCGATAACATAATAGAATGGTGCACTAAATTATCGAAGGATAGCATTTTTTTTCACTGTAATGTTAAATATTAAATTAAATAAACCTTCCCATAACTCAAGCTGTCATAATGTTATTTAATAGGTGAATATTGCTCGGTTATAAAGGGCTAAACTCTATATAATATTATTCATTGTAAATATGAACTCTAGGTAAAAAATCTTTGAAATAGTTTTCATATCAGAAACGGACGGATTCATATCAGACGTTGGTCTCAATCGGTGCTGAATTTTTGAGACAAATAATATAATAATACTTCGGACATCTGACACAGAACGCCTTTTAATCCTAAACTAAGCAGAGCTTGTACTATAAGGGGTACTACACAACTGATATAAATACATATATACATATTATTATTGTAAATACGTGCATATTATACATAGAAAACAACTCGAAACAAACATTTGGTCTGACCCGGCATCCAAACCCGAGACCTCAAGGATAGTAGTCGCATACGCTACCACTGCGCCACCGACGTAATCCACAGGTCACGAATCAATTGAATTTTTTTAAATATATGTATAGGTTTTCTGCCCTTGAAACGATAGCTCTCTACGATGACAGTGAGTGCTCGATCATTGAGCTTCGTTCTAAATGAAGAACTACACAGCTCTTAGAGCTGAATTACCATTTTAAAAGCTAAGGGATTAGTTGTTAAAAATACTGATGTTAATGTCTTTCGATGTCATGTCATCACATATGGCTGCCTACACTAACTGCATGGATTACGTAGTAGTTCATGGGACAACACTTTCTGTAACCCATAATTTATTTCCAATACAGGTTGAGCTCGAACCTACGTATCGTACTATAAAACCAAAATTTAAATCAGTTTTCAAAAAAAAAAATTATTATTTTGTAGTTATTTGGCTTGAGAGTCGTCTTATTTAAGCAAAATTCTAGTGTTCTTACGTCATATTTATATTTTCCGTTTAAACATGTCTAGCAACTAATTACTAAAAAACCAAAAAATATAACTGCGTGTAAACGTATACTAATACCTGACACCGCAATCGTTAAAATCCATGAAGTGATTTAGGCTAGAGTGTGCCAAAGAAACATATATACATACCCACATAAATATACTCGAAAAACATAAAACTCATGTCGGGTAAAACAAGATAACAGAATATGAATATTAATATTACGCACATGTTTATGTAGAAGCGCAGTTTACACTAAACCCTTTGTGTATGTGTTAGTAAGTTAGTTAAACAATTACATTTATACCTCGAAATCGATTCTTATGAAGATTGACAGAGTACATTTTGAAATAAACTCGATGCACATCGAATAGGTTGAAAATTCAGCAGCTGATTCCAACCTACGTGTGTGTATATAATACGTAATTAGCATGAAGTAAGTTATGCCTGAATTCTACCTCTAAATGCGGCAAGTGCTGGAATTAAGAAAATCGTTTATAATTGCTTTCTAAAGTGAAGTCTATGTCCAGCAGTGGACTACTAATGGGTGTGATAGTAAAGAAATTATTCTTTACATGTTATTGTAAGTGCCAATATTAAATATAGTGAAATTTATGATTTTAAAGAGCTCTTTTGATTTAAGCAAATTTGTCTGTTAAATAGTTTAAATGCCGAGTATTTTATTTAAAAGAAAAGGTTTTATACCTTTCCCTACATTACACTTACAATAAAAAAACTTAATTAAGTCTGTGGAAATGTAGAATATTTATAATAATATTTTAAATGACTGCACGGTTAACTTAGTGGTTTAAGCGAATACCAAGCCGCTCTCCACTTTGCTGAGCGTTGTGGGTTCAAATCCTACATGGGACAACACTTTGTGTGATCCACAAATTGTTGTTCTGAGTCTGGGTGTTCTTTGTGTCCGTTTCTTATATGTTTGCAAGTCCCCCGCGACACAGGGTTTGTTCCTAATGCGGGCGTTGTCATTTAAAAAAAAAAAACAAAAGCAGACTGTCGTGACATTTTAACACAGTTTACTTTACTCCATGTGCATATTTTTTTTAATTTGATTTCAAATTGAAATATGCTATTTAGTACAGAATCACTTAGTCTAGACTGGTGCACATTAAAAATGCGTGCTTCCTGTTACTAATTGAATTTTTAATATTAAATACTAGACGAAGAAATCCTTCATTTTGTTTGCTTTTGAAGATTTTCCACTTGCCTAAGCGCTGCATTAAATAACAAGTTCATAAGATTCCTTTTTGTGGAAGTCACTTTGTTTGTTATCTTGTGTAATGTGAAGAAGTTCGTGTCTACAGGCATAAGTTACCTTTGAAATTGATTTGTTTTTCTTACCTGTGAACAAGAAATATGCTTATTAGCTTAAATGCTCACACATATGCTATTGTTGATTTTGTAAGAGTTTAAAAATGGATTATATTCTCAATGCGGTCAAAACTCAGTCATTTACAAAATGATTTAGAAAGTACTGTTTTATTTGGATGGAAATATTTAATATTTGGTCCTACTTAAATTAAAAAAACATTAGGGTTAAGGGTGGGACTATTATAAGTTAATTTAATAAAGAATACAGCTTATAAAAATTATCAACATGTGGGACTTCATTTTTTGAAGTGTGACTTAACTTATAAATGGTCTACTAAATAGAAAAAAAAGCAAAACAAATCAATTTAGTGTTCGCTGAGGTGTAGCACGCACCATCAAAACGACGACGAAGATTGCCCGTAACGTCTATCTTTGTGTCTCATTAACAAAAGCTTTACATTAGCGTAATAGTAATACAAATAATATATGACACATCTTAAGTACCAATAAAACAATTAAATCTTACATTCGCATTAATTCCGAAGTAATCAAACCTCTTCCGTCACACAAGCAAGTTACGCAAGTGGTTACGAAAGAATGCGTCGAATCTGACTCATCCACAGAAATCTCGATCCAAAGTTTATGAATGAGCCAATGTAATTAGAACACCAGCTGTGAGCTTGCATGACAAAAATACCCGTTGCGACCGTGGGACCCCCACAACGCGACACGTTATAGTAATTTATGTATAGCCACCACGTATGTTCATGTTTTCGACTTACTTTTGGCGTTTAAAATAAATATTTAATGTTTGTTTTAGTCTAGTGAAATTTTGAAAGATTTTTGTTTTCAAAATAGTCAAATTGTACTTCAGGTTATTACATCTGAATTGAATAGTACACTTTAAGTGGCATTCAAATTGATAAGTCTTCGCATTTCACTTGATAAGTCATCAAGAATAAGTTTGAAAATACTGATTAGATATTAGATAGATTAGACTTAGATTACGGTCAGATACATTATGGTCTAGTGGTTAGTGATCCTGACTGCTAAGCCAGAGATCGCGGGTTCGATTCCCACCCAGGACAAATATTTGTGTGATGAGCACGATCATTTGTTCTGTGTCTGGGTGTAATTTATCTATAATATGTATGTATTTTGAAATATATAAGCATGTTTATCAGCAGTCTGTTTTTCAGAACAGTCACCACCTAATATGGCATCAGACAGCCGTATATGTTATTATTATTATTATATAACAGATTTTGCTCCAACTAAATCAAACAAACAATAAACTGGCAACATAATTAACCAGTGTTTATTTGTTACACGTATCTGGAACAAAATAATGACGAGTATATTTTCTCTACGGAACTTTTTTTGCTGTTATAATTACCCCTATTCGCATCCACCCTTCATATTTTATTATTAAAAAAACATTCGCTTTAAAAAACTAGGCATTGAAACAGCAGAGGCAAATGAAACACGAAAATTCCAATTCCCCTAAGCACCAATAGCATCAATCCATCACGCATCAAGTAAGATAAAGTCGGATCACTCATTACGGCAGTAAAGATGGCAGGAAAACTGGCCGATCCATCAACTGGCACCTCGCTTACTGCCATTTACTGGCATTATGCTGGCGGCAAGTAATGAGATCGCTTTGTAATGTCGGTGGTTTCTAACGTACAAGATTTGTGTCAATTTCGACGGTTTCATATTCAGTGAGAAATCGTGTTGAGTTTGCAGATTTCAATAATAATTCTAATAGTCATTATTTTACGTTGGTTTTTTAGCTGTTAGTATTTGCTTAGACTTACTAAGTGGCTAAGAGATAATCTAGTAGGGTAGAGTATTGTAAAGTTAAGTAATCCTACCTAGTTTGGGACTATTATCATATTAAGGCCTTCCGTGTTGACCTCATTCTAATTAGAGAAAAGGTTCGGAGGATGAAGAGTACCTATACGGACTTTTGACTCTTCTGTTCTTTTGTTAACAAGTTTGTTTAATTTTAAGTTCTTTATGATACAGTTTTCCGTGAGGTGACGGATTAAGAATACAAATTGTCACCACTCTTTTTCTTCCCATGGGTGTCGTAAGAGGTGACTAAGCGAACAAAAAAATATGCAAGGCAACATTGCTGCAGAGAGAAGAAACTAAACTGCTGAAAAGAGAAGAAAAAAACTTGAAACCAACCAAAACCTCTTTGCTAAAGAGAGGCCTATGTCCATCAGCGGATTGTTAAATGGCATGATACAGCAGTGTTATAATTTTTTACTTCAGGGTTTATAAGTAAGTTTATAGGAAATAAAATGTGTACACTTGTCGTTGGCAGTTTTCTCTATCAAAACTGATTATTACAATGACAAAGGATCATTTCAAAGCTGTTTAATGAGCAAAGTGCCATCTAGTTTCAATCTAACCTTTTTTTATTAACGTGAACTTCTATAATATACCTATTTGTAGATGATATGTTTTGGTAAAAATATAAAGAGGTTACAACAAAATTAATTAACTTTATTATACTAAATACGAAACGTAAAAGGAAATGTACATTATATATTATATAGGGCGGGCCAATTAGCTAACACTTAAAAAAATGTATAAAAAAATCATATAATATATTATAAAAATTGTTTAATTACAAGAAAGCTAATTAGTCGGTATTTATTTTTAAAAAATCACATCGTCTAAATGATCACCGTTTCAACGTTTGCACTCTTCTAAGCGAGCACCGAAATTTTCGAACGTTCGTCGGCAAAGAGACCGCGAGATCGCCGACATCTCTTCGCTGATTTTTTCTTTTAGTTGACGTAGTATATTTAGTTTATTGATGGATTGGATTATTCTTGGCATATCCTATATAAAACATATATACCAAATACATATACACAAATACCAATAGTAGAGCACAGCATTCTTAATAAATGTACGTATTGACTAGATATGTCAGTTCAGGACCAAGTATACAAACAAAAAAGACCGGGAGCCTCCCTGACGTCAACATTTTTAAGAAATGTAAATTTCAGATGAGCTAGGAAAGACGATATCTGTGTGGTGACGGATTAAGAAATTGTTTTGTGACCATCATTATTCATCCCTTGGGTGTTGTAAGAGCGGCAAAGAGAAGGAAAATTTGTCACAAATGCCAAACAAACCGGTTTGGCCAGCGTGATTTTTTAGGTCAAAACTTCCTTTCCAAAGACAGGCCTGTCTTTAACAGTAGACTACTAACGGCTGCTGCTGATGAGAGAGAAAAGATTTCTTGAAGTAAGAAAAATCGATGAGACGAGAGACTGATGTGAAACTGAAAATAGCAGTAATTCGGATAAACGTGGGTCGTGTTTCCTGAAATGACCAAGACCGAGACAAAAACAAAACCAAAAGCCTTTTTTTTTATTTAGGAAATTAGAAACGACTATAGAAATAAACCGTAACTTCAATTGTAGATACAGAGACACAATGCTACTTCTACATGTACTTTTCTCTGTTACTCGGTCTGTGTTTAATTAAACATGACATTTGAAATATAAGTGGTTGCGAAGTGAAGTGGGTTTAACTTGTCATCTTCGCGGTATATCACCGCGAAACACTTGACGTACTTATATTCTTGACGGCCTTGTAAAATACTTATAAGGAAAGCAAGTACCGCCGTATTTACAAAAAAAAATGGAGATTTTATAATTAATACCAATTAGCACTTAAAATTAACCGTTTCGTAAACCAACCCAAATATTTCAGTAGTAAATAAGAATGGGATGTTGTTTTTCACATAATAAATATGTTATACAAAAATGAAAAACCTTTCAAAATATGATTTGAGCTTGACATTCCATGCAAACAAACATTCAATACCTATTTAACTTTAATTTTAAATATTGTACTATTAAAAGTCTAATGTAGTTGCTATAATTAAAAGTGATCTATAATGGTTTACACGAAAGACACATTAGACCGGCCGCCAAGGTGGTTATTAGTGGAAACACCACATACTTTTGGCTCCAACGTCCCTGAGGAGCCGGAGATTCGAAGGGATTTTCACCCTGACAACAAAAAAAGGAACAGCATCTATCCAGTCATTTCACATAACTCTTAGAAATATTTATTTATTTATTTATTTATAACTTTATGCACAAATACATGCATCGGCGGACTTAAATATTGATAAACATCTTTAGTCAAACCAAATCTATGTAAATTAACTCTATGATTCAAGGATACCATTAATATTAACGTATAATTAACCATTTCATAAGACGTCAAAAAATATTTCAAGATCTTATATACATATATTTTTAAGGCATTGATGCCATTGATAAGTAATAGAAAGACTCCAGTATGGTTGGCAGTAAATTAAAATTAATTTCTTGGCAGTTCTAATCAAAGTCTAATATAAGACCTCATTGAGTCTAGACTAAAGACGACCGGAATGTTAAAGGGGAATGCGCTTTACAAAGCCGGCTCCTAGGTATTCCATACAAATCTGCACATCTCTATTATATGATCCAGACGGGCATTGGCCGACGCACACAGGCTATACAGGGTGTGGACTGAAGAATAGTTTTTGAAGTCAGCTGTTTGACGTAGAGGGTATTGCCTTTTTAGTGAATATTGTCTGCTAAACTGTTGTGTACCCGCTGACAATAACGTTGTTTGTATGTGGCACTTTGTAGGACTAAAAATATTTTTAATATGAGGGGAGTTTTCTGGGACTGATTAAAAATTTTTGTTAGTCCGTAGATTTCGTTGGGGTTTAATGTTTTTGTATAGAATATAATTGTTCCAAGTTGACTTAAAAAGTGATCTGTACTTTTGGTGAGACATTTAAAATAATAGTGTTTTACTTATTGTTATAGTCTTAGATGCTATTTAGGAGACAGCGTTAATCAGCGGCAAACCAAACATAGAGGAATGTTATTCCGTGAAGAAAAAGTGAAAAAAACTACAATTTTATATGGAACATGGACCTAATCCCATTTCTCTTTAGGAGTAAGACACCACCTCCTTATTAAAAGACAAGCATGGTGGGAAGCACGATTTTTACCAATACAATCCACTTTAACAAGGGTTTTACGCGGGCACTTACGGTGAGGCTGGTTTCTCTGTGGAATTGCATCAGGAATAACGTGATCCAGTGGACAATGAACATCATCGACATAGCCCACCGGATTTGCGAGCTAGAGTGGCAGTGGGCTAGCCATATTAGCCGCAGAGCCGACAACCGTTGGGGTGAACGAGTTCTAGAGTAGAGACCGCATCTCGGTAAACGTAGTGTAGGGCATCCACAGGCCAGATGGAGTGACGGTTTGCGCAAGATGGCTGGCAGGAGTTGGGTACGAAAAGCCTAAAATCAATCAAAGTCGCGTGCAATAGGTGAGACCTATGTCTAACTGTGGACTGTGATAGGTTGATGACGATGAAACAGGGTTTATTTGTTGCAGTTGTTCATCCAGTGATTCTGACTGCGAGACTTTGACAACAGCAGTCAGAACCACTTAAGAAGCAACTGAATGTTGGATGCACACCCAGAATAAATAATCAGGTATTCATTACAAGAGGAACTAATATGAAATGAAAAGCATTTATATTCATAATATGATCGTTTCTTAAGAGTGAACACGCTGTATACAAAGCGAAGATACTTATTTACCTTTCACAGGTGAAAATTACCGACAGTGATTTGTTATGGCCATCCTAATGTTTTCTCAGAGTGATACTACAAGTTCTTAACTCGAATTAGTCAAAATGTACAAATTTTTCTTCGTGTCTAATTCGATATAACGCATTAAATCATAAATAGAAGAGCAAAAAAATAACTCGAAAAAAAGAAAGACAACCTTCTCCCAATCTAGCTTGAGAGGGGATGAAACACAAAGGGCAGCAAGGCACTTGAATCTACTGAGTTGCAGGTATCCATGGACAGTAAAACCACGAGTTTTTTCGTCTTGTGCACACCGTTATTGCTGCGCTGAAACCCATTATGGAAGATTGGCTCGAGATGTCACTTGATGCGAAGTGACCATGGAGCAGAGTTGTTGGAGTGAGTATTCTGTTACTCGGTAACATGATTGCAGCCATCCGACACATCACCAGTCGATGATTTCCGGAGGGATTGTCTCACTGACTAAAAAAGGTTGCTCCATCTACTCGTGTCCCCCTACTGTATGAAAAAAGAACAACTACAGAGATTTTTACTGTAAACGTACTAAAATTCTCATTTTAATAAACTAACCACTACTAAAATTTTAACTTCTCATTCAAATTTCTCGTAAAAATTTGAATCTTATTCTTGTTCCTGTCACCAGAATATAATGTGACCAGCAAAATATTCAGCACGAAAACAAAGTGAGAACAGATAGTACGTACTTTAAGAGTCTATTTAGTGGTTACATTGCTGTTGCTAATATCTATATTGAAGCGTCGATGTATCTTGAGCGAGACAATTTATGATACATAATATTAGCTCTGATATTTATTAACAATATTTTATAACAAACTTGTATAAGATTTCTTAGCATTTACACGTTTAGTTGACATTTTGTTTAAAGAATTTATAAAATGTATTGTTTCTTTCAACTTTCTTATAAGTTTCTCTTTCCTACGTAACGTTACGTTACGATTATGTGTTAAGGTGGTCCGACGACTTGGTGAAGGTCGCGGGAAGCTGCTGGGTGCGGGTGGCACGGAATCAGCTGTTGTGGAGAACCTTCAGGCCTATGTCCAGCAGTGGACGACTTTTGTCTGAGATGATGATGATGATGTGTTATAAGTTTCTAATACACCTTGTCATAAATTTCACCTATGGTATCACCATCGTATGGTAAAATGGATGAATGCCCGTTGCATAAATGTCCACCAATGTACAATTCTCATTTGCGCCTTTTTAGTAATTCTTTATTTCATAATGGATTGTTATTGGTTGATATAGAATAACTTAAGTTAAGATCTATCCAGACTGATTACAGACGTAGTGTGCAACTGGATATCAAACATGCTATGGGACCATTGAATCACATGCTACTGCTCAATCAATGAGTACATGCTCCGAATAATATTTAACCAGGAAAACAACAAGAATCAAAAAACATTATATTACGTATTTCGTTCACCACTTCTAAGAATATCTGCAAACACATGATAAAAGAAGCAAGCACACAACATAAACAAACAAAAACCCATTATTTCCATTTTTACTTACACCATAAAATATCCCATGAAGGTTTTCGTCACCGCGCGGTCCCTCATTTTCATTCTAAACGTTTCTTTTTAACAAAACACACAGTTTTCGCGAAGGAGCCCTCGAAAACCCATAAAAGGCATCATAAAATTTCCATTACTACCCATCCGGGCAAACCGGGCATTCAACCTCATGTCAAAGGTTAAAAATGTGGACATAAATTATGAAAACTAGGCAAGTATAGATAAAAATAGTTGAACAAAAACAAAAGTTTAAATTGATGAATGTTGTTGATGTAAGACATTAACAAAAAAAAGTCTTCGGTATCTCTGGACGTATTGTATTTTGCAATATAAATAAAATAAATAAGTATCTGCACATTTGACACACAACGCCATCTGGTTTCAAACTAAGCAGAGCTTGAACTATGACAACTAGACTGGCTGATAGAATAATTCAATACATTTTTTTCTTGTAAATACATACATATCATATATAGAAATCATCCCAGTTCCGGCTTAAATACTTGCAGATTATTTAAGCATTTATTTCGACTGGGGAATCGAACCCGAGATCTCAAACACAACAGTCGCATTCGCTAACGCTGCCCCAATGTGACAATCAAATTATAATTATAAAGTTTGTAAATAAACTTTATATTGAATACTTGAAAAGCAAATATTTGAGTATCATTAGGACTACCTAATGATACTCAAAATGACTATTAAATGACTACTAAGTCACGCTGATTTCAGCACGAACGGGCCGGCTCGACCGGGCCAGTGCTACCCTCCCACAGAAGACCAACCTAAAGCGACAGCATTCGTGCTGTCGTGTTTCGTTGGTGAGTGCGAGACCGGAGGCCTATTAACGCAGGGGTGACCATTTATAGTGGTAACTGTGTGAGCCTTACACTGTCACGATGACTGTCATACCTTTTACGTCCCCAAGCAGGGCGTGAAAAAGCATCTCACTAGGCCGCCATAGTCGGAGTCACCTTACTGCACTGTCTGCATTTGCAACGAGTATGGTGGCCACAACTCTTGGATTCTATCGATGCTTTCCATCAGGCAGAGTAGAGTCACTTTGGCAGGCTCTTAATATATAAAAAAATATATATATATATTCATGGTATAGAATATATCATAAGCAACGAATACAAAATTCTGACTTTGTAATATTTATTTGATGAAAATCTTAGTTTTGAAAAAATGTTTGTAAACTTACTTTGTAATGGCTACTGCTACGCTCCTAAGAGAAATTAATAGTCTACATTATTCTTTAATACATATAGTTTGTTTTAAAAATCTAACTAGTGAAAGATAGACAGGTGGAAAACTCTTTATTTATACACCGCAATACAAAGTTTCAAGAGAGTACATAAAACGTCAGATATATAGTGTACAAAGGGCCTTATTGCCAAAAATAATCTCTTCCAGGTATCTTTAAAAAAAAAGAAATTAATAGGAGAAGCAGAAATACAGGTAAACAATTTAATCCAGTGTGAAATAAAATTCAATTGAACCTTTTAAACCCGACAACACAACAACTTTCCTACTACCAAACATTTTGTAATTCCAAATACTCAATAATTAAGGCTTCCACATAGGCTTATATATGTATATGTACATACATAGTACACTAAGTATTTTGGCACTTCACAAATGAGCGATGTGAAAGGTTGCTATTGGCAACTACGCACGCCTCATTTGCTAGCTATTTCATTACCTCTGTCTGTGCCAGGATACATTTGACAAGGGCCGAACAACCCCAGTTTCTACATACTTAAAAACTACCACTCCGAACGAAATTAAACCTTATTTATACCAGCAATACAATTTAATATAAACGCATTTTTGATTCCGTAGTGAAAGTTTAACAGTACCTATTTTAAATAAGGAACTAGTTATACCATTTTGAATCTAATATCTTTTATATAAGATCTATAAAGGAGTGGTTTTAATTTGGTTAAAGTTTTCAGGTAATATTTGTATTAATATGTTTGTTTTTGATGTGACCTCAATTATACAAGCGTTTACCGCAAAACAGAGATTAATGTGGGGTGAAACTGAGTTGTAATTAATGGACGATATAGTTCGAAGGGATACTGATTGACAGTTCTATAACACGTGCAAATTATGATTCTATATCAATTATGTTTTACCGTAATACTAACCCGCAACCAGCCATTATAGGAATCAAAAAAACTAAGATTCTAAAAGACATTTTCAGAGAAAGATACAGAACAACCAAAATTTGTAAATATAAATATAATATAGAGTGTTATAGTTTATGAATATAGTGTTTTTTTTTAAAGGCAACGCCCGCAATAGGAATGAGTCTTTTGTCGCGGGGGACTTAACAAACATACCAGAAACGGACACAAAGAACACCCAGACTCAGAACAACAATTTATGGATCACACAAAGTGTTGTCCCATGTGAAGTTTGAACCCACAACACTCAGCGCAGTAGAGAGCGGGGTGGCGATCGCTTAAACCACTTTTTTTTTTTTTTTTAACGTGTGGAAACCCCCTCGAGCCGTCACCCCACCGGGGTTTACGGCGGGGTGGTGTGTCGGAATCGGACCGACTAAAACCACACGGTGTGCCACTCTGCGCCTGAGATAGGAGGGATCCGGGAACCGCTGCTATTACATCCAGATCCCTCCTAGCGCCTGCCCGCTAATGTGGGCACCATCTATGGGTAAACTCTCTATTTTAGGCGACGTACGGCACACGCGGACGTCGCCTCCTCGCGGCTGGCCACTATAGCGGATGGAGGGGAAAACCCGTCCCGTCCACCCGCGGCCACACTCAAGGCGGCATGAGGCGCTGGTATGCGCGCCTCCGCCGCCCGGCTCGCCGGCGGCGAATTGGGTCCGAGTGGATATCGTCCTCCCGGGCCCTCTCCGCCGCCTCCTTCCGCGAAATTACGTCTTCGCAGAAGGTTGCGACCGCGGTAAAACAACTGTCGCTACCGGCCATGGAGCGTATGACGGCCGGCAGCGAGAGATCACCTCCAATAACTGCAGTGAGGACGCCACGCTGCGCCGCCCAAGCGGAACAAACTGCTAGCGTGTGCTGAGCCGAGTCCTCACTGCAGTCGCAGTGGTGACAGGCGGGACTCAATTCCCTCCTGACGACCGAGTGCAGATACTTCCCGAAGCAACCGTGCCCGGAAAGGACCTGCGTCAGTCGGAAGGAAAGGGTCCCGTGCTGCCGCCCTGCCCACTCGGCGATGACCGGCTGGAGAGCCTCCACGGCGGCAAAGCCAGCACGTGGAGCCTCCAGCCGGGACGACCAACGAGCCATCGTGGCTCGACGAGCGGCCTCTCGCCACTCGCGTATCTCTTCGGGCGGGGGCCGTATGCCGGTACTCGCCCGGAAGTCAGCCGTCCGCCGATAAACTTCGGCGAGCACTTCCGCCTCCAAATCCCACGGGGGAGTTCCGGCCAAGGCGCACGCCGCCTCCGTCGATACGGTGCGGTAACCGCGTATGGCTCTAACCGCCAATATCCTCTGAGGGCGCCAGAGACGAGCCCTATTCTGGGCGGTCAGAGCCGCCGCCCACACCGGTGCACCATATAGCGCCATTGACCGGACAACCCCCGTGTATAGCCGTCTCGTCGCGACGCTGGCTCCACCCAAATTGGGCAAAAGTCGCCCAAGGGCAGAAGCAGCGCCGACCAGCTTTGGAGTAAGCTGTCGGAAGTGCTCGTCGAAGAGCCACCTGCCGTCTAGGATCAGGCCCAGATACTTCATCTGGGCCTTAATCGGTACGAGGACCGAATTGACAACGATAGAGGCGCCGGGGGGTGGACCACGACGGGGCCCATGAAACAAAAGGGCCTCCGTCTTATCTAGGGCCACCCGTAAACCCAGCGCCTCAATGCGCCCGACCACCGAAGAGACTCCCACGGTGGCCAGGCGCGCCGCCTCTTGAAAGTTCACCCCCCGGGCCGTGACCAATGTGTCATCGGCGTAACAAATTACGCCCAGCCCGGGGGGAAGACGACCTCGAAGGGCCCAGTCGTATCCCATATTCCACAGGAGTGGTCCGAGGACGGATCCCTGCGGAACACCGCACGACATGGGCCGCCGCCTTAGAATACCATCTCGGTCCTCGTACACGACGGTACGCTCCTCTAGATAGTCTGCCACAAGCCGCCTCAGGTACTCTGGCACCCCGTGGTAGTGGAGTGCTTCCCTGATGCAGCTAAATGGCAGACTATTAAATGCGTTGGCGATGTCCAACGACACCGCCAACAGCACGCCGCCACAGCTCACCGCCTCTTCGGTAACGGCCCTCAGGCGCAGCACGGCATCGACCGTCGAACGCCCCGCCCGAAAACCAAATTGGGCGTCCGACAGATCGGGGCCCACCTCGCAAAGGTGCCGGACGATGCGAGCAGAGAGTATCCTCTCAAAAAGTTTACCCGCCTCGTCCAGCAACACGATGGGCCTATAGGCCGCCACCGAATCGGCAGGCCGTCCCGGCTTCCTTAACAGGACCAGCTTCCCGCTTTTCCAGCACTCAGGGAAGCGTCCGGACGCCAAGCTAGAGTCCAGGACTTCCCTGAGGCGGTCCGACATGTGCTCGAGGGCTCGGGCCAGTGCTCGGGCAGGTATCCCGTCTGGCCCAGGGGCGGTGTTCTTAGAGCGGATCCGTAGAACAACCGCCCCTACCTCCGATTCCCTGACGGGCGGAACATTGCCCTCGTTCTCCCCGTCGTCTCCGACCATGAAGGCCATCGACGGAGGTGTATGCTCCACCCGCTGCGGGAAAAGGCCCTCGACCACTTCCCGCAGGAAGCTGGGCTGGAGGGTCTCTGTAAGGGGGGGGCCCGACGTGCGGAGCTTTTGTCGCGCCGCACGATAAGGGCGACCCCAGGGGTCACGATCGAGACCCTCCAGCATTTCCTTTCTCTTAATTTCTTTGGCGCGGCTGATGGCCAGCTTCAGAGTTTTCCGCGCCTCTCGGTACTCCTCATGAAGCTGGTCCTCCCCGCCTTCTTCGCGGTGTCGCCGCCGACTACGGGTGTAGGACCTCCGGGCACGAGTACAGGCCGCACGGAGGTCCGCCAACTCCTGGGACCACCAGTAAACCTCCTTCCGTGGAGGCCGGCAACCTCGGATGCGGGGCATGGCCGCATCACATATCTGCGCAATGGCATCGCAGAAGCGACCAGCCCCCATGTCGACCTCCTCGGTCGGGGCCTGCGGAGACAGCCAAGAGTTGCCTTGCTACAAGTGATATGCAACCTCAGCAAGGAAATAAATGCAAAGATTTATCATAATAGATCCTTCTTGCATACATGGTTTTCAATGTAACAGTATAGGATTGGTATCAACATTCACAGCTGACGTATTTTTCGCAAAGAATCGGCACATAACGGCAAAAGTTAATCATCTGTAAACTATTCTCTATTCACAAGCTTCAAAATTCAGGAAAAAAGTACCGGAAAGTTGCGTTCTACGAAGCCAACACCATTATAAAATGACCCTTACAAAAGTACCAGTATATCCGCAATGCAGTTGAAATTGATACTGTTGAGAGGGAGGTGGGAGATCAATCTATAGAGGCTGAGAGGGACAACAACGACGTGCCCATTCAACCATTATTTCCACGTGATTAGACGTGTCAATGCCATGGGTGTAAGATAATTTTTGAAAAATAAGCGGAGTCAGGTGAAAAATACTACATTTAGACATACATATATACATAAAATCACATCTGTTTCCCCGGAGAGGTAATCAGAGGTATACTAGATGCCCATTTTTCGCCTAGTTAAAGTTATCTTAAACAATTCTAAGCCAACTTGAAGAGGTTCATAAGACATAAGAGTGAAATTCGTAAATCTTTTATTTATCAATGTTTAAGGTAATATAATTATGTATAGATTATTAAATAACAAAATGATTCAATAAGAATCTATATTAATAATGAGACACCATGAAGGGTTGATCGAAAAAATGGAGGTGAAAGTTTCGCCGAAAGCATTTCCCATGATAAATATGGCAAGGCTCCTGCAGACGGCAGCCGAGATTAACATGCTTGGAGCTGGCAGCCCACGACTAATGCAAGTACTTTATCATTCGCCATATCTTGGGAAACAATTTCCTTATGGTTTATATAAGTAATGATGTGGTTTTGGGTGAGCAGGATATGGAAAAGTGAACATACTTAAAATTTTAATTTGTCTCAAATATTTCTTACTCGTACCTTTATTATCGTCACATTATAATTAAAAAGTTTTTTATTCAATTATTATTTAAACCTATAAAATATTGTATAAACAGCTAAAAATAAGGGGGAGAAATTAAAACTTAAAACGTGTTACTATTGGTTGAAGCGAATGTGACGTCAGATGCCATATGCATTTATCGGCGTCAATATTCATACTATGGCAGTAGTGTTTGTCAGAAAAATAACTTTAAATGTATTGCTGTAATGATTTTTAAAGGCGTAATAGAACTTTGTGAATGTTCAAATGGTAATGCCAATATGTAAATAATTACATTTTCTTGAAGGTGATTAATAATAATATAATAACACCATCTAGTAACTAAACAACACTTGTATAAAGACGTGCATACTTTTTTTTGTAAATCCGGTATACATTTAGATCTATATAGAAAAAAAAATCCTAAATGACAGTTCATAAAGTATAACGTAAAATGGTGGCGAGTTAACCTTCGAGTAATTCCGACTAAATAATCATAGAATTGAACAAAATGTAAACGAAGTTCAACTAAACAAAGTATTATCCGGTTTTCTGATTACCCTCGGGGCACATGTATCATATCCAAAAAACTACGACATCACTATAAAACCTAAGCCCCACAAAAATAAATCTGTTAAAATCAAATGTGCTGAATCACGTTAATAAATTCAGTAAAAGTGTCCCCTTTTGACGCGTTTAGGAGTAGAAATATAGGAGGGCTCACAAATTTGCGATAAGCTGTACCTTGTCCCTTCAGGGGATGATATTGAATGCTCGCAGACAGAGATTTGTTCGATTTTATGTACGGTCATGCTTCTCAATGGAGAACTAGGGACATAAATTAGTTTTAACACGATTGTCATGCTATCAATCAAACAAAATATTTGTTAGTTCATTACTGCGTGTGGGTTAGTATTTTTTGTTTTATTAGTTTTATATTTGAAGGTTATAAAACTAATAAAGTTTTAAAAAATAGAGCGAAAAGTATCCAAACCACAAGATAATTAATCTAGTATATAGGTGTAATCTTTCTAGGTAGTAGAGCAACGCTGATTTCAGCACGAGCGGGTCGGCTCGACCGGGTGGTACTACCCTCCCACAGAAAACCAACCTAAAGCGCCAGCATCCGTGTTGTCGTGTTTCGTTGGTGAGTGTGAGACCGGAGGCCCATTGATGCAGGGGTGACAGTTATCGTGGTAACTGTGTAAGCTTACACTGTCACGATGACTGTCATGACTTTTACGTTCCCAAGCGGGGTGTGAAGAAGGATCTCATAACACCACCATAGTGTGGGTTACCATACTGCATTATTTGCATTTGCAATGAATATGGTGATCACAACTCTTGGATTCTATCGATGCTTTCCATCAGGCAGAGTAGAAACACTTTGGCATATGAAAAAAAATGCTTGAATGCGTTTATCTCGTACTTACCAGCTCAATTGCTACCATAGTTATCTCACTAGTAGTAAATGAGAGAAAGAGCATTTACGGGTACGTATATGCTCTTTCTCTCATTCAATGCTTTTAGTGGAGAGAACACGAATTTATAGAAAAATAAGTTAGGAAGTAGGTAACTTTGTCGGTAGCTAAGCTGCGTGTAAAAGCTAATATTTGCAGCAGATGAAGATAAAGAAATGCTCAAAGCTAGACTTCACAATATAAAAAACCCTCTTACATTATTTCAACTATTTAAGAAACCTCTAGGCATACATAAAGTATACCGACAATTTATAAATAACGATTGCCTTATGATAATGGCTTAACAATAATATGTATGTTTATTTCCTACTTTTAAGTTTATAACCAATCCGATAATGAACATCATTTATGATCAAAGTAACTGATCTACGTGTTTAAAAGTAAAGTAAAAGTATATATAAGGATAGTATTAAAAAAAAGTGCGCTAAATTCACGTTTTAAATACTAATACTAAAATAGGAATTAAGTACAAATGAAACTTAAATGGAAATTAAAAAAATATTTTACTGAACAGAAACAAATGGAAATATAAAGTAAAATTAGAAAAAACTTATCTGTCTAAATAATACCTTTAGTTACAATATTAAATAATGTTAAGTTAGATATATCAATTTTACAACTATATATTTATAAATGTTAAGCTGGTTTATGTACGTTTAAAAAATCAAAACGTTTCTGACTGGGTGCAGTTCATCTTTCATCATCATTCCCAAGATGTCTGGAGTCGGTTACAAGTTCAACTGCTTACCTGAACATCAACTTGCCCTGTAACTGGCAAGGTACAGCCATCAAATAAAAAAAAAAAGATCACCGTACATATTTATTAAAAAATAAATCTTTAACTTGTATAAAACACTCTCCTTAATTCCACGCACGGCCGTCGTGATGTTATCGACATTTCAGCCTGCGTTCAAACGGTAGGGACGAAGTTCGACTCCCGGCTGATAAGCGTGATGGAGGTGCGCGTGCCTCCGCATATGTTACTCACATTACATACAAAATAGAAACAAGAACTTTTTATACGACCAAAAACATGTTTTAATCCCTTGAAATGGGGATGAAAATTGCAATTGTACTTTGGCGTATTGTTTTTTAGGTATTAAAGAAAAGTTATGGCTCTAAATAGAGGTGAACTCACTACCTATGTGTATACTATTTTTTGCAGAAGAGAGTACTGTCGGAGGGTTATGCTTCGGCTCAGACCTGAGTTACACCGGCTCTTTACAGAGAACCGGTGTTAAACACGTCTAATTTGCTTTTCCCTGAGTCAGTGAGGTCGACGCTACCAAAAAGTAATCTAGTAAACCAATCCTAGTACTGGGATGTGGATAACGTGCAGACCGGTCATGCTATACAAGAGTTACAACCACCCCCTTTCAAGCCTTCTTCTCTGGAATCAAGAGTCATTAATACCTACCTACCCTTGACTGATGACAAATTAACGTTCAAACATAAAACTGCCTTCTAAAATATATATTTTCATTCGTACTGAATTTTAATCTTAATAAAAGTATACAAAAACCATTTTAAAGTGATCCCATAAATCATTTCCGCGTCACGGACTTGACTAAATAACTATTTTTAAGTAGTCAATTTATGCAACGCCGGGGGCAGTTAATAGTCAATAAAGTGATAATTACTTAGGGTCTGTTGAAGATCAATCATCATTAGGAGTCAACCGACGAAAGGGGGTGATATGAGCTGTTTTTATAAATGCATCATCAAGATATAGCTTATATTTTCATTATAATTAGTTTAATACATGCATTCTCTGCCACAAGAATACGAAATCTTATTGACAGAAGACAAATGTGAGTTTCACTTGTTCACTCGTTTATTCACAATGTCAGTTGCTAACGGATACCCGTAAATACAACTGTTGATTATTATTCAAATTATTATACGAGTAAATAGTTTGTAAAGTTTGCAGAATTCAAGTTTAAACGGTAATAAAAAAATGTACTTCTACCCGATTTTCAGAAACAAATGGATAAAATAAATTTAAAAAAAAATCTATCCAGACAATACTCCCAGTTAGAAAAAGAAAATAACTTGAGTAAAAGAAAGTAACTTAGTAAGATATATTAATTTAACAACTATATTATTATTATACAAGTATTCTTGATTATACATTTGTTACCTCTCCTTTGTATCAAATCCAGAACGCGTTACTAACGTGTTACTAGCAGAGGTTTTCCCAGAGGGGTAGGCAGAGACAATTGGTCTCCGCTTACTACGGTCCTAACTCACCTCTTTTGCTTCGTCTACGTTTATCAATAGCTATATGCATGCTCGTCAATTCCTAGTATTTTTCACATGTCCCTTTTTCAAAATATCACGAATTTGGTCGATAAATGTTCGCTGTGGACAACCTCTTCCGATATGTAGAAATGTTCAGACATTCTCTCTATAAATTTCTTTCGTGAGTCTTTTGTCATCTATCCTCTCTACGTGGCAAAACTTCAACTTGAAGATTTTAATGACAGACTGACAATAGACAGATAAAACCAGGTCAACTGAGGAGGCAAACACAAATGTCTTATTTTATCTTGTAGTATTGTGGAGGGACGTGTGTCATATGTCCCTCCGACACAAAGGGAGGATCCTCCGACCAGGCGAGATGATCATGCCTGGCGGGCCACGGCTCAAAGGTTGATGTTGGGATGTTGTATATATGCTAATTGCCACGCGAACCTATATATCGCGATACAGGATTAGAGTTGCATTGTAGTTCATTCATACGTTTCGTTCATACTTCGTAGTTCAATGTATCTTCGCTAGATGGCGCTGTTGTATAATTATCTTTTGTGCTGTAATGTGGAAGTCGCCACGGTATCATATAAAGAAACCCTTTACATATTATTTACTTTACCTTACATTTCTTTATAATGTTAATTTCTATGATAACAGTAATATGATGAACATAAAATCGTTTAAGCTAATCTATGGTAACCATTCATTATATATAATATAACATCCGAAGTACTAAAGGTTCATTCACACTGGGGATTTAGTAATGAGATGAAAGGCGTTCCAATTAAGCGTAAAGTTACATGTATTTTTTTAAGGTTTGGCCTCTCTGTAGCGTAAATAATTGAGACAGCGTACTCGTACATAATAACCGTTGTTTTTTCCCAGTGATTAGAACTATTAACTTCTTAATTAGTTTAACCAAACACAATGTAACTCAACGATTTGTAGAATAGTAACAGAGTCAAAGTTTCATTGGAAGATACACGGGGTTCTCTACTGAGTTTGTAACATAGAGGTGACACTTTTGATAAGGCTTACAGATCACACTTGCCTTCCGACATTTAAATAAGCATATTACGACCGGTATTACTAGTGCTGGGTATTGTTACTGAGTAAATAATAACATCTTTATTTTTTACAGATATTAAAAAATATTGGCGAGTGTCGCGATTTACAGTGAAATTGATACTCGTTACTCACTAGCAAATCGTCAGTGTGATAATGTCCTATATCATGAACAAGTTAACCGTTCACTGCATACCGATCTTATTAAATCCTTTGTTGTAAAGGGGTCGGTAAGACCCAGCTGCCAAACTATCCTTTCTGATATATGGCGGAATTAATACCCACTTACACTTAAGACTTCTCCGGATCCTATTGTTACGGAAATTTCAAGAAGGGACAATATGGACGCTTTGGGTTGGCGTCTTAAGTGTGTGCGATTATCGGGATGTCTTACATGATTTCCCATTTGTGATTTAGGTATATACTCACTCGTTGGTTATACGCGGATGGTTATACGCTTACCTGAAACAAATATATTAATTTTAGTACATTTATTCATTTAGTTTCATTCTTTAAAAAAAACAGTTCTATCACTTATTACATTGTGCCTTTGATTAGAGAACTGGAAGTAGGTACTACCGTTGAAAAATTGCCGACTTCTTTTACACAGTAAACATGTGCCGAAGTAAACTTAAAACAATCAGTGAGCGGAGTAAGTTTAAGGTTTCTGAAGTTATAAGTTTCAAATTAAAACGCGCTAAGTACAACACAGGAAACAAGATCATCCTACAAACAAACCGATAATAATCATGTATTAGTTACACTAAAATCTATAACATGCAATAAATCGCTCTCATAATATCGTCGTAATATCCGCAAATATCTACACTACCTCATATACGATTCATTAATCCGTCTGAAGCT
This sequence comes from Hypercompe scribonia, assembly GCA_949316085.1. NCBI lineage: Eukaryota > Metazoa > Arthropoda > Insecta > Lepidoptera > Erebidae > Hypercompe > Hypercompe scribonia. The sequence goes on along the minus strand of OX438972.1, from coordinate 4,028,456 downwards.
TAATTTCTGAACCAATAATATCTTGAGAATTAATACCTATACGTGTTTTAGTTTCGCACGGAACGGGTCGAATATACCGTTGTGGTGTGTTAAAGGTTACGGGCGGATTTAGGAAAATCGGAAGCAATAAATGTGAATTTATAAGCATATTTGGATAGAGTGTTATATTACTCTTACATTTATGACTAGTAAACATATACTTAGATTTTTTTTTAAGAGTCTGCCATAGTGACTCTGCTCTGCTTGATGGAAAGCATGAATAGAATTAAAGAATTGTGGTCACCATACTCGTTCCGAATTCAGACTATGGTGGCCTAGTGATATGATTTTTCACTCCTCACTTTAGGACTTAAAAGGCATGACAGTCATCGCGGCAGTGTAATGCTTACACACCACCACGATAACTGTCACCCCTACATCAATGCCTTCCTACTCAAGCACGGATTCTGTCGCTTTAGGTTAATTTTCCGTGAAAAAGAATAACGAAAGTACAAGCCTTTTTAAAAATCAATAAATTTTAAGTATCATTTTACCTATTCACCATTAACTTAAGTAAATAAAAATAATACGCCATATTTTCTCACATTTCAAAAAGTATGTTACCATAAAATAAGTTTCTTGAACCCGTAAAAATTGAGACTTTATTAGAACAGTTTTTACGACGCGTCACCTAACCGATGATGTTAGCCGCACAAATCGAATCGCGTGCCGAAGTTTATGAGTCACATTAAATTCGACACCTCATGCTCTTGGGAGGGTTTTAGTATTAACCTTTAGTTAAGAAATTAAGGTAACCATGGCGCTATATTAATTATTAAAAATTCTCTTCGCTTATCGAATTTCGACACTTCTACATCCTTTGCTTTTCTTATTCAGTAATCGACCTGTCATTATTCAAATTTCACTTCACACCATGTGTATAGTCTTCTGTGGTGCTATTTTCCACAAATATGTAACATTTATCAAGTATTCAGAGTTAGACAAAGAAGTATTCTTTTAAAACCTTACTTTACACGATTATTTTTCTTCTGCAGAAATAAACAGCACCATTGGCAATATTTAAAACTAAATTAATCAAAATTTAAACTTAACCTATCTAAAATATTACAAGTGGCTTTTTGAATATTTTGAGATAAGTTAAAACAATGTGACTACATGATCATCATTATTATGCATAAATATTTCTTGGAAAGTACTGGTGAAAGTGTTAAGACCACACTCATGCCAATTCGTGCGCAGAAATCTAATGAACTGTAAGTCGTTACGAATAATGTCTAAATTCTACACTGAAAAATGATCTGAAAATAATATTCTCTAACTCAATATTTATGTGAACGATAAAAATAATCTCATTTAACGTCCAGATAAACAGATATGACATGAAAACAACAACCTAACAAGCCAGTATCATTTTGTTTACGGTTCAAAATGACGGCCGTGACTGCTGACTCCCAAAACAGTAACTTATTTAAACGAAAAACTAAAAAATGTCTTAAGAACATCTGCACCACCAAAACCTTGAAGAAAAGAATACCTATTACTGAATGGCTACCAAAATATAAAAGAGAGTATATTATTCAAGACATTATTGCTGGTGTTACAGTGGGATTAACCGCTATACCTCAAGGTATGGCATACGCAGTCATCGCTGGACTACCTCCTGAATACGGCTTATATGCATCCCTAACGTCTGGAATTATCTATGTAATTTTTGGAAGTTGCTACAATATAACTGTGGGCCCAACCGCCATCGTGTCAACACTAACCACAAGATACGTAGCCGGCTATTCGCCTGACTTTGCCATTCTCGTTTCTTTTCTATCAGGAGTGTTAATACTACTGCTCGGCGTTTTAAATCTCGGATTTTTAGTCGAATTTATATCAATGCCAGTGATAAACGGTTTCACAAACGCTGCTGCACTGCAAATTGCTGCTTCACAATTGAAATCGTTCTTTGGACTACAAGGATCTTCAGGAAATTATTTTGCGGAATCGGTATATAATTCCTTTAACAATGTGTCGACAGCTAAACTGTGGGAACCTATATTGGGCTCAAGTACTATAATAATGTTATTATTGTTGAAGAAAATGGGGCAAGGTTGTAAGCGAACTGACGGCTTTATCAAACAGGCGAGATGGTTCATATCCTTGTCGAGAAATGCTGTTGTCGTAGTTGTAGGCATGATCATTGCTTATACTATAAAACTTATTAATGACTCCGAGCCTTTAATTCTAATAGGTGATATTGGTCACGGACTTCCACAATTCGGATGGCCACCATTCAGCACCGTAGTTGGAAATCAAACATACAGTTTTACTGAAATGGTGCAAACTATGGGAATACAATCTGCTGTACTGCCTTTTGTGGCGATTATTGAGACAGTAGCAATAGCAAAGGCTTTTGCTGAAGGTGGTAGAATTGATGCTACACAAGAGATGATTGCCGTTGGACTCTGTAATATTATTGGATCTTTTGGTAGAAGTATGCCAATTACTGGATCTTTTACAAGAACTGCTTTGAATCATATTTCTGGAGTAAAGACCCCAGCTGGTGGAGTAACTAAAGTTTTATTGCTTGTTGTTGCTTTAACATATTTAACTTCAACTTTTTATTATATACCAAAAGCATCTTTGGCTGGCCTGATTATCACTGCCATGTTTTCCATGATGGACTTTTCAATTGTAAGTAGTTTATGGAAAAACAGTGTTAAGGAGTTTTTATTGTGGCAAATAACTACGATTGTGTGTTTATTTCTTGGATTAGAATATGGAATTTTGATTGGAGTTTTAGCTGAAGCTTTACTATTGTTGTATAACGTTTCGAGGCCTTCCTTAAAAGTAGAATTATTGCAAGCGTTAAAAGGTGATATTTTGGTTGTCAATTTGTGTGAAAATGTATCTTATTGCGCAGCAGAATACGTTCGTCAAAAAGTAATGAGGGCTACTTCATATACACTAACTAATGTCCCGATAGTATTAAATGGTATTAATTTAAAGATGTTAGATTTTACTGCTGCTAGTAACTTGATGTCTATAATTAAGGATCTAGATAAAACCCATCATATAATTTTGTTAAATTTTAACGGGGACTTAAAAAAGTTATGTCTAAGTATTGATTCACAGTTTGAAAGTAAATTTATGTATGCATCTAATCCACTAGAATTGACTGAAATATTTACTAAAGATGTATGAATACACAATTTTATAATACAGAAGTTGGCTTTTCTCACTTTTATATATAAATACTCTCCATAGAGTACTGGTGAATTGTAAAGATTACGTAAAATAGAAACTGTATCTACAAGTAAGTACAGATAAAATGTTATCAAGACCTCAAATGATCACCAAGGTTGGCACAAAATATACGCCCGATATAATTTTTATTATTAAAATGATATTAAAAATTAAAACCAAATTCCAGATATTTATAATCGTGATTATCTTGATTGATTATCAAAGATGTAGTTTTTAAAAATTGAAATTCGATTTGATAGTACAGACTTCTGTAGATGGAGAATCAGAAAACGGATAATGTCTTAAGAGTGCTAAATTGTAAAAGTATTTTTTGAGATTCCAAATAAGTTTATAAGTTTCTAAAAGGTAAACAGTTTACACGTTGGTAAACATTTGTCCAATAAATAGTAACGGCCAAGGATCATTTTTGTGGAATTAATTGGAATAATACTGTTCTTTTTTTTCTTTAGTAAGTCGATATATTTGTTATATTACTCAAAGTAGTTTAATCTGATCATGATAACAACGAGAAGTGTATATTTTGTGATTAAAGGGATCGATCGATTGTAAGTTCTCAAAACGATATAAACGTCAATGTTAAATATATCATTTAAACTCTATATTTGAATATTGATAATGTTCTCCTCTAGCCGATTTCAGCCAGACCAGCCAACTAGACTGAAGATATACATAGAGTACACAAGTGTGTGTGCAAACACAGGTGTATGTTCACTCACTGTTCTGTTCCTTCACTCTCACAATCTGATGAGACAGTTATCCGATAGGACTGAGGAGAGATCAAGTGCAGGACCTGCGGATTTACGTGCTCAAGGCATGAGGGTTCAGACCCAAATGTCCAAACTTGGAGCTGTTATTAAATATTTCTGTAACCAGAAAATCACAATAATATTTTTTGACCGGACCCAGGAATCGACACAGAGACCTCATACGCTAACCGCTAGACCAACGAGACATTTGAATATTATTTCAGCCTTGGAAGTATTAAGTCAAGAGTTGTCATATTGAGCAACTGCTGTGATGTGTTGACATCAAGTATGACTGTGTCAATTTATAGTATCTATAGAGCTCTTATCTTTATACTATCATATAAACATAGATCTATGATTATCGAGGGAACCTTACGCCTATCAGTGGATGCTCTGTGGTTGAAACTAATTTTAGCCCTCAACTATACTTTACCGTTAACGTGTCAACTCAGATGACAATCTTTCTTTGTTGAAAATTAGGTCGAATGTTGTAAGAGTAGTTATTTATTATGTATGTAGATAATCATCATTTTATAAATATATATGAGTACGATAATTAAATACAGAATTTGTAAATTTTTTCTCACAAATCGTTATAAATTTGAAAGGAAAAAAAAATAATGTGTCCCATATTACAACATTGTTAGTGCTCTTGCCCACATTTTTGCCTTTAGCATACCACTACAAGTGATGGCTTGTTATTTACTTGAATACAAACCTTATAATGTTAGCTGTAAGTCCTCCATATTATAAGTAAATAAATAAATGAAATGCTTAAAAGCACTTTCAGGATAATTTTAAAAATTAAAGTAAATAAAATATAATGAGATTCTCATAAACACATCCAAATATCTTCGCAAAATCTAAAGTTATTCATACTTTTTTGCAATATTTTAGACATTTGGCATAAAACGCCATCTAGTCCAAGCTCCGCTTGAGTTTGTGCTACGCGTACTTGACAACTGATGTTAACACATTTTTTATTTGTAAATACATACATATTGTACATAGAAAACACTCTAATTGAAACAAATATTTGCAGATCACACAAACATTTGGTCCGACCCGGGCATCGAACCCAAGATCTGGAGCACAGCAGATACATACTCACTGTCAATTCCACATTATCAATTATGCGATTTTTTTCTAATTAATTCATGTATGTGTGCAATATAGGTGTTGTTTGTTTACTCAATAAAAACTTCATCTCACCAATCAGAATTCTCCAAAAAAAACTAGAAACTTAACCGTAAAAATATGTACTTTTTATAATAATGACGAAAGTATATAAATAGCTTTAAGTACAACAGTAAAATATACATTACATTTAACGACCTCTCCTAAAACTCATATAAAAGACCCTTATGTTAACAGCTTTAAAATATGGGGTCACACATGTCATGCATGTAATCTTTTTGCTACTATTTTTAAATAAGATTAACAAATAAACACAACAGGTGAACACAATACATGTATGTCATTAAACACGGAAATGATACAATCCCATACGTCGTGTCTTTATATTTCAAAAGGCATACAAGTTCACATGACCGATAAAGGTTATCTATTCATCAAATCGATAAACTTCCTTGTTAACTGCAATCATTTTATTCAATGCAGCCTTTGAATCAACACGGCTGTAGAAATGACTATAGTCAACGAACCTTCCCGAGGCGGCAATGTGTATAAAGAGAAAACAAAAAAATGTCTCCGGAACACCTTTAGCACTAAAACTTTACATAAAAGATTACCCATCACTAAATGGCTCCCGAAATACAAAATTGGATACATTATTCAAGACATCATCGCTGGAATCACGGTGGGACTCACTGCAATACCGCAAGGTATAGCATACGCTGTCATTGCTGGACTATCTCCTGAATATGGATTGTATGCTTCCCTGACGTCTGGAATAGTCTACGTGTTGTTTGGAAGCTGCTACAATGTGACTGTGGGACCTACTGCTATTCTTGCCGCCATGATATCAAGATACGTCAGTGATTATTCACCCGACTTCGCAATTCTAGCTGCTTTCTTAGCCGGAGTATTTATATTACTACTTGGTGTTCTGAACCTTGGATTCTTAGTGGAGTTCATCTCTATGCCAGTGATTAGTGGATTTACAAATGCTGCTGCTCTTCAAATCGCCGCTGCACAATTGAAATCATTTTTTGGACTGCAAGGATCATCTGGAAACGATTTTGGTGAATCATTGTATAATTTTGTAGTCAACATAAAAACAGCTAAACTTTGGGAGCCCATTCTGGCTACAAGTACTATAATCATGCTGATATTGTTAAAGAAAATGGGTGAAGGTTGTAAGCGCACTGATGGAATCATTAAGCAGGTGCGATGGTTTGTATCCTTATCAAGAAATGCTGTTGTTGTGATTGTAGGTATGATCCTTGCATCTAGTTTTAAAGTCATATATGATTCCGAACCTTTTCTTTTAATTGGTGACATAGGTAGTGGACTACCAAAATTTGGATTTCCTCCATTAAGCACCACAGTAGGTAATGAGACATTGAATTTTATTGAAATGGTGCAAATTTTAGGAATACAATCTGTCGTAATACCTTTTGTGGCTATTTTAGAAACTGTAGCAATAGCTAAAGCTTTCGCAGAAGGTGGTCGGATCGATGCTACTCAAGAATTAATTGCAATTGGATTGTGCAATATTATTGGATCTTTTGGTAGGAGCATGCCTATTACAGGATCCTTTACTAGGACTGCGTTGAATCATATTTCTGGAGTAAAGACACCAGCTGGAGGAGTCACTAAAGTATTACTTTTAGTTGTAGCTTTAACTTATTTAACTTCTACGTTTTATTTTATACCGAAGGCTTCTTTGGCCGGCCTTATTATCACCGCTATGTTTTCTATGATGGACTATAAGATATTTATTAGTTTGTGGAATAATAGTATCAAAGAGCTACTGTTATTGTTAGTAACTATGATAATCTGCTTGTTCATGGGGTTAGAATATGGAATTATAGCTGGATTTTTGGCCGAAGCTTTGCTCTTATTATATAGTGTAGCGAGGCCAAGAGTCGATGTTGAAATGATAAAAAATAACAAAGGAGATCTGATGGTTATAAATTTATGCGAAAATATATCTTATTGTGCTGTTGAATATGTTCGTAGGAAAGTTATGAAAGTAACATTTCAAGATTCAAATGTACCAATAGTTTTAAACGGTGTTAACTTAAGAAAATTGGATTTTACCGCTGCAAGTAATTTAATGTCTATGATTCAAGATCTTGATAAAACGCATCATTTAATTTTGTTAAACTTTAATAGTGAGGCAAAGAAAATGTGTGTATATATTGATCCTAAATTTAAAACAAGATTTGTGTATGCGGCTAGTCCGATGGAGCTAACAGATATTTTTCCAAAAGATGTATAAGGGATATCAGTTTTTTTTTCATTTTGTAAGAAAGTCAAGTGAAAATTGTGATAGCAATGCTTTTTTCTTTTTATCAAAACAGGTGACAGGTGAAAGTAATATTAGCCTGTCTAGTACCAAGTAAGAAATATAAGTAATGTGTGAATACTAATCTTTAGTAAATAACCATGGACGTTAAATATTTTAGAATAGAAAACATAGAAAGAATTTTATTTGTTTGTGTAACATTGTAAGTGGAAGTGGGCTGGTCATGTCTTCAGAAGAACCGATGGTCGCTGGAGCCGTAGTGTGAAGGCAGCGGATGGATGCGGATTGCTCAAAACCGGGATTCCTTGGCGCTCCTAGGAGGAGGCCAATTGGATTTTATTTGTAACAAACTTATTTATATATTTTTACATAAAATAGCAAATTATTAATTTTACATATTAACACTTTCACTGATACATACGAGTATGTCTCGTCGCATGTCTTAAGTTACTTTGATATTTTTATATTTCGTCTACAATACAATATATTTAGTTAGTAAAATTACAAAAAATACACAACAGGGCAAGTACATGACGGATTTTGATTCTGAACTTTATCTAAATACTAAATATTATTTCTATATATTTTCTAATTTGAAGATTAAGAAATCGTAATTTATACTTCTGTCATAACATCCTAGTAGCTAAGCTTATAGCAGACGGTGTAGGGGGCACTCGACTTTATCAACAATTTACTCTACGAATGGATGCCCAAACGGACTCCTCAATTGAATAGTTATTTTCAGTCTCTGATTGTTTTTATAAGACCTATCCAACGATACTCCCCGCAATAATATGTAGGAGGCAAAAACATCGTCCTCAATGCACAAAGAGTGAAGGTATCCTATGTAGAATCGACGGCACAGTAGACGAATTGCGGTACCCTACCCAAAAGACATCAAAAACAAATAATATTAATAATATTGATTCTATTGAGTAAATCGTAGTTTATAGTCATGGATGGTCGTCTCATTAATTTTTAATTTAAAGTTAAAAGACCTATGACCTCAATTTATTTTTTGTATTAGTACAGTGTGTGTGTTTCTCGTGAAAGCTCTGAACACCTGCCCAAGAATTCTAATTTCATTTTACCAAGCTACTATTCTTTCCGACTACATTACATACATCTTCACTACATTTTCATAATTTATACATCATGATAAGAACCAATGTTATTTTATCATAATACCTTGAGTTCTCGGCTAAAGTGAAACCAAGGATTATTCTCATGTGATACGTAAATATCAGCTTATGTAGTCTCTATGTGTAAAAGAAAACATTATCTCTCAGTTCCCTCAGCTATCATAAGTCAGTCAAAATTCAAAACTGTCAGGCTTGTAATCAGGATTTCTTGACATACGTCACTATCTCACTCTTGTCACCACGGAATGAGTATATATTATGCTTTTTTTTATTACATTTATATACATATTGATTATATTTTTAAATAAATTGAAAAAAATATATAAAAAATACTAGACCACCGATATCGGGTGCAGAACCCAAGACACTAGTGGTTAGGGCTCCAAAGACAGGAACCTCCTCACTTTACGCGCCGTGTTAAGAAGGACCTTCTGCACGAGCCTCGGCCAAAGCCTCTTAAGGCGTTGGTCCAGGCTCTTGGTTGTCAATCCGTGAACAGATACGACTATCAGAACAATGATCATATACATATTGGTAATTTCGTAAGACAGATCCAAATACTTTATTTGTTTTTCTTTATTTATGTTATTATTCATTGTTTTTTGGCAAAGTATCATCGACTTTAATACGTCTAATTCCTGATGGATTGTATAAACTATAATCCTTAGTCCTCGGCCTTGAAGGAGACGTACTTTATCAAAGCTAAATAGTTTTCCAATCGCTCCATCAATTATAATGACATAAAAATAGCCAAATTTGGTTTTAGAGTCTAAGTTTATGCGTCTAGCCCACAGTAGTTAATGAGTTAAGTAGTGAACGAATGAACGAAACCAAGTTAAGGATATATGTTTTTATATTTCGTGAAAACTAAAACCAATTTTGATTTATTTTAGTGTTCATCACTGTTATTGATAAACTATTATCTTACTATATATACTACATATAGTTACCAAGGAAGGAATTCTAATAACTGTTGTAATGGTAAAAAATCACGAAACATCGTAAGATTTTGGTTTCAACTCTACTATAGTCGTAAATACAGGCGGGTTTTAAACTAATGTGCTTAACCTACCCTTCTTAGAATATATTTTAGTAGTAATATATTTATTAAGCAAGACAACATCATTACAAACAGAAGAAAAACTTGAAGCAAACCCTATTCTAACCTGTCCGTCCAGCGTGGTATAGTAGGCCAAAACCTCCTTGCTAAGGAAAGGCCTATGTCCAACAGTGGACTGTTAAAGGTTGTTGGTGATGTTGATCATATTTATTAATAATAATATATTTATAAACATTGTACTCACATTATACATATTTAAAGTCATACGAGAGCGATTATCTTATCTATCTAAACTACAAACTTGAAAGGAGATAAAATTGAATGTTGAAAAGGTCAAATTTTATCTGCCTGGATATTTCATACTTTAAAACGCATGTAACATTTTGATCTTAGCACGTGTTAAATAAAACATTTGTATAGTTATTTGATTTCTAACAATCATAGTCTCACGGTATTATCATCATTAATTTTTATTTAATTAGAAATTGCTGCATAATTTTTATGCTATATTTAACTACTGCAATATAAAGAAGAAAGATATAACTCCTTAGTTTCCTGGAACCAGGTATTAACTCCAAGACACTCTCTTTATTTGTAAGAGTATATAATATCATATTCTCACTGTTTTGGTGACATTTTGCTATCTAGAAGAGTCAAGTATAAGTAATAGGCAAGTCGCAACGGTAAAATTAACACTGTCTCGATGGCATCCATGTCCTCAATATCTTATCAATAGCCGTAATCATTTCTTCAAATTAGCGAATTAGGTAGTTCCAATTCCAATTTCCCGTTATGGAATGAGCTCCCTGCCGAGGCGTTCCCTGGGAACTACAGTATGGAGTTCTTCAAGAAAGGGGTAAATAGGTTTTTGAAGGGTCAGCAACGCGCACGTGATGCCCTGATGCCGCAGGCGTCCATAGGCTGCGGTAACCGCTTACCATCAGGCGGGCTGTATGCTTATTTACCACCGTCGTGGCATAAAAAAAAAAAGATCCGTTGAATAGTCCTTTAGAATGTATAAAGAACGCACTCTATATGAATGTGGAAACAAGTAAATGTAGATTTTTTTCTGCCTGTCTGCTACTCTGATCAGGCAGTCAGTGAAAAGTGTTGCCAACTTTAGAAAGAGTAATTAAACTTCATTGATTGATTGAGACCGGAGGCCCATTGATGCAGGGGTGACAGTTGTCGTGGTAACTGTGTAAGCCTTACACTGTCACGATGACTGTCATGCCTTTTACGTCCCCAAGCGGGGTGTGAAAAAGCATCTCACTAGGCCGCCATAGTGTGGGTCACCATACTGCATTGTCTGCATTTGCAATGAGTATGGTGATCACAACTTTTGGACTGTATTCATGCTTTCCATCAGGCAGGGTAGAGTCACTTTGGCAGGCTCTTTTGACTTAATTATCATATATATTTTTAAATTTTACTCATTTATTTACAAAGTAGCGAGTAGTGATGCCCACCATACTTATTGCGATTGTGGACTATTCAGTATGGTGACCCACATTATAGTGGCTTAGTGAGATTTTTAAGGGTCCGGGTTCATAGTGTACACACGTGCGCTGCTAGTGTTCCAGGTTTTGATTGTTTGGCATAGGAAGGAAGACCCAAACCATTTGGTTCAAAATAGGGTTGGCGATTCTTTCCAAAAAAGATCGATTTTTAAATCGATTCGATTCGAACTTAAATAAATAGATACACAAAAAATCGAAATAAAAAGAATTGATTTTGCAAAAATCGATCTTTTTCCGATTTAGTTATTGAGTCTATGTTTTCAATACAAATACAAACCCATTTATCGTATCTAAACAGAAATTTATCGTATCGAAACAGAAAAAATTGAACCTCGATTTTATAGCGTGAAATATCAGTTCAAGGGATCGATTCAGTACAAAATATGGATTTAAAAAATCGATTTTTTGGTCTTCAAAATCGATTCTTCGATTAATCGATCTCAGATCGCCATGCCTAGTTCAAAAGCATTTTACATCTAAAATCCACGAATACATTTAGTTATTTTACAACAGACGATCATTTTAAATTTGTTGTTTTGGAAGAGAACCAACGTATTCAAGATCACTTTTATTCATTGGCAGTGTACAGTCGACAGCCTAAATATACTTACTGTGCTTTTAAATGAATTTCGATTTATAATTTCAAATATTAATTATATATGACCAATAAGTCATAATTACATATTCGCTTGGAAATAAAACGACTGAATGACTAAAAGAACGAATTAATTCATCAAACACCTACGACAACTCCTATCGCGTGTTTCTTCTGCTCATCCAAGGTATAACAACAACGTATTTATGCATTTTATTCATGTTTTAATAATAAGTCTGTTGCTAAAATAATTGTAATGAAAAATTTATTAGAATAAACGTTGTTAGCATGTTCCTTTTGTGTCAAATTTAAGCTTTCAAACACCGATAGAAATTTCGGCCTATGAAGTATTTGAAACACGGTTAAAGGGTATTTAAAGCTGCGACTGTACTTTACTGCAGCCTTGACTTTGCCAAAAATGAGAGTCTAGACAAGAAAACGACCCACACTCGTGTATAACTTATTTAAATTATATGAATATTAAGTAAACAGATATGGACGCGTTCTGTATGCTAAATGATTTATGGCAAGCGCAGTGTGTGCAGTTTTGTATGAGTGAATTGTAATGTAGACTTGTTTACGATGTAGATTCACTCTCAAAGTAAAATAAAAAAAAAACATAACAAAATGAATGGTGTCGTGGGACACCAGGTAGGAACGAAGTTCCTTCCGATAATGTGGAATCGACACAATTTGCAAAAAAAATCGTGCTCAATTTTATGTAGGTTTTCTTGATTTTTCTCTTAAATTTTGCTGATTAGTTTTTATTTAAGTACAAGAAAGTATTTAGGAAATTCAGTATTTTAGGAAATAAAATAATAAATTCCTTAAAATAATAAATTCCTTAAAATAAAAAAAACATCGTAATTCAAATTTCAACTGAAATAACAAAAAAATATGTATCTTTATTTTTTTTTGTCAACATTATTATTAATTAAAAATTACATAGAAATAGAAAAAAATAATAAAAATTAACGGTTTTATTCCACGCACTTTTTTCCACAGATTTATTCCACGCACTTTTACCACGGATTTTTTCTTACGGTTTTACTATCACATTTTTTTCAGTTCGGTCCCGCAGCCAAATCCCTATCCCCTCCAAGCCTGCCGTAAGGAACTTCGTTCCAAAAAACATTGTATAGTACATTTTTGTTTGTTGAGTTTCTACGTTTAAGAATAAACGAGATTATAATAGTCAAAAACATAGTAATCAGTGCAATATCAAAAAATAAAATAGGTGAGATGAAAAGTTTCTCCCCCTTGTGTTTCCCTCCACTCCGTAATCGCCGTAATCACCATGCTGCATCGTCCACATTCGCAACGAGGATAGTGACCACCACTCTTGTAGACCATGCTAGACGCCTGACGGAAGCATCAGGCAGAATAGAGTGATTTTAGCAGTTACTATAAAAAAAAATAGCTATTGATGCTACTGATAATAAAGTAACAGTTATTATATATAAAGTCAATTTAAATAGAGTCGGAAGTCAAATTGACGCCTCGGTGGCGCAGTGGTAGCGTATGTGACTGTTGTGTTTGATGTCTCGGGTTCGATTCCCGAACTGCAAATATTTTCTTCGTAGTTTGAGTGTTTTCTATGCATAATTTGCTTATATTTAATATGTATATGTAGTTATATCAGTTGTCTAGTACACGTAGTACAAGCTCTGCTTAGTTTGGGACTAGATGGTGTTTTATCTTAATAATAGTACTGTTAGTATGCACTGCATTATATATGAAGATTTTTAAACAACGATAACGAATAAATTTGCTATTGTCAATGAGCTCACATAGCTAGAAACTACTTTTTTTTAACGTGTAGAAACCCCCCGGGCAGTCACCCCACCGGTGCTTACGGTGGGGTGTCGGAATCAGACCGACTAGAACCACACGGTATGCCACTCTGCGCCTGACGTAGGAGGGATCCGGAAACAGTTGCTATTACGACATCCAGCACATAGCTAATACCTACATAAGCCTCTGCTTCGAAAGAAAGTTTTGACCTACTATGCCATGTTGGCCAGACGGGTTGGTATACACTTTGTTTCAAGTTCACTTCTTGTTTGCAGTGATGTTGGCCTACAAAATTTGTTCCTTTAGTCACTTCTTATGACACCTGTGGGGCGTCAAATGTCAGTGTCAATAGGATTGGTGTCACTCAGTTCTTGATCTGTCACCACATGGATAGTAGTTGCTACATAGGATTCAAACACACCGCCACAAGATAGGCAGTACCGAAATTTCCTGACTCATTACATGCAATCAAATGTAATTATAGCTAGTTTACCAAAATTGAATATTTCAATATTCACCCAACTGTATACACACATAAATGAAACACCCTTAGCCTTATTGATCATTGCAAATTAACGATACCTTGTAAGCGGCTCAAACACCCTGTAATATCGCAGAGGGTCGTCGAATCTAACAAAGCGAGAATATACGTCCTCCCTACCTACGTCACAGTGTCAAACGGGAACAAAGAGGCGCCGGGCGGCAGGCTTGTTTATCGATGACGCGTCAATCACTACTTCCGGTAATGGCGGGGTCCGAAGTTGGATATTATGAAATCGTTTGTACAATACGTGCGTTTCAAGTTGACAGGTTTTTGAAATTAGCGACAAGTTACTAGAGTCGGTTAAATGCAAATGATTGGAATCTCGGACTAACTCTAGTAAATGGAGATGAAAGGACTGGAAAACAAAAGTATCAAAATTGGCAGACATATTACAAAAATACAAATTTCGTTTTCTATATTTCACTTAATTTAACGTTTTCCTTTAAACTCCACTTTTACATGAGATCATTTAAAGTAAGAGTTCAAGATCTTCCTCTTCAAAAATAACTTTAAGGTATGATAAAACACTGGCAACTCTAGTTTTGAAATAATTTCTCTAGTTGGTCAAGAGTGTTCACTAAAAACTTGAATTTCCTGGTGATTAATAAATTTTCTAAACAATACAATGATCAATATAAAATCTAGATTAGATAAAAGTTAATTGTACACATCTTAATACAAAATACAAAGAAGAATATAACAAATTAATAGCTGGATAGAGAAATTGACTGTAGAAAGACGAATTTATGGGTAGGTTTAGTGCAAATAATGTAGAAGAATTCATATGATTCTACATTAAGAGCCTGCCAAAGTGATTCTACTCTGCCTGATGGAAAGCATGAATAGAATCCAAGAGTTGTGGGCACCATGCTCATTGTAAATGCAGATAATGCAGTATGGTGACCCACACTATGGCTGCCTTGTGAGATACTTTTTCACACCCCACTTGGGGGCGTATGACAGTCATTGTGACAGTGTAAGACTTACACAGCTACCACGATAACTGTCACCCCTGCATCAATGGGCCTCCGGTCTCACACTCACCAACGAAACACGACAACACGGATGCTGGCGCTTTAGGTTGGTCTTCTGTGGGAGGGTAGTACTGTCCCGGTCGAGTTGGCCCGCTCGTGCTGAAATTAGCGTGGCTCTACTACCTAGAAATTCAATTCAAAAATACTTTTAGATTCAAATCAAAAGTACATATATAATCGAAGAATGATTAATTTTAATACACAATAATACAAATAAATAAAATCGATGTCATTATAAACACCGAATGCCTATTAAATTATTCACCTATAAACTACTACTAAACATTCTATTTATCTCGTTGACATCACCACATCCAAGATTCCATTCAACTCTACTACCAAACGCTTCAGTTATTTGCAAAAAACATTCGTACACTGTTCGCACAAGTTTATACCTACTTACAACATAAACAGTGTTTACGTAACCTACACACCTGTTTACCCATAGTGTTGGTGCCCTGAAAACCTTCAAAAACACAATAAAACAATAAAATGTCCCTTTGTTTCCGCCATAGACACATCCACATTACGGCCAACCGCCAGTGTGGCGCCGTATTCCGTCGAATGTTACGAGGGCTCAAAACCGAAAGACACCGGCATTTTGATATTAAATAGTGGCAATATATTATTATATGTTGGTACACATCTCGGGAGCCGAGTGGTACGCAGGATTGACAGTCAACATATCACATAAACATGTTGAGTTAGTACAGTATTTGATACCATTTTGAAATCCTCCATAGTTGAGATTCTATTGCAAAGCAGTGTTCTTTTACAAAACATGAAATTGATAGACTATTGTAATTTCCATTAGACTAGAATGAATAGTGACCTACTATGTTTCAATTAAGACTTTTCTAAAATCTCTCTAGGCCAAGGTATTGTTATATTTTTCAGTAAATTATTTTTATAGACGCTTATTTTTATATTTACATAAGTGACTATAATTTTAACACCAATAGGATATCAAACTAAGGCAGAGGAACTTTATAATGCCTTAATTTGTATAGTAAGTTATTTTTAATCTATATTACTTTCTAGCTTATCGAAATATAAAACTGAAGTGAAAAACTCATAAGAAAGCAGGTATGGATTTTAGCAATAATAGAATTGAAATACTTTTACTGCTCTATTAATGAACATATCGTATAAAATTACTTTGAAACACAATTTGCATTTATTCTACAAAATGGAGACCATTTTGGTTCATTGCTCGTTAAAACTCTTAAGGCTACGAGACAAAGAGACTCATTTTTCACTTATAAAAACCCCATGTTGGATATATCATAGAAATTATTAGGGCTATTCACAAGAATATGAGCCTTTGCTCATATTATCCAAGATTGTACGAGTATTCTCTAGGTACTCTGAGCTACTGGCCACTTTAAGTACGAATGAAATCTTCTCGGAGAAGGTTTCCAATTTCAAAATTTCATAGATATGAGTTCGAATGTTCTGAATACGAAATAATTGCATCTTTCATATCTTACAAGCTTTTCTCAAAAGTTTTATTGAATTTCCAATGTTTGTGTGTGTGCTCGGTACGAGTCTTAGAAACTAAATTCGAATCACTTGCTAATGTAAGATTGGGCTCAAGTTTAGTGTGCATATATATTTGCAGTCAATACAATAATATGGATCTATAGATCGATGACCGAAGACGACCATGAATTAATGATAAAATCAGTTTACTAGGTATCTTAGACTCATAAAAATTATTGCATGTTTACAAATTAATAAAAATTCTAAGATGTTTATAAAATTCATTCAATTCCATGGTTAATTAAAATTAAAAACATGGGTAGTTATAAAATAAGATATAAAATTAAAAACACAACTTAGTTTCCAGATCCAGGCATAAGTAGGTTCTTTTTAAACAAACAAAATAAATCTAACATGTTACTCATTTGTTTTCTCACGGTTTATAAAAACTTGCTTTTAAAGAATAAATACATTTATTGACATAGTTATCGGTAACTCATATTATAATTGGATGTATTTTGAAATTAAAGCAAGATAATACACAACAAGCGTGTCCCTGCAGCGATTGCCCTAAAAGGCGTGAGTAAAATTCATGAACGTAATCCAAATTTAAACAATTTAGCACGTATTTACTAAAAAAAATATGTTTTATAATTCTTTTAAAGTATATTACAAATATCTTACAATGCTGATAATTTATTATCTTACTAACAAATTCTATTTTGTTACCAATTACTTTATAATACAATTATAAATATTCAGTGTTTTTGAAAGTGTTCAAAAATACTAATAAACTGAAAAAAATGACAGAAATTAGTAGGAGGGTAAACTCCAAAATAGATAAATATGTTATTAATCTTTCCTACTAAAAAAAATACTTATTTTATTATTTTTGAAATTTCTTATCATTTAATAGTGAAATTTAACAACAATATCTTCGTAAATTTAAAAAATACAACGCTGTTCGCGAAACAAAACGTGACGTCAATATACTCTCGGACGTCTTCTGTCAACAAGTTATTTAGTGGGTTAAATTACTAAAATTTATTTGCTTGAATATGGTACAGAAAGTTCTGAATAAATGGACAAAATTTTGTTATATGTTTTTATTTGTATATTTTGTACCATATACTGAGAATATTTTTTCAAACTTTTCGTAAAACAGGTTATATTTTGGTCGAGGTTTGTAAACAAAACAAGTATGTACCGCTAAGTAAAAAATACTCTCATGTATATTTTATCACTTTTTTATGTTAAAATTTTTGTCATATCAGTATACTCATAAATAGTATACACTTTGTCAGGTGCAGTGTTATTGTCGCACAGAGTAACGACACAGTGTTTATGATATTTTTCTTTCACTTTGTCATGGTAATAAGTTAATTGGCAAAAATAACTCAATAACTTTGTGAACCAAACACTTCGTTGTTGACATGAGTGTAGACTGTCGTCACAGAAAAAGCAAGCCAAAATGGCCGCGTTTCAAGCGTTACAAAAGTATTCTGATTTTGATACTTTTTTTTTAACTTAGTGGTTTATATTTCAGAAGTGTTATATTTACTTCTGGTAGTATAACATCTATGTTAGTAGAGAAAACGACAATAATAATAGAAAAAAACGTATTGAATACATTGAAAGAAGTTTTATTATAACACATTTTCTAGTTAAACAAATTTTATTGAAATATCATTTAAGAGTTATTTATACATAAACAATAAAAAAACTAAAATGTTGTCTTGCCATGGTGTCGGTTTATCGTGACGGTGCGCGCACGCATCATAAAAATTTACTTTAAGTATAACTTCAACAATACTTGCATATTCTTTATTCTAAATGTCATTTGTTTTTATTAGATTGATTTATTTACAATTCTTATTTTCTTATTTATCTTTCTATTTCTATATTATACATATTATAACATGTTTTGTATTATTATTGGTATGAATATAAATAGATTTTAAGAATCTTTACATAACTATACTTCATCATCATCATCATCATCTCAGCCAAAATACGTCCACTGCTGGATATAGGCCTTCTCCAAGGTTCTCCACAACAATACAAACAAAAAAAAACAGTACAACAATAGGGGGCCTCATTGCAGTCTGCGATCTCTTCCAGGCAACCTTAAGATGTAGTAATATGTAGTTTATGGTGCATATTTACAATTTACGTATAATAATTAACATTCTATGGCATAATTAATTATATTAAATTTTAGTCACATAATTTGCACGTCTACAATTGGGCAAAGCATGTGAAAACCATAAATCCATTAACACCATGTTACGACAAATACATCGTCTTTATCTTGCTTACATTTTATGAGGGTAAGAACAGTTTCGCCTGTTCAAAGTGGAGTTGATGTATGACAGATATGGCGGCAATTTTAATATTCCCCAGTTTTCATCAAAAAAGTTCTGATGTTGTTATGACAATGTCAATAGTTGTGCAGGTTCGAACTTCATGTGTTTTAAATTTAAAACATTTACATTTGGTTTTTGCTTCTTGTATATAGAGAAAAAATTGCTCTCCAAATAAGGAGATCGTAATGATAAAATGTCTCCATGCGTATTGTGGTAGTGACACTAAATATAGTGTCCATTCAATGGGTGTAGTAAGAGACAACTAAAGGAGCAAAGTACACTGAACAGCATCACAGCAAAGGGAAGGAAACCTTGAAACAAATCCTATACAAACCTGTCTTGCCAGTTTGGTAAAGTGAGGTAAAGGTAAAATAGACAAAAATCTTCTAAGAAGATGCCTATGTTCAGTAGTGGACTATTTGAGGTTGTTGATGATGATAATGATGATGATGATGCAAGAATAGTTTAACAACAGTTTTCTATTTGGTTGTAGTTTTATTCCGGTCAAACCTGGAATATATGCATTGAAAATTTTCTTTGCCACGATCACACGATCAGATAAACGATACCGTTGTCGAAGATCATAATACCTTAGATTAACTTATTTAAACATTACCGCGTAATTTACCTTGAACTTCTTAAACATGCTGTGGTGGCAATATGAATACTGGAAATTTGTTACTTACAAGGACAACGTACACGCGTAACAAGGATTGCGTAGAGTCACGAAAAATTAACAAAACCTAGATCTGGACACTGAACGCAAAGATAAATGACTTCTATGTACCTTTTCAAACATACTTAGACAGTAAAGACATAAAAAAAATATTATTTATATGTCTACAATTGCTTATATCTATGTATCTATAATTTGTTCTAGAATGTTTTTATCTACATCAAACTTTAGCATGCCGTTTGTTTCTTGATATAAATGGTGCTCAATTAATACAGCCCTGTGTAGTTCGAAGGTCTACATCCAAATATATCCTCGACCTTGAGATGCTATTGATTTTTTCCAACACTGCAGACTCCACGTCGCGGCGGTAACCACTTTCAGTTTCTACTGAACGTATTATGTAACTTGGAAAGATCTTACTTGTACGGTTTCGAAGGGGAAATCTATGGTTTTCTGAGTAACTATAATTTGTGGTGTCAAGTAACTTCATTTTCCTTAGTACATATAGAACAATGACATTAAAAAGGGACAAAAAACTCTACTTGCCTATCTACTCGGTTTGGATGTAACTGGCACACCATTTTGGTAGATTTTGTTTCATAGATAGCATAATCCTTGAAGAAGAACTCAGCTTGCTTTATGTAGCAAAGATAAAAATTGCATAAGACAAAATATTTAAAGAAAATTTTGAATGGAAAATATTCTTGGCAAATCAAGCTGAGAGCACGAACTTTAAAGAGATAAGAGTATATTGTAACACTGTAGTCTGAATGTAGACATCCCCATAGGTGCTGCGAAACAAGATAATACGACTATCACCAAACAAAAAATCGTTTCAATGAAACTTACATTTTTTTTCGTAAATATGCACATTTTATATAAACCTATCAAACTATTTTTTATATATATTTCCGTGATAAAGTCTTTTGGGAATTTTCCTTCGAGCCACCGATTTTCGGTCTCATATTTATTTACATAATTCCTATTTTAATTCAAATAACCTGCATTAAAACCTTCCATACAAAGGTTTTATGGCTGGAATCTTCCGGGACCGATCCGGACCGGTCGTCGACAGGAAGGCATTAAGTGGCGGTAATCTCTGGCTTTTTGTGCGGTTTTAATGAACCATTTTGAATAACAAAGTAGTTACTTAACAATAATTGTGTCTATACTCGTTTTATATGTATACTAGCACCCCGCTCCTGCTTCGCACGGATACAATCGTTCTACCCAAGCATTTTAATCCTCAGATATCTTCTATTCATTATAATGGTATGCTGTGAAAAGTATTTTTAGTCTACATTAAATCCACAGCATCAAATCAAAATTAAATCGGTTCAACGGATCAACGAAACAGCCATTGCAACTCAAGTGTCATAAGTATGATTTTGTCTTTTGAAACCTCCCTCCCTTACATTAAGTAGAGGTGTGATTTGGTCTCCTGCAACCTCACTCACTTGGTGAAAAGCAGTGAAAGAATTGCCTTACCGAACCGGTTCCTTTTATCTATTACCGAATATTCAGTATCGTCAGTCCATTGCAGTTCACAGATGGACATAGGCCTCTCCAATTACAAGTCACTTAGGAATCATCAACAGCCTTTAATAGCCCCTACTGATGGACATAGGCCTCTCCAATTGTAAGTCAGTTGGAAATAGCAACACTCTTTAACAGTCCACTGCTGGACATAGGCCTCCTTAGAAAGGAGGTTTTGGCCTACTACGCCACGCTGGCCAAACATGTTGGTACAGGGTTTGTGTCAAGCTTTCCTTCTCTTCGAAGTGCTGTTGTCCTGCATGCTTTGTTCCCTTAGTCGCCTCTCACGACACCTACAAGATAAATAGGAGTGGTAGCACTCCGTATTCTTAATCTGTCACCACACGGACACTTTCACTTGGGATTGCCATTGTTATATTTAACTGCCTCGGTGGCGCAGCGGTAGTGAACGTGACTACTGTGCTTGAGGTCTGGGGTTCGATTCCGGGTCGGACAAAATGTTTGTATGATCTGCAAATATCTGTTTCGAAGTTTGAGTGTTTTCTATGTTTAATATGTATGTATTTATAAAAAAAAGTATCTAAGTATCCTATCAGTCGGTCCAGTTATCATAGCACAATCTCTGCTTAGTTTGATAGTAGATGACGTTGTGTGCCAAATGTCCGAAATATATTCTAATTATCTTTTTTAAAAAAAAAACACAGATGATAATCTGTACAGTCCTTTACTGATGTTAACTAATTGTATGTTGATATTGAAAGTATACTGTAAATAATTTCCAGGTGGAAAGTCAGTAAAACCCCGTTGCGATGACGTGTACTGGCGTTACATCCGATGAAAAATACTGTCGGGTGCATTTCCGGTTGCGCTCCGATAATGGGTTTACCTTGCATTTTATGGCATTTTGTATTCATATCGATTTTGGCTCTATGGCTTTTTACAGTGCTACATTTTTGGCAATGTTTTTATCTTACGCGTTTTGACTGAACTAAAAATGATTTCGCACAACATTCCGCTAAAAAATAAAGTGTATTTTCTAAAAAAAGTTAGTATATAACACTATCAATCGTTTGGCTCTGATTATTTGGGATCAGACTGCCATGTGTGAGGTATAGCTAGGAGGTGTTAAGCTACAGTTTTAGATTTGAGCGCCCAACGATCGCTAATGAATCCTGGTACCTCAGTAGTCCATCTGCCGGTAATTGTTATACGTGTCATAACCTTAAGAACGATGAATGTATGTTACAGAACCGTTTTTGAAACCTGCGATACAAGTGTTAGATTAAATAACATTCAATTAAGTACTCCTTTTATTTGTTTTGTTTTGTATAGTAAAAAAGATTTTAATAATTTCTAAGTGGCTGAATATTAGCTAGAAAAACAATACCCTCGTTTTAGTAATTTATAATTATTTAGGCGTTTAAAGGTCTAACACAGTACAGCCTGACGCCAGGTCTTACTTGTTCCTTTTCTGCGTAGGTAAAAACCAGTGTCCTCTTAAACTTAGAGAACGCTTTGTTCAGTTGACAAGGATGTACAGATTCTTCTATTTTTTTTTATTTTGTCCCGTTAGTTTATAATAACAACAAGCAACACAATATATTTAATAAAACTATGAATATTAGATTCCGAGATTATAAGAGACGTCTTTATGTGACCTGGACACATTGTTCTCTAGTATATTATAACGTTATTATACGTTATAATATACCTTTTCAGTTGTTTTTTTGAGTTTCTCATAAACAATTCCTATTGTAATATTGCAATCATGTCTGGATTTATGTCAGTGATCTGAATATTGCTAGATGTCAGCTCTAATTACTTTTCGAAGAATCTGCTTCTTCAGTTAAATTCTCTGCCGTTAAGTGAGGTGGTAAATCATCTGCGGCGCCATTTCGTCGTGATGCCACGCCATTTTTTATGCACCCTGTCGATGCACACATCGAACTTGATCCCGAATAATGTTAGAGGGTTGAAATTGGTATTTTATGGACGGAGGAAGCGAGTTATATTGCATAGAAAATTGGTACACTATCAACGTTTTCGAAAATAACTTTTCCATATAGTACATAACATATTACAAGACTGTAATGATTTATAATATAATGGAGTATGGTTAAATTTTTCTAACAAACTTACGATATGATACTAAGCAGGTGCTTTATCTGGAGAAATTTAAAGGGGAAGTCCAGAAGATGACGTCTTTTGGCTGAGACGGATGAATCAATGAATGAGTGAGGTGCTCTATATACACTCAGCAATAAAAGTAGTGGTGTCAGTTTCAATTTGGTGCAGAAAAGCGGACGAAATAATAATAATAACTCAAGATATTTTATCCATGGCTACCTGATTCTTAATTACGCCTGTACTATGATAGTCAAACTGCCGATGCAAATACCTATAACTCCTATATGTTATGAATAAACTAAACTCAGACACACAAGAAAAGACGGTACTTCATCATCATCACTCTTAACAGCCCTTCATACTATACAACACATACTAATCGCAGACTGCGATAAGGACGCCCATTGTAACACTGTTTTTTTGTTTGTATTCCACATTGTACGTTTCCTACTTATGGTGTGCAATAAAGAGTAACTATCTATCTATCTATCTATACGAGAGTGGTGACACATTGTATGCTTAATCCAGTACCACACGGTTCGTACTTGTGGTGACTTCCACTTACAGTGCAATTAAAAGATAAACTACAGCACCATCTACCAAAACCACACCGAACTACGGAGTAACTGACAATCCTGTATCGCGATATAGCAATTCTCGTGTGAAATTCTCGTGTTTCTCTTCCAACATTAATCATTGGCTTGCGGCCCGTCAGTCATGATGACAACGATTGGTCGGAGGATCCTTTTGTGTTGCAGGGACACACCTGCCTTGCATGTACTTAACACACAATTATTCGTTCTGGTTGAAAATCAAGACCACGATCTCAGTCTTAGCAGACAGAATCGTTAACTAGACCAATAACGGTTCAGGCAAAATTATATCTTGTGATTGATGTAAAAGCTGACCCTCTGACAGGCGCATACATAAACACCTGCACACACAAACATAAATATGCTTGCCTACCCATGCACCCTCGCATACAAAAAAATAAATAAAATATTTACATTCTTAGTCACGCCTATAGAAGATACTCAAATCAAACATATTCAGCAAAAAAAGTTAATAACTGTTTCTTATGTTACTGTTGACCATTGTTTATTACAGGACATGATAATCCATGGGGAAACGACAACATCTCGGCGCCAGCGAGGCGAGCAATTTCGCGAGTGCCTCGCTCTGTTCCGCCTTGAGTTATTGGCTGCCTCGTCGATAAGTTAAGTTATCGACCATTATAACAAACACTTCATAAATTGCTTACATGTGTATGTCGTGTCTAATTCTCGATCAATGTTGTCACATGTAATTTTTTTTGGCATTTGACAGAAATTAGTGGAGCAAATAGTTTCTGTGGTTTTTGTATTCGCTGTGAACGTTATATTTTAAAGCAATTTTTGAATGTAGCACTATGATGTATTTGAAACTGATCGTGTATTTCCCTCAATTATTATATGCTAATAAATATGTACAGGTTGCTGTGGAGAGCCTTGGGGATGACCTGTGTTCCGGAATGTACGTTCTTCGGCTGAGTTGATAATAAATGAATAGCATATAAATATAGCGAGGAAAAAAGGAAAATGCTATCCATCTGGAGAATCGATATTCAGTTACTAGATGATTTAATATACTAAAAGATATACAACACTAAACGAAAATATTTTAGAAATGGTTTAGTTAAAGATACAACAGAATCGTTCACTGTACTTACATAATTATCTTAATGGCCGTCTATTTACCATATTTACCGTATATTTATGGTATGGTTAAATCTCTTTTATTACTCAAATAGCATCGGCGCAGCAACCCTTTCAAGATACGCCATAAAGCATTCAGATCGACAAAAGCGGGGACTTAATTCGCATGCGCGCTTCGGATGTCCGGTGACCGGATGAACAATGTAAAGGCTACAGTATAACCGCAAGGAAATATTATATAAAAATTCAATTTAAGAACGCTGTATTGTTGCCATGTTCAAAATTGGAATTATAGATATTAAAACTAAAGAAGTAATACTTTCGACCGTTAGGATTAAATTCTAGAAAGGATCAGATTCTGTCAGTCGTTTTTGGATAGCAACTACGAACTGAACACTCTATTACCTGCGACAATAGGTCTATATCAAAAGACTGCATGGTATTTGGTTACTTAATCACTTACGTGTCCTTCCATATAATTCAGATGGCACTGTCACTTTTAACCGTAGTGTTAAGAGGAACACAGGCATTCGAGAGAAGACAAATAGGTTTCGCAGGAGAAATTTCGAAATCCCCGACAAACATTGGTGTTTTCAGGTGGCAGCTGAACCCTTAAAATCCTTGAACCCTTAAAATCCCTATAAGCTTTTATCGCTATAGTGGAGTAACGATAATAACGCTTATAAAATTACCTACGAAAGAATTTTTGCAGAAGAGTCTGTATATATCTTCTTTTTCTTAGAGTATAGGAGATATTAATCCTTGAGCCAAATTGCTGTATATCTAACTTCTATAGTTATTCAAATAAATAAGTAAGAATATAACCACAACAAGGTTCACCTACTGTTGGTACTTTACAACCGGAAATAGACACGGAGCTTTGGGCGGGCGGCGCCCTGCACGCTTCCGGAACACATTTGCATATGTGACGAAATATTCATGCGTGGGCGTCCTGGCAATTTGTCCAAGCATGGCCACGTGTAATTTTAATAAAACGAACGTAGGTATGGTTATGAATAAGTTAAGCCTTTTATAAAAGTCGGTATTTACCAGAAAGAAGCTGTTGCTGTGTGAGGATTATTACCTGGAACAGATAAAAAGAAAATTAGGAGGCTAAAAATTAAACATATAAGAATATATTTAATTATGATTGGTAAGTAATTTAAAATTATGCTTTTTTTCATATGTTAGACACACAACACCGTCTAGCTTCAAACTAAGCACAGTTTGTACTGTGACAGCTAGAAAGTCATTCTTGCAAAATAGAATATTTATACATTTTTTTTTGTAAATACATATATATTATACATAGAATTGAAATAGTAGCCTCACACATCTCATTCACGGCCGTCTAATCCCAAATTAGGCAAAGCTGTGTATTATGATAAACAGACGTCTGATAAACATACTTATATTTTTCTTAATACATACATATTATAAATAATTTAACCTAGACACAACAAATAATCGTGTTCATTACACAACAAATTGTCCTGGGTAGGAATCGAACCTACGAACTCTGGCTAACCAGTCAGGATCACTTACCACTACACCAAAAGATCCGACTTTTATTTATAACTAACTTTTCCCCGCAGCTTTGCTCGCGTGGAATTTGGTCTGCCACATTAAGTTTCGAAACAGATTTTAAATAAATATATTATTTTAATTTTTTTAATTAAAAAGTATCCTATGTTACTTCTATTACCTCAAAGTACATGTGTACAAAATTTCATGATGATCGGTTGAGTAGTTTTCGCTTGAAACCGCAACAAACAAACTTACATTCGCATTTATAATATTAGTAGGGATTTTACATCAAAAATGGAGAGCTAAATTTATGAACTAGGAGTCAAAATGCATCGGGCTCAATTGTCCCCTTATATCATACCATAAAAAGATAAAACAATTGGTCTTAATATATTTATTTACACCACATGTAAAGTGTTTTTTAAATCAACATCTGCATTTAATTTTAAAACATATTCAAATTTACTTTTGCATTAAAAGTAACACTAAGATGGGAGGACTTCACTTTAAGGAACTTATAAAGGGCGAGCCCTTGACAAATCAATTACGACAAATAGTTCCACACTTTTCGAGAAATTTTGAGAAAATAAGAAAGATAACACCAGGTAGTATAGCCATGCTGATTTCAGCATAAACGGGCCGACTCGTCCGGGGCAGTACTACCCTCCCACAGAAGACTAACCTAAAGCGACAACATCCGTGCTGTCGTGTTTCGTTGGTGAGTGCGAGAGACCGGAGGCCCATTGATGCAAGGGTGACAGTTGTCGTAGTAAACATGTGCTATATAATGCTACGATGACTGTCATGTCTTTTGCGTCTCAAAGTGAGGCATAAAAAATCGTAATAGGCCGTCATAGTATGGGTCACCATACTGCATTGGCAGCATTCACAATGAGTATAGTGACTACAACTTTTGGATTCTGTTCATGGTTTCCATCAAGCAGAGTAGAGTCACTTTGGCAGGTTATTAGAATAATAAAAAAAAACACACACAATTATATGATTTACAAATAAAATCCCCAAGCTTATAGAACTAACAGTATTATTATCAGCAAGATGCAAGAAATCGATTTTCACCCTCTAAGATTGTTCACACATTGTTTAGCAAGCCAGCATCCTGTCCATTCGTCAACATCTTCATATCTCTTCCACACCATTAGTCAAGGTGAGATGAGTTCAGGTCTATCAATTATTTATAGCCAGTTTCCTTAAAGAATAAATATTGTGTTCTGATACCGATGTGTCGGTTACAATGTATTGTTATGGGAAATCTCACGTTTGAATTCTATGAGCTTTGAAATAAGAATTTAATTATAATACACATACCGACTTATCAATTTTTTACAATGTTTCTATTTAAACTAAACTTTTTTAATATATTGCGGTGGTAGTTAAGTCTCGGAAAGGAATTGTCTAAAACTACAGGAAGTTGGTCACAAGTGGGTCTATTGTATGGGACTTGTCTTCGGTATTTCGAATAGAAAAGACGTTCCAAAAATAGTGAGGTTAAAGTTTTTAAATGTTTACCCGACATAATAAAAGAAAGATTCGTTATGCATTCGACTGTTCTGCTTACATGTCTGCTAACTCTGCCCGCGTAATGCATTTTAATGAGGTCTTAATCATTAGTTTAATATTTTCAATCAAATAATAGTAGTAATAATAGTCCCAAGCCAAGCAGAGCTTTTACTATGGGTACTAGACAACTGGTATAAACAGATTTATACATTTTTTTTCTAGATACATACATATTATAAATAGAAAACACCCAAACTCCGAAACAAATTGCAGATTATACAAACGTTTGGTCCAACCCGGGCATCAAACCCGAGACCTCAAGCACAACAGTCGTGTACGCTGCCACTACACCACAGAGGCAGTTAAAGTACTAATAATACTTTAAAACAACGTGTTAAACTTTTAGCGTTTAATTTTACGTTACAAGTTATTTTACTACTACGTAACACGATTAAAATAATTCATTTTTAATCAAACTATTGCTGCTCCAGATTGGTCTCATTTAATATTTATAAAAATATTTTGTTTATTTATTTTATTTATATAATTTTACACCCTTTTGACACCGGTAAACTTTATTCCCTGCGGACATTCCATCTCAGTAAACTTTATGATGGTGTACTCCTAGCCGATTTTGGCCATGACGGCCAGTCTCAAAGGACACCCACTAACTACACAGGAGAAATTGTACTGCACAAGTGTGCACTCTCATAATCCGATGCGACGGCTATCCGACACGACCGGGGACAGATTAGGCGCAGCACGGCTTTACATGCTCTCCGAAGCACGGGGGTTAACACCCAGCTCTCAAACTCTGGACTGTTGTTAAACATTTCTATAATCAAAAGAAGTCAAAGACAATTTTTTGATCCGACCAGGTAATCGAAACCGAGACTTCGTGATCGGCAGTCGCATACGAGCTAGACCAACGAGGCAATTAAATCTTATTCTATATTCTACCTCAATTTTCAACGGAAAAACCTAAATTTATAAATAACTAACTGTATCCTACGCGCGCTGCAACGTCAGCAACTAAAATAAATATTAAGGAAAGACATAAAAAAAAAATTCATACCCCCTCAGAAATCTTCGTGGGCTCATGCACAAGAACTTTGCTAAAGATAATCACATGAGCAAATGCATAGTTTACGATTCTATACAGGACAAACAGACGGACAAACAGACGGACAAAGACATAATAATACAGTATTTACAATGAATTATGATTTAGGTGCATTAAAGTGGGATATAATTAGTTTTAAAATGTAATAATCCGACATGTATAATGATATGCACGCTAATATGACAAACAAACCCCCACACCTTTTAAATATAACAATACGAGGGGCAAGTCCTCTGAAAGTGTAACTACAGTAAAGCGAAACGTGTTAACTGAAAATTCGTCGGTTACATCAAAGCTCAATTTCGCTGTCAACGTCACATTACGAATGTATACCATCCACCCTTCCGTTGCATCTGATATACATGGTGTTGAAAAACTCCGAAATGTTCAATATTTTTGAGTAAGTAAGTACCTCTGAGTACACGAATGAATACTTTCATTTTATTATAAAACCCTCGCTTGAGTGATAAATTATTAACAGTATCGTTTATGTAAAAAATAATAATTTAAGATGTCCTAATAACCGTGGCATTTACTTGACTGAGTCCATAAGCGTCACTAAAATACTACCAGTGAAAACTGAGAAATAAATTGACTAAAACAATTAGAATGCCCAAATCAGAGCCTTTACAATGTTAATTAGACTGTTAATATACTTACTTATATCTTTCTAAACCCACACATATACATATTATAGATTAAGTTCAATACAAGACATTAACGTTTTTCATCACTCTATTCTATTTCACTAAAGAAACGTGTCATTAAACCATTTTGTACTTATATGGCACACAAAATTATTTATGACTTTGGTTTAATATGTGTTTAATATAATATAATGGAAATAGCTTTCTAAATCTATTGCTTTAACTATTACCAGGGCACTTACCTTTCCATTGGTCACGAGAATCAAACATGTTTTAATATTTTCGTAATTTTTTTTTCTCTACGAAACGCAAACTCATCATGACATTTGGCATCTGTCAAACCACAAACCCACGACTATTTAGAACATTTGTCAACCACCTGTACACAGGGTCCCAGTTTCCGGTTTAATCGCGTTTTGTACAGTTAATAAACAATGAATTTGTGAACTCGTTAACAAGAAAGCATGGTGGCATGGCGGCATGGTGGCGTGGTGGACGTACACTCCTTTATATTCTGATAAATTATTCAAACATTTACGTGTTACGAGTTTTATTGTAAACTCATGCTTGTAATTTAAAAGGCGTGGAAGTAAACACATTTAGCGGCAATAAACTTGAATTTATTAAACTTAAATTACCAATAAGGGGTCAACTGCTTTGCAATTATCAATAAAATATTAACTAATTGACGTGTAATAAGTGAAATGAGACCACGCGAACTGTACGACCGCATTTTAAACATATATTATGGTGGCAGCAATGTAATATATTTAATTTTCTTGCCAAAACCTTTCTTTTGATACCAAGCATGTAATTATTATCTTAGTTTGTGTGGTGACTTCCACATTACAGCACAAAGAAAAATATACAACAGCGCCATCTAGCGAAGATACATCGAACTACGAAGTATGAACGAAAAGTATGAATGTAATGAGCTACGATGCAACTACTAATCCTGTATCGCGAAATAGAGATTCGGTAATTAGCTCGCCTGGTCAGAGGATCCTCCATTTGTGTCGAAGGGATATGACACTCGTCCCCTCCACAGTTTTTTTTCGAGATTAAAATCTGCGGATTAAAATTTAGATAAAATTTGTGTAGCCGATGTCACCCAAGCCCTTATTACGAATCTATTGACACCTCACACATTATAATCAGTTTAATAGTTTAGGCGCTGTGGTAGAACCTACAAACATATATACATAGACTACCAACATCACAATCCTTCCTTTTGACTTCACCGTAGTCGGGTAAAAAGTAAAATATCGCGGAACGACTAGCAAATGTAGAAATTATTTTATATAAAAGAATATTTTATAGTAGGAAGTAATTAGTCTAAGGTAGTAAAGCCACGCTGATTTCAGTACGAACGGACCAGCTCGACCGAGGCAGTACGAGTAGTACTCTGTCTGTCTGTCTCTCACAGACAGTCAACCTAAAGCGACAACATCCGTGCCTGTCGTATTTCGTTAGTGAGTGTGAGATGAAAGGCCCATTGCTACAGTGGTGACAGTTGTCGAAGTAAGTATGTATGCCTTACACTGCCACGATCACTATCATTTCTTTTACGTCCCCAAGCGGGGCGTGAAAAAGCACCTCCTTAGGTATTTGCAACGAGGATGCTGTTATGCTGTTCACAACTCTTAGATTCTATTGCTTTCCATCAGACAGAGTAGAGTCACTTTGGTAGGATCTTAGAGAAAAAAAAATAAGACGTCACAATTACAAATATTACACAGTTGACAGTTCTAAATAGCATGCATTGCTTGTTACACGACTATAATGACGTAGTGACGCATAGCCACGCCAAAGCTTACAGACGAGCTACTTACAGAGCGTAAGGACTTAGCACAGCTGATTTCAGCTCAAAAAGCAGCATGAGAACATTGAATACAACAACGCGAGATTGACTTTTGTTTGAGTTCAGTTTAGTGACAATATTTATTGATGTAGTCAGAGTCAAGAAAGTATTTAGTAATTTTGAAAATCATACAATTATATTAATTATTTTTAGCACTTTATTTTTTCATTTGTTACATACAACGGGTTACTTTTTTAAAGTTACAAAAAACTCTTGTGGTTATTTTTAAAAAGCTTTACATCAATACTTAGTTCTTAATCACATGCCTTCTGCTAAACAGGCACTAATAAAACAACAATCTACGCATGTTTTGCAGCTTCCCATTGTGTATGACACTTCATTAAATTAGTCTGGAGTTTACAGCGTGTGACGAAATGCAATGAGAGTAAATTAGCGTTGACGTCGTCCACAAAATCGTGCTATACTTACAACATGTTCGTTTATGTTTTCCGGCTCTCGCTAAGTACTTTTTTTTTAAATTGGTGGACAGAGAGTTAAAGTATAAGATTATATAATTACTGGGTGATCTGCGTAACTTATGTGTCTCAAGACGAATAAATTTTCAACGTCTTTGTAACATTTTTCTGTATGCTAAGCTTCTATTGATAATATTGTGATGTAATACAGCATATAACTTTCTTGATATAAGGACTATTCAACACTGAAAGACTTCAGTTTGAAGCAATAGTTTCTGACATTATCGCTTTCAACCAAACAAACAAGAGTGCAAAGTACGCAGGATAACCGCACCACAAAGAGTAGGAAAGCTTAAAACGAACTCGATACTGACCTCTCTGGCTAGCATGATCTATAATAGTAGGCCAAATCTCCTTTCCATGTTTAGCAGTGGAATAGTAAAGGTTTTAATAAATACATATATATATATAATGATAAATAAAAACAAATTATTACTACGGACATTTGACACACAACGCCATCTAGTTTCAAACTACACACGCAGAGCTTGTACTATGATAACTAGATTGACTGGTATAATACTTATATACTTTATTTTTGCTAATACAAACACATTACACATTGAAAACACCCAAACTACGAAACAAATATTTGCAAAAACACAAACATTTGGATCGATCCGGGAATCGACCCCGAGACCTCAAGCACAGAAGTCGCAATTGATACCGCTACACCATCGAGGCAGTCAATGGATACATATTACAATTTTTAGATCATCATCATCAGACTACCGCAGTCCACTGCTGGACATAGACCTCCCAATTGCACGGCAATTTATAGATACCGTACGAAAATTTAAATGCATTCAGTTTTAATTTGTTAGTATACCTTTTCTAGTGGTCTATTACTACTTATATTACACTGATATAAAAATATAGTATTCTGTAAGTACATTTTTTTATGAGATCCCATAAAGACCTCTATTGCTATTGTAATAGCACTTTGTTTCGTGATTAAAACCATAACTCCGACAGATTCGCGTTTATTGATAATATAGTGTAGAAACACGCAATTTACTTGATATATTGTAAATAGTTCCTATATTGGGCCACTTATATATCCTTATTTTCTCAGTAACGTATTATAAATACATATATATGTTAAGGTAGTAGACCCACGCTGATTTCAGCACGAAAGGGCCGGCTCGATCGGGGCAGTACTACCCTCTCATAGAGGATGAACCTATAACGACAGTATTTGTGCTGTCGTGTTTCGTTAATAAGTGCAAAACCGGAGTTCGATTGATGCAGGGGTAACAGTTATCGTGCTAACTGTGTAAGCCTTACACTGTCACGATGACTGTCATGCCTTTTACATCCCCAAACGGGGTGTGAAAAAGCATCTCACAAGGCCGCCATAGTGTGGGTCACCATACTGCGTTGTCAGCATTTGCAATGAATATAGTGACCACAACTCTTGGATTCTATTCATGCTTTCCATCAGGCAAAGTAGAGTCACTTTGACAGGCTCTTACGATAGAAAAAAAAACTATTTTAAAGAAATCTATTTCTATATTAGCACAACAACACACACAACATTACTTTCAAAAACTACATTAGAATTTGTATTTAAATTCTTTTTGCAAGAATAGTAGGTACAATGAACCTCTGAAAAATAATCACAACGCTAATACAAGCGTAAACACTTCACTATTTACATGCGAAACCGCAAGCAACTCGTTGCATTAAAGTATTTAGTTGAGCAATGGCGACGTTGCAAGCCGTCTGCATACATAACGAACCGCGGTTTTATTTCATTATAAAAAGTTTCTTCAATAAAAATATTTTATACTCCAAAAATCTAAAAGTTTCTAAATCATCCCTCAGTATGTACACCATTGTGTGCGTTGCTTAGATCAAAACTATATCCTGGAGAAATGAGTTTGGTAAGAGGTTATTTGTAGTTTCTATATAACCCTTTGTGTGCTTTTTTTAGGGTTCTGTAGCTAAATAGAAAAAACGGAACCCATATAGATTTTTTATGTCTGTCTATCTGTCTATCCGTCCGTATGTCACAGCCACTTTTTTCCGAAACTATAAGAACTATATTGTTGAGATTTGGTAAATAGATGTATTCTGTGAACAGCATTAAGATTTTCATAAAAATAGAAAAAAGAAAATTTTGGGGTCTCCTATATTTAGAACTGAAACTGATTTTTTTTTCATTAAAGCCAAACGTGTGGGATATCTATGAATAGGTCTTTAAAAATGGAATTGAGGATTCTAATATCATTTTTTTATAAACTAAACAGTTTGCATGAGAGACTTCCAATGTGGTAAAACTCCTCCCCCTGTAACTCCTAAAGTAAGAGAACGATAAAACTAATAAAAATTGGCTTGAACGAGATCTAGTAAGTATTTTTTTTATAATACTTCATAAATCGCTGCAACGGAACCTCCATGAGCGAGTCTGACTCGCACTTAGCTTTTTTGTTTTTGATAAGATTCTTCTAAGCATTTGCAATATTCTTTGTTTTTCGTCGTTCTTTTCTCACTCAAGTAATTTATTTCTAAAATCTATCTTCGCTTCTTATGTTACGAGTTTTTCCTAAGTTAAATTGAGGTCGGTTTTCAGAATAATACTACATAGTTGAACTTCATAGAATATAGAGAGATAGTCAACAAACCTTCTCAATCCAAGGTACTCTAGGCTATATCTAAGTTCTATAAACAAACTCTTTTCAGACTTTTTCAAGTTCCGACTATCCGTTAGAATTGCCAACCGGAACAAACACCTTTGTATGTACCCGAGGTCCAGTGTGTTCTCTCTATGGTCTCTACGTAAGTAGGTATGCTTATCTTTCCAATGTTCTAACCAACTCAGTTCAACTAGAAATGCCCTTTTTTTTTTTTTTTTTGTACTGTGCGGAAATCCCCACGGATACCACCGCAGGGTGGTTATGTCGGACTCGAACCGACCAAAAACCGCACGCCGTCTCAGGTACCAATAGCCAGGGGACCAGGTGCACCCTAGTAAGGAAATCCCTGGAACCCCGACGTACCTCGGACCAACTACGGCTGCAGTGGCCCCCTCCTGTGTGGAAAACTCATGGTTTCTTGGAAACCTGCTTCTGCTAGGGTGACAGATGGCCTCATTTGTCACCCCCAGGCCTGCACTTATGGAGGACGGAGATCTTCTAGTGATCTCCGGCGCCTGAGCCTTCTGCGGTACCTGGCCCTTTCCCGGGCCTGGCGGACCGGGAGAGTTCTAAACCTCTCTCGGTCCCGCTCCGCCATCTCCTTCGCAAGCATAACCTGCTCGCAGAAAGAGACGGCGGAGTTCCACGCACCCTCGCTCCGTATCATGGCCGCAACCATGTTACCGAGCGAGAGAGTCCCCACTTCGATGGCCGCTATGAGGTCACGCCTCTGCTCCACCCATGCCGGGCATTCTGCCAGCGTGTGGAGCGCTGTGTCCACGGTCCGGCCATCGCAGTGATGGCACTCAGGCGTTGGCTCCTTACGGATCAGACACAGGTAATCTCCGAAACATCCTTTTCCAGTGATCACCTGCGTCAGTCGGTATGAGAGGGTCCCATGATGCCTCTCAAGCCAATCCTCCATAAGGGGTCTTATCGCCGTAACAACGGCATGTCCAGCGCTTGGCTGCCCAAGTCGTTCCTTCCACTCCTCTACGAGGGCCTGGCGGAGTTGGGATTTCTGATTTTCGATGTCTCGGGTTTCAGGACTCCGACCCAACTCCTGCGCGTGCTTGCGCCACTGATAGAGAGCTGCAAGGGCTCTCGCCTCCAGGTCCCATGGTGGAGTTCCGGCCAGGAGACTCGCCGCCTCAAAGGAGATCGTGCGGTACCCCCTTATAATCCTAATGGCCAGCATACGCTGTGGTCGTCGCAGTAACGCAATATTGCTGGCCTTCAGGACTTCCGCCCATACTGGGGCCCCATAAAGGGCCATGGACCGCACAACTCCAGCGTAGAGTCTCCTGCATGAGTCATCGGGTCCCCTCATGTTCGGCAGCAAACGTGCCAATGTACGCGCTGCACCAACTAACTTAGGGACCAGACTTCGGAAGTGATGTCCGAAGTCCCATCGGCCATCGAGTACTAACCCCAGATACTTCATAGAGGGCTCGATGCCGATGCGAGTACCTCCTACTGTGAGGCTGAGTCTATCAGGTGGCTTCCTCCGAGGCCCATGAAAAAACAAGGCCTCGGATTTGTGCAAAGCCACCTCGAGACCCAGTCGCCGGATTCGCTGCACGACTTGGGCAACACCGGCCGTGGCCCTCAGGGTTGCCTCACGGTGTGTCTTGCCGCACGCCGTCACAAGCGTGTCGTCCGCGTAACATGTGACGGCTACACCATCTAGGTATGCACCGCGAAGCACCCAGTCGTAGCCAATGTTCCACAGGAGAGGCCCTAAGACCGACCCCTGCGGAACACCACACGACATTTCACGTCGACCGAGACCGGTTCTACTTGGGTAGATAACGGCTCTTTCCGACAAATACGCCCCGACAACGCGGCGGAGGTAGAGAGGCACTTTATGATATACTAGCGCCTCTCTGATACAACTCCAGGGCAAAGTGTTGAACGCGTTGGCGATATCTAACGACACCGCCAACACCACTTCACCCCGAGAAACGGCTTCCTCCGCTAGAGTCCCCAAGCGCATGATCGCATCCACGGTGGAGCGCCCCTGACGGAAACCGTACTGGTTATCCGCCAAATCCGGCCCTACTCTGAAGAAGTGCTTGACGAGGCGCCATGCAATCACTCTTTCATAGAGTTTGCATACCTCGTCAAGCAACACTATGGGCCGGTAAGCGGATGGTGAGTCCGCTGGGCGCCCCTCCTTTCGGATGAGGACCAGTTTTCCCGTCTTCCATATTTTCGGAAACTGGCCCTGCTCGAGGCATGCGCTGAGAAACTCTCTCAGTCGGGGTTCGAGAGCCGGCGCCTCATCATCCAGAGCCAGGACCCATGCTCGTCCTGGGATGCCATCGGGTCCTGGGGCGGTGTTTTTGGCTTTAAGCCGTCGCACCGCCAGCGCTAGTTCTGCCCAAGTGACCTCAGGCACGTCGTCGTCGTCCACGTTAGGCGCCTCAGGCGCTGCAGGCGGAGCCATCGGTGGTGGTATGTGCTCCATCACATGCGATGGAAACAGGGAGCCGACAACCCTTTCAAGCAGCTCTGGCTGAAGACATCGGGTTAACGGCGGGGCCCATGGCCGCATTTTGCCTCTAACCATACGGTAAGGGCGTCCCCATGGATCCCGCTCCAGTGTCTCCAGCAACTCGCGGCGGGCCTCGCTCTTGGCCCGTTTTATCGCTGCCTGAAGAGTCCTCTTGGCGACCCTGTATTCCACCAAAAGCTCCGCCTCTCGAGCTGCCGCATCCTCGGGGCGGCGACGCCTTCTGCGGAACCTAGACCATTGACGGCGCGCGGTCACGCAGGCTTGTCTCAGCCTTGCGATCTCCGGCGACCACCAATAGACCTGACGTCTCGCAGTGTTGGGCTGAACCCTGGGCATCGCCGCATCGCAGACGCGGGTCATGGCCTCCCGGAACCATAATGCCTCGGCATTCACATCAATAGGCCTGTCCGGTGCAGGGGTCCAGGCCTGTACGATGGCGGCTTCCAGGAGGACCTCTCGATCTAAGCGCTTGAGCGCCCAACGCGGCTCAGGTGGATTTCGTCCAACCGGCACGCCATCTGTGGGAGCGGAGACTTCAAACCGAATGTATCGGTGATCCAAACCCGTCTCCTCCCCCACAATGACCCGCCAGTTCTCAACACGGCGTGCCAGCAAGGGGCACGCGAACGAAATGTCCACGATCGAACTACCCCTCGCTGTCACGAACGTGGGAACGGACCCCTGGTTTAGGGTAACTAGGCCGAATCTTTCGGCCCAGTTCTCCAGTGCCCTGCCCCTCGGGTTCGTGCGTCGGGAACCCCAGGCCTCTGACCAGGCATTGAAGTCACCGAGCACAAGAACCGGGTGGGGGCGACAGGCGTCGACGACGACCGCCAGCTGAGCGAGCCATTGCTCATACTCAGTTATGTCTCGATTCGGCGTGAAATAAGCAGCCACGACCGCTATATCCCCAAACAACGCCGCTATGCAACCCCGTTCCCTTGCAACCACGGTGAGGGGAGGAGTGCCAGCGGCAGTGCCGTGTACCAAAGCCGCTGAGCCATCCAAGTCGGTCTCCCAGGCAGCCCCGAGAAACCGGTGGACGTATGGCTCAGCCACGGCGGCAATGTGGATAGACCACTGTACCATGCTCTGGAGCAGAAGATCCTGAGCAACGGCACCGTGGCCCACGTTTGCCTGGAGGATGCAGAGATTCGAATCCATTATTGGATTTCCATCTCCGCCCCCCGCCGCAAATCTTGCTGCCCTCCGGCAGTACTCTCCGGGCTCTTCGGACGGGGGCCAGGAGGTCGACCTCCCAGCTTCGGATCCGACAAGACGCAGGCCTTACTGCCAACCCGGTGGTCGGCAGGTTTGCTCCCCGCTGCACACCTAAAGCAGCGCAATGGAGCGTTACAGCCACTCGCCTTGTGACCAGGCTGGCCACAACGGAAACAGAGGTCACCTACGGTGACCTCTGCTGTACATTTTACCCCCACATGTCCCACCGACAGGCATCGAAAGCATCTTGCCGGTCGGGTCTGCAGGAGCCGTGCCTGTGCCCTCAGAAAATCACCAACTAGGAGAGTACGCCTGTCAGCGATCTTTTGGGCCGCCGCAATAGGGCAACTGGCAACCGCTGCCCCCTGTCCACTGGGGCCGAAGCGTATTACTCCAGCCTTTATATTATCCAGAGGGCAGCCTCCGGCTTTCATCACAGCGAACCTGAGCTCGTCCGTCGTAACAGAATCGTCCAGGCCTGTGATGCGCACTTCAGCGCATTTCATAGGCCTGGACACTCGGACGTCTGCTGCGTCCAGTGAGTCCCTTAATTTAGCCGCTAGGGCGTCAGCTTTGGGGCCACTGGTGGAACCGGGGATCTCGAGAAGCCGGGCTCCTGTTCGCGTATTTTTGCACCGGACGCCCGGTATCTCGAGGGCCTTGAGGTCGACGTTGGCCTTGACTTTCGCCAAGACCTCAGCATACCCCAAACCCCTCTCTACTGCCTCTGCCGTCAAAGTGACGACGATTGCCGCAGAACGAGGGGTTCGGAGTCTTTTTGTCGCTCTTGTTGCAGCAGCGGCGGCCTTTCTGGCATTTTTATCTGCTTTTTTGGCGGCCTTCCGTCTTTTCTTCCTATCACCGGCTGCCATCCAGATCCCTTCCTTCGGTTGCTGTGCTACATCAGCCGGGGCTGAGACTGGGGTTTGGATTTGGGTTGAGTTCGCCTTCCTCTTCTCCTTCCCTTTTTCCTGGGTGGCCTTTTGCGACGTTGTTGTTGCTTTTGGCTTGACCACTCTTGCTACTGTTTGGGCTGTTGAACCTGCTTTAGCAGCGGCTGCATATGTTACCCTTGGCGGAGTTAGAGGTGGGCGATAAATTATGTTCTCTATTGCAGAGATACGCTGGCAAAGCCGCTCCTCCATCTCCGCCATGAGTCGGACTATGTCCGGTTCCACTCGGCAGGATGATGTCTTTGGCGCTGGCGTGGCACCAGCATTACCATGAGAGGAGTCTAACGTCCTCTCTCTCACTTTAGCAAGGTCTGCTTCAAGGCTGGCTTTCTCCCTCTCGTGGGCCTTGTTTTCGGCCACTAGGAGTCTTCCCGCTCCGACGATGATTCGCACGACCGCCAAAAGAGCCTCTTGTTCTGGACTTCCTGGTCCTTGGAACGTCTGAAGGAAGCAGTCGGCTACACTGATTGCCTCCTCAATCTGGTCCACAGGATTTTTCGCTCTGCGCTCTTTTAGGCTCAGATCACCGCACATGATATCCGTAGTCTTTTCGGACTCGATCTTTTCACAGAGGGCTTTAAGCAATAGCTCGCCCTCGGCCTTCTTTGTTGCCATAGTTCCGGCAGTCTGCCTTGTTGTGGTGACCCGCCCAGCTTTGGGAGGTCCCTAGAAACTAGAAATGCCCTATAAAATCCTTTTCTATTCTTAAGCGCATGTTCGGTGGGTCATAAAATTCGCAAGTTTGTGGAATGCCTTATCTGAATAGTGTAAGGAGCAAGTTGTAGATGGTGCGATGGTATGGTTGGAGTACGTCTGCTGCTAACGGAACCATTAGATGTTAAAAGTTTAATGGTTTTGTAAAGTCCTGCGGTTCTACTCTGTTCAATGGTTTAGTTTGCCGAGTGTTATTAGCTCTAATAGGACAAAAATAGTGGTCAGTTTGTTCGTTAAATACACAAAAACCTTATGAATAAATAATAATACGACGACAAGACTATCTGATCTCAAATTAGGCAGAACCTGCTTACCAGACTGCTGATAACCATACCTAAATACATACACGTTATAAACACTAGGATAAATAACCGTGCACATCACAAAAAATTTGTCTTGGGTGGGAATCGAACCCACGACCTCCGGTTCCGAATATAAATGTTACTCTACTCTTTCAAATTATATGTATTTTTTTAATAACAGTTTTTTTTATACACACAGGAATTAAATCGATCATATAATAGATATCGCACACTTTTAAATTGTCTTACTACGTTTCGACTAGGCTCCACTGACTGTAGTACAGTATTTTAATTCAGTTGTATTAAAATTATCTCTAAATACAGCTGTAAATTTTTTATCATCAACGGCCTTTTTCAATCCACTGCTGGACATAGGCCTCTCCTTATCAAGGAGGTTTTGGCCTACTATACCACGCTGGCCAGACGGGTTGAAATAGTGTTTGTTCCAAGTTTTCCTTCTCTTTGTAATGATGTTGTCTTGTATACTTTGTTCCCTTAGTCACCTCTTACGACACCCACGGGATGAATAGGGGTGATAACACTATGTATTCTTAATCCGTCACCACGCGGACAAAACACGGTAAATTTTATAACAAAGTAAA
The DNA here is from genome assembly GCA_949316085.1 of Hypercompe scribonia. NCBI lineage: Eukaryota > Metazoa > Arthropoda > Insecta > Lepidoptera > Erebidae > Hypercompe > Hypercompe scribonia. The sequence continues at coordinate 3,987,390 of OX438972.1, read as the reverse complement.
ATAGAACTAACAATTTCCAAGTAGAAAATTCTCCTTTATGTTAGTAATATCTAAATTTTTTTACATTCTCACAAAGAGTTGAAGAAAAAAAGCTGGTAAGCCAATGCCTTAGTACTTTTTTTAAATTAGACACCTGACACAACGTCATACAGCTTCAAACTAAGCAGAGCTTGTACTATAATACTAGATTGACTGATATAATACTTATATACTTTTTTCTATCTTGCACACGTATTAAACATAGAAAACACCCAAACTCCGAGATAAATATTTACAGATCATATAAACATGTGTGCCGAGCTGGAAATCGAATCCGCTAGTAGTCATACGTTACCACCACGCCACCAAGGCAGTCAATTAAATTAGGCAAAGTATAGAAAAAACATGAAATATAACAAAAACAAATTAAATAAAGTCGCTGCGAAAACCTAAGCATGTATGTGCCATTATTTAGTAGAAACGTGATAGAATAAAAATTAGGTTTAAATCCAAATTTCCTTATTTGTCTGGCAGTTTACAAAAACTACTATAGTTGAATATTCAGTTTTATAAATCCACTCCGCAACTGTAAATAATTTTCCCTCTATAACTGTAAAGTGTCAAGATCAAACGCTATTTTATAGACTTCAATTTGCGGCAATAGTGGGCGTTAATGCAACTGTGTTCAAAGAGAATGGTGAACTCATTTGCAAACCAATTTGTGTTTTGGAACGACTGTGTGCCTATTTCAGGCTCTTTTAGGTGGTTTGATGTTGATGAACATGTACTATAATTTTATATAGGACCAAAGTGTGATTGGATGTATTTTTTTTTAATGCCAAACTTTGAAATATTACGAATATTTAAATTTTAATTTCTATCATTAGATTCGCTTCGTTTGTAAGTCATCCAAAACAATCCAAAAATTAATTATATATCTATGTAATACGCATATATGTATAAATATATATAAGTGAAGAAGCTTTTACTGGCTGAATTGGCGACGTCTTAGTGCATCACCTGGTATTATTATATCTTATAGTGGTAATATGTATGTACAGATATGTATGAGTTATGTGTATGTGTATGTATATTATATATGTATGTGAATGTAAGTCTATATATACTAAATCTTCTGTCAATTACTTCTTATCCTTAAGTGTCCTTAAGCACTTTCTCCGTATCGCCCAATCGGTTGACTGGCAGAAAATGCTTTAGGCATTAAGTCCGCTGATGCATGTATTGGTGCATAAAGTTGTTAATAAATAAATAAATAAATATATATGGGTATATATAAGTATTAATACAGATATAATTATAAATAGTTATTGATACGCTAGTTTCGCACGACCACTTCGTCCTCTCTTCAGCTCTGCCGTGCATGACGGTGTCCATACGTACCCGGAAAAACATCTCTGTAACGATATGGTATGCAATAAAGTATTTAGTATTGTCTTTGAATTCAATTCTGACTTGCATCGTGTTGTTGAAGTGAAATCAAACTTTGTGTGTGTGTGTGTAGGATGCATGATCATACTTTAATTTGACAATTTGGAGTTGGTGTGATGATGGAAGCATTTACAGTGGCTACCAAAGCCTCCGAGTTTCACTTCATTTAATTCATTTTGATGATTCTAACAGACTGATGGATGTTTAAATTGTCGCCACGCCGCTCTCTGGAACAGTACTTTGTGTGATCCACAAATTTTGTTCGCGAGTCGGGGTATTCTTTGTGTCCGTTTCTTGTATGTTTGTAAAGTCCTCCGCGACACAGGATATATATCTAATGCGAGCGTCATCTTAACTTTTAGACAGTTGATATTATAAAAACACTCTTGATAACTTTCTTTGAAAAGTAGACACACATAAACAACGAAGGCTTGGTAGACGCAGCTAGTATGCAATTTATACATCCAATCAAATAGATCTCACGTGCCAAAGCAATTACAGAGAACTAAGCGTCATTTTATGACCCTCCATTCGAAAGTTGCTCAAATTTACTTAATTTTCCACAAGCGAATATCACCTTTAACATAACTAAATAGAGTTGATGGTGGTAAGCAAAGAAATTTATTGGGTAATAAAGTATATTCGCTATGGGAATAGGTACTTGTTTTAAATAAATATAGGTGCAATGTTGCATTTTAATTTATTTTCTGTAGAAGTGTTAGAGTTCACGGTAAGTTTATTTGAACAATTTTAAGAAAAAAAGATCTATGTAGTGACGGACTGAAAATTCGACATGTCATTTCGAAGAATTCATCCCGAGGGTGTCGTAAGAGCAGATCAAGAGAGCAAACTACGCAACACATCTCTGCAAAGAAAAGGAAAGTCTAAAACAAAGACTATACCAACCCATCTGGTCAGCGAGGTATAATAAACCAAAACCTCCTTGCTAAGGAAACGCCAGCAGTGGAATATAACACACCATTAATGAGGAACAAAACGATTAGACGGTTAACTTGATAGTCAATTGATATCTGGAACCCTGGAGTCACAAACGCATTGCTGCCTTTGATCCAATCCCCACTAGAATTAGAAAGCGGAAAGGTTTGAAATTCCCGCAACTTCACTCGCCCGGCAAAAACAAGGAAAGGACCACTTAACACCGGTTTTCTGTGAGACCGTGGTCACATGTGTCCAGTTGACCTATTCGTATTAAAGCATAACTCAGCCCTCCTTCCTATCTAAGGATTCCATCATCAGAGTAAAACAATTTTGATGAGTTCTGGAAAAGAGACAGAGCTTAAGAGAAAAGCACTTTGATTCATGAAAACAAGATGAAGGCGGTGGATTAGGTGATGATTGTATAAGGTTTATAAATAGTTTTGAAAGTAAATAAACCGTTTGGAAAACCTATTGAAAATCCATATCACATATAACAAGTATACAGCGTTATATACATAAGTTCAATAAATATAATACATGTTATATTAGTATATTGTACATATATTAATGTAAAGGGAATAACAGTGAACACGTAATTTTCCGGAACCTCACAAACGCTAGTAACATTAGTACCGCATAATATGAAAATAATACTACGCCACTTCCGGTACAACACTGTACGCTTTCGGAAGTCTACATGTAATTTTAATGGTTGCTACCCACGGTACAGATTTAATTTTGCGTAAAATTTTCGGCCTATATTAAACGCTGAAGCGGAAGCGGGTAACAACCTATAAAATATTTAAAAAACCTCTTATGTAGTCGAAAAGGGAACACAAATAATGTAACATGATGTCAGACTTGTTCCTTATAGATAAAAAAAGGTTTTAGATTTTTGATTTTTATTATGGAACGTGTCACCCAGACACAATAACTACTGCAGAGAATCTCCATAACTGATTCTCAAACATCTATTTACTATTTTACACAATGTAAATATATGTATTTATAATTTGTAACATAATACACATTTTTAGTTAAAAGACAATGTTGTTTAACCTCTGAATTGGTTTAGCATTTCTACGTTACTAGTAGGTACTTCTTGTCGAGTTACCGGTTAGTGTGTAACTTAATTGGAAATGTATTTAATATTTGTTTGACTAATCCGACTTCTCCGAAACTACGGCCTATAACAATGACTTCAGTGATCCGCTACGCCAAACAAATGGTGGGGTCGTTAGGCGTAGGATGCGAACGCATGTGATTATAGTTATCACAAAAAAAATCTTGGGAACAGTTTTCGCACCATGCCCTCCATAGGGGGACGAAGGGCGTGTGGGACTCCCGGGGTACTGGTCTACCCACTAAACCCCGCGGCGACCTACCTCTGCAGTCGGGCGGAGATCCAGGAACGCACTAGCGACTTCTGGAGTCCTCCCTAGCATAAAATATAACCTACAATCGCTGCTCAGCAATAAAAGTCACTCGCCACTAAGTAAGATCAATAGGTCTGAACTCTGATAAACAAGTCATTTAATCGCTAAGTGGTTATAACTTGGGTTGTATACGAGAAAGAACACAAATTCTGGTAGCGCAAAATGTTCTTACTGCTATAATATTGTAATTAGAGGTTGAAATATGAAATTGCTGCAGCTTGGATTCGAACGTGTAACGATAATGCATGTAAAATGACACAATTATAATTTTACAGGTTCTGATTTTTAATGTTATAATCAATAAAAATGCTTTTAATTCCCGTAATTAGGTGTATTTATTGATATGTCAAGGTCAAAATGTATAACTACTTAAAATTTACATCATAACACTCTTCGTGGCACAGTCGGATGGAAAAAAATAGGTTAAGTATGAAATATCTGAGTAATTTTCCGTCGTTAATAGTAACTAGGTAAAAAATGAGTCAACTGTCTAGTCCTCAACAATCATAAAACTTATTCCAACATTTTGTTTTTTTTTAATATTAATAGCCTGCCAAAGTGATTCTACTCTGCCTGATGGAAAGCATGAATATAATCCAAGAATTGTGGTCACCATACTCATTGCAAATGGAGACAATGCTGTACGGTGACCCACACTATGCGGGCCTAGTGAGATGCTTTTTCACACCCCGCTTGGGGACGTAAAAGACATGGTAGTCATCGTGACAGTGTAAGGCTTACACAGTTGCCAAGATAACTGTCACCCGTGCATCAATGGGCCTCCGGTCTCACACTCACTATCGAAACACGACAACACGGATGCTGGTGCTTTAGGTTGGTCTTCTGTGGGAGGGTAGTACTGCCCCGGTCGAGCCGGCCCATCGTTCTGAAATCAGCGTGGCTCTACTACCTACCAATGTGTAAACAATACAGAAAAAAAAACTAGCTTTTTTAACTACATCAACGATACCTAGATAACAATTGTTTCCACATCTATGAAGCAACTTATTTATACGAATATTATGAAACTCAAAACTGTAAATTGAATATTTTTTTAAAAGAATATTAAGGCGTGATCTACAATCGATATCGAAGCCAAACATATAGTTTTTAGATTTTTTGTCTTTTTGTCTGATTTACTTCAAATTTTGCATGACTAATACTAACAGATCAGGTCAACATATAGGCTACATATTATCAGGCTATCACCTACGGGGGAGGAGCTGTGAATCTTTATTTTTCTGATGCATTCTGTGACAGCGTGAAATCTAACAACGCATATTTTGTAAGGTATGATACCTTTGTACGTATTTTTACTCTTTTGTGTCCTGGAATATATTCCTGCATTATTTTTTCTACTTCCTTCAGTCACATCTCATGACTGAACTCAGCAGGATTCCCATATAACTCTCTTCACTTGCTTCGCTTGCAAAAAAAAACGTATGCTTATATTTTAATGCTATTTTAAACGTTGTTTTAATCATAATGCTATAGCGACACTGGCATCTTAGGTATGTTTGGTGCTGTAGAGCCTTCACGCAGATGACGTCGTAGGCAACAGCTAGTAATAATATAAAATTTCTTCTTACACCAACAACACGGTATTCAAACATCATACGTTCCCGAACTAAACGGTTCAGCTCTTCCTTACTGTGCAGATCGGTTAAAGCCTGGAATTCATTACCAGCGCACGTCTTTGACCCCCTCCCCCCCCCCACTACGATCCCGGGTCCTTTAAGCGGGGCGTGAAAAAGCATCTCATTAGGCCGCCATAGCATGGGTGGCCCTATTATACTGTCGTCATTCGCAGTGAGTATGGCAACCACCGCTCTTGGATTCTATTCATCCTTTCCATCAGGCAGAATACAGTCACTTTGGTAGGTTAAAAATATAAAAAATGCGTATTAAACAATATAAGGAATACAAAATTACCTATGTGTAAAAATAATCCATCATTAATATACAAGTCTCGTTTTAATGTCCGCAAACAAAATCTATACAAGCGGGTCTACCGGCGTCACTTGTGGAAGGGATCATTTGTAATGGCATTATTCGCACCTGTGTCCACTGACCGCGAGGTGGGCAATATAAATTAATATCCGGGGATTATGGAATGGGAAGGTAGGTAAAATTGTGTTGGCTGGATAATTTGAAAAAATAAGACAATGTTAAAAAAAATAATAATAATACTAGGGTCAAAGGAACAGACAAGACCCCATCACGAGTAGCTACTGATACCTGCACCTCCAAAGACACAAGTGGTTTGCAACCTTTATGTGTCTCCGAATGTTTTGACCTCCAGTAACTTCCTTTCATGGAGAGCAACGAAAGAATGGCTTACCACCAGGTTCCTGTGATGTCATGGTTTTCGTCGAGCTGGACCTCATATGTCCGCACGTCTCTTCTCCACAAAAGCAAACCTAACCAAAATAAGAGAACTCGTCGTTTTCGAAACTGCATCCGGGTTTTAATCATGCCTATTGCACTACTGTACTGAGCCAGCTTTTCTGTTTGTTTAACAAAATACTTATTGAAATCTATAATTGTAATATATAAATATTTATTGGTTAAAGGACTTTGTCACAAATATGCGGCCCTGATCTTTAGTCTGCTCGAACTATTACTATATTCCTCAAGCTACACAAATAAGTAAAATTGCTTTTTACTAAATGCATGTTAAAGCATATACAGTACTTATTTAAAAAAAAAAAAAAAGATTTGTCGGTCAGGTTGTTTGTTTCGGTTAATCTCTGAAACGGCTGGACCGATTTTGAAGGAATTTTCACTGGCTTTACCAATTTTTACGACGGTCTCACTGGCAGATAGCTAATATTATAAGGAGTAACTTGGGCTACTTTTGTTTCAGGAAAAAATAGGGTTACGTGAGATCAAAATTTAAACCAATGAAATGCTGAACAATATAATCAATTCAAAAGCAATAAATACCGCGTGGTGCAGCTAATTCAACCATAGTAGCTATATCCTGTTCCTGTCATTCTCGTCCCTTCTTATCTCCTTTCCATACAATTCTCTAATTTATGTGGTTGATTCTTATCTTGTCAAGTCTTGCCAATTATTAAGTAAGTGGCACTTAAAATGTTTCGGTTTACTCCTTAAGAATACAGTTAGTCGGAAAAGTCTGTATTGAAAAATATTTTATAAAACAACTCAAAACAGGCTTACAAACCAGTACGTGAGCGAACAATACCATTCTTATGCCACCCGGTTCACAATAAGCGTCATCTTAGCTACCCTATAATGTCACCCTACCACTCAAACGGTCAGTGCCCGGACCTCAGATGTGCACTGTCACATAAAATATATAATGACATAATTCCGATATTAACACCCAAAATTATGATTTTTTTACTGTGTAGGTGTCAATGTTATCTCATAACACTTTTGAATTCCGTTGAACTGACTTTTGACGGTATAAACTGTCAAATAATATCCATATTTGCCTAAAATGGTGTAATGTCATTTTTGGCGCCAACTTTTAGGATGTTTTTATTATCATATATCATAAATTTCAGTTGCTTAAATTACCAAATCTGTTACGTATACACGGATGAGTCATTTTGTTTTAAATAGGAGTCTACTTTTATGAAGACAGTGAAACACTCTGATACTGCTGCAGTGAACATAAGCACCAGTAAGAGCGTAAAATATCACTATTTTATGAACATATGCCTCGTTGGTCTAGGGGTTAGCGTATGCGCCTGCCGATCAAGAGGCTTTGGGTTTGAATATCGGGTCGGGTCAAGAATTACTGTTTTAGATTATGGAAATTCTTCATAACAACTTAGAGTTTGGGAGATGAGGTCATAACCCTTGTGTCTCGCAGAGGACGTAAAGCTGTCGGTCCTATGCCTGATCTCTCCCGGTTCGTGCCGGATAGCCGTCCCATTGGATTGTGAGTAAGGAAACAGAGAATGCACCAGTGATTGCGCATACACTTTTACATTATAATAACTCCTGCGTAGCTCGCTGGTCTCCGTTGAGACTAGGCGTCGAGGCCGAAATTAGCCAGGAGTACATCATCATTTTCATCTTCATCATCATCATCATTACCACTCTAAATATAAAATAACAGTGGTTATATGAAATCATAACAATTACAGTAGGTTAATTATATTTCAAACTCTACTTCTGATTAATTTCATCAAAGGTTCCAAAACTGTTAAATTATTCTTGGAACTTCAAGAGTATCAGGACTCAGTGTGATCTTCATGTACAGAAGTTGCTGTAGATGGTGTGTTAGAGGAATTTATTCCACAAAAACGTACATAATGCGTATAAAGCAAGATGCATATATACTTTTGTTCTATATATTGCAACGTTTAACATATAATTATTTATTTCTCATTCTGCTAACTACTAATTATCAAATTTTTCGATATACACTAAGTAGGTAACAAAATAACAAGACAAAAATATCCAAAAACACACAGCCATTTAAATAATAAATCATCAACAGCCTTTTACAATCCACTACTGGACATTAGCAAGGAGGTTTTGGCCTACTATACCACACTGGTCAGACGGGTCGGAATAGGGTTTGTTCCAAGTTTTCCTTCTCTTTGTAATGATGTTGTCTTGTATACTTTGTTCCCTTAGTCGCCTTTTACTACACCCACGGGATAAATAGAGGTGGTAACCCTATGTATTCTTAATCCGTCACCACACAGATAAAATACTGAAATAATAAATAACAAACTCTATTATACTTAGAATAACAACCAAATAAACCTTGAATCTGAGGTATTTGGATAGGAAATATTACTATACACAACCTTCAAACGCAAGTCTCTTAGTTCTAAATAAATCAACCGTTCTATCGCGTCGCTAGTCATCTAATCTTGGATAATCCATCTAATTAAGTCAGACTATAAATGCATGTATAATTATGGTTGGTGATCAAAACAGGTGTGTTCCGCCCTTAATTAAAGCCCGCACACACGGTATCGAGGGAGCTTTCCACTTGAATAAAAGATACGACACGTGCAGCTTAACCTGGTTCTCTGTCCTGTGACGTCATTATAGGGGAAATATGTACCTATTATGACGTGAGGCTTTTATGTGACGTGACAGCCTGTGTATTGTTAAATGACAACGTCATTCTGGCTTTTGGATTTTTTCTATTTGTCAGGATCTAGGGTTGTCGATATTTTCTTATCGATTAATATAGTCTACATTAATATATATACAGCCTATATTAATAAAGCCTACGATTAATATAGCCTTTTATCCCCGAAGAGGTAGACGAGGTGAATTAAACAATTTTAAAGTTTAATTATAACTAAATGTAATTTAATTCATAATTACGTAATAGTTGGTAATTCTAGTGTCGTCACTCGAACACATATTTCTAATTAAACATACCCATTATATATTTCTAAATAAATACATACTAAACATGTAAAATCTTCAAATCCTTTCTTGGAACGCGCTTCCCCTCGAAGTCAGGATGGCGAAAAGTGAAGAAGCTTTTACTGGCTGAATTGGTGACGTCTTAGTTCATCACCTGGTATTATTATATTTTATAGTGGTAATATGTATCAGTTATATGTATGTGTATTATATATGTATGTGTTACATATTTATGTGTTTATGTACGTATATTTGCTTATTTATGGTCAAACTAGTCTATATATACTGAATCCTCTGTCAATTACTTCTTATCCTTAAATGCACCTACCTCATATTTTTTCTGCATCGCCCAATCGGTTGACTGGAAGAAAAGGCCTTAGGCATTAAGTCTGCCGATGTATGTATTTGTGTATACAGTTGTAAATATATGTATAAATAAATAATAAATTACGCACAAAACAAATGCATACCACACAAGACCTTTGTCTCAACTGTCATGATCACCAGATCACATCGCAGTTATCTATATACACATATATATCAATTCCACCCAATTCAAAGAATCTGAAATATTTATGATCAATGCTACCACATGCCACAGTAAACCTATAGCATCTAGTTATATACAAACACAATGTAAGCCTAAAAAATATACTCTTCCCTGAATACACACAGTATATGCCAACGACCGCTATAAACCTCGAATTCCCACACATGCCCAAATGGTACATATTAGCAAGTAAAATGTGCTAAATTAACTGACCCGGAGGTTCATTAATTTACAAAATTAATTGTCCAAATCTGGTGAAGTTATAACTCTGTTTACTGTACTTCTGGTGACACAATCCCGTCTTTATGGGACACCATTTGATGTGGGATGCGTTGTTTAGACATTAATATGGAAATCGCACAGAAATTATTTTGGATTTCGGAAGAAAATTACGTTTTAGTATCGACATGGTAGGTTTATTTAAGTATATTTTTTAAAAATAGAAAATTCGTGATTAGAAATGTTAAAATAAAATACTTGTAAACATATTTTTGGGTGTTATCGATAGAACGATGCAGAACTATGGTCCTTTCTTCAAAAGGCCAGACCCAGTACTGAATTCGCAGCTTTGGTCTAGCGGTTAACGTATACAACTACTGCTGAAGAGGTCTTAGGTTCGATTCCCGGGTCGGATCAGAATAATGTCGTTCAGTTTTTCTAATCATAGAAATAGTTATAACAGCCCGGAGTTTCAAAGTTGGCGTCTTAACCTATCAGAGAGCACGTAAAGCCTACAGTCCGATCGGATGATCGAACCCACAAACCCTGGATTAGTAGTCAGGACCACTAACATCTAGACCAATAACCCATCAAAACAGTCTCTAGTAATTTACATATTTAATATAAAATATATGTATATAGAGGGCGTCTCCTCAGCAGCGGTTATTCAAGTAATTTCAACCTCAAAATCTTATTCATAATCTGTTTGAATATTATTTAAAAGATTTGCTTCTATAAGTGATATCTGTTTACAAGTTTATTCAAAATAATAACAGCTATCAAGGGGTGAACCTGCTACTCCTTCGGTCACGCTCATTTACCTCAGAATTATACACGGAAAATAACTTTCATGTTTTGCAGATAGTCACGACTTGTGTAACACAGTAAAGGAAACGCAGAATATAGAAATTAATACAATTTTATTATGAATTTTGAGGTATTAAATCAATTTTGCTTGTTGTTTGTGAGTTCTGATTGTCAGAAATTGTTAACTATTGTTAATTGTTAAGGAAAAATTATTCAATATATTTTCTGTTGTTTTTCTCTGTTCATATATATGTATGAGAAAAACATTGTTACACAACCAGCTACCATGAGCAATACATATTTTAAGATTTAGAAGCAATTTCTTCTAGCTAAGCAAATTAAACAGCATTTCTTGCTGAATACAAATACAAAGCAAAAAGAACTACTGTCTGTATTAATAACATGAACACTCATAGCAAAATAAATGCTTTGAAGCCACCACTGCCTTTTAATTCATGAAGCCCAGTTAGACCGTGGGCTTTTCTGTTTGTCTTGTGAATATATATATATATATATATATATCTCATATATATACGATATAAACATAGAACTGATTATTAGGACCTGTAATGCAGGTCCGTCAATTTAGTAAAATAAGCAAATTATTTTATAAACATCATCATCACATAAACAGCCTTCAGTCCACTGTTGGACATAAACCTCTCCTTAGAAAGGAGGTTTTAGCCTACTATACCATGCTGGCCAGGCGGTATGGTTTTAGTCGGTCTGATTCCGACACACCACTCCGCCGCAAACCTTAGTTCACACCTTAAAAAAAGGGGATTTGTTTCAAGATTTCTTGCTCTTTGTAGTGATGTTATCCTGTGTAGTTTACTCCCTTAGTCACCTCTTACAAAACCCATGGGATGAGGGGATGATTTAGAAAAGAGTCTACTAAAATTCTTTTTAATTTAACCCCCTTTAAAAAACGACAGTGCTCGTCTTAACATAAAAAAATCTTCCATTTATACCTAACTATAGATGAAACACATGAAAACATCATTTACCACGTTGTATCTCATACCACAATACCTTTAACCCTTCGAGTCAAAGTTTCTAATGTTTTGATTTCTAACGACGGGACACGTCTAATAATTTCTTACTGCCCTTTCTTAACGAACATACCATTTGAAAACAAACAATTATGAGCCTTATAGACTTCGTAATAAAACTGTTTAATGATGGGCATGAGATTTTGTACAGATTTGATGGTATTCTAAAGTTATATTGAATGGAAAAGTTCCTTTGAAACGCTGCAAGCAAGGAAATGTTATTAATTAAAATTTAAGTTGGTGAAGGTTCTGTAATGATAATGTTACAACTAGCCGATGTTGGGTAAGCTTTAACCGACGGTCCTTACTACTTTAAAAGGTACAACAAAACGAATAAAATATTTACGGATCATCATCAACAGCCTTTTACAATCCACTGCTGGACATAAGCCTCTCCTTAACAAGGAGGTTTTGGTCTACTATGGCCACGCTGGCCAGACGGGTTGGAATAGGGTTTGTTTTTTAAGTTTTCCTTCTCTTTGTAATGATGTTGTCTTGCATAATTTACCTTAGTCGTCTTTTACGACACCGTGTATTCTTAATCCGTTACCACACGGACAATTACGGATTTACGGATAGTCTATACGTATTTATATTTAATCTCCTCAAACAGCTTAGACACGGGCATTTGAGCCTGTACTATGATAACCAAACTGCTGATAAACATACTTACATATTTCTAAATACATACATATAGATAAATTACACTCAGATTCAACTGATCCCATCCTCTCCGTTCCTCTACAAGACAACTCGTGCTGGCCTTGGAAGTCACCGTTTCAGAATGGTAGACATACGCTCCCGAACTAAACGGTTCGGCTCTTCCTTCCTGTGCAAATCAGTTTAAGCCTGGAATTCATTACCGACGCACGTGTTTCCCTCCCACTACGATCCCCATCTCATTAAGCCGCCATAGCGTGGGTCGCCATATTACACTGTCGTCATTCGCAGTGAGTATGGCGACCACCGCTCTTGGATTCTACTCATGCTTTCCATCAGGCAGAATATAGTCACTTTGGTAGGTTGTAAATAAAAAAATAAAAAAATCAGAAAATGATCGTGTTCATCACAAAAAGATTGGTTCTGGGTGGGAATTGAACCCACGACCTCTCGTTTAACACTCAGGATCACTAACCATCAAATCCACCAACAAGTCCATTAAAAAAATTTAAGAATTTTTAAACTTTTAAACTGATGGTCTCTGGAGCCGAAGTGTGCTAGAGTGGACACCACGATAGGGCAAACGTAGAGTAGGGCACCCTGTGGCATGATGAACCTACGATTTCAAGAAGGTTCCCGGCAACGGATCCATGCGAATTGCCCAAGACTGGGATGGTTGGTGCTCCTTGGGGGAGACCTTATGACTTTACCACCAGATTGTCAGATATTAAAATAAGTTTTATATTCGGTCTGTAAGTAGTACCCTGACTGTTAAGCGAAGCGTGTAGAGGTCGTGGGTACGATTCTCACTAGGACAAATAATTGTAGGTATGTATGTCTGTGTACATTATTACACAAGTATGTTTATAGTATTGTCTCCATATGGTGGCGGCTTAAGAATACATAGTGTTACCACCCCTATTCATCCCGTGGGTGTCGTAAAAGGCGACTAAGGGAACCAAGTATGCAAGACAACATCATTACAAAGAGAAACAGTGGTCTGTTAAAAGCTGTTGATGATTGCTGACTACATTAATAACAAAACATTTATTTCTAAAAATTACGATTATCTTTAAATTAAAAACTTTCCCAAGATCAAGAATTTGAAAGCAAAAAATCTCTTCTAGCAGTAGGTAGTAAAATACGAGAATCAGCCACAAGCGTCAGTATCGTAAACATTAAAGGATTTGCATTTCGTCTTAGAATATGAGAAGCGTGGTTTGTTTGAATAAATTCAAGACGTCCTAGTAGGACTAAGTAGTGTAAGGAATTTACATGAACTTATGGAAATCTTCAGAGAATACTCTACGTTATATTATTCAAGGATTGCAGAGGATTTTTTGCGAGGAAAAAGATGTTTGATACGGATTTAGGCTGAATTATTTTGGATAATATTATTTTAAAAATACTGAAAACTAAGTTCTGTCCTCAAGTGTTTAGTGATCAAAGGGTATATTAAAGTGATGAAATCGTAAGTATTCGAAGCAAAGTTTACTTAATATTTTAGACAAATTTACAAGCTCTACTATTTAACAGTAAGTAGACTAAATATATTAACAGTGTTTTATAACAGCTCCACAATAAAATCGATCATGTTCTTCTAGGGTCAGTTAACACTCCTCACAAACCTCGAAATCCTAAATCCTAAGCTTGATGGGGAGGACCTGAAATGATATAATCCGGTTCCCCTCCAGAGTAGGGTGCCAGAGACCGGCCGTCGGGGCGATTTTTAGTGGAAACATCACATACTCCTGACTCCCGTACCCCAAGGAGCAGGAAATCTAAAGGGCTTTTCCCTCTTGTAAACAAAAAAAAAGAAAGATATTACTTTAATGAAACAGACATTGACAATTAAATATTAATATTTTCCTTCCTTCAGTCCTTTATGGCCGTTAGTTACACAATTCGCATCAGTACTCTGTAATTAAAGTATATATAGGTACGTGTTTATGTATAATTTGTATAAGTTTCAGTATATGATAAGTTTGTATATGTGTACTTCATTTGTTCCAAATCAATATCAAACGTATTGAAACGTACCTACTTCCTATTTTCTCTGCATCACCCAAAGGTTGACTGGTAGAGAATGCTTTATTAAGTCCGTCTATGTACATAAAGTGCACCATGTGTAAATAAATAAATAAATGATTTGAGCTTTTTAATACGCAGCGACCTGGTGATACATTGAAATACATTAGATATATAAGTAGCTATTATCACATTTCATACTGTTACGTACACAGCCACTTTTAACCTTCAATTGGGTAGAAATAGGGTGAACATACGTTTCAGCGTAGGTGAAATAATCTGCAGGGATGATAAATGGTGGCCATTACTTACTGCCCCCGCCAGACATTTATATCGAGGGGTATGTCTAGATTACGAGTTAGTTTTGATGGGCATACGCTGGTCATTTGTATTGTTGGCCATTGTTATGCCTTATGACGAACATATCGTAAGTATATAAGGACGTACTATTGAAGTTACACCTACTTGTTTTGTGTTTAGGTAATTTAGTTCATGGATTATTTGTGTATTACATATTTTGTTGGTTTTTTTTTATACGTTTTTTTTTCCAAATGTAATTTTTGATGTATTTTTGCTATGCTTAAATAACGCAAATTTGGACAGCCACATTAAGTTTCGTAGAGATTATTTTAAGTAAATATATACATTTTAGTAAAAAGTATCCTATGTTACTTCTAATACCTCCAAAAACATGTGTACAAAATTGCATGGTGATCAGTTGAGTAGTTTTCGTATGAAACCATAACAAACAAACTTATATTCGCATTTATAATATTAGTAGGGTTTCCTGTAACCAGAAAAACTTAACAACACCTTTTTATCTCGACCTGGGAATCGAACCCGAAACCTCTTGATCGGCAGTCACATACGTTAACCACTAGACCTAAAAGTACCAATTTTATTAATAATACAGTTCATAAAACAATAATTCGCATTAAGTATTGGTTATAATAATCAATTATTCTTACTTAATTGTAAACGGGAAGACGGGTAACTGGCAGCCGAGGCATCTACCACGTTAATGTATTTTATTTGTCTTCAAGATAAGTTTTACTATTACCTTCCTAACTTTCCATCATTTTGAACTTTCTATTTTCTCATCTAAATCCTAGAGTATCTAGTTGCCGGCCATTGGCTGTGCTCTTGCGATATTTATATATTAATTGTCAAAATTTTCTTATCCTTAAGGAAACGGGTGTGAACGTACAAAGTCAAGATATCAATTATCTAGTTCGTAGTTTTTAAATATACTTCCAAGAACGTAAGCAACAGGTGTGGACAATACCACGGTATGTACTCTGTATTTATTGATTTTTTCTTCACACAAAGGAACTTTGATGTGGCCCGGAAATAGTGATAAAGATTGTGGAAGATTTTTTATAGTTCAAGCACGACAACTGTAAACACAGATGACGTCGTATTGTCTTACGAGAATAGAGTTTTAAAACCACATCGGAGTTTCCTGTACAAAAACGTAGTTTTAAGTTCCTTTTTTTGGTTAAAATCCTCTTTGAATAGGAGAATCCTAAAGTGGCAAAGGGTGAACCGGTCCTAGAGTAAACACTCAATCAGTAGAAGGTAAGATGCCCCTAGGTAGATGAACTGATGACCTAATAACCATAGTTTGAATAGATCAGATGAGATAAACTTACTCTGATTCTATGTTTACTTGTCGACAATCAGTTACTAATGAATGGATAGATCTTTGGAATGACATTTGTTGCAAATTTTAATGTTTGGTAGACCAATTTTGGTGGAAGGTAAAAGATTTAACATGTCCATCTGTCTATTTTTTACCCGCGGTAATCTCTGGAACCGCTGAACCGATTTTAATTGGACTTTCACTTGCAGATAGAGGAGGTTACTGACCAACATTTCGGCTACTTTTCATCCTAGATTCCCTATGAAATATATGTCTCCAATTTCATTTACAATATATGATTAGTACTTTATCTATTTTTGGATTCAATATAAAATTATTTTCAGTTATATTAACTTTTAAATATTTTAATCAACTTATCGCCGTCCACAGTGTGATATCGGCGTCTCGAAGATGTGACGTAGTTTCCATACGCCGCCTAACCCAGGCGATTCCTTCTTACGGCCCTTTTGTGAGATCGAAGTTGTGAAGGCCGACTTGGATAGTTTGGCCAAGGTAGATGTAATCTTGCACAACCCTAATAGTAGCGCACTTTACAGTCACGGGACTTGTTTTCGATGTTCATCCTTCACCATCCAAATATGCAAACAGCCGGCCCATTGCCAATACAGCCTTTTCCAGTGTTGTAAAGCATTTATGACTCTTGTTGTATTTCGGATGTCTCTATTTATTATTTTCTACTTTAGTTTTTGAGTGCTCCGTTAATGGCTCCTTGGTTTGTTAATATTTTATTACTGGTAAAATTGTAATAGTAGAATACAAGAGTCTAGACCTTTTTTCTTCAGTTTCACTGGAAAATTATACTTGTAAAATGTATTCCAGGCTATATTTACTGGTCTATTTATTTCATCGCTGTACCTAGGTTATTTGAATGGTGTTTGTTTCTCAATAAAATATACTCATGTACATCAAATAAGTAATATCAATAACGGTATAAAAAATATGAGCGACCCGTACCGGTCATCCACAGACACCAAAAAAAATTTTTTTTTTTCAAATAGACAACGCTAAAAAGTAAAAGTCCCCCACCACGCCCGTTTACAAGCATTCAAAAACGGACACAAACAACACCCAGATCCAGAACAACAATTTGTAGATCACGAAAAGTTTTGTCCTATGTGGCATTTGACCCCACATCATTCAGTAGAGACCGGCGTGACGACTGCTAAGTCACTGCACCTTCCGTGCTGTCAAATAATAATAGTCAAATCAATCGATATCTTACTTTAGATAGGGACGGTAATTTGATAGGCCTGATGGTCTAATAGTTAGTGGCCCTGACTGCTAAACTGGAGGTCGTGAGTTCGATTCCCACACAGGACAAATATTTGTGTGATGAGCACGATTATTTGTGTTATATCTGAGTGTAATTTATCTATAATATTTGTGTATTTAGAAATATTTAAGATGTTTATCGATAGTCTGGTTGCTGGCACTGGCCCTGCCTAATTTTTGAATTAGACAGCCATGTGTGAGATGTGTGAGATTATTTATTTAATTTAGATCACAATTGATTAAGTAACTAAGGTGTATAGGTATGACAAAATAAACCACAATCGAATACATACATCTACAAACATAAAGTATTGAAAATATAATTTTAAAAAAAAATATTTCCTAACCTTTCTCTTTGGTACTGACCAAAGCTTTCACAAGGTTACATAACTCAATTTTCCTCGTACACCAACGAAAAATTGTAGAGCCAGTTATAGGATTGCTTGGGCGGTCACAATGAATCATTTGGCTAAAAGCCTGGGCGTGGGCTCAGTCTCTAATCTATTCTGACCGATCCAGCCTAGAAAACGGATAAAACAATATTCGCCGCTCAGACTGTCCTCTTAAAGAAAATGGTAGATGTACTTTTGCTGTGTCGTTTCTCTAGAGAGGGAAAATTTATGCACAATATTATTTGACTTTTCAAGCCAGGTATCATAACGTATTGTTATATGATACTATCAATTAATCGCAGTTTGATCCCACTTTATGGTCAATTGTTTTTAATACATAAATAATCTGTCGAATCTGACTGATAATTGAGACTAAAGACTATTTTAATAATATTACACTATTTAATAAAATATATTTGTACAAACAGTTAGACTATGCATGGATTTTATTTATAATATTTTTAATAAATTAAATTTAATATACAATCTGAATACATTAACAATTTGCAAAGGTCATTTAAGTTGCAAACAAACAAACAAACATATGAAACAAACCCTACTCCAACGCGTCTGGCCAGCGTGGTATAGCAGACCAAAACCTCCTTGCTATAGAGAGGCCTATGTCCAGCAATGGACTGCTAAAGATTGTTGATGATGATAATGATGATTTTAGTTGCATTGATCATTTTTAGAAGAAATTCTCAGTCAGAAATTATTTTTATTAAGAAGACCACGACAGCAACGGTTTTCGGGTATTGTTTAAATCTGGCACTTTTACTCACACGTCGGAAACCAACAACCCATAGACATGGTTTCAACCGTAACTGTATCTGCATTTTATTATCCCAGCAGCTCCGAATGCCTTCACCAAAAATGATTAAGCAATAAATATTGAATGTATGGCAATATTCCGCAATGAAGGGTAGTCAATGAAACATAAATATTTAATGAATCCCAGTTCATCTGTTACGTTATTCCGTTTCATGTGTTCAGTACAAAATGGGGGTCATGTATCGTTTAATGTGTTACAGGAATAAGAAACAATTACAAGACGAGAAGACGTGCTTAAGATCACAATTGACAAGGATGTAGTACGCACTAGGCCAAAAAAGCACTGTGATTTTAGGGGCGATAACTGTCAATTTTAAATAATCGCTGTGTTTTTAGTGGTGATAGTTGTTAATTCATAAAATGACAAAAGTTGCCATTTTTATTTAATTTTTTATCTATAGGATGTACATATTTTATAAGTAACAATCTGTTTTACTTAGGTTCTATATCAGTAACCTGTACGCCAACCAACTAAATCCTTTACCCTCTAAAAAAGTCTTAAAATATATGAACAATTAGTTTTATTGTGGAATAAAGTAAATATCTTTATTATATAGTGTACACTATCTTAAGAGTAACAACGGCTACATTAGTAAAGAACTATTAACTTTCGTTCGAGCGTCAGCGTTTTTAAATGCTAGTGCGAAGTAATCTCCAGAAGGGTCGCAGAGCCATAAAGATCTTGTCTATAACAAGGGTGTCGGGTCATCCAGCCTTCTAATTGAATCCCCCAAGTTTGATTAGCAAAGACATGTTACGATTATTGCTATACTCGATCGCGAGATATGCTGTTATTTAATTAGCGACCCTTATTTATAAGATATTATATTGTTTAATATGAAATTGGATTGTTATGTTGTAATTATTCATTAAATAAACTAATTTAGTTAATAATTGCAACATGCAACATTCAAAAATGTGTATATAGAATCAATACTGAGGTAAAGCAGAACTAAAACGGACATTAAATTTCATGACTTTCAGGTATGTGAAATTAATGGCCTCAACAGGTGTGTCAGGTATTCATTACCATATCATAATGAACCAGCACCACCTCTGTGGCTTGTCTAACTCGGTGGTTTGTTTATTTCTTCCCACAGAGTCTTAAGAAAGCCACCGCCTCCTAGCAGTAAAGTCCGACGTGTAAAAATATAAATATCATTTATCATACAATGACAAATATATGTAGATCAGGGTCAAAATATACATATACAAAGCCCGTTAGTCATCGTTTTTATTGAACAAATTGTCGTAGCGACATTGTATGTGGTTTGTCCAAAATTAATTAAGACTGATCAATCTGCGGATCAAGCAGTTGAAGTTGGACAGACGTTAAACGGCACGTGAAGTTGTAATCGCGATACATGATTAGTAGGTACTCTGTAGTTCGGTGTGTCTTCGATAGATGACGTTGTTTAGCACAAATACCATAAAAAAGTTGATGTGTAGTTTCAAGTGTATCTGTTTATGTTTTAAATTGTTTAGACGTAATTATAAATAATCTAACGACGTTTTATTTGCCTTGCAATTAGCTTATAGGCAATGAAAATAAACACTTAACAACATTAGCATTCGATAATGATAACAATTTGTAGAAACTTACTAGTTAATAAGCATTTATTTACTCTGTTGTGGTGGTTAGTGCTCTAATCGAAACCAGGCTGTGGCAGTAGTAATAACATAGTAGTAAGTAAGTTTATAAATATTAGGGAGGCTTCAAATCGTTGCCTTCTTTACAAGTTACCCACTGTTAAGAAATTAAAAATCAAGCAAACGAATAGACGTGGTCATACTACTACAGACGTCAAAAAACATTTAAAGCAACAATCGCATTTATACATAATTGTAGCTACGGATTACATGATCGCATGATAACATGAATAACAAAGATGGACGTCTACAGGTGTCACAGCTTCGCAAACAAAACATAAAACGATAACAAATATTTGGGTGAGGAATGGCACCCTGGACAGTGGCCAAAGGAATTGCAATACAATAACAATCAAACTATAACCTAAAGGATCTTCAGTATATAATGTAAATTGAACTTAAGGGCTCGATAACTGAATGTCTAAATTACTTTGTAGTAAGTTTAAAATAAGATGTTATGTAGTTAAGGTGACCAAGTGCAGCAACATCCGGCCAAAGGAGCACTAATTGCAATGATCACGCGCATTCTTGTGTCTGCGTTTGAGATGCACGCGTGCCGGCGGCTCCGCGGTCAATTAAGATTGAGATTGATTCATTTGTGTGTTTCCTTAACGATTTGTTACGGTACATGTTTGTTGTAAAGGGTAATGATAGCGTCAGTGGATGCGACAGTTAAATTAAAATCGTGTTTAGTGATTAATCGTAATTGTTTAAAAAGCGGCAAGACTTCAAAGAGTCATATCTAGTCAGATAATATCAGATCTAGTAATAGATATAAAAAGATTAAAAAGAGTGTTAGGAATTATTAGTAGTGACTTGAGCTTAATAAACTTAAGCTTAGTTTTATGATTTTATTTTTGTGTTATTTTGTGTGTAACGTATATTTTGCATTTCATAATAAATCATATATGGCCATTTAATTCTAAACTACACAGAGCCTCTATTATGGTAACCAGACTGCTGATAAACTCTCCTATTTACCCCTAAATAAATACACATGGTCACATGGTAATAAATAAATATATTATTTTCGGATATTTGATACACAACGTCATCTAGTTTTAAACTAAGCAGAGCTTGTACAATAATAACTAGACAGACTGATGGAATACTTATATACTTTTTATAAATACATACATATTATACATAGAAAACACCCAAACTTCGAAACAAATATTTGCAGATCACACAAACATTTGGTCCGGCCCGGAAATCGAACCCGAGACTTCAAGCACAGCAGTCGCATTCACTACCGCTGCACCACCGAGGTAATTAAATTACACAATTATCAACAAATTACCAACACAATATGATTGTTTTTATTTATGCATTTTTTTTATTCTTATCGTGAATCAGGATCCCTAGTTAATAAATCATGACTTCTGACCACTAGACAAGCAGCCAGTCAAACTAATTATAAAGATAATTTTACTTCTTTCTTCGAATATTAATAATGTCTCTCAAGTCTGAATATAATATTGTATAAATAAAATCTAAGATAACATATCCAACAGTATAATTAACAAAGTGTTTCCTAAACAATGAACTGCGGCTCTACACTCTGGCTTGGATCTTGGAGGATCGTCTATTACATTACAATAATGTTTGAGCCACGTTGTTAGGCTATTTTAGTATCAAGTATTTGGCTGTAGTGATATCTTGACTGAGATATCAACAGAATGATATCTAATACTATTTGTAACATAACAAATCTGTGTTTTGTTTGTTATCGTATCCTACTGCTCGACATAGACCTCTCCAATTATATCTTATACATTTAAATATTCAATATATATAGTCAATATTAAATTTAAGTATGTGTATGTTCATATATATTGTGTATATATCTATATATATAAAAGAAAGTGGTGTTAATTACACCACTTATAACTCAAGAACGGCTGAACCGATTTAGCTGAAAATTAGTGGGGAGGTAGCTTAGAACCAGGAGACGGACATAGGGTTTATCCCGGTCTACCGCGTTTCAGTCCAAAATCCAAAATCTGCTTACTTATTATATATCCTATATACTACAGAAGATATATAATTGGTTGGTTTTCTTTTTATATTACAAGAAGTTAAACTTGAAACACTCTCCTGAAAAAAAAAACTCTCTTTTCTAAGGAAGTCTATCATAGCCAGTCGCTTTTAAGTTAAAATGGGAAATGTAAGTTACTTTAGTGAAATGCACCAAGCATGGTGTCTTTAGCTCCAGGGCTTCAAGAACAAACAGGCCAATCCGTTTGTCGTCTGTCTGTGTTTGGTTGAGTACTGACACTGTGTACTCCAGTTGTTTCGTCTAGGTTACGTCGCACGTTTATACTATTTTATGTGAAAAAGTTTAGATTCAATAAAATATTTAGATTCGAATCTAACGAGATCAATTTTGGTGTAAAGTGTGCTGAAGTGATTTAATTCCGTTAAATATAAGATTCAATTTTGACAATACAAATTAAACTTTCCTTCCTTTTTTCTAGTTAACTACAGTAATAAATACACGTATATACTACCTCTATCATAGATAACTCGCTGAGATTTAAATAAGGAACCAAAAGTACAGTCAGACTTCAAACAATTATCTGTCACACAAATAATTGGGTAGATGACTGCATCGTAAATAAATACCAATGTCCACTTCATTAAAACAAATATCGCGAAACATCTCGGCAAATACAATTAACATAGATTTTTATTATTATTACGAATTTCAATCACATATACAGTGAAATATATTGTTCAATTGAGTAGTCTGAAACAGTGACGTCACAATTTTGTATTTAGTACATTTTTCATACAAAATTGTCGTTTTGACAGATGATAAAAATGAACTAATTTGACTAAGGTGTCATCTAGCCTATTGTTTCATTCTGGATCGAAAGCAGAACAGTAGACGACGTGAAGATATATTATTAATTAATTTTATTACATAACCTATACCTCAATCCAAAAAAAAAAACATTAAAGGAAATATGACTTGAAAACCATATAACTTCTTCTTTGGTTAATCAATACTGTGAAATATAAGTTTAATTACAGTGTAACAAACGACTTTCAGTGGAAAAAAATATCTATAAACGTTCATTTTTGACGATATTGTACAGCTAGTAGAAAACAAGAGAAACGTAAAAAAAATGAATCAATCAATCAAAATTCGTTTTCTTTTTGTCCAATTCTATTTGTATTGACATTTCAAAATTTCTTTGACAACTTTATCCATGTACAGACACGAAAAAAATAAACTGCTCCATTCGTGTATAGTTGAGTAATATTTATTTTGCACACACAAACATTATACTTGCTACCTTTGTGTTGAAACCCGCTGTACCCAATCTGCTGGGAATTCAGGCGTTGATTGCCTGCGCCAAATTGTTCGTTGAGCGATTTGTTTTGTTCTGTCTATCGATTATCAACGAATCAGAGGACTTTGCAAGTCTTTTGGGACTACTTTTTCAACGAGACGGATTAGTAGATTCACAAAAATAAACTGTATAAAGTATTAGTTTAATATATTAATCCTTAAACGCAAAACTTTTCATTATTAAATTTAAATTATTTTTGCGTACGACTGTACATTTTCAATAAATTTCTAAACTTAAAATAGAATTTCTAAAACAATTACAATGCCAAGAAAATAGTAAATAAGTTTGCAAATATTTCTGGCGCTGAAATATTAAGGTCAACTGAGTAAAAACCCTGAACTTCATCAATACCAAATTTTAATCGAACAAGTAAAAGGATTAAGCAAAGAGTAAAAAATAAACGAGACAGGTTAATCATTATTAAATGCGAGTTTATCTAATTATTTTATTTTCGGATTCGATTCCTGTGTCAGACCAAATGTTTGTATGATCTGCAAATATTTGTTTCGAAGTTTAGATGTTTTCGGTGTATAATAAGTATGTATTTACAAAAAAAGCATATAAGTGTTCTATCAGTCAGTCTAGTTATCACAGTACAAGCTCTGCTCAATTTGAACCTAGAAGACGTTGTATCAAATGTTCGAAATATTTATTTATATATTTGTTACCATCACAAGGCTTTGCAACGAGAGCGCTTCAAAAACACATATGTTAAAAAAAAACAAATGACGAAACACAAGCCTTCCCCCAGCTTTCAAATCTGTTTACAGTCACTAGTTAGGTATACAGGCAGTGTTATAATAATCATATAAATTCAGCGCTTGCATAAATTCTATTGTTACAACTTCCTACGAAGTATTCTAAGTCCAACACATACAATATATTATAATCCTGTTGGTAATTCAAGAAAAGGGGCGTTTAATTATCAAACATAAAACTCCTACAATTTATTTTCTTAGTTACAGCTCTTGGTTCAACCTTGTACCTATTAAGAAAAAAACACTCCCAGGAGCTTCAAAACATACAAAAAAGGTGACATCTTTCTAATTATGTATTAAATCTTTGATCAATTTATTTCTTTTTTTTTTGGTACAAATAGAGGATACCCCTTTATGTATTGCTATGCCCATCTGTATAATATGTTTTAGTCTTTGACACTGGGTAGAAAATTCCTCGGATCGACAGTTTTAGGGGGCGGTTTAATTAATAGAAGCCTAATATTGACAAGTGTCAGCCAGTTAAGGAGCAGTTTCTCTGTAAGAAAATATATCTTCATTAGGATCGCTACGAGTTAACTAATGCCTTTGTAATGCTTTGCTTTCGGAAAAAATCTCTAAGTTTTGATCTAAATCTTAACTTGAAATTGTAAGTTTGCCAAATTTATTGTCAGATAAAATATTGCGTTCAAAATATTTTTTTATTCTAGTTATAATATATTCTAGCTGTGAATTATATGTATATGCATAGGATTTATTTACATGCCTTGATAATATTAAGGCTTAGGCTAAATTTAATAGCAAAAATGGCAGGTTATTTTAGATTTATCTCGGCGGGCGGTGGAGGTAGTTTTTGCTGCATAAATCCCGATCCAGAGAAGTAGTCTATATCTTGTCTAGTAACTTGCTCTATCTCCTAGTGAAAGTGCCATTAAAATTTGTTTAGCGGTTTCAGAGATAAGCCTGGACAAACAAACAGACGAACATTTTTTTTAAAAAAAAGGTAGTTTATGTTTTAGTATCGTGTAAAGAGCTATGCAGCTGAGAAGACACATTTTTTTTTAATCACAGATAGAAATTTCTATTTTATTAATATGTATTGATTTGATATAAATAATGTTTCTATATAAATTTAACATTCTACATAGGCTTGAGTAATATATCCCAAAATATAATCCTTTTTACACCACCATTTCTTGGAAACAGAAAATTGAGTTTTACTCGGTTATTACTTATATTTATTTTCTTTTGCTTTGTTCATTTGAAGTACAAAGTCAGAAATAATTTACCGCAAAAAAAAAACAAAAAAAAAACTAGTTTAGTAAAAGCTTATATATATTATCTAAAATAGAGTAACATTACCCTTAACTCAGGTATCTATAGAGAAAGATGAAACAGCCGGTACAATATAATTGCTCTGTTCCAGAGATATTTAACGTCGGCATTACGCCATCCCCCAGATTCTGTGCAAACGAAAAATTCAATCATTGTCTCTCATTCCAGACAAATCCTTTAAAAGGTTTCAATCAACTATGCTTTGTTTTTCCATGATAAAGGGTGATTGATTGGGGAAGAGATTGAGAATTGTGTATCAATTTCGCTTTGCAAATGGTGAAGATAGTAAGCAATATAGGGTGGGCCAAGAATCTAACAATTTGAATCTAACATCCCGCGCAAACATTTTATGGGAGGAAGAACGGAATTTGCTGGCTATAATTGTAACACATAGTTTCAACAAAATGGAGCCACTAGTCACACATCCGATGAGTCTCTGCCGGTGGTTTTCCGGAAAAGCTAATTTCTAGACGGAGCGGCATTCCATGGCCACCTAGAAGTCCAGATTTATCCCCAGGAGACTTCTTTTTATAAGGTTATTTGAAGAATCGTGTCTACATCAATAAACCAAATACACTACGTAAACTAAAAGAGAAAATCAGCGACGAGATGTCGGCGATCTCGCGGTCTCTTTACGAACATGTATTTGAAAATTTCAGTGCTCGCTTAGAACGGTGGTCACTAAGAAAACGTAATTTTTAAAAAATAAATTCAATCTAATTAACTTTCTTGTAAAGAAACAGTGTTTAGAATATTTCAAATGTTTTTTTATACAATTTTTTCAAATGTTATTCATTCGTGGCCCACCCTATATATTTATGTGTCTAACTGTTCCCATCTTTCTTTTACATAGAGCATCCGTTTATGGTACACGTTAGGTTACGTTACGTAAATAAACACATGGAAAGTATATCTCATTGACATGATTTTATAGAAAACTGGTGATTAGAGATCTGGTCAAAGGTCGTGGGTTTCATTGTGTGATAAACATGATCATTGATGCCCTATGTATATACACATTTGTACATACGCAATAAAAACTATATAAAAAAGTTGAGAGGTGTTAACTGACACCCGAATGGCACGAAGTTCCTTTCGATTAATTAGTGAAGGAATTGTAATTTTTTTTTTAATTCTTTTAAGTTATAAAAAAACGAAAATAATAGGCTTGCTTTCTACGAGAGAGAGAGAGAGAGAGAGAGAGAGAGAGAGAGAGAGAGAGAGAGAGAGAGAGAGAGAGAGAGAGAGAGAGAAAGAGAGAGAGAGAGAGAGAGAGAGAGAGAGAGAGAGAGAGAGAAAGACAGACATAGAAAGATGCGCACGCCGCATGGCTTACTACACTGTAGCAAAAAGTGTCGTGACAACTTTTCGTCTGAATTTTAGTTCCAAAATTTGTAATAATATAAAAAATATATTGTATATGTACATACGTAAAGCCCTGCGTAATTGTAGATCAGGCAGTCGTGAGTAAGAAATTGTTAAGTTATTATTGTATTTGAATACGTATTGTATTGTTACGTAGGATTCGGACAATAAAATCTCTCCTATATACACAAGTATTCGCCTTCTGAAAACCTCATAGAAATATAGGTTGTATTTTTCTTCAAAATAACAGAGAAAGTCTCTATAAAGAATGTTTATTAAACAGTGTAACCTTACCTTTATAAGTTTGTTTTGCAGTTTAGTGACGGCCATCCGTTCCCTCTGCGTCCTTCTTTTCTCTTCTTCCAACTGCGCTTCCAGTTGTTTGATGCGCTTCTCGAGAAGTTCCTGCAGCAATAGAGAATGCTTTCAATAATTTGGCGATTTAACTTTATATGAATTAAGGAAAAGTAAAAATTCATGTTAGCATGACGCAGTCTTATTATGTAATGAGCACCAGAGTTTATCAGTAACCTGTTTACTATAATTAAAGCTACGAAGAAACATCCCTTTGTGGGGTGTCCTCTAACTGTAAGTTTTCCTCCCGCTATGACCTCGGGTCCTTTAAGTGGGGCGTGCAAATCTATCTCAATAGGCCACTATGGTGCGTGCGGGTCCCCTTCAGAGAAGGATGCCTGAGATCAGCTGCCGGGGTGGTTTCTAGTGGCAACACCACATACTCCTGGCTCCTGCGTCCCCGAGGACTCGGAGATCCGAAGGGATCTGAATCGTCTGCATCCGCAATGAGTATGACGACCACTACTTTTGGAATCTATTCATGCTTTCCATCAGGCAGAGTATAGTCACTTTGGCAGGCTGGTATAAAAAAAGTAAAGTCCGACTAGTCAAAACATCTGTACAATATAGACTTTCAAAAATTAATATTATTGTTTATGAATTTTTTAAGTTAATTTTATTATTTACTAGTTGTACCGTGCGCATGTTGTTACACCAACAACTAAAGTAAATTTGAAGAAAAGATATAAAAACAATTGGGCTCATGCACAACAAATTTGCTAAAGATATTCACATGAGCAAATACATAGTTTACGATGTCATAAAGGACATACACACAGACAGACAAACATACATTTTTACATCTATAGATTGATATGGTCACCCCTTAAAAGTTTATTCGTCTGTCCCTTCAACATCAAATAATATTTTTGACAAGTCAACCTTTTTGGAAAGTAATGTCTCCAATGATTTCAAAACGCATTTACTGTAAAAAAGAAACAAAGCAAAAGAAACGTCGAGTCTCACTTCGGAGAGTCATTAAAAGACGCCATTTTATATTTTTTAATTATTTTTACCCTCCAACTGGTAAGTTATGGGTATTTTCTTGATTTCGCGAGCGGAATTAACGACTCGACTATAATTAGGTGCTTTGAGTGCCCATTTTAGTCGTTTTAATGGTTCCGTATAGTTAAACACACTCCATTTGTGACGATGAGTTCATTATCATGTTTTTATGATATCAATCATGATGAGGGGACAGTGTTGTCAACTTTCTAATACGTTCGCAAGTTTCTCAAAAAAACGCGTGTCAAAATTTTTATTCTTCGCGTTATTCTGTTTGTACTGAAAATGATATTAATAATAGAAAAAAGGTATTTATTATATTGTAAGAAAATTCGTTTATGTTGCAATTATCTAGTGAAATAAATTTTATATAAATGTCATAAAATAATTAATTCTACATAATAAAAATAAAATGTTGACTGGAGTAAATTTTATTAGAAAAATTTACTCTCATCATTTTTCCCTAACGCTTCAAAAGAAGTACGAGTACAACATTTTTTGACATATATAATGAACTAGCTTACCCCGCGAACTCTGTTCCGCCTTAGAGGCAATAAATAAGCAGATTTTTGATTTTGGACTGAAACGCGGTCGAACGGGATAAAAAGTATCCTATGTCCCTCTCCTGGTTCTAAGCTACCGCCCCACCAATTTTCACCTAAATCCGTTCTGCCGTTCTTGAGTTATAAGTGGTGTAACTAACACCACTTTCTTTTATATATATAGATGATATTATAACCGAGGGAAAATCATCCTTAGACACACATGGGCCAGACTTGACCTGAGTAATATCATGGCCTCTCACAAAATCAATGTTAAGCATTTCTTTTTTTTTCTTTTTTTAATCGAATCAGTAAAGATATTGGAGCCAAAAAAAAGATTTGCTTAGGGTGTAGTCCATAAATAATAAATATTTCGGAGATTTAAAACCAACATCGTCTAGTTTCAAACTAAGCAGAGCTTGTGCTATGATAACTAGGTTGACTAATAGAATACATATATATATATATTTGTAAATACATACATATTATACATAGAAAACACCCAAACTTCGAAACAAATATTTGCAGATCAAACAAACATTTGGTCGGACCCGGGAATCGAACCCGAGACCTCACTCATAGCAGTCGCATTCATTACCGCTGCACCACCGAGGCAGTTATGCCATAACTTACGGAACCACTAAAAGGTATTTCATCCAAGAAAGATTTGCAGAAATGAAAACGATGCCATAGATACAAAAAAGCAAGAAAAGCTAAGACGTATCGAATGTAATGGAGAAAAATGAAATACAATTGTCTATATATTTAACAAAGAGTCTCATTAAACTTGTCTAAAGTCTACATCACGGGGAAATGGAGCGATCCGGTACAAAGCTTACAGGATGTGACATCGTTTATCCACTGTCATTAGCCGGAAATGCGCCCCGAGCGCCCCCTACAGGGTGCTATTTGAAATATGCTGCACGGTAGATGATTTTCAGCAGTTCAAAACGTGGAATTTGAGACTTTAAAATGCCTTATTATATTAAAACTACAATGTGTTTACGTTATGTGTTATTTATCTCTCGTTGTGTACAGTATTATAACATATTTAAATACATACGTCACGCCTATTTCACAGAGAGGTAGGCAGAGACAATAATCTCCACTCATAACGGTCCTAAAACACCTCTTTTGCTTCGTAACCATTCATCAATCTGCATGCTCGTTGGTACCTGGTACTTTTTACACGGCCCTTCTTCAGAATTGAATTTAAATGAATTTAAATGACAGGCCACTTATATTATTAAGTTTTATACAATCTGTTATGTACAAATAACTTGACTGCCTCGGTGGCGCAGTGGTAGCGTATGCGAATGCTGCGCTAAAGATCTCGGGTTCGATTCCTGGATCGGACAAAATGTTTGTATGACCTGTAAAAATTTTTTTCAAAGTTTGGGCGTTTTAAAGTATAATATGTATGTATTTATATCAGTTGTTTGGTACCTATAAAACAAGTTATGTTTAGTTTGGGACTAGATGGCATAGTGCGTTAGATGTCCGAAATATTAATTAAAAAAAACTATTGCCAAGAATAGTTTCAAACAATGTTTGTTTTAATGAACAAACTCTTCAGTTAATATTAATGTTAGTATAGATTCAAATATACCAACAAATCTGTTAGAACACCTTTCCAATGCAAATTAAAACATAAATACACACATTAATATTAGAAATGCGACACTTCAGTTTTAAGTTAAAAACTCATTCATAGAGGGCACCACATTAGACCCCGACGTCAATCAAACAAAGCCTTCCCCGAACTACCGTCAAGAAATATAACAATTCAAGCAAAATTAGACTTTATTGCATTGTCATAAAAGCCTTTGTGGATAATGTTACGCTTTTTTAAGCGATGTTTCAATAAGTAAGAACAATGGAAAATGCATGAATTTTTAGTACAAAATTAAGTTACGTTTAGAGAATTTTTTCATATCATATTCATAATTGATTTTGAATTGGAAGGGACTGAAAAAGAAATGGTGAAATTCAGCAGTTAGGAGCAGTAAGTAACAAGCAAAAAATTACGTCCTAATTAGATACTTAATTGTTACTCACTCACTCATTACAGAAGAAAAATACTCTCAGTGTTGAGCAACAAAGCAAAGGTTTATTGAGCAATGGTCCAGAAGTCTTATTAACAGAATAACAGTAGTTCTTGAAACCCTACTACTTCAGGTTCAGAGTGACACGCCGTGTGATTTTAGTTGCTTCGAAAAGAGTTCTGACACCACCAATGAGCAATTAATTTGTTTTGATTCCCGAGATTTCACTACTTCGAACTAGCTCCAACATTGTCTATCCAACATACGGTAGTAAAATCCTGGTGTTTAATTAATAAATCCCTCCCAGTTCTCCCCCAGTAGTATTGTGATAGGATATTATCGCTAATTTAGTTTTTTTTACTAATGTTCCAAAAAATAAAAAGCTTGTCTTTTAAATTACTCGGTCTATACCTTTCTAACTCTACATCGGCCTGTACCTAGGTGGCGCCAAACATTTCGCATGCACCTATAAATAATAGTTATATACTAAGTGAGGGGGTGAAATCTCTCGGAATGATCGCTAAATTAATGTCCTCTGATACTGAAGAGTTTATGTATAGGCGTGTTTTTAATTCCAGGGTTGGTAAACCTTTGACATATAATTTTAAATTAATTTTCTGTCCTGAAAATTTTGTTTGGAAACTTCGATATTTTCCTTAAGATACACACATAAGCACATCCTATACACTTGGTATATTTTAACACACACATGACTGAATTACGTATTATATGTATGTATTTGCAAAATAAAAAATATATATGTGTTTATATCAGTTGTCTAATACCCATACTCTGCTTAGTTTGAGACTAGATACTAGACTACTACTAGACTAGACTACTTGACTATCTAGTCTAGTCTAGTAGACTAGACTGCTAGACTAGACTAGATAGACTAGACCCTGCAGGTCGTTGTGTGATATTCAAAATCTTATTATTATTAAACTACCCTTGGAAGTGTACCAGCCGGAGTGTACTAGAATGGATACCACGATTGGGCAAACGTAGTGTAGGACGCCCTGCGGCGCGATGGACCGACGACTTGAAGAAGGTGGCTGGCAGCGGATGGATGCGAATTGCCCAAGACCGGGATCGTTGGCGTTCCTCGGGGGAGACCTTCGTTCAGTAATGGACGGCGATAGGTTGATTGATTGACCCTCGGAAAGAGTTTATATCATCAGCTAATTACAACGCAGTTTGAATAGATTCTCTTGAATTATAGCAACTTAGGTAAACATACCTTTCAAAAATAAACAATAATTCATTGTTCCGTTAAAGAGCATATACACATAGAGTTAGATACAGATACAAATAATTACCAACATACAGATACAAACGTTACCAACGTAACAACCTTTCTTTTTGTGTCATAGGGTAATATACAGTGGACCCCCGGTAATTCGACAAACGTTTTGCAGGGCAGTGTCGGACTATTGAATTTGTCGGATTATAGAGTACTGCCTAAGACCCCTATAGCCCGGATTTTTTACAAAAGAGTACCTTGTAATCGGATAAATTACAGACAAATGATAAAATTCTATATGTTGTCTTCTGGGCTTGTGACGACATTATTAGGTATGTATACGTAATCCACAATGAATAAACACTAAGCTGCACCGCTATCACACGTACTCAAATTCAAACTAAGCAATCGGAATTGAAACAATATCTACGCGTCGAGCACAAGTTGTAACCTCCATTAGTGTGTTGTCCTTGTAATCTACATTAGTGAAAATTGTTTGATTGATGTCGGATTACGGGGGGTCCGGATTACCGAGGGTCCACTGTACTCTATAATAGTAATATTTCAGACATGACATACAACGTCATCTAGTCCCAAACTAAGCAGAGCTTGTACTATGGGTGACAACTGATATAAACATATATATACTTTTTTAGTAAGTACATACATTTTATAACATACATACAAACACTTGTTCCGCCTCGGGAATCGAACCGGAGACCTTAAGCACAGCAGTTGCAGACGCTACCACTGGGCCACCGAGGCAGTTCTAAATATTCGTGAAAATAATATTCTTGTATTTCCAGGACAATTTTAAATACAACTAAGAATCTTAAGGAAAGTTGATATGGAGCTGATAGGTTTTATTTATAACATACTGAGCAAAAATTAGTCCAAAAACAAAACAAATTTTAAACTTAACTTTACTATTAGAGCAAGAGCCCGTGAGTGCCAGACCTTCGTCATTTTATAAAAGCTGAAAGTTCTTCTATGTGTGTCCCTAGTACAGGTAAGAATGATCCCCAAACATGAAGCTGAGGCAGCGGTGGCTTTGGCAGATAACAGGCAACAAAGGTATGTAAAATTCCATCTCAAATTCGTCATAATATAAAACTTGATTTTTTTATATTTGATTCATAATAATATCAAAACTCGCCTTGCTCATTGCCAGACAGTTAGTATGGTTCCAACCCTCTGCCGGACACCCCTAAACTATTATAATTTAAAATTATACTTACGTTATATTATAAAACCTAAATTTAATATATAATTTTTTGGGAGCCTATTAAACTATGTTTATATAGTAGCCGGACAGTTTCGAAGGTTCTATCATCTTGCCAGACGCATTCAAAGTGAGCAATAATCGGGAGAGCAAGGAGCGAATACAGTAACTAAACGTTATATTATAAAACCTAAGTTTCATATATAATTTTTTGGGAGCCTATTAAACTATGTTTATATAGTAGCCGGACAGTTTCGAAGGTTCTATCATCTTGCCAGACGCATTCAAAGTGAGCAATAATCGGGAGAGCAAGGAGCGAATACAGTGACTAAACGTTATATTATAAAACCTAAGTTTCATATATAATTTTTTGGGAGCCTATTAAACTATGTTTACATAGTAGCCGGACAGTTTCGAAGGTTCTATCATCTTGCCAGACGCATTCAAAGTGAGCAATAATCGGGAGAGCAAGGAGCGAATACAGTAACTAAACGTTATATTATAAAACCTAAGTTTCATATATAATTTTTTGGGAGCCTATTAAACTATGTTTATATAGTAGCCGGACAGTTTCGAAGGTTCTATCATCTTGCCAGACGCATTCAAAGTGAGCAATAATCGGGAGAGCAAGGAGCGAATACAGTGACTAAACGTTATATTATAAAACCTAAGTTTCATATATAATTTTTTGGGAGCCTATTAAACTATGTTTACATAGTAGCCGGACAGTTTCGAAGGTTCTATCATCTTGCCAGACGCATTCAAAGTGAGCAGTAATCAGGAGAGCAAGGAGCGTATACAGTAACTAGTGCGAATGAAACAGAGCGCTTAGTCTATTGCGGGATTTCACTGCGCACCCATTGTTATTAATTTCAAATTTTGCAGTTTATTTTTTTCTTAATCCAGAAATTTCATTAATTATTTTTTACAATTTCAATAACAAATATTTAAAATAATACTGAGTAAAATTTTTCTCATACAATGTCAATCATGTCGAAAATCTAATAATTTAATTGATATTATTTTTCATTTTTAAGAAGTTTATTATTGTCAATGCTATTAAAATTATAAAGCCAATGAAACAAAGTAAATCAAATATTAGTGTTTATTATACCAAAGGATACATTTTTTTAAGATAAGAAATTTACAGAGAAATTAATTTATTTTAATTAAATCTAAATATTTTCATTATTTTCATCGTTATCGCGCGCTCACTAAATCGGTCCACACGTTAGCAGTTTAAACGTCGTAAGTGCTGCGAGTACAATTCGGACCGCCTTTGAATGCGTCTGGCAAGATGATAGAACCTTCGAAACTGTCCGGCTACTATGTAAACATAGTTTAATAGGCTCCCAAA
The DNA here is from genome assembly GCA_949316085.1 of Hypercompe scribonia. NCBI lineage: Eukaryota > Metazoa > Arthropoda > Insecta > Lepidoptera > Erebidae > Hypercompe > Hypercompe scribonia. Next base: position 3,952,553 of record OX438972.1, on the reverse strand, counting down.
AAATTATATATGAAACTTAGGTTTTATAATATAACGTTTAGTCACTGTATTCGCTCCTTGCTCTCCCGATTATTGCTCACTTTGAATGCGTCTGGCAAGATGATAGAACCTTCGAAACTGTCCGGCTACTATATAAACATAGTTTAATAGGCTCCCAAAAAATTATATATGAAACTTAGGTTTTATAATATAACGTTTAGTTACTGTATTCGCTCCTTGCTCTCCCGATTATTGCTCACTTTGAATGCGTCTGGCAAGATGATAGAACCTTCGAAACTGTCCGGCTACTATGTAAACATAGTTTAATAGGCTCCCAAAAAATTATATATGAAACTTAGGTTTTATAATATAACGTTTAGTCACTGTATTCGCTCCTTGCTCTCCCGATTATTGCTCACTTTGAATGCGTCTGGCAAGATGATAGAACCTTCGAAACTGTCCGGCTACTATATAAACATAGTTTAATAGGCTCCCAAAAAATTATATATGAAACTTAGGTTTTATAATATAACGTTTAGTTACTGTATTCGCTCCTTGCTCTCCCGATTATTGCTCACTTTGAATGCGTCTGGCAAGATGATAGAACCTTCGAAACTGTCCGGCTACTATATAAACATAGTTTAATAGGCTCCCAAAAAATTATATATGAAACTTAGGTTTTATAATATAACGTTTAGTTACTGTATTCGCTTCTTGCTCTCCCGATTATTGCTCACTTTGAATGCGTCTGGCAAGATGATAGAACCTTCGAAACTGTCCGGCTACTATGTAAACATAGTTTAATAGGCTCCCAAAAAATTATATATTAAATTTAGGTTTTATAATATAACGTAAGTATAATTATAAATTATAATAGTTTAGGGGTGTCCGGCAGAGGGTTGGAACCATACTAACTGTCTGGCAATGAGCAAGGCGAGTTTTGATATTATTATAAATCAAATATAAAAAAATCAAGTTTTATATTATGACGAATTTGAGATGGAATTTCACATACCTTTGTTGCCTGTTATCTGCCAAAGCCACCGCTGCCTCAGCTTCATGTTTGGGGATCATTCTTACCTGTACTAGGGACACACATAGAAGAACTTTCAGCTTTTATAAAATGACGAAGGTCTGGCACTCACGGGCTCTTGGACCAATAATTTCTTTAAGAGGTTTTATTAACAACAATTAAAAAAAAATGTCGATTTGAACAGTTTCCCACAGATGTTTTGAAGTTGAGCTTCAAAGACGAACGACGACCACCCCCTGAAGATGTTATCTCAATGAAAGATTAGCTGGCAAGTGTTTTGTACAATGGACCACTTATAGTAACGATCGCTTAGATTAACTATTGAGATTCACACTGTTTTATTCTGATTTAAAAGAAGACCATTTCTTTCATGAGTTGCAGGCTATTGACTGCACGGATGGCTGAGTAGTTTAAGCGGTTGCCACGGCGTTTTCCACTACCCTGAGTATTGTGGGTTCAAACCCCCACATGCGACAACACTTAGTGTGATCCACAAATTATTGTTCAAAGTCTGTGTGTTCTTTGTGTTTGTTTCATGTGTATATATGTAAAGCCTTCCGTGATACAGGTTTTATGTATACTCCTGTATACGTATGTTGAAGATGTCTTTTTAGAAGAAAACAATTAATATAATAATTTCGCCATCATAAGATATAGTATATGCCTTTAAACAGGTAACTTTGTATAAGAGTAAGATAATTAATTTAATCATATTTGTATAAGGGTACTACTTACTAAACTTACAAAACAAAAAAAAATGATAATTTAATTTTTTTTTTTAAATACAACGCTCGCATTAGGAATAAATCCTTTACAAACATACAAGAAACGGGCACCAAGAACATCCAGACTCAGAGCAACAATTTATGGATCACACAAAGTCTTGTCCCATGTGGGATTTGAACCCACAACACTCAGCGAAGTGGAGAGCGGCGTGGTGACCACTAGGCCAATCGTGCAGTCGATTTCATGTGAAGCGCATTATAAGTCCTTTTCTTATTTTTATTTGATATTTTTTACTTCAAAAGAGATGAATAACGACAATGTTTACCTGGTGATTGACAAATTTATTCTGTATATGAAAACTGTGTTGCAATATAAACTTTAATGTAAGTTATACAGAGGTCATAATGAAGACGACATGAGAAAATTATCTACTCATAACGTTATCACTTTAACTATATTGCTGCAGCGGTGACAGTTATCGTGGTAAGTGTGTGAGTCATGCCTTTTACGTCCCCAAGCGGGGCGTAAAAAAAAACCTCACTAGGACGCCATTCTGTTGGTCATCATACACCATTCACGTCATCTTCCACTTCCACTTCCCATCAGAGAGTGTTAGGCCACTTTGGCAAGCTCAGATTAGCAATACACATTCATACAAAGTTTCTATACGACAATTATTTAGTGAAAAGTAAAGAATAATAGAATTGTGTTCGTAACATCTACATCCCCTCACCCATACATCCCTGTAGCTTGTTGTCAAGCTTGTATCATTTTTCACGCACTCGATAGATTCGTCACCCTCGGCCCGCCCTCGAACCCTAGCCACGATGTCAACTCAGGGTGTTTATGAATGTACTGGTATTAAGTACTTTTATTTAATATAACTAATTTTGTCCGTGTATATGTCGTTTATCGCGGTACATAATAGTATCTGATGTGTAAACTAAATTTCTGTAAAACTTCATTTTAATCTGTTCAGCAGTTTTGCGTAAAGGAGTAACACGCTGCCTCGGTAGCGGCGGCAAATGCGACTGCTGTGTATGAGATCTCGGTTGCGATGCCTGTGTCGGATCAAATGTTTGTATGATCTGCAAATGTTTGTTTCTGAGTTTGGGTGTTTTCTATGTATAATATGCATGTATTTACAAAAAAAAAAGTATACAAGTATTCTATCAGTCGGTCTAGTTATCACAGTACAAGCTCTGCTTAGTTTGAAACTAGATGGCGTTGTGTGTCAAAAGTCCGTAATATTTATTATATATTGTTTATTATTATTATACATTTGCCCATTTATAACATTAGTAGGAAGTAGAATAGGATTACGTACATTACATTGCTTACATTGATTGATGATTACATTACTACGATGAACGGCAGCAATACCGTGGGATCAAAACAAAGATAGATCTCAAGATAAATGCACGTTATAAATGAATAAAATCCAGGTCCAGTGTCCAGTTTGAACTGACCTGTCATTTCACGGAAAGTCGATACCATGACAGTTTAGGTTACTTTGAGTTAATATATAAAACAAAACACATCAGCAATTCGACCACGTATTATCTAGTATGTACACTTAATTGCCTAAGTGCATAGGGTTCCCACCAAAAACTTAGGGTCCCAAGTCAATCTCACCTGCAAGAGGTGCACTTGCTGATCGATGGATTCTGATAAACGAAACACCCCGATTAGCAGCAGCAGGCTCACCACCTACGAGTATTACGTGGGAACAAAACACTGCCAAAATGTAGGCGTTCAATATGCCTCTGCCTACCCCTCCGGGAAACAGACATGATTTTATGTATGTATGCATTTACATTTAATTCTACGAATTTTCTTCATAATATGAAGGTTACTGATTAATTTATTAAAAGTCATCATATCAACAGCCTTTTACAGTCCACTGCTGATCATAGGCCTCTCCTTAGCAAGGAGGTTTTGGCCTACTATACCACGCTGGCCAGACGGGCTGGAATAGGCTTTGTTTCAAGTTTTCCTTCTCTTTGTAATGATGTTGTCTTGCATACTTTGTTCCCTTAGTCGCCTTTTACGACACCCATAGGATGAATAGGGGTGAGGTAACACTATGTATTCTTAATCCGTCACCACACGGACAATCTGTCCCCACATGGACAGGCCATGGCTTGTTAAATTTTACTCAACGGCTTTTTATATTGACATCAATGGCCGGCGTGTCAACATTATGTATTCTTAATCCGTCACCACACGGACGATATATATTATATATTATAATATATTAAAAAATAATATTCTATAAAATGTTCTCAAACCATTACAAGTGTGTACAGACACTTAAATTATGTTGTATCTTATATTCGTCCCCCCTAATCGTTAGAGTGTCCTATTGTGCAATTGTGGTCGGCTGTCTTCGTATTGTCTTCTTGCCATTTGTTTCCAACCTTATTGTATCCTATAGTCATTAAACAGCTTCCATCCTTCAAATACCCATAAAATAATGAGACAGAAATTTAAATGCGTTTAAACTGTTATTATGATATTTCAATAATTATTTAGATTTGGGTTTTGAAGATTGCAAGCAAGTCATACAAGATTTGATCGTGTTTTAAATTGTTTTAACTTATTTTATAAAATTATTTCGTAAATATCTTATTATATTACTTGAAGGTTCGACTTCATAGTAGTGTGGTACTGGTGGTTATTTAACTTACTTGCCAACTCATTCGCTTAAATAAGTAATTTAATTTTCAACAAATATACAATCCATCCGAATTAGAGGTAATATGAAGTCACATTATGTAAACACGTGTAAACCAAGTCAGAACAAGTTATATACGTACATTGCATGATTAAAACACAAGTATTGACAGCTCATATTAAGTGAAGAGCATCCCTCGTATCGTTGACAAAGCTACCGTGACCGTACTCGAACCCCCATACCTCTAGACAATAACGCGAGATTAACCCGGACGAATTAAACGGAGACCCTATGAAACTGTACGGTGAAAATATTACTGGAAAAAGTTATAGGCGAAAAGCGATTTAAAATTAATTTCAGGGTGAAAGTCGTGAGATCAATTTCAATAAAGAAAAACGCCATTTCTTCATCTTGAAGAATTGGTTTCCAAATGTCACAGAAGAAAGTTTTTTTTACCTTTTGATAGTGAACTGAAATAACAACTTGAATAGAATTTGTAAAATAAGGTTTAAAGTTCACTGATGAAGTATGTAATTGTATTAGATACAAATTTTATTGGAGATACAGTTTAGACTTGTACACTTAAGCAATTTTTAAATCTTCTCTCTCTCTTTTATAGCCAATCGTAAAGCTGTTCAGCCTTCACATATCTTTTAAAATTAAACGGGGATACAATTGGTAAACATAGAAATTGAATATCTTATTAGATATACTCTATTCAAACTGTACCTAATATCTACAAATATTACACAAACATATTGCAATTTATCGCTACCGCTCGCTCTCAAACCTTAGCCCATATAACGCACACCCTCTTTCATCGATCATTAGCGGACAATGGCTAATCTAACTTGCAGGGGCACTTCATCACACCGAGATCGAGATGATAATTAACGTGCGAGATCACGCGTTAGCTTATATTGTAGAGAATATAAAATATCTCTATAATATATTCATACACACTCCTAACTGTACACTATAAATAGATAGAAGTTTAATCATTACTGGTACGTGATTTTTTTACAGATATCAGCATTCAGTTGCTGATTAGACCTCTTCCACACTAGGATATTCTTGTGTCGCAGGAGACTTTACAAACATACATTAAACGGACACGAAGAACACCCAGACTTAGGACAACAACGTGTGGAACACAAAAAGCATTGTCTCATATTGGTTTTGAACCTACAACACTCATAGCGGCGAGCTGACTACTAAAACTATTATGCCATCATACAATTAGTAATAATAGTTATTGAGTGATGTTAACGAAGCCACCTCTTTTATGGATGGGGGTATTTCAAAAGGCGTCTATAACCTTGTGTTCATGAGTTCCAGATAACCATGGGTGGTCGTAGTAACTAACCAGTAAGGTGGTTCGTCTGCTTATTTGCCTGTCTATACAATTGAAAACACGGTTGGCTGCACATTGTGTGATCCACAAATTGTTGTTCTGAATCTGGGTGTTCTGTATTTCTTGTACGTTTGTAAAGTCTCCCGCGACACAGGATTTCTTCCTAGCGCGGGCGTTGTCTTTAAAAAAAAACATTGAAAACAACGTATGACAATAGGCAGTTGAGTTTACAACTATCCCCTCCTATCTCCCTGATAATTCACAAGTCAGTTCCTCCACCGATTAAGGAGAACCACCGTAGTTCATTTATTTGCACCTTTTTTACTTTTTTATCTTAGTTTCCTCCCATTCCTTTCTTACAAAACGCTGTAATAACTTCGTGGCTGGCAGTTTCTTTTAATTTCTTTAGACGAAGCTTAATTAAAATTGAGAATAATTACACTTTTCAGTTCATTTTAAACAGTTTTCATTGCAAAAATGTTATTTTTTAATCATGTTTATCTTTTAGTTGTAAAAAGTAACTAGTGTTACTGTATCATAACGTAGATTAGCGTAGTTTTGGCGGAACAAACATACATTCATATTTATAACATTAGGTAGGATTATACGTACTCTTTGTAGAATGATTTTTTTTTGTATTTAACCTACCTAAGTGACTCTATTCTGCCTGATAGAAAGCATGAATGACCACCGCTCTTGGATTCTATCCAAGAGCGGTGGTCGCCATACTCACTGCGATATCCCAAACACATTACCCTAGAGAATACCTCCGAAGGTATTTTTCAACAAGACTTTGCAATTAAGACCACTATAAAAGGTTTGCTTCATAAATAACGTCGACATGTAGAAGGGCTCGCACTTTTCAATTTATTTAATTCTAAATAGGCCCTTTGTCCATCCTCCCGTTGAAACTGTCACCGCTTGATGGATGGAGATTTTGTTAAAAACCTTTCGAAGGCTTTTGTGCAGTTCATTTTTATTGTTAGAAATATATTTTAATGTATCTTGCAGAGCCAATCGTTATTTTTTTTAAGAACATCATATGGTTACTGGAGAATATTTTAAAAAGGAAGTTAATATATAGTAATAAGCTAATAAAGTAGTAATTAGTTTAGTGAAAAGAATAGAAAAGTGCTTTAATAGACACGTCACACACAGAGTCTCTGCAGTTGCGAAGAGATGTCGCCTCTATGGCAGGCCTCTATCGTCTTTATCATGGAGAGTGTTCTGAGGAGCTCTTCCAACTGATCCCATCCTCTCTGTTCCTCTACAGGACAACTCGTGCTGGCCTTGGAAGTCACCGTTTCAGAATGGTAGACATACGCTCCCGAACTAAACGGTTCGGCTCTTCCTTTCTGTGCAAATCAGTTAAAGCCTGGTATTCATTACCAGCGCACGTGTTTCCCTCCCACTACGATCCCGGGTCCTTTAAGCGGGGCGTGAAAAAGCATCTCACTAGGCCGCCATAGCGTGGGTCGCCATATTACACTGTCGTCATTCGCAGTGAGTATGGCGACCACCGCTCTTGGATTCTATTCATGCCTTCCATCAGACAGAATAAAATCAGTTTGGTAAGTTGTAAATAATAAAAAAATAAATAAAAACATATGTGAAAGAGCCATCTGACGGTATATGTGGGCCGGTTCTGTCGGAGTGATAGGCTGGTAAACGAGTAGATGGACTTCCTGGTGTTAAATGACCACCGTTACCACTTCTCAATAGCCACAAGTGAGTTTTTTATTTTCAAATATAGAACCTGCCAACTTGACTCTATTATACCTTATAGAAAGCATGGGCAGTATCCAAGAGCGAGTATCACCACACTCATTGCGAATCAGACAATATAGTATGGTAACCAACACTATGGCTTAGTGACATGCTTTTTCACGCCTTGCTTAAAGGAGTCGAGGTCACATTGGGAGGGAAACGTGTTTCCACTTTTTGAGTACCTAATCCCCACAATCAAGGGCAGAAGGATTTTGAGCTTGGTAACTTCACTAGTGAAAAGTACTAAAAAAATTGCGTAACACCGGTTTTCTGTCACGCTGTGACAGTTAACTCCAGTCGAGCCATTTTGTGCTGAAGTATGGATCTCCCACGATCAATATACATAACTATGAACAAGTTGGTACGTCTATATTTTATCTAACGTCAAACACTCAAGAGAAACCAATAAATATGACTCTCGTGTCTCAACCGTTATTAATATGACAACAGTATGATTGTACTCGACAATGAGTTCAATTTAGGTTAAATGACAGTAATGATTCGCCGGCCTCTCAACATAACACTGATTAAACAACTACACACTTCCTAAAATATTGTGATAACACAAATGAAGGTATGAACGTTAAAAATGCCACCAAACTAAGATTGTTTCCAATCAAAGATTATATTTAAAGTAATGATACGTTTCACAAATTAAGACACTTAAATGTAATGTACACAAAAAGAAAACATAAAGAAAAATTATTTACGACACGGCTCAAAAGTATTTTGGCAAGGAAAGTTTTTTATTTTATAAAATAAAAAAAATATTATTTTTGATATTAACTATTAGTATTTTGTTGCATATCCTTTAAGACCGCTTCACAACGCGCCGGTATCGAGTCAACTAGTTTCTGCAAACGATCAATGGGTATTCGGCTCCATTCGTTACTTAGTGCTTCATATAAAGCATCTTTATTTGAATAGTTTCGACATCTTACGCGGCGATTCAGTTCTTCCCAAAGATGCTCTATCGGGCTTAAATAGGCACTTTCACTTGGCCAGTCGAGAATTTTGATTTTAGCGAGTTTCATGAAGTCGTTGACATGTTTCGATTTGTGCTTTGGGTCATTGTCTTGTTGAAAATACCAACCAGGTTCCATATTTGCTTTAGCATAGGGTAGCATTTATTGCTTTAATATATCTGCGTACATAATGTGATCCAAAGTACCTTCTATCCTAACTAAAGGTCCGACTCCGCGGCGAGAAAAGCATCCCCAGACCATAATATTGCCACCTCCATGCTTTACTGTGGGTATTTGGTATCAAACATCAAATCTTTTGTTTACTGGACGTCGCACGTACCGTATACCATCAGATGACACTAAATTAAATTTGCTTTCGTCACTCCACAACACCTTGGACCATTCTGAACTCGTCCATAATCTGAACCGTTTCGCAAACGCAAGGCGCAGCTTCCTATTCCTTGCAGAAATTAGAGGTTTCTTAGTTGGACGTCATCCATGTAATCCGAAGTCCTTTAGTCTGCGTTTTACAGTTGAAACGTGTAAATTCACGTCGTAATTTCCCTGTAACTCGTTTTTTATTTGCACAGCCGTTTTTCGGACATCACTTGTCGATAACCTTTTTATCAAATGGTCTTCCTTAGCGGATGTTTTTTTCGGACGGCCACTTCGAGGCTTATTTTCAATAGTTTTACGTTTATTATAAGCTTTGTTCCACGAACTATCAAGTTGTCGTGACACTTTAAAACTTCGAGCAACTTCTGCTTGCGTCATTCCACTTTGTAGCGCAGTTATCACGGCATTTTTAATATCATTTGAATATGCTTTAGTCTTAAGCATGTTGATAAATGCGGAGTAATTATACCTTATAGACAAAAACATATGCAGTGTGAGTAGAACCGCTGCCAGCAAGGAACTGAATAGTTGTCAAAATACTTTTGAGCACAGGTATAGACGTGTTTTGTTTTTAACAAAGAAAAAAAACAAACAAGTTCCAACTTGTATCTCACAGAGGATGAAATACATCATAAATAATAATATAAAAAATACTAAAATTATTTTGAAGTACTCAGTAAAAAGATAACTGCAAAAGTAGTCTTGACAAAATACTTTTGAGCGCAACTGTACATACAAACAACACTAGAATAGACTACGTAAATCGTCATCATCATCATCAACTGCCTTTAACCGTCCACAGCGGCCTGCGTAAATTGCGAGGTGTAATTTTTTTCCCGCGTTCAACAAATTGGTATTATATTTTCTTTATAAAATTAATAATCACGCATCATTTTCATTGGTTAAACCTACTCGCTTCTAGAAAGCGAAACTAAATTACAATCTAATGGGAACGTATCACGTACATATACATTATAAATCTTTGTAAGTAATGAAATAATAATGACTTCGTACATCTCACACATCTGATCCCAATTTAGGTAGAGCCTATACTGATAAACATACTTATATATCTCTAAATACATATATATAACATAAATTACACTAAGCCACAGAACAATTGATCGTGTTCATCACCCAATAATTTGTCCTGGATGGCAATCGAACCCATGACCTCTAGACTAATAGTCCGGTTCACTAACCACAACACCCTCAAACCTGTCATAATAAATAAAGACATATGCGTAGAGCTCAAATAACTTAATTTAGTCTCTTACGTCACTTTTGAACCAAAGGAGAAAACTTGCAGTAAACAGAAACTGTTTTCTCTTGAAAATAAATCTAAAAAACATGGCAAGCTACAAATAGTCTCCGTCTGCAAAAACAACGTCCATTTATCTTTAGGCTCCGTCGGTACAGGTGTGCTTACGTCACTAACTAATGCTACCCCATCACGCGGTCGAGGTACAGCGATCCTGAACGGGTACAAGGAGCGTCTGTATTTAGATATTGCTACATGAATGTACACTCTCTAAAGAGTATGAGATACTTGTCTATGGTTAAGTTGAAAAGAGAATTTAGTGGAAATTTTATTCCAATTCATTATCAAGTTTGAAGAGGTTGTTCTGGAAAGATTACGAAAAACGTAAGTTCAATCTGTCAGTTTCTTCAGTTACGCTGAATTTCAATATTACGAAGGCTGTTGAAGGCTGTTGTTCTTTGAACCAGTAAGCAGTTAATTATAAGTCAAACGCCAAAGGCTAACACACTACATCAATTTTTATTAACATATTGTGCTACTTTCTTTACTAGGATGTTTTTATGTTATAGGGAGTAGGTGACTACCGTAGCCTATAGTTACCTGATACTCAAGAATCACAAGTGCACTGTTATCCGTTGAGTCTCGTATAGAAGCACGAGAAGAAGGATATTGGGGCTAGCGGGCTGTTGCAACTTACATAGCCTAACCACATGTTCACAAATAAATGGTTTTCATTCTGCATATTTTTGTCTTGAACTCGGCCATATTTGATTTCACGTAAATACACATTGATAATCATTATATAACAAATGTGATATTTAATCTTTATTGTGTATCAGATATCTTTCTATTTTTAAATATTAATGATTTAGAAAATACGAGCACAGACAACAATCTTATCAATTTCTTGTTTATAAGATAAATGACAGACATATTTCTGTATATATGTTCTATATATAACCTACAAATGTTAAATGAAATGAATGTTGAATATCACAAATATGGAAGTTAAAATTTAAAAAACACAAAAAGAATCTCTCCGGCGGGGAATCGAACCCCGGTCTCCCGCGTGACAGGCGGGGATACTTACCACTATACTACCGAAGACTTGCTTTAGAATTGTGAAATACATGATCCATTACTTCACTCCAATAGCAAACTTATTCCAGTAGTGGATGACAAACTTTTGTATGTTGCGTAACAAATGTCCTTAAAAACTACATACATACATTAAATTACGACTGTTACCGCGAAGGGGAACGCAGAGGCATATCAAACGCCCATTTTTCGTCAGTGTTTTAGTGTCACGTAATATACGGCAAGCCGATTGTCATGAATCGGTATTTTCAAACCTCGTCCATCGATTAACAGATGCACCACTTGCAGGTGAAATTAGATTAGGGTCCTAAATTCTTGGTGGGAACACTGTGTACATAGAAAACTTTGGAAACTGTATACACTTATTTAAACTGTTTTATTAATCAAAATGTGTTGTTACAATTTCAAATAATATGCAGATTATTGGCCTCTGTAGTAGTACACAATCTGTATAATGTCAGTTCAAGTTATACTGGGCAATAATATTAAACAGAACTTTAATAGGTAATTAATTATATTCGAAATGTCAATCAACAAGCTCTCTAATTTATTAATATATTACTAAACAAACCTTCTGATAATTGTTTCCATTGTTGTTGCCATAGAAATTATTGCAATACCTTTGGTTATAATTATTATAATACATCACAACACAACACTTTAAACTTTACATTAAAGAACACTTTAAACTTCACTATACCTTTGAAAAATTACAAATCACTGGTTCCAAATTTTATCCACCACTATTATGTCCCAAAATGTTAAGAGTTTCATTTAAATTTCGAATTCGCTAAGTCTCTCTCACTTAAGTCCTATTGTTCATTTGACTTTCATTTACTGACATTTACTGCCACTTACCATTGATTTTTTATTTATGTGAGTTGTTAACATATTTTACACGTCATCAAAAGACATGAGAACAATATAGACTTAATCTGACTATTTAATGCATAACATGATATAATATTTACAAAACAAGTAAGTCTCAATATTAAGCTAGTTTCTACCGTATTCTATATATTTATAAATATTTCGAATGCATATAGTTGTAGACAGATAACCTTTGGCCATTGTATAACTGGTTTCTTTATGTCAAACACAGCAATAAGGTAGTAGATATTTAATTTAGTACGCTTTTGTTGTTTCCTCTTCAAATCACAATATTCCAAACAGTTTTAAACCAGTCAGTAAAAAAAAAACAGTCAACTTTTAATTTCACTAGAAACACACACTAGTCTAGTCTTATGTAATTAATATCACACTACAACAATGTGTAAAAAACAATATTAGAATTTTATTAATTGTTTGAGCACTGACTTCTATAATTATCATTCAAATAGCGGTAGCTAGGTTTGTGCAATATACACAGTAAATTGTCCGAGACGGAGCGCGTGTGTCACGTGACTGCACGAATTGAAGTAAGTACCACAAACGATGTAAGCAATTTGTTTATAGGTTAGTTTGATGCTCTTACAAATTGACTGTTTAATGCATGGAGGACGTGGTGGTTTAAGCGACCACCACTCCACTTCGATGTCATCAGTGTCGTGAGTTCGATCTCCACGTAGGACAATAATGTGTGTCATCTACAAACTGTCGTTCTGAGTCAGGGTGTTCTTTGTGGGAGCCGCATTTACAAAAAAGGAAATTGATCAAATCAAAATAAAATACTTATCTATAACAAGAGACCAAAGGAATTATTTAGGGTGCTAAAGGAGTATTGACTTCGAATCAATTACCCTCTTGACGTACTCTTTCTAGGTTAATTATAGCTCACTCAGAGGATGTTTTTTTCCTCACAACATCCACTATCCCTATGTCCACCCCACTTCCACTTTAGGTGCGCCATTCCTTTTTTTTTTCCGTTTTAAGTTTTCTCTTTAACAGCACATTACTCTGTATCAACGTATGTTGCGTAATGTCCGATTGATTTCGTGAGATCATTGAGATTAATGAGTTGTTTTATCAACGTTTATGTTATAATAAGTCATCATTGACAAACGGGACTTCCCACAAACTCATTTCATGTAGGTGCGCTTTATAAAATCATATTTTGCGGACTATAATTTTAGTCTTATTTACTTAATACTTAATGCTGAATAGGTTAGTCTCATTTACTTAATGGACACGCCTGATTTTAGCACAAACGAACCGGCTCGACTGGGCAGTAATCCCTCTCACAAAAGACCAACCTAAGGCGAAGACATCCTTGCTGTCGTGTTACGTTGGTGAACGCGAGTACCCATTGATGCAGTTATCATCGTAAGTGTTGCAAACCTTACACTGCCGCGATGGCTATTATACCTTTTACGTCTCCAAGCGGGGCGTTAAACAGTATCTCACTAGGCTATATGTTACCATGAGTTACTATACTGTATTGTCTACATTCGCAATAGTGACCACAACTCTTGGATTCTATTCATGCTTTCCATTGCAAAGTTTTAGAAATGGGTTAATCGTTGAATTTATTGGAATTATTTCTATTTTTTGTTTTTAACTATCTACTAGGGTAATGCCATAAAAATACTCACAGTTTACGAAATATTTGTTAGTAATTAATAAATTAATAATCTTTCTTAGTAAATTTTTACGTTTAATTCATCGTTTCGAAATTAACTTTTCACGAATTTTCCTGAAATTGACTGTGTTTTATGAGTTTAAGTAAACGATTGATAACCACATTTAAGAATAGAAGAAATAACCACATTTATGTGTGTCCGTGTGGTGACGGATTAAGAATACATAGTGTTACCACCCCTATCCATCCCATGGTGTCGCAAAAGGCTACTAAGGGACCAAGTATACAAGACAACATCATTACAAAGAGAAGGAAAACTTGGAACAAACCCTATTCCAACCCGTCTGACCAGCGTGGAATAGTAAGCCAAAACCTCCTTGCTAAGGAGAGGTCTATGTCCAGCCGTGGACTGTAAAAAGCTGTTGATGAAGTTTAGCGATGAATGTACTCTCTTTTTTTGTGGGGACACTCACCACAAACGTTCGCATCCTACCAACAACAAGGCGTTGAGTAGCCCTGAAGTCATTGTTCTGTGCAGTCACAGTGGTGAACTAGTCAAGCGAATATTAAATCTATTTTCATTTAAGTTACACATTATCAGAAATATGATCACTTAATTAACATAATTGGTAACCCGATAAATAGTATCTGCTAATATAGTTTTAAAATTACTTACCACTGCAATGAATGGATATCGAAACCACGGGCTCTTAACGTAACTATCACCAGAAAAGTTGTAAAGATAATTCACTTACAAAAAGTTATAAAAGATATATAATACTACAACACACTTCATAAACTCTGAAGTTATAATTCAAAACGTGACGTCATCCCGTCATCACTTACATAAGTTACCCTCGCGAACCCAATTTGACTAATGGAAAAACAAATTTTGCAAATGGACCTCTTTGATCGCAAAACCCCGCCGTCGCAGACTATCCTGTTATGCTATTGCTTGATAATTCGTTTGTATTCAAGGTACGATGAGTATTAGGCAGAAAAAAAATTAGCTGGTGTTATTATAATTAAGCGACATAAAATACCTTATTTAATATTATATATTTATTTCTGATATACCAACTGTATACACACAACACACTCTTAAACAAAATTTCGAAAAAAAGTAATATCAGGTATGCATGCCTATTACAAGTACACACTACATTTATCATGAAAGACAACACCTAACAATGCAATATTAAGAGTAAAATATTAAGTATGAATGAATGATGAATGGGGTGAATAGGGTATGATCATGGGTAGTGACACTCTATATTATTTGATAAGGAATAGATAAGTGGAGCTAATTTCTTAGTTTGGCTTAGTCGTCTTTGGGAGAACGGGAAATAAATTACCAGGAAATATGACGCCGCAGGTACAAGGAAACATTAACTCATCTAGATCGTGGTGTGGTGAGGAATTGGTTGATGCGAGAGCGGTCTTCGGATCGCATTCTATTGGGCAGATAATTGAGGCCGGGGTGACTTGAAGGAGACCGTGGTCCCAGATTTATCATTTTCCGTGGTTTCGGTCACCGTAGAAGAAGTTGTAACGGCACTTAGTTCTCCTTACAGTGATGCAGCGGGGACCTAGACGGAATCAGGATGACTCGTCTTAGGGAATTGACTCCAGTGTCGCCTGCGAAGAACGGTCGTCGCCTTTTATAGTGCATAACCACGCTGATAAATATCTTACTCAGCTTGAATCCATTGGTAAGTGTATATCTTTACGGTGTCTCACTCTGCGTTAGTTAAGCAGGATGGCGGTGTAGGGGCGATCACGGTTGGTGCCATTTTGCAAAATTATCATGTGTAAATAGGGCCATGTTCGGATCGATTTATGGGGAATCTCGGCCGTAGACTTATGGAGGTTAATGCTGACTCCCATTTCGGTTCACACGGCAATGCGGCGAGTATAATGACACCTTTCCGCTGGAAAGGATCAGGGATAAGTTAATTTAACTTTAATGGAGTACCATTAAGTTCATCCTGTCCATTGTACAGATGTATTGTGAATATTTTGTTTACCAATAAATACTTATCCTAATCCTGAACAAAGTATTTTGTATAAACTTTCTACAAAATATGTTCAAACTTTACTTTTGTGCTTTTAAAAACATGTTTAAACAATTATCTCCTTAAAAAAACATGTTACAACCTTCGCCTATTATTCCTCTATAAATCGTGAACAAAAACACTTTGGCCAAGTTCCAATATGGCGTAACAGAATTAATTACTGCATGCGGCCGACAGATGGCGTTGTCCGCCAGGTGGACCGCGTTCATCATACGCCGTGTAGAACCATGAATATCAGATTCTATGAAGGGCTTTTTTTCATTATTTTATTTTTAGAATGTCATATGTTGTAATAGGTCCATACCTACTTTTTTATATATTTAAAAAAACCTTGTTTTTAATCTTTGAGGAGACCTTTTAAAATTGAGGACTTTGTTTGTTTTTATACAGATATTCAGGAAGTAAACCGTGGGTGACGGATTAAGAATACATAGTGTTATCACCCCTATTCATCCCGTGGGTGTCGTAAAAGGTGACTAAGGGAATGAAGTATACAAAACAACATCATTACAAAGAGAAGGAAAATTTGGAACAAACCTTATTCAAACCCGTCTGGCCAGCGTGGAATAGCAGGCCAAAACCTCCCTGCTAAGGAGAGGCTTATGACTAGCAGTGGACTGTAAAAGGCTGTTGATGATTCAGGAAGTGATTTTTAGTAAGCAATCTATCATCAAATCTTTGCATGTTAATTGACTTTTTATAAAGCCTCGTGGTAGTTGGCCTTAGTTTTGCAATGAAACTTAACTTCAACTCGAAGTATCTACCCCGTCTATTTCTTTAAGAATACTTTTTAAACTATACTATTTACACATCATTTCGTTAATTAACATAAACACTTTAAATATCATTTGTTTAATTCGTATTTAAAGAGGATGTGAGACAATGGTCATACGGTCTCGTTAATATTACAGACCTTTGGTGAATGAAGTAGGTCTCTTTTAACCGATCTTCAAGTCATTTCAGTAACTTATGATTAACAGCAGAAACACTGCTGAAAATTGTGTGTTTTCACTAGATCGATAAATATTATTAGACACTCTACTTCATACAGCCCTAAAGACTAAACAACGTGCCTTCTAAAACAAACAAGCGCATAATAATTTCATGAAACAACCCATTCCTAAACCAATTATTCACATCCAACAGATATTTTAATCAAAACCCCAGGGCGGCAAGTGTGTCCAATCTGTTAAATGACAGTTATCTACGTGATTGATTGCATTTGCAAGTAAAAAATGCTCACAAAATTTATCAAAGCCTGTCTATACAGGGTGACAGATAACACGGTAACCATTTAGAATTTCGTGGAAAAAAAATAAAGTGAATGAAAGGGGAAATAGGATATGCTGAAAGAGGCAGTAACAGTAATGCGCATTTGATTCCTCAAAACGTCAGATAACTGTCAAACTATTTATGATGCCGCAAGATCAATGTCAACCAGCTTATAAGATATTTTTTAATAATCTACACATGGGAGATTGCGAATTACTGAAATTAACTATCTTAAATAAAATAAATTGCTCTTTATTTTTGCGTGTAGTAGCTCTTATTTTATTTCGTTCCGCTCTACAGAGTAAATTCTAAAAATAATGAAAAAAAAGTCATAAACTGAATTGCAGCCATTTTTATTATGATGTCAAAACATTTCTTGTCATCCGTAAATCGTTACGATGTAGTTGGTCCCCACACTCACACTGGCAAACAGCAAGCGTAAAATGGTCTTTCACGTGTCTCTTAAAAATCTATATTCAGTATATTTTTGGTTCTTTTACATGTCATGTGGAGGTCAAATTGTGATGGACGTGTAGGTAATAAAAATGTACATCCTCGTGGCTCTGATGGGCTCGTATTTTATGCATTATCTATTGATTACGGGCTGTTAACTTTTATTCTGTTTGTTCATGAGCGCGCCACAATCTGAATAAAAAGTTTTTTGATGGACTGTTCGGTTTTATGAATTGTAAGCGAAACCATTGAAATTTGCACCAAGTAGGTTTTTGATTTTGTTTTGGAATCTAACCGTATGATAATAATTCAAACTGTTAGTAAATGGATTTACACCTTGTTCTAAAGTCGTTCTTTTGTCCGCGGCTTCGCTCGCGTGGAATTTGGTCTGCTAGACTAAGCTTCGTAACAGATCATTTGAATTTTTTTTTAACATACAAACAATCCTACGGTACATCATCTTTGTGTAACTTCAATGGTATAGGCAACGTACGCCAAGAAACTCACAGAGGCCAGATTTTTTGGCGACTTAATTGATATGTACATATTATATTACATAAAATCATTACAAATTGTACCCTATATGTCACTCTGGTGTATTATCTATATTATTGTAAAGTTTCATGCAAATTCGTCCAGTAGTTTTTCGTGAAAGAGTAACAAACATCCGTACTCACAAACTTTCGCATTGATAATATTAGTAGGATATTGGCTTTTTCTAATGTGTCTACATTGGTTTAGGTATTTCTGATGACATTTCCGCTAATGATTCTGATTACTAACATAGAAGTCATGGATAGGGTTTCCATCCAGAAGGAGAAATTATTTCATGAACGTAATCATTTCTGCTATTTCTGGTTTTTATTAGTAGTCTTATCATCTTCAAGACGTTTGTCTAATATTGAATCAGACAGCCCTGTGTAATGTATTAACTTAATTGTATTATACATTTAAAAAATAAAAATATATTAATATTATTTCCTTTGACGCTGGACCAAGTGGAAAATAAATAATAAAATATGGTTTGGAAAGTATTCTCAATTAGCGATAATTAGGATAAACGAACTGAAATACTCGCCTTAGGTTTTTGACATTACTGACATAACATAGAGGCTCTCAACCTTTTTTTAACAGTATTACAAGCGCTATTTTAAATTTACTCTGCCAGACTTCTGCATTGGTACTACATTTTTATTGGCGCCCGCGTTACAAGCCAGCAGACACCCGCATACGCACTTATCAGAGTCCATAAAGATTTTTTATGGTCCAAAGGAGATGCCAACAATCGCCTAGATTGGATTTCATTTGAATCGAAACTACGAGCATGGACTCGATTGATTTAGTTTTACTTCATTTGTTCAAGTTCAGTGGTTCCTAACTCTCTTATGCATTATAGAACTTCTTGCCCTCCATAATCTTCTCGCGTTATTGGTCAAAAATTACATAAAATGATTTTTTTTTGAAAACAACTCTCTCACAAGGAATATTCCTGTGTAGCGGGGGACTTTTACAATTTTACATGAAACGAACACAATGAACATTCAGATTTAGAACAACAATTCGTGGACCACTCAAAGTGTTGTCTCATGTTGAGTGTAAACCTACAACACTTAGGCAATAGAAAGTGGTGAGGTGATCGCTTAAACCATTACGCCATCCGTGCAGTCAAAGGAAGTAGTACTGGATAGATGCCGTAGTGATAGATGGTATTGATGATTTGACTGTACGGTTGGCCAAGTGGTTTAAGCGGTCAGCACGCGCGTACTGCGCTGAGTGTTGTGGGTTCAAATCCCACATGGGACAACACTTTGTGTGATCCATAAATTGTTATTCTGAGTCTGGGTGTCTTTGTGTCCGTTTCTTGTATGTTTGTAAAGTCCCCCACGACACAGGATTTATTTATAGAGCGGGCGTTGTCTTTAAAAAAAAAGAAAAAAAGGAAAAAGATGGTGTTAATAGTAGATAAGAAGTATATGGTTTTATAACTAGTAACGAATGTATAGGAGAACATGGTTTGCAACAAAGAGAGAAAATGCTTTATGCTCAGGATAGTGTTTTCATCAACAGCCTATAAGAGTCCACTGCTGGACATAGGTCTCTCTCCTTAAAATGTAGGTTGACCTACTATAGCAAGCTGGCCCTACATCTGGTATAAGGCTTTTATCAAGTTGCCCTTCTCTTGATAGTGATGTTGCCTACACAATTTGCTTCTTAAGTCGCCTCATACGACCCCCATAGGATGATGATGATTCTTAATCCATCACCAGATACAAATTATTTTAGTCGTTAAGAAGCGTTAAATTGGAGAGATTTATGTCCAGCAGTGGACTGCGTTACGTTGATGTTGATCAAACAAATTTATATTAGATCAAAGAACTTTATTTAGTGCATTATATAAAAATAGGAACCATTGTTGTCACTTTCCATTGATTGTTGATTTATTAACAACAAACCTGATGACTGAACAACCACCCATTACTTCGTAAACGTGAAATTTGACATGAAATGATTGTTTTTTTCTATACCAAAATAGCGTTAGTTACTTTTGTCGCAGTACCTATCTGCCAGTGAAGGTCCCGTCAAAATCGGCCCACTAATTTCACAGATTAGCCAGAATAAACAGACAGACCTAAGTCGGATTTTTTTTTTAAAATTGAGTTTTTGATGTAAGTACCGTTTATACTTTCATATGTATTTAGTGAAAAGCTGTTAATTTAAAATTACAAATAGACACATTAAATATATTTATTCGTATAGATTTATCGCATTGCCGCAGAGCTTCCGCCATTTGTTTAAAAAAAATGCTAAAGCAGTGTTCAAGCACAAGAAACAAATTCATTCAGCCAACAAACTTCCGTACAAATGATAGGGATCTTTATAGGTCTCGTGGCATCAGGCCAACTCACCACAGAACAAGAGGATGGTACTTTGCCAGATAAGTTTTCTCTTTACACAGCGTTTGTTAAGCTATGCTGTTCAAATTTTGTTGTTTCACAAATAACTGTTTACTTATCTCTTAATTGAACAATGTATCGTATCGTATCCTCTGATGTTTACTAATTTCATAAATATCTAACCTATGTCATGATTATTCTCGAGAGTATTTTTAATTTTCACAAAACTATCAAACATTATCATATTTGTATCTTCACTAAAGTGTGTATAAGGTTACCATGAAAAATTTAGGGCTCCAAGCCAACCTCACCTGCAAGTGACTGACAGACGAGGCTCTGGCAAACGTGAAACGACAATACTGGCGGCAAGTGGGCGTTTAATATGTCTCTGCCTACCCCTCCGCAGAGTGTTTTTATGTATGTATTCTACACCAAGATTTTTTTCGACAATGAAACTTCAATGACCGACTGAAAAGCCCACAAAATTATTACGTGTTGAATTATGAACTTAAAAGTTGCTCAAAATTTTAATCTAAAGTTGTACAAGTCATTAGCTATTGCTCGCAGTTATCGTAGTTATTTCTTGTGTCGTGTTTCTAACTTTGAAAATGACGAACTTCCATATAACAGTTCATCTCTTACTTACTTCTCCTTAGGGGTGAAATTTAATAAACTCGTCCTAGTGAATTATTTCCACTATCAAAATTTCAAGTTCATAACCACGGTAACATTATCCAATATTGTGACTCGAGCCTGATTTTTTTTTTAAATAATTACTTATAGCTACGCGATACGTAAACACTCGATAGAGCTTCAGTTTTTTTCTAGTTTTGTAATTAAAAATATTATGTTAAAGCAGTACGCGTGTGATTTGTGAATATTTGATTGAAATAAATACAAGATGTTGAGTAACTACTTAGTATATCAAAGAGCAATTATAGGCTATAATTTGTTTTTTTTTTTAGATTTTTTTTTATTTTCAAAAACTTGCCAAATTGACTCTACTTTACCTGATGGAAAGCATGAATAGAATTCAAGAATTTTGGTCACCATACTTATTGCGAATGCAGACAATGCAGTATTGTGACCCACACCATGGCGGCGTAGTGAGATACTGTTTTACGCCCCGTTTGGACACGCAAAAGGCATGATTCTGGTAGTGTAAGGTTTTCCACGCTTACCACGATAACTGGCACCTCTACTTTAATGGACTTTCTGTCCTGCGCTCAACAACGAAACACGACAGCACGGATGCCGTCGCTTTAGGTTGGTCTTCCGTGATTGCTTGAATTGTTCAATAACGCATCTTGAGGTAACATTTTTTAAATTACTTGGATATAGTTTGACTTTAAATTTAACATAAAACTTATCGTACGTCTTAGTAGAGGCGCAAATATTTTTCAGTCTTAAAACGGTGTTATTTTTTTTAAATCTACTAATCAAAATCATACAGCGTAGTTTTATTCTACACTCCTATTTCATTTCAGGAACTTCATGTTTTCGAACCAAAAATTTAATATTTACTATTACAAAACTAGACAAAACTCAAGTAGTATGTAGACAAAATTAAAATACTGTAAGGGATTCATCTTACTGCATGTTTACTTACTGCGCGGATGTAAGTACGGTAAGTGTACCGAGTGCATACCGAACTCTCATTTGTGTCAAGATTGTACTGTTAGATAATACTACCCGTGTCCAAACCCAAGCGAAATAAGTTGGTAAGTTCTGCGTTGACTAAGCATTCTATCAAGTATATTTTATCGTCCACGAACACCTGTAATTTATGAGGAGTTAATATTAACCTCTCTTATTTTTACGTATGAACGAATGGTTTAAACGGTCGCCATGCCGCTCTCTATTACACTGACTGTTGTGGGTTCAAATCCCACATGGAACAACACTTCGTGAGATCCACAAATTGTTATTCTCAGTATGGGTGTCCTGTGTGTCCGTTTCTTGTATGATTGTAAAGTTCCCCACCACACAAGATATGTACCTAACGCGAGCGTTGTCTTAAAAAATGTATATAAATAAAGTGATCACCACACTCTTGATATCGGAAGAAAAGAAATATTATACGATGAAAAAAGGTACAAAGCTAAATACTGGGCAGTTCCTTTTTAATTCTTTGTAACGCTACGGCTATGAGATTGTAGCGTTCTAACCAAAATACAAGCTACATGTCCAAATATTCTCCTTTCCCTCTCATTACAATCGTTCCGAGGACATTTTACAGCCATATTCCCCATGTAAGAGACATAGCTAAATAACATATGTGCCACTTAAGCTAATGTTACTCTCGCAGACAGCCGTACTGTTCACTAATGGGGGATTGTCATTACCTACGTTATGGGGCGTTATGGTGCTCTATAAATGGGAATTGGAATAGGTGTAATCTTAGAACGGTTTGTCTATTGATCTTGTATAATGTACGAGAGACATTTGGAAAGTTTTAAGGTGATCATAATGTAGAAAGTCTTGGTGTATTCATTATTTTTCGTAGTAATTCACAGCAGTAAGATCTAGTAGTTAAGTGCCGTAACGTTACAGAATGGATTGCAGTGTTACTAACAGAAAAGTTATTTAATACAGATCGTACGCACTACAGGTGGAATATGAGATCTCGGCGGGAAGACCCGTTATGGAGGGTTGGCTTGAGAAGCATCACGGGACCCTCTCATATCGGCTGGTGCAGGTGATCATTAGAAAGGATGTTTCTGAGACGAGATAAATAAGGAACCAACAACTGAGTGTCATCACCGTGGATACAGCGCTCGTCCACGGGTGGCCCGAGGTAAGTCGGGATTCCTGGGACTTCTTTATTAGGGTGCACCTAGTTCTCCGGCTACTGATACTCGAGACACAGTGCAGTTTTTGATCTATTCAAGTCCGTGGGGATTTCCGCACAGGAAAGAAAATAAAGGTGGAATATGGGACTGCGGTCTCGCTTCTCAAAACCCCACAACCCTCTTTATAAAAACTTCTGGTATAACGTCACAATTTTTGCTAGCCTCCTGCAGTTTTCTGTAGCTGTTTAGCCTATAGTTTTAATATTCTAATTATCTGCAGTTGCTGACGCCGCGCTAAAACTTAACGTACCTATTATTTATTGTACAGTTAATTATATTGACTGTTAGCAATTTCGTTATATCTTTTTACTTTTTATTTCCTTTAGATTTATTTTGACATTTCTTGTTTAATATTCATTTTTTTTTTAGTTATTCTAGTTATGATCGTTCCTCAATTACTGTCGTATCTTAAAATTCTATGTTCAAATGGCAGGTCGACCTTAATATTTTAAGAACCATTTTATACACCTATGATCCACAAGAAAATATTTTGTCTTTGATATTGAAACCTTTGAAGTATCATATTAAGTATTTTATTTGACTGCCTCGGTGGCGCAGTGGTAGCGTATACAACTGCTGTGCTCGATTCCCGGGTTGAACCAAAGTTTTATGTATTTATGTCAATTGTCTATTACCCATAGTGCAGGTTCTGCTTAGTTTGGGACTAAATGATGTTGTGTGTCAGATGTGCGTAATATTTATTTATTTATTTACTTATTACTAAAACGATATGCACCATACACCATATTTGTTTAAAAAGGAGTAGAAAAACTTTCATAATATCAATTTCTTAAGACAACGGGTATTAAATAAACTACCTCTGTATGTATATTTATGCTTTATTGTGCACCTTCATAACTAAAACAACGAACAATAACAATAACCAAACAGTGGTAGTAACAAATGGCGATGTTATAGCCTTTATTAAAAAATAAACACAAAATCTAAAAATCAAATCAAATTTTACAAAATTCAAATCAAATGATATCAAAACAATCTTCTAATTTATACAATGACGGCAAGCTGAATGTTGTAGAAAGTAGACCAGGTAGATAGAGATAAGCAGGTATGTATGGGGGCAAGTCCAGAACCGAATCATGTTTTCCATTGCCGTCTTCCACTTAATAAACTTGGCGTGAAGCTTCGAGGACATTTAGATACGAGCACAGCTTTATGAAAAATCTTGAAAAAAGTTAGTTTCTTGAAACTTTCAATTAAACTTTCTTCCTACCGATAATTTTAAAACACTGCAGTCTTATTCCAAAGTCTTTGTAAGTAATTCATCAAATCAAATCAAATCAAATGCCCTTTATATATTCAGTTAGGATCAAATTATTTAACTCGACTTAAAATTTGAATGGTCAGTAATCACATCACATTTTATTCAACCTTTTTCTAAACATATATAATAATTTCCCAGCTGCTCATACATCATTCCGGCTTCTTGATCAAGAGAGAGTTCTTTGGTGTCGATAAGTTGTTGTGACTATCTGAAACAGTATGAATTAATAGTCCTCTTTCATGGGTCTTCTCCACCGCTGATTCCTTCAGTTGAGATCGCTGACTGTTTATATCCAGTAGAACTAACACCAAAAACATGGCTAACAACATCAAAAATATTTCTTTGTGGTATTCTTCTAGAGAGGTCACCAGAGAAGATACGGGGTTCATGGCTGATTCGGCTTTGTTTATTTCCATTCTAATATTGTCATTCATTAAAAATTTTACGATGAATTTTTGTATTTCCCTTTTCTTGCAAAAGGACTTCGTGCAAAGCTAATTTTGATATATTTGACATAAAGGAAAATGTCATGCCATAATTTCTTTTTAAATAAAAAAAATGACAACGCTTGTGTACCACCTCTTTGGTCAGTGCGCTTAAAAGACACAAGTTTTACTGAAACATGTCATACTATTAAAATTAAAAAATAAGTATTAAGTTCTCGTAATGAAAAATGATAAACCTACTCTTTTGAAGTTACTTTCTTAGTCTACATTTACAGGATGGAGATACGTCTAGCTTCCAGCTTTTTCACTACTTCAATTTTAGTCCTATTCCCCGTCCGTCCCACAGATTTACTATATTTCTTCGATCCAACCATGCTCCTTTCTTTATCCTATCTGAAAAAAAATACATTCCCAATAGGTAAGCGGCAGGCCGTAAAATAAACCAGTCAAACCTCTTTTACATGTGACAATATGATGATGATAACCAAATCTTCATTATCTTAAAACTTATACTTCCATCAGTTAAGACACAAGGCTGCAGAAGTAGAAATATTTCACCTTAACCAGCCATTTCAATACCACTTCTGCTGCCTGAATTCAATTGGCCTAAGGGTGACCATAAATATTAATAAAGCTATCATTGAGGATGTGAACAGGATCCCTGAATCAGCGAACCGTCTCAGACACCGCATTATCGAAAACCGATTTGCATTCTTAAATAGCTGATCGGATCTTTAGTGCATTCACAAGTTAGAGGAGAGTGATTTTCTACCACGCTTTTTATACTTCAAATGTTAATGAATAAATGTTTTGAAAACTCTAGAACATAATTTTAATTTTGTTTAAGATTTTATACTAGTAAGTATTTCATCTGAGAATATAGCTTCGATGATCTGTCAAGACTAATATTTCTGTCCATGTTTTTATTAGCAATGGTTCAGAAGAAAGTGTGGAGGGAACGGGTCTCATGTCACTCCGACACAAAGGGAGGATCCTTCGACCAGGCGAGGTGATCATGCCTGCCATATACAACGACCTAACGGTTGATGTTGGGATCTTGTACGAGTATATATGCTAATTGTCACGCGAATCTCTATTTCGCGATACAGAATTAGTAGTTGCTTCATAGTTTATTATTATACTTCGTAGTTCGATGTATCTTCGCTAGATGGAAGTTTATATGGATGTTTATTGGGTTCTAGATAAATAAATAAATATTTCAGAAATCTGACACATAACGTTCACTAGTTTCAAACTAAGCAGATCTTGTAATATCGAAAATAGATTGACTAATATAATACTAAAATACTTTTTTTTTTTGTAAATACGTACATAGAATACAAACAAAACATCCAAGCTCCGAAACAAATAATTGCAGATTATACAAACATTTGTTATGATCCAGGAATCAAGCCGCAGAACTCAGGCATAGCACCTATATATGCAATCACTGCGCTACCGAAGCAGTCAAGATCAGGCAGTTGTGTTCTAGACAGTCTGGGCCATGGATCATTGTTTCAATGTTTTGTTTTAGCAAAAGCGCCTCACTTCAGACTACAGATGTTATGTAACTAAACTTAAAACCTTAAAACTTAAAATACTCAATGTAATTCAGATAATTTGAGTTGTTTTCGAGACAGAGTAAATTTACAGGTAATTGCATTTTTATGTAATAACATTGAGTACTTACTTTATTCTTGCACGGCTCAACACAATGCTGTCGAAGTTATTATAATTAAAAGTTGCCATAACTACCAAATATAAATTCTACCGAATACCGCATTCCGTTACTGTGTGTGTATGATTGTAGTTATTCCCAAGTTAAGATTTATATCCTCGGTGTATAGAACTACTGGTTTTGTGATTAAATCTGCGTTTAGTTATAGCTATGT
Organism: Hypercompe scribonia; assembly: GCA_949316085.1. NCBI lineage: Eukaryota > Metazoa > Arthropoda > Insecta > Lepidoptera > Erebidae > Hypercompe > Hypercompe scribonia. The sequence goes on along the minus strand of OX438972.1, from coordinate 3,925,613 downwards.
TGAATTGGTTTGTATTAACTTTGGCTACGGCAAATTTTGACTGTGTCCAACTTTAGTTCGTTCAACATTGAATACGAATAACTCTAGGTAAGTAATCGTTTTGTCTCCATTCAGTCACTTTGAACTATCGAAGTAATTCTTAGTTGCCGAAAAAAAGGTTCCAATTCTGGAACCCGGGGTTCACGAAGAAGTGTACAAGGTACCCTTCACATATGTGTATATACATATGAGACTCGCCTAAACATCTAAAAAAGAAGTCCCCGAGAACCCCAATAGACCTTGGCCACTATCAGTCCAAAATGCCTTGCACTCTTTCGAATTTGTTGAGGCCTACATCACATAAGTCTTAAACAGAAAGTCATGCCTAATATCAAATGAAAATTTCTAAATGCGTTTACTAAAGAAACTGGTTTGTTCTAGAACACCCACTCGTTGCAGCGCTCCACCTATTTACTAATCACTTTAGTTACAAGGTTTAATAATGCCTGCCGGTGTAGAGGTCAATTGCCACTAATAGATTACTGATTACCTATAGTAGGAACTCACTTATAAATCAATAAGAAAGTTGACTGTCAACTGAGAATACTTTCATTCACTAAACACAAACATTATCACAGTTTCATATTATTAAATCATTTGGTACTGTTACGGATGATTTATATTGGACCGGGCCGTGTCCGAGCCTGGTCAAAACCGGCGTCGTATGTTGGTAAACAAGGCACGGTACACGAATCATGTACGAACCATATAAACTGTTTCATACAAAATGTGTATAATGTTTCAAAGTACGGTGGAAAGTGTCCCACTCTTTTACAGGTATGTTTTGAAACTTTACTTCAACCATAAGAAACTACTCTATCTGCCAAATGTTTATAGACGAAGACCCACAAATATTGCAGTAATTGCATGGTATGAAGTAGGTATGATAATACAAATTCATTGCCACCACAAAGACGATTTGCTCACAGAATTTCAGCAATTAGTTCAATTTAACGTCTTCATTTGCATATCTGAATAGAATAAGTGTTTAAGTAGATATACTGTGGCTTTCAATTAAACTACTAATGGTCGAGTCCAGAATGTAACATAAAATCTCACACAGATAAGGATAAATTAAGGTTAGTGTTACATATATTCTGTTGAACACGTAAATGGTTGTCATGGATCCTTTTACCAATATTTTTCTAACACTGCTCTTTTTAAAACGCTTTTATGTATTTCTGTCCGAATATCTTGGTACATTTTCGTGTCTATATCCGAGATCTAATACAAAACACGTTTAACGCATAAAACATCAATCAAAAAAAGAACTAAAGAAAGTCTAAATAATCTAACCATAGACCAATTTATTTAAAAAAAGAAGAGAAGAGACAGGCTTTTAAAAAGTAATAAAAATTTATGTAAGACCTTAATGGTCTCAAGAGACACATCCCACAGATAAATAAATAGGTAAATATAAAAAAGTGGGAAGCTACTTCATCATAAAGGTTTTATCCCTAAATCTTTTAAAGACAATCACAAAAAGCCATACGAGAGGCTTTTGAAAACAATTTAGACGCGACTAAAGACGCATTAAACTGCATCAGTCCAATTACACGTGAGCGTCCCCAGATCAGAGGGATGAGGGGTGGAATATGGTTGCCTGTCTACTTACTTGATCGAAATATTTTTATCATAAACTCTTTGAAGCTTTGAAAAATTTAAGGGTGCATTTTTTTTATAAAGAGAATTCTCTTAAACTAAATAAATCAATAAACCATAGATATTTTGACTTTAACTAAATTGAATTTTGACATTTGATATACATACTTTTTACGTGGTATCATTGTGTCGTTCAAAATACGAATTTGAAAATCAATGTCAGATCCATCATAGATGCGTCTTATACAAGAAAAAGGTTTTAATTGTGTATAATGGAGACAGTTTTATATTTTTACAATAGATGGGCCCCATATCCCTTCATCCACTTTTTTATATCTTTTTCACTAATAATATCCATTTATTAATACTATATTACATATCCGTAGCGATGTTTAGGTGGAGTTAATATACAGACAAACTTGTACTTTCACTCTAATCTACTTTTTTGGATTTGATTGGATTTATTTAGAATATTCTATTTCGCGACGGAGAGCTTTATTTTTAATTAATATCTTCACTAGATAAGCAATTGACATCAGAAAATAATGCAAACAAAAGAACTGATTATAAATATTGGAATAGAACTCCAAAATCAAAAAGTTAAGGAAAACGGTTGAATATGAAAACATTTGCAAAGAAAAAGGCCTAAAACTAAATTTCAAATGTATATGAAATGTAACGAAAACAATTTTAAGTTGGCAAGATTTCTGACAAGGGTCCACAGCAACGCCTGCTGACACTGGTGACTTTCGAAATTGAATGTCCCAAACTGCTAAGTTTTCTCAAGAATTGTTTCGATTGCACGTCAAAGTTGAAGCATCCGCATATTACTAAAAATTAACCATGGAGGATTTGGTCCACCAATTTCTTTTACGAAGAAATTTCATGAAAACTTATACGTTTACACATCAATTTCATCCCTGAATCTTTAGAATATAGCAGTTAAATTCTTAATTCCTCTAATGTACTTCAGATTGAAAAACATTGTATCGCAAAATCCACGGGCAGACACCGAAAAAAAAAAGTTTATTTTTTATAATCAATTAAGAATTTTAAAATAGCGCCACCTACCTTATCTCCGTCGAACTTTTCAGTTGGCTCATCGTAGATGCGGATTTCGCGTTTGTCCCTAGAGCCACGACGAGCCAACAATGGCGTCTGAGGCGGCGACGCTAGCGCCATGCTGTTTCGAGTACTCCCTGGCGGTGACTTTATGAACTCAATTTTACCGCCTTCCACGCAAATGTTTGGCGTCAATGGATACATTGGCGACATAGCTACATTCGTATTTGCTAAATGATTGTAATGATTTTCTTCTAAATCAAGATCTTTCGGCTTATTTTTCTTTCGATACGTTGAATCGTAGGCAAGGACTTGAGTTTTATCTTCGGGATGCACTTGTCGTACTTTCCCGGGCGGTCGGTCAGGTGGCTCTGGTGACACGTTGCCATCTGTACCCGGACTTTCATCTCTTTCGTTGTTTGATATTCTGAAACAACAAAATAAGATTATTTTAAACTAAACAACATTCACTACAAACATTTATTAATTAAAATATATCTAAACAATACCCGTACCCCGAATGTCATAAAGTTTAACTAGCATTCGCTGTGCTAGATGGCGCTGTCGTCAATAGCTTAAGTGAAAAATGTAAAAAAGTAAAAAATATATAGCAAATATATTTTTTTTCAACAACTTACTTATATATAAAATGTCTGATATAAGCCTACATGTGTAATAGTAGCAAAAACTGAAATAAGTTTTAATATACTCCAATAAATAAAGAAAAATCTAAATCGCACTAGCTATGTTTCAACAGACACTACGTATATATACCAAACTTTTTGTTACACTAGTGGAAGTGTATTCTTTAGTGTGATGTTACTACTGTATTGAGATCACTAGCGTTCGTTAGAAGGTCTACAGCCCGTGACGTCACGCGGTCGTTGCCAGGCAGAGCCTCTTGTAATGTGCGCCGCGGACGATCGCCCGCGCGGCTGCGACGCTCTTGCAGCGCACGTTCCTTGGGCTGCCATCCTGAACCTTACGCGGTTTTAGTTAACTCGTTAGCTTAGCTCCGGTTAAATTGAGCACTTCCATACTATGGCGGCGAGAATTCTCGAATGCCAGCTTTTTGTACTGCAAAAACTACTGTTTTATCATTTTTACTTTACCTCGATTTTACGCAATTTTCTTAAGCATCAAATTTAATTAGAGAATTGTTCAGTCATTCTGTTCAATTTCTTTTTAAATCGTTTCAATCACTTCTCTGTCAAACTCTCATTTCGCAACACACCATTGTCTTTCTTGAACATACGATTTTTCTAGTACTAGGTAGCCGTCGTCGTTACTGTCCGACAGTCATGAGCTTATATTTAACACCTTTTTGCCACGTGACCCAGTTAATTACATGTCAGGTAACTCCAAGTAAGTGCCAAACAAATATCCTAACTAGAAGTACACGAAGGATGAATGGTATTATAAAAGGATTAAGTCCCACCTGACTCGGTGTGCTCGGTTCATTATGATGGGATTACCACAGCGAGCGCCGCAGCCTTTTGTAACCGTGAAGTGTCTAAAGGTATTAACTTGTTTAAATATGGTTTCCTTTAAGATAACCTTTTTATAACATGACCGGGTTAATTAAACGGGTTTTGTGTGCTTTCGTTGACGTTTGTGGATGTTTTAATAACGTTAAGAAATTACATCGTATGATATTTGAATTGGATTTCGGTGGCTAGATGGTACAAAAGATATCAAATATTCTGGTGCAGTTGCGTTATTTACTGTCGTTTAGTATGATAAGTAGATCTACCGACCAAAGATAAGAGAATAGAATGTGTATTGACTAAAGTGATAACATAATCAGAGGGGTCTGTTAGTATAGTGTGTAGTGGTTCCGTCTGTAAGACAGACTTTTTTAGTTTGTTTGGTTCTCGACATATTAAAAACACGATGCTTAAACTCACGCAATATTGTGTGATGGGTATGTTCATGTATTTAAATATGTGGCTGAGCAGAAACGTTTGCGCCTGTTTGACGGCAATAGATTTGCATCCTATTAGCAGTAGCGTAGCTACTAAGGGGCTAGGCGGGGCAGTGCCCCGGGGCCCTCAAGCTCAGGGGGCCCTCGAATCCTTACCAGAAATCTCAATCGAACTCAACTTTTGAAAATTTCTTCCATTTTCAAAATAATTATGACAGGTGGCAACACGACTTTAATCATGGCAACTCAGTTTCAGATAAATTCGAAAGTTATAAAAAGGGGATTCCCCTAAATTATTTCTGAGGGTTGACAGTGTTATCAATTTGACGGATATCAATATGTGCGTTTTATTATGTAGCGATGTGCGTTTTTGTGATTCGCGAGTGTGAGATTTTTTTCGAGAATGGTTAAAAAGTTAATGTTGTATCAGGCTTACTTAAAGCATATATGTAAATTTTTTTGGTACTGGTTTAAACAAAGTTTCAGTTTTATTTGATCTTAGTACCACTCATATTGATGACCGTTACGTAAATAAATCTATAGATTTCGGCTACTCATTGTATAGCGCAAAATACTGTGAAAAATACAAGTCAACTGCAAAAGGTACATTAATTCAGGCGCGAGGAGTTTGTTTTTGGTCTCCACCGTGGTAACACTGTCGGCGATAAAATGTTTGCCGGGGATTCCCCTACGACGTCTTGTATCGTATCATTACGTTTCTCCCTCCTTTTACTTTAAACGTTGTCAGTGCGCAGTGAGTACCTACTTGAGCACAATCTTATATAAATATTGCGTAAATAAATTAGAAAACTAAAATTATGGACAAAAAGAAGAAACCCAGTGGTGCATTTAAACGCAAACAACGCCAAGAAAGAGAAGAAGGTAAACAAAAATTGCCCAAAATTGACAAGTTTTTTAGTCAGGCTTCTGGAAGTACTTCTGGACAAAATATTTCTATTGATAGTGAGTATAGTGACTCAATTAATGTGGTAACTTCAGTGTTGGTTGATAATCCTACTGAAGAAAATGCAACAATTATTGCAGTTGAAGATACCTCCGCCGCCGATCATGTGAACGTGAATGATGTTTGTGTGGCACCACAGGAGGGACCACAGACCTCTAAATTTATCGAAAATGTGTACGATAAATCGTCTTATGACTTGGGAAACTTCACGAACAAAATATTAAATGATAATGAAAGACGTCAAATTCTTGATATGGGACCTTTACAGCCTTCAGGACCTTTTCCACCTGATATCAACCAGAATAATAGGTGTTTTTCAAAATCATACTACGTTTTAAGTTCAAAATATGGACCAGTTAATCGTTTTTGGTTGTGCTATTCCAAAATTCTAGACGCTGCCTATTGTCAACCCTGCTGGTTATTTGCTTCACAGAGGAATAATGTCTGGTGTACGGGAATTCGTGATTGGAAACATTTATCCGAAAGAATTAAACAACACAGTTGTTCGAGTGGCCATACGGAAGCATGTGCTGTGTATGAATTTTGGAAAAAAAATGATACTACTATCGACAAGGAACTTGAAAATGAAATTCGCAAAGAAACATCCTTTTGGAAAATGGTTCTTCAAAGGTTATTTGATATCATACTTACCCTAGCAAAGAGTTCTTTGGCTTTGAGAGGACATCGAGAAGACTTAAGTCAGGAAGGATACCATGGAATTTTTTTGTCCTTTGTACAGCTTGTCGCCCGATATGATCACATTTTGCGGCAAGTTTTGGATATGCCCAAAGGTATAATTTTATTTTGTTTTAATATTATTCATAATTATTAACTGTTTAATGTAAGGGATTTTTTAAATTGTGTTTTTTAAATGTTTTTAGGATCTACAAGATATCTGAGTGCAACGATTCAGAATGAAATGATTGAGAGCATGGGGACCAATCTCGAAACCCATCTACTAGAACACATTAGGGCGTCACCATTTTTCGCCATCATAATGGATACGACACAGGACATATCGAAGGTAGATCAGCTAAGCATTGTTGTGAGGTATGCAGTAATAACTAGATCGGAAAATAGACAGCCAATCGATATAGAAGTAAAAGAAGTGTTTCTAGGCTTTTATGCAGCCACCAAACATGGCGCAGCGGATTTAGTTAATCAAGTAACTACATTATTTAAAGAGAAAAATATTGATTTAAAAAAATGTGTGGGGCAAGGTTATGATGGAGCCAATGTAATGAGTGGTGTGTATAATGGTGTACAAAAACATATAAAGGATATCCAGCCTAACGCAGAGTACGTACATTGTGCCACTCATAATTTAAATTTGGTGATAAATGATGCCATTAGCAGTTGTGTGGAAATACAGAATTTTTTCGCAACGTTGCAAGATTTGTTTAACTTTTTCGGAAACAGCATCAAGCGTTGGGATCTACTGTCAAAATTCACAGGCGAATCGGACATCACCCTAAAAAAACTAAATCCCACTAGATGGTCCAGTAGAGTCAATACAATATCTGCAATAAAACTTCGTTTTTTTGATATTATCAAAGCATTATCAGAAATAGTTCTAAAGAGTCCTAATAAAGATGAGCGTAATGAAGCAGAGAGTCTCAAAACAAAAATGCTAAATTTTGAGTTCGTGTTGCTTTGTGAATTCATGCACAATGTATTGAATGACATCAATTATGCATCCAAAATTTTACAAAAATGCGACATCAATTTGGGCGAGGCAAGTAAAGCTTTAGCAGAGACCAAAGCAAAGTTGCAAGTTTATAGAAATGATTTCGAATCATTCAAGTGCAAAGCCTGTGAAACTGCAAAGAAATATGGTATAGATACCCATTTTCAAGAAAAAAGGCAAAGGAAAGTTAAAAAACAATTTGATGAATTAACTGCTGATCACCGATTTTCAAACCGAGAAGAAATATTTAAAATTGAGATTTTCAATAATGTACTTGATACATTAATAGCTCAATTAAATACTCGATTTACTGGTATGAGTGCAGTCTGTCAAACATTCGATTTTCTAACACCTACATTTTTATTACAAGTTGATGAAGCAACTTTATTACAAAAGTGTGACGAATTCCAAAGAAAATATTCAGATATAATAGGCCCTAGCTTTTCACTTCAATTTGTTAATATTTACCACCTACTTATACCTCAATTAACTCAAGCATGGACTGTTCACCAATTATGTAAAGAAATAATGAGTAAATATGGAGTGCTAGAATGTGATCTAACGGAAGTATTTACAGCAATGTTGTTATTCTTTACAATTCCTGTCACTTCTGCAGCAGCTGAAAGGTCATTCAGCAAATTAAAGATAATAAAAAATTATTTAAGAAATAGTATGGGCCAAACTCGACTCCGACATTTATCGCTAATAGCAATTGAGAACAAAACCGCATCAAATCTGGATTTAATGGAAGTTATTGATACTTTTGCGAAAACTAAAGCTAGGAAAAGATTGTGAATATAATAGCTATTTATCAGTTGGTAAGTCCGATCTTTTTTATTCGATTAATAGTCCGATTTCTATTATTATATAATGTCTCTAAACCCTTGAATCTTTTCTATTTCGTTTTATTGCCCAATACATTGTGAGGGTCCAGCCCTTGCCATCGAGCCATGAACGGACATTCAACTCGTTCGTGGCGTTGGTACCGACAAGAGACTGGGAAACCCTTACAAATGAAGACTTTTGGCCGAAAGGCGCAGTGTTTAGGCGATTTCGTGAGCGACCACGGATCCCTTGTACTACCGAAGACACATACTACACTCTAAAGTGAAACGTGAATGGTGTAGTTTAAAAGTTAAATAATTGTTTAGTATATAGATTTATATATATTAGTTTATATTGTTTTTATTAATCATTGTTATGTATAGTTTTTATTTTTATATGGTATAAGTTTAATTTTGTCTATGATTTTGTACTTATTATATCTATGGGCCTTGTAGCCTGAAAGTAAATGAATAAATAAATAAATAAAATAAATAAATACCTACTCCAATTATTAAAATAATTGTAATTTATGTTGTTAGAGTTTAATATTTTTATTACCTGCCCTGCAATGCACGAAAAGGAGCTGATGATAAAGTAGCTTAGCAATTTTATAGTATTTGTATATTTAATGATTTTACTTCATAAAACCTTACCAGTTTTGATAGCAATGGGGCCCTATTTTTCGATTTGCCCCAGGGCCCCAGGTTACCTAGCTACGCCACTGCCTATTAGAAAGATTTTTTGGCCATGTTGAGAAGATGGATGATAGAAGATTCACGAAAGGAGTTTATTGAGCGAATATGTCGCGAAGAGGTCGTCCACAGTAAATATTTACCAACCAAATTGCCGACGAGCAAGATACAGCGATTGATGAACGTGGACGAAGCAACAGAGATGTCAGGACTGTAGTAAGTGGAGATCAATTGTCTCTGCCCTCTCATGACGGAAACCGACGTGGCTTTATGTTATATTAAGTTAAATACGAAATTCTACCCCGTTGGGGTTGTATGTAATAACCATCATCATCTTTGGCTGATTTTTTATGGCCAGGATCCTGATTAACGCTAGTCTTGGATATGACTACTGCCATTTATAGACGGGTTCAACTTTTAAGTCTTGAACCTTTCGAGTCCAAGAAATCTTAACTTGCTCGATGCAAACACAATAAAGGAACTGCTAAGTTTGAGGCCATTTTTTATGCCAGAGTATGGCTCTTCCACCTATTTAACTGCACTTTTCTCCCTACTAATTGTATGGTTGTTTGTTACTTTTTGACACAAAAATGACTAAACAAATTTAGATGAAACTTTACAGTAATTTAGCTTATGTACACACGGGTAAAAAAGGAGGCAAAAGTTAGTAGAGAATATAAAACATTATTATAATGCTAATAATATTATCTTCAATAGTGTATAAGACAATAAAAATCTGTTAAAAAACTTACAAAAAAAAAAAACAATCATCATTCAATGCAATTGTTCAACTCAAATTAATTACTTGTTTCCTCTAATTAAATACTCAATCTGTACGTTTAACGCTGTAATTACTATTTTCCTAACATATTATTTATTTTAATGATTGTTGTAAGGTAAAACTAATTATAAATAATTGTATGCTGTTAAATGCTATCATTAATAATGAACAATCGATTTATCTTTCTTTCTTTCTTTTCTTTTCTTTTTTAAAAAGACAACGCCCGCATTAGGAATAAATCCTGTGTCGCGGGGGACTTTACAAACATACAAGAAACGGACACAAAGAACACCCAGACTCAGAACAACAATTTGTGGATCACACAAAGTGTTGTCCCATGTAGGATTTGAACCCACAACACAGCGAAGCGGAGAGCGGCGTGGCGACCGCTTAAACCACTAGGCCAATCGTGCAGTCTCAAGCATACAATACGGCGCTATGACGCAAGCATATTGTTATCAATCAGACACTTAGAGATCAGAGATCAGAGAGAGAAATAATGGACAGGAGAGTAAAGAATCCACAAATCGTCACACATTTAAGGCGAAAGTACGTACGTCACTTTGAGATAATTTGGTAGAATCATCTTAACGATAGTACCCGAGTGAGTATTTATATAGAATATTGTATTAATTTTATATACATGTATGTCTATGTATTGTTTATATAAAATAATATTTAATTAGTAATGTATGTCAACTTCATTATTTTACCTTTGCACCTACCGCATCGTGTTTCAACATCACCTAAAGGTTGACTGGAAGAGAATGCCCCATGGCATTAAGTCCGCCTTTGTACAACATGTACATTAAGTATAAATAAATAAATAAATAAATAAATGAAAGGAAAGGTTGCCTCGGTGGCGCAATGATAGCGTGTGCGACTGCTGTGCTTGAGGACTTGCTTTCGATTCCCGGGTTGGACCAAATGTTTGTATGATCTGCAAAGATTTGTTTCGGAGTTTCGGTGCTTTTTATGTATCATATGTACGTATTTAATTTAATTTACAAAAAAAAAGTATTTATATCAGTTGTCTAGTACCCATAGTACAAGCTCTGCTTAGTGTGAAACTAGATGGCGTTGTGTGTCAGACGTCCGAAATATATATATTGTTGCTTAGAACCTTCCATAAATTACGTGACACGTGAAGGGGGAAGGATGTCGAAGAAGTGTGACATTATGTGACAAGGAGCCGGAGCGGTCCCAATTTTATTGATGTCACATTTGCGAAAGTAACATAATAATACTTAGTTTGCTCTTAAATACTATTAACTATTAAAAAAACAATACAATACAAAGTTACAATTAAAAAAACAATATTACATCTGAATTGGGAATTTTGTGATTTGTAACGTGTCATTTTTTTTGTCCGTGTGGGGACGGATTAAGAATACATACCCCTATTCATCCCGTGGGTGTCGTAAAAGGCGACTAAGGGAACAAAGTATGTAAGACAACATCATTACAAAGAGAAGGAAAACTTGAAAAAAACCCTATTCCAACCCGTCTGGCCAGCGTGGTAGAGTAGGCCAAAACCTCCTTGCTAAGGAGAGGCCTATGTCCAGTAGTGAACTGTAAAAGGCTGTTGATGATTGATGAATTTTTGTTTAAGAAACTGCCAAAGTGATTCTACTCTACCTGATGGAAAGCATGAATAGAATCCAATAGTTGTGGTCACCGTACTCATTGCGAATGTAGACAACGCAGTATGGTGACCCACAGTACGGTGGCCTAGTGAGATCCTCTTTCACGCCCATTTAGGGACGTAATATGCATGACAGTCATCGTGGCAATATAAACTGGTGCTCATATGGTTACTTCTATATTGCACCCTGCATCAATGGGCCTCTGGTCTCGCACTCCAACGATGCTTTGATTGGTCTTCTGTGTGAGGTTACTATTGCCCCAGTCGAGCCGGCCCGTTCATGCTAAAATCGGCGTGACTCTTCTACCTTAGCAAATTATTGTGTTTCCTTATTGTTACGATTTTTGCATGCTTGTTTGAAACGCTATTTGCATACGAACACACTCCAACAATTCGTACATTTAGCTAAATGTGTGTTATTGTATTAAATGTAAAATTCATTGCTACTTCACAAAAACACAATATTTTACCATTTGATTGCCTTCTTAATTTAAATCTTCTCGACAATTTCATTCAAATTAGTTCATTTATAATATGAATTTGAGCCGAGTACGTCATCAACACCCATTTGTTTTAAAACAACTTCATTTAACTCACTCATTCACTCAATTCTAATTATATCTGGGAAGAGATTTAAAATGTTTCAGATGTTTTATTAGAATGCAGTTTTGAACTTTGCGTGGTTAATTGAAGGTTGGTATTTAATTGGCTGATAATAGTATTTAATACTTTCTTTATTTTATGAACTTTCGTTTTGATGGATGAGTTTGTCTAGGTAACATGTGTGTGTCATCTCTTTTTGATTAATTGTGTTTTGGCCCATTTTTATATTCGCAGGAAATGAAATCATCTTATCCAATTGTATGGGTTATTTTATAAACATAAAATCCTTTGATCAATGGCCGCTTCCTAAATGCCTAGTTCAAATAAAAATGAATTTTGAAGGAATATTAATAGGACAAATGTGTCTCTTTTTACTTTTTAACCGACTTCATAAATGTGGAGTTATCTTATTAAGTACAATGTGTTTATTCCGGTCTGTGTATGTGAGTTTGGTGATGTCTTCTTTATTTGTTTTTATTAATGATGAAGTTAAAATCTTTTGAAATTTCAATATTATTGAACAATTGAATTTCCTCGTTGATCTATGTAGTAGTTAGCGTATGAGACTGCTTCTGTTAGCGTATGATCTTAGAAGTCTCGAGTTCGAAATACTTAAATAACAGTCCGGAGTTTGAAAATGGAGGTCTTAACCTCCGCGTCTCGGAGAGCACGTAGAGCCCTTGGTCTTCACGATCGTGTCGGATGGCCGTTCCATTGGATTGTGAGAGTGAGGGAACAGAAAGTTCACCTGTGTTTGTTCACACACTTTTGCATTATAATAACTTCTGCGAAGTTCGTTGGTCTCCGTTGAGACTGGCTGGCGTGCCCGAAAAATTATAATTGAATTGCTTGGAAGCGCAAATCTCATAAGCTTCTGGTTAGAAATGGTTCAAAAATTTTTTGCCGTGTTGGATTGGATAGTCGTTTATCGAGAAAGGCTATAGGACTATTATATTATATAGTACGACCAATAGGAACCTCAGTAAAATACGTAGTCTTTTGAGGGAAGCAGATGAAGTTGCGGGGTCAGCTAGTTTTTTCTGTAAATATTTCTTTTTCATCTTTCTGTTCGTTTCGCAGTATTACAGAGGTGACAGTCGGCAGTAACATCAAAGGGACGCCAAATTGCCTCAGTTTTTGACCGGCTGTGACGTAACACTTCCGGCTGCGCAAGATGGCGGTACCGTATTTAGGATAAAAGGAAATTGGTTTTTTAACAATATGCTATTGTAGTTGTCGTCTAGAAAGTGAAAGAATTCTCTTTTAAACCTTAGAGTGCTGTCAATCTTTGAGGCGGTAAACTCTTCAACCATAAGAAGGAAGGATAAGACTTTTGGTAATATCTGTTACCTGATTGCGTTAATTCTTGCATGCATAACATATTGAGTCTTTCTGGTTACAGAAATACTTAGTACCTAACCCGGAGCTTGGCAGTTGGGGTCTTGGTGTGCAAATAAAGCCGTCAGTCCTACGAACTCTCACCCGTCGTGTCCGACAACTGGGTAACTGTGAGAGTAAGAGAACAGAGAGTGCACTTGTGTTTGTGCACGCACAATTGTAACACTTTAATATCTGTTGTATAGTGGGCTGGTTTCTGCTGAGACTGACCGCCGTGGCCGAAAGCGGCTAGGAGTGATGTACTCCTCATAAAATATAATTAAAAATCTAACTCGATAAAAATATAGTAGCAATGTTCTCTAGCTGATAGATGACTTCGTCTTCTTAATTCTTCTAAGTTTGATACTTTAAGTTTTTGTATATTAGTACTTTAACTGCACGATTGGCCTAGCCTAGTTTAAGCGGTCGCCACGCCGCTCTCCACTTCGCCGATTGTTGAGGGTTCAAATCCTACATAGGACAACACTTTGTGTGATCCACAAATTGTTGTTCTGAGTCTGGGCGTTCTTTGTGTCCGTTTCTTGTATGTTTGTAAAGTCCCCTGCGACAGGATTTATTCCTAATGCGGTCGTTGTCTTTTTTTTTTTAAAAGTAATATTTAATGTGTCATCTAAAAGATTTGTTATTTTATTAACCATGTCAACTTCTACACTTTATCTTTGTACCTACCGCTTAATATTTCTACGTCACCTAAAGGTTGGATAGGAGAGAAAGCACCGTGGCGTTAAGTTCGCCTTTGTACAACATGTGCATTAAGTTTAAGTAAATAAATAAAGATATTTACAACATTGAAATTGTTGGTTGTGTTAATTTATTTGAAAAGGACCGAATTATTTTTTTTATATTTTTTTAACTCAGTTTGTATTAATTCAATTTATTTCATGGATATAAACTATTGAAAAAAAAAGAAAATTTATAGAAACTTAAAATTTACCAAATACTAATTTTCAGTTGTTAAATTATTTTTACCAAATATAAAAACTTTATACCATTATCCGTTTTGTTTTGAATAAATCTTAATGTTCGTAAGATTGAACTTTCTAAGAAAGTTTGAGGTAAATTAATTAGCGTAATTAACAATTATTCACTTCATATTTTTTTAATATTGAAGAGCCTACCAAAGTTACTCTACTCTGCCTTATGGAAAGCATGAATTGTGATCACCATACTCATTGGAAATGCAGATAATGCAGTATAGTGACGCACACCATGGCGGCCTAGTGAGATGCCTTTTTTTTTGATGCTTGATTGAGGCAATGTAAACACACCACGATAACTGTCACCCCTGCATCAATTTTTCTTGTGTCCACAAAAACAATTAATTATATTCATATTTTGCAAAAATAGGTCGAAATACGAGTTGTAAAACGTTATTATAACGATAACGATAACAGTTATTGAGTCGTTATTTCCCTTTACTTTTATGCTATCCCTACGGGCAACGGCGCAGCGTGGTGTGGCTGGATAGATGACAGCTTGTAACGTATATTTTTAGAGCACGAAAGTAAGCTATTATTATATTTTACAGTGTATCAAATAAAACTACACTAATCATAAATTAATAATTATAAGCCTTAAGCATGTTGAAATAAGAATGATGATCTTTTTCAAATTATTGTTTTCTTATTGTTCTTAATTTTTATTCAAATATTTTTTGTCTCCATAATAAATTCTCTCCATTCCAGTGAAGTATGCCCACTTAAGACAGTACAGTAGCGAGTTAGTGTTATCAGCATGATGTTGTGAAGTGTCGGCTTCAAAGATAGGATGACACGCTAGTGACATCGTGTTAAATATACGTTGGCACTGAATATCAAAGAGTGCTCTTATTTGCTAATTGGTGGGCCAAAGCGAACAAAGTGGTGTACAAAAATAGAATAGTATAATTACCGAAACTTGGGGTTTAAACGAAATTTACAGACACGTACGAGAATTAAGACATTGCTCTCACATATACTATTATCTGGGTTTTAAAATAGACAGATCTTCGAGGTGTCATGAGTGTTTGTGGAAACATATTTACAGAAATAAATTATTTTCTTCGTGTTAAATTTGGCAAATTAGATGAAATGTTTTCGATATCGCAAATTCACCACTAACCATTATGCTTCTAATTCACGAGACTGTTCGCAATGCTTTTGTTAGAATAGTCAATTTAACTATTCTAGTACAAAAAGGTGGCTCAATAAGTCATCAAATAGATAGTTTTACGTTATTGCCAGTTTGGATACTTCGTTATTTCTACATATTCCAATTATTAAATATCCTTCCAGTGAAAGTTACACAGAGCAATTGATACCTCTTAGTTTTATTTAATAGAGTTAGATAAGTTTTTGTTTTCGGTTTTTTAGACCGAATGCAGTTACTACAAAAGCCCTTCAACGTGTAAATAAATGCAGCATACATTAATTATATTATATTAAGGTACTAGAAAAATGCTTGTCTGCAAATCAAAGGGCGAATATTTCACAATCCTATCTTAATCACAAGAACACGGATCCCTTCATAAGGTCACTCTTTAGTCATTCAATAGAAACAGTTACTTAACGTTTTGCGTAACTATTTACAATTTGCTCTGAGTTTACATTCAACTTGTGACAAAATACATGTAAACATTAACGGACATGACTTGAACTTTTACGAACGTTACAACCTACGTTTGTATATTCTCCTTTATTTTATTTTTGTAATAGACACGTGAAACATTTATATTGGTATAATTACTTCTTGCAAAACATTGCACGTCTAAGAATACACTTAAGAATACAAAATATAGCTCAAAGAGCAAACTAGTCAAATATTTAAAGACATTCTATGAAAAACGTATGAGCAGAACGACAGAAACCTATATTGTTCACGAATGAAACTCATAAATCAAGACTGTTCGTGGCTGGTTTAAATGACCTTGAGTTATTTCCTCACGTGCCACCTGTTCGCGGTTCCTCCTCATCCCTCGATCTATTTAAAATGAGGCTAAGGCCATCTGTGACCTGAAGGGAGCTAAGACATTATGATTCATTCTTAAGGTTATAAGTATTATAATTCCGTGAAGATCATTCTCTGTTTTTTTATACTCAAAGATTTGATGAATTAGAATCATAAATGGATTGTCTCCTGTGGAGGGACAGGTGGCGGGCAGCAGCCCAATAGTTGATGTTGGGATGTTGCATAAATGCTAATCGCCATGAGAATCTCTATTTCGCGATACAGGATTAGTAGTCACTCCGTAGTTCATTGTACTCCGTAGTTCGATGTACCTTCGGTAGATGGCGCTGTAGTATGTTGTTTCTGTTTGTACTGTATGTGGAAGTCGCCACATCACTCTTTAAATCCAACTCCTTTCCTGTATCGCAAATTGAGACATTAGGAATTAAGGACTCGAATTTTAGATTTTAGAATTCTACATTTTAGATGTGCCGACTTGGTAAAAATAGCGAAAGTACTGCCTACTACCAGCTTAAAGAACTATGGATAAAAAATGCTTTTAAAATCTATATATACTTAAACATAAAATTACACTCCAAAGTACATAATTATATCAGCAGCTTTTAACAGTCCACTGTTGGACATACGCTTTTCCTTAGAAAGGATATTTTGGCCCACGGACCACGCTGACTAGACGGGTTGGTATAGAGTTTGTTTCAAGTTTTTCTTTTTCTTTCTGATGTCTACGTACTTTGCTCTCTAGGTTGTCTCTTACGGCACCCATAAGACGAATAGGGTGGTAACATTCCGTATTCGTAACGCGATACCACACGGATAATATCACAAATATACAGAAATATTATACTATGATCGATCACTTTAAACTGGGCTACAAGTATAATGAACCTTACAGTTCTAAAATGCTATTCAAATTCAATTTAACGTACAAATACATTTTAACGTATTTTTTACTTTTTAAACATCTTAAAAACTATCAAAATAACATTTGAATGAACTAGATAGTTGTGCAAAACGTGCTCATCGTATTTTCAGCCTCACTTATTCGATTTTAAGTATTTTTTAAATTGAAGATCGATTCTAAGAAAGTTTAGAAATAAATTTAGATTCTTAGCGATCTAGCCACTACAGTAATAAAACCGTATGAACTGTTCTACGCAAGTACAGAATTGCCAAAGCAAATACGTTTTACATTCCTCGTTTGTCGTAAGATAAATCTGGACGGTGAATGATTCACACAATCTAGGTTGCGTTATTTTAAGCACTAATTCACATTTTGAAGGTTTTGCACAACGCCGGCTTCTCGTTTATCGCCTTTGGCTAAACGAGACCTGTCTCTGGAGTTGACTAATGATATTATTTTAAATATATCAAAGGGAATTGCTGACACACAAGATTTCTGAAGGAAAAAACCGTTTTTTTACTGTAAAAACATTCACAAGGATTTGGTTATCGTACGGGCGGGAGGAAACAAGTACCCAGTTGGTATGTTCAACGATGGGTCAGTTATCGATGTATATAATATACGTACACATGTATATCATGCAGATCATACATACATTATATTGTGTAGGTTGGTGTGTACCAACTCGATTGGAGAGATCGCGACTTCATAGCAAATAGATTTTAAGTATTATTTTCATTTACGGGCGAGACAACTTAGACATCAGAGCAAACCTCTACCATATGTCATAAAAAACGGTAGCAATAAGGGCAGGTTACTTGACGTGAGATAATTTTATCGACTACCTGAAAAGTATAAATTGGTGACTGAGTTATAATATGGTTTTACTTATACTATTACAAAAACTCAGCGTAGACGTTCTCTTACTGCATAAACGGAATGGAAAGCATAATATAATTTTGTTGTACGGATTACAAATCACGTTTAAATATAGAGCCTGCCAAAGTGACTCTACTCTGATAAAAGCGTGTGTAGAATCCACGAGTGGTTGTCGCCATACTCATTGAGTAAGCAAACAAGGAAGCATCGTGACCCATATTATGGCAAACTCGTGAGATTTTTAAGGACCCGGGATCATAGTGGGAAACACGTGCGCTGGAAGTGAGGTCCAGGTTTTGATTGATTGGTACAGGAAGGAGTAGCCGAACCGCTTAGTTCAAGAGCGTATGTTCACCACTTTAAAACGGTGACTTCAAGAACCAGTATGTGTTATTGCTGGATAGAAAGATTCAATAATAGTCATTCGGTCAAAAGCAACGCCAGAATCGTTAAGCACCGGTCCTGCGTGAGGCCGTAGAAACACTCTTTATAATGAAACAATTCTTACTTACATTATTTATTCTACCTCATAAAATGAATTGTTCTTAATTATTGGATTTATAAATGTTTTTTAGAGAGTAACTTTATGATTTTTAACTAATAGTTGATACAAAATGATTACGCGATATTCCTAACATTTAGCCGTATTAACGAGACACTACAATCCTTACAAAATAGCTTGATCTCTGTGATAGGTGGCTATGAATTCGACAAAGTAACTTTGAACTTATATAAACATATACATATATTATAAATCTAAAATGTACTTCGTAAGTTCTAAAATGACACTAATGACAATTAGATTTGTCATTTGAACAGCATGAAATATCTAGTTTAACCAGATCATAACGAATCACAATGTATTTAATATCGACCTAAACCAGATCTAAGGATCTTTGTTACATGTCAAAACAGGTTCTTTTCGAATGCTATTTTTACAAATAGCGATGCAGCGGAAATGAATACACCGCCATTAGTTCTGGTCGATTAGAATTATATCGATGGTTAACCATATCCTATGAATGTTATTAATATTGATTAGTGTTGTAAAACGTGTAATGGTACTTTTATATAACAGATATTACTTTTCTTTGAGCTCTGTTTTGTATAAGGAGGATGTTTGGCTCGGGGAAAATCGTAAAACTTAGATTTTTGGTAATTCTTTTTTTTTCTGTATGAAGAGCCTGCTAAAGTGACTCTACTCTGCCTGAAGGAAAGCATGAATAGAATCCAAAGAGTTGTGGTCACCATACTCATTGCAAATGTAGACAATGCAGTGTGGTGACCTACACTATGGCGGCCTAGTGAGATACTTTTAATGCCACGATGACTGTCATGCCTTTTACGTACGCCACGCAGGGACGTAAAAGGCATGACAGTCATCGTGGCAGTATAAGCCTCACATACTCGTAGTTATCACAATAACTGTCACCCCAGCATCAATGGGTCTCCATCAGCTATTGACAGCTGGGATTTTTCCAATGTGCACCTTAGCCATCAATCATCCAGTCTTTAATTGGTCCCTTCCTCAGGTCGTCCTGTTTTTATGGTACGAGGGGTTATCGACCATTCGAGTCACCTGAAAGTCTTATTTTTCATTTATCGATAAGGCGGCTTAGGCGTAAGTCGTAATTGATAACTGAGTTTTTTTATTATCATCAATAGCTTTTGTAATCTTCTACCGGACATAAACCTTTCTTACGAAAGGGAGTTTTCGCCTACTATACCACGCTGGCCAGACGGATCGGTATAGGGTTTGTTCAAGTTTCCCTCCTTTATGGCAGGGACGTCGTCCTGTCTAGTTTGTTCGCCTCTTACGACACCTATCAGATGAAAAGACGATATGACTGCACGGTTGGCCTAGCTGTTTAAGTGGTCGCGCCGCTCTCCACTTCGCTGAGTGTTGTCGGTTCAAATCCTACATGGGACAACACTTTGTGTGATCCACAAATTCTTGTTCTGAGTCTGGGTGTTCTTTGTGTCCGTTTCTTGTATGTTTGTAAAGTCCTCCGCGATACAGGATTTATTCCTAATGCGGGTGTGTCTTTTTAAGGGAAAAGAGAGAAACAGGGTTAGTGACACTCTGTGTTCTTAATTCGTCAGCACACGGATCAATTAAATCATGGTTTTTTATTATAAAGCAGGCAAATTTGCTCGATATTCAGATAAGATGTCACACTCGTAGAATTGATAGAACTTTATTTTTATTCCTTTTATCATGATATTTATACAAAACTATTATACGTGTCTTTTCATTATTTTATACTTTGTTATCAGACGCCATCAGGCAACGTATTTAGTAAACATAACATTAAATGACAAACAAACATAGACATGAGATGAAGATTTTAATAATCAAAGAGTTTTATTGGTTTCCCTTTCCAAGGAACATATCAAAGTAAGTTTTAGTAATTTTTTTTTTCTAGATTAAGAGCTTGCCAAAGTGACTCTACTCTGCTTCATGAAAAGCATGAATAGAATCCAAGAGTTGTGAATTCTTATCTTCTATCAAGTTCACGAAATACAAATGATTACCTCGTATATAAATTATATGTTTTTTTATTATGCATTGTCAGCATTTGCAATGAGTTAGTGACTACAACTCTTAGATTCTATTCATGCTTTCCATCAGGCAGAGTAGCGTCACTTTGGCAGGTTTTCAAAAAAATATCTTATCAAATGGGTGACTTTTTCAGGAGGTCCTTCCTTATTTCTTGCTAGAATACGATCATTAAGATTAATCATTGTTACACTTGTTCCACACAAGTCTTTAAATTTACATACAGAGAAAAAAATCAATCAAGTAATAAATTTTGAAAAAACGAGACCCTTAATGTATACAAGGATAATTTAAAAAAAATGGGTCCTGTAATGTGTTTACAAATTTACCTTTAATTTTTTTTTTTAAACCTAACAAGCAAGTATCACCACAGATTAAACAAGTTACTAAATGGGCTGTATCAACTTTCTTCTCCTACCTACATGATGTTAACATGCGCGGGAGTGTTTATATCAGCGGTATCAAACATTTTTAATAATAAATTAATTCGAAAATATGTATGATTTAAGATGAGTTCATACAACTAAAATAAGGTTGTCAATGTTATTCTTCTATCAATTGCGATTACCACTTTTTTTTTAAAATTAAAAGCAGGTATCCTATTTTCTTTTCTATATTTCGGACTAAGTGAATATCAAACAGGGGTATCAAACATTTTGTATCACAAATATAATTATAAAGTATCTATAATTGAAAATAAATAAGATTTCAATAAGATAAAAAAATAAGGTTGTCAGTTGTTAACAATAAAGGTTAGTATTTTTTACTATAACAAATACAATATTGTCGTTGGCCCAAAAAAAAAACAAGCTTTGTATAAAAATTAATTACATAAGAGATGAGTCCAAGTAAACTTCAATGTAAAGCATTTAACTTTCAAATAATATTTATTTATGAACAATTATTTCATACACATTTGATATTTCAAAAAGAAACAAAGGTTTGGAACCTCTGAATTAACCTATTTGCTGCGAACTAATTGCGCTTGCGCCGCTATTGGTTCAATGCACTTACACGCAATTGAGGTGTACTGTATTTTAATAGACAGACTTATTGATAAAAATAATAACGAACGTTATTAAGAGGCATCAATTGAACATGTTGTGAGGAGCTTTGTGCTTTAATGTACGACTTCGATTATGTCTAGGTTAAGTGGGGGTTATGGTTGAAAGAGCGATATGTTTCATTCTGTGATATTTATATCTTGATTTATTTACTTTTTTATAATTATACTTTTATTTTTATCTAGATCATTAGTGTTTAAAAATAGAATCTGACGCGAATAGAATCGAACTTTACCCTTGTTTTGTCATGTTAATAAACATTTGTTGCACAAATATGTGCTATTCTGTTCTAACTATAGGTCGTCGTAGTAATCTGACTGGCAGGAATCGCTTGTGCATTGCCAATCCCGAAAGGTTATAGTAATAGGCAGTGTCACCATTGCTGCATAGTAATGGAGAACTATTAGTGACAAATAGCGAATATCATCATAAGTGGAAAACTCGAACTACTAGAATTGTTATTTGGTATAATTTTCTCATGATTTAAAGCGGAACGTTGAGCAGCCCTGACCTACGGAGTTCAATTGCCGTAAACACTGCGCCAGCGCATGACATAGATCAAAGATAAACAAACACGTCACAGCGGATAGGTTAACGGATGACGAACTACGGGCGTGCTCAACAAGCTAAATTATAATATTAAGCTGTTTAAATAGCCCTTATTACATAATTTTAATTTACATTGCTTCGTGTTTTAAAAATAAATTAAAAACTGTTTACTTAGTCAGTAATGGAAGCTAAAATAAATTTACAAACTCATTACTTATGGTTGTCGAATATGAAGGCGTTTAGATTTTTAAGATTGAGGTGTTCAAAAGCGCTAACAATCTTTTTAACTACTTAAAAAAAACTGCAAAAACTTTCAATCCTATAAATCTTGATGACATTCAGTTGACTTGAACAATTACCTGAAAAAATAGAAAACAAAAGGTTAATACAAATAAAAATTAGAAAACACTATGAGCGCGTGAGAACAAGGTTTTGTGAATCACACTGTGTCGTACGTTTTGGAAAGGAGATTGAACTTACAACACTGGGAGCAACAGGAACCAGCGAGGTACTTCAACCACTACACCGTTCGTGCAGTCAGTATGTGCAACATACAATATATGTCAATTTTTATCTTCTATTTGTTCCAACGTTAGAAGAATGTATTATTTCCAGCTCGGTGACTAGAACGCTAGAGTTCACAGAATAATGTATAAATAAAGCTGTAGTTACTCAAGAACAAAACGGATCACAGCATGCATTTAACTGCGAGTTTGAAGTATTGTTTTTGTGATTTGATAGTAATATATTTAAGCGAAAGAGCCACGTTTCCGCACCTATAGGGAAGTCTACACCGGAGTAATACCACTGAATCCCAGTTAACCAGTAAAGCAGTTCTTTGCTTGCTTTTTATGTGAATGTGGGTGAATACTGTTAGCGGAACCCGATTCTGGTGGAGAGATTGCAAGGGCAACAATTCAAAAAAGACCTATTTTAAATGGCAACAATTAGCTTTAATACAATATTAAGGGTCGAACACACTATATTTCGAAAACACAATATGGAGTATCCGTGAGAACGATCTAAATAATATATAAACAGTTACGCTCAGTAACAATTACCGTTTCAACAAACGGTAGGTGAGAGTTCAGTAACGCCGGCCATTGATGTCAATATAAAAGGCCATTGAGTAAAATTTAACAAGCCATGGGCTGTCCGTGCGGTGATGGATAAAGAATACATAGTGTTACCACCCCTATTCATCCCGTGGGTGTCGTAAAAAGCGACTAAGGGAACAAAGTTTACAAGACAACATCATTACAAAGAGAAGGAAAGCTCTGAACAAACCCTATTCCAACCCGTCTGGCCAGCGTGGTATAGTAGGCCAAAGCCTCCTTGCTAAGGAGAGGTCTATGTAAAGCAGTGGATTGTAAAAGGCTGTTAATGATGATGGGCTTTACGAGTTAATGACAAGAATAATAATAATATATCCATCCTGCCTGTATTTTAACCGACATCGGAAACAGAAGGACGTCGTTAACAAAACAATTATAATTTCATTATATTTAAATGAGGCTGAACGGGAGGTATTGCCCACTTCCCGTTCAATCCAATACTTTGAATGGTTAAAAACATTTAAAACGACGGTACAACATTCACTATTACCTTGTACCTATATAAATAAGGTATAGAATCCCTTATATTTTAAAAACTAGCATAATTTGGATGTCATTTTATTATTACTTTGCTGGAGAAGCTAACCAAAGTAATAAAACTCAATTTCCCGTAAACAGTTTTTGCTCATACATTATAACCCGCAATAGTGTCGCAATGAAGTTTAAACGAATTAATTTATTTATTTACAACTTTATGCACAAAAACATGTATCGGAGGTCTTAATGCTTAAGGCATTTTCTGCCAGTCAACCGAATGGGCGATGCAGAAAAAAAGATGAGGTAGGTGCACTTAAGGATAAGAAGTAATTGACAGAGGATTCAGTATATATAGACTAGTTTGACCATAAATAAGCAAATATACGTACATAAACACATAGATATATAATATACATACATACAAATCCGTGCATACATATTAACACAATAAAGTACGAGTATAATAATACCAGGTGATGAACCAAGACTCCACCGTTTCAGCCAGTAAAAGCTTCTTTAATTTTAAACGAGTAACGACTTCTAGCCATCCTGACTTCTGACTGAATTTCAACTCTGTTCACGCATTTTTTCAAACTGTACATAAAAAGGCTACCAAACCTTTCTCAAATAAAAATCAACGGTATATTTACATAATTATTTTTAACGGTCATTTGCTTTGGCACGGTTTTTGAACGACAAAACTGTCCTTTGCTTTTTATAGCGGCCACATCTGGACACGGAATCATTAAGTTTCTTTGTGAGTGTATTTATTTATTTGATTGCTAACAAACTAATTTTAATTAAGAAAAAATGTTATCTCGACCGCTGGAAAGGTTACCAGGTTAAAAATTTAAAAATTTCGTTGTAAGAAAGACACGTTTTATAAATATTTACATTTTTTTTTTACTGACGTACTCGCAGTACGATAGTACTGCGAGTACGATAGTACTGCGAGTACGTCATACCTCGCAAGCCACGTATACCGTTCAGTGGGTAGTCAGTTCCCTTTAATATCAACAGGTTCAACCTTCGAATTCAACTCAGGGAGGTCGGATATCAGCAGCTCCGTGAAAAAAAAATTGATATTCAATTGAACCGAAACCGGTTTAACTTCTAGCCGACCCCAAATAATCTTTGGAAATAAGAAGAAGAGAGACTCACAGTACAAGTGTACGTGAGTAGTGTCGCCATTGGACATATATAATTTTAAAGACATTAATGTGTTGCCGGCCTTTGAGTGCTCCTTCTTCAAGAGTTCAAGGAATGTGGAGAAGGAAGATTTTCACTCCGATAACATCACTTCCTTTATGAAAAGCTACGAAAAGGAAATACTGAACACCGTTAACCTCTAAGGCGACGTCAAAAGGAAAGGTAATAGTTTTGATAGTCTATGTATGTTCGTATGTTCCATCGTAGTGCTTAAACTCCTTAAAGAGCTGTCAATATTGTCAATATTATATTAACTTTATCAAAAGTTTTTATCTAGTCGAGTTAACAGAGTTTTCAACTTTTTCTTGTTTTCTGTGAAGTCCTGGTGTTACTTTGGTCAATGCGATTCATATGTTCCTAAAAATGTTACCATCATGGTCTAAAAATCTTCACTCTTTGAAAAGAAAGCAATTAAACACAGTCGCTATTTCATTAAAATCTGATATTACGATCAATAGGCATTAGTCTACCAATAAAAATGATTTACAACTCTGTTCTTGCTAAAGAAACCTCACGGAAGACCAACCTTAAGCGATGGTATCCGTGCTGTCGTGTTTTGTTGGTGAGTGTGAGACAGGTGGCCCATTGAAGCATGAGTGATAGTTATTGTGGTGGGTGTGGGGAACCTTACACTGCCACAATGACTATCACGCCTGTTACGTCCCCAACCGGGGCGTTACACAGCATCTCACTAGGCCACCATGGTGTGGGTCACCATTCTGTATTATCTGCATTCGCAATAAGTATGGTGATCGCTAATCTTGGATTCTATTCATGCCTTCGATTAGGCAGAGTAGAGTCACTTTGGCATGCATGTATAATTTAAGGCATATTGCATATTATTTCAAAGTAAATCAAATACCTTGGAGGTGTGAATTAAAAGATTTTTTTGCAAATTATGCTGAAGAATATTGTAGACGATGAATAGCGTTTCCAACTAAGTATTTGGTCTTTAATAATTGTTTCTTCAATTTTGCTCTCTACCCACTTTTAAGTCGAGCAAAAGCATAAAAAATGCATCAAAACATGTCTCGATTTCTAAGAAATACAAGTCGGCCCTTTATTGTGGTAAGCGCATATTATGGCGTTAAACCAAAAGACCGTTTCCCGAAACCCATTAAGTGCTAGTTTCTCACAATAGATGATAACATCTGTAACTAAATACTCTAGAAGAGCACCGGAAGAGCAAACCGCAACACCTGGCTTACAGAATTTTTTTTTAAAGACAATGCCCGCATTAGGAATAAATTCTGTGTCGCGGGGGACTTTACAAACATACAAGAAACGGATACAAAGAACACTTAGACTCAGAACAACAATTTGTGGATCACACGAAGTGTTGTCCCATGTAGGATTTGAATCCACAACGTGACGGCCGCTTAGACCAATAGGTCAATCGTGCAGAATGTTAAAGAAATGCGTATTCGTTTATTCGACTTCTTTTGTCTCTTATTAGTAATTGACCTTAAACAACAGTCATAAAAAGACTAATTTCAACGGCTAAATATTAAACAAATATCAATTTCCAGCAGTTTTATCAACTTTAATGGTTAATACTCTGTTCGTAAGGATCACAGCAATATGCTACTTTTTTAATTATCCCTCAAGAACCAGACAGTCGTACATTTAAATTTGAAAAGATAAATAAAAAAGCGGCAAAGTGCAAGCTGGACTCTTACACAAAGTGTTCCGTATCTATAAAAGAAAATCACGTTTGTTGTATGTGTACGTAAACATTTATTTTTATTCTGTTTTCGTTGTTAAAAAACAAATAAATCCATGAAATTTTATTCTTACTTTTCCGAGTAGTTTTGATAAATTCGTTACTCAATTCGAAATTATATTCATAAAGGGCTATGGTAAGCACACAGTGCACAGTACGTGCCAGCATTTAAGTCAATATTGCTAAACACGTTATCTATTTGAGTATATCCCGTTGTGGTAACAACATGAGAGATTTTGACTTTAAACCTATGTGGTCAACATATTTTTTTAAAGGCGCATTCTCATTAGATTCTAGTAAATCGACATTGAAATCCCCGCACACAATTGTTGAAGGTAACGGGAGTGTTCTGCTATCAAATATTACATTATTCATTGCATCTAAAAATCATTCCAGTTACATCAAGGGGATCTTTAATAACCCGAACTCCTTTAAAATCAAAAGAAATGCCGTCACTATGGCCTTTCTCACACGATGTTTGAAATGCGATTGGATTGATTGCCGGAATATGAATATTCTCAGTGCAATCATACCCATTCCATACGTACCCACCTTATTGAGATTTGGGCCATGAGTCTTAGTGATAATATCCAAATGATTAATTTGGTAGGTATTTTGTAGTTAAGTTCTAACTGTAATAAAAAGAGCATACGTATTTCAATCAAAGTAAGTATTTTTAAAGTAAGTTTTTTTTTCTAAAGTACATATTAAAAGACGATTAATAGCATGAAATTACTCAGTAAGAATTAATAGTACTGACCTGACAATTAAATAGGTAAGTAGGAAGGTACCTTGTCAATTATACAATAAGCACTACTTATAAAAAATCCTAAAAATGTTTTTATCCTTAAGTAAAAATCTATAAAACAACCTAATGTATAAAAAACTACTTACATAATTGCTAAGACCCTAATAAATTGTGTTTTATTTCGGGTCTTAACGCGGGAGAGTTTTCTAATTTACTTACCCAGTTAGCTTTACAAATAATATCACGATACTACAAAGTTTCTTTAATAAAATAAACGAGTAATCAACGAAATTCCAAGTAGCAAATTGCAAACTTATCGGTAGGTTTACGATGCGCATCCGGGCAGCATGAAGACGCTCGCGCGAATACGTGCGGCTGTGGCTCGCTGCGTGACGTTACCTCCCCTGCTATCATCGCGGCGCCACCGCCGCGTAGCCGCCGGCATGGCGGTCGCACCGGGTTTAGACACACGGATTATATTTTCATTTTGTGTTTTTTTGTACATTAGTTATTTGGTTTTATAGTTAATATATTACCAAATGTTTACTATTTTTGAAAATATTCAATTTTCTATCTGTTTATTAAGATCGAGTAAAAAATTGCTCAAAAATTACGTTTGTTGTATGGGCGCCCCCCCTCTTCATATTTACTTTACTTTTATTTAATTATTTATATTGAAATGTAACATGTAACTAAATTTTCTTAGAAAATTTTAAG
Source organism: Hypercompe scribonia (assembly GCA_949316085.1). Classification (NCBI taxonomy): domain Eukaryota; kingdom Metazoa; phylum Arthropoda; class Insecta; order Lepidoptera; family Erebidae; genus Hypercompe; species Hypercompe scribonia. Next base: position 3,897,503 of record OX438972.1, on the reverse strand, counting down.
CGTCTACCTGTTATCGTTATTAATATGGAGCAAAAATACGAAACAAACACGTTTATTGTATGGGGACTCCCCCTTAATATTTCTTTTTAATTTTTAGTATTTATTGTTATAGCGGCAACAGAAATTTCATAATTTGTGAATATTTCAACTTTCTAAGTATCACAGTCTATGAGATACAGCCTGGTGACAGACGGACAGATATACAGCAGAGACTTAGTAATAGGGTCCCGTTTTTACCTTTTAGATACGGAACCCTAAGAACAAAGGCAGAATGTTTTGAAATTAAAAAAATATACACGTGTCAATTAACCTGTCTTCACCTTGTATGTGATGACACGTGTACAGATTTTTGACAATTCGAACCTTTGTTTTTTTTTCTACACATAACTTTGATTGCAAAATGCAGGTTTGTAGGTTAAAAGTTATCCAGAAGTTCGTAGTATTTTCGTTAGATGGCATTGAAATGTGTTTTTGTTTCACCGTAAGTGAAAGTCGCTACAATATTTTGATACTACAAATTAACTTTTGTTTTAACTAACTTCAATTAATTTTTAATATGTATGTAAATTAGCCATGTAAGCCTATAAAGATATTTTTAATTAAACTAAGTTATATACTTACTTAATTAATTTTATAAAATGTTCAACGTTTCGAGTTAAACGATGCGACAGACGTAAATTAAATGTATTTTATCGCTTTTCAGATCGGTGTTGTGATTACAGTACAAGCGGGGTCTCGCAGTTTCACTCATGTTAATTTTTTATAGCTACTAGACCCCTTGAGTTGATCACAGCGTGATTATACACCTTGCAATAATTATAATTTCGCAATTCTTACACATGAATATAAAACAATGCAGTGAACATAGATTTCAATATACCTACATGTTTATTTATTTATTTAAGGTAAATGCACATGTTGTACAAAGGTGGACTCAATGCCATTTGGCATTCTCTTCCAGTCAACCTTTAGGTGATGTAGAAACATGATGCGGTCGGTGCAAAGCTAAACTTCAGAAAACATTACTAATAAAATATTATTTTACATAAACAATACCTACACGATACATAAACATACATATGATAATTACATTCTACCCTTCTTTTTTTTTTTTTTTTTCTGCGCGGAAATCCCCCTGGTTACCACCTGCTGGTGGTTATGTCGGACTCGAACCGACCAAAAACCGCACGCCGTTTCAGGTACCAGTAGCCGGGGAATCAGGTGTACCCTAGAAAGGAAATCCCTGAAACCCTGACGTACCTCGGGCATCTACCTACGCCTTGCAGATGACCCCTTTTCTGCTCCAAAAGAGCGTGTGCTCCGTAGCACGTCCCGCTGCTATCCTGGCCTACTTCTGCTCGGGTGACGGATGGCCTAACACAAAACAAATGATCGTTTTTATTACACAACTATTTGTGCTAAGTGTATATCGAACCTACGACTTTTGATTCACTAACCATAAGAACAACAAACCCTTCAGATGGAAATATTTCACAGCAGTAAACATTCATATTTTGCGAATAACATTTCCCATAATGTCAAATGTGACAGGTGGGATACGTATTTACAATCTCTTTTCATAAGTGGACGATAAGAGAGCCATTAAGCAACGCTCGCATTTAAAACTAAATGGAGATAAGCAGGGTGGGGGTCGAATGGGCCCGCATAAGTGTTTTCAAGATGTGAGTGTTGGAGTGTTACGTGATCAGTAATCATTAACAGTTAAAAGGGTTCATTTTAAGTGTTACTGGACCGTTATCTGCAGAATTCCGCGAACGCATATTTTTGAAGGAGGACTGATTGCCGATGGGACCTTTCCATATAAATATGTATGTATTTCTTATAACTATACCATAAAGTGATGTAACCGCTGGTGGATAGAGGAACTTCATTAGTAAATTCCCAGTTAGTAAATTCTGTCTGGGTGTAATGTCTCTTCAATAATATGTATGTTTATATTTAGAAATAGAAAATATGTTTACAATCACCACTTATAATAAAAGATTGTCAAACAGAAGCACATAATCAAAGTAAAAATAAACAGATTATGTCAAATTGTATACGACCCGACCAACGAGATGTCGATGCAAATGTGCCTATGATACTGGCAGCGTTGTCTCACTGAATTGCAATGAATATTCTTCACAACAGCAATGAGCTAGAACGGGAGCCACCATATTTGCCGTAACTCGGCGATCAATCTCCGCAATCAAACTTTTGGATTCAAAACCCCAACTGGCCTAAGTCTCTACCGCAAAATTAGAAATATGTATATTGCGCCTGGGTAGCAGCAATAGGTTTCGCCAATATCACTTACCCTTAAAGTCCTTAAAGAATAGCTTGATCTCTGTAACAGTTGTCTCTGGTGTCATTTTATAACTTACTAGCTTTTACCCGCGGCTTCGCTCGCGTGAAATTTGGTCTACCACATTAAGTTTCGTAACAGATCATTTTAAAACAATAAAAAAAAGTATCCTATGTTACTTTTAACACCTCCAAGAACATAAGTACAAAATTTCAAGATGATCGGTTGAGTAGTTTTCGCGTGAAACCGTGACAAACAAACTTACATTCGCATTTATAATATTAGTCGGGATGAGATACATTCCAGATGTGAATTTTATATTTTAAATGTGTTGGACTTCATTTGTGATTAATCTTTCGCGTAAAGAATGAAAATATGGTAGTGTAAAATAAAATCGATTGTTTCAAGTTACTTCGTCGGTTGAGATCGTCTGTTCAGAATATATTCCAAGGACTGCAAATGAGACTAAAAATTGTAATATACTAATATAGACGTTTAATACGCATTTATCTATCCCTTAGGGGATAAAGACGTTAGTGTTTTATGTAATTCCGGGATAACAACCACACAGGGGTGGGAGGATCGGGATCAAGTCTCTGCATCCTGGAAACCTCAAATTGAATATATATGTGATCTGGAAGTATCTCAACCTCTTTCAGGATACACTAATGTCTTACACGTACCACGAGAGCATGGGTAACGAACAAAAGTCCACTATCGACTCCCACGCTGTCCCCTGTCGTTGGGGTTTTGTGTAAACAGACCCACTCTTCCATGGCCTCGTTCCTTGCGTCTGTCGTGGGGAACTCCATGCAATCGACTTTGCGTGGAAGTCCACACCGTACACGCTGATCTCGCCCACTCAGCAGCAATGTATCCAGTGCCATTGTCTCTTAGTGACAAGGGTGGGAAATGAGCTGCCGTGGAGTCGACGATTGTAACGGTGCCGTCTCGATTGCCCAACCACTTCAGGAGGAGAAGAACACAATAGAGTTCCGCGGCTACGATCACGGCTTGAAGAAAGATTTTGAGCCGTGATTGAGGTTATCTTGGACAAGGAGAAAGATCCTCCAATGGCAGCGACTTCGTCTCCCCTCCACTCAGATGATTATGTCCAGCAGTGCATTATTAAAGGTTCCTGATGATGTTTATGATACTTTTCATTGTATAACCGACACGCACTCAGGCTGTTATAATGAAAATTTGATAGCTTTCATAAATATGCAAAACCTGGTTTATATCTCATCTTATCTACATATATCTATGAATGTACGTCAAAGCACAATATCGTCATGCCGTCATGCATCAGGAACGCAGGAGTAGCAGTATAAAAATATCATAATATTTTATCTCGAAATAAACCGGCACTGCGACAACGCACTGTGAAAAATGTTCATGTCATAGTTAAATTGTTACAGATAGGACACGAATTTTATACCTTTATGCCTACGTACGTGACTACACTTATCTGATGGATAGAGACATTTATTACGTCTACAAAATGGCACCTCTTGTAAGGTCGTTCGAGATAGGTTTATACAGACTTCATTTTGCAGATAGAACAATGAATGATTTGGTGTTATCGTGTAAGTGTTCTTGTATTGTGTTTACTATTAATTTATTTATATATTTACAGCTTTGTATACATTTCGTACAAGGTCTGGTTTAATGCTAAGGGCAGTCGACCTTTGAGTTTCAGTATATTTTTGTATTGTTACAGTATATATTTGTCTTAAGGGACAAATTTTAGTATGTATAATAATATCGTATGTTTAAATTAGCTATACATGTGTAAAATTAAAAAAATAAGCTTAATATATGTTTTGTTTATAAAACGGGGTCTTTTAAAATAACAATAAGTGATTATGCGCCATCTTAAGCATTATCTACGTCTTGGATACATAAATAAAAAGCATCATTATACGAGTACTTTTAATTTTGTACCTGGTATAGTAGGGATGATGAGATATAGAAATACACTTCTACACGATATAATTAAATGTCGAATAAATTAAGGTTACATTGTAAGACTTTTATAATCAAGAAATCAATTCAGTTCTTGCATGTACTATACCAACGCGTATCTGCTTAAATTTTTAAAACTATTTAAAAAAAATTGAACTGAACAAGTTCAAAAATTATTAAACATTCTTCGTAATAAGAATTAATAATATGACAGCAGATAATGTGAAGATTTATTAACCACTCTACCATTCGCGTGCGCCGGCGTCACTTTATCCCGATGTTATCGCGAACTTCCATGCATTACTGACCAGTTATGAACTCTAAGCGACACTTGGTTTAAGAGCAGTAAACGAAATTATTGTTTACTAGTTGCGCCCCGCAGTTTATCAACCATATTTCTATTCAACACAAAAAAATCCGAATTAAAATGAAGTGTAGGAGTTGATGCAGGATGTACGCTCCTTTTATTTTCATCCCAATTGGTTCAGATGTTTAAGCGTGAAGAAGTAGCAAACATACAAACACGCAAACGCACAAACTTTCGCCTTTATAATACTAGTATGACTACGAAGAACGGTGGTAGAGGTGTAATTGTAATAATTTCAAGTTTGCCTTATTTTTAGAAATTAACATGATTCTCCATCCTCATCATCCACTTTTATTTTTAGTAGTTTTTCAATAAAACTGGCAGCCATTTGCAAGTAACTGATACTCGGCAAACATACTAAACGAAACGAATACTATTCGCCACAAGAAATAACAAGAAAAGATATTAATAAAACTGTACGGAACAGGTACAACTTACAAAGTAAAGTATTAGGACCTTCATTTTATTATGGAAGTTAAAAATGTCAACATATTTAATATATTGTTTAAGTAAAAGAGCTTATAATACGATAAAATCGATAACGGCCAAGATTCTGCGAAAATCGATTCAAATTTTATACTTGTTGTGAATTGATTCACTGAATTCAGTAGGTATTAAATCATTTTCTGGCTATAATTTGTATTCCGTTATATCGAGTTTTCATATGAAATACGCAAATTCTGCAAGTAATAAAATAAACGAACCGTAAGATTTTAATTTATAACGTCCCTTTATTTTAATTGAAACAGAAGAAACAAATATACAAAGCATTTGAGAAATGGTTTACAGAGTAATCTTGATTCAATCGCGATACAGACGAGAGTAATATAAGTTCTATTTACAGGACTATAACACTGATATCATCGAGTCGTCTTGTAGTAAGCAACTGGCGATTCAGGTCTGTCACCTGATGCAAGTATCTTAACTGTAATCGTAACCAACTAACACTTAATGTTATATATTATACACAAAGTGTAAAGAATCAACTTAAATAAAATTTAAATTATCAAAATTAGAACAATGAGTGTCCCAAAGAAAACGGCAAAGTGTCATGGCCGTCGAATAAATTCGAGATATCATCTTCGATTGTGGTTTGAGATTTTTATTTGGACTCTTTTTATTGGGACGTAAAATCGTGTGAGATAAAGAACCGATTTCATTCTGAATCACGATATAAACGAACTCACGATCGGTGAACATTGAATATTCATATCTCAAAGAGCGTTGGAACGAATTGTTTGAGCGTTTCTCCATAACCTTTTGACTATAGAATGTTTCGGTATTTAAATAGGCACTTGTATTTAATTAGCAAATAAGACCTCAAAGTGTCAATTCTGTAAAAGTTACGTAGTCTTTGAAGAAAATTGTGATGATAAATGAACATTCGTTTATATTTAATATTTTTGTGGTATTTCGTAAATTTGAGCTCAAACTGCCTGGTAATAGCTAGTTCAATTACAAGTTTTGCAACCCTACCTTCTCGAGCCTACGCTGCCCCTACTGATCTGATCCGAATCAGCAATAGACATTTTAGATTAAACATTCAACCTTTTTAAATGTGATATACTTCTCTATACCATATATATCATCAACCGTTCTTCGTCTGCTGACGGATTAAGAACACAGTGTTTCACCACCACTATGCTTACCACGGGTGCCGTAAGAGGCGACTAAGGGAACAAAATTTGCAAGACAATATCACTGTAAGAGAGAGAAGAGAAGGAAAACTTGAAAAAAAAACGCGATACCAAACCATCTGACCAGCGGGGTATAGTAGGCCAAAACCTTCTTGCTAAAGATACATCTATGTCCAGCAGTGGACTGGCAAAACGTGACAGTGTTTAGTAAGTTTATTATATATCTTGAAACTTTCAGCAATTTGGAATAGAAAATGTTCTCAAAAGCAGAATCTTCTATTTTCTATACTATTTTGTTTAAATCTCTTACGTTTAGTCATATTACCTTTTACGTAGGTAACTCTATTAAGTCACAATTATCTTAAAACTGTACATAAACCAGTCTCGCAAGAGCTTCGTCTAGCAAAGAAAACGGTACAAAAACGTTTAGCAACAACCTAACCTCTGACTGGTTACATTCTGTCTCTAATTACCTGCTGCGTGCTCAAGGGTCCAAGTCACCGCGGGTCAAGTTGTGCGTTCTACTCCAAAGATGTACAGATAAGCTGGATGAGACCTTCGAAATATTGATAAAAAAATATTTTTATACTGACGTCATCATTTTCTTCAAGCGATTACCGCCGCCAATTAAGTCACCCCTCTCGACGCTAGGGGAGAGGAGTTTGAGCTCCGATAATCTCACTCATTAACTGCTGAAAGTCGCGTTTTCGCTAGGTCGTGGTATTACTCTGGTCGAGTCTCTACCGCATTAGGAATAAATTTGTGTCACGGGGTCTTTACAAACATGTATGCGATGGACACAAAGAACACCCAGACTCAGAACAACAATTTGTGGATCACACTAAGTGTTGTCTCTAAATCCACAACACGCAGCGCGAGAAGCTAGCCCACAACGCTAGATGGGGCGAGATGGCCGCTATCCTTGCAGTAGAGTATTTTCAACAACTAGTTATTACTGTTTTAATAGCTGTGTGTGCACATTGAGTTTATGTCTACCTAATGTTTATGTGTGCTATCGTCTAGCTAACGACCAAATTATTTCGTGTCTTCTCAATATTTTACGTGTTTTACAAGAATTCTGTTAACCTATTTAAAATTGCCGCAACTATGATCACTTAACCTAAATACTATACTAATCTTACCGATCGGTTTATTTTAATAAAAATATCTCATAAATATTGTGTAGAAATACGATGGAATTCATGCACTTGCCAAGAATTATTTCCACGGACGATGTTAAATGCAAGCTCAATCATATATTTTTTAACATACATTATAAATATCTGTCCAAAATAAACTGGCACGCGTCCCACTTCATTCACAAACATTTAAACACGTGTTTAATAGAGTTTAAACAATTTTGTTACAAGTATTTGCATTTTTACTTGTTCTATCGTAAATAATAAGCTTTAAAAACTAACGCTTCGATCTATTTAGAAATTAAATAAGCAATTAATAATTGTCATGTCATGTCATGTCATTTCATGTCATGAAATGCTGGTGTGCTAAAAAAAATCATGGTTACCTCGATCAATCGTTGAAAAGCAAGAAAAAAATATGTTTACGCAAGGTTTTCTGATTCAACTGGCCTAAAAATGAAAAACATGAATCATATTTCCAATGGTTAAAAACCTTCTGGGGCTACCCCAGATGCTTTGTTCTTCAATTAGAAAAACTTCAATAAACAAAATTATTGTTGGATTCTCGCTCATGTACAAGGTTTCTAGAGCTTGATGAAGAAAATTTAAGTAATACACTCTTAGGTACTACACACATTAAGAGCGAATTGATAAGAAAAGGTGTATCTAATATTTGATTTTGGCATTCTTGGGAATATTCAGCAACAATCCTTACATCCGTGGTCTATTGTTGTCTAGCTGAAGAGACTGTTTAGAGCCGACAATCATTTACTATTACGAAGTCACGTAAGTTCATTGCTATGCAAGAATTGCCTTTAAAGAATACAGTAATTTAACACATCCATTTAAAATGCCTAAGTGGCATGTGATAACGCATTGAAAAAGATTTCAGATTTTTACCCAAGTTAAGTATTACATAAACGGCATATGAAAACCTATATAATTCGTGAGGTCTTACTGTAGTTTCATTAGTGGAGGTTATACGAGGGGTGATCAATAAGTAATGATAATGAATATATAAAACAATAATTAATTTTTCAACATAGTTTCCTAATAAATTAATACCTTTAGTAAATCTTTTTTCTAAACCCATGATTCCCTTAGAAAAAAAATCTTTGTCTTGGCCCTCCAAAAATGCCTCTACAGCGGCCATCACTTCACCATTGTCCTCAAATATCTTATCCCGAAGATGTTCTTTGAGCCAAAGAAAAAGATAGAAGTCGTTGGGAGTCAGATCTGGCGAATAGGGGTGGTGTTCGAGCAGTTCGAATCCCGTTTCTTGAATTGCAGACATCGCAACTGCGGCTTTGTGAGCCGGGTCGTTGTCTTGGTAAAACAGCACTCCACCTCGAAGTTTGCTGCGTCTTTTTTCCTTGATGGCCTCTCACAATCTGCATAGTAAGGGTCCGTTATGGTGGATCACTTTTCTAAATATTCCACCAGGATAATTTCTTTCTCGCTGAACTCGCACCTTGAATTTCTTTGGCGTTGGTGGGGAGGCTCGTTGCCAGGTCATCTACTGTTGTTTGGTTTCAGGATCAAAATGGTGGATCCAGGTCTCGTCCATGGTTATGAAACGATTCAAAAAATTTCTTGATCGACCTGCAACTTTTCCAGATTGACCCTCGATATGTCGAGTCGTTTCTTTTTTGCTCGTCGGTTAACATTTTCGGCACCCAATGCGCCGTGACTTTTTTCATATGCAATTCATTTACTTTTTTTTTTGGCGCCATCTGAGATCCCTGTGACCTCAGCAACATACTTTACGGTCACTCTTCGATCGGCCAATACGGTTTAATCTACTTTTTTCACGTCGTTCTCGATCAGGGACGTGGATGGGCGTCCCTCGCGGTGTTCATCTTCAGTGGATGTTCTGCCCAGTTTAAATTCCTTTGTCCAACGTGCAACTGTGGAATGTGAAGGAGCAGACCACCCTCAATGTTTCTTCCAAGTCACTGTGTATGTTTTTGTTGCACTTTTTTTTTAAGCAGAGGAACTTAATGACACCTCTAATTTCGTTTTTCTCCATTATGGTTTTATCTCGTCGACAGTTCGTATTCAAATGAATGTACCTCCCGGGAATCGTGCCTTATTTATATGATTTATGTATGCTGATATAGCGGGTCCACAAGCAAGCTAAAATACTTTTTTTTAGATTTTTGTGCGCCCTAGAAGTATCTTTATCACTTATCATTACTTATTAATCACCCCTCGTAGTTAATTCTCAAAATATTGAGGAAGGAGGAGATGAAATATCACGCTTGGACACAAATAGGCTATCTTGACCAAAGTGCAGAGGCTATGCTACAAAGAAAATCAGCCTTAAATCTCTTATGAAAAATCTTGTAAGTTAAGTTACCAGAGGCCCAATCCCGGTACGGGGATATTAAGGACTTGAAGAGTTGTGGGGAACTTGTGCCTATGGTGCAGTTTTTTGACCCCTATATCGCGAAAAAATCGCATCAGTATTTCGGCACCGGTTAACGGTTTATATTTTGATGCCATGTGTGCGCTTACTTGTTTGACGTGTCGGGTAGTATTCGTTAACCATAGCCTTTGATATCATGATAACATGGTGCGAACCTACTTATGTTGTCAGTTTTATGAGGCTGTAACTGTAAATGTCTACATCCACAACACTGAGAGTTTTACACGCAGTTAGTTTGGAGACTAGTGACAATAAATGAATATTCAAACCGAATAAAGAGGTGGAAAAAGCGTTATAAACAGAAAAGTATGTTTACTGGTAATAATTTTTAAAGTACAGTAATTCCGTCACTTTAGAACCACTTTAGAAAATTTGTTTTTTATGTGGGAGGTTCCTGTTTGATGTCAATTGAATTTAAAGGAAAAGTATGAATCAAATATATAATTTTAATTTTTATTTTATTCTGTGGAGGTAGATTAACATAAATATAAATGGGTAGTTACATGGTTTTCTCGTTAAATAGCGCTGTTTGTTTTCTTTAACAGTTTCCTCTTATTAAACCTTTAAACGTCTTTTAAAGGCGGGATATAATATTTACGTTTTTAAATTTACTTAAAGAGTGTTATAAAAAAGACTAAATTTAGACTCACTTATTTGTGTATCATTGGCTGATACAAACCAGGCGACTTCTACAAGGGTAAGGTTTCATTCAAGTATTTATTTAATTTTATTTGCTCTGTACTTGGAAGTCTTTATAACGCTTGTAATTTTCATAACAATTTAGCACTATATTTGAGACATGTCATGTAAGCTGCGACTCCGACTATAAACCAGGGTTCCTGATAAAAATATTTGAAGTGCCGGAGCGTGATAGAGCATCATTGCCTGACATTTGGTGTCTCTTGAGCAAAAAAAACTACGCAGGCTTTTCGTCTCTGGCATTTCAACACGAATAAAGAACGACTCTCTATAGGTGAATACTCATAATTATTAGGTATATTATACACAGATAGATGTTGTACGTTTTATGACTAAGAGAAGATCAGTTAAATCTTAGACATAATTCTTAATGGTAATAATTAACGGTACGATAATATGGTTTCGTGCAAAGTTTATGATAGGTTCAGTAGGTGGAGATAGAAGGTTGCCATCTTTTCAACATAATATGTCATGTTTTGGCTCGCGTTGTTGAGAAATTTTATAGAACTAGAAACATCTTATAAAGTAAATGAGATAAATAATTAAAAAGCGTCAACATAAACTAAATGTTAAAGGTTTTTTTATAAGAACCTACCAAAGTGACTCTACTCTGCCTGATGTAAAGTATGAATCATGAACGAATTGTGGTCATCCTACTCATTGTGAATGCAGATAATGCAATATGATGATCCACACTAAGCCGGTCTAGTGAGATGCTTTTCACGCCTCACTCTGGGATGTAAAAACATGACAGTCATCTTGGCAGTGTACTGCTCACACAATACCACGATAACTGTCACCCCTGCATCCATGGGCCTCCGGTCTCGCACACACCAACGAAACACGACAGCACAGATGTTGTTGCTTTGGGCTGGTCTTCTGTGAGAGTGTAATATCGCCCCAGTCGCATCAACCTGTTCATGCTGAAAGCAGCATGGCTCTACTAACTTGTTTTTGTAATATAGGTTTTCAAGAATTACTACTCCCTCTGATGAGCTTTTGTGGCCGAAGTTGGGTAGGTGATCATTTTGATGATGATGACGTTCTATGAAGAGACGATCAAACATGACACCATTCAATCACGCAACGAGTATAGCCGTTCTTTACCGCTATGGGTTAAAGAAACTAGTTTCTGCCTCTTTGTTCGTGTAAAAATTGTTTTTCTACAAATGAAAGATAGTTTGTGATTCTTTGTAATGTTTGGAAAAATATACGTAAAAATATATGAGTAATAAACAAAACTTAATTCAACATTTATAATACTTCCTAGGATTGATTGCTACGTGTACTTATAACACACAATTATACATTTATTCCACTTAATTCGTGACTAGACATTTAGTCTGAAAATCAACAAAACAGAATTACCTATTCGCCTACAATAGGCTTTAGTCACATTTCGTAACGTAATTCCGTGTAGTCGTTAAACAAACATAGTTAAGCAAAATTTACGAAATAAGTCTTTTGATTTACACGTCCGAAGTTGCTGATTTATTTTGAAATAATATTCGCATTTAATAATACACAATTTAGCGTGAACACGGCTGTAAATTATTGTTATTGGTGAAGTCAAGTTGGTTTATCTTAAATTAATATCAGAAGGATTGTTCGTCGGCTAAGGTTTACGTCTGGTCTTTTTGTTTTTCATCTGAAGCTGACGAAACTGCATAGTACCACATAGAAACTAGTGTTAAGCATTTCTTCAATCCGAGTCTGTCTGAGCAACAAATTAAAGCACTTTATTCCTTTTGTGAATTCTGGCGAGGGTATTCAAAGGACGGCAACATATTTGTTATTCTTGAGTTGCAGGTGTCCATGGGTATCGACGGTCACTTACTATCAGTTGACTGTCTGTTCGTTTGCCAACCTTTTTTTTTCACGTGGGCAATGTTTTTCGCACCATATCCTCCGGAGGGACGAAGGGCGTGTGTGTTGCCAGCCTATTGCGTAGAAATACGTATCACATGTAATATATAGGTTACAATAAACGTTATTGGAGAGAAATTTGCTGATAAGTATCGTTATAATAGCCTATAATAGCCTACTGATAGCTTTAATTAGTCATTTGCTAAACGTAGGCTTCTCCTTATCAAGGTTTTGGCCTACTATACCACGCTGGCCAGACAGTTTGGTATAGGATTTTTTTCAAATATTCCTTCTCTATGTAGTGATGTTATCATGTGTAATTTGCTCCCTTAGTCGTCGAAATCCACGACATAAATAGGTGCGGCGAAACTTTGTGTTCTTAATTCGTCACCACACGGACTGTACGACGTCAGTAATATTCATCAACTCAACCTTTCACCACCACTGCTGAACGAAGGTCTCGCCCAAGGAACGTCAACCATTTCGGTCTTGGGTAATTCGTATACATCCGCTGCCAGCCACCTTCTTCGAGTTATCGATCCATCGCGCCGCAGGGTGGCCTACATTACGTTTTCCCAATCGTCGTCTCCATTCTAGCACACTTCGACTCCAGCGACCATCGGTTCGTCTGGAGACATGACCAGCCCACTTTCACTTCAGCATACTGATTCTCTGTGCGATGTCAGTTACTCCCGTTCTCTGTCGAATAACCTCGTCACGAATTTTATCAACCAGAGAAACACCTTACACAGTAATATTTATAGTACTGTATTATTGCTAAAGCCGACGCAACAAAATTTCCGTCATGTATGTTTAGGTACGATCAACTAGAAAACCACTTAACAGGTTTCGATAGCGAGCAGTCTCATGTAAAATAGTTTCGGGAAATATTATTAATGCTATCTGAAACCTAGATAGGTAACTTGGACTAGTAAATTAAGTAATATGGAATAAGTAGACATTTAATGTATTTCTCAGGTGTCAGTTAACCAGTTTAATCTGACATCATAATCCATTTGTATAGATTTAGCGATTATCGATCGGACTTTAATAGAACTTACATTATTTCAGCAAATAGCGGTTATTTCATGCCAGCTTTACGTACTGGTATCGAAGACAATTCTAAATGTTGTCGAGAACTAGCCAAATATAGACTGTAAAGCCACAAATTCTGGATTTCTGATAAAATAAAAGATTTATTTGTTTAAATCTTTACAAATGTAGCAAATGTGAATCAAATGCCGTAGGCATTTTCTGCCTTTCGACCTTAGGGCAGTTCAGAGCTACACTTACAATGAGTAATAATGATACTAATACTCATAATATATAAGCGTCTACATACATATAATTACATATATATATATATACAAACATACCTAGTCTTGCCATAAATATTGTAATAAAGAAAAAAGAAAATTGTTAACTGCAAATAACATTTATTACTTTTACAGTGTGTCAGTTTAATACATAAATATAAAACAATTAAAAATATAAAAAGCTTATTCGAAGTGGTCTCCATTGGCTGCAATACAGTCCTTTAAACGATGAGGCCAGTTATCAATAGAAGCACGCACTCTTTCCATGGGAAAATTCTTCACTGCCAATCGTATAGATTGTTTTAGGGACTCCAAATTATCATGGCGTTTAGAGCAAGCTGTACTCTCTAAAACTGACCACAAATCATAATCCAGCGGATTAAGATCGGGACTAGACGACGGCCAGTCTTCAGCTCTGATGAAGTCCGAAACGTTCGATTCCAACCAAGACTGCGTGGACCGAGCTTTATGACCCGGCGCCGAGTCTTGCTGGAAGGACCATACTTGGTTATTGAACATGGTGATGTTAAGGGGCTTAACTACCTTCTCAAGAATGGTATCTTGATACACTTGTGCCGATGTTTTGATACCTTTTTCACAAAAATATGGCTCAGTCACTCCTTCATAGCTAACACCCCACCAAACCATCACTGAAGTCGGATAATGTCCACGTTGCACTCTGTCGACTAATTGGGAAGCTTCCTTAGAGCTTTGAGCATAAATACGGTCATTTTGTTTGTTAAAATGTTGCTCAATTGTAAAAATTTTCTCATCCGTAAACAAAATTTTTCTGTGACCTCCCTTTGCGTACCGCTTCAGTAGTTGTTTCGATTTTACCACCCTATTCTTCTTTAAATTATCAGTTAAGAAATGGCCAGTGCGTCTCTTATAGGCTGCAAGTCCTAAGTCATCTTTTAAAATACGCGACATGGTTCTAGGTGCTATCTTCATTTCCCGAGATAAAATCTTTTGCTTTCGGACAGGATTTCTTCGAATTCTTTCCCTTACTGCTTTGACCACCTTTTTCGTACGAACACTACGTGGACGGCCAGATCTTTTTCTGTCACAAACAGAGGAGGTCTCATTGTACCTATTAATAGCCCGGTACACAAACATTTTACTAATACCAAGTGTATGGAGAGTTTTAAAAATTGCATTTGGCTCCATACCTACTTTGTGTAATGCTATCACGGCGATTCGGTTCTCTTTATCACCCCACACCATTTTAATATCGCAAAATATTTTACAATGTATTGGCGCCAAAATGAGAAAACACAATGAACAATCGTATAAAAATGACAGATTCGAAATTCAAATGTAATATTTTTTTATAATTAAGTGTAACAGTATTTATGGCCAGACTAAGTACATAATATAAAATTCTAGAAACTCACCACAAGTATAAAATTAAGGTGGATCTGATGGTGTAGTTATAAAATATTGCCGCAACAGGTATTTGAAAGTTTGCCGCGTTTCTGTCATCCTGTCACCTTAGCTAAGATGCAAGTCATATTATACTTCGCGTAGTTTCTTTTCTACAATCGCTGACGCTTGTATTCGCTTGCATTTATGGCTATTATTTTTCTTTGACGTTACGTTAGTAGAATGTCAACTCATTAGGCCAATGTGCTATTGGTCATTGGCGCGATGTAACATAGCCTTTGGAAAACCGGTATGAGACAATGGCGTTACTTAAATCGCTATTAAGCAAATCCCTCGTCGTATTTCATCCCCTGATGCTCGAGAAGACTGGAGATCGGGTGGCATAAGGGGCGACAAAACACTTGTGACTCGAGTTGCAGGTGTATTTAGGTGTCGGTTGGCCTCCTACACATCCCACATTACATCAACAGTCTTTAACATTCCACTGCTGTACATGGGCCTCTCTTCAGAAAGGACGTTCAGCACTACTATACCACGCTGGCTTAACGAATTAGTATTGGGTTTGTTTCAAATGTCACTTCTCTTAACACTGATTTTGTTCTGCGTAGCTTACACCGGATGAACAGGGGTGACATTCAGTATTGTTGACACGTCACCACACATACAGTCTCCAGATCTTTAGAGTGAAACGTATCTCTGTTTATTAGAAGGGTCTTTTGTTGTTGTCGTAGTCATATTAGTCATCATCTTTTGCCTCCTTTAACAGAAGATAAACTATGGGCAATGTTTTGTGATATTCTGGTTCGCACGAAGATATGGAAACCAAAGCGGCTTTCGATCGAAGTATGCACATCGATCTCAGAATAATAATAGCCGTGACTGCAGTCACGCGAGTCCAACCGGCCGAGACTACATAAATCAATGATATGAGTGATATCAACGTAGAAACTGTAAAAGTATAGAAAAATGTGGTGTATAACTCCCATAAAATTCTTTTCCTTTGTCGCTGTGTGTGACATAGGCATGTATCTACTAAACTTGGCCCCTTTTGTGCGCGATGTTAAGAATTTAAGAAAAAATGTACTGTCGAAATTTAAATACCTTAGGGAACGATGTGCACGTGCCATCAACAGTCGTCATTGAATGCGTTGCTGATTGGTCAGTTTTTACTTCTATTTTCAAATTGAATCCGTCACCTGTTTAGTGCCTTTGTAATTATAGTGCAAGACAGACGTGTCTCGCACCTGCCGAATTTATTAAATGCTTTCTTTCCCTGCAAGTTACGATGTCCAAGATTTCTTCAATCGAATTGATAAAGATTTTTTTTTTGACAGAGCGGGCAAGCGGGTGAATAGTAACCACCACCGCCCATGAACGCCTGCAACTCAGGGATCACAGGCGCGTTGCCGGCCTTTGAGGAAGGAGTACTTTTCCTGAAAGTTTGAAGGTCGTATTGGTCCGTAAATACCGTTGAGGATAATTTTTTTCACAGGATGGTTATTTATTAATTTTTTTTAAAAGATAACGCCCCCATTTGGAATATATCCTGTGTCGCGAAGGACTTTACAAACACAAGAAACGGACAAAAAGAACACCCAGACTTAGAACAACAATTTGTGGATCACACAGTGTTGTCGCGCATGAGGTTTGAATCCATAACACTGCGTAGAAGAGAGCGACGTGATTGATGCACGCTTAAACCACTTCGCCATCCGTGCAGTATTGTTTTTGAAAAGCGCGCAGTGGTAGAGTGCCGTTATCCAAGTAACTTTTTAACTTAGTAATTGGGATTAGGTCATTTCGAAGACTTATTAGACTTTGAAATTTTCAAGACGCAAAAATGTTTACCAACGGTATTTCTCAACTGTATTGCAACTCGAGAAACTTAGACTTTTATGTTGTATTTTTGATGTGATATTAATTTTCATGAAGAAAATTGATGCATGAAATACATATGTATTGAAAAGAAAGTTGCTTTACATTTAGTCGTAAATTCCTCAATTTTAATAGCACCGTCCAAAAGAACTTATGTTCAGCGACCAGTATAACGGTGAATACATTTTTTTACACTAGCAACAACTCATGATCAATTTATTAAGAGCTAACAAAAACTACCGAATGTATATGATCGAAGTTCAATGAATCGATGTTGCAAAAAAGGTATAATTTATCATCGTGAGATTATGTGAGAACAATCGCAGGTAGTAGCGGTGTCCGAGATTTATGCGCTTGCGTAGAAAGGTACACGCACTTGTGTAGGGTTGGCAAGTTTTTTTTTTAATTTGTCTTTTTTTTTTAAAAGACAACGCCCGCATTAGGAATTCATTCATTCACTATATTCTGTGTCTCGTGGGACTTTACAAATATACAAGAAACAGACACAAAGAACACTCAGACTCAGAACAACAATCTTTGGATCACACAAAGTGTAGTTCCGTGTGGAATTTTGAACCTACAACACTCGGCGCAGTAGAGAGCGGCATGGTGACCGTTTAAATCACTACGCCATCCGTGCAGTTATTGACAGTAGCGATTAAAGTTATTAGTAGGCTATAATCATCAATTTGATTATAGATTGCTGTCATAAAAACTGCTATACCATAGATAATCATATAAGAAGGTAAGTATCTTTTAAGTTGCAGGTGACCTTAGTCATTTTGCTTCGTGATAACGTATTAAGAACACATAGTTTCACCACCCTAATTCATCCCATGGGTGTCGTAAGAGGTGACTATAAATAAATAATGAAAATAATGAAAATTTGAAACAAACTACCTCAACCCGTCTGGCTAGTGTGTTACAGTAGACCAAAGTCTCCCGTGCAAGGAGATTTTGGCCTATGGTCCACTGTTGGACATTTTTCTCGGCTTATATCCACCAGTGGACGATTAAAAACTGTTCATGGTGATGATGACGATAGTCACTTACCATCCGTGACCCATCTTTCCCTTTATACTTTAAAAATGTAAAAGACTAAGGTTGACAACACTGTATCCGGCATTGATAGATTCCTATGTTCTTTAACACAATCTTAACAAATGAAAACGTATGGACAAACAGACCTTCATAGACTATGAAATCTACAGTGGGGTTAACAAAATGGAGGCCGAAAGTCACTGTAACTTAAGAGGTTAACGAATAACCATTTATTAACTTAAAAAATAAAGAGTAAATTGTGAGAGCAAACAGTACAACCCTATTTTAACATTTCTGTGTGACGTTTCGTCTCGTGTTTCGGCCGGACTGACGAACAGAACGCACCTGTACCGACTTCCTGTACTGCTTTTTGTTCTTCCACTGTTTCCTGACCTGAGCCGCAAAATTACAGCATAACTTTTTGTTTAAGAGAATTTATTGTGGTGTAATAATGCGAAGTGTGTTTCCATTGTTTTGTTTTTTAAGTTTTCAACTTTCGCACATGCGCGCCGGTCTCATGTTTAATGAAGCAGTATATTATTTAATATAAATTATACACTGCTTTATTGAAAAGTTTGTGGCAGAATTTTTTTTTTGCGTATAATCGACAATATCGCCGAAAAAGTGACATCTGATGCCATTAATCAAAAAGTTTAAATGGGGTATGACGGTTCTTCAATACAAAAATCATATAAAATTAACTATTTAAGTAATTAACTATGTTTACTTTTATATGAAGTACGAAATAAGTACATTTTCGTTTTTCTTTCTACGTGATCAGGCTAATTATTCCTGTATAGAGTGCTAATATATTAATCGTTTTAGTATAATTGTATGTAGTATGTTTCAATATATAAATAGGAGAAGAATGTTATTAAAAATAAAGTGCATGCAAAACATCACACATAACCTTTTTATACAGAAGAAGTTTTGATTAAGAACAGTTAAAACATAGATAAAATCATTCCTGTTTCCCCGGAGGAGTATGGCATATTAAACACCTCATTTTCTTCAGTTTTTTGGTCTCACATTGTAAGGTGGCTAATTGGAATGTTTTGTTTACTAGAACCTCGTCTATCCCCTTGCAGGTGAGATTGATTTGGAGCCCTGAGTTCTTGGTGCGAACCCTACGCATCAACTAATAATTTTCGTATTTTCACAATAAATGAATACACAAAACTGTAAGAGGTCAATTTTATTTTTTGGTTTGTCATGGTGTGGCACAAAAGAGACAGAACTGTCTCAACATAGACCGGTAATTGTAAGGTTACAAGATATTCGAAATGGAAACAGGTGATAAATGAATCCTGGTATAAACATGTGATGCATAGAGATGAGCTAAATGTAGTAACAAAAGCTTTATGTATGCAAATCGATAACAGTAGAGGATGACCAAAGACATACCGGATGGACTTCGCAAAAGATGTGACTAGAAAGGAATTAGGCCGTAAACTGACGAGTGATAGAGGAAAATGGAAGAATAAAACACATTGTGATCCACTATTAAATTTAAGAATAGCGTGAAGAATGATTTGTGATATACAAATTTGTCAAAAGATGGAAAGATTATAGGTCACCCGTTGATCGACAGTACCAAGGTCTAGCCTATCTAACTGACTCTAACTGACAAGTAAGAAAAGTATAACCCTAAATCATCCGAATGCAAACCAAAATCTATTTTCTCTGTTGTAACACCACAACTTATAGAATATACAACGTATTTATCATGTATGTATCATATTCTCACCATCTGACAATATGTCGAAACGAGACACGCCTGGTTGAGCCCCGTTAACGAGACATTGAATCTTGCCAAAGAATTTATAATGAGACTATTATATTTACTGGCAGTATGACGTAATTATGCATAGCCCTATCAAGTTCTTACAACCTTCAAAATATCTATGTTTACAATCGTTTGATACAATTGGTAATGTCAAACAAGTCAAAGTAAATTTGAAATAAAGCCTTAATTATTTTTTTTTTCTTCTTTACAAAAGTTAACCGAGGTTGGGAAAATATCCTGTACCTCGGGGGCCTTCACCAGGGATACCCAGGCTCAGAATATCAATTTGCGGATCACACTAGGTGTTGTCCCATGTAGGGGTCGAACTCACAACACTTAGTGCAGCAGGAAGCGGCGAGGCTATCTCTTTAACCACCTCACCGCAGTCTTTATTGTGCTTACTGCGTCAAAGCTATTAAATTCCTTCAAAATGTGAGTTTTTAAACTTCGTGAAGTAAGGCCTTTGTATAAATTAATGAAGTCGTCAAAGCATTTTACCAAATTAAGTATTCATAGGAGACCCTTAAAAGGACGGTAAGAAACAAAAGGCATTACATATTGACCTGCATGTTAAAAGGTTTTCTTATCTTTGAAGTTTGCGGTTAAATTTATATGAGGTATGAGGCATTGTCAGGTTTTAAAAAGCAATGACTTGTAACTATACATATAAGTATGTTGCATTACGAACGGGCCGGCTCGACTGGGTAGTACAACCTTCTCACAGAATACTAACCTAAAGCGACAGCATTCGTGCTGTCGTCTTTCGTTGGTGTTTCGAGTGCAAGACTGGAGGTCCATTGATGCATGGGTGACAGTTATCGTCGTAAGGGTGTGAGCTTCACACCGCTACGATGGTTGTTATGTCTTTTACGTCTCCAAGTGGAGCGTGAAAAAATGGTGACCACAACTCTTGCATTATATTCATGCTTTTCATCAGACTGAGTTGAATCATTTCGACAGGCTCTTATAACAAAATAGAAAAAATGTTTGTACGAATAATTTCGTATTGCTAATTGTTGAACAATTAGGCAAGCAAAGATAATATCGTTACGAGAGAAATGAATATAGCTGTAAAATAAAACAGTTCTTTGATACATTCTCATAGAACAGAAGCTACATACTCGAATTGCTATAAAAAATTACGGTTACTCTTAGCTTAGAATAAATGAATGAATTTATTTTCACCGTAAAATATAATATGTAGTTGTTATAAGTCACAGAACAGAAAAATATACATTAGAAGTGCGATCAATGGTAAATCTCAAGAGATTCTTTGTCGCATACACGCACACATAAACGATTAATAACATGATACACACAACGAAGTCTATGCTAATTCGTTTAAAGGATTTAATGAATATAAATCCTAAACACCATTAACGATGTTACTAAGTAAAGCCTTATGTCTTTAACATAAGGTAGGGTTTCTCTTGCGTGTTTGTGGTCTAAGGGCGATACGGTACTTTACCAAATATTTCCATTATATGTATATTAGCAAATATTCTCGCAGAAAATATTGTTCGTTACATACTCTCTTGGTAACAATGTAGTTAGCACTCAAATGTAATACGTAATGTATGATTATTTTTATAGATTAGGTTATTACGGTTCAAGTACGATCGTTTTCAAAGATATACAGAAGTACCGGAATCTTGAGCGATCGCGCTCAAAGCCCTCAAAAATTCTGTCGCGCCTGCCTCGTCAACATTGCATTTTTACTTTATTCTCTGTTTTGGTATATAAATAGTTGAATTATTTAATACTCAATCCACCATTCATGAGTGCTTGCTATTCAAAATGCACTAGTACGTTGTCACTCCTTATGTCATAACCCTCAGAATTAGATGGAAGTTGGGATTCTGCTTCACTGCTAAATCACCGCTATTCCACGTTCTAAACTAACAAACCGATGACATACCTTCATATCATCCATTATGAGATCGATACGCTTCGTTTAAAATGATGTCTCCAAACATATCCGAGCCTCTTTGTTTAACGTCCGCATTAAAACAATATTATTATGAGTGTGTACATAACGGGGCTTGTCGTAATGTCTGTTGTGCAATGTTTTATGATACCGTTTTAAGTGCAGGTTGTTCTGGAAATTGGAGTTATTCCTCAAATAAACTCTTTATTGTCGGAGCAAATGGGACAGCAGTCGATATGAAAATGTTTTAGAGAAATACGCTTATTGGAAAAGTCGATACGTTATTGTTTTTGTGACTGTTGTATAGTATCTGATGGTCTAGCTAGTTGGATGATACAAGGATTGAACAGGTTACGTGGATGTATTTGTCTTTGTTATTTATATTTTTGATGTAAAAGTTAGTGATAAAAAGACGATGAGATGAATTTTATTCGTATGTACTCGTATAGCTATGATGACGGCACAATTTAGACGACATCACATGGCGTCTTAGAGCTGATCTGACGTTGGAGTTTGATATCAAATAGTGCAAATCTATATTGGTAACTATTAAGCCCCTTGAAATTTGGGCTCCCATGACTTGTTTTGAAGAGTCTTGGAAATTAAGCCTATTGATAGAAAGACAAGATATAAATTATTTTCTAATGTTGGTACAAAATAAGTAAACAATGCTTCAATTTCTTTCTCTATTTCTGGATCTACTTGTATGTACTTACAAAGTGTCTCTACTCTCACAATGCAGTTTGGTGATCGACAGTATGGCGGCCTAGTAAGTTTCTTTTTCATGTACCGCTTGGGCAAGTAAAAGGTATGACACTCATCGTGGCAGTGTAAGGCTCTTACACTGATCACGATAACTGTCACCCCTGCGTCAATGGGCCTCCGATCCCTCACTCATCAACGAAAGACGGATGCTGTCATTTTAGATTGGCCTTCTGTCAGGGAGTAGTTCTGTCCCGGTCGAGCCGGCCCGTTAGTACTGAAATTATCTACCTTACCCAAATGTTGCTTACATAACTTCTTGCTTATCACATAATATATTCAGAGTATTCTAAAATACAACGTAGATACTTCACCTAGCTACCACGTGTAGTATTGAATAATAAATCGATAGAATCCATGTCTCTCATACATAGTTTCACCTGGCAACCGTCTAGGAAACACATGTATCGATCGAAGTACTGTACCCTGAAGTGTGTTACCTGCAAACAAAGGAGAACAAAATTGTTAGTAAACCAATAGCTTATTTTTAACTGTGATTATAAAATATGTTTGTACAAGTGCCTGTTATGGTGGAAATAGCACAACAGTGATTACATGCAAAGTACAGTGATTTAAATTACGAAACACAGTTTGTTTGAGTGTTAAATTCGTGGGTTCCAGACTGGTTTGTAGTGTTAAACGGCTTAGCCAGACTTGAGTTTCAATTCTCTGATTTAAAGGACCCGGGATCGTAGTGGGAGGGAAACACGTGCGCTGGTAATGAATTCCAGGTTTTAACTGATTTGTACAGGAAGGAAGAGCCGAACTGTTTAGTTCGGGAGCGTATGTCTACCATTTTGAAACGGTGACTTTCAAGGCCAGCACGACTTGTCGTGTGAACGGAGAGGATGGGATCAATTGGAAAATTATATTAATTATTTTATTATGTGTCAATTATATTTTTTTTAAGAACATGAAATTGACATTCATATTATATACTTTTGAAAGCAACTAATAAAATTGTCGGTGAACTTTGTCCATAAACTCCTGTTCAATCTTATCAGTGTGCACTTGGTTGTCCTCGCGTTTTATTTAAGGCAATATTATCGGAACACACGCAGAGAACAAAAATGTTCCTTTAAAAAGCTTTTGTTCTGTCGTCCCATAAATAGTTATCTTGTCCGAATGACCCGCATAAATCATTACTACGCCAGAGCCGCACTCTGTACATGAGCTCACGTTACATGCATAGCATGCATGTTAAATGTTATAAATGTCTCAATTCGACGGTGAATTTATGGGAGTGAGGTGCTTAAATTCGGTTGTATACTTTTTGATTAGGTAAGAAAGTAAAGTTTTTTGAAGTCAAAACTTCTTTAGGCGCGTTGAGCGTTTTGGTAGAGGGTAAAATCCTCGGTTCGCGTCACCGACATGCTAATGATAATAGTATATCTATAGCTATGAACAATATGATATTATATATTATATATGAAATTTATTATTATTATATATTATATATGATATTATATATTATATATAGCTATATATGAAACATAAAAAATTTCATATAATTTTTGCATATAGTTTTAATTACTCTCAACTTAATAGTTACGTTTTCACTACTATCGGCAGTCCCACGACTGCTACTGTTTTTTTGTGTTGTGTGTGATTATGTTGGTTCGTAGGGCTTCCAGATTTTTGCTTATATGTTCAATAATTAAACATTTTTAAGTAGTGAATTAGGATCGTAAATAAAGTAATAATAATTTATATGCTGTGAAAGTAAGGTCAATAAAAAAATAAAATATTAATAAAAAAATAATAAAATTCACATTTTGTAAACGGATTGGCATGCGTGAAAATGATCTGCTGATACTTCATCAATTCGCAAAAAGATTAGGAAATTAAAAATTGTCATACAATCCCGTATAATTATTTCTACGAGAATTTTTGAGATAGATATTATATTGCCTAACAATACACGTACAACGTAGTGGAAATGTCAGGCAATTCAAAACTGTGTAATAACTGTTGAAACCGCTAATTACGACTGCAATAATTATATACCATCGAAGGTAAAAATCAAAGTATTCCCTATACGAGTACTTTGGCCATAAGTAGGCTCTTTAATATAAAAGTACATATTTTCCTGATAATCTTGTTACTTATTCACAATCAAAATATTCATGAAAAATAAGTAAAGAAAAAAATATATAATGTTATTTACAAGTTACCCGCAAAACCATTAGTGGTAAATTATAAAACACAAATTTTACGTGTAAAGATGAAGGATGCTTAATAATTTAATTTACTAAAAACATTAATGTCTGAGTCCAACCCTGAGTTAAGGGTCGTCACACGATAACACGCATGATACCCCACGAACACTGATGCATTTATTAATCTGTGGTTGGTAAGTCATGGCTTACAATTTTAAGTGAGGTCAATATTTGTACCGACTTAATAGAAAAGGACATTCACTTGAAGTAACTTTGTCCCTCGTATAGGCAACATATAAAAATCTCATTGACTTAGTAATAAATGTTTATTAATACAGGAATAAGTAATATGACGACAGGACTGGTAATCTTGACTGTTGTGCTAGCCGTAGGTTGGATTTTGTACTATGCATATTTGAATCTGGTGCCCATGACTCTGTTTAGCTTGGAAACAGAGGGCCGTGTGTGGGGTTCATCCAGTTTTTTTTTGACACGCTTTTAGTAACTTCCCTTGTGTGTTTGTTCGTTTGTTAATTTCTTTAACTTTGGAAAGTGTTTTTTAGTTTTTTGTTTAACTATATTTATTATTATGGTATTTTACGATACCACTTGTAATAGGGCGCGTAGGTACCCACCAAGAACTGCCAGCGTCCCAAGCCAGACGCATCTGCAAGTGGTGCACTTACTGATCGACGAGGCTCTGGCAAAAACATCCCAATTAGAGGCAATAAGTTCGCCATGTGGGACCAAAAGACTGGTGAAAAGTGGACGTTTATGATGGTCTCTGCCTACCCTCTCGTGCGTGATTTTACGTATGTTTGAACTTATAAATACATACAGTGACAATAAATCATACATAATCAGCACATGATCACAAGCCAATGATAAGAATATCAAACATTTGAGTAATTAATAAGACGAATGTAACTTTTAAGTCGTCCCTGTCTATGAATTGCCATTGTTATTAGGAACCCCGAGGCTAAATACCCAAAACTGTATCCATATTAAAAAAAATAAGCTGAACAGTTTCTTTTCAGGGTTCCGTAGTCTTCTAGCTTTTCCTTGTCTTTTTGTCTGTTCTTTTGTTCGCTAGCAATGTTAGCTCGCTAACATATTATATTGAAACTGATAAAAGTGGTAAAATAAATAATTTATGGTTTTTTAATTGAACTGCCTCGTTAGGCAAGTGGTTAACGTACACGACTGGCGATCAATATCCGGGGTTTGATTCCCGGGTCGGACCAAAAACTGTTCTTGAATTTTTCTTGCAAAAAATATTTAATAGCTGCCCTGAGTATGGAAGTTGGCGGTGTTTTCCACACTTTCCTCAGAGCGCACGTTAAGTCGTCGGTTGCGGCGGTCCGATGCCAATTTCTCCGTAGAAAAACTGGCATTCAGGTATACCCGGTTGAACTAGTCTCCGATCTTAAATAATCTTAGGCATAATAAAAGTTAGAAAGCAGAAGTCAATTGTTTTTTAACGAACACGGCATTGCCAAGGCCTTAATTCAAATTAAATTAGTTGCCGTTTTTCGTTTGATACCCAAATTCTTGAGAAAGCCCTTGGTGGTAGAACTGAGACGCGCTGCTAGAGAAGCCGAAGAAGTACCATTAAAATTGATAGGAATAGTAATACAGGAATAGCACGAAACTCATAAAACTCTTGAAATTGATTGACATTTTAAAAACGTTTATAGGCTTTACGCAAAAAAAACATACATACAAGCGAACGAACTCACAGCTTACGCAGTTACACTGTAGTATAAATACATATAAGATTTATTTTATCAAAACAAATACTGTATTATCCTTAACGAAATTCTTGAGGTAAAGTGACGGGTTGAGTTAAGGACAACATCAGTGTGTCGTGTTTCTGTCTCGATATTTGATACTGGCGCCCCGCTGCGAAGGATGCCGGTGACCTCTGGACCAGCTGACCCCAGGCTACGACAAACGACTCCTGTCCAGTTTATAATACAAATAAACTGAACTTTTTATTTTAGATCATAAATTTCACGTTTCTTAATACATAAGTACGCATATCTGAGAGTTTTTACAGTCAGTGGTCAGGCAGACAGTAACGTCAGGTATTCCAAGCTTGATGTTTAGCATCAGTTACTGCTCAACCAGAGTTTGTGGGTCCGATTCCCACTCAGGACAAATATTTTATGACAAATTGGTTCTGTATCTGGGTATAGACTTGTCCACAGAACAGAGAATATACAAATGCTATGTCAATAGAGCAGGCACGCCGGAACTTTACTAGGTAGTAGAGCCACGCTGATTTCAGCAGGAGCGGGCCGGCTCGACCGGGGCAGTACTACCCTCCCACAGAAGACCAACGTAAAGCGCCAGCATCTGTGCTGTCGTGTTTCGTTGGTGAGTGTGAGACTGGAGGCTCATTGATGCAGGGATGACAGTTATCGTGGTAACTGTGTAAGCCTTACACTGTCATGATGACTTTTACGTCCCCAAGCGGGGTGTAAAAAAGCATCTCACAAGGCCGTCATAGTGTGGGTCACCATACTGCATAGTCTGCATCTGCAATAAGTATGGTGACCACAACTCTTGGATTCTATTCATGCTTCCCATCAGGCAGAGTAGAATCACTTTGGCAGGCTCTTAATATGTACAAAAAAAAACTATGAGCGAGCGTCTGTACCTGGTCTGTACGTCTCTGAAAAATAAAAATCCGTTACGATTTACAAAAACTATTATAACTATTTATTATTAACTAGTTTATTTATAGTGTATTTAATCTAAAAGGATTATATTTTTCAAGATAAGTTCGGTATTTATTGGGACCGTAACGTGCGTCAGTAAATCGAGATCGCCGTTAAGGCGGCCTTGCGGAATCTAGGTGTACTGAACAAAAGTGGTGTTTACGATTTATACTCGTATTCATTAAATCCTTTGAACGAGTTAGCATTCACTTCGTTATATGTGTTGTATCATAAATCGTTTATGTGTGATCTAAGCGACAGAGGATCTCTTAAGACTTACCTTGGATCGAACTTCTAATATTTGTGTCTCTGTTCTATGGGTATGCCGCAATCACGAAAGTAGTCAGAATGTGAGCGTTAAAATTATCTTATCTATCCTTTCGGGTCTAAAGACGTGAATGTATCATGCTTCAGACTCAGAAGTGTAGATGTATGTAATTATTAACAATTTTTCTATTTAAATGTTAGAATAGAGTACTTGACTTTTGTTTGTTTTTCTCTTTTTTATTTTAAGAACTGGCCAAAGTGACTCTACCATGCGTGATGGAAAGCAGGAATCAAATCTAAGTATTAATCATAACCTAAAGCGCCATCATCCGTGCTGTCGTGTTTCGTTGGTAAGTGCAAGACCGGAGGCCCATTGATGCAGGGGTGACAGTTATCGAGATAACTGTGTGAGCCTCACACTGCCACGATGACTGTCATGCCGTTTACGTCCCCAAGCGTGGCGTGAAAAGGCATCTCACTAGACCGCCATAGTGTGGGTCACCACACTGCATTGTTTGCACTTGCAATGAGTATGGTGACCACAACTGTTTGGATTCTATTCATGCTTTCCATCAGGCAGAGTAGAGTCACTTTGGCGGGCTATTCATATAGATATAAATATAGAATTATAGTCACCATACTCATCGCGAATGCAGACAATGTAGTATGGTGATCCATACTATGGGAGCCAAAAAATGCTATTTTACGCCCCGCTTGGGGACGTGAAAGGCATGATAGGCATAGTAAGGCTCACACACTTACCACGATAACTGTCAACCCTGCATTATTAGGTCTCCGGTCTCGCACACACAAACGAAACACGACAACACAGACACTATGCTTTAAATTGGTCTTCTGTGAGAGGGTAGTACCGCCCCGGTCGAGCCTACGCGTTCGTGCTGAAATCAGCGTGTCTCTACTACCTTTTAAATTAGTTCTGTAGTGGCAATAAATTTACAGTAATTTAAAGTTTTTTTTCTTCACTAAGAATGCTTAAATACCATTTACATACTAATAGGTACTGGCCTAGATTAAAAGCGACATTACTTTTCGTTAACAAAAACAGTCGAAAAGAATTCTTAATTAGTTATATTTTGCATATTTAATAGTTTTTGAACACGAAAAAAAGATTTTATGAATTAGTTATGCATCTGTTACCGTTAAAGTATCATTATCATTATCGTATTAGGCAGGTCTGTTGTTGCTCTAATGGTTGGTTACCTTGATTACTAGCCCAAAGGTTATAGGTTCACTTACCGCCCGGGACATATAATTCTGAGATGAGCACTTCGATTTATTTCGAACCTAAGCAATAAACATGTATGACAGTGATATGTCAACAGGAGGTTAGCAGAGGATGGATGTGAACTGCCCAAGACCTAGATAGTTGGCGCTCCTTTAAGAAGAGCTTCGTTCAACGGTGGACGGTGATAGGCGGTTGATAAGGATGACAACAGAAGTCGTGGTCCAGGGCAGCCAGACTCACTTGACAGTCGAACAGATGAGTAAAATTACTTCGTTATATTATTTGTCTCGTCTAAATATGAACTCTTAGACAACATAAATACATATATGTAGCTAACGCATGTATAAAAATCTGAATAACATATACCTAGTCTTGCCATAAATATTGTAATAAAGAAAAAAGAAAATTGTTAACTGCAAATAACATTTATTACTTTTACAGTGTGTCAGTTTAATACATAAATATAAAACAATTAAAAATATAAAAAGCTTATTCGAAGTGGTCTCCATTGGCTGCAATACAGTCCTTTAAACGATGAGGCCAGTTATCAATAGAAGCACGCACTCTTTCCATGGGAAAATTCTTCACTGCCAATCGTATAGATTGTTTTAGGGACTCCAAATTATCATGGCGTTTAGAGCAAGCTGTACTCTCTAAAACTGACCACAAATCATAATCCAGCGGATTAAGATCGGGACTAGACGACGGCCAGTCTTCAGCTCTGATGAAGTCCGAAACGTTCGATTCCAACCAAGACTGCGTGGACCGAGCTTTATGACCCGGCGCCGAGTCTTGCTGGAAGGACCATACTTGGTTATTGAACATGGTGATGTTAAGGGGCTTAACTACCTTCTCAAGAATGGTATCTTGATACACTTGTGCCGATGTTTTGATACCTTTTTCACAAAAATATGGCTCAGTCACTCCTTCATAGCTAACACCCCACCAAACCATCACTGAAGTCGGATAATGTCCACGTTGCACTCTGTCGACTAATTGGGAAGCTTCCTTAGAGCTTTGAGCATAAATACGGTCATTTTGTTTGTTAAAATGTTGCTCAATTGTAAAAATTTTCTCATCCGTAAACAAAATTTTTCTGTGACCTCCCTTTGCGTACCGCTTCAGTAGTTGTTTCGATTTTACCACCCTATTCTTCTTTAAATTATCAGTTAAGAAATGGCCAGTGCGTCTCTTATAGGCTGCAAGTCCTAAGTCATCTTTTAAAATACGCGACATGGTTCTAGGTGCTATCTTCATTTCCCGAGATAAAATCTTTTGCTTTCGGACAGGATTTCTTCGAATTCTTTCCCTTACTGCTTTGACCACCTTTTTCGTACGAACACTACGTGGACGGCCAGATCTTTTTCTGTCACAAACAGAGGAGGTCTCATTGTACCTATTAATAGCCCGGTACACAAACATTTTACTAATACCAAGTGTATGGAGAGTTTTAAAAATTGCATTTGGCTCCATACCTACTTTGTGTAATGCTATCACAGCGATTCGGTTCTCTTTATCACCCCACACCATTTTAATATCGCAAAATATTTTACAATGTATTGGCGCCAAAATGAGAAAACACAATGAACAATCGTATAAAAATGACAGATTCGAAATTCAAATGTAATATTTTTTTATAATTAAGTGTAACAGTATTTATGGCCAGACTAAGTATAAAACAATTACCTCTATTTTCAAAATAATACGCTGGACTATTAAGCATTATCTTAATTCAGAACACAACCTATCCATTGTCCAAATTTTATCTAAACACATCCAGCCGTTATAGTACAAAAACAGACAAACGCACACGCAAACTTTAAGTTGGGATACATAAATTAATGCTATAAACAAAAATTTATGCATAAATGTTAATTGGTCATAAAACTAACCCAATCTTTGACATAAAATTAAATTTTACTGCCATTTTATTCGTTCCTATTGAATTAATTTATGAAAAATACATTAATTGATGACCATTTCCTTACATAGTTCACTAATGTAAAACAAAAATAACAGTAACTTGTTAAATAGAGACATACAAAGTATCTCTATACTCGTATAACAGGAATATCTACTGTTTAAAGTATTATCAAGTTATTTTTAGATGGGCTGGATACCGGTATTAAATACTCAGTTAGGCTATGATTACTAATATCATTATTACAGAACGGTAACAGGTATTTATGAGTAACCAGTCGGCGTTCAGTGGTAAGGCATAGACACTAGGCCGAATGTACATGGGTGGATCTGAAGGCAGTTAAGGCAAGGCATTAAGCAGGAGCTCACTATATGATAAAAAAATAAACACTATTTCGCAAAAGCGTAAAGGTTTGTCAGAAAAGGATGTTGAATGATCAAGAAAAATGGAAAAAGAATGAAGAAACTCATTCCACAAGAGGCCTATGTTTACTGGTAGATTATTATCGGCTGTTGTTGATGATGATGGCACACTCCAAAGGTAAGCGAAATACATATTCCTTAGAAATATGATAAATAATTAATATAGAAACATGTCAGTTGAATATGCGTGCTAGGTGCGGCGTGGTGTGACACAAACGGTTCACGGTTGCCACTCATCGTAACTGGATTCGATACAGCCTGCAGTAAATCAAAACGCACCTTAAACTAGGAATATAATATCAGTGTACTGTGGTGTTCTGTAATTAGTGTACAACATTTAATAGTAGGATGGCATAGGCGTGATAAAGCATCGTATTCATAATGTTGGTGAGTAACCCGCTTAAGAGGGGGGTTCTCTCTTCAGCGCAAGTTTGTCACAACTTTGTTAAATTATCTGAGAAGGATTACTTTACGAGTTCGATTTACGCATGTTTACAGGATGTAGGTGTGGTAGACATACAGGGATTCGACTGCTATTGCAGTGCAATATTTTTTCTTTTCTGTTTTTTTTATGTTTTCCTTCTGAAAGAGGTTACGTTTTCAAGCGTGTTGAGAGTTAGGATGACGGCGGAAAAAAAAAACAAGTGAGAACCTTTGCGCGAATTATAAATATTGGGTAAAAACGTAAAAGATGAATAGATAAAGTGTTTATTTATATTTTTTTAATGTGTATATTTGTGTTCTAAAACCCACAGTAAAATATTAAACACCGTGTTTTTTTTTTAAATTCGACCAAAAACTCTTTCCTTTTTTCACTAATTTGTGCATTGACGACTCCAAAAACATCGAGACCGTACAAACCTTTACATTAACACACTGCCTGTACAGTTCGTGACTGGAATTAACTAGCAAACCTCACCTAACTAGGACGAGTTATATACATTAACATTCAAACCACAGCAGACTACTAATCTCGGATATTTCTTAGAATTTCTAGTTGGATAATTGTGACATATATCAGAAGGCGGCTAGTTCGATACTTGTACGTGAAGGTTATTTTCATCTAGTACCCTAATTCAGGTTGATAACCGTCATCATCGACAGCTTTTAACTGGTGGACATAGTTCTCTCCTTAGTAAATAGGTTTTGGTCTATTCCGCGACGTTATCCAGACGGGTTGGTGTAGTTTCTTTTAATCTGTCTTTTCTCTTAGCAGAGCTGTGGTCCTCCATAGCTAGCTCCCGTAGTCGGTTCTTACCACACCCACGGGATAAACAGGGTGGTGGTAACACTCTGTGTTCTTAACCTGTCACCACCCAGAGACATTTTAATTAATCACAATGTTATTTTGACTTTTATTGGGTTCAGTCAACTTGTGCTACACTAGTCTTATATGTTAGATAATTTTATTTAATTTAATGTTTAATTACTCACTATGACAACGTGCTGATTAATTTTTTCGAGTAGTTTTAAAACGACACTAATATAAGAGGATTTCCACTAGACTGACAACGATTTCAAAATAATAAAATCTCTAACAACATTAAATAAGCCGTGATGTGGTGTTAACAGAATATTTGCTTATACAAAAGTTCCCTGCAACGGATTGTTACATCAATTAGACCGCAATTTCAACCCATTCATGAGCTGTTTTCACAAAAAAAAAATCAAAGTGTATAGCAGAGTTTATTCTATTTTACGCGACACGTTCTGTTAATAGCTTAAGACATCAAACAATACTATATGGTATCGTTGAAAAGGATACCAACAAAGCCATGCTAAAATACTAATTGGTCCATTAATAATGTAGTCTTAACAAACACAGCAGATGTCTTACATCCCTTTCTACATTCGATGCGCGTGCGCAGGCACGATCACGAAGCGACCGAATAAATTAGAATTTAATTGTAAAAGAGAAAGTTGAACAATGGCTGGTAGTAATTAGCACTTGATGCAAACATAGATGTACACTGTTATTGCTCGCTCACGATTTTATGGTTTTTCTTTTAAGAGGATCGTTTCTTCTTTTCAATTTACGTCACGACATTTAGAAAAGAAACTTTTAGAAAACGAGCTTTGTGAATGAAAAGAGGGTGTAAGAATGATAAATTAAGTAAAGAAGTTAGAACTCAAATTAACCAGCAACAAAAGTAACAGTTTTGTAAGAATAACTTAAAATAGAAAGTGTGTGTGTCAATTTTGAAGACAACAGAAGGAGCAGGTAGAGTCACATAGAGTTTTAGTTGGTCAGTGAATCTGAAATATGCAAGAGTAGGCAACGTGATTAAACAAACGCAGTGCAGGGTTAAGGTAAGACCCTGCGTAGTGATGGACCGACGATTTGAAGAAATTGGCAGACAGCGGTTGGATGCGGACTGCCCAAGACGGGAATACTCGTATGTTGACGTTTCATTTAGCAATCAACAGTGACATGGTGATATTATATTAATGAAATCCCACTAAGTTCGTGACGGAATGTTTTTTAGCCTAGAATTCGGTATTAAAAGTTATTCGATAACCATTGATATGATTAATTTTTGTATGAAATATTATAACTGCGTGGATATACGAGTTATATCCACGCAGTTATAATATTTTATACAAAAATTAAATTAGAAAGTGACCTATGACAAAAATGAAAAGGCGTTAAGATTTATGTATAAATTAAGATAACTTTGACATAAATCAGAAAATAGTTTCATGAGATGAAAGCCTGTTCGTACCCAAACCCACATAATGTAAACTCTAGATATTCTTATAGCTATAAACGCAACGCTATTGTGTTTATAGTTGAATATGAATCACAAGGGATGTCCTCAGCTGACACTGACGACCGTAACCACAAATTGTACACCATAAGAGCCCGTATGGATTTTGTGGTCAATGACGATGAGCTAGCGTATACATTGTCAGGTGAATTCACAGTCTTGATACTTTATACATTCCTTTTAAGTAAATTAAGAAAGATTAATGAAATAGTAGTATATGTGTGGATCAATAGTAGCTACAATACCAACAACAAATTATACATTAAAAATACCCTTATGACCACACTTTAGTCACAAAGCTTTCCAAAGAGGTACAGTTCCTCTGTTTTCAAAGAGCTACTTACAGTTTACACACTCATGTGTGTATTGACTGATTTTAGGCTGTATATACATATATTTTTTCTGTCTATGTCCAATAATAAATGTCAACTTTGACAGCTGTCACTCCGTTAATGATAATAATTGTCAACTTCTGTACTTTGACTGTTTATTATCGTTCAGAAGTATGCTATAATTTAATAGTTATTGGACATCTACAAATGTTAACAAACTTTGAAGACTGTATTATTTGTAACAAGTATGCGAAGAAAATGCATTATTCTTCTTCTAATGTACTTAAAATGTATTCGATTAAAACTATGAAACTTAGAATAACACCTTCAAACATGTCATTAGTTCACAATTCACAGAATTATAATTAATATATGCTCTGTCAAGTGTCCATTCAAGTATAAGGCTGCGGAGCAATAAACCCTCTTTGAACGTAATTAGGCGTCTGTGATCGGTTCTGACGACCGACAATAACGCGCTGTTGGCCGGTATCGCGGCACGAGCTAAGATCGTGCCGCTAGATCGAGATAAAGAAAGTTGATAGATGGTTTTGCAAGAAAATAGAGACAATATGTTTTTAAAACAGTGGTCAAACTATCACACGTGTCATCCGCCTCCAACTTGAGGCACAAGTGCATTAAACAGCATCCATGGTGACGAGGGTGCGGACAGAACTTCTGTAGGTACTTCAGAAGTGGTTTCAGACTCTTAACTTGAGATTTTTTATGAACATTTGCATGCTACTTCAGTGCTAAATGACATGATTCAGCACTGTCTCGTTATTCTCTGAACAGACACTTAGAGAGCCTAAACAAAAAAAAATTGGATCACGTCTATATCGTGACAGTACCAAATTTTTTTTAATCTATGCTAGTTAAATTTACACACGCTATATTAAGATATACCTGATCTATTTCTTTTTGTGTAGGCTCTTTAAGTGTCTGTCCAGAAAATAAGGAGAGAGTGCTGGATTACTGATCTTAACATCTCTTTGGTGGAGTCTATACAAAAACACCATAGCGATTTCGCCTTTTCATCATCAAGTATAGCTTTTTACTCAGGTGCAAATGAATCTGTAACTGTCCCACATGACTCTCACTGTGTTACTTTTGTATGTTATAAAATTATACTTTCAAAGATTTATTACAATCGTAAAAAGCCCAGAAAACATTCAGTTTATTGTTCAAACTAAATTGATCTTTAATATTTAGTAACTAAAGTCGTTATTTATTTGTCTTTGTTGAGTGCACTTTCTGTACGTAAGGAACATCATCATCATTATCACTTCCCTTGTCCTTTTCTCAATTAAATTTGAATTCGGCGTAATTTGAAACATTAAAAAAAGAAAGACAGAAAATAATTTATTCTGACATTAACAGGTCAACACATTATTAAATAGATACAATATAAATAGGTTTCAACTGTTTTTTTTGGCGAGCCAGTCATAATTAGGGGTTAGGCAAATAGATATTGTGGGAGATCTAGGCACTTTGCAAGAGATCCTAGGATAGAAACGTTAACTGACCTTAAGCAGTAGAGTATAGGCTAGATGACACCTTGATCAAATTACATAGTTATCTTTTATCATCTGTCAAAACGACAATTTTGTATGAAAAATGTACTAAATACAGAATTGTGACGTCACTGTTTTAGACTACTCAATTAAATAATATATTTCACTAAATATTTGATTGAATTTTGTAATAATAATAAAAAGCTATGTTAATTGTATTAGTCGAGATGTTTCGCGATATTAGTTTAAATGAAGTGGACATTGGTATTTATTTACGATACAGTCATCTACCCTACTAATAAAAAAGAGTAGAATATTGTAGATATAGTAGCTATTATTGCTTAGCTTACTCTTAGAATGAAAAGTGTTAGTAGTTTTGGAATATGTTTGTTATTCAATAAAGCCTAAACGGCTGAACAGATCGGAATAAAACTTATTATACATAGGTTACTTATATCCAGGAAATTTTGTTGATATAATTGACATGAACGTGATCGAATCCATCGTCAAAAACTTGCCTAATATAAATAGTATGTTATGACTGACATTAAACGGCAAATAAACTACATGTAAAAACTACAAATCTATATAAACTACTCTCAACTTCCCACATCCCGGTCAGTTTTTCCCTCCAAACCGGCTGGCTACATGAACTATCTTTTCCCAGGCATGCGCGAGCGCATTCCCACGACTATTTATCGTTAACGATTTACGGATTTGATTTAGCACTGTTGCGCGTGTTTGCTCGCATGTTAGTGATAAACTAATGAATAAAGTGCGATACGGTTAAAACACAGAGTTTGCTTTCAACTGTTTGAAAGCCTACTTTGTATTTTGAGATGCTGGGATTAGTTATTCTGTTAGCCTACTGTGTATTGGTGAGATGAAAGATTAGATGCTGTAGTTTCTTAATGGTGGGAATTTTTCAACTTTAACACTGAACGTATTATTTAGAAAGGGATCTAAGCTCTCAGACGTTAAAAAAGAAGAGGTATTTTCTTCCTACAGAAAATATTAAATAACTGACCTTTCCGATAAAAATCGAATCTCTCTGACTATAAATACTTATTGTGATGAAGGTATTTTTGTCAGTTACACATGTCTAATGCCTCCAGCAATCTGCTTTACACCCTCCCTACCATCTTGAAAAGACGTAAACGTTAAAAGCAAATTGGATACCAAAGCCACTAGCAATTTGTTTTGCACCCTCCCGACCACCTTCAAAAGATGTAAACGTTAAAAACAAAATAAATAAAAAAAAACTTTCACCCCCTCCTTTTTTTAATGTATTTTGTGTAAGTAACTAGCTGAACTGTCTACCTTCGCCCGAATCTCTCTAAACGATTTTCGCGCTCGGCTCTTATTGGTCACGTAACTTTATGTTATATAACCTAAGAATTTCTTCGATTAATGGAAATCTAAATCTAAAAGATTTTTCAAATCCGACAAGTATTTTCCTAGTCAACAAACTCTTCATCTACATTCAATTCCAAAATCAACAAATGCATCTCTGATCTTACAAACATTACGTATCATAAAATCTGCAGCAAAAAATATAAACACAAGGTTTTTTGTACGAACAACCATTCTAGGAATATTACCATTGAGATGGTTCTAGAATACTACCGGATGCCTTACAAGGTGCGAGACAGAAATGGTGTAGGTCAGGTACGTTAGGTAATAGCAGTAAAAACTGGTCATATTACTTTATATTGTGGTGGATACGCATCGTATCCTGGGATATGAAAGAGACGTGTAAATATTTGTGGTTTAATTTATTTAAAAGGTTAAAGGTGGCAAAGAGTTTTTTCTTCGTTTTTTTAGTTTATGGTCGTAATCTACCTGCCAGTATCGCAATTTCAGTGTCGGTGTAATGTATAATACTATTGCAAACGTTTTTAATTATACTGAATTGGCGGTCTGACTCCAATCCTCCTTGGTAATTACATAGTTATCAGACGTAACCAAGAAAGGTAAGTTCGAACATCCATGAAAACCGTTGCAGGCATATAAGATATATGCCTGCAATATAATGTATACTAAGATTACTAGAAAAGAAATTATATCGTATTCATCTTCGACTATGAATGCTTCAAACATAATAAAAAAAATGAATGTTTTCCTCCCTCTTCTATTTACTATATGAAGTCACAGTTTC
This sequence comes from Hypercompe scribonia, assembly GCA_949316085.1. NCBI lineage: Eukaryota > Metazoa > Arthropoda > Insecta > Lepidoptera > Erebidae > Hypercompe > Hypercompe scribonia. Next base: position 3,859,500 of record OX438972.1, on the reverse strand, counting down.
TCTTTTAGGACCCTTTTCTATAGCAGTCAATGGTCCTTAGAACCGATATTCCTGTATCCAGAAGCTGATTAATTTGATACCGTTACGCAGATTCTTGGGGATCTACGTCCAGTAGCGTGTTACAATACGCTGATTTGATTGATAAATCGTAGTAAAATATTTCTATATGACATACTAGCTTTTGCCTGTAGCTCTGCCCGCGTTTATGTCGGATATGGCCCTAAAAAGTAGCGTATATTATTCGCTGATAATGACTTATAGGGATAGGTTTAGACGCAAAACTGTATCAAAGATACGAAAAAATTCACGTTCGTATTTATAATATTAATAAAAGAAAAATTAGATGTATAAGGTTCCCACCAAAAAGTTAAGGTCCCAAGTCAACTCCATCTGCACGTGATCCACCAGCTGATCGACGGATGAGGCACTGGTAAACAAAACATCTCGATAAGCGGCAACAGGCTCGCCACCTACTCGTATTACGTGAAACCAAAACAGTGGCGAAAAGCGGGCGTTTAATATGAATCTGCCTAACCCTCCGCGAAAACAGGCGCGATTTTATATTTCTGTTATGTAAAAAGTTTATTTGTGTACAATACTGTACTCAAAGTCGAAAATATAACACAAAACAATAACTACAAAATAAACCAGATCAAAAGGCCTCATTTTCGATCGCAGACAAATAACCGCAATAATTCTTTATCACAATGATCTATCTCCTGCTCATATATCTCAAAAATAATTACACCAGTATGTTAATTTTTAATTGAAATCTCAACGTGTATAAGGAAGCAATTATATTTGTCAATCTGTACGTTTTATGGTGGCGACAGATCCGGAAGGTGTAACCCTAAATCATTTCGACCTTCAACGGACACTACTTAAGACATGTATTTTTAAGTCGTATATAGCGCCAAAGTTGATAATAACAAATTAGTCTTGACACGAGTGACTCATTGTAGGGTGTTCTTATTTATGACAAAAGATGGACTTTTAAGAGATAATATTTTTTACTAGATTAGATTTTGGCCCCTACCACACGTTAGGAATAATCAGAAATAAGGCGATGCAGCAGAGAGCTCAGGTCATCGATAAGCTCACAGGGTTGGAAACTGAAGGGGCTGTGGGCTGGCCATATTAGCCGCAAAACCGATAACCGTTGGGTTAAACGTGTTCTTGAGCAGTAAACGTAGTATAAGGTGTCAACGGATCTGGTGGATTAATGATTTGCACAAGATGGCTGGCAGGAGCTGGAAGTGGGGCGCCGAGTACCGTACCAAGTAGTATGTAATGGGAGACGCCTATATCCAACAGTGAATGAGGATGATACGTTAGTCTTATTCCCTGTAAACTCAGGAACTACTAGTTCGAATTGGAAAGTTATTTTAGTGTTGGATAGCCCATTTATCGCATCAATGTCAAATGTTGCAAACGCTCGGCTTTTTTTTTTCTTCGGCAAGACGCAGACAAAGTCGATCGGATCAGCAAGTTTTAAATTTAATAACTTCACGTTTCCTGCACAGAGCCTGTACACTGTAAACCAGACTACTAGACTAATAGTTGAAACTTCAGTAAGCACTGTAAATGTTTACGATGTTTCTTATACACCCTTTATTATTATGCCACACTAATTTTTACTTTTTATATGATTATTGGTTTATTAGCATAAAGCACCCCTCGAATTTATAAAGAAACATCAATTAAAAATCGAAACCAAAAGTTATCTGTTCAAATTTGGTTACTAGTTTTTGAACGTCCCAATCCCAAAAACACCCTACCCTACCACTTTTGCTGGGAAAAAGAGGCGGTGTAACTGACTCCCCAGCAACACACACGTCTGTTAAAAGAGATAGGCGTCTAGTTGATCTTTTTTTTACGTAGGCTTATGTATTTACATCATATTCTTAATGCGTTACCACAATACACTACACGCCAGCCCGAGCGACAAATTGTCCCTACACATTACAACAAAACCCAACCAAAACAAAGTGACGTTAACTCGGACCAACAAGGCTTAGTCTACTTGCCTCCTAAGCCACTGTAATCTCGGACTATCCTACATGACACTTGACGTGTTGTCACAATACAAGCACAGAGGATATCAAAGAGTCCACCTTATATACAGGTTTTTGTTAGGGCTGTGCGAATTTATTCTTTGAGAAAAATAATAAAAAAGATATATACGAGTATTTACATTTTCACTTAACATAGTTAATATTTAATAAAAAGGGCAAAACACTAATATTATTAAATATTGAATTAGATGATTTACTAAATTTTGATTTTTCTCATTAACATTATAAAATTTAAAATTTGGAAAGCTTTTATTTCAGGTCAACACGGCTGAACTGATTTCGATAAAACTTTGATCAGGGATAGCACATAGGCTACTTTTTATATCCCAAAAAGATTGACCGACAATATTAAAGTGAAGAAAATACAGTTTACGTTAAAAAAGAAAGGTAGGCGGATGTCTTCTGTCTTCTTGGATTCTCTAGGTAGTAGAGCCACGCTGATTTCAGCACGAGCGGGCCGGTTCGACTGGGGCAGTACTACCCTCCCACAGAAGACCAACCTAAAGCGCCAGCATCCGTGTTGTCGTATTTCGTTAGTGAGTGTGAGACCGGAGGCCCATCGATGCAGGGGTGACAATTATCATGGTAACTGTGTAAGCCTTACACTGTCACAATGACTGTCATGCCTTTTACGTCCCCAAGCTGTTTGTGTGAAAAAGCATCTCACTAGGCCGCCATAGTGTGTGTCACCACACAGCGTTGTTAGCATTTGCAATGAGTATGGTGACCACAACTCTTGGATTCTATTCATGCTTTCCATCAGGCAGAGTAGAGTCGTTTTGTACACCATACAATCGTATGAAAAAAACAATCACAGTTTAAAAGAAAAACAAGAAGAAAGTCGTGTGATTGAAAATTTCCTAAGCACTATGTCCTCATCAAGTCAGGTTACAAGTTTACAAGGTAGTAGAGCCACGCTGATTTCAGCAGGAAACACCTGACCGGGGCAGTACTAACCTCTCCTGAAAAACCAACCTAAATTGGCAGCATCCGTGCTGTCGTGTATCGTTGGCAAGAGCGAGACCGGAAGCCCATTGATGCAGGGGTGATAGTTATCGTGGTAAATGAGCTTTACACTGTCACGATGACTGTCATTCCTTTTACATGCCTAGGCTGCCTTAGTGTGGGTCACCATACAACACTGTCTGCATTTACAATGAATATGTAGGCCACAACTCTTGGCCTCTTTTTATGCTTTCCAACAGACAGAGAGTCACTTTGGCAGGCTCTAAAAATAAAAAACAATTGACTATGACCACCACTCCTCTAATGATATCGTCCATATTTGTTATTATTGGACAGTGGACAGATGAAATATTATTCGGTTTTTTTTTGTAAAAAATATCTTAATCAAGATTCCCTTTTATGGAACAGAGATTTTATCTTGTGTGAACAATCGCAATAAAATTGAACATTTAATCATTGAAATATTAAAATGTGCTTGACAACCCTGCTTCCAACCACAACAGGATTAATAATCACATTATATTTTTTATGGAAACTTTTTTTCTCTTTACTACGTCTGTGGCGCCAGGGAAACACGCCTTTGATTTTTTTTATAAGGTTTTTTACGAACGTGTTTAAATTAAAAAAGTCAATTTCGCGCCATTCATGTTCGATAAATTTTTGATGGATTGCTGGTTTTTGTTGTTTTGTTACTGTATTTTTATGTATGGCTGTTAAAGATAAGCTATAATATTTTTTGTTTAATTATATTTACTTTTTAATAAATCTTTTAGCAGTGTGTTAAAAGCAGTATTTTACACATAATTACTTTACTTATACTCGTAGAACTGTGATAATTTTGTATTATTCTTAACCTAACCTCATATTTTTGTATGTGATAACTGGTTTCGGTAAACATCAAGTAGGAACTGACGTTATCGGACACGCAGCCAGCTACCTATCCAGAGGCGTATGCCAAGTTAAGCTACGGAGTATCAACCTATGTTTTAAAGTTATTAGTATTGCGATAAAACATCTAAAATAGAATGGTTTTTATATTGAATGGGTTTATTCTGATTACTCTTCAATCTGTCATGAATTCAACACTGTCCAGATTCGTGGGAGATGAGCACAAATGGATGGAATCGACTGGTCTGATATCACGGCTGCACAGAAAACTTAGCAACGAGAGAGTGAATTGTCGAAGCCGAAAATTCTCCTCATGATTAGGGGGGGGAGAAACTTAAAGCACGGTAAAGTACGTAGGCATGACTCTTCGGGTACCGGTAAATAGACGGTGGTAGTCCCATACGTTTAACGGAATAAATAAATAAGACGAAAATAAAAATGATAAATATAGAAACTAAATGCTGAGTTATTTAGTATGGAACCACATTATAGTAGGCAAAATGTATCTGTTTCATAGCCCGTCAGGTGTACTAGAGAGAGTTGACGTACTTCTCGAAACTTATGTAAAATGCAATATTTATAAAGTACGATAGCTTATTGTATAGTATATAGTAGTAGTATATAATATATGAATTTTTAATTTGTTAGTGCTTAATCTTTAGGCGATGATATCTATAAATATATAAAGATATAGACTGCTAAGCCAGAGGTAATGGGTTCGATTTTCACCCAAATAATTCTATCACGAACACATATTTGAAAATATATAAGTATGTTTATCAGCAGTTTGGTTACTGGCACCTGTCTAGTCCCGGATCAGACGGTATGCGTGCGAGATGGGTTATCATTAAATTACAAGACATATTACTGAAGAAAATCGCAATAGTTCTGTGAAAATAAGAAACAGGTTGGACTACAATCAAGTTTCAGAGAGTTTAATACACGTACGTGCCTTCAGAATTTATATTTTTTATACCCATCTCTCTATACACATTTTTCTGTCATTTCATATTGACAGCTGTCATTAATGTCAACATCATATAATAATTAAAGCCTAAATAACGTCGCTAAGTGCTAATAAAGCAGGTTATAAAATGTTTAGAAAGCTATTCTTTGAAAAGGTAAATGATAATGAATTTACAATCACGTACCACCATAATGAGAACTCTAAATACAAACAACAAGTATGTATAAGTGGATTTTATGATTGAGTGACCGATGTAAGTTGAGCTATTTGTGGGTTTTTATGTTGTGTTATGAGAGGTTTTTCTTTAATGGTGATGTATATAGGTCGTTGCTGTGTCAACATTTGAATTTGACTTTGCTTTGTAGGCTCACGTATGTCAAGACAAGCGTATGATGTGCATGTATAGTGATAGAAAAGTAAACAGATAAAAATATGATATGCAGTATCGAGGGCGAGGGTCTTGTAGAGTGTAATGCCCTCTATATGCAATAATTAAGATGTAGAATTATACATAATATACACTTTTCTTGGCCTTGTTTAAGACAACGGTAGTAAAGTGGCAGTACAGCAATTTGTATAAAAATAATCCTTACATTGAGAGTTGTGCTATTTTCTGGGTGTACCCAGGACTGTTGGGTGAATTTTAAGGGAGGCCTATGTCTAGCAGTGGACGTCTTTAGGCTTCTTAACCTTTGAGATATTACTTACATTCATCAATCTATCTGAAGAAGCAATATTCCCTCGTTAATCAATCCAATGTTTTATGTCGTAATATTCATTAGTAACAATCGTCTTAGTAAAATATAGATATGGGTTATCAAAAATGTGGAACTGCATGTGGGTGTAGTCCTGTACAGAGTGCTACCAGTGCAGTCCCATCGGTGTGCGCACGCGGTTAGGATAACACTGGGGTAGCCACGCACCCGTGTGTCATCGATGCACAGCGCTTACGCTATCGCATGGAAGCCGTCTACATGAACCTCTGCAAACATACCACTCGCGCTGCAGTCTGATGCCTGATGCGAAAAAAATGCGTAACGTTGGCTTACTGTGAAACCATAGTATTTTATCAGCCTTACAACCTGTCACTTTTTTGAGATTTTCTATGCTAGTGGTAGAATCATGGAGTTTACATTTACATTTACATTTTTATTTACATTTACATATATATATGAAACGATGGCCGTTGGGGTTATAAAGTTCCGGAGCGGAGACCGCGTACTGGGAAACGTTGCGTTGGTAGGCCCCCTTTAAGGTGGTCCTACGACCTGGTGAAGGTCGCGGGAAGCTGCTGAATACGGGCGGCACGAGACCGGCTGTTGTGGAGAACCTTGGGGAGGTCTATGTCCAGCTGTGGACGTCTTTTGGTTAAGATGATGATGATATATATATATATTTAATTTCTCTAAATATTAACATGTTTAAGTCTTGTCAGAGAAAGGCATCAAATTCGAAACACTGGACACGTATGTACGAATTGCGATACAGAATCGCCGATATCAAACTAGCATTGTTCTTCGTCAATGATTTAATAACACAAACTGGCTTGTCTGCAGTCTGTCCGTGTGTCCCCACATTATCTCACGCCTCAACTTACTGTCATACAATACGATGTATACCGTCCAAGTGATAGGAACAGAGCGGGTCAAGTTTTTAGTCTATAAGTTAAACAAAACTGTAATATAACTCCTGTGTCATGGGAACATTATTTATACAAATTTCACAATGTATTATATCATTTTAAACGTTAACATTAATCTTTAACATATATTAATTGTGAAGATTATACATACAACCCTTTATTTTGAATTTATCCTGTTCAAAATTGTCAATTATTTTGCAATATTTAAAGGAAATGTAAATTCTGTCAGTTTCATCGCTAACTCTTTTATCGCTCTTCTAAGCTTTGTTTGATAGTACATTGATATACCTATATCGATTGTAAAAAAAATATGCTTTGCCATGTCTTGGTAACAAGGGCTAAGTCCCTAAGTCTTTGACATCATGTACATTACCTCTGTTATTACTCTGTTACTACTGTTTTGTAATGAAGCGTGAGTTTTGTATGTCATTATGACGCAACGAGAACCTCCCTTCATTAAGCATTGACAATAATTAGAAGAAATTAACCTTCTTTTCAAACTTGGTTATCCACCTTTTGTCAATTACTAGCGAACCGTCCCGACTTCGCACTGTAATTTTCTAAATTCTCCTCTTTTCCCTGCTTGTATTATACACAGAAACCTTTCTCTTGAAATGCTCTTTCTATTGGTGAAATCTACATTAAAATCCGTTGGGTACTTTGGATGATCTAAGCTTAAAAGAATAAAAAGCGACTCCATTTTATACTATGTTAAGATAACATAACTCCTCCGTTCCTCTACAGGACAACTCGTGCTGGCCTTAGGAGTCACCATTTCAGAATGGTAGGCATACGCTCCCAAATTAAACGGTTCGGCTCTTCCTTCCTGTGCAAATCGGTCAAAGCCTGGAATTCATTACCAGCGCACGTGTTTCCCTCCCACTATTATCTCGGGTCCTTTAAGCGGGGCGTGAAAAAGCATCTCACTAGGCCCCCATAGCATGGGTCTCATACTGCACTGTCTTCATTCGCAGTGAGTACGGCGACCACCGCTCTTGGATTCTATTCATGCTTACCATCAGGCAGAATAGTCACTTTGGTAGGTTTCTTATTTAAATAAAGGCCATGTAGTAATCATTTTCAAAATCGTTCCCGCTTGCTGTTATAAATTAAGACGTCCACAACTTCTAGGAAGACTTTCTCACAAAACAGCTGCATATTAACATTTTTTACTCCTCTTTGCTACAAGCACCTGTATCTAGGTAACAGGATGGGAAAAAACTTGACCAGTTCTGACTTGGTAATGGAAACGACATATCGGCTGGAGAGATACATAAATAAACTTTCTTTTGATGGACAAAATGCTTTCTAAAACATTGAAAGCGTTTTATTTCCTCTCCTTACTTTGAGTTGTAATGGCTCTATGTGCGTCTATGGTGACAAAATTGTTCATGCTTAATTGAATCCCTTAGGTGGGCATTTAGTGGGTGAGCCTTTTGTGTAAAGCACATCTTTTTTTTTTTTACCTGTGGATACCCCCTCGGGCCGTCACCCCACCGAGATTTACCGCGGGGTGGTGTGTTGGAATCGGACCGCTAAAACCACGCGGTGTGCCACACTGAGATAGGAGGGATCCGGGAACCGCTGCTATTACGACATCCAGATCCCTCCTAGCGCGGGCACCATCTATGGATAAACTCTCGCGACGTCGCCTCCTCGCGGTTGGTCACTACAGCAGATGGAGGGGAAAACCTGCCCCGTCCACCCGCGGCCACACTCAAGGTGGCATGAGGCGCTGGTGTGTAAACCCCACCTGAGGTAAGCAAATCTAACTTAGGTGAACGCCAAAAACTTACACGTAAAGTCATAATTTCTAACAAAATAATCTAATAATTGACGAGATCATGGAAAGTAACCATTTCCCTACCTTAGTAGTAGCTGGAATTACCTAGATGCTGAATGCTAATAACAAGAAAAGACGAAGTATGAACGAGTGTTTATTGTTACTGGTACAATCAAACGGATGCTCTGCCCACTTTGTAGCCTGAAACAAGTTCCTCGAAATAGAACACCTAAGTTGGACGAAGATATTATAGTGACAGCTTCACACATCTCACACCTAATATCAACAGCCTTTACTGTTCACTGCTCTAAAATGACCTCTTCTTAGAAAGGAGATTTCCCTTTATACCACACACAGCTAAATTTAGCAGAGCCTGTGCTATAGTAACCAGACTACTTATAAACGCAATGCAAATTCATATATTTCTAATCAGACATCCATATATATCATTATCATCAGCCAGAAGACGTCCACTGCTGAACATAGGCCTCCCCCCTGGAACGCCCCTCCCACGCCGTACGGCTGGACGCCAACTGCATCCATCGGCTCCCCGCGACTCGGACTATGTCGTCGGTCCATCTAGTGAGGGGCCTACCTACGCTTCGTCTTCCGGTACGTGGTTAACAAAACAAAACTAAGGTTACCGACATAGCTCTTCGAATAAGCAAGTTGAAGTGGCAATGGGCAGGCCACATCGCTCGTAGAACCAACAACCGTTGGAGAAGAAAGGTTCTCGAGTGCCGACTGCATCATTACAAGTAAATTACACCCAGAGAAAAAAGAATCACAAAATTATTGATCTTGGGTGAGAACGGAACTCGAGATCTCTTCAGTCAAGGTACCTCTAGCCACTGGACCAGTGTACATTTTTACAACGGTATCAGAAACATCCTTAAACCAGTTTCTCCTTATTGAATAGTGATAAGGGAGATAGTCTAATTGACACTAGCCAACGAACTGTTAATTAACTATTCATAAACTTGTTCCGATACTGGTGAATCAGTGGACGGTGTATATTTAACTGGTATGAAAGATTTCGTTTGATAATTAAGTTATTAAAGTGCGGTACACACCGTGTTTATGAAGTAGCGGTTAACGGGGAGGACCGACCAGGCGACCGGATCCAAGAAACGAACCCGAGACCTTTTGATGGACAGTCGCATACGTTGACCACTAGACGAACGAGGTAGTTAGCAGACAGTATTTAATAATAACATCAATGCGAATTTAGTAAGTATTGGTGGGTCTTATAAAATCCGAGGCCTAAACACTTACCTCTGGAGCGCCCCCTCACAAGGCAAGGAGGGAAGGCTGAAGAGTTGATTCTCCGCTAATAGTCATTTACCACGTCCTCTCGTTTATTTCTTTCTTTCACCGAATCTTTTTCCAAAACTAATTTTAATCCTACTACAATTTGGTTGAACTTCGACTTTTTACGTGGAACGACTGCCATCAGACCTCTACTAGAAACTGTTCTGTAGAAACATCTTGAGTTGAAAATAAATGCGATCATCACCTTTCCATCACCATTTACCCCTTTGTCTAATGCATTCGGGTTTACTAAATACATTATTATCTTTTTACTTTTAATTTCTAACTCTTTCATGCGATTTATCTACTTACCTATTTTATAATCCTCTATCATTTGCTCTCACTCTTCCGAATCACATGAAATCTAACTTAAGTCAAGTAATAATAACACGTAGTTACACATTATTTACAAAACAACTACCTAAATAAAAATGTTGTTAAATTACATAGCCAAGAATATCTTGCAGCTGCAACCATTCGCGTTTCTGTTTTACATTTTTCTAAATTTACAGAAGAGCTAATGCACCCGTATCTGGTTTTAACGACGTACAAATCACTATAAAATACACCTAGACAATTCCCCATAAAACTTAAAAGAATCAAACTAGTTATGGGCCTTAATCACTTCTTGTTACACAGGCATTTTCTAAATCTGGAGTTGCCGTTAAACTTTACTGCTTACCCCCCTTACCCCTTCAAGTCATTACTTTTAAACAATCGATTTGGTAAATAAAGTCTTGGTAGATTTATTGGACATGTTTCAACGGAAGCCAATGATATCTAGGAATGTTGGTACGACTGACGGACAAATTGCTATAATTAATTTTTCCGTTTTCTATACAACATTAGCAGTGCCCGCGTCTTCGTTCGCTTGGCATTTTAATTTTAAACGTTAACTTAGAGACGTGATTTTTGCTGCGTCAGTCCCGATACCGTGGGAAATCTTAATAAAAATTTGCCTATGTGTTACTCAAAGAACTCCTCTATCTCCTAGTGAAAGTCTCATTAAAATCGATTTAGCAGTTCGAGAAATTATCCCGGACAAATAAACAGACAGACAGATAGATAACATTTTAAGAAGGTAGTTTATGTTTTAGTATCGTGTAAAGAGCTATAAGCACTTAAGCAAACACAGTTTTTTTTTAAATTACAGACAAACACTTTAATTTTATTGACGAACTCCTCCTTGCAACGATTTTCTAAGGCCCATCATGCTTGTGAAAGCAGAAACAAAATATCTCTAAGACATGTTGAATTTCGTGTTAAAATTGAAATTCAATCAGTGCAGTGAGGTGTACACAAACCAATTCAACACTTTATATATTAGATAATAGACATATACTGCAGTCGATGATCATATATACGATTCCATAACATCAGCGTTGAGCCGTGGCCCGCCAGAAATAATCACCTCGCCTGATCGGAGGATCCTCTCTTTGTGCTGAAGGAACATGACAACCGTTGAAAACACGTCTGTCACTAACTTAAGTAGATAATAATTAATTTACTAAAGATCCTTTACAATACAGCGCTTAAAACTAGGCTAAACAAAAACTGCTATATAATTCATAGCCGACAAGCGCTTGTTGGCAATTCACGAGCCCTTCAAAACTCTTCGCTGAGCCAACGATTTTGCTGAGGTTATACAGCAAAAGTGGTTTGGTAAGAACTTTTAGCTGTAGTACTGAATAACAAGCCGTACATTTTAGGTCTTGGCTCACGTCTTTAGACATTGTTTTTGGTCGGCAGTTTCGTTTTAAATAAGCTACAGGTACTCAGCATTACATTAACCATAACAAAGCGCTTAAAAGTCGTTTCAGCCGTTTTAAGAGAGGAATGGAAAAAATAGACAAAAACCCAAATTTATTTTGAAATAAGTACAGATATTCTTTTCCAATTATTAATGTAAATCTGCAGTGTATAGTAATTTTCGTTTTCTATTACTTTTTGTCTAGTTTTTGATTATCCCAAGAGTACTTCAATTAAGATTGAAAGTTATGGTCAAATCAAATCTGACATCAGAAATAAGATGATCTTCGGAAGAAAGTTTTAAGCCGTTTAAAGATCAATTTACTGCCAATAACAATTAAAATCACTGGTCACAAGTTCCCATCTACCTACAAACTAATCTATACTTAAGCACCCAGCTAATAAAACTTTAACAGTGTGTCAAAGAGCCATTACAAGAAATTTCTTAAGAAAGCATTACAAGCACTTAAAGTTTGATTGAAAATGGTTTGGTCAGAATTCTATTCTTCAGACTCATTCCACTGATCTCTCATAAACCAATTCTAATATGAATTCTTGCTAATAATAAATATATTGGAATCTGACTGCAAGATTGGCTTAGTGGTTTAAACGGTCGCCACGTCGCTCTCTGTTTCGCTGAGTGTTGTGGGTTCAAATCCCACATGGGCAACAAATTTCACGTGATCCACAAACTGTTGTTCTGAGTCTGGGTGTTCTTTGTGTCCGTTTCTTGTATGTTTGTAAAGTCCCCCGCGACACAGGATTTATTATAAATGCGGGCGTTGTCTTTTTAAAAAAAAAATTACAACAAAACAGGTAAAATATAAGCCTAATAAAAAAAACGTATCTAATAATCGAGAAGCTCAAAATCAGATGATGATGACAATAATTATGATGACGTAATAAATTGAGATTAATTTCTAATCTGACAAGTCGCTAATGTAGTGATAGTTATTCTCAAAGTTTTAAATCGAAATAATTCCGATTGTAATTGTAACCAAAGTAATAGAGTTCAATGTGAGAAGCAACCTCTAAATCTTTCTACAGACAATAAGGTCGAAAGCCGTGCGCCCGGCCGTAAATTTTATTGTTAATTGGACTCTGACTGTGGAAGTTAAAGCTTTCATCACGACAAAGCTAATATAGACTCTACAGATGAAATTGAAGGTAGAGATTTCATTGAAGATATACTAAATGACCATACAGATCAGCTTAGTATAAACATGTAGCGTGGATCAGAGGTCTAAGACCTAGAGCCTGTTGGCGTAAATGTTAATTTAATGTGGGTTTTAATTTCAGATTTATAACCGACGTAAAGTAAATTGGATCTGACGGTGCTACTGGATTTGTATATGAATGTTAGCAAGGTAACAACGAGATCTTGAATCATTGAAGTGATAGTTTGTTTATGTGTGTCTTGAGTATTATAGTGAAGGGTTTGGAGAAATCTTAAGTTATTGGGTGAAAGTAGGATCAATTTGTTATTTTTACATGACTGCTGAAGGATGGCTTGTGTTCGTATTTGTGCTCTAAGGGTTATTTGAATAAATTGGATATTATTTCGATTTACTTATAATTAGATGAATATTGAAAGCGTCAAAAACGTCCAAATTACAAATGGTATCCAAATTGTTTAGTATTCACGTTGAGGAAACTGATTTACGCAGCTTTAATATATAGGTATATATTTTTATTGTAAAATATATAAAGTATTAAGGTCAGCGATTCCCTGTCATTTAAGCATACAATATTTAGAATTAACAGTTATCGAATAAAGATGAAAAATTAGCGTAACTAAAAAAAATAACAAATCTAAAACAAAAAATGTCAGAATCCAAATCAAAAAAAAATCAAAAGAAATTAAAAGTAAAACAAAATTATGAAATTAGAAATCAGTCATTACGAAGTATTACATTACATCATACATTACAATATCATAAACATTATAGAGCTGTGTCAGTATCACGTAAGTGATACAACAAAATTAGTCTTATCCTCTACAAAGTTCTGAATTGAGTAATAACACTTCTCAATTAACAAATGACGTAAGTTTCTTTTAAACTGATTAACTTCAACTATGTTCGTTATTGGTGATGGAATTTTCAAAAGGTACTATCAAAAATTTTACACAAATACTTTCATAGTGTATGCATGGGTGTATTGTAGCTATTGTAATGTTAGCTTACGTTAGCTGACACCAACTCCGAAAGTAATTTCACCCCTTACTGGGTAAAATACATAAAATACATACAAGGGTTGTACGAATTGTCATTTCCAAAGATATAACAAGTGGCAAGTTATCTACAGATGTGCCCTACAGCTATACAGCTATATAATGTAGAATATTAGGAGAGGAAAATAATGGGTTAGTCGAGTTTAGTTCATTGCGAGTTAATTAAAACGTCGAGAAATAGAAGCACACAGTCGTAAAAATCGTAAAGTAATCATGTCTTGTAGACTGAGGATACTCTGGAATGGCTTTTTGTGAATATTTCAATGCTAAAACTAGTAAAACTGTTAAATTACAATGTACGCTCCAACTTGCAAAAGATAAAGAGATTTTTCTTGCTTCTTCGATGCTTCTTTACATTTATGAGATGTTGTTCATAAATATCTTTTATACCCAGTGATAATTCAATAATAGGTAAATACAAATGTGAATTTGTTTTCTAGATACGTTTTCACGAATTACCTTCTCAACTGTTAATTGTAAAAGTTTGCCTTTACGTTTTCAAGGTAACTAAACGTGCACATAGTACATCTCTTCCACATTACAGCACAAAGAAAAATATACAACAGCGCCATCTAGCGAAGATACATCGACGACTACGAAGTATGAATGTAATGAACTACGAAGCGACTACTAATCCTGTATCGCGAAATAGAGATTCGCATGGCAATTAACATATATACAACATCCCAACAACAACCGTTGGGCCGTGGCCCACCAGCCATGATCACCTCGCCTGCTTGGAGGATCCTCCTGTTTTATATTTTTCCTTGCTGCTCTAATGTGGAAGTCGCCACACTGAGTAATAAAGAACGCATTTTATATGTAACGTAAACCTTTCTATTATTATCACCTTTTACAGCCTTCAATAGTCTTCTACTACTAGTGTGATCCACAAATTGTTGTTCTGAGTCTAGGTGTTCTTTATGTTCGTTTCTTGTATGTTTGCGTCACAGGACTGATTCCTAGTGCGGGCATTGTCTTTAAAAAAAAAACTACTGTTTCGTTTAGAAAGGAGGTTTTGGTCTAGTGTCTAGATTTGGCATAGCATTTGTTTCAATTTTGCCAAAGCGTGGGTAGCCATATTACACTGTCGTCATTCGCAGTGAATATGGTGCTCTTGGATTCTATTCATGCTTTTCATTAGGCAGAATAGAGTCACTGTGGTAGGCTGCAAATAAAAAAAAAATTTCATTTCATTCTCTTTGCCGTACTGTTGACGTATGTACTGCTTCCTTAGTCGGCTCTTACGACACCCACGGGATGGATTGTAGTAGCGACACTTTATATTTTTGACGAGTCTGTTGGTCTTGTAGGTAGTGATCTTGACTTCAAAGCCAGAGGTCGTGGATTCGATTCCCACTTAGCACAATTCTTTGTGTGATGAGCACGATCATTTGTTCTGTGTTTGGGTGTAATTTATCTATAATATAATAATAATAATTTATTGTTTCTTACCCAGTTTGTAAGTATTTAGAAATATAAATGTATGTCTATCAGCAGTCTGCTTACCATAACACAGGCGTTGCCTAGTTTGGGATCAAACAGCCGTGTGTGAGATGTGTGAGAATTTTATTATTATAATATCCTTAATCCGTCACCACACGGTCATATACGGTTATATACGGCTTTATTCAGTCCTTGAAAAACACATTAGAGTAAAATTTAAAATTCTTCGTGAATATCATTTGTAAAATCGTTTTTCTAAAATCTACATTAAGGTGTAAGAAGAGTCGAGTTCAAGGTTATTATGGTAAAATTATAAACATTGTTTTAAAAAACAAAAAAAAACACGCGTGGCTAACTTAGCGTGTTAAAAATATATAAGTTTCTACCGGTATAAGCGAGTACAAAAATTGTACCAGGCTTAGCCACGGGTGTAAATTCATTCATAATACTCTAAGTATAACTTCTAAGGCGGAAGGCGACGCGTAGTGCCGTGACGCCTCACGGTAACTCTAGCTAGCGTGAGGCATTACATTACACCGTTAGACCTGGCGGCCAGACGGAAGGATCGTGTGTGGACGCCTTTCGAAATAACACGCTATATAATTTACGCTGAGAAATAAACACGTTGATATTTTCATGTTGGTCTTTCATTCACTAGTGGTTGTTAGGATTAGTTGATCATTATACCTGAAGTGCAAATATCAGAGTTTAAAGCAACAGATGGAAAATGCACACTATATGAGATGACAATCCAATCCCGAAACGATAAGCAAAGGCAATAGTAGAAGATGTAAATAACAAATAACGTAATTGTATAGTAATAAATAGAATAATTAAGAAGTAAAGGATAAAAATACAAACAAACAATATTGATTTTGTATTTGTCCAGTTTTAAGGATTCTTTTTGTATTGTATTTTAATTGTCTCAGTATGTTCGGTTAAGTGTCAGCTTGACAATTCACAGCATTAGTTAAATTCCATCCCAAAATGGCTTCCATTAAACCTCAGCATACATAAATGACATGTTGTTTAAGCCGTTTCGCTAACATTTCCTGCGTGCCATGTTTACCTGTAACAAACAATAAAAATTAACATAATATTAGCACTTATATTGGACATTACAAGCTACTAATGTGAAACGTTTAATAATGTGGAAGAACAGATCGGCTGTTAGGTATATCGTGGCGATGCGTTACCACGGCATGAACCGCCACGCTATATCTTTATATATATAATTTTATTGTACGTGTGTATGTCACTGAACTCCTCCTAAATGGTTGGACCGATTTGAATGATTTCTGGAGTTTACTCCTTAAGAATCGGTTTTTTGATATAAGGCGCCCGGTATGAGAAAAATGTGAGGTGTAAAATCTACTGAACGAATGACCTCGTTACGTTTTGGTGCGGCTGGACTGGTTTTGGTGCGGCTGCACTGGTTGTGAGTGTATTAAGACGTGTATAGAGTATGCTACAAAGCGACTATATCTATATATTATTTTTATTAATTTGTTAATTTACCCTTTCATACGGTATCAATCTTTTTTAGTTAATTTCAGTTAAATAAGCTTTTTTTTGCGTCTGTTTTGACAATCATACTTAAGGAGTAAACTTCAGTCGTGCGTCGGGGCTGAGACACATTTTTTTTTGTATGCGTTTGGGTGGCATCCTGGATGAGATTCACTAATCAGTCCGCAGAAAAGTAAAAAAAAAGAAAAAACTTGAGGTAAGAAGTTCGCCATGTCAGCTCGTTATATTACATAATATGTTACATATAATGTGGTGTGATGAAGCGTAGCCACTTCCACTATCCTCGTTTCGATAACATTAGGTGTTATAAAAACATAGTGGCCAACATCTCAGTACCATAATGGTGTAACAAAAAAAAGGTAAATCTACTCTATTATTGAAGATGGCGTCTTTAGTCTGTATAAGAAGTTAATCATAATTATTACGTATTCGTCACACTTAATCCAAGATTGCGGCTTCTGTTATGAGTTGTATTATACATTTTCAGATCACTAACTTGCCCATACCTTAGCGGTAATTTACGGTAAAGTCTATTTCCCATGTATTCCAATTATGTACGTGACGTTCCATATATCGAACTACTGGAAATAGCTATTTGAAATGGAAAAACATAGCCAGTTGATCCATGAAGTAAGTTGCAACTTGGGTTGTAAATTTATAAGATTTGAAACTATTTTTTTGTGCTGTCAAGAAATCTCAATCGTCTCAAAAGTTGACCGCCTCAGTAGTGTGACAATTAGCGTAAGTGACTGCCGATCAAGACGTCTCAGGTTCGATTCTCGGGTCGGGCCAAAAAAAGTAATACGGTGTTTCTTCCAAGAAATTTCTAATAGTAGCCCGGAGTAAGGTAGTTGTCAGCAGTTCGCGTCCGTATCTTGATTGTCATGAACGTCTATACAATTGTTACTGGGAAGTCAGCGCAACTAGTCCAATCTTAGAATTCAGTCCGCCCTCAAGGTTGTGGAGGTCCGATGCCAGTCGCTCCGTGAAAAACTTAACATCCAAGTAAAACCGGTGCAATTAGTAGCCGACGCCAAATAATATTGAAAATAATAAAGCTTAAAGAAGATTAAAGTTTTTCTTCGACTTTCTGAGCATTTTTTTAAAAGAAAGTCCGTATAGGTTTTATTGTAGTACGATTCCAATTTTGTCATATCTCGTTCAATGTATATATATTTCAATTCGAGCAAGTCAGAATATGAGATCAATTGTCGACTATACAACATTGCAAAACGCATGTGCTCCACTACAATTTATACCACTTTACTACATTAAATCGTACTTTAAACAGAATGGAAATAAATAAACTTTATAGTGGAGTACGCGACATGAATATGTATTGAATTTATCTTTGTAGCAATTCATTACTAACAACCCTTCGATAAACCAAAAGAATAAACCATTATTTGCCTGAATAAAAGACTGCTTCGTTGGTTTAGCGGTTAGCGTATGCAACTGTCGAATAAGAGGTCTTGGGTTCGATTCCCGGGTCGGGTCAGAAAAGTGTTATTGAGATTTTCAAATTACAGAAATGATTAAAAAAAACCCGGGTTGTTTTTAAAAAAGCTCCGGAGCTTAGAAGTTGAGATCTTACCCAAGATGCTCGGAGAGCAGGTAAAACCGTCGGTCCTGCGTCTGATTTCACCCCGATCGTGTCTGACAGCAGTTCCATCGGATTGTGAGAGGGAAGAGAGAGTGCATCTGTGTTTGTGCACACTCAACTTTCTAGGTAGTAGAGCCACGTCGATTTCAGCACGAGCGGGCAGGCTCGACCGGGGCAGTACTACCATCCCACAGAAGACCAACCTAAAGCGCCAGCATCCGTGCTGTCGTGTTTCGTTGGTGAGTGTGAGACCAGAGGCCCATTGATGCAGGGGTGATAGTTATCGTGGTAACTGTGTAAACCTTACACTGTCACGATGACTGTCATGCCTTTTACGTCCCCAAGCGGGGTGTGAAAAAGCATCTCACAAGCTCGCCATAGTGTGGGTCACCATACAACGTTGTTAGTATTTACAATGTGTATGGTGTATGGTGACCACAACTCATGGATTCTATTGATGCTTTCCATCAGGCAGAGTAGAGTCAGTTTGGCAGGTTCTAAAGATAGACAAAAAAAACATTCATGTGAATTACAGTATCTCGTCCCTAGTTGGTTGATCTCAGTTGAGACTGGCCGCCATGGCAGAACTGGACTAGGAGAACATCCGTGGGCATAGTAAAAATAACTGTATAAATAACGAACTAATACCTATTATAATTATACTCTTCAATACAACATATCTAACATAAATAGCGCATAACATAAATAGCTCAAACAATATTCGTAAATTTAAAGACTGTTTACAACAATTATCGTGGTCGGAAATTTACGTGGAAACGGACGCAAATATTGCGTTTAATGGCTTTCATGAATTGTTTTGTTTGTTTCACAGCCTTTGTTTCCCAAAATATAAAGTAAAAATTAATATAAACAATAAAATAGCTAAAACATGGATGAGTAAAGGCCTCAAATACAGCTGTAAAACTAGACGTACACTGCGCTTCCAATACTATAAGAACAAAACTACAGATAATAAAAATAAATATATGGCATACTCTAAAATTCTTAAACAGGCTATTATACAATCGAAAAAGAACTCAAATACTCATTATATTAATAAAAATGAAAATAAATGTAAAGCCACATGGAGGGTTATCAAAAACGAAACACTGAACACAAATTCTAAAGACAACATTGAAGCTATTGAATTGCTGAATAAAATACTTACAGATCCCACAGAAATCGCCACTGCCTTCAATGATCATTACATTAATTTGACACATCAGTCATTAAACAAACACGCCCACAATAGTTCTCGTATAACGGCTTCAGCAATTAACTCAATGTTTCTTAAGCCTATGTCAGAAGTAGAAGTCAAAAATGAAATAATGTCACTTAAAAACACAAATTCTGCAGGTTATGATGAAGTTACCACCAAAGTCATAAAGTCATGTGCAGGTGAAATTACAAGTATCTTAACTTATTTAATTAATTTGTCATTTGTAAATGGAATTTTCCCAGATTCTTTAAAATTATCAATTGTAAAGCCTCTATTTAAAAAAGGAGAGAGAACTGATATTAACAATTATCGTCCTATCACTCTAATTCTTATTTTATCAAAAATTTATGAAAAGTGCATGTACAAGAGACTAATCGATTATTGTAATAAATTTAATATTATTAAAAAGGACCAATACGGCTTCCAAAAACATAAATCCACTACTTTAGCTACCTTCACTCTTGTGCAAACTATATTGACCAGTATTAATGATAACCGATTAACCACAGGACTGTTCTTTGACATGTCAAAGGCCTTCGATCTGGTATCGCATGATATACTGCTTCAAAAACTCGAATCAATTGGAATCCGAGGTCCTACATTAAATTGGATATCCTCATACCTTAGCAACAGGCAACAGTGTGTCAGTATCACAAAGATAGATGAAAATAAGGACATGATACCATATTCATCGAATTACAGTCTGAACACATTTGGAGTCCCGCAGGGGAGCGTACTGGGTCCAATACTGTTCCTTTTATATATAAATAACATTACAGAGATAACCAGTCATAAATGTGAACTATACGCTGATGATATATCAATTATTGTAACCACTGATAAAAAAACCAATACAGTTTGTGACCACGAAGCCGACATCAATAATACTATAGATAATTTAATTCATTGGCTAACTACTAATAATCTGCATATTAACCTTACTAAATCCACATAAATATATTCAATTCAATCAGTCTTATAACCAAAAATACAACTTTAAACTTAACATTCCAAAAATCAAAGAAGTGGCATATACGAAGTTTTTAGGCATAACTATTGATGCAAATTTAAATTGGAAAATGCAAGTAGAAAATGCTTCAAAAAAAATAAATAAATTTGTGTATGCAATAAGGCAGATAAGAAATATCACAAATACTAAAACTGCCGTAATATCTTACTGTGCGTATGTTGAGTCAGTACTGCGTTATGGCTTAATAACGTGGGGCAACAGTACTGAAGTAGGTAGAGCATTCGTTTCACAAAAAAAGTGTATTAGAGCAATGTGTGGACTACATATGGATGAATCATGTCAACCATACTTCAAAAGACTTGGCTTGCTACCGTTACCTTCTTTATATATATACGAAACCTGCATTTTCGTTAGAAAAAACCTACATTTATTTACTACAGCAAATGACATAAATCCACGCAATAGGAGAGATCCACACAGATTGATATTACATGACATTCCCCGTTCAACTAAATACAACAAAAATTGTTTGGCAATATGCATACGTGTTTATAATAAGATACCTAATCATTTAAAATTATTACATTTGAGGCTCTTTAAAAGGAAATTACATGAATGGCTACTCAATTATAGTTTTTATAGTATTAAGGCGTTCCTTCAATAGATTAAGTAAAATTTTTGCATGCTAGTAGTTATTAGCAAAACATGTATGTACTCTAAAAAATTTAATTGTAACACCTTTGTAAACCATGTTTAAAGCAAATAAAATATATTATTATTATTATTATTATAAGTATATTTCCTATCAAGAAAATTAAAAAATTAAATATATATACCGTCGCATGTATTATTATTATCATCTACTTTTCATCCATTTGTAATTGGGTTTGGCACAATCTGTACTAAAATGACAAAAGCACTTCAAAGAGAGAGAGAAAATCGGAAACAAAACCTATATCAATTTTGTCTGAACAGTGTGGTATGACGTCACACCAACGGTGTTTAATAGTCCATTGCTAGATATAAAACAGGTTCCGTGTCGTATAGTAGGTTAAAATCCCTATTTTAAGAAAAAGCCTATGTACAACAGTGGACTGTTGGCAGAGGTGAAGACTGTTGATAATGATGACTCTATATAAGACTAAAAAGCTGATTATTAGCTAGCCGTCTACCTGACGTTCCTTGGCAATGAATTTTATAAAGAGGAAATAGTAAAGATCACTCGATGAAACACAACAAGACCTTCTGTGTTATTTCCAGACCGATACGACCTGAAACTTTCAAAAAAAGAGCGTACTCCTTTGTCAACGGCCGGCAACGCGCTTGTCTCTTGCACGTGTCACTTTCCATCAATTGACATGTGGAATCGACTGTCCGTTTTGTAAAAAAATATTGCTGCAATTGTGAGGCTATAGTAGCACTCCGTAATGGATATATTTGATACATCATCGAATTAAGAACCATTGATTGATTTACCACACGCTTAAAACATGAAATTTGACTATCAACTCGTATTATTTAACCACAAATATTGCGTAAGAGACTTTATACAAGGGTCTCATCTGTCTGATTGAGGTCGTTGGTGATTACGTAAAATCATCGGAGTGATATTAATCTGTCAAAATAAGTTTATCATTGCTCTGTGGCTAGAAGAGGAATAAATAAAGAGAAATAATATAAAGGATGTTAAACCTACAGCAATTGATCCTATTAAAATTCTTTAATAAGTTTCAGTTTTATTTAATTGATTTTCTATATTTTAATAACCTACCAAAGTGACTTTACTCTGCCTGATGGAAAGCATAATTAGAATCCAAGAGTTGTGGTCACCATACTCATTGCAAATGCAGACAATGCAGTATGGTGACCTACACTATGAAGACCTTGTGAGATGCTGTTTCACATCCCGCTTGGGGACGTAAAAGGTATGACAGTCATCGTGACAGTGTAAGGTTTACACAGTTATCACGATAACTGTCACCCCTGCATCAATGAATACTTTATTACAATTGATTGGTGAGGCTAAAATACTAGTTCAAATCTTTCCACAAAAGGAAAGCTAAAAAAGTCTGGCAGTTACACTTGACCCTACGCATTCTCCCCACCTTAAGGAAGGGCTACGTGTCATTGTATTTATATTGATCCCTACCGGTAAGGGCAAGTATAATATCACGATTTATGCACCCAAACAGGTGTTATACAAACAAATGTCAAACAATATCATTGTTCGTTCATTTGTATGCTACGCTTTCACGACCTAACTAACCACTCAACCGATCGCCATAAAATTTTGCACATCCTTCGCCAAGTACACAGAAAAAAGGTTTACCTGTTATTATGTAAAATACTATTTATGCAGTATAGATAAAAAAATATATTACGCTACAGAACCGTCAGCATTAGGGGGAAACATACACGCAGAACGATCTCCGTCCTCCATAAGCGCTAGACTGGTGGTGATAGGTGAAGCCATCCGTCACCCGAGCAGAAGTAGGCCAGGATAGCAGCGGGACGTGCTACGGAGCACACGCTCTTTTGAAGCAGAAAAAGGGTCATCTGCAAGCCGTAGGTAGATGGCCCGAGGTACGTCAGGGTTTCAGGGATTTCCTTTGTAGGGTACACCTGATTCCCCGGCTGAGACAGCGTGCAGTTTTTGGTCGGTTCGAGTCCGACATAACTACCAGTAGTCGGGGGGATTTCCGCACAGAAAAAAAAAAAAAAAAATGGGGGAAACATACACGAAACGGACGCAAAGAACACCCAAACTCAGAAGAGGTGAACCACACAAAGTGTTGTCCCATGTGTGGTTTGAACCTACAATAGTCAGTGCAACAGAGAGCAGCGTGGCGACCTCTTTAACGAATACGCCATCCGTGCAATGTAACTATTCTAATATAAACCTAGATGTAAAATATACCTAGTTAATTTTTAATATCTAATACTGTCCAGCACCAGCCTTCTCTAACGAGCTTCAAATATCTCCCCTAACTTACGTAATGGAGATTGATGAACGTAAATGAATATTAAGCATATCCAATAACAGAATCGAGGTAGACGTCGCTGTTTTATTAAAAATGGTGTCTTTAGTTCTCGTGTAATAAGTTAGACAAAATTAAATTAAGCTGATACTCGTTGTTTTAGCTGAAGCATAGAACAATAGCGAGATGTTATAACGCTCATAACTATCTTCAAGAATATGTAAATCAAACGTTATGATGGATGCGAACTGAAGATGTTTCCCCATACAAAAGAAAACTCTCAAACTAAGAATACACATAGATTTTACAGATATACATGGACCGGACATAGGGAACCACAGTTTGTGAAACACACAAAATAATTTGTCATGTGAAGATCGACCCCACAACTCATGGTGCTATACGAAGCGACGAGCTGACCGCTTGAACCACTACGCATTCTGTGCAGTCGTCCTGCGTATAAATGGTAAAGTTTTACTCGTAATGTTTACTGATGCAAATTCAGTGATTTGCTATTCAGTACTAAGAACCAGTGTATAACATGAAGACATCAAGTTGTTTATAATTCTGAACACGTTTTAGAAAACAAATGTAATTGTGGAACATGTTTCGCTAATACTAAACGGTCAAGAACACAATGATAAACAGTAAATATAACTCCTGTTGACCATTTTTGATTTACAAAGGAGGCTTTGACCTACGCTGGTTAGACAAATTGGTATAGAGTTTCTTTCAAATTTTCCTCCTCTTTAGAATGGCGTTGTTCTCTTACGACACCCATGGGATAAATAAGGGTGATGACATTCTATATTTTTAAACTGTCACCCCACGGAGAAAGGTAGATAGATACAATACTCTTTATTTGTACACCGTATTACAGAATTTCGAGAGAGTCCATACAATGTCAGATATAAGATGTCAAAAAGCGGCCGTATTGCCAAACACAATCACTTCCAGGCAACCTTAAAATTGACTTAATCAAGATTAACTATAATCGCGTTGTTGTGGCGACCTTTGGGTTGATCTATATCCTGTATGTTAAGTTACTCGTACTGGAAAACGCAGCGTTCGTAGGCCGACCAGGTGAAGGTCGTGGGAAGCTACTGGATGCGGGCGGCACGGGACCGGCTGTTGTGGAGAACATTGGAGAAGGCCTATGTTCAGCAGTGGACGTCTTTTGGCTGAGATGATGATGATGATATCCTGTATAGGCTAAACTGATGGTGATTACGTAATCGTGTATGTATGTGTGTGATACTAATAAAAATGGTAGCATGGTCTTAAAGAATTTTTAGGTTTTAACTATAGTGACCAGAAACCGCGTGTGTGCGGCTCACACGGCAGAGTTGAAACTTCTGTAAAATAGCTTTACATAAAATATACACGTGGAACGCTCACACTTAGTACAAAATAAATATACCCACTATCCCATTACACGAGGTACATGCATATGAACAATGCTTAGTAGATGAGAGTGGGGACGCTCCAAAGAATCGCACAAGGAAACTGAGAATATAAAATACTGTGTAATCTAATCTATCTCATTCTCTCGGCGAATTAATTCTATCCATTTATGCGTTTTTTTCTTTATCCTGACGCATTTTCGTTTCATCGAGTTCCAAATCACAACGATTCTAAAGAAGTTTCTCTTTAAAAATTGTGCTGTTTTCTCCCTGAAGTCTATTCCCATGCGTATTGATAATCGTACTCGTATATACATATGAACGTATACCCTTATTTCCTACGAATTCATATCGGAACCCATATATTCTACACAAGTACCTGTTTGAACTATGATGCAAATAGATACCAACTATTGTAATTTTTTTGGTTGATTTATAGTACCTTTTAATAGCTACGAAAAATGAATCCAACGAAAATAAATCATTTTCAGTACGAATTTATTCCCAAAAATATATCTTAGATTCTAAGGTGTGGAGTTTCAATCAAAAGACGAATGAACTACAAAAACAATCCCGAACAGCTTCAAATATAGGGTGGGCCGAGAATTGGTTAACATTTGAAACTAATATCTCGCGCAAACATGTTGCGGAAGTTCTTGGAACCAATGCTACTGTAAATTGCTGGTTACAATCGTAACACATGGTTTCAACAAGATGGAGCCACTTGTCACACATCCAATGAGTCCCTGCCCGTGGACAGAAACATGTTTCCGGAAATGCTGACTTTCAGACGAGACAACATTCCATGGCCACCCAAAAGTCCAAATCTATACCCAGCAGACTTCTTTTATAAGGTTATTTGAAGAATCGTGTCTACGTCAATAAACCAAATACACTACGTCAACTAAAAGAAAAAATCAACGAAGAGATTCCGGCGATCCCGCGGGCTCTTTGCCGAGGAATATTAAAAAATTTCGGCGCTTGCTTAGAAAAATGCAAACCTCGAATCAGTGGTCATTTAGACGACGTAATTTTTAAAAAAATAATTCCATCTAATAAACTTTCTGGTAATTAAAAAAAAATTATGATATATCAAATGGTTTTATACGATTTCTCAAATGTTGACTAATTTGTGACCCACCCTATATATCTGGTTGTAATATCAAATGTCTATCATGGCTAAACACCCGATCTGTTACAAAATTGCATTGACGGCCGTTACAAATATCGATTTAGTGAAGTAGGGTTCGATTGGCAGCAATGGCAGCCCTATTGTGTGAAGCGCATCACGAGTAGAGTAAAGAGGGATGTTCTATTGTGACGTGAGCCCCTAAACGACACGTGCAGCATCAGAGAGGGCTGGAGATTATTGGATATGATGTGTTCTTTGTCGACATCATTTATTGGCTACAGATTAGCTGTTTAACACGTTGGGGTTGGTTTTCTGCAACTTTGAAACTCCTACAACCTCCAACTGCACCAGCAGGAGGGCTATGTTTTCAAGTGTATATATATTTGTATGGCTTAGTTGGTAACATCCGCCTTGATTGTGAAAGTGAGACCAGGTATGTTAATATTACATTATTCAGAATGAGAGGCACGAAAGCGCCCTGCCCCGGAGATGACTCTGGTCATCTTCGGACATACCCTTGTCGTGGGGTACGGCAGGGTGGTCTCCAGAAGCCCCTGATACGTTCCTGGAGTTCCACCTGACTGCCAGAGTAGACCGCCGCGGTGTTTAGTGGGTAGATCGGTTCTCCGGGAGTCTCACACACGCATACACGGGATATTAAAATAATAAAAACAAAATGGCCAGTTTGCAAGTTTTAAGTACATACTTCGCGGTCAGTGTAACCTGATATATGTATACATATGTTGGAATTGAAAGACATGCACTTCTCCGAGTCTTTAATTTTATCTAACACGAATTAACATCTATTTTATATTAAAAACAATACACAAAGCTTCCAGCAATCCCATCGAAATATATTCTTTTTCAATAACAATTTCGACAAACCTTTACCATCGAAACAAAACCGCGCAAAAATAAACAAGCTGGCTTAATTAAAATTCAGTATTGTAATATTTCTTTTGTTACGAGCCGTGTCGGCACTGTACCGTGTGCCAACATAATGAAGCTATTACTACACTCATTAAAAAGCTTATCAATACCACAAGCGTGTGGCACAGGTCATTGGCTCTGGTGCATACGGGCACAGATAAAAAAATGAAGTCGAAAGATCGATGATTCCGTATTTAGTTTCCACGATGACGTAATTTGTTGTTAATATTTCGAATTTCAAAACGTGTAGAAGTTATGTTGGTAGCATATCTTTTGAGAGAATTCTAATTAAAAAATATTTTGGAATGTTCGAACACTTTTTATTTAATTGTTGTTCTCGTTCTAAATTTAAATAAAACAGAAACTTTTGACAGTTGTTTTTTTTTAAGCACAATTGTAATAAATTACTGGTTAGTACAATAGTTTTGAACTGTGACGCGGCCATTAGCGCTCACGCCCGTGAACACAATGGATACCAAAAAAAGAAATCTGAAAATGAAATGGCAAATCTAAACAAAACATGAAATAATAGAGTACATTAGTTAGTTGTTGTGAATGAGTATTTATCTGTGAGTGTTTTTATCCCGAGGGTGACGTAAGAGCAGACTACGGGACCAATCTCCGCAGGACAACAGAATTGCAAGGAAATAGAAAACTTGAATCAAACACTACACCAACCCGTCTGGTGTGGTATAATAGGCCAAAACCTCTGAGGCTCAGGTCAAGCAGTGGACAACTAAAGGCTGTTGAAGACGATCAAAAATATGGGTTAGTTGAAAGACAACCTTTGGTGCATCTTTGACTTTGGCTCGATACCTACAAATAGACTCGCATGCGCATATTTAAGAATGTAAAATAACATCAACGAAGTTTAACAAAATAATTCAAAGCAATAAGTATAATTTAAAAGAAACTCATTGTCATAAATATGTAATATAGAAAGGAAAAAAGGCCTACGCAGTTTAGATATGAAAATGTTGAATAAAATGATAATAAGTAACTTAGTAATGTAGGCTGTGTTATAATGGGATCGTTCTGGATGTCGTAATAGCAGCGGTTCCCGGATCCCTCCTATCTCAGGCGCAGAGTGGCACACCGTGTGGTTTTAGTCGGTCGGATTCCGACACACCACCCCGCCGTAAACCCCGGTGGGGTGACGGCCCGAGGGGGTTTCCACACGTTAAAAAAAAAAAAAAAATGGGATCGTTAATTTGATATAGGGACTTAGCTAAGATTTTGAGTGTACGTTATACTGTTACGGTATGAGATACCCACGTAACATGGAGATATTATTTTCATTATGTAATGTAATTCCTGTCAATTTTGATTACCAAGCAAAGTGATCGGAAAGACGTTAGTGATCGTAACTCAAACCGGAAATCTTGGGTTCGATTCTCACTGAGATGAGATAATTGCATGTTGAGCACTGTCATTTATTTATATATATTTAAATTTTAAAAAGTTGATGTCTGTACATCAAAGGCATTGAATAAAACTATAAGAGAGTTTAGAGTTTTTGTCTGCGTTTGTGTGTGCCAATCTCTTTTGGATTTGGATGCGGTTTCCTCTTATGTGTTGTGGTAAATTTTATTTAACAATTAGTGTTTGTTTTGTTTTAATAGGTTGACAAATAAAAAAGTTATATCAGTTAAAAGTGTCAACACGATAATCAAAACATCCGTGGACGGAGCCGCAAGCAAAGGGTGTCCGCAAAAACACATCTCACACAAAGCCCGTGCTATAGTAATCAGACTGCTGATATACATACATATATATTCTTAAATACATACATATTATATTATAGATAAATTACACACTGACAGAATACATGATCATACTCATCACACAAACATTTGTCCTGGGTGGGAATGGAAACCACT
The DNA here is from genome assembly GCA_949316085.1 of Hypercompe scribonia. Classification (NCBI taxonomy): domain Eukaryota; kingdom Metazoa; phylum Arthropoda; class Insecta; order Lepidoptera; family Erebidae; genus Hypercompe; species Hypercompe scribonia. Next base: position 3,830,798 of record OX438972.1, on the reverse strand, counting down.
ATCTCTGGCTTAGCAGGTAAAATCACTAACCTCTAAACCAACAGGTCCGTCATCTATAGCTAGTCTAAAATAAGTATGTGTGTGTTTAGTAATTTAAAAAAGAAAAAGGGTTGACATTAAAAAATATTTGCTCTCTGGAGAAAACAATATTTTAGTACCTGTATCCGACACGCTATGGACAGTCGAACTTAATTCGTTGTCCCACCCCTATCAAGGAACATTCGCATTAGAATTTCAAGTACACAGGATCGATGCACGCCTACTTTTAATCATTGTATCTTCTCAGACATTCAATCGTTCTGGAAATGTAAATTTCGATTCGAACGAGTGATACACAACAAGTCCTACAGAAAAATGTGTTAAACAATTCGCAAAGAGGTCATAAAATAAGGCTACCGGGTAGGTGGACTGTCAGGTGAGGAGAGGAAATAGTATGCCTAAGACTGAACAAAACTTATAAATTTCAGTAAACAGTAAAAATAAATTGCCACGTAACCAAGTCTGAGTACTATAAAGCTATATCACAATACTTAATACGCCACATACATATGTACATCCTTTCAGCTGACAATGTAGCACCCACTTCTCGACTTATGTAAGGGAAATAATTAGAAACCAACACGGGAAAATATGCTCTACGTTTACGGTCAAAGATTTAAATTAGAATGTAGTGGATGAGAATTTTCTAGACCCTAGCACAATGACAGCTATAACAAGCTGGATGTGTGTACTTGTAGAGTGATGACGGAGGAAGGGAAGATGAGAGGCATACAACATAGCGGGTTGTTGCCTCAGTATGCTAAAGAACTGTGAGGGAAAAATGATAAAAGATGAGTGTCTTGTAGGTAGGTTTTGTGTTAGACAAAGAAAGATATATTCTACCAACACGGCTTTATAATTAAAAGAAATGTTTTTAAAGTTAAATAAAAGTCAATCTCTCCAATAATTAAGCTTTGTAGTTGGTTTTAAACAGTGCACGGTAACTATCGAAACAGTACGCCTAGTTATTGATACTTTTATCAGTACTTATATACCATTATTCGTGTTATATATATATATAGCGGCAATAGGCTCGCCACCTATTACGTGGGACCAAAATACTGGCGAAAAGTGAATGTTCAATATACTACTCTGCCTACTCCTCCAGGGAACCGGGTGCTTTTATGTATACATGTATGTCGTATTGTATAATTAGTAGGATAAAATAGGGTATTTGCAGGGTTCAGGTCCTTAGTCTGTCTGTGTTCCCTTTCACACGGAATAAGTTAAGAAAAATACCAACTTACACCGGTTTTCTGTGAAGCAACATTTAATTCCAATCGGGCTAATACTAAGCATATGCTTAGTATTATATTGCTAATTAACTGTATATTGATACTACAGAACGCGAGACCACTCTCTCTTATCCGCATTTTATTACAGCTTACGAAATAATTTTGATAAAACCCAAACATTATACCGACAATGTGCTTTTTATTAAATTTTAGAATTTAAAATAGAAACGGAATTCTCAAGATTGGAATTCGTTTAATGATCTTAAGGCTCAGTGTGAGTTTATTTTAAATTGCCCGCATTGATGTCATCACCGACTGCAAAGTCAAATGCGCTCGCCGTGACGATAAACTTACACCAGGTCTTCTGCGTGAGGTTATCCGCAAAAGTTAGTCAAACACAGCACATTACCTTTTTCTTTCTGAAAAGAAACTCGACATCTAAAATTACCGTTCTGAACTGGGGAAAAGCTCATTAACCAAAGCTCATTATGTCAAACCGTGTTTTTCCCCGAGGTAATTTGTCACCGCCGGACAGAAGAAAAGCCGGCACACAAAGATAAGGACTAAATTCGAATAAAGAAAATGTTTTCGCCGAGTTTTTTTTTTCAGTTACAGATAAATATCACTGTCAAACTTGGCACTAAGGCTTTTATCCCAGAGTGACAGAACCTTACGCTAATGCCTTTTTTACTTTATTTAGATACGAGTATAATATATATAGTGAATAAGCGCGTGTAGGTCTGATGGTTGGCGATACAAAGTATGTTAATAGATTAAATTCTTACGGTTGTATGTATGCCCGTTTTGAAATAATAATTTTGCTGGTTTATAGTAAATAAGACTAAGACTTTGGTCAGCAAAATGTGGACGATTAAAAATATGCCTCTTTTTTTACACGGTATTGAAAACCATAGATAAAACAAACCAACACAGCATACACATCGCTAAAAATAATTGTGTTCTGATATTTTAGTAAACGTATTCATTTTTAATATGATTGTATCATTAATCTTATATGTACGTGTAAATCGGACATATATATGGCACTAAAGTACCGCATATCCTATTGCAGTCACATCAGGTACTGGACCGATAGACCAATCAATCAGGATGGAACCCGCTACCATACTTAGCGATTCCGCAGAGCAACTCGGCCGATGTGACAGGAATAGAAAGTTTCTTTAACCAATTTATAGCTTAAACGACTTGCTATTGGAGATTTCTTTTATAACATTTTTGTTTAGTAGTCGTGACTGTGGAGCATTGTAGTGGATTTGATTTTTTTTTGGATACAATAAATATTTGTATTATATTATACTCAAGGGCCTCTCTCAAGGATCACCCGGTACACCTGAAGCTATGGGAGAACGCCGGCATACAGTGAGATCAGATTATCACTTGTAACGAGCCCGTCCATTTATGACGAAACAAAGCTCTCTTACGTACTTCATTCTATGGACCCTCCTAGCCGATTTCAGTTCTTGTCTGTTCTTGTCCAAGAATAGCGTGGTAAGTCATTGTTGTCACTCAAGAGAGTCTAATAAGCATTCAGAAGATATCCAGGGACTCAGGTCTATGGCTATTTTCAATTTAAGGTTTATACAACATAAACGAGGTGTAGGTGTTTACGATAATATATTAACAGAATTGCTCACACGTATGCTTTTTCATTTTTACCCGTGTTTTACCGACTGTTGAAGTCAACCGGGCATATTTATGGGCAGAGAAACATACTTAAAATATATAATAAATAATAAATATTTCAGACATTAGATACACAACGCTATTTAGTCCCAAACAAAGCAGAGCTTGTATTATGATATAAATACATATATACTTTTTTTTGTAAAGATACACAAATTATACATAGTAAACATCCAAACTCCTAAACAAATATTTGCAGATCATGCCCATCATTAGTTCGACTCGGGAGTCGAACCCAGCATAGCAGTAGCATACGTTACCACTGCGCCACCGAGGCAAATATATATAAAATATATAAACTACACACAGACACAGAAGATACGATTGTGCTCATTAGACAATATTTGTCCTGGGTGGGAGTTGAACCCACGACCTCTGGTTAGAAAGTCAAGATCGCTAACTACTAAGCTATACCAACATGCCAGTCATTCAGCAAAGAACAATGCACAATAGCTTTTTTTATTTGCGATCCGTTTGGCACAGATGCTTATTTTATCGAATGTAAATCGTGTTAGTTTTAGTTCACGATTTGTGTATTTTGCTAAAACACTGGAAACGCGTGCCTAAAACATTATGATGACTAGTAAAACTGTTGCTAAGAGGAGAAAATATGAAAAACCGCGTGTGTACGAGTACTTATCTACACACGTACTTGTATGAAATCATATTTCTTTAGCGTAACAAGATAAAAGTCTTTTAAAATGTTATCCTTCGTGTTGTCCTTTATTTGTTGAGAAAACGACACAAATAAGGGTCCTTTAAGCGGGCGTGAAAAAGCATCTCATTAGGCCGCCATAGCGTGGGTCGCCATATTGCACTATCGGCATTCGCAGTGAGTATGGCGACCACCGCTCTTGGATTCTATTCATGCCTTCCATCAGGCAGAATAGAGTCACTTTGGTAGGTTTAATATAAAAAATAATAATAAAAAAGGTATTTAATACATATAACGCATTATCTAGTTTCATAAATTTTATTTCAATATCATAAAATAGTTATTTGTACATAATAAAATAATTGAATGTTGACTAGCTTATTTCATAGTGTCGGTTTTTCGTGACGGTGTGCGGCTACGATGCGCGCACATCGTAAAAATGTACTTTCATCATTTTTCCCTGATGCGCCAAAAGAAGTATAACTTCAAAAATAAACATTGTTTTAAATATAAAAGCCTCATGTCTTTATTTCTATACACAGGGGATTTATATGTAAATATTTTGCCAACTATAGATTTTTAATTCTGCTTTCTTAAGAAGGCAAACGTATCGCGGTCAGTCTTATTTATTGTTTTTTTTTTTTGACGAAGGGTGTGTGTGAGACTCCCGGTACACCCGGTCTACCCATTAAACCCCGTGGCGACCTACCTCGGCAGTCGGGAGGAGCTCCAGAAACGCATTATTTTAAGAGTCTGTCAAAGTCACTCTATTCCGTCTGATGGAAAGTATGCACAGAATGCAGTATGCTGGCCCACAATATGGCCCCCTAGTGAGATGCTGATTCACGCTTCACTTGGGAACGTAGAAGGCACGTCAGTCATCGTGGCAGTTGCATCAATGGGCCTGCGGTCTCACACTTACCAACTAAACACGACACCTCGGATGCTGTCGCTTTAGGTTGGTCTTCTGTGAGAGGGTATTACTCTTTCGATGGAGCCTTTTATGCTGAAATCAACGTGATTACTACCTAGGCTAACAAATTTCTAAAACACATGTACATTATAGATAAAACCCATAGACACAGCATAAATGACCGTGCTTACCGAACACATAGGAAGATACATTGATTTTTAAGTTTTCAGTCTCTTAATTTAATAAAAATGTAAACACAATATGTCGAAGTGATCAGTAAAGAGGAGAGGAGAGAGAGGAGACTTATGAACATGAACAAACGAAAATTATATTTTGGTATATATGTTTGTTTTTTCTTTATTAAGAACCTGCCAAAGTAACTCTACTCTGCCTGATGGAAAGCATGAATAGAATCCAAGAGTTCTGGTCACCATACTCATTGCAAATGCAGACAATACAGTCTGGTGACCCACACTATGGCGGACTAGTGAAATGCTTTTTCACACCCCGCTTGGGGACGTAAACGGCATGACAGTCATCGTGACAGTTTAAGGCTGTTAATCTGTTTACCTCATCATCAACAGCCTTAAATTGTGTAACGCTGGACATAGGTTTCTTCTAGCAAGAAGTTTTGGCCTACTATACCACACTGGCCAGACGGGTTGGTATAGAGTTGTTGCAGGTTTCCCTTCTCTTTGCAGTAATAGTTTTCTCCCATAGTCGCCTCTTACAACACTCATGGAATGAATAGGATTGGTGACTCTCCGCACTTTTAATCCATCACCACACGGGCAGTATGTAGATATAGATTGCTATATCTACCCATTATAGTAGATATACATATCTGACACGACCGGGAAGAGATCGGATTGCGAGAGCGAGGGAACCGAACAATATCTCTTGCATTGTTCGCTAGTCTACATTGAGTCTGGTCGCCGTGGCAGAAATTGACTAGTACATCATCACCCCCACCACCAATCAATAGATATAGTATTTCTGTTTATATTTGCCCACTACGTAATTGACATAAATACGGTTGCCTCATCTCAAAATACACAGCCATGTAAGCTTATTTGTAAGTTGTTAAACAAATAACCATGCGTTTGGAGCGGTTGTGTCAATTAGCAGTGTTTGTTCTACTACTCTACTGCTATCGGTAATGGACCTTATATGGTACAGCTGTTTTAAAGAAAACGCACATAAAGGAATTTAAAACAAAACAATGGTACGTTTTCTCCTATCTGTGGTTCACGATATAATTGAAGTAGTGACTGATACTGCAAGTGTGGTGATACAGTTGATAAAAGCAGTCAGAAAGAAACAAAATCTGCTGAAATTGTAATCACCATTAATGCAAAAAGCGTTTGCAACGGTAACTCCGTGACTATAAGCAAAATCTCTTGTCCCCCATCCAGCAATATTACTATCAGTGGTACTTTTTGTTGTAAGCACACATACAAGTACCAATTTGCAAGATTAAAGAACATTCTCACTAAGGTTATTCTCAAGTTCTTGTGACCTTAAAGTGGCAGGTGACCATGTGGTGGTAATCTTTTACTATCAGGTAAATTGCCTGTTGTTTGACAGCCATCACGAATTAATATAAGTTATCAAAGAAAAATAAATATAAGAAATTATAATAAATAAATTAAATAGCAAGGGTACCAATTTCTTTAATTTTTTTATTATTTCGGACTTATTTTAACACCAAAATCGTCTAGTTTCAAACTAAGCAGAGCTTGTGCTATGATAACTAGACTGACTGATAGAATACTTATATACTTTTTTTTTGTAAATACATACATATTATACATAGAAAACACCCAAACTTCGAAACAAATATTTGCAGATCATACAAACATTTGGTCCGAACCGGGAATCGAACCCGAGACCTCAAGCATAGCAGTCGCATTCATTACCGCTGCACCACCGAGGCAGTTTAAATCAGTGTTTTAAATAATATAAAAGTTATCATGTTTTTACCTTCAAACCCTTCTACAGTGAAGTACGATTTTATGAATTAGCGCAGTATCAGCAATTGGTGTCGCTTCCTTCTATAAAAAACAATAAAATCTTTTCTGGAACTAAAATAAAAACTTTATTTTTGAGAATATCTTATTCTTAGTTATTCAAAAACGGTTATAACTCAAGTTGCGAAGGTCTGATAGCAGTCGCTTTGCGTTAAAAAATCTAAGTTCAGCCGTATCAAGGTACCCGAGTCAAAAAACAAGTTCCATTTTTGACCTCAAAATCTTCAATTCCTTTGATCTTTTATTTGCCGCACAAAAAGTAACTCTATTTTAACACTCAAAACCCTTATTGAAGGCTGAGGTTTAAATATGGATTACCCATAGATTTGAAATTTTAACTTTACCCTCAAAACACTCATACATCGGAAAGTTGTAGTTGGGACTTAGAAAATTTATCGTTCAGAAAAAAAATGTAAGTTTTGGTTTTTATTTAAGACTTTTTCTGCTGCGACATTTTGTAGTACTTTTACCGATTTATTATGAGATTTTTATAACAATAATTCGAAAGACTTATAAGATGAAATTAAAAAAAAAATGTTTTTTTTTCTAATAATTTGAAATGTTTTAAACTAATTGAAAAACTTCAAAATTTACCAAAATGCTGTTTTTGAGTACTAAAAAATGTCAAAAGATAAAAAACAAAAAAAATAAAAAAAAATTGAACTATCCGATTTGGTATGGAATACTCCTCTACATAAAAGGAGTGGGGGTAAATTTAATGGGAGGTTACATCATATGAGGTTTTTGAGGTTCAAAGCCGTATAGGATAATTTTTATTTGGTTTGAGGTTTTTGAGGGTCAAATGTTGATTCTATAGTTCTGATTTTACCCTCAAAGTTGTAAAACCGTCCGTAAGTAGGATTTTGAGGTAAAAACTGAGACTACTTTCTATGTTAAATCCAATCTAAAAAAAATCAAGCTGAATCTCGAAAACCTCATTGAAGATTTGGAGGGTAAAATATGAATTTACTTTTTGACTCGGGTAGGCTTAAAACTGACTGACGAAAGTCAGGCAATTCCAAAAACATACATTTGATATATATTCTAGAATGTCCTTCTCTGACATTATTATAGCTCAAATAAGCCATCTAAAATATGAATAGGCCGACAAACTAATAATTTATTAATAATCGTAGGCGTCGAGATTAATAGTCAATAAATAAATCGAGCACAAGACGGGAAAGTGTATTTTATCGATATTTTATTAATCGATGCGATGGCGCGATCGCACCGACCGCAATTAGATTTATTTTTATTATTCACATGTAGTTATAATAGAAAGAAGGCTACTCTATTATCATTAGAGTGGATTCGAGAAAGAATTTATGGCTTATGTCTTTATTTATTTTTGCTGTGTTTTAATTAATTAAAAAAATTATACTGAGCTTCAGAAAGTTTCCTAACGTGAATATAGTATATGAGTTTATAGAGAATTATCAAGACTATTTCAATAATAAAAGAGTTATACAAGTTTAAGCAGTTTTTGTTGTATAAATTCACAAAACTTATACCATAGAGGTGAAAAAGCTCGTCTTCTGATCCAGTGGTCAGATTACGCATGCCCATATTTACGACGGAGCCGCTAATCAAATTTGCAAATTGTGAGCAATCTTAAGACACAATCCCAGGGTTTTGTGACCAAGACCATAAATTACTACAAGATATACTTTACCATAGAGTCTCCGTGATACTAATATATAGGCCTTCGCTCCTCATTTTAATACCTTTTTTAGCTTCGTTTGTAACTGTTACATTAAAACTTTACATTTATGTGGATTTTGGTATCTTAGAACTTATCAGGAGCCAGAAGGTGGTTAAAGGAACTCTGCAGACACTTAGCAAATTTCTCGAATTTTGGTTTAGGTACACAAATTATTTGGCCAACTTAAAATGTACTGCCTCACCCCATTACGTCTGCTACGGCCAGAGAAGAAGAGAAGAGTGAGAGAGACTAGTGCTTTAGAGTGTCCGGTAAATGAAATTGCGAGGAGAATGCTACTTTTTCTCTAGCACTACAAGCGTACCAAATCCTTTTTGAACAATAGTTGATAGAGTTGGTATTACCACATTATCAGAACACACCATCAGGTATGACATAAGGGCTATTGACACAGCTGGCGTTCCTAATTCATTTTTTCCAATAAACGAGGCGTATCACCGATGATGTGGCAACCCTGTAATGTTTACTATCACAACAGCGAGTGACGCCTACGCACGCTCTCAATGGACCCAGACGATGTCGCAATCCGTGATACTTGTGCGCAGATACTGTGATGTTCCGTTTTGATACTTTTGGCAATATTCACAAAGATCAAAGTTATTTAAACGGTTGTTTTGTTTTTCTTTCATCGATTAACCTTTTCAAAATATTAGATGGTGAAACATTAATCTAAAAATATTTTCAAAAACACCGTAGGCGTTTTGTTTGGATTGATTTCTTTTTTAAAATTGAATCTTAGAGTTCAGGCATTTCATTTACACATTAATCTTAAATGTTTTTATGTTTAGTATCATAAAAATTATTGTTTTATTATGTTTACAAATGGACGATAATCGTCTGAAAGAATATACTCATAACAATTTATGCTATTCATAAAATCAGTAATCTTCAAAAGAAAAGCAAATATTAAATTTAATTACTTTCCAACTTTTAACAGCTGTTTCTAAGACTCAATTTGAATTGATATTCGACAATTTTTGAATATAAATAATTATAATGATAGCGTTCTCAGACACCTCACCTTGTTCTTAAAACAAGCCTTATAATTGACAACTAGATGTCATCTGTAGTATTTCCTTTATAAATTCCTAGCTTTTGTCCACGGTTCTGCCTGCGTATATGTCGATTATCGTGGTAAATAGTGTCCAATGTATTTTTTTGATGAATAAGCTATTTTACTGTAAAGCTTGATTAAAATCCGTTCAGTAGTTTTAGCGTGAAAGAGGCACAAACATCCATACATCCTTACAAACTTTCGCGTTTACAATATTAGTAAGATTTTAACATAAAAAAATAATTAAAAAGCTCTTAATTAATATGTTAAGTATCAAGATTGCCGAGCCGCTGCCGCGCTGTAGATAACCCGCGCCGTCAAGTCTAGGGAAGTGATAGTAGTTCTAACGACCAACATAATATACGGCCAATACAATATATCTCAACTGTTTGATCCACATCATCTTTATGGTGATACATCATTTGATTTGTATCCGTGTTTTTATTTATTATGGCCATAATTTACCATAGAGAACAATGTATGACCTTCTAAAATAGATTCTATCAATAGTGTAAAGGTGACTAAACGAATGGATTGCTTCAGAAATAATTTACGACGGGATATGACGTAGCTGTCGATGGCTGCTGCGACTGTTTTACTCGTGAACGAGTCTTGTTGTTTGACTTTGAATAATAGTTTTACTTACTTATTTGGTGTCTATTTTTGTTTGTACATTAGTTCTAAGTAGGTATGCATTAATTGTAAGCGTAATAAACCTAATCGTATTACGCATATGAGTTATCAAAGCGGTTATTTACAATAATTAAGTAATTAAAATTAGTAAAATAAAGGAATTATGTACGTCAATACATTAAATGTCGCACTAACGGTTAGAGGTCAGAACAAAACGCAGAATGACTCATGTATAAACATTTCCACGACGTTTTGTTGAATAAATTCTTAGGCAAATTATATTGTGCATATTTGTTAAACATATTGACAACTGACATTGACAATTTAATAATTAAAATGACATGAATAACATTAATTTATTATTTTGGGGATAGGTGGCTAATGAACAGAAGGGTTACTTGATAGTAAGTTACTACCTCCCTCCCTCATGATAGAGATTTCTTCGGTAACATCGCGCAGTCAATGAAAAGCAACAAAAGCGGTCGCGCTGACCTATGTCCCACGCCAAATGACATTCTTTTTGTTTCAATAAAAACAACACTTGTTTATTTACACAAACACGCAAATGTAATCATTTTTATGTGGGTGTGTTAGGACGTTCTCATAAGGAGTAAGTAAGCTACCAATAGTCTTTACGCCATGACATAATTAGATTATATACGAGTACATAAATAATGTAAATTAGCTCTTGTTTAAGCCTGAATTGAAGCGCGAACCGAATTCTATGAATGCCATCTAAATGTAGTTTGTTATTTCTTGTGTTGATGATATTTTCTTGGTGATGATTAATTGGTCTATTGATATTTTTGTACATATACGCGGTAATTAACTACAGATATTTAAAAAAGAAATAATAATATATTTATTACGCTGATTTCAAACGGCCATAATGTGAAACTAGATCTCAAAACCAATAACAATGGTTCACATTATTTATTTTGTTCATCTATTCATAATATTGATATGAGAATATAAATCGACAACTTAAAGTGCGACTCTCTAATTGCCACGGCCAAATCGGGCTATAGACCCGAGTCAAAAAACAAGTTCCATTTTTGACCTCAAAATCTTCAATTCCTTTGATCTTTTATTTACCGCACAAAAAGTAAATCTATTTTAACACTCAAAACCCTCATTGAAGGCTATGAGGTTTAAATATGGATTACCCATAGATTTGAAATCTTAACTTTACCCTCAAAACACTCATACATCGGAAAGTTGTAGTTGGGACTTAGAAAATTAATCGTTCAGAAAAAAAAAATGTAAGTTTTAGTTATAAGTTACCATGGGAGAGAATTATTTTAGATTTTTTTAGATATAAAATTAACAATAATGTTAATAAAATCACATTTATTAATATGAATACATTATACTCATTAATTGTATATTTTTGCGTAATAACGCAACTAATTTATTTATAAATATCTTATCCTTGAAAACGTATTTAATTTTTAAATAAAAAAAATGAAAAAATAACGCAGTGATAAACATTTTATTTAAATTATTCGTTTTCTCTTGAATTTATTGGTATTCCAGCGTATGTATCATCTGAAATTATCATTTCTATACATACTGTTATCAAAATTAAAATGAAAAAAAAATGTTATAAAAATTTTTTGAACTATCCGATTTGGTATGGCATACTCCTCTACATAAAAGGAGTGGGGGGAAATTTAATAGGAGGTTACATCATATGAGGTTTTTGAGGTTCAAAGCCGTATAGGATAATTTTTATATGGTTTGAGGTTTTTGAGGGTCAAATGTTGATTCTATAGTTCTGATTTTCCCCTCAAAGTTGTAAAACCGTCCGTAAGTAGGATTTTGAGGTAAAAACTGAGACTACTTTCTATGTTAAATCCAATCTAAAAAAAATCAAGCTGACCCTCGAAAACCTCATTGAAGATTTTGAGGGTAAAATATGAATTTACTTTTTGACTTGGGGAGAGAAAATATCAATACAAACGTCACACGACGTTTGAAGATGATTTTGAAAGGTATATACAACTGCAATGGGATGTTAGCAATTGTAATAACGAGCAAAGCATCTGGAAAAATATTTTCTGCGCACTGAGGGTTATTTCGAGATTAACAGATCATCTACGCTTGCTTTTAAACTATCGCCTTTTTTGACACATAATTATTTACTCTCAGCCTGAGATCACGTCCAATGAATTCTGGTCATGGTGTTTACATAATTAAATACTGTGAGAACGTTAATTAATAAAAAGAAATAACTATAATAATAAATATTTAAGACATTTAATACACAACGCCATCTAGTTTCAAACTAAGCAGAACTTGTGCTATGATAACTAGACTGACTGATGGAATACTTATATATTTTTTTGTAAATACATACATACTATACATAGAAAATACCCAAGTTCGGCAACAAATATTTACAGATCAATAATCAGATTTATAATTAATGCAAATTTCAACAGAAGTGGTTTTTTTTCGATATTCGAAAGTTTCGGTTATCTTTACCATACCTGAGGGGCACTTCGGGTTTTCATAAACAGTGTTAGTTAATACAGTGATAAATTATAATAATGGCAATTGAAATTGCAAAAGTAGAACTCCTGGTAAAACTTATTTCTACCCAGTATCAAGATTAAGACATACCAGAAGTCATTACGGCGCATGCTTACACGTATCACATTTTAATTTTACGCAACAATATCCGCATAAATATTTTTTTGCGGTTACAAGTACATACTTTTATATATAAGGTATAACTATTTGTTTGATTGACCATTTTAATCAAATCGCTGGTTCGGGTCATTGCCTCATAAATGCTATGGTTAACAAAAGTGTGTTGGTATCGCTATTAACTCCATACGTATGTTGATTGCAAGTAGAAAAGCACAGCGTATGACATTCTATAAGTCTTTTTATACTGTTTTACTTGTTTATATTTCTTGGATTTCTAGTACTTATAATGAGTTGATTATAGTTTATATTTTAACACGGAGGACACGAAAGCAATAGCAGTATCCAAAATGTGATCGGTCAATCGTATTGATAGTCCATTCGCTTTAAGAAAACAGAGACGCATCGCACTTTTATGTGACCAATCACATGCCTGGAAATTATCGATCAGTACGAAAATTGAAGCCAAGTACTACTTTTTTTTTGCGACTAGAATATAGTATCTATGTTGATGATGAGGATGCAAAGGCTCTATTAGGGAGGGAGGCTATAGCCGATAAAACACAGCTAGTACTACGAATGTGCTCCGTTTCGTTCAATGCATTCTGTTTAAATTATTTAAAACAGTGTTCAACAGAACGAGGAAGTCAGAACATGCAAGCTTCCTGATAGCAATAATGTACATCATTAGGAGCTAACAAGCTGACCTTGATTCCACTAATAACTGCAGAGATTAGTGACAGTTGCACGACGGTATAGGTAGAATGGTAAATTTATTATTATTTTTGGTCATTGCTAATAGAGTGTACTTAATATAGTCTATGGTTTTGTAAACCTCCTTATTTGATGATGGATTATGGACGATTTACGATTTATTCCAGAACGGTCCGAGAGATCTAAATTTTGCACACAGATAAACTATAGGCGGGCATTTTGCAACAATATTATTGGTGGTTGATTATTGTGCCTATATTTTGCGCGTAATACAATTTTTCTCCAAAAAATGTGATGAATAACACCAATACAGAAAAAAGTATTTATTTTAGGAAACAACATTGTATATTTACCTTAAATGTATTGTGATAAGGTCTATACTGAATATGTTAAACAACTGAAATTCTAAAATAAGCACAACACTAAAAACAAGCAACATTTAATTTCTACCATTCTTCACTTTGCAATTTAGGTACAAAAATCGTTGTTAATTTAAGTAATTTATGACTAGCGTGTATACATTGAAAGTTTTGTTTCAATAGAATTGCTATAATTTAGTTAAATTACGTAATAAGCTTTAAACATTAGTCGTATTTCAGTTTACTTTGTTTCCGATTTGATTTTTAACGTTCGTTTATTGTTCACATTTTAAAACGAACTACGAATATGTTGACCACTTTAAGTATGGTTTGTCGTGACAATTAACACGCTTTTTATTGACTAGACTAATAACTAACTAACAATGTAAAAGCACTTCAAAAGTCAATTTTAACTTTTATTATTTATGGTAAGATTTAAAAGTAATGATTTTTTTTAAATTTCGCGCGCTTTGTACATTCTAATTTCAAAAATATACATATTGGAAAACTCATCAAGATTATATTCGATTATATTCATCAAGATTATTTCGATTAAACAGCATGTGTTATTCTTCTGTGAGAGGTATAAAAGTTAAACACGTGTTTACGTGTTCGGTAATTTTTTGCTGCTGACAATAATGGAGCAGTTTGTTTTAATTTTTGTGTAAAAAATGGTATCAAGTAATTAAAACTCTTGAAATGTTGTCAGGGGCATACAGTGACAACTCCAAGTAAAAAAAAATATTTACAAGTGGAATAAGTTATTCCAAGAAGTTTCGCCCTGGCACGTCAAAAGTCGACCAAAGTGGAATACTTTTTTTACAAAGTGAAAGAAAGAGAGAAGTAGCTGATGATCTTAACATATCGTTTGGTTCATGTCAATCAATTTTAACGGGTATGGCACGTGTGCCAGCAAAATTCGCTCTAAAGTTGCTTAATTTGATCTGAGGCTATCCGTGTGGTGATGGATAAAGTATACAGTGTAACCATCCCTATTTTTCCCATAGGTGCTGTAAAAGGCGACTAAGAGAACAAAATGTGCAAGACTACATCCCTGACTTAGCTCCCTGTGACTTTTTTCTCTGTCCAAAATCGATATTTTGCGACGAGTGTGAAGATTAAGATTGCATCGCTGCACAGTGTTTTTCGGAAGTGTTTTGACGACTGAAAAAAATTGCGTTGTGTCAGAGGGCGATTATTGTAAAGAGAATAACATAATTTTTGATGAATAAATTAGCATTTTTTATAAAAATGAAAACTTACTTTATTATTTGATCACCCTACGTATGTTGTTTTTTTTTCAGACGTCTGTCTAAAACAACGCCATCTATTTTCAAAAAGTACTATAAAACTAGATTGATTTACACAATACTGTGAGTGTTACTATACTAACAGTACAGAAAAGAGTATAACTAACAGGTTTTTTTGTAAACACATACATATTTTACATTGAAAACACCCAAATTCCGAAATATTTTCTTATAGATCATACAAACATTAGGGACCGGTCTAGGTATCGAATAGGAGACTTCAAGCACAGCAGTCGTACACTATCACTGCACAACAAAGGCACCAAATTAAAATTCGACAAATTATAATTCTAAAATTTGTCTTAGTGCTCAGGGTGGACCCTAAGGGGTTTAATATCAAAATTCATCATTCAAATAACTTAATAATTGCAAATGAAGAGTATATCAGCAAAAAGTGTATACGTTACATACGTTTTAATCATCATCGTCAGCATATTGCAGTCCACTGCTGGACAAAAAAATATGATGCTGGATAAAAATGTATTTTTAGGAAAAAGAAACTACAATATATACCAGCCATTCAAAGTGATACATATTTATATGAATTAAGTTTGTTTATTACAATTTTATGCATAAATGCATGTTAATGTTTCATTATTACTTTAATGTAAATACCTAGCTTCCTCCATTCGTCTACTTCATTCCGTTAAGGTGTTAATACACGTGTCAGCCTATCAAGATAAACTTGACAAGTCCACTCAATCGATCATCAATAACAGTATAAAAACTTGAGAATATTAAGTGTTGATATAATTATCTATACAATATTATAAAGTTGAAGAGTTTGTTTATTCTGTTAAACAGTCCAATCTCAGGAAGTACTAGTTCAAATTAAAAATGATTTAAGTGTTGGATAGTACATGTATTGAGGACCCGTGTGAAGTATCTGGCCCTGATCCTTGATGGAAAGTGGCTGTTTAACGAGCATTTCTGACAGCTTACTCCAAAGCTGGTCGTTACTGCTTCTGCCTTTGTGCGACTTTTGCCCAATTTGCGTAGAACCAGTGACGCGACACGACGGCTGTAACACTGTATAGCGCACCGGCTCTGATCGCCGAGAATAGGGCTCACCTCTGACGCTTTCAGAGAATATTGGAGGCTACACGGTGTGCGCCTTGGCCGGAACTTCACAGTCGGATTTGGAGGCGAAAGTGCTCGTCGGAGTTTATCGGTGGATTTCCGGTCGGGTAGCGGCATACGGCTCTCGCCTGTAAAGGTACGCGAGTGACGTGAAGCCATTCGTCGCGAAACGATGGCTCTTTGGTCATCGCAACAGGAGGCACCTCGCTGCAAGCTCCAGTGGGGTAACAGCCCGTGAGGGTTGCCACACGTAAAAAAAAGAGCTTGTATCAAGTTGACTAAGCATATGCTGGTGGTTTGTTCTGCCTGGGCGGCAAACTGGACGGCGTAGGAGTGATTTCCAGCGCCTCTTGCCGCGCGTGGGTGTTTCCACGCATTAAAAAAAAGAGTTTGCGTAAAGAGTTCCTTTCGTTTGCAGTGATGTTGTACTACGTATTTTGCTCTTTTAGTCACTTCTTGTGACACTGTACGTAATAATTCGCTACCACACGGCAAGAAATATGTCACCTAGTATTTCATCATCATCATTCATCAACAGTCTTTTACAGTCAACTACTGGACGTAGGCCCCTCCTTAGCAAGGAGGTTTTGGCCTACTACTATTATTATACCACGCTGGCCAGACGGGTTGGAATTAGGTTTGTTTCAAGTTTTCCTTCTCTTTGTAATGATGTTGTCTTGCATACTTAGTTCCCTTAGTCGCCTTTTACGACACCCATGGGATGAATAGGGGTGGTAACACTATGTATTTTAATCCGTTAGCACACGGACAGTAGTACAACTAGTAGTTTTATAAAAATAATTAAATTTACAACTCATGTTTGAACACACATGGAACTTGGTGTATAACTAATTATATTAAGGGTTACTAGGTCGTCATACTCTTCTATACTCTATCAACTTTCGTGGGAAATGTTTGTCCCAAATGCGGAAGGAATAAAATCTCCTAGGATACTGTTTACAAACAAATAGAGTAAACTTTACTGCACACCAGCTAATACAATTTACATATAAGAGCATATCAATTGACTGACCATGACTTAATGGAGCCCTTTTCGCTAAAAAGTAATTCCTACCGACAACCTTCCGGACGGTAAAAAGACGGACTCATGGGCAGTTGTGGTGTAAGAAAAAAATGTGTGCGTGTATTAGCGTACACTCGTAAGAAGTGAAACTTCTTAATGACGTTATTTTTAAAAAAAATAATTTAAACCCGTCCGAAGTCGATGCAATCGCCACCTGGATTTCAAAAATGTAACTACTCAAAACGGGTCGCAAAATACATTGGAGACATTTACCAATCCCTACTCCGCTGGAGAAAGTATACTTCGAATCACGCGTGGTAGGGATAAGAAAAAGATGGCGCGTAACGAAAAAATGTGACGCGTAACGAAAAAATGTTACACTAAATTTTTTTCCAAACCCCGATAAAGAAGTTTCACTTCAAAAATATCTTTGTCTAATAAGTAGGCAGTACTTATTTTCATAAATTATATTAAATTCTTTTACATTCCTAAGCGCTCAAATTCACAAAGTAACCGTGCCTTCTATCCTAGATGCAAT
The DNA here is from genome assembly GCA_949316085.1 of Hypercompe scribonia. Taxonomy (NCBI): domain Eukaryota; kingdom Metazoa; phylum Arthropoda; class Insecta; order Lepidoptera; family Erebidae; genus Hypercompe; species Hypercompe scribonia. Next base: position 3,813,138 of record OX438972.1, on the reverse strand, counting down.
CTAAAAAGGCCATTTTAAAGTTCAAAATCATCAACGACAGAAATTCACAGAACTGCCATAAGACTGTCAACCGATAATGTATATATTCCATGATAAAACCTTTGAATAAAAACAATTCAAACGCAGTAACTTTTTTAAACCATCATTCATAATGTATTTTTGTAATATTTCGTGTGTCAAGAACCTTATACTCGTTTTGTGTAGCCTTCACGATGGCATAGTATTAGTATTAGATATTTATTTGGTACGTATACAAAAGAGTTGTCATATCTTCATATATATGTATGATTTTGAGTGATGTAACCCTTGAACATATATAATTACTTTACTCTCTGGTTTCACGTTAAAATTGTAAATTGAAAATATGGTCGTGCCTAGTAGGAGATACAGTTAATAAGGCCGTGTTTACTGGTTATCATTATGTGGACTACAGATTTGGTTCATTATTACAAAAAATAAAAAAGCAAAAAATTTATGAGTATTTAAAATTTACAAGTCGGTGATACAATTAAATTCTAAGGAGAGGCCTATGTCCAACAGTGGACTAAAAAGCTGTTGATAGTGATGCTGATACAATTCAGACGAATCTAAGAACATCTCAAGCACCAAAATTCATTAAGCCCTTTAAGCTTCAGAGAGTATTTATGTACGTGCCTACACTCGGAAAACATTATCTTCTTTCTGGTCCATTCGAGTACAAGAGATTTAGCTGATTCTGAGGGTATTAAACCACCAAACCCCTGAAGGTCCTAACCACTGTATATCATTCAAGACACTTTTCTATAATCAGATAACTTCCCGTCACTATCAACTTAATTTAGTAATTTTGTCTTTTCGCTTCATGACGTCGAGGGTGCATAGGGTTCCCACCAAGAACTTAGGGCCTCAAAGCAACCTCACCAGCAAGTGATCCACCTGCTGATGGACGAGGCTCTGGCTAACAAAATATACATATGCGGCAATAGGCTCTCCACCTATTACATGGGTAAACACTGGCGAAAAGTGGGTGTTCCATACCATGCTACTCCGTGGAAACAAGCGTGGTTTTATTTATGTATGTTTCAAAACATCAGTAGAACACACCGACCTCTATCTCAATGCGTATGATGAAAATTGGCGATGTCATACTTAAAACTTACAAATACTCCATGGTACAACACTTGGGTATCATTGTAGACTGAGGGTATACCTGAAAAAAAAGAAAATCAACGTCAAAAAAATAGGTAAAAATAAATAGGTTTCTAGGCGCCATAACGTGGGTTGCCATACTGCACTGTCTTCATTCGCAGTGAATATGGCGACCACCGCTCTTGGGTTCTATTCATGCTTTCCATCAGGCAGAATAGAGTCACTTTGGTAGGCCTCTATAACAACAAAGTCGTTATAAAGGATAACGATTGTTGAAATTAGCGTATTTAGAGTAATGAACTGAACACCTATCATGTATTAATATTATTTGTGACATAATATGATGAAAATTAATAAGCTTAAAAAACTTTCAATAGACTGGCAACATACGTGGCACTAAAAGTAATGATAAAACGCGGTCATTTCACTCGAAAAACAAAATATATCAAAAAAGTGCTCAGACACTTCTTCCATCAGATTTATTTAATCATATCTCAATAAGAGTAATTAATAAAGTAGAACTCTGAAGTTTCAGTATATTACGAAATAAGTTAGGTGTCCCTCGAGGCAGCATATCATCTTCAACCTTGCTATTTACCTTATCCATACACCAAACCTCCCTACAACTGATTGTATGACAGCTATGCAGCACTAATACCCACTATGCTTTGTAAAACAGATTTTCATAATACAAATATACGCAGGAAGAAAAGTATACGCAGCCTTTTCCTACCCCCCTAGTGTGTATATATGTTAGCGCGGATCATTGTCCGTACTTGCAGCGTGGTACGACCAACGATTTCGTGCACGCGGCTAAGCAGTCGCAAAACGTGCAATAAATCAGACGCATGAGCACTATGACGTCACAAACGGAGAACAACTAGTATATACAAACTACAGAGAAGTCTTTGTTATAATTATAAAAATAGAATTGTAAGATTGCATTGAAGAATCCCCCGTTCACGTGTAGGTATTTACACTATTAATCATATCCCTATGTAAACAATTATGTAGCTTACTATGAATCCCTACTAAACAAAATATGTGTGATTGACAGTGGCTAAATTAATTATTACATCTTACTTTCAACTTTATTTAAGACTAGCTGACCCGCACCCACTTCGTTGGGTGGTAAATAGCCCATGTCACTGTCCATCCTTTTATTTAACTACTATCTCCACTTAAAAAAAAAACATCAATTCATCACTCCGTTTTGCCGCGAAAGATGGACAAACGACATCATCATTATCCACAGGCTGCATAGATTGTCTTTATGAGGATGTTAAAGTTGTTAATGATGAAAATATTTAAATGTAATTAATACTAAGTTTTCACTTCTGCCGGGAGTCCCGAAGTGTAACCCGGTTGTTTTAGGATAGATAAATAAAGCGATTATTGTAGAGCTTCTCTATAAACAACATTAGACGTTAAATTATTTTCTGGTAACAAAATATACTGATGGTCGGGAGCCCCGACCCGTGATAGGGCAACGTAAAGTTGCCCATGCGTAAAACATTCTTTTCGTAAATCAATTCCTACTAATTTGAATGTTTGGCCCTGGGATTTGTTTATCGTTAGTGCGAAAGAAATTTTTACTGGAAATTGGAGCCTTTTGAAGGGTATAGGCAAATCAGTAGGAATCATGGGTATTCTTGGTATATGAGCTAATTCACCAGCTGCAGGGCCGGTGATAATCTTCGCTACTATTAAATTATCTTTTAGCTCCTTTATAAGAAGTCTCGTGCCATTACACATGTTAGGGGGGTTTAAATTTCTGAGAAGCATTATCGGCGTGCCTACTTTTAACGACAGTTCATGAGGTGGTAGCCCAGCGGGGTTCAGAGAATTTAAAAATTCCTGGGGATAGTGTACTGCGTCCTCGATGTTAGTGACGGTGTCTATGGATTTATAGCACTTAACTTCACCCGGTACTTTCTGCATAATTAAATTGTTTATTTCGTTGACTGTTTCATTCCTGGGAGAAACTATTGCTCTACAACACAGCCAACGAAAATCATTTTGATGTAAGTTTTCGATGTCAGGATATATAGCATTTATCAGACTATCTAAATTATGGACTATTTGGCCTAGAGACTCATCTAAAGTAACTGCATAATTGGTGCCCAAATTTAAAAATGGAAAAATTCCTTCTCCAAGTTTCAGCAGCTGTTGTGGAAAATTGCTATGCGCATTTCCATGTAAGTGAGCTCTCATGTTGGTGCGCAAATACAAATGTTGAACAGATGTCCAAAGTTGAGACGATTTTAAACATGCCTTCATAATATCTGCTCGCGTACCTCTGTTGACGACTGGAAGCGTTTGTCGGAAATCTCCAGCAAATACAAAAGTGATACCACCCATAACATTAGCAGAGCTTCGGAGGTCTTTTAAAGTACGGTCCACGGCCTCCACATGAGCTCTATGACTCATGGTGCATTCATCCCATATTACCAACGACGCGTCTTGCAGTAACTTACCAAGAGGCCCATTTTTCCGAATAGAGCACGTAGACCGTTGATCTAAAGATACAGATAGCGGGTGTTTAAACGTAGAGTGAGCAGTTTTTCCTTCGTTCAAGAGAGTTGCAGCAATTCCTGACGAAGCTACTGCAATCGCTATCTTCCCTGATTGCCGTATCTTAGCAAGTATCAAATTTGCGAGAAAAGTCTTTCCGGTGCCTCCTGGTGCGTCCAAAAAAAATAATCTCCCCATGTTATTGTTCACGCTATCCACAATAGTCTCATAAGCATGTCTTTGATCTGGTACTAATTTTGGCACATTGTCATTTACAAACGCTGTTAGATCATTTCTGTTATACTGTTGTACCATTGTGTCAATAGTATTATTCTGGGTACGAACGGGAGAAGGTAATCCAAAATCACTTAAATTTTTGTCGTTTAATTCTAGAAGTTTGTTTTCTATTTCAATTAATCCTTCATTATAAATTACTTCAGTAAAGGGTAAAGTGTTATCCTGATTTTGTTGTCTGATACGATGTCTAATATCTTCACAGAACTGATCTTTGAAAGTATGCCATAACTTCAATGGTTCCGATGGTTGACAAAATAAAAGTATGACTACGAATAACTCCCTTAGTTTTTTTGGACAATGTGATAACGAAGCTTCGCTTAAAGTATTACCCCAATGGTCATCGTTTTCAAGTAAACCTCGGTCACGGCAAGCTGCTTGATACGTCTCTTTGACAAAACCGTTTACAGTTTTGAGGTATGCAAATGAGGTCGGACCGCGTACGTGGTGCAGTAGAATCCTAAGATAAAAACACTCCGATTGTGATGGATGTATCCCGTAGACTCTACCTAAAGCGGCATCTTTTTTTATCCCCGGATGTCCAACTACATCTTCACCACGCCTCCTTCTAGTGAATTTATTATTTGCCCATGTATAGTACTGCGGGACTTCATGATACAGAAGAGTTTTCGCGAATTCATCTTCATTACAGAGAGCAAAAAATGCCAGTAATGTGGTATTGCGTGGGTTTTGGATAACTTGATGAGCTGTCCCTGGTGTAAAATACACCCTTTGACCGTTCTCTAGATGAACAGCCAAATGCACTACAGTAGGATACCGGTCGTGAATGGGAAATTCAAATAAGCGCCAGACAGCTTCAGATGTGCTTATGTACCTGCCATTTAAATAGTTTTCGACCTCATCTTGTGGGTTCCTAAGGCTAAAAGTTGCCTGATCTGAGCCTTTATTTATATATTTACATATATACTTAATGGCTTGGACAGAGTGGCAATACTCCACGTTTATATGAGCGTTAAAAGTCTTACATAGTAGCGGGGAGTATGGAACAATCCACCTATTATCTATCGTCACCATGTTGCCCCTAATTTGTAGCGTAGTGCTCCGACCGCCATTTTCTGTATCGCGCCTACGATAAACTGGATACCCATCCTCTCCGGTTTGGGTATCGTTCATGAAACGGCGAGGGTATTTTTTTGTGCAGACACCGTTCTTCATGCATGGTGCAGCTAAATTATGCTCTCCGCAGGGTCCATGTACCATATTTTTAGTTATAATATTGTGTAGTACCGGATCAATGTCTTGATCGGGTAGCTCCGCAACTATGACGCTGTCGATCTCGTCTGGTTGTATTTTACTTTCTAGCCAGAACAGCAAATGACAATGAGGTAAACCGCGCTTTTGCCATTCCACACTTGCCATATAACATTTTGTTTTACCGAATATCTGTTCTTTGACAAATAATTTGATGAATTTCTTCATCTTTAAATGAAAGACACGGGAAATTATATCATGACGGTCGAAAGACCGTTGTCCTGGTAGTAGCTCCGCCTTAATCTCAGGCCATTCAGGGTTACATGTAAAAGTGACAAATAGGTCAGGTCTACCATAATTTCGGACGTACGTCATCGCGTCCTGCGTTTTCTCGTGCATGAAACGCGGAGAACTCGTAAATGAAGATGGCAATATGACATGTTGACCAATGTTTGATGGGTCAACATTTGCGTCATGATTTAAGGCATCTCTGAGATGAATGTAGTCATCAGCCCTCAGTCTTTGTTGATTCCGGGAAATATAATTTAATCTTTCAGATATCATTTTCGCCATCATGTCAACACAATATTGACTAAATAAGTCTCTGTAATTATGTAACGGATTAAAAGAGTTAGTTCTAAACATTAATCTAAATGCATAAAATTGCATACATGAAACAGTCTTATTACGCGCAGAACCCTGCTGAGAGATAGTCAAATAATAACCGTCTTCTCCTGACACAAACATTATGGGATACTGTAGTGGATCATAGGACCGATGTAGCTCAGAAACTCTCTTGAGCTGTCCGTCTCTCCCGTGTAAGACTATATCCCTGGGACCTTTGTCTTCATCGACTAAGAGAACGGCTACCTCGTTTACAGTAGGAGCATTATATCTGCCTCTGTGTGCTGTCTGTGGAGTGCGATCTGAATGAATAATTAACTTTAAATTATCTGAGGAGTTGAGTTCTAAATTTTGTTTAAAACTTTGTATATACGCGTTATGATTATTCAGAACGGTCTGTAATTCGCGAATTAAATCCATTTTTAAGGTTGGTGCGATGCTTGATCGCAACGATAATTGGTCTGCATCCGAAATAAAATATATTTGCAAGAACTGTGGGTTTTGGCCTGATGGTGGTAAAAGGCTACCAATGAGATGATACACCTGTCCTTCAATTTTAAAAGTGGGCATAAAATGACCTTCCCTGATTTCTTTAGCCCCAAAAGAAGTCATTTGAAAAAGACTATTGTATTTACGTGTATTTGTTAAAAAATGACCAGATAATGGATGGTTATTAGTTAAAAGATTTTTTATTGGTTGTGGCGGCTCCTGAAGGTTAGGAAGACAAACTTTACCTGAAGCACAGCACATACCATTAGGTTCATCCGCCCATTTCTTGGCAGAACAGTTAGAGCAGATCTTATTCATGACTCCGATTTGGACGGACGCTTGTTGTGCATAATCAACCTGCGGATCATATCTGAAAGCCAGTCTGTTGCTGTTAGCTAAACTTCGATTGCGAACTCTATTTGTGGACAACTGCTGTCTCTCTGCCTGAGCTCTAAGTCGCTGCAAACGCTCGACATTCGACTCGCTTTCGCGCAACTGAGAGGTCCTTACATTTTGTTCACGAAGACGTTGGGAACGCTCCAGCCTCGACTCTCGTGCACGTAACTCAGAGGTTCTCAGATTTTGTTGTGCAAGGCGTTGCGAACGTTCGACACTCGACTCTCGTGCGCGAGCCTGAGAGTTTCTCTGATTTTGTTCAGCAAGGCGTTGTGAACGTTCAGGTGAAGATTCTCCCATACGACGTATTCTTGCTGCCCGTGCTTGAGAACTATGGTTAGAAAGTTGGGACCTGGCTCTCTTAGGCATTTTCAAATGTTTAAGAAAATGTTAATAGCCTGTAATATTCTAGCTCTGAAAAGAACTGTTGTTTAGCCCTGAAAAGAACTGTTGTTTAGTCCTGAAAAGAAATGTTTTTTAGTCCTGAAAAGAACTGTTGATTAGCTCTGAGAAGAACTGTTGTTTAGCTCTGAGAAGAACTTTTGCGTAGGTGTAGTTTTAAGAATGAAGTCTAATAAAAATCGAATGAAAATGATTAGACTTCGCGCACGACCGCTGCGTAGGGAGCCGACCGCGCGACTGAGCCGCGCGGGTACCTTACTCATAGATCTAAACTCCCCTCCCGCACTCGCATCCCCGCCTTGGTGACGCCCACTTCGCAACGCAGAAATAGTAATATTTTAATTTCGCCATAACTTCAAAACCAAACGTCCAATTTTAATCTTTTAAATACCAAATATTATCTACATAAACTGTACTTAGTGATGAAATAATTTATTTTGATAAGGATTAATAGCATGAGTAAAATAAATGCGTTTAAATGTAGTCCAAAAAAAAATTAAGATTTTTAAATAAAAAAATGGTTGTTGTGCCTCACTCGACATAGATAGGTATAGTGTGTCGCGGACTTTTTTGTAGATATTTATAAGATCTCCAATTAATTAGAACATTTTATGCTTCTATCTTTTATAGTTTAGGCAGCGTACGCAAAATAAGTAACTTTTCTGGTTGATTTTTTACACTTTGTGTCCGAAAAACCCAAATATTTTAAGGAACCCTATTTTTTTCCAAAATAAAATTTTGCCTATGTTACTCGTGGATAATGTAGCTTTCGAATGGTGAAAGAATTTTTAAAAACGGTCCAGTAGTTTTTGAGCCTATTCATTACAACCAAACAAACAAAGTTTTCCTCTTTATAATATTAGTGTAGATAGTGTAGATTAAGAAAGCAAATACTGACAATTGGTAATTAACTACTCAAGATATAGTAAGGACCGCCCGTAAATTTGAAAAAAAATTTTTTAATTTAAAACTGCCTCGGTGGCGCAGTGGTAGCGAATGCGACTGCTGTGCTTGAGGTCTCGGGTTCGATCCCGGGTCGGACCAAGTGTTTGTATGATCTGTAAATATTTGTTTCAAAGTTTAGGTGCTTTCTATGCATATGTGTGCATTTACAAAAACAAAAATTATATAAGTTATGTCCGAAATATTTATTTATTATATTATAAAATTCTCGTGTCACAGTTTTCGTTGCCATACTCCTCTGAAACGGCTTGACCGATTTTGATGAAATTTTTTGTGCTTATCCGGTATCTATGAAAATCGGCCAACATCTATTTTTCATCCCCCTAAATGTTAGGGGTAGTACAATCCTAAATTTTTTTTTTTATTTTTTAGACAAAATTTTTAATTTCTATTTTTTTATGATACAACATACAAAAATACATACAATCCTCAATTTTCACCCTTCTACGATCAACCCTTATTTTTTAATAGCCATTTTAGTAATTTAATCATTTTTCATCCCGCTCAAATTACTTAGAAATAATTTATATGGCAAAGCAATGTTTGCCGGGTCAGCTAGTTTATTATATTATTATTAATTTGAGAGGACTTGAAAATGTAATTTCTGTAACATGTAATTTGACAACTTCTGGTTAGTGTTTATATATAGGTATAAACAGTAACCAGAAGTTTATATATTATTTACATAAACAATATATGTATAAACAATATATAACTTTATTGAAATTACATAACATCACGGTTTAGGATACATATGGACACATTTACAGTGACTAGGGTCATAACTTTGATACAGGAAGGTCACAGTGTACTGCGGGTTTAATTGCAGAGTTGTCGCGGTGGGCAGTTCAAAATGTTTTGAACTAGTATCAGAAGATGGCCAACGTCATCACTTCCATATTATTCCATTTGCACAGTTCAGTTAGCGACGTATCTTGATGCAGAATGATGCTCAATCAACGGCGCTACTAACAAAAATAGTTGAATCTAAAATTCAAATGTTACACTGACCAGCTAGGAGTCCAGACCTGAACCCAATCAAGTACTTATAAAACCAATTGAATAGAAGTGTCAGAAAAAGCGACATCACACGCATGTTGGTAGTGGATTCCAGAAGTTAATGTCTGTCATTTAATTGATGGTAAACTTTTAAGAATAAGGGTATGCATTATTAAAAGATGACGTCATGTCTAATATTAAAGAAAAGACAGATTTGTTTTCATCTCGTTTCTTAATAAAGTGTAGATTTTAAAGAGTTATTTTTGGTAGTAATTGACATTAAATGCTTAAACTCAATTCATTAAGTGAATGATTGTCAATTAAAGTTTCTTTCTAATAATTTAAGAAAAAAAATCCATTTGAAATTATTGTTATCGCAGTTACTGAAAATACTAGATTCATTTTTTAAAAAATAACAAATTTTAGGTGGCAGTTATTTTGTGTTGAGTAACATATACCTAGTCTTGCCATAAATATTGTAATAAAGAAAAAAGAAAATTGTTAACTGCAAATAACATTTATTACTTTTACAGTGTGTCAGTTTAATACATAAATATAAAACAATTAAAAATATAAAAAGCTTATTCGAAGTGGTCTCCATTGGCTGCAATACAGTCCTTTAAACGATGAGGCCAGTTATCAATAGAAGCACGCACTCTTTCCATGGGAAAATTCTTCACTGCCAATCGTATAGATTGTTTTAGGGACTCCAAATTATCATGGCGTTTAGAGCAAGCTGTACTCTCTAAAACTGACCACAAATCATAATCCAGCGGATTAAGATCGGGACTAGACGACGGCCAGTCTTCAGCTCTGATGAAGTCCGAAACGTTCGATTCCAACCAAGACTGCGTGGACCGAGCTTTATGACCCGGCGCCGAGTCTTGCTGGAAGGACCATACTTGGTTATTGAACATGGTGATGTTAAGGGGCTTAACTACCTTCTCAAGAATGGTATCTTGATACACTTGTGCCGATGTTTTGATACCTTTTTCACAAAAATATGGCTCAGTCACTCCTTCATAGCTAACACCCCACCAAACCATCACTGAAGTCGGATAATGTCCACGTTGCACTCTGTCGACTAATTGGGAAGCTTCCTTAGAGCTTTGAGCATAAATACGGTCATTTTGTTTGTTAAAATGTTGCTCAATTGTAAAAATTTTCTCATCCGTAAACAAAATTTTTCTGTGACCTCCCTTTGCGTACCGCTTCAGTAGTTGTTTCGATTTTACCACCCTATTCTTCTTTAAATTATCAGTTAAGAAATGGCCAGTGCGTCTCTTATAGGCTGCAAGTCCTAAGTCATCTTTTAAAATACGCGACATGGTTCTAGGTGCTATCTTCATTTCCCGAGATAAAATCTTTTGCTTTCGGACAGGATTTCTTCGAATTCTTTCCCTTACTGCTTTGACCACCTTTTTCGTACGAACACTACGTGGACGGCCAGATCTTTTTCTGTCACAAACAGAGGAGGTCTCATTGTACCTATTAATAGCCCGGTACACAAACATTTTACTAATACCAAGTGTATGGAGAGTTTTAAAAATTGCATTTGGCTCCATACCTACTTTGTGTAATGCTATCACACCGATTCGGTTCTCTTTATCACCCCACACCATTTTAATATCGCAAAATATTTTACAATGTATTGGCGCCAAAATGAGAAAACACAATGAACAATCGTATAAAAATGACAGATTCGAAATTCAAATGTAATATTTTTTTATAATTAAGTGTAACAGTATTTATGGCCAGACTAAGTATTGATTTAAAGTTTCAAAAATTTTTAATTCACGACCTACGAGGGGGCGTTTTTAAGTTCGCGGAATGGAGGGTATTGAGTAATAATAAAAACACAAAATTATTTTTCTTTTTCTATATATTCCCCTGCAACACGAATACATTTTTCAGATCTTTCAATTAGTTTTTTTATTCCCTCGTAAAAAAAAGTTTTATCTTTGTCTGAAAAATACGCCGAAACCGCCTCCTTAACCTCCTCATCAGTTGAAAATTTCTTACCACGTAATTCTTTTTTCATTTTTGGAAAGAGATAATAATCACTCGGAGCCAAATCTGGACTGTAGGGTGGGTGATTCAAAATATCGAAGCCCACCTTATGCAGGGCAGCCAGTGCGACTCGGCTCTTGTGAACGGGAGCATTGTCATGCAATAGCAGGACACCTTTCGTTAATTTTCCCCGTCTTTTTTCTTTGATGGCTTCTTTTAACTGTTCTAAGATTGAAGCGTAGTATTCCCCCGTTATAGAAATTTATCTTTATCCTTTATCTTTATAATCTATCAATAATATTCCTTCTGAGTCCCAAAAAATCGTTGCCATGAGTTTCCCAGCCGACTGTGAAACCTTAAATTTCTTGGGTGGTGCTGTGCCCTTTTTGTGCCACTGCATGGAATCTTGTTTGGACTCGGGTTCATAATGATGAACCCAAGTTTCATCCCCAGTAACAATTTGATTCAATACGCCATCCTTGTCTTCATTGCAGAGGTCCAAAAACGCACGTGAACATTCCACGCGCTGTTGTTTTTGCAATGGCGTGAGCATTCTCGGCACCCACCGTGCGCTAACCTTAGTCATGCCAAGATGATCGTGTAAAATTTTAAAAATTGTTGTATCCGATACTCCAACCATTTCTGCGAGTTGTTTCTTTTTTAGTCGAGCATCTTCCAATACAATTTTTTCTACTTTTGCAATAACTTCTGGCGTAGTCACCTCAACGGAGCGCCCCGGCCTCGGGTCGTCTTCAAGTGATTCCCTGCCTTGTTTAAATAAACTATGCCACTTGTAGACCATTGTTTTTCCTGGGCAAGAATCCCCGTAAACCGATGACATCTCATTGAGTATGGTTTGAACAGACTTTCCTTGCTTAGTAAGGAACTTTATCACCGCACGGAATTCAATTTTCTCCATTTTTTTCACTTCGTTCCCGATTAAAATACTTGGTCAACGATAGTTTAATAACTAATGATCCAATCACAACAAATTTTACTATGCAGACTAATTATAAGTCACTGAATACGGTAGGCATCAAAAGAGCGCGTTTACCCGCCTTTTTCACTGTCATTCCGCGAACTTAAAAACTTACCCTCGTAGCAAGAGACTTACCGCTCTAATTTTTTAATGCATGCTTAACGATAATTAGTGACTTTTGATAAAGAATATTATATGAGAAAAAAACAGATAATGTGGACAATACTACTGGAATATTTGGTGGAAAATACTGCTTACCCAATCTTTGAAAACAACAGGTAAGATTGTTTTACACCAAAATCATCACGTCGACTGTCTTTAATAGTCCACTGTTGGACATAAGCCTCTCCTTAGAAAGGTGGTTTTGGCCTATTATACCACGCTGGCCATACAGGTCGGTAAAGGGTTTGTTTCAAATTGCCTTTCGGTTTGCAGCGATGCTGTTCTGCATAACTTGCTCCCTTAGTCATCTTTTACGACACCCATGGGATAAATAGAGGCCGTAAACCATTGTCTTAATCCGTAATTAACCTTCAAAGTGATAAGACATTAACAGAAGTAACGAATCAATAAGAAGACATGATCATTTGGATGTTTTTTATACCTTAAATAATATACACGAAAACTTTGGTAAACACCTACATTATCGCTCTGTAAGAAGATTCGCTCGGTATAACACGGGATTCAAGCAACTTTCTCAACTAAGGCCCTATTTTATACCAAACGACATTTTAAGTGTCGTTTACGATGGTTGGAAAGCGTTTACCATCGTTTTTTATAGGTAAGTATGATTACCTTTCAACCTAAAATTAAGTGTAACAAAAGCATTGTGCGATATGCATATTCTACTAATTAGGGTAACTGAACAAGATAGGTTCTAAACGCGCAACGATAGTTATGATACCGTGATACTGGCCAAAACACAAGAAAAACAATATCTAAGACTATTTTATCAATGAGGTTTATTTTTTTTAAAGGATCTTGTGTCGCGGAGGCCTTTACAAAAAATACAAGAAACGGACACAAAGAATACCCAGACTCAAAACAAAAATTTATGGATCACACTAAGTGTTGTCCCATGGGGGGTTTGAACCCACACTTAACTCAGTAGAGAGCGGCGTGGCGACCGCTTAAACCACTAGGCCAACCGTGCAGATCTGAGAAAGAAATATTCAAGGATCTGTTCGGAATAGTTCAGACTTTCCGTCAACAGAGATATAGGTAAAGATATGCGGTATGGCATATTGTTTGCTTGAGTTATTACTCATGTTTCTTTTCCTTCTACTACCTTCTATTTTTACCTAGTTCTTCTCACAAACATACAATCAAGTTTTTTTAATTTCCACAGTTCACCGTGAGAGTCATGCCCCGGCACAAATAGGTTAACTCGACGTAAACCGATGTTTAGAAAACTTTCATTGCTTTTCATGCAGTAGTACTCGTATAGTAGCCGGATTTGCCTTTTCCTGAGAATAAGAGGCTTAGGAAAGGGTACACTCCTCCTGGGCCTTCCTGTGATTATATACTGTTCGATTAACGGCAATAGGCATGCCTCTATTAAGTGAATGGGGCGATATTTCATGTATGCTTTCTATTCCCTTTGAAGGATATCGACGTAAGTCACGTATTCATACACTTTCAAGACCTATTTAACCTCGTCAGTAAAACACGGTACACTTGCCACTTCAAATAACCAGTCCACTTTAATCCGTCTCCGGATTTGAACTCAATCAAAGTCCAACATACCAAAACACTGAATCAAACAAATCCTGGCGTGTTACATTTGTATATGTAATTGCGCAATGCTGATCTGGACTCTGTGAAGTTTCTGTTTGGCGTCTGTAAATCAGCTTGTGAAACGTTCACGGTATTTTGGGATGGAGGATACGAGTGTTCGTTGTTTGATACGGCACGATAAACATCTGTATTAAAGTCTTTTGATGCGAGACGACTTTCAGTTGAAAAGTATAAATAAAACTTGGAATGATTTCAAAGAGTACTCTGTAAAACGAAATATGTTGTATGTGTAATGTTTCTGCAGATAGGTTGTATACAACTAGCCAACAAACGATGTCTAAACTTTTCTTCCTACCTTTTTTTAAAAGACAAACCCACACTAATAATTTATCCTGTGTCGCGGCGGGCTTTACATATAGGTACATGATACGAAAACAACCAACACCTAGATTCGGACAAAAAGAGCCGTGGTTCACATAAAGTATTGACCTATGTGGGAAAATTCATCAGGGTACTCAATATTGAAAAAAATTATACCAGTAATGGCCAGTAGCGGTTTAGTCTGTTCTTTAACAGTTTACTAACTTCAAAGTGATGATAATATTTTTATTGATTTAGTGTCTTTGGCCAGTATCTGTCACGAAATTTTGTAACGACATTCATCGATTTTCGTGTTACAATGGACACGAGGTTCGGGTCGCCACCACGCGCCGTTTTGTTTTACAACTTTTTAATTTACGTCACACTCGGTGCTTGCCGATGTAATTTATGATTCGCTCAAAGATCCACTTAACTTCTTTACGGCGCCGGCACCGCATACATAACATTAACTAATAAAGAGCTTATTGGGATAAAAAAACTTTAAAAAGATATCTTTTATGTAAATTACATGTGATTGTGATACTGTTAATGTAACGATTACATGTGTTATCAGGAGAGAGCCGTGCTTCGACACATACGGACCAGACTCGACCAGAATGAGGAAGAGCTTAATCTTTATGCTATAAAGAGAATCACGATAAACAAAGCAAAGGAAAAATGTAACCAAAGTCAACTGAGATGAGGAATCATGGTGGTTTTTTTTCCCCAAAGAACAAACCTGTTGAAAAAGCTCTCTTAATTCACGTTCTAAAAGCACTGCTTAGAACCTGTATCATGGTACATGGTACCATACAATTGTGAACACAACACCACCACCAGCAAAACCACCATAGCGAACAAGGGTCGGAACTCGTAACCACTTGATCTCACGTCTGACGCCTTACACATTACAACATCGCGTCTTTTTTTTTCTTTTTTAAAAAAAATAACGCCCGCAATAGGAATAAGTCTTGTGTCACGGGGGACTTTACAAACATACAAGAAACGGACACAAAAACACCCAGACTCATAACAACAATTTATGAATCACACAGTGTTGTCCCATGTGGGATTTGAACCTACAACACTCAGCGCAGTAGAGAGCGGCGTGGCGACCGCTTAAACCACTAGGTCAACCGTGCAGTCACTAATTATAATAATAATAAAGTTTATTTTCAGTAAATAATCCAAAAAAAAATATACACTGGTTTACAATGTTATATATTTTTATATCCTAAATAATAAAAATTTCTACCGCGACAGTTTGATCTCAAACTAGGCAGAACCTGTACTGGTAACCAGTCTGCTGATAAACATACTTTATATGTGTCTAAATACATATATTACACCCAGACAGAACAAACGATAGAACTTATCGATAAAAAGTTATTTGTCCTGCCTGCAAATCGAACCCCCACGACCTCTCGCCTACCAGTCAGGGTAACCACTAAACCAATAGGTCAAATGTCAGGCTTATCAGCTACCACAACATTATTACTACGACTATCATATTATTTAAATTAATAGCCTCACAATCAGCTGAAAAGAGTGGGTAGTTCGAAACGTCTTATTTCAACATCATACACCCACTCTTTATCCACCCACGTGATTACAAAAGCAGGCACTTTCTCCAACTATGGGTCGATCTGAACAAACACCGCTGTTATTATTTCATGGGAGATTTAATGTAGGCATCAGTAATTTTTGATCATTTCCGGTTTTTTTATGGTATAGGCCAAGGAGCAGTAGGACCATCACCGCCAATGGAAGCCCTCATCTCCATACGTAGTTACTTTTTTTTCTATATTAAGAACCTGCCAAAGTGACTCTACTCTGCCTGATGGAAAGCATGAATAGAATCCAAGAGTCGTGGTCACCATACTCATTGCAAATGCAGACAATGCAGTATAGAACACGGTTTATTACTTTTAAATATACAAAACTACTGAACTCCATACCATTCTTTTGACACCTTATATCAATTACTTGTCTTCTTCATCATTATACCCTTCTTCTAATTCCATTTGGGGTCAGTGTATTTGTTCACCAGTTGATTGCGGTTCGCCTGTGGAAATCCCCACGCGCCGTCACCTCACAGGAGTTTACGGCGGGTTAGTGTGTCGGAATCGGACCGATAAAAACCACATGGTGTACCATTCTGCGTCAGAGATAGGAGAGATCCGGGAACACACCACCTCCTGGGGAATATAGCTGATAACTAACGACACAAAAGAAGGAAAATATTGAAGCTCAGAAACACTGGCAAAGAGTCAGGTTAAAGAATATCGGAAATCTTTTCCGAATCTGACATAACCACTAGCTAAAAAGAGGAGAACAGTAACCCGAAGACACAGGAGTTGCGTACCTGTATACCTGTCCTGTGATTGAAGAAAGCTGATAGTGTATTCGATTACGGGTTGTATCCCTGTAATCCCTGACAAACCTACAGTCAGTGAGGTAACGGGAGTAGAAAATTACTTCTGCCCCTATTTCTTGGGGGGGGGGGGACTAAATAGTGGCTACATAGATCAATAGATCAAGCTATATTAAGGACTATAGCTAACAAAATTCACTCTTACTTAAGACGTACCAGTCAAACTACTCTCGATAGTTTTAAATCATTTATTATATCGTCACATATCTCATCACTAAATGGCAGGACTGGTTGTTTCGAGACAAACATTATGTAAGCATTAGATAGGCCTCGCCTTTTTCATGTTTGTCTTGTATTTACATATATTAATTACTGATGACGACAGTGCTGTCAACAATGTCAGATATTGCAAGTTTAATTTCCGTTCAAGTAAATATACGGGGTGGGCCACGATTTTGGTAATATTTAAAAAAATCGTATAAAAATCAGACGATATATCATAAACAATACTTATTTACAAGCTAATTAGTTGCAATTTATTTTTTAAAAATTGCATCGTCTAAATGACCACCGGTTTGACGTTTGCACTCTTCTAAGCAAGCCCCGAAATTTTTGGATACTCGTCGGCAAAGAGACCGCGAGAGCGCCGACATCTCTTCGCTGATTTTTTGTTTTAGTTGACATAGTGTATTTGGTTTATTGATGTAGACACGATTCTTCAAATAAATCCATAAAAAGAAGTCTACTGGGGACGGATCTAGACTTCTGGGTGGCCATGGAATGTCGCCTCGTCTGAAAATCAGTTTTTCTGGAAACATGTCTTTGACCACCAGCCGGGACTCATTGGATGTGTGACAAGTGTTATGATTGGAGACAGTAAATTCCAGTAGCATCAGTCTCAAGAAATCCCGTAACATGTTTGCGCGGGATGCTAGATTCAAATGTTAACGAATTCTTGGCCGTAGTAAAAAGATGTATATTAAAAAAAAAACGTAGTGTATTGATCTGTGTCCTTGAAGCTCTGTCGTATTTATTGTTTTGTTTATTACATTCAGGAACGCTTGTTTACACTTTAAAAGTACATGATACTCGTATGTGTACAAACATACTCATATATTTTAATAGCGTAATAACTTATACTGAAGTAAACACACACACTTCATGTACGGAGCAAGATTTATAGATTATTTAATCCCTTGCTACCTGAACAAAAAACAAATGTTTGTTGATTTATGATTTAGTTTGCTTACCAACAACTTCATACACTTTAATGGCTAAAAGACATTTTGCCAAAGTATGAAGTGGCATAGTGTTACAATTACTTATGGGCAAGCACCACGAGCACTACAAACAGCAATTAGTGTATGCTTACGTTAATAAAATTAAATATTTAGTATGGTATTGAAGGGGGTCAGTGTGTATATCGACCAGGGCGTTGCAACCATTGAACAGTTTGTAAAGTCGTGGAATGGTGGAGTTTACACCGAGGACACTTCTGTAAAATGGGGCATGCAGGGAGTTATAGTGAGTTACAGTGAAAGGCATTATAAATTGAGATAAGTAAAAACATACAATGAATCTATGACAATAATTTTTATTTATGTGTGGAAACCTCAATGGACCGTCACCCCACCGGGGTTTGCGGCGGAGTGGTGTGTCGTAATCGGACCGACTAAAACCACACCATGCGCCGCTCTGCGCCAAATATAGGACCCATGATGACAATGATTACCTTAACCATTTTATTACATTTTTTTTAAAAGAATGGCTGGACCATAAAGAAATTTCTTCTATATCGTGAGGGACTGTACACATTTATTAAAAAGATACAAAGCACACCCCGACTTAGAGCAACAGTCTGTGGATCACGTAAAGTGTTGTCCGATGTGGGTTCGAACTCACAATCATTTCACAGCACATTTTTTTTTTATATATTAAGAGCATGCCAAAGTGACTCTACTCTGCCTGATGGAAAACATGAATAGAATCCAAGAGTTCTGGTCACCATACTCATTACAAATGCAGACAATGCAGTATGGTGACCCACACTATGGCAGCCTTGTGAGATGCTTTTACACTCCCCGCTCGGGGACGTAAAAAGCATGACAGTCATCGTGACAGTGTAAGGCTTACACAGTTACCACGATAGTTGTCACCCCTGCATCAATGGGCCACCGGTCTCACACTCACCAACGAAACACGACAACACGGATGCTGGCGCTTTAGGTTGGTCTTCTGTGGGAGGGTAGTACTGCCCCGGTCGAGCCGGCCCGCTTGTGCTGAAATCAGCGTGGCTCTACTACCTAGTAATCAATCCGTACAATCAATTCGGCAACCAACCAAGAATTCTATCAAAAGCAAACCAGGCCTTTTAAATGCAACTTATAGTCTCATACATCACAGCATTTAACAAAAAAACACTTTACGACTTCATTTTATCGCTATTATAAATAAATATTGGTGCAGATTTACGTCCAAAGTCACCTTGAATTGGTGTTGAAATATGGATACCTGTAAACTTACAACTTTTACATAAATGTTTATTGTGTTATTCTGTTTCCGTACACATATAACAGGTTAGGTAAATACTTGACATTATATACACAAAGAAAACTTACCATAAATTCGTCTAAACGCGAATGTACAAGATTTCCCTTTCAATGTTATAAGTATCTCGGTATTTAAGCGTAACATGAGGCTATTCAAAGGTAGGTGATAAGTAAATAAAGTTTTACATCAACAATTTCTAATCATCATCATCATCATCATCAAGAGCCTTTTACAGTCCAAGGAGGTTTTGGCTTTCTATACCACGCTTATTCGTACACGCACGTATTTCTTTCTGTTTGTAGAGATGTTGTCTTGCGTAATTTGTTCTCTTATGACACCCACGGGAGGAACAGGGGTGGTAACACTATGTATTCTTAATCCGCCACCACACGGACAATCCTTAATAGTTTCCTGTTAAACATAGGCTTCTTCTTAGAAAGGAGATTTTGGTATACCACGCTGAGCACTTTGGCTGATAGCTGGCTAACTGGTTGCTACCACGTTGATATAAGGATTGTATCAAGTTTCTCTTCTCTTTACAGCGATGTTGTCCAGTGACACACTTACACTGACACAACGACTGTCACGCCTTTTACGTTTCCAACCGGGTGTGAAAAAGCATCTCACAAGGTCACCATAGTGTGGGTCACCATACTGCATTGTCTGCATTTGCAATGAGTATGGTGACTACAGCTCTTGGATTCTATTCATGCTTTCCATCAGGCAGAGTAGTCACTTTGGCAAGTTTTAATAAAGAAAAAAAATTAACACATTTTTTACGTAGGTGCAAAGGAGCTGACGTGTTACCTGATAGTGATTGCAGTCATCCATAGTCTCCTGCAACTCAAAAGTCAAAAGTCGTGTTGACGCTCCTTAAATGACTTTCCCCTATAATTAACGTGAGGGGTAGGATGTAAACATCAATAACAACTGGACACATCTCACACACGGACGTCTGATCCTAAATAAGCAGAACCTATGGTAACCACATTGCTGATAAACATGCTGATATATTTCGAAATACATACATATTACGGCAATGCACGGGTTCACCACACAAACTTTTGACCTGGGTGGAAATCCGACCCATGACCTCCGGCTTAACAGTGAGGATCACCAACCACTAAACCAACAGACCAATTATATGTCTACTCTGTAAGAAACAATGAAAAAGTAGGTTAACAGCGATTTCACTGAGACCGTGGCTCTACACCGGCTCAGCCCGTAAGTGCCGTAGCATTGTTTTCCAATGTTTTAAGCAAATCTCCTTAATTGTAGGAGCGTCCGATTTCTGACAAGAAAATACTAAGTTGCATTCTCTGATTGGTGAAAATAATAGCACCCACAAACACAATAATAACAAGTACAAAAATAAGAATAAAGGTTTATACCGTAATAATTAACTCAACACTATCTTCATTGTAATAAAACTAAACAAAGTATTTTACATTTTACTAAATTGAGTCACGGTAGGTTCACTCGTGCCAACCTTGGCAATACTTCTGCTGACGAACTTGAACCAGACGTAGTGCCAAAAACTGTACAATAAATATACCTACTAGTTTATTGCTACAGCTCGCAAGCTGGGGTTCCACCGCGAAACAGGAACGGAAACGGAATCAACCGAAAATCGCTAGACGTGACTTGCTTTTAAATAAAATTTTTCTGGTAAGAGTTTTATCCAGTCTTGTCGTAACACAATCATTTCAATCACTTGGCTACAATGTAAGTTGTTATTATGCGTTGCAGGGACGTCGTAATTACTCCTTAATGTTTCACTTAACTCCTCCAAGGAGCACCGATATTATGATCTTGGGCAGCCCGAATCCATATTCTGCCAGCCACTTTCCTGAAGCTATCAAGTCATCGTGTCCCAGAACGCCCTATACTATGTTCACCCAAGTATGGACGAGCGGCCAGTTCGCCTGAGGCCTTCATTCAACCGTGTACGGCGTTACGCTGGTTTTGAAGTTGCCATGCAATTTATTTCTGCTTCCAGTCCTTTCCCTCGACTGTTTGTTGATTACTCTTGAGATTTGAACAGAGTCCTTAACCAGTCCTCTCCGCTCGCGGTGGGAACGGGCCTTACGTCAGAACTAAGTTCAGAAACACAGTTATACTGTACTAGAATCAATGTTCTGTTCGCTCTAGTTTTGCCATTGTTATATGTATCTAAAGACGCATCAAATGAAAAGTTGCGGGTACCAATTTATACAAAGTCGGTCGAACTATTTATTAAATGTAACAATACGTTGTTACGTCCGTTACTCGAGAACTACTTAGGTATATTATTTGCAATTGATTGTCTATTGAAGTTTCAATTTATACAATAGCCTTCATTGTCTAAAATAAAGTTTAAGTTATAGAGAAGTATTATGCTTTTTGTGAGCTAGTGGTTTTAATATTTTAATAATGACTCTTCTTTCACCAGACTACGGCGAAGCCAAAAGAAAGGGTTCAGGTAGTCTATGTATGTTTGTATGTTACAACGTAACGCCTAAACTACTGAACCGATTTTAATGATTGAGGTGGCAATAGATTCGCAATAATAGCCTCAATGACATAGGCTATTTAAATATTATCAAAACTTTTCACGTAGTTGGTGTATAATTTTCTAAACTTTTTCTTGTACGTACTTAGACTCACGGTTGTAACACCGACGGATCACCGACGAGCACAAGTTCACATTTTGCGAACTATATTTCTTATTAGTTTAGGAGGGCAAACGAAAATATAAAACCACCGATGGTGTATTATTAGCGACGTCCGTAAACAGGTGTAAGTCAACAGTCACTAGTACGTTACCAATCTGTGGTGAGGATTCAAAAAGCATATAAGAAATCAGGAGGAGGGGAATTTGAGTTCTGGTATCTTCCTCACGCTGAGAAAATAAAGGTAAGAATCGATTAACACACCGGGTTTCTTTGAAGCCATGAGGTTCACGGTTCAAGTTGAACATATCCATTTGTGCCAAAGGATGGCTCTTCCACGATCAGCGATCAGTCCTACTTATTTCTTTTTTTTTCTGTGCGGAAATCCCTCCAGATACCAGCTACTGGTGGTTATGTTGGACTCGAAACGATCAGTCCTCCTAGCCAAGTTAACATTCTACAAAAGTAATTTGAAAAGTCAACGATTCGACAAGGTAAGTCATGTGATCAAAACGAAATATTAGCCAATAATACAAGAGAATAGAGGTGTTAGCGTTTGTAGAAAGAGATTCAACGTGAAACACTGACATCTTGGCTAAGGGGTAACTTCGATTACATTTATAATAACTAGAATAGATTTGACTGGTTTCGTTATTAGTGGATCAAAAGCCTTTGCCTTGGAAAAAAAGCGACAGCATGACATCCCTAAAACGCTACTACTCTGAATGTCATTCATCTACATTATCTGTGCCATATAATTAAAGAACTGATAAAGACTTTATTATAAGACAAGTTAAGCTTCCTCAATCGTTAAAAAATCAAGGCTTTGTTACAATGACATCTTTGTGACGTATTGATATTTATCTAAATTACAAAAATCTGTCCTATATCACACTTTATTGCGACTAATAAAATTTACTTAATTCTTAAGACTTAGAATCTTCATTATAAAGTTTTAAGTAAATTAGTACTAGCTTGTCATGGAGAGGCTCGCGGCTAGGTGGTACCAGAGTAGGTTAGCATATTGGAAAGTTAAACAATCCTGCCCAAAAGCAACCTGCGCCTTATTCCAGGCTGACAGCTACGTGTGTACCAAATTTTATCAAAATTGGTCTGACCATTTGATGGTAAAGAAGTGACAAGCACACATTCGCACAAACTTTTTTGCCCGCGGCTCTGCGAGCATGTATGGCGTCCATCACGACAAAAAAGTCGTCTGTCCTCGCCCTGTTCTACTCATCAAAATGTTTTCAGCCGTTTAAACGTGAAAACGTAAAAGACAAACTCACATTCGCATTTTTAATATTAGTCAGGACTAGTGTAATATATTACAGAACGACCATTATTATTATATAATTAAAAGTGAACGTGCTACGTGTGGCTAACAGTAGTTAATAAACGGTATGCAAATAAGTCGAAATCTAGGCTAGATCTTGTCCAACATTGCCCCACTGGTTCGTTAGGTAATAGACGCGTGATATTTATGTGAATTGTAAATTACAACTTACTTTTTTTAATATAATGTAATGTTTTGAGACATTATGCAACACTTTTTTTTATATATAGGGCAAGCGGGTGACCAGATGAAACGTCACTGCACCTCGGGAGTTACTAGTGAGAGAATTATGTAAAACGTGCTTCCTTCCCACTACGAGTTCGAGTCTTTTAAGCGGGCCGAGAAAAATCATCTCACTAGGCCGCCATAGTGTAGGTTATCATATTTCTTTCTTTGATAAAAGACAACGCCCGCACTAGGAATAAATCCTGTGTCGCGGGGGACTTTACAAACATACAAGAAACGGACACAAAGAACATCCAGACTCAGAACAACAATTTATGGATCACACAAAGTGTTGTCCCATGTAGGATTTGAACCCACAACACTCAGCGAAATGGAGAGCGGCATGGCGACCGCTTAAACCACTAGGCCAATCGTGCAGTCAAACATATTACATTGTCTGCATTCGTAATGAGTATGATGGCCACTACTATTAGACTGAAATCATGTTTTCCTTCAGGCAGAGTAGAGTCACGCTGGTAGGCTCAATGTAAAATAAATTATAATACAAAGGGGAAGAGCGGTTGTTGGCGTGGCGATGCGTCACCACGACATGTGTCGCCACGAAAAATTTTTTAAAAAGATCTGATCATTTTGTTTCTCACTGTGCCATGTAGGTATATTTATTACTTCTTTTCATCATTATTCCTACTAAACAATTTCAATGTTTTAAAGCTGCCAGACGCTCCACGAAGCCAACAGTACGGCTACCCGAAGGTAAGTCACTGCCGTTGCTCACAGTCCTTTGAAAGCTCCCCCCCTCTCCCTCCTCCAAAAATAGGGAGATGTCCAGTACGTTCGAAAATTATTTGTAAGAATAGCAGTAGATATTATAACGATGTTTTTAAGGTGTAACGGCCTATTTATTCGTTTATTCACTAACTCAATACAACTTGATCAACACCCACGTAATTGTATTAAGTCTTTGTGCTTTGTTTTATTTTAAATTAGCATAAATTGTACATTTATAGTTAAGGGATCTAATATATAAAAGCAACATAAATGTATACTAACATTATAAATTCAAAAGTATTTTTGTCTGTTACGTTTTTACTTCTAAACCACTGAACCGATTTTTATCAAATTTGGCATGGAGATACTTTTACATGGAGGGATTGAGATAGAAATTACTATAGCTCTTACCTTTCCAAATTTCTTATGTACATACTGATTACACTTTTAAATAAATAGAAAAAAAATATAAAATATTATTTTAAGAATATAAAAATTAGTAGACCACCGACATCAGGTACAAGAAGCAAGATAGCGGTCAAAGACAGGAACCTCCTCACTACACGTACCGTGTCTAGGACTGCCTTCTGCATCAGACCTTGATCCTGCCTTCTAACGAGAGCCTCTTAAGGTGTTAGTCGAGGCTCTTGGCTATCAATCAATGAGCAAATACGACTATAGAAATAATGATCACCGAATACACATTCTACATATCGACAATCTCATGAGATAAATCCAAAAACTTCTTTTTTTTAATTATCATTATGATTACTTCGATTGTTGAGCAAGGATATAGTCTATTTTTTACCACCGTAGGTAAAAGTTTGTAAACTATATTTAGAAATATGTCGTAATTACAAATCAGTAAAGTTAAAAAACAATTGATGTACCTAAATCTTCCTTGCGAAACAAAATAACATCGCGAAAATACGTCCATTTACATAAAAACATTGAAAACATATCGACAAACATAAATTACCATTAAAACGTGTTATGTTTACGTTTCAATGTTTACAATTCAACCAAAAAGCGACCTTAAGGTCATGTACTACATTATGTATACATGTATCTTCTTCCACATACAACTTTTTCATATTTTAAGATGTTATAGGGTTAATTTATCAATAACTTGAAATGTATCCTCTTCACTAAAAAGTTCTTTTCTTTTTTTTTTCTATCTTAAGAGTCTGCCAAAGTGACTCTACCCTGCCTGATGGAAAGCATGAATAGAATCCAAGAGTTGTGCTCCTTGCAAACGCTGACAACGCAGTATGATGACCCACACCATGGCGGCCTTGTGAGATGCTTTTTCACATCCCGCTAGGAGACGTAAAAGGCATGATAGTCATTGTGACAGTGTGAGCCTTACACAGTTACCGCGATAACTGTCACCCCTGCATCAATGGGCCTCCGGTCTCACACTCACCAACGAAACACGACAACACGGATGCTGGTGCTCTAGGTTGGTCTTCTGTGGGAGGGTAGTACTGCCCCGGTCGAGCCGGCCCGCACCTGCTGAAATCAGCGTGGCTCTACTACCTAGACGAGTTCCCTATAATACTTTCATAGATTCCAAATCATTTATTTTTCTTAGACTTAAGAATTTAGAATATTATATTTGAGATTAACTCATAACATTGAGGCACAGACAACATCCATTAAGCCTATGTTTTGCAACACAAAAAGGTCATTTTAGTATTACATCACAAAATAACAGCCTCCTATAATTTATGAATATTATGCCAATAGATTTATGCAGAATAGAAACAAAACTATCGAGTATGACTTGATTAATATGATGAAGCAATCTGACGTGATATGTCTCTTAATTAGGTCAGATGGTTAGATTCATACAGATTTCTGTTGAATGTATACACTTAATACGGTACAAACTTCAAGCGTTTTAACTCTTACGTACATTGCAGACCAATGTAAACAGTCGTCGGAACACAAATCTACAACACCTTTTATCGACAGCCCAGTTGATACAAAGTCGCTACATAAAAAGGAATTCCACGACCAAAGTACTCATCCAAACTAGAACGTTATAAACCAGATAAAATTGAACTCTTCTACATCTTGCACTCAAATAAAATTTGAAGAGATCCTTAGAAGTGCGCAGGTCATTTTACTTCGGTGAGTGTCACACTGAAGAACTGGCGGGAATCCAAGTACCTTGTTATGGTACTTACTTATTGCGGTATTTTATTATGATATCATATTTTAGTGAAATAAACGTGAATGCTATTAATATTGAATTATTGCATACTCAACGTAAATTCAAGATAAACTATCATGAAAGTACCTCTATCCACAACAACATTAAATATCAATACATCTTATTCGACATGTAGTACAGAAAACGTACTCACTGCAAACATTTTAAGTAACATCGACTCAAACGCTTATAAATTTAAGTATAAATTACTTTGACATCAATTGACCTGGCAAATCTACCGGTAACCAGAATCAGTTTCAGTCAGTCGTACTTCTGAGTCCTGGTCAGCGTTGCAACTTAACCGTCTAATATTCACTAAGTTATTTGAGAATCTTTGTCAAGGTTCTTATATAATGATTAATATAACACAAGACTGTATAATCATCTATATGCACATATAAAGGTGCAATTGCCACATTAAACAGCGAGAGATACAAACACTAATGGGTTTAAGCATCTCGGCAATCCTCCCAAATGGGTACGGCAGTGAATTCCACTTACGGCATACTGCACTAGATGCATTAACATTTGTGTGATGCAGGGATAATTGAAACCATACAGTGAATGCATCCTAATGCACCTATTATACTTTGAATTAAACAAAAACAGACTACCTGGTTCCTAAATTTATTAAGAAGTACAAGTTACAAGACGAATCCCGATGAATTTAAAATAAAAATAGAGATTCTACTTTTTTTATTATTGTACTAAATAGCATAATTATAGGTACATACGGTTCCCACAAAGAACTTAGAGCTCCAAGTCAACCTAGGTGAGGTTGACTTGGCAAGTGGGGCACCTGCTGATGGACAGACTAGGCTCTGGCAAATAAAATATGCCGATGGGCGACAATAGGTTCGCCACTTATTACGTGGGACTTAAACAATGGCGATAAAAGGGCGTTTAATATGCCTCTGCCTGTCCCTCCAGGGAAACAGACGTGTTTCTGTGTATATAGCGTAATTATTATCAAATTTTCTTGTTTCCTATTTCTAATTTTCTGTTCTTTTCTCTAATTTTAGAGTGTCTCATTTATTTGCACTCAATTTGTTTTCTGGTTTATACGTATTCGAAATTGGTTTGCAACCATTCTATTACTATCCTCATGAACATTGCCTAAAATTTAATACATTTTGGCAAAATACATTCGAAGTAATTTAGTTTGTAACTATATTCAATTTCCCTAAATCCAAACTCTGCCAGCTGTGGCTCTACCTTTGACTATTCATGAAAATGGACAACTGAAAATTCAAAGTCGACTCACGTAATAATTTCACTCATTCAATTCAGTTTGATAACATCAAAATATATTCTAGTAGAATATTTACTGATAATAACAGTCGGTAATACTCGTGATTTAACTCAAACTCTTCTACATATTGTGAGGTTATATTTATTTGAGAAATAAGGTGGAATAAGGAGGTAAGACTGCTCTGTCACACATCTTACATATTAACACGACAGGAACCTTCTTAAACATATAGTGTAGATAATAATTGAACGAATGCGCATAAAATATTATAATAAATAAAAAAAACATACTAAAATTAACGTTTCTACTAGATGCTTTCTATTAGAAATATCGTTGTTCGTTTTAGAAAGTCCTAAAACACAATTAATAGTCGAAAATTGAAATCTTATCGTACAAATTACCAATGTAAAACACACACTACTATCTAACGTTATAGGAAGCGTTAATAGTTTAAAAAAACGTTATTACAGACCATATAAAAAACGAATTCAAACATAATTTCGAAAATAAATGGTTCCGTTATTGATATTGAACACAGATTTCTACCTTTCGTTGGTAATTACAAAATTGTAATATCAATTTTAACGTGCCGGTGGATCAAATCATGTATTGGCAATCTTACTGACCCAAAAATCTGACTACAAAGTGTCTTGTCCAAACCGAACGAAGCACAACGAATTGTACAAATAACAGTAACAAATAACTGTTATTTTCAACTAGTTATTAGAAGGACAATTTTCGCACACCGCGTTTTTATATCCATTTTGATTAGATACGCCGTTCTTTATAGTTTGTTGTGAAATCAAGACCTTTTTGTGTTTGTGAAGGGATGACTCATGTTTCAGTTAAACAGTTTTTCATTGATTTTAACTATCTATAGCATTCACGTTTTATGTTTTTTTAAGCAGCTAGCCCAATTTAATAAATGAATCTCTTTAAAGTAAGTTTATTGATATTATTACAACTTTCTGAGACAGATAAGAATATAGTTTCAACGGATTAATACAGAGTCAATCCCATCACAGACGACTATGAGAGCAAATTACGCAGGACAATATCATTGCTAAGATAACGAAAACTTGAATAACTTAATAATGAGAACTTGAAATGATAATTACAAATTTTCGACGTTGATTATGTAATTACTCAAATTGTCAATAGGTAATATACAAAGTCCGGTAATAGTTCTAACAAAACGTTCTCTCCAATTTTCAACTAAAATAATATCCAATAAAAACATTAATATTTCTTTATTTATATTTATCCTATGATCCATTCAAAAGCCTTAGTTTCAAATAGAGTAACTATATATTATTTAACTAGTTCATTCTGTTCGCTTATTTGAATAAAAAATACCCTAACTTATTACTCAAGTTTATATTATTAAAAATAAAAATATATACACATACATAATTATGTCTGAATGTGTGTATTATTTATACATTAACACTATCATTGTCCGTGTGATGACGGATTAAGAATACATAGTGTTACCACCGCTATTCATCCCGTGGGTGTCGTATGAGGCGACTAAGGGAACACAATATTCAGGTAAATATCACTACAAGGAGAAGGAAAACTTGAAACAACCAATATTAAAACCCGTCTGGCCAGCGTGGTATAGTGGGCCAAAACCTCCTTGCTAAGAAGAGGCCTATGTCCAGCAGTGGACTGTAAAAGGCTGTTGATATTGATATTAATACTATCATAAAGCAGTTACTACTGCTTACGTATGTACCTATCCATCATGTAGTGTAAAAAATTAAAATAACTACGAGTATATTAAAAAAAAAACTTTTTTAATAAAAGATATCTACACCTTTACATATCATGCTATTATTCCCACTAGCGTTATTAGCCTTATTAGAACACGAATATTTTTTACGTAACACTTATCATAACGACCCAATTAGGCAAGATTAGTGAGCAAACAATGACACAAAGGCTCTTGACGAGATGCTAAACAGTTACATCTTATGCACTAATTACCGCAAGGCCAGTGCTTAAGATTGCGAAACTGCTATTGAATTATCCGACAACACATGCAAATGAGCCCTAGTTAAAACTGATATGCACGTTATTGTATAGACAACACTCTTCTTTTAAAATAAATTAATGTTGTTTATGCTGTTTGGTGACAGACTAAGAATGTTTTTTTTTTTATCTTGCCAAAGTGACACTACTCTGCCTGATGGAAAGCATGAATAGAATCCAAGAGTTGTGGTCACCATACTTATTGCAAATGGAGACAATGCAGTATGGTGACCAACACTATGGCGGCCTAGTGAGACGCTTTTTCGCACCCCGCTTGGGGACGTAAAAGGCATGACAGTCATCGTGACAGTGTAAGGCTTACACAGTTACCACGATAACTGTCACCCCTGCATCAATGGGCCTCCGGTTTCACACTCACTAACGAAACACGACTGCACGGATGCTGGCGCTTTAGGTTGGTCTTCTGTAGGAGGGTAGTACTGCCCCGGTCGAGCAGGCGCGCCTGAAATCAGCGTGGTTCTACTACCTACAAAAGATGTAGAGTTATACCACCCATATTCATTCGCAAGGATGTTATAAAAGCCGACTAAGCTAGCAAACTATACGAGAGAATAGCATTGCAAAAAGATGGCAAATTTGACACAAAATACAGCAGCACATCTGGTTGGTATGATTTAATATGCCGAGCCTCCTGTCCAAGAAGATGAAGAGGCTGGATATAGATCCAACGTGATGGTGATAATGATGATATTATTTCATTTCATCATCGTCATCATCCACGACAGCCTTTTACAGTCCAGTGCTGGACAAAAGCGTCTCTTTAGCAAGGAAGTTTTGGCCTACTATACCACGCTGGCCAGACGGGTTGGAATAGGGTTTGTTTCAAGTTTTTCTTCTCTTTGTAATGATATTTTCCTGAGTAATTTCTTCCCTTAGTCGCCTCTCACGACACCCACGGGTTGAAGAGGGTTGGTAACACTATGTATTTTTAATCCGTCACTACACGGACCTTACTTCATTTAGTAGGCTTAAAAACAGTTATAACGGACAGAAAAACGGTTTTTAACCCCGCAACTAACAAAATAACACATTATATGTGGCTAACTGGTAAATCATTTGCTTAAAAGAACAAATTAGCAATGATTTGATCTATCAAAGATCTAAAGTCATAGACAACGCTCACTGAATAAGCAAGCTGAAATATACTTTTGATGTCTTCATGTGTCAAATGTCGATGGCTGTGATACGAAAAGTTTTTTTACAGAACATAAGTTTTTCCTGACTAAGGGGGCAAACTGTACAGAATAACAACCCTGAAAAGAGAAGCAAAACTTTTCGGGCAAAAAGTAGTCAAATACCTTCTTTTTAAGGAGAGGTTCATGTCCAGCGATTGACTATGAAAAACTAATGATAAATTTTAAAAATTATGGCAACCCTCTCCTCGGGTGATCAATGAACACGAAGGTGATAAACTACAACACAACAATAAAAGATTTTATTGTTTATTTTTTGTTTCATTTCGATGTCATATTAAATAATAATAAATATTTCGGACATCAAACACACAATGTCATCTGGTTTCAAACTAAGCAGAGCTTGTGCTATGATAACTAGACTGACTGAATACTTATTTACTTTTTTTGTAAATACATACATATTATACATAGAAAACAGACAAACTTCGAAACAAATATTTGCAGATCATACAAACATTTGGTCCGACCCGGGAATCGAACCCGAGACTTCAAGCACAGCAGTCACATTCATTGCCACTGCGCCACCGAGGTAGTTTACAGAGACTCTATATTTTAAGATCGTTATCTTGGGATGTTGGGCTTTTTAAGAGTTCCGTACATTTCACTTCCTTGACCATTCGTTTGTCGGTTTTTAAATCAAATCTACTTTATAAGGAACACGAGATATTAAGCTATTAAAAACACGAAAGCATATCAAGGTGATAAAATAACGACATTTCTAAAGAAACAGTTATTTAAGGTGTTTATTTCGTAAATCGATAATATATAAATACCTATAGAGTTATTTTATAAACATTTAGGGAAGTAACGTAACTGTTGTTTAAAAAAAAAACAGTCCGATTGAGAATTTCCACCTCTTTTGTAATCGACAAAAAAATATTCTCATCTCGAAATCGTTTCTCTTATAAGATAAAAAAAATGGAAAACCGAAGGAGTTCGATTACGGGAAATAAAACGAGTTGGATGGTGAACAGAGAACGAAACCAAATATGGTTTATGTGTTTCTTATTTTCCGTTGTTGGCGTTGTATAGACAAAAATCCCTTTTCTATATATATCTACTGAAATATCCCTCATCATGAGCGGCCTTTAACAGTCCACAGCTGGACATACTCTCCTTAGCAAGAAGGTTTTGGCTTTCTATACCACGCCGGCCAGACGGGTTGGTCCTTCTCTTTGCAATGATGTTCCCTTGCATATTTTGTTCCCATATTCGCCTCTTACGACACCCATGGGATGAATAGGTGTGGTGAGACTCTGTACTCTTAATCTGTCACCACACGGAGAAATATCCCCACTAGTAGGGAACTAGTAGGATACTTGGAACTTTGTAGTATCGCCAAAAATGAGGATATCTTCTGCCACTTTATCCCTACTGATCGCACTACCAGTAGAGATGAAAGTTTCCAGGTGATGGTAGGAAAGTTTCCAATGACAGTAAATGTTCGAAATAAGCATGAAAGATAGAACGGTTCGAACTTTTACCGTATGGAGTTGGTAAATCTTAGGATTTAACCACAGTTAGGGCTTTTACAGCAACATATGTTAAATATAAAAATCTCATATCTAAAAAGGATATTGTAGCTAATAGCACAGTTTCATAATTCTTACTTCCTTTAAATAAACAGACAGTGCTAGCATTAGGAATATCCTGTGTCGCGGAAGACTTTAAAAACATACAGGAAGCGAGCATAAAGAACACCCAGACTCAGAACAATTTGTGGATCCCACAAAGTGTAGTCCCATCTAGGGTTTACTTCGAACCCACGACACTCAGCGCTGTATAAAGCGGCGAGGTGACCTCTAAACCTCTACGCAATTCGTGCAGTCGTGTACTAAGTGCCAAAACATGTCGCTATCCACATTTCACAGTCAGTAATTTTGAAAAGAAACGTCCACTTAACAAGCATTAGCCAACCATTCATTGATAAAATAATTGACGTTAGACCGTGTGAAGAATTGCTATGTAGAACCGAAGCGTATTATCGACTAGAAGTGTCTTAGAAATTTTCAATTTAGCAGAATATTCGTTTAGTAATATTGAAGTGCGTATATTGTTTTGTAGATGACAACAGTAATGATATTTCGATAAAATAGTTGATTGGTGGGTAAAGACAATACTGTTGGAGAGCCATGTTTCGTAATATATGACCTGATTGACAGGCCTAACTGAAATTACACCAAGCCCGATAGAACACCAATGTTAGGAACCTTTTTCATAACGTTCATCAAGTAACCCAACCTCCTTTTTATAATCCTGGATGGGTGGCACTCAGGTGACCATTTTGCCATATTGAAAAACAAAAACAGCGCTTAATAACACATTTAACGATCGATAGATTTAGCGAGCCATGTAATCACGACTTATCGACTATAGACATCGATTATAAATTTAATCGATAAGTATCGATTGACAAAACGTGCGCACTTTGCGCTGTCCAGAGTCAAATTAATGACCGTCGAACACAAAATTAACGGGAAGAGGAAGAAAAAATATACTAAACAAGTTTTTGAGGAAGGATTTAAAATGTCGAAAATGTTTTTAAGGAATACATGTTGTATTTTGTTTAAGAGGTGTTCGATAAATGTTAATAAGCTCTTTTTATTGTACCGTTGGTGCAAAGAATACGTAAATACGATATTTATTACGTACTGAGGTGATAAAATGCAATTAAGTGAAATAAATTACAAGCTTTACAAATCAAATTAAACCAACCGTTTGGCCACAGGTGGACTCTTGAGACTGTGGGCAATCACTAGGTAGCAGAACACTCACTAAATGCTTATTGTATACTCGTAATAGGATTAGATTCAATGGCCGAGACAATGGGAGGTCCTTTTACGAGTATTTTAGCACAGTCTACCTGACTGTTTGCCTGAATGTGACGATAACAGCTTTCGTTGTAGCAGAAGCAGGCAAAATGGTGGCAACACATTATCCGTGCACACTTGTGTCTTAATTAGGGAAAGAATTCCCTCGGTACATGATGACACGGTCGCCTTTCTCAATTGGCAGTCAAGTGTACAGCTGTTTAAAAGGATTTCCGCTCTAAGGTTTTGATACCCTGGCTTAAGACCAAGATATTAATCCATATCTACCATATTTATAGAATGGAATGTATTTTGGCATTTTTCGATATCATTGCATCGGCCGTGGTCACAGATAGACTGTTACAGTCCATCCGTACTTTACGAATATTATGGAGTTTCGGTTCACACATCTGTATAGATAATAATAAATCATTTTCAATTTTAAAATTTGTTATTTTTTAAATCAATAAACCCCATAGAACAGACTTATGGAGATTATATTATCACAGGTCAAGTGCACAGTACGTAAAAGCAATTGTGTGCACAAAAATATCAGTTTATGTAATTAAAAACAATGAATTGAGTATAAAATATAAGATAATCTACAATAGTGGATAAGGTCACACTGACCTTGAGATAATTCATTCGAGATATTCTTAATGACACAATTCGCATGATGTTACTACTTTTTTCTCCACAGCCTTTCATAGTCCATTGCTGCACATAGGTCTCTCCGTAAAAAGGAGGTCTTAACTGACTACCACGCTGGCTAGACGAGTTGGAATAAGGTTTGTGCTGACTCAACCCAAACATTATAAACCTCTGATATTTTCTAAGGTGTTCATCTTAATAATATGCTGTAAAAGGCAATTTTACCACATTACACATCTATATCAAATACACAATATATTTCACGTATTTTGTTGTAGAAGTTATAATTAGATTAATATTATATTGTTCAATTTACTCTGAAACTATAATCCACAAATAAATTAAATTTGAGTTGTAATGTTGGTTGCATGCAACAATCCGACAATCAAAAACAACAACGAACTGAAGATTGAACCGTCAAACAAACAGACATTAATTTCCTCTCTACAATGAATTGAATGAGCTCGATAATCAATCGAATATGAACGACAGTCTCGAGACCACACACGGTGTAACTCGATCATACGGGTGCATTCAAGGTTTCCGTTACGCTACCAAGTAACTGCTTAGAGGCCTTTCTTCGAGGTTAACGGTTAATTAAGAGTGTACTCGTATATCTTCATAAAAGACTGTTTAATTACAATCGAAATGAAGTTTCTTTTCGCAGATTGGCAAGGGGAACTAGCCGAGAAAAGAACACGCGTGTCTCAAGACGCCCGACAGAAGTGATAATTTAAACTAATATAAGTTGAACTAATATATAAATTGTTTCATTTGGAAAAAGCTTAGGTTATTACTAAAATGTATGTATGTTAATATGATAATATAAGGAAAGGTTATTTGGAGACAGAAGCGTCTGTCCGAAATACGGATAGCGGGTTAGAGTGAGAGAGGAGGAGCTTGCCTGCCGCTGCCGTATGTGTGAGAGAAAGGGAAGCCAGACAGACAGGCTCCGTAACGCGTTACGTAACGAATTGGTTTACCCTCTCATAAGAAGTTATCACTTCAAAAATGTAACGCGTTACGAAAAACCGTTAGATGTACAATAAGTACAAAATCAAAATATATAACAAAATTTCTTGTATGACAATCTTTTAAGAACAAATAAATAAATATACATATTGCAAATAAATTTATGAATACAATTATTTATTGCAACAATAAAAAAAGACGGGAGGGGGGGGGGTGGGGTTGAACAAAAATACTGAGAGCCTGGCATGTTAATGATTAATTCTGACAACCCTGGATACAAAAATGTTTTTATATCGCGGGGAACTTTACAAACATATATGAAACAGACACAGAACCCTCAGACTCAAAAAAAAAATTTATGAATAACACAAAGTGTTCTCCTATGCAGGCTTACCCGTCCGCCCGCTTCGCTTGTAGACCCGATCCATTTTATTTCAGGTCCCCTCCAGAATCAACGCCGCGCCTAGTCAGACCCTATCCTTCGCCCGCCACAAAGGCGTCCCCACCTATTAGTCCGATTGTCATAATTTGTTGCGACTCGATTTCATTTTTGCGACCAGGCCGCAACAAATTATCCTATCGCCAACCGCAGCAACTAATCCGCCACCAGGCTCGCGGTCCCGTCGACGGCTCATAACGCTCTTCATCGCTCGGGATCGGTCCTCTCCCGATCCCGTTAAGCGGTCTCTTTCTGGAGCATAACAGCTTCGCAGAAAGAGACCACTGCGGCCCAGCTTCCCTCATCCGCCAGCATGGCAGATGTAGGCTTTACCTAGAACCAACAATACTCAGCGCAGTTTAAAGCGTGATACCTCTTAACCACTGCACCATCCGTGCAGTCAAAAACATTTATATTTCACTTGTTTACTAAGCACAGAATATTCCTATTGTGTGCATTTTCTGCAAAATAGAGGACTTTAATCACTTATCCTGCTCAATAATGTCGTAAAAGGAAAACGGTTTATTATGAAATGGAAGGTCACCCATTTGTTTCCTCATTGCCATTCAAGTTTCATCATCTTTACCTATATTAGCTTAGGTTCAAAGTGAATTAAGTTAACTTAGACTAACTTCTTTACTTACTTTTGACTGCCGCGGTGGCGCAGTAGAAGTGTATGTGACGGTTGTGCTTGAAGTCTCGGGTTCCGTTACTAAGTCGGGCTAAATCTTTGTATGCTCTACCAAAATTTGCTTCGGAGTTTGCGTGTTTTATATGTATAATATGGTATGTATTTACGAAA
This sequence comes from Hypercompe scribonia, assembly GCA_949316085.1. NCBI lineage: Eukaryota > Metazoa > Arthropoda > Insecta > Lepidoptera > Erebidae > Hypercompe > Hypercompe scribonia. The sequence continues at coordinate 3,776,771 of OX438972.1, read as the reverse complement.
AACAATATATAAGTATTCCATCAGCCAATCAAGTTATCATAGCACAAGCTGTTCTTAGTTTTGGACTCGATGACGTTGTGTGTCAGATGTCCGAAATATTTATTTTTTAAATAGATGTGTTTTGTTTACCGTATAGAGAACAAATGGCAAAACCTATGAGATTGTGGCACCTTCAACCCAAAAGTGTCAAGTTACGGACCCCTAAATCCCCCTTCTTCCGAATACAGAGGGTTAGTTTGGCTTGTAACGTCACTCATTCAGTAAAAGATATGTTCTATCCACCATCACTTAAGTTTACCAAATATTCTTGGAATAACGGAAAAGGGTTGTCACACATGTCACTATTAATTATTACATGTATAGATTTCCGTAACCGCTGTCTTTGCCTAAGCTTGTTTAGGGAGGTTGCCAGTATTACAGAAAAAAACACAATTTATCATCTGGAAGCTTTGGACTCAGTTGACCGAAGAGCCCGTAGGTTAATTAACAACGAAAAGCTCTCAAATAGCAGACTGCACACCCTTGAGCATTGTCGTCGTGTTACCAGCTTGTCGGTTTTTTATAGGATACACTTTGGAGAGTGCTCGAAGGCTCTCTTCGAACTGATTGAGCCATCTCCATTCCTTTATCGGACCACTAGGTGCAGGCAAAAATTTCATCCACACGTTGTTGACATACCTAAAAGTCGAACTAAACGGTTTGACAGCTCTTTTTTGGTGAGAGTCGCCAAGACTTGGAACGACCTGCCTGGGTCTATTTTTTCTGATGACTTGACTTCTGGAGCCTTTAAGAGTAGAGTGAACAGGTATCTTTTGGATGAGCGTGTGCCACCTTCGTCTTCGTCTGCACTTTCCATCAGGTGAGATAGAGGACAAACGCCTATTCCATGGTAGAAGTAAAAAAAAAATAATAATAATATTTCAGCAAAATCAACTTACTAATTATTAATTTAAATTTAAATATCACATGAGATAAAATACATTTTTTTTAATTAACAATGTCAGTGTTATATAAAAACCTACCAATAACACATAATAGGATTTATAGTGTGTAATCTAATATTATATCCAGTGTTAAATAACCGTTCAGATTTCATGTTGGATCATATTAATGATTTAATAATATAAGATATCTCAGATACAGTCGTCTGATACCAAACAAGGCTGAATTTGTTACTAATACACACACAATTGGGTAGACGACTGTACCGTAAATAAATACCAATGTCCATTTCATTAAAACCAATATCGCGAAACATCTCGTAAAATACAATTGACATAGCTTTTTTTTATTATTACGAATTTCTATCAAATATACAGTGAAAACTATTGTTCAATTGAGTAGACTAAAACAGTGACGTCACAATTTGGTATTTTGTACATTTTTCATACAAAATTGTTGTTTTGACAGATGATAAAAAGTACCTAATTTGACTAAGGTGTCATATAGCCTATTAATATAGCTTTTATAATTATTACGAATTTCTATCAAATATACAGTGAAAATTATTGTTCAATTGAGTAGGCTGCGGTAACCGCTTACCATCAGGCGGGCCGTATGCTTGTTTGCCACCGTCGTGGTATAAAAAAAAAAGACTAAAACAGTGACGTCACAATTTTGTATTTAGTATATTTTTCATACAAAATGGTCGTTTTGACAGATGATAAAAAGTGACTAATTTGACTAAGGTGGCATCTAGCCTATTACCACCTTTTATAAATACACATACAGCGTTATTCTTAGTTAATGTGAAACCTGAAAATAGTTTGATCAGACTCAGTAGCAAAATCGATTACAATAATATGAATATAATAATAATAAAATTTTCGGACATTTAACACACAACGCCATCTTGTTTCAAACTAAGCAGAGCTTGTACTATGATAACTGGACTGACCGATAGAATACTTATATACTTTTCTTGTAAATACATTCATATTATACATAGAAAACACCCAAACTCCAAATATTTGCAGAGCATTCAAACATTTGTTCCTACCCGGGAATCGAACCCGAGACCTCAAGCACAGCAGTCGCTCTCCCTCCCGCTATACCATCGAGGTAGTCACTTTAATCCCTATGGCTATCAAAATTTGATAAATAGGGACACACTAATTAATATGGCGGTAAGTATTTATCGAACAAACTGTTAACCGGCGTATACAAACACATTCATAATTAGTTTATCACTACCCCCGCTATCCGCACCTCGGTCAAGTGTACCGGGCGCAAGTCATTGGCTGACAACAGTCAGGACACTAATGCAACTAAATCAATTGATAGCTTCGTAAGATTCTTTTGTTTGTTTTTGTTTTTTTTTACGGAAGCCTACCAAAGTGACTCTACTCGGTCTGATGGAAAGCATGAATAGAATCCAAGAGGTTGCCATCTCGTTGCGAATGCCGACAATGCAGTATGGGGACACGCTATGGCGGCCTAGTGAGATGCTTCTTGTTGTTGTTCTTTACTGTTCTTTTTCGGCTCGGTGTTTCGGCTTTTGTATTAAGTAAGATTAACCTTGCATCACATTCCACGTTGTGGATGTACTGATCGTACTTTTCATACAATTATTTATTCTGGTTGTGAATCGGGACACTAATTACGGGACTAAAAATTACTAATAGTTTACTTGTAAGGAACACGTAAATGTTATCTGTAAGTTAACACAATCTTAAGTTAAGAATGTCCGCAGCCATTTTATATATCTACTAAATATTAAATCGAATAGGGCCCAGAGAAGTCGCGAGAACTTTTTTAAAAAAATGGTTCTCTATGGTGGCTCTTTTGCTGTATCAAAGTTTAAAAAATTACAGCTGGACTACACAACTGCTGCTGGGTCTACAAAGGAGGGAAACAAAAAATTATTAAATGTAAAAACAACGAGCCAATAGGCACAAATGTTATTTACTCACACAAGTAAATAATTGAAACAATAACCACGCGAACTGTGTGACCGCATTTTAAACATACATTTTGAGGTAAACAATATGATATTTTTACATATTTGTAATGTGCTCGTGTGTACATTGACACGTGACGATTATCCCAGCTTAATTTTCTTCGAGGTTAGAATTCAAGGTTTAAATTAAAATTGAATTAAAATTAAAAATGGCGGTTCAGTAGTTTAGATACTAGGGTGATATCTAGACTCTGGATGTCGTAATAACAGCTGTTCCGGGATCCCTCCTATGTCAGACGCAGAGTGGTACACCGTGTGGTTTTAGTGGGTCCGATTCCGACATACCACCCCGCCGTACACACCGGTGGGGTAACGGCCCGAGGGGGTTTCTACACGTTATAAAAAAAGGGTGATATCTAGACTGTAAAAATCATTGTCATTCCCTTAGGTTTTGCATTAGTCGGGTAAAAAGGTACAGAAGAAGAATGGTTTTGTATGCAGGAAACCCAGGAAGATTACCTATTTAACATTTCTCCAAATAGATGTCTAGCAGTGTCCAAGGAACTTGATGTCAATAGATATGTCAGCTGTAGTATCATGGCCGCCCACTCACACCACCCAATAATTATTTCATAACCGACCGCAATGACCAATCGTAAAATAATATTCGTTACAAATCGAAGCATGCCTACGCATCTTAAGTTCGACTGTCATTAACAGTGACGTTAAAGTACAAAGGTATTACTAATAAATTATGTGTCATTACTGTCATTAACTAGCTAGCTAGCTGTAATTTTAATCGACAGATTGTTCATCTTTCATCTTTTATTGCTTTTATTGTTTTTTTTATGACGTTCATAAGTGTCTTTTGTGACCTAAATGAATAAATGAATTTGACTTTGACTTTGACTTTGAACATAATAATATTGACAACTCTGTATCGTAACTACACGATCGCTTTCGGAACTAAAAGATCCGTTTTTTGTGAAGAATGAAACGTTTGACATTACGAAGAAGAAGGAAAGGAAAGGAATATTAAATAACACGTTGAAAGCTAGATTTTATAATTAATACAGATTTCATTTCAATAAATATGCTTTAAAAATTATTTCAATAGAATTAAATGCAATTATACTTGATACAAATTTTCGAAAAGTAGTAAAAAAATATTCGTAATTAATTAATTAAATTATAAAACTAAATTATGTGTTAATATAGAAGTTTTGCCAGTTTTTTGGCAAAGTCGCAGTCGCATCCACTACATGACATTTGAAGCTGACGGTGTCTTCTAACCTAAGTCTCCCTCTCAATCCCTTTTCAATAAATCAACAGTCATCGTTCGGCTTGTGCTGAGATGCTGACCTTTTTCGAGACGGGGTTCGCAAAATAGCGCACCATCCTGATTCAGTATGGTAGATTTTTCTGTTGTTCTATTTTTGAAGTGGCAGGCAGGTTTTGATGGGGAGTAAATACATGTAAGTTGTCATCGATATGGTCACGTAATGTGTTGGGCCAGCGGTAAATGTATAGATATTTATAATTACTGGTGCGTGCGTAGCCAGTGCACATAACACAAGTCGAAAAAAGTTTAATTTCAGATCAACCTATCTATTACCGTCCACTACAGGACGAACGTCTCCCCCAAGAAGCATCAAATATTCGAGCCTTGGTCAATCCACATCCATTTGCTTTTTTTAAGTCGTAGTCCATCGTGCCGCAAAGCGCCAAACACTACATTTGCTTAATCGTGGTCTCCACACTACCGACCATCGATTTCGGCTCCAGTGACCATCGGTTTGTATAGAAACAAGACCGGTTCGCTTCCACTTCAGCGTACTGATTCTCCGTGTGAAGTTACTCCAGTTCTCCGTCGAATAACTTCCTTACGAATTTCATCAGACAGAGAAACACCCAGTATCGTACACTCTATCGCGCGCTGAACTACTTTGAACTTGAAGACCAAAGTAGGACGCACTGGTTATTTAACCAACACGTCCTACTTTGATCTTTAATGATTGTGGAATCTGTAGCTTGAAGATGTGACGTAGCTTCCTGTATACTGACCAGCCAAGACGAATCCCTCTATCGATCTCAAGATCGAAGTTGTGCCTGGCCGGCAGTTTAATCGTTAAGCCGCAACCCCGATAGTAACGTCATTAATGGTCACGGGATTCGGGAATACATGCCTATTATGCATGATTTTCGTCTTTTCGATGTTCATCCCCAGTCCCGCTCGTTTTAAACAATCGTCCAGATTTTTGAGCATTTCTTCCAGGTCATGTAGAGTTTCGGCCAGAATAACTATGTCGTCTGCAAATCGCAAATGTGAATTTTAATCTATGATCAAACAATTAATTTGAATATCCAAAAATAACTACTGTTTGTTCATTGTTTCAAATTTTCACTTCTGACGGAAATTCTCATGACTTGGTGTTTTTTTTTATTTCGTTTACTTTAAATAATTTCACATAACTATTCTTGTATTCAGAGACTGGTTTAATAAATTTATATGATTTACTTAAAGCCATTTATATAATATATAAAAATATGTCAATGCCCAGTGATGTCGAAGACCATGATGCAGTTTTACCATCAACCAGCATACATTTAGTTGATCAGTCTTGCCGTCTACTGCTGAACGAAGATCTCCCCCAAAGAGCACCAACCATCTCGTCTTGGACAGTCTGCATCTATCTGCTGGGAGCCATTTTCCACAAGTCATCGGTCCATCGAACTATTAATATTTAATACTAAAATATTTACCGCCAAAATTTCAAGAAGTAATGGTGTATCTGGCAACAATAGCCAAAATGTATCATACGGCAAGAATTAATGACTGCGAAAGAGGAATGTTTGGGAGAGAGCCAAATGTAGAATTAATTGCACTTTAACGTTTTAAAATAAATAGAAAGTACGTACAAGGTGACAGAATGTATGTTTATAACATATACTGAATGGCATGTGTCTTTCAAACATATGGTATTCATGACGTATAGACTTGAATAATGCGCTCACAGTTTTATACTATGAAATGTGTAGTGAGTTCAATCACTACTAACTAATCGAGTACGCAGCTCCACTTACGTACATTTCGGTAATAGATGTAAAAGTATGACATTGTAACTTTTTTTGGTAAAAGAATTTTTGAAATCGGTTGCGTGGTTTAGGCGAGAAAGTGTAACAAACTATTTATGATTCCATACTTCTTTTACGTTTTCATGCTACCTTGCAAGTTGACAAGAACATGTTCTCTAGTGTCGCTGTACTATATAAAAGTAACATAATTTAAATTAGACATTTATATGTAACGCTCATAATAATATGGGTGCAGAGATAAATTAAGGAATAAAAAATAACAAATGACTGGTTATAGGAAACATAGATTCAATCTATGCAACGATATTTAACAAAGAGATAGTAAAGCGCAATCATGCGACTGTTTTTATCGTGATAAAAAGTGCTAATGTTCACATTATCGCAGTAAAATCTTTTATAGATAGACAGGACAACAACTTCCATGGAACTCGCACAAATAAAACGCGTTCATAATTTTAAAAAAGGAACGCAAAAATAAAACCATAACCTATTTTCATACTTCAACAAGTGGTAAATGAAATTCTGTTTTCATACCTGTACGCGAACTGGTTGTGAGCAAAAACAAAATGGCGGGTAAATTAACAGAATAATGTGACTGTGGACTCGTGCTGTAAAAAGTTTAAAAACTGCGTGCATTGAAATATCTTGAAACATGGAGAACATCTGCTATTTTATTATTAATATTTTTATATGGCCCTTGAAGAGTTTATTCTTTTTGAAGTCAGTAATTTATGAGTACTTCAACATTCCTGGTTTTACGACAAAAAGCGATTGTTTTATCATTATTATTACTGTTATAAAGTTACACTTTTTATCAGGTAGTAGAGCCACGCTGATTTCTGCACGAACGGGCCGGCTCAACCGGGGCGGTACTACCCTCCTACAGAAGACCAACCTAACCTGGCGAGTGCGAGACCAGGGATGTCAGTTATCGTGGTAACTGTGTGCACTTTATACTGCCACGATGACTGTCATGCCTTTTACGTCCCCAAGCGGGAAAAAGCATCTCACTATGCCGCCATAGTGTGGGTTACTACACTGCATTTTCTGCATTTACAATGAGTATGGTGACCACAACTCTTGGATTATATTCATGCTTTACATCAGGCAGAGTAGCGGCAGTTTGGCAGGCTCATAATGCAGAAAAAACAACACCATTATCGAACTTTAGATAAATTTAATAACATATTTTTCGATAAACAAACTAGGATTTACGTAACTTTTGTGACCACAAATATAATAAATGTTAAGTTTTCGTTTGTGTACGCTTCGAAAACTCAAAAAAAATCTGCATAAACTGATCTCAAAATTTGACACTAAATACAATTTTTTATGGTTTTTATATTTGCGTCAATTTTGTTCCTCTTCTTTCATCAGTGCTACCTCAATGTGTCACAGCGATGCTTGGCAGGATACCGCTAGTACATTCATTTACATATTAACAAGATATTTCTGCATACAGTTAATTCACTGTAGTTACCCACGGTGATAACTGCATTCAGTGGCACTGATATAAATGGTAATCTATATTGTACCCTGTGGGAGGCCTGAGGCGCTAGCAGGATGTTTTGTAAGCCGATACGAGGAGCAACTTAGAATTCATAACAAGAAGTTGGCGAGATTACTTTTTATGTTTGTCTACGTATACAAGGTATAATGAAATAATTGCTTGTCTATGATTATATCTAACAATGCCTATTGTCTATGGGTTGTATTAGTTTTTTAGTTCTGCATTCTGCCCATAGACAATTCATTTTGACTTGTATGACTGGTCCGTGTGGCGACAGATTAAGAATATGGAGTGTCATCACCTCTATCCTATGGTTGGGTGTTGTAAGAGCTGATTAAGGGAGTAAACTACATATGTAGAACAAAAACGCTGCAAAAAGTAGGAAAATTGACAATTCCTTTATCAACCCATAAGGCCCGCGTGGTGTAGGAGACCAAAATCTACTTTCTAAGGAGAAGCTTAAGCCACAGGCGGGATGTGAATGGGTTGATGGTCTAATTTAATTCATTTAATGGTTTTTTCTAAACACAGTGGGCAAACGAGCATACTTTGAACGTTTTATACAAAATACCTGGAAACCGAGTTTTGCTCGGTATTATTGTGTGATTGTCGATTCACAATCTACCAACTTCTTTTGTTCCCTTCCCTAATTTTGTCTCATAGATAAGTGTCAAACGGGCTTATTAGATAAAAATTTCGTTACCTGAAAACACAGATAAAACAACTTTTTCTAAAAATGAAACCCAGCTAGATCGATTTATCGCCTCCGAAACTCCCTGTATACTAAATTTCATGAAAATAGTTGAAGCCGTTTCCGAGATTCTGATTATAATACAAGAGTTGCGCTCGTTTAAAGGTATTAACCATTGTTAACATTACAACCACAATCATCATTATCACTTTCTATATATCGTGAAGAAGTCAATACGTATCTATCGTCCTATAAACTAATTCGTTTACTAAGCTCTTATAAGTTTTAATGTTATTTTCTGATATATTTTAACTAGTGACGTATCGTTTTTTTTTAATGTCAAGAGTACATGACTTAGCAATAGTAATAAAAGTTACACAGTCCTAAAATTATTCTAGTTACCTATATAAAATGAAATTGAATTAATTAACAATTAAACGTATATTATAAAGCTTTTGTTTTTTAATTCCCACGAAATCTACCTTTTTTTGTAGCCATATTTAAAAATATAACTCTTAATACGAGTAATCGTAATCGTAATTAATTTATTCTCTTTAGTCTTTTCTACGTGAGAGAGTCATAATGCCGAACTTACGCTCAAAACCGGTAATCCAGTACATATTTTTTTTTGCTTCTCAAAGTTACGATTGAGTTTACCTGGGACCCAAACCTTCTCTTCCAACTAGTTCTGGGGGAGAGAGGGATCTAAATAGATCTAACGCATTTATATATGTTTAGTTACTGATAAACATTGGCATTGGTAGTCACATACCATTAAATTGTCCGTGTGGTGACAGATTAATAATACATAGTGTCACTACCCCTATTCATCCCGTGGGTGTTGTGAAAGGCGACTAAGGTAACAAAGTACACAAGACAACATCATTACAAAGAGAAGGAAAACTTGAAACAAACCCTATTCCAACCAGTCTGGCCAGCGTGGTATAGCAGGCCAAAACCTCCTTGCTAAGGAGAGGCCTATGTCCAGCAGTGGATTGTAAAAGGCTGTTGATGATACCATTAAATGATCCGTCTGTTTATTGCCCCTTATACCATAGACAAAAATATAGTAGTAGAATCCTTAAGTGTCAGATGGCTACGAAACTGACATAGTAGGTTTAAGCAAGCGATTTCATTTTGTATCATCTATATTTTTATTATTTACATGCCAGTTTTATCACAAATGAAGTGCAATAAAATATATATAAAAAATCATATCTAAAATGTACTCCATACGTTCTAAAATGACACTAATGACAACTGTCACAGAGATCAAGCTATATTTAAGGACCATTACAAATGTATTCATGAATCATATTATTGTAAATGTTTCGTATTCAGGGAAATATATATCATTTTGTATTTTATTACAGCTGTCAACACTCCATACAGGGTAGTAGATCCGATAGCAGAGTTACCAAGTTGACCTCCGATCTCGACACTATTGTGGTCTAGCAATACTGATAAAATGCTATAAATTGTAGTGGTGTGGACACGACCCAGATTGGGTTAGAGTACAGCCTACGTGGGTCAGAAGTGCCTAGCCTAACATGGTGTGTTGGTTTAACAATTCGATTTTATATCCGGTTAATCGATTTGGAGAAAATCGTTATATTCGATTTCTCAACCATCCTGACAAGATGGTAGAATCGTTCAAGTTGTGAATAGTTATCATTTAAAACTTTTCAGTTTGTGCAAGAGCACAAATGACCTTGTAATTTAATTTAATTTGGATAATGATATGTAATTTGGAGGTTTATTAAAAATTAAGTAACACAATCAAAATATTAGTTTAGATCTTTTGGGTTACAAAAAAAAATAAAAAATTATACACTGTATTTTGATTGTGAATGCGAAATGAGGTTCGAAGGCCCATTAATCAAACAGTTCACATCGATTAAAATTACAACCTGTCTACCGACCATACTTTCCTTCGAATTGAAATAGATTTTTATGATATAAGTATTTTTTTTTACTCTTTAAATGCAAACTTAAACCCTTGTACTAATAATAATAACCTCACAGATCTCACACACACCAGTCTAATCTCAAATTAGGCCTAGCCTGTACTATGGTATCCACAATGCTGATATACACGATTATATATTTCTGTGTGGAGGAACAGGTGTCATGTCCCTCCAACACAAAGGGGAGACCCTCCAACTAAGCGAGATGACCATGCCTAGCGGGCCGCTACACTAGATATTACAATATCAATTGACAGTCTACCATAAATGCTAAATATTATATTGATTGAACTTTTTTCCAAAGATAAATTGATTTTCTATCTTTTAGCTCTTATTCCTCATGTGTAAACAAATAAAATCACTATCTATGTTATTATTGTAAAACAATGAGCAAAATAATAGCTAAAAACTTTATTGACAATTCTATTTTTAAATTTAAAAAAGTTCTAATATATAATTGCTGTTTGGTATCGGAGAAAAAAAATGGCCGACATAGAAGTTGACTACAATTTTCTTTAACAAATTAAAAGCATCTTAATATATACTTAAAATTTACTTACATACTTAAATACAACACATATTTAATTAGTATAAAATGTAAGACATATTTTCAAGGTTAAATTAATAAAAAAAGTAAAGCGGGAAGCAAAAGAAACGTCTGAATATGTAACTACACAAAAATAATTTGTTACGTGTAATATACACGTAACAAATTATTAACCATTTTAAATTAATTTTCTACGATTTTAAAACTAATATAAACCTATAAAACGTACAATAGGTAGTTTTCAATGCCATTTCAAGACTTGCCATTTTGTAATTCTTGTACCTATTGCTCACATATGAGAGCTAATTCAACAATTTGTGATCGAAGTCCTTTCACAAACTAAGTTGGAGTCGACTTCAAGTCTATTACGATACGACTAAACTAAGCATGTTTACGTGGAGCGACTAACATCAAACCTGAACAACCTGAGTAGGTACTGGACGATATTATAAGTTCTAAAGAAATACTATTGTGGGATTTTTAAGGCTCCTGTTAACGATTGCCAAGGGTGTTCGTATGACAATTGGATCGAAGGCTTAATATGCTCTTCGAAGCACAGACGCGTCTCACTACGTTAAGAAATATTAACCCGTCCACTTTGCAAAATGTAAACCTGCTCGGTTACCCACATAGCCACGAACACACGATTCAACAGCCTATCACATTAATTTAAATAATTCTTAGAACACAAGCCATCACTTTGAGCTATGTGGAACAATCTCTCTTTTAGAAAATTATATTTATACAAATCTTCACGTAGTAGAGCCACGCTGATTTGAGCACGAACGGGCCGGCTCACCCGGGGCAGTACTATCCTTTCACAGAAGGACAACATAATGAGGAGTACCATCATCAACAGCCTTTTACAGTCCACTGCTGGACATAGGCCTCTCCTTAGCAAGGAGGTTTTGGCCTACTATTCCACGCTGGCCAGACGGACCAGAATAGGGTTTGTTTCAAGTTTTCCTTCTCTTTGTAGTGATGTTGTCTTGTATACTTGGTCCCTCAGTCGCCATGAGGAGTACCATAGCTAATTTAATTTTCTTATCTCACAAAGGGCTCGTTTCTAATTAAAGGATGCCTGTCCTATTTAATTTGCACCAAACTGCTGATAAACACATTAATAATAATGCATTTCTAAACACATTCATTTTGTAGCTAAGTTAAACCAAGACACCACGCACCACAAAGGATTGTGCTAATCATACGGTAAATTTGTTTGTCCTGGATTGGAATGGAACCCACGAGCACAGGCCTAGCTATCAGGATTACCTTTTAAGCTTATTATAGGTTTAGTAAATTCGAAGATGTTAATTGTCATATTAGTTTATTTCACGTTCGTTCGTTCGTGTGGTGAGGGATTAGGAATACGTAGTGTTACTACCCCTATTCATATCGTGGGTGTCGTAAGGGAACAAACTATTACTACCAATAGAGGAAAAACTTGAAACAAACCCTGGGGATTTGCGGCGGGGTGGTGCGTCGGAATCGGGCCGACTAAAACTATACGGTGTTCTACTCTGTGCCTGCAAAAAGAACTGCTGCTGTTAAGCCATTCGGGCTTGAAACAAACCTCATTCCATCTCGTCTGGCTAGCGTGGTATAGTGGCCAAAACCTTGCTGAGGAGATGCCTATGTCCAGAGGTGGATTGTTATAACCTGTTGATGATTGTATTTCACATCACTCTAACTTACATTAAAATAATGAAGGATGAATTCCACACAACCAAATTGAATTCTGGTTAACGACTTACTGATTAAGTGACTTCAAAAAAAAGTTCTACGTTTACTTGTATTTTTATATTAATTGCCGTATATCTTAAGTTCCACTCCTTAGAGATGAAAAATTCAAAGAGTAAAGAAGACTACTTAGTAGTAAAGAAGAAGCTTACAAGCTAAATACCTATTTAAACAATATAATTAAATGTGGAACGGACTTTTTTTTTCTATAACTTAACCACAATGAAAAGAGAGCATAATAGTTAGCTGCCACACCAAAGAGTTTACACGCTTAGGTAGCAACATCAGTAAAATACACATTTACTTGTCAAATATCAAATCATGCTACACTAGATTAACAAGCCATTAAACTGTGAACTCATTCACACAGATTCGCTTGTTATTTAAAAAGACATAAACCACTTCCTACGTGAAACAACATTCATGGGCAAAAGGTCTTAATTAATTAATATTTACCGTTATATACTTCTAACCGGAACATTTATTTACCCATAATAACGGCGGGAGCGAATCTAATATTTATGTCTAGAGTACGACGCTTGTTATCGAAACCTTTATATGTGGTCACCACACTAAGTGAACAATAACGCAAGACAATTGCAGCAAAAAACAAATCCTATACCTACCAACTCGCCTGTCTGGCATCATCATCAACAGCCTTTTACAGTCCGCTGCTGGACATAGGCCTCTCATTAGCAAGGAGGTTTTGGCCTACTCTACCACGCTAGCCAGACGGACCAGAATAGGGTTTGTTTCAAGTTTTCCTTCTCTTTGTAATGAAGTCTTGAATACTTTGTTCCCATAGTCACCTTTTACGACACTCAAGGGATAAATAGGGGTGGTAACACTATGTTTTCTTAGTCCGTCACCACACGGACAACGGTTGTCTGTGTGACATAGTACACTTAAAACCTTTCCAAGGAGAAGACTACGTCCAGTAGTGAGCTACTATACTGTTTACAGTGCTAATGTTATGTATTTAACCAAGTTAACCTACAAATGTTTATACGTAGATAAGAATTATTGTTATGTTGGCAACCTACATGCAAACGGGGAAATAATGAATTATATTACCAATATATCTACTTGCTAACGTGTTATAAGAGTCATAATATTTCTTTACTTACCATGCTCAGTAGGTCGTTTAACAAATCCATATTTAATTTCGAGGCTTATTACCATTGCAAACTAAAATAACGATAATATAGTTTACATTAAATTGTACGATCAAGACTAAGTATACATGGATAGGTATTCACCTACTTTATTTACATTTTAAATTGTCATTAATTAACGATAACAGAGCTGCATATCCGTTTAAAACTACGCACTTTTAGTTATTAACAGCTAACTTCATATCGTCGTATTATGGGTTCATTTCACGAACTTGGTACGCCATAAATAAACAAGATACTAGTTAAAAATGGAACTCCCACCTTTTTGGTTTCCATCTTCTAATGAATACTCCAAACATGTTGTTAGTATTAGACTCCAACTTCATTCACATCACTACACGACATACACAACACAACACTAGTGTTTACAAGTATTCACAACACGCGAATATGCACACACATATTCTAACGACAAATTTTTAGTTTATTTTAACTCAAAACGAAAGTAGAAACTACATAATCAACGTTAAAAATAAGCATTCCTAAATTCAAATCAATATTTACAAACAAACTAAACACTAATTTAGTATATCACTTATGTAGTTTAACCGATTTTGTAATAGAATTTATTGCATTCGATATTTGAACTCAAAAAACTGAACGGATGCGACTTTTTTAGAGACTTCTCGTGCAACAGAGAATACCCACGTGCGAACCGCGCAAGCGAGGCACGGCGACTGACTGGCTCATGGCTCCCGGTTGCATTGCAATATGCAGCTGGTGTATATCCCGGCTTCGTATTAATAAATTTTAGATGTCAACCGCTTTGCGTGGTGGCTAGTTTAACTTGCTAGTTGTTAGCCTGAATGGGATAGTGTCATTGCCTTTAGTTTGCGAGATAGAGAACCAGAATTATGGCAATATTATACAATAGAATGCTATAAATTTCGTGTAATTTAGATGTAGTGTGATAATCTACGTAATATATTAATAACGCAGCCACAAATTTGTGATATAAATCAAGTAATAATACGACATTATTTATTATAAAATAGAATTTATAACATGAACAAAACCACAAAGTCAAGCCATCAAGCAACCTCTTTTGTGTAAAAACTAAACAAACTTTATGTAACTTAAGGCCTTCATATACAACAAAAATATAAGTCGTGTTCTACTTTCAAAGAGAACTAGTAAAATGAATCTATCAGAAGCCATCCCGAGGGTTTTTCTAAAATGATGAGTAGGGTTGCCCAAGCCAATTTTTTAGGCCATTTTCCATTTCAGATAGAAAGGAATTCGTTTAGACAGTTGATTACATTAGAAGGAAACAGCAATGGAGAACACTTGAAGAATGGTGTTTTACTTATCTCTGCTGCTAAGTAATTTTTATTTTTAAATTATTAATATGTTACATTATATATTTACAAAACTTTTACGATTTTACTATTTATTTAGAATTCCTTATGTTTACTGACCTTTCTTTAGTAAATCGCATAAGAATCATGTCAAACTTAACATTGTATATTTGCATATATTTTGTGCAGTATCTGTCGTTAATTTGTTGCCGTTAATAACACTAAAATAATTTAATAATTCAGATTATAAGAAATACGCTGGTAATTACAGATTTACATAACTCCCAATACTTCCATATATCTAGGCTTTGATATTTCAAAATGGCATTTAGAAGTAGCAGGTTCTGACGTTAATCCAAGAACGTAATGATGCATCGTAGATTTCGATTACTTTCTGTATCTCCTCGTTATTAGGCGATTATCGCATTAAGTTACGACACTGATTGCCTATTCGATTTGTGTTTAATCAATTAGTCGATTTAAATAATAAGTTATGTGACTTTAACCTTCGCCTTTTAGTTTTTTAATAAGCTAATTTAAATTTAGAATTGGGTAATAATAGTTATAAAATAATTAAAAATATAAATAATATATTATAAATGACCAATTAAGCTTAGCATATTTGTTCAATTTAAGTAAGTTATTATGCGGTGATAAAATACTACCGTTATACAATAAAGTTAGCAATCTCTATGGTAACAATTTAGAGGCTAGTCAGCGCCGTTTAGTTAGTGCACAACCTTTGAATTGCAATATACGACATAAATACGTTTCGCTGACACGTTACAATGTTTAGTAATGTCACAATGTAAACTTATGTTTGACATTTACATTGTAAGGCAATATATTTATAAATTCAAATAAATTTAAATTATTATGTTGTTTTTCTTCTGCGTTGATAATGATCGATTTTTTATTCATCTTTACTTACTTATATATTCAATTTTAAATAAATAACTCAGATTTTATTACATTGTTTTCCTTTTCTATTTATATAGATTAAAAAATGATTTTAAATGGTTTTTAGAATATATAGTTTAACACTATCTTAATGGTTGGAATAGTGGTGAGAGTAATAAATTGTGGGGGATATAGGTATAAACTGATACCCGGATTTCAGCAGAAATGGTCCGTTCGAGCGAAGGGATATTTTGACCTTGTAGAAGACCGAAGCTAGGGTATTCTTTCGTTATATTACACCGAGAGAATGAGATAACTGGAGCTTCAAACCTTTTCACCTCTTTAGTATCCCACTAGCGACTTCGTCCGTGTGGAATTTAACACAATTTTTGTTTTTCTTTTTCTAAAATAAAAGTAGCCTAAGTTACTCCTTATAACATCAGCTGTTTGCCAGTGAAATTTGAAACCCAGAAAAGAGCACAATTTCATAAGCATTTAATGAAAGCTGTTAAAATAGAATTACAAACAGACACTTCAATTTTGTTTATTTGTATGGATTTACTTTTCACAGGGGGTCTAGTGAGATTCCCTCAAAGCTCACTAGAGACATGAGTTTCAGATATTTATGGTCGACGGCAGTCGAACCTTACATCAGGTCACTTGTCTGTTTGTTTACCCCTCTATCCCATAAAAAAAAACATAAAATTAATATAAAACTATTTTTTTTGTCCAAATAACTAATCTGCCTGATGAATGCTCATTATGCTTATTGCGAAAGCAGACAGTGTATCGTGAAAATCAACACTATGATGGCCAAGTGAGATGCCTTTTCACAA
The DNA here is from genome assembly GCA_949316085.1 of Hypercompe scribonia. Lineage (NCBI taxonomy): Eukaryota > Metazoa > Arthropoda > Insecta > Lepidoptera > Erebidae > Hypercompe > Hypercompe scribonia. Next base: position 3,760,112 of record OX438972.1, on the reverse strand, counting down.
CAAGCTCAAAGTGTCCTGGACCATAGTGGGAGAAAAACATGTGCGCTGGTGGTGAGCATTCGTCTACCACTCTAAAGCCACTTTTCATCATTTGTCTGCAAAATCTAAAGTTAAAATTGCCAGTTAAAATAAAGAAAGATAAATATAAAAGCGATCTGTTACCTTGTTCGTGTCAGTAACTGCTTGTAACCTTGAACCCTGTTAATTGTTAATGACCCTTTTTTATAACTTGTTATGACCAGTTTTGATTACTTTTTTTAAATATTTAATAGCCTTTACTTGAAGTCTATACTTTGTGAAGTTATTAGATGTTTTTTTTTACTTTTATCTTTTAACTAGCTGACCCACGCAACCTCGAGTGGTCTCCTTTTGCCCCTAGCGTGCTGTTACGTAAGGTGAACTAATTTGTTTATCATAAAAACGGTTATAGTGAGTCAACCTTATAAGATGAGTGTATGCTGGAGTGGATATATTCTTAGAGCTTATAAATTCCCGGGCTAGGCTAGACTCCAGTAACTTCCAGATGTCGTAACTACCGGATGTCGTAATAACAGCTGTTCCCGGATGTTTCCTATCTCACATACCATCCCGCCGTAAGCCCCGGTGGGGTAACAGCCCAAGGCAGTTTAAACGATAAAAAAAGTTCTAGTAACTACATTTATTCGGTTAATAAAAACGAAAGAATTGCTTAATCCCGGTCGTCTGTGAGGACCTGGTCGGTCGAGTAAGGCCATTAGAGTAAAAGAATGACTCTTCCATGGAAGAAAATCTCTTCAGATTTTCAGCGCCTCGAAGACGCAGGAGCTTGGAATATGTGTTATTTCCACTAAAACCACGACTCAATCCGATACTCAATGATAATCCGATTAGATCGACCAGGACCACCATATGCTGGCACGAGTGCCAGTCGATTGCACAGTCCTGGTATTGTTCCGTTTATTCACGCCGATTTAGATATTTACCAAAGCAACCATGCCCCATGAATTTCTGCGTCATTAGGTAGGTAACGCGACTTCGTTGGTGCACATTCTGCGATTGGTCTAGAAACGTGCGGAGTATCAATGAGTGATCCACTGCATTTCGGACCCGTCCTGAAGTGCTTGGAGATATAACTCCGTGGTAAAATGCCCGAATTTACTATTAGTGTTACGTTTTACAGTTCTATTCATAAGCCATAAGTCTGTTAAAAGTTCAGAACGTTTAGAGTATCATAATATAATACATAACATTTATGATATAACATATGTTTCTAACATAATAGGTAGATAGATAAGGTAGTGTAGTTGCTATCAACTCTCAGTAATGTTGAATCCAAGTTGTCTTCCAACATAAACAAAAAACATGATACCTTTATTGTCTGATCGTCATGTTTACGTCTGGCTTTCAATGTTTAGGTGTACACGTTTGTATCTCTCAGACACCTGTCCAGCAGACATAACAACACAAGTCTATCTAAATGTATTAATAAACTGATAAACTATGTTGGGTTCAAATTTAACTCTACTACGATACGGTTTAACATCGATTTTTTACGTAGAACGACTGCCATCAGACCCTCGTAGTTCAAATTCTAGCCAATATTGAAGTTCTGTAAAAAGTCGGATGCTTTAGGGCTGTCCGTAACCATTGCCACAGATGTATTGCAACTGGCACCGACAGCTTTGCAACACTCCGAGCTACGGCAACCTTAACATTATAAACTCGTAATACTAATCTAAAACGAGTGAATCTACAATTTTCAAAACTTTATATAATTTAAGCATTTCTTAAAAGAAATACTCAATTTCATAAACAACCATCTTTTGAATTTAGTTCCAGGAAATTGCTGATATGCTGGTAACACCTGACATTTTCGTAATAGCAACCCCGACGCGCCGGCGGCCGAACGCGTGTGCGAGTTCAAAGTTTCACGATTGTTGGCAATTTTATGGCGTCTCCGTTATGTTGCCAGATTGCCGGGTTCGAGCAGCGTTGTGTTGCTTCCCAGGTACATACCTAGAACAAAATAAAATGTATTTATGTTGATATTCTTACAATGTACGAACGGGTCTGTTGATCTATTGGCTAGTGACCAACACTGCTAAGCCGGAGGCCGTGGATTCCATTCCCATCTAGGACTAATATTGGTGTGATGAGCATGGTTATTTGTTCTGTGTCTGGGCGTAATTGATCTATAATATACGACTGCACGGTTAGCCTAGTGGTTTAAGAGGTCGCCACGCCGCTTTCTACTGCGCCGAGTGTTGTGGGTTCAAATCCACACAGGACAACACTTTCTGTGATCCACAAATTGTTGCTCTTAGGATCAGACAGTCGTGTGTGAGATGTGCTTTATTATTTATTTTTTCCGTGTCTAGATGTAATTTATCTATAACTAGCGACCCGTCCCGGCTTCGTACGGATACAAACGGCGGCGCTCTGCCCATATTTTAATCCTCTGCTACTCATGTTAATGATATGCTGTAAAAAGCAAATGTCTACATTAAGTGCACAACATGTTTTTTTTTATAAATTAAGAGCCTACCAAAGTGACTTTACTCTGCCTGATGGAAAGCATGAATAGAATCCAAGAGTTGTGGTTACCATACTCATTGCAAATGCAGATAATCCAGTATGGTAATCCACACTATGGCGGCCTTGTGAGATGCTTTTTCACACCCCGCTTGGGGACGTAAAAGGCATGACAGTCATTGTGACAATGTAAGGCTTACACAGCTACCACGATAACTGTCACCCCTGCATCAATGGGCCTCCGGTCTCGGTATGTTACACGTATTTAATTAAAAAGGGTTAAAATTATATTAATCGAAGTTACTTTGCAAGTATAACACGAATGACATGTTTTTAGGACAAACATAAAAACACACAGTGGAATATAAATAGAACCTTATACTCTTTTGAATTCGATTAAATATGGTTACCGTGGGTTATTCGTAGGATATAAACATACACTATCGTAGACTTTTGTGTAGATATTTTTATGATATACAATGCCGTAGTACATCATTTTGATATGTCTAGTGCAGTTTCATCTGTTTCAGGGATTTCCTTTCTAGGGTACACCTGATTCCCTGGCTATTGGTAGCTGAGATAGCGTGCGGTTTTTGGTCGGTCCGAGTCCGACAAAACCACCAGTAGGTGGTATCCGGGGGGATTTCCGCACAGAAAAAAAAAAAGTACAGTTTCATCAGTATTAGCAATAAAGTGTTTAGAAATACCGTGGTTTCACGAAACATTGACTTTATACATGTAAACATAATGATGGCAAATCGATTTATATCCGTTGGAAACTATGGAAAAACAAAATATTATCGGATAGGTATTTCATATATTAAAAGTTTTATTATAACACATTATAGTTAAATATCATTAATGAATTATTTGTATATAATAATTATAAAATAAAATGTTGACTAGTTAATTTCATAGCGTCGATTTTTAAAGACGGTGTGCGCACGCATCGTAAAACTCTCATCATTTTCCCTAACGCGCCAAAAGAAGTATATTTAAAAAAAATGTTCATAAATTATAAATGACTTTTAGCATGTCTATTTATCTGCTGAAAAAAGTTGTTAGAGAGCAAATTCAAAACGGTTTTACGAGTTTTTATGTTTTATAGGCAGCAATAAACGTTTCCATCATCAGTCATGAAGGGTTTTCTTACACCAGAAGTGTATTTCGTTCGTTAAAGGCACTGGTAGGCTGTTGAAAGAACCTTAATGAGTCCACTGACATCAACTTCTTTTTTTTTATTAGGTATTTTTTGATGCTGCAAGCACACAGATCTAAATTTGTACTATGTGCTTCAATATATACTACTGTACTTTAATATTACAAATTATTCATAAAATTACTATTATCTGCCAAGGTATTATGTACTTTTAAATTGAGATAATGAATTGCTAGGGTTTTCAAAATATAATTTAAGGAAAAAAGTTTTATCTCAAAAGTGACACTGACAAGATTAATCGGGTGTTGCCTAAATTCAAAATAAGAATGATCTCATTTCTATGTTGTTTACTTTTTAAACGATTAGAAAAAAGAAGGAGGTTTTGAATTCGAATGTATTTTTTCAGAACTGAAGACAGATCTATTTAACATAAACGCCATCTTTTATTTATTTTATTATGTTACGTATTACACATCCGTCAAATAACAATCATACCTCTTGGGCCGCTAGAATAAGATATTTTGAAAATTTGATACAAACTTTCGATATTTTCATTTTGATTTATTAAATATTGAATGTGTGATTTTTCAAGTCAAAAAAGAACAAGCAGCACTTGTCTATGGATAAGATGTGTAATAATTTCGTTTGTTAATTGATGAAAGTGACTTCTCTATTATGAGTCAAAAACGTACACAATTATAACATTTTCATTCATTTTTAAATATGCACAATTGACTTTTGTTTTCGGACGTTTTATTATGAATTACCTGTGAAATATACAGATATACAAGTTTTGGTTATGATCACCTAAAGTGTCACTGGTCTCAATGTGTTTACATCACAATTTTCATGTTTCTCATTCTTCAATATTCTACCATTGGGATAATATTTTTGCTTCAGATTTAAATAAAACCTGATCCCTCTTTGTATCGCTTAAAAAGAGATTCAATAACTACACAACACAAAAATTAAAAAATTAAAGAAACATGATATTAGAATTTAGAACATATCAAATGACATACTTTCATCAGTGAAACGAAATCGAATAATGTCAGGACAAAAAAAGTGTGAGAATAATGTCACGTTGTGTTAGTGCCAACATCAGCGCGGTAAACAAGGCTGGCGGAGCGAATACCTGTGCTTGCAAAAACTTAACTTGTCTGTGGAAAGCTTGGGAAATACGGAGACAATAGAATTAAAAAGTTCTTTTTTGCATTTAATTGTGTTATAATTGCCTACAGGTAGAAATGATTCAATTTATGTCTCCTTTCCGGTGTGTTTTGAAGTTAAGAGAAATTATTAATTTGATTTTTGTAACTAAAATATGATTCTAGGTTAGTTGCACGGTTGGCCCTTTTAAAATAGGTTAAAGCAAATTACTGATATTCAAACAACACCTTACTTGAAACACGGTATTTTAAAAAACGTTCCAATAGACGTTGAACCAAATTACACTTAAATTTTTGTTATTTGTCTAGATATACAAGAGATAAATGGATCATAAAGAAATTTATACTCAACATTGGGTCTCTGAAGACAAAGAATTTGACAAAGAAGGTATGTAAGACCTTTACAAATTAGCAGGGTTCAGTTGACAATAACAAATTTAAGATATAATAAAATATCTCGAGTTGCTCGTCGCCATATTAGTTAGACGTAATAAATGTAGTGTATTTTTGACATTAGTTATCCAACTGCACGGCGTTGAAGAGTTCTTAGTGATACAATATTTACTAACTCACGACTCGCATATAATAACAAAATAATAGCATATGTATGATAAGTGAAATATATATGAAAACTTTTTGTATATTCATAATTATGTAAATTAAGCCAATTATGATTATTATCTCAACCGATCATAATTTATTTTTTAACATACGCTAATAATATATTTTATAATTAGTTAAAATTATACATACTCGTACACTATATATTTGAACGTTTACGGGTACAGGTTGTATTACGCCGCCCCGTTTGTGTCGAAGTAAGAATTTCCCACGGTTTTTGTAGGTATGACATATGGATACTGATTGACCTAGTGGTTAATGATCCTGACTGCTATGCCAGACGTCGTGGGTTCGTTCCTACCCAGTATCGATGTTTGTGCGATGAGTACAATCATTTGTTCTGTGTCTGGGTGTTATCTATAATATGTATGTATTTAAAAATATATAAGTATGTTTATCAGAAGTTTGGTTACCATAGTATAAGTTCTGCCTAGCTTTGGACCAGAGGACGAGATTGTTATTGTTAATTAAAGTTTCTCTTTCCTAAATTTCATTGTAGTCACAAGCCTATCATGGTCGAAATGAGCACTATGGATTATCATAGACTGCCGCTTACATAATATTATTTTCTTAGCTTTTACTTCATTTATTTTTTATGTTTTCTGTAACATTCTTCAAACAACACTTTTGAAACAGAAAAATATTCGCAAATGGTAGCATTTTGACAGTGAAATTGCGAGTGTGGCTGGCCGGATCCCCGGGGGAAGGAAATTGTGTTATCCGGCTACTACGTGATTCGAATCTAGGACCACTGGATGTTTATTTGTTACTCCCCTCAATATGCGTGCTATGCCGAGAATTTAGTTTTGTAAGTCGTTCGCTTTTTGAGTTAGTAAACGAGTGAATATTGATATTTTAGCGTATGTTTTTATAACTTCATTTTATTCTTAGAGTGTCATTTTAAATGTTCCAGTAGTATTAATAACTTTATGAGTGTATGTTACATATGTACAGTTCGAAATAGTTAAAAAAAAAAGCGAGAGTCATAGACAATTGACTGTTTATTGACAACTGCCTCGGTGGCGCAGTGGTAGTGATGTCGGTCGGATGCCTGGGTCGGATCAAATGTTTGTACGATTTACAAATTTTTTTTTCAAAATTTGCGTTTTTTCTATGTATGTAAATACAAAAAAAGTGTAAAAATATTCTATCTGTCAGTCTAGTTATCATAGCTCAAGCTCTGCTTAGTGTGAAACTAGATGTCGTTATGTGTCAATATCCGAAATATTTATTTTATTTATTTCAGTAATTAAAAAAATAAAATTGAAAGGACAAGGAACCTTTTGGTTTCCACTACAATACGCCATATCTTATTTTATATCACAAAAAAAGACCAAGAAGACCAAGAAGATGTGTAAAACAAAACCTGGCTATTCGGTGATATAGAGTAAATCTGTGATAGTTAATTCGTCCTTCATAATGAAGTTACATAGTTTAAACTAATGTTTAATAGATGGCGGTAATCTTAACGTGTACATTGACCTACAGTGTGTATGCGAACACTGGCAGAAATTAAAAAGTCGCCGCCCATTGCGTAGTCTATGGTATAGCCTCGATTACCAACTTACAATTGATTTGGTGGGATAAATATTAAGTTATCTTAGATTTATAGGAAAAATGGGAAAAACAAAACCGAAATCCGATAAGGTAAGAGTTAATTAAGCATTTGTATTTTTGTTATTATTTTATTACTTTATCGTATTCTGTCTTTAGTAAGTTACTCTGTTTTACCATGAAATGTATACACACTTTAACACGATGTAGTTGGTTTCTGGAAAACTTGTAACTTGTAGAATAAATCATAAAGCGAACTAGGTGAACGTAGCACATTATACACTGTTACAAACTTGCAAATATTACTTCTAACTAAGTTTAATCCCTGGCACTCATTTCTACATGTTTTATTACAACTTGACTTCATGAATCCTTTCAAACCACAAAGTATTTTACACTCTAGCTCCACGTCAATAAAGTTAATTATCACTTACGAAATTTATCTCCATAAATGTAGGAGCAATTGCTAACACATTCAATATGGTTGCTGTTTAGCAACGTTTGCCGTAACGTTGCGTTATGTGAGAATATTGAAAGCCATAGTCAACCATGTAAGTACTACATGGAGAGATATAAAACAATGAATGAAGGAATTCTTTAGCTATATATTTCAGCTAGTTACTACTAGTAAAACTGTCTCGCTGGTCTAGAGGTTAGCGTATGCGACTGTCGATCAAGAGGTCTTAGGTTCTGTTCCAGTTCGAAAACAAGTAATATTGATTTTTTCTGATAATAGAGATGTTTAACAATATCCCGAAATTTGGAAGTTGAGGTCTTAACCCCCCGCACGTGGGAGAGCACGTAAAGCCGTCGGACCAGATCTCTTCCTGATTGTGTCGGATAACCGTCCCGTTGGATTGTGAAAGTGAGGGAACAGAGAGTGCACCTGCGCACACACACTCCTGCGTATTTGGCTGGCCGTCGTTGAGACTGGCCGTGCGTCGTTGAGACTGGCCGTCGTAGCCGACACCGGAGCACATGAGACTCGTAAAAAGATGGAGACGGCAATACTGGCTTTTAATATTACTTTCCCAATTTAAATATGTAGATGTTTATTAAAACGTGTTAAGCTCTTCTGGTAGTTAAAAGTACTGTAAACTGGTGTATTAGAGTGTGACACTTAAGTTTCTCAATCATTAAAATGAATAAAAGACCGCTGTTACTAGATAAGAACTAGGAGTATTTAAGACCCGTGTCTTTAATAATTCTAGTACCTGTTTAACTAAAGAAAAACTAAAATGCAGTCTTTATTTAAGAAATTGAATATATGTAACGTACTACCGTATTTTTGTTAAAAAGTAAAATACAAAATGTAGACGGAATAACGGTAATATTTCGCGACGGAAACTGGGTCACGTGGAAACCCTCCACGGGAGGGATTAAATAAGGCCCAGGGATGGCAACGAATAACTTTACGATTTTCCATTTTCGTTATGTATTTGATTTGCGAAATTGGGTATTAGGTATTCGAGTGGAAATTTCTTGCTTTTTGATCAGTTTAAGTCAATAACCATAATATATACGTTATATGTGTGACGACTACCTTGTTGGTCTAGCGGATAGCGTATACGACTGACGATCAAATGGTTTTGGGTTCGATGCTTAGGTTGGGCCGAAAGGTTTATTGAGTTTTTCAGATTATAGAAATGATTAATAACAGCTTAGAGTTTGGAAGTTGGTTTCTTAACCGGTCGGTGCTGTGTCTTATCTCTCCCCGGTCGTGATGAATAGCCGTCCCATCGTATTGTGAGAGAAAACAGAGAGTGCACCTGTCATTACGCGCATATTCTTGTACTATAATATAATCTGCATGGCTGGTCTCTACCAAAATCACCTAGGAACACGTCATCACGTTATATGTAGTGTTAACTGTAACAACTTCGTACTTGTGGAATTTATACACTTCGCTACTTGAATCGGATATTGTTCACCATTACTTCGGTTTTAATTATGTTTTCTAGCCCTTTTTTCTAAAATAAAGGTAGCCTAAGATGCTCTTTATACCATCAGCTATCCAGAGAAGGTCCCGTAAAAGTTGGTCCAACCGTTCAGCCGAAATTAGCCGGAACAAACAGAAACAAAAAACAAAAAAAAAGATTTTTTATGTAAGTACCATATATACTTTCATTTGCATTTAATGATAAGTTGTTAATTTGAAATTTTAAGCGGTTCAATTTTATTTATTTTTATAGACGTATGCAGAAGCGATGAATTCAGCTAAAAATGTTTTTAAATAATATTAATTTAAATCTAAGCATGTTTCGTTGTCCTTCTAAGGATATCAGAAACCAACACTTTTATAAATTGGTTTAAAACATCACGCATAAGGGGTAAATATTAAGGAATAATGACAAACGCTATCACCTTCCTCAATAGGTCGGTAATGTAGTTCTTAAATTTACTTTCAATGTGAAGTGTGATAGCCCTGCAGCTAAAACTTTTCAAGTCCGTCCTCTACTATAACTTTAATGCAGTTCTTTGGAGTACGAGCCACGCTGGTAAGTGCTATACCTAATATTATTACGGCCAACATATTTTATATTCTTTCAATGTATTTTAGAAGACAGAGTCAGTTTGTTATGATGGAAGAAATGTACCTATTTTTTACTAGCTTTGCGGCTACAGATGGTAAAACTTTTTTTTTGTTTTTTATAAAAAGACAACGCCCGCATTAGGCATAAATCCTGTGTCGTAGGGGACTTTACAAACATACAAGAAACGGACACAAAGAACATCCAGACTCAGAACAACAATTTATGGATCACACAAAGTGTTGTCCCATGTAGGATTTGAACCCACAACACTCGGCGAAATGAAGAGCGGCATGGCAACCGCTTAAACCACTAGGCCAATCGTGCAGTAAAACTATGACGTACTTATGTAACAATGGGCTAAATGACACCTTAGTCATATAGCTACTTTTTATCATCTGTCAAAACGACAATTTTGTCTAAAAAATATACTAAATACTAAATTGTGACGTCACTATTTTGTACTACTCAATTGAAAAAATATATTCCACTGTTTATTTAATTGAAATTCGTAATAATAATAAAAAGCTATGTTAATTGTATTTGCCGAGATGTTTCGCGATATTAGTTTTAATGAAGTGGACATTGGTATTTATTTACCATACAGCCATCTACCCAATTGTGTAATAATTTACGCAATATGTATAAATAATATATTCTCTCAAATTTGTAATGCCTGAAAAGGTTACTAAGTTGAGACAAACTATTTTACAAGATCACATGTATACTTCATCATCGTCATCATCAACAGCCTTTTACAGTCCACTACTGGACATAGGCCTCTCCTTAGCAAGGTTTTAGCCTACTATACCACGCTGGCCAGACGGGTTGGAATAGGATTTGTTTCAAGTTTCCTTCTCTTTGTAATGATGTTGTCTTGCATACTTTGTTCCCTTAGTCGCCTTTTACGACACCCACGGGATAAATAGCGGTGGTAACACTATGTATTCTTAATCCATCACCACGCAGTCGTGTACATTTAGTTAGCAAAAAAGACTTTGATTTTGTTTTAGTCGATTGCCACCACGGTAACCAGCCTCAACAGAGACCAGCCAACTACCCAGGAGATGTAATGTACAAGCGTGTGCACAAACACTGGTGCACTCTCTGTTCCCTCGCTCTTTCAATCTGATGGAACGGTTATCTGATACGGCCGGGGAGAGATCAGGCACAAGACTGCTTAGACAGAAAAACTCAATAACACTTTTTGACCAGATCCAGGGATTGAAGACCTCTTGAACGGTAGTCGCATACAGTACCTGCTAGATCAATGAGACGGTTTTAAAATTATAATAGCGTCCTTACTGGATTTTAATATGCAGACGTGTTCTCTTGCTTGCTATTTATAAAGTATCTATAATTAAATAACGCACTAGAGAAAATGTTTATAAAAATAATTAGCTTCGTTACCCAAATTTTGATTACATTTATTACTCAACTGCTTCGAGAAGTATTCCACGATTCGATTTCTGACCTCAGTGATATAAAATGCCGAAAATACACCATGCAGATTGGGTGTCATTTATGGAGTGCGACAGAGAGGATTCCAGAAGCTATCGATGCATTTGTGGAGCTTCTGCCGACCCCAGAGGTAATAGTACTCTGTGAATCCCACACACAACCTCCGTTCTCCTCCAACGAAGGGTATGGGGCAAAAACCATTCTCCGCGTAAAAAAGTAGACACATTTAATAATCATATTCCACTTGGCGCATCTATCGGTACAACTTTATTGAATTTAAGCTTAAATTTACTTTTAGTGCTATTTCCCTTTAGAATATAGAGAGAGTGATGTGAATGAATACTATGGGTTATTCTTATAGTGTTGAGACCCCTCCGAGCTTCGGAGAGCACGTTAAAGTGACGGTCTAGGTGGTCCTACAAACATGGCCATCGACGTAAAACTGGAGGCCTAAAAAGTGTGACAATGAAAAGTATAGAATTTCGATATCATCTATCGTTGGAAAGAAAAAGAATACCACGGTCGCATGCTTCTGCGAAGATGTCATTTCGCAGAAAGAGGTGGCGAAAAAGACCCGGGAGGGCGATCTCCACTCGGACCCGGTTCACCGACGGCGAACCCGGCGGCGGAGGTGTGCTTAACAGCGTCTCATGCCAACCTGAGTGTGGCGGGTGGACGGGCTGGGTTTTTCCCTGCTTTTACTACAGTGACCAACCGCGTGGAGATCACGTCCGCATGTGTCGTACGTCGCTTAAATAGAGAGTCTACCCGTTGATGGTGCCCACATCAGAGCGGCCAGAGCTGAGAGGGGTACAGACGGCTTAATAACAGTAGTTCCTGGATCTGTTCCATTCCAGGCGCAGAGTGGCACACCGAGTGGTTTTAGTCGGTCCGATTCCGACACACTACTCTGCCGTAAACCCTGTTTCGGTGACGGCCTGAGGGGGTTTCCACACATAATAATATGGTGTTAACACCTGGTGACTTCAGTTAATGGATGACAACCCTAATACATACAAGTTCAAGACTGTAAATAAACAACACAATAGGATTCATTTACTGACATTCGTCGTATTAAATACTTAGTTCTAATGATCCTTGTAAACTGCGATCAAGTTTAAAGTAAACATTTTCAGTATAAAATCTAGTCGTGATCGCCGTCAATTGGCAGTAACGAGCTCTCGTGACCGGCCGAGCATCGAACCTGGGGCCGGCTGTCACGTCACTGTACCATAATAGCTAAATTGTTTAGAATTATGTGTTTGTATTTTTGATTATAGTCTTGCTCGTTATGTACTTATTTGATTTAATGGCGATGTTTAGGCTATTTATCAAGAACTTTGTTGTAGAATCTGTCGTGTTTGACGGCAACGCGTTTTATATAATGTCAAGGTTCACGGGTTTGATTTTTGTGTAGTGCAACTATGTTTTAAAATCCTTTGTGCAACTACGTGTGTATTGTGATATTGATCCAAACTTAATACAGACTAGCTTTTGCCTACGGCTCCGCCTGTGTACATGTCGGTTAATGCGTTGTTTCTTTAACCTGATAACTTTTTTTTATTTATCAACCGTTTAAAATAAAAAAAAAAACAATTTTAAGTGTAATTTATCACAATACATAAGAGAAAACTGCATCCAAATCTGTAAAATCATTTATGATGTTAGCGCGGACAAACATACAAATAGACGAAAAATTCTAAAAACTGTTATCTTTTATTTTGTTACTTGAATAAAGACCCCTTTATTAGTTTTTCTTCAATATCTTTAATGTACAGACATTGACCTTTTACAATTTTAATATATACGCTGGGCCAAGAATTCGTTAACATTTGAATCTAATATCGCGTACAAACATGTTACGGGAGTTCTTGGGACCCATGCTACCGGAATTTGCTGGCTGCAATCGTAACATATGGTTTCAACAAGATGGAGCCACCACACATCCAATGAGTCCCTGCGGGTGGTCAAAGACACGTTCCGAAACAACTGATTTCCAGACGAGATGACATTCCATGGCCACCCAGACGTCCAGATCTATCCCCAGCAGACTTCTTTTTATGGGGTTATTGGAAGATCGCGTCTACATCAATAAACCAAATACACTACTACAGTATTCGAAAATTTCAGTGCTCACTTAGAAGAGTACAAACATCAAAACGGTGGTCTTTTGAGCGATGTAACTTTTAAAAAATAAATTCCAACTAATTAACTTTCTTGTAAATAAATAATTTTTATATTATATTAAATGGTTTTTTTTTCTACGATTTTTCAAATGTTAACTAATTCGTAGCCCGGGATCGTAGCCCGTATCTGATATCAGAGTGGGCCAACGGTCTCCAGAAGCTGATGTTACGCTACTTGCGTATAATATAATTTTAATATCTATTCAAAATACTTTTTCACAACCACTTATATATCATTATCATATTTTTCTATCTTAAATGATAAGTACGGTTAAGAGTTGCAAAGCATACTTACTGAAGGTATAAATAAATACCCAGTATAATTATATATAGAATGATATGATGAGTTTTTCATTTGGCGTTCAATTAATGTTTTAATAGTGTTTATCTATTTGACTTAAATTATTGTAAGCATCGGTGGTTCAGTGGTAGAATGCTCGCCTGCCACGCAGGCGGCCCGGGTTCGATTCCCGGCCGATGCAGTTTCTTTTTGTACGTTCTGGTAATGTTTTTTTTTACACACATTTCTCATATATTTATAAGTTCATAGTGTTAGATTTAATTATAAAACCAAAAACTCAAAAGTTTATTCTATATTTTAGTACTGGTAAAAAAATCTTAGCACCGATTTCGACTTTAAGTCCATAACAGAAAGTCGAAAGTTAATTGACAGTAAAGAATAAGATTCAGAAATTATCGAGATGAATACAGTCAAGAAACACAAACAGACGTTTTTACGATCTGTATAATTTAAATAATTTTAAATAAAGACTTTAGAACCCATTGACTTAACACCTTTATTGTAGAATGTTAACCTTGTTAAATGACCTTGTTGTGATTGACAATTTAATCTCACTAGATGGCGCTTTAACAAAATGCGTAATTTTAGAACTAGTGCGTCAAAAGTGTTCGAAATCCTTCTTTCAAATTCTTTTTTTTTAATCATACGAAACAAAAATAAAAAGACAATCAACCGTGTGTAGAGACAAAATAGAGGAGTTTAGAGTTATATATTTTACACAAAAGTGGTAGAAGTATTTCTTTGGTACGCTATGTAGTCTTGGTGGGTTTGAAAATGTTGACAGATTCGGTTTAATTATTACTTCTTTTCAATGTGAGAGTATTGGAAACAAATTGTTTCAAATGCCTATCAATGGTAGACATTTTCATATGTTTAGTACTTTTTTTATTATCAAATAAAATGGATTTATTTAATTTTTGAAGTGAAACTTCTTTATCGGGGTTGGAAAAAAATTCAGTGTAACATTTTTTCGTTACGCGTCACATTTCTCCGTTACGCGCCATCTTTTTCTCATCCCTACCACGCGTGATTCGAAGTATACTTTCTCCAGCGGAGTAGGGATTGGTAAATGTCTCCAATGTATTTTGCGGCCCGTTTTGAGTAGTTACATTTTTGAAATCCAGGTGGCGATTGCATCGCCTTCGGACGGGTTTAAATTATTTTTTTGAAAAATAACGTCATAAAGAAGTTTCATTTCTTACGAGTGTACGCTAGTACACGCACACATTTTTTTTTAAACATGAAATCTCCTCAACTCTGAAGTTATTACTGATTAAACTAAAAGACAACACCCATATATTTTGACTGTGATATAAACATACGTAACAACACCAAAAAACATTTGTACCTATTTATTATAGTGTAATATTATTTATTTGTTTATTGTTTGATCAATCTACTCCACCTGATTGAAAGCATGAATAGAGTCCAAGAGTAGTGGTCACCATACTCATTGCGAATACAGACAATGTAGTAAGGAGACCCACACTATGGTAGCCTAGTGACATGTTTTTTCACGCCTCGCTTGGGAGCTTACAAGGCATGACAGTCATCGTGGCAGTGCAAGACTCACACACTTACCACGATAACTGGCGCCCCTGCGTCAATGGGCTTCGGGTCTCGCACTCACCCACAAAAAGACGACAGCACAGTTTATGATTGGTTCATCTTTTTATGTTGTATGTAGTTAGTAATTTTTATTAGTAGTAGTCTCCGTACCCGTGTGGTGACGGATTAAGAATGGGCCTCGGGCCGTCACCCCACCGGGGTTTACGGCGATTTGGTGTGTCGGAACCGGACTAAAACCACACAGTGTGCCACTCTGCGCCTGACATAGGAGGGATCCGGGAACAGCTGTTATTACGACATCCAGACTTGAAAAAAACCCTATACTAACCCGTCTCTGCCAGCGTGGCTTAGTAGGCCAAAACCTCTTTGCTAAGGAGAGGCCTATGTCCAGCAGTGGATGGAAAAAGGCTGTTGAGATTAGTAGTAGTAATTTATTAGTTACAAAATGACACTAAGTGATATGTAGACTAAAATTGAATCTCACATGAGTGAACTGTACACTATTCTTATGAGAATATAGATATATAAACTTATGTGTGTGTCAGTATATTATTGCCACACACCGTGAGCTAAATAGCTACGACGCGGAACGATTGATCTCTCTGAAGCAACGTTACTGAGCCTCAGTTTCCTCTGATGTAACTAGTAGGATCCAGTAACACATCATTGTGTCTTAGCTACCAAAAAATACCACAATTAGCTTACATAGGTAAATAAATTTATCTCATCTGTGTAGATAGTGCAGATTCCAGACTTCTCGAGTGGTCGTACGTCTAGTAGTTAGAAAGCCTGACTATGGTGTAGTGCCGTTTTTGTGTGTGTGAGCTTGATCGTTTGTTCTGTGTCGTAGAGTAATTTATTTATAATGAGTATATATTTAGAACTAAATAGATATGTTTGATCTTCTGTATATCATTTGTCACCAGCGTAATATCTCGGGTCGTTATTTTCGCAGTTCTAGCACATGTAACGACTCCTGTCTGTTATCAAATACGATGCCGAGACATGGAGACGAGAATACATTCCGCCTTTTTTTCCTGGGCGGAAAATCCGAACAGACACCACCGATAGGTGGTTATAACGGACACGAACTGACCAAAAACCGCACGCCGTCTCAGATACCAGTAGCCGAGGTACCAGGTGCACCCTAGTGAAGAAATCCCTGGAACCCGACGTGCCTCGGCCCACCTACGGCCTGTAGATGGACCACTCCTGGAGGCCCAATGTTTCCTTTTCTGCCCCCCAAAAGGGCGTGCACAGTCTGTAGTGCTCGCATCGCTACCCCGACCTGCTTCTTCTAGGGTGACAGATTGCCTCACCTGCCATCCCCAGGCCTGCGCTTATTGAAGACGGAGATCGTTTAGCGATCTCCGGTGCCTGAGTCTTCTGCGGTACTTGGGCCGTTCCCGGGCCTGGTGGACCGAAAGAGTTCTAAACCTCTTCCGGTCCTACACCATCATCTCCTTCGCGAGTATCACCTGCTTGCAGAAAGAGACAGCGGGAACCTGATACATCTTCCTGATATTTATTTTACATTATTTTAACAACCAAACCAAACTCTGTACTGATTATTATATCTGTGAATGCAATCTTCGAAACAGTAACTTTTCGAAGATAGATATTATAAACATTTAAAAACAACCAGATTAATTTAACAATTTACTTTATGCCGAACGATTCATTACTTTATGCTTAAGACTGTAAAGTTCTTATTGCCTTATATTGCATTATTATATTCCAAATTCGTGGCAAAATCGAATTCAAACCACTCACTTTGATTAGATTTTCGCTTCTCACGAAACATTTTGAAGTGGTATTTCGTAAATGCACGCAATACATTGAGTGTTATAGGTTAATTTCGAGGGATCGCTGATCAAATTGAGCTGTCATGGAGGGCGTAAAATTTGACAGCTTCTGTCGTGAGCCTTTGATCGTTTGAAATTAGTTTGTGTTATTTAGTTGAGCGTGAGAGATTTGATTGCTGGCAGATGGTGGGAAATATTAGTCATTTAGATGATTTGAAATGGCTATGATTTGAGTGTCTTTTTATATGTATATAGGTGGTTTCTCAATGGTAGACTAGTGAGTTTTGACACTATTTTGGAATCGATAGTGTAAAGAAGAATACGACCAATGTAGCTTACCAAATTGGTTCTCTAATTAAAAGTAGATTTAAATAATGATTTGAAGACGGCTCGTTCGGTGAGAGAGTTAAGCTTCGGCTCACGTGGGACGGCTCAATCTGTTCAATCTAATGAGTAAGGTTTCCTAAGGTTTGATCTCTTCTCTTGATATTTGTGTTTAATGAACAAACAATCACACACACACACACACACACGCGCACATAAGTAAATAAATAAAAAAATACCCTGTGACGCTAAGGAGGGCACTATCTCTCGAGATACAGGTATCACCTATTTCGAGAGGTTGGGTCTATTATCTATTGTACACAAATATTTTCAATAAAAAAAATTATTGTATTATTATTAACGAGTGACCGTGAGTGACGGTAGCACGTACACCTAGGTGACACACCTACTCGTTTGCGTCATCTTTACATAATATATAAAATGAAATCGGTTTTTGTTCTATGCTTATATCTTTAAAACCAGTCAAGATATTTAAATGCGTTTCCGTTAATAGAGTGAATAATTGAAGAACAAGGTTCATGTATATAATAAATGCATTATTATGGTAGGGAAAAGTCGAGAATTTCATACAATCACACCCGTGCGAAGTCAGGACGGGTCGCTGATGTGGTATAAAGAAAACTACAAGCCTTTGAGTTGTCGGAAAACAGTACAAAGAAACGTACAAATAGACTTGCTTGTCAGTAACTTTTATAAAATGCAATTTTAAATATTAAACCGAATGAAACTATACCACTAGGCATATTTAAATTTAGCTGATTGCACACTGGCGGTACACTTCCAACAGTGTTATACTAGAAAGGAGAGTAAAAATGGCGAAATATAATCCACGTTCACTTAACACTCCTATTCATTTACCGATTTGATGGCAACTTTGAATAATAAGCTTACAATTACAGCTTAAAACCAGCTCGTATTTGTTTTGTTGTCTAGTACACTACACTAACTGTCTCGGTGGCGCAGCGGTAGTGATTGCGACTGCTGTTGTTGAGGTCTCGGGTTCGATTCCAGGATCGGACCAAATGTTTGTATAATCTACAAATATTTGTTTCGAAGTTTAGGTGTTTTAGTTTGAAACTAGATGACGTTGTGTGTCAAATGTCCGAAATATTTATTTATTTATTTTATTTATATTATAAAAGTGAAGAGTTTGTTTGTTTACACGCGTTAATCACTGGCTAACGGGCTCGTCTGATGAATTACGTCCTATGATTGTTAAGACAAAGGTTAAGACACCCAGATAAATATTATTTTTATATCATAGGGTCATGCAAACGTGTCACCTGACTAATGCCCCCCATGGATACTTGTTATTTACAATTTATATTTAGTTAGTCAGCAGTTTTGTTGGCCTATAGATTTGACACCCACAAATAAGACGTTGAAAACTTAGTATATTTTTTTCAAGTAATTTTTTTCTATATTAAGACCCTGCCAAAATGACTCTACTCTGCCTAATGGAACGCATGATAGAATCTGAATGTTGTGGTCACGATACTCACTGCATACGCAGACAATGCAGTGTAATGACCCACACTACGGCGGCCTAGTGAGATACTTTTTCACGCCCCGCTTGGGGACGTAAAATGCATGACAGTCATCGTGGCAGTGTAAGGTTCACACAGTTACCGCGATAACTGGCAGCCCCGGTCTCGCACTCAGCAACGAAACACGACATCACGGATGCTGTCGCTTTAGGTTGGTCTTCTGTGGGAGGGTAGTACTGCCCCAGTCGAGCCGGCGCCTTCGTGCTGAAATCAGCGTGGCTCTACTACCTAAGAAAAGTTTAGTTTTTATATTCAACTATACGTGCTTAGATCATGTGTTATATTTTGTCTTACATCATTACAGGTCAAGTGACATATGTTAGGTTATACAGTAAATGTACCCCGAAATATTATGAATAATTAAAATCCTTTTATCATTTATATTTTAGCAGTTTTGTTGGCCTATAGAGTTAAGACCCACAAGTAAGATGTAAAAAACTTGGTGGATAATTATTATGTTTAATCTTTAGTTCAATATCTAAATTAAATTAATAAATTGAGGAGTCGCAGAACTAAGAAGCGGGTCTTTACTGGGTTCCAGTAAGCTTGCTGCTGCAGTGAAAGCTACGAAACAATTGCTTAACGACAGTTACATATGAAGTCACTGTATGACCCTCCCAAAATGGTTTGATATACTTCTTAATGACAGTAAAGCTCACTTTAACACTCAAATCTTCATTTATAACGACCACAGAAGACCAACCTAAAGCGCCAGCATCCGTGTTGTCGTGTTTCGTTGGTGAGTGTGAGACCGGAGGCTCATTGATGCAGGGGTGACAGTTATCGTGGTAACTGTGTAAGCCTTACACTGTCACGATGACTGTCATGCCTTTTACGTCCCCAAGCGGAGTGTAAAAAAGCATCTCACAAGGCCGCCATAGTGTGGGTCACAACACTGCATTGTCTGCATTTGCAATGAGTATGGCGACCACAACTCTTGGATTCTATTCATGCTTTCCATCAGACAGAGTAGAGTCACTTTGGCAGGCTCTTAATATAAAAAAAAAAACCACGATTAGCAATAAACTATCAATAGATTCACATTTTGTACTTATGGTAATCTAATTGTAAAATTCACATTGAAATTTGCAGGAAAACGTTTTTAAGGCCCATAATAGTAAGGTAATAACTCCTATTTAACATGACATAGTTAACTTCCGTTCGCGACAATAGGTATAAATTGTTTCAACCATTTCCCCTAAGACACTTCAGGCCCTAAGTGTATAATGAAGACTAGGACAAATTGTCAAACATATATCTCATTGTGCGTAGAAGGAGAAAGAGGGGTCATCACTTAGAGTAATATTCTGGGGTCCGGCCATTGAGTGGGTGGATCAAATAGTACCAATTTAGTGAATTGGAGACAATAAGGTCATTGTATGAAACAGATGAGCCGATCATTTGCATCAAATGAGCTACTTCAATCGAAATTTACTATTTATATTTTGGCAGTTTCTTAAATTAAGGTAGAAAACAAGTATACGATATAAACTCGGCACTGCATTTGGTTATTCCGCAAAGTAAAGCAGGACAGCTGATAGTGGACTTTTAGTGTTAAAATAGTTAACAAAGGAGCAGATGAAACAAGCAGTGGTCAGTGACTATTGTCGCCCACGTCCACGGTTCGTGGGCATCTACTCCCGCTCTTTGCGGGTGTAGACTCCGATTATCTGATTCACTCGTCAAAAACCAACAAAGGCGACTAATGCCGATTTTGTGTGAAGCGATATCATTCCGGTCTCCAGCATGGGCCTTCCACGATTTAAACTAGTAATAATCCAAAGACCAAGTTCAGTTTTTACACTTACGGGATAACATCTTGGTCCATTAATGGATCAATCAATCAATCAACCTATCGCCGTCCACTGCTGAACGAAGGTCTCCCTCAAGGAACGCCAACGATCCCGGTCTTGGGCAACTCGCATCCATCCGCTGCCAACCACCTTCTTCAAGTCGTCGGTCCATCGCGATCGCACTACAGGGCGCCCTACACTACGTTTGCCCAATCGTGGTATTCACTCTAATACACTTCGGACAGTGGATGTGACTGTAAAATTCTTCTCGAATTGACTCCCTAACCAACCACCAATAAGATACTTACTGGAATTCTTAAAAACTTCAGTAACTCTAGGCAGAGAATAACTCGGCAATAAGGCATACCGTTT
The DNA here is from genome assembly GCA_949316085.1 of Hypercompe scribonia. Taxonomy (NCBI): domain Eukaryota; kingdom Metazoa; phylum Arthropoda; class Insecta; order Lepidoptera; family Erebidae; genus Hypercompe; species Hypercompe scribonia. Next base: position 3,739,188 of record OX438972.1, on the reverse strand, counting down.
CCTTATGAACCGTGTATTATTAATGGTCAGAACTCGTTCAGCCGCTACAGTTCTTTGATTTACAAACAACAAAAGATTGCCACACTGGTTATTTGCGGCAAGAACTTTTATGACCATCTTGTCTTTTAAATTATACCTGGTTTCTTTTTCTCTTTCTTTTGTAAGGTCAAAGATGTACATACATAAATGTATTTAAACGAGGTCTCTTTTATACGTATGTATCGCCAAGTGCTCGCGTCATCCTAACTAATATTATAAGTTAGTTGGTTTGTTTGTTACGCATTTCACGCCTAAATGACTAAACCGATTATAAAAAAACTTTCACTAATGGAAATCTACATTACATTCAGCGAGTAATATAGGCTTTTAACCACGATAGATGTGGGCGGAGCGTCCAGACCTAAAACTTAAATTGAAACCAATTGAGAAACTCTTGCTTTCTAGAATCGGATAAACATCCAAGTTTGGCCTAGTCTTTTTCGATTTTACACAATAGACGCAATAAAGCAGGTTTGGCCACTATAATACTGCACTACTTACCACGAACAGGTACCTGCGCCCACGCAACATCTACAGAACACCAGGTGTTTTATCAAAGTAACGTGACCAGTAAAGCTTTTATCAATGGGATAATTTCAATATGATCTAAAAACATTAACAACTAGAAATTGTGTTTTAATCCGATTTAGGTCATTGCTTATTGTGTCGCATTATGATAGGTCAGCTTATATGCTAGGTTATATGCAGAGCAAAACAATGATACAGTTAATGTACCCGAAATCTTGCGAACATAATTAAAAACCTTGTATCGTTGCTGCAGCAGCGATTGCTAAATTCCGCAATATTTTTTTTTTCAAAGATAACTCCCGTGTTAGGAATACATCTTGAGTTGCGGTGAGGTTTACAAACATACTTGAAAGGAGCACAAAGAACACTCAGACTCAGAACAACAATTTGTGGGCCGCACAAAGTGTTGTCCCACGTGGAGTTCGAACACACAGCCCAGTAGAAAACGGTTGACCGCCTAAACCACTATGTACACCATGTAGTCAAAGTTCGTAGTCAATGTTGACTGCAATGTTGGCCTAGAGGTTTAAGTAGTCGCCACGCCGCTCACTACTGCGCTGAGCGTTGTAGGTTCAAACCTCACGTGGGACAACACTGTGCGATCCACAAATTCTTGTTCTAGGGTGTTCTTTGTGTCCGTTTCTTGTATGTTTGTAAGAATCTCCCGCGACACAGGATTTATTTCTAATGTGGGCGTTGTCTTTTCTAAGAAAAAAAAACTTACTCGGTAACCACTAATTCACGAGCCATTTATAAATACAAATACTACACATAAAAGTGTATCGAGTGGCTTTTTCCGTTATTACTTTTTCAGTAAAGTATAGGAAAATATATAAACTCTGAAATGTCCTTACAACGTGATAACATCTGGTGACCCAAGCGCACTGCGCACGGTCACCCAGGATCTAAATCTGTTACCACCAATGACAACTCATTTGGGTCACTAGGAAACATTAGCTGTGACTATAGATACGATAATTTTAGCTTGCATGACACATTCTAGGGTATATTATGAGCTAAATAAAACGCATGTCGCTATGTAACGTATTCTTAAGTGTTCTATATTCACTTCATTTTACGCGTATATCACTTTTTAAATCATGATAATATCATCAGCCTATCACAGTCTCCTGCTGGACATAGACCTCTCCAATTGCACGTCACTTGACAACTCAGGGCTATATACTCTAAACAGAATTGATTCTTAGCCTGCCCATATATGTTTATAAGAGAATTACTTCATTTACTCCACACTTATCATTCTGTAAGATAAAGAAACAAAAAATTGAGAATAGTCAAACAAATGAGCAAACTAAATCAAATTAGGTAGGTAGTAGAGCCACGCTGATTTCAGCACAAGCAGGCCGGCTCGACCGGGGTAGTACTACCCTCCCACAGAAGACCAACCTAAAGCGACAGTATCCGTGTTGTCGTGTTTCGTTGGTGGATGTGAGACCGGAGGCCCATTGATGCAGGGGTGACAGTTATCGTGGTAACTGTGTGAGTCTTATACTGTCACGATGACTGCCATGCCTTTTACGTCCCCAAGCGGGGCGTGAAAAAGCATCTAACTAGGCCGCCATAGTGTGGGTCACCATACTGCATTGTCTGGATTTGCAATGAGTATGGTGATTACAACTTTTGGATTCTATTCATGCTTTCTATCAGGCAGAGTAGAGTCACTTTGGCAGGCTCTTAATATAGAAAAAAATGATAATAATTGTAGTTTTGTTTATCAATAATGTGTGTATTGTAATTAAATCATAGGTTTGTAAAATGAACAGATTATAATTACTTTTAATACGGAAACCTTTGGACTACACGGGTCTGCTGAATTGAGTGTTGTGAGTTCAAACCCTCTGGTAGCATAACACATTGTGTGATCCACAAATTGTTTTTCTGAGTCTGGACATTCTTTGTGTCCGTTTCATGTATGTTTGTAAAGTCCCTTGCGACATAGAAATATTCTTAGAGACCAGAAAGCCAACCCTGTCTGTTAAAAGAAAAAAAAACTAAATATCTTACTATAACATTACAAAAGTTTGTGCGGATGGATGTTGGGATGTTTGTTAATCTTTCATGCTAAAACCACTGAACGAATTCAGGTGAAACTTTACAGTGATGTAGCGTATACATCAGAATGACATATAGGTTACAGTTTTTAAAAGTTTGTGTAATTTGGCCATTATTTAACAAAAACTATCAAGTAAATTGGTTAAAATCCTGCCGTTTGAGAACTATCTTGACGTGCGCTGCCTAAATCGCTGGAGTTTTACGACAATAATATGCCGTTGAGTTGTTCGTTTTAATAGGTAGGCAGTTCTAAGTAAAAGTTCGTGTCAGCAAAATTGCTACATTTGTAGCTTGCAGTATTTAATGTAGATTCATTTTGTCTTTTACACTAATTCATTTGGATAAATAGTTTAACAGTTATCACGATACAATTGACCTGAATGAAGCGTCATTAGACGCCTACTAACAGGCAACGCGGGTGTGTAGGGTCGGTTCATGTAACGTTTATAATTCATATTAGCATTGAAGTGAAAATTGGCATGAGGATACTTTCAATGTTAAGGAAGAACATAGGCTGCCATTTCAGGTGATTTCTGTCATACATACCGGTGGAGCCGCAAGTAAAAGCTAGTAATGAAATAGTCAAACTTTAATTAACACGCACAGAAGAAATAATGTTTATAACAAATAAATGAAGAAACTCAAAGAGCAAAATAGGAAATATTTCAAGATAGTTACAGAAATACACAAACTTTTTTGATTGAAACGGAGATGTCCGGTGTGTTCTAGTGGGTAGGACATATGGCTCTAAATTAGGTGGCCCGGGTTCGGTCCTCGGTATCGGAAAACTTTGTTCTGATATTGTTTTATATTACGCCGTTTACAAAAAAGTCAAACGTATAAAATAAAACTGAATTGTATACGAGTGAGAATAAATGTTAACTATAATGTCCTATCCATCAAAGTCCATCTGGTTTCCTTACGTAATAGAAATAAATAAAAAAAAATATTATTGAAGGGTTCAAGGGGAAAATAAATCGATGAACCACCGCTGCCTCAGCTTCATGTTTGGGGATCATTCTTACCTGTACTAGGGACACACATAGAAGAACTTTCAGCTTTTATAAAAAGACGAAGGTCTGGCACTCACGGGCTCTTGGACTATAAAGTTAAAATACAGATTCCGTCTAGTTTGGATCAGACAGCCGTGCGTGAGATGTGAGAATTTATTTCAGTTTTTTAAAAAGGACAGTTTAACTCTAGATAGCGCTTTGTAATACCCTCAGCGATTAGTATAAACTATCACAAAAAGCAAAAAGTAAAAGTTCTTCAAACCGTTAATACAAAAACTTAAAAAAAAAATCCTCGTAGTTAAAACAATAAACTGTTCAGTTAGCAGTCGATCTCGGACACAGCCGAGTTGCCACCACGGTCGGTTGCCCACGGTTGCCCATCACTGACCGGTAGCCAGGAAGCCAGTAACGGGGTAGAATACCCCACTTTTCATTACTAAGTACCTAAGTATTATTGCTTTTCGAAGTGAATTATTTACGTCGATTCTTTGACTGGTTTTACAGAAGTAGTTTTTAGGGTACCGTACCCAAAATGTTATTGAAAGAGACCATAAGCAGTATACCTATTATAGTTTCTAAGCATTGTTAAATAATGAAATAATTATATAGACACTACACGGCTATAGCCAAACTATGATCAAAGATACCTTACATGAATCAAGCCTGTTTGTTATATGGTTAATAATCCTGATTTCCAAGTGTTCGTGGATTCATTTTCTGTCCAAGATATATAATTTTGCCATGAGCACTATCATTTGTTCTAATTGGGTGTAATTTTACTGAAATTTATTGCTTCCCCACTGCCATCCACTGCTGATCGAAGGCCTCCTCAAAAAGCGATAAACAGATTTATATACAAGTATGTTTGTTTGTTTGTATACTTATCAGGTGTCTGGTTACCACAGTACAGACTCTACAGTTCAGTACAGTCTATTTCAGTCTACTTTTTATGAAGTGGAAGTGGGCCGGCCATGTCGAACCGATGGTCGATGTAGCCGAAGTGTACTAGAGTGGAGACCACGATTGGGCAAACGTAGTGTGGGGCGCCCTGCGGCACGACGGGCCGACGACTTGAAGAAGGTGGCTGGCAGCGGATGGATGCGAATTGCCCAAGACCGAGATGGTTGGCACTCCTTGGGGGAGACCTTCGGTCAGCAGTGGACAGCGATGGTTGATTTTTTTTTTTTTTTATACCACGACGGTGGCAAACAAGCATACGGCCCGCCTGATGGTAAGCGGTTACCGCAGCCTATGAACGCCTGCGGCACCAGGGGTTGATTTTTTACATAAAAACATTTTAGAAAAAATATCAGCCGTGGTTTACTACAAATATTTAACAAAAGTTATGTGATCATAACATAAGTTATACAATAATAATAACTACTTAAATATGAATTATACAACCAGTAGAGTGGCACTGTATGAGCAAGTTCTACGAAAACACAAATGAAGTATTATATATTGTTATGATACCCTACAATTTCCGGTGAAAACTTCTAATGTAGTATACGAGTGACCTAAGGAACAGTGTCTCTTTCTCTGCCCATCCCAAAAACTAGTTAAAACGTAACTAACCCATGGAGTGAGCTCAAAGTCATATGAATAGTTATACAGTCCCTTTTGTTTTTTGACATTTTTTTTATATCTTAAGAGCCTGCCAAAGTGACTCTACTCTGCCTGATGGAAAGCATGAATAGAATCGTGTGATTGTAAGATGCTTTTTCAAACTCCGCTTGGGGACGTAAAAGGTATGACAGTCATTGTGACAGTGTAAGGCTTACACGGTTACCACGATAACTGTCACCCCTGCATCAATTTGCCTCCGGTCTTCCTACGGCAATTTTTCTAGGCAACTTAATACACCAAGTGGCTATTTTTAGAACCATTGGTATTTGGCCTCTAACCAAATTAATTTACTAAGTCTTATGTATAAATATCAGAGACGAGGCAATTGATAGGCATGGGAAGTCCCAGGCTATCAGCCTCGATATGGCAAAAGCCTTTGAAAAGGGTGCGGCACCGTTCGCTTCTCTACAAACTTCCTGCATTCGGTATGCGCTTCAAACTCAGGAACTGGGTTGCCGTCTTCTTGCACCAGCGCCGCATCAGGGTTGCGACGGTGGAGCTTCTGATTCTCAGCAGATAAACGTTGGTGAACCTCAGGGCTCTGTCCTGTCGCCCATACTTTTTCTTCTGCATATCAATGACATGTTAGCCCTGGGCAGTATAATCGTACATTGCTACGCATATGAAAGCATAGTTCATGGACGATATTTTGGACACCCTACAACCAAGTTAGTAAACGTTGAGGGAAAACGATAGGAGCTTGCTATTGAGCTCAACCTGGTTTTGAACTGCATTTCTCGATGGAGTTATGAGAAAATGGTTCGCTCCCACGTGGAGTACCATTCTCACATGGCAATCCTCTATCGCCTTTATCATAGAGTGTTCTGACAAGTTTTACTAAAAACTGGCACTACATCATGTACTGGCCTTGGAAGCCACCGTTTTAGAGTGAAAGACATACGCTCTCGAACTAAACGGTTCGGCTTTTTCTTCCTGTACAAACCAGTTAAATCCTGGAACTCACTACCAGCGCACGTATTTCTCTGCCATTATGATCGTGGGTTCTTTAAGCATTGTGAAAAAGCATCGCACTTGGCCGCCATGGTGTGGGTTACCATACTGTATCGTCTGCATTGCAATACAATCGCAATGAGTACGGTGATCACAACTCTTGGCTTCTATTCATGCTTTCCGTCAGGCAGATTAGAATCACTTTGGGGAGGCACTAAAAAAATCTACATCTATCTACGACAGTGTTACTATATTTGACTGTCAATGACGACTTTGAGTCAGCTTATACGCAGCGCATAAAATTTTAATGGACGAACAATTGAATATGTAAATACGAACATACAAATTCAATTACAAAGAACACACGCAGTTTTTCTAAAAAGTGAAAATGTTTCTCGCTCCATTTCACATCACAAGAGGTGTTCGAACGCTCATGCATTGTGTTCTAAGGTGCGCATGAGTATGTGTTGTGCAAATTCAAATGTTAGCATAATTTGGACACGTTATGCAAAGAGTTTTTGTTGCTACGCTGACGGAGTTGTTTTTAAAAGGCTTTGTTATGATGTAGTCGACGTCATGCACGCTAAATTTACCAACTATGCAGTGAAGGCCTCTCCTCTAGTGAACAAACTAGTTTCACGGTTTTTGACTGATTCTATTTGTATACAAGAATCAAGTCAAGTGATCGAGACTGATAAACCAGAGAATCGAACCCTTGACCGGTTTGATTCCCACCAGTACGAATATTATCTCATGAGTTCGATCTTTAGTTCTGAGTCTTGATGTGCGTGTGTAATTTGTAAGTGTGTTTATCAGCAATGTGGTAACATAGGACACACTCTGCTTAGTGTGCGATCGTCTGTTCTCGGCCATGAGATGCGATGGGTTATTATTACTTATAAGCTTACAAAAATATATTGAACTCGTAGTACTCACAGCTTCTGATCAATGTCAATTCCAACACTAATCATCATGATAGTCTAGCGACCTTTTTCACTTACCGGCGTAGTAACTCACTAAGTTCATTGTACATTGCTCTGAGGAGACACTAGTATGAATTGTGTGATTATGATTGTCATTTTTTCATCAGGCACGAAGGTTTTATGCGTACGGTAAAGTCTCACTAAAGTCCGTGGTATAACTAAAGTAACATTACTAAAGATTAAAGGTTATTTACCACTAGGGTAGCAAATAATCAAACTCTTACAATGACTAGCGTTAAGCTTACCAAAATTTTCATCACCAGGGTTGTCACTTGCATTTTACTTAATATTTTGTTTTTTTTTATATCCTAGTCTGTTGCTTATAGAAGGAACATTAAAACTAATAATGATAATAATAGTGTGACATACTTACAGACGGGCGGTTGATTCCAGACGCTGAGTCTGCACTAAGGTAATTAGACTGCTGACAAACACGTTTCTATATTTCTAAATATTTACATATATATTAGTATTTTAAATCTGAACCGTTTGTTTGACTAAACACGCTAATCTTAGGAACTACAGGTCTGATTTGAAAATTTTTTTAGTGTTAGGTGGTCCAGTTATCGAAAAAGGCTAGATATCATTACGCTACGACCAACTGAAACAGAGTATGAATGAAAATTGTTGTAAAAACGAAGGCAATTATTCCCTTTAAGAACTTCCATAGCGTGTATTGCGTAAGCGGTTTAAGTGTCGCTAAAATAATATATAACAAATTATTTCTCTTTAAAAGTGCTAAAAAAGTCTGTGACAGCACATGTCTATCTTTGAAGGTTGGCTTACAAAAAACCTTTTTTTTTTGTTCCTGTTGTATAGGTCAGGTTGCACGGGTCAGCTAGTTGTAGATAAATTACAAAAACACCCAACACAAAACAAGTGATCGTACTTATCACACAATGATTTTTCCTCGTTGTAAATCGAAGTCACAATCTCTGGCTCACCTGGTAAGATCACTAACCCTTAGACCAACAAGCCCTTTTTATAACCCATTACTGTTAAATTCGGATTACTTAAACTTAAAATTCACAAAAAAAAAAATTGTGTGTGTCAGCTCCGACGCACGACTAGAGTTTACTCCTTAAGTACGATTGTCAAAACAGACGCAAAAAAAGCTTATTTAACTGAAATTAACTGAAAAAAGATTGATAGCGTATGAAAGGGTAAATTAACAAATTAATGAAAATATAATAACATATAGATATAGTCGCTTTGCAGCATATTTTATACACGTCTTAATACACTCACAACCAGTGCAGCGGCACCACAACCAGTGCATCCGCACCAAAAACGTAACGAGGTCATTCGTTCAGTAGATTTTAGTCCTCACATTTTTCTTATACCGGGCGCCTTATATCAAAAAACCGATTCTTAAGGAGTAAACTCCAAAAATTGTATAACTTTATCGGACAGTTAAAGAGTTCAAATTGTTCTGTAATATTAGTTTTATGTGAATGTAGCTCCCATATCTTCATAACATCACGATTATTCTGTGCTATATGAAGTCACAGACAATAACAAACGTCTTAGCACCAAACACTTAAAGAGAAAATGCAGTAAAATTCCTTCTGATAGTTTAACTTAGTTTTAGATAGTTTTTTAACAAAGGCATTAAAGTAAGATAGCTTTCCCGCTGGCGGATTTTGTTCAAGCACTCTCAAATATTCAGAAACTGCGAACTGAGTTACAAAGACTGGAGTATCTACTAAACAACACAGAGCATAGAATTGAAGGCTTATGGAAAAGTTATAAGAATGCAATGGTTTTTAGAAATCTATGATTAGCCGTGTGTTATGAGCTCTGGAGCGTGACACTACAGAGGTTTACCCAACCACGCAGTATATAAGTGATAAGGTTTTAAGCCACAAGTGCGAATACTGGACGTCTTAACCAGTTACCACTAACGGGTGTTTCTATAGCGTATGATATGATTGTCTTTTCCATGTTTTATTTCATATTTCATACTGGGATTGGTTTTAGTAAATAATGAGGTTTTATTGTCTTTTTCTAGCTTAACAATACCTCTCTGCAAGTATTTTGAGACAATACGACTATTGATAGACAGTTTTAGTACGAAGTGACAAATGACAGAAATGTGCCAAGGTATTTTCTGAACTTGAACATCATTGTTCCGAACTCCGTCAAAGCCTACAGGCGTATTGAAACTTTAAAATGGTAATGTTATTCAGAATCTTCGGCTTGTGCAGCGTGTGACAGAACCTCATTTCAATAAAAATAAAGTACAATTACAATATGAAAAACACTTTTCTTTTAGTAACAACGTGGACTTTAAGGGTTGTCCTCAGTTAAAATGTAAAAATAAATTCCTTTACACGTATGCATTTTTAACACATGTATCACCAGGAGCCTGTTAGAGTCCATTGTTGGAAATATGCTTAGAAAAGAGGTTTTGGCCTATTATGTCATGCTGGCCAGACTGGACATCAAATTCCCTTTTATCTAAGACACAATTAATTATTATTACATTCGCAATGAGTACGGTGACCACCACTATTGGATTCTATTCCTGTTTTGCATTATGCAGAGTACTCACTTCGGTAGGCCCAAAATAAAAATATTAATAATGTAATGTCTTATTGTTACGTGGCAACCCTGAGTTTAAACACATTGACAGTTACTGTCAGAGAACGCTATTTATAGCCAAGCAATTTTGAACTTTAAACTGTTGCAGTAAAGATGTTTACAACTTTAGTTAACAGCGTATTTAGCATACTAATAGCTGTTTTCGTATTTTGCGAAATTTAAATATTTACTTTGACTATTTGTAATTCAAGGTTTTTGTTGTAAATTCGTTTGTGAGTATTTTTTTTTGATGATGATAATTTAAATACATTGAACTCATTACAGATAATAGAGGAAATTGAAGCCTAGTCTCAAGTAAAGAGATAGATAACGCCACACAAACGCGCTTGGGACTATGGGCAAAAAAAAAGCAGTAAATAGGCATTAAGTCCGCTTATGTACATGAAGTGCATGATGCATGAATAAATAAATAAATGAACACAGCTTTAGAGTTGGAATCTAAATGTACACTGAACGCGACATGTCGCTGGCAAGTAAAATTATTCAAACAACCATTAGCATAGACAGGTGCAAGTCTAGGATCCAGTACAGGATGTACCAATTATATGGTGCAATTATCGAGCTCGTGGGCCCCAATAACATCGATTTCTTTGCAGAAATTGAGATATTTATTGAATGTTTAATATGTGTTATTAGGGATTTTTTTAGGACTTTCAATTTGAATAGGTATTTTTTAAAGATAATTTATTAGTAGAACAAGTCTGTTTTATTTTTTTTCTGTCTCATCGTTAATTTCTAAATATATTATTTTAATTATTTTTATTTGAATTTTGAGTTTTTACTTTATGGATGTAGTTTTTGTTGCGTAAACCCCGATTCCTTGGGAAATCCGGGATAAAAAGTAGTCTATATGTTGCCCAGTAACCTCTTCTATTTCCTAGTGAAAGTCTCATTAAAATATTTTCAACGATTCCAGAGATTAAACCAGACAAACAAACAAACAATAAAACATTTAAAAAGGTAGTTTATGTTTTAGTATCGGGTAAAGAGCTATAAGAACTTGACAAAATAAGTTTTTTTTAATCACAGACACACTGCAACTTTAATCATATACATTGATTAGACGGAGTAATCAAGCAGACGCGTCACTTGATGGTAAGTAACCAACAACGTTCATTGACAATGGAAACAGAAGTTCAACAGAATTAAGAACTTTGTAAGTATCTATGGTAGTAATCACTGACACACACCTAAGCAAACGTTTGCTTTACAAGTGTGTATATATGGTAAAAACGGAAGGGAATGCGCACGATTTCTGGTTAACCGTCATAAAGATCATTATCACACTTGTTCGACCAATACCTTAGTAGCGCTGTTGTTGATCGCCTTATCGGTCAACAACTGATTGCCGTGCCGTCCTAAATATTTAAATAGTGCAAATGGTAGACGTGTGTACTTGTAGCTTACGTTATGTTTACTTCTCACGTCTTTCATTTTGTGTTCTTCTATTTATTTAGATTTTAACTCCGACATTTCGTATTCACGATGTACGTTTTCAGTATCTTTAAAATTTGTTTTAGGCGAGAAAGTGAGGTGTTTTCGCAGTAATTAGATGTTGTACTAATGAAACGTAAGATAAAAAATCAGATACGCATGGTAGAGCTGTGGAAGTGTCGAATTTTTAACCATAAACCATTATCGACAAGTTTTCACAATAACATTTTAATTAACGCTTTCGAGGTGAGGTTTAATTAATTACCATTTTAGAATTGTTTAATGATAACATGACCTTGTCTTGTGCCTTGACTTTTCAATTACTTGAACAGAATGGTGTTGACAATGATTTTCTCTATTATACTTACAAATATACGGACTGCACGGTTGGTCTAGTGGTTTAAGCGGTGACCTGGATGTAGTAATAACAGCTGTTCCCGGATCCCTCCTATGTCAGGCGCAGAGTGGCACACCGTGTGGTTTTAGTCGGTCCGATGCCGACACACCACCCCGCCGTAAACCCCGGGTGACGGCTCGAGGGGGTTTCCACACGTTAAAAAAAAGAAAAAAAAAGTGGTTTAAGCGGTCGCCACGCCGCTCTCTACTGTGCTGAGTGTTGTGAGTTCAAACCCCACATAAGACAGACAGACTCAGAATAACAATTTGTGCTTCTGAGTTCTTTGTGTCGATTTCTTGTATATTTGTAAAGTCCCCCGCAACACAGGATTTATTGCTAGTGTGAGCATTGTGATTAATAAAAACAAAAATAAACATGTTAATAAATAAATAACTAATTGGACATTTAAAAAACGCATAAGCTTCAAACCAAGCATAGCTTATACGATGACAGCTGGATTGAGTGATAGAATACTTAAATACTTTTTTTTGTAAATATACATATATACAGGTACATATTTTACATAGAAAATATTGAAACTCCGAAATAAATATTTGTAGATCATACAAATATTTGGTCCGATTCGGACATCGAGCCCGAAATCTCATAAACAGCAGTCGCATACGCTACACATGTGCCACCGACGTAGTCATATATTGCATGAAGTAGACATAGTGCCATAGACATTATATTTATTTATTTACACTTTATGCACTTTGTACATCGGCGGACTTAATGCCCAAGGCATTCTCTTCCAGTCAACCTTAGGGTGGTTTAGAAATATTGTAAGGGAGGTGCACAGAGGTTATATTGACAATTAAAATATACGATACATGAGTGCGTATACATACATGAACACATACAATTTTTTCATTCATTTCAACTTTTGGGTGATACTTTGAGCAGCAGGTGTGTAATTGGAGCAAATGCAACACTACTTTTGTTAGGCCTACAACTTTATTTAAAAACAGTCTAAATTGCGAATATACGCACAAAAGTATAAACGCAAAAGATTTCCTAAAATCCTAGGTACCACAAAACCTTGACTCAACACAATCTCAAGGCAACTTGCTAAAACAAAATTCTATAAATACCAAGTAAATCCCTTCCAACAATCGCGATTACGTAAGTTTTAATTTTAATTTATCGATGACTTTCAAGCTATAGATTGTTGGTATCGTTCAACCGGAACACGGCTCTTGATTCGCATAAACTAATAAAAACTAGAATTGAGTATTGTACGTATAATTACTAAGCACTGTTTTGGTTCCTATATCAGTTAAAAATACCCTTACGCCTTTACCTAAAAATATAAACAGAAGTGTATCAACCAATTATTTAAATCCACTTATGTAATATGACAAGCCTATTGCCATTAACTGGGAACTTCAAACGGCTTTGTGTTTGAGTTCATTTCACATCCACTCGATCGTCGTGGTGACCTCTTTCGGCATTGTGATTATCCCAAACTGAAGTCTATACCAAACGCAACACCAAATGTGCTCACTATCGAAAGAGCTGATGAAAAATAAATTCACACTAGAACTTTAGAAGTTTTCGGTTGATAGCAATAGCCTTGCCATTTTACGTAAGTGAATTTAAAATTATAGGCGTCACAATGTGTGCGATTAATACGCCTCTGCTTATATCTTCCGATAAAGGCGTAGCGGTATATTTACCCGTGGAAAAGACATGCTTCAGCACAAATATGCCTGCTTTCCGGCATAAATCGATAGTGGCAGTAAATATGCCTTTTAAAAGATATACCGAACACTAAGTGGACCTGCTATTACGAGAAAAAAGGCATTTAATAAAGATATTTTTTATCAAACAACGGAAGTCACAGATAAGAGTATAATTACTTCGCAACAATACTGGCAAGTATGCGGTGACACTTATCGTCAGTAAAAAGCCTTCTTCCTCTTGGTATATATATATTTTTTATATTAAGAATCCGCCGAAGTGACTCTACTCTGCTTGATGGAAAGCATGAATAAAAACCAAGAGTTGTGATCACCATACTCTTTGCAAGTGCAGACAATGCAGAATGGTGACCCACACTATGGCGGCCTAGTGAGATGCTTTTTTACGCCCCGCTTGGGGACATAAAAAGCATTACAGTCATCGTGGCAGTGCGAGGCTCACACAGTTACCACGATTACTGTCACACCTGCATCAATGGGCATCCGGTCTCACACTCACTAACGAAACACGACAGCACGGATACTGTCGCTTTAAGCTGGTCTTCTGTGAGAGGGTAGTATTAACCTGGTCGAGTCGGCCCATTCAAGCTGAAATCAGCGTAGCTCTACTACCTACAATCATCATCATGTTCTTTCTATTCTTCTTTTTTCTCCACTGAGAGGTCGTCAGAACGAGTTTTGGCTGATTGTTTTAGTAGCTGGTCGCCCACCTGACATCAAACTTCCCAGCAATAATCGTTTCGTCTAGAAAAGTATCAACTTTCTATTCACCTAAAGAACCAAACAAACACTTCGTAAATTATTGATTTATGCATAGCAGAATGTATCTTTGACCTATTTAGATCCCTGATATTCGCTTATCAGCAATGCGTATATCAGCTGATAAGAGATTAACGATGTTACACAGATCGAGTATTTTACTGGTGTTCTGGTGTTTGTGTCGCAGGGCTGATCAAATAAACTTGTTATGGGACCTGTCTCTCAACCTGTATTTAGGTTATCATGGTCAAAGTTATAAGGACTTGAAGTTGGGCAATTATTTGCTAATGTCACATATCAACAATTGAAGATGATTCGAGATGATAAAGAGATATTTTAAAGTACAACATTATGGTCAATGTTTATTTATAATGTGTAACCTTAACGACTTATTGCGTAAACTAACAAGTTTATTAATAGAGGCTTTGATCATAACATGACTTAAGAGATTAACTTAACAGAAATTACACTTGAATTAAAAAAAAATGCGTAGATAGATTTAGTGGATTCCATTTTTTTAGTAACAGAAGAAGAAAAATGGATGTGTTGTGACCTTCTGAATGTTTAGGTTGAAAAGTACAGTGCGTATGTGAACTAAATTTCACGCTATCAAGCTTTATTACTGCTTCAAGAATGGTCACGATTATTTACCTATTTAGACTGAGATAGAGAAATGGATACCTTTTATGCGGTGTAAAAATATTGCCACCAGAACATTAATGCGCATAAAGCCGACGTTTAAGGCTTCCTATTTATACTATTTAACTTTCAGTAAATCCCCTCAAAAATATAATGAACGAGGTGTAATTACACTTGTATTCAAAGAAGATATAAAAAAGCGCTAAAGCCTACATTATTCCGGCGAAAATAAGAAAAGGTGCTTACGAGAAGGTTCTTTCATAAATATGAATTGCTTTAGAAATGAAAATACTTTCATTTTTAATATGAGAGTCACGCCGACGTACTTATAAAAGTTAATCATTATTTTAGAAAAAGTTGACTTTGAATAATATTTTCATTTCTTTTCTCAAAAGGTGACATTTCTTTGTTGAGTGTGTTTATTAAAAACTAGCTTTTGTTTGCAGTTTCCATAAATCTTACGAGATTAACAGGTCTAGGATCAGATTCGCATTAATACAAAATACCAAGGAATCTCTTTGGCAGATAAGGCATATTTTTTTTAACAAAATCACTTCTGCCATCAAGAAAGAGGTTGTATACAAGACTTTTTAGTGCAACTATCCATTCATAAACCTTATTTCTCTTGTCATAAACATTTATTAAACAAAGAGGTACATAAGTAGTCGTTCTCGAGAAATGCGCTAACGTACAGCGTTCAAATTTTATTTGTTTTGTGCACTTAAAGATTCAGAATATTCCCTATCTTCGTTACATTGTTGCCTAAGGGGGTTGTAGCCTTTTTACTAGTTTGCTAGCCAGCGTGATTACAGCCCACCCTCGGGGAACCAAACGCGGATACTCTTTCCACAAAATGTAATCGGGCGAGCAATTTAATAAATGGTTCATTTACAACCCTTCGTGTGCTGATTGAAGAATACAAAGTAGTGAAGTAAAAAAGTTTATGTAGCGTAGCCTAAGGTTCGAGATTTTTGATAGTGTTATTACATTGAGGATACTGAATAAACCTCTTTGTAACTGACTGCAATGAGAATGTGATGCTTTCGTCTGAATATTAAACAATGTTTTACCATTTTAGTATATGATGTATTTGTGATTTCTATACGCTGAACCTACAAGTCAGACCATTTGACAGTATATTTTTATTTGGATTATCTTTACGTTGCAACAAAACAATGGATAACAACAGCCATTTACAGTCCACTACTGGACATAAGCCTCTCCTTGGCAAGGAGGTTTTGGCCTACTATACCATGCTGGCCAGACGGGTTGAAATAAAGTTTGTTTCAAGTTTTCCTTCTCTTTGTAATGATGTTGTCTTGCATATTTGGTTTCCTTAGTCGCTTTTTACGACACCCACGGGATGAATAGGGGTGGTAACACTATGTATTCTTAATCCGTCATTCCACCAACAATGGATAACGAAAAC
Organism: Hypercompe scribonia; assembly: GCA_949316085.1. Classification (NCBI taxonomy): domain Eukaryota; kingdom Metazoa; phylum Arthropoda; class Insecta; order Lepidoptera; family Erebidae; genus Hypercompe; species Hypercompe scribonia. Next base: position 3,723,010 of record OX438972.1, on the reverse strand, counting down.
TTATTTTTACTTTTAGTAATTAAGCATTGAGAGAAACGATATAGTACTGTTGGCGATGTAGCATGAACAATGTAGACTCAAAAAGAGAGCTTCCGTGCAGCTAGAGCAGTTGTAAGAGATCGTAAACTGCGATAATACTGCCCCTTGTATACATTAAGATTGTGCAAAATGTTTTTTGGTGTGCGATAAGCAGTACTTGTCTATTTTAAAGAAAATAGTAGGTAGCAGATGGATGAGGACAGTTCAAGCCCGGGATGGTTACGTTGCTTGGTAGAGACCTTCGTTCAGCACTGGACGGTAATACGCTGATGATGATCAGTCTATGTATATATATCCTTCTTAAGTACTTGATTTGTTATTCAACAGTATAGCTATGACAGTTGTTTCTCACTCCTTACATTCAACTCAATATAACTCATTTGTTTTGCTTACGACGTTCGTAGAATAGCCGTGATGTCACCTTTTCTATGTTCATACTTGACATGATGTTAAGTAGCCATGAACCATCAATGTCAGGATTATACAAATTTGTTATGTAAATATGATTTTAGTTTGCAAGGTGGGTGTTCAGTAATTATTAAAGTCAATGTAAAGAGTGTTATTTAACAACATCGTTGTATACAGATATGTGTGGCGTGAAGTTGTGTTATCATTTTCTGTTCCATAAAAAGGTCATTACATTTTATTTTTTTTTTTTTTAACGTGTGGAAACCCCCTCGGGCCGTCACCCCACCGAGGTTTACGGCGGAGTGGTGTGTCGGCATCGGACCGACTAAAACCACACGGTGTGCCATTTTGCGCCTGATATAGAAGGGATCCGGGAACAGCTGCTATTACGACATCTAGATCCCTCTTAGCGTTATATTTTCCTTAGATCAGCCTATTGCCTACTTGTACATAACTTTACAAGCGTTAAAATTAGTATTGTAAGAGCGTTGTCATCGGGTAATTAGTGTTGGGAGTTATTTAATATTTGGCGATTTAATGTACTCGTAATTGGGTTTAATAAAATATGACAATACAGTTCTGTTTTTGTTTGCACACACAATTGTCGCGCCATTGGAGTAACAATTGTATATTTGTAAATAATTATGGTGTACAGACAGAGATAGTAACACAAAAAGAATAGTCAACAAATGTGATAGAGTCCTGGCAAACGCACCATCGAGCGAGCTAGTGAAGACTGGTCGGGCATACATCACCTGTGACGCCGAATTTCCGGGAAACAAGCTCCAATTAGGCCCCTGATTGGTCGCTGACGGCACTCACTGTCACGGTCACCGTCTCCCCCGGACAAATCCAGTGGATGATTTGATGACAACACATCAGCTCGCAAGAGGACTGTACGACGACGGTCGTGCACATTAAGGACAAGTAGGTTGTTGCAGTCCTCCTCGTCCGTCATGCTGGCTTGCAGTCCAAGCTGATTGCCAAGATTGTGGCTATCATCCTGCAAGACAGACGTTTTCAAGTGGCGATCGAAAGCACCCTATCCACAGAACGACTCATCTGTGCGGGGTGCTACAGGAAAGTTGCCTTTCGTCAATAGCACATTGCACACTCTTGGTAGACAGATCACATCCGTGATGAATAAAAAATATGTTAACAAGACAAGTAATCTAGTAGGAATACTCATTATACAATTAATAAAAATCATTCGTTATAATACTGATAATTTTTCATCAAATCAAACCTCTTATCGAATAACAAATCAGTAATTTGTACCTACAATTATTTTTATTCGCGCCAAGAACAAAAACACAAAAAACAGTTGATTCACAGAATATAAAGGGGATAATATGCGATGCAGGGTTACCACCCAACGTGCACTACACTCAATAACATAAGGCTGTAAGCATTACAAATAGAGGGCCAATTTCCAATTAAAATCACTGCAGGTGGTCTGCGCCAGAGGGCAGCACTAGAAAAATAGATTGGTTCGGTCCCCGAGACCGCGGTGAGTTGAAAAATAAAAAAAAAGTTAATAACGTTGTCAAATTAGGAATTTCTTGTAATTAGTTAATGTTTTCGTTGTTTTGGTGTTGTTTTAGAAACCTTTAGGAGAACGTAACGTTGGTAATAGAGATTTTATCTACCTTAATAAATTATGAAGTAGGAACTTGGAAAGTTTCATATCGTTATTTTGGTAGTATTAAATATGTACGTAAAATTATTTTCAAATTGTGTTAGAGGCGAATAAAGTTTATGTTTTCTTGGTATATCAAATTGTTTATGAAGGATCTTGAGTCTTGAGGCAACTGTCAGTTCGAATCGGAGGGTACTGTGTTCCCTGTGTGAAAGGTTACCTAGGAAGGAAGTTCTTCATATAGGTACACGTGTTATCATGGGAAGCAGACCTGGACCTAATAGGTCTCGTTAATTAAATAAACTTCGTAATACCATATCGTTAAGACCAGACTTGTTTAACACGCCTGGTCTTAAAAATGTACAAATTAAAAATGTATTCCAGCCTAGCCTGCTTGCCCTCTTGCTTAAATTGCCCAATCGATATTACCTTGCCTACCACTACCGTTCACACACTTTTCTATTTAAGTTGCCAATATATTGTCGATTGCCAATCCTCAATATCTATTGCGTAAGTGGTATAAAAAATATGCTTATATTTAGAAATTAATGCGTTTAATACGTCTCAATTTGTTTTATATTGTTTGTTTTAAAAATGCAACGCCAGCATTAGGAATATATCCTGTGTCGCGGGAGACTTTACAAGGATACACGAAACAGACATAAAGAACACCCACACTCAGAACAACAATCTGAGATTCACACAAAGTGTTGTACCATGTGAAGTTTGAACTCACTACACTCAGCGTAGTAGAGACCGGTGTGGCGACCGCTTAAACCGATTTACACCAAGTGTGTCCCATGTAATCATGTGTAATACTATACTCCTAATGTATGAAAGCTACAACTGAATTCAAATCTCGAATACAGTACTAAAGATACTAAAATTAAAATCATCATTTTCAGTAAAAAAACTAATACAAAATTTTACTATGTACCCTTTCAGAGATAAAATGTACGCAACGAACCGACATCTGCTCACAGAACCACAAGTGTCATTGTGAGCTCACACACCGTGATAATAAGCCAAGTCGACCTTTAAAACTGCATTAAATTTATAATTTATATTAAGCCATGGAATTTTTTACGTACGTCGATAAATGTGCACTTACATTAGAAATTTTATTTTTATTTGCACTTTAATGAAATGGTAGAATGGCGGACTTAATGCTCCAGGCATTTTCTACCATTGTACCTTACATTACTTATCTTAGTCTATCGTGCACTATATTTAAGTAGCAAAAAGGACTAAATGATTTGTAAGAAACACGGGTCTCCTTGCTTATAAGAGAAATTACAAGATATATCTATATTATATATCTATACATATATAAGCCAGGATATATTAAAAAAAAGGAGATCGCCATTATAATAAAAAATCTTAAGGCGTATTCATATTTATTGAAGTCTATGGTAATTGTACGCGTAACTTCGTTTGGACACATTTTGGTTTGGACAGTTTGGAGTCATGTTTTTCCTGCATAAATCTCGATCCCATGGAAAATCTGGGATAAAAAGTAGCTTATATGTTACACAGTAATCTCCTCTATGTAATAGCGAAACTCGTATTAAAATCGGTTCAGCAGTTATAGAGATTTGGCCGCACATACAAAAATTTAAAAAAGGTATTATAAGTATATGGTAAAGGGCTATAAGGCCTTGAGGAGACACAGTCTTTTTTAAATTACCAACAGACACTTTAATATTATTTGTATATTATGTATTAATGTGTTTGAGTTTGGAAACCCGCAGTAGTTTGGACCTGATTGCAGATGGAGGCTCTTTCTTAAGGAGTCAATCGTCGTGCAACGACCATGTCAAGTGTGATACCAATTGTCAATCAATGCGATAACATCACAGAAACTTGTTATTATCAATTTTTATATACATAAATATATTTCGGATATCGGACACACAACGCCATCTAGTCCCAAACTAAGCAGAGCTTGTTCTATGGGTACTAGACAACTGATATAAATAAATGTATACCTACTTTTTTTTGTAAATACATTTATATAAACATAGAAAACACTTAAACTCCGAAACAAATATTTGCAGGTCATAGAAACATTTAGTACTTCCCGAGAATCGAAGCTGAGATCTCGAACACAGCAGTCGCATACGCAATCACTGCGCCACTGAGGCATGGTTAGATAAGCATCCCAATGTTGTGACTGTATATATTACATCTAAATTGATTTAAGTATAAAAACAATTTTTTTTAATAGAATTTGAATCTATCCTCTAAACGTTCTAAACGATGAGATTTTTCCACTAAACTTAAACCCGTATTATACTAGAGAGATTGTATACTTCTCGCTTTCAACCAAAAAATAAAAATAAAACCATTATTCTTTGAGTTGAACAGTACTATTGTTACCATTATACATTTCAGAACAGCTGCCGAAGGTTGTACATAGTCACAACCTAAAATAACCACCAATACATCGAAGTCTTTGAATAAGGTCAATTGTTTAACATTCATTATTGTGCGTTGAACCAGACATTAGATCAAAATAAATTTAAGTACCGTGGCGCCAAACGTGTTATCAATGGCGTGACGTGTGATAACAAGTCGATAAGAGGCTAGATTTCTGTGAACATCCTACATTACCACCCACGCTATACATATAGTTATTAGAATTTCACTTTCTAGCTACAAAAGAATGCTTTATTAGAGCAAATAAACAATTAACCACTATCTACTTAAATTAAAAATTTCTACGTAAGCAAAGAAACAATTAAAGTTATTATGTTTTAGGGTTCTTTAGATCAGAAGGAGTAACGAAACCTCTAAATTATTTTCACTCATTCTCATTTCAGAATTATTTTCAGGAGGTGCGTCTACACATAGTGTTAACTAATACGAAATACAGAATTATACTAGGTCTTTACATATGAAATCGATGTTTATTATGAAATAAGTTACAAATATACATTTTTCTACGTATTTTCTTTTCTGACAGGGGTGCAAGCGTACGTTCTTGCACTGCCCTCTAGGCGCCCATGAGCCTCTGTAACGTCAATTCTTTCCTTGCTTTCACCGACTGATTGAGGTTAAAGGAAGCCAAGCCTCTCCCTCGAACTCGTGAAGGATTTAAACGACGGCAACACACTTCTAACTATGGGTCGGTAGGTGTGTCCGGTAGTGACTTACCCTCAGATGACTCGTTAACTCTGATGGACACCTCAAGAGTACATCCATGATGTAAGTATTGTCTAACACCGTGGTCATGGTATCATCTACGCAAGTTTGTAGGGAACCCTCAGTGCGCGGGCGAAATCACACTTGACCAATTTTAATGTTTACGTTGAGATGCTTCAAATTAATGACGGGTATGAATCGCTGTTGTTACACTAAATTATTTCTTTGCGTAATAAAGATTAGCCATCTTAGTTTAATTATCAGTAGGTAGAAAACTCAACACAATAGTTTTCTATTCGGTTATATAATAATATATGTGATTGCTGAGTACATTATGTTAGTAAGTTGGGGTCCGACAAGGACCCTTTTGCAAAAAGCATAGCGTTCTGTCGTCTAAAGCGCACAGTGTATGTCGCCAGATTTGCCAGCACCGAGGTTTACCGCTACGTGTATGTCCTCCGGTGTAGGCAAACCTGTAAGGTACACCCTACCGTGTATGGTACCTCTAGTATTTTGAAGTCGGCTCTAGAACCACTATAGAATCACTATTAAGAAATTCTTAAGTTACCTTTCACCGACTGTGTGTGTTCCCCCTAATACTGAGGAGTAAGAAACTTAAAAGATGGCATTGCACTTGCTACACTTTAGCAGGGTCCATTTTTTTTTTCAAAACATGAATAGAATTCAAGAGTTGTGGTTCCCATACTCATTGTAGATGCAGACATGGTGACCTACACTATGGCGGTCTATTGAGATGCTTTTTCACGCCCCGCTTGGGAACGTAAATAACGGTCATCGTGGCAGTGTAAGGTTCACACAGTTACCACAATAACTGTCACCCCTGCATCAATGGGTCTCTGGTCTCGAACTCACTAGCAAAACACGACAGCGCTGTCGCTTTAGGTTGGTCTTCTGTAGGAGGGTAGTACTGCTCCGGTTGAGCCGGCCCGTTCGTGCTGAAATTAGCGTGGCTCTACTACCTAATATGTGTTCTATGGGTGTCCTAGGTCCGTCCGAATGGCGTGACGTCCTAATGAATGTCCAAAATAACGAAAAAAGAACGTAAAGTAGTTTTGTCGGTAAATAACTTAATCAATTGAGGGCAAATTATTTTTAATGAACTTATTGAACAGATTTCAAGTGAATTGCAGTTTATCAATGTATTTTGATATGATTGTACCTACGTATTAAGATATAATAACAACAAAAATGCAATTGTGTCCGATTATGGAAGGTTATCGTCATAAGAATAAATATTTTTAATTATTTTGTATTTGTAGCTGAGGATAAAATTTTGCCGGCTATGTACACTATACTACATAAATGATTCGCTCAGCTTTTTCTAGCAATACCTATAAGAGACAAGTGCGAATGGGAGAAAGGAAGGTTGACCTTCGGCAGCCTTACTCACTCTAATCCTATCTAAACGATTAAAATGCGAAGAAGGTAGGCTGTAAAACATAGCAATTTAAACCCCTTACAACACACTGCGCTGGTCCCAAATAAAGTGAGAAAATTATAGCAAAATGATGTCAAGCGTAAGGCTTTAAATATTTATAAGTCCATATATTATGACATGATCACTATTAAAAATACTATATCATTACAATACACTATGAAGTACTCTTATAGATAACAACGTATTGATTATCGATATAACATGACTGTACGAGTAATAATACTCTCTGTAATATTCCTGTGACAAAACACATGCCACACAACACATCAGCTGTTGAGTTTTTCTATTTTTCAATGTATGAATTTATTAGAAATCATATTTCTAATAAATTCATACATTGGATGTGACCAAGAATTGAATTGTTTTAACAATTTCTTATAAAATTTTAATAAAAAATATATATTATTAATATGAATTGAAATAATTAATATACATATGGATAAAGCAAAAAGAAGATTTGTGAGTTCCCTTTTACTTTGCTTTTTAATACTGCTCATGTGACTCGGAGAGCATGTTAGGCAGTCGGTCCTAGTCATGAACACCTGTGGTAATTGTTGTTGCGAAGTCAGTGCCCTAAATATACTGACAATTAGCTCAACTTTCGAATTCAGTTTGCCTTCAGGGTTGCAGTCGCTCCGTGTAAACAGATATTTAGGTGAACGCGGAACTAGTAACGAATCCCAAACAATATTGGGAATAATAAAGGCTAAAAAGATGACTTATGTTTGTGTGTATCCCTAGGGCATCATAAACCAGAAACACCTGGATTTAGTTTGATTATAATGTGGTAATAATTTATAGTAACTAGAGTAGCTGACATCGCACGGAGAATCAGTATGCTGAAGTGGAAGTGGGCCGGCCATGTCTCCAGACGAACGTCGCTGGAGCCGAAGTGTACTAGAGTGGATACCACGATTGGGCAAACGTAGTGTAAGACGCCCTGCGACGCGATGGGCCGACGACTTGAAGAAGGTGGCTGGCAGCGGATGGATGCGAATTGCCCAAGATCGGGATGGTTGGCGTTCCTTGGGGGAGACTTTCGTTCAGCAGTGGACGGGAATAGGATGATTGATGAGTAATATAAGAAAGTTTTTTTCAAGTTTACGATTATCAGTTTGAATCGAGAATTTTATAAAAGGTACCTACATAAATATATGTTATGATAACTGTTAATACAATATTTAAATAGGTGATCTACCTACATGTACATCGTGCAATTAGGTCACATTAATACGTTTACTTTAATATGTTCACTTAATTTCAATTCCTGAAATAAATTTATAATCGTGTTTTAATCCATTACTGAACAAGTGCCAAAGCACTTGTTCAGTAATGGATTAAAACACGAGGTTGTGTTGAACAGAGGTTGTGTCACACACAGCCCCTCCCAAAGGAGGGGCTGTGTGTGACACAACCTCTAATGTATATAACATGACGTTAATAGCCGTATAGGGAATTAGACAAATTAAAAATGGTGACCTTTAGCTGAACGACGTAACTGCTAGTATTATGTTTAAATTTTGATGTTTAAACACATATGATCAACAGCCTTTACAGACATAGGCCTCTACTTAGCAAGAAGGTTTTGGCCTACTATACCACGATGGTCAGACGGGTTGGAACAGAGTTTTGTTCCAAGTTTTCCTTCTCTTTGTAATAATGTTGTTTTGAATACTTTGTTCCCTTAGTCGCCTTTAACGACACCTACGGGATGAATAGTGGTGGTAACACTACGTATTCTTAATCCTTCACCACACGGACGTAATGTAAACGCATATAGTGGGTTAAAATCTTGTTTACAAATGAATTATAAACATTTTTACTTTGGTAACAACGAACGAAATGTATGTGGATTTAAAATGGAGCCATGTGAAACATCCGTTCTGCAAAACAACATTTTTTAAGAGTGTCTTTGAAGGCTGGTGTTAATTTTGTTGTTTGAAAAGTCTCTAAACTAAACTAAACTAAACTAAAAATCTCTAAAAATTCGTTTTGTCTTGTTACACGTCGTTCTAAATGACAAAAATCGACTAAGATTAGATACTTTACACTAAAAATAGACGTTACTTTACTAAAATAAAAGAAAAGAAGACAGTTTTAGTTTAATTTTAATATAATGACGCAACTAGTGAACTAGCTAGCATCTAGATTGTATTTTCAAACATTATTACAAGTACCGTTAGTTATGTAAACTCAAATCTATTACAAAGTTTTTTAGCTATGAATTATTTTTTATCACTACGTGTAAGCAATCAAAGCCTCTCTATAAATTTTATGCGAATTTACTGAATAGATTAATAAATGAGAATCTCTCGTGAAAGACTGCAGTAAAACCAGGACCTCAGAGTAACCTGGTGTTAAGTAATTCTTCGTTGACTTTCACCGCGTGAGTGAAGTTCCCGGAGTCTAAACCTTTTCTCTCCGATTCCAGGGGTTTTTTTTATGTTAGGAGCCTGCCAAAGTGACTCTACTCTGCATGATGGAAAGCATGGATAGAATCCAAGAGTTCTGGTCACCATACTCATTGGAAATGCATACAATGTAGTATGGTGACTCACACTATGGCGGCCTTGTGAGATGCTTTTTCACACCCCGCTTCGGGACGTAAAAGGCATGACAGTCATCGTGACAGTGTAAGGCTTACACAGTTACCACGATAACTGTCACCCCTGCATCATTGGGCCTCCGGTCCTCCGGCCTCCGGGTGAGACAAAGCAGCAATGTTCTTTTAAGCCTTGAGTTGCTGGTAAATATAGGCGGCTGCAGACACATACCATCAGGTAAGCAAATTAAAAAAAAAAATATTTTGTTTATTTTAAAAATTAAAAACGTGTAATAAAAAAGGATTTAATGTTCAATCATACATAGAAGAATTCTTAATGTATTTATAACTCTATATGCAATCTGGTATGTGTCTAATTTGCTCATTTTTTTTTGGTATTTTAGCACGGTGTTGAACTTGACACTCAGATAATGACTGACTCAGCCACCAACAAAAACTGCACTTAGTAACGGTATGACGTATTTGTTTATATAATCCTGATATTATATTCCATGTGTATGCAGAACAAAAATTATATATAACACTAAGGAGTTTATTGTTGCTCAAAAGTCCTAAAACTCGTGGCAGGAAATCTGATAATGTTTTTTGCGTTATTATACTGATTGTGTAATCACAGAGAACAGCTGGAAAATTATCACTTCATAAGACATCAACAGCCTTTAACAGTCCACTGCTGGACATAGTCCTCTCTTAAAAAGGAGGTTTTGGCCTTGTATACCACGGCGGCCATTTTTATTACGGTGCTGTTGTCCTATGTAGTTAACTACCTAGTCGTCTCTTACGACACCTGGGGAGGAATGACTAGAGGTGGTGATACTCTGTATTCTTAATCTGTCACCACACGGAGAAATTTACAAGACTAGTGTATTTAATTTAAATGCTTAGGCTTACAGGTTTTCGTTTGTATTATCAATTCAAAGGGCTTACACGAATTGTTGAGCCCTTGACTGCACGGTTGGTCTAGTGGTTTAAGCGGTTGACCTGGATGTCGTAATAACAGCTATTCCCGGATCCCTCCTATGTCAGGCGCAGAGTGACACACCATGTAGTTTTAGTCGGTTCCATTCCGACACACCACCCCGCGTAAACCCCGGTGGGGTAACGGCCCGAGGGGGTTTCCGCACGTTAAAAAAAAAAAGGGGTTTAAGCGGTCGCCACGCCGCTCTCTACTGTGCTGAGTGCTGTGAGATCAAACCTCACATGGGACAACACTTTGTGTGATCCATAAATTGTTGTTCTGAGTCTGGATGTTCTTTGTGTCCGTTTCTTGTATGTTTGTAAAGTCATTCGCGACACAGGATTTATTCCTATTGCGGGCGCTGTCTTTTTTAAAAAGAAAAAAAATGGTTGAGCCCAAACTAGACAGCCCGTAACAAGGTAACCAGATTGCTGATCAACATACTAAAATGTATATTTCTAAATACATACATTTTATACATAAATTATTTACATCCAGACACGATCGTGTTACTCACAAAATTTTTTGCTCTGGATGGAGTTCGGACCCACGATTTCTGGTTTAGTAGTAACTGTCACTAGACATTAGTCTGGTGATTAGTGACCTTAACTAGACATAGTTCGTGTTTTTTTTAAAATATCGACTGAAGCGGGTAGATTAGCAAAATATCAATTCAGCATATAAAGGTAGATGATAGCAGAACTTTAATTATTTATTATAGTTAGCAAGGTGTGCTTGTATTCTTATTCACTAGATATAAGTATGAAGATGTTATCCTAGCCCATTTCGGCTACAGCAGTGGTGGTCAGTTGCAACGGAGACAACTACGTAGGAGACATTATAGTGTACAAGTGTATGGAGACACAGATGCACTTTTTGTTCCCTCACTCTCACATGGAATGGGACGGCTAGCCGACACGTTCAGGTGTCTTTGAGGCACAAGGGTTAAGACCCCGAATTCCAAACTCTAAGCTGTTATTAAGCATTTTTATAATAAAAAAACTCAATAACACGTTTTTGCCTCAACGTGGATATCGAACCCGACACTCTTGATCGACAGTCGCATACGCTAACCGCAGAACCAACAAGACAGTATAGGAGTATAATGTTATTGCAAATATAATATGACCCCAACGATAAGAATATACCAAAAGGAGTTCGTTCCCACGCTTCTGGAGAAAGAGTATTTACCAAATAGATTAAGGTTCTTTAGAATTTCACAATAAAACGTATTGAGCGAGAACGCCACCTTTCAATTTAAAAATATACTAATTATTATTTAGTTTTCGTCTACTTTTTCCATTGAATAGTCAAGTGGAGTGTCACAAACACATGAGTTTGTCACTGTGCCAAAACTAGTCCCAATTTAGGTACAAAAAAATGTTTTAAAGAGCGTACACTGTAAGGTGAATGATTTTAAATTATTTCAAACTGAAAATTTTCTCTGGCAGTTTTGAAACGATTAGAACTTTAAGATCAATACAGTATAGTAAGTGTTTGATCGTGTGTAAAATAGATAAATTCCCATATTTATTGATATATTGGTAAGTGTCAAGTCAAACTGGGCCTTCTTTTTCTTCAGCCTAGCCAGGCAGTTAGTACTTAATTTCTATTAAAACATTACTTAAAAGTAAAAATTTAGTACCTGTACCATCCATCAGTAAAGAAATATCAAGTTGCATAATAGTGTATTGTTGAAGGAAGTACTTTGCGCACAAAATCTTCACAAAACTCAACAATCTTACCTTTTAGGTTTCCACCGCTTCATAAACACGCCAAACATTGTTTTATCCAAACCACGAAGCAATAACAATCACTACACAGTAGCTTACAACTTTACTGATAACAAGTCAACGACTTCCTCTCGATAAACAACCACAAAATAATTGCACTACACGATAAGATAAACAACCAAACGCGTCTGACCTAGACACACTGACAGAGAACACTGTCCCAGTTTGGGAACATCTCCAAATCGATATTATTCCCTTACTACATGTAGTCCATTACGCAATACGACACTCATCCATAGAAGCTCATACAGACATTTGTTTATAAATGAAACATCGATAGCATTCAATTTATGAATGCATAAACAATTCGCACGACGCTTCCGCGAGTCGGTCTTGCCGCAACTGAGTGACTGAGTCACTAAGTTTGACTTGGCGACCGGTTCGCATAGACTACGCGTCAGGTGCGGTCGATCAGCTGCTCGACGATCGTCGCCATCTTGTATTATATTCTGGCGCCATCTCACGGTGACCTTTTAAACTTTCTAATTATTGGTAATTACTATTTCGTTACGTTCGTATCTATGTAATTAATTATTTCGAGTGTTTTAGTACTGTACTGTTGTTTTAATTATACAACATAGTAAACTGCTATCTCAATTAATTTAAGTAATCTTTAGGTGACTTTACGTGGCGTAGATCTTCTTAGCGTGATGGAGGCTGAAAGTACTGTGCTTAAATTATGTAAGATTATTGCAGATTTAGGTAATTCATAGTAATATATATAGGTCTTAATCGACGGACAGCTAGTTTCTTTTTGAGGTGCGGAATTCGGAGAAAGATTATCATTCATCACATGTATTTTGTTTTTAATGGATCGTGGAGTAAAAGTGTTATAACATCATTGAATAAACACGATACGGCAACCATTCAATAATATGCGATTACCTAACAACTATTACCTACTTGTAAAGTTACAAAATGATCTGTTGTCCCACTGCCTACTTCCTTTCTAAAGTCGTGTTTAACATTTTAAATAGGTACGTACGTGGTTCTTCGCTATTTAAAATGTATGTGTTGACTATATAAATACCACAAACATAAATGTACTCCATCTGTTTCAACAAAACTGCAGGAATTTTGTTGAATTAACGCTCGACGTGGGGAAGAATTTCGAAAGAGCATTCAATTCTTTGAGTCTTATTAAAACAACTGTATCAACATAGATATATAACTTCAGTAATTAATAGCATATTTTATCAATTAAATAAAAGCATCGGTGGTTCAGTGGTAGAATGCTCGCCTGCCACGCGGGCGGCCCGGGTTCGATTCCCGGCCGATGCAGTCTTTTTTTTGAATATTGTACATTTTTAATATTGTGAATATTTTTCTTTAAATTGATTACACTTCAAAAATCGTTTTCACATTTGAACCGATCACACAGACTACATACATACTATTAATTTCAAACCTGCGTTTAGAACATGAATCGCGGCAATAAATAATCACCCTCCACAATGTCCATTATCTACCCTTTAGAAAGGGTGGCTTGACCTTGAACTTCATTCCACAGTTATCCACTTTCGAAGGGGTGCTAACATGTGCACTATTAATATTAGTAATGTTTGGATAATAGTTAAAATGTTAAAAGAATGTAATTATTTTAACTGATTGTTGAAATTGAAGGCGTTTTTGAATTTGGATACTTTTAAATTATCTCCGAACTGCGTTTTTGTTTGGCCAATATTTTATTGTTATTGAAAGATTTTCCATCTGATCTGTGGGTAAACGTTAAGGTTCAAACATGAATAGGGTGAAATTTAGGTTGTCAAAGATCACTAGACGATCTCCGTCCTCCATAAGCGCAGGCCTAGCAGAAGCAGGTTGGGGGGGGCAATGCGAGCACTACGGACTGCGCGCACCCTTTCGGGGCGAGGAAGGGCGGTAAGGAAACCATGAGGTTTCCACACAGGAGGGGGCCACGGCCGAGATACGTTGGGGTTCCAGGGATTTTCTTACTAGGGTGCACCTGGTCCCCTGGCTATTGGTACCTGAGACGGCGTGCGATTTTTAGTCGGTTCGAGTCCGACATAATCACCCTTCAGTGGTATCCGTGGGGCTTTCCGCACAGTACAAAAAAAAGGGTGAAATTTAGGTAACGAAGATATTTGTTAAGTCTATTACTTACAAAACGTGCAGTTGTTGATGTCGATGAAGTGGACCTTTTCCCAAGCTCCAGCTTCACATAATTCGTGATATTTACAGTATTTTAAGTACATCTTCAGATTTGACCCATTAAAGCTATTCTAACCGACTTCATAAAAGGAGGAGGTTCTATGTTCCACTGTATTTTTTGTTTAGGGTAGATTTACCAATCACTCCGTGAATTCTGAACCTATTTTGAAATATATTTCCTTTTTTATTTTTCACTGGCTTGTTAAAACTCTTCTATTTTCTAAGGAGAGTGGTATGTCCAGCTGCGAGTTGTTATCTATAGGCCGTTAAAAATTATATTTTTATTTTCTATATTAAGATCTTGTCCAAGTGACTCTGTCTGATGGAAAGCATGAATAGAATCCAAGAGTTGTGGTCACCATACTCATTGCAAATGCAGACAATGCAGTGTGGTGAGCTACAATATGGCAGCCTAGAGAGATGCTTTTTCACGTCCCGCTTGGGGATATAAAAAGCATGACAGTCATCGTGGCAGTGTAAGGCTCACACAGTTACCAAGATAACAGATATGTCTAAACATTCCTTTAACTATGTACTAGCTGATAAAAAAATGAACTTGTGAATTTTTACATACACAGGCAGACTCATAGCGACATAAAAACAGATGTTATATTGGAACGCACGAAGAAAATCTTAAAATGTTCTTATTTCAAACACGTAATACTAATAAAATTGTTCAAATTAAAAAAAAAAGAAACCAAAATAATGTTACAGCAAAAGCCACATACCACGCACTGGTAGCCCATTTATAACGCAGCCATCGATAATCAAACGAAATAAACATGTCAGCCGGACGTCCATTATTACGTCAATTACCGAGTTGAACAGATCGAGATCTCGATACTATTCGATTGTATCGTATATAGATCATTTATCGATAGAACCGGATCCTTTGGAAGAGTACGAAGTATCCGGAGTATTGTTTAAAGGATTTAATCAGTAATATACCTACAGTTATAGTAGCATTTTTAACACATCTACCAATACAGGTATTTTTTTTTATTTGGGACATACAAGTGGTTCACCTGATGGTTGATCGACTACCTACGCCCATGGATACCTTGGAACTTAAGAGACAGAAGCATATTTCCAACCTTTGAGTAACCCCCTCCAGAATTAGGAGGAAGGGTAATCGCTTTTGTGTTCTGGAAGCCTCTCTCATATTTTCCAAGTTTGTCACACAAAACTAGGCAAATCTATCCAGTTAATCTGGACTTTTAAAAGAGACTAGCTAATAGGAATTTATTTTAATATATACATAGAAAAATAAAGAAACTGGCCAAGTGCGTATCGAGTTGCGTCCAACATAGGGTTCCGTAGTTGACTGTCACAATTATATGAACTAATACCTCACCAAACAGACGGATGAACAAATATGTCCAAACTGTAAAACATACTGCCTCGGTACTGCAGTAGCAGCATATGTGACTGATGTTCTTGAGGTCTCGGGTTGGATTCGTGTGTCGGACCAAATATTAGCATGATCTGCAAATATTTGTTTCGGAGTTTCAGTGTTTTCTATGTATAACATGTATATATTTACAAAAAAGTATACATGTATTTATAATCGTTGGTTAGCTAGTTAGTTTTCGACTAAATGTGTGAATATAGTAGAATATCATTATATTATAAGGTGCCCCTATTTGCCATTCAGGCTAAGAAACTCTAAAAAAACACAATGATGGTTTCCTACGTAGATAAGTCAACAAATCAAAATGTACATATTAATCATCATTATCAGGGTAATGAACTTAGATCATATCTTATTATTCAATTTTATCATTGTATTCAAGTTTATTAACACTTTAGTGTAACTAAATTGATAATTATTTCAACCGACAGACGTCTACTGCTGGTTACAGGATTCCAAGATTGGCCAGAGCAACCAATCCTGTGCTACCCGTATCTTATCCATCTTTTGGCTTAGATGATGATGATAATGATGAATATTGGCCATATTTAGTATTTAAATTATGTAGAAGACACACAGAAGTTAAATTTACTCGTATGCAACAGTATTATTAGGTAGTAGAGCCACGCTGATTTCAGCACGAATGGATCGGCTCGACCGGGGCAGTACTACCCTCCCACAGAAAACCATCCTCGAGCGACTGTATCCGTGCTGTCGTGTTTCGTTAGTGAGTGCGAGACCAGTGGCCCATTGATGCAGGGGCGACAGTTATAGTGATAACTATGTGAGCCTTTCATTGCCACGATGACTGTCACGCCTTTTACGTCCTCATACTGCATTATCTGCATTTACAATCAGTATAGTGACCACAATTTTTGAATTACATTCAGGCTTTCTATCAGGCAGAGTAGTCTCATTGGCAGGTTCTTAATATAAACTACTCAAAACAACTTAGGGCCCACTTGATTTTTTTCAGAACTTCGACCGTAATATTTTTATTGCCTGCTGATTTGTAAATTGAAGTGTGTAGACTCCAAGTGCATATGTTTACACATGGTCACACGTTTGGAATGTCACGTTTAGGGTGGTTCCTAAGTGGGTAGACGGAAAAAACTAAAAAATGGGTCAACTCAGCGTTTACGAACTTTTCTAATCACTTGTGTTCTGCATCTCATAACAAACACAAGTTGATATTGTATCGTTGTTTATCATTTGCTTCGGTGTTATTGCTTTGTTTAAAATAACAATGCCCGGATTTCGACGTCATATGGACCCGGAAACAGCTTCCAGAGCTGTAGTTTTGCTTCAAGAGGGCAATTCACAGAGATCGGTAGCTTCACGCCTCGGTGTGTCTAGGCATGCGATCCGAAATGTTTGGGAACGTTATCAGGAGACAGGTAGTGTTGCCAGGAGACGAGGTGGTGGTAGAAATCGGGCCACCACTTCCCAGGAAGATCGGTACGTTCGACTTACTGCACGTCGAGAGCGCACTGTGACAGCGCGTACCGTACAAAATCGCTTACGTGATGCTACTGGTACCCGTGTAAGCGATCAAACCATACGGAACAGACTTCATGAAGACCAACAAAGATCCAGAATGCGCGCTGTGCGAATAAAATTAACCAGGGCACATCGTGCAGCGCGTTTAAGGTTTGCACGTGAACATCTCGAATGGACCATGGACAATTGGAGAACAGTGCTCTTTACAGATGAGTCTAAAGTTAAATTTTTCAGTGATGACAGACGGGTACGTGTCTAGAGAAAACCAGGGGAACGTTTTGAGGATCCTTGTATTCGAGAAACTGACCGTTTTGGTGGACCCAGTATTATGGTGTGGGGTGGAATCAGTCTACTGGGTAAAACTGAGCTGGTATTCTTGGATGAGGGCAACGTAAACGCCGCCAGCTACGTCCAACAGGTCATCCAACCTCATGTCATCCCATATTCACAGCGAGTTGGTCAGAATATACGGTTGGTCAGAGTACACGGGTACCAGTAGCATCACATAAGCGATTTTGTAAGGTACGCGCTGTCACAGTGCGCTCTCGACGTGCAGTAAGTCGAACGTACCGATCTTCCTGGGAAGTGGTGGCCCGATTTCTACCACCACCTCGTCTCCTGGCAACACTACCTGTCTCCTGATAACGTTCCCAAACATTTCGGATCGCATGCCTAGACACACCGAGGCGTGAAGCTACCGATCTCTGTGAATTGCCCTCTTGAAGCAAAACTACAGCTCTGGAAGCTGTTTCCGGGTCCATATGACGTCGAAATCCGGGCATTGTTATTTTAAACAAAGCAATAACACCGAAGCAAATGATAAACAACGATACAATATCAACTTGTGTTTGTTATGAGATGCAGAACACAAGTGATTAGAAAAGTTCGTAAACGCTGAGTTGACCCATTTTTTAGTTTTTTCCGTCTACCCACTTAGGAACCACCCTAAACGTGACATTCCAAACGTGTGACCATGTGTAAACATATGCACTTGGAGTCTACACACTTCAATTTACAAATCAGCAGGCAATAAAAATATTACGGTCGAAGTTCCGAAAAAAATCAAGTGGGCCCTAAGTTGTTTTGAGTAGTTTAGATAAACAATTATTATTATAAAAAATAAACAATTTGTGCTATTAACTTGTAAAATGACTACAGGAAGCTATTGTTGGGCAGTATACTCGTACATTTGACTTGTAAATGTATTCGACCTGAAGAAGAAGGTATTCAAGTTGATATAAAGACTCTTCGAAGAGCCTCGTGACTCAGTGGTGACCCTGTAGGTTATCTCAAAGTTAAGTAATTGTATCCAGGCCAGTCTATGAATGGGCGACCAATTCTTAATTAATTGAAATACTAAACCTTGGAGAGCACGATAAACTGTTGGCAATCGATACGGGTAGTTGGAACCCTGAAAAGTCCGACAAACAGACAAACAAACTTAAAAATCTAAACTCAATCGTACCATAGTAAACTTGAAGCCGACCCAACCTTGAGAAAAAATCTCGGAGAAACAGACAATGATGTTTCAAGTTACACTGGTGGGGGATGTAGTTGCTCGCGTCCGTAGGATTTACCATCTTCCCTGACCCACCCTACACGTGTCCCCTGGGTGGTGCTAAACGAGCAGCAACGACGAGTATCGAGCGTCGGTCAATTAACTCGATCAAAGGCAGGAAATGGCCTTGACCAATCAAAGGCAGGAAATGGCCTCTGAATGTCGTAATACTTCGAGGCTTGGCTTAACTGTCTGGCCTCCGAGGAAGAAAACCTCATTACAAAGGAAAATAAAAAATAACCCCAATCCTAAGGTGGGCAACGTGCCGAGAGGATGTATGACTGATGGGAAATCAGTCTCTAACGCCAACCTCAGTGGAACGGGCAACCACTGTTGTATTTGCCTTCTCCTGGGAATAGGCGTCACCCCAGGTAGCGACTTTTATATCGTCCTGACTCGTGGGAACAACATGAATAATTTAAATACCTCTGAAAATATGCCAAATTTAGATAAGGATAACACAAAAACACTGACCCAACAACTCATACACAAAGGAATATTTATGAACCGGACAAGACCAAATTCCGCTAGCGGAACAACTAATCAAGACAAAGTGACCATTGATCTATCAGATGAAATAATAAGAGAACCCGTAGACCAACAGTTCACAGAAGTGACCAAGGGCAAAAGGCTAAGATCCAGTCCAGATGCAAAACTGCGAAGCCAAAAACAAGCAAAATTGCACTACTGGCTAGCAGCACCAGCAGTTCCAACATCCAACAGATTCAAAGAGCTTGACGACATAGAGCAATCGGATAAACCCGAAACGCAAGCAACAAAATCTATAAGACCCCCACCACTGTTTGTTGACGGCGTCAAAAATATGCAGCCTTTACAAAAATTATTAGAAGAAGTTGCAAAAGGAGAGTATGAAATTAAAGTAATAAGAAGCGACAGAGTTAAAATACAATCGAAAACAGCAGAATCATACTCCACTATTTACAAAGAACTAAAAGCTAAAGATACAGAATTCTTCAGCTACCAGCCTAAACAAGATCGCAGCTTTAGAGTGGTGCTCAAAAATTTACACGCATCGACAGATAAAGAAGAAATAAAATTAGCTATTGAAGAACTTGGTCATAAAGTATCAAATGTCTGGAACATTCAAAACTCAAGAACAAAACAGGCGTTACCAATGTGGAACATCGAACTAGAACCTCGTGAAAATAATAAAGACATATATAGCGTAAAATCTCTATTACACTGTCGCATATTGTTTGAAGCAGACCAGACCAGACCTAAGCGAGTAATCCCTCAATGGAGTAATTGTCAAGATTACAATCACACTCAAAAGTTCTGCAATAGAAAGCCCAGATGTGTCAAATGTGCAGGTTCGCATCACACTTCACATTGTCCACGGAAAGAAAGATCAAACCAGGTAAAATGCGTCCTATGCGAGGGAAACCACCCAGCTAACTACAAAGGCTGTACAGTCTACAAGGAGCTGTTGAAAGTCCGATTTCCTCCCCCAACCACCCAACACAAAAGAAGACTTACGAGTGTTAAACAAGCACCTACAAATAAAACAACAAATAATGGAAAATCGTTTGCATCAGCCACAAAAGCACTCCCCAAACAACCTACAACGCAAATAGTTAACGTCGAAGATGACAGCCAAAAAACAAACGATCTCAAAGCCATCACCGAGACACTTGTTGCCTTGATGAACCAAATGCTAATTATGACCCAAACGTTAACCGATCTAATCTCAAAAATGTCATTACATTCACAGCACTAAAATTAGGTGTATGGAATGCTAATGGCTTGTCAAATCACTCGGAAGAGTTAAAAATATTTCTTAAAGTTCACCACATAGACGTTTTATTAATCTCGGAAACTCATTTCACATCCAAAAGCTACTTTAGGATATCTGGATACAATATGTATCACACTAACCACCCTGACAACAGGGCACATGGAGGATCTGCCGTACTCATCAGGTCAAACATTAAGCATCATGTACTACCAGAATATTGTAAAAACTACATCCAAGCAACAAACGTTGTAATAACGGACTGGATCAGTGACATTACAGTATCGGCCCTCTACTGTCCGCCGAGATTTACTATTAAGGAATCGAACTTTAATGACTTTTTTCAATCCCTTGGAAACAGATTCATTGCAGGAGGTGACTATAATGCCAAACACACGTTTTGGGGTTCTAGGCTTGTTCTACCCAGAGGGCGTGAACTCTTTAAATGCATCCAAACAAGAAATATGAACGTGATCTCGTCTGGTCAACCCACTTACTGGCCAACAGACAAAAGAAAAATCCCGGATGTTATCGATTTTTGTGTCAGCAAAGGAATCATAAATGTCAATATATCGTGTCGGAATTGCTGGGATCTGTCCTCAGACCACTCTCCAATCATAGTAGAACTACATACTACTGCCCAAGTACGTCCCAAAAAATGCGTTCTGCATAACAAAAAAACTAACTGGCCCCTATTTCGAGAGCTCATCGACAAAGCATTCCAGGAACCACTTAGTCTAAAAACTGAAAGCGAAATAACAGAAGCTGTTCTGTACTTTAACAACAGTGTGCAGGATGCAGCCTGGTCTTCAACCCCACCACTACCACATAGAAGCACAGATAACTATGTAGCGAAACATATATTAGATAAAATAATCCAAAAGAGGAGAATGAGGAAGCATTGGCAGCAAAGCAGAGACCCTGGTATGAAAAAACAACTCAATCACATCAACAGACAGCTGAAACACATTTTAAACAGAGATCGTAACGACGGATTTCATAACTATCTCGCTGGCCTGGATGCTACCGCTTCCTCAGATTATTCATTATGGAAAGCCACCAGAAGACTGAAACGGCCTGTTAGTGTTTCTCCTCCTATAAGAAAAACTGATGGTTCCTGGGCACGGACGGACCAAGAAAAAGCCGAAGCATTCTCAGAACATCTCTCAAAAGTCTTTATTCCTCATCCATATGAAGGCTCTCCAGAAGATGTCACAGAAATTACTGAATGTTTGAACACTCCTAAAAACACGGAGGAAAAGCCCTTAAAATTTACAAAAACGGAAGTTGCCCGAATCATAAAAAAATCTGATCCAAAAAAGTCACCAGGATATGACCTTATTACAAACCGAATATTACAAGAACTACCAGAATCTGGCATAACTTTTTTGACGTCATTATTTAACGCCATGACAAGACTACAGTTCATTCCCCTGGAGTGGAAAGTTGCGCAAATTATAATGCTGCTGAAACCAGACAAACAACCAGAAGAAGCAAAATCATATAGACCCATAAGCATACTACCCATCCCATCTAAAATATTTGAGGCTCTAGTACTGCAGCAAATTCTACTTATACTCAAAGAAAAAGGATTAATTCCTGACCATCAGTTTGGGTTCCGCAATAAGCATTCCACTGTCGACCAGGTACACAGACTAGCAAAAAAGATCATGGAATCACTGGAGGCAAAGTATTACTGTACCAGTGCATTTTTGGACATATCTCAAGCGTTTGACCGCGTTTGGCATACAGGTCTACTTTTTAAATTAAAAAACGCCCTACCAAATCACCTGTACGGAATATTAAAATCGTTTTTACAACAACGACACTTCATAGTACAAAGCGGGGAGGCACTATCTGATCTTTGTCCCATACGGGCAGGAGTGCCACAGGGTAGCGTACTGGGTCCCATACTCTACTTAATATTCACTGCAGACTTGCCGACATCCGACTCACTAACTGCTGGGACCTTCGCTGACGATACCGCCATACTAGCTGCACATAGTGACCCGAAAATTGCCTCACAAATACTCCAAGAAGGACTAAACGATATATCGGGCTGGCTTAAAAAGTGGAGGATAAAAGCCAATGAAACCAAATCAGTCAATGTTACGTTTACTTTAAGAAGAGGATCCTGTCCTCCAGTCACACTAAACAACATTGAAGTCCCACAAGCAGATCATGTGAGATATCTTGGATTGTATTTGGACAAGAGACTTACATGGCAAAAACACATTTTCACTAAGAGGAAGCAACTTGGTATCCAAACACGAAAACTTTACTGGCTCATAGGGCGAAAGTCTCAGTTATCTCTCGAAAACAAAATACTCTTGTACAAGGCAATACTGAAGCCCATCTGGACGTACGGGATCCAATTATGGGGCACCGCATCTCACTCAAACATAGAAATCATGCAGAGGTTTCAAAATAAAACTCTGCGTATGATAACCAATGCGCCCTGGTTTGTACCCAACGAACTACTACACCATGACCTACGAATGCCCACCGTGATGCAGGAAATCATACGCCATACAAAGTCCTATAAAGATCGAATCCAACAACATCCAAACATTCTGGCTCGGCCACTAATGGAGAATCACAACAAAGTGCGTCGATTAAAGCGCAAAATACCCCAAGACCTAATCCAATCACAGTAAATGCAACTGTTTAAACAATGAGGATGTGACACAGGTCACATACTGAACGAGTCAGCGATAGCACCAACCAACATACTTCTGAATGTCCCACGAAGGAGACAGATTGTAGTAAAAAAAAAGAATTAAAAAAAAAAAAAAAAAAAAAAGTTACACTGGTTAATGAAATAAAAAGACAATCAAAACAGCGGAAGATCACCCGCTAGGCTCAAAGTAGTCTCTAGTCAAGGCAATAGTTTATTACATAATATTTTCACATATGTACATATATAACTTTATATAAACTACAGTAAAAGAAAAGGCCATACACTATTCCTTTAGCATTTTTTACTCGACTGCGTAAAAGAGGATTATGTTTATCGAGTGTATGTGTGTGTATTTCCTTAGAAAATTCTGTCGCCTGAATGGCGAGATGGATTTCGACGTTTTAGGTAAATACCGGTTGTAAACACGTTGTAAAGTATACACATGGTCTAGTTTAGGCTCTTTGTTAAATTTCAAATATTAGTAATTTGTTAACAAAATGTTACAATGTAATTAAATGTTTAAATGCCTATCATGATGTAATAACTCCTACTTCGTCTATGTTGACCGGAGTCGTACTGAGAGGATCTGTTACCTGATCTTCTGTTTCAGTGGTATGTTCTTCAGATACAGGCTGGTCTGTTGCAGTCACTTCTGTGGTTCCTTCATTGCTACTGGCTTGTGTAGTGGTGGTTTCATTATTTCCATTTTCTATTTCCTCAGCACTTGTTTCATTACTTAAGCTCTTTTCACCACTTTCAATGGATGAAATTTCAGAACTGTTTTGATTTACTAAACTTGCTAGCATTTGGTCCACTAGTTTGAGTTTTTCTATTGGCAGATTCTCTAATTTATCTTGGAACTGTCCTGGGGCACAAGTGTTGATGCAAGCTGTTCGGTTGATAAATTTATTTGAAGTTGGACATCCCCTCCATACTGTTAGTTCGCAGAGCCCACTTCGATATGTGTACACAACCTGCTCTATTTCGCTGCATTTCGAGTCGTCCATAGTTTCTCCACATTCTGAAACGTTATATTTCTTTAAATCTTTATAAAAGAATAATTACTTTAGGTATTCCTTCTCTCGTTCGGTAGAGCACCCTTTGAGACGGATATACCAATAGTTGGCGATTTCAAACCAGAAATTTTGGTTTCGGTTCCCATATAGACAAATATTGTCTGATGAATGATAAAACTGTGTGTATTTTATCTATAACATGTGTATATTGTCATCGGGGTGCATAGAGTTCGCTCCAAGAACTTAGCGCTCCAAGTCAACCTCATCTGTTAGTGGTACATCTGTCAACCGACCGACGAGGCTCGTGCAAACAAAACACTCCCATTAACGGCAATAGGCTCACCATCGGCGTTTACCTCTGCCTAACCCTCTGGAGAAACAGGTGTGATTTTATGTATGTGTGTATGTATTTGTATCAGCAGGCCGGTGTAATAGCAGAGGTTCAATCTAAATTGGGATCAGACTGCCGTAAAAAGTCATTATTGTAGCTTAAAATTGTTTATGCAACAAAACAGTATTCAGATTGTTATAGTACAGTTGGTAACAAGTGTCTGTTTTCTACGTAATCTTTCTTCTAATCTATCTTCTAGAAGAACGTGTTATATTCCTTTCAACAATCGAACGTCGATTGACATTTATGTGTATAACAAAGCTCTATGAATTTGACACGTAACGAAAAGATTACTCAGATTCTCTTGTAACACAAGAACAGCTTACAAGCTCTTCTGACAACAGAGAGGTGAGAAGAATAGGAAAAAAAATTAGTAATGCTCGCAGGACTAAGGTTTGTCAACTAACCATCTGTATAACTAGGTGCGTGGAAGATGCAAGTCAATGAACAGTTATATTCATCCTCAAATTTGTTTGTGGTCGGACACCCCCTCCAGATATCTACTTCACATCGAGAGCCTGGCTTCCAGTACGTCATGACGGCAGTTGGCTTCGCACCACAATCGTCGGTGTTTAAGGGTCGCAAGCAGTATTCTGGCACCTCTAAAGAGGATAACATTGAGATTAGTGTGAGACGGGTGAAGTACGAGTGTCTCCGAAACTTCGTCTTCGCATAACACTTTTATAAGTTGTGGTAACCGCTTACTATGAGGACTTTGTAAATATTAGTAGTAAAAAATTTAGTTTAGGCGTGAAAGGATGCGGTGACTTTACGATTAAGAGTAAGTCTAAGTCAGGCTTCCGATCACATGATACACTGGTACGGACCCGATCTGGTGTTTTACAGGCATCTGCTAAATCAATTTTTCTAAGTACAAACAAAACCATGTTAAAATTTTTTTCAATTCTATTGAATTACGTTATTTCCTTTTGTCTTATGATTAGTAAACTATTCAAAAATACTAGAGGCAGCTCGGTGGTTAAATTTGCACCAATTTACATGACCAGAAAAATTTCAACTGTCATTGTATACCTACATTACATTACCACAAAATGTAAAATATAAACTAGACCTCTATAGTATCATATATTACATAATTTTTAACTTTGTAGCACATACTATTTAAAATTGCAACTTTGTGCATTTCTTTTATAAATAAACACTAAGTCACTTTGGCAGGCTCTTACAATTAAAAAAAAAAGAAAAAAAGTATTCCAAATAACATACAATATTCTTCTGTGCGTCATCAGTAACAGTGACCAGACAAGCAACCCTCAATCGGGTGTTCATAAGAAACTAGTGTCCGAACATGCTTGATGTACACACGGGTGTACAATTCAAACCAGATTGACAATGCCCTATGTATGATGCAGGGGTGATATTGTGGTAAGTGTGTGTGTACACTGCCAAGATGACTGTCACGCTTTTGACGTCCCAAGCGGGGCGGGAAAAAGCATCTTACTAGGCCGCCATAGTTTACATTCGCAATGAGTGTGGTGACCACAACTTATGGATTCTATTCACGCTTACTATCAGGCAGAGTAGACACTTTGACAGGCTCTTAAAATAAAGAAAGAAATGTACAAATGTATATATAGATTTTTTTTTATAAATGTAAAGTTTGCGACAACCATTAGTCGAGGGGTCCTCGGACTAGCAATTACGGACAGTCCAGTGCTGAACATTTGAAAAGGGAGATAGAGATTAGGTAGTAGAGCAACGCTGATTTCAGCATGAGCGGGCTGGCTCGACCGCGGCAGTACTACCCTCCCACAGAAGACCAACCAAAAGCACCAGCATCCGTGTTGTCGTGTTTCGTTGGTGAGTGTGAGACCGGAGGCCCATTAATGCAGGGTTGACAGTTATCGTGGTAACTGTGTAAGCCTTACACTGCCACGATGACTGTCATGCCTTTTACGTCCCTAAGCGGGGTGTGAAAAACATCTCACGAGGCCGCCATAGTGTGGGTCACCATACTGCATTGTCTCATTTGCGATGAGTATGGTGACCACAACTCTTGGATTCTATTCATGCTTTTCATCAGGCAGAGTAAAGTCACTTTGGCAGGTTCTTAATATAGAAAAAAAAAGAGAATTTTCTTCACTTTTAAATATACTTAGTTATATACTTAGTCTGGCCATAAATACTGTTACACTTAATTATAAAAAAATATTACATTTGAATTTCGAATCTGTCATTTTTATACGATTGTTCATTGTGTTTTCTCATTTTGGCGCCAATACATTGTAAAATATTTTGCGATATTAAAATGGTGTGGGGTGATAAAGAGAACCGAATCGCTGTGATAGCATTACACAAAGTAGGTATGGAGCCAAATGCAATTTTTAAAACTCTCCATACACTTGGTATTAGTAAAATGTTTGTGTACCGGGCTATTAATAGGTACAATGAGACCTCCTCTGTTTGTGACAGAAAAAGATCTGGCCGTCCACGTAGTGTTCGTACGAAAAAGGTGGTCAAAGCAGTAAGGGAAAGAATTCGAAGAAATCCTGTCCGAAAGCAAAAGATTTTATCTCGGGAAATGAAGATAGCACCTAGAACCATGTCGCGTATTTTAAAAGATGACTTAGGACTTGCAGCCTATAAGAGACGCACTGGCCATTTCTTAACTGATAATTTAAAGAAGAATAGGGTGGTAAAATCGAAACAACTACTGAAGCGGTACGCAAAGGGAGGTCACAGAAAAATTTTGTTTACGGATGAGAAAATTTTTACAATTGAGCAACATTTTAACAAACAAAATGACCGTATTTATGCTCAAAGCTCTAAGGAAGCTTCCCAATTAGTCGACAGAGTGCAACGTGGACATTATCCGACTTCAGTGATGGTTTGGTGGGGTGTTAGCTATGAAGGAGTGACTGAGCCATATTTTTGTGAAAAAGGTATCAAAACATCGGCACAAGTGTATCAAGATACCATTCTTGAGAAGGTAGTTAAGCCCCTTAACATCACCATGTTCAATAACCAAGTATGGTCCTTCCAGCAAGACTCGGCGCCGGGTCATAAAGCTCGGTCCACGCAGTCTTGGTTGGAATCGAACGTTTCGGACTTCATCAGAGCTGAAGACTGGCCGTCGTCTAGTCCCGATCTTAATCCGCTGGATTATGATTTGTGGTCAGTTTTAGAGAGTACAGCTTGCTCTAAACGCCATGATAATTTGGAGTCCCTAAAACAATCTATACGATTGGCAGTGAAGAATTTTCCCATGGAAAGAGTGCGTGCTTCTATTGATAACTGGCCTCATCGTTTAAAGGACTGTATTGCAGCCAATGGAGACCACTTCGAATAAGCTTTTTATATTTTTAATTGTTTTATATTTATGTATTAAACTGACACACTGTAAAAGTAATAAATGTTATTTGCAGTTAACAATTTTCTTTTTTCTTTATTACAATATTTATGGCAAGACT
Source organism: Hypercompe scribonia (assembly GCA_949316085.1). Taxonomy (NCBI): domain Eukaryota; kingdom Metazoa; phylum Arthropoda; class Insecta; order Lepidoptera; family Erebidae; genus Hypercompe; species Hypercompe scribonia. The sequence continues at coordinate 3,695,095 of OX438972.1, read as the reverse complement.
AGGTAGATTAGTAAAAAATAAATTATCCTCTAAAGACGCTTACCTGTTCTGATCATATGAATATAACAAATAATTGTGAAAAGTAACCCATAAGCATTTATGTATAAACTCATTTTCTTTGTAAGTCTAAAGTAAATAGTGTTCAAAAAGCAATAAGCTGTGTATCGAAGTTAATTAAGCAACTGATTGGCGATTTTAATGGAATAATTAAATATTCATTGATTTTTAATGATTCAACGCTTGAGGTAAAATTGTAAGTGTACTTTGACACAACTTGTTGGCCACGTAATGTTTAAAAACCATACTGCATACCCATCAACAGACTTTAATAGTCCACTGTTGGACATAGGCATCTCTTAGAAAGGAAGTTTTGGCCTACAAGTTATACTAAACTCTCCTGACACGTCTGTATATGGTTTGTATCTAGTTTCCTTTGGTCCTTTAGTCGGCTCTTACGACACTCATGGGATGAATAGGATTGGTGAAAACAGAATTTGTCACCACACGCAAAACATGCATAATATACTATAGCGTGGAATTAATTATAATTGTTTTTTTTAAGATAATCGTGTACAAGCATTTAAAATGAGTTCAATTTTTTTAAATTACCTTGTGCAGTTGGAAAAATTATTTTGAGTGATTTTTACTTTCCTCTGAGTGAGTGAGATTTTCGACAGTTTTCACGGGGGAATCCCCTACTGATCTTTAAGGACATGAAGATTGCAAAGCACTTCTGTCTTGAGTTGCAGATGAGCGGTAGCGGTTATAGTTACTTGCCTGTCTGTTTGTTTGTCCCCTTATAACATTAAAAATAAATTTTCTTTGAACGAAGAAACTATTCTCTATTTTAACAGTACACTTATTTGTTTCATAATCGCTATTACTTATTAGTTTTTCTATCAATCAATGATAACCTGCTTAAATAAACTCTTGATTTTATTTGGGTTCAGCGTAATATTTCATTGTTAAAGGTTTTTGCAGCTATCTTTTTTTGGTCGGTCACCAACCTGATGACACTCCTTAGGAATTTAATCAATTTTAGACGGGACAATGGCGAAAGGTGTATATTTACATCTATAATAATTTATAAATAATACAGTTCATATATATATTAACTTATATATGTGCTACGCCGTGACCCGCCAGGCATGATCATCTTGCCTGGTCGGAGGATCCTTTCTTTGTGTCGGAGGGACATGACACCTCGTCCCTCCATAAAAGTATGCAAGACAACATCATAACAAAGAGAAGGAAAACTTGAAACAAACCCTATTCTAACTCGTCTGGCCAGCGTGGTATAGTAGGTCAAAACCTCTTAGCTAGCCTATGTCTATGATAGATATAGAGAGGCCTATGTCCAGCAGTGGACTGTAAAATTTTGACAAGACATGATGATAACGTACTCCTAACCGATTAAACTCAACAGTCAATTTTAACGGAGGACAGTCAACTGCTTAGAAGATATTATAGTATATCACAAGTATGTGCGCAAACGCAGGCGCACTCTCTGTTCTCTCACTCTCACAATCCGATGGGATCAGTCGCCGAACCAATGGTTTTATGTAAGTGTTCTCCGAGCTCTCTCCATTCAGACCCTAACTTCAAAACTCCAGGTAAGCATTTCTACAATCTGAATAGTTCAATAACACTTTTTGGCTCGACTCGGGAATCTAATTCAAGATCTCTTGATCGGCAATCGGTTACACTAGTCGCCGTACCGACGAGAAAGACAAGATATTTACACTAGTTCAAAGATAGTTTTTGTCTATTTTGCAATGTGCCACAGCGAAGCCTGGGAGGTACAGTTAGTATAGAAATAAGTATTCTATCAAAACACTAATACTATGAATTTCAAAGTATCTTTGTTACGATTTCATGGCTACACTAGTATCATAGACGAATTGTATTTCGCCTGACTAGTATTAATAAATTTTCCTAGATCAGAACGGTTTGTTCACGATAACATTACGATAGCGTAGATTTTAATGTGGTTTTTAGTGGTAGACAGAGTGATTTATTAACTCAGGATTTGATTAATAATTTTTATATAATGTGCATATATATTATAAAAGGTAAAAAATCACAAAAAGGAAATTGCATCGGCCGGGAATCGAACCCGGGCCGCCCGCGTGGCAGGCGAGCATTCTACCACTGAACCACCGATGCTACGTGTAATAGTATGAAATACTGTATAACTTAATTGTTGTTATATAGTTTTATGATAATTTGATGTTGACAAAATCAAGTAAAATTAGTTCAATTAAACGTTTACATATTGTTATTTCTTTAGATGTGAAGTGAAAACGATTAATCTTTCACATCTTTACACAAAATTAATTTATTGTTATTATTCAATATTATCATTATTTCCGATTGTGACAAGCAAGTCATCTTTTGTTTTTTCGATTAAAAACAATTAAAATGAAGTAACAATAAAGTTATACTTTGAACACTTTCGTTAAGCCAAAGTTTTACCATGTTGAAATGTTAAGAGCAAGTAGTTCCATAAAGCATTCACAGAGGGCGCTATTACAAGTAAAAGACAAGTTCTGTAGGTTCACTGTTCCTTCAATTTTATAATTTTTTTTCAGCATCTTATACAATGTTATCTACAAATCATACATTTACAAAACCTAAACTTATCATTTTTAATTACTTGATATTACTTATAAAGTTTTAATAACAAAGAGTAAAATTAATTTTGAACAAAACACACACAGCATTTAAACATTTGGATAAATATGACAGATTTTTTGCTTTAAAGACAAAATTTAACCAAAATTTAAACAGTAAAAATATAAAGGCATGTCTATGCAACAGCCATTGCTTTGTTAAAAATTAAAAACCATAAGACGTTAAGTACAGAGTCATCTATTGATTTTGTGTGGCAGCTTTCGTTAAAAACTATGTAGCTGAGATCTCTAATGGCCGCCGAGTCGTCGATGTGTATGTCGTGTCGAGTTTGGGTTGAAAGATTTTATCTATGATTGTGGCATACTAGAATGTCAATAGTCTTCTTTTTCTTGGCTAAAGTAAAGGCAAGAATCACCAAGAGCATCTGAAAATAAAAAGATTGTTTCAATAAATAGGTACGTATCTATATTATCTTGAGTAACTGTGACATTATTACCCTCTAACGGAGAAAGTGTACAATTGTTTTGGTTAGATCCGGTTGAAATGAGGTATTCAATTCTTACGAAACGTCACTTTTACTATAGTTTTCGACTTTATGTTACACATTCATATTAAAATATATTTCATAGTATTCAGTCAGTTTCATTTTAGATATTTTAAAAATTACAATTAAACTAAATTATTTACGCACTGGTACAACAGATGGCGTTTTTCGATTCTTTTACTTGCTGTCACCTTGTACCACCATTTGGATACAATATTGGTTTTAAGAATATCTCCGTTTTGTTTTCCTTAGAATATAAAAAGCTTAGTATATAATAACTATTATTATAATTAAATACAAATATAAATTTTCATTTCTTTTTCAGTTTTAATATTCTAAGTGTCATATCCTCAGTCACAAGTTTTCTTCCGCATTTTTGAGATACAAAAAGGATATTGCTCACTTTTCAAGTAGAAAACAGCTATTTGTAAATCTACCAATAAAATAATACGTACCTGCGCAATAACCAGGGCTACATTCACTGTCAGAACAATTGTTGCTGTTTCGTTAAAAACGTTCACAACTTTATCCCTGCAGCCAAGTTTATAGAAACTTTTCTTGGTTTTACAGAACAATCTTTCTTTTTCCTGTACCAAGTCCGATCGGGAGGGCTCATGGTTAGGGCAGCATGATATTGGCACGTCTGGTGGGAGGTAGTATGGTTGGTTCTGCGATCTGTAGTCGTCTGGACCGTATAAACCGCAGCACGATAACTGTAATACGACGAATACGAGTGTCAGTTTGATGTACCTGATACTGGATTATAAATACCTATTGTAATATAAAGAGTAACAGGTGTTGTGTTGTATAATATAATTAAATTCGTAAATAATTAGGCTTGGGGATATAAAAGGAATGACGCTCATCGTGGCAGTATACGTACTCACACACTTACCATGATAACCGTCACCCGTGCATCAATGGGTTATATCTAATATATCTATATGACAATCTCTAACGAGTAAAAGGCTATGCCTCTTCTTAGAAAGGAGCTCTTGGTTTCCTATACCACGCTGGCCAGACGGGTGTGAATAGGCTTCGTTTTTAAATTTTCCTTCCCTGCCTGCGTAGTTTGCTGTTTCAGTTACGCCACCCAGGGAATAAATAGAAGTGGTGACGCTCCATGTTCTTAATCCGTCACCACTTGGAGAACCATTTTAATATCCAAGCAAAAATGTATAATACTCACATCGGATTGGGTCATGGCCCACAACTTGTACTGCCTCGGGACGTCATCTTTTGCCAATTTGAAGGAATCAGTCAATGCCTTCATCAGTTTAACTTCATCCGCCGGCTGGACGTTTACTGATATGCCTCCAATCAATATTTGGACTATTACCAGGACTATTATACCTCCACATGCCTGAAAAGTGAGTGTAAATTAATAATAACAAATTCTTTATCGCCACAAAAAACAAGCAGGTATTTAGGATTAGTAAACTTAATATAGGTTAGGGTTCTTTTAATTTTAATGTTTTGCTGGTACTTAAAGTAGGATGTCCTGACCAGCAACCTCCCCGTTTCGCAGCTAAAGTTAATAAATAGAGCAAGAGCCCGTGAGTGCCAGACCTTCGTCATTTTATAAAAGCTGAAAGTTCTTCTATGTGTGTCCCTAGTACAGGTAAGAATGATCCCCAAACATGAAGCTGAGGCAGCGGTGGCTTTGGCAGATAACAGGCAACAAAGGTGTGTAAAATTCCATCTCAAATTCGTCATGATATAAAATATCAAAACTCGCGTTGCTCATTGCCAGACAGTTAGTATGGTTCCAACCCTCTGCCGGACACCCCTAAACTATTATAATTTATAATTATACTTACGTTATATTATAAAACCTAAGTTTTATATATAATTTTTTGGGAGCCTATTAAACTATGTTTACATAGTAGCCGGACAGTTTCGAAGGTTCTATAATCTTGCCAGACGCATTCAAAGTGAGCAATAATCGGGAGATCAAGGAGCGTATACAGTAACTAAAGGTTATATTATAAAACCTAAGTTTCATATATAATTTTTTGGGAGCCTATTAAACTATGTTTACATAGTAGCCGGACAGTTTCGAAGGTTCTATCATCTTGCCAGACGCATTCAAAGTGAGCAGTAATCGGTAGAGCAAGGAGCGAATACAGTAACTAAACGTTATATTATAAAACCTAAATTTTATTTATATTTTTTTGGGAGCCTATTAAATTATGTTTATATAGTAGCCGGACAGTTTCGAAGGTTCTATCATCTTGCCAGACGCATTCAAAGTGAGCAATAATCGGGAGAGCAAGGAGCGTATATAGTAACTAAAGGTTATATTATAAAACCTAAGTTTCATATATAATTTTTTGGGAGCCTATTAAACTATGTTTACATAGTAGCCGGACAGTTTCGAAGGTTCTATCATCTTGTCAGACACATGTGACACACACACTGTGCACATCAGCTGCCTATTATTTAGTGTAGGAGGCAGACAAGTCACCTAAACCGTGGATTCAAAAGTCACAAGTGCGGTCCTGGTCCTTGAGCAGAACTAATTTGGGGTCTGGTAGGGACCATTGGATGTCTAGTAATTTCACTCATTCCGTAAATTTCAACTTATAATTGTTTATGACAGATTGTTGTTTCTCGGTTGAGTCGGGCCATATACGTATCGAAACTAAAATGGTTGCTTGAACTCGATTTTGAAATCGACTACACAGAGTTATAATATCAAATGTCAATTGTACTAGTATGGCAATGAAAAGAAAGGATTTACATTGTTTAAAACTTTTTAAATGGTGACGTCATTGAAGTTTGTGACTCTGAACTAAAAACTACTTTTAGTATAATATGTATCCTTTTTAAACTAGTCTTAAAAAAACCTAGCTAGCATTCGTTTTGATATTGATAAAGAAACAAGGTTCTGCGACCATCCTGCAGAATGAAAAGAAGAGAGTAATGTACAGAAGTATTGTTCTCTGTCCTAAGTCGTGGATCAATATTTGTTACAAGTCAAGAACTTGAGCATATCTACGGCCACAATTAAATTGTCAAGTGTGCGTGATATGTCGGCTGTGTTCTTGTATTGGACTTGAATATATTAAGACTCAAGGTGTGGTGCCAGTGACCTTGGTCCCTTGAGCGTTACACGCTATGGCTTTCAGGACTGGTTTAACTTCTTTTTAATTAAACAATTTCAAATGAAGAAGGAGTTTAGTTGTTTAAAATTTTGTTGAATTTTTTTTTCAATGTTTGTAACCCCGTGACGTCATTTATGAACTAATTTCCACTGAGGGTTGGAAATTAAGTGAACAATATCGTTTGTCATGATGCGCCAAGCATTAGAATTAGTAAAATTCTTTTAAATTTGACTGTTAATTTAATTTTTTCTAGAGGTGAGTTCAAGTAGGAGTATATCCTAAAGGTTTATGAAGGGATTGAAACCCGAAGTTTCAGGCTTTTTATATCTAATTAATTGTGAGATTTAGATTGTCGTTTTTGCTCGCTTTTTAAATATGTTTTTAACCATCAAAAGACACAAACAGGCTGGCTCAATCGAAGTGATAATACGGCCTCATAGAAAACAGTGATGTGTTTTTTTTTTTGTAATTCTTCGAGTGTGAGTTAACAAAGCCCAATCCTCTCTACTCGATTCTGAGTATTGCTAGGAGACAGACACACATATCAACAGCCTTTAGTAATCCACTTCTAGACATACCTCGCTGGCCAGACGAGTTGTGATAGGTTTTGTTTCGAATTTACCTTCTCTTAACAATGTTGTAGTTTGTTCCCTTTTAGTCCTCTTACGATAAATAGGGATGGCGATACTCCATATTCTAAATCCATCAACAGATACAATATAGACAAATTTGCTACACTGTGTATGCCTGTGTCAATTTATTTTATTATTTTATCTTGTAATTATTACTTAAGTCATACAACACACGAGTACTAACAATCGATTTGTTTAAGTTATAAAATATTAACGACTTATTGTTTGTAACGTTGAGATAAGTGAATTTTCACAGCATTGTTTTAAATATACTAATATCTACGTATTTATTGTCTTATTTAAGTAATAAACATATATTAATGACATTTTTATTGACTACAGATTTAGATGACGCTTGTCATTATTTCGACCGCCATTTTGGTGGGAATTGAAATTGAATTTCGAATGTAATGTAAAACACGTTTTTGCTAGCCTGTGTAAAATATCTTGCTTACTCTTGCTTCAAAATGAGAAGGACGGAAGAGGTAAGACCGGAGAATAAAGCAGAAACATTATTTTAAATAGTAAGGATCTTAATGTGATATTTTAGGTTTTTAATAATTTATGGATTTCTTCAAAACCAACGTAGGAGAAACAAAAAATGAAGGGTCACCTCTTCGTCCATCAGATCGCTTTTAATGTTAAAAGAGTCATTATTTTTGTGTTCTACACTCCATAAGATAAAATCAATATTATAAGTCTTATTTTAAATTAAATTACTAACAATATTTAAACAGTGGTATAAAAGTTAACCGCTTTAGACTTGCATAGACTATAAATTTAACAGGCAATCTAGTTATTCAAATCGTTCTATTTATAAATAGAAAACAAAATATTTAAAAAAAACAAGATTTATAATGTCACTTAAGAAGTGTTTGATGTCTAGATGATCTGAAATTACTAATTTCAGGAAAGCAAAAAGAATGATATAATACACAATATATTACTAGAACTTAAGATAGAAAATTAAAATGTTGAAACATTTCAAATTTTAAATCATGATATGACATTTTTTTATCTTAGAAAGCAGGTTTTGGCCTACTATACCACACTGGTGAGACGGGTTAGTACAGAGTTTGTTACAAGCTGTCCTGCTCAGCTTGCTCGTTTAGTGGGTTCCCATGACCATGTCAGATTCGCTGACTAAATCGTGACACTCCATACTCCTAACACATCGCCACTTGGAGATAGATAATTGGCCAAAACCTCTTTTACGTACCGATGTCTAAGCCAATGTATTATTAAAAACTGAAATCTGGCATTATCTTTCGCCAGGCTGTTGATTTTCTTTTACATTCATAAAAAACTCACCATAATCATACGCTTTGTTTCGCACCTGAACGTCGCAACTTGCAAGTATATGACCATGCATATTGTTAATGCTGCAGTCGCAGCCAGCAATACCATGGCGGCGATTCTACCCGATTGGTCAGCATCATACGCCTTCGTAGCAATACATGTCAGTATCGTCACTACTATCAAGGCTATGGCTAATATCTGAAAGGAGAAATTTAGGAGTAAGTATCGCAAGAATTCGATTATTTAAGAACTTACTAACAAATGTCAATATGTCCGTCTGCCTCAAAAGTTATATTGACTTATCAGGAATGTATCTATATATAATATTCTAACATTATAGCTATACTATTTTTTATAATCATCATTATATCCAACTCTGCTCCCGGTTCGACAACACCACAACTTTTGGATTCTATTTATGCTTTCCATCAGGCAGAGTAGAGTCACTTGGGCAGGCTCTTAATATAAGAAAAAAAAAAGAAAAAACATTTGTATACCCAGTATTCCAAGAATCTAGCGACACAACTCAAACAGCGACATCTAACAATGCGTTAATGCCACATAACGTACCAAATAAATATTACAAATCAATACGTACACTCAAAACCTTTTTTACCCATGACCACCAGAAATAGAGTTAGGTACCCTAATTCTGGCAGACATGGGTATAAATATAGGCATATTTAAACCAAAATGGTATTCACTTCAATTCAAAGTACTCGATGAGTAAGCGAATGAAAATCTAATCGCTAAATCATGGACCATGAAAAGAAATTTGTATAGTAAAATGTGTTCATGGTAATGGCAAAATACTATCGCAAACGCACCACCTCAAGAAGCGATAACCGCCATTGTAAAGTATACAGTGTTCATTTTCTTTCTCTGTAACAAGGTTTCATTGATATAAACGGTGAAAAGGTTCATATGTTTAAAAAGTATCGCGAACTTTGAATTTTCACGGGTTACGTATATTCGAATTTCTAATAATTTTTTTGCGGCCATATGTTGGTACATATGTCTCTCACTTATGCTGACAAGTTCGACCATTTTGAATGTTCAGTTAATTGTTGACAGCTGCTTTGCTTGCACGTGTTTTGGTTCGTCTTCGATTTATACCTATTCAAAAAAATTGGAACAAAGAACCTGTATCAAATTTTGTGTGAAAAACGAAATTAAGTGCGCGGATGCATTCCGAATGTTGACTGTGGTGTACGGAGAAGCTACTTTGGACAAAAGCAACGTTTATCGGTGGTTCAAAATGTTTTCAGAAGGCCGAGAAGATGTGAATGACGAAGAGCGTGCCGAACGTCCGAGCACTTCAACAACAGACGTAAAAATTGATGAAGTGAAGAAAATGATATTGGCCAATCGTCGAATCACCGTTAGAGAAATTGCCGAGAACCTAGGCATATCATTGTGCCATTCGATTTTAATCGATAATTTGGGCATGAAACGGGTTGCCGCAAAATTTGTATCAAAAATGCTCACACATTGCTGCTTGTAAGTGACTTCTTGGCCAAAAACAACACACTAATGATACCGCAGCCACCGTATTCCCCAGATCTGGCCCCCTGTGACTTTTTCTTGTTCCCGAAACTGAAGAGGCGCTGAAATGACGACGTTACGCCACGATTGACGAGATAAAGACGGCATCGAAGGAGGAGCTGAACAAGATACAAAAAAATGTTTTTTCGAAGTGCTTCCACAAATGTATAATATCCCAGGGGAATTATTTTGAAGATTTTGAAGATTAGGACGGATTTGATATTTGAAGATTAGGGACAAAATAGATATTTACGAAGAAATGAATAATTCTTGTAAATACACAAAATTCGCGATACTTTTTGAACACACTACGAATATGTCTTTTCAACATGACTTTACATGCTAACTAGCTAAGAATAAAAAGTAATCTTAGAAGTCAGGTTTACTGTAACTGTTAAACAATAAAATTGTTTTAGTAAACAACGCAAATAACAAAATGACGAGTTACTAATACATGAGTTTGTATGTATATAGCTTGTATATATAGCTATAAAGCATTAATTTCTTTAATGATTACACATTGTATTGGTTTCTATTTGTGATAACATTCTAACTTGGAATCAATATTCAACTTTTTTTTTTATTTTACCATAAATTATGAAAACCTCAAATAAGTTCTCGCTGTTTCTTATGAGGTGGCGTAGCGGCACTCTTTGCTTGGAATTTCGTGCGGTAACGTATTAGCTAAGTAGTACTACATTAATTTTGAGAATAACCTTTGAATGTAAGTTTTATAACCAAATTATGATTGATTGATTTTTTTTATTTTACGTATTAAAAATGATTAAACTTTTGTTTTTTTTTGTTATGGACAGATTAAATACAAAACACGTACCCCAGACACAATGCCGAGGATGACAAACAGGTACTTCAGACATTTCGCTGCTCGAGTCTTATGATCATCATTTTTTAGATCTTCTATCCTCTCGACGGCGATATCTACAACTTTTTCTGTGACCGCAGACACTTTTTCTGAAGCGTGTACAGCTGAATTTGTAGCTGGATGTTGATTATGAGCTGAAGCTGGAGGTGGAGGTGGAGTTGCAGCTGCAGTTGGTGATGGGGTTGCAGTTGCTGGTGAATTATTAACATATCAATTATTTGACAAATAAGTACACGAATAGTCTGACAGTAGCCTCCTGTGCCTACTGGCATGGCATCATTCTGGCTGGAGCTGAGTTTCCATATTAAATTTCTCAAATACGTATCTACATAGTTTTATTTTTAATACATTAAATTGGCACAGGCACATTATTAATACTCGTAAATGAAATTTGTCAATTTACGTTCACCGTGGTCACTAAGTGATCAACCTGTGATCACAGCTACGGCAACCTTGTCTGAACGTCGGGCTTTCTAAAGACATGAACTTAATACCTATGGTGAGCGTGTTTATTCCCCTAAACATAATTATTATTGTGTTAGATTTAGAACATGTTATTATTGTCTGTATTTGCAATGAGTATGGTGACCATAACTCTTGGATTCTATTCATTCTTTCCATCAGGTAGAGTAGAGTCACTTTGGCGGGCTCTTAATATAGAAAAAAAAAGAAGTAGAGAAGAACCAAAAAGTGTTGGGTAGACTAGTCTTCTGATTTACAGAATGACTGTAAGCCAAGTAATGAGAACTGGATCATCATCATCATCAACAGTCTTTTACAGTCCACTGCTGGACATAGGCCTCTCCGGCATGGAGGTTTTGGCCTACTATTCCACGTTGGCCAGACGGGTTGGAATAGGGTTTGTTCCAAGTTTTCCTTCTCTTTGTAATGATGTTGTCTTGTATACTTTGTTCCCTTAGTCGCCTTTTACGACACCCACGGGATGAATAGGGGAAACCGTGTGGTGACGGATTAGATTAAGAATGACAACTTATATTATGTATACTCAATTGTATATCATTATGCACATTCGTACTCTTATACAAGATTGTATTATTTTTCAGGAAAACCGTTTTATTAGTTTTAAAACATGTCCAATATTTAACATTTAATAACAAAAAGGAGAATAAAAGAGAACATTATTTAAATATTTTCAAATCATTTCATTGTTTTTAATTAATTTAAAAGTATAATAACATTGCCAGAGGTTTTAGGAGTATGATAAGAAAATGAATTTAATTGTGTTTGATTACAGATCAAAATGCAACCGTAACTCATTGTATATTAAATTTAATTTATTTGTGATATTTTAATAAATCAAACATTATTTAAATTACACAACAAGAAATAAAAACAGCTAATTAATAAACAAAAAGAATGAGTGAATTTGACTGCACGATTGGCCAAGTTGTTTAAGCGGTCGCCACACCGCTCTCCACTTCGCTGAGTGTTGTGGGTTCAAACCCTACATGGGACAACACTTTGTATGATCCACAAATTGTTGTTCTGAGTCTGGATGTTCTTTGTGTCCGTTTCTTGTATGTTTGTGAAGTCCCCAGCGACACAGGATTTATTCCTTATGAGGGCGTTGTCTTTTATAAAAATAAAAAAATAAATTAAGAAGATTGAGACTAACCTTTAGTATCTAATTTTTCCGTTTGTCCCATGTTGTCACCGTCGGGAATCTCCTCGATAATGAGCAGAACATCAGTGGTACCTGCATTTATAGCGTGTTAACAATATACTTCGGTCGAATGGTCGAACGCATGGCTTCTAATACATAATAGGAAAACCACCATTCACCATGGTTTATGTCTGTTTTGTGTTTTTCAACTACATATGCTACTCAGATTGTGTTACGTGTAATCGTTGAATTAAATAACAGTGTTAGATCTCTTAAATTTGATTTAATAAGTTAGCAGTATATTGGAATTGTAATAAGTAAATAAATAAACTGCCTTAAATTGTTTATATATCGTTTTTAGGGTTCCGTACCTCTAAAGGTAAAAACGGAACCCTCATAGGATCACTTTGTTGTCCATCCGTCTGTTTTCTTCTTCTCAGACCCTTTTTTCTCAAGAACGGTAGGAAATAATAAGCTAAAATTTATATCAAATACTCAGGTCTACTGTCCCTTGGAGCGGTGAAAAAATCAAACTTCTAAGTCAATGTAATCAAAAGATACAGCCGTTTATGTTGCAAATTTCCACAAATTTTCGAAACTCGCAAAGAAATCAAAAACCTACAGGGATCTTGAAATTTAGTACGAAGCAACATCTGATAGCACAGATAAAAAAATTGTGAAAACCATAAATATTTTAATTTTTATTCATATTTTTTTTCAATAATTTTTAAATTACCATTCCTTTCCTCATGAATATGTAGAGGTACTAAAATGAAATTCATGTCAAATGGAAGTATGACTCGTGACGTTTATGCGTGATGGGTAAACTTTAACTTATATACGAGTACCTACCGGTCTGCACGGACCCCTCGGTGCGAGAGTCCGACTCGCACTAGGCCGATTTTTTTAAAGTACCAATTACTAAAGGGCAAATGGAATCCTATCATGATGACAAAGTCGTGTTAAGCTGTATCTATTTGGTATTAATCTAAAATAAACAGCTAAAATTTTTGGCAGTATTCCCTTGAAACTGTAGAAAATGTTACTAAATGCATAGAAAAAACAAAATATTGCTTTTTCTCAATCAACAGAAATGTGTAAAGACTATTTTCTGATGTAAACTAAAGATTTATTTCAACTAATTTGAACGTTTTTTTCTAATTAACTAATATAATTGTTATATTTTTCGTATTCAAACGAACTTATGATTTTCTTTAGTGTTGTACATTGACTCTATTTAATTGGCCGATTTTGATTTTAAATTGTTTCAAGTTTTCCTTCTCTTTTGCTAAGGAGAGGTCTATGTCCAGCAGTGGACTGTAAAAGGCTGTTGATGATGATTATAACGTCTTTCAACTGATATGAAAATGTTTACGTTCTAACTTCATCTTATAATGATAACTAGTTTTAAAATTACTTATGCACCTGCATCCTAACTATAATTTTGCTTGCTTTTATATCGAAATATATTGACTGCTGATCAAGAAGTCTTCGGTTCGATCCCCGGATCGGATCAAAAAATGTTATTGAGTTACAGAAACTGGTTAGAGTTTTTGAGTTAGGGTCTTAACTTCCTCGGAGAGCGGGTAAAGACGTCAATTCTGCGCTTGATTTCTCTACAGTCGTGGCGTATAACTGTTCCATTGGATTATAAGAGTGAGAGAACAAAGAGTGCACCTGTATTTGTGAACACACTTGTGCACGATAATATCTCCGGCGTAGATGGCTAGTCTCCGTTAAGACTCGTCGCCGTGGTCGAAATCGGTTAGGCGTACATAATTGTCATTATCATATCATATATGTAGATAACCGTTTAACACATCAACAGCCTATAGTCCACTGTTGGACATATAAGAAGAGGTCTTCAGAAAAGCTTTAGCGGTTAAGTATCCGAGAAAAGAAAATGGAGGCAGTTGACTGTATCTAGATGTTTTTATCTGTTGCTAATAACATTTTCTTATTATAACTGAATGGTCGATTAAATACAGAAATTATTAATCATCTTATTCTGTCACAATGTACAAACAATAAGAATAAATAAATTGATTAAAAAATAGTCAACTTGACTTATAAACTCATTTAATTCTAAGTAATATAATGTCGTAAGTGATTGGTTTGTGTATTGAGAAATGGAACTACTTGTCACTTATTTATAATGAAAATAGAAACACAATTTTTTATAGTGCCTCCATTTAATGAATTAATTTAATATCAACATATAACACAGAACAAATAATTTGTTCTTATGACACAATTATAATTTGTCTTCGATAGGAATCGACCCTCAAACTCTGGCTTAGCGGTCAGACTCATCTATGCGTATAAACAAAATTGGAGTGTCTGTTTTTAATATTGAAATAACCGTTTTTTAATACATGCATATGTGTATATATACGATACATTCACCAAAACATTTTTTACAATTTTCGCCTGTCTGTTTGGTCCGGCTAATTTCTGGAACGGCTGGACCGCTTTCGAGAGAACTTTCACTGACAGCTAGAATTTAGAATTTTGGAATTCTAAAAAAATTCACGTGGAAGAAGTCGCGGGTGCAGCTAGTTAATTATAAGATTAAAAAGGGACAGAACAAACTACGCAGGATAACAGAACCGCAAAGAAAAGGAAAACTGTACACAAACCCTTTGGTTTTTTATGTTAGTTATGACTTACAAAATGATTATATAGTTTTTTTTTTTATAGAAACCTACCAAAGTGACTCTATTCTGCCTGATGGAAAGCATGAATAGAATCCAAGAACGGTGGTTAGTTGTGTAGTTACTTCAAATGACAACAAAAACCTACGTACTCTAACCCTGCGCTGTCAAAATCAATAATAATAATAATTCTATAAACCAGAACTTCACCTCAATTAATTCGCATACAAAAACACACATTTCAATTACTTCGCACAAAAATACACACACCTCAATAACACTAAGGTGGAGATGATTTATAATATCGACAAATACGACATTATAGACTTCTACAATTTGCGAAGGTATCTACTTACAATGGTTAAAAATCCTGCTTATAACACCGCCATCTTGCACAACAAACCGTAACAAACAAATGCACTTTCAAAGACAGAAAACACACCAAACTATGTTCAAAAACTTAACTATTGCCGCTTTATTTTGGATATATTTTTTCGTCCTCTCATCGATAACTAAAGCACTTTTCAAATTTCAAACTTCCTACTCAATTTATTAGCACTTACATTTACGTCCAAGTGCTAAACGTTAATAATTAACATGTTCATTTTAAACTATATTTTTATCGTTATATAAAGAATACTGAAATTTCCATACTACAAGAAATATAATCTTATTCTTGAGATTAAATATCATATATTTATTTTACTTTTGTTAGTACGAATTAATGGTATACGTGTCTTCGGAGATAAGATATGGCACATTGCTTATATAGTAAATAATGTTTTAAGAAATCTTTGTGATGTGAAAAATCTGGTTTTACAGCTAGATTTTTTTAGGCTACTAGCTTTTGCCCGTGGCGCCGTCTCCACGCGCATGTCGATTGTAGCGGTATAATATAATTTATTCTTCGCGGGTAAAATATAATCTATATCATTCTTTAGCCTAATTATTATTTCTAAACACAAACATTACTTCAAAAAATCGCTCCGTTGCGACGTGAAAGAAAGACAAACATACAAACAAACACTATAGAATTTGTATGAGCCTACTGAAAGACCTACAATGGACTTTAAAAAATAAGCGAATTCAACGTACCTTCAATACATTATATTTTTTTTTATTTAAATGACACCAAAACTGAAATATACTCTTCCAAAGAATAAAAAAAAATCAAATCGGTTCGTAAATGACATAGTTCTGGTATGACAAACAAATAATAAAAAAAAACACTTTTTAACAGTCTACCTTAGAGGTTTTCGATTCTGTTAAAGTAGGTTAAACCGATCCGATTTTGAAGTAGGTTAAAACAGGATTATTCTTTTTATAGCACTTCTACTCACATGATAATGAAGAATAAATTAGCTCCGAATCCTGTGCTATTGACAACACAGATGGCACACTTGTTTAAATGTTCACATTAAATACTGTTACGATTCGCTTGTATCATCTTCAACAGACTCTACCAGTCTACTGCTGGACGTAGGTCCTCTTTAGAAAGGTGATTTTGACCGCGCGGACAGGTTATCGTTTTCTTTTCAATGCTGTTGTCCTATTTACGAGTATTCTGCTCCCTTCGTTAGCTTTAACGTCACCCACGAGGTAAATATAGGTGATGATACTCCGTATCCTGAATACGTCACAACACGGACAACAACAAGTCGTTGTTAATAGTTTTAATTCTTAGTGTAAGTGATATAAATCTCTGTTCTGTAGTGTTCACGTAATTCCCTGATCGAGATTCTCCAATTATCGTAGCATAAGTGTAATGCTGATGAAAAATAAACGTTAATCCTACAGCTGCAGAATCTAATATTTGTTGTTGTGGAATAACTGACACCATGACGAAAGCAGGCGTAAACAAAAACTATTGTCGATATAGTTAAGCAAATAATTTAAATTGGAGCGTCTGTTTGTAATAACAGATTTTTATTACGTGGATTTGAATGTTTAAACGGTATTTGCACCCAAATATTAACAAAAACAACTAGCATGTCTCTTTATCTGGCAGATACATTAAAAGTCCGGAATTACTCGATTAAATTCTAAGGCATTTTCAGAGGCAGATAGCTATTGTTAAAATGGTAATTGACACTACTAAATAGAATTGGAGTTTCACTCAGAAAATATTAATAGTAACACACAACTGAAGCAGCAATACTATCATCAGAAAGTCATGTTTCGGACAGATACTCCAGTTCGAACAAAATGGCTATGGCTCTTGAGTCGCTGGCATCCATAGGCATCGGTAGTCAATTACTATTAGAGAATTTTTCTACTTCGTGTTTACTGTGTTTTTCTACTTTCTCTTCACATCATGAGAACGGTGAAAATAACTGTATACCACATTAATTTAACAAATCCAGCAATATCATACTAAATTACATTATTACTGCTTCGGTGGTGAATGTGACTGCTGCGTTTGAGGTCTCGGGTTTGATTCCCGGATTCGATAGCATGGGTAAATTGCGTTTTTAGGGCACCTGGTGCTTATCTATACCTAATTATAAACTATACCACTTTATACTTGGCAAAATGGCTTTCAAGTATGTAGTGCAGCAGTGTACACAATTGTTGGTGAACCAATTAAATAAAGTAAGAAATAAAAAATAACTTACCAATTGTACGGACGGCTCGAGCACATACTTTTCGACCTCGGTAGGGAATTATGGCTTCCCTTATGAACAAAATTTTGTCCTGAATTATCGGTTTCTTAGCCTCCATTCTTGACTGGTTGTTCAAAAACTTCTCTGCAAAAAATATTTTATTAATACTAATGATAGTTGTAACGTAAAAAGTGAGACTGGCGTTTATTTATAAGATAGTGACTGTCTTTTATCTTGTGTGATAATTTAGGATCTTAACAGCTAAACCCAAGATGGGTTAAATTACCACCCAGGACCAAAAGTAATGTGATGAATATTTGATGTAATTTATCAATGACTAGTTGATTCGCGCAACTTTGTTTGCGTCTGTCAAAAGCAAAGAAAAATCCTCTCTGTTTAGAACAT
Source organism: Hypercompe scribonia (assembly GCA_949316085.1). Lineage (NCBI taxonomy): Eukaryota > Metazoa > Arthropoda > Insecta > Lepidoptera > Erebidae > Hypercompe > Hypercompe scribonia. The sequence continues at coordinate 3,677,165 of OX438972.1, read as the reverse complement.
TTTTATTGATGATGCTCTTATTGATTGTAGCATGATGCTATATAGATGGTTCTCGTCAAATCTAAGCAGTTTTTGATATTATCGTGTTTAAAAACTTTTCAGCCTTATAACATTAGTTATACGTATTTAATTTAGCTAGCACTTTAACACTACAGGAGCTGCCTAATTTAGGATCAAATAGCCGTGTGTGAGATGTCTCAAGTTGTTACTATTAATACTGCGTATAGAAGTGGAACTCTTTCGTCTGAGATGATGATGACTGACTCGCATTGCTCAACTTTATTCCAGTTCGTGTAGCTTACCTATGAATTAGTGATATACTGTGTTAAAATTACCACACGTTTATAAACCCACGCGTGTGGCAGAATTTAGGAGTCTGGATTATAGGAGGATAACTCTATTAAGAGAATTACAATCGTTACTTAGGCACAATTATGATTTATAGACCAGACACTTCGAGTTAACTACCTAGTTGAATAGCATCTTCCTACCTGGTTATTGGGCTATGCAATCATCATTTTTCTGTCAGGTTTCGACTTTATTTAAGGCTGCTGGAACGTGTAACTTTGTGGAAGAGTTCCGGCTGATTTCTGTCATGTTGCCTACCTGATGTCAACTTTCGCATAGTAAGAGGATAGATTAGGATTAGGCAAAATATTAGGGCGCGAGAACTAAGTTAAGGGGAGCCGGATGGGTAAAAGGCACTCCGACTAGAGTAATCATAATTTATTCCTGCTTAGTTTAGAAATATTAGATACAAAGGTATCTGTGTTTTGGTGTATAGATTCTGTCTTTGAGCATGCGGCAGACACTCGGGCCGTCACCATCATCATTTGAGCCGAGTAGAATGTGTCTTAATGTGTCTTAAAGTTCTAAAATATTCTGAAATGTTCAACCTTCAACAACTTGAAGTATTTAACAAGGTGTTTCAGTTTGATTCTAGCCTGCAGTATAGACCTATGTCATTACATAGTTAAATTACAATCACTACGATTAAAATTATATTTAGTTTTAATCATAGTGATTGTAAATTAATTACTAATCTATAAATGTAGCTTTTACCTATTGTTACATTAACATAAATATCAATAGACAAATGTGGTCTAGACAAAAACTGTTTTATTGTTTAAAAGTATTATACTCGTATACCTAAGCTTTTCTATTGACAACGACGCCAGCGAGGACTTAATATAGTAAGCTAAATACATTATAAGGATTAAATTCGATAAATCTTTAGTCGATTTGTGTTTAACAGCAAACTTTAAGCGGGATGCTTGAAAACCACTTGCAATTGCCGTTTTTTTTATTGTGGTTGCAAGATCATGAACAATTATGTAGACTACCAAAGAGGATTAAATTTATGCCAATTTCAAAATTTCATTCCAAAAAGTATTGATATCCGTAAACTGAAACGTCACAATGTAGAAAACTTGTGATTTATGATTTCGGCAGTATACAAGAGAAAATTATTCGTTAAGAGGTACATTCGCATTCAATATTATTTACAACTAACAATTGCTTATAATTTGTGGTTACTTGTCGAATATTAGACGCGTTAGGTTGTCATAACTGTCATTTTAAAACTTAGAGGTACATTTTGGATGTGAAATTTTATGTTTATATTTTTATATATTTTCATCTTCAGTTGTGATGAAACGTAAACGTAAACAGTAAAATATAGGTGATATAAAATGCCATTATTTATTAAAAACTACTGAAACGGTTTTATAGCGATCTACCAGCTATAATAAGCTATAACAAGTCTCCCTGATTGCACGATTGGCCTCCTTGGGTTCAATCCTACATGGGACAACACTTTGTGTGATCCACAAATTGTTGTTCTGAGTCTGAGTGTTTTTTTTTGTCCGTTTCTTGTATGTTTGTAAAGCCTCCCGCGACACAGGATTTATTCCTAATGCGGGCGTTGTCTTATTAAAAAAAAAGAAAAAGTCGAGTTGGAAGATACTGAATAGCTGAGTCCAACACGTAGGCCTTTAACACAGAAGAAATCAGACATATCAAGTCTTATTTAAAAGATAGAAAGTGAAAGAAATCACGTTGGAATGGACAGTATCTACGCAGATTATTTTTTTCATACGACACATCTTATATGCTGATAAAACAGTCCAATATTGCATGCCCAGAAAACCTCAGTAACTTTTTTTAAAGTAGAAAATATCCAGTAACGTAAACATACAAAAATTACTTCTAAATTATGACAAGAAGAAACCGTTGATATTATTAGTCATGCTCACACTCGTAGGTATTTTCCCGTAAACAGAAATATGCAAATCTGGGGATTTGCTTCCATAAAAAAATTATGGTGGCTATATAGTTTTATGACAGTCAATATCACTCGAGAACTGCCACGTCGCACTTCATTGCATTTTAAGATTAAATAAATAAACGTAATTATCTAGTATTTTACGTATTTCACAGTTTTGCGTCAGACGCGATTAGATTTTATAATATCTTAATTGATTTCTTGAGTCTCAAACTCAATTATTTTTCAGGCTTTATCACATTACTTTCAAACATCAGTTAAAGTTCTTGTTTTGAAAGGAAGAAGGTGGAGAAATATGCTTAAAAAAAAGGGATGTGATGTTGTCTGACGCGATTGTAGGGATAGGGATTTAGTTCCTTATCACCCTATCTGATGTGATGTAATATTTTTCTAATTTGCAGTTGTTAAGTTAACACGTTTGTTTACGTGAATCTCTGCAACTTCTAGAAGTTGAGATTGTTTAACATCTTACTCTCGCTTTGTTTCTATCTGTATTGTAACAACCTGCCCTAATATCAAACAGATTTCATCCTGGAAATGTATTCATTTCAAATTTGACTGGGTCTTTATGCAAAACTTCAGCTAGTTTTAAAAGGAACTAGAATATTTTAAGGACGTGAATTGCAAAGGCACTGATATTTATATTAGGGAAATAACATTTAAATTATAAAATAATATATACTTTAAACTTTATGTATTTTAAATGTTTTTCAAAAATTTACAAATAATTTACCAGAAGTACATCGAACACTTTTGCCACTAACGGTCCGGCCATAGGTCATAGCTATCAAGCATGGCACAGGTTGCCACTCATTGCGCCGTTTCCACGACGACCACACCACAACACAACGCACAAAGAGCAGTGACCACCCACCACCACAAACCGCCACTCGCCACCACTTCGCGCCAAGGCCGGCAGGAATTTGCGATTGTTCACAGAATTTATTCAATTGAAAATTGTATTAAGGCTACTGGCAGTTTTTGACCTTTGCCTGTCAACTTTTTTTTCTTTAAATGGCCGCTTTTTTCATTTAGAACGTACAATGGTATTAATTATAATTTTACATTAAAAGTAACCTATTTTACGGGGTTGTCTACTTCTAGTTTGTGAAACAAATATAGAAAGCAGTTGTAGGTTATTTTTAAAATGAACAGGGTCGTTTTAACTGCTAGATACTGGAAATTGAAATGAAATAAATATGTAGGTATCTACTCGTATATCGATGTTTGCTATTATATGTTAGAAATACGTAAGTAAATATACGTAAATAATTTAAAGATGAATATTTGTGAAAATGATTTCGAATCAATGCTCAAACATTCAGTCGGGTAGGTACAATTTAAAACACCATTGTTTATTATAAAAAAAACGAATGAAACAAATTATATTATCTTTTCTTCCTTACCTGGCTATGTTTTATAAAATCTGTACCTGTTTTTATATTACGGATGAATTTGGTTTTGAGTTGACTTTATGGAGTATTGACACAGTGTATTTGATAAATAAAAAAATTATAATAACCGATTTGTCAATTTTAAGTAGCTTTTAAGAAATGACCATACGACCATGTTCTAAAATCTGGAACTTAAGCTATACTTAATATACGAGTATTAGAATGGCGAGTATTAAATCTCTGAAATTTTTACGTATTGTGTTTTTATACTATACTTATTATAATTCGAGCATGTAAAACCGTCGATCCCACGACTGATCTCTCCCAGGTCGTGTCGGAAAACCGTCTAATCAGATTGTGAGAGTGAGGGAACAGAGAGTGCACCTGTGTTTGCGCACACACTCGTGCACTATAATGTCTCCTGTGTAGCTGTCTGGTCTCTGTTGAGAACCGAAATTGGAGAACATCATCAAACATCAACTTTTTGTAATAATTATAATATCTAACAATTTCATAGTGACTTCCATTTACGTGGAATGACCTCACAGCAAATAGAGCTCGGCCAGAAATTACATACATTTCCCATACGATTATGGATTTGACACCTGATTAATGATGGCTAGGGAAGTGGGTAAACAAATGAAGGTAAATGACTTCGCTGTTATTATCGACCCATCCAAGTTTCTAAGTATCCATGATAATCATATTATATCTGGTTGAGGAAATACAAGTTACCTTCTATCTAAATTTACTATTCCCATATTATTTAGCATATTTTGCTGTCCGTGTGGTGACGGATTAAGAATACATAGTATTACCACCCCTATTCATCCCGTGAGTGTCGTAAAAAAAAAACTAAGGGAACAAAGTATGCTAGACAACATCATTACAAAGAGAAGGCAAACTTGAAACAAATTCTATTCCAACCCGTCTATAGTAGGCCAAAACCTCCTTGCTAAGGAGAGGCTTATGTCCAGTAGTAGACTGTAAAAGGCTGTTGATATTATGTGGAGTCGGCTACTAATTCAACCGGTTTTAACTGAATATCAGTTTGACCACGAAGTAACTGGTATCAGACCAGAACCCTGACGGCGAACTGAATTCGAAGGTTGAAATAATTGTCCGTGTATTTGAAGGCGCTGACATCCCAGTAACGATTGTCATTGTCATAACTGGGACCAATGGCTTAATGTACTTTAGGAGTGTTGTCTTTTAAAGAAAACAAACCACCCTGTTACTCGTTCTGGGAGGGAGGACTGAAAAGACGGTAACGTCTTTGTGACTCTTAAGTTGCAGGTGTCTTTTGGTTGCGGTTCTCACTTACTATCTATTGATCTATCGCTTACTCCCTTTGCTATGAAAAAAATATATTTATAACGGTTAACACCGCTTGTTGAGCTTGGATTTTCAGAAAAGTACTGTCAAGATTTGTAAACAAATAAGGTGATTTTGCGGCAGCCATCTTGAATTTGAGAAATGTATCTGCGAATAATATTTGTTAAGACTTCGGACATAAGAATGTTTTGTGCTTGTTTATACTTCTCAAATATGACCTTATTCAGGTACACACATATTTATATTGATTCTAAGTTGTCAGGTTTACTCACGAAAAATTACTGTTGACAAATAAAGTGTAACGAACCTTATGCCACATCGTCTCGTCCATTTAATCGGTATTAGTGCGCTTTGTAAATAGACACACTCGAGAAACTCAAATTGATTGTTCGATAAACCATTCTGTCTTATTAGGTATCCTCACTGTGACACTAACGAACTTTCATATAACTTCATTTTCTGTTTTAAAAATCCTCTTTTAAAGGGTGCTTACAACACCAAAAGTGGCCAAAATTTGAAGTTTGGATCCTGGCGATTTAGACTCTGCGTTGATAACTTATAAATGTGTCAGTCCCGACAAGTATTTTATTCATGAAAAAAAAAGTTTTTTTTTCATATTTTTCATTGTAGTTGTATATACGAGAATTGAATTTCTAATTATTCTAGAACCAATATTCCTTCCTGTCATGCATTAAATACTTGTAGAGTCACATCATTGTTGTAAATTGCTATATTACACTAGTTATTCAACTTTTCAAATAACTTTGGTGAGCTGTAATACAGGTTTGTTTTTAAAAAAACCTAGTTTGGGTACTAGTCTCTTACAGAACTAAAGTTTCGTCATGGTATTATGTAAGGATTTGAAGTAGTTATGCTTTCCGAGCTATAGTTATCATGTGCTCGTTCACCCTTATATTTAGTTTAATGCATTCCGGTCATGAGTATTTGCTGGGATACACGCGTGAGAACAAACTCGTTTACGATGAAGCCGCGCAGTATTTGCTTGACGTTGTCGATCGATTGCAATGCGAGCAATCAAGCCAACGAGTCCCTTGATCCTCTGCAGTTGTGAAGAGATGTCGTCTCTATGACAGTCCTCTAGTGCTTTTATCATGTACAGTTTTCTGACGAGCTGTTCCAACTGATCTCACCTTCACCCTTCCTTTACACTATGACGTATGAAGTCGATAACAGGGCTGGCCTTGGAAGTCACCGTTTTAGAGTGGTTGACATACGGTTTTGAATTAAACGGTTCGGCTCCTCCTTCCTGTCTAAACCTGGATCTCCTTACCAGTACATGTGTTTCTCTTCTATTATTACCACGGATCCTTCCAGAAGCATTTTACTTGACCGCCATATTGTAGGTCACGATGCTGTTGTCTGCATTCACAATGAGTGTATTACCACTACACCAAAAAAAAGAAATCTTCAAAATGTGTACAATAATTATGTGATGAGAACGATGATTTATCCTTTGTCTGGATGCCATTTTTTAATAATATGTATGTATTTAGAAATATACAGGCTCTACGTAGTTTGGGATCAGGCAGCCGTGTGTAACATGTGTGAGTATTTTACATTATACTCGTACATATAATAATGCATATAGAAAGAAACTTAGGTACCTAGTAATCTAGGCACGGCGTTGATCCTGGAGGGGACATGAAATAATATGGTCCAGGTCCCCTTCAGAGAAGGACGCTTGAGACCGGCCGCTGGGGTGGTTTTTAGTGAAAACACTACATGCTCCTGGCTCTTACGTCTCCGAGGAGCTGGAGATCCGAAGGGATTTTCCATCCCGACAACAAAAGAAAAAGGTACCTAGTAATTTGAAAGGAAGTTATTTATTGAATTTGAAAGGATATTATTTTTAACTAATCGAATGCTACGCTAAACCTGCGTCAACGCGACTGAAGTTGCGGTCAAGTCAGTTAGTCTATAAGCTATTAATCTTTTCGTGTCAGGTTCAAAATCCCCTTGTTAACACAGTGCTTAGCTCAAGACCTAGGACCGATAAACTTGACATTATTCCTTCCATATTACAACAACAATTACTTATCGTCGAATACTTAATTGTTCTAGCAAAAGGGTTTTACTTGAACTTCATATTTAGTATTGGTTCTGTACGAATATATATATATATTTTTTTATATTTTGACATATGTAAGTATGTCTAACAGTAATCTAGTGTATGGTGTGGCGAATTTCAAATACAGTGCAAACAAAACGACATTTTACTGTGTCATCTACTGAAGACACATCAAACTATGGAGCAACTATTAATCCTACATCGTGAAATAGAAATTCTTGCGGTGATTAGCGTATTCACAATTGTTGGGCTACAGCCCCTCACGTATGATCATCTCACCTGCTCGGAGGGACATGACACCCGTTTCTGCACGTATAATATAGTACAAGAACGGCGTAGTTTAGGACCAGACAGACATGTGAGACGTTCATAAACTTGACACGTCTGACTCTTATTACTACGACATATAAATTTACTTAAATATACTAAACTGTAATGTTTAAAGCATTTAAAACTCTATGACTTGTATAACATTTTTATACACTACAATCATTAATAGTGATGTGTTATTGATTAGTCATTGTGACTCAATAAAGCCACACTGTGTGACCAAGATCACGTTTATTCCCTAACTAGCTTTTGCCAGCGGCTACGCTCGCGTTAAGAAGTATTATTATTAATTAAGTATAATTTTTGAGGCTTTACTTTTGTTTAGCGTTTGTAAAAAATTAAGGTATATAAAACTTCTTTGTACACAATATTCTTAACTTATCTGTCATTAGGCGCTAAAACATAAAACTGTCCATTAGAGAAGCAATGTTTAATTCTCAAAGAATCTTTAATTTCAGTTCAATTAGTCGAAAATCTAAGAAGATTTATGCAAATTTTCATCCCCTATTTTGTCCCCTTAGGAGTGGAATTTATTAAAATCCTTTCTTAGCGGATGCCTACGTCATAGTATCTACCTGCATGCCAAATTTCAGCCCGATCCGACTAGTGGTTTGGGCTGTGCGTTGATATATCACTATGGCAGTCAGTCACCTTTGAGTTATATATACTTACTAGCTGATCCGGCAAACGTTGTTTTGCCATATAAATAATTTAATAATTTGTACTACCCCTAACATTTAGGGGGATGAAAAGTAGATGTTGGCCGATTCTCATAGATACGGGATAAGCACAAAAAATTTCATCAAAATCGGTCAAGCCGTTTCGGAGGAGTATGGCAACGAAAACTGTGACACGAGAATTTTATATATTAGATTTAGATTCTGCTAAAACCTAATACAAAACATCAAGTTAATTGTGTAAAGTCAATAGGTAATTAAATAAATTTCTTTATTTATGACAGATGTATGTTAATGATAACGAATCATTGGTTGAAGTAAGTTGAAGAGAAACGGGAGAAATGTATTTTCTTCTTAATTCAATTATCACAAATAGACTGTTACAAATTAATTATTTTTGATTCCATCAGACTAAATTAAAAAGTGTTTGTTTAGTCTGGCTCTTTGTTTGAGAGGCTTTTACTTTTTGATTGTAAATATAAGATTTCTAAACGGTAATGTACTTACTTATTTTTTTTAGGCTTTTTTATATTTTTTTATTAGAAAAAAAATCAAAACAAGATCCTTTCCAGGAGAGGTTTATTTCAAGCAGTGGACTATTAAAGATTGATTATGATGATGTTAAGCAAATTTTCAGTACTAAATACTACGTTATTTCTATTAGAATTAAAGAAAAAGTGAATATTGCATAGAGAATTGAGTTTTATCACACTTGTTCGCACTAAGCATTTGCCGTTTTTTTTTTTTTTGGTGCACAAAATTTAAAACTCTGTAACTTATGGTTAAAATCAAATGTCGTTGAGTTTCATAACAGCATAAACAGAACGCAGATTGAACATAGTGATTTTTAGACACTGTGTTTGCTATGTATGACCGAAATTAAAAAAAAAAGCTACGTGAAGACTAGTTTCTACCATTGAATATTAAGACATAAGTACACATAACGAAATACAAAAAAAAACACATAGAAGATAGGTTTTTTTGTCATTTTAAGATAAAAAAAATAAAATAAAAAAACTAATTAAAACTAACAAAAACTATAACTATAATAAAAACTTTTTACTTATATTATTATTTTTTTGCTTTTCAACTTTCCATATTTAACCCTAAAATAAAACGTTACTGTATTGAACCCCGAAACTGTAGAGCAGTAACCAATACATTGACCCTAAGAGGTGAGTGTGAAACATAAAAAGGTTTTAACCCTAAGGGTGAAAGCCCTCAGCAATGTTCAACATTCGTTACCATGGTGAGCTGTCGTATTCGTGTTAAATACCAACATTTCATTTATTTAAGGAAAGAATATTTTTTTCAACTTATTATGATGGTATATAGCTAACAATTTGTTGATTAAATGGGCCAATTAACCATATCACTGCTTAAAAAAAACGTTAACAATCTAAATTTTTTGTTTTTGCCAACCCTATAATGACCAACCCTCTTGAGAGTTTGTGTAAGTAGGTGCTGGGTAATCACGCTGTTAGGTATGACTTGGTATGATGCGGTTTTCTCTCTATCTGTGTGGTGATGAATACAGAGGTCACTACCCCTATTAATCACGTGGGTGTCGTAAATGGCGACTAAAAGATCAAACTACGTAGGACAACAGCACAGCAAAGAGCTGGGAAATTTGAAATCTATACCAACGTGTCTGGCCAGTGTGGTATAGTTGGTTAAAACCTCGTTTTTAAAGGGAGGTCTATGCCCAGCAGCGGAGTATTAAAGGTTGTTGACGTAATGATATGTTAGGTATGAAGGTATTATATACACTAATGATTAAATATGTTGTGACTGTTTCGATGACGTAGTGGTTTAAGCGATCATGCCGCTGTTTCCTACTGTGCTGAGTGTTGTGTGTTCGATCCAAACCTGAGACAACACTCAGTGCGGTCCACTAATTATTGTTATGAGTTTGGGTGTCTTTTTTGTTCGTTTCATAAATGTATATGAAGTCCCTTACGACACGGGATTTACTTCTAGTTCGAGAGTTGTCTTTAAAAAAAACCATGTCCTTTTGCCATCGTGAGGCCCTTATCACGAGCGAATCATCACGATGGGTTATCACGAGCCGAAACAATAAAGTAGATGGTATGATAATCGAATCGATTAAAACAATTTGATATTTTTTTAATAAACCAAAATTTTAATATCAAAATTGTTTACGCTCCGACACGCGGTAAAACTAAAAGAGATTATAATGTTATAAAATAAAAAAAAACGAAACCAAGCCACGGGAAGCTGGTGGGGCGAGAATAATGCTCATATTGCGTTTAGATCAGAATCGACTTTTTTATGTCCTTACTAATTCAGAGGTTGCCAAATAATGTAGTGGTTTATAAAACGGATTGTTACACCAAAGGTTGCGGGTTCGAACCCACTCAAGTCAAAGATTTGTTTGATTTGGTCCAGGTTTTCTATGTATATATGTAATGACTATGTATTAGCAAAAAAAGTATAAATACACATAAGTATTTGTATCTGTATTTTAATACTTGCTAGTTGCTAATTTTTAGACTAGATGGCGTTGTGTGACTGTAGTAGAATATTATATTATTATTACATTATTATTCTGATCCCGCAACTATGTCATCATTAATATCATTTCCTGTCATCGTTTTAGGCAGCGTTTCTCTAACACTCTGCAGCTATTTGATAGACTAATTCTGACATTGCAATCACATAGACCACTAGTTTGTACATTTAATTGCAAGTTAGAATGAATACGCTGCCTCTACGGTTGTGTATTCGATTGTCGAAGTTTGTTCATACAATTTATCTTTCTGAGTGTTGCCACACCTATTTAATAAAAATATAATGTAATGTACACACTGAAAAAATATTTTTCAAACCCTCTTAAGAAAATAAGATAAGATGCCAACACGATTAGCTCATGTAGAAGATAAATGCATATATTTTTACACTTCATGTTATTTAATTGTTGTTTAGAGCACTTCTGCTATAAGATTGTGTCATCCATTACGAGAGAATGATGCAGGCTCTGAAATACTAATAACTACAACCAATAATAGAACTCAAGATATTTTCTATGACAGCTTATTAAATGACGCATGTTTAAGTGGACAGTGGCCTTCAGCTGTGCCATGACACAGAGGAATATCATACAACGTGTTTGAGAAATAAAAGGTGCAGTTAGTTTCACTTACATTTGTCGTCACTACTCCGCTCCCAAGGGTTGTAGCGGGATGTTAAGTAGGTGTTAAATGTTGAAAGGTTTTCGCAAATCTGACTGGTAATTTCGAAGATAAATACGTTTAAAAAAAGTCTAACTCAGAAAGGATTTATTTCTTCCTTGTTGAAAAAATACGGTTTGGTGAATTCAGAGAAACGGAATTTGGGGTGAAAAGTAGTTATAGAATTTTCCACTAGTTGGAGATTAATCTTATTTAAGTTGGATGTGGTAAAAAATATATAGCTATTAGTAGAAAACACGACCTGGATTACTTCTGTTGGTTAAAAGGGGTAATGTTAAGATAGTAAAATTCTTTAAATGGTTAATTTGGTAATTGAAATAGTTTGATCTCGAAGTAGGTCAAATTTTTAATAATCATCCAGTAGCCTGAAAGTACTTACATACAGATAATTACCTGTGGAACTTGTTAAACATTAAAATACTAAAGTTACGACATTAACTATTAACTTAATTATTTAACATGAAAGTACAATCCAAGGAACTTTATGTGATGTCGCATTCCTAAATAAAGATTTCACGATTATCTCACATAGAGAAATGACGTAAGTCATATATTTTTTTAAATGATGTAAGAAATGGCATGGGAAACCGAATAAGGCATGAGATGACAGTTTAAAAAAAACATTTCAGTTAATTGGTAGAGTTAACGAGAATATAAGTCGACTTGCTGATCTATTAAATAGACTTTAAAAATACATCAATTAGGTTTACAGTAAATGCTGTGTGAACGGTCTTAATATTAAAAGGAATTTAAAGATTATGATAAATTCATAGAGAATTTTTTTTTTTAATGTTTATTGGAGATTAACAGGCGCTGGATTTTGAACGTCTTGTTCTATTTTGTTAATCAGTATAATCTAAACTATTGCTGTATAGAGTTTTGTACGTGAGAGGTCACAATACATAGGTATAAGACACCTGTATTTTTATGTAGGCATTTTAACATATTTGTTTAAATGTATGTCACATATTGCTTAAAAATTTTAACATCTTCACTTACTCTTCATATCGTTCCCAAACGGAATTATAGCGTTTGCCTTTAACCGTGTCGTGCCTTTTTTTTAAAGGCTCCTATCACAGTGTCTCTACTGATAGAAAGCATGAATAGAGTGGCGGTCGCCATACACATCACGAATGCCGACAACGCAGTATGGTGACCCACGCTATGGCGGCCTAGTGAGAAGCTTCTTCACACTCCGCTTAAAAAACTCGAGATTAAAGTAGGATGAAAAGCATGACGAATTTTTGATAGTAAAAAAGCGCGCCATATCTTTCAGCCAAAACCAATATCTAACAATTATTAGTTTTGGTTCCTTATAATGGTGCCCAATATTACTTATATATGTACCTCCTTGGCATTAATAGATTATTAATGTAATGGCGTTTCCACTTAACATTTGCTTTCCAAAGATTAATCCTGAATCAAGTATAGAGGCCGACGATTCTATAATTATTTCGAAAGTTAGTAAACGAGTACGAAATTTTATTTTTTCGCATATTTACTGATAATGTAGTCATAAAATTAATTAAATGCTGAATACGCGTAACGGGACCTTAAAAGCACTTTATGTGAATGTTTTTATACTTCTGCTCAAGGGCAGGTATCTGTATCTGTGTCCCATCATGGGACTACGCCACGGGCCTAGTAGAATAGGCTCAAAAAATATAAAACATTTTATTTTCAAGAGCTTGAGCAGCTTTTCTATACGCATATTGTAAGTAGGTACCTAATATGGATATTATATACAAAATTATAAAAATAGTACAATTAAAAAAAAAGAAGTTTCTGAGGTAATTAACCCCAGAACAAAATTCAAATCGCAGGACCAATAACCGATCGCCGTTTGAACCGCTTAACAGTGATCTCTATCAGTGCTTTACGACGTCAAATTTGTGGTTCGAAGTAATTTGGGGGTGGTGTTAGTGCGTGACTTCATCCCTCACGCGATTTTATACCACCCGGGGTGGCCAAGTATTGGGCTACTAAAATACAAAACGGGTCGAGCCGAGCCGCATTCAGCCAGAGACGCCGAACGCGAGCGACCGTCTGTGAGGCTAAAAAAAAAAGTTTATTTCAAATTCGGAACGCGCGCTCTTCTCCTGCCATTCGGATTGACTTTAAAATAATAATTTGGTTATATTTTGTGACGTTTGAACTTTTAACGTGAAAATTGTACAATTAAATACAAAATGGAGGGTTGCGGCATGAATTGCGTGAAATATCTTCTCGTCGTGTTCAATGCATTATTTATGGTAAGTTAATTAATATTATTAATTTATCTGTGTAATTCAAGTAAAATTATCTAGAAATAATTCGGCCACTTTTTTTGAACGTTCTTTCAAATTCCGTTTTGTTTTTTCTACTTTATAGTTTTTTAACACTATTATTTTTAATATGAAGTTATAACTTTCTTAATCTTAACATTGGAAATAGTTGAATTCAACTAGAATGCAGTACATATATGTTGGAACTTGTTTATTGCTATTGACATATTCACGGGAGCGTCAAATGTAGGTCGAGCTATTTTTAAGTATCAACAAACAGACTCCGCTCGTCACAGAGAGATTTTTAAACGAAAAAAAAGCTTACAGACATGTAAAAGCTTAGGTATATCGTAAAATTTCTTGTTAGTTTTAATCATTCATCTACATTTTTTTAATAGTGAACTCCTGGATATAGAAAGAAGGTTTTGGTCTACTTTACCACGCTGGCCAGACGGGTTGATAGAGTTTGTTTCAAGTTTTCTGTCTTTTTTTGCATAGTTTGTTTCCTTGGTCAACTTTTACGACACCTACGGGTAAATAGAGATGGTGACATATTCTTAATCCGTTACCACACGACTTGTGTCTTGTATTGTGTTATTTCATGAGTTATTTTAATATAGTGACGGACGTTTAATATAAATACATTAACAAGTTCATGCAGACGATTGCGTTTAGTTATTTCTCTCAAAGATGACAATTACACACCTTTGTTTATATGTAAATATAAATATTTATTACGAATAACATGTTTTTATTTATCATTTTTGTTATTCAATAGAAGTTTCTTGAATGAATTAATGACGGAAATAGATATCTAGGTATCATCTAAATAAATTGTTCATAGGTCTTGGTTTTTACGATGTTTATTGATCCGTTTCCTTAAAAAATAAATAAGTAATTACAACTGTTATGGATATATACAAACAAACGTACGTTAGGAATATTATTGATGATAATCTTGTCAATCCATTTCAAATAAAATAATAATTATGTTTTTTTTTTAAATTAACAAATAAAAAAGGCTACTAAGTATATTGTCTATAAATTTTAGTTCAAAAATTTACGGTTATTGAGTAAAGTTATTTAAGACAAAATTAATGTTAAATTGAGAAAGGAAACAATAGTAGGCAGGAAAGAGAGTCTCATAGGCTCCTATGCGAATTTTCAAAAAAAAAAATGTAGCGTTACAAATACTTATATTTGCTAGTTAAGTGGTAAAAATAATTTAAATAACATTGTACAATAAATATTCGGCGTCATATCAACTTGCTATGAAAACACTAATTTGTTTCATTGAATTGTTTACAAATATTGTTACGTCTTTTAATGACGTGAAATTAGGAACCAGTAAAGACATATATTTGAGACCATATGAGCAAACCTAAGTGGTATTTATTATAAACTATAAGTCAAACCATAGACGAAAATATTAGTATATTTCGTCTATGGTAAAACCAAACTAATCAAACCTATTCTGACTGTTATATTTTTACCTGGCTACGGTGAAGCCAAAAGGAAGGGTAATAATTTTGGCAGTGTATGTATGATTGTATGTTCCGTACCACCTAAACCAACAGGTTTTAAAGAATGAGGTGTCAATAGATTAGAAATAATGACCCGGGTGTATAGTCGGGTAGTAGTTTTTAAACTTTTTTTGTGTTATTTTGAATCTGTTTGTCTGTTCTATTAGAGTATGTAAGGCCGTCGGTTTTACAAATGATCTCTGCCCGGTCGTGTCGGATAACCGTCAAATCGGATTGTGAGAATGAGACAACAGAGAATGCACCTGTGTTTGTGCATACACTTGAGCACTATAATATCTTCTAAGAAGTTGGCTGGTCTCCGTGCCAGAAATTGACTAGGAGTACATCATCATCATGTTCCGTTACAAATGCTGTTATTTTTAGACCAAGATAATTAAGAATCACGACTGTAGTGCTCCCCTTTGAGAACCCTTCTTGAACCCTTAAGATTTCAAACTTCATAACCTCCAAAAGTGACTACACTGCCTGATGGTAAGTATGAATAAAATTCAAGAGTTGTGGTCACCATATTCATTGCAAATGCTGACAACGCAGTATGATGACCCACACTATGGCGGTCTTGTTGCTGATTGCTTTGAGATGCTTTTTCACACCCCGCTTGGGGACGTATCATCGTGACAGCTCACACACTTACTACGATAACTGTCACCCCTGCAGCAATGGCTCTCAAATCTCCAGCGAAGCCGTCGCAAAATGTTAATGAATAATTACTACGTATATAAAAAGATATATATCATTAAATTCTTGAAAATTTACATAAGAGAACTAGACTCTCCTTATTATAGCTGTATCCAAGGCTCGTTTACGTAAAAGGAAAAGTTGACACTCCAAACAAGGATCTACCTACTGCGGGAGGCCAGCGCTTTTTGTGTTTGTATATTTTTATTTGTTACTTTCGACTAATAAATAATTATTTAACATATGAGAACTGATAAAACAATTGCACCTTGCAAAGTTAAGCAATCTTGACCAGGTCAGTCTGTGGATGGGTGACCGTTCTTATTGAGACTTTTCCGTGCCTCGGAGAGCACGTTTAGCCGTCGTGTCGATCCCGGTTGCTGTACGATATATGTCGTGTTGCCACGTTATTAATATCTAGACAGATGGCCAGCACAGCAGATAATCAATCAATTTTATCTTCCGTAGTTACGTTAGAAATTGTTTACGTACTATATAAATAACGTAGGCAACGTAAATGCATCTATTACCGTCAGTTCAAACCAAATTTAGAATAATATGGAAAAAGAATATTTTATAACCTATGTTTCGACCCCTTTTGTATTCCATTCACGCTTTCCATCAGACAGAGTAGAGTTACTTTGGTAGGCTTCTATTAGAAAAAAAACAATAACGTCATTTTCTATCTTTTGAAGTTATACTCTTTTTGGCGTGTTTAGGAAAGATGATGGGAGTAAATTTTTACAATACACGAGCACAGTCACGAAAGCCGACACCATAAAATTAGATAGTCAATGTCTTTGATTTTTTTTATTAATTATGTACAAATAATTCTCTATGATATCTAAATAAAATTGATTCTATATGTTATTCTTTCAATGTATTAAATACCTTTTTTCTATTGTTAGTGTCGTTATCTCTACAAATATAGAATAACGCAAAAGATAACATTTTTAAAAAGATTTTCAGCTTGTTACGCTAAAGAAATATAATTTCTTACGTGCGTGCATAACGTACACACACGTTTTTTTATGAAATAAATATTTACAAAAAATGGAAATTTACGAAGAATATGTACCTATTACCGATCAAATGGGATGTGTGTCTATGACCGTGTTTGCGACACCCATTACCGAACACTGAATAAACAGAATAATTCAAGTCAAATAAAAACACTACATCTTTTTAAACTAACGAATAAATGGTAGGTCCATTTATTGTACTAATTTAAAAAAAAACTCACGGTTTCTTTAACTTTCGCATTCCTATAGGACTATAGGTTTGAACGTCGTACATTTTTAATTTTATATTGTATACCTATCCTCTTATTTATCTAAAATGCGTCAGAAGGCTGAATTTACTGGTACTAATGATGGGGTAATTTAAAATACACTACAACGCGTCACTCGTCTAACAAATCATTTGTATATTACCTTTGTATATTTGTATATTACATACCTAAGTTAATTAAACGTAAAGACTCTAAGATATATCTAGATTTTTATAAGAAATCATTAAGATATTTGTCTTTTTAGTTAGTTGACTTTTATGTTTTGGTATAATTTTGTTTGGTTTACCAACTACGACGTAAAATGATATCAGTCTTTTTGATCCAGTAATGTATTTGAAAAAGTGCTCAGAATTTCAATAGTTAAAATAATCTTAACATATTCTTTAACAAAGACGCCTATCAAACTTTGGAAAACGGTATTTTTTTTTGTAGTAATCAATCTCATTTTCCGTGTGATGACGGATAAAGAAGTGTCACAGAAGTGTAAGAGGCAACTAAGGAAGCAAATTATGCAGACACCAGCACTGTGAAGAGTAGGAGAACTTGCTACAAACTCTATGCCAACTCGTCTGGCCAGCGTGGTATAGTAGGGTAAAACCTCCTTGCTAAGGAGAGGCCTATGAAAGGCTGTTGTGTGAATCAATCCTGTAGACGGACAAACTCTCTCCATATTAGTTTGTACATGAGCTTTGTATGAACTCTGTTCTAATTGTGCGAAACTATGAAAATATATGTAGTGTATTTGTATAACCAGAGACATGTTATAATTGTACATACGGAAGAAATACTTGCATCCGCGATGCAAGACAAGATATAACGCAAATCCGGCGGAATTTTGAGTTTAATTGCGTGATAAATCAATAATATACTACTTAGAAATAGGTCTGCCTACTATTATATAAATTTAACCAAAACGATCGTCGCTAAAATTAATTTCTTTCGTTCCTTCGGTTTTTTTTAAAAAGACTAGAAAAGATTTTACAAATATACATGCAGCGGACACAAATAGCACTCTGGCTCATAACAACAATTTATGCATCACACATAGTGTTGTCTCATGTGAGGATAGAACCCATACACAAAGCGGCATAGCGAAACCACAACGTCATCTATTCAGCTATGGCGTCTACCCCTGCACCTTTTCTACATTTCTGTCTACCCCTGCAGGGTTAAAGGCATGCATTTATGAACAGCAAACAGCACATGTGCGTTCTATGCCAATTATTGTTAATAAATAAGTATCATTGTGACAAAAAACATTCAATTATTCGTAACGCGGTAACGAGATGAATCACGGATGTGTCGCATACCTTTGACGTGGCTAGAATTGCAACAATTACCAACTGACGTATAGGATATTTTATGCTGGTTTTAGGGTTCTGTAGTCCTTACAAGAGAAGGAAGATAAGAAAAATTCTTAAAATAAACTGACAAACAAACTTTAAACAAACGATTTTATTTTTATCCCTTTAATTTGCCTTCTTTTCGTGCCAGTTTTATCACAAATGAAGTGCAATTCATTATAACCTCGTAAGTTCTAAAATGAAGCTAATGATAACTGCACGAGTATAGTAAGGCACATTTATAGTTTGTATGTATTCGTTTATCCGTTTGCGCCTTAAGTTCAAGACTTTAATTAGTAGAAAGTATTAGTACACAGATAAAATGAAAGAATTGGGCAGAGTCTATCCCTACTGTAATAAAATACAGCTGAATACTGTTCATCAGATATATTTTGCTCCGTTTATGCCAACCTATTGATAGTTCGACTGCACGGATGATTGACTGAGACGGACAGACGAATGACGGACTGAGAGGTTTAAGCGGTCACGACGCTGTCCTCTACTTCTCTGATTGTTGTGAGTTCAAACCCGACATGGGACAACATTTTTTTGATCCACAAGATTTTGTTCTAAGTTTGGATATTCTTTGTGTCCATTTTGTAAAGTAACCCGCGACATAGGATGTATTTCGAAGGCAGGCGTTGTCTTAAAAAATAATTAAAAAAAGTTTAATATTCTAAGGGTGACGATAATTTTACCACCACAAAAGTAAAACGAGAAACTTATTATACATCTAGATGGACTTAAAGGGTACCATGTAGTAAGTCGGGTTGATACAATAATATATAATGCTTACTAGTTTACAACTCCTTGAGATCTTTCGAATTAAGTCAAATCAAAGTCCTTATTACTAACTAAGTGTACATGTGATCTTGTAAGTTTGCCCAACTTAAAAGCCTTTTGAAGAATTTGGGAGAATATATTATTTATATACATAAAATGTTACACAATTAATACATAATATACTATTAATAAAATAATTTTTTTTTATTTATTTTTATACTATTAATAGTAACGCTTATTTTGTTGTTGTTTTGACATTTTTACGAAGTCGTAACACAATGAATTAAGAAAGAGTGGTTCTATAATGGTTCCGTAGAAAGACAAAACACATTCTAAAAGTTATAAGGTTCTTTACCATCAATTTGAAAAAAGAGCGCAGTTTTATCATAAAGGTAAGGTGTTTTTTAGGTAGTAGAACTACGCTGATTTTAGCACGAGCGGGCCGGCTCGACCAGAGCAGTACTACCCTCCCACAGAAGACCAACCTAAAACGCCAGCGTACATGTTGTCGTGTTTCGTTGGTGAGTGTGAAACCGGAGGCCCATTGATGCAGGGGTGACAGTTACCGTGGTAACTGTGTAAGCCTTACACTGTCACGATGACTGTCATGCCTTTTTCGTCCCCAAGTGGGGTGTGAAAAAGCATCTCGCAGGGCCACCATAGTGTGTGGTCACCTTACTGCATTGTCAGTATTTGCAATGAGTAGGTTGACCACAACTCTTGGATTGTATTCATGCTTTCTATCAGGCAGAGTAGAGTCACTTTGGCAGGCTCTTAATATAAAAAAAGTTGCGAATTGAAATTTTTAATATAACACAAATTGTTCAGTACTTACCAAATGCACAAAATTATTTCAAATAAAAACTGTAACTGAACACCTTTTCAAATCAAATTCAAACCACAGTTCTTAAAATCTTTTTAGTCTGTAACGATTTATATCCACAAACAAAAACACATTCAAAAATATTTTTCACAATACAAATATTAATTCCAGACATTTTAAAAAAGCTTTAAACGAACTCTATTCACTGAGACATTCCTTTAAGACTTCCAGTATTGTTATGAGCCGAATAATCAGAACATTTGTATATATATATTCCTCCTCCTTACACCTAAATACGGGGTTTCCTTCAATGGATACGTCACAATCCCGGCTTTACCGCTCTCAGTGACAAAAATACGTCACGCGTGAATTAATTATTTCTACGTCACATTGAATTAATCAAATGAGAAATACACAGTTCTAGTTTATATTTGGTTATTGTATGAAATGAGATGTGAATAATTCATTAAAGATTTTTTCGATGGTTTTTTTCCAAGTAGTTGTATCTCTTTAGTCGGAATAGACTTCCGTCGTATTGATTTAATCAGTGTTGAGATAGTCCAAAATGATGTAACCTCTGCTATTAAGAGGAATTAGACACAATTCTCAATAAAAATAATTTTACAGTAATGGATTTTTCCGTTTACTATACTTTTAGAAAAGGCCTTTGTTGTAATTAAAATTGACTAAAATTATCAAATGCTTGGATGAATGAATCAGGCTGTAATTCCCTGAAGTGCGTCAGTAGTTTACAAATTAACCTTTTATCAAAGTACCATTGGAAATAAATTTTAGGTGTCATAGCTTGGATGGCAAGTGAGTTCATCTTTCATCCTAGCAAAAACAGGCCGGGGTGGCGATGTGGGCGCTACGGATTGCGTACGTCTTTTTACGGGCAGAAAATAAACACCGGGATACCCACACGGAGGGGGGTGCCATCTACGTACGAACTTCTGAGGTTCCAGGGATTTCCTTATTGGGGTGCACCTGGTTGCCCGGCTACTGGTACCTGGTTAAAGAACGACATAACCACTTGCCGGTGGTATCCGTGGGTATTTCCACACGGGGAAAAAATTGTAATAGCTTATCGGCAAGTTATTTTAAGGCAATTCATCAGAAAGATGTTATATGATTACATGGACGTCGTAGCGGTTTACCCACTCACTCTTTTTTTTCTTTAAAAAAAGACAACGCCCGCATTAGGAATAAATCCTGTGTCGCGGGAAACTTTACAAACGGACACAAAGAGCACCCAGATTCAGAACAACAATATATGGATCACACAAAGTGTTGTCACATATGGGGTTTGAACACACAACACTTAGCGAAGTGGAGAGCGGCGTGGCGACCCTTAAAGTACTAGGCTAATCGTGCAGTCGGGACAGGCTAGCTTTTTATATTCGTTTCAGGAGTGCTTGTGCAGTCTCCCTTATAGAATATATTTCTAATGCAAGAGGTACTAATTAGGTATTTATTTTTATGCAAAGTAGATGGGTCCTTATTTACTGTACTGCTGACTGTAGTGATGTGATGCTGTCAAATTATAGCATTAATTTAAATATATCTACTGTGATTTCCCTTCATGATTCAAGCCTTATTGACTGTACGTGAGCAGAGTAATGTTTCTCTTGTATTGTATTTGAGGTATGATCAGAATAACTAAAAGGCTAATTAGGATTGACATTTTCGACTTTCTGCAGCCTCAGTTCTTTTTAATATCTGTAGTCTCTTTACCCCAATGGTCCTCAAGTAATCTTCTTCCTTCTATAACTTGAAGAATATAATATTGTTCGGGACGATTGGTGACAAGCAGGCGGCTGGAAATCAAATAATCTAAAATCATTTATAATGTTACATAATCCGAGTAGATACCTGGCTTTAAATATTAATGGTAAAAGGGTATTTTTGTATCATTGCAATCTTTATTAATTCTTAATTTAGTTGTGCGTGTGAGTGTTTCTCATTACAATGGTATAATTTCTTTTGAGATTATTCTTTCTGAACTTTCAAGATACAACACATTTGTGTAGTTTTAAAGGTGCAAAGTCAGAAACCTTTCATTTGGAGTCACTTTCTGGTTAAGGTTAACTAGTAGACTATTTCAGTTTTAAACTTTAGGATACATTTGTTTGAATACGTATCCAAAATTAGTTCATTTTTATATCACATTTTTTTAAATGGCTTTGGTTATAACGGAAGGTAAATAAGAAGCTGACAAGAGGCACTTTCATCACATCTGAAACATTGTATTCGAGTTTATTTCATATAAATTTGTTATGATTTGCCAATAGTATGTAAGACGAAAGAATGCAAAACATCATATTAAGTACTTACTTGATGTGATTTATTGTTTTGCAATTATTGTTTCATTCAATTCATTCAACTGCTTAGCTTGTTATAACTTCAGAAACCGTGGCAATCGGCAGCAAGAACCATCATCGCGAGAGTAGAAGAAAGAAAAGTGTAAATAAAAAAAGTAGATCAAAATATACCAGGGTATATCCTATGTACGTAATGCACTTTTTCTTCGTGTGGTGACGGACAGATTGCCGTAAGAATACAGAGTGTCACCACCAGTTTTCTTTCTTTGGGTGTGGTAAATTGCTAGTTAACTATGCAGGATAAAACTACAAATAGAAGGAAAAATCGTCTGGTCAGTGTTACATAATAGGCCAAAAGCTCCTTATTAAGGAGAGGCCTATGTCCAGCAGTGGACCGTTAAAGGCGACGACTTTTTAAAGTAGTGGCTTGAGCTTGAATAGATAAATACTAGAGTTACGCCCTGTATTCAGTATATCTTTAAAATGTTTACTTACATTACCTTCTGTTAAGGGGAATTAAATAAAGAGTACATCTCTGCTCATCGCAGAATGTTTTAATATTACGTAAGTACTTACGTAAGAACGTGACTCAATTAATTTGAGTGTTGTAATGTTGAGTCACAAATGTGTCGTGTAAACATTATAGCGAGGCTATAATTACAAAATATAGTAAACCTTATAAATGATGTTTTCTATACAGTCAATAATAGTTTTAAAAATATGTTTTTCGTCTTTATTTGTAAATATGTATAAAATTTTCGTGTCACAATGTTTGTAACCAAATTTCTCAAAAACGGCTTGGCTGATCTTTACAATTGTTTGTCTCTTCTTTTCTCGGTAGATCTGAGCATAGGTCATAAACTATTTTATATACCCCTAATAGATAAGGGTGACCCTCCCTAATTTTAATTTTTATTTTATGTACAAAAGTCAGTTTGGTTTTTTTCATCTTAATCATTCATTTTCACCATTCTACCACCAGCTGCTATTTAGAAATAATTTACATGACAAAACAACGTTTACCGGGTCAGGTAGTGTTTATATATAACCTAATGTGGCAAAGTGGCATAAATACATACAAACTCGCATATGCTCCGGAATACGTAGGCAAAGGCGTTTTAAACGCCCTGTATTGTGTATTGCTAACTGTAAGTTTATTTCAATTTTCGTAAACGGGAGAATGCATAATCTTAAATTACTGACATTTTTAAAGGAGTGCAAAAATGTGACTTTTTTTGTTTTTTAAAAAGGCAACGCCCGCATTGGGCATATAACCTGTGTCGAGGGGAGCTTCACTAATGTACAAGAAACGACATAAAGAACACTTTATTGTCTCTATTGTATTTTTCCAACATTTATCATAAATTATGGAGTGAGTCTAGCATAACTGTGTTACACTTTACTCATTGGTAATCGTCATTGAAGTAGAAAAACACGAGGCTGAAAGTCATACAACTAGTGTATACTTGTGTCTTTTTATCTTAGTAAAAAATCCAAATATTTAGAAATAGTCCTCCTCAAGTAACACGTACTAAAGTAATAATTCTGCCTATAAATAAATAAAATAAATATTTCGGATGTTTGACAAAACGTCATCTGGTTTCAAACTCAACAGAGTTTGTTCATGGTTTTAATACACGTAAAAACAAAAGACACATGACTTAAGAACCAAGTTAAAGCAATTAAACTGAAGCGCAAAAGTTTTTCACTTTATCTCAAAAATTGTTTCTAGGCATTTGTGCTTTGTCTTCTCAACAGAGCAGTATTGCCGTTAAGCAGTATAAATTGGGAAGATTAGTAGTATATTAAACGGTGTATCCTAGGATAGAAAAAGTCCAGCGGCAAAAGCAACTACTCTTGAGTTGCAGTTGTTCATAGACGACGGTAGGCACTATCAACCATTTCAGTTATCTCAGAACTAAGATAAATAGTTAATAGAAATCAATTTCTTTTTCTTTTTTTTTCTGTATTAAGAGCCTGCCAAAGTGACTCTACTCTGCCTGATGGAAAGCATGAATAGAATCCAAGAGTTGTGGTCACCATACTCATTGCAAATGCAGACAATGCAGTATGGTGACTCACACTATGGCGGCCTAGTGAGATGCTTTTTCACACCCCGCTTGCGGACGTAAAAGGTATGACAGTCATCGTGATAGCGTAAGGCTTACACGGTTACCACGATAACTGTCACCCCTGCATCAACGGGCCCCCGGTCTCACACTCACCAACGAAACAAGAGAACACGGATGCTGGTGCTTTAAGTTGGTCTTCTGTGGGAGGGTAATACTGCCCCGGTCGAGCCGGCCCGCTCGTGCTGAAATCAGCGTGGGTCTAGTACCTAGCAGAATTGGGAAGCAGAAGAACCTAGAATTGGAAAATGTAAACTATACCTCGAGGAGACCAGGGTCGTGTTTGTAACTTGAATAAGCTATTAACGAAAAACCTCATGTTATTTCATGTTAGTTTAAATTACAAACGTTTTACTTATCAGCATAAAGGCAAAAAGGTTTGCTTGTAGCCAAACGGACGTGATCATCATTGTTAATTACCGTATCAGATGTGGTTAAGTGACTTAATTAGAAACAAAGTTCATTCACTTTACTATGCTCTTAATTATTTTATTAATTTTTAAACATTTGGCACGAATTTAAATTATACAATGACAGTAAGATCGTCGAAGAATGTCGATTTTGGTTGCTATAGGTGTGTTTGTATGTGATCTGGATGTCGTAATAGCAGCGGTTCCCGGATCCCTCCTATCTCAGGCGCAGAGTGGCACACCGTGTGGTTTTAGTCGGTCCGATTCCGACACACTACCCCGCCGTAAACCGCGGTGGGATGACGGCCCGAGGGGGTTTCCACACGTTAAAAAAAAAAAGGTGTGTTTGTATGTTTTGGTGATGCTTCTAACTTAGAGATTGAAATATGAATATTTTACTCTAGAAAAAACTGTAGTATACTTACAATAACGAAAGATTTGTACGGTTTAAGACTTTTTCCTTGATTTTCTTAATATATTTGTAATGGAATAGGCGTTTGTCTTCCATCTCACCTGATGGAAAGTGTAGATGAAGATCAAAGTGGTACACGTCCATCCAGAGTTCAACTCATCAGGAAAAGTAGACCCAAGCAGGTCGTCCCAAATCTTGGCGACTCTCACCAAAAACGAGATGTCAAACTGTTTAGTTCAACTTTTAGGTATGTCAACAACGTATGGATGAAACTTTTGCCTGCGCCTAGTAGGATTGTATTTTGTCAACATGTATTTCGACTGTTAACCTACATATAAATATAATGTATTCGTACACGGAATCAATACATACTACATATATTCATACGTAATTAAAAATAAAGCTCATTAGATGGTTAGTCAGATATAGACAATGCTTCATTTGTCACACATACAATATGACAAATGGCGGCCTTGTTGCTTAACGCAATCTATTTCAGGTACGTCACAATTATAATAAGTTTACAATTCGAAAACACGAATTACTAAAACATTTAAATGTCCTTAAAACAGTGAACTTGGTAAGATATTTTCCAAGACAGTTTACAACAAACTAAACGTGTATAAACGCATTCGACCGTTTCTATTTCTGAACCGGAGTACGCTCCGCTGATCACGCTTCGTACTAGACACCCAAACAACGAAACAGTGTAAAAAAACTGCCGTAAAAACAAAATCATGACTCACTGCGAGATCAAGTTATATTAGAATGTTTAGAGATCTATACAAGTGTCTATTCACGTCTCACGATAAATTCTTTAATTGTTACCCAGAGTTGTGTGACATGTCCATATTTCAATATGATTTATGACCAGGAGACGATTAGTAGAGGCACAAAAAAGGCAAATCAAAATAGTCACAAGATATTTTCTTAACTTTCTTTTTTTATTTATGATTCGACGTAACGTAATTAACACTTCGTGATTTTTACAGCCATTTCTAAGAAGGAAATTGTTTATGTTAGAAGGAAAACATTCCTAAAGAGGGTTCCTGTTAGGTAGGTGGCCGACGATTAATGAAACGAGTCTAACGTCAAGTCTTTTTCAATTGCTAAATCCATATCACCTTGCTCAGGTTGATAATTTTGTAAAGAGTAGAATGTTAAAAATAAAGAATATGTTCACCTTTTTTAATCACAAACTAGTTTTTATGTGTGTTTTTAGACTGTTTTGGTACCATAATTCATTAAATGCATCCATCAATATACGAAAAATTTCTCGGAAATTTCCTATCAATAAGTACAACTTAAGTTATTGGTCCTTTGAAACAACAACGTGGTTAATGATAAAATCAATGGTTGAAGTGTGAGTCCAGTCGTCACGCGATCTCTGAATTAAGGTTATTACATTGAAAACACATCGATTAAGTATTGGAATAACTTCCGAGTTATTGATTTCATTTAAACGACTTTTCTACTTTTAAAAAGAGTTTTATCTTTTTCGATATATCCGATAGTTCTTAACAATAAACTCCTTCTTAGGGCTTGAAAGTTGAAGAATTTGAGCGATCGAATATTTTTCTTTTTAATTTTATTTTAAGAGCCTATCAAAGTGACTATATTCTGCCTAATGGAAAGCATGAATAGAATCCAAGAGTTATAGTCACCATACACATTGCGAACACAGACAATGTATTATGGTGGTTTAGAGAGATGCTTTTTACGTCCTGCTTGTGGACGTAAAAGGCATGACAGTCATCGTGGCAGTGTAAGGCGCACACAGTTACCACGATAACTGTGTGAGCCACGTTTATCATCATATTGATCTTGTAATCTATCTGCCAGTAAGAAACTTAGTAGTTATGTTACAATGTAAATAAAAACAATAACACAATGTGGGAAGTGAAATGTGATGTGATGGTTAGAGGAAAACTTTACGATTATGATTGGGTACAACCACTGTCAATAAAGTGTCCTCTGTTTTATATTAAACAAACTAGCAGTAATACTGATAAAAGACTAGAGCAAATTGGAGTTAGAAATGAAGCAAATGAGTTAACGAATGAAGTTAAACAGAAATATCGATAATTGGTAATAAAGTGTAACGGGGACTACAAAAAATATGAGTGAATTAAAACTCTTGATTAGGACGGGATCAATCTAATTTGGCCAGCCGCGTGGAGGCGACGTCCGCGTGTGCCGTACTTCGCTTAAAATAGAGAGTTTACCCATAGATTGTGCCCGCGGCAGCGGGCCGGCGCTAGGAGGGATCTGGATGTCATAATAGCAGCTGTTCCCGGATCCCTCCTATATCAGGTGCAGAGTGGTACACCGTGTGGTTTAGTAGGTCCGATTCCGACACATCACCCCGCCGTAAACCCTGTGGGGTGAGGGTCCGAGGGTGTTACCACACGTAAAAAAAGGGGTCAATTTAACTTAGAGATTGTTGATCATGATACACCAACTTTGCTAAAATATTTGCTACTGAAGTAAGAAATTTGCTAAACTGGGTGGTATATTTTAGTTTAAAATATACGTGTATTACATATTTTAGAGGATATTTTGAAACAAAATAACAATGTTTATTGTTTTCCTTAACATACTTATATGTATGAATCCAATACTAATATTAAGTATTTAAAAAAATCATTGTTGATTTATAAGTAATATTATCAAATGATTTTTGTGACACTTTTATTTTATCATTTATGCCATTGTTAAAATGACATTCGTAATAAACAATGTTCGTATTCATAGCATAATTAAAATAGTTTAAAAGAAAATAAATATAGTTTATAAGGAAACTAAAAACGTTATTTAAACAGCGAAGACAGTATTAAAGCACGGCCTAGATACAAAAACAATTAATATATTTGGTCGTCTAATAAATTTTGTACGAAAGACACTCAAGGTTTTTTTTTTGTTATACAGTCCGAATAGAATTACAATGGCAGGGTTGTCGTAAAACGTTGTAAGTGAAACTTTTTGATGTTTGTAGACTAATAATTGTATATGACTTGTCAATTTACAAGGTTTTGGAATCGATGGACTGTTGATCACGTGGTTAGTGACCCTGACTGATAAGGGTTTGGGTTGTGGGTTTGATTCTAACCTAGGGAGAATAATTGTATCATAAACATGGTGACGTTTTGTGCCCGGATGAAATTTGTAGATATTCAAAAATATTTAAGTATGTTTATCAGATGCCTGGTTATGGTGGATTAAAAAGCCTTGTGCGAGACGTGTGCTGTTTTTAGAATAATAATAAAACCTAAAGAAATAGAAATTATTCACATAACATTTCTTTCTTAATAACAAAATATTTCACAAGCAAACACCATAATATTATATAAAAATTATCTATAAACAACGTTTATCACCAACACATCAAACATAATAGGCATTATTACGAATGGAAGCCAACAGAAATATTCAAATCGTTAACATTTGTTATATATAGTTATGTAATGTTTGACAAACAAATATTGTGTCACTGTCTCACCAGTAAAGAATAAGAAAATATCTTCTGAATATATGATGATGGTTATTCAATATATTATACGTTTGATCAACAAGCTGACTGATAAAAGTATAGCAGACTCTATGACTTTCAATTATTTCGGAATGGATACAAACTTGTTAGAATCATTTGTTTATAATATGAAAAAATACGACAGTGTTCGCATTTATGCTTATACATTTAGATATGTACGACTAGGGGTATAATTGTGCAGATATATATGTAAAAAGTATCAGAATCCCCTGAACTTTTCTAAAAAGCGTACGAGTACTGATGGATTAAGAACACAGAGTGTGATCACTCCTATTCCGATAAGTTTAGCTAACTACACAGGACGACAACACTAAATAGAGAATGAAAATTTGACACAGACGTACCCACCCGTCTGGCAAGCGTGGTATAGTAGGTCAAAGTTTCCTTCTTAAGGAGAGGTTTATATCTAGCAACGGACTTACAAAAACTGGTTAAAAAGAGTGTGGTGCATATTTCGTTTTTGAGAGAAGAGTTGTGTTTGTTGAATCATCATGGTTTGGTCACGTAGAGAGGATGGATGATAGAAGATTCAGGAAAGGAATGTTTAATTGACTAAATTGGTGATATTCTGAAGGAGGGTCACACCAAACACACGAGCATACATGCAGTGATTGATGAAAGTGGACGAAGCAAAAGAAGTAAGTCAGGACTGTAGTAAGTGACGATCAGTTGTCTCCGTCTATCCCTGTGAGAAATAGGTGTGGCTGTATATTAATCTACACAAATATATACAGTCATTATATTATGGAAATATGACGCAAACTTGCTGATATTTATCATATGCCCATAAAGCAGTTTACATAATATCATTCTAAGTGCTTAATGATGTAAACTAACTACATAGGAAGTAATTTAGAGAAATATAAGTAAACCTTTGAAGGATAAAAATATTAAATGTCGTACTAATTAGATAATATATACGATATTAAGTGTTTAACATAATTATATCCATAGAATAACATTTAAATATGTAGATATTTAATTAGCTGTTAGATAGTAATTATGTAACTGATTTAGATTTTTAGAAATTATATAAGTGAAATTCACAAGTTGTCCAGTCCGTATAATATTGTCCTATAAAAGAACTTTTCTTCTCTTCTCCTTCATCAATATAATTTGTAGACAAAATAAGATGCCATTTCTTCTCAAGCGGACACATTTATATACTTGAGTTAAAATGAAAAAGAGCCTCAAATAATCCAGCAATGTAATTGATCTGAACAATATAACTATTGTGATCCCATGTATCTTGAAATTATACTACAGCAGAAGATATTAGAAAACAGATCTAAAACTTTACAACTACCAGATCAAAGACGTATTGCTAATCATCGCAGAATCTATTGCTAATACACAAAATCTAGTCAAATAATATTTTTTCATTAATAATTTCTTGTTATGAATCAAGATTAGAACCTTGGTTCATATTCCAATGATTTTAGACAACCCTGATCTGTTACATCATGAATGCGTAGCAAATAGTGTCATAATGGCTTATTTATTCATGCGCTTACTCGAGGCGCCTCCACGCATCTGCGTGACTCATTATTTTACATTATAACACCATTTTGCATACATATGCTTTTTATATCATTCAAATTCAAAGACAACGTGTGCATATTTTAAGATTTTAAGGGCATAATTAGCCGAACAAACTGCATTTAACAATGTAGAGCTTTTGCAAACTTTGGTTTAAGTATTATGTATCACACAATAATTATCAGATACGTAGGCTGAGAGTTAACAAATATTTTTTTTCTAGAATACATTTGAGGCAATTTTAAAGGATATGATGACGGAAAATAGTGGGATATTAGTAAATTTGAGTTCGATGTACCATCTTGTAAGGTGTCGATCTGAAAGAATTGCCATTTCAAACGAAAAACTTTACAAAAACATTCAGTTAAATTCAGAACTTGGTCTCCATTCTCGTTAAAAGGTTAGAAGACACTATTGAGTGTTTGACAAAAGAATTTGTGTGTGATCTTTTAAAAACCAAAATGGTTTACACTATGGATTTTGAAGTAAACAGTTTAAAAAACTGGCAAAGAGGTACGCAGCACAACCATTTGCTTCTTTCGATCAATTGTGAGACCGGAGGCCCATTCATGCAGGGGTGACAGTTATCGTGGTAACTGTGTAAACCTTACACTGTCACGATGACTGTCATGCCTTTTACGTCCCCAGGTGGGGTATGAAAAAGCATCTCACAAGGCCGCCATAGTGTGGGTCACCATACAGCATTGTCTGCATTTACAATGAGTATGGCGACCACAACTCTTGGATTCTATTCATACTTTCCATCATTCAGAGTAGAGTCACTTTGGCAGGCTCTTAATATAGAAAAAAAATATTTACGAATGTAAAAATTCGCCACTTTATCCAGCAGTATCTGAAATCAATCGCTTCTCTGCTAACTAATCTTCCCTCGTAGTCCTTAGTTTAAATACGTGATATGACTACATCACACATGATATTATTTTGATAACGTTTATACACACGTGCGACTATTGCTTAAAATAGTAATAACAATATGTTGTTTATATGCTAGTCATGTTATTCATATTTAAACAATTTAACAAGTTCAAGGCCTCTTATTGACTGATTATTTATCCTCGTTTGTATCTATTAATATTGTCGTCAATGCTTTTCGACCGTGTGAATTAAATGTTAGAAGGAAGTCGCGTATAAGACTTGACACATTTAAATATAGGTTTTAATTTATAATTTAATGTATAACATTCATGTCTGAGAATAGAAAACTCCCATAAAATGGTATATTTATTAGGTAGTAGAGCCACGCTGATTTCAGCACGAGCGGGCCGGCTCAACCGGGACAGTACTACCCTCCCACAGAAGATCAACCTAAAGCAACAGCATCCGTGATGTCGTGTTTCGTTGGTGAGTGCGAGACCGGAGGCCCATTGGTGCAGGGGTGACAGTTTTCGTAGTACCTGTATGAACCTTACTCTGTCACGATGACTGTCATGCCTTTTACGTCCCCAAGCGGGGCTTGAAAAAGCATCTTACTAGGCCGCCATAGTGTGGGTAACCATACCGCATTGTCTGAATTTCCAATGAGTATGGTGACCGCAACTCTTGGATTCTATTCATGCCTTTGATCAAACAGAGTAGAGTCACTTTGGCAGGCTCTTACTATATATATATTAAATCAAAACTGAATTTTTTCTCAAATTTCTTTTAAAAATTTGTTTATGGATGTTATGCTGTAGGCGAGATATATTTATCGTCATTATAGTCACTCAATGAAGCCATAAAACACTCTTTGTATAATAAAATGAAATTAATCAATAATATATGAACTTGAACCAAGTATACAAGCCTTTCTACGTTATACGAAATCAACTAATTGTGACTTCACCGAATATTCCCTGGCGATTAAAATAATTGACCGTTAAATTATATTTTATTAGAGATTTGTTAGACAAATGTGTTTTAATTATACGTGTAATAAAATTAGGAACTTATTTCGACATGTTTTGTACCCATAAAGGGAATCATTTAATCCAAACGGTTCCCTTGTTAATTAACCAGATCAAATATGTTGTTATGTTATGAGAACACTAGGAAAACAATGACGACAGGTTCTGAAAGTATGTTGTTGTGACTAGACCACAATAATACGAGTATACTTCTATACAGTAATATAAAATGTCCGTGTAGTGACAGATTAAGAATACATAGTGTAAACCCCCCCCCCCCCCTTCCCCCTATTCATCCTGTGGGTGTCGTAGAACAAAGAATGCAAGACAACATCATTACAAAGAGAAGGAAAACTTGTAACAAACGCTATTCCAACACGTCCTTGCTAAGGAGAGGCTATGTCCAGCAGTGGACTGTAAAAGGCTAGTGATGATGAGGATGATGATGATACAGTAATATATCGCTCTAATGTACAATCTCTATTATTAGAGTTTTGTCAATGTTGGACCTTAAAGTAGACTTAGAATAACAAATTCTCAAAAGTAGGCATCATATGAGAATAGCTTGTGAAACTGGAGAAAACTGTTCTTATTAATCATCAACAGCCTTTTACAGTCCACTGCTGCTGTTCTTACTAAGCACTGCTAACATTATTATTTTACGTTGGGCCACATCATCAGGAGAACACAAATGTCGCGAACCGTATAAATGATGTCATAGTACAGGAAGCATTAAGAATTTTTAAACAGTCAGATCAGTGTATTTTTTGTTTAGAAGTTTTTAGAAGACATTCCTTTTATGTCCCCAAGTGAGGCGTAACAAAGCATTTTAACAGACCACCATAGTGTGGGTCACCATACTACATCGTCAGCATTCGCAATGACTATGGTGACTACAACTTTTGGATTCTTTTCGTGTTTTCCATGAGGCCGAGTAAAGTCAGTGTGGCAGGCTGTTAAAATAAAAATAATAAATAAATCAATAAACACTTTCTACAAGTTTTTGTTTAGTATAATAGTCTCTATAACTTTAATCTTGATTTTTACTAGTTTAAACTCCTTTATTCGACAAGTCTGTCGATCTTGTGTTAGGTAACCCTAACTGCTAAGCTGAGATCATGGTAATTTATTTATTTGCTAAAAAATCTCACAAGGAATATGCAAAATCATAAACAAATAACTAACAAAATCGAAAAGCTATGTGCTTCTTCAATTATAGGAGACCACATCATGTACAGGAATATCACAAACAAATACATACACAAATATTATTCATCTCATCATTATCATCTCAGCCAAAAGACGTCCACTGCTAGACATAGGCCTCCCCCAAGGTTCTCCACAACAACCGGTTCCGTGCAACCCGCATCCAGCAGTTTCCCGCGACCTTCACCAGGTCGTCAGACCACTTTGTGGGGGCCTACCAACGCTGCGTATCTCGGTACGCGGCCACCACTCCAGAACTTTATGGCCCCATTGGCCATCGCTTCTGCGTGTAATGTGTCCCGCTCACTGTCACTTAAGTTTAGCAATTTTACTGGCAAAGTCGGTGACCTTGGTTCGTCTGCGGATCTCCTCATTCCTGATTCGATCACGCAAAGAAACTCCCAGCATTGCCCTCTCCATTGCTCTTTGGGTGACTTTGAGCCTTCTTATCAAGCCTATAGTGAGCCACCACGTCACTGTGCCGTAAGTCATCACTGGCTACACACACTGGTCAAAGACTTTTGTCTT
This sequence comes from Hypercompe scribonia, assembly GCA_949316085.1. NCBI lineage: Eukaryota > Metazoa > Arthropoda > Insecta > Lepidoptera > Erebidae > Hypercompe > Hypercompe scribonia. The sequence continues at coordinate 3,643,119 of OX438972.1, read as the reverse complement.
GAGACACTGCAGTATTTATGTCGAGAAAACGCTACGTAGCTTCCCGAACGCTGCCCAACCTAGCTGGATTCGACGATTGACCTCTTTTTCGACAAATATTATTAATAGGAATAAATAGGTCGGAATACAATTAATGTCCAAAATATGAAAAAATCAAATAGAGTACACAATATCATAACCATTATCACTCTATTTATACCCTCACAAACTCAGGATTTGCAGTACGTATGGCATAACTAAAATATGTAGTTGACAATTTGTTTTATTTGTTACTAGCTTTTGCCCGTGCGTGTACTTCACTCGCGTGGAATTTAGTCTGCCATATTAAGTTTCGTAACAGATCATTTTAAATAAAGATATTTTTTTAACATATATATAATCCTACGGTACATCATCTTTGTGTAGCTTCAATGGTTTAGGCAGCGTACGCCAAGGTAACTCTAAGACACCAGATTTTTTTCTGACTTAATTGACATGTATTATATTACCACCAGAATTACAAGTTGTAACCTATATGTTATTCCGATGTTATATTTCCGATCGGATATTATAGTAAAGTTTCATCCAAATCCGTCCAGTAGTTTTTTCGTAAAAGAGTAATAAATATCCATACAAACTTTCTCATTTATAATATTAGTAGGACCAAAATTAAAGATAAGTAACCAAGAGCTGAATTAAATCACGGTAATACATTTTACGTAAGCACCTACACACCAGTGCGCTTTGAGCGGATTACAGATTTACATTATCCTAGTGAATTTAAGAAAACGTCTGTCTTCAGAAGTGATACGACTATCAGACGTCTAGGTACCATGGCACGGGTTCTGACTAGTTTGTGTTATTATTTCATTATTTGTTATTGTCATATGTGATTGTATGAAATAAATAAAATTCCAAAATATTACAACAGAGAGAGATAGCATAACATTTCTGTTGTTCCGTTTTATTTGCAATACAGTTTGTATAAAACAATAAACAATTAAAATATCATTCAACGGATTGTACTAACGAAAATAGTAAATATTTCAGCAGTTTCACTTAAAGCGTGGCACTTTTCTGTGTACTTTGAAACAGCAATGAATTAATGTATGAAATGAAGGTAATATTATATATGGCCTTAGCCTTACATATTTTTAAATACATGCATATAGTAGCAGAATGTAGCTCATTCTTAATTGCTTGCTTTAACTGTCTCGGTGGCGCAGCGGTAGTGAATGCGACTGCTGTGCTTGAGGTCTCGGGTTCGATTCCCGGGTCGGACCAAATGTTTATATGATCTGTAAATATTTGTTTCAAAGTTTGGGTGTTTTCAATGTATAATATGTGTGTATTTACAAAAAAAAAGTATTTAAGTATTCTATCAGTCAGTCTGGTTATCATAGCACAAGCTCTGCTTAGTTTGAAACTAGATGATGTTGCATGTCAAATGTTCGAAAAATTTATTTATTTATTATTTATTAAACATAGAAACAATCGTGCTCACCACAAAGTTACTACCCATGATCTCCTGTATTCTCTAGCTATCACTCTTTATTTTTTTGTGAGTGTAATTTCTTTGTTTTGTTTTTCAAATTAAAAACACTAATCGTGATCGAATTTTCATCAATAGACAAATCAATACAGCCCATTGATGCAGGGGTGACAGTTATCGTAGTAAGTGTAGGAGTATCACACTGCCATGATGACTGTTATGTCTTTACGTTCTCAAGCGGGGCGTGACGAAGCGCATCACTAGGCCGCGTGGCCATGGTGTGAGTCACCAAACTGCGTTCATCAGGCAGAGTAGAGTCACTTTAACAGGCTCTAAAAATTAAAAAAAGAAAAAAGGAAACTGGGGTATATTAAACTCTAAAAATTCTAGAAAATATATTTTTATTATATATGAACGGTGAACCGGGTCGTGGAATTAGGTCGTCTCATATAACATGGGTCGATACTTCAGTCTAATAGTGGTAATATCATGTCAGGTTATACATGTGTATATACATATATTATTACCACATCTGTCAATGGTAGCTTATATACTTAGATTTATTTTTAATTCACAAAAAGTATGGTATTAAATATTATTCGAAGGGTAACATCGGTACATTGTCATCTATTTTTAATTAAATTTTTTATCATTGGACACATGATACGCTAAAATAAAAGTTCTATGAAAGTTTTTTATTGTGGTTATTTATAATGATTGAGTTTCTTCTTCTCCTATTTCTTATGGTCCCTCCTTATGTTTAACCATTATTAAGATACGAAGCTACGCAAGCACAATAAATTAAAGTATTCAGCTGGAGTTGATAATAAGGTCGAAAAATAGTAAATATTTTGACTGTCGTAATACGGACCTATCAGTACGACACAGTCAAATTATTCACTATTTTTCAACTTTATTGTATTTGTATTTTGATTGTGTCGTAATTTGTAACACTAGTGAGTATTACAAGACAGTCAAAATATTTATATATTTATTATTTGCACAAGTGTAATTACTATCATGGCTTGAGTTGTGTGCTCATTAATTCAACTCTGTATGAAAAAAAAAATACTATATATATTTCTTAGTTATGCTATAGATATTCCTTACTTATTTTTACTCTGTATTATCAAAATTTGAATGTCTATGAGAACTTATGAGCTGTGTTAAAAAGAGCCGATATTCACTCCCGACTACAATATCTGGATGCAATAATTCCTGGTACTAATAACTATTTAAAATAATTATCACACTAAACGACTATAACACACATGACAATTGCTTTACGGCCGGTTATATCCATTCGACTATAGCACATAGAAATAGTATAATGAACAGTGATGTCATCCAATGGTATCATGGCGTAGATTGTAACAATTAGATCAATTTACTCAAATACTTAGGTCGACATATGCCTGACAGATTTATAAGATCACAATTCCCGTTCAAGGTTCCTGGTGTGAAAAAGTTTGATCCGAAACTAAACAGATTCAATGTTGTGATAACCACACTATTGATAAACATACTTATTCATTAAACGCTAATATTAAATTTACTAAATACGTTATATATTTTTGATATGTTACACTCAGAGAAAATTGCCGTGTTTGGGTGGAAATCAAACCCATATCTGGCTCAGCGATTAAAACCACCAACCATTACACCAATAGGCTTGTCATAACCAAAATATATGTTCTGTATGATAAAATGAATAAATGAACAGAATATTGAATAATATGTCTCTTTTATAAGCAATAGAATTATTTAACAAAGCATTTATAGTTGACTTACCAAACCAAAAACTTATTCTCCAATAATATTATAAGTAGTCACTTAAAACTTTGATTAATACACAAAACAAAACTAAGTAGTCCACAACGTCCAGTTATTACAATAATACTACATATTTATAAGAACTTAATATCAATGGAGAAATCCAACAATGTAATATTCATTGTCAATCCATATTTTCATTATAGTCCTGTCGTATTACATTGCAATAAAAAAACTACCAGATTTAAGGCATTCGGCTTTAAAACAAGTTTAATTTCCATTTTCGTTGTCCATTTCTCCTTGTTTGGTATGACTTTGTCGTTGTATTCAATCTTCAGATAATTTGTGAGCCCTTTGACGTCTTGAGACCTTGAAAAACTTCGATCAAAGATTGGACAGATCGAAAAAAATCAACAAAGAGGAGAATTGGATCCCAGAATCATTCACTCGTAGTAAAAACTTTCAAAAGACACTTTAGACGTACTCTCAGTCTCATAAGTGTCAAATTTTGAACATCTAACGGTGACTACAGTATGATTCTATGCCAAGTTTAATCATCGTTTCATGAGGCTTTGTACTTCTTTACCATGGGAACACCTTATATGGCATTTGTAAGACTGAGAGTTATATACGTACATAACGTACGATTATTCTTCTCATAGTTTAATACAGTTTACAACTGAATCCTATCATGAAATTGGTCGTAATGCCAGTGGGTATTATATAGTCATAGCTATAGACACTGACATTGAACAATATAACCATAGCTATGGCATAATCACGCCTTGACTTTATAATCGTAATGTGACGTCAACTGCACCGTACCTATTTATTTATAAATTACATTTACGCTGTGTTGTTATATATGATGGATTAATAATATGGACTGTACCCCCCACTTACTGTGTTGTGAGAGAGCAAACTCTGCAGGACAAGGTAATATAACATCCTCATACATCTCACATACGGTTGTCTGATTCCAAACTAGGCAAAGCCTGTACTATGGTAACCAGACTGCTAATAAATATACTTATATATTTCTAAACACTTAAATATTATAGATAAATTATACCCATTATCTCTGCAAAGAGCAGAAAAACTTGAAACAAATCCTATGCCAATTCGTTTGGTCAGCGTGGTAAGTCAGCAAAATCTACCTTACAAAGAGTGGTGGTCTATACCTATTAGAGGTTGGAGATGATGATGAGCTAAAGTTATAGAATTTCACTCAATTGTAAGTAAATTAATTGTAAGTTGAGTCCAATCTTACGTACTTTTTTGAGTAACTTCACTGGAAACTAGATAAATAAGTATATACAAAGATTTTCGAAATTAATTTTAATTAAATAAGTTTGATGCTCAAATACTTGTAAACACATACATATTATACGAGTAAATAAGTTACACCCGGACACTGAACACGCAATATCTGTCTTGGAGTTCAAAGGGTGACAACTCAAGTGTGACTTGCATGTATCTATGGGCGGTGGTAATCACTTGCCTCCTATACTATAAAAACACACATTTATGCTAAACGTCCACATATAGACACAAATAAACAGGAAGTGCCATAGAGAACTAAGCGATTTAGTTATAAAACTACACAGGTGAAAGAGGTTACCGGAGACTCAAAAAATATAAAGGAGTAAGAAGGCTGCCTTAGTTGGAAGACTCAAGAATGACAAAGCACTTTTGTCTCTTGTGCTTTAGGTGTCCATGCGCGTAGCACTTACTATCAGGTGCGACCCACCAATTGTCTAGGTAGTAGAGCCACGCTGATTTCAGCACGAGCGGGCCGGCTCGACCAGGACAGTACTACCCTCCCACAGAAGAACAACCTAAAGCGCCAGCATCCGTGTTGTCGTGTTTCGTTGGTGAGTGTGAGACCGGAGGCCCATCGATGCAGAGGTGACAGTTATCGTGGTAACTGTGTAGGCCTTTCACTGTCATGATGACTGTCATGCCTTTTACGTCCCCAAGCTGGGTGTGTGAAAAAGCATCTCATAAGGCCGCCATAGTGTGGGTCACCATACTGTGTTGTCAGCATTTGCAATGAGTATGGTGATCACAACTCTTGGATTTTTATTCATGCTTTCCATCAGGCAGAGTAGAGTCACTTTGGCAGGCTCTTAAGATAGAAAAAAAATAACCACCTTTTCACCATTCGTTAATCTTCTATCTTATCCTTATCATGTACTTTAAAAAAAGACACCTTTGTGATTTGTTTAGGCGTTTCTACCCAGAGTGAGTTTTAAAAAATGTCAGTGCCTTCTAACTTGTAAAAATATCTGTAAAAAATTTGCTTTCAAAATAAATATGGTATCGCTCTTGGTATTCAAGATGCCTCGATACAATATGGTTTAAAGTTTTAATATATATAATAGTATTTCTTATTTATCTAATAACTTGGTAATGTTTCAATAGAAGACTAATAATGCTTTTTTATCAATTTTCTCATATGGTAACAAAATGATTGCAACGAGGTTTACTTTACCATTTTTTGTTATTCTTTTTAAACCTAAAACGAGTATTTGTCAGAGTTATCGACAATTATAGCCCGAGATCCAATAATACCCTAAAAAGCTTTTTACTCGTATATTACTGGTTATTTTGAAATTATTTCCTAAGTCCAGTAAAATTGTAGTTGTAATTTATTTCGGATAATTTTATCCGCAATGTACTTCAGTGTGGCTGATTATTGCCTTGATGGCGCAGTGATAGTGTAGGTGGCTGATGTGCTGGAGGTCTCGGGTTTGATTCCCGGGTCAGACCAAATGTTTGGTTTCAGAGTTTAGGTTTTTTCTACGTATAATATGTATGTATTTACTGGAAAACATGTATAAATGTATTAATATCAGTTGTTCAGTACTCATAGTACAAACTCTGCTTAGTTTGAGATTAGATGGCGTTGCGTGACAGATGTCCTAAATATTTATTAAAAAAACAAAAAAATATATTTTATCAATCAAATTAGATATCTCTTGGTATTTTCTTAATTTGCTCCTTGAGGGAGACCTTCGTTCAGCAGTGGACGGCGATTTTCTTTTTTTGTACTAATAATTAGGATTATAATAGATCGGTGAAATAAGGAAACGATTTGATGTACACGACTAGTCATAACTCTGTCCCAATATGCTCTAAAACACCCCTTTTTTAACCCTTCGCCTTATAATTAACCTTGCCCTTCAGGGTCCACGACTTTTTCAAACTTTTAAGCACATTTGTTTATAACATTGTGGAATGCAAATAAATGATATGAATATGCTTCTTAGGACCATGAGGCAGTACATTTTGCATTTTTGGTACTGATCTTCATGTCTAACATATTTTCTACATATTAAATCTATCATATCACCTCTCCCACATAGTTTAGAACTATTTTAGTACAGTTTACATAATTTCTCGGTTTTATACAAATACATTTCTAGGGCAACCTGACCTACTTATATGGTTTGTGTATCAAGCTGCACGTTTTTATGTACATGACGTCATTTAGTGGCAAAATCAAACAACGTTTTGTATAAAGCCGTGGTAAAAAACATAGTGAATCATTCTCAAATTACAAGCGCAAATCGGGGATAAATTTCCAATTCAGGACTCAAAGTATGAGTTTTTGTTGTTAGATATATCAAAAAATACAAAACAAAAAAAATTACCTAATCGATACCTTTCGTGGGAGAACCTTATTTTGGCACACATGGGCCGGCTCGATGGAAGTGATACCATGGCTTCAAAAAAATTAGTGTTTAACATGTCTTTCGTTACTTCTTGCCAAGTGAATGAGCTTACCGGACCCTAAGACCCTCCCCAATCAAAAGAGGTCACTTGTTGCCCTTGAGCTGTATGTGCAGATTGACGGTGGTTCTTTTTTATATTATGAGCCTGCCAAAGTGACAAGTGACTGAAAACATAAATAGAATCTAAGAGTTGTGGTCACTATACTCGTTGTAAACGGAGACAATGCAGTATGGCAGCCCACATTATGGCGGCCTAGTGATAACTGTCACACCTGCATGAATGGGCCTCCGGTCTCGCACTCAGCAACGAAACACGACAGCACGGATGCTGACACTTTAGGTTAGTCTTCTGTGGGAGCGTAGTACTGTCCCGGACGAACCGATCTGTTCGAGCTGAAATCAACGTAGCCAAGCTGAATTCTCATGGTCAATGGTTCTCATCAATCGTTAATTCGTCAGGTATTTTGTCTTTATCATAAATTGTCTGTGAAAGTTATCTTCCACACGAATACATAATAATTAGTAATACACACTCCACGTAATTGATGCAATATGTTGGTGAAGATCTTTTGAAGTAGGCGTCATTCAATAGAAATCTTTTAGAATTAATTATCACCATCCCACGTAGGTTAACGAAGAATAACCGGCAACGGTGATTTTAGAATTTAAGGCCAATTGAATATATGTGAGTGGGCATATCTTACTTTCTGTTTCTTTAAGCATTTGCTTATTCGATCGAGTCGAAAGTTATGTTTTTTGCTTTACTCTTGCTAAGAAGAGACTCGTTATTTGATCATACTGGTTTTCGCCGGTTTACAGGCCAAAAAGAAGTTTTATAATTTACTAGAACTTTACAAAAAACCGTTTTTTATTTTTCTATGTTAAGCCTGCCAAAGTGTCTCTACTCTGCCTGATGGAAAGTATAAATATAATCCAAGAGTTGTGGTCACCATACTCATTGCAAATGCAGACAACGCAGTATGGTGTCCCACACCATGGCAGACCTGTTAGATGTCCTTTCACACCCACTTGGAGACGTAAAAGGCATGACAGTCATTGTGACAGTGTAAGGCTTACACAGTTACCACGATAACTGTTACCCCTGCAACAATGGGCTTTCATGGCTTCCGGTTTCACACTTACCAAAGAAACACGACAACACAGATGCTGGCGCTTTAGGTTGGTCAGCTGTGGGAGGGTAGTACTGCCCCGGTCGAGCCGGCCTGCTCGTGCTGAAATCAGCGTGGCTCTACTACCTAGAATCAGTGTGGCTCTGCTACCTAGTTTTTACTCGTATAAACTTTTATGTACTATAGATTTCCTATTCAATGGTCTAATAACTTTTGTATTATAGTAAGATAATTATTAAATGGATGGCTCCTACGCATTGTGAGTCAACTAACATTTTTTAGGTTAGATTCAACAATAAGTGGAAACCTATAAAATAGAACTAGCTTCAAATTGAATGAAATAGATGTAAGCAATTATTTTAAAAGAATAAGTCCTTAATTGAATACTGCTGTCATTGCAAGAACGAATAAAAGTTATTACATTCATTACTGTTAGTCATAAATTTATGAAGATATTATCACTACCATTATGGTGATACGAATTAATCGAATTTATATCAATTGAACATATACTATTTTTAACAATACTTAACTGCACGGTTGACCTAACGGTGAGAGTCGTGGGTTCAAACCCCACATAGACTTTGTGTGATCCATAAACTGATATTGTGAGACCGGGTGTTCCTTGTGTCCGTTTCTTGTATGTTTGTAAAGTTCCTCGCGATACAGGATTTGTTCCTAGTGCGGGAGTTGTCTTTAAAAAAACAGTGGTTTAGTAATTGAGAAATTATGGGATAGTCTACTTATAGGTAGTTAAAATTCATCCTTGTCAGAAAATCATAAGTGTACTGATAGTAATACACGTTATCGAGTATCTGAGTCTAACAACCGGTATATCTCTTAGCCTTAGGAGATATCATAAAAATCTATTTCTGTAAAATGATTTGATTTCTTCGAAATGATGTGAAATGCCTGTGGCGATACTTTTCGCTAGTATTAAGGAGAAAATGATGAGAGCATAAATTATGTATAATTTGAAATGAAATTGCATGCATGACGCTTGAGTTACTGGATAGGGTATAACGTAATGGCTATAGTTTTATATACGTGAGAGAGGCACAAAACGGTTTGGTTCGGTGTTGGCAATATTTTGAGTTTTGAACGAGAGTGCTTGAGTGAGATTACCAGAGACTCTTCTTTTCTTATTCTGAGGGAGGTGACTCCACGGCACTTGTGACTTTTGTGTTACAAGTGTCCACGCGTGGTGACAGTTACTTACCACCAAGTTACCCGTCTGTTCACGTGTTCCTCGTCATATTAATGAAGCTAGATTTGTGCAGGACATTGTCTCATTTACTTGGAAACTGCTTGTTAGTAAAATTACAGTACGCATGCTTAAAAACTGTCTGATATATTTCCTGATTTGTTCTTCCTCAGATCTGCGGCATAGTGATCATAGCAGCAGCATGCGTGGACATGGGAATGATCAAGGGGTTTGCGGGTATGGAGCCGACTGGCCACGAGACGGATATCGTGCTGATCACCATCGGTGTGTTTATCATCGTGGTGGCAGCCTTTGGATGCTTCGGAGCTTGGAAGGAAAGCCCTAAGCTGCTTTATATTGTAAGTATCTGTTCAAAAGCGCAACCTTATTCCAATTGACTGCACGGACGGCGTAGTGGTTTAATTGATTACCTCGCCGCTTTCCGTTACACTTAGTCTTTTGAATTTCAAATCTCATTTCGGACAGCACTATGTATAATCCATAAATTGTTGTTCTGAGTTTGGGTGTTTTTTGCGTGCGTTTCATGTCTGTATGTTAAGTCTCTCGCGATACAGGAAAGAGTTGGAGTAAAAAAAAATCATTAAATGTTATGATTATTCTAGGTATTTTCGTGATATTTATATATCATATATACATAAATCTTATTAAGAAATTGATTCTTTAAGTTCTTTTCACGAATATGGACTGAATAAATAAAATAAGATATTAATATTAAGTCCGAATTTCCAGATTCGCTTAAAAAATGAAATCTCCGAAGTTGCATTTAAAAGCTTCTAAATAATTTTTAAATAACGCTTAACCATTTGATAGAAAATATGTCTGAAAATATTCACATTCAAATGAAATGAAAAACATGATTACTAGTCACAAAAGTAAAATAATTGATTCGGTCATATACATTACTGATTTACTTTCTGCCTCTTCGACAAGCCCCACCTAAGTTCAAAGTACTGCAGCCCACTCGTAGTTTTTACCTACATTTCAATATCGAGCGGCATACATTAGGACAGACGACTGTGATGCAACCAGGTCAACTGTTGGTAAATATCCTATTGTTATTTGAGACCGACACAGTATATTTTAATCAGATTAGGAAGCATTGTTTTGAGAGAAAGGGAGGGTAGAAGTTTATAATGAAACATTAGCTTAATCTATACTTATATACATCTATGTACTTATTAGCGCGAAAGCTAATTAATATAAACTGTATTTAATAAATAAAGATAATACTGATTAACTATTCCTATGAAAGATAGTGTATAGTGATAGCAACACAATTTGTCTTTAGTCAAAGATAACACAGTAGTAGAGACTCTGCCTCTGCAATTGTCAAGAGATGTCACCTCTATGACAGTTCCCAAGTGTTGCTTTGATCTTCTATCATACCCACCTTCTCCGTTCCTCTACAGGATAACACATGCCTTGCCATGCCAGGCCTTAGAAGTCACCGAATGGTAGGTATACGCACTAAACGATGGTTCAACTAAACAGATCGGTTCTTTCTTCCTGTGCCAAAATCTGGATCTCGCTACTAGCGCGCGTGTTTTCCTCTTACTACTAACTCAGATCTTTTAAATGGAGCGTGAAGAAACATCACACCAGGTCGTCATAATATTGAAAAATGTTTTTTAATTGTTGAAGAGGGCAGCACAGGACCGGTTGTTGTGGTGAAACTTGGGGGAGACCTATGACCAGCAGAGGACGTCTTTCGGCTGAGATAATGATGATTTAAAAAGAGAACTGTCCAGGCATCACCCCATCAATAGATTTTTAATTTAACATAACCATATTTGGAAGTTTTGTTTTTTCAAGTTATGAGAGTACAGAGACTCGTTTAAAGTTTGTCTATTTCCTTGCAGTTTGCCGGCTTCCTAATCATAATCATCCTCCTCGAACTATCCGTGGGCATCGCGGCAGCTGCATTACGTCCGCAGATCGAAGGCACATTGAAGACACAGTTGCGCTCCTCCTTTATCAAGAACAAATCCACCAAGGATGAAGATGATACCTACAAGGAATTTTGGGACAGGATTCAGTCCAACGTAAGCAGAACTCTTCATAGCATTTAGTTACCGTCTTGTTATCCTGCCTTCCAGAAAATCAGTAATTTATAATAATTGTGTTTGATAAAGATAACACCACATGGGACAACACTTTGTGTAATCCACAAATTGTTGTTCTAAGTCTGGGTATTCTTTGTGTCCGTTTTTTGTATGTTTGTAAAGTACCCCGCGTCACAGGATTTATTCCTAGGGCGGTCGTTTTTTTTTTTTTTTTTTAAAAAGATATTGACAAATTTTAAGAGAAGAAAAAACCTGTCTTTAAGGCTTTATTGGAAAAAGAAATCTATAAATATGTTATTATAGATTTCTTAACTAATGCTAAACTGACCGAAAACTAACCTATAAATTGACAGTATGGAATAGTCTACGTAGTTAATATTATGGAGATCAACTGACAGCTGTCAACTAGCTTATAGGTTAATAGCCTAATTGTGGTTTATATTTTCAGTCACGTGGTAGTAGTCACTGTTTATTATTTTTTTGTAGTAGTTTATCATTTACTCGTATAATAAGCCGATTCAAAAGGTCTCTAAGTCGAGGTGTCTATAGCGTAACGTACTTTAGAGCTTCCAGCCTTGGCGATTTCTCTTGAATTTTCGGAAGATCATTGAAATTGAATTATATGTCAAATATTAATATTTAAAACACGATACAACACCAAATTTCTGAAGTGGAAGACCGAAGAAAGACCCTCTATTACGTATCGGCAATTTTGTTTAAAATAGCATATGCTTTTCAGTGTGCTTATAATATGTGTCTCTACTTTTTGACAATAACAGTTGGTTTGCTATTTAAGCAGAATAGATTTTAAAATGATAGCAACAGTTTAATTAATAATAATATTAGTTTATCAATTGTTGTTTACTAGGAGCAGTTTGTTTGCTTCCTTTCTCATAAGGTTCAATCTCTTGGAAATGGACAGTTGTAGATTGGCAAAATCATATATAATAGATTTTTTATATACACACGAGACGATTTCAAATGTTATTAAAAGAATTTTATGGAATAAAGGTATTTTCAATTTGTTATTTCAGTTGGAGTGCTGCGGCATTACTGGACCCGATAACTATGCTGCCTCAGAGCCCCGCATCAACCCATCATTCAGCTGCTGCCCTGATGACGGCACTGACCGATCTGCTGAGATTAAGCGTTCTGACTGCCTGTCCACCGAAAAGTATTACAAGGAAGGGTGTGAAAGCAAAGTTCTGGGAACTGTTCACAGCGCTGGTTTGACTGTCATCGTCTGCGGGATTCTGTTCTGTTTTCTGGAGGTGAGTATTTCAGATTCAATGTAGTGAGTTCTATTTATCATGGAGCTGGAGACTGGCCTCTTCTGTTACACGGAATTTGGATCGATTTTCTACTTCCATTCGGCTCCATTTTCCATATACATAATTAAAAATACATTAATTGGATGGGAAAAATGAAAGTTTGGATATAAAATTATCATCTATTTTGTGAGGTTGTAAGACCAAAGTTTAGGAGTTAGAAACTAATATTACATTCAATGTTTTTTACTGCCGTAAGTAGAACCTGAGCAGTTGAATATGAAGAGAAAAAAAAGAGATAGAGAAGTAACTATAATCGAGTTTATAACTGTTAATTGCCAATTTTAGTCGATTCGCTTAGTTTTTTTTATAGAAGCCAAAGTGACTCTACTCGGCCTGATGGCAAACATGAATAGAATCCAAGAGTGGTGGTCACCATACTCATTGCGCATGTAGACAATTCAGTATGGCGACCCACGCTGTGGCAGTCTAGAATGTTTTATCAAATATCTGAGGTGAAAAAATCGAAGGTATTTATACAACTTAGGATATTAAAATATTACTACTTAAATAGGAAATAGTGATTTTAGTACAGTTAGAGGTCATAAGGGGTTAGTAGTAACCAGGTTATCGAGAAAATACAGATCAGAAACACAATTAACCTCTCAAGTAATTACAGTAAAAACTCAGTCACAGATCTAGTTCTTCGAACCACAAATTTATGCGTAACCTGTCACGAAATGTAAAAAAAACTAAAATAAAACTACGACTATTAGTGTGCATGTCTCAGCACTATTACTAATCGACTAAGAACTAATTGTCGGCTAAGTCACGCGGTTATCACTCGATCTCACTAGCTTATTACTTCAAACGTTCACTCAACTTTACTTACTATTATTTCACTGCTCGCATTTGTTATGGGTTTTCTCTATTCATTTTCTCAACTAATTTTTTTTCCGTTATCATTAACTCCATCATCATTATTTAACAGCCGTTAACAGTCCACTGTTGGGCATAGGCCTCTCTTCGGCAAGGAGGGTTTGTCTTACTATACCACGCACTACACTGGCCAGACGAATTGCTATAGGGTTTACTGCGAGGTTTCCTTCTTTACTGTAGTGTAATTCAAGTTATCATTTGATAAGAAAGCTTGAGAGTTGCTTGATGAAAGTTTCTACAGTAAGTCTTGTTTTTTTGAATGGATTCTTTGGCAAATATGGTATTATGAAGTTAATACCACGGGTTAACATCAAAACCTTATTTCTAAAAAGAAGTCTATGTCCAACAGTGGACTGTTTAAGGCTGTTGATGGTAAAACACCAATACACTATGATGCTATAGCATATTTACAAAACCGGTACTTAAACAGTGGCGAGGTTCATCTATTCTTGAGGGGTCTTTGCAATGCCATACCGTTTCTGAACACCACCAATACGAAAACCCTCCAAACACAGTCAGTCCCTTACTATCCAACTCGATGTAATAAACTCGGCTGCAACTTGCAAGTGAGTTTGCTAACCTGAGTACCACATTTTCTCTCTGACGTCACGATGGTCACGCCATCGCGAAATAACACAATAATCTTAGATCTGACCTAACCCAGGTCGTGTTTTAAAGCTTTGCTTTATTGACCGTAGGCTACAATCAAGATGGCCTCCTTGCTGGTTATTGTCGAGATTTGAAATTGCTTTCGGCCGAGATATGGGTTTAGTTACGACTTTTATTTTTTACTAAAGTGAAAAGTCTTCAGAAAACAACGCAACTAGGATCAATTTTATAACATTTGTACTCAAATTTGACGCGAGTGACGAAATACTTTCAGTATAATTTTCCCTGACTTCGTATCTTGTACAACTTTTACAAATCGAACTATTGCATCACATGATCACATGCTAAAAGATTGTTGTACCTTCAAAACAAAAGTCATAGAAAGTCAGATTCAAAAATGCACGGCTGGCCTAGTGGTTTAAGCGGTCGCCACGCCCCTCTCTGCTACGCCGAGTGTTGTGGATTCAAACCCCACATGGAACAATACTTTGTGTGATCCACAGATTGTTGTTCTGAGTCTGGGTGTTATTTGTGTCCGTTTCTTGTATGTTTGTGGGGTCTCCCGCGACACAGGATTTATTCATGGTGCGGGCGTTATCTTTTTAAAAAATTTAAAAAAAACAAGAGTTGATTATTCGCTTTCTTTTCATCATTTCACTAGTCTACTGTCCGATGACCGGAACTCACGGTCTTCTTAGAATCAAACCGACTAAAACCACACAGCTTTCAGTCATATGTGTATATCTTCATCATCAAAAACCCACAACAATCCACTGCTGGAAATAGGCCTCTCTTCAGGAAGTCTAG
Organism: Hypercompe scribonia; assembly: GCA_949316085.1. Classification (NCBI taxonomy): domain Eukaryota; kingdom Metazoa; phylum Arthropoda; class Insecta; order Lepidoptera; family Erebidae; genus Hypercompe; species Hypercompe scribonia. The sequence continues at coordinate 3,628,097 of OX438972.1, read as the reverse complement.
GCATGCGATGCCACGCTGGGTAGACGGATTAGTACAGGGTTTGTCTCAAGTTTTCCTTCTCTTCATAGTCTTGAGTTATCCTACGTAACTTGCTCCCTTAGTGGACTCTTACGACATCCTGGTAGTAGAGCCACGCTGATTTCAGCACGAGCGGGCCGGCTCGACTGGGGCAGTACTACCCTCCCACAGAAGACCAACCTAAAGCGCCAGCATCCGTGTTGTCGTGTTTCGTTAGTGAGTGTGAGACCGGAGGCCCATTGATGCAGAGGTGACAGTTATCGTGGTAACTGTGTAAGCCTTACACTGTCACGATGACTGTCATGCCTTTTACGTCCCGAAACGGGTGTGAAAAAGCATCTCACAAGGCCGCCATAGTGTGGGTCACCATACTGCGTTGTCTGCATTTATAATGAGTATGGTGACCACAACTCTTGGATTTTATTCATCCTTTCCATCAGGCACAGTAGAGTCACTTTGGCAGGCTCTTAATATAGAAAAAAAAACATCCAAGGGATGAATAGGGATGAAGCATTGTATTTTTAACCCGTCACTACATGACCACGTATGTGTGTCCACGGCTTTAAGTACCCTAGAAAGGACGTCCCCGAGTATGATTTCTTTTACTATCGTTGTTGTCATATATAACGAGCCTTTTAGTCTAGAGGTTAGTGATCCTGTTGTGAAGCTAGAGGTCGTGGGTTCGATTTCCACCCAGGGCTAATCTTTGTGTGACGAGCACGATTATTTGTTCCGTATCTGGGTGTAATTTGCCTATAAAATGTATGTATTTAGCAATATATAAGTACGTTTATCAGCAGTTTGGTTACCATAGTACAGGCTTTGTCTAGTTTGGGATCAGGCGGCCAGGCGTGAGTTGTGTGACGATATTATTAATATTAACATATTACATATATATCACATCACCTCATCGACCTTTAATAGACCATTGTAAGACATAAGACCTCTTCTTAGACTGGAGATTTTAGTTTACTAAATCACGCTGGTCAGAAGAGTTGGCATATTGTTTGTGTCAAGTTCTCCAGCCGGTCATCACCGAGTGGGCGGGACGACAGCACGGGACCCTTTCCTTCCGACTGACGCAGATTCTTTCCGGGCACGGTTGCTTCGGGAAGTATCTGCACTCGGTCACCAGGAGGGAATTGAGTCCCGCCTGTCACCACTGCGACTGCAGTGAGGACTCAGCTCAGCACACGCTGGCGGTTTGTTCCGCCTGGGCGGCGCAACGTGGGGTCCTCACTGCAGTTATTGGAGGAGATCTCTCGTTACCGGCCGTCATACGCTCCATAGTCGGTAGCGACAGTTGTTTTACCGCGGTCGCAACCTTCTGCGAAGACGTAATTTCGCGGCAGGAGGCGGCGGAGAAGGATCAGTAAGGCAGCTGTTCCCGGATCCCTCCTATGTCAGGCGCAGAGTGGCACACCGTGTGGTTTTAGTCGGTCCGATTCCGACACACCACCCCGCCGTAAACCCCGGTGGGGTGACGGCCCGAGGGGGTTTCCACAGGAATAAAAAAAAAAAAAATTTTGTGTCAAGTTGTCCTTCGCTTTGCATGTTGCCGTGTACATACTTTAAATAGGCATGTATATAAATGTTTGGACCTAAACACACGATTTTCGGCGTAGCAGTCCGTTATACGTATAGACGAATACGCTATCCAACCCTCAACATCTTAGCTTTATGTTTGTGACAGTGAATATTGACAAAGGATTTCTATTTTTCAGGCCATCGGAATAGTTCTGGCGTTATGGTTGGCCCACGCCATAAAAACACAAGGGAAGAGCCGAGAAACTGCTTAAATTTCACCATGAATAGTTTCAAGCAACAGAACAACCATATCTACGCACTTAAATATAAGTTATTGTAAGTTATCTCTATTTATTTAAGTATAGAGTATTTGGGAGTAGTTTTTGTATATAGAATGTCTATTCTTCAAATAATGTGGGTAGTATGAAATACGCTTTTTTGGAAATGTAAAAGAATTGATTAGATTTTTAGTTCTGGCAGTAGATAATATATTTTCTGTTAATTATTTACTTCTCTGTCTACCCTCTTCTTGTATGTTTACGTAATAAAGTTAGCAATTTCGTAGTGATTTTCAATTAGGTAGTCGCCTGTCATTGCTCATGTCCGTGAACGCTGGATACCACTTGCTATCAAGGTTTTTATATGAGTCAACGCTAAACGCATTTAAATTTGTCTTGAACACAGACACAAATACTTATGGTATTTTCTTTTTAATTATTTTTATTTTATTTAGTAACTCAACGGGATCGTTTATAACAAATACTAAAGTAAAATAAATAATAAAATATAGTATTAAAAAGAGTAATGTCAAGTATTCGACCGTCAGTACGTAAAAGTTGAACACATTTATTATATGGGTATACGCATAGAATAGAGAATGAATTTTTGACATACCTTGAGAGCAATCGTTCATAATTCCGATACTTCTGTACATCTCTGAAAACTCGATCCATTATGACCTAATCTATAAAAATAATCATACATTGCGTATTAAGTTGAGTACTAACTACGTTGTTACCACGAGAACACGCAATGAATTGTATTTCGTGCGGGAATATTTCGATGTATTCTTCACGATAATATTTGGTAAAGGTAGTAAGTGAAACGCCACCTTATTTAAATGGCATAAGGTTGCATTTCATTACATGGTAAGTGACTTTATACTCATGAAATCCTTTTGACGAATTAGCATAAACTTCGTTGTGTGCATAATATTATTAATCGGTTACCTGTGTGTCTTTTAATGTTTATTTCTCTTTTGTGGGTATACCTATATTTTTTTCGAAACCAAAGTATTTAATATATAATATCTAAAAAAGTGTACGACGTAATTTTAACATATAAGCGAATTAATGTAATTAATTTACTGTAAATTAGTCACCAACCATGACAATGGAAATAAAACTTTAATGTCATAAAATTAGAATATCTTATAGAACTACTCTTAATAGTCTCTTAACCTATTTTCAATAATCGACTAACGTAAAATCGATGCTCGGATAATTTGTTTTATTAATCGTATAATTTAGTGTATTACATGCAATATGGCATTTTGTTTACTATTGTTATAAAAAAAATTGCTACCTGATTATTATATAAAATAATATTTCTTAGTTTCTAATATAGTGAAGTTTCTAACAGTTTATTTAATAAAACTGAAAATCAGCAAACACCTTAAGCCTTTTATCGAGGGTGAACCAAGTACGTATGGGGTAGGCTCGACGAAAGCCGTACACGGTCTTTCAGAAAACCAGTGTCAAGCCAGTGTTAACGTCTGCTTGTTTGTGTACCGGCATGTCATTAAAAAACTACACCAATAGGTCCAGTTCCAGTGAATTGACACCTCTTTTAGGACCTACCAGTTACAACATGTCTTCGAAATACATTCACAATCGAAACAATTCCGATAGAGTTAATTGTGAATTTAGTATTTTTGTTAATTTACTTTAATCTTCGGTCCACGTACTGAAATCGTGTAACTAGTCATTAATTTATTAACATATATTTAATGTTTTTTTTAAAAAAAATAACGTTTTCCCACCATTTGCTAATTTCATGACAAATTCTTGGTGTAAGTTGGAAAATAAGTTTTCATCCTAGAACACTATTAAATCAGTATTCGAAATAAATCCTAGAATAAATGAAAATAGTGGAATATAATTGTATATTTTGTTTTAAATAAATAAATAATGAACACAAAATGTCTATTTAGCGTTAGTTCAAGAGCTAGATTCAAAATAATACTTATATTATTAATTATTGAGGAGTTTAATAGTGTTAAAATAAATGTTGAAATAGATTTTCTTAAAATAAAGTATCTGTGTTCCAATAAATTGGGTGTTTTATTTCAACATGTTCGTTACCGATAGTACTGTTCTAACAAATTGGGTCGACTGACAGGATGGCACAATGGTTTTACTGGTCGCCACGCTACTCTCTACTGCGCTGAGTGTAGTGGGCTCAAACCCCACATGGGACAACACTTTGTGTGATCCATAAATTGTTGTTCTGTGTTTGTATGTTCTTCTTGTCTGTTTTTTGTGTTTGTAAAGACTCCGCGACACCGGATATCTTTTTAATGCGGGCATTGTAATTTTATAAAAAAAAGAAAAATATTTTTTGTGTATTTAAAATTATGAATTTTTGAAAAAGCGCCTCGTTAAATCTGTATAACAAGATTTGTTCTACCCTTTCTGCGTAACCCTTACAGGAATAAGGCGTGAGGGTAGGTATATATGAATGTCTAAAATCCTAATTATAGTTCTTAAAAATATCTCTTGATCTCTATAACCGTTGTCAGTAGTGTCATTTTAGAACTTATAAGGAACATTTTAGATATCAATTTTTTAATATTTATTTAATATCCTAGCTTTTGCCTGCGGCTTCGCTCGCGCGGAATTTGGTCTGCCACACTAAGTTTCGTAACAGATCATTTTAAATAAATATATATTATTTTTAGAGTTTACTCCTTAAGAATCGGTTTTTTGATATAAGGCGCCCGGTATGAGAAAAATGTGAGGAGTAAAATCTACTGAACGAATGACCTCGTTACGTTTTTGGTGCGGCTGCACTGGTTTTGGTTCGGCTGCGCTGATTGTGAGTGTATTAAGACGTGTATAGAGTATGCTGCAAAGTGACTATATCTATATATTATTTCCATTAATTTGTTAATTTACCCTTTCATACGGTATCGATTTTTTTCAGTTAATTTCAGTTAAATAAGCTTTTTTTGCCTTTTGTTTTGACAGTCGTACTTAAGGAGTAAACTCCAGTCGTGCGTCGGAGCTGACACACACAATTTTTATTTTTTAATAAAAAGTATCCTATGTTACTTCTAATACCTCCAAGAATATGTGTATAAAATTTCGTGATGTTCGGTTTTGCGGGAGACCGTAACAAACAAACTTACATTCGCATTTATAATATTAGTAGGGATTGCACTTCATTTATGTTAAAACTGGCAGGTAAAGAATGAAAATATAGGTGATATAAAATAGAATTGCTTATTCAAACTTATTTTGCCGATTTCGTAGTCATCTATCACAGAAATCAAGCTGTTTTTTAAGAACTGTCATAGTGTAATAGTGATTTTTTTTTTAAATGACAACGCCCGCTTTAGGAATAAATCCTGTGTCGCGGGGGACTTTACAAACATACAAGAAACGGACACAAAGAAAATCCAGACTCAGAACAACAATGGATCACACAAAGTGTTGTCTCTTGTAGGATTTGAACTCACAACACTCAGCGAAATGGAGAGCGGCATGGCGACCGCTTAAACCACTAGGCCAATCGTGTAGTCAACGTCAATTACTTTACGGTTAGACGTCTTATCTAAAAAACGGGCCAAAAGGCCAAAAACATTTGCAGGAAGAGAACTTCAAAGGTTTACATAGAAAAAAGATATCTTTAAATCACGTCCAAAGAATACTGAATATACGTACTCCTGTGTAAAAATCGTTTGTATGCATTAATACCTCGTTATAGGACAAACTATTATTGGTTTGGGTATGGAAGGTGGTAAGGATAGAGATAACACTGTTCAAGGCGGTTAGTGCTATGTATTACAAAAAAGTTTGATCATTATCACACGCTATGCAAGTTTTAAATGAATCAAGACGTAAGTGAAAACAATTTATTTGCCAAAAAATAACAGGTTTCATAATTTTTGAACATTATTTATCCGAAATATTCTCTAAATAGCATTATAACATCACACACAATACAAACTGTAGAGCTAAAACATGAATAGATTAAATTGATTGTGATAATTAAATACATAGATGAATCTATATTATATTATTCAAATAGAAATCGCTTACAATTTACTCTAAATGAAATTATTTCTCTTTACGGTCTATTTATGAAAAGTAGGCGTAACATTGTGAAAGCAGAAGATGGATAACCTAGAAATCTGATATTAAATTCTCTAAATAACTAGTAGAGATACGATAAAAGGACAAGAAATTAATATTAACATACTTCGTTGAGTCAATTTAATTTTTATTTCTTCTACTTAATACTAAAATTGTGGTGTCACGGTGCGTTAATATTTCTAACATAGGGTGGGCCTAGAATTGAATTGAACATCCCGCGTAAATATGTTACGAGAGTTCTTAGGAACGATGCTACTGTGATTTGCTGGATACAATCGTAACATGTGGTTTTAAAAAGATGGAGCCACTTGTCACACATCCAATGAGTCCCTGCCGGTGGTCAAAGACATGTTTCGGGAAAACTGTTTTCCAGACGAGCCGATATTCTATGACCACCCTGAAGTCCACGTCTATTCCCAGCAGACTTCTTTTTGTTGAGTTGTTTGAAGAATCATGTCTACATTAATAAACCAAATACACTACGTCAACAGCGAAGTGATGTTGGAGATCTCGCAGTTTCTTTGTCGACGAGTATACGAAAATTTCGGTGCTCGCTTAAAAGAATACATACGTGGAAACGGTGGTCATTTAGACGACGTAATTTTTAAAAAAATAATTACAACTAATTATCTCAAAGTAAATAAACAATTTTTATAATATATCAAATGGTTTTTTTTTTATGAATTTTTCAAATGACCCACCCATTAAGGATTTTAATTGCTTTTATTTTAACGAGTTCTTATAAACTAGATACACTTGAATTAATATCATTATGAAGAGTGAAAAGGCTGAAAAGGCACACAGAGTTACATTATTTTAGTATTTATTATATAATAATTAGTATTCTACCATAAAACATTACTTAAAAATTATGACAGCATAAGCTTTTAGCAATCTTATTAAAACTATAATATTATTTATAAATAATAATGCTTAATAATAGTATATCAGTGGTAAGCGTTATACAATTTAATGAAGTGTCTTGAATTTTACCAAACATGAGATAAAAAAACGCATATTTTACCCTGTATTCATGCTAAATCAGTTATTTTTATATTATACACATTTCAATTAATTACCACCATTATTCTAACTGTACGTGTGATTATTAACCTACGAATCAAAAGTGAATATAGTAATGGAAAACTACATCTTAAAGCTTTGGCCAAAGAGCTCAAAAATCAATGGCAATTATTCCAATTGCTGATGCAAGAGTTCTGCAAGAAACGTGGAACTAGTAAATGTGTTAATGAAAACTACATCAAGAGTCAATGGTCCCATAGGGCTTATTGATAGCCACAGCTGACGTATGTAAAACTACTATTATTATCACAGTTAACAGCTAAATTGACTGAAAACATACGCTATTATTTTAAAGTAAAGCATTCATATTAAAGTGGGCTGAGTTATATAGGGTGGGCCAGGAATTCGTTGACATTTGAATCTAACGTCCCGCGCAAACATGGTGTTCTTGGGACAGATGCTACTTGAATTTGCTGGCTACAACCGTAACACATGGTTTCAACAAGATGGAGCCACTTTTCATACATTCAATGATTCCCTGTCCGTGGTCAAAGACATGTTACTGGAAAAACTGATTTACAGATGAGACGACATTCCATGGCCACCCAGAAGTTCAGATCTATCCGCAGCAGACTTATTTTTTTGGAGTTATTTGAAGAATCGTGTCTACATCAATAAAACGAATACACTACGTTAACTAAAAGAAAAAATCAGCGAAGAGATGTCGGCGATCTCGATGTCTTTTTGCCGACGAGTATTCGAAAATTTAGGTGCTCGCTTAGAAGAGTGCAAAAGTCGAAACGGTAGTCATTTGGACAATGTAATTTTTAAAAAATAAATTACAACCAATTAACTTGCCTGTAAATAAATATTTTTTATAATATATCAAGTGGTTTTTTTACTATTTTTTCAAATGTTAACTAATTCGTGGCCTACCCTATATAAATCGATAAGGCAGTTTTAACATTGTAAAAATAAGAAACATTTATATTTTAATAAAGTAAAATAACTATTTTAATAAACTTAAAAACAAAACAATCATAAGAATATGTAACTGGTATGTTAATAATTTTTTGAAAATAATATCAAACTAATAATATAATATAAAATAATAATATCAGACTAATAAATTATTCAGCTCACGAATCCGACGGTGTCGTTCATCCACCTAATGAAGCAGTTAGATGATATGACGATGTGAAAGGGTCTATTTAGTGTCAGTTTCATAAAAAATGTGATATATTTAAATAGTTATTTTCTTCCTGGACAAAAACGTAGTCTATCTTCGTCGTTACTGACGTCCTGTTAAAACTTTATTGAAGACAAGTATTACAGAAAACTTCTTAGTTTCTGTGTTGACAATCAGTTTGTAAGAAATTGCGATATCCAATTGATTGCCAGATCAGACGTACACATTAGGAGATTTGATTTTAAAACAAGGCAGTTCGGTCGTTTTAAAAAAAAATACTATTGATGACGTATTAATATTGATGGTGATTGTGAACTTATTATTATTAGTATTTAGTAACAATGTGCCGTGAATGACTACGGTACCTGGACCTACTTATGCAAACAGAAAGTAAGTAAGTAAGTACAAATAAAACTTTAAAAATGCACTTTCTGTCGTCTCTGTAAAGTATAAAATGATTTGACCATCTTCACTAAACAGAACAGTTTCCCGAATGTTACCATAATACCCGAAAAAATCTATGAAATTGTTTCAAAACATAAACTTGAGTATATTGAACAAGTTATTTAAAAACCATATTTCAAATAAACTGCTTCTAATATAATAACGAATCTTATTTTAACAAAAATTTGTACAAAAACGATGTCTGTGTCTCTTCTCAAAACGATCACTGCATGTATTTATTTTATTTTAGCTCAATAAGTATTTTTATCTATATGATTAAATAACATAAACCTACAAAGCATACATCTATCTTATTTTATATACACTATAATGTTTAAAAATATATGAAAAGACAGAAAGCAAAAAGCTAGTGAATACATTTTAAAACTATTTACATATGTCACGATAACTGAACATGATTAATACACGCTACTAAAACAAAATTAAGAATCGAAACGACTTATTTGTTTATCTAGTAATAAATATTTTCTACGAATATTCTATAATTTTAAGATTAATTTATATTTTCATCATAAAAATTAACAACTTCGAATATATCTTATGTCAACTCTCATCAGGTCATTATAACTTATCGTAAGTTACTTTGGTTTCATTTTATTCAATGTGTTATTTTAAAAATAGGTAATTTGTTACGAATGAAACAAAGAGCTCACAATATAAATAGAAATACCACACTCTGTTTATTAAATCTTTTTTTAGGTTAGTTTTCATAGTGTTACATTTAAGGTATTCTATTGCTTTTTACTCCCACTAATAACTAGTTTTACAAAAACAAAAATATATGAAGGAGGTTGCTATTTTAAGAAAACATGATAACATTGGTCGATGAGTCATTTGTCAAACTTAAACCGTAGGAATTTTATTGTCTAGTCTTTTTTTTTTTATGTTGAGTGCCTGCCAAAGTGACTCTACTCTGCCTGATAGAAAGCATGAATAGAATCCAAGAGTTGTGATCACCATACTCATTACAAATGCAGACAATGCAGTATGGTGACCCACACTATGGCGGCCTTGTGAGATGCTTTTTCACACCCCACTTGGGGACGTAAAAGGCATGACAGTCATCGTGACAGTGTAAGGCATACACAGTTACCACGATAACTGTCACCCCTGCATCAATAGGCCTCCGGTTTCACACTCACCACCGAAACACGATACTATCCATATATATATACATACTTGATACTTTAGGAGCAGTAACCCACTTATATTTAATTTTATAACTATGTTATTAGTACCAAAGTTTGATATAAGTAATATCATAGAAATACAAATCTCTAGTATATTTAGTGAATGGCAAAAAGTCAAATGGTATGAGAAAAATTACAGTGTACTAGCTAAGCTCTGTGAACAGTGACTCGTAACCCATCGATTAAACCACATACAATCGATGCGTCTCTATTTTATTAACGTGAATGGATCATAGTTACTTCTACTGAGGCATAAGCACGTTTTATTCTAACGACTATTAACACACTTTGTCAATTAGTAAGAAAAAAAGTACAGTCGGTGACCATTTTTAGAAACACTAATACAAACACGAAGACTTTGTATTAAGTGCAGTAACGGTTATATGTTACGTACATTGCGAGCAGGAACAATTAATGCTTCTAGCAATATAGTACTTCTCCTTTCGTATTAAGATTCAAAATGCGCCTGTAAGTTGGCCTGAAGTTTTCGACGTTCGGAACGTATGGTTCTGGCCATCCATACGGCTAACACCACGCATAGTATCTGAAATTGTTTTGAATTGATTACTGTTGATCATTGAAATTTGAACTTTATTTTAAATTTAAAAGGAATCAAATTCGGAGTATATCCAATGCCAGTTCATAAATGAAGGAGTTCTAAGGTATAGTAAATGCATCAGAATGGAGAAGGTTCTTGTTTTATTTAAACTCAGTTGAACATTAATAAAATTTACACTAACTCTTTATTTTTATTCTATTGCTAGTTATAGATTGCCACAAGAATACACTTACCTCCAACAATGTAAACATGAAGCTAGATGCAATAATAAAATTGCTCTTTAAGGCCTCATTCTGTCGCAAGACCTCTTCGCATCCGCGCGTATAATACGTGCGCTCGGTTAGACAGGTAGAATGCAAATGACGTCTGGCATTGCCTTCACGGAGGGGATATGCGCGAGCGCAGCAGGAAGTGGGGATATCTCGATTTATGATAGCGTAGTCTTGGGGACCATCGACGCCACAGCATTGGTTCTGTTTAAACATCACTTTAATGACAATGGATGTTTTTCAAAGTAAAGTTGTAGTTGACTTCAACACTAGAAAGTAGGTCTCGTGAACTAGTCTTTGCACAAGAACTATATAACATTAGATTTATGAATAATTCACGTAGAGTTATTAAATTTACAACTTAATCATTACAAAACAAAAATTTTAATCAAGCCACGCTACTTTTAGGGTTCCGTACCTAAAAGGTAAAAACGGGACCCTATTACTAAGCCTCTGCTGTCTTTCTGTCCGTCTGTCCGTCTGTCTGTCACCAGGCTGTATCTCAAAAGCCGTGATAGCTAAAAAGCTGAAATTTTCACAAATTACGTATTTCTATTGCCGCAATAAAAACAACAAATACTAAAAATAAAAAAGAATGAATTTTAAGGAGGTGTATTTTTGCTTGATATTAATAACGGTAAAATGTAGACTCTAAAATTTTCACAGAATATTTAGTATTATATTAACCTTTCAATATAAATAATTAAATAAAAATAAAGTAAATATTAAAGGGGGGCTCCCATATAACAAATGTAATTTTTAAGCAATTTTTAACTCAATTTTAATAAATAGATAGAAACTTGAATATTTTCAAAAACAGTAAGTATTTGGTAACATATTAACAATAAAAATAAATCCGTGCATCCGTGCTACACCGGTGCGAGTACCGCGACGTTGGTGACGCGGCGCTGACCTTCGCCGGTATCGTTGGAGGTTATATCACGGAGCGAGTATGCTGCTCCGACGCACATAGAAAACCTACCTATAAGTTTGCAATTTGCTACTTGGAATTTCGTTGATTTCTCGTTTAATTTATTACAGAAACTCTAGTGATATTATTTGCCGGGCACGCCGTCATTGCGATGGTAAAACCCGTTATGGAGGATTAGTTCGAGAGGAATCACGGGACCCTCTCATATCGGCTGTCGCAGGAGATCACTGGGAAAGGATGCTTCGGAGATCTCCTGTGTCTGATCTGAAAGGAATCAACGCCTGAGTGCCACCATTGCGATGGCTAGATCGTGGACACGGTGCTCCACATGCTAGCAGAATGCCCAGCGTGGGCAGAGCTGAGGCGTGACCTTATTGCGGCCATCGGAGTGGAAACTCTCTCGCTCGGCAGCATGACCAGGGCCATGTTGCGGAGAACTCCGCTGTCTCCTTTTGTGAGCAAGTTATGCTTGCAAAGGAGATGTCGGAGCGGGACCGGGAGAGTATTAGAACTTTCCCGGTCCGCCACGCCTAGGAACGGGTTCAGTATCGCAGACGGCTCGGGCGCCGGAGATCGCAGAAAGATCTCCGTCCTCCATAAGCGCAAGCCTGTCACCCCCATGACAGGTGAGGCCATCCGTCACCCTAGCAGAAACAGGCCAGGATGGTAGCGGGACGTGCTATGGAGCACGCGCTCTTTTGGGGCAGAAAAGGGGTCATCTGCAAGCCGTAGGTAGATGGCCTGAGGTACGTCGGGATTCCAGGGATTTCCTTTCCGGTTCCCCGGCTACTGGTACCTGAGATGGCGTGCGGTTTTTGGTCGGTTCGAGTCCGACATAACCACCAGTAGCAGGTATCAGAAAAAAAAAGGTGATATTATTTGCAAAATTAACTAGGTAATAAGTTAGTTGACTGTGCAATTTGTATAGGTACCTAATAAAGATTAGTATATTAAATAAAATAATATCTTCTCTTTACTTTTTATTTTATGGAAGTAGCTAGATGGTGTAAGTACCTATTAATTAAGCGGGTGTACCTACACGCAAGTTATCTACGAGTAATTAGGTACAAAAAAGGTTCTGCTTACGAATTATTTTAGTTTAGTTATTAGTTTCTCTTATAAATGTAGGTTGTTTCGTAATTCATTAGTAGGTAGTAAGCATAAAACCATTAGTTGGCGTTTTTAGGGTTCCGTACCTAATTACGTATTGTATGATTGAAGAATATTTACCTAACTTGAGATTGAGTATTTACCTATATTAAGATTTGATTTCATACTTGATATTGTTAGTACTATTGTTCCGTCTGACTAATTACTTCGTACTTCGTACCTATCATAGGGTCTTAACAAATTCTCCTGCGTTAAGACCCAAAATTAGGTAGTAAGCATAAAACCATTTCTTGGCATTTTTAGGGTTCCGTACGTAATTAATTACTTATTGTATGATTGACAAGCACTTACCTTACTTACAATTATTCCACTGCCTAGATATCAGTGTTGAAGATTTGATTTCATATTTGATATTGTTAGTACTATTGTTCCGTACTGGGCAATTACTTTCGTGCTATTGTTTCTAAGTAGGTACTTACCTTCGTACCTATAATAAGGTGTTAACAAATTCTCCTGCGATAAAACCCGAAATTCAATATAATTAATAAGGTTACTTAGCAATTAAGTAGTTTATTTTATAAATTTAGGTTTTTTATAGTTTTTAACTTAAGGATAAAACATTTTTAGCATTTTTTATAGGTTTTCTTTTTTTTTAATATTAAGAGCCTGTGAAGAAGAATAAATCCTGTGTCGCGGGGGACTTTACAAACATATTAGAAATGGACACAAAAACACACAGACTCAGAAGAACAATTTGTGGATCACAAAAAGTGTTGTCCCTTGTAGGATTTGAACCCAGAACACTCAGTGAAAATGGAGTACGGCGTGGTGACCGCTTAAACCACTAGGCCAATCGTGCAGTCAGATAGAGTTGTTATAGTACTAAAGTTTGCCATAGCCGAAGTGAAGAGTCACTTCGGCTATGGCAGAGTAGAGACTCTGCCTGATGGAAAGCATGAATAGAATCCAAGAGTTGTGGTCACCATACTCATTGCAAATGCAAACAATGCAGTATGGTGACTCACACTACGGCGGCCTTTTCACACCCCGCTTGGGGACGTAAAAGGCATGACAGTCATCGTGACAGTGTAAGACTTACACAGTTACCACGATAACTGTCAACCCTGCATCAATGGGCCTCCGGTCTCACACTCACCAACGAAACACGACAACACGGATGCTGGTGCTTTAGGTTGGTCTTCTGTGGGAGGGTAGTACTGCCCCGGTCCAGCCGGCCCGCTCGAAATCAGCGTCGCTCTGCTACCGAGGTAAGTAGTACTTATTGTATATCTGACAGGGTACCTTCCTACTTACCTATTTAATTGTTAGCTCAGTACTATTGATTCGTACTGAGTAATTACGTGCTATTGATCGTCTTTTAATACCTACTTTAAAAAAAGAGGTATGTGTGTACATATTTTAGGTTACTTTGATTGAAATATCTATGTTCTTTTTATTACAGTTAGAAGTTAACTATAAAATCTACAAAGATTTTTTAAAAGTAATTACATAGCTAGGTAATTAGGTATCTAGTTAATGAGTTTATTTACTGTTTTACTTGAGTGGTGGTTAGAACTGTTAGTTTTAATAAAAATGGATTTCGGAAACATTAATTTCGCTTTCCAATACTTGTTAAGTGAAATAATTATGTGGAGTATTTTTGCCGCCTTTACAGCAAGCGTTTGTGGATGCTCTATTCCCACACAAGCCGTCAATTTCTCTCCCTGATATACAGAAGCAGTCTAATAATTACAACTGTGGCGTCTTTGCTATTGCCTTTACCTCATTACTTGCATTAAAACGGTGTCTGAAAATTTCATCACAGCAGTAATGCGTCCCCATTTGTTGCGTATTCTAGATAATAGAGAACTGATACGATTTCCGTCTATTCCATGGCAGCCACGGGGGAATCCTAAGCCTGACAGTTTTGTAGTAAAAAATCTACAAAAGAAGAAAATTACTAAAACTGAACAAAAAAGGGCGTCAAGAAACAATCCGAAAATAAGATTAAAGGAAATGGAAAGGGATAGACCGCAAACTCAAAAAATAGATCTTTAATTAAAAACGGTCAAAGTTATCACAGTAAAAAGGTGCAGTAGCTCAGAGCATTGCTTGTCCTAAGCCTAAATATCGTGCTTTAATTTAAAAAAAAAAGTTAACAGCTTTTGAGAATTTGTTGCCATATATTGAACTTAATTTACTTACTGAATTTACTTACTTACCTTGCCTAACTTAAAAATTTATAGTGTTACCAACCCTATTCATCCCATGGTTGTCGTAAAAGGTGACTAAGGGAACAAACTATTCAGGAAAAAATCAAAACACAGAATAGAAAAACTTGAAACAAATCCTATTCCAATCCATCTGGCCAGCGTGGTATATAGTAGGTCAAAAGTTTCTTGCTATGTCCAGCAGTGGACTGTAAAATGCTGTTGATTACCAAAAAATAGTACATTCTTGCCATAAAGCTTCGGTTTCTAGATCTACAACTATATTAAAGAGAAACCCTAAAGATGTTTACATCAATCCTTACTCAAAAAGAATTTATAACTCCATCGTGTCAATATGGATATTCAATATATATTAGACTTGTTTGCTTGCTCGCTATACATAGTTAACTATATTAACAAAGCCGATCGAGGAATGTCAAAACTTCTTAGAGATGCAGTCCAAGAGACAAGAAGAGGAAATAAAGCAGTTCGAGAATCTTTGCGAATCATATCGAATGTATTCCTCAATGCGCCTGAAATATCAGCACAAAATGCTGTATTTTGAAAAGTACACGTTGACGTACAATCGAGAACTAATCTTTTGAAAGTTTTTAATCCTTCTTGAACCTAAGCATGTGTATTGATCCATGTACAGAATAGTATCTACTTGTGGACGGAACGGGTATCATATCCCACCGACGCAAAGAGAGGATCCTCCGACCAGGCGAGGTGATCATGCCTGGCGGGCCACGGCCCAACGGTTGGCGTTGGGATGTTGTACATATGCTAATTGCCACGCGAATCTCTATTTCGTGATACAGGATTAGTAGTTATATCGTAGTTCATTGCATTCATACGTTTCGTTCATACTTCGTAGTTCGATGTATCTTCGCTAGATGGCTAAGGCTATATATTTTCTTTGTGCTGTAATGTGGAAGTCGCCACAATACTACATGTCGTTACCTTGCACAGTTTATAATAATAAGTGTACTGTGTTTATCAATAAAAATATTCCTGAAAAACGGGTTCAAATTTTGAAAAGTACACGAGAACTAATCTTTTCAAAAATCTAATCCTTTTTGATTCTAAGCATGTGTATTGATCCGTGTACAGAATAGTACCTACTACATGTCGTTACAATAAACAATTTATAACAAGTGTTACTGACCTCAGATTGCAAACGATTCCAAAACTTGTGGTAGTTGCTAGCTTCGTCTTCCGTCGTGGTGGTATTTCTATAGAACTGCATACGTAATTCACTCGTATTGCTTCCCCACGCGTTGATTACTGCACCCCCAATTAAGACGAGCAACTGTATCACTACCAGAAATATATAAAAGCTGGCGTACTGAAATATAAATTAATAGTTAATTATTCAATCAAGACAAATCTCGTTATGACGTCATCGATTTAAACTGCAGAAATCCTTAGGGTTAGTTTCACCAGTTTCTTATAAAGTTTGAGATAGTTATCTGTTACATAACACTATTTAAGAGATAAAAGTTGTTAATGCTTGTGAAATCGAAATCTGTGGTTATCTGGTAGATAAGTTCCGAATAGTCTGTCAGGAACTCTAGCAGCAAGTGTTGAAACTGGCCCTTAGTCTTGAATTACGTAAGTTTTGGTTACGTAAGACTAAGTTTAAATAAATAATTATACGAAGGCATCACTAATAATAATGACTAATATAATAATACTCTTATATGTATATATTTACCAAAAAACTAAATATATATTATATGAGTCCATCTAAATGTCATAGTACGAGCTCTGCTTAGTTTGAAGCTAGATGGCGTTGTGTCAAATGTCTGGTTATTATTATTTATTAATATTAATGCTTTGTTATCTATAATTAACTTTATATAACTGATAGTTACGAAGTTTTGCATACAACATGTCATCGGTACGGCAAAAAAAAGTGGAATACCTGAATTGGTCGAGAAATACATAACAGAATCCGCACACAAAATCTGTCGATAACCGTTATTCGAACACTCACCAAATACAAAACTTTTACTTGTTCTCTCAAAGTGCATATACATCCAACTACAGCGGCTACCATCAGACACATTCCTAGGATTAAAAGAAAAGTAATCACTCCTTGGGCTGTTGACGACTTCTCTATACTCTGTTTCTTGTCGCCAATATTTATCGCGCAAACCGTCACTAGAATAGATCCTAAAAGCTGAAATTGAAAGAATACTAAATCATTCTGGCCATATTGTGAAAAAGCATAAAGAATTTAATGTTTTAGAATTTAAAAGAATGGCTACATAAATATCTTTGTTTATACCTATATAAACAAAACTTTTTAGTAAAGATTATTGAAGCTTCTAAAGTCAAAATAAGAAAATACATAGTAAACTCTACTGCGAGTCTTTGCGACAAACAAAGATATTAATAATGAAACGATCAATAAATTTATGAAAAATGTAAAACTAGTTGAATATTTAACTTACAATACAAAGTGTATTAAACAGAACCAGAAAGAACTTCACACAACGAATACTTCTTGACTTCATTTTGTTATATTTCAATATACTGAAGGTTTATTTGAATAAATGTTGTGTATGTCCGGTTGCTATGAAGTGGACATAGGAAGTGAAGGCTTTAGGGCTATGATATCGATCAATGCATTCGACGACCTATACCAATGATTACCTGTGAGCACTGTGGCAAGTGGAGCGAGAAGCGATAAATCTAGAACGAAATTAAGAGAAAAAAAGTAATTTACAGAAATCTGTCACTCAAAGTTCCTCTCCTCCTAAAAGTAAAGGTTTTTCATCACTATGGTCTTGACAAACAAGCTACGAGTCGCTCAAAGAGACATAGAGAGAGTTTTTTATATACAAAAGATATGACCACACACCGGAGATTAAAGACTAAGACGTTCAATAAAGAGGATTGACAACATTATAAACGTCAAATCAGCGCCAGCTAAAGAAATTTTTCAATATATTTTCTTAGAAATCATTGAAGAAAGTAATCTACAGCATAAATCATGTTTGTGTGTGATACAGTTAGTTTCTCTTCAGGGGCCAGTAGTATTCACATGTGCAGAGATAAAGGCTTATAGCAACAAATCTTCATCTATACGTATGTGAATATAACAAGAGAAACATTTAAAAAGAACACTAATTTCTAGTAACATTTGGTTACCAAATTGCGTTGTTAATAATGTTTTGGTTGCCCTCATACTTGTAAAATCCGCCTCGCTTATCGCTCCGCTCTTGAACCGAGAGCAATATTTAGAACGTGGGAATCCATATGTCCACGTACCCACACGTCAAGGCTCTTCTTCCCCAGTCTTTATTTCCATACAACACTACCACTACTTTCGTTATGAATCGTGTCACTTTGTCTCAAGAACTCTATTCCAATGAACCGATTATGGCTTACATTTGTTCCTCAATTCTTTGTGATTACTTTTCCTATTCAATTTGAATTGTAATATTAAAGTTTAAAGTTCAAATTACCTTGTATTACATATTGGACATTTGCAGTAAAGTGAAATTATTAATTGATATGAGTTATTGATCGACTCTGCAAATAGGTTGCTTTGTTGTTGTAAGGGATTTTTGCTAGCCAACGTTGAATTGATACATAGTTTATGATCGATTCTCGTTATTATATAATTCAATAAATATTTAACTATCTAGAAAGCAGAAGTAACAAAATAACCTTCAAATATGCTTGAATGTTTTATTAAGCATTCAATTCCGAAGAAATCTCCCCATAATGATAAGGTCATGCCTTTTATACTTACCAAGCTATTGAATACAAATACTACGATGTTGTTATCGTCATTGTTTCTGTGGTGAGTGTAAGACCGCAGGCCCATTGACGTAGAGGTGATATTTATCGTGGTAATTGTGTGCGCTTTACACTGTCACGATGACTGTCATGTCTTTTACTTCTACAAGCGGGGCGTGAAAAAGCGTCACACTAGGCCACCATAGTGTGGATCACTATAAAGTGTGTATTAATGTAAGTTCACAAGAACTTATTAACTTATTTCACACATATGCATAGAATGAGATCTATATTTATGTATATACAAACAATCTCACTAACCAACCTCTACACCAACACTTATATATGGAAGCTTATTGCATTCTCTTAAACACGTATTCGCAAAACCGTTACTGTATGTCTAACTTAAAAATAAATTGAAATATATGGTATTGCCCAATTTCAATCTGAATTGTTACTAAGATTCGCCCAGGAGCTGGGTGTCTGGTGATCTGTGACACAGGGTTTTCTTACTACAGACACCACTCTCTCACAATGGAATGAGAGTGACTTAACTAGTATTGTACTTATCCGATAAACTGTACTTACCTTTGGAAATGAGATAAGCAAATAAAGTAATTATTATACTGCATTGTCTTCATTTGTAATGAGTATGGTTACCACAGCTCTTGACTTCTATTCATGCTTTCCATCAGGCAGAGTAAAGTCACTTTGGCAGGCTCTTAATATAAACAAAAAAAACCTCATCGCTTACTAACTTAATAAAAAGCTCACTCCTTTCTACTTTTTCTTTAGAATTCGATTCAAAACACAAATTAAATATACATTTACTAATGTCTAATGGTAAATGAAACACAAAATACGTAATTGTAGTGTAATTGTGCAATATTAGTATCTGACCGTGTTCTTGTACACCTGTACACTGTTCCTCAGGTGTTTCGATACCCACATTGCAAGAAGTATTCCACAGGCCTGGAATCGATAAAACGTAATTTAATGAAGAGTTCATTCTATCGTGGTGATTTATTTGATTTTGAACCTTAAATACTTGGCTTATGTTTCAATATATATCTAAGTATCAGAGGAAACATGCCAAGGATACTCCACTTATCCCCAGTCACTTGTGAAGTAAGATCCAATAAGTATTGAGTGCGGAAATTATTGATGCGGTTGTCAATTGTCTATGACAATAGATAGTCCCATTTGCCGCCATTTACATTAAAAAGTCATGCAATTTCAAGATTATTTTGCGAACAACATACCTTACAATTCTTGAATAAAATTTCATCCGTTTTCAAAGTTCTAACACTTTAAAATTCTAATCCCACCTTAGGACTTACGTATACTTTATATTAGAAACGTAATTAGAGCAAGGATAACTAGAAACCATCAATATTATAACAACTTAGCATATGTCGAATTTGTTTCATATTTTCGTTTTGTTCAGAAACTACATAAAGTAAAACATATATATTTATACCTCAAACCAAAAGGAGATAACAGCTACTCCGATGAGATAATCGGAGTCTGATTGCAGCATGTACAAAATCTCTTCTTCACAGCCATCCTTATAATATGTTTCGAACCTGTTATATAGAAATACACCACTTGAGTTACACTTAACACATGACCTCGTTGGACTAGCAGTTAGGGTGTGCAACTGCCATTCAAGAGGTTCTGGATTCAATACCCGAGTCAGTTTTTATGAGTATAGCAATGCTTAATAGCAGCCCAGAGTTGAAAGTTGGGGTGTTAACTACCTTGCCTCGAAGAGCGCGTTAAGCCGTCGGTTCTTCGCCAGATCTTTCCCCGGTCGTGTCAGATAATCGTCCCATCGCATCGGACAGTGAGAGTGATTGAAAAGAGAGTCCATCTGTGTTTGCACACACACACTTTGTGCATTGTTATATCTCCGGCTAGTCTTCGTTGAGATTGACCGCAGTGGCCGAGATCGGTTAAGAGTACATCGTTATTATCATAACCTAGTCATTTTTATTTTCCTTAGTATGCTCTGCATCTCACTCTATTATGTTATAAACGATCGTATAATCTAGATAATATGGTGACAATTCTAGAGCCTGTGCACGACAAACACAGAATTGTATCAAACAGACAAAGAAGCTATCTTTATAAATAAATAATTAAACAAATAAATAACATTTCGGACATGTAACACATAACACCATCTAATCCCAAACTAAGCAGAGCGAAAACATCTAAGTCCGAATCAATTTTTTGCAGTTCGTACAAGATTTGATCCGACTCGGGAATCAAATCTGAAAGCCCAAGAACTGCAGTCGCATACGCTATCATTGCATCACTGAGTCAGTCTACATACTTATACAATACAAAAATGGATATTACTTTATGTAAAAATCAAGATATTTCACGTAATGATTATATATAATAAGAACACTGCGTAGAGTATTTTTTAGAAATAATAATAGAAAGGAAATATCTAAAGAAATGTTCTTACTCAATACAAGATTTGTACATTAACTGTCTTGTATTCTCACTCTTGGCACCGTAAGATCTAGCGCAGCAGGACATAGGAATACGCTGCCCTAACGCTTTGTAGTCTTCTGGATTGTTCAGCCCACAGCATTCATACTAAATACAACAGTAAATAAAAACAACTTCACACATGATATATAAAACTTAAATTAACAGTCCTCTCCCCGACATAGGCCTCCCCGTATCAAGGAGGTTTTGGTCTATCATACCACGCTGTCCAGAGAGGTTGGCATAGGATTTTACTTCACTGGGGTGCTGAGCTAGAAAACCTCCACGTGGTGCACCCTGGTAACGTTGGCGACGGCACTGTTTCTTCCTGTGCCATTTGGAAGAGAATATCACCGCCAACGGCTAATATTCTAGCACGAAGAAGAGGAGGCCATTTTCTTCGGCCATTCGGTTGAGGCTTGGTCCAACAGATCGGGCATTTTTGTCGATTCCTCTGTTGGCTCTTCGCTCTTCGGAGCAATGAGGAGGAAAAACTCGATAAAAAATCATGATGGTGGGACCCTTTCATGGGTCGGTGTTTCTCCACTGTCAATGGTGGAGAAAGGAGAACGGGCTCGGTGTGTACTCACACTGCCGCCGAGCAGGCATTGAAAGATTTAATCTTCCTGCCACCGTTGTCACATCGTAATCCCGAAAGGAGTGTCGTGGTTATGTCTCGCGACACAAATCGGGGGCGAGGGTCTTGGCTTAGCCGCCCGGACTGCGAGGAAGAAAACCTCTTTAAAAAATTACCCCAAATCCCGTGTTCTGGTGTGTGGCCAGGGGATGCATGGCTGATGGGTAGTTCAGTCGTAAGCACACTCCCAGCTGAGGCACCTGCGGACCCCTCAGTTGGGCACAAATTTACGCTTGCCCGGGTATTGGGGGATCTCTGCCCGGGTCGACTTTTAGTTCTCCCCCACTCGTGGGTGTAACTATGGAAACCTTTTTAAACAAAAACATTAAAGACGACAAGAAAGAGAGGAATAAGAAAGGGAAGCCGGGAACTGACTTCTCTTCGAACGAGGAGGAACCTATACTTGGGGCTCCTATTTCAGTAGGGCTCCCAGAAGTCAATTTGTCTGCTGGGAGCCAAAAAAGAAAATCGGAGCGATTGCGTTCCAAGTCCGCCCATCCGTCGGATAACGGTAACCCAAGCACGACTATGGACGTACTGGAGTCCACAGAAGTGGAAATCTGCGACAGCAGAAAACGCGGACGCTCCAGGGACGAGGAGAGTGACACGTCCCAGGAGATGCTACCTCCTAAAGTGGGAAGCAGCCGCCGAGGCAGGTCACGCACGACCATCTCTACCCCTTCAGGTTCTGTCTTCTCGAAGGCAGAAGCCTATAGACGGGTTAGAGCGGAGGGCGAAAGTGCAGCGGAGGAGGAGATTTCAGATCTCCTGCAGAAGATCCGAGAGCCAGTGGAAAGGGGTTCTGTTCCCCAAACAACGGTATCTTTGCAGGAGACAGCAAATGCTGGGGTGGCCATCATCCAAAAGGTGGCTACCAAATCTAGGAACCTTAAGAGCACCTTCGTTAGGGCCCTTAAGGACTCCTCCTCCGCAATTGCTGGGGTCGTCGAAACCCTCGTTGGGGACGTAGCTCGCCTTCAGGCTGCTAATGAATGCCTGACAGGGCAGGTGGCTAAGCTGAGCGCCGAGTTTGCCCAGTTTCGGGCGCAGGTGGGTATCTCTAAGCGACAGGTGACGGCTTCGAAGCAAACTGCCCCCACTCCCGGTTCAGGTGACGTCAGCGATGCTTACTTGCGCCAAATTATGGAGGCAGTAGGGCATATGCTAGACGGACGTCTCGCGAGCCTGGAGGCGAGATTACCCCCAGCTCCCATTATCCGGCCACCACTCGCTGCAGATAGGCGAAAGGCCGCATCAGCACCGATTCCGCTTTCTGCTACAAGTGGCCGCAAATCATATGCGACAGCGGTGTTAGTGTCTGCATCTACTGATGCCACGAGGACACAACAGGCGGCCAAGGCAGCAACCAAGACGGCTGCACCGGTCGCAGGACATAAAACGGCGGTAAAGAGTGTAGCAAAATTTCCTCCGCTCCTCACTCCAACACCTACGCCTGGTCCCTCCACATCTGCCCCCTCCAATGACGGTTGGCAATTAGTCGGAGGAGCTAAGAAGAAGTCCCGAAGGCGGGGTAAAAAGGCTGCCCAGAAAGCAGCTCCAACCCCGCAGTCGCCATCGGTGTCAAACACCACCAAGAAGCCACGGAAGCTAAGGCCGCCAAAAACCGCGGCTATAGTAGTTACCGTATCGCCGGAGGCGGTAAGTGGCGGACTGTCCTACGCGACTTTATTCAAGAAGGCCCGGGACAGTCTCGCCACTGATTTCGGGGTCAAGTTGCGCCTCGCCCAAACGGGAGCTCGAGTCTTGGAGTTCCCCGGGGCTGAAGGCGCAAAGACAGCAGATTCGTTTGCGGAGAAACTGCGAAATATGTTTGCAGCCACGGATGGTGTCAAGATCGCCAGGCCAACAAAGTGCGCGGAACTGCGCATTTCAGGCCTGGACAACTCAGTAACAGCCCAAGATGTCCGTGTTGCAGTTCAGGAGAGGACTGGATGCAACACAGATAACATCAGGGTTGGCACCAACCGCCCCGGTCCAGGGGGCCTTGGTGCGGTGTGGGTAAGTTGTCCCATAGCGTCGGCCAAAGTTTTGACCGACGCTGGCAAGATACTCATCGGTCTCGTAAACGCCAGAGTCACAATTCTGGCAACGAGACCGATGAGGTGTTTTAAATGCCTTGGTGAGGGACACACTCGTGTCAAGTGCGACAATAGTTTGGACTGCAACGGACTTTGTTTCCGCTGCGGTCGACCGGGGCACAAGGCAGTAGAATGCTCTGCGGCCCCTCACTGCCCAGCGTGTGCGGCGGGTAACAAACCCGCCAATCACCAGATAGGGCAGGGGGGCTGTAAGCCATCCCGTTATTATCGGCAGACGTCAAGGGCCAGCCAATCGATCCAAGCTGCCTCTGAGGTCGTACGTGAGACGACGTCGTCGCCCATGGAGGAGGTTGTCGAGACAGTCCAGTAATGGATCAAGTCTCCAGCCTTCTTGTCCAGACGAACCTGAACCACTGTGCCGCGGCGCAGGATCTTTTCTTACAAACCATGGCACAGTGGTCGATCGGTGTAGCTGTAGTCGCGGAGCCCTATCATGTTCCTCCCCGTCCAAACTGGATGGGTGACCGGGACTGCTCCGTGGCAGTCGTCGGCTCCACAGCGGCTCATTCCCCGCCCTTGCGTTAAGAGACAAGGGTACTGGATATGTTGCTGCTGAGTGGGGGGGGATCACCGTATACGGTGTATACTTCTCCCCCAACCGGAGTTCGAGCGACTTCGAGGCCTCTCTCAACGACATAGAGACCTCGATGCGGCGACTAGCGTCTGGGCACGTCCTTGTGCTGGGGGACTTCAACGCAAAGTCCGTTGCGTGGGGTTCTCCCAGGACGGACGCAAGGGGCGAGGCCGTAGAGGAGTGGGCAGCCTCGGTGGGCCTCTGTTTGCTTAACAGAGGCTCCACCAACACGTGCGTGCGACAGCAGGGAGGATCGATAGTGGACCTTTCGTTCGCTACCCCTGCCCTCGCCGCACGAGTAAGGAACTGGCGCGTCCTGGAAGAGGTTGAGACGCTCTCGGATCACCTCTACATCCGATTTGAGCTCTCCCGGACCCAGGACCCCAGTAGGGGTCACGCGGCGCGGCGCTCTTCTCGCTTTCCGCGGTGGGCTGTAGCCAAACTGAATAGGGACCTACTAGAGGAGGCAGCCATTATTCACTCCTGGCTGTCTCCGCAGGCTCCGACCGAGGAGGTCGACATGGGGGCTGGTCGTTTCCGCGATGCGATTACGCAAATTTGCGATGCGGCCATGCCCCGCATCCGAGGTTGTCAGCCTCCACGGAAGGAGGTTTACTGGTGGTCCCAGGAGTTGGCGGACCTCCGCGCGGCCTGTACTCGTGCCCGGAGGTCCTACACCCGTAGTCGGCGGCGACACCGCGTAGACGGCGAGGAGGACCAGCTTCATGAGGAGTACCGAGAGGCGCGGAAAACTCTGAAGCTGGCCATTAGCCGCGCCAAAGAACTGAAGAGGAAGGAGATGCTGGAGGGTCTCGATCGTGACCCCTGGGGTCGCCCTTATCGTGCGGTGCGACAAAAGCTCCGCACGTCGGGCCCCCCCCTTACAGAGACACTCCAGCCCAGCTTCCTGCAGGAAGTGGTCGAGGGTCTTTTCCCGCAGCGGGCGGAGCACACACCCCCGTCGATGGCCTTCATGGTCGAAGACGACGGGGGACGGAACGGGGATAATGTTCCGCCCGTCAGGGAATCGGAGATAGGGGCGGTCGTTCTACGGATTCGCTCTAAGAACACCGCCCCTGGGCCAGATGGAATACCTGCCCGAGTGTTGGCGCGAACCCTCGACCACATGTCGGATCACCTCGGGGAAGTCCTAAACGCCAGCTTGGCGTCCGGACGTTTTCCTGAGGGCTGGAAGAGCGGGAAGCTGGTCCTACTACGGAAGCCGGGATGGCCGGCCGATTCGGTCGCGGCTTATAGGCCCATCGTGTTGCTGGACGAGGCGGGTAAATTGTTTGAGAGGATACTCTCTGCCCGCATCGTCCGGCACCTCTGCGAGGTGGGCCCCGATCTGTCGGACGCCCAATACGGGTTTCGACCCGGGTGTTCGACAGTCGATGCTGTGTTGCGCCTGAGGGCCGTGACCGAAGAGGCGGTGAGCTGTGGCGGCGTGCTGCTGGCGGTGTCGTTGGACATCGCCAACGCATTTAATAGTCTGCCATTTAGCTGCATCAGGGAAGCACTCCACTACCACGGGGTGCCAGAGTACCTGAGGCGGCTTGTGGCAGACTATCTTGAGGAGCGTACCGTCATGTACGAGGACCGAGATGGTATTCTGAGGCGGCGGTCCATGTCGTGCGGTGTTCCACAGGGGTCTGGCGATGACACATTGGTCACGGCCCAGGGGGCGAACTTTCAAGAGGCGGCGCGCCTGGCCTCCGTGGGAGTCTCTTTGGTGGTCGGGCGCATTGAGGCGCTGGGTTTACGGGTGGCCCTAGATAAGACGGAGGCCCTTTTGTTTCATGGGCCCCGTCGTGGTCCACCCCCCGGCGCCTCTATCGTTGTCAATTCGGTCCTCGTACCGATTAAGGCCCAGATGAAGTATCTGGGCCTGATCCTAGACGGCAGGTGGCTCTTCGACGAGCACTTCCGACAGCTTACTCCAAAGCTGGTCGGCGCTGCTTCCGCCCTTGGGCGACTTTTGCCCAATTTGGGTGGAGCCAGCGTCGCGACGAGACGGCTATACACGGGAGTTGTCCGGTCAATGGCACTGTATGGTGCACCGGTGTGGGCGGCGGCTCTGACCGCCCAGAATAGGGCTCGCCTCTGGCGCCCTCAGAGGATATTGGCGGTTAGAGCCATACGTGGTTACCGCACCGTATCAACGGAGGCGGCGTGCGCCTTGGCCGGAACTCCCCCGTGGGATTTGGAGGCGGAAGTGCTCGCCGAAGTTTATCGGCGGACGGCTGACTTCCGGGCGGGTAGCGGCATACGGCCCCCGCCCGAAGAGATACGCGAGTGGCGAGAGGCCGCTCGTCGAGCCACGATGGCTCGTTGGTTGTCCCGGCTCGAGGCTCCACGTGCTGGCTTTGCCGCCGTGGAGGCTCTCCAGCCGGTCATCGCCGAGTGGGCAGGGCGGCAGCATGGGACCCTTTCCTTCCGACTGACGCAGGTCCTTTCCGGGCACGGTTGCTTCGGGAAGTATCTGCACTCGGTCGTCAGGAGGGAATTGAGTCCCGCCTGTCACCACTGCGACTGTAGTGAGGACTCGGCTCAGCACACGCTAGCAGTTTGTTCCGCTTGGGCGGCGCAGCGTGGGGTCCTCACTGCAGTTATTAAAGGTGATCTCTCGCTACCGGCCGTCATACGCTCCATGGCCGGTAGCGACAGTTGTTTTACCGCGGTCGCAACTTTCTGCGAAGACGTAATTTCGCGGAAGGAGGCGGCGGAGAAGGCCCGGGAGGACGATATCCACTCGGACCCAATTCGCCGCCGGCGAGCCGGGCGGCGGAGGCGCGCATACCAGCGCCTCATGCCGCCTTGAGTGTGGCCGCGGGTGGACGGGACGGGTTTTCCCCTCCATCCGCTATAGTGGCCAGCCGCGAGGAGGTGATGTGCACGTGTGCCGTACGTCGCCTAAATAGAGAATTTATCCGCAGATGGTGCCCGCTTTAGCGGGCAGGCGCTGGGAGAGATTTGGATGTCGTAACAGCAGCGGTTCCCGGATCCCTCCTATCTCAGGCGCAGAGTGGCACACCGTGTGGTTTTAGTCGGTCCGATTCCGACACACTACCCCGCCGTAAACCCCGGTGGGGTGACGGCCCGAGGGGGTTTCCACACGTTAAAAAAAAAAAAAAAAAAGGATTTTACTTCACTGGATGTCGTAATAGCAGCTGTTCCCGGATCCCTCCTATGTCAGGCTCAGAGTGGCACACCGTGTGGTTTTAGTCGGTCCGATTTCGACACACCACCCCGCCGTAATCCCCGGTGGGGTGACGGCCCGAGGGGGTATCCACACGTTAAAAAAAAGAGTTTTGCTTCAAGTTTTCCTTCTCTTACAGTGATGTTGTCTTGTATATTTTGTTCCCTTAGTCGCGTCTTACAACACCCATGGGTAGAAAAAGGGTGGTAACGCTCTGTATTCTTAATGCGTCACCACACAGCCGTTTGATGCCAAACTTAGCATAGTCTGTACTATACTAACCAGACTGCTAACAAACATACTTAAATATTACTAAGTATAGATATATTATAAGTAAATTATACACAACTATCAGTTATGGGTGGATATTGCATTAACAACCTGCGGGTTACCAGTCAAAAAAGAATTGAGAAATAGAGAAGAGATTCTAAATGCATCATACTTACAGTAGCCTGTAGCCTGTTCCAGATCTTGAGATGTTCTTCCAGCTCATCGACGGTGACGTTCCTGTAGAAATCCTCTCTTATCCATTCAGTGACTCTCAACTGCAGGTCATATCTCAATACTGACACGTAGATCGTTATGAGTAGCTCCAAGATGATCATTATCAAAAGGAGGCCTACATACTGGGAACGAAACTCAAATTTGAATAGTTTTATTAATGTTATAGTACATTTTGTTTCTGAGCAACAGATTCGTGTAATGTTAGCTTTTTGTGAATTACATGTTTTTTGTATCGGGTGGGAATCAAATCCAAAACACTTAACACGACATAGTAGCATGATGAAAATATTAACCGTTACGCCTTGTAATAATATAATATTTCAAAAATATTTGTCACACATCTCACACATCTTAAATAAATATATATATATTATCCAATAAACTTACTTACCACATATTTCTAAATGTATACATATTAGATATAAAGTACATCCAGACACAGAAGAAATAACCATGCTCATCACATAATTATTTGTTCTGGATGAGAATCGAACCCACAATCTCTAGTGCAGTAGTCAGGGTCACTAACAGTATACCATAACCGAAAGCTCTTCTAGTCAACACATCAAATTCACATTTAAATATGAAAATATAGTATTTACCAAGTATAGAATCTTAACGCGTTCCTTAATCGCCCCCACACATCCAAGAGTAGCGACTCCCACCAGCACCAGACTAGCAACGACGACAACCACATCACCTGCGAAGCATCCCCGTGACTGTTCTTCGCCATAACGCTTCAAAACTTTGATGTCAACCAACGCGAAAACGAGACTTGTAAGTGCTATCAACTAAAAGGAGAAAAAAAACAAATTTTAAGACACGACATCGACTGTCTCTAATTCGAAAACTAATTATACGAATCTTGACTCATAAATTGAATGCACGCACGCACGCACGCGCGATGAATTCGTGCGAACAATTTAGCTGCGGTTGCGCGGTGCATAGGTTATATGGCCGGGCAGTGAGATGGGGGTAAACTTTGAATTCCATCTAAGGTACTGAGGACTCTTAATAACTCTTTCGTTTTGTGGCGATTCCAGGAGGATCTTCCGACCAGGTGAGGTGATCCTGTCTGGCGGACCACGACCCAACAGTTGATGTTGGGATGTTGTATATATGCTAATTGCCACGCGAATCTCTATATCGTGATACAGGTTTAGTAGTTGCATTGTAGTTCATTACATTCATACGTTTCGTTCATACTTCGTAGTTCGATGTATCTTCGCTAGATGGCGCTGTTATATTTTTTTAATTGCGCTATAATGTGGAATCGCCACACGTTTAAATTTATCGACTGTAATTTATTTACATAATCAGAATCAGTCAGTGAGTTAGTTAGCTTGAAAGCTATCAAAAGATTAAAAATCTTACGGAAATTTCTGGTGGTCATAAGCGTCTATTTTCATTATGTTTCAAGATTAATAGGAACATTTACTACCATATCTGGTTGATAACTCTTTAAATATGTGTGTAAACTAAAAACGTTAACAGTCACAGAGTCTGTATAAGTCTTATGTCATCAACATTCTTTATCAGTCATCTTCATACTTAGTAAGCAGGTAGTATGGCAGGTAGGTAGTATTGCGTTGAGTTTTTTTCTCTTTGCAGTCTCTTGTCCTTCGTACTTTGCTTCCTTTGTCAGCTCAGACACACACGGGATGAATAGGGCTAGTGACACTACATATTTTGAATCTGTCTTGACACAACAAGCATATCTACACAAATCTTTCTTTGGTGTCATTCGACCTTTCATCCAAGCTCGTCGGTTTCTGATACTTCAGGTTCTGACTTACAGATCTTAACACAGTTCAAAAGCGTTAGTTCTTCTACCAAAAAGTCTTAATTTGCTTGTACTTTAAGTGTTAAATCAAGACGATAAAGAAGAAAACAACTTACCATACACAAAACATTGAGTACTATTAGTAACCCTTTTGCGCAGCTTTTGGTAATTTCAACTAAATTCACCATTATGTTTTACTTATCGTATGTTCATGTCATTTCACATTGGTTGAAGTACTACTTGAATATCTAGGTATACAAGCGTTCGCTTACGGGAACCTACAGCTGTACGATTAAATTTTAACGACGCCACTTTAATCGTTCTTTATCGATTCTTCTAAGTTTCGATTATTTACGACGTTAACAGCAATTTGTTTTGCAGAAACTAGGTTTTTCGAATGAATTTAAATCTTTTTTGTGTCGTCACAACATAACCTTTGTTTGATCTTTGTATGTTCTAAATCAAAATATCAACTGAGATTTAGAAAATACTGGTTTTCTGAAACCCTGATAATTTAAAAAGAAATCTAATTAATTTACAAAGTAGAAGTTTAGGCGAGGTTTCGTGTGGAATTCAGACGCCCTAAAACAGCAACTTAACTGACCTGTATGTCTAGTGCTTAGAGATCCTGATTGCTAAGTATATCATTGTGGGTTGTATATCCAACTAGGATTTATATCCCAACTAGAATAATAACTAATATCTAAAAC
This sequence comes from Hypercompe scribonia, assembly GCA_949316085.1. NCBI lineage: Eukaryota > Metazoa > Arthropoda > Insecta > Lepidoptera > Erebidae > Hypercompe > Hypercompe scribonia. The sequence goes on along the minus strand of OX438972.1, from coordinate 3,597,448 downwards.
TTTCTTATTTATGTGTTAAAACTTTACAAATTGTATTTAAAAAGATTTGAATCGGCAATATCGCTACGTCTGGTTCTATTTGGATTCTACTTGTGTTGTAGCATCAACATTGTATGTATTTAAAACCTAAAAATGGCTTAATTAGTTGAGACACTTTGTCATCGGTTAGATTATATAGGGTGGGCTAATAAATTGTTAACGTTGGAATCTAACATTTCACGCAAACATGTTACGGGAGTTCTTGGAAATTTATTACCATAAACTGGGTACAAACCTGAAACTATTTGGCTAAATTACAATAGGACGTGTGAGAATGAAGTGTATTTTTATGAAATAGGAAAAGGAGGACCAAAAGAAACTATAGAAATGGAAATATCATGGACATACGGGGCATGATTTGATAAAAACTGTCAAGAGACACAAACATATGTTTTGGTAGAGAGTGTATAGTATTTTTTTAAGGAAAAATGTTGTGCACTGTATTCAGTTTGATAAGCTAAAATTTCAGCTTAGGCGAATTTAAAAACATATTTCATTGATAAAATCTACACTTGAAATCTGAATGATATGACCAATCCAGCAAACAAAGAAATAATTTGTATATAGTTCTGCTATTGGTAAAGATCGAACAAAGATTTTTATTTAAAGCCTTTAATATTACAAGCTGCTAAATCACCAGCATTGCCATCGATCTTCGGGGATGGATTAAACACCTGTTCTGGCGTAGTCATCTTCTGTCGAAGCGAGCGCGATTGCTCTACCAATAACGCGTTCCGTGCCCCCAGAGTTTAGCAAGGCGGTCTGTGGTCTTGACATAAGCTACGAGAGACATCAAATTCTATAATACCAAGATTACTCAAGCGACAGCGAACATTGTCATAACGTCTGTGGTTATACTAGGAAGAGATAATATCCATAATTCACTCTTGGCTGTCTCTGCAGGCTCCGGCCGAGGAGGTCGACATGGGGGCTGGTCGTTTCCGCGATGCGATTACGCAGATCTGCGATGCGGCCATGCGCCGCATTCGAGGTTGTCGGCCTCCACGGAAGGAGGTTTACTGGTGGTCCCAGGAGTTGGCAGACCTCCGCGCGGCCTGTACTCGTGCCCGGAGGTCCTACACCCGTAGTCGGCGGCGACACCGTGAAGATGGTGAGGAGGACCAGCTTCATGAGGAGTACCGAGAGGCGTGGAAAACTCTGAAGCTGGCCATCAGCCGCGCCAAAGAAATTAAGCGAAAGGAAATGCTGGAGGGTCTCGATCGTGACCCTTGGGGTCGCCCTTATCGTGCGGCGCGACAAAAGCTCCGCACATCGGCCCCCCCCCTTACAGAGACCCTCCAGCCCAGCTTCCTGCGGGAAGTGGTCGAGGGCCTTTTCCCGTAACGGGTGGAGCACACACCCCCGTCGATATCCTTCACGGTCGGAGACGACGGGGCGAGCGAGGACAGTGTTCCGCCCGTCAGGGAATCGGAGGTAGGGGCGGTTGTTCTACGGATCCGCTCTAAGAACACCGCCCCCGGGCCAGACGGGATACCTGCCCGAGTGCTGGCCCGAGCCCTCGAACACATGTCGGACCTTCTCAGGGAGGTCCTGGACGCTAGCTTGGCGTCTGGACGCTTCCCTGAGTGCTGGAAAAGCGGGAAGCTGGTCCTATTGAGGAAGCCGGGACGGGCAGCCGAATCGGTAGCGGCCTATAGGCCCATCGTGTTGCTGGACGAGGCGGGTAAACTGTTTGAGAGGATACTCTCTGCCCGCATCGTCCGGCACCTCTGCGAGGTGGGCCCCGATCTGTCGGACGCCCAATTTGGTTTTCGAGCGGGGCGTTCGACGGTCGATGCCGTGCTGCGCCTGAGGGCCGTTACCGAAGAGGCGGTGAGCTGTAGCGGCGTGCTGTTGGCGGTGTCGTTGGACATCGCCAACGCATTTAATAGTCTGCCATTTAGCTGCATCAGGGAAGCACTCCACTACCATGGGGTGCCAAAGTACCTGAGGCGGCTTGTGGCAGACTATCTTGAGGAGCGTACCGTCATGTACGAGGACCGATACGGTGTTCTGAGGCGGCGGCTCATGTCGTACGGTGTTCCACAGGGGTTTGTCCTCGGACCACTCCTGTGGAACATGGGATACGACTGGGCCCTTCGAGGTCGTCTTCCCCCCGGGCTGGGTGTAATTTATTACGCAAATGACACATTGGTCACGGCCTGGGGAGCAAACTTTCAAGAGGCGGCGCGCCTGGCCACTACGGGTGTCTCTCTGGTGGTCGGGCGAATTGAGGCGCTGGGTTTGCGGGTGGCCCTGGACAAGACGGAGGCCGTTTTGTTCCATGGGCCCCGTCGTGGTCCACCCTCCGGCGCCTCCATCGTGTTCAATTCGGTCCTCGTACCGGTTCAGGCCCAGATGAAGTATCTGGGCCTGATCCTCGACGGCAGGTGGCTCTTCGACGAGCACTTACGACAGCTTTCTCCAAAGCTGGTCGGTGCTGCTTCTGCCCTTGGGCGACTTTTGCCCAATCTGGGTGGAGCTAGCGTGGCGACGAGACGGCTATACACGGGGGTTGTCCGGTCAATGGCGCTGTATGGTGCACCGGCGTGGGCGGCGGCTCTGACCGCCCAGAATAGGGCTCGCCTCTGGCGCCCTCAGAGGATATTGGCGGTTAGAGCCATACGCGGTTACCACACCGTATCGACGGAGGCGGCGTGCGCCTTGGCCGGAACTCCCCCGTGGGATTTGGAGGCGGAAGTGCTCGCCGAAGTTTATCGGCGGACGGCTGACTTCCGGGCGGGTAGCGGCATACGGCCCCCGCCCGAAGAGATACGCGAGTGGCGAGAGGCCGCTCGTCGAGCCACGATGGCTCATTGGTCGTCCCGGCTGGAGGCTCCACGTGCTGGCTTTGCCGCCGTGGAGGCTCTCCAGCCGGTCATCGCCGAGTAGGCAGGGCGGCAGCACGGGACCCTTTCCTTCCGACTGACGCGGGTCCTTTCCGGGCACGGTTGCTTCGGGATGTATCTGCACTCGGTCACCAGGAGGGAATTGAGTCCCGCCTGTCACCACTGCGACTGCAGTGAGGACTCGGCTCAACACACGCTAGCGGTTTGTTCCGCCTGGGCGGCGCAGCGTGGGGTCCTCACTGCAGTTATTGGAGGAGACCTCTCGCTACCGGCCGTCATACGCTCCATGGCCGGTAGCGATAGTTGTTTTACCGGGGTCACAACCTTCTACGAAGATGTAATTTCGCGGAAGGAGGCGGCGGAGAAGGCCCGGGAGGACGATATCTACTCGGACCCAATTCGCCGCCGGCGAGCCGGGCGGCGGAGGCGCGCATACCAGCGCCTCATGCCGCCTTGAGTGTGGCCGCGGGTGGACGGGATGGGTTTTCCCCTCCATCCGCTACAATGGCCAGCCGCGACGAGGCGACGTCCGCGTGTGCCGTACGTCGCCTAAAATAGAGAGTTTATCAGCAGATGGTGCCCGAGGTACCGGGCAGGCGCTAGGAGGGATCTGGATGTCGTAATAGCAGCGGTTCCCGGATCCCTCCTATCTCAAGCGCAGAGTGGCACACCGTGTGGTTTTAGTCGGTCCGATTCCGACACACCACCCTGCCGTAAACCCCGGTGGGGTGACGGCTCGAGGGGGTTTCCAAACGTTAAAAAAAAAAAAAAAGGAAGAGATAATATCAGTTACAAAAACTAGTTTTCTTAAGTTGATCAACAATAGTATTTAATTCAACTTTAGTTAAATAAGCTGTATAATATTAAGTTCTAGTATATCGGGTATAAGCAAATTTGACAAGAGATCCAAAAAAAATCTGTGGTATTCAATACGGGCAGAGTGAGCTATACTCAGTCGATAAATGAAAAATAAAAAACCTCGATCAATAATTACAATTAAAATCAATTAACGTTCACACTAACGTATACGAGTCAAATTATTTATATTGTACAGACAGAAGCAATAGATTCAAGTCAGCTTAATCTTAGAAGATTTAACCAATAGTTTGTATTAAGCAACCAGTCAGGTTTTTTTAGTTCATAGCTAGATATATGTCGTCCCAGTCTGCGCATTATTTCGAGCGATAGCGAGCGAAGGTCATAAATCAACATCTCCTCTGACTGTTTGATACCATTAAAATACATTTTTCAAAAACTAGCTAAGCTCGCTAATATTTTAAATTATTAATGACGATATTTTATTTGTACGAGTATTTATATAAAATAAAAAGATGAGATGAACAGCGATAAAGACGAAACATCTTTTATGATATCACACAAATACATACAAATGCAATACAGATGCTGTTTCACGACTTCACAGTTCCAGTAGTGAAGAACTCCAAAAAAACAGCCTCTTACTAAAATCACTTAAAATTTCTGTCACAAATACCTTAGAGTATGATATGTTTTTTACATTTCTTTGTAGCATGTTATCTGCCAATGCTATGTCATAAAGGACGTTTCAAGTACAGCACAAATAGTCTATGACAGTTGTATTCATGCAAATAGGTATACACAGGAAAACTTTAGAATTGTACAAGTTTTTATGTACAAAATACATTGGGTTGGGGATTCCCAGGTTTAGTGTAGTACTAATACTCATGACCAATTATTTAACGAGTATTTTTAGACTATAATTGTCTCGTGCTGTGAAGAATACTGACTAACTTAATGTTTTTTATTTTTGTTCTCTTTGTTAAAGCGATCTGTCTCCTTATGAAAATATTAAATAGTAGAATTTTTGTTTGTGTTTCGTGTGCAGGGGTATGGCCAACAACAGCACAATTTACTTATACATAGATATTGTATATATATGTTTTCTCTCCGTGTGGTGTCAGATTAAGAATCCGGAGTGTCACCATTCCTATTCGTCCCGTGGGTTTCATAAGAGGTGGCTAGCTGAGCAAGCTCTGCAGGACAACATCATTGCAAAGAGAGGAAAACCCTTTTGGTTTCCTAACGTATGGAGCCGGTGGCGGGTTCATGTGTCCGAATCGGATTGACTAAAACAACACAGTGAGCTACTCCACGCCTGAGATAAGAGGGATCCCGGAATAGCTGTTATAACGAAACCCAGGCCCCTTCTAGCACCTACCCACAATAACTGTAGTGAGGCCACAAAAAGTCAGTGTTTCAATGTACCCTACCACCAGAGAGACCCCAGAGGTTTTGGTCTATGTACAGTAGGTTGTGGATGTGTTATTTTTTCAAGAATCAAATGAACATGTCTCTATAGCATAGGTTCTGCCTATTTCAGAATCAGACAACCATGTGTAAGATGATGTCTGAAAACTTTATGTTAGGATTATTAAATACGTATAAAAATATTGCCGGTTGCGTGTACTGTGATACATATATGGTCAATTAATTACAAGACCAACGAGGAAATAGTACCTATAGGTACTTGCAAGGAGTTTAACTCAGTAGTAGTTAAGATATAAGAAATGATTTTATTGAATCTGCGGCAGGATAGACCGACGACTTGAGGAAAATGCCAGCGCACGGCTCAAAACCGCACTAATGTGACTAGCAAAGGACTTCACTGGTCGCTGTTTTGCCTCAGTATTACATACACCATATTTTATTATATTTTGTATTTATTTATTTGCTATTTTGATCTTGAGACATCTGTTACAAATCTACAACACACAAGGTACGAGTACAAAGAGTACTTCTTTGTCAGCTTCGTTGCGTTTCTTCTGATTAATCCCTAAGCAATTAAGAGATTGTCTGTTAATCTGCAGCAATTAACGGGATTTCACTTGGAGTAATGATAATACTAATGTATAACTACAAAATGTAAGGGTAACGGTCCACTGGTCTGTTGATCTAGTGATTTGTGATCTTGACTGCTGAGCCAGACAGCGCTAATTCGATTTTAATCCAAAACAAATAATTGTGTAATGAACACGATTATTTACTGTGCCTAAGTGTAATTTATGTATAATATATTACTAGTAAGAGTTCAAAAACATTCAGGGTTAAAAATATTTCGCTACCGGTCGCCATACGCTTCATGGCAGGAAGCGACAGCTGTCATGCCGCGGTCGCAACCTTCTGCAAAGACGTCATTTCGGGCTCGGACTCAGTTCGACGTCGGTGAACCAGGCGGCGGAGGTACTGTTACCAGTACCTCATGCCGCCCTGAATGTGACCACGGGTGGACGGGACGGATTTTCCCTTCCTTCATCTACCCGGCATATTTGAATTTTTATTCGGAGCCATCACAATAGGTATTTCATTTCCAGTTATTATTTTAAGCAGGAACCTGTCAGTTCATTGTACCCGTAAACTTACTTGAATTCGAGAAAAAAAAAATTTAATTGCTTAAGGAAAAATATATTTCCACTTCCTTTGGATTCGGCCAAATACAGGTTCCTTGCTAGGATTATGATATCCAAGAAAAACTTTGTTTATGTAAATTTAGAATACAAAATTTGTGTAATACATGTGTTTTAATATTATTGAATTATTTCTTAAATCATCATCGCGTCGTATTTTATTGTTTTATTTATTTTAAATAGTCGTTATATTGACGTATGTTCTAGGTCTTATAGTTAAGCACCTGTTAATACTAAGTAGTCATATGATGATAAATCATTGATTACGACAAAAACTTAAAAGGATAGGTTCAATGATCGTGATACCTTTGATTTTGAAATCCAGTTCAAATAAAATCAACAGTACTATACAAATTTTTATATATTTTCAAAGAAAATTCCAGATGATTTGAATACGCTTCGGGTCTAAGTTTCTAGCTGAATGCTGACCACTTCTCTAATTCTTCTTCTTCGTTCTCTTCTCGGTAAAGTTTTCTATTTAATGCCGATAATACCACAGGCTACCAACTCTCCAGCATTGCCGTCGATCTTGGACAATGGGTGTTCAGTCTTGCCATGGTCATCTTGCTGCGAAGCGAGGGCAATAGACCTGCCAATAATGCCGTGCTCACCCCACAGCTTGATAAGATGGTCTGCGATCTTGACGTTAGCGACACCTGATTTGTCGAATTCAATGTTGCCTAGATCGCCTACGTGACGGTGTTCTTCACCTGGATGTCCGTGATCGTGCTGGAAAGATAGTAATGATTATTAATTCTTTTTTCTTATATAGGATCTGCATGTAAATTACAAATAGGAACATGTCTAAAGTAGCATTCTCACTAGCAGAAAATTTAAAATACGATTTGTTTATATACTACAGGTATATGGATTAATTTTTCTATATTCTGTAACTGATAGTAGATACACGAGATCCTTCTTCTGCTTTAAATACATTGAAGTTGCCTTAAAAGTCATAATTATACTTCTTGCTTGTCTATGATACCTTAACTAAACTACCACCCATGTTAGTTCAACAGATTTTCGATGGATACCGTTTACTGACCAAAACGTTCTAAAAAACAAGAACAAGACAACAACAAAATATTAATTTTTTTCTTGCAATCTATAAAATCATGTTTCAATCATTAATTTTTATGGTGTATTAGGAGATCGACGATAAAAATTCTTGCGAAAAACGCACCATATTTGAACGCTATTGGATTTTAGAAGGCTTTTCGAATCGCACCTAAAAATACGTAAAATTTGCGATTCTTCTAAAATCGCAAACATTTTATTGTTGTTTAAGTTTCGTTTTGTTTTTGACAGACTTGGTGGTCTAGTGGTTAATGAACCTGACTGCTAATTCGAAGGTCGTGGGTTCAATTCCCACCCAGAACAAATATTTGTGTGATGTATTGTGTCTAGGTGTAACTTATTTATTATATTTGGCAATATTCAAATGTGTTTATCAGCAGTCTGCGAATACCAAAGGTTCTGACTAATTTCGGATCAGACAGGTATGTGTAAGATATACCTATGAAGTTATTTACTTATTATGTATTTAAATTGAAGATAATCAGTATGGCATCGATGATGAGTAAATAAAAAGCTATATGTGTGAGAATAAATAATGAACATAACATACTCCGTGGGGGTTAAGATGTCCCTGTACACTAGCGCAGCCATTGGTGAGGTCTCCCTTCTCATGGACGTTCAAGCCGTATTTGCCGGGGGGCATGCCGGTGATCGTTCCAGTGATGAGCATCTTGTCCGGAGACTGCATGGTGAAGGTTAGATCACCTTTCACTACGGCACCCTTAAATTTACCTTCCAAATGGGCTACTGCGGTTTGGATCTAAAGAATAAAATTTAAATGAGAACAAATATGATTTGAAAAACTAAAAAACACACTTACAACGGTCGACTACAAAGACGAACTTACAGGTGAACTTACTAAAAGTATTTTAAAAAGGTATTGTTTTGAGTCTGGAAATAGTTTGTTTAAATTGGTTCTAATGTCAAAAGTTTATACTAATAATTAATCTAGGAATCATATTATTAAATATTATATTAAGGGATTCTTTTAAGAATTAAATTTTCATATCATCGATGTTATAAATAGCTGTATAGCCATTATTGTTTATCACAGAAAACTGATGTCAAGCAGTTATTATGTTGCATTTCACCATGAGATTTACGGTTACCGGAGGATCAACCCTCACCAATTTAAGGGGCAAGGACAATCAAAGGTTGGCAACACAATTGTGACTCGTAAGTTGATTTAAACCTGTTTTTCGCTTCAGGAAAAATAGCTTGACCTCTTGATAAGTTGTCATGAGTGTCATTTTAGAACTTCGAGGTACAATTTAGGTGCGACTTTATGTATTTATCGTTTGTGATAAAACTGATACGTTCAGAATGAAAATATGAGTGATACAACATAAAATCGCTTGTTTAATGTTACAGCTGTCATAGAGACCGAGTTATATTTTAGGCCTGTACGTTAAAAGTGGCATATAGTGCTGTGAATACCAGTTTTTAAAGAGTCATGTTACACTCAGCCAACTCAATCGTAACCACGACCAGTAAAATCCAGCAAAATGCACAAAAAATTCAAGGGTATGCTATAACTATTAAGTGGCCGCTTTACACACATAAACATAACAATAGCACTGTAAATAGTAACAATCTATCTGTCTATGGTCAATTACTTACTTCAGGAACAGTATGAGCGAAGACCAGTACGGCCGCTGAGGCTAAAAACACCAAAGTCTTGAACATTTTGTGTAGTTATCTGAAATTTATGGACAACAATTATTTATTGTAAACGACAAACTTTCAATTGCCGGCTTAACTGTTAATTAACATTTGAAAATAATGTTTTTTATCGCTTAAATTAAGAGGTAATGTAATGTTTTTTTTAAATTGAATAGAGACTCGACTAGACTTCTAGACTTATCAGTTCACAAACGCAAACTAATAGAAAACCAGAGAATATTTGAACTGAGTTGAAAGATGCATACTTTTAGAGTCTAATTATAAGAAAAACTTACGTTTTTTAAACATGCAAGAAACCAAAATTTATTGAAACTTTTTTGTTATTTATCCTTGACGGCTAATGAATGTATGTAACAGAATTAAATAATATGTAAACTGTCCATATACATTGGTTTATATGAAAATTGATGCACTGCAAGTAAAAATACGATAACAATAATTTGAGATACTTTATACTCTTACAATGAAGGTCAGACTGCTGATAAACATACATATTAAATACACAAAATTCTGATTCAGCAGTGCAGTAGCACATATGTAAAACCACACCTGTTGTCCTAGAGGGGTAGACAGAGGCATTTAAAACAACCATCTTTCGTCAGTGTTTTGTTCCCATGTAATAGATGGCAAGTCTATTGCGGCTAATTGGGATGTTTTGTTTGCCAGTGCATTATCCGTCCTTTAGCAGGTGTAGGTGAGATTATATGGGGCTCTAAGTTCTTGGTGGAAACCCTATGCACTCTTGGTGGTAACTAAGTAGTAGTGATGCAGTACTACTTGGTTGATGTAGTAGTAAAATAATGTAATAAATTAAAACTTGAACAATTATTATAGGTTTACGTTGAAAGAGGACGAATGTCGACAATTAAACTCATTAAAATCACTTATTTTACCGTGAGCTTTGTAGGGGTTTCCAAACGAAAAAATAAATACGAATATTCTAAAGTAGCGATAATAAAAAAAAATGAAAAAGTTTTTTAAACACGATTTCCTGTTGGGCTACGGGAAGAAATAGTAGGAAATGGAGAAAGAGTTTAGACTTACTATACGACTTCTGCTTGAGAATATAACAGTAAGATCTTCAAATCTAAGCATATCTAATCCTGTGTGCATATTACAAGGATAAAATAAGATAATTAAATACGGGGACTTACCTTTCGTTACCTGCGAGTGTTAGTCTCGTTTGCTCAACGCAGACTGTGTTGTGATGCTCAATGATACACGAGATTATATACTCGTGGTGTCCTGTCGTTATCAATTCAACTTACAGTAGGTCAACTTAGTAAAGCAAAAGTAACAAGGAAAAAATTGTTAAACTAGTGAATATCTGATGTTAAAATTCTTCTTTTCTTAACTGCCTCGGTGGTGCAGCGGTGAATGTGACTGCTGTACTTGAGATCTCGATTTCGAATCCCGGGTCGGATTAAACGTTTGTACCATCTGCAAATATTTGTTTGAAAGTTTGGGTGTTCTCTATGTAGGTATTTAAAAAAAAAGTATTTAATTATTCTATCAGTCAGTCTAGTTATCATAGCACAAGCTCTGCTTAGTTTGAAACTTGATGACGTGTGTCAAATATTCGAAATATTTATTTATTTAATTATTTATTCTGACAAGAAAAATTAAGCGCCATTTGGCAGTATATAAATAAAAAATTTTTTTTTCTATTTTAACAAGAAATCTTTTGTCTTACCTTTTATATATAAGAAAATAATTAGACTCATCTCACACATAGACATCTAATCCTAATTTAAGTAGAACTTGTGCTATAGATCTACAACTACATCATATATATAATAAACATACTTATATATTTCTAAATACTTACTTATTCTATAATAATATGTATTTAGAAATTTGAGACATATAATCGTCTATACGAACTAGGTATTGATTCATTATAGATATACAGTTTTACTCCCCTGTATATTTCGGGGAAGCCCCTACTAAAATTGGAGCATATAAATGCAAAAAATTTTCAAGGAACTTTCTTTTAAAGATATCTCTCGCACTAGAAATATTTCTGTGTCCTGCAAGAATTTACAAACATGCTTGAGACGAGCACATGGTACTACAATTTGTAGATCACACAAAGAGATGCCACGTGTGGGGTGTGAACCCACATCATTCGGCGCAGTAGTAAGCTGCGAGGTGATCGCTTAAACCACTACGCTATCTATCTAATTTTTACACCTGCCGCAAAGGTGTCAGGCGTCGCTTTGCTATAGATTTGTTTCTAATGAAATATTTATTTAAAAAATAATCACTCTCACAATGTATCCTGATATCATTTTCCTCGATTTTCAGAATACTGTTGTTTACCTGTAATGCGGCAAAAGTGATGAATATCACGCAAACAAGGAAAAATAATTTAGGTATTAAGCACATATATTCATAAAATAATTAATATATTTTACAAAAGAAACTTTTCCATAACATCTTAAAAACTATCTAATAATATAATTAATCAAAGTTTTTATATAAAGGGTGTGGTGATGAATTAAGAATACGGAATGTTACCACACCTACTCATCCCGTGGATGTCGTAAAAGGTGATTAAGAGAGCAAACTCTTCAGAATAACAGCAGAAAAGAGATTCTAATCCGTCAGTGGACTATTAATGTGGTAACTTTGTACTTTATTAACTATATAATACCTTTCTATGGAGAGCCTTCAGCAGTGGACTGTTAAAGGCTATTGATAACACTATTGAGAAAGAATATTTAAAAAACTAGGTGTTGCCAGGTAAAAAAATACGGTTAAGAGTATTGTAAGGACCTCATAAGATAGTCTTTTCTAGATATATATAAAAAGGCTAGGCGTTCATTTAAAATAAAAGAAAATAGTGTTTTTCTTTAAAAATAGAAGAAAAAAATAAAAATAAACTTTATTGAGACATATAAATAAGTATTGTAGTGAAAAAAATATCACATTCATTACATATCATTAACATAGATTATATGTATATATGTTTATCTACATATATAAAGCTATTTCTAAAAGGAGCCCAAAGAGAATGCACTTGCATCTCTTGAGTTGCAGGTGTCTGTCTACGAACGGCGGTGTTCACTCGCCATCAGATGTCTTTTCTGCTCTATTGTTTATTCGATGCTTATGTTCGATGTTCTATTTCTGCGACTGGCGTTAATCCACTGATAGTCAACCCTTCGCACGACACGGGCGATCACGTCTCATTCAACTCTGCGATGCCCCTTTCACATTCTATCTGCCTGGTCTTCCAGTATTGAACCTCAACGTGACTGAATTTTTGTTATGTCCTATATGAAGTTTGAACCAGCCATTAAGTTCATATCGATATCTTGTAACGTTCAACGAAATCGACGTTATAATTTCAGATTTACTTCATCCTACACTAGTGAAGAGATCTTGGCCAAATATTAAAAACAAAACCTTTCTCAGCGGCGAAATAATTACCCATCTGCTGCAATAAAAGAGGATTTTTTGCTCGAAGTCGATAAAATTCGGCTATTGGCCGCAACAGGTTCTTACAAATAACTTGTTTATAAAATAACGAGGCACCTCAGAGTGTTAAATGCAAAAAAAAATAGTTTTTTGCAATAACACCGAGCCGGTTCACGCAATTGTCTATTTATTTGCGGGCACATATTTTAACTAGTGAACTACAAATACAGCTAGATGCTTAGACGAAATTTTCTACAATTATGAATATCTTCAAACACATACATGCCTCTAATTGGTGTACATAAAAAAACTATCCTTCAGTGCTGTAAATGCATATTGTTAGGGTGTCATCAACCTGGTTCTCCGACTACTGGTACCTTTTTTTTTTAACGCGGAGAATGCTTTTCGCACCATACCCTCCGGAGAGACAAAGGGCGTGTGTGGGACTCCCGGAAAACCGGTCTACCCACTAAACCCCGCGGCGACCTACCTCGGCAGTCGGAAGGAGCTCCAGAAACGCATTAACGGCTTCTAGAGTCCTCCCTGCCGTACCTCACAAGTGAGGTACGTCCCGGCCACCTCATGCCCCAGAGCAAGACGCTGTCGTACCCCTCACCGCTCTACACAGTAAGAGGCGGAACAGCGCCCCGCCTGAAACGATTCAGCGTGCGGTTTTTGGTCAGTCTGACATAACCACCTAGGTGGTATCCGTGAGGATTTCTGCACAGAAAAAAAAAGGGTGTCTCATCAGACGTCTACTTAGAAAGGAGGTTTTGGTCTACCATACCACTCTACACAGACGTGTTGGTATAGGATTTATGTAAAAATTGCCTTCTCTTTGCAGGTATGTATATTAATAAGTACCTACTACCAGCCATTATGAGAGGTAGGGCATAGCGTGATATTTTCCGCTCAAAACTTGGAGCAGCCCGACTGGGGAAGGACCTCCGCCTTACAGAAGACCACAACCAAATAGCAATGCATCTTCGGCAGTGCTGTGTTCCTGTGGTGAGTAAGGTATCCAGAGCTCTAGAGAATTCGCTGTTTTGACAACGGGGGACTAGTGGTGCTTATAATACTGCTACTGGCTCGTGTGGGCGCGGGATGTGGGCGCGGCGGTCAGGAAGACCCGCTGAAACGGTTGTCCGCTGGCCGCCCGCAGGATAGATGGGTTCCCGAACCCAGGGATCACTACAACCTCCACCCTGGGAGGCTGAACCGCCAGCCTGCGAAAAATCCCTGCAGTAGTAGTCGTGCCGGAGGAGGAGACCGGAGTGGAACCCGACCGCTGCTGCAGGGGGGGAGCGGGGGCAATTTCGTACGCCGCGCCGACAAATCACACTACCCGCATCGACCATGAGTAGATTAGCACCGCCCCATTGCCCCCTTAGTTGTCAACACAATGAATCCTCACAAACCAATTAAACCCCCCCAAAAAAAATGACGAAGAAAAATAGGAAAAATGTATCTACAGCGGCATCCTCTTCCACATATATGGACTTCTGCAACATCAGGGGACTTCACTCCAACCTGAACGCAGTCCACCTTCATCTGGAGATTGCGCAGCCGACCCTCTTGTTTCTTACGGAGACACAGATAGCCTGCCCGGCCGATACATCATACCTACACTACCCCGGCTACAAACTCGAACACAAATTTCTGAGACGTGCTGGTGTATGCATGTACATCCGGGAGGATATCTGCTGTCGCCGTCTCCATTTTTATGAAGACAGGGACCTGTCAGTAATGTGGGTGCGCGTAGACTACGGAGGTGAGACTCGAATCTATGCGTGCCTATACAGGTCTCATAGCGGTGACAGGGAGACTAAAGCACTCTTTGAGCACCTGCAGGTGACGACTGACAAAGTTCTTGAGCGGTACCCTCGTGCTGAGTTGGTGATTTTAGGGGATTTTAATGCCCACCACTGTGAGTGGCTAAATTCTCGATCCACCGACTTTGCAGGCAGGTCTACTCACGAATTTGCTCTGGCCCATGGCCTCTCACAACTGGTACACTCTCCAACAAGAATACCTGATATTGAGAGCCATGCACACTCTTTGCTGGACCTTCTGCTGACGACGCGTCCGGACGACTACACTATTGCAGTGGATGCACCTCTCGGCTCGTCCGACCACTGCCTCGTCCGGACCGAAGTCCCATGCCCTCGGCATATTCCACCTCGCCCAGCCAATTTGCGCCACATGTGGCAATATAAATCAGCAGACTGGGATGGATTGCGTGAATTCTACGCATCGTACCCGTGGAGACAGCTTTGCTTCACGCCAGAAGATCCTGACTCCTGCGCAGCCGCTGTCACTGAGACGATCCTGGTGGGTATGGAGTATTTTATTCCCAACCCATCAGTAGCTGCGGGGGAAAAAAAGCGACCGTGGTTTAACCGGCTTTGCAAGGAAGCCAGGCTAGTCAAGCAGGCCGCCTATAGGGCTTGGACCACGGCCCGTACCAATAAGGATCCGAACATCTCTGATGTGAGACGCAAACTAAATGCTGCCTCGAGGTCCAGCAAAAAGACAATTGCCAGAGCCAAATTCGATTTCATCGGCAGGATTGGTGAGCGACTTACGAGCTATCCCTCTGGGAGTCGTGCGTTTTGGTCTCTTGCTAAGGCTGCCGAGGGAAATTTTTGCCAGTCGTCTTTACCACCATTGCGAAATGCTGATGGTAACTTGGCCCATAGTGCTAAAGAGAAAGCCGACCTACTTGGGCAACTCTTTGCCGCGAACTCGACTATGAACGAGGATGGAAGTGCGGTACCGCCTATTAACCCGCCGTGCCAACACACTTTGCCGGAAATACACATTTCGCAAAGAGAAGTGCGGCGGGAACTAAACTGTCTAGACGTTCATAAGTCGAGTGGGCCAGACGGCATACCTGCAGTGGTGCTCAAAAAGTGTGCCCCTGAGTTGTGCCCTGTACTAACGCGACTTTTCGCGATTTCCTACCGCAAAAGGCAAGTGCCGTCTTCGTGGAAGACTGCCCATGTGCATCCAGTGCCAAAAAAGGGTGATAGATCGAACCCATCGAATTACAGGCCTATAGCTATAACCTCCCTTCTCTCTAAGGTGATGGAGCGTGTAATCAACACACGGCTCCTCAGTTACCTGGAAGAGCACGATTTGATCAGCGACCGCCAGTACGGTTTCCGCCGCGGTCGCTCGACTGGTGATCTTCTAGTGTATCTCACTCACCGGTGGGCTTCAGCCATTGAGAGTCAAGGTGAGGGCTTGGCAGTTGGCCTGGATATAGCAAAGGCGTTCGATCGGGTCTGGCACAGGGGCCTTCTATCGAAGTTACCGTCCTACGGCCTGCCCGAGGGTTTGTGCAAATGGGTGGCTAGCTTTTTGTCTGGCAGACGCATAAAAGCCGTCGTCGACGGTAGCTGCTCCGAAAGCATGGACATAAACGCTGGTGTCCCGCAAGGCTCCGTGCTATCTCCAACACTATTCTTGCTGCATATCAATGATATGTTGACCATAGATAGCATTCATTGTTATGCGGATGACAGTACTGGAGATGCGTATTACACGGGCCGGGCTAACATCCCTCGTACCGCTGTAGTAGAAAGTCGCGAACAACTTGTGACTCAAATCGAGAGCACTTTACACAGAGTCTCCGATTGGGGTCGGGATAACCTGGTCCAATTTAACCCCTCTAAGACACAAGTTTGTGCGTTTACTGCTAAAAAAACCCCGTTCACTGTAGTTCCACAATTCCAGAATACACCCCTTACCATCTCACAGAGTATTGGGATCCTCGGTGTCGACATCTCCAGTGACGTCCAATTTCGGACTCATTTGGAGGGAAAGGTGAGGCTGGCATCAAAAAAGCTTGGTGTTCTGAATAGAGCGAAGCGATATTTCACACCGGCACAAAGGCTACTACTGTACAAAGCACAAGTTCGGCCTCACATGGAGTATTGCTGTCATCTCTGGGCGGGAGCACCGAAGTACCAGCTTGAGCCTTTCGATTCAATCCAGAGACGTGCTGTGAGAATAGTCGACGATCCTGATCTCACGGACGGTATCGAGCCACTAAGTCTTAGGAGAGACTTTGCCTCCCTGTGTGTACTCTACCGTCTCTACAATGGGTTGTGTTCAGAAGAATTGTTTGATATGATGCCCACAGCCACATTCTACCATCGCACCGCTCGCCATCGTCAGGGAGCTCATCCACATACATTGGAACCTAAATGGTCGCGCACAGTGCGGTTTCAGAGAAATTTTCTCCCGCGAACAATCCCGTTATGGAATGAGCTCCCTGCCACGGTTTTCCCTGGGAACTACAGCATGAGGTTCTTCAAGAAGGGGGTTAATAGGTTTTTGAAGGGTCGGCAACGCGCACGTGATGCCCCTGGTGTCGCAGGCGTCCATAGGCTGCGGTAGCCGCTTACCATCAGGCGGGCCGTATGCTTATTTGCCACCGTCGTGGTATAAAAAAAAAAAAAGAAAAGCCATTTTAAATTACCACAGATACACAATCCTGCTTGAACTATTGCTAACACTTCTTAATCAATTGCATGAGCAATTTCCTTTTCGTATCATTACATCAAACCTCCTTGCTAAAGAGAGACCTATGTCCAGCAGTGGACTGCTGAAGATGAGGATGATCACTACCATCCCTTCTTAACTAGCTTTTATTAAGGTCTACTTCCAATTTTAACAATAATATATTTAAATTTGAAAAAGCAAACATTTTCTTGGCTTCGACGTTGTCAAGACTCCGAAGTTATTCCAAGACCAGACAATATCTGACGTATGGAAAGAAAGTCGAGTCTGGATTACATTATTTCTGTACTTTATTAATTAACTGATCTTTATACGGTGTATTTAGGATTAGATTCCAAATTAAACATTTGGACAAGCGAGGTTAATGGAGTGGAGTAATTCCTCGGTGTTAAACTGGTGTTACTCTTAGTCGATTTTGGCCACGACGGCTAGTCTCAACGGTCACCAGCTAACTACGTAGGAGATATTATATTACTATACTATAGGTGCAATTTCTGTTCCTTCACCGTCACAAAGCGATGGGACGATGCCTGAAACTCTTCGCGGGAGATCAGATGCAGAAACGACAGCTTTCCATGCTCCAAGGCGCGAGTGTTAAGACCTCAACTTCCGAACTCTGGGTCTTCATTTAACATTTCTCTAATCAGAAAAACTCAATAAGACTTTTTTATCCAACCCGGGAATTGATCCCGATACCTCGTGATTGGCAGTCACATACGTTAACCGCTAGACCAACGAACCCGTTTTAAATAGACGGTAAATAAAAAACACCTTTAACACGGTAATAAAAATATATTTAAGTACAATAATTTAAGTAACTTTGAAAAAATACAATGTACAGTTATTGTCGTTATTTAAACCATAAACGAAAATACAGTAGATAATGCTAGTGTAGCAATCAATATAATCGATGAAGCTGCCTTGTTGCCACTGTTCTCAGTATCTCTGTAAGAGGAAATAAAATTTTAATATGTTAGTCACGTTAAAGGAAATATATGAAGTGAAATAATTTAAACACCTACAGAATTCATGTTTCATGTTACTACAATTACAGTGACTGCAACATTAACATAAATCAAGGAAAAACAAAAATAAAATACATTTAAAAACTCCACAGTAGGTAATCCCCTGAGCGGTCTGATTTTTCTGTTGCATTGATAAAACGATAATTAGCATTTGTTATTACACAAATATTTTTTTAAGAGAGTCAGCTACAGATGAATGACTGGCATGACAGATGTTGCAAGCGTATTTTATTCGAATTTCGAAAATGAATTTAAAACTCGAACATCGGGTTCTAATTCGAAATTTAAATTTAAGTATTCAGTTTTAGATTCGAATTTTAAATTCATCTTTAATGCTTGTGGTTGGGATACTCGTTTTCATCACTGAAAGTGATTACCGCCAATTATACACAACTGCACCTCAGTGAGTCACTCAATTGAAATAAACAATTTTGATTCGATTGTATTCTTTTTAAGCGATATAGCCTTTTTGCAAAAACTATGGAGTTCGATCGTACCTACCGTACCGGTTGAATACAGCACAACGTGATGTTACAAAACCTAGCTTCCTAAATTAATGTTCTATTCAATACAAAAGGTACTTATATCTTCATGACAATTATAAAGATAAGCACGTTTAAACAAATTAAAAAATAAAAACAAAATAAAAATCCTTTAAACGTATAATATAAAATGTTAAATA
The DNA here is from genome assembly GCA_949316085.1 of Hypercompe scribonia. Taxonomy (NCBI): domain Eukaryota; kingdom Metazoa; phylum Arthropoda; class Insecta; order Lepidoptera; family Erebidae; genus Hypercompe; species Hypercompe scribonia. The sequence continues at coordinate 3,578,700 of OX438972.1, read as the reverse complement.
TTAAAATGTAACGCACATATAAATACGAAATAATCTATATTTCTTAACATTTATTTTACTTCTTTACATTGTTTTATTTTGAGCGGGAAGTTCTGAAGCGAAATGCTATTGTTGACCTTCTTTCGCCGGGCTTCGGGGTTTACCCGGCCAACGAGGTTAGACAGACAAACATATGTGTAATTTTAGACCGACACTCTGTCTACGCAACTTTCATATTACTGTTCTTATATGCACTTTGGTTAGTATTTTTAAAAACCTTAAAAACATGGATGATGTGAATTTCTTACTTTATTTTATTTGTTTGTCATTTATGAAGTAAAATATGAAGATATTTTTTTTTGTTCCCTGATATCTCACTAACATAATACGTACATCGCAAATAGGTTAGAAATAAAAAGACTGGGTCGTTGGTCTAGCTGTCAGGAATGTATTTACAAAATAACGATCTCATATTAGTACGTGTTTTTATTTGTGACTCGTCAACTCGAAATTACTCAAAGGTAAACGTTATTAAAAAACTTACAAATATATGATAATGATATATCTAAAAAAAACATGATATTTACCAATAGTACAAGGTATTTACCAATAGTATAAGGTATCTAGCGACTGTAGAAAGAGAGTCGACGCGAAACAGCCTATACAATGCATTTGCAATGAGTATGATGACTCTTGGATTCTATTCATTCTTTCCATCAAGCAGACTAGAGACACTTTAGTAGGCAAAAAATAAAAAATAAATAAATACATAGCATCTTGACTAAGAGGGCTGTAGATCCCGTGGTTCGTGGTCCTAACAAGTAAGATCTTTTGAACGAACTTTTTGGCAATAGACATTTATTATTACTATTTTTATTCCCCTTATTAAATATGTTCTATTTTTAAATATATAAAAAAAAATTTTCAGTACAAGTTTAAAAATATATTAAATAGTTAAACAGAGTTTGATTACGACTGATATTTGTGTGATGTACGCGATCATTTGTTCTTTGTTTGGATGTAATTTATCTACTATACTTAGAAAGACGTAGAAATGGTTTTATCAGCAGTCTTGTTACTACAGTATTGGCTCTGCCAAGATTGGGCTCAAACAGCGAGATGTGAAAGTAACGCTGTCTGTTTATGACGTTTTCACGGCTAAACCACTGCATTAATTTTAATGAAATTTGCCATGGAGATGCTTTATTCATTGAGGTAGGGCATAGGTTACTCTGTGCCATGATAATTGACATACACACGGAGTCACGGGCAAAAGCTACTCTTCATATAAAACAAAGAGAGGTTAATTACATCGTAACTCAAGAACGGCTGGTCTGATTTCTTTCATGTTTTATTTTTTGAATTTGTCTTCGCCCTTAATAGCAGAAGACTTATTATACTTTTTTTAATGTATTGTTTATGAAATCGAATTAAGAGCACAGCTGCACACACAGTTGAACACAGTGACTAAAACGCAGGTAAAATTGCGGGGAACTACTAGTTTTTAATATATTATGATAGTGTTACAGGTGTTTTCCTGTTCGAGCATAAGATATACCTAAACAAGATGATTCAACACAGCTCCATCTTCGCGTCTCTTCTTTACCTGAACGTAATTTTTTATTGCAAATATACTGAATCATATCCTGTAAGTTGTTATTGTCTGGTTACTTTTAATTAAAAACATTTTTTTTCCCGTAAGTGTTAGGATCATTTAATAATGGATCAATAGCTGATCTGATTTTCTTCCGGTAATTCAGTTGAGCCGTTAAAAAAAGGCATGTTGTGAGTTAGTAAGATATTTATATTAGGTAAGTTAATGCTAGTAAATAAATTATTTACTTTTTTAACTAAGTAGTAGCATACTACAGCGCCATCTAGCGAATTCATATCGAACTACTAAATAACAACTTGTTCTGAATCGCGTAGTGAAAGTATAGGGGGCAGACGAGCAGACAGACCACCTCATGGTAAGTCACAAGAAGGGTTAAGGCTTACTCACCAGTTGAAACGCAATAAAAAAATTGCTTAACACGTATTTTGTGAGGACATGGTATTACTAATGTCGAACCTACTTCCTTAGCCAAGATGAAAGTGTTTTGCGGCGATTCTCTTTCTACAATCGCTAATGCCTCTATTCTCTTGTATTATTAGCTAAAATTTTGTTTTGACCTGGTGACTTAGCGTTGAGAGACGCTATTTCTATACAGTTGTTAGTGTTTGAACAACTCTTCCAAGGGCCGGCCTATATGTGTCGAAGAGTCTTACTCTGGCGATTAGTTTGTGTACAATTGCCTCGCCTGGCCGGAGGTTTTAGTTTGTGTTGGATCATGATACCCGTTTCTCCACAATAGTACTTTAACAGCTGTTAGTGAAACCATTTGCAGTATTGATTTTTAGGAGAAGCTAATACAGTCTACGTGACACTTCTGTAAGGAACATAGGAGAAATATGATGATTATTTTTATATTTACCTACATCAAATTATGTGAATCTTAATATAGGGTGGGTCAAGAATTCGTTAACATTTGAATCTATCATTCCACGCAAACATGTTAAGTGAGTTCTTGGGAGTGGTGCTACTAGAATTTGCTGACTACAATCGTAACACATGGTTTCAACAAGATGGAGCCACTTGTCACACATCCAATGTCAAAAATATGTTTCCGAAAAAGCTAATTTCCAGACGAGGCAACATTCCATGGCCACCCAGAAGTCCAGATCTATCCGCAACAGACTTCTTTTTGTGGGGTTATTTGAAAAATCGTGTCACATCAATAAACTTAAACAAAAAATAAGCAGAGATGTCGGCGATCTCGCGTTCGCTTTACCGATGAGTATTCGAAAATTTCGGTGCTCGCTTACAAGAGTGCTAACGTCGAAACGGTGGTAAATTCCAACTTCTTGTAAATAAACAATTTTTATGATATATCATATGGTTTTTTTTGTGAGTTTTTCAAATGTTAACTAATTCGTGGCCAGCCTATATTATAAAGCTGAAATTTATTTATCTTATTACTATGTTTAACATAACGTACCGTGCCTATCTAGGATGGTTAGATCTGAACTATTATTTTTCGAATGGATAGGCTTTTAAATCAAGTCAACCAATCGCTGGCCACTGGCATTAATATTGATATTCGATAGGCTATGAAACATTATACTATGACCCTTAAAAATCAGCAGTACCATAAACGCATGGAGAGGCCTATGCCCAGCAGTGGACTGCGACTCAAATGATGATGACTGAAATACAGAATAGTCTAGGTATCATTTGAAAGAATAAACTCAAATTTAAAATACTCGAAATCTCTTTAAACGATTAGAAAAAAGCTGATGATTTTCGAATGGATGAACAGATTTTGTTTAATTGTAACTGACACCTCTTTGGGTCGAGTTGTTTAGAAGCTAAGATATCATGGATATACACAGAGACACATTTATAAACATTAAACTTATAACCCCACTCGTTTTATGACGAAGGTGTTTATAATTAATTACAATTACCTACAAATAAAAACAACACATTTTTTTTTAATTTATTAATTTAAAAACAGTCATGGTTTAAGAGTTGCATTGGAACTGACATTCTGTATGATATATGACGTTCCTTACAGAATCTATTTCTACCCTGCTAAAGAAAAAGGTTATTTTCCAACATTATTTTGAAATTCTGAGAATCACAGTAAAAAAAATCTGTTACCTGAAGTCGATAGTTTCGTCAGATCATTGTTGGTAAAGGTAATTTTACGTTCTTCCATGCAGTAACTTGAGATGATTTCACAAAAATGTTGACGACTTTTTATCATAAGCAGGGCAAAGTATAAAATATAGTAATTAAACCTAACCTATATCGATTCAGAACATAAAAAAGGTGTTTAATCTTATCTTCTTTACTTCTAGAAAAAAATCATAAGTTGATGAAATATGTAAAATTTTTGATACGTATGTACGTTACGTAAAGAATGGCAAAGCATAATATGAGACGAAAAGGCGTATGATCAAAAATGGGGCTTTGGAATTTAGACTGTAAAATATCATTAAGAAATTCGTAGTTTGAAAATTTTACAGTTAACTTGTTACACTTAGAAACATCAGCGTTAAAAATATGCCTACAGTATGCCGATGACACCGCAAGCGACTCTGCCTCCAGCATTGCCAGTGGTCTTGGAGTCAGGATGGAGGGATCTGCCGTAGTCATCGCTCCTCTCGTGGAGCACCAGTCCTCTGCCAATGATGCTACTAGCGCCAGACAGTTTGATTACGCTGTCCTCGAAGTTTATGTTGGCCGTACCGCTTTCGTCGAAATGGACGTTGCCAAGATCACCTACGTGACGGTTTTGATCATCTGGGTGACCGTGTTGGTTCTAGAATAAAAAGTAAATAATTCAAGTTAAGTTAAGCATCGCGTAAGTGATAATGGAGTGTCATTAATCCTATTTATGGCGTAGGTGCCGTAAGAGCGTAAAGAGAAGTAAAACTGGCAACAAACCCTAGCCCACTTGACCAGCATGGTATATTTATTTATTTAATCAACTGCTCACTGCACTTACAGATGCCCAACACATACAGCGAGTCGGTACAACGTTATAATATTACAACAGTAATAAGTACCTATGTACACAAACGCATATTAAAACTTTCCACTTAGAAAAAGCATACAAAAATTTAAAAAGTACTGAATTTGGTGTAGAATATGTCGACATCTGGATACTGAACAATCAGAGAGCTGAGCAGACTAACTGCCTGATTAGTGGGAGTGTACAGTGCCGTACTTCGTGCCGGTGGTGCAGCGAGGACACGACACGAGCATAGCTATGTAGACTGGTTTGGTACCTATAACATACAGTGGCATAACGTTCTCGAATTATCAATTTTGTTATTTAATAACAAAAAAAATGTACCATTAGAGCACACTTTTGCTGCAATCCAAGTGTATTTAGATCTACCATGCCGAGAAAAAAGTGATGGATATAAATACGGTAATACTGAAAAGGCTAAAGCGAAAGTCGCCTAGAGATTTATAGGGACTATTACGCATAAAGGGCGCACATCGCTGGACTGTCTGCCCCCCAAGTTAAACTTATAATTTGTCTGACCCTAAGCTAAATGTTCAAATGAAACAGATTGCAGAAACAAATACAAAAAAAAAAAAAAAAAAAAATATAAATACGGATAGAGCCCATATAACTTTCTATATAAGTTCTATCATAGTGTCATACCTCGCCTCGTGCGGTACCCAGATTATGGAGTTACACTCCATACTGGTTTGAACAAAGGAGAAGTACAACATGACGACAGTATTTGAAACATGTGACAACATGTGCTTTGAAATGGACCCGACATTCTCATCACGATAGCCGGTGATTTAAAACTTTGTTTACATATATGTCGCACGATCATCCAAGGAGAGGCCCATATCAATCAGTAGACGACTAAAGGTAAAAGGCAATGAATGATGATGTCCTTAATAGAGGCTGAGATTTGGTGGTCGTATCATGAATATCCGTGTGGTGACAGATTAAGAATACATAGTGTTACCACCCCTATTCATCCCGTGGCTGTCGTAAAAGGCGACTAAGGGAACAAAGTATGCAAGACAACATCATTACAAAGAGAAGGAAAACTTGAAACAAACCCTATTCCAACCCGTTTGGCCAGCGTGGTATAGTAGGCCAAAACCTTGGTAAGGAGAGGTCTATGTCCAGCAGTAGACTGTAAAAGGCTGTTGATGATGATGATCATAAATGTCAAATAATCTGATAAAGAGTAGACTATTCTACAAATGTTACATAAGTCTAAACATAAATTAAAAAGTTAAATCAACCAGATAAGTTTAGCGTTAGGTTTTAAGTCCGCCGAGGCATGTATTTGTGCATAAAGTCGTAAATAAATAAATAAGTTCAAAGTCCTAAAAACGGGAGATTTGAATTTTGTCATTAAACTACACATAAATATAAGAAACGTATACATTAATATAAGAAATAGATTAAACTAAGTAATTTATAAGCAATAAAAATGTCTTAAATAACTGGCCTAAAATTCTTTTACATCCTATTAAGGTTTATTGTAGGATAAGTCCATGAAGGTGAATAATATACCGAGTATCAAAATAACAACGAAGTTACTAGACAAAAACTAGTTTAGTACTAACGCAATGAACTATTAAACTAAACTGGTTTGTAGTGAGTGTACAAGTACAAAATGGCGGTTCTGCAGGCAGTCGTCATTTACAATTGTTACTTCACACACAGTAAAGATGTTTTCAAAACATAGGGATTACTCAAAAAAGGTACTTTTACTTTCTGTGATATACTCCCTATTTGGGTACTATACAAAAAACTCATAAAGTTTTGAAAGTAAAACTCGAAACGATGAAAGAAGTCATCACACCGAGCTAAAGCCAACCACAGCATCCAAAATGCCTTATAGCAAGCTACAAGCACTCTTGTGAGCGACCAAACTAGCAGAAATCGTATTCATGAAGGCCACTGATACTCGCGAAGACATTTAGTTCGTGTTACGTTAACTGCTGAAGTTTGTGCAAGTCGTTTAATATTTACTAGGCTGTTCGCCATTATTGTACACTCAGGATGAGCTGCTCTTTACAGATGAGTGCAGGATAAAGTTTTAAAGTAAGGATCGACGCATTAGAGCGTGGAGAAGATTGGGAGAAAGGAGTTCAGATCCCTGCATACACGATACAACCGTTTTGGTGGATCCAGTGCAATACTCTGAGATGAGATAACCCTAGGATGAAAAACTGAGCTAGTAATTCTCAATGAAGGTACTGTATGACCTCAAAGTCACGTGAACAATGTGGTACAGTTCCTTATTATTCCAACAACAAGCTGAGTCAGGGTTCATATTGATGCAGAGCAATGGTCTAATTAACAATCGCCACATTAGCTGACACTAGAATTTAATTGTTATAGTGGCAAACCAGGAGTTCAGACCAATTGAACACTTGTTGGACTTATTATGAAGTGTCAGAAAAAGCGATATCCCCATAAATTCGCAACACAATCTTATTAATACTTTGAAAACGTGTTAGCAGAGGATGCCAGAAGATAAGGTCGGCCATTTCATTGGGAACGTGTTCTCGGAGATAATGGAATGCATTATTAAAGGAGGAGATCACATTTGATATTAAATAAAAAAATATTGCCCTCGTTATTTAAGAAAAATGTATCCGTTTCTTGAGTTATTTTTTCTTAAAATTGTCATTTAATGATTAAACTCATTAATATAATGAATGATTGTCAATCAATCAAATCGAAGTCAAATCAAAAGTATTTTTATTTGATGTAATGTAAAAGAATGCATTGTTAAAGGTTTTAAAAGGCCCTTATTTTGTTTAGAGTCTAGTTGCTCTAGTGTCTGCCACTGCCGATAAAGAGGTCTTGGGCTAGATTCCTGGGTCGGCCAAAAAAGAGTTTTTGAATAACAGCTCAGAGTTAGGAAGTTGTTGCCTTAACCCCAATGCCTAGAAGAGCAGGAAAAGTCGTCGATTCTGCGCCTGATCTATTCCCAGTCGTGTTGGATAACCATTCCATCAGCTTTTCAGAGTGAGGGAACAGAGAGCGCACCTATGTTTGCGCACATACTTGTGCGGCGACTTCTACATTTAGCACAAACAAAAATATACAACAGCGCCATCTAGCGAAGATACATCGAACTACGAATAAGTAAATAAATAAATAATATCGCCTGGTCGGAGCATTCTCGCTTTGTGTCAGAGGGACATGAGACCCGTCCCTCTAAACTTGTATACCATAATATAATCTGGGTAGTTGGTTGATCTCCGTCGTGACTGGCAGCCGTGGCCGAAATCGGCTCTCCTAGCCGACTACATCATTATATATATTTCTTTACTATAAACTAGTTAAGATGCCCACGAGATTTTTATGGTTTAAAAAGCAGCCTATGTTTTTTTCCAGACTACAATCTATTTCTGCACCAAAAATGTCATTTCTGTACCGCCTAGTTCTGCTGTTTACGGTGATAAGAGTAAAAAACATCCATACATCCTTATAAACTTTCGTCTCTATAATATTAGTAAGACTTATGCATACACTATAAGGGTTAAAGTGAGACAGAGTGCTGCCACATCCTCCGGTGATGTCTCCCTTCTGGTGGACGTGGAAGCCGTAGTCTCCAGGTAGCAAGCCCACGATCCTGCCAGTTACTTGAACTTTGCCATCAGCCTGGTCTACAAATGTCACATTTCCAGTCACTCCAGTACCAGTCAGCAATGCGATCGCACTTTTTACCTGTGTAGTAAATAATAGAATAGTTTGAGATGTAAATTTACATGAAATTTTTTTTTTCTATATTACTGGCTGCTGGCCAAGGTGACTTTATTCTGCCTGATAGAAAGCATGAATAGAATCCAAGAGTTGTGGTCACCATATTCATTGCAAATGCAGACAACGCAGTATGGTGACCCATACTATGGCGGCCTTGTGAGATGCTTTCTCACACCCCGCTTGGGGACGTAAAAGGCATGACAGTCATCGTGACAGTGTAAGGCTTACACAGTTACCACGATAACTGTCACCCCTTTTTTTTTAACATGTGGAAACCCCCTAGGGCCGTCACCCCACCGGGGCTTACGGCGGGGTGGTGTGTTGGAATCGGACCGACTAAAACCACACGGTGTGCCACTCTGCGCCTAACATAGGAGGGATCCGGGAAGAGCTGCTATTACGACATGCAGATCCCTATAACTGTCACCCCTGCATCAATGGGTAACTAAATAAGATTTTATTATCATATAGGTTGGTAACGAAGCAGTCATTTCGACCTGTTGGTTAATGATTATAACCTGGAACTCAAGAATCAAAATTGCATTGAGGGATTTTTGAGTGTCTACATCAGAATTTGAGGTTAGTTAAGCCTCAGATAATTTGATATACTGCCGTGGTTTTATTCCGGTCGCATCGGTTTTGGTATAACATCTGTCACTATAAATACATGGTGTTAAACTTGTAGTATAGAAATAATAAAAAAAGAAACATAATTACATCATATTTTAATTGTTCATTAGTTAAAAAAGTTGATAAAAATAAACCTAATATATTGAGCACAGAACAAAACTGACACTTGAATAATAACAATAAGTATTTATTGTCACAGAACAGTAACACACTGACAGATGTAGAATTTTTTTTTTGTAATTTTCTGAAATTTGTAAAAAACTAACTGTACCCTGCCCGCGTTGCTTCGCTACCAACTAAACTAAACTTGAAGGAAATACTCATACCACCTCAGACACCTGGGTTATATATATATAGATATGTTACATAAAAGGCACAGAAACGAAAAGAATAATAGAAAAGAATGATGTGGTCTTTTTAAATTGAATAAATTTAAAAATTTATTTTTATAAAATGCATTGCATAGAATAGACAAAAATAGAGACATGAAAGCTCTGTTCAAAATTCGACACAGGATTTATTCCTACTGCGGGTGTTATGTTTTCATATAAAAAAAAAACAAAAAAAATGTCTTCTGATACACTTATTATGTAACTCGTCTAATGCAGTTTTGTCAAATATTTGTAAGTAAGTACGGTATACGGTATGTTAGTTCAATATTAATTACAATAACTCATCAACTTACCACTTCAGCCCTAACGACGGCAATTAAAGCGACCGAAGTCAGGAGTATCAACGTCTTATTCATCTTAGATTATCTGAAACAATAAATCAACCTCATTTAATACATACCAATTGATATTCCATTTTTAAAGTTAGTTCAAAATTCGCATTTTTTTTGAAGTGAAAACTTCTTTAGGCGCGTTGAGCGTTTTGGTAGAGGGTAAAATCCTCGGTTCGCGTCACCGACATGCTAATGATAATAGTATATCTATAGCTATGGAGAATATGATATTATATATTATATATGAAATTTATTATTATTATATATTATATATGATATTATATATTATATATAGCTATATATGAAACATAAAAATTTCATATAATTTTTACATATAGTTTTAATTACTCTCAACTTAATAGTTCCGTTTTCACTTCTATCGGCAGTCCCACGACTTGCTACTGTTTTTTTTTTCTCATTTCAATCATTAAAAGTGGTGAAATATCTATGATAAATGGAGTAAGCATTAAGAAGGATTAATTTTTGAAATTTATTCTAAATTCAAAATTAAGTTATGGCGTAACCTAATACATACTTATCTATCTCTAAAAGTCATGCCAAATTTAAATATATTTACAACCGCCATAGCAAAAATATTAATAATATATGTATCAATTGAACTGAAAAAATAATTCGCAACCATCGACTATGCGATTTTTTTAAATGGTTCCCATTTTTCGATACCTGTCATGACAAATGTCGTCTATGGATATCGTACTAACTACGTGAATAAATTACTACTAGACAAACAATATATCATAGTGTTTAGATGCAAGTTATGTCACAACTAGGAAGACAATAAATATGCAATCTCAAGATTTGACAGTAATCCGTAAGTATTTGTAAAAGGTCCTTAGATTTAGATACCCAAGAGTAACTGTTAACTAACAAATTATACCAACCTACGACTATATGTACTGATGTGATAACGTTATTAAATAAAAATGATATGGTATGTTATAATATGCTTAACAACGGTAGCCAATCATACATAACAAGTATGTTTATATAATAAAATTTAACACAGCGTAATTTTTCAACAAATTTGTAGAATATTATGCGTTACTTGAGATCGTTAGGCGATCAAATTTCGATCGTTTTATTCGATTCGATTCGATTCAGAGCCAGTATAATTTGAACTGTTATTGTATGGACTTTATTGCCGGAACGAGTTCCTTTATAATTAATCTACTATAATATTATTTCAAAGTACACCTTAAAATTTCCCCTCACTTTTTTTTATATTGAGCCTGCCAAAGTGACTCTACTATGTCTAATGGAAAGTATGAGTAGAATCCAAGAGTGGTAGCCACCATACTAATTGCGAATAGCAGTGCAGCATGGTGACCCACAGTATGGCGGCCAAGCGAGATGCTTTTTCATGCCCGCTTTAAAGTCGTGGATTATAGTGAGTGGGAACCACGTGCGTTGGTAGTGATAGTTTTTTATGGTATGTGGGACAAATAAGAAGACGGATGACCTTGCGGTATGCAAAACCTACCGGCGATAGAGTCCTAATACTAAGCAGTTATAAGTGCATTACCATACTTTGAGCCCCACTCAGAATTAGCGAGAAGTGGAATTAGCCCCGTTCACTCGTAACATACCGGTTTTGTGTGAGATTGTGGTACTACTGTATTTGCGCGGCTCTATTGTGCCAACAATGGCTTTTCCAGGGTAAAACTCATAATTTACGTATAGTACATAGCATGACAAATTTAGTAATATTAAAATTAGTTTTTCTCTAATCACAAAAATGACATATTGGTATGCGATCCGTAATTAGTCCCGTTTTTAACGAGAATGACAGTATCTCTTCTCCTCTCAGTTTTTCTTACTCCAATTCACTGTCCCTCTATCTCGTGTAAAAACAGTTACATTTTTTTCTATATTAAGAACCTACCAAAGTGACTCTACTCTGACTAAACGAAAGCATGGTAAGAGCCCAAGAGCTGTAGTCACCATACTCATTGCAAATGCAGACAATGCAGTACGGTGATCCACACTATGGCGACCTAGTGAGATGCTTTTTCACGCTCCGCTTGGGGACGGTAAGGCTTACACGGCTACCATGACGACTATCACTCCTGCATTATCTTGCACAAAGAAAGAATGATAATATACATAATAATATGTCCTAATAATTTGGTACTATTACGCCCCTATTTCCAATAAATTATCCAGTCATATCTCAACGTAACTACGTTATCTTAAAGTACTTTGAAACTACGTGATCTGCTGTTATCAGGTTCTTTCACGTCAACTATCATATAGCTTAACTAGAAATGTCCCCATTACATAAGTACTTCACGATCATTAATATCGTAGCTGAAAAACGTCCACTGTTGGACATAACCAGTTACAACTGTCAAAAAAACTTGTTGTAAGTTGGATTTTTGATACTTTCCCTGTGACAACTGCTTACAAAAACAATATGGAAACTTATTTACTTAGCAATATAACTGTATCGCTTCCGTAGAAATAAATATTACGAATTATTTACGGGCGCATAAAGGTTCTTTTAACCTAATTCAACTTATGTTTAACAAAACATTAGTCATTAACGTGCCTATTTTGACCTGATGCAACCTTTTTGCTAATATCCTAACACCACAGAATTTTATTCGTATGGAGGGACAAACCGATTTAAAAAAAGAAACAGCTGTCAAATGATTCTTTTGTCTCACTCATTCATTTACTTTTTTTAATAACCTTGTCCTGTAACAAAGACAACAGTGAAACAGAATTATTCAAATATATGCAGTCGTGTTTACTCATTATTTAGCTTAATGTTTTTATCATTATTCGTTTTTATCATCCTGATAGAAGATTGCACAATATTACGTTAAGATTATTCAAATTTATCTCTTCCTGGTTAGGTATTTTTAAAGGATTCCAAAAAAGAAGGAGAGTCTAAATTCGACTGTACTTTTTTTGTTTTTTACCTCGTAACTTGTGACTGGGCGTACCGATTTTGATAAATATTTTTATCTTCGACAGCTGGTGCTTGTCATGTGGTGCCATTTAAATTTGAATGAGATCTGGCGAGTACTTCTTAAGTCATCTTAATAATGAATACTTTTTAACGAGCAATTCCTGTATATATATAATTTGAATCTCGGGAACGGCTCCAACGATTTTCATGGAATTTGGTATGCCGAGGGTTTCGGGAGCAATAAATCGACTTAGCTAGGTTTCATTTTTAGAAAATGTTATTTTATCTGTGTTTATCGCAAAACACGATTTACCAAAAAATACCGAGCAAAGCTCAGTTTTCAAGTACAGCGTATTTGATTGGCTTCGACTCCATTGATGATATCTATTTTTCACTTTTTGATGTAAAATGAGCAAAAAACAGTAGTTATCTGAACAAAAAACTAACTATAATGTGGTCCCTTTCTAGTTTGGTGATTTTCTTCGGAGACATACAATGGAACTCTTCAATGAATGATAGCAAATCTGTTGTGATTGCTCCAATTATATGTACATGTATTATTTACACAATCACATAATGTACAACACACCTGTACCATATAAATGGGTACGCAGATATGTTCGGTATATCACGGTCCACTCAATAAAGAGACAATGATTTATGGATCATTCAACACAGGTCCGCGATAGGATAGCAGCCTGGTCGCAAAAGTGCGATCGATAGGCGGCGCAGAGTCTGTGGCCTCCCCAGGATAGGGATTGACTAGGCGCGGCGTTGATTCAAGAGGGGACCTGAAATAATATGGTCCGTGTCTCATTCAGAATAAGACGCCTGAGATCGACCGCTGGCGTGGTTTTAGTGGAAACACCACATACTCCTGGCTCCTGCGGCCTTGAGGAACCCGAGATCCGGGGGGTTTTCCACCCCGACAACAACAAAAAACAAGGATCATTCAACACGTATTGAAAATATATTATAAATGATAAAATAAAAGTTTTTCTGCAAAGAAAACCGATGTCAAGATTTACTCTAAATATGCATCAGTTTCTGATGAATATCTTGGTTGAAGTATATGATCGTGTTAAACTGCAAAATTCAACTACGACGATATAACACTCAAGCTGTATTGTATTAATTTTGCTAAGGAGAGGTTACCTAGAGGTACCGCGTTTCGGCAAATGTAGTTTAGGGCGCCCACAGGCTAGATGGAGTGACGATTTGCGCAAGATGGTTAGCATGAGTTGGATGTGAGAAGCCCAAAATCGATTAGAGTGGCGTGTAATGGAAAAGGGTTATGTCCAGCAGTGGATTGTAAAAGGCTGTTGATTACAAGTAAGTTTCGATCTTCACAAGTCTCATTTGAAATGAAGTCACATTTAGATTGCCTATTTTGAGTTTGAATCTAATAAACATTTTTATATCTTATTGTTACCTAAATGTATTTATTAATTAACTGCACGAATGGTGTAGTGGTTAAAGCAGTCGCCACGTTGCTTTACTGCACTGAGTCTTGTGGGTTCAAACCCCACACGGGGCAACAGTTTGTGTGATCCACAAATTGTTGTTCTGAGTCTAGGTATTCTTTGTGTCCGTTTTTGTATGTTTGTAAAATCCCCGCGACACACGATGTATTCCAACGTGGGCGTTGCAAATCTTACCTTATCAATTAAAAAAAATGCGGCCACATGAGCTGAGTACAACAACCTTTAACAGTCCACTGTTGGACATAAGTCTCACCTTAGAAAAAAAAAATCATGAGAGGTTTAATTTCAGTATTATAATACGGAATACCTTTATTCATAGCCTTAAACGTAACTTTGTGGATTAGAAACTAACATATATTTAATATACATAATATAAAAAACACAAATCGACTACCAATTTTTTATTTTTTTAATTTATAACAAAGAATTTATGCAAAGTAAACACAAAGCAAAAATACTCAATTGATAACCTTCCCCTTTCGAAGTCAGTAAAGACACTACGTCTTTCAAGTACATCTTTTTACATACATAAGATATTACAATCTCATAATTGACATACCTAATGATATCGAGAAAATATAATACAACTTAAAATGATAAAATAAGATAAGATTAAGTTTCAAAAACATCTGCATCTCTAACCGATAGTGAACACGCAACAAAAATACGTTAAATATCGTTAAAAGAAAACAAAACACGAATATTCTAGATAACACCTTAGTCAAATTAGTTACTTTTTATCATCTGTCAAAATGACAATTTTGTAGGAAAAATGTACTAAATACAAAATTGTGACGTCACTGTTTTAGACTACTCAATCGAACAATATATTTCACTGTATATATGATTGAAATTCGTAATAATAATAAAAAGCTACGTTAATAGTATTTACCGAGATATTTCGCGATGTTAGTTTTAAAGAAGTGGACATTTGTATTTATTTACGATACTGTCATCTACCCTATTGTATAAGAAATCTAATTATAAATAAACAAAGCGATAAATAAAAGAAACGATTTTAACAATCAACTTGAGGATAATTGTTGTCACTAAGATTTAACACAAAATTTTCCTTAACAAATACTTTTAATTGATCCTTCCATATTTAGCAGATCAACAGATATAATCACTTTAAATATAACTTCAGTTTAATGAGACGTAATAACGCAATGAGCACAAAATCAGTACAAGTTTAAACCAAGACATATGTAATATATTGAAGGCACAAGCGACTTACCCGAACGCTCTCTGTGAGTGAATAGTTGCTCTATACTCTATGCTTCCTTTCGCTGACATTTTATACCATTCATAATAATGTAACACAATCTTAAACACACTCATACTCACTTCTACGTGATGAACATGTATTATATTTTATCTACAACTCACTCAAAGTACGTTAACTAAGTAATAACGAATTATTTGAGATGTATTTGTACAATTAACGTTCAATGCTTATTACTTCTGGTAACTAGACGGCCTTGATACCCAACTGGTAATTTAAATGTAAGGATGCATACAGTGCGCAGTTGTAGTCATAAATATAAGATCCTCACGTTTGAGAACGGAATATTACTGTGGTCGATTTCAACATGAATTTGTAGTAACACTATAAAAGCTGAAGAGTTTGTTTGTTTGGTTGAATGACCTTATCTCAGGAACTGCTGCTTTGAATATTGAAGAAAGCTATATGCTGTGTAAAATCACGTACCGACCAATAACAGAAGAGTATCATTGAAAAACATAGAAAATTAATTTATTTTGAGACACGTAAATTAGTAACGTTTGCACTACTTTGAATTAGACTTCCCCAAGTAATTGTACGGGTATCGCGATATTGTTTTAATCTTAAATCTCGTTTGTACACAGATTACCCGGGAAAATATTTAATATATAATACAATTTTCAATTATGGTCCTGCACATAGTCTGCACTCGAAATTTTCTTAAAAAGGGGGATAGTTCTCTCCGTGTTTTAGACGAAATAAAGATGCAACGTAAGTGTATGCGGAACTGTATACGGAGTAATGGCATATGCATAGACGAGACTTCGACACCGTTGGATTGATCCACAAGTTTAAAGTCGCTGAACGTGTGATAGAGCGTGTGACACTGGGTGCGTCTCTAGTCGACAGAATTCTATCATCATCATCAGCCTATCACAGTCCACTGCTGGACATAACCCTTTTCCATTACACGCCACTCTAATCGATTTTGGGCTTCTCACATCCAACTCATGCTAACCATCTTGCGCAAATCGTCACTCCATCTAGCCTGTGGGCGCCCTAAACTACATTTGCCGAAACGCGGTTTCCACTCTAGAATTCGTTTAACCCAACGGTTGTCGGTTCTGCGGCTAATATGGCCAGCCTTCAACTTGCTAATCCGGTGAGTTACGTTGATGACCTTAATTTTATACTGGATCACGTCATTCCTGATGCGATACCACAGAGAAACGCTGATAGAATTGATTACAGACGCGTACTACCCAAGATCAGAATGGTTGACGCGAGGCGCGCTAAAATAACCAAAACAGTAGTACGAATGCAGAGTTATTTTACTATTTCAGAAAATGATTTCTACCGGATATACTTACAGCAATACCGGTCGCAAAAAAACGCTAATTACAACTCACTAATTAACAACTAGCTGGGGGCCTACCTACGCTTCGTCTTCCGGTACGTGGTCGGCACTCGAGAACCTTTCTTCCCCAGCGGTTGTCGGTTCTGCGAGTGATGTGGCCTGCCCATTGCCACTTTAATTTGCTTATTCGTAGAGCTATGTCGGTAACTTTAGTTTTCTTGCGGATATCCTCGTTCCGGATCCTATCACGCAAGGAAATGCCGAGCATAGCCCTTTCCATAGCTCGTTGAGCGACTTTGAGTTTCTCCATGAGGATGGAGTATTAGATGGACCGACGATTTAGTCCGAGTCGCGGGGAGCCGATGGATGCAGTTGGCGTCCAGCTGTACGGCGTGGCTTTCTAGGGGGGAGGCTTTCTATGTTCAGCAGTGGTCGTCTTCCGGCTGACGATGATGATGATGATGATGATGAATTAACAACTAATTAAAGCAATGTACCAAAGACAAAAACAACCCGTCTGACACGACCTCCAACGACAAAGGAAAGACCGTCCAGTTATGGACTATTGTAGAGTGTTCACGATAATGAGTGCAACATACTATCAAAGCTAGTTCAAGGTATAAATACAAATATACAATAGTTACTTAAACATTGTATTAAATAGCCGACCTTTGGTGAACTATATATTTTACTTGTCATCGTTTCTCAGTAAATAAGATAAAATTGTCAATATTGACATTTCACACGATAAAGTGTTGAAGGTCTTATTGGAGATTGTACACTTACACTTCAACTTGAAAGGTTATTACATATTGATGTAATGTAAATATTTTATGTTAATGTTGCGCTCAAAGACCAAAATTATTGAGCGAAAAAACAGCTCAGAACATCTTGTCATTTTGACCATTTTAACAAAAAGGAGTCATGTCTCGTTTACACCAAATTTATATATCACTAACAAAATAGTAAGTGTTCGATTAATTTAATTGAATATTCCACTGCAGAACTCTCTTAAATAGAATATCTCTGAATAGGTCTCTTCTAGGAAAGAGGTTTGCTCTACTTTACCATACTGGCTAGACGGGTCAATGTAACGTGTGTCAATTTTTCTTCTTTTTCCAGCGCTATTATCCTGCGTAGTTTATTTTCTTAGCCGACTCTTAAGATACCCAATGGACAAATCAGGGTGATGACTCGCAATTTAAAAAAAAAACAGAAAATAATGATATGTGTGTAACGTAAAATGAGTCGGCGGAACCACGTTTAGTTTTATTAATCTTTCCTTTCAAACAGTCTCAAGCCAAAAGGTCGATAGTAGAACACAGTTTTACTTCAAAGTTCAGTTCATTTTAGACTATATTATATGACAGGTATAAGTTAGACATACAGAAGATAATTAAGTGACATAAATAGACTGGCTAGAAGGTCCATTCTCTTACAAATTCCCATTCGATTCTACTCTCGAAGTCACAAATGTCATACAAAGTGTTTGCATAGTACAGTTACAAGTCATTAATATATACAATAAGTCCTTGAAATATAAGCTTGACGTCTGTGTCAGATGGCTACGAATCTGACGAAATAACTTTGAACAAGTGACTTTACTTTGAATACTTTTATTTTCATTCTTTACGCGCTAGTTTCATCACAAATGAAGTGCAATACATTATAAATATTGAAATACATATCTAAAATGTACTTCATAAGTTCTAGTGTCATTAGTGACAATTGTCACAGAGATCAATTTATATTTTAAAGACTACAAGACCAGCAGAATGTCAATTAAACTTTCGGTTTACAGTCAACGTTGGATGTATTATTTTCGGCAATATTCTAAATCAGAAGCTTGGAACTGAATATTGACCAATTTTTTACTACAAGAATAATTGACTTTTAGGAAAACGATGCTATAATAAGATTATCACTGAGTCACTGTCTCTCTGATCAAAGTATTGTCTGCAAATACAGTTGTTATATTCCGTTTATGCAAACACCGAATATCTTACAATATTCACGTTTATTATTGTACAATAAAATTACTTAAAACTGTAGCAGAAGTGTAGCAAATATGGATATTTCGTGTCTCTTTGCGTCACATTTGACGATTAAATGGAATGTCTCTGAATCAATATTTCAAAAAACATTTAAATGCATTTCATCGTCAGCCTTTAACAGCCTTTTCCTTGGGATTGATCGTTATCCAATTGATTTACCTATACCATAGATCAGTGGATAGGACAGTCCACTGTGTAAGAACCGCACTAATCACGTCACAAACATTTATCAAAACCTGACATAAGTATATTATCAACAGCCTTTCACAGTCCACTGCTGGACATAGGCTTCAGAAAGGAGGTTTTAGCCTCCTATATCGTACTGGCCAGACGGGTTGATATAATGTTTATTTCAAGTTTTTCTTCTTTTGCAGTGATGTTGTCTTGTGTAGTTTCTTTCCTAAGTCGCCACTTACAACACCCATGAGTTGAATAGGGGTGACACTCTTTATTTCTAATCCATCACCACACAGACATAATTGAATTTATGAACACAGTTTTATTAGAGTTTCTGCAATGACCGTGTTACGAAATATATGCACCGATTTCTCAACAATAACTTCTAATTTTACGTACGACCACTTTACTTATGTATTCTTAACTATCAGTCTGGTAATAGATTAACAATACGAAATGTCACCAAGTCTATTCATCTCGTAGGTGTCGTAAGAGCTGACTTAGGGTGAAAGCTAAGTAGGACAGTGTTGCAAAGAGTAAGTTAACTTGATAAGTATAGAAAAAAGATACGAAACTCACTACAAAACACACAAAAATACAACACACATAATAAAAAAAACCTGTAAATTCTACTTTAGAATCGAGAATTGACTTGTTTGTTTAGTTGTATTAAATCCTGACTGTGGAGTCAGAGGTTGTGGGTTCAATCCTCACCCAATAGTATAAATTTTATGATGATCATTTCTCCAAGGTCTGAGTGTAATTTATTTACCATCATCATCATCAACAGTCGATTACAATCCACTGCTGGACAAGCTCTCCTTAGCAAGGAGTTTTTGGCCTACTATACCACGCTGGCTGGTCGGTTTGGGTTTTTTCCAAGTTTTCCTTATCTTTGTAATGATGTTGTTTTGTATACTTTGTTGCCTTAGTCGCCTTTTACGACACTCACAGGATGAATAGGGGTGGTAACACTGTATTGTTAATTTGTCAGCACACGGACACAATTTATTTATAATATAGTTTAATTCATTTTAAAAAGATTCAAAATTTTAATTTGGTATTACACGCCCGTGCGTAAGGTGTCCAGTAATCCTAATAATATTATAAATATAAAGGTTTGTAAGTATAGATATTTGTTACTCTTTCACGAAAAAAACTACTGGACGGATTTGGATGAAACTTTACAGTAATATAGGTTATACGCCAGAATAACGGCTACAACTTGTAATGATTCCATGTAATTTTGGTCGTAATATAACGATACATGTCAATAAAGTCTCAAAAAAATCTGGCCTCTAAGAGTTATCTTGGCGTACGCTGCCTAAACCATTGAAGTTACACAAAGATGATGTACCGTAGGATTGTTTGTATGTTAAACAAAACTATATTTATTTAAACTGATATTTTACGAAACTCAATGTGGCAGACGAAATTTCACGTGAACAAAGCCTCGGGCAAAAGCTAGTGTTAAATAAAATATGAACGTGATATCAGTAAATATCATACCTTTTTAAATTAAGTGTATTATAGGTATACGTCCTACTATATCAACACTGGTTCTCGAATGATCCTCCAGTGGCCTTGAATAAAAATACTCCAACTGGTTTCTCTTCATCCCAAGGTCGATAGGCGCGATGATCGCTTGGGCCGTTGGCTTTGGACCTCGGACCTACTCCGTAATACTTCGTCCGCATTCGGCATTGAAAACGAACAACACCCGAACGTAAACATTATTTGACCTTGATTTTTTTTATTTACATTTTATCTCGTCATTTTATGTAATAAGTGATGTAATGTGATTTATAACACTTTTCTAAAAATAACAAACTAGTTATCTTCGCTTTAGTTTATTTCATTATCATCATTATAGATAACCTTTAATAATCCACAACTGGACATGCACCTCTCTTTAGAAAGAAGGTTTTGGGTCACTAAACCACGCTGGTTGGGTTAGTATAGAGTTCGTTTCAAGTTTTTCTTCTTGCAGTGATGTTTATTTGTTTATTTATACTTAATGCACATGTTGTACAAAGGCGGACTTAATGCCATGGGGCATTCTCTCCCAGTCAACCTTTAGGTGATGTAGAAACACGATGCGGTAGGTGCAAAGGTAAAATAATGAAGTTGACATACATTACTAATAAAATATTATTTTATATATAGAGATTTGTGTCTCGCAGTGGTTTTAAAGGCAATGATGTGCAACACATTTGGGAAATGAAAAACGTTGAGTATTCTAATATTGATTTACATTTCGCTTCAATCATTTGAAATATCATATTTTCTAGTTGACCGGTACAATTACATCTGCGTCTCGTATTGATCGTAGCGTGATGTTATACAGTGTAAACTAATTTCAAATAAAAAAAAACTATAATAACGTTAAAATATATGCCACCCAGACCTTTTTTGTACTTTTATCTTTTTTAAAAATACTGTCGTGTGTACGAAACCATTTGGCGAAACTTAATCGTTTACACTGAGCGTGCAATAGAAGATAAGATTAATTTTTCCCCGTTTTGGCAACATTTTTCTTTGATACTCCGTCCCTATTGGTCGTTGTGTCATGCCTATACTCTTCTTTGATAAATGGGTTATCTAACATGTAATTATTATGTCAATTCAGACCAATACTTCCTGAGATTAACGCGTTCAAACAAACAAACAAACGGTATTTCCAGTTTTATAATATTAGTTGTTAGGTTATAGTTTAATATTGAAAGTGCAGTATTACAACATCGTCATACATAACACATATATATGTCATTGAAAATAAAATATGCAATGACATTGTTGTCTATATAAATATTATTTAGCCCAGGGCGTTGGTTACCCTTTCTACATACATCGACTAATGGCTCCACTACGTTACTGCATCACCCTGATTATCTTGACCTACTAACTAGATCTCATTAAATCAATCTTATGAAGTACACTGTCAGCGAAATGGTCTATGTAATAGACTAGCTGAGCCGTATTAGTTCGTCTGCGTTTTTCGAAAAAAATAATTTATGCCCGTTTTTGCAACATTTTTCAGCGACACTCGACTTGATCTTCGTTATGACAGCGACAAGATATACATAATTTGTAACCTTAACTGAACTAATAGGCTATCACACAATAAAATAAATATCCCTTTCGAATCTGTAGCTAATAAGATTAGCTCACATAGGAGGGGTTTTCCTCTCCATCTGCTACAGTGGCCAGCCGTGAGGAGACAACGTCCAAGTGTGCCGTACGTCGCCTAAATAGATAGTTTTACTCGAAGATGGGGCCCATGTTAGCGGGCAGGCGTTACGAGAGGTCAGGATGTCGTAATAACAGCTGTTCCTGGATCCTTCCTATCTGAGGCCCAGAGTGGCACACCGCGTGGTTTTAGTCGGTCCGATTCCCACACCACAGTGGTGGGGTGACGACCAGAGGGGTTTTCACACGTTAAAAAAAGGGGCATAACAGGGGCTAGTGGCTAATTTGTAACCGAACAGATGCATTGCAAAGATAAGCAAACCTAGCTAGGTCAATTTGATTGGGTCAGCATTCTTAACAAAGTAGAGACCCCTCCGTCTCTTGGAGAGGACGTTAAGCCCTCGGTCCTGGTTACAATATGAAGTTTACGAGTAGTTAAAACCCTAGAAAAGTTCGACAATAGTCTTTTTACAAAATTTCAATACAGCCTAGTACTTCGGTTGGGAAGATCTTATGGCAGGCGTTCCTCGTGAACAATCGAAGTACAGCCATATCGTAGTAGACTTAGAGCTGACAATGACGCAGGTGTCAAAATAAACTCGAAAGTCCAAACAAACAAACTTTGCCACTTTATAATATTAGTATCTATTAGGATGCATACATTTTGACTAGACACAATTTGAAAACTAAACTTACTGGTTGGTTACAAGAGTTGTCATACGACGATACTGAAAAGATTCTAGTCATTAGCTTATAGTCTCAGTAATATATAATAGTATATATTGATAGATAAATAAAATATTATAAATACTTTCACTTAAACATACAAACACATGCATACACACACACAAACACACATACACATAACATTTCACTCTATACAACTCGCCACAAAACCTACTATTGAATGTTTGCAATTGTTATATTACCTTTGTACGTAAATGTAAGCCAGTAACTATAATACGGAGCGGAGACCTGGTGACCTATAACACGGGTTTTTACCTAGCTTAGGCACCAGTCCTCCACAATATTGTCTTGAGACATTGTATTACCTACTAAGCATAATATTTGTATATATGGAATATTGTGGTGAGAAAATAAACGATTTATTATTATTATTATTTTCTTTATTTCATTTAAACACATATTCAATACATTTTTAAATATATAAAAAATAAAAAATACATATTTAAAAATATAAAAAATAGTAGACCACCGACATCGGGTACAGGGACCAAGATACCGGTGGTTAGGGCTCCAGAGACAGGAACCTCCTCACAATACGGGCCGTGTCAAGGAGGACTGCCTTCTGCATCAGACCCTTGATCCAACCTTCTAACGTGAGCCTCTTAAGGTGTTGGTCGAGGCTCTTGGCTATCAATCCGTGAACAGATATGATTATCGGAACAATGATCACCGAATCTACATTCCACATATCGGCAATCTCGTGAGACAGATCCAAATACTTCAATTGTTTTTCTTTTTCAACTTTCACGAGATTCTCGTCATGAGGAACGGCGATATCGACAATCATTACGCGGCGCTCTAATCGATCTATCACCACAATATCAGGCTTATTGGCAACAATAAACGTGTGATCTGTGATAATAGATCGATCCCAATATAACGTAGCACGACCGTTCTCGAGAACTGGGTCGGGCACATACCTGTAGTAAGGTACTTCGAAATTGACAAGTTAGTATTTAAGGGCAAGTTGTTGGTGTACGATCCTGGCTACTTGGTTGTGCCTGTGCAAATACTCACCGTTAGCAAGACGAGAACAACCGGAAATAATATGCCTAATAGATTCTCCAGGACGGTGGCACGCCCGACAGATGTCAACCGTACTATCTTTCAGGATATATTTCCGGTAGTTATTCGTCATGATAACTTCGTCCATAATTGCACAAACAAAACCTTCGGTTTCTCCGAAGAGATCACCATACCGTAGCCAAGATGTAGACGCTTTAAAGTCTATATCAGACCCGTGTAGGGCCCGATAAAATCGACCATGAAGTTCTTTACCCTTCCATACTTCCCTGCGATCAGTAGTACTAAGTACTACAGGTTTGCGCCAATTCTCTTTAGCCAGAGCGAGCGGGGTGAAACCAGTATCCACTGCAACTACATTACGATGCACTCCCACATTCGTCTGTAGAAAATATTCTCTGAGATTGTATATCTCGCGATTGTGTAGTCTTGATATTTAATAGACCACGACCTCCAAACTTTCGCGGAATATACAATCTCATAACCGATGAACGTGGGTGGTGCATGCGGAATGCAGTCAGCAATGTACGGACTCTCCTGTCAAGGGCATCCAATTCGGTCTGAGTCCATCTAAGTACACCAAAGGAATACATCAGAACCGGCATGACCCAACTGTTACAGGCTCGCACCTTGTTACCGCCTGATAAAAGACTTTTAAGTACTTTTTTTAGGCGGCCAAAGAAGCGTTCCTGTAACATTTGTTTCACGCCAGATTCTGGTATTCCCAAGGACTGTGAAAAACCTAGATACTTGTAGGTTTCGGTGGCAGACAGAGATCTGAGTTTTGTTGAATCTGAAAGTTCCATTCCTTCAGATTCCACAATCACGCCCATCTTTACATACATGACTGCACACTTGTCTACACCAAATTCCATTTTGATAGAATTACTAAAGTTTTCAGTGACCCTTAATAACGCCATCAATTGTAATTTTGTGGAGGCCAGTAATTTCAAATCATCCATATAAAGAAGGTGAGATATAACTTGATCATCTTTCTGCAACCGATAGCCTAACCCTGAACCCTCTAACAGAGTGCTGAGAGGGTTCAAAGCTAGACAAAACCACAAGGGACTCAGACTGTCACCTTGAAATATACCTCGCTCGATCTTTATAAGTATGTCGTTTATCGCAGTCTGCCGACATCCTGGATAGCGAAGTGTTGTTCTCCATTGACTCATACACGACTTTAAGAAAGTGCACAGAGTTGCATCAATTTTGTACAACTCTAGCACTTTCAAAAGCCATGTATGTGGAACTGAGTCATAAGCCTTCTTATAATCTATCCAACATGTTGCCAGACTCTTACGACTACGACGTACCTGTTGGCTAATGGTCCTGTCTATAATAAGGAGCTCTCTAGTGCCACGGGCCCCACTTCTACATCCATTTTGAGAAATAGAGAGTATCGAATTATTATTTATGTGTGTAGTAATTTTGAGTCTCAAAATACATGTTAGAAGTTTATATGTAGTTGGTAAACATGTTATAGGTCTAAAATTTTTGGGATCCATGGCACTACCAGATTTATAGAGTAAATGGGTTACACCGGTGGTTAAAAATTGTGGTAATATCATTTATTATTTTTATTATTAAGGACGGATTACAATTGAAGGATTTCAGTGGCATTTAAGTATCTTTTGCCAGGTACTCGGTAAAATATTTAGATTATTAATTTAATTAACTATGGTAAGTATCTCAAGGTCACCTGCAATCCAAGAGTCACAACTGTAAGCGATATATTTGCCAATTAACTACACTCAGTTATACACTATTTAATTTTGAACCATCTTTCAGTTGTAAAAAAAGTTTAACAATTATGTGAACCTCGTGAATGTCTTAAGAACACATTGTCTCAACATTGTTAAGCGAAGAAAAACTTGAGACAAATCCTGTACCAGGTTGACATCTGGCTAATGTTGTAGTAGATCAAAACCTCCTGTCTAAGAATAGGTTTAAGTCCAGCAGTGGACTGTTAAAGGCTGTCGATGATGAATGTGAATGATAAGTTTTGTTGTAATTATAAAACAAAGATAATTGAAAGAAAACTAGTTTAACACAAACACATTGAAAAGGGACAGAGTAGAAAGAATTCTCGACAGCAAACATTCAGATTGAAATGATATTCGTCTTGTGATAAGATTTATTTAAGATATGTAAGCAAGACAAACGAGTGTATTATTAAAAATAAAATATTGTTATTATTTTTTTTAATTTAGTGAGGTGTCTTAGAGAAAAAAAGGATAATCTACTTTGAATTATGCGTGTATATCATTTATGATAATTAAAAACCTTTGTAATTAAACAATTATCTGCCATTCTAGGAATGTGCATCTGTCAATTTATCTACGAGGGCATAAAAAATATTGAACCCATATTCACAAAACAAACTTCCTTATACATACATATATAAGGCCGCCGATAAGGCCGCCACTTGTACTTTTTTAGCTTAAGTCACTTATAAATTTAATCTGGTGTACAATAAAGATATATATTATTATTATTATTATTATATATTATCTCACATTTTAATACAGTGATAGTTCTTGAAGATATACTTCATAAATAATCAACAGCCTTGAATAGTCCATTGTTGGGCATAGGCCTCTCCTTAGACAGCGGCCAGACGAGTTGGCATAGGATTTGTATTTTTTAGTTTTTCTCTTCCTTGCAATAAAATTGTCCTGTGTAATTTGCTCTCTTAGTCGCCTCCTCAAGTAGGAGGCGACTAAGAGATGATGAATAGTGGCGACACTCTTTAAACTTCACCCGTCACCACACATCATAAAAACACAAGAAGAAGACATATTTATTAAAACACATATAATAATAAGTAGGCCGAACACAAACAATAGCGCTCCGAAAAAAAAAATAGGCGCACATTCGCAAATCATTCATTCAAAAACATTTTAAAAATGGAATATCCTACTAAAATACATAGTTTAACATACTATTATCTATGACTTACCTTAAATATTTAATATTGTGGACGTATTTATATCACTTTTAAATCTAAAAACCACTGAGATTAGAACCGCTCGTTTCAGTTTCACTACGTTAAATGTCCACATTGTGATATACAAGTAAGTACATACAAGAGCTCACGTTTTGGCCATGAAGATACTTAGCGAGAAACTCGTCAATGTCGACAATGATTTAGTATTTTATTAATTTCAAAGTGGACGACCTCATTGGGGTAATTGGACCTTCGTATAATTATTACAATAATTTAAAAAATGTGTACTTAATAAATTGATAAACGCAATTAGTTTTTAGTATTTTAAATTCGACTTAAAATGCCACCTAAAAAAAATTATAGTACTTCACATGTTTTCATTAGCCTCAATTTATGTAAAACTACAACATTCAATTAATATAAAGCACCCTGCACTGTATTTAATAAAATGTATTTTTTTTAGTCACTATTTTTGATTTTGATCATATCGTTTTTTTTATGCTTATACTAAAAGTTTGTTTTTTTAATTTTTTAAAGTATTATTAATTTTTGGCCCGTTCTTGTTGACTTTTTAATTTTTTTTAGGTTTCTTAAGTGTATAATTTTATTTAACAGGAGTCTTTTAAATAATTGATGATCTTATTTTCTAAAACTTAGTTTA
Organism: Hypercompe scribonia; assembly: GCA_949316085.1. Classification (NCBI taxonomy): domain Eukaryota; kingdom Metazoa; phylum Arthropoda; class Insecta; order Lepidoptera; family Erebidae; genus Hypercompe; species Hypercompe scribonia. The sequence continues at coordinate 3,551,253 of OX438972.1, read as the reverse complement.
CTTTTAAGTTATTGAATATAGCGCCATCTCTACAAGACTATGATATTTAGGTATCTTAAAATACTATTAAAACGGTGTAGGTGATTTTAGTACTACTATTAACTAACAGATGGCAGCACATACAAAAGTATATGCATGAATTTGATTCTTATAATGTTGAATCCATTATAAAAAACAATGTGTCTCTTATATAAGAAGTAAATAGTTTTAATAAAGGACCAGGCCAGGAGTTTGATTGTAAAATTGCAACAAACTCTAAGATACCCTTAAATATGTAAGTATAACCAAGAACTACTGAAAATCAACTCACTGTGGTAATTCTTTTGGATCAATCGTGAAACAAGTAGACTGGTGGTTAATTTTAATAAAGCACCAATCGTCACTGATTACAATATTTTGCAATGGTGATGGAGATGATCATGTTCACCTAGTAGAGTAAGATCCCAGAGCAATCAGACATAACTTATTTTCACACGGATGAATCCTGAAGTTTTCAGTAGCGTCTCGTGTGCCTTGAATACCTACACGCTTTGTGGAACTTGCCGAGCGACACCTGGGCAGGTTCCAGGTGAGAAAGGTAACTAAAAATAAGAATTATTTAACTTAAATTCACATGGCTGATTTTTATATATGTCATGTAGAATATTATTTCAAAGTAATATCATAAGTGTCAGACACTTTTGATGGACCAGAACTTTTGTCAGGCGCTTTTAAGCTACCCAATAAATAAATGAACTTTACTTATTTTTACATGTCTGATTTTTTAATATGTTATTCAGTTATTAGGTTAATCAGCCAGAAGTATGAGGGCGAAAGCACTATGCATGCGCTTCAGAGTGAGTGAGAGAGTGAGTCAGTCACATATGCTAACCGCTAGATTTTGCTATAGGTATCCTGAAAACAATTAGGCGAATAAAACATACACGTATTAATATAAATCATTTATTATGTATATTATATGACACACTGTATAATAATTAACATAGTAACTAAATCATTGCCTTAACTCCGAAGTAACATTTCTATGTATATCTGCTTGTTTTTGGATTCAATTATTTTATAGATATTGTCTGAGTGGTGACGGATTAAGAATACATAGTGTTACCACCCCTACTCATCCCGTGGGTGTCGTAAAAGGCGACTAAGGGAACCAAATATGCAAGACAACATCATTACAAAGAGAAGGAAAATTTGAAACAAACCCTATTCCAACCCGTCTGGCCAGCGTGGTATAGTAGGCCAAAACCTCCTTGCTAGGGAGAGGCCTATGTCCAGCAGTGAACTGTAAAAGGTTATTGATGACAGATATTTAATTAAGAATGCCACTTAGCAATACAGAAAGATATATGTAGAAACCATGTGTTGGAATCTTGTCTAATGAAAAAATTATAAGTAGGATTCACACAGGCCACCACCATTGCCGTACCACGACCAATATTTTAAGTTACATGCAAAAACATCCTCAGATCTACACGAGAACCTAAAGTACACATATACAACAGAAATCACATACTTTGTTTTGTAAAACAGGATTCGGAACGTATGTAAGTTTGGCGAAGTCTCACATCCGTGCCTCAGAAAGCACGCTGTCGGTCCCAGTTATCAGGACTATATATGGCAATCGTTATTGGGAAGTAAGTAATCGTTATTGGGAAGTAAGCCTTCAAAGTTCAACCTTCGAATTCGGTTCACCCTCAGAGTTACGGCATTCCGATGCCAATCGGTCCGTAGAAAACTGATATTCAGGTAACATCAGATGTAGTAGCCTAATGATATTGAGAATAATAAAGTCAAAGAAGATGCGGGTTCGGGTTTTTATTTAAAAAGTATTATTTCCCTACTACGCGACCTGGACTAAGACAACCTTCAAGTCACCTTTGCCGACCCCTATATAAGCAAGCTACATAAGCGTCAGTGCGTGTGCTGCACTACAAACTTAATATAAGAGAATACTATGTCTATAATTAAAAATGATTGAGGTTCTTACATTGTGGGTTTCATTTTTCGCATATCTCAAACGCATATTTTTGTGCACAAAACAAGTACATTTGTATAAGATATTTATAACATCAACACACACTATATATCTAAATTAAGTGCCTGCCAAAGTGACTCTACTCTGCCTGATGGAAAGCATGAATAGAATCTAAGAGTTGTTGTCACCAAACTCAATACAAATGCAGACAATGCAGTATGGTGAAACACACTATGACGGCCTAGTGAGATGCTTTTTCACGTCCAGCTTGGGGACGTAAAAGGCATGACAGTCGTCGTGGCATTATATTGCACACGCTTACCACGATAACTGTCACCCCTGCATCAATGGGCGTCCGGTCTCGCACTCACCAACAAAACACGACAGCACGGATGCTGTCGCTTTAGGTTGGTCTTCTGTGGGAGGGTAGTACTGCCCCGGTCGAGCCGGCCCGCTCGTGCTGAAATCAGCGTGGGTCTACTACCTATACAATAACACAAATACATTAATTAAATTAACAGTAACATCTATGGCACACATTTTAAGCAATACTCTATTATTTTAGACGTACTATTTTAATATTGAATGAAATTTATTGAAATATAAGTAGAAAAGAGATAATTGATACATCTTAAATACAAGAGACCGTGTCACGGCAAATTTACTGTAGGACATCCACCGGACAGGTGGAGTGTGATGTAAGTGATTTGCGCAAGATGGCTGACAGGAGCTACATACAAAAAGCCGAAAACTGACCGAAGTGTCATGGAATAAGAATGGCCAATGTCGACCAGTGAGTGAAATAGAAACGAAATGTTGATTTGGCGACCGTTGCAGCAGTATGAATCAGCTACTTGTATTTTTAACCCATTTCAAGTAAATGCTCACAAAACTAAAAATCACTTTCTAACAGACTTAATATAACTAAGAATTATTTTACACGGGTTTATAATATTAATTAAAATATCAATCTTAAATATAGACACTAATACTGTTATATACAATTCATAATTAATGTTCTAATGGCGTATGCACACGTAGCCACTTGTTAGGAACTATATCTGGAACACAATGTCATATGAATATCAAAAATACAACACAACAAGTATTTTCTAACCTCATGGCCTAGTGGTTAGTGATCCTGACTGCTAAACTAGAGGTTGTGGCTTCTATTTTCACCCAGAACAAGTAGAATTGTGTGAAACACGATCGTTTGTTCTATGTGTGGGTATAATTTATCTATGACATGCATGACATTGTAGGTTTGACGTAGATTTGTTCAAGTTTACAGTAGAAAGGAAACAAACAAAAATGTACAGTTTTAAAACTTATTTGGTGATATTTTTTAATATACCTATCTACCTTCAGAAATATCCTAATTAATACCAAAAGGATCAACCAATTTTCTTCCGAAATGGCTTGATTCAAGTGCAACTAACGCACAATATTGTGTGTCAAGTTAAAGAGCCTTAGCGATCAGCCGTTTTGTAGATGTTGAATTCCAAACATGCAGACAGTGCGTGGGACTGTCACATTACATTAGTGCGCGTCACTTTTTAACATCAGATTCTGTGAACAACAAAATAACGCCATCAATTCCAATTTTAGTATTTAATAAACTCCAAACATGTATTATTTTGTTTCTTTAGACTTGTTTCATAACTTAGAATTGACTTGTTTATAAATATATATCTGTCTGTCTGATGCCAAATTAGGCAGAGCCTGTTCTATGGTAACCAGACTGCTGATAAACATACTTAAATATTTCTAAACAGATGTATATTATAGATATTAACGTACATTAGTGTCTATAATATACATATATTTATTGTGTGTATATAATGTGCCGAACCAAATAATCGTGCTCATCACACAAATATTTGTCCTCGGTGGAAATCAAACCCACGACCTCAAGGTTAGCAGTCAGGACCATTAACGACTAAACCAACAGGTCTGTCAAATCTAGAATTCTAAAACTAAAATCTATAGTTGGACGGCTTTTGGTAGGTATTGTTGTTTTGGAGAAACAATAGATGAAACTCACAGAAATATTAAGGCTTGATCTGAATGATACCACAGTTTCTCAGAGTATTGCTGCTAAACAAGTCTGTACTTGCTTTTTATCAAGTGTAGATGGAGCGCTAAGCCTTCCCTCTCTCTAATTCTGAGGGTGGACAACGCACTCTCCGTTATAGGTATCCGATGGGCGTCGGTAATCACCATAAGATGGTCAGCCTGTTCGTTTGCCCACAATACCAAAAAAATAATCTAAATAAATATCACAACAACTCTCCCTCAATTAATGAACGCATCGGTAAATAACACGCGAAAAAACTTTGACACGAAAGATACGGTAGGCAAGATTCTGGACTTTATAAGAATGGTGAAAAGATATAGGCATTCGCAAAGCTATAATTGATAGTTTTTGTTAAAGTTTTAATATCTAAAAAAACAACCCAGCAAAGGCTTTCTGGTGTTGTTGGTTTTCGTAAAATCTTATAAATTAATATACTTTCAACAAAGACCAAATTCAGTGTCAAGTTGTAGATATAATCGTAATATACATAGACCACTATATGTTCTAATTCAATATAAAAGCATAACAAAATTGGCAAATACCCTTCAAAAAAAAACAAAATTGAAACAGAAATGAATGTACCTCAATGAAAAAAGACTATAACTGACCTACAAGCCATTTCTTCTGAGTCATAAGAATATTCTACCAGCTAATAGCCAGTTCTATACTCAACCAGGCTCCGGCGAATGTCTATCGTCATCGTCTGGTGGCATGGGGGGCGCTGGCTCACCCTGCAGCTGCGATAAAGCACAGCGCACAGCTGACAGGGTCTCAGGGGTGTGTTTGCGACCACGGGGCGCATGAGGGCGGTGTGGCCGAATCATTCGCTCAACAGTCGCTGTTGATTCTGATAACAAAAGAATTATATAAGGATTTTAAAAAGGCTTGTTCCCAACGGTCACCACTAAAACTGTCAGTTCTTGTAGTTATTGGGACAAATTTTAAAATTTTCCCCAACATTAGAGGCATAAGGATCTTGGGTTGTTGCACAAGCGAAGCTTCAGGTGTTATCTCCACATGTCAATTCCAAAGGTACAATGTAAGACATCGTTAAATAATCAATTTTCTCTTATACTGTATTCTTGAAAATTACTTGTGGTGAGATTAATAAGACCACAAGAAGGACTTCGCCGGTTCATTTATCTAAAACAAGAATATTAAGAACTTGAGACGTGACGTCTCAAGTATAAACTAGTCTCTGATCGAGTAATATTTAACTGTATTCAATCAAGTCCCGATTAAATGTATTTACCAATATTTTTCTACTATATTCTTTAATAGAAAAAAGTATATTTAGTTACTCAGTGTTTTAACAACAAAGAGGAATAACCATGCGTACGTTCATATCATCAGTAACTTTCATCAAAAAGACAAGTATACATAGATAATATTATAACTAAATGAAATGTGGTTGTCTATGGATTTTATGACAGTATACGCCCCGCGAAATGATGTAATCCTCATAATCAAGATGTCTGCCTCTGAAGGCGTTAAGACTTAGTAATTAAATATTTTTATGCGTGTATCGTAGGAAAAACATGTAATAAGTTAATTCCTCAAGTAATTAATTAGAGAACAGGTCAATAACACTAAAATCACGACATACTTCCTGGCTAATCTGCCGTTTTATTGCAATAAACATAGAATTTTCGAGAATCTAGGGTTCTGTGAATGAAACATTGCAATTTCATCCATTCGTTTTCCAGTTTTGTCAGAACGAGTATATGCGTGTGGCTGTCACTTTCAGACAAGTAATCCATTGGTAAAATTCATTAAGCTTCAGATTAGTACGTGCAATATACGATTCTACAACTATACACAAATCAATCAGAATTTATTCAATTCCTATTTTTTTTTCTATCTTAAGAGCCTGCCAAAGTGACTCTACTCTACCTGATGCAAAGCATGAATAGAATCCAAGAGTTGTGGTCACCATAGTCATTGCAAATACTGACAACGTAGTATGGTGCCCCACCCTATGGCGGTCTTGTGAGATACTTTTTCACACCCCGCTTGGGGACGTAAAAGGCATGATAGTCATTGTGACAGTGTAAGGCTTACACAATTACCACGATAACTGTCACATCAATGGGCCTCCGGTCTCACACTCACCAACGAAACACGACAACACGGATGCTGGCGCTTTAGGTCGGTCTTCTGTGGGAGGGTAGTACTGCCCCGGTCGAGCTAGCCCGCTCGTGCTGAAATCAGCGTGGCTCTACTACCGAGAATCCTCATACATTTATTAGATTTCAAGCTAAGCAAAATTTGCCTATTGTAGATAAAGCACACCCAGAAATAGAACAAACAATCGTGCGTATCACACTTAATTATCAATCGAATTGATCTAATGATCTCTGGTTGGCATGCTCGAGAATCGTTTACCATTAGACCGACAGGTTGGTCTTATACAGCAATAATAAAAAATGAAAAAGCATCTCACTAGGCCGCCATAGCGTGGGTCACTATACTGCACTGTTTTTATTCGCAGTGAGTACGGCGATCACCGCTCTTGGACACTATTCATGCTTTCCGTCAGGCAGAGTAGAGTTACTTTGGTAGGTTACTATAAAAAAAAATAAACAACGAAGAGTTGTCACTTAAAGCAAACCCATAAAATTCATAAAGTAAGTTGTAATTAACACATAAGAACGTCGTGAATGTAGATGTTAAAAATGTGGAATATAAGTAGTAAAATCTTGACTAACTAGCAACGAGAGACAGTTGAACACTAATAAATGTTTATTGAGCAGGAATTTAGACATCAAAAGTTAGGGTAACTGATCTACAGAAAACTTGTCTTATATGCACAAATAGAAAATACAAAATGTCTTTTCATAACATAGTACGCAATATTTGCTAGTTAAACCAAAATTATTAAAACAATTATTAAATGGGCCGTAAATCAAAATATTTTCTGAGTTTTAAAAATCTTTTCTGCAAGTACTTTCTTGCACTTTGGCGATGAAAGGTGTTTTTTTATGCAAATTGTCTGTACAAAAATCTTTGCTTAGAATTACTATAGCATATACGACAATGGGAGTGAACTAGAGTGGATATCACGATTGGACAAACGTAGTGTAGGGCACCCTGCGGTGCGATAGACCGACGACTTGAAGAAGGTGGCTGGCAGTGGATAGATACGAATTGCCCAAGACCGGGATGGTTGGCGTTCCTTGGAGGAGACCTTCGTTCAGCAGAGGACGGCGATAGGTTGATTGATTGATTGATACGACAATGAAAGAGATGGAAAATTGAGTTGGAGAAAGTTGTTTATTTAGGCGAAGACCTGCAGAGCAACCAATATGGTTGCAAGGGTTGATGCTCATAGTGCTCATGTTATGTGAGTTCGAATTCGAAGGAACACTAATGGGTATGCGATCATCATATAATGACATAAACTCTCTTAAAATCTCGATGGTATAAACAAAATTATAAATACGATTCAATACGATATAATAATTTACCAAGATGAAGGTCTCACTAATTTGTTCAGCAAGCTTATTTTAACCCTGAAGTCTTTATCCCAACACTTTTAGCATGCATAATAGTTTATCGTAATCATGTCGTTAAGAGTTTGAATTTAACCCACCTATAGAATCTACAAAATACAATATAAAGCCTTTTTTTAACGTGTGGAAACCCCCTTCGGGCCGTTACTCCACCGGGGTTTACGGCGGGGTGGTGTGTCGAAATCGGACCGACTAAAATCACACGGTGTGCCACTCTGCGTCTGAGATAGGAGGGATCCGGGCACCGCTGCTATTACGACATCCAGAATATGAAGTCTACCGATGTAACTCTTTATATCAAAGATAAAATAATTTGTCTGTTGTTTTGAACTCATAAAAAATATTTAGTCTTTTCTATGCAATAGTGCAGAAGATGCCGATGCTGTAAAAGAGAAGACGTGTATGAAAGTGGATGTCGATTGACCAAGGATATTGGAAGAAAAATATTCTTTATACCCTTAGGGAAAATGGTGGTACGGTGTAGATGCTTGAATCCTGTAATATAAAAAAAAATACCTAATTCCATTCCATCTCGCAGGTCAATTTAAATACAAAATCTCATTTTGATTTTTAAGTAATTACCACTCAAACGCGCACGAAAAACTTAACGCTAGACTTACGATTGACCCTAGGCCGGTCTCTATCAGGACTGACATTCTCCAGTCTTGCACAACAATTGCAGAAGAAGCACGGGATCCCGGGGATACCACAACACAACGCCCCCCACATCCACCGGTTCAGCGTGCTCACTGTTCTTGACCACCCACTCGGCCGGTCTTGCTGTTAATGTGAGAGGACACATTAGAATATTGTATTCGTAAGTCAGGAAGAGAAGAAAAACTAGACACAAATCCTATACTAACTAGTTTCATCAGCGTAATATGGGAGGTTAAAACCTTTTTGTTAAGGAGAAATACATGTCCAGCAGTTTACTCTAAAAAGCTATTGATGAGACGTGTTTTTAAAGTGGTATTTCTCAAGACGACCAATGCTTGCAAATTCATCATATTCTTTTCCATGCGAACCTTATTCTCTATTTCAAAATATCTAAATTTTTTTGACTTATTTACATGATAAAAAGTTATTTTAGAACGCTAAGACGAGACAAGAAATATCTTGAAAGTCCTGCCTATCAATATAGTACAATCCAACAACATTGGTTTAACGATTTAAGTATGATAACGTGGGAAACAGACAGACAATTCCTACAGCATGTATAATAGTGATTTTTCGTCTTGTGAGCATTAGTTCGGTAAAAATCAAAGTGCGATGAGTTGTTTAAGTTTTTTCTTACCAAGCATAAACATAAATTTCGCTCATAAAATAAGGTCACTGACCAGAATTAGCCATAATTACACAATTTTTGCTAAAACAAAAAAGGAAAAAATACCATCAATCAATCATTTGATGAGTCAGATAAATAATGCAGGCAATTAAATTTTATTTTACGTCGAAAACAAGTCATTTTTATACATACATAAGTATATTGTCCGTTTGTGTTGCCTACTCTTATAAATCACTGATTCGTTAAACATGCATTTTTTTAACGCAGGAATGCTTTATAAAATTATTGTTTATATAAGTAGTCATCAACAGTCTTTTACAGTCCACTACTGGACATAGACCTCTCCTTAGTAAGGAGGTTTTGGCCTACTATACCACGCTGGCCAGACGGGTTGGTATAGGGTTTGTTTCAAGTTTTCCTTCTCTTTGTAATGATGTTGTCTTGCATACTTTGTACCCTTAGTCGCCTTTTACGACACCCACGGGATGAATAGAGGTGGTAACACTATGTATTCTTAATCTGTTACCACACGGACATTGATGATTTATAAGTAGTAATTAGCAAATTTTAGCATCTATTGTCCGTATGGTGACGGAGTTTGTGTGGTGACGGATTAAGAATACGCAGTGTCACCGCACCTGTTCATCCAATGGATATCTTAAAAAGCAACTAAAGGAACACACTATTCAGAAAAATATCGCTACAAAGTGAAGGAAAACTTGAAATAAACCCTATTGCATAAGCATAAGCAACCTGTTTGGCGAGCGTGGTATAGTAGGCCAAAATCTGGCTACGGAGACTTATCCAGGAGATTTTAGCCTATGTCTAGCAGTGGACTGTGAAAGATTATTGATGATGATGATCACGACGATGACAATGATTATTATTTGAAAAAAAGCCTGAAATATATTAGTGATCAGATTAGAATCTCGTGCTTATTCTATAAAGAAAATATATTTTGCGTGGCCACTCAGTACTGTTTGCATTCCCTAATTCTTAAATGTTATGTAACCCTATTCAAGGCCTTAGACTAAGCCTTAAGTCGAGATAATTAATTTTATAATACCTATGGCTTTTATTTGCAAATCATATGAAAATACATCTACACAACTCTATCAGATTTTTAAGGGATTAGTAACACAGACTCAATTTTAAATATAAGAAAGCTTTTTGGGAGTCCTATGAGTATTTTTGGATGGGTGACTTCCGTGAATAATAGTCTAGTTACCTCATGATTGTATACGAAGTCCCGATTCATCACAACTTCATCGTTGATCTTCGAGACTTGACAATGTCACTGTCACTTACCAAATCTATAGGGCTTTTGCTTTTATTTAGAGCCATTTCGTGACACTTGGATATTATTTTGTTTATGGATATTACGGTATGAAGGTTTTATATAGAAAGATGTTTTAAAAGATATTATTGTCATGAAAAACATCTATATACACACATCCATATACTGTTCAATTATTGTTTTGTACAAATTATTGAAAATGCGTCATATGTTTTCTAGTTTTATCCAGTACTGAATCGACACGTTTAATAAATTATATATTTCAGTAAAACCTTGGTTAATTTAGCAGCATTGAACGCCAAAGACATCCAAAATCTAAAAAAAAAAACAATTCCAAATTCTATGAAAATAGTATGCAGTCTACGAGTATATACCGAACGAGTAATACCGAAAGGACTCTAGCTTCAAAAGTATGAAAATGTTCATATAATGTCATTTGTAATAGAACCTGTTCCTAATTAACAACTTCAGATTGCATGGCAAAAATAAAAATGCCAAATAATCAACAAGACAATGAAGTAAAATAATCAGAATGTAAATTATACACATTGTTACTTTAAAAAAAACGTATGTGTGTGTGATCTTATGTATTTTTTTTTGTTGCTATTTTGTTTATTTCCTTTTTCCTCCATCTACGAGGGTAAGTTTTTAAGTTCGCGGAATGACAGTGAAAAAGGCGGGTAAACGCGCTCTTTTGATGCCTACCGTATTCAGTGACTCATAATTAGTCTGCATAGTAAAATTTGTTGTGATTGGATCATTAGTTATTAAACTATCGTTGACCAAGTATTTTAATCGGGAACGAAGTGAAAAAAATGGAGAAAATTGAATTCCGTGCGGTGATAAAGTTCCTTACTAAGCAAGGAAAGTCTGTTCAAACCATACTCAATGAGATGTCATCGGTTTACGGGGATTCTTGCCCAGGAAAAACAATGGTCTACAAGTGGCATAGTTTATTTAAACAAGGCAGGGAATCACTTGAAGACGACCCGAGGCCGGGGCGCTCCGTTGAGGTGACTACGCCAGAAGTTATTGCAAAAGTAGAAAAAATTGTATTGGAAGATGCTCGACTAAAAAAGAAACAACTCGCAGAAATGGTTGGAGTATCGGATACAACAATTTTTAAAATTTTACACGATCATCTTGGCATGACTAAGGTTAGCGCACGGTGGGTGCCGAGAATGCTCACGCCATTGCAAAAACAACAGCGCGTGGAATGTTCACGTGCGTTTTTGGACCTCTGCAATGAAGACAAGGATGGCGTATTGAATCAAATTGTTACTGGGGATGAAACTTGGGTTCATCATTATGAACCCGAGTCCAAACAAGACTCCATGCAGTGGCACAAAAAGGGCACAGCACCACCCAAGAAATTTAAGGTTTCACAGTCGGCTGGGAAACTCATGGCAACGATTTTTTGGGACTCAGAAGGAATATTATTGATAGATTATAAAGATAAAGGCATTTCTATAACGGGGGAATACTACGCTTCAATCTTAGAACAGTTAAAAGAAGCCATCAAAGAAAAAAGACGGGGAAAATTAACGAAAGGTGTCCTGCTATTGCATGACAATGCTCCCGTTCACAAGAGCCGAGTCGCACTGGCTGCCCTGCATAAGGTGGGCTTCGATATTTTGAATCACCCACCCTACAGTCCAGATTTGGCTCCGAGTGATTATTATCTCTTTCCAAAAATGAAAAAAGAATTACGTGGTAAGAAATTTTCAACTGATGAGGAGGTTAAGGAGGCGGTTTCGGCGTATTTTTCAGACAAAGATAAAACTTTTTTTTACGAGGGAATAAAAAAACTAATTGAAAGATCTGAAAAATGTATTCGTGTTGCAGGGGAATATATAGAAAAAGAAAAATAATTTTGTGATTTTATTATTACTCAATACCCTCCATTCCGCGAACTTAAAAACGCCCCCTCGTATATAGGCCGTTTGTGGCCGCTGTTTGTTTTTAATATTTGATTATTTTTGTAATGAGCATGTTGTGGTCTCACGAGATATGAAATTATAATTTTATTTTATCTATTATGAAACTAGCAGTAAAGTGTATTAACTGTCGGAGATCCATAACAAATAAATGAATATACGCACGTTAGAAGTTATACTTCTGTGACGTAACAAGATAAAAATCTTTCTAAAAAAAATTTTATCCTTCACGTTGTCCTATGTTTGTAGAAAAAACGACACTAATAATAGAAAAAAAAAAGATATTTAAGACATCGAAAGAAAATTTTATCATAACGCATTATAGAGTTAAATGAATTTCATTTTAATATCATTAAAGAATTATTTGTGCATAATAAAAAACTCAAATGTTGACTAGCTAATTTCATGGTGTCGGTTTTTCGTGACGGTGTACGCACATATCGTGAAAATTTACTAACGCGCCAAAAGGAGTATAACTTCAAAAACACTGCCAAACAATCAAACCAAAAGACAATGAAGTAAAATATTCAGAATATAAATAACACACATTGTTACTTAAAAAAATAAGGTATTATCATCTCATTTATCAGCGTGTCAGTAATGAGGAAGTTAAAAAAAAACGCCATCAGACTCTCAGCTCAATGACAAATATTCCTCAGTTTCAAAACATGTGTTAATAAAAAAACATTGTAATGAATAACCTGAACATAATTAATATGGTATTTTTTCCTTTACCTTCAAAGTTAATTGCCGCGAAACATTCGTGGCTCACGGATCACAACTCACACACGACTCTACTTTGCGAGGAGTACCTCTAGTTCAGACGGGAACTGTGATAGAGTGAGTCTATAGTTACATCATACCGTAAAATTATGAAGCCTTGGTCCCAACGACAATGTGCCGTGGCTTGATCTTAGAGTATTCATTAAAAGTATACGTGAATCTATGATTAAAGCTCATGGTTCCGTGGGTTTATTTTTTATATATTTTAGAAGGAGAAGGTCCATAGAAGGTCTTTTTGTATTCAGCCTAAATTGGAGAGTCGTAACCCATATAAAATCCATGTTAAGCAATTTTTGTTTTTTATGAAGTCGACGAGGTTCTTGGTGCCCTAATTCTGACATTAGTACTCAAAGCTCGGTGACTTCTTTATGACTTTGAGTTACAGGTGTCTATTGGTTCTATACTGCATATGACGTGGACACAATGAGTCTAACTGTGAGGCCAGATACTGTGATATTCGAAAAATAATACAAAAAACTGTAATGAAAAAAATCTCTGTTATCACAGCAGATTAACTTGAGAGGCTTCTGTCAGAGTTTCGTGGAAGACTACGTATAGATATTTTATATCAAATCATACCCTACATCTACATACGCATCGCATACATCGTCTACATCGCATTGCAAGCTCTCATAAACTTAGACGTACATGAAGATACGAACATCAGGTGCTCGTTCACTCCCTTGCACAAACTGTAATTTTTACTTCATGCTTCGGACAAAAAACCCTATAATCAGAAGTTAAAATTCATGAAAATGTAACCTAATGTCTTGAGATTTCAACTCTTACTTTCAAAATATATAGGTCCTTGTATTTTTAACTGTTGCTATCGCAATTACAGTGCAATATTTAACTTAAGTATTAGGATATAAACTAGTATCAATCACTCCCGTTACTTGTCCACCGTCATGTCAAAAAAGTTAACAAAGCAGTAGCTGTAGGAATAATAAAACCAACGTCACGAACCGAACAGCGACAGAAAGAAATATCCGTTGTTAAAAGAAACATGTTGCCAATCCAAATATTTATTTAATCACGTATAATATAAAGTTAATTTCGAAACGACAGAATACTAATGTCTATGTGTCTTTTAATTTCTAATGACTCCAAGAATATAAATATCGCGGTTATTTGGTTTTCGAATGCCAAAATATTGTAGATTCTTTAATCAAACGATAGCTTAATAACTTTTTGACTTTTAGTTTCAGACTACAACGAAATTTCTCAAAGGCATTCCGCGTCTAGCGCTTAAGAACCCTGAAAGAGATTATCATCACAGTATCGTAATATTCAATCATTAGGCCGTGGTTGCTTGTATAGTTCACACGCGCAATAGAAAACTCTTCATCATTCAATAAAACATGAATTTGCGACTTCACATCTTTTTCGGACAACTTCTTTGGTTGCTGGCAGTTTTAAACGGGAAGTCAATACAAGGGATCCCTGGATATGGAAGGAACTTGCTGATCAAAACCCTGCCGGAGATACCGGACTATCAAAGTAGTGTTTACGAAGTATTTATGGAACCCTATTTGTATGTAAGTGTTGTTTATACATAATATTTAATAATAGGCTCCTTGGTGAGGCCTTTGTGGTATTTGACAGATCAGAAAAAAATATATTTGTTTTTTAAACAGCTGTCAATTTTTTACATTACAAGTAACCGCCAATTTTAGGTGTTGCATGTTCATTATTTTTAAATCCTTTTAGTAGAAATGAGATATTTTAAAATAGAATTTTTCTTTTAATAGATAAACTGCTGCCAATGTAAACTCTATATTTTAATAATTATTATGATATTGGAAAATATTTTCAATTTATTATTATTTCTGTTCTAAGTGCAAGAGTTTGAGTTGCAAAACACTATTTATGAATATATTTTTTCTTTAATGCACCTGTCGGTTTAGTGGTAAGTAAGCCTAATTGTTAGGGCGGAGGTCGAGTGTTCGATTCCCACCCAACACAAATAATTTTATGATGAGTATGCTTATTTATTCTGTATAACAGACTGGAATACTTAGAAACGCTTAAGTTTATCGTTCAGGCCCCCATAGTACAGGCTTTGCCTTGTTTGAGATCAAACTGCGTATGTGAGTGTTCTGAAGTTAATATCTTTGTTTATTGGACCTTTCTGTAATCATTTGAGACTAATTTTCTAGAGAAAACTAAGTCTGCTGAAATAAACATTTCGAGAAAATTATTTCTTGATTCAATTCTTGAGTCAATATTTAGTTAGTATATATTAGATAAATACAAATCAGATTGGTTTCAACATTTTTCACTCCGGCAAGTGTACAAGTCTAATGTAGTTATTAAAAAAAAAAGATTTTTTACACGATACATTCACGATACGACACGACACGATACGATATATTCGCTCTTTACACAATAGTACAACATATTTTTTTTCAAGTTGTCAACTGTTTGTTTGTCCAGACTTATCTCTGGAACCGCTAAATCAATTTTAATGAGAGTTTCACTAGGAGAGAGAGGAGGTTACTGAGCAATTTATAGGTTACTTTTTATCCCGGTTTTTCCACGGGATCGGGATTTACACAGCAAAAATTTAAAATTCAAATCCCACGCGAATGAAGTCGCGGACACAGTTAGTAATTAAAAAAGGAAAATTTATGATATCTCTATGTTTATATTGGTGACATTTAGTTGTCAAAAATGAGTAATTTATGAACGAATTCAGTTAAGTCCATGTTTCTTCGTTCGTTTACAGGCGTTTGATTTGTACTATGATTTAATTAAACTAAGATTTGTATCACTAATATTAACACAATAATAATTTAAAACAGTCAGATTTGTTCTGTGAATGAGTGTAATTTATCTACTTTTTTGATATTTTTTTTTTGATATATTGCACTGAGGAACCTGTGCACGATAATATATACAAGGAGTGGTGATGACCATCTCATGATGATTTATATCGCTAACACGGCAACGTTTAATGTTAATTACAATGAAATTTAGACCCTATCATATATATAATGAATACACATAATAACTATACTTAATAATGATGACGTGACTAGGCAGATTCTGTGCCATCGGATTCAGAGTACTAATAAACAGACTTATATATTACTGACTAACACACTCATATTATAAGTTGATTACTGGCACCCAAAGAACAAAGTAGTTATCGTAGTTACAGGACTCGAACCCACGACTTCTCACCTAACTGTCAGGATCATTAATCACTATGATAAAGTTTTAATTTAAATTTTAAATAAAAATAATATTAGCAAGCAAAATATTGTCAGCTGCCATTTGACTTTAGACTGCCACAATGACCGTCATGCCTTTTACGTCCTCAAGTGGGGCGTGAAAAAGCATCTCACTAGGGTGCCATAATGCTAGTCATCATACTGTATTGTCTGTATTCACAATGAGTATGGTAACCAAAACTCTTGGATTCTATTCATGCTCTCCATCAGGCCGAGTAGAGTCACTTTGACAGGTTCTTAAAATAAAAAAGCATAAACTAAGCAATATTTATGAATTTTCATGAGATGACGCCTCTACGGCAAACCTCTGTTGTCTTAAGTTGGAGCGTGTTTTGATGAGCTCTTCCAACTGGTCCCACTTTCTTCATTCTTCTACAGGACAATACGTCCTTAGAAGTCACCGTTTTAGAATAGTGGACATCGTACATCCGGTCCCGAACTAAGTGGTTTGACTCTACGTTCCTGTACAAATCTGTTAAAACCTGGAACTCACTACCAGCGTACGTGTTTCCTTTTCACTATTATCCCGGGTCCTTTAAGTGGGTCTGAAAAAGCATCTCACTTGGCCACCATAGTGCGGGTCACTGGGTCTGCATTCGCAATGTTTACGGCGACCACCACTCTTGGTTTCTACTCATACTTTCTATCAGGCAGAGTAGTCTTTTTAATAAGCCACAAATAACAAAAGAAGATTATATTATGTAAACATTGAATTAAATTTTCTTGCATATTTTCATAGATTAGCGAACAATTTTAAGACCTCGCCATACGAGTATACACATATACAAATACCAGTATCAAATGCGTTATACTAAAGTAACAGCATACGTATTAATAATTGTGATGTTTTTTTTTTTCATTTTTCATGTAAAGTTCTGTGATTACAAGAAAACTGTCATTAAGAAAACAAATTCAGTTCTACCGTCATCAACAACACTTAATAGTCCACTGCTGGACATAGGCTTCTCCTTAGCAAGGAGGTTTTGGCCTACTATACCACACAGACCAAACGGGTTTGTATATGGTTTATTTCAAGTTTTCCTTTTCTTTACAGTGATGTTGTCCTGTGTAGTTTATATTCTTAGTTACCTCTTACGATTCCCATGGCATTTTTTTTAAAAAAAAGACAACGCCCGCATTAGAAATAAATCCTGTGTCGCGGGGGATCTTACAAACATACAAGAAACACCCAGATTCGGAACAATAATTTACGGATCACATAAAATGTTGTCCCATGTGGGGTTTTAACCCACAACATTCAGCACAGTAGTGAGCGGCGTGGCGACCGCTTGAACCACTAGGCCAACCGTGCAGTCAAATGAACAGGGGTGGGCAGATGTCAGACGGATGTATTTGTGTTAATGTATCAAATTAATTCAAAATAATTTCTTACGTCACTGGATTCGGAAGAGTGGGATAATATTTAATGTAAGAAAATGCAAAATTGACATTGAACTTTGACAGTTGTATTTTTTTTTATGAATGTTTGGTATACGGCACCGTATTTAAACCCCTGTGACTATTAGAAAAGAACTAATAAACTTCAAACAACGAAAAAGATTTCCTTAAATTACCGAGAGAACTTGTCACAAAAGGTGAAAGTTAAACTTTCTCACAAAACCGTCTGTCTTCCAAATAAAACTAATTCAAAAACGGTCCATTCGTTTAAGACCTACATACATTTGCAAAGACCTCGCACAAATACAAATTAAACACGCGTTACTCTTATAATACCTCTTCTTTTTGCATCCAAAGTTGAAGAATAGCTATTCTAGACTGGACGTGCAAGTTATCAATCAAACCAGCTGTTAAAATATTGAATTTTGGAGAGCCCTATGTCCAGCTGTGGACGTCTTACAGCTGACAATTTTTTTTTTCTTTTTAGCTAGCTTTCTGTGAGTCGTGGTATTACTGCAGTCGAGCCGACTCACTTGTGCTGCAATATAGCTAATGATGAATAAATCCGCGAGCTCATAGGTTTTTTTTAAGTATTGAATCCGTCAAAGTAACTCTACTCTGCCTGATGGAAAGCATGAATAGAATTTGAGAGTGGTGTTCGGCATACTCATTGAGTACCGATAATGCGGTATGGCGACACACGCTTTGGCGGCCTAGTGAGATGCTTTTTCACGCCCCGCTTAAAAGACCAAGGATTATACTGGGAGGGAAATAATGATGATACGTTGTACAATAGCACTTTAAAAATCCGTTTATAAAAAGGAAGAAGTGTGGCCATTTTTATGACTGTTGCTCGCCGTCTTCAAGTAGTCGGGTAATATTCGTAAACGACTGATTCTGTTTAGTGTATTTCCAATTGATCTCATTGCTATCAGACATCATAAGACACTAGGGAAGTCCAAGAAAGTTGTCCTTTTTAAATAAAAAATAATACTGCCATTTGTGTAGGTACATACCAGCTGTAGTAATCTTGGCTACTTAATACGTAACTACAAGTAAACATAATGAACAATAATAAACTTCAATTTCATTTCCATAACAAAAAGGTAAATTAATTGTGCAGTGTGTATAGAGTGTTCTTCCGAGCACGGTTCAGTGATGTATATATTCCTTGTTTCTGTTTTTTTATAATTGAATTCCTTTTTAATATTTGTGATTGTCCACGAATTCTCAATAGACTCGTGCTGCATAACCGTAGAATTCTGCTACCTTTGGAAGGTCTTCAACAAATGAAGTGGACGCCGTCTAAAGTAATAGAATTTATTTTCATACTACATATATTCAAATTAAAAAAAAACGTATGTTTTGTTTTTAAAATAAATGAAACTCAAATTTTAAAAATCATTCAGCATTTTTCAATAATATTCGCAGCTGCTTTAAACGCAATTCGAAATTTAATTTGTCAAACTTGCCATGACAACGACATAACTTTTATGCCATTTAAAAACTATAATAGGATATTAGTAATATTAATAACCTTACACACATTTCACACACAAATCTGTATTACTAATTCAAGCTAGATTGTATTGTGGAAGCCAGACTGCAAATAAATATATTTATATATTTCTAAACACACAATTAATCATTGTTGACAAAATCATTTATCAAATCGAATATAATTCTTAATCTACGTTAGTTAAATGTTTGAAATGACGTACAATATAACTAACAATAATACTTATAATAATTCTGTCGGTCACCATATCTAAATGCAGTGCTAATAAATCTGAAACTATATATTTAAGAAACTGAAACTGAAGCCAGAACGTCACGTAATGTGCCCGTATTTTATATCGCCCAAAGAACTTTCTTATCGAATACCTTATATTCTTAATAATTGCATTCAATTTCAGTTCAATTTTCGCTAGAATGACCAGGTCCAGGATCAGGTCCTCGACTGCCATGGCTCCCAATTCGTCAGTGCGCAGCCCCGTAACTTGCCTGCACTAACTTTTCTTTTTTTTTTCTCAATGCTCATTGCCTGAAAACCGTATACCTACTCCGCTTCCGTCACATAAACTGCAATCATGATCGAAACCTTCGGTCAACAAACAATATGCTATTCCAAACAAAATAATATACAATAGTGTAGTAAATTTGGATATTTATTTATTCAGGTTACAAAACTATGAAGAAGATTATAAATAAATAAGAAAATAAGTATTATCAATGTTGTAGTTTTATATCAAAAAATAAACTGATATTCATTGTAGCGTGTAGTTTAGAAATATTTTTTTTACAGTACATAATTCTAATAATCTAGTAGCGTGTTGAGAGTTTTCCCAACACGCCAACAAGCCATATAGAGGCGAACTATTAATGGAAACGTGAAAAAGCTGGCATACTTTACAGACTACAACGTATATAGTTAATTCACTGAACAAGATAAATAAAATATGAATGATTTTTTCATCTATCTTGTTCTCCGAATTAACTTAATCAAATTCAAAATATCGTGATAGTTTTTCAATACCACAACGCGTTATAGTTGTGTTATAAAAAATGACCAACATCGTTTTATGTCGCCTTTCTGTGATTGCCGTAGCACGACATGAATGTATTTTTATGGATATTTTTCTACTCAAAAATTGTGCAAACAGTTATACAATACATAACGTATAAATAGGTACACAAACACACACACACAACGTTAACGAAAACCGTATAATTACTGATTAATTTGATTTTTATTTGATCGAAAAGTCTTCGCAGCACATGTTTTTAAAAACTCAATATTATTGTAACTTCTTATTAGTAATAATGGAAGCTTGGCATGAGTGTACACATGACTCAATCGAAGAATAAGAAATTGCTCGCAATGCATTTGTAAACCTATTGTTACGATTGACCAGTTCATCGTCAACAGCCTTTATTGCCCACAGCTGGATATGACCTCTCCTTATAAACGTATTTGGCGTACAACGCTCTCCAGATTCACTTATTACATGCGTAGTATACCTAGTCTTGCCATAAATATTGTAATAAAGAAAAAAGAAAATTGTTAACTGCAAATAACATTTATTACTTTTACAGTGTGTCAGTTTAATACATAAATATAAAACAATTAAAAATATAAAAAGCTTATTCGAAGTGGTCTCCATTGGCTGCAATACAGTCCTTTAAACGATGAGGCCAGTTATCAATAGAAGCACGCACTCTTTCCATGGGAAAATTCTTCACTGCCAATCGTATAGATTGTTTTAGGGACTCCAAATTATCATGGCGTTTAGAGCAAGCTGTACTCTCTAAAACTGACCACAAATCATAATCCAGCGGATTAAGATCGGGACTAGACGACGGCCAGTCTTCAGCTCTGATGAAGTCCGAAACGTTCGATTCCAACCAAGACTGCGTGGACCGAGCTTTATGACCCGGCGCCGAGTCTTGCTGGAAGGACCATACTTGGTTATTGAACATGGTGATGTTAAGGGGCTTAACTACCTTCTCAAGAATGGTATCTTGATACACTTGTGCCGATGTTTTGATACCTTTTTCACAAAAATATGGCTCAGTCACTCCTTCATAGCTAACACCCCACCAAACCATCACTGAAGTCGGATAATGTCCACGTTGCACTCTGTCGACTAATTGGGAAGCTTCCTTAGAGCTTTGAGCATAAATACGGTCATTTTGTTTGTTAAAATGTTGCTCAATTGTAAAAATTTTCTCATCCGTAAACAAAATTTTTCTGTGACCTCCCTTTGCGTACCGCTTCAGTAGTTGTTTCGATTTTACCACCCTATTCTTCTTTAAATTATCAGTTAAGAAATGGCCAGTGCGTCTCTTATAGGCTGCAAGTCCTAAGTCATCTTTTAAAATACGCGACATGGTTCTAGGTGCTATCTTCATTTCCCGAGATAAAATCTTTTGCTTTCGGACAGGATTTCTTCGAATTCTTTCCCTTACTGCTTTGACCACCTTTTTCGTACGAACACTACGTGGACGGCCAGATCTTTTTCTGTCACAAACAGAGGAGGTCTCATTGTACCTATTAATAGCCCGGTACACAAACATTTTACTAATACCAAGTGTATGGAGAGTTTTAAAAATTGCATTTGGCTCCATACCTACTTTGTGTAATGCTATCACAGCGATTCGGTTCTCTTTATCACCCCACACCATTTTAATATCGCAAAATATTTTACAATGTATTGGCGCCAAAATGAGAAAACACAATGAACAATCGTATAAAAATGACAGATTCGAAATTCAAATGTAATATTTTTTTATAATTAAGTGTAACAGTATTTATGGCCAGACTAAGTATAATAGGCTAGATGACACCTTAGTCAAATTAGTTACTTTTTATCATCTGTCAAAACGACAATTTTGTATGAAAAATGTACTAAACACCAAATTGTCACGTCACTGTTTTAGACTACTCAATTGAACAATATATTTCTCTGTATATCTGATTGAAATTCGTAATAATAATGCTATGTTAATTGTTATCTAAAATCTGTATATTTTATTATAATTTAAACTGCTTGATAATGTATTACTTTTCATTTAGTTAGAGACCTTCGTTCAGCAGTGGACGGCGATAGGTTGATTGATTGATTTCATTAGATTATCCCTTTGACGAAGCTCAGGTTTACGCTTCAGCTAGGCATGGACAAGGCCTGTAGTATGAGATGTGTTAGAATATTTACCTAAAAAGTTATGACATATTTGTGTTGTGTGGTTTTAAAATATTTTAAACAAAAAACTAATTAATTATATTGTTTTCTGCTTTACGAATGCGTGTGACGTTACCTTAATTATTGTATTGTAAGTTCTTTTTTAGGTGGCGACTTATTGTCGTAAAATATTTACTTAAGTTGTTTTCAAAGGTCCATCAAGACTTATTTTTTTTTGCTCAAGTATCAGTTTCTTGACAGAGTTTTTTTCCTTAAATCTTTTTACAGCTAATAAAGTATCTAAAGAAGGAGATAGAATTCAGCAGAGGGTCCACAGCTAATGTTTACTAATTATGTTAATAGGCTAGATGACACCTTAGTCAAATTAGTTACTTTTTATCATCTGTCAAAACGATAACTTTGTATGAAAAATGTACTAAATACCAAATTGTGACGTCACTGTTTTAGACTACTCAGTTGAACAATACATTTCACTGTATATTTAATTGAAATTCATAACAATAATAAAAAGCTATGTTAATTGAATTTTCCGAGATGTTTCGCTATATTAGTTTTAATGAAGTGGACATTGGAATTTATTTAAGATACAGTCACCTACCCAATTGTCACATAAATAATGCACACCCCGCTCTCATCTCTGACTCTTGAGTGAGATATAGGTGACCATCGACGACAATAGGCAACTACCATCAAATAATTCAACAATTACTATTCAGTCGAGACCAAAAAAAATTATTTATTTATTTACAACTTTATGCACAAATACATGCATCGTTGGACTTAATGCCTAAGGCATTTTCTACCAGTCAACCGATTGGGCGATGCATAGAAAATATGAGGTAGGTGCACTTAAGGATAAGAAGTAATTGACGGAGGATTTACTGTATATAGACTACTTTGACCATAAATACGCAAATATACTTACATAAACACATAAATATATAACACATACATGTATAATACACATACATATAACTCATACATATCCGTGCAAACATATTACCACTATATACACATATCCGTAATACGTATTACGGATGTATGTACAACAACAAGATTATTGATCCGTGATCCATTTGCTCTTATGCCTCTTATGCCATCATGTGATATCGTTCACAAATTTACATGTATATATCAAGCATTTCTGTTACTCAGTATCTTGTCATATTTAACTAAATACGTGATTATTCTCTTGTTTTAGGGCTACGGCCAACATCAGGCGCTTCCCATCGGAAACCGCGCTGACAAACACATAGAATACGTAAGTACATATTTTCCAAAATACCTATTAAATTAAACCCAAACCGATGTTATTTTTATCACTTAAGGACTACCAAGGAGACCATAGACACCGTTAACAAAAATATTAAACTTAAATCAACTCCATCATTTGGATACTGAAATTATGAGTTTATTTTGTTAATAAACCTGAACAGATATTATGCATCCGTCTTTAAAACCTTTGCCTCGCACAAATAATCTGTAAAAAAAGTTGTAGACCTCGGTACCTTCAGTAAAGACACTTCCACCTAATGACCATAAACACAATTGTATAATGGTGGTTAACTTTTTACTTTCTTAGATAAATAATAAGTTCTTAGTATCAATTTAATCATGTGGACTAAACCACATTTCATTTCTTCTATCTAATATTTCAAAATTTCTTTAGAAATTACGCAATTTATAGGCCCTAAAAGTCTATGATATTAACAAAAAAAATAATATTAAATGTATTGACACTATCAAATTTTGCGGTATTTCATTCACTAATTTGGAACCAAGACTTTTAAGTTTATAGAAAATTCCATATCATATGGTTGCTTTTTAATGACTGATTAGTAAAGAGGTTTATCGAGAGCAAAAAAACTTCGGAACCAACTTCTACATAACGTGAGGGAATTTAACGTCTAATTACAAGATTTTCTCATTAATAAATTATCTTAACAATGTAAATGCCTGATCAATTAAGAGTTGTTGAAGACAACGATACGTTGTCTTTGATATGTAAATATCTCATTTTGCGAATCGAATCATAAAGTCGATTTCAGTCTCATGAATCGATTTGATACGTCCAGTTTATATGTTATTGTAATTATTATTCTAAGTTTACTTAGATATATTTATACGTACCTTTCAGTTTTTCAGTGTATTTTGATTCTTACTTCACAAACTATCTCAGCCGTGAAGTATTTCCGTTGAATCGACTCAAATCGATGTTTTCGGTTAGTTTTTTTTCATACAGTCAGAGACTGCTTGCTGTTGTCTAAATTCAAAATCAAATTTGACATGAGTATGTCTAGTTTTTAAGCATATTATATTGTACTGAATATCGAAATAATATTATAAATAGGCAGTTAACATTAAGAATAAAGAGATTTCTATTTTAGACTAGAGACTAATTTGATGCAACTTTGCCCTTGTACTCGTTTTCATTACTTAGTTACTAAGTAAAGTAATAAAGAGAAGTAATTAAAAATTAAATGTTAATAACAATAAACAACAGCTTTATTTTGACACTAAATTATTTTTTTTGTGTTTTATCATCCCTTATATTAATTTTACTCCTAACAGTTCGGAATTTGACATGTATAATGTCATGTTTAGTCGACATTATACTTTTAATTTTGTTTCGTTTGAAAGATAATACAATATGAAAAATAATATGAAAGAGAAATATGAATAACACGGCGGCAGCATACCTATTACTTGATTTTTTGTTTATTAAAGTTTTGTAACCTTGTTCTGTCCTCATTTTAAGATTTTCTATGAATAAGACCTAGATTCGATACAGTATTTTCTAGATAAACTTACTAGGTATAGTGTAGGTATTGTAAAATAACATTGAAAGAGGTCTTGGGGTATGGTACGAGTTTATTTATCATCTCAATCTCGAGGGATGGCGACCGCGTTCTGTGCTACGATTTGTGCAGAGTGCAGTGTGAAAAAGGTGTCTCTGTTAAATTTATAGACAGGTGATTTTATTTTGTGTAGCTTTCATAAACTTATTATTACGTTCACAATCTCACTAATATTATAAACACGAAAGTTTCTGAGGATGTTTGTTACCCTTTCACGAAAAAACTACTGGACGGATTTGGATGAAACTTTACAGTAATATAGGTTATACATCGGAATAACATATAGGCTACAATTAGTAATGATTTTATGTAATTTTAGTCGTAATATAACGATACATGTCAATATGGTAAAAAAAAACCGAACCTCTGAGACTATCTTGACGTACGCTGCCTAAACCATTGAATTTACACAAAGATACCGTAGGATTGTTTGTATGTTAAAAAAATATATTAACTTAAAATGATCTGTTACGAAACTTAATGTGACAGATCAAATTCCACGCAAGCGAAGCCGCGAGCAAAGGCTAGTTAAGAATAACTTAATGACATCCCCCAAGCCAAAATCCATCAAGCCACTTAAACTATAAAGACTTTTGAGCGTGCTAAAGACACATATGTATTTACAATTAAAAAATATAACCCTCCTTGTGCGCGTGGTAAAATTCAACAAAACCGTAAAACAATTATAATATTTTTTTGCAAACGTTTATAGAATTAAAAATATCTTTAATAAGATGGGGTTTTAGTTCAGGGTCCTTTCAGTCTCCTTATTTGGTAAAATTACATAGTTACGCATATTAAATAGTTGTTTGAACACGTTCAACGTGACTAACTAACACTGGCAGTACTGTGTTGTGACGCCATCACAATCGCGGATCAATTAAAAGCTTAATTTATACATATGGGATCGTGATCCTACAGCCTACAAGCACTTCCTGCCATGATACTTAACGTCATCTTTTTGTCCATCATCTGACGGGTTTGTTTCAATTTTGTTTGAGGTAACAAGGAATGACGTCACACCTCAGTGTTTTAAATTGTGAATATTTGACTGTGATTTGGGTGTTGAGTGTAACTGTCGAGGTGTCTCGATAGATGTCGCTGTATCACAAGTTTGTAACGCGCTATAGTTTGTAACAATATCAATCTGAAAGGTTGTGGATATATCAAACACATTATCTACTTTCTGATTATGTAGTGTATTATTACTTCGAGTGGTGCAATACCAATGGTAATAATTGAACTAATTACAACTTTAAAGTAAATGAAATAGATTATAGTGTTCAGAGTTTTTGTTTCAACATTATTTTGACCACAGAACTGAGAAATTCTTTATTACTCAAATTGCCAAAAAGAAATATTAAAGAATTACTGAATGTCTAACATTGTTATAAGGTGACAACTGCTATTATGATGACCCAATGACAAACAAAACAGTTCTTTTACAGCAAAAAGGTTTGATATCTAATCCTTACTTTTTTTTTCTAACAACATTTTGTAATGATCGTGTCATTACTAAGATGTCTTTATTTTTAAATAAGAAACGATTATACCTCGAAATTTTTATAATCTGTAACTTTTCTGGACGAAGAAACACACAAATATAAATTCTAATAGAAGTAGGTACGTCTCAATTTTGTTGAATATACTTTTTAGAAGTACGCTTTTTATTATAAAAAATGTTTAATGTACATCATTTTTTACCTCCAATATTATTATAGTATATATGTATATTATCATTCATCAATCATTTACATAATAAGCTTGTCTTCTATAATAACTACCGTGTTGAAGATATTTAATGGTTTTTGAGCGTGTAACTTATTCACACGTTTATATATGTAATTAATTTATTGTTTCATAAACGTGCATTGTCACTTTATAATAATTTATGGTTTAATTTGCAACAGCGTCGTGTCTAATAAGTCTTAGCGGCAAACATTTCGGTAATATAGGTGATTTTTTTAGTTGAATAAGGGCAACACATTCTAAGAAACCGACTTCGAAAGACAGCGGCGAGTGAGTGTATTATCACTTAACATCAAGTGACCAGAGTCACCACTTGACTTACTCAATTTGTCGGAAACGGTCCTTTTTTTATTGTAGCGTACCTTATATCCATTTTTGCAACTGGCAACTTACATTCCTTCGTGATATTAGATAACATTTTGGTTTTCCGATTTTTCGGTGCATTTACTAGTGTTACGGTACACAGTCTACCCGACATTTTCGAGTCCGGCAGATAGACTACTATATCAAAGAGTAGGTGAAGTTACCTTTTACTGTGATCTTAAATTTCCATGAAATTTACATAAATAAAACAGAGACACCATATTGAACTTAAGAACAGCTGGAGCGATTATATTTGAATTTTTCTCCTTCTCGCATTAAAATATTTAAAAAATCACAAAATACATGAAAACGAAAATGAATTTTCTTATACATTGCTCATGCAACCTAACACGGATGAAAAGTATAGTTTTGATTAAAAACAGAAATAAAACGACGGGAAACTAATAGTTTTTAATAAATACAAATTATATTATCTATAATTATATACGCTATGGCTTACTGACTTGGCACAATTGTGCTTAACATCGAAGGACACCATTAAACGTGACACCTATTAAACACACGCAACACGACACTGCTTATTACCCACTTCTTATGGTGTTTTTCTTGAAAATATTTTGCTGTATTACATGTTAAAGATGTCTAATAGACTGCAAATAAAGGAGGAGGTCCATGCTCTGGCACAAAATGGCGTACTCGGAGTGATAGAAAACCGATTTTCACCGAGTGAGGAAGTGAGGCTATGTTAGTCAAACCTCTTCTCTCTTTGATTCTAAGCACGAGGACTCAAAAAACAGACACTTTTGTCTACCGATTTGCAGATGTCCATGGGCGGTTTTTACGTAGTTTTTTAGTACTTTATACACTGACTAGATGATATCACGGCCAAAATTAAAAGTCGGTGTTAAGACTCCAGTATTCAATAAGAGATGTCATACTTCATGTTATAATTGAGATAAATTCATTTTGAGGTGTTACCCTATTTTGTGTTTCATGGCATAAAATGGCGTTACACGAGTGGATACCATACGATATTGTACAGTCGGCAGTATATACTTACTGTCAGATTATTCGTCTGCTCCCCTCCTCAAAAAAGCGGGTATGATTTCTTGTATGTTAACAGTTTCAGTGTGAAATTTCACTTAATGTTTTTATCCCTCAGCTGCCCGGTACGCTATTGCCATATGGTGGAGGACTCCAAAGCTCCAATCCCCTAGCTCTTACGCCAGGTCTCCGAGCAGTAGTACACCTACAACCTGATGAAGACTCTGGAGTGGTGGGAGACTTGGTATTTACACAGCTACTGCCTAATGGTCCCGTGACTATTGAGGGTAACGTGACGGGTCTGACCCCAGGGCTCCATGGTATTCATGTACATCAGGCTGGAGACATCAGAAACGATTGCAAAGAAATTGGAGAGCATTTTGTGGCGTTTTATGTATGTATTCTTTAGTTTTATATAAGCATGCCTTTTATGATAAGTTTTAAACAATTAGATCAAGAAAATGAGAATATTCCAATGCAACGCAGTACTATCATCAATCATCATCATCAACAGCTCTTAACAGTCCACAGCTGGATATAGACCTCTCCTTAGCAAGGAGGTTTTGGCCATACCACACTGGCCAGACGAGTTGGTATTTAAAAGAAAAAAAAAGAGTTTGTTTCAAGTTATCCTTCTCTATGCAGCGATGTTTTCTTGAATATTTTGTTCCCTTAGTCGCCTCTTACAACATCCATCAGAAGTTGGTGACACTCTGTATTCTTAAGCACGGAAAATTTTCTTCAACTTCAGTTTAATAATAATCATAACTTGACTACCTCGGTGGTGCAGTGGCAGCGTATACAACTGCTGTGCTGAGTTCTCGGACTCGTTTATGGGGTCGAACCAAATGTTTGTGTGATTTGCGAATATTTATTTCAGAATTTAGGTGTTCTTTGTGTATGCTATGTATGTATTTACAGAAAAATAAAAGTATATAGATATTCTATCAGTCAATCTAAATTTCGTAATACAAGCTCTGCTTAGTTTGAGGCTAGATGGCATTCTGTGTCAGGTGTTCGAAATGTCATTATTTATTTTTTCACCTTACTTACGGCTTGTGATTCCAAATTAAATAGAGCCTCTTATTATAAATTACACTCAAAACTGTGTTTATAATTTATTTATCATGAACTTCAAATGCACAAATTCAAAGTCAAATCACTAATCAAGCATCTACCATCCAAGCAAGAATAAATCAATTTACATTGGCATTGTAATCCCCTTAGCTGTCAAGAGAAAGATTTCTTCACATTGATTTTGTGATTATTCTAACACCCAGAGTTGTCCAGACGTATATTTACTTGACCTGCGTGGCATTTCTTGATCATCATTGTAAGCCTATTGTTAACATAGAAATATCTTCAATTCTCGTTTCCTTGTGATTGATCGTTACCCAATTGATTTACCTATACCATAGATAAGTAGATAGGACAGTCCACTGTGTAAGCACCGCACTAATCACATCACAAACATTTAAAAGATATACTTATCATTTTGGAAGTGAAACTATTCATCGAAACTGAACATAAGTATAACCATTCGTTAATAAAAGATCTAATTATCAAATTGCCTGTCCTCAGGGCCGTCACGGTGGTCCTCACGACCCAGTTCGACATGTCGGCGACCTCGGTAACATAAAGGCGGAAGATGGTACACTCGTGGTCAAAATCGTCGACCATCTTATTTCCCTCACAGGCCCTCGTTCGATAGTCGGTCGATCTTTAGGCATATCTAAAAACGAAGATGACTACGGGAGGGCGAGCACTGAGGATAGTGGGCTAACAGGCACTTCAGGGCCCACTATAGCTTGTGGAATTATTGGTTATTTGAATTAACGATTAATAAATTAAGTGATGGCCAATTCTTTTGTAATTATGTATAGTATATTTTTATGGTAACATTGTGTTTTATTTGTGGTACTTTTTTTAAATGATTTTACAGGTCTTCCATTTTAACAACAAAATTTCCAGCAAGGGGTTATCTCAGGAGTGATGTCACTGTTTGTATATTTAACCATTGTTTTAGTAACTTATGTGGTTCTTCTGTGGATAAACCTTGCCAATACCTGGAACTTTAAAAAATATTTTTAACCATCTTAAAAAATGTATTTTGTCTATGTTTTTTTTCCTTTTGAATTTCGTCGTTTATAAACTGATTTATTTTTTTATCTAGGCGGATACATTATTCGTTTAGTCAAATTTATATTTGAAGGAAATTAACCCTCCTAAGTGAAAAAAAATTAAGGAATAAAGATCACAGCTTTTAACAATTTATTATGATGTATCGTAGATTGAAGTCATTTATGTTTTTTAAACTTAAACATTAAATGTGAAGTCATTTAAACTCACAACACGCATTATTTACTGCATGCTATTAAACAAAGATTTGCTAAATGTATGCAAACTAATAACAATTAAAGAGCACTAATAAACTTCGAGCGGGAGGCCGATAGGAGGATTCGTTTGGGCTGGGCAGCGTACGGAAAGTTGTATCACCTCTTCGAGTCGCCGATTCCACAATCATTAAAGACCAAAGTATTTGACCAGTGTGTCCTACCCGTAATGACATACGGAGCCGAGACGTGGACACTCACCATTGGACTAGTCCACAAGTTTAAAGTAGCTAAGGGTGCGATGGAGCGTGCTATGCTGGGTGTTTCTTTGGCTGATAAAATTAATAACAAGGTTATTCAACAGAGAACGGGAGTAACTGACATCTTATCGAGAATCAGTACGCTGAAGTGAAAGTGGCCTGGCCATGTCTCCAGACAAACCGATGGTCGCTAGAGCCGAAGTGTACTAGAGTGCAGACTACGATTGGACAAACGTAGTGTAGGGCGCCCTGCGGCGCAATGGACCGACGACTTGAAGAAGTTAGTTGGCAGCAGATGGATGCGAATTGCCCAAGACTGGGTTGGTTGATGCTCCTTGGGGTAGACTTTAGTTCAGCAGTGGACGACGATAGGTTGATTTGAATGTATTTTATACCTTCGAATGTTATCCTTACTGGCTATCATATTTATGTAGAAATTGTTTCAAGTATTTACCGACCTGATTTGGACTTCTTGATCGGCAGTCACACACACTAACCGCTAGACCAAAGTGATAGTTTTTTAAATATATTATTAACATTATAATAACTATTGTCGAAAAATCGGCAATCAGTCACTAGTGTTTGCTATTATGTAGTGACTGATTTTCTCCAAAACTAAATCAGATGTTAGTATATTACACGTATACTTCTCATAAACTAATATTAAGACCAAGTTTTTGATTTCTTAACTAGTAAGAGCGATCACGGACAGTATTTCTTTTTTTATAGTTAGTCTTAGCAATTTATTGTACATGTCTTTGCAGACGGCAGTGGGATATTTTTGCTACTTCTCCTTTATAATGATAATAATAATGGCTTTATTGTACACCAGGTCACTACAAAAGAGACTTAAAACTAGGTATGTGGGATCAAGTGACGACTTTGTCGTTCGGAGGGAATCTTTTACGGCAAGCATGGGATGTAGAAAAACGCGATTAGGAGAAAGTGTAAGGTAGTGTCTAGTGTATTAAAAGTAGATAAGTAGTAGTACTGATAATAATACGTAGTGTTGATTATTTAATAACCTTTTTTGATCAATTTAAACTTGAAATATTGTTGAAGCTTTTAATCGAATTAGGTACATCAAAAACTTCTCAGGCCTAAAAAACTTTGATGGTGACCTTAGCCAATCAAAATCTTAAGTGTGATTCAAGTTTAATATTTAATAAACATTATATTTCGTGTAATCATGACTTAATCACGATTACGATTAGCATGAATTATGTTATAAAAACTATTGGCGTGTTAGTGAACCAGCAGAACTAAATATCATTATAAATATATAATTTGTTACGCATCTTTAACCAGTAGAGTATATATGTTAGGTAATATTGGTGTGAGTAATCGATTATTTGGAACTATAAATTTTCTCATGACTCAAAGCTTTTTGTATGAGGTATCTACACTAACTTACATGATAAAAAGTTCAATTCGTGTTGGTTTCTACACAATAGGGATACTTACAATAAAAGTAGATATATTGTTTTGCAGTCTCGTCTAGAACAAAAAACTTTAAACTACGGCGTTCGATGCACTGAAGGTACGGCTTGGCGGTGCGTCCCGTAGGACGAGAGGCGGAGCGGGTAGCTTTGCGGAGTGCACACATGTTTGGAAATAAACTACTGCTGGACGTAGGCCTCGCTTCAGAAAGACGGTTGTAACATACCAGGGGCGGCCTTTAGGGGAGGTGTTCAGGACAACCGCCTGCTTTGCTCATGTAGTGGCCTTGCGCACTCGAGCAACGATTGTTATTTTAACGGATTTCCAGAGTCTTTTATCACGATTAAAACTAACTCCACAAAGGTAAGGGACCTCGCAATGAACTACTTAATCGTGGCCTCGCAATGCTTGCTCACCCGGTGGCCTCACAATGATACCATAGCTAAGGCCGCTTTTGTAGCATATTTAACCGAATAAGTAGATATCTGCCCTTATAAACCTTGCTCGCAAGTAGTCAAAAGGCGTAATATTCAAGTTTCAAGATCGAAACATTGCAGTTACAAATAATCAGGCGTTAAAAAGCCATTTAAAAAGAAGTCCAAAAGTAAATTTTAGGTTAAAAATTTATAACGAATGCTGATGAGATAATGGTCTTGGTCTAATCGTGATCTAAGAATTCGCCTTTTCCAGTTAAGCCTGTAGTTACGACATCGTACCTACGTGCAGTTTGTCAGTATAAGTGAACCTTGTTAAGCAAATAAGATCCAACCCACACTTACTACTTTTGAGTAAATACGATTTACAATTTAGGAGTGAATTCTCTTACCATTAAAAGTAAAGAGACCTAATTAAAAACTCTTTTATCCACTGACATTGCTATATACCCATTGAAAGAAAACAACAAGAGTTCGAACTAAGGTTAAAAAATAAGTGCCAATTGATCAGTTGTTGATCACGCTATTCATATCTTTTTATTCTTTCACACATGGTATTTTGACGTATATCCCTTTCTTTGATATGTACACAATTTATTACTGATTATTAATAAATATTGCTCTGAATTTCTTAAAAATGCATTTAATACGTTTCTATCCGTTGTCATATTGAATTGAGTGTACGTAAGTGGAATTCAATTATTACATGTTTTTTTTTTCTTTATCGTACTTCCTCAGGCACTAGGACGACAAAATTCAATTAAAACAAACATAGCCATAGTTAATTTCAATTGGAACAAAATATTTTGTAGCGATATTTTTAGATAGGAAACGTTAGTAGCCAACAAACCGTACACTATTTCACGAATTACCATTTACATGGTCTTTACTAGAAATGCCACGACTAGCGATTTGGCCGAATAGCGAATATTCGTAGTCTTTTGGCCAAAGTGTCGAATACTTGGCAACACTTAGCACTATTTAAGGGTGGCAGGGTTAAACCTGTGTCAGAAAGGTAATGACTTTTCCATCCTCTCCGAACCTCAGATAGTCCGGTCAGTCTAAACCTAAAAATGAGAGCGAAGGTACATAAATGCCCATCAAGCTGAAAATCAGTAAGGTTGTTTAAAATGGGAATTTATGTACCTTCGAATGTTTAAATTGACCGGACTAGGAAGGGTCTTGTTATGTTTAGAACGGTCACTTATGCATAGACTGATCTGGCTAGGATTCCTTAACTTTGCAATATATTAACTTACGTGGTTACCATATCGATTTATCCACGAACTTTGCCGATATGCATATTGTATCAGAATAATCAACAATAGAATCAACAGTATCCCAAACCCGTCCAGTTAATAATAATTAGTCAGGAATAAAAAAGGAAAGATTTAAAGAAAGTAGTCATTTTTTAGCAGATACAGGTTAAATACTAATTTTTAATACTCTCCATCATTTATCTTAGCTTTTTCCCATGAATTCTATACCATTATACTTTGTTAGATAGCTGAAAGTACCCACATGTTCTTCAACAGTTGTGCGTCTCAGCTGTCAGATTTTTTTTCTGTATTAAGAGCCTGCCAAAGTGACTCTTCTCTGCCTGATGGAAAGCATGAATAGAATCCAGAGTTGTGGTCGTCATACTGACCCACGGCGGCCTTGTATTGAGATGCTTTCTCACATCCCGCTTGGCGATGTAAAAGGCATGACAGTCATCGTGGCAGTGTAAGGTTTACACAGTTAAAACGATAACTGTCACCCCTGCATCAATGGGCCTCCGGTCCCGCACTCACCAACGAAACACAACATCATGATATATATTTTTGACTATTCCTCTACTACTATAACGTGTAACACCATATCTAACGATATGGTGTTACACGTTATGTTATGCTATGGCAATACGTGTGGACCCCGTCGGGCACGGCAGAGTAATAATGGCTAAACGCCTTAAAGTATGTAAGGCGATTTTACCAGTAACCCTGTCTTATAGCTTACCTCTGGATTTTTTTTTTTTTTTTTTTTTTTATACCACGACGGTGGCAAACAAGCATACGGCCCGCCTGATGGTAAGCGGCTACCGCAGCCTATGGACGCCTGCGACACCAGGGGCATCACGTGCGCGTTGCCGACCCTTCAAAAACCTATTAACCCCCTTCTTGAAGAACCCCATGCTGTAGTTCCCAGGGAAAACCGTGGCAGGGAGCTCATTCCATAACGGGATTGTTCGCGGGAGAAAATTTCTCTGAAACCGCACTGTGCGCGACCATTTAGGTTCCAATGTATGTGGATGAGCTCCCTGACGATGGCGAGCGGTGCGATGGTAGAATGTGGCTGTGGGCATCATATCAAACAATTCTTCTGAACACAACCCATTGTAGAGACGGTAGAGTACACACAGGGAGGCAAATTTTATGTATTTGAATGATGTAATTGGTAAAATAAAAATCTTTGCGAGTAATGTTGTGCATTCATTTATTTTTTCAATATTCGGTATTCGGCTAAATATTGTGAACTATTCAACCGAATATCGAGTAGCGAAAAAACAGGAAAGTATAGCCAAGTAATATGTAGGCCGGATACTGAATAGTTGCCGAATAGTCGTGGTATCTGTAGTCTATGCCCACGAATCGTAAGACTAATCAATCATCATCATCGACAGCCTTTAACAGTCCACTGCTAGACATAAGGCTCGCCTAGTGGCGTAGTCTTAGGTACCATACCCGGGTCGGACCAAATTCGACATTGGGAAAGGGAGCAAGCTGAGATGAGGTCTTGGTCGGATCTTCCTTCGGACGATGTGCTTGGAATTGGGCGAACTGAGCGCTGAGCTCAGCTACTTGCCCCGTCAGGCGGTCGTTAGCCGCCTGAAGTCGAGCTACGTCCCCATGAGGTTTTTCACGACTCCAGCAATGGCAGAGGAGGAGTCCTTAAGAGCCGTTACGAAAGAATTCTTAAGGTTCCTGGATTTAATGGGCACTTTTTGGATTATAGCCACCCTCATATTTACTCTCTCCTGCAAAGACACCGGTGTTTGGAGGACAGAATCCCTTTCAATCGGTTCTCGTATTTTTTGCAGGAGATCAGCAAATCTCCTCCTCCGCTGCGCTTCCTTCCTTCCTTCTGACCCTTCTATAAGCTTCTGCCTTGGAAAAGACAGAGCCTGATTAATCCCACGATTGGGGAAGAAATAGAGGTCGACCCAGGCAGAGATCCCCCAATACCCGGGCTAGCGTAAATTTATTCCCAACTGAGGGGTCCACAGGTGCCCCGGCTGGGAATGCGCTTGCGACTGAACTACCCATCAGCCATGCATCCCCTGGTCATGCACCAGAACACAGAACACGGGATTCGGGGTAATTATTTTATAGAGGGTTTCTTCCTTGCAGTCGGGGCGGTTAAGGCAAGACTCTCGACCCCGTGTAGAGTTGCGAGACGTAACCACGATACTCCTCTCGAGATTACGATATGACGACGGTGGCAGGAAGATTAAGTCTTCCAATGCCCGCTCGGCGGCAGTGTGAGTACACGCCGAGCCCGTTTTCCTTTCTCCACGGCTGATAGTGGAGAAACTTCGACCTTCGTGATTTTTAACGAGGTTTTCCTCCTCATTGCTCTAAAGAGCGAAGAGCCAACAGATACACCCATTCTGTTGGACAAAGCCTCGACTGAATGTCCAAAGAAAATAGCCTCCTCTTCGTACTAGAATATTAGCAGTTGGCGGTGACGTCCTCTTCCAAATAGCACCAGAAGGGTGCACCACGTGGAGGTTTTCTAGCTCAGCACACCAGTTCTCTAGTATCCATAGTACAAGCTCTGCTTAGTTTGGGACTAGATGACGTTGTTTGAATGTCGTGGTGTTTTATTCTTATTAAAAGTAAGCATGTCTAAGAGGGAAGGGAGGGGAAGGAACAGTGACCTTAGTTTAATGACTACAATGTCGAGTTTGTAAACAAGTAACTGTGGGCTAGAACTCCACCTGGATCACTGTTGATGGGCAGCAACATAAATGTGTGCGTCAAGAACAACTCCTTAACTAGTTTTAAATGCGTTTATAGTCTCTGCTACGCTGTAAAGGTAATAGCGTGATGTTAGACTTTACTAATCATTTTTTAGGAAGTACCTCCAAAGCCTGGCAATGTACTTGATATTTTTTGGAAGTCACTTGCCAACAGGACTCATTGCTTTATTTGTCTTTTATGTCATGAAAAAAATGGATAAGGTGATAATTAAACACAGTGATTTCTGTAACCAACTGATATAATTGTAAGATAAAAATCTGTTTTTTACAAAACCCATAAAATCGTCAAAACACACCATATAAAATACACATAGGAAATAAATTCTTAAACTTAAATTATGTGATGTTAGAGTTAGTACCTAATTGTGCCTATTAATAGATAGAAGACGGGCGGCCATCTTGTATTGCTTATGACATATTTTTGTAATGGCGGTATTTTGTTAACTTTTAGGTAGTTTTTGCTTTCTGTTTGTTTTAGACGGTCTTATTGTGATGTAAGATAAAAGAAAAGAGAATATTTACGCTTTATTATTTGTTCATGGTGCCTAAAAGTCCCGGGGCCATATGTTTGAAAAAATTGTGATTATATGATAAACCCATTTGATTGTGAGGTTTTATGGCGTCATTGTGATTGAGATTAGAGACCTTTAAGAGTATATAATGTTGGTAGATATCAATCAAATAGATCAAATCACCTCGTAGATGAAACTTGTAGATGTAGAGGTAGCATTATCTAGTAGTTCTAGTATGTATACAAAATACCGCTTCGAGAGAAATATTCAACATTCCTTCAATAATCCTATCTATTTAACAAATAAATGTTAAGTGCTCAGTCGTTTACTGAAGACCGATGGAAGCGACCAAGCTTTCCACCTTGGCGATGTAAGCCTTTTGTGCGTCTTCCTTTGACAAGCCTTTGTGTTTGCTCCACGCCTCGAATTTGGCCTTGCCTCTCAGGTCGAAGAAGCCGGGGGCGTCTGAAAAAAGAGAAGTTTTATTTAAAATATTATTTCTTGAATTGTTATATGTAACGACATTTCGTTTCATTTAAATAAAAGTAATCCGAATTTTTAAAGATCAACTTGATATGGTATGTATATATGTAACTTGACATTATATATATTACGTCAAAATCACTGTCAACTGTCAAAAGCAACCACTGACAAAATCAGACAAAAGCTGCAACATCGTACTGTTATAACTGTATCTAACCCAAAAGATTCACATACAATAGAAGAGGTCTGATACTGTAGTCAAAATGACTATTGCCCAATGCCGGTTTAAAATTGTTTTGACCGGTTTTGAGCTCGGACATCACCTAAATTGCTTACAATTGTTTGTATTTCACGGTCTTTATGGGGTGTACTCTACTACTCTATGACCAGGTTTGTTGAATATATTTGACCAGCTGTAATACCTTATAGCATATCAACAACACAAATAATATATTGATAAAATATTAATATCAATCTTAAACCTTTAAATCATGAGCCTAATCTTCTTAATATTATCTTGAAGATATCTGCAGATAGCGTCACACACTTTGAGCATAGTAATACTTACAATATTTATTATATACGAGTATTTTCTGTATAAGACGGGAGGCCCATTGATGCAGGGGTGACAGTTACCGTGTTAAGTGTGTGGGTATTACATTGCCGCGGTGGCTGTCATGTCTTATACGTCCTCAAGCTGGATGTAAAAAAGCATCTCACTAAGCCATTATAGTGTGGGTCACCATACTGCATTGTCTGAATTCGTAATGAGTATGGTGACAACAACTCTTGGTCTCTATTCATGCTTTCCATCAGGCAGAGTAAAGTTACGTTGGGACGCTCTTAAAATAAAAAAAAATAAACAAATGGGTGCAGAATTATCTTCGAGAAAAGACGGTAACACCTATTAGCTGTGTCTAAGACAAACTCACGCCTCAATACCGTTCATGGTAGCCATTTGCCAGCCCTTTGGTTGCCACATATTGGTTCGTCACCTGCGCTTTAACGAGGCCTTCTCTTTGTACACTGTTTAGTACAATATACTGACTAATACAGTTTTAGTCGGTATAATAGACGGCAAGCAGTAAAAGATAATACGTCTTTCAGAACCTGCTATCTACCTGCTTTCATGTATCTTTACCGAAGGGTTTAAAAACTCCACTAGTCTTTTACTCTTGGTTCATCATTGCAATATTTTCAAACCCTCGCCAGGGCCGTAAATATACAATTGAGAAACATAAGAAAATTCTTTTAATCACATTCAACACATTTCATTCAATCAATCGAGTTGAGTATTTAATAAAACAGTCATCATAACCTATCGTTAACACAGAACAATAGGACAGTGTAACGAAAGGTACAATTATCTAAGATTTAAGGTCCCATTGACGTCATGATATACCCAATAGCATGACGTCAATGGTATCTTACATCATCTGCAGAGATGAACTATTAAAATAATTACTACGCACTCCTGGTAAAGACTGGCGTCCACCACTATAGCGGAACCAATATTGAATTGGGCTTGCGGAAAATATTGCCGAGTGTGCACACTGGCCCTGGTGACTCTGACATCATCACTACTCTGCCCGAGTCGTAGGTGTAGACGTATCTTAATATAAATTACAATGCATAACAATGGAGAACTTGACATAGTTGAGATTATTAGAGCTCAGTAGTTTTCGGTCATGTAAAGGAATTTGTCGAATCGAACCGACTAAAATCAAACTGTGTTCCGTAATATCAAAGTCTATTGCAACGCACTCAACACACCGTGATGGGGTATCACATTCGAAGATCGATCAATAACAAGATAGTGATGAGGTAAAGTTACAGTATCATAGCTTTAATTATACCTACTTATCGATAATCGTAATCAATTTAAAGTGATGAACGTAAATTACATCGAAAACATTTGTATCTTGCAGTTAAATAAAGTATTTGAACTGAATACTAAAAGATGATATTCAAGTTTTGTATCAGGTACTTCTTAAGTTTTTAAATTAGGCAGGACAACTTCACTACAAAGAGAAGGAAAATTGACACAAATCCTTTACCAACTCGTTTGGTCAGCGTGGTATAGTAGGCCAAATCCTTTTAAAGGAGAGGCCTACGTCCAGCAGTGGACTGTAAAAGGCTGTTGACATGACATGGCATGACATGGATAAATATATAAATCTTTAAATTCCTACTAGGTGATTTCAGCACACTGTGCGTGGCCATCGACTCACTCCAGCTGACTTCGTGTCCGCGGCCTAGGACGGTATAAGGCTGTTGAAGTGATGTAATGTCAAAACTTTTTAAGTTTAAAATGGCTGGTTAATTTAAACACTTTATATATCATTTTAGTCTTTACGTTTGAAAAACCATTTCAATAGCCAACCTAATTACTTGGCTTCTGAAAGATCGTCGTTTTAAGTGCTATCTGTTGAATGGTCAAAACTTCTTGAGGGATTTACTATCAGCAATGTGATATCATCGAATTTGTGATTTGACCCCCAGAAAACTTAAATATTGAACTTACTGCGAGTAGGTATGTATTTTTTCTCTATAGGTTTTTTCCACGCAGAGCTAACGAATAAGCAACTTAATACTCGTAAATGTTAAAATGATAGAAAAACGTCACTGTAGAGCGATTTAAAAATAACAAACAATATAAAATCAAATATAATCTAACTAGAAAAATGGATCAAATTCTGATAAAAAAAATTGAAAAAAAGTTTGTTTTCTGATGTAGTTTTTTTAGCGTTTTTATAATATTCTACCAGATAAAGCAGCCATCTCTTGTAAATACCGTTTTATTTTGTCGCGGAATAACAGTACCCGCCACTTTGTGTAAAACTATCTACGTTATCTTATAATTGGTTTTAACTGTTTATCTTAACCATGGAATTCCAGTAACAGTAAACAGTTAGGCCGCGATCTCGAAGTCGGCGGTCGTGGAGACGAAATGTTTCGAGGCTTTTTATTTGTCGCAATATTTTTTTGTGTTACAATTTCTTAAGTTTTTTTTTCATTTATTAGCATTTTATTTATTAGATGGGCAATTTTGCCCATCTAGTCAACTAATCTAGTCAACATAAAACTTAATTAATGTCAAATTATCTCCAAACGTGATTTATATTATACTATTTAATATACTTGCCTAATAGTACAACTAATCAGCTGTTTGCTGCGCTTCAGTAGCAAAACAAAAACGATTTTTTGATTAAAATTACTTAAAAGTAAAAAAAAACTGAAATCTCAAATTTGCATAACACAAGGCGTCATCATCTTCTATATTTTCTTTTAGAACTTTTTTGAGACTTGATTTGAAGCTGCGTCGAATTACCATTTACTAATCAAAGTAGTTTTTTTTTAAGTTTTTTTAAGTCGTTTAACATAAAATTATTTTCTTTTAAAAATATTCTACTTTTTTTAAGCCTAAATCACATAATTTTGACTCAATATAAAACATTATGATCCTTAATACTACTGCTTGCTATAAATTTCACAATCATATCAAGATTAGTAACTAAATCAACTTCCTACTACAAACTATTTCGGTGGCACAGCGGTACTGAACGCGACTGCTGTGCTTGAGGTCTCGGGTTAGATTCCCGGGTCGGACCAAATGTTTGTATGGTCTACAAATATTTGTTTCGAAGTTTGGGTGTTTTCTATGTATAATAAGTACGTATTTACAAAAAAAAAGTATATAAGTATTGTATCAGTCAGTCTAGTTACCATAGCACAAGCTCTGCTTAGTTTGAAACTAGATGACGTTGTGTGTCAAAAGTCAGAAATATTTAAAAAAAAAATCAGTAAACATTTTCACAAAATGCACACAACATCGAATTTTCACAAAATCAAGTAGTAATCCCTAATCTGGTAACCCGTACGTGATAACAACGAACAAAAGTAGTTGTTTTCTGCTGCCTACCCCACATTATTTAACATTTTCTACCCGCTAATTTACTCCTGCCTGATTGGACCACGTCACTAATGGCGACTCGTCAACTAATAAGAAAACTGGTTTGGTGTACTAAATAAGTACTGTGGAATACACATACATAAAATAATTACAACGGAGTAATAGTTAATAAGCCAATTAAACCGTATGCATCGATTATCGGTCTAATAAAAGTTCTTGAGGATAAAAATATTATCTAAATATACAAAATACTACAAATAGAAGGAAAACTTGAAACAAACCCTATTCTAACCCGTCTGGCCAGCGT
Organism: Hypercompe scribonia; assembly: GCA_949316085.1. Lineage (NCBI taxonomy): Eukaryota > Metazoa > Arthropoda > Insecta > Lepidoptera > Erebidae > Hypercompe > Hypercompe scribonia. The sequence goes on along the minus strand of OX438972.1, from coordinate 3,509,372 downwards.
GGTATAGTAGGCCAAAACCTCCTTGCTAAGGAGAGGCCTATGTCCAGCATTGGACTGTAAACATGTAACATGACATATAAAATTCAATTTATAAATAAATATATATAAATAAATAAATATATATCTTTAAGTTCCTACTAGGCGATTTCAGCACACTGAGCGTGTAGCCGTCGCCTCGCTCCAGCTGACTTTGTGTATGCAGCCTTTCGATTAACAGTTATTATTAAACTGCAATATTATGCGTCAAGAGAGTTGTAACACCTGATACTGGAGTTATTCTAGTTGGATTTTAACTAGTGATTTGCTTACGATGTGATCAATGTAAAGAAAGTCGCTGACTCGAACTGGATACAAACAACACAGCAGAGAGTCAGAGAGGTACGAGGAATGTTGAAAGACACCACAATGGTCGAAAATGGCAGAAGAAAAACATCTTTCAAACTGTGAAAGTGAGTGAATAGGGACGAAAGTGTGTGACAGGAAGACAAGAAAAAGTGCGCTATTTGATTTGATCAATAAACTAGCTGCAGCCACCTAGAGCTGACCGTGAGATGTCAAATATCGCACTCAGTTCTGTTGTTCTCTGTTAAAATTTAACATAAAAGCCAAAGATAATTCAGTACGGTAACTTTTAATACGTATCACAATTAAGAATCGTAAATCAAGAAAGGACTGCGTTAAATTTTCTATCACGATTAGCGCGACGCATTTTAAGATAACGTATCAGAAATATCTACGCAAGACGCCAATGTTATAAACTCAAATATTTGACGTGTTAAGGGGGTATTAAGTAGGCTTTTAAAGAGGGTGGGGTAGCAACTGCTGAAAGTCACAGCGATATTATATGGAATAACGTGACTTTTATATCTTGATTTTACCAGCTCTTGCATGTACAGCTTTCTTTAATAATGCCTTGTGTGAATGCTGACATGTAAGATAACAAATATAGCACGCTATAGTAAATACTCCGGTTCCTTTGGTACCTCATGTAGTACTTTTTAAAAGACAGTAGATATTTCTAGCAATGTGTTCAACATTCAACTAAATAATATAAATAATTCCTGGGACACACTGTGGCCAGGTGACGACCGCTATCGGGAGAAAAACTAATTTCCTGTATCACTAGTTTAGGATCAAGCAACCGTGTGTGACTTGTCAACGGGTGCACAGGGATCCCACCAAGAACTAAGGACCCTCAGCCAACTTCATCTGTAAATGATGCACCTGCTGAGAAACGGACGAGATTCTTGCAAACAAAACATCCCAAATAGCGGCCATAGGCTCGCCATCTATTACGTATAACTAAAACACTATCAAAAAATGGGTATTTAATGTGCCTCTACCTACCCCTTCGGAAAAACAGGTGTGATACGCGACTCAAGACATCAAATAAACTATACAAATTTACTGTATATGTACATTTTTATTTGTTTTAGCACATTGGTGTCACGAAAGATCGCCATTACGTAGATACAACATACATCCATCAAAGCCTGTTATTTACGCAATAGTTCAAGCGTAATTGCGATGCAATTTAAATATTATTTATATTTCTATACATTGTATGTAGATATAAAAAAAACGTAAATATCGAATCATTATCGTTGGTCTCATCCGACCAGTGCGGTGTAGTAGACCCAAACCCTTTTTCTAGGAAGAGGCCTATGTCTAGAGATGGACTGCTAAAAACTGTTAATGATGACAATGATGCTGATCAAAGTTTTAATTAAGATGAGCTCAATGTGGCTTCTGTATTTTGTTCGACCTCATTTACAATCAGCCACCTACCTAAAGATAAATCTTATGTAAAAAGACAACGCCCGCACTAGGAATAAATCCTGTGTCGCGGGGGAAAAAACTGACACAAAGTACACCCATTGACAATTATCTGGAAACATTGGCGCGGAGAAAACAGGCGATGGAGGAATGCGACTGAGAATGCAGTATCTCGACCAGGTCCAGACTTCCTAGCAGCGTACCATCGTTTTTTTGGCCTCTAAGATATGGATATCAACTGACTATGGTATGTATTTTATAAATATTTCTCTTACTACAATGCCATAAACTACATAATTAAATTAAAAAAAAAGTTTTAATAAGTAATTATTAGCGCCAATTGATTGAGTATCTTCAAATTTATTTAGCCCGCTTGTAACTACGTTCGTTACGGTACTGTTGAACTGGAAAAATCAATACCACCAAATAGACTAATAATAGATTACCGATGGTCGGTCATTTTACCTTCACATCAAGGTTGTTTTCCTCAAAAATAACTAGATGGTAATTAACGACCTTTTCAAGGCTAAAAACTTATATCACCAATGCTAGAACTTCTCTTGGTTTAAGTGAATTTTGATATTTTTTGGCAGTGAGTGGCAACTTAGGGCACATCACACAATTTTCTCTTCCATCTGTGATACAATTAGCACCTCATTCTTTTTGTACTTGCTACTAACATATAGCCTAGGATAATATCTTGATAAACCAGAAACCAGAAAGGTAAAATGGTGAACTAGACTTTGTTATACGTACCTATAAACCAACAATTTTTAATAGCCATGTAAGTCGTAATAGTAAGGTCAATTGCCACAGAAAACTAATAAAAATAAGAATATTATAATCATTTTATTATATGTTATGAACAACGACTTAGTTTTGTTTTCTTTTTAAGACATATCCCGCACTAAGAATAAATCTTTACAAACATACATAAAACGGACACAAAGTACACCCAGACTCAGAACAACAATTTGTAGATCACACAGAGTGTTGTCCCATGTGGGCAGGCAACACTCAGGGCAGTAGAAAGTGGTAAGGTGACCACTAAAACAGCTACGCCATCTGTACAGTCGATTCTTAATTATCATACTAGAATACATTACACAGGCCACAGTGCTTACTAGAACTTGTATTGTGACCACAACTCTTGGATTCTATTCATGCTTTACATCAGGCAGAGTAGAGTCACTTTGGCAGGCTCTTAATATAGAAAAAAAGCATTATTTTGCCAGAATTAAAATTATTTAGATACTTTTTGTTAACACATGCAGATATATTTAGAAACGTTTAGATAAATACAAAAAGACTCACTATTTACGCATTTATACAAACATTTATTTATAACTGTAAACAAAGACGGGACCAAAGAAGTTAATGTCGGGGACACGTCTTTGTACTAATCATTATTCGAACGTTTCTATATAATTACCTTTAAAATCTATTTAAATTCAACAATAAACTGTAATGAGCAGTATTCAGCTTATGCTACTTAGTCATTAACAAAATACTGAATTTGTAAAATGGATGTGGTCTGCTTAAAATTATGATAGTCGGCGCTCCTTGGGAGGGAGATAATGATGATTTTTCAAGTTGTTTCATTAAGAGTATCAGTTTTGTAAAGTAATTTAGCATCTGTATAAATTTTTATCATTTAATATTTATAGTAACCTGACCGTATGGTGACGGATTAAGAATACATAGTGTTACCACCCCTACTCAACCCGTGGGTGTCGTAAAAGGCGACTAAGGGACCAATACAAGACAACGTCATTACAAAGAGAAGGAAATCTTGAAACAAACCCTTTTTTCTTTTTTGTTTAACGTGTGGAAACCCCCTCGGGCCGTTACCCCACCGGGGTTTACGGCGAGGTGGTGTGTCGGAATCGCACCGACTAAAACCACACGGTGTGCCACTCTGCGCCTAACATAGGAGGGATCTCTGAACAGCTGCTCTTACGACATCCAGAACTTGAAACAATCCCTATTCCAACCCGCCTGACAAGCGTGGTATAGTAGGCCAAAACCTCCTTGGTAAGGAGAGGCTTATGTCCAGCAGTGAACTGTAAAAGGCTGTTGAAGATAATATTTATAGTATCTAAAGGTTCAGGAAGAACGGATTTATTCAAACTAATCTAATATCTAAACGCTAGCACAACTTGGAAATTGAAGAAATTAAATTCTTCAAACAAAGTCTTTATTGGTTGTTTTGTAATGAACTTGTAACAGAGGATAAGCTGTATAATGTAATCATAAAAAGTTCAGTCACAGCGTAGCGTGACGGCTAGTTTCAAGGTCTGTATGCACAACGATTGCTTGAACGAATAGTTTAACTACATAAAAATTATAGACTTATTATTGCGTTAAATTGTCGTCTAATCGCAGTATTTTAAGCAGTTATAAATACAGTCGCGAAAATATATCGCTTTAAAATGGCAGAGAGAACTTTGTAGTCATCTTTAATCACGGATGATCGTTAAAAATTTCTGAGGGCGAAAATTGAAACGACATGAAAAAGTTCCTCCTCCAAGTAGGGAATCTAATTTCGAGGTAATTTTTACTGGAACCACCATATACTTCTGGCATCTGGATAAATGGATATTACTTTATTTGCACATCAGGATTTACAAGCATTATATAGTAATAAGACTAACAATTGTAACGTACAAAGTGCGGCCTTATTGCTAGAGGTCTAAATGGATTTTCTACGAAGTGTTTTTCAACCGTAAGGGCAGGATATTGGACTATTATTGCACTCAATAGGTAGTCGTTGAAAGAAAAATATACTTACGTGAAGCAATCGTTACTATGCGTTTCGATAAGGAACACATACGTAATGACCTTGGGGAGTACATTTACATCAGGTAGGTTAATAGTATGTATGGTTTAGTCAGAAGTACTCACGACTGAAGGCAATTACTATAAAAAACACCACTGCAGTGGTAATTAACCGCACACTAGACTGCTAGTGCGGCTATTTATACTCGCTATTGCTATCGCTGGCTTTTATATTACAACAATATTGCTAAGAAATGGATTTACTACAATTTCAACCCCTGCAATTTTCTTCTGATTATTTTCGGGTTTTCTACACAGTTTAACTTGTTCTGAGACTTCCCGAATGTCACAATTCGGTGTTCGTGGATCACTCCTCTAGATGCTGGTAGGAGTTACAGTAGAACGCGTGTCGGTGGGACTAGTCTAATCAAATGGAGAATTAAAAACCTCATAAGTAATAAGAAACATGCCTCTTTTATAAAAAAAAGAATATAATCTGCAAGGAAACCGTTCTTTTTTAATGTTATCTGATCGATTAACAGATACTATAACACTCATTTTTAATTAAAAATAATTATCATCATTAACTTGATATTCAAAATCAGAGAATTAAAAAAAAGACTGATACGGTTCAATTTAATCCTGCGGAATGATATCTATGGTAAGCGTTAAACTTTATAAAGATAAACTATATGATTAGATTTCAGAACCAATGACCGGGAGACAGATCATAGGAGTTAGCCACCTGTCACTTCAATACTGGTGCTGATAACAATTGGCAGGACTTTAGAGATTCACGGTACTTACACTGTTCTGTATTTTTCTGAGAAAGTTGGTTCTGGTATATGGTATATATATGCTAGGTATTACTCGAATACACATAATAAAATATTTAAGAGCTATTTTCTTCATATTTTAAATTAAACTAATTCTATGGGTATCATTTTTTGCCGTCTCTATAATTTTATCTAACGTACACACATTTTTTACTAATTTATATGAGGTTTTGTATCATATTCAGCATGTACTACTATTTTTTAAACGTAGCAATAGAAAGTATGTTAACTTTTCATCAATCATCATCAACAGCCTTTTACAATCCACTGCTGGACATAGGCCTCTCCTTAGCAAGAGGTTTTGGCCTACTATACCACGAAGGCCAAACGAGTTGGAATAGGATTTGTTTCAAGTTTTCCTTCTTTCTGTAGTGATATTTTCCTGAATATTTATTTTCCCTTAGTCGCTTTCACGACACTCAAGGGGTGAATAGGGTTGGTAACACATGTATTCTTAATCCGTCACCACACGGACGTATATTAACTATAATTGGTTATTTTTATGTCTACTCCATTAGAGTTCTATTACATCACCTCGCCGACAACATTTTAGAGATACAGGAACATAAATAAACCACGATAAACTGCTGATAAAGACATACTTTAAAGGCAAAGAAATTGAAAATTAAACTATGTGTATGACTCACAACCGCTTGCTAAATAACCACTAAGAGGCAGTCAAAGATATTTCAAGAACAAGCTGATATAAATTATAATCCTGATTTTGAGGCCAAATACAAATTAAATTGTTCTCTATACATGCCCAAAAAAAATGAAGTTGACAAGTTTGACAGTTTTGACGTTGATGACTTTTAAAAGTTTATAAAAAAAAAAGATTGCTATAATTTCAGGTTATAAAGAAAGATCCTCAGTTAACTGCATACGGATATTATTTAATGTTAGGTCTTAAATATGTTTAGATTTTTCTTAACTGCTGGTTTACAAAAGTATCTTTTTTAGTATGGTATCCCTTTTTCTCTATATCAATTTTAATTTTCAGTAATAGGCAAGGATTTATGTAAATGTTAAGAAAAAGTGAGGCTTACTTGCGGGATCGGCATCTCCTACGGTTGCTTGTTTGAAGTAGCCATACAGCTCCAACAGGTCATTGTCTGAAGGCAGAGATTTCAGATTCTTGACGTTAGCGGCGGCTTTGTCGAATTGCTGGAAAGACAACACTAGTTAGACTAATTAATTGGAGAACGATTACAAGTTACAAACCAATACACTAGCTGGAGTTAGAAATTGTATGTTAAAGATGAAACTAATTCTTTAATATACCAAAGTACTGTGTTCTTGTCTGTGTTTTCTTTTCTATTTTGTTAAACTAATTTGCTTGTAATAACTCCTGTTGTCTGAAACTAGAAGCGAAAAAGAATCTGTTTCATTTTACTTATATTTATGGCTCTAAATTTCCATGTACCTATGGATATAAATCAATAGCAAATATACGGTTATTTTCGAAGCTAAATAGACGGATATCAGGTCGTGCATTATCGTTTGACAAAAGTTGGAGTCTAAGCAAGTAAAAAAGGTGGAACGGAGTGTATAACTACAGTTTTATACGCATCAGGGCCCCCGACAAAAGGTGAAATGGAAATCATAACGAATTTGATTTAGAAACTTACTACATTCTGATTTACTAATTTCTGTTACAAAAGGTATATCATATTTTATATGCGTGTCGAAGGAGGTAAGGGACAAATTACGCAGGACAATATTACTACAAATAGAATGAAAACTTGAAACAAACAATATACCCATCTGTCTGACCGGCGTGGTATAGTAGGCCAAAACCTCCTTTCTAAGAGGCCTATGTCCAACAGGCAACTGTTAAAGACTGTTGACAATATTTTAAGCAAAAAAAAACATCTGATCAAAATTTAAAACAAGAGTAAGTTTATAAATTAAGATAAAAACAAAGATACGTACACTTATAAGATATGGCAAGACTTTTAGTTATTGCATTTAAAAGCAAATATGAATTGCGTCATCGTCATACTTATAATGTTTACATAAATATTTAGACGGTCACACGAGTTTCTTTAGAAACTAAATTCAATAGAAGACCGTAAAGGTAGACCTTAGAGGTCAAGAATGAAAAAAAGTATATTCATCATGGATTCGTAAGATAACCTTTACCTTTTTTTTTAACGTGTGGAAACCCCTCGGGCCGTTACCCCACCGGGGTTTACGGCGGGGTGGTGTGTCAGAATCGAAGATGAACTCTACCTATCTTAACATCTATTTAGTATACCTACAAATACTTGTAGGTATAATGATGATCTACTCCTAACCGATTTTGGCAACGGACACCAACCAAGTAGCGCAGCACCGACGGCTTTACGTACATTCCGGGGTTTGAGACCTGTAGAGAACTGAGACCTAGAGACCTGAGAAGTAAAACTGAATAATACCTTTTGAATTTGTAGGTATAAATACTGACAAACAAGTTTAAAAGATTATTAGGTAGGTATAAACTGTACATGACTGTATCATACATATGTATGAGTAATGTACATGTCTATACATATATCAAAATAGAAAAACCTTGTATGACTGTACATTGAATGAAAATTAATGTAAAAGAAATGTGGTGACGAAAGAAAAGTAAGAGAAAAGAAATCGGAGGTCTTTAAAATTAATTTTATGTCTGTATTTCTGTTTGAAACGGTCTCTGAAACAATTTTACAAGTGGACAGAGTACCTGTACATTATTTTAATAGTATCTTTTGTTTTTTAAAAAAAGACAACGCCCGCACTAGAAATAAATCCTGTGTCGCGGGGGACTCTACAAACATACAAGAAACGAACACAAAGAACACCCAAACTCCGAACATCAATTTGTATAATAGATCACACAAAGTGTTGTCCCATGTGGGGTTGGAATCCACAATACTCGGCGAAGTAGAGTGGCGTGGTGACCAGTGCAGTCAAAAAATATGTACATATTACAATTTGAAGATATTCCAAAAAAGTAGTTTAACGTCATATACTTCACTTCCCTCCTACCCTTCACCTCCACGGGCATTAGTGCGAGTTAAACCACATGACAAAAGTGAAAACCGCTTTTAAAAGAGCTACGTTATTGTTACTGTCTCAGATTATACACAAATTCATGACACATACTCAAAAGAAATGTTCAAAATATAATGAATAAAAGTTGACATTAGCATAATACCCTATTCATTGTATGACACGACAATAAGGACAATGTGTGTTTATAATTAATTTGAAGTAAAGTCCACAGGTCATTGTGAATGTCTTTAACAGTCTAAAGTTTACGACAAAAAGCATTATGTTTAATAAATACATTTTTGTTGTTGCATGACTGACAGTTATTTTAAATTAAGAACTGTTAAAAAAAACAAGATGGCGGGAATCATCTATTTTGGGAGTCGAATAAAAATAATCAAATGAAAAGATTTGCCAATTAGGTACATGTCATCATGAAGTTCTGCTCTCTATGCTATAGAGTCTATAGTCTATAGTATAGACTAACACACTAACCTTCTTGGGGGAATTATATTATATCAATGATCAACTTTAAATTAAATTGTAGGGTAGCTGTTTCAGGTTCAATTTTAGCTTTTGTACTCTTTAAGCGTTGTAGCGTTTTAGTACATTGTTTGTAAGTTTGAATAAATTCAACAATCTTATTATTTGTTAGCCTCCTTTCTAAGGAGAGGTCTCTGTCCAGCAGTAGATAGTGAAAGGATGTTGATGTAATGTGATATTTGTGTGTTGACTCAAATATAGTGTCAGCACTAACATTCATTCCATAAGTGTCGTAAGTGCCAACTAAGGGAGCAAACTGCACAGGACAAAACATGGCAAAGAGAAGGAAATCTTTTTTTTTATATTAACTGCCAAAACAAGTCTACTCTGCCTGATGAAAAGTATGAGCAAAATCCAAGAGTAGTGACCACCATCTTCATTGCAGACAATGCAATATGGTGACCCACTCCATGAAACACAGTAAGGTTTGTTTCTAGTTTTACTTCTCTTTGCCATACTAGTAGCAACGCATCTCTACAGTGTGGTATATTAGGTCAAAATTTCCTTTCTAGGTAGAGACCCATGTCCAGTAGTGGATTATTAAAGTCTATTGATACTGATTATGTATACATTGATCTTTGAACCTAACAAATGATATATTACCTAATTGATAAATATGATAACTGAATATAATACCGATATGGACTAATAAACTTGATTGAGTGCACAAATAACCTTGGATACCCAGTTTTGTTTGTGTTTGCTTATATATATAAGAAATAATTATTATCAAATATGTATGAACATGTAATTTTGCCAGTATTTGTCCTCTTTTCAACTAATATTATAAATGCAAGTTTATATGGATGGATGATTGTTAATCTTTCACACAAAAGCTACTAAATGGATTTAAATAATATTTCACAATATTAGAGTTTATTGTCATCATCAGTCTATCGTAGTCCACAACTGGACATAAGCCATTGTACACCACTCTGATTAGTAATATAGATAGATTCATCATATAGCTTATACACCAGAAAAACACATCGGCTACAGATAGTTGAGCTGCAAGCGAAAGCTAGGTTTTTCTGGTAACCTTTCTTACTTTTTGTTTGAAACAATTGTTAACGGGTTTTCTGAGAACTATTTGTGCCAAATTCTGGCTTTCTCACAGTAAGCATAACAGTTACTATAAGCCAAATATTAATTAAGAATAATGTGTTACATTCAAATTTCAATATTTCTATGTTTAACTTGAAATAAGACAAAAAGACAAAAATTATGACTCAATGTAAGATGCAATTAAACATGCTAAAAAACAGTTAATATGATAGACCAACAGTACAACTAGTAATATTATTGTGTATATTTATTATTAGTGTGTCTGTATCAATAAACTCGGGTACACTTCAATGTCATAGAGACTTAAGATATTACAGGTTATTATCAGACATTCTGAACTCCGAAACACTGAATCAAGGTCAAAGTAGAAGCAAAAAGGTAATGAGTCATAGAAATTTTTGTTCATTCATTGAATTTGATTAGCTGCTCAATCAAGTTCTATTTTTAAACTTTTTTTTATATTACTAGAATTTGTAAATAATGATATCTTAATAAGACATTTGAATGTCAAGAGTCTCACTGAGATCATATTTCATCATTAAAAAAAAATCGTGCACATACAGATAAGCTCTGAATATTTTGTAACATCCTTCAAAATATATGTTTTGTATTTTTTCAAACAAGGCAAAAAAGTATGATAATCATTCTAAGGTTTCAAAATGGAACTGTATTTAAAAATATTTTAATTTAGAATATACTATATTTGAATCACATAGACAACATAGAAATGTCTATAATCCAGCAATATTCTTTGAATAATATCATCAATTAACATAGAATTTTCAAAAGAAAATTTTGTTTTTCACTATGGTATTTAAGAAAAAAATTATACTCACTTCTTGGAGAGACATGATGCTTGATAATTGCTGTGGTTAACCTACAATGAAACAAATGAAAATTTAATCACAATCATTAAAAAGAAGTTGTAATATAAAGCCGCAAAGTTTTATGCCGGTAAAATATTTACACTGTTGTAACTTTAAAAAACTATCCAATATCGAGAATTATTTGATGTCTTGCTTTTTAAAGAACAGACAAAGCTTTAAACTCAAATTAAACCTTAAAAATTCAGAACACCAAACTTACTAATAAAGAGACCTGCGTGTACTCAGCACGAAAACTCTTTAGAAACTGCTTACGAAGTCACGATAACCAATGTGCGGCCACTACAAGGAAAAATTAATAAAACTAAAATGACGATTTAACTATCGTCATACATGCTAATTTACCAAATTGTCCTACTACCTATTTCGTTAAGTCCCTTTATTATACGTTAATAAAATAAGAAAGAGGAGAAAAACATAGATACCTTTTTGTAAATTGTAATTATTTTTTTTGAGTCTCTGGACTTTGACAGAAGACAGGTTAGAAAACTCGTATGAATTTTACAATTTCGTTCAGGAAGTAATTTCAATAACTTGTCTTTAAAAGTGTATTATATGTTTTAGATGTAGACATAATAAAAATTAATTAAATACGTCTAGCTTTGTCACAAGTTTTTAAAATCATTAAAAGTCTACTTCCGACGTCATTCATTGCATTATTACAGAAACAATTTGTGTATTCACTACCTGCGCCAAATTCAAATGACTTATGTCTTTTGTCATGCAGATATTTTTTATTTTAATTGCATGTTGACGTTTGAATGGACATTTGAGTATTTAGCTATTCAAATTTTATTTAGCTGAAGTGGAATATGCAAGTCATAAGAGTATTGATGGTTCTTCTACTTATAGTTTGTATGTTTATTATTTTGTATCTACCACAATTTCAATCAGATGACTATGGCAAAATGTATTATTTTTTATTAAACAAAGAAGGGTAGCTATAAAAAATCTTTTTATCTATTTAATCAGACGAACAGTGATCTTTGACACTTAAAAGCTTGCATCAACGAGGTCTTCGTTGGTTTAAGGTATTTGTCAATCTATGTTAACACTGCCTGTAGGTATAGTGAAATGAAGCTTCTTTTATAGACATTATTATACGAAACTGGATCGTACATTTGGTAAATGAAACAGAGATAAAGATTCTCTTTGTGAGATTTCACCTAGAAAAATTGTCGAACTTATGTAAATACCTAGCTTTAACTGATCCTAGAAATGAAGTGATTGAATGATGAAACGATTCCCACTAATATTTTACAGAAATCAATCTGAAATGTTTTGCTCTAGGTACCTCAATAAAATTTGTTAAAGTCCAGGAAATAGGTAAGTGTCTAAAATTTTAATGATCCATTATTCAGGAAAGAATCATAATGAACCTTTTTTAAACGATCTCATTAGCCTGATCAACTATAATTCTATAACAATATTCTTATTATAATACTATTTCAGTTTGATCTTAAACTATTCTATTGCCACTGAGAAATCTAAGTAGAGAAGTATCCAAAATGGATATACTTATTTGCCTTCTTAAAGCATTTTTAAACTAGATTTGCAATTAGATTGCTACAGGTATTACTCTGTCGTTCTGAACAACTTCACTTTTTTTTTAATTTTTTTAATAAGCGAGATTAAATGTATACGAAGGTTTAGTGACTCTACTCTGCTTGATGGAAAGCATAAACAGAATTCAAGAGTTGTTCTCACTATAATCATTACGATTGTAGACAAAGCAGTATGGCGACCCATACTATGGCGGCCTAGTGGAGATGCTTTTTTACATTACGTTTGGGGACGTAAAATACGTGACAGTCATAACGGCAGTGGCAAGGCTGACACACTTACCACGATAACTGATATCCCTGCTTCAATGGACCTCCGGCACTCGCCAACGGCAGACGAGACTCGACTGTCGCTTTAGTTTAGTCTTCTATGAGAGGCTAGTACTACCTCGATCGAGCAGGCTAAATACATAAATAAAAAGTAGATCGCTTATATTACTAAAAAAATGCGTTTTATGGTTCAGTGCATGGGCATTGTTTGAATGATTCTTGAAGTAAGAGAATTATAACCAATGATCATATTTAATTTCCATTGGTGTATTATAATAAGATTACTATACGAGATATTTTAACTTTAAATAATTTCTACGCCGGATACTTCGTTCGTATCTCAAAACTATTTAGAAAATAGCAAAAATACTAATTTTAAGTACCTTCATATAACAAAAAAAAAATTGTAAATACGAATGCTTTTCTAGATTAGACTCAGAATTCTTTTCATTCTTTAGTATTAATAAAATTATTAAAAAACTAGCTTTTGCCAGCGGCTTAGCTTGCGTTAAGAAGTATTATTATTAATTAGGTATAATTTTTGAGGCTTTACTTTTGTTTAGAGTTTGTAAAAAATTAAGGTATATAAAACTTCTTTGTACACAATATTCTTTACTTATCTGTCATTAGGCGCCAAAAGATAAAACTATCCATTAGAGAAGGAATGTTTTATTCTTAAAGAATCTTTAATTTCAGTTCAATCAGTCGAAAATCTAAGAAGATTTATATAAACTTTCATCCTATTAAAATCCTTTCTTAGGGGATGCGTACGTCATAGTATCTACCTGCGTGCCAAATTTCAGCGCAATCCGTCCAGTGATTTGGGCTGTGCGTTGATAGATCACTATGTCAGTCAGTCACCTTTAAGTTATATATATTTAGATGATAAAAACATAATGGCACGCCAAAAAAAACATACAACGTATTAGTTTTTACATTTATTTTTTCTTATCATAAATAGTGAATCAATATAAAAATAAAATATATCCTAAGACGTATTATTATTATTATATTATTATTTACTGATATTTAGATTTCAGTTGCTCGGCCAGATCGATGTACTGTTGCTTGGCGTCACTTTGGGAAATTCCCTTGCGGCCTGACCACGCCTTGAATTTGGCCTTCTCTACAATGCCGCTGGGCTCAGCTGTAAATGGAACAAGAAATAACATATTAATTATCATGTTTTCACAGAAAATCTGATCAGTAACATAGATGAATATTTAAAAAGGATCAAATCTATATAAGTATTATAAAAAAAGGATTTCGTCACTTCGATAATTTAGGTCCAAATTCATCTACATTGTCTATGATGTCATATTATTTCTTAAAATATAGTTGTTAATTTAGTGATTCATAAGGCTGGATTTTGAACGATGAAATAGTTGCATATATAAGTAAGGTACTTAAGTACTCGCCACGTGTACCTCTCACGGTCCCCATTTTAGTCCCACCACTGTGCCCCTGTACCCCGCAGGTGAAGGGATCAATTAAGTGCTTTATATGTAATATAATAGATAACATAATATAATAAATTACCAATGTTAACGTCTCCGAAAACGGCTTGCTTGTACAAGGAGTACAGGGCGAGGTTCTCGTCATTGCTAGGGGTGGTCTTCCAGTTCCTTACGCTGGTGGCAACTTGGGTGAATTGCTGAAAAAATGAAAAGACGAAATATAAATGAAATGAAAATGTTTGACTGAGGTACGATTAAACAGGTTTGCTCTACGTGTATGTGACTGCCTCGATGACGTAACGGTAGTGAAAGCAAGTGCTGTGCTTGAGGTCTCGGATGCAATGCCCGGGTCGGATCAAATGTTTGTATGATCTGCAAATATTTGTCTTGGAGTTTGGGTGTTTGCCATGTATAATATGTATGTATATACAAAATAAAGAAGTAAATAAGTATTCTATCAGTCAGTCTAGTTATTATAGTACAAGTTTTGCTTAGTTTGAAAATAGATGGCGTCGTGTGTTAAATGCCTGACTAATTCTGGCTTCGAAGGTTTTTAACGGCCAAAGTTATATTCAATAAGACCGTGCAGCACCTGACAGACATAAGAGGGCGCTTTAACCTTCGGCAAAAGTCACCCCCTTTTATCTGGGGATATTCCCTAGGATATCATCTAAGTTTGATTGTGTCAGACTCGACTCAACTAAAAACCACATCAGTAGTCGGCGAACCAGTTGTACCCTAGAAAGAAAATCCTTGGTACGGACAAGTCTGCTCTGGGATCCCCTACGTATGTTATACATAGGATAAGTAAACCCCTTAATCTTTTAGAAAAATCGTGTTAATACCGATTAATGTAATCGCGTATCATAAAACTGAAAAACTGAAAAGTTCCACAGTGATATCTTACGTCGCATTCTGATAACGGTTAAATTCAAGATTACCAAGTTAAACAATTATCTTGCTTTGTACAATCGTAATGGCTGTGATAAAAGTTATCCGAGTTTTTAATCTATATTTATCAGTAAGTACTTATAACTAAGAATGATATAATTTGTTTTCGAGGTAATATTTTACCGATACCGATTAGAGATAGGTACTAGAATTGCAAAAACCATCGAATTTAATGCAATGTTTAATACGTGAAAGAACTATTTGTACAGTCAGCATCATAAATTAGGATGCATTATAAGTGTTGAAATAGAACCTTCCATGGTACGGTGTTGATGTTTTAATAATAGTCCGAGTATCTAAATTATAGTTTCATCATTATCATCAATAGTTTTTAATATTCCTCTCCTAAGAAAGGAGGTTTTGGCCTACTATATCACGCTGGCCAGACAGATTGGTGTAGGGTTTATTTCATGATCAGGATGTTGTAATAGCAGCTGTTCCCGGCTCCCTCCTATGTCAGGCGCAGAGTGGCATACCGTGTGGTTTTAGTCGGTCCGATCCCGACACACCACCCCACCGTAAACCTCGATGGGGTGACGGCCCGAGGGGGTTTCCAAACGTTAAAAAAAAAAAAAATAGGGATTGTACATGTAGAAATAGAAATAAATTTCACTTTCCCATTGTGTTACATATTTTTTATTGTTTTAGGGAGTTTGTTACGTATGACAGTTTGGTCATTTTTATATTATTGGCTTTTGAATGTAGCGTATCTTAATTTTTGGCGATATAGATATTTTAATGTATTTGAAAACAAAAGATTGGAAACAATCCAAGATTGTGGAAATATGACTAACATCTGACTCATCATTTGGACATCTTATCTGCTTCTCTGTTCTGATGCTGACTGTATCTATTATGCAGTGATCTAAATGTAACAAGATCCAAATTCATCCTTAGAATTACGTACTAGTGTTGGCTAAAGTTACTAATTGTCTGAATTAGACGAAGAATATAGTGACAATCGACTAGCTTGCTAAGCTCGTACCAAAATTAGCTGATGATAAAGCTTTTATATTGTTACTTATAAGAAAAACGAAAAAATCTAACCCATCGATGACTAACTTAAGTATTTTAAAAAAATAAAGTGATAATAATGACGTACTCCTAGCCGATTACGGTCACAGCGGCTAGTTTCAACAGATACCAGCCATCGACGTAGGAGATATTACAGTGCCTAAGTGCGTGAACACAAGTGCACTCTCTGTTCCCTCACTCTCATAATC
The DNA here is from genome assembly GCA_949316085.1 of Hypercompe scribonia. Taxonomy (NCBI): domain Eukaryota; kingdom Metazoa; phylum Arthropoda; class Insecta; order Lepidoptera; family Erebidae; genus Hypercompe; species Hypercompe scribonia. The sequence continues at coordinate 3,493,012 of OX438972.1, read as the reverse complement.
CGATGTAATTGTTATAAGACACGACCGGAAAGAAAACAGGCGCAGAGCCGACGGCTTTACGTGCACTCAGAGGTACAAAGGTTAAGACCCCAACTTTCAAATTCTGTAACCAGAAAAACTCAATAAATCTTTTTGACCCGACCCAGGAATCGAACCCGAGACCTCTTGATCGGCAGTCGCATACGCTAAGCGCTACACCAACGTGGCAGTATAAAAAATAAACTACGAGTATACTTACATCGTCCAGAGACATTGTTTATTTCTTTGAGATCTGTAACAATAAAGCAATAATAATTTAGTTAATAATCTGTTTGGTATAGGTAAATAAAAAAGGCCTTAGATGTTAACTAGATAACCTAAAGTAACTCAAGTAACGATTGACTCTTTGAGAGCCATGGCCCCTTTACTATACTAAGGCTAGTTGTCCAATCAATCTTTAGAGCGGGTAGTTTTCGAAAAGACTGTTATTCAGACAGCCACAATACATACGAGTATATGTATTAATATCTAGCTACACCTGCGACTTCGTCCGCGTGGCATTTTTTTATAATTACAAAGTTCTAAAATGTAAGTAGCCTAAGTTTTTAGCTATCTGTCAGTGAAAGTCCCGTCAAATCGGTCCAGCCGTTCCAGAGATTAGCGGGAACAAACAGACAGACAAATAAAAACGATAAAAAATGTTATTTTGGTGTATGTATCGTATGTATATTCAAATGTATGTAGTAAAAAGCGGTTATTTCAATATTACAAACACTCCAATTTTATTTATATGTATAGATAATTGGGTATTAAGGGTTAGGTAAATGAAAAGAAGTACCACAGAAGATAAGACAAGTGTTTGCTTATAACAAGGAGACTGTTATTATTACGTAGCAATACATTCGCCTTTCTCTAATCTAACGTCGAGTGTAAATGAGAGAATTTATAAAAAATAATAATAATTTAATAGGTAACTGGTTATCATAAAGTTACAATGGTTCTTTCTGTTAAACTGATCTATGCGGCATTCATTTTCAAAATGGAACCGTGTTCGCAATCATAGAGAAATTCAAAAGTAAGAACTATAGTCGTTCTAGTCTAGTGCACGCCTTAAAGAGTATGCACGCGTGCATTCCCCGGGTTCAATGACAGCTATCAGCGGAAACTAGAGCCGGTGTGTATTTTGCATCGTTCGTTGACTATCTGCAGTAGCAAGCGATGTGAACTATGAAGGGGAATTCCGGTTAATATAAGATTAATCTTCCCCTTTAAAGGGGGAAACTTTGTCGACCATATTTTTTACAACTACTGAATATTAATATAGGTATAGGTAAGTTATACGACGAAATACGGGTAGGTAGATATACATGAAAAACATACTAACATTGTTTTTAATAGCTCTCTTAGTACGAGTTTTAATTTAAAGTCAGTACTCTACGTACTAACGTACTCTTTTTAAACCTTTCATATAAGCTAAGTACATATAATTATTAAATAGCTTGTACGTTCCTACGTCCATAGACACCGGGAGGGAGGTGCAAAGAGGCACAGTAGGAATCCCCTGGCAGAAAAGAAAATACAAAGAAGAACACATACTTTTGATCTATTCCATAAAATCGATTTCATAGCTAAAGTACTAGTATAATTCTATATTTTATATTACTAATAGTATGTGTGGGTGTAGATGCACCCGCCTGAAAACAATTCTGGCGCCAGCTATGCCTACGTCACTAATTACAATGTACAATTGAGAACAATATTTTTACGTAGCATAAAACAAATTCGTTTCACGCATCTGTGTGCATTCTATTAGCTTCTTCTAAACGACTTTGCCGCGGTTTTTACTGTCAATATGATCATTGTCAAGGATTCTTTATCAATGTTACAGAATCCCTACTCTTTTGCTTTCCAGCACCAACAACAGCGTCAGATGATGCAACAAGTATATTCAAGTTTAAGGACCAAACGGTAAGAATAACCACCCAAACAAAAAATAATTTTTCAATTGGTTCATAATGTTTATCTATAGAGTACGGCTAACAAACATAAACAAATAACCGGGTTTCTGAACTTACAACAATGAGGATAATTTAACTGACCTTAATAAATTTAAGGATATCATAGCGTAACAAGGACGCAAAAAGTACAATCGAATTGAGAATCTCCTCTTTTGTGTTTTTGAAGTAGGTTAAAAACAGCATAATTTTGTCTATGTTAGATTAGCCTAGTTTTAAAGAAAAAATCTCAAAATGTGTTTACTTGGCATAATAAACAAGGAATAGACAAAATGTTTGTCTTTACATACAGAAGACCATGTTCAAAATCGAATTTTAGAACAACACTAAAAAAAATAAGTTAATAAAAAAAGGAAGCATCTGTTACTATTTCAAAGTTTAGGATACACAAAATACACAAAAATTAGCAATATCTGACAAATTTGACATCTATCAACAAATTCTATGTGACACAGTTCAAATTGTGTTTCCTTGAAAAACGAAGTACTTTTTTCTTCGAGTCACCATAAAAAGAAACAAAGTAATCTTCCGGTTATTGGTTAGTTACGAGTATTTGTCTATTTGTATTCCACGTTTTCTAAGCCACATTTCAATAGTTAAATAACCCACCATAAAGAAAGGCAACGTAAAATTATAAAGGACTTACCACTGGTTAGAGAAGCTAGGCCGAGATCGCAATGGATACTGAACGATTTGTCACAATGTCCTAAAGTTAAATTCCCACCCGTTTATGATACGCAGCCCTGATAATGTTACATAAGTAAAAAAATTGCTTTGTTGATATGATAAGAGATATGCAATTTTATCGGCCATAAAAGTACAGTGAGGTAGGTACACACTATTGATGTGTGTCATTTCGAACCCCTTTGGAAAATTAGGTTATACCATAAATTATTTTTTTATAAACGTCAATTATCGCTGACGAAGTTGTTGTCATTTTGTAATGTAAATTTTTAAAAAGCTGCAGTGGCATGTAGAATCCATGTTGATCTTTATAATAATGAAAAAGTATACAGAAGACATCCCTTCTTCCTCTTCTTGTCAGTAGCAAGATTTCGACTGCTGCCCATAGACTGTTCCCTAACGTTTGCCATAGCAACCAGTCCTATATAGACTTCAGTTAAGAATCACACAACTCAATTACAATATTTTCAAATAATAGATATGTTAACTACATTTACAAATGTGAAACCTTTAACAGATGGATTGATTTTAATGCAGTTTTAAGTATTGTTATACTGATAATCACCGTAAACAGGTGAAATTTGAATAACGTATGAATACATTAGGATATACTTTATTGTACACCAATTACAATAATTATAGTTGAATATTTCTTCCAGCCAGAAATCTCTTCTAGGCAACATTTAGATGGACAGATCGACAGGAGAAAAATTAATATTAATAACTTTATACTGCAGTGAGTTTTGTGAGTTCAAGCCCCACTCAGGACAACACTTTGTGTGAGCAACAAATTGTTCTGAATCTGGGTATCTTTGTGTCCATTTCTTATGTGCTTGTATAGTTTGTTGCGACACAGGATATATTCCCAATGCGGGTGTTGTCTTTAAAAGACATCTAATGAATACTGGCAAGGAGTTTTATAATCAGACAACCTGTACCGTAAAAGATCTGTCAGAGAATATGGTAGTGTGGCTAAGTACAAATTCCGACGACCTTAATTATGTTGGACGTATGTCACTGAGAAACACTAAACGTTTCTTTATGTATGGTGAGGTAAATAGATTAAATAAGATACTATAAAGTATAAAAAGAATATGTGAATTCCGTCGAAGTCGAATTGAGAGCCACTTGAACATTTTGCGGCATTCCGTCGCATGCTCATATTTGCGTAAACCAAATACAAATATCATGCAGAATTTTTGAAGGCAATCATGTTTATCAAACTGCTCCTTAGTGACATCGAGTTAATTGACATCTATCTAATCGAGTATAGGAAGGAGCAGGTAACCACGGGTAGAAAGTAGAAAGCAGTTAGTAGAAACTTACTGCACGTAATTGGAGGCTCAAGACAACGCAAGTTCCAATCGGGAGTACAACGCCAATAAATTTTATGTCAGATAATTAAGACCCGTCGATTTTATAGTATATTCTGGAACTGTCGACAACAACGACTTTGGTCTTTGATGGATTAACAATTAGACTATACTGACTGCTCCGTTTATAGATATGTGCAGAATCTGAATTCGTGATGGCAAAAGCTTCCGACAATTTGTTTAATAGTGCTCGTGTGTAGACTTGAAAAAAATGTCTGTAAAGGTTGTAAGATGTGGGTAATGTCTTAGGAATAGAGTGTATAAAATAACAAAAGTAAAGGAGATAAAACACAACCCTGTGGTACTCCAGTAGACGTATTACACCACTAGGAAAAGAATTCCTCAATGCATACACGCTGCCTTTGCTCTAACAGGTCTCTAAAACAAATCCAATCATCGTTGAAGAAATGTAAGTAATAAGTAAAATGCCCCGCAAGATGTCGAAGTCTACCGTATTAAGCGCATTGCTGAAGTCCAGTAGGGAGTGTATTGTAAGTTTACCGTACTCCAATATCTAGCTTGACATCTTCAGTGACATTGCCCAGTAACTTGTACGGAAACCCGATTGTTAGGGATTGAGAAGATGATTCTTCATTAGGTAAGAAATGTTAGAGAATTACGACTAATGCAGTCACTTTCAACAGCATTGGAAGCTATGAACATTATATGCTTCTTATCACCACAAGCCGTTATATAATGACAAAAAAACGGAGAAAAGACAGGAGTTGGAAGGGAGAAACAATATTGTGAGGTATTTAATGGCAATGGCAATGGCAACTGTGAATTTCCAACTTTAACTGTTCTGAAAAGTCGCCACATCTTCACTGGATCTCCGTTCGCAATCAAATTGCGAATGTTTTGGCGTTATTCACTCTTAGTGATTGCTGTTGGGCGAGTTTTGAACCTGCTTCTGGCTATTGACTTTTATTTCAAAGTATATACATATTATATTGAGGAACATTCAATTCAAGTAACTTATAATATTGGATAGAAATCACTGCCTTAGTAATGATATATCAGTACCTAAAATAGATACCGATAAAAAGTTATAGATGACTTTAATATCGATACTAAGTTTGATTACAATTTTGATCAAAGCCGGTGTGGTAACGAACTAGCTGCTGGGGGAAAATTGTAAACACTTGAATGATTAGATTGTTTCTAACAGAAGACTAAATGTCTAATTGAAGAATAACAGTGCTGTTATAATTTTTATTTAACTGGATAAGTTGCCAGACTTGAAAACACTTACATCCTTGTAATACAAACATACATACAAATGTACATATGCATGTTCATTCACACCCATAGCACCAAAAAAGCAAGCAGAGGCGTATACTTTGAGTCCTACTGTCATAATAAGCTAAAAACCTACTATCAACAAACAAGTATTCTAAAGATGTACTTCTAGCCGATTTTGGCCACGGCGCCCAGTCTCCACGAAGACCAACCAACTGCCCAGAAGATCTTATAATGTACAAGTGTGTGCGTAAACACAGGTGCACTCTCTTCTCTTGTTTTTAAAATCCAATGGGACGGCTATCCGACACGCCCAGGGAGGGATGATCACGCGCAGGACCGACGGTTTTGCGTGCTCCCAGAGGCACGGGAGCTAGGGTCCCAATTTTCAAATTCCGGGCTGTTATTTAGCATAGAAATACTCAATAACACTTTTTGGTCCGACCTGGCAATGGAATTTGCTGGATCAATAACGCAGTCCTAATACTTTGGGAATTAGGTGAGATAATTAGAAGTACATTACTAAGAAAGGTAAATAACAACGAAAGAAAAATAGCATCAGGCTATTGCTTATACAGATGGTATAAGGTGTAAATAATAACTTGAGCAGATCTTGGTGATATATCTCTTACTTAAATTGGTTATTGAAAAACCCAGAAACTAAAATCTGAATAAAAATAAATTAAATTCATCACCTCGACAGGCGTATAGGTTACTGCCATGCTTGAAAAGATAACTCACAAATCGACTTTTTCACAAGTGAAGCCGCACACAAGAGCTAGATTGAGTAAGATTTGCACTAAATCATTGAAACCCTTAACAGTATGTCTAATACCTACATAATCATTATCAGTTACAGCCCGCCAGTTATCGCAAACATTTTATCTTTTCACTGATAAATACGTATTTGTACAAAAATAACTGACCCCCGATTACGTGGAAAGGACGCTGGTATAGTAGGCCAAAACCTCCTTTCTACAGAAAGATCTATGTCCAGCAATGAAGTTAAAACCTGTTGATATGTTGATGATGACGTTGTTTTATGCTTCAGCTTATTGCCGTCCACTGCTGAACGAAGGCCTCTCTCAAAGAGCGCCAAGTATCTCGGTTCCAGTTCTTTGTGGAATTGTTTCATTTAAATTTCTATCAACCAGAGAAACATTCACTATCACACATTCCATCGTAGGCTGAGCAACTTTAAATTAGTGGACCAGTCCAATGATCAGTGACCACATATCATTACGGATAGGACACACTGGCCAAAAGCCTTCGTTTTTCGTTATTGCAGAAACGATGACTCGAAGATATGACGAAGCTTGCCATATACTGAACAGCCCAGACTATATATTCTATCGACCTCCCGATCGATGTTGTACCGGCTAAATTGAATCAATATTTATCCCAAGTCCTACTACCTAATAGGACATGCAGGTATTCTGTCAGAATGACTACGTCATCCAAGTGTGTGACATACTGAACGTTGACCATTCCTCATCCGTTCCAATCAAGCGTCTTGAAGAGGTCTGCCAACGTATTAGTTAACAGTTTCGGAGAAATAACGCCTCCTTGTCTAACCCCACGATGCAATTGAATTAGTCTTGTGTTCTGTTCTTGTGCTTGGATCGATCGATTTGGAAAATATTGAACCGCTGACAGTGACCAAACTGGACAAAATTATCGTCATGTACTTATTTTCTGAACGTAAAGCTAGGCAATCTTATTATGGCGTTTGAAACCTATGTCTTTTCTTTTCAGTCACTTACCTAGAAGATTGAGGAATATAAATAATATGATTATAGGTCAGAGTCGCATTGGATGTGGTTGGGGAATTTGCGGAATTGATTGTTACCGCATAGACTAAACCTTTTACTTGTTATAAGTGCTAATAAAAGAAAATTAATAAAATATAATAAATAATTTCAAAGATAAGATTTACTAAGCCGAACGTAATATAGAAAGACATATAAGTCTGCTATTTATCAATCTTACCTTAAGCCAGTAAAACCTGATAGTGGTAACAATAGCCAAGCGCCATTAATAACCGTAAAAATTAAGTCTGTTAAAGTGTCACTGCATAGCATATTTCGAATAAGATATTAGCTTGGGATAAAAAGTACTTATACTTCTAAAAGTTATATTAATACGGTGTTATACGAAGTTACGTCGTCACGTTCCTGTGCGCTTCTGCATATTTTAGAAGAGAAAATCGAATAGTCATCGAGAAAACATAATTTTAAAGATTTGTAATGTGATGTCGTTAAAATTCAAGCAACGCTAACAATTTTCATAATTTCCTTCTTTTATTTGTGCGGATATCCCCCCGGATACCATCCGGTTATGTCGGATTCGAATTGACCAAAAACTGCACGTCATCTCAGGTATTAGTAGCCTGAGAACCAGATATACTCCAGACAGACAATCTTGTAAATAGTCCACTCCAGTGTGGCAGGTACTATCAACCGAGCCTGCTTCTACTAAGGTGTGCTTATGAAGGAGATCGTTTTATGATTTCCGGCGCTCAAATCGCCTGAGTTACTTGGCACACCCGCGGGCCTGGTGAACCCGGAGAGTTCTAAACCTATCCCAGCTATCTCCTATCTATCTTCTTCGCAAGGATAACTTGCTCACAGAAAGAGACAGCGGAGTCCCATACGCTCTCGCTTCGTATCATGGCCGCAATCATGTTCCAGAACGAGAAAATTCCCACTCCGATGGCTGTCATGAGGTCACACCTTGTTCTAGCTAAGCTGGAGATTCTACCAGTGTGTGGAGTGCCGTGCCCACGGTCCGGCTATCGCAGTGGTGGGACTCGGGCATTGGCTCCTTACGGATCAGACACAAGTGATGTTTGAAACGTCGCTCACTTTCTCCTAAACAGTAACTAAATGTGTCTAGAATAGCCTTTTTAAAGAGTTCATTAGTTCATTCCAATCTAATCTCCAGCTCTCGGAAAAGTATGTTACATTCTCTTTGTAATCATAATTATTTAAAGCAATAAAAATGAAAAGAATTGAATATATTTGCTGCCAAGCTCTTTCCATACCTCCTACGCTTATTTCATGTACTACACGATAGCCTTTTTTCTTTTTTTTTGCTTTCGTGTCATTATTACAAAACTATAATCCTTCAAATGGTTTCTAAAGTAACCTTAAAATATCCAAAGCGTGCTTGATTTAAACAATTAAAACAACGTATGAAAAAATATAGCAAAAGAACATGATCACCGAAAAATATTAAGCTTTAAAATAGTTCTACGAAATGTGTGTGCATGTTACTTTCCAGTTCTAATAAACCACTTAAGTATAAATGATAAAATTGACGAACACTTATTTGCAAATTTTGATAGCGATTATCATAAATCTTGCAGTATAGATAACACTCGTATCGTGCAAAAATAGGTCGCGATTTCTATAACACCTGTTTGTAGCAGGATAAAGCCAAACCCCTATATGTTTATTTGCCAATGCAAACATACTTATCTAGGTACTGGGTTACCCCCTTATCTACTTAACAGAAATTTTCCACTAGAGGTTCGACACACCTTAGCTACTTAGGAGTGACAGTTGAATCGTATGCACCGTATCTTTGTGTTGCAAAATTCGCGTACCTCTTATCTGATAACTTAACTTGACCTAACTATGGATGAGTGTCGAAAGAAAGGGCTTATAATGGTAACGTACTCAAGAATTAATATTATCTTATACGCAAAACGTAAATTCATTTAGCGTATAAGTTTTTTAAACAGTTTTAAATTAGATTTTTCACCAAAAAGTTCGAACTACACTATATTAGTGCGAATATTTGGACTTGAAGAACCATCTTCTCAGAAGAATTCAGTCACCTAGCCTAGTTAACTTCTTTACCCTTTCTAAATGCCTGTAGCTAGAAAGCAGTCAAACATCAACATATTTTTTTTTGTACGTGTAGAAAGCTTGTACTTGCAAATGGATGGTGTATTGGTATCGAGCAGACTATAACCACACGGTGTGTCATTCATGCACCATAAACAGGAAGAATTTTATTAAGACACCCAGATCCATTCCAACGTCTGATGGCAATAGCACGATCATCTTTCTATAAAAACTTTCATTTAGGCAACGTCCAGGTAAAACAATCGTGTATCGAAACTAAACACGTTTATGAAGGAAGATTGCGCTCAAACCAAATAAAGAGAAGAGAAAAAGATGATAATCACAATAGAACCTGAACAGAGGTAAAGTTAGGGATTAATGATGATGGCGACTGTGTCAACAGTGTGCATAAACGTATTTTGGAGATAATGGTGATTACTATTTACCATATCATTACTTTCTATTCACACGACTGAGTACACGTTTACATTAGGTACCTACTAAATCAAATTAGGTTGACACGGCCGTTGAACAATTGGTTGTAATCATGATGACTAAGACTGATATTTCAGTCTTTTATTAATTACGTGGCTACACTTTAATGGCTGTTTAATCGTAGTAGGTAAGTTATAATACGTTCCGCAGAAACGTATCTATTTCCTTGTCTATGTTTGCCGTATCTATTTATTTTTATTGATCAGATAATGAAAAGATATTAAAAAAATCCTTTATAAAGGATGGGATTGAAGTAGGTAACGACTCATCAACAGCGTTTAATAGTCCACAGCTGGACATGGACCTCTTTTTAGAAAGAAGGTTTTAGTCTTCCATACCACGCTGGCCAAACGGGTCGGTGTTGGGTTTATGTCCAGTTTTTCTTTTCTGCACAGTGCTGTTGTTCCTCGTTTTTCACTCCTTTTGGCGGCTCATACATACATACGACGACCACGGAATGAATAGGAGAGATGTATTTACCCTGTATTTTTTATCCAGATGAACAAAGTAACTAGCGATTTTATTTGCTAAAAAATATGTATACTCCTTCCTAGCCAGACACGTAATATTGACATTCTTTAGCAAAACATTGACAATGAATAACTAATATTTTAACGCGTTATTTCCATGTGTAGTTAAGATGGCGGGTTCTGGTGCTATTATCGTAAACAAAGGGCGCTATTTCAATATAATCATGAGAACCAGGTTCCACGAAAAACGTACAATGTCTACATATGTATGATGATAAATTAGCATAATATGAAGTCATGATAAATACAGTGCATTGTCAATAAGATTTTCACACTTACGAGTTGGTTAACGCAAGGGCAAACTTGTAGAGGCGTACTAAGAATTCTTACAGTGATTCAGTGTAGGTTATTATATATACATAATCAGTAGGTATTGCATACGTAAGTAGTATTTTTCTACTTACACATAACTCGTGGAATTAAAAAAAAAGCGAATTAAAATTTACAATAAGTTCTTAAGAGAATAAATTTTCAAAATTAAACTAGTATGCTAGCTAACTTGGTATAGTAGACCAAAACCTCCTTTCTAAGGAGAGGCCTATACTCATCAGTGGACTGGTTAACGCTGTTGATGATGATATTATCATCATCATCATGATGTTGACGAAGGAAATAAAATTAAACCAAAAACACGTGAAAAATAAGTACCAAATACTACAATGACAGGCCTGCAGGGTGGCAGTTATCGTGATATCTGTGTGAGCCTTACACTGCCACGATGACTGTCATGCCTTTTAAGACCTCAATCGGGGTGTGAAAAAAAATCGGCCGCCAAAGTGGGTGATTGAGTGCATTTGCAATGAATATTGACCACGACTTTTGCATTCTATTCATGCTTTCAATCAGGCAGAGTAGAGTCACTTTGGCAGGTTCTTAATTTTAAAAAAAAGCATAGATTCAATATCACATTATGTCTATGTAAAAAAATTAAGGTTTAAACACCTTCTCGCCAAGGGCACACATCAAATAGGGATCAATGTCATGTTGTTTATATAATTCATTCAAATTTCTAACGCATCAACTACTGTACGAGTATATCATTTGTTTTAGCTTGAGGAATGTGAAGAGGGCGGTTAGTACGAAGTGGCTTTTTGTATATTTTTGTATTGGTACCGTAATAGGGAATATGCATGTATTTTTTTTATTTTTAAAAATGTATTTACTAGATATTACAATACCAAAAATAAATATAATACATTCAAAATATAAACCAAGAAGTTAAAGAAAACTAAAATCACTATAATTTTCGGACGCGGCCATTTTGGCGAGTTTATTATGTGACGACGGACTATACTCATGTCAACAACAAAGTATTTGGTTGGTAATCAACTTATTACCATGGAATAGTAAGGAAATATAATGAAAAGTAATTATATATTATAATAGTTATGAAGATAATTTTAACATTAGTAATAATATTGAAAAGTAATAGAATACAGATAGCAATATTTTTTGTTTACAATATTCGAAGAAAATATGCTTTGCGAAAAAATTCGAGGGTCAAATGTCAAATTTTGTTCCACCAATAGCGTTGCGTTTTAACAATTTACGAGGGAATTTGAAAAACGAAACACTATTTGATTATTAAATTTCACTAATAAATTGTAAAAAATAGTTACATTGATATGTTTTTTTAGTAGAAATGTTTACAAATAAAAATATTTTGGAGTCTCGTGAATATAGCCTATTGTGATATATACTGTAAATGACACCTCACATAGGTGTAATATAGTACTTTAATGGTTTTTGCTTCCGTAAAGATTCTAACTTCACGCATTTAAAACCAAGCGATTTAGATGCCTTTTTAACGATTCCGTTATTGTAGGTACGTGTCAAAAAGCGTCTAGAATCATGGTACACTCCCAGGTCTCGGATGGTGCTATTTTTTTAAAGAGATCCCCCAAGTATAGAATATTGTAATGTAAGAATAAGTATAAAATGTTGATATGTGTGTATTGATATATTATATGATAAATGTGCACCACAAACTACATATTATATCAATCATATATCATATCGACAGTCTTTTACAGTCCACTACTGGACATAGACCTCTCCTTGGCAAAGAGGTTTTGGCCTATTACACCACGCTGGCCAAACGGTTCTCTGTTTCAAATTTTCCTTCCCTTTGTAATGATATTTACCTGAATAGTTTGTTCCCTTAGTCGCCTCTTACGACACCCACGGGATGAATAAGGGTGGTAACACTATGTATTACTAATCCGTCACCATACGGAGCATTATGAGTATAAACTACATGTTACTATATGGTATAGTCCATCTAAAAGATGCCTGAAAGAGATCGCAGACTGCCACAAGGCCACCCGTTGCAACATTGTTTTTTTTTGTTTGTATTCTATATTGTATGTTACCTAGATTTGGTGTACCTAAAAAGTACCTATTTATCGATCTATACCTAGAGAAGTCTACATAATGATAAAAGTTTTTTTTTGTGAGTAGCAGGTCCATAGGAGAAGGTGGTTTCTTACTGCCCGTTGACCTAACGCTACCGCTATATAACCTATCACTTGCCGCTTTATACCATACAAAAAAAAACAAAATCCTAAAAGCATTGCATTAACATTATTAACAGCATTAACAGGACTTTACATTACTAGGACTTCTGCTCAGAGGTATGTGACTCAGAGGCATGTGATGATCTTACTAAAAACCACCCTAACAGACATATTAAATGCTTTAAAATTATTTTAATGGTCATATTAAACATTTCAACATAATCCGTTCGGAAACCAAACAAGTTAAATAAAACTTGTATTAAAGAGAGTGTGAAATAACCGCTCTAGTTACCAACAAGAATAGAACAGTGTTAGTACTCGAGTACTAAAGTTTAATCATTGCTATCAACAGTGTTAATATCCTAGTTCGTCTTCAATAGCGACAATCCTATCCATATGTTTATCATCAGTATTAACTTAAGTTTAGATAATCGTTTATTTTAACTGTATTAAAACCTAAAAAGTTCTGGCTTCTAAGTAATAACTAGTTGGAGTTACAAATATACTTCTAGAGTTTATTTCATTCAAGTCGCTTTCGATGACAGTTGCGTTTGATGTGTAATTGGCCTGCACTAAAATATTCACGAATCACAACGCCGAACGCTCTCTTCGTTGAATATAAAGTAGACTTACATTAGGTCTGTTGGGCCCTCAAGCTCTGGGCTGTTTCACTCTGCATTTTGCCACACTCTTTAATTCATCCGTATATGAAAGAAAGTAAAATAGCCCCTTTATTAAAAAGTGGGTACATCGGGGATAAAATCACAAAAATAAAATGTTTTTGAGCATATGTGTTTTTAATTTTATTTATTTATAATTTATAGAATTGAAATATCGCTGTTTTTTATGTAACCGCAAAAAGTAGAAAAAGATTCTCAATTCCATTATATTTTCGATTGCATTTTTGTCAAGAAATTCCACAGATTTCAGAAGAACAAGAGGAAACGTATCAACTTACACTTGATTACACTTGATATACGTATCAATCAATCGACCTACCACCGTCCAATGCTGAACGAGGAAGAGGAGCACCAACTCTCTGGTATATATAACATCTTCTTATTCAGTCGGTAATTGTTTTCAAGTACTTTTTTTCTAACTACAAAAATTAAATATATTATAGTTAATACTAAACATATCATGTAATATAACAGTAACCTCTATGCACCTACCTTCCTAGATTTCTACGTCACATTTTTTATGTTCACAGGGTTTAAAATTCCTTCTGATCTCCTGCTCCCTGGGTATACAGGAGCCAGGTGTATGTGGTGATACAAGAGATATAAGTCACCCTGTAGGCCGGCCCTACTTCGAGAGGACCCAAACCATATAATTTCCCATCCTCCGCAAATCGACGCTACTCCTGCTCTCAATTCGGGCGTGGCGGTAGATTTCTCCACCACCTAAAGGTTGGCTGGCAGAGAATGACTAGGGCATTAAGTCCACCGTCCACTCATGTATATCATGAGAGGATAAAATTGTAAATAAAAAAATAAATAAGTTGCCAAGTTTCCATTTAATATAATACTGTGTATTCTAGAATGTTCTCCCAAACTTCTAAATCGATAAAAATAAAATTATCACCAGTTTCAATTAAGTTTTTTTTGCACTCCACATTTCAGTCGTGGTTTTCTCGAAATTGATTGACAGATTAATCACATTTTAAAAAAATGGAACCACCTTCAAGTACTAATAAAGCGAATTATAAATTAAAAACAATTTCAAATATAATCTTATACCTATCTTATTTATGCCTATTCTCTCAAACTAAGTTGGAATTGGCTTCACGTCCACTACGATATGGCTGAACTTAGGTTATTTACTTGGATCTACTGCCATTAGACTTCCACAACCAAGTACTAAGTGACATCGAAGTTCCATAGAAAAGTTTTTTAAGGCTCGTACTACCTGTAATGATTGTTCATATGGCAACCAGGATTAACATCTTGACGTGCTCCCTTAGAATAGCTAACCACCCTTAGATTAACTTGGTTGTTTGCAATGTGTTAACCTCCTCGGTAACCACTTGACTAAGAAACTTTTCAAAAGGGCCTCGAATATACTCGTACGCTCTTGCAAATCAAAATGAATTTTTCAAATGGCTTTTGAAATTAAAGAGTTTTGAGGTGCCAACATCGAAAATAATTGCATCATAAACATTTTTTTCAAAAAGTTTTACAATTTCATTTATTACTTCATCGTACATCTCCTAACAAATACCTTGAAAGAATAAAACAGGTCAACTACATGATTTATTTGTTGAAAAAGTTATCTTCTAACTCCTAAAAGTTAAGGACCCTTCCCTCATTAGATCAGCAACATGAGATGAACGTACTGAGATACCTGTATACTGTGTATAGCTGGAGAAACAAGCTAAACACGATGTCCCTCGTACCTTCGATTTCTCTCGGATCTCATCATTAGGTCCTGACTAGGCGGTAATGAGATCACCTCAGAAATATATTCTTTGAGATACAAAAGGAATTGTAAAAATAACATATACATAAAAAAACTAAAAATACATTCGTATTAAGAACCTACTTTTTTTTAATTCGGTTAAAAAGTAGGGTGAGCTATAGAAGACATCGTCATTGTCATCATCAGCCTAACACAGTCCATTACTAGACATAGACTACTCCTAGTGCACGCCGCTTCGATTGATTTACCACCCAAAACATGCAATTCAAACCGGTGACATTAAAAAAACAAGTTAGAAATACCCATTGAAAAAAAAAAACGGTCTACGAAGATAGAATCGATACTCATTTTTGCTACTGTCATTTCCTGGTCATCTAAGGATATAGCAGAATCTTTCCTGTTATTTGACATGCTTACCCCTGTGCTTATAAATATACCAACTTTTTTATTCCAGGTAATCACTAATCTATATATATTAATCGACACAAGCTATCGTATTGTTTTGTGATAAAAACAATCAATAATAATAATACTGGCTGTGGACAGTCAAACATTATCTTAGATTACAAAATATTATCTATCTTATATCCGTTAACATAATCGCCAGTAAATGACGATTTTTTGATAGCTTCTGCAATCACAGAGTGAACTGGCATATAACCTTGACCTCCTCGGTGATGTCAGTCCCTATCCTCATCTGAGATTGACTGTATCCTATTCTCGCTGAACTACAAAGAGAAGGAAAACTTAAAACATTAGTCTATGCCAATTAATTTGGCCAAACTGGTGTAGTAGGCCAAAAAGTCCTTGCTTAGGAGAGGTCATGTCCAGCAGTGGTCTGTTAAAGGCTGTTGATGTGATGTAATTCTAGCTTCTTCGCTGTTAATCCAATTTTAATTCCTCCAATGTATGTATAATTGGAATTATTTTTTAAAAAATTACGTCGTCTAAATAATCACCGTTTTGACGTTTGGACTCTTCTAAGCTAAGAATTATATTAGTATCGAAGGCAACTGCCTCTTGGGCATGTAAGGCAAATGTCAACTGATATGATGTGGAAAGGCCGTTTAGAAAACAGCCATAATTTATGGAATTGTTACACATAGCATCAAGAGCATAATTACCTTCGATAAGTACCTACTTCTACAAGCGATTTTAATTGCATTGGTGACTACCGAACTTGATTAAAATGAGTTCTAGCTGTTGAGGTCCTATTCTTGTTGACAGGGAGGAACTTTCCGGATCTGTTGCTCCCCTAAGGAGCAGCAGATTCGGAGAAGTAGGGGTCTCCTTACTCAGGAGTAAGAAGCATGCAGTGACGTCACTAAAAGCTCCAACTGAACCCTCACTAGGCCCTCTGTGATGGTCAAAACGTGATGAAGGAATTTGATTAAGGCTTAATCTTTATTGCATCTAAAACGTTTTAGAAATAATTTTTACAAAAACAAAGTTTTCACTTTTAGTAAATAAAAAAATAACTAAACGTAACTTTCTAATCGACTTCAAAAACTAAATTCTTGTCTTTGTATTTTATTACTTCTTTTATTGCTGTGTACGTCATACATATATAAATATGAACTGATTAAATAAACTGAAGCAGTTTATCGTGGGTTATGTATGTTCATGTAACTCTTAAATGTTGTCGACGAGGCGATGTAATGGAACTCTAATGGAGTACACATAAAAATAACTATTAATCGTTAATATACGTCCGTGTGGTGACGGATTAAGAATACATAGTGTTACCACCCCTATTCGTCCCATGGGTGTCGTAAAAGGCGACTAAAGGACCAGGTATACAAGACAATATCATTACAAAGAGAAGGAAAACTTGAAACAAAACCTATTCCAACCCGTCTGGCCAGCGTGGTATAGTAGGCCAAAACCTCTTTGCTAAGGAGAGGCCTATGTCCAGCAGTGGATTGTAAAAGGCTGTTTGTTGATGATGATGATGATATATAGTTAGAAATATCATCACATACATTCTGTTCAAAATTACGTACATGTCGCTTGTTGCACACATGTAAATTATAATCATTTAATCATACACAGACAGAACATTACGGCAATAAATTATAGAGGATTATTAAATGTAAATTCTAAATCCAGTTTACAATTGTACTAATAACAGCCTTATGCGGTTGAATTTATGGTAGCATTTCGTATAAATAAATACATATCAATGAAACAGACAACAGCTGTCAGATTAACGCTAATGCATTAATGTGCACTGGAATGTTCTTCAATGTGTGTTCTCATTGTTTAAATAATTGTTTTGCAAAAAATAGTAGATCAAAGAAATTGAACACTAAAAAAATTATCGAACCGTGATCGGTTTTCTGGATTTCATGTATGTTTGTATGATTACAAACATACATAAAATCCAGAACACCTAGACTTAGAAAAACAATTAGTGAATCATACAAAGTTTTGTTCAATGTGGTGTTTGAATCCACAATATAAAGCGACGAGGTGATCGCTTAGTGTTATTTTGACAAAATATATTTTTAGACTGAAAATTGTTCGCTTCATTTTACCGCCTTCCTGCCTTTGTCCCAAAATATAACGACGATAGTAATTAGTAATATTACCTCATTTTTAGAAAATTCTATTATTTATTAGTATTTCGACATTTTATGAGATTGTTAACAACTTATCAATGTAAAATATTTGATTTCGTCCATTGTCTAATGCAGTAACTCAAAAGTCGTTCCATACTCTTCGGTGATTTTGTATTTCAAAATTAATGGAAAAAGTCAAATACTATAACTACTTCATAAGTACATAAACCTTCCAGTAACAACCGGACTGCTAAACTTCACTAGCTTGAACAATTAGGAAAGGGTATACTATCAATGTTTTGTATCTACATATTTTCACAATTCCTAAAAAAATTTATAGTATATATTACACAAATGGTAGAGAAACTGCATCCCAAACTAAGCTAAAGCCTATACATTGGGTCGCCATTTTGTATTACAGTAACTTGACTGTACATATAGTAGACAAACAAATAAATAGTTAAAAGCAAATACCTCAGTTGTGATAAGAACATCAAAGAAAAGGTCGTATGTTAAAATAGGGGGCAATCTCATAAAATGCGCCAAAAAATAAAACATTAGCCGAAAACTTTTCTTTTTAACTTTTCTATACTTATTATAAAAAATGCTACAGATTTTATACTACACAACCAATTTCATAAGCTGACTATTAAATTATGATATGTAATGTGAAGTGTGACGTACAGGGTGGGCCACGAGTTAGTTAACATTTGAAAAATCGTATAAAATAAAATCATTTGATACATAATAAAAACTGTTTATTTTCAAGAAAGGTAATTAGTTGGCATTATTTTTTTAAAAATAACATCGTCTAAATAATCACCGATTTGACGTTTATACTCTTCTAAGCGAGCACCGAAATTTTCAAATACTCATCGGCAAAGGGACCGCGAAATCGCCGACATCTCTTCGCTGATTTCTCTTTTAGTTGACGTAGTGTACTGGGTTTATTGATGTAGACACTTTTGTTCAAATAACCGCATAGAAGGAAGTCTGCTGTGGATAGATCTGCACTTTTGGGTGGCCATGGAATGTCACCTCGTCTGGAAATCAGCCTTTCCGAAAACAACATGTGTTTGACCACCGACAGGGATTTATTGGATGTGTGACAAGTGGCTTCACCTTGTTAAAACCATACGTTATGATTCTAGCCAGCAAATGCCAGTAGCATCGGTTTTAAGAACTCTCGTAACGTTTTTGCGCGGGATGTTAGTTTCAAATGTTAACGAATTCTTGGCCCACTCTATAGTATGAAAAGCGTGCAATTCGTTAATTTTGTAAAATTTAGATGTACAAGACTCATCATAACATAAAATAGCAATCACATATTATATAATATATATTCTAACATGTAAGTACCTTAACATTAAAAATTATGTGATCAATGTTCGACAAAACAAAAGTTAGACCACAATATGTATGAGCCTTTTTTTTTTCTGTGCAGAAATTCCCTCGGATACCACCTACTGATGGTTATGTCGGACTCGAACCGACCAAAAACTGCACGCCGTCTCAGGTACCAGTAGCTGGGAAACCAGGTGTAACCTAGAAAGGAAATCCCTGAAACCCCGGCGTACCTTGGGCCATTTACCTACGACTTGCAGATGACCTCTTTTCTGCTCTAAAGGAGCGTGTGCTCCGTAGCACGTCCCGCTGCCACCCTGACCTGCTTCTGCTAGGGTGACGGATGGCCTCACCTGTCACCCGCAGACTTGCGCTTATGGAAGACGGAGATTGTTCTGTGATCTCCAGCGCCCGAGCCGTCTGTGATGCCGGACTCGTTACCGGGGCTGGCGGACCGGGAGAGTTCTAAACCCCTCCCGGTCTCGCTCTGACTCCTTTGCAAACATAACTTGCTCACAAAAGGAGACGGTGTAGATCCATGCGCTCTCGCTCTGCAACATGGCCGTGGTCATGCTACCGAGAGAGAGTATCCACTCCGATGGCCGCCATAAGGTCACGCCTCAGCTCCGCCCACGCTGGGCATTCTGCCAGTGTGTGGAGCGCCGTGACCACAGTCTAGCCATCGCAGTGGTGGCACTCAGGTGGCTCCTTTCGGATCAGACACAGGTGATCTCCGAAGCATCCTTTTCCAGTGATCACCTGCGTCAGCCGATATGAGAGGGCCCCGTGATTCCTGTCGAGTCAATCATCCTTAACGGGTCTTACCGCCGCAATGATGGCGTGCCACGTGCTTGGTCGCCCAAGTCGTTCCTTGCACTCTTCCACGAGGACCCGGCGGAGTTGGGTTTTCTGATTCTCGATTTCCCGAGTTTCAGGACTCCAGCCCAACTCCCGTGCCTCCTTGCGCCACTGATAAAGAGCCGCAGTTCCCTTGGTGGAGTTCCAGTCAGGAGACTCGCCGCCTCAAATATGTAAGAACGTAACAGAATCTACAATTTCAAATATTTTTTCCGTCGGAGACGAATTCAACTTTATTCTGTTCTTAGTATGAGAGCTGGTGAACAAATCGGAGTGGCTTCTTGAGGCACAAGGAAAAATTATGTATTTGCTTTTAAAGGACCCCTAATAAGACTGTTGAGGTCTTACTGAAGGGTAATGGTCTCCTACAAACGCATGAATTTTTAAAGGGAACATTTTTACATTCAAAAAAGTTCTCAAGGCATTTTCAAATTTTTTACAGACCAGCTTATTTAAATAAATAATTTATAAATAAATTGATCTATTCCACTTAATTGACTTGTATTTAATACATTAATGTAACTAATTGTAATTTTCTTATTTCAATTTCACCAATTAAAAGAAATAAAATAAAAATTTCTATTTCTTCAACAAACATTTATTTCAAATAATTACTTTAATATATGAATAATTAAGTTCATTTTAGTACATAATTTATGTTCCTTCCTAGTATATATTTTAAGTAATGATTATATACGTGGTACGCACACAAGACACTATATGAAGCAACATATATTCAAAATAACACATTCATAACACATCTTACACCTTATACACAAAACTCACGATCTCACACATAAATCTCTTCGTCATCTGTTCTACCTCTCATTTAATGACTGCTTTCGCGCTATCTTTTTTGTTATCTACATATCCCCTTGGACATAGTCATATTATCATAAAAATGCATGACTTTTATGAAGATATAGACAAAACTCCCACGATAAAATGTCATTCTCTAGAGAAATTGGAACAGTGTAATGAGTTACTGCCTGCCAAAGTCAGTTTCATGGTTCTAAGCCGTAATATATGTAAGAAGTATTCAACATAATTTTGGTGACTTTTTAATTACCCTAAATCGCATGAATATTTGCCCTGACGTAATTATTTTGTCTGAATGTTGGCTCAATGAAAACACAACAATTCCTAAGATAACAGGATACGTCTCATTTAGTACAAAGAAAATAATCAATATGAGTGGTGGTGTAACAGCTTATGTCAGAGATGTGTGGAGTTCCTCAGCTCATGAACTGTTATGTGACGAATGTAACTGTCTTCAGCTGACTATAAATGATAGCTTAACTATACTAGGAATTTACTGGTCTCCCTCATTTAAAAACATTTGAACGTTTCTTTCCTTCCTAGATGGCTCTTTGTGTAACATAAACGCCCGTCATTCTATTGTACTAGGTGGTGACATTAACCTGGACATCTGCTCTAAAACACCGACCGAGCAATGTTCAGAATACCTTTGTTTATTGGCTAATCACCAACTCTTACCAGCCATAACGTTACCTACACGAGGCAAGGCATGCTTAGACCATATTTTCATTAAAGATAAATCCTTATCCATAGGAATGGTTTGTCAAGCTGCCATCACAGACCACGATATTTGTATAGCGACAATGACGGGTGAATTATCAAACAGTTCACCACTTCTTACCAGATTAAAGACCAATACAATCGGAATTATTAATGACATGAAACTGACAGATTGGGCAAATATCTATAACACTGAGGGTCCCGAAGTAGCTGCAAATGAATTTAACAAAATTCTTAAAACATCCATGAATAAAAACACTAGCACCGTTACTATTAGTCGTTCACAGAGCTCTATAAAACCCTGAATAACGCCAGGACTAATGAGATGCCAGAGAACACGAGACAAACTCCACTTTGAAAGCAAGAATAAACCTAATGACGTCATATGTCAAATTACATATAAAAGATATCGTAACTTCCTCGCTAACCTACAAAAACGCCTCAAAGTAAATCACGAGACCCAACTATTGAGTAGTAGCCTAGAGTCCGGCAATTCCAAAAAACTATGAAAATCTATTAAGCAGATTTGTAACATTTCAAATAACCTTGTACCGCCTATAGAACTAACAAAAAACCATTCCGACCCAGTTATGTCCCTTAATATTTGCAACAAACATCATTATACAACTTCAATGATTTGTCTAAACCAGCGTCGTGTAATCCGAATCCCACTTCCTACCATAAATACCACCTTCATAAAAAGACAGACCACCTATCTCCACCCTAAAGTGTACAACAAAAGTCAAATACATACAGATATTATTAAGTTAACTACCAAGGAAGTAAAGCGTCTGATAATTAAATGGCTTTTGAATCTTTCATATGATGAAACTGAATTGACTCTTTCATACCATGGGTATTAGTAGCAAAGGATACATACGTACACACATATACACATACACACATGTAAACATACACACAAAAGACCCACTCTCAGCTACAGACTAACTTTTATACTATTTTTTCTGTTTTGTTTTTGTTTGTTTTGAACCTTGCTTTAATTTTATTTTATATTCTATTTCAACTGAACTTTATAAAAAATATATAAATATTGTGAAATCTCATATTGGTTGCCGCGACACAAGCCACGAGCTTAGTGCGGAAACCGTCGTTAAATTTAAATTGTAATTTGTTTTTAAGTATAAGTATACATAAATAAACAAGTTTGTTGTTCAGATTTTATGTTTTCGTTAACCAATTAGAGTCTTCGTTTGATGCAAAGCCGGTGGCCGCTTGTATTTTATCAAATGGCAACATCATAGGATCTGTGGGAGG
Organism: Hypercompe scribonia; assembly: GCA_949316085.1. Lineage (NCBI taxonomy): Eukaryota > Metazoa > Arthropoda > Insecta > Lepidoptera > Erebidae > Hypercompe > Hypercompe scribonia. The sequence goes on along the minus strand of OX438972.1, from coordinate 3,470,335 downwards.
CATTTGAACTGTAGCAGCGAGGATTGGTGTTGTTTTACCTGCAACAGGAAGTGACCATCGAGTAAAGCAGTAGAAATCTTTCAAAGTGATTTCTTACTTGTAATTTTCGTATGTATCATTTTTTGAATTAGAATCACCTATAGGGTGGCCTGATCGGAGTGATACCAGTGGCTTACAATAAACTGGTTAAGCCATTTTTGATATCTATAAAAAACAAAGTATTTTGACACAGACCAGAAACACATTGACAACTGTTGACATTTTTATAATGTTCAGAATTTTTTATACAATGTGTTACACAAGAGGTAGAGAAATTGCATCCCAAACTAGGCCAAAGTTTATATTTTTAACAAACTTCAAGAATGGAGGCGATTCTTTGTTCCACTGTATGCATTTTTTTTATTTATGTACACCGATTACTCTGTCACTTGTCAAAAGATTTTGAAATTTCTTAGGATACAGTGTTCTGTCATTTTATACTACAGTAAAATTACTGAGACATTTAGAGTGTGTATAAGTACATGAAAGGATCAATTCCCCTCTCTACTATTTCTGTGGTGGCAACATTCTGAGTTATATACGGTCCACGAGGCGGTTGTCATTTTAAACCATTTGATCCATCTATTTGTCTCATTAAAAAAAAACATATCTAAATATTTGCAAACCAGAAAATCAAGATTATGAGACACAGTATAATTGTATTGTACAGTGAACAGAGGAAAGGTGAGGGGTGACAGTTATCGTGGTAACTGTATAAGCCTTACGCTGTCACAGTGACTGTCATGCCTTTTACGTGCCCAAGCGGGGTGTGAAAAAGCATCTCACGAGGCCGCCATAGTGTGGGTCACCATACTACGTTGTCTGCATTTGCAATGAGTATGGTGACCACAACTCTTGGATTCTCTTCATGCTTTCCATCAGGCAGAGTAGAGTCACTATGGCAGGTTCTAAATATAGACAAAAAAAATATTCAAATTACCTTCCTTTACAAGCAATATTTTAACTAGAGCTCTTTCACCACCCTGTCCGGTTACCGGACGGAAAAGAACATCCGGATTTATTTGATCGTCGAAAACTTCTTCAATTTTGGTGGGGAACTTTAGTTTACCGCCCGGTGAGAGCAGTGGCACCTGTGAATCGGAACCAGTGAGGAATTAAAATAACAGTAAAATAAAATACCTTTATTTTGACCGGTGGCCTATTGATGCAGGGGTGACAGTTATCGTGATAGCTATGTGAGCCTTACACTGCCACGATGACTGTCATGCCTTTTACGTCCCCATGTGTGGCATGAAAAAGCATCTCACTAGGTCGCCATAGTGTGGGTCACCATACCACATTGTCTGCGTTTGCAATGAGTATGGTGACCACAACTGTTTGGATTCCATTCATACTTTCCATCAGGCAGAGTGGAGTCATTTTGGCAGGCTCTTTATATAGAAAAAAAATATAGAAAATTTTCATTAAAGTATCTTGACTCATATTTAGATTTATCAATTTTGTGTCACGATACATAAAGCTAGTCATATTATTTGTTACCAAAGTAGTATAATACAAGAATATGTATGTTTAGTTTCAAACTAAGACCGCTAGATTGATTGATAGAATACTTATACCCTTTTTTTGTAAATACATACATATTTTACACAGAAAATACCCAAACTTCGAATCAAATATTTGCAGATCATACAAACATTTGATCCGAAACGGGATCGAACCCGTGACCTCATGAACAGTAATCGCATACGCCATCACTGCGCTACCGAGGCGATCAGGTATTATTGATTGGGTGTCTTATTATAAACATACATAGTTACACAGTTTATATCGTATTTCATTAATCAAAGAACGTCATATAATATTAGTTTATCTGAAAAGAATAGTCAATAAGTAATTGTTGTATGTTTCCATTGTGTTTTGTTGATAGGAGTAATGGGAAAGCAAAAAAATATACTACAGCGCCATCTATCAGAGCCACATCGAACTATGGAGCAATTACTAATACTGAATCCTGATTCGCATCACGTCCCTCTACTGTGGTGACCCCGACGTGATGGACCTTCAAAAGAAGCAGATCAACAGCAGTAGCGTTACTCCCATAGCGATAAGTGGTAATCTAGCCTCAGCCAGCCAATAAACTCAGCCTCAGCAGGGGTGATACCACACGCAGATAGTCACCATTCCGATCTGGTTACCCTATGACCTCATCAGCATCTAGGCATAGCCCGTCTACGCAGCAGCCAGCCACTACGCAGCAACCGTCCTAACTCACTGGGGACTTGGGATCAAAGGATTTTAGCTTCGACTCGCTGGAACTAGTGGCACTCAGTGCTGACTCACTGGAACTACTGACTCCTGGCACTGGCACGCTCCACAACAAATTATAGACAGCCGACTCATCAGTACATCGACCTCCAGTCTTGTAGAGGAGTGATGTGGCGACTTCCACATACAGCGTATACAAAAAGATATACTACAGCGCCATCTACTGAAGACTCATAGAACTATGGAGTTGTAGGAATTCTTCAACAGCCTAATATTGATATTAAACATAAATTTAATCGGAGAAACACTTTATTGGCCAAGCCGCTTTAACGCCATCTTTTAACAGCCACTATGGCGCGAACATCATTTACTTGATACATTGCAAACCACAGATACATATAACTCTACAGGAGTAATGAACTACGGAGCAACTACTAATCCTGTATCGCGATAATGAAATTCTCGCGGTGATTGGTACACAACATTTCAACATCACCCGATGAACCGCAGCTCGCCATACATCCCCTCGCCTGGTCGGAGGATCCTGCCTTTGTATTGGAGGGATATGACACGGGACAAGGAAACGGCCCATCACAAAATAATTATAAAAACTAAAGGACTGTTATGCTGTATCCGGAGTCGGGAAACTATCTGTCGACTTACCTACCTATCGTAGCTTCTGCAATAAATTACTTAAAAGACTAAAACATATGGCTATGAGAAATGGATCTTAGTGTAGACGCATCTGTAAACCAGGTCAATGAATATTTCTCAAGTATTGGCAGAGATTTGGCACTCAACTTCAGCTACAAACCATCTAGTGATAATCTAACAGCAACTGATAATGGTCCTATACTTTTGTTAGACTACCCACAGATGAGATGGAAGTTCGCATGAAATATTTTTTTTACAGCATTCTTTGTGGTAACGACGTTTAGGAGCGAAAAGTGCAAAGAATCGGTAAATCTACAGTACTGCCTAAACTGGGATCAGACGACCATGTGTGAGATACATACCTGTACATAAAAACATACCTTTTTCCCCGCAAGGGTAGGCAGAGGTATATAAAACTCCCAATTTCGCCAGTCTTTTGGTCCCACGTAATAGATGGCGAGTCTATTGTCGCTAATCGGAATGTTTTGTTTACTAGAGCGTTGTCCGTCGGTCTTGGAGCCCTAAGTTCTTGGTGGGAATTCTATGCAATATCTTACCTTAATATACGGATTGGACACTTTATAGTTTATAGTGTGTACGTGGAATAAGATGGCCAGGCCGATAACAGCTTTCTCTTTAGACGTGTTTTCTATGATGAGCGTCACACGGAACACAGGACCCAAACCTTCAACCTGAAAATTAGATAATTTAAAAAATATTTAAAGCCTCATTAGAGGTTATCGTTCATGTGAAAATATTCACACAGATCCTATCAAAAGAGTGTGAGCAAAAATACCTAGATGTTACACTTAAAAGTTCTCAAAGGCATCAGGTCCATTTAAAAAAAAAATTGTTTTAATAAAGACAATTACTGTAGTTCTAAATCGTACATAGCCAACTGAAGGCAGGGCAAGCTTCTTGAGCCGCGACACCTATATCTTATACAGAGATAAAGCACATAACACTTGACATATATCTACAGTACAGTGGACCCTCGGTAATCAGGCCCCTGTCTAATCCGGACAAATTCAACATCAATCAATCAATCATGATTGAACAGGTTACAACTTGTGCTCAACGCGTAGGTATTGTTTCAATTCCGATTGCTTAGCTTGAATTTGACTACGTGTGATGGCGGTGCAGCTTAGCGTTTATTCATTGTGCATTAAGTATACATACCTAGTAATGTCGTCACAAGTCCAGAAGACAACATATAGAATTTTATAATTTGTCTGTAATTTGTCGGATTACAAGGTACTCTTTTGTAAAAAAATCCGGGCTATAGTGGGTCTTAGGCAGTACTCTATAATCCGACAAATTCGATAGTCCGACACTGTCCTGCAAAACGTTTGTTGAATTACCGGGGGTCCAGTGTATAACGATACGCAAAACACTTAAACTATTAGCAAATTAAAAAAAAAAATTCAGTTTATTATTAAATGGTAAATGCTAAATATTGCATTGGACAATTTCTGAACGAAGCATCAGTGGTGCCTCTATTGGTGGCTGTAGGAATTACAATTTTCTATCATGTTCGTTTCTAGTATTTAATTATTAATCTTACGACTAATAATATTGTATATCAATTAACAAATATTTAATTATTCTCCTTAGAAAGAAGATTTTGGCCTACTATAACACGCTGGCTGATAAAAGTTTTGTTTCACGTGCTGCGTTTAAGAAAAACGCAAGAACTCATTCGTTCCGAAACTTTGCTCTTTGTATTTTTTTAATATTACTCTCTAGTCAAAAAATGCCTTTAAAATAATAAACGTACCTCAGCCGTGAGTCTCAAAGACTCCATAGGTCCGATTCCTACTGAGTTGTCGGACTTAACGTGCGCCTCTAACAAGGTCTTCGCCGCTAACAATCGGAGTCGGTTCATCTCGTGTTGGAAAGTCTGGTGCATTGCTGAAACATTTATGATTTGACGGTGTTCTGTCGAATGAAACCATTTTTTGTTATAAACTAGTGTTATACATAAGTGGCTCACGATTATATTTTTGGGATAAATGTGACAATGCAGTATGGTGACCCACACTATGGCGGCCTTGTGAGATGCTTTTTCACACCCCGCTTGGGGACGTAAAAGGCATGACAGTGTTAGGCTTATACAGTTACCACGATAACTTTCATCCCTGCATCTATGGGCCTCCGGTCTCACACTCACCAACGAAACACGACAACACGGATGCTGGCGTTTTAGGTTGGTCTTCTGTGGGAGGGTAGTACTGCCCCGGTCGAGCCGGCCCGCTTGTGCTGAAATCAGCGTGGCTCTACTACCTTTTACAGGGTACTACTAGGCTCTACTACCTTTACTAGGTTTGAAAAATACGACTATATCATATTACATAGGTGTACTTATCACATTGTGGTTACAAAAGTAGAATAAATAAGGTAGTAGAGCCACGATGATTTGAGCATGAACGGGGTGGCTCGACCGGGAAAGTACTACCCTCTCACAGAAGACTTCCGACAAAACTGTCCGAAGCGACAGCATCCATGCTGTCGTGTTTTGTTGATGAGTGCGAGACCGGAGGCCCATTAATGCAGGGGTCACAGTTATCGTGGTAACTGTGGGAGCATTACACTGTCACGGCTACTGTCATGCCTTTTACGTTCCCCAGCGAGGTGTGAAGTATCTCACTAGGCCGCCATAGTGTGAGTCACCACACTGCATTGTCTGCATTCGCAACGAGTATGGTGACTACAACTCTTGGATTTTATTCGTGTTTTCCATCAGGTGGAGTAGTGTCATTTTGGCAGGCTTTAAAAAAAAAATCAAAAAAACTTAAACGCAGCACAACTCTGAGTTTTTGAAACATATACAAATTAACTTTAAATTTTTATGTATGTATGTACTAGAGTGGATACCACGATTGGGCAAACGTAGTGTAGGGCGCCGTGCGACGTGATGGACCGACGACTTGGAGAAGGTGGCTGGCAGCGGATGGATGCGAATTGCCCAAGACCAGGATGGTTGGCGTTCCTTGGGGGAGACCTTCGTTCAGCAGTGGACGAGGTTAGGTTGATTGATGATGATGATGATATGTATATAAATTAAACTTTTAAAAAGCAACTTTTTCTTTTTTTAAATGACGTAATCCACACAATTACCTACATTAACTGGTTTAATACTAACAAATGGCATTCTCTCTTTCTCTAACAGACTGCTCCAAGAACAGCTTCGACTTCTTAGGAATGAGCCAGGGCCTCTGTCCCCCGGGGGTGTGAGGAGACAGCTCGACGCCTGCAGCGTGGGCACTGAAGTCAGCTGTGCGCTTTAAGATTTTTAATATAAGGTTGCCACCTGAAATAAAGATTATTTTATAATTGTTGTTACGTAACTTCGTCCGTGTGGTGATGGATTGAGAATACATAGTGTTACCACCCCTATTCATCCCGTGGGTGGCGTTAGAAGCGACTCAGGAAAACTTGAAACAAAACTAATTCCAACCCGTCTGGCCACCGTGGTATAGTAGGCCAAAACCTCCTTGCTAAGGAGAGGCCTATGTCCAGCAGCGGACTGTAAAATACTGTTGATAATGAAACTTAACTTCGCCTGTCTCAAATGTTTGCTTTCCAAAAACATAAAATAAAGAGCTTTAAGCACGTTGCTGACGTTTCGGACACAAATATTTAAGGACTTTTTTTATGATACAAATAAATTAGCAGACGGGTGATTTGATGGCAAGTCACTGCCGGCACCCATGAAGGCCTACACAGTTCACATAATTATAGATTACATATGAGTTTATTAGTTGATTTTTAAGCAAAAATATTTTCGTTTTAAATGAGGTAATTTAGTTTATTTTATATTGTTATAACCGAGTGTATACTTTTGTCTGACTGTAGAAAATAACTTTAAAATTTAGTGTTGTCCGAAATGTTAGTTAAAAAATTGAAAAGTTCCAATTCAGACAAGTGGTCGAAACATCAGTTAGTTAAATATTGTGGAGGGAACGGGTGTCATATCCCTCTATCACAAAGGGAAGATCCTCCGATCAAGGTGATCATGCCTGGCGAGCCACAGCCCAACGATTGATATTGGTATGTCATATATATGCTAATCGTTTAGTTCGCGATACAGGATTAGTAGTTATTCCATAGTTCAATGTATCTTCGCTAGATGGCGCTGTTGTATATTTTTTGTGCTGTATATCGAAATCGCCACCCATACAAATGTGAGTAATTTTAAATGTATAATGATTTATTGTCTTACTTTGTTAATTATACTGACCAGTTTACCAAGCACTTGGTATGATTTTTTTTAGTGTCAATTGATGGTGTGATAGATAAATGAAAAAATTAAAATATATATAATATTATCAGCATCATCTACGCAACCTACCTCCCGTTACTATGATAAGCACATGTTCCTCCTGGCCCAGTTGCCCGAACTTCATAACAGAAACCACATCTGAAATAAGACAAAGTTTTAATTAACAAGCTTACAGATAAAATAACTGAATGTTGTGGGTTCAAACCCCACACGGAACAACACTTTGTGTGATCCACAAATTGTTGTTCTGAGTGGGTGTTCTTTGTATCCGTTTCTCGCGATACAGGATTTATTCCAAGTGCGGGCGTTGTCTTTAAAAAAAAAATACAAACTCGGGGAGAACTTTGAAACAAGTGTCATAAACAGTATAAAAAAAAGTATATAAGTAGTCTCTAACTAATCTAACTGTCATGGCGTTGTGTGTCGGATGTCCCAAAATATTATTATTTAATTTATAATGTGAAACCACAGTATACTGAGTCTCAGACTACACTGCCGCGACGACTGTCATGCCTTTCTTACGTCCCCGTTTCCCCTTTCCTAACTGTTTCCCTCCCACTACGATCCCGGGCCCTTTAAGCGGGGCGTAAAAAAGCATCTCACTAGGCCGCCATACTGCACTGTCTTCATTCACAGTGAGTACGGCGACCACCGCTCCGCAAGGTAGCAAGCATCCGTAGAGGGAGGTCACGAACCCCGGCCTCGGCCACGTCAGGCTCCGTCTTCTGTAAGGTGGAAGCCTATAGACGAGTTAGGGCAGACGGCGAAACCTTGGCGGAGGAGGAGATTGCTGATCTCCTGCTGAAAGTCAGGGAGCCGATGGTGGGGGACTCAGTTCCCCAAACACCTTCCTCCATGCGGGAGGTAGCGAACACGGCGGTGGCCATTATTCACAAAGTGGCCACCAAGTCGAGTAATCTTAAGGGCTCCTTTGTGAGAGCCCTTAAGGACTCCTCTTCCGCAATTGCGGGGGTCGTGGTTCTGTTCTATTCATGCTTTCCATCAGGCAGAATAGAGTCACTTTGGTAGGTTTCATTTAAAAAATAATAATTAAACCATTCTTCAGTCTTACCTCTAACAAATATAGTGTCTCGTCTCGCTTTGCCATCGTACAAGTGCACATGTCCTGACGCCAAAGCCACAGCCGTCAGAGTCACTCCGAGGTGTAAGACAGGGACTAGAGTCATCGCCACTGGACGATGCTCAAGTGTTAAACACCACTGCTTTTTACCCTGTAATGGGATAAGTGACGGGTAAATTTGTTGAGAATATAAAAAGTACCTTCCACATATTTTTATTTTAAGAGCCTGCAAAGTTACCCTAATCTTACTGATGGAAAGCATGAATAGAATCCAAAAGTTGTGTTCACCACACTCATTTGAATGCAGACAATGCAGTATGGTGATCCATATTTTGGCGGCCTAATGAGATTTTGGGGACGTAAAAGGCAAGACAATATCAAGTCATAGTTGACAAATAATCATAAAAAAGTATCATTATCATCAATGGTCTTAATAGTCCACTGCTAGACATACACTTCTGTCTCTATTGGTTTAAGCTTGCTTTAGTTTTTTTTAATGTGTACCTATTTACATACCTGCAATTTTAATTTTTATATTTCCTGTGTTAAAACATACCTAATGACGCTTCGAAGTCATAATCCATCAAGCTGTTTAAATTAAAGAGTATGTTAAAGAAGTAAATAAATATATTAGAAAATTTGTATTTTTATACGTCAGCAGGTATGACTGCCTTGGTGGTGCAGTGATAGCGTATGCGACAGCTGTGCTTGAGGTCTCGGGTTCGATTCTCGGGTCAAACAAAATCTGTATGATTTGAAATAGTTGTTTCAGAGTTTGAGTGTTTTCTATAATATATATAAATATATATATTTATACATATATATATATTATATCAGTTGTCTAGTACCCATAGTGCAACCTCTGCTTAGTTTGAGACTAGATGACGTTGTGTGTCAGATGTCCGAAATATTATTATTATGCTTAATTTAATAACATAAGTTTAATAAGCGAAATCCCTCCAACAGATTGTAGGACATCCAGAAGAAAAATGTTGCCAAAAACAATGTTCAATTAAAAAAGACAGTCATATCAGTCAGTCAGTATGACAGCCAGTAGCTGTCAACATTTATCACCAAATATTTACCTTCTTGCTATAACAAGCCAATGTGTTGTCAGCGCATATGACCATGACGCTGCTGTCAGCTGTCACCACTTCCACCGCGATGATGTGTTCTTCTGTGTTGAATAATATTCGACCTTCCGGCCAGTCGCGTTTGAGGACACATACTGACTTCTCTCTGGAACATGGAGGGACACAACATGTAAAGCCTCATAAAAACTGGCCTTTATAAATGTATACGTTGCGGTTATAAGGATTCGGGGATTCCCGACATCGTCTCTTTAATACAGTTTATTTCTTGTACAATACCCTATCATGTTTTAAATAAATTGGTGTAACTACAAAAAATCTAGTGCAGTTTAAAACACATATATACATACATTTACATTTACAAACCGTTTTACATTCAAAAAGAAAGAACATAATTTTCTTCTTAACGAGATTGAAGAATCATCTAATCCAGCGGTTCTCAATCTTTTTTGGTGACGGAACCCTTTTGGAAAGCGAAATACTTGACGGAACCCTATAATAAAACAATAGTTTTTAAAAGTGTATTCTTTATTAATAAGCATAATAAAAGTACAATGTAACAGTTAGTTATTACTTACTTACATAACAAGTATAATAATAGAAGTTATTAAAAAAGAAAAAAAATCTAATGGGAGGTATGAAACTGTTTTTTATTTTTCATCAATTGGTTGATATCAGGTTTGATAGAGGACAGTTGAAGTCTCATATCAGGTTCGGCGTCCAGTCTATTGCGGTATTTTGTTTTCGTAGCTGCATAGGTTGAGAATCCTGTTTCGCACAAATATGTTGTTGGGAACGGGAGAAGAATATTCAGAGCCATTTTGGCAAGCATTGGAGATTCATCACGAATTCTGCACCAAAAATCGTTGAGAGGCGTCGTTTTGAACAGTACCTCCATACTTGTGTCTGATGACATATCTAAAAGAGATTCATATATCTCGTTTGACATACTTTCGGGCTTTTGTAAGTTGGGTAAAAAAGGATTATGAATCCATGAATTCAGTTTCATTTTTGTATTTTGTTCTTCGGGAAAATACTTCTCAAAAGATGCGCGCATCGAAGTGAGATATTTGACCAATTCCTCAAATACATCATCTTGAAACATTTCTGAATCGTTATCGCTAACAAACTCATTGAGTGAGGTAAAGCTTTCTATTTCTCTCTTTCCAACGCAAATAATCCAAAAATCTAATTTTCTTTTGAAGGCAGTTATTTTATCACAGGCCTGGAACACTGTTGTCTGTTTACCTTGCAATGATACATTTAATTCGTTCAGTTTTTGAAAGATATCCGCCATAAAAGACAGTCGGAACAACCAAGTTTTATCATACAAACGGTCTTTCAAATTAAAAGCAGTATCTGAAAGAAACATTTGTAACTCGGCTCTAAGTTCAAATAGCCTTGTTAAAGTTTTACCCCTAGACAGCCATCGCACTTCTGTATGGAGCAGCAGTGTTTTATGTTTGCTGCCATAATCTTCACACAATAATGAGAACAATCGGGATTGTAGTGGTCGTGTTTTGATAAAATTAATTATTTTTACCGCTTCTTCCATAACTAATTTTAGATTTGACGGCATTTGCTTCATCGCAAGTGCTTGTCTATGCAGGATACAATGGCTGGAACTACAATTAGGCGCTTTATTTTTTATTCGTGACACTAGTCCTGCTGTAATACCCGTCATCGCCTTGGCCCCATCTGTACAAATGTCAATGCAATTGTTCCAACTGAGATTATTTTCCCCAAAAAATATATTTATTTTATTAAAAATTTCTTCTCCGGCAGTTTTTGTGGGCAGCGGTGAACACATAAGCATATCTTCTTCCAAAGAACTTTCATATGGATATCTCACGATAACCAGCAAGATAGCCAGACCAGCGACATCAGTAGACTCATCTATTTGCAAGACGAATCGTGTTTCTTGTAGACGTGTAACTAATTCTTGTTTGACGTAGCTTGCCAGATCATGAATTCGCCGTGAAACAGTATCGTTTGATAGCGGCACAGTAGAAACATGCTTTGCAGATTTTTCATCGAGCATACATTTTGTTATGTCTAACACACATGGTTTTATTAAATTCTCAGCGATAGTGTGCGCTTCACCTGCTTGTGCAATGCGATAGCTAACTAAATATGATGCCTCTGTGGCCTTTTCATTGATAGTTTGGGTTACATGCATCATAGTTTTTTGACTTTCTAATAACTGTTCTTTTTTACGTACAAAAAATTCTTTATTTTTGTCTTTAGACTCGGGGTGTACAGTTTCTAAATGCCGGCGCAACTTGGCAGGTGCCATGGAACTATTAGGAAGCAGTTTACTACATAACATGCAGAGAGGTGAGCCGTTGGAATCAACAAATCCGAAATTGATATATGATTCATCATACTTCCTTTTTTTCGCCTTTGAAACCGTGGAACTTGACGTCGTTGCATAATCGTCTGGATCGGTAATTGCTGTATACTCCGCGCGATCTGATTTTGAACATTCGGCTTCGTTAGAAGATGTTGTTGCAACACGTTTAACGCCTGTAAGCCAACGTTCCATTCTTCTTTATTAATAATGTTACATGTCAGGATGGTGGGGTCAAAATAACGCACGATCGTTACTGCGTAAAAGAGTTTAGTCCAAAGAAGAAATGTACAATCAGAATACAGCAGTAGAACACTAAACACTTTGTTTCTAGCAAGTAGGTACTAATCACTCCGAACACTAATCGTCGACTAACTAAGCGTCGAGGCGCGATCGGCGCTTTTATAGTCCTAGCCAGATCTCGAACATTCTCAAAAATACTCGAGTCGGCGCCTTTGATAAATAACAAGCCGAAATAAAAATAGAAATACAAAAAATGCTGTGTAAACAATTTCGACTTTACGTTTTAAAATTAGAGCCGAAAGTAGCTTGTTTACAATTATTGTTAATCTCAGGGGCGGCTTTTATCAAAGGGACTCGCGCGCTTTTATCAAAGGGACTCGCGCTCACAAGTAGATATCCGCGGTGGCGGCATAGTAAAATTGTACGAGGTGACTAAGGTCGGCTGCGCCTCGTGAATCGTGATACGCCGCGTCAGAACGGTCGACCAGAGAGAGGTGTTTGGAATTTTTTCTAAATTCTTGCGGAACCCCTACAGGGATGTCGCGGAACCCTAGGGTTCCGCGGAACACACTTAGAGAATGGCGGATCTAATCGATAGTTAGCTCAGCTTATATTCAAGTTGCTATAGTGTACGAATATAATCTATGTGTGTGTGTGTGTATGTCTATATTTATGTATATATATGTTGATTTATATATATATTTGTGACGTAAGTATTGTATGTGTTCATGCATGCACATGTTTACGCATGTGGGGTATATTTTCATTGTTAATGTAACCTCTGTGCACCTCCCTTCCAATATTTCTACACCACCCTAAAGTTGACTGGAAAAGAATGCCTTGGGCATTAAGTCACAAATAATTAATTTATTTATTCTCGAGTTTTTATTTCATAGCTATTATTAGCGTGCTGTTGTGAAACTTGCTGCGACGCTCATGTGCAAGTTAAAGAGTGCAGTTAAATGAATTACAAGTATCAATAATATTCTGTCACACCTTGTAGCGATGGTTATTCTGTAGTCAACGTTATAAAGTCCAGTCGGAATCATTTGGTATGGTGTTTTCTTTACTGCACATATTTTTGCCTGAACAAATATTTAAACTTTTTCATTGATTACGTAAATATCATCAACTTCAACAGCCTTTTACAGTCCACTGCTGGACCTAGGCCTCTCCTTAGCAAGGAGCCTTAGCCTCCTTAGCTTGTTTCAAGTTTTCCTTCTCTTTGTAACGATGTTGTCTTGTATACTTGGTCCCTTAGTCGCCTTTTACGACACCCATGGGATGAATAGGGGTGGTAACACTATGTATTCTTAATCCGCGACCACACGGAACGTCACCGGATACATAAATTTATATCATAAGTTATAACGTCGAAAAGTGCACGTAAGATACTAGCGCCACCATCTTTCATGAATAGGTACGTGGGTTGGTTTTAACAAAGAGGTAAATAGTTCCTTTTTTAAATAGGAGCAAAGATCCTTATCAGAGCCGGACAAAGCTTCTTATCACAGATGGACAAAACTCTGAATCAAAGTGTGATAAAGCTCCTTATCAATGAAGGACAAAGTTTCTTATCAAAGAGAGACTAAATTCTGTTTCAAAGAGGCGAAACTCCTTATCAAAGAGTGATATAGCTGCTATAGCTTTTTGATAAAATTAGAAACAACTCCCGACTGAACAGTAGAGATCAAAATTTGCTGGTAGACTGTGTCAAACAGGCAAATTATTTGAAGAAGTTAGAGGGGATTTAGATTAGAATAAAAAGAATCAAGTGCTATTATAATATTACCTGTTCTTTTAAGGGTTGCGCCTTATTTCAGTTTTACAAAAATAAATGCAATTATTTTTTAATTTTAAGTGCACTTTGTTAGCATTTTTTAAAGTCAGAGCAGCTTTTTTTTACCATAGACTTGTTATCTTTGTTATCTTGGAAACTAAGACTTCACTATTTTAAATATCAATCAAACAATTTCAATAAATATTCTACTCTACTACATATAATAAATATTGGTGGATATAGGTTGCCCTTTAGAGAGTTTTTACAGACGATGGGAGCAAACTACACAGGGCAAAAGTACTTGTAAAGAAAAGACAATTGGTAATGTTTCAATGTAATATACAAATGTATAAATACCTGAGTCAGAGTTGAAAAGGTCTGTGGCTCCAATATCAACACATCACCATCCTCAGTACCCACAACCAGACAACTTACAGCATACCGTTCTATAGAATGTAGTTTCAACGTAGCTATACACACTATCTCCGAATTCTTCTTAGACGGACCATCGGTGATATTTTCTAAATATTCCAATTGCTGTTCTGGTGTTAAAGCTAGGAGATTTTGCGACTGAGGTGCTAGAAGTTTATGAGGAATGACTCCGAGACTGTCTGTTAGTGATTTTAACGTTTCTACGTTATGGTATGTTGGGTTTGTTAGCTGTAACAGTGAAATCAAATATCAGTATTTTAAAGGTTACAATTACAACTTGCTGAAATTAATCTGTATTGCATGGTCATCAGCCTATCGCTGTTCACTGCTGAACATGGGTATGTCCAAAGTCTACATCCATCTGCTGTCAGGTAAAGCTACTATATATGTATGGTTGTTATTCTACATCAAAATACAAATATCTAAGTGGCGAAATAGGACAATACCTCTTAGTCTAAATGATTTAGCTACTATGAGCTGTTTAAAAAGTGGAAAACTTGAAACAAACCCTTGACCAACTTGTTTGGCCAGCGTGACATAGTAGGCCAAAATCTCCTTTCTAAAGAGAGGCCTAGGTCTAGCAGGTTATTGATTATGATGATATAGTAGTGATATAGAAAATAAAAGCCCACTCTTAAATTATATGTTCCCTTTTAAGTTTTTTTTTCTATATTAAGAGACTGCCAAAGTGACTCTACTCTTCCTGATGGAAAGCATGAATAGAATCCAATTGTTGTGGTCACCATACTCATTACAAATGCAGATAATGCAGTATGGTGACCCACACTATGGCGGCCTTGTGAGATGCTTTTTCACACCCAGCTTGGGGACGTAAAAGGCATGACAGTCATCGTGACAGTGTAAGGCTTACACAGTTACCACGATAACTGTCACCTCTGCATCAATGGGCTTCCGGTCTCACACATGCCAATGAAACACGACAACATGGATGCTGGTGCTTTAGGTTGGACTTCTGTGGGGGGGTACTACCCCGGTCGAGCTGGCCCGCTTGTGCTGAAATCAGCGTGGCTCTACTATCTAGTTCATCATTTAATGAACACCATTTTTTTAACTTATTGTCATACCAAAACTACTATTATTAATTATGTAAAATTTTTATTTTTATACACACACCTGCTTCCAAACTTCTATTTCACACATGTTCAACTCCATTGAAGGTAGGTAGTACTTGTAGAATATCTTTAAGTTCCTATACATGTATACGCAGGAAGAGTAAGCCACAGCTATCAGAGGAACTGACCGAGGCAAGGAATCACTGATAGAGAAACCAACCACTCCCAAAGGAAGATCAGGAAGGACTGTATCAGATATCTGCATTGCTCCTTTGAAAACCTGTAAATGGAATAACAGATAAAAACGAAATAATCTGAATTTCTGAACTAAAATGAATAGAGAGTATCGACAGAAGAATATATGCAACTTATAAATCGATTTATAGTTAAAGGGAAGTCTTTAAATGAACAGGTAAGTCAGTTGCATATGTGAAACATCTGACGCCTTTTACTGCCGACACATGCGCTCCATAGTCAAATCAAATAACGCGCCTTTTCTCGGCTTCTTGTTACACACTACCGTCCCTGTTTTACAAAATCACTCCCACAAATTACAAGAAAGTGAATGGAAATCACAGAACAAATAAAGTCGATACCTTTAATTTAGGTCCTTCTTCCCCTCGTCCAAGATCTCCCACGACAAGTTTAAATTCATTATCATTTTGCAAATCCACAAGGGCTAAATTCGATGGCAAAGTAATAAGGTCTATGTCATCCGTACCCACTTCTACATCTAACCAACGCGTCATGTTTCCCATACTTATTAAAACAATGTGAGTTTAGTTGCAATACCCTTTGTACACAAGTTACAAGAGGTTTAAACATTTGTTTACTCTGCGTTGTCATAACAACGTTCTTATTTGATTTTGACGACTGCTGACAAAATGTCAAGATGACAGTAAGAATATTATGACAACCATAAAGAGTCTTAAAAAGAAACCTCACTTTTAAACGCTACTTAATAAAATGTTTTAGAATATAAATATGTATATGGAATGAAAGATGCAAATAGAAAGGTCAGTATAATTTGGTGTACTAACTTAAAAGAATTTCTAGTTTATTGAAAAATAAATATCAAATTTACAATACCGAAGTGCAAGTTACATTTTTCTGAGGGCTATTGTCGCAAACGGCAACTTCGTCACGCGACATTCGAAACATGTCAAAAGAATTTTATAAATCTAAACTTATACACGAATGGACAATTAAAATTTAAATTATATAAAACAAATTATCATTGAAATTCATAATAAATAGATAAGAAAATAATATGGATAAAAGTATTTTAATTAAAAGTAAGCTAAAATTATAGTTTTGGATTACTTTGTTTGACGTTAGGCAGGTAGTTTGTATTTGTTGTTTTTACTTTTTCAATAGGTACAATAATATTTGTTAAGAAAGTTTTGTTTTCATATTTCTAAAGTTTTATAGTGGAGTATAGTGTAAAGTTCAAATATTGGCTGAGTAAGTGCTTCTTTAGTGCGGTTTTAACGCCTCGTAAGAAGGTAGGCGATTTAATTTGAATTGATTTTAGGTTTATTTTATCTATTGTTTTTTTTTTGTTATAACAACGCTTAAAGTGCTACAACATGACCACATTGCCCTTACTCGCTTGTCACTCTAACAATAACTTCTTTACCTAGATAATAGGCGAAAGATAATATGAATAGCATATAATGGAATTAACAAAAACATATGAACAAAAGGCATTTTACTAAATTATTTTTAATTTTTAATACATGCATAAACATTTTTTTAAAGAAAATGAACTGAAAAGGTCAAGTTTTAAACTTTTTTAAGGATAAACCTATGTATGTTTTTTTAATACCTGTAGTGTATGTAGACCCGAGTAATGGCCTAATACCTACATGAAGATTCTATACCTGTCTCAGGTATATATAATGTGCAGCGACTAAAGAGGAGTCTAGCATCTTAATGTGAAAAGCATTAAGATGCATACGTGTGTCTACATGTGTGTGTGTGTGCATGTGTGTGTACAACAAGTACATAATAATACCTATGACAAAAGATAAAAGAAACCACATCCAAATTGGTCATTCTTTTTTACACTATTGTAAATAATTATTATAGCACTCTTAATTTTATTAAGATTTTATAATTTTACTAGACCCATTTATCTTTCTCAAAGTTAGTACTTTGTTATAAATTTGACTATTTTGTAAAAGTTTTTCTTAAAAACTTAAATAGATAACTATAAGTACTTAACATTTGTATAGCAGATTCAAAATCGATATGTCATTGTAAAGTAAAATAAAGAAATTGTCTCTCTGGTTTCCTTCTGCTACCTGTTTGGTTTTACTTTCTAGTAGTGCCTAATAGCAGAATCCCATGTTTTGTTACATCAGACTATGACAATAGCATCAGTGGGCATGCAAGTACCATTGACTTATCAAATTAGTATTTCATGAACAGTTTGCCGATTAATGACTAACTTTCTACATGGTTGAGTGGGCATACAATAAAGAAAAAGAACAGAATCCATGTTCATTTCCATTCACCAACAGCCTTTAACAGTCCAATGCTGGACATAGGACTCTCCTTAACAAGCAGGTTTTAGGCTATACCACATTGGCCAGACGGTTTGGTGAAGGGTTTGTTTTAAGTTTACTTTCTCTTTGCAGTTATGTTGCCTGGCATATTTTATTTTCTGGCATCTTAGTCGCCTCTTACAACAACCACAGGAAGAATAGGACAGAGATTAGTTGAAAAAAAATGTAGATACAGGGTGGGCCAAGAATTCTTTAACATGTGAATCTAACATTCCGCGCAAACAAATGCCGCGCAGCACGCGGGGAGGGGTCTGACCACTACCTCGTTTCTCGGAAATTTTGTCACAATGGATCACTCACGGGGCCGCAGCGCGATTACTGTGTGAAACAATTTTATTTAAACAACAGTTCGTTTATTACACTTGCTTATTTACACGTCTTAATCAGTGTCCGAGTGTTCCTTTAATCGAACTTAGGACTTTTCTCGGACCGAAGTGAGCGTGCAGCAAGTTTCCACTTTTGTTCGACGTAATACAGATTTATCGACGCGCAAACGTTCGGTTGAATTACATCCATATAAGAATCACATAGTGCAAGAACTAAAACCTAGTGATTTAAATTTGCGCAAGTCGTGTGCTGAAACAATGTTAGAACGATTAGTAATTAGTAAGTAATTTTGACAACATCTTATTTTCTGACGAAGCCCATTTTCACCTCACCGGACATGTAAACAAACAGAATTGCAAGTATTAGAGCAGTGAAAATCACAAAGGTAAACACGAGAGGCCACTTTATTTTCCCAAGGTATCACTCAATTTCAGCAAAAGGAATCATTAAACGCTACTTTTTAGAAGATTCTCGCGGCCGTTTAGTTACTGTTAGTTCTGCTGAATATGTGAAAATGTTACGGGAGTTCTTGGGACCTTAGCTACTGGAATTTGATGGCTACAATCGTAAAACATGGTTTCAACAACATGAAGCCACTTATCACACATCCAATGAGTTCCTGTCAGTGGTCAAACACATGTTTACGGAAAAGCTGATTTCCAGATGAGACGACATTCCATGGCCACCCAGAGGTTTAGATCTATCCCCAGTCATCAGTTCTTTGAAAAATTGTGTTCATTTCAATAAACCAAATACACTACGTCAACTAAAAGAAAAAATCAGCAAAGAGATGTCGGCGATCTCGCGGTCTCTTTGCCGGCGAGTATTCGAAAATTTCAGTGCTCACTTAGAAGAATGCAAAAGTCGAAATGGTGGTCATTTAGATGATGTAATTTTTAAAAAATAAGTGCCAACGAAGTAAATAAACAATTTTTATAATATATCAAATGGTTTCTTAATACGATTTTTTCAAATATTAACTAATTCGTGGCCTATCCTGTATTTCTTTTTGAGCAGTCTAGAAAAACATTTATAAGTATTGACACTGTAGCGAAATCGCATTGCTACACGAAATTGCACATAGGCGAGCTTTGGACGTATTAAAAAATACTTTCTGAGATAAGTAAATAAACAATTCCCCGTAGCAATCAAAGAAATTCCTCGATGAGTCATCGCGTGGTGAACGGAAAATCGTTACTAGGTTCGATGTGAGTGGTTTTGCAACTTTAAACTTTGTTTTATGTGGCCTTTCTGTTTGGACGCGGCTGTGGACTGACTCACCAACCTGTTTCTCTAGTCTGTGCTCTGTTCCCGCCTATTTTTCATAATTAACTTGTCAACTTTTTTTTTCTATGTTAAATGAACCAACTTCAATAAAGTTAATAAAAATCTTACGCTTGAATAGGCAAAATCAGTTTTTAACAACTGAATTTTTTAATTAATAACAATTAATTTTCAAACCTTTAATTGAGAAATGACCGCAACAATCCTCTGAACATCCCTATGATAGCAATTACTTTACACATCTCACGCACGGCTGTCGGGTCATAAATTAGGTAGAGCATGTGGCAAAGTGACCAAACTGTTAAATGCCCTAGAAGAAATCATCACGCAATTGTGCATATCAGACAAATAATTGCGAGAATCGACGTCATGAATTTTGCCTTAGCAATCACTATCCCTAACTACAAGACCAATAGGCATGTATTTATTCTTTAGCACCTAATATTATGTCACAATGTTAAAACAACTGTTCAAGCCACGATTTTAGCGAAGTCAGTTTTAAGTTCAAACTTTTTGATTTTTTTTAGGATCGCCCTTTACACCACTACAATTAAAAACCTTGTATATTATTAAAGTTTAAATCTAGATAATATTCACTTAATTTAATTTCGCTAGATGGCGGTAGGTGGACGTTGCGCTATTAAAGTGCTGAGTACGTTACTATGAAATGTATATCTAATTAAACCTCCTTGCTAAGTAGAGACTTATGTCCAGTAGTGGACTATTAAAAGTTATTGTTAATGATGATGAATATATATAACAATTATAGGAAAAAAATCTTAGTAAAATGACCACCATCAGGTGGATCGTCGGTTCATTTGTTTACTAAAAAAATGTTCTAATTTGAAAAATTCTAAATAGTTTTATAGCTTTACCATAACAGTGACCATAAACAAGTCGTTAACCTCAAGGACCTTGCACTCCAACGTATTTGGGTGAACGGTCTTTTACTTCCTACGCACGTGGCTTCACTCCATTTTTGGGCATGGATTGTACATGATAGAGAAACAAAACACTTAATCAACTGCGCATGTGTTTTTAGTTACAAATGCAGGGTTTTAAAGACTGAAAAGTTTAATCAAAATATGGCAATTGAAGGTCCGGGTATCTGACACCAATTTCTGGTAACCCGCAGGCCCGTACAGTTTTATGGGTTCTAAGGCTTAAATTCTCAACTAACCACTCAAAGAAATTAATTTCAACCAATAAAATAGTTTTTCAGTTCTGAAGTGAGTTATTTTGATCGAGTTAGTGACCCTTCTACCTTTTTTGATAACCTGTAAAATGACAGATTTTTTGATCAAATTTGGAGTGTGATTTTTTTGATATTGTATAGTTAAGAGGAACTAATAGGAATTGGAGTTTTAAATTGAATAGAAATTATTTTACAATTCTATCGATTTTTGAATACGTTTAGGGCTGTCATTGAAGTGCGTGTATATCACTTGTTTTTTTTAAAGTTATACTTCTTTTGGCGCGTTAGGGAAAAATGATATGGTTAAATTTTTACGACGCGCGCGCACACCGTCACGAAAAATCGACACCGTCACAAAAAATCGACCTCATGAAGTTAGCTAGTCAACATTTTAGTTTTTATTGTGTACACATCATTCTTTTATGATATTTAAATATAATATATTCAACTGTAATAGATAATGCGTTATAATAATTCTTTCAATGTATTAAATACCTTTTATTCTATAATTCGTGTCGTGACGAAAAGGATAAATTTTGAGATGGATTTTGATTTTGTTACGTCAAAGAAGAATGACTTATTACGTGCAGATATACACACATACGTTTTTTTATGATATAGGAAGGTAAACGTAGGTCACCCCATTACATGTGATATCTGTGGCTCCTGGATACCGACAACGTAATATTTTATAGAGGGGACACCAATTTTCCAGCTGATGGCTTGATAATAATAATCAATAAATGAATTCATATCTCTTTGTGTCCATGTTGTTTAGAAATTATAACATCATGTAACTTATTAAACGGTAAGTAAAAATTAAATATTAATACAAAATATTTACAAAAAAAAAAGTAAAATTAAATTCAAAATTAAAATAAAACCTGACTAATCCAACCTCCTTATCTTCTGTTTCCTTATCTTGTAATTTGTTGATTTACATGTTTGTTAATTCTTTTTTTTTTGAACACCTTAAATAGATTTAGCAACTAGGCATATAAAAGAAGTCATTAATTCCAAAAAAGGCCAGGATTAATGACATTTAAGATTGAACCTATCACCAAAATGATAACATATTAGAGTGCTATTAGCACAAATAGCCGCGTGGGTTCAGACCAAGGAGACGGTTAGAAATCGCTCTCGTTGTTACCGTAGTGTGGCAATCCCATTTGACCTTATCACACTTATTACTACTAGAGTACTAGACGACATTGATAATTATGACCCTAAATTATGTTGAGTACGACGACAAGGTGAATTATCTACGTGATTTTGGCCGACATTTAGCCCTACTAGTTACCCCCAATTTTATTTATATTCATCCCTACCAGTAAGACCAAGGGTTACTTTATACATATATGCTTAATCCTCCCGGAAGGGCTAAGTGTTATTTCATATGTATTTATCTCTACCGGTATAATGAATATTTGTTTATTTATTTATTTATACATCATGCACTTTATGCACAAAAGCGAACTTAATGCCTAAGACATTCTCTACCAGTCAACATTTGGGTGATGCAGAGAAAATAGGAAGTAGGTGCGTTTCAGGTGATGTTGAGTAAAAGAAGTACACATATACAAACTTAATATATACTAAAATTTATACAAATACATAAATACACACTTAAGTTGATATAAATCTATATACCTACATACATACATACATACACAAACAAATATCATAACAAGTGTAAGATGATAATCATACATTGGTTGATTCTGCCAGCTGTTTCAGTAAATACTGCTTCACTTTTTTTTTAATGAAAAAGCATTGGTAGCCATCCTGACTTAGAGGGGAAGCTCAGAGGGAATATGTTAGCAATTACTCTTACTAGTTATTCCTACTAATTGATCTAATTTTATTTATATGAGTCCCTATACGTCAGTTACGGGCTACTGGCTGTAAAACCAGATTCAAAAAGTGATCCAAATTTTTTTTGATAAGGTTTTATATTCAGAATGTCGTACAAACAAATAATAGGCACTTATTATACTTGTACCTACTGGCAGGGGTTAGTGTTCATAAAATTACACTTAGTCTTACCGGAAGGCATGATTACTGGAGATAAGATTAACTGCCGATTTTAGTTTAGATTCATCCAATCTAATTCTGTGCGACTGCCTACTTAATCTAAATGTGATCTAATCATAATGCAACCGTGGCAGAGACAAGTTTCGGCCGAAATGACACTATAACCTTACTGAAAACCGATGTTAAGGCATTCTTTAAATATTGCTCAAGGAGTAAATGATGGTTGGAGGACCAAGATCCTTATTCGAGGTGTGGGATACTCAGAGTTCCACTTTGAACACCTAAGGCTTTTAGGTCTGAGAAAATCTAAAATCCATGCAGTTTTGTGTGTGTAGAAAGTATGCCCAAGATTCGAACGTGGAAGTAAAAAGAACATAAGATGGGTTAAAGATACGATAGAGCGGAAACATGACGATTCTTTTAGAATTGCAACAGAAAGACAATGATAGTACTAGTTGTATGATATTATAACAATGATTACACATCGCTAATGCACTAGAATTCCATGTTTATGTATCTGGGTCATTGAATATAACAATATATCATTAAAATAATGTAAAGGGTATATGGAAACATACTGTACTCTGTTATTTGCGCAACATTACTGTGAGTCATTACTTATTGTCATTACCTAAATGTTGGGAACTATAACATTACTCCCTATTGTAAGCTTCTGTGTATATCTAAAGAAAAATCTAGACTTCTAATCCCATAGACAGATTTGACAAAAGCAGTGAACATCTATGGTGTCACATAACACCGTACCACTTCAAGAATTATAGTGGGCGAAGGATTACATCCTAAAGGCTCCAAAGATATTAGTTCTATCATCACTACGTTAAAAAGTGAGGGTATTTATGTATTTGAAAAAAAATAGTACGTATTCTATCATCACAAAGACTCGCGTAGTTAACTGTTGATCAGTGCCAAATTTATCACTCAATCACCGTTACGGAAAATTCAAGATGGACGCTCGATGACATCAGAAAAGAAATCCGAGTGATTAACAACTTCTACGTCCTTACTTTTTGTGAGACAAAGGAAATTAGTGTGCGTCCAATGCAAATGAATATAAATTGTCAATACCGACGTCCAATAAACAGTAAACTTTAATAGTTTCGTATGCAGGAGAAAAACATATGTACTTTTTATAAAAAATAAAATCCAGGAAATGATAACAATAAAATATAAAACTGAAGTGAATTTTGATGATATGTATAATAATCTTATTTATACTTTTTAGGTTACACTGATGTATTATATCCGTGCTAATTTATTATCTCACGGATGAGATTCATACATTTTATTAAAAAATAAAAGTAGGTTCTTGCAACTTTATGGTTGCTAACACTAAACATTTAATAAACTATGTTATTTTATTCTGCGGTATACTAACTTCTTGGTACATAATACATATATGAAAAATCTAAAATAGAGTATTACTTTAATATCAAAAAGTATCTGAAAGTTGAAATTTTGTGCCGCGCGCCGGTTCTCGGGAAGGTCAAACCCGTTTAGAAACCGCTGAAATCACACATTATTTTGTGTCCTGAAATTATTTTCCTATTCTCAAATATCCTCTTTAGAGATTAATCTTAGGTGATCCTAAACAGCGATAGCACATTGTTAGAAGTTAAAGTAAAATTTTTGCGCCAAAATATTTTGATATAATCGTATTTTTCTGTAGCATATTTTTGTTGTGTGTTAACTGACACCATAGAATTGGCCCTGTACGAATTTCAAATAGTAAATTCATTTTAATTACAACATAAAATACACTTTCGGTTTTCGTAAAGTTTCTCAACTTTTCGTTTATATAAATGTGTAATTGTATTTTCTTTAAAACCTTACTTTGTTAACACACATAAAAGCAAATGTAAGCCAAATCGATGCAGCCGTTCTTAATAAACGAGTTTAAAAATCTACAGATTTTGTTTTAAATCACCGGTTCTTGTCCTTTTAGGGGTAAATTGGCGCGAAACGGTACCATGTAACGCATGAACGACGGCGACAATGAACTTGTCACAATTTGACATTTTGTTCATGTTGAATTAGTTTCGCACCATCTTTGTCATACTGAAATAGTTAGAACAAAGCATTCTGAAAATTTAAAACTAGCACTCGTACCTGATGTAGCATATAAATGCTTTCCGTTACTATAGTGGAAAACATGCGACATACATTTTGAGAATATGAGTGTTCTCGACTGTCATTTATGCAGAAAAATATTTCGGTTCAGTGTAGTATCATCCTACATCTGTTTCACTGTTTTGTTTACCAGATACATAATTTGTAATTTTTATCATCTTATTAGCCTTTATTGTTCCCAAGATTATTTGGGGACGGTTATCAGTTTAACCGGTTCTACCTGAATATCAGTTTGTACACGGAGCGACAGGTATTGAACTGCCGCAACCCTGAGGGCACACTGAATTTGAAGGTTGAACTGAGGGCATCGACTTCCTAATCGATTGCCATAGATGTTCATGACAAATGCAACCAACGGCTTGACCTTGTCTACGAGGCACAGGATCGTGAAACAATGTGGACTGTAAATTAAACTTTCTTGTAAGAAAAACCCAATACTGTTGGTCCAACCCAGGAATCGAACCAGAGACCACTTGATTAGCAGTCGCATACGCTAACCGAACTAGACCAGCTAGGCAGATGTAATTGTTATATTTTATCTAATTGTGTTATTAGACCATAACAACTAAATCCATCGCTAATTAGTGAGGCGGTGTGTAATCTCATTAATAACATTATAAATGTTAAATTTTGTGAAAATATATGTATTTTATGTTTATAAGACTGCTAAGGTAAAAAAATTAAACTGTTATATTAAACTAGGAATCTACCTAGGTTTAAAATAAATAATTTTGCCTCAATCACGAGATATAGCATCTTAAAGTACTGACTGAATTATCCTCCATTATCAATATTTTTTTTTTATTTTTTACTCCAGATTCAATATAAAAATGATAGCTGAATAGCAAGATATGATGTTACTACAGTATTTCATACAAAAATGTACCGCGTTTATCGTTTTCATGCTTAATAAAAATGTACGAAATTGAGTTGACAGACATATTCCCCATTTGAAATTTCAATTTTAAATACAACTCAATCAATCTTGTCTATTAGACAAAATGGGATGCTGACGATTTGAAAATTTTTTTTTCTTTATTAAGATTCTGCCAAAGTGACTCTACTCTGCCTGATGGAAAGCATGAATAGAATCCAAGAGTTGTGGTCACCATACTCATTGCAAATGCAGACAATGCAGTATGGTGACCCACACTATGGCGGCCTTGTGAGATACTTTTTCACACCTCGCTTGGGGACGTAAAAGACATGACAGTCATCGTGACAGTGTAAGGCTTACAAAGTTACCACGATAACTGCCACACCTGCATCAACGGGCCTCCGGTCTCACACTCACCAACGAAACACGAACATCTTGTTTTTTGTCTTTAGCAATCAATTTTAAAAAGAAACAAAAATATTAGATATTATTGCTGTCATTTCTAGTTTAGTTACTTATATGTAGTTACTACTTAAACACTTGAAATCGTATAAATAAATTCATTTTTTAATAATTCAATCCATTTCGTTTCGTGTGTGAGACCGGAGGCCCGTTGATGCAGGTGTGGCAGTTATTGTGGTAACTTTGTAAGCCTTACACTGTCACGATGACTGTCATGTCTTTTACGTCCCCAAGCGAGGTGTGAAAAAGCATCTCACAAGGCCGCCATAGTGTGAGTCACCATACTGCATTGTCTGCATTTGCAATGAGTATGGTGACCACAACTCTTGGATTAAATATATAAAATCAATTTTAAAAACTACAAGATTTTTAAAGAACGTTTTTATGAATTTTTCAAGAGTGGATTGAATAATTCCAAAATTAAAATATATGTTCAATAAAAACCAAAAATGTCCTAACCCAACTCACATAATTATGCTTTTAAACAGAAAATCCAAACTCGCATTGCGGTCGTCTTCGAATAAGTAGCTTGCCAATGATTCTATTGTTTAAGACATTTCATTTCACAAGTATAATAGGCTATGGCTTTATGGCTGCTCTGGTATAGACCTGTAATTGAATAACAATTAATAATGAGATCTCTATATGACGATGTAGCCCTAGCTGAATTCGACCACAGCCGCAAGTCTCAACGGGGACCAGACACCACAGGTGCATTCTCTGTTCTCTCACTCTCATAATCCAAGCCGTTGACTAGTATGCGCGGGAAGAGATCAGGCACAGAACCGGCAGTTTTACTTACTCCCGCAGGTAACATAGGTGGAGTACAGACTCCACTTAGATTGAAATCATACTGCCATGTCTGAAATGTGTAAAGTTACTAATATATCGTTATAAATTACGTTTTTGAATATGACTAACAAGTGATTTAGAAATTTAATAATTGCCTATACTACAGCATTCATTTGCATGTTTACGTTTTCCCTCAGACACCGGAAGGACCACGATAGCATACAGTACGTAATCAAGTAATAAGAGGCCAAGGATTATTGGCTTCGACCGTACTAATTGTGATTTAATTACATGCCTATACCGGAGCAACCATAATGTGCGTGAAACGAAACGTCTTAAAAATAGAATCATTTGTGTATAACACAGACTACAGTAATGTAGTAGTTAAAATGTAGAGTTTGAGATATATTTTGTAAATTTCAAAACCTTTTGCAAGCAGTAGAGATAAGGATTATATTGTCGACAGTATGCGCATTCAAATATTACGCATTAGACATATAGATTAAATGTAACGATAAGACAAGAGGATGTAACTGAACAAAACAGTGTTATCGCAAAAATCGTCTCCAACGGTACATTTCAGATTGGGCTGCTCCAAGGACAGTCCTTGACCTTTCATAACTGTACATACTGCTACAGTCGTCCCAAGTTATCGAGTAGCGGAACTAATCGATGGTTCATGAATAAGTCCAGACTGTACTGTTCTGAAAGACTGCACAGATAGCAACAATAATGAAATACAGAAATAAAAATAATACTCCAGAACGCTTGTTGCTCTAGAAATTGCCGGAAGGTTATCAGGTCGAGTTGCGAGATTTTTCGAGGAACTAACTAATCAAGTCTCGCTATTAGAGATACTTAAACTTAACACGTTGTGGTGTGTACACATTCTCGGTCTGCGATACGGCACGTACCGAAACACATGTGAAAAATACCGTGCACTACAAGCGAATATTAGCGAAAACTGTTATTGATTTAAATTTTATTTCTATTTTTAATACAATGCCTGAACATAAACTATGCAGTGGCTGTATTATAGTAACAAGACGACTAATAAATATATTTACATATTTATAAACACATACATATTTTAGATAAACTATACCGCGACATAAAAAAAACACACAATACTTGTTCTGGGTGGAAATTGAAATCTTTTTCTACTAATTTCTAACTGGCTTAACAGTCAGTCACTAATCACAAAACCAATACGCCAATGTTACGCCTCCTCTACATTACTCGCGAAGTTGAACGAAGTTCCTCGGCGAAGTACTCTAGAAAGTCGCCCGAGGCGAGGTAAAGTTTAACGAGGTAAGCCGAAGTGCCTAACATCGTCCAACTTCGCGCTTCGCACTAGAGTACTTCGCCGAGGAACTTCGTCCAACTTCACGAGTAGTGTAGAGGAGGCGTTATGCTAAATCTAAGTGTAATTTTGAAAGCATTTTTAAACTGATTACATTTCATTGAAAATTATAACAAGTTGACTCTCGAAAACTATTATGTGCGATAATAAAATTAACCATGTAACGATTGCGACTGTTATTACTAGTAAATATTGCAATTACTTTTATGTCTTCCGTTACTGCATCAGATATTACGAAACTGCGATCTGATTCTTTGTACATTAAATAATAATTTGTTTTTTAAATGGCAACTAGGCCCAATGTGTTAGTAACATATAACTTAGGTCTAATGTTACGTAATATGCAGGTTTCACCTCATTAACCTTTTTTTTTGTTTTTTTTTCCTTTTTTTTAATTAAACTAATTATTCTTAAGATTACAATTTTAACTTACTAGATATAGTCTATCGCTCGAAGTTATCTTTGCTTCTTCTAGTTAAAAAGTAATTCTTAGAGGAAAAATGTAATTTTGTTGTATAACTTTAATGATGCTCACGCTGCGCGGTAATGTATTATTTATTGTAATGCAATTTCATTTTTTTTTAATTTTTATTTATTTTGACATTTCTTGTTTTATATACATTCATTTTTTAAATTATACTAATTTTAATCGTTACTCAATTACGATTGTTTCTAAATATTAATATTTTGTAATCATCTCATATTAACTATGATTCACAATAAAATATTTTAACTTTGACTTTGCATCCTTTAGACCTAGTTTCACCACTTTCTGATAAAGTTTCATGCTATTTGTCATATAACATTGTTTATATTAACAAATAAAAGTTGCTGATGTATATATGTATATCTGTTATATATACCGCTTTCCAAGACTTGTGAAACTCAAATCTGTAGGTATTCGGCAGATAAACTCAAGATAGTCTATCAGGGAGTACCAGCAAGTGGTAAAACTGGCCCTTAGGTACCCATTTTTGACTAAATCAATTTACTTCACACTAATAGTGACTAATTTTCGGAACACGGAATTTGATGGTGAAGACATACGAGTATAAGTTCCATAAAAAGTCGCTTAGTTTTGGTACTGCCCGATGATCAGTAGGTACAATTGGGGATATTGCCACTATTAATGTCCGTAACGTATGTATGCACTTCACTTTTACCTACATATTTACACATTTATTTACGGTATTTACACACACTTATATAATATAAACACATATTACATACCAATAAATATTATCTAATTTCCTTTAACTGTTTTCTTAATATATATTTACAATAGCACACGCTAAGCCGCGTAAATGTGGTATTTGATGTGTATATTATCTAAAATCATCTCTGATCCGAAATATCGGAATGAAAACCCTTAGCTAATCAGACAGAACTTCAGTTATGAAACATGTACATCAAAGAGTCATGTACATCAGAGTGTGTTGATGCGGCCGGATGTCTGCGTGTACGCACTGCACAATAAAACAAGAGTGCAGACGTGCAATAAAACAGTCACAATGAATAATGTAACAGAAATATTTCAATCGTTCTTCTAAATATCGTATAAATCAACAGTGCAGTTAATATAATATTGTATGCAAGTGATAGATTGGTCGATAGATCTTAATATGAGATTTAAGGCGTCTTCTCACTTTAGGCGCCTCGAAAATAGGCTATTTTCGCGATTTTTTTTTCGCGGATTTTTGCTTAAAATTATGGAATAAAATGGATCTTATGTAATAAACACATCTTTCAAGTACATGAAACATTTTTATTTTTATTTTTTTGAGCATTTATTATAATACAACAGCAGCATCGAAAAACCCGTCTGAAAATGTTATGGTCGTGGCTTGTTGATGGTATCTCCGAGATGGGTCATATGAAACAAAAAAATAAAACTGTTTTAGATTCGGTATGTCAGTGACTATAGCGCATATCATCAGATTTTTGATATTCGCGAAAATAACAAAATGGCACGTTTTTCGAAAAAGTAAAAACAAAACGCGATTTTTTTACAGTTTTTTGTAAAAAATAAAGTTCTTTAACTCGAAATTTCAAAAATCTTATGATATGCGCTATAGCCATAGCCATGAAGAATATATCATTTAAATTTCATGACAATTGGCCGGATAGTTTCCGAAATTTCATCAACAAGGCACCGGAAAATCTTGTTTTGAGATAAACGCGTTTAAAGTTTTAGTTGCAGAAAAAACATGAAAAAACGTTACCTCGGGTTAATCAGCGATGCCTGCTCCATACAATGGACCTTCTGATTCTTAAAAATTAAATTTAATTAAAATTGAATAAAAAAAATATAAAAATCATTTTTTTTTTAATTTCCAAAGTGAGAAGACGCCTTAATGTTGCGAAATAAATAAATAAGTAAATAAATATTTCGGATATTTGACTCACAACGTCATCTAGTTCCAAACTAAGCAGAGCTTGTGCTCTGCTAACTAGACTGATAGAATACTTATATACTTTTTTTTTGTAAATACATACATATTATACATAGAAAACATCCAAACTTCGAAACAAATATTTGCAGACTAACATTTAGTCCAACCTGGGATTCGAACCCGAAACCTCAAACTTAGTAGTCGCATTTACTACCGCTGCGCCACCGAGGCAGTTAAATGACACCAAATATCCTAAACTATCTAAGGCTGGGATTTATTAATATGTGCTTATTCGTTAGGAAAAACAAAAAATAAATGTACAGTAATAGTGAATTAAAATAAAAACACAATAGAGTTTCAGAACTTAGAATATGAGTTCTTCAGATCAGATCCTGTCGTCACAACGAAATAAAACGACTCAAATTTGATTTGATTTGCCAGAAGGCACTAAAGAGTTTCACTCTTTACTTTAGACTCCACTAAAAGGTTAGCTCCAAGATGCCATTTTTTTTTAAATAAGGAACTTACCAAAGTGACTCTATTCTGCCTGATGGAAAGCAGGAATAGAATCCAAGAGGGGTGGCCGCCGTACTCACTGCGAATGAAGACAGTGCAGTTTGGCGACCCACGCTATGGCGGCCTAGTGAGATGCTTTTTCACGCCCCGCTTAAAGGACCCGGGATCATAGTGGGAGGGAAACATGTGCGCTGGTAATGAATTCCAGGCTTTAACTGATTTGCACAGGAAGGAAGAGCCGAATCGTTTAGTTCGGGAGCGCATTCTGAAACGGTGACTTCCAAGGCCAGCACGAGTTGTCCTGTAGAGGAACGGAGAGGATAAGAGGATAAGATAAGTCATCTGTATACATGCAGAGTTTAATTTATTTTCTAGTGTCGTCAACTAAGTCTGCAATGAAGATAAGATGTGCGCGAGATTATTTTATATGTTTCACGCTTGGTCGATTGGATATGTCGTTATCCGAAATGTTGCCTCTGTTAAGTCTATTATTTATTTAGACGGCTTAATGTGAGTCTGCGTGTAGTCTACGATATGTATGTATTTAAAAATGTATAAATCTCTTTATAAGCTGTCTGTTTTCATACTCAAGACTCTAACTTTTTTTCTTTTTATTGACGGAGTGGAAAACCCCTGCGGATCTCCGGCTCCTCAGGGACGCAGGAGCCAGGAGTATGTGGTGTTTCCACTAAAAACCACCCTGGCGGCCGGTCTCAGGCGTCCTTCTCTGATGGGGACCCGGGCCATGTTATTTCAGGTCCCCTCCAGGATCAACGCCATGCCTGGTCAGACCCTCTCCTGGGGTACGCTACAGCGGTACCCCCGCTGCTCTGGTTGCTAGTTATAGTTATAGTTACGGCCTGATCACGTTTTTGCGATCAGGCCGCATTGATGTCGCCAACCGCAGTGATTTATTCACCGCCAGAGGTCCCCATTCTTTGGCAGCTTGCGGTCCTGTTGGCGGCTGCTAACACCGCCGATGTCTTCTCCGCTGGGGATCAACCCTCTCCCAGTCAAGACTCTACCTAGTTTGGTATATGACGACCATATGCAAGTGTGAAGTTGTTATTAATCTAAAGCCACCTTTTTCTAATTGTTGAGCCTTGTGAGAAGTAATTAGGCCAACAAAGACAACAGGTTTATACTCTAAAAAGTCGGGTACTTTAAATTTCAATATCAGAGCAGCATTTATGGAAGCTGCACAATGTTTTTTTTTTATAAATGCCTACCAAAGTGACTCTACTCTGCCTGATGGAAGGCATGAATAGAATCCAAGAGTGGTGGTCACTATATTCATTGCGAATGCAGACAATACAGTATAGCGATCCATGCTATGGCGGCCTAGTGAGATATTTTTTTACACCCCACTTAAAGGACCCGGGATCATAGAGGGAGGGAAACGCATGGTCTAAGTTCCAAGTAAATGTAAGGTATTTTGCGTTAATATGATCAGCTATGCCTTACATTCTGACGTTCGTCGTTATATTTTTTCCTTGCTACTGCAAACCAGCGACCTTGACAGTATTTTTTAAATAATAAACTAAAAAAATAGATGTCTATGGCT
Organism: Hypercompe scribonia; assembly: GCA_949316085.1. NCBI lineage: Eukaryota > Metazoa > Arthropoda > Insecta > Lepidoptera > Erebidae > Hypercompe > Hypercompe scribonia. The sequence continues at coordinate 3,437,559 of OX438972.1, read as the reverse complement.
AATTCGTCATATTTTTTTACTGAGGCCAGTAACATCGGTGAATGACACGATGCGCTTGCTTACACACAGTACCACATTATAATGCATATAAACACATGCTAAAAGCTGCTTTAATGTTAAAGCCGTAGATATTATAATCATGTAAAGATTATTTTCATAAGCTTCAATTATTTTGCCAATTATAATGAACGCTTAGGCAGATATATTTTTATTGGTCTAGATTCTAGATTGACTCTCTAATATGAATAAATGTATTGTTCGACTAAGTTTTTAAATAACCTTCTTATAATATGTGCGCATAGATAATAAATCAGTTGTAGACTTATCGTTTTGAAGGTCAAAACACATCGAATATGTAAGCTCCTTCAAAATTAAGGCGGAGAAGGAGATATGCGCTCCTGTAACCTCCCTAACTCAGTGAAAAGTTTAACATCATTTTCCTGTAAGGCTTTGATATTACTCTGTTAAAGTCGACCGATAATATGCCGAAACATGGCTCTCCCGAGCTTTTCCGTCTCATGCAGGGGTGTAGGTATCTTTTTAAAACTCGCTTATCTTTGTACTATACCGTGATTATAAGTTCAATAACTTATTTACTCACTAACGACATCGATGATGACAAGGCTAAATATCGCAAATATGTTTAATTTCACCTTGAACTTCTGAACAGACATATTCTATTTGACGTAAAGGTACTCGTATTTTAGTGTACAAAGTCCATATCATAGATTTAAAATTCCAGTTAAATAACTCGCCTAGTGTGAAGTAATTTTGTAATAAAAACTAGATCGTGGTATCTTAAAAAACACTACAGAGCCCGGTTTGCTGCTTCTTGGGAGAGGCCTATGTTCAACAGCGGACTGTAACTCCAGGAGGACTGACTTAAAGAGCAGCACATAGAACACAGCTTGTCTGATGGTGGTATCGTAGGGTATGTTATTTATAAATAGCCGTTTAAAAGTCAAACGAAGTTTCATGACAGTAGTCAATTTTTTTTTTTTTTACTTCGAATCAAAAATAGTAAATAATTTTAAAATATTTTACCAGTTATTTACGATATTTATTTACGATTATTACGACACTACTGTATCTCTGTATCTCTGTAGAAAGTTATCGAAAGATCAATCTCGGAAACATTAACATCCAACTAATGCTATAAATGCAAATGTGAGTTTATTTGCTACACTTTCAAGCATAAACAGCTAAACAGATTTTATAAATACTTTGAATAATGGAAAGCTACATTGTCAATGAGTAACCGAAGCAACTTTTTACTACGACACCATACGAAAGCTAGTATGCTACGAACGAACATGTCTCGAGCATGTAGAACAAAACACTGTTAAAGAGTCACGTTCACAAACATGTTTGTCTCGGGACGTGCTCGCAAAAAGCGTTATAAGGTTAAGCACCTATTTCTATGTACACTGGTAAGAGCATTCACGTTTATATACCTCGTGGGACTCCAACAAGTTTTATCGATCGCCAGCTTGGTTCAAAGTTCCATCGCTCTATCACTTGTCGAGAAAACAATGAGTAGTGCTAACGTACGTCGGTCTGATGTGATATCGCCCTATTGATGGTCGACAAATGGTTCTGTCGCCTTAACTTTTGTATCATGTACTTGATTAATGTAACTGTGATACCGAGTCCTTACACCTATATAAAGAAATGAGAAAATAGAAGAAATATCAAAATTTATTGGAGATTGACGGCTCTGTACTGCCACGTCTGTCTTTGGGCCAAAACTTCCTTTTTCACGAGATACTTATGCCCAGTAGTGAGTAGTGGTATTGATGATGAAATGGTTTTTAATCTCCAATCAAATACGTTTTGTGTATTTTTTGGTATTCTCGACTGGTTTCGAACTCAAAGTTAACCTTTAACAAGAGTGCAACCCATGATATGAACGTGATATGACCTACTCGTTTCGCTTCCTAATCTGTTCTTATACGCGATACCCTTTTCTTTTCATTCTTTTCCATTTTTACCCATCATTCATGAAGAATTATAAAAGTAGACTGACAGACAGACAGAGTTTCCTCCCCTATTAATCCCGTGGGTGTCGTAGGAGGTGACTAAGGGACCAAACTACTCAGGACAACATCACTGCAAGGAGAAGGAACCTTGATACAAACTCCATACCCATTTGAGCACAGTGATATAGTAGACAAAAATCTCCTTTCTAAAGAGAAGCCTATGTTTAACAGTGGACTATTAAAGAGTGTTTTTGTGATGAAACAAGTTAAAAATAAATAAATATTTCAGACATCTGACACACAACGCCACCTAGTCCCTATCTAAGTAGAGCTTGTACTATGGGTACTAGACAATTGATGTAAATACATATATACTTTTTTTTTCGTAAATACGCACGTACATAGAAAACACCTAAACGTCGAAACAAATGTTTGCAGAGCTTACAAAGATTATGTCCGACACGGGAATCTAATGCCGAGACCGCACAGCAGTCGCACACGCTTCCAATACGCCATTGAGACAGTTTGAATATTCTGTATATTTCATATTATTGTTTGACATATTCTATATATTTCAGCAGTTGTCTGTAAAAAGTTGTTGATGATAATGAGAATGATAATAGCTATTTCAAAAGTCAAACGTACAAGTTAGGATTGCGCAGTACCATTAATATTAGATTTTTACTCAAACAACTTTTTACTAGTGCTAGACAGGTTTTAGGGGAGGAGCTTCTTCAATGATTTATAGAAGTGTGTATTAACACATATTCATATTTGATTATTTGTTATACAATATAATGGAAAGTAAAATTAATTTCACGTTACGTAAACTATGTAAGAAGTGAGTGATATCTAAATGATATAAGCCCTGGTAAAAGATAAGGAATGTGGGTAGGTTTTAATTGGCCACACATGCGTTAAAGCCGGCTCCGGTTCGAATCTTGATTTGCATGTAATGTGTTATACAAGTTAACCTATCCAATTAAAATATTTCTGAAAATTTTCTCATTTCGTTCTGCATCTTGTAGTTTTGTACGTTTCATAAAGATCGGATATTTACCTACATAAATATATGGTGGGCCATGAATTAGTTAACATTTGAAAGAATCATCTAAAAAAACCTTGATATATCATATAAATTGTTTATTTACTAGAAAGCTAATAGCTACAGTTTATTTTTTTTAAAATACGTCGTCTAAATGACCACTATGTCGACGTTTGCACTCTTCTAAGCGAGCACCGAAATTTTCGAATACTCGTCGGCAAAGAGACCGCGAGATCGCCGACATCACACATTTGGTTTATTGATAAAGACACGATTCTTCAAATAACCCCATAAACAGAAGTCTGCTGGGGATAGCTCTGGACTTCTGGGTGGCCATGGAATGTCGCCTCGTCTGGAAATCAGCTTTTCCGGAAACATATCTTTGACCACCGGCAAGGAATCATTGGATGTCGGACAAGTGGCTTCATCTTGTTGAAAGCATGTGTTACGATTGTAGCCAGCAAATTCCAGTAGCATCGGTCCCAAGAATTACCGTAACATGTTTGCGCGGGAATCAAACAACAAGGAAATCTAACAATTCAAATGTTAACGAATTCCTAAATCTATAAAATTATAATTCCTCTACACGAAAACTTATGCTGAACTTGGAAGCTACCGTTTTAGAGTGGCAGACATACGCTCTTGAACTAAACGGTTCGGTTCTACCTTTCAGTCCCGAGTAGTCAAAAAATGGAACTGACTACCAACGCATCTGTTTTCCTCACATTGTGATCTCAGGTCTTTTAAGTGGGCGTGAAAAAGAATCTTACTAAGCCGCCATAGTGTGGATCGTCATACTGAATCGTCAACATTCGCAATGATGGACTTTTGTATTCTACTCATGCTTTCCATCACGCAGAATAGTCATTGTGCCAGCTAATATAAAAAAAAATGTGTACGTGTACTAGCGTACACTCGTAAGAAGTGAAACTTCTTTATGACGTTATTTTTCAAAAAAATAATTTAAACCCGTCCGAAGTCGATGCAATCGCCACCTGGATTTCAAAAATGTAACTACTCAAAACGGGCCGCAAAATACATTGGAGACATTTACCAATCCCTACTCCGCTGGAGAAAGTATACTTCGAATCACGCGTGGTAGGGATAAGAAAAAGATGGCGCGTAACGGAAAAATGTGACGCGTAACGAAAAAATGTTACACTAAATTTTTTTCCAACCCCGATAAAGAAGTTTCACTTCAAAAAATGCACTGGATAAAATGTACATAGAATACTTTGTAGACCTTTCTCTATACGCCTGATAAATTGTCTAGGAATTCGATACGTTATTACGCTATGACAGTATAGACATACCGCCATTTAATTACAATGATTTACTTCAATTTCATTTCAATTTATTTTAACAAATATAAGCATTACAGTGCAGTGCATTGGAAGTGTCCAATCGCTCTAAATCTATTGATCTGTATACTATGCTTAGTCCGTGTGATGACCGATAAAAATACATAGTGTTACCAATCCTATTCATCCCGTAGGTGTCGTAAGAAGCGACTAAGGAACCAAGTATACAAGACAACATCATTTCAAAGAGAAGGAAAACTTGAAAGAAAACCCTATTCCAACCTGTCTGGCCAGCGTGGAATAGTAGGCCATAACCTCCTTGCTAAGGAGAGGCCTCTATGTCCAGCAGCGGACTGTTAAGGCTGTTGATGGTTGATGGATAATATACTAAGTGTTTGTAATTTTCGGTAATTTTTACACGTCACATAGTTTTATTGTACAGAAGAAGTTAATCGCGATAAAATCATTTAAAAGGGTACTGTACCTTCTATTACCGACTCGATTACCGTTTCGAGCAAGTTATGCCGCTCGTGATCACGGGTAGAATTTTTAAATAATGTTATCACGAATAAGTCCCGTTGTATAAAAAACATGTGTATATACTATACTGATTGTAATATAAAATTTGGTTTTTAACATTTCAATATAAATAAATGTCTTAATCAAAAAAATGTGTCTGTATCAGGACTACATTGAAGGAAATCATTGTCAAAATTAATTGTTTTACTAGTAGGGCTGTTGTCAACTTTGGGAGAGTGTCACGTTAGTGGATAGCACAGGAGTCAATGCTGTCATCTTGCAACACCACGCATGTATTAAAAAATAAAATTTTAATTAAAATATAATATATAATATCCTCATCCATCTCACACACGACCATCTGATCTCCAACTAGGCAAAACCTGTACTTTTTTTTTAACGTGTGGAAACCCCCTCGGGCCGTCACCCCACCGGGGTTTACGGCGGGGTGGTGTGTCGGGATCGGACCGACTAAAACCACACGGTGTGCCACTCTGCGCCTGATATAGGAGGGATACGGGAACAGCTGTTATTACAACATCCAGATCCCTCCAAGCGCCTGCCCGCTAACGCGGGCACCATCTGTGGATAAACTCTCCTTTTAGGCGACGTACGGCACACGCGGACGTCGCCTACTCGCGGCTGGCCACTATAGCGGATGGAGGGGAAATCCCGTGGCAAAACCTGTACTGTGGTAACCAGACTGCTGATAAACATACTTATATATTTTTAAAGAGATAGATAAATTATAGCTAGACACAGAAATGGTCGTGTTCATCACACAACACACAGGTTTTATCTAGTTTGGGATCAGACGGCTGTGTGTGTCAAGTGTGAGAATATTATCATTATTTTTCCATTTAAAAAAAAATTGAGGTGAAAGACTAGGAAATGTATAACTTACAATTTCCTTAATCAAAAATTATTTATTTAGCGACATCATCAATCAATTTTGTTAACATTCAAGTCGACAACAATTCCAAATTTTGTTTCAAACGATGCGTGTAATCTGTTCAATCAATTTCGAGGACAAAATCGACTTTTGGCTCGCTCCAGTTTACCGTAATCGATTCTGCGGAAATGTTATAATCGAGTGTAGTGATTCGGTGTGAAATTGCTAACAGTATTACCCGCAGTGCCGCATTAGCATGATGAGGTTGAAGAATGTTTGTCATGTTACTAATTGAAGAAAATGTTAGCCTTGGATTCTTACAAAATAAAGCAAAGTCAGCCTTGGACACGGCAAATTGCATGTATAGATGACTAGCTGATACGCGCAACCTCATCTGCGTCTTTAATTGCCCGTAGCATGGTGTTACACAGCGGGAATTGTTTACCATAGAGAAGATTATAGTGAGCCAACCTTCATAGGTCAAAAAGTTTGCTCATATGACTGCTAACTTTTTTTTGGAACTTTTAAAGATAATTCTTCCGTACATTATTTTTGAAAAACTTTAACAGTTTACGCAGTACATGTAATAGTAGCTCTTAAAGAAACAATTTTCTCTCGTCTTTACAACATTTTTCATTGATACTCAGCTCCTTTTGGTCGCAGCATGATGATATATAGTTAGCCTTTCTTGATAACTGGACTTTCCAGCACTGAAAGAATTTGTCAAACCGGACCAGTACTTCCTGAGATTAGCGGTTTCAATCAAACAAACAAAGTCTGTAGCTTTAAACCATTAATACAGCTTTAAAATTGATGTAATGTCAGTTTTGAATTGTTGTTTTTTTTGGAAATTGGCGCGAAAATTCCGGCGTTCTATTAATATTAGGATTGGTGTTTGCTTATAGTTTTTTATAAGTAATAGCGCATGAAATGATATTTTTAGTGATACACTAGCAAGTTTATAACTTCATGTCGTTTTCAATTTTGAGTAAATTGTAATCGGTTTCCTAAGATATATTTAAGTTATAGAGTATTCGACCTCTTTTTACATTACTATTGTTGTCTTTGGTTTGATACGCGATCCCGATTGCTACAGCGATTGCGACCCAGGACAAGCAATTGTGATTGCGATCTAGATTTAATTTATCTAAAACATATATGTATTTTGCAATACATAGGCGATGTTGAATGTTTATTTAGAAATTTGTTTGCTCGGTCGTCGGCTATTACGTGAGTGAGACTTTTTGTCGTTTAGATTATAAGTTTTTTAGTCGGTGAAATGTTTACATATGATACGAGTCGAACTCTTCCGGGGAGTAAAAGATGTGTCTCTATGTATATGTATACACGCACACATCTAAAATGCTATATATTTTGTGAAACGAAAAAGTATTATACAAAACTCGTGATAATTTTCATTCTTGTAACCATTATTTTTAAAAATGACAAATACGAGTATAAATAACACACGATTTATATCTAAAATATAAACACTTAATTTCTTTGTAAAGTTCGATAACACACATAAGTTATATAGACAAATGTAACGGCTGTCAATAAAGCGAAGACGAACTACGAACACGTAGAACCCACTTGCTATACATACGAAAAAGTTTTTTAGCACAAGAAACAAATAAACTAACTATCAAACAGTTATCACGTAACCATTGGCACAATAATACCATGAGACGACACCAATCACACATCAAATCTGAATAACGTATGCGCAGAACATCGTCCGGCACGATCATTGTCTTGCAAAATGTACACACATTAGCTTTCGACTCCTGCGCAAGGACATTCTTATTTCAAATCAAATGCTTGATTGTTATTCGTCGAGCGTGAATTTGAAAAAGGAACGATGTGCTTGTATGACTCGTACGTGATCTAACTCCGTTCGAATTACTAGTTTTAATTATCGCCTTTCCAGTTATTGATAGCGTTCAGCACTTTCGATTTTTTTTTCTTTCTCTGACGTTTTTGACAAGTAAGAGGTGTAGATTGCAAGGGTTACAGTGAAAGTGTTTGCATAATCGTTTGCTCCTTAAAGCCTGAATGGCATGTAGTGTAGTTTTTAAAAACCTGTTGTCTTACATTGTCTATAGTCAGTGTCTGTTGGCACACAATGAAGTCACGAACAGAATCAAATTTGCTTTATATTTTAAAGCAAACTTATTAGCTCATCGCTGTTTATTCTATGATAGTGAGTTGTCAAGGACGTTATGTTTTTTATGACAGCCTTCTTAAATAACTTAATCTTATTATTTAAAAGATAAAGTTATGGTACCGTGGTGTATAAAGACGTGTTTTTTTGATATTACTGGGGTGTTTACTCCTTGGTAGAGTTCATATAAAATAATAATGGAATCCAAAAGAACCTTAACCATCTTTTATTCATTCTGGCTGTTTCCCACAGTTTCACTCGGTTTGTGGACACTTAGATGTTTTGTTGCTTAAAATATTAGTCAATAAATGGTCTCTAAAATGTTATAATATTTTTTTTTAATACCACTACTGATTTAATATTTAAATATGAATAACTTTTAGTCAACAATCTACTTCATAATTGCTTTTTTTTTAAGAGCCAGCAAAAGTGACTCTACTATGCCTGATGGAAAGCATGAATAGAATCCAAGAGTTGTAGTCACCATACTCATTGCGAAAGCAGACAACACAGCATTCTGACCTACACTTTTTTTTTTTTTTTTTAGCGTGTGGAAACCCCCTCGGGCCGTCACCCCACCGGGGTTTACGGCGGGGTGGTGTGTCGGAATCGGACCGACTAAAACCACACGGTGTGCCACTCTGCGCCTAACATAGGAGGGATCCGGGAACCGCTGCTATTACGACATCCAGATCCCTCCTAGCGCCTGCCCGCTAAAGCGGATTCTGACCTACACTACGGCAACCTAGTGCGGTGCTTTTTCACGCCTCGCTTGTGGTCGAAAAAGGCATGACAGTCATCGTTGCAGTGTAAGGCTCACATACTTGCCACGATAACATATAACTACTGAATTGTTTTCCTATACTGACCTAAGTTTTAAGTCTCAATATAGTCCCTTAACCGCATTAATACGATAACATTGTCATATTAATAAAAACAATACGCGTGAAGTACACATGCGCATATTGTGACGTAAGAGCGTACCGAGTGGTACCACCATGTGCCATGCTGATCATCTCATGATAAAAATAAAGTATCTTGGCAGCAACTCTAAGCAGTTACCGTTACAGAATGAATGTAATGAATGAAAACTAAATCACGTATCTCCGTGGAAGGCAGAAAGTAAAAAGAAAAATATTTAAATTTAAAGAATTAAAAACAAGTAAAAAATTTAAGTATATAAACTCCGAAAACAAACGAAAAATCTGCACTGCAGCCTATTATTCTTTATGTTAAGGGTACGTGGTATTGGATAAAGAATACCTAATCATTCGTTCATTCATCCCGTGGGTCTCGTAAAAGCCAACTAAGGGTAGAAAAACTTGAAACCCTGTACCATCCGATCTGGCCAGCGTGGCACAGTAGGCCAAAGCCTTCATTCTATAGAGAGGCTTATGTCCAGCAGTGGACTGTTAAAGGTTGCTGATGATGATGATAGGGGCAAGGGAGCACACCGATCTCCTGATGGTAAGTAATTGCCACCACCCACGGTTATCTGCAACTAACTACGTTACCGCCCACCGGAAACCTCACTAACTCCCTGAAGTGCAACAAAAAAACTACTTAACCCTTACTTTTTGAGGGACTATGGTATCAGTTTGTATTTATATCCAGCCTATTGTAAAAATCCATTCCTGGTACTAAATGCGTAAGGAAAAGCAAAACAGTAGCCATTAACATCCATTTATTTAGATTTCCATTTACAACAACATAAATATAAAAAATGCAGTACCTAAATAAGGAAACACTCAAATAAATTAAAAGCAACGAAATGTAAACATATGTTTTACAAATAATTAATAAATACCATTTAAAAAATATGAACCATTGTTTACAATCTTATCAACTGATCTTAACACTAATTCTCTTTATAAAATCATTACGATATAATACACGATGGCTGAGTAACCCCCGACATCCCATGTAGCAGAATATTAATTTATTTTCACAAAAACTTCGTGCACACATTGATATGTACATCAATAGAATTAATACCCTAATAGAAAATTGTACTAGCCAATCTTTCTGTCGTGTAGAAATTTTGTAAGGTAAATGCAACGAGGTTGAAATCAGAGGTTACACTTTTTCATCAATATACACACATACTTAACCTTTACATTCCTACACTTAATATTAGGATTTTTGGAGGTATAGCATTAATTATGGTGCTGAACGTCAAGAGGTTCACGTTCTTTTAAATACGCAAAACGAAGAGTTCACGAAGTCACATTTGTAGCGGTGACACAAGAAAAGCAATTTCTATCGTGATTCGAGGATAAAAAACTGTGGACGGCATTAATATAAGTGGGTGAGAATGGAGAATTGAGGAATTAACAAAAAGAGAGAGGTCAGCGCTCACTGATTGCGGTGCTGGTGAATAGGTAACCATTTTAGTTGCAAACATAAAACAGATAGGCGTGTTGCGGAGATTGAAAATGAATCAATTGCACTTATTAAGAAGACGAGCTAGTTTATAATATTAAGGTCGAAATAACACATAAATATGACAATAGTCAATTAAAGAAATAGTTAAGGACTGCGTGATTGAGATTTTCGTTTCAGGAAGCAGATAGTTCTTAAGTTCTTAGTTCTTTGGCTCACATGAGTAACTTGAGCACGCCAGTCAAGAATTGAGCCGAAGAACAAACCGAGATCCTTAAATACCCAGCTCCAAGGTATAACTGAGCCGACCGATGAGATTGAAGCAGTATCCCATCGGTTAATCATACTGTTGCTGCCCGCTAAGATCGCTTGACATTTCAGCCCGATTCTCATCGCCCAGGATTTTATGAGTTCTAGGTCTTTTTGATATTATTAATGGCTAAAAGGACGCTAGTGGACAGGTCGCATCTACTCGATGATGAGTTTTGAACACAAACATGCTGCTGAGGGCCTTAAAGATAGGTGGAGAACTCAGAGGTACCTCAGAGGATATATTAAGATACATAAGGATTGATAATATAATTTATGTTGATATACAAATTCTGAGAGCTGCTTCAATATATAGATCTGGAGCACTTTAGATAAGAAGGGGAAAATAGTAATACTTCAAAAGTATTCGAGTAATGAAGGGTTATTTTTAAAATAAGGATTTATTTGGAAACAAGATGATGTAAGCCTTACACCAAAGAAAGGGGGGCTGTTAACAAGTCAATAGAGAATTTAATTTTGTTACTAGTTTATTTAATTACATGATACGCTGTTGTAATATTGATAAATTATAGATTGTTGTATAATGACCATACGTCGGCTAATGCAATTGTATCCCAAAGCATTAGAGCGGATAGATAATGTTATCTTAATATATTCTGAAGACACCGGAGAAAATTCGAAGGATTCCATATTTTGGTACTGATAAGACCAGATATGTCGTTCAGCGTTTGACACTTTGTTTTAAGATCCAGCGTGGTTGTGGATAAGATGTAACGATTGATATCATTTAAACAAATAGTGTTTTTAAACTCAGGCTGTTGCTTATTGACACTATCTAAGGTACCAAGAAATTGCCAGACATTTGCAGAAGAGAACTCTTATGTTCTGTAGTTAGCGTTGCGTATCACCTGGTTACACCGATTTTTTGTAGTCTATTGTAAATGTTTCCGGGTCCATGCATTGAAAACTATGTATCTGTCGAATTTCGGTAGGTGATTTAGAAGGATTTGGAACATAAGATAAGAAAATCAAGTCGTGGTGGAAAAACGGAGGGCAGACACTTCAGCTTGGGAAGAAACAAAGTTTGGACAGAAAGGAACAAGAAGTATTGGACAAGGAGGAGGCTAATATTTTATATGGATAATCACTATGAAGGTAGACAGCGACATCACCCACAGAAGACCAACCTAAAGCGCCAGCATCCGTACTGTCGTGTTTCGTTGGTGAGTGCGAGACCGGAGGCCCATTGATGCAGGGGTGACAGTTATTGTGATAACTATGTGAGGCTTACACTGCCACGATGACTGTCATGCCTTTTACGTTCCCAAGCGTAGCGTGAAAAAGCATCTCACTAGGGGATCACCACACTGCATTGTCTGCATTTACAATGAGTATGGTGACCACAACTGTTTGGATTCTATTCATACTTTCCATCTGGCAGAGTGAAGTCACTTTGGCAGGCTCTTCATATAAAAAAAAATCACCACCAGTATATCCATCTACGAGTATCTGATTTTTAAACAACGTAAGGTTGTATAATATTTATACCAGCATGCATTATCTACTAACTGCAGTAATACGAACGTGTTTTGTTCGATGACATTTGAACAACTTGCTTGACTACATTATTGATCGCTACAAAGAGCTTCTTAAATTCTTATTTTCTTTAATAAAGTTTTATGTAATTGTACCTTGTCGTTGATAACACTTCAGGCTTTTTTTCCGTCAATGTAAGGGCTCAAACTTTATTGTCACGGAACTTTGCCTTGTAGATTAACTCTTATTTGTACTGCGATGAAACGATTGGCTGGTTGTAGGTGATATATACATAGGTACATAGTATATGACTGTAATGTTTCGAGGATATTTGTAGTTTAAATTAAACAAAATGCGCAGACGGCTTAGGGCCAGTTTTGCTACTTGCTGAGAGATTAAGCCTCGTAGACTCTTTAAAACTTATCTGGCCACGGGCAACGAGCGGGCCGGCGCGACCGGGGCAGTACTACCGTCTCACAGAAAACCAACCTAAAGCGCCAGCATCCGTGTTGTCGTGTTTCGTTGGTGAGTGTGAGACCGGAGGCCAATTGATGCAGGGGTGACAGTTATCGTGGTAACTGTGTAAACCTTATACTGTCACGATGACTTTCATGGCTTTTACGTCCCCAAGCGGGGTGTGAGGAAGCATCTCACAAGGCCGCCATAGTGTGGGTCACCATACTGCATTGTCTGCATTTACGATGAGTATGGTGATCACAACTCTTGGATTATATTCATGCTTTCCATCAGGCAGAGTAGAGTCACTTTGGCAGGCTCTTAATATAAAAAAAAAATACAGATATCAGCAACCTTTATCTGTTAAACAGTTTTATGTAGCAGTTAGCTGTGATTGCCTATAATTGGATGAGCATAAAACATACATTTTGTATTTTTATATTTATATATGTGTGCATATTTATTTTGGTGATTATATGATATGATGAAAATAAATACATAAAAATAACTATTTGAAACTTTATCCGAAACTGGTGGAACTAGCCTTAACTGTCGCCAAAAGCGAGAGCACATGATGTTGACAGTAGAACACTGTTTCTCGAAATGCCCGTCGAGAGTTCTGTAATTATTTCATTCAGTCATTGGTTTAGAAGAAAATAAAATGATATAAAACTACTTGTTACAGTTATAAATTAATAGTTATAAAATAATACTCATATTTCACAGTGTTAATTTCCTTCCACCGTCTTTTTGGCAATACTAAATTCATTATTTAAGACATTAACTATAGTAGTATGTCACGTTTACATTTACTAATTCTAATTTCTTACTTTTCTATAATTTTCTATATTATTCTTTTGACGACAAACGCCAACACTTATACATACAACTCCACTTTACTGACACATGTGACACATATTTGAGACCAAGTTCGGTTTAACGACCCACATTAAAACTCGTAAAGAAATAATGAAATGACATTTGAGGTTGCCATCTTCGAAATCAATGAGTTTAATTTAATTTGTTGTATATCGTTTTGGAATGGCTTTGATCACTGATAGACAAAAATGACCTTAATGAAAGTTAAATTAATTTGAATGGGATATTCTGTATCTACAACTAGCCTGTTAATAATCTGCATTTTTAAAAAGTTTCAGTCACCCTCAGTTTTCTTGCAACTGCAATGCACTTTTTTTAAGTAATATGGTTGAAAATTGAATTTAATCAAGAAAAACAACTGACATTTGACTTTTATTCAGGATTTTCGGGAATATTTAGCATCAGATACATCTCTTTTGAGTGTTCACCAGTAATTAGCCAACATGTTCGGACTCCACTTGCCTTGGTGCCGCTTTTCCATGTTGGATATATCCTGATGGAATCGCTCGCCGTGTTTTTGAGGAAAAAATACAAATGAGAGTATAAGAAGTGTATCTTGAGCGACATACTGCATCCCATATTCTTGTAAGCTGATAAGAGGTTGTTGACCAAGTCTTCATAGTTTTCGGCCTTGTGGTTTCCAAGAAAATTAAACACAATATTTCGAAAACATGTCGATGCAGATTTTTCGATCGGATTAAGTTTTTGTTCAAATTCTTTATCAGACAGTAGATCTCTAATTTGTTGTCCTACAAATATTTCCTCTTTTATTTTAGCATCGCTGATTTTTGGGAATTTCTGTTTCAAGTAACAAAAACCATCTCCATTTCTGTCCATAGCTTTGACGAAGTTTTTTATAAGTCCGAGTTTGATGTGCAATAGAGGTAGTAATACATCTACAGAATTTATTAATTGTAAATAGTAAATTCGGATAGTACACAGTGTGTCTAGATTTGTGATTAATACATTTGATAGAAGTTTGGCAGAAAGAACAATCTAACACATGGTCTTTCTTATCAGACCATATCATTGGAACTACAAACGGCATATGACGAGATCCTTTAGCCCATGATGTTAATAAACAAACACACTGTATACAACACACACTAGGAGTCCAGGTTTTTGTCCAAATTTCGCACCGGAAAGCCAAAATAATTAAAATAACAGTTTTTAACTAATGGTGTCAAATTACGAGGTTGACTTTTAACAATAAGTTGACCGCAAATGTAACAAAAGTTATCGGGATGGTTTACACACACTCTGGACATCTTATGACGATGTACAGAAACGACAATCACAAAGAAAACCGTTTTAATTTCAATAATTTAATATTAATTTATCGGAAACATACGTCGGTAAGCAAAATTCGCGTAATCGATTTAGTTTATGTTTAACGAAAACTGACGGTGATTGAACAAAACTAAGTCCGAGGTTTATATGCGGGTAGGTAGTAGTGTTTAAAAAACCGACTTGATTTTGTTTAACAAAAATACTGTTTACCAGTGTTATTTTTTATTTGGAATTTCCTCTTCCTAAATGTGTACTTGATCATTTACGATATGCTTTTATCTTTACACCAGTCAACATCTTTCCATTTTTACGTCCTAAGTATGGCCAATAACGTGGGATAAGTCAAACTGACAGATGACAAAAACAGTACTTCAAACATACGAAAAGGAAAGCTGTAGTTTACATGTTAATTTAATTAACTGGTGTTAGTTTTAGCGCTTTGACGTTTACTTACATACTTTCAATGTCATTACTGTCTCTTTGGAATGACGTCACAAGTTGTTTGTTTGCATTTAAACTGCGTTTAGGTGACAGGCTTTGAACACGCATTCCATCCATCCATTTAAAGGCACTTATCAAAAGTAGACGTTTGAACATAGCTTTAGACTCTACTAAAAATCCACAGTGGATTCACAATAGAACTAGAGGCCTATTGATGAAGTGGTGACAGTTGTCTTAGTAAGTGTGTCCAATACAGTGCCACGATGACTGTGATGCCTTTTACGTCCCCAAATGAGGCGTGAAAAAGCATCTTACTGGGCCACCATAGTGTGACCACTATTACCCTACTGCATTGTCTTTTGCATTTGCATTGCATTCGCAATGAGTATAGTGGCCACAATTCTTGGATTCTATTCATGCTTTCCTTTAGTCAAAGTCGAGTCACTTTGGCAGGCTCGTAAAATAAAAAAAAAAGAACTGATTTCAAAAGCGAAAATATAGCTGCAGTTATTAACTGTAAATGTAAGAGGGAAACCACAATGGTTGGATTAACCACATACAAATATTTTAACTCTATACAAAAGGTTTGATAAAGCCTTCTTTTTCCTGGAACTTTTCGAGTGTCACTGTTCCGTGTGTTCCGTGGTCAGTGCTGCTCATCCTGGTGTACTGTAGATACAGTAGTGCATATGTGGGTTAATCTCTGAAGTCTTTCTTCTTTGAATCTTTGAAGTCTGCAGATCATTTGTTTTTTTAGAACAATATTACTATATAAAATAAGCCTAGACAAACTTGTAGTATAAAATTATTTGCCTGAAGTTATAACTTTTTAATAAAGAAATGCTTTTATTATTTCTTCATATGATATGAGTGACATTGACTTCAGCTATTCGTAAACAAATACAAAGATAATAAAAACACAAGAGTCTTACACTTGCTACTATTATGTACTGTATATATTACATAATATTATTGTCCCTTCTTACAATGATTGACATACGTTATTATTTTTGCAATGTTCATCTCTTGAACTGGTCAATTTAATAAATAAATACTTAAGATTTTTTACATGTAATTACTATTACTTATGCTTTTAATAATAACAATAGTCAGTAATCTAGTATATGAAAAAATAGGACACAAAAATTACTAACTGATAGAAATTTTCCTAGAGTTATGTTATCTGGCAAAACCCTACGTACATGGCTTATTTTTCTATTTTAAGAGCCTGTCAAAGTGACTCTACTCTGCCTGATGGAGAGCATGAATAGAATCCAAGAGTTGTGGTCACCATACTCATTGCAAATGCAGACAATGCAGTATGGTGACCCACACTGTGGCGGCCTTGTACGATGCTTCTTCACACCCCGCTTGGGGACGTAAAAGGCATGACAGTCATCGTGACAGTGTAAGTCTTACACAGTTACTACGATGACTGTCACCCCTGCATCAATGGGCCTCCGGTCTCACACTCACCAACGAAACACGACAACACAGATGTTGGCGCTTTGGGTTGGTCTTCTGTGGGAGGGTAGCACTGCCACGACGAGCCGACCCGCTCGTGCTGAAATCAGCTTGGCTGTACTATCTAGCAATGGCTATGGAAACAGTGTTATTCGTCCTCAAAGAAAGATCTACGACTAAATTACATTGCTATGATGAGAACTTCTTCGTATTTGAAGACTCGTACTTGTTTAAGTTTTTTTTCTTTCTAGCCTTTATTACTCCCAATATTTTGGGGGTCGGCTACTACTTCAGCCAGTTTTACCTTGATATCAGTTTTCCATGGAGCAACTGGCATCGGACCACCACAACACTGATGACGAACTGAATTCGAACTTTGAACTACTGACTGTAACTAACTGTCAGTATATTTGACGTTTATGACAACCGAGACCGACGCCGAGGACGACCGAAAACCCTAGAACAGTTTTTGGCCCAACTCGCTAATCGAACCCGAGACATCTTGATCGATAGTCACATACGCTAACCGCTAGACCAATAAGCTAGGCAACGAGCAAGTAGTAGGACACATTGTTATACTTTTTATGCTAGGAATTTGATATAAGCACTTTCACAAAAGTTTGATTGACAGATAATTCTTATAGTATTTGTCGGAGACTTCTGTTTCGCTCACTTTCATTTGGAATGTTGATACAGCGGTTATCATATGTATTGTCATACGTCAATAAACTCTCTGAATGATGGAAAAAGTGAACATTATGTGACTGTCTATCTACGTACATTCATCAATTATGTTATTTTAAAAATATTAGTAATACCATTAGCTTTTCATACAATGAATGCAATACATTTTGTAGTGGTATTGTTATCATTTTTTGCTCTCATAACGTAACGTTAACAATATTAAGATCATATGCACATATTTTCTTCAAACAATAACACATGAGAATATGTCAACTCGTGTTTTGATCGCGCTGTGGAAGGAAGGGTGTCATGTCCCTCGGACACAAAGGGAGGTTCCTCCGACCAGGCGAGGCGATCATATCTGGCGGGTCACGGCCCAACGGTTGATATTGGGATGTTGCATATATACTAATTGCCAGGTGAATCTCTATTTCGCGATATAGGATCATTAGTTGCTGCGTAGCTTATTATTATACTTCGTAGTTCGATGTATCTTCGCTAGATGGCGCTGTTGTATATTTTTGGTTGTATGTGAAAGTTGCCACAGCGCTTTAGACACGGCGTGGCGCTAAAGCGTATCCTGTGTTTTATTGCTGTATATTCGTTTGTATGTGCGAACAAATTTCGGTTATTCGCGATTATTCGCAAATAAAATTCTGTAAACTGCTTCGCACTGAATTTAATACATATTGCATAGTTTATTTATGTTTAATATTAAAAAAATACGATAAGTGTATTTGAATTAATAGAACTAAGAATTTGGTTTCGATTGAACGAATTCCGAATCCAAACTGAACCGAGAGAGACCCTGAGCATTTAAACACTTTGAAAAAGTCCAACATCAATCAGTTACTATCTAATTTTGACTCATCTTTCTTTGATAAGTGTTTCAAAAACGTTGTTAAGATGACATTAGGATCCTTAGAAAAGTAATGTTTACCTGGTTCACTACACACATAATTGATGCCAGTTTTCAACTGCCTCGGTGGTGCTGCGGTAGTGAATGCGATTTCTGCGCTTGATGGTTCGATTCTCGGGTAGGACTGAATGTTTATATGATTGCAAATATTTGTTTCGAAGGCTTGATGTTTTCTATGTATAATATGTATCCATTTACAAAAAAAGAATACAAGTATTCTATCAGTCAGTCTAGTTATCATAGCACAAGTTCTGCTTAGTTTGATACTAGATGACGTTTTGTGTCAAATGCCCGAAATATTTATTTATTTATTTACAGTTATCAATTGCATGTATACTTTAACTTACTTTTAAAATATCCATAATCGTGCCCTGCAACTGTATTTAAAGTAAAACTGTCTTTAACCTTTGATTTCTTGGCGTTTCGATCGACTTTCACCGATTATGGTATGCAGGGTTCTGCACGATTTGTTTACAGCTTAAGCTGTTAAAGAAATAATATTACTAATACGCACATAAGTATATACCTGTAAGACGGATCTGCAACTATATGGCTAAATCACTTGTCTATCACTGTTCACTCAGTTTTCATCACTTAACATTTTTTTTTTTTTAAAGACAACGCCCGCATTAGGAATAAATCCTGTGTCGCGGGGGACTTTACAAACATACAAGAAACGGACACAAAGAACACCCAGACTCAGAACAACAATTTGTGGATCACACAAAGTGTTGTCCTGTGTAGGATTTGAACCCACAACACAGCGAAGCGGAGAGCGGCGTGGCGACCGCTTAAACCACTAGGCCAATCGTGCAGTCAAAATTATGGTCACTTTCATATCATTTCATATAGTACGAGGGGTACCCTTTTTTTTTCTGTGCGGAAATCCCCCCGAATACCACCTACTGGTAGTTATGTCGAACTCGAACCAACCAAAAACCGCACGCCGTCTCAGGTACCAGTAGCCGAAGAACCAGGTGTACCCTAGAAAGAAAACCATGAGTAGACCAACCAAAATCTAGCATCCAACTCTAGCACCACTTGCGTTCATTATTAGAATTAAAGAACGTAACATTCGTTTACCCGACTTCTTGTTATACACTTCTGTTTCTTTTCATCAAATTGCTCTTGGAGGTTGAGGAAAAGTGAGAGTAAGAAAAATGTGTAAAAAAGCCACACTATGGCGACCTAGTAAGATTTTTTTTTACATATCAAAAAAGATTCTATTTCTTAAGATTCGTAGCATTAGCGTCCCTGGGTAGTTTTCGTTAGCATTTCAACAACTCTGACAGAATTCTTTAACGCTCTTCATGAAAACATCTAAACAAAAAACTCCTTCACAGTTTTTTTAATTCCAGTTTAAATAATGCTAATGTACCATCACAAGGTGTTCGTTCATTTAAATATTTATGGTTACACGGAGCTACCACACTAGTCCATGAATATCCGAAGCAGGAACTACTTTCCTAATAAGATACTTTCCCTAGTCATTTACACTAAACATCTGGCCCTTTCTTCATCATAGCAACACTATTCTTCACACTTCAACATGCTGCTCCATCAGAAACATAACCTTGTTGTTTGTTGTTTTATTCGCTCATGCAAATTTCTGTTGTGTTTGCCATAATCGCCTTGCTTGGCCTTGAGGGAGGCCTAAGTCTAGCAGTAGACGTCTTTCGGATGAGATGATTATGATGATACATAGTTTACCAAAGGTCTGTCTCCAGCAGTAAATGACAATTGACCGCTTGAGTAACTCCCTTCATACGACTACTGTCATATTATTACCGCAAATAACTACAGGATAACAGCACCGCAAAGAGACGCTAGTGTGGTGTAGTAGCCCAAAACTTTATTTCTAAGAACAGACCTATGTCCAGTAGCGGACTGTTGATGGGTAAAGAATGACTGTTTTAATCGCTCTCCTTACAAGGCGACTCTCATTTCACTCACGCAAAATAGCTATTTTTATTTTAATCGTTAGAACGCTGCAACACGGGAATGATGGGATTCAGTCCCATGCACAGATAAGGCTTGCCCATCTACTGTAAATCTAAAAGCCTAATCAAGCAATACTATTTATTAAATTCCGTTGACGTATCTGACCACTTTCAGTGCAAGTTTTACTTTCATAGCTTTCCAATACAACGAATGTTGTTCTATTATCATTTCACTATTTCTTACAGCTATCACTGCGGGCCCGTTATCCATTATCCGAAGGTGAACGCTTTGGTTTTTGTGCCTCTAAGTTCACTGCGTTATCTTGTTGCACTTCGTTTACTTATATAATTTAGTTATGATGTGGTTTTGTTGGTCTAGCAGATAGCATATGCAACTGCCACCATAAAATGTCTTGGGTTCGATTCTCGGATCGGGCCAAGTGTCATTGAGTTTTTCTAATTATAGAAATAGTTTTTTTTTAAAGCCCACTAAAGTGATTCTACTCTAGCTAATGGAAAGTATGAATAGAATCCAAGAGTTGTCACCATACTCATTGCGAATGCAGACAATGTAGTATGGTGACCCACCCTTTAGCAGCCTTGTGAGATGCTTTTTCACGCCACGCTTGAGGACGTAAAAAGCATGACAGTCATCGTGGCATTGTATTGCACACACTTACCACAACAACTGACAGCCCGGAGTTAGGCAGTTGTGGCTTTAACCCCAGTGCCTCTGAGAGCACGCAAAGTCATCGTTCCTGCGTCTCATCTCTCCACGGTCGTTTCAGATAACCATACCATTGGATTGTGAGAGTGAGGGAACAGAGAGTGCACCTGTGTTTGCGCACACACTTGTACTATAATGTCTTTACACTATATATATGCACTATAATATCTCCTGTGTAGTTGACTGGGCTCCCTTTAGACTGCCTGCCGACATGATAAAGTTTAAAACTTTTTGTTTTATTGACCCACACTTTCGTTTTTAACCGATTTTTAAAGAACAAAGTTCGTTGTTCGGTTTTTGAATTATTTTGTGATTGTCTATGTCTCATGACTGTCTATGTCCAGACATAATTATTATTTATCTTCCTAACTCAAGATTAGTTACGTAAAAGTAAGACAAAAACCACTTTATCGAATCAAGTTTTTTAAGTTTGTGTGCAAACGATTTAATATACGATAAAAACTTTAGAGAAATGAGGAATTGTTAACCTCACGGTGTGCACAATCTCTCTACAGCTTTACAGAAATACACATCTAAGATATATAGTCAAAGTACACCAATTAAATAAAAGTGTATATTCCTATCAATAAAACCAATAAGTTATTTCAGATTCGTAAGAAAAAAGCCAACATTACGAAATGTAAAAAGACAGCTTATTACATTACAGAATCGAATACTTTCTTCTCAAATATAATTTGTTTAATTAGAAAGTTCAATTGTCATCTAATGGCGAATATTTATTCAAATTACATGGCTTAAGTTTTCGTCAACAGCTGTCGACTCACTGTTTTTTCTCATATAATAAGAGAATTACACAATTCATTGTTTAACACATATTATATAAGTAAAGACAATTCTGGGAACATAGTTTAACACTTTCTATATTATTTGTACTAAGTCCTATTGTACGTTTGAATAGCGTTAATATATTTTGTAGTGAGTTCCCTTGTGTTGGCGAGAGGTTTTGATAAGCTCTCAGTTGCTACATCCGTTTCTGATAGCTTCGGAAAACATTCACTGTATTGCGTGTGTCCGGTTTTGAGTAACATATTTACTATACATAAAAGAGATTGCCCAGTGGTTGAAGTTCGAAGTTAAATAATTATACAATAAATGATAACTGGACTGACTGATAGAATACCTATATACTTTTTCTTGTAAATATTCAAACTTCGAAACAAATATTTGGAGATCATACAAACATTTGGTCCAACCCGGCCATCTAAACCGAGACCTCAAGCACAGCAGTCGCATTCACTATCGCTGCGCCACCGAGGCAGTTATTTGCATATTTGCTTGGTCACATAGTGAG
This sequence comes from Hypercompe scribonia, assembly GCA_949316085.1. Lineage (NCBI taxonomy): Eukaryota > Metazoa > Arthropoda > Insecta > Lepidoptera > Erebidae > Hypercompe > Hypercompe scribonia. The sequence continues at coordinate 3,415,359 of OX438972.1, read as the reverse complement.
TGAAACTGAGAGTATCTTTTATGCATCAACTATCTGTTACTTATTCACCATCTTCACTTCTAATGCTTGTAAATTAAAGTAATAAACTTAAAAATTACGTACAAACACTGTCACCGTGATGTAAATAGGTGCCATTAAGCCTTGGGATACTTTCTCCAAAGCATTGTCATTTGACGCGAATTTAATTCGCTTGATTACCAGTGCCTACTGCATTTTTTGAAATTGTCATGTCCTTAATGATGCACATTCGACGTGGTAGGTATTAAAGATTGTCATTTGTGTTGTGTAAAATATCAAGATTCATTTGTATGGTTTTTCAAATCTTAGTTGGTATTAGAGGAACGCATGGATCATAATCCACCATCAAATGTTGAATCGTTAGATATTCAAAATTGTTAATTCTTACTTTTTTATGGTATAGGGGTTAACAAGCAGACAGATTATTTGATGTTGATGAAATAGGCAGGATGAGGAGAGGGGAAGAGTTAACTTCACGTACTGGAACAAGTAGCCAAGTAATAATAAAGTATCAATCCATAGTTTACACTTATACTCGAAAAGTATTTTATGCTAAGGTAATTTGAATAAATAAAGAGGGTCCGCTATTTTACAAGTTGAACGTCGGGGTTCCATCACAGAATAAGGTCATCTGGAAACTGTAGTTGGCACGAGATGCGTCAGAGTTCCAGGAATTTCCTTGTTTAGAGTACACCTGGTTCCCCGGCTACTGGGAGACGAGACGGAGTGTGAGGTTTTTGGTCAATTCGAGCTCAATTTAACCAGTGAATTCACAGACAAAAAAAGACCTACATGGAACATTTATGTAAAAAAATGAGTGACGATATGAAATCCATTAGCAGATATTAAATCACGGCAAGCTCCTGTCACCACATAATGTTACCGTGTCCCGACGGAATGCTACTGACAAAATCTAACTTCAAAATCTTTGACGGCGAACTTTAATCAAATGTTGAAACTGGGTGAACAACTGTTTTTTTTATTTGATCTTATACTTTATCCGAATAAAAAGAAGGATCATATTATATATCCTAGAATTTAGAAGAAAATTGTTGGGTTTAATCATCAGGCGCCGAAAACATGTATCAAAATTTTGAAAACGCCTTGGATGAAATAAGAGATTTGGTAGTGACTGTAAATACAAATTAAAAAGTACTTTTAAACATATTTCGAAGAGATTAATATAATAAGATTAATATAATTCTTCACATACCTCACATACGGTAAAAACTAAACATGAAACTAAAACTACGACAATAAACGAAACGTATTTCTTGAGTTGTTTGCATTAACGAAATAACATTCGTAAAGTTATTTCTCAAATCCGACTCTTTGGCCTTCATATACACACAATAATGCCTGCGCAGCTGAATAAAACGATTGTCATATGTTATCGTTTTCATTAAAATTCCTTCACTAAATTCTTGACGTTGAAGTTTCTAACAATTTTTAATTCAAACTTTATTCAGCCGAAAAATACAGTAAAACTAAGAAATTCTTCAACGATAACAAATTACTCTAAGAAGAGTAAGTTCCTCATCAAAAGATTTTAACAGGCCACTGCTGGACATCGGCCTCTCTTTGACAGAGAGGTTTTGGCCCACTATATCATTCTGACCAGACGGGTAGGTACATGGTATATTTCAAGTTTTCCTTCTCTTTGCAATGATGTTGAATTGCGTAGTTTGTTTAGTTATAATGATAATAACAATGTTTTTGTTTTTCTCTCACAAAATATATACATGACATTAGGTTGAACTTAGTCTTACGAAACTTACAGCAAGTTATCTTCGTAGTATAGAAATGTTTCGTTGCCGGTTTGAGTGTGTGCGGGCAGGGTACTGTGTACGAACGAGCTGCCACACACAGATTAGTATAATGTTAGATGGTAAAAGATGGCCAAAGCATCGGCCGTGCCTTGAATGTGATCGAGTACGCTACGCTTGCATTCACCTGTTTTTCACCAACCACTTTATTTAATTATTTAGCGCAATTTTATGTTATTGTTTAAAGTGTTTATGTTGGTTTTAATTATATTAAGTACGTTTATATTGCTTTTTTGATTCGTACATGCGCAAAAAATGTTACAGTGTCTTTGGATAATTTGCAATATGTATTGCACTTAATAAGACTTAGACCTACGAACACAATATAAATACACAAATATATCGATCTTATCATTTTAGGTACCAAAATCGTGTAGGTAATGTGGCGTAACCGGTTAAAAAAGTAATAATTCGGCACGTGCTAAAGGTATTGGTTCCATTTCGGTTTTTGTCGGACCACATGATCGACTTTAATATATTATTATATTATTATATATTAAAGTCGATATTTATTTATGATATTTTTAGGTACCTACAGTGAATAGCGTCGCTAGGATAATCTACAACATTCTTTTCTTTTTATTAACAACGACAACTCCCGCAATAGGAATAAAAATCTGTGTCACAAGGGACTTTAAAAAAAGACTTGAAACAAAGAACACACAGACTCAGAACAACAATTTGTGAATCACACAATGTGATGTCCCATGTGGAATTCGAACACACAACACTCAGCGCAGTAGAGAACGGCGTGGCGACCACTGAAGCCGCAACTTTGATTATGGCGAGTTTATATTTGTCTTGAAATAGCTATGATTATTTTTTGTTTTGACTTTACTAAATTTCTAATGTTAACGTGTTGTTTGGTTAGAATGTTGTGTCTTATACCGACACTAAAGGAAAATAGTGACAGATTGACTAATATTTTAGAATTTATGTTACGCAATTGCTTAGTCAATTATGAACCGAATTTGACGATTCTTATTTCACTTGGTAAAGAATGATTAATGAGTAATTAGTATATTTCATACTTATTATGTGATATGTTTTGTACAAATAAAGTCTTGTTTTTTCCTTCAAAATACTTACGTGCAACTAACCTGTCTGCGGTTGTGGCCGGCGTTTTTATAAATGTATTACCCTCTTTGTGTAGTCGGGTGAAAAATGTAAACCAGTTTTAAAGCTACATCGAAATCAGTCCAGCCATTTATGTCTTATAGTGGAAGAAACAATTTAGTAAAATATTTCATTATTTAGCATAAAGAAAAACATAGTACTGTTCTTAATGCGCAGTGACAGCCCTAATCACCAACGTAAGAGTAGGCTAATAACTTACCGAGCGGCCTTAGATAAACTACTGTTCTTAATATGTAGCGATAATAACGAGTTTTGATGCTACTAGATACGACTAGCTTTAGACCCGATGGGGTATCTCTAACAAGTAAACGTAAATGGGGTATAACATAACGTGCAGCCAACACAAAGTAGAATTGACGAATCGTTCAACAGTAATGAGTTTTAATGCTAGATAAGTTTTTAGACCCCACGGGTATCTGTAATAAGTAAACGGGGTATATCAAAGCCAAACTGTAAACGAAACAAACAATTTAAATATGCTCTTTTCTGCTTAAGATGTTATTTTTCTACTCTACATTTGTTAATTTTGTACATTCATCCGTAATAAATAGTAGGTTATAGTGATTACTATTATGACTTTTCTTGCAAATAAGTACAATATTATATAGTCAAACCGCGGAGCTCATTGTATTGGTTACTATTCGAACTTATATTCACATTACTTTATCCCTTACAAACATAGATAAATTAATTTGAAAAGTGGTATACTTAAGTAGGCTAATTCTACTGTACACTCAGTTGAGTCGATGACAGGGTGATCGTAATGTTTTAAAGTTATATCGTTGAAAAAAAGCAATAATAATGTCAATTAATAAGGTGTTAGCTGGTTTCTGACTTTCTTCGTTAATCATCAGGAACAGGACAGGATTTGTCCCTTCTCTGGCCATCTTGTGACCGCTTAGTTGAAATGTCACATCATTATGACATCTGATTACGTCACAGACAGATCACAGTGCCAAAAATTAGTGACTGGACTTTGACGGGTCTAGCATCTGCAGGATTTTAAACTTCACATGTCAAAATGTCTTCACCTGTCACGAAGTAAAGTTCAATGTTTTGCACGATAACAAAATCAACAATGTCCTTGCTAAGGTATTTAGCGCAGACGGCAACTGTTTGCTTACTGTTCTTAAACGTAATGTAGATAATAACACTAGTCAGGTGTGCGAGTACACTGATAACGTAACGAGCCATTATAGCTAGCCTTGAGTGATGCACCATTTTGTTTTTACTCATTTGAGTTTAGAACTAATCGATTACGCGGGCTTTTTGATGTGAACTTGGAAGTAAAGTCCTTCTTAAAGGTCTCTGGAAAAATACAATAATTGAATTTGTCTATGAATTGACTGTCATAAGTATCAGACTTGTTTTTTTTCTTTTGATGAAACAGTTTTTTGTGAATAAATTTATATTATTCATAATGCGTTCTTGAACCTATGCAGGTTCAATAAAATAAATTATCTTAAACTGGTTATTTGTCACATTATACAGTGAAAATTTGACCTCCTTTTATCAAACAGAAATGATTTTTTTTAATCACATCATAATTTGGTTTTTTTTTTTCTTAGTTTTAAACCCAAAGAATTTTTTGCAGGTCATTTTTAGGAGGACATATCAACTACTTTAAAATGTTTGCTACCTAGACGCTCGTAATAACAACAGAAAAGTGTTAATTTTGAAAGTAGGAAAAAAATTTTTTTACCGCCAAGAATTAAATAGCGTAGATAAAAACTCACTACTCATATTAAAAGGCGGAACAAAAAGCAAACTTTGCACCTAAACGTTTGACATATACACGTTTATCGAGTCATAAATTAAATCGATAGCTGAACCAATCAGCATCGATTACGCAAACTTGGCTGTTCGTCGTCCTCATCTCTTGAGCGCAGCCTTCGTTCAAAGCCTATGGCCAGTCCGCCGCTGTACGTGCGCAAGCGCGCCACGCGCGCCCCATTTGAAAATCGAAATTCACGTTCGAAATTCAAATTTAATAAGTGAAGTGAGGTTTTATATTTAGTGTTTGTGATCTTCTCTTTATTCGTGCGATAGAGAGATAGATGTTGGTTAAACTGTTTGTGTCTTCTATTTTTAAAGGATTTTATGTTACTTATTTACGCGGTGAGTTCTTATTACAAATGTCAGACGCGGGACCGTTGTTTTTTTTTACTAACGTATTTTGACAACAGCGGCAGAAGGCCAAAGATTTTGAAAAGTAGTGTAATAGCCAAGTAATTATGTCCAGTGTGTACAAGGACACGCATAATGTACTCATATAGTCTCTCATTACGTTATCTGTTGGAATTTGTGTTCTATGTTATTGAAATTATTATCTATGCTTATGTGTTTTCTGTGCTGCCGTTGTGTATGTGTGTATGTGTTTGTTCAGGTGCGATTTTCGGTTTCTATGTCTCGATAGGGTGACTCACAGAGGTCCGTTACTATTTATCACCATTTCCACATTTTCAACACTTTATTAATCTTATTATAACCAATCGTTATTCTGACCATGAAAGGCGAGCAACGGCATCAATTGCCACAGTTATTCGTATGTGTTTAGTAATTTGATTTATGTACCCACGTTTTTTTATGATAAAATGTACAATCAGGCACAAAAATTGTTGGCTTAAATAAATTATACTGAACTTTGAACTGGTACTAAACTTTGACATCGGTAAAATTATTTTTATTAATTAATTGGTAACACATACTTTATGTCGCAATCACAATATTTTTGGTTGGAAATAGACAACTCCCACATTAGGGTACTCTGCACCTCTGTATTTCCTCTATAGAAACATTCCAACATCGTCAACAAATGTTAATTTTTGGCCCGTGTGAGGATCAAACCCACATAACTAGGCACGCTGCAATTCCAAGTTGGCCACTTCAACCATTATCTTACTAATTATACGACCATATAATTTATGATATATTACCTAAATTTACTACAGCGCTGTTGTGTGGAATAATATCTTTCGTTACTCACGACTTTCATTAACTATGTTTCGGAGAAAGTTACTACGTAAACAAACATTTACTTACTAGAAATAATTATGCACATTTCTCTCGATGACTGACCCTCCAATATTCCTGGAAGGGAGACACTGAATAGGTTTAGTTGATAAACGAGTAGTCTGGTCACCTGATAGAAAGTGACTACCGCTAGCTATGAACTCCTGTGATTTAGGAAGTGAAGAAATTCGTGAAGATTTGAAGGTCATATCGGTCTTGAAGTATTATTTATGCAGACAGCATCTGGTAGCCAAGCTCTTAAGTTGTGAGATGAGCAGTGATTTCGTATTTGGGAGAATTATTGACATCATCAACAACCTTTAACAGTTCACAGCAGTGGCCTTTGTCCAGCAGGAAAGAAGGTGTTGGTCTACTACACCACTCTGGCTAGTCGTGTTGGTATTGGGTTTGTTTCAAGTTCTCCTTCTCTTTGTAGTGATGTGTTTACATATTCTGTTCCATTAGTTGCCTCTTACGACACTCGTGAGAATAATAGAGATGGTGACACTGTATTCTTAATCTGTTATCAGACAGTGTAGAATAATAGCCAGAAAAAAAAAGAAATTGATTTGTCTACGCTACGAAAATTCGAAAAGTTCTTCACTGACTGAACTGAAATTTGGACACAATTTATAACACGCTTCAAAGTAGTTTAATTTTTTTTTTGCAGTCACTATATGTATTGTATAGTGTGGGCCACGAATTAGTTAGCATTTGAAAAAATCTTATAAAAAAAAGTATTTAATATAATATAAAAATTTTTAATTTACAAGAAAGCTAATTAGTTGGAATTTATTTTTTAAAAATTACATCGTCCAAATGACCACCGTTTTGACGTTTGCACTCTTCTTAGCGAGCACCGAAATTTTCTAGCACTCGTCGGCAAAGAGGCCGCGATATGTATGTGGTATTTGTATTTTTAGTTGAATTGAAAACTAAGAAGTGATCGAGTAATTCTCATTTAAATAAATATACATTTAAATATATTTTAAAGTAAAGTCTTATCAGTCGTACGTTTGTTTGAGGTATTCGTTAAGATACCGGCAATATGTTCGTATGTTATGTAAATAATCATATTTAATCACTTTGTTGTTATCAGTGATACCGTCTGTAAACAAGAACATTGGAAGTTTTATTTACATATTGTATGTTTACAAACGGTAAAATATAAATTAACTTGAAAAAGTTCCTCTTTGGTAAATTGTTCAAGTTTTTTTATACTAAAAGAAAACAATTGCGTCAGGAATCCTGTGACGCGGGGAATGTTACAAACATCACCCAGACTCAAAATATTTTTTTTATCATAAACTGTTGTCTCATGTGGGATTCGAACCCATAGCACACAGCGCAGCAGAGAGCATCGTAACTACCGCTTAAATTACTTCGACATCCGTGCAATCAACTATTTAGTAGATCTCTAAATATGATCATGATAATCTAATTCTGAGTTATTTTTAATGCTTCTAGTGACTACGAAACTTCGAAGTTACTGATTGCATAGTCAAGAGCTAACTTATAAAAACAATATCGCCCACTTCAAAACACTTCAAGATCAATGGAAATAAGTTATATGTTTCATTTCTCAATTTTCGTTTCTTATGTTGTTATTTTTTCTTCAAACTTTGATTGAAACAAAAAACTAAATACCTCTCAAATAAAACAACAGAAATTTTCAAATCGGTTCATGAATGACAGATATTTGAGGTAAAAACAATAATTTCTTCTTTTTAAATCGATTAAAATACTTTTTATTAGCAAAAAGGTAAGGTTAGATTTAAATTAAATAATAGACTTATTGACTAATTGACCGATTAAAAATTTGTAGTATAGCTATATATTAAACACAGTAGACGCGTAATAACGAACTGTAATTTCGACCTATATCGAAGTGACCGCTAGTTACTATAAGTAAAAACAAATAAAATAAATAAATAAATATTTCAGACATTTAACACACAACGCCATCTAGTTTCAAACTAAGCAGAGCTTGTGCTATGATAACTAGACTGACTGATAGAATACTTACATACTTTTTCTTGTAAATACATACATATTATACATAGAAAACACCCAAACTCCGAAACAAATATTTGCAGATCATACAAACATTTGGACCGACCGGCGACCCGGGAATCGAACCCGAGACCTCAAAAGCTCAGCAGTCGCTTTCGCTACCACTACGCTATCAAGGCAGTAAGTATGTATATAATTTGGTGAATTGTATAATTTAATAAGATGCAATAGATACTAGGTAGACAAATTTTAACATTCAGTAGTAATGGTGCAATATACACGTCTACATATAACTTTCATCATATAGCAAGGACATACGTGTAGAAACGGTTTTGACAGCGTAGACTTGGTGGAGATTATATCGTTCAATTCTGTAATTGTTTTATTTTACAACAACCTTTAATTGTCCACTGCTGGACATAGGTCTGGCCTTAGAAAAAAGGTATGAAATACGATAGCATGCTGCCAAGACGGAAGCATGTTCAGTACGAACGGGCCGGCTCGACCGGGGCAGTATTACCCTCGCACAGAAGACCAACCTAAAGAGCCAGTATTCGTGCTGTCATGTTTCGTTGGTGAGTGTGAGACCGGAGGCCCATTGATGCAGAGGTGACAGTTATCGTGATAACTGTGTGAGCCTTACACTGACACGATGACTGTCATGCCTCTCCGTCCCAAAGCGTGGCGTAAAAAAGCATCTCACTAGGCCACCATGGGGTCACCATTGTGGGTCACCAAACTACATTGTTTGCATTTGCAATGAGTATGGTGATCACAACTCTTTGGATTCTATTCATGCTTTCCCTCAGGCAGAGTAGAGTCACTTTGGTATGCTCTTTATATAGAAAAAGAGAATAAAAAAATTATAAAGTTTGTGTCAAATTTTCCTTCTCTTTATAATAGTGTTGTCTTGCGCAGTTTGCTCCCTTAGTTGGCACCTATGACACCCACTGAATAAGTCGTTTCGACACTGTGTTTTTAATCCGTCACCACACAGATTATAAAATAAAGGTACAACACAGTACAAGACCGGTTGCTGTGGAGTCTTTCTCCAACAGTGCATGTGCTTCAGATGAGATGATGATATTGATAAAAATGTAAACACACGCTGATAAAGAGCACTTTTTGAAGTTTTATGTGAGTTTCCTTGAATTTTTAACTATATTTTCTCTGTAAAAACAAAATATTTTGTCAAGATTTTCGGTATTAACCATTCTTAGTTTTAATCAGGGTTTCAATCACGATTATCATCTATCTGTGGTCCATTTTAGAGTTAAACTTGTCGATGTCCGAATAATATTTCCTTCTGTATTAGAAAATACATTTTTTTTAAAGTTATGATCGTCTTACGTGATCCCATGATATTTTTTGGTTACTTCCTATAACAGTATTATTTCTTACTTAGGATGAATTAATTAAAATTCATTAAACACAAACTTTGAGACTATTGAATCTTGTGTTATATCGCGAGCATTGACCTCCAGTCGACTTGTTTATTTTTGAACTCGAAACCGTTATAGGCTTCTTTATAGCTATTGCGTCCGTATATATGCCTATATTCGTATTTAAACATGAAATACAAATTTTATTTTCAATCATTTTGGCGCCAAACGAGCCTGTATATGTGACAAGTTATTGACTGCCAGTCATAGACAAAAGTGATTGTTCTGACAGTATTCCATTTTTAAAAAGTTAAGTTTCATTTTTTAATTATGACAAATATTTTCTAATATCTGGCTCTAAGTAAAAAATATGTTATGATTTATTAATACAAAAATATAATGTAAAATAGACAATGGGATTGTTAGAATATTTCATTTTTTTTACAGAATGATTTTACTTACTATTTCATGTCTTATTGTGTATGTATAAAATTTATAAATACTTTTATACATGGCATACATACTATTATCCAATATAAAATACAGAATTATACCAGGTCTTAGATATAGATATGAGTATTTCTATATATTTTCTTTTCTAATAGGGTGGTTTAAATGCACACCTCACCCCCTGCTACCGGTGCTCATGAATTTATACTATAAACATATATAACCAGATAAATAACTAAAGTAATTACAACAAGCTTCCTCATTTGACCTTGGTATTAAGTGCATTACTTATTTAAGTAATTTAGCACATAAATACTAAAAAACAATGAATATTAAAAATACGCGGGAGATTGTTGTAAGGTTCGATTGAACATCAAAACAAAACAACATATTAGTTAAACTGTATATATCATTGCTTGAATCTGTACAGAGGGGGATTGCCAAATATCCAAGTGATGGAAATGAAATATCCCTTTGACAGCCAACAATACTGATTGCCTTAAATTCCATAACATCGTGCATCGTAACTTTGATAAGCTAACAATGTATTTATAAATTATATCTATCTAATCTAAATAAGACGTTGACATTGTTTATCGAATAAATTGATTCCATTTTTTGATATTAGTAGACAGTAGGAAAATAGTGGGTTTTGTTTAGCACAACTACTCGTTTTTTTAAAAAAGTGTGTTTCCGGATCTTTATGATTAGAATGTGTTAGAGGTTTACACATACGTGTTGTCTATGGTGCCATGTTATTGTTCAACACGCTCGTAATTAAATCATGTGACAATTAATTTTATTTTTTAACTGCTTATAATTTCCAAATTTGTGTGAGAACTTCATCTTCTAGTTATGCAGGTTATGTTAGTTTGAAATTTCCAAACGCGTTATGCAAACATCAGACTTAACGAGTAAAAAGAAAATAATTTAGGAATATGATAATAAAAAACATAAATAATGTGGGTGTAACCCGTTCGCAATGTAAACGGGAAATGGAAGGTAAACAATTTAAATAATTTTATCGCGAACAAGTCCCTCTGCATAAAACTATGTTACTCTGTGTTAAAATCATGAGTTAAAGTTAAACAGTTAATAAAAAATAGAACTAAGTAAATAAATAGACTTTAATTTATTACAACATATAACAATTGAGCCATCTCCATTCCTTTATCGGACTACTAGGCGCAGGCAAAAGCTTCATCCATACGTTGTTGACATACCCAAAATTCGAACTAAAGGGTTTGACAGCTCGTTTTTGGTGAGAGTCGCCAAGATTTGGAACGACCTCCCTGAGTCTATTTTTCCTGATGAGTTGAACTCTGGAACCTTTAAGAGTAGAGTGAACAGGTTTCTTTTGGATGGCCGTGTACCACCTTCGTCTTCATCTTCACTTTCCATCAGGTGAGATGGAAGACAAACGACTAATCCATTACAAATATAAAAAAAGCAACATTCCTCTACGTAATTATTGATTAAAACCTCTAATTAAATTTCAAGTTTTTTTTTATGACAACACCAGCCATTTCAATACACGTCTTTATATGATTATAATCAAACTGATAACCAATCATTTCACACTCTACATAATTCAATCAGATAATTTTTGTATGTGAATATAAACGTACTAAATAACTGATGTCTTGTTGCGTTATATATGAAGCACTTCTGTAGATGACAGATCTGATAGCCATTGATACTTTTTTCAAAGGAAGTCTATCAAAGTGACTCTACTCTGCCCGATGGAAATCATGAATTGAATCCAAGAGTGGTGGTCGCCATACTCATTGCGAATGCCGACAATTGATTTATAATTTAAATCAAAGGTAACTGTAGACAGGTTTTGCAAATGGTTAGTGTATTTCTTCATAAGCATGCTAGTAGTAGTCTAATAGTCTAGTTTAACCAGCTATATATACGACATTCTTTCTGCCGACATTTTTTCCTTCATTAAAGAAGCTCAGAGGAAGAAAACCGTTCAAGGAGACTTTACGAGGAAACCTGTTTACCAGAGAATACAGTATTAGATACTCATACACACCCAAATAGACAGATAAATACAAACATGTAGACACGGTACAGGAAAGGTTGTCTACACACCCGCACACGCATACGCACAATAACACTCACACGCACACTCACACACACACACACACACACACACACACACACACACACACACACACACACACGCACACGCACACGCACACGCGCACGCGCACGCCACGCACTCGCACACGCACACGCACACGCACACACACACACACACACACACACACACACACACACACACACACACACACACACACGCATTACATTGCATTTTATAGTTCCTACTGTTAGTTTTATCTATCACTTAATTGTTTCTTTGATATTTTCCTTGTTTTACGTATCTTTTGTATGCGTTAGATAAGGTGGTTAACATGTAATTAACATAATGTGTTTACCTATAAGAGTTTCTTACAGATTACTGTGATTTTTGCGAATGCATTATTTGTTAGTTTCAGTGTAAAGAAGTGTTTGTGAACAAAATGAATAAAAAATGAATGTCAAGCTTAACTTACTAGTCTATATTAAACGTACAAAAAAAATTGGTATTATAGTAGTTTTGTCCAAAAAAAAAAATAAGCCGCGCCACTTGGTAACCAGTTATCAAGCCTTACTGCATCCATATTGAATTCCTCTTTATTTTCATAAAACGACTTCGAAGAAAGATAATTATAATATTGTTCATTTTCCTCAACCATTACACGTGAACATTACCGATTAAGAAGATCCACCATATCGATTAATTAGTTATGCCAATCACGGACATGCTGCGATTGGCCTTGTAAATGTAATCTGCCAAAGTGACGCTACTCTACTCTATTTATTGTCTATGCTGCATAATTTCATTCATTGCTTTGTTTTTTATAATATTTTTTTGAATTTTTAGTAGTACAATGTCATTCAAAATGAAATACTATATTTTGTATAATTTTATATTATTTTAAAACATACGTGCAATATATTTAACTCTTAAATTGCTGACTTTTATAAAAATTTAGTGCAATGAGTAAGAACACAAAAGAAAGGGAATCCCTTAACCAAGATGCAAGTGTTTAGCATCGATTGTTTTTTCTACAATCGCTAACGCCCCTATTCTCGTTTATAATCGCCTAATATTTACTTTTTACCACTTCACTTAACGATAAGAGACGTCATTCCGGTACCTTTGTTAGTTTTGTAATAACATTCACATTTGTACAACGTCACCTTGGGTAAGGAGCACGGCTTAATGCCGATTTTTCTTTTGTTATTATGATGGTGACTATTTAATATATTTTTTCTTTGCCACGTTTCTCTCTAAAAAAGGGTAACTAGTGATATTTTTCGTCGTTGTTAAAATTATTGAAGAACTTTCATATAACACGAACCATCTAACAAGGTTTACTCATTTATATGCATGCAGACGGGCCGATGTTACTTTGTCAAATGAAAGAAAAGAAACTGATAAAATTAAGCTGAACTGAAACTCAATACCATTCTTCCTCATTTACCATTCCTTAGTCAAACCTGAGTCATCGTAACTTTATCAGAAATCGTTAGCAAAAGCAATTCTTCGAAGTGTAAAAAGAAATCTGTCGGTTATATCATACGTATTAGTGAAGAACAAACAGAAAACCGGACTATGTGAGGTGGCGAAGTCGAAAAGATTTACAAAAAATGTATACACGTACGACACGTATATGTACAGGTGAATTTTAGAAGTTAAACAGCTCAGATACGTAACAGGCTATAACATAACATCATCATCAACAACCTGTAACAGTCCACTGCTGAACATAGGCATCTCCTTAGCAAGGAGGTTTCAGCCTACTATACCACACGGCCCAGACAAGTTGGAATAGGGTTAGTTTCAAGTTTTCCTTTTCTTTGTAGTTATATTTTCCTGAATAGTTCCCTTAGTCGCCTCTTACGACACCCATGGGATGAATAGGGGTAGTGACACTATATATTTTCAATCCGTCACCATACAGACGTAACATCACATAGAAATGTATAAAAAAAAATTCTAGTGGTTGGCGATTCTGATTGTCAAAGTGTGGGCCTTAATTCGCCTTTGTCTTTCTCTTTGGGGATAAAGACATGAATTTATGACTGTTTTTAAATGAAGATTATCTTCGCTAATAATTCATGTTCATGTTTTCGTGATTTTGTTTTTTTGTAGTTTTAAGCTTTGATGGTTATACTTAACTTGAAATTTTACACACACGGCATCAGAAAAGAGACTATACTAAAGAGATAGAAATAACTAAACGTGAAACGTATTATAAGAAATAAAAAGTTTCATTCAACTCAAGTAACTCCAAGTGTGCTACACAACTTATAAAAGTGAGTGTGTTTCATTACAAAAAGAAAATATGACACCATATTTAACTTCAATGACAATCTTTGTTTCTTGTGTCCGCTTCATTAATGTATGTGAAGTTCCTAGTGCTGCAATTGTCTTTTAAAGTGACAAAAGAATAGATAAATATATGATTTCCAAAAATAATAAAGAAATAATTTTGTTAGAAATGAAATTTTTGCACGTAGCAAGTTTCAAAACAAATTGTAAAATCGGATATACCGCCTTTTTAAGGTAGCCTGTAACCGGTGTGTTATTTCAATGTAACAGCTATAGTGGTATGCTCTTATCAACCACGAGTAACCGTGCATTGAAGGTCATTTACATTTTATTATACCTAAACATTATTATCGCGATACACATTGACTGATAAAATATTTGAACACCTCACTAGTAAAACCGGATAAATCTGGTATTGGTTTGTGTATATTTAGGTCTGTGTAGGTTTACAGAAATGTTAGCATTTAATGCCATTTGTCTTCTTGCAATGTGTGTAGTGATTTCATAGTCAGTCAGTCTAATATCATAGCACAGACTCTGCTTAGTTCGAAAATAGATGACGTTGTATGTCAAATGTCCGAAATATTTATTTATTTATATAAAGAAACGGAAAGATATAAGAAGTTGAGGAAGCGAGAACTAATTGAATTGGTCAATATGCTGGTATTAGAGGTGACTATCAGATCGTAGGTAAGATATAAGATTTTTTTTCTTTTTTTCCTTTTTAAAGGTACCGCTCGCAATTAAGGAATAAATCCTGTGTCGCGGGCGATTTTACAAACATACAAGAAACGGAAACAAAGAACACCCAGACTCAGAACAACAATTTGTGGATCACACAAAGTATTGTCCCGTGTGAGGTTTGAACCCACAACACTCAGCGTAGTAGAGAGCGGCGTGGCGCCTGCCTAAACCACAAGGCCAACTGTGCAGTCTCAGATTTGTCAGTATTATAAATTTGTTCGTTTTTCATTATTTGTAATATATGATAATTGTTGACTTGTTGTTCTGAGTTCGGGTGTTCTTTGTGTCTGTTTTTTGTATGTTTTTAAAGTTCTGTACACAGGATTTAATCCTAGAACGAGCGTTGTGTTTTAAAAAAGAAAAAAAATGTGCTCTGGCCATCATTCGTGCGTAATTTACATACAATTCCAAATAACATAATAACTTAGTTCAAAATTAGATATACATCGATTTAGATAATGCTTAACTTATACAAAAGATCTTATTATTCATAATAACTTTATGATTCAGCATTTTAATGTGTCTGTAAACAAATGAACAATGTAAACATACAACTTATGTCTAAGTAAATGTGTTCACCAAAGTTATTTTATTAACTTTCCAGTTTATTAATACAAAACAGTAGGATAAATATGTAGGAGTATATCTACATATTATTTTCAAAAAAAAAAAAACTCTAATGAGTTCGGGAAAGGAGTGTATCCACCTCAATTGTCCCGTAGCTGTCGTAAGAACCGACTAAGAGTGTAACCTAAGTACATGATAACCTAGAGATGCTTCTAAAACTTTTTCTAAAATAAATTTAATTCCTTGGTAAATATAAAAGTGAATGGCGTCATTATCTCGCTACTGGGATTTCCACGAACAGTCAATATTTGCTTTAATTGCTCGCATGCACTGCGTTTAGATATTAACATTCTTGTAGCATGCCTAGAAGGCTTCGGCCGTTAGTTCGCCCATGTGTTCAATTGACCGTCCTCTTAACGATTCCAGTTCAAGAATGGTAAACCGCAAACCTTCATTACTTTTCTTTGGTGTCTTTATTGAAGATACGAAGAAATACTTGTGCGGGAATTATTTTGTACCATTTTTACGACATTTTTCATTAATACTTGGTTCCTATTAGTTGTAGTGTGATGTTATATAGTCTATAGTTTAGAATATATTAATACGAACCACATCCAATTATAACGTTTTCCATTATACTATATAATTATTTTTTTTAACCTCGCACATCTTACGTACGGTCGTCTGTTCCCAAATTAGGTAGAGCATGTACCATGGTTAAAAAACTGTTAGTAATTGTACTTTTATTTTTCTAGAAACATTCTAGATACACCCAGACAGATTTGATCTTATCAGAGAATTATTTGTCCTGGATGTGAGTCAGACTCACAACTCTGTTTCAAAAGTCTAGGCCATTAACCACTAGACGAGCAGGTCAGTGAATCCCCGTAATTTGCTTGATGGATTGTAGTGAAATTTTAACATAAATCTGAGCTCGCCGCGACTGAAATGAAGTAATAAAAAGAAAATGTCAGTAAGTAAAAGAGATCGAAGAAAGAGACCGAAGGCCCATTGATGCAGGGGTGACAGTTATCGTGGTAACTGTGTAAGGCTTATACTGTCACGATGACTGTCATGCCTTTTACGTTCCCAAGCGGGGTGTGAAGAAGCATCTCACAGGGCCGCCATAGTGTGAGTCACCATACTGCATTTGCGATGAGTATGGTGATCACAACTCTTGGATTCTATTCATGCTTTCCATCGGGCAGAGTAGAGTCACTTTGGCAGGCTCCTAATATAAAAAAAAAAAACAAAAAGAAAGAGATGAATTACAGTGATTAAAGTTGGTATATCTTGACTGCTTTATAGAGATGCCATTTATGTAAGTTCTATATCACTGAAATGTATGTCATAGAGGTGTGGAATTTCATGACATACTCGATTACGATTTGTTACTGAATGTATATTACAAAGTTCGAGAACTAATCTTTTGTTTTTTAAAGACAACTGCCGCACAAGAAATATTTCTGAGTCGAGGAGGACTTTACAAATATAGATAAAATGGACACAGAAGAACACCCAGACTCGTACATCAAATTTCTGGATCTGATAAAGTATTGTCTCATGTGGGATCCGAACCTGCAACATTTAGTGCAGCAAAAACAGCGTAATTACCGCTAAAACACTACGTCATTCGAGCTATTAATCTATTCTGGTTATTAGTTTTTGTTTACGTGTGTTGTACTCAAGTATTTTCAAACGTGTGGGTTTGTCACCAACTCTTGGTGGACATCAGTTATTAGTGTTCCTTGTAGTGTATTGGATCGTCAGACATTTTTAATAGAGATGATAACAAAAATAATGGTAACTTGTCTTACACACGGTCGTTGATACCAAACTAGGCAGAACCTGTACTTTGGTTACCAGGCTGCTGAAAACATATTTGTATATTTTTAAATACAGATATATTCATCACCATCAACAGCCTTTTACAGTCCACTGCTGGACATAGGCCTCTCCTTATCAAGGAGGTTTTGGCCTACTATACCACGCTAGCCAGACTGGTTGGAAAAGGGTTTGTTTCAAGTTTTCCTTCTCTTTGTAATGATATCTTGCATACTTTGTTCCCTTAGTCCCGCTTCTTACGACAACCACGGGATGAATAGGGGTGGGAACACTATGTTTTCTTAATCCGTCACCACATGGACAACAGATATATTGTGCACACCATATACCCAAATGTAAACAATAAATTATACCCCAGAAAACAACAAATAATCGTGCATACACAATGTTTGTCCTGTCTGTACTATAATCTAAACTAAAACTTTCTAGATTTTCTTCAGAGTCCACTAAGTTAAATGAGACATAATGTTACTTCTTAATTAAAAAAAATACGATATTTTAAAATAAATACAAAAGTCCTTACAAGTTTTGTAAATCGAACGTAAAGTATGAAGCCTTAAAAATGTAGTTTTCGCTCAATCATTCGAGTCACGAGCGCAAAACTGCAGGTTGGAGGAACTTGAGAATTCCTGTGCTGGGCACACTACACTTACAAGCCACTCACTTGACAAATTACATAATAAAATACAAAGATCTGCTTTTGAAATGTAACATTCCGAGCATGCTTCACCTGAGCGTCAACTACTAACATTTCCTACTAACAGTCTGTTCCATATTTAAATTGATTACAGAAAAAAAATACAGAAAATAGTTTTTAGGAGTGGTCATACTGGCCATAGATAATTTTGCACAATAGTTAACTGTACTATCAATAAATAATTATGTTCGTTTTATAAAAACAAAATATCTCAGATAAATAATTATTCTAAGTTTTATTAACGATCACGAATTTATTTCAAATACACATTGAAATAAATTGTTCAATTGAGTAGTCTAAAAATAGTAGTAATATACTACTATTACTATTAGTATCTTATTTTTTTCTATATATAGAGCCTGCCAAAGTGACTCTACTCTGCCTGAAAGCATGAATAGAATCCAAGAGTTGTGGTCACCATACTCATTGCAAATACAGACAATGCAGTATGGTGACCCACGCTATGGCAGCCTTGTGCGATGCTTTTTCACACCCCGCTCGGGACGTAAAAGGCATGACAGTCATTGTGACAGTGTAAGACTTACACAGTTACCACGATAACTGTCACCCCTGCATTAATGGGCATCCGGTCTCACACTCACTAACGAAACACGACAACACGGATGCTGGCGCTTTAGATTGGTCTTTTGTGGGAGGGTAGTACTGCCCTGGTCGAGCCGGCCCGCTCGTGCTGAAATCAGCGTGGCTCTACTACCTAGATTTGCTATTTAGTATATTTTTAATACAAAAACCTACCACGCAAGGGAAGCATATCATGTAGAGCCAGGAAGACTTTCTAAGCTACTAAATGACAGTAAAACTCATAAACATTTTACTATTCATACAGTGAATACGAGTACTACTGCTTCTCACTTTGGACTGTAAAGTTAATTTCCGTATACATACAATAATTGTCATTACAGTCGTAAAGTAATTCCACATAGCCTCACTTTCTCGACGATAATCTTGTGCTTAGAAGTAAAGTTAGTTAAAGCTTATTTGCGATGCAATAGCATTTCAAGTGAAATATATCTTTTCGTCGAATTTCGCTGTTAAAATAGTACGTAACACTTTTACCAACGATGATATCAATAATAATATTTCGGAAACATTTCGAACAACTGACACACAACGCCATCTAGTCACAAACTAAGCAGAACTTGTATTGTAAGTAACATCCAAACTCCAGTTTAACGTTTTAAAAAGGGTTTTAAAAAAGATTAACGATTAAATAAAAGTACATCTTGCAGTATTTGAATGAAATGTATAAACATATATGACAATTACTTTTATGCAAAAGATCTGTCATTCTGGGATCACAGTTACGTCAGGCATTACATACATAATTATTGTACATTAATATGTATACATATTTATATACCTATGAATTTGTAACTTTTTAAAAATATTGTAAGTTTGAAACCGCTAACAGCAAAAATAACGAAATTTCAAATAAATGTCTACCACCCGTTTTGCACCCTTGGAGATGGCATTTCTTATATCTTTTCTTAGTGTTGATCTACGTCCATAATCAACGTCAGACCCAATGATTTCGACTGTGCGTTGAATGCGGTGATCGATCAGTAAGTGAATCTACCTGTCGATTTCTTCTATTATATGCATAACTGGCTGTGCCTCGTGGTATTTATTGTGTTTGAATTGAATATTGTTCACTATTTCATTGGTTTCAATTTTGTTTTCGCGTAACTCTATTATTTTTTCTAAAATAAAAGTATTACTCGTTATAACATCAGCTGTCTACAGTGAAAGTCCTGTCAAAATTTGTCTAGCCGTTGCAGAGATTACCGGAACAAATAGACAGATAGACACTTAAAATTGATTTTTTGACGTAGGTACCCTATTTATTTACTATAGATTAATAAATAAATAATATTTAACGAAGACTTTTAGAAAGCCACCACCTTCTTCGGGGATAAAGGTGTGTCTCCACTTACTCTATTTTTATTGAAATAAAAGAAACCACTCAAATGAATTTCGTGATTGCTTTGCTTGTATTGGACAAGAGCACTCTATAACACACTTACATTACTTAAAATCAATCATATAATAATAAATTATTACTTTTTTATGCCATTATTTTATACATTCAAGTACAGATTAAAAATTCCGACCACACCCGTCAAACATTCTTAAAAAAAAAACGATTAGTTACTTTAGATTGTCTATGCGCATGTTATGTCATAGTTTTGCAACAAGACATTCATCCGGGTTTATTGAAGCACTATATAATTTGAAGCGTAATGAATAGATTACTAATCTAGTGCTATAATTACTTATATTGTACATAATGTTCATAAATAAAAATGTTAAGTTGGTTTGTACATAATTTACAAACTCTAAAAGCTCTGCTCCGTTTAAACACAAACTTTGACATGGTATACCTACGTATAACCCGTTTTAAAGATTTTTTCTATCTATTTTGCGAGTAATTTCCACATTTCTCGTCAATGTTACCATAATGTATCATAAGGAAGAGTCTCACAGTCCAAATTTTTGAAATTTTGGGCGTATTGACTAGGTTACACTCGCCGAGATCACGAACCAACACTCTTGACTGGCAGTCGAATGAAGTTAAACTACAAATTCGACAATGATACATAACTCGTACGTAGCGGTTTTTACGGGAGTAGTGGCATGGATATTGTTTTACCATTTTCACTATGACCACTTAATATCAGATCAATCAATTTCAAATCTCATTAGGATGAAAAATGAACGCGCTAATCTCAAGAACTATTGATTCGAATTGAAAATTTATTTTGGTATCGAGGAACGCTATAAACGGTGTAACATTACACTACGAACAACAGAACACGAGTACTAACAAAAAATATTTTAAAAAAGGGACAATTTATTCGTTTTGAAATACGCAGATGAAGTTGCGCGTGTTAGCTAGTCTGTTATATTTTGGAATAATTCCAGCACAGTAAATGGCTAGTGGGTAATAATTTCTTACAGCATTTGACTCAATATCCTATTGTTACAGATAACACAATGAACTAACAGTTATTCAGGCAATTCGTCTACTCATTACATAAATCCATAAACAATTCATGTACACACCACTAATTAGTATAATTAGTTATACCGAAATATTGTGAGCATAGTAATTAAGAGGTAACACTGGTTTGATGACTAGCCTGTTGGCAAAGTGCTCCTGACTGCTATGTCAGAGGATTTAGGTTCAATTCTAACCTAGAACAAATAATTTGTCCTATGTGTATCTATGTACCTAAAAATACTCTTGTATATATATGTTTATTAGCAATCTGTTGTCTACAAGGTTGGCCACCGTACGTCGCCTAAATAGAGAGTTTACCCGCAAATGGTGATGATGGGCAGGTCCTCCGGGAACAGCTGCTATTACGACATCCAGATCCCTCGTATCTCAGGCGCAAAGTGGCACACCGTGTGGTTTTAGTCGGTCCGATTCCGACACACCACCCCGCCGTAAACCCCGATGGGGTCTCCCACGTTAAAAAAAAATTAAAAGAAAAAGTGGTTTAAGTTGTCGCTACGTTTTTCTCTGCTACGTTGAGTGTCGTGGGTTCAAACCCTTCATGGGACAACACTTTGTGTAATCCACAAATTGATGTTCTGAGTCTGGGTGTTCTTAGTGTCCGTTTCTTGTAAGTTTGTAAAGTCCTCCACGACACGGGATTTATGCCTAGTACGGGCGTTGTCTTTTTAAAAAAGAAAAAGAAAGAAAGAAAAGTCTAGTTACCGAAGTACAGGCTCTTTCGAGATTAGACGGCCGTGTATGATACGTGTAAAATTCTAAAAAACATACCTAAACCTCCTTGGTAGTCGAGTGACAGATCACAAATGATCTGTCACTTTCCATATTATATTTTTAAATTTGTATAGGCTGATGAAATGCTAATTATTTATGTTATGTAAGATACGAATGTACTATGACTCTCTCTAATTTAATCTTTACACTTTTTATTATTGAAAGTCCAATTTCTTTATATTCAATGTAGATAGATATTAATTATATACTCGAAAGATAAATAGTCAACCATTAATACATGAAAGTTAACCGATTTTATTAACTAAAAAAGGTAGGACTCAATAAAAGATTATAATCTTCTTACCTTTTTCCTTAATTTTTTAATTGGAGTCGGTGCAACAAGTTTTCGTCTTTCCTTCTCCTTTATCACTCGTCTTACTCACTTCCTAGTTATATTATGCCCTATAACGAAGTTTATACATCTTATCTTTGGTCGTCCTCTACACTTATATTGTCAACTTAAGCTTTCTTGGTGAAGGAAAACATAGGACAGTTTTAATATTCCGTGTTTTATAACTATATAGAGACCTATTAGATATTAATTATTAAAAAAACAAGTCATTTATTGATAGGAGAAATCAGCTAATAACGGGTTCTATGCTAAAAACAATAATATTGCTTTAAACTTACGAGTACTGCGGAAACTCTGCCTTTTTCATATCCAAAATTGAAGTAACTCAAATAACAAAGTACCTTTAAGGAACTGTAAGTTATCTTTTTTTTTATCGTGTGGAAATCCCCTCGGGCCGTCACCCCACTGGGGTTTACGGTGGGATAGTGTGTCGGAATCGGACCGACTTAAACCACACGATGTGCCTTTCTGCGTCTGGGATAGAAGGGATTGGAGAACAGCTGTTATTACGAGATCCGGACCCATAGTTTATATAAAACTGCAGGTTATCTGCCAATTCACGAATAAGATGATCCAAAATGATAGGTTATAGAAATGTAAATTTAGTAATTATTTCCTTATACAAGCATATTCTTAATCAACCTATCGATGTCCACTGCTGTATGAAAGTTTCACCCAAGGAGCGCTAACCATCCCGGCAATCCGCATCCACCCGCTGCCAACCACGTCGTCGGCGGTCCATCGTACAGTATACAAACACATGAAGTAACAGTACCAGCTAAAATATTTTTTTCTATATTAATAGCCTGCCAAAGTGACTCTACTCTGCCTGACGAAAAGCATGAGTAGAATCCAAAGAGTAGTGGTCACCATACTCATTGCAAATGCAGACAATGCAGTGTGGTGACCCATACTATAGCGGTCTAGTGAGATGCTTTTTCACGCCATGCTTTGGGACATAAAAGGTATGACAGTCATCGTGGCAGTGTAAGCCTCACATAGTTATCACGATATCTGTCACCCCTGCATCAATGTATTTTATCAATCTTTAAATTATGCTTAAATAATATGGATTTGTTTTCATTTTCTACAACGACACTACCATTATAAAGCTGAAGCTGAACTGTTTGTTTGTTTGAAATGCGATATATATTTATAATTATAATTTCAGGAACTACCTTCTACAGAAACTTACTACTGCATATTGAAAAAAATCTTTTAGTTATTGGTAGCTCGGATATAAGCTACTAATAATAACCAGCTACAACCAATAAGAGCCTAGCTTGTTTCGACACATTTCGATCACTCGAGTGATGATTGGCCTACCCAAATTTTATCCATTCAAGTAACTGTTAAACCAGTTTTACCTTCTTCCCATTTATTTTATAACGAGTTCCGATACAAGTGTACGAAACGAATGAACGACATTCCGAAAGTATTTCATTCAGCGAATGTGTTCACTTTCATACTGTATTACTAAATTGAATGATTAATGATAAGCTGCGCACGCACCGATAACATCACACCTTCATGATTTATGTCTTGTTTTGTTATCTGATGTTTTTATTAATAATTTCTGTAGATTTTTTCGACAACCGATTGTACATATATTCAATGAGAAATGTTGGATATTATGACTTTGAGAGTCTGTTTAAATAATGAATGGTTTCATTATGTATATGAAATAAATTTCAAATAAGTTTTCTTTTATGCAGATTTTTTTTCTTAATGTGTACTCTTGTAAATTCAAGCAATTTTTAATTTTATTTCATCAGTTTTAGTAAGTACATTTATATTTAGAAGTAGCTGTACTATGCCACGATGCTCTGTGACACGTGATGTCAAATAGGGTGCGAAACTGACGCGAAAAATAGAAAAAATAATCTTAGAAACGGGATCGTCGTGTAAGCACTTTAACTTTATCGGTGTATAACTATTTGTGTTTTGCTATAATAATAATAAGACACGGCCCGTATAGGGAGGAGATTCCTGCTTTTGCTACTTAATGTCAGTAGTCTACAATTTTTATATTTTTAGATATTTTTGTTTTCCTTTTTGTGTAGTTAATAATATAATCAATATGTGTATAGATGAAATAAAAATAATAATACTATGCATTATAGTATACAGCATACAAGTTTTCAAGCACAATTTAAAATATACTTAGTCTGGCCATAAATACTGTTACACTTAATTATAAAAAAATATTACATTTGAATTTCGAATCTGTCATTTTTATACGATTGTTCATTGTGTTTTCTCATTTTGGCGCCAATACATTGTAAAATATTTTGCGATATTAAAATGGTGTGGGGTGATAAAGAGAACCGAATCGCTGTGATAGCATTACACAAAGTAGGTATGGAGCCAAATGCAATTTTTAAAACTCTCCATACACTTGGTATTAGTAAAATGTTTGTGTACCGGGCTATTAATAGGTACAATGAGACCTCCTCTGTTTGTGACAGAAAAAGATCTGGCCGTCCACGTAGTGTTCGTACGAAAAAGGTGGTCAAAGCAGTAAGGGAAAGAATTCGAAGAAATCCTGTCCGAAAGCAAAAGATTTTATCTCGGGAAATGAAGATAGCACCTAGAACCATGTCGCGTATTTTAAAAGATGACTTAGGACTTGCAGCCTATAAGAGACGCACTGGCCATTTCTTAACTGATAATTTAAAGAAGAATAGGGTGGTAAAATCGAAACAACTACTGAAGCGGTACGCAAAGGGAGGTCACAGAAAAATTTTGTTTACGGATGAGAAAATTTTTACAATTGAGCAACATTTTAACAAACAAAATGACCGTATTTATGCTCAAAGCTCTAAGGAAGCTTCCCAATTAGTCGACAGAGTGCAACGTGGACATTATCCGACTTCAGTGATGGTTTGGTGGGGTGTTAGCTATGAAGGAGTGACTGAGCCATATTTTTGTGAAAAAGGTATCAAAACATCGGCACAAGTGTATCAAGATACCATTCTTGAGAAGGTAGTTAAGCCCCTTAACATCACCATGTTCAATAACCAAGTATGGTCCTTCCAGCAAGACTCGGCGCCGGGTCATAAAGCTCGGTCCACGCAGTCTTGGTTGGAATCGAACGTTTCGGACTTCATCAGAGCTGAAGACTGGCCGTCGTCTAGTCCCGATCTTAATCCGCTGGATTATGATTTGTGGTCAGTTTTAGAGAGTACAGCTTGCTCTAAACGCCATGATAATTTGGAGTCCCTAAAACAATCTATACGATTGGCAGTGAAGAATTTTCCCATGGAAAGAGTGCGTGCTTCTATTGATAACTGGCCTCATCGTTTAAAGGACTGTATTGCAGCCAATGGAGACCACTTCGAATAAGCTTTTTATATTTTTAATTGTTTTATATTTATGTATTAAACTGACACACTGTAAAAGTAATAAATGTTATTTGCAGTTAACAATTTTCTTTTTTCTTTATTACAATATTTATGGCAAGACTAGGTATATGTATATATTTACGATACTAACTTGACCTTTTATAATAATTACAAACACTTCAGCAGTTGGGTGTAAATTGTTTTGTGTTTGAAGTTCGTTTTATTTTTAGTGTTTTTCAAAGAAGTCGGCGGCGTACAGATTAATTACCACAACAGTATTACAAAAATTGGGGGTGGCTGGCATGCCAATTAAGGGCAGGTTATTGTGGTTAATTATTTCACATTTTAATTGTATAACTTTAAGACCGTTAAGGTATGATTATGCACTGAATAAATACCAAATCTTGTTGGCATTAAGAACTGGTAATTAAAAATGTGAGATAAACAATGTTAATCTCTATACTTTTAACTAGTTTACAATAAGGCCAGTAGTAGGTCTTTGGAAAAATGTTATGAAATACTTTGGACGTTCCTAACAATGCAATGCTCAACAACCTGAATTATGAAATACCGGAATTATCAAATCAAAGACACAAACACTATCCCAACTGTCAGACTCACCCGCGCCACCATGCATCGTCTGTGTTAGAAATTGTGTAGTAGCTACCTATTGCCATGTTAACCTACGTTAGCTGAAACTGACTCAAAACACATCTGCCTACACCTCTAGAGGGTACAGGCGTGATGCTAAATTGTGTGATTGTATAAACAAAACATGTACACCAAATTGCAGCAAACGCGATAGATTTGCTGTCATTACGTTTTGTTGCGGATAACTTAAAAACTACTTATCAGATCACATTCAAATTTAAATGGGAACGGATAACAAGCACCAACTTTCAAATATCAAAAGAATCATCAAAATCGGTACAACCGGTAACAAGTTATAAGGTAACACGCACAAACAAAATACTCCTATAGATAATCTTCTCCTTTTTGAAGTCGATTAAAAATTAATCGGGCAAGATGAAAAACTAATTGAAGCCAGTCTTTTAAAACTGGTAAGACCAAGGTAATAGTACATATATTACGTAATATTGTCATGGACTTCTATCCACGTCTCATTTTACGGATACAAAATATTCATCATCGATTTGACCTAGAATATTACTTGTTTGGTAACCTCTCTGTGATTCATTCTGTTTTAGCCAAACGCACTGAATGCAATAATACTCGTGAAGGAAATATAAACTTTACTGTCTTTCGGTTTAAGGTTTAAAATCAAACGCAGGTATACCCATTCATATGTAACATAAATGAATGAATCAATTGGTCTTTAAACACTTTTTAATCTACACGACTAGATTTAAATTCCAATCATAAAACCTTCTAAAAACGAATGAGTAATCACTTAAATAACTTAAGATAAAGAGATTTAAAACACTGCAGGTTATATCAGTCTGCAATCAATACATAATATAAATTTACTTACTCTGATTGCACAGTTGGTCTAGTGGATTAAGCGGTCACCTACACCACTCACACCAGTGCAGTAGGCACTGAGTGTTGTGGGTTCAAACCCCTCATGGACAACACTTTGTGTTACCCATAAATTGTTGATCTGAGTCTGAGCGTTCTTTGTGTCCGTTTCTTGAATGTTTGTAAAGTCCCCCGTGTCACAGAATTTATGCCTAGTGCGGGTGTTGTCTTTTTTAAAAAGTAATAGAAAGAAAGAAAAGTCTGGTTAACAAAGTACAGTCTCGTCCTAGTTTGAGATTAGAGGGCCGTGTGTGATACGTGTAAAGTTATAAAAAAACATATCAAGAATTCCTTGGTTGGGCGTTGTCTTTTATGAAAGTAACAAAGAAAAAAGAACTGATTCTTTAATGCAGAGACTGGAAATTTGAGATTTTGGCAGCCTATAGTTGTTACTGTAAGAACCCACCAAAAAAAATTTGGAAATTTCGCCCTCAGAGGATAAAATAAGAGATTAACGGTTGTATGGAAGTTCATTTTTAGTGTTGGAAACGCATTTGAAGTGAAAAATACTCACATAAGCGAAGCAGTGAAGAATAACTAGATAGAAACTAATGAGACAATATCATAATAGGAAAATAATTACTCTTTGATGGGATTAAATCCATAGAAATTTACATTGAAAATGTATAATATAATATAAGCACCGTTTCGAGTCAAGCCAAAGT
Organism: Hypercompe scribonia; assembly: GCA_949316085.1. NCBI lineage: Eukaryota > Metazoa > Arthropoda > Insecta > Lepidoptera > Erebidae > Hypercompe > Hypercompe scribonia. The sequence continues at coordinate 3,387,564 of OX438972.1, read as the reverse complement.
TCTTACATCTATATATGGAAGTACATTCGGAGACGAGTGTGTTGAATGCGTAAACTTCTTTAGCTTGATACGGTAAGACTCGTCAAATCTTATTTACCGTTATCCTCTGAATGTCGAGTGAGCACCCAAACATCGCTCCTCTCAGTATTCAGTTCATTGAAGATGATAGATTGTGCTCTTGTCTTGTCTTGCTTCATTCAGATTACGTAGTATTCCATAATAATTATCTTTCTGCAAAACGTTTACACTTGACAGAAGGAAAGCATCGATGCCGTCCATACATTTCCATTTAGCTAAATTACTTGTAATAAAATCAACATTAAATCAAATATTTACAATGAAAACAAAATAGAAATTTTGCGTTGTAATATCTAGTAAACCTAGTTGAAATGAAAGTACGTAACTTAGGATCCGTCTCATCCATTGTCCTTCAATATTATACTCCACCGATCCCTCGCCTGACGTTTGAAGTAAATTACGAAAGGCCCTTCAATAATTAATATGTGCCAATGTTGAAAGACATTTTGACTTTTTCATTATTCACACACAATCTTCTTGGTCAAATATTATTATGTGTATTCTCCAAGAGTAATGAAACATTACTTATAATTTTACAAGTTACATGAACATTAAGGGTTACTGCCCTGCAATTTCGCCAAAGTGTCGACAAACACAGACCGAGACACGCCATTTTGAGAGCCATGGCTGCCAGATGGCAGCAAGCGAAAAAGACTGTTATTGTTTAATATTAATTAAGTGATACGTGAAGGGTTTCGTAAATACAGTATACAGTAATTTAGTTTGGGTCTTATAAACAAACAAATACTTTAAAAGAAATACATTGTGTAACAGCTTGTGTCATTTTCTTTCTGAATTTTTCTAAAATTTTATTTATGATCAGATCAAAGTGTATTCTGTTATGGCCCATTGACTCCAACCTTAAGAATATAATCGTTTTACAAATGGAAAAAAACTGCAAATTGGAGTACAGGAACTGGATAGGGACACATAAAATAAGGGATTCCACAAGTCTGAGACTGAGACTGCAATATCGTAAATTACCGTGTGTCCGTGCATGACTTATAACCAAGACTCTTGCTTATTAAAGTCATATAGGAGAGGGTCACGTTGTATAATGGTTCTTCGTTCTTTTCCAACTAAGAGAGCAAACTACACTTTATATAAAACCTGTCTGGCCAGCGTGGTCTAGTAGGGCAAAACCTCCTTTTTAAGGAGGGACCTATGTCCAACAGTGGACTAATTAAGGCTGTGAGGGCTTTAGTAACTTCAATCACTTGTCAAAAAACAACTACAGAATTGACACCGGTTTTCCAACATCGTTTGTGTCAAGGCCTAGAGATGAAACTCTTATTACGAACAGTGATGAAGTATTTTAAACATACGTAAATGCATTACGGTCCAAAGTTTTTAGAAGGAATATTAATTGGCCAACATTATGTGTTAATACGCACATAGTGATTGCAATAACTTGCAAATAGCGCGATGATTGTGGCGTAGTTTACGCAAACCGTAACTGAGTAATCAAGTTTACTTAATCCAACCCAGTATGTACGCAGTCTGCGCATCACGATGTGCTTGATATGAGATATCGTCATGATGTTTTTGTTTTCAGGGTGCCGTAGTAATAACAAAGAATCTACCTATCTTTCCGTCCGTCAGCTTAGAGGTTACTAGTACTTGAGAACTACAGTTTTCTGTAAACTACCGCACCTATAAGTGGGAATGATTAACTTTTGTAGGAATGCCACACGATGCGACATTGTTGGATAGACCGTACAAAAACTGTGAGAGTTTTTGAAATAAAGGGTTTTATCTCGACTAATTGAAAGTAAATAAGGAGAATATAAAAGACTACGGAATCCAGCACTGTGAGTGACATAAAACACACTTGACAGGTTTTTTTTTAACAATAATTTCAATGTTATGTTAAAATGTAGTAACTTTTGCATTTCACGGTATTTGAGATTCGCACGCATCTTACATCACCAACATTTAACAATTTCTCGCGGTATTATGAGTTTATTAGCAATTTTATTTGAGCTTTAATATCGAATCTTAAAGTGTCAACCACCTCGTTCCTTTTTAGGAACCCATACATCGAATAAAAAAACGCTACATATGAAGGTATGAGAAATGATTAAAAAGAAGATTATTTCCTTAATATGTTAAGTGTATTCAATATATACTTGTATAAGTACATAGTATCTATCTTTATTTTGGTATACCACAGACTGCTTTTAATTATATTAGACCGTATATTATTTGGAACAAATCTTCATGTAGGTATGCTGCCTCTTTTAAAGTTTACAAGAGCACTTACCAATGATGACTTAAATATATGTAGTTTATCACCAACCAAAAATAAAACAAGGCTTTTAATTAAGCACGAAAAGAAAGGATAGTATGGCCTATTCTTTATAACATAGAAGCCACTTCTATAAAAACAATAACGCACATAAGACCATATAAGACTTACTTCTTTATTCCCATAGGTTATATAGTGATACAGTTTTTTTATTCTTTTTTTAAGACCCTGCCAAAGTGATTTACTCCGCCTCATGGAAAGCAGGATAATTATTATTAATTTCAGATAAATTACAGCAACACAACCATTGGATCCATATTTTGTATGTATTGTATTGCATGTCCAGGGTGAGAATACCCACGACCTCTGACACTACAGTCAAGATCACACCACTACTAGACTAAGAGGCCAAGTTACAAAATTGTGTTTTTTTTTTCACACTGACGTTTCCTTTCAACCTTATTTAGAGTTTAATATTTGCCATTAGTTCTGCTCCGGTTACTTGCACTCTGAATAATAAAATTGATGTTACTTTTTTTTATGAATGTGAATATATGTGTTAAGAGTTTGTTTATTTATCAAATTCCCTTTACATCTTTTGATGAATACAGCGTCGACGTGACCTGCTTTTATACATTAATGTTATATTTTTTTAATTTGAAGAATTAATTTATCTGTCTCTTCGCAAAGGTGTGGTGTAATACTTAAAATTTTATTATACAAAAAAATATTTAGAAGAGTATTTTTTCTGTCGTTTCCATTAGTACCTTAGTCAATTTGTGTAACAGGTTCCCCGAATCTCGAATCTCTCAGTTGAGTAAATGGAAAACAAATAATATATTTTTTTATTGGTCAAAGGGTTTATTTAAATTTTTAAGTATAGTACGTGTCCAAGGCTGGTGGTAGTAATTTAACATCAGGTGGCCAGTCTACATATTTGTCCCTATACACAGTCAGACATAGTTTTAACATTACAAATTTTCTAAATAAACGCAGACGTAGATACAAAATTACGCAGATTTCATTACATTTTAATTAAAATTGATAATTATCCATTAGTGTCAATGATTCTGGTACCACGCCTGTTGCATATTTACGAGCTGTAACCGACTGTAGAAGCATTTAATTTGCATCTATTCACACTGACTTAACTTTTTACGGCACCCTGATGTAAAAACAGTAAATATGTGAAACTATTGCCTCCCAGGCGTGCTATTGTTCAAGTTATCTAAGCAAAGCTTCTTACACAATGAGGCATTCTTACGTATTGTACATATTATCATTATGTAAACAGTTACTGTGTTATTTATATTAATTAGGCAAAAAATCCGTCGGCCCACTAGCCAAGAGGCTGCGGCTTGTCAACTTTATACTTTTTGTGCATATAATTTTTAATAGCGGCTGTTGACACCGAAGAGGCGTGCCACTGGGTACCTGTCTGGGACCAGTTGCGATTAGTGATTTTGAACTTCCGGAGATAACTTGAATAACCTGTAACGTTACGAGGAAGTAAAGACTGGATTGTGGGTGGAATGGAAACGCTTTTTAGTTAAAATTCGTCTTCTCGGCCCTACGAAAATAAAATATACTGAATAATCAAATTAAGAGTACGAGCACACTATCCGTTCAAAATTAAAAAGTGCACGCAACACTATCAACCATTTCATTGCCCAATATTAAAAAACTATAAATAGGTGTACTACCTTTTAGTAGTTAAACTAGAACTACCTGTTCAGATTTTTTTGTTAGAAGAAATATCTAACAACTCTCCTTGTTTAGTTTGCCATAATAAATTACTTTTTTAAGAAGTTGAATGTGTATTAAATATAATCCGAGATGAAGTTGGAAACTAGGCTATAGAAGAATATCACGTAAAACGATAATCGTAGGTACATTCACGACATGGTGTTATTAACTGACACAATACACAAGGAACAACGCATCTTCGTTGCTTCCTTTAATCGGCAAAACAACTTCTTCCATACAGTATTCGCACCCTTCTTCACTTAACTCAAGTAATGGTTTTTCTTCCGTTACTGTAACAATGGTAATTATAGGATCGACTTCCTTGCTTCTTGCATTGTAAGTCCATAGCTTACAATGTAAATCTTGTTGAGAAAGAAACACATATGATCTGATGTCGTCTGCACGGATGACGAGATTTGAGCGGTACCTTGTCCCTTCCTGCTACTCTGAGTATTGGGGATTTGATCTCAGATGGGACAACACTTTGATTGATCCACAAATCGTTGTTTTAGGTTTGGGTGTCTTTGGAGTTCATTTCATGTATATTTGTGAAGTTCCCCGTGACAATAAATACATTCCTAGTAAGACAATTTAATGGTTATGATGTTGTCTTTATTTTATGTATATGTTACATAAAACTCGTATTTTTGCTTTACTATTTCAACAAACATTTTATAACGTAATTTCCTAATTGTTGGTGCTCAGGAACATATATGTATTATTTTTATAAGGCCTTGAAATACGAAACTTGTTTTTATTTTTTAATTATTATTTTTGACTGACTGCTAAAACGATTAGGTTCTCTAATTTCAGTATTTTAGTAAATTTTACATGTTATCTTCACGATTTCAGAACCGATGTCATGTTATTTTTTAAGTGGACTGTTTTCACTTAGTTCCTTATTACTTTAATATAGAAAATGTTAAATTGAACTTTTTTTTAAAAATTCAATTATTTAATCATCGAATTAACGATCCAATTAAGATATCAAGTAAATTAGTCACAAGTCGTTATTTTAGTGAAGCAATTTGTCCCAACATTGTAAAATCTATTAAAGAAAGCAATAAATTTGAGCTGCTGCAGCTGAAAACTAACAAATGTATAGAAAAGGCGTCTCACAACACTAAGTCACGTGTTTAAAACAAAATATTAGCCAACAACACAATATGATACAGATGTTAGCGGTTGTAGAAAGAGAATCGAAGTGAAACACTTGACGTCTTGGTTATACTTGTTAGACCCTGGCAACTTTAAACCTCGTGTATAAATCTTGAGCTATCCCAGCCCAGCTCATGGTGTTTATACACGAGATTTAAAATGCAAAAAGGATTTTAAATCATCACATTAAGTTTCTGTTAGCAGTTCAGCATAAAAACCTTTTTTGTTAGTAAAAACTTTTGTATGATTTCGTAACACTTAATAATGAAATAAAAAATAACGGTATCTCTCTCGTTCAAAGATAATTAACTTATACTTTTTTTGGTGTACAGGATATTAGCCCAATGGTCGTTCAATAACGGTCAAATAATTGCCGTACATGTACCTACTGTATACCTAAACTTATCCGTATGGTGACGGATTTTTAATACAGTGTGTTACTCTGAATGTGGTAAGAGCCGTCTAATGGAGCGAACTATACAGCACAATAGCACTGTATGTAAGTAGTAGAGCCACGCTGATTTCAGCACGAACGGACCGGCTCTACCGCGACAGTACTACCCTCTCACAGAAGACTAACCTAAAGCGACAGTATCCGTGCTGTCGTGTTTCGTTGGTGAGTGCGAGATCGGAGGCCCATTGATGCAGGGGTGACAGTTGTCGTGGTAAGTGTGTGCAATACAATGCCACGACGACTGTCATGCTTTTTACGTCCCCAAGCGTGTAAAAGAGTATCTTACTGGGTCGCCATGGTGTGGATCACTATACTGCATTGTCCGCATTCGCAAGTGACCACAACTCTTGGATTCTATTCATGCTTTCCATCAGGTAGAGTAGAGTCACTTTGGTAGGCTTTTATAAAAAAAAACAGTAGCAGTCGTGGGACTGCCGATAGAAGTGAAAACGGAACTATTAAGTTGAGAGTAATTAAAACTATATGCAAAAATTATATGAAATTTTTTATGTTTCATATATAGCTATATATATATATAATATATAATATCATATATAATATATAATAATAATAAATTTCATATATAATATATAATATCATATTCTCCATAGCTATAGATATACTATTATCATTAGCATGTCGGTGACGCGAACCGAGGATTTTACCCTCTACCAAAACGCTCAACGCGCCTAAAGAAGTTTTCACTTCAAAAACTGCAAAAAGAGGAAAATTTGACACAAAACCAATACTAACCGTTCTTGCCAGCGTGGTATACTAAACCAAAACTTCTTTGCTAAAGAGAGGCCAATGAAATTCCTATTATATTTATACAGGTGTTAATAAATGTTAGTTTTGTTGGATTTTCAAATTCAATTTACCAATCGTAGAATAAGATTTATGCTCGCTTCATGACAGTGTCCAAAATTGGCCATTTCTTTTATATAGGCTATGGCTAAATCTGTCACTGGCATAGAGGTCAATTGTATTTGCTAGATCTGGGTACTTTACAATCTGCGTTCTAAATTCATTTCTTCCATCTAACATTTTTGATTTGTATCTACTGTGTTGGACGATTATTTATAACACTGTTTTTGTTTCAGGATCTGGATTTCAAGATTTCTGATTCCGAGTGCAGGTAAGACAAAGACACTATTAATCGAAATTGTAATTTGAATCACGTGTACAAATGCGTGGCTTCTAGACTTTCTTCATACTATTATTTTCTCAGTGGGTTCAAAGGTAAGGGGTGGACTATAAAAAACCAACTAAAGCTAGTAATTGAAATAAATTTAGTTATGACATAACAATTTGGGGGAAGAAAGGTTCTCGAGCGGCAACCACGTACCGGAAAATGAAGCGTAGGTAGGCCCCCCACTAGATGGACCGACGACATAGTCCGAGTCGCGGGGAGCCGATCGATGCAGTTGGTGTCCAGCCGTACGGCGTGGCGTTCTAGAGGGGAGGCTTATGTTCAGCAGTAGACGTCTTCCGGCTGATGATGATGACATAACAATTCTCAACAATATATTTCAGTTGTTTGTTATGTAAACTACTCAAAACAAAATAAGGGCCACCTGTAAAGTTGTGAAATAAACAAACATTACTTTTGTTTAATGTTTTTAACAATATGTAACCGTTCAATTATGAGTTTCTTCAGGGTCAGTAATATTTCTAATGAAGAATGATATCAAGTCGGCGCTAATAATTTTTTAAATCGTTATAATTGGGACCTCTTAGAAATTAGGTTTTTGTTACATTCAACTTTACAAATTCTCATTAATGTTTCTTCGACTACCGTTGCGACATTTATAACGTTGCTGAAATTGCATAGTGCATATGTTAGGACACATATGGACATATTTAAAGCGATTCTCTCGGGGTTTCTCCTCGTAGATCCGAGCTAGGGTCTCGGTCTAAGTGGTGCTCTGCACCTCCTGCGACTACAGGCGGGTCACGTTGTTGGGCCCTTGGGCCTGATGGTATGTCCGGGGTGCCGATCCAGTGCCGGAGGAGGCAACGAACGAGGTCAATCCTTTGAGTGTAGGCCCCACAGGATGACCAACCTGCTAGATACGCCCGGATATTGTCCAGTGTGGTGACCTGTGCTTAGCGAAGAATAACTTCGATGGGAGCCCCGAGGAGTGCCTGTCAGCCAGTATCAGGTCAGGTGGTGAGGATGATCCGGTAGAGGTTGCCACGGAGACGAGGCCTCGTGGCAGTCCATACCTGTCTGGTGGCCGGTAGAGGTTGCCACGGACTTTACAGTGACTAGGATCATGACATTAATCCAGAAGGCTCACAGTAAGTGTACTGTAGTTTTGAAGGTAGAGTCGAACGTCCAACGCACAAAGCATACAAAATACGGCTAGCTACAGGTGCTCATGTAAACGACCAAATCATCAGAAATCATCTTCATGAAAAGCCGCAATTGTTACTTTTACTAGTTGCAGATGTAGTTGCGGGTGTCAGTTACTAATATATGTGAGTGTGTATGTCAGTTATAACTATAAAAAGCATATGTCCTTCTTTAACAATCAAAGTATTTCTATGCAAAATTCCATTGATTTCGGTGCAGTGGTTAAGTCGTGAAAGCATAACAGACAGACAGATAGACTTACTTTCAAATTTGTAATATTAGTGTCGATATAAAACTTTTATACATAACCTCAAGTGTATGTAATATATATATAATTATCTCTTAACCATTAAACCTAGCCTAAAACTTTAATGCAAGAACTTGACTTGTTCTGAAAACATTAAAGTGGCGGAAATTATATTTTTTTATAATGGCAACACAATATATATATAAAAAGTGTCACTTAATTAATTTTGACATTTTATGCAACGACCTGAACCGACAAAGCCTCTGTTTGAAAGGATTGTGTAACCGTGTGATTTACAACTGACCTGAGTACCATTATCTTTTATAATATAACCACTAATTAAATATGGAGACTTCCGGGCTCGATGATAAGATAAATATCAGCGCGCACATTGCAGTCAAGATGTACAAGCGGGCAACAAACATTAATCCCTTCAATATTTTAAAACTATTTCTTTGAGAGGCCCGTTGATCCCACCCAGGGCAAATAATTGTCTGATGTGGTCATTTGGCATGTGTCTGGGTGTAATTTATCCATGATATGTAAGTATTTAGCAGTAGTCTGGTTCGATAATATCGGTTTTACCAAAATCGAGATCAGGTTGAATTGTTATTGTAAAAAAAAAGCATAAACTCTATGACAGTATTGCAACTGTTAATAAAATAATATAATAGTTTCAAATCTAGGTCAATTTTATATCATTCGATTGTAAAGTTTGTAATATTAACCGCAATACGCCTTTTTATATTATATTGCGGTTGATAATAAAATAAAATTGAATTTCTTATTATTAAACCTAAAAACGATAGAAACTTGTATGTATAACGTAATTTGTGTTGATTTTTGAAATTTAGAAGAAGCATGTAAATGATTCTAAATGTGAGGTCAGCAGTCTTACTCTTACAGCCTTGCACCTGCGCTGCTACAGGCACCAATTTCGTCAAATTGGCCGCTATGGCAACGTTGCGCGTAAGGCCGTGTTCTTTAAAAATTAGCACTGCAGGTCTGTAAAATATTAAAAATAACAATCGGTGTTTTAATAATTCGCGGTATGTGTAAAACGAAATTTAAAATTAGTTACCCATGGATTTTGAAACTTCTATCACACATAAAATTGAATTTTGTATTGACAGGATAATGAATTAACATAAAATTTAGAATATAGAAATAAGCCTTAGAAATTGTATACTATCGAAAGGTATTAAAAATATTTCTATTTCGTTTAGCAAACTAAACTTTTGCGTCACCCGACTTGATACTTTTTATTGCTTAGCTGAACTGGTTTGACCGGTTTGAAAAGCTGTCTAGACTTGGTAATTTAATCTGGTTTAGTTCGAAAAACGATGACCATAACATTGTCATCCATATATGTCATACAGTAAATAAATAACATGAATAATAAAAGAGTGTTAGAGTGCATAGGGTTCCCACCAAGAACTTTGGATCTCAAGCCAACCTCACTTGCAACCGGTGTCCCTGCTGATTGTCAAACGTGGTTCCGGCAAACAAATCATCCTGATTAGCGGCAAAAGGCTCGCCACTTATTACGTAGGACCAAAACGCTGCCGAAAATTGGGCGTTTAATATGCCTCTGCTTACCCTTTGTACCAAATAGTGTACTAATAGTAAAATATTTTTATACTTTCTTCTACAACTTTTAGTTTTAAGCCGACTATTTATTTTTTGAACTTTACTGCCGTGCTGATTTGTGAATCTAAACCATCCAGGGCACCACCCAAATGCATAAAAACCGAATAATATGCTTAAATATGTTTGTGACAATAAAAATAATTGTTTGAAGCAAAGTACAACTGTTGTACAATGGCAAGTTCTGATCGTTACACACAGTTTACCAAACTAGGTTAGTTTCGTACTCTGGGCCCCACTATTTTCTCTTTACACTCAAACTGTTAGGCGCTGCCATCTGCTTTATCGTGGACATTTATTTGATCTTACAATTACACTATTACACTTAGATGTGTAGATTACCTACATCAGTTATTCAGTTTCATCATAGCTTAGATTTTGAAGCCAAATATTTATTTGAGTTTTATATTATGGTTATTTAGTAAATAAATAGAATTTTTCTTATGTATGCTATTGTATAACCGTGTGCCTAGTTATTTCTGTTGCCTAGGCACGAAACATGTTCTACAACTTATTGATTGGCAAACGATGGCATCTCACCTTTGTTGCGCAATATTAGGGTTTATAGGAAATTGTGAATATTGTCGAATCATAGTACCGAGTATGAATGGCTGTCTTACTGTTAAAACCTGACATTCCTCACACAGCTTTTTGGCAAGATACATACGAGGCTTATCGTTCACTATTTTAAGGAGCAATCTTAGTCTTCTATCTAATTTTCGAAACATTCTTATAAAAGTAATTCGCCACACTGGAATGCAAAAACTTGATATTGATTGGCACAAGCCTATTTAGACTCCGTAAAAATAACAGATCCGCAGAAAGACACAGATTTTTAACTATATAGAATAGTCGTCTCACACGTGCAGCCAGAGATTTCACGTGTAACCGCCAATCTAAACGTTCATCAATGAGCACACCTTGATTTCGTGTGTGGCAACGTTTGCTATCGTTAGACATGAACAAGACGCTATCAAATTATCACAATAGTTTGACAATTGTGGAGTAACGACAAGAGCTAAGTTGTTAAGTTGGTAAATATCCATCTCATCACTTCTCTTAAAGCACTCTCAGCATAGTGTTGTGCTTCTATTCAGTTTTTGTAATATATCAATAATACTGTGTCATCTACATATGTCAATGTAATAAAATTCTTTGGAGTCATCTTGTTTAAATCATTGATATAAACTAGGAATTGTGTCGGGCCGAGGGTGCTCCCTTGTGGTACCTTATAATGAATATATTTACTTCTCGTGACTCGTCATATCATCAATTTTCACAGCTTGTATATGACTTGATGGATAATCTTGCAAAATATTCAGCGATATACCGCGAATCTCAACCTGTTTTAGATTGGTTATAAGGGTGAGAATAGAGACGGTGTCAGAAGCTTTTGACAGATCTAAGAAAATACCATAGCACTTGTAGAAGTCATCCACTTTAACAGCTCCGTTGCTGGTTGAAACTAGTGTTTTCTACCGAAAATTTCTTTTATCACATTCCACATCTCCTGAGAATTATTGCCAGCCTTTTTGAATAGGTCTTTTTCGTATTCCTGTTTTATTTTTAACTATGTACTGCGTTACAGTAATTGCGATTCCTGTTGTAGGTTGTAAATAGAATCGTGTTATTAGATTCTTTTTTAACATATAGTACTTCTTGTCACGATTGCGGTTAGAGCGTAAAATCCCTTACGTTATCCATGGTTTCATAAAGTGGGTTTTCTTACTGACCTTATGTGACGTGTGTTGAGTAACAATGTTTTATACAATAGACATAAAATTAGCCGTAGATTGATTTGAATTAGTCCTGTTCAACACAGGTGAAAAGTCATATTATCAAAATCAACCCTTACCCCTGCGTAATTAATTCGATAATATTGTTGTTAAATGATCAGTAATGCAGGTATTTAGAACAATAGCTATGTTAACTTTTACCACCTACTTCTTCTAAATAAATTACGATGGAGACAGTTTTCCTAATTAGCCACTATTGTAGGAGGTGGAAATATACGCAATGCTATAACAGTTATATTTTCGGTTTTCGGTTTACTGAATTTACTAGAGTCTCTAAATTGCAATAGAAATTAGAAAGAAAAAGAAAGAAAGAAAGAAAAAAAGGATCTTTTTGATGTCGATATCAAGTTGTCGTCGATGTGAATAGGCTTACGGTTCTCACACCTGATATCCTCGGTGTTCAGTTTCTCTTCTATACGGCATTCTTTGTTGTAAGTGCGTATTTCTCTCAACAACAGTTTTGTTGAGAACTCAATAAATACCAGTCTAACTGTTCCACCTGTCCGGTTTACGAGTCAGATGATTTACGCGATTATTAATTAATATTACGACCTGGCTGGGTCTATTTTTCCTGATGAGCTGAACTCTGGAGCCTTTAAGAGTAGAGTGAACAGGTTTCTTTAGGATGGGCGGGTACCACTTTCGTCTTCATCTACACTTTCGGTCCGGTGAGATAGGACAAACGGCTATTCCACTACAACTGTAAAAAAAAACAAAAAATTCTGAAATTCCATTTCACCATTTGACCAAGTTTCATCATAGCTCAGAGAAGATCTTCCATTTTGTCGTCGAATTTCATAGGCAATACTTATATAGATAACTAGAACATATGCTGAATTGAACAAGACCAATATTTTTCTTAAATTGTAAATAAAAATTCAAGTCTGGATAAAATTTGGCACAGAAAATGGTTCATAAATCTAGAATTACACAAAATTGATTCACAAAATGGATCTACAGCTGGTAGTTAAGTAATTAAATTGTGAGAGTATCAGAAAACATAAAGTTATTAATTATTACACCTTCGGGTTATATTGATTCAATTAATAAAACAGAGAAAGTTTACGCAGCATTAGCTTTCATTTAATTGTAATTTTATTGAAAATCGTTAGCGAAGACAAAAGATCTCATTATTGATACGAAGGAGCGTTTATGTCTTAAAGTGTGCATCACGACTTCGGACTTTCATTGTTTTGGTAAAACCAGCCTAAGCGAAACAAGGAGTGCAGTCAGAACTAAGTTAGTTGCTGAAATAGCATTTAGGCTTACAAAACGTGGTAGAAAAATAGTAATATTCTTAACATCTTAACATGCCCCTCTGAGCTCAAACTACAGTCTGTCCTACGGTTACCAAACTATAGACACTTTTTGGAGTCGCTACGTTAACTTCACAGTCATATATATAATATAACACGTACAAACAGAACTAGTTTGCAGAAATAGCATTTAGGCTTACAAAACATGGTAGAAAAATAATAATATTTTCAGCATCTTAACATGCCCTTCTGATCTCAAACTACAGTCTGTCCTACGGTTACCAAACTGTAGACACTTTTGAGAGTTGCTACGTTAACTTCACAGTCATATATATAACTTAACACGTTATATCAAAACCAAGTTGTAGAAATAGCATTTAGGCTTACAAAACGTGGTAGAAAAATAATAATATTTTCAACTTCTTGACATGTCTTTCTAAGCCCTAACTATAGTCTGTCCTATGCTTACCAAACTGTTGATACTTTGGAGTTATGACGTTATCTTCCTATTAAGTTTGATTTTATGAGTATCTTAAGAACAGGCCAAATTCTTGAATTAAAACTGTAGGTTGAGTTTAATTTTATGAACGCGTGAGTTTATATTATAATATACATATGTATACCTATACATATTATAAAGATAATAATGACTTTATTCATCATGAAGACAGTTTGATCTGAAATTAGGCAGAGCCTGTACCACAAAAACAGAATGTTTTGCGGTCTACACTGTGGTAACCAGATTACTGATAAACACACTTAAATGTTTCTAAATATATGTAAATATATAAGTGATATATATTACTGTGATTTATATGACACCGTCAATCAAACACAATTGAGTTTCTCTGTAAGAAAAAATGTATTGTTTTATTTTTTACATCTATACAAAGTGATTCACAGTAGAAATTTAGTTACAAGACCTTACATGTCTGTAAGAAAAAAAAACGATGTTTAATGTTATTAAACACGATGTCAGTTCCTTAATTACAATTTTAAAAATATCTTTTAATATAATTAGTTAACAATAGTGTCTAATTTACTGCAGACAAATCACGAGACGCTTTTGAGGTTATCTTATATTTTACCATAGACTGCGAAAGGTTTTTTATTAGTGCGGCTCGATGACGTTTGTTTCGCGGGAGAATTTAAATATAGAAAATCATATTTTTCTTTACATATATACATATATTGACACAACAAAAAGTAACCCCACACTTGTTGGATTTGGCGAGTTAAATCTACGTTAATACACATTTTTAGCTTACGTTTAAAGCAATTAGGAATTCAATAAGTATAAATAGAAATTAAGAGTATCTTACTTCGGACTAGTTGTTATTGATTGACAATTAAGGCTCCGTTATCTGTGTAGTGACGGATTAAGAATACTGAATTCCACCACCCCTATTCCTCTTATTGGCGTAGTACTCTTAAGATCCTGGAAATGTAAGGTGGGCCACGAATTAGTTAACATTTGAAAAAATCGTATAAAAAACCATTTGATATATTGTAAAAATTTTTGATTTACAAGAAAGCTAACTAGATGAAATTTATTTTTTAAAAATTACATCGTCTAAATAACCACCGTTTCGACGTTTGTACTCTCCTAAGCGAGCACCGAAATTTTCGAATACTCATCGGCAAAGAGACCGCGAGATCGGCGACATCTCTTCGCTGATTTTTTTTAGTTGACGTTAGTGTATTTGGTTTATTAACGTAGACCCGATTTTTCAAATAACCCCATGAAAAGTCTGCTGGGGATAAATCTGGACTTCTAAGTGGCCGTGGAATGTCGCCTCATCTGGAAATCAGCTTTGCCGGAAACATGTCTTTGACCAGTAGCAGGGACTCATTGGATGTATGACAAGCGGCTCCATCTTGTTGAAACCATGTGTTACGATAAAAGCCAGCAAATTCCAGTAACATCGGTCCCAAGAACTCCCGTAACACGTTTGCACGGGATGTTACCTCGGTATTATAACATTAACGAAATTAATTTAAAAAAAAAACTATAAATCTCGCACTACCAAATAAATAAATTAATTAATATTTCAGACATTCACACAACGCAATGTAGTCCCAAACCAAGCAGAGTGTACAAGTGATATAATTACATATACACTGTAAATACATACATATTATATATAGAAAACACTCGAGCTCCGAAACAAATACTTGCAGATCATGTAAACGTTTAGTCTGACCCGGAAATTGAACCCAAGATCTCAAGCACAACAGTCACATACGTTACCACTGCGCCACTAAGGCAGTTAAATAGAGCGTCAATTGTCGTATGCAATATTTTTAGATCAACACGACCTTCAAACAGTCAAGAAAAGAGCGTGCCTTTGTCACAGTTGACTTGCGAGTTTTTATGGATGTCAGGAGTCACTTACCGACGGGTGACCCGTCTGCTTCTTTGAAAGAACTCGGAGAAGGTTCTCTATTTCAGATTTTCTGTAATATACCTGTTTTATCTCACTCAAAGTACACCTCTAAAGTACCTTTACTTTTATTTTATTTTCATATAACTGCCTATTAACTTTCTCCAGTCAATTGCATCAAATGCGTTTCCACATGATTCCTATATCACCATTATTAATGTTTACGATTTGAATTGGAATTGCTTTAGAAGTTTCTCGATTAAAATACATATCAAGACAACCATCTTCAATACTTGCTGATTAGAGGTGGTGTTTTCGTTTTAGTAATATATTTGCATATATTGGAAAGTATGTTGTTTGTCAAGTCTAACATTGAAAAAACTGTAGCTACCTATGCTAGAGGAACGATAGTTTGTGGAGCAGCTAATTGTATGTGTGTATTATTGCCTAAATACAACTGTAACTATGTATTTTTTATGAGGCCGTGACATCACTGGATAAGCCCGCTCATCTATGTACTGATCAGGTTCTGCCGCAACTAGAAATCAGTGGGGGTATCTTGTAGCGTCCCCCAGGAGAGGGTCTGACTAGGCACGGCTTTGATCCTTGAACTGAAATAACATGGCCCGGGTTTCCTTCAGAGTAGGACGCCTGAGACCGGCCGCCGGGGTGGTTTTTAGTGGAAACACCACATACTCCTGGCTCCTGCGTCCCTGCGGAGCCGGAGATCCGAAGGGATTTTGAACGCCGTCAACAAAAAAAAGGTTCTGCCCTTCGAGTGCAATTGATTTTTCCTTGCAATTTATCATCATCATGAACAACTTTTAACAGTTCATTGCTAGACATAAGTTTCTCATTTGAAAGACGGTTTTTGCTTACTATACCACATTGGCCAAACTGGTTGGCTTTGTTTCAAGTTTTCCTTCTGTTTGCAATATTGTTAATTTTTGTTATTTGTTGCATTAGTCGCTTCTTACAATGTACATGGAAAAAATAGAAGTGGTGACACTCTATATTCTTAATCCGTCACCACATGGAGATTTGTTACAAAAAATGTAGATATTTCTTTTGTTGTTGTCCTGTGTAGTTTGTTTCCTTAGTCGCTTTTTACGAGCCCCATGGGATAAATAGGGGTTAGTACTTTATTATTACTACAGTAATAGCAAATTAAAGTAGTAATTGAGAAGTCAGACTTAGAACACTAATAACTGACCGTCAAGAATTATTTTTTTAATTATGCTTAGCAAGGTCAAGTGCAATGACAACAGTTCACAGTGACGCTAAGTCGAACAAAAACAGGTTGAAATTAGAAATCTTTAAAAACAGCCTCTGCGTCAACTGGTATGTCTTGTTTTCTTTATAACTTTATACAGTTCAATCATGGCAGTCTGGTCCCAAATTAGACAGCCTTTTTTTTAACGTGTGGAAACCCCCTCGGGCCATCACCCACTGGGGTTTACGGCGAGGTGGTGTGTCGGCATCGGACCGACTAAAACCACACGGTTTGCCACTCTGCGCCTGACATAGAAGGGATCCGGAAACAGCTGCTATTACGACATCCAGATCCCTCCTAGCGCCTGCCCGCAAATTAGATAGAGCCTGTGCTAGCCACACTCTTATTTTTTTAATAATTACTTGCTGCAGCCCGCCCCGTTCACACACACACAGCGTAAGCTTAATATGGTAGTGAACCATGTTGATTTATTTTCGTGTTCCCTGAATGTATTCTGAAAGGTCACTTATTGCATTTTAAGTAATAATTCTGGATAGAAACATTGTATTAGTTGGTATTAGTTGTATTGTGTTAGTTGTGTTGTGTTGTATGTGTATATTTAATTTTGTTTTTTAGTTTCTTTTTCTTATGTTCTGTTCATTGTGTTGTAATGGTTGCACAGTAGTCGTGTGTATTTTAATAATTTAGTTTTTTTTTTTAATCTTGTATTCTTTTTTTTGTGTTGTATTTTTAATTTGAGTTCTACACTTTTGTATTGGGTGTAATCTGTAATAATAGTGTATAATATGATTATAAATAAATAAAATTACATCTTAAACAGAAAATACACCATTAAAAATATAAAAAATACGTTATTAAATGCTGTGGATGATGGAGAATTGCCTAAACGTCAACAGCTTTATTTACGAAAAACCAGGTTAATGACACTAATGACAATATTTATTAATGAAGTAAATTCTAGTTAACTCTTTTTCTGCGGCAATTCCCACGGATATCCCGGTGGTTATGTCGGACTCGAACCGACCAAAAACCGCACATCGTCTCAGGTAGCAGTATGCGGGGCACCAGGTGCAACCTACTAAGGAAATCCTTGGAACCCCGACGTACCTCGGGCCACCTACAGCTCGTAGATGCTCCCACCTGTATGAAAACCTCCATGTTCTCATTTCTTCCTGCCTACACAAGGGCGAGCGCAGTCCACAGCGCTCGCATCGCCACCCCGGCCTGCTTCTGCTAGCGTGACAGTCTAGTTAACTCCTAAAAACAGAATAAAATTGAGATAAACATTCTACTAGTAATATTTATCGTAGCTATAAGTACATATTACTGCACAAATTGTGTCATGAGATAGATATTACACAGTAAATATAGACAGTTGCGCGTCTGGGTCTTGTAAATACTATTGTAGGCTTTTGTAACTTGTTATTAACTTACAATTTCATACAATAGAAGTAAGATATCGTATGAAAACTTATATAGTTTGTAAGAATAACGCGATGAATGATTGGCGGCCGGCCTCTGCCTCTTTAAGCTGCCTATTCGATAAGAAATAATAACCCCACTTGGTCTAGACCTGTGGTTTTTATTGTAATACCGAAATTCTGTTTTCGAGGAAAATAAATGATGATAATAACCATCATCATCAACAGCCTTTTACAGTCCACTGCTGGACATAGGCCTCTAATTAGCAAGGAGGTTTTGGCCTACTATACCACGCTGACCAGACGGATCGGAATAGGGTTTGTTTCAAGTTTTCCTTCTCTTTGTAATGATGTCTTACATACTTTGTTCCCTTAGTCGCCTTTTACGACACCCACAGGATGAATAGGGCTGGTAACACTACGTATTCTTAATCCGTCACCACTTACAATAATACGAATGATAATAATAATGTTGATTCATCTCACAAGATAAATGGATACATTGATTTAAAACAACAATAAATAAAAAATATAGGACACCTTAGTAAAAGCTGGCGTTTGCAGTAGGTTCGAAACTTGTGTCACAAATCTTCAGGGTCTCTTCTTAATTACCGATAAAAAAGTTTACATGTATAGAGGATCGTGACACCATAAAATAATAATAATCTTCAAACAAAACAAAAATTTCATCCACACGTCGAACGAATCCCCAAAAGTCGAACTAAACGGTTTGACAGCTCTTCTTGGTGAGAGTCGCCAAGACTTGGAACGACCTGCCTATCTTTTGGATGGGCGTGTACCACCTTCGTCTTCATCTGCACTTTCCATCAGGTGAGATAGAGGACAAACGCCTATTCCATTACAGATGTAAAAAAAAAAAAACATCTTATATATGGCCGTCTGATCCTAAACTAGACAAAACCAAAATAAGATGACCAGACTGTCGATAAACGTATTTCTATATTTCTAAATACATAAATTACACACAGACACAGAACAAATGATCGTACTTCTCACACAAAGATTTGTCCTCGGTGGGGATCGAACTCACGACCTCAATCTTAGCAGTCCGGATCGCTAACAACTAGGCCAATAGGCCCGTCAAATGTTTTTAAAATCAAATATTTAAAAGAATAATACACGTAAACCATTTGTGCACGCATACATTTGTGTATCAAATACTCTATAGATTGGCTATATGGATACGAATTTTTATATTATATTAGAAGAAAAAGTATTAATTAGAGTTAATGAAGCAAACGCTTATATAATGTGTTTTTAATAGCCGCCTCAGGCGTTTGTCGCTGCTCTCTCGGCAAATCTTTCCAAGTGTAATTGTCTAATGGCTTTTCAATGTCAAGACCGTGACAGAAGAGTTCACGGACATCAATCTTCAATTTACCAGAAAATAACAAAACCATTACGGTAGTGTACGAGTATATTTAAAATGGCAATGTCTATATTATTATTTTCGTTTCTTTATCGATTCCTAAGTACGCATGACTTACATATCTCTGCTATCCTCGACCCACTCGGAGTTGCCCGAAGAAAACTTCATTTTGGGTTAAGCTAGCCTTCGTACATGACATTTCCTTGTACCTCATGTATGTATGTGTTTAGTGTGTGTACATTTCACACCTTTTTTTTCCTGTGCGGAAATCCCCACGGATACCACTATGGTTACGGATACAAGTGGTTATGTCGGACTCGAACAGGCCGAAAACCGCACGCCATCTCGGGTACCAATAGCCAGAGAAACAGGTGCACCTTAATAAGGAAATCGCTGGAACCTCGACGTACCTCGGGCCACCTACGGTTTATATATGGCCCCTCCCGTGTTGGAACCCTGATGTTCCCTTTTCTGTTCCAAAAAGACGTCCACGATCCGTAGTGGTCGCATCGCCACCCCGTCCTGTTGCTGCTAGGGTGACTGACGGCCTTACTTACCACCTTGCGCTTATGAAGGATGGAGATCATTTAGCGATCTCACACATATCACACCGCACTATAATGTCAAACTAGGCAGCGCCTGTACCTGGATGTCGTAATAACAGCTGTTCCCGGGTCCCTCCTATGTCGAGCGCAGAGTGGCACACCGTGT
The DNA here is from genome assembly GCA_949316085.1 of Hypercompe scribonia. Taxonomy (NCBI): domain Eukaryota; kingdom Metazoa; phylum Arthropoda; class Insecta; order Lepidoptera; family Erebidae; genus Hypercompe; species Hypercompe scribonia. The sequence goes on along the minus strand of OX438972.1, from coordinate 3,367,438 downwards.
GGTTTTAGTCGGTCCGATTCCGACACACCGCCCCGCCGTAAACTCCGGTGGGGTGACGTCCCGAGGGGGTTTCCACACGTTAAAAAAAAAAAGCCAGCGCCTGTGCTATGACAAACAGATTGTTGATAAATTACGTAAATATTTTTTTACTATCAAAATGAGACCGAATATGATCTTTTGAAATCGTTTTTTGGGGATGTACAAGTATGAGGTACCGTAAACAGATTGTTTATAATTAATAACACGAGGTCCAAATCCAAAACTAAATTAAAGTTACATTTTAAATAGAAATTCTACCAACGTGCGCACGTTGGTAGAATTTAATACAACAGCTTGCTTTGTTGCGGTAAATATTTGATTTGTAATTCCCAGACGTATTTGGTATAATCTAGTTTCCTTATTATATCATTAGGCTTCTTTTCCACTTTCATGACTTGTAATAGTATTCATTTATCTTATAACTTGATCAGTTTTCTACAAACACGTCCCGTATCTAAGATTGCTTTTACTTTCAATTCACGTTCAACATTATTAATATTCACAGTTTCTTCTTTAATAGACAACATTTTATTTAAAGTGTAAATGATTTGTATTAATTATTTAACTGATTATATTACCGCCACTATACGAGTCAGTCGTTGCACATTGCACATACTTGCAATTTTATGTAAGTGTTTCACAGCAGAATGTCTATTTGTTTTATAAGTTTTTTTTTTTATTTTTTTTGTTCCTGTCGTACCAAAGTGACTCGAAAGCATGAACAGAATCCAAGAGTGGTTGTCGCCTTACTCATTGCGAATGCAGACAATTCAGTCTGGCGGCTCACACTATGGTGGCCTAGACACTTATAATATATGTATGTATGTTTTTTCGGGTGAAATCAACCAACTCAATTTTAATGCAGATATCAACATCTTCAAAAATTTCAAACTGAAATTTTACACACATATGTATGTTGCGTGACAATGTAATTCTACGATGACTAGAAACTGATCTGATGATTGAGCTGGAAGGTCGCCATAGGAACTCTGTAATGAAACGACACAAACCCATCAAGTTTGGACTCGTTTGATTTGTCTTGATGAGTACTTTGAGTCTGATGATAGAGCGGTAAGGTGGGTATAGGAATTCCGGGAGAAAAAGTTATAACCCTATCGAGTTTGGTCTAGAATGATTGGTCTCACGTTTGATTTATCTCTTAATGGTAACCAGGGTTTGATGATGAAGCTCGAAGGTGGTCGTAAGATCTCAATAATAAAACGATGTAACCGCCTCGAGATTGAGCTTTTTTGATTTGTTTTGATAAGCACTTTTGTCCCAGAGAATATCCATCTGCAACTCTATCAGCTTTGAAAAAGCACGTTGGTTCTATTTGTTATGAATGTCAATTCCGTGATGAACAGACTGAAAAACCTGTTCGGCAATAGTTAAAAAGTTAAAATAAATTAATTTTGAAAAACTTTTATTTAAAATGATTAAAAAAGATGTCTCCAAAAACATTTACTATCTTGTCGCGGGATTTGCTTGTAGATTAACAAGTATATTAAATAATTAGATCTGATTCATTTTAATTTTTTTAAATTTTAAAACTATGTAAATACTAGGAAATAAATCTCGCGGCCAGTTTTCTATCATATAAATTGAGTAATAACATTATTAATTAAAAGTAAAGGTTTTCAAAGAAAAGTTTATATTACAATTTTTAAATATAATATACATTTGACTAAAAAGTGAATAAACTGTTTTTCAAACGCACATTTAATGATTTTTTTAAAAATTTAAAACAGTTCATTATTGTAGAACCAGAATCTAATTCTGCATGTTTTTTTCAAAAATGAACCTTTCTTTTGGCAAGATAAAGTGTCTTTTACATTAAGTACAGAAGACACAGCCGTTAGGGCATGCGTTGCGTATTGCTTTAGTAAATAACGCAAATTATTGTTACTTATAGATACAAGCTATGTGAGACATCCTATTTTCCTTTTTGCAATGAGCTGCTATTTCATTTGCACGTCTATGTTTCTTCAATACTGGTTTGTATAAAATTGATTTTCCTCGGGAATATTTTAATATTAATTATGTTTGCCAAATTGATAATCACCTAAATGTTAGACTAGCTAAACACTGACCTTGACTGAATTCCTTTAACAAACAAATGAACCGTAAACTTAAACCAAAAAACCATTGAAAAACCATTTACAAAACTTCGCACCGCTATGTAATCAGCGTCCATTAACGTCACTATTAAATGCAAAAAGAGCCACAAACCAGTATCGAGTTTACCCTTTGATTTGTGAAATCGCGGGCCCATTCTTGTAAAATGTCGGTACCACACATACAGGTGCATACGCCTGTTCATTGACCCTTCGTTCACTTTCCCTTGTTCCTGGGCGCAACCTGATACTGCAGACGACATAATATAACCATTTAAAGTTAATTGGCTCAGACGTCTGTACCAAAATGGACCGAGACGTCGAACACGGATACCCTTCAGATTGTCGACTCAAGCGCATGTTTTCCGGAGACGAGTTATTTTCACTTTTATTTTACACGTCTATGAATATTGATTTGCATTTAATTATATATCACATTAAGTTGCTTTGCGATGTGTAACATCTTTCCGCTTCCTTTTCTTCAATCTTTGGAAGTGATTTATTGAAAAGGGACGGAAGTCAGTAACAGGAAATTGGGAAAGCGTGCGCTATTTGACTTGGAACATAAGCACAGGCGGTAGAGTGTACCATCAGATGGTAGGTAAAATGTCGGGAATGCATATTTTAGGCGATTACTGAAGTACTCGACCGTTTTTTTTTTTTAATTTAAGAAATTTCTTTCACTTCTAATTGTTATTTACAATGCTTAACATATTTTCTGTCAATAAATTAAATAGTAATTTGCATGTGGTGTAGTATGGCCGCGTATTCATGATTACTTTCATACAACTAGTTTATTAACAATATTTTTTATGTACCTATGTACATGGAAGCTTTCAACAAAACCAATTTAAATTCACTTTTTGTCAAATCACATCTAAATTTAGACAAATTTTAATAAAATAAATATGATTATTTTTGTTCTGTCTCCGTGTGATTTATCTTAAATAAATATTAAGTTATATTATATATGACTGCTGTGCTTGAGGTCTCGGGTTCGAATCCCAGGTCGGACCAAATGATTGTATGATCTGCAAATATTTGTTTCGGAGTTTGAGTGTTTTCTATGTATAATATGTATTTACAAAAAAAAGTATATAAGTATTCTATCAGCCAGTCTAGTTATCATAGCACAAGCTCTGCTTAGTTTGAAACTAGATGACGTCGTGTGTCAAATGTCCGAAATATTTATTTACCTATTTTTATTATCAGCAGTGGTTACCATGTTACACAGTCATGCTTAATTTGGGATCAGACCACTGTGTGCATGATATCTCAAGTTATTTTTGCTACATGGTTAGCGTAGTGGTTTAAGCACCTTTAAGTGGTTAACATAACGTTTCCTACTGCGCTGAATGTTGTGGATTAGATCCCACATTGGACAAAATTTTGTGAAAATTGGTTGTTCTGAGTTTGAGTGTTCTTTGTGTCCGTTTGATCAACGTTTTTAATTGGTGAATTACTAGTGTCAGAGTCGTCTTTAAGAACGAAATATTATTGACCAACCTCTTCTCGTTACTGCCAATGGTAACGTGTCATGCGTGTACTAATTTATACAGTTTTTACGTGGTTTCAAACGTGTTTTGCAATTTGCACTGTTGCGAGAACTCGCTTACTATTGACGCCCATTGTACGACTAAATGCATCATATTTAACACTCGTGAGTTGTTTTACAGTTAAGTTTTGTAATGCATATTTCTTGAGCAAAACATTGTTACTTAAGTAATGCGAAGTAAGTTGCCTAATAGATGATTTTAATTCTAATCGTTGGCTTACCTTTTTTCCAATCACTTTTTTATTTTAAGAGTCCATCAAAGTGACTCCTCCTTAATGGAAAGCATGAATAGAATCTAATAGTTGTGGTCCCCATACTCATTGCGAACGTAGACAATGCGCCTTGTTTGGGGACGTAAAAGGCATGACAGTCATCGTAGCAGTGTAACACATGACACAGTTGCCACGATGGCTGTCATCCCAGCATTAATGGACAATTGGATGAGCACAAAAAAACATCAAAAATCATAACGCCATTTTGCAGATGTTAAACATTCAAAAAAAGAATAATGAACGTCAATGCTGCAAAAATTTAAAAATAGAAACATCTGTTTGACAAACTTCGTTCAGGAATTGGAGTTTGAACGAAACTTGAGTCAGAATGTATCTTTAGACCTGTGACATTCGCAAGTGTGGATTACACAGTATTACATTACATGTTAAGAATCCTGAAGAGTGTAAAAGGAAATAACTGCGATAAGGTTTCCTTCCTTGTCTTTGCAATAGATTGTATAACATATGGATGCCGAATATATGTAGCTCTATTTATTGGCACATCCGTGTGGCGACGGATTAAGAATACCAAGTGTCACCAGCCCTATTCATCCCATGAGCGTCCTAAGAACCGACTTTGTTTACAAACTAGGCAGACCAACATCACTTTAAAAAGAAGAAAAACTTGAATAAACCCTATACCAATTCATCTGGCCACGTGGTATACTAGGACAAAACTTTCTTTCGAAGGAGAGGTTTCATCCTTTCAAAGAAGAGGATTGTGGAAGGAACGGGTGTCGTGCCCCTATGACACAAAAGGAGGATCCTACGACCAGGCGAGGTGATCATGCTTGGCGGGCCACGGCTCAACAGTTAATATTGGGATGTTGTATATATGCTAATTGCCACGTGAATCTCTCTTTCGCGATACAGAATTAGTAGTTGCTTAGGAGTTCATTATTATACTTTATAATTCGATATATTTTCACTATTCGTAGTTCGATGTGTTTACGCTAGATGGCGCTGTTGTATATTTTTGTTTGTGCTGTAATGTCGAAGTCGCCACAAGGCTTATGTCCAGCTGTGGGCTATTTAGAGCTGTTGATGTGATTGGCACATATAAATTATTGTATGTACGGACAAATGAGCAAATACATCAAGTGATAGTAAGTGAACCCGTCAACTGCAACTTATTAAAATAATAATACTACAGATTGTACGGATAGCGTAGCGACTTTAATGTTCGTCATGTCGTTTACTACTGCGCTAAGTGTTGTGGGTTCAAATACCACATAGGACACTTTGTAAGATCTGCAAATTATTATTCTGATATGTTTTTGGTCTCTGTTTTATGTATATTTATAAAGTCCCCCGAGACACAGGATTTATCTTGTAAGTCCTAGTGGTCCTATTTTAAAATAAATGTTAAAAAAGAATGACTACCCGCATATTACACATGTCAGTCTTATCTTAAACAGTATAGCGATTATATTATATTAATCAGACAGCAGATACTTAAATATTTCTAAATATATACATGCTATAGATAAATTAACAAGGAAAGACCGAATTCTATCTTATTAGCCTGCCAAAGTGACTCTATTCTGCCTGATAAAAAACATGAATAGAATCCAAGAGTTGTGGTCACCATACTCATTGCAAATGCAGAGAACGCAGTATGGTGACCCACACTATGCCAGCCTTGTGAGATGCTTTTCGACACCCCGCTTGGAGACGTAAAAGGCATGACAGTCATCGTGACAGTGTAAAGCTTACACAGTTACCATGATAACTGTCACCCCTGCGCTAATGGGCCTCCGGTCTCACACTCACCAATGAAACACGACAATACGAATGCTAGCGTTTTAGGTTGGTCTTTTGTGGGAGGAAGGGGATTTAATTTATGTTTTCCATCAGGCAGAGTAGAGTCATTTTGGCAGGCTCTTAATATAGAAAAAAAAGAAAAAGAACGTTTAACACAAATTTTCAACCAGCCAACCTGTCTTCACCCACCGCGGCCAGAAGCCATTGCCAATGCTGTTGAAACCCTTTGAAAAAATATATTATATTATCTATTTTGTTCGATAAACTGTCTTTCTCACCCATACATTTAAATAAATGAAAAACACAAAAGAAACAAATACAGTCCACTTTTAACACGCTATCATATACTTTGTGGCCAGAAACTCTTTTGGTGGTGCGGTGCTAATTATCCAAATCATAGATATGGAAGTTTCAAGCCTATATGTCGTCTAGACTCTAAAATAACTTGCCCAGACTGATTGACTAATTCTTCAACCCAGAGCCTAGAAGCCTCGGAGTTAATTCTTTTGATGTTGTTTCTAAGCACCCGATAAGAAAAGACACAGAAGACCGATCTAAAACGACAGCATCCGTATTGTCACGTTTCGTTGGTGAGTGAGAGACCGAAGGCGCATAGATGCAGGAGTGACTGTTATCGTGATAAGTGTGGCGAGCCTTACACTGCAACAATGACTGTCATACCTTTTACGTCCCCAAGCAGGCGGTGTAACAGCATTTCACTAGGCCGCTATAGTGTGTGTCCCCATTCTTTAAAGCTGTTAAAACAAAAAAATCATTACTAAAGAGGTAAACAGGGATTGTAAGTTCATTATTTTCAAATTTGCAATTCACAGATTGTCACAATGTAGGTTACAACTGCTAACCGACAAACATCACTTGTATAATTTGTACAGCCTTCTAGATGAAGTGTTAATTGTGACACTGCCCTATTCTTTTATAAAAAGAGGTTTGGCAACCTTGACCCAGTTAAAAGAATCAATATTGCGTTCTGAATGATATCTATTTTGGGTCATTCATTGGTTTATTGTCCAAACCATAGATAAATTCCATATTGTGGCGGGAAACATAATGACAGGTGGTAACACCTGTGAACACACTCTTGCTTATTTTCGAAGGTTACGTTTTATTTTTTTATTGTTCGGTAACCATTACCTAATTATAATGTAGACATTTTTTTTTGTTTTTCTTGCTCATTGAAATAAATCCTTTCATAATCCGTTCATTTTAATGTCATTAAGGTGTTTAAACTTGTTTTAAATGAGTAATATTAAATAATATTTGCTTCATTGGTCTAGTGGTTAGTGTATGTTGATCTGAATGTCGTAATAACAGCTATTCCCGGATTCCTCCTATGTCAGGCGCAGAGTGGCACACCGTGTGGTTTTAGTCGGTCCGATTCCGACACACCACCCCGCCGTAAACCCCGGTGGGGTGACGACCCGAGGGGGTTTCCACACGTTAAAAAAAAAGTGGCTAGTCTATGCGACTGCCGATCAAGAGGTCTTCGAAGAAGGTTCGATTTCTGGGTAGTGTTAAAAGTGTTTTCGAGTTCTTTTGGTTATAGAAATACCTAGTAACTGCGTTTGCACTCACACTTACGGACTCTAACATCACTGACTGGTCTCCGTAGTGACTTGTCACTGTAGTCGAAATCGGCTAGGATTACATTTTCAATATAGATTTTCACGATATATTAAAAACAATATTTTTTTTTAAAATATTTTCTTCTCCCCCTCAAACATGTAACTACCTCGATGGCGTAGTAGTGGCGAAAGCGACTGCTGTGCTTAGGTTCGATTCTCGGGTCGGACCAAATGTTTGTATGACTTACAAATATTTATTTCGGAGTTTGGGAATTTTCTATGTATAATATGTATGTATTTACAAAAAAAAGTATATAAGTATTCTATCAGTCAGTCTAGTTTTCATAGTACAAACTCTGCTTAGTTTGAAACTAGATGGCGTCGTGGGTTAAATGTCCGAAATATTTATTTATTTATATTCATATTTAATATCATTCATATTATACATTAGTCTTATTAAACCAATTTTTAAAGTTAAGTATAATGTAATTGGTATATAGTACAAACCTCCTTTTTGAAGAGAGGCTTTTGTCCAGCAATGGACAATGGACTTTGCGTCGGAGGGACATGACACTCGTTCCCTCCACAATAGTAAGTATGACATTTACTAGACATTTGAAATCCTTGTACCAATAGCACTCTTCAATCATGAACAGTCTCAGTCCCAACTCTCATTTACGACTTATGGTATCTTTTACTCTAACTCACTCTACGCTTGAACTTATTCCCTTGTACCTCCTGAATGATTACATACCGAAGAATGGTTGACAAGCAGACAGAAGGCTTAAACAAAAGTTGGTAAAAAATTATTGACCACAGACTTAATAAAAGACAATGATTGTGGATGAAGTCCATCTGCATTTTCTGCCTGGTTGCCAGTTCATGATAACTGCTTGTCCAATTGATTGAAACGTCAGGCAATTCGAAGATATTTAATACGTATTGCGTGATAGCATTAACTCCTGTACGTTTAACAGTTAGTAAACTTTGCATTTAAATATTAACATTTTGCATAATAATAACATAATGCAGGTTTGTGAACAAAAAACAACAGAAGTCAGCAGAAATTACGATGAAGTGTTCAGTAGGTCAGAATTTTTCACTCTAATTGCGGGCAAAACTAGTTATTTTCTGATATAGAGATTATTTTTACTCTAGTTGCGACATTTATGGCAGATTCTGGTCAGTTGAGTATTGTAATCGATCATCTTTACATGACCACTGCGGGACACAGGCCTCTCTTGAGAAATGAGGTTTTGGACTATCACGCTGGCCAGACTTCTTGAAAAAGGGTTTGTTTTAAGTTTGCCTTCTCATTGCAGTATTATTGTCTTATGTGTTTTGGTCCATTAATCGGCTCTTAAGATACTCATGAGTATGGTATGAATGAGTGATATGACACTCCGTATTCTTAATCCATCACCACAGGGACTTATGTTCATCCCTCTTATCTCAGGCGCAGAGTGGCACACCGTGTGGTTTTAGTCGGTTCGATTCCGACACACCACCCCGCCGTAAACCCCGGTGGGTTGACGACCCGAGGGGGTTTCCACACGTTAAAAAAAAAAGTGTTTTGCATGGAACATGTTCGATTTCTGCCGCTTTGGACTATGCAATACTTATCAGATTTGTGTCTAATGACCTACATCTGGTAGTTTTGCGGAAAGCGGTTTTTTGAGTTATACTTTCTTTGGTAACTACATACGAGTATGTATGTAAACTCATGTATACATCATACTTTTAAACTAAGATTGTTGCAGATCCAGCTAAGAAGGTTATATGTAACACGATCAGTATATTATAATTTATTATTTGTTTTAATTATGACTTTCAATACGCATGTCTGGCCTGTTTATTTCTTACGCACAGTAAGTATTTTCATTTTCCTGTTTGGTACATGACTACTCATACATGAATTATGAGTTATTTTATTTATGTTTCATAATTTTACCTAAGGCTGTTGACTCTTTCTGCTGCTGGTTTTGATATTGCAAGCGACAGTTGAACCGATAAAGACCGACAAATATCAGTCATAAACTTTTCAAATCTTCTTTTTAAATTATCAGTTTTCGCGTTCAGTTAATACGTGTACAAAGTTTAGGCAGCTTTTTTTTTAATGAGACTATTTCGCCCACACTCCTGTAACTCATTTAAACCTCCAATTGTCACAGCAGCAGCCATCAGAGCACACAGAGTTGAAACAGGAGTTGAAAATATAATAAACTCAATCCCCAACTTAGCAAAACGACTTATGGATTTCCAAAAGTCTTATGAATTAGTGTACATCTTTCAAACTTGTTCTGATGATGCCATCAATGTAGGTGCGAAAGATATCATTTGTCAACATTAATAGCTTACTGAAGAAAAACCGAGTTGAAATCACACCTAATTGCCTAACGTGTGTAAAATATCCCAAGATTATGGAAGCACCGCAGCTCTATTTTAAAAGCGTGGAAAAAAATTAACTATTCAAGCAATAGACGATTTCATTAACATTAAAATTCTTACGCCAGCAAGTTAAATAAAATTCGTAATAAAAAGTAGGTATGATAATTTGTAATTTGATGGGAACTTTAGTTCACAGCAATTACTCCAGACAATTTTATTCATGTTGAAATTAGAACTCCAATTATGCTAATACGAATATAATTTCAAATATCTACCTAAATCGTCTAACTGTATTCGATTTCATAAAACCTCGCACACGCACGCGACATTGATTGACGTTTACAGTCAATACCAATTTGTCAAGTGAGAGAATTTGAAATAGCGTAGTTTTTTTTCACATATGAGGCAAGGGCAGCTGACCCAAATTCCTTTATAATTGGATGTAAAGAAGCATGCGCAGGTAAGTACACACAAATTGTATTGTTGTTTTTTTAATCTCTTTATTGTCTATGCGTACTCTTTAGTCATTGCTATTGATTATCAATGTCGTACCTGTAGAAGACCCATCTTGTTAGGACGTCATAATCACTGAATTATCTATTGTTCGTTTCTTGAATGACTTATTCTATGGCGAATATAATGCTCTGCCTTTTCTTCCTATCTTAGTGTGACTAGTTATGTATTCACATTTAAACGTTTCAAATGCAGACAATTTCCTGAAAAGTTATCCTATCTAAATGTTAAGATAATATGAATATTTTAACACTCTTTATTTTGACTGCACATTTATCCAAAAGATAACATTCAGTAATTAATTATATTGGCACGGCACTTTTTATGATTTCATAAATAAAACACAATAGATAAGGCAAAATGTTACCGACACAGAATTTCAACATAAAGTACAAAAGAAACGAAGCTTTCTTTAAAAAAGTAACTAGGTGTAGTGTGCATATTAATATTTTACCTAGTTTCCTGGTTTAATTTTTTGATCGATGTAACCAAGTCAAATACGTCATCCTTATTTACTGAAGTGTGTATTCAAATCATATAATACAAAACCAGTGTCAATTTTTAATAAAAGTATTGCAATTCTTAATTTAAGTAAGTTACCTGCTCTTCAATTTCTACTAATAATTTAAAAATCCAATATCCTCTTACTCCTTGCAAATAAAACCTTAAAGAATACAATCAGGTGGAATGCACATTCCGTCCGCTTCACCCAATTCTAGCAGGCCGTGTCGTCATTGCATCGTCACTTGTACTCGTACCCCGTCAGTCACAATAGTGGCGGCCGCCATAACATGCGGACGCGTACCGCCATTTTGAATTTTAAAACGTGCGAAACCTCCCGCAAAGGCAACTTTTATAAACGGCTAATAATAACATCAGTTATCATTCATTCTATAACAGTGCTTTGTGGTGTTCTGTGTTAGTGTTGTGCCCATTTGGATTTGTTAAACAGTGATAAAGGTATTTATTAAACATCTTAATACATACTTATTTAATATAAATTAATAATAGGAGAAAGTAAATTAAGTTTAGAGATGCGCTCAAATTATAATATGATCGATCGATGTCCGATTCAGGAGCGATTTAATTATAATTTATAAAAAGTATTATAATCACTTTTTGCATAGTTTTTAATGTGCAACAAAGTGTTACCATTTATACAACTATAATAAGTCTTAATAAAACGCAAATCGATACAACTGCTTCATGAATGGCAATGCTACCTCACACAACAAATAAAACCTTGTAATAATAGATGTCAATCTGCCATTATATTGTTTTCTCTACATTCCTTTATAATTTTTAGCGTAAGTGCGTGCCTACTAGTCGTCTATTATTCAAATTTGATAAAATTATATGTATCGACCTATTTTCCTTTGATCTATAACTCATTATAGTCCATTGTAACAAGTACAGAAAAACAATTTACATATGTCTTTTTAATTATTTATTAAACGATATATAAATGAACTTGTTTAATTAATTATCAACAGATAAGTACATACATACATACCAGATATTTGTTAATATTTAATGGTTACAATTAAAGCAACTAATGAGCTTTTGCAATAGAACGGACAAGTGACTTAGTTAAAATTGTTAAGCAAATTGCCCCTCTCGTCAAATCGAAGCAAATGGGGATTTCCTATTTGGTGTTTATAAATTCGAATTTACTTGATAATCTATCATTGTCTCAACGACTTTGTACTCGGTAATTATTTCTAGTGTTTATTTGTATTCGCTGATAGAAAACTTATTTTAAATGTAACTATAAACTTTTATCTCTTGAACTCATGATTCGGGACGACATTTAGAAATAATAAGTTATCAATATAGTAATACATTATTAGTATCTTCAAATCGACAGGTGAAAGTTCTCTTTTGACGTGCTTCTAAATATCCAATTTTATACAAGAGATAAAAACTATTTTAACAGCCTTAACTTGTCAAGTTTTTGTATAAATAACAGAAAAATTAAAAGAAAATCAATTCGTAGTTTAACTTTTTTCATCATGACGGACAGAACATTAACCTTTCGTTATACTCTTTTACACGATTACGTACTAATAGGTTTTATATTTAGGCAATCAATTGTCAATAACAATATAACAACGTCAATATACACATACTATACATACATGTACACGACATTCTTACTTGTCTTAAACATAAATATCTATTAACAATCTCTACTGTCACCTACATGTTGCCAGACTTAAATACGTAATAGACAAATATTGGAAGACTTTTTAATGATGACTTATTGCCCAGCAAACGTGCAATGTATTACATATTTAATAATAGACAAGAAATAATTGACAACGGGTCATAATTTTCAAATCGATTATGTGTGAACTGATTTATAGTTAATCGAGTAGGCACTCGGTTTGTTACCTAACCATGGAAAGCGATCAAATCACAAGTAATGTAATATTTGTACGTTTGTAGACTCGAAATGGTGAAAGTACCGACTGGTATGTCGGCCAACATTGTTAAATTGGCAGTTAACTTATGTATTTATGTTTTATTTGTAACAGAACGTGAGATATCTATCGCAAACACAGAATTACTTTTTTTTATCTCGATTCATATCATTAATAGTTTTAAAAATAACAATTTAGTTAAAATAACGCCGTCATTTCTTTGATTAACTGTTACTAAGAATTGTATGTTTACTTTTAAAACAAAAGTGTAGTGCAATTACATTAAATACTACGTGGAGATCGAAGAGTCAATCTACATATAACCGGTCATTTGAAAGGTCACGCCAATTTTGAGATAAATGTAGTTATTAGTTGATCAAATATAACGATATCGACTACTCATAACGGTACGTTGCAAACAACTTGTTTGTGTGAATTTAAAGCAAAAATCGACTAAATTAATGACAGAATAAATTATGACACAGAATCGACTAAATTATATCGAATAAATTCTACTAAATTGGGTTCATACGTCATGTAGCTTATATTCTGTTATAGATTGTTAATCTTATCCACATCACTGCACTTGCACATTGTTTGCGTGTCTCGTTTTTGCATAATTTTTCATTCCGTTGCCTTCCTTACATAGTGTTTGTTCAACTCTCATTTATTAATTATCGATCAGAGGAAATCTTCATCGGAAGCATTCAAAGTGTTTCTTTTACCGTAGTTACTTCAATTATTTTTAGTAATTACTGCGCAAAGAACATTCCATGTGAGTATTTTCTAATATTTTTTTTCGCACTCATAAGATAATACACTGTATGGACAAATGCTTTATTGTGTTTTTGAACTAGAATTAAATTGAATCCATTTTGCAGGTATGCAATTTAACAAAACCAGGATTATTTCGGTTGCTGAAATGAAAAATACACAAATGAAATCCGAGAATTATTGATTTAGGAAGGTTGTATCACCACACAATTGACATTTATGTAGTACTTACACAACTCATACAAAACTAATAATTTTTGTGTCTGTTTTGACGTTAAATGATGATACTTTTACCAACATAGGTGTTAAGCTAAAACTAGATATGGAAACGAGAAATTCACATACAACGTCTTTAAAGCACTACCTTATAAAAGAAACTAACACCGGTTCAAAAAAATACAACATTTATTTGCATATTGTGTGATGATGCTGATAATTAAGACATTTTTTTATTACATGTATTTATTTTTGTATTATGTCCTTTCAGCTTGACCTCGTGTCTAATAATAAATTATGACCTATGCTTTACAGAATGTATTGCCTAAAAACACTTGTTTGTATAATTTAAATAAACTTGAATGAAAAACACTTTAAAAGCTCTCAGGTTTTTTAACACATTTTTATATTTCACGTGTTAAAAGGTCTTGAACTTATTTTAGTCATTTTTATTTAACTATTGATGCAGGGATGACAGTCTTCGTGCTTAGTGTGAGAGCCTTACACTGCTACGCTGACTGTCATGCCTTTTATGTCCCCAAACGGGGCGTGAAAAAGCATCTCGCTAGGCCGCCATGGTGTGGATCACCATACTGCATTTCTGCATTCACAATGAGAATGGTGACTACAACTCTTTGATTTTATTCACTCTTTTCATCAGGCAGAGCAGAATCACCTACAGGCTCTTGCTATATACTAAGAATTTTAGTTTCATCTTCCCCTTTTCTAGTGCTTTCCAATAAGTATTATGCATAAATCACAGTGTAAATCACTTCATCATAAACATCCATGAATATTCAAAGACCGAAAGTAATGCAAAATTTATTAAAATTATCTGTATAACATCATATTATTTAAAAATAAAAAAAAAAGAGAATATAATGAATATGTACAAACTAATAAATTCTCCAGATGGTATTCGATACGTAAATAATCGAATAAAATCGCATTTGTATCGACCTACGTCAAAATGTTATTAAGATCGGTAAGTCACGCACGAATGATGTCGGATGCAATCATATTGCAAACCTGCTAGTGCTTCATTATTATGTGAAGTAACACCATAACTTACGATAGTTTTAATAAAATATTACAGTAGATAATTTCAAGAATATTTCTTTTTTTTTCTTTTTTTTTTTATTTCAAGCCTACCAAAGTGACTCTATTCTGCCTGATGGAAAGCATGAATAGAATCCAAGAGTGGTGGTCGCCATACTCACTGCGAATGCCGACAGTGCAATATGGCAATCCACGCTATGGCGGTCTAATGAGATGCTTTTTCACGTCCCGCTTAAAGGACCCAGGATCGTAGTGGGAGGGAAACACGTGCGCCGGTAACGAATTCCAGGCTTTAACCGTTCTGCACAGGAACCGAACCGTTTAGTTCGGGAGCGTATGTCTACCATTCTAAAACGGTGACTTCCAAGGCCAGCACGAGTTGTCCTATAGAGGAACGGTGTACAGTTTCGTGACGAATTAATGAATTTGTCTGACTGTTCGGAGGCAAAACTCAGTAGTATTGTCTCCGAACTCAGAAATCTGAAGAACTTTTGAAGAAGTAGTAATCTATAAAACGATATATATAAAATATGTACTTTTGAATAGTAATATTAAATTCATGGGTAGGAAATAACAACAAGTACAAGATGAGTGAATTCAATAACACAAAAATGTAATCGAGTTTGGCATAAAAAACCAACGAATGTAGTAGCCCTACAATTATGATGTGGAACTTCTGAAAGTTTATCTCTAGCAGCCTGAACTCATTGGTCAAATCATATATTACGCAGTTGCCCGACTGTCCCACATTTCCATCCCTTTTAACGAAAATGACTACACGGGTAGCTGCAGCGGTCTCCACGCCATGTTCTACTGCACGGAGTGTTGTGGTTTCAATTCCCACATGAGACAACACTTTGTGCAATCCATAAATTGTTTTACCTGGGTCTGGGCGTTCTTTGTGTCCATTTAATGTATGTTTATAAAGTCTGCCGTGACATAGGATCAATTCTGATAACCAGAGATGTCTTTAAAAAAATACTCTCACAGATGACACCTTCCCACAAAGCGAGAGACAAGATATTACAGCTGGAAAGGCGTCAGATTAGGGAAGACTTAGACAGAGGCTAGATGCTACAGGAGATGGTTAGGTTAAGAACTTAATAAAAACTCACGTCATAAATAAAAAACAATGTTTATAGTCTTAAAAGTACTAAAACTGATGTCTGAATCTATGTTTAAATCTAAATTCTTCAATTATCAACAACTTTTAGAAATCTATTAGCTGGACATGATCTCTCCTTAGAAATTTGATTTTGGTCTAATATACTTACTGGCTGGTTAGACGGGTAGGTATAGGTTTTGTTTTAAGTTTTCCTTCGCTTTGCTGTGATGTTGTCCTTTCTTAGTCAGCTTTAACGACCCATGGAATGAATAAGGATGGTACACTCCGTAACACCCTTAATCCACAATCACACGGATAAATTTCAAAAATAATGGCAATTTAATCCATAAACATTCGAACGTCGCTGCATTTCGCAAAATGTTATCGACGGTCACCCATTATCTACGTCTTTGTCTATTTCAATTATTTTCCTGGCATACAAATATAAGACATTTTGCCCAACACGGTGTACAATTCATTGTTATGGTGAACAATACACATTGTAAAACCCTCGTGTCCGGCAATGTATAACCTTGTGGGTGAAATTTCGTAACAAACTCTGGTAGCTGTGTGCTTATTATCTCTCAACTCATTAAGTAATTATTTTACGATAAACTAATCCCTCTATATACCTCTTGAAATAACCGTGTGATAGCCGAACTTGATACAGAAATAGTGAACCAAGTTGATATTACTGCCTGAAAGAAAATCACTGTTAAATAATTCTTCCGAAGCTTTCGAAGTGAGTAAGGTTATCAAAAGCTCTAATCCACTCCCCATATCCTTATTTTGTAGGAAAAACAAATATATAGAGTTTCCATGATGTTCTGGTATGTTTTTAGTGTTATTATTTGTAAACGTTTAATGAATACTTGAGACTGCTTTGCCCCTTTGAGATCATTGTCTAC
The DNA here is from genome assembly GCA_949316085.1 of Hypercompe scribonia. NCBI lineage: Eukaryota > Metazoa > Arthropoda > Insecta > Lepidoptera > Erebidae > Hypercompe > Hypercompe scribonia. Next base: position 3,350,725 of record OX438972.1, on the reverse strand, counting down.
TATCTCTTATGATAAAGGGGCTCAAATTAGTAGACAGGTAACCTGGTCGCTGTTATTAGCGGACACTTGCAATTCAAGTGCGTTGCCACCTTTTGCATGGGGGAACGAAAAGCAACGAAAAGATGGCTTATCTTATTCTATGAGGAGGTATCACTCCGGCCTATTTAGTCTCTTTTTGCTGTTCTTGTGCAAATTATTATTTCTCTTAGATTTCACAATTAATCTCACCTAAATTTTTGTGAATCTTTACGATAATTCGAAACATTGAGTACACTTCCTTGAAGGCTATAAAAACTTAATTAACGAAAAAAGACCGGAGGCCCATTGATGTAGGGCTGACAGTTATCGTGGTAACTGTGTAAGCCTTACACTGTCACGATGACTGTCATGCCTTTTACGTCCCCAAGCGTGGCGTGAAAAAGCATCTCACTAGGCCGCCATAGTGTGGGTCACCACTAGGCATTGTCTGCATTTGCAATGAGTATGGTGACCACAAGACTTTGGATTCTATTCATGCTTTTCATCAGGCAGAGTGGAGTAACTTTGGCAGGCTCTTCACATAGAAAAAAAAAAGTTAGTTAAAACATTAAAGTTTTTAATTATGTTAACTTTCTCAGATAATGAATAAAATTTGTTCAGTATTTGATACATTTTACTTTCACAAGACTATTGATACGTTTTGTAATTGAATAATTTATTTATTCATCAAACTTTAAACACCTTTCGTTAAATATTTTTACTTCACTGTCACATCTTTCTCGGTTTATTACGCAATTATTTTTTAATTTAATCATTTTAATACTTATGTCATTTATCGGTTATATACAGAAATAAATCTAAAATTTCATTACAAACATTGTTTATTTAGGTTTAGTTTCTATACATATAAGTTAGTGAACGCGATGATTACGTAAGATTAACTGTGAAATTATAAAATCTGACAATACAATAAATAATGAAAATATTTATTAAACAAACCATTAAGTTTGTCTCGAATAACCATGTCTACCATAAGGTAGAACAAACCAGCCTTCAACTAGATTAATCAGATTAATTCCTTTGAGGTCTGTGTGGCGACGGATTATGACAAATCTTATACCAACTCGTCTGGCTGGCGTGGTATAGTAGGCCAAAATCCCCTTTTAAAAGAGTGGCCTATGTCCAACTGTGGACTAATAAAATCTGCTGATTGCGTACATACAGAGAGAAATAATAATAAACCCAAGTAATCCTCTAAAAGGCTTTCATATAGTCCATGTATTTTTATTCTTAGATAAAACTAGCTGCACCCGCGACTTCATCCACGTTGAATTTTTTATAATACCAAAATTTTAAAATGTAAGTAGCCCTAGTTTTTGTCTGTAACATCAGCTATCTGTCAATGAAAGTCCCGTTGAAATCGGTCCAACAGTTTCAGAGATTAACCGTAACAAACAGACAGACAGATAGACAAAAGTTGTAAAAAATGTTGTTATAGTGTATGTATCGTCTGTATATTCATATGCATGTTAAAAGCGGTTATTTCAATATTACAAATAGACACTCCAATTTTATTTATACGGATAGATTTTCTGTATCTGCATATAATTCTCTGAAGTTTTGGATTCCTTACAAGTAAGTAATTAATTGTAAGACGATAAAAAAAGGGTAGTTAGCACTCTTTAGGGAGACCTTCGTTTAGCAGTCGACGGCTAAAAGTTGATTTGACATAATACAGAGCATCGCTATTGTAATATATTTTAATAAAGAAACATATTTGAACCACCAATGCAAAAGTGAAGTTGTATTATGAATTTAACGCGTTATGAGTGTATCTTTGCCCCAGTAGACCTACCCACAGTAGACCTGACCGTTTAACTTTAAACCAAAATAGTATTTAATCTGTGGTAATTTAAGTCTAGATTTCTGATTACCGGTAGCCACTAGACGGAAAACTTTGCATAATATTTAATTAAATAACTGAATTACAAAATTCGTCTACCAAATCTACATAATTATTGCATCAAACTAAGCGGTATAAACTTATTATTTAGCAAACTATCACTAATCTAAACATTGCTACTTTAACACTTTTTCCCTGTAACAATAATAATATACATTTTTGAAAAGTATTAGGGACTACAATGCGCCGAATGAATGATCGAATCGACTTATAAGTGACAGAGTTGTAAGAAATATAAAGAAGACAGGTCACAGGACAGGAAGAGAAGTCGGTTGAACAGTAAATATTTAGTTTTTTTTAATACTCTAAAGGCTATATGTCGTAAACAACATCAACAGGAATATTATCTGTTTAATTTTTTTAAAGTATTGCAAATAAATAAAATTGAAGTGTCTCTGCTTGATTTAAAACGATTAGAATGAATTTGATGCATATTTGCATATTGACTTGCAAGTATTTGCTATTCAATTGAATAACTTAATCAATTTTTTTTCTGGAGAAAGTAGATGAAATAAAAAAGTAAATATAAGGTGTTCATACAATTTTTTATCCCGAACAGCCTCAGTTTTTTTGCCTGTGCATCAATTCCCACCGAAACCACCAGCAGGTGGTTATGTCGGACTCGAACCCATTAAAAACTGCACGTCGTGTCAGTTACTAGTAGCCGGGGAACCAGGTGGACCCTAGTAAGTAAATCCCTGGAGCCCCGACGTACCTTGTAGATGCCCTCTCACCAGTAATACACCTGACCTCAAGAGAGTAATACGCCACCAAGTCTAACAAAACATTAGTATCCGCGTACCAATTTCCTGTCATTGTTATGGGTCGAAATATAATAACAATCAACCTCACCTCGTCTGTGGGGAGTAGTGACGCCTCACACTGCCTTAGTTAGATAAACAATGGCCTGGGTACTGTATTAATTAACATATTCGATTATTTAAGTACTGTGATTGGTCACTGAGGGTTTGTTTTCTTTCACAACTTATATAGAAATCGTGGCCAGATTACTTAATGCGGTAGATCACAATAAATAGCTCCCCGTCATTTGAATAATTGGTACTCCATCGCAGAAGATATTATAACGCACAAGTTTATGCGCAAACACAGATGCACTCTCTTTTCCTACACTCTCATGATCTGATGGAACGATTACCCGCCGCGACCGGGGAGAGGTCAAGCTCAGAACCGAAGGCTTTACGTACCCACAAATATATAAAAGGATCAAACGACATATACGATACAATATGCGATATTAACGAATCGATATTACCTGCAATCGATCTGACCTCGGTTTCCTACGTTCAATGACGGCACTCTCAGTGACCAATGTATTCGTGTATAATAAAAATAAAGATAAATTCCCATTTGACATTATGAGCAACAAAGCACGCACCCATTTCTTGACATAGTCAAATTTAATGACGTTTGTGAAACAGTATTTTTCATAATGAATAACGCTGATATCGCTTTGTTGCCGCGCATCGCGTAACACATGGTTGCGGTCGATTCTGCTAGTATAGAAGTAAATGATAATCAGTGACTAGACGATAACAGTGCAATAAATTGTACTAGGAAGAGTTAAACATATCTGCCTTCTTTGTTTATACTATTTATTTCATCAACAACCTTTAACGGCCCGCTACTGGGCATAAACTTTTGGGCTACAATCTCACGCTGACCAGACGAGACGGTGTGATCAGTTTGTTTCAACTTTCCTTCACAGTGTTGTTGTCCTGCATAATCCTGCTTCCTTAGTCGCTTCTTACGACATCCACGGGATGAAAGATGATGAAGCTCCATATTCTTAACCAAAACTCAGACTACCTATTTACCCTTAACTAATAACATACTTTTAGCTGGCCCCTTTAGCAGCAATAATCTGCAATCTCAGAAGTAGCGGGTATAGTTGCCATCTTGTACAGATATTTATCGTCAATATCTTGATGAGAAGTCATACATTCATGATTCGTACATAGCATGGTTAAGGACTCACAGATGGATGTGGTACGTCTGCTTTATTGTTAAAGAAAATACTAAATACGTTGGTAATGGTCACTTCATGAAATTGCCTAAAACCAATGATAGGATGGTAAGTTAACAATAAATTAATAGATGATCACATAGTAAAATGAAGCAAATACAACGATTTGCGCATGAAAATTAAACGCGCATTGTTTTGACTGCTTCCTACAATGACATCATATGCACTCTTTAGTTATATTAAACAATGATACTGTGTCGCGTTGATCATTATATTATAATGGATTTGAGTTACGAGTATTCTGAATCGATTATTTTATCGATTTTTTAGATTGAAACAACATGAAAATACTCTACTTGATTTGGCGAGTTTAATCAGCGTTAATATACAATTTTAGCTTATCTTTGAAGTAATTATGAATTCAATACATATGAATAGGAATTTAGAGTATCTTACGTATTAATATCTTTCTTCGGACTAGTTGTTATTGATGCTGACTACTAAGTCTCCGTTATTCGTGTGGCGACAGATTAAGAATACACAGTGTTACCACCTCTATTCATCCCATAGGTGACGTAAGAGGCGATTAAAGGAACGAATTACGCAGGACAACATCATTACAAAGAGAAGGAAATACAAACACTATACCAACCCGTCTAGCGGGCGTGGTCTAGTAGGCCAAAACCTCCTTTTTAAGGAGAGGCCTATGTCCAACAGTGGACTGTTAAAGGCTATTGATGATGATTAAATCTACTCTTAAGATCTGGAAATATAATAATAGTGTAATGAGCACGATTTTTTTTAATCTAAGTATCTGGAATTTATTATATAACTTTAAAAATCCATAAGTATATTATCTTTTTTCACAGTCTGATTGCCTTAGTACACGGTTTGCTTAGCTTGCCGTACGTCGCCTAAAATAGAGAGTTTACCCGAAGCTGGTGCCTGCATTAGGGGGCAGGCGCTAGGAGGGATCTGGATGTCGTAATAGCAGCTGTTCCCGAATCCCTCCTATCTCCGGCGTAGAGTGGTACACCGTGTGATTTTAGTCGGTCCGATTCCGAGACACCGCCGTAAACCCCGGTGGGGTGACAGCCCGAGGGGGTTGCCACACGTTAAAAAAAAAGAGTTTGCTTAGCTTGAGATCTGACGATCATGTGATGTGGGAGGTTAGTATCTTCATACAATCAAGATGCAAACACAAGACAAAAGACTATTCTTATACAACTGCACACAAGCACAGCATTGAGCTAAACAGTAACACGTCTGCCAGTAAAGTTTAACAAAAGGAAATAGGTTATTACGGTACCCGGCGTTAGAAGTGCTAATAACGTGTGAATGTATGTGGCCGGAATGAGTTCTACGTGTGTATATTACCCAAATGACCGTGGTATTCGAGAGTTGATTCCAATGAGAACATTTTCAACATACATGTAGCTGATAGAGGTCTATTTATACGAGTTTCTAGCATTTTCTATTTACTAAAAATCGGTGACGTAAGACTCAAATAAAGGAAAATTAGAAACAAATCTAATACCAACCCGCTTGGCTAGCATGATATGGTAAGTCTTTCCTTATGAGAGACTTATGTCCAGTAGTAGACACTTAAAAGGCTGTTGGTGATAACGATGCCTTTTTTTTTGTTGTCACGGTGGAAAATCCCTTCGGATCTCCGACTCCTCTGAGACACAAAAGCCAGGAATATGTGATAATTCCACTAAAAACCACTCCGGCGGCGGCGGGACCCGGACCATATTATTTAGGGTCAGACTCTATCGGTGATAACGATGCCTAGGAGAAACAATAAGTGTTTCATTGTTTTTCTTATGGTTTAGGGAGCCAACGAACAAGCTTAACAGTAGGTGACTATTGCGCCCATGGCCTGCCATTGAAGAGGATGAGTGCATTGAGGTACCACACAACCTCGATAATCTTAACCGCTTGATGAAAAGCAAGTAAAGAATTGCTTAACACAGATTTTATGTGTGGATGTTTTATCAGTCCGATTGTATTTTAAATGTAGAATTTGAAAAGAACCAAAAACAAGAATACTTTTTTTTTCTATATAGAATGTTCTTATGAAGGTAATGTTTATTGTGTTGATACATGTTAACTAAAAATACCATTGTTGAACAAAGTAACGATATTTTTTTTTCACTTTGTATATAATTGTTATAGATAATTGTTTTTATGCATCTTAATAAGTTTCCCAATAAAACGCAGGAGGTCAAACACGATTTTTTAAAGTTCAAATACAACATGTTAATAATGTTAGCAGGAACTGCCAAAAAAACTTTATTACAACCTCAAATCTTGTTTATTGATTTTTTATGATATAACAAGCAGTTACTTTCAGATTTTTTTTCTTCTTTTGGACATCATCTTTGATTTTTTTTTTCACTAAGGCTGTAAAAAATTCTCTTAAAGTTTCATCTGAAGTACAGTTACATGCGCTGACGTTGGAAACTTGCTTGCCACTACAAAATATGAATAGTTCGTATCTCTTAAACTAGAGAAATACGGAAGCTAAGAACAGCTAGCAAATCTTAAAGTTAGAACGCAAGATTATGCCTTGCACCTTTTGTTTAAATCGCCATTTCATGGTAAAGCGAACATTACGTGATAAGTGCATTAAGTAGTCAGAAATAATTGGCGAGTTCCCGCTGTTTTATCTGGTCAAAGTTCATTTGTTTTATCGCTTGGATTGATCTGTGTTGTTTGTCATTTCTGACCGATAGACAATGTATAAAATAACGTGATTTGTTATGATATTTATATATTTAAACTTTGTTGCACTCGTTATATAAAGGACTTAATGCCATGAAGCGTTCTCTGCCAGACTGCCGGTATGTAAAAATAAGGTGCGTTAATGATGCGCCTCGGTGCCGCAGCTGCAGTGAATGTGACTGCTGTGCTTGAGGTCTCGGGTTCGATGGATGTATGATCTGCAAATATTTATTTCAAAGTTCAGGTGTTTTCTATGTGTAATATGTATGTATTTACAAAAAAAAAGTATATAAGTATTGTATCAGTCAGTCTAGTTATCATAGATCATCATCATATCATATATCATATATCATATCATCATATCATATATCATATCATCATTATTAGTATAGTTATGGCACAAGCTCTGCTTAGTTTGAAGCTAGATGACATTGTGTCAAATGTCCGAAATATTTATTTATTTATTTATTTTGTGAATAAGAGATAAACCTAAAATAAATAAACTAATGTACATACATTTATTTCTACGTAAATTATTTGAAAAGATATATTATGATGATAGTCTTAGTAAATGTTGCGTCACTCATTTTCCATTTAACTAGCTTTCAAAAACTAGGAAGTTTTTAATTCAGTTGTGTTTTATGTATGTTACCTCAGATGTTCGTCATTTTCTAATTGACAATTCAATATTCTTTGTCACTCCAAGTAAGTGTTAGAACATCAACTTGATTCTGAGTTTAATTGATAACTAACTATTGCTACTCACTATGATCCCGAGTCCTCTAAGCGGGACGTGAAAAAGTATTTCACCAGGCCATAGTATGGGTCAACATACTGCATGTAATTGCATATAAATGCAAGATTTGTGACCACAAATCTTGGGTTCTAACCATATTTTCCATGAGACAGGGTAGAGTTACTTTGGCAGGCTTTTAATATAAATAAACTTCTCCCTGCTTCCCACTTCTGAGGGGGTAGAGTATTCACAGGGTAGTCACGTGCTTGATTCTTCAGTAACAGGTGCCAATGAGGTGGTAATCCTTTACTATCGTGTGACCCATCTGTATGTCTACGCCTATACCATATTAAAAAAAAACAAGATTCTGTAGTCGACGTCATCAACTGTTTACGGCATCCGTGCACGTACGCATCAGTACTCGTTTGACAGTTATACAAACTCGCCGAGATTGTTTTACTCGCTGCCATCAACACCTTCAAGGTTTCGATTCCATATCGATCAACAAACATGTCGTCGTGCTCTATGGGAATTCCCTTACGACAGTAATTGAATATCCTTCCTATTACATACCTGTGTTACATTTTAAGTTTTGAGTATCCATCTTCCATCTCTCTCTGTTTCTGTGGAGTGACCTTGGCAAAATACATGTCTTACATATTAATTATTACATGTTGTCCATGTGGTGATGAATTAAGAATACGTAGTGTCGCTACTCCTCTTCATTCCATGGGTAACAAGCAACTGAGGGAACAAGCTATTCAGAAAAATATTACTACAAAGAGAAGGAAACCTTTAAACTTATTCCAACCTGTCTAGCGAGCGTGGTATAGTAGGCCAAAACCTTCTTGCTAACGAGAGGCCTATGTCCAGCAGTGGACTGCTAAACGCCGTTGATGATGATGATGATATTAATTTTGATCATTCTGTTTACCCTTCAGTTACGGAGTATCGAAATCAATGTACTTTTTATTGATTACTATTTCAAGCTACGGTAATAATTAGACTGCATGATTAATGCACCGAAGTGACGTTCGAAATCAAGTTATTTTACAAAAACTGACACAACCAACAACCCGTCTTATGGTATGCGGTCACCGTTTCCAATGAGTGTTTACGATGCGTGAGCTTACTTTACTCCAACACGTTCGTTATTTGACCTCACGGGCACAATGTTTTTGAATTTCATTTTTACTTAGATGTTTCTGTCTTGAATCTTCTAGAAATTTTAAAAATAGTTCAATCTCAGGAGATCCTGTAGCCAGATTATCAGCCTGGTTATCCATTGTAGCCTGGTAGTCATATTTATTGGTTATGAGAATGTTGGCTTTGTATGCAGTTACGGTGAACGCAGCTGAATGCCTAAATTATGTGATGTGGAAGTTAGTCTGCCACATTAAGTTTCGTAACAGATCATTTTAAATAACTATATTTTTTAATAAAAATCCTATGTTACTTCTAATACCTCCAAGAATATGTGTACAAAATTTCATGGTGATCTGTTGTGTAGTTTTGGCGTGAAATTGTAACAAATAAACTTACATTCGCATTTATAATGTTAGTTGTTAAAATACATGCAATTGCTAAATATTTGTACTTTTTTCTGTTATGCTATGAAGAATAGAAATATTTGTAAATTAAAGATTATGTTAATATTGAAGATCCGTGATGCATCTAATGAGATATTTTTTCTGATTGGATCCTGGAAAATAGGTATCTACTGAGATTTGTTTTATTTAACCTTAGAAGATTAATTAATCAGATCCATGATGAGTACAACAATAACTTTGATAGGCAATCTTTTGAAGTTGAAGAATTATTGAGCATTCACGGCATTAAGAAAAGGGGCTTATATATTGTTATATATATTTCATTTGGTGTACAACTGACATGATTTTTACTCCTATAAGTTAAAAAAATCATCAACAGCCTTTCACAGTCCACTGCTGGACATGGGCCTCTCCTTAGCAAGGAGGTTTTGGCCTACTATTCCACGCTACGCTACGCACGCACGGAAAAGGGTTTGTTTCAAGTTTTCCTTCTCTTTGTAATGATGTTGTCTTGTATACTTATTCCCTTAGTCGCCTTTTACGACACCCACGGGATGAATAGGGATGGTAACACTATGTATTCTTAATCCGTCACCACACGGACAGCTAAAAGAATGATAAATTCATATTCATATTCCATGTAAACTGATAATGCAGTATAGTATTTTTATTTTCTTAAATAAAGCACTGGTCTTTGACGTAATACAAACTGTATAAAACGATAGTGTCCTAAATCAGTATCGTTGAATGTGGTTTTGTAGACATGTACCTTTGTGTACATAGAATATCCCCTTCCAAAAAAATATTTACCAATACATTTCTCATCTTCAATTGTTTTTGGAAAATTATTTTTTCAAATAAAAAATTCTCATTAGATCCATTTTACACTTAAGTTTTCATGTAACTAAACCTAATGAGAAAAAGTTGTTATTAGATCTGAGATTGAATCGTAAAAAGTAATCCAACTTACAACTTTAAATCTTACGTTATTACCTTTTTTTTCGTTGTCGGGGTGGAAAATCCCTTCAGATCTCCGGCTCCTCGGGGACGCAGGAGCCAGGAGTATGTGATATTTCCACTAAAAACCACCCCGGCAACCGGTCTCAGGCGTCCTTCTCTGAAGGGGACCCGGACCATGTTATTTCAGGTCCCCTCCAAAATCAACGCCGCGCCTAGTCAGACCGTATCCTGGGGAGGCCACAAAGATTTCCCCACCTATCAGTCCGGTTGTTACAACTTGTTGCGGCCCGATCGCATTTTTACGGCCAGGCTACAGCAAAATATCCTATCGCCGACCACAGCAACTAATCCGCCACCAAAGGTATGGATATGAAAATGTATAAATATGTATAGGATACGAATATGAATCTAGTTTGAACCGCTCATGACTTGAACTGTCTCAATGACTTGCAGTAAACCGAAGAAGTAGACTATGTCAACCATAGCTTTAACATTGACAATTCGCAACAAAGTCCATACCATAAATTATTATATTCAACTCTACAGACATGAGATGATCATCCGGCATATGCTGCTAAGCATGCAACACAAGCCTACAGCTAACAATTATCCTAGATTTAAAAACTATTTTCTAAATAAATATAGCGATTAGTTAACTGTACTCTAACACTACAGTGTTTATGTGTTTACATGTCTGATATTTGCTTTGATTTCCATCACGTTACAAACTTTCTAAGAGCACGCGTACGACGACGAATTCTAAATTCGAATTGTGGTTTTAAACGCATCGCACGCGCAATTGTGTAACGGTCGTTTATAGAGCGCTTTGTGATTTTAGTAACTTCCTTGGTGTTTCATTATAACGCACGTAACTTTTGATGAAACGAATTACTTCACTTGATCTAATAGTATTTATTATGTGGCAACTCTCAACATTACTACCTCACAAGCACTATGAATGTTTAATAATCATCATCAACAGCTCCGGTCTTGCGCTCACCAACGAAACACGACATCACGGTTGCTGACGCTTTAGTTTGGTCTTCTGTTGGAGGGTAGTACTGCCCCGGTCGAGCCGACCCGTTCGTGGTGAAATCAGCGTGGCTCTACTACTTTTTTTTTGTTGGAGTGGAAAATCCCCACGGATCTCCTGCTCCTCAGGGACACAGAAACCAGGAGTACATGGTGTTTCCGCCAAAAATCAGCCCGGCGGCCAGTCTCAGGCGTCCTTCTCTGAAGGGAACCCGGACCATATTATTTCAGGTCCCCTCCAGAATCGACGCCGCTCCTAGTCAGACCCTATCCTGGGAAGGCTACAAGGGCTACAAGTTGTTATAATTTGTTGCGACCCGATCGCATTTTTGCGACCAGACCGCGAAAAATTATCCTATCACCGACCGCAACAACTAATCTCTGACTCTGGCGGTTCGCGGTCCCGTCGACGGCTCATAACGGCGCCGACGTCTTCTTCGCTCGGGATCGGCCCTCTCCCGATCCCGTTCAGGCGTCTCTTTCTGCAGCATAACAACTTCGCAGAAAGAGACCACTGTGGCCCAGCTTTCCTCACCCGCCAGCATGGCAGCAACGATTGCTGGTGGTAATAGGTCTCGTCCTATTTTATGGACTAGGACTCCGCGGTCAGATGCCCACGCATGACTCTACTACCTAATAGTTAATTAATTAATTGATCTGCAGATAGTTTTCAAGTAACGTAGTAATTTAAGCGTATAAAGTCTTCAAATCAGTGTTGTTATCTGTGTCGCACAGTTACTTACTGTCCTAGATCTTCTTGGGAAGCGCTACATAACACTGTCTTTTAGATATTGTTAGATCTAAAACAAAACAATAATGAAGGAAACACTATTTTCACACAAAATTTTTATATTTCTCTATGGGTTTACAGTTGCCGGGCACATTTGTAAAATATAACTACAATTGTGTCATTGTATATGAATGTACTAGAAAATTAAACAATACGTCAATTACAATATTTTTTACTGCATCATCACCAATAGTCATTAATAGTCTATTACTGGACATAGGCCTCTCTTTAGAAAGGTTTGGTCTACTATATAACGCTGGTCAGACGGATTGGTTTAGAGTTAGCATCAAGTTTTCCTTTTTTTAATCTGACTGCCAAGTTAAGATCCCTTGAGTCTCTGCAGTTGCGAAGAGATGTCGCCTCTATGGCAGACCTCTATCGTCTTTATCATGGAGAGTGTTCTGAAGAGCTCTTCCAACTGATCCCATCCTCTCCGTTCCTCTATAGGACAACTCGTGTTGGCCTTGGAAGTCACCGTTTCAGAATGGCAGACATACGCTCCCGAACTAAACGTTTCGGTTCTTCCTTCCTGTGCAGATCAATCGTCTTTCCCTCCCACTACGATCCCGGGTCCTTTAAGCGGGGCGTGAAAAAGCATCTCATTCGGCCACCATAGCGTGGGTCGCCATATTGCACTGTCGTCATTCGCGGTGAGTATGGCGAGCACCGCTCTTGGATTCTATTCATGCTTTCCATCAGGCAGAATAGAGTCACTTTGGTAGGTCCAAAAAAAAAAAAATAAATATTATGTTTTTCACGCGTACGTAGTATGTTCTGCACGGATTTATTTATAGAACATATCGTTAGATTTGTCGTGCTATGGGTTAGCAGTGTTCTTAGGTAGTTGGAAGAAAATCCAACGTGACGACTGTGAGACGATATAGTTTAAAGAAAAAGTTTTTTTTAGATATTGCAATATGGGTATGACATTAAAGAGAGGATTTTAAAATGGGCTGTCATGATCATATTTTAATTTAAAAAAATACATTTATTTATCTAGACACGATTCATGTGGTTGACCTACCTAGTTGGTGAACGTTACAGTGATCAATATCACTTTTTTTTCTGTACGGAAATCCCCACGGATACCAACGAAAGATGGTTAAGTCGGACTCGAAGCGACCAAAAACCGTACATCGTCTCAGGTACCGGTAGCCAGGCAACCAGGTACACCTTAGTAAGGATATACCTGTAACTTCGACGTACGGCTACCTACGGCTGTAGATGGCCTCCTCCCGTGTACGGCCCTCGTGGTTCCTTTACTGCCCGCCCAAAAGAGTGCGCGCAGTCCGTAGCGCTGGCATCGCTACTCCGGCATGCTTCTGCTAGGGTGACATAAGGATCAATGTACACCTTAATAAATAAAATAGACTAAATAGACATAAGACATCCACACGATGATAATCTAGGTGTAGAGTTAATAAAATAAAGGAAATTTACGCTGATAAAGTAAGTCTAGTTACCTTAGCATAGGCTACGCCTAATTTCTCCGGATCCCTCCTCTGTCAGGTACAAAGTGGCACACCATGTGGAAGTCGGTCCAATTCCAACATACCATCCCGTCGTAAACCCCGGTGGGTGACAGCCCGAGGGGGTTCCACACGTTAAAAAAAATAAAGGCTGCGCCTAATTTAAGATCATGTATGTAATACCATATCAAAATTACAGTTTGGTAAATGATTATAGTAGAAGATATCAGTTTAATTTTTTAGGCTCGATGAAATATATAATCGTGTCCAAGTGTATCTAGAGTGTTAATAAGCACAATGATTAGAATTCTAGACCAAGTGTTTAAATAACATTTTTATTTTATTCAAATTTCAAAATTGTGCGCATAATACGGACACGAGGAGTAAAAAAATGGTGTTTAAAACATCGTTTGCAGTTCTCAAGAACTTATAAAGTATATGCTCTTTAATGTTTTGCGCAGTTCTTTACTTTATCTCTGCCGCTATCTAAGCGGTATCAAACCCATCTGTAAAATGACTGCAGGCTCCAATTAAGTATTAAGTATTGTGTGACGAGTGTGTATTAAAATTAGAACGGTTTGAGCGGACATTGGCCTCATCACGCTGATTGAACACGGACTATGATTACGCCATAACTTATACGTATTATGGATTTGTCAGTTATTAACTATTTAAAAAAAATATTTTTTTTTTTATAGTAAGCCAACTATCTGGTGATTAACGCCGCTGAATATAGAATTTTGCAACTCTTAAAGTCACTAGCGCTTTGTCGCCCTTCGAGACCACACAAAATCGGAGAAAGCTTTGCTCGAACAGCCGCATTAGTGTCGAAGCGTGACTTTCTTTCAGAGAAATACATAACATACATCCACGCCTTTATGTTGTCAAGTTCAAGCCGGATAACTAGCTATTATAGTAAATAGATGCTGCAGAAAACCTTGCAGCGTCCTTACTGTGAAATAATTGTTTATCCATCTTGTCAGACAGATAAGGAATTAATTCGAAAATAGATTTTCTTATTTTTTTTTATTTTGAGAACCTGCTATAGTGACTACTCTGCCTGATGGAAAGCATGAATAAAATCTAAAACTTATGGTCACCATACTCATTGCGAATGCAGAGAATGCAGTGTAGTGGTCCACACTATGGCGGCTTAGTAAGTTGCTTTTTACGCCACGCTTGGGGACGGAAAAGGCGTGACAGTCATCTTGGCAGTGTAAAGTACACACACCACGATAACTGTCACCCCTGCATCAATGGGCCACCAGTCTTGTACTCACAACAGAAACAATGATGATAACAACATCGTAGTATTTGTATTCAATAACTTGGTAAGTATTAAAGGCATAGCCATTATCCACATGGAGAGATTTGTTAGGAATTGAATGGTTACTAAAGCATTCAAGTATATTTGAATGTTATTTTGTTACTTCTTCTTTCTAGATAGTTAAATATTTATTGAATTATATAATAACGAGAATCGATCATAAACTATATATCAATTATCACGATAGTAGTTATGATATGTAGTTAGTTATCACGATAACTGTCACCCCTGCATCAATGGGCCACCAGTCTCGTACTCATCAACGAAACGTGACAACACGGATGCTGTCGCTTTAGATTGGTCTTCTGTGACAGGGTAGTACTACCCCGGTCGGGCCGGCTCGTTCGTGATGGAATCACCGTGGCTCTACTAAGATAAAATAAAGAAAAGGAATTTAAGAATAAAATGAAACGAATATCGCTTATGAAGAAGTATTGGGAGATGAAAGCAAAAGGTCATTTTATCTTAGTTGTTGGATAAAAATGATGAATGAATGAAAACCCACTATTATTGTTTTTTTTTACCTGAAAGCCTGCCAAAGTGACTCTTACTCTGCCTGATGGAAAGCATGAATAGAATCCAAAAGTTGTAGTCACCATACTCATTGCGAATGCTGACAATGTAGTATGGTGATCCACACCATGGCGGCCTGTTAAGATGCTTTTTACGCCTCACTTGGGGACGTAAAAGACATGACAGGCATCGTAATGCACACACTTACTGCGACAACTGTCACCCCTGCATCAATGGGCCTCCGGTCTCGCACTCACCAACGAAACACGACAGCACGGATTTTGTCGCTTTAGGTTGATCTTCTGTGGGAGGGTAGTATTGCCCCGGTCGAGCCGGCCCGTCCGTGCTCGAATCAGCGTGGCCCTACTAAGATAAAATAAAGAAAAGATATTTAAGAATGAAATGAAACGAATATTGCTTATGAATAAGTATTGGGAGATGAAAGCAAAAAGTCCTTTTATCTTGGATTAAAATGATAAATGAATACCCACTGTTAAAGCTATTAATTTTATCGGTTTGCCATAAAATCGGTTTCGCTGTACTTATATGTGTATAAAGATCACTTGTTTCGTTACATAACCTTTTAATATGCAATTACTGCATCCACAGGAAGCTATTAAGACAGCCAGAAGTGTCCAAAATTAAGTTATTCATTTATCTGGAGAAAGGAAGACACGTCTTGTGTTCATTTAGCTCCGAACCCTCTCTAATAACAGACTTTTGCAAGAGCGTAGTTTCCTAAGTTGGTGCGATTATTATAGTTTCACGATGTGTCTATTAGAACTATTGCAGAATATAGCAACCGCTTGCGTTTGTTTATAATTCTAAGATTCACTGTAGTACCATTTATATAAATAATTATTACATGAATAAGCAATTTGAAGTGGCAATGGGCAGGCCAAATCGCTCGTAGAACCGACAACCGTTGGGGAAGAAAGGTTCTTGAGTGGCGACCGTGTACCGGAAGACGAAGCGTGGGTAGGCTCCCTACTAAATGGACCGACGACATAGTCCGAGTCGCGGGGAGCCGATGGATGCAGTTGGCGTCCAGTCGTACAGCGTGGCGTTTTAGGGGGGAGACCTATGTTCAGCAGTGGAAGTCTTCCGGCTGATGATGTTGATGAATGATTAAATATTAAAATACCTCAATATTTCCTTTAAAGGAAAGCTCTTTATATGTTAATAGAGGTGTTTTTGTTACATTGTTTTTCGTAAATCCATTCAACCTATCGCCGTCCGCTGCTCAACGAACGTCTCCCCAACGAACGCCAACCATCCCGATCTTGGACAATTAGCATCCATTTGCTGCCAGCCACCTTCTTTAAGTCCTCGATCCATCGCGCCGCAGGGCTTCCTACATCCTAGATGTTACAGAAAATTGTTTGTTACAATTCTAGGAATGGATAAAGCAGTATGTTTATCGAGTGCTTCTCTTCTAATGTGATAGGAAGAGTTACTATCACATATATACATAGATAAACCACATCTCTTTCGCCGGAGGGGTAGACAGAGGCGTATTAAACGCCCACTTTTCGGAAGTGTTTTGGTCCGACGTAATAGGTGGCGAGCGTATTGCCGCTAATCTGGATGCTTTGCTTGGTGGGAACACTATACATCCATCTGCAATTACTAACTAACTAAACTGCCTAATTTTGAATAAGCAAGCAAAGAACATTCACAGCCGAGACTGGACCTTAAATTTAAACCTTTATTATAGCCTCAACTTCTATGTAACACTATTACAGTTTTCTTACCGAGAGCAACAAATAAAAGAGCACGTAAATCTGATGCTTCTAAATCTGTTGTCATCTGTGCCTCGTGCGCATTTCCCACGCGGTGAGAGCATTGAACATGACCCCGTAGCAGTGACGTATTGGTATTTGTTCTTAAAACACAAGGGTGTAGGAAACTTATAATGCACGAATATTTTTCTGATGGAAAGCATGAACAGAATCTAGAAATGGTGGTCGATATTCATTACGAAAGCAGTCAATGCAGTATGGCGACCTACGCTATGCCAGCCTAGTATTGCTATCAAAAAAAATTTAGGTTATAACAACATATTTTTTGTACGTTATGAAGTTTAATAGCTGTCAACTTCGGCTGCGTCGCTCTAAAAAAATAAATGTTTCAACACAAAGGAATAAGTTTTGTTATTATTCTATTAATTAGTATTGATTTATTTGTTAATTCACTTATTTTGGAGCTCGTTACAGATACGACAGATAAGTGGAAAGAATGCAAAGTAGGTCCAACAACTACTTACGAGTAAGTTGGTAATTTGTGTTGCCCATCCCGTTTATGTCATTAAAATATTTCAAGACAAGCTTTTTTTTTCTATATTAAGAGCCTGCCAAAGTGACTCTACTCTGCCTGATGGAAAGCATGAATAGAACCCAAGAGTTGTGGTCACCATACTCATTGCAAATACAGACAATTAAGTATGGTGACCCACACTATGGCGGCCTAGTAAGATGCTTTTTCACACCCCGCTTGGGGACGTAAAAGGCATGACAGTCATCGTGACAGTGTAAGGCTTACACAGTTACCACGATAACTGTCACCCCTGCATCAATGGGCCGCCGGACTACGCAACTTAGTCTCTCAAAAAGTATAACTTTTCTTATTTTCTGCTACATATTACAGTGATGCTCGGCTACTATTGGTATAGTATCGACAAATGAGCTATCCAACACCGAAATAATGTTTCAATTTAAACCAGTAATTTGTGAAATAAGCGCGTTCGATCTACTAAACAAACAAACTACAGTTTTGTAACATTATATAGATATTATTCTTTTGATAAATATCGTATCTAACACAATAGGAATCATTTGAATTAGACTTAGTAGTTCTTGGGTATGTTAAACAAACTCTGACTGCACAGATGGTGTAGTGTTTTCCTACTGCTTTGAGTGTTGTGGGTTCAAATCCCACATGGATCAACACTTTGAGTGATCCACAAATTGTTGTTCTAAGTCTAGATGTCATTTGTCCTCCTGCGACATCTTCCTAATACTATAAATGCAAATGTAAGTTTGTTTGTTACGGTTTCACGCGAAAACTACTCGACCGATCATCATGAAATTTTGTACACATGTTCTTGGAGGTGTTGGAAGTAACATAGGATACTTTTTATTAAAAAAGATATAGACATATTCTTCTTCTTTTTAAACAGACAACTCCCAGCATTTATATTATATACTCTAGCTTTTGCCCGCGGTTCTGCTCGCGTGGCATTTGGTCTGCCACATTAAGATCATTTTAAATGTATATATATATAAAAGCTAGTAGTATATAATGTAAAGGCTGGTACTTGTCTTTTTAAAAAGAAGAAGAAACAAAAATTCTTCAATCTTTTAACTAAAGCAGAAGTTTAATACACTTTGAATGTTTGACTTAATATTTTGATTAAAGTGGTTACATTATACGTGTACGTGGTTCAGCTCATATTATCGTGCATTTGCGACGTAAATAGAACGTTATAATTATATCCATGTGTTACTATCGGGCTGCCAGAACCAGGAGTTTCCTGTTAGCTTGCATACTTTGCTCATAACATCTGTGTTACAGAAATTGGTTCATATTTTAGACACGCTATGTGTTACGACTACATATGACTATATATGACTATATAAAGACAACGCCCGTACTAGGAATAAATCCTGTGTCGCGGGGGACTTTACATACAAGAAACGGACACAAAGAACACCCAGACTCAGAACAACAATTTATGGATCACACAAAGTGTTGTTCCATGTGGGGCTTGAACCCACAACACTCAGCGCAGTAGAGAGTGGCGTGGCAACCGCTTAAACCACTAGGCCGACCCTGCAGTCAAATTATGGAAAATTAGATAATTATAACAAAGGTTTAACTATCTCTAGAATATGATGTTATACTCCTAGCAGATTTCAACTACGGCAGCCAGTTGTAACGGAGGCCAGCCAACCACTTAGGAAGCCAATGTAGTGCACAAGTGTGTGCGCAAACACAGGTGCACTTTCTGTTCTCTAACTCTCACCATCTGATGGGATGTATACCCGACAAGTTTAGGAAGAGATCGGGCAAGGAGAGTGCTCTCCGAGGCACGAGTTTTGAGGATTCAACTTCCAAACTCCGGACTGTTATTATTAAGTATTTCTCTTTGTAGAAAAACTGGTTAACAGTTCTTAAACCCGACCGGGGAATCGAACCTGAGACCTCTTGCTCGGCAATCACATACGCTAACCGACAAACCTAGAACACAATATGCGCACAATTCTTACAAAGACTAGCCAAGTTACAATATTTGAATATTAAGCAAGAAAATAATAAAATTTCTGAAGTCACAGCCTTGAAATTTTTATGATTTATTAATTATGAATTGAATTGAGAAACACACATAAAGGCTTTGTGTAAGCAGCTTAGTATATAGTATATGCTTTTGAGTAATTCATTGGGTTCAACTCACGCTAATCATCACCTCAATCATCATCAGAGCGGTCATCTTGACGTCGTGCATCAGAATTTTGAATATCATGCTATAGAAGACAAACCAGCAAACTCAGTAGGTCTGCTGGGTCCCTTAATTGTAAGTGCCTGCCGTCACCCATGGTCATCAGGTATTGTAAAAGTTACAACTGTGTTACCAACTGCTTCGGTGGTCTAACGGTTAGCGTGTACGACTGGCGATCAAATAGTCTAAGATTCAATTCTCTGGCCGGGCAAAAAAGTGGTGTTGAGTTAGTCTGGTAAGAAGTTGTTAATGTTTTGGCTGAAGTATGGAAGTTGACGGTGTTTCACGTCCGTTCCTCGGCAAGCACGTCGTCGACTTGAGATTGAACGCGGATGGCCTACGAAATATGTGAAGAAAAATCTATTTATCAATAACTGCTGTAAATTTAAATATTTTGTAAGCTAGAACCATTGTATATTTCAAAATGGCAACAATGCTAAATCTGTTGTTACGTCTTTAAGATTTATTTTCTATTCTCTATTTTGGCTATGCGTAGCTTTAGTCAATTTTTGACATTTAGAACGATGTTTATACGGGCAAACTCTTTATTAGTTATTTTTAGTGTGTTTTGGATAGTCTTTGAATGACAGAATTAGCACCATAAATGAACAATGCAAAATCACATCTTGGTTGCCACAACACAAGCCACGAGCTTAGTGCGGAATCCGTCGTTAAATTCAAACTTGTAATTTTTAAGTATAAATAAATAAATAAGTAAAATAAAATAAATATACTATGTCAGCTTTGCCCGCGTGGATTTTATTTGTCATAGATACTTGCCTCGGAATTATTCAGTTTTTTGGGGTTACTTGTATGTTTAGCGTCATGATATTGGTACTAGACACAGTTACTTAGTATTGTATAAGAATGTGCAAGTGTATTTACTTAATAGACAACATTGTTTTATTCGTAAATGAAATTTTATTTATTGCTGTCTTAGGCCTCCCCTCAAAAAGGAAAAAAATATGTTATTTATAACTTAACGAGGCAAATAACAACTAATCAACCGCAATTTAGTAAGAACTAAGTACTTATATATTAAATTGTCTTTTTTAACCACGAAGAAAGTCATACAGGCAAGAATATTTTCATTACTCAATCTAAGATAGGACTTTTTCTTCTTTAAGATATGATGTGGTCAGCTTTTTTTTAGGAAGTTTGCAAACATATCTATAAAAATAGTTTGCGATTTGAGTCGAACTGCCTAGACAGTAATATTATATATCTATCACTGTGACAGAGATATTAGATGTCAAAATTAAATAAGAAAATGCTCAAATCAAATGATGATTAGTATAACTCCAGTAAAAATGGTTACGCTTCGACGCTTGAACAACGAACCTCGAGTCTTCAACCCTCGCGACCCCTAAAAGGCTTAATCATGTAACACACGAGTTATGATCGACTCAAAAGCGTTAACTCGGCGCTCAACGCTCAACGCTCAGTGCTTATTTTTATAACTAATATAAACATATATGTGTGCGTGAAGTATTGTAAAGCATGTTTTTGTCACCTGAATACTCACATTTTGGCGACTGACATCATTTCTTGTCCATTAATTGCACCAAACTTGTGGCCAATTTTTATTACACTTGGTTATATATATATACATTACAATAACTCACTAAGGTCAACAAACTAATGGCTGGTAAAGGTATTATCACTAAGTTAGTAAAAATGAATATGACCATACCAAAAACAATTGTGTAGCCACACATGTCAATACTTCTGCTTTGATTTGCTTATTTATCTCTTGAAGTTCCGAGTTTTTGTGCGTAGTCCCGAGATTTTTCGAGATTTGAATGAACTCTCGAAACAACATTAACATTTTTAACCTGTTTGAAACAAGAGAAGGATCTCAATTCGATAATTGTTGCTTACGTATGTTACACAGTATCCTGAATATCAGGAAATCGATAATTCTCTTTTAATATAATCAAGGATAGACCCATTGAAATTTGATTTCATATTAAAAGGTGAAAAATACAGTTTATTACGAGTAATTATTTAGATAGTTAATTGGGTGAAACTTGTATTGTAAATATAAATAATTGTCATGCCTTATTTATAAGAGATGTGTGATGTTATTTATTCTGCCTAATTGGGTATCAAGCAGCCATGCGTCCTCACACAGCAGTAACTAGACTGCTAATAGACATACCTAAATATTTCTAAATACATACCTATATATCATAGATAAATTACACTCAAACACAAAATAAGTAATCGTGCTCGTCGCACAAATATTAGTGGGAATCGAACCCACGACTTTCGATTTAGCTGTCCGGGCCAGTAACCACTAGACTAACAGGCTCGTCAGATTATGAGTAATACGTGTATATGTATAATAAATAAATTAAACCCAATTTGACATATAGGCATTATTTTGCATCGTCACCTACTTATAACAACGGGCCGACTCGACCGGGGCAGTATTACCCTCCCACAGGAGACCAACCTAAAGCGACAGCATCCGTGCTGTTGTGTTTCGTTGGTGAATGCGAGACCGGAGGCCCATTGATGCAGATGTGACAGTTGTCGTGGTAAACGTGTGCAATACAATGCTACGATGACTGTCATGTCTTTTACGTCCCTAAGTGAGGCGTAAAAATCGTAATAGGCCGCCATAGTGTGGGTCACCATACTGCATTGTCAGCATTCGCAATGAGTATGGTTACTACAACTTTTGGATTCTATTCATGCTTTCCATCAAGCAGAGTAGAGTCACTTTGGCAGGCAATTAAAATAATAAAATTAAAAATTAATTATGCTCTCTGGTGCTTGGATGAATTAGAATCACTTCAACAAAGAAATTACCTAACTAGCTTGGTATATTACCAAAGATTAAAGCCGGGGATTAGGATTATCACCGATTAGAGTGGATAACTATCACGTGTGAGCGTCACATGAGTGATTCCGTGGTACACATGCCTACACTTGAGAGTACTCTAATTAATTTACGAAAAAAGAGAATAACATGCAGAAAATGCAGTATGGTGACCCACACTATGGCGGCCTAGTGAGATGCTTTTTCACACCCCGCTTGGGGACGTAAAAGGCATGACAGTCATCGTGATAGTGTAAGGCTTACACAGTTACCACGATAACTGTCACCCCTGCACCAATGGTGCAAAAATACTATAATTCAGAAAATTATCTGAAGCTTTAAAATGTTTAATTAACCATTACACAGGAAATTATGTATTTGCAAGGTTAAAACATATAAACATTCCACTACATTAATATATTTCCTCAATATAATTAACAAATCGTATGAAACAATACCTATAAATTCTCTCTCCGTAACAATTTCAGTTTCCACAATTCCACGCACACGCACACGCGCACCCACACAAACACACACACACACACACACACGTTTTCTTTTTTTATAAGTTACAAGGAAGTTACTAATCCCCACAACACTGAGAATCCTATTGTGGGGCCTAGTGTATATACAATTGTAAATGTGTATTATATTATTAATTATTTTCAACTTTGATTTGTCTCCCTGCTTAGAGGAGTAATATACGAGTCATCGGGCCTAAACCAAGCATGATACGTTAGATAGAATAGATATATTATTATTATTATATTATTTACGCAAGCTTGTGAAACCCAAATGACTGCTTAAAATTGTACAAACGTACG
The DNA here is from genome assembly GCA_949316085.1 of Hypercompe scribonia. Classification (NCBI taxonomy): domain Eukaryota; kingdom Metazoa; phylum Arthropoda; class Insecta; order Lepidoptera; family Erebidae; genus Hypercompe; species Hypercompe scribonia. Next base: position 3,327,546 of record OX438972.1, on the reverse strand, counting down.
GTAGCGTTAATAAGGCTATGAATCATTAATTTATTTGTTAGGTTAGGTTCTCCAACAAAATATAGGCTGAAAAACTGCCTCGGTGGCGTAGCGGTAGCGAAAGTGACTGCTGTGCGTGAGGTCTCGGGTTCGATTCCCGGGTCGAACCAAATGTTTGTATGATCTGCAAATATTTATTTCGGAGTTTGTGTGTTTTCTATGTATAATATGTATGTATTTACAAAAAAAAAGTATATAAGTATTCTGTCAGTCAGTCTAGTTATCATAGTACAAGCTCTGCTTAGTTTGAAAATAGATGACGTTGTGTGTTATATGTATGTCTGAAATATTTTATTTATTTATTCATTATAGATACAATTAAACACAGTTATTGATTGATGGGGTATTGTGCTGGTCACTTAAAGGTAAAAATTAAATAATATCAGCTAAATAAACAAAGTAACAATTAATATAGTAATAAAAAGAAAATGATTTAAAATATAAATAATTTAATTGACTTGATAAAAATTACAAAATTTATAAAATACGAAAAACAAAAATATAAAAAATAATAACATTGAGGCCTACATTACATTATAGCTTTTAAGTACTTTTTGCAGTTAGACAAACTTAGGCATATATCTAAATCAGTTGTTTTGCTAACATTTTATATTGCCTACAAACTCAAGCATATACCTACATCAGTTGTTCTGCTAACATTTTATATTGCCTACATGTGCAAGGCCGAGCGGTGTAATGTCCCAGATTTTTATTAAAGCCGGGGATGTTGGTTGGTTTCTTTTATAGCTGGTTGCCTGCTTGACTCTCGTTCTACTCTCTCATTTTCTAATGATAGAAATTATTTATATCCGGTTACGGAAGACGGATAGGGTGAAGGAACTGGAGTAAGAGATAGTGCATGTCTTTTTATACTGAGGCTGCAGAGACCGAGTTCTATACCCGTCTGTCCGTCTATCTGTATTACAGAAAGGAACATTATTAATTTCATATTTGTGCATATATGTTCTAATCCGCATCAAATTAACTCCAAACATTAGATATGTTATATATTGTTTTATTGGTTCCAGATGGCGTAGAACATCAGATAGAGACATCCATCACAAATGTTAATAAACCTAATGGAAGGCGATACGATAACCACGAACACTTTCATATCATCGATAAAAAACTTCAACAGCGACGGTAAACAACACGGTACAATAAAAGCTCTCTTGAAAAACTTCATACTACCAGAACCAGAAATGGCCATTAAAGAGAACAAAAATGATGGAAATAAATATATTTACACTATACCTGCTAAACCACCTCTGCCAACTATGACGGAACGATTAAAATCTATACAAGACGCAAAACAGGCTTTTCTAAATTCCACTGTAAGTCCTAATGTTGAACCACCTAGTCAAGAGTCGAAAATAGACAACCATTCAATACATTATGCTCAACTCACCATAACAAAAGATAGTGAAGATACCAGGAGCACTGGTGGAGGGACGCAAACCATCTCCATGCTAGCTTTGGGTACAAAACATAAGGATCACAATAAGACTGTCGATACATCTCCAAATATAAGAAAAAAATATGAACAGTATAACAGAAAAGTAAGCTTTAAAATAAAAAATGCTATACACACTACTTCTCATAAACGACCTCCTGTAGCCAAAACAGTGACGATACCCAGCAGTAAAGTTGCTGAGCTAACAAAAAAATTCAATAATTTACAAACAGAGACTCCCGACGAACCAGCCAAACAATCAAAACTTGTGAAAACATTAGAAGATTTACAGTCAGCTGCACGATGCTCACCTAGTAATAGTTCAACCCCCTCATCTACCCTTAGTTCCAGCCCAAACATAAAAATAGTTTTAAAACATCGACGAGGTTCAAAAAAACGGTACAATAAAGAACGATGTTCTAGTATGGATTCAATAGATAATCTACTAATTGCTGAGCGTTCCAATAAAATTCGTGTTATCCGTTCTAAATCAGACGGCACCAAAATACCAAAAGCATCAAAGAAACGATTAAAATACCAAGATTCAAGTGAACAACCGAGTGGATCAGATACTGTAGATGGTAGTCCAGTAAAGGTCAAAGATCCTGAACCAAATAAAGATAAAAAAACCATAGAAAGCATCGTAGTTAAAAATGTTATTAAAAAGTTTGAATGTGAAATAATCGCACAATCTACATTAAAAACCACACTTAATAAACAAACAGATACATCTAAAAATACAATACCCATGAAAGAAAAACCAAAAGTACCTGAAAAGAAATCGTCATTAGTATTAACCAAAAATCTTGTTGTAAAAGACGGAATTCCAAAAATTAAAACGATTAAACCAGTTTTCAATGAACCTGTGAAAATCGTTAGTCCAAAGGATTTAAGTACGGAAATATTAAAACAAAAAGACCCGATACATGACAGGAAAAAATATAAAACAAATTATATTCGTTCTGAAAAGTTACCTTTAAAAGTGGTTGAAATCATTCCTGAAGATATCCACGAGACTCATGAACTTAGTAGTGATCTTCAAAAAACGCTTGACATAAGCCTTAATACCTCTTCAAATACTCAAGAAGATGTGAAAGACCATCAAAACATTAGTTCACCAATAACCCCAAATGAATCATTTTTATGGCGTAGAAAAAGTAGTTCTCAAATTTATTCAGACTCTGAAAAATCTATATCTGACAGTATTTATAACTTTGTCAATGTAACTATGAATGACAGTATTGTCAACTGTTCTGATGAACCATCTTTGATCTCAGTAAATGAGGAATTTAGTCAAACCCATGAATCTCAAGTTAAAATTTCGATCGGTAATACTGAGGAAAACATGGACTTTGAAACTAATCTTGTTGAAGCTTGCAACAAAGAAATTATCGTTGGTTATACGTCTAAACCAGTGAAAGAAGAAGAAGAAGATTATTATGAGCCATTAGAACCTAAAGATGTTGATAATGTAGTTGTGATTCCTGTCAAAAGTGCAGAGATAGATACTTCTACACTGAGATTGTCTAAGAAGAATTGTCCATTACCAGAAATACCTAAAAAAAGCGATGATAAAAAAGAAGTTGAAGATAAAGAAAACATATATCAATGTTTGCCCGAAATGAGATCACATCCTGAAGGAGACGAAAGCAGTCTTCACAACTACGAATTGTGTGATAATAGCATGGAGGAAAGAACGCGTGGGGACGGTGACAGCGATGATGGTTATGAATATTGCAAGTCTCCCATCAAACCTTACTGCCACACTTCTAGTTCCGGCATACGAATCGCAGAAGGTTACCGACCACACAGTAACAATCATAATAATAAAAATTACGCTATATCTAAATCAGTAAGCGGCACATCTACTGTTAGCTATGAAAAAATTGGATCAGAAAGAATTTACGAAAAAATACCAGCACACCAGTCTAAATCCAAAGATAGCAGTCCAACCTACAGCGGTAGACATTCTTTCGCTTCTGATTACACTGGTTATAATGACAATGAAAATATTTACGACACGATCAAACATGCAGATGGTGCTTCACTATCGCATTGTTATGAAAGTATCCCAAACAGTCCAAGTATGGTGAAAATGAGGAACAATTTAAAGAAACAAGTCACTTCAAATGTGCAAAAACGTCTCTCGTTCGATACAATGTCCAACATAAGCCAATCCACGATGTCTAGCGAGCAAATGACAAATAGCTTGTATGGGCAGAGGTCGGTAATTAGCTACAACGGACAAGAAATCGCCTTCCAGGTGCCGAGTAGTGAAACGAGTGTCAGTGACAGAAGCGACCGAAGTGATGACTGGGTCGATGTGTCCGATGAGGAAAAAAATGAACACAAAATTATAATGTGAGTATAAATATAATAAATTATTTAACAAGTTTGAGGCAACTTCATATTGCCTATATGTAATTATTGCATCCATTGTTATAATATTCCAAGTTATACCTAAATGGCACATGCCTTAAAACTTATTTACTATATTGTTCATCTATCATTTTTTGATCGGACAGCTAGCATTAAAAGCGGTTTTTTCAATCGCGAATATCATTTAAAAGTATATTTGAAATAATTATTTTCATTCACGTTAGAATAAACATATGTTTTTTTGTAAATAAAGTAAACAAGCCATTTCTACTCTGCACTACGAAAATCAACATGTCTGATAAAACTATCCAGATAAAGGGTTATATCACATTTTACTACAATAGTTATTGAAAAAATCGCCGAATTATCGTTTTGACCCAATAAGTATTTTTTTCGTGCCATAGCAGTTTCCAAAGAGAAACGTAAACACTGTTATCGGCACTTGACATGAAATTACTTTTGCAGGTGGTTCAGTTACAAAAAGGCAATCGCAAAGCTAGGACCGTGCTAAACTCTTATTACTTTAATCATTTGCTGTGGAATTTGACAATGGAAATTATGAATTACAGTGTCCGAGAGAGGAGTCGAGGCAGAAAGAGTCCCGTTAGCTGGTCGCAAAAAGTTCGCCACCAATGGCAAAAATCACCGAGACCGAACAGCAACGACAAAGGTACGTTTAAATGTTGTTTGACACTAACCATAGTAATAAGCAATAAGAAATAATACACTCAGTAACAATAACTGTTAAAACTTTTTGTAAACAACGCCATCTATCGTATAGCATCATGAAAACGAGGTTTGATAGCTTCTTGTTGATCACAGTAGATGTCGCAAAATACAAGTTGTGGTTATGTTAGATATTTGTTCATGAAACATATTTACTGAATCAAAAATAAATACTTTTTTGTAAGGTTCTAAATCCTTGAGTATTTGTTTGTCGGTCAATATTCAGGCAAGCGGTAGTTTTTGTACTAGTTGCGCAAACGCTGGTGACAGGCATCCTACGCTCGCATTCTGTTAATACAATGCCTTCATGCCCAGTTACGTCAGCTTTGCTTTTTGAAATTTATACCTTTAAATTAGGAGTATTCAAGTATCCAGATAAAATAAGAATAATGTTATTTGCATTGACTCAGTTATATTAATAAATATCCCTTTAAATCTGTTGCCACAAATACATCAACAATTATAAATTTTAAATTATTTTTTAAAGGAATCCTAATGAAAGTACTACACATAAAGTTATTCTTAGAAAGAAGGTTTTGGCACGCAAATGAAAATTATGTTTTTGCAGATCGTTTTCATTAAACTGCAATGTCCGAATAAACAGCAACAATTTCACTAGATATGCGCAAGCGCCGGTGGGCGTTGTTAACTGTTACCGGATTCCTGCATGAGCTCCTTACATAATGCTTACTACCATACAATTTAAAAGCAAAAAGCGGCTTAATTATCTAGTTGTCTCAGCGACTGAGACAACTTTTTAAATCGAAGTTAACAGTAGAGTGAAACGGACCTATTTGTATAAAAGTTTAGAGTTCGTGGGCTTTTAAAGCGGGAGGAGATAGGTATACGTGTTTAGACGAAACGATTTTAAAGAAATTTCTTTGTTATTAAATCCGTCGGGTCGTTCCGTCTAACTGATTAGCTAAATTTAAATGAAACATGAGAAGTATCGATGTACATATTTTAAATTATATTTAAACTTGATATTCTCTCGTATGTGTGTTTTTTAAAAGGTAACTCAGAACTTTTGGTTTGAAAGGTCACTTATAAAGTTCAGATCCACGGTTTTCGTTGGTGAAGGGCAATCCGGCCTCGAGTTACTTCATTCACTTGGTGCATATCAACGATAACTAACTTTTTTCTTTCAAATATTCAAATAATATTTTTTTTCAATGCACAAATATATAAGCAGCATTTACGATAAACTCTAGTACCCAAAATAAGATTCAACTTATGTTTAGGGTACCAGTGTTTCCGTGCACACACCAACATACGTCACTAACATGTGTAAGACAAACACAGCGTGGATAAAAAAAAAACAAAAAAGGAACAGATAAGCAAGAGAAAAACTACATTAATGGAAAAAGGAGTATGTAAATAAAATAACATCCATATCTTTTTGAACTCGGAACTGCTCTGTTGCTGCATTTTAAAGTTGCAACTGTAGCCTCGTATAATAGGTGATGTGTGTGTGTGTGTGTGTGTGTGTGTGTGTGTGAGCGTGTGTGTGTCTACGTGCGTATGCGTGTGCGTGTTGCGCGTGTGTTTCTGTTCTAGCCGGTCCGTATGCGCCGAAGTATGACTCTCCCACGATGATTTTTATAGTATTTACATACAATATACAATTAGGTAACTTTTTTGTATAGAAAATAGCTCATATGAACATGTATGTGGTTATTTATATACATGATTAAATATTTCAAACACGACATACTACTTATAAAGTAAGGCTAAATTATTTGCATGATTTTAATGTCATTAAATCCTTGATCAAAATAGAAGTTGCATAGTTTTAACCTCGTGCAATTAGTTTATAACTTCCCTATATTATTCAGTCAATGAAATTTAAATTTGTCTTGTATCCACTAAAATAATATTGATTTACAGACAGCAGAGAATGTTTAACTCACCTATCTATCTTATAACAGCCAACAGGAACACTGCAACTCCATTAAAACCTTGAAGATATTTCATCATCAACTGACACAACCATCAGTAAAGTAGGCTTGAAATGTATATAATCATATACAGTGCGAAGCATCAAATTTTTATAGAAACCTATTTCAGTGCTGTCGATGTAGGTCACACGGTATCATATCGACCGAGCAACCCCTCCGTACTTATAAAAATCAATATTCTCTACTGTGCCACCGACCTGAAAAGGTTTATAATCTAGTTAGGTATCTATCTGCTAGGTACACTGATACGCTAATGCCTACTAAAGTCTTTTATCGTTATTTCAAATGTTATTATTAGCTTTTTACGTGGGTAAAGTAATTCTTTGGTAGCTTTTCATCCCTGATATGGGGGGTTATACAATATATACAATATCTTGATGTAATAGTAATTCTGGATTATGACAGTTAATAGCAAATCACTGCAAACTTGATTCCAAAAATAGCGTGAACTGTGTTAGGAATCAGGCTCTTCCTAAGGGGAAGGGAGACGAGTTAACAGTTGCAAAAGCAGACACAATTTAGGTACACTAAAACGTGCTTGTTATAGGTGACCAGTTATAAGAGGACTATAAAATAAATAACAAAAAGTTGTTATTGCTATATCTAACAACAATTTCAATGAATATTGAAAGTTGTCTAGTAATTAAAATGTCTGTACAAAATGTCTTAAATATTGTAGGAAAGCTTTCAACTCTGAACGAAGATATTAATTTTGATGCACTTCATATATCGTAAATCGTTCTTAATGGTTTTACGATATGTAGTTACGCGTTATAACAATAAAATTTTAAATGAATATCAATGGCCACTCTAAGATATTATTTAGTTTCGGCTAACAGAAATTAGATTTGCCATCATTCTTTTGAGGATAGTAGACTATCACTTCTTTGTACATATCGCCCAAACGGTAATTTCTGTTTAGTTTAATATAAATCTCTCCGTGTGGTGACAGATTAAGAATACATAGTGTTACCACCCCTATTCATCCTGTGGGTGTCCTAAGAAGAGACTAACGGAACAAACTATTCAGAAAAATATCATTACAAAGAGAAGGAAAACTTGAAACAAACCATATTCCAACCCGTTTGGCCAGCGTGGTATGGTAGGCCCAGACCTCCTTGCTAAAGAGAGGCCTATGTGCAGCAGTAGGCTATAAAAGGCTGTTGATGATCGATATTAACATAAATAAGAACCACACATCACACTCAGGGCTATAGACCAACACAAACTAGGCAGAACCTACACACTAGTAATCTAACTGTTACTCATATTATATAATTCAAAATACAGACATTTAAAAGTGATTGAGTGCTCGTTCATTATAAAATTATTTATCATGAATCCATTTCACAATCTCTGGCCAAGCAGTCGATTTCTCTCGACCAACAGGTCAATTTGCTAACACATGAAAACGTACTAAACTTGTAAATGATAATTCAAGTTCTGAAAAGTTGTACGTAATAGTGAATTTCCTGAAAAGTCTTAAGCATTTATTTTTCTAAACTAGCTCTATGATTTTGTACCACAATGACCATACATAGACTTTCATTTTTGTACAATGTTATGAATACGTTTTAACTATCTTTGCGATAGTTGGAAATTATTGTGTAACACTTCCTGACATTACTCTTTTAAGGAAACTTAAACAGCCACGTTCATATACATAATGCTTTGACTATATTTTGTTAATGCTGTGTTTCCATTTAAAAGGTTTCTCTTATTTTAGTCCATGGATTAATCAATTCAATCAGTCGGATGATCTTAGTAATTGAACATTTGTTATTGCTGCACATGTTTTACCGCTAAATCGGTCTTAAAACTGGGCACCAATGCCCTGGTAAAGCATTAACTTCCAATCATAAATAAACTTTTAAGAATAAAACAGTTGTACTTATCAAGAAAAGGTTGATTGAAGTTTCTAAAGAAAATTTTACAATGAACTAAAGATAAGTGTTAAAATCTTTGCCTAAACTTTCTACATAGAAATTTTAAACTAGGGCCACAATTGGTGCCTTGTAGCACTCTTCGAATGGTATGATAACCTAAGAACGATGTGAAACGACTACATGTTGCCTTTCGTAGTTTAATTTATAGTAATATTTTTAAATTAGAACATACTTAGTTTGTGTTAAACCTATCGTGTTCGTGTTCAGTGAAGTGTGCATTGAAATAGAAAGTTACAACCTGCCAAGGTCTAATAGATGAAGTATGCAGACGATATATAATGTCTGCTGTCAGAAGTAACATTGCAGCTTAACCTTCTTCATAATGTTTTCAAGTTTTGATTGTACTTATTTAAATTTGTTTGTAATCATTTTCACCTGCTACTACATGTCTATTTTCTCAAATGTAATTAAATCTGTATCTTGTGATTCCACCCCTCTTTAAAAATATTTCATGGTTTTACGTGAGAAAGATCCTAGTCTCGTTGCGTTCCAGTTGCTCCCTCGTTACCTACTTTCATTATTTGTCTCTTCTAAAAACAGACAAACCAATATCGAAAAAACATGCCATAATTCTTTGCCATTTAACACGCTACGCCAACACCAAAGATAAACGTAGAAAGAGAAAAAAGATGATGATATAGCAGCAAAACATACGCCAATACTGATTATCAAAAAAAAGAATGGCCGCTAATTGGGATGTTTTGTTTGCTAGAGCCTCGTCCGTCAATCGGCAGGTGCACCAAAATTCTTGCTGTGAACCCTATACATATAAAAAGAAATACTTTTTTAAAAATATATTTACTACTCTTTATCAAATGTGTGTAATAATCATCTACAAATTTAATAACGATCTTGTAATCATTGACTTGTTTGCTGTTCCTGACTTTTCGACTAATGATAATTGGAGTAATAATTGGCAAACCTATAACTTGCTCCGGAGAAAGGTCTTTGTGCAAAACAAACGAAGTGAACTTCCTTATTAAGCTTATATTGTATAATTTGTCTCCTTCTGATCTACATGTTGACTGTTTGTATACTTACCAAAATATTGCGAGATGTATATTTGTATATAGGCACAATCGGCAAAAAATTCGAAGAAAAAACATAAGATTAATTAGGAACCCCTGAGTAAAATTATGATGAATCCTAGCGTAATCTTGAAAGTTCAGAGCGCATGTCAAAATATTGCAATATTCGCCTAAATATGTATGTTTATGGCGAGATCCAAGCTGTCTTGATAAGGTTGTCAGTTTCTTAGGAGTTACGGTTATTCCGCTTCGGCTATCTGATTTGTCTGTTTCAAGAGTTCAACCACTCTAACTTTCACCAATGAATAATAGATGCTGAAATATTGTTGTGGTATAATATTTTATGAAGTTATGTCATTTTATTTATTTTCACTGGTTTTATTTCACAAACCACATGGCATATCTATTAACTTAGAGTTTTCACAATTTTTTTTAAATATAAAACGGATTAATTTACAAGAAGAAATTAATTTCTTCGTGATATGACTGTGTCTATATCATTTTCTTTAAATGTTATTATTGAATGTGTTAGAATAAAATTTTCTTCTTATAATTTCTAATCTGGCCTATTTAAAAAGACGACTCCTACACTAGGACCACATGTAGGCATAATGAAACGGACACAATTACCACACACATAAAAACCTTCAAACGCAAATTTCTTTGCAATAATTTTATATTTGCCTTTAAATAAATGTGTAGTGAGATGCCCAAGTGTCAAGCCAATGCAACAAACATGATATTAGTTCACTTTATGAAAACATTATGATGCACCTGATTGAACGCTTTCGACAAGACAAAATTAGCATTTCGGATATTATGACAAAAGAAATTAAATCGCGTCATTTTTTTGTGTTACATTTGTGCTAAGTCTAGGCCATTTTTAATAAAGGATTAATTTTATAAAACTAATAGTACATATTTATGTAGAAAATGTTCTGTTTTGTGTAATCTTGACGTAAATAGAACTGTAACCGTTGGTTTTAATTTAATTCAAGTGTGAATATAAAAGGTACAAAGAAATCTGTCATTCATTATTCTGATTCTGCTATTTATTAAAAACTCCTCATAACTCTATTTATTCGTCCGTTGTTGATCTATTTCAAGAAATTTCATGAATATTCATTTTTAGTTACTACTAAAATTTATTGAATAACATGTTGTTTTTCTAATTTAAATAAAAATTAAACGTTTGATATTTTTCTACTGCCTTGTACACAAAGGAACAATGATGAAAATGCACAAGGCCGTTGTTTTTTTTTCCGTGTATATTTTTAAATTTATGTTTTTAGGTTCTATTGTGTAGTTACAAGCCCCAATGCCGTAGACATGCTTATTCGTACACAGAAACCACATAAAATCGTTCGTGAATGTACGAAAACGATACTATAAGTATTTGTCTATGGTTTTGCTGAGAAACGTCTATTAAGGAAGTCGAATTGATTTATGATCGTATCGAATCTTTTACACGAGTTCACTCTTACTTAACAACAAATATATTTTATGAAACTAGTTAACATTTGTTTGTAATTATAGTTTTATATATGAACGTACATAGAGGTTTAAGTTGACGTTGATTAACTGTTTTTTTTTTAATATATCATAACTTTAAGAAATATTATTGGTGTGGACAAATTTTAATGTAAGTAGGAGAATGCCACTTTAACATTGACAGCACAACTGAAACATGGCTTATGACTTACTCGACCGGAGTAAAACCACGACCTTGCAGAAAACCGGTGTTAAGCAATTTTTACGTAGCTTTCAAGTGAGTTGGGCTATCGGCATTAATTGATGATCATAAACCTATATCTGTAATTATTATTTGTAGTTTCAATACTGAAATACTTATTCAGTGGATCAAAAACAAGAAAACGACCCCACCGGCACAGAAACTGGTACTCAAGTGGCCCAGAAGGTCATCGTAAATAAAAGAAAATTACGTGTAAATCAGTCTTTATTTTAATTTTAGAAACCCTTATACTGTAATTAATAAATCATTGTGTTACTATCTTTTACCTTCAATGGCAATCTAAAGTCCGATATAACCATTGAGTTTCTCTACTCTATCCATAAATCGTTTGAATTGCTGTACCACATTTAGTTGTTCAACATCAATCCTATAATGTGTTTCATAAAATGTTGTATGACGTGTTCGCTGAATTTGGAAATTTCAATTGGAAATTTGGGTAAAATTGACTCCTACCTCCTCGGTCGTTGAACAATCATTATTGCTTTCTTCGCATCTAAACACTGAATAGTTAAAGTCGGTTCAATCAATTTATATTATTGCAATTCTTATCACGTGAATCAGCGTCCGACAAGGTGCCATTAGATGTCGGTTCGACTTACACATCGATACCCTTACTCTCGTTATCATGGAACACTTCCCTTTTGAAGCGTTCGATGTTAACGAACACTTCGATGCTTTAATAGACAACAGCATTTGTGGAGGGTAATCCAAAAATTTAAATCAAGTTGTTTGCCAACGGGATCATTATTGACCCAATAAAATGTTTTCCTTTATTACGACTAGAAAAATACATCTCGCATAAAAACAATACAATTTATTAAAATAGCTTTAACAGTAACAAATTATAATAACACACTAAATACTCACATTTTGTTGCATCCGGTCGCAAAATTTTAATGAAATAAACAAACAGTAACTTAGACTATTAATTGTCAGTAAATATTGTTAAACGATAAAAAATTTCTATGTGCGAACAGTTTTTTTAACTACTTAGAGATATCGATGTAATTAAAATCGATAAAAGAGTACTCGATATAGTTCATATCTTATGATATTTGAATCGTTCCCGACCCATTGCTCATATATGGGTCAAATAACAAGTAAAATTAGATCACCCACCTGCTGTCTTGACCCCTATACCACCCTACTGATTTACTAGACGTTCAGTTGTAGCCTAATCAGTTTGACCTCTAGTTTTTATCAGATAGTTCGTGCATACGGTTGTATAAACGTGATTTTTCTCGCAGAAAATAACAAATTTACATCCATATAAATTTTTACTTCCTTAATGAGTTAATTCTGCATCAAATGTAAAAACGATGCAATTATTGAACATAATAATCACAATCTTAACAACAACTTATAAAGAACAAAGGCCAAATGAGGCGGAAAACAAAATGGTGTTTTATTTCCTACATAAAGCTGTGGATAACCTTGATGAAATAAAAAAAAAAACAAATCAGAAATTGTCAAAAAGAATCCAAACGTTGAAAGAATTCCTTGTCATTTATTGTCATCACAAAATAATAAACATACCTTCTCACGTTACGTCGCCATCTTGTTGTACCGAGTAAGTCCTTGACCGTAAAAATAAAATAACCATCGACATATTACGTACGTATTAACCATTTTATAATGAACTGCGGTTATAGGCTCTGGTCATTGACATCATAAAGAAAGTCAATGCTAAGAGAGATCAAGTCGGCATAGTCTAGTTAGATGACTTGCATCATTACACTGATATGCAAATTTATATTGTTTGAAGGCCAACTGTTATTTTATAACAAAATTACTAGTATGTAAAGTTATTTAAGACTTCATAATACCAGAAATTGGCAGAACTGGCTCGCTTGTAGCCGAGTAAAAATTAATACGAAGTAAAAGACTAAAACTTAGCGTAGACGTAGTGTTCAAACATAACTTGTAAAAACTCACAGTAAAATTATTGACAAACACAAAACTAAATTCTGGTCGAATGAAATAAATGTATGATACCATTGAGAATAGCGCTACAATAATAACACAGAAACTGTTGACTGCTGACTCTAAATAATTCCGGGATAAACCAAAATTTGTTTCTCGCCGCCTAGCCTACCGCTACTGCTTAAGAGACATTGATAATAGAATCGAATTCGAAGACGGTAGACTAAAAGACAGAATTACCTAAGTTTTAAACTCCGCTGATGATTGCGATAAACGATCTAAAGACGCTATTAGTGACTTTCACCTGGCAATTTTAACAAATTGCAGGTAAAGACGTAATTGTGAGAAGATTTTTAGAATCTGGATAACAATGCATCACTTACGTTACGTGGAGCTCTTGAACATAATGCCAGCCGTGTGTGGTCACCGCGTCTATTGGCAAAACTGAATTATTTAGATGTTTAAGAGTTGCGACATTTACACACCTCCCACATTCTGCATACCCTATTCAGTTTTATTATTGACGCTTATATTGCAGGGATAATGCAATAAAATTTTACGATTATATTATTCCGAAATACACTGCAATAGTTTTAAGCCTTAGAACTTAGAACTATTGAATATAGCTAGCTAACAAGTTATTAGCCAAGCACACGGTAAATCAATCACAAGTTCTTCTAATCAGGTGCGATAATTTTTTTAAGATGTTTTTTATTGAAAGTGACCTAAGTACATAAAATCTACAATTTTGTAACACAATTGCAAAATACAGTCAAATTCTCCGATAAAGTCGAACGTGGGATCAATTATTTACCTGCTCTAGATGCGGCTATTCTGCCAACAATCATTATGTCACTGCGCACTGACGAGTGCAACGATCTAGGTTGCCCGCACAATTAGAGTCTATTTACCTCATCATATAAAGTTTTTCAATCGATGTATGTAGTTTCATTACAGCATTGTCTGTACGAGTAAAAATGAGATATGACATTCTTACTCCTTACCGTCTGATTTACTGGTTCATTGATAATGTATCGCCCTAAATTCTATGAAACAGACTCACCAGACCAGTTTTCTAAATTACTTACTGCAGTTAAGTTTATTTGTTTGCTATGACCGCAGCAGACTTAAATATCTTATTATGAATATTTTTTACCTCACCGACTATAATATTTTTGTAGTTTTTGCTTTAAATTAATTTTTACTTTAATATTGTGATTCTACATGACAACATGCTTAGTTATAATGAACCGACCTTCATGTCGTTATTAATCCTTACAAGGTATGTTGATGACGGTTGTTCGGTCATTTCAATGTAACACCGACTCATAAATTAGGGGTGTTACTTAAATGGAATTTCTGGTACGCCCACAATTTTGCTACAGTTGGCACAAAGAGTTGTCGCGTAGGAGAGGGACGGGTAGAACGCGCGCGCGAGTCAGCCCTGTGCCCGCGCAGCCGAGCGGACGCGTCCACGTCTCGCCGCGAGCTCCACACCCCGCGACAGTGAAAGTGTAAATTCGTGTTTACAGTATTTTATCTGTGTGTTTTATAGTAAACGTCTAAGAATAGCTATATGCTTATAATCCACTTCCGTTTGTAGAAATTTAAATATCACCGTTTTACAAATATTTAAACATCCGTGAGCATTAACTCAGTCGGCCGGTTTTTTTGGTGTAAAAAACGTGACCACTATTGAAAAAATAAACTCATGCGAGTTAGTGTTTGATGTACCCTAAATTGGTGTTAATAAGTTACTTTTTTTCTTTCCTTTCTAATGCTTTTCTCTTTTTCTATGTTATTTGACGTTACGCGTCAGGTCCCTGTGGTAACGAATTAAAAACACGAAGGACAATTACCCTTAATCATCCCGCAAGTGTCGTATAAGTCGGCTAAGGAAGCAAACAATGCTACAGCACTACAAAGAGAAGATAAACTTGAAACAAAATGTAAACCAATCCATCTGACCAGCGTGGTATTGTAGGTCAAAACCTCCTTTCTAAGGAGAGACCTATGTCCAAAATTGGACTCTAAAAGTCTGTCCATAATTATGACGCGTCATGTGCCAATATCAAAGTTAACACTGCATAGTTACAAAATTTTATTGCTTCACACACATTTTCATGTATTCATAATGTCTGTCCACCTTGAAATGTTGCAACATTTATTTGTATATCATTTCATTTGACATCCATTTAAAATTATTTTCCTAATGCTAATATTTTACGTATGCATTATGCAGTTCTTTGACGTAATTATAATTAATTCACTTAACTCTTTCGAATCAAAATTTAATAAAGAAATTACGTTTCATCTTCATGCAATCAGTTTTGTAACCTAACCTTAAAATTCATTTCAATATCACATTGTAAGTAAAGCTTAAAAATAGTTGAGTAAATTCGTTTGAAATAACATTTTCAACTCCACGTTCAAGTAATTTCCTGATACAGAGACAATGTGTTGCGGTTTCGTCAACTGTTTACGAGATCTCGACCCCACTGTGTGTGCCCTAGCCGGAACCGTGACAAGAGCGCAATGGAATTCTAGTTACAAGCACCACCATGTTTAGTAATCCAACATTTATAACATTCCAATGCAGTCTAAAATTATCATATGATTCGATTGAGACCAGAAATACTTTGACTATTAAGTATTGCGAAATAGTCAATTGCAAAGAGTTTACATGTGACTAGCATTAAAAAACATAACGAAATGGTAGCCAAGTAACTCACTTTGGCAACATTACTTAATGGTCTGGTTCTATTTTGGCTAGAACTTCCGTCTTACAGTGAAATTTGAATTACATATTAAGATTACTATATCTT
This sequence comes from Hypercompe scribonia, assembly GCA_949316085.1. NCBI lineage: Eukaryota > Metazoa > Arthropoda > Insecta > Lepidoptera > Erebidae > Hypercompe > Hypercompe scribonia. Next base: position 3,311,516 of record OX438972.1, on the reverse strand, counting down.
CTGTTCTCGGTATGCTATTATTTGTAATTATATCTTTTGAGATTGCCGCTTATCATACCATTATGCGTCTTTCTCTGCTACAGCATAACTTTAATTATACATCTTCTAAATTACATCAGTTGTTACCGGTTAATTCAAAAGAATGTGCTTTTAGTCTACATTTGACAGTAATATTTTTATCAAATTCATAATCAACACGGTATCAGCCTAACTATTATACAAGAACTCCTATTGTCACTATCTGTTGCTCCAGATTTAGAAAGCGTCTCCAACTTGATTTGAAACACAACAATTAAAACAATTTGTGTAACTGCTGTATACTGTTAAGTTTCTTATCAGATCGATGTGTAACACCCACAATTCTTCTTGTGACGTATCTATCTCAGTGTAATGATGTTTAACACCCGTTAGTTGTTTGCGATCTCTTTACACTAGTATTACACGCTATGCATGTTGATTTACCGATACTACAACGTACAGTACGTAAACATTCTGTATCGCCTGCAAGCCCTTGTACAATGCAGTTTAGTATTGATACAGTCTCTCCGCGAAACGCGCCGCGTTTTGCCTTCATTGTTTCGCAACTTGAAATGCTCTGATTATAACGCCATGCATACAGACGCGCTTAACTCATTTTGTAACAATACTACTACTTGTGTTTTAATCAAATAACATTATCTAATAGTCGTAATAATTTATTTTACAACAACTGTCAGAAGTAAAATAAATCTCCACTGTTGTTCTTGTCTATGGATACATTTATGTTATTGTAAACGATCAAATAAAATTTAGTAACTAGACAGTTATGAATTCAAGCAGAACTAACAACGTTTAAATACCGATTTAGGTGCATTAACCACGACCAATGTCAGTTTAGTTATTAGTAACACTACTTGTGCTTCAAATATTGCAATATCGTGATGTTTAACATTGAAACAGTGAAAAAATAAGCAGTTCTCGATTTTAATACCGATGGCAATGTTGATTCGTACAATTGTGTTACCAGTCGACCCTGAGGCGGCCGGCAACGCAGCTGCCGTCACAACTTGTTTCGGTTTTTTCTGTAACTCGAGCGTTTGCTTCGGTTAAGGAAGTTTTTAATCCCAATTTGTCCCCGACGTTCAGTGTTCGTCAATATGTTGTACTGCAACATCCGTTGACAGACATGTATACGAATGCGTCATTCTTGGTTCGAAATCAGTGACTCAGTGAAGTGATGAGGTGAAAACAGTGATAATGAAAAATGATCTCGGAAAGGCGTCAAGTGAACGGTGGCGTCGGGCCACCACTGCCGCCGAGGCCCAGAACTCTTCGAAGGCACTGCGGCGATCAAGGTGCATCAGGCTTTTTAATATTCTCATATACGGTTCGAGAACCATGTCAATAACTTAACCGGTCTAGACATGACTCAATCGTTTTTATTCTATACAATCCTTGAGCAAAAGTGGCTAAAACGTGTTTGTATTCAACAATCATGTTTCGCGCATTATATTACATTGAAATAACATTCATTTTTAGCATTGAAAGAGCATTTTCTTACCATGACACAGTCAATTTTTGCTTGTAATTTTAGAGATGGTCACGAATCGATTACCTAAAAAAAAGTGTTTAGTAGCCAAAGCCTGTTGTTACCTTGATCGGTATTGTTTATAGTGTCCATAACTTCGCCGACGATGCTGTACATCAGCACGAACGCCCAGTCCCCATACTACAGCCATAACGACGACAAAGCGCGTAGAGTGCCGCAGAGGGATAACATAGAAGACACCGTGAGACTGATTGACGTGCTCGAGCGAACCTGCTGGCTCAACGTCAGGACTGTACTGCAAGATGGAGAAATTGAAATTCAAGATCTCATCGCATTTTTTGGTACTATTTGTTTCTTACTATATCGTTTTATTTCCTCTTTAAAGTTATTACATCAAAAGTCACACCACTAACAGTCATCAAACCTATAAGTTCAAACAATATCTACTTTTGTCGTCAAGTCCTTCGTCGTTCGTATCAAACATATCTAAAATGTGTTAGACGCATTATCAAATCTCATAATTAAAAGAGAATACACAATAAATTCGGATAATACAACAAATGTTTTACGAAAAGATGCGAATTGTAAATTGTAAATACAGAATACATTAGAGTACACATTTTAAGAAGTCGATCCATTTACTAGTTGACTGTTAAATATCTTCTATAGTTGTCTTAATATTTCTAATAAATTATTGCCAATTGCTGTTTAAACTGAGCGACAACTTAGGTTGTTAAACAATTTTGTTTAAGACTATAATGTACCTTGACTTCAACTGTTTTACAACTACCATCAAAATACATGTGAATATTGTACAAGTAAACATTTTATCCAATTTCGTGTTTTCTGCAAAAACCACTACTGTTTTGTTTCACCATTTAGTCCAAAATACCAAAACCAAAACCAACGTTTTCCATTGCAAGAATTGTTTCCAAATTCCAAAATATTATCACAATCTCCCCATCTTCGTCAACAACCGTTCGGATGTTTAGATTGTGTGGTGAATTGACTTCATTTATGTGTTTAACGACATCACACACGTTAACCAAGAGACCATAAAAACAGTGCAACGCGATCGTAACTAACTTTCTCGCTTTCTAATTGATAGACAAGATATTCCAGATCAATTGGTGAAAAACCGTAATAAATGACCCTGAAAGTAACATCATAAAATTGTATCATAAAAATTGTTTTAAGTCCCTTACTAGTAGGAAGTTTTTCTGCAATTGAGTCGTTTCTAAAATTACCATCATATATTGCGGTTTTTTTTTTAATTTTGGACATTATTTACTCAATCTCGTTTGCGCTTTCTAGTTCAATGTCTGCAGTAATGTTAACAGAATTAATAAGCCCAGTTGCATTTCTCATAACATTGATTTTGAGTTCAGTGAAACACGTGACATTATCTAGTTATCACACCCCATTAGTGTTTCTAATTTTAATTTAAATTTGAATAGATATTGGAATTTCTGCGCTCTTTAGCATAGAGTTGAAAACAAAATTGTTATTTTTTTAAAAGTAAAATGAGATTCCAAAATGGAAGGCCTAATTTCTAACTTTAAATGTTAATTTACGTCACTTTTAAAAGAATTATATGAATATTTATGACTTGATTTCTTAGTTAGTGCATTTAAATCTTGCGAACCTAATGTCGAAATTAAATATCAAGGTATCTAAGACGAGTTCAGTTTTATGCTGTTTATTTCGTTTTTTATGTCTTTTTGACTGAAAATGATTGACACACAACCATGTCGTGGTATATTCTTAGAAATATTTCACTATCCAAGTTAGAGGTCTCTGCTCTACACGCTGTATCATACAGCACATATGAACCTTATTCGCGCTTAGTATTGTTTAAGGAACTGAAACGTCATCAGGAAATTGTGTGGTATTGTCTATTTCTTATATCACCTGACCATTGTACGGTAGTTTATCAATTTTACCCATTACGCCATTGTTTATCGTAGTGCTACTAGTTTTTCTCTGAATTCTCAATGAACAGGTCGTGAATGTCATGATGTCATTTTTGTATTTGAAGTCAATGAAGTTACTCCACTTCCTCCAGTGTTTTCATGCGTCACGAGGACGGACGTAATGGTTGACGTCGAATTTTAATCGACTTTTCAGTTTCATAACTTTTACTATTGGGGTAAAAGCATTTTGCGTATATTCGAAGTTTTTCTTTGTTTTCTATCTATGCATATTACAGTTTGGATTTTTACTTTCTTTATATTGGGTTAGTAAAAGATTATGTACCACATCAGTAATCAAGATACTCTAAGTTGCGAATTTGATTTTGACTTCACTTTAATTTTTCCTGGAACCGGTTCCGTGATTTTATTAGACACTAGCTGAACTTCGTCTGCATCTCTCAAAAGGAATACATTTTCCACGCTTTTGCAACAAAATTTTCATCGATGTTCGACTTCTACTGGTAGTAGTTTGATGTTATGTAAAGTATAACCTGTGTCGATGCTGAGACTATCCAACACTAAATTATTTTTTCAATTCGATCTAGCAGTTCCTGGTATTAGCGTGTTTAAATTATCAAACTATATTAACTTCTCTAGTGTAGATTTTCTTAGAATTTACATCAAATTATATGCAAGTAAGTGCAATGGTCAAGATAGTGGAAGCAAAAATAAAATTAACACCGGATACCGGAGAATAAAAACAGTTAGCTGCTGGTAAATGTTGCCACATATCCGAAACTACATAAATAAATACTAAGTCGACTTTTATTACGTCTGCGGAAGCACATAACATAGTCAGTAAATTAATCTTATTACTTTTTTAACTAGTAACACTTTTTTCTTTTATGATCAATGTTTTTTTTTTCATATCGTCCATCATATTATTAAAATAAGATATTGTGTCTCTGTAGCCATAGTTCCTTATGTATGTCTGTGTATTTTTTTATGTCTTCACTAGTTGTATTCTAAGTGTTCTTGGCCTACAATAAAACAAACATAAATGCCACTTCATTATATCCACTTAATTCGACCAATTGGGCAACTGTTGCAAGTCATGGCTGAGCCAGATAAATAAGTGTGTAAATATGTATAAAATTTGCTTAATTCTCAATTTACTTAATTCTTATCCAACTTGTAAAAAAGAAGGAAGTGCTCCATTCATATGTATTTTTATTTTATGTTTGTTAGTTTAGAATTCCGTAATTTGTGAACCGATTTAGAAATTTCTTACATTTAAATTCGAAAAAAAATACCAACCATAATGGTGGAAAGTTAAAAAATGAAGCATTCAGTTTTTGTTTATTACAATTGTTCATAATGTAGCCACATTATAGTCAGTGTTGCTGTTTTAAAAATCAATTATCCCCTCATAATTTATGGATTGGTAATAATTCAGAAACGTTGTTATAGATAATATTTAATAATATCCAAAACATTCCTAATTATATTATTTACCAACTGTGTTGTAGATTATTTAGCAAATTTATATGTGTATTTATTTGTTGCTAAATCTGTTTGTGGTTTGATGACCTAGTTCAACTAGTTTGGAAATAATTGAAAAATTACGAATATATTAAAACGTATGAAGAAAGTTCATATACGAGTATTTCCATTCCTTTTATACCACCTGTCTACCTTCATAATATCCATCTATGGAAACAAATAGATTTATCTATAGGTACTAAGAAAATAAAAAGTTTTTTTAATTTGTTTGTTTAAAGTCTATAATGTTTCCTTCCCACTATGACCATGTGTCCATACTGATTTGTCTGCATTCGCAATGAGTATGACGACCACCAGTCTTGGATTCTATTTATACTTTCCATCCCTCAGAATAGAGTCACTTTGGTAGGCCGAGAATAAAAAAAAAAGAAAAACTAAACTATATGGAATCGCTAGTAAGCAATGAACTTAAAGAGTAAGTTTTATTAGAACGCACTAATCTCCGAAAATAATACCCAGACTTTAATCATTCTTCTCACAACAAGCACACATATCAATCATACAATCTACAAAGCCTTAGAGAGCAAAGCAGTCTAATACCTGTCTTAGAGAGCCATGCTTCGACACATAAGCTCGGCCGGTGTGATACCACAGCCTCGCTGAAAACCGGATTTTGTTACTTTAATTTTGAGAAAAGGGTTCAAAGGACGGCAACACACTTGTGTCACTTGTAAGTCTGCAACTCATGAGTGGCCAGAACCTGCTCATTTGCTCTCAAAAAAAATAAGGCTTGCATTTTGACGTGAAGTATCATAAACCATCTTAATGTAAAATACGCACCATAAAGATAGCATAGACATGAAGTTTCATGTCGACCTACTTACGCAAAACTAGCTCCGCGAACGCGTCACGCTTGATTAGAGTTTACGTAACGTTGAGAAGACCTTGGCATTACCTGTTAAATTTCTTCGGCCTTGAAGATGTATGAGTACACTAGGTATTCATAATACTAATTTAACTATTCTGTTAATGATAAAATCAGAAACAAACTCGATTTTTTTAATAAAAGATGTCAATAACCACCAATCAATCGATTGATGGTAAAAATGATCTTTTTTTATTAGTCTTTTTATTATTATCTCATACTGTACATCTTCTATGGTTCCTAAAATTTAAACGCCTCAATCTAGACCCAAAACCTCAAACTTTAAAAAGACAAAGAAATATGATTTTTTTGACCATGCTATGCGTACGAGTATATCTAAATCAACACTACTAGCTCTAATATTACACCTGCTACACACATCTGATATCTGGTTTAACCTTCGAATTCAGTTCACATTGAAGGTTGCGAGGGTCCGATGCCAGTCGCTTCGTTTAAAAAACTGATATTCAGGAATCTATATTCAGAATAATAAGGGCTTGGAAGATGATGGAACGATGATGCTGCGTAGCAACAGCAAAGTTTTCGTCTCTCTTACAGAAGACTTCATTTTTTTACTTGTTAGTTCGATATTTAGAGATCCATCTTACATTAAATTATATAATTCGAAGTATCCAAGGGCATATCTTGTATCTTTTATCCATCACTATCTACTTGTAAACTCCAAAAAAGAATGATAATGTATATTACGAATTTTACTATGTTTTTCTTCTGTCCGTGTGGTGTCGGATTACCACCCCTATTCATCCCGTGGGTGTCGTAGAAGGCGCCTAAGGGAACAAAGTATACAAGACAACATCAGTACAAAGAGAATGGTACGAGAGCTAGCAACGTTTGAAAAGCAAGAATTTTAGGTCAACTGATTTGTCGTCCTTCCTTTTTATTTTTTATTTTTATCATGATACTGCAATACTTTTCATGACTTTTTAATTTTAATTCAAGACTTAATGTCTGGCAAATTTCTTTTAAGTTTTCTTATATTTAAATAACATAATATTAAAATTACAGACATTATAAAATGCTTTGAAATTTTTATAAAAAAATAAAAAAAATCATGGTTAGCAATGTCAAAAATGTCTGGCAATAAAAAAAGTATGTCAGGTAGACTTATTTAAAAACAAAAAATTAAAAATTACGCCTTCTAAAATGTTTTTAAAATCCAGGATTATTACCTGGACAGGTAGGATGTGCACTAATGAACGCAACCGCTACCGCCAGCCAGATAGCCCAGTCTCTAACCGAAAGTGCAAGAAGGACGACATATCACAAAATCAGCTGACCTAAAATTCTTTCTCGAAAACGTTGCTAGCTCCTATACTAGGAGGAAAACTTGAAACAAACCCTATTCCAACCCGTCTGGCCAGCGTGGTATAGTAGGCCAAAACCTCTTTGCTAAGGAGAGGCCTACGTCCAGCAGTGGACTGTAAAAGGCTGTTGATGTTTTGTTTCTGCCGCTCGTAAAAGGACTTCAAACTATACTGATGAAAGTCGTAAGCGTTTAGCAGGCACGTCGTTGAGTGCCGTTGTGCACGATTCGTCCAACTTGGTGCGTCTTATGTAATATGGGATGTCAAAAGACTCAGGTGTAACTCGCCGCTGGTGTGTTAACTGACGAATCGAAATTTATAATGAGTAATTAGTGAATCGTTTTGTGCACGACGTTTAAATTTACTGTGAAAGTATTACTGAAAACGTAGACATTAAAATGACTAAACACACACGTTTATGATTAATTTAATTTTCGAAAGGTAGCTTTTACTTCGGTATGAATTATGTAAATATGTAAATATTAACTATTGGGAAGCCTATAAGTTTCTGAATCGTTTAAATCTATTTGAAGTTAAAATGTTGAAAAATCTTAAACTATACTTAAACTACGGTCAAGGTCAAATGGATCCCTCCATACTGTTACAGGTTTAGCGTATGTCTGTGTCAGTAAACTCTCACAAGGATGAACCTATTTCAATAATGTTTTGTTGTCTGAAAGATTTGACTGAGAGTAATTTTAATTCCAGAATATCTGTTTACGCGTGTAACTGTTCATATAATCGTGAAAGAATTTTAAAAGTTTTAGGTAGTGAATTTTATTAGTTATTTATTGGTACATCATCCAATATTTCTTGCGTCAACAATAACATCACACTTTGAGTTTTGTGTAAAAGGCTTTGTGCCTAAAACAAAATCCAACCGCAAAAAAAAACATGAAATCATTGTCATGCCTACGTGCCACACAATGTTGCATCTAATAACTAATATAATGTAGACAATGACACATACTTACGAGTATACATTTAGTTAACAATGACTTAATCGAAAACCAACTGAATAACAATTTTGAACTTTAAAATTAAAGAATGATGAGAGAAGAAAACGATGTCGGTTGAAAGAAGATTGAGAGACAAGAATTGAGAAAAAGATATGTTTATGAAAAGCCTAATGAATGTACTACAGCACCACAGAAAACTGGTGTTAAGCAAGTCTTTTGTTGCCTTTCACCGATTGTATCAGGTTGCTACAGAATTAACCTTCCCTCTGATTCGGCGAAAGTCACTGCTCGGCGCTTGATTGCCTACATTCCGTGAAAAAGCTCTGTTTCATGATTACGCTCGTTGTAAATGGAGTTCTATTGTCAGTGCTTACTCAAAACGTAAATGCATGTATGTACGTATGTGTGTAACTTTATAGCATAGTTGAAGTTCTTGTGTAGATTTTTATTTGTTTTACAAATTATAATAACAATACATTGTTTAATTGAAGGCCTCTAGCGACTCCCATAGTCTGTAGTTATTCTTAGATAACAACTAAACAAAATTTGAATATATTTTAAATTGGTAGAGAAGTTTGCTTTGCTTAAGAGCAAATGCTCTTTATATTTGTTAAAAATTCTCAAATTGTGATAACTCAAATCAACCAGTGCTCATTTATTTCTATATCTTTAAAAAAATCGCCTAACCAGGCCCTCTAATCAAGTTGGCATTCTACAAACGTAAGCGTTACTAGAAAACTGACAAATGTATGAGAATGACGTCTCTCAAAACTAAGTCACGTGATCAAAACAAAATATTAGCCCATATTACAAGAAAATGGACGTGTAAGCGATTGTAGAAAGAAAATCAACGCTATACATCTTGGCTAAGGGGGCTGATCAATTAATCTAAAAAGCTTTTGCGTTCACATCCTTCATCAATCAAGCTGAAATTGAAATATAAATGGACGCCCTTTTTTATCGTTCAGTTAGCTTGTTCAACCCTCATACATGTTAAGTGAATCGTAGCTCCTGTTACGGGAGGGTGCTTTATACATATCTCGCTACTGTCTTTAAGTCGCTTTGTGTTTTTGGTACTGTAGCTGTACTTTACTCGAATCTTTTGATCAACAGATCTAAACTTAACTAACACAGAGAACGAATAATTTCTTTTGCTAATATATTTTTATACTTACAAATAAAACCTTGTTATTAGACCTCTTCGCTACCTACATTAGGTAGGCTAACTAGGTAGGTATTGGCTGCGTTTAGTATGAACAAAAAATGCTAAATGATTAGTTACCTTTTTTTTAACTTTCCATATATTCAAATCTAATCAGCTTATCGTCGTCCACTGCTGAACGAAGGTCACCCCAGGGAGCGCTAACAATCCCACTCTAGTCATCAAATCGCATCCATCCGCTGCCAGCCACCTTCTTCAAATCTTACATACGTACTTAACATTTTTAAAATGTAATCGAAAACTGCCTGCAGGTATTGCAATGTAAATATGTTTTTAAAAGATGTTTCCTTCTTTTTTTTTTATAATTTTATTTAAATTTTGTTTACTTTATCAATAATTTCTTCATCACCCCAAGATTGTTGGAAAATACCGACGGTATTAAGTGCGTCATTCTACAATATAAATCGATTATTAAATAAAACCTTCACATTAATAATTGTAGATATATAATATTACCATAATATTGTCGACAGAATGTGACAGCAGTGATTCTGGTCACCTATACGAGTCGTTGGAACCGGGGCCGGAGCACGCGGCCAACCCTGCGCACGCGCCGGTTACCTCGCACCCTCCCCCTCTACCGCTTGAAGATGACTTCGACTCGTTCGACAGCGACACGGACGATGAAGAAACCGATAAGGTAACACATTATACACATACTAATAAATGAACACGGTTTCACTCTCGGTAGAATTTAATTTTAAGCCGTAATGGCGCAATAAAACAAAATTTAAAGTTAGGACGCTTTGAATAAGATTTGGAGTTACTTTCCATATAGTTTAAATACAAAAGATTTATACTGAAATGTATGTAAATATACACGTTTTCACATGATTTAAAAAGATATATAAATAAATATTTCTAATGACTTTATAAACTATCATTTAAAATATGACAGTGACTATATCAGAATCCATGATCTGTACACGATAAAATTATACCAAACCAAATAAACACATCGTAAGTAATAGCGTCACAATAGCCTACGGCATTTATATCTATACAAATAAATAAAATTAAGGTGTCTATTCTTAATTTCAAATGAACAACTTTTCACATATGAGAGTATATACGACACTTACATCCAAATAACAATTTTTATCTGTCTGTTTGTTTCGGCTGCTCTCTAACATGGCTAGACCGATTTTGACTAGACTTTCACTTGCAGATAGCTGACTTAGGAGTAACTTAGGCTTCTTTTAATTTAGAAAAAAAATGGGGTTAAGCGAAAACAAAATGGAAACCAATGAAATAGTAAACAATATCTAATTAAAAAGCAACAAAAAGCACGGATAATACCGCGAGACGCAGCTAGGTATCGACATAAAATTGGTTAATAATAGAAGTAGGAGACAAAAACAATTCGGCATGATGACGTAGATGGTTACGTCATACGTATGCTTGACGTACTAAGGAAATATAGATCGCGCAATTACGTTCACCGCCCTGAAGTTGAATGACATTTGAATCAATAATGTTAGCCATACACTTTAATAGCCTTTAACAGTCCACCGCTGATCATAGGCGTCTTCTTAGAAAGGAGATTATGACCTACGCTTACTATATAGCACGCTAATCAGACGGGTCGGTATAATTTGTTTCAAGTTTTCCTTTCTCTTCGTAGTTTCGTTATTCTGCGTAGATGGCTTCCTTAGTCGACTTTTACAACACCCATGGGATGAAAAGAGGTAGCGACAATCCATATTCTTAATCCACCACGCGGCAAATTAGTCATAATTTAAGAATTTTCAGTGATAAATGGTAATCTAACTAATGTCAAATGAATTCCTCAGTGAAAATTGCTTTAGCGTCTTATGCTCGGTGATAAGATAACGTTACGAAAATAAGCTTAACAACGGCTTTTAGAAATAGATATTTTATGTATATGGAAAGTGTATACCACCTGCACTAAAGTAGGAATACATACAGATGACGTATTTTGGAACATACATCTAATTTCTGGTGCGTTGTGTGAGTGATGCACGGCACGGCAATAGACTCGACACCTATTATAGAGGACCAAAACACTGGCGAAAAGTGGGCATTTAATATGTTTCTGCCTACTCCTTTAGGGAAACGGGCGTAATATGGCATTACTTACTTACAATATAGCAATATGTTGGAGATGATTTTAATATATTTTTTGCATTGAGTTTATTGGACCAATGAGCCACAATAAAACTTGGCAAACAGCTTACTTACATAATAAAACATTACTTACTCACTCGGCTCACTTGACACACCTTGGGACAAATATTTCTATTAAATGTATAGATTTATGGACCATTGAATAAAATTACGTACCATTGTACAATTTTATATTTTGTGTTGGAATCGGACCGACTAAAACCACACGGTGTGCCACTCTGCGCCTAACATAGGAGGGATCCGGGAACAGCTGTTATTACGACAGATCAATAAACATAACAAATCTTAGACGCGTATTACCTTTATGTAAATATAAACAACTGCAAAAGACTCAAACCCTTTTTTATATTTAGCGTAAAATTCTAAAACTAATATCATTCTAAAAAAACAATGTATTAAACGTCCACAATTTCATTGAAAAAGGTTCCAAAAGTGTGCCACAGATGTAAATATTTACAATAAACTTCTTAAATAATGCCTCCTCTACACTACTCGTGAAGTTGGACGAAGTTCCCCGGCGAAGGTGTCTAGAAAGTCGCTAGAGGCGAGGTAAAATTTGACGCGGTAAACCGAAGTGCCTCTCTACACTATTGTATATTCGTCTAACATCGTCCAACTTCGCGAGTAGTGTAGAGGAGGCATAAGAATTCTTTAATATGTAACCTCAATTGTGCTTTCACCAATCCAGTCGTGACCGCAATCGATGTTTTTGATCAAAGCAAAAAGTTATTGCACTTTTAAACCCCAATTAAAACTACGACTTCCTTAACAGTGACTCACAATAATAAGGATTGTTTTCCAATAACTCAGCCCTTGAAACTCAGTATGAAATTCCCATGAGGAAATAACAAACTTTCCATTTCATGTCTCATTCAGTGTCATACCTTCAACAAAACATGTAGTGTTGTTTTTTACTAAGTTTCGTTTTATGTGTTCCAGTCTGCGTATGCGCCGGCTGCACCAGTACTACCGGCTTCTAGGCTACCAACACCGCCCACCTCTGGGCAATATACGCTCACGAAAATTGCCAGCGCAGCCCAACAGAAGATGAAACAAATCAAACGAAATCTTACAAAAAGATATTCTGGTGAGTTTTAAAAATACAAAAAGTCTTTTCCGATACCGGGAATCGAACCCGAGCCTCCTGGGTGAGAGCCAGGTATCCTAGCCACTAGACCATATCGGATATGTTAAAGTAAGATGAAACTATTGATAAGTATCTACAGATAGCATTTTCGTATAAAAATATATTTTGTCTCTTTTTAATATCAAGATAATATGTTGCAACCTTTTAAAGATAATAATAAGAAAATACAGTCTTGCAGATTCACTTATCATACTTAGCCTCTTTATTGAAACTAAAACTTATTGCAATTTTTAAACTTTGTTATAATTTTGTATTACACAAGCAGTCGTATATTCGCACAAAATAATGAATAATTTTGTTGATATATAACTTCAATTACAACTATTCAAAACAAAAAAATATTACTCAACAAAACTGTGGCGGTTTAAACGCGTTTTAGTAAATATCATAATATACATAATTTTAATATTAAAAATAAATAAACATACAGATATATAAACAAATTTTTATTAGATAAGGACTCATTACCGAAAGTAGATAGATATAATACGTTATTTAGACAAAGTGCTTTTGTGTGGCTTTTTTCATGTAATGATCGGTTCAGGAATTCCAGCGTTAAGGCGTGACAAACAAACAAATTTACATTCGCGTCCGTGGTATTAGTTAGTATTCGTTTAATCACTGATCTATAGATATCTGATATCGCATCTTTAAATGTAGAGCGAGGTGATAAACACAATATTTACTGATGTCGTGTTGTGTTAGCAACACCTTATTGTGTGCGTAATTAAATCCTTTACAAAAACAAGAATTATAAAAAAAAATATTTCGTCAAGTGTTTGGAAACGAGTGTTTTGTGTTCTTGCGAGTTTTTAATATTTAAAGTATGTACTTGGTAAGATTACTGAAGCATTTAAATAAAGAACAGTAAATAAAAACATACTTTGTCAAGTGTTTGGAAACGAGTGTTTTGTGTTTTTGCGAGTTTTTAGTATTAAAAGTATGTACTCGGTAACATTATTGAAACATTTAAATAAAGAACAGTATATAAACATAAATTTTGTCAAGTGTTTGGAAACGAGTGTTTTGTGTTCTTGCGAATATTTAGTATTTAAAGTATGTACTCGATAAGATTACTAAAGCATTTTAAAAAGAGAACAGTATATAAAAATATATTTTGTGTTTGGAAACGAGTGTTATGTGTTGCGGTATTAAGTATTTGAAAAATGAATTTGATAAAACTAGTCTTTTAAAAAAATACAGTATAAAAAAATTATTGCGTCAAATGTTTCAAAGCGACTGTTTAGTACTATTACTGTATTGAGTGTTTCAAGTATGTACTCGATGAATTTATTGAAGTCTTTAAAAAAAAAAACACTGCAGGAACAATATTACATCAAATGATTGAAATTGTGTATTTGAAGTATGTATATGATAAAGTAACTAACGTCTACTAGAAAGAAAAAAAAACGGTGCATAAACAATATTTCGTCAAGTGTTTGGTAACGAGCGTTTTGAACCAGTACCGTATTGAATAAATATTTGAAGTATGAACCTATTCGGCAAATTTACTAAAATTTTTTTTGGAAACTATATTATGTCAAGGGTTTGGAAGTAAGTGTTTCGTGCTGTTGCGATACTGAATAAATAAATATACTCGGAGTAGGTACGGATAAGTTGGTGGAGGGCATTGCAGCGGCAGAAGTTAAGTAACGATAAAAAATAAAGATAAAAGATAAAGACAAACATCCTACAAATATCATAATTGCTTCTGTGAGTTTGTTTGTTTCTTACTCTTTCACGAGTAAGCCACTAAACTGATTTAAAAATAATTGCATAAATGATAATATTAGCAAATAAAATTAAGTTTATTTTTTCCACGAGTAGCGACATACACGTGGGTAGAGTGGCGGGTAAAAGCTAGTATAATATAATGCAGAATATAGTACAACTATATTGATGATGAACTCTCAGCCGAGGTCAGCTACTGCAACGAGACTCAATGTACACAGAATATATTATTAGCGCACAAGTGTGTGCACTAATACTGGTGCACTCTCTGTACCCTCACTCTTATAATCCGATGGCACGTTTATCCGACACTACCGCGATGCAATCGTGATTACATATTAGGTATTTTATATTCTATCATTTTTACTGTAGAAATATTCTTTGTTTCACATTTTAACATTGATACAGTCATTATTATTTACATATTTCCTTTTTATTATTCAGCAATTTGTTTACTTTTGAAACTACGTCTATATTGTCGTTGCTACATACGGATATGAAATCGTATTCCAATTTTGAAAGTGTTTGTAACAAAAAATAGCCTTGTTTTTTAAATATGTATGATAATTAACTTACTAAAAACTAAACTACTTATCTAATAGTGGGTGGAAAGTTTATATATATTTTTTAAAATTCAATTGAATGTGAAAAGTACGAATATAATGTCCCTTCTACAAAAAGGGAGGATCCTCCGACCAGGCGAAGTAATTGTTCCTGGTGGGCCACGACCCAACGGTTGATGTTGGGATGTCGTATATATGCTAATCGCCACGAGAATCTCTATTTCGCGATACAAGATTAGTAGTTACTCCTTAGTTCTTATACTCCGTAGTTCCATGTGTCTTCGCTAGATGGCGCTGTGGTATGTTTTTCTGTTTACGCTGTTCGTAATAGTCGCCACATGAGATTAAACAGAATGTACTTTCCAACCTTATGACAGGCTAGATGATACCATAGTCAAATCAGCTACTTTTTATCATTTATCATAACGACAGTTTTGTATGAAAAATGGACTAAATAGAAACCTTGCGACCTCACTGTTTTAGACTACGCAATTGAACAACATATTTCACTGTTTATTTCGTTTAAATTCGTAATATTAACAAAAAGCTGTGTTAGTTATGTATGCCGAGATGTTTTGCGGTGTTTGTTGTAACGAAGCCTATTGACGGAGTTTTGACATGTTTGGAGTGCGTTAAATGAGTGAAATTCGCTGTTGAATTAAAAACAGCTACTCTAGTTACTTAGTGTAAAGTAGCAATGAAATGTTACATAGTTCTTGCTTCACGCTTTCATCACATACTTTATGAATTATAAATACGTCACCGAGTTATCTAGTTATCTGCTGTCCCACGCACTATTTTCACAGTGAAATTTTCGAAGTAATACTTCTTTAGGCGCGTTAGGGTAAATGATGAGAGTAAATTTTTAAGATGCGCGCGCACATCGTCACGAAAAATAGACACCATCACAACAATCTGACACTTTAAAATGAGCTAGTCAAAATTTTATTTTGAAAATAAAACCTTATTTCAATGTATTGAACACCTATTTTTCTGTTATTAGTGTAGTTTTTCCTACAAACGTAGGATAACGCAAAGGATTTTTTTTTATCTTGTTACACCAAAGAAGTGTTTCTTTTTATGTGCGTACATAAGTTCACACACACGATTTTTTATCATTTAATATTATTTATTGATAAGTACAGGTCTCCAAAATGCAACAAAAATGATTTTTGAATCTAGAATCTAAAAATAATATTTAAGTACACTTGCTACCTCTACAAGTACCTAACTAAACATTTCTTTTGTTCACAGTGGCAATGGACGGCAAACCATTCACGAAAACAAGTAACACACAATCCAACAATATCTACGCAACAAGCAAACCTAAAAAATCACCGATATACGCCAACTGCGAGAAACAAGATCCACCTTACACGAATGTCAACTTTAACGACACTCGGCCAGTACACAATAAGACTGAAACTCCCTTGGCAAAAGTGTACGGATCTCTGAAAGAGGAATTAAAGACTGTTATTATGGATAAAAAGACTAGTAACGGAGATATACCGCCTCCTTTACCTGATAAACCACCGCCAGAAAGGCCAGACAAACCCCCGCCAGAAAAGCCGGTTACCCCAACAAGTGAAAATGCTAAAAAAGATAGTGGAACTTTGTCCAGGAAAGCCTACTTCTCATTTAAGTCGCGCTTTAGAAGAGCGACGTCTTTGGCTGTGGATATGAACTCTGATGTGCCTAGTGCTTTGAAGATCACCAACTCTACGTTCTATTTGACTGATTCTATGGATGGAGATTCTGGATTCAGTAATTGGTAAGTAAACAATTAATTCACTTTGAAATGCAATGGATTTAAAGCCCTTGTCGGTGCAGCAATCGCCCCTCTTCTCTGTCCTATGCGATCTGTCTAACCTCTTGATAGACCACGACTCCCACTTTCTTCTTCACTAACCTTTATTATTTCCAATTTCTTATTTTTTATATAGAACCTACCAAAGTGACTCTATTCTGCCTGATGGAAAGCATGAATAGAATCCAAGAACAGTGGTCGCCATACTCACTGCGAATGAAGACAGTGCAGTATGACGACCCATGCTATGGCGGCCTAGTGAGATGCTTTTTCACGCCTCGCTTAAAAGACCCGAAATCATTTGGGGTGTAGCCGACCCCTTCCCAATAATAATTGCTATAGGTGCTCATGACAATCGGGACCGATGTCTTAACGACTTTATCGAACAATCAGTCATCATCAGAATCATCAGTTTAACTTTTGACCAGCCTGTGATCAAACACAGGCTTACATAAGCAGATCTGTCAGGAAGAAAACGAAAAGTTAATATAGGAAGGAGACCATGATGAGATCTAGCAATAACCACTTCAGATGAAATGAACCTTTCTGAGCTTTACTCAAATTGCCCTGATAATGTTTCAATCAATATAAATCAATATTTCAGACATTTGACACAAAACGTCATCTAGTTTCAAACTAAGCAGAGCTTGTGCTATGATAACTAGACTGACTGATAGAACACTTATGTTATACATACAAAACACCCAAACTTCGAAACAAATATTTGCAGATCATACAAATATTTGGTCCGACCCGGGCATCGAACCCGAGACCTCAAGCACAGCAGTTGAATTCACTACCGCTGCGCCACCGAGGCAGTTGAAGTTATTCGTGTGTGCAAAAAACCTATCTGTATAACTAGCTACGTATCTGTATATGTATATACATATGTTGTGTATATTCTGGATATAATGTAATATATACTATTCTATTTCGAGTATTTAGAGTGAGAAGAGTACTATTTTTCAAAGAGTCGAAGTTTATATATTAACGTACTTTTTGGTCTTTTTCTACAGGTCTATATTTAAAACGATATACATATAAACACTGATGTAATTTAAATGAAATCTTAAAGGAATAGGGTACTAGGACAGGTGGCTAAGGATCGATAGAAATAAAAGTATACCTACATGAGTCTAAAGATAAGCTTATTAAAAGTGTAGGCATTTTATTAAAATACCTTCGATTGATTTAAGCCATTTTATCATGAATTATTCATACGCTGACTAACCTTTTGATTTTATTTGTTTACCAAATATCTAATTCTGTAGAGATAAGATCTGCATGGCTTTCATCTATACGGAAAAGAATTTTGATATTATTATCATTGATATTTTGTTTAACTGTTAAAATCTTTGGTACACAGCAGCGACAACGGCCAGCCAGGCAGCACAGAGACCCTGTCGCCGAGCAGCGGTGCACGTCGGCGCGACGGTAGGCGGCGCCTCGCTGAGTCCACCCCCTGTCTCTGCCCCGCTCGCCCCGCACTACCCCCGCCTCCCCCTCCACCAGGTCCTGCCGCACTATCCTCGCCTCCGCCCGCACCGCAGCCTCCCACCGACTTTAGCGCTGTCAACGAAGGTAACGTACAGCCGTCAACTGGATATGATCTTTGTGTAGTATATGCTCGATTATAGATCAAAAGCTAAGATTCGTCCACACGATACAGTCTCAATCTAATGTAGGCATAAAAATACATTTATAGGTAAATCAGGACGATACTCTGAAACGATTGGTACTAGTGGGCAGTTTATACTAAATTGCCATTCAAATCATCGAATTTAAATTGAACTAAAACTCAAATGGAAGAACTCGTATAAACGACTTTTCTTAGACCAAACCAAACCGTTCATGCAAACCATATAAACAGTTATAAAAATGATATGCTTTGTACACGCTTTGATATCATTTAAAGATTGTAAAAGTCATACCGATGCGATTTATTTGGTGGAAATCAACCTTAAATACACCCCGCTCAAATAAAAACTGACAGCTTCAAAGCGCGCGAAAACAATTCTGATGGCGTCACTCGTTTCTGTCACAATGTTAGTTTTGAAACTATTCCCAGATTGTTACTTAACAAAACCTTCCATATCTGAAAAATAAATTCTTTTATGCTCTCCTTATGTGTTCTAATCGGATCTGTACTTGAATAAAACATATATAAGCTTCATTGTGAGGTATTAAGATATATAGTCTTTCGGTTGTCTTAACTGAAAATACAACCACAAATCGTTTCATCTTGTGGTATTATCAGGCGATCTTTAGTTTTTGGTTCGAGTTGTTAGTATAATATTTCTATATATCAATTAGCTATGTATTTATAATAATTAAGTGAAAGTCGGTTTATTTCATTACATTCATGCATTATTTATTACAAAAGACGGGACTGTATCGTGTGGAATGATAACTCGCTAAGTGCTGAGATAATTATATTGCTTTACTAATATTGCCAAGGTTTTCTTACCAACAAAACTGTCTATGACTACATACATATTAAATAGTTTTAATTACTTTTATAAAATAATTCTTAACAAAATAATAAAATTAATGTTAAGTTATCTACGTTATATAATGGTATAAAATTTAAAATTACATACTTCTTCTCTACAAAATATATAAAAAAAAAATTAAATTCATTTACAAAATGTCTGTCAGTTGTAGATATAATTACTTACCTATGTAAATAGTGATTTCAGTTGACGCCTGTTCGTGTCGCGTTTTACATAACTTAACCATAGACTACAATTACACATTTCGATATAGTTTTAAAATCTTCATTTTTAATGGAACGGAGACAGCGCTAAACTAAGGTCAGTGCCTGCCGATACTGGGAATAACTATTTAAAAAAAGAAACTACCAAACACACTGACTGAAAAATAGAGATGAGAAATTAGACTATTAGATTGTAGGATAAGAATATAAATACAGAAACTGTAAAATAGAAGCAATAAACGAAAATACAGTAGGTTACTAATTTATCTTAACCACAAGATACTACCCAAAAATAATACTAAATATATGCCTATTTCGTAATAATTAAAATAATATAATTTAAATCATGAGATAGCCATTTATAGGCTCGACGAGAGTGATTCCACGGTCTTGAGGTATCCGCACACGGTAGGGTGTACGTAATAGGTTTGCCTGTACAGTTACATCTTATAGGTAAGCTAGAGCGTGTATGTTGCACGACTGTTGTAGGTTTCCAAAAACGACGACGTTCGTGAAACACCGCCAAACTTACACACTCCGACCTATTATTAAAAATTTGAACCTGAGACCTCTTTATTGGCAGTCACATATGCTAAACGCTAGATCAACCACGCAGTTTGACCATATTTTATAAAATGTTGAACCATAGTCCTTAAAATGTAGTTTAATCTCTGTGACAGTTGTTATTAGTGTCATTTTACTACTTACGTTTAAGGTGGAATTTCTTATATTTTTAATGTGCTAGCTGTATCCTGCACACGTTGCTATGCCACCAACTGAAATAAATTTAAAAGACAGACAAAAAAAAACTCAAAAGCCTTCGGCTCATGCACAACAATTTTGCTAAAGATAATTAGATCAATTGCATGGTTTACGGTTCTATAAAGGACATACTCCTACAGACAGACAGACAGACAGACAGACAAATATTTTTTAACTATATAGATTTCACCTTATTTGTGATAAAACTTTCATGTAAAGAATGAAGTTATAAGTGATATAAAATAAAAATGATTGTTTCCTTCGTCAGCTTCGTAGCCATCTGTCGCAGAAAGTAAGCTGTATTTTACTTAAAGATTAATCTAATATATCTTTATAATAATCTTATTATTAAATACAATTTCACTTATTTATATATATTTCACTTATTATATTATCCTTGACATATGACTTGACAAGTATCTAGGCTGCCATAGTGTGTCACCATACTGCATTGTCTGCATTCACAATGAGTATCGGCATAGTAGAGTCAATTTGGTAGGCCCCGAATAAAAAAAACCTACAAGATTGTAATAGCCTCATTTATTTCGAAATATTATGTCTCAGTCGTGGTAGTACTAGTCACAAGATATTACAAGATACTAGTACTTGATTCTCAAGACAATTTACTACAATTAACATAAAGATTTTCCTCCTTACCATCACCCATATTCCCCCTCCCCCCACTACCTATTTATTCGTTACTACATTTTAGTCATTCTTCGCACAATGAAGTAGCAAAGTTCATTTTGTATTTTCTGTAACTTCAACTGCGTGAAGAGTATTTAAATAAAAAAAAATCATAAAAATTGTTTGTGGTATTAGTTTCATTACAAAAATAAATATGTTTTAAAAAATAAATTTACATGTAATAGTTAAAAAAAGGAAAAATGGTTAATTAATTTATCTCTTTTCGCAATAAAATTAGAATAAAGTTTTAAATTTATGTTAGGTAGTACATATTTAGAATACCTTTTTTTTTTTAACGTGTGGAAACCCCCTCGATTCGTCACCCCACCGGGGTTTACGGCGGGGTGGTGTGTCGGAATCGGACCGACTAAAACCACACGGTGTGCCACTCTGCGCCTGACATAGGAGGGATCCGGGAACCGCTGCTGTTACGACATCCAGATATTTACAATACCTACTCTAAGTAAAATTATACCTAAATTTTAAATCTATCCCTTTTTTACTTTAATTTTCTATAGTCAGTTTCTATTTCTTAATCAGTCAGTTAAGGTACTGTTCTTATCACAATTTATTAAATTAATCACAATTTTTAATATACCACAAATTATGAATAGTAAAATAAATAGTTATTCCTAAAAACGAGGTGGTTGGTTCTACTGCACTGTACACGTTTATATGTTTGTTCTGTCTTTCGTTTATTGTTCCTTACGATATAATAGCATGTTCAGTCTGCACCGATATCATATATTTTATCTGTTACCAGATTGTTTATGGTATACTTGCATTTTTTTTTCATTGGCACAGATATCTTACTTGCAAAAGCCTATTTGACGGCCGCCTCTTTTTGTTTTCGTTTTAACATTATATTTATTATAGGTATTTTTAAAAGAAAACCATACATTAAAATTTTCTTTTAGTATCTCTCTGAGAGAGGATATAACATAGGAACACATGATATAAGACGTAGTAGGTACCTCATATCATACGGTACCACAGACACTCGTTAAACAAACCAGTTTTGTCAATGGCCTTACAGAGAATATAAACTAGAGGTTATTATAAGAACAGCGAACTACATTTTGTTTGTAACGATGTATAAAAACGGATATATTTTATTTATTTAGATCATATGGGTCACCACACCGCATTGTCTGCGTTACAAATAAGTTTAGTGACCATCACTGTTGGACTATTCATGCTTTCCATCAGGCAGAGTAGAGTCACATTATTAGGTATTTAACGAACAAAAAAATCTAGATAGTTGACAAACGATATTTAGCCTATATTCATATATTTTTTTATTTGTCTACATCTCTTGTACAGAGTTATTATATAAATGTGAACACATACAATATTATAATACCTAGGATAGATTTCGGCGTAAAAAATCAATTTCGTAACAAAAAGAAGAAAGAAATCAATCTGCGATATTATTGTGCCTGCTAGCTTAATGCCACAATCCCAACAGCCAAGCTCTAATTTCATGTACAAAGCACATAATAGTGATGGGTGGGCCTCATTATTATCTACTATTCAGTACTGCATTGTATATTACAAAGAAGTTTTATGACTGCACTCATTACGTAAGGCAACTGTCAGTTAGGTCTAGCTCACAACAATTTCGAAATAACTATCAACATAAATACATACAACGTTACAAGTAATGTGTACCGAGTACTTATGTATTTAAAAATTATTTAAAATTGTATTTCTAAAAGGCATTTTCAAAAATATCTTTAAATATTTAAAAAAAAATTTATTACTCTAACAGTATGTTATATTTAACATTTAGAAGGCAATTGACAAAAAAGATACAAACGTCAAAATTCCCTCCACAATTCATCCATAGACTGTGAAGATCTTAATATTATAATTTTTAAACTATATTCTATCGTAATTGTTTCGGTATAAGACACTGGAGTACCTGTGCATTCGGCCTTACTACTTCGTATTAGCATTCTAGCTTTGAGCATTTAGTCATTTGAGAGTGTCGGAGCGAGATGCGCGTCTCGTTGTCAAACATATAGTTGTTGTGTGTGTACGTATGTTTGTGTAGCACTGTGTGATGGGTCGTGAGTTCTCTTGTCTATCTACCTCTATGTAATGCATGGTGACGTGATTCTTATGACTAAGCATGCACCTCTTCATTTACATTAAATACCTCCCTTGATGTTAAAGGTTGCTCATGACGAGTTATTGTAATTCGAACGTTGTTTTTGGTTAATGTTTGTTTTTTCTTTAATTATTTTATAATAAATAAATAAGAATATTTCTAAGTGGCCATAATACAAAATAAAGTATTTTTTACGAGGCAATAAGCAGCACAGTAATATAAAATAGATAATCGTATTTTTTATTCTAAAGAACAAAAACTTATTTCTATATTTTGAAAAACATAAATCTTACCATAGAGTTTGCGTTACAAAACAACAACAATATATTTTTTTTATATCCAAAACATGCTCTAATTTAAATCGATCCCATTGATTTATATGCTGGAAATAGTTTCGTATTCGATTGACAAAATTAAACTCTTTTAATGCAATGTGAAAAACAAACGCGATGTCTATTGCGCTTTATTAGTTTGAGTGGGCTTAGTTGCAAGTCAGTTAAAGAATAGCTTTTACACAGTTCTTTCATTTTATTGTCAACATAAAATATTTGTAATTAAATTCAGAATTTGCAGTTATTATTAATATCTCTCAAAGTATTGAAAGAAATTTTTCGCTTTCATAACATCTGAATAAATTCATTATATTTAAAATTAGAACAAAAATAGATTCTATTTTATAGAAACCACTTAAGTCTATGGTATTTGGCATTTATTTTGTTATTACTGACTGATTCCCGTCCGATAATTTAAAAACTTTTCAACAGACCATATAAAGTGTCGATTCGACAATACACGTTCGTACAGCCGTTAATATATAATACTTATAGCTTGTGTTCATGTTGCTTTTAACTCAATGTGCATTTAAATATCTACCTACACATTATGCGTCATAACCATAACAATTTGTTTTAATGTTTTGTTTTAATGTTTTTGTTTCAATATTTTACGACCTTGTCCATATAACATGTGTATATGAAGGTTTATGTAGATACTGTTCTTATTGTCGCGATTTAAAATGTCTATTAACAAGAAATGGCAGAAATCTGCGTTTAAAGTCAGTTAGTTATAGTCCATAACCCTTGATAGTTCTTTTAACGGTAGTTTAGACACCGCATTGGTAATTCAAAGCCATAAAAACTGGGTTATGTCTTCGAATCACGCAAAACACAACGTATTTGCGTTCCTCGGGGGGTTAAAAAGAATATTATTTTCACAACATGGGATCATCCCATCACGTGCATCCCATCCCTACTTATCTCGTGGATTAAAGAACACTCAGTGAGCAAACTCTGCAGAGCAAATAACTTGAAACGAATCCTAGCCCAACTCGCTTGGCCAGCATGCTATAGTAGGCCAAAACCTCCTTTCCAAAGAGAACCCAGCAGTGACCTGCTAAAGGCTGTTGATAAGTATGAGAATATATTTTACTATAGTAATACACATCGGTACATAGGTAACATTGATCAGAGTGATAAGACGACTGCCAGTAACACAGTGAAAAGATCGTATTATAAAAAACCGGTGAAAAGTCTTTTCACCGAATGAGTAACCAGAGGTTACTTGAGTATCGTCTCCAGAATTAGTGTTGGCGGTTAGTTACTTCTTTGAGCTGACATACATACCGCATAGCAATGAAAAAAATTTTGGAGCAGATTTCTGCCATTGTGTAAGATGTGATTTAAGTATTTTGCGTAATATTAAACCTAACATTTTGTAAGACATTTTGTTTAATATACAATAGAGACTGCTACAGACAATTGAACCCTACGGTTTGTCAATTTTATCACCAAAGAGTTTGTAGACTACAGGTGCCGCAACAGTAAGTAAACAAAAAATATTACAATACATTGTTTATGTAATGTCTTTGTGATAAAATTGACTTTAATTGTTTTAATTGTCAATCGTAGACAATAAGGACAGAACAATTGCGTTTGTTCAGCATTACGTATCATCAAGCATTTTGATAACCATACTTACGGCTTCGTTTTCTTGACTATATTCATTAATGTACTAAATTCATTCACAATTTGAAAAAAAAATATCTACGAAAAACTATTTAAAAAAAAACTAACATACGTCATAACTTTTTCTCTACGGAAGAATTTTAATTATGTAACTATTGTATTAAAATTGAAATGAGTTTTCATTCCAATCCACCTATTATTATATATATTGCAAATTGTTATTCAATAATATTATGTATATCAACAAATTTAATTTAAAAAATGTAACCATCTTACCTATCTTATATTATCTTTCTTTTTCTTCTTACCATAATTTTTTACATGTCACGGGAACGAAGCGGTAATCATATGATCATAGTGTATAGAATTACTTGTAAATAATATTAATATAACTTGTATTATGCAGAACTGAAGCGTCTACTGCCGACATTGTCGCGCAAGGACAAAAGCCCGCGCGCGCGCACCTCCTGGTACGCAGAGTGCGGCGCCGACGCGCCCGCCAACGCTTCTAACACTTCATGGTAAGTTTCATTGTGTTCCTCAAGGCCGAATACTTCAACATTGCCTTATTATATCTCTTGTTTAACCATTATGATATTACTTAGTAACGCTGATAGCATGAGTTTTAGAGTTAATGAGTCTTTTAACACTAGGCGATGAAAAATATACAAGAGTAAAATAAATATATAAATTTACAAAAGTATACAAGACAACATCATTACAAAGAGAAAGAAAACTTGGAACAAACCCTATTCCAACCAGTCTGGCCAGCGTGGTATAGTAGGTCAAAACCTCCTTGTTAAGGAGAGGCCTATGTCCAGCAGTGGATTGTAAAAGCCTGTTGATGATGATGATGATGATAAATAAATGTAGGATCTATAATTTCTTCTCAAGACTATTAATAAGTTGATAGAATTAATTGTAGGTAGTGTCCGGTTCTTCTGTTCAAGAAGAACCTATGATTATTCTCACACTCATCCGTACAATTACGTAGATACGTTGATCACTTCAATATCCCTTCGTTATTTTACGTTTTACTCATTGCACTGCTTACATACATTGTTATTCAGGTGACAATCAGCACGAATATGACAGTTTTGAGAACTTTCCAAAGCCGAGAAGCGTAACTCTTTATATTGGTTACCCATCGCTACCCACGATGACACTTCTTAATCACGCTAAGTGCTTGCTGTAGCGGCACTGTGAGGTTCTATCTCAATATCACTTTGTTTTTATTTACGGCTCTTTCATGGTTCTTCGAGCCATATTACAAGCTCGAAGGACCATAACCGAAACCGAGGTCTATACACGGGGACTAATATTACTCAATTACGGCAAGTACATATTCTCAAAATACAATTTACACACAATATAATTTCTTAAAATATTTTTCGACATAACCAACCTAAAGTGCGATGTACCAAAACCTGTCGACGCCATCTATGAATTAAAAACGAAACTACTCAAAATAAAGTTATTATATCTCAATATCTTCACTATACTTCCATAGATATGTCCACATTTCTGTTATCCCATATTATCTACGAGTATGTCTTTCGTATTATCCAAAAATATTTATCAGTCTATATCCGGTTATCAAATAGACTACCGTCGTCCAGCGGTTAGCGTGTGGAGCCAATCAGAAAGTTGAATGCGTATTACGCCTAAGCCTCGAAGACCATGTTAAGCCGCTGGACTAGGTCCTCATGAGCATCTATGGCAATAGTTATTGGGAAGTCGGTGCCCTCAAATACACTGACAACTAGTTCACCCTTCGAATTCAGTTCGCCCTCAAGGTTGCGGAGGTCCAATGCTAGCCATTCCGTAGAAAAACTGATATACAAGTAAAACCGACTGAACTAGTAGCTGACCCCAAATAATATTGGAAATAATAGTGACTATGAAGAAGTTCGATTATAAATTAAGAAATTAGCCGAATTTAAAATTAAATCATAAAAAAAATTCACTCTAGAATCAATACATATAAATAAAATTGAGTTGTTTGTCTGTGATTTAAAAAAAACTGTATTTTCTCAAGTGCTTATAGCTCCTTACACGACAATAAAACATAAACTACCTTTTTAAAATTTTCGTTTACCTGCCTGTTTGCTGGTCCGGGTTAATCTCTGAAACCGCTGAACCTATTTTAGTGGGACTTTCTCTAG
This sequence comes from Hypercompe scribonia, assembly GCA_949316085.1. Classification (NCBI taxonomy): domain Eukaryota; kingdom Metazoa; phylum Arthropoda; class Insecta; order Lepidoptera; family Erebidae; genus Hypercompe; species Hypercompe scribonia. The sequence goes on along the minus strand of OX438972.1, from coordinate 3,284,338 downwards.
GAGGTAGAGTAGCGGCTACATATAGACTACTTTTATCCAAGATTTCCCACGGGATCGGCAATTATGCAGCAAAAACTACATAGCCAACACTTGTATCGTTACAAAAAATTACAAAGTTATCTACAGGTACAGAAAAATAACTTCTTATACAACAGGAAACGAAGATTTAGTTCAAGTTCTCCATTATATCATCGCTATAGTTGGCTAATGTATTTTTTAGATATAGTGAGACACAACAGGGTCGTATGATCTAATCTACCTACGGTCGACCACTAATGATCGCTAATGTTTCCTTTCTGTATTCATTCTTTATTTTAAAAATACTGATATCAGCCACATGTCTGAATTAAAAGGAATATATATTTATTTACTGCACGGTTGGGCTAGTGGTTTACGCGGTCGCCACGCCGCTCTCTACTGACCTGAGTGTTGTGGGTTCAAATCCCACATGGGACAACAGTTTGTGTGATCCGTAAATTGTTGTTCTGAGTCTGGGTGTTCTTTGTGTCCGTTTCTTGTATGTTTGTAAAGTCCCCCGCGACACAGGATTTATTCCTAGTGCGGGCGTAGTCTTTTTTTAAAAAAAAAAAAAAAAAAAATTCATGGGATGAATAGCCACGCCGCTCTCTACTGCGCTGAGCGTTCTGAGTCTGGGTGTTTCGTGTATGTTTGTAAAGACCACCGCGACACAGGATGTGTTCCCAAAGCGAGAATTGGCTTTTTTAAAAAAATGATGTTACATTATCGTCATCAACAGCGTTTAGTAGTCTACTACTGGACATAGACCTGGACTTAAAAAGAAGTTGATTGATGTAGATAGGGTTTTTTCAAATTGTTATACCCTTTACAGTGAAGTCTAGCATTGTTTGCTCTACTTAGTTCGAAGTGATGTATTAGTACGTAATATTTTCTTTCGGAGGTTTTCTATAATCTTTGGTTTACATTAAAACCTATTTGATGCTAAAATGGCATTTTACTCCACGTTCTGTTTGGTGACAGTCCGTGTGGTGACGGATTAAGAATACATAGTGTTACTAGCCCTATTCATCTCGTGGGTGTCGTAAAAGGCGGCTAAGGGAACCAAATATGCAAGACAACATCATTACAAAGAGAAGGAAAACTTGAAACAAACCCTATTCCAACCCGTCTGACAACGTGGTGTAGTAGGCCAAAAACTTCTTTGTGAAGGAGAGGCCTATGGCCAGCAGTGGACTGTAAAAGGCTGTTGATGATCCGTTTTAGAATATTAAAATGATTGACAATTTTGTGCTTACATTATAATACAATTGTTTGAGTTATTCAATAAAGCCTATGAATGAAACCTTATATTCTATAAAAAAAATATCGGCTTTAGAAATTATGTAGTAATATGCTTGTCTACAGCCAATAACATCGGTAATGCGCGATGACATTTGTATATTTTCGTGACAGTTAAGATTACGGTCCGTTTCGCTCCGACTCCGGTTGCAGTTCAGAAAGGTCAACAACTGCGATATGGCCACGGCTCTAGAGAAATTTGCCCTCAATTTTAAACGATAAACCCTCAATAAAGCTAAATAGTATTTAAATGTGTTTATCTTTTGAGAAAACTACATACCTAAGTAAATATCAATCCGGCTAACGAAACATGCATACGACAGTATTCTACGGGATTGGCAAATGTGTTTTCAAAGACCACATTTTGCGTGTTACTTGAATAATTTGAAGTATATTTAAACGGAAAGAAGAGCAGACAATGATAGGAAAGGGAAATTGCTTAAATTGATAGATTGGATGAAGCACGTAAAAGTTGGAACGGTTCTTGGTTGCATAGGCGTTAGCTATTCCTGCAAAGTTCAAACTCAGTATCAGAGGATGTCATTATGCGAATTGATACGATTACTAGGTGTTTATGTACGAGTGAAAGAGTTGTCTCTGACTGTTAAAGTACTTAAGCGAGAAATTTCACATTTGAATGTTTTTTAAATATGCAACATACACAAACAAGATACTTTTCTTTCACTATCTTACAAGAAACAATTCAAAGGCCCTGTCAGTTATTTCTGAAATGCCCACAAAGATTTACTTGAAATATACAACAACAATAATGAGGCCAAACTGCAACGAGCAGACTCTGTCGCAATGTTCAATAACTTTTATACTTTTAACTGCGCTCGCGCAGTCTGGAACACAAAGAAATTCAACAGAAATACCACAAACCAGACAGCGGGAACATAAAATGCTTCATCACTTAGATGCATAGTTCGTCTAAACCACGTAAATTGAAAACAATATTTATCAACTACAAACACCGCGTGGGTAGATTCAACCTACCTACTATGTACTAAGTCACGCAATTATTCAAGTTCCTAACTAATGTTCAGCTGTGGGTGAGCGATGATACCGCTCAAATGAAACAGCTCAACGAGACTGATTTCACGAGCTCGTAAAAATCCGGTGTTAAACACTTATTTTGTTACTTTTGACCGAATCGATCGAAATCTGAGGAAAAAAACTCAAAAAACTACAAAAAACTTTTCATTCTTAGTTAATGCTGTAGATGGTTTTAAACACTAATACTCTCTGCTCGTCTATTGTTTAGCTTATAGACGTCGAATAGAGTCGTCCTGAGTCCTTCAGCCGTCATAAGTTAGTCAGCTGCGACGGTTTCAAATAATAGCGCGCGCGTATGACGTGGGCCATTACCCACGAAAACGATGACTCACAAGCCTGTTTGCTGTACCACCGTTACCTGTGGCGCAAAAGTATAAGCGAATAGAGAGCGCAAGCGTTTAGCGATTTGTGAAAATTACTAAACAAATCAAGGCTAGTGTTTTGTCTGCTTTATTTAGAAGTATCCGTAAGAGTACCCCATAAGGTTGGTTTCTTTTGTACAATTTTTTGAAACAATTGTTAAAAATAATTGATTATTTACGATAATTTAATGTTTTCGGACTTTTCTGTTAAGCATTCCTTACGCGACATTAAACTTAACCTTTGTTATTGGCCTAAAATTAAGTTACTGCCTTGAAATTAACACACTGAAAAACATGACCTTAGAAAATCGGTAATCGCTTATTACTTAAGTCAACTGATAAGTTTAAGTCCGCTGTTATGCGTCCGCTCAGAAGAACTTCGGTTGGATTTGAAACAAATCCGTTGTTTCGCGGTCGTGCAACATATTTTATTTATATTTAATTAAAGTGTAAATATTTACAGTTGAACTAAATGACAGTAAACTATAAAAGAAATACGATGTTTGTGTTATTATTGGATGATTATATCACAGTACGGAACACGTGTGCGAGTGTAAATTGGTGTTAATAGATATCAGAATTATCAGTGTTTCAGGAAGTTTACGTGAATACGTTAGTGTTATATACTTTAAGGTAAATACTTCACAATTATTTATTCTAATGTAATTTTTTTAGAGTAGCGGTATTTACAGTTTGCATTATTAGAATTCAATTCTTCTTCTATCCTTTGACGTCTCAATATATTTTTCCTTTAAACATCGACGCAAATGATCATTATAAAATACCGTTTTTATGAATAAATGAGGCCTAGTGGTTTAAGCGATTGCTATGCCGCTCTCCATTTCACTGAGTGTTGTGGGTTCAAATCACAATCAACACTTTGTGTAATCCATAAAATGTTGTTCTGAGTCTGGATGTTCTTGTGTCCGTTTCTTGTATGTTTGTAAAGTCCCCCGCGACGCAGGGTTTATTCCTAATGCGGGCGTTGTCTTTTAAAAGAAAAAAAAAGAAAAAAAAAAGTATAGTTCTACAAATGCTATATTATATGTAGGTTTCGTTTAAATAGTTGATTAAGGAGTCATAGAATAGATTATAATTTATTGTATATCATATAAACAGTATTATCGGTCCTTGTAATATAAATGTTAAGTACAACACGACATTTTATCGCTAAAAGAGATCTTATATCAGAGTATTCACGGTTCCTTAGTGGAATAACTGTGAAACATTACTTGTACCTCTAAAAAAAGAACTTGACCCCACAACGAACTGCCAAAACTCATGGGAGTCAACACATCACTTCCAACCTCAACCATTTACCGGTGTTCTGTCAACAGTCTTTCATAGTCGTACGTATGGACGTAGGTCTCTCCTTAAAAGATAATTTTAACATACTATACCATCCCGGCCTTAAGGATTTTTAAATGGTTAGTTTCAAGTTTTCCGTCTCCTTGCAGTAATGTTATCCTGTGAAGATTGACCCTTTAGGCGTCTCTTACGACCTCCACGGGATGTCACCACCCCGGTGACATCCCATATTCTTAATCCATCATCAAATAGAAACGGTCATCTGTGAAGGTGCTTTATCATTATATTCATTTATTTGTTCATTTCTACAACTATATATGTAATAATATAGACATTCTAAGTTAGTCTCTCTATCACATTAGGTTCTAAACGGAAAAGGAAGCATAACTGTTCCACGATAATGTTTTTTTATTTGGATTTACTTCTAACTGCGTGTATATCGGATATCGCGACAAAACTAGTCTATGTGTTGTATAAGCTATATTCTTGTAAAGTTTCATTTAAATCTGATCAGTCGTTTTTGCTTGAAAGAGTAACAACAAACATCCAAACATCCTCACAAACTTTCGCATTTCTAATCTTATTACATGTAATATTGTATTTTACGGAAAACCCCTTGCATATTTACATAATGCCGAGAAAAACTATTTTTTACTATTAAAATAATGATTTTGAATCATAGGAATATGAGTATTCTCTCAATATATTGACGTCACAACTGGGATTAACATGACACAATTCCTCTTCTTTTATCTTTATTTGACGACATAAGCCTTTGTCATACTAAATACTTAGTCATAATGAGAAGTTTCTTGTAACACCTTACCTTTAACTATTATAAATCTACACATATTCAAATTTAACTTTTTGTTGAACAACAAAAAATATTAAAACAACAATACCATCCATCTAGTCCCAAAATAACTGTGGGTACTACATATAGGCACGAGTGGTACATATATACATACTACATATTATATATACTTATTTATACATGTTGTTTTTGTAAATTATGAAAAAAATATACGAATAGTTTATTAAAACATATTTTTTTAATATTTATGTATGAAAATTAGGCACAGATTTGTTTTGACATATTAACTTAAATACTGAAGTACATACATACTATGCACAGGAAACACCCAACTCCGAGACAAATTTTTGCAGATGATACAAAGTTATGATTTGACCCGGGAACCGAACCCGAGACCTTAAACACAGCAGTTGTATACGTTACCAATGCGCCACCGAGTCAATTGTTGATCAACCAATCAATCAATTGACTTATCGCCATCGTACCATCATCATCATCATCAACAGCCGTTTTCAGTCCACTGCTGGACATAGACCTCTCTTTAGCAAGGAGGTTTTGGCCTACTATATCACGCTGGCCAGGTTGGGTGGAATGGGCTTTGTTTCAAGTTTTACTTCTCTTTGTAATGATATTTTCCTGAATAGTTTATTCCCTTAGTCGCCTCTTACGACACCCACGAGATGAATAGGGGTGGAACACTATGTATTCTTAATCCGTCTCCACACGAAATAAACGCCGTCGTACCAGTGACTTTTAATTATTGAACGAGTTTTCTTTTAAAATTTAAATCTGCCTACTTCTGACCCTGTGCTTCTATTCTGTTACATCTTAACTGTCTACTTCACGAGACATGCTTTCTCACTTTTGCAGAAGGAAAACCTAGGTTCCTCTCATATGAATTGCTTACGTCTATTACCTTTAAGGAGAGTTTTAATTAATTAGATGGAAAAACTTAGAGTATATTAAAAGAAAAGTTAAATGCAAAGGAAATTAATTATAGAAAAGGAGTGTCTCTCATATGAATTGGTGTGTAAAAGTTAAGTAGGTCAGGGTCTTGTATCTGGGTATGCCGTAAATACAACTTTTATTTAATTTGAGCTATAATCATCATCAACTTATAACAGTATATTGCTACACATATCCCTTTCCTTAGAAAGAAGATTGCGGCCAACAGTACCACACTGACTAGACGGATTGGTATAGGATTTGTTTCAAAGTTCGCTAGGAGGGATCTGGATGACGTAATAGCAGCTGTTCCCCGATCCCTCCTATGTCAGGCACAGAGTGGCACACCGTGTGGTTTTAGTCGGTCCGATTCCGACACACCACCCCGCCGTAAAACCCGGTGGGGTGACGGCTCGAGGGGGTTTCCATACGTTAAAAAAAAAAGGATTTGTTTCAAGGTTTCCTTCTCTTGCAGTACTATTATCTTACAGAATTTGCTTCCTTAGACGGGTCTTACGACACCTACGAAATGAACAGAGGTGTTAACATAACGTACTGCTATTCCATCACCACACGGACGATTCGAACTATCAAATAATAATCATTTTATCACAGTAGCTGTGTCCATTATGTAATTTAATAATTATTTTAAAAAGAGCCAGTCAAAACATCGTGCCGTAGTCAAAAGACGTCAACCTTATTGAGTTGTTGCGATATTTACGTACAAAAAACATTGGAAGTTAAACCAATACCTGCTTGACGACATATACGCGCCCTACATCGCAATAATGTACTTTCCAATGACAAATGTGTGTAAAATTTTATTTCGCACAGTTACTTCATAATATTAAACACAATTAAAACGGCTAATTTATTAATCCATTGTTACGTTATCCTGCTGAAATTATAACAATTGTAGTCTGACCGTTTTCAGAAATAGACTGTTTTGTTTGCGGCACAGGATATAAACTATTTTACAATGTGAAAGTAAGCAACGCGCGAATGTTTAATCTTTCTACATGTCCAAATATTTTAGTGTGTTTGTTTGCCACGTTAGTGCTTTTAGAATGTTATTATGATCGTTATGTGTAATAACAAATGTTCTCAGTGTTCTAAGATGTTTTTGGGTGTATTTTGTTGCAAAAGGTGAGTTCATAATTAATCACAAAGTCCAGCAAATACACAAAATTCTGGTCGTGTTGCCAAGTGTCGAGTTCTCTCTTTAAATTTAAGAGTGGATTGTGTACATAGCTAATATTTGAAATAAAGTATAGTGTATAAGGGTTTATTTTTTATCTATAATCATTTAAGATCAGAATAATGCAGACGCAGTCTAGTAATAATCTTTTTAATATGACCAATATTTAACTGTTCAAAATTTTTCTTTACTAGTTTGTGCTCTTTGTCTGCAGGTACGCAGAAGCCGGGCTATACCAAGCCGGCAACATATCCTCATCTTCAGGAGCGTCTTCGGGGTCCCATCCAGCCTCTCCGCTGCCACACTCCTTGTTTACCCACGAACCTCTCTACCAGTTTTACAACGCGGCGAAAGTCGAGGTAAGAACACACAAAATAGAATAGTTCTGGTACCACAGCGAAAAGGCTCACGTGACAGCGGAATGATGTCTTAATACAAGACACGAGGGCCTAGTGTGAGTTTACTTCACGTCACGGTGACGATCGAGTGGATGTGAAGTAAACTCGCACAAGACTCTCTAATTTATATGGAACATTCATCTTTGATCTTCTCAAAAATTTTTTAAAAGTGAAAAACTTATGTCGAAGCGGACTGTGCAGTAGGTTTTTATGTCTATGGTTAATTTGTTCTCATCTCTCCTTAATTTTTAAATGCTAATCCACATTTTTTTTTGTTTATATTAAAAAAAATACTAGGGACTTTGGTTTAATGCATGACCTTTACAAATATTACGAATTTATATTAACATTGGGCCTTTTGGTTAAAGTATAGTAGATTCTTCTATCCCTTAGCTATGTATTCTAAGTATACTTTATTAATTTTATTACACAAATATTTCACGCGACTGTTGTGCGTGATTTTAAAACCTACTAAATTAATCCTATAAGAAGAAGGATTGAAAAAAGAAAGTGAACGTCAACCATATATGTATACATATAACGTCAATGTCATATTTACGTTTTTAGATAATTATCTGTGGTAGCCACTTACGTAGCTATGTTTCTTGGGTCATTTAGCCGTACAGTGATGATAATTGCACAAAAAACCTTTTTTAAACATTCTCTGTGTGCTAGCTATGGTATTTTTTTTAAAAAAAATATTGACACTCATTCGAATAGTCAATTGTCAAACTTTGACTATGGAAGATTACTGACCCATGCTTGTTGCCCTTGTTATTCGCTATAAGCGTTTTGCTGTATTATCACACGTAAATAAATCTAAATTGACTGACCAATGACTGAAATAGACTGACGTGGTTTTCAAGGTAATAAAAACAATTACGAGACACAGTGTGGTCAGTATTTAATCATGTTTACACCATAGAATATAAGGAAGTAAACAATATACATACACACACAGAGTCGAAATGTGTCCAATTGTAGTATTGGCGCTGTGTTCAAACGCCATGAAACTCCGGTGTTTGTGCGTATCGAATTAGCCACGTTAATTGACTATAATTGCGCCGACATACACGGAATATGGCATGTATGTTACCAATGTGACCTTTTCAACTTGATCCGCTATAAACCTATAAATAATTATATAGCATCCATGAGAGAGCCATACTTCGGGCACGAACGAGCCGGCTCTATCGAAGTATCACAGAAAACCTGCATTTCATCGAGTAAATGAGTTAACCGCGGCCCGAACTCTCCATTTTCCCCTGATCCTGGAAGTGGGTCTGTAAGGACGGCAACACATTTGTGTCTCGCGAGTTTCAGGTGTCCATAGGCGGCGGTACTTACTTACCATCAAGAGAACTTTACCCGTTTGTAACTCAAGAATCACAAGTGCGTTACCCCAAACTGTATCTGCAGGGGAAGAATTTGGGCTCCGACGCCATCACTAACTAAATAAAAAGCAAAGATCGCAGATCGCTTTTCAGAGAGGCCTCAGAGAGAGTCACTTTGGTCTCTCGTTCTCCAACGATAGAATGAAATAAATGATAAAGTTGAGTTAAAGTTGGTCCAATGGTTTAAGCAGTCACCACGCCGCTCTCTACTGTGCTGAGTGTTGTGGGTTCAAACCCCACATGGGACAAAACTTTGTGTGATCCACAAATTGTTTTTCTAAGTCTGGGTGTTCATTATGTCCATTTATGTCCGTCCGTGTCCGGATTTATTCCTATTATATTATATTCCGCCATATTCCGCCTGTGCGGGCGTTGTCTTTTTAAAAGGAAAAAAAAAGACTTTTACTATTTAAAATCATATATTAGTATTGAACACCATTGATATGATCTATCTATTTAAACATTATAACCTATGTAAATACAGACGGGGTTGAGAATATTTAAATAATATCATTTGCGCTTTATGGCATTAGTTTAGACCGCAATTACCGTTAGCCGGTTTGCCAACGATATCAAAAATGAGGTCGAGATTATAAATTAAGTATTTTATCGTTGTTCAAACACTAATAAAATCATTGACTGGAGATAGTAGCGTTATTTGAATGTCAAACTATGTATCATAATATCCTTCAAAGTAAAATGTACTCATTTTTATTCCTTGACTTATCTTTATCACATGAGTACATATTTTTGTTTCACTGGCCGTATTTCTCAGTTTTCCCAGAGTAGAAAGTCACCGCCACACTCCCACGAGTCGTAGCGTAATACTAACCTTCAATATAACATATAACCTTCTTGTATAGAAACTTCGAATTTGAAACTCTAAAAAGAGTATAATAACATACATTTTCGTTCCTTCGTTCTTTCGTTTTTCGTTCTTTAAACACTAACGTAAGAACAAGAACTCTTGAGATGTTTTAAAATAGTAAAGATTAAAAAACAACACACAAAACACCAAAATGCATAGAACATAACATATATTTTGATATTATTAAAGTAGCAAAAACCAGTTTAATCCAGTTCCTCACAGAGCTATTTATATTACCCTTAGTTTTCAGACACTTTGACCTATACCTTCATGCTTATTTAGTCTAAAAATAATTATTTGCTTTACTAATTAAATTGATATCCATAAGGAGTACAAAAAGCTGCTTTTAAAAACAAACAGTTTTAAAAAAAAACATCTCATCAAATATGTCATCAGTAACAACCTTGACATTTGCGTGGGACGATTCAGAATGTCATTTGGACGTCTATTTACACCGATATACGATATATCTTTTGGTATTTATAAAAATAATCAAATGTGGATATACATAAACAGTAAAATAATTATGATAAGTAATTCTATTATAATCATAATATCCATTGAACTTTGTAAAATGAATCATTTGAAAAAAAAATCGATGCGTTCAATTTTATCATGATTTTGAGAACTACGACAAGACTGTACACTTGGTTAAACAAATTTGTAAAAGTAGACATATGATTTTTTTTTACGTCATAACTTTTTGGTTAACTGAAATCTACAAAAAGTTTTTCATATGACAGAAACTCACTTTAAAAAAAAAATATAGAGTCAAATAAAGTCGATTGACTTACAGCTACATAGCCGATTACTTTGCAATTTTGAACGGTTGTCTAACAGCAAGCATTGAAATTGAATAATATCAAGCACAGTGATGCAATATCTACTCACTTAGAAAATGTTAAAAATAGTTAAAACCTAACTAAAAAGTGAAAGGTTGCATGGTCTAAACTTTCTATGTTTTAATTATATTAAATGATTATGTGCATACGCGCAGAAAAACAACCGCAAAATATAAACACGACTTGTTTATATTCATCTTTTTGTCTGTTTTCAGTCCGTGTGCCGCGAGAACGGGGACTCGGATTCAGACGCATACGACCCAGGCTCGCAGCGCAGCACTACCAGTACCCAAAGCACAACAAGTTCGAACCCCTCCAGGCCATCTGCCATGGCGCTGGTGGCGCCACGAGGGCCTTCGCGTACGCTTTGGTGTGAAGTACCAGAGGTCGTCAATTCTGCTGTGCTCAGTAAGTCCACATATTTTTTTCTAGCATTTTTTGTAAATGATTTATTTTAGCAACTGCGGTTTCAAGGTCCTGCAAACCCATTGCTTTTTAAAGAAACATTCGTATCTCTTATCGTGGCTTCCTTATCTTATTCATTATTCTTAAACCAACGGCACTTCTTCCTTTATTCAATTGAAAACCATTAAATTTGCACGCAGTTTTTGACATGCCCTTGTTCATAAAAAGAATTGACCACAATCTCTTTTAATTTTATAAATTGCCCAAACTTAAATTAAATTGAATATATGAAAGATCTCCTTTATGAGTCTCCCGTCAGCCTTTATTCCAGGATTCCAAATACAATAAAAAAAACAAAATATTTTTCTCTAGGTAATACAATCAAGTACACAGTATTGTAAGTTTTCTTCGCAGTGATTGAAGAAAACTTCACTACTTGTGACTCTTGAGTTGTAGACAATCATGGGTCCGTCCGTCCGTCCGTTTCCGTATCTTGAAGTTGACCTGCCTGCTCCCTTTGCCCCTAATATCATTAAAAAAAGTTCCGTATCTATTCAACCTCTCTTCTCTATGGTTATAGATTCTAAATGGAAAATCCCTCTCATCGAATTGGTTTAATTATCAGTCATAAATTTAAGTGATGACTTCATCAGTATGTTTGCGTTCTCCGCAAATAACTAGTGCTAATGAACTATACAGTACTGATCTCTCGAAGTAGTACAATAATATTAAGTGATATTGTGATTGCGTATTGCGCCGTATAGTATTTAGTAATTCGTCACCCTTTTACGCCTGAATTATTCAACTGATGGTCACGAATGTTACTAGCTGACCTCTGCAACTCCTTGCATCAAAAGAAATGAATATTCCACGTTTTTGCAACATTTCTTATTGATTGAGATAAACGACTCCTTCTCATGTAGAAAAGAATTACTTTTTCTGAGGCACAGTGGCGTAGCGTGCATTGGCGGGGCCCCGTATAAAAAAATTGTTTGGGGGCCCTTATAGGGGGGTAAAGATTTTTCACAAAACAAAAAAAAAATTCCTTACACACTTTGGGGGGCCCCGTATAATTGATACGGCAGATACGGCGGTAGCTACGCCCCTGCTGAGGCATCTCTTTGATGATTTCTTTAAGAGAATACAGTTTAAAGCTGCCAATTATAGGTTATGGCAACAGTTATGACAAGCGCGGCAGATCAAATACTTGTTTACCACTTAGGATTACGGAAAATTTTAATCAACAACACATTTGAGTGATTTTGTTATACCATAAATTAAACACGGGTTAACAGAGATATGTCAACTATGTCTAACGCATTATGTCAATGTCACGATAGCAATAGTAATTACAGAAAAATGAGTCACTTCTTTTAATATTAATTTATTATTTCGATTGTAGATTATATCCATATCATTAATTAACGGTAAAGAATTTAGTTTCCGGTTATTCATTGAAGAAATATTTATAAACGTAGATACGAGTAAATACGCTTTATGACGAGTAAATGACATTACTCATAATCAGATTAAACAACGATAAAAACATTAAATAAAAACGGAGTGATTTAATCGATTTGATGTCCCTATTTTATTGAGCTCATGCAGCGATGTCCACTGTCTAATTGTGCGTTATGACATTATATATAGCGATATATAGTAATAATCTCACACATCGCACACGCGGCTCTCCGATCCCAAAATAGGCGGTCTGTGATATGGTAACCAGCAAGCTGATAAATATATTAAACTAAATACATACATAGAACCTATTTATTTGTTTATCTTTGACCTAGTTCCAAACACAGGCTTTTATTAAAAAATACTGTGTACCTCAGTAGTGTAGTGGTAGGGTTGACTACACTGAGTACTGTACTTGAGGTCGAACCAAATGTTCAAGTGATTCGCCAATATTTGTTTCGGAGTTTGAGTGTTTTCTATGTATAATATGTATTTATAAAAAGAAAAGTATTTTATCATTCAAACTATTTTTACTATTACAACTACTACAATCTGCTTGCTGCTTTTTCAACTACTACAAACTGCTTGGTTTGAACCTACAGCCCCTAAATAGGCTAGATGACGATGAAAAATGTACTAAATACCAAATTGTGACGTCACTGTTTTAGACTACTCAATTGAACAATATATCTCACTGTATATTCGATTGAAATTCGTAATAATAATAAAAAACTATATTAATTGTATTTGCCGAGATGTTTCGCGATATTAGTTTTAATGAAGTGGACATTGGTATTTATTTACGATACAGTCATTTACCCAATTATAGCTTGTTCTCTGTGACAGATGGCTACGAAACCGCCGAAATAATTTTAAACATGTGATTTCATTTTATAAACTATATTTTCCTTCTTAACATGCTAGTTTTATTACAAATGAAGTGCAATAGATTACGAATATAAAAATACACATCTAAAAAGTACCTCGTAAGTCCTAAAATGACACTAATGACAGCTGTCACAGATATCAACTTACATTGTAAGAACTATAGATGAAATTGTGTCAAATGTCCGAAATATTAATTTATTCATTATAATTTGTTCGCAGGTTCGCTCGCACCAGCTCAAAAGCGTCTTCAAGAAGCCAAGTTCGAGCTGCTGACGTCAGAAGCCTCATACCTGAACTCTCTCAATGTGTTAGAAGCCAATTTCATAGCACACCCCGCCTTCAGAGACCCTCATATCCTACCGCGCGATGACTGGGAGACCATCTTTTCAACCATATTACCAGGTGGGTCTAAGTTAACATTATTAAATGATGTAAGGTAAGCAGACCAAGAACACTTGCAACTCACGAGGTACAGCTAAATACAGGTACGTCATAATCCCTCTCTCCAGAATCAAGGAGAGAGGGTTCTGGTATCTTCATTCTCTCCCTGAAGAGCAACGAGAGGACTGCTTAAAACCTTTTTTTTTAAGCTATTATATCACCCCGGTGGAACCTGACTCATAAATGCCGTAAAATGGCTCTCATTTCGGCCTGTTTTGAATGATCTTTTGTTGTTTTTGACAGGACATTATAGTCCCTAAAATATAACTATTTTCATTCTTCCCATGCCAGATTATCACAAATGAAGTGCAATATATTATAATTATAAAAAGTATCTCGAAGTCCTAAAATGACACTAATGACAGCTGTCACAGATGTCACGCTATATTTTAAGGACTAAAGAATAAATGTTGTGTTGCGGGCAACTTTACAAATATAAAAGACAGAAACACAAAAAACACCCAGAGTAAGAACAACAATTTGTGGATCGCACACATGACTAACATGACTGCTTTTCTTCACAGTTCGCAAATGTTCACAATTGTTAATGAACGAGTTAGAGAAGTGCTGGCAGGAGAACATCCTGCTGCAGGGCATCTGCGACATCGTACGGGAACACGCTGAGAAGCACTTCGGTGTCTACGTCAAGTACTGCGAGAACCAGACCCTCATGGTCAAAGCGTTGCAGCGGTTACAGTTGAAGCCTGCTTTCATCAACGCTGTGAAAAAGTATGTATATATCTTTGGTACAACGATAATAAAAATTTATATCTAAACAGACAAGATCACGCGCCGAGTCGATGGCAGACCCCAACATTTACAAGTATTTCTGTAATCAAAAAAACTCGATAACACTTTTTGACCCGACCTGGGAATCGAACTCGAGACCTCTTGATCGGCAGTCGCATACGTTCGATAGATCAACGAGGCAGTGCCTTCGTACTAATAACTACAATATCGTTTAAAACAATTTCTTCATTATTTTACCGACAGATTGGAAAGCCACCCATCATGTCAGTCGCTGTCCCTCCACTCGTTCTTGATGCTGCCGATGCAGCGCGTGACGCGACTCCCGCTGTTGCTGGACGCGGTGCTCAAGAACTTGGCCTCCGAGGACGACGAGTACCATGCTTGCGCCCGCGCACTTGTCACACTCAATAATGTTAGTAGCAAATTATTTTTTGTATAAAGTATTTGGAAATATAAATTCTTGTATCCTTTTTAATAGCGAAACGCTAGGAGAGTAGGGCAATGTCAGATAGACGGTTTTTTCTTCTAGTTTAACAAAAAAATGTCCGAATAATTCATTAAATCCTTAATATTTTTTGAATAAAAATGAAAAATTTACACAGTTGGGTAGATGACTGTACCAGAAATAAATACCAATGTCCACCTCATTAAAACTAATATCGCGAAACATTTCGGTAAATACAATTAACATAGTTTTTTATTATTATTACGAATTTCAATCAAACATACATATAGTGAAATATAGTGTTCAATTGAGTAGTCTAAAACAGTGACGTCACGATTTTGTATTTAGTACATTTTTCATACAAAATTGTCGTTTTGACAGATGATAAAAAGTAACTAATTTGACTAAGGTGTCATCTAGCCTATTACAGCTTTTTAAAACACTTTCGTAACAGAAGCATGTTTATTTGATCAGCTTGGAACGAAAACTCTTTTTATTTTAATAGCCTGCCAAAGTGACTGCTCTGCTTGACGGCAAGCATGAATAGAATCCAAAAGTTGTATTCACCATACTCATTGCGAATGCAGACAATGCAGTATGGCGACCCACACTATGGCCGCCTATTAAGATTTTTCACGCCTCACATGGGGACGTAAAAGACATGACAGTCATTGTAGCATTATATTGCACACATTTACCACGACATCTGTCACCCTTGCATCAACGGGCGATAGATATATAGAAAAATATGGCGTATAAGTACAATACGAGTTGAATTGATTTGTGAAAGGCTGGTGTCCGTAGTAGGCAAACTTGTGACACTAAGAATTCTATAGAAACTCGTCCATTGCTTATCAAACATTAAATTTACAACAACGTTGTGCACAGTACGTGTCGGAGTGCAACGAGGGCGCCCGCAACACGGAGCGTATCGAGGAGATGTACCGGCTCGCAAGAATCATCGAGTTCCCGCCGCACGTGCGCGCCGCGCCCGCGCTCGACCCGGCCTGCACTGCCGACCGCAGGTACTCACTCGTTACTGCAACGGCACGTGCAACGTGCACTGCAACACGTAACGCAACGATTTGCACTTGTTTTGCCTGTAGTGGGGACGGATTAACCTCGTTATCTTTTTGCCATTTATGTAATTTTAATGAAGAGACTGCCCCTGATTGAGGGGGAGAGACTCAATGCCTACAATATGCTATTGCAACTTTAAATGTAGTATACTTCATACAGTTAAAGGAAGCCATTCCAGCTAAATTACTTTTCTGTATTGCAATTGAAATCAAATGGTTATATGATTAATACAGCAAGTTTGTAATAATAATGTATTCGTTTATAGGCCTGTTCGTTGGTTAGTCCGTTCGGGTGAGATGACGCAGCTGATCTGGAAATCTGATGAGCTCAAACTGACTTTTGGCAAGAAGTTCACCAAGATACATCTACATCTGTTCCTCTTCAATGATCTACTCGTTATTACCAAGAAAAAGAGGTGAGGAAGAAATACAAGATTCTTTTGTAAAATTTGCCTTTTCAAAATAATTAAAAACACAAAAAAACATGGGAAAGTCTAAGAAATCTACCAAAGGTTGAATATATTTTCTTTAATGACAAGTTACGTGCAATTTCCGTGAAGGTACATCTGAAATGTAATAAAAACTAAATCCAAATCGATCCCTTCATTTATAACTGCTACACGAACAAACAGATTCAAATATAACAAGTTTACTAAATAGAATCCTTACATTTTGGGTTTGGTTAAAAGTCTACAGGAATTAGTATAATGTGTGTTAACACCCTTCACCTGAAAAATAATTACATTTAATTACATTTTCGAATGAACTAAAGCATTAGTCGCTGGTTTCATTATCATTAACAGCCTTTAATAGTCATCAACTTAACATAGGATTCTCCGTAGAAAAATAGTTAGTTTACTAATTTGATATTTAAAATGGTAGTAAAAATCTACCAATTTTGAATAATGGTCATATTTGGCACAAAGAAAAAAACAATTGCACTTGTTTCTATATTTAAAAGGTGAAAACGATGGAACATTCTATTTTCAAATATTTTTTTTAACCAACTTGCCAGTTACATAATTATTGCCTTGTGTATGTAACCAAATATTGTAGTAGCGTATTTTATATAAAGGTCGGTAGTTTAATATAGTCGTGTGTGTACCAGCGAGGATCAGTACGTGTGCGTGGACCACTGCGCGCGCTCGCTGCTGGAGGTGTGCGCGAGCGATGCGGGCGCGGCCAACGCCAAGCACGCGCTGCTCATCACGCTCCTCGAGAACCACGAGGGGAGAACTGTCGAGATGGTAACTATTTATTCATCTTCCTAGGTTTCAATAATCTCGAGATTATTTGGAGTCGGCCACGAGTTCGACCGGTTTTACTTAGATATCAGTTTTTCCGCGGAGCGACCGGTATCGGACCTCCGCAACTTAGAACTAAAGCGACATTGAATCGGTTCACTGACTGTTGGTGAACCTTAAGCGTCCACTAGACGGGGTTTACCTTCCCCCACCCCCCCCTCTCCCTGTTACGTAAATGGGATTAAACTTATTAGAAAAATGGTATATACATATCAATACCACCTTAAACGCGTACACGCGTGAGCGTGTGACGGGTGACGTATGACGTGTGACGCGCGAGAGTGTCCGCAGCTGATGTCGTGCGGCTCGGAGACGGCGTGGTCGCGCTGGGCGGAGGCGCTGCTGCCGCCGGCGGCGGGCGCGGAGGGCGAGGCGGTGTACGCGGGCTGGGACTGCCCGCAGGTGTGCGCGCTCTACGCCTACGCGCCCGCGCAGCCCGACGAGCTCACGCTCGCCGAGGGAGACGTCGTCAACGTCACCAGGAAGACCAGCGAAGGTACGTGTTCGATAGCGACGCCGTTCCGTTGAGATCGCAGTGTCTTTACTGGCCTTTTTGGACTTATTTGCCGATGCTTCGACAAATAGTAATGTTTAATAAAATACTTTTAAATTACACGGTGCGAAATGCGTTCTCAGACGACGATAGTGATGATATTTTTCACTCGATCACAAAATTGACTGCCGACGAGAAGTGTACTCTAATTTAAGTGTATAGTAAAAAAAAAATATCGATTTATAGGGTGGTACTACGGAGAGCGAACCCGCGACGGCGAGGCGGGCTGGTTCCCCGGCGCCTACACGGCCGAGATCGCCTCGCCGCACGTGCGCGCGCGCAACCTGCGACAACGATATCGCCTGCTCGCTCTCTCCGGGACTTACCTCGGCCAGAAGAAACGGAACATCTGACACGCGCCTGCCCGTGATTTATGTTTAGCGACGAAACTTAAACTTCTCCTTCAGTAGTAAAGTGTGGATATTTTTATTACCTAGACATTTGAAACGAGAAAAAATGCCTTTTGTGTTGTGAATTACCAAAGTAGGACTAAGAATTCGTGTTACCGAGAATTCTGGGCTCCCCCTTAAGCTGCACTTAACTTGTACTGACTTACTGAGCAGTTTGACATCACACTTGGTAGAGAAATAAGTACTCCACTAAAGCGCCTTTTATTATGTGTAAAGTGTGAAGTGTTCTGTCCTATATTAATGTATATTATGCCTTGTACAGTTACATTAATATATCAGAGGCATGTTTCACGCTGAAAAGAATAAGAGTTTTTCATCACGGAATCTCACATTAAATGTAAGATAGTTATTGTCTCAACTTTTATTCATTTATATCATATTAAACTGTATAAATATATTATAAAAAATATTTGCAAATATAATCTACAATTCATGAATGTGTCAATATTATTCACAAAAATAAAACAACATATGTATATGTTCGAATTTTAAATATAGGTATAATTAAAAATTTAAAATTCGAACTCGGTGTTTAATGCACACATATACATATTTTATCTATGCGGATTGAATTGACAGAATTCGTGAATTGCAATAACTGTATTAGGATTTAACACAAAATGTTTTTTTTTAATTCATTCAAGTGCATGTTGTCTAAAGACATTGTCCGTCCAGTCACTGCCTTTATAATGTAGTGAACTAATTGTAGATAGGTATATGAAGTGTGTAGATACACGAAGTAAAGGTGCTTACTTGTGATAGTTCTGCTGTATGTTGAACAAAGTTATTTAAAAAATGAAATTATTTATCGGCTCTTTAAATTAGAAAATTATTTTTATTCGAATTTGCTTTAAGCTCATTTATACAGAACTCTTGTGCAAAAACATATCATGCAAATAATTATTTTTTTCAAATATTTAATTGACGCAAAAATAAATTTTGTAGATGAACACAAATAAATTATAAAATCCATTAATTCTCGTATTATCATTGCTGTTTGCACTAATAATACAAGTCTTAGCATGCTTAATCCCGTTTTATTATTACACAGAATTGATACCAATAATATAATTACATCTAAAATTAATTACAAAAGACCATGTCAAAATAATGACATAGCGCCTTGTTATGTCAATTTAAACTTCGAATTTGAAACTCAAAAACAGGCAGCAGTGTCGAAGTAACCTGTGGTTCTTTTTTAGTTTGAATTTAGAATATTTACAATGGAATAGACATTCCATGACAGTAATCGTAAGATTTAACATCGGCGACGATAATAAAAAAAATGGCGCCCAAAACTTTATTTTGTTTACTTTAGTGTAATGTGTAAATTAGTTGTGAAATGTACAGTTACGTATGAGATTCACAGCACATTGTTGTACAGTATAACTTTGTAAGAACATTTAATGATTAGTGTTAGTATTATATACCACATATAACGCTTCACTTGCCCGCTGTTCGTAAATTGCCTAGTCATAGTGAGCAGTTGAGTTGGTCGTGAAATTATTTTATATTTAGTTGACATTCCTTGGCTAGCATTTAAGCCTGAAGTAACAAGTCTCCTATATTTTTGACGATTCGTATGAAGTTACAAAGTATTTTTTGTCTCTGTTCTTTTTAAAAAATAAATAATTTCATCACAAATCTAGATCCTACTGTCATACATATATCTCAACTACTGAGCAGACCATAATAACATAAGAAACAATATATTTATTACAATGATAAAGTACATAGTCTAGTGGACATTTAATTTAAAACAGAACATAGAATCATATTTACTTATGAAGTAAAAGACTTGTAAAATAAATTTAACAATATCATTGTAATTCATATATTTTTCTACCTGAATTAAGACGTTCATAGTAAATATCACTGTTTCATCATATCAATTTAAAATAACAAATCTGTATAATAAGATATTTTATAATAATTGATTTCGTCAAAATATAAGTCGATTTGTCGCAGCGTGATTCGGCTTTAACATTGCACCATATTGTTAAAAATCAAATGAAATTACAATTGTAACGTACTTAAGTAAATTATTGTGTATATAGAATTAGAAAACGAATGTAACAAATCATGGATGTTATATATTTATGGTAATAATAAAATGTATAATTATTATGTGTACTGTTTTTTCGATACCGGACACCGGAATTTAGAATATACGACATATCTAGTTAGATATACCATAGATCATTAATGTGATCGAAATTCATCATATCTTCTATATATATATATAAAAGAAAGTGGTGTTAGTTACAGCACGTATAACTCAAGAACGGAAGAACGGATTCAGCAGAAAATTGGTGGGGAGGTAGCTTAGAACAAGGAGATGGACATAGGATACTTTTTATCCCGTTCAACCGCGTTTCAGTCCAAAATCAAAAATCTGCTTATTTAATACCTCTAAGGCGGAACAGAGTTCGCGGGGTAAGCTAGTTTGACCTAAATATAAGTCCAGTATAAATTTAAAATTCAACTATCTCCGTAAGATTTGCCGTAATATGACAGGTCTAGTTTATGTTGGACTTGTTTGTGGACAAGTGTGCCCTGTTAAGTTTGATATTGAATATCGGTCTCGTTTCAAGTTTTACTTCTACTTGCAATGATGTTATCCTGCGTAGTTTTTCTATCAGTCGTCTCTTACGAAATCCATGGGGTCAGTAGGGATGGTAACACTACCTACGTACTCGTATTCTTAATCCGTCACCACACGGATTTTTCATCAAGTAACACCAAATACTGCGTAGATAAGCAGGATTTCGGATTTGTTCATGTGATAGCTATCTCCTTGCTCAGTTTTCCACTTTAGCAGCACTAAAAAGATCATAAATATGCATGAATCATAAAAAAAAATGATAAAAATGGACAATATTAAACTTCACGGTGAAAATATAATAAAATAATTATTATTAAGCTATTGCATAGCTTTCATTGTGGGCTTCGAGCACCACGAAATGCCGTAACGAATACCTAACACCCCCCACTCCAACCAGCACAGTGGTGCGGCGTTGAAAGCCGTGCATTGTCTAACGTCGTAACGGCAAACTTCGGCACGGTGTTTGTGTGCGTGCGACTAGACGTATGCGTGTAGACTGTACGAAGCTCGCACGAATCGAGACGAGCTGCTCCAAAATATTATACGACGAACTCTTGAACCTAAAACTTTAAGCATACTGTTTACTAACTAAACCAATAGGCCTAAAAACTTATTTATAAAGTAAAGTGAAGTTCCAGAAATGTCCCGTTTTGAGAGAATTCGCGCTCACTTACATTTGTAGTCCGACACAAAGCAGTTCTCGATGCCGACTGATGAATGGCGATGCGTTGATTCGCGAAGTAGATACTTAAGTATGCGCAAACGCGCACGCACCATCAGAGTTGGTTGTGCTCCGACGCGAGAAATGCCGAACTCTGTTTTTATCTCAAAAGAAATATGTGTATTGTGTTGTGAAGATAAGGATGAATTTGCTATGTTGAGTTTCAAATTAACGCTTCTATTTGCTTGGACTCTACTCTCTCTCTCTTTATGCAGACAGGACATGTGATAGTAATGACTACCAAGGGACATTTGTAACTCCAGTGACACGTATATGTGCATTGTTTTAAAATGGTAACCTAACTCACTTTAGTTTATTTGTGATGTCTTGTTATTGCTTAGGTCCAGCCGGCTATGTGCCAGTATGTAGGAACTGTCACGTCCAAGCCAGGGGAACGGGGGTGGGGAAGGGGGGGGGGGCTTTTGATGTATCTAATATCTCTTTCTATTCTCTCTCTCTATCAATAAATGATCACACTACGAGTCAAGAGTTATTTCAAAATAAATAATAAAGACAAATATTAAGTACTTCATATTTCAGTTTAATTATATCTTAGTCAGTAATTAAATTTGAGAAACTGCTTAAAATATATTTCTTTACTTACATTAACTTCAATTCGTTATATAAAAACATGTCATGACGCAAAATCGTAAAAATCATAGCAAATGAACAAAAAAACAAGTGCAAATGTAAAAAAAATATATAAATGTCTTTTTAATGATATAAAAATAATAAAATCTCAGTCATCGAACACATTTCATAAAGTCCATTTGTGATTGTACTTAATTAAAAATAACAATGTGCACCTTTAGCTTCGTATCAAAAAAATTTATGTATTTACCTACAAAGGTTACTGTAAAAAAAAGCTCTAAAAATACACCTATTTATAATCTCAAGAATTGGTTAAAATTAATGTGACAAATGCTTCAATAGGAATCATAACTTAAAAAATATAGAAAAATATATTGGAATTGTAAAATTATGTATAAAAACTCAGATTACTTAAACGTGTCTAAATGGAGTGTGCGTGACAGCTACTTTTTACACTCGCTAAACGTCAAGGTGACAACACAGTTGACACCCAATACAACGACAGCGGAAAGGAACTCGGTGGCCCACAGTTGGACATTTTTTTTTTGACGCTTTTAAAGCGTTTGTATAAATGATCTAATTAACAACAAATGAACGAAAAAGAGATCAACATTAATTTAAAAATGGAATGACAGATTAGTCAAGGAATTATTGTTAATAATATACCCTGGTGCCTATTCCATTGTTTCGCTGACAAAGACAAACTCAAAAATTCTCTTATTTTATGGTTGAGATTTCGCACACAGTATTTTATTGTTATTTCGGACTAATTTTAGTTTAATTTAGACAGCATTAAATTTGTATTTGACAAGTCAAAAAGTTATTGATACTTCGTGACAAGAATTAAATAAATTTAGTACCGGCCTAAAGTTTAGTCCAACATCTCCAGAACACTTAACATTATTTGGCAGTATTGAACTAAACTTGTGTCAGTTTAGTTAGATAGACACGTGAAACAACAGAATTGGCATCATTATATTATTATGTTGATATCATCAACTAAAAAATACAAGGACTTGACATAATAGACAGTTTTGACAACTTTATGAACTTAGTATCTCTTTAAACTAATTTGAAATGACCTCCACATTTCCCTTTGGGATATAGGATGGTTTATCAATTTTTCATTTATTAACGTTGCCTTATATTATAGTTTGCAGTATCAACAGCCATTGGGAATACCAATACCAGACCTGGCAGAGATAAATGTCCTTATACATGTCTTAGGTGAAGTTTCACCAGTTCCCGGTAAAGTTTCAGATAGTTATTTGTCATATAACACTATTTAACCGATAAAGCTTGCTCATATTTATAAGGTTATCTGACATATGTGTCTCTATCCGAGACTTGTGAAGAGATAAGTACAAAAAAGTTTATCAGAGACTTAATCAGCAAGTGGTGAAACTGGTCCTTAATATTGTAGAAGTCTTTAGAGAGTGTGAAGCAGAAGACCTCATGCCCTATGCCACCAGGACAAATTATCAGTTTACATAGTTCGTGTCATTTTAGTACGTGTCATTTGAGTGCCAAACCTCCCGAAATCCTTTAGGTATTTAGTTAAATTCATGTGATACAATCAGATTCTTGTCTTTGATGAATTGTCTTTGACTTCAAATAGTTTTCTCACAAAGTATACTTGTAGTGTTGCAGTTGCTGCAATTGCCAGTATCTGGATCATTGACCATCTGAAAATATAGTATATTTATAAAATATGTGATAAAGCAGCATTTACCACCAATGTGGGTCTATTAGTCTGGTGGAGGTTATGGGTTGGATTCCCACCCGTGACTGTTCTGTTTGTGGGTGAATTTTATTTAAAACTAGCTGTGCCGGCGACTTTGTTCGCATAGAATCTGATTTTTACCTTAGATTTTTGTTTTTGCATAAATTCCAATTCTGTGGGAAATTCAGGATATAAAGTGGCCTTTGTATTACCCTTGTCTATCTTTTAGTGAAAGTCTTATTCAATTCGATTCAGTGGTTCCAGAGATTAGCCCGGACAAACAAACAGACAGATAAAAATTTAAACAATATTAGTTTTATGTTTAGTATTGTGTAAAGAGCTATAAGCACTTGAGAAAACATAGTTTTTTTTAAATCACAGACAGACTTTATTTATATGTATTGTTAACATGTATGTTTGCTATAAGTATTTTTTTTTATTTAATTTAATTTAGATCACGAACAAATGATACACATATCTTATATAACTAGAAAAATACAACACTATTCAAACTTGTACCTGTTTAAATCAAAATCTTATCAGCAACCTGGTTCTCATGTTACAGGCTCTGGCTAATTTGGGATCAAGACTGTTGTGTATGAGATGTATCAAATGGTTATACATATACATATAGAAAATTTCATAATAAGATGCTATAATGGACGCTTTACAAACATAAAAACAGTAAAATTTATTTAAAATTTTGTTTATACAGTTCCCTGAAAGGTATTCCTCTATTCATTCCATTTTCACAATTTCTTGCAAAATTGGTAATATGGAATTTCCTTTTTCTTTCTTTTCAAAAAGATAATGCCTGCACTAGGATTAAATCCTATCGCAGGGGACTTTACAAACACACTGGCAACGGACACACAGAACATCCAGACTCAGAACAACAATTTGTGGATCACACAAAGTGTTGTCCCATGTGGGGTTGGAATTCACAACACTTAACGCAGTAGAGTGGTGTGGCAACCGCTTAAACCACTAGGCCAACTATGCAGTAATATGGAATAAGTAGTAACTCACCTAAGTACATAGGCATTATTGTCTTGCAATAAGTTATAATCCCTGGATTCCCTCGCTCGAGAGTGATACTGGTATTGTAAGATATCATTTATATTTCTCTCCACAAATTGGATGGAATTCTGAAAAATAAAATAGGTTAGAAGTTTAATAACACCTTAATTTATTAACATAATGCTAGTGTTTTAACAAACTTTTAATTATAACACGGCAACTTTTTGGTATTAGTTTCTAGGACTAGGTTAAAACTTAAGGAATCTATTATTTAATTTTTATTTTTTTTTTATCATCAACAGTCTTTACCAATCTATTGCTGGACATAGGCCTCTTCTTAGAAAAGAGGTTTGGTTATAGTAACACCATGCTGGCTAGACAGGTTGGTATAGGGTTTAGTTATTTTGTCATCTTAGTCTAAAAATTACTAGTAGAAAATTTTAATTATTTCTGAATATTTTCATGTAATGAAGAAAAGTAATGTCTAAATTAGCACAAAAAATGTTGACTGTGATACTAGATATTTGATTTACATATTTATTTTATAAGTGTCATGAATATCAACTTACTGTAAAATTCTTTATATTCATATCAAGCTCCTCCACTTCCTTAGCATACTTCTCCCACATGTCATACCTTATTACCGACAAGTATAAATTTACTAATTTGCCCGCGAATCTTGAGAACTGATTGTCGATACAGACTGCATAGTAACCTCCAGTAGACGTCTGGTCTGCGTACTCGGCGCTCTGTCTCCATTCATAAGGGTGCACTATGTTCCCGTTAGGGTGCCGGACGGCGAACCCACACATACCATCACCGCCTTTCAACACCTGTTGGTTTAAAATATGTCTTAGATACTTGCGTAAAAACCACCGCACCATATTGGTGTGTTAAGAAGTCAATAAGAATAACTAATTGCATGATTAATTGTGGCTTAATTTACTTTAATTAATTGTAAATTACCTGATAGCTGGCATAAAATGTTGCACCTTGCGGAACATATTGAAAGTAGCAATCTTCTTTGCCGGCATCTATATGAACTTTATAGTCCATCGTCACCGCCGGCATATTTTCGTACCATGGTGCAGCCGTCGATGTAAAAACATCGCCAACAAGTGATAAAATTGTAAATATAAGTGTTATCAATGTAAACATATGCCACGTCCCTTGTGCCATTTTTGACTGGTTTATAGGAAATAATGACAACTGACAACACTTATTACTACATGGACGGTACAAACGTCATGAACGTCATCGTTTGTCACGGACAACTTGATCATCTGTTCAGAAACTGGTGAAGTTTGTTTTATATGCATAAGGTATATAATTAGGTTGAGATTTTATTCATTGTATGAATGTGACTAGATTTCAGTTATTTTGTTTGAGTCTTGTAATTTATTTTACATAATTTTTTTTAACCTTAAGTTTTCCCGATGTCAAATGTAAGGCATATCCTTTCATTTTCAAACGATGTCTTCATCTTTTTAAGTATACATCTAACCTAAAAATATAATCACGAACTGAGGTTTGTTAGCTCACTTACTTTTTTAATTAGAATTGATAAATGTATACATTAAACATTTTAAGCAACAGATTAGAATGAAAGCCAGGTATTTACTGTTCTTTTCATATATAGGGACACCATTCAGGTAATGTTTGGTTTTTCATTAAATAATGATGTTCAACTTTACTCAGAACACAACAATAACAAATTACGTTAAACAGGTCTTCTGAGAAAATATGGCTTAAAGAAGGACGGAACTATGTAGATACTGAGAGCATACAGGGGATGTTGGAACTGGGGTTGTTGAAACTGAAGTCACTAAACTATCCTAATCTCACCCTGTCTAGCCGGTAAGATTATATAAATTCTTACTAGCTTTTGCCCGCGGCTCTGCCTCTGCTCTTATTCTGATGTATAAGCTATATATGTAAAGTGTCATCTAAATCCATACAGAAGTTTCTGCATGAAATAGTAACAAACGTCCATACATCCGTACATCCTTACCAACTTTTACATTCATATTTAAAAGTTTAAAAATTTATCAATATAGAATCTAGGTACCTTATTCAACATAGCAGCATCTATCGGAAACCAACGACCAACCAACAAATAATTTTCTATAAAGTCTAATGACAACAACTTTGTACCATATGCAATTGAGTGAAAAAACCTGATAGCGCCATCTATTGGATTATAAAAAATTTGGAGTGAATCAAACACGCATCATAATTGAGCTTCCCCATGGGAATGAAATGTTCTATTGTAGTAAAAAGTAGCTTATATCACTCTTCAACCTCCAATCTATCATCAGACACAAAAATTATACCATAGAATCGGCTTCTTACCACATGAAAGAAAGACAAACATATAAACAAACACACTTTCACATTTATGTAAACCGTTTGTTGTCTGTGTAATGACAGCTTAAGAAAATTGAATGGACTCCAGTCACCACTCACATTCGTCCAATGGATGTTGTAAATGGCAACTGAGAGAGCAAACTACCAAGGAGAACAGCCTGTAAAGACAAACAAAACTTGAAACCAACTATACCAGCACATCTTCCTAGTGTGGTATAATATACCAAAACTAGCTGTCTAACGAGAGATCTATGTCCAACAGTAGACTGTTAAAGGCTGCTTCTGTGATGTGATGATAACATCCTAAATTTACATACAAATTCCGGTAAACAGTAGACTATATGGGTACGACTATGAACCGGTGCATGGGGACTACTCATACTTTTTTTTGTTAACAGCAGAACCTATTTGGATTATTAAGAAAAAACCAATAAATACCTCATATTCAACTAAGAAACAACATACAGGTTGTAAAATTGACGGCCATGTTACTAATTCATTTATACTTCAAAAACAGAACATAGTCAATAAGAGTTATTACTCAAGATTCTAAAAAAAAATGTAGCCTATTGGAACATGTACAGTGTTTATTTTGTCATAACAACCTAAGGTATATATGTATATATAAATAGACACCACAAGTCCTTAAAAGGATATGTATTTTTTTTATTACAACCTACCAAAGTGACTATTCTGCCTGATGGAAAGCATGAATAAAATCCAAGAGCGGCAGTCGCTGTACCCACTGCGAATGAAGACAGTGCAATATGACAACCCACGCCTAGTGAGATGTTTTTTCACGCCCCTCTTAAAGGATCCGGGATCGTAGTGGGAGGGAAACATGTGCGCTTATATATAATATCTTATATATAACAAGTCTTGTGCTTGGATGGTGATCTGCCAAGAAAACAAATACCTTTAACCATAACAGCAAGTATTCTTTTTCAACATTTTTTACAGTACAGATGGTGGAGTTCATGCATTAAATGCAAGTGCTCATGTTGACTTGGAACGGAATGGCTCCTCGCTTTACCACACTGAGGGCATTACATACATTCTCAACAAGTTTTTCCAAAGAAACAATACTGGAATAAATGTAAGGAAGTGTATCCGAGTAGGAGATGACTTCAGTGCTAGATATAATGCTGTTAGTAGAACATATTTGTATAGGTAAGTTAAGTTTGTGTAAATATGGAAAATGGTTGGACTGTGTGGAAGATAAAATGGGCCATGATGATGATGCTTCACCGAATCTTATAGATTCATTTGTGAAGAAGTTAAGGAGCTCTATTAATAAATACTGTGTAGTGGGCGACTTTACAAAGAACCCCCAACAATTTGTGGATCTTATATGGATTTGAACCCACAACCCTCAGTGCAGTAAAAAATAATGTGGCTATCGCTTGAGCCACTACACCATTCGTGCATTCATGCCTTGACAAATATACTTCATAAACAAATTGTAGCATGAAGCAAAAGGCAACACCTATTTTCAATGTTTTATTTGGCTCTTGCAATGCAGAAAATATTTCCAGTGAGAAGGTTCTTGACTTAATGTTTAAATGTATACTCCTATATCCTCGAAAGGGTACATTTCATCAATTAGTTTACCATTCAGTGCAGTAGTTAGTAAGTGTCACTTATATAAAGAGCAGATCTCAAATTTTACTGTGTTACCTGACATAAAAGTTACGTTCTGGTCTATATTTGCAACACTAAATCAATTGATAACAAATTGACTGCCTCGGTGGCGCAGTGATAGCTATATACTGCTACGACTGCTGTGCTTGAGGTTTTGGATTCCATTCCAATGTTTGCACAATCTGCATATATTTGTTTCGGAATTTGGGTGTTTACTATGTATGCATGTATTTACAAAAAAAAAGTATATATGTGTTTATATCAGCTGTCTAGTACCCATAGTACAAGCTCTACTTAGATAGGGACTAGATAGCGTTGTGTCAAATGTCCGAAATATTTATTTATTATTTATGAATTGGGCTGCATAAACAAAACATTTTTTTTTAATTTTTTAGATTGGCTGTTCTGAAGAATGGTGTAGTTTTGCCAGAAGACCATGTATTAGCATCATACATACCTATAGAAGAATGGAGAAAATGCCACTTTTTTAGGTATTCATGTCTCAATTTTTATACAAATTGTATTTAAAATTTAAATCATATTTTATCACATAATATTACAATCAATAATTTGTTTATATATGTTTAAATTAAATCAAACATTTTATTTTATCTATACAAATAAATAAAATTTAAGTGTCTGTTTGTAATTTCAAGTTAGGAGCTTTTATTTTGTCTATTTGTTCCGGCTAATCCATAGAATGGCAACACCGATTTTGACGGGACTTTCAGTGACAGATAGCTGATATTAGAAAATATAACTTAACTACTTTATTTTTAGAAAAATAGGGTTACGCAAAAACAAAATTAAAACCGATAACAAACGAGCAGATGATTGACCTGATGGTATGTGACTACTGGTGCTCGGTATTTAAGTGTACAAGTGCCTTTAGGGCCACCGCCAACGCACTTATTATCGGTACAGGTTTGCGTTCCGTACCAAACTCACTTCGTTACTGAAGCCATGATATCATTCGACCTGGCCCGTATGATAAATTAAGATATTCCCTTGCAGACAGCAAAATTTTGACATAGAAAAGTTCAAAGAAGGAGCAAAATATTTAGTTGGTTACCACGATTTCACGACGTTTAAAAAGTTTGATAAACTGAAGCAACATAAACAAAATAGAAGAGAAATTAAGTCGTTTGAAGTGCGACCAGGCAAACCTTTGGTCACTAGCTACACCACTTCGCAGGAGAGCGTCTTCGATTATTGGGACATTGAAATTAAAGGCAGAGCTTTTGTACATAATCAGGTTTGTGACACACCTAAAACTAAAATCAACATTGTAAGAAAATATTGAAGTACTCAACTAATAAGTAGATCATCATCATCATCATCATCAACAGCCTTTTAGAGTCCACTGCTGGACATAGGCCTCTCTTAGCAAGGAGGTTTTGGCCTGCTATACCACACTGGCCAGATAGGTTGGAATAGGGTTTGTTTCAAGATCTGGATGTCGTAATAGCAGCTGTTCCCGGATCCCTCCTACGTTAGGCGCAGAGTGGCACACCGTGTGGTTTTAGTCGGTCTGATTCCGACACACCACCTCGCCGTAAACCCCGGTGGGGTGACGGCCCGAAGGGGTTTCCACACGTTAAAAAAAAAAAAGGGTTTGTTTCAAGTTTTCCTTCTCTTTGTAATGATGTTGTCTTGTATACTTTGTTTCTTAGTCGCTTCTTACGACACCTACGGGATGAATAGGATTGGTAACACTATGTATTCTTAATCTCTCACCACACGGACAGTATGATAAGTAGATGATAATCTTCAATATTATAATTATATAAGTATAATATTTTTATAAAATAATTATTTTAAAAAAATGTATCAGAGCGTCATGCACATAGTGAATTCTTATATACTGTATTTTTCATTTCTTAATTTATAGGATTAGGGGTCGAATGGGACGAATTTGAGACTTTTTAACCTACCCTTTTCAATAACAATTGCTGCTACGCCAACTACTAGTTTTATTTTAACTACAAAAAAGGATTAACTTACTAATTTAACTATATTATTTTTTATGTTTGTTCAACAGTTGCTCCGTAGTTCATTACTCCGTAGCTCGATGTGTCTTCGCTAGATGGCGCTATATTATGTCTTTGTGTGCGCTGTATGTGGAAGTTACCACAGTAGTATTTGGACATAGTAGCATAACAAACTTAAGGGGGTATTCTGGTCTAGAGACATAAATTTTAGGTCATTTTTGGAGTGTTGTAAAAAAAAAAGCAATCAACATTTTTACTATCCATTTTTTTATACATTATTTATTAACATTAGAAGAATACAAAAAAAAATTAAAAAGTCAAAAGAATCCAAAATTCCGTTAATTATCAGCTGATGAAGTGGGAAGTCTTAAAAATTTGGTGCGTGACCATACCCACGATTTTGACCCTCCTAGTAATCTGAAACCAAAAAAAAAAATAAGATTCTTAATCTATAATAATGTCGCAATGTCTGGAACTAAGGAAAAAATGGAAAAAAATTTTTTTACAAAATGGCGACTGCCTAAAAAAAAAAATTTTTTTGTACCACTTTTTTTAACTTTCTTCAATTTTTTAAAAATAGTAAAAATGAAAATTTGGGGATATGCGTAGTTCCGGACATAGACAAGTTTCTGAAGAAGACTCTTTTAAAATTTCAAGTAAATCGGTTCGGTAGAACCTGAGAAATCGTGGGTATCGTATTAAAAAAGACAGTTCTGAGAAAAACGCGTTTAAAGTTTCAAGTAAAATTTTTGCAGTCTAAGTCATAAAATTATATTTTAAACTTACATTTATTTAATCTGCCATTCCTGCTGTATACATTGGACCTTCCTCGACTTCGAAAAAACTATTTTCGGCATTTCTCTCTTCCAATCGAGCAGTTCTGGCCTTCTCCTTTGATGCGATGGATGTTCGTATCTCGGAGCAGTCAATCCGGGCGTTGTCTCGTTTGACGGCAAATACATGAGCTTCTGGACCAATTTTTACACCCATAATCGTCATCATTTTCAAAATCGGAATGAAGCCTTCATTAAAAATACACACAGCAATAAATGTGGCAATCTCAATGATCTCAGGTTAGAATTAGTTAGAAATCAAGTTAGAATTCAACTGTTAGCAGCTGGATGTAAGCAAATACTAAATATAAAAGACACAGGTCACCTAGGGTTATTGTATTACAATATATATATATATATTAGGGTGTCCCTTAAATTTCAAGTTCGATATTTTTTTACGCATACCTTCTTAAAAGTTTCGTAATAACCCTATATTGTCTAGAAAAAAATATTAGTTCGATATATAAACGATAACCCGTGCCGATTTGCTATTTAAACTTGTCGATACAAGTTGCTTAAGTACTGCCCAGTGACCTGTTACGACATGTTTTATTTGCCATTTCGTACGTGATTTTTGAGACTATTAGTGCTTCATTGTTTAGTGCGTAAACATGTCGGTGGAATTACGGCGTGATAAACAAAATATTTTTCTTATCGGATTGACTAGCTACCAAATAAATGGTGCAAAATTACCATCTAATCGACAAGTTCTCTCAGTCCTATTTTACAATATTCGTGAGGTTAAATTGACTGTTAGTGAAAGTGCAAATCTTGTGATTAGGGAGTGCATCATATATTGGGAAAAAGCAAGAATTCCAACAAGGGCATTTCCTAACTGCGTGAAGAAACTTATTGATTTATATCATGTTTGGAGAGAGTTGCAAAAAAATTGTAAGAAAACTCAGATTACGTTTAAGAGCCATGAGAACAATTTTATAATTAATCTTGATAATTTGTTTGATATTGCACATGCTGATGCTTTTGAGAGAATGAAAATAGAGGAAGATAAATTATTTTTAATGAAACAGAGAGAGCCAGGTCGACCGGGATGCTTAGGTGGTGTCGATAAAAAATTGGCGGAAAAAGAACAAAGATCTAGACAACGACGATTGGAAGAAGAGGGAAGGATTGTAAGACAAAGAGAATCACTAGCTGTTGCATCTACTTCCACCACAAATAACTTAGACAGTGTAGAAGATTCAGACGAAGAACAGATCTTGAATTCTGAACTCAGCTTGCCGGACGTTCCCTGCCATGAACAAAGTTCAAAAAGAGGTAGAAAGAATCTTATAACACCTAAACTAGTTGCAGCTTTAGATCGATGCCAGTTAAGCATTAGAGATACCGTTTACATTCTTAATGCGGTGGTAGAAGCGCTTGGTCTGAGCAGCGATGATTTCTGTATTAACAAATCCTCGATTCAGCGAATTCGTACTGAAACTAGAAAATCAAGGGCAGAAGCAATAAAATCTAACTTCCAAAACAATGTACCCGACATAGTCACAGTCCATTGGGATGGAAAACTATTACCGGGGTTGGATGTACGGAGTTCAAAAGAAGAACGCTTGCCAGTTATAGCTTCATTTGACGATAGAGAGCAGCTTCTTGCAGTGCCGAAACTAGAAAGTTCTTCTGGAAAACATCAAGCGAAGGCTGTATCAGCAGCTGTCTTTGACTGGAACCTTTATGATAAAGTGCAAATAATGTGCTGCGACACAACAGCTTCCAATATGGGCCGTTTCAATGGAGCTTGTGCTATTTTGGAGCAAATTTTAGGAAGAGAATTGTTGCTTTTCGCCTGTCGTCATCATGTTTATGAATTGGTCCTAAAAGCTGTCTTTGAAACCAAGATTAAGCAAATTACTAGTAGCCCAGATATTCCGATGTTCAAAAAGTTCCAAGAAAATTGGAAAAACCATTGATTGTACTAAAATTGAACCATCTCTTAATTTCGTAAAAGCACAGGTTGCCGAGACAGACATTCAAGCGTTGTTACTATTTTATAAGGCAGAATTAGATAAAGGTTTTGTAAGAGATGATTACCGTGAATTGGTCGAACTGTGCGTAATATTTTTAGGAGGAGACACAGAGGAAAAATTAAAACTAAGGCCCCCCGGAGCTATACATCAGGCACGCTGGATGGCGAGAGCGATCTATTCTTTAAAAATATGTTTACTTCAGTCACAATGCAGAGTAACTGCGAAGGACAAAAAGGCTCTACAAGATGTTTGCTTATTTCTCGTAATATTGTATGTTAAACCTTGGCTCGAATGTACAGTGGCGACCAAAGCACCTAATCAAGATTTGCGCTTCTTGAAGATGTTAAAAGAGTATGAAAAAGTTGACGCAACAATTTCTAAAGCTTCTATAAGCAAGTTCAGCTATCACTTGTGGTATTTATGTAAAGAGACAGTCATTCTATCACTATTTGATGATGAAGTTGACAACCAAACTAAGAAGAAGATGATTGCCAACTTCAACAGGGACAAAATCTCGGATTTTAGCAAACGCTATGACCCGTCAAAGGAAGAACTGACTCAAAAGCTGTTTGGTAAGTTAAAAAGACTTTTTGTTGGATTTCAATTTCAATGTCCAATACTTATTTATTTATTTTCAAAATTGTTGTTGATTTTTATTTGTTATTTAACTTATTTTTCTTTTTTTTGGACAAAGCACTGGATGATTTCGTATCGGAAAAGAGCAAACAATTTTTATCACGACTGCAGATCGACGACAGTTTTCTAAAGGAAGATGTATCTTCTTGGAATAACAATGCTGCTTTTCTGGAGGCTAAAAGAAGAATAAGTAATTTGAGAGTTGTAAATGATACTGCTGAAAGGGCTGTTAAATTAATGCAAGATTTTAACGGACTTATCACGGCTGAAGAAGAACAAAAACAGTTCTTGCTGCGCTGTGTCCAGGAACATCTAAAATTGTATCCAGACTGTAAAAAAACTACTCTAAAAAGAAGTTACCCTGAATGATTCTTATTTCTTTATGTTTTTAATTTAAGATTAATGTTCATCTAATTTATTATTTAATTTTATTCACTTAATTCATTGCATTTATAGTGAAATTATAGCAGACTGAAATTTTAGGACAAAACACGTTTTTTACTAAACTTTGAAGCTCGGTCGGCACTGGTTGCAATTATGCTAGATTGATAAAATTTTATATTTAAGTATCTTATAGCATTAGTAAAAATTATAGAGGGTATGCATTTCGAAATTCGAAAAAAAATTTTTTTTTGTCATATAAGGGACACCCTAATATATATACAACGGAACAAAAGGTTTTACTGAGAAATATGGATTCAGGTAGACGGAGAATCCATTATGTCTTATGTTCGATGAGTTGCAGCTCAACCGGTTAGTATGCCAACTCAGCAAAGTACCTATATCTCCGAAAATAATTTGAATTTTGAAAACTCCTCTCGTAGACATATTCTTAAATAGTTAAACATTGAAAATATGAAAAAAAAAAATCGATTTTTTCTTATTTCTAGACCAGAATACCCCCTTAAAGTAAAAATCACAGTTAAATAGGCTTTTTTAGTTCACAAGTAATCGTAGTAACAGTTGACATACTAATTCGATCTTATAGAGCGCCGAAACCTTTAATGTGAAATAACGAACCGCCCTTACTACGGAACCCTACATTGGTTGTGGTAGAACACGCACTTGGTCCGGTTTTATTTTAAAGTTTATTGTCTAAACTGTAAAATGAAATTTCAGATACGACGTATGGTCGGCGCCCTCAACAGCGTTGCCATAGGCAAGCTGCCTCCCGAAGAAATAAAAGTGATGCTTCAAGTACCTTCGAAGCACTCCTGGTACAGTTTCATACAAACTGGACCACCAGACGGACTGTACTTGTGTAACGTGGAGTATAACCCCCAGGATCTTGTCTACAGTGCTGAGAAGAACGAAGAGAAGAAGATAAGAGAAGATAGTGACAGTGATAGTGATATGGAATGAGAAGTGAGATAGAGAAATTAGTGATTTTGTTTATGTTGAAGTACTAATTGTTCGTTAGTAAAAAGTAAAAAATCCATACAATGAAATTGTTTTTAGATATAGTATTATAGCTTAAGAATAAATAGAACAGTCTTTATTCAAAAGTATATTGTCTATGGTGTGTAAGTGTGAGAGTGTGTGTAAATTTCATATAACAATTAATATTCTAGTCTAATAATAAGTTCAGTAAAAAATAATAAATTCGAATTCTTATCGTGAATTCGTACATTTGCCGTTCAAGATGAGCTTTCTCAGTGAGCTGAAGAAACAAAAATCAAAGTTAAAAGAAACTGAAACAGTAGTGACTAAAGTTGATGGCCAAAGATATTCAGAGAAAAAACGTAATATAACCGCAATTTACCCCAATACTTACGGTTTTGTAGTGGATACAAAACCTGACAATACACCGGCATTGATTACCGACTATCTGTACATAGGATCTCAAGATTGTACAGCTGCGAACGTCATAGACAAACACAATATAAGACGTGTGCTTAGCTTAGGAATACATGTTGATGTGACAGTAGACAATAAGTTTATAAACTGCCTAGATTTACCAGAAACTAATATCAAAGATACGCTATATGATAGTTTGACTTACATTCGCAAGGCGGTGGATTCTAAAGAGAATATTCTAGTACACTGCAACGCGGGTGTGTCCCGTACGTCTATGGTCACTATAGCATACCTAATGCACTATGAAAAAATGGAGTTTGAAGATGCTTATGCGTTGGTTAAGAGCAAAAGACCTGCTATACAACCAAATGATGGGTTTAAAAAACAGTTGATGGTCATGACGCCAGGAAGAGTGATATAAATGGAGGTTTTATAAGGAACTGTACCTTGAATTCCTTTTTATAAAGACTGATGTATGTGTGATTGAAACGAGGGTAGTTCAAGAATTCGACTAACTCTGGTGATGGCCAGAGAAACAGTTACACGATACGACTATATTAGTTTGTAGGATTTAAAGTAGCTGATCTTCTGGTTAATCTAATTATGATTGGTGGCAAATTTTGTCTCTTCCATCTTTCGGAGGGTTAACTAACACACCTCGAAAGACGGGTGATGTTAGGCAAAATCCGAGCGTGCATTGCACTATCACCGCAAAGACTGCACTATGATTACAGTCATCACAGTGTGGTAGCTCGAATATAGTAGATTGTCTTAAAATAAAGAGTTAACTGGCTCAGTGAGGTCACGTAATATCACTTTTACCCGCGACGATAAGGACCTCATAAATCTTTGCGTATTGTTCAAAGCTCGACGAATTTGTAAATAGGATGTTTCATGCCGTATAAGACCATAATGTATTTAGACGACTATAGACATGAAACTTTAATCAACAAATGTCTTTCAGAACTGTTTTATACAGGGTGGGCCAAGAATTCGTTAACATTTCAATATAACATCCCGCGCAAACATGTTACGGGAGTTCTTGGGACCGATGCTACTGACATTTACTGGCTACAACCGTAACACATAGTTTCAACAAGATGGAGCCACTTGTCACATATCCAATGAGTTCCTGCCGGTGGTTAAAGACATGTTTCCGGAAAAGCTGACTTCCAGACGAGGTGACATTCCATGGCCACCCAGAAGTCCAAATCTATCCACAGCAGACTTCTTTTTATGGGGTTATTTGAAGAATCGTGTCTACATCAATAAACCAAGCACACTACGTCATTTAATAGAAAAAATCAGCGAAGAGATGCGGCGATCTTGCGGTCTCTTTGCCGAGGAGTATTCGAAAATTTCAGTGCTCGCTTAAAAGAGTGCAAACGTCGAAACGGAGGTTATTTAGGCTATGTCATTTTCGAAAAATAAATTCCAATTAATTAGTTTTCTTGTAAATAAACAATTTTTATAATATATCAAATGGTTTTTTTATAAGATTTTTCAAATGTCACATTCATATACAAAGATATGCAAAACTAACACTAAATGTTAGCAATACATAAGAGAACATCACGTCCCAATCGGTTAAGCCACTGCTGAGATTTGCGCACACAAACGCATAAACTAACAAAAATGGGAAAAAAGGTAGTTTTGAGTGCTAATTCTGAAGACCCCTTCATTCGTATTTCTTAGATATCTTTAATGTGAAGATATTTCGTAAAATCCGGTAACAATTATTATTAGATTATATTAATTATCGATAGATTAAATGAATTGCGGTAGGAATTATATAAAATACTTATAATTTTATTTTATTTCTTTCTTTTTTCTTCAAAAGACAACGTCCGCACTAGTAATAAATCCTGTGTCGCGGAGTATTTTACAAACATACGTTAAACGGACACTAAAAACACCAAGACTTAGAACAACAATTTGTGGACCACATAATGCGTTGTTCCATGTGGGGTTTGACCCACAACACTCAGCGCAGTAGAGAGCGGCATGGCGACCACTTAAACCACTTTTTTTTTATCGTGTGGAAACCCCCTCGGGCCGTCACCCCACCGGGGCTTACGGCGGGATGGTGTGTCGAAATCGGACCGACTAAAACCACATGGTGTGCCACTCTGCGCCTGATATAGGAGGGATCCGGGAACAGCTGCTATTACGACATCCAGATCCCTCCTA
This sequence comes from Hypercompe scribonia, assembly GCA_949316085.1. Lineage (NCBI taxonomy): Eukaryota > Metazoa > Arthropoda > Insecta > Lepidoptera > Erebidae > Hypercompe > Hypercompe scribonia. The sequence continues at coordinate 3,246,006 of OX438972.1, read as the reverse complement.
GCGCCTGCCCGCTACCTCGGTAACCATCTGCGGATAAACTCTCTATTTCAGGCGACGTATGGCACACGCAGACTTAGCCTCCTCGCGGCTGGCCATTGTAGCGGATGGAGGGGATAACCCGTCCTGTCCACCCGCGGCCACACTCAAAGCGGCATGAGGTGCTGGTACGCGCGCCTCCACCACCCGGTTCGCCGGCGGCGAATTGGGTCCGAGTGGAGGTCGTCCTCCCGGGCTCTCTCTGCCGCCTCCTTCCGCGAAATTACGTCTTTGCAGAAGGTTGCGACCGCGGTAATACAACTGTCGCTACCGACCATGGAGCGTATAATGGCCGGTAGCGAGAGATCTCCTCCAATAACTGCAGTGAGGACCCCACGCTGCACCACCCAGGCGGAACAAATCGCTAGCGTGTGCTGAGCCGAGTCCTCACTGCAATTGCAGTGGTGACAGGTGGGACTCAGTTCCCTCCTGGCCACCGAGTGCAGATACTTACCGAAACAACCATGCCCGGAAAGAATCTGCGTCAGTCGGAAGGAAAGGGTCCCGTACTGTCGCCCTGATCCCGCCCGGCAGATGAAGTATCTGGGCCTGAACCGGTACGAGGACCGAATTGACTACAATGTAGGCGACAGAGGGTGGACCATGACGGGGCCCATGGAACAAAAGGGCCTCCGTCTTGTCCAGAGCCACCCGCAAACCCAGTGCCTCAGTACGCCCGACCACCAGAGAGACACCCGGGGTGGCCAGGCGTGCCGCCTCTTGAAAGTGCATCCCCGGGGTTGTAACCAGTGTGTCATCTGCGTAACAAATTACGCTCAGCCCGGGGGGAAGACGACCTCGAAGGGTCCAGTCATATCCCATGTTCCACAGAAGTGGTCCGATGGCAGACCCCTGTGGAACACCACACGACATGAGCCGCACCACTTAAACCACTAAGCCAACCGTGCAGCTATAGTCACGTTTGCGAACTGTCACCCACGATGCAAACTTTACATTTGCTTTCTGCTGTCATCACTCTTACTAATGCAGTGGATGTCACTAGGACTAAAAGTAAGGCAGCAAACTACGCAAGACAAAAACACTATAAATCGACAAAAAATATGAAACAAACCATTTAGCACCTTGTTTCATCAGCGTGGCAGATCAAAACTTCGTTTCTAAGGAGAGGTCTATTTCTAGCAGTGGACTGTCAAAGGTTGATGGTGATGACGATTAATGACACTTACAATTTATTCTCCGATTATATTATTACCCAGTTATTTCTATGACAAAATGTCTTGTCATCTAGCGATATCTATGACTACTGCGACGAATCCCTCTGTATTAACAGATATTTGCTATGCAATAATATATCCGCTCGAATATAAGTAAAAAGTGTAGGATAATATAAATCTGTTGATACCGAGTATACAAATTTGTTATGATTAGTTTTGAATATTTTCCTGTTAAACAAGATTACTATTCACACATTTATATATCAAGCCTACAAGTGTGCAGCTACTCAACATATATATAACATTGCTGGCCAAAATATCTTCACAATCACACGTCGATGAACCCTACTGTTGAATACATGTGCTAAGTTAATATCGAAAAAATGTGTTCTAAAGTTTTGTTTGTGGTACTTACTCTATATTTTGTAGCGAACTTTTCAAGTAAGTTTATTAATAAACACTTCTATACTTCTGATAGATATAATTTTATTTAGATATAGATTTCTATGGAATATAAGTTGTGAGCTTAAAGTTCGAAATACAAATAGCTATCAAACGGTTTAAATATGCTATAAGACAACGTAAAGTGTGATCAAACGCTTTTATCAACATTATGGTTGGGTACTGAGCATCTAACCACCATTTGTGACTAAAGTTACTGTGTTATGCTCAATTCAGAGAGACAGTTTTATATCTATAGCTACTTATGTTATAAAACTGAAGAGTTTGTTTGTTTGAACGCTCTAATCTTAGAAAGTACAGATCCGATTTCAAAAATTCTTTCGGTGTTAGCCCAATTATTGAGAAAGGTTATAGACTATAATGCCATCACACTACGACAGAGGGAGCCGAGTATCAATGAAAATGTTGCATAATAAAGAGAGGGAATATTATTTCCATTGTGTACACTGCGTAAAGGCTTAAAGTTTTATAAAGTTTTGTGTCAAGAAGTTCCCTGTTAAAACTTCTTAAAAAATGTCTATAGTTAAAGTTTTGGCTTACTATAACGCTTTTTTTTTGCTCACGTGTAAAATCTCGCTACGGGCAATAGGAGACGCGATGAAGTCGCACGGGTCAGCTAATTTTTAATAATATAATGTATAAATAAATTTAGTGCTTAAAAAGATGTTAACTGAAGAATAAAATTAAATACTCGGTAGGTTAAATCCTTTTTAATTTTTTTAAAACAATAAAGATGGTGGTCTTGACCATTGCTGTCGTAAATACTTTATGGGTTTGTTAGGTCTATATAGGTAAATAAATATTTAGTTGGTTAGTGAACGCTTTGAAAATAGAAATAGATATTATAGAAAGGAAAAAAATGTTAAACTAGCGTCATCACACATGACCTGATCGAAAATTCGTAAGACGGAGGGAGTGTAGAAGTGTGGAGTAGGAGAGAAATTATCTCCTCTTTCTACTGCGCGGCGAAAATATATGCTTGTGCCTGCTGTCCCGTTTAGGCTACGCAGAAAAGAATATTGTATTTTACCACATAAATGATAGTACTTTTATACAGATATTTAAAGCAATTCGTGCAAAATTATTCCCTAATCATTCCAAAATATCAAAAATGTACAACGTTAACATTCAAGTTTTCACTTCTGCTGGCACTCCCGGAATGCAACCCGTTATTTTTTTGTATCCATGTAGAATTTGCTGAATTAATTATAATGTACCCATAATATGCCACAGCAAAATGTGGCAGGGTAACACTAGTCGCATACATACAAACGTAATTGCTTCTAGGTATTATCGAATCAGTTTTCTGTATCGTTCTTTTCAAATTTAACATATAATAGCTTAATATGCAAACATGACTTTGGCACTTTTACTATGAGTATATCGTTTATGAGAAAGATGACAGTCGATGTCATTTTGAAATACAGTAATATCCGTATTAAGCATGTTAATTGACAGGTACTATTTAAAATGAACTCAATTTAATTTTATCTAATAGCTTATAAGTTTTGTTTAAGTGTTTTTACGTTATACCTAGTTTCTATTCGTAGATTTCTTAATGGTATACTGGAATGCTGTAAGTTTCCCAAATGTTAAAAAATAAATAAAATAAATAAGCATGTTACTTTATTATACACACCTGTTACATTGTTACATCATTATTTCATACGTATATAAAATAATGTTAATCTATCTTGTGAATGTGGAGAATTCGGGGTTTTGATTTAGCAATATTCCTCTTTTGCCTTGCAGTTTTTTTTTTATATTTTTCTTTTGTAGATAGCCAAAGAGATAAAAAGTTCTTCCGAAAAGATTACCACTATATAGAATCGACAAAAAGTTTCTATAAGATTCACACTTTGCATAAAACATGGAGGGATGCAAGAAGGACGTGCGCTCTGGAAAACGCAAAACTATTCTACCCTTACGACAAAAAGGAAGCGGATGCAGTGGTGGTGTTATGGAACGAAACACACCCCTTTAAAGAAGTGTACGTTGGGATCTCAGATTTGGTCGCTAAAGGAGTTTACGAAACCATTGACGGTAAGTAATGTGGTCTTTTGTAAGGAGGCTACTAGAGGTTTTTAAATTCTGATAATGAGTTTTATATCAGACCAAAAGTCTTTATCGGGTCCTTGGTCTATACTTACTCGTATAAAGCTGGAATGGTTTAAGTGTCACGTAGCCAGAACACCAGTAAAGGGAAGAGGTGTATGAGTTACATAGTATGTGAAGCTGCTGTCACAAACCCATAGCCACAAAAGTACTGTTTTCTATTAATATTTGATGACAGATAATATGTTCAAAAGCATCTAAAATGCTACGATTTTTTTTATGATACAAAAATTTACGGATCTAGGAACCTAGAAATTACGTAAAGAATTGAGGTTGATTGTAACACTTTCTGAGTTTTCCTTAAGCGATTGTAATTACGAGCAGAAGGCTACACAATAAATGTGGAGGATCCTCAGTTGATGGACTGTTCTAAGAACAACACGACAAAAAGTTTGCAAAAAACGTTTGACTGTTTGGTATTTTAATATTCTGTAAAATTAATTTCCTCATATAGAGTGCTAATGTTTGGAATTTTTTATAAATACGATATCATTTTTAATTGTAATACAATACGAACACTTGAGATCGCTGACTTGGTCTAAGTAACATGGTTGGTATAGCGGCTTAGTTTTTATGGATAAGTACCTACTCGTTTTCTGCTACAGGAAAACCTTAACGAGAGTATATGTATAATGTCATATGTTTGACAATCTTGTTTTTAAAGCCTGTCATCTAAAGCTTATGATTATTTAAAGTCATTTATATTATAATAGGCAATAAGTATGCTTAGTTACACGGGTAACTTCTTGCCTAAATAGTTTAGGAACACTTGAAATGTCATCAGCGGATTTTTCTTTTGCGTAGTAAATTATTGAGTACGTAGGTACTTATGAAAAGTTAAACTATAAAAGTTGAATGTATGTAAATATTTTTATTTGTTCTTTTTTTATAAAATGACAAATAATACAGTAAAAACATTGTTTAGAACTTGTGTTAATCTATGTGCGCTCATGAAATAATTGCCTAAGAGTACTTTTAGAAAGTATCACCAATGTCATTCATTCTTCGTTATACTCCATTTGTTCAGGTATTTAACTATTGGTAAACAAATAACATGGCGGCGTTCAGGGATTTTCAGCCTTGCGTTACAATGATATTTTTATGAATATAGACAACATAAAACTACATTTTGCGTAGGTAATCATTTAATTATTGAGATTATTTAGAATGAAAATTAAAACTACGAAGAAATATATTGACATTCCTGTGATAAAACATATATTTAACTCATACAAGAAATTGTGTTTTGCTATGCACATACATACTCTGTAACCCGACTGTATACTTGTGGTTTAAGCGGTCCTCATGCCGCTTTCTACTGCGCTGGGTGTTGTGGGTTCAAATCTACAAATTGTTGTTCTAAGTTTGGGTGTTCTCTGTGCCTGTTTCATATATGTTTGTAGTCTCCATGAGACACAGGATTGATTACTAACGCGGGAGCTACCTTAAAAAATGTATACATTCAAGTTTACTTTGAATCAGATGAACAATCATCAATAAGATATCTTATCTTATATTATATATTATTATATATCTGATATTATATCTAAATACAAAATCAACAGAATTAACCGCAAAGAAACACAAGAATAAAACGAAACACATTTGAACGTGATCCAAGGAGAAGTGTACCCTCACAAATGAAAAAAAAAATAGTTAGGTAACACATAAAAAATATGTCGGAATTGGAAACCTCTTTTTTGAAGTCGTTTAAAAATCTACTTGCAGGTGTTCATATAGATGATGTATATCACGCTTGGAGTCCAGTTGAACCGAACAATTACTACGGCTACGGAGACTGTATGATCTTCAGAAAAGACGGCACTTACGATGACACTGCTTGCTCCAGGCGATTACCCTTTATATGCAAGAAGAGCCTCGTGACGTTGGAGTGGAACAAGGAATGTAATATGCCTAATTTAGGTAAATAAATAAAAACAATATTATCTCAAAGTCAAAGAGTAATGAGCGCATGGTTCAACTGATGGTAAGCGATTACCGCCGCTCATGGACTCCTACAGTTCAACGAGTGCATTGCCACGGGCAAGTGTATTGTGTGTGTGTGTTTGCATTCCGTCGATATGTTTAGATATGATCCGTGCCCTGATGGATTAAGATGGTGTCGTAAGAACTGACTAAGGGGCAAACTATGCAGGACAATAGCATTGCAAAGAGAATTAAAGCTTGATATAAATCCTTTTTTTTTTTTTTTTTTTTAACGTGTGGAAACCCCCTCGGGCCGTCACCCCACCGGGGTTTACGGCGGGGTGGTGTGTCGGAATCGGACCGACTAAAACCACACGGTGTGCCACTCTGCGCCTGACATAGGAGGGACCGGGAACAGCTGTTATTACGAAATCCAGATCCCTCCTAGCGCCTGCCCGCTCACACGGGCGCATCTGCGGATAAAACTCTCCTTTTAGGCGACGTACAGCACACGCGTACGTCACCTCCTCGCGGCTAGCCACTATAGCGGATGGAGGGGAAAACCCGTCCCGTCCATCCGCGGCCACACTCAAGGCGGCATGAGACGCTGGTACGCGCGTCTCCGCCGCCCGGTACGCCGGCGGCAAATTGGGTCCGAGTGGAGGTCGTCCTCCCGGGCCTTCTCCGCCGTCTCCTTCCGCGAAATTACGTCTTCGCAGAAGGTTGCGACCGCGGTAAAACAACTGTCGCTACCGACCATGGAGCGTATGACGGCCGGTAGCGAGAGATCTCCTCCAATAACTGCAGTAAGGACCCCACGCTGCGCCGCCCAAGCGGAACAAACCGCCAGCGTGTGCTGAGCCGAGTCCTCACTGCAGTCGCAGTGGTGACAGGCGGGACTCAACTCCCTCCTGGCGACCGAGTGCAGATACCTCCCGAAGCAACCGTGCCCGGAAAGGACCTGCGTCAGTCGGAAGGAAAGGGTCCCGTGCTGTCGCCCTGCCCACTCGGCGATGACCGGCTGGAGAGCCTCCACGGCGGCAAAGCCAGCACGTGGAGTCTCCAGCCGGGACGACCAACGAGCCATCGTGGCTAGACGAGCGGCCTCTCGCCACTCGCGTATCTCTTCGGACGGGGGCCGTATGCCGCTACCCGCCCGGAAGTCAGCCGTTCGCTGATAAACTTCGGCGAGCACTTCCGCCTCCAAATCCCACGGGGGTGTTCCTGCCAAGGCGCACGCTGCCTCCGTCGATACGGTGCGGTAGCCACGTATGGCTCTAACCGCCAATATCCTCTGAGGGCGCCAGAGACAAGGCCTATTCTGGGCGGTCAGAGCCGCTGCCCATACTGGCGCACCATACAGCGCCATTGACCGGACAACCCCCGTGTATAGCCGTCTCGTCGCGACGCTGGCTCCACCCAAATTAGGCAAAAGTCGCCCAAGGGCAGAAGCAGCGCCGATCAGCTTTGGAGAAAGCTGCCGGAAGTGCTCGTCGAAAAGCCACCTGCCGTCAAGGATCAGGCCCAGATACTTCATCTGGGCCTGAACCGGTACGAGGACCGAATTGACTACGATGGAGGCGCTGGAAGGTGGACCACGACGGGGCCCATGGAACAAAAGGGCCTCCGTCTTGTCCAGGGCCACCCACAAACCCAGCGCCTCAATACACCCGACCACCAGAGAAACTCCCGTGGTGGCCAGGCGTGCCGCCTCTTGAAAGTTCACTCCCCGGGCCGTGACCAATGTGTCATCGGCGTAACAAATTACGCCCAGCCCGGGGGGGAGGCGACCTCGAAGGGCCCAGTCGTACCCCACATTCCACAGGAGTGGTCCTAGGACAGACCCCTGCGGAACACCGCACGACATGAGCCGTCGCCTCAGAACACCGCTTCGGTCCTCGTACATGACAGTACGCTCCTGTAGATAGTCTGCCACAAGCCGCCTCAGGTACTCTGGCACCCCGTGGTAGTGGAGGGCTTCCCTGATGCAGCTAAATAGCAGACTATTAAATGCGTTGGCTATGTCCAATGACACCGCCAACAGCACGCCGCCACAGCCCACCGCCTCTTCGGTAACGGTCCTCAGGCGCAACACAGCATCGACTGTCGAACGCCCCGCTCGAAAACCGAATTGGGCGTCCGACAGATTGGGGCCCGCCTCGCGGAGGTGCCGGACGATGCGGGCAGAGAGTATCCTCTCAAACAGTTTACCCGCCTCGTCCAGCAACACGATGGGCCTATAGGCCGCTACTGATTCGGCTGGCCGTCCCGGCTTCCTTAATAGGACCAGCTTCCCGCTTTTCCAGCACTCAGGGAAGCGTCCGGACGCCAAGCTGGCGTTCAGGACCTCCCTGAGGCGATCCGACATGTGTTCGAGGGTTCGTGCCAATACTCGGGCAGGTATCCCATCTGGCCCAGGGGCGGTGTTCTTAGAGCGAATCCGTAGAATAACCGCCCCTATCTCCGATTCTCCAACGGGCGGAACATTGTCTTCGTGTCCCCCGCCGTCTCCGACCATGAAGGCCATCGATGGGAGTGTGTGCTCCACCCGCTGCGGGAAAAGGCCCTCGACCGCTTCCTGCAGGAAGCTGGGCTGGAGTGTCTCTGTAAAGGGGAGGCCCGACGTGCGGAGCTTTTGTCGCACCGCACGATAAGGGCGACCCCAGGGGTCACGATCGAGACCCTCCAGCATCTCCTTTCTCTTAATTTCTTTGGCGCGGCTGATGGCCAGCTTCAGAGTTTTCCGCGCCTCTCGGTACTCCTCATGAAGCTGGTCCTCCCTGCCTTCTTCGCGGTGTCGCCGCCGTCTACGAGTGTAGAACCTCCGGGCACAAGTACAGGCCGCGCGGAGGTCCGCCAACTCCTGGGACCACCAGTAAACCTCCTTCCGTGGAGGCCGACAACCTCGGATGCGGGGCATGGCCGCATCGCAGATTTGCGTAATTACATCGCGAAAGCGACCAGCCCCCATATTGACCTCCTCGGTCGGAGCCTGCGGAGACAGCCAAGAGTGAATGATGCCTGCCTCCTCTAGTAGGTCCCTGTTCAATTTAGCTACAGCCCACCGCGGAAAGCGAGAAGGACGCCGCGCCATGTGACCCCTTCTGGGGTCCTGGACCGGGAGAGCTCAAATCGGATATAGAGATGGTCCGAGAGCGTCTCAACCTCTCGGACCATCTCTATATCCGATCTCTCTCCAGGACACGCCAGTTCCTTACTCGTGCGGCGAGGGCAGGGGTAGCGAACGAAAGGTCCACTATCGACCCTCCCTGCTGTCGCACGCACGTGTTGGTGGAGCCCCTGTTTAGTAACCAGAGGCCCACCGAGGCCACCCACTCCTCTACGGCTTCGCCCCTAGCGTCCGTCCTGGGCGAACCCCACACAATGGACTTTGCGTTGAAGTCCCCCAGCACTAAGACGTGCCCAGACGTTAGACGCCGCATCGAGGTTTCCAAGTTGTTAAGGAAAACCTCGAAGTCGCTCAAACTCCGGTTGGGGGAGAAGTAAACACCATACACGGTGATTCCCCCCCACTCGGCAGCAACATATCCAGTGCCCTTGTCTCTTAGCGACAAGGGCGGGGAATGAGCCGCCGTGGAGCCGACGACTGCCACGGAACCGTTCCGGTCACCCAACCAGTTTGGACGAGGAGGAACGTAATAGGGTTCCGCGGCTACGGCAACACCGATCGACCACTGTGCCATGGTTTGCAGGAAAAGGTCCTGCGCCGCGGCACAGTGGTTCAGGTTCGTCTGGACCAAGAGGTTGGAGACTTGGGCCATTACTCGACCGTCTCTACAACCTCCTCCAAAGGCGACGATGCCGGCGTGCGGACAACATCGGGGGCAGCCTGGGCCGACTGGCTAGCCCCCGACGCTTGTCGAGAATTGCGGGGAGGTTTGCAACCCCCCTGCCCAATCTGGTGATTGGCGGGCTTGTTACCCGCCGCACACGCGGGGCAGTGAGGGGCGGCAGAACAATCTGCCGCCTTGTGCCCCGGTCGACCGTAACGGAAACATAGTCCGCTGCAATCAATGCAACTTACACACTTGGCGCGTGTGTGCCCCGATGCCAGACATTTGTAACATCTCATCGGTCTCGCCGCCAGGATTGTGATCCTAGCGCTCACGAAACCGACGAGAAGTCTGCCAGCGTCGCCCAAAATTTTGGCCGACGCTACGGGACAGCTCACCCACACTGCGCCAAGTCCTCCTGGACCGGGGCGGATGGTGCCGACTCTAATGTTGTCCGCGTTGCATCCCGTCTTCTCTCTTATTGCAACGTGGACATCTTCGGCCGTTATCGAGTCGTCCAGGCCCGAAACGCGCAGCTCCGCGCACTTGGTAGGCCTGGCGATCTTTACACCATCCGTGGCCTCAAATATACCCCGCAGCTTATCGGCAAACGTGTCCGCACTCTTTGCGCCTTCGGCACCAGGGAACTCGAGGACTCGAGCTCCTGTCTGGGCGAGGCGCATTCTGACTCCTACTGTCCCAAAATTATTCATGGCGAGACTGTCCCGGGCCCTCTTGAAAACAGCAGCATAGGACAGCCCCCCATTAGCCGCCTCCGGCGATACTGTAATTACTACAGCCGCAGTTTTAGGCGGCTGTAGTTTCCGTGGCTTCGTCTTCTTAACCACTACCACCGGTGGCGACTGCGGAGTCGATGCTGCGTCCTTGGCAGCCCTCCTATCGCGCTTTCGGGACTTTTTAGTCTCCCCGACTACCTTCCATCCATCGGTGGACGGGGCAGACGCGGAGGGGTCAGATGCAGGTGTGGGAGTGGGAAGCGGCGGGAACTCTGCCCTCGTTTTTGCGGCGATCTTAGGGCGGGTTTCAGATGCAGCTATTTTCGCTACAGCCTTCTTTGTTGCCGCTTTTATTGCTCGACCTGATTTCGAGGTGGACGCAAGTGTTGCCGCCGCATATGACACTCGACCATCTGCAACGGGAAGTGGAGCCGGCTGCGACTTAGTCTTCGTCCTATCCGCTGCTAGTGATGGGCGAACTACGGGGGCCGGAGGCAGCCTCGCCTCCAGTCCCGCGAGACGTCCGTCCAACATATGTCCCACTGCGTCAAGTATTTGGCGCAGGTGGGCATCAGAGACGTCATCAGGACCGTGATTAGGCGCCAACAGTTCTGAAACTGGGCCCCGCCGCTCAGGGTGTTCCGTTTGTGCTCTAAAATGTGCAAACTGACTGCTGAGCTCAGCCACCTGTCCCGTCAGGCGGTCGTTAGCCGCCTGAAGGCGAGCCACATCACCAATGAGAGTTGTGACAACCTCTGCGATAGCGGAGGAGGAGTCCTTAAGGGCCCTAACGAATGGGCCCTTCAAGTTTGTAGATTTTGTGGCCACTTTGTTGATAATGGCCACAGCTACGTTCGCCCTCTCCTGCAGGGACACCGGGCCCTGGGCTTCAGAACCCTCCACCGTTGGTTCCCGAATTTTTTGGAGCAGATCTGCGATCTCCTCCTCCACTACACATTCACCCTCCACCCTGACTCTCCTATAGGCTGCCGCCTTAGAGAAAAGGGAGCCTGGGGGAACTGAGACTGGAGTGCGTGACCTTCCTCTGCGGCTAGTAGCCACTTTGGTCGGCATCCACTCCTGAGAATTTTCACCTTCTTCGTCTGTGGAGCGTCCGCGTTTCCGATTATCGCGGATTTCTACCTCCATTAGCTCCAATGCTTCAGTTGTTGCACTGGAGTCACCTCTGTCTGTCGGAACGGTGGATTTCGAACGTAACCGATTCGATCTCCTCAGGTTTCCGGAAACCAGACTAACTTCAGTGAGCCCCAATGAGATCGGCGTCTCACGTTCTTTTGCCATTTCGTTCCCCTTCTTATTCTTCTCCTTTTTCTTCTCCATCTCCTTCTTTTCTTCGTTTCTTTTATTATAAGTTGTAGATGTATCCATAATTGTTCCCACGCGTGTGGGGAGAACTAAAGGTCGACCCGGGCAGAGATCCCCCAATACCCGGGCAAGCGTAAATTTGTGCCCAACCGAGGGATCCGCAGGTGCCTCGGCTGGGGGTGCGCTTGCGACTGAACTACCCATCAGCCATGCATCCCCTGGTCACGCACCAGAACACGGGATTCGGAGTAATTTTTTATAGAGGTTTTCTTCCTCGCAGTCTGGGTGGCTAAGCCAAGACCCTCATTCCCGATCGGAGTCGCGAGGCATAACCACGACACTCTTTTCGGGACTACGATATGCCGACGGCGGCAGGGAGACAGCGTCTCCTGATGCCTGCTCGGTGGTAGTGTGAGTACACACTGAGCCCGTCCTTCTTTTCCACCGCTGAAAGCGGAGGAACTCCGACCCTAGAAAAGGTCCCATCATCGTGATTTTTTACCGAGGTTTTCCTCCTCATTGCTCCGAAGAGCGAAGAACCAACAGAGGATCCAACAGAAACGCCCGCTCTGTTGGACCAAGTTTCGGCCGAATTGCCGAAAAAAAAAAAATGGCTTCCTCTTCGTGCTAAAATATTAGCCGTTGGCAGTGATGAACACCACCACCGCCAACGTTTCCAGGGTGCACCACGTGGAGGTTTTCTAGCACAGCACCCCTTGATATAAACCCTATTCCAACCCGTCTGGCCAGCGTGCTACACTAGGCTAAAACCTCCTTTCTAAAGAGAGGCCTCTGTCCAGCAGTGGACTGTTAAATGATGCTGATAATGATTTAGGATAACGTTATCTACCTTTGTACTGATAAAAAATTATATTAAGGTGAATGAAATAGTTACAAAGAGTTAATATTAAAGTTTGATGATGTAATGATATAAATACAGAACAATTGTTCAATCCAATTTTCTTCTTTCTTAGATTACAAATTAAATGAAAAACTAGGTCGCTGTTATAAGTTCCACTTGAAACCTCAAACCTGGACTGCTGCGCATGCAGTGTGCATCACTGAGAAGTCGTACCTGGCAATTATCGATTCAAAGCAGGAAGCAGAATTCTTCGCCGTGTTAACAGAAAACGTGCCCAAGAACAAAGTCAAGGAAGATTTCATGCCTGGAGTTGTACTTTTAGGATTCCACGACAGATACGAGGATGGCTGGGAAACCGTTAGAGGTAAATCTTTTACCCACGTTTATTATTTCTGAAAACAGGTTTTGCGGTTTTTCCTTACCCATAACCACTCTTTTAAATTTATTTTCGACAATCTGTGTGTCGTGAACATGTAACAGGCTAAAAAGATATAATCCAGCTATTAAGAATCCTTTACAAATCTTAATTTTTAAACAGAAACTTGCTTAAAAGTTCGGTTGTGACGCAACAGTTGCCGTACGTAACGTAATATTTCGATCAGAATGCTCTGATCGTGGTCGCGGGCGTTCTGTGACAGAGTCAAGGTGGCCTAATGTGATTGGTAAACAGCTCAGTGCGTGACAATCGCAGCGTAGAAAACAATCGACGTCGAGATCGAGTTGATGTAAAATAAACTCGCACTTGACCATTTTTTTTTCCATATTTAACCTACCAAGGTGACTCTATTCTGCCTGATGGAAAGCATAAATAGAATCCAAGAGCGGTGGTCGCCATACTCACTGCGAATGACGACAGTGCAATATGGCGACCCACGCTATGGCGGCCTAGTGAGATGTTTTTTTACGCCCCGCTTAAAGGACCCGGGATCGTATTTTTACGAGTAGTTGAATATACCTGGTATACGAGTATGATATCACCGTGTTAATGCCCAAGTATGGACATATATAGTTATATGTTACAGAAAGTAAATGGTTAGAAATACCACCATTCATCGTGTTGCAGGTACACCATTAGAAGAGAGCGGCTACTCGACCTGGGCTAAGGGCCAGCCGGACGGCCCTCCACGAGGGGCTGATGAGCGATGTGGTTCCATGTTATATAACGGAGAGTTGAATGATATCCGATGCGATGAGAAAGCCTTCTTTATCTGCGAACACGAGGTGGGCAAGGTGCCGGAGACAGGAAACATTAAATAACATATATTCCTCGTAAAAAGGCAGGCAGTTCATATATTATGTGTATCATTATTACATTTCCTTAATTTTTTTTTTTATTTACTATACTAGTTATAGTGTTACTTTATCTGGTGTATTTTTTATTCTGTTCAATAGAGCTAGGCATTCTAGTTGTTGGACAGGCTTTGGACTACGATCTGAGATTCCGTCTTAGGTCTGAAGGAAATTAAAAGTTTCCAGAACTTGATTGTTAAAACAGGGCAGTCTAGGTGCGCTAATAGGTAATTCTTTAGTACATCTGAATTCTGAAAACTGAATCCCAGAAGTTTAAAATATCTGCAGTGCCGAGAAGAAGCTAAATGTTGTGCTGTTTTTGTGTACGATGCGTATAAATTATCAAATAAAAATAGGCCCGAGTTATGTGGTCATAGACGTGACGCCCTACAATAGCATCAGTCATGAACGACCACTTAGCTGATAAGCCACAGACGCCCTGGAAACAATAGAACAACTAGCTCCTTGTCTCCAACGCATAATAAGAATAACTTTATTTATAAAATAAAGTTAATCTTGGCATCCGTCATGAACCAGCACTTAGATGATAAGCCGCAGACTAAACATTAGAACAAATAGCTCTTTGTCTTCAACACATATCAATAAGAATACTGTTTTAACTTTAAGAAATGGTTTCATAAATAAAGTTAGTCTCAATCCGCTCTTCAAGCCGAACACTTGTCTTATTAAAAACCCTCTCGCCCTCGCTCACAACCTAACTCCCGCTTCATCTTTTGTATCAGCCCGGCTTTGTTTAGATTAAGACAAGAATGGTCACATTGTAATTACGTAGGTACATTTAGGACACCTAAATTATAGTTACTAAGTTAACTTTCGATTTAAGTAGTTCGAAAAGTCGTACATTTTATAACAAATAAATAATACAGTTTATTTTTCGCTTTTTCGTGTTTCTAAGTAGGGAGTCCGTTTGGTTTGTTTGAAGTTGGTTTAGTTATTTTCCAATATTTTTTATTTTACCACTTTGAGCGTAAAATAATAATAGTGAGTTGAACTGTGTCATATAAGTAGTGAGAAGCAGCACCTACGAAAAACGACTACCTTCAAGTGTTACTCCTGCTTATGTGAAAACTATTACTTTTTAAAACTTCTTGGTACGAGTGGGGTGTGGGGTAATAAGGATCGCGTACGTGAGCAAATACATTAATTGTCATAGCGCCTGCGTCAGATAGCTCATAGCTACGAGGATAATGAACGAAGAATGCTACCGCTACTCTTCAGTTGGATGATTATCTATAAACTCCTGAAGGTCTAGTGAGACTTTATGTCACGTCCAATCGATCGTCTCAGTGAACACGTTCGGCATTTCGACTCATTCGCACTGAAATCTTAATCAATCGCAACGTCAAATGCGCTCACCGTGACTATCAAGTTAATGTAAAAAAAACTCACAATAGGCCCTCAGAACACTTCACTTATCGAAATACCAAATACAATCACCATTATAATATGACGGGTATATACTCAAACAAGGCCCTCAGGGCACTACTTAAACAAAACCATGATTAATTTGTGAAAGAAAGATAAGCGAAGCAATAAGTTTACGCTACGTTGAGTCGCGTAAACACACTAGATGATTTCCTCTTTGCAACTTAGAGCCCAAGAAATTGTTAAGAAACAGCATGATGAGTAAGCGTAGCGCGAAGTACAAGAATTGAGACTAATTGTCAATACCAAATCAGTCAATCAATCCATCAATCAATTAATATTTGTTTATTTGGGTCGTAGGTAGTACATAACACAGATGTTATCAAATATATTGCGATCAGACTTGTTCCGCCCATTGGGCATAATATATATTACAACACTAAGAGAAGTTAAGTATATAGTTATAGTGTAGGTGCCAAATCCAAACTTCAACTTTGCAAGTCTTTCCTTTCCTACAGAATACTGGTTACTATATCAGCAATTTAAACTTTTTTTCGGTCCGTCACCCCACTGGAGATTGTAGCGGGGTGGTGCGTCGGAATCAGACTGACTAAAGCCACACGGTGTGCCACTTTGCACTTAGAATGAGAGATCCGAGAACACCTATTATTGTGACCTCCGGATCCTAATCTCTTAATTAACCCTATCAGATCCCGTGAACAATTATGAATGAATACCACTAAGGGCCTATACGTGGATATAATGTTTAAAGAAACATTTTTTTTTCTTTTGTTAACGTGTGGAAACCCCCCGGGCCGTCACCCCGCCGGTGTGTCGGAATAGGACCTACTAAAACCACACAGTGTGCCACTTTGCGCCTGACATAGGAGGGATCCGGGAACAGCTTACGATATCCAGATCTCTCCCAGCGCGGACGTCGCTTCCTCGCAGCTGGCCATTGAGAGAGAAATCCGTCCCGTCTACCCGCGGCCACACTCAAGGCGGCATGAGGCACTGGTAAGCGCGCCTCCGTCACCCGGTTCGCCGGCGACGAATTGGGTCCGAGTGGAGATCATCCTCCCGTGCCTTCTCTGCCGCCTCCTTCCGTGTAATTACGTCTTCGCAGAAGGTTGCGACCGCGTTAAAACAACTGTCGCTATTGAGCATGGAGCGTCGACCGTTAAAGAAGCATCCTCTAACCTGAGCCTAACATAAAAGAATACCAATTATACTCTAAACGTATGTATGATATTCAAACAACCATCTCTAACCCCTCACTGTTAAAGAGTTTTACCTTCTGTCGTCACTTATCTGAATAACTCGAAAGAATATAACTAAATATCTATACATACGTATGATATCGAAATAATTGTCCTCCAACTGCTAATCATTAAAAAGTTATACTTTCCATCATCAGCTTATCATCATGAGATGATGTGTACCAGACGCAAATACCTGAATAAGTGTAGAAAATATATGAAAAACAACTCGTGTATACAAATTTAAGTTTCCCTTGATTCCTTTTTTCAAGACGGTAAAAAAGTACTGCCAATCTATTCCCTTTGTATTTACAACATGTAGTTATTGACTAGTTCGAAAAAATGGTAGTGCCGAGGCTGATTGGGATTCCCAAACATCAATTGTAGATATTAGATGTCTTCATAAACTGGTTTTCCTGACGTCATCATCAGTAACGAATCTCTTAGTTATATTTTTACGTCGCGGGTGGTACCTTAAATTCTAAAATAAAGTTTTATCCAAATCCGTTCAGCAGTTTTTGCGTGAAAGAGAACAAACATCCATACATATATCCTCAGAAACTTTCGCATCTACGAGTGTAATATTATTAGGAATGATTACTTTGAAGATTGTTACTCACACATTTATAAGTAAATAAGCGTGTATCTGCTCAATATATATAACTTGAGCTGGTCAATGCGTCTTCACTTGGCCGTTTCACGGTCACACGTCGACCAACCGTACTGTTGAATACATGTG
The DNA here is from genome assembly GCA_949316085.1 of Hypercompe scribonia. Taxonomy (NCBI): domain Eukaryota; kingdom Metazoa; phylum Arthropoda; class Insecta; order Lepidoptera; family Erebidae; genus Hypercompe; species Hypercompe scribonia. The sequence continues at coordinate 3,228,899 of OX438972.1, read as the reverse complement.
CTAACTTTAAACCAAAAAATGTGTTCGAAAGTTTTGTTTGTGTTACTAACTCTGTACTTTGTTGCGAACTTTTCAAGTAAGTTTCATTTAATAAATACTTCTAACAAGTATATTTAAGAAATAGTTAAACACGTACTTTTACTGAAAACAACTTGTGAGCTTGTAGTTCGAAATGTAAATAGCTTGCAGGCGACATTGAAAAATTATAAGGCAATATAACGTGTAGGTAAACGCATCCCAACTTTTTCCCTAGTTTGGGAAAAAGGTATAAAGGTTGGGATCGGTTTTAACTCTACTATGATGCGTATGAACTTTAATATTTTACGTGGAGCGACTACTATCAGGACTCCACAACTCCAGTACTAGGTGAAATTTAATTTCTGTGGAAGGAGTGTGGAAAAACTTTTTTAATTCAACCCTCCGTAACGGTTGCCAAAATGGCAAAGCTCTCCAAGGCGCGGAAGGGATCTCAATATTTTCAGAGTAGTCACCCAGTTATAGTCTGACTTAGCTAAAATTGCTTAATGTTGTAATGTGTTAACCTATATAGCAAAAGAACGTTTGCCAGGTCAGCTAGCGTGCCTATAAAATGTTTAATATTCTTCGAATGTCGTCTCTCAACGGCATGGTTCTCCCACGCTTAAAAACAAAATGATTTTAATTAATAACTATAATGATATTTGTTTATTTCGTTTAACATTTTTTTTTCTTCAGAAATAAGAGATTTCTTCGCTACTATTCCCGAAGTCGGTTGTCTACTATTTTTTATACTTTTGAATATTTATTTTGTTTTGCTTTCCTATGTATTTTAAAAGAGTTCAATAATAACCTTACACAATTTACACACAGTTAAATGGTTGTAATTAATGATATTTTAATTTATTTTTTTAAAATTTTGAATTTGATTTGTAATTTTTCATATTATTTTTTTACTTTTATTTCTTCATCTGTGTACCCGAAATCAATTGTCTACTACTTTTTGTATTTTTACATATGTATTTTGTTTTCTTTTTTATATATTTAAAGTACAATTAATATGTCAATACAATTGTAACAAAAAGAATAATAATAATATCCTCACACATCTCACACACGGCCAATTTTAATCTGTCTGATCCCAAATTACACAAAACTTTAATTACGTACATATTCCTAAATGTAATATGTATATTATAGATACATTACACCCACACAGAACAAACGATCATGTTCATCACACAAAGATTTCTCCTGCCCCGGGGATGGAACTCACGACCTTTGGCTTAGCAGTCAGGATCGATAACCACTAGACAAACAGACGCGTCAAATTAGATGTAATCCTTTATAACTGTGAAGCTAACTCAATCTATAGCACTGTCTGAACAAAAAAAAAAAAAAAAAAAAAACAATGTGGGGAATTTGGGATTGCCGATTTGTCAATGTTCCTCATTTGTCTTGCAGCTTTCTAAAATATTTTCTCTTTTGTAGATAGTCAAAAAGATAAAAAGTTCTTCCGAAAGGACTACCAGTTCATAGAGTCGACACAAAGTTTTTATAAGATTCACACATTGCCTAAAACATGGTTGAGTGCGAAAAAGACGTGTGCGCAGGAAAGCGCACAACTTTTCTACCCTAAGGACGACAAAGAAGCTCAAGCTCTGTTAGAGTTATGGACGAACGTACCCTTCCTTAGAGAAGTGTACGTCGGGATCTCAGATTTAATTTCCAAAGGAATTTACGAAACAATTGACGGTAAGATATGCATGTATTAGTGTGTTCATTTGTTAGAAACTTAGGAGAGGAGACTTTTGGGCATGTCGTTATTGCGGCGGTAACACTTGTTATGGAGGATTGGCTTAAGAGATATCACGGGACTATCTTAAACCGGCTGACGCAGGTGATCACGTGAAAAGATGTTTCACAAGTCACTTGTGTTTGATCCACAAGGAACCAACGTCTGAGTGCCATCACTACGATGGCCAGAACGTGAACACAGCGGTACATACGCTGGTATATATATCATATCCTGACTCAGGCGCCGGAGATCGCTAAACGATCTCCGCCCTCCATGCCTGGGCCTGGGGGTGGCAGTTGAACCATCTTTCACCCTAGCAAAAGCAGATCGGGTTGGTAATGCGAATGCTACGGACCGCGTGCGGCTTTTTGAGGGCAAAAAGGAAACATTGGGTTCCCACACAGGAAGGGGTCATCTACAAGCCGTAGGCGGCCCGAAGTATATCGAGGTTCCAGGGATTTCCTAAGTAGGGTGCACCTGGTTCCCTAGCTACTGATAACCGAGACGGCGTGCAGTTTTTGATCAGTTCGAGTCTGACATAACTATATGCTGATGGTATTTTGATTTTGGGAGTGGTTTATATGATTTGATTTATTTAGACATCTGCTTTATAAAGGCTGTTGCCTAATTTGGAAGGTCTCCCTAAAGAATAGGAGTAGTACAGTAGCGGCGTACAATAGAAGGAACCAAATCTGTGTTTGCACACACATTTGCGTATACATATACCTTGCGTAGTTGGTTGGTATCCGTTGAGACCAGTCGCAGCTGCCGTGGTCGAAGTCGACTGGGAGTATACCATCATTCTCCAGTGTTATAGAAAATATCTATATATAAGTTAGTTTATAATCCATCTAAAACATTACTTGTCTTTCTGTGTGCTTCATTCTAGGACGGTCACAATCGCTTTTGCTATCGCAAGAGATGCTAAGGGATGTAAAAGTTATGGTTGTCAGGCATTCTCAATGTACTTATAAAAGAAGTTAACGGATCTTTAAATTTGAGAATTTCGTTAAAAATTAAGATACAGTAAACCTTCTGTGTTTTCCTCAAGCGCTCGTAATTACCAGTCGAAGGTTACACAAACACGGTCTACGTGAAGGACCATCAGTTGAAGGATTATTCTAATAATAACAAAAAAGTTTGCGAAAAAACGTTTTGTTGTTCCTTATTATTATACAACAATGATTTTACTGTGCAGAGTGCTGGTTTTTTATCCTTTTAAAAACATGATTTCATCTTAAAATGTATACAATACGAACTGATAGCTAGTTGATTTGACTTAGTGGCACGGTATGGTTGCTTAGTGTTTTTTTATGAGGAGGTACTTATTCTAACCACATGAGTCTAAACATATCTGAAAAAGATTCATCATTAATGCCCGTCACTTAGACCTTCTTGATTAATCACTATTTATGGTTATATGTCTTTCCTTATCAATACAAAGGTAGATAGTGTTATCCTACATACGTTCTGTAAATTAAAATAAACAAAGTCACAATCCAAGTGGTTACGATTACATTACATTTACGTTAAATGTAAAATTACATACTCAGTAGGTAGGCTAAAATTAGTGAGACTTTGAACCTCGAAGTGGAGGTAAAATTGCTTTTAACATTTAAAAATTGATTACAGATCTCAATGCGTCTTGTCCATCTTTAAAGATAGTATTTTCCCCTCAATTTTGAGTAGGACTGACCGTGAAATACCTTTACCCTTAAAGAAAAATACCAAGCGATTACTAGATGTAGGCGTTTTGAGTCAAATTGAGAATTGACAACCTCGACCTGTTCTTAAAGCCAACTAAAACACCATATAAGTTCTCAGATATAATACTCTTGTAAATGGTCTAATTGCAGGTGATCTAATTGACGATGTCTACCACAAATGGAGTATTGGTGAGCCCAACGATTATGACGAGGAAGAAGATTGTGTGGTGATGAGACAAGACGGCACTTATAGTGATATTCCTTGCTTTGTAAATAAACCCTTCATCTGTAAAAAGAGCCTCGTGTCGCTGGAGTGGAACAAGGAATGCAATATGCCTAATTTAGGTAAAAAAAACACAAAAAATGCAATCATAAAGATAAAGAACTTAGGTTTTAGAGCATAAAAGAGTGTACAGTTTATCTGATGGTAAGTTATTACCTCTGCCTACGGACATCAGCAACGGACGACACACGACATCTTGAAACGTGATTGTTTTAAAGTTTTTTTGAAAGTATTTTGTCATTTGTTTAGCTCTCGTAGCTTATCTTGTAACATAATTTTAATCTACTTTTCTTTTGTTTTAGATTACAAATTTGACGAAAAACTAGGTCACTGTTATAAGTTCCATTTGAAATCTCAGAACTGGAGCGATGCGCATGCTGCATGCAGTCATGAGAAATCGTACTTGGCAGTTATTAATTCAAAAGAGGAAGCTGAGTTACTGTCCGCACTAACAGAAAACATGCTCAAAGACAAAGTCAAGGAAGCTTCTATGCCTGGAGCTGTGCTTTTAGGATTCCACGACATTCACGAGGAGGGTTGGACAACTGTTAGAGGTAAATCTTCTGCACATGATTACAGTGTCTGAAGACAGGTTTGCTTAATGTTTTTTTCAGTTTACCTTTGAAACCTTTATGTTGTGGACATGTAATGAGAAAAATGCAGCTCTCGGGAACTCTTTACTAAAACGATATTTGGAAACTCCTTTGCAAGTTCGTTCACCGTGACTATGTAATAGTTACTTAACATTTCGACCAGGTTACCCAGGCTTTGGCTGCAGTGACAGGGCCAGGGAAACTTTGTGCGATTGTTGAAGAGTTCAGTGCGGCCCAAACGCAACGTAGAGAGCGAGTTGATATGAAATAAACTCATATTTAACCGCTTAATTGAATACACCTTTTATATGATATAATCACGTTAATTCCGCAATATGGGCATAGTTATAAGCTACAGGAGGTGAATGTTTACAAAAACTACCATTAATCATGTTACAGGTACACCATTACAAGAAACTGGCTACTCGACCTGGGCTAAGGGCCAGCCGGACGGCCCTCCACAAGGGGCTGGTGAGCGATGTGGTTCTATGTTATATAACGGAGAGTTGAATCACATCCAATGCGATAAGAAAGCCTTCTTTATCTGCGAACATGAGGTGGGCGAGCCCGCTGCTGATCTTAACAAAGGTGCCGGAGACAGGAAACGCTAAATAACAGAATTCTCAGAGAAAAAACTCAAAATACTTGTAAAAAAGCAGGCAGTTCATATATTCTGTGAATCATTATTACAAAAATTGTATTTTAATGTTTTTTTTTATTTCAATGCAAAGTAACAGTGTTACTTTTAATCTAAGGTCTGAAGGAAATTCACAGTTGCCACTACTTGCTTTACCAAAACGGAGCACTCTGGGTTTACTAAAAGGTAATCGTAATACGAACTGACGGGTATAAACTCAAACAAGGCCCTCAGGGCACTACCTCAAACAAAACCGTGATTAATTTACGAACGAAAAATAAGCGAAGCAATAAGTTTACGCTACGTTGAGTCGCGTAAACTCACTAGAAGGTGTGCTCTTTGCAACTTAGAGCCCAATAAATTGTTAAGAAACAGCATGATGAGTAAGCGTAGCGCGGAGTACAAGAATTGAGACTAATTGTCAATATTAAATCAGTCAATCAATCCATCAATCAATTATTATTTCTTTATTGTGGATCGTAGGTAGTACATAATACAGATATTATCAAATATATTACGATCAGCCATGTCCCGCCCGGCATAATATACAATACAACACTAAAAGAAGTTAAGTGTATATTTACCAATTCTAAACCTCAGTGTTGCAAGTCTTTTCTTTCCTACAGAATACTGGTTCCCATATTGGCAACTTAAAGTATCTAACCCGTATTTTTACGCGTGGAAATCCCCTTAGTCGGTCACCCTACCGAAGATCTTCGCTGGTGAATCAGACCCATTTATACCACTTATACTTACACGGTATACCACTTGGCGCTTGAGATAAGTGAGATCCGAGAACAGCTGTTATAGTCACCTGGATCATCATGTCTTAACCTGCCTTATCAGATTTCATGAAGAATTTGGAAAGAATACAACTCAGGGCCTAATTATTTATTGGGCTCACCACTAATTGTGTACATTGTTTAATGGTTAGAAGAAATTTTACAAGAGTAGGAAAAGGCATAGTGTTACAATTACTTATTGATAAGCCCCGCATGTATTGTAAACAACAATCAGTGTACGCTTATGCTAAAAATACTATAAAAATTTTGGTGAAAACAGATGTAAAATAACAAAGTTTTTTTTTTTTTTTTTTTTTGAATGATTTTTAGCTGTTGGCCTCAGATGGCCTCTACAACTTTACCCGGTTTAGTTACGGTGAGCGCTGAGGGCTCTCAACCGGCCATTTGTTAAGCAACATTGCCCAAGGGCACCCCCTGCGGGGTACGAACCTCGGCTTGGGGTGTTGCTGAAACACTGGGGCGGCCTACTCCCATGTTTTGTTGACGGTTTACGCGGCGCGTGTTCCGGCCCCGCCGACGGGGACGAAAACGCGAACGGTTCGTACTTAGTGTGTTCGCTCTGCGTTGAGCGCGTGTAATGTCGTCGTCTAACTCCCCTAACGCGTGTTTGGGTCGACGTATTTTTGAAATTTTACTCGGTATGTAGTTTACGGCCGCTACCACTAGAGGGCTGGGGTGAGTCGGAGCAGAGTCAAAGTAGCTAAGGGAGCACTGTTTTATGAATTGCTTGATGGTCGGCAATCTGAGGTCGATGTGAAGATCGACGTTGCGTACATACCACGGTGCTCCCGTAGCTTTGCGCATGAAATTATTTTGTAGTGTTTGAAGCCTATGGATCCTGTGTGGCCTAACGTGTGCGAATACTACGCTACCGTACGTCATTATAGGACGTATGCATGCCGTGTATAATCGAACTTTGTTTTTTAAATTTAACTTTGAACGCGCGTTAATTAGACAGTGTAGACGTCCTAGCACGAAGGCAGCCCGGCTGCGGACTGCCTTGATGTGGGGGTCGAAGGATAGACGGTCGTCAAGGGTTATGCCTAGGTATTTGGCCTGCCTAGCCCAAGGGATAGACTTGCCGAACATCCTAATCTGAGGGGAAATAATATAATAAAGTTATTTTTATTCAATGTTTAGTACGGTATTGCGGCATTTGGTAAGCGAGTCAGTGTGTATATCGACCAGGGAGCTGCAAACATGAAGCAATTTGTAAAGTTGTGGGATGGTCGAGTTTGCATCGAGGACACTTCTACGAAGTGGGGGAGGTAGGGGGGTTGTGGAAAAATGAGGATATCTAGATAGAGTATGGAATTTTATTTTGTATAAGAATATGGAGTCTATCATCGTCTATTTTTACTGGTTTAACTACCTTCAAATGTGTCAATCTCGCTTCGCTAGAGGCCTAGGCTAGGTTCCAAAGAATATTTAAAGAATCATCCTCCAACCTCTAGCCGTAGAAATATTTTCCCTTCCATCATTAGCTTATGTGAATAGCTTGAAAGAACACAAATTAGCTCTGAACATTACCTATGATTTTGAAATAATCATCACAAACCCCTCAATGGTAAAGAGTTTTACCTTCTATCATCACTTCACCTGAATAACTAAAGAACACAACTAAATGTCAATATATATCAATAAATAATTATCTTCCTACTCCTAATCATTAAGAATTTGTACCTTCCATCATCAGCTCATTATTGTGAGATGATGAGTACCAGATGCAGATACCTGAATAACTTAAGAGAATATATGAAAAACATAACACGTGCATACAAAATTAAAATTTCCCTCGATTTCCATGGCATCCCATCACCAAATCCTGACATGGTAATAATAACTACCTACCTAGGGACTCTATTCTTTTGAATATAAACACAAAATCGGTCCACAATTGACGGTATAATCGATGAACATACATATATAAACACATAAAGCGGCAAACAGAACCTCCTCTTTTTTTTGATGGCGGTTAAAAAGTACGGCCATTCTATTTCCTTTGTATTTTTAAATTCCTCTATCAGTTCAGGAATCAATCAATCAGTCAATCAATTGCTTTGTTAATTCTGGAAAACTGCTAAGGCACGATGTAGTTATTGCCCAGATCGAAAAATTGTAGTTCCGAGGCTGATTGGGATTTCCAAACATCAATTGTAGATATTAGAAGTCTTCATAAATTGATTTTCGTGACGTTATATTTTTATGCAGTGGGATGTACCGTTGAGGTTGAGGCTCATAGCGGAATAAATATAATGCTCTAAAACCGATAAAATTACTATTAGGTTGAATTTATTTAAATATTGTGCATTAAAACTCCATGAAGTGACGGATTTAGAGATGTCCGTTTTATAATTTAATTTTCTATTATATTTATGTCCTTGTTCATCAGCGATCCGTCTTATTAGTTCGTCGAATGCCTCTACATAAGAAATAAAAATCGAAAAACAATGTACTTAGTAATTTTTAGACACGCGGTGCTGAGTTCTTAAATTATGAGATGACAAACTTTTGTCCGTCGCTCCGCCCACGCGGGTGTCGGTTTCACCTAAATGCGTTCAGTAGTGTTTGTGTAAAAAAGTAAGTATGTGGTGTTGAGTTCTTAAATTTAGCTTTTGCTTATCGCGGTAAATGGTAGCCCACGTGTTATAAAGTTTCATTTAAATGTTACTTTTTCATACAAAAACTAGTGAACTGCGCTAGTTTTTGTATGAAAAAGTAACAAACGTCCATATCCACTATCACAATTTTCACATTTGTGTTATTAGTAGACATGATTACTTTTTAATATTTTCCTGTTCCAAAAGATTGTTATTCGCACATTTATAAGTAAAAAAATGTGTCTACTCAATATAAATAAGTTGAGCTGGTCAATGCGTCTTCACTTGGCCGTTTCACGGTCACACGTCGACCAACCGTACTGTTGAATACATGTGCTAACATTTTATTCAAAAAATGTGTTCGAAAGTTTTGTTTGTGGTACTAACTCTGTACTTTGTTGTGAGCTTTTCAAGTAAGTTCAATTTTATAAATACTTCTAACAAGTATATTTAAGAAATAGTTAGAAATGGATTTTTATTGAAAATAAATAGTGAGCTTAGAGTTCGAAATGCCAAGAGTTTGCAGACGGGATTAAAAAATTAGAAGACAACATAAAGTGTAAACATTGTAGTTGTGTATTGATCATTTAACTACTATTTGTGATCAAAGTTACTGTGAAATAAAAGTGTAACAGTTTTGTACTTTGAATAATAAATATTATTAGCACAGATGAGCTTTATACATACCTATATTTCAAAACACCGGTTGCCGGGTCAGCTAGCGTACCTATAAAATGTTTAATATTCTTCAGGAGTGTCTTCATGTACATTCTTTTTCTATATTTTTCACTATTCGGTATTCGGCTGAATAGTTTACAATATTTTCTGATACCATTATTTGCCGATACTAATAATAATTGTATAGTTTCGTAAAACCGACAGATATGTACTTACGTCTTTTTTCTTATGACATCAGTACCCATTGTAAATAATGTTTTTTATTGTTTTGCTGGCGGATTTACTGATATTAAGGATTCTGATGACTAAATAAATACGTACTAAGTTAAATGAATGTTAAATGAATGAAATGTCTACTTTCAACAGCCACCAGAAAAAATAGTTTCAAATAGATACATCACATTTAATTGCCAACATTTGTATACATAAGTTAGTGTTTAATTATAAACCGATTCATCGAATTCCTGTATGTCACATGTTTATTATAAAACCAACAAATGTGTGGCAGTGACCACTCTCAAAGCTAAATCACATGTTTCGAACAAAATATTAGCCAATAATACAAGATAATGGGGGCGGTACTATAAAGATTGTAGAAAGAGAATCGACGCGTAACACTTGCATTTTGGTTAAGGGAAGAGGACTGGTTGTTATAGAGAACCCTAGTGGCCTATGTCCAGCAATGAACGTCTTTTGGCTAAAATGATGATAACGATGATACGCATAAATATTATTAAAATAAAAACAAAATTTTTAAATGAGTAAACGGTTCACTTGTTGGCAAGTGACTACCACCAAACTGAAAGGTAACGAAAAGATTTGATCAATACCGGTATTCTGTCAGACCGTGGTTTCATTTGTCCGTTATAAATAAATTGGTTTTAATTAATAATGACAGTGATATTTGTTTATTATCTTCAATATTTTTTTTCTATTTTTTTTTTTACTTGTATACTTAAATTGAATATGTATTTAATTTTCCTTTTTCTTGTATTTAAAAATGTAACCAATATCACCGCCAAATCTTTCAGATTTCAAATTAGACAAAGCTTGAATTACATATATATTCCTAAATACATACATATTATACATTAATTACACCCAGACATAGTTGAAATGATCGTGTTCATCGCAATTTGTCCTGGTGTCAGGTTCAATAACTGCTAGACCAATAGGCCCGTCAATATATGTTATAATTGTAAACTTAACACAATTTTTCCGATTTACCAATGTTCCTCGTTTGTCTTGCAGCTTTCTAAAATATTTTGTCTTTTGCAGATAGTCAAAAAGATAAAAAGTTCTTCCGAACGGACTACCAGTTCATAGAGTCGACACAAAGTTTTTATAAGATTCACACATTGCCTAAATCATGGTGGAGTGCGAAAAGGACATGTGCGCAGCAAAGCGCACAACTTTTCTACCCTGAGAACAATAAAGAAGCTCAAGCTCTATTAGAGTTATGGGCGAACATACCCTTCCTTAGAGAAGTGTACGTCGGGATCTCAGATTTAGCCTCCAAAGGAATTTATGAAACTATTGACGGTAAGATATGCATGTATTAGTGTGTTCATTTGTTAGAAAATTAGGAAAGGCGACTTTTGGGCGCGTCGTTGTTTCGGCTGTAAGACTTGTTATGGAGGATCGGCTTGAGAGACAACACTGGAACCACTCATGCCGACTGACACAGGTGATCACTGGAAAAAAATGTTTCAGAGATCACCTGTATTTGATCCACAAGGAGCCAACACCTGAGTGCCATCACTGCGATGACCGGACCGTGGACACAGCAGAGCAGAGGCGCAAAATGTGAGGAGACCATCGGAGTGGGGATTCTCTCGTTCAGTAACATGATTGCGCTCATAATACGGCGCGAGAACGTGTGGAACTCCGAAGTTTCTGTCTGCGAGCAGGCTATGCTTGCGAAGGATTGGGGAAGGATTTGGCAGAAAGGAAATATTGTAGTTCCAACACGGGAGTGGGTCGTCTACAAGCCGTAGGTGACCCGGGGTCGTCGGGGTTCCAGGGGTTTCCTTACTAGGGTGCATCTGGTTACCCGGCTATTGATTCCCGAGACTCGAGTCTGATATAACCACTTGCCGATGGTATCCGTGGGGATTGCCGCACAGATAAAAAAAATGAGAGATAATTTTGGAAGTTTATTTGTTTGAAATGATTTATTTAGGGATCTGCTTCATAAAGGCTGTTGCCTAATTTAGAAGATCGCGCTAAAGAGGGGGTTGTACAGTAGAGGCGTATAATAGAGGGAACAAAGAGTGTACCCGTGTTTGCGCACACACTTGTGCCCTATAATAACTCCTGCGTAGTTGACTGGTATCCGTTGAGATCAGTCGCAGCTGCCATGGTCGAAGTCGACTTAGAGTGTATCATCACCCCCAGTGCTACAGATAATATCTACGTAAAAGTTAACTTATGAGGCATCTAAAACAGTACGACCTTGTCTTTCTGTATGCTTCATTCTAGGCTGGCCACAATCGCTTTTGCTATTGCAAAAGATGCAAAGGGACGTAAAAGTCACGGTTTTTAGGCATTCTCAATGTACTTATAAGAGAAATTAACGGATCTTGGAATCTAGAATTTTCGTTAAAAATTAAGATGCACAATATGTTGTGCGTTTTCCTCAAGCGCTCGTAATTACGAGTCGAAGGTGATCAAACACGATCTACGTGAAGGACCATCAGTTGAAGGAGTATTCTAATAATAACTACAAAAAAGTCTGTAGAAACTTTTGAGTATTCAATACTTAATTTTAAAATACTACTTTATTATTGTGTAACATTGATTTTGTTGTGAAGAGTGCCAGTTTTTTTTCAGCTTTAAAATGTGAAGTCATTTTAACATGTGTATCGACTTCTACATACAGCGTAAACAAGCTTGCGAAGAAACATTTTACTCTTCTTTATTATTATGTAATAAAGATTTCACTGTATAGAGTGCTGTTTTGTATCCTTTTAAAAATGTGATTACCTCTTAAAATTTATAAAATACGAACTCATATAAATACGAACCGACCTTAGTGGCACCGCATGGTGGCCTAGTGTTTTTTTCATGAATAGGTACTTATTCTAACCTAATCCCCACATGAGCCTAAACATATCTGAAAATGATTCGTTATTAATACCTGTCACTTAGAGCTGTTTGATTATTTATTCTTTTTAGTTATTTAATTTACTTTAACATATTTTTCATTATCAATACAAAGGTAGACAGTGTTATCCTACATACATTATTTAAACTAAAATAAACAAAGTCACAATCCAAGCAGCTAAAATAATGTAAATGCGTTTTGTAAAACTACAAATTACATACCTAGTATGTGGGTTGAAATTATTAAGATTTTGAACCTCGAAGTGATCTTAAACTTACGATTAACTTTTATAAATATATAACCGATTTCAATGCGCCTTGACCACCTTTAGAGACGGTATTTTCTCCTCAAATTTAAATGAGACTGAACGTGAAGTACTTATATCCTCAAAGAAAAATACAAATCAGTTCTTACTCGTAGATGAAGGCGTGCTGACTCGAATTAAGAATTGACAACCTCGTCCTGTTGTTAAAGTCAGCTAAAACACCATATATGTAAGTTCTTAGATATAATACTCTTGTAAATGGTCTACTTGCAGGTATTCTAATTGACGATGTCTACCACAAATGGACTGATGGTGAGCCCAACGACTTCGAAGACAACGAAAACTGTGTAGTGATGAAAATAGACGGGACTTACAATGACATTCCTTGCTTTCTAAAAAGACCTTTCATCTGTAAAAAAAGCCTCGTATCGCTGGAGTGGAACAAGGAATGCAATATGCCTAATTTAGGTAAAAAAAAACAAACAATACAATCACAAAGATAAAGAGTTTAGATTTTTAGAGAACATGATGATAATTAATTAACGCTGCCCGGCACGCGTCATCTTGAAACATGGTTCTCTTAAAGTTTTTATTGAAAATGTTACATTTGTTAAGGTAGTAACAGATTTTTAACCTAGTTTTCTATTGTTTTAGAATACAAATTTGATGAAAAACTAGGTCACTGTTATAAGTTCCACATGAAACCTCGGAACTGGACCGATGCGCATGCTGCATGCAGGTATGAGAAATCGTACTTGGCAGTTATCAATTCAAAACAGGAAGCTGATTTCCTGTCCGTATTAACAGAAAACATGCTCAAAGACAAAGTCAAGGAAGCTTCTATGCCTGGAGCTATACTTTTAGGATTCCACGACAGACACGAGGAGGGTTGGACAACTGTAAGAGGTAAATCTTCTGGCCATGGTTATTATTTCTGAATGCAAGTTTTATAATTTTCTTAATAATTTATTTCCATTTGTCTTCGAACCCTTTATATTGTGGACATATAATGAGAAGAATGCAGCTCTTGGGAACCCTGTGAAAACTTATACTCGGCAACTCTTTCAGTAGTTAGTTCCCCTCGACTATGTAACAGTTACCTAACATTTCGACCAGGTTACCCAGACCGTAGTAGCAGCGACAGCACTAGAGAAACCTTTTGCGGTTACTGGAGTGTTCATTGCGAGCCAATCACAACGTAGAAAGCGATCGCCGTCGAGAGCGAGTTGACGTGAAAAAAACACACATTTGACCCCTTACTTGAATATCCCTGTTATAATAATATAATCGCGTTAATTTCCGAGTATAGGCATGCGTATATATTACGCTAGGTGAATATTTAGAAATACCACTATTATTCGTGTTACAGGTACATCGTTAGAAGAGAGCGGCTACTCGACCTGGGCTAAGGGCCAGCAGGACGACCCTGATGAGCGATGCGGTTCTATGTTATATAACGGAGAGTTGAATGAGATCCGATGCGATAAGAGAGCCTTCTTCATCTGCGAACACGATGTGGACAAGCACCCTGCTGATTTAAACGTTCGAGACAGAAAACGTTAATTAACTTATAGTACTCTGTATAACTGAAATTTGTATGTTCTGTGCATGGTTAAAGGGTTGTTTTTTGAATGGTTTTTTTTATTTCAATGCAAATAACATTTACCTGATGTCTTGTTTGCTCTGTTTAATAGAATTAGGCATTCCAGCTGTTAGATAGGCTTTAGAATTGAACTTTTTTTTGACTCTATTCTGCCTGATGAAAAGCATAAATAAAATTCAAGAGCGGTGGTCGTAAAATTAGGATTAATTTTTAAAAAAATTCAACCGATTTCCATCGGTGGTGATACTTTAATGGTTAATATGCCAGTGTAAGGTATGAAGGCAAGTCACAGTATCTGTTAGTTTCTGTTCTCGTTAGTCTATTGTATTGTAGTAATTTGAGTGCAGCGCAACTCATTTTAGTTAGTTTTGCATTTTTATTTTCTTCCTTTACATGCGTAATAATCAACATGAAAAATAACGATGTGAAAGGATTATAAATTAAATATGCTTTAGCACTTAACTAAATCTAAGTACTGGGTGGGCCACAGCTTAGTTAATATTTGAAAAAATCATATAAAAAAAACATTTGAAATATTATAAAAATTGTTAATTTACAAAAAATTTAACTAGTTGGTATATTTTTTTTAAAAAAATTACATCGTCTAAGTGACCACCGTTTTGACGTTTGCACTCTTCTAAGCGAGCACTGAAAGTTTCGAATACTCGTCGGCAGAGAGACCGCGAAATCACCGACATCTCTTCACTGGTTTTTCTTTTAGTTGACATGGTGTATTTGATTTATTGATGTGGCACGATTTTCAAATAATCCCAGAAAAAGAAGTCTACTAGGGATAGACGGACTTCTGGGTGGCCATGAAATGTCGCTTCGTCTGAAAATCAGCTTTGCCGGAAACATGTCGTTGACCACCGATGGTCATTGGATGTGTGACAAGTGGCTCCATCTTATTGAAACCATGTGTTACGATTATAGCTAACAAATTTCAGTCGCATCGGTCCCAAGAACTCCCATAATATTTTTACATATTCAGTAGAGTTAACAGTAACTGAACGGCTGCGATAATCTTCGAAAAAGTAGGGTTCAATGATTCCTTTTGCTGAAATTCCTGACGTGTGGAGATTTTATCGCGCCGCATAATATGGGCAACCCTAGAGTCACGATTGAGACCCTCCAGCGTCACCAACTCTCTCTCTCTCTCTTTACTAATATTCCATGGCCATCCAGAAGTCCAAATCCCCATCCCCAGTAGACTTTTTTATGGGGTTGTTTGTTCTTTGCCGACGAGTATTCGAAAATTTCGGTGCTCACTTAGATGAGTGCAAACATAGAAGCAGTGGTCATTTAGACGACGTTATTTTTAATAAATAAATTTCAACTAATTAACTTTCTTGTAAATAAACAATTTTTATAATATATCAAATGATTTTTTGTTATACTATAAAAATTGTTTATGGTCCACCTGTATTTAGTGCACTCAACAAAATAAATTCTTTATATTTATAGTGATGGATTACAATGAATATTTAGAACTATAATGTTTACACAATAACTTACATTTTCACTTCAAAATACTAAAAACCCTATATTCTCTGTCCATATCCCTAACTTGTGTGGTATTTATTTTTAGCACCCGACGCAAAAAGAGGGGTGTGTATCATTCTGTCTGTGGCACCATAACTCCCAAATGGGTGAATCGATTTGGATAATTTTTTTTCATTGGAAAGGTGACTTAATAGAGAGTGTTTTTAGGCATGTTTTATGCAAATTTGTGTAGCCATTTAAAGGTGGTCAGCTCTTTTCCGACATGATGTAGAGGAAATCATTAATTTAACCGACTCTTAGTGTTTTTCTACTGCACTGATTGAGTTTAAACTTGATACATATATCAAATCATATAACACGATAATAATATGGTGACCTTGATCTGATGCTGCAGCCAGAATAATCTGCAGAGTACCTTAAGCCTCGACAACTAACAGCAGATATATCGTGTTTAGCCTGACTGTGATGAGTGGAGAAATGTACTGTTAGTGACAAAGGCCGAGGTACATAGAGACCTGGACCTGCAGCAAAGATAATCTAATACAGTCTAAAAAGAGCGAAATAAAAATATAATAAAAAAAAACCCATACGTGTTAGCCCTTATAGTCTAAATTAGTAGATTTTTTTACCCAGGTATCCTCGTCGCGTCGGGGAAGACCGTAGTAAATAGCAATCCAACAGCAACTTGGGCTTGGTCTAAGTATGAGGGGCGACCCCTCTCCTACCCGACGCGATTTATATTGTATTGTGTAGGAGTTTTTCAAAATATTTAATTTAATTTTTATTTACTCATAATTACAGTTTGTGTCTATGTCTCTTCCGCTTTCTCTCTTTTTAACAACGAAATAGTACAGCATTAATAAGGTATTTAAGAAAGACTCTTAAAGTTTCTTTCTTTTTTCATAAAAGACAAAGGCGTGGTGTAGCGACCGCTTTAACCACTACGCCATCAGTGCAGTCATCCTTTCCTTGTAAGCCCGGAGGCCCATTGATGTAGGGGTGACAGTTATTGTGGCAACTATGTGAGCCTTAAACTGTCACGATGACTGTCATGCCTTTTACGTCCCCAAGCGGGGTGTGAAAAAGCATCTTACAAGGCCGCCATAGTGTGGATCACCATACTGCATTGTCTGCATTTGCAATGAATATGATGACCACAACTCTTAGATTCTATTCATGCTATCCATCAGACAGAGTAGAGTCACTTTGGCAGGCATAGAAAAAAAAAAGGAAAAAACAAATCAGATGCTCAGTAAAGTGCTCTAAGTACAATTTGGTACCAATTTGTACCGACCAACTAGATATGCTGTCAAGGCCGAACCATGAATTTCCAAGCGAAACTGTGGGTACTTTAATTGAAAGGCAAATTAAGTATTATCTAATCTGTTTCGAATAAAAACTAAGAGAAAAAGTTTAATAATGGCTATTTGGAACATACGTTTTGCATTTCTCACGACTTCTTTTCAAAGATCAGCTTTACAAAAAGCAGTCTATTCCCATTGTATTTGTAAGTTCCTCTACCAGAATTTTTATGTTAATTCTGGAAAACTGCTACAACACGATGTAGTTATTTCTCAATTCGAAAAAATGGTAGCTCCGAGGTTTATTGGAATTCCCAAATATCAATTGTAAATATTAGAAATCTTCATAAACTGGTTTTTGTGACGTCATCACCAATACTGAATCTCGTGGTTATATTTTTACGCCGTGGGATGTACCGTTGAGGTTTGAGCGCAAAAAATATAATGCTCTAACTCTTTTTTCGATTTATGGAACATGTGGAGGTTGTCTATTCTCAATTCGACTCAGAACGCCTTTATCTATGAATCGATTTGTATTTTTCTTTGAGAAATTTGTGAAATAAATACCATCCCTTATGGTGGACAAGGCGTATTGAAACGTAATTTTATGACCACTTCAAGTTCAGTCTTAATATTTTTTACCTTCCTACTAAGTATGTGATTTGTAGGTTTACATGTTACATTACCGTAAATAAATAGGTTAATGAAAAAATTAATGACATTAATAATTTTCCTTGTACTGTAATTTTGTTTATTTTTATTTAAATAAACGTATTTAGGATAACATTATTTATCTTTGTATTAACAAAAAAACATATTAAAATGACGTCACATTTTTTAAATCTGATTAAAACTAGCACTCTTCACAACAAAATCAATGTTACACAATAATAAAGTAGCATTTTAAAACAACCAAGAATTGAACACTCAAAAGTTTTTTCACAATTTTTTTACGTTGTGCTATTGTTAGAATACTTCAACTGATGGTCCTTCACATAGTTCGTGTTTATGTAATCTTCGGCTCATAATTAACCACAATCGCTTGAGGAAACCGCAACTCACATTTTGAATCTTAATTTTTAATGAAATACCTAAATTCACAGATCCGTCAACTTCTTTTCCATGTACCTACACCTGAAGAACATGACATTTATATCTCTTGTGATAGCAAAAGCGATTGTCCCCACCAAAACGGAGGACCCAGAAAGACCGTAAGGGTCGTAATATTTTAGATGCTTTTACATAGATAGTGTCTGTCATAGTAAAAGAGGAGTGGTAGTTGCGGAATTGAGGTGGCAAATGACACATCTACTTCTCTACTGTACCCTGTCTGTAGAATCCTGTAAATTAGACAACAGCCTTTGTAGGGTACCCGCCACTCACGAACTCAGGGAATGGATAATGGGAGCCTTGATAAAACAATTTACATAAAGCATATCCTCCTTCCCTAACGTCCTAACCAAAGGACACGTTAATACTCGTACATGCAAGTCTTACCGTCAACAATTTCGTAAATTCCTTTGGAGAGCAAATCTGAGATTTCGACGTACGCATCATTGAAAGGTTGTGTTTCGCTCCAAAATGCCAACAGTGTTTGAGCTTCTTTATCATCATTAGGGTAGAAAAGATTTGCGTTTTCGTGTGCACACGTCCTTTTTATACTCCACCATGTTTTATGCAATGGTGAAGCTTACAAGAACTTTGTGTCGAGTCTATTTAGTGGTAGTCTCTGTTTTTACAATAATTTTTATTGACGTTTGGCTCCAATTAGTCGTACCATGATAGCCTTCATCAATAAATAAGCTATACAACAATCAAAGAGTTTTTCAATTCGAACCAGCATTTCCTGATGTAAGCGCGTTCAACCAAATAAGCTCTTTAACTTTATAATAACGCTCGTAGATTACAATGAATGTTAATAACTATAATATGTGCATAATAACTTATATTATATTTTCATTTTAAAACACTAAAAATCCTATATTCCGTGTCCATATTCCTTAAACGTGGGTGTTTATTTTTTACTTATAATTACGATTTGTGTCTAAGTCTCTTCCTCTTTCCCTTTTTTTAACAACAGAACAACACAACATTAACAAAGTATTTAAGAAGGTTCCTTTTTCTCTTATCAAAGACAACTTCCTCCTTAGAAATATATCCTGAGTCATGAAACATACATTAAACGCACACAAAGAGTACCCATATTCAGAACAACAATTTCTAGATTACTCAAAGTGTTGTCCCATATGGGATTCGAAGCCACAACGCTCAGTGCTGTAGAAAGTGGTGGTTTGACGACCGCTGAAACCACTACGCATCCTTTCCTTGTAAGACCAAAAAGTTCCTAATAAATACTAATGTCTACAATTATTGTAATCTGCAAAACAAATTGGATACTAAGTAAAGTGCTCTAAGTACAACTTGTTACTTCGTTGTATGAAAGATATGTTTGAATTGAATTTACATCTATACGGGATTCACGCGCCCTAGTACCAACCGGCTATAGATTATTTTTGGTAGGACTGAGCCATTAATTTGCCAAGCAAAACTGTCGGTATTTTATTTTGAAATAAAAATTAGGTCTTATTCAATGTGTTCCGAGTAAAGATAAGAGAAAACATTTTACTACCTACTTAGAAACCTACGTTTGTAACGACTCCTTAATTTTTAAAAATAAGCTTTACAAAAAACAGTCTATTCCCATTGTATTTGCACGTTCCTCTATCAGTACTTTTGTTAATTTTGGAAAATTACTACGTCACTATGTAGTTATTTCCCAGTTCCAAAAAATGATAACTCCGAGGCTGATTGGGATTTCCAAACATCAATTGTAGATATTAGATGTCTTCATAAACTGGTTGACATAATTACGGGTAACGAATCCCGAATTTATACTTTTACGCCGTGAGATGTACCGTTTGAAGCTGATAACGGAATAAATATAATTAGATTAGATTAGATTGATTTATATGTGTATTAAAACGGATTAAGAGTACTGAGTGTCACCACCTCTATTCTTCCCGTCGTAAGAAGATGACTAAGGAAACAAAGTGTGCAAGACAATATCACTGGCAAGAGACAGGAATCTTGAAACTAACCCTTTTCCGATCTGTTTGACCAACGTGGTTTAGTAAGTCATGACCTCCTTGCAACAAGGTCTATGTCCAGCAGTGGACTGTTAAAGGCTGTTGATAATGATGATGGTATTAATGTGCTTTACATCTTTAGGAAATAAAGAACATTGGAATATCCATTTCATAAATTTTATCTTACTATTATATTTATTTTTCTGTTCACTAGCGATATGACTGATTAGTTCGTCGAAGTCCTGTATATAAGAAGTATAAATCGAAAGACAATTTAGGAATTTCTAGATCTTTGGTGTTGAGTTCTTAAATTATGAGATATTCAGCTTTCAGCTGCGGCTCTACCCACATATAGGGCCGTTATCGCGGTAAATAGTAGTGTATTATCAAGTTTCATCTACTCGTAAATGCGTTCATCTGGACGTCCATCCTCAAAAACTGTCGCATTAAATATGTTGGTAGACATGATTACTTTTTAATATTTTCCTGTTATAGTAGATTGTTATTCACACATTTATAAGTAAAAAAATGTATCTACTCAATATATATAACTTGAGCTGGTCAATGCGTCTTCACTTGGCCGTTTCACGGTCACACGTCGACGAACCGTACTGTTGAATACATGTGCTAATTTAACATCCGAAAAATGTGTTCCAAAGTTTTGTTTGTGTTACTAACTCTGTACTTTGTTGCAAACTTTTCAAGTAAGTTAAATTTAATAAATAAATTAAGTTAAATCTAATAAATTTTATTAAGACATTGTTAGATACGGATTTTTTTTGAACGAAGTTCTGAGCTTAATGTTTGAAATGTAAATTATTTGCAGACTGGGGTAAAAAGTGATCAAACACTTTTATAAACATTATGGTAGTGTGTTGAGCCTCTACTTATGATAAAATTTACTGTCAAAGAAAAATATTACAGTTTTGTGCTTTTGTAGTTAGTTAGTTATTTATAAGACAGATGGGCCTTTTATGCCTTTTTTTAATGTGTGTAAAGCCCTTCGGGCCGTCATGCCACCGAGGTTTGCGGTGGAGTGGTGTGTCGGAATCGGAACGAGTAAAACTACACGGTGTGCCATTCTGCGCCTGAGATAGGAGGGATCCGGGAACAACTGTTAATTGTGAAATTACGACATTCGGACTCCTAGCGCCTGCCCGCTAGTGCGGGCACCTTCTTAAGATAAAACGCTCTATTTAAGCGTCATAAGGCACACGCAGACGTCACCTCCTCGCAGCTGGCATCTGTAGCGGATGAAAGGGAAAACCCGTGCCTTCCACCCGCGGCCATACTCAGGGTGGCAAAAGGAGTTGGCAAGTGCGTCTCCGTCGCCCGGTTCGCCGGCGCACGTCACCTCCATCGACACGGTATACAGTCGTCTTATTGTGACCCTGGTTCCACTGAAATTGGGCCAAAGTCAACCCAAGGGCAGAAGCAGCGACGCTGATCGTCGCTGCTTCTACCCTTGCTGCTTTTGGAGCAAGCAGATACATCATCTGGGTCTGAACTGGTACGAGGACCGTATTGACTGCGATGGAGACGCCGAGGCCGGACCAAGACGGGGCCCATAGAACAAAAGGGCCTCCGTCTTATCCAGGGCCACCCGGAAACCCAGTGTCTCAATGTACCCGACCACCAGAGTGACTCCCCTGGTTGCTAGGTGCGCCACTTCTTGAAAGGTCGCCCCCCAGCCTCTAACCAGTGTGTCATAGGCGTAACAAATTACGCGCAGTCCGGTGCGAAGATGATATAAACCATGACTGAACGGTAGGCTGTCCCGGCTTTCCAGCTTTCAGTTTTTCCAGCACTCAGGAAAGCGTCCGGACGCCTAGCTGGCGTCCAGAACCTCCCTGAGGCAATCTGACATATGTTCGAGGGCTCGGACTAGCACTCGGACAGGTATCCCGTCGGATCCAGGGGCAATATTCTCATAAAACAACCGCTTCTACTTCTTATTCCCTGGCGGGCGGAACATTAACTTCGTTTCACCCGTCGTCTTTGACCAAGAGGGCCATCGACGCGGGGATGTACTCTGCCTGCTGCGAGAAAAGGCCCTCGACCACTTCCTGCAGGAAGCTGGGCTGGAGGGTCTCTGTAAGGGCGGACCGAAACGCGGAGCTTTTGTCGCGCCGCACAATAGCGCACAAAAATTCTTAACAATAGCTTCACATTTTTCTCTGTTATGCTACTTGTCTACTATAAAAGTAGATTTTATTGTTATGTATCACTTGTGGGAAATTCCTACACTTGTAAACACTTAAGTCATATTATATTTTTTTTGTTAAATTTTCAAGAGTAAATAACCTGATAGTTGAAGATGGTAGTACAGTATAAATGATCAATCATTGAGGGAAACATGAAATTGCTTTAAAATAGGTTTTTATATTCATCCGAGTATAGAGTCGTCATAAGAACAAATACATAAATTCATAAGTAGTGAATAGAGAACCAAAATTTTTAGTTTTTGTTTTAAGCCAGACACCGGTCATAGTCAGACAGAACGAGTTTCCCTCAAAGTATACGATGTAACCACTTTTTCTGTTTCTATGTCGTTCAATATTCTGTAAGATGAGTCTTGACAAAATATTCGATAATCGAACTTTAGTAAAAACGTTAACCAATGCATATTTTTTCCGATACCGATAACAGTGTTTAGTATCACAAAAAACGCCAGATAGGTGCTTACGTCTTTTTTCTTATGTCATCAATACCTGTTGTAAACAATGTTTTTTATTGTTTTGTTCACGGATTTAGTGATATTGAAAAGTATTTTGAGTATTAAATAAATACATACTAAGTTAAATTAATATTTACATCGTCCTCTTTCATCAGTCACCAGAAAAAAAAATGTTTCAAATAGGTAAATCACATTGATTGCTCATAATTATATACATACATAAGAAGTATTTAATTAAAAGCCATTGTTAGATGCGAGCAGAATGACCTCCCTAGCTAAGTAGACACTATATAAACGAGAACCTAGAAAATTAGCAAATATATGAAAATGACGTCACGTGGTCAAAACAAAATATTAGCCATAATACAAGAGAATAGAGGTGTTAACGATTGTAGAAAGAGAATCGACGCGAAACACTTGAATCTTGGCTAAGGGAACAGGAATGGTTGTTGTACAGAAACTTAGCGGAGGCTTATTGCCAGCAACGGACATGCTTTGACTAAGACGATGACGATGAAGATGATGATGAAGCAACGAAAAAATTACTCAATACCTGCTTTCTATCAGACCGTGGTTTCTTTCGTGCAAAAGAATGGCTCTCCCACAGTTAAAAGAAAAAAGGATTTTGATTATAGTTTGATTGCTTTATAATTGTTAACCTACCTCAATCGAATTTATAATTTTTAATAGTTTTTCTCTTTTGCCCTGCAGTTTTTTTTTTAAATATTGCTTTTTTTTATTGTAGATAGCCAAAGAGAAAAAAAGTTCTTCCGAAAAGACTATCACTATATGGAGTCGACACAAAGTTTTTATAAGCTCCACTTATTGCATAAAACCTAGTCGGATGCGAAAAGGACGTGTGCACAGGAAGGCGCAAAACTTTTCTACCCTATCGATGATAAAGAAGCTAAAACAGTGTTGGCATTTTGGAGGGAAACACAACCCTTCAATGATGCTTACGTCGGCATCTCAGACTTGCTCTCCAAAGGAATTTACGAAACTATTGACGGTAAGATTTGCATCTATTAACGTATCCTTTGGTTAGAAGGTTGGTGCTTTATTTCGTAATTTGTTTTGTCAAGGCACTCTTATTGATTCCCCGAGTTCGTGAATGGCGAGTACCCTACAGAGGCTGTTGTCTAATTTAGAGGATCCCACAGAGAGGGTACAGTAGAGAAGTAGAAGTCATTCATCACGTCAATCGAGCTACTACCACTCATCCTTTGCTATTACAGGCACTATCTATGTAAAAGCATCTAAAACATTACGACCCTTAAGGTCGTTCCGGGTCCTCCGTTCTGGTAGTGGTCACAATCGCTCTTGCTATCACAAGAGATATAAATGTTATGTTCTTCAGGTTCACTTGGAAGACAAGTTGACGGATCTGGTAATTTAGATATTTCGTTAAAAATTAAAATACAAAATGTCAGCTGCGGTTTCTTCAAGCAATTGTGCCTAATTACGAACCAAAGATTATACAAACACGATCCATGTGAAGGACCATTAGTTGAAGGAATATTCTAACAATAGCACAACAAAAATAAATTGTGAAAAAACTTTTGAGTATTCAATACTTTATTTAAAAATACTACTTTATTATTGTGTAACATTGATTTTGTTGTCAAGGGTGGTGTTTTTTTTCAGCTTTTAAAAATGTGAAGACATTTTAATATGTGTAGCGACTTCCACATACAGCGCAAACAAAAATACATACTACAGCGCTATCTAGCGAAGACTATTCGAAGTACAGAGTAATGAGCTAAGGAGCAACTACTAATCCAGTATCACGAAACAGAGATTCTCATGGCGATTAACATGTTCACAACATCCCAAGAACAACCATCAGGCCTCGTCAGGCACAATCACCTCGCCTAGTCTGCGTCAGAGGGACATCACACCCATTCCTTCCAGTTTACTTACTCCGTAGTTCGATTACTCTTCACTAGATAGCGCTGTAATATGTATTTTTATTTGGAAGTCGCTACATATTTTCATGACACCACATGACCTTCAGGCTTCCAGAGCTAAACATATTCCTAAAAGATTCATTATTAGCACCTGTCGCTTAGAGCTGGTTGATTTATTTAGCCTTTATAGTTATTTTATTTACTTTAATATGTTTTTTATCAATGCAAAGGTAGATAACGTTATCGTTTTTATTTAAATAATAATAAACAAAATAACAATCCAAAGAAAATCATTAATTTTATTGATTTTTCATAATTCTATTTATTTATGTTAATGTTACATATAAAACTGCAAATCACATACTTAGTAGGAAAGTTAAAATTATTAAGACTCAACCTGGAAGTGGTCCTAAAATTACGTTTCAATTTGCCATGTCCACCTTAAGGGATGGTATTTTTTTCACATATTTCTCAAAGAAAAAATGCAAATCGGTTCATAGATGAAGGCGTTCTGAGTCGAATTGAGAATAGACAATCTCTACCTATTCTTAAAGACAGCTAAAACATCATATAAGTTCGTAGACAAATGCAAATAATGGTCCACTTGCAGGTAATCCAATTGAAGATGTCTACTACAAATGGAGCCCTGGTGAGCCCAACGACGCTGACAGCAACGAAGACTGTGTGGTGATGAGACAAGATGGCACTTACAATGACATTCCTTGCTTCGTTAAGAAAGCCTTCATCTGCAAAAAGAGCCTCGTGTCGGTGGAGTGGAACATGGAATGTAATATGCCTAATTTAGGTAAAAAACACAAACATACAATCACAAAGATAAACAGTTTAGGTTTTTAGAGGATATACAGATAAGTAATTAACGCCGCCCACGGGGACCTGCAACTTAAGAAACACATCGACATGCGTCTGTTGAATTGAACGTAACCTAGTTTTTTTTAAGGATTTTAATTGAAAATATTACCGCATTTGTTTAAATAGTAAGCTGAATATCTTATAACAGAGTTTTAGTATTGTTTTTCTGTTTTAGATTACAAATTAAACAAAAACCTAGGTCACTGTTATAAGTTTCACTTGAAACCTCAGAGCTGGACTGATGCGCATGCCATATGCAGCTATGAGAGATCGTACTTGGCAGTTATCAATTCAAAGGAGGAAGCTGAGTTCCTGGCCGTATTAACAGAGAATATGCCCAAGAACAAAGTCAAGGAAGATTTTGTGCCCGGAGTTGTGCTTTTAGGATTCCACGACAGATACGAGGAGGGTTGGGAAACTATTAGAGGTAAATCCTCTGCCCATGTTTATTGTTCCTGAAGACAGGTTTTACGATTTCTCGTAATTTTTTGTTAAATTTGTCTTTGAAGTCCTTCATATTATAGATCTATAAATACTAGCCTTTGGGAATCCTTTTAAAAGCTTTAGTCGGTAACTCTTTTAAAAGTTCGTTCACTGTGACTTTGTCATAGTTTTATGACATTGCGACCAGTTTGCCTTGATACTGGTAGCAGTGACAGGGTCAGGGAAGCCTAGTGCTGTTGTTAAAAAGTTCAGTGTGAACCAATCACAACATCGATTGTGGTCGCTGTCACAGCTGTTGCATGCTGACGTTGATTCGCGAGTATGTATACGTATTTAATCATGTTACAGGTACATCATTAGAAGAGAGCGGCTACTCGAATTGGGCCAAGAGCCGGCCGGACGGCCCCTCACCAGGGTCGGACGAGCAATGTGGTTCCATGTTATCTAATGGACAGTTGAATGAAATCCGATGCGATAAGAAAGCCTTTTTCATCTGCGAGCACGAGGTGGGCAATCTCGCTGCTAATTATAACCATCGTACCGGAGACAGGAAACGCTAATTGATATAAATACTCGTGAAAATCAGAAAACGGTGTGAAATTTATATATTTATATTTATGACGATTCGCATATCACGAACAAACATAAATACTATAACTTTGTAATTTTTTTTATTGACAAAATAAAACATTGTTTAATTCTGAACGCTGTATTTTCTTTTTCTATAGTAACAACCTGCCAAAGTGACTCTACTCTGCCTGATCGAAAGCATGAATAGAATCCAAGAGTTGTGGTCATCATATTCATTGCAAATGCAGGCAATGCAATATGGTGACCCACACTATGATGGCCTAGTGTTATGCTGTTTCAGATCCCGCTTGGGAACGTAAAAGGCTTGACAGTCATCGTGGTAGTGTAAGGCTTACACAGTTACCACGATAACTGTCACCCCTGCATCAATAAATTATTATTAAGAAAAAATACTTCTTCTATAAGCAGAATAAATAATCTCATACATCATACATCTCTTTGTGAGACTATACAGGTGTGCCACGAATTAGTTAAAATTTAACTTCAGCAGCAGAATCGACTTTGAGGCCTGTACTAGGTACCTTCAAACGATTGACTTCTCTTTTATATCGTCTGATAGTGATGTGAATGTAGCTGTTTGTGATTTTGTTAATGTCTTATCTACGGCCGTCAAACTCGCATTCAGATCTCACTATACTCGTACTCATAGCAAAAAACGTATACTTATATTAAGTACCTTTACCGTTACTTAAGCCCTGGATAACTTTTGGTTTTTTACGATGTATCAGAAACAGGGACAAACTTCAGAAAGAGTTGAAAATGGACCCGAATAATTTAATTCTTGAAGTGACAAGCAATAACGAAATTATTGCAATTCCTTTTTAAGAAAACTTAAATATTAGAAAAAATCGTATAAAATAACAATTTGATTTATTCTAGAAGTTATTTGTTTACAAGAAAGTTAATTAGTTGCAATTTACTTTTTTAAATTTCATAGTCTGCTGAGGACAGATCTGGACTTCTGGATGGCTATGGAATGTCGCCTCGTCTGAAAATCAGCTTTTCCGGAAACATGTCTTTGACCACCGGCAAGGACTTATTGGATGTGAGACAAGTGGCTCCATCTTATTATAACAATGTGTTACGATTGTAGTCAGAAAATTCCAGTAGCATTGATCCCAAAAACTCCCGTAACATTTTCACGTATTCAGCAAAATTAACAGTAACTGAACGGCCACAAGAATCTTCGAAAAAGTAGGGTCCAATGAATCCTTTTGCTGAAATTGTAGCCCATACAGTCACACCTTGGGAGAATGATGTGGCCTCTCGTGGTTAACTTTGGAATTTTCACTGCTCCAATACTTGAAATTCTGTTTGTTTACATGTCCGTTGATTTGAAAATGAGCTTCGTCAGAAAATAAGATGTCAAAATTACTGAACCATTCTAACATTGTTTAGGCATACGACTTGCGTGATTTTAAATTATTAGGTTTTAGTGCCTGCACTATCTGGATCTTATCTGGATGTAATTTCAAATATAATTTTAACATACTGTGTATGGTATGGTATGGTATGGTATACAGCTGAACGTTACGTTACGATAAATATGGATAAAGTCGAACAGAAGCGGCAACTTGCTGTACCTTCTCTTTAGTCCGAGAAGTCCGTGGGCCTCCAGCTTGCGTAGGTCCCGTCTCTTCGAACTTCTATAATAAAAGTAACTTAGGGTTACAGGAGAGAGTTACAGACAGAAGTAATCACAAAACTTGAGGAAGAACAGTTGGTCATGTTAGATGTAAGTGTGCCGTTAGCCAAATGTTGCTCAATGCTTGAAAGATTAATGATTTATATTTTCAATACACTCTAGAGGATTATAGTACGAGTCTAGAAGATTTTCAGTAGACTGTTTTTCTTTTGTGTTATTTAAAATAGTTTTAACTGCATTCCAACATTTCGTACTAGATTTAGCATTACTAAGGAGTGACTTTTCGAAGTTTCCTTTAAGTTTTCTTAAAAAGGAATTGTAATAATTTCATTATTGCTTGTATGTTACCTCAAGAATTAAATTATTCGGGTCTATTTTCAACTTTTTCTAAAGTTTGTCCCTGTTTCTGATACATCGTAGAAAACCAGAAGCTATCCAGGGCCTAAGTATACGTTTTTTGCTATGAGTACGTACATATATAGTGAGATTTGGATGCGAGTTTAATAAACTTTAAAAGATAAGACATTAACAAAATCACAAACAGTCACATTCACCTCACTATCAGACGATATAAAAGAGAAGTCAATCGTTTGAAGGTACCTAGTACAGGCCTTAAAGTAGATTCTGCTACTGAAGTTGACTTTTCTGGTTCTACGCAAAGTTAGTTGTTAGTTAAGTAGCACAGATGCATGATTCGTGATTGTAGAATCTATTACAAATGCCTGAGATACAGTTTTAAGCATTATATGATCAAGACAGTTATGTAACCAAAAACAACATTAAAAGAACAACCCTTTAATCATGCACAGAATATAAAAATTTCAGTTATACAGAGTACTATAAGTTAATTAACGTTTTCTGTCTCCGGAACGTTTAACTCAGCAGCGTGCTTGTCCACCTCGTGTTCGCAGATGAAGAAGGCTCTCTTATCGCATCGAATCACATTTAACTCTCCGTTATATAACATAGAACCGCATCGCTCATCAGGGTCGTCCTGCTGGCCCTTAGCCCAGGTCGAGTAGCCGCTCTCTTCTAATGATGTACCTGTAACACGATTATTAGTAATATTTCCAAATATTCACCTACCGTAATACATATGCATGCCCATACTCGGGAATTAACGCGATTATATTATTATAGCAGGTATGTTCAAGTAAGGGGTCAAATGAGAGTTTATTGCACGTCAACTCGCTCTCGACAGCGATTGCTTTCTACGTTATGATTGGCTCACAATGAACTCTCCAACAATCGCACAAGGTTTCCCTGGTGCTGTCGCTGCTACTACTCTGCGGTCTGGGTAACCTGGTCGAAATGTTAGGTAACTGTTACATAGTCGAGGTGAACGAACTACTAAAGGAATTGCCGACTATAGGTTTTTTAAAGGGTTCTTAAGAGCTGCATTCTTCTCATTACATGTACACATTATAAAGGGTTCGAAGACAAATGGATTTTTTTTTAAGAAAGTCATAAAACTTGTATTCAGAAACAATAATCATGGGCAGAAGATTTACCTCTTACAGTTGTCCAACCCTCCTCGTGTCTGTCGTGGAATCCTAAAAGCACAGCTCCAGGCATAGAAGCTTCCTTGACTTTGGTTTTAAGCATGTTTTCTGTTAGTGTGGACAGGAACTCAGCTTCCTGTTTTGAATTGATAACTGCCAAGTACGATTTCTCATGGCTGCATGCAGCATGCGCATCGGTCCAGTTCTGTGGTTTCAAGTGAAACTTATAACAGCGACCTAGTTTTTCATCAAATTTGTATTCTAAAACAATAGAAAACTAGGTTAAAAATTTATTACAAGATATTTAGCTTACTACCTTAACAAATGTAATTATTTTCAATAAAAAAAAATTCAAAACACATTTCAAGATGTCGTGTCTCGTCAGTTGCAGTTGCCCGTGGGCGGCGTCAATTACTTATCATCATTTTCTCTAAAATCTAAACTTTTTATCTTTATGATTGTATTGTTTTATGTTTTTTTACCTAAATTGGGCAAATTGCATTCCATGTTCCACTCCAGCGACACGAGGCTCTTTTTACAGATGAAAGGTTTCCTTAGAAAGCAAGGAATGTCATTATAAGTCCCGTCTTCATTCATCACCACACAGTTTTCATTGCCTTCAAAGTCGTTGGGCTCACCATCAGCCCATTTGTGGTAGACATTGTCAATTAGAATACCTGCAATTAGACCATTTACAAGAGTATTATATCTAAGAACTTACATATGTGGTGTTTTAGCTGACTTTAACAATAGATCGAGGTTGTCAATTCTCAATTTGACTCAGAATACCTTCATCTATGAACTAATTTGTATTTTTCTTTGAGTAAGTAGAGTAGTACGTACTTCACGTTCAGTCTCATTTAAATTTGAGGAGAAAATACCATCTCTAAAGGTGGGCAAGGCGCATTGAAATCGGTAATATATTTATAAAAGTTAATTGTAATTTTACGACCACTTCGAGGTTCAAAGTCTTAATCATTTTAACCTAATCACTAAGTGCATAATATGCAATTTTACAAAGTGCATTTACGTTACCTTACCTGCTTGGATTGTGATTTTGTTTATTTTAATTTAAATAGCGTATGGAGTATAACACTATCTACCTTTGATTGATGAAGGAGGACATGTTAAAGAAAATCAATAACTATAAAGAGTAAATAATAAAAAACTGAGTGACAGGCATTAATAAGGTATTATTTTAAGATATGTGGTGATTAGGTTAGATAAGTACCTACTTATAAAAAACACTAGGCCACCACGTCGCGTCACTTTGGTCATATCAACTACCTATATGAGTTCGTATTGTATACATTTTAAGATGAAATCACGTTTTTAAAGTAATATAAAACCAGCACTCTGCACAACGAAATCATTGTTATATACTAATAAAGAACAGTCAAACGTTTTTTACACACTTTTTTGTAGTTATTATTAGAATACTCCTTCAACTGATGGTCCTTCACGTAGATCGTGTTTGATCACCTTCGACTCGTAATTACGAGCGCTTGAGGAAAACGCGCAACATATTTTGCATCTTAATTTTTAACGAAAATTCTAGATTCTAACATCCGTTAACTTCTTTTCTAAGTACATTGAGAGTGCCTAAAAATCATGGTTTTTACATCTTTTAGGATGCTAAAGGATGTAAAAATCATGATTTTCGTTGATTTTTGCTATTGCAAGACATGTCTTGCGATAGTCCAATGATCACCTGCGTCAGCTGGTATGAGTGGGTCCCGTGATGTCTCTCAAGCCGATCCTCCATAACAAGTCTTACCGCCGAAACAACGACGCGCTCAAAAGTCACCTTCCCTAATCTTTTAACAAATGAACACACTAATACATGCATATCTTACCGTCAATAGTTTCATAAACTCCTTTGGAGGTTAAATCTGAGATCCCAACATACACTTCTCTACGGAAGGATATGTTCCTCCATAACGCTAACAGAGCTTGAGCTTCTTTGTTGTCCTCAGGGTAGAAAAGTTTTGCGCTTTCCAACGCACACGTCCTTTTCGCACTCCACCATGATTTAGGCAATGTGTGAATCTTATAAAAACTTTGTGTCGACTCTATGAACTGGTAGTCCTTTCGGAAGAACTTTTTATCTTTTTGACTATCTACAAAAGAGAAAATATTTTAGAAAGCTGCAAGAAAACTAGGAACATTGACAAATCGGCAATCCCAAATTCCCCACATTGTTTAGGACAATGCTATAAATTGAGTTAGGTCTACAATTATAGAGGATTTCATCTATAATTTGATGTTTCTGTTTGTCTATTGGTTATCGATCCTGACTGCTAAACCAAAGCTCGTGAGTTCCATCCCCGGCGCAGGAGAAATCTTTGTGTGATGAATTCGATCATTTGTTCTGTGTGGGTGTAACTTATCTATTATATACACACAAATGATATTTGGGAATATAGAAGTAATCAAAGCTTTGTCTAATTTGAAACCAGAAAGATCTAATGTGGTGGTGTGCAAGATGTGTGAAGATACACATATTGGTTACATTTTTAAATACAAAAGAAAGGAAAACAAAATATATATGTAATTATGTGTAGAATTCGGGTACAGTAGCGAAGAAATAAAAGTAAAAAAATAATAATAAAAAATATTAAGAAGAATAAATACATATCATTGTCATTATTAATTCAAACCATTTTGTTTTTAACCGTGGGGTACCCATGTTTTTGCACAACCATGGTCTGACAGAATACCGGTGTTGATTAAAATTTTTCTTTGCATTTTAGTGTGGTAGTCACTTGTCGCTTACTCATAAAAAAAACGTTTTTATCTTGATAATACTTATACATTTCAAAAGACGTCCGTTACTGGACATAGGTCACTAAGGTTCTCTACAACAACCAGTCCTGTTCCCTTAACCAAGATGTTCTGTTTCTATAATCGTTAACGTCTGTTTCTCTTGTATTATTGGCTAATATTTTGTTCGGACCACGTGAGCGTTGAGAGTGGTCATTCATACACATTTTTCAGTTTTCTAATCAACATGTGACGTACAGGAATTCGATGAATCGGATTATAATTAAACACTAACTTATGCTTAGAAATGTTGACAATTAAATGTGATTTATTTATTAGAAAATTATTTTTTTTTTGGTAACTGATGAAAGTGGACATGTTATTATTCATTTAACTTAGTACGTACTTATTTAATAATCTGAATATTTTTCAAAATCAGTAAATAAAAAACATTATTTGGGTTTGGTTTGGTTAAACATTAACATTATTATTATGCAAACATATATAACATTAATGGGTACTGATGTTATAAGAAAAAAGACATAAGTACATATCTGTTGTTTTTACGAAACTATATAATTATTATCAGTATTGGAAAATAATAAAGCACATGAAGACACTCCCGAAAAATTTTAAACATTTCATAGCTACGCTAGCTGACCCGGCAAACATTGTTTTATCATATAGGTGAACACATTGCAAATTAAGGAATCTATATGTATCAAACTCATCTGTGTTATACGTGTTACTCAAAGTATAAAACTGTTACACTTTTATTTCACAGTAACAGTCACAAATAGTGGTTAGATGCTCAATACACAATGTTTACAAAAGCGTTTGTTGACACTTTATATTGCCTTGTCAGTTTTTAATCTTGTCTGCAAACTATCTGCATTTCCAACTTTAAGCTCAAAACTTATTTTCAATAATAGTCCGTGTCTAACCATTTATTAAATATACTTGTTAGAAGTATTTATTAAATGAAACTTACTTGAAAAGTTCGCAACAAAGTACAGAGTTAGTAACACAAACAAAACTTTCGAACACATTTTTGGATTAAAGTTATCACATCTATTCAACAGTACGGTTGGTCGACGTGTGACCGTGAAACGGCCAAGTGAAGACGCATTGACCAGCTCAAGTTATATATATTGAGTAGACACATTTTTTTACTTATAAATGTGCGAATAACAATCTTCTATAACAGGAAAATATTAATAAGTAATCATACCTGCTAATAACATAAATGCGAAAGTTTGTGAGGGTGGATGTATGGACGTTTGTTACTTTTTCACACAAAAACTGGTGAGCGGATTTAGATGAGCTTTTATAAGTTGTGGGCTACCATTTACCGTGATAAGCAAAAGCTAAATTCTCGTAATTTAAGAACTCAACACTATATACTTACTTTTTCGCACAAAAACTATTGAACGCATTTAGGTGAAACCGACACACGCGTGGGCGGAGCGACTTACAAAAGCTAGTCAACTCATAATTAAGGACTCAGCACCGCGTATCTAAAAATTACTTAATTGTTTTTCGATCTATACTTCTTATGTAGAGGAATACGACGAACTAATCAGACAGATTGCTGATGAACAAGGAAATAAATATAATAGCAAAATAAAATTATAGAACGGATATCCCTAAATCCGTCACTACGCG
Organism: Hypercompe scribonia; assembly: GCA_949316085.1. Lineage (NCBI taxonomy): Eukaryota > Metazoa > Arthropoda > Insecta > Lepidoptera > Erebidae > Hypercompe > Hypercompe scribonia. The sequence goes on along the minus strand of OX438972.1, from coordinate 3,194,897 downwards.
GCGTTTTAATGTATACTGTTACAACCAATTCCATTTAATTTTTATTTTATTGGATTTAAAGCATCATATTAATTCCGCTAGGAGCTTCAAACCTCAACGGTACATCCCACTGCGTAAAAATATAACGTCACGAAAATCAAGTTATGAAGACTTCTAATATCTACAATTGATGTTTGGAAATCCCAATCAGCCTCGGAACTACAATTTTTCGAACTGGGCAATAACTATATCATGTCGTAGCAATTATCCAGAATTAAAAAACTACTGATAGAGGAACTTACACATACAATAGAAATAGAGTGCTTTTAGTAAAGCTGATCACTGATACCATGATATGATTGGGATACCAAAGAAATCGAGGTAAACTCTCAAATTGGTAAGCACGTATTATGATTTTTATATATTCTCTAAAGTAATTCAGGTGTTTGTATCTGGTACTCGTCATCTCACGCTTATGGGCTGATGATGGAAGGTACAATTTCTTAATGATTAGGAGTTGGAAGATAATTATTTCGATATCATACGTATGTAACTTCGAGTTATTCAGGTGAAGTGATGATAGAAGTTAAAACTTTTTAACAGTGAGGGGTTAGGGATTATTTGAATATCATACGTACGTTTAGAGCTAATTTGTATTCTTTCAAGCTATTAACATAAGCTGATAATGGAAGTTAAAATATCTCTACGGTTAGGGGTTAGAGATTAATTCTTTAAATATTCTTATGGCACCTAGCATATAACTCTAATGTTGCTAAAAAGATAAAATCGTATGAAGCAAAATCGACACAATTGAAGCTAGTTACGCTAGAAAAACGAAGGAATGTAATAGACTCCATATTTTTATGCTACTACTTGATATCCTCGTTTTCCCGTCACCCCCCTGCCTCCCCCACTTTGCAGAAGTGTCCTCGGTGCAAACTCCACCGTTCCACGACTTTGCGAATTGCGTAATGATTGCCGCTCCCTGGTAGATATACACACCGCATCGTCCGGCACCTCTGCGAGGTGGGCCCCGATCTGTCGGACGCCCAATTTGGTTTTCGGGCGGGGCGTTCGACGGTCGATGCCGTGCTTCGCCTCAGGGCCGTTACCGAAGAGGTGGTGAGCTGTGGCGCCGTGCTGTTGGCGGTGTCATTGGACATTGCCAACGCATTTAACAGTCCGCCATTTAGCTGCATCAGGGAAGCACTCCGCTACCATGGAGTGCCAGAGTGCCTTGAAGAGCGTACCGTCATGTACGAGGACCGAGACGGTGTTCTGAGGCAGCGGCTCATGTCGTGCGATGTTCCGCAGGGGTCTGTCCTCGGACCACTCCTGTGGAACATGGGATACGACTGGGACCTTCGAGGTCGTCTTCCCCCCGGGCTGGGCGTAATTTGTTACGCAGATGACACATTGGTCATAGCCCGAGGAGCGAACTTTCAAGAGGCGGCGCGCCTGGCCATCATGGGAGTCTCTTTGGTGGTCGGGCGTATTGAGGCGCTGGGTTTACGGGTGGCCCTAGATAAGACGGAGGCCCTTTTGTTCCATGGGCTCCGTCGTGGTCCACCACCCGGCGCCTCTATCGTAACCAATTCGGTCCTCATACCGGTTCAGGCCCAGATGAAATATCTGGGCCTGATCCTTGACGGGAGGTGGCTCTTCGACGAGCACTTCCGACAGCTTTCTCCAAAGCTGGTCGGCGCTGCCTCTGCCCTCGGGCGACTTTTGCCGAATTTGGGTGGAGCCAGTGTCGCGACGAGACGGCTATACACGGGGTTTGTCCGGTCAATGGCGCTGTACGGTGCGCCGGTGTGGGCGGCGGCTCTGACCGCCCAGAATAGGGCTCGCCTCTGGCGCCCTCAGAGGATATTGGCGGTTAGAGCCATACGCGGTTACCGCACCGTACCGACGGAGGCGGCGTCCGCCTTGGCCGGAACTCCGCCATGGGATTTGGAGGCGGAAGTGCTCGCCGAGGTTTATCGGCAGACGACTGACTTTCGGGCGGATAGTGGCATACGGCCCCCGCCCGAAGAGATACGCGAGTGGCGAGAGTGGCCGTTTCGGTTGGAGACTCCTCGTGCTGGCTTTGCCCTCGTGGAGGCTCTCCAGCCGGTCATCGCCGAGTGGGCAGGGCGGCAGCACGGGACCCTTTCCTTCCGACTGACGCAGGTCCTTTCCGGGCACGGTTGCTTTGGGAAGTATCTGCACTCGGTTGCTAGGAGGGAATTGAGTCCCGCCTGTCACCACTGCGACTGCAGTGAGGACTCGGCTCAGCACACGCTAGCGGTTTGTTCCGCCTGGGCGGCGCAGCGTGGGGTCCTCACTGCAGGTATTGGAGGAGATCTCTCGCTACCGGCCGTCATACGCTCCATGGCCGGTAGCGACAGTTGTTTTACCGCGGTCGCAACCTTCTGCGAAGACGTAATTTCGCGGAAGGAGGCGGCGGAAAAGGTCCGGGAGGACGATATCCACTCGGACCCAATTCGCCGCCGGCGAGCCGGGCGACGGAGGTGCGCATACCAGCGCCTCATGTCGCCTTGAGTGTGGCCGCGGGTGGACGGGACGGGTTTTCCCCTCCATCCGTTACAATGGCCAACCGCGAGGAGGCGACGTCCGCGTGTGCCGTACGTCGCCTAAAATAGAGAGTTTACCCATAGGTGCTGCCCGCATTAGCAGGCAGGCGCTAGGAGGGATCTGGATGTCGTAATAGCAGCGGTTCCCGGATCCCTCCTATCTCAGGCGCAGAGTGGCACACCGTGTGGTTTTAGTCGATCCGATTCCGACACACCACCCCGCCGTAAACCCCGGTGGGGTGACGGCCCGAGGGGGTTTCCACGTGTTAAAAAAAAAAAAATATACCCACTGACTCACTTACCAAATTCTGCAGTACCATACTAAATATTAAATAAAAAGTACTTTATTTGTTTTATATCTGTTTTCGTCATAATCTATATTGTATTTTTAGCATAAGCATACACCAATCGTTGTTTACAGTGCATGTGGTTTCATACTCTTGTAAAATGTCTTTTAACCATTAAACATTGTACACAATTATTGTTGAGCCCAACAAATAAATATGTCCTGAGTTATATTCTTTCAAAATTGTTCCTGGGATCTGAGAAATCAGGTTAAGACATAATTATCCAAATGTCACAACAACAGCTGTTCTTAGATCTCACTCAAGCGCCACGTGGTACACCGTGTGGTTTTAATCGGTCCGATTCCGACACATCATCCTGCTGCATCGGTCTATCACCTGTCTCGGGCCGTTTTCAGCGGTCACATCGCCCCAAGGTGAGGCAACAACCCTTAGGCAGCGTTTAGGGAGCTAGTGAGCTCTACCACGTCCCCTTTACCACCTTCTAGCAGGATCAGGCTTTTTCCCGGTCCCACTCTGCAAACTCCTTCTGGAGCGTAACAACCTCACAAAGGGGTACCACAGCTTCCCATCCCTCACCACTCGCCAGCATTGCCACGACCAGTACTGACGGTGACAGGTTACGTCTGATCTTCCCAACCAGAACTCGACAATGGGACTCCCACGTAGAGCAGTCCAGCATTGTACCGTAGCCTCTAATCTTATTCAAATGTTATGAAGTAGCCATGCCCGGTGGGTATCTGAGTCAATCAATAGGTGACACAGACTTCGCGCGTCGAAGTTCGGCAGAACGGCTTGAACAGCTCTGAGTTTCGAGCCCTGCCTACCATGTTACCAAAGCTTGCTTATGCACGTTCTACCGTAGCATTCCGGGCTCATGATCTGGTATGGCCTCTTCATCATTCCGATCAACAGAACAAATTTGGTTGTAAACATCGCGTCCATGCCGACCAGAATATCAAAGAGCAGTGAACGCGCCAGGACCGTCGCCACCTCATAAGAGATTGTGCGGTAGCCTCTCACGATCCGTAGGGTCATCGACCGGTACAGGCTCTAAAGTAGAGCCTGACAGCGGGAGACACCCGCCAGGTTATTATAACAGGTAGGTGCCCTTATAGAGGACCATGGATGGACCCCATGTAGAAGGGTCGAACTTCTTCCCGTGGTTAAACCAGATTAGGCAGCAGTCGATGCAACGCACCTGCTACCCTTCACACTCGCGGGACTAATCGCCTAAAATGCTCTTCAAAGCTCCACCGACTATCTAGAACTCATCCTGAACATCCTATACATGAAATAAGTTAGGCCTCAGCCTAGCCTATTTCATGTACTGGCCCCACCTTGACTTCAGCCACTTACCCGAAGACATGAGCTGGGTGGTTCCTGCTGCCTACGTAGGCTATGGAACCATATCACCTCAGTTTTCTGAGGTGCCACCCTAAGACCCAGCTCGCAGATCTTGCCCACGACATAAGCCACCCTTCTGCTGTATTACAACCTACCTACCTTCGATCCCCAATAAAGACCTATTAATTGATTGATGGATTGGTTGACTAATTTAATATTGACAATTAGTTTTAATTGTTGTACTTCGCACAACACTTTCTCAACTTGCTATTACTTAATAATTTATTTGGTTCCAAGACGCAAAGAGCAATCCATCTAGTGTGTTTATGCGATGCTTTTTTTTCTTAAATAATCACAGCTTTGTTTGAGGTAGTACCCTGAGCGTCTGGTGCGAGTTTATTCATGTCAGATATTCATGGTGATTGCATTTGGCATTTCGATAAGTAAAGTGTTCAGAGGGTCTAGAATTTGTTTCACATTAACTTAATAATCACAGCGAGTACATTCGGCGTTTTGATTCTTTTTCTTTTTTTTCACTTTTTAAAAAGACAACGCCCGCACTAGGAATAAATCTTGTGTCGCGGGGGACTTTACAAACATACAAAAAACGGACACAAGGAACACCCTGACTCAGAACAACAATTTATGGATCACACTTATACACAATATTTCTTCAGACCTAGACCTGGTCACCTACACTAGAACATTAGAGTTCAAGTATAAAACCTGTCCAGCAGATGGAATGCCTGGCTCTAATAAACAAAGCCAAAAAGATTTGATATAAAGTAATACTGTTACTTGTATTGAAATAAAAAAGAAAAACATTAAAAAAAATTCTTGTAGTAATGATACACAGAATATATAAACTACCTGTCTTTTTACTAGTATTCTGACTTTTTACGAGAAACATATGTATGTTATTTAGAGTTTCCTGTCTTCGGTACGGTAGTTAAAATCAGCAGAGTGGTTTTCTATCTCGTGTTCGCAGATGAAGAAGGCTTTCTTATCGCATCGGATTTTATTCAACTCTCCGTTATATAACATTGAACCGCATTGCTCACGAGATCCTCGTGGAAGGCCTTCCGGCTGGCCCTTAGCCCAGGTTGAGTAGCCGCTCCCTCCTAATGGTGTACCTGTAACACGATGAATGGTGGTATTTCTAAACATTTACCTTCTGTAACATATTACTAAGTCCATACTTGGGCATTAACACGGTGATATCATACTCGTATACCAGATATATTCAACTACTCGTAAAGGGTCAAATGCGAGTTTATTTTACATCAACCAGTCGCGATTGTCACGCGCTTAGATTTTTACCAAGACATTAGGCTTCCTTGACCCTGTCACGGAACGCCCGCGACCACGATCAGAGCAATCTGATCGGAATATTACGTTACGTACGGCAACTGTTCCGTCACGAACGAACTTTTAAGTCGGTTTCTGTTTAAAAATTAAGATTTGAAAAGGATTCTTAATAGCTGGATTTTATCTTTTTAGCCTGTTACGTGTTCACGACACAAAGATCGTCGAAAATAAATTTAAAAGAGTGGTTATGGGTAAGGAGAAACCGCAAAACCTGTTTTTAGAAATAACAAACTTTGGTAAAAGATTTACCTCTAACAGTTGCCCAGCCATCCTCGTGTCTATCGTGGAATCCTGAAAGCACAACTCCAGGTACAAAACCTTCCTCGACTTTGTTCTTGGTCATGTTTCCTGTTAACTCGACGAAGAAATCTGCTTCCTGCTGTGAATCGATAATTGCCAGGTACGACTTCTCAGCGGTGCACACTGCATGCGCAGCAGTCCAGGTTTGAGGAATCAAGTGGAACTTGTAACAGCGACCTAGTTTTTCGTTTAATTTGTAATCTAAGAAACAAGTAAATTAGGTTGAAAAATTGTTATAAAGAAAATTAGCTTACTAAACATCACATCATGTCGTTACATCAACAAACTTTAATATTAACTCTTAGTAACTATTTCATTCACCTTAATATAATTTTGTATCAATACAAAGGTAGTTAACGTTATCGTAAATCAACATCATCAGCCTTTAACACTCCACTGCTGGACAGAGGCCTCTCCTTAGAAAGAAGGTTTTGGCCTAGTGTAGCACGCTGGCCAGACGGGTTGGAATAGGGTTTATATCAAGCTTTAACTCTCTTTGCAGTGCTATTGTCCTGCATAGTTTGCCCCTTAGTCGGTTCTTACGACACCCTTAGGATAAATAGAGGTGGTAACACTATGTATTCTTAATCCATCAGGACACGGATGATATCTAAGCATATCGACGGACTGCTATACACACACACACAATACACTCGCCTGTGGCAATGCACTCGTTGCTCTTGAACTTTAGGATTCCATGAGCGGCGGTAATCGCTTACTGTCTGTTGAACCATGCGCTCATTACTCTTTGCCTTTGAGATAATATTGTTTTTATTTATTTACCTAAATTAGGCATATTACATTCCATGTTCCACTCCAGCGACACGAGGCTCTTCTTGCATACAAAGGGATGTCGTATGGAGCAGGCGATGTCATTGTAAGTGCCGTCTTTTTTTAAGATCACACAATCTTCGCTGGGATAACCATCGTTCGGTTCTCCTGGACCCCAATCGTGGTATACATCATCTATATGAACACCTGTAAGTAGATTTTTAATCGACTTTAAAAAACACTTTTTCAATTCCGACATATTTTTATATACTTACACGGGCAACATTTTGCCTAAACAATTTAGAACACCTGAAATAATAACAGCGGGTTCATTTTTTGCATAAGGTACTTATTAAAAGTTAAACTATAAAGCTTAAATGTATGTAAATATTTTTACTTGTTTTTTTTTGTATGAAATGGAAAATAACACAGTAATCACATTGTTTAGAATTTGTATGAATCTATGTGCGGTCATGAAATAGTTACCTAAGAGTACTTTTAGAAAATATCACCAATTTCATTCATTTAACTGCCTCGGTGGCGCAGTGGTAGTGATTGCGACTGCTGTACTTGACGGATCAGGTTCGATTCCGGGTCAGATCAAATGTTTGTATGAACTACAAATATATGTTTCGAAGTTTGGTTGTTTTCTATCTATGTATTTACAAAAAAAGAGTATATAAGTATTCTATCAGTCAGTCTAGTTATCATAGCACAAGCTCTGCTTAGTTTGAAGTTCAATTTAAAGTGATTCAGCTCGTAATTACAATCGCTTAACCAAAACTCAGAAAGTGTTACAATCAACTTCAATTCTTAACGTGATTTCTAGGTTCCTAGATCTGTGAACTTTTGTATCAATGTAACATATTATCTGTCATCAAACATTAACAAAAGACAGTACTTTTGTGGCTATGGGTTTGTGACAGCAGCTTCACATACTACGTAACTCATACACCTCTTCCCTTTACTGGTGTTCTGTCTGCTCGACACTTAAATCACTCCAGCTTTGTAAGTTCAAGACCAAGGGCTCGATAAAGACTCTAGTAGCCTCCTTACAAAAGACCACATTAACTTACCGTCAATGGTTTCGTAAACTCCTTTAGCGACCAAATCTGAGATCCCAACGAATATTCTTTTAAAAGGTTGTGTTTCGCTCCAAAACGCCACCACTACATCCGCTTCCTGTTTGTCGTAAGGGTAGAATAGTTTTGCACTTTCCAGAGCGCACGTCTTTCTTGCATCCCTCCATGTTTTAAGCAAAGTGTGAATCTTATAGAAACTTTCTGTCGATTCTATATAGTGGTAATCCTTTCGGAAGAACTTTTTATCTCTTTGGCTATCTACAAAAACTGCAAGCCAAAAGAGGAACATTGCTAAATCAAAAGCCCAAATTCTCCACATTCTCAACACAGATTAACATTATATAAACAAACGCATGTAAAATAATGTTAATCAATCCCCCTTTCCATCTGCCGCGCAGTGGAAAGAAAGGGGATACTTACTATTCTACGCCACGCCGGCGGTCTGCACTCTCTCCGTCTTACGAATTTTCGATCAGGTCACGTCTCCTGACGCTTGTTTAACATTTTTTCCCATCACATAAAGTACACAACGCCGCTAAAGAAGTTTTTATTTTAAAAAGACTGAGACGGTTTGCGTATCATGTAAATGTTTGAGCTCAAACAGTGCAGCAATTTTTTAAAGCGTTCACTAACCAACTTAATATTTATTTGCAAATATAGAGCTAACAAATCCATAAGGTAGGTATATACGACAACGATTGAGAAGACAACCATCTTTATTGCATTAAGAAAATTAAAAAGGATTTAACTTATCGAGTATTTAATTTTATTCATCAGTTAACATCTTTTTAAACACTAAGTTTATTTATACATTATATTATTAAAAAGTGGCTGACCCACGCGACCTCTTCGCGTCTCCTATTGTCCGTAGCGTGATTTTACACAACTTGAACAACAAAAAGCGTTATAGTGAGCCAACCTTTAACGATAGACATATGCTGTCGTGGATTTTTTTTAAGAACTCTTAATAGGGACCTTTTTTCGTTCATTATTTTTACAAAAGTTTAAACCTTTACGCAGCGCACGCAATGTAAATAATATTCCCTCTCTTTCATCTCTAAAGGAACAATTTTGCCGCGTTTATGCAACATTTTCATTGGTACTCGGCTCCCTCTGGTCATAGTGTGATGACATTCTTGTCTATAATCTTCCTCAGTAATTGGGCTAACACCGAAAGAATTTTTGGAATCGGATCTGTACTTTCTAAGATAAGCGCGTTCAAACAAACAAACTCTTCAGCTTTATTACATAAGTAGCTATAGATATAAAACTGTCTCTCTGAATTGTGCATAACACAGTAACTTTAGTCACAAATGGTGATTAGATGCTCAGTACCCACCCATAATGTTGACAAAAGCATTTGATCACACTTTATGTTGTCTTATAGCATATTTAAACCGTTTGATAGCTATTTGTATTACGAACTTTAAGCTCACAACTTATATTCCATAGAAATCTTTATCTAAATAAAATTATATCTATCAGAAGTATAGAAGTATTTATTAATAAACTTACTTGAAAAATTCGCTACAAAATATAGAGTAAGTACCACAAACAAAACTTTCGAACACATTTTTTAGATGTTAAGTTAGCACATGTATTCAACAGTAGGGTTCGTCGACATGTGACTGAAACAGCCAGGTGAAGATACGTTGACCGGCAATATTATATATATATATATCGAGTAGCTACACACATGTAGACTTGATATATAAATGTGTGATTAGTAAACTTGTTTAACAGGAAAATATTCCAAAGTAATCATAACAAATTTGTATACACGGTATCACACAGATTTATATTATCCTACGCTTTTTACATATATTCAATCGGATATGTTATTACATAGCAAATATCTGTTAATACGTAGGGATTCGTCGCAGTAGTCATAGATATCGCTAGATGACAAGAAATATTGTCACAAAAATAACTGGGTAATAATATAATCGGAGAATAAATTATAAGTGTCATTAATCGTCATCAGCCTTTGACAGTCCACTGCTGGACATAGACTTCTTTTTATAAACGAGGCTTTGGCCTGCCAAAACACGTTGACTAGACAAGTTGCTAAGTGGTTTGTTTCATATTTTTTGTCTCTTTGTTTTTATCTTGCGTAGTTTGCTGCCTTACTTTTAGTCCTAGCGACATTCATTGCATAAATAGGAGTGATGACAGCGGGGAGCAAATACAGGGTGGGCCACGAATTAGTGAAAATTTGAAAAAATCGTATGAAAAATCCATTTGATATATTATAAAAATTGTTTATTTATAAGAAAGCAAATCAGTTGGAATTAAGTTTTAAAATTACGTTGTCTAAATGACCACCACTTCGACGTTTGCCCTCTTCTAAGCGAGCATCGGAATTTTCAAATACTAGTCGGCGAAGATACCGCGAGATCGCCGATATCTCTTCGCTGATCTTTTCTTTTAGTTGACGTAGTGTATTTAGTTTATTAATGTAGACACGATTCTTCAAATAACCCCATAATAAGAATTCTGCTGGGGATAAATCTGGACTTCTGAGGAGGTCATGGAATGTCGCCTCGTCTGGAAATCAGTTTTACTAAAATTGTGAGTATCATTTGCCTTTATTTTACAGAACTTCTAAAACCACAATTCATTTGATTTATCGATTATAATTAATATAATCCAATAATAATTGTTACCGTATTTTGCGAAATATGAACGTTCTAAACTTTTGCACTATAAGTTTTACGCTTCAAAGGTTGGTAAATTCCATGCCATAAACCATAATAACGGGACTCATAAGTCATTATTGCGTCACGAAAACCAGTTTATGAAGACATCTGACGTACAATTAATATTTAGGAATCCCAATCAATACTTAATAGTGGGGTACGTGATTTAAAGAATTAAAAAAAATTTTTTTTAGGCACGGGACCACGCTTTTTTTATGTGGTATTACAAAATTCAGGGTGCGGTCGTGATGGCGAGTCGTAGCCAACGCAAAACGAAAGTTTTTATGAACATCAGTTTTCCCTTTTTTTTACACTGATTTGAAATTTATAATCTTAAAACGATACTAAGAAAAAGTGTTATTACCGACTGTCTTTCCATTTTATTTAAAATATAAAAAATGTCTCTAAGACAAAAAAACGGTTGAACAACCTCAGTTGTTCAACTCGTCAACGGTTGAAGTTATAGAACTCATTTTCCTCAAAATAAAAAAAATCCCTTAACTAAGTACAAATTACACAAGTACAATTTTTACTTATATCTATATTTTACTTATATCAAATTAAGCACTCCAAGGAATGATCTCGATACAGATACGATTTACACGACTTAAATCAGTGACCGAGTGCTCTTTGAGTAAAAAAACACTATTACGAAGTATTTTGAAATTATATGTGAAATTACATCCATATAAGATCCAGATAGTGCAGGAACTGAAACCTATTGATTTCAATTTGTTCAAGTCGTATAACGAGACCATGTTAGAACGATTCAGTAATTTTGACAACATCTTATGAGTATTTTCTGACGAAACCCATTTTCACCTCAACAGACATGTAAACAAACAGAATTGTAGGTATTGGAGCAGTGAAAATCCATAAGCTGAACACGAGAGACCACTTCATTCTCCCCATGGTAACAGTATGGGCTACAATTTCAGTACAAGGAATCATTGGATTTTTTCGAAGATTCTCGCGGTGGTTCAGTTACTGTTAATTCTGCTGAGTATGTGAAAATGTTACGGGTATTCTTGGGACTAATGCTACTGAATTTACTGGCTACAATCGTAACACACGGTTTCAACAAGATGGAGCCACTTGTCACACATCCAATGAGTCCCTACCGGTGGTCAAAGACATGTGTACGGAAAAACTGATTTTCAGACAAGTCGACATTCCATGGCCACCCAGAAGTCCAGATCTATCCCTAGCATATTTCTTTTTACGGAGTTATTTGAAGAATCGTGTGAAATTGTGAGAAAAATTTTATTAGCAAAGTTGCTTTTACGCCATCTTAATGAAACCGAAAAATAGATAATGTATTTATTAATTTATCGTAGCACAGTAAATCTGTAATAATAACTCTGTGAAAAGGGACCACCATATGTAACAGGAAGCCTTGGGCGTGTGCGCTATTTGATTTGGCCAATGAGCGCACGCGGTGCTACGGTTTACCGTCAACTAACGGATGAGATGTAACACATGCGATTACTGCAAGTCTCGGGTGTTTTATTGAACACACCTAACCAATTACTTTTTTATGCTTTCAAAAAAATAACTTGTCTATTGTGAGTTTTCTCATCTATGATATGTCTATGGTGTTTTAATACTATCAGACATAATACACGTCAAATAAATCTTACGTAAATTTAGCAACACTTTAACAGATTATGGCAAACAATATCATTATTGATATACGAAATTGTATACCTTATTTCTCAACAAATACCAATTCAAACTATATAACTTTTTGTACTCACTTGCAGAACACAAATTATTTTGAAATTGTGTAGAGAAAACCTAAAAAGAGGAAGGTGCGTGTGTCGTGTAGAACATTTCCAAAATTTATCGTCGCTTACATTATGTATAAAGTCCAAGCATTTATTTCGAAACAGTTTCATTGCCATAGATCTAATTATACTATTAAACAATAAACAATAGACTTTTGCGAATTTAATATAATATGATTCATATATAATAGTAACAAAGCCTATCTAAGATGTAAAGCGTTCGAACGAAATAGGATGAGATTTTTAAAAAAAATCGTGTACATCGAGTTATTCAGGTGAAGTGATGATAGGAGGTAAAAGCAGTGCCGGGTTAGGGATGATTTCAATATCATACGTACGTTAGAGCATAATTGGTAATATTTCATGTCACTCACTGGTTAGAGGACGATTCTTTAAACATCATACCCACGTATAGACCCTTAGTGCTATTCATTCAAAATTGGTCACGGGATCTGATAGGGTAGATTAAGAGATGAGGATTCGGAGGTCACATTAACAACTGTTCTCGGATCTCTATTTCTAAGCGCCAAGTGGCACACCGTGTGGCGTTAGTTAGTCCGATTCTGACACACCACCCGCCACAATCTCCGGTGCGGTGACGGACCGCGGGGTTGCCACGCGTAAACAAAGTTTAAATTGCTAATACAGTAACTAGTATTCCGTAGGAAAGAAAAGACTTGCAAAGTTGAGGCTAAGATTTGGCACCTACACTATAAATATACACTTAACTTCTCTTAATGTTGTAATGTGTATTATGCTCAATGGGCGGGACAAGACTGATCGCAATATATTTGATAACATCTGTATTATGAACTACCTACGATCCACAATAAATATTAATCGATTGATGGATTGATTGACTGATTTAATATTGACAATTAGTCTCAATTCTTGTACTTCGCGCTACGCTTAATCATCATGCTGTTTCTTAACAATTTCTTGGGCTCTAAGTTGCAAAGAGGAAATCATCTAGTGTGTTAACGCGTTCAACGTAGCGTAAACTTATTGCTTCGCTTATTTTTCTTTCACAAATTAATCACGGCTTTGTTTAAAGTATTGCCCTGAGGGCCTTGTTCGAGTTACGGCTAAAAAATCTTTATTTCTCAAATGAATTTACAAAATTCACTTACTGAGAAAACATACACAAATGTAAACAACTTAAGTGAGCGTTTTGACCTAACATATAACGAAAGTCAATACATTTTGAACGAGATTATGAACTTATAATGGTAATTTGCTGTAAATTATGACTCAGTTTGGCATTCTTCGTTCAGTATCTACGTAGCCTTCAAATATCTGACACAGGCGCTATGACAATTAATGTATTTACTCACGTACGCAATCCTTATTACCCCACTCGTACCGAGAAACTTTAAAAAGTAATAGTTTTTACATCAGCAAGAGTAACACTTGAAGGTGGTCGTTTATCGTAGGTGCTGCCTCTCACTACTTATATGACACAGTTCAACTTACTATTATTATTTTACGTTCCAAGTGGTAAAATAAAACATATTTAAAAAAAAATGAATGGTGTCGTGGGACACCAGGTAGGAACGAAGTTCCTTCGGATAATGTGGAATCGACACAATTTGCAAAAAAAATCGTGATCAATTTTATATAGGTTTTCTTGATTTCTCTCTTAAATTTTGCTGATTAGTTTTTATTTAAGTACAAGAAAGTATTTAGGAAATTCAGTATTTTAGGAAATAAAATAATAAATTCCTTAAAATAAAAAAAACATCGTAATTCAAATTTCAACTGAAATAACAAAAAAATATGTATCTTTATTTTTTTTTGTCAACATTATTATTAATTAAAAATTACATAGAAATAGAAAAATAGAAAAAAATAATAAAAATTAACGGTTTTATTCCACGCACTTTTTTCCACAGATTTATTCCACGCACTTTTTTCACGGATTTTTTCTTACGGTTTTACTATCACATTTTTTTCAGTTCAGTCTCGCAGCGAAATCCCTATCCCCTCCAAGCCTGCCGTAAGGAACTTCATTCCAATAACTAAACCAACTTCAAATAAATCAAACGGACTCCCTACTTAGAAACACTAAAAAGCGAAAACGAAACTGTATTATTTATTTGTTATAAAATGTACGAGTTTTCTAACTACTTAAATCGAAAGTTAACTTAGTAACCATAATTTAAGTATCCTACATGCACCTACGTGATTAATATGTGATCATTCCTGCCTTAATCTAAACGTAGACGGGCTCATACAAAAGATGATGCAGGTTAATTTTTATGCGAACATTTATACGCATCGTACACAACAAAGCACATCATTTAGCTTCTTCTCGGCACTGCAGATCTTTTTAACTTTTGGGATTGGGTTTTCAGAGTTCAGATGTACTAAAGAATTAACCTTTTAGCGCACCCAGACTGCTCTGTTTTGACTGCTCTCTGACAATCAAGTTGCGGAAACTTTGAATTCCCTTCAGCCCTTAGACAGAACCGTTAAGTTCAAGTCCAAAGCCTGTCACACAAGCCTGTCACTCTATTAAACAAAACAAAAAATACTTCAAATAAAGTAACACTGTTATTTATTAATACAAAAAAAAAACATTAAAAATCGTTTTTCTGTAATAATTATACACATAATATACTGCCTGAATTTTTACAAGAAATATATGTTATTTAGCGTTTCCTGTCTCCGGTACGTATGTTAAAATTAGTAGTTTGGATTGGGTTTTCAGCATTCCGATGTGCTCAAAAATTACCTTTTTGTACACTCAGACTACTCCGTTTTGCAAGGAAACTGTAAATATTTCTTCAGACCTGGACCTGGTCACCTACACTGGACACTTAAAGTTCAAGTATAAAACCTGTCCAGCAGATGGAATGCCTGGCTCTAATAAACAAAGCCAAAAAGATTTGATATAAAGTAATACTGTTACATGTATTGAAGTAAAAAAGAAAAACATTAAAAACAATTCTTGTAGTAATGATACACAGAATATATAAACTACCTGTCTTTTTACTAGTATTCTGACTTTTTACGAGAAACATGTGTATGTTATATATATATAATAGGGGATATAAATATTGATATCTCACCGTCTTCTAGAGACAGGCGTGCATCGGATTACCTAGATATAACTGGCCACTATGGCTTTTACTCGGGCCATCAATTCACCACCCACGATCAAACCTGCCTAGACCATGCAATGATCAAAACTAAAAAAGCAACTAAGATAGAAATTTGTGCTTCAGGAATAACGGACCATGACACAGTCATTGTTAGTTTTGCAAAGCAAAACTTATGCTCCATGCCTGAAGTCCAATATAGAACTAAAACTGATTATGTTAGCTTGACAAAAGCTGTCTCCGACTGTAATTGGGACTCTATCTACTCATACACCGATATTGACATTGCACTTACAGATTTTACAGTGAAGTTAAGTAAAATTGTACAAGATTTCACAAGCACACATGCCATTAGAAACTCAAAATGCATCAAAAAACCGTGGATAACTAAAAATTTAATGAACTGTATCCGGAAAAGAGATCTTTTGCATATACAAGCGAAACAAACACATAATAAGGACAACCTTATTATTCAGCAGCGATATAAAAACTACAGAAATACGTGCAGCAATCTAATACAAAATCTAAAAAACGAACATGAAAATAAGACTCTGAGAGACGCAAACGGAGACTGTAGGAAGACTTGGACGGCAATAAAAACTATTTGTAATATAAACAAGACCAACTCCAATAACTTAGATCTTTTGCAGACCTGTTCTGACCCCCGCGAGTCCCTAAACCAGGCGAATAGTTTTTTTACCACAGTAGGTGAACACTTAGCCGAAAAAACCCTCTCAGCACTTAAAAAAACTGAATCAGAACTGGCCATTATATCTCGATCCTTATACAAAAGTAACTCCCCATGTCACTCCTTTTATGCGAGCCCTACCGACAGTTATGAGGTTATTAAAATGATCTCTAACCTTAAAGACATTTCTGCACCTGGATGGGACGGAATCAATAATAAAGTTCTAAAATTAAGCAAGCTTCACCTCGCTTCTCCTATCGCATTCTTATGCAATTTAAGCATCTCTAGTGGAAAAGTTCCTAATGCCATGAAAATGGCTAACGTCTGCCCTATTTTCAAATCGGGGGACAAAGCAGTAGCTGCAAATTATCGCCCCATCTCCCTTCTTACATCGCTAACAAAGATCCTTGAAAAGATCATGAATACCAGACTCTTAAATTTCCTTGAGAAGAACGGCATACTATCAGGCAACCAATACGGCTTTCGCAATAACAGATCGACGGAAGACGCTGTCACCAACCTAGTTGACCTCATCGTGACTAAGCTAGACAGTGGAAATAAGTGTAGCAGTCTTCCTAGACCTAGCGAAAGCCTTCGACACCGTGTCTAGAAGTATCCTTTTCCAGAGACTTGAACAAATCGGAATACGAGGAACATCTTTCGATTGGTTCAAGTCCTACTTAAGCGATAGAACACAAAGAATTGGCATAGGTGAATACCAAAGCGATTACGCCAGTCTTAGATATGGTGTACCGCAAGGAAGCGTACTCGGGCCAACCCTCTTTATTATATACATTAACACCCTCTGCTCCCTGCCTCTCCATAAAGCTGAGATATTCACTTACGCTGACGACACGGCCATAGTCTTCTACGAAACATCATGGGAAGCTGTATATAAGGCTGCTGAGGATGGAATGAATCAGGTCGCGAACTGGTTAAATTATAATCTGTTGACACTCAATAAAGACAAAACAAAAATAATAAATTTTAGTGTCACAAAAAGGCACTCATGCCCTTCACACCTATCTATAAAACTTCATACGTGCAAAAGCACAGGTTTAGCGTGTCCCTGTACAAGTTTTGAACAAGTGCCATTTATAAAATACCTCGGTATCTATATTGACCAACACCTAACCTGGACAAAACAAATTGAGTATGCTAGTAGCCGTATCAAAAAACTATTACACATCTTCAAAAAAATGGGACAATTCGCTGACAAAACTACGCTAAAAATGATTTATCACACATTATGCGAATCCGTTATAAATTATTGTCTCACGACATGGGGAGCGGCACAAACGACACACCTAATTAAAGTAGAACGTTCACAACGGGCCATCCTCAAAGTTAGTAACAAAATGCCGATTCGTTTTCCTACAGACAAACTGTACCAAGAAGCCGGTGTTTTGCGTGTACGCCAACTATACTACTTGGCTGTAGCAATAAAATTCCATAAAACGTCCTACGTAAATGTGGAACCGAACACTCGCTCTAGGAGGAAACCCAAAGTTACTAAGCCGAAAACTATCCTAAACTTTGGCAAAAGATGTTTTTATTACATGGGTCCCTACATATACTCAAAATTAAATAATATATTGAATATCACTCAGCTGACCAGACAAAAAGCTAAAAATGTAATAAAAAATTATTTGAAAAACATGGACTATAATAACACAGAAAATTTCATTAGGATATTATAGACAAATTTACTTTCCTATACTTTATATTATAATAAAAACACCGTTCAGACGTACACAGAACATCGAAACACATCACGCACACACACACACACACACACACACACACACACACACACGCACACACACACACACACACACACACACACACACATGCACAAACACACGTACACATTTTTATCTTATTAATCTGTATTTATGTTAAGCTTAAATGAGCAATGCTAAAAATCTTACCTGTACACCCTACCAACTCGTCAAACGTTGTACCTGTACTTATGCTATTATGTATGTTTTAGACGAGAGAGACTAGTCTTCACGACACAGGGAATCCTAGAGTGGAGGCTAGTGACCTATACTGTGTAATGTACTTACTTACTTCTTTTGAACAATAAACAATAAACAATAAACAATAAACAATAATGACAATTATTCGTTGATTACTAAAAAGAGACAAGGATTTCAAAACTTGATGTCAACTGTCATGAATAGTTTATTGAAAAATATTAAGACGAATAGCCACTTTGTAAATATCTTAGAAAGTACCCTACGTTTTTTTATAATAAATCTCTTTTTTTTTTTTTTATTTAGAGTTTCCTGTCTTCGGTGCGGTAGTTTAAATCAGCAGCGTGCTTTTCTATCTCGTGTTCGCAGATGAAGAAGGCTTTCTTATCGCATCGGATTTTATTCAACTCTCCGTTATATAACATTGAACCGCATTGCTCACGAGATCCTCGTGGAAGGCCTTCCGGCTGGCCCTTAGCCCAGGTTGAGTAGCCGCTCCCTTCTAATGGTGTACCTGTAACACGATGAATGGTGGTATTTCTAAACATTTACCTTCTGTAACATATTACTAAGTCCATACTTGGGCATTAACACGGTGATATCATACTCGTATACCAGATATATTCAACTACTCGTAAAGGGTCAAATGCGAGTTTATTTTACATCAACCAGTCGCGATTGTCACGCGCTGAGATTTTTACCAATCACATTAGGCTTCCTTGACCCTGTCACGGAACGCCCGCGACCACGATCAGAGCAATCTGATCGGAATATTACGTTACGTACGGCAACTCTTGTGTCACGAACGAACTTTTAAGTCGGTTTCTGTTTAAAAATTAAGATTTGAAAAGGATTCTTAATAGCTGGATTTTATCTTTTTAGCCTGTTACGTGTTCACGACACAAAGATCGTCGAAAATAAATTTAAAAGAGTGGTTATGGGTAAGGAGAAACCGCAAAACCTGTTTTTAGAAATAACAAACTTTGGTAAAAGATTTACCTCTAACAGTTGCCCAGCCATCCTCGTGTCTATCGTGGAATCCTGAAAGCACAACTCCAGGCACAAAACCTTCCTCGACTTTGTTCTTGGTCATGTTTCCTGTTAACTCGACGAAGAAATCTGCTTCCTGCTGTGAATCGATAATTGCCAGGTACGACTTCTCAGCGGTGCACACTGCATGCGCAGCAGTCCAGGCTTGAGGAATCAAGTGGAACTTGTAACAGCGACCTAGTTTTTCGTTTAATTTGTAATCTAAGAAACAAGAAAATTGGGTTGAAAAATTGTTATAAAGAAAATTAGCTTACTAAACATCACATCATGTCGTTACATCAACAAACTTTTATATTAACTCTTAGTAACTATTTCATTCACCTTAATATAATTTTGTATCAATACTAGGGTAGATAACGTTATCGTAAATCAACATCATCAGCCTTTAACACTCCACTGCTGGACAGAGGCCTCTCCTTAGAAAGATGATTTTGGCCTAGTGTAGCACGCTGGCCAGACGGGTTGGAATAGGGTTTATATCAAGCTTTAACTCTCTTTGCAGTGCTATTGTCCTGCATAGTTTGCCCCTTAGTCGGTTCTTACGACACCCTTAGGATAAATAGAGGTGGTAACACTATGTATTCTTAATCCATCAGGACACGGATCATATCTAAGCATGTCGACGGACTGCTATACACACACACAATACACTCGCCTGTGGCAATGCACTCGTTGCTCTTGAACTGTAGGATTCCATGAGCGGCGGTAATCGCTTACTGTCAGTTGAACCATGCGCTCATTACTCTTTGCCTTTCAGATAATATTGTTTTTATTTATTTACCTAAATTAGGCATATTACATTCCTTGTTCCACTCCAGCGTCACGAGGCTCTTCTTGCATACAAAGGGATGTCGTATGGAGCAGGCGATGTCATTGTAAGTGCCGTCTTTTTTTAAGATCACACAATCTTCATTGCCATAACCATCGTTCGGTTCTCCTGGACCCCAATCGTGGTATACATCATCTATATGAACACCTGCAAGTAGATTTTTAATCGACTTTAAAAAAGAGGTTTTCAATTCCGACATAATTTTTATATACTTACACGGGCAACATTTTGCCTAAACAATTTAGAACACCTGAAATAATAACAGCGTGTTCATTTTTTGCATAAGGTAAGTATTAAAAGTTAAACTATAAAGCTTAAATGTATGTAAATATTTTTACTTGTTTTTTTTTTGTATAAAATGGAAAATAACACAGTAATCACATTGTTTAGAATTTGTATGAATCTATGTGCGGTCATGAAATAGTTACCTAAGAGTACTTTTAGAAAATATCACCAATTTCATTCATTTAACTGCCTCGGTGGCGCAGTAGTAGTGATTGCGACTGCTGTACTTGACGGATCAGGTTCGATTCCGGGTCAGATCAAATGTTTGTATGAACTACAAATATTTGTTTCGAAGTTTGGTTGTTTTCTATCTATGTATTTACAAAAAAAGAGTATATAAGTATTCTATCAGTCAGTCTAGTTATCATAGCACAAGCTCTGCTTAGTTTGAAGTTCAATTTAAAGTGATTCAGCTCGTAATTACAATCGCTTAACCAAAACTCAGAAAGTGTTACAATCAACTTCAATTCTTAACGTGATTTCTAGGTTCCTAGATCTGTGAACTTTTGTATCAATGTAACATATTATCTGTCATCAAACATTAACAAAAGACAGTACTTTTGTGGCTATGGGTTTGTGACAGCAGCTTCCCATACTACGTAACTCATACACCTGTTCCCTTTACTGGTGTTCTGTCTGCTCGACACTTAAGTCACTCCAGCTTTGTAAGTTCAAGACCAAGGGCTCGATAAAGGTTCTAGTAGCCTCCTTACAAAAGACCACATTGACTTACCGTCAATGGTTTCGTAAACTCCTTTAGCGACCAAATCTGAGATCCCAACGAATATTTTTTTAAAAGGTTGTGTTTCGCTCCAAAACGCCACCACTACATCCGCTTCCTGTTTGTCGTAAGGGTAGAATAGTTTTGCACTTTCCAGAGCGCACGCCTTTCTTGCATCCCTCCATGTTTTAAGCAAAGTGTGAATCTTATAGAAACTTTCTGTCGATTCTATATAGTGGTAATCCTTTCGGAAGAACTTTTTATCTCTTTGGCTATCTACAAAAACTGCAAGGCAAAAGAGGAACATTGCTAAATCAAAAGCCCAAATTCTCCACATTCTCAACACAGATTAACATTATTTAAACAAACGCATGTAAAATAATGTTAATCAATCCCCCTTTCCATCTGCCGCGCGGTGGAAAGAAAGGGGATACTTTCTATTCTACGCCACGCCGGCGGTCTGCACTCTCTCCGTCTTACGAATTTTCGATCAGGTCACGTCTCCTGACGCTTGTTTAACATTTTTTCCCATCACATAAAGTACACAACGCCGCTAAAGAAATTTTTATTTTAAAAAGACTGAGACGGTTTGCGTATCATGTAAATGTTTGAACTCAAACAGTGCAGCAATTTTTTAAAGCGTTCACTAACCAACTTAATATTTATTTACAAATATAGAGCTAACAAACCCATAAGGTACATACGACGACGATTGAGAAGACAACCATCTTTATTGCATTAAGAAAATTAAAAAGGATTTAACTTATCGAGTATTTAATTTTATTTATCAGTTAACATCTTTTTAAACACTAAGTTTATTTATACATTATATTATTAAAAAGTGGCTGACCCACGCGACCTCTTCGCGTCTCCTATTGTCCGTAGCGTGATTTTACACAACGTGAACAAAAAAGCGTTATAGTGACCCAACCTTTAACGATAGACATATGCTGTCGTGGATTTTTTTTAAGAACTTTTAATAGGGACCTTTTTTCGTTCATTATTTTTACAAAAGTTTAAACCTTTACGCAGCGCACGCAATGTAAATAATATTCCCTCTCTTTCCTCTCAAAAGGAACAATTTTGCCGCGTTTATGCAACATTTTCATTGGTACTCGGCTCCCTCTGGTCGTAGTGTAATGACAATCTTGTCTATAATCTTCCTCAGTAATTGGGCTAACACCGAAAGAATTTTTGGAATCGGATCTGTACTTTCTAAGATAAGCGCGTTCAAACAAACAAACTCTTCAGCTTTATGACATTAGTAGCTATAGATATAAAACTGTCTCTCTCAATTGAGCATAACACAGTAACTTTAGTCACAAATGGTGGTTAGATGCTCAGTACCCACCCATAATGTTGACAACAGCGTTTGATCACACTTTATGTTGTCTTATAGCATATTTAAACCGTTTGATAGCTATTTGTATTTCGAACTTTAAGCTCACAACTTATATTCCATTGAAATTTATATCTAAACAAATCTTAATTATATCTATCAGAAGTATAGAAGTGTTTATTGATAAACTTACTTGAAAAGTTCACTACAAAATATAGAGTAAGAACCACAAACAAAACTTTCGAACACATTTTTTAGATGTTAAGTTAGCACATGTATTCAACAGTAGGGTTCGTCGACATGTGACTGTGAAACAGCCAGGTCAAGATACGTTGACCGGTAATATTATATATATATATTGAGTAGCTACACACATGTAGACTTGATATATAAATATGTGAATAGTAAACTTGTTTAACAGGAAAATATTCCAAAGAAATCATAATAAATTTGTATACTCGGTATCACACAGATTTATATTATCCTACGCTTTTTACATATATTCAATCGGATATGTTATTACATAGCAAATATCTGTTAATACAGAGGGATTCGTCGCAGTAGTCATAGATATCGCTAGATGAAAAGAAATATTGTCATAGAAATAACTGGGTAACAATATAATCGGAGAATAAATTATAAGTGTCATTAATCGTCATCACCATCAACCTTTGACAGTCCACTGCTGGACATAGACCTCTTCTTATAAACAATGCTTTGGCCTGCCAAAGAACGCTGACTAGACAAGTTGCTAAGTGGTTTGTTTCATATTTTTTGTCTATTTGTTATTATCTTGCGTAGTTTGCTGCCTTACTTTTAGTCCTAGCGACATTCATTGCATAAATGAGGTCAGTCAGGAACTGAAACCTATTGATTTCAATTTGTTCAAGTCGTATAACGAGACCATGTTAGAACGATTCAGTAATTTTGACAACATCTTATGAGTATTTTCTGACGAAACCCATTTTCACCTCAACAGACATGTAAACAAACAGAATTGTAGGTATTGGAGCAGTGAAAATCCATAAGCTGAACACGAGAGACCACTTCATTCTCCCCATGGTAACAGTATGGGCTACAATTTCAGTACAAGGAATCATTGGATTTTTTCGAAGATTCTCGCGGTGGTTCAGTTACTGTTAATTCTGCTGAGTATGTGAAAATGTTACGGGTATTCTTGGGACTAATGCTACTGAATTTACTGGCTACAATCGTAACACACGGTTTCAACAAGATGGAGCCACTTGTCACACATCCAATGAGTCCCTACCGCTGGTCAAAGACACGTGTCCGGAAAAACTGATTTTCAGACAAGGCGACATTCCAAGGCCACCCAGAAGTCCAGATCTATCCCTAGCATATTTCTTTTTATGGAGTTATTTGAAGAATCGTGTGAAATTGTGAGAAAAATTTTATTAGCAAAGTTGCTTTTACGCCATCTTAATGAAACCGAAAAATAGATAATGTATTTATTAATTTATCGTAGCACAGTAAATCTGTAATAATAACTCTGTGAAAAGGGACCACCATATGTAACAGGAAGCCTTGGGCGTGTGCGCTATTTGATTTGGCCAATGAGCGCACGCGGTGCTACGGTTTACCGTCAACTAACGGATGAGATGTAACACATGCGATTACTGCAAGTCTCGGGTGTTTTATTGAACACACCTAACCAATTACTTTTTTATGCTTTCAAAAAAATAACTTGTCTATTGTGAGTTTTCTCATCTATGATATGTCTATGGTGTTTTAATACTATCAGACATAATACACGTCAAATAAATCTTACGTAAATTTAGCAACACTTTAACAGATTATGGCAAACAATATCATTATTGATATACGAAATTGTATACCTTATTTCTCAACAAATACCAATTCAAACTATATAACTTTTTGTACTCACTTGCAGAACAAAAATTATTTTGAAATTGTGTAGAGAAAACCTAAAAAGAGGAAGGTGCGTGTGTCGTGTAGAACATTTCCAAAATTTATCGTCGCTTACATTATGTATAAAGTCCAAGCATTTATTTCGAAACAGTTTCATTGCCATAGATCTAATTATACTATTAAACAATAAACAATAGACTTTTGCGAATTTAATATAATATGATTCATATATAATAGTAACAAAGCCTATCTAAGATGTAAAGCGTTCGAACGAAATAGGATGAGATGTTTAAAAAAAATCGTGTACATCGAGTTATTCAGGTGAAGTGATGATAGGAGGTAAAAGCAGTGCCGGGTTAGGGATGATTTCAATATCATACGTACGTTAGAGCATAATTGGTAATATTTCATGTCACTCACTGGTTAGAGGACGATTCTTTAAACATCATACCCACGTATAGACCCTTAGTGCTATTCATTCAAAATTGGTCACGGGATCTGATAGGGTAGATTAAGAGATGAGGATATAGAAATATTAGCCATAATACAAGAGAATAGAGGTGTTAACGATTGTAGAAAGAGAATCGACGCGAAACACTTGAATCTTGGCTAAGGGAACAGGAATGGTTGTTGTACAGAAACTTAGCGGAGGCTTATTGCCAGCAACGGACATGCTTTGACTAAGACGATGACGATGAAGATGAT
Source organism: Hypercompe scribonia (assembly GCA_949316085.1). Lineage (NCBI taxonomy): Eukaryota > Metazoa > Arthropoda > Insecta > Lepidoptera > Erebidae > Hypercompe > Hypercompe scribonia. Next base: position 3,170,096 of record OX438972.1, on the reverse strand, counting down.
GATGAAGCAACGAAAAAATTACTCAATACCTGCTTTCTATCAGACCGTGGTTTCTTTCGTGCAAAAGTATGGCTCTCCCACAGTTAAAAGAAAAAAGGGTTTTGATTATAGTTTGATTGCTTTATAATTGTTAACCTACCTCAATCGAATTGATAATTTTTAATAGTTTTCCGCTTTTGCCTTGCAGTTTTTTTTATATTTTGCTTTTTTTATTGTAGATTGCCAAAGAGAAAAAAAATTCTTCCGAAAAGACTACCACTATATGGAGACGACACAAAGTTTTTATAAGCTTCACTTATTGCATAAAACCTGGTCGGATGCGAAAAGGACGTGTGCACAGGAAGGCGCAAAACTTTTCTACCCTATCGATGATAAAGAAGCTAAAACAGTGTTGGCATTTTGGAGGGAAACACAACCCTTCAATGATGCTTACGTCGGCATCTCAGACTTGCTCTCCAAAGGAATTTACGAAACTATTGACGGTAAGACTTGCATGTATTAACGTGTCCTTTTTTAGGAAGTTAGGGGAGGAGGTTAGTGCTTTATCTCATAATTTGTTTTGTCAAGGCCCCCTATTGATTCCCCGAGTACGTGAATGGCGAGTACTCTACAAAGACTGTTGTCTAATTTAGAGGATCCTATAAACAGAATACAGTAGAGAAGTAGCAGTCATTCATCACGTCAATCGAGCTACTACCAATCATATATACCATCAACCTTTGCTATAACAGGCACTATCTATGTAAAAGCATCTAAAACATTACGACCTTTACGGTCGTTCCGGGTCCTCTGTTCTGGTAGTGGTCACAATCGCTCTTGCTATCACAAGAGATATAAATGTTATGTTCTTCAAGTTCACTTGGAAGACAAGTTGACGGATCTGGTAATTTAGATATTTCGTTAAAAATTAAAATACAAAATGTCAGCTGCGGTTTCTTCAAGCAATTGTGCCTAATTACGAACCAAAGATTATACAAACACGATCCATGTGAAGGACCATTAGTTGAAGGAATATTCTAACAATAGCACAACAAAAATAAATTGTGAAAAAACTTTTGAGTATTCAATACTTTATTTAAAAATACTACTTTATTATTGTGTAACATTGATTTTGTTGTCAAGGGTGGTGTTTTTTTTCAGCTTTTAAAAATGTGAAGACATTTTAATATGTGTAGCGACTTCCACATACAGCGCAAACAAAAATACATACTACAGCGCTATCTAGCGAAGACTATTCGAAGTACAGAGTAATGAGCTAAGGAGCAACTACTAATCCAGTATCACGAAACAGAGATTCTCATGGCGATTAACATGTTCACAACATCCCAAGAACAACCATCAGGCCTCGTCAGGCACAATCACCTCGCCTAGTCTGCGTCAGAGGGACATCACACCCATTCCTTCCAGTTTACTTACTCCGTAGTTCGATTACTCTTCACTAGATAGCGCTGTAGTATGTATTTTTATTTGGAAGTCGCTACATATTTTCATGACACCAAATGACCTTCAGGCTTCCAGAGCTAAACATATTCCTAAAAGATTCATTATTAGCACCTGTCGCTTAGAGCTGGTTGATTTATTTAGCCTTTATAGTTATTTTATTTACTTTAATATGTTTTTTATCAATGCAAAGGTAGATAACGTTATCGTTTTTATTTAAATAATAATAAACAAAATAACAATCCAAAGAAAATCATTAATTTTATTGATTTTTCATAATTCTATTTATTTATGTTAATGTTACATATAAAACTGCAAATCACATACTTAGTAGGAAAGTTAAAATTATTAAGACTCAACCTGGAAGTGGTCCTAAAATTACGTTTCAATTTGCCATGTCCACCTTAAGGGATGGTATTTTTTTCACATATTTCTCAAAGAAAAAATGCAAATCGGTTCATAGATGAAGGCGTTCTGAGTCGAATTGAGAATAGACAATCTCTACCTGTTCTTAAAGACAGCTAAAACATCATATAAGTTCGTAGACAAATGCAAATAATGGTCCACTTGCAGGTAATCCAATTGAAGATGTCTACTACAAATGGAGCCCTGGTGAGCCCAACGACGCTGACAGCAACGAAGACTGTGTGGTGATGAGACAAGATGGCACTTACAATGACATTCCTTGCTTCGTTAAGAAAGCCTTCATCTGCAAAAAGAGCCTCGTGTCGGTGGAGTGGAACATGGAATGTAATATGCCTAATTTAGGTAAAACACAAGTCACAAACAATACAATCACAAAGATATAGAGTTTAGGTTTTTAGAGGATATACAAATAAGTAATTAACGCCGCCCACGGAGACCTGCAACTCAAGAAACACATCGACATGCGTCTGTTGAATTGAACGAAACATGGTTTTCTTAAGGATTTTAATTGAAAATATTACCGCATTTGTTTAAGTAGTAAGCTTTATTATTGTTTTTCTGTTTTAGATTACAAATTAAACAAAAACCTAGGTCACTGTTATAAGTTTCACTTGAAACCTCAGAGCTGGACTGATGCGCATGCCATATGCAGCTATGAGAGATCGTACTTGGCAGTTATCAATTCAAAGGAGGAAGCTGAGTTCCTGGCCGTATTAACAGAGAATATGCCCAAGAACAAAGTCAAGGAAGATTTTGTGCCCGGAGTTGTGCTTTTAGGATTCCACGACAGATACGAGGAGGGTTGGGAAACTATTAGAGGTAAATCCTCTGCCCATGTTTATTGTTCCTGAAGACAGGTTTTACGATTTCTCGTAATTTTTTGTTAAATTTGTCTTTGAAGTCCTTCATATTATAGATCTATAAATACTAGCCTTTGGGAATCCTTTTAAAAGCTTTAGTCGGTAACTCTTTTAAAAGTTTGTTCACTGTGACTTTGTCATAGTTTTATGACATTGCGACCAGTTTGCCTTGATACTGGTAGCAGTGACAGGGTCAGGGAAGCCTAGTGCTGTTGTTAAAAAGTTCAGTGTGAACCAATCACAACATCGATTGTGGTCGCTGTCACAGCTGTTGCATGCTGACGTTGATTCGCGAGTATGTATACGTATTTAATCATGTTACAGGTACATCATTAGAAGAGAGCGGCTACTCGAATTGGGCCAAGAGCCGGCCGGACGGCCCCTCACCAGGGTCGGACGAGCAATGTGGTTCCATGTTATCTAATGGACAGTTGAATGAAATCCGATGCGATAAGAAAGCCTTTTTCATCTGCGAGCACGAAGTGGGCAATCTCGCTGCTAATTATAACCATCGTACCGGAGACAGGAAACGCTAATTGATAGAAATACTCGTGAAAATCAGATAACGGTGTGAAATTTATATATTTATATTTATGACGATTCGCATATCACGAACAAACATAAATACTATAACTTTGTAATTTTTTTTTATTGACAATAAAATAAAACATTGTTTAATTCTGAACGCTATATTTTCTTTTTCTATAGTAACAACCTGCCAAAGTGACTCTACTCTGCCTGATCGAAAGCATGAAAACCATATTCATTGCAAATGCAGGCAATGCAATATGGTGACCCACATTATGATGGCCTAGTGTTATTTATGCTGTTTCAGATTCCGCTTGGGAACGTAAAAGGCTTGACAGTCATCGTGGTAGTGTAAGGCTTACACAGTTACCACGATAACTGTCACCCCTGCATCAATAAATTATTATTAAGAAAAAATACTTCTTCTATAAGCAGAATAAATAATCTCATACATTATACATCTTTTGTGAGACTATACAGGTGGGCCATGAATTAGTTAATATTGGAAAAAATCGTATAAAATAACAATTTGATTTATTCTAGAAGTTATTTGTTTACAAGAAAGTTAATTAGTTGAAATTTACTTTTTTAAATTTCATAGTCTGCTGAGGACAGATCTGGACTTCTGGATGGCTATGGAATGTCGCCTCGTCTGAAAATCAGCTTTTCCGGAAACATGTCTTTGACCACCGGCAAGGACTTATTGGATGTGAGACAAGTGGCTCCATCTTATTATAACAATGTGTTACGATTGTAGTCAGAAAATTCCAGTAGCATTGATCCCAAAAACTTCCGTAACATTTTCACATATTCAGCAAAATTAACAGTAACTGAACGGCCACAAGAATCTTCGAAAAAGTAGGGTCCAATGAATCCTTTTGCTGAAATTGTAGCCCATACAGTCACACCTTGGGAGAATAATGTGGCCTCTGGTGGTTAACTTTGGAATTTTCACTGCTCCAATACTTGCAATTCTGTTTGTTTACGTGTCCGTTGAGTTGAAAATGAGCTTCGTCAGAAAATAAGATGTCAAAATTACTGAACCATTCTAACATTGTTTAGGCATACGACTTGTGCGATTTTAAATTATTAGGTTTTAGTGCCTGCACTATCTGGATCTTATCTGGATGTAATTTCAAATATAATTTTAACATACTGTGTATGGTATGGTATGGTATGGTATGGTATACAGCTGAACGTTACGTTACGATAAATATGGATAAAGTCGAACAGAAGCGGCAACTTGCTGTACCTTCTCTTCTCTCTGGTCCGAGAAGTCCGTGTGCCTCCAGCTTGCGTAGGTCCCGTCTCTTCGAACTTCTATAATAGTAGTAATTTAGGGTTACAGGAGAGAGTTACAGACAGAAGTAATCACAAAATTTTAGGAAGAACAGTTGGTCATGTTAGATGAAGATGTCTGCCGTTAGCCAAATGTTGCTCCATGCTTGAAAAATAACGATTTATATTTTCAATACACTCTAGAGGATTATAGTATGAGTCTAGAAGATTTTTAGTGGACTGTTTCTCTTTTGTGTTATTTAAAATAGTTTTAATTGCATTCCACATTCTAGTAAGGAATTACTAGATTTAGCATTACTAAGAAGTGACTTTTCGAAGTTTCCTTTAAGTTTTCTTAAAAGGGAATTGCAATAATTTCGTTATTGCTTATATGTTACCTCAAGTATTAAATTATTCGGGTCCATTTTCAACTTTTTCTAAAGTTTGTCCCTGTTTCTGATACATCGCAGAAACCCAGAAGCTATCCAGGGCTTAAGTATACGTCTTTTATTATGAGTACGTATATAGTGAGATTTGGATGCGAGTTTGACGGCAGTAGATAAGACATTAACAAAATCACAAACAGTCACATTCACATCACTATCAGACGATATAAAAGAGAAATCAATCATTTGAAGGTACCTAGTACAGGCCTCAAAGTCGATTCTGCTGCTGAAGTTGACTTTTCTGGTTCTACGCAAAGTTAGTTCTTAGCTAAGTAGCACAGATGCATGATCCGTGATTGCAGAATCTATTACAAATACTAATGCCTGAGATATAGTTTTAAGCGTTATATGAGCAAGACAGTTATATAACCAAAAACAACATTCAAAGAACAACCCTTTAATCATGCACATAATATACAAATTTCAGTTATACAGAGTACTATAAGTTAATTAACGTTTTCTGTCTCCGGAACGTTTAACTCAGCACCGTGCTTGTCCACCTCGTGTTCGCAGATGAAGAAGGCTCTCTTATCGCATCGAATCACATTTAATTCTCCGTTATATAACATAGAACCGCAACGCTCATCAGGGTCGTCCTGCTGGCCCTTAGCCCAGGCCGAGTAGCCGCTCTCTTCTAACGATGTACCTGTAACACGATTAATAGTAATATTTCCAAATATTCACCTACCGTAATACACATGCATGCCCATACTCGGCAATTAACGCGACTATATTATTATAACAGGTATATTCAAGTAAGGGGTCAAATGCGAGTTTATTTCACGTCAACTCGCTCTCGACAGCGATCGCTTTCTACGTTATGATTGGCTCACAATGAACTCTCCAACAATCGCACAAGGTTTCCCTGGTGCTGTCGCTGCTACTACTCTGCGGTCTGGGTAACGTGGTCGAAATGTTAGGTAACTGTTACATAGTCGAGGTGAACGAACTACTAAAGGAATTGCCGACTATAGGTTTTTTAAAGGGTTCTTAAGAGCTGCATTCTTCTCATTACATGTACACATTATAAAGGGTTCGAAGACAAATGGATTTTTTTTTAAGAAAGTCATAAAACTTGTATTCAGAAACAATAATCATGGGCAGAAGATTTACCTCTTACAGTTGTCCAACCCTCCTCGTGTCTGTCGTGGAATCCTAAAAGCACAGCTCCAGGCATAGAAGCTTCCTTGACTTTGGTTTTGAGCATGTTTTCTGTTAGTGTGGACAGGAACTCAGCTTCCTGTTTTGAATTGATAACTGCCAAGTACGATTTCTCATGGCTGCATGCAGCATGCGCATCGGTCCAGTTCTGTGGTTTCAAGTGAAACTTATAACAGCGACCTAGTTTTTCATCAAATTTGTATTCTAAAACCATAGAAAACTAGGTTAAAAATTTATTACAAGATATTTAGCTTACTACCTTAACAAATGTAATAATTTTCAATAAAAAAAAATTCAAAACACATTTCAAGATGTCGTGTCTCGTCAGTTGCAGTTGCCCGTGGGCGGCGTCAATTACTTATCATCATTTTCTCTAAAATCTAAACTTTTTATCTTTATGATTGTATTGTTTTATGTTTTTTTACCTAAATTGGGCAAATTGCATTCCATGTTCCACTCCAGCGACACGAGGCTCTTTTTACAGATGAAAGGTTTCCTTAGAAAGCAAGGAATGTCATTATAAGTCCCGTCTTCATTCATCACCACACAGTTTTCATTGCCTTCAAAGTCGTTGGGCTCACCATCAGCCCATTTGTGGTAGACATTGTCAATTAGAATACCTGCAATTAGACCATTTACAAGAGTATTATATCTAAGAACTTACATATGTGGTGTTTTAGCTGACTTTAACAATAGATCGAGGTTGTCAATTCTCAATTTGACTCAGAATACCTTCATCTATGAACTAATTTGTATTTTTCTTTGAGTAAGTAGAGTAGTACGTACTTCACGTTCAGTCTCATTTAAATTTGAGGAGAAAATACCATCTCTAAAGGTGGGCAAGGCGCATTGAAATCGGTAATATATTTATAAAAGTTAATTGTAATTTTACGACCACTTCGAGGTTCAAAGTCTTAATCATTTTAACCTAATCACTAAGTGCATAATATGCAATTTTACAAAGTGCATTTACGTTACCTTACCTGCTTGGATTGTGATTTTGTTTATTTTAATTTAAATAGCGTATGGAGTATAACACTGTCTACCTTTGATTGATGAAGGAGGACATGTTAAAGAAAATTAAATAACTATAAAGAGTAAATAATAAAAAACTGAGTGACAGGCATTAATAAGGTATTATTTTAAGATATGTGGTGATTAGGTTAGATAAGTACCTACTTATAAAAAACACTAGGCCACCACGTCGCGTCACTTTGGTCATATCAACTACCTATATGAGTTCGTATTGTATACATTTTAAGATGAAATCACGTTTTTAAAGTAATATAAAACCAGCACTCTGCACAACGAAATCATTGATCATCATAAAGAACAGTCAAACGTTTTTTACACACTTTTTTGTAGTTATTATTAGAATACTCCTTCAACTGATGGTCCTTCACGTAGATCGTGTTTGATCACCTTCGACTCGTAATTACGAGCGCTTGAGGAAAACGCGCAACATATTTTGCATCTTAATTTTTAACGAAAATTCTAGATTCTAACATCCGTTAACTTCTTTTCTAAGTACATTGAGAGTGCCTAAAAATCATGGTTTTTACATCTCTTAGGATGCTAAAGGATGTAAAAATCATGATTTTCGTTGATTTTTGCTATTGCAAGACATGTCTTGCGATAGTCCAATGATCACCTGCGTCAGCTGGTATGAGTGGGTCCCGTGATGTCTCTCAAGCCGATCCTCCATAACAAGTCTTACCGCCGAAACAACGACGCGCTCAAAAGTCACCTTCCCTAATCTTTTAACAAATGAACACACTAATACATGCATATCTTACCGTCAATAGTTTCATAAACTCCTTTGGAGGTTAAATCTGAGATCCCAACATACACTTCTCTACGGAAGGATATGTTCCTCCATAACGCTAACAGAGCTTGAGCTTCTTTGTTGTCCTCAGGGTAGAAAAGTTTTGCGCTTTCCAACGCACACGTCCTTTTCGCACTCCACCATGATTTAGGCAATGTGTGAATCTTATAAAAACTTTCTGTCGACTCTATGAACTGGTAGTCCTTTCGGAAGAACTTTTTATCTTTTTGACTATCTACAAAAGAGAAAATATTTTAGAAAGCTGCAAGAAAACTAGGAACATTGACAAATCGGCAATCCCAAATTCCCCACATTGTTTAGGACAATGCTATAAATTGAGTTAGGTCTACAATTATAGAGGATTACATCTATAATTTGATGTTTCTGTTTGTCTATTGGTTATCGATCCTGACTGCTAAGCCAAAGGTCGTGAGTTCCCGGCGCAGGAGAAATCTTTGTGTGATGAACTCGATCATTTGTTCTGTGTGGGTGTAACTTATCTATAATATACATACATATTATATTTAGGAATATAGAAGTAATCAAAGCTTTGTCTAATTTGAAATCAGAAAAATCTAATGTGGTGGTGTGCAAGATGTGTGAGGACATATATTGGTTACATTTTTAAATACAAAAGAAAGGAAAACAAAATACATGTATAATATAAGTATAAAAGTAAAAAAAAAGTAGACAAGCCAATTCGGTAGAAATAGAAGAGAAATAAAAGTACAAAAATTATTTAAAAAATATTAAGAAGAATAAACAAATATCATTACCATTATTAATTCAAACCATTTTGTTTTTAACCGTGGGGAACCCATGTTTTTGCACAACCATGGTCTGACAGAATACTGGTGTTGATTAAAATTTTTCTTTGCTTTTTATTGCAGTGGTAGTCAACAAGTGACCCCGCTTACGCATTAAAAAAATGTTTTCATCTTGATAATTCTTATGCATATCAAAACACGTCCGTTACAGGACATAGGCCACTAAGTTTCTCTACAACAACTAGTCCTGTTCCCTTAACCAAGATGTTCTCTTTCTATAATCGTTAACGTCTGTTTCTCTTGTATTATTGGCTAATATTTTGTTCGGACCACGTGAGCGTTGAGAGTGGTCATTCATACACATTTTTCAGTTTTCTAATCAACATGTGACGTACAGGAATTCGATGAATCGGATTATAATTAAACACTAACTTATGCTTAGAAATGTTGACAATTAAATGTGATTTATTTATTAGAAAATTATTTTTTTTTTGGTAACTGATAAAAGTGGACATGTTATTATTCATTTAACTTAGTACGTACTTATTTAATAATCTGAATATTTTTTAAAATCAGTAAATAAAAAACATTATTTGGGTTTGGTTTGGTTAAACATTAACATTATTATTATGCAAACATATATAACATTAATGGGTACTGATGTTATAAGAAAAAAGACATAAGTACATATCTGTTGTTTTTACGAAACTATATAATTATTATCAGTATTGGAAAATAATAAAGCACATGAAGACACTCCCGAAAAATTTTAAACATTTCATAGCTACGCTAGCTGACCCGGCAAACATTGTTTTATCATATAGGTGAACACATTGCAAATTAAGGAATCTATATGTATCAAACTCATCTGTGTTATACGTGTTACTCAAAGTATAAAACTGTTACACTTTTATTTCACAGTAACAGTCACAAATAGTGGTTAGATGGTCAATACACAATGTTTACAAAAGCGTTTGTTGACACTTTATATTGCCTTGTCAGTTTTTAATCTTGTCTGCAAACTATCTGCATTTCCAACTTTAAGCTCAAAACTTATTTTCAATAATAGTCCGTGTCTAACCATTTATTAAATATACTTGTTAGAAGTATTTATTAAATGAAACTTACTTGAAAAGTTCGCAACAAAGTACAGAGTTAGTAACACAAACAAAACTTTCGAACACATTTTTGGATTAAAGTTATCACATCTATTCAACAGTACGGTTGGTCGACGTGTGACCGTGAAACGGCCAAGTGAAGACGCATTGACCAGCTCAAGTTATATATATTGAGTAGACACATTTTTTTACTTATAAATGTGCGAATAACAATCTTCTATAACAGGAAAATATTATATACTTACTTTTTCGCACAAAAACTATTGAACGCATTTAGGTGAAACCGACACACGCGTGGGCGGAGCGACTTACAAAAGCTAGTCAACTCATAATTAAGGACTCAGCACCGCGTATCTAAAAATTACTTAATTGTTTTTCGATCTATACTTCTTATGTAGAGGAATACGACGAACTAATCAGACAGATTGCTGATGAACAAGGAAATAAATATAATAGCAAAATAAAATTATAAAACGGATATCCCTAAATCCGTCACTACGCGGCGTTTTAATGTATACTGTTACAACCAATTCCATTTAATTTTTATTTTATTGGATTTAAAGCATCATATTAATTCCGCTAGGAGCTTCAAACCTCAACGGTACATCCCACTGCGTAAAAATATAACGTCACGAAAATCAAGTTATGAAGACTTCTAATATCTACAATTGATGTTTGGAAATCCCAATCAGCCTCGGAACTACAATTTTTCGAACTGGGCAATAACTATATCATGTCGTAGCAATTATCCAGAATTAAAAAACTACTGATAGAGGAACTTACACATACAATAGAAATAGAGTGCTTTTAGTAAAGCTGATCACTGATACCATGATATGATTGGGATACCAAGGAAATCGAGGTAAACTCTCAAATTGGTAAGCACGTATTATGTTTTTTATATATTCTCTAAAGTTATTCAGGTGTTTGTATCTGGTACTCGTCATCTCACGCTTACGGGCTGATGATGGAAGGTACAATTTCTTAATGATTAGGAGTTGGAAGATAATTATTTCGATATCATACTCGTACGTATGTAACTTCGAGTTATTCAGGTGAAGTGATGATAGAAGTTAAAACTTTTTAACAGTGAGGGGTTAGGGATTATTTGAATATCATACGTATGTTTAGAGCTAATTTGTATTCTTTCAAGCTATTAACATAAGCTGATAATGGAAGTTAAAATATCTCTACGGTTAGGGGTTAGAGATTAATTCTTTAAATATTCTTATGGCACCTAGCATATAACTCTAATGTTGCTAAAAAGATAAAATCGTATGAAGCGAAATCGACACAATTGAAGCTAGTTACGCTAGAAAAACGAAGGAATGTAATAGACTCCATATTTTTATGCTACTACTAGATATCCTCGTTTTCCCATCACCCCCCTGCCTCCCCATTGTGCAGAAGTGTCCTCGATGCAAACTCCACCGTTCCACGACTTTGCGAATTGCGTAATGGTTGCCGCTCCCCGGTGGATATACACACTGACTCACTTACCAAATTGCGCAGTACCATACTAAATATTAAATAAAAATAACTTCATTTGTTTTAAATCTGTTTTCGCTATAATTTGTAATGTATTTTTAGCATAAGCATACACCAGTTGTTGTTTACAATACATGCGGTGCTTACCAATAAACGCCGAACGTGTTCACCGAGACGATCGATTGCACGTGAAATAAAGTCGCATTAGACCTTAAGGAGTTTATACACCGTAATCATCCAACTGAAGAGTAGCGGTAGCATATTTCGTTCAACAGCTTCATACCTTTCAGATATCTGACGCAGGCTCTATGACAATTGCAATCAACCCTTCAATTAACCAATCAAACTAAAAGATTGGTTTTTCCATCAAGTTTGTATACAATTTTTATTATCCTGCTCGTACTTTATTATCCTCCCTTAGTAATAGGAATACTGTGTCTCAACATACTTTTAGAGCTTACCCCAAGTTTCAATACGTGCTTCATGCTACCACAGTTTTCACATCAGCAGGAGTAACATATGAAGGCTGTCGTTTTTCGTAGGTTGCTGTCCCACACTGTAGGCGGTTATATGATATAGTTAAACTTACTATTATTATTTGCCACTCAAATGGGAAAAAGCAAAAAAACATTTAAAAAAACCAAACTGACTTCAGAAAACCACACGGTCTTAGAAACATTACAAAGCGAAAAACAAACCGTATTATTTATTTATTTGTTCTAAAATGCACGACTTTTTCTAACTACTTAAATCGAAAGTTAGTAACTATAATTTAACTATTCTCCATAAAATCCTAAATGTACCTACTTAATTACTATGTGACCATTATTGTCTTAATCTAAACAAAGCCTGACCTATACAAAAGATAAAGTGTTTTTTTTTATTTGATTATTCATACGTGTCGTAGACAACAAAATATACCATTTCGGCACTGCAGATCTTTTCAACTTATAGGATTGGGTTTTCAGTATTCCGATGTGCTCAAAAATTACCTTTTTGTACATCCAGACTGCTCCATTTTGAAAAAGCAAGGAAACTGTGAATATTTCTTCAGACCTGGACCTGGTCACCTACACTAGACCATTAGAGTTCAAGTATAAAACCTGTCCAGCAGATGGAATGCCTGGCTCTAATAAACAAAGCCAAAAAGATTTGATATAAAGTAATACTGTTACATGTATTGAAGTAAAAAAGAAAAACATTAAAAACAATTCTTGTAGTAATGATACACAGAATATATAAACTACCTGTCTTTTTACTAGTATTCTGACTTTTTACGAGAAACATATGTTATTTAGAGTTTCCTGTCTTCGGTACGGTAGTTTAAATCAGCAGAGTGGTTTTCTATCTCGTGTTCGCAGATGAAGAAGGCTTTCTTATCGCATCGGATTTTATTCAACTCTCCGTTATATAACATTGAACCGCATTGCTCACGAGATCCTCGTGGAAGGCCTTCCGGCTGGCCCTTAGCCCAGGTTGAGTAGCCGCTCCCTTCTAATGGTGTACCTGTAACACGATGAATGGTGGTATTTCTAAACATTTACCTTCTGTAACATATTACTAAGTCCATACTTGGGCATTAACACGGTGATATCATACTCGTATACCAGATATATTCAACTACTCGTAAAGGGTCAAATGCGAGTTTATTTTACATCAACCAGTCGCGATTGTCACGCGCTGAGATTTTTACCAATCACATTAGGCTTCCTTGACCCTGTCACGGAACGCCCGTGACCACGATCAGAGCAATCTGATCGGAATATTACGTTACTTACGGCAACTGTTGTGTCACGAACGAACTTTTAAGTCGGTTTCTGTTTAAAAATTAAGATTTGAAAAGGATTCTTAATAGCTGGATTTTATCTTTTTAGCCTGTTACGTGTTCACGACACAAAGATCGTCGAAAATAAATTTAAAAGAGTGGTTATGGGTAAGGAGAAACCGCAAAACCTGTTTTTAGAAATAACAAACTTTGGTAAAAGATTCACCTCTAACAGTTGCCCAGCCATCCTCGTGTCTATCGTGGAATCCTGAAAGCACAACTCCAGGCACAAAACCTTCCTCGACTTTGTTCTTGGTCATGTTTCCTGTTAACTCGACGAAGAAATCTGCTTCCTGCTGTGAATCGATAATTGCCAGGTACGACTTCTCAGCGGTGCACATTGCATGCGCAGCAGTCCAGGTTTGAGGAATCAAGTGGAACTTGTAACAGCGACCTAGTTTTTCGTTTAATTTGTAATCTAAGAAACAAGAAAATTGGGTTGAAAAATTATTATAAAGAAAATTAGCTTACTAAACATCACATCATGTCGTTACATCAACAAACTTTAATATTAACTCTTAGTAACTATTTCATTCACCTTAATATAATTTTGTATCAATACAAAGGTAGATAACGTTATCGTAAATCCGCCATTCTCTAAGTGTGTTCCGCGGAACCCTAGGGTTCCGCGACATCCCTGTAGGGGTTCCGCAAGAATTTAGAAAAAATTCCAAACACCTCTCTCTGGTCGACCGTTCTGACGCGGCGTATCACGATTCACGAGGCGCAGCCGACCTTAGTCACCTCGTACAATTTTACTATGCCGCCACCGCGGATATCTACTTGTGAGCGCGAGTCCCTTTGATAAAAGCGCGCGAGTCCCTTTGATAAAAGCCGCCCCTGAGATTAACAATAATTGTAAACAAGCTACTTTCGGCTCTAATTTTAAAACGTAAAGTCGAAATTGTTTACACAGCATTTTTTGTATTTCTATTTTTATTTCGGCTTGTTATTTATCAAAGGCGCCGACTCGAGTATTTTTGAGAATGTTCGAGATCTGGCTAGGACTATAAAAGCGGCGATCGCGCCTCGACGCTTAGTTAGTCGACGATTAGTGTTCGGAGTGATTAGTACCTACTTGCTAGAAACAAAGTGTTTAGTGTTCTACTGCTGTATTCTGATTGTACATTTCTTCTTTGGACTAAACTCTTTTACGCAGTAACGATCGTGCGTTATTTTGACCCCACCATCCTGACATGTAACATTATTAATAAAGAAGAATGGAACGTTGGCTTACAGGCGTTAAACGTGTTGCAACAACATCTTCTAACGAAGCCGAATGTTCAAAATCAGATCGCGCGGAGTATACAGCAATTACCGATCCAGACGATTATGCAACGACGTCAAGTTCCACGGTTTCAAAGGCGAAAAAAAGGAAGTATGATGAATCATATATCAATTTCGGATTTGTTGATTCCAACGGCTCACCTCTCTGCATGTTATGTAGTAAACTGCTTCCTAATAGTTCCATGGCACCTGCCAAGTTGCGCCGGCATTTAGAAACTGTACACCCCGAGTCTAAAGACAAAAATAAAGAATTTTTTGTACGTAAAAAAGAACAGTTATTGGAAAGTCAAAAAACTATGATGCATGTAACCCAAACTATCAATGAAAAGGCCACAGAGGCATCATATTTAGTTAGCTATCGCATTGCACAAGCAGGTGAAGCGCACACTATCGCTGAGAATTTAATAAAACCATGTGTGTTAGACATAACAAAATGTATGCTCGATGAAAAATCTGCAAAGCATGTTTCTACTGTGCCGCTATCAAACGATACTGTTTCACGGCGAATTCATGATCTGGCAAGCTACGTCAAACAAGAATTAGTTACACGTCTACAAGAAACACGATTCGTCTTGCAAATAGATGAGTCTACTGATGTCGCTGGTCTGGCTATCTTGCTGGTTATCGTGAGATATCCATATGAAAGTTCTTTGGAAGAAGATATGCTTATGTGTTCACCGCTGCCCACAAAAACTACCGGAGAAGAAATTTTTAATAAAATAAATATATTTTTTGGGGAAAATAATCTCAGTTGGAACAATTGCATTGACATTTGTACAGATGGGGCCAAGGCGATGACGGGTATTACAGCAGGACTAGTGTCACGAATAAAAAATAAAGCGCCTAATTGTAGTTCCAGCCATTGTATCCTGCATAGACAAGCACTTGCGATGAAGCAAATGCCGTCAAATCTAAAATTAGTTATGGAAGAAGCGGTAAAAATAATTAATTTTATCAAAACACGACCACTACAATCCCGATTGTTCTCATTATTGTGTGAAGATTATGGCAGCAAACATAAAACACTGCTGCTCCATACAGAAGTGCGATGGCTGTCTAGGGGTAAAACTTTAACAAGGCTATTTGAACTTAGAGCCGTTACAAATGTTTCTTTCAGATACTGCTTTTAATTTGAAAGACCGTTTGTATGATAAAACTTGGTTGTTCCGACTGTCTTTTATGGCGGATATCTTTCAAAAACTGAACGAATTAAATGTATCATTGCAAGGTAAACAGACAACAGTGTTCCAGGCCTGTGATAAAATAACTGCCTTCAAAAGAAAATTAGATTTTTGGATTATTTGCGTTGGAAAGAGAGAAATAGAAAGCTTTACCTCACTCAATGAGTTTGTTAGCGATAACGATTCAGAAATGTTTCAAGATGATGTATTTGAGGAATTGGTCAAATATCTCACTTCGATGCGCGCATCTTTTGAGAAGTATTTTCCCGAAGAACAAAATACAAAAATGAAACTGAATTCATGGATTCATAATCCTTTTTTACCCAACTTACAAAAGCCCGAAAGTATGTCAAACGAGATATATGAATCTCTTTTAGATATGTCATCAGACACAAGTATGGAGGTACTGTTCAAAACGACGCCTCTCAACGATTTTTGGTGCAGAATTCGTGATGAATCTCCAATGCTTGCCAAAATGGCTCTGAATATTCTTCTCCCGTTCCCAACAACATATTTGTGCGAAACAGGATTCTCAACCTATGCAGCTACGAAAACAAAATACCGCAATAGACTGGACGCCGAACCTGATATGAGACTTCAACTGTCCTCTATCAAACCTGATATCAACCAATTGATGAAAAATAAAAAACAGTTTCATACCTCCCATTAGATTTTTTTCTTTTTTAATAACTTCTATTATTATACTTGTTATGTAAGTAAGTAATAACTAACTGTTACATTGTACTTTTATTATGCTTATTAATAAAGAATACACTTTTAAAAACTATTGTTTTATTATAGGGTTCCGTCAAGTATTTCGCTTTCCAAAAGGGTTCCGTCACCAAAAAAGATTGAGAACCGCTGTCGTAAATCAACATCATCAGCCTTTAACACTCCACTGCTGGACAGAGGCCTCTCCTTAGAAAGAAGGTTTTGGCCTAGTGTAGCACGCTGGCCAGACGGGTTGGAATAGGGTTTATATCAACCCCCGGCGTGGTCCCCCACCCGGCGCCTCTATCGTAGTCAATTCGGTCCTCGTACCGGTTCAGGCCCAGATGAAGTACCTGGGCCTGATCCTCGACGGGAGGTGGCTCTTCGACGAGCACTTCCGACAGCTTTCTCCAAAGCTGGTCGGCACTGCCTCTGCCCTCGGGCGACTTTTGCCGAATTTGGGTGGAGCCAGCGTCGCGACGAGACGGCTATACACGGGGGTTGTCCGGTCAATGGCACTGTATGGTGCACCGGTGTGGGCGGCGGCTCTGACCGCCCAGAATAGGGCTCGCCTTTGGCGCCCTCAGAGGATATTGGCGGTTAGAGCCATACGCGGTTACCGCACCGTATCGACGGAGGCGGCGTGTGCCTTGGCCGGAACTCCGCCGTGGGACTTGGAGGCGGAAGTGCTCGCCGAAGTTTATCGGCGGACGGCTGACTTCCGGGCGGGTAGCGGCATGCGGCCCCCGCCTGAAGAGATGCGCGAGTGGCGAGAGGCCGCTCGTCGAGCCACGATGGCTCGTTGGTCGTCCCGGCTGGAGGCTCCACGTGCTGGCTTTGCCGCCGTGGAGGCTCTCCAGCCGGTCATCGCTGAGTGGGCGGGGCGACAGCACGGGACCCTTTCCTTCCGACTGACGCAGATCCTTTCCGGGCACGGTTGCTTTGGGAAGTATCTGCACTCGGTCGCCAGGAGGGAATTGAGTCCCGCCTGTCACCACTGCGACTGCAGTGAGGACTCGGCTCAGCACACGCTAGCGGTTTGTTCCGCTTGGGCGGCGCAGCGTGGGGTCCTCACTGCAGTTATTGGAGGGGATCTCTCGCTACCGGCCGTCATACGCTCCATGGTCGGTAGCGATAGCTGTTTTACCGCGGTCGCAACCTTCTGCGAAGATGTAATTTCGCGGAAGGAGGCGGCGGAGAGGGCCCGGGAGGACAATCTCCACTCGGACCCAATTCGCCGCCGGCGAGCCGGGCGGCGGAGGCGTGCATACCAGCGCCTCATGCCGCCTTGAGTGTGGCCGCGGGTGGACGGGACGGGTTTTCCCCTCCATCCGCTATATTGGCCAGCCGCGAGGAGGCGACGTCCGCGTGTGCCGTACGTCGCCTAAATGGAGAGGTTATCCGTAGAAGGTGCCCGCGGTAGCGGGCAGGCGCTAGGAGGGATCTGGATGACGTAATAGCAGCTGTTCCCGGATCCCTCCTATGTCAGGCGCAGAGTGGCACACCGTGTGGTTTTAGTCGGTCCGATTCCGACACACCACCCCGCCGTAAACCCCGGTGGGGTGACGGCTCGAGGGGGTTTCCACACGATAAAAAAAAAAAAAAAAAAAAAGGGTTTATATCAAGCTTTAACTCTCTTTGCAGTGCTATTGTCCTGCATAGTTTGCCCCTTAGTCGGTTCTTACGACACCCTTAGGATAAATAGAGGTGGTAACACTATGTATTCTTAATCCATCAGGACACGGATCATATCTAAGCATATCGACGGACTGCTATACACACACACAATACACTCGCCTGTGGCAATGCACTCGTTGCTCTTGAACTGTAGGATTCCATGAGCGGCGGTAATCGCTTACTGTCAGTTGAACCATGCGCTCATTACTCTTTGCCTTTCAGATAATATTGTTTTTATTTATTTACCTAAATTAGGCATATTACATTCCTTGTTCCACTCCAGCGTCACGAGGCTCTTCTTGCATACAAAGGGATGTCGTATGGAGCAGGCGATGTCATTGTAAGTGCCGTCTTTTTTTAAGATCACACAATCTTCGCTGGGATAACCATCGTTCGGTTCTCCTGGACCCCAATCGTGGTATACATCATCTATATGAACACCTGCAAGTAGATTTTTAATCGACTTTAAAAAAGAGGTTTTCAATTCCGACATAATTTTTATATACTTACACGGGCAACATTTTGCCTAAACAATTTAGAACACCTGAAATAATAACAGCGGGTTCATTTTTTGCATAAGGTACTTATTAAAAGTTAAACTATAAAGCTTAAATGTATTTAAATATTTTTACTTGTTTTTTTTTGTATAAAATGGAAAATAACACAGTAATCACATTGTTTAGAATTTGTATGAATCTATGTGCGGTCATGAAATAGTTACCTAAGAGTACTTTTAGAAAATATCACCAATTTCATTCATTTAACTGCCTCGGTGGCCCTGTAGTAGTGATTGCGACTGCTGTACTTGACGGATCAGGTTCGATTCCGGGTCAGATCAAATGTTTGTATGAACTACAAATATTTGTTTCGAAGTTTGGTTGTTTTCTATCTATGTATTTACAAAAAAAGAGTATATAAGTATTCTATCAGTCAGTCTAGTTATCATAGCACAAGCTCTGCTTAGTTTGAAGTTCAATTTAAAGTGATTCAGCTCGTAATTACAATCGCTTAACCAAAACTCAGAAAGTGTTACAATCAACTTCAATTCTTAACGTGATTTCTAGGTTCCTAGATCTGTGTATCAATGTAACATATTATCTGTCATCAAACATTAACAAAAGACAGTACTTTTGTGGCTATGGGTTTGTGACAGCAACTTCACATACTACGTAACTCATACACCTCTTCCCTTTACTGGTGTTCTGTCTGCTCGACACTTAAATCACTCCAGCTTTGTAAGTTCAAGACCAAGGGCTTGATAAAGACTTTTGGTCTGATATAAAACTCATTATCAGAATTTAAAAACCTCTAGTAACGTCCTTACAAAAGACCACATTACTTACTGTCAATGGTTTCGAAAACTCCTTTAGCAACCAAATCTGAGATCCCAACGTGCACTTTTTTAAAGGGTTGTGTTTCGCTCCATAATGCCACCACTGCATCCGCTTCCTCTTTGTCGTAAGGGTAGAATAGTTTTGCACTTTCCAGAGCGCACGTCCTTCTTGCATCCCTCCATGTTTTAAGCAAAGTGTGAATCTTATAAAAACTTTGTGTCGATTCCATATAGTGGTAATCCTTTCGGAAGAACTTTTTATCTTTTTGGCTATCTAAAAAAGAAAAATATTTAAAAAAAACTGCAAGGCAAAAGAGGAATATTGCTAAATCAAAATCCCAAATTCTCCAGATTCTCAAGATAGATTAAAATTATTTTATAACATACGCATATAAAATAATGTTAATGTATCCCCTTTCTATCCTACGCCACGCCGGTGGTCTACAATCCTTCCGTCTTACGAATTTTCGATCAGGTCACGTGTCCTGACGCTTGCTTAACATTTTTCACCATCAGATAAAGTACACAACACTACTAAAGAAGTTTTCATTTCAAAAGACTGAGGCGGTTTGCGTATCATGTAAATGTTTGAGCTCAAACAGAGCAGCACTTTTTGAAGCGTTCACTAACCAACTTAATATGTATTTGCAAATATAGAGCTAACAAACCCATAAGGTATATACAACGATTGTCCGTTGCGTGGTTTTACACAACGTGAACAAAAAAGCGTTATAGGTAGCCAACCTTCAACGATAGACATATGCTATCTTAGATTTTTTTCTTAGAATTTTTAATGGGTTTATGGGTCTTTTTTCCTCCATTATTTTTACAAAATTTTAAACCTTTACGCAGCGCACACAATGATAATAACATTTCCTTGTTTTCCTCTCAAAAGGAACAATTTTCGTTGGATAGCTATTTGTATTTCGAACTTTAAGCTAATATTAAAAAAACCTTAATTATATCTATCAGAAGTATAGAAGTATTTATTTATAAACTGACTTGAAAAGTTCTCTACAAAATATAGAGTAAGTACCAAAAACAAAACTTTAGAACACATTTTTTAGATGTTAAGTTAGCACATGTATTCAACAGTAGGGTACGTCGACGTTTGACTGAAACAGCCAAGTGAAGATACATTGACCGGCAATAATATATATATATATATTGAGTAGCTACACACATGTAGACTTGATATATAAATGTGTGAATAGTAAACTTGTTTAACAGGAAAATATTCAAAAGTAATCATAACAAATTTGTATACTCGGTATCACACAGATTTATATTATCCTACGCTTTTTACATATATTCAATCGGATATGTTATTACATAGCAAATATCTGTTAATACAGAGGGATTCGTCGCAGTAGTCATAGATATCGCTAGATGATAAGAAATGTTGTCATAGAAATAACTGGGTAACAATATAATCGGAGAATAAATTATAAGTGTCATTAATCGTCATCACCATCAACCTTTGACAGTCCACTGCTGGACATAGACCTCTTCTTATAAACGAGGCTTTAGCCTGCCAAAGAACGCTGACTAGACAAGTTGCTAAGTGGTTTGTTTCATATTTTTTGTCTCTTTGTTTTTATCTCGGGTAGTTTGCTGCCCTACTTTTAGTCCTAGCGATATTCATTACCTAAATAGGAATGATGACAGCAGGTAGCAAGTACAGGGTGGACCACGTATAGGTGAAATTTGAAAAAATCGCATCAAAAATCCGTTTGATATAATATGAAAATTGTTTATTTACAAGAAAGCAAATCAGCTAGATTTAAGTTTTTAAAATTACATTGTCTAAATGACCACAGTGATGATGTTTGCCCTCTTCTAAGCGAGCACCGGAATTTTCAAATACTAGTCGGCGAAGATACCGCGAGATCGCCGATATCTCTTCGCTGATCTTTTCTTTTAGTTGACGTAGTATATTTAGTTTATTAATGTAGACACGATTCTTCAAATAACCCCATAATAAGAAGTCTGCTGGGGATAAATCTGGACTTCTGAGGAGGTCATGGAATGTCGCCTCGTCTGGAAATCAGTTTTACTAAAATTGTGAGTATCATTTGCCTTTATTTTACAGAACTTCTAAAACCACAATTCATTTGATTTATCGATTATAATTAATATAATCCAATAATAATTGTTACCGTATTTTGCGAAATATGAACGTTCTAAACTTTTGCACTATAAGTTTCACGCTTCAAAGGTTGGTAAATTCCATGCCATAAACCATAATAACGGGACTCATAAGTCATTATTGCGTCACGAAAACCAGTTTATGAAGACATCTGACGTACAATTAATATTTAGGAATCCCAATCAATACTTAATAGAGGGGTACGTGTTTTAAAGAATTAAAAAAAATTTTTTTTTAGGCACGGGACCACGCTTTTTTTATGTGGTATTACAAAATTCAGGGTGCGGTCGTGATGGCGAGTCGTAGCCAACGCAAAACGAAAGTTTTTATGAACATCAGTTTTCCCTTTTTTTTACACTGATTTGAAATTTATAATCTTAAAACGATACTAAGAAAAAGTGTTATTACCGACTGTCTTTCCATTTTATTTAAAATATAAAAAATGTCTCTAAGACAAAAAAACGGTTGAACAACCTCAGTTGTTCAACTCGTCAACGGTTGAAGTTATAGAACTCATTTTCCTCAAAATAAAAAAAATCCCTTAACTAAGTACAAATTACACAAGTACAATTTTTACTTATATCTATATTTTACTTATATCAAATTAAGCACTCCAATGAATGATCTCGATACAGATACGATTTACACGACTTAAATCAGTGTCCGAGTGCTCTTTGAGTAAAAAAACACTATTACGAGGTATTTTGAAATTATATGTGAAATTACATCCATATAAGATCCAGATAGTGCAGGAACTGAAACCTATTGATTTAAATTTGTTCAAGTCGTATAACGAGATCATGTTAGAACGATTCAGTAATTTTGACAACATCTTATGAGTATTTTCTGACGAAACCCATTTTCACCTCAACAGACATGTAAACAAACAGAATTGTAGGTATTGGAGCAGTGAAAATCCATAAGCTGAACACGAGAGACCACTTCATTCTCCCCATGGTAACAGTATGGGCTACAATTTCAGTACAAGGAATCATTGGATTTTTTCGAAGATTCTCGCGGTGGTTCAGTTACTGTTAATTCTGCTGAGTATGTGAAAATGTTACGGGTATTCTTGGGACTAATGCTACTGAATTTACTGGCTACAATCGTAACACACAGTTTCAACAAGATGGAGCCACTTGTCCCACATCCAATGAGTCCCTACCGGTGGTCAAAGACATGTGTACGGAAAAACTAATTTTCAGACAAGTCGACATTCCATGGCCACCCAGAAGTCCAGATCTATCCCTAGCATATTTCTTTTTATGGAGTTATTTGAAGAATCGTGTGAAATTGTGAGAAAAATTTTATTAACAAAGTTGCTTTTACGCCATCTTAATGAAACCGAAAAATAGATAATATATTTATTAATTTATCGTAGCACAGTAAATCTGTAATAATAACTCTGTGAAAAGGGACCACCATATGTAACAGGAAGCCTTGGGCGTGTGCGCTATTTGATTTGGCCAATGAGCGCAAGCGGTGCTAAGGTTTACCGTCAACTAACGGATGAGATGTAACACATGCGATTACTGCAAGTCTCGGGTGTTTTATTGAACACACCTAACCAATCACTTTTTTATGCTTTCAAAAAAATAACTTGTCTATTGTGAGTTTTCTCATCTATGATATGTCTATGGTGTTTTAATACTAACAGACATAATACACGTCAAATAAATCTTACGTAAATTTAGCAACACTTTAACAGATTATGGCAAACAATATCATTATTGATATACGAAATTGTATACCTTATTTCTCAACAAATACCAATTCAAACTATATAACTTTTTGTACTCACTTGCAGAACAAAAATTATTTTAAAATTGTGTAGAGAAAACCTAAAAAGAGGAAGGTGCGTGTGTCGTGTAGAACATTTCCAAAATTTGTCGTCGCTTACATTATGTATAAAGTCCAAGCATTTATTTCGAAACAGTTTCATTGCCATAGATCTAATTATATTATTAAACAATAAACAATAGACTTTTGCCAATTTAATATAATATGATTCATATATAATAGTAACAAAGCCTATCTAAGATGTAAAGCGTTCGAACGAAATAGGATGAGATTTTAAAAAAAAATCGTGTACATCGAGTTATTCAGGTGAAGTGATGATAGAAGGTAAAAGCAGTGCCGGGTTAGGGATGATTTCAATATCATACGTACGTTAGAGCATAATTGGTAATATTTCATGTCACTCACTGGTTAGAGGACGATTCTTTAAACATCATACCCACGTATAGACCCTTAGTGCTATTCATTCAAAATTGCTCACGGGATCTGATAGGGTAGATTAAGAGATGAGGATTCGGAGGTCACATTAACAACTGTTCTCGGATCTCTATTTCTAAGCGCCAAGTGGCACACCGTGTGGCGTTAGTTAGTCCGATTCCGACACACCACCCGCCACAATCTCCGGTGCGGTGACGGACCGCGGGGTTGCTACGCGTAAACAAAGTTTAAATTGCTAATACAGTAACTAGTATTCCGTAGGAAAGAAAAGACTTGCAAAGTTGAGGCTAAGATTTGGCACCTACACTATAAATATACACTTAACTTCTCTTAATGTTGTAATGTGTATTATGCTCAATGGGCGGGACAAGACTGATCGCAATATATTTGATAACATCTGTATTATGAACTACCTACGATCCACAATAAATATTAATCGATAGATGGATTGATTGACTGATTTAATATTGACAATTAGTCTCAATTCTTGTACTTCGCGCTACGCTTAATCATCATGCTGTTTCTTAACAATTTCTTGGGCTCTAAGTTGCAAAGAGGAAATCATCTAGTGTGTTAACGCGTTCAACGTAGCGTAAACTTATTGCTTCGCTTATTTTTCGTTCACAAATTAATCACGGCTTTGTTTAAAGTATTGCCCTGAGGGCCTTGTTCGAGTTACGGCTAAAAAATCTTTATTTCTCAAATGAATTTACAAAATTCACTTACTGAGAAAACATACACAAATGTAAACAACTTAAGTGAGCGTTTTGACCTAACATATAACGAAAGTCAATACATTTTGAACGAGATTATGAACTTATAATGGTAATTTGCTGTAAATTATGACTCAGTTTGGCATTCTTCGTTCAGTATCCACGTAGCCTTCAAATATCTGACACAGGCGCTATGACAATTAATGTATTTACTCACGTACGCGATCCTTATTACCCCACTCGTACCAAGAAACTTTAAAAAGTAATAGTTTTTACATCAGCAAGAGTAACACTTGAAGGTGGTCGTTTTTCGTAGGTGCTGCCTCTCACTACTTATATGACACAGTTCAACTTACTATTATTATTTTACATTCAAAGTGGTAAAATAAAACATATTTAAAAAAAAATGAATGGTGTCGTGGGACACCAGGTAGGAACGAAGTTCCTTCGGATAATGTGGAATCGACACAATTTGCAAAAAAAATCGTGCTCAATTTTATGTAGGTTTTCTTGATTTTTCTCTTAAATTTTGCTGATTAGTTTTTATTGAAGTACAAGAAAGTATTTAGGAAATTCAGTATTTTAGGAAATAAAATAATAAATTCCTTAAAATAATAAATTCCTTAAAATAAAAAAAACATCGTAATTCAAATTTTAACTGAAATAACAAAAAAATATGTATCTTTATTTTTTTTTTGTCAACATTATTATTAATTAAAAATTACATAGAAATAGAAAAATAGAAAAAAATAATAAAAATTAACGGTTTTATTCCACGCACTTTTTTCCACAGATTTATTCCACGCACTTTTTCCACGGATTTTTTCTTACGGTTTTACTATCACATTTTTTTCAGTTCGGTCCCGCAGCGAAATCCCTATCCCCTCCAAGCCTGCCGTAAGGAACTTCGTTCCAATAACTAAACCAACTTCAAATAAACCAAACGGACTCCCTACTTAGAAACACTAAAAAGCGAAAAAGAAACTGTATTATTTATTTGTTATAAAATGTACGAGTTTTCTAACTACTTAAATCGAAAGTTAACTTAGTAACCATAATTTAAGTATCCTAAATGCACCTACGTGATTAATATGTGATCATTCCTTTTTTCTTTTTTTTTTTTTTAACGTGTGGAAACCCCCTCGGGCCGTCACCCCACCGGGGTTTACGGCGGGGTGGTGTGTCGGAATCGGACCGACTAAAACCACACAGTGAGCCACTCTGCGCCTGAGATAGGAGGGATCCGGGAACCGCTGTTATTACGACATCCAGATCCCTCCTAGCGCCTGCCCGAAACTGCGGGCACCATCTATGGGTAAACTCTCTATTTTAGGCGACGTACGGCACACGCGGACGTCGCCTCCTCGCGGCTGGCCATTATAGCGGGTGGAGGGGAAAACCCGTCCCGTCCACCCGCGGCCACACTTAAGGCGGCATGAGGCGCTGGTATGCGCGCCTCCGCCGCCCGGTTCGCCGGCGGCGAATTGGGTCCGAGTGGATATCGTCCTCCCGGGCCTTCTCCGCCGCCTCCTTCCGCGAAATTACGTCTTCGCAGAAGGTTGCGACCGCGGTAAAACAACTGTCGCTACCGGCCATGGAGCGTATGACGGCCGGTAGCGAGAGATCTCCTCCAATAACTGCAGTGAGGACCCCACGCTGCGCCGCCCAGGCGGAACAAACCGCTAGCGTGTGCTGAGCCGAGTCCTCACTGCAGTCGTAGTGGTAACAGGCGGGACTCAATTCCCTCCTGGCGACCGAGTGCAGATACTTCCCGAAGCAACCATGCCCGGAAAGAACCTGCGTCAGTCGGAAGGAAAGGGTCCCGTGCTGCCGCCCTGCCCACTCGGCGATGACCAGCCGGAGAGCCTCCACGAGGGCGAAGCCAGCACGTGGAGTCTCCAAACGGAACGACCAACGAGCCATCGTGGCTCGACGAGCGGCCTCACGCCACTCGCGTATCTCCTCGGGCGGGGGCCGTATGCCGCTACCCGCCCGGAAGTCAGCCGTCCGCTGATAAACTTCGGCGAGCACTTCCGCCTCCAAATCCCACGGGGGAGTTCCGGCCAAGGCGCACGCCGCCTCCGTCGATACGGTGCGGTAGCCGCGTATGGCTCTAACCGCCAATATCCTCTGAGGGCGCCAGAGGCGAGCCCTATTCTGGGCGGTCAGAGCCGCTATGTGATCATTCCTGCCTTAATCTAAACGTAGACGGGCTCATACAAAAGATGATGCAGGTTAATTTTTATGCGAACATTTATACGCATCGTACACAACAAAGCACATGATTTAGCTTCTTGATGGCACTACAGATCTTTTTAACTTTTGGGATTGGGTTTTCAGAGTTCAGATGTACTAAAGAATTAACCTTTTAGCGCACCCAGACTGCTCTGTTTTGACTGCTCTCTGACAATCATGTTGCGGAAACTTTGAATTTCCTTCAGCCCTTAGACAGAACCGTTAAGTTCAAGTCCAAAGCCTGTCACACAAACCTGTCACTCTATTAAACAGAACAAAAAATACTTCAAATAAAGTAACACTGTTATTTATTAATACAAAAAAAAACATTAAAAATCGTTTTTCTGTAATAATTATACACATAATATACTGCCTGAATTTTTACGAGAAATATTTGTTATTTAGCGTTTTCTGTCTCCGGTACGTACGTTAAAATTAGTAGTTTAAATTGGGTTTGCAGCATTCCGATGTACTCAAAAGTTACCTTTTTGTACACCCAGACTACTCCGTTTTGCAAGGAAACTGTAAATATTTCTTCAGACCTGGACCTGGTCACCTACACTAGACCATTAAAGTTCAAGTATAAAACCTGTCCAGCAGATGGAGTGCCTGGCTCTAATAAACAAAGCAAACAAGATTTGATATAAAGTAATACTGTTACTTGTATTGGAATAAAAAAAACATTAAAAACAATTCTTGTAATAGTGATACACAGAATATATAAACTGCCTGCCTTTTTACAAGTATTCTGACTTCTTACGAAAAACATATGTTATTTAGAGTTTCCTGTCTTCGGTACGGTAGTTAAAATCAGCAGAGTGGTTTTCTATCTCGTGTTCGCAGATGAAGAAGGCTTTCTTATCGCATCGGATTTTATTCAACTCTCCGTTATATAACATTGAACCGCATTGCTCACGAGATCCTCGTGGAAGGCCTTCCGGCTGGCCCTTAGCCCAGGTTGAGTAGCCGCTCCCTTCTAATGGTGTACCTGTAACACGATGAATGGTGGTATTTCTAAACATTTACCTTCTGTAACATATTACTAAGTCCATACTTGGGCATTAACACGGTGATATCATACTCATATACCAGATATATTCAACTACTCGTAAAGGGTCAAATGCGAGTTTATTTTACATCAACCAGTCGCGATTGTCACGCGCTGAGATTTTTACCAATCACATTAGGCTTCCTTGACCCTGTCACGGAACGCCCGCAACCACGATCAGAGCAATCTGATCGGAATATTACGTTACGTACGGCAACTGTTGCGTCACGAACGAACTTTTAAGTCGGTTTCTGTTTAAAAATTAAGATTTGAAAAGGATTCTTAATAGCTGGATTTTATCTTTTTAGCCTGTTACGTGTTCACGACACAAAGATCGTCGAAAATAAATTTAAAAGAGTGGTTATGGGTAAGGAGAAACCGCAAAACCTGTTTTTAGAAATAACAAACTTTGGTAAAAGATTTACCTCTAACAGTTGCCCAGCCATCCTCGTGTCTATCGTGGAATCCTGAAAGCACAACTCCAGGTACAAAACCTTCCTCGACTTTGTTCTTGGTCATGTTTCCTGTTAACTCGACGAAGAAATCTGCTTCCTGCTGTGAATCGATAATTGCCAGGTACGACTTCTCAGCGGTGCACACTGCATGCGCAGCAGTCCAGGTTTGAGGAATCAAGTGGAACTTGTAACAGCGACCTAGTTTTTCGTTTAATTTGTAATCTAAGAAACAAGAAAATTGGGTTGAAAAATTGTTATAAAGAAAATTAGCTTACTAAACATCACATCATGTCGTTACATCAACAAACTTTAATATTAACTCTTAGTAACTATTTCATTCACCTTAATATAATTTTGTATCAATACAAAGGTAGATAACGTTATCGTAAATCAACATCATCAGCCTTTAACACTCCACTACTGGACAGAGGCCTCTCCTTAAAAAGAAGGTTTTGGCCTAGTGTAGCACGCTGGCCAGACGGGTTGGAATAGGATTTATATCAAGCTTTAACTCTCTTTGCAGTGCTATTGTCCTGCATAGTTTGCCCCTTAGTCGGTTCTTACGACACCCTTAGGATAAATAGAGGTGGTAACACTATGTATTCTTAATCCATCAGGACACGGATCATATCTAAGCATATCGACGGACTGCTATACACACACACAATACACTCGCCTGTGGCAATGCACTCGTTGCTCTTGAACTGTAGGATTCCATGAGCGGCGGTAATCGCTTACTGTCAGTTGAACCATGCGCTCATTACTCTTTGCCTTTGAGATAATATTGTTTTTATTTATTTACCTAAATTAGGCATATTACATTCCATGTTCCACTCCAGCGTCACGAGGCTCTTCTTGCATACAAAGGGATGTCGTATGGAGCAGGCGATGTCATTGTAAGTGCCGTCTTTTTTTAAGATCACACAATCTTCGTTGCCATAACCATCGTTCGGTTCTCCTGGACCCCAATCGTGGTATACATCATCTATATGAACACCTGCAAGTAGATTTTTAATCGACTTAAAAAAGAGGTTTTCAATTCCGACATAATTTTTATATACTTACACGGGCAACATTTTGCCTAAACAATTTAGAACACCTGAAATAATAACAGCGGGTTCATTTTTTGCATAAGGTACTTATTAAAAGTTAAACTA
The DNA here is from genome assembly GCA_949316085.1 of Hypercompe scribonia. Taxonomy (NCBI): domain Eukaryota; kingdom Metazoa; phylum Arthropoda; class Insecta; order Lepidoptera; family Erebidae; genus Hypercompe; species Hypercompe scribonia. The sequence continues at coordinate 3,140,753 of OX438972.1, read as the reverse complement.
TAAAGCTTAAATGTATTTAAATATTTTTACTTGTTTTTTTTTGTATAAAATGGAAAATAACACAGTAATCACATTGTTTAGAATTTGTATGAATCTATGTGCGGTCATGAAATAGTTACCTAAGAGTACTTTTAGAAAATATCACCAATTTCATTCATTTAACTGCCTCGGTGGCCCTGTAGTAGTGATTGCGACTGCTGTACTTGACGGATCAGGTTCGATTCCGGGTCAGATCAAATGTTTGTATGAACTACAAATATTTGTTTCGAAGTTTGGTTGTTTTCTATCTATGTATTTACAAAAAAAGAGTATATAAGTATTCTATCAGTCAGTCTAGTTATCATAGCACAAGCTCTGCTTAGTTTGAAGTTCAATTTAAAGTGATTCAGCTCGTAATTACAATCGCTTAACCAAAACTCAGAAAGTGTTACAATCAACTTCAATTCTTAACGTGATTTCTAGGTTCCTAGATCTGTGTATCAATGTAACATATTATCTGTCATCAAACATTAACAAAAGACAGTACTTTTGTGGCTATGGGTTTGTGACAGCAACTTCACATACTACGTAACTCATACACCTCTTCCCTTTACTGGTGTTCTGTCTGCTCGACACTTAAATCACTCCAGCTTTGTAAGTTCAAGACCAAGGGCTTGATAAAGACTTTTGGTCTGATATAAAACTCATTATCAGAATTTAAAAACCTCTAGTAACGTCCTTACAAAAGACCACATTACTTACCGTCAATGGTTTCGAAAACTCCTTTAGCAACCAAATCTGAGATCCCAACGTGCACTTTTTTAAAGGGTTGTGTTTCGCTCCATAATGCCACCACTGCATCCGCTTCCTCTTTGTCGTAAGGGTAGAATAGTTTTGCACTTTCCAGAGCGCACGTCCTTCTTGCATCCCTCCATGTTTTAAGCAAAGTGTGAATCTTATAAAAACTTTGTGTCGATTCCATATAGTGGTAATCCTTTCGGAAGAACTTTTTATCTTTTTGGCTATCTAAAAAAGAAAAATATTTAAAAAAAACTGCAAGGCAAAAGAGGAATATTGCTAAATCAAAATCTCAAATTCTCCAGATTCTCAAGATAGATTAAAATTATTTTATAACATACGCATATAAAATAATGTTAATGTATCCCCTTTCTATCCTACGCCACGCCGGTGGTCTACAATCCTTCCGTCTTACGAATTTTCGATCAGGTCACGTGTCCTGACGCTTGTTTAACATTTTTTACCATCACATAAAGTACACAACACTACTAAAGAAGTTTTCATTTCAAAAGACTGAGGCGGTTTGCGTATCATGTAAATGTTTGAGCTCAAACAGAGCAGCACTTTTTGAAGCGTTCACTAACCAACTTAATATGTATTTGCAAATATAGAGCTAACAAACCCATAAGGTATATACAACGATTGTCCGTTGCGTGGTTTTACACAACGTGAACAAAAAAGCGTTATAGGTAGCCAACCTTCAACGATAGACATATGCTATCTTAGATTTTTTTCTTAGAATTTTTAATGGGTTTATGGGTCTTTTTTCCTCCATTATTTTTACAAAATTTTAAACCTTTACGCAGCGCACACAATGATAATAACATTTCCTTGTTTTCCTCTCAAAAGGAACAATTTTCGTTGGATAGCTATTTGTATTTCGAACTTTAAGCTAATATTAAAAAAACCTTAATTATATCTATCAGAAGTATAGAAGTATTTATTTATAAACTGACTTGAAAAGTTCTCTACAAAATATAGAGTAAGTACCAAAAACAAAACTTTAGAACACATTTTTTAGATGTTAAGTTAGCACATGTATTCAACAGTAGGGTTCGTCGACGTTTGACTGAAACAGCCAAGTGAAGATACATTGACCGGCAATAATATATATATATATATTGAGTAGCTACACACATGTAGACTTGATATATAAATGTGTGAATAGTAAACTTGTTTAACAGGAAAATATTCAAAAGTAATCATAACAAATTTGTATACTCGGTATCACACAGATTTATATTATCCTACGCTTTTTACATATATTCAATCGGATATGTTATTACATAGCAAATATCTGTTAACACAGAGGGATTCGTCGCGGTAGTCATAGATATCGCTAGATGAAAAGAAATATTGTCATAGAAATAACTGGGTAACAATATAATCGGAGAATAAATTATAAGTGTCATTAATCGTCATCACCATCAACCTTTGACAGTCCACTGCTGGACATAGACCTCTTCTTATAAACGAGGCTTTAGCCTGCCAAAGAACGCTGACTAGACAAGTTGCTAAGTGGTTTGTTTCATATTTTTTGTCTCTTTGTTTTTATCTCGGGTAGTTTGCTGCCCTACTTTTAGTCCTAGCGATATTCATTACCTAAATAGGAATGATGACAGCAGGTAGCAAGTACAGGGTGGACCACGAATAGGTGAAATTTAAAAAAATCGCATCAAAAATCCGTTTGATATAATATGAAAATTGTTTATTTACAAGAAAGCAAATCAGCTAGATTTAAGTTTTTAAAATTACATTGTCTAAATGACCACAGTGATGATGTTTGCCCTCTTCTAAGCGAGCACCGGAATTTTCAAATACTAGTCGGCGAAGATACCGCGAGATCGCCGATATCTCTTCGCTGATCTTTTCTTTTAGTTGACGTAGTGTATTTAGTTTATTAATGTAGACACGATTCTTCAAATAACCCCATAATAAGAAGTCTGCTGGGGATAAATCTGGACTTCTGAGGAGGTCATGGAATGTCGCCTCGTCTGGAAATCAGTTTTACTAAAATTGTGAGTATCATTTGCCTTTATTTTACAGAACTTCTAAAACCACAATTCATTTGATTTATCGATTATAATTAATATAATCCAATAATAATTGTTACCGTATTTTGTGAAATATGAACGTTCTAAACTTTTGCACTATAAGTTTCACGCTTCAAAGGTTGGTAAATTCCATGCCGTAAACCATAATAACGGGACTCATAAGTCATTATTGCGTCACGAAAACCAGTTTATGAAGACATCTAACGTACAATTAATATTTAGGAATCCTAATCAATACTTAATAGTGGGATACGTGTTTTAAAGAATTAAAAAAAATTTTTTTTTAGGCACGGGACCACGCTTTTTTTATGTGGTATCAAAAAATTCAGGGTCCGATCGTGTTGGCGAGTCGTAGCCAACGCAAAACGCAAGTTTTTATGTACATCCGTTTTCCCTTTTTTTTACACTGATGTGAAATTTATAATCTTAAAACGATAGTAAGAAAAAGTGTTATTACCGACTGTCTTTCCATTTTATTTAAAATATAAACAAGGTCTCTAGGACAAAAAAACGGTTGAACAATCTCAGTTGTTCAACTCGTTAACGGTTGAAGTTATAGAACTCATTTTCCTTAAAATAAAAAAACAGTAGCAGTCGTGGGACTGCCGATAGAAGTGAAAACGGAACTATTAAGTTGAGAGTAATTAAAACTATATGCAAAAATTATATGAAATTTTTTATGTTTCATATATAGCTATATATAATATATAATATCATATATAATATATAATAATAATAAATTTCATATATAATACATAATATCATATTCTCCATAGCTATAGATATACTATTATCATTAGCATGTCGGTGACGCGAACCGAGGATTTTACCCTCTACCAAAACGCTCAACGCGCCTAAAGAAGTTTTCACTTCAAAAATCCTTCAACTAAGTACAAATTACACAAGTACAATTTTTACTTATATCTATATTTTACTTATATCAAGTTAAGCACTCCAAGGAGTGATCTCGATACAGATACGATTTACACCACTTAAATCAGTGTCCGAGTGCTCTTTGAGTAAAAAAACACTATTACGAGGTATTTTGAAATTATATGTGAAATTACATCCATATAAGATCCAGATAGTGCAGGAACTGAAACCTATTGATTTCTATTTGTTCAAGTCGTATAACGAGACCATGTTAGAACGATTCAGTAATTTTGACAACATCTTATGAGTATTTTCTGACGAAACCCAGTTTCACCTCAACAGACATGTAAACAAACAGAATTGTAGGTATTGGAGCAATGAAAATCCATAAGCTGAACACGAGAGACCACTTCATTCTCCCCATGGTAACAGTATGGGCTACAATTTCAGTACAAGGAATCATTGGATTTTTTCGAAGATTCTCGCGGTGGTTCAGTTACTGTTAATTCTGCTGAGTATGTGAAAATGTTACGGGTATTCTTGTGACTAATGCTACTGAATTTACTGGCTACAATCGTAACACACGGTTTCAACAAGATGGAGCCACTTGTCCCACATCCAATGAGTCCCTACCGGTGGTCAAAGACATGTGTACGAAAAAACTAATTTTCAGACAAGTCGACATTCCATGGCCACCCAGAAGTCCAGATCTATCCCTAGCATATTTCTTTTTATGGAGTTATTTGAAGAATCGTGTGAAATTGTGAGAAAAATTTTATTAACAAAGTTGCTTTTACGCCATCTTAATGAAACCGAAAAATAGATAATATATTTATTAATTTATCGTAGCACAGTAAATCTGTAATAATAACTCTGTGAAAAGGGACCACCATATGTAACAGCAAGCCTTGGGCGTGTGCGCTATTTGATTTGGCCAATGAGCGCACGCGGTGCTACGGTTTACCGTCAACTAACGGATGAGATGTAACACATGCGATTACTGCAAGTCTCGGGTGTTTTATTGAACACACCTAACCAATCACTTTTTTATGCTTTCAAAAAAATAACTTGTCTATTGTGAGTTTTCTCATCTATGATATGTCTATGGTGTTTTAATACTAACAGACATAATACACGTCAAATAAATCTTACGTAAATTTAGCAACACTTTAACAGATTATGGCAAACAATATCATTATTGATATACGAAATTGTATACCTTATTTCTCAACAAATACCAATTCAAACTATATAACTTTTTGTACTCACTTGCAGAACAAAAATTATTTTGAAATTGTGTAGAGAAAACCTAAAAAGAGGAAGGTGCGTGTGTCGTGTAGAACATTTCCAAAATTTGTCGTCGCTTACATTATGTATAAAGTCCAAGCATTTATTTCGAAACAGTTTCATTGCCATAGATCTAATTATACTATTAAACAATAAACAATAGACTTTTGCGAATTTAATATAATATGATTCATATATAATAGTAACAAAGCCTATCTAAGATGTAAAGCGTTCGAACGAAATAGGATGAGATTTTTAAAAAAAATCATGTACATCGAGTTATTCAGGTGAAGTGATGATAGAAGGTAAAAGCAGTGCCGGGTTAGGGATGATTTCAATATCATACGTACGTTAGAGCATAATTGGTAATATTTCATGTTAGTCACAGGTTAGAGGACGATTCTTTAAACATCATACCCACGTATAGACCCTTAGTGCTATTCATTCAAAATTGGTCACGGGATCTGATAGAGTAGATTAAGAGATGAGGATTCGGAGGTCACATTAACAACTGTTCTCGGATCTCTATTTCTAAGCGCCAAGTGGCACACCGTGTGGCGTTAGTTAGTCCGATTCCGACACACCACCCGCCACAATCTCCGGTGCGGTGACGGACCGCGGGGTTGCTACGCGTAAACAAAGTTTAAATTGCTAATACAGTAACTAGTATTCCGTAGGAAAGAAAAGACTTGCAAAGTTGAGGCTAAGATTTGGCACCTACACTATAAATATACACTTAACTTCTCTTAATGTTGTAATGTGTATTATGCTCAATGGGCGGGACAAGACTGATCGCAATATATTTGATAACATCTGTATTATGAACTACCTACGATCCACAATAAATATTAATCGATTGATGGATTGATTGACTGATTTAATATTGACAATTAGTCTCAATTCTTGTACTTCGCGCTACGCTTAATCATCATGCTGTTTCTTAACAATTTCTTGGGCTCTAAGTTGCAAAGAGGAAATCATCTAGTGTGTTAACGCGTTCAACGTAGCGTAAACTTATTGCTTCGCTTATTTTTCTTTCACAAATTAATCACGGCTTTGTTTAAGGTATTGCCCTGAGGGCCTTGTTCGAGTTACGGCTAAAAAATCTTTATTTCTCAAATGAATTTACAAAATTCACTTACTGAGAAAACATACACAAATGTAAACAACTTAAGTGAGCGTTTTGACCTAACATATAACGAAAGTCAATACATTTTGAACGAGATTATGAACTTATAATGGTAATTTGCTGTAAATTATGACTCAGTTTGGCATTCTTCGTTCAGTATCCACGTAGCCTTCAAATATCTGACACAGGCGCTATGACAATTAATGTACGAGTATTTACTCACGTACGCGATCCTTATTACCCCACTCGTACCAAGAAACTTTAAAAAGTAATAGTTTTTACATCAGCAAGAGTAACACTTGAAGGTGGTCGTTTTTCGTAGGTGCTGCCTCTCACTACTTATATGACACAGTTCAACTTACTATTATTATTTTACGTTCAAAGTGGTAAAATAAAACATATTTAAAAAAAAATGAATGGTGTCGTGGGACACCAGGTAGGAACGAAGTTCCTTCGGATAATGTGGAATCGACACAATTTGCAAAAAAAATCGTGCTCAATTTTATGTAGGTTTTCTTGATTTTTCTCTTAAATTTTGCTGATTAGTTTTTATTTAAGTACAAGAAAGTATTTAGGAAATTCAGTATTTTAGGAAATAAAATAATAAATTCCTTAAAATAAAAAAAACATCGTAATTCAAATTTCAACTGAAATAACAAAAAAATATGTATCTTTATTTTTTTTTGTCAACATTATTATTAATTAAAAATTACATAGAAATAGAAAAATAGAAAAAAATAATAAAAATTAACGGTTTTATTCCACGCACTTTTTTCCACAGATTTATTCCACAGATTTATTCCACGCACTTTTTCCACGGATTTTTTCTTACGGTTTTACTATCACATTTTTTTCAGTTCGGTCCCGCAGCGAAATCCCTATCCCCTCCAAGCCTGCCGTAAGGAACTTCGTTCCAATAACTAAACCAACTTCAAATAAATCAAACGGACTCCCTACTTAGAAACACTAAAAAGCGAAAAAGAAACTGTATTATTTATTTGTTATAAAATGTACGAGTTTTCTAACTACTTAAATCGAAAGTTAACTTAGTAACCATAATTTAAGTATCCTACATACACCTACGTGATTAATATGTGATCATTCCTGCCTTAATCTAAACGTAGACGGGCTCATACAAAAGATGATGCAGGTTAATTTTTATGCGAACATTTATACGCATCGTACACAACAAAGCACATCATTTAGCTTCTTCTCGGCACTGCAGATCTTTTTAACTTTTGGGATTGGGTTTTCAGAGTTCAGATGTACTAAAGAATTAACCTTTTAGCGCACCCAGACTGCTCTGTTTTGACTGCTCTCTGACAATCAAGTTGCGGAAACTTTGAATTCCCTTCAGCCCTTAGACAGAACCGTTAAGTTCAAGTCCAAAGCCTGTCACACAAACCTGTCACTCTATTAAACAGAACAAAAAATACTTCAAATAAAGTAACACTGTTATTTATTAATACAAAAAAAAACATTAAAAATCGTTTTTCTGTAATAATAATACACATAATATACTGCCTGAATTTTTACGAGAAATATATGTTATTTAGCGTTTCCTGTCTCCGGTACGTACGTTAAAATTAGTAGTTTAAATTGGGTTTGCAGCATTCCGATGTACTCAAAAGTTACCTTTTTGTACACCCAGACTACTCCGTTTTGCAAGGAAACTGTAAATATTTCTTCAGACCTGGACCTGGTCACCTACACTAGACCATTAAAGTTCAAGTATAAAACCTGTCCAGTAGATGGAATGCCTGGCTCTAATAAACAAAGCAAAAAAGATTTGATATAAAGTAATACTGTTACTTGTATTGGAATAAAAAAAACATTAAAAACAATTCTTGTAGTAATGATACACAGAATATATAAACTGCCTGCCTTTTTACTAGTATTCTGACTTTTTACGAGAAACATATGTATGTTATTTAGAGTTTCCTGTCTTCGGTACGGTAGTTAAAATCAGCAGAGTGGTTTTCTATCTCGTGTTCGCAGATGAAGAAGGCTTTCTTATCGCATCGGATTTTATTCAACTCTCCGTTATATAACATTGAACCGCATTGCTCACGAGATCCTCGTGGAAGGCCTTCCGGCTGGCCCTTAGCCCAGGTTGAGTAGCCGCTCCCTTCTAATGGTGTACCTGTAACACGATGAATGGTGGTATTTCTAAACATTTACCTTCTGTAACATATTACTAAGTCCATACTTGGGCATTAACACGGTGATATCATACTCGTATACCAGATATATTCAACTACTCGTAAAGGGTCAAATGCGAGTTTATTTAACATCAACCAGTCGCGATTGTCACGCGCTGAGACTTTTACCAATCACATTAGGCTTCCTTGACCCTGTCACGGAACGCCCGCGACCACGATCAGAGCAATCTGATCGGAATATTACGTTACGTACGGCAACTGTTGCGTCACGAACGAACTTTTAAGTCGGTTTCTGTTTAAAAATTAAGATTTGAAAAGGATTCTTAATAGCTGGATTTTATCTTTTTAGCCTGTTACGTGTTCACGACACAAAGATCGTCGAAAATAAATTTAAAAGAGTGGTTATGGGTAAGGAGAAACCGCAAAACCTGTTTTTAGAAATAACAAACTTTGGTAAAAGATTTACCTCTAACAGTTGCCCAGCCATCCTCGTGTCTATCGTGGAATCCTGAAAGCACAACTCCAGGCACAAAACCTTCCTCGACTTTGTTCTTGGTCATGTTTCCTGTTAACTCGACGAAGAAATCTGCTTCCTGCTGTGAATCGATAATTGCCAGGTACGACTTCTCAGCGGTGCACACTGCATGCGCAGCAGTCCAGGTTTGAGGAATCAAGTGGAACTTGTAACAGCGACCTAGTTTTTCGTTTAATTTGTAATCTAAGAAACAAGAAAGTTGGGTTGAAAAATTGTTATAAAGAAAATTAGCTTACTAAACATCACATCATGTCGTTACATCAACAAACTTTAATATTAACTCTTAGTAACTATTTCATTCACCTTAATATAATTTTGTATCAATACAAAGGTTGATAACGTTATCGTAAATCAACATCATCAGCCTTTAACACTCCACTGCTGGACAGAGGCCTCTCCTTAGAAAGAAGGTTTTGGCCTAGTGTAGCACGCTGGCCAGACGGGTTGGAATAGGGTTTATATCAAGCTTTAACTCTCTTTGCAGTGCTATTGTCCTGCATAGTTTGCCCCTTAGTCGGTTCTTACGACACCCTTAGGATAAATAGAGGTGGTAACACTATGTATTCTTAATCCATCAGGACACGGATCATATCTAAGCATATCGACGGACTGCTATACACACACACAATACACTCGCCTGTGGCAATGCACTCGTTGCTCTTGAACTGTAGGATTCCATGAGCGGCGGTAATCGCTTACTGTCAGTTGAACCATGCGCTCATTACTCTTTGCCTTTGAGATAATATTGTTTTTATTTATTTACCTAAATTAGGCATATTACATTCCATGTTCCACTCCAGCGACACGAGGCTCTTCTTGCATACAAAGGGATGTCGTATGGAGCAGGCGATGTCATTGTAAGTGCCGTCTTTTTTTAAGATCACACAATCTTCGCTGGGATAACCATCGTTCGGTTCTCCTGGACCCCAATCGTGGTATACATCATCTATATGAACACCTGTAAGTAGATTTTTAATCGACTTTAAAAAACACTTTTTCAATTCCGACATGTTTTTATATACTTACACGGGCAACATTTTGCCTAAACAATTTAGAACACCTGAAATAATAACAGCGAGTTCATTTTTTGCATAAGGTACTTATTAAAAGTTAAACTATAAAGCTTAAATGTATGTAAATATTGTTACTTGTTTTTTTTTTGTATAAGATGAAAAATAACACAGTAATCACATTGTTTAGAATTTGTGTGAATCTATGTGCGGTCATGAAATAGTTACCTAAGAGTACTTTTAGAAAATGTCACCAATTTCATTCATTTAACTGCCTCAGAGGCGCAGTGGTAGTGATTGCGACTGCTGTACTTGACGGATCAGGTTCGATTCCGGGTCAGATCAAATGTTTGTATGAACTACAAATATATGTTTCGAAGTTTGGTTGTTTTCTATCTATGTATTTACAAAAAAAGAGTATATAAGTATTCTATCAGTCAGTCTAGTTATCATAGCACAAGCTCTGCTTAGTTTGAAGTTCAATTTAAAGTGATTCAGCTCGTAATTACAATCGCTTAACCAAAACTCAGAAAGTGTTACAATCAACTTCAATTCTTAACGTGATTTCTAGGTTCCTAGATCTGTGAACTTTTGTATCAATGTAACATATTATCTGTCATCAAACATTAACAAAAGACAGTACTTTTGTGGCTATGGGTTTGTGACAGCAGCTTCACATACTACGTAACTCATACACCTCTTCCCTTTACTGGTGTTCTGTCTGCTCGACACTTAAATCACTCCAGCTTTGTAAGTTCAAGACCAAGGGCTCGATAAAGACTCTAGTAGCCTCCTTACAAAAGACCACATTAACTTACCGTCAATGGTTTCGTAAACTCCTTTAGCGACCAAATCTGAGATCCCAACGAATATTCTTTTAAAAGGTTGTGTTTCGCTCCAAAAAGCCACCACTACATCCGCTTCCTGTTTGTCGTAAGGGTAGAATAGTTTTGCACTTTCCAGAGCGCACGTCTTTCTTGCATCCCTCCATGTTTTAAGCAAAGTGTGAATCTTATAGAAACTTTCTGTTGATTCTATATAGTGGTAATCCTTTCGGAAGAACTTTTTATCTCTTTGGCTATCTACAAAAACTGCAAGGCAAAAGAGGAACATTGCTAAATCAAAAGCCCAAATTCTCCACATTCTCAACACAGATTAACATTATTTAAACAAACGCATGTAAAATAATGTTAATCAATCCCCCTTTCCATCTGCCGCGCGGTGGAAAGAAAGGGGATACTTTCTATTCTACGCCACGCCGGCGGTCTGCACTCTCTCCGTCTTACGAATTTTCGATCAGGTCACGTCTGGCGCTTGTTTAACATTTTTTCCCATCACATAAAGTACACAACGCCGCTAAAGAAGTTTTTGTTTTAAAAAGACTGAGACGGTTTGCGTATCATGTAAATGTTTGAGCTCAAACAGTGCAGCAATTTTTTAAAGCGTTCACTAACCAACTTAATATTTATTTGCAAATATAGAGCTAACAAACCCATAAGGTACATACGACGACGATTGAGACGACAATCATCTTTATTGCATTAAGAAAATTAAAAAGGATTTAACTTATCGAGTATTTAATTTTATTCATCTTTTTAAACACTAAGTTTATTTGTACATTATATTATTAAAAAGTGGCTGACCCACGCGACCTCTTCGCGTCTCCTATTGTCCGTAGCGTGATTTTATACAACGTGAACAAAAAAGCGTTATAGTGAACCAACCTTTAACGATAGACATATGCTGTCGTGGATTTTTTTTAAGAACTTTTAATAGGGACCTTTTTTCGTTCATTATTTTTACAAAAGTTTTAACCTTTACGCAGCGCACGCAATGTAAATAATATTCCCTCTCTTTCATCTCAAAAGGAACAATTTTGCCGCGTTTATGCAACATTTTCATTGATACTCGGCTCCCTCTGGTCGTAGTGTGATGACATTCTTGTCTATAATCTTCCTCAGTAATTGGGCTAACACCGAAAGAATTTTTGAAATCGGATCTATACTTTCTAAGATTAGCAAAGTTCAAACAAACAAATAAACAAACAAATTCTTCAGCTTTATTACATTAGTAGCTATAGATATGAAACTGTCTCTCTCAATTGTGCATAACAGAGTAACTTTGATCACAAATGGTGGTTAGATGCTCAGTACCCACCATAATGTTGACAAAAGCGTTTGATCACACTTTGTTGTCTTATAGCATATTTAAACCGTTTGATAGCTATTTGTATTACGAACTTTAAGCTCACAACTTATATTTCATTGAAATTTATATCTAAACAAATCTTAATTATGTCTATCAGAAGTATAGAAGTGTTTATTAATAAACTTACTTGATAAGTTCGCTACAAAATATAGAGTAAGTACCACAAACAAAACTTTCGAACACATTTTTTAGATGTTAAGTTAGCACATGTATTCAACAGAAGGGTTCGTCGACATGTGACTGAAACAGCCAGGTGAAGATACGTTGACCGGCAATATTATATATATATATCGAGTAGCTACACACATGTAGACTTGATATATAAATGTGTGATTAGTAAACTTGTTTAACAGGAAAATATTCCAAAGTAATCATAACAAATTTGTATACACGGTATCACACAGATTTATATTATCCTACGCTTTTTACATATATTCAATCGGATATGTTATTACATAGCACATATCTGTTAATACGTAGGGATTCGTCGCAGTAGTCATAGATATCGCTAGATGACAAGAAATATTGTCATAAAAATAACTGGGTAATAATATAATCGGAGAATAAATTATAAGTGTCATTAATCGTCATCACCATCAACCTTTGACAGTCCACTGCTGGACATGGACCTCTTCTTATAAACGAGGCTTTGGCCTGCCAAAGCACGCTGACTAGACAAGTTGCTAAGTGGTAATTGTTTTATATTTTTTGTCTATTTTTTATTATTTTGTGTAGTTTCCTGATTACTTTTAGTCCTAGCGACATTCATTGCATAAATAGGAGTGATGACAGCAGAGAGCAAGTACAGGTGGGTCACGAATTAGTGAAAATTTAAAAAAATCGTATCAAAAATCCGTTTGATATAATATGAGAATTGTTTATTTACAAGAAAGCAAATCAGCTGGATTTAAGTTTTTAAAATTACATTGTCTAAATGACCACCACTTCGACGTTTGCCCTCTTCTAAGCGAGCACCGGAATTTTCAAATACTAGTCGGCAAAGATACCGCGAGATCGCCGATATCTCTTCGCTGATCTTTTATTTTAGTTGACGTAGTGTATTTAGTGTATTAATGTAGACACGATTCTTCAAATAACCCCATAATAAGAAGTCTGCTGGGGATAAATCTGGACTTCTGAGGAGGTCATGGAATGTCGCCTCGTCTGGAAATCAGTTTTACTAAAATTGTGAGTATCATTTGCCTTTATTTTACAGAACTTCTAAAACCACAATTCATTTGATCTATCGATTATAATTAATATAATCCAATAATAATTGTTACCGTATTTTGCGAAATATGAACGTTCTAAACTTTTGCACTATAAGTTTCACGCTTCAAAGGTTGGTAAATTCCATGCCGTAAACCATAATAACGGGACTCATAAGTCATTATTGCGTCACGAAAAAAAAGTTTATGAAGACATCTAACGTACAATTAATATTTAGGAATCCCAATCAATACTTTTACTTAATAGTGGGGTACGTGCTTTAAAGAATTAAAAAAAAATTTTTTTTAGGGACGGGACCACTCTTTTTTTATGTGGTATTAAAAAATTCAGGGTCCGGTCGTGTTGGCGAGTCGTAGCCAACGCAAAACGCAAGTTTTCATGTACATCAGTTTTACCTTTTTTTTACACTGATGTGAAATTTATAATCTTAAAACGATACTAAGAAAAAGTGTTATTACCGACTGTCCTTCCATTTTATTTAAAATATAAAAAATGTCTCTAGGACAAAAAAACGGTTGAACAACCTCAGTTGTTCAACTCGTTAACGGTTGAAGTTATAGAACTCATTTTCCTCAAAATAAAAAAAATCCTTCAACTAAGTACAAATTACACAAATACAATTTTTACTTATATCTATATTTTACTTATATCAAGTTAAGCACTCCAAGGAGTGATCTCGATACAGATACGATTTACACCACTTAAATCAGTGTCCGAGTGCTCCTTGAAGAATCATGTAAAATAGTGAGAAACATTTTATTAGCAAAGTTTTTGCATTTTGCATTAGCAAAACTTTTACGCCATCTTAACGCGATGGCGTGGCGCGAACGTCATTTACGTGACACATGTCAAATATCAGGCACGTTTTTTGCAATCAAGAACGTTTTGTAACTTACTATTAGATATTTCGTAGTTATTGTTTTCCTCAGTGTCTGTAGGTGAACGGGAAAGAAAAAGAGACACATGGGCATAAAATGTAATAATAATATAGGCAGAGAGTTAAGGATTGTTAGTTCGTTTTAATAAAACACAAGTTATATGAACAACTATTGTAATAACTAATAAATAAGGCAGCTTTAAGTACAGAAGCCGAAACGTGTTTGTAAAAATAAAGTTTGGTTCAGACTGGAAGCACATTAAATTAATACACAACAGTTAATAAACGTAGCACCAGGTTCGTAAGTTGTCCGAAACTGTCCTTAAGATTAATTAACGTGGTTTATATAACATTTGTATGTATATTATATTGGTTATTGTTTATATCATCGACTTTTCGAACTTAAATTGAAAATTAACTTAGTAATCATAATTTAGATATCCTAAATGCACCTACGTGTAATTAATATGTAATTATTCATGCCTTAATCTAAACAAAGCCGGGCTGATACAAAAGATGAAGCAGGCTTATTTTTATTTGAAAATAATATAATTTATACGCATCGTACACAACAAAGCATACCATTTAGCTTCTTCTCGGCACTACAGATCTTTTAAACTTATGGGATTGGGTTTTCAGAATTCAGATGTACTAAAGAATTACCTTTTAGCGCACCCAGACTGCCCCATTTTGGCTATCAAGTTGCAGAAACTTTGAATTTCCTTCAGACCTTAGACTGAACCTTTAAAATTCAAGTGCAAAGCCTGTCCAACAACGAGAATGAATAGCTCTATTAAACAGAACAAAAAATACATCAGATAAAGTGACACTGTTATTTATTAATACAAAAAAAACATTAAAAATCGTTTTTTTAATAATGACACATAATATATAAACTGCCTGCCTTTTTACGAGAAATATATGTTATTTAGCGTTTCCTGTCTCCGGTACGTACGTTAAAATCAGCAGCGGGTTTGCCCACCTCGTGTTCGCAGATGAAGAAGGCTTTCTTATCGCATTGGATGTCATTCAACTCTCCGTTATATAACATAGAACCGCATCGCTCATCAGCCCCTTGTAGAGGGCCGTCCGGCTGGCCCTTAGCCCAGGTCGAGTAGCCGCTCTCTTCTAATGGCTTACCTGTAACACGATAAATGGTGGTATTTCCATACTCGGGAATTTGCGCTATCATATACCCGGTATATTCAATTAAGGGATTAAGTGCGAGTTTACGTAAGTACGTGTGAGTACGAAAATTTAAGTCGGTTTCTGTCTAAAAATTAAGTTTTTGTAAAAGATTCTTGACAGCTGGATTTTACCTTTTTAGCGTGTTACATGTCCTCGACATAAAGATTGTCAAAAACAAATTTAAAAGAGTGGTTAGGGGTAAGGAGAAACCACTAAACCTGTCTTCAGAAATAATAAACGTGGATAAAAGATTTACCTCTAACAGTTTCCCAGCCGTCCTCGTATCTGTCGTGGAATCCTAAAAGTACAACTCCAGGCATGAAATCTTCCTTGACTTTGTTCTTGGGCATGTTTTCTGTTAAGACGGCGAAGAATTCTGCTTCCTGCTTTGAATCGATGACTGCCAGGTACGACTTCTCAGAGGTGCACACTGCATGCGCAGCAGTCCAGGTTTGAGGTTTCAAGTGGAACTTATAACAGCGACCTAGTTTTTCGTTGAATTTGTAATCTAAGAAAAAAGAAAATCGGATTGAACAATTGTTATGAAGAAAATTAACTTACTAAACATCACATCATACCATCACATCAACAACCTTTAATATTAACTTTTTGTTGGTATTTCATTTACCTTAATATGTTTTTTATTAATATTAAGGTAGATATTTTAAAGGTTTATTAGATAGTAGAGCCACGCTGATTTCAGCACGAAAGGGCCAGCTCCACCGGGGCAGTACTACAGTCCCACAGAAGACCAACCTAAATCGGCAGCATCCGTGTTGTCGTGTTTCGTTGCTAAGTGCAAGACCGGAAGCCTATTGATGCAGGGGTGACAGTTATCGTGGTAAATGTGTGAACCTTACACTGGCACGATGACTGGCATGCCTTTTAGGTCCCCAAATGGGACTGAAAAAGCATCTCACAAGGCCGCCATAGTATGAGTCACATTACTGCATTGCCTGCATTTGCAATGAGTATGGTGACCACGACTCTTGGATTCTATTCATGCTTTCTATCAGGCAGAGTACAGTCACTTTGGCAGGTTCTTAATATAGAAAAATCTCTTAATATATAAATCATTATCAGCATCATTTAACAGTCCACTGCTGGACAGAGGCCTCTCCTTAGAAAGGAGGTTTTGGCCTAGTGTAGCACGCTGGTCAGACGGGTTGGAATAGGGTTTATATCAAGCTTTAATTCTTTTTGCAATGCTATTGACCTGCGTAGTTTGCCCTTTAGTCGGTTCTTACGACACCCTTAGGATAAATAGAGGTGGTAACACTATGTATTCTTAATCCAACAGGACACGGATCATATCTAAACATGTCGACGGAATGCACACACACACAACCACGCACATACACACAATATACTCGTTTGTGGTAATACACTCGTTGCTCTTGAGATCTAGGACTCCATGAGCGGCGGTAACCGCTTGACATCAGTTGAACCATGCGCTCATTACTCTTTAACTTTGAGATAATATTGTTTTTATTTCTTTACCTAAATTAGGCATATTACATTCCTTGTTCCACTCCAGCGTCACGAGGCTCTTCTTGCATATAAAGGGATGTCGCATGGAGCAAGCAATGTCATTGTAAGTGCCGTCTTTTCTGAAGACCACACAGTCTTCGTTGCCATAGCCATCGTTCGGTTCACCTGGACTCCAAGCGTGATATACATCATCTATATGAACACCTGCAAGTAGATTTTTAATCGACTTTAAAAAAGACGTTTTCAATGCCGACATATTTTTTATGTGTTACCTAACTATTTTTTTTTTATTATGTTTGAGAGAGTACACTTCTTGGATCAAGTTCAAATTTAAAGAACAATTTGTGTACCTATACTCCATTTATTTAAGTATATTGCTCTAAAGATATAATGGTTCTTTTACTTTGCATCTCAAAATAAAACGCAATCAAATAAACTATTTGATATAATAATATAAAATGAAAAAATCTATCAATTTTTTCTAAATTTAACTACCATGTTTACTATTAAGATAATAATTAAGATGATTTCATAAAATATTGCAGTGTAATTACTATAAAGAAACCAAAAAAACTAGTATTCAAAACATATCTTGTAAAATACATGTTGTAACTCTAATAGGTTTAAAAACACGATTGCGCGGCAAGCATTTGACCGATATTTCACTTAGTCGGGTTTCCAGATACTGTTCGTACCTGTTCGCGATTCGCTTATTTTCGTTTTATTGTTGTGTTTATTTGTGATTAATTCTGTTTTTGTATTTTTATTATTGTATTGATGATTGATCATCTGATTCAGAGTAAACTTGAATGTATACATTTTTTAAGGTAGCTCTCGTGCTAGAAATTAATCCTGTGTCTCATGGAGACTACAAACATACATAAAACAGACACAGAGAACACCCAAACTTAGAACAACAATTTGTGAATTTGAACCCACAACACCCAGCGCAGCAGAAAGCGGCATGAGGACCGCTTAAACCACAAGTATAAAGTCATGTTATAGAGTATGTATGTATATAACAAAACAGAATTTCTTGTATGACTTAAACTTATATGTTTTATCACAGGAATGTAAATATATTTTTTCGTAATTTTAATTGTCATTATAAATAATCTCAATAATTAAATGATTACCTACGCAAAATGTAGTTTTATGTTGTCCATATTCATAAAAATACCATTATAACGCAAGGCTGAAAATCTCTGAACGCGAACAAATGGAGTATAGTGAAGAATAATAATATAAATAAATAAACATTTCGGACATTTGACACACAACGCCATCTAGTTTCAAACTAAGCAGAGCTTGTGCTATGATAACTAGACTGACTGATAGAATACTTATATACTTTTTTTTTGTAAATACATACATATTATACATGAAAAAACGCTCAAACTTCGAAACAAATATATGCAGATCATACAAACATTTGATCTGACCCGGAAATAGAACGCGATCCCCCAAGCACAGCAGTTGAAATCACTACCGCTGCGACCAAGGCAGTTAAACGAAAGAAATTGGTGATATTTTCTAAAAGTACTCTTAGGTAACTATTTCATGACCGCACATAGATTCACACAAATTCTAAACAATGTAATTACTGTGTTATTTTCCATTTTATGCAAAAAAAAAAACAAATAAAAATATTAACATACATTTGACCTTTATAGTTTAAGTTTAATAAGTACCTACGTAGTCAATAATTCACTACGCAAAAAGTAAATACGCTGATATTATTATATTTCAAGTGTTTTTAAACTGTTTACGCAAAAAGTTACCCGTATAAATAAGCATACTTAATAGTTATTATAGTACAAAGGACTCTAAATAATCAAAATGTTAAGATAACAAGCTTTGAAAACATGATTCTCAAACGTATCTAGACTCACGTTAAGATTTTCTTGTAGCAAAAACGAGTAGGTTCATTCAGGCAAATTATAAAAACTAAGCCACTATACCAACCATGTTACTTAGACCAAGTCAGCGATCTACTTGAGTTCGTATTGTATTACATTTAAAAATGATATCGTATTTATAAAAAGCGTTAAACATTAGCACTCCACATGAGGAAATCAATTTTACAGAATATTAAAAAACCAAACAATCAAACATTTTTTGTAAACTTTTTGTCGTGTTGTTCTTAGAACAGTCCATCAACTGAGGATCCTCCACATTTATTGTGTAGCCTTCTGCTCGTAATTACAATTGCTTAAGGAAAACTCAGAAAGTGTTACAATCAACCTCATCTCTTAACGTAATTTCTAGGTTCCTAGATCCGTGAACTTTTAGAACTTTTAGATAAAAAAATCGTAACGTTTTAGATGCATTTGAACATATTATCTGTCATCAAACATTAACAAAAGACAGTACTTTTGTGGCTATGGGTTTGTGACAGCAGCTTCACATACTACGTAACTCATACACCTCTTCCCTTTACTGGTGTTCTGTCTACGAGACAGTTAAAGCACTCCAGCTTTGTAACTTCAAGACCAAGGGCTTGATAAAGACTTTTGGCCTGATATAAAACTCATTATCAGAATTTAAAAACCTCTAGTAGCACTCTTACAGAAGAGCACATTAACTTACCGTCAATGGTTTCGTAAACTCCTTTAGCGACCAAATCTGAGATCCCAACGTACACTTCTTTAAAGGGGTGTGTTTCGTTCCATAATGCCACTACTGCATCCGCTTCCTTTTTGTCGTAAGGATAGAATAGTTTTGCACTTTCCAGAGCGCACGTCCTTCTTGCATCCCTCCATGTTTTATGCAAAGTGTGAATCTTATAGAAACTTTCTGTCGATTCTATATAGTGGTAATCCTTTCGGAAGAACTTTTTATCTCTTTGGCTATCTGCAAAAGAGAAATATTAAAAAAAACTGCAAGGCACAAGAAGAGGTGAGATGAAAAGAGGAGAAGAAGAGATTGCTAAATCAAAATCCCAAATTCTCCAGATTCTCAAAATAGATTAAAATTATTTTATAACATACGCATATAAAATAATGTTAATGTATCCCTTTTCTATCCTACGCCACGCCGGTGGTCTACAATCCTTCCGTCTTACGAATTTTCGATCAGGTCACGTGTTTTGACGCTTGTTAAAAATTTTTCACCATCAGATAAAGTACACAACACTACTAAAGAAGTTTTCATTTCAAAAGACTGAGGTGGTTTGCGTATCATGTTAATGTTTGAGCTCAAACAGAGCAGCACTTTTTGAAGCGTTCACTAACCAACTTAATATTTATTTGCAAATATAGACCTAGACCTATATACCTAGAATTTTTTTTTGTTGTCGGGGTGGAAAATCCCTTCGGATCTCCGACTCCTTGCGGACGCAGGAACCAGGAGTATGTGATGTTTCCACTAAAAACCACAGCGGCAGCCGGTCTCGTCCTTCTCTAAAGGGGACCCGGACCATATTACTTCAGGTCTCCTCCAGAAACAACACCGCACGTAGTCAGACCCTATCCTAGGGAGGCCACAAAGGCTTCCCCACCTATCAGTCCGGTTGTTATAATTTGTTGCGACCCGATCGCATTTTTGCGACCAGGCCGCAACAAAATATCCTATCGCCGACCGCAGCAACTAATCCGCTACCAGAGGTCCCAATTCTCTGGCAGCACGCAGCGCATACAATGTAAATAATATTCCCTCTCTTTTCTCTCAAAAGGAACAATTTTTTCGCGTTTATACAACATTTTCTTAGATACTCGGTTCCCTCTGGTCGTTCCCATATTCTTCCCTATAACCTTCCTCAGTAATTGCGCTAACTACGAAAGAATTTTTGAAATCGGATCTATACTTTCTAAGATTAGCACGTTCAAACAAACAAATAAGCAAATAAATTCTTCAGCTTTATAACATTAGTAGGTATAGATATAAAACTGTCTCTCTGAATTGAGCATAACACAGTTACTTTAGCCACAAATGGTGGTTAGATGTTGAGTAACCACCCATAATGTTGACAAAAGCGTTCTATCACACTTTATGAAGTCTTATCCCGAGTCAAAAAGTAAATTCATATTTTACCTTCAAAATCTTCAATGAAGTTTTCGAGGGTCAGCTTGATTTTTTTTAGATTGAATTTAACATAGAAAGTAGTCTCAGTTTTTACCCCAAAATCCTACTTACGGACGGTTTTACAACTTTGAGGGTAAAATCAGAACTATAGTATCAACATTTGACCCTCAAAAACCTCAAACCATATAAAAATTATCCTATACGGCTTTGAACCTCAAAAACCTCATATGATGTAACCTCCCATTAAATTTTCCCCCACTCCTTTTATGTAAAAGAGTATTCCATACCAAATCGGATAGTTCAAAAAATTTTTTTTTTTATTTTTTCTCTTTTGACATTTTTTAGTACTCAGAAACAGTATTTTGGTAAATTTTGAAGTTTTTTCAATTAGTTTAAAAAATTTCAAATTATTAGAAAAACATTTTTTTTTAAATTTAGTCTTCCGAATTATTGTTATAAAAATCTCATAATAAATCAGTAAAAGTACTACAAAATGTCGCAGCAGAAAAAAGTCTTAAATAAAAACTAAAACTTACATTTTTTTTTCTGAACGATAAATTTTCTAAGTCCCAACTACAACTTTCCGATGTATGAGTGTTTTGAGGGTAAAGTTAAGATTTCAAATCTATGGGTAATCCATATTTAAACCTCATAGCCTTCAATGAGGGTTTTGAGTGTTAAAATAGAGTTACTTTTTGTGCGGCAAATAAAAGATCAAAGGAATTGAAGATTTTGAGGTCAAAAATGGAACTTGTCTTTTGACTCGGGATAGCATTTTTAAACCGTTTAATTGTAATAATGCTAATTGTACTTCGAACTTTAAGCTCACAACTTATATTTCATAGAAATCCATATCTAAAAAATCTTAATTATGTCTATGAGAAGTATAGAAGTGTTTATTAATAAACTTACTTGAAAAGTCCACTACAAAATATAGAGTAAGTACCACAAACAAAACTTTCGAACACATTTTTCGGATGTTAATTTAGCACATGTATTCATCAGCACGGTTCGTCGACGTTTGACTGTGAAACAGCCAAGTGAAGATATATTGACCGGCAATGTTAAATATATATATATATGTATATATGTGTTGAGTAGCTACACACATGTAGACTTGATATATAAATATGTGAATAGTAATCTTGTTTAACAGGAAAATATTGAAAGTAATCATAACAAATTTATGTACTCGGTATCACACAGATTTATATTATCGTACGCTTTTTACATATATTCAACCGGATATGTTATTACCTAGCAAATATCTGTTAATACGTAGGGATTCGTCGCAGTAGTCATAGATATCGCTAGATGACAAGAAATGTTGTTATAGAAATAACTGGGTAATAATATAATCGGAGAATAAATTATAAGTGTCATTAATCGTCATCACCATCAACCTTTGACAGTCCACTGCTGGACATAGACCTCTTCTTATAAACAAGGCTTTGGCCTGCCAAAGCACGCTGACTAGACAAGTTGCTAAGTGGTTTGTTTCATATTTTTTGTCTATTTGTTATTGTCTTGTGTAGTTTGCTGCCTTACTTTTAGTTCTAGCGACATCCACTGCATAAATAGGAGTGATGACAGCAGGGAGCAAGTACAGCGTGGGCCACGAATTAGCTAAAATTGTTTATTTACAAGAAAGTAAATCAGTTGCATTTAAGTTTTTAAAATTACATTGTCTAAATGACAATCGTTTCGACGTTTGCCCTCTTCTAAGCGAGCACCGGAATTTCCAAATACTCGTCAGCAAAGAGACCGTGATATCGCCGACATCTCTTCGCTGATCTTTTCTTTTAGTTGATGTAGTATATTAAGTTTGTTAAGGTAGACATGACTCTTCAAATAACCCCATAAAAAGAAGTCTGCTGGGGATAGATCTGGACTTCTGGGGAGGTCATGGAATGTCGCCTCGTCTGGAAATCAGTTTTCCCGGTAATATATCTTTAACTATCGGGACTCATTGGATGCGTGACAAGGGGCTTCATCTTGTTGAAACCATGTCTTACAATTGTAGCCAGTAAATTCAACCTATATAAAATTTGCATCGTGGGTGGCAGTTAAGGAATAATACAAAGAGGAACTAAAATTATAAGTATCATTTGCTTTTATTTTACATAACTCCTAAAACCGCAATTTATTTGATCTATCTATAATTAATATAATCCAATAATAATTGTTACCGGATTTTGCGAAATATCAACGTTCTAAATTTTTGCACTATAAGTTTCAAGCCTAGAAGGTTGGTAAATTCCATGCCGTAAACCATAATAACGGAATTCATAAGTCATTATGGCATCACGAAAACCAGTTTACGAAGACATCTAACGTAAAATTGAGGAATCCCAATCAATAAGAAAAAACTTGATAGCGGCGTACGTGTTTTAAAGAGTTTAAAAAAACTTTTAAAAAAATACCAAAGGGAATTTGGGGACGGGATCACGATTTTATGTGGTATTAAAAAATTAAGGATGTGGTCGCAGCGGCGAGTCGTAGCCATTAGCCGTAGCTGTTTTCCCTGTTTTTTTTGTATACTGATTTGAAATTTATAATCTTAAAGCGATACTTAGAAAAAGTGTTATTACCGAATATCTTTCCATTTTATTTAAAATATATACAATGTTTCTAGGAAAGCAAACAGTTGAACTTCCTCAGTGCTTCAACTCTTCAACGCTTGAAGTTATAGACCTCATTTTCCTCAAAATAAAAAAAAACCTTCAACTAAGTAAAAATTGTACTTGCTGTGCTTAACTTGCTTAAAATATATACAGATACGATTTACACGACCTGAAACATTGACCGAGTGCTCTTTTAGTAAAAAAACACTTACACCGTATTGTGAAATTATATTTGAAATTATTATATAAGATCCAGATAGTGCAGGAACTAAAATCTATTGATTTGAATTTGCTCAAGCCGTATACCGAGACCATGTTAGAACGATTCAGTAATTTTGACAACATCTTACGAGTATTTTCTGACGGAACCCATTTTCACCTCATCAGAATGTATTTAAATAAACAAAATTACAGATATTCGAACAGTGTAAATCCGTAAACACTAGAGACCACTGCATTCTCCCATGGTAACTGCATGGGCTGCAATTTCAGTAAAAGGAATCATTGGACCCTACTTTTTTGAAGATTCTCGCGGCTGTTCAGTAACTGTTAATTCTGCTGAATGTTACGGGAATTCTTGGGACCAATGCTACTGGTATTTACTGGCTACAATCGTAACACATGATTTCAACAAGATGGAGCCACTTGTCACACGTCCAATGAGTCTCTGCCGGTGGTCAAAGACATGTGTCCGGAAAAGTTGATTTTCAGACAAGGCGACATTCCATGGCCACCCGGAAGTCCAGATCTGTCCCCAGCATACTTCTTTTTATTAAGTTATTTGAAGAATCGTGTCTACATTAATAAACTGAATACACTACATCAACTAAAAGAAAAGATCAGCGAAGAGACGTCGGTGATCACGCGGTCTCTTTGACGACGAGTATTCGAAAATTTTAGTGCTCACTTAGAAGAGTGTAAACGTCGAAACGGTAGTTATTAGAACAATGTAATTTTTAAAAAATAAATTCCAACTAATTAACTTCTTGTAAACATACAATTTTTGTAGTTTATCAAATGGTTTTTTATGCGATTTTTCAAATGTTAATTAATGCATGGCCCACCCTATATTAAATATTTCGCAGTTATTGCTTTCTCCAGTGCCTGGCCAGAAATATAGGGATCCTTCAAATAACTTCTTAATATTAATTTAAACACGAATTTAATCGTAGAAACATTATATTAGTAAAGTTGCTTTTACGCCATCTTAACAGCCACTGTGGCGCGAACGTCGTTTACTTGACACATGTCAAATATCAGGCACATTTTTTGCAATCAAGAACGTTTTGTAACCACCGAACCACCGACTTACGATTAAATCTTTCGTAGTTATTGTTTTCCTCAGTGTCTGTATGTGAACGGGAAAAAAGAGACACATGGGCATAAAATGTAATAATAATATAGGCAGAGGTAAGGATTGTTAGTTCGTTTTAATAAAACACAAGTTATATGAACAACTATTGTAATAACTAATAAATAAGGCAGCTTTAAGTACAGGAGCCGAAACGTGTTTGTAAAAATAAAGTTTGGTTCAGACTGGAAGCACATTAAATTAATACACAATAGTTAATAAACGTAGCACCAGGTTCGTAAGTTGTCCGAAACTGTCCTTAAGATTAATTAACGTGGTTTATACAACATTTGTATGTATATTATTGGCTATTGTTTATATCATTCATTTTAGTAATCGTTTGTTAGCCGTAGACATATCACACATGCGATTACTGCAAGCCTCGGTCATTTTATTGAACATACCCAACAAATCACTTTTTTATGCTTTCAAAAAAAAAGGAACTTGTCTATTGTGAGGTTTTCTCATCTATGATATGTCTATGGTGTTCTAATACTAACAGACATTGTACACGTCAAATAAATCTTGCGTAAATTTAACAACATTTTAACAGATTATGACAAACAATATCATTATTGATATACGACATTGTATACCTTACATATTTCTCAACAAATACCAACTCAAACTATATAGTTTTTCTCTATTCAATTGCATATAATATTTTTTTGCAATTGAGTAGAAAATAGCTAAGAAGAGGAAGGTGCGTGTGTCGTGTAGAACATTTCTTAAATTTATCGTCGCTTTCATTATGTATAAAGTCCAAGCATTTATTTCGAAACAGTTTTATTGCCATAGATCTAATTATACTATTAAACAATAAACAATAGACTTTTGCGAATTTAATATAATATGATTCATATACAATAGTAACAAAGCCTATCTAAGATGTAAAGCGTTCGAACAAAATAAGATGGGAATTTTAAGCAAAAATCGTGTACATGTAGTAAAATACAAAAAACTTAGTGATAGGGTCAGCTATCAAATCAACCTATCGCCGTCCACTGCTGAACGAAGGTCTCCCCAAGGTCAACCATCCCGGTCTTGTCTATTCGCATCCATCCGCTACCAGCCACCTTCTTCAAATCGTCGGTCCATCACACCGCAGGGCGCCCTACACTACGTTTGTCCAATCGTGGTCTCCACTCTAGCACACTCGACTTCAGCGACCATCGGTTCGGCCTACTTCCTCTTCAGCATACTGATTCGCCGTGCGATGTCAGTTACTCTAGTGCTCTGTCGAATAACCTCGTTGCGAATTTTATCAGCCAGAGAAACGCCCTTGAAATACAGAATTTAGGGTCGAATAGCAGACCCCAAACCATTTTATCACACCCTTTTATTCGAATCCTACTTTATTCGAACAGTTTACATTACATTTTTATTTATTTTTTAGATATTTATACAATTTATTATTAACATTTGTTATATATTTAAGTACGAGTTTTATATCTTCAGTTCAAAAATTCGGTGGTGCAACAGTTCGGCTTTCAGTTAATAAAATCTGTTTTAAATAAATAACAATAATATTTAAGGGTTAGGTGTTCTTTAATGGACCTTAGGTCCAAGGTCTTTACTGGGTCCAATACTGATAGTTCAACAACGCGTTAGATAAAAAAAAATATACCGAGTCTGGAAACAAGTATTATAATTATACGAGACAAAGTTAATAAAGACACTTTACACATTTGATACACAAAACCTAGTCTAGTGCCAAACTAAGCAGAGCTTGTGCTATGATAACTAGACTGACTATCAGTCAGTCTAGTTATCACAAGCCACAAAAGTACTGTCTTTTGTTGATGTTTGATGACAAATAATATGTTACGTTGATACAAGAGTTCACGGATCTAGGAACCTAGAAATCACGTTAAGAATTGAAGTTGATTGTAACTCTTTCTGAGTTTTGGTTAAGCGATTGTAATTACGAGCTGAATCACTTTAAATTGAACTTCAAACTAAGCAGAGCTTGTGCTATGATAACTAGACTGACTGATAGAATACTTATATACTTTTTTTTTGTAAATACATACATATTATACATAGAAACACTCAAACTTCGAAACAAATATTTGCAGATCATACAAACATTTGGTCTAACCCGGGAATGTAACCTGGCAGTTACCGAAAAGAAGATAAACAAGACCAAAACTGAGGCTATTTTTATGAAATACCATTCACAGAGTATTCATAACATTATCAAGAATTCATCTTCACCCTATCGACAGTATTCAGTCCATTTTTTGATATAATTTTTATGCCAATAATAAAAATAATCTCTAAAAACCATTTCAATTTTAATACAATGTTTCAGAATCATCAACAGCCTTTAACAGTCCACTGCTGGACATAGGTCTTTTCTTAGAAAGGAGGTTTTGGCCTACTGTTCCTCACTGGCCAGACGAGTTGTATTAAGTTTTCCTTCTTGCTGTGATCTTGGCCTGCGTAATTTGCTACCTTAGTCACCTCTTTCGACACCCACAGTATAAACATTTAAGAATAGAAATGTCACATTCCAATGACACGTGTTAAACTCCCGCCATTTTATTATTGGATACTTGTCAGTATTGGACCTAGATAGAAAACTTAACAAAGAAATAATTTGGTTAACCAATGAACACTTATATTTGGCAACATCAGTTTTGGACAACGGCAGCTGACTACAGATAATAAAAGCACACTTAACTACTAGATATTATTCGATATACTCAATATAAATTGTGCTCTCATAAGAAATGCGTAATGGCAAGTTAAGTACATTAGATTAGAAACTAGAAATTAAATGGGGAAGACAGTTTTTGAACGTAAATAACAATTTTGTTAGACATTGTTGTGTGATTCGGCAATCTCTGTTCGTATTCCATTGTTAACTGACCCTTCTGCATCTCTATAAAAATAATATTTCTTCGTTTTTACATAATTTTTCATTGCCGCTTGATTCTTATCGATCGTAACGTGATATTATATAGCTCCTCAATAAATGGACTATCCAACAAAATGATTTTACAATTCGACACAGTAGTTTTTGAGATTAGCGCGTCCGACTTTGACGGTTTGAAATCACACGTCTCGCACTGCAAATCTATGGGCCTTGGTTAAGTTAATAAATCAGTCCAACCAGCTAATGTACATACATAGAAGCTTTCAAAATGGACCTTCTATCGACCCTGTAGAGATCAAAATGATTAGACCTCTTAGCCCACATTGTTATTGGCTATTTTGTTTTGACCACGTGACTTAGCGTTGAGAGACGTCATAGCACAAATCTGTTAGTTATCTAATAACGTTTACGTTTGTAGAATGTCACTTGTTATGGTGCATGGTAACGGCTACCGGTATAAAATAATTTCAACTTTATTCCAATGAGCATAAGATTCAAATTCATTTGTTGTTATTTGTACCGAGTAGTTATTTGGTTAGGAACGAAGATTCCCGAATGTATCAACTATAACATCTGTCCATTTTTAATTCCTCTTATATCTACTTAACACTAATGTCATTCGCGTTACAACCATTTATAATGATTTTTGAGACCAACATTTACATAATAATTTTATTATTATTCCAAACGACTGAACGGGAATGTTAATTTTGAGTAACATTTTTTTATTTTAATCAAACATAATACCTGCATTGTGAACACCTACAGTTTGTCTATGGTGGTGTCTAGTATCTATTCTTCTTTCTTTCTCTATTACATACAACGCCATCTAGGTCTAAACTAAGCAGAGCTTGTACTATGGGTGGTATAACTGATGTAAATACATACATGTTATACATAGAAAACATCCAATCTCCGAAACAAATATTTATAAATTATACAAACATTTGATCCGATCCGGGAATCGAACCCGAGAGCACAAGCACAGCAGACAAATTCACCACCGAGGCAATCTAGGTAGTTTCTAATCATCTAAGAATAATAAACAAAATATTTAATCAATAATCTAGTACCCATAGTACAAGTTGTACTTGGTTTGTGACTAGATGGCGTTGTCAGATGTCTGAAATATTATGACAAAGTGAATATTGACAATATAGGTGTCCATAATGTAGTTTGTAATCGTCTCGTAAACAACGATAAGTAAATAAGTAGCTATTATCATTGACCAGGTCTCAGTCTTCTAGCTTCGTCTATAAAATCTCAAATTTGTCAAAACTTATAATAAAACAATCGCGAGAACTTGTTTATTTCACATCTCTATAAGTTGATCAATCGAGTAGTTGACAGTTGACACATTAGTGACATTGGTTTCTTATTATCATCTGTCAAGATGACAGTTGTGTATCAAAAATGTCACATTATATCAATAACCTTTAACAGTCCAATGCTGGACATAGAGCACTCTTTAGCAAGGAGGTTACTATACCACAGTGGCCAGACGAGTATAGAGTTTATTTCAAATTTTCTTTCTCTTTACAATAATGTGATCCTGCTTAGTGCGTTTTCTTGAAAAATATTAAATAGCAACTTGTGATGTTACATTTTAGACTACATATTGAACGCAGCATTGGTAGGCCCCCCCACAAGGTGGTCCGACGACCTAGTAAAGGTCGCGGGAAGCCGCTGGATGCGGGCGGTACGCGACTGGTGGTTGTGGAGATCCTTGGGGGATCCGGCCAGCAGTGGATGTCTATTGGCTGCGATGATGATGGTTGAAGAAAATTGAGAAGTCAGATATTTTTTGAGATATTTTATGATATTAGTTTTAATTTATGATACAGTCAACTACTCCATTGACCACTGCGTCATTCTGCTTTATTGAAAACACTCGATAATTAGTGGAAGGAGGTTGTATACGCCATATATTTCAGTTCGTAAGAAAATTTCCGGCAAATTAAAATGATCCACGATCTCTCAGTAGAGGAACAAAGTCGATTTTATATTGATTTAAGAGTATACATGACTGTAGCTACAGCTCTTGAAATATAACCTGATCTCTGTGACAGATGGCTACAAAACCCACGAAGTAACTTTGAGCACTGAAGAGTCTATCTGTGATTAAAAGTGTTTTTTTTTTATTTACAACTGACCAAAGTGACTACTCTGCCTGATGGAAAGCATAAATAGAATCCAAGAGCGGTGGTCGCCATACTCACTGCGAATGACGACAGTGCAATATCGCGACCTACGCTATGGCGGCCTAATGAGATGCTTTTTCACGCCCCGCTTAAAGGACCCGGGATCGTAGTGGGAGGGAAACACGTGTGCTGGTAATGAATTCCAAGCTTTAACTGATTTGCACAGGAAGGAAGAGCCGAACCGTTTAGTTCGGGAGCGTATGTCTACCATTCTGAAACGGTGACTTCCACGGCCAGCACTTGTTTTCAAGGTTTTCTTAATGTTTTGTCTGTCTGTCTGTTTGTTTGTTTGTCTGGGCTAATCTCTGAAACCGCTGAACCAATACTAATATGCAACGTCTAGACTACTTTTTATTTTTCTATATTCTATATTAAGAGCTTACCAAAGTGACTTTACTAATGATGGAAGGCATGAATAGAATCCAAGAGTTACGGTCACCATACTCATTGCAAATGCAGACAATGCAGAATGGTGACCCACACTATGGCGGCCCCACTTGGGGACGTAAAAGGCATGACAGTCATCGTGGCAGTGTAAGGTTCACACAGTTATCACGATAACTGTCTGCCACTGTAAAAAGAAACTACTGACAACTGTCATAGAGATCAAATTATACTTTAAGGACTATAGTGTATTTTTGATAGTACAGGCGATAAGGGGTTCACCTGATGGTAAGTGATTACGGTCGCCCATGGACAGCTTGAAATAAATCTGAATCCCAAAATTAGTAGGAAGTAGTTGTGGCTCATGTAAACTCTTAAAGAAAAATTCCATTAAAAAAAAAACCCAATAGTTTGATAAAATGGTTCCCAATTGTCTTACAAACTCAGAAACAGGGACGGATTCTGTTTACTATTTAGTAAACTATTTACTATTTAGTAAACTATTTACTATTTAGTAAACTATTTACTATTTAGTAAACTTATTTACTATTTAGTAAACTATTTACTATTTAGTAAACTATTTACTATTTAGTAAATTATTTACTATTTAGTAAACTATGTACTATTTAGTAAACTATTTACTATTTAGTAAACTATTTACTATTTAGTAAACTATTTACTATTTAGTAAACTATTTACTATTTAGTAAACTATTTACTATTTAGTAAACTAAATAGTAATATAATCAAATTGTATATGACTAAATAACATTGTTAACAACCTGATCACTTCAATGCGTTCCCTCAATAAATTACATTATATGACAATTGTACTTATAGCGGGTTTGAACAAACAATTATCGTGTTTAAGGCACTAATAATATTATATTACAATGATATACTTACAACATATTACCGTTATACACATATATATATATATTATTATGTAGACTGTACACTGTAACCGACTTATTCATATTCAGTTTTGAACTAATTAGTCGTATTTCTCTTACACTATTGATATTATGTTACTGTTTGATTCAATTTTATTAATATACCTTTTATTGAAATAAATAATATCAGTAAACCCATATACGCTTCAAATCAAAATTCCATCTCTTAAGGTTAAGACAGACAGCGAGCGGGACGAGACGGTGACGTGACACGAGCGATAAAAATGTAATTGTTCCTACTCGCTCGGTGTCTAAACCTTCCTTTTTACTATTCAAAATGTTTTCAGTTTCATAAATCATACGCTATTTGTTCAATTTTTTAAAAATAAATGAATTATTCAAAAATAGAACGCATAGATAAAATACACATTCAAAAAAGGAACCACTCATAGAATGGTATTTTTAAAATACCACAGCGAAGAAGTGAAAAAAAATTAAAATATCGTTTCTTCAAGTAAATATGTACCTTATGTGTTTAGACATAATAGCAATTGTCAAAAAGCGACGTAACTGACGTTTTAAGCATTATAATATGGTCCTTTCAGCATAGAATGTCCTAACTTTACACTTTCACATGCCATGATATATAATTTATTACTAACGAACGGTAGTTAACGCAATTGATAGGCATTATATACCTTTGAATTGCCTGACCTTTCAACCAGGTAACAATAGCCTGGTCACAGACAGAGCCCGGTAACCTGGTTGGAACCTCAAGTGAGTATATATACATAGATGTATTATCATAAATGCTATTTACAAACAGCGTTCAAATTATAATTTTATTAAATAATTTCAGGTAAAATAGTTTGTTTATAGAGGAATTATATTTTCCTTCATTATTTCTGTTTGTCTTGTAATACTAAGCCATTAACATTTACTTTAGAAATACACAAATAAAAATCTTATGATATAACTACATAGTCATGTTCACTTGCAAACACTTTGTCTGTCAAACATAGCAAAAGCATTTTGTAGCTAACTGTACCTTCACTTTATATATTTATCAATAAATATGGACGAATGAAGTCTTAAAACAACCTTTCTGCCATCCCCATCGATATAAGGGAAGGAATGTGATTATAACTATCGCTTATATTATTTGTATGAGCATTGTCAAATACCACACGACTGTACCCGACCTGAATGGCCTGTCCATTACAAAATCAACCTTAATGTCATATATCTAAATTATATAATTGAATTTGTAATTATGTACACAAAATATATTTATAAACATCATGCATTTATTTTGGCAGCTATATAACAATATCAAATGATTGTTTGTCTGTATACAAAATGCATTTAGTTCAAACAAGTCTTCTTATCAGTCAATAATTACAATTTATGGCCGTATATTTGTGGTTTATATTCATTTTCAGTGTTTAAATCTAATATAAAGTCTATTTTTTTGTTTTTTTTATAAACCGACATGTGTATCTTTGAACAAATATGTCGATTAACAAGTACGCCTGTGAAAAGGCGGCTTTAGTAAATCTCCAACAAATTTTGTTTACCTCTAGAAGCTCTTGAGAGTAAGTCCTCTTGCCGGGAGACTGTTGGCCTTGGCTGGTGCATCTCTGGCTTGTGAATGGGCTACTGCTATACTGAGACACTGAACCCATTCTTCTGCGTTCTTACCATCTTTGGGTTTAAGTATGAGCGTTTGATCACCCGTGAAGATCTCAAAGGCCTTGGGAATATTACGTGCGCCTCTCGATACTTTGACCG
This sequence comes from Hypercompe scribonia, assembly GCA_949316085.1. Classification (NCBI taxonomy): domain Eukaryota; kingdom Metazoa; phylum Arthropoda; class Insecta; order Lepidoptera; family Erebidae; genus Hypercompe; species Hypercompe scribonia. The sequence continues at coordinate 3,107,785 of OX438972.1, read as the reverse complement.
AGCGGATTTGATTGATGTCGATACTCTCGCCGCCACTCTACAAAATATGGGATAATAAGTAAAATTTGAATATATGTGTGTAAAATAATGAAGAATGGTCATAGTATTCTACTATGGACTAGGGTTGCTATACTCAAATTTTGTTTTTTTTTGTTTGTTGCACAAATCACAAAGTTAACTATGTGTCTGTTTTGCAAGAGGAACCATTTACTTCTTTTGCATTCTCATTGGCATATAATGAGTTAAGAGTAAGAATATAGTAAATGAACAGATAATGACAGACCAATCACTTTTTGAAGATCGCATTTCTTTATTACCAATGTTGACAAGTGACTTTTAATCAGTCTTGCCAGCCTTGCCAGACTGAGATCAAACGACAAATAAAAATAGCGATGTAATTGAGTAAATGACTGTATCATAAATAAATACCAATGTCCACTTCATTAGAACTAACATCGCGAAACATCTCGGCAAATACAATTAACATAGGTTTTTATTATTATTACGAATTTTAATCACATATACAGTAAAATATATTGTTCAATTGAGTAGTCTAAAACAGTGACGTCACAATTTTGTATTTAGTACATTTTTCATACAAAATTGTCGTTTTGACAGCTAATAAAAAGTAACTAATTTGACTAAGGTGTCATCTAGCCTATTCAATACTACTGTCATGATTGATAACCGAGGCCCATTTTTTACTTCATATTTTCAATATTAAAAACGTAGGTCCATTACAACTTAGAACTGGAGAGAATACTTACAGAGCCTTTGCAGGACAAGTGTGCTCCGGACAACGTGAAGTATCTCGTCCGCCATCTTCTGAAGAGTCGCCACCGTCCTTTCTTCTCTTTGAGTTGTCCCTCTATGACGGGCGCTCCATCTGCCGCCAGGAAACCCACGGCACGCTCAGGGTGCGTGCATAAGAAGCAGCCCCAAGTTGCCTGAACACATGAAAAATATGACATATATTTTTAATTGACAATTACAATAAGGGTCGTTATATAAAGCTGTAATCATAATACAGGGTCACGAAATTGCCAGTATCCACGCAATACCGCGAGAATTGTAATATAAAATAGATGCGGGACTATGAACTTTATTCTTATGCACATAAAATCGAAAATAGATTGTCGTCCGAAATTGTTTGCATTTAAGCCCAACTTAACGTGTTTGAGAATGAGATATGAGAACACTTTGTTCCACTTTCCAAACAGCGAACTGTTTTGTGGTAAAATATACTCGTACGTTACCTGAGTGGGAGGCAGGGCGGCTCCGTCATTGCGTCGCGCCACCACCTCGAACACATCGAAGAACCCCGCGGCACGTAATTCATTCAGCAACATCTCTTGTTCCTATGAAATGATATTATATATGTATAGTGTATTATATATCAGTTGTATTGACAGAAGAACCAATGAGAAAGTCCTTCTGATGGTAACTGGAAAGAGGCCATTTCATAAGTCACGACAACTTCTTCAGAATGATATTGGAAGATAATTAGAAAATAAGAGAAGACGAGGACGGTCTAGATAATATACATACAGCAAGGGAATCGTGGCTTATGAGGAGGGTAAAGAGATCGCAGAGAACAGAGATAAGTAAGCCATATATGGAATAGAAGATTTCATGTATCCCGGTAGCGATAAGAGTCCCTACCGGTGGGCACGTACGGAACGAGCGAGTAGATACCTTGATGCCGGGGAAGGCGCCGGTGACGAGCGTGAGGAAGGTCTTGTTCTCGCACTTGAGGATGTCCCAGCAGTGCTTGAGCGAGGCCACGGTGGGCTCGCGGCTGGACAGCGCCTGGTCGTGGCGCGCCTGCAGCGCCAGGAACATGAGGTGGATCCACACGCGCGGCGCGCGCGTGCGCACGGAGAACTGCGCGCGCGCGTACAGGCAGTGCGGCCCGCGCCGCCCGCACGCGAACACCAGCCGCGCCTGCTTCTTGCTGCGCCGCTCTGCGCAGACCCATAGCCTTACACCCTGGCCTCTGGGGCCTCGGCCTCTGTAGGCCGGGAGCCCAGCCGGCCGATCGTGAGGATGCTTCGTTTGGTACGGAAACTTTGATATGGATATGCAATAATGTTGCAATTACATTTATTAAATAAAGTGTATGTCAGTTGTCATGCAATCAATAATATTCGGTCTATATTCAATGTGATATATTTTTCAGTACGAAAAAAATGTTACAATTATTACGTTTTTAAAATTTAAAATTAGGCAACACACACCACTACTGTATAATTAATATAATTTCTTGCTTAAATTATGTAAATTAATCATGCCACTACATTTCGTAGTATATTTTATATTTACGAGTAAATTTTAATGATACATTCATTCTCCGTCAATATTTATTACCTTGAATTTTGATCATAGACAACCTTTTGCATCGTGATAAACATAAACAACAGCTTGTCTATACGCCAACCCTTACACTTAATAAAAGAAAATAAAGATAAACTCACCCTCAATAGTGCACTTGGCTGGTGGAGGCAACCTTAGCGACACGTTATCCATATACGCCTTGATCTTATCCAAATGTTTCTCACAGAAGTGCTGTACTGTATCTCGCATAGGGTAAGGCTCGAACACACTGATCCTGTGATTCGAGTTCGAATTATTATTTGAATTTGTATTTATCATCGTAACACTCGTATTATTGGCACGTCGAGAAGTCACTGTTACTGGTTCCGATATTGATATCGGATTAGTATTAGGGGTATTTATAGGTCTGGACGAAGTATTCGTATTAGCTCCTGATGTGATAACGGATACGTTGCCTAATGCCGTATTTGAGTGTTGGATGGATACAGATGAAGTGATCGGTGTCAAAGCGTCTGAAGATTTGCCGGTTGTGAGTGGGTTTACGGATATTGCTTGCTGTTGTAGTACTGATGGCCCGGATAAAATTGTTTGACCAGTGTTCTGAAATAAAATATCAGCAAATTATATAAGTTTGGTTGTAAATTAGGATGCAATTATGTTTTTGCACGCTTATAAATATGAGTTTTCCATATTCGCTGCTCTGAATACACATTATTTCATAAAAGATGTAGATAAATTGTCAAAAATATTTTTCAAGGCTTTTGATTGAAAATGATTGACCAAATATAATATAATTACTCAGAAAGAAATCACTAAAGAAATAAAACGAAAAAAAAACTTGTACATTATTTGAAAAGTAGTTTCAAAGCAAGTGATTACTAAAGGATATCATGAAAACAATCTAACTGAATATAAGAATGCCACAGGGTGCTATTCTTGGACCATTCTTACTTAGATTCTTAATAAATTGTAAATCTTAACAAAGTGTCAACTTACGGTGGATGTTGAAGGTCCAATGACAATGTTATGATGGTGGTGAGACCTGCTGGTGGGTCTTAGCACCCGTGGTGGGGAAATGGTAGTAACGGTGATGGCACCACTTGACTTGCCACTACCGACTGCACCACTCGATGCCAATGACGGTTTGCTACTCGATGCTGTAATAAAAAAAAAACCATTAAATTTGAATAGAATAGGCATCTGTTAGAGACTACAATTGAAAATTGAAGAGTTAAAGGACATAGAAACATATAGCGACTGCAAGGTTGGCCTAGTGGTTTGGGCGGTCGCCACGCCGCTCTCTACTGCGCTGTGTTGTGGGTTCAAACTACACATGACTAACATAACAATAACATTACCAAAATAAACTTCTTGAAATCTCTTAAAGTATCGTTAATATAAATATAAACGATGTCCACATCTTAAATCATACAATATCCAATTTTAAGACTTGAAAAATGTGATATATGGGTATAAATAAGTGCCCACCGTCCATTAGACACCTTCCATTCCCTCCCCTCAGAGCCAAGATGAGAAATTGAGATTTGATAAACTCAACCACTCGGTCTAAAGCAAAGGAACATTATTGTTATACCTGTGTTGGTGGTGCCATTGGGAGGTGTGTTGATTTGCTGCGACGACGATAGCCGTGTCATACTTTTATGTAGACCACCCACTGAACCACCTGGTGGTACAAATTACACTGTTAATAGAAGTAACATAGACAATTCCTTTTCTTTAGGTGCTTTCACATGCATGCATGGAGTATTTTTATACTCGGCCAATTTTTGGCGCAATTTTTGGGTGAATAAAAATCATGGAACTCGTATTATCGTCACCGAACGCTTTCCATTAGCTATATATATTTTGGATATATTAAACAAAGTATGTTATACACGGCGCTCTTTGTATGGATGCTTGGCTGAGGTGCGTGCACCTGAGAGACAATGTACGCGATGTGGGACGTTACGGTTTCGGAGGGATTAAAAGCCTTGTAGCGGGCGAGTTAGCTATTGTTGTGTATACTTGATACGAAAATAATATTATCTACTTTATGTAAATATACTCTGTTAAGGGATTGTTTTTCTATCGACTTCAAAAAATACAATTTTAAGTTTTCACTTCTATCCGCAGTCCACATGTTTTTTTTTAATTTCAGTCTTGTTTTTCTTCCCCTTTAAAAACATTATTTTGCTATTCCAGAATGTGAAAAACGGTACCTGCAACATTAAGCCTCGTCATGCTTCGATGTGGCGCAGGTCCAGTGTGCAATCGCCCAGTACTTCTCGAGTCCCCTAACTTCGCTCGACGGGCGTACCCACCGCTTACTGCACCCGACGTCCCACTCCCTCCCGTAGTCCCGTTCCCACCCGTGGGACCTTGGGACGACGTCGACGTATTGACAGCCGGTGTGGGCCCACTGACTGCGTTGTTCGTCCCCTGCGTTCCTCCCAGTCGTACGATGGTGACTCCGGTCGACGTGCGATTTACTTCGCCCTGACTCGACCCCGATTTAGGTCGACTACTGGTCATTTGGAAGTGAAAAAAAAACAATATTGTAAATAGTTCTGATAGGGGTTTATAAACTTATGTCAGTAGACTAGAATAGGCTTTTGGAAAAAGAAATACGTGCAATTTTTTGACATCGGCATGTATACCTAATAATGAATTTAAATATTTACTGAAATATTTCTTATCAATATAGTAAATATTATACATACAATTTGCAACCACAACTGATGCAATAACATGCATTCCATTATCAATCTCAGCTAAGGTGGGTAGTGAATCTAAAAATCATTCGTCAAGGCAAAATAGAAACACTTTGTCAAATCTAGGACAAACTAGATTGAACCTTAAAGCGTAGCAACAAGAGTCAGTTTTATTTGAATGTTGCATTGACATCCTCACCTCTGGTTGGCCCTGACGGCGGTGAGCAGTTTGTCGGTGAAGAGCGCGGGGTAGGCGCTGCAGAGCGCGGTGGCGTCGCGCAGCAGCGCGGCCTGCTGCGCGCGCTCCCCGCTGCCGTTGCTGAGGCGTTCCACCACGAAGTTCAGCGCTTCTTGGGCACGCTCCTGTACAATACCACGTTGAAGTTTAGCTTACGATGCCGGGGTCATACAAGCTGGTCGTTTTCCTTCAGACCAGGCTACGAAACCAGATTTATAAATTTAGTCTTGTTCATCATTGTAGTACGTCTATAAAGTTCATATTCGCGAGTCCTTTAGCAGAAAATACGGTGTGACTGCATTTATGACCTTCGACTCCGAGCTTTTTTTTTTCTATATTAAGAGCCTGCCAAAGTGACTCTACTCTGCCTGATGGAGAGCACGAATAGAATCCAAGAGTTGTGGTCACCATACTCATTGCAAATGCAGACAATGCAGTATGGTGACCCACATTATGGTGGCCTAGTGAGATGTTTTTTCACAGCCCGCTTGGGGCGTAAAAGGCATGACAGTCATCGTGACAGTGTAAGTCTTACACGGTTACTACGATAACTGTCACCCCTGCATCAATGGGCCTCCGGTCTCACACATGGTATTTTAGGTATACATATAAAAAAATAATAAAAAAGGTATAATATAAATATATAGTAGTATTACATGTATCTTCTTCTAAGTTTTTTGTGTAATTTTTTATGTTTTTAAAACTCAGTGTTGTTTACGACCAGTAAACAATTATAATCAGGTAGTTCATAAATTTATGTGGAACCTTACTAACTACTCGATAGATGGCGTGCACGTCGAGTTACATCGCGATATACTTTGGTTCAACCTAGTATTATTTAATGTATTGAAATTTGTAAAACAATAAGATCAATAAACCAGAGTTAGCTCAGATTACAGACGGTGTTTTTGTTATTTAACAACCTTCTAGTAAATCTCATTAGGACAGGAGTTCAACATTAGCTTAGTTAGCTAACAAGTGTCATTCGACAAATTTTTTGTAGTATGCATTAAATTTGTAAAAATAATTTTGAGGTAATTGTAAAAGTAACATTAATTATTGAAATTTTGCTAGACACTAAGGAAAATAAAGCATAAATAGGCCCAATGAAAATAAATAACTTTAATAAAGTATCTATCAGAGACATAGGTAGGTGTGTATGTTTGGTGCCGGATCAAGAATACGTAGTATCATCACCCCCATTCTCCTCGCGACTATCGTAAGAACCGACGAAGGAAGCAGAATTTGCAAAGAGTTTGACTTCGATATACTCGTCTGGCCAGCTCAACACAGCACGACAAAATCTCTTTCCTACAGAGAGGTTTATGTCCAGCGGTGGACCAGCGATGTCAACGATCAATAAAACGAATAAGACAGTGTAGGGAGGTGTAGGGAGGTGTAGGGAGGTGTGGGGAGGTGCGCTTACCCGTGCGGTGTAGCCGAGCTGCGTGAGTATGTCGGCGACGAGCGTGACGGCGAGCGGGCGCGCGTGGGGGGGGCGCGCGCCCCTCCGCACCGCGGCCGCGTGCTCCGCCACCAGCGACACGCGGCTGCGAGACACGCAGCTTATCACCTGTCGACCGTCGTGTTCCACATATTATCAAATCGTAAGCGGTCGATGTCTTTACATTAAACATATCGAAGAAAAACGAAAGAAAGGGGTCTCTATTAAAGTAGCTTTTCAAATTTTTATTTGTTTATGTGTTTGTGTGCGCTAATCTCAGAAGTGGCTTAACCGATTTAGATGCGATTTTCTCTTATGTATTGCGGTAAAAATCACTTAGTGTTAGTTTTGTATATCTTTGTATATATATACACATTTGAAAACATCGTATAAAAAACCATTTGATACATCATAAAAATTATTTATTTACAAGAAAATCAATTAGTTGGAATCATTTTTTTAAAAATAACATCCTCTAAATGACCACCGCTTCGACGTTTACACTCTTCTAAGCGAACAACGAAACTTTCGAATACTCGTCGACAAAGAGACCGCGAAATCTCCGACATCTCTTCGCTGATTTTTCTTTTAGTTGACGTAGTGTATTTGGTTTATTAATGTAGACACGATTCCTCAAATAATCCCATAAAAAGAAGTCTGCTGGGGATAGATCTGGACTTCTGGGTAGCCTTAGAATATCGCCTCGTCTGGAAATCAGCTTTTCCGGAAACATGTCTTTGATCACCGGTAGAAACTCATTGGATGTGTGACAAGTGGCTACATCTTGTTGAAACCATGTGTTACGATTGTAGCCAACAAATTCCAGTCGCATCGGTCCTAAGAACTCCCGTAACATGTTTGCGTTGGATGTTAGATTCAAATGTTAACGAATTCTTGGGCCGTTAAAAATACCCAAAGTTGGCACAACAATTTATAAATCACACAAAGTGTTATACCGTGTCGAATTTGAACCTATAACACTAGCACTTAATAAAAAAAAATCGGTATAATCAAAGATCCGTGTAAAAAAGTAACACCCACAGACAATGAGAATTTTTAAATTGTTTTGACCACCCTCTTTTCACGGATGTGCTGGAAAAATCTAATTATCGACCGGTTTATTGCTCAAGTAGTTAGTCACCGCGACTTCAATGCGATACAATGCGATGCGATGCGAGAATATTCACTTTGTTTTCTGGGATATTCTGACAATTTACTGACAATAGCTACATAAAACCACAAACCTGTAATATATCGACGCACATACATCCAGGATCGTTGGAACTAGCGGTGTTCGGACAGAGGTACGACAGAAGTTGCGGCACACAGTTCTTCAAAGCGTCCGGTTTGCGAACGGCGATATGTTCGAACAACGTGAACAGTGAATTCTTCTCCACAGGCTCGGCGTGTGGCAAGAGTGATACCAGTGCTGAGGCGTGACCTTCGAGAGGGTCTGGTGATACTTCGTACAGGTTCGTTAGGATGCGACAGAGAGGGTAGTTACCTGTAAGAATTCAGACACCAACTTTAAAAAGGAGTCCAACAGCTTTTATCAATCGTATACAGAATAATTAGTTATTGGTACGTTATCAAACACCCAATCCACCCATCTTAGCAATAGCCTGCAGGGTTGGCCTAGTGGTTTAAGCAGTTGATCGGGATGTCGTAATAACAGCTGTTCCCGGATCCCTCCTATGTCAGGCGCAGAGTGGCACACCGTGTGGTTTTAGTCGGTCCGATTCCGACACAAGACCCCACCGTAAACCTTGGTGGGGTGACGGCCCGAGGGAGTTTCCACACGTTAAACAAAAAAAAAGTGGTTTAAGCAGTTATCACGCCGCTCTCTACTGCGCTGAGTGTTGTGGGTTCAAACCACACATGGAATGGAACAGTTTGTGGATCACACAAGTGTTGTTCAAGTCTGAGTGGTGTTTTTGTCCGTTTAATGTATTTTGTAAAGTCTCCCACGACACAGGATTTATTCCTAGTGTGGGAGTAATTTTTACTATCTAACAAACAATTTCCTCTACTTGAACTGCCGATTTCCCATCTAATTCCTAATGGTTGAGGATTTGCCTACCATGTAACTGAAATAAAAATTATAGTAGCTAAATTTGAGTAAATGGTATTTAATACGCATGGACTTCCTTATATAAAACTTAGTTAAGATAAAAAAAGCTCTATACCAGACATGATAGAGTCCATAATAGTTTGTACATGAGGTTTCAATAGCACGGCGTGATGTACAGCGGCGAGGGATAAGTACCGCGCCATGTGTCTCGAGATCTCTCGGTTGCCTTTATGCAAGAATTGGACAGCAACCGGTAGAAACAGTTCCATCACACTTTTGTTGCTATAGTGCTCTTTTTCAGACTGAAGGGGGAAAGATACCTGTAAAAATTAATAAGCCACATTAAAAATGGTTCTGCTATTGCATGCAGCATGACAAATTAATGTTTTACGACACATAAATATTACAAACTAGCTTTTGCCTGTGGCTTTGCTCGCGTGGAATTTGGTCTGTCACATTAAGTTTCGTAACAGATCATTTTCGACGTCGACGTCTGAGAACCACGCTGATTTCAGCACAAGCGGGCTGGCTCGACCGGGGCAGTACTACCCTCCTACGGAAGACCAACCTAAAGCGACAGCATCCGTGTTGTCGTGTTTTGTTAGTGAGTGTGAAAGTCAAAGTCAAAGTCAAATTCATTTATTCATTTAGGTCACAAAAGACACTTATGAACGTCATAAAAAAAACAATAAAAGATGAAAGATGAACAATCTGTCGATTAAAATTACAGCTAGCTGGGTTCGCAGATTGTTCATGGTAGAGTGGTAAGAAAAGAACCCAGGAAAGAAACTCACCACCACTCTTTTAACTCAAAATCTTTTAAATATTAAACTAGCAGTTACATTCACAATCATAGGTCTTAAAAAAAGAGCAATTCATTTCCAAACATCTAAATCTGTGACATAGTCTGAAACTGAGTAATAAGCCTTTTTGGACAACCTCAGCTTAACAAATTTCTTAAATTTACTAATAGATAATAATACTATGTTGTTTGGTAATTTGTTATAAAATTGTATACATTGACCCACAAACGAATTCGATATTTTATGGAGCCTAGTAGTGTGCAAGGCAAGTTTATTTTTATTTCTTAAATTAAATTGATGGAGATCACTATTTTTCTTAAATTTACACAGATTTTTATGCACATACAAAAGATTCTCGTAAATGTATTGTGAGTGTAGTGTGAGAATGTTAATTTCTTTGAATCTGTTTCTTAGTGACTCACGCGGGCCCATCTTATAGATAGCCCTAATAGCTCGTTTCTGGAGCACAAAGATTGAATCAATATCAGAGGCACTGCCCCAAAGCAATAAACCATAGGACATAATGCTGTGAAAGTAACTGAAATAGACTAATCGCGCAGTATCAACATCCGTCAATTGACGAATCTTTCTCACAGCATAAGCTGCAGAACTAAGTCTACCAGATAACGTTTCTATATGTGGGCCCCATTGTAACCGTGAATCTAAAGTTATACCTAGGAAGACAGCCTTGTCTGTCAATTCCAGTTCCTCCCCGTTCATCAAAACACTAGTTTTTACTTGTTTAACATTCCTAGTATAAAATTTAACACATTTGGTTTTACTCCTGTTTAATAACAAGTTATTAGCGCAAAACCAAAGTACCATTTTAGAGAGAGCATTGTTTACATCGTCAATTACCGATTGCTGTCTGTTAACTTTAAATACTAAGGATGTGTCATCTGCAAACAACACTATCTCATGGTTATCCCTCACAAGATGAGGCAAGTCGTTGATGTACACAAGGAACAGAAATGGACCCAGAATAGACCCCTGGGGCACCCCCACCGCCACAGCTGATCCCTGGGATAAATTACCATTAACATCTACTCTTTGAATCCTATCACTCAAATAAGAAGTAAGAAGATCCAAAGCACTGCCTCTTATTCCATAGTGGTGTAATGTGAGACCGGTGGTCCATTGATGCAGGGCTGACAGTTATCGTGGTAACTATGTAAGCCTTACACTGTCACGATGACTGTCATGCCTTTTACGTCCCCAAGCGGGGTGTGAAAAAGCATCTCGCTAGGCCGCCATAGTGTGGGTCACCACACTGCATTGTCTGCATTTGCAATGAGTATAGTGACCACAACTCTTGGATTCTATTCATGCTTTCCATCAGGCAAAGTAGAGTCACTTTGGCAGGCTCTTAACATAAAAAAAATATATTTTTTTTTATTGTTTGTATGTTGAACCATTGAAGCTGATAGTTAAACCATTGAAGTTACAAACAGAGGATGTATCTGCGTATCTTTGTGTAACTTCAATATTTTAGGCAGTGTATGCCACGATAGCTCTCAGAGGCCAGTTTTCTTTCCGACTTAATTGACATGTGTCGTTATATTACGACCAACATTACATCAAAATTATTACAAATTGTAGCCTATATGCTAGTCCGATTACATTACTGTAAAGTTTAATCCAAATCTGTCCAGTAGTTTTTCGTGAAAGAGTAACAAACATCCAAACTCGCAAATTTTTGCATTTATAATATTAGTAGAAGTCTTAACTGAGTCTTGCAAAAGCAATTAAAAAGAACTTGGCACATTCAAATTTTATCAACAGCCGTTATCAGTCCACTGCTGGACATAAGTCTCTTAGCAAGGAGGATTTGGTCTAATATACCACGCTAACTAGACAGATTGGTAGTTTCTTTCAAGCTTTCTTTCTCTTGAAATAGAAATTCGGGCATTAGTGTTTCAAAACAAATTTATATTAGGGGTTGTTTTGAGGCCATCCGTCACCCTAGCAGAAGCAGGCCAGAATGGCAGCGAGACGCGCTACGGAGCACACGCTCTTTTGGGGCAGAAAAGGGGTCATCTGTAAGCCGTAGATGGATGGCCCGAGGTACGTCGGGGTTTCAGAGATTTTCTTTCTTAGAGTACACCTGGTTCTCCGACTACTGGTACCTGAGACGGCGTGCGGTTTTTGGTCGCTTCGAGTCCGACATAACCACTAGTAGGTGGTATCCGGGGGGAATTCCGCACAGAAAAATAAAAATAAAAAAATAAGGGGTTGTTTTGAGGTGTTGTTGTTCTTGTAAGTTCTATTATATAAATGTCACTTATGTCACTTATACCAGTTTTTAACAGCACTTTCTTTCTTCACAAAGTTAATGTAACCTCCTTACTAACTCGCACATATGGTTAATAAAACATATGGTTGATCTGTGAAGCCGTTGAACAAATTTACATTTTTATTAAAAATATTGAAGTTGATATATTAAATGGCTCACCAATTGGTCTTAAAACATACTAAATTATACTTTTAAAATATGTTAGATTACATCACTTGTCTTACCGAACTTCACAAACTACAAAAATGCTAATATAACTGCTGATTTACATTTTGAATTAAATCCCAGGGTTGCCACCTAATACTTAAAGCATAATTTTCCTTTTTTTCTGAAGTTAATTAAACATCATTGTAACAGTCCACTGCTGGACACAAGCCTCTTCATAGAAAGAAAGTTTTGACCTACTAAACTTCTCTACTAACAATTTAACAGTAGTATGTATTTCAATAAGGTGTAGTAATCAACAACATATTGCATAATCTTGTATTATTATCATATACGACAGGCTGGACATGTTGGTCTAGCGGTTAGTGATCTTGACTGCTAAGTCAAAAGTTGTGGGTTTGATTCCCACCCTGGACAAATCTTTGTGTGATGAATACTATCGCTTATCCTGAGTCTGAGTGTAAATTATCTATAATATGTACATATTTAAAAATATATCAATATATTTATAAGCAATCTGGTTACCATAGTACAGATTTTGCTTAGTTTGGGATTAGATAGCCATATGTGAGATGTGTAAGGATATTATCTATTATATTGGTAATCAAAATTAGATCATCTTCAGAAATTTTTCAATGACAATACTTTTTTGTTCATAACTTATCAAAAAACATTCTTACCAAAACAATGCATGCTATTATGTCAGAAGCAATCTTAGCATGAGGTGGATCATCATCCCGTAGATGGCCTATGGGCATAAGATTGTGGTGTAGGCAGGACTCTAGCAGCTCTACTAAAGATCGGCAGTACTTATTTAAAGTCTCCGTCTCCTTAACACATGATGTGACTCTTGTAACACATATCTCTATAAGAGCTTGATCTCTGTCATTTCGACAGTAATCCGGTCTGGATGAAATCTCTGTTATTTGCTTCAGCTGGAAAAAGAATAAAATGTCTATTTCACCACTTTTTTCCTATTTTTAATCTTTGCATAATACTAGATTTTGCTCGCAGCTTCAGTTGCGTGGAATTTCGTCTGCCACTTTAAGTTTCGTAACAGATCATTATAAATAAATATTTTTTTTCTGTTAAAACTATCCTAAGTTACTTTTAATATCTCCAAGAACATGTGTACAAAATTTCATGATAATCGGTTGAGTAGTTTTCGCGTGAAACCACAACAAACAAACTTACATTCGCATTTATAATATTGGTAGGGATGTATAGGTTACTATCAGAACTCTTAACCAATCAAAAGTAATTTTAATCAGATTATCTCCTCACATCACACCAACAGTCTTTAACAGTCCACTGCTGAACATAGACATCTTTTTAGAAAGGAGGTTTGTACTATACCACACTCGCCAAACAGGTTACTACAAGGTTTGTTTCAAGTCCCTGGATCTTTCCTACCTCAGAGAGAGAGTGGCACAGTGAGTGAGAGTGGCACAGTGAGTGAGAGTGTCACACTGTGTGGTTTTAGTCGGTCCGATTCCGACACACCACCCCACCGTAAACCCCGGTGGGGTGACGACCCGAGGGGGTTTCCACGAGTTAAAAAAAGGTTTGTTTCAAGTTTTCCTTCTCTTGACGGTGATGTTGTCCTGTGTAGATTACTCTCTTAGCCATCTCTTATAACACCCATTGGACGAATAGAAGTAGTGAGGTTTCATATTATTAAATAGTCATATTAGATTCTCTATTGTTGCATCAGTGTAATGCTACAGTCAAAAGTACTTTTGTCTGATTATACCAGTTAAAAATATTTTTTACCATTTAAGAGTTCTGACTGTAACATATGCACTTAATTACTTTTTTAATTATAACATTAAAATAAATTTTAGAACATTATTTATGCTACAGTGAATATATGTTAAAGTATTCATAATAACATTATACTGTAATAATTAGAAGCAAAAAAATTGAGGTTGAGTTTATAAAATCTATGATTTTACATAATAGTTACAGAGTAAACTAGAAAAAAAAAATTATTTATGGTGGATGATTGAACTGAAATAGATATAGACCTCTTTTTTAGTCTTTTAGTGGACAAGTTCAATATTTATTGTTATGAAAAAAAAGATATTGGAACTTTATTTTTACCAGCCAGCTATTCAAATAGCTTGCCCATCCAATACATTTTAATATTACGTGAAGGTCTTTACTGACAACTAAACAGTTTGTTGTTAATTATTTTATATTTGACTAAGTTATTTTTTTCTGTAAAATTTAATCTCTAAAAGATGGCCATGTGTATATTATGTATTACTGACAATACATATCATACAGTTATCTTATCAATGCTGACGTAAATCTTTGATTTTACAAGAAAATGACATTATATATAAATATATATAATAATAAATACATAACTAACCACAATGAGATTTGATTGATTAGGCTGCTTCAGAAGTTGACTTCATTTGTTTTTATTGAGAATATCTTTGCATCTAATCTTTTCATATTTAGTCCAACAAAGGACTTTGTATATTTCCATTTTTAGGTAAGGAGAGTTAGTGAATTAATATAATTAACTGTTTTGTCTAGATAAAGAAGGTAAACACAGGTACTTGTAGCCAATCAAGTGATGATACCTAAGTCTAGAACTCAAAACCAATCAAAGCTCCTCCCTCCAGATTACAGAACTGGTTTAAGTCTGACATAAGTTAATTTACATATTTTCTACTGGCGAATATATAAGTAAACGCAGCTAGTGCTAATTTTATGTCAATGAACGATGTTATCTTACCACTTCGTTTAAATCGTCAACAATATCAGCGTCTGGAATCGCGAAGATATCCCCGGCGCGGGTAAGATCCCGCTCCGTGAGTACATGCTTCAGTAGCTCGTGCATATCGCCGCTGCCGCCTACCTTACTCCACTACACCGTAAACAACATTCACCTGAAACGGTCCATTAATGGACACATCAACACTCGCCGCTGCACAGTCCATTACACGATTATACAACACACATTACATCCATAACTGATTGCTACTCTCACATACATAATCAGAATGCAATACCATTTTATTATTGTAAAATATTTTCAGCAAAACACCGTAAATAAGTATACTATTGATGCAATGCAGGTGTTATACGTTTCATTTCGTTCAGAAATGCACTTGTCATTCAGTCAATGAACTTACCCAGGTTATATTTGTATGGAATGTTGCGAATGTAAAATATTGACATTCCGTACAATAAAACCAACAAGGCCAGGAAATCTAAATAACATCTTCGGGGTGCATGCCGAGACATATTGGATTAATCTAATTACTAATGATGAAAGTATGTGTTGTTACCGTAATATCTTTATTTAGAATATATTTAGTTCAGAACGTTAATACAGCTGAAGATGTACTAATATCATGAACTTTCATCAAAACAATTGATCAAATATCAATGTATTACCATCTCTTATCGCACTGGTCAGTACCGACCCATTGCTCATCAAATTCAGATGTATAATCTAACAACTAGTTAAAACGAATACAGTACCATCAACAACCTTTAACAGTCCACGGCTAGACATAGGCCTCTCCGTAGTAAAAAAGTTTTGGCCTACTACACCACGCTGGTACAATATAAAACACAAAACTTTTAGTTAAACGCAATTCTTCTATAGAGCATTCTAGGTTTCAGGTTGGCAGACTGAAAGTATTATCTACATGTGTAAATAGCAGTGCTTAGTCAGTATACAGAAGTACTAAAACCTAATTACATGTTTGTGTACTCCAGAATATTCCAGTAGTCCTGTGTAAATGCCTGGAAGAAATCGCCGTGAGCGATTAGACAAGCGATTGTTACATTTATACATTTTGTAACTCATTTCTTCTTTTGTTTTGTTTTTGCACACAATGAAGAAAAATAAATAAATAAAAATAAATACTTTGTGTTCACGATTATGTTAACCATAAACTTCTACTGTAATAGCTCGATAATTATGGTGTAAGAGGCAACACAATGATTTATCCAATTATTTATGGACAAATGATTACAAGTACCAAGTATAAAAACAAAAACAGAAATAAAATACTCCTCTAGCGTAAAGCTGGTCTCTTACATCGCACTGCAGGATCTGTCTTCAGACCTCTGCTCTTCTTCTGTTATATCAATAACTTTCCTAATACTATCAGTCAACATAGTGCTATGATCTTAGACACCAGAAGTATTGCGGAGTTTGAAGACAATTCTAATATCAGCCTGGTCTTGATTGTTAATTGGCTAAATATCCACAATCTTAAAATTTACATGTCAAAAATCAAGATAATAACTTTAAACACATGCAAAACAAGATCTTTCAAGCTCAGATTATCTTCAAAGAAGAATATATACCCCAAACAATTATCATCTACATGAATTATTAAAACAATTTTTAATAATTCATATAGATGATGATATGTCCCGAAGAACACGAATAGAACGTGTCTGTATAAAACTAACCCATTTTTCGTACGTGTAATGGGTGAAATAGTTAGTAGGAAAACGATCATTGCTGCTTATCAAAGATACATCACCTCTGCTCTGAGGAATGGCATTATTTTTTGAAGTAATGCTTTCTTGTCTCAGAGGTACTATTAGTACACCTCTACTCCAATTTCATTACTTTGGAAATTTAACACTGCCATCACTCTATATCTTCGAGGTGGTCTATATCTTTGTACGAAATAATTTTAATATTTTTAAAAACAGGAAGTCGACGCCGCTCTGATAATCTGTACCTACTATACACGAAGACTACTTTGACCATGGAAATCCAATGGTCACGGACGTCGGGGGCAGCGTAAAGAAAATACATTAAAAAAACACATAGTTTTAACTTATTTCAAACAAAAATTCGATTTCATATGTATATTATAATTATACCTAGTTTAATTCTACATTTTATATTAGTAAATAATATGTATGGATGTAAATGCACCCTCCTTAAAATAATTCCGACGATGTCCATGGCAATGATTCCTAAACTGTTTAATAATGATACGACTGCACGGTTGGTCTAGTGGTTTAGGCAATCGCCAACTACTGCGCTGAGTGTTGTGGGCTTAAACTCCACACGGGACAATACTTTGTATGACACGAGAATTGTTATTCTGAGTCTAGATGTTCTTTGTGTCTGTTTCTTGTATATTTGTAAAGTCCCCCACGACACAGGATTTACTCCTAGTGCGGGTGTTGTCTTCTAAAAAGAACGCTCAAAATTTAAAAAACAGCAAAAATTATCACGAATTTATTCTGTTTCGTTCAGTTCCATTTATTGACCAATAAGGCTTTAATGTTTTAACATTTAGTCAATTAAGTATCAGTAAAATAATCTTCAATTTATTAAAAGGTACACTTAAAATTTATAGATAAATGATGACACTAATATATTATTGTTAGATCTGAACTATCCCAATTTGTTACATTTTATTTTCAATAACAGGACATGATACTTAAATTTCAGGTATTGAATTTAATTATTATTAATTTTGTATTATATATTAGTCCAATACAATTTGTTAGCTTTGATTTTGATGGCATAATTTCATACAAGATTTTTGTTTGTTAAAATACTTTTATATTGTAATGTAATTTTATCTGATGATATTTTGTATGCATGATATTTTGCATACCTAGCGGCGGATCATAGTATGCGCCTCCTATTTTGTGTAAATTCCACCATACCATTTACTTTTGTACACAAAATAAATAATTTGAATTTGATTATGGTGGTAGCTCCGACTAGCAATATCGAATGTGACAGCTGACGTTGACAGTTTGATACAAGTATTTGATACAAGATCTGTGACGTGAGAAGGAATTTTAGGTTATTTACGTATTATTGTGTATTTAACACATGTATTAGTAAACGGTGTGTAAAATTAGAATTTTGGTATTAAATTGATTTAGAAGAACATTTCATTCTGACCATTACGAATGAACTTAATATAGTTATATTAATCGTTTTTTTATACGTCCTTTTCATTACAATAAATAAATTGCAACAAAAGGTTTATAACAGTGGTCATCGCAATGCCTATACCTTGTAGAAGATGTTGTGTAAAAAACGCTGTGCTGAAGGTTTGTATATGTCAATAACCTTAATTGATTGTAGAAAATATTATTATATTATGATGATTGTAATTAAATTTTTAATTATTATTTGTAGCGCCCAAAAACAGGTGACGCACTTTGTAAAGAATGCTTCTTTTGGGCATTTGAAACGGAAATTCACTACACTATTACTAAAGCAGAACTATTTAAAAAAGGAGATTCTGTTGCGATCGCTGCCTCTGGTGGGAAAGACTCTACAGTCTTGGCGCACGTGATGAAGACACTAAATCAGCAATATAACTATGGGCTAAACCTTATGTTACTGTCTATAGATGAAGGTATAACAGGGTACAGGGATGACAGCTTAGAGACTGTCAAACAGAATCGTGATGATTACGAAATGCCTCTAAAAATTCTTTCTTACAAGGATCTCTATGGTTGGACCATGGATGAGATTGTGGCTCAAATAGGCAGAAAAAACAATTGTACTTTCTGTGGAGTGTTCAGGCGGCAGGCATTAGACAGAGGGGCAGCGCTGTTGGATGTGAAGTGCATAGCAACAGGACATAATGCAGATGACATTGCAGAAACAGTTCTCATGAATGTGCTTCGAGGAGATATTGCTCGGTTGAAACGGTGTACTGCTATTACAACTGTAAGTGGTAAGAACTTAAGCATCTAAATTAAATTATTGAAAGGTCTGATAGTAGATTTTTAGACTGATCAAATTCTGGAAACAAACTCATTATAAAATGATTCATGAAAATTTATTTTATCAAAGAAAAAAGAAAGTCGAACAAAAATTGCCTAAACTTTATGTATCTACTATTATATACCCTATATATTATATTTGCTTCAAAGAGAGAACAGAGATTTAACTTGTGTTTGCACACACACTTTACGCTATAATATATCCTGCGAAGTTGTTCAGACTCTGTTGAAACTGGTTGCCGTTGGCTACGAGAATGTCATAGTCATTATATACCCACCTGTTGATATATATGATTTATATAGAAAAACCAACAGTCAGACAGTAACCAACTTTTTTTATTATCTATTATTTTAAGTGTCTCTATTCTCCCCAATGGTAAGCATAAATAACTTCTAAGTGTTGTAATCACCATACTCATTGCAAATACAGTTTGGTGACTCATACTATGGCAGCCTAGTGAGATGCTTTCTTACGCTCCACTTGTCCATGTAACTGGCATGACACTCATTGTGGCAGTGTTAGGCTTACACACTTACCATGATATCTGTCACCCCTGCATTAATGGGACTAAAGACTAAGACCACTCTGGTTTGACGCTTACAGCTATCAAAATCTATTGACAATTAGATCAAATGTCATCTATACATTAAGACAAATGTCATTTCCAAGAGGACCATAGACAGCAAAACAATTCCTAGTAGTTGACTTTCATAGAAAAACTAGCTATATGTAATAATTATGGTATCCTAAAACCTATTTTAATAGTATTGAAAAGAGTAGAGATAACAAAATATTTGAAATAATGTGATGTATTTTTTATAACTGTTTTTATTTTTTCAGGGTAGTGAAGGCACAATACCCAGGGTGAAGCCACTTAAATACACATATGAAAAAGAAATAGTGATGTATGCACATTACAAGAAGTTGGTCTATTTCTCCACTGAATGTGTGTTTGCACCAAACGCTTATAGAGGTCATGCTAGAGCTCTCCTCAAAGATATGGAAAAAATTAGGCCTTCTTGCATCATGGATATTATTTATTCAGGTAAAATATTGTTTTGTTGTTCTAAAGAAATAATGCATTCAGACCTCATGTTTTATGTGCGAAGTATTAGTGTGTCCTTACCCCTAAGTTGGCAATACCGTGCTCACTTATTGACATGATTATATACTTACAGGTGAAACAATGTCCGTAAAGGAACAAGTCACATTACCAACACAAGGCATATGCACCAGGTGTAAATTTGTGTCCTCTCAGGCAGTGTGTAAAGCGTGCGTTCTGCTTGAAGGTTTGAACAAAGGACTACCCAGATTAGGTATTGGCAAGAGTTCCAAGGCAAAGAGAATGTTAGAGGAATATAATTCAAAGCAAGCAAATGGTACAGATTTAGCAGATGCTATCAATGATTTAAATGATGTTAATTTATATAAGAGTAATAAAACTAATATTAGACATAATAAGAAAAAAGAAAATGGTAGTAATACTGATAATACATGTAATAAGAATAAAAGCAATTGCTGTGGCGGTACAGGCAACTGTCAGGACCAAAGTAGTTCTGTCCACCAAAATGGGGGTAATAAAAAACTTAATACACTACTTGAACAGTATGGATTAGATGAAACACCAGTACAGAGTACATTGAATCCAGAAAGTAATGGCGCTAATATGTCTGACAGTTCTGACGATGAGCCATCTAAGGAAGAGGAAGATGACACATGTTCAAGCTCTTGTGGCAAAATGGGGTCACAAATAGATTTCTGACACAAATAAAATGATATTTCCAAAAATCTTTTTTTTTATTATTTCATTTATCGTATCACTAGACTTAATAATATTTATCCACACATTTCATTAAGGTTCTACAATTTAAAACAACACCAATGCACCATTACATTGTCCAACGCAATTTCGTAGCATAATAGACAATAGTTAACACATTAGCAATTTTACCAAGCAAATGAGGGTAGTTATAAAAGTTAGGTTCTGGCTTTTACTCAAATCTCTAGAAAGGTAAGAACATCACCCTGAGAACGTAGTGATTAGGTTGACTTTACTTTAGAATAATCGATTGGTTTATATGCCCTTTTTGATATGATAGAAATATGCAGCGGAACCTTTTCATGAGATTCTTGCTACTCGAACACTTGCAGTGCATGTACTTTCCTTTCCACGGACTGCACGTACGAATTGTATCATAATTTTATCACTGCTTATCGTAGTGTTACGAATTCCATCAAATTCTTATAATAAATATTATGCTACGAAATGTTTAGACGTGGACAAGAGATTTAAGTCTGATAAAGTTGGATCTTTTGTTTTAACAAATTCTAATTCGTTACTGTAGCATCACTTTACGTCAGTGTAAACAATTCCTTATTGTGTTAGTATTAAAAACGATAATGTAACCATTGTGTATAAAGTGCAGGTATTCACACGTTGTCATGACTTCACCATTGTGTTGCGAAATTAATCGTCCGTCAAATAAAAAAAAGTGTACGATTTTTTTTGTTCGTATTTTTAAAAAAGGAACGTAGATTGAAGTTTTTAAAAAAAATTAGGTAAATGAGTAAGTAATTGGCAACACTGCACAACCCATGAAGTGAGCATTGGATATTTTTTTCTTTACGTTTCTATACATTACCTAACGGTTGTAGGTACCTTTCATATTATATAGATTACAAAATCGTCTATTGCTTAAGTATAGACACCTTTATACATTAAAATCACAGACATTTAAATTAAACTCATGTATTTCTACGGCTCTACATAACGAACCAGTTGTACTTATTGTTGAATAGCCAGTTATAGTAGATTTAATTAAATTTGTTAAGCCAAATTGAACCTTACAGACGATAATATTTAAATAATGGACCGGCTTTTGTATGAATTTGGTCTCATTTAATTAAATATACAGTATACAGTTTATACAGGTGTGAAAAGATGTCATCGCGTTAAATTTTACATACATTCATAATAAACTTTGATATACGCACTAGAATTACTTGCGTTTGTCATTTACTATATATAAAAATACCCCATGTAACATCAAAAATATTATTTCTACAAACGAGACACAATTTGCTTTTTATGACCGTTTATAATTGTCCTAATTGAGTTTTTATGCTACTCACAGATTTATAAATAATATAGGGTAGAAATAAATTATTCTAACAGTATCATTGTTATGTTAATCAACCAATAATGTGTCAAACAAGGTAAAACAAAGATTAAATAAAATGACTTTGTACTTTGCGTGTGTTGGACTACGTAATAAAGGCAGGCGCTCTGGACTCTATCCTCTCGCGGCAAATGGGGCATGTGTCCGTTATGTGTTCTGAACAGTCCTCACATAAACATACGTGACCGCATGGGAGTAAGATAATCTGAAATAAATTACACATTATACAATTATTGCTTACTAACACTTGCCCGCGGCTCCGTCCGCGTGTATCCCGCGTTGTCATGGTAAATAGTAGTCTATGTTTTATTCTAATGTATAAGCTATATTACTGTAAAGTTTCATCTAAATCCGTTCAGTAGTTTTTGCGTAACAAACATCCATATAAAATTTCGCACTTGTAATATTAGTAGGATGTACCAGGAGGTATCTGGACCTGGGTACTGGTAGGAAGTGCCTTTGGGTGCTTTCACTCATTCATTGAAAAACAACATAGGTTCTGAAGCATGAACGGACGACACACAATACCTATGTTTTTAAACATTGTTGGACTGTTTTTGGAAGTGATAAATTTTAGAGCCGCGTTTGGTAGTGGAAAAACCTATAGGTTGGAGGTACCTATGACGAAAAACTATTTATAAATACAAATATTAAGTATTTAGCCGTGTGGTGACAAATTAAGAACCAGAGTATCACCACCTTCACTCATCCTGTAGGTATCGTAAGTGACGATTAAGGGAGCAAAGTATGCAGGATAACATCATTGCAAAGAAAAGGTAAACTTGAAATAAACCTTACACCCACTCGTGTGGCCAGCGTGGTATAATAGACCAAAACCTCCTTTCGAAGGAGCCTATGTAATGCAGCAGACCATCAAAGGCTCTCCCTGAGAAAGAATTACCTCTTTAGGATTCTCCGTGCACACGACGCAAAGCTGCATCTCAGCCAGGTTCTTCTCCCTGGCGTGTGCCCTCCGCTGCCTCCGCCCGGCCGCCAGCTGCCGCTTCATGGTGTCTTCCAGCGCACGCCGCTTGCGTCGCTTCATGTACTTGTATGCCACACGACAAGAGGCCGCCATCGCCACGGTACCAAATATCACAAGCAGTACCCTGAAATTATATGATGTTAAACAACATGATCAAAATTTGAACGACGTACTGAGGGCCTAGCGTGAGTTTATGCCACTAACTTCACGGTGGACGATTATACCGCGACGATCGAGTTGATTAAATAAAATCGCACCAGGCACTCTTAAATTTGCTAATCTCACTATTCATATATAAGACAAAAACAGTAAAAGGAGTTTTCAAGCGCTATCTTATCTATATTTAAGCTAAGCGCTTAAGGTAAAGGTAAAATAGAGCCACGCTGATTTCAGCACGAGCAGGCCAGCTCGACCGGGGCAGTACTACCCTCCCACAGAAGACCAACCTAAAGCGCCAGCGTCCGTGTTGTCGTGTTTCGTTGGTGAGTGCAAGACCGGAGGCCCATTGATGCAGGGGTGACAGTTATCGTGATAACTACGTGAGGCTTACACTACCCTGATGACTGTCATGCCTTTTACGTCCCCAAGCGTGGCGTGAAAAAGCATCTCACTAGGCCGCCATAGTGTGGGTCACCAGACTGCATTGTCTGCATTTGCAATGAGTATGGTGACCACAACTCTTGGATTCTATTCATACTTTCCATCAGGCAGAGTAGTGTCACTTTGGCAGGCTTTTCATAAAAAAAAAATCGCGCTTGGGATGGACACATTGAAAGGTATTGCTTTCAACAGTTCCTCAGTTTTTGAAGTTTAATTTTCTTAAATGATGTTTACGAGAGTGTTGATCTTATTTCTATTTTAGGAATAAATAATAATCAATTTGAATAATCACATTTGCAACAACCTGTGAGTGTTATTCTGGCATGTATACTGTTATTGTATGTGATTTCTGTTCCCGTGGACATGTCTACTCATTCATATGGATATGAATAGTTTAGTAGTAGGAGTAGATGCAAGTAGATAAACAACATCATCAGCAGCCTCCAACAGTGCACTGCTGAACATAGGACTGTCCTTAGCAAGAGCTTTCGCAAGTGTACACATTGGTCAAAGGGTTTGTTTCAAAATTTCCTTCTCTTTGCGGTAACGTTGTCCTGTTTGATCCCTTAGTCTTAAGACACCCACAGGATGAATAGCAGTGGTGACATTCCGTGTTCTTAATTCGTCACCAAACGGACTACATCGCAGGTAAACAACACTAGATCGTAAAAACAAACAATCGCACTTTAAAATCTAGTCAAACTAACCTTAAGAAGTCTCTTGAACTAGCCAGCCTCTTCAACAAGCTAGACTTAGTAGCAGTTGTCAAGTATAAAGGTAACCCATCTTTGGGTGGTTGTATTTTGAGGGTTCCGCTGTGACCCTTGCTGAGCTCGCCTATAGCAGTAATGTAAGATCCGTCCCGTAACATCTCTTCCATAGTCTGGAGGCCGCGCTGTCGTACTCCGGAGAAAAAACCCCACACGTGATCGATGACTCCAGGAGACATGGGTTCAAACTTGTCGGATATGACGTCCATATCTGAAATAGACATTCTTTTAGTAATTAATCAATGGTTGGCTGGAATTGAGGAATGTAGATTTCTTGTCTTATCGTAAACACCTGGTTACAAAGAATGTGACAGAAATGAATGGAAAATATTCAAGGAACCCTCCACCATAATGGTCGAAAAAGATCACGAACCGGCCTATTATGTACTGAAGCATGGCTCTTTCACGACAAAAAAGCTATTATATATATATATGTTGTAGGTGTTATGTGTAGAAGTGATGATGTTGATTTTACTTCTACCGATTACGTCTACGTCGGCCAGTCTCAGTCTCAGAAATCTGACCGTTTCAAGTATGTCAAAATCGTGTTCAAAGGAGTCTGTCATAAAACAAACAAAACATACAGGCTTATAAAAGTGTGTTAAAACATCGCAATGCATTACGCACATAGAATACAAAAAATGTATATTGTATTCTCATAATTAATTAGAAATAGGTACACAAAACAGATCTAGTATCATAAAATGTATAGTGTTATTATAATACTTAATTTTATAACTCACCTAGTAACTCGGCTGCAAGTGCATCCACAACCTCAATGCTGTACTTGCCATTGTTTAACACAAATGGTGTAGAGTTACAGACCTCGTGTATGGTGCGGGTTTGGTCTGACCAAAACCCTGCAGATGTTCTAGCTATTACATGCTCTTTTATGGTGAGCCTGAAATATTAAACTTTTGTTATTACTTAAGATATGGGCTATATGGTTTTGAGTTACCAGCCATAGCACCATATGTGGATGGGGCATGGATCTACTTGAGCCATTGCAATATTGGTAGATACTGAGGGCAGATTTAAACGTGGTTTAGAAATCCGTAATGAGAATGTACCGCAGGTGTTTTTGTTTAATTCGTAATTAGAAGTAAAATAGAGTCACTTTGGTAGGTAATAAAAAAAAAAGTATTGAGTAGTATCACAGCACACTTCATTCGTAATTTTTTTAAGATTTATTTGACATCATCTAGTAGTAGTGTCCACAGAGAACCACTAATTTTGAAGCAGATACAATGTGAGAAAAAAAAAAATCATTGGAATATTTTGAGTCATCATACTTTCTACAAACTAATACAATCTTTCTTTCTTCCTACAAGCCTTCCTAAACTAGGTTGAGGTCGACTAGAACTAGACGAAATTAAAGTTCTATGGAAAGACTGTTATGGAACTTTTTTATGTGTCCAATGACTGTTGGTTGCTAAATATATTTGTATGACAACAAGGACAAACAGTTTAATGCTCTCTCTGAAGTATGGGAGGAGTCTGAATATTTCAAGAATGGATACCCATATTTAGTCTGACTTAGCTAAGATTGCTTAGTTATGTAATGTGCTAACCTACATGCTGAGTCACAGGCTCCCACAATTTGTATTTAATGTATAAAAGTCTCATATTACTGAGTTTTTTATTAAACTTTTCCGAAAAGACTGGACTGATTTTTATGATTTTTTATACACATTTGGTAGGTTTAGAAAAGTATCTTATCATAGGCAATTTAAGCCCCTGATAAGGATGTCACTTTCTAGAATATTGATTTTTGTTTTTTGCATGAATATTTTGTTTTTTACATATACATCAATCTTATGTTATTTATTATGAAACTCGTAGACGAGTTTCATAATAAATAACATTTCTCAGGTTATCCTGCACAACCATCATTTAACATTTATTTTGAATTAATAATATAAGTAAAGACAGATAATTTTTTTTTGTCTATATATCATCGTCAGCATCAAAACGGCCTCCAGCAGACCACTGCTAGATATAGGCATCTCCTTAACGAGGAGGTTTTATTAGGTATACCACACTGGCAAGATGAGTTGGTATAAGGTTTTGTTTCAAATTTTCTTTCTCACTGTTGTCCTACATAGTTTGCTTCCTTAATCATCTCTTACTACATCCACGAGATAAATAAGGGTGGTAATATTACATGTTATTAATCTGTTACCATATGGAATCTGTCTATTACCTAATTATACTTAATGTGATTATGTAATTATAATGTTATATTTTGTATGTAATTTTGTTGTATGAATTTAACTTATATGACAATATATATACCTCTGCACGACCCCAGTAACAGAATTATTATAATTACTAGTAATGGGGTTTCCCAGTGGTTTCACGAGCCCTCGGATGACAACATAGGGTATTATGTTATTAGGATACTTATTGAGCTCTTTGTTCAAAGTAGAGTCTATATCCAATACCGGTGCTGTCTGCAACACAAAAAAGTTACAAAATAGTTTATGGAATCATTCTTAGACGTATAAACATTAGGTTAGATTAAAACCTTTAAGTAACAACTACAATAAGAAACAAAACGAAGCACTGATGACTACTTAGAGAGACCATAGTAAAATAGTTTTTATATTCTTACTTGTAGAGCATTCAAGATATGTTTACATTTGCTCAGCTGTTTTACACAAAAACCTAGAATTAGTGAATCAATCCCAAGGATCACAGTCTCCCCGATAATTTCAGAAAAGAAATCCATGGCCCCTGTAATTTTATTTTACAGCATATGATAACTTTAAATTATTCAACGAAATACAACTCTTCAACTCATTGTACTAATAAATTTGAGTTTTTCTGTAAAATTTCATAGTGACATTAGCATTACAGCGAGTTGACGTTTGCGTTTTGATCGAATATCGATGCACAAAAAAATCGGGTTAAAAAGAATCGACTTTGAAAAAATCGATCTATTTCCGATTTGCTTATTGTTCTTGTCTATGTTTTCAATACAAATACAAACCCATTTATCGTATCGAAGCAGAAATTTATCGTATCGAAACAGAAATTTATCGTATCGAGACAGAAAAAATCTATTCTCGATTTTAGAGGATGAAAAATCGATTCAATGGGTCGATTCAGTACACAATATCGATTTAAATATCGATTTTTTTTTTGGTCTACAAATCGATCCTTCGATTAATCAATCTCAGATCGCCATGCCTAATTTTGACAACCATTCAGTTCCTTGCTGGCAGCGGTTTTACTCACATTGCATATATTTTTGTCTATAAGGTATAATTACTCCGCATTTATCAACATGCCTAAGACTAAAGAATATTCAAATGATATTAAAAATGCCGTGATAACTGCCCTACAAAGTGGAATGACGCAAGCAGAAGTTGCTCGAACTTTTAAAGTGTCACGACAACTTGTTAGTTCGTGGAACAAAGCTTATAATAAACGTAAAACTATTGAAAATAAATCTCGAAGTGGCCGTCCGAAAAAAACATCCACTAAGGAAGACCATTTGATAAAAAGGTTATCGACAAGTGATGTCCGAAAAACGACTGTGCAAATAAAAAACGAGTTACAGGAAAATTACGACGTGAATTTACACGTTTCAACTGTAAAACGCAGACTAAAAGACTTCGGATTATATGGACGACGTCCAACTAAGAAACCTCTAATTTCTGCAAGGAATAGGAAGCTGCGCCTTGCGTTTCGAAACGGTTCAGATTATGGACGAGTTCAGAATGGTCCAAGGTGTTGTGGAGTGACGAAAGTAAATTTAATTTAGTGTCATCTGATGGTATACGGTACGTGCGACGTCCTGTAAACAAAAGATTTGATGTTCGATACCAAATACCTATAGTAAAGCATGGAGGTGGCAATATTATGGTCTGGGGATGCTTTTCTCGCCGCGGAGTCGGACCTTTAGTTAGGATAGAAGGTACTATGGATCACTTTATGTACGCAGATATATTAAAGCAACAAATGCTACCCTATGCTAAAGCAAATATGGCACCTGGTTGGTATTTTCAACAAGACAATGACCAAAGCACAAATCGAAACATGTCAACGACTTCATGAAACTAGCTAAAATCAAAATTCTCGACTGGCCAAGTCAAAGTGCCGTTTTAAACCCGATAGAGCATCTTTGGGAAGAACTGAATCGCCGCGTAAGATTTCGAAACTATTCAAATAAAGGTGCTTTAAATGAACCACTAAGTAACTAATGGAGCCGAATACCCATTGATGTTTGCAGAAACTAGTTGACTCGATGCCGGCGCGTTGTGAAGTGGTCTTGAAGGCTAATGGATATGCAACAAAATACTAGTTAATATCATAAATAATATTTTTTTATTTTATAAATAAAAAACTTTCCTTGTCAAAATACTTTTGAGCCGTGTTGTAAAAAATTTTCTTTGTTTTCTTTTCGTGTAGAAATACATTACATTTAAGTGTCTTAGTTTGTGAAATGTATCATTACTTCAAATATAATCTTTGATTGGAAACAATTTTGTTATCATTTTTTTGTGATATGGAATAAAATTGAGTTGTCAAAATACTTTTGAGCGCTACTGTTCATCCAGATATAGAACAAATGATCATGTTCATCACACAAAGATTTGTACTGGATCAAACCCATAATATAGTAAAACTATAAAGTATAAATCTACTTCCTAAGGAGAAGTCTATGTCCAACAGTTAACTGTTACAGGTGATTGTAACAGTTGTTGTTGATGATGATTATAGACATAAGTTATAATAAAATAAAAGTCCGACAATCCTTATGAATTAATATTTTTAATATTTTTTTTTGAACAGTAAATCGTAGTAAGTTAAGCATAATAGCCAGCTTAATTTCTCCTTCTGCGAACCCTGGATATTCTCCATGCGTTTGGCTCTTCATATTTGTTGTACAGAGGTTCCAGCCGTTGGTTCTTCTTAAACTTGGACAGTTTGGTAGGATCTGAGAATTTGAAGAATGCTGGAGCGAACTCTACCAGCCACTTTGGATCGATAGTTGTTACTTCTCGCATATACTCCTTCGTCGTCTGCACCAACTCGTGGTAAATCACCCTGGTAACAAAACAAATGTCTAAAACCATCCAAATATGTACGAATAAAAGTATGTGGACTCATGAAATGTTATATTTATAAGCTTGTTTATAGAAATTATATATGAGACAGCATATCATATACAATACATGTAGAAATTATTAAACCTTCGAAATGATTTGAAGTCAAATTTTTTTTTTTTAATTAATGAAAATCGCTTTGTAGTGACGGATCGAGAGTACAGAGTGTCATCACACACTTTTTTCCCATGAGTGTTGTAAGAAGTGACTGAGGGAACAAAATATGCAAGTCAACATCACTGCAAAGAACAAGAAAACTTGAAGCAAATCCTATAACAACCCGTCTGGTCACAATGGTATAGTAGGACAAAACCTCCTTGCTAAGAAGAGGCCTACTTCCAGCAGTGGATTGTTAACGGCTGTTGACGAGTAGATAAATTTATAAAATATTGAGTTATGTGTCTAGTTATTCATATTATCGGTATTCGTTTTGAAGACTAACTGAAAGGTGACACTTGAGTTGCATTTGGCCATGAGCTACAGTAGTCACTCACCATCAGGTGGGTTATCTGCTCGGTTACCCCTAATACCATGAAAATAAAAACCTAGAAAGGAAAAAAAAAGTACTCACCACTCCGGTTGTCTATTGAACAGAGCACTAGACGGATGTATGTAGACGACTTGGCTGTCAACTAATGTCCGGTACCCCTCTTGAGGATCTTTCTTGGCAGCGTTTCTGAAGAACCCTGAACATATTGTCTTCTGTATTCGCACAGTGTTCTTGCCTGCTGACACTACGTCTAGTTTGTGCCTGTTGAAATTAAAAATTAAATTAGCAACACAGACACTATGACTAGTTTTAATAGTTATTTCACAGCTTTCACGGTTTTTATTTGGTTAAAGGTATAATGCAGTGTTTGAATTCGTGTTTTGAAGATACAAGGAAACATTTAAATATAACACATACAGGTAATAAGATTAAAAGGAGACCATAGACTAATGCAGAAACATATGTAAAACCTTTTTTTTATTTATTTACTATTCGAAGCCTGCCAAACTGACTACTTTGGAAAGCAAGTGTAGAATCCAAGTGGTGGTCACTGTACTTGTTGGGAATGCAGACAATGTAATTTGGTGACCCACACTATAGTGTTCTAGACATGTTTTGAATTATTAAAGTTTTTAATCTTTTTTTTTAATGTAAATTTAAATCAGTCTAATCAATGTTTTTTTTAATACCAACTTGCTATCTGCCAGTTCATTAAAAATGAAATAAAAACAGTTCGCCAGCCTAAACTTGATAAAACTCTTTCTGTTTAGTAGAGAACTGTTATTAGGACAACAAAAACATATAACATGTATAATTGTATATAAATAACTAACCTATCCATGATTCCCAACAATTGTTTCCTGACGTCTTGAGCTCGTTTCAACGTCCTGATCTGTACGAAGTTCTCATAGCACCAGGCGTTTGAGAACTTATTGTTTCTCCAACTGTTGTACACAGCCAACAAAGTAAGGTGGTCACCCTCGGGCTGGTTGAATTTAGCTTTCTTCTGGTCGGCGAGCGCCTGCTTGTCCTTAGGTCTGTAGAACACGTTCTGGACGCTTAACATTGAAACTATGGTGAGGATCTCGTCGGAACACTGCAGTGCCACAGACATGATGAGTATTTTGGACAAGTTTGGTTCTAGGGGGAATTCCGCCATCTGTAATAAGAATAAAAGTTGTGGTGAGTTTATTACTTGTTACACGGAGATTTTAAAACGTGACCAACTTACTAGGTAGTAGAACCACGCTGAATTGAGCACGAACGGGCCTGCTCGACCGGGGCAGTACTACCCCTCTCACAGAAGATCAACCTGAAGCGACAGCATCCGTGCTGTCGTGTATCGTTGGTGAATGCGAGACCGGAGACCCATCGATGCTGGGGTCACAGTTGTCGTGGTAAATGTGTGTAATACACTGCCACGACTTGCCTTTTACGTTCCCAAGCGAGGTGTGAGAAAAACCATTTGACAAGGCCGCCATAGTGTGGGTCACTATACTGCATTGTCTACATTCGCAATGAGTACGATGACCACAACTCTTAGATTCTATTTATGCTTTCCATCAGGCAGAGTAGATAGGATAGAAGATATTTAAACTAAATCTATTTCTGTTTGCAAAAAAAACGATTTAAAACAATATTTATGATTTGAGAACGGGGGAAACGGTCGGTTTATTCTCAGGTGGCTACCAAATCAGAAAGGGAGTTAAAAAAAATGGATTAGATGTATGGTTTCTACAATAACTACTTTAACTGCCTCGGTGGCGCAGCGGTAGTGAATGCGACTGCTGTGCTTGAAGTCTCGGGTTCGATTCCCAGGTCGGACCAAATGTTTGTATGATTTGCAAATATTTGTTTCGAAGTTTGGGTGTTTTCTTTATATAATATGTGTGTATTTACAAAAAAAAAGTATTTAAATATTCTATCAGTCAGTCTAGTTATCATAGCACAAGCTCTGCTTAGTTTGAAACTAGATGGCGTTGGGTGTCACATGTCCGAAATATTTATTTTATTTATTTATTTAATAACCATCAACCTTTCAAATGTAATATAATGAATGGACATAATACGCACCCTTCTTCCAAGTCTGGTGAGCAGTCCTTCTGAATCAAGTGCAGAGAGCGAGTGCAGCTGTTCTAACGCCATGATCAGCGACTCGACGGGCGGAGCGTCCATGAAATCGAAGTGGAGCAGGTCGTTGATACCCATTGTCTTAAGTTGTAACACCTGAAATTGAATACATTATTAAATATTTACTATCTGTGTGGGTTAAGAGTATGGAGTGTCACTAACTCCTATTCATCACATGGGTATCCTAAGAGTCGAGTAAGGAAGTAAGCTACGCGGGACAATACCACCATAAAAAGAAGGCAAATTCTATACTAATCCATCTGGCCAGTGTAGTGCAGTAGACCAAAGCCTCTTTTCTATGAAGAGGCCCATGTCACTACTATGTCTCTGTGTATCATAACACCTAAAGAGGATGGAAAAAGAAAATTCCGTTCTGAAATGAGCTCCCTGCCGAGGCTTTCCCTGGGTACTACAGTATGGGGTTCTTCAAGAAGGGGGTAAATAGGTAATTGAAGGGTCGGCAACACGCACGTGATGCCCCTGGTGCCGCAGGCGTCCATAGGTTGCGGTAACCGCTTACCATCAGGCGGACCGTATGCTTGTTTGCCACCGTCGTGGTATAAAAGAAAGATGAATCGATTTGGATGGGTTTTTTTAAACTTTTAAGGAGATTTTCTAGCGATACTTCTTAGCCATACATGATAAAGATATCACCAAATAAAGGTTTTGGATTTTTAAAATTTTTAATTTAAACATAATTATTAGACAATTTTTAGTTTTTTGTTTCTTTTTTTCTTAAAAGACAACGCCCGCACTAGGAATAAATTATGTGTCGCGGGACTTTATAAGCATACTTAAAACGGACACAAAGAACACCCAGACTCAAAACAACAATTTGTCGATCACACAAAGTTGTCTCACGTGGGGTTTGAACCCACAACACTCGGCGCAGTAGGGAGCGGCGTGGTGTGCTCCGGGCCTAGCCCAGTCCTAGCAGCTGTGTCGTGTGTGTGCGTGTTCGTGCGTGCGTGCGTGCATGGGTGCGTGCGTGCGTGCGAGCGTGCGTGTGTGTGGGTGTGGGTGTGGTGTCGATACGTACGGTGGTGGCGAGGTTGGTGCGCTGTATCTCGGGCACGGGCGTGGGCAGCATCTCGTCGCGGTAGGCGCGCTCCGTGTACAGGCGGTAGCACTTGCCCGGGCCCGTGCGGCCGGCGCGGCCCGCTCGCTGTTTCGCCGCCGCCTGTGACCAGTACATTATACTTTTTAATTAAAAAAGAAAATCAATTATCCTGACATTCAGAATACCACACGTTTTTCAATAGATACGGTATTTTATTTTCAATAAAACTTTCTTTCAGGTGTGGCAGACACAGACGCAGGGTGACAGTGGCAGAAAAGGTATAAAAAGTACCTTTATCCAAAAGAGAAGAAAAGAGAAAAAGTTACTCTTTCAACCATTAGTAGGTGGTGGATATTACGAACTAAGGACGTAACCAAGAGTGTGATAGAATTTGGTTTCGCCGATCGAAGAAAATTATTTTCGACAAATAAAAAATAAAAAAACAAAAATATACACAAATGTAAATAATGTAATGAACGCTGAATAATACAGGCACCCTATTATCAACACGCGTATTTACCGCAATTTGAATGTCATTTTGCCCTAGTAGGCTGATTTAATGGAATCAATGAGATTGCCACAGGCATGGCTCGTTGTATCGGGCAGGCGCTAGGAGGGATCCGGATGTCGTAAGAACAGCTGTTCCTGGATCCCTCCTGTCTCAGGCACAGAGTGGCACACGATGTGGTTTTAGTCGGCACATCACCCCGCTGCAAACCCCGGAGGGGTGACGGTGCGAGGGTGTTACAACACGTTAAAAGAAAAAGGCGTGGCTCGTTGCTAATGCCACCTTCATATCTATGTTTACGTTAATTGTATTCTGTAGGACATTTTTTTTTAGTCTTATTTCTTTAAATTGCCATATAATACATGTCATCTGAAGGTCAATTCTCGTAACAAAAATTCCTTCAGTCCAATACCGATCTACTCGCAATCTCTCAAATGTCTTATAAGTTTTTCATTAATAGTAAAAATATTTATAAATAGTTAAAATAAATTCTTACCTGTGAAATAGGCGTAACCACCAGAGAATCCATACCAGTTTTCGAATTATAAACTTTCTGTTTCACAAATCCAGGATCCACGACGTAATATATGCCATCTATCGTCAGCGAGGTTTCAGCAATGTTTGTGGCGATGACCACTTTCCTGGAACCAGGGGGAGCTGGCTCGAATATACGCGTCTGCATTTCAGACGGCAAGGCGGAGTATACGGGCAGAATGATCAATTCCGGGACATCAGGTCCTAAAGACTTCATCCTTTCGTACAGAATCTCACAAGCCGTGTCGATTTCCTCCTGACCGGTCAAGAACAAGAGGATATCTCCGGGAGGTTCCCTCAAGTGAATCTGCATGACCGTTATTAAAGACGCGTCCAAATAATCCGTTTCAGGTTCCTTAGTGTATAATACCTCTACAGGGAAGGTTCTACCGGGTATAGTGAAGATGGGAGCTTCGAAGAAGTACTGGGAGAATTTGACAGCGTCCAGCGTAGCTGATGTCACTATCAGTTTGAGCTCGGGACGTTTCTGTACAGCTTGCTTCAGAAGGCCGAACAGCACGTCGGTGTGGATGGTGCGCTCGTGAGCCTCGTCCAACATAATGACGGAGTAGGTCTTGAGATCGAGGTCCATGAGACACTCGCGGAGTAACATACCGTCTGTCATGTACCTGAAGAGAGAAAAGTAATGTTAATATACTCCTGCTACTTTCAGCAGGCCGTCGAGCTACCTAGTGCGTGGTCTAACCACAAAACGTCTTGTCTTATTATAGCGTATGCAA
This sequence comes from Hypercompe scribonia, assembly GCA_949316085.1. Taxonomy (NCBI): domain Eukaryota; kingdom Metazoa; phylum Arthropoda; class Insecta; order Lepidoptera; family Erebidae; genus Hypercompe; species Hypercompe scribonia. The sequence goes on along the minus strand of OX438972.1, from coordinate 3,072,865 downwards.
ATATATTGAATGGCTTACATTTAACACATGGCTAAAACTGTGACTTACTTGATAACAGTCTCAGGGCTGGTACAATCTTCGAATCGAATGGTGTAACCAACTTCTTGCCCCAGCCTGCAACCGAACTCTTCGGCCACGCGCTTAGCCACGGACATGGCGGCAACTCGCCGCGGCTGCGTGCACGCGATCTTGCCGCGCGCCGTCAGTCCGCACTCCGCCAGGTACTGCGTGATCTGGGTGGTCTTACCCGACCCTGTCTCTCCGATGACGATGAGGATTTGGTTATCGGCGACAGCCTGCAACGTTTACACATGGTTAATTAAACGAACTTCTTTAGAAAATAAATTATTTCAGAAAACCACAGAACACACTCCTTGGTGGAAGATAAACCATAAAACGAGTAAAATAATTGTGGTGTTAATGTAAAATCAACACAACAAAACGATTAAGTTTATCAATAACCTACTTCTAAATAAATACAAACAAAACTCAGAGGTAACAGTGTGCAAAAATTTAAAAATATATAAATAAATAGATATGGTAAATTTTTAATACAGACAAAAAGCCATACCTTTGTCAGTTCATCCCTCAATTTATAAATAGGCAGTGATTGTCTTTGCTCCAATAGAGACAAGTTTGTCTTCTTGCCAAATGAAGACTTCTTCCCACCAATCACATGTTTCTTCCACTCGGGGAGGTCTTGAGGAGTAATCCCTGTCCCTCTCATATTGGCAGCTAAGGCCCTCCCGTCACTTTCTGGGAGAGGATCTATCCAGTTTTTATTCAGACCCATAGGTAAACTCTCTATTTCTTGTTCCCTTTGAATCATTTTTTGTTCTCTTCTTTCTTTGGCCAGGGCCGACTGCATCATGGCAGCTTGTGCCAAGGAGCCATCAGGATTCTTAACTATTCTGACGGGGGATAGATCGTGTAGTGCGCGGCCATGACCTTGCAAGAATGGTGGTTCTTCTTCCACTAACTCTATCTCGATGTCAGCCTCGCCGTCTTCGTCTTTTGGCAACAGTCCAGTCTCTTCGTCGAAGTCCGGTAACTCACTTTTGTCTATTACGCCAGAGGATATCATCTGTAATTGAATTATTTGGTGTTAACATGTTTTTAATATTTTCTTTGCACTGTTCAAATATTTAAAAGAAAAAAGAAAAAAAAGAGCTACGTGATCAATTCCTACATCAAAAATATATACTATCTCCGCTACGAAGCGCACCTTAACCACCCTAAATTCATAAAAAAATATTAAAGAAATTTCTACTAAGGTGGGGTACATACTGTATGTATGATATGAGTGTTATTAAGTAACAAATGTTGCGTTGCCTACCTGTTTGATCTCCCATCTTTCAGGACTCGATATCCTGGTAACCCTTTTGCGGCTGGAGTCCTCGTCAGGATCCAGTCCACCTTGTAGGCCAGCGAGCACGGTAGCATTCGGTGGTGGACGATCTGGATTACGACCTTCGCGTTCAGCCTGAAAAAATTACAATTTAATCATTGTAACCAATTACGTTACGGTTTCAGGAAAAATTAGTGACAGCGATTTCTTTAAAATTAGACACATTCTTAGGTCTGGACGGCTAACTGTCGACATTGTGGTTTGGTCAGGAAGGTTTGTCCTAATTATTTTTATGTTTGTCGTGTACCAATTTATATTCTCACCTGATCATTCTTGTCATCATATTGTGATTGTATAGTGTTGGTGCCGTTTAAATGTGTGTAAGTATGTGGAAGGGTCACCTTACCAGAATCCGACCTCACTCTATTCTTTAACCGTTTCACACACAACCACTAATTACGACGTAGAGATTTCATTACTCTAGCGCAGGCCACCGAAATGGGAGAAGAGACAAATTAGATATCGCTTGCTATCGACGAGAAAATAGCAGCGTTCAACCGAATGTCTTTACTGACAACCGCGATGTCAATGTCAAAGGTGGTGAATTGATTGCCCCATTACACGAAACACCTTCCATAAATTACTGAACAAAAATGTTATATATAATACTTTATACTTGGATTATGGTCTGTTTAATGAGTCTTACCTCTAAATGTGCGTGTGACGTTGGATTCAGATCTTTGCCAGTCTCTTGGCACACATCCTTCATTGTGAGAGATACTTTCTGACCAGTGACTGATAGGACCTTCACCTGTAAATTAAATATAGAGAAATGAAAACACGTACAAGATACATTTTGGTGACAATTATATTAAACAGCTGTTTAAACAGTTGGTTGCCTATCCATTTGCATACAATTTTAAGACAAACACTTGAGATATAACAATGTGTTATACTTTTATCTTTCAAATTATATTTAATAGCTTACAGAAAAATTGCCTTGATATATTTTAAATTGCTTTTGCCTGCGGCTCCGCCCGTGTTTACATCGGTTATCGAATGATTCTTTTAACTGATATTACTTATTTATTTATCAACCGATATAAATAAAATAAAACTAAATGTAAAGTGAAGTCTACCAGAATACATAAAACAAAACTGCGTCCAAATCGGTTAAGCCACTTCTGAGATTAGTGAGCACAAACATATAGACAAAATTACTAAAAACTGTTCCTCTTCCCTCTAAAAATCCTTCATTAGTTTTTATTCAATATCTTTACTATACTGACATCAATCTCTTACAGTTATTATGTGTACAGATATAAATAAAAAGATTTTGCAGAATATTTATGTAATACATTTTTGTACGGTTTAACAATGTCCTGATTTTAAATGACAAAAGAATAGGTTAGATGACACCTTAGTCAAATTAGTTACTTTTTATCATCTGTCAAAACGACAATTTTGTATGAAAAATGTATTAAATACAAAATTGTGACATCACTGTTTTAGACTACTCAATTGAACAATATACTACACTGTATATTTGATTGAAACTCGTAATAATAATAAAAAGCTATATTAATTGGGTATTTGCATGATTTTCCAATCCATTAAATAGTTATGTCTTATTATTTTTAAAAAATTTTTAAAATTTTTGAAAAAAAAATTATTTTTTAATATTTATAAACATTTAAACTATTTAACAATAAAAAAATTGTTAAAATTTAAACGTATAGGTAGCTCCCTCTTGCCAAGCTGTGACGTCATTGTGCATATTCCATTTAAATTTGTTATTTGTTATTTACGCTACTTTCAGTAAATTTTAATCTTAATGATAAAATATAATTAAACTCACTTTAAATAAAAACCAACTTAAATTTTTTTTCAATAATTTATCATTCGTCGTTTATCATGCATTCAAATGACGCGCCAATAATATGCACAATGACGTCAGACCAATCACATCACGTTTCACATCACGTGATTTTTACATCATATTTAACCACTTTTATTTATTTATTTATTTAAAAATTATTTGGAAAATTAAATTTTAATCTTACGTAGGTATTTTTTGTGTATCAAAGAATTTATTAACTGAACTTTATTTGAAAAATCATTTTCATGCAAATACCCAATTGTATTTTCCGAGATGTTTCACGATATTAGTTTTAATGAAGTGGACATTGGTATTTATTTACGATACAGTCATCTACCCAATTACCTAAAACAATATGCTGGACTGCTACTCAATAGAGAGCATACATATTAGAAAAACCAAAACATCAAAGGTTGTCACGCTTGTAGAGGTATATCAAACAGTATAATTAGGTGATTAACCAACTGACTTCTTACCTTTACTTTATCACCTCTGTTGACTACATCAGAGACATTAGTCACTCTGCCCTCTGACCTCAACTGTGAGATGTGTACTAAGCCCTCCCATCTCTTCCGCACTCCCTCGATTTGCACAAAACAACCGAACGGCACTATATTTGCAACTCTTCCATTGTAAATCTGTAACAAAGTTGACATCAGTTAAATTTCTGCCACCATACTGTTGAGTATTGATCTCTGGTGTTTTTAATTGCTTTTATTTGATTCATTTGTAACTAACGTAACTTTGATAGGCCTATTCAGGCCAGTTCCTCCTTACCTATTGTGCTCAACAGACATTTTATTTTATAAAAGGTAACTTCAGCGCTAGGAATAAATCCAGTTCCCCGCCAGCAATCGTTACTGCCATGCCGACGGGTGGGGAGGGCTGGGGGGCAGTGGTCTCTTTTCGTGAAGCTGTTATGTTCCAGAAAGAAACATGGATCAGGAACAGGATTAGGTGAAAAGAAGACGTCGGCGCGTCGGAACCACGAGCCGACAGAGAGTGGTGGATGATTAGTTGCTACGGTAGGATGGTGGCCTAACCGGCATAAACTTATGGTCGGGCTACCACGCCAGATTTGAGAGGGAAAAACACTTTTCCCCCGGGATAGGGTTAAACGGAACATGGTTTCGATTTGGAAGAGGATCTGAAATTATATGCCCCATCCAGAGTAGGGTGATAGAGGCTGGCCGTCGGGGCGGTTATTAGTGGGAACACCACATACTCCTGACTCCTGACTCCTGACTCCTGTAGCCCAAGAAGTAAGCGATCCAAAGGGATATTCCACCTTGTCAATAAAAAAAAAAGGAATAAATCCAGTGTCATTAGGGACGAGACAAGAAACACCCAAACCAATAACAATTTTTGTTGTGTTACATGAGGATCGAATCGAACACACTCCGAAACAGAATGTGGCATGGCGATCGCTAAACCATCACATCATCTGCAGAATCAATGGATGAAACTCTCCATTAGACGCATCAGTATGTAAGTAATGTATAAGGGCTTATCAGCAGTCTGGTTATGTTATCCATCTAGTTGGCAGTCCGATGATCTGAACGTGAGATTTTTAGTGTTACCACTATTAATTAAGTTACTGTATTGACAAAGTTTTTAATTTTAACTTTCTAGTAGTCATATTAAAATTAGAAATGTGTGTGTCACCTGTCGCAGCAAACTTTACAAACATACTAGAAATGGACACAAACAGTCAGACTCAGAACAACAATTTGTGGATCATACAAAGTGTAGTAGTAGTGTAGTGGGGTTTGAACCCACAACCACAACAAACCACTATGCCATCTGCGTAGTTTCTGTGATATATATGTATCGTGTAGTATATGTAACTATGTGTATATTAGTGTTATAAGTGCGAGTATGTGGACACAGATACATAACATTGTCTTAGTCATTTTGTTGTTAAGAATAACCTGAATCCGTATATTGTTAATAAATGCAATATTTGTTTTTACTAACCTTACCAGGTTCTGGGTCATCACTCATATCAGCCTCTGGACTCTTCTTCCTAGACTTCTTACCATAATTGCCATATTTATTTTCTCTTTCCTTTTCTCTAGATGGAGATCTTTTTTCTCTAGATCTAGACCTTCTGTGCCTGTCTTTTTCCCTTGACCTGTGACGACTTCTTGATCTCTGCTTTCTCTCTCTATCCCTTTCCCTATCTCTACCTCTGTTATCCCTATCTTTTTCCCCCCTTTCTCTATATTTCTCACCTCTTTTTATCCTATCCTTATCATTTCTGAATCTATCATGGTCACCTCTGTCTCTACTTTTGCTCCTGTGTTCTCTACTTCTACTCCTACGACCATGGCTTCTACTTCTGTGATCTCGGCTCCTACTCCTCCTATCTCTACTTCTACTCCTGTGATCTCTAGTGCGACTTTTATTGTCCTTACTTCTGCTACGTCTTTTTCTTTCCCTTGAATGTTCTCTTTTTCTAATATTATCTTTTGCATCTCTGCTGCGACTTCTTTCACGTTTTTTAACTGTTTCATTGTGTTCTGTTCCTTTTTTTAGTTGATCAGTTTTGGTAGCAGTACCAGAGCTGGGTGCCAGGGCTTCCAATTCAGCCATAGCCTGGTCAACTACCTCATCATTAGTTTTACTTTTAGATTCGTTTTTAAAGATTTCCTTTGATGTCAGTCTCACATTTTTCTTTGTTTTTTCTTCACTCTCACTATCCTCATCAGAAGAGAACACGGGAGGTTTTTTATTGGGTATAGCCAGCCCTGGAAACTTATTTGCCAAAGGATTCTGGGCATCATTCTTTGGATCATTTGTTTGTGCTGCACTGTTGACAGGTTTCATATGTTGTATGATACGTAACAAATTTGTCATAAAAGAATCCGAAAACTCTGCGCCATTTTCAACTAGGGCTCTCTTAAAATTGTCGAAGGTTGGATTTTTGTCTGCTATATCGATAATAAATTCAGCTAAAACAAAAAATTACATTCAATTATAGGTTTTACAGTTTTGTAATTTAAACTACATATTAATATTCTTCATTTTCCTATAAATAAACAGCTAAATTATAAGATATTAGAACAAAACGTGTATTGCAAAATATTACAAGAAAAGAAAATATACTATTCGTCTTACCTAAATCTTTGTCATTTAGTCCCAAATGGTTGTCTAATTCAGTGCACACTTTGGACACCAAGGAAAGATGTTCTAACTTAGCAACTTCATCCATTTTATCAAATATATACGCAAAATACAATCAATAAGTTCACAACATAGCGTAAGTTTACTATGATCAAAGAGAAAGATAGAATTCGTCAAATTGACAATATGTCAAAGTGAGTGCTGTCAAAATTTTATTTTTTTTTTATTTGAAACATTTTATGGAACCAAGGAAAATCCCCGCTCCTGACAAAGCAAAGAACAAAGAAAAATAGTTAAATGTGATGTAGAGAACCAATAATACTTTTGTACGTATATAATATGGTGTTTATTATTATCAACTTATCTAAAAATCTGCGTATTATTTCTTGTTTCTACTGATCTTGAAATTCACTCTTTCTAAATCAAATCTTCACTTGTTCAGTGTTGTTTGGTAGACTATTAAATCCTCTGGCTATAATTAATTGTAAATTAAATTTGAATAATTATTTTTGTATTATATAGACTATTTAGCTAGTTATGCATTCCGACCCCATACTCAGAACTGTGTTAGTACACTAAGGGCGCATCACGCCACCTAGCAATTTTGTATAATCATCATAAAACTAATGTAGACTAAACACATTAAATTAATTACCATGTACCAAGAAGCTACCCGTGGGTCCCATCACACGGACAGCACACACACACACTGTAATCCAGTAGATAAGCTAAGTTTAAGAATTAGATGATTTCATTCTGTTCATTCTGGTCATTCTGTTCATTCTGTTAGTACCATCTTGCCAGTGACATACTGTCCTGCTAAAAACTTGTATTTTTAAATAAAGTATTTTTTTGTGAACTACAAGTGTTCATATTTGACTAGCTAGTGTGCTTATGGGCCACAATAATAAAACATCAAGACACGTCATTAATAGTGAATTTGTAATCATAATCACATGAAAATATAAAGAACTTACATCTATGTATTTATTCTGTTACTATTTTCTTAATGATGACAAATCCAAAATTTGGTCAAAATTAGAAATAATTTAAAACTACATAAAACAGTAGTAGTAAGAGGTCCATTATTTTATTGTCAAATCTTTACCTTGTAACACCGGTGCTCTAAAATGAACGGTTTGCAGCTAGCACCCAAACTTTTTATATGTAGCCAAAGTACATACATAATCTGTATAGTTTTAAATTAGGCAAGTTGAATTTTTATATTCGTCCAGTTCATGTTACTTCTATCATGGAAAATAATACAGATCATTCCGAACAAAACAATTTCAGTCCCATAACCGTGCAAGACGTAGATGTAGACTTTTTACCAATCGTTTACGAAATAATACGAAGGTATCAGACGTAGTGCTTTTATTTTTAGATTGTGTTCACTGTTGTTTGTGTCGTGTTAATTTTATCATTGTTATTGCTCAGTGTCGAGAGAGACTTCCATGATAACTCTGCTAAGGCGAGAGAATCTCAAGACTGCAGTCAAAGAGTCCTCGAATTGCAGAAGAAATTCGAAGTTGCACGAGCACAGGTAACCAGAATTTTTACACATATTATACGTAACACTCATGTCGTTATCTACTAGGTTAGATAACAAATTTTGACAAATGAAGTAAGTTAACGTTTCTTCATTTCATCAAAATCAAAAAGGTATATTAGGTTATTATGCTTATGAAAGAAACGTATCATTGTCTAGTAAATGTTGTTGCTGTCGCATTTTTTGTTAAAACGGGTTCTTCTACATAATGTAGCATATGAAATTGCTATATGTATGCATATATAAATAATTTATTTTTGTTCTAAATTTCTTTGAGCACATATCACTACTCATATATTGATAATACATAGTCATTGTGCTATAAAAATAAAAACGTATGATACCTGTTGTATTCCAATACACTTTAGTCTATCTAAAAATTGCTTGTAAAAGATCATCAACTGTGATCGTCCTTTTGTCCAGTGACCTACTGTAATTTATTTTCTGTACTGTATATTTTCTATTCATAGTGTGTAATAATGATGTGTTATCCGTCAAATACTATTTATCCCTGATTATCTATCCATTAGCACATAGATTATCTAATCAAAGCTTGGACCTGAAATAATATGGTCCGGGTCCCCTTCAGGAAAGGATGCCTGAGACTGGCTGCCGGGGTGGTTTTTAGTCGAAACACCACATACTCCTGGCTCCTGCATCCACAAGAAGCCAGAGATCTGAAGGAATTTTTCACCCGAAAACAAAAAAAACATGGCTTAAAGCATGCATAAAACTCAGTGACTCCTAGGGATCTGTTACATTAGTTAATAAAAAGTGCAATAACCAATTTTTATGAGTTAGTCCTTAAGGGTAAATAATCACTTAAATCATTGTATTATGTTGTGTCCATACCCACACATAAGAAATACATGTTGCCATTAGGTTTTAAATTGTATTTTATAATTTGCTGTATGTTTAATTTTATATGTTGCCTCGAAACATCATACACAATGAACTTAACAGACTCTAATGTAAATGTCAAACTAGTGTCCATCAATACACATTAATAAAGTTGAAAGACATTTCATTTTTATTTATATGCATTTATATTATTTAAAAAAAAGTTTGCTCAAATTTCTTAAAATTTTTCAACTATAGGTCATTACTTAATACTAAAATAACTACCTTTTTTTAACATTTTTATCGGTCTATTTGTTTGCCGGGTAGTCTCTATAACCGCTGAACCAATTTTAATAGAACTTTCACTAGGAGACAGAGGAAAATATTGGATAACACATAGTCTACTTTTATTCTGGATTTCCATTGGGATTGGGTTTTATGCAGTAAAAAACTCTTAGATAAAAATTTTAAACTCAAATCCTACGCAAAAGAAGCCATAGGCTACTCTATACATATAAATTTACTTGCCCTTTCTGACAGATCAGCACAGAGTCTAAAAGTGGCTACACACGACCCTAAAATCACTGGCAATATGGGGACAGTGGTGGCGAGTACCCTAGATCGTATCATAAATCGCCTCGTGTGTAGGCAAATTCTACCCAATTTTTATCGTCCCTAAATCGCTCCAAGCTCACGATTTAGGGTCGATTTATACTAGCGCAGAGTCGAAGCGCATCGAAGCGTCTGTCCAAAACTAAACACAACAAATTCAACCTTAACTCCACAGCGTAACGCACACATTACTTCGGAGATTTTAAAAAGAATTCTTCGGAATTCGCGCGTCTGCGCGCGAACAACACTGATTGGTGCGCGCGCTAGTATAAATCGACCCTTAGGGACCCGATATCGCCAGTGACTAGACTAGACTGATTAGAGTCGTGTGTAGCCGCTTTAAACTACAAGGATTTCAACCTAAAATTTTGGTACATGATCATTTTATATTGCAAACACTGACTAAGAGATAATTTTAGGAAATCTCATCTGCAGGTAACATCTATATAGTTGTCAATGTCATCACTTATTGAAAGGGTTAATACACTACTAATGTATTTGTTCTTTCCAGATCAAAAAACTTCCTGGCATTGATTACAACAAGCAAGACCAATTAAAGCAGTTTGAAATACTCAGAACACAGTTAAGGCTGAAAAGAGAACTCTTGCAGAAGTATCGAAATATGTGCTCTTTTGAAACTTCATTCAAGTGAAGTGTAAGAAGTACAATGCCTCTGCGGACTCTACTCAGATACTTAGCCAACAATGAACACCTGGTGCAGAAACTTGCAGATTCATATCCTGTGAGGCGTGCTGCTCAGCTAGCTGTATCAATATTTTACAGAGGGAAAGAAAAAGTAGAGAAAATGGATCCACAGCAACTGAGTAGTCTCATGTCTTTCTTAAGAAGGTTTAGCGAGAACATAAAGGAAGGTATCCAGGATGCAAAGAAACAAATCAAAAAGTGATTTGTGTAAATAAATAGCGATAAATATTGTTAGCTAATGTACTTTTTAAATATTAAATAATACTACACAAGTTTATGTCAGCTAGTTTTATTTGCATTCACTCTGAACAAAAAAGTATCTTTTTTTTTAACCTACAAAAATCACATAGTAATGGTACTGTAGTCATAAAATACTGCCTTATGATATGGAGTGAAGCCAGCTAGCCTCACTATCACTAATTATATTATTGCTCGTGTAATGTTTGTAATTGTGCCAACTGTAGAGTTGGAGTAGATTCATGCCTCGTTTCACTTCATATAATGTGATCTATAACATCAATACAACTGCTTAATTATCAAGTCAACAAAATAATATAAATTTTTACCAAAAGAATTTGTAATAAACCAACAGAATTTCAAACAGAAAATACAATTGTTATATTTAATTTCTAATTACTTACAGCCAATCGATCTCTTAAAGAGCTAATTAATTTTATAATGTAGGATGTCAATGTAATAAATATTATTCATATTGAAAATATTCTGAAGCATTTAGTGTAGACGAAATAGTGCAATATAATTAACGGTATATGTTGCTATAGATAAAAATTTGTTATTCAAAAATATCTAATTTTCCAAATTTTAATTTGAGAAAACACTAAGGACTCTATGGTAATAAGAAATACCTAATACAAATATTTATCTAAATACCTGTTACTTTTACTTCGTGCTTGTAGAAGTAGCGTTTATTGTGTTACTAGGATATCTATTGATATAAAAATAAATTCTTATATCTAAAAAGGAAAATATTTACAGAAGTTGATGTATAAAATCTAAATTTGTCGGTAATCATGAGAGATAATGTAATAATAACATATAACTATGTAGTATACGAATTCTAGATTTAGTCAGTCCCTAGTGTTAGGTATTTGTTTCTGTGCTACAAAGGATGACTCACCGAAAGGCTCACATCGACACTGATTTTACAGCTTTTAAACGATTTTAAATCGTGCACACAGTATTTAAAGTCTATATTACCAATTCGCGCACAGGTTTACAGGGCGTCTTCTGCATTATTCTGTAATATAACTACTGTGTACATAGTTAATATCGTTTTAAATGTTGTTAAATCTGTACTGATAGCAATTCGGTGGATATTATCCTAAACTTAATACAGCAAAACATTCAACAATATTTTGTTGATTGTGTAGCTGTCAAGGCCTCGGTTTCTTTGCATGTGGTTATCACTTCTAGTACAGCTCTCTAACTGGCCAACTGAGTCTATTATCTGATTTTCTATCGTCATCTTATCATCACTAAAGGGAGTACAACTCTATGAGAGGAGTTGAGTCAAATTAAATATAAATCAGATAACAAACAGTTATAAAAAATGTCAAGTAGTAAAATTAATGTTTCTGTATGTTTTAACTATTAAACAAGAAGTATTTAACTATTTTTTTTTAATTAGGGATGTACTTTTAGTGCTGTGAAATTTAAATTTTTCCCTGCCATTAAACGATTACAGTCTAAAAACTGTCCCGCGAGTCTGTGTTGTTCTGTAATGTTGGCGATTGACGTCGATAGTATGTGATAATGATGTTCCTTTAGGGTTGTGAGGTTTAATTGGCAGCGGTGAGCGGTGCCTGGTCGGGCGGCTTGTCGTGCCTTTTGCGAGGGCGGCGCCCCCCTCCTCCCCCTCCCCCGCCGCCTGCGGTTCCCCCTCCACCTCCCGCAGCTGCACCACGTTTGTCTGACTGCACTTCGAACGGGGAGTCTACCGCGGTTACGTCACTTTCTTGCTGTAATACAAAGGCATTTTGAAGTTATGATTTAGTTTTTGATATTTTACAAATAATCGGAAAAATATGTCACTGTTTTATTTAATCAGTTTTTGGAAACAGTCCATAGCGTTCAATCTGCACATTCTTAAACTTCGTTCATTCCAAAACGTGCACTTACAAAAAAGTAGGTTTACGACTAAAATCTAACGCATTTATGATTTTTCTTATATAATAGATACTTAAAGTTATTTTTGAAAGTGTGACAAACGTACGAGGTGAGCGTGTTGCACGTCATTGGCCGCTCCAGGTTGTTGTTGCGAGTTGTTGCGCCGGTCGTGGCGCGTGTTGTTGGTGTTGCGCTGCAGCGGCTTCAGCGCTGCCGGCTCTGGCCGGAGCACGTTGCCCACCGCTTTCGTACGACCCTCACGGAAAACCTATGTGAACAAAATAATTTAAGGTTTGAATTTTTTTTCTAATATTTACTTCAACATAATTAAATATGATCTACTTTGATTATTTTAAACTAAGGGTATAACAAATCTTTATAAGAAAATTCTTTAGTTCAGACTTTCGGCTTTTTAAATGTTCAAAAATTAAAAAAGAAAATTAAAAATTACACAGCAATGACAGTTTAATTTAAATTAATATTTGTGTAACATTTAGGTCATGAAATTGTCGTAAACGACGGTCAGAGCGTGTCTAGTGTTATGATGACGTAAGCGGGGTGGTCGGCTCACCATCCTCTGGCCGCGCTTGAGGTACTCGGGGTGCTTGATGAAGCGAAAGCGCACGAGCGCCTTGTCGCCGGTGCGCAGGCAGTCGCGCGACATCGACAGGATCGACGCCGTCTGGCGGATGCTGCCGCAGTGTACTGCACACCACACCGCATTTGTCAGAATACACCACAATTTACAATCACTAAAATTAGTTTCGTTCTGTCAATCGACGTTCTAAATGTCAAAGAATGATTAAAATTAGATAAATCACACTAAAATAGACGTTATCTACATAAATATTGTGAGAAATAGCTTCAGTAAAGTAAGAAAACGAAAGATAATTTTAGATTTTTTTTTAGTTTAGTGTCGTATATCTACGAGACTCCAAATTGGACAAAATATTTTTATTTGTAAACTTTCCTACTAAAAAAACATATCTATGTAACTATTTTTTGAAATTTTTTACAATATATTAGCGAAATTTAATAATCAAATAGTGGTTCTTTAAAATTCCCTCGTAAATTTCTAAAAACAACGCTATTGGTGGCATAAAATTTGACAAGTTACCGAATCGGTTCGTAAAGTAGGTTATATTTTCGTCCAACTTAGTAAAAACAACAATATGTACAGTTAACTAAGTAAAAAGTATTGTTATATGTATTTTATCACTTTTTTAATATCTTCACTTATGTTAAAATGATATTCACAACTATTATATTATTTACTTTGATGATATTGCCATGATAACACTTCGTTGTTGACATGAGTGCAGTCCGTCGTAAAAGAATAAGCGCGCCAAAATGGCTGCGTTTATATCGTCCAAAAATTAAAGTGATTTAAATCTTTTTTAAAAGCTTAATGGTTTATATTTTGGACGTGTTATATTTATTTTTGGTATTGTAATATCTAGTAGAAACGTTTTTAAAAATAAAAAAAATACATGCATATTCCTGTAAAACCCATCAAATCAATTGATATTTTTTTTTTAATATTATATCCTACAATCTATAAAAGTGATTGCGTAAAAAGCTATGGAAATGTGTAACAATTATGACATTATGATAGTAATACATCGCTTACAAGACTAAGAATTGAAACCTCAAACAAATTTTTTTATCTCCAAAATCTATATTAGTAACTTTTCTTAGTCCTTTATCGATACTTACCCATAGCCTGGTACCTCGATGATATAGTGGTGGGATGGTGCAGCACCAGTATCTCCCCCTCAAACTGCCAGCACGCCTGAGGGTTCAACGCCGGTGATACCATCACCATACCTTTTCGTATCTGAGACCGTTTTATCTAAACATAACATATAGTACAAAATTAGTACTTATCATTTACTTTATATAGTACTGTGTGCGTGTGTGTGCGAGTGCGTGAGTGTGTGCGTGTGTGTACGAGTGCGTGAGTGTGTGCGTGTGTGTGCGAGTGCGTGAATGTGTGCGTGCGTGTTTGTGTATGTGTGTGTACATTTAGTTGTGTGCCTGCGACTAGTGTGGAGTTTGATTAAGACTTATCATTTAACCAGTTTTTTAATTCTACTGAAGTAGTCACAACTCTTTTTACCATCCGTGTTAGGTTTTATATCCATTATATGAAAAATTTCTTGGAGGAATTTTACAAAAAAAAAAATATAGTTATTCTGCTACTCGGGACGGAGAAGAGTAGTTTTGTAGTTCATAAATACTTTTAGGACTTACATCCTCCCACAAAACCTTTAATTTTCCACTATTGGACCTAGGTTTTTTCTTAGATTTTGATCTACTATGGTAATGCTGGCCAGATGGGTTGTTGCAAGGTTCCCTTCTTTTGCAATGCAATGCTGCTGGATGACACCTGTTGCAACACAGATAGCCTTGTGTACTTTGGAATAGAAATACAAACGAACCTTCTTGAGTGCGAAGCTAGCGGTCTGACCGCCGCGCACTTCTGGCACGGGCATGCGCTTGCGGTGGATGCTCTTGACGGTGATGGGAGTGAAGCGGCCGAGAGGGTCGGGGCCCAGCAGCAGCGTGTCGTTGAGGCGGATGGTACCCGCTAGCGTCGTGCCTGACACTACTGTGCCCACACCCTGGTACCACACAAATTAGTACTTAAGTATAATTTTTTGAAGTGAAAACTTCTTTAAGTGCATTGAGCACTTATTCGGTGAATAAAAATCGTCACCAAACGCTTTCATTGAGCGATGTTTCCTGTGTATATTTAATAAAGCACGTTATAGATGGCGCTTTCTGTATGGACACTTAGTTTAGGCGCGTGTACGTGCGGGGTAATGTATGCGATGTAGGACGTTACGACCTCGGAGGGGTCAAACGCTTTGTAGCGGACGAAATAGCTATTGTTGTACATACTTGATACGAAAAAATGTTCAAAATACAGTTAAAAGTTTTCACTTCTGTCGGCAATCAATTCAATTGGGTAGAGACTGTATCGTAAATAAATATCAATGTCCATTTCATTAAAACCAACAACACAGCAAATACGATTAACATAGCTTTTTTATCATTACGAATTTCAATCAAATATACAGTGAAATATATTGTTCAATTGAGTAGTCTAAAACAGTGACGTCACACTTTAGTATTTAGTACACTTTTTATACAAAATTGTCGTTTTGACAGATGATAAAAAGTAACTAATTTGACTAAGGTGTCATCTAGTCTATTGTCATGACTTCCTGCGATTTTTTATTCTCTGACACAGACAATGGTATCCAGTCAAATTTATGTCAATTGCACGAATGAAGTAGAGGTATAAGCGGTTACCTCACCGCTCAAGCTACGTTGAGTGTTGAGAGTTCGATTTCCACATTGTTGAAATCTCTGCGTGATCCACAACTTGCTATTTGCGATCGTTTCATGTATTACATATTTGTGAAGTACCCCGCGACACAGAAAAATTGCAAGTGTGGTTGCTTTTTTAAAAATATGAAATTAACAAACACAAATATGAATTTAAAGGAAATATAATTACGAAATTGAAACGAAATATGAGGTGGAACTTTCTTACTACTTCTTCAACAGGCAGCTTCAAATGAGAGTAGAGAGTAGAGTAGAGAGAGTGATCAAATGTTGGTATGATCTGCAAATATTTGTTTCGAAGTTTGGGTGTTTTCTATGTATAATGTGTATGTATTATTTACAAAATATAAGTATTCTATCAGTCAGTCTAGTTATCATAGCACAAGCTCTGCTTAGTTTGAAACTAGATGGCGTTGTGTGTCAAATATTAAATCCGAAATATTAAAAAACATACAGGCACTGAGTACGTGTCGTCTATCTGGAACTCTGCGGGCTTATCGTCATGCGAGGGCATCCTGGTCTTCAGCAGATTGAGGAACATTGTCAGCAGTTCAAGGTTCTCACCACTCACGTTTGACACTTGGAATATTGGGCATAGCCTGGGAACATGTTCCAAATGTAATTTAGCTTCTCTAGCTTTGTTTCAGTAAATTGAAACGGTTTTATCTATCTTAAAGGTAGAGTCAGACAGCGGGTGTGACGTGGAGTTATTGTTCTGCTAAACTCGCTGTCTGTCTATTTCATTAAATATATTTAAAAGCAAGCAAAATAGACTTCTTGTTTAAGAATGATAACATATTATAAGACGTACTTACCTCTGTGAGACAAAATTAGTGGCGCTGACGATCACATCGTCTTTCGTCTTCACCATAACGGGCACCTTTCTGCAGCCCGAAGACTTGAGGATCCTGATGAGCAGCTTCAGGTTATCTTGCAGTACGTTGGGTGGGCACATGTCGATCTTGGTCACTACTACGAACACGGGAACGGAGAGGGCTAGCGCTAGGCCAAGATGCTCTTTAGTCATACCCACTATACCGGCGTTGGCACCGATCTGTTAAAGCATTGGAATTATTGGAAAATATGGAAAAGGTGAAGAAACGTATTTAATATATGTACATGTAATGGCATATATATACGCTATGGATCATTTCACACAATAAAGGAAAAGTTCAGAGGGCCTAGTGTGAGTTTGGTTCGTTCTTCAACTCATTCTCGATGGCGAGCGCTTCAGGCGTTGCGATTGGTGAAAATTTCAATGTGGGCCAATCACAACGCTAAACGCGGCACCCTGACGATCAAGTAGACGCTAAACTCACACTAGATGATTAAATATATCGAAGATGAACGCTTCGCTTTAAAAATAAAAGGTTATAAGACAGCAAAAACAAGTATCTAGTATCAGCATATACATTGATTTTGTAATACCATGTATTTGTTCCAGTGATTAACTTTGACTAGATAATTGGGTGGATGACTGTATCATAAATAAATACCGATGTCCACTTTATTAAAACTAATATCGCGAAACATCTCTGCAAATACAATTAACATAGCTTTTTATTATTATTACGAATTTCAATCAAATATACAGTGAAATATATTGTTCAATTGAGTAGTCTAAAACAGTGACGTCACAATTTGGTATTTAGTACATTTTTCATACGAAATGGTCGTTTTGACAGATGATAAAAAGTAATTAATTTGACTAAGGTGTCATCTAGCCTATTTTACTCCCTCTAGATGGCGCCACTAGCGTGTAAAATTATACAAAATTAAAAATTGGTAATCATCTAATCATCTGTTGTTGTAGTGGTTACGACCTCAAGCTTAGCAGTCAGTCATTACCCTAACTGCTGAGCCAGAGATTGTGAGTACTATTTCCACCCAGGAAAAATATATGATACTAGCTTCCGCAAGCGACTTCGTCCGCTTGGAATAGTTACCTTGGGCTGACGCTTACTTTAACCCACGACTTTGTTTATATAGGTGAGTGAGGGAACAATTCTGTCATACATGATTTATGCGAGACTTTAACCATTTACGCAGCGCAAACAGCGGAAGCTGTCATTAGGAACAAAGATGCCCGATTTTGAAACATTGTTCATTGATGCTTCGTTTCTATTGATCTTAGCGTGATGATATATAGCCTATAGCCTTCCTCGATAAATAGGCTATCCAATACAAAAAAAAATTTCAAAACCGACCTATAGTTCCTGAGATTAGCGTGTTCAAACAAACAAACTCTTCAGCTTTATAATATTAGTATAGATAGTACGAGTGTGTGTCTTGGTGTAAATTATCTATACACATGTATTTATAAATACACTAGCTGTACCCTACGCGCGTTGCGATGCTACGAACTAAAATAAATTTGAAGTAAAGACCTTCGTGGACTCAGGCACAACAACTTTGCTAAAGATTATCACATGATCAAATGCAGTTTACGATTGTATAAAAGACATGCAGACAGACAGTCAAACATTGATGCAGGGGTGACAGTCATCGTGACAGGGTAAGCCTTACACTGTCACGATGACTGTCATGCCTTTTACGTCCCCAAGCGGGGTGTGAAAAAGCGTCTCACAAGGCTGCCATAGTGTGGGTCACCATACTGCATTGTCTGCATTTGCAATGAGTATGGTGACCTCAACTCTTGGATTCTATTCATACTTTCCATCAGGTAGAGTAGAGTCACTTTGGCAGGCTCGAATATCGAAAAAAAAAACATTCATTTTTATATATATAGATAAATAAGTATATTTATAAACTGTATGGTTACAATAGCACAAGCTATGCCTAGTTAGGGACTACCACATGTGAGATATGTGAAGTTTTTATAATCAAAAACGCGTACCATTAGCATTCCAAAATCAGGTGCGTGTCCTGTCATACCGAACACCGTGGTCTTGAGGTACCGCTCGTGGCCAGCCAGGTCGATGAATGTAATCACTTTGGATGACTTCTCACATATCTTGACCCAGTCGAGAGTGCCATGGTCAGGTTTGTTAACTACGTTACCTGAAACAGATAATATTAAATGATGTAGAACATGGATTGTGTTTCTCATACTGGAACTCAAGAGGAACAAGTTGCCTGTGACCCGGAGTACAGGAGTCTACTGCACGGTTGGCCTAGTGGTTTAAGCGGTCACCACGCCGCTCTCCACTTCGCTGAGTGTTGTGGGTTTAAATCCTACATGGGACAATACTTTGTGTGATCCACAAATTGTTGTTCTGAGTTTGGGTGTTCTTTGTGTCCGTTTCTTGTATGTTTGTAAAGTCCCCCGCGACGCAGGATTTATTCCTAATGCGGGCGTTATCTTTAAAAAAAAAAAAAAAAAAAGTTACAGTGGTGGGCGTGTGAGCGGGATTAGTGCCAGTCTTGAATCGAATAGTGCTAATCCCGAAAATAACAATCCAATAGCTAACAGAACATTCGGACACGAACGCTTCCGAGAAACGCTTTCGAACGAAAACAAGCGAACCACCCGACAATCTATCTATATTCTACCTTATGTATATTTTAGTTAAGTTATTTGTTCAGTTTCACGTCGTTTATTTTCTTGAATCTTCGTGACATTTCGTGAGAGTATCATTCTGGACAAGACCATATATGCCGAACCATGGCTCTCAAATGATTTTACAGTGCTTAGAGATATATCGTTGAGACAAGTATAATTGAAACAGATAAATATTACAAATTTACAGAGACTTTAGAGTCTTCGTTTAGACCCTTCGTTCTGTAAAAAATATGTGTATGTGCTAGCATTTAAGCAATTTATAAATGTTACACTGCCTGTACCATGAACGCTAGGGACCGAACACAATTTTATGACTTTTGAATTTACCTATAATACTTTTCAATTTCAATATAACACTTTAATTTTATAACGACTAAGAAATTATATTGTATAAACGGCTTTCAAATAGGTTAAAACCGTGACATGTAACCTCGTTGCTTTGAGGCTTAAGTACAACTCTGCAATGAACCTCTGACTTTTGGCATTTTACTTTGCGATCCCAGCACGTGTTTCCCACTACGATCCCGGGTCCTTTAAGCGGGGCGTAAAAAGCATCTCACTAGGCCGCCATACTGCACTGTCTTCATTCACAGTGAGTACGGCGACCACCTCTCTTGGATTCTATTCATGCTTTCCATCAGGCAGAATAGGGTCACTTTTGTAGGTTTCTATAAAAGAAGAACACCACGAAAAAAGGTACAGTAGTATTTTCTTTTTTTCCTTGCGTTGATCGAATAAAAAGACGTGGCCAGCATAACTTCATACTAAATTCAAATATTGAAGTCAAAGTCCGATTATGGCTTGTTATTCTTTCGTTGATTTGTAAAATAATCAAAAGTCTAGCATAACACATGCTCCACTGCACTAGACGCAAAAACAAACTGTTATTAACTTAAAACAAAAAGAACAACCTTGGGTTTACCTCTATTTAAAGTTTGCCTGTGTCTGTGTGCACAAGTCGTTGCAGAATTTCCTCAATTAATTAGCTTTGTCGAGTTTTTTCAACGCACTATACTTACCTATCATATTTTCTACTACCTGTGTCAAAACCACGCTCTGCTAACAGCGACTGTTTCGAAAACCACGCCCTGACATAAATTCGTAATGACTATGGTGACCACAACTCTTGGATTCTAGTCATTTTGGCAGACACTTAATAAAAAAAAAAGAAAAAAAAAGCTGAACGCTTTCCTTAGGGTCGTGGCGTTATATTATATTGCCTTCCACAATAAATATACAAAAAGAACTCATTTACACATCCTCTTTGTCAAGACATTCTTTCGCTGCCTTTGACTCAGTTACTGGTCACCGGAAAAAACTAACAAAAATCTAAATGAAAAAAATAATTTGTATACAAGTACGCATATTCCATTGGATTTCATTGAATTATTATCTCACATACGAAAAGAACAATAGTAAAAATAAAAACTTCGTTATATTCGTTACATTACGTCATAAATTTTAGTATTTTAGAGGCCACTGAGACAACTGCAATCAAAAGATAACTTTCAGTAGAATATAAACTCTATATCAATACACATAAAGACGTTTTTACAGGTCTACTCACCCATACTATCGAAGCCCAGGATATCATTGCCAACAGAGCTGGTCCGCCCGCTCTCCATCTCGTGTTTGTGTCTGAACAGCCGCTGTCGTGCATACCCTCGCCCATTGTCCAGCTCGCCGTGTGTGAGAACGCCCAAGAGAGTCGATTTACCTGCATCCACGTTGCCTACTACCGCCACTCTGAGAAAAAAAACACACTGATAAAAATATTTTTGTAAAAGATAATTCTTGCCTTAATCGATAATCGATTTAAATCGATACAAAGATATTATAACTGACTTCTAGCACTCGAGGAGACTTGTCTTCACGAGTTACTGACAGAAGCATATTTTCACAAAACAGAACGATAAAGAACTGTATAGAAATCTGAGGCCCAGTCCTCGTCTTCGCTTCAGGTTTAGAATTAGTCAAAATAGGTGACTTGTTGTCAACGCACATTTAACATAAGCAGATGTTCTCGCAACAGGTGTCTTAATCTGGTTTTAAATAATGTTACAAGAAAAAAAAACGAAATCACATTTGAATTTGGAATTTGTCATTTTTATACGAATATCCATAGTGCTTTTTCATTTTGACAAAGAAATATATTACCTTCCAAAGCGGTAGATCATCACAATTTTAGAAGATTCATAGAAGAAAGTACGTCATCATCATCAGCTTTTAACAGTGCTGGACGTAGACCTCTATTTAGAAAGGACGTTTTGGAAGACTACCATGGCCAGACGGGCTTGTTTCAAGTCAACCTTTCGTACCTGATCTCCATGAAATCTGTGTGATCTAGCTGCGTACGTAGTAAATACTGGCCGGTGATGCCGGTTCCGCAGTCCCATCGTCGGAGCTCGACGCAGGATATACGTTCTCCGCTCACGAGTGACTGTAGGGTAGCCACGGAAGCACTGTACTCGTCCTCTGTCAGGCCACGACCATCTACAGAGATGTTATGTCATGATTTCGTTATTTTGTAAATGTTGCTGTTGGAGTTGAGCAACTCGATAAAAAACGCCATGTTCTTTTCTGTAATCCTAATGATGACCAGTTTTGAAGTTAAAATATGAAAACGTAACAACAAACAACGTTCTAAGAATACGAATATTACAAAGCTGAAGAGTTAGTTTTGTTGAAGCGCTAATCTCAAGAACTGCTATTTCGAATTGGAAAATTATTTTAGTGCTAGATAACCCATTTATGGAGGAAAGCTATATAACGAAAGTTATTTGAAAAATGTTGTAAAAAGGGGAGAATTTATTCATTTTACGAGATATAGGAGGCGAAACAGCTAGTGTTTAATGTAACGTATAATGTAGTCCAAGATCAGGGCGGATTGAACGTACCGAGACCTTTACGCAACACGTATGTATCTACGGGGCTGTAATTAAAACATACGTACAAACGGCACGTACATCATTCTAACCATACCATAGTATAAATGTATCGCATTAGCACAATACCCGTAGGTCGTGATTACTCAGATAAGATTGTGAACTGTTGCACGATTGCTCCAACTTTATCTACTCACGCACCGGTTTTATGAAATAGTGTTAATCGTTAGCGATTACATCGTGCAGCGAGTGTATGAATCAACACTGGTGCAGATATATCTGTGTATATTTTTATCCTCATCACAGCTGAAAGACGTCCACTGCTGGACATAGCCCTTTTTCTAACGTGTGGGAACTCCCTCGGGCCGTCACCCAACCTGAGTTTACGGAAGGGTGGTGTGTCGGAATCGGACCGACTAGAAAGACACGGTGTGCCACTCTGTGCCTACGATAGGAGGGATCCGGGTATAGCTGTTATTACGACATCCGGTCCTGCTGAACATAGACCTACCCCAAGGCTCTCCACAACAACCATCTCTAGTATTTTTTTAATTACTCATCTATACATATTATAAAACAGTATAACTCGGAGTGTTTGTACGTTGAAAGACAAGTTGAAAAAGGAAAAGAGGTGACTAAAGAAAGTGGTGTTACACAAAACCGTCGTTTTTGTGTGTTTTCTGCAACATCTACGAAGCTACTGAACGAATTTTCGTGTAGTTTTCACAAATGGACAGTATGCTTAGGGAAAAATATTATATCTTATAGTTACAAAGAATGAACGTGTCGTGGGACACGTATTTGGTTCGAAGTTCCTTTTGTATATTTATTTACGAAATTCATAAAAATTTGTTTCGAGATTCGCGTTTTTTTTAATTTTTAACAATATGTGAATAAATTCTGACTAATTACAATAACTTTCTTATTATGTTTTCCTCCAATGGTTTAATAAACAGTTATCAATAATTACATTGTATTGAAGTTATAGTGTTACGTACGGATATTTTTTTTTTCTGTTTTAAGAGCCTGCCCAAGTGACTCTACTCTGCCTGATGGAAAGCATGAATAGAATCCAAGAGTTGTGGTCACCATACTCATTGCAAATGCAGACAATGCAGTATGGTGGCCCACACTATGGCGGCCTTGTGAGATGCTTTTTCACACCGCGCTTGGGGACGTAAAAGGCATGACAGTGTAAGGCTTACACAGTTACCACGATAACTGTCACCCCTGCATCAATGGGCCTCCGGTCTCAAACTCACCAACGATACACAACAACACGGATGCTGTCGCTTTAGGTTGGTCTTCTGTGGGAGGGTAGTACTGTTCCGGGCGAACTGACCTGTTCGTGCTGAAATCAGCGTGGCTCTACTACCTAGTGGGTAATGTAGGAATACATATGTATTATATCTACCTAGTCTTGCCATAAATATTGTAATAAAGAAAAAAGAAAATTGTTAACTGCAAATAACATTTATTACTTTTACAGTGTGTCAGTTTAATACATAAATATAAAACAATTAAAAATATAAAAAGCTTATTCGAAGTGGTCTCCATTGGCTGCAATACAGTCCTTTAAACGATGAGGCCAGTTATCAATAGAAGCACGCACTCTTTCCATGGGAAAATTCTTCACTGCCAATCGTATAGATTGTTTTAGGGACTCCAAATTATCATGGCGTTTAGAGCAAGCTGTACTCTCTAAAACTGACCACAAATCATAATCCAGCGGATTAAGATCGGGACTAGACGACGGCCAGTCTTCAGCTCTGATGAAGTCCGAAACGTTCGATTCCAACCAAGACTGCGTGGACCGAGCTTTATGACCCGGCGCCGAGTCTTGCTGGAAGGACCATACTTGGTTATTGAACATGGTGATGTTAAGGGGCTTAACTACCTTCTCAAGAATGGTATCTTGATACACTTGTGCCGATGTTTTGATACCTTTTTCACAAAAATATGGCTCAGTCACTCCTTCATAGCTAACACCCCACCAAACCATCACTGAAGTCGGATAATGTCCACGTTGCACTCTGTCGACTAATTGGGAAGCTTCCTTAGAGCTTTGAGCATAAATACGGTCATTTTGTTTGTTAAAATGTTGCTCAATTGTAAAAATTTTCTCATCCGTAAACAAAATTTTTCTGTGACCTCCCTTTGCGTACCGCTTCAGTAGTTGTTTCGATTTTACCACCCTATTCTTCTTTAAATTATCAGTTAAGAAATGGCCAGTGCGTCTCTTATAGGCTGCAAGTCCTAAGTCATCTTTTAAAATACGCGACATGGTTCTAGGTGCTATCTTCATTTCCCGAGATAAAATCTTTTGCTTTCGGACAGGATTTCTTCGAATTCTTTCCCTTACTGCTTTGACCACCTTTTTCGTACGAACACTACGTGGACGGCCAGATCTTTTTCTGTCACAAACAGAGGAGGTCTCATTGTACCTATTAATAGCCCGGTACACAAACATTTTACTAATACCAAGTGTATGGAGAGTTTTAAAAATTGCATTTGGCTCCATACCTACTTTGTGTAATGCTATCACAGCGATTCGGTTCTCTTTATCACCCCACACCATTTTAATATCGCAAAATATTTTACAATGTATTGGCGCCAAAATGAGAAAACACAATGAACAATCGTATAAAAATGACAGATTCGAAATTCAAATGTAATATTTTTTTATAATTAAGTGTAACAGTATTTATGGCCAGACTAAGTATATATGGAAGATATATGCATGTGTGGGAGAGTAGTAATCGTTCTCCGTCATTCTCTATGGTTTTTCGTAACGCGTTACAATTTTTTCTCGACTAAATCATCTCGCCAACTCGCGATAAGGACCTTCGTTTCCAAAAATTATCGTCGTTTTGAGTTACTTCCAAGACCACATGTATGCATTAATATATTAAATTATTACCATTATTTACTTTAAAATTTATTAAGCTTTTAATTGGTATAGAATAATAGAAAATTTTAAAACTGGAACCCTCGTTATTTTATCTAACGGAAGATAAGAACACGTTTCTTATATTCAGAATATTTCTTAGAATTATCGTTCGGAGACCAAATTATGACGTCATCGTTAATAGCTGTTAACTGAGGAAGGAAGTTTCTTTCATTCAATCAACGACATACATTATCCTAAACAGAAAATCATAATAAAATTGCCTCAATACAATGAAATATGATGAAATAATGAATAATGCACACATATAAACAAAAGTGATGCAATATGTTCTTTAATGGCTAATAACCATGTCTGGTAAACCAAAGGCCGGGGTTTCGATTCCCATAAACGATAAATGATTGTCTGAAGAGTTATCATTTGTGTTGTATTTTGGCATAATTAGGTAGATGACTGTATCGTAAATAAATACCAATGTCCACTTCATTGAAACTAATATCGCGAAACATCTCGGCAAATACAATTAACATAGCTTTTTATTATTATTTAGAATTTTAATCAAATATACAGTGAAATATATTGTTCAATTGAGTAGTCTAAAACAGAGACGTCACAATTTGGTATTTAGTACATTTTTCATACAAAATTGTTGTTTTGACAGATGATAAAAAGTAACTAATTTGACTAAGGTATCATCTAGCCTATTGATATATACTTTGAATATTCAGAAATATGTACGTACATTTAGGAGCAGTCTGGTTACCATAGTCAAGGCTAAATGAAATACCAGAACAGATGGACGTAAATGGAATATCGTGTATGAAATAGGTTGAACATCTATAAAATTGGTATTATTTAATACTCTGATAAAAACTGCACAATGAAAAGAGCCTAATTTGTCATAAAATAATACCTTCACACATTCCATATTTGAAAAAGAATAATAACATAAAGGCTGGATATAGGGACTGATGCAGAAGGCAGCCCTCCTTCACACGGCCCATATAATGAGGAGGTTCTTGTCTTTGGTCTATGGTCTACTATTTTTATATTTTTAAACATGTTTTTTTTGTTTTCCTTTTTTTGGAAAGCCAAGTGTATTATAAACTATACCTTCTCCATGTCCAATATCATATATAATCTCCCCATTTCCTGTCTCCATCCTCTCCAGAAGCTGCTTACTAAGTAGCTCATACTCATCAGCTGTGGGGCTCACTAGTACCATCTGAAAATACATTATTTTCAAAATATCTTCAATGTTATACTCCTCAACAGCCCTTAATGGTCCACTGCTGCATATAGTTCCCTCTACTTAGAAAGTTTTTTGCTTACTATGCCATGCTAGCCCGACGGTATAGTGTGTCTCAATTTTTCTTTATTTATACTGTGCTGTTGTCCTGTTAAATATGCTCTCTTAGTCGGTTCTTATGCCTCATTAGGGATGAGTAGAGGTAGTCAGACACTATATTTTTAATTTGTCACCAAACAGATTACATTAACAGCAATTCTATAAATAATCTTTTGACATGATAAGGCACTATCAATAAGGAAATTGGTAAAATATTTATATATTTTCCTGATTGAATGTATTATATTATGTACTAACAAAACCTCCTTTCTAATGAGAGGCCTTTTGTTCAGATTTTTTTTTTAATATTTCTAATGATTTTCAATTAAACACCAATTAATCTATCAATTAAAACATGATGCAGTAATATATACTTATAAGAATTAACCCAGAATCCATTCTTTTCTTTAAAGTAACTCTCCTCTGTCTAAAACCATAAATAGAATCCAAGAAAATGCAGTATGGCAACCCACACTATAGTGGCCTAGTGAGATGTTTTTTCACACTCTGCTCAAGGGACTCAAAATTATAGTGGGACGGAAACATGTACGCTGGTAGTGAGTTCCAGGTTTTGACTGATTTGTACAGAAGAGTATTACAGAAGGAATACTATACTGAACCAGGAATGGGCTATTAAAGGCTGTTGGTGATGATGATAGGCTAAAGTTATTCTTTTCTGAAAATGTAAGCCATGAGACAAAATACTTATATATGATTAAATCATTACAAGTATGTCATCACTATAACACTGGTGCTCTAAACACAAGTTGAATCTATTCCGGGTGACCAGAGTTTATCATAAATACTGCTAATTTGTGTTATGTTTTTGGAGTTGTTAATTTTTTTTTGAATACTGGTAATAAAATTAGTGGCAATAATGGACAACATTTATGTATAAGTATGTTGATTTATAAAATATATGTAAATGTGAGTATAGTATAGGATTGTAATTTTAGGTAACATTTAGTAACTTTCTGGTGTTTTTGAGTGTTTCCCAGCACAGTAGTATACAGCTTTGGGTTGTCTTAACTTATTAAGGTTTGGGTTGCGATGACTGGGGTTTGTATGTATGTATGGAGAAGCTCAAAATTATGGTCCTTTCTTTAGAAGACCAACCCAGATCTTGCACTGTACTCACATAGTTTTATTTTTTATGATAATGGACTTAAAAACAGATCACTTCTGTGGTTTCGGCATTCGGCATATTTTCCTAGAGTGAGTTTCAGAAATGCCAGAGCCTTCTAGTTGTAGTCTAACATATAAAAATGTCTGTGAAGACTTACTGACAAAAAAAAATTCATTATTTTATCACAAAATTAGTATACAAGTCAAATTATTAATGACTATTCTTTAATACAATGATATACCCTATTATGTCTGTTAATGTCATTAGATATATGTAGCATTGCTCTTAAGAGTACAATTTATACGAAACAAATTTTTGTATCTATATAATAACAAAAAAAAAACAGTAAATTGTTGTTCTGTCACTAACATGACTTTGGGTATGACATTGTGTTGGTCAAAGGCACATATCTATTACACACGAATTGTATAACATTACTGTGTTCTGGACATATACATGCTAACAAGGAAGCATACACATGTTGATTAAATATGATGCAATATTTGATACAACTACATGAAATAATTAAATATTTGTAACTACACCAAATATAACTAAATATAAAATGGATAAGTTTAGTTAAATACTTAAATTGGATTTGTTTTTATTGCGACAATAAGATGTAAACAAAAAGTTAGGCAATATCTTATTTCATATCTAATAGGTTTTCAGACTCCTAAAAAAAATGATTGAACGACTGTTTTATACCCTGGTTTAATATTGTATAAATGAAATTTAGACATGAAATAAATTAAGAATCTTTTAAAAACTAATAAAGAGAACAGTTACAATATGAGTAGGCGTAATTTACGCGGGAACCTAATGTTGGTAAACAACGATAATATTGACTCACCTTTCCTCTAATACTAGAGTAATCGGTCTCACTCTCTGGGAGGAAACCCTCGGGCTCCATAAGGGGGCTCGATTTCACCGGTGACTCAGGAATGCTATCCATTTTTATTGACAATTTGATATGAGAATATTGATACTATTACACCATTATGTCATCACGTTCCTGTAGCACAATCACTATCTTCAGGTCACAGATTCCTAAAATGTATTTCAAAACTCGTAAAAAACTGATATAAAGAGTATTCTATAAAAAAATAAACATTTAATATCTAAAAAATCAGATTACAGATGCGTTTTGCTAATTGTCTTTAGATTTATTAAGTTATGAAACAAACTAAAAAATCTATTACATTATTAATAAGAACTACATGTTTTCTTTACATTAAAATATAGATTACCTAAATAACAATCACACTTCCAGATATGAAAATAGAATTGCTAAATAAAACAGATGGAATATATGCCAACTTTTTGACAACTCACACACACAGTATTGCTGTTTCATAAATTTATACTTTTCAACATTGGTCTTTTGGCTTTAAAAACGAAACGAAACAACATTTAATGGTTAGTCAACCTAAAATTTTTATTGTTCTACTGTAATGAAACTTACCGTCGCTTTAGCCAGTATTTGAAATGTAAGCGCACAAAAACATGTTTTTTATGACTTCACATTATAAATATTTGAAATTATCGGTTTTTCTCCACTAAATTGAATTGTGTTTTACATGCACATGTATAAACTTTAATCTTAAATCAATTTTTCCGTTAGTGTAAGCCGCTTTTAAATCCGTAAAGCTCTTTCAAGAATCTAAGCATACAATAACAAAAGCGACTTCTTTTTATACTACGTAAAAATAGCAACGTGTCGATCAAGCCCCGCTTCTTGTTCACATTAATCGCTCACTATTTTATAACGCGAATGGAATAAAGATGTCTTCACTTATTATTTTAAGAACGCATTTATAATTATAGGCCTCCCCAAGCAAAGCCAAGTATGCCAGTCTTAAGCAGTTCGTATTCAACCATAGGTCAAACACAAGTCATCGGTCGACCATTCCGTTACCCCAGAGCACGCATTATACGTCTGCCTCATCGCAGCCTAGGACTATTATACATTATTTGCTTCCTCCACTTTAGTGCCTGCTAAAGCTATAGTTAGCCGTCTAGGGACATGACCGACCTACTTCAATATCAGCATACTACATTTCACCACACCACATTAATTAGACCACATTAATTAAAAAAAAGGGATAGCAGAGTACTGTGGCAAGATTATTTGAAATTGAGTAATAAATATGAATAACTATTTAAAATCAAAAACTTAATTTTGATTTTAAATATATGTTTATTGCACATCATTATAATTTGATACGTATGTCCCGGCTGATTGCATATAATTTACATTTTTTCGGCAATCATTCTTTGTTCTTTCGGTAAATCTCGTAATTTCATTTTGAAATCTTTCTAAAAATGTCAGATTGATCGCCCTTTAGCAAAGAACGTTTAAAATACTCGTTTACGAAACGTAGTACTTCAGTGGACAAATCTGTAGAATCTGCAATTTTTCTTTTAGAAAGTTTAGGGCGACTTGATGATTATTCAGAAGTAGAACTTGTTTACGAAGAGTTTTTATCTCTATATTCTCTTCTCTACCAGTGGAATTGTTTTTCCAGGGTAAATAGGAAAAAGTATCTTGGACTTACACTAGATAGTCAACTTCAATTGAAACCATTTATTGAACACCTACGTTCGACACTAAAAAGCCTTACAGGTTGTCTGTAAAATATTGCAAGAAGTCTTTCCGTCTTTAACGTTCGCTACATAATTCAATGGTGAAACACTTCTTTATATACTACAAAGGGTGCAAAATAAATAAATTAAGATTCTTTGTCTTCAATGTGAGTATTTAATTCCAATTGTAAAGGTAGATAAAAAGACAAAATTACTGAATATTATTCATATTTATCATGATAAAACCTCTATTTTAGTAAGAAAAAATTTAAACAACGAAATTCACGCACGATTAAAGTTCACAACAAATATACACACGCTTAGTTCAAAACTATGAAAAAAAAATTATAATGTATTGCTGTATAACGTATTACCCAAAATTATAAAAGACGCTAAAAAGCTGCTGTTATTTAAAAAAACTATTAAAAAAAACACTTGTACAAAAAAAAATGTGTTACAAAGTAAATTATCACTTTTAAACCTTTCTTTATATTTGCTCAGTTACAAACAGAAGAGATATCTTAATTTTACAGAAGTACCTACATTGCATCTTGAGATATAAAGTGATTTTAACCCATTTTTCTAGTTCTCTACCCCAAAGAGTATCTTATTATTTTTGCTTAAGATTAAAAGGTTTGAACCATGATATGGAATAAAAACATTATTAATATTTAGTCGGCGCTCCCGTCTAGAAAATACGAGACCAGATGATTTTCAAATATTTTTAACGAAGACAAGATGACAACACTCACTGGTAGAATTTAATTTAGTAGAAAACAAATTCTAATTGTCGCCATGAAGTTCCGCATTTTGTTTTAAATATCGGCATTTTAATGATTTTAAGTGTTCATTTCAGTGTTTCAGTAATTGACTGCTCTATAAATAAATATTTTGCTTAAATTCATAGTAATATGGTTCTGTGGATATCTCTATCCTTGAACAATCAATATGGGTGACTTGAGTTCATCCGATTGTTCCTGGAAGAAAATGGTGATAGCGAAAGCAAACAACAAATGGATCTCTACAATAAAATTGGATCACAGCAAAATGAACGATCCGGTAACCGACACCGACATGAATCAAGAAATAACTCTAGTAGATGTGAAACAAGAGCAGGAAGATAGTTGTCCAGACGAAAGTTGTGAAACTGAAATGCCGATGTCTATGACACAAGAAGTGGATCCGCTTGTGCTGTTACAGCCAGCTAAACGAAGACGTCGGAAGTCGTCGGGAGCACCTAAGTGTGAATCTCCGGCAGGTAGAGCGTCACGGCTAGCTAAAATGTCAGCTTATGCTGCACATCGTCTAGCAAATGAAACCCCTGAACAGCGCGCAAATAGACTTAAGCGCATGTCAGACTATGCGGCCAAGCGCCTAGCTCATGAGACAAGTGATCAAAGAGCCAAACGTCTATCTCGAATGTCTGCATATGCTGCCAAGCGATTGGCCAATGAAACACCAGAACAAAGACAAGCCAGATTAACGAGAATGTCAGCATATGCAGCCAGGCGTCAGGCTATGAAAAAGATTTTAGATGGTAGCTCTGCAGAGTCGCCAGAAAATTTACAAGTTTTTAAACATATGCCAAACCAAAGCTGATAATAATTCTTGTATACAGATCTATATTGCAGTATATTTTTTTTACACAGAACTATTAGATTGATATGTGATAGATGAATATAATGTTATATCAAGCAACTAGATGACTCGGTGAACTTTGTGTCACCCATTATATAAACATTTAACAACCACCAAATAATCCTTTGTTATAGTTACAATATTTTGCATATTTATCTTTAAATCTGAATATTGCAGGTATGTGTTGTTAATTTGATACTTTTCTAAACATTCTTTAATTAGAGGGGACCTTGACTATATTATATTAACAGGACAAACACTTAATGTGTGACAGGTAGGTGCAATTTGTATAGGAAAATAACAAATGTTGTTTTTAATATTTTCACAGCAATTTTTTCATATTTAAGCATTTAGACTCTCCCTAGACTTCTATAAATTAATTCTAAACAATTTGTACTGAATTTGTCTAGTTATTTTTGAGTTTTAACAAGACTTACAAATAGCATTTTATTTATATTTATAGATACTAGTACACTAGGTACACTTAAGATTTATTTAATCACTCATTTGTTAAGTATAGATCTGGTTGCCACAACTGTTTTTCTTTTGTGCAAAAGGGAGGGAGAATACTTAAAAAGGAATTATTTATGTTATGACTTGTTTTATCTGCTCTAGATATTAAATTGTAGTATAAAACATGCAGAATTATAATAAATTGTTTTATATAAGCTTACACTTGCTTTTTATTATACAATACCCATTAACAGTGATATAATTTAAAAGAATAGTAGTGGTAATATTTTTGAAGAGTATTTAATTCAAACAATACATCTTATAGTGATAAAACAAAAAGGTATTTACACAAAGTAAAAATATATAAATTTACACCTTGAGATTCAACAGATGAAAAAGTTCTTAATTCAGTCTAATATTCTAAGATTATATAAAGATACCAACGTGGCTAAATAACAATCCTATAAGAACCACAAGCTACCAATAAAACAAAACTTATTTAATTGATATATACAATGTAATTCATAATACCAAACCCTTTTTTTACAATAATATAATTTTATGTCTGTCATTTATTTTACATTTGTGTCAGTAAGGGAACCTAGTAAATAGAAAGTACACAAAATAAATAATATATTGTCATCTGAAGTTAAACTTAATATTTGTTTTTCTTCAGTGTTTTGGGACTAAAGGCCTAACTAAAGAGACTAACAGATTTAGGTACACTGACTAACCTCAAACTTGTTCTAGACTGCAGTATGAAAAGACTGATTAGTGTCAAAGATGTCAAAGTTTTCTGTCAGTGGTTAATTTATTATGATTATAGACAATTAAAAAAAGATAAACTATATAGTCAAGTGCAACCTCACTTTTTTTTTCTAAAGTGTGCCATTTTTATTTAGGTACATCTTATTTGTTTATAGTAGACTATTAAAAATATGCAATGGCAACTATGCTTATATTACGCTACACTGAGCTATTAGTCTCCATACCAAATTTCTGTGCCCAGTAAAAGAATTCTATGTAATTCATTTAAGCTAAGGTACATTTCTTCATATAAACTATACATACAAACAAAGCCGATCGAGATTATAGCAATCACTGCTCTATTGTTACATCTAGGTACCAATTTGTGGAATGCATCCTATATATTTTATTTGAAATTCTTATTATGAGAGAAATCCGATTAGAAATACTGTCATTTTGAATTAATACTAAAGTTAAAAGAATCTTAATATAAATACATATCCTAGTGAGCGTCGAAGGCTGGAAGCATTTGCGTACTGTTTAAGAGCATTTTTTTTTATATTTGACCTACCAAAGTGACTATTCTGCCTGATGGAAAGCATGAATAGAATCCAAGAGCGGTGGTCGCCATACTCACTACGAATGACAACTGTAATATGGCCACCCACGCTATGGCGGCCTAATGAGATGCTTTTTCAAGCCCCGCTTAAAAGACCCGGGATCGTAGTGGGACGGAAACACGTGCGCTGGTAATGAATTCCAGGCTTTAACCGATCTGCACAGGAAGGAAGAGCTGAACTGCATTACATCAATGTGATTCTAGTGACGTGATTTGTGATCAAAAAATAAATATTGTCAACGTGATATATAGTTTAAAAATAAGGGAGTATTCTTTAAGTATGTTAACAAAATAATAGAAATAAGTTTGTACCATAGTGCACACTTTACCGCCAAAATATACTTCAGATATGCTCGCAAATGCTTCTAGTCAGAGATCGCCTTAGAAATAAAATATACATTATACAGTTAGCCATACATATGCCTATATACATACATTACTAACAAACTTAATAACTTAGATTACAGAGTCAGATTTTGACGATACCAGAAAGAGACGAAACATTTAGATATAGACTTCATAAACTTAACGACAATAGATATTTTTGTGGAAAAATGCTGCCGTACTCAATGTTAATATTAAACCGTCTTTTTTAGCAAGCTACGTAAACTGTTGCTGTAATGTCATATTCAAAGAGTCATAGTTTCAAATACATCCTTTTATCTATAACATTTGCTCTATTAAAAAGTTATGATGCCATTATAAGTATAAAGTAATTCATGAACACAAAATGTATGTCCATATTTGCCGTTATCATGTTACACACTGTGCAACCATAGACACTTAATTCTCTAATAAGTAGAGGTGCCATCAAAAAGCGACTGCGCACCTCTATTTAAATGTTTTGCCCTTAAATATTTTGTGAACGAAATGATATTAAATGAGGATGTTGTAATATCTGGTGCTTTTATTAACCGCCATTGTTTTTTAGAGAACCTGTGTCTATGGCATAGTTGATCGATGGGGATATCCCTTTTATAGGTAGTCGTATAAAAATATCTATTCATTGTACTGCTATCGCATTGCTGTTATAACTTTTGATTTAGCATTTTAAGAACATCCGTGGGATATACATTGGAAGCCGTCGGTTGGCTGGAAGGGGAATAAAATCTACGAATTGCGCTTCACTAGCCATCAACAGTGCTAACTACCCGACAGATTTTCACAACAGAAACAAACTGACAGATTCTAATAGAAACTATTATTTAATAGTGTCAGCAGGTGTGAAGATAGAACAGGAAATCGGATCCACGACCTTTGATCCAGTAACACTAGAGAAAAAGGCCTGCTAAGTCCGATCTGTTGTATTTAGCATTTTATTGTCTGAGAGAAATCGTTCCAGCTACAAACCAACGGCTCCCTCCCACTTTACATATAACATTAATTCATATTCGGCGGTAAATGATTAAAGTTTGAGATGATAAGTCATAAACACAGTTTAGCAACTTCACATCACCTACGAAGACGTAAAAGAATATAATGAGTTTCAATATGTAAATAGATAACGGCAATTATAGAGGAAATCAAGCGAGCCTTACAATAGTCGCATATGATATGCGGGGAAAGAAGTGTGTGTTGCCAGTTACACGCTTTCGTCCCTTTTCACGAAGTTACTTCTACAGATTGTGCGAAAGTGAGAAGAAAGATGTGATACAAATCATATGCTTATATCTCTCAAACTTTTTCTGACTTCCACCTCTTTCGCCATCACGTGTGAAAATAAATCTTAACGCGACATGGCTCTCGAGACTCGTGTGTTATCGATCGTACTTGAATCGTCACGTAGCATCAAATCGAGATTAAAAACTGTTATTGTTAAATTAAAATGAGTATATAGTAACATTCGGTGCTATTAATAGACAGTTAATAGGGTGGTATGACGTACGCGACGTCGTTACGCAGCTGCAAGGGGTGGTGGAGGGGCAGGGCGGACCCCCCCGCCGGCCGCTAGCACGCCGTGTCCGTGGTGAGCGGGGAGGCCGGGACCACCGGGGCCAGGAGTTGGCGGGTCGAGGAAGTGGAGCTGTACGAGTCGCCGGACGAACGTACGCTGGACTGACTGAGAGGAGTTCCTGCACAAACTTACACATTAAAACATACATTTACTTATAACTGTATATTATACTATATAACTGCATCTGTGTAACAAGTCAGTATCACATTTTTAAATGAACACTTAGATATTGAAACATCAACGGTGATCGTACGTAAAATTCAGCGTATACGATAAATTGTACGCAACTTTGTCATGCGTTCGGCAATATTCGCGCGTAGACCAGTTTTGCTGGACCACTGCTGGACATAGGCGTCTCCTTAGAAAGGAGGTTTTGGCCTACTATATCACGCTTCCCGGACGAGTTGGCATAGGGTTTGTGTCAAATTGCCCTTTTCTTTGCTGTGTTGTTGTCTTACATAATTTGCTCACTTAATCGACTTTTATGGCACCCAAGGAGTAAATAAGGGTGGTGACTATCCATTTTCTTAATCCGTCACCAAATGGGCATTGGGATTTATAAGTTGAGGAAATCGGAGCGGTGTTCTGTTTCGATCTTTCATTTTTTAAGTTTTAAAAAGTTATTCCAAATCCACTTGCAGAAACGTCTAGAAAATATGTTTTAGAGAATTAATTACCCGGTAAAGAAGTCACGTGATGTGGAAGGGCCCAGCGTTGTGGGGTACAGTCTCCATTATTAGTCGCCTCCTGTAACAGATTACAAATTTAGAACAACACCTATTATGTCTGGCAGTAAATTATGCCCATATATTTGCATGATCAAACATTATATTTAAAAATTAACTTTAAGAGTTTAATGCTGACGCGCTATATGCTTCCTTTCATGCAAGAATATGAGCATAATGTCACATTGTACAAGCCCTGTTAGATTTTCGACATGGCGTATCTGAAGCTACGTTAGATAACAGTAGTGCATCGCCGCGGTTCTGCAACGTGCTGAACCCTCCTCCCCTGTCCCCACAGACATTTACATAATGCCAGATGATAAATGAAAGTGCAAATAAAGACACGACGCAAAATCAAAAAAAAATACGGCGTAACCAAAACCGAATGAAACACGCACACAAACAAAGCATGATGACGTCACACGTCTACGATGACAACTGATGCAAGATGGCGTCACTTACTGAGAGTTTGCTCGTCTTAGGTACGGTCAGTATCGTAGTGTTGGTGTCCTCGGGCGTGAAATAATCAGAGTCCTCGGCGACAGCCGGCGACTCCGCATCGTTACGAGACTGACTTCCACTCGCTGCGTGCGATCGTATAACGTATTATGAACTGAGCCTGATTCTCTATGACGATGTCAAGTATGACCAACTGCATTTTGTTACATTAATGTGTACAAATGTCCACATAATCTAAATTACACTCTACTATAAAATGACTCTAGTTAACTCCACCTCTTTTGTTATACCATAAAGTAAGGTAGATCATCAGTTAAATAAGCTACATTATTTAAAAAAAGACCAGTATTCCAAGTAAACACTTTGAATATTGGTCTTTAAGTAAGTGTCGGTAAACCGCTAATGAGCATTGATAAATTTCTTGAATTGATAAATTACACTAAAAGCGACTAAATTGTATTATGACATTACTTTAAACATTTTTTTAAATCACTATTTTTTGCCCTGGCAATATTAAAACCCATAAATTAATAAAAATGAATGGTGTCGTGGGACACCAGGTGGGAACGAAGTTCCTTCGGATAATGTGGAATCGACACAATTTGCAAAAAAAATCGTGCTCAATTTTATGTAGGTTTTCTTGATTTTTCTCTTAAATTTTGCTGATTAGTTTTTATTTAAGTACAAGAAAGTATTTAGGAAATTCAGTATTTTAGGAAATAAAATAATAAATTCCTTAAAATAATAAAATAGCACACATGACGCGCTTTCGCGCCTGCGCACGTCTCATTTAACGGTTTTATTCCACGCACTTTTTTCCACAGATTTATTCCACGCACTTTTTCCACTTACGGTTTTACTATCACATTTTTTTCATTTCGGTCCCGCAGCGAAATCCCTATCCCCTCCAAGCCTGCCGTAAGGAACTTCGTTCCAAAAACCTAAATTTAATATATAAATTCGACATGTTCTCAATTTAAAAGTTATGTTAAAAACATGTTGCTTGACGTCATCATAGAGAAGTATGCTTACAGTCTGATGCTACTACAGTTTTTGGTACGTATGTATTGGGCAGTACATATACTCGATTTTTATTTAAGAAAAAATAATGGAACGCAATCTATCGCTAACAAGCATGCATGATCAGTTACTGATAAAGCTGCTTACAATTATATCTATAGTTTCATTGCTTTTGAACACGCTTTAACTTGTTTCAAACAATATTCTTTGACTAAGTTAAATTGCTGTCATGAGTTTTAAACGTACCTACGACAAATTAATTTAAAAAAATACTATTATTTGGTATTTCGACCAAAATCGTAGTCGCGTAATTTGGTCGATGTACCCAACGACCAACGACCAACAAATACATAGACATTAAGACCAACTTTAACACAGACGTAATACACACATAATTATTGCAAGATGTTGAAATATTGGGATCGGTGTAGATATGCACCGTTTTCATATTATTATACTGATTTAAAGAAGTGATGCTTTAGCATATAAATGTAGAGATGTTTTTATGTTAAATTTGAAATTAAAATTACGCCGTAAAAAGATATTTTCTTTTTTTAGCTTATTTGTTGATATAACAATTTTTTACAATTTTAATTTTCGTTCAAAAAACTTTTTCCAACGACCATCGGTCGAATATTCATTTCTACCAAAGATTTCAAAATCATGTCTACTTATTTCTAGATCAAACCTGATTAAGATTAAGGAGTAGATAGAGAGAAAAAAATAGTTCTGGTCGGTAATAGAGAGACAAAGTGGCTTCTTAAATCTACCGTATGAAACAAAAACGGTCAGGTACACTATTTATAACTTAAAAATAGCTGAACCAATTTCTATAATGTTTCATTTTCGGATTACCGTTAAGATGTTTAGAAAGAACCATGAATAATCTTTTTCATACATCGCGCGTGAAGTCTAATCGACTAAAGATGCAGGTGAAACTGCGCGGAACTACTAGTATAACATTGAACGTAGCGGCATAGGCGTAGCGGAGGGTATACTGACAGTGGTGCGGCGGGTCCGGCTCGTCCGTGTCCGTGTCGTCGATGTGCGCCAGCGCAGGCGCCGACAGCCGCAGCGCCGCGCCCCCGCCCCCCTCCGACCCCGCCGCGCCGCCCCCCAGGGGGGACGCCGACCCGAGGGACATTCCTGCGCTCTTCACGATCTGACCGACGATAATGTAATATTATTAACATAACTGTAAAACTACAGCCCTATATAACGAAAGCGTTAATTTAATATTTCATGGAAAAAAGAAAGAAGTAAGAAAAATATAATCCTGTAAGGGTCGTAAAGTGAACGTACCCCGTTGGTGGTGGCGTGCGTGAGGAGCGGCGAGAGCCTCTCGGCGTCGCTGTCGGGCTCGGGCGCGGCGCGCGCCTCGTCGTCGGAGCCCGACGCCTCCTGCGCGCCCTCCACCTCGCCGCCGTACTCCAGGCTCAGGGACGACTGAGCGACAAACGACACCGATAATATTTTGCTGCCCACTAGCCCACTGCTGGACGTAGGGTTTGTTTCAAGACAATGAGATACTCAAGAGGTCGATCTGATGCCGACCCACCGCCCCACCACAAACCCGATTCCACACGTTAAAAAAAGGGTTCGTTTCAAGTGTTTTTTCCCTTTGCAATGATGTTGTCTACGATAGTTTCCTCCCTTAGTCGCCTCCTACGACACCCGTAGGATGAATATGAGTGATGACATTCCGTATCCATAATCCGTCACCAAACGGATACGTGCGTACGTGACGCTTTAGTGACCATTTACTATTATTTACTAATCATCATCATCATCATCAGCCGGAAGACGTCCACTGTTGAACATAGGCCTCCCCCCTAGAACGCCACGCTGTACGACTAGACACCAACTGCATCCATCGGCTCCCTCTACTAATATTTTCCAAAATTCCTTTTCAAATAACGACAAAGTAGCGTATATCCATGTTTCTACACGTACGGGCCGAGCAGAACAGAGTGACCAGAAGAGTCAGAGTGAACAGAAGGCTGGTGTTAAACAATTATATATTGCGGTAACTCAAACCTAACTCCCTTGAAAATGTGGGAAGCGGGCTCCACGGTTAGCAAACGCCCTTATGACTCTTGAATTACAAGTATCCGAGTGGTGACGGTAGACACTTACCATCAGTCGAACAAACTGGTCGCTACTCATTTATCTTCCTATTCGACGATAAATAAATCAAATCTTTACATAATATAAACCAAGTCTCTTCAAGCGTCTTTCTGTATGTATATCCGATAACTTCTGATGCACATACAGCCAACACACACATTGGACAATTATTTAATAAAATATTGAAATACAGTACCTTGGACATTTTATCCCCATTGACACTCTTATGGTTGTAGAGCAGGGGGCTGTGCGCGGCGACAGCTTTCTCTTCGGCGCGCTTGGCTTCCTCCTCGCGAGCCAACAGGACCGACATACGGAACTGTAGACAATTACAATATTATATTCGTCAACTACAGTCCATTCGCGTTAAGAAAACAGTGACGAGATCCAAGAATCTAGTCAGAGTCATTTGTAGTATATTTGTCACACAACGGTCTGAACCCAAACTAGACGGAGTTTTACCTTGTATGGTAATTAAACTGCTGACAAACATACTCATTTAGAATACATTCAAATTTATCCCAAACACAGGACAAATGACCGTGCTCATCATACATCTTTTTATCCTAGGTGGGAATCGAACCCAAGACCGCTAACTTAGCACTCAGGATCCCTAACCAGGCAGGACACTCAATAAAGTAAAATAGAATTAGGTGGTCATACTTCAGGGGTCACAGTTTGCGTCGCAGATCGGTCCCGCATACTCTTCACATCATCCTTGGAGCCACTCTTAGCCTTCCTACTGCCACTGCTTCCCAAGCTCGTGGATGAACTACGCTCCAAATTACAACGGTTCAGGATTTCTGCTGCCTGGTCACGAACAAAAACAGTATTAAAATAATTTTCAAGTTGCAAAATAACATCTTGTGGAAAACATGGTGTCGATAATAATCCTAATACTTAAAAACCGAAGCGACAATATGGAATTAGTTCATTTTTAAAAATACCCACCAGTTGTCACACAAAGTAATGTCTAATTCATTCTTCCTACTCAGTTCAAGAATTAGGTACTTACCTGTGAAGCAGTGTCAGTGTCTGGACTGGCGATGGCGGGGACAGGACGCACCGGCATCAAAGACCTCGCAGGGTGAGGGCCGTTCAGAGCTTCAAGCAAAGACACTGGCTCATAGCCCGCTGGAATATTCTCTGTGCTGCCCTGTATTTAAAAAATGTCATCAATTTTTTTTTACTACCGTCTAATTTCAAAAATTATGTATAAAATTTATTTTTTTTTACTCTTTTATACCTGGAGTTGCTTTTAAAAAGGAGATGGTATTAGGATTTTGCAGTCTCGACACCCAATAGGTTTGATAAATAGTTGAACGCTGCCGTGTCTTGGAATCCTCTTATAAAAAAGGTTTTTATATTTAAAAGAAACTCTACAAAAAGAAGATTGCATTTTTGCTGCTTTAAATAAGTGTATATTGAGTGTAGTTTAACTTTTAGAGAAAACGTTAAGAAAAGATAGCATCGACACTTTAACGGTGAAATCGGATGTATTTCATTTTTAATCCTTGTTTATGGTACGGTCGGTTTTGAGCCATAGAGACACGTAGCTACGAGTATGTAGCCAAAAGTGTAGTTCTTCAGTTCTGTGCCTATAAACTGCCTCGGTGGCGGAGAGGTAGTGAATGCGACTGCTGTGCTTAAGTCTCGGATTCCATTCCCGGGCCGGACCAAATGTAATATGTATGTATTTACAAAAAAAGTATATAAGCATTCTATCAGTCGGTCTAGTTATCATAGCACAAGCTCTGCTTAGTTTGAAACTAGATGGCGTTGTGTGTCAAATGTCCGAAATATTTATTATTATTATTAATTTTAGTCAGTCAACTGTTACTATTTGTAATATCAAAATACCAGGTCATCGCATTCATTTCAAAGTGGATTTTTTGGCGTCTCTCTCAACTGCTGTCAATTATCTCTCTTTATCTACTGTCGCTGGCGGTCTACACGGGCCATTGTTGTTAATCCTATCGTACAAGATGTATGTATTTAGGATTTTCACCTCATTTTGGCCAAAAACCTCAAAAATTTAAATCCCGGCAAATTTCTAACATGAAACTACCACATAGCAACGTGTCTAAATTGCGTTACAATGATATCCAGTACTTGAATGTGTGTACCCTGGCGGTGACGAGACTAGGTAGGCAATGCAACCATTCTTGTGTCAAGGTCATACTTCTAGAGTAGGCCGCCAAGAGTAGAAATGCATACATGCATTGTGCAGAAATGATTCAACCTCCAAACTGGCCAAAACTTAAATAATGATGTTAAACTATTAATAATTCAATAATTAACTTAAAAAACCAATCTGTATTGTTCATTTTTTGATTCTCCACCGTTAGGGGTGTTATTTGTTTTTCAAATTTAGATAGGATGAACTGTGTCCGAACTAACCTCTCAAAAAACCAAAAAGGTTTTTCAAAATAACTCCTCAATTTAAATAAAAATATTTCATAAATAAAAAAGATACAACTGAACGGCGAGTCGCCCCTTTTTAAATTAGTTTAAAACTGATAGTTTGTCATGAACACTTATTCATTATACATCGTGCACTTTAGGTGGATAGGTGGACTTAATATCAAACACATTCTCTACCAATCAAACTTTGGGTGATACAGAGACAATAGGGTGCGTTCCAGGTGATATTGGTTTGGAATATATCAAGTATATATATATAAACTTATTATACAGTAAAATTAATAGACATAAGACATACATACATATACTTAAGTAGATATAAATCTATACCTAGTCTTGCCATAAATATTGTAATAAAGAAAAAAGAAAATTGTTAACTGCAAATAACATTTATTACTTTTACAGTGTGTCAGTTTAATACATAAATATAAAACAATTAAAAATATAAAAAGCTTATTCGAAGTGGTCTCCATTGGCTGCAATACAGTCCTTTAAACGATGAGGCCAGTTATCAATAGAAGCACGCACTCTTTCCATGGGAAAATTCTTCACTGCCAATCGTATAGATTGTTTTAGGGACTCCAAATTATCATGGCGTTTAGAGCAAGCTGTACTCTCTAAAACTGACCACAAATCATAATCCAGCGGATTAAGATCGGGACTAGACGACGGCCAGTCTTCAGCTCTGATGAAGTCCGAAACGTTCGATTCCAACCAAGACTGCGTGGACCGAGCTTTATGACCCGGC
The DNA here is from genome assembly GCA_949316085.1 of Hypercompe scribonia. Taxonomy (NCBI): domain Eukaryota; kingdom Metazoa; phylum Arthropoda; class Insecta; order Lepidoptera; family Erebidae; genus Hypercompe; species Hypercompe scribonia. The sequence goes on along the minus strand of OX438972.1, from coordinate 3,030,035 downwards.
GCCGAGTCTTGCTGGAAGGACCATACTTGGTTATTGAACATGGTGATGTTAAGGGGCTTAACTACCTTCTCAAGAATGGTATCTTGATACACTTGTGCCGATGTTTTGATACCTTTTTCACAAAAATATGGCTCAGTCACTCCTTCATAGCTAACACCCCACCAAACCATCACTGAAGTCGGATAATGTCCACGTTGCACTCTGTCGACTAATTGGGAAGCTTCCTTAGAGCTTTGAGCATAAATACGGTCATTTTGTTTGTTAAAATGTTGCTCAATTGTAAAAATTTTCTCATCCGTAAACAAAATTTTTCTGTGACCTCCCTTTGCGTACCGCTTCAGTAGTTGTTTCGATTTTACCACCCTATTCTTCTTTAAATTATCAGTTAAGAAATGGCCAGTGCGTCTCTTATAGGCTGCAAGTCCTAAGTCATCTTTTAAAATACGCGACATGGTTCTAGGTGCTATCTTCATTTCCCGAGATAAAATCTTTTGCTTTCGGACAGGATTTCTTCGAATTCTTTCCCTTACTGCTTTGACCACCTTTTTCGTACGAACACTACGTGGACGGCCAGATCTTTTTCTGTCACAAACAGAGGAGGTCTCATTGTACCTATTAATAGCCCGGTACACAAACATTTTACTAATACCAAGTGTATGGAGAGTTTTAAAAATTGCATTTGGCTCCATACCTACTTTGTGTAATGCTATCACAGCGATTCGGTTCTCTTTATCACCCCACACCATTTTAATATCGCAAAATATTTTACAATGTATTGGCGCCAAAATGAGAAAACACAATGAACAATCGTATAAAAATGACAGATTCGAAATTCAAATGTAATATTTTTTTATAATTAAGTGTAACAGTATTTATGGCCAGACTAAGTATAAATACATACATACACAAATAAATGCCATTAACTATTATAAGATGACAATCATGTATTGGTTGATTTTGACAGTTGACAACTGACACTTGTTAAATTTATTAATTTAATTGCCTCAGTGGCGCAGCGGTAGTGAATGTGACTGCTGTGCTTGAGGTCTCTTGTTCGATTCCCGGGTCAGACCAAATGTTTGTATGATCTGCAAATATTTATTTCGAAGTTTGAGTATTTTCTATGTATAATATGTATGATTGTATGTATTTACAAAAAAGTATATATGTATTCTATCAGTCAGTCTAGTTATCATAGCACAAGCTCTGCTTGGTTTGAAACTAGATGGCGTTGCGTGTCACATGTCCGAAATATTTATTTATTTATTTATTATACTTAGAAAGTATTTTTAGTTAAATGTTTTCTTTTTTTAAATAGTTTAAGGGGTTAATTAGAAAAAAAAATTATCAGTGTTCGTTTTGAATCGTTTCTACACAAAACAGTTCAATTTGGCTTACATTTCTAATGGTACATGGTACCGTTGGTCGCTCAGAGCTAGGCTGCCACCAGGGCAACGAGGGATCTCTTTTAGTCGATTTAGTCGGAGTCTAAGAAGAAATAACATTATTAAATGGTAAAATGTTTCTCTTCTAACTGTTTGGAATGTCTTGCATCGTTTAGAGTGTTCATAGGCTAGGCAATACTTACTTATATGGTAAACTGACATGTATGGCCCTTGAGGGCCTAGTGCGAGTTTATTCACAACAGTTCGATTGTCACGGTGACCGCGTTCGGTGTTGTGATTGGCCCGCGCTGAAATCTACACCAATCACAACGCTAAACGCGCTCGATGCCGGAGAGGGAGAGCGGGGAGTTATCAAAACGAGAATGAAGTTGGAGTTGAACTCTCAGTTCCCTGTTGCCAGCAATTCTTTGCCCTACTCTATTTTTCCTGTAATTAAATACTATAAATAATAATATCGATTAGTAGTATAATATACACTTACATCCGTCGTAGAAGTCGGTGCGGTGGTGGCTCCGTCAGCCTTCCTCTGCAAGGCCCTGATCTGCAGCAGGGCTCGGAAGGGCGCCCGGCATATGGGACAGTTGTTGGCCTGGTAGCGCAGCGAGTCCGCGCACGAGTTACACAGACACAGGTGCCGGCACGGCAGGATCAGCGTGTCTCGGACGTCGCACATGCAGATCACGCATTCTGAACCACCATCTTCGGTTTCCTCGTCAGAACTTGGCTGTGGGAATAGTACTACTGTACTGTACAGTGCCTTACTACGTACGATATCAAAATTTGTCGTCGGAAGAGCATGGCAAAAAGCATGTCAAAAATGAACAGTTGTCGCCGATCTGCATATCTATGTATTAATACGTGAAGTAAAAACTTTGTACCCCTTTATACGAAAATTGCGCGGACGGAGGAGTATGAAATTTAGCACACTTATAGTTTATATATAGGAGAAGTGTAGAATGCTAATATTTTTCAGTAATAATGCTTATAAAGTACATTAAATCCATAAATAAATTATTACACACACTACCATGCATTTGACACCCACAAACAAATATTTGTTACACGCATACATACACTGTGGTCAAATTGTTTCTTTTGTTTATCATTTTGTCTATAAACATTGAGTACTGCCATAGACATAGATTACTGTTTAATATGTTTACTGTGGTCTTACTGAATGTCGAACAGCAAAATTTTACTTGCCCCATTTAATATAAAAATACCACGCGAAATACCGCTCGCGTATACAAATTTATGTAGTGTTAGTTGTGTTTTATTATGGTCGAATTTCGACCAATAGGCGACCACTAGTTCTAAATAAATGTATGTTAAGTCTACCACGAAATTAATAGGGTGGGGTTTGTTTTTAAAAGAAATAACACATCAACTTCATACACATTTTGACAAGGGTACGGTAATAGTAATATGGAAACATTTGAACAAGATTCTGTTCTGAATTCATAGTCCAAAAATATCAGACAGAAGCGAAGTCGAAGACAACAGCTAGTACAGAAAAAATCTAAACGATAGACATTACCTTAGTGTCCAGGTTTTTGTTCTCTATACCATATATCTCTTGCAGCAGGTAACAGAGTCCGTCAACGAACAGCTTCTGCTTGAGCGCCTTCAACACGTACGTGCCGTCCGAGTGTCTCTCCACCACTGCTATAGTGGTGTGCGATTGGCGTATTTCTAGAGAAACATACGATCTTTATTTAGTTTTATCATTAAATAGATGGAAGATAAATTAACACTTTTCCAATATATATTCATCATCATCATCACATCATCGGCCTTTAACAGTCCACTGCTGGATATAGGAAGGCTTCCTCTCCTTAGGAAGGAGGTTTTGACCTATTACGCCACGCTGGCCACACGGGTTGGTAGGAGTCCGCTCGAAGAGGTACGCGTGTGACGTGAGACCGCTCAATCAGATACGATGACTCGTTCATGCAAGCCTCCACGTGCTCGCTTTGCGCCCTGTAGGCTTTTCAGCCAGTTATTGTCGAGTGGGTGGGGCGGCAGCACTGGAGCCTTGGCTTCCGACTGCCGCAGGTCCTTTTCTAGTACGGTTGCTTCGGGAAGTATCTGCACTAGGTCGCTAAGAGGTAATTTAGTCCCTCCTGTCACCACTGCGACTACGGTGAGGACTCGGCTCACCACACGCTAGCGGTTTGTTTTACCTGGGTGGCGCAGCGTAGGGCCTTCACTGTAGTTATTGGCGGAGATCCCTCGCTACCCGTTATCGTATGCTCCATAATCGATAGCAACAGCTGTTTTTCAGCAAATCCTTCTGCAAAACCGTCATTTCGGGAAGGATGCGGCGGAGAGAGCCCGGGAAGAGGGTCTGCACTCAGACCAAAGTCGCCGCCGCCGAACCGGGTGGCATAGACGCCCTATGCCTCCCTAAGTTTAGCCGCGGGTGAACGAAACGGGTTTTCACTTCCATCCGCTACAGTGGCCAGCAACGAGGAGGTAAGGTCCGATTCCGATACACCACTCCGCCGTAAACCCCAGTGGGGTGACGGCCCATGGGGGTTTCCACATGTTAAAAAAAAAGGGTTTGCATCAAATTGTCATTCTATGTACTATGTTTTAATTCCATACCTTCTTGTCCCTCATCAACGACGCAATATATAGCTATCGGTATAATTTCTCTGTCCGCATTGTACACCAGGTCTTCGTCTAGGTACTTGGAGGGGTCAAACACGTGGGATATCTGACAGAACTGTTGGTTAGCACCTTTCTTGTAGTGGTATGTTTGAGAATTCATCGTTGGATCTCGTGGGTAGTAGCTAAAAGGAAAATAATTGGTACTTATTTTCAATTAAGGATAATAATCCTCTCTGGGGCAATTTTGCAACCAGTTGTGAACAAGGATGTTCGGTTGTTCCTAAGCAAATGCACAGTTGGCCTAGTGGTTTAAGCGGTCGCCACGCCGCTCTCTACTTCGCCGAGTGTTGTGGGTTCAAACCTAACATGGGATAATACTTTGTGTGATCCACAAATTGTTAATCTGAGTCTGGGTGTTCTTTGTGTTCTTTTCTTGTATGTTTGTAAAGTCCCTCGAGACACAGGATTTACTCACAGTGCGGCCGTGGTCTTTTAAAAAAAAAAACTGTGTGTCATGTTAAGGAAAACATAACAAGAAACATGTAAAAGAAAAGTAATCTCCTATTGCACCTAGTTTTTTTGTTTATTTTTTTTAAAAAGACAACGTCCGCACTATGAGTGAGGTGCGACTGCTGTGCTTGAGGTCTCGGGTTCAATTCCCGGGTCTGATCAAATGTTTGTATGATCTGCAAATATTTGCTTTAGAGTTTGGGTGTTTTCTGTATATGATATGTATGTATTAGTATTCTATCAGTGTCTAGTTATCATAGCACAAACTCTGCTTAGTTTGAAACTAGATGGCATTGTGTGTTACGTTCTCAGTAATATGTTAGATTTTAAAATAATCATAGAAAGAATGGCTTCGGTTAGCCTTTTAGGTTTAGTGTATGTAGACTTTTGATCAATTTCAACTATTATACCAAAATACTAGAAACACTAAAGTTATTAACAAGCTCACACTTACACAACTCCAGTAGGAGTGACCTCTTCAGTGCAGAAGTAGAACACAGTGATGGCACACCTTGCATCACAGTCAAAAGTAAACTCAATGTTATAGTACGTCCCCTTGCCATTGCCATCTACATTTTTAATAATCCCATCTCCAATTTTATTGTCCGCCAGTTTGCCAACTGGTTCAGGACAACGGACAAATCGTAGGGACTCTTTACGTATGTTCACTAGACTCTTCAGTGTTTTTGTTGGCTCATTTGATTGTGGTGGTGGATAAGGGAACTGTAACATATATAATTAAGCAGTGTTAGCATACTACTATGTACTCGTACGTCAACTTTAGAGTGATGTAGTAATCTTGTGAGGTAGGCACACTACACGACATTACATACATAAGTTTATGTACATACATACACATACACACACACGCAATCATGCTCCCCACACACACATAAATAAACACGCACACATGCACGCAAGCACCCATTTTCTTGTTGTAAATTGTATTCGATACATTTAAAATGATGTTGAAACGATTAAGGGACATCCTGAATCCAACCGGATGCGCACTTAAGAGTGGAACTGCTTGAATGAAGAATGAACAGTTCACGAAGTCAGTATTAAGGGAGGGACATACGAGAAGCAGATTGTTTCTGAGCAAAGTAGGGGTGATTGGGGGAGGTGAGAAATGAAAACAAAGAGGGCAGAGCTCGCTGATTGCGCCGCAGCAACCAATTTTGTTGGTAACGTAAAGCAGACATGGTGATACTTGTGAAGATTAAAAATTAACCGAATGCAGTTATTAAGAAGGCGATCGAGCTCGTTAAGGAGGTCTGCATTCATGTCAAAATTTCATAAATCACCATAGTCGATTGGACGAATGATTAAGGACAACATGAAAATAGTTTTTGTTTTTGGAGGCAGGCAATTTATAGAGCGATATAATATTCGCAGGTTTAATAAATTTAATATGCCGTTTTGCCAGGGTTTTGTTGTGAGGTATTGGAAAGTCAGCAAGGTCTGTATTGCTATAAGAAGCCTTCAGTATTATTTATTTATTTATCTCTAGGTATAAATTTGAAAATAGAGCGGTATAAATATGGTTATATCAATATTATGTTTATACGACTACGAATTTTTTAAACGGGGTGTGAAAAAGCATCTCACTAGGCCGCCATAGTGTGGGTCGCCATACTAAATTGTCTACATTCGCAATGAGTATGGTGACTACCACTCTTGGATTCTTCCATCAGGCAGACTAGAAGTAAAATAAAAATATATATCTTTGGATCATTGTAGTTAGTTGAATAATATAGAGGCGATGTGACCGTTGCAAACGACCTGCAAGGTGACTGCCCTATGCGGCTGGGGGTATCATCTAAGGCGGGGCGCTGTTCATCCTCTTACTGTGTAGAATAGCAAGAGTTGCGATAGTGTCTTGCCCAAGGAGTTACTCTGGTCACTCTGGGATATACCTCAGTCATGGGGTACGACAGGTAGGACTCCAGAAGCCGCTGATGCGTTCTTGGAGGTCCTCCCGACTGCCGAGGTAGTTCTCCGCGGGGTTTAGTGGGAGTCCCACGCTCGCCCTTCGTCTCCCTACGGAGGTGATGCGAAAAGCATTTCCCGCGTGAAAAATAAAAAGGTATAATACTTACAGGTGTAGGTCTACTGCCAAGAAAGTTCAAATCTGCATTTTCTCCAAATAGATATGCCTCAGGCTGTGGTGTGTCAAACCTCTCTCCACCCATGATAAAGTGACTTCCAAAGTAGTTCCCTGCTTTACCAATCACAACATAAAATATATTTTTAACGGCTATTAAAGTATGTATAGTGTTAATTCTTTATGAGTGTGAAACTAAACAGCGCCGTAAGATTTATAACTAGGAATCCACCGGTCAATGAATCCTTACATAGTGTGGGCCAAGAATTCGTTAACATTTGAATCTAACATCCCGCGCAAACATGTTACGGCATTTCTTGGGACCGATGCTACTGGAATTTGCTAGCTACAACCGTAACACATGATTTCAACAAGATGGAGCCATTTGTCACACATCCAATGTGTCCCTGCCGGTGGTCAAAGACATGATTCTGGAAAAGCTGATTTCTAGACGAGGCGACATTCCATGGTCACCCAAAAGTCCAGATCTATCCTCAGCAGACTTCTTTTTACGGGATTATTTGAAAAATCATGTCTACATCAATAAACCAAATACAATACGTCAAGTAAAAAAAAAAAAATCAGCGAAGAGATGTCGGCGATATCGCAGTCTCTTTGCTGACGAGTATTCGAAAATTTTGGTGCTCGCTTAGAAGAGTGCAAACGTCGAAACACTGGTCATTTAGATAATGTATTTTTTTAAATAATAGATTTCAACTGTTAATAAACTTTTTATAATTAATCAAATGGATTTTTTATACATTTTTTGGATTATTAACTAATTCTTGGTTTACCCTATACAAAAAATTTGTAAAATGTTTTTAATAATATATAAAAAAATTATAAGTATATCTTAATTATTTAAAAAGTTTTCTTTGATTTTCATTAATTTAAAGTTATGTTAGCTTGAAAAGTAGGTGCTTATGTGAAAAAGAAGCAGATAAAATGATCCAAATCGTCAAGACAACAAATCGCATACTTGCTTTTTACCGTGACCTTTAAAATAAAAAATCTAAATAAATAAATATATATCTCTTTTTTTCATGTAACTGCTAAAAATATCTGCATTAGACTGTTGTCTACTCCTGCAGATGCCGCTTTTGGACATTTCAAAAGAGTATTTATTGACTGCATGGACGGCCTAGAGATTTAAGCGGTCACCACGCCGCTCTCCACTACGTTAAGTGTTGTGGGTTCAAATCCCACATGAGACAATATTTTGTGTGATCCACAAATTGTTGTTCTCGGTTTAGGTGTTCTTTGTGTTCGTTTCTTATATGTTTGTAAACTCCCTCGTGCCACAGAATCAATTCCTAGTGCAAACGTTGTCTTTTTTAAAAAAAAAAGTATACCTACAAATTCAAACATGGTTCGAAAGAGAAATATCACCAGGCGGATGGGGTTAGAAATATGACTGGGAATACAGATACTGCAAAATATAATGCAGCTACCAGCTCCAGAATCCTTATTAAAACAGGATGTAGTCTCTTGTGAGTGCAGGAAAAGTGGATTAAATTACATGGCAGCCTGCGTGGCATGTAGTGGTAACAGCTGTACTAATCCTTTAATCTTTTACCTATAATCCACATTAATGAAATGATGGCAACGGTAGTAATGAACAATAATATTATAATGTATACATAGTTTAATTTTTTTTTTGTTGTAATTCATTATTTTTTGCGAAATATGAACAAATTAAAAATTATAATTCAAATATTTATTGTTTAATATGTTTAATACGTATATTTCACAAGTGTAAGAATATTTATTGTGTATATCAACTATACTTAACTAGAATATTGTCTTCTAGATACTACCAATTCAATGATTTAGTTGTGTTGTCAAACTTCTATATAAATTGTTTGTATACCTACCTAAACAAAATTTTGTCATGTTTAATCTTTACATACCTAGATAGGTATAAATATTTTATATAATTTGTAATCAGAATACAAATTTAATTTGCAATCCTAATTAATTGAGAATGGATGTTTTTGCAACAATACCCTTACTCAAACAATCAAAAGGTCGTCCTTACCCGATCTGGGTGGATATTTGTAAGCATGATTAGAGACAACGTCAGCTTCCTCAACACCAGCATTCTGCCTGCTTGTTAGAGCTCCCATCTTAAAATATTAATGTCCTGGTTTACTTATTATGTGGTGGTAACTTATTAACACAAAAAGCATCTACTTCTACTGCTATTGTTTTCATGTAGAAGACATTTCAATTTTAACAATTTGACATCATCTCAATATTTTGACAACTTGTCAATTTTTTTTTTTGAATTGGACTTCTTGCTATTAAGTTTATTTTCAACTTGTTACTTTCACACGCATCGTATTATTTTAGTAGTTTTATCATTGGATGTTCTTATAATGAAAATGAGGTTCTGTTTCAAATTTAACTATTTTCAATAAAAACTGTAAACTGAGGTCTTTCTTAATATCATGATAAAAAAAGCCATTGCTTATTGAAGGCGAGTGTTAGTTTACACTTACGAAAGAGAACTTGTTCGATTTCAGGTAATTAAAAAGAAGTAAGTTTTGCTATTAAACAACTTACAGTTATTTTTAATTATAGTTTGGAAAATTTGATTTACTTAAATTATTGAGATCAAGTGATTAAACTATATATTTAACTTACTTTTTATCTGAATATTTCTAATATATTAACTCTAAAACTAACAATTGAATGGAAGAATATTGGAAGAAAATTTAGAATATGATTTAAGAAAATGTATTAACAAAAAAGAGAAAAACGAGAACTATCATTTAATTATACATATATTTTTACGTGACTAATTTCAATAGTATATTACATTAATTGTACATAATTTATTTAATAATTACTACCTTTTACCTGTGGCTTCGCACGCATATTTGTCGTTTGTAGCGTGATTTATAAGCTAATATAATTTTTTCTTTGTCCATCTATTGAAATAAAAACAAACACTAAATGTTAAGTGAAGTTTATCATAACATGAAAAAAATGCATCTAAATTGGTGAAGCCAATTTTGAGTTTAACAAGCACAAACATACAGAAAGACAAATATTGTAAAAATTGTTGTTTTGAGTTATGTGACTTACGTAAATAAAAAACTGGTTTTGTTTCAAAGTTATAAATGTACAGGCATCCACTTCTTTCAATTTTATTATGTATATAGAATAGATAATATGGTAATGATGAAGAATTTGTTATTTAACAAAGACTTCTTTTGCATAGTTTGATTAATAATAGTAAATTATTTTTTTTATAATGGTCACACAGAACTTCAAACGTCAACGTCAGTTTAACCTAAATTTCCCCTTGTCTTTTCGTTGTGGTGTCACCTTGTGAAGGTGCTTATGATTTCTTTATATTTAAATCTGCTTTAATCGTAAAAAATATCATTCGTTTCTGTATATTATTGCAAACACGTAGTGTATGCTTGTCAATTAATATAAATTTTAATTTATTTCAGGTCACAATGGGACGCCGTCCAGCGAGATGGTAAATAAAACTTTAACCTTAACTTTGTGTTTAATAGATTTTGGACGAAATTTTAACTAGTGCATCATTTATTTTAGTTACCGGTACTGTAAAAACAAACCGTACCCCAAATCACGGTTTTGTCGTGGTGTTCCCGACCCAAAAATCCGTATCTTCGACTTGGGTAAAAAGAAGGCTGCCGTGGATGACTTTCCACTATGCGTGCATCTAGTATCTGACGAATATGAGCAGCTCAGTTCTGAGGCTCTGGAGGCGGGTCGTATTTGCTGCAACAAATACTTGGTAAAGAACTGCGGCAAAGATCAGTTCCACATCCGCATGAGATTGCATCCCTTCCATGTCATCCGCATCAACAAAATGTTATCGTGCGCTGGAGCTGATAGGTAAGAAGTACTTTGTTATTCTATAGATTCTTATTTGCATTTCGTGTATAGGTTATGTTAGAGAACTGGTGTGTTCCTATTAGATTAAGCAGACTGCCTATGTCCTAATGACTGTTATAACAGATTCTTGAGTATAAGAAAGCAAAGTATTCTTCTGAAACATCTATATTTTCGAAGATTTCCATGGATAGCGTTGTTTTAAATTTTCTAGTTTTAATAGAGGTATTGTTATATGCAATAATACTACTGTGGCTTTCATAAGAACCACAAGTCCATTTTGGTAATTATGTAATTCATTGAATGTCTATGTATCAAATTAATATAGTCAAAATCACAAAAATTAACTTGCATCACATCCTTAATCTGTTTTTTGTGTTATTGGTTTCAACATGTGGGCTTGAAGCATATTGAATTTCAGTTAGAACTACCTGAAGTAAACGTCTTAAAAGTATTTGAGGCTCAGTAATACTTAGAGTTTAATCAATGAGTCCTTATTTTGTAACCATATTTCAATTAGTGTTGTGTATTCATGACTAATTTGCAAAGAGCATGGTGACCAACGCTTTTTGATTCTATTCATGTATTCCATCAGGCAGAGTAGTCTCTTTGTCCAGTAAAAAATAAAGATATTAAGTAGTAACAAATAATTATGAAGGCTTCCTAGTAAATTTTCTCTTTCAGCCTAATTATTTCATCATAAAAGTCAAATATACATGAATTAGTTACAAGTATTTGTTTTAGTATTAAACAAAAGAAAAAGTTCAAATGAGTTAGTGTATAAAAAAGTATGTTTTAACATTAGATATGAGATTTGTCTGAAACTAAAGTAAATTTCTAAATGAAACATTAACAGGAGCCTTCAAGTGGCTCAGATATGCTAAGTTTAGCCTTGAGTCACAATAATAAATATTTTTGGAGTTCAAAATTGTCAGATCATCACAAGTTTAATGTTTTTGTTTTTTATGACTCATATTTGTTGTCATTAGTCATTATTGCACAACATGACCCAATCAATTTTCTCATATGTATTTTGGACAAAAAATAAGCTTATCAATATGGATAAGCTTATTATATTATGTTGTTTTACTAAAGGCCTTTGCACACGAAAGCTGCGCTCGACACATTCAAAATACGCCGTGTGCAAAGGCCCTTATTCTATTGTAAGTTATCTTTATTGTCCCAGCAAGACTATAATGTTTTTTGACTTGATGAATTTTGGCTTGTTAGGTATTGTTAGATTACTGTTAATTATTAGTGACGTTGGGTATACAAAAATTGTCAAAATTGAGAACATTGATGGATTAGAGATTGTACTACACTAACACAGAATTGAATTTTGATTCTTTCTGTTACAATTGACTTGTTAAATATGTAACTGACCCGTGCAGCTTTGTTTGCGTCCTTCATTGATGTTTGGCTTTTATTGGTCGCATTATAATTTGGTAAATGGAATAAATACTAAAAAAGAAAAGTTCAGCTCGAACGAATAGTTCCTGAGATTAGTCTCTGCCAAACCAAAAATTTTCAGTTTTACATTGTCAGTGTAGATCAGAGTAAGAAGACCAATTAAAATTTAATTGTAAAATTCCAGGCTCCAGACTGGAATGCGTGGTGCTTTTGGCAAGCCCCAAGGTACCGTAGCGCGTGTTCGCATCGGACAGCCTATCATGTCCGTGCGCTCTAGCGACCGTTGGAAGGCGCAGGTCATCGAGGCTCTGCGTCGTGCCAAGTTCAAGTTCCCTGGTCGTCAGAAGGTAAGTAAATACAACGTCATCTAGTTTCAAACTAAGCAGAGCTTGTGCTATGATAACTAGACTGACTGATAGAATACTTATATACTTTTTTTTTTTTGTAAATACATACATATTATACATAGTAGTGAACTCTAATTACTCTACACATAGTAGGTAGTTGCTATTTTTTTGGAATAAAAATTCTAATGATAATATTAACCTATGAAATTTGACTGATGAAACAGGCTAATAATAAAACTTAGCAAGCCTAATCTACTATCATTAATTGTCTCAAGATAAAAAAAATGTCTTTAGTATGAGTGTTGTCTATAAATTTTATAGCAACCTCTACATACCAATTGCATCTTGGTTGTTCTTAAGGCACTTGATAACGTAATAAAAACTATTCTGCCGAAATTAAAAATCATCGTATATAAAGACGGCCTATTGGCAGCTGGCGCTGTATAGGAAGGCCTTCGTTCTGCAGTGGACGGCAATAGGCTGAAGTGTATCAGAGAAATATGATTGAATATAATGCCCTTAACTTTTCAGATCTACATCTCCAAGAAGTGGGGATTCACAAAGTACGACCGTGAAGATTTTGAAAAGCTGCGTGAGGATGGCCGTCTTGCTAATGACGGATGCAATGTCAGGTACCGCCCTGAACATGGACCTCTCGACGCCTGGAGGAAATTCCAAAATGAGATCTACAGCGTGTAAATCTTTTTAACATCATAATATACTTTTGAAAAAGAACATTGGCATTTTTAATTCATTTATTATATAAATTTATTTAAATAATGGGTTGTTAGATCTACATGGTTTTGTATTTTTAACTGGTGAAGGAGACATCCTTTTTCTTTTGACACCAATCCCATTAAGATGAGGACTGATCTTTTTGTTTAGTTCTCTATTCAGTTTCTGAGCTTCATGAAAGTCTAAATGCTCCATAAACTTTTCTACGGGTATGCTTTTGCCACATTCAGAGCATGACTGTGTTGGCACGTTACTGTCAACTTTTACTAAAAAGTTAGCAATAGAAGAATTTGATTTGTTTTTATTACTTGAATCTTCAGGTACCTTTTTCTTTTTGGTTTCCCCTGATTTTCGTTTCGCAACAACCGTGGCTTTATTGTGTTTTTCTTGACGAACTTGTTGACGCTCCTCATCTCTTAACTTTAACGCAAGATGGTAATCTGAATGCATTTCAACTTCTAGTATTGATATCGATTTATTACATTCTGGACACTGAAACATATCAACAGGCGTGGGTTCTATTCGAGGAGTCGGACGAACTACTTGGTTTATTTCAGGGCCAGGAATAACTGCTTGTTCGTCTTCATTTATTACTTTTGAACTGTTCAGTAACTGTCTTATACTAGTCACACGATTAACATCTACCGGGTCATCTTCGAATAAAGCCATGCTTTGGTTAATTTCGTTAACAATTGTTGAACCTGAATAATCACTGTCGTTCGTTTCATCTTCACGTTTGACGACGTCACAAAGGGGTGTTATCGGTCGAGTCTTTTCTTCCGAATCAACATTCGTAATATGAGGTTTCTTATTTTGATTTAAGATCTTTGCAAAAAAGGATTCTTGCTCATCTAAAGTAGATTCAACCACACCATGGCTAATTTGAGGCTTGAATGAATCCTTTTTTTGAGGGTTGCCGATTTCTCCCTCGAAAACTTTAGTATCGATAGCTCTAGGTATATCAGGTTCTTTAATACGATCATTTTGAGGCGTAACAAATTGAGATTTTTCAGCAGTTTTGAAGAATTTCTGCATTAAGTACTCTTTACCATTATTTTTTAAATTAACCTTTGGTTTCTCGTCACTTTTGTCCTCGGTTATTTTGTGTTTAGGTTTGTCAATCACATCTTTAGAAGGACCCGCACTAAAGTAGTCTAATATTTTTTTTGTTTTTTTCGTATCTGATATATCTTCGAATTTCCCGACACTTATCCCAAGAAATTTAATGGGAGCTTTTAACGTTCTATTGCTCTCGTTTTCTGAAAACCAACAAGGCCATTAAATATTGTTATATGTAAATGTAACTGAATCCCTATAATAGAATTTCCACCACCAACCTAATGTTTGCATGACCTGCAAACATTTGTTGCGGAGTTTGGATTTTGCTACGTATAAAATGTATGTATTTACAAAAATCTAGCCGTCAATAATGTAAGCTCTGCTTAGTTTGAGGCTAGATGGAGTTATGTCAGGTGTCAAAAAATTTATACAGCATGCATTACCTTTCATTTTCACCCCTTCGGAACTTTCTAGAAGAAGCTCCAAAGCTTTGCTGGCAAATAGTTCGCTACATAGTTCATCATCAGCAACAAAATTATAAGACCGTGAACTGCTGGTGTCTCTTCCGTCTGGCATTTGTGCAGAGAAGCTTACTACCATTTGTTTGGGTGTTCTGTTATTTTCTAAAGCGTCTTGTTCAAGTCTGTCTTCTATCTCATCGCCGAGATCCTTAAACCATTTTCGTAAGCTATCCAGATTGAGAAGAGCAGCTTTGCCTCGGAATTGTTTGCAGCATCCTATACTTTTTGGGTTCAACCTTACTTGCACAGGTTCTAGATCGATGCCGCGTGCTATATTATATAACCATGATCTAAATAAAATAAAACAATTACTACGGTTATTCAATGTCAATATTTACACCTAAAAAATTTGGTGTGAACATCTGTACCTACCCATTTTTATCGTCAAATCGAGATTGAAGTGCCTTCTCAGTAAATTTCTGCAGTTCACACATATTGCTGATTTTAAGAGTTTCGCAAACAGTATATCCAAATTTACCTCCTAAATGTTTAACTTTTTTCAGAGGAAGTGTGCTGAAAACATTTTTTTTGCATTATGTAAGTATTATACTTGTGTACGTACACATTATACATTTATTTTCCTACTTACCTGTACAATACATTGACAGAATGTTTAGGTAAAATTGTCTGTTTATTAGGCTTATTGAAACCACAAACTAGTTTCGCCAATATTTTGTTGTGAGCTATGCCAGCTGAACAGCTATAGCCTGCGAAGTCATTTAAAAATGTATGAGTATATATTTCTGTAAGAGACCGCGTCAAAAACAGAGAAAGATTTTTCTAGTTATCAAATAGTTACCATAGTCCTTGAATTCAGTTCAAAGCATATGGTAATGAGCAAAAAGACAAACCATTGCATTTAAAAATAAATGGTGCAATATTCTATTTGAACATATCCTCTCAGGCACTTGCTATAAGGACTGAAATAATTTTGGTATTCACGTCGGGTAATCTTTTTGATTATCAGACGTTTTGATCCAAATTCGGCGATCGTGATCACGACTGGATCCCATACCTTACAAGTATAATTATTTTAGCGAAAGTTAAGACACTGAAATTTTCTAGGTTAAATATTTTTTTATTAGTGATATTGTATACGTAGGTATATTGTTAATGATAAGCTTAAAGTTGATTGCATTTTTGTTAAGTGATTGCAGTCGCTTATCTCGAGATATCGATTTAGGTGCGATTTAAGGCCCATTATAACTGGAGCATTTGCCGTGTTGATATTGATGCTAGGTGTTATACTTGGTTTAGTTTATGGATGGAAATAATGGTGTTATTTCAGTGTCAGTGCATCTGTTACAGGTTAGATTATATATTAATCATTATGTCGATATAAGCTTAGTCAAGTTAGTTGCCATTAGGTATTTGGGATGATAATTATTACTAAAGTATTTCTTATCGATTAAACTGTGCATGCTGAAGTCGAGAACTTCTGAAGTGACGTAAGAGAACCTGGCTAAATCAAAGCATAGTTTTAGCGAGTTAGGGTCACATGATGTAAAGTATACCCACTAAAACTTTCTTAAGACGAAATACACCCATGACGCCACTGTCAATATAACCGACAGAAACGGTATTTTTGCTAAATGTTATAAACATGTGTGGCCAGTAACTGACAGCTAGAGATCGGTGGAAAAGATAATTTATAGATCGGTGTGGGGGTCACACTGATTATTAATTCTCTGACTATTAAAGAGTTGGTATAATTTTTTTTTAAGTTTTCCTTTCTATTTTCTGTGACGTCTTGTGTAGTCTGCTACCTTAGTCTGGCTATCTAAGGAAAGGTCTATACCCAACTGTAGACTGTTAAAGGCTGTTGATCTGATGTGGTAAAGAGTTAAATGGGCTTCCGAATCTATCAGATTCTACTTACCAGTCTCTTCATATACAGCAGCTCTGATTTCACTAACAATAACAGCTCCTACCAGTAATCTCTTGGCGTGTTCGTAATCAAACTCGATGTTATCTACGCAACGAGTGTGGATGTCAGATAAAAACTCTTCTATACAGTCATAACCGAGTGCAAAAGTGTTGGGTATCATGTTTTTATTGATTGTATTTAAATTTAGGGTGTTTAGTCTTTCTTCCACCTGGAAACATAAAACCGATTTACAAAAGTACTACTATAAAGATGTATATTCGTAATACATGAATGGTTTTGTGATCGATACATTTTTTTTTTGTTTTTTTTTAAGGAATGAGTAGATTTTGGATTTGTATGCCACAAACTATCCAAATTTTTAAATGTTTGATTACCGCACAAAGGTTGTCCGTGAGAGATGACCGTCAGCGATAAAATTAATTGTTACATTTACATAATTTGTAACTCATTTCTTTTGTTGCTATTGATATGTGACAATGAAGATAAAATAAAGAGATTTCACATATTAATAGTCTGACCTTGACCTTGATGAGCTGTGTTGCTACCACTACACATTATTTTGAACTTACTTTTGTGTTTGTGTTGCTGATAGACTTAGTAATAGCATTGATATGCTAAGAAAAAGTTTACAGAAATATCTTTTAACATGTCGTCAAAGACAAATACTGGTGGATAAGTGATTACCTGGTATAATACGATGGAAATGAAAGGAGTGGGTTGGTACTTACAGGAGCAGTGATATCTAAATAAGCTTCATCTATCGAAGCTCTCTCCAAGAGAGGAGTAAATTTCTGCAGTACTCTCGCTACTTCTTTACCTGCTTCTCTAAATCTAAAAAAACATAAAATACATTTATGATAAGATGAAAGGTTGAAAGTACGTAAAATCAGTGAATGATACACTCTGTCTGAGACGAATAAAATTCTTATCAGTGTAACTTAGTAATGGAAAATAATGAGGTATATAAAGCAACAGTTATATGGCATTAATCATTAGCAATTACTCTCCACATCCACTTAAATTCATACTTAAAACTAAATTCAACAACATGAGTACTATGAACCAACCATGCTGGTCAGACGGGTTAGTATAGTTTGTTTTAATTTTTCCCTCTCTTTGCTCTCTTGAGATTAAGGAAGTATATTACACTATTGTTCTGTTTTGTATACTCCTTTAGTCAGCTCTTATGACACCTAAGGGATCATAGTGATGGTCATACTCCAAATAGAGGTGATAGATGGATGGTGCACTCAAACCATCAGAAACCTCTTTATCTTAATTATATTACTACGAGTATATATCAACTGTAAAGTTATTCTTACTTTGATATATCAGCTTTGCCTCTCAGACAAGGTACTGCTTGTAATTCAATATCAGGGCATTTCTCCTTAGCCTCCTTTCCTCTCATGTACCGTGTGACTCCTCTCGCTCGAGCTATATAATTTACTGCTATGATTCTAGGAAAGAAGTTAAGACATGTTACAACCTGTTATGCCTTTAATTGTACAATCTTTATTTTGATTAATCCGTGAAAAGGAACATACCCGCCACCTTGCCAAGGATTATATTGCACAACGGCTATTGGTTTCCCCTTTAGTTCAGGGTTCAGTTTTTCTTCAACTTGGCAATAGAAACAGTCCATGTCAATGAGAACAACAACACGATTATCTTGTTCCATTTTGGTTTAATACTTAGTTTAAATATCAGTATTTACATAATAATTGTCTGTTTAATAACTGTTGTAATTGAAATTACTCATATAAAACAAGTCCCGCCAAAATAAAAACATTCACTTTTGTCTCTCAGCTGTCGCCTGTCTTGCCCCGATTGCAGATGACATTTTTGACAATAATGACTTCTACTCTCTGACAGTTGACAAACCTGTTTTTGTCCCTAAATGGATTCATACCATTTAAAATGCCCAAGCAATATTGAGGATGAAAAATGAGATGATAAATATAACAAAAATGTTATTCATCCACTGCAGTATATAAGTAACCCTAAACAATATCCAAGACATCCCATGTATCGAGAAGCACTGGCTCCATTCGCATTCGAAACTTCTCGATTAAATTTCGATCCTTTAGTCTAAGTTGGCGGTCAAATTAGAACAAAATCATGTTGGTTATCCTCACAGGTGTATTTCTAAGCAGTGTGGGAGATATTTTTATGCTTGAATATTAACTTTAAATATGAATAGATTCAATTTTTGATTTACACGTACAATGATTTCTTGGACATAATATTAACCTTATAGATGGCCGTCTGGTTCCAAACTAGGTAGATTCTTTACCAAATTAAACAGACTGCTAATAGAAGATAAATTAACCCCAGACACAACAAACGATCGTACTTAACACAATTATTTGTCCTGGGTGAGAATTGAAACCATGACCTTTGGCTTAATAAGCGAGGACCATTTACTACTAAGCCAACAGGCCCGTTAAATATTAAAAAGTAAGATGGATGGACGACAACACCAAGTGTTGCCTTTTACATCCTATTTTAAAGAGTACCTATACCTTATTTACTTTATAGATAGTAGAGCCATGCTGATTTCAGCACGAGTGGGCCGGCTCGACCGGGGCAGTACTATCCAGCGCCAGCATCCGTGTTCTCGTGTTTCGTTGGTGAGTGTGAGACCGGAGGCCCATTGATGCAGGGATGACAGTTATCGACTGACTACGATGATGTTACGATATTATATACGATACGATGTTACTGATGTTACGATGACTGTCATGCCTTTTTCACAAGGCCGCCATATTGTGGATCACCATACTGCATTTTCTACATTTGCAATAAGTATGGTGACCTTAACTCTTGGATTCTGTTCATGCTTTCCATCAGGCAGAGTAGAGTCACTTTGGCAGGCTCTCAACATAAAGTACCAGTTGCAAATTAAGATTGATTGGTTGACAGAAGCTTTCCTACTGCATTTTATTTAATGATGTAAATAAAACAGTTTACGTTAGCATAATTTATTTAC
The DNA here is from genome assembly GCA_949316085.1 of Hypercompe scribonia. Taxonomy (NCBI): domain Eukaryota; kingdom Metazoa; phylum Arthropoda; class Insecta; order Lepidoptera; family Erebidae; genus Hypercompe; species Hypercompe scribonia. The sequence goes on along the minus strand of OX438972.1, from coordinate 3,010,580 downwards.
TAAATTAAAAACCTTGGCCGTAAGTTTTATTCCATTTAATATACTGCCCCAAGTCGTCTTGTGATACGCTAGGCTTCACTCTTTGTAGGGCGTTGACAAAATCTTGAACATTCACAGGGCGTACCTGAAAAAAATATAATATTTAGTGTTCTACCTATAAGTAAGAAATTGGTTGTACAAAATCAACTAATTTATAACAAAGGAGACAGAATTATCGAACGAATAAACCTGTACGGTTTTGAAAGATGGCCCATTAAGAGAACGGGTGAGAGACGCCTGAAGTAGCGTCACTAGATGAAAAGTTAAGAAGTACAGTAGAAGTTCCTTATTCGCGGGGTATGCGTTCCGTAAATATGCCGCGAATACAGAAACCGTGAATATGGAATGTTAATTTGTATGGGGTTATAGGGGATACGTGCCTAGATGACGAAATAAAAAAGCAAATTGTAGATAAAAAAATGTTTAATTGAACTTTCTGATCATACAGGTTGATTAATTACATATTATCATCAGGTTTAGGCAATGGTTTAAAGAATTTAGTAATTTTTTCTTGTTTGGCATTTTTTAAAAGCTCCTTCAACTCAGACTGATATTCAGCAGTGGCATTAGCAATTTGCTTGTTAAAAATAAGGCTTCGTTCCATAGATGGATCAATTTTCATAAAGAAATCACAAAGCTCATTTGCCATTCTTAAACCTTCACTAAGATTTTTCAAATTAAATGTTACGTTTTCAGCGCTTGTTGAAGCCTCTTCTTCGATGGGTTGCGAATTTAACATTTCCTCCAAGTCGGTTGCAGTCAAATCTTCATCTTGTGCTTCAAGAAGTTCCTGAACATCACTTGATTCTATCTGATCGAACCCATCTCGTCCTATTTCACTCGCAATTTCGACAATGTTTGCAGTTAAACTTTGAATTTGCACAGGTTCTTCCTTATTTTCCGCTGTCAGAACAGGCCACAGTTTTTTCCAGCATGATTTCAATGTGTATGCCTTCAATTCTTGCAATGATTCTTTTATGTTTACGATGCATTTCGCTATGTCAAATTGCTTCCAGCATTCTATAACATTCATATCAGGATCACATTCCATATTATCCAGTATGATTTTGAAGGTTCGTCTAATGTAGTAAAGCTTAAAGGCCTGGATTATTCTTTGGTCCATAGGTTGAAGCAAAGCCGTCGTATTGGGAGGTAAAAATGTCACTTTTATATTTGGATGCATAGTTTCAAGTTCGCGTGGATGACCTGGTGCATTGTCCAAAACTAGAACTGCTTTAAAGTCTAAATTCTTTGATTTCAAATAAGTTTCAACTTCAGACACAAAACAATTCCGGAACCAGTCACAAAAAATAGCGCTTGTAACCCACGCTTTCTTATTAGCACGCCAAAACACTGGCAGGTCGTCTTTGTTTTGATTTTTTAACGCACGAGGATTTAAAGATCTATAAAGCATGAGTGGTTTAATAACACAATCTCCAGATGCATTAGAACAAAGCAGCAATGTAACTCTATCCTTTGCTGCCTTAAATCCAGGGGCAGACTTTTCGCTTTTAGAAATGAATGTTTTGTTTGGCATTCTTTTCCAAAACAGTGCAGTTTCGTCTGCATTAAATACTTGCTCAGGCTTATACCCTCCATCAGCTATCAGGTTCGCAAATTCGTTTGGATATCTTTCTGCTGCAGCAGTGTCTGCAGATGCAGCTTCTCCAACGATTTTCATGTTATGCAATGATTGTCGCATTTTAAATTTATTGAACCAACCTTCCGATGCTTGAAATCCTCCATCTATACATTCACCACCACCACTACCACCAGGTTCCTTAAAATGTGCGTAAAGACGCTTTGCTTTCTCCCGTACCAATGGACCACTTAGAGGCACCCTTTTTTGATTGCGGTCTTCTATCCATAATGACAACGCCACTTCCATTTTTTCTATTGCTGGATCACGAACGATTTTCGCTGACAGTGAAGTTGAAGCTACAGACGACCTTATTTTATCTTCGGATTTTTTTATCGATCGTACAGTTGATTCGTTGATATTGAATGAACGTGATATCGATGCAAACGACTCTCCAAGTCGTAAACGATCAAGCATTTCTATTTTCACTTTAAGTGGTAACACTGATTTTTTTCGCATCGAAACACGTTTTTCATTTTTTTTGGTTGACATTATTACAGCGAAAGACACGTGTTACTCGATCAGAATTTTTGTAACGAATGGAAAAGTAAAACAACGAAACACACAATGCGGCTCTTACCCGAGGACAGAACGTCCTATTGTGGCAACATTTAATAAATTACTTTATGTTTTGAGTAATAAGATACATAATTTTACCTACACATTCTGTTTGTGTATTCTCAAAAACACCGACTGCGGCGAAGGCGGCTTACGTCAAAGAAACTGCCGCATAAAACAAACAACGCCGATCACTTTAGAAATCACAATCTAGACGTCGTTGTAATAAGGTCTATTTTATTTTTTATCCTTCTACTGACGTGTCGACAAAGGATAGCGAATGCATTTTTTTAGGTAGGTACATGAACGCATCGATATTTCGATTCGATCCGCGAATAAAGAAATCTTAGACCGCGAATATAGGAATTGAATCGCATTTTTTCAATCCGCGAATAGTGAAAACGCGAATAAAGGAAGCGCGAATAAGGAACTTCCACTGTAATATGTTATCTTTGTATGGACATGTTATGCAGAGAGATGACAAAAATGTGGCGAGGAAAGTATTAGGTATAGCAGTTGAAGGGTACAAGAGAAAAGGAAAACCAAAGAAAAAGTGGATGGATTGTGTGGAAGATTATATGGCTAGGAAGGGAGTTAAATATGAGGAGTGATAGAAAAGAATGGAAAAATAAAACATACTGCGCCGACCCCAAATATATGATGAAAGGAGAAAGAGCAGTATCAGATTATATTTAGTCGAATGATTATTTCGTGATAATTCATAATATATAGAGTGGGCCACGAATTAGTTAACATTTGAAAAAAAAACATATAAAAAAAACATTTGATACATTATAAAAATCGATTATCAGCTTTGCCGGAAACATGTACTTGACGACCAATTGGGACTCGTTGGATGTGTGACAAGTGGCTCCATCTTGTTGAAACCACGTGTTACGATTGTAGCCAGTAAATTTCAGAAGCATCGGTCCCATAAACTCCCGTAACATGTTTGCGCGGGTTGTTAGATTCAAATGTTAACGAATTCTGGGGCCACCCTATATTTATTAATATTGATAATTACCTTATTTCTTTCAATGCTGACGATTTGCGACAGCGGAACAGATCTGACAGGACCCATGGCTGCTTCAGAGCAGAGTGAGCGCATGTCAGCCCCTGAGTACCCCTCCGTGAGGCTGGCCACCTCAGCCACGTGTTGTGACGTTAACTCGTTGTTTTCGTTCTTGAGCAGGTTCATTATTATCTGCTGACGAGCCTGGAATTATATATCATCATCATCAGCCTACTGCAGTCCACTGCTGGACAGGCCTCCCCCATTACACGCCACTCTGACCGACTTAGAAATTGTAAATAATGTTATATAATAACTTAATCTACATTTATATAAATGTTAAGTTGGTTTGTGTATGTTTTAAAAATTCCTAAATTTCTGCACCATTTGAGCTCAAATTTTGACACTTATTTCTTTCAAGCATAATGTGACACAGCGAAACGCGGCAGAGTACAGCTGGTATTATATAAAGTAGATGGTTTTTAAAAATCTTTGCATTTTTTTATTAGGGCTATTGGGACTGTCTCATTGGTCTAGTGGATAGCGTGTGCGACTGCGGATCAACACGTTTTGGGTTCAATTCTCGGGTCAGTCCAAAAAGTGTTGTTGAGTTTTTCTTCTGGGAAATTCCTAGTAACAGCCGGAGTATACGGAGTATAGTATTTCAAGCTCGTGCCTCGGAAAGCACGTTAAGCCGTCGATCCCGGTCGTCATGAAAGGCTATGGCAATTGTTATCGGGAAGTCAGTGCATTCAAATATCCTCAATCAACCTATCGCATCCACTGCTGAACGAAGGTCTCCTCCAAGGAATGCCAATGATCCAAACGCATAAACGCCAAATATACGACAACTAATTCAAACTTGGAATTAAATTCGCTCTCAGGGTTGTGGATATACGATGTCAGTCGCTCCGTGATAAAACTGAAGTTCAGGTTAAACTGGTTTTTATTAAAGTCACGAAGAAGATGAGGACAGTGGAAATTTCTCCTTTCTCAGACTCCCGAAGCAAGTCAAGCTAGGGTTGCTGGTTTGAGGGTATGAATGAAATACTCGTGGACGCCAAGATCTCCCCAAACTATTGTAATGAGTATGTTGATGTGTGCACATTATAGCTAGTGTACAATACAGGTGACACACACACAACCAGAACGCAAAGGAACTAAGCTGCTAACAGTCGAACACATTTACTTTTCCAGCTTTGACGTATTATGATCAGAGATCTAAGTTTTGTCAACCTTCTTTCTCATATAGTTATAGATAATTTAAACCAAGTGTAATCATAGTTCATTCTTAGGTAGTAGAGCCACGCTGATTTCAGCACGAGCGGGCCGGCTCGACCGGGCCAGTACTACCCTCCCACAGAAGACCAACCTAAAGCGCCAGCATCCGTGCTGTCGTGTTTCGTTGGTGAGTGTGAGACCGGAGGCCCATTGATGCAGGGGTGGCAGTTATCGTAAAAACTATGTGAGCCTTACACTGCCACGATGACTGTCCTTTTACGTACCCAAGCGTGGTGTGAAAAAGCATCTCACAATGCCGTCATAGTTTTGGTCACCATACTGCATTGTCTGTATTTGCAATGAGTATGGTGACCACAACTCTTGGATTCTATTCATGCTTTCCATCAGAGAGAGTAGTCACTTTGGCAGACTCTTAATATAAAAAAAAAATAACAAGATTATCTATAAATAAATAAATATTTCGGACATTTAACACACCGTCATCTAGTTTCAAACTAAGCAGAGCTTGTACTATGATAACTAGACTGGCTGATAGAATACTTATATACTTTTTTTTGTAAATACATACATATTATATATAGAAAACACCCAAACTTCGAAACAAATATTTGTAGATCATACAAACATTTGGTCCGACCCGGGAATCGAACCCGAGTCCTCAAGCGCAGCAGTCACATTCACTACCGCTGCGCCACCGAGGCAGTTAGCTATTAACTTACTCCAGCATCTGGCAGTGGTATGTAGAGACGTTTGACCAGTCTTCTCCTCGCCGCTTCATCTAACTCTTGAGGACGATTGGTAGCACCCACTATCAGGAGCCGGTCTTCATCGCCTGTATTAAAATTTTATATTTACGAGATCTGTGGTTGGTTAGAATATATAAATAGCCTAATCATTTTATATACTATATTTTTTACTATACTCGTATGTTTATTGTTTAAATATTTATTTGTGTTTTCATCTGTGTATATATCTTTTTCTGTTTTAGATATTCATTGTAAATTATTGCATCCAACTACCAACTCATTGCTTCTCTTAAGGACACAGGTGCACCTGCCACGTCAGTTACTGAACCACCTAAAGGTTGACTGGTAGAGAATGCCATATGCTATGTTATATTAAAAATAAAATAAAAAATAAATAAATATACATTTCTGGATTAAGAAATGCAAGTATGTCTATCAGTATTCTGGTTACTATATTATAAACTTTGAAAAGTTTGTAATTAGACAACCATGTGTGATATGTGTCAAATCATTTTTAAAATAATTTACAAATTTTAGACTTAAAAATATTTATCAATGTGTTTCGAACAACCCTCATAAATATGGTACGAGAAAGTATTCTTTCTTTTCGACTATATCATAGAATTTTAGTGTTAAAATCTATTTATCTCACTATTCCATTAACATTAATCACACACCAATCAAGGCCCTTGATTAATCATGTTCTTGGAGTTCATTGGTTAGAAGAGTGGGACTTGATCATGGTATCACTATTTTCTTAACACGAATAGACTATAATAGATGTAAAAAGATAAAAATATTTACCTGTAGCTGCACCATCAAACTGGACTAGGAACTCTGTCTTGATCCTCCTGGTAGCTTCATGCTCTGTATCACTCCTCTGTGTTAGTAACGAGTCGATCTCGTCTATGAATATTACCTGTCATACCAGAAATAAGCTGGATCTACAAAAATCTTTAAGGGTTCTTTGTAAGGTCAAGAGATTTATAGTAGAACTAGCTGACCCGGCAAACGTTGCTTTGCCATATAAATTATTTCTAAGTAATTTGAGCGGGATGAAAAATGATTAAATTACTAAAATGGCTATTAAAAAATAAGGGTTGATCGTAGAAGGGTGAAAATTGAGGATTGTATATATTTTTGCATGTTGTATCATAAAAAAAAAAGAAATTAAAAATTTTGCTTAAAAAAATAAAAAAAAAATTACCTACCCTACTACCCTAAATTTTACCGGATACCGGATAAGCACAAAAAATTTCATCAAAATCGGTCAAGCCGTTTCGGAGGAGTATGGCAACGAAAACTGTGACACGAGAATTTTATATATTAGATAATTACAATAATAATTTATTTATTTTCTCTCAAAAGACGAATACAAACAGTTACAATAGTCCAGTAGGACGTGCTCAATGAAAAAAATTAGCTTGCACGCAATCAGACATTAATAATTTTTTGGAGTTTTTATCAATAATGTTGTAAAATGTGTTTTCAGATAATGTACTTTGGGTATTAAATTGATCGACAGACAAGTTCTCCCTGGCCTTACTCATACAAGTTGCCTCGTCTGCGGGTGTAAAAACTGAGAAATAGTTTTTCTTTTCTCCTGAGCTTCAAGCAAACCCATAGGATTATCGACTAGTACTTCAGTAATTCTTACAATTTTAACCAGTTTTCAACAGCAACTTAAGAATTGTATACCGTCTCCCGCCTTTTCTCCGAGCCGAAAGTTCGAAAATAGATGTATTTTGACTGCACGGACAGCGTAGAGTCGTGGTCACCTCGCTGCTTACTACTGCGCCGTGTGTGATCCACAATGCGTTATTCCGAGTTTGGATATTGTGTTCCATTTATACTCTCGAATTTCGGCATTTGTTATAATACATTATAAAAAAAAAATGGTGTATGTAAGTGGAATAATGTACTATTTATCACTTTGTATGGCAACACCATAAAGCGAACTCGGCAGGACAATAGGCTAGATGATACCTTAGTCAAATTAGTTACTTTTTATCATCTGTCATAACGACAATTTTGTGCGAAAAATGTACTAAATACTAAATTGTGACGTCACTGTTTTAGACTAATATTTGATTGAAATTCGTAATAATAATAAAAAACTATGTTACTTGTATTTACTGCGATGTTTCGCGACATTAATTTTAATAAAGTGGACATTGGTATTTAATTACGATACAGTCATCTACCCAATTAAAATCAAATTGAGCTTTGTGCGATAATAATTTTTAATGTGTGAATTGTCTTTAATAAAAAAAACTTACAGCAGGCTGATGGCACCTAGCGACGGCGAAGAGTGCGCGCACCATCTTCTCCCCGTCACCGATCCACTTGGACGTGAGTGAAGACGCCGATATACTGAAGAATGTCGCGTTACACTGTGCCGCCACACACTTGCCTGTTAACGTACATACATATAGTATACGTATACACAGTTAAGAAAGACCAGCGAGTCAGAATCACTGACTAGACAGTTACGTTTTCTTCGTTTATCTAATTTTGAAGGATTTTACACATATACTAAACCGTCTGGTCAGCGTTGTATACAGTGGACCCTCGATAACCCGGCCCCTGTCTAATCTGGACCCCCTGTAATCCGACATCAATCAAACAATTTTCGCTAATGTAGATCGTGCAGGATTGAACAGGTTACAACTTGTGCTGGACGCATAGGTATTGTTTCAATTCCGGTTGCTTAGTTTGAATTTGACTACGTGTGATAGCGGTGCAGTACCTAGTACTGTCGTCACAACCCCAGAAGACGACAACATATACAATCTTATCTGTCTGTAATTTGTCGGATTACAAGTTACTCTTTTGTAAAAAAATCCGGGATATAGGAGATCTTAAGCAGTACCCTATAATCCGACAAATTCGATAGTCCGACACTGCCCTGCAAAACGTTTGTCGAATAACCGGGGGTCCACTGTAGTAGGCTTAAATGTCCAGCAGTGGACTATTAGTTAAAGGCTGTTGTTGTGATACACTTATAACGGTTGCCAGCGGATGGAAGCGGACTGCCTAAGCAGGAATAGAGTATTGTTTGCGCTTAAATAAAATGCCAAGATTATATAGAAAAAAAAATACGTTTCAAAAAAGGTTAGATAAAATAAGGTTTATTTAAAAAATATACGGAATGAAAATTTCATAAGTGTTGGATATTATGGCCCTCAAATGGACTAACTTTTAATGGACCCTTATGGTCATAACGAAGCGAATCGTTAAGAAAAAAACAAGTCAAACTCTACTTATAAAGCAGTAACAGTGTAGTGAATAACCGTTTTTTGAGAGTATTACGGGAGTCAGTAGTATTCGGGCCTATACTTCTATCAATCTTTCCGGATATTATAATAACAGTTGTTCCCGGACCCCTTATACCTCAGAAGCAGAGTGGCATACCGTGTGGTTTTAGTCAGTCCAATGCCGATACACCACCCCGACGTAAACCCCAGTGGGGTGACGGCTCGAGGGGGTTTCCATACGTTAAAAAGAAAAACCAAAAATCTTTAGATTCTAGGTTTTTTGGAGACACGTTATTAATTTAGTTTAGACTGTAATGTTATATACCAATCAAGGTCTTTCCGGTTCCTGGGGGTCCGAACAGCAGAATCCCCTTGGGCGGTCTTCTCAGTCCCGTAAATATATCTGGACGGAGTAGAGGCCACACTACCGCTTCTTGTATCACTGACTTCGCTAGATGCAATCCTGCTATGTCGTCCCAACCTAAAAACATGGTAAAAGAAATAACATTGGTTTGTTAGTAGACGATCGTAATTAAATATATTTATATGGGTATGTTTATCATCATGTGAATTTTACTTGCGTGATTTCATTAATCACATAAGTGAGAAGTTATTATATAGTTCGACTTATAAACTGTGCTTGAGGTCTCGGGTTCGATTTTTTTTTATACCACGACGATGGCAAACAAGCATACGGCCCGCCTGATGGTAAGCGGTTACCGCAGCCTATGGACGCCTGCGGCACCAGAGGCATCACGTGCGCGTTGCCGTCCCTTCAAAAACCTATAAAATTCCCGATTCCCGGGTCGGACCAAATGTTTGTATGATCTGCAAATATTTGTTACGGAGTTTGGGTGTTTTTTATGTATAATGTGTATGTATTTACAAAAAAAAGTATATTCTATCAGTCAGTCTAGTAATCATAGCACAAGCTCTGCTTAGTTTGAAACTAGATGGCGTTGTGTTTTAAATGTCCGAAATATTTATTTATTTTGATTATTTATAAGATAATGGCTCACCTATAGGAGTGCCTTTATCAATAATTTCACTCTCAATCAGCTCTATCATCTTGGGATCAATATGTTTAAGTCTTTCATCTGTGACAGTGGGCTCAACAGTTTCTTGTTTATCTCTGAAAATTATAAAATATTTATTTATATATAAATAAATATTTACTTAAAAATAAAGGCATTACCATACCTCCAAAAGTACTGAACAGATTTTTATTTTGTTCTGATGAATAATTAGATTGGTTTTAAAGAAAGTTGAAGTAATTCATTTAGGTTTTGTACAAATGTGTCAATTATTATTAAAGATGTCATAAAGTATAACGAAATTATTCCATATTTTCTTTTTTATTCTTTTATTTTTTCTTATTTATTTTAAGATCCGGCCAAAATTACTGCTATGTCTGATGGAAAGCATTTATAGAATTCAAGCGTTGTGGTCACCATACTCATCGCGAATGCAGATAATGCAGTATGGTGATGAAAATTATGGCGGCCTTGTGAGATGTTTTCTCACGCCTCACTTGGGGACGTAAATGACATGACAGTCATAGTGGCAGTGTAAGGCTTACACCAACATGATAACTGTCACCCCTGCCTGAATAGGTCTCCGATCTCGCACTCACCAACGAAACACGACAGCATGGATGCTGTCGCTTTAGGTTAGTTTTTGAAAGGGTAATACTGCCTGTAATACTGCATTCTGTTTGGGGTCTACTACTTTACAAATGTCTTTTTGGTATTTTAGTAAACAAAAGGCTATATACATGTGTCTGATGCAACTGACTGTAAACTTACTGGGCTCCGATCATAGGAGACACAAATTTAGCTTGGGCTTTTCTAGAAGTTCCTAGGGTCCTTTTAGTCGCTGGATTAGAAGCCAGCAACTGTTCCCTAGCTGTTTTAAATGTTATCTTTGCCACATTGTTTTTATGCGCTTTGTTTTCATCTTCTTCTTTATTGAAATCTATTTCTTCAACCACTGTAGGAGTACTTGTTATTGGCTGAACAATATTTCTGCTTGCCTGCTTTTGCCGAGCAAACCTTGGTTTGAAAATCTGTTTGTCATCATCAGATTTGGACTCCTGGCTTGAGTGTTCTGAGTTTAAATTTCTAACAAATAGAAAATTTTCTTTTGTGTCTATGGTTTCTTTACAAACTCTTTCTGTGTTGTTTATAATACCTAAGTCACAGTCACATTTGTTGTTTATGAATTTATCTAAGTTTGAATAATTTGTGGCTTTACATTGGGTACACGGTGGCATAGATTGTTGAAACATTGACTCTGCATCTAATTGGCTGAAAGTATAAACAATATAATAGAGAATAACTATGGATGATGAAAATTTTTTTTAATTTTAAGAAATTATAATAATATAATTATGATTATTTGATAAAAAAGGGTTCTTGAGAAAAATAAAGTAATTATAAAAGAGTTGTTTCTGTCTTTTTAATTACACTTCTTTCGGCATGTTAGGGAACAATGATGAGAGTAATTTCTACGGTGCGCGCAGACACCATTACAGAAAACTCTCACCATACAATGAACTTGTCAACACTTTAGTTTTTTATTATTAATTATATAGAAATAACTTTTATAATATTGTAAAAAAAGAAATTATTTAATTATAATGTGTAATAATAAAACTTTCTTTTAATGTATTAAATAACTTGTTTCTATTATTAGTGTTGTTTATTCTACAAATATAGAAAATGTAAAAAAAAAATTTTAGAAAGATTTTTAACTTTCTAGGCCAAGTATAAGTTATGTGTGTGTATGGGTATGCACACACATTTCTCTTTCTAAAAATACTTTTAAACATTATCTATGTATCTAGTGACACAACATAGGATTTGTTAATAGTTTAAATATTTCAGACATCTGACGCCCAACGCCATCTAATGTCAAACTAAGCTGAGCTTATACTATGAAGCTAGATTCTGTGAGTCTGATAGAATACCTATATACTTTATGTAAATTTTAAAATATTAAAATACAGAAATAAATATATACTTCAAACAAGTTTTCCATGTTTTCATTTGACTAGTGTCAACATTCTGTAGAAGTGAATGGGCAGTTTTAAGAATATGATCCTGGGCTTTGTCATTGAACAGCTTCCCATTTCTCTTCCAAGCACACTTGAGCAAGTCAATAGAGGCCACATTTGAGGAACTGGAATGAAACAATTTACAAAGAATGTAGTGGAATAGAGAGAAAAAGGTGCTACAATATGTTTTTAACCAAGTCACATGACTTGCCCGATAGTAAGGATGTTAAATTATTTACGAAAAAAAAGTAGTAAATCATCTACTGAATATTATGAATGAAAAAAAAATTAACAGCTGTCATTACTTTAGATAATTTAGCATTAGATGTGATTCAGTAGGACATATTCCTTTTAACTACTAACGCTGCTCTGTCTAGGGCAGAGAGTTCTACCTATTAAAGTGAGTGTCTGTAAAAGTTTTTGAATCTGCCAGGGACATAAGGTTAAATTCTTTTGATATCAGATACGAAAGTAGTAGTATAAGTAGATTATACTGGACCACTGCCATAATAACAAAAAACCAAAGAAGAAAGATTTAGACTTCACAGACTCCTGTAGACTTAATTAATTTAAGTAAGAATATTTTTGTTCTAACATTGGTCCAGAAATTGCTAATTCAATTGTTATTAAAATTATTTTTAGCAAGAATAGTGTTGCAAAAAAGATTACCTGTGTAAAGAAAGCTTGTACTGTTGCAAGCATGATTTACTGTTAACTGATAAATGGTTATCATACACCTCCTCCGGCAGTATTCCATCTATTTGATCAGTTTCAAACATCACAAAAAATGTTATTTGAAGGTATAGGTAAATAGAACATAAAAACAACGAAACTGCGATACCACCTACAATCTGTCAAACTCGAATTAAAAACAATTCCCGCCAGAAATTCCACATTAGCGCATAGAGCACGTAATTGAGTTGCTCAGGATTTCTCACACTAAGGCACTACAGCAAATCCTCGACCGCATTAACACATCAATTTCTAGCTAACAACTAACAAAAAACAGTAATACATACAGTTGACTAACGATAAGCGACTGATCGGTCTTCTTTTGATGGATTCCAAAAAGTAATTTAAACTTCTACATTCACATGTGCATACTCTATTTCCATGCTATATTACGACGATCCTCACCTCTATTATTCTGTCAAAAGTGGACGTCAGGCAAAGAAATTTGTTGTGTAAAATAAAATAAATTCCTAAATAAAAACTTACTACAATGTTAACAGACTAATTGTAGATAACTTTAGCAGATGAGTTAAACATTTATAAGTGCGTAAAATGTGGCTTTGTTTATAGGAAGAATTTGAATGGGACGTGAACGCGATGAGTTCGAAATCACCAATTTATCATGAGAAGCAGGTTAAAGAGCTCTGCGCATTACATGCACTTAACAATTTATTTCAGGTAAATCTGAACGTTAATTACCACCACTGTTTTACGTAATTAGTGACCATGAAGTCCGTATGTTCAAACATATGCGAATTGTTTGTTGTGTTGATTATGGGCTGTTTAGCACAGTATTGTTGTTTAAGGTTATTGTAATGATTGTTTCCAGACGCAGGGAACATTTTCAAAATCAGAGTTAGATGCCATATGTAGAAGACTGTCACCAAATGTTTGGTTTAACCCGCACCGCTCCATGTTAGGGTTAGGCAACTATGATATTAATGTGATAATGGCTGCCCTGCAGAAAAAGGGCTGCGAAGCTGTGTGGTTTGACAAGAGGAAGTAAGTAACTTTAATCATAGAAGTGGTTTATACATAATAGGAATTATGCACCAGACTCCAAAATGGACAAAATGTTTTTATTTTAAACTTTCCTACTAAAAAAACAAATTTATGTAATTATTTTTTAAAAATATTACAATTTTTAGTGAAGTTTAATAATCACATAGTGGCTTTTTTAAATTTCTTCTTAAACTTTTAAAACGGTATGCTATTGGTGGAACAAAATTTGTTGTCAATTTACCCTCATATCTTTTGGTAAGATAGGTTATATTTTCATCGAATTTCGTAAACAAAACAGTATGTGCAGTTAACTAAGTAAAAAATATTGTTATATGTATTTTATCACTTTTTTAAAATCTTTACTTATATTAAAATGAACTTCACAACTATTATATTATTTACTTTTCATCATATTTCTTTACTTTTCCGTGTTAATATGTTGTTTAGAAAAAAATTACTTGGTGCATTTGTGAACCAAATACGTTGTTGATATGAGTGAGTCCATCATCACAGGATAAGGGCACCAAAATGGCTGCTGTGATTTTAATCTTTTTTTTAGCTTGTGGGTTTATATTTTGGATATGTTATATTTATTTTTAGTATTCAAATATCTAGTAGAAACATTGTTAAAAATAAAAAAATACATGCATATTCCCTAATATTCAAAATTTATTATTGTTATTGCTAGCTTAGTATTTTTTCTATAATATCTAGCTTATAGTTATAACATTTATATATAAATCTTACTAAAATACTGCATACTCTATTTATAACAAATATAGTGCACATTAGCATATCATTCTGGAGACACTTAAGGATTACATGTAGTAAAGAAAGCTATAATTCTTAAACAATATACACTATAATATACATATATATTGTTCTGTCATGTCACAGAAATTGATATGCGATGAGAGTTAAAGTTATGCTCATCTTAGGAAAAAATAGTTGAGAAGTGTCAAGGTACACCAGGATGGAACGAAGTTCCTTTCGATTAATTAGTGAAGGAATTGTAATATTTTTTTTTAATTTGTTTTAAGTTATAAAAACACAAAAATAATTGTCGCGACACTACACTTGTTTTAAGCAAAATAGGAAGACGATACGAAAATAATTCGCTTGCTTTTTATGAGAGAGAGAGACAGACAGAAACATGAGCACGCCGCATCGGCTTACTACACTATAGCAAAAAGTGTCATGACAACTTTTCGTCTGATTTTTTTTCCGTCTAGCCTCCTTCACAACGCGCGATAAGAAACTTCGTTCCAACAAGACATTGAGAACTGTATTATCAATTTGCATGTAGTATAATTTGTTACCTTTGCTCCGCAGAGACCCTGGGTGTTTAGACTTGTCCAATATCTGTGGATTCATTCTAAATGTGCCATCTGACTACAAATTGGGCTTTGTAATGTTACCGCTACGACGTAGACACTGGATTACCTTAAGACAGATTCAGGGAAACTTTTATAACCTGGATTCGAAGCTTGATACACCACAGTTAATAGGAAGAGTGAGTATGATTTTAAGTTTTTGTGCATTATATTATAGACATTATATATGTTGAACCATAGAGTATAGATTTATAAAACAGGAGATACCCCAACTAAATGAAATAAGAGGTTTTGTTCAGTTTTTCTCCGGATACTGCAAGTACGGTAACACATTAGGGACTCTAGAGTTGATGGCAGCGGGTTACTTGCTATTGCTTGACCCGTCTGATGATATGTCAGTGTAATCCCAACTTTTTCCTAGCTTTTATTATTTCTAAGATTATTTGGCGTTGATTACTAGTTCACCTGATTTTACCTGAGTGTCAGTTTTTCAATGGAGCGACTGGCATTAGACGTCTGCAACCCTGAGGGCGAACAGTTTATTTGAGAGCACTTACTTCGCGATAACGATTACTATAGATTTTTATGTTGCTCACTCCAGGTTATCATTAAGAATTTCTTGTAAGAATCTCAATAGCACTTTTTTTTGGCCCGATCCGGGTATTAAACCCAAAACTTCTTAATTGACAGTCGCATATGTTGGCCCCTAAACCAACGAGGCTGACTATTATAGTATAGTAGGCCATAAAGATAGTGATATTACGATTATACACAATACATGACAACATAGATTATAGAGTTTCGGCGAAATAAGACTGATGTTCATATTATTCCATTTGAAAATACTATGTAAACCTACATTGTTAGAAGTATAAGAAGTCAGTCCTTTGACTGCACGGTTGGCCTAATGGATTAAGCGGTCGCCAAGCTGCTCTCTACTGTGCTAAGTTTTGTGGATTGCAACCCCACATGGGACCACACTTTGTCGATCTACAAATTGTTGTTCTTAGTCTGGGTGTTCTTTGTGTCCATTTCCTGTAGGTTTGTAAAGTCCCCTGCGATATATAATTTAATCCTAGTGCGGGCGTTGTATTTTTTGTAAAAAAAAAATACGTGTCGTACTCGGGGACTGCCGCGGTAAAGCTATTGCATAGCATTTTTTATCAACTTATGCAATTATAATATTTCGGAGCAGCTCGTCTCGATTCGTGCGAGCTTCGTACAGTCTACACGCATACGTCTAGTTGCACGCACACAAACACCGTGTCGAAGTCTGCCGAAGTGAAACGACGTTAGACGATGCACGGCTTTCAACACCGCACCACTGTGGCGGTCGGAGTGGGGGTGTTAGGTTTATTTTCGTTACGGAATTTCTTGATTCGGTCGCCTAGCTCGAAGCCCGCGATAAAACATATGCAATAGTTTAAAAAAAATCCTTTAGGTATTTTATCTTGCGAAAAGACATGGACAAAATAAAACGACAGAAGCTCTTGCTTTAGCTCGACGTATACTTAACTTTTAAGAAATTTACTTTCTTTGATACATTAAATTATCAGCCTACTTTAGTCCACTGCTGAACGTAGACCTCTCCCATTGTACACCACTCTTATCGATTTTAGGCTTCTCGCATCCAGCTCCTGCCTATCGCCTGCCTATCTTTCCTGCCTATCTTTCGCTAATCATCACTCCACCTTTTCCACAGGCGCCCTACACTACGTTTCCTTGATAAATTATACTGAATTACCTATCTTTTAAATACACTCACGTCTAAACGTCATTCTATATTTTTTTCCTATATTAAGAATCTGCCAAAGTGACTCTACTCAGCCTGATGGAAAGCATTAATAGAATCCAAGAGATGGTCACCATACTCATTGCAAATGCAAACAATGCAGTATGGTGACCTACACTATGGCGGCCTAGTGAGATGCTTTTTCACGCCTCGCTTGGGGACGTAAAAGGCGTGACAGTCATGTAGGCAGTGTAAATTACACACACTTACCACGATAACTGTGACCCCTGCATCAATGGGCAATTAATTAAATTTTAATTATTTAACGTTTACCATGATACTAAATAGTATCTCTGTATTCCAGAGCAGTGATCTGATAGCATATCTAAAGGAGCAACTAGACTGCAAAGAGAAGGAACTATTCGTAGTGGTTAGTAAAGAAGTAGAAGAGAAGCAGCTGTGGATACATCAGTATGCCATAAACAACCACACAAGTCCACAAAGCTCCGTACCGCCTCAGATCAACAACTGCGACAGTCCTGCGAGTAGCGTTGCATCTCTCTCACAGTACGACTACTCAAACCGTGACGCTGAGTGCCTCAAAGTGATGGATGTGAGGAACTGTGTTGTTTCTGATGAGAATAATTTGTAAAATGTGAAACTTTAAGCCTTTCCACAGAGTGCTTGTGATAGCATGGCATTTTATGTGTTTACAGTTTTCACTGTGTGTGTGTTGTGTATTGAAGAAAATGTTTATAAAGGCGCATTGGAGTGCTTCAGACTGGTTGCGTGCCATCACAAAGGCATAGTGTGAACATAGTAGCGAGCTGTTTGTGTGCATCTAACTTCAGGCAACCCTGCACTCATTTGAGGTTACTTCTACATTCTATTTTTAAATTTGATTCCAAACTTAACATGAGCTCTTGGTTAACAGCATTTTGCCGCATACACTATGTATAAAGAGGTACCATAAAATTATCGTCTAAAAATTGAATAATTCGTATCAGTACTTAAAAGAATTGTGTTTAAGTTTGTTTATTTGTTGTGTACTGCACTTTATTTTTATTCTGCACAAATCTTTTTAAAGGTTGCATATTGTTGTTTTTGTTTTTTTTTTTAATTTATTGAAATCTTGTTACTTATACAAAATGTAAACAGTAAAGCGACGCATGAATACCTGACTCATAGTCGTTTTTGCAATGTTATGTTTAAGACTGTAAAAATAATATAAGACATGCATCGTTCAAAGTTTTCAAACTCTTAGTAATGTTGGAATGTTTATGAAATATACAATAAATTATAACAGTAGTTCTGGAGGGCTAGTTACATGATTATTGTCAGACTCAGTTACATATTTATTAATATCGATTAAAGGATAATATAAGAAATATTAAAAAAAATTATTGAGCAATTATCTCCTTCTGTGTCATTTCTTGTAACTTTTGGTTCTTCAGGAACTTAACACACAAATGTTAATATAATACCCCATTTCTTCTAACTCTTAATTTCTAATCTTTTGTCTTCTTTTTTCGTATTTCTTTTTCAATTTAAAAATTACAACGAATCATCAATCTTATAAGCGTCATTGACTTTCTTCAATTAAATCAATATTAATTAATATTGTTTGTCAAAATATTTGTAAAGATATTTTCTAATAATTTCTGTTTTATTTCGATCCCTCCGCATCATTTTAGGAGAAGCCTAGCTAGAGAAATAGACTTGTAAATTTTGGGTAAAGAATATGATTTTAATATATTTTTTTTCAGTCACGAGAATGGACCACTGTTATGTGAACTGGACAAGAAACTGTGTACTTTTAATAAGTATACGATTATTCAAAGAAAAAGGAAAAAAGATTCAGTTGTTTTCAGAAGTGCCTTTTTAGCAATGAATAATGTTTCACTTGGAAAAGGGCACCCATCAGATTATATGCTAGAAATATACTCTTTAGTAAACTTACCTGCTTAATCTGGCGGCAATTGGAACACTAAGCGCCGGTCCATAAACTTTTTTTTTTTATTTTGACATATCTACATAATCTTAGTTTCAAGTTTATCGATTTCAAATAATTATTTTTCTAACAATAATCGCATACTTATTATAATAGTTTTCACCATAGTGATCCATTACACATAGTTATTTAGTTTACTATACGACATTTGCGAATAGTTAATGTTACGAAGTATGTACTACGTTGTTGCAATACTATGCCAAATATAATAACCAAATTGTTTGAACCTATTAAACGTAAACGCCGCCAAATTCATAATTTATAATGTGAGTACATCACATCACTTTACAATTTGTTGTTTAGTAAACTTTACATTCTGAACGCAATTATTTTGAAGTTTTTGTAAAGCACAATTTTGTTTTTGTTTTATTTTAAATATAAAGTATTTTTCATCACATAACGCCCTGTTCATTTTTGAAGGTTACTTTTTTTTATTTTAACAGCCTGCCAGAGTGACTCTACTCTATTACATTTTTTAATGTCACTTTTGTTTTTAAAGTTATTGTCAAATGATTTTGACAATTACTTTAAAAACAGTATGCATTGTATGTATGTACACTCTAAGTACGTTTACTGAACAGGGACTACGCAAATAAAATATCGTTTAAATGGTGATAAATTTCTTGTGAGTGATTATTATTTATATTAAATAGTTATTGAACTTCTCGTAAGATTTTTACTGTATTAAACTTTACTGTAAATATAAAATATTTTTTCAAAAAAATAGAAAGCGTGACTATTGATTTTGGTGTTTTTATTTTTGTTATCCATTCATCGCATCATCATCCTCAACAGCCTTTAACAATCCACTGCTGGACATAGGCTTCTTCTTAGCAAGGAGGTTTTGGCCTGCTATACCACGCGGGCTCAAAGGGTTAGTATAGGATTTATTATTCAAGTTTTCTTTCTCTTTGCAATTAAGTAGTCTTGCATATTTTGTTGCCTTAGTCGCCACTTACATAACTCAGGGGTGAAAACACTGTATTCTTAATCCATCATCACACGATATTATTAATACACTAATTTGTAAAGTACCGTCATTGGCTAATTTAGCCTCATGGCTGTAATTGTATCTTTTTTAAAAATGCGTGCAACATAACTTTGAACTGGAAACACAAGTGGATCACGGCCTTTTAAATATCCCCTACTCCTGGCCTGATTTAGGGAGGTTTCGGCCACCGAAAACCTCACTGAGTCGATGAAAAGCAAGGAAAGAATTGTTTAACATCAGTTTTTCGTAAGGTCGAGTATAACTCGAATCGAGGCGGTGCATTCTACTTCCTACGAATATTAAACATGCGAAAGTTTCGAAGTTTCGAGTTTTCGAATTTCGAAAAAACGCAAAAACTTCTGAACAGATTTACATGAAACATTAATATATAGCTGATATTCACGCGGAAGCCGCATGTAAAAGCTGGAATCTACACACATTTATACCGAAACTCGATTCTTCCACGCTTTAAACGATTTTATTGTCCCAGTGATTAAAACTTAGTAAAAATTAAAAGTAATTATTCTATGTTTATTGTTTGATAGTATTAGTTTGATCTTTTGTGCAGTTTGTATTTTTGGAGATGATGAGTCGGTCCGGATCGAGGTGCAGCTCCTCCATGATGGCGTAGATCTGTGCACGTACTGACACGTCGATCTCTCGTCGTCGGCCCAAAACCCAAATGTGATCTGAAATAGTTAACGTTAAGAGATTAACTAGAGTGTGATGAATATATTATTATTGCGGACACGTCTTTGATCCCATAGACTCTTTTTATTTGTCAATTTCATCATATTGAGTTCAGCAAGTGTCTACATAATGATTTTATAAAGGGCGCAAAACTATATCTTGAAACAAATAACCAATGGTCCATGGTTCATCACAGTGAAGGAAGTACATAAAATTCTAAACATGCCCAGGGTTAGAGATGTGACCAACGGTCATAGCTACCACTACAAACCACGACTCCAAAAACATCCAAACTAGCTTGCAGATTAGCTTACCGTACCTAAAACAACTTGTCGGCTGAAAAAACGAGGAGACATATTAGACAAGTCAAGGTAGGGTAGGCTCCACTGGGATTTCACTAGCACCCTTAAACCTATCCTAATTACACCACATCTGCTCATGGTCTAGACGGCTGATTGCAGGATAATGTAAAAAGAAAAATAAAGAAAAGTGAAGTGAAATGAAGCTATACTTAATTGCATATACAGAATGTTTCAAAAAATATATATCTCAAAACTCATTCAGCGAAGATCTTTCAACTTACAGAACTGTTAAGCTATTGCATAGCTTTTATCGCGGGCTTCGAGCGCGGCGACTGAATCAAGAAATTCCCTATTAAAACCTAACACCCCCCACTGACCGGCATAGTGGTGCACCTTTGAAAGCCGTGCATCGTCTAACTTCGTTTCAGTTCGGTAGGCTTCGGCACGGCGTTTGTGTGCGTGCGACTAGACATATGTGCGTGCGTGTAGACTGTACGAAGCTCGCACGGGTCGAGACGAGCTGCTCCGAAATATCATAATTACATAAGTTGATAAAGAATGCTATGCAATAGCTTTACCGCGGCAATCTCCGAGTGCCACACGTATTTTTTTCTGTAATGTAACCATTAACTTACCTACTACATGTAAATATGTGAATATAGGTGTAACAAAAAATATGTGTAGGTACATGCCTGAATGTGCGATGCTGAAACTGGCACAGGACCAGACGATCGCGAATCGATCGTAATCAGTGAACAGTATATTGTAGAGTCCGGCCCCGGGCAGCAACCGGCCGATCACGTATGGAACCCGGTTGTTCACCTTGTAGCGGAAGATGGACGAACTGTTGGAGCTCGGTATCCCAAGTCCGTTCGTTGTTGATTTTTTACCTGTCCTGACAATAAGCAAACAGAAAGTTTTTTAACTAGCACTAGTTGACAAGACTTTTTATTAATGAGGGTTTATTTCTTAAAATACTTGAAATATGAAAACTAAATTTGGCAGTTCGGTAGTAAATGAGTAGGTGACGTAAGTTCAGATTCAATTTAATGAATGGTCGTGACACCACTTCAATCGAGCCGCTCATTGTCAAGTTTCGAAGAAAAGTTTCATAATGCTATACAAACTTTACGTTGGGAGAGCCATGCTGTTTAACAGTGAGGCTGGTTTGATCAGAGTGATATCACGCCTTCACAGAAAAGCTTTTTGCAGAGTCAGATTACCGAACCCCAAGCTCCCTTTACCTTTAATTTCCGAACGGAACTCAAAAGATGGTAAAGCACAACAAGAAACATGTCAAGAATTAAGTTGCCCATCAGACGAAAATAACTGCAAAGATGATTACCATTTGTTGACAGTGTTGATTGTAAGGAGCAAGTACCCTCTCTCGTTAAGGTCTACGGTGAGCTCTGTGCAGCTTGCAGTCAATTCAACAAGATAAAATGATCGCTCTACTTCAAACCATGTGCCTGTCATCTGTAAAGAATTAAATACTTAATAACAAGGTATACTTTTTAAAGAGCATTATGTGTAGAAATCTTAAGGCAGGCAGGTACTTCACCAGTAGACCTAGTTTGACCAATATTTATAATTTTTAAATTTAAAATTTTTCAGTAATTTTAACTAATATAATACAAACGATTAGTAGCGGCCTTATTCATTGAGAGGCCCTGGGCGGTTGTCCTGCTCGCCACACGCAAAAGCCGCCTATATAAACAATCTTTAGTTATCGTTAGCCGTTATCGTGTTATCAGGGAAGGCTATATATCATCATGCTACGACTAAAACGAGCGGAATATCAATGAAAAATATTGAAAAAATGGAAAAAAATATCCCTCTTGATAACTCAAATAGAAACGGTTAAGTTTCTTAAAAATAATATATGAAAGAATTAGTTTCCTCTACAAGTTCTAAAAAAGTCTTTTACAGTATATATCGTCTATTGATGTTGGTTAGCTATAACCTTTTTCATGGTAAATAAATTTG
Source organism: Hypercompe scribonia (assembly GCA_949316085.1). NCBI lineage: Eukaryota > Metazoa > Arthropoda > Insecta > Lepidoptera > Erebidae > Hypercompe > Hypercompe scribonia. Next base: position 2,988,252 of record OX438972.1, on the reverse strand, counting down.
TTCACCTGTGTAACAACACGCCACAGACAATAGGAGACATAGAGGAGTTTGCGCTGGTCAACTAGTTAATAATATGGAGCGAGAGAGAAAGAGAGAGAAAAGTTTGTTTAATTGGAGATTCAAATTGAACAATTTGCTTTTTTTTTCGATAGCCCGTTTATTGAGAAAGGTTATAAACTATAAAACTCTTGGGAGCAAATAATCAATGACAAATGTTATAAAAGCAGAGAAAATCTACTTATTTTTGACGTATGTAATTGACGTAAATTAGCTAGTTAAAGTTCGATAATTATTCGATACACATAAAGACACCCAGCAACTTAAAAAGCAATGGGTAGGGAACACTACTCGCAAACAAGATAGCTGATGGTGCCAAGTTCTGGAGCGGCGACCACGTAACGGAAGATGGAACGTGGGTAGGTCTTCTGCAAGGTGGTCGAACGATCTGACAAAGGTCACGGCAAGCAATTGGATGGACGTAGTATGTAATTGGTTACTGTGGAGAGCTTTAGAGATGGCCAGTAGTAGACGTCTTTGAAGACTACTCATGACTGCTAACTGTGAAAAGATACCTAACAATACTATTTATGGGTCCGTGGGTCAAGTCGCGCCCACGTTGCATAAATTAATGCTAATGGTTAGAACCGGTACATGCAATGTAGATTTTAAATTAAGGCTGAAATGCGATAATTAAATTTCTAAGACCTTCCTTCGAGTATCAAGTCGATGGTCTTCAATTATTTTAATGAAGTTTTTGTTCTAGTTACATATATACAATATATTGGAATTAGTGTAAGGCAGGGATTAAAATTTTTATAAAGATAAATGTCAACATTTAGACCCACTACTTCTGAAGTAGATTACTTCAAAACTAGTGCCATTATATTTTAACTGAAGCTCTTTGTCAGGAATAAAGTCATAATAATTCATATTACCTTGTTAAATATGCACATTGACTAAACTATTTACTTGGAGTTCACCTTGCGGTCGGAAGTGAATGACTTGCTGTATTTCATTGACAAGTATAATTTACAACTGTCTTAAATTAAAAATATCAAATTGAGAATATCAAAAAAGATTTCGCGCCAACATGGAGTGTCATTGTCGTGACGTATTTATCGGAATACAATTGAATTGAGAACAAACGTATGTATTATTAATTGTTTACTAACTTTACTACTCACTACAGAAATAGTAACGCTATTTGTAAATAACTTATCAGTAATGTTTATACTTTGTTGCCGTTGTCATGTTTTACGTAAATACACACAGCTCCGTTGGTGGGCAAATGCGGAAAGCGCGGCCGAATTTTAAACAAATTGTCAGTAGTGGAACTATAGGGGCAACGTACACTACCATTTAAAAGATTTAAACTCAAAATGTGTCTTAGTAAATTCGACTTCAACATAATCGCAATCGATAAAATGTAGTTGAGCATGCTATATAATAATTCTCCCTAATATATGTATATTTTCCCGCAAAACATCGGTGTCTACTGTTCGTCATAGTGTGAGTGATGTTATGGTAAATGTTTACGCAGCTCACGCAATGGAATCTCTCAAAATTTATAATTTTTGCCCGTTTTTGCAACTTTTTCCATTGATACTCCACTCCTATTGGTTATAGCGTAATTATATATAGCCTATGGCATTTCTCTATAAATGTACCCTCTAACACTGAAAGAACTTTTCAAATGGGAAAGTAGTTCCTGAGGTTAACACGTCCACCCAACTAAACAAACAAACTCTTCAGCTTTATCATATAAATTAGCATATATAACAAACACATTACGATTTCATATATTATTGCATTGTATATCATGTAACAACCATTCAATTTCTTGAATTTAAAATGTGAAATGGTGTGATATGTAGATGTTTACCACTCAATTACACCAGGATGCATGGGCGCCGGGAGAAAAGAAAATAGATGAAAAAAATTTTCATCGGATATACCAGCGAGTGCATAATGTTACCCACGAGGCAGTACAAAATGTCTTTGAAGAATTTGTTGCTTCTCGTCCAGCTGATTTCTTTTAAATGGTTTTTTTTTCTATACTAAGAGCCTGACAAAATGACTCTACCCTGCCTGATGGAAATCATTATTGGAATGCAAAAGATGTGGTCACCATACTCATTGCAAATGCAGACAATGCAGTAAGGTGACCACCACTATGACGAACTAGTGAGATGCTTTGTCACGCCCCGCTTGGGGACGTAAAAAGCATGACAGTCATCGTGGCAGTGTAAGGCTCACACAGTTACAACAATAACTGCCACCCCGGCATCAATGGGCCTCCGGTCTCGCACTCACCAACGAAACACGACAGCATGAATGCTTAGGTTGGTCTTCTGTGGGAGGGTAGCACTGCCTCGGTCAAGCCGGTCCGTTCGTGCTGAAATCAGCGTGGCTCTACTATTGTTGGCAAAGGGTTTTAATAAACAGCCACTGTGTTGGCAAAGACGCATTGATTGTATTGGTGATTTATTTAATCAACTTTAATTAAAGGTATGAAACGTATAGAAAAAAATACGTTGAATTATTTCATAAAATACTTCAATTTCGTAGGTAAATAGGCTTTACACTAGTGTAATTCTACATTTTCTATTGGTAATTTGTTTGTGTTAAATTGGTATATAATTCTGGCGACGCCCGTGTTTGTATGGTTGAACGGATCTGGATGATATGGATGGACACAGATATAGATTATAGTTATGGGCTATTTTTTCTAAAGGAACAACTTATTGATAAAATTAAATTTAAGTGTGCGAAGCCATGTGTAGAAACTGGTTATAGAAGTGGTAACAGTACCCACCGGAATGTTGTGTATGCATTTTATTTTATACTTTAATTCTTTTCCAGAAGTGGCACTGCACGATTGGCCTAGTGGTTTAAGCGGTCGCCACGCCACTCTCCACTTCGCTGAGTGTTGTGGGTTAAAATCCCACGTGGGACAACACTTTGTGTGAACCATAAATTGTTGTTCTGAGTCTGGGTGTTCTTTGTGTCCGTTTCTTGTATATTTGTAATGTCGTCGTGTATGTTTTCAATTTTTATGTAAGTAGGAGAAAGCGGACAGACGGGTTACTTGATGGTAAGTCGACTCTGTCAAGTCTCCGTCTCTGTCTGTGGAAGTCAACTACTGTTCAAGGACACTTGGATGTCAAGAAATATAACGGCATCGACACCCTTGGTATTTAAGTAAAGGTAACACTTAAGTAGAAACTTCTAGATTGATGAATACGATTAATATGTTACGCTAGTAAATTTGTGTGGAGGTTACTACGGTACTTTTACTAATTATTTTTTTAATTTGTATTTCAAGTAATTATTTTGATTAGGTCGATAACATATTTTTACATTCGTTACTGAAATAATATGTACATTTTTTAGTTACACTTTATATTTTGTATAAAAAACGAAATTAATTATTTTTATATTGTAATTTAATAAACGGACTATAAATCCGTGTTATGGGAACCTATATTTACATTATTATTAAAGTAAAAACAATGTTAATACTGAACAGTGTCACCTCGGGTCCTTACCGGGTACCCTTCCAGGGTCAACGCCAACGGCCTATGGCTTCCCGGCTAACCGAGACGGCGTGCGGTTTTTAATCAGTTCAAGACCGATATAATTCTACCACCACGCTACCTTAGGTTGGTATCAGAGTGGAGTGCCGCACAGAAGAAATAGGGTATCACAGAGGTAATGATCCTTGTTCTTCTCAATACAGAGAACCGAAAAAAAACAATAAAACATCCACTAGACAGGGACTATTCCTTAATTAAACAGAAATAAATTTCATGTTTTATAAACTTAATATCTAAATTAAAAATATCAGAATACTTACTCGTTGTATATCAAAATTTGGGAAGGATGGGTACACAGGACACTTGCCGAGTCCTGTGCTGATCACAGCCTTGACGATCGTACAAAAGAGAACGCAATACACCCTGGAGGTCACACTGAAGTCCCCCATCTCACACTCGCGACGACGCCCAACGACCTATTGAGCTCACTTGCGGAAGAAACTAGCACTTGTTTTGTAAACACTTTGCATTATTTGTTCAACATACGCATTGATGGCTCCGTAATCCGCGGCCGCGCCGTACGACGCCGCAAACACAATCGCTGTTCATGTAAGTATAGTGAAAAGGACAAACTGATATCAGACTATTGTCGATATGTGACGCAACTCATCGATCTTTTATAATACCTACCGATTTTTAGTATGTGGAGCAATTAGAATTGGTTACAGCTTTGCAAATATGAAGCGATTATTTGTTACATCCATGGTGTAATTTTCTTTTTAGTTATCTAAGACTGATATTTATCATTTTTTGCAATAAATAACTCGCTTTACAGGAAGTTTGAATTCAATATTTCAGTCTGTTTGCTTATATAATGAACAATTTCTCATTTAAGTGTGTAAGTGATACGACCTTTTTTTTGTTTTCGGGGTGGAAAATCCTTACAGATCTCCGGCTTCTCAGGGACGCAGAAGCCATTAGTATGTGGGTGTTTCCACTAAAAATCACCCCGGCGGCCAGTTAAAAGCGTCCTACTCTGAAGAGGACCCGGACCATATTATTTCAGGTCCCTCCAGAATCAACACTGCGCCTAGTAAGGCCCTATCCAGGGGACACCATTGTTCCCCGTCTATCGGTCCGATTGTTATAAATTGTTGTGGTCTGATCATATTTTTGTGATTAGGCCGCTATCTTATAGGCGACCGTAGCAACTAACCTGTCGCCAGAGGTACCCACTCTCTGGCGGCTCGCGGTCCCGTCGACGGTTCAAAACGTCGCCGACGTCTCCTTCACTCGGGATTGGCAGAGGGCTGATCCCATTCAGCGATCTCTAATTATGGAGCATAAAAGCTTCGCAAAAAGAGACCACAGCGCCCCAGCCCCAACGATTGCTCTCAGGGACAAGTCTCGTCCGATTACTTGGACTAGGACTTCGCGTTCAGACGCCCACGCGAGACAGTCCTCCGGAGTATGCTGCGCGGGGTCCTAGTCGGCTGCGAAATGGTGACATTGTGTAATCTCCTGGCGTCCGATCTTATTCAGATACTCACCGAAGCAACCATACCCGGTGAGTATCTGCGTCAGTCAGTAGACGCTGAAGCGACCTCTCTCCATACCTACTCAAGCTTCGAGGTTAGGCAGAACGACACCCACAGCGCGTTGGCGAGCCGAGCGCGCCATTGTGCCAATGCCTGTCAGTGAGCGTTCCGTCGCATTTCGAGTTCGTCCTGGTCTTCCCCGCTCTCACCCCGGCGTATAGCGCGAGTTCGATCATAAACCCTCACGTCAATATACGCCAGGATATCAAAAGGCGGGAAACGTGCCAGGACTGTTACCACCTCCGACGAGATGGTGAAGTATCCTCGTACGATCCGAATTGCCGCTACTGGCTGCACTCGATTGACTTTAGTTCAGCAGTGGGAGGAGGCCTATAGGCGCTTGGTTGATATCGATACTCTGTAGAGGGGCATGGATCGCAGTACCGCACAGTAGAGGCGACGCACTTCCTCTCGAGGAACCCCTATATTAGGCAACGGCCTCTGTAGGGAACCCGCCAAGTGATATGACCTATGTTGGGATTTGTGAACGCAACTGACAGATGTCACGACATGCTCATGTCAAATACCTTCAATATATACATATTGTCTACCGCGTTTTGTCCTTATGTTAACATCTCTACTTAAAATAAATCTTTATTTAGTTTAAAAAACCAATCTTTGGGTTTTTATTTCAACAACCTACGAGTAGATGCGCTGAAGTCGATCATCTTGACTGTGATACCTTTAGTCATTTTTGGTAGTAATACAGTTTTTCTCAGTAATACATTGATTGAGTTTGTATTCGTGTTAGCTTTAGTTATCTGAGGCGGGTTTCCACATTCACATATGGGATTTAAAAAAATTAGGGAAGAAACTTATGATTGAAACGTAGCATTCCACTACTTTTTTTTATATAACGTCCTCGTTTGGAACGTTTAAGATGGATAGAACTCTGATCATTTACGTAAAGTCATGTATGTATCCATGGAGAACGAAATTTCGCTATCCGGAATGTCGGCAAACTGCGATAAACGATATGGTAATAAAGGTCGAGTGAGGTACATTTCAAGGTGACAGTCTGAGTCCCTTGCGGTTTTGTATGGCTTTGAACCCTTTCAGCACTCTATTAGAGGGTTCAGGGTTAGGCTATCGGTTGCAGAAAAATGATCAAGTTATATCTCACCGCCATTATATGGATGATTTGAAATTACTAGCTTCCACTAATTTACAATTGACGGCGTTACTAAAGGACAATGAAAACTTTAGTAATTCTATCAAGATGGAATTTGGTGTAGACACGTGTGCAGTCATGTATGTAAAGAAGGGCGTGATTGTAGAATATGAAGGAATAGAGCTTTTAGATTCGACAAAACTCGGACCTATCTTCCAATGACACTTATAGAGTACATAGATTTTTCACAGTTCTTGAGAATACCAGAATCTGGCGTGAAACAAACGTTGCAGAAAGGCATCATTGGCCACCTGAAAGAAAAATTAAGTCTTTTATCAGGGAGAAACAAAATGCTAGCCTATAAAGCTTGGGTCATTTCGGTTCTGATGTATGCCTTTGGTGTACTCAGACCGAATTAGATGCATTTGACAGGGGAGTCCGTACATCGCTGACTGCATTCCGAATACACCCACGTTCATCTGTTTTGAGATTGTATTTCCCGCGAAAGTTTTTAGGTCGTGGCCTATTAAATATCAAGACTCTTCACAATCACGAGATATACAATCTCAGAGAATATTTTCTACAGACTAATGTGGGAGTGTATCGCAATGTAGTTGCAGTGGATACTGATTTTACTCTACACCTCTGTCTAAAAAGAATTAGTGCAATCCTGCAGTACTTAGTACTAATGATCACAGGGAAATACGAAAGGACAAAGAACTTCATTGTTTTTTTATTAGTTTTTAATAAGTCTGATACAGACTTTGAAGCGTCTACGTCTTGGCTACGGTATGGTGATCTCTTCGAGGAAACCGAAGGTTTTGTGTGTTTTTATGGACAAAGTTATCATGACGAATAACTATCAGAAATATATTCTGAAAGATATTGACATTTGTTGGGCATGCCACCGTCCTAGAGAATTAGGAATATTATTTCTTGTTGTTCTCGTTTTTCTAACGGTGAATATTTGTTTAGGTGCAACCAAGTAGCCAGGATCGCCAACAACTTGCCCTTAAGGCTCAGGCTTGCTTTAGGCTCACGTTAGAAGACTAGACCAAGGGTCTGATGTACGAGGTACGGCCCGTATAGTGAGGAGGTTCCTGTCTTTGGAGATCTGACCACCGATGTCTTAATCTTTGTACCCGATGTTGGTGGTCTACTGTTTTATATGTTTGTTTTTCTTTATGTTTATAATTATTTATGTTTATAAATGAAATAAACAGAAATGAGACTAGTGACGCATCAACTGCTTAATGTTAAGAGGTTTCCTCAAATGGTGTCTTTTCAGTGGTCGATTACATTAATCACTGTACCATACAAAAAAAAATTACGTCTGATTGTAAAGGCAAAAGAAACTTAGATTGACAATAACATAATTCAAATATTTAGAATTCAATTAAAATAATAAAAGTAAAATGTAATATCAAAGTGACTGCGCACAAGTGACAGCATTTCATTGCGACGCTCCGAGGTCATCAATTTATATTAAAAACGATTAATTAAATATTTATAACGACAAGTTCTAAATGTAAATGAATCGTTACTACTAAACACGACGACTTTCAAACAAACTGTATTGTTCTTACAATCATATAGCAACATTTATAATTATTAGTACATTTACATACGATCTTCCCATGGGGAAGAGATATTTTACCTTAGTAAAAAGTAGCCTATATCACTCTCTAGCCCACTAACTATCTCCAGACCCAAAAATTTTACCATAAAATCGTTCCGTTACGACGTGAAAGAAAGACAAACATTCAAACAAACAAACACACTTTCGTTGTTATAACGTTAGTAAGGATGTAATTTTTACTAATGAAAGGGAATTCAAACATAAAACCCCTAAGAAGACGACAGATGCATATTAAATGTTCACATTCTGTAACTTATATTTTTCAGTTTCATTTCGGTAATAAGGACGAGGAAATAGAGAATTGAGGAATTTATACGATTAATAAGAATTGGAGTGAATCAGGCCAGTGCAACCTGATCTAAACTTCAGGTCATTCAAAGGTATATAATACCTTTTAATCGCGTTAAATAATCTTCCGTTCATTAATTATATTTAAAACACAAAAAAGAAAAAAAGGTGTCGTCGGTCGTGCTTCGGAGTTAAAAGTAAATCATAGATAATACAATTCCATTTTATTCTATTTATTTGAATGTCTTCAAATTATTTATAGATTTTTTTAAAGATTTTCTTTTCCTTATACATCTAACACAACATAACTTATATTACCTAAAACCTAAGCAAAATAACTGTGATGGTCGAGGCAGACAGAGGACGGGGCGGCGACGTGGCGTAAGAAAGTTATAATGCACTGATTAATATGTTACACTACGTTGTCTTGTCAGTAGCAGTATTACACTTCACCTGCTCATGTTATATCTTCGTCCCGTCCCGCCCGCTGTCTGCTCAATTTTAAAGACACTTCTGCTCACCCCAATATATTAAATCATATATTAATATCATTTATTTAAGTCACAAACAACGCTCACCAAAATAGAAAATCAAAATTCTTGTTAAAAAGTTTTTTAGAATCATACGTATTACGTTACATTCTCCAATTATTTAAATATCTGAGGACATATCGGTATTACAGAGTAAGTGAATATAAATATTAAATATTTCAGACGTGTGACACAACGCCATCTAGTTTTAAACTAAGCAGAGCTTGTGCTATGATAACTAGACTGACTGATAGAACACTTACATACTTTTTTTTGTAAATACATACATATTATACATACAAAACAATCAAACTTCGAAATAAATGTTTGCAGATCACACAAACATTTGGTCCGACCCGGGAATTGAACCCAAGACCTCAAACACAGCAGTCGCATTCACTACAGCTGCGCCACCGAGGCAGTTAAGTAAATGTAAAATGATATTTATTTCTGCAAGTAAATCTTTTGACAGATATTTTACACGTCAGATTTTACAGCTATGAATGTGTACCCAGTAAAAGTGAGATATCAAAATAACATATCACAAACTTATAACAACTTACTCTACTAAAACTCTAGTTTCTATCTATCTTAAGAACCTGCCAAAGTGACTACTCTGCCTGATGGAAAGCATGAGTAGAATCTAAGAGTTGCGGTCACCATATTCATTGCAAATGCTGACAACGCAGTATGGTGACCCACACTATGGCGGCCTAGTGAGATGCTTTTTCTCACCCCGCTTGGGGACGTAAAAGGCATGACAGTGTAAGGTTTACACAGTTACCACGATAACTGTCACCCCTGCATCAATGGAACAAACAGCAAACAAACATACATATATTTAAAAAATTTAGGAACAAAAGTTAAACCACAAATAAAAAAACGAAATTGAGATTATCTAGTGAAAATGTTATTGAATTGGAATAACCTTTGTTGTGTAATATTTTATAGCTAAGAAAACATTAAAACATGTCTGATCTAGTCATAACACACTTATGTCTTATAGAATTCTCACAACACGTGACAACACTCTTCGAACATATTGTTAGAATCGTGTTGTCGTCAATGTTGGGATTTCGATCAAGCAACATTAGCAAGCAATTTAGCATTAGCATTAGTTGGCCATAGGGTCTATGGTCAACTAATGCTAGTACAATTCACTTTTACATAATCGTCACGGTGAACAGTGATTGGTAAAGAGTTTAAAGTGGGCCAATCGCAACGTCGAATGCAAACCGTGACAATTGGGTAGATGACTGTATCGTAAATAAATACCAATGTCCACTTCATTCAAACTAACATCGCGAAACATCTCGGCAAATACAATTAGCATAGCTTTTTATTATTATTACGAATTTCAATCACATATACAGTGAAATATATTGTTCAATTGAGTAAGTAGTCTAAAACAATGACGTCACAATTTAGTATTTAGTACATTTTTCATACAAAATTGTCGTTTTGACAGATGATAAAAAGTAACTAATTTGACTAAGGTGTCATCTAACCTATTGAGTCGATGTGAAATAAACTCACACTAGGATCTAAATACACGCATTGTAGTACAACAGCTGTGTTATACACAAAGAACACTACAGTCATGGAAATATGGACCTTAAGTCTTTACATTAAGCATCAAATTTCCTTCGACTAAAACGACGACGATATAGTTTTTTGGAGACCCAAATGACCGTTTTACAAATAAATATAAATTACTCTTTAATTATAAAAAGTATTGACTGAATATCAACATACATAAAACAAAGAGGTCAACTAAATCAGTATTAAATAATTCTAAAAATAACGAGGGGTTTAAGGAAATAGTTACAAGCTATGTCATACACATATCAAAAGGAATCAAAACTGAATAAATTACTGAAAAGTTTTAATAAGGAGGAGATCAAAAGAGATCAACTCTCTTCGTTGGAATCATTAGACCTTTATCACTTGATTGCTTACAAAACATCTAAAATTTAAAAAAATCGTTTACCTATTGAAGTATGGTATCAGATTTACGTATGGTGACGGATAAGGAATGCAGTGTGTCACTTCCCCTATTTCACACATGGATGTCGAAGAGTCGATTGCGGAAGCAAAATACGCTGAGCAGCTGGAGCAGAGAAGGAAAACTTGAAACAAACTATATGTCCATACATCCAGCCAGCGTAGTATAGTAGTCCAAAACCTTATGCTGCTGCTAATGATAATGAAACGTAGCATATAACTACATATCGCTGCATCTATAGGTCCATAAATCACCATTTAATATTAAGCGCTATGTCAGATTTCTCGACGGCGTGGTAGCTGGTGTGGAGCATGGCAGTCGCTTTATCAGAGTCCTTCCCGTCAAGCCATTCGTTGTACAGCTTGCGGACCAGCTTGTTCTCGCTGGGCGTCGCCAGAGGCAGCTCGGAGTACATCAGCTCCAGCTGAGCGGCCAACTCTCGTCCGCTCTCTCCAGCCACTGGCCGGACTTGGGCACCACCGTTTAGACATCCTAAAATCAGAATCATTTATTGATTTAAACTGCCACGGTCATTTTTACTTAATAAGTTATCGACTATTCGCCATGTTTGTTTTAAAGTATCCCGTTTATAATACTTATATGCAGAATTATTTACTTCAAATATAAAAATTGTCAGTACTTTGAATCAATATTAGTCAATTAGCTAGTAGTTTTGCCAGCATGTACGCTGTTTGAAGAAAACCAGACAAGAACGCCCAACCTCTTTACTATAAAACAATTGTTAGTTGACTAACTAAAGGTAAAGGTAAAATTACATGACCCGTTTTGCCAACATGACAGTTATCTGCGCAATCCAAGTTAGCGAAGTAATTCTCCAATTGAAATACTAAAAACAGACCGCTTGCCAGCATTTTTTATATATTTTTTTAAAATTAAACTATGTAATTTAAACAAATTATGACTTCAACATACCTGATGGGCACGCCATTACTTCCACGTAGTGATACGGCGATTTGCCACGTTTCAGTTTTTGTACCAAATTCTGTATGTTCCTGAAACCGTTGACGATTGCGAATCGCAGCACGTCTTGTCCATCTTTTTGCAGAATTACTTCGCGGAAGTCTGGATTTCTACATACAATAGTTGAAAAGGTTTTAATCAGTGTCGAAACATAGGCTATTGTCTGGTACCAATAGGTACTTTAGGCATTATTCTATTTCCAGTTTTTCACTATCTAAGAGTAACGGTGAAAACAAACATTTTATATCACTCTAATATTAAGTTTTGCAGGATTATGCAAACCCGAAGGTGAACACTGATGCGTGTTGTTTGGCATTGTTGTGCCCATGATCCAGAACGAAAGCATTCTCATCTTGTCATGCTGGTTTGTTTACACATAGGCCATTATAACATATATAATATAATAGGATAGTTGGAGTGCTAAGAAATCCGAAAATATCTACAGAACTTCGATATCGCCTTGTTCTTGGATTGTGGAGTTTTGATGGCATTCGATTCAGGTATGAAATCAAAGTTCAGCTACGTCATAGTAGACTGAATAACTGCTATACTGCCTGCTCGGTGGCGCTGTGATATCGTATGCAGCTGCTGAACTTGAGGTCTCGGGTTCGATACCCGTGTCGGACCAAATAATTGTATGGTCTGTGTGTAATATTTGTTTCGGAGTTTGGATGTTTTCTAAGTATAATATGTATGAATTTACAAAAAAAAAGTTGTCCAGAAATCATAGCATAAGCTCTGTTTAGTTTGGGACTAGATGGTGTTGTGTATCAGACGTCTCAAATATTAATATTATATATAGGCCAGTCATCTGTAACACATTTAGTTGAATTTGAGAATTAAATCTCTCCTCTTACAGTCTTGAAATTTATGGGAGTGATTTTGCAAAGAGGGACGGAAGTCTGTTACAAGAAGCTCGAATAATGCGAGCTCATATTGTCAATTAACATATATCACACATTACACATCATATCCGACATATATAATGGCTAGTAGATATCTATAACAAACCAATGCTTGTTGCTCAACACGCTACTTAATGTTATTCAAAGTATTTTATAAATACTGATACATTTAATGTAATAAAGCAATGTCATTGGACACACAGTTGATTTAATTTATTTTGTTTCACAGTAATCACTTGAATACAATGGTTGTTTTTCGGTCAATGTTTGCACTACATTCGATAGACTGGAAGACGTATTTGTTGAATGGTTTGACCACGCCTAAACATCATAGTACGTTGTATACTATACTGTGTGAGCCTTACACTGCCACGATGACTGTCATGCCTTTTACGTCCCCAAGCGGGGTGTGAAAAAGCATCTCACTAGGCCGCCATAGTGTGGGTCACGATACTGCATTGTCTGCATTTGCAATGAGTGTAGAGACCACAACTGTTTGGATTCTATTCATGCTTTCCATCGAGCAGAGTAGAGTCACTTTGGCAGGCTCTTTATATAGAAAAAAAAGAAAATAAGTGAGGCATGCAAAGTTAAAATAATCGCTTAACCATATTGTTCGAATATAATAGATTTTTTTTAACGGATTTCAGTATTACAGCATAGAAAATTTGCATGCTGTAATACTGAAATCCGTTAATAATCGTAATAATGGTGAAATTCTCGTGGATTCTATTCATGCTTTCCATCAGGCAGAGTAGAGTCACTTTGGTGGCCTAGTAAAATATATATAGATCAAAACTAATCAATCACTGAAACCATTTTGTAAAACCATCAATAAATGACTTAGACTGCACGGATGGCACGTAGGCTGAAGGTTCAAACCTCACATGGGACAACATTTTATGTGATCTATAATTTGCGTTTCTGAGTCTGGGTGTTCTTTGTGTCCGTTTCTTGTGTTTGTAAAGTCCCCCGCGACGCAGTATTTATCCTAGTGCAGGAGTTGTCTTCCCAACAAAACAAGAAAAAATTTGATTGTTAAATTTTACTTATTTTAGTACGGAACGTCTGTGGTCTCTGATTCGTCTGTGACGTCATTTGACCTATACAAGATCGCATGGTCGCGTAAGAAGTAGCGCCAGGGCTCTTGCTTCATTCGAGTTTAGTTGCGCATAATCATTTTTTTTTATTTATGAGTATGTAGTTTTTATTTGGTTAAGAAGGCTTTGTCAAAGAAGAATTTGCCTAATATATATATTATATAGTAAAGTATTTTATCTTTAAAGTTGTTTTCCGTTAGTGCTAAAATGAAATAAATTAAACTTTTTAAGTAAGTATATACTCGTACTTTTAAGTTTATTTCATCAGCCCCATGGTCTAACTTACAACCACGATTTCCAAATAAAAAACATTTCATAAACAGATTGCAGCTAAGTACTGGTTGTTTTGATCGTCATGTTTGCAATACATCCGTCTATTGTCCATTTAGTATGGACACGATTTGAAACAATTTTTTTTTTTCAGGGCAGGTCGAATATCTTGTTAAGATGAATCTAATGGGTACGTGTACAGTGAAATGCAGTATTTCGGCAGTCAAACCCAAAGTGAAAAATAAAGAAACTATTATTGCACGTTGGTTTACATAAAAATCTATAATAAATACATTCACATAAAATATATATTTATTTTTCACAATAAGTTGTTAACTATCTACGACTCAAAAGTATGGCCGCTATTTCTTGTAGTTACCTTCATCGAAATGATCTTCACACAAATTTAGCGCTTTTACGTCTATTTAAACCACGCTTCATTATTTTACACTATTTTTTCCTTGTTATTTAGGACATCAACGGCTTCTCTCCTTCGAAAGGAAGTTTCATACGAATAATACAATATCTGTAAGGTTTTTTTATAACTTCAGCCGTCGTGTACTAAACAAAATACGAATCGATCGGCGCAAATTTATAATTTTGTCCGTACTCTGCGTATACACGCTACGTAGTCTAAGTCAAATGACGTCACACGATCGAGCGCCGCGTGTAACGAAATTACTCTTGCAAGCGCAACCATCTTCAAAGTCTCATTATTTTGTCATTTTTAGAGATATTTTATTGATTCCTTCACGTTTTTCTTTTATTTTATTTAATTCATTTTTATAATTAATCTATAAAAAAATACAGAAAAACTGTAATACCGAAAGTAAAAGGTCAGCTTATGCTTAGATTTCACATGGATTAATTAGCAAGCTTATGCTTCACTCACCTCAAATGGCTTTTCACGTTGCATCTCTAAATTGAAAGTGATCTGACTAAATAGTCTGATATTGCTGTAAAATTACTTTAAAAACAGCATTCTTTAGATTTTTGTAAAGAACAAGAGTGCAGTGATATACAAACGGACAGCCTATACCTTCATTGCTGACAGTTTTTTAACCCTCCCTGCATTACTTTTTACGGACCGGACGCCATATGGCATTTTCTACCAGTCAACCAGGGTTTTAAAATCACGTTATTCCCTTATGCTTTCGTTCGAAAACATTTCTACGAATTGATGTTTTGAATTTGTTATGTGTGATTAACAAACTTCATTATTTTGTTTATATTAATATACGATATACATATTGTTGTCTTATATCAAAGGACTTCAAATTTCTATGACTTTGGTATTGTTGTCTACGTCTTCAACTAAATGTAACATAAGACAGTAAAGTGTAAAAGAAATGGGTTTAAATGCTTGCCGCAACTTTTTATGGTTAAAAAGACAAGTTCCAAACCAGGAATATGTCACGTGTCGTGGAGAACTTTCCAAACATTCATGAACCGAACGCAAAGAACATTAATTTGATGTTCGCGCAAGGTGTTGTGCCATGCGGCGATCGAACGAGGAAGGAAGGAAGCGGCGAGTTGACCCCACTGCAGTCAAATGCTTTTTAAACAAAGACTCTCACGCTCCAATATTGTCGTCTCCAAATATGTATATATACAAGTCATTTTAAGGAGGTTTTAATACGTTTGATATGTATTTAAGGAGTCATAGTCTAAGGTCATATTTAATTTCGTAATTTTAGCTAATACATACAGTCATTTTGGTCTTGGTTAATTCACATCGCACCAATTTTAATTTGCTTAACCTCTGCTGATTATTCTAGAACTTATTATCATTGGTGCTGGGTCGTAATTTTGTTTCTTTTCTACGCAATCTGTGGTAATAATTTTGTTAAAAGGGACGAAAGTGTGTTACTGGACGCCGTAACAATTTCCCTTCAGTGGTTAGATCTCATGTGAAAGAATAATATTGGACTAATGACTGTGTGCTGCGGTTGGCCAGTGTCCGTCTAATGATAAGTGAGATATGAGATGCTACACCTCATAGTAGAAAAGAAAGAAGAAGAGACAAGAAGAAACAACAAAATACTAAGCTGAATGTGTGCCTACTGTAAAATCAGTTCAAGTTTTTTACCATAAACCTGAAATACAAAGATTATGACAACGTTACCTTAAATTCTTGTACGTGAGCTGCGCATTTCCTTCACCAAATAGCTGTTCCGCTGCGTACAAGAACACGTGATCGGCGTATCCCCCGGAACCGCTCCCGACGTGCCTTCGTAGGAGAGGGTCTCCCTCGCCAAGGGCACCCCACGGCCAGTCCAAGTCCATGGCAGGCAAGTCCTTTAGGGACTTATTGTCATTCTTTAGCATTTGCTCTAGCTCGACTGAAGGAAGAACACATTGCAGTCTTTAAAATTGATCTCTGTGATAAATGGCTTCGAAGCCGACGAAGTAATTTTGAACAAGCGAATCTATTTTGTATCACCTATATTTTCAATTATTACATACACAGTGACAGTTCTATCACACATAAAGTATCAAAATTCACACCTAAATGTACCTCGTAGGTTCCAAAATGACACTAATGACAGCTGTCATATAGATCAAGCTACATTTTAAGGTCTATAGTTTTTTTTTATTACAATCAGATTTACATGACATGTATTTTCGTGTCATGTATGTTAGATCAAATAAAACACAGAAATATAACGCGGGAAATCCCCGTGTAATATGAAAATGTGTTATAAGAGTACCGTGCTATAGGGGGGATTACTGTATTATATTATATTATTTACCAAACAATATTAATTTCACAGTTCGTCATCTACTTGTATACACTTACTTTTATACCGTTAAAACATTTTTAAACCACAAAACCACACTTACTTGAAGTAATAACACAATCAACATCGTGACACTGCATTATCTCGCTGTAGAAGTCTTCTCTGGAGGCCTCCAGCTTCTTATCATAGCAGGGCATGAAGGTCACGTGGTATATCTCTGTGGGATTCGTCTCCCTACACTTGGAGAGGAACTGTTTCACGAGAGAGCCCATGATCTGCTGTGGAGACTTCGTGCTTGATATGTAGGGGAGGATAAAGTTTCCATGTGTTTTTTCGGCGTAGCATACCCAACCTGTGTGCAGTAAATTTTGTCAGATTATAGTAACATATCATTGTGTGGATCACCATTTTGCGTTTTCATTCGCAATGTGACAGTAATGACAACTATTGGTTTTTTTCATGTTTTCCATCGTCTAAGTAGTCGCTATGGACGGTTCTTAAAAAATAAGTTGAATGTCTACTTGACAGTACAACATATGGTAAATTTTAATCATCTATGCAACTGCATCTAAGTGGGTATCAAAATTTGACATGTAGTAAGCTCTTTTTCTCATTTTATACTCGCTTAGATTATTTACATGATATAAATATGTAAGAGTGTCCGTTCTAATCTAAGGGGTTGCAAAAAATAACAATTTTTTTTTTTTAATTTTTTGGGTGTTTCTGATTTTTTGTCCAATCATGATCAACATGATTCTGGAAAAGAAAGTTAAAATACATCACAAGTCTTCAACAGTCCACTGTTGGACATAGGCGTCTCCTTAGCAAAGAGGTTTACTTTGTTTACTTTATTGGACATAAATCTCGTCTGTTATATTCCTTACCACAAACGAGCTTGTGAAGCCCAAACGAAGGGTAATAGTTTTTGCAGTCTATGTATGTATGTTCCACCGTACCGCCTAAATTACTGATCCGATTTAGAAGAATGAGGTGTCAATAGATTCGTTATAATAACCTGGGTGAAATGGCTTATATAAATCTCAAAATTTCGTATCACAGATTTTAAACCCCAGATTTTAACCTTGAAAAAAAATAAACTGAGATAATCATCCCGTGTTTGGTATACTCGTATATCATATTTTTTAAGTCAAAATATATGTTTGAAAAGCGGTTACAATTCGCGTGGTCCTATTTGTATCTATTGGTGCCGCGGTCTTTAAACTCTCTTTAAAGACGACGATGCACGAGAGACAGATATAGTGATATTTATTATGTGATATAGATAGTGTATTTGCCGGATTGGGAACCGATAAAATCCTACTAATATTAAAAAATGCGAAAGTTTGTGAGTATGGATGGTTTGTTACTCTTTCACGAAAAAACTACTGGACGGATTTAGAAGAAACTTTACAGTAATATAAGTTAATAACATATAGGCTATAATTTGTAATGATTTTATGTAATTTTGGTCGTAATATAACGGATACATATCAATTAGGTCGGAAAAAAAACTGGCTTCTAAGAGTTATCTTGGCGTACGCTGCCTAAACCATTGAAGTTACACAAAGATAATGGACCGTAGGATTGTTTGTGTGTTAAAAAAAAAAATTCAAATGATCAGTTACGAAACATAATGCGGCAGACTAAATTCCAAGCAAACGAAGCCGCGGGTAAAAGCTAATATTAAATAAAAAAATAAACTCTAAAAAGTATAGTTAGACTACGTAAAAAAAGGGTACAAGTATTTCTGAATTTCTCTACGAATTATTTTATTAATTTTAGATTTTTTTTTATATTAAGAGCCTGCCAAAGTAGCTCTATTCTGCCTGATGGAAAGCATGAATAGAATCCAAGAGTTGTGGTCGCCATACTCATTGCAAATACAGACAATGCAGTATGGTGACACACACTATGGCGGCCTTGTAAGATACTTTTTCTCACCCCGCTTGGGGACGTAAAAGGCTTGACAGTCATCGTGGCAGTGTCAGGCTTACAGAGTTACCACGATAACTGTCACCCCTGCATCAATGGGCCTCGGGTCTCACACTCACCAACGACACACGACAACACGGATGCTGGCGTTTTATGTTGGTCTTCTGTGGGAGGGTAGTACTGCCCCGGTCGAGCCGGCCCGCTCGTGCTGAAATCAGCGCGGCTCTACTACCTAAGGGTTTTCTTGGTTTCTATCTTTTAGTTTCGAGATAAAAACTCAATTGTAATTTTGTAAGTAATTAAATATAAGTAGTAAGTAAACAAACAAACACAAACAAGTATTTGTTACCTGGACAGGAACTAGCTAGCATTGGTAAGTCTTTGGATGCTGGATCATGAAGTTGATTCTGGAACCTCTGTAGAAACTCCTGCTGAGCCTCCAACAGGGAGAAGTCCTCGGCTATTGTCATATCCAGAACAAGGTCTGCTCCCAAACTCTTGAAGTAACCTTGACATCAATATTTTTAAAGATTAATACCTAAGTATTTTAATCAACATAGACACCAATAAATGATATATTTTTTGTCCCCACTTCCAAGGAGCTATTAACAATAAGGATCCATACATCTATTTTAATCTATGCATACATAAATCTACTGGCATCTACCCACATTGTACATTTATATAATATTACCTTAGTAAGATATAGTTTGCAATTTGTTTATTATGAACTAGCTTCCGCCCGCGGCTTCGCCCGCGTGAAATTAGTTTTTGTCAATCCTGGTCCTTTATGTCTAAGAGACTCTTACAGGGGCCAGCCTCACGTTGTGTACAAAAATATTTTTAAATGACCTAATTTAAAACATTTTTGTACACAACGTTTGCTGTTTTGTTATCATTTGTTAAAATGTGGAGATTGTTTGGACTCGACACTCGCGAGCAGGCCACGTACAGTTGGCCATGCGAAAAACAGTTTTTCTCTAAATGGACACCTGCTACTTTAAGTGTTTGCCCTTGCGCTTTGTTAATGGTCATTGCGAAGGCTGGTTTGAGGGGAAACTGGATTCTTTTAAACTGAAACGGTAAATCTGTAGGGATCATGGGTATGCGTGGAATCAAAACTTCTTCATCTTTAGCTATACCTGTCATTATAATTGCTCCAATAATATTGCGTCCTAGCTGCGTAATTTGCAATCGAGTCCCGTTGCATAGTCTCGGCGCTTCGAGATTTCTCATTAATAAAACTGGAACCCCAACTTTCAGTCTCAGCTTATGAGACGGCACTCCTGACAGCTCTAAAGAGTTTAGAAACTCGGTAGGATAAGACGTCACCTGTTCACTGTCCATGACAATATCTACTGACAAATATTCGACAACATCGCCTTGCACATGTGACATCATTCTTTCATTGATCTTTCCCACGATTTCATTGGTCGGTGCTAATATTGCCCTTTCACACAGCCATTCTCTATTCCTCATGTTATATTCTAAACCGGGATAGACGTTGTTTTTAAGATCTTCCAAGTTTTGGACAGCATTACAAAATTCTTGATTTAATGTAATCATGCCGTTAGTGTCCGTAGTCATTCGACCTTCACCGATTTTCAATAGAGCAGCTGCATATTGCCCCGATTGCGTATCATTATGTAGTTGTACTCGCATGTTTTTAGTGAGACAAAATTTTTTTACATGCACCCATAATGTAGACGCTTTCAAACATGCATTTATCTCATCTGCTGGAGTGCCTCTAGTAATGACAGGTAGTGTCTGTCGAAAATCACCAGCAAGCAGCACTACCATCCCACCCATTAAACTCGGGTTACTTCTGATATCTTTCAGAGTCCGATTGAGCGCCTCGATCGCTTTTTTATGCGACATTGTGCACTCATCCCACACCAACAGCTTGCATTGCTGTAGCATTCGGCCACGATCGCTGTTTTTTGTGATGTTACACACTGGAATTTCCTCATGATGTAAATTTAATGGGAGTTTAAGTACTGAATGTGCCGTGCGGCCACCATCGAGCAGCGTCGCTGCAATTCCAGAGGAAGCTACAGCAACAGCTATTCCTTTGTCTTTGCGAATTTGGGCTAAAAGTAAATTTAATAAAAAAGTTTTTCCAGTGCCTCCTGGCGCATCTAAGAAAAACAATCCACCCTCACCATTATAGATTCTTTGCACAACAATATCAAAGACTAATTTTTGTTCCGTGTTTAATCGAGGAACTGACTCTGATATTTGTTGCTGTAAAGAAGAGACATTGTAGTCCAGTTCTCTTATTAAATCACCACTGACTTCTCCGATTCTTTGTGGCCGGTTCATTCCAAAATCTGATAATGTCTTCCCAGATATAGCCATCACTTGGTCTTCAATCTTAGTTAGCGCCTCGTTATATACTAAATCATTATATGTGATATTGGGATTATTTTGTTGTAGTCTGTGCAAAATATCGTCAGACATATCATTTTGGTACTTTTCCCATAATATCTGAGGATTTGAAAGACCACACGTCGCTATGAGAATGGCAAAAAGATCTCTCACCTTAGCTGCTGATCTACATTGTGCAGCCTCTTCTAATGTCGAGTCCCAATGATTGTCATTCTCTAACAATCCTCTAGTTTCACAGGCTTCTCGGAAGGTAACAAACGTTTGACCGTTGTAGTTCTTGAGATCATTGAACGAAGTTGGCCCACGCACGTGGTGTAGCAGTAGTCTCAAACAAAAGCATTCAATGTTGCTAACGTGGACAGTATAGACCCGTCCTAATGCATCCCCAGATTTAACGCCAGGCCAATCCAGAACAGCAGATCCTTGAATTCGGCGTTTCCAACATTTTCTACCTGCATCCCACGTGTAATACCGAGGTACTTGAACGTACAAAAGTGTTTTTGCAAATTCATCTGATCTGCAAAGGTCAAAAAAGGCGGTCAAAGTGGTTTTTGGTGGTGTTGTCACTCGCTGGTGAAAATTATTTTCATTAAAATAAATTCGTTCACCATTCTCTAGATGCACACTGAGGTGCGTAACAGTAGGATGCCTTTCATGCAAAGGAAACCCTAACAGGCGCCATACAGCTTCGTTGCTGCTGACATAGCGACCAGACTGAAACGTTTGTACTTCGTCTACTGGGTTTGAGGACTCTGAGCTTCTGAAATTAAAAATAGCTTGATCGCTGCCTTTATTAATATATTTGCAGATGTATTTGATTGCACGTACGGAACCGCAAGCTTCTACATTTATATGGGCGTTAAAAGTTTTTAATAGGACAGGCGAATATGGTACTACCCAACTATTGTCGACAGAAACTTGACTACCATTTCGGAGTTTAACAGATGCCGTCCGGCCTCCGTCTTCTGGTGCTCTTCTACGATACATCGGGTAGCCGTTCTCATTATGGAGAGTCTCTTTCAGTAGGTTGCGAGGAAATTTTTTTGTACATTTACGGTCTTTCATGCACGGGCACTGAGGGTTTTCAGCCCCGCATGGACCATGGATCATGTTTTTCATAACAATATCATAAAGTGCCTTGTCATTGTTAGGATCTGGTATTTCAGCGCTTATAATTTTATCGATTTGGTCAGGTCGCAATTTATCTTTTAACCAAAGCAAAATGTGGGCATGTGGGAGTCCTCGCTTCTGCCACTCAATGGAATACATAAAGCATTGCACTTCTCCAAAAACCCTTCCTTTAGTAATTACAGTCATAAGCTTTTTAACTTTTAACCTAAACACTCTGGCAATGATATCGTGCCTATCGTTGGCGCTTTGACCTGGCATTAATTCGTCAACTATTTCAGACCAAGATGGATTGCAGGTGAAGGTTACAAATAAATCAGGTCGACCATACGTACGCACATAGGCAAATGCGTCTTGAGTATACTCGTGTAAGTATCGGGGACTGTTCACAAACGAAGAGGGCAGAATCACCATTTTACCTATATTATTAGGGTTCACGTTGGCATCATTCGATACAGCATCTTGGAGATGAATATAATTTTCGGCTCTTAGTTTTGTTTGATTTAAAGATATGTATCGCAATCTTTCGCTTTCAACCTTCACGTACATATCAACATAAAACTGGTTAGCGAGCTGTTTGCATCGTTGTATTACGTTAAAATCGTCTTCGCGTATCATCATATGATAGGCATAAAAGTCCATGCTCGATACTTTTTTGTTGGGCAAGGGGAGCTTGGTTACTGGATTGACTTGTGGAATTTGAAAATGGTACCCCTCTTGCCCCTTGCTAAACATAAGCGGGTATTGTAATGCGTCATAAAACTTGTGTGTGTCCGGCACCCTGGTCAATGTATTGTCACGGGTTTGTAAAACAATATCACGCGATGCGAACTGTTCACCACACACCATGGCGGCGACTTCGTTTATTAAGGGTGCATTATAACGTCTTTCATGTTCCCCGCTTGGCGTACGATCTGGGTGTATTACTAATTTGTAATTTTCCCCTGGCATTCTTTCTAAGGCTGTTTTGAAGGTGTTAATGAGGTTATTATGTTCGTGCAACATTCTTTGAATTTTTAAAACAATGTCCCTCTCAACTCCTTCAATATTTTGACATCTGCGGTCAACCTCGCTGTTTTCGTCTCCCATAAAATAAATCTGTAGAAATTTTGGTTGATCATTGTTTGTGGGAAGCAAAGAACCAATCCTATGATAAATTTGCCCTTGTACCGTAAATGTGGGTGAGAATCCAGGCATGATGACCTCATTACCCACACCAAATGATGTCATCTGAAAGCAAGAGTTGTACTTTCTTATTCTGTTTAAAAATCGCCGAGATTCATTGCTGTCATATAGAAGTAAGGATTTGAGTGGCTCCTCGGGGTCACCAAGCGTTGGTACTGATACTTTGCCTCCAGAACAGCACATACCTGGGGTCTCTTCCTTCCACTTGAGTGCATCACAGTGTCTGCATTTATTGGCCATTCTACCTATGAGGACTAATCGATGATTAAAGTAATCAATTAACGGATCATAATGAAAAGCAGCATCGGCAAATGCCTCCCACGTATTCATCGTAAACGTACGTCTCCTTTCTGCTTGCCGCTCGGAATTAATGAAACGTCGTCTACGTGTTTCTTCGGAGGTCTCTGCGGCTATGTACGAAGCTTGACGCTCAGCATCTAAGATTTGGCGAGCTTGGGTCTGCTGAGAGGTCTCAGCAGCTCTTTGAGCCGCGTGACGCTCGGCATCAATGACCTGGCGAGCTTGGGTCTGCTGAGAGGTCTCAGCAGCTCTTTGAGCCGCGTGACGCTCGGCATCAATGACCTGGCGAGCTTGGGTCTGCTGAGAGGTCTCAGCAGCTCTTTGAGCCGCGTGACGATCAGCGTCTAAATTATGACGGGTCTGCATGTGCTCAAAAGTTTCAGCAGCCCTTTGAGCTGCGTGACGCTCGGCATCTAAAGTCCGACGGATCTGTGAATCCCCTTCTGATTCCAGTGATCTAGCAAGTTTAGCAGCCCGAGCTCTGCTAGAGCTATTAGCTAAATTGGACTTTCGTTTGCGAGGCATCGTAGAAAAACAAAAATGAAATGAATCGAACAAAACAGATGTACAGATTAAGATTTATTATATTAAAAAAAACTTTTAATAAGCACCTACTCGGTAAAAATGATGCGCTCATCCCACGGCGATGTCAATTAAACACATCGTCCGTCACGTTTAAATGGAAAAAAAGTAACTAAAAAATTAAATTATCAATATTTATTTACAACCAATGCATAAAAAAGTAGGAGGTTAGTAGCTTAGGTTAGTTTTACACCTACTACGACCTCTTAGATTAATTAAAAAAAGGAAATAAAAGCAAATCGGATTTTTTTAAAGTAACGGAAACTATCTTACCTACTTTTAACTATGAACTAAAAGAAATATCAAGTATGTACAAAATTAATTTACAGGACCTAATTAATAAAAAACACTTAAAAAGTTATACGAAACAAAAAAAATAATTTTACTGGATCGAAAAATGTAATTCTCTATAGCGCAAATTTCTCTAATCGCATGCGTCCGACAACGACGTCTGCCCTCACGTGTCTGCCCGTTCGGGTAGGCATAGTTAGATTCGTGCGCTCCCCCACCACACGACAGCGCCGCGCCGTTGCCTGCCGCAGATGCCGCCACACTTCGGCGAATGTGCGCGACGACGACCGACGGCAGCGGCGGCGATGCAGAGTATTCGTTAAAAGGAATTTAAACTTCAAAAACGAACTTTTTTGTAACTTGATACACCCAAAACTTCTAAATTACATGTTCCTAGGTTCAGTGATTAAGATTTCGTATACAAAAAGTTTGGCTTTGTAGTTCCAGTTCCGAATCCGTTCCGTTCGGGAATTCCGTTTGTAGAAAAATTCTGCACATCCTTTGAGACCTACGTACCAAGATTCATGGTCTTATCTTCAATTCAACCCCTATTTCACCCCCAAACTGGTAAAAATTTCAAAATGCTAGAACAAACGATTTTTTGTTTCTTATGACGTGATATTTGACGAACTTGCATACTAACTTTCAACCCTTATTTCACCCCTTAGCTGGTCGAAATTTCAAAAATGCTAGAACAAATGTTTAATGATTTCTTATCAAGTGCTTAAATATAAAGTTTCATGGTTTTATCTTTTAAAATTAAGAAATCCCATACAAACTTTCAACCTCTATTTCAACCCCTTCATCCCTTTTTTTCGAAATAAAAAGTAGCCTATGTTCTGTCTCAGGGTCTAAAGATTGTCTGTACCAAATTTCATCAAAATCGGTTGCGAGGTTTAAGCGGGAAAGCGTAACAGACAGACAGACAGACAGAGTTACTTTCGCATTTATAATATTAGTTGGGATAGATGACCTTGATGTACGGTAAATCTTGAATGAGATTATGATTGCATCAATACTGTAAGCACTATTGTAGCTCTTTTATATAAATAAATAAAATAAATAAACGAATTAACTAATACAGTTTAAATTTGGAACTTAAATTTCAGACTTTATTATTATTCTTATTAATTCAATGAAGAAGAGTCCATTCTCGTTAAGAAAATAGTGACGCTTTGATCTGGTTCTAAGCTTTCTGTCAAACATAATTTCTAGGAATTTGATTGGTCAGGGGACGCAGCTAGTGGCGACAAAAAGAAGTTGCAGTTTTCGCTCCCCGGGTCATTGTCAAGCAGAGGAACAACGAAGTGGGCCTTTAGTCGATAAGAGTCCGATAGACCCATTCGCTCCACCCAATGCGTGAACGACTCTTCACCCCGTTAACAAAAAAAAGGTGGCGTGGCTTGATTTATGTGTCACTTTTTTTTAAAAAAACAGTTCCATATTTGAAGAGTTAAAAATTTCATAATCACCTGCTAGTTTTTTAGTGGCTTCCTTTGGTGTGAGTTTGTATCTAGCCGCCAGTGACAGTGTAGGTTGTGGTGAGAGAGATATCACTATGAGACTCACATCATTGGTCACGCCCTTGTTGTCTGTGTACTTCCTCTCTGAGAATACTCTGTGGAAACATTTTTTTGGGTCACACATGAGGGTAGTTAATGATATAAACATGAACTATCATTATATATTATTTTAATTTTATATGTGTGCTATTTGTTTAATTTTATAATTGTCATTAGCGTTATTGTAAAGCTGAATAAATAGGCACATTTGTTTGGTTTTCTTTACTTTTTTATTCACTCCTACAATTTGTGTTTAGAAACAGTGTACATTCTGTTTTCTACTTTATTTAATTTAATTATTAATTTTGTGAAATACTCACCTCTTACAGAGATCAATTACATTATATCAAAATTATTGGTATAGGGGAGGCCTATTGCCAGCAATGGTCTTATGGCTGACATGATGATAATATTGGTATAAATATAATAGTAAATACAAATTAAATTTAGATAATAATAGGAGTAAAATAATCTTTATCAATGATTGTTTGGATAAAAATTGTAATTTAAATTTAATGTCCTGCATTTAGGAGCACTAAGCACTAAGCACCAAGAATGTGACTAGAGTTCATCAGATAAGGTTACTCAAAACGTAATCATCATCATCATCAACAACAACAGCCTAAACAGTCCACAACTGGACATAGGCAGCTCCTTAACAAGGAGGTTATGGCTTACTATACCATGTTGGCCAGACAGTTTGGTATAGGGTTTGTTTCAAGGTTTCCTTTTCTTTGTAGTGATGTTTAGTTGCATATTTTGGTTCCTAAGTCGCCTTTTACGACACCCGTGAGAAGAATAGAAGTGTTGTACTACTACACTACTATTTATTATTACTATTATTATTATTGACACTACATATTTTTAAAACGTCACCACTCCAATATGCTTAGTAATATTATTAAACATTTTGGTTGTTGATTACAATATTTACAAATATATAAATGTAGTGCATCTTGGTTGATAAATTTTAACATAACTTTAGTAGTAGATTATTAAGTAGATTCTAGGAAATAAAGTGAAAAAAGCATACCGTAACAACTCCTCTTGACTTTGTTTCGTAACAAGAACACTCTCAGCGGATGTAATACAACCACTGCAGGCAAGACAGTCTGCAAGTGTTATTTCTACCTTCTGTAACTTCTGTTCTCTGCCGTTAGACACATCGAAATATCCATCATCACCAATTTTTATCTTTGCACCGGTTTTAGTCTTTGACCGCTCTATTTTAACTGGCTTTATACACTCCTGTGGAAAGAACAGTGAGGATGAGATGGAATCGACAGCTTGGGTGCTTTCATCATCAACAGTTTCTATTAATTCATTGATGGACACAGACCTCTTTTTGGCAAGCGAAAAGCTACCACGTGCTTTGAGTACTTAGAAAATACATAAAGCGTTATGGAAGGATAATCTAGTAATAATTTTAGAATTAGAAAAACGTCTTAATAACTTAATTCAAATAGAAAACCAAACATGATTATCATAGGTTATAATTATATCCGATGTTGTTTATTACAAAACAAAAACTTATATTCTTACCTGCGAAGGAGTTATAAAATCATCCAAGTCTGTTAACTGCAAAGCACCACTAAAGCGAGACGCCATTTTAATATTAAGCTTCAAAGAAACGAGTAAAGAACAATATTATGTGAAACTATTAAACGTAAACACACTTTCAACCAGCTGATTATGACAAAACAATTAAAAACAAAAATGTTGCTAGGAAATAAATAACTTTTCTTCTATGGTCATCCAAGATGGATTTAGAGAGTGGTCACATTATTTAGCTGATTATTTTGTTGTCACTACAAGTGGATGTGAATGATCTAATTGATGAACTGGAAGGGAAGAAATATACTATAACCGAAAATAAGTATTATTCTGTCATGTTATCATCTGATAATAGAGAATTGAGACAAATATTTTAAAATTACCTCCATCTCATGGGTTTAATCTAACTTATTTATACAAATATTTTATATGGACTGCATAGATATCGTTGTAGTTTAATCGATCACCTCATCGCTTCCTACACTAGTTATTATTGTGCATATATTCGATCTCTCTATGGATAAAGAGTAACCCTTTAAATAATTTATTTTCCTTTAAATAATGTTTAGTCCAAGTTATTGTTCTAAGTCTAGGAGAATTTTGTGCATTCCGAACATTCCCCGTGATACAGGAGACATTTCTAGCGCTGAAAGTATTTTTATCGAAGTTGTTCTTACGTCAACATATCATGACTGTGGCCCTGGTACGGAGTGAGAGAGATAAGAAATTTGCCACCTCGTTCTGGAAAAGTTCTTTTAAAGGTAAGAAGAGGATACCGTATTGTCTACATATAAAGGGGGCACCTATAAGCTAGAGATGACCTATGGGTCTCCATATCTTTTCTAGATTACACCTGGTTCCCCGACTACTGGTGTTTGAGACGGCGTCCGATTTTTATTCGAATTGAGTTCAAAATAACAATCTCAATACTGGCTATTAACTGCGGATTTGCCACAAGAAAAAAAAGTAAGAAAACACACATTCACAAAATAGATTGATAAACTTTTCGATAAAAATTAAAGAAAATAAACTCTTATTTATGTGTATACTATTGGCTAATGCCCATGAGGTCCCTCGCGCTAATGTCGATTTGGTTAATGGTGTTGAGCTAAAAGGGAACTTATCTACAGATATGCTGGACTACAATCTGTCTTTTTGTCAAATATTAAGATCTGTTCAATCATTCAGGTATGATCGAGTAACAAATATTAATCTAAACTTACATATTTATAATATGTAAATATTATACTAGTAGCCATGTGCTCGACGTGTATTTTACGACGTTTATTCATCAGTGTGCGGCAATACGATTAATGTGTAAGTTTGTTATGTAACACTAGAAACGTGCAATGCTTTACTGTGGCACACTGGTTGAAATGATGAAATAAAACTGAATAGATGAAACACCTTATGAAAAAGTCTGCATATCGTCTCGTTTTAAGTGAATTGGTCCTAAACTTTTGAGGTTTTCAAACATCCAAAAATTAAGTTAACCTTTTTAAACAAACAGTGTAATCGGCAGCATTAGCCACTCTGCCCAGACATTTTAAATAAATTCATTTTAATGATATGCTGTAAAGGACAATATTGGTCTTCGTTGAGTGTAGATCAGCTATTTAATTGGACAAGAATTAACATTGTAACGGACAACATTGTTTTGAAATTATAATCCACAAATAAATTTGATCCAAAAACATAAAGATATTTACCGTGGGTTATCCACAGAGTACAAACATGTACCATCCCAGATTTTTTTGGAGATATTTTTGTGATATACAGTTTTTTAGTTCTTACATGTTGATAAATGTAGTAGAGTTACCTCAATATTGGCAATAAAGTGCTTAAAAATTCTGTAAAACCTCGACTTTTATACGTTTGATTTATATAGGCCGGACCATGAATTCGTTAACATTAGAAAAAATCGTATAATAACATCATTTGAGATATTATAAAAAATGATTATTTACATTGTAAACTAGTTGAAATTTATTTTTTAACATTACATCGTCTAAATGACCACCGTTGCGACCTTCCAAGCGAACATCGTAATTTTCGAATACTTGTCGGAAAAGAGACCGCGAGATCACCGACATCTCTTCGCTGATTTTTTCTTTTAATTGACGTAGTGCATTTGGTTTATTAATGTAGACACGATTCATCAAATAACCTCATAAAAAGAAGTCTGCTGGGGATAGATCTGGACTTTTGGGTGGCCATGGAATGTCACCTCGTCTGGAAATCAGGTTTTCCGAAAACATATACATGGGGTGGGCCACGAATTGGTTAACATTTGATAAAATCGTACAAAAAAACATTTGATACATTATAAAAATTGATTAGCAGCTTTGCCGGCAACATGTCTGTAACCACCGGCAGGGACTCATTGGAGGTGTGACAAGTGGCTCCATCTTGTTGAAATCATGTGTTACGGTTGTAGCCAGTAAATTCCAGTAGCATCGGTCCCAAGAATTGCTGTCATATGTTTGCGCGGGATGTTAGATTCAAATGTTAACGAATTCTTGACCCACCTTCTAAACCCTATAAACTATTTAAAACTTGGCCCATTCTCTATATAAACCTTCCTTAAAACATAACCTAAATGATAGTGAAAATTGTTTTAAAATCAATCGGGCACTTTCGAAGACCCAAGTGTATGAGAAAAAAAGCAACTACATTTTACGAGTATACCTACTGCTTTGTTATATATTTTTGACTAGCTTTTGCCCACGGCTTCGCTCGCGTGGAATTTGGTCTGTCACATTAAGTTTCGAAACAGATCATTTTAATTAAATATATTTTTTTAATATACAAACAATCCTACCGTACATCATCTTTGTGTAGCTTCAATGGTTTAGGCAGCGCACGCCAAGATCACTCTTTTCCGATTTAATTGACATATTTTGTTATATTACGACCAAAATTACATTACAAATTGTAGTCTATATGTTATTTCTATGTATAACCTATGTTACTGTAAAGTTTCATCCAAATCCGTCTAGTAGTGTTTTCGTGAAAGGCTAACAAACATCCTCACAAGCTTTTGCATTTATAATATTAGTAGGATTGTGTTAGTCAATCACGCAACTGATAAATTCAAGTAGATATATCAATTAATGCATAGTCATGGTCACTTTAACAAATTAATTGAATAACAGATATTACAGAATTGTAAAAGTGGATTTTCATTTTAACAATAAGGTAATATAATGTATAATAACATAAATAAAAATAAATAGTAATAATTTTAAGTTTAACTTACGTAAGACTACTTTAAATTAACATCGTAATTACCATAATAACTACCAATTTTACCTGCATAACAGACGCTCAATGGAACTACGTAATGATAATGATGGTATTATTAAAGGTTGTATATCATTATTCTCAAAATTACAACTCGTCGAGCTCCCACGCACAACCTTGGGAGACAAAAGAGTGCTCATTATTTACTACCATTAGTAGTTTAGATGCCAGTGAGTCTGGCTGGTCGCACAGTGCACTGCTCTGCGTTGAGAAAAATCAATCAGAATCTTCCCGCCTCTGTCGGTTGCCAAGGCAACCGGTAAACAGTGGGGAGACATTGCACTGCACGGTCCATAGAACGTGTCGCGTTACAAATATTAAATTGCACTGTTGTGCTAAAGTGATTGTGGTTACAAATTGACTGTCTGCAAGGTTTATTGACAATGGGTGATGAGGTTGCGGCGGCTGGAGGGACTACTGAGAAAGTGATCCACACTTATCCTCTCATCAGGGTAAATTTCTGCCTATTTTTATAATTAAACCAATGTGACCAATTATTTGTGATCATGTGTCTGTTTTAGTTCATCTCTATGGCATCTTCCGATAAAATATAATAATAAATTCACGCGTAGGTGTCATGTTTTCGTGTTTAATATCTTGATCTACTCGGGGTTTTGTTCTTAACTTCTAGAGGTCATCCCACTGTTATAAGATCTTTCTAAGATAATGCGTAATTAAGGCATAAGTAGTTAGTAAGTTAATAGACTTCAATTGAAGAGTTGATAGAACTTGATATTGGTCAGCAGTGCTGTTTAGTGTACATTTAGTATCTACTTTTAACTACATTAAATATTATTTCAAACATCTGAACTATTAATTTAGACACATTAATGTAATGTACACATTATTTTGAGTTACAATTTTCCACATTATAATTCCTAATCGAGTATCGGACTTAATCTTGTAAATGAATTAAGCTTTAGATTAGTTCATCTTTGAAAACTTCGATTTTCCCGGTATTTTTTTTCTTGTTCTTAAAATGTTTAATAAAATAGTTTCAGAACCAAATACAAGCTTAAGTTAATTCTATTATGTTCAAGATTCCTAAAAAAGTTTTGAGAAGATACGTATTGGATTTATTAAATGTAGTTCAGGTTATCTATAACACTTGTATCGAATGCTTTTATAGACCCAAGTAATAACGGACCTTTCAGATTTAAAACAAAATAATTATTAGTTAACTTAAATAATATGTTAATTAGTATAAGAGATATCAATCAAACAGTAAGGTATTAAATTTCGGTGAAGTCAAGATCCGTGACTGGTGTGCCGCTGACGACAAATCTGAGAAATTTCGTTCGACCGAAACATTTGGTGTTAGGTTTCCGTCTTTGCCAAAGATTGAAAGCCACAAGCTAATGACATGTTGATTTTATAAAAAAATTGGTTATCTTTAACTTTCTTCAAAGTTCGAATGTAGCCGCGATGTGAAAGTTTCAAAAATTTGTAGGGTAGGTAGTACGGGTCCTGTTAATTTACACAAGTCCGGGCGAATTTATACAAGCTAGTTGTTGAAGAGCGTACCTGTTGAACACATTTTCATATTAAGTATTGAGCTCTTGATTTTCTGCGCCTCTTCAAGTGTCTACATCCTACGGCCAAACACTCTTCTAGGATCAATCAACCTATCGCCGTCCGCTGCTGAACGAAGGACTCCACTTTCCTCAAGTCGTCAGTCCATCGCGCCACAGGGTGCCACTACGTTTGCCCAATCGTGGTCGCCACTCTAGTACACGTCGGCTCCAGTAGTTGGTTCATCCGGAGACATGGCCGGCCCGCTTCCACTTTAGCATACTGATTCTAGGATTGTTTAGGTATATTTGTTCAAGAAGGATAATAATTTGCATTGGACTGCTGGGCCTGCTTCTTATCTGTAGGATGTGTATAACAGAGTTTGTTTAAAAGACATGATAGTTTAGATACAAAGAAAACTAAGAGGAAAGATATGTTTTTACTTACCTTGTAAAAATATGTATGTATATTAGGGTGTCCCTTATATGACAAAAAAAAATTTTTTTTCGAATTGCAAAATGCATACCCTCTATAATTTTTACTAATGCTATAAGATACTTAAATATAAAATTTTATCAATCTAGCATAATTGCAACCAGTGCCGACCGAGCTTCAAAGTTTAGTAAAAAACGTGTTTTGTCCTAAAATTTCAGTCTGCTATAATTTCACTATAAATGCAATGAATTAAGTGAATAAAATTAAATAATAAATTAGATGAACATTAATCTTTAATTAAAAACATAAAGAAATAAGAATCATTCAGGGTAACTTCTTTTTAGAGTAGTTTTTTTACAGTCTGGATACAATTTTAGATGTTCCTGGACACAGCGCAGCAAGAACTGTTTTTGTTCTTCTTCAGCCGTGATAAGTCCGTTAAAATCTTGCATTAATTTAACAGCCCTTTCAGCAGTATCATTTACAACTCTCAAATAACTTATTCTTCTTTTAGCCTCCAGAAAAGCAGCATTGTTATTCCAAGAAGATACATCTTCCTTTAGAAAACTGTCGTCGATCTGCAGTCGTGATAAAAATTGTTTGCTCTTTGTCTAAAAAAAAAGAAAAATAAGTTAAATAACAAATAAAAATCAACAACAATTTTGAAAATAAATAAATAAGTATTGGACATTGAAATTGAAATCCAACAAAAAGTCAATTTAACTTACCAAACAACTTTTGAGTCAGTTCTTCCTTCGACGGGTCATAGCGTTTGCTAAAATCCGAGATTTTGTCCCTGTTGAAGTTGGCAATCATCTTCTTCTTAGTTTGGTTGTCAACTTCATCATCAAATAGTGATAGAATGACTGTCTCTTCACATAAATACCACAAGTGATGGCTGAACTTGCTTATAGAAGCTTTAGAAATTGTTGCGTCAACTTTTTCATACTCTTTTAACATCTTCAAGAAGCGCAAATCTTGATTAGGTGCTTTGGTCGCCACTGTACATTCGAGCCAAGGTTTAACATACAATATTACGAGAAATAAGCAAACATCTTGTAGAGCCTTTTTGTCCTTCGCAGTTACTCTGCATTGTGACTGAAGTAAACATATTTTTAAAGAATAGATCGCTCTCGCCATCCAGCGTGCCTGATGTATAGCTCCGGGGGGCCTTAGTTTTAATTTTTCCTCTGTGTCTCCTCCTAAAAATATTACGCACAGTTCGACCAATTCGCGGTAATCATCTCTTACAAAACCTTTATCTAATTCTGCCTTATAAAATAGTAACAACGCTTGAATGTCTGTCTCGGCAACCCGTGCTTTTACGAAATTAAGTCATGGTTCAATTTTAGTACAATCAATGTTTTTCCAATTTTCTTGGAACTTTTTGAACATCGGAATATCTGGGCTACTAGTAATTTGCTTAATCTTGGTTTCAAAGACAGCTTTTAGGACCAATTCATAAACATGATGACGACAGGCGAAAAGCAACAATTCTCTTCCTAAAGTTTGCTCCAAAATAGCACAAGCTCCATTGAAACAGCCCATATTGGAAGCTGTTGTGTCGCAGCACATTATTTGCACTTTATCATAAAGGTTCCAGTCAAAGAGAGCTGCTGATACAGCCTTCGCTTGATGTTTTCCAGAAGAACTTTCTAGTTTCGGCACTGCAAGAAGCTGCTCTCTATCGTCAAATGAAGCTATAACTGGCAAGCGTTCTTCTTTTGAACTCCGTACATCCAACCCCGGTAATAGTTTTCCATCCCAATGGACTGTGGCTATGTCGGGTACATTGTTTTGGAAGTTAGATTTTATTGCTTCTGCCCTTGATTTTCTAGTTTCAGTACGAATTCGCTGAATCGAGGATTTGTTAATACAGAAATCATCGCTGCTCAGACCAAGCGCTTCTACCACCGCATTAAGAATGTAAACGGTATCTCTAATGCTTAACTGGCATCGATCTAAAGCTGCAACTAGTTTAGGTGTTATAAGATTCTTTCTACCTCTTTTTGAACTTTGTTCATGGCAGGGAACGTCCGGCAAGCTGAGTTCAGAATTCAAGATCTGTTCTTCGTCTGAATCTTCTACACTGTCTAAGTTATTTGTGGTGGAAGTAGATGCAACAGCTAGTGATTCTCTTTGTCTTACAATCCTTTCCTCTTCTTCCAATCGTCGTTGTCTAGATCTTTGTTCTTTTTCCGCCAATTTTTTATCTACACCACCTAAGCATCCCGGTCGACCTGGCTCTCTCTGTTTCATTAAAAATAATTTATCTTCCTCTATTTTCATTCTCTCAAAAGCATCAGCATGTGCAATATCAAACAAATTATCAAGATTAATTATAAAATTGTTCTCACGACTCTTAAACGTAATCTGAGTTTTCTTACAATTTTTTTGCAACTCTCTCCAAACATGATATAAATCAATAAGTTTCTTCACGCAGTTAGGAAATGCCCTTGTTGGAATTCTTGCTTTTTCCCAATATATGA
Organism: Hypercompe scribonia; assembly: GCA_949316085.1. Classification (NCBI taxonomy): domain Eukaryota; kingdom Metazoa; phylum Arthropoda; class Insecta; order Lepidoptera; family Erebidae; genus Hypercompe; species Hypercompe scribonia. The sequence continues at coordinate 2,952,887 of OX438972.1, read as the reverse complement.
TGCACTCCCTAATCACAAGATTTGCACTTTCACTAACAGTCAATTTAACCTCACGAATATTGTAAAATAGGACTGAGAGAACTTGTCGATTAGATGGTAATTTTGCACCATTTATTTGGTAGCTAGTCAATCCGATAAGAAAAATATTTTGTTTATCACTCCGTAATTCCACCGACATGTTTACGCACTAAACAATGAAGCACTAATAGTCTCAAAAATCACGTACGAAATGGCAAATAAAACATGTCGTAACAGGTCACTGGGCAGTACTTAAGCAACTTGTATCGACAAGTTTAAATAGCAAGTCGGCACGGGTTATCGTTTATATATCGAACTAATATTTTTTTCTAGACAATATAGGGTTATTACGAAACTTTTAAGAAGGTATGCGTAAAAAAATATCGAACTTGAAATTTAAGGGACACCCTAATGTATATCTTTACAAATGTTATAAAGCGGAGGAGATAGCTTGGTTGAATGTGCTAATCTCAGAAATTACTGATCAAAATTGGAAAATTATTTTACTATTGAAAAATCCATTTCTCGAGGAAAGTTATACAACATGGCGTTACAACCAATAGGAGCTAAGTTATAATGAAAAATATGTCGAAAACGGGGTAAATTTATTCTCTTTACCATGTCGTGTCGTGTGCGAGTCAGCTAATATAATTTTGACTGCACGGTTGGCCTAGTGGTTTAAGCGGTCACCACGCCGCTCACTACTGCGCTCAGTGTTGTGGGTTCAAATACCACATGGGACAACACTTTGTGTGATCTACAAATTGTTGTTATGAGTCTAGGTGTTTTTCGCGTCTGTTTCTTGTGTGTTTGTGAAGTCCCCCGTGACACAGGATTTATTCCTAGTGCAGGCGTTGTCTTTTATAAAAAGAAATCGGAAAGAAAGAATGTAAATATCGGTCGAAACTAAGCTTTAGTAAAGGACTTAATTACGTAAACTAACTAACTAACTTTTTTTTTTCTTTATACGCAAGCAGTTGTCAAAAACTAATACTTTTGCCGCCATGACAACTGAGTTTCGCAGCCAGATGTAACATGGGAAGTTCATACCGTACCGAATATTGATTTGTTATAATGTTGGAACACTGCCACAATCGTTAAATATTTTGTCAACAGAAAATGGGCTTTATGATTTAAATTTCTAAACCAAAAAAAATAGAGTACACGGCATTTGAACACAAAATTGACCAGGCATTGAGGGAATTAAAAGAAAAAAACTGTTGATGTGTTTAGAAATTATTAGCCTTTTTGCAATTACGTTTCTTTACGTAATTACTTTAATATAAGATTTGGATTTAAGTTACGCAATCTATACACACTGCGACTATTGCAGTGCGTTTGCATCGATACGAACGCTCGATAATTGCTAAATATCACTATACAATTGCAGGCATTGCTGTTAAAAGTCGCAGATATAGGCTTTAAGGGAAATCTATTTAGCTCTATTTTTATTGTCAGATTATTATGTTTATCGCTCAGGATCTCAAGTCTGGTAAATAACCACAGCCAATAGAGCCTTCGTAATATTTCGATAGTTTTACAATATAGTGAATGTTGAATTACAAATACATTCTAATAAGACTACATTTGAAATACTATTCACACTATATTAGTGTGATTATTTAGCAGGTTCAGGGTCCTGGGTGTATGTTTACTTTATTAGTTTTTTTTATAAATATAAAATAAATAAACACTTTTAATATTAAATACATTTATTTGTTTCAATATATTTATCAATGTGACGACACGAGCTCATTAAATTGAAAAAAAAATTTATGCATTAGTGTTTGCACTAAAAACAATTATATTTTATTAGATGAGTAACTACATTCTCATATCTCATCAGACTTAAATATTTTGCCATATGTGATACTATATGATACTATATATATCAGAGATAAGTAACCGCAAGACTTATTACATAATAAATAATTGTATTCATTTAAAAAGTAACTTCTTCCGCCAACGAACTCACGACCTCAGGGTTAATCTGTGTGATCACTTATAAGCGAACAAGCTAGTCCAGTCTCAAGACTAAAAGAAAGATCCTGACATACCTACCATTAATGATAGCTCTCGTGAAAGCACAACTTTGAAACAAAGATTCTTCATTTCCTTAAATATTTATTTCGCAAGCCAACGGTCGATATCGAACAAATCTCTCTCGTACAAATATTGCTATAAATTACCGGATGATGGTAAGTAAACACCGTAGGCTGATAGTTCTCGCCTGAGCGGACCGATGCTTCAACAATGTTTGTTTTGGCAGTTGGACGGAGCTGAGTTCTCTCTCGTAGAAAAGTTGTTGATGTTTGGATACGGTTATGTAAAGTGAAGAGTTGTACGCGCCTAGTTTAGTAATGGATTTGCGCCGCGTGAATTACGGAGGCGTTGAAATAAATTTTTAGAATGTTTTTGTTCTCATGTTCGTGTTACAAAGTTTGAAAATAAACGTTTTCTTAATCGAATTCTTCTTCTTAATTTGTTTATTACATTTTAATAAGGTGTATAAAATTTTCGAAATGATATTTCTTTGATTTAAAGTCAGAAACCTACCACGTTCTAATATTCTAATGTTCAGTCCTTATATTTGTCCACAGCACTCAGACATGTCGGAAGAAATGAGAATAGAAGCGATGGAGTTGTCAGTGACTGCTTGTGAAAAGTTTGCTGCAAACAATGAACTAGCGGCGCGCATGGTCAAAGAGTCTATGGACAAAAAGTTCGGTGCTGCCTTCCATGTGGTTGTTGGCGAGAGCTACGGATTCGAAATCACCTATGAATGTACCACCATATGCTACATGTACTTCGGAGGAAACCAAGCCATCGTCATATGGAAGTGCTCGTAAAATCCGACGTCCAAAATAATCGTCTACTTAATTTCTTATTAAGGTATTTTTAGATCAACTTGTGGGGTATTTTCATACCCTTGATATGACGTAATGAAATGTGAGATTACCTTTTACAATATTATATTAGATTTAAATATAGATTTAACCTTGGATCATAGTTTACATATTGTCATTAATCTAATTTACTAAATGTTTTGAAAATTATGCAGTTCTAGTTTCGAAATCATTTTAAAGAGAATTTTTATTTTGTCTATGGATGTAATAACAACTTGAATTTTACAGAGTATCATTGAAAGTATGTAATCTGTCGGAGTCTCATAAGATCGCATAATTCAATGATAAATTTAACTCCGAGTAGTTTTTCGTGGTCAATTATCGTAATGAATGGAAATAATACAAAATAGCATAGAGATCAGGTGATATAGATACCTATAACCTTTTCTAAATCATAGCAATACTAAAATAAAAAGCGATTAGCTATTACCACAGTTCCACAAATTTTGTTTGTCTCTACTTCACTGTTAAAAGTTGCAACCCGGTATGTAGCAAACAGCTATTGAACTTTGTTATTAGTAATCTGTGCTAATAGATATTACTTTACTGTGGCAGTAATGTTTGAAACATTTCTTTTGTTGGTTGTTGGCTAGCTTAACACAACTCTAGAAAGTTAAGTGCATTTAAAATAAAACAATGTGCTGACGTCGCCTTCGTGTCGTGTTTCATGAATATGTAAAACTGTTTAAGACACGCGAAAGAAGTTTATATTTCACAAACATTTCAAAGAATACATTAACATGAACGAGGACACGCTTCCTTCTGTCTTCACCGAAATTTAATGTACCTAGAAGTTGTAAGTGTTTTGTGAAACTGTTTTCAGTTACAAACTTACACCATCTTCTCAATGCAACATAATTTTGCAAAACATTCATGTTCACAGCCTTCATAACGCAATTAGATCATTCTCTGTCGTCATTATCAGTGACTACCGTCATGTATGGACACTTGTAACTCAAGTGACTCGTATGCGATCCCACCCTTTGAATTACCCTCTTCTCCAGACTTAAGATCTTTCTAAAATCTTGAAAGTGGAGTCGAGTTCGGTCAAATTACCTACGGAAAGAATTTTTTATCACCGATTTTCTGTCTGGCCATGGCGTCCCTCTAGTCGGTCCGGCTTAAATATCCCGGCCGCCCACTGGCTGTGTTAAGTGACCTTAAAATTAGATACTCAATAAGACACTTATTGTCCTTAGATACTCTTGGGCTAACAAAGCGAAAAACATTGAACCTTGAGCCGTCATTAATGTAAAGAAATCGAATAGAGCCTCGTATTACGTTATGTATTGTGTTGTGTCGTTTATTGCATAGTATATCTTTTTTTTTTCAACAACTCAATTAACTATTTATTTGAAGAAAATTGCTTTGCTCTTTTAATCAAACCAAAAAGTTCTTAATTTCAAATGTACTTTGTACAATGATAACTCAAATATTCTCAAGTTGATCTTGTATTATTAATATGTTAATAATCGTAAGAGATATTCTTTCTTTCTTTCTTTAAAAGACGACGCCCGCACTAGGAAGAAATCCTGTCGCGGGGGACTTTACAAACATACAAGAAACGAATACAAAGAACACCCAGACTCAGAACAACAATTTGTGGATCACACAAAGTGTTGTCCCGTGTGGGGTTTGAATCCACAACACTCAACGAAGTAGAGAGCGGCGTGGCGACCGCTTAAACCAAGAGGCCAACCGTGCAGTCAGTGCGTAATGAAGAATTGCTTTTTAATTAAAAAATATAAATAATGTATTCAATATGCAAGCCAAAGTCAAAACGCATGTAGAATGTACTAGTCATACCACAGCGTTGAATTGGAATCATGATATTAACATGTAACTAACTGAATATTAATTGAGACACGATTCAGGGGTCGGAAATAAGCTCGACTGCCACTGTGTGCAGTGGTAGCGTATTCGACTGCTGAGTTTGAGGTCTTGGGTTCGGTTCCCAGGTCGTAAAATTTGTATTTTCTATGTATAATATGCATTTATTTACAAAACAAAAATATTTTTGTGTTTAGATCAGTTGTCTAGTGCAACTTCTGCTTAGTCTATAATTTTTTTAGCAAAGTGGGAAGAGATTTGGGCAATAAATACTTTTTTCTACTTCTCAATCCCTAAAATCACTGCCAACAATAATCTCTACTATGCGTAGTTCGGTGAATTCAATAGTAGTTACAGAAGTTACAGAGTCAGAAGTTGAAAATATAACTTTCAACTTGGACTCGATTTTACATTGGGATGGGATCGTATCTCCTCCCGAATTTTTAGGGGATCTCGGTAGGTGTAAGTCTCTCTTATGACACATATCTGTAATTTAACACTGTCCTGTGTAGGTTATAATCCACCCTATAAATAAAAACGGCAACAGATCCTGTGTCGGTAACTATAGACCCATTGCCATACTTTCAACCTTGTCTAAAGGACTTAAAAAGATACCGAAGAACACCCTAAAAAAATACTTGAATAATCACAATATTTTGACAACAAGTATGGCTTTCGATTAGGCATCTCAATCGAAGACGCGGTCCTCGTTTTGACAAGTACAGTGAACAAATACCTTGACACAAGGTGTCATTAACTAATAAGCGGAGTACAAAGCCTACAATTCGCAATGTTGCTTGCAAGATTTCATTCGGAAGAGGGCTCTAATACAATCTAAACTACAAAATATATAACTATATATGAAAATAAACAAATAATTAGCGCTAGTCTTAATATGCATGAAGTCAAACACAAAGTATGTGCCTAGTTGCAGCAACTAAACTATCTAATGACAGATGACTTGCTAACTTATGTACATCGCATAATGGCAGCTGCATACGTGCTCATGGCAACACTGGCAATTTACTAGCTTTTACCCGTGGCTTCGCTCGCGTTGAATTTGTTCTACCACATTAAGTTTCATAACAGATCATGTTAAATATTTTAATTTTTTTTAATAAGAAGTATCCTGTGTTACTTTTAATACCTCCAAGAACATGAGTAAAAAATTACATAATGATCGGTTGAGTAGTTTTCGAGTGAAACCGTAACAAACAAACTTAAATTCGCATTTATGATACTAGTAGGGTAGGTAGCTAGTACCTGCATACACATACAGTACTCCCACGCACAACATTCATCAATCACACAATCTCTGTCACACTCACTCACCGAAACACATGCTCACTCATAATACAACCCCAACGGATGTATAACTGTTTCATTTTAACCAATAAAATACTTTATATTAATCTATATTTATAAAAATGAATGTTTGTCAATCCGTCTGTCTGTCTGTATGTCCTTTATAGAATCTTAAATATATTGTGCATGAGCCCACGAAGGTTTTTGAGGTGGTATTAATTTTTTTTTTTATGTCTTCAAATTTATTTTAGTTGGTGGCGTAGCAACGTGCGCAGGGTACAGCTAGTAATAAATAAAAATATATGTACTTACCTTAATTTTATGTACCCATAATTTAAATCGGTGTACAGCAAGATTTACGTCCATATAAAAAAAATATCTCGATCAAAACCACGATGGAACACCGTCAGCCAAACTATAAGCTTCTGCCTAGTTTGGTAAACAGTCTCAGTACCCTTTATTTGGTAAAATACATACTGTATAGTGTCTAGTGATAACCATCCAACCTAAAGCAACAGCATCCGTGTTGTCGTGTTTCGTTGGTGAGTGTGAGACCGGAGGCCCATTGATGCAGGGATGACAGTTATCGTGGTAACTGTGTAAGCCTTACACTGTCACGATGACTGTCATGCCTTTTACGTCCCCAAGCGGGGTGTGAAAAAGCATCTCACAAGGCCGCCATAGTGTGAGTCACGATAGTGCATTGTCTGCATTTGCAATGAGTATAGTGACCACAACTTTTGGATTTTATTCATGCTTTTCATCAAGCAGAGTTGAGTCACTTTGGCAGGCTCTTAGTATAGAAAAAAAAAATGTGTTCACTGTGAATTTATTCTCTTTTCTTTGTGTCAAATATTTTTTTAATTACTCTATCAATAAATCATCTAACCCTGTTTCGCCGCGAGGTGTCTTGAGCGAAAAAAAACTTAAGAATAAAGACTAGGTAGATTCTAAACCAGCGATTTTTCCTCAAATCTATTTACTTATTTGAAATGGCCATCAGTTACTAAAGTAATTGCTGTAACAAATTATATTAATTATTATTACAAGACAAATGTAATTATTCAAAAAATAATACATTACAATTATAATAGAGCTACGTAATTTGTTTACTAACTAGCACAAAGCTAGAGCGGAGCGCTTGTAAACACTTCGTCTAGTTTTTATGTTAGTTCGTGAAAATTAGGTAGTGTTAGCATCCACAGTGTGCACAATACTGTGGTCTAACTATACTATCCATACGGCCATTCAGTCAGGCAATTCAATGTTAACCTTTATATAATACCTGCCAGGTATACGTTATTGTCTTAATTATACGAGTATAATTATTGTCATTGAAGCGCGAAAGTTTAAGTGCTAGTACAATTAGTTCTACTTTCATTTGATGAGATGTTTTAATCTTGATTTATTGTTTTATGTAATCCACTATTGTTGCTGAAACATCTAGATCACAGCTACAGGTCAGAGGCAAAGTTAAGAAATAACAACTCTAGCTCTGGTAGTGAATACCTATATAATTGAAACCGTTTGAAGGCATTATAAAGCTAATTGAAATCAATGTTAATATATTTGTATGTACCTTGCGAGCTAATTAAAAAGCTTTCAAAGGAAACGTGACTCGACGATTTCAATATGTTTTTGTTGAAAATGATTTGGTTACGGTTAAAAGGTAACTACATCCTATTACCACATCAAGGTCCTTAATCGTTAAGTCAGGGTTAAACATGGTATTATTTAATTTAAAAATAATTTTATTTGTATTAATATAATAATTTAAGAGCTATAATTGTTCGATTATCATACCTACTTGATTTTGGGATACCTACCCATTATTCTATATGTTTATGGTTAAACCTTGAGATAAATGTACTTTAAAAATGTTAGCTGTCAGAGCCATTTTAAATAGTTTTTGGCGGTAATCAGTCAAACGATTTACACAATTATTTTAACAATTTATGTATAATGTTCGTATAATTACTGTTAACATTTTTATGGCAGTTTTTTTTTCTTAATGCACGTAATATATAAAATAAAATCGAGGCCATAGATCTTATTTGTGTGCGTTGAACAATGTGGTACTTAGTTACCTACGTTCTTTCGGTAATAATTACTTTATAACGTTAATATAATCGTGTGAAAAATTTATAACAGAATAAAGTATTTTTTTTAATAAAGCATTTTACTTTGTCTTTTTGTTCGGAGGCCGTGAAGTAGGTTGGTGATGTAATTATATTTTGCAATAAGAATATTTTTTTAAGTAGTTAGTTATTAGATAGAAAGTTCTTAGGTAATATTGTTGCACGTTTTTGCAACAAAATATACACTTATATTTTATTAAATCGTCTTATAATGCAAAAAGACTACGCATAATTTTTATACAAAGTACATTATTTTATTATAGTACAATATTTCACCTTGTAAAACTGCATAACCTCCAAACTTTGGGAATGCACTTGCCAAGCTATGGATATATAATACCTGGATCCCCGTACAAAAAAAGGACGGACTATTTTTGTGAACTATAAATTTATTAATTACAACAACCTTCAATTTGATAGCCAACTTGTGGTCTCACGAGTTAGAACCATGATAAAGGTCAGTTGCCCAACAAATTTGTCTCTACCAAAGCTCATTCAATAATACAAGTATCTAGAGGGATATTAGGGATGCTGTAGGCATGGTGCGAAGCGAGAGTGCGTCAAACTCTGCTATGACAGGCGAGGCCTTCTGTCACCCTCGTATAAGCAAACCGATGTGGCAGCGCGACGCCCTACGTAGCACCCTTTTAGGGACAGAAAAGGGAACATCGGGGCTCTGGCTCAAGGGGCGCCACCCACAAGTCGTGGGTAAGAAAAAGTACCTAAAACGGTGTGCGATAATGGCCGGTTCGAGTCAGTCATAACCACCAAATAGGAAAAAGAGGATATTAGGGGTTTACTAATTTCTAGTACGTAAGTTTGATTAAGACTAGACTTGGTCTAGTTTTTCTAGACTTCTTGAGAGAATTATCACGATTTTCAATAAATATCCTTGGACAAAGGAATCCGGCTTTCCAGACGGGGTTATCATGCTAGCAGACCGTGGCCCTACGTGGTGTGACGTCGACGGATGCGAGGGCAGAGATCGCGGGCGAGGTTCTCACGCTCACTTCGCCTATGAATACGTGCGTAACATAGCAGCATTGGAAATATTTCTATATAAACCGCGTAAAACATATATGAGTATTATTGTAGGAGAATAGGCTAGTAATACACGTTAGTCAAATTAGTTACTTTTTATCATCTGTCAAAACGACCATTTTCTATGATAAATGTACTAAATACTACTAAATTGTGACGTCACTGTTTTAGTCTACTCAATTGAACAATATTTTTCACTGTATATTTGATAGAAATTCGTAATAATAATAAAAAGCTATGTTAATTTAAAATTTCACGAGATGTTTCACGATATTGGTTTTAATGAAGTGGACATTGGTATTTATTTACGATACAGTCATCTACCCAATTGTCACTTATTGAATCAGTCGGTATTTATGACCAAGTTACCTACAGATTTAGGCCTAATTTCACCACTTACTGATAAAGTCTCTGTCAGGTTATTGTCAACTTATCTGTAAAATAATTATAGACTTGGTTTCACAAATCTTTGTTAAAGACATTTAAATCAGATAGACATATATTTATCAGCATTTTTTTACTGTTAAATAGTGTTATACGACATAACTATCTGAAATTTTATCAGGAACTGGTGAAACTAACCCTTAATCAGGTCTTAGTTCTATTTTTGTTGTCTTCGATTTTGAACTAGGTGTAGTCTAAGCTTACGTAAAAACTAGAAACGTTTGTAATTTTTGAGCCAGTGACTGACTTTCAAATAGTTAGCAACAACTTTTTTAGGTTATAAAAATTAAGCGTCACTGTCAGTAAGACGAGTATGAGATAATGCGATGTTTGTGAAACGACGCTACTGAATGCCGAGATTACGGCAAACGAGGTTTTATCCCTTTCTGCCCTAGGAGCGTAAGTATATTATTTTTTATTCTTTTTATTTATACTTTGTGCACATAAAAAGTGGCAAAGGTGAACTAAATGCCGTAGGGATTTTCTAAAAATCGACTTCAGGGCGATTCAGAGCTAAAACAAGATATATACTATTCATCCTATCGCCGTCCACTGCTGAACGAAGGTCGAACGCCTCTATCTACCGCTATCTACTTTGGTCAAACTATTAAACTTGGTCGCCACAACTTCGATCGGGAGGCCGATAGGAGGATTCGTCTGGGCTGGGCGGCGTTCGGAAAGTTTCGTCACATCTTCGAGTCGGCGATCCCACAATCATCAAAGACCGAAATATTTGGCCAGTGCGTTCTACCTATAATGACATACGGAGCCGAGACGTGGACACTCACTATTGGACTGGTCCATAAGTTTAAAGTAGTGTAGCGTGCGATGCGATGGACGTTTCTTTGGCTGATAAAATTCGTAGCGAGGTTATTCGACAGAGTACTAGAGTAACTGACATCGCACGGATAATCAGTATGCTGAAGTGGAAGTGGACCGACCATGTCTTCAGACGAATCTATGGTCGCTGGAGCCGAGGTGTAGTAGAGTGGATACCACGATTGGGCAAACGTAGTGTGGGACACCCTGCGGCACGATTGACTAACGACTTAAAGAAGATATATACGCAGAAACTATATTGAGATTTTTTGAAAAATATGATTTGATTTATACTTCAATAAATACGTATTCATACACACACACAGGTAATATATATATATATACAATATAAGTTCTAGGAGAGGATATAAACTTAAGAATTATTAGAAGACCCTAATATTTTTAGTGTGATTTACACCTAGACACTGAGTTCGAGTAGTTAGGTAGGGGAGTTTGGAGATAACAATAAAGAATAAAGGATAGTTAATGCCCATGTCTGTCTACTTAGCGAATTGACAATCACTTCAAATGAGAGCGATACTCAGACACGTGATCATATTGGCGTAAATTAAAAACGAATCGAATGCAATTATTGAGCAGACAGTCAAGCTCCAGAGCAGATTTGCATTCAGGTCAAATTAACACACGTTATCATAGTCGATTATTGGGAATATAAGGGTATATGTAAGCATTACCTTAGTTTTTGTTAGCAGAAAGTTCTTAAGCCTACAGAAAGCCAGCAACGAGCTCGTAACTTTCTGGCACACAGATGCAACTTGTTTTCGCCAGCAAGAGTTGTGTCAATATACAATCGGAGATTCTTCACACTTTCACCGTATAGGACAATCATGCCATCGTAGATAAGTTGCGGAAGTGAAGCAAGGTCGACGTGGTTCATACAAATTATGTAAGTTGAAAAACTGGAAGTAGTTTTTTTACTTTACATTTACATTCAATGCACATTGTAGAAATTTGTCAAGGTAAAGTCCAGGTACGAAATAAAACAAATGAGTGATTTCAAAATTAATCAATATAATAAATTTTAATTTTAATATGATAGACGTTAAAAATGTCAATAAATTTTATACGTATCAGTCTGAGATCGTGTTTTCGTACATACTTTGATATTTTTAATATTGAAGAGAAGTGATACGTAGTCCGCCTACTTCAGTTTGAATATGATTAAATGGCATATGCAGGTAAATTAAAATACACTATTTCTTGGGCAAACTTACACTATTATTGACCTACGCGCGGCAAAAGTCACTGCATTATTTATTTTGTCGTACAATTTCAACGGCTACCTATATAAGAATATAGAAATAAATTACCCGTCCGCAAGTTGACCTTGTCGTGCATATTAATAGGTGTATATTTAAACTAGACGACTTGTGTTTAAGCTACACGCAAGCTGTCGGATTGTCTTTTAGTTGCAATTTTAAGTGGTTATATTCAAACGCTGAAATGAGCGTCGCAGTTATGTATCTGTCGAATCACTTCGTCGAAGATGAAGGTTAGGACAACGGGAAAGAATTAAAAAGTATTAAAGAAGATTAGCGAGCTCAATTGCGTATTACATATAAATAAAATAAAATAAATATTTCGGACATTTGACATACAACGTCATCTAGCTTCAAACTAAGCAGAGCTTGTACTATGATAACTAAACTGACTGATAGAATACTTATATACTTTTTTTGTAAATATTGTACATAGAAAACACCCAAACTTCGAAACAAATATTTGCAGATCATAGAAACATTTGGTCTGACCCAGGAATCGAACCTGAGACCTCAAACACAGCAGTCTCATTCACTACCGCTGCGTCACTGAGGTAGTATATGTGTTACATATATTAACTATACTCCATTAGTGTTAAGCAAATGGTGACGGTCGATCAAGTTTTGCCTCTTGACTAAACTAAACAATGTTTTTTTTTTGTATTTACAAAGTGACTCTATTCTGCCTAATGGAAAGCATGAATAGAATCCCAGAGCGGTGGTCACCATACTCACTGTGAATGACGACAGTGTAATATGGCGACCCACGCTATGGCGGCCTAATGAGATACTTTTTCACGCTTCAAACGCACACGCACGCTTCGGGTGCTTTAACCCGGGATCGTAGTGGGAGGAAAACACGTGTGCTGGTAATGAATTCCAGGCTTTAACTGATTTGCACAGGAAGGAAGAGCCGAACCGCTTAGTTCGGGAGCGTATGTTTACCATTCTGAAACGGTGACTTCCAAGGCCAGCACGAGTTGTCCTGTAGAGGAACCCGTCTTGGAATATAATTGGTCAGAGAGCAAAGCTTGACCAATGCGTCACTATTTTCTTAGCCTGAATGGAGTATACTACAGTCTGTTCACGCTGTCGCCGTTAATATAAGATACTTTAAAATAGATGTTGTGATTTTACTGACAGCAGTTTGCAGAAATTGGTCATCCTGCATATAGTTTAAACTCCTCGTGTCTGGTTAGTCTCTTACGAAAATATTCTGTTCTTTAACGAATATTTTAAGACATTTCTAGACAAAGCCAGTATAAGAAACTCAGGTACAAATATTTGCATGTTGAATAATCTCTATTAGGGTAAATGTCAGAAATAAATTCGCTTTTAAAATAATTCTATGTAAAAAATTATGACATCACAATGTATTTATTTCTTAATTTTTTTTTTTGAGAGAAAAAAAAAAATTACATAACAAAACACAACTACCTCCATTTTTCGGATAAAAAGTAAATTATTCCTATTAAATAATAACTAAATATCATAATATATGATGTCATATATGTCAAAGAAGATATATTCAAAGAATGCTTATTAGTGTATCTATTTGTAAATTCAAATTAGGCGTTTTTCACCAAACGCATATGAAAGTGTATACGGTACTTATCTATGTATTTTAAAAAAATGTGTCGGTCACTCTGTTTCGGTTAATCTCTAACGGCTGGACCGATTTTGATGGGACTTTCACTGGTAGATAGCTAATATTATAAGGAGTAACTTGGAGTTTATTTTACAAAATTATAACCATTATGAGAACAATATCAGATTCAAAAGCAATAAAAACCGCGAGAAATAACGCAGGGCTCTGCTAGTAATATACAATATACCTAGTCTTGCCATAAATATTGTAATAAAGAAAAAAGAAAATTGTTAACTGCAAATAACATTTATTACTTTTACAGTGTGTCAGTTTAATACATAAATATAAAACAATTAAAAATATAAAAAGCTTATTCGAAGTGGTCTCCATTGGCTGCAATACAGTCCTTTAAACGATGAGGCCAGTTATCAATAGAAGCACGCACTCTTTCCATGGGAAAATTCTTCACTGCCAATCGTATAGATTGTTTTAGGGACTCCAAATTATCATGGCGTTTAGAGCAAGCTGTACTCTCTAAAACTGACCACAAATCATAATCCAGCGGATTAAGATCGGGACTAGACGACGGCCAGTCTTCAGCTCTGATGAAGTCCGAAACGTTCGATTCCAACCAAGACTGCGTGGACCGAGCTTTATGACCCGGCGCCGAGTCTTGCTGGAAGGACCATACTTGGTTATTGAACATGGTGATGTTAAGGGGCTTAACTACCTTCTCAAGAATGGTATCTTGATACACTTGTGCCGATGTTTTGATACCTTTTTCACAAAAATATGGCTCAGTCACTCCTTCATAGCTAACACCCCACCAAACCATCACTGAAGTCGGATAATGTCCACGTTGCACTCTGTCGACTAATTGGGAAGCTTCCTTAGAGCTTTGAGCATAAATACGGTCATTTTGTTTGTTAAAATGTTGCTCAATTGTAAAAATTTTCTCATCCGTAAACAAAATTTTTCTGTGACCTCCCTTTGCGTACCGCTTCAGTAGTTGTTTCGATTTTACCACCCTATTCTTCTTTAAATTATCAGTTAAGAAATGGCCAGTGCGTCTCTTATAGGCTGCAAGTCCTAAGTCATCTTTTAAAATACGCGACATGGTTCTAGGTGCTATCTTCATTTCCCGAGATAAAATCTTTTGCTTTCGGACAGGATTTCTTCGAATTCTTTCCCTTACTGCTTTGACCACCTTTTTCGTACGAACACTACGTGGACGGCCAGATCTTTTTCTGTCACAAACAGAGGAGGTCTCATTGTACCTATTAATAGCCCGGTACACAAACATTTTACTAATACCAAGTGTATGGAGAGTTTTAAAAATTGCATTTGGCTCCATACCTACTTTGTGTAATGCTATCACAGCGATTCGGTTCTCTTTATCACCCCACACCATTTTAATATCGCAAAATATTTTACAATGTATTGGCGCCAAAATGAGAAAACACAATGAACAATCGTATAAAAATGACAGATTCGAAATTCAAATGTAATATTTTTTTATAATTAAGTGTAACAGTATTTATGGCCAGACTAAGTATATTTGCAGTATTTTGTAATGAGTAAACTTTACATCCATGTACTGCAACATTTGAAAACCGTCAATAAATATTTTGTTATTATTATTACAGTTAAATAATAGATAGCGTTAGGTGGGTACGTACGTATATGTAAATACAAAAACAGGATCCCATTACGAACGTGAACTAACCTAGGTCTTTTACATAAACATTGGCACATAAAGTGATCACATAATACTCATACGTATATTAAACATACCTACATATATCAAAGCTAATTCTATATTAGGATGCTCTCAAAATATCTGCAATTGTGCTACTCCATGTTTTATGCATACTTGCCATAAAAAAAAATACAATTTAATATTAAATTAAAAAAAAAATCTGTCCAGTATTTCAACCGAACGGGATATAATCCTCATGAACAGCCTTTAACAGTCCACTGCTGGACGTAGGCCTCTCCGTAGCAAGGAGGTTTTGGCCTACTATACCACGCTAGCCAGACGGGTTAGTATAGGCTTTGTTTCAAATTTTCTCTCTTTGCATTTCCTTACTCGCCTCTTACGACACCCACGGGATAAATATGAATATAAAAAAAAACAAAGTAAAAAGGATTATTTCAAATCGTGTTATAAATGACGGAGTCATTATGAAAAAAAACTGAAATGAGAATTTCACACATATGTGTATAGTGTATAGACGTATCTATCAATGCATATCATTGACAATTTTTTTCATTTTTTATGTAATTCATCAAAAATTTAATTGCAATTTATTTAACACAATTTTAAACTGAAAAAATGTGTGCGTGTACTAGCGTACACTCGTAAGAAGTGAAACTTCTTTATGACGTTATTCCTCAAAAACATAATTTAAACCCGTCCGAAGTCGATGCAATAGCCACCTGACTTTTAAAAATGTAACTACTCAAAACGGGCCGCAAAATACATTGGAGACATTTACCAATCCCTACTCCGCTGGAGAAAGTATACTTCGAATCACGCGTGGTAGGGATAAGAAAAAGATGGCGCGTAACGAAAAAATGTGACGCGTAACGAAAAAATGTTACACTAAATTTTTTTCCAACCCCGATAAAGAAGTTTCACTTCAAAAATATACACCTTTTGAAATATTTGAAAGAATAATTAATTATAACTTACAAATGTTATGAAACATCAATCTATTCGAATAATTAGGGCACAATTGTTTCAAGTAAACTTCTTTAGCCATTTCAAATACGCATTCTGGGGGCCTAGTGTCAGCTTATTTCACATCAAAGCGGTCTCTAGCGATGCGATTGAGAACGATTTCATTGCGGACCAATCGCAACACCGAACGCAGCCACCGTGACGTTTATTAGACGTGAAATAAACTCACACTAGGCCATCTCATCAATACGATGCTCAAACAGATATTTTGAGATCACCTCACACACAATAACGACAATATTAATTCCACAAATACCTATCTAACAACGAAATATAGTTTATTATGAAATCTTATATAAAATCCACGAACCGATAGACATACCTACATAATATACTAACATGAATATATAATTTTTTAGGCACAATTCGTTTATAGTGTACTGGGTACTAACAATTACTGGGATGGATAAGAAATAATTACGTGGTAAGCACCTCGATTTAGGTATCGTTTAGGAATGGTTGCTGCGGAATATACGCATGTTACAAATCTATGTTTGTCTGTCTATATATTGCAGTCACTACACAAAACAACGGTATTGAATACGCGTTCTTTTTTATAGAAATATCGACTTTTAATCTGTGGCAAGTCGAAGTCGATAATTAAAATAACTGGACAACTGGTATCAACATAGATTAGCTAATAATTTTTTACCCGACCTCGTCAAAAGGTAGGTTGGGTTCTCTTGATACGTTCTGTAGCCTCTACCTCTTTGGTGCGCTCTGTAGCCTCATAATAACCACCCTAATTTGTTAATAGAGCTAATTTTCAATTACCTAATTATTCGTATAGTATTTACTTGTAGACGACTTCAAGAGCCTAAACTGGAACGGATGGGGTATGAATATAAACGGCGAATACATCTCAATGATATCGTAGTCATGGCAGAACCGCTGTAGAAAGGTCAAGAGATGCTGCCTAGCCTAAATGAAGCTTCCCAACGAATCGATCTCTGGATGAACCTGAACGAGACGGGACCAGTAGTCATTGATGGCACGCCTCTCGAAGTTAGCAACAAATATATTTACAACTAATGCAGTTGTGTAGATACAGCTTCGAAAAAGAACCCGATAGGAGAGTTCAGTTGAACTGGGTAGCGTTCAGAAACTTGAATCATGTATTTTCAAAGAGGTTTCAAGACGAAAGTCTTCAACCAGTCCATCCTCCTTGTTGAGACGTACGGTGTTGAGACGTGGACACTGACTGTACTGATGTTGCTACTCTATAAACTCGAAGTTGCTCAACGAGCTATGGAAAGAGCTATGCTCGGAGTCTCTCTAAAGGGCATAGTTCGGAATTGATCCGTCAGAGAACTAAGGTGACCGACATAGCTCTGAAAGTTAGAAAGTTGAAGTAGCAATGGGTTAGTCACATATGTCACAGAACCGATAACCGCTGGAGTGTGTTCTGGAGTTCAGACCACGTCTTGGAAAATGTAGTTTGGGGCGCCTTCTGGCTAGATAGCAGGCAGCTGGTGGTGACTAGATCCAAAAAGCAGCAGATCGGGCTCTGAGGTGTTTTTACGAGAATAGGTTAGATGACACCTTAGTCAAATTAGTTACTTTTTATCATCTGTCAAAACGACAATTTTGTATGAAAAATGTACTAAATACCAAATTGTGACGTCACTGTTTTAGACTACTCAATTGAACAATATATTTCACTGTTTATGTGATTCGTAATAATAATAAAAAGTTGTGTTAATTGTATTTTCCGAGATGTTTCGCGATATTAGTTTTAATGAAGTGGACATTGGTGTTTATTTACGATACAGTCATCTACCCAATTGATGATTTATTTGTAAACAATTATATGAATTTTATAATAGAAAAATACTTTTATTTTAATAAGCACATGGAAGTATTACATTTAATAAGTATTATAATTTAAAACTAGTCATTCGCAGTGAGTATGGTGACCACCGCTCTTGGATTCTATTCATGCTTTCCATCAGGCAGAATAGTCACTTTGGTAGGTTGTAAATAAAAAAAAAGACCCCAATAGTAGAGTTGTAACATACGTTATTCCGCAACAAATTGAAATATATAAAGTACAATAGAACAGATTAAGATGTAGTCATAGAGTAGAAATTCAAAGATGAAGCGTTACAATAACCATAGACATTACAATAAACAGGGAACACATCGAATGGAATGACACGGTAAGTAGAGAAATGCAAGATTTGTGACTGTAACGGAAGTACGTTCGTGAATTAAAAGTTACGATTCGCACAAACTTTGACACTTTTTATTGCTCTAAGACTCAATAAAACTAGTTTTTTTTTTAAAAAAAATTTGGTATATTACCATAGATGGTTTACTATATTCAATTCGCGTTAAGAAAATAGTGACGTATCGATCTTATACCTTAACTTCTAGGAACCTTATGGTCAGAGGGCGGGTTTGACTGATGCGTCACTGTTTTCTTAATGCGAATGGACTATAGACTAATTTCTTGCGAATTTTCACTTTAGGAAACAGAAATATGTAAGGGAAACTCTAAGTAAACTAGGAACGCAGTGAAACATATGAATTTACAACCTATGCTGTTGCTAAAATTTCTATGAATTGAAATCCAATGTTAGCTAACTGTTTTATTGATTTTAAATGGCTATGTGAGCCCTCTTAAAAAAGTGTATTACCTAAATTGTTCTGTACTAAACTGTACAGTCGCAACAAAAAGTGTCAAGTTTATCGAGCCATGTGACAAGGGTTGGTTACACCAATGTGAACACATGTTAACACCCACGCGGGCATGGCACTTGGGTTCACCACAAACGATCACTATGTGGTTTAAGGCTAATTTACATTTTACAAGTTCATTCAGCTATTCAAGTATCGTGCTCTGACCCGTTACACTTAGTATCAGAAGACCTAATGTGATGTTCTTTCGCTTCTACTTGATTGTCAAGGTGACCGCGTTCGGCGTTGTGATTGGCCCGAACTAAAATCGTCATCAATCACAACACTGAACGCTGTCACCGTGAAATTGGTTGAGATAAAATACTCACACTAGGCCCTCCGAAATGTGTATCTCATAAAAAAAATGTTAAGAATCAATTAAAAAACGCAAAATAAATCCAAAAAACCTTAACGCATAGACAGAGTAGACAATTAAAAAAAAAAAACGTACCAAAAAGTTGTGATATTTCGTTTTTATACAATACCATAATAATACTAGCTTCGAGTTTAAAAAAAAACTCATATTATTTAATAATGGCGATTGATTTTGACTTATTAATATGTATTATTTAATCATCATACAGAATTGTGATGAACTTTGAACAGTGTGTAAGAGCGAGTCAGAAGCATATAACCCATCCAATGTTTTTATATCATTATTCTAAAAAAATAACTAGACTTCGCGCTTTCATAACTATTTTCAGGGCCAACCATATTATTAAAACAACACTCATATATTTTCAGATGGTATAAAGGTTGGAATCGGTCATGGCGATTCGATTCACTATCGATATAAAACGATCGCAGGATTGGTTGCTTCAGAAACAACCCGTTTTTATTGCTAAACCATCCAATACGATCTGTGTTCTTAATCTTTCTAGAACAAACACCTTTATGTTATGATGATTAGAAATATCTTTTTTTATCAAAGTTATTTAAATGAGTTTTTTATCAATGTGACACATATTTACTGACACTTGGTATGGTAGGTGGTCACCTCGCCGCTTTCTACAGCAGTGAGAGTTGTGGGTTCGATCCACACATGGGACAACATTGTGTGATCCACAAATTGTTGTTCTAAGTGTGTGTTCTTTGTGTCCGTTTCATAAATGATTGTTAAGTCCCACACACACTCACAGAATAAATTCATAGTGCATTATCTTAAAAAAAAAATCATGATCCTTCGAGCCGAATCAAATTAAATTAAACATGAATATTTGGGTGTTATTTTAGGAAGTATGGCGGCACCCTACCTCTGCCTGTGCTACAATGACGCAATCCCTTCAATACTATATAACAATGAACGCATCTACACTTGTCCCAATATTACACTAACAACAACGCAGTACATACATAAAAATATTATATATAAACTCTATCTTAATCGACTATTCTATAATAATTGCGACGCTTAAATACATAATCACTAACATCATTTATTTACCTACCTAGTATGACACAACTAGGCCTCTATATTCGACCTTAAGCGTATGCGCTAAGGTTGATAATTCAATTCGCGATGAGACTGCAAAATCGTGTAACCGCAGCTTGCAATGTCGCGTATTTAGAAATATCACTCAAAGATTTCACTAACGAGTCGAGTTGCAAAAATAAAATTAAGAAAATATAGATAAGCGGTTTTGCAAATAGCTTTAAGCGATTTTGCAATATCACTGCGAATGTGTTCATTTATTAGGTACATTGTACATGTTTGAATATAACAATTTCATACATTTTGTCTAACTATGTAATAAGCGATGGCTTAATATTTAGGTACATCGAAAGCGTCAAGCGAGTTACAAATAGCCTTTAAATTCTCATTGTTTATACATATAACAATTATATGAAGGTTTTGAACACTTTAGACTTGTCCCTAGTGTTTGTAAGAACTTTTTTAATTTTTTTTCATGTTACATTACTAAAACGATACTTCTCCAACAATACTACGCGTTAAGAAAATAGTGAACTATCGATCAAGTCTCACTCTTTAACCAATCAGTTTCAAAGCTATTATCTTTTCGTACGAGAGCTTGGATCTGATTGGTCAGGGTGCGGGGCTTGATGGACGCGTCACAATTTTCTTACGCGAATAAACTGTTGTACTAATTTAGATTATAGCAATTTGATTTGAATTTTAGACAAAGCAAAATGAATGAGAGACGTCTGCACGTTATTGAAATGTGAATGTTGAGAAGGATGTGTGGTTTAACCAAGAATGCACATTAGTGGAAGTTTGGAAGTAGCACCGATGGGTGAAAAGTTGAGGAGTGACAGGTTATTCTGGTATGAACCTCCACGTGATGGGTATGACGGAACAAAATGTAGTGAAGAAAGAGTTAGGTATAGGAGTAGAAGTAGCAGTAAGCCGTAAGCTGATGAGTGAAAGAAGAGAATGGAACTCATTATGGCCATCTTAAAAAATTTGGGAAAGCGCATGATACTGAACAATTTGTGATTTTTTCATTATCATTTTTACACTCGTTTTCCTTTCGAGTTTAACGCTATGTGTGACACATTTGTGGGTGATCAGTTTTGTGGTCTGCCTTCTGACGTCTCTGTCTTTTAGGATATGTAATCGTGACTACATAATATGGGAATTAGTACAGAAAGTTTATAGGAGAGTGAACTAGATAGACGACGTTGTCCAATTGTAAAAATACACTGTGACTGGTGAGATACCTTCAATACTTATGAAGAGTACTCGGTACTCGATTCTCGTTAACTTGATATAAAAAAATAGGTGCTTATTTTTTATCGAAATGTCTCTAAAAAATAAGTCCGCGCGGTGTCCAGTTATATTCCGCAGTTAAATACTGGGCTCTCGGTGTACTGTGTACGAAGTTTACTAAGAAGTTGTTTAATATTTCGTTTTTATGTTATTTTATTTCATGATATATGTTCGCATACTATCACGTCCTCAAACATTGAAGGTATCTCACCAGTCAGTCTGTATAAGGTTCTGTATTTGTCTTTTCATGTCAGACATAACATACAACACCAAACTCGAAATTAAAGCGTCATAAATTAGAGAAATAGTTACATAATTATAAAAGTTAACAATTTGTACTATTAAAAGCGCTTGGTGATGTCATAATACAGTCGGCTAGAAAGCCTTAGTACAGACATATGACGTCATTCGCATAGTGTTGCCACTTTATTATCGGTTTTAAAAAAAAAACGTTTAGTGTCGTCTTAGTGTAAATTCACTCATCATCCAAAATTTTGTATCACTAGACTACAAAGTCATTGGAGACAATTGTTTTTTTGTCTTCGCTTTTAAAACTTTTGTGACGTCACACATATCACTTATAAGAAACATTATAACGATAAGGGTAGTAGTCCACGTAATTACGATACGTATTTCGGCCCTACACGGTTGTGTAGTGGCAGGAAGGCGATCGCTATGAGTCGGGTTGGAAGTGCGTCACGAGGAGTTTGGTGGCCTTCGCCAGGTCGTAGGCTGCGGCTCTCACCTCGTTGAGGGGGGAGGGCGCCGAACACGCCAGGGTCACCTCGTCACAAGCGGTCCGAAGTTCTCCTAGCACCAGGTTTAACTCGCGATCTGTGTTTACCTGCAAGTAAATCGAGATATTAATAAACTTTACTCAGCATTCGTTTGTAAGTGGGTCACCTGGTGCTCTAGTGTTTATTTATGATAGCGTTCAGTGTTGTGATTGGTCCTCACTATAACGTAACGCTAAATGTAACGCCAAACGCGTTCGCGAGTATATGTGAAATAAACTTCCACTAGGCATTATGTATCTATTATACTAATTAATGTAAAAACGAATGACTGGTGTGCCCAATGAAAAAATCTTTCTACTCCAAGGTGAGGTTTAGAATATTTTGTATAAATTGGGTATATTCCTGCCCCATTGTTACACATGCAGTAAGTCGTATTACGTGGCTTACAATAAATTAGATATGATGATGTACACCTAGCCGATTTTGGCAATGACGGCCAGTCCATATTATAGTGCATAAGTGTGTGCGCAAACACAGGTGCACTTTCTGTTCCCTCACTCTCACAATCGATGGGGCGTCTATGTGACATGACCGGGAAGAGATCAGATGCAGAACCGACGCCTTTACGCGCTCTTCGGGGCATGGGGTTTAAGGCCCTAACGGTAACCAGAAAATGCAAAAACACTTTTTGATCTGACGGGAAAATCGGCAATCAAACCCAAGACCCCTTGATTGATAGTCACATACGCTAACCGCTAGACCAGGCAGGCGAGTAACGAGAGCCAAACTAGATATGATTTACTGTAATTATAATAACTTCACAGTTAAGATTTAACACATTCAATACATACCATAGTCCCAAACTAAGCTAACTTGTACTATGGGTGCCAAACTGATATAAATACATTTTTACTTTTTTGTAAATATATACATACTAGCTTACCCCGCGAACTCTGTTCCACCTTAGAGGCAATAAATAAGCAGATTTTGGATTTCGGACTGAAACGCGGTCGAACGGGATAAAAAAGTATCCTATGTCCGTCTCCTGGTTCTAAGCTACCTTCCCACCAATTTTCAGCTAAATCCGTTCCGCCGTTTTTGAGTTATAAGTGGTATAACTAACACCACTTTCTTTGACAAAAGAAAGTCACTTTCTTTTATATATATAGATTACACGTAGAAAACTGCCAAACTTCGAAACAAATATTTACAGATCATACAAACATTTGACGGGTAGTTTGGTCGAGTGGTAAGTGATAGTGACTGTTAAGCAATCGCATACGCTAACCTTTAGTATATTCGTTTCCCACCCAGGACAAACCTTACCAGTCTGATTACCGTATTACAGAGTTACGGCACCCGAGGGTCTTGTGTGAGGATATTATTATTATTAATTAGTTCGAACCGGGACTCGAACCCGACACTTTGTGCTCGACACAACAGTCGTATACACTAGTACTGCACTATCGAGGCAGGTGAAAGTGGGTAATAGTATCAGTTGTGTAAGTCCAGACCTGGGGGAAGAGCGCGAGCAGTCCGCGTACGGCCTGGCGGATGATGAGTCCTCGCTGCTGCAGGCGCGGGTGCTGGTCGCGCGCCGCCGCCCACAGCTCGGAGATGGCGCGCGTCACGCTCTCCGCGCGACGCTGCACCAGCTCTGCTGATGGCAGACCGCTCCCTTCACTAGAACCTTGCTCCTCGGCGCAGTCCGTCGACAGGCACAGAGGGGATAGTGACCGCTCCAGGCTCGAGAGTGTTGTGAGCTGTGGACGAGTTACCATTAAGAGCTGGCAATGGTAGACTGAGTGGAAAAAAAAAACACACTTACACTGTACTTATACAGTGGACCCCCGGTATTACGACAAACGTTTTGCAGGGCAGTGTCGGACTATCCAAGTTGTCGGATTATAGAGTACTGTCTAAGACCCCCTATAGCCCGGATTTTTTACAAAAGAGTACTTTGTAATCCGACAAATTACAGACAAATGATAAGATTGTATATGTTGTTGTCTTCTGGGCTTGTGACGACGCTACTAGATACGTATAAGTAATACACAATGAATAAACAGCAAACAATGAACGCAAGCTAAGCTGCACCGCTATCACACGTAGTCAAATTCAAACTAAGCAATCGGAATTGAAACAATACCTACGCGTCGAGCACAAGTGGTAACCTGTTCAATCATGCACGATCTACATTAGCGAAAATTGTTTGATTGATGTCGGATTACAGGGGGGTCCGTATTAGACAGGGGCCGGATTACCGAGGGTCCACTGTATAAGGATCCGCATAGTGGTTTCACATGTTAACGAGGGCATTGATTCGATGCACACATACAAATATTGGTATGTACCTAGGAAAGTCAGAAAATGACACTAACAATAGAAAAAAAGGTACTTAATACATTGAAAGAAAATTTTATTACGACATTTTATTTAAATATCATAAAAGAAGGGTGACTAGCTAATTTTATGGTGTTCGTTTTTGGGGGCGGTATTCGCGCATATCGTAAAAATTTACTCATAACTTCAAAAACTCTGTGTTTACTTTGTTACTTGGTACAGAACTCGAACTATCAACTAAATAACAGCTCGTCATCTAAACAATATACAAAAATTGAACGCGCATACGGCGCACGACCAACGTCTGTTATTTGAACACTGTCACATATTAGAATTTACCAAACATTATGAACTTAATCTTTGTAAAAGGGAAGTACAAATTATTTACTAGCTAATAGAGCTACGCTGATTTTCAGCACGAGCGGGCTGGTTCGACCGGGGCAGTACTACCCTCCCACAGAAGATCAACCTAAAGCGACAGCGTCCGTGTTGTCGTGTTTCGTTGGTGAGTGTAAGACCGGAGGCCCATTGACGCAGGGTGACAGTTGTCGTGGTAACTGTGTAAGCCTTACACTGTCACGATGGCTGTCATGCCTTTTACGTCCCCAAGCGAGGTGTGAAAAAGCATCTCGTAGGGCCGCCATAGTGTGGGTCACCATACTGCATTGTCTGCATTTACAGTGAGTATGGTGACCACAACTCTTGGATGCTATTTATGCTTACTATCTGGCAGAGTATAGTCACTTTGGTAGGCTCTTAACATAGAAAAAACAATGCATTTTTTCGGACAATAATCTTCACATAGCTCTGCAGCTCCTCAGGCAGCAGCAGTATGCTGAGATAGGCGCCTTTTCTGGCACTGAACAAGGTACCCCTATAATACTCCCATGTTATATTAATATATGAACAGCCTTTTACAGTCCACTGCTGGACATAGGCCTCTCCTTAGCAAGGAGGTTTTGGCCTACTATACCACGCTGGCCAGACGGGTTGGAATAGGGTTTGTTTCAAGTTTTCCTTCTCTTTGTAATGATATTTTCCTGAATAGTTTTTTCCCTTAGTCGCCTCTTACGACACCTACGGGATGAATAGGGGCCCGAGTCAAAAAACAAGTTCCATTTTCGACCTCAAAATCTTCAATTCCTTTGATCTTTTATTTGCCGCACAAAAAGTAACTCTATTTTAACACTCAAAACCCTCATTGAAGGCTATGAGGTTTAAATATGGATTTACCCATAGATTTGAAATCTTAACTTTACCCTCAAAACACTCATACATCGGAAAGTTGTAGTTGGGACTTAGAAAATTTATCGTTCAGAAAAAAAAATGTTTTTCTAATAATTTGAAATTTTTTAAACTAATTGAAAAAACTTCAAAATTTACCAAAATGCTGTTTTTGAGTACTAAAAATAGTCAAAAGAAAAAAAATAAAAAATAAAAATTTTTTGAACTATCCGATTTGGTATGGAATACTCCTCTACATAAAAGGAGTGGGGGTAAATTTAATGGGAGGTTACATCATATGAAGTTTTTGAGGTTCAAAGCCGTATAGGATAATTTTTATATGGTTTGGGGTTTTTGAGGGTCAAATGTTGATTCTATAGTTCTGATTTTACCCTCAAAGTAGTAAAACCGTCCGTAAGTAGGATTTTGAGGTAAAAACTGAGACTACTTTCTATGTTAAATCCAATCTAAAAAAAACAAGCTGACCCTCGAAAACCTCATTGAAGATTTTGAGGGTAAAATATGAATTTACTTTTTGACTTGGGAGTGGTAGCACTATGTATTCTTAATCCGTCACCACACGGAGTAATATTAGTAGACCAAATAAATAATGAATAAATCGGACATCACACACACAACGCCATTTAACTTCAAAGTAGAACTTGTACTATGATATAACTAGATTGACTGATAGAATACTTATATACTTTTTTTTTGTAAATACATACATAAATATTTGCAGATAATACAAATATTTGTTCAGACACGAGAATCGCCAAAATCTCATGCTCAGCAGATGCGTACGCTACCACTGCGCAAGAGAGGCAGTCGTATTAAAAAGTATGTTTTTTTTTCTATTTGAAGAGCCTACCAAAGTGACTACTCTGCCTGATGGAAAGCATGAATAGAATCCAAAGAGTTGTGGTCACCATACTCATTGCAAATGCAGACAATGTAGTGTGGTGACTCACACTATGGCGGTCTAAGGTAAAAGGTATGACAGTCATCGTGGCAGTGTAAGTCTTACAAAGTTATCACGATAACTGTCACCCCTGCATCAATGAGCCTCTGGTCTCAAAAAACAAAGTTTCAGTTTTAGTTTCGTAAAAACAAAGTTTTAAGCGTTTTCCTTGCTAATACTGACAAAACTTTATTAAATATATGAAATTGATGTACTATGGAATTGCATATCATAAAAATATCTACAAAAAAGGCTGGCATGGTATGTGTATATGTCTCACGGATAACCCATAGTAAATATTTTTATCTTTTTAAGATTTTGTTTTTTTGGGGGGTAATATTTTCTATATAGTTTTGACCAATATAATATTAATCCTTATTCAATAAGAGAAGTTTTTTTTTATTTTTTATTTTACTAGCCTGCTAAAGTGACTGTACTCTGCTTGATGGAAAGCATGAATAGAATCCAAAAGTTGTAGTCACCATACTCATTGCGAATGCTGACAATGCAGTATGCATATGTATGTATGTAAGTATGGTGACTCACACTATGGCGGCCTATTACGATTTTTTACGCCTCACTTGTAGCGTTAAAGACATGACAGTCATCGTAGCATTGTATTGCACACATTTACCGCGACAACTGTCACCCCTGTATCAATGGGACTCCGGTCTCTCATTCACCAACGAAACACAACAGCACGGATGCTGTCGCTTTAGGTTGGTCTTCTGTGGGAGGGTAGTACTGTCCCGGACGAGCCGGCCCGTTCATGCTGAAATCAGCGTGGCTCTACTACCTGGTAAGTAACGTATGTTGTGCACTTAATGTAGAACAAAATGACCTTTAACAGTATATAAATCAAACTCATATCTTAGAAGATATCAGACGATTCAAACGAATGGGTAGAGTGGCTAACGCCGCCGATTGCACCCTTGTAAAGCCAGGGTGAGTCGCTAGTATGATATAATTCCTGGCATTAGGCACTCTTTTAACCCTTTCATGTGCAGAAATCCTCAAGTCACCTCATCGAGACCAAACGGGCAGGTAACACGTCGGACTCGAACCGAATAAAACTACACGTTGTTTCGTCATGAGATCTCTTTCCAGAGCTCACACTTGCATCATAGAATCAAACTTCCTACGAACACCGAAACACCATAGGACTCTATATAGATAATGTACATTTTAGTATTAACAGTAAATAAGTCGTATATTAACAAATATCTAAGTAGTTAAGGCGGTTAAACTTCCATGGATTATTCTAGGCGCTACTACTGGATGACTCTAATTTTAGTCTGAGCTATAATGATCACCATGAGAAGATAGTAGACCTAATTCTTGGGTTAGATTTTTTTTAAAAAACTTCTACAAGAGAACTTTATAACCCATCCACTTATCTTACTTCACAATTTAAATTCCTATGTTCTAACCATGGCAGAGATCTTCGCTTTTATGTACAACACACACCTCTTCTCTTGTTCATTCTTCTTTTACTGTCCAATCGATCCTATTATGATATGCGCTCCCAATCGAGATTAGAAAAATAACCAATCGTAATGCTTTTAAAGCCAGGGTCAGAGAATTATACAAGAAACAGCTAGCAGATATTCCTCTATAGTCTAATCATTTTATATACTACAGACTGACTGGTGAGATACCTTCAATATTTGAGGACGTCATAGTATGCGAACATATATCATGAAATAAAATAACATAAAAACGAAATATTAAACAACTTGTTAGTAAACTTCGTACACAGTACACCGAGAGCCCAGTATTTAACTGCGGAATACTTGGACACCGCGCGGACTTATTTTTTAGAGACATTTCGATAAAAAATAAGCACCTATTTTTTTTATATCAAGTTAACGAGAATCGAGTACCGAGTACTCTCCATAAGTATTGAAGGTATCTCACCAGTCACAGTGTATATTTTGTTCTATACTCATATGTTTATCGTTTAAATATTTATTTGTGTTTTCATCTATGTATATATCTTTTTCTTTTTAGATATTCATTGGAAATTATTGCATCCAACTACCAACTCATTGCTTCTCTTAAGGACATAGGTGCACCTGCCATGTCAGTTACTGAACCACCTAAAGGTCGACTGGTAGAGAATGCCATATGGCATTAAGTCCGCCTCATGCAAATGTAATGCAGGCAGTGTTAAAAATAAATAAAATAAAAAAAAACTGACCTGTAGGATCGGCATTTAGACCATGACACTTTGTTTTACACCATAGACAAGCATAAATTTTAACTGACATAGTTTTTATATACTTTTCATACCAAAAACTTTTCATGGAAAAACTAGTGGAGAAAATTTATTGATTTAATTTATCTATTTTTTTAAATTGGTAACACAAACTGTTTTTTTTACTATTGCATAGATAAAATAATTGTTTTATACGTGATAGCTATGAGACTTTAGAATAAAACTCTATAATTTGATTTTTATACACAGATACTCTCTAACTATGGCCACTTATAGTTAGACTCTCCAAACCAACCATTCCATCTCTCTTATACTCTCTTTTTCTTTTTTATATTAATGGCAGGTTTGCCTCTTAACATGTGAATTAAACAATTATGTTAGATTAAAATAATATTGGGCAAAATGAAAGTATTTTTTGGTCTTGTCTAACTTCTCATGGAGATATAAATAAGTTAGTATAATTAAATATTAGTACCTGGTGTTTAGTAACCTGCCAGTTATTCTTTGGTCCCTCCCTAGTCTCATACATACTGACCGGTCGCTGAGCCGCCTTGGGTAGCTTAGCGTCGGGCTCTTCTCTACTCAACTGTTCTGTTTCTAAGCTCTTCCCTCTCTCGGGGCCTTTAGAAGCTTCTAGAACGTTACTAGAACTGTCGTTTATGGACATTTGTGAGGTCATACTCTGGTCGTCGTCTACGCTACTGGTCGTTTTCAGAACGCTGTTTTCTTTCGTTAACTGTTCGACAATCGTCTGTAAGTTCTTGAGCTGGTTCTTTAGTTCGGTGATGGTGGAATCTTTAGTGTATAGTTGTTTCTTCAATGTCTCGACTTCGTCTTTCTGTTCGGGTACGACCATATGAGTGAGGCGGCTGGGAGATTGTGTTCGACGGAAGTCTGTGCTGAACGAGTCTGGTAGCGAAGGGTTGTATGTGGATGCTACTGTCTCGCCAGTTCGCGGTGCTATTGTTGATAACTGTGGAATAATATTTTTCTTAAATATACTTTAATTGAGGAGGAAATGTTATAATAAAAAATATTAGAATGAAATTTTAAATATTATTAAGTCAGTTATTTTTTATAAAGTGACTACCGTCGTCCATGACCTTCTGCAATTCAATGGTTACAAATGCGTGGCCGGGAAATACGGCAGCAATAATTATACTAGGGTTACAATGTCTCTTCGGTGATTGAAGAAGCTATAGGACAGGGTCATAAGGTCCTTTTTATTTTAAAACAACACTCATCTTCTTAGCTCTTACTATTCTCAAGATTATTTACGGTTAGTTACTAGTTTAGTTTTTTATGGAGCTCGTCCACATACATTGGGACCTAACTGGTCGCGCACAGTGCGGTTTCAGAGAAATTTTCTCCCGCGAACAATCCCGTTATGGAATGAGCTCCCTGCCGAGGCTTTCCCTGGGAACTACAGTATGGGGTTCTTCAAGAAGGGGATAAATAGGTTTTTGAAGGGGCGGCAACGCGCTCGTGGTGGCCCTGGTGTCGCAGGCGTCCAAAGGCTGCGGTAACCACTTACCATCAGGCGGGCCGTTTGCCACCGTCGTGGTATAAAAAAAAAAAGTTTAATCGGTCTCAGGAACCACCGATCTGTTTCGAAAAATCCTTTTAGTAGATAGCCCAGTTATCAAGAGTCGCTATAAGCTATAAATCATCACGCTACGACCAATAGGACCGTTCCTTACGTTCAACACGTCGAGAAAGAAGTGTTCCCCATTGAAAGTTCTAAACAAATTTCGTGACAGGATGTGTCTATATTTAAAGGATGGCTCACTGTAACCTTCGTTATGATAAATAAATTTGCTGTATAACATCACGCTACGGACAACAGTAGAGGTAGACGCGGTCGCGCGGTCCAGCCAGTAGGTAGTAGCGATGGCGATTTTTTCCAAAAAAGATCGATTTTTAAATTGATTTCAATCGAAATCTAATAAATCGATACACAAAAAAATAGAGATAAAAAGAATCAATTTTGCAAAAATCGATCTTTTTCCGATTTGCTTATTGAGTCTATGTTTTCAATACAAATACAAACCCATTTGTCGTATCGAAACAGAACAAATCGTATCTCGATATTAGAGGGTGAAATATCGATTCAATGGATCGATTTAATACACAATATCGATTTAAAAAATCGATTTTTTTGGTCTACAAAATCGATTCTTCGATTAATCGACTTCAGATCGCCATGCCTAGGTAGTATAATAAGTTCTCACGTCCAGGTCGATGGGTGCCAGTGCAGCGTAGTCCTCGTCGGACGCCACGGAGTCGTAGAGCGGCTCGTCGTCCGACACGTGCGACGCGCGCGACACGTGGCGCAGGTGGTTCGCCGACAGCAGCGGGTACGGGAGAGTCGTGGGGGCTGAGGGCAAACATATGAACCTATAGTCCGTTCCGGTCTACTGCGACTTTTAAAGTATCTACATTTTAAATTGTGTTTATTATAATCACTGATGGATAGAGGTGTCTCCTTAGGCAGGTTTTTTCCTACTATACCACGCTGGCTAGACGGGATGGTATTTGGTTTTTTCAAGTTTTCCTTCACTTTGCAGTAGTGTGTGGCATTTTTTTGAGCGGGATGATCAAGTGTTAACGAATTCTTGGCCAACCCTAGTTAGGTTGTGAGCGAGGGCGAGAGGGTTTTTAATAAGACAAGTGTTCGGCTTGAAAAGTGGATTGAGACTAACCTTATTTATGAAACCATTTCTTAAAGTTAAAACAGTATTCTTATTGATATGTGTTGAAGACAAAGAGCTATTTGTTCTAATGTTTAGTCTGCGGCTTATCATCTAAGTGGTGGTTCATGACGGATGCCAAGATTAACTTTATTTATAAAACAATATACAGTATTCTTGTTATGCATTGGAGACAAGGCGCTAGTTGTTCTATTGTTTCCAGGGCGTCTGTGCCTTATCAGCTAAATGGTCGTTCATGACTGATGCTATTGTAGGGTGTCACGTCTATGACGACATAACTCCCTGTACATAGTATTATGTAGTTTGTGGTGCTCATTACAATTCATGTGTGTAAACACATTACATAGCATAACTGCACATACACATACGAATACATATTCATACACTTACATATAAAACGAAAATTTGTATGAATCTGATTGGTTAGGGGGCGGGACTTGATGCATCACTACTTGCTGAATGTGAATGGACTATGGACAAAATTGAAGACTATGAGTGCTAGTGACGGGGCAGTTTCATTTTTGTTTGATTGAGATATGTATGTGCCAATCAACATACATTGTGTGGGCAACAATCGCCAAGGGCAGAACTTTGGTACAAGCCGTCGGAGGTGCTCGTCAAAGAGAGACTTCTTCTATATCTAGGCCTGAACCGGTGCGAGAACCGAATTGACCATGATGACCGCACCGAGGGCGAATCACAACGGAGGCCATGGCATTTTCAAAGAAACCCTCAACCAGCCAGTGTAGTATAGTAGACCAATACCTCTTTTCTAAGGAGACGTCCATGTCCAGCAATGGACTATCAGCAACTGTTGTTGTTGAATAATGAAGCAATAGCCTCAAAGTAAATGTATTTACGTATTTAAAAACTGTACCTCTAGGTTGTAAAGTAGCTATATGTTGTCTCCTAGTGGCGTCGACCAGAACGTCTCTGAGCAGCGTAGCCATCTCGGCGGTGGACAGCCGCGCCAGCTTCTGCCGGCCCTGGTTCCTCGGTGCTGATAACGCAGGGTTCACCGGTAGGAACGCCACACCACTTCGTTCTAAGCCGCTGGCACTTGTCTGCCAAACTGACACAAAGGAAATATTTAAATATAATTCAATCTTCATATTGTCCAATTAAAGTGACGGCTAATAAAACTATTTCCCCACTAATGTTATAAATGAGAAACACTCGTCTGTCTGGTACCTTTCATATCTTTTTTTCTTTTTTTTACAAAAAAAGACTACGCCCGCACTAGGAATAAATCCTGTGTCGCGGGGGAGTTTACAAACATACAAGAAACAGACAATGAACACCCAGACACAGAACAACGATAGATCGCACAAACCGTTGTCCCATGTGGGGTTTGAACCCACAACACTCAGTGTAGTAGAGAGCGGCGTGGCGACCGCTTAAACCACCAGGCCAACCGTGCAGTCCCATCATTACAACGTCACCCCCAATGTTAATTGATATTTTCAACAGTTCATTTACTTTTTGAGCCATCGACAATGGAGACAATTTCAATGAAAAATGTTTAACTTGTGACATTTTATCTTTCGGTTAATGACAGTATATTTGAGACTGCACACTTACTTGCTTCCGTTTCCCTGCGGTCGATTTCGTCATAGATATCCATAACCAGCTCCTCGAAAAGATGATTCGGCAACTAAAAAAATGATATCAATAAACTACTTTTTTAAAAACTTAGAAAAATATCATAAAACCAAAAAAAAAATAAAAAAAGAAATCTTAACTTTTCAGGGGGGGAGTCAAGACCGCTACTTAGACCTAAAATAATAATACAAAAAGTGTTTTACTGACCAACTGCAGTTTACCCCTCGCAGCCTTGGCGACGTCGGTCATCTCGTGAGTGTCGTGCGCACGCGGCACGATGTAATGGCGTCCGCTGGCGTGATCGGGCTTTTCACCCGTCAGGAAGTAGATCATGCGGTCCGTCGCCTCGTACACCAGCTCCATCATACGGTCCGCCAACTCTGTGTGGCCGCCTTGTCTATGGAGAAAAAATCTTATCATTATCTCTTCCGAAATACTTCCACTGCTGTATAAGGCCTTCCCCAAGGCTATCTACAACAAGCGATCCTATTTTTTCAACGTGTAGAAACCCCCTCGGGTCGTCACTTGGAGGCGACGTACGGCACACGCGGACATCGCCTCCTCGTGGCTGGCCACTATAGCGGATGGAGGGGAAAAAGCCGTCCCGTCAACCCACGGCCGCACTCAGAGCGGCATGAGGTACTACAACAAGCGGTCCTTTACTGCCCTCATTCAACACCTTTACACCACATCACAACAGCCCTTAATAGTCGACTGGTCTAATACTTCTTTAGTCTTACAATTCTTTATAGAGTATTACATGTGTAATGATGGATTAAGAATACAAAGTGTCACTACCCCTATTCATCCCCTGAGTGTCGTAAGAGTCGAGTAAGAGAGCAAGCTAAGCAGGATACATCACTGCAAAGAGAAGGCAAATTTGAAATAAGCCTATCTGGCCAGTGATACTAACAGAGACTCAGAAAGGAGTTCTAAAAACATCTTTGAAAAAAATATCGTCACAGAGATAGATTTATGGTCTGTATACATATTAAGATTGGATTGTCTAGTGGCAGTGGCCCTGACTGCTAAACTAGAGGCCGCAAGTTCGCTTAATATTTGCTCTGAATGTAATTTTTTTTTCATATTTTGTTTATTTATTCATCATGCTCTTTAGGTACATAGGCGGACTTAATGCCTAAGGTATTCTCTATCAGTCAACCTTTGGGTGATACGGAGAAAATAGTAAATAGGTGCGATGCGTATCTATAATATGAACGTATTAAGAAATATATGGGTGTGTTTATAAACCGGGGTGGCGATGCGAGTGCTATGGACTGCGCTCGGCCTTTTAGGGGCAGGAAGAAAAGGGAACGTGGTATGCCCACACGGGGGGAAGGCTCTACAAGCCGTAGGTGGCCCGAGGTACGTCGGGGTTCCAGGGATTTCCTTCCTAGGGTGCACCTGGTTCCCCGTTTACTGGACGGCGTGCAGTTTTTGTCGGTTCGAGTCCGACATAACCACCTTTTGGTGGTATTCGTGAGGATTTGCGCACGTAAAAAAAAGGTGTGTTTATAAGCAGTCTGCTTCACGTAGTGCAGATTCTGTCTATTTTGGATCAGACTGGTGTGTCAGATTATTGTATTAAGGAAAAATTAGCGAAAAAAGGCGCTATTAACGCGACATTAATATAGTTTTACTATATTTGGACGAATATATGGTTGTTATCAGGTGCGTTCCCAGGAAATAACTAGCAAACTATAAATAACGTACTCGCTTGTTTCGTAGGTCTATTGTTCGAAAGCAGGACATTCTCGTTGGCTCTATGACGTATGACGCTATTTAGGTTATTGTACGTCATTCCTTTGATAGTGCATTGTATTATATGACTCTCATATCTATTGTATTTATAACGATTTGAAATAAGTTAAGTAAATAACCATAGATTTTAAATTATAATCTATTAGGGTCAGTTTCACCTCTATGTGACAAAGCCTTAGATAGACTATTCTGAATTTATCTGCCAGATAACTACAGATGCCGCTTCCACGTGTCTTAGATGTAGACGTATAATGTCATATAAACCCTGATGTGGTAAATTGTGTATGAAGCCTAAAATTTTATAAGAAATTGGTTAAACTGGGCCTTAATCAATTAATTGTATTATATACATTCTGAAATTAAATAAAAAATATTTTCACACATCTCATACACGGGAATCTGTTTTCTATTCTCAAACTAGACCTGTGCAATGGTAACCAGCCTGCTGATAATCATACTTCCAGCATCCGTGCTGTCGTGTTTCTTTAGCGAGCATGAGACCGCAGGCCCATTGATGCAGGGGTGACAGTTATCGTGATAACTGTATGAGTCTTACACTGCCACGATGACTGTCATACCTTTTACGTCCTCAAGTGGGGCGTGAAAAAGCATCTCACTAGGCCGCCATAGTGTGTGCCACCACACTGCATTGTCTGTATTTGTAATGAGTATGGTGACCATAACTCTTGGATTCTATTCATGCTTCAGACAGAGTAGAGTCACTTTGGCAGGCTCTTAATATATAGAAATATATAGAAAAAACATACTTATTGTAGATAAATTATACACAAATATTAGTCCTGGGCCCACGAACCCACGAACTCTGATTGAACAGTGAGGGTCACTAAGAGGGCGTTCAAGTATTACGTAACACATTTTTTAAAGATTTTTGAAACTTTTTTTTGAGATTTTTCTACTGTGCGATTTGATTTTTTTTTTTGATAGATTAGAAATATGTGATATCTATATTGCGAGTGCAACTACCCTCATTTATTTAGCACATAAACATTTATTTATAATTATTTTGTTAATTTAATGTTAACCACACACAGGTATGTATTAACAATTACTAATATTTATGCATTGTTTATAAGGAAAATAATATAAATTAAACAGTTTACAAATCGACATTGATATTTGAAAGCTGAAGGGTTTGTTTACAGTGGACCCTCGGTAATCCGGCCCCTGTCTAATTCGGACCCCCTGTAATTCGACATCAATCAAACAATTTTCGCTAATGTAGATCGTGCATGATTGGACAGGTTACAACTTGTGCTCGACGCGTAAGTATTGTTTCAATTCCGATTGCTTAGTTTGAATTTGACTACGTGTGATAGCGGTGCAGCTTAGCGTGCGTTCATTGTTTGCTGTTTATTCATTGGGTATTACTTATACGTACCTAGTAATGTCGTCACAAGCCTAGAAGAGAACATATACAATCTTATCATTGGTCTGTTATTTGTCGGATTACAAGGTACTCTTTTGTAAAAAAAGCCGGGCTTTAGGGGGTCTTAGGCAGTACTCTATAATCCGACAAATTCGATAGTCCGACATTGCCCTGCAAAACGTTTGTCGAAATACCGGGGGTCCACTGTATTTGGTTGCATGTGCTAATGTCAGAAACAACTGGTTCGAATAAAAACATTTTTGGGAGTTGATTATTGAAAGCGATAGGTTATCATCACGCTATAACCAAGACGAGCCGAGTCGCAATAAATAATGTTGCAAAAAACAAGAATAATTTATTTCTATAATATATAATTTAAGTAGATAGTATCCGTAACTTAATTCGAATTCATTTCTTAGCCATAGTGTTAGGATAATTATTATGTTTAATATTTTATTGTTTTAATTTTTGAAATAGTTTCTTCCTTTCTTTTTATATATATATAATATATATATACAGACTGACTGGTGAGATACCTTCAATATTTGAGGACGTGATAGTATGCGAACATATATCATGAAATAAAATAACATAAAAACGAAATATTAAATAACTTCTTAGTAAACTTCGTACACAGTACACCGAGAGCCCAGTATTTATATGAACGTTCATAATATTAGTAAGATTATTTACATTGAATAGAAGTGTTAAAAAGACCTTGTGTTCACCGTATTGGTAAACCAAACGTAAAGGTCACGAGGATTCATTACATAAAATAGTTACGTGGGCGGAACAGTGTTACTTTTATCATTTGACAAGTCTGTGAAAGGAAGAAATATGTTTATTATTGTGAAACTTAACCAAAGTGCTGCAGAGGAAAAATTAATTGTTTTTTTTTTATTTGACACCTGCCAAAGTGACTCTACTCTGCCTGATGGAAAGCATGAATAGAATCCAAAAGTTGTAGTTACCATAGCCATTGCGAATGCTGACAATGTAGTATGGTTACCCACACTATGGCGGCCTATTAAGATGCTTTTTTACGCCTCACTTGGGGACGTAAAAGGCGTGATAGTCATCGTAGCATTGTATTGCACACACTACGACAACTGTCACCCCCGCATCAATGGCCCTCCGTCATTATGTATTATGATGATAGTGATGATGATGATGATGATGATGTATAATTTCGGCCACGGAGACCAGCTAACTAGATAGGAGATATTATAGTGCACTAGGGTGTACGCTATCACAGGTGCACTCTCTGTTCCCTCACTCTCACAATCTAATAGGACGACTATTCAACACGACCGGGTAGAGATCTGGTGTAGGATCGACGGCTTTACGTGCTCTCCGAGGCACGGGAGTTAAGATCCAACTGCCAAACTCCGGATTGTTATTAACCATTTCTCTTATCAGAAAAACTTAACTCAAACTTTTATGGTGTGGGCCAGGCATCGAACACCAGACCTCTTGATCGGCAGTCTTGTATACAATCCGATCTTTAGAGCAAGTTGGCACACGACCACAGCTATTCTTCGAAAATCCTTTAAAAGTCCACTGCTGGGCATGGATCTCTCTTTAGAAAGGAGGTTTTGGGCTACTATACTACACTGGCCAAATAGTTGGTATAGGATTTCTTTCAAGTTTCTATTCTCTATCCAGCACTCTTGTTCGATATAATTTGCTCCTCTAGTTGTGTCTTATGACCCCACGTTAGTGTACCCACGGGATAAATAGACGTGTTTTTATTTCGTCTCCATACAGACTAATCAATTCTATACTTTATCTAAAATTGGACATGTTTTTGTACAATACGTTTTGAATTAGGGGGTCATCAAAAATTAGTAATAAATTCATGATTAATTTCCAAACCTGGCACACTCTGCGGGTGTATTTCCGCCGGCATCTCGCGTAGTGGGATCTGCGCCCCACGCCACCAACAGCTCAGCCTGTGCTGGTTGTCCAGCGCGGCATGCCACATGTAAACACATGGAGCCTTTCTCCTACAAATGCATAAAAATTTTAATATCTTTTCTAAGGATAAACTTAATATTAATTAAGTTTGTAAGTTTCAATTAAAAAGTTCTTATTTGTTGAAAAAGGTTAATACAGGATTTTCCTTAAATATGTTTAAAGGCATCTACTACATCAAGAAAAAAAAAATTAAAATTAATATATTGACTGGAATTATCATAGTCATTTTCACTTGATAAGTCAGTTTAAATGAGATATTATAAAATATATGTTTCCAGGCATTCATAACACATCTTATGACACTGTTTCAGGCACCATGATCATATATGAACTGGTGAATACAAGAGCAATAATAGCCAAGTAATAGTCATACTTACTAAGTGATGGTTTAATTTTTAAAATAAAGTTAAAATTCTTTTAGATTGTACCTGATTATAATAATTAGGATCAGCTCCTTGTGCCAGTAGTCTCATTGCAGTATCTAGGGATGAACTCCTCACAGCACTGTGCAGTTGTCTTCCAAGCTCACTTGGAGGCTCATCTCGTCTTGCCCTCAACACATATGCCAGCCTTAAATGCTTGGCTAGGATAAACTCTGACTTTACAGGACTAAAAAAAATTGAAAAAATTTGAATGAGTAAAATATTAAAATTTGGATGAGTGAAAATTAAAATTTGGATGAGTTGAAAATGAAAATTGAAAATTTTGTTCTTTAATCTAATAAGCTCCTGTATACATGTTTTTGTAGTAACAATATTCAAAATCAATTAATTAAATTTCCTTAAATGTAACTCATTGTTTAACTACCAATAATAAAAAATTAGAAGTGGCATATGTTGTAAGTCTATCTGTACAGTAATTATTTATGATAATTTTGGTTGAACTAAAATTATTTTATCAACAGCTATAAGGGATCCTTACAGGCAGTACAATATTAATATATTATTTTTCCTATTTAAATCTGTACCTCTACTACAAGTCAAGAAAATCGGTTCATTTATTAACATTCAAAATATTATCTGAATTATTATTAAATTAATTTTTGTTATGTAAATATTTTTGTTTCTGTTTCATAAAATATGCTGAGTTGATAGATGACAGACAATTTAGGTAAACACAAAGTGTATTACGGTTACATTATCTGACACAGCACATATGATAATAATATAATCAGATAGAAAACAACTCGAGTGATAAGTAATTATTTGATAAAAAATGTGCTTCTTACTGTAAAGGATCTTTTGGCTGTGGTTTCTTACGAAGGTGCTTTGGTGCTGATGTGTCCAGTAAGGAATGTTCCCAGATGCTGTTCACATTCTGAGCTGTCAGGGCTTGCACCATCTGAATGTTACAATAGTCGAGATTCAGATATTTCTTTACCATTGGACAATAACATTCAAATATGGAAGTTTATGAGCCAGAATATATTGTGTACATGTTTTTGATGAGTAATAACTTATTTATAGTGAGAGAGTACAATTTAAATGTGCTTTTAAAAGTGATGTCTGCATTTTCCTATTTTATTGGAAATTGCATTGTAACTTAAAAAAATGTTTTGATTTTTAACATTAAATTAATATTTTTTAAAAGATCTACCCAGTTAAAAACAAAAAATGGCAAAGACTGAAATAATTACATATTGACTTTGAACTGACTACTAAACTACACACATTTACATTTAGTTATTGTCACTAGACTCATCGTTTAATTAAAGTCAATCAAAGTGACAAATTAGCACAAGTATCGTTGTTATCAGAGTCTGTTTATATAGGTCACAGTAAGCATCCTTATTAAAAAGTATAGTACAGTAGGTACTCACAGCTAATAGTGAAGGAGGCCACGAACCCTGACGCAGAGACTTTACATGAGAAATATGCCGTCCCATGCTACGATGGACACTACAGCACTCCGCACACAGCAGCAACCCACGATTGATCGAGGCCCATGATGGATCTATACACAGAATAACGCTAATATCTCACAGCCATTACCACTGAAATAAATTTACTATAACTGGAAGACCACTGACCTGATGCACCGCAGTCGGCGCATACTTCCACCGAGGAGCGGTGTTTAGACCGCGATATAATCATTTTATCGACACTTATGGAAGACCACCTATTAAATAGAATACTTTGTAAGTCTCAATCTATTTATTTAGCTAATTTATAGATCAGGTTTTCAATACAAAAATAAATCATTTTACGAAACGTCAATCAAAATAAATTGACAGACACCACAGATTATACTAAAAATTTTGTTAAGAATGGTCAACCGCAAGAAAATGACAAGGGTAAAGTCCAGTTCTGAAATATGCGATGAAAAAAGACAAGAGATAGTCGATACTTTTTACTCAACTATGCTTTGGGTACTGATCTGGCTAGACTGAAAGCTGAGTTGCAGCTGGAATCCGTGGTATATTTACACGCGTCCTTCCTTCACCTTAACTGGGCACCTTGAGTTGTGAATGACAGTCGCTCTTTGTCTGGGCTGCAAGGTGTGTGAGCCGTGAATGAAAGGGGCCAATGGTCATCACGCACAGAGTTACCGTCACTGCACAGGTAGATTTTCGCGACACCATGCCTTCAATGAAATTATGTGAAGGGCGCTAATATTCACCAATGTTCCTTGCGTGCTGGAGCCACTGGGTCTCAGTAGATCTGATGGAAAGCGGCTAGATGGCTTGAACTTAATGTCGTAGAGGAACGACAAGTACTAGGTGTGGGATGCTACATATGCTACCACAATCGTCACATCTGAACCGCACCGTCCACATTCTAGCGGCGAAGGCGGAGGATACCGTTAGTAGGAAGAGACAAGAAGTACGCTACAAATGAGACACAATATTACTTTGTGCCTATTACGGTAAAAATTTTGGGTGTTTGGGGTTCAGCAGCCTAAAACTTGATTGCGGAGATTTTTTGCTCGGTTAGAAAGAAATATCGTGACTCCCACTCTGTATCATTCCTGGTGCAAAAGATGTCCGTTACAATTCAGCGAAGCAAAGCTGCCAGTATCATAGGCACTTATGCACCGGGAGCGATGCTAGACGGGCTATACATAACTTGACGTAAATAATTGAATTTTAATTTCTTTAAGTGTTTCAATTCGACCGACAAAGTTCTGCACAACTATTAATCTATGGTGCAACCTGTCATTCTCTCTTAAACTATCGACGACCACGTCATTCAAGTTTTCAAGCGGTGGACGTCATTTAATAGTTCTTGGAGCGGCTAATTTGTTAAAATGAAGTTTTCAATTCTAATAGGAATTATAGGCTTCTTTTCACTAGCCTTAGCTGAACAAGAAACGTTGGTTCTTGTTGATAATCTTAACATAAAAGAAACTCATTCACAATTTTTCAGATCTTTGCAAGGTGAGATCTACTTGAAGACGCCGGTATTCTAGCTGTAGACTATCGAATTACAGGTTGTTTACCACTATTTCTTTTACATTTCCAGATAGAGGATACACTCTAACATTCAAACTAGCCGATGATGCCAACTTAGTCTTGTCAAAGTATGGTGAATATTTGTATAAGAATCTTATTGTGTTCGCACCCTCTGTGTTGGAGTTCGGTGGTCAAATCGACACTGAAGCTATTACCAAGTTTATTGACGATGGCGGTAATTTGCTGATGGCTGGTAATGCGGCCGCTGGTGATGTGTACAGAGAAATTGCTTCAGAATGTGGATTTGAGGTAACTATGTAGATAAGTCAAAAACATTATTAAAATTAGTGTATAGACCATAATTTAAATGGTCATATTTTTATGAAATTAAATTTTAGTTACTTTCTGATTAAAATAAGAGATATAGTTCTGAATACTTGTTTGTCATGTAACAAATAATGCGTGTGTTAATTGCATACATTTGAATTCATGTCTTATATTTGGTATAATTATGTTGCAATGCATGTAAATATTGGAAAGAAAATACTCAATCGTGACTATACTGTATTGTGAACAATTATGTATTAAAAGAGTGCCCCTTGTGTGTGATGATAATTTAATTAATTCAATTTAAACTTCTAAATACTTTTAATAGATTTTAGAATATATAGAATACACTTAGAAACCATACATCATATTGATCCATTGTAATTTTTTAATTGATAAATAATACTTATTTTACAGATGGATGAAGAATCGGCAGCAGTGATTGACCATTTCAACTATGATTCCTCTGATGATGGTGAACACACCAAGATTGTTGTGTCACCCAAGAATCTCATTTCTTCTCCCACCATTGTTGGTGAACAAAACACACAGCCCATTCTATTTGAAGGCACTGGACTTATTTTGGATAAGGATAATAATCTTGTGTTACCTATCCTCATTGCCGATTCAACTGCTTACAGCTACAATCCTAAGAGCCAGGTATGTTTTTTCTTGTTTTCTCTAAGAGCACATGTAATTGAAGGGTCTGTTGGTCTAGTTGTCAGTGACTCTGACTGCTGAGACAAAGGTAGTGGGTTTGATTTCCACACAGAAGAGGTATTTGTATGATGAGCAGGATTATATTTTGTTCTATGTTTGAGTGTAATTTGTCCATAATATGTGTGTATTAGGAAAACATTCAGAATTTTGGTAACTGTTGCATAGGCAGATGCCTAGTGTGGTTAGTAAACTACTGTATTATGTTATTTCTATAAGTATACAAATTTTATAGAATCTGAAAATTTTAATTGGGAAATGAAGAAATCTTATTAAAATTTCCTTAGCAGCTGGTCTTAAAAATATTTTGTTTTGCTCTGAAGGTAAAGGAGTACCCGCATGCTGTGGGCCGCAAGACTGTGCTGATAGCAGCCCTACAAGCAAGAAACAATGCCCGTATTGTCTTCAGCGGATCCCTATTCTTCTTCTCTGATGAGGCCTTTAACTCTGGTATTGCTAAAGTTCATGTAAGTACTTATTTTGAAAAATATATCATTCTTTTTCTTCTTTTAACTTTATTTAACTGTTACTCTCTGATTCCCATTTTTTAACCAAAATGGTACTACACCTACACACACGCACAGACATGCACGTACACACATGCACGCACACGTACACACAAGCACACGCACGCACGGACGTACACACGCACTTAATTATATACATAATTTTATTGTTACTTTATTTATAATTCCAATTTACATTCATAGATCAGGTTTACGCTATAGGTATTAGAAAGTATCATCAAAATTGGTCAAAGAGGTGGGTGCCTGGAGAACTGTAACACAGGTTTTTCTAATATTGATACCAGTCTCTCACAAGGAAAGACTTTTACTTTTATGGCATTGTGTTACTAAATTTGTACTAACCTTTGTAAATAAGCAATAAATCATAAATTATATTATTATTACTGCCCTACAAAAAATAATTGTTGAGCATTTCTACCAATTGGGGTTACTGCAGCCAAAGTCCTCCAGCTACTTCTGGGTTCAGGCAAGCATGATCTTGAGTTACAGATATCAGTAGGCAGCAGTAGTTATTGTTATCCCTTCTTACCATAAAAAAAATAACTCAATATATGTTGAATTTGTTGCAGGGTGACAAAGTAACATCAAACCAATCTGGCAATAAGGCTCTATCACAGCATCTGTCTGCATGGGCATTCGGTGAACGTGGCAGACTGCGCGTGCGCAACGTTGACCATCACAAGCAAGGCGAGAAAGAGTCTTCCAATACCTACACTATTACTGACACTGTAGTGAGTATATCAGTTAAGGCAGAAATGCATTTAAACCTTTTGAGTTGCTCTGTCTATGGGCGGTGGTAGTCGCTTACCGTTCGGTGACCCGTCGCTTACCCCTGTACCATAAGTATAAAACATCACATTGTATCAACGGCCGTAAACAGCCCACTGCTGGAAATAGGACTCTCCTTAGACATAAGGTTTTAATACCATGCTGGCTAAATAGGTTTTTATAGTTTGTTCCAAGTTTCCCTTTCTTTGCAATGGTATAATTTGCTCCCTTAGTCGCTTCTTACGACTCTCGTGAGATGAAGCTAATGTGTGCAGTTAATGTACCAAAGAACAATGGTGGACTAGCGAACAAAATACTGTTGACATATTTTTTTAGCCTCCAGATTAAATTCCTAAACAATTTGCTTTATAGACATTGTTAACAGAAGTCTAGAATTTAAGATATTTTAGGTTACAGTTGGAAAGGTTGTGTATATGAAAACATACTTATGAATTGTAAACATAAACAAACACATTTT
The DNA here is from genome assembly GCA_949316085.1 of Hypercompe scribonia. NCBI lineage: Eukaryota > Metazoa > Arthropoda > Insecta > Lepidoptera > Erebidae > Hypercompe > Hypercompe scribonia. The sequence continues at coordinate 2,908,239 of OX438972.1, read as the reverse complement.
AATAAAGAAAATTGAAAGCCAAAATAAAATTCTAGAATTACTGAAAATCGAAATGAACCAAAAACAGAATTACTATTTTTATTATTCTTTATCTGTGGTTAGTCAACTACAGACAATTGTCATTATTGCCAGACGTAATTTAAGATTAAAATTTTTTTATGATTTTATTTTATTATTACCAGTTCTATACTTGCATATTCATAAAATATAAACTTTTCATGTTGATTATGATTCTTAAACCTAATTACAAAAAAAAGATAATTTAAAAAAAGACTTTTCAGTTTCAAAATACATGACAATACTATGTCTATTGAAAGTAGCAAATACCAATTTATAAAATACACTTTTATTGTTACTCATTTTATTTTAAGACTCAATTAGCTCTTGAAAAAAGATGGAATAAACTTAAGAAATTATTTGGTCTTCACTCAAAATAAAAACTTCCCTAGACCAACCATTATTTCGCCATTGTTCTTTAATATGACCCATAAGTAATCAAATTTAGTTACATGTATAGGTTCACTACTGATAATCACACAGCCTTTTGCAGTTCATAGGCTTCTCTCAGTCTGCACCATAGCACTCAGATAATCATTTTCTGCATCCGATAGTGGGTTAACCAGCTGCTTTCAGACTCAGTCATCAATAACAGTAAATGGAGTGTAAAAAAGATTTTCCATTGGTAGACTGACAAGTCAATGAAATAAAGTATAAATAGAAACTAGACTCGATTACTTTTTTTTTTTATAAAAATTGTAGTGCAATAGAATGTTGATTTCTTTTATTTTTAGATTCCAAACAAAAACAGCACTTTAATAGTTAATGAGAGCACTTTTAAATAAAATTTATCTTCTAGGTTTATAGAATTGAAATTGAAGAGCTCAAGAATGGTAAATGGCAGCCATTTGAAGCCAGCGATGTTCAGCTAGAGTTTGTACGCATTGATCCATTCATCCGCCAGACTCTGCAGAAGAAGCCCAATGGTGTATATGAAGCAGTGTTTAAGGTCCCCGATGTGTGGGGAGTTTATCAATTCAAGGTTGATTACGACAGAATTGGATACACAAGACTCTATCATTCTACTCAGGTATATTACCATAAACACTTCTGATATTTTTGTTATACTAACTTGAGTGATCCATAGACAAGGTTTTATCACAATCACATCATCAATCACATTGCAACAAGAAAAATTATATTTAGTTTCTTCGCGTTAAGAAAATATTGGCGCAACGATCAAACCCTGCCAATTATGTTCCAGACAGACAGAAAAAGATTCGTCAGGGGTGGGGCTTGATTGTAACTATTTTCTTAACGCGTATGGAAAATAGACTTATAAAATATATAATGTGGGGTCATTTCTGTAGATTTATAAACAAAGATGGTTATGCGACTCATTTAAAGGAAAACTGCATCTTTACCTAGTGCACACTGACAAAATTTACCTTATTTCACAATAATCACTCAAAAAACTAGTATAGGATTAAAACTTTGAATTGGTACTTACTTTCGAAACTAAGTATAAAATAGATACAACACTTTTTATCCCATATAGTGTGACCAACATTACTCCCTTCTAAAGAAAGAAAATTTGTTTATACTCATTTTAGTATAAACAAACAAAATTATAAATAGAAACTATAAATAAAATATATATTTTAACGTTATATTTTTTTCAGGTATCTGTACGTCCCCTGCAGCACACACAGTATGAGCGGTTCATTCCAAGTGCTTACCCGTACTACGTGAGCTCCTTCTCTATGATGATTGGAGTATTCCTCTTCTCATTTGTGTTCCTCTATTACAAGGAAGATGTACCTAAGACTAAGAGTGAATAAATTATACCCTTTATTTCCTAGCTATTGTGATACTAGAACACAAATATTAATTGGTATTAATACAGGTTGGCAGACATTCTTCTGCCTTGTAAGTTATGATGGAAATAAATCGCGATTAAAAAATGGAGGCAAGAGCGTGAAAATATAGTTCACGGCATTTTTTCATGTCTACCAAATATATAAAATATTAAAATTGTCTGAGTCATTAGGTAATATTTGGGTTCAAGTATCATACAACTTAATAATAGCACAGATGTATGTATGAATGTGAAATACATTGTTTTAAGTGCATTTTAGTTACAAAATATACATTATAATATAGTTTGTTATTTTATTTATGAAGTTATACTATCCCTGTAAAAAGAATACCCAAAGCCAGTGTTCTTCAGCCATTGAACAGCTAAAAAATGACTATGGAAATCTGAAAGTGACTTGTCAACATATTGAACACTTTTTTTTATTACAACTCCCATAGTAAGGCAAAACTGACTTGTCAACATATCGAACACTTGGCGTTAAAACTTCCATGATATGGCATTTCTTATATACCCATCGTCGCTTACTACAAGGCCCTTCGCCTTCGTAACGAGCTCTAACTATACCAGTCCTAGGTAGTCCGCATCCATTCGCTACCAAGCACTTCCAATAATATGAAAATGAGTCTTGTGAGTCTTATTAGTAGATAGTCCTTTGTCTGTATAACATTACAGAGATTACATTGAGAGATACTTGGCTAGTGCAGTTTCGGAGAACCGACCAAAGACACGTACCTACTTATTTGTTTGATCCAGCTACAGATATAACTATATGTATGCCATATATACGATCAATTGCTTAGTAGTTAACACATTAAAACTTACCGACTTGTGTTTAAGAATCCTAAGCACCAGAATAATAATGATGATCAAGCGCCGGTAATAAACACTTCTTAGTATGTGGACTTTTATTACATAAAGTTTAAAATGTATAACTGTATGAGGCTTGAACCAATGAAGTCCTTAACGTTATTTAGGTATTGATTGAATACATAATATATATCCGTCGCAGTGATCATTTTAACCACTGAGTAAATTGCAAACATAATTAAAGTTTGGAAATAATTATTTGTGTAGTTAAACAACGATATTGTATTTACATTTGGCAGAAAAACAAGTTTTTTACTCATTATTATCATAGCAGATAAAAATAAAAAGACTAAAAACTTCAAACAGTTTTTGTAACAAAAAAAGTAACTCCAACATTGAACGCTTCTAATTGTTATAAATTGACATTCCAACAGGCTGTTCTCGAACGAACGCAACGGTTTTAAATGGCAATGGCATGCATGTCATACATGGCTTTTATAGAAATTAATTGTAGTAAAAATGGTTTAAATTACGATTCTCACTTTATTAAATCCTTATAATTAAAAATAGGACTTGAAAACCGTGCCAAGCAATCCTTAATCATACGCTATTATTGTGAATTTAACGTATAATCAACGTGAATCGTGTAGGTAGTGAATTGGTGTCGCCGTATTTCTTAAAAAATAGCACATTTTTAAATTTCTTCTACGTTTAGCTGTCGCTTAGCATAACTGTGATATTGTGTTGAGCTAGATGACTGATAAGTAGGTGATAGTGGTCGTTGCAGTGATGTGTTTACATCTGTAACTGTCCCAGTAAGTATGCTATGATGTCATTGTAGTGCTACCATAAAAAAACCGTGTTGGCTTTGTGCCCACCCGTTTTCCTACTATTCGTGACTTCAATACATTTTTGAGGAAACAGGCATGTGAGATAAGCACAACGAACCTTAGGTTATATATGACCTGTTTCAAAATTTATGTAAATTAGTTATGTGGTCAGACTTAAAATTGGGTTGTTCTGCTTAAGTAAATGTGTAGTGAGCAGTGACTGTATTGTGTAGAATTATGTGAATTGCAACCTAATTTATATATGTTTAATATAATTATAGTGTCAAGTCCAATTGGCTTATAATAAATCCTGTACAAGGCTAGTGGTTGTGAGCTTAGTTGTACAATGGTGCTCTGTAGGTGTCAAACTTACTATATTACTATTTAAATTTGGTAATTAAACAGATAATATAATAATAACAGATTCTTAGTATATTTTTGTATTAACTAACATGTATGCATAGACAATAAGGTGTAGTAGGGTTAAACTAACTTATTAACATAAACAAATAAATGGTGCATTATCTACAGCTGATTACAGTAAACAAAACAAAAGATTATTTTATTGTTTTAGTAGAAAGCTTCTGAATAATATTATCCTAATTATAAATTAGAATTGAAAATTGACCTAAAGTTTGTTAACCGAGCCAATAGTTTTTTTTTAAAACTTCAATCAGATATTTGAATAGTTGTTAATTGAGTTTTTCAATAAACTTTTTTCTAATAAGAACTATTGAGTATCACACAAATATTACTAGAAAATAGTGATATGTTAATGCAATCAATAGATACTGCATATTTATTAATTGTGTGCTATTTCATGATGTACCAGATTTCACCAGTCAAGTAACTGGTGTGATCTACTTTCAATAAATAGTCATATTTAGCTGTAAAAACAATTTGGTTGATACAGTTATTAAACATACACTAATTATGCCGAGTTAAGTGCTTAATATTTCTTGCCGCCTCCTACTATGCTAAGTGTTGATGGTTCCATCCCCACACGGGACAACACTTTGTGTAATCTACAAATTGTTGTACTGAGTCTGAGTGTTCTTAGTGTCCCTTTTATATATCTTCTTTAAGTCCACCATTTCACTGGATATTTTCCTAGTGCAGGTGTTGCCTTTCAAAAAATAAAGGGGTCACGATTTACATACAATTTAAATATGTTATCTGTGTTTAAGGCATTAGAGTATTGTTTAACCAATTTAATTGCTAATTACTCTTTGTCTAAGTACCATAACATATACATTTTAATTATTACACTATCAAAATTGGCACCCGTTCGATTAAAAAAATATAATTGGAAATTCTATATCCAATTACAAAAACCTTTATACCTATTGAGATCAAATTTGGACTATCATAGTCTCGGAGCGGCGTGGCAGTAGGGCGGACTCGACCAGGGCAGTACTACCCTCTCACAGGAGACCAACTTAAAGCAACAGCAACCATGCTGTTGTGTTACGTTGGCGAGTGTGAGATCAGAGGCCCATTGATACAGGGGTGACAGTTATCATGGTGAGTGTGTGAACCTTACACTGCCACAATGACTGTGTTTTACATCCCCAAGTGGTGCATGATAAAGCATCTTGCTGGTCCGCCATTGTGTGGATCACCATACTGCATTGCTTGTATTTGAAATGAGTATGAATTCTGTCCATGCTTTACATCAAGCAGAGTAGTCACCTTGGCAGGTCCTTAAAATAAAAAAAGTATCTCTATGATTGTTTTCAAATCATCTCAATGGTTTTCTGTGTCACTAGCTATATGTGACATTTGCTCCATAATTGGATTTGCACAATAAAACTTACTAAAAGTTATACCGTCAATGCAGTTTATTCTAATTATAAACATGACTACAATTACAAATAATAACCAAAGTACGGGAAGTGGATATAGGTCATAATTTTCCTGTCACACAAAAATAATAATATTAACTGTGTCAGTAATTTTATGAAAATTAAAAAATAATTTATTCTTTAAAATTTTTTAATGTATCCTTTTTAAAGTCAAACCTTCACTAATTTATTGCAAAACTTTTTTTTTTGGTTAGGCGAAGGTGAAACATTCATTTAATCCTAATTTCAGTAATAAGACAGTACTGTTTAATTTGAGCTTCGCAGACCATAAAGGATAATAGGTCTAATTTGTGTGATAAGTGATTCAGAACAAGGCTTTTGACCTAATCATGTTTTTATTTCTTAAGGTGTGAAGTGTTTGTGCGGAGATGGATCCGTCACGACGCCAGCGCACACAAACCAAGGCTACGGCCGAGGAGCAGGCGCTCGATCAAATAGCTAGAGAGGTAAGTGTCTTTAAAATGTAGTTTATATGCAAATAAAACATTTTATTTTGATGGACCATAATAGTACTACTGTCTTTGGCTGGTAATTTTCAAATATTTTTTTAAATAAAAATATCTTTTATAAATTTTTGTATATGGTATGAGACATTATATACAACTTGTGAATTGTTTAGTGCTTTGGCATTTTAACAATTTTTCAGAACAATTTTAAATAAACAGACCAATTTATCTAGTTTATTTTCTGCCCGATAGAAAATATGAATAGAGTTGGTGACCATACTCATTGCAGACAATGCAGTATGGTGAACCACACTATGGCAGTGTAGTGAGATGTTTTCAGTTTGTTTATATTCAATTTATATAAGTTTTTTTCTTAACTAAGACTAGTTTATACAACCAAATACTTTTTATTATACACTAAAGTCCATCCTCAGGTTACTTATAAGAGAACACAGATGGGTAATCCATACAATGGACATGTATTATTCTATAGTGCAATGAGTTTATTCTATTGAGAGATCAACTTCACTTGTGTTCTAAACCTGATTCATGAAACCATATCTTGTGATTCATGACAGTTATTTTTGTAGACATCTAAATACTTAATATTTAACTATTTTTGTAAAAACACTTTTTGTTTATTTTTATTTTACAAAAGTTAATTTGATAGGAATTTATGATATCGATAAACATTTGCATATATTTTCACTATACTATAATAAAAAAGAAATATTATAAACAAGTAGTACGGCAAGAAGGTCAGACACTCGAGGTTTAAACGTAAGAAGTATTAAAGAACTACTAGATGTAGACTGACATCTAAATTATATATTTTTTAAGGCAATAATCATACACCTTGACATAATAAATGTTACATATGTGAATTACCTCTTAATTCTAATAGTTGACATTTGACCCACCAACCCTGAATCATTGCTAAGCTAATTACAATTTAAGGCTACTTATCTTTAAAGGTCAAAATAGATTAATGCTAATTTCATCCATCTTTTAATTCACTTTTGCGTAGTGCAACCTCGACCCAAGTCTGAATTGAAATTAATGTGCTACTTGAAAATAACAGTATGGGCAAAATAGTTAAATAAGTGGCAGTGTCACTAAATACGAACTACACTAAACAATCAGTGATAAGCGAAGTATTTTTTTTTCTATATAAAGAGCCTACCAAAGAGACTACTTTGCCTGATGGAAAGCATGAATGAAATCCAAGGAGTTGTGGTCACCATACTCATCAATGCAGTGTACTATGGCGGCCTAGTGAGATGCTTTTTCACGCTCCAATTGGGGACGTAAAAGGCATGACAGTCATCGTGGCAGTGTAAGGCTTACACAGTTACCACGATAACTGTTACCTCTGCATCAATGGGCTCCCGGTCTCACACTCACCAACGAAACACGACAGCACGGATACTGGCGTTTTAGGTTAGTCTTCTGTAGGAGGGTAGTAGTGCCCCGGTCGAGCCGGCCCGTTCGTGCTGAAATCAGCGTGGCTTTACTACCTAAAAAAAGTAATAAGTAATTTAGTAATCAGTATTTTTCACTAAATGTACTGATATCACCTTTAAGATGAATACGTCTGTATTCGCAATGAGTAGGCGACCACCACTCTTGAATTCTATTAAATGAAAAAAAAGAACATACATACAATATACGCATTGGAATGCGTGTCTATTGATAATCCTCACGCAATAATACATAATTAACACTGGCAACATTGCTACACGAATATTACCTTTTTTTGTCAATTCTATTTGTTTGTAGCTTCATTTTAATAATATATAACGATTACCGTACACTTTCCAGTAATTTAAAAATACTTTCAATATTTTTTTCTACTCGTAAGCAAACATTCACATTATCATGTCAAATTACCAACTTTGTGTTTAGAATCAAACTTTTCAACAAGGCGCTGACTAGCCCCATGGGCATATCGTCTCGCTCCGTATCGCTTACTCCATACACAAATAAAAACATACCTTGATATTCACGAATATTTGTTTAATTCCCGAATTAATTTACACTACCTATCTATTCACTCAATTTATCTACTAACTGTCCAACACAGTCGCATTAATTAAACTAATATCGCAAGATAAGAATTGATATATCTCCACACTTTATCGCACTGATAGCACTTTACAATCAGTAAATATCAAAACAAATTAATATGCCAGCCACACGTAGTCACCTGTATCAAACTGTTTGACTGCTGCGAGTCTCGAGCGGCCGTCATGTCAAGCCAACACAGTGGGCCAATTTGACAAACGTTTAAACACAATTAAGTTTTAAAAAGTATCGCCTACACGATGCACCTACGAATTTCCACACTTAACACAATGTAAAAAAAAAACTTTAATCGGTTCATAAATACCAAAGAATAAAGTTAATAAAAAAAAATATGAATTTTATTTTGTGACACCTTGGACTGGGTGTAAAAATCAAATAAAATGACTAGCCTTTCACAGTCCAGCGTAAGTTTTCGAGCCTATTAATTTTTTAAATATCACATACCTACTTTATGTGGCGAAAAGGAGTTTGTCGATAGGCTAGATGACACCTTAGTCAGATTAGTTACTTTTTATCATCTGTCAAAACGACAATTTTGTATGAAAAATATACTAATTGAACAATTTATTTCACTGTATATTTGATTGAAATTCGTAATAATAATAAAAAGCTATATTAATTGTATTTGCCGAGATGTTTCGCGATATTAATTTTAATGAAGTAGACATTGGTATTTATTTACGGTACAGTCATCTACCCAATTTTCTATTATCCTTATAGTGTTTTATTAAATAGTATCAAAGCTACTTCTAAGACACTTTAACTCCTAATACAATTTTAATCTACTTAAAGCTCTCCTTAGTACGCGAGACCACTGTGTAATTTGCCACCTGCTGATGACCAAAATGACGTGATCGAAATAGACTTCCGCATGCACCTCAGTGTTGAACATGAGTGATGCCGCCTTTGATGTCATTCACGGCATATCTACTGTCCCTCTTTCACATTGCACTATAAGAAAGTTCACGCATTATGTTATAGTTATTTTTTTATCCACACAGAGTAGACACAGATGTATTTAACACTTTGGAGACTATAACATCAGCTCTGCTTATATACGAGTATAGTAATAGGCGACAATCCAGTTGCTGTTATATTTTAAATTAACACACATACTATTTATCTATAAATATAATAAATTTGTAACAGATCGATGCCTGTACATTGAAAATATTGAAGAAAATTAATGAGGGGGTCTTAATTAAAAAAATAGAAGCTAAACGACAGTTTTTAGAATTTTTATCTTTTTGTTTGTGTGTTCGTGCGTGCTAATCTCAGAAGTGGCTTAACCGATTTTTATGCGGTTTTTTCTTATGTATTGTGTTCAATTTAACTTAACATTTAGTGTTTGTTTTAAACATAAAAACGCTATGTCGTTTAAATAATCACCGCGATAACCGACATATACTTTTTTTTTTTTGTCACCCCACCGGAGTTGTGCGGCGGGGTGGTGTGTCGGAATCGGACCGACTAAAACCACACGGTGTGCCACTCTGCGCCTGATATAGGAGGGATTCGGGAACAGCTGCTATTTCGACATCCAGATCCCTCCTAGCGAGCCGACATATACCTGGACGGAGTCACATGCAAAAGCTAGTAGATAAATATATTTTATATTCACTTTTAGTTATAAAAATAATATGAATATTAATTAAAAAATATCTTAAAAATATCTATTAGCCTAGCGAAGTCCACTGCAGAACGAAGATCTCAATGAGCCAATTACTGCAAAAAATATTGAAATAGAAATAAATCCTGCAAACTGAGAATAAAAATTATAACTGAGTTGATGATATTTTTTTTAAAAACCTGCCAAGGTGTCTCTACTTTACCTGATGGAAAGCATGAATGGAATACAAGAGTTGTGGTCATCATACTCATTACGAATGCAGATAATCCAGTACAATGATCCACATTATAGCGCCTTAGTGAGATGATTTGCAAAGGCATGATAGTCATCGTGGCAGTGTAAGGCTGACACACTTACCACGATAATTGTCACCCCTGCGTCGCGGGTAGTATTGTCCCGGTTGAGCCGACCCGTTCGTGCTGAAATCGGCGTGGCTCTACTACCAATTAGTAGTATATTATTACTGAACGAGTACATATATGTCAGTTTCTGTAGACCAAAGTAGACTTATTGACAACCTAACTCTAGACTTCTTCTTTCCTATGCCTCTTATAGAGGTTCTCCTTACCAAAAGATTAATCGTCAGCTTCTTAGATTGTCCGTTATAAGTCGTATACATATAGAGTTGTGCCACATTCCAAATAAGCCAATACACAGATGAGTAAGATTCACAGTGGCGGGCAATAACATATTGAAGTGAAAACCAATATTGTTCAACCCATAATGTATGTCATAAATCTTGGCATGAATTCACATATGCAATTCAAGTGTAAGATATCATAAGGATTCATCAAATGTATTGAATATACATCTAATCTGATCATTGCTTTACGAGTTGTTAACGGAAATAGGGTTGTCAGTAAAAGTTTTTGTCAAAAATAAAATATAAGCTTATCAAGCGAATATAGTAACTGCATCCAGATCAAGAAAAACATTTTCCTGCCAAAGTGACTCTATTCTGCCTGATGGAATGCATGAATAGATTCCAGGAGCGGTGGTCGCCGCACTCACTGCGAACGAGGACAGTGCAGTATGGCGACCCACGCTATGGCGGCCTAGGGATGAACAAATATGGATGAACAAATGAACACTTATTACTACTACGCTACTAAAAACCCTTGTTCAATAATCTTACAGATATATCCTTTTGAATAATTTTATACAATTATCTGCACGATTTGATGTTCGACCTCGAAACAATTTTATGCACAGCTTTCTTTTTTTCATAGTGTGGGTCACCATGGTCCATTGTCCACATTCACAATGAATATGGTGACCCCCACTCTTGGATTTTATTCATGCTTTCTATTAGCTAGAGTAGTCGTTTTGGTAGGTTAATATATAAAAAAATGTCTAGACAATATTTTCCTGTTGTCTAAAGACATTAACGTACCTATGTATTATTTTATATAAGAAGAGTTTTGGTCAGTTTCAAATTTGAAGAAAAAATGCCAACCCTGAGTGTGGAGAATTAAGGAACAAAGAAAATAGTATATTATATACAATTAGTCAACTTGTAGGTGTATTGAAACTGATTTTCTTTTAAAGTTTTTTGTCGTATTTATATTAGTTTGACATGTCAGCCATTTATTACAAATCATAGGTATGCCGAAATTTTATTTCCCTTGCAGTTCCATAAATAAGAATCACCCATTGAATGCCAACCCTGCTCATTGTCTGTTGATCTATTTATGCGTAAGCGCATAGAGCGCATGCATCGGAACGCGATGCGAAATAAAACGATGTGCGCTGGAAATAGACGAGACCCGGTTGCTTGCGCTATTTACGTATGCTAGAATCCTTCGTGACATTTCACTTTCGTTTTAACCGACCTCAAAAGAAATGTGGAGGCTCTCAATTTTTTTTTATGTAGGGGGATAAACAACGGTCACCTGATGGTAAGTGGCTACCGTCGTTCATGGACACCTGTAACTCAAAAGTAATAAGTGTATTACTGCCCTTTGGGTTCCCCCCTCAGGTTCAGAGGAGAGGTTTGATATCCGGTAACCTCATTCATTAGGTGAAAAGACAATCGATTTGCTAAGCACCACTAAACTATAAAACCGTAATATCACTCCAGACAAACCTTGCCCATATGTGCCGAAGCATGACATCACTGTTATTTATTTTTCAATATTTATGAATCGATTGAAAATATTCCGTTTTTATTTGGATAAGTATACGCTATGAAATCAAACGGGGAATTCCTCTATGACCTATGCCTTTCATACGAGTCCAACCTTTCTTCACAACAACAACAAAACACCCGCACTAAGAATAAATCTTGGGTCGCGGGGTACTTTATAAACATACAGGAAACTGACACAAAGAACACTCAGACCCAGGACAAATATTTGTAGATCACATAAAGTTATTCCATGTGGAGATCGGATCCACAAAATTCAGCGCAGTAGAAAACGGCGAACAGACGCTTAAACCACTATCCACTACACTAAACCACCATTTTCAGTCTTAGCTTAAACAACTACGAGTACAATACGATTCGTACGTGCTGCGTCCCTGTATCCACCCTTACCAGCTTTTCCAGTAACAGTTGCCTTATACATAAACTACATATTTTTTATCATCGATTTTGCACTCCTGTCCGTTTAAGTATTACGTAACACAATTTTTGAAGATTTTTGACCCCCTCCCCCATGTAACGCACCATAGCTTTTTTCTGTACCCCCTCCCTTAACGTTACGTAACACCTAAGTCTCCATTTTTTACCTAAAAGTTACAATGATGTTGCGCAATGTACCGCGAAGTCGCTAAAATATTATTGTTACTATTTGATCGCTTTATTCTCGGCAGTTCCATGTAGCCAGTTCCACATGGAACTTTTGCGACTCATTAGCTTCAGACATTGAACTAGTGGGAGTAGATATTTATAATAGAGGTTAATTCCCAGTAGTTCTATGAAACAAGCTCCACATGGAACTCATGTAGCTGTAAAAATTGGTTTTATCCTATTTCTTTCATGTTATTTTTACTAGTTTTACAACTGACATTGATTAAATAGTTTCTTTTGTTATTAAGAAATAGAGCAATACTTGCAATCTATATCTATCAAAGTACTCCAGCGTATCATGTTGAATTTCGTCATTGCTGCTCTGCTCTTTAATATCTAGCAGAAATATCGATCCGAAGATTTTTTCTGCAACAGGCGTTGCCCATGCAGATAAGCGACACCGTTTTTGTTTCTTTTATGTAGAAAAGATAGTACATATTCCCTACGGTAGGCCATATTACCTTCGCCAACAGTTTTTATTAATGATAAAAATAACAACAATACGATTATATGTATTCGCTGTGCGGCTTAAATAACCTACTTAAATTTGATACCACATATCGAATATTAAATTTACGTAATCAATCGTAAACCGTATACTCATCGGATATCAGTGTCATCTGTAACACACAGGTATTGAATCAATTTGATGTTTGTATAAACGTGCATATGGCAACTACCGATAGAACACGGAGTTATTCCAAAAATCGCTACGTGTAAAATTAATTGCTTCGACTTCTCATTACCATTCGCTTTAAGGATTTCTTTGTTATTACATAAGCCACGTAAAAATTTCTCATGGTCCAACACGTGTCGACATATGACCCACGTGGGATTCGTCGTATAGTCAAATAAACTATATGTTAAGTCTACAACCACTGATTTGTATAGGAAGCGTTGCAGTAGGTCAGTTGTTTCCGCGAACTAACGGACCTGCCTGAGAGTTGGCACGCTTCATCTCGTTGCCTTTCGCGAATACGACCTTTCGGAATATGTAAATTGCTTTTGGCCGTATTTGGTTTTATTTTTGCGCAACATTGTACGCAATCCTATTCTTTTTTATGTAGACGTGCAATTTGAAAGGAGGAAGGCTGATAGTATAACGTATATTAATTATTTATTTAACTTAAATATACTCGTATAGTCACAATTTGGCCAAATCCTTTTATGTTAATCGGTATACATTCCAATGTATTTAAAAATAATTGTATTTCTGGGTTCATCGTGGTGTTTATTTTAGAGATGACTACATAAGAGATGTTCTTTCTAAGGACTTGATTTTGTTTAAAGTTATGAGTGAAAGAGTACAACTTATTTAAGTACACAAAAGTATAGGCTCGGGTGATTCTTGTATTTTTTTTTAAATGATAATTGTCTTGACTAATGGTGGTCGTTATTTTCGGGTTTACTTATTGTAGGGTTAATCGAAAAGAAACTGAACATTATTAATAGTATTTCTGTCTGTCTAGTGACTAACTGAGAACACAGAGTGCCAATACCGCGTTGCCGACGTAACAGCCGTCTAACGGAGCAAAATATGCAAAATATTGGCACTGCTAAGAGATGCTTATATGGCTAACCAGCGTGGTACAGGGTCAAAACGTCCTTTTTAAGAAGAAACTTAAGTCCAACAGCAGCAGAATAACAAGTTAAATTCAACAAACTCAAGTTATATCTAACCATCGACAATTCTTAGTCCGTGTGGTGACGGATTAAGAATACATAGTTTTACCACCCCTGTGGGTGTCGTAAAAGGCAACTAAGGGAACAAAGTATACATGACAACATCATTACAAAGAGAAGGAAAACTTGGAACATACCCTATTCCAACCCGTCTGGCCAGCGTGGTATAGTAGGCCAAAACCTCCTTGCTAAGGAGAGGCCTATTTCCAGCAATGGATTGTAAAAGGCTGTTGATGATATCTAACCACCATGTTTTGCAAATGGAGATGTATGAAATGAGAAATAAATGACTGCAAGGGTGGCATAGTGGTTTAAGCGATCACCTCACCACTTTCTACTGCGCCGAGTGGTGTGGGTTTAAGCCCCAAATGGGATAACACTTTGCGATTTACAAATTCTCCTTCTGAGTTTTCTTTGTGTCCGTTTCATGCATGTTTATTAAGTTAAAAAAATAGTACTAAAACATGAAATTGTCGCAATGCCGTGTGCCGCGTTTAGTTCGACTTTACAGAATTATTTCAATTTAAGATTTTATAAATCTATGACCTGCGTGTACATTATAGTGCTATCAGATATAGGTCATTTGGCACTTGGACGCTAAGGTTCGTCGCCCCGTTCTCATCGATCCGGTGTCCCAGTTTGTGTATGGTAGCAACGGGGCCTACCGCCTCCTTCCTAGGTTATGTAAGAGCCGGGATAAACCTATGTACTGTAATGTATCAACCTCTATGGTTTGAAAAACGTACTGGTATGTAAGAAGATTTAATGAATTTCTTTCGAATGAAATAAATTTGAGAACTTACCAAAAAGGTGATAATAGAAGCTCCTTAACAATCAAGGAATTAATATAGTTGTAAAACAGTCCTCTGTAAATTGCCTTTGGTTAAGAATACCACTTTCCTAATTCATCTTTCTTTCCGATTTCCTAATTCTCGATAAGGCAAGCAAATATAGTGATGAAGGAATACTGCAGCCTATAATACAAAACATCTAAATTCATCTTGAGCTATTTAGTTATCATCTTAACTTACTTGATTGTTAAGTAATCTCTTACATAACAGTCATTAATTTACGCTCCTACACCCCGCAGGGTTGTTTTTAGACTATATGTATGAACCTTAATATATTATTTTTTTTGACACACTTCGTCTAAAAAGCTTGATGAATCATGACATTTGAGGTGTCGTTAAATTCGCCTATATTGTGAGAGTGTTATTGGATATTCTGTGTCTGGATATAATTTATATACATCTTAACTAAACTTTTAGACTTTTTTATATATTTTACAGCTAATTTATATGTTAGCTTCGGTCCTTTAGAGTGAACAAGAAATACTGCTTCGTATCATTTAAAATTTTTTTCACTCATTGTAAAAATAAACAAAACACAACTATAACCACCAACAAATACCACTAGAAGTTATATTGCGCAATGAGTTAAAGATTACGACACAAAAAAAAATAGGTGGCGCTTTGACGCATTTTTTTTGAACAACGGCGGTCACGTTCTTGTTAAGCAGACTGTAGGTAATCGGTAGTCTGGTTACCATAGCACAGGCTCTGCTGGTGTTACAAATTACATAAGGGGCTAAAGGAGAAACGAGGAGGATTACATATTACACTTTTTGTAAAACTTATTCGTATTTTGGATGGAATTTTATTTGAAGCCAAGAACTGTTAACAAGCCACTATGATTATAGAAGCAATATGAAGGTGTTTAACCTAGAATTGAAGTTTCTAAACAACGTTTTATTTTCGTTAATTCCGAACTATACTTAGTCTACTAACCTCGTAGTGAGTAATAGTCTTATTATCGGTCATTCATCGCAAAAAAAACTTAAAACATTGGAAATAAATATATTTGTGATTTTTTTTTTTTTTTTAATTTCCTAGGTGACTCTACTCTACCTAATAGAAAGCATGAATAGAATCCAAGAGTTGTAGTCACTATACTCATTGCGAATGCAGACAATGCGGTATGGTGACCCTCACTATGACGGCCTAATGAAATGCTTTTTGTATGTAAAAAAAAATACCATTTTTTATTTGTCTACGCATATTTGTGTGAATGCATGTAAATATATAGTATTTACGTTATATATAAACATTGACTACCATTTGATTGGATGGATTCTAATTGAGAATTTATTTTAATATTGGATTGCTTATTTGTTGAGAAAGCTATAAGTTACTTGACATCACGGTACGACCAATAGGAGTCGAGTAACAATAAAAATGTTGCCAAAACAAGAAAAAAAAACCTTTGGGAGACGCAGAGGAAGTTGCGCGGGTCACCTAGTGCAATCTATTTGCAGAAAATGTAAAAAAAAAAAAAATATTTTAAAGTAACGTTTGCTTATATTTATCCGTTAGACAAAAACAGCTTTTCGAAAACCGCGCTACGAATAATTATAAGAGTACGTGCAAAAACATCGCTACTAATTATGTTGCGCAATGACCAATTACTTGAAAATATAAAATAAATAAATTGCCCTGAAGAAAAAGAAACATGAATTAGCTTCTACCAAAAAAAACAAATGTTTATAAATTAATTCTTAATTAGACGTTAAAAGACTCATGGTCACAATTAAACTTAAAAGTTTACTTTCAAATACTTATTTGAAAATAGAACATTTTTAGAAGACTGTTTCAAAATCAAAAATTTCCCTTTTTTTTAAATTGAGCGATAGAAGTTAAGCATATAAAAGCAAATGGCGATGGTCATCTCAACCGAAAATGGTCTATTACTGGACATAGGCTGTAATATAAGTATAATAACAATAGTTTATAAAGAGGTACAATACTAAAAATTGTTGTTTGGTTGGTCACTTAATGCATACAGCATCAATTGTGATGCAAATCTTGAAAGTTTTAAAGACTATTTATTTCCTATTTCTATCTTCTAAAACTATTTTAGTAATAATGTTCTTTAATAAAAAAAATACACTTCAAGTTTGCGAAGCCAAACGGTACATGGTAACCGTCCGCCCTTAGTCTGGGCTGCTTTGACGTCAGCAGTAACATTGATCTGTCTACTCCGCCCCCACAGTCTGGGGCCCCAGGCTGAGGGGTACTGGCTGATGCAACTATCAAACCTATTATAACCAAACTTATTCTTACAATCCTTTGTTTTTTTTATTGTTAAAAGAGTTAAATATTGTAGTTAATAGAAAAACCTATACTCTTATTTTGTCAAGGTACGTTACTTGTCCAATGTTACAAGTACTTTTTTTATTTATTCTCTGTGGTGTGGAACAATTTTATTAAGAGCACGAATGTGCATTTATCGATCCAGCTGTGACCGCTTGCTAACCTGTGCGTTGAACTTATTAAATATGCACGGCCACTTTTCTAGTTTTGTATCTTTTACAGCTAGGTAATATATATTTTAACGGTAATTTAGAAATGTAGTATTTATAAATAAAACCTCATTGCTCTAAAATAATTTTAAAGGTATTTTTAACATGCATTCGTTATAAAATGACAACGACGTGATTTTAAGACAAAAAGACTTTTATGACACACCAGCATTATTACATGGAAAGTTTATCGTTCATTACGAGAGTTGCATGTACCTGACCTAGTTTACGACGTGAGATTGCGCTGCTGGCTACTGAAAAACAGTCATATTGTACTAGTCAGTAGATTCAACGTTTCTACTAAATATAGCTTCGACTTTAACATTCTTGTGCTCCATTTTGAATTTATAAGGTGTTCTTTCATCGAGAAGTCATTTCGCGCGACATGCTCCCGCGTAAGGGCTAGGAGGGTTGTTCCTTTTGGGCGGGCGGTCGGAGGGGGCCTGGGCGGTTGGCGGAGGGGAGCCTCCAGCGTCAACGACCGCCACTCGTCTGTCTGCGAGCGCGAGGGAACACCGTCCCATGGTGCACCCGGACAGCTCAACTTTCAACTTTCGATATTTTCAATAGCGTACGGATCGTGAAATTTCGCGAACAGTGAATTGCTGCCGGCTAGTGTGGCAATCGTCGGTCGTCTGTGAAAATTACCTGACGGTTTGCGTTCGCGAACACTCATTTGTTTGGCATGATGTGTTTCGTGTCGGTTGTGCAGTTTCGGTACGTCGGCGTCCTAAGGCATTTGGCACGTGCCCCTCTTTAATGTTATAGTTATTCGTGATTGTGTAAAGAATTATTATTACGGTGGGTTGGGACGCGTTTGTTGTTCTACCGGTGATGAGTTGATGGATAATCCGTTGCGTCCGCTCGACTTTTTGGTGACACATTGCACGTGTGAAAGTGAGTGACACTGCATTGATCAAAAATAGACATTTTTATTTAAGACAATGTGGTGCTAGACGGTTTAAGACACTTCCTAGTGCGGCGACACAGCAATGCATTTATGAAACTGTTTTTTTTTTTGAGAGAATAATTTAGTGTATATTTGGCATGATGGTACGTTTGGGACTGGCGATGGTTGTGGGAGTAGCACCAGCGTTGGTGTCTTGGTGGAAAGGACAGGGAAGTTGGCTACTACCACCTTTGGTTGTACCCTCTCCCTGTACGGAGAAAACGCCGAAGTCTTGGGCGCAACGACGTTCACCATCTTTGTCTGATTGTCTGGAGAGCAGCAGTGACGAGGAATCTGCCCGATCCGTAGTCTGCCTGGTCAGACCGAAATTAGTGAGTGTCTTCTTTTTTCAGAATTTACCTTTATTGCATAACATTGTGAAGCGGTAGAGCGTGTTAACTTATTATATTTGTGTGATGCTGAGCAGCGGCATTGGTCGCATCTATGTATAATTAAAATGGTAATAAGCGTACATTGGATTCTGTAAAAAATCTCGTATAAAAAAGGCCACCCGTTTCGGAAACTAGCCAAAATAGACAAAGAGAACACAAAGAGTGACCTTCAAAAACTGTTATTTTTATATAGGTAGTTATCGTGCAAACATTCAGTAAAATACGCTGATACGGTACTACGCACTTAGTTATTTTCACAATTGTATTTGTTTAAATATTAATGAGTAAAAAAATTCAAAATGTTCATTTTTAAACAATAATACTACCTTTCTAGTACGTTCTGTATGCTGAAGAAGCTAATATTTAAGAAAATACATTATTTAAAAAACGGATACACTTATAGGATATTTTAACCTTTCACAGTACAAATATCAATACAATGCCAGTTCTAATTATACTGGTCAATGAAATAACACAAGATATCAAACCACTTGAAATTCGATCGCCAGACTATCTCTATAAGATCTACTTCCTAGATTGTTAGTACAGTTGGCTTAACTTTTAGGTATCAGACTACGTAATGACGTAATTGTCACATCGCGTTTGTCTCCTCTACTTCATGCACAATCTGTTTTGTCTTGGATACGTCACCGGCAGCTGGCAATCAGTGAATATACTAGACCGTGTTAAATGGTTAAACCACTGTTCTCGGTCTAATGTGTTTCTGCTAATCGAACTTGACTGGCCTGTACTCGATTGGTAAGTCAAAGATCGTGGATTCGATACGATAACTTCGTGAAGAGATAAATAAATTACAGCTTATCACAGAACAAATGAGCGTGTTGAACATATGTTCTGTGATAGGCTATAATTTATTAATAGTATGTATATATTTACATCACTGCAAAAAGAAGAAACACTGGAACAAGCCCTATATCAATCCGTCTGGCCAGTGTGGTATCATCATCATCATCAACAGCCTTTTACAGTCCACTGGACATAGGCCTCTCCTTGGCAAGGAGGTTTTGGCCTACAATACAACGCTGGCCAGACGAGTTGGAATAGGGTTTGTTTCAAGTTTTCCTTCTCTTTGTAATGATGTTGTCTTGCATACTTTGTTCACTTCGTCGCAATTTATGACACCCATGAGATGAATCCGGGTGGTAACACTATGTATTCTTAATCCGTCACCACACGGACAATGGTATACTAGGCCAAAATTTTTGAAGTAAAGGCTTATCTCCAACAGTGGACTGATAAAAGCTATTATTGTGATGTACGTATTTAGTAATACGTAAGAAGGTATGTTTATTAGTAATCTGGTAATCAAGGTCATTTTTTTTTGTTTTTAATAGCCAAAGTTAACATAATCCAAGAGTTATCGTCACCATACTCATTGCGAATGCAGACAATGCAGTATGATAACCCATACTATGGCGGCCAAGTAAGATGCTTCTTCACGCCTCACTTGAGGATGTAACAGCCAAAACAGTTATTGTGGCTTTGTATTGCACCACATTCCACACAATTAACACGACAACTGTCACCCCTGCATCAACTGGCCTCCGGTCTCACACTCCTCAAGGAAACACGACAGCACAGATGCAGACAATGCAGTATGGTGACCCACACTATGGCGGCCTAGTGAGATGCTTTTTCACGCCGCGCTTGGGGACGTAAAAGGCATGACAGTCATCGTGACAGTGTAAGGCTTACACAGTTACCACGATAACTGTCACCGCTGCATCAATGGGCATCAACGAAACACGACAACACGGATGCTGTCGCTTTAGGTTGTGTGTGGGAGGGTAGTACTCTCCCGGTCGAGCCGGCCTGTCGTGCTGAAATCAGCATGGCTCTACTTGAAATGTGGCAAATTATTATAACAACTTCTTGTATTTAAGTTGAGTTAACCCAATAACTTAAAAAGGAAATAGTATTTTGAATAGTGGTGGCATTAATTATAAAATTATTCAGAGCTAAACGTTAACAAGCTAATCTTAAAACTTGTTATGTAAACAGAAATCATTAAACACTTATATAAATGATATTTTAATATTTAACCGTTCATGTAAGGATACGTTTATAACCAGTTTTTGTAGTGTTACTACTTTTGGATAGTAAATATGTATAGTAATGTTTATAAAGATGATCTCGTCCGGTCTGCGGTGAAAGCGGTTCATTTACGTAACTGAAGTAATATTGTCACTTACGATTACACAACGATTATTCTGCTTATCCATAAAGGCTAAACAAAAGGAAAAACAAGACTTCACAGAAAGATATACAAGAGTAAAACAATGTTCTGCAGTTACAGTAGATCATCAACCGATTTCAATAGTCTATTTCTCGACATAGGTAATTCCTGAGACTACTGCGAGACTGTTCAGCATATGGTCTGTTTCAAGTTTCTCTCTCACCTTCCAGTGGTGTTGTTCTGCCGTTACGTTACTGTACGTTTGTTTGCATGTAATCTTATAACGCAATAACATAGTTTGATTGCCATTAGCTACTGAAGAAGCATTTTTGAAACCGACAGCTTGTTGTGTGTGCATT
Source organism: Hypercompe scribonia (assembly GCA_949316085.1). Taxonomy (NCBI): domain Eukaryota; kingdom Metazoa; phylum Arthropoda; class Insecta; order Lepidoptera; family Erebidae; genus Hypercompe; species Hypercompe scribonia. Next base: position 2,886,971 of record OX438972.1, on the reverse strand, counting down.
AGGTTAATTTTAAAGGTCAATTTAACCTTTCATAACGTGTCTATCTGCCTCATTGGTCTAGTGGTTCGCGACTGCCAATCTAAAGGTCTCAGGTTCGATTCCCGAGTGTAGAAATGCTTAATAACAGCCCGGAGTTTGGAAGTTGGGTCTCAACCTCTGCGCCTCGAAGGGCACGTTAAAGCCAGTCCTGTGCCTGATTTCGGCCCGGTCGTGGAAGATAGCCGTCCCATCGGATTATGAGAGTGAGGGAACACAGAGTGCACCTGTGTTTGAGCACATTGTACGCTATAATATCTCCTGCGTAGTTAACTGGTCTCCATCGAGACTAGCCGCCGTGGCCGTAGTCGGTTTGGAGTAGTAAGAGCATCGTTATCATCTCAGCACTAGCATTTCGATGAGATTTCTCATATTCCTGAACTATATCGTTAGTTGAATGGCAAATATGTGATATTAGGATGTGCTGTACAAGCTTTTACTCCCGCTTAATCGATGATTGATATAATTTATCAGATTTTGTCAACGATTTTTGTTTTTCCAAATCCTCTGAAAAGTAGATAAAGGCGCACTAAGCTCACATGTTGCGACTAGTTTGCGACTATCTTATTTTAGTTCCGCTCATGTAAAAGAGTGAAAACTTCTTACCATTAATACTGTATTTACTGGATTACATTGGAAAATTGGGAGTTCATTGAATAGAAAGGTTTAAAGAGGCAAAAGAAAAAAAACATATTGAAAATATGAATGGAGAAGGCTTCATTTTACAGTTGGCTTGACCTCTTACTTGCTCGGTTTTCTGTTGATAGAAATTCCAAAGCATCATTTTACGTTTCTTATTCATTTGTATCAACGTTTTTCGTCATAGTTTTTTTTATTTATTCTTCCCGTCGTTATTGGCTCTGAAAATATCTATATATGCTACCAAGCATAATGAGAATGTCCTCTTAATATCAGAAGCGCAATGTCCGCGTGTGGTCCTCACCACAGACTCTCGTGAATCACACAGGACACTTCAATAATTCTAAAAATAACTACCACTCGTAAACTCCCCCATTGCTCTTTTGATTTAGAGCGAAGTAATAGCCCTGTTTATTGATTACGCGTGTCTTCATTTTCTAAGATATTGATAGTGAAATAAAAACACAAAATATATATTTTTTTTTATACCACGACGATGGCAAACAAGCATACAGCCCGCCTGATGGTAAGCGGTTACCGCAGCCTATGGACGCCTGCGGCACCAGGGGCATCACGTGCGCGTTGCCGGCCCTTTAAAAACCTATTTACCCTCTTCTTGAAGTGCCCCATACTGTAGTTCCCAGGGAAAGCCTCGACAGGGAGCTCATTCCATAAGAATAAGACAAAATATGAAAATGACGTGCAAATCCAGTGACAGTAATTTTGATACTAAACACGAGGAAAGCATTTAGAGGCGATCATTTTCGTCTACTGTCACAATATTTTGGCTGCCCGTCTAGCTTAGGGATGAGCAAACTTTTACCTTTTACTTTTAAAATTTCGTTTATTACAATATTTATGTATTAGAATATATAAGTACCTATGTTTATCAGCAGTTCGGTTACCGAGGAGGCGACGAGCGCGTGTGCTGTACGTCGCCTGAATAGAGGAGTTTATCCGCAGATGGTGCCCGCTTTAGCGGGCAGGCGCTAGGAGGGATCTGGATGTCGTAATAGCAACGGTTCCCGGATCCCACCTATGTCAGGCGCAGAGTGGCACACCGTGTGGTTTTAGTCGGTCCGATTCCGACACACCACCTCGCCGTAAACCCCGGTGAGATGAGGGCCAAGGGAGTTTCCACACGTTAAAAAAGGCTCCACGTAGCTTGGGCCCAGACTACCGTGTGTGAGATGTGTGAAAATATCATTATTATATTATTATCCATAATTTTATCATAAACCGGTTCAATTTGTGATACAGATACTTTTAGTAATAAGAAATTTGATCATCAGCAGTTTGTGAATCGAAGATATTTTTTTCTCATTTTCATGATTGAACATGTTTGCTCATTGTCTTTGGTAAGGACTTATAAAATTCGAACTTGAAAGTGTTCAGAAATTGTTGTTTCAAGTGAGTATTGTACTGTATCTTAATTACTTGAAGCCGAAAACATACGGGCACATATCGGTTTTAAAATTAAAAGGCATCATTAAAGAATATAGTAGAGTTAATATTCTTAAAATCATGAAATCTGTTCAAACCTCTTCAACAACTTAACCAACTCACTTTTCTGTGGCATCGAAGGGGAACTCGATTCCGATAGATTTAAAGAGTTCCTGAAATTGATGACGGGTCAGGCCTCTTGAGCATATTGTATTAACAAGTTTATAAAGCAAAGTGTAGATTTCATGTCGATTGGAAAATAAATAGTGATTTTTTAAACAGTGCAGATATAAGACGTTACGATAAGAGTTTTTTTTCTCGAGCAATTAATGTCTTTAAGACGGAATGAACGAAACGCATGATACGACGCGACACTCCACTTGATGAATATTTCTTTTGTGATTTAAATTGTTAACATCTTCTGGAACAATGATATCACGGTTCCTATTATTATAGTCTGGGGGTCGGAAATGGTGGATGGTAAATAACCTAAGTTTGGACGTTAAAACGCTTTTTCTTTACTAAATTTACCACTTAAAAATGAGCTCAGTGTCTCAGTTAAATCAGCTAAAATAAAGAATAACTATGGCCCCAGGTGACACCCTTGTGGCATTCCATGTTTGGATCCCTATCTATTTTTTGGTGAATGGAATGTTATAAGAAATTGGGTGACTGCAGTTGTATAACCACATCAAGCAAATTTGGCATTCAAGTTTCCAGCCGAAAAACTATTCATCACACCCATAACCATAAACCTGTTTACTCATACAAACTTTCACATTTCTAAAAGGATACACATACCTAATCGTTAATAAATAATTTGTCTGTCGATCATTCACCTTAGTTATTACGAGAGCGCATCTGACGGATGTTGGCAAACTTGCTACATAGTACATACAGTGCATTGCGTTGCAAATGTCACGATATTTACGTCCGCGTCGCGTGCGCATATCAACGCACCGGTTGGCGCCTGTCTGTCGATCCCATTCGCTATTTGTTCGAAGGCTCTAGTGTGAGTTTATCTCACATCAACTTGCTGTCGACGGCAAGGGCATTTGGCGCTGCGAATGGTCAAGATTTCAGTGCGGACCAATCACACCGCCGAATACGGTCACCGTGATGATCGAGTTGATGTGAAGTAAACTAAGACTTGGCGCTCTGCTCACCGTTAGGTACTCTTCACCCGTTCGCAATCGGCATCCTCGCTGCGTTTAGTTGTCGCGTGGCCGTCATCTCAATTAGTTTGCTCGGGAGTACAGTTGCGTTTGCGCAGCTTTTTGCGTGAGTTCCGTGCGTTCATAGGCCTGCTAATCAGTGGTTGTCCGTTGGTTGTCCGATTAAGTGTACAGTATGTGCACGTATGTTCGTGAAGAGTTTTAATTTGAATTTTTTACTAGTGTACAGGAAGTGCGGCTATAATAGATTGAAATTAATTTTAATGTATTGGGTGATCGATTTCTTTAGAACCGCAGTACGAGTCTGAAGTAAAAGCAGTAAAATTTATCTTTATTGGTCGAGTCATTTAATGTGACGTACTCATGGGATAAACTGAAATATCCATAAATCTATCGTTATTTTTTATATTTATTGAAATCTTGTTTCGAGCGATTATAGTGTCTATTAAAATACCCATCTGTCATTAAACTCTCACCTTACGATTTTATTTCAGAACTTGTTATGTCTGTCAAAGAGATTTAGACCTTGAGGAAAAGGAATAGAGAGCAAGGACATGTGGCTAGCGTTACAGAGTTACAGAGGGTTGTATTGTGTATGTGTGTGTATCCGTGACGTCCTTGCGCCGTTGTCTTTGGTTTGTTCGGGACGAGCAAGTTTTATGCGTAGGTATGACAGGAAACGTTAACTGAAAATATGAAGACACCATAGAAATTAATGTTACTTAAACATAATTAAACTGTGGCTTGAGTAATTATAGTTATAGAACCATTTTTAGCCCTTACATATATGAAGCTATAACTGTGCAAGTTCTGCATCTCACAAGGGCGATAAATTCCTTGTTTTTGCAACATTTTTTTATTGATACTCATTGCTTTTTGGTCATAGAGTGATGTTATATAGCCTATAGCTTTCTATATAGTCTTAACTAGCGCTGGTGGAAGGGAATCCCATAATAAGTTGAACGTATGCTGTTATTATTATTAAATTATCCAAACAAAGTCTTCAATTTTATAACATTTTATTTAACCCATCCATCACTTGATGGGTTCCCATCAAGTGATGGATTTAGGTGCCAATCGCACCTGCAAGTGATGCATATGCTGATCGACGGACGGCTCTGGCCAACAAAACATCCCGATTAGCGGCAATAGACACGCCACATATTACGTGGGACCAAAACACTGACGAAAACTGGACGTTCAAAATACCGCTGCCTACCCCTTCGGGGAAACAAGCTTGATTTTATGTATGTATCATCCTGCTTGTCAGTCTAATCACTTTCTAGAAACTTTGAATTGTTAGCAAACAAAGATAAGCCGTCTGGTGAAAAATGATTACCGTAAGCTGTAAGAGTTGCACTTGCGTATTTTCTAACAAAAAATAGTCCGAAAAGAAAAAACTCAAAACTACAAATAAATAAGATACTAGAGATAAGACAACTAGACTTTTTAACCTAGTTGAGACTAGCCACTTAATATAACTTAACCTTGACTATATGTTACACTATTTTGTGTTCATGCATCAAAAAATGTTGATGATCGGTACGATTAGTCGATTTAGTACGCTATATGCAATAATTTACATAGGTTGAGTAGTTACCTAAATATTGACGAATACTGGATTATGTGACGCGCGCAGCTGCGCTGAACCACGCAACTTCGTTTGCGACTTTTAAGAGGAATCACTTTTCCTCGTTTTTGTAACATTTTTCATTGATGCTCGGCTCCTATTGGTTGCAGCGTGATGTTATGTTGCTTATAGCTTTCCTCGGTAAGAGAGCTATTCAGCACTAAACCAATTTTTAAATTTGAACTAGTAGTTCCTGATATTATCACGTTCAACCAAACAAACTATTCAGCTTTGCAATATTATTTAAAAATATGTATTACAAAAGTCTAGACAATGACAGCTCAAGATATACTGGTCAATGAAATGAAACAAGGTATTCTAAACGGTCATAACTCGACCCCCAGACGATCTCTAGTGTATGTAATTATGACCCGAGAACCAGCAATAGAATATTTTTAATATTGCTAAACAAAACTTAGACACGTTTTAAAATTTAATACAACAATAACTGTTCTCTCCTAATTCTCTTAGTTTCTCATAATTAATATGCTAATTACATATTTTTATTCAAAACAATGAAATTAACGAAATGTGGAACGGTACGTGAGAATAATTTTCAAAGCATACAAAATATTTTATGTACTGTGTTAATCAGTCATATGAATACTTAATGAATATTAACGGTAACTATGAAAATAAGCCTTACAGCTGTTGATATTCACTTACACTTGCATTGCACTAAAGAGTAGGAAGAGTGCTGAAATATCCCCTTTTTTCTCTTTAAAAAACTACTTTCGCACTAGAAATGTATCCTGAGTCACGAGGGACTTTACAATCATAAATGAAACGGAAACACTGAACACAAATGCCCATATTTCGTCTCAAGTACCCGTTGAACTTTGATTGAAATTAGTTACAAGTTCACATCAAAACTTAAATATCATTCTTATTATAGAACACGTTTTAAGTGTTACTCAGCTGAAACTCGTCTCAGTACATGATTTAAACTTACAATCTGTTCTCAAGTACGTTTTCGCCTTGTCGGCATTATGATTCCGTAACATGTACCAAATTTACGAGTATATTAAAATAAATATTTTATAAACAAATTTTCTATGATATTATATTATATATAATATACTATTCGCTAATGTAGTAATGTAAATACATTAATAAGAATCAAATCGCCTAAAATAAAATGTAATACATATTAAAATAAAAATACCAGTGTTCAAATTGTTGTCAACACTTGTCATGTTCAATTTTCAAACTATATTTTTGTTTTTAGAAAATTAATAATGTTATTCTTTTGTCAAAAACAAAAAGGTTGTGGTAATTTGTTGGTTTGCATTTAAGTGATTGGAATATCAACTAAGGTTAATTAAAGTAAATAGAAATATGTATGATAAATAATTCTTTTGTAAATAATGTCAGATATAACAAGTCCTTTACAAACGCCACTTGAGACTAGTTTAGCTTATCTCACGTAAACAAAGATCACATCTGTCAAAATCAATATCTGAGTGAAAATTACAATATAAACATCGTTCTGTAATAAGCTATTATTTACTTAAGTACGAATCGGTTAATCTTGTTTTAATTGGCGTTCAATTATAAAATCTCTACTTAAAATCAATTTTAAGATTAGATTGTCGACTGAGACACGTTTTACAATTAGGGTCTCTGACTTGGAACAATAGTTTGTATATGACATAAAGTATTGTTTAACGCGGAGATTAAACCTACAGCATTCGACGAGTAAGAAGCGAGAAGAAGAAACTGAGTATCCTCCTCAAGACACAATTTGACACAGCTTGTGGTTTTAGACACACCACCCTATCGCAAAACACAGGTGTTGTGACTAACGAGAGAATTCTGACGAAGGGCAAGAGAAGATTAGCAGAGCAATAGTGCCTATTGAATTACAGGTACCCATGGGTGTGGTAGTCACGATCAGGCGGCCATTTCCTTCGTTTGGTTCTTACAGAACACAAAACAAAACATTAGTCTTTTTCTATTTGAACATGACTCGAACTGATACCAATTTCTAACCTTCTATTTCCACCCATTTTATTCAAATCCATTCGATTACTACGACATTATGAAGAACAAACATCTGTATATTTTTTTTAATAGTAGGTAGTTAAGTCCGATTTAAAAAAAAGACTTGGGTATTAAAAACTTTTCACTCCGAATGTTTCATTGTTTTCTTATCAAATGAACCTATCGTCGTCCACTGCTGAGCGAAGGTGTTTTTTTCTTTTTTAACACGTGGAAACCCCCTCGGGCCGTCACCCCACCGGGGTTTACGGCGGGGTGGTGTGTCGGAATCGGACCGACTAAAACCACACGATGTGCCACTTTGCACCCGACATAGGAGGGATCCGGGAACAACTGCTATTACGACACCCAGATCCGGTAGGTCCAGTTGGTCAGAGCCACCGCCCACACCGATGCATACAGTGTGTGTACAGCCGTCTCGTTGAGCGAAGGTTTCTCCCAAGGAGCGCCAACCATCCCGGTCTTGAGCAATTCGCGTCCATCCGCCGCATGTTTTCTTATAAGGAGCATCAAAATTTTCTTCTTCAGTAGTTACTACTATTATACATGCTCTACTAGTAGTACATTATATATATAGAGTACGTGTTACCCTTGCTGTTGTATTTGATTACGAATGTAACATAATTTCCTGCGATAATTTCAATGTCACTGAATCCTGATACCATTGGTGCACGTGTACGAAAAAACAACGATATTTTGTGTATATTCTAAACTCGTTTTACGAAAGCAATATTTAAAATCATTATTTGTATAAACTCGAGTTCTTACTGGGTTCTTAGGTATTTAACTTAAAGGTACCTGATATTGTTGAAACTTTATATTATACTACAGGCTGGTGTGCCCGCAAATATTAATTTATTTCGACTAATATGTGGAGAGTAGCTTTTATTGTTTCTTTTTCAGAAAATGAATGTTTAATTAATTAGTTTAGCTCTTATTGCATTAGCATTGCTGCAAAAAGAAACCGTATTATTGAAGTGTTATTCAGTACGTGAAGTAATTTCCTCAATAACATAGTAATCAGTTCTTATTGTGTTTACTTAGTTAAACACGAATATAATTCATATTTTTTTTCATTAACGCCTGTGACAGTCCACAGCTGGACATAAGCATCTTCTTAGCTAGGGGGTTTTGGCCTGCTATATAACGCTGACTAGCTGGGTTGGTATAGGGGTGTCGATCTGGGGGTGCTTGGCTAGAAATAGGGCTGCAACGCGGACAACATTAGAGTCGGCACCATCCGCCCTGGTCCGGGAGGACTTGGCGCAGTGTGGGTCAGCTGGGGGTGCTGGGCTAGAAAACCTCCACGTGGTGCACCCTGGTAACGTTGGCAGCACCGCCAACGGCTAATATTCTAGCACGAAGAGGAAACCATTGTCTTCGGCAAATCGGCCGAGACTTGGTCCAACAGAGCGGGCGTGTCTGTCGGATCCTCTGTTGGCTCTTCGCTCTTCGGAGCATTGAGGAGGAAAACCTCGGTAAAAAATCACGATGGTGGGACCCTCTCTAGGGTCGGAGTTCCTCCGTTCAGCGGTTGGAAAGGTAGGACGGGCTCGGTGTGCACTTACACTGCCACCGAGCAGGCATCAGGAGACGCAGTCTCCCTGCCGCCGTCGGCATATCGTAGTCCCGAGTTGGAGTCTCGCGACTCCAATCGGGGGCGAGGGTCTTGGCTTAACCGCCCGGACTGCGAGGAAGAAAACCTCTCTAAAAAATTACCCCGAATCCCGTGTTCTGGTGCGTGACCAGGGGATGCATGGCTGATGGGTAGTTCAGTCGTAAGCGCACTCCCAGCCGGGGCACCTGCGGACCCCTCGGTTGGGCACAAATTTACGCTTGCCCGGGTATTGGGGATCTCTGCCCGGGTCGACCTTTATTCTCCCCATCTCGTGGGTTCAATTATGGAATACATCTCAAACAAAAACTTAAAAACTATGGAAGGAAAGCAGGAGATAGATGGTAGGAAGCAGAAAAGGTCGAACGACTTCTCTTCCAACGACGAGGAAGCATTGGTTGGGATGCCTACCTCGGTGGGGCTCCCAGAAGTTATTATGACTGCTGGGAGCCGAAGAACATCGGAGCGATTACGCTCCAGATCTACCGCGGGCGGAAGCTCCAATGCGAGAACGGACATGCTGGACTGCATGGAGACGGAGCTGTGTGACAGCCGATAACGCGGCCGCTCCAGGGATGAGGAGAGCGATACATCCCAGGAGATGCTACCTCCTAAGGTAGCAAGCAGCCGCAGAGGGAGGTCACGAACCCCGATCTCGGCCCCGTCAGGCTCCGTCTTCTGTAAGGCGGAAGCCTATAGACGGGTCAGGGCAGACGGCGAAATCTTGGCGGAGGAGGAGATCGCGGATCTCCTGCTAAAAATAAAGGAGCCGATGGTGGGGGATTCAGTTCCTCAAACACCATCCTCCATGCAGGAGAGAGCGAATGCGGCGGTGGCCATCATCCACAAAGTGGCTACCAAGTCGAGTAACCTTAAGGGCTCTTTTGTGAAAGCCCTTAAGGACTCCTCTTCCGCTATTGCAGGAGTAGTGGATACCCTCATCGGGGACGTAGCTCGACTCCAGGCGGCCAACGATCGCCTGACGGGGCAAGTGGCTGAGCTCAGCGCTCAGTTCGCCCAATTCCGGGCGCATCGCCCGGCAGAGGATCCGGTCACGTCCCCGTCTCAGCTTGCCCCCTCTTCCAACCTCGGTGGCATTGCTGATTCCCATCTGCGCCAAATAACGGATGCAGTATGGCGCATGATGGACGGGCGTCTGGCTGGCCTGGAGGCAAGGCTGCCACCGGCTCCTGTTGTCCGGCCGCCGCTCGCGGCGCATAAAGCGAAGATTGCGTCGATGTCAGCATCGACGCAATCGCTTCCCGTTGCGACCGGTCGCGTGTCCTATGCGGCGGCGGCAGCGGTCTCTGCTGCTCCTGCAACTGCTCCGAGGACACGGCAAGCGGCCAAGGCGACAGCCCGGACGCCTGCACTGAGGTTGGGGTCCAAAACAGCGGCAAAGGCTGGAGCGGAGTTCCCTCCGCTCCCCACTCCAACCGCTGTATCTGGCACCTCCACAAGTGCTCCCTCCACATCTGCCCCTTCCACGGATGGTTGGCGGGTAGTCGGGGGAGCTAAGAAGTCCCGAAAGCGGGGTAAGAAGGCTGCACAAAAAGCAGCCTCTACCCCGCAGGCGCCATCGGCTGCAGTGACTGCCACAAAGACGCCGCGCAAACTACAGGCGCCTAAAAGTGCGGCTGTGGTAGTCACCGTGTCACCGGAGGCAGCTAGCGGCGGGTTGTCCTACGCGGCCATTTTCAAAAGGGCCCGGGACAGTCTCGCACGCGATTTCGGGACAGTAGGTGTCAGAATGCGCCTCGCCCAAACGGGAGCTCGAGTCCTCGAGTTCCCTGGGGCTGAAGGCGCAAAGACGGCGGACGTGTTTGCCGAGAAGTTGCGGGGTATGTTCGAGGCCACGGATGGTGTAAAGATCGCCAGGCCAACTAAGTGCGTAGAACTGCGCATTTCGGGCCTGGACGACTCGGTGACATCTGAGGATGTCTGTACTGCAATTGCGGAGAAGACGGGCTGCAGTGCGGATAGCATCCGGGTCGGCACCATCCGCCTCGGTCCAGGTGGGCTTGGCGCTGTGTGGATCAAATGTCCAGTAGTGTCGGGCAAAGTCCTGGTCGACGCCGGAAAGTTGCTCATCGGTTTCGTGAACGCTAGGATCACAGTCCTGGCACCGAGACCGATGAGGTGTTATAAATGTCTGGCGTCGGGACACACACGCGCCAAGTGTGTTAGTTGTTTTGACTGCAGCGGACTATGTTTCCGCTGCGGTCGACCGGGGCACAAGGCGGCAGAGTGCTCTGCCGCCCCTCACTGCCCGGCGTGTGCGGCGGGTAACAAGCCCGCCAATCATCAGATTGCCCAATCTGATGAGGCTGCAAACCTGCCCGTAATTCTCGGCAAGCGTCGGGGGTTAGCCAGTCGACCCAGGCTGCCTCTGACGTCGTTTCTGCTTCGATATCGTCGCCCATGGAGGAGGTTGTAGAGACGGTCGAGTAATGGCCCAAGTCTCCAACCTCCTAGTCCAGACGAACCTGAACCACTGTGCTGCGGCGCAGGACCTTTTCCTGCAAACCATGGCACAGTGGTCGATCGGTGTTGCCGTAGCCGCGGAACCCTATTACGTTCCTCCCCGTCCAAACTGGTTGGGTGACCGGGACGGTTCCGTGGCAGTCGTCGGCTCCACGGCGGCTCATTCCCCGCCCTTGTCGCTAAGGGACAAGGGTACTGGATATGTTGCTGCCGAGTGGGGGGGGATCACCATATATGGTGTTTACTTCTCCCCCAACCGGAGTTTGAGCGACTTCGAGGTTTTCCTTAACAACTTGGAAACCTCGATGCGGCGTCTAACGTCTGGGCACGTCTTAGTGCTGGGGGACTTCAACGCAAAGTCCACTGCGTGGGGCTCCCCCAGGACGGACGCTAGGGGTGAGGCCGTAGAGGAGTGGGCGGCCTCGGTGGGCCTCTGTTTACTAAACAGGGGCTCTACCAATACGTGCGTGCGACAGCAGGGAGGGTCGATAGTGGACCTTTCGTTCGCTACCCCTGCCCTCGCCGCACGAGTAAGGAACTGGCGCGTCCTGGAAGAGGTTGAGACGCTCTCGGATCACCTCTACATCCGATTTGAGCTCTCCCGGACCCAGGACCCCAGTAGGGGTCACGTGGCGCGGCGTTCTTCTCGCTTTCCGCGGTGGGCTTTAGCCAAATTAAATAGGGACCTACTAGAGGAGGCAGCCATCGTTCACTCTTGGCTGTCTCCGCAGGCCCCGACCGAGGAGGTCGACATGGGGGCTGGTCGCTTCCGCGATGCCATTGCGCAGATCTGTGATGCGGCCATGCCCCGCATCCGAGGTTGCCGGCCTCCACGGAAGGAGGTTTACTGGTGGTCCCAGGAGTTGGCGGACCTCCGCGCGGCCTGTACTCGTGCCCGGAGGTCCTACACCCGTAGTCGGCGGCGACACCGCGAAGAAGGCAGGGAGGACCAGCTTCATGAAGAGTACCGAGAGGCGCGGAAAACTCTGAAGCTGGCCATAAGCCGCGCCAAAGAAATTAAGAGAAAGGAGATGCTGGAGGGTCTCGATCGTGACCCCTGGGGTCGCCCTTATCGTGCGGCGCGGCAAAAGCTCCGCACGTCGGGCCCCCCCCTTACAGAGATACTCCAGCCCAGCTTCCTGTGGGAAGTGGTCGAGGGCCTTTTCCCGCAGCGGGTGGAACACACACCCCCGTCAATGACCTTCATGGTCGGAGACGACGGGGGGAACGAGGACGATGTTCCGCCCGTTAGGGAATCGGAGGTAGGGGCGGTTGTTCTACGGATCCGCTCTAAGAACACCGCCCCCGGGCCGGACGGGATACCTGCCCGAGTGCTGGCCCGAGCCCTCGAACACATGTCGGACCGCCTCAGGGAGGTCCTGGACGCTAGTTTGGCGTCCGGACGCTTCCCTGAGTGCTGGAAAAGCGGGAAGCTGGTCCTATTGAGGAAGCCGGGACGGCCAGCCGAATCGGTAGCGGCCTATAGGCCCATCGTGTTGCTGGACGAGGCGGGTAAACTGTTTGAGAGGATACTCTCTGCCCGCATCGTCCGGCACTTCTGCGAGGTGGGCCCCGATCTGTCGGACGCCCAATTTGGTTTTCGGGCGGGGCGTTCGACGGTCGATGCCGTGTTGCGCCTGAGGGCCGTTACCGAAGAGGCGGTGAGCTGTGGCGGCGTGCTGTTGGCGGTGTCGTTGGACATCGCCAACGCATTTAATAGTCTGCCATTTAGCTGCATCAGGGAAGCACTCCACTACCATGGGGTGCCAAAGTACCTGAGGCGGCTTGTGGCAGACTATCTTGAGGAGCGTACCGTCATGTACGAGGACCGAGACGGTGTTCTAAGGCGGCGGCTCATGTCGTGCGGTGTTCCACAGGGGTCTGTCCTCGGACCACTCCTGTGGAACATGGCCCAGTCGTATACTGGGCCCTTCGAGGTCGTCTTCCCCCCGGGCTGGGCGTAATTTGTTACGCAGATGACACATTGGTCACGGCCCGGGGCATGAACTTTCAAGAGGCGGCGCGCCTGGCCACCACGGGTGTCTCTCTGGTGGTCGGGCGAATCGAGGCGCTGGGTTTGCGGGTGACCCTGGACAAGACGGAGGCCCTTTTGTTCCATGGGCCCCGTCGTGGTCCACCCTCCGGCGCCTCCATTGTGGTCAATTCGGTCCTCGTACCGGTTCAGGCCCAGATGAAGTATCTGGGCCTGATCCTCGACGGCAGGTGGCTCTTCGACGAGCACTTCCGACAGCTTTCTCCAAAGCTGGTCGGCGCTGCTTCTGCCCTTGGGCGACTTTTGCCCAATCTGGGTGGAGCTAGCGTCGCGACGAGACGGCTATACACGGGGGTTGTCCGGTCAATGGCGCTGTATGGTGCACCGGCGTGGGCGGCGGCTCTGACCGCCCAGAATAGGGCTCGCCTCTGGCGCCCTCAGAGGATATTGGCGGTTAGAGCCATACGCGGTTACCGCACCGTATCGACGGAGGCGGCGTGCGCCTTGGCCGGAACTCCCCCGTGGGATTTGGAGGCGGAAGTGCTCGCCGAAGTTTATAGGCGGACGGTTGACTTCCGGGCGGGTAGCGGCATACGGCCCCCGCCCGAAGAGATACGCGAGTGGCGAGAAGCCGCTCGTCGAGCCACAATGGCTCGTTGGTCGTCCCGGCTGGAGGCTCCACGTGCTGGCTTTGCCGCCGTGGAGGCTCTCCAGCCGGTCATCGCCGAGTGGGCAGGGCGGCAGCACGGGACCCTTTCCTTCCGACTGACGCAGGTCCTTTCCGGGCACGGTTGCTTCGGGAAGTATCTGCACTCGGTCGCCAGGAGGGAATTGAGTCCCGCCTGTCACCACTGCGACTGCAGTGAGGACTCGGCTCAGCACACGCTAGCGGTTTGTTCCGCCTGGGCGGCGCAGCGTGGGGTCCTCACTGCAGTTATTGGAGGAGATCTCTCGCTACCGGCCGTCATACGCTCCATGGCCGGTAGCGACAGTTGTTTTACCGCGGTCGCAACCTTCTGCGAAGACGTAATTTCGCGGAAGGAGGCGGCGGAGAGGGCCCGGGAGGACGATTTCCATTCGGACCCAATTCGCCGCCGGCGAACCGGGCGGCGGAGGCGCGCATATCAGCGCCTCATGCCGCCTTGAGTGTGGCCGCGGGTGGACGGGATGGGTTTTCCCCTCCATCCGCTACAATGGCCAGCCGCGAGGAGGCGACGTGCGTGTGTGCCGTACGTCGCCTGAATAGAGAGTTTGTCCGCAGATGGTGCCCGCGTTGGCGGGCAGGCCCTAGGAAGGATCTGGATGTCGTAATAGCAGCGGTTCCCGGATCCCTCCTATCTCAGGGGCAGAGTGGCACACCGTGTGGTTTTAGTCGGTCCGATTCCGACACACCACCTCGCCGTAAACCCCGGTGGGGTGACGGCTCGAGGGGGTTTCCACACGTTAAAAAAAAAAAAAAAAAAAAAGGGGTGTCGATCTGGATGTCGTAATAGCAGCTGTTCCCGGATCCCTCCTATGTTAGGCGCCGAGTGGCACACCGTGTGGTTTTAGTCGGTCCGATTCCGACACACCACCTCGCCGTAAACCCCGGTGGGGTGACGGCTCGAGGGGGTTTCCACACGTTAAAAAAAAAAAAAAAAAAAGGGGTGTCGATCTGGATGTCGTAATAGCAGCTGTTCCCGGATCCCTCCTATGTTAGGCGCCGAGTGGCACACCGTGTGGTTTTAGTCGGTCCGATTCCGACACACCACCCCGTCGTAAACCCCGGTGGGATGACGGCCCGAGAGGGTTCCCACACGTTAAAAAAAAGGGGTTCAAATTTTTATTTCTCTTTGCAGTAATGTTTGTTTTCATATTTTGTACACTTAGTCGCCTCTTACGAAACCCGTGGGAAGAGTAGGGGTGGTCACACTCTGTATGCTTAATCCGTCACCACACGGAGAATGGATATATTAGTCAGATTCAAATATTTCTTTCTGTAGTAGAATATTCAGTGAAGAAGGTTATGGGCTACATAACATCACGCTATAATCTTTAAGGTCAGAGCAGTGACAATGAACGTAGTTGAAATAACTTGAAAAGCTAGTTTAATATGAATTGTTAGTCGTTTAAATGAACACGGAACTAACGAGAACTGTCAAGTTTCGGATTACTGCATCGTTGTTTGCCGGAAAACTGTATCTAAAAATCGTGTATATACGATTTATACATAATAAATTGTTTCTCGTTACAATTTTATTTCCTTATTGATATACAATATTCATTTATATACTTAGTCTGGCCATAAATACTGTTACACTTAATTATAAAAAAATATTACATTTGAATTTCGAATCTGTCATTTTTATACGATTGTTCATTGTGTTTTCTCATTTTGGCGCCAATACATTGTAAAATATTTTGCGATATTAAAATGGTGTGGGGTGATAAAGAGAACCGAATCGCTGTGATAGCATTACACAAAGTAGGTATGGAGCCAAATGCAATTTTTAAAACTCTCCATACACTTGGTATTAGTAAAATGTTTGTGTACCGGGCTATTAATAGGTACAATGAGACCTCCTCTGTTTGTGACAGAAAAAGATCTGGCCGTCCACGTAGTGTTCGTACGAAAAAGGTGGTCAAAGCAGTAAGGGAAAGAATTCGAAGAAATCCTGTCCGAAAGCAAAAGATTTTATCTCGGGAAATGAAGATAGCACCTAGAACCATGTCGCGTATTTTAAAAGATGACTTAGGACTTGCAGCCTATAAGAGACGCACTGGCCATTTCTTAACTGATAATTTAAAGAAGAATAGGGTGGTAAAATCGAAACAACTACTGAAGCGGTACGCAAAGGGAGGTCACAGAAAAATTTTGTTTACGGATGAGAAAATTTTTACAATTGAGCAACATTTTAACAAACAAAATGACCGTATTTATGCTCAAAGCTCTAAGGAAGCTTCCCAATTAGTCGACAGAGTGCAACGTGGACATTATCCGACTTCAGTGATGGTTTGGTGGGGTGTTAGCTATGAAGGAGTGACTGAGCCATATTTTTGTGAAAAAGGTATCAAAACATCGGCACAAGTGTATCAAGATACCATTCTTGAGAAGGTAGTTAAGCCCCTTAACATCACCATGTTCAATAACCAAGTATGGTCCTTCCAGCAAGACTCGGCGCCGGGTCATAAAGCTCGGTCCACGCAGTCTTGGTTGGAATCGAACGTTTCGGACTTCATCAGAGCTGAAGACTGGCCGTCGTCTAGTCCCGATCTTAATCCGCTGGATTATGATTTGTGGTCAGTTTTAGAGAGTACAGCTTGCTCTAAACGCCATGATAATTTGGAGTCCCTAAAACAATCTATACGATTGGCAGTGAAGAATTTTCCCATGGAAAGAGTGCGTGCTTCTATTGATAACTGGCCTCATCGTTTAAAGGACTGTATTGCAGCCAATGGAGACCACTTCGAATAAGCTTTTTATATTTTTAATTGTTTTATATTTATGTATTAAACTGACACACTGTAAAAGTAATAAATGTTATTTGCAGTTAACAATTTTCTTTTTTCTTTATTACAATATTTATGGCAAGACTAGGTATAGAAGTAGCATGAACAAAACAATGCACAATCAATAGTTTCGGGCGAAAACACAAACTGTTCATTTTCTTATTTATTCGTTTTTGTTGCTTTCTTTTCTAAAATTAAGGTAGTCAAAGTTATTCCTTATGACAAATAAAAATCCCGTCAAAATCGGGCCAGCCGTTACAGAGATTAACCAGTACAGACAGGTAGAAAATTTAAAAATTGTTTTTTTTTCAATGTGATGTATATACTAGTTAAGTACTTTATATACTTTTATATAGATTTAGTGAAAAACCTAATTTAAAATAACAAACGGAGTTTACTTTTATTTATTTGTTTAGATCAGTTACAGTGAAACGTCCTTAGTGTGAAGGCTGCTTAATTGTGTTACTAATTTATCATTTTACAAGTGAATATTACTCGAATATTCGGAACAGGTTGTCGTTAGGAATGCTATTCATTTACTACGCATAAGTTCTGTGGAACACGTGAGAGCGGTGTCTTTGATTTCACGCATATTCTGGATTCTATGACATTGTAGTAACATTGTTCACGGTTCACGTCTCGTTACAAACTTTCTAACCACATCAATTTAGCTGCAATGTTACTGTTGGCGAATAACTTAGCTTCTATAACTTTTTAATTTTGTACAATTGCGATAGCGCTGCGATTTGTTATAAAAACCTTCACAGTACGGTGTAACGCGCGGCTAAAGCAATGCGCCCAGACGCAGTCCGTCACAGACGTTGACACAACCACACGTGTTTTTATTTAACGACATATTTTTAATCATTATTGTGTTGTTTAAACTAGTTGTGTAGTGTTAATGATACGGTTTAATTGTTACAAAAATTATATATTTTTTTATTAAATAAGTGATTTATGTATATTAAAACAAATAGTATTTTGTTCGGTATTCAAAATAAAGAACATTGATCAAGGAGCGACACTTAATAAAGTGGAAAATATCGATAAGATAAAAATATAACGACAATATATTGTTATCGGCCTCTGTTATAGACTGCAGTTGACGAGTAGATACTCAATACAGTGCAAAAATTACGTCCTTCCTTTCTATTGAAACTGCGAAGACGATATGGTGCAATCTAGTCGTGTGCGCGACCCAGTCTATGATTGTTGATGCATTCTGCAGATGTGAGAATTTGAAAACAGTGCGTGTGTTAGTTTGTTTGTTTCCTACGAACGAATACAACGATAGCCGGCGATTAATCAGTGTGGACAATCATGGGGCATCAATCTGAACGTGCTACACCTCACAATAGTGACGATGAAAGCGGAGATGCTTTTACAGATGGCGATTTTGGTGATTCAGATGATGAAAATGTTATAGAAAGAAATGATAATATAAAAACATCACATATTCCTATTAACGAAACCAAAAACGAAGATGTTCACAAAATGAACGGAGCAACAAATGGTTTTTCTAAGAACACAGAAGAACAACCTAGACATATTGTTCGAACCATTAGTGAGGCTCACTCCAGTGATGTAGAAAATCAAAACTTACACCTATCAGACCTTCGCAGGGATTCCCACGGTGATCAAAGTCCTTCAATAGTTGGCATTCTTGGAGATCAGCAGAATCACGTACGTATTGTTTATCGTTGTGAACTTTGTATCTTGTCTTGCTCATTTTCCGGTCCCCAAAACGGTTTACAGGTGAGTCACAATGCGACCATCGGTTTATGTAATCCCTTTCCCTTCAAACAGCACGAGTGTATAAATGTGTACTTTACCTTATTCAGTTCATGGTTCCAAAAAGGCCTAAATGTAAATAATCTTATCTGTGTTCCACTGTACGTTGGGTATTTGAAGGTCATATGCAATGTTTTCTCAGCTGAACGTAGATTGCTTCAGTTATCTGCCATGTTCTACGTAGTAGAAGTATTACTAAGAGTATTACTAGTTAAGCGTTTTCGTGAAAAAGGGTTTTTTGCAACACTTTTAGCTGTATATGTCGTGACCATATTGTTAGAGTGCTAGTGGTCAGATGTATGGAGCTGTGTTAAGTATAGTGCCTATGTTCGTAATCGTTCGGTTTTGTGGTCAGATGACCTCGGCTTACAGCTAGATTGCATCGATATGACGTTTCCGGAGTACATGTTGACTCTCGCTTGCAAACTGCTAACCCTATTCGTAAGTCACCTTATCACATTTTTGCTATTTTCGATAGAATTATCTTATTGCATGATTCAAATCAATTAACATCCAACTTGTCATTCTGTAACATGAATTATAGAAGGAAATGTGTTTATAGTTTGTATACTATATACTGTACGTGTGTACGTATATAGCGCTGTTCAGTTTGTATGTGACATCAGCTGGGCGCACTTGTGCGATGGTATTGTCATATTTGGTGACCTCATACACCGTCATAGCTCCAACATGTTTGAGCTCGAACTGTTATTCTATATCACAGTTCGTATTTTAACACTCTATGTGAGTAAATTTGCTTTATTATTAAACTTAAAAGGTGGCTAAACAAGTTTTCGCGGACGAATTGGTTACATAGTACTGACATTTGTTTTATCGCCTCCAATGTTCTCTTGTGTGTCCTTACTGATATTTGTTACTAACTTAACTGATTTTCCTTTAGCTAATAAGTCTTAAAATCTCAATATATCCTGTTTGTTATAAGTCTATTTGAATGTGCTAATAAATACCGTGGGTGTTTATTTTAACTTCATAACGTATTGTGTCATCGATGAGAAGGTTTTCAATGGACTTAGTTTTATGTTTTTACATGACACGTGCGCTTCAACTTGTCTACACCGACACTTTACTATGATCATTGTTCGTCAGTTTCTAAAGTATCTTCAGAATATCTGTTTATACTAAAAATATAAACAATTGACGTTTAACTATGACATTGACAGTTTGTCACGCTCCATTCCAGCATTGTTTTGTAAAGTGTACGAATGGATTTCGACAAACTATTCGTACACTTAGCAAAACAATAGTGTACGAATAGTTTGTCGCAACCCATTCGTTTCGTACATAATTGAGTACATATTGGGCATCTACTATAGACAACAAATACTATGAATCTCGTTTTCCTGATTGTACAATTTGTTTTATAACAAAGCAAGTAATTACTTAGGTATTACGCTTCATCGAGTAATCGATCAATCACAACTACTGCAATCGGATACACATGAAACTGTGTTAAATTTTACATTAAAATTGACGAATTTCAATAGCTCAATACTCTGATAGTAAACTATTAAAAACTATCAGAGCGGAACAACAATGGATTGATTCCTCAACCAGTGAGGAGTGCCTAAACAAGACACTCACGACACACTGGTAACTAAACAGCAGCCACCGACGTTATCTTTCGACCGCTTAAAAGTATCGACTACTAATTGGAACACTTGTGTTTATCCTTGGTGTATAACCGGCAACTGTCGAATAAGTGAGAATTGATAAATAACCTATAACTATAGACAAAGACATGTTCAAAAGATTCTTCTTATCGTTTTTTTCCAAAATTTTCGATCGCCCGATCGATTTGATGGCGGCTCAATTTTTTTTTGCCATCCACGTCACTACATACACTTTTTCGTAGTTCCATCTTTTCTTTGGTCTCTCTACTCTTGTGCCCGTTCTTCGTTGTGTAAAAAATGAGTTAACGTAATTTATATTTTTTTTATAAGCAAAATGTTAAGTTGGTATATCTACGCTTCAAAAACTCACAAATCACTTCAAAGATTGCTTCTGTTTATTTTTCCCGTCAGTTTTGTTCTTCAATTTTAATGAAACAATACGTACCCTATCCAAGCATGGCAGGGTACAGCCAGCAGCTTATGAATTCTTTATAAGCTGTGTTGACCAAATTAATATATCAGGATATTGTGTTTATAAAATGTAAAAGAACGTACCGCAGCCGCTAGCGAATGACTGTATCCTTAAGCCATTGTGTTGTAGGATGATGTCACCATCGTCTTCCAACACATTTTTTATTTGCACTGGCCGCCATGTGTCGTGAACTAAATTTTTAATGAAATACTTTTGTAAATATTTGGTCTTGTTGACGTAGTGCTTGGCAAAATGATCGTCATCAAAGATCTGACAACACTCACATTATCCAAGATGTTCTTAATTTGCACTGGTCGAGATGTGTCTTGAACTAAATTTTTAATTCAAGTTAATAATAATATAATATATTTTGGACACCTGACACACAACGCCATCTAGTCCCAAACTAAGCAAAGCTTGTACTATGGGTACTAGACATACCTAGGAGGGATCTGGATGTCGTAATAGCAGCGGTTCCCGGATCCTATCTCAGGCGCAGAGTGGCACACCGTGTGGTTTTTTAGTCGGTCCGATTCCGACACACCACTCCGTCGTAAACCCCGGTGGGGTGACGGCCCCGCGGGGGTTTCCACACGTTAAAAAAATGGGTACTAGACATATATATATATATATATATATATATATATATATTGTAAATACATGCTTACTACACATAGAAAACACCCAAACTCTGAAACAAATATTTGCAGATCCTACAAACGTTTGTTCCGACCCGAGAATCGAACCCGAGACCTCAAACACAGCAGTCGCATACGTTACTAATAAATTTAATGATATACTTTTGTAAATATTTAGTCTTGTTGACGTAGTGTTAGGCTAAATGGTCTCCATTAAAGATTTGACAACACTCACTTTGTCCAAGCAATTCGTTTTATCGCATTTTTATGTTATCACGGTGAGCTCATTTGCAATCGATTCTTCCAATTCTCGTTATAATCTTTTGTTTTTAGAATTGTTTTGAGTATAATATTGTCTGTCTTATCTTGAAATAAATACCTGTTGTGAGTGTGATATACTTTATCTAGATATGAAACTGTATATTATAAACTATAACTTATATTGGTTACTTCTTGAACCTTCTGTAGAATAGATTAATTGACCAATATTTGTAGTAAACCTTCAGCAGAATTAAATTTGTAAATGACACTTACAATGTTGACAATACAAGCACAAAATATGACAACATTTAGAAATGAACAATGTTTGTGTCAAAACATTTGTAATTTGTATCCTCCAACATTTGATTGTCGCTAACAGAAAAAAGTGTGACTTGTATGACAACTAAGGTTCAAAACAATTCATAGTTACAATTGACAACAATTTTTTAACACTTAGGGGCCGTTCAAGTATTACGTAAGCAGATTTATTGCAATTATTTACCCCCCCATCCCCCTTGTCAGCAAAAGTAAGCAAAGCTCTTACCCCCTCCCCCCATGCTTACGTAAACATTTGTCAATTAATGTATTGTTTTTTTAATTTTATAATGTTATAATTATAATTTGAAAAATAAGAAAATAGATTTAGGATAGAGATTATATTTTACTGAAACGGTATTCAACATAGAGTAAAGGATAAAAATATTATATCTTACTAACATAACAAACTTATTTTAAATTTTTGGTACATATATTAAATTCAAATTAACAGTCTTCAGTCCATGAAACCCGAATCCATGATTCTAACTTTTCGATGACATTGGATTGCTTTGATTGCTGCTCAGTGTTGTGAGTCTGCTCGCTTTCATCCGATTTTGGAATGTCTACGTCATTCTCATCGAGCCATTCAACATCATGGTGCTCTAAATTTTGAATAATGCACATCAGTTCATTAGCACGACGAGCAGCGACTCTTACAGGTCTAACTTTCCTATCAGTGTGCGTGTTTACTTTCTTATGGATCTTTTCGATGTGACGATTTAGTGACTTGACGGAAGCATGATAAAGACCACACGTTTTGCATGTTCGACTTGATAGCCTCAATTGTACCGTCGGACAAAAATAATCGTATGGCATTTGCAGGAAATCTTTGAGTGAAGCACTTAAGCGTAGAGCTAAATTGACTGGAAGATTAAGAAATTGCCCTCCTTCATCTAAAACCAAGTCATCAACTGTTTGTTTTACTTTTACAGGTGGTGGAAGAAACCTGTTGTCTAGTAATCTAAATAGTCCACTTCTTGGACGACAGCATTCTGTATTTCTACATTTTACAATTTGGAGCAAGTATTGGCTTTCACGCACATGTTCTGAATACCGTTTAATGTCTGGAAAATCAGGAAGATCTTGTTCACCTGCCCCAACATATTTTGCATTAACATTATAGCCATCAATTTCCATTGAACTCCATACTTCAGCTAATACTTTTCCTGCAAATTCGAAATTAGATCTTTCTAAATGTTCATCAATTGTAACGCCACGTTCATCCAAATGAGACCCAAAATGGTCATGAGGCAATATTAAACCAGCCAGTTCCCGACTAAGAGGAGCCATTCTGCGCTCTACTCTGTTATACGCACTTCTTCCGGGAGCATTGGTAGCTAAAAACAATGCATCGAGATCATGTCGCTTAAAGTGTTGTATAGCAAACCCTATGACTTTTTGATAACGCGGATTTTCATCTGGCCCTCCATCAACCGTCATGATTACCACTGGTTTTACTAGTCCATGGTCAGTTTTAGCTAATGGTCGAAACTCTTCAAGTTCGAGAAGCGTCTCGAAATCCTGAGCATGAGTATTAGCAGTAGATGAACTATGCTTTCCACTTCGAATAGCGATGTATGTTGGTCCAGAATATCCAACGGCTTGCGGTTGTCCTAGCATATTGGAAGTGATTTTGATACCAGCATAAACAGATGGTATTAATTTATGACGCTCAGCGATTACCCAATCGTGATCAGGCAATTTGATTCTATATTCCATGTGCATTAGAAGAGGTGCTTGCTTATTTGCCGCAGTTACGCCAATAGGGACTCGAGCTTTATCATCTTGAGATATGAATAATACTTGATCTGGTCCTAGTATGGATGCTATGTTCTCTAAATAATGGATTGATGTTTCAGCGAACTTGCTATCTAAGTGGCTCTTGTGGTGATCAGTTTGAGCCCGAATGAGCTTAACAGGGACTGTCGATACATGTCTTCGTCCCTCTGCAGAATTAGATTTTCTGGGAATCAAACGAAGATATGTCCCACTGCGACTAATGTCAAATCCCATTTTACGTAATTCTTGTGTGAGTTCATCAAGAGTTTTTACGCTGCGAATTGATTCCGTTCGTCTTCTATCATCTGCTGCACTTCCAAATAAAGCTATATCCGCGATTGTTTTCAATAGTAAAGGTTGATTGCTTTCAAGATTAGGACGTCCCACTGAATCCCTCAGAGATAGTCTTTTTTTCATTTCTGGATTTTCATGACAAATATCTTCTAACTTTCTTTTCATACCATCCCTGTGTTTCTTCTGGGCAACTGCGTTTTGAACCTTCCTGTTTAAAGACTGTTTTGCTGTTTTTATTTCCTCGCGCAACTTAATGATCTGTTTATCAACTTCAGCACGGATTGACATAGTATCTCTGGCAGAATACAAAGCATTCAAATTTTTTTCGAGTAGAGCAATCTTATTTTTCATAGCCTCCTGAGAAGGTTTTGGTCTCTGTTTATCTGTATTTTTATTAATTTCGCATTGCTGTTGTGATTCATTACCGGTTTTTATTTTATCTTCTTCCTGTTTTTTAATATTTGAAGCTGGCTGTGTAATTTGTGTTTTTTCTGCAGGTTTACAGGTTGCCTAAAAATAAAAACTTTCTATGGGTTCTGCTAAAGATTCTCTTATTAAGCTACATAAATACAAAGTATGGCAATAAATATGGTAAATACAAAACCCTATGGCTTTAAATCTAATATCTTTAAACGAGCAAATCGTTCCGGTCACAAAATACAGGGTGTTATAGTCTATTCAAGTAGGTATTTAAAAGAATATAAATAATCTTGATATGTCTTTTTATTGAAATATGCAATTATAAAATCAGATATCTGTAAAGGTGCGTACAGACATCGCGAGGCTTGCGCCGCGAATGGTTCGTCTCGAATACATCAACCTGAGGCATGCTACGGCACATGTATACGTGCGAACCATTCGCGGCGCACGCCTCACGATGTTTGTACGCACCTTTATGTACTTACAGAAAAGCAATTTTTTAATATTGGTTGAGTTTTTAAATGAATCACAACAGATTTTACACAGTTTACAATTTTAAACCACATATTTCAATAAAAAGACATATAAAGATTGTTTACATTCTGTTAAATACCTATTTGAATAGAGTATAGTTTTCTGTAGGTATATATATATATATATATATATGTATAAAACTGGCATCCTGTATTTTGTGACCAATTGACGGAATCAATTATAAGAAATAAATCTAAATAATGAATATTACCTCTATACTTTAAGATAGGCCATAATATTTTCTAATTAGCAAAGAGAAACTTTTTGGCGATTTCTAATATTTCTAGTAGGTACTCATAGGTACCTAAAATGATTTCGTCACTCACCTTAGAAAAAAAATGTAGTAAATTGGATTTATTCTTAGTCGCTGCTTGCAATTCTTCTTCGATTCTCTTAGATACAATAATATCTAGTTCCTTGTCGGATTTTGCTTGTAATTTATAATTTCGCCACACTTCGTTAACTAACTTTTGTACATTTTGTACTTTCGTACTTGTATGAGATTTTTTAAAACTTTCAAACAATTTTTGGTATAACTTAGATTTGTCTATTTGAAATGACATCTTATTTAAACATTAAACTTTGGATAATGGAATGAATGGTAACACAAATGTTAACTTGCTTTACTATGCTTACAATACGTCTACTCGCTATAGCAGCCAAACGAAACAATACACTGATAGAGGAAATTTAGACAAGTGAACAGCGCGCGGTAATTCCCTTACTCGGTTCTAAAGCGAGTAGGGGAATTACCGCGCACTGTTCACTAAATGTATGTATTACTTGCGGGAATCCCCGAAAATGCTTTTCGTTTTCAAGCAAAGACAATGTGTGGGTTGCCATTCGTGTAAAGAAGAAAATAACTACCGATGACGTAATCATCATCTAGACTCCCCTACCCCCCATGTCATCCAAAATAAGCAAAGCAAAGACCCCCCCGCCCCCCCATAGTGCTTACGTAATAATTGAACGGCCCCTTATAGAAATGTTTAAATCAGGGCTATTTTTACTTTCTTATTTCGAAAGACGCATGACTTTACTGCCACGTTCTTTGCTATCCCTTATTCACTAAAAGTACACTGAAAAAAAAAACTCAAATTTTGGTTAATCTCACCTTTGTACATAACATTACCTTTTTACGCAAATCTATGTAATTTTTTAGGCGGCCTGCAATCACGTATATTCCTTAAGCGGAACTTAATCCCACAGACATTTTCTTCCAGTCAAACTTTTTGGTATTGTTAAGCTGTCTATGAAAGTTGCATATTGCGTAACCAAAGACAAACTACAGCGCCATCTATCGAAGAATTGCCGAACTATACAGTGACTATATCACGATATAGAAAATTCTCACGCCGTTTAGCATATACACGACTTAAAACACAAAATTAACATTAATTTCTATTGGGTCGAGCCCGCCAAGTATAATCACCTCGACTGGTCGGAGGATTTTCAATTTGTGTTGGAGGGCACGACACCCGTTCCACCTACACTACACTAAATTATCGTATGTTTTGCCTGCAAACACAGAGGCAAGTATATTGCCACCTTTTGAGTCCCTGCCCCGGAAGTCTTGAGCTCTGATAACCTCGATCACTCTTTTAAAAGCAACTAAAGAATTATGTAATATCGATCTTTAGTGAGGTCGTGGCATCATTCCGGAAGACTCGACCGTTACAATTACATGTTACAACAAGAAAAAGTTGGCTATAACTCGACTACGTAAAACTTTTTGATAAATTTCAAGTAGACTATGTCACCTGGGCTATTATTAGGAATCGAATGAGACCCCATTTATTAAAAACGGTTCAGTAGCTTAGGTGCTGCGATGGAACATGCAAGCATACATCGACTGCCTTATTTTTGGTTTTACCGTATTTGGGTATATTTTTTTGAAGTGAAAACTTCTTTAGGCGCGTTGAGCGTTTTGGTAGAGGGTAAAATCCTCGGTTCGCGTCACCGACATGCTAATGATAATAGTATATCTATAGCTATGGAGAATATGATATTATATATTATATATGAAATTTATTATTATTATATATTATATATGATATTATATATTATATATAGCTATATATGAAACATAAAAAATTTCATATAATTTTTGCATATAGTTTTAATTACTCTCAACTTAATAGTTCCGTTTTCACTTCTATCGGCAGTCCCACGACTGCTACTGTTTTTTTTGTCTACAAGAAAGAATAAATGCAAAATGAAATATTTAATGGTTTGTCACATGTTGCGGTAAAAAATTAACATTGTTTGAATGTGTTAGGAACTAAAAGAGGTCTGCGTTATCGTAAACTGTTACATCACACTTCCCGTCACCCGTACGTAACGGTTCACTTTATAGCACCAAGGCACCCGTATGAGGTATAGATTATAGACTCGTTTTACAATACATTTTGTTTTAACAAGTTTATCATAATGAAAAATTTGCGATCAAATCTGTAAATCGCAAAACCTATGCAAAATTTCAATCAATTAATTTAAAAAGTTGAAAAGATAATGGTTTAATTAAAGAAAAAATGCTTATTAGTTAGAATTTTACAATCTAAACGAAAGGTTAGCATTTTGAGTGTCAGATATCGGTCTAGTAGAAATAGTCTAGTGTTCGACTTGAGTTTGATTGGAGTTACGGCCTTAGAAATGTTTCATAAAACTATTCAAATTCATGTTGATTGTGTGACAATGATAACTGTGTAACAACATCCCAAAATACGATGGAACGATGGAAAGTGATGTGAAATGTATCCAAACATCAAAGTCGTATAAGAAATGTAAGAAAGTTTACTTTTTCCTATAAGTTATGCTATATCGTCAATTCTTTAAATACTTATTGGTTTATACAAAGCAGGTAATTGTATCAACATTCTCAGTGTGGCTCGAGTAAATCGCTGGTAGGATTTCGCAAAAACAATTAACTTTACCTACATAACCTACAGTAATTATTAGAAAATTTTATATAATGGCTACTGATTCGATGAATCCGGGCTTCGATTTTTAAATTATGTCGAACTGCCATAGCCATTTCTTTTTTTTTAATAGTAACATTCTTGGACGCCGCTATGGAGGCTCTTAGAATAACCATAGATTGTACCAAACTTTTTAAAACACAGATAAAAGTTTTTATTTTTTAAATACATACCCGTATGATACATGATGCATACAAAAGGAGAACGGCAGATCCTGTGCCACTAGCAATGGAATGTAGCAATGCTGTAGTAGTACATAGATTTCATTGCTAGCGTAGTAATGGTTGATGATGAGATTTATATCGTTTGTGAAGTGAATCACCTTAAATTTTCAGGTAATTATCATATTTTAAACATAAAATTCTTAAAAAGTTTCTACAATTGCATTGCCATACTTAAAATTTACTTAGATGAAAACTAGATGACGTTATACGTCAGATGTCTAAGAATATTAAAAATGTAAAATATAACAAAATGTTAATTACATAGAAAATTATAAAATATTTAAGTCGATATTTATGAATGAGCTTACTTATATGTATTTAGCAGTAGAGCAACATTTTATTGACATGTCACATTATTTTAAAAATATGGTATTACGCCATCTTTTTGACAACAATAACAACTCATTTGTATAAGCCATGATAGCCAGCTGTCATGTCTGTGAACTTGTACCGCCAAAGCATTAATACTAAAAATCTGGCTATTTAAAATGTTACCGTCAAGATACTACAAGCCAAATAAATAAAACAATAATCCCACCATAAGATATGCATGCGGTAGAAAAGTCCCAAACATGACCGCCGATGTCATTTTTATAGGGAATTAAACTCGTGACCAGAAACTGTCATACACATAATCGTCTTACAAAACATAGATCGTTCTAATAACACGTATTAGCAAGTATATAAGAGACAAAACTATTATCTGTCTAGGTTAGGTCGTCTTCTCTGATTCTAGTAATTTATCATATACGATTCATCAGTAGTCCAGACAGGGCAGGGCCGCCGAGCCTCCGGTTAACAGCGGTAATTAGTGACCAACCATTGTCACGCTAGTATAATTACTCAGTGTATTATATTTACATTAGCTTATCCTAAAAACTATGCCCTTAAATGATTTCGTAATTGACTTTTCCAAGAATCACTAGGTAGTAGAACCACGCTGATTTCAGCACGAGCGGGCCGGCTCGACCGGGGCAGTACTACCCTCCCACAGAAGACCAATCTAAAGCGCCAGCATCCGTGTTGACGTGTTTCGTTGGTGAATGCGAGACCGGAGGCCCATTGATGCAGGGGTGACAGTTATCATGGTAACTGTGGAAGCCTTACACTGTCACGATGACTGTGCCTTTTACGTCCGCAAGCGGGGTGTGAAAAAGCATCTCACAAAGCCACCATAGTCTGGGTCACCATACTGCATTATCTGCATTTGCAATGAGTATGGTGACGACAACTCTTGGATTCTATTCATGCTTTCCATCAGGCAGAGTAGAGTCACTGTAGAAAAAAAAAGACAATTATTTTTATTGGCGTTGGGACAGAACGAGATGTGCACATATTAACATTTGAACCTTAACGTTTTATGATTTATAATTGTGCAAATTTAAGAATTAAACGTGATTACGTCATGATAATGTACAGCTAGCCAAACTCCACGTGGCCAGCTTCAACGGAGACTAGCTAACTACGCCGGAGATTTGTAGTGCACAAGTATATGCGTAAACACAGGTGCACTCTCTGTTCCCTCACTTTCACACGCCGGTTAAAGGACACGCCCGGAGAGTGATCAAGCGCGGTCTCTTCGAGGTCAATCCGGCAATGAAATCTGAGACCTCCTTATCGGCAGTTCCATACGCTAACTGCTAGACCAATTAGGCAATATAACGGGTATTACATACCATTGATGTGTCTGATATTTTGCCTAAGTTGCCATTGCCATGATTTAACTGTATATAATACGAAATGATCGCGTTATGGTCACACTAATGTATAACGTGATAACGTGAAAATTTTTTTTATAACTTTGAACGAATTTGGTGCACGGAAATACTGATGCAATTAATTTCGCTATCAGGTGTCATATTTGGAATAATTTATGCCGGTGTAGAAGTGTGATGTAGAGTTAATCGTTATGATTGCATAGAACTTTAAGGAGTTCATTGTAGACTTTAACCTGAGAAGTATACCTGTATTTTGACTAGTAATACGCAAGTCGTTACAATTACAGGTCTAGTTATCATTATCATCATCATCAACAGCTTTTCATAGTCCACTGCTGGACATAGGCCTCTCTTTAGAAGGGAGGTTTTGGCCTACTGCACTACGCTGGCTAGAGAGATTTGACAGAAAGATAAAACTGAACTGCCGACGGACGAATGTCTATGATACATTATTGGCTAATGATTCTTACGTCTTTCAGGTTCATTTAATATTATATAATACTAGCTGTTGCCCGCGGCTTCGCTCACGTGGAATTGGATCTGCCATTCTAATTTAAATAAATATACATTTTTTGTAATAAAAAGTATCCTATGTTACTTCTAATACCTCCAAAAACATGTGTACAAAATTTCATGATGATCGGTCGAGTAGTTTTAGAGTGAAACCGTGACAAACAAACTTACATTCGCATTTATAATGTTAGTAGGAATCTTATTTTAAAACTATATGTATAGCATTGTATACACTACTCTAGGATATATTTACCAATGTAATGACATCATATTGTTGATGTTGACATTATATTGTTTGTAAAAGATGCGAAACCGGTCTGGGAATTAATTTTAATCTGACATATCTGAGCTCATGATACGCAATAGAGCTATTGCATTGGAAATCTAAATTAAAGTAGTTACATCATATTTTTAATAGACTCTAAAAATGGAGGTGGTTTTCAATTCAGTTGCATTTTTCTCTTTGTTACCTTGGAAATCCATCATTTATGAACCGACTCTGAAAATTTTTCCTTGTGTGAGAATGTATACCTACTTACCGTATATATAGATGTCTGTGTTTCCCGTTTGGTCCCTTTCAAATTTGAAAGAAAAAAGACTACTCTAGAGTTCGAAAATTTAGGTATAAAAGATGACGATGTTTTTTTTTTTAAAGAACGCCCGCACTAGGAATAAATCCTATATCGCGGGGGACTTTGCAAACATATAGGACACAAGGAACACCCAGACTCAGAACAACAATTTGTGGATCACAAAAAGTGTTGTCCCATGTAGAATTTGAACCCACAACACTCGGGACAGTAGAGAGCGGCGTGGCGAAACGATGTAGGTGAATTGAAGTCACTGAAACTTTTTATTTCATTGAGATTAATAAATATATTTTATTAATTTCGATTTGAATTGAATTAATACAAGTTATACGTTTATCTGTTAATGTATAAAGATAAAAATTATGTCTCGTCGTGGTTAATAGACACATACTGTGATCATGTAGAGCTCTCATCCAACAGATATCGTCCTACGGTTATGGATCCTTTGACGTATCAAAATATAATTGGGATAGGTCCTATCCGGTTCTCGAAGAGCGATAAAGACCTTCATTGATTTTTTGTGTTTATCGTCAATGCTAATGTGTCTGACCTTACTAATGGTTCGAAAATTGTAAAACCAATTAACTAACTTGCCAGCTAAAATCGAGATCCTTTTGAGACTGTCTGCAGACAAGACAAATATGGAGCTGCTAAATTTCATCTCTCGGATGTTATTTTCTCGATAGTTTTTTGCAAAATTAAAACATCCGGCAATTCATAGATAAGTAATAATTATTAATGGTGTAAATTCTTCAGGCTTGGTCATCCGAAGTATATGATTCCGGGCGTCTTCGAGAAGACTTGCGGCATTAGTTACCCCAGCTCTCTTCCTTTGGTCTGTCTCAAAACGATTACATCTCTAAGAACGGTTGCTGATGGAAGAGAATCCACCAGTAAATGTTTCACAATCGAATCATGGTCTTGAACGTATATCCGTAAGCACGATGCTCGCCTTTATGCGTTTACAGTTTTGAAGCGACGAAAACTAACGAATACTTCACTTATGAGCGTTTCAACGCCTTGCTCTGGCATGACGTGGCTCAGTTGCTCCTCATAGATTTCATGTTAAGACTGCAATTCATGTTTATATCGTTTTAGATTTATTTTACTGGTAAAACTGATTGTATAATAGGAATTGCACTAATTTATATGGATATATGCATGATATTTCTTTTACAATATAGTAGCGTCTGGTTACAATGCTCAATTGGGTAGATGACTGTATCGTAAATAAATACCAATGTCCACTTCATTAAAACTAATATCACAAAACATCTCGGAAAATACAATTAACATAACTTTTTATTATTATTACGAATTTCAATCAAATATACAGTGAAATATATTGTTCAATTGAGTAGTCTAAAACAGTGACGTCACAATTTGATATTTAGTACATTTTTCATACAAAATTGTCGTTTTGACAGATGATGAAAAGTAACTAATTTGACTAAGGTGTCATCTAGCCCATTATGTAATTTTTATTTTGTTTTTTTAATCTGTATTCGTGTTTGGCCAGGACGTAGCTTATCGTTATATAGTCCATATAATTTGAGTAATCTTATCTTCGGTAAACACATTATTTAGAGTAGTTACAAAATATTAACCCGTTTAAAGGCGGATCTAGGAGATGATAACTCTTCTTTGACAGACTTTGTGGTGCGATTTATAAAGTTATTCAAGTTAAAATAGTTTTCTGTTAATTATATTTCTAAAATAAGTTATTTCGGAGATTATCCTTAAGTAAATGAAACCTCAGATTGTCAATCATTTATATCTCTTTGTAAAATATTTTTTCTTAGCGTATACTGTATTGCGTATCACATGTAATCAACGATGGGGTGTGAAAGTCATTTTAGGATTTTTTGTTGACTGTTCTGTAACAGGTCGATGATATAAGCGTCGAAAATAAGATGAGGTGTCAGACACTATTATTGTTTTAACTTAACTAAGTATATAACCTGATAATGGATTTTGAAAGCGATTTTACAACGGTCCAATGTGCTTTGTCTCCTATTGATACTGTCTGGATTCAATTTAAATTTACTATTTGTTTAGTAGGTAATGAGAAGAGAAGCGTTCCTTTGAGCAATGTTGGTCCTTCCACATGTAGTTTTGTACAATCAAACCACTTCTTTAGCATCGTTAATGTATAATAAATGTACTGATACTCTGTTTTGTAGATAATTGATTGATTAAAACTTGACACGTCTCACACACGGCAGTCTGATCCCAAACTAGGCTGAGTTTATGCTATGGTCACCAAACTGTCGATACTTATATACATTTTATAGATCAATTACACTCAGACACAGAACAAACGGACATGCTCAGCATCAGTCGTTTAGGTGGGAATTGAACCCACAACTTCTGGCTTAACAGTCAGGGTAACTAATAACTAGACCGATAAGCCAATAATGTCGTTGAATTTGGATTTAATATGGTGTGTTGTGATTATAGGCTGAGCAGCGGTTGGCGGCGCGTCGCGCTGCCCGGGCAGAGGCGCGTGAAATCCGTATGCGCGAGTTAGAACGGCAGCAGAGGGAACAGGAAGACCATGCTGATAAAGCATATGACATGTATGCGGGCAAGACAGGTAAGAACACTTTATGATTTTATACATCGTTGTAAGAACTCATCCACCTAGCCTTTCTACCAAACTAAGTGGGAGTCGGCTTTCAGTCTACAACAACACTGCTGAACTTCGACGTGGAGCGATTGCCATTAGAAGGTCAATTGAGTAGATGACTGTATCGTAAATAAATACCAATGTCCACTTCATTAAAACTAATATCGCGAAACATCGCCGAAAATACAATTAACATAGCTTTTTATTATTATTACAAATTTCAATCAAATATACAGTGAAATATATTGTTCAATTGAGTAGTCTAAAACAGTGACGTCACAATTTTGTATGTAGTACATTTTTCATACAAAATTGTCGTTTTGACAGATGATAAAAAGTAACTAATTTGACTAAGGTGTCATCTAGCCTATTCTCGTAAAAAAACCGTTCTAAATTTAATTCTCATGTACTCACGATCTGACAAATGTCATCAAATGTCAAAGATATTACGATGGTCTTATACCACACTACTTAGGTTTCTATATATTCATAGTCATGTGAAGCATTTAAATCAAAAACCTTTAACATGACAGAGACAGCTATGAACGTTGAAACGGTTTATCGTCCTTTATACATTTTTGATGACCTCTAAGCCAAAGTAGGAGCTGAGCTTTTAATATTAATATATACGAATAAGTATTTTGTGTATCAAAATATCGAGCCAACTTACAAATCTTAAACTGAATGCAATTAACATATTTAATATGTAAATATAATCGATGTTATATGTTAATATTTGTGTGCGATGTATCCTCTCGATGTGCGAGCATATGTAAGCATATAGTAGGTATCTGATTAATTTTATGAATTTTAATAAATCCTCTAACCATTTAATTTGTTGAAGCATTTTGTTATATATCTGTTGTATACATTTATGTAAAGAAATAAACGACACAGGACAACATCATTGCAAATAGAAGAAAAACTTGAACAAACCCTATATCAATCCGTCTTGCCAGCATGGTATAGTAGGCCGAAACCTCTCGACGGAGAGGCTTTTGTCCACCAGTGGACTCGAAAAGCTGCTGACGATGATACATGCATTTGTGACTGATTCATTCGGGATGAGATATTTATTACATGTAATCTATTTGCTATCTCTTAACCCACTAAGGTCTGTTGACTGGATATGGAACGGTGGATATAAACACAATACATTACCTGTGTATTCAGGTCTTTAGTACAAGTCACATAGAGAGAGCCAAGAATCAGGTTTACTAAATTTATAAGTAAATCAATGAGGTGATGAAAACCATCACAAGCAAATTTAAATCGGTAGGTATAAACAATTCAACAAACGAATAAAAGCATTAATCACTCCTCCAATAAAATATCTTTTCCCCATCTCTATAAACCATTGATGCAGGGGTGACAGTTATCGTGGTAACTGTGTAAGCCTTATACTATCACAATGATTGTCATGCCTTTTACGACCCCAAGCAGGGTGTGAAGCAGCGTCTCACAAGGCCGCCATAAGGGGTCGGTCACCATACTGCATTGTCTGCATTTGCGATGAGTATGGTGATCACAACTCTTGGATTCTATTCATGCTTTCCATCAAGCAGAGTAGAGTCACTTTGGCAGGGTTTCAGTATAAAAAAAAAACGAAAGATCTTCAAGGTTAAAGGCTCATTTTCTAGCAGGGAATTGTAAGTCAGAAACTAGTAGTAACTGTGCCCATCTGCTAAAAGATATGTATTGTGTATTGACAGAGACGGTGGGGCGACGGGACCGCACACGCCTGGCGGCGCTCAGCCCCGCCAGCTCTGTGCACTCACCGCGGAGAAGCTCCGAGGACTCCGTCGACGATCTCTTCAGTATGAAAGATCTTAGGGTAAGTTGTTCTACCCTCGTTTACTTTTGTTATCAAATGTCGAAAGCATAGTTAAAAGTACATGTTTTACATGTGTGGAAACCTATCGGAATTATGGGCCAAACACCACCAGTGTTTTCGATTTCTCGTTCATGTTATTCCCCTAACAATGTTTTTCCCCTTAATTTAGAGACAGTACCTATAGACTCACACCACTGTCGCTAAAGAAGTTTACATAAATTTTAGTATACAATAAATTATATGCAGAAAAACAACAAGATGTTTCTTTCGTTACTTTTGAGGTGCAAGCGTGTGGAAGCAACAGCGCCATCTAGCGAAGATACATCGAACTACATTGTATAAACGAAACATATGAATGTAATGAACTACGAAGCAACTACTAATCTCTATCACGATATAGAGATTCGGGTGGCAATTAGCATATATATATTTTTCTTTGTACTGTAATGTGGAAGTCGTCACAATGCGAGTAATCTTATTGAGAAAATATCCACTTTCACGGTATGGCAGATCATAATCAAAGAACTTTTATAGATTTTAATGAGAGTTTAACACTGCTTGACGTATTTATTTGAGTTTCTATTTGAAAATTATTTTGAATATAAATAAGATATCATTATCCTCTTCACTGCCTCGTTGGCCTAGCAGTTAACGTTTACGACTGCCAATCAAGAGGTCTCGGTTTCGATGCCCGGGTCTTTTTTGAATACAAAAAAGTTATTTTGAGTTTTTCTTATTAAAGAAATGCTTAACAACAGCCTGGAGTTCGAAAATAGGGAGTCTTAACCCTCGTAGACACGAGCATGTAAATCGGTCGGTCCTGCGCTTGGTCTCTCTCCGGTCGTGTTAGATAACCGTCCCATCGGCTTATGAGAGAGAGAGGAAACAGAGATTGAGAGAACTCTTGCGTTTGCACACACAATTTTCCGCTCTAGTATCTTCAGCGTAGCTGGCTGCTTTGCGTCGAAAGCGGCCGCCTTGGCCCAAATCAGCTAGGAGTCCTAGCTACCTCATGAATACTGTAAATATTTTATTGATTTTCAACAATTCTGAAAAATTGTGTTAAATGCTGTCTACAATTAAACTCTTCATAAATTTTCTGTAATTTCCAGCACGAGTTGAAAGAAGTAGAAGAAAAATTCCGTAAGGCGATGATTCTGAACGCGCAATTGGACAACGACAAGGCGGCGCTCGGCTACCAGCTGGAGTTGCTTAAGGACAGGATAGAGGAGCTCCACGAGGAATATGCACAGTTACAGGTAACATGCACAGACTTACTTCACTTATCTATTAAATATATATCTATATATAAAGATATGGTTAAATTGTTATTGTTTTGACGGATCTGTTGACCTAGCAGTTAGTGACACTTCATTTGTTTTGGATA
Source organism: Hypercompe scribonia (assembly GCA_949316085.1). NCBI lineage: Eukaryota > Metazoa > Arthropoda > Insecta > Lepidoptera > Erebidae > Hypercompe > Hypercompe scribonia. Next base: position 2,850,455 of record OX438972.1, on the reverse strand, counting down.
TCATAGTACAGGACCTGCCCAGTTTGAGGCCAGGAGACCCTTTTGTGTGATGTCTTAGGTTCATTATCATAGTTATTTGTTTGAGATTAAATGCCTCTTTGGATGTCCTTAGGGTAACATAGATTTTGTGTTTAGAGAATAGTACTATTGATCAGTATGAACGTATCTTATATACTTTCCTGTACTCAACCAAAAGATATGCCAACGTGTATGTCTGAGTGAATAGTTAAAGTTTCGAAGCGTCACAAATAAACATACAAACTCAAGTCTAATTTACAATATTGTATAATATATATATAATAAACGTATGTTCTATGTGCTCGTCAGCGGGAGCACAGGGAGAAGTGTTCGTCCCTGGAGCGCGTCAAGCGCGAGTTCGAGTCGGTGTCGCGCGAGCTGAGCGCGGCGCGTGACGCGATACGCGCGCGGGACTGCGCGGCCGCGGCGGCCGGCTTCGCGTTCGTGGAGGCCGCCGCGCTGGACGCCGCGCGGGACGCCGCGCCCGCCGGCGCCGGCCCGGCCGTCGGCGCCGTGCCGCCGCTCGCGCTCGTCAGCCACCACGCCGAGCAGCTGCTCAACGACGCCGGGGAGGGGACGCTAGGTGAGACGATCGGCTCTCCGTCTTAGTAAAAATCAGTTACAAATTAGGTGTTTGAAATCGTATGGTAACTCACAGTCTGGTCGAAAATATATGTCATTTATTTTCGACCAGACTGTGAATTTATTAGTGTTTTTGAGAAAAGTATTCCGAAGAAAAAAAAAGAAATAACAATCGATTTAGTTCCTATAATCATCAGTACTCTTTAACCATTTTGTTCAAAGACTATATATGATTTAAAAAAAAAATATTAATTTAAAAATTATACTCTACAATATATATTTTGCACATTACAGATGTACGGTTGCAGAATTTGTTAAGTTCTAAACAGTCACTGGAGTCGGAAGTTCGCAAGCTGAAGTTGCAGTTGAACGAGGAGCGTGCCGCCAGACAGAACGGTGTCGCGAATCATCACGACCAGGAGTATGAAAACGAGCGTAAGTAGCGTATTAATGTTTCTCAAAAATGCAACATAAGGAATAGCAATATTTTTATTTTGCTACTGAATTTAATTTTGTGAGTTTAAGAGACAATTTTTTTTTTTATGAACGGTCGTCGTTTTAACCATAAGTTTAAAAAAATAATTAAAAATGGAATACCGCCTCAGTCCTTTAACAAAGGTTTAGAAATTGCGATATGTCAAAGCGGTTTCTATCAGCGTTTTCGTACGGTTGCAGTGGAGGCGGCGCGCAAGGGCCAGTCGGAGGCGAAGGGCCGCGCCGCGCGCGCCGAGGCCGAGGCGGCGCTGCACGCGGCGCACGTGGCGCGCCTCGAGGCGCAGCTCGCCCGCCTGCGCGCGCGCCAGGACCACCAGGACGAGCACGAGGAGCAGCTCAAGCAGGAGCGCCGCAAGCTGCAGCGAGAGGTACCCGCCCCGCGCTTCTACCCACTGCCACGTCTATACGAGCGCCCGTACCGTACCTACACCCACACCCATACCGTATCTATACCCACACCCGTACCGTACCTACACCCACGCCCATACCATACCTATACTCGCACCCATACCGTACCTATACCCACACCCGTACCGTACCTACACCCACGCCCATACCATACCTATACTCGCACGCATACCGTACCTATACCCACACCCATACATTACCTACACCTATACCCACACCCATACATTACCTACACCTACACCCACACCCATGCATTACCTACACCTCCACCCACACCCATACCGTATTTATACAGACACCCGTACCGTACCTACAGCCACGCCCATACCGTACCTATACCCAAGCAAGCCCATATTGTACCTATACCCATACCGTACCTATACGCACACCCATACCGTACCTACACCCACACCATTACCATACCTTAACCACTTCCATATCCACACTCTACCCATACTCATATGTACACTACAACATCACCTACACTCACGCATAGATGAGTGCGCCCATATTATATCCTACAAATAATACAGGAAATTAATTCGAGGTCATCAGAACTTACAAATATATCCTCCTTAATTTACAGGCAACAATTTAATTTTCAGGATGTCGTTGACTTCTGGGCCGTTATCAATAATGGCGACAGTTAACGGTACAGTTCACTATCTAACCCACGCTGTGTGCGACCCCTCCACATAATAAGCATAATATGTGTTTACCGTCTTATACGAGACCTCAAACCTATGCTTGGACATATTTACAATTATTGTCCTAAATACAAAATTGCTAACGTTAAACTGAACGATACCGTAATTTAAGAATATTTCAATGCTAAGATGTTTCTAACAATCTACCCTGTGGTTATAATGTCACCATTGTACCACCAATCTCATGCTAATATATCTCTAGTAAATAATAGTAAAAATTAATTGAAACTGAATTAACTCGTGTTTCGTTGAGTGCGAGATCGGAGGCCCATTGATGCAGGGATGACAGTTATCGTGGTGTGTGAGCTTTACACCGCCACGATGACTGTCATGCCTTATACGTCCCCAAGCGGGGCGTTAAGAAGCAACTCACTCATATCTATTGTCTGCATTCACAATGAGTATGGTGACCACAGCTCTTGGATGCTTTCCATCAAACAGAGTAGAGTCACTGTGGCAGGCTCTTTATAAAAAAAAAAAAATTAGCTCCACACTAAAGTGACCATAAGCTGAGCTTTGAAGGTTTTATTTACGCGAGGTATCACAAATAATTATTGTGTGTGCTATTTATTAACGAGACAATGTTGTACCGTAAGTTACAATGCAGTTTAATAATAACATTGACAGTTATATATGGACCGCATGTAATTGATGATAAAGGAAATATACTCTTTGTAAGGTGGTACAAGGTAACTACGTAAAGCGCTAAACGTACCTTGGCACATCATATATTTGTACGTATTAAATGGGTTGTTTTATTCAAAAATATCTTTGTAACGATTTTTCTATTGCCAATTTGAAATAGCTAAACGCATCAATGTTTTGTTAATTTTAATGTAAGGCAAATTAAAAGCTCGATCACTATATGATGATGTAGGGATGATAGTTATCGTGGTAACTGTGTAAGCCTTACACTGTCACGATGACGTTCATGCCTTTTACGTCCCCAAGCGGGGTGTGAAAAAGCATCTCACAAGGCCGCCATAGTGTGGGTCACCATACCGCGTTGTCTGCATTTGCAATGAGTATGGTGACCACAACTCTTGGATTCTATTCATGCTCCATCAGGCAGAGTAGAGTCACTTTGGCAGGGTTTTAATATAGAAAAAAAATATAGTGAAACTCACGAGCCCTTTAGTGGCGATAGTAATGTTATAGCAGTGGACTGCGATAGGCTGATGAGGAACAAAATTTTATAAGGTGCTCGCCGTTCTGCCAGTTTTCATGAGCATACCTTCTGGGACATACGTTAAGCTGAGCTTGAAGACCCGATGATGAAAGAAATGTGTGGTTTTACCCAGTTCGAATTTGACACATAGTGTTACTGTATAGCTCAGTTCGTCCTCTCATAGCAGTTACCGTAAAACATATATATCATAATTCAGAAACTACATACTAAACTAATTAAACAGGAATTTAATAACGCTAAAAGTGACTGAAACTAATTCAAAGAAAATACATTTTGTTTTAAAAACAAATCCTATGAAATCTAATCTTGTTTGCAGTATGATGTAATAATATATTACCAATATAAATATACGCATGTTTATGTGAATATCTAGCACGCTCGACCCTCTTTCGTCAAACTATGTACAGTGGCTCAAACTTATTGACGTAGTAGCTAAAATCGAAAATATAAAAAAAATTAAATGACTTGTGCTCACATATACCTATATCTAATAATAATTAATTATATTTTTCTTATATATTATTGTAAATATTTTTTTGCTATTTGTACTTTGCAATGATTTTTAATAATTTTAATCCTTGGCCTACGAATTTTTACAGTAATGAAGTAGTAAAAAAAAGACTTATCTATGACTCTTCTAAAACTGTCTGATATGTAAAAACTAACTTATAAAAAATATAATTTTTACTGTTTATTGCTTTACATGTGTATCAAGTACGTAAAAAATAACAACTACGATGTCTTTAGTAAGAATTTTTTTTTAAATTAATTTAAAAAAAAATGTTAGAACTACAAGGTAAAATGTAAGTTCTTGAAGACAAAATTAAAAAAAAAAAACAAAATTTCTATGGGTTAATATGGGAGTAGTTCAATAGGATATTATATTTTTAATTGTTTAAACTTGTAATTTCGCCATGATTCGTTTTATTAATATTCTTATTGACTGGTTTTCTTTCTGTAGTTATTTTAAAAATATTTTTTAATCTGACAAAACTCAAAATTTAAATCAAATCTTGTTTAAGAAATATGAATCTTAAAGGAGGTTGCTTATAATTGTAAATATTCCTTTTTTGTTGCATGAAGACTTAAAACAAATGTTAACAGTACTATTTTTTTAACCTCCAGGCCCGTGAAGCATTAAACCGAGTGGAAGAACTGGAGACTGAGAACAGCCACCTGACGAAACGACTGGACAAACTCAAGAACGCAAAGTCAGCACTCCTCAAGGACCTGTGACAATAACAGTATACAATGCTTGTTTACTACGCAACAATGCATAGTAACGGATCCAGCCCGCCATGTATTACGCGTTAACGCGAACGAACATAGATGTATGAGAATATAGGCCTTTTTTGTCATAGTGTAGCCAAATAATAGGATGTATACTAACAAAAGTAAAATTTTCGTTATATTACAACTTTATATCTTTTACACAAATATTCTAATCTACCACGTTTTTTGACGTTTTAATGGGCAACACTAGAACTAATGCTTTTTTAAATTTAGAACCGCTTACTGTTATTCACATTGAAGACCATTTTTAAATATGATATAAAAACTTTGTTAGTATAGTTTCTAATTACAAAGCGGAATAGACTACCTTTTTTATTAATAGGAGATCTATATATGACCTCGGACACTTTACTAATATGAATTAATTACAAGCATGTGCAATATAAAAAACATGATTAAAACTGCAATGGTAGAAAATTGTAGCAATAATGTGTCGTGGTAGAAAATATGTGCTTGTCAAAAGGCCTATAGAAGTGCTTCCAATACGTATTGTAAAAACGTCACGGAATAAAAATTTGGAACGCATTCATTCGCATTCTAGAATGAATTTGGTAAATATCCACAAACGACGTTCGATAGAATTTATATATTATATAAAGTGATGTACTGAGTGTAATATTTAACATTAATTTCTTGACATAATAACATTTTTTTTTATTGTTGTAACAACTGGCATTTTATTTCGATTTGCATTATGTTGATCATAAAAATATTGTAATCACATTCGCTATCTGTACGGACATATTTGTATAAAGCGTGTAAAGCATATAGTTAGAAAATATTAAATTCCTTTAAAGTAGAGACTAATTCACAAATTGAGACGATTGTCTTTGATACTGGTGGAATAGAGAGGCGTGTAACAAGGATTTAATCTTAAATGTGGAGGTTGTGGTATGACATAGTGACAGGTATATATTGTTTTTGGTTTGTTTTTTTTTTTTTAAGAAACCATAAATTAATTTATTTCAATTGAAGTGACAGGAATGAATACTGCCATAGTTATCACAGGATATAAATGTTTTTCTTGATAATAATTTTCTATTTTTTTTTGTTTATTTGCATCAAGTTTGAAAATAAATTATTGTGAGGACTGAGTATTTTGACTACTTTGTCTTTTATTTTAAACACAAGCCAATATAGACAAGATTTTCTGTTCATTATTTATAAATTTTGTATTTTAATCTAAACTGATGGTTATTCACAACTTTAATTGTTATCGCCTCGCTTCTTGATCCACATCAGTCTGAGTAACTCTTGGTCCTATCATTAGAGTTGAGAAATATAACATTAGAACCATATCAAAGTAATTTATATACAATTATTTTTGTGAATTACGCTCTACGTTAGTTTTAATAGCAGTGGCATTTTGTTGAAATGAAAGAATAGAAATTATTGAAACAAGTTTATCAAATATTAGCTGTTTAATATTATTTAATTGTATGAGTAGTCTCATCACGTAACCATAGTCAATTCATGCTAGGAAAATAGTGACGCAACGATCTATCGGCCATCTGACCAATCAGGTTCCAAGAAATTTCGTTTCGTACACATCCTTTTTGGTCAGGATATGAAGATCGATGGTTCACTTTTTTTAATCGCAAATAGACTATATCGTAGAGATTTTCTCAAGAAATAGTTTTGTTACCCGACTTTAAATTGAGGAAATGCAAAATTGTAGATTTTCTTCTTGTAAGCAAAAGTTAATTCGTGTCAATTGCTTACATGATTACGGTAACTCTATTAAGGTCTCCAGTAAGGGATTGCTTAGTGCCATTTTCTGTAAATAAACCTAAAATATTCACATACTGTCGTCGTACATACAAATTGATGGGGCAAAACACTAAAAAAATATATCTACAACCAATCACTGTTGTATAACCAATATAACTTGTAAATTTTTTTAATATCCAATGTAAATTATGATAATAATGTGTATAATTAATGTTTTGTTTAATTTTAATAAAATAATTATTTATTTTAACTATTTTTTTGTATAGGTACCGCTTAAGACTTTTACATTTAGCTTGCCGATTTTTGCTTTTGTTACTAACTACATTGAAAGGATCGAGTTACTTGCCATTGGTATCACAAATTCTGATAGTTAAGTGTAGCGAGATGCAACTTTATTTTTTAATTGAAATTTCACGTTGGAAACTGGACCGTTTAATTGGGTCCTCGCCTGTGGAGTACAGGGGCGCGGAGGTACGAAGAGATTATTTAATTTGTTTACTAAAGCGACTGCCTCGGTGACATGATGGCAGCGTAAGCGATTGCTGTGGATGAGGTCTCGGCTTCGATTTTTAAGTCGGACCAAATATTTGTATGAACTGCAAATATTTATTTTAGAGTTTGCGTGTTTTCTATGTATAATACGTATGTATTTATAACAATCGTCTGGTATCCATAGGTACAAACTTTGCTTAGTTGGGGACTAGATGGCGTTGTGTGTCAGTTATCCGAAATATTATATATCTATATTGACCTCGATGGAGCAGTGGTAGTGTGTGCAACAGCTGTGCTGAGGCCTTGGCTTCGCTTCCAAATGTTTATATGATCGATATTTGTTTCGGATTTGGGGTGTTTATATATATTTAAAAAAAAAACGGTCAATCTAGCTGTCATAGTACAAGTTTGAAACTAGATGGCGTTGTCTGTTAATTGTCTGAAAATATTGTGCTTATATTACGAGCAACCCCTACCCTCCCGTATCCGCAGGCAGGACTTCATTAATCGTTATATCTATACCCGACCAAGACAAGTATCAAAATTGGTCTTAGTCTGATTACTTGACGGTAGACGACATAAATATTCTTGATGCTTTTATTTCTAGTTTAATATTGCTCAAAATTGTATCCCATGTATGTTGTGATAGTCGATTGAGAACGTAAACGTCCAATAGGCTTAGAGAGTGCGGCGGTGGGTCCTCGTGAGACGCATCGTCAGAGTATATAAAGTGTAGAGTGTAGTATTTATATATAAAGTTTCTGATGCTGAAATATGTATAATATGTATTTCTATTTTGCTGGATGGCGGACCTGAATAAGTTTTGGCTTCTGGCTTTAAAATAAAAAGAAATAAAAGAGATATAGAAGTACCCGATAGGTCTAAACCGGCATAGAATAGAAAAGAATGCATAATTTGTATGTATTTGTACACCTACTTTATCTATTATCCAGGACCACATAGTCCAACCTAAACTGAGTTTAGATCTAGATATTGATGTCTAGTATATCCCAAATTGTGATTTTAAATTGCCAAATTACAGTAGCTATCAGCACTGTCTTGCAATCGACTAAACACATATTTTTTTGATTCAGGCAGGAAAGGCAGAGTCCTTTGAGTGTATAAACTTAATAAAAAAAATATAAAATTTGATAAATCGTTCCTAATATAAAATTCTAAAATTACTATCAAATTAGAATCGACATCTGTTATTACGTAACAAAATAAACACTCTGCACTCTATATTCTCTATGGACTGATCATTGTATTTTATATATTTTGAGGTTTTATTCACGACTAGAAAGTTACCATGCTTAACTGATATCATTGTAAATTATTTTTTATCTTATTATTGTGGCATTCTTTTATAACTTATGTGAATATTAAGATATTAGATCTCGGAGTTGATTATAATTGCCGTTGTAAACCGTGAGCACTGTTTCACTTAACTATTTATCCGAACCAAACTCATGATAAAATGCTCATTGATTACAAAAATATAGAGAACTAAATTAATATGAATTACTTACATACTAATCAAAAGGTAATTATAAATAAATCCAAGTTTCCAACACAAGTTCAACCTCTTTGGAAACCAATTAAATAAAAAAATGAGGTCAACAAATAAAAAAAAAAACACATTAACCTATAGTTACCCTGCGTATGCTATTATGCGTCTAATCTCAACGCGTTAGTGTTTATTTTGCCATACAACTGTTTGTACTAGATGTGATTGGTTTTTTTTTTTTATTGTAAACAGCGCTCACGATTCATAACGGTTAATAAAATAGTGAAGGAAATGTATTGTATCTCGTGTACAGGAGTTAATCGGAAGTTTCGCTTTTATATAGTTGTTAGTGATGCTCACTTAACGTACAGTGCCATGGCGCACCAAAATGTATTAGTAATACGAGAAAACGATGTATTGTAGTTATGAATAGTTATCGACACGCGGGGAGCGGTTGTGGCGCGCTGGTATTTTTAACATGTTCGTCTTGTGGGTACAACTTGTTGAAACTTGTTTATAATCATTATAAATTATCCATTTTTTAATGAGACTTGAGGTTTGTCTATGACTGCCTTTTTTTCATACGTAATAAGGTTTTTGTGGTCTGGTGACTTGAATGTGTAAATTATATGATAGACCTTGTGGTCTAGTGCTTAGTGAGCTAAACGCTAGCCAGAGGTCGTGGGTTCAATTCCCACCCAGGACAAATTTTTGTGTGATGAAAACGATCATTTGTTGTATATGTTAATCATGTTGTTGTGTACACATTTAGAAATATATATGTTTATCAGCAGTCTGCTTATCATAGGTCAGGCTTTGCCTAGTTTGAGGTCAGACGGCAGCTTCAAATAAAATCTGTTTTGAGGAACTCTTTCGTTTTTTGTCACCGAGTGCTGTGGTTACCTACACACTTCCTTCAGTTCTGGGAAGAGAGGACTCAAAGGGCAGCGACGCTCTTGCTGCTATTATGTTACAGGTGACCGTGGGCTGCTGGTAATCACTAACCATCAAGTGTCTCTCCTACTCGTAAATAAGTAACAAAGACGAGTATGTTAAATTTGTCCATTTTGTCTAAAATATTTGCCCATTTAATGTAAACCGCGTGCGTAACATGTGTATGTATATCTGTAGATTTTGTAATGCGATGTTCAGCGTTAGGGACTAGTGTGAGCTTATTTCACATCTACTCGTTACCGACGGTGAGTAACACCGAACGCAGCCATCGTGACGATCGTGATGTGAAATAAACTCACACTAGGCAATAGGCCGTTTTAATATAAACGTTTATATTTTTCTTTTTATAATTTGGCATGGCTTCCTTAGTAAGTTAACAGCGAAGTTTCAATGCGATGACACCACCGATTTTTAAACACAGATCGCAGTTAACTATAAAAAAAATCTATTTATTTGTGATAAATGATTCAACATTGAATATGTAATATTGTCAGAATATGGATAACAACCAACAAAATTATTATGCAAAGACGAATCGCAATGCAAGATAATATTTAATTTTGTACCAATACGTTTTGTAGTGAGCAAACGATGATTGCAGAACCTTTTTACTCTGTGGTGTTAAAAGGCTGTACCTTATCCACTAGTTCATACACTGCATCTATTTCTGTTGTCACGAAATAATAAGATTAAAATCTGAAGTAATTTTTTTTTAATAACATTCAATATACTCATTTTAAAATCAATTTTTGACTCTGGCAACTTTGATCCGATCCAATTGCTAAGCCCGAAAATGTGGACTTGACTCTCTCAAAGAACAAAAAAATGTGTGCTTGTACTAGCGTACACTCGTAAGAAGTGAAACTTCTTTATGACGTTATTTTTCAAAAAAATAATTTAAACCCGTCCGAAGTCGATGCAATCGCCACCTGGATTTCAAAAATGTAACTACTCAAAACGGGCCGCAAAATACATTGGAGACATTTACCAATCCCTACTCCGCTGGAGAAAGTATACTTCGAATCACGCGTGGTAGGGATAAGAAAAAGATGGCGCGTAACGAAAAAATGTGACGCGTAACGAAAAAATGTTACACTAAATTTTTTTCCAACCCCGATAAAGAAGTTTCACTTCAATAATTGTATGATGGAAATGATTATTTGGATGTAAATAATGTGTTTCGAAATATTTTAGTTTGTTTAGCACAACCTCTAGCTTGCTTGGAATCAGACGGTCCTGTGTGAGATGTTTGAAGTCCAACTCTAATGATAAATATTCTTGCACTGCGTGTCGTCTTTGATGACATATTACATTAATTGTAGTGCAGTTCACTCTCGACGCGGTGACGAGTAAACTGTCCAGAGACCTAGTGTGAGTTTGTTGGCATTAACTAGTTGAGACGGCGAACGCTTTTACGTTGTGATTGGTTGAGATTTTAGCGCGCACGAAAACATTCGCGACATTCGAATAGATTGCAAATAAACTCACACTAGGCCCTCAGAACCCTTCCTTGGCGTGTCGGCCCGGTGTCGTATACTCGTAATAATTTAAATTTGTAAGTAGGAAGGTTATATTTTAAGTTCGATGTATGTATGTATTTTGGTGCTGCATTACTAATTTATTTTGTTTTCAATTTAACTGAATGACCAACTTTCTTTTTATATGAAGCGAAAACGGACTTAATATTGTGTAAATTTGAATATTTTGAATAAATTTCGCTCTCAAGGTACTTGTTTTATTTTTTCCAATTTTACCCTCGACGGATATTAAAAAGAAAACAATGACATAAAATTCAGTTTAATTATTTGGTGTTAATCAAACAGTTAAATGCCGTCCACTCGTTCTTTTGCTATTAAACACTGACTGCTTCGGTGGTGCAATGATAGTGTATGCGACTGCTGTGCTTGAGGTCTCGGGTTCGATTTCCGGGTCGGGTCAAATGTTTGTATTACTATTTGGCCATTAATTTTTGTTTCGGAGTGTATGTATTAAACATACATACGTAAAGTCACACCTATTTTCAAGAGGAGTAGGCAGAGACAATTGATCTCCACTTACTACGGCCCTGACACCTTCTGCTTCTTCCACACTCCTCAATCGCTGCATACATGCTCGTGTTTTTCACGTGTCCCTTTTTCAGAATTTGGTCAGTAAATATTCACTGTGGACGACCTCTTCTGACACTTCTACATACATTCACTCTATTAATTTCTTTCATGAGTCTTTTATCATACATCCTCTCTATGTGGCCAAACCATTGAAACATGCCCTTTCAATTTCAATTTCAATTTTTATCACTACCTCTTTCAGTCTACGACGTTCTCTAAACACTACATTCCTGACTCTCACTAACATTCACACCACACATACTTCTTAAGGAACGCATCTCTACAGCATTAATTCTACCTTCATGCCTCTTCTGCCATACCCAAGATTCGCTATCAGACAGCCCTTAGTTTGTGTGCGCCATTGTGCACAGCTAAACACGCCTTTTTAGACGTATTTTTGTTGGCAACAAAGGAGTGCAGACAACCACTTAGTTAATTTCCCGCTTTGTCTCGCCTTTCTGTATCATTTTCATGTTGCATTTGACTGCCTCGATGGCGTAGCGGTAGTGAATGCGACTGCTGTGCTTGAGGTCTCGGGTTCGATTCCCGGTTCAGACCAAATGTTTGTATGATCTGCAAATATTTGTTTCGAAGTTTGGGTGTTTCCTATGTATAATATGTGTGTATTTACCAAAAAAAAGTATATAATTATTCTATCAGTCGGTCTTGTTATCATAGTACAAGCTCTGCTTAGTTTGAAACTAGATAGCGTTGTGTGTTAAAAATGTCCGAAATATTTATTTATGTAATCCATGCTTTGTAAACTTAGATCCTAAATAAATAAATCGATGTTAGTGTTTACTAGTACCGGAAAAAAAATATATTTACATGTCCATTTGTTATACATTATGTTTTTATATTATTTATGAAGTTGACAGCCTGAGGAGTTAAGAAAAACTGAATTAAACTAAAATCAATTTTTAATAACTAGAAAATTACAAATTAAATTCTTATGTCTAAGTTCGGACGATACTATTACCGAAGTGTGTAGAAATTATACATATTTTATAAACCTAAAGATGCGTGGCCACATGTCCTACGTCAGCGATTGACGCGAAATGAGGTGATCGCGGCGACACGAAGCGACGACTCAGCAAGCATCGCTGCTTGGCTGGTACGGTGTAGGCAGGACACGTAATATTTTGTAATAAGTATATTTGTAATGTTTGCGTGTATGTATTAAAAATAAACAGTTAACAGAGCATTTATATTTTCACAAAGAACAAAAACCGAGAAAGTTTTTGTTCCTACTTTATTAGATTTTCTTTTTCTCGATTTTTTGATTGACCGTAATGATCGTAAATTTTGCAGGTTCTTCGTAATCGTTAATGCTAAAAAACTTAATTAAATATCCGTACTAATATTATAAATTTGAAAATAACTCTGTCTGTCTATTACGCTTTCGCGGTTAAACCGCTGCATCGATTTCAATGAAATTTGGCACGGAGATACTTTAATTATTCAGGCGAGATATTGTAGTAGTAAAAGTATTTTCATAAATTGTACGTGTCTTTTAGCACTCTTAATATGTATCAAGTAATAAATAAATAATTAAAATCGTGGAGCTTTGACACCAAAATATTATTTCAATGCATTTTCTGTGGTATTTACAGAAATATATCAAAATGTAAATTACATTAAATCAATTCGGCCATTTTCATAAAACTTTATAATAGATCTTAGTGCTTTATTGCTTTAAATAATTAGAATCATTTGCCGCCGTACTTTATCTATTTCCTTGTAATAATTAATTAATCCTATTCTGTTTAAATAGTCATATCCTATCCAGTAAAACGGCCTTATGATTATTAAAGCTTTTTTTTGACAGTTAGGTATTTGATACGAAACATGGCTGAATCGACGAAGTATCTATTTAGATTTTGCTTTTCTTCTATTAAAGACAGACAAGCGATTGCCCACATACCTTTTAAAGAGGTTTTTAGCAATGATTATATGTAACCATCGAAGCTCAAACATCATCTAAGGTGTCAACCTGACATAATAGGTAAAAATTTGGCATATTTTCAAGCGTTGGAGGAAAAATGTGAAAAGAGACCTACCGTGCACAGCATGTTCGCTCTAACGTCTGAAAGTAACGATGATGGTTGTAAGATATAATATTTTATTGTAGTGAAATCTGGAAAACAGCACACCAGTTTACCAGTTCTTGAAGAGGTTCTTTTATTTCTTATTACATAAAAATTACATGTCTGTACATGTAATTACTATGTAATACGATAACAATCATATTTAATAGTTCCATGTTTCAATAAAGGGCGATTGGACAAGGACAGGAAGGACATTGCCAACGGGCGATAAGGCCGCCACTTGTACTTCTTTAGCTTTATCTTTGCATTTTTTGTCGAGTTTCGGGAATATGGTAGAAATGTCGCAACAAGCAGCCACCAGAACCAGCTAAATGACGAAAATAGTCTATGAAAAATGTCTGGGAACCTCTGATTTAATCTTTAAATAGAATCATAAATTTCGTATTTAAGGAGAATGACAAATCCTTTACTGCTAGCTAGACTGCCTCGGTGGCGCAGTGGTACCGTATGCGACTGCTATGCTTGAGGTCTCGGGTTAGATTCCCGGGTCGAACCAAATGTTTTCATGATCGACAAATATTTGTTTCGGAATTTGGGTGTTTTCTATGTGTAACATGTATGTATGTATATACAAAAAATAAGTATTTATTTATTTAAATTAGTTATCTAGTAGCCATAGTACAAGCTCTGCTTAGTTTAGGACTAGATGGCGTTGTGTGTAGACAATGCAGTGTGGTAACCCACACTATGGTGGTCTAGTGAGATGCTTTTTCACGCCCCGTTTGGGGACAGACATCGTGGCGGTGTAAGGCTCACACAATTATCACGATAACTATCACCCCTGCATCAATGGGCCTCCGGTCTCGCACTCACCACACTTTTTTTTAATATGTAATGGATAGTCATGAGTTTGTACCGATTACAAAGTGAATCATAACTATTTTCATTCTGTTGAAATGAATTTAAATTCTTCTCAAAGAAAATTTAAACAAATCCTATACCAAAAGCATCTGACCAGTATAGTAGGCAGGAAATTCCCTCTAAAGAGCAACCTATATATTGCTGTGGTCTGTCAAAGGACGGTAATGAACCTCTCTTATACGCTTGAAATCCAAAAATGTTTGTTCATGCCTCAATAATCATGCATGTTGAATTATTAACTATTTAAAAATAAAACAACCCAACAACGTTCTATCAAATTTATTACGTCTATGAGAATGGTAGTTCTTAATCTTAATTTAAAATAAAATGCAAGATGAATATTTACAATGAATCTTGGTTTCCAGAACACGAAAGATACCTAACAAAATGGTAAAACAAAATATTAATTACTGTATCATATTACTATTACTTATTTTCTTAGGAGTCAAGCCCAAAGAGATGACGAAATAGAAGAGTTAGTTAAAGATATAGAATAAATTGGAATACCTCTACATAAGGGTCTGTTTACATTGGTGTGACATCACAAAACTATAAGAATGTTATATTACTGGCAAAAGTTAAAGTTTTCTATAAACACTACTGAATGTAGCACTAAGTAACATCATAACACAAAAAGAACATTAACTAAACCAAAATTAACTCAAACATGGTGCCTAAACAAATGATTTTTTTAGAAAGTTGTTTAACCAACTGACGGATATGAGTTTTCAATCTCAATGTTCTGATCACTCTCTGCTACTACAGAATAAGATTACATTGTGTATTAGATGTGTACAGAATCAATATTCTTGAAAAATCAATAAAAAAATTTTTGCAGTTTTACATAGCGGGTGAGGAGGGCTGGGGTGCAGTGATCTCTTTCTGCAAAAGAGAAGATTGCTGAACGGGAATAGGAGAGACCCACGAGAAGATGTCGAGCGACGGGACCGCGAGCTGCCAGAGAGTGGCGATCTCTGGTGGCGATTAATTACTGCGGTAGGGGATCGGATGATGGCCTAAAATAACTTTCGAACCTCCACGCCAGAACTGAAAAGAAGCATTCTGCAAGTATTTCTCCCGGTATAGGGCCTGTTAAAGCATGACGACGATTTGGGAAGGATCTGAAATCGTGTGGTCTGGGCCCTCCCGGAGTAGGATGATAGAGGTCGACCGTTGGGGTGGTTTTTAGAGGGAACACCACATACTTCGCAAGGAGCAGGAGATCCGAAGGGATTTGTTACTCTATCAACAACAAAAAAAAAGGCGCAATACACTGCACACTAAACTGCTCATAATGGTAACGATGGATATAAAAATTCTCACACATCCTAAACAAATTCAATATTATGTTATTACTTCCTATTTGCCATAGATAATATAAACAGACCCTTTTCACTTTACTCTAAGCCCGCCTACAAATGACCTTCAATCACACAAATAAATATAAAACAAACTATTTATATACAATTTTGCTACTTCTAATAAATAAGGAGACACATATTAAAAGGATATATGCATTAGTTTACTTTTATTCTATTACCAAAATAACTTTATTCAGAAATAAAACTGATTTTGGTTCTTTAAAACTAACAAGTACCCTCTTATAAAACTACCCTTATATTTTAAAGAGAATGAATTGAACCCAGGCTAAGTGGTCATTATTTCAATGTTATAAAAAATATTATAAGATATTTTTGGTCATAAATGTGCTTGTAAACTCTATGATTCAGTCTCTTTGGGCTCGATAGTTTCACCTTAAGACTATGGTATCACCTAAGGTATGGGGTGCTGGCTGGGTGTGAGACCTCCATGCTCGGGGCTGTGTTTTTGTTTTTTTCTTTTCTTCTCTTTTTTCCGTTTTTTACGTTCCTTGTCGTCGTCGTGACGCTTTTGCTTTTTGTGTTTCTTCTCGTATGTGTCTGGGTTTGATGAATCTGTGGATTTTACAATGTCTTGTAGCAAATGATATAATTGTTACTTTACATCTATGGCTATTTATTATATTATATTGCTTTAATCCTATTGATGTTTCGCTAGACTGATGGCTACTCTAAAAATCACGGGACAGTCTTACGACTAAACAAACCTAGCCATTCTGAACTACTGTGTTACCAATCTCAGTTCCCAATTTGATGATAGCAGTAATCCTTCTCTCGTCATCTTGATTTTCTTACCCAAATTTATCTTTTCCGTTTGTCTCATCAGAGAATGATTATGCTTTCTAAGGAGGCAAGCAGAGCTAGAGCTTCCTAAGCCTCAGGGAAATGGTCATTCATAAGAGATCAGCTATTAAACATTGTACTGAGACCTGTACAACTGTAGAGATAATGGTGTCTAAGATTATTTTATTTAAGTATAAGTAGTTAATTTTCTACCTAATAATATCCTACACCCACCTAAAGCTTAGTAATTGTCCATATGTGAGGACTTAGGTAGAGGAGCCACGCTGATTCCAGCACAAGTAGGCCGGCTCGACCGGGGCAGTACTACCCTCCCACAGAAGACCAACCTAAAGCGCCAGCATCTGTGTCGTCGTGTTTCGTTGGTGAGTGTGAGACGGGTGGCCCATTGATGCAGGGGTGACAGTTATCGTGATAACTGTGCAAGCCTTACACTGTCACGATGACTGTCATGCCTTTTACGTTCCCAAAAAGCATCCCACAAGGCTGTCATAGTGTAGGTCACCATACTGCATTGTCTGTATTTGCAATGAGTATGGTGACCACAACTCTTGGATTCTATTCATGCCTTCCATCAGGCAGAGTAGAGTCACTTTGGTAGGCTCTTAATATAGAAAAAAAAACTTAAGAGAAAAAAAACCACAAAGAAAATGCTCTTTGTTAAACCACTTTTGAGTTAAAATATTGAATTTTTGTGTGTGACAGACTGGTACAAGAACCTGTTTGTATGCCCTACATAGTCTACTCTAGTCAAGTTTTGCTCACTGAATGTGCATAGCTATAATAACTTACTTGTGTTGTGTACAATACATGTATAATGTGAATCAGAGTGTAGAATGTCTTACTTTATTGTTAATCTTAAAACATTACACAATAACTGATTTGAGAAAACTTTAGATACCCCTAACGGATCTTATCAAACCAAAGCCTGTCAAATACTGAGTTTGAAGTAACTTAATATATATAATTCTGTTAAGGAACTTATGTTAGGATATATATATATATGGATTGCAATGTCTCTTAGATTATCTGTAAGCATAGCAGTTTGACTGTATATGGACAAAAGTACTTTCGCCTAGTTTGTGTGATGTACAACAAATTAAGCAAATACATAATCACTCATTTCTATTTAAAAGGTCAGTCATTAATAAAATCTATAAGGTTTTTTAAACTAATTTCTTAGGTGACCAGTGCCTTAACTATTTTACCTGCTAGAACCTATAAAACAAATAAATACAATACAATAAAAAACTGAACAGTTACCTTGTAATGGAGTTTCTTGTCCAGGGGGTACTCCATCCTTGTGCTTATTATGCTTCTTATGTTTGGTCTTGTGTCTCTTTGGTGGTGTTGCACTAACATAACGGTATTGTTCAGGCAGTGGTCCCGGATGCAGTCTGAATCCAGCCAACTGTGCACTTGTGAGCGGCAATAGCTCCTTACCACCTATAGGTCTCTTAGCTATCACTGATCCTAAAGTGCTATTATCTTCTTGACCAGGTCCATCGAGGATGCCAGGTAAATTGGGTAGAAATGACGACAGCGATTCCTTTAGTTTCTTACCATTAAATTTACTGTAGGAATGCTCAAGACCATAATAGGCCATTAAATTAGTCGCCCCTGTAGTCTCACATTCTCCTGAGGAAAAAAATAAGATTTCTAGCATCTGAAGGAGATTAAATTAAACATGTAAATAAATTATTTGTAACATCCTACAAAAATGACTACGACCGTACCTGGAGGTTCTTTCATCAAATAAAATGGTCCACTGTGCACTATCGACGGATTCTTGCCCAAGGAGATGGTAGTTTTGAGTGTTCCGGAGGAATCCTGACGAGAAACCACTGGCGATCTCCCACCTCTTGGTGAAGATTTCGGTGAATACGGTTCTACCTTCCTAAACTGATCAGACATCATCTTGAATCTGCATTGTCTACATAACAAACGCAAAAAAATAAAATCTTTATAAAGAAAATGATAAAAACTGTACACCCTCACTCACTTCACGAAGAGCTTTTGACAAATTTGCAAAAAATATGAGGTTGTAAAAGAAGCTACTATTCAACCTTTTAGTCGATATTGTAAAAATCGATTTAAACGTACTAATTTGTTTTTTAATTTAGAGTAAGCCAAGAAAGCTTCTAGTCGGGCTTTTGTATAATATAAAGTAAAAAAATTGATTTATTTAGTTACGTAACTACATGTCAAAAATTTATATTATCATTTTATTATATTTTAGTCACATCAATAGTACATTTGTTTATAACTTTATAAATTTTTTACCCGACTATAGTGAAGTCAAAAGGAACGGTAATAGTTTTGATAGTTTATGTATTTTTTTATTGTATATTCGCTGTGACATTAAACTACTGAACCAATTTTAACGAACGAAAGCGGTTTCAATAGATTCCTAATAATGGTGCGGGTGAATTTTTTACATAGTCGGGCTACAGTTTCGTACCCTTTGAGGGCGCGGGCGTAAATTCACGCCCGCTGGTCGCAACGGAATTTTTGTGAGGCGAGTGAGGTGCCTCAAACAATATCTTTTTTTCATACCTTTGTGGATTGTTTTTGCAAAAGCTGTTTAAACTAAAGAGTCCCGTGTCAAGTACAGCTCGCACGTTAAAGAAATTGTCCGCCGGCATAAGTGATTAACGGCATTTTGGGGCCCGGCGTCAATGGGTTACCTACCTACGTTTTATCCTGGTTATAAATGTGTAATTATGTACTTCAGAGGATAGAGATAAGGATATCCTTGGCTGCGGTCCGAATGATGCTCATAGCACTTACGACGCTTAAACTGCTAACGTGTGGTCCGATTTAGTAAGCGCGTCAACGTCTGTTAGCAGTATTAATAATTCGGACCACTTGTGAGTGTGCTTACGAATTCAAAAAGTTGAACATAACTTAACAGAGCATTTTTTGACATAACATGAGTGGAGTATATGGTGTAGCCGATGAAGATGGTAAAATGCTTGTACTTCAAGCATTTTCCGCAACCATAGATTCATAGATTCAAATATATGGTGCAAAATAACGTCAAATGCTCACGATGCTAACGATCCGATCCGTCAGTACTGTAAGCACTAGGTAGGGACGTCACATGGGACGTCATAGCATCCACAACGCTAACGGTGAGCGTGAAAAGCACGAATCGGACCGCATGTTGGTACGCTATGAGCGCTGTGAGCGTAATTCGGACCACGGCCCTTCTCTTATTTAAGGGGTAAAGTCGTGAGTAAAAGTATCCAGCTACAATACGTAATTGTTCTATAACCGATCAGAATAGTGCTAGTGTAGCCTAAGAGAATGGCTGAATGCCATGTACACAACAATTATAGCCAGAGGCAAGGTTGCTAAGTTAATGTTAAAAATATTTTTGTTGTCTGTGACTCATTTTATACACACTTATTTATTGCCTGTAAAATTCATTGATTATTTTCACAGTCTAGTCGGTATAGTGTCCAATTATTATGCTATTCTATTAACAAATATGCTCTTTTTTTTTAAAAAAGTTTTTCTTAATCCTAGTCCAACTACTGATGCTACTGTACTTCATTTTGACGAAAACTTTTCCTACACGAACTGTCTGTGTAGGAAAAGTTTTCGTCAAAATGAAGTACTTCTTCTAAGTCTAAGTCTTTACTTCTAACCTCATATTATGGCTGTACTTATTGTTTGGAAATATACTCACGCGCTATTCTCTAAACGAATTGGCTGGGCCACGAATTAGTTAATATTTGAAGAATTATAAAATTTAAATATTAAATTTATAAATATTAAAATTTATAAATCATTTGTTAAATTATAAAACTTGTTTATTTACAAGAAAGCTAATTAGTTGCAATTTAGTTTTTAAATTTACATTGTGAGAATGACCACCGTTTCGACGTTTGCACTCTTTTAAGCGGGCACCGAAATTTTCAAATATTCGTCTGCAAAGACACTGACAGATCGCCGACATCTTTACGCTCATTTTTCTTTTAGTTGACGTGGTGCATTTGGTTTATTAATGTAGACACGAGTCTTCAAGGCAGGGACTCGTTAGATGTATGACAGGTGGCTCCATCTTGTTGAAACCATGTGTTACGATTGTAGCCAGCAAATGCCAGTAGCATCGGTCCTAAGAACTACTGTAACATTTTTACATATTCAACAGAATTAATAGTAACTGAATGGCCGCGAGAATCTTCGAAAAAGAAGGGTCCAATGATTCGTTTTGCTGAAATTGCAGCCCATTCAGTTACCGTAGGAGAATAAAGTGACCTCTCGTGTTTAGTTTTGTGATTTTTACTGCTCCAATACCTGTAATTCTGTTTGTTTACATGTCCGTTAAGGTGAAAATGGGTTTCATCTAAAAATAAGAGGTTGTCAAAATTACTGAATCATTCTAACATTGTTTTGGCATACGACTTGCGCAAATTTAAATCATTAGGTTTAAGTTCTTGCACTATCTTGATCTTATATGGATGTAATTTGAAATATAATTGCAAAATACGGCGTAATGATGTGCAGGATAACCTCATACAGCCGAACGTTTACGTGTTGATAAATCTGGATTGCGTCGAAGGAGAAAATTGTTGCACGTTCTCTGCAGTCCGTGAAGTCCGTGGGCCTCCAGTTTGCTCCACAAAGGAGCACTGGGACACTGATTTAGGTCGTGTAAATCGTATTCATCGCGAAATAAGCGTCTCACAGTAATAAGCGAACTGTTGCTAAAATAAAATTGCGAAACGAGCTAGTGGTCAGACTCCTCCCCGCGCCCTGCGTGGTATTTGTTTGCGCGAGATGTTATGTTGAAATGTTAACGAATTCTTGGCCCACCCTGTTGTATAAGAGTAATAACGTTACGACGCTTCCAGAGGTGGTAGCCTCGTAACGTTTTATGTTAAATAACTATCGGTAATATATTTAAAAAAGTGGTACCGTTAACATCTGTCAGGTATACCGACATTCTGAGCAATCTTCTTCTGTCAAGTTTTTTTTAGGTTATGGGTAGATTTCAGGTAATACTACAATATGGCTTAACTTCGATTTTCATATTTGAGCTACTGCCATCAGACCACCACAACGCAGGTACTAATCCTTAAGTAGGAAGGTATCAGGTATAATTATTATTCTTGGTTGAACTCGTCTTACTAACAGTAAATATTTGCACAGGCTCAATCAATTAACCAAGATCTTACACCAACAATTTGCACTTAAACATAAACTTGCGAATTTAGAGGTACATTTATTATAAGTATGTGTCCGACCCAGTTCTCGAGTATGGTTGAGCCACATTGCAATGGGAGCGATTGTCGTTGAGCGTTGCCTATAAGCCTGATTATATATATCAACTAAAGCCCCGTGTGATGATTGTCGGTACCACAATTTTTATCACGAGAATCTGGTTAAGTTGAAAAGTAAAATTAAAAACGAGATTATCGATACGTGAAATGTGGATTTGTTGATGATAGCTAAAAACCTCACCGTAGAGTAAGAGCTACTTAACATGTTAACATCTTAATATGTGTGATAGCCGGTCTGATGTTAAAGACAGATCCCCTTGATGCGGCCCGTACAGTGATGAAGTTTCCATCTTTAGAGTCTAACTACCACTGTCTTGGTCACTGTACCTGACGTCGATGACCGCCTGATTGTATAGCTATCCTTAAATATGTACATATTTCACATAAGTTTAGATTACCACAAATCAGTAATACTTTATTTATATAATAATATTTATTTTTAAGATAATAGCCATTATTACGATAATTATGGTTTCTATTCGTGAATCATTGTGTTAATGTAAATTTGAACTTTAAATTATATAGTTCGATTACATTTTATAACCTAAGAATAAGGTCTACCCTCCAAATAGTACCTAAGTAAAATATTTGAATTGAAGATAGCAGATCTGTCACTTCAGAAGTCAAATCAACAATTTTTTAGTACCTATCACGTAATTCGTTTGACAATCTAATGATCGCTCTGCTACCTTACAAGTAGCTCATTTTCATAATTTTATAAAAACAATGCCTAATAAGTGTAGAGTAAAAATTTTAAAACAGTGAACGTCCCGTTAAAGCGGGCGGATTAGGTTAGCGCCTCTACGTAATAAAACTAATTTAAGTAAAGAAAGTTGAGAGGTGTCAAGAGACACCCCGATGGATTAGGTTTCTAGTGAATAATATTGTTTTATAATATATTTAATATGGTTTTTTTTATACGATTTTTTAAATGTTTACTAATTCGTGGACTTCCCTATAATATCACGCTGGCCAAACGGGTTTGTACATTCCAGGCGCAGAAGACACACTGTATGGTTTTATCCGGTTCGGTTCCGACACACCACCCCGTCGCAAATCCCGGCAGGGTGACGGTCCAAGGCGTTTCCATACGTAAAAAAATGGTTTGTTTAAAGTTTTCCTTCTTTTTATAGTGATGTTGTCCTGCGTACCATAGTTTTAGTCGCCTCTTCCGGTTGCTAATTACTATTAAATATAACTTATCTTTGAATAGAGTGTTTACCTACTTTTGTTAATTATATTAGAAGATATAAAGTTTTATTTAAATACCACTCATTCACTAAATTATTTGTTATGTTGTAATTATAAATTTTAATTCTGAAAAATAAAAATATTAAATAATAATTATGTTCATTGGCTCTACACGTTTCTAAGTTACATTTAAAAAAAGTAGTATATAAAACAAACGAAACAGAACAATGTATCGTGTAATTAAAGGCTCTATTATATTCTAAGTATCATAAACGCATTATGAGCGGTTAGGGTAGAAATCAAGTAAAAACTCGTAAGTTAAAAACAAAACCTGTCCCAATTACTAAAAAAAAAATCATCTGTAATTATACTATTATAATATCATTATCACTTATTCACAGTAATGTTCAGAGGATAGTCGTGGTTGATAGGGTACCTTAACAAAACTGAAAAAGTGTTAAGACATCATAATCTCGGTCTTTATCGTATCATCTGAGTACGTATTTCATTTCCATAAAGATGAAAGCTAATATTTCGCATTAAAAATTCATTACATAATCACCACATTTAATATTGTGTCATCTTCCTATTATCATCTATTTCTGTCGGTCCATTTTTAAAAGAAGTCCATTTGACTTTGAATTTTTCGTAGATTTTTTTAGGATGTACAATACTTAAGTACACTATTTTGAGCTATCTCGTAGGATTTAGCCAGCGTTTGCAAAGCCAGTGCAAAAAAAAAATGTGTTACTTTATGGCCTGACATTAGAAATCTCTAAAATTATCAGCATTTCTCTATTGTATTGTGCATGTATATAAACCTTTCTCTTAAATCATTCTATCTATTAAAAAAACTGCATCAAAATCCGTAGCGTAGTTTTAAATATCTAAGCTTCTGCTGTCTGTATATTTAGAAAGGGGCAGACAGACAGCGGGAAGCGACTTTGTTCTATATTGTGTAGTCATACGAATACGGCTATCCTCTCAACATCACTATGGGTATGTGAATATATATATGTTTACTTCTTTGAGTACATTTTTTTAGTAGTAAGGTTTTAGTTTTTGAACTAACTTGTTATTTAAATATTAACTTGGGCTGATATTTCAGGCATGCACTCTGTTGACTTTACTAATCCTTAGGTCAAGTGAATTGTATAGCAAAATCTTTATCTAAAAATGTTGCACTCTTCTAAGCGAGCAACAAAATTTTCAAATACTCGTCGGCAAAGAGACCGCGAGATCGTCGACATCTCTTCGCTGATTTTTCTTTTAGTTGGCATAGTGTGTTTGGTTTATTGATGTAGACACAACTCTTCAAATAACCCCTTAAAAAGAAGTCTGCTGGGGATAGATCTGGACTTCTGGGTGGCCATGAAATGTCACTAAAGTGGCGTAACGGCTGCAAATAGAACTGTCTCCTGATTATCTTTTCACAAATTAAGTAGGACATTACGATCGGGAAGAGATCAGGTGTAGGTCCTACAATTTCACGCGCTTCCTAAGACACGGGAGTTGAGACTGGAATTACCAAACTCCAGACTGCTGTTTAGTACTTTTGTAACCAGAATAACTCAAAAACACTTTTCGACCCAACCTGGGAATTGAACCCGAGACCTCTTAAGCGGCCGTCGTATATGCTAACCGTAAGATCAAAGCAGTTAATGATAATACGCCATCACATAAATCCTGATTACATTGGACAATGGCCAGTTACATTAGATAATTTGATCCCTTTCAGAGAGGTAAATAAATCAAAACGAAAAATATTAATATACAAATATCTCAACTCTACTAGCGGCTGCGTGATCCTTAGGAATATATAAGAATAAAAATCATAAAGAAATCTTTTTTGTTTTTTTTTTTGTTTAGAGCCTTTGTAACACTGCGGTAAATCACAAATACACGTAGTCTAGCATTACTTTTGTCCTTTAAACAAAGTAAAAGTATTGTTATAAAAGTTTTAAGAATATTATAGGTTCTTTGCTAAAACACTATGTATTGTTTTATATCTTAATGTTGCCGAATAGGTGTTAGTTTCTCTGTTTTTTGACTGCATCAGTAGCTTGAAGCTTAAACACAAAATTCATAATTACACAAAACTTTATTTTGTCGATGTCGCTAAAATAAACTTTTTAATTAATATTATTAATGATAATTATCATTAATAATATTAATTAAAAAGTTTAATTATAATTACATATCGGAAACGTTGCGTTCTTTAATTTATAATCAAATGCAAACTGTTCCACGTTCTTGGAAAAGTCAACTTGACAATTCTGGAGGATTCAAGACGGTATGGCGAGAATAATTATAATACTTAAGTGTGTTTACTTTTATTGTTCATTATTTTGTTTTGTAAAAGCTAGTTGCGGTGTTCTCTTTTTTTAAATTTATTGTAAACAAGGCAAGATCCTGATATTTTATTCCAGTTTGAGAATTGACTCTTATTATCGATTTCATGCACTTTGGATCTCGGTGATTATTAGTTAGGGAGATTTTTTTAAGTTTATTTAACTTTTAATAAAGAGATCTTTAAAATGTACTGCATTTTATCAAAAAATAAAAATTCTGAGATTTCCTGAGATATGTGAAATTCGGCCGCATTTTGATAAGATTCTAAAAATCCTGAAATCTCAAGACAAATTCTGAGATATGGTAACCTCACGCACACCAACATAATAATGTATTAAAATACACAAATATACTACATACGTTTTTTCACGTTTGTAAATCAATTTACAGATGAATTTAAATTTCAAGATGTCGAACGTCAACGCAAAGCCAGTCTATTTAAATCATCATCACATGGCATCCTCAGCAGCGCTGTTGTCTTGTGTAGTATGCTGCCTTTAGTCGATTTTTAGGTTACCCACTGGATGAATAGGGAAGAGAATAAGGACGCCGCCAGAATTTCTATCAGGGGGTGCATCTACATCCATACATAGTATTAACCTATGAAATGGACCAGATGGTTGTATATTTTCACTGGTGTGTCACAGAGTGGCGATTGATCTCCTTTGCTATTTTCTATTTTCAGTTATACCATCACTAATACACTTCTCTTTTCCTACCACCTATACGCATACGATTTGCAAATATACTTTTAAACTACTCGTAGATATTGATACTATACTCGTAAATAGAGATCTGAGCAGCATACCCGTATGTTGATAGACTATAGTGTATAAGCTCAAAGTTAATCCCAGTAAGACGTAGGTAACAGTTATCGGTAGCTCCAGATTTATCGAAAAGGTTGACTGGTTTGCACTACCACAAGTGACTTTCGAAGGACTCATAATTCCAATTAGTGATAATGTAACAAATTTAGGGATTTACTTCGACAAAACTCTCTCTTGGAATACTCAAATACAAAATGTTGGCCAAGAAAATATTCGCCTCTGTAGTTTGAAATTTTTTCAGCGGCCACTAAGTTTGATCTTGCATAATCAATTCTTCCACTCGTACTCGAATATGACGATGTCAGCTTTCTCGATCTAAAGGAGTACCAGTTGGATAAACTTGTGAGGCTTCAAAATTTCTGTGTCAGATTTTTTGATTTACGCAAGTATGAGCATATATCCGAATTTCGTATAAAATTTCAATGGCTGCCAATTCGGTTTCTTTTTTATAAATTTTGTTTAATCCTACAATCCTTATCTAATTAAAAAATGATATATTTATTACCCATAAATGATCAACAAAACAATCCTTAGAAATTCCAACACATTCACACAGAGAACAAACTGCACACCTGTGGAACTCCTTGCCGTGAGCTATATAAATCTATCTCTGTAACAACTATGTGCTGTATGGGTATGTATATGATGTTTATGTGTGTATTTACAAAAGTATGTAAGCGTATGAATATGTATTCGAATAAATGTATGTGTAATAATGCTATGTAACGTTGGTTATTAGACATAAATTGTAAATGTACACTACAAACTACATAATATAAAATATTATAGTCCATATAAAGATTACCTGCAAGAGATCACAGACCACAATAAGGGTGTCCATTGGACCACTGTTTGTTTTGTTTGTATTCTACATTGTATGTTTCCTAGTTATTATGTGCAATAAAGAGTATGTATATACAAAAAAGTCTAGGAGCCTTTGTCTCCAGACTAAGTTGTGGTCAGCTTGAAGTCTATTACAATATGGCTGAACTTTAATTTGTTACGTAGAGTGACTGCTATCAGACCTCCATCAAGTATTACTTCGATATCGCCATCGAAGTTCTATAGAAAGACTTATTGGACTTTTTAAAGCTTCAAACTACCCATAATTGGGTAGATGACTGTATCGTAAATAAATACCAATATCCACTTCTTTAAAACTAATATTGCGAAACATCTCTGCAAATACAATTAACATAGCTTTTTATTATTATTACGAATTTTAATCAAATATACAGTGAAATATATTGTTCAATTGAGTAGTCTACACTGAAGAGTACACAGTCTACAGTGAAGTCACAATTTGGTATTTACTACATTTTTCATACAAAATTGTCGTTTTGACAGATGATTAAAAGTAACTAATTTGACTAAGGTGTCATCTAGCCTATTATTGACACAGATGTCCACATACATATTAAAACACATTTGAATTTATTAATTTGCTTAAAGCCTTTGTTTAAAAATTTTGCGATAACTTAATGTGGATAATAACTAATACTGTAATGTCCTTCCCTCATTATAAACAAATAAGGTAATCATTAAGACAAATTACATTTTTTGTTATAACTTAGTGGATGATTTGTAGTTAAAGCGGTCGCCGAGCCACATTCTACTGCGCTGTTGTGGATTCAAACCTCACATGGGATAACACTTTGTGTGATCAACAAATTGTGTTGTTCGGAGCTCGTGTGTTCTTTGTGTCCGTCTCATACAGGTATATTTGTATAGACCCCATGACACAAAGTAAAAATTGAATGCTAGAGGTACAAAGTAAAAAAAAAACAGTAGCAGTCGTGGGACTGCCGATAGTGAAAACGGAACTATTAAGTTGAGAGTAATTAAAACTATATGCAAAAATTATATGAAATTTTTTATGTTTCATATATAGCTATATATAATATATAATATCATATATAATATATAATAATAATAAATTTCATATATAATATATAATATCATATTCTCCATAGCTATAGATATACTATTATCATTAGCATGTCGGTGACGCGAACCGAGGATTTTACCCTCTACCAAAACGCTCAACGCGCCTAAAGAAGTTTTCACTTCAAAAACAATTAACTCTTCAATAATTACAACATTGACACAATCTCACACATTTAACCAGGCTGCTGATAAACATATCAAAATACTTTGAAATACACATATTACAGATACATTGCCTCCAGACACAGAACAAGTGTACGTGTTCATCACACAATACTACAGGCCCGTTTGGGTCAACAGTCGTATTTAGTTTTTCTGTAGTTAGTAGAGCCACGCTGATTTCAGCACGAACGGGCCGGCTCGACCCGTACAGTACTACCATCTCATAGAAGATCAACCTAAAACGACAGCATTCGTGCTGTCGTGTTTCGTTGATGGCCCATTGATGCAGGGGTGACAGTTATCGTGGTAACTGTGTAAGCGTTACACTGCCACGATGACTGTCATGCCTTTTACGTCCCCAAGCGCGGTGTGAAAAAGCATCTCACTAGGCCGCCATAGTGTGGGTCAGCATACTGCATTGTCTGCATTTGCAATGAGTATGGTGACCACAACTTTTGAATTCTATTCGTGCTTTCCGTTAGGCAGAGTAGAGTCACTTTGGCAGGTTCTTAACACAGAAAAAGAAAATAATAATAAAACACAAACACAGAGCTCTTCGAAATAATTAAGACGCGTATCACATCGAATAAGGGAAATGGCTGTCGCGCTAGCTGATATTCAAATATGACGATATACTTTTCGTAAGACAGTGAATGCGAGTGCCTATAATTAGGGACGATGCAGACAGTAAGGAGTACAGCGTTTAGGATTCTTTCTACGACACTCGACAATAAACTTTAAATCAATGGTTATAAAGCAAATACACTTAGCCCAAGGGTATGCAAGCATTCTCGTCATTTTCAAATATATTTGCACTTTAAAACAGTAATTATAAAGTTTGTTTTCGAGTGTCTAAAAAAATCTCCTACGCTGCGCTTCTCTCGGTCTACCCGAAGCCCACACTGAGTCAGCGTTTAGATAGATAAGGCGATTGCCTAATTTTTCACATGTGTTGTATTCTAGGTGTAATTATTCGAGTACGAGTACCTTCGAATTAGGTAATTAGGTAATTATCACTACGGTGGTCTTTTTTGGCAAAACTTGAAATGATAACCAGGTCAACGTGGAACTGGGAATGCAAACCATTTCCAACTGATTGCAACTCAATCTCTTGATTATTGGAAAAACAAAAGCTCTAAATTTCTATGTGTCGACGCGATCTTCTCCCAATTCGTGGTGAACCTAAGGTTGCATTTATGCTTAGCGTCAAAAATCTATCAATGCCTTCCAATAGAACAACTTAACTCCATAAAATACCTCGGAATCTACTTAGATAACCAGCTTACATGGATCACTCTAGTAAAGCTAGTTGCTGGTAAAACCCATATGATGGAAATAGAAAAAACACAACGTTCACTCCTTAAAACGACATTCGGCAGACCGTACAGATACCCCATTTGCTCGTTTTATTCAGAGTCAGGACTGCTTAGAGTCTAACAAGTATATATTATTTACATTACAATTATATATTGTGCACGCTCACGCACACACATAGACACACACACACAAACACACAATATTCTTGAGATAATAAATGAGACTATTAAAAAAATATTATTGTTCCTTAGGGTCGATGCATACAATTAGGAGTGCAGAGATTAGGATTCTTTTTACGACACTCAACAATAAACCTTAACTCTATTGTTATAAAGTGAATACACGTAGCCCAAGGGTGAGTAAATATTTTCGTCATGTTCAAATATGTATGCGCTTTATAACAATAGCATTAAAATTTATTTTTGAGTGTCTGCCCAAGCCCCAGCCTGAGGTAGCAGTTAGACAAATAAGGCAATTGCCTAACTTTGGACGTGTGTTGTATTCTAGATATAATTATGACCGTAATGTGTGTTCTAATTATACAAGTATACACTTCTGCAATAATAATCCGTCTATCAGATCTTGCTCTCCTGTAGGCAGCAATGGAACAGTCCCATCAGTAAGCAAATAAAATGTTCAATTCGGTTGTTTTGCCTTTTTTTTCTCTCTTGCTAAATGTCTTCTTTCTTTCGCTTTTAAGCTACTTTAGTTAGTAGTGATCGATGTTTAAAATAATTTTATTCGCTGACTATTTGATCCGCACGACGTCATCTGCGTCTCTTTACAAAGATTTCCTTCTTTTTCCACTGAAGTTGTCCTTTGATCCCTTAGTCGACCCTTACGACCTCCATGGGAATAACAGTGCTAACGCCAGTCTGTATTCTTAATCCACCAGCACAAGAGCCCGGTTTTATATTAATTCTAAACATGTTTATTAATCTTTAAATGGTATAACATGAAGCATTTCTGTTCGTTTCCCGTTTCTGTAAGCGGGCAATGGCTTCCATGAAACTGTGGACAAACGTTGACATTGCATGTTAATAAACTTTAGGAGTTACTGTGTTTGTGTACTCCACAATATATTTTTATCTGATGCCTACCACTTGAATGCGTAAATTAAACACAGTATAAACTTAACAGGAATTTACTGTTCAGGTGGTACCAATATTCCAATATTTTCTCCAAGAGCTTGAGTTACACGCTTGTAGTCGCTTTGTTAATCCTAGTCCACTTGACAGTCTTTTGTGTGTTCAACTCTGTGTATAAAAAGTGGCGTCGTCAAAAACAGTGTTGCCACATGAACGCTACAAAACTATCACTTTATGTAATACATATACTACTGCAATTGCCCCTTCTTATCTACTTTAAATACACCAGACACAACTCTATCCTTTTCCCTATATATAGGTCATTTAAAGTACCCAACAGATTGTAATACTGCGTATTTTACGAGAGGAAATCTGCGAATTTCAAAGGTTTATGTCTAAAGTAAAAATTACTTCCATGCAAAGTTGGAACATGTCGCTAATTTACATAATAAATTTATTCTTAATATTAATGTTGTAACAATTATATTTTCAGTGTATTAACCTTGTTAAATCTTGTTAAAATTAACCTTTCCGAGAAAAA
Organism: Hypercompe scribonia; assembly: GCA_949316085.1. NCBI lineage: Eukaryota > Metazoa > Arthropoda > Insecta > Lepidoptera > Erebidae > Hypercompe > Hypercompe scribonia. Next base: position 2,819,106 of record OX438972.1, on the reverse strand, counting down.
TGAGATAAAGACAACGGCTGATGAGCTGGCTGATATTAAAATATAGCAAAAAACTTTTCATAAGGCAGTGAATGCGAGTACCTACAATTAGGGACGATGCAAACAGCAAGGAGTGCAGCGTTTAGGATTCTTTTTATGATACTCAACAGTAAACTTTAAGTCTATTGTTATAAAGTGAATACACATAGCCCAAGGGTATACGAGCATTTCTGTCATATACAAATCTGTATGCACTTTATTACAATGGCGTTAAAGTTTATTTTTGAGTGAGAGTTTAAATGATGCAGACGGTCGCAGAAAAATCTATCGTCCACGTGGGTAGAGATGTGCTCAAAGTTGCATTGAGTAGCGTGTTCCTTTTGGAGTTGATTCTCGTATGGTGTGGGGTGACGTTTCGATGATCGAGTAAACGGAACTTGCTTTAGTAGCAGAAATGGTTTGACGGCATAACGCTCTACAACAAAAGTTTTAGTAGCTCACCGTATATGGGATTAATAGGCGAAAATTAAAATATAATGCAAGACAATACCGGACTTCATGCCGCTACAGAACATAGACAATGTTGCGAAGAGATTGGGATACGTATCATATATTGGCCAGTACGTAGCCTGCATCTTGTTGCGCATGTTTGGGACAGTTTAAAAATTCAGTAGGTATATGCAAAAATTGCTGTGTCTCCACACAATGGCAACACTGAGCACAGTGATTTCACAAGAATGACATGTGGAGGCGGTGAATTTTTCAATAAAGCAACCAAATTACTTCTGTTATATTTATCGCTTTGTTCTAAGAAATTACGTGGTCTTTTCCAATAAACAAACATACACTTAAGGATATAATACTACGCTGTTAAGAGGTTAACCAATCAAACTATACGTTCAAATATAAATTTGCATAAAAAGTTTGAATATTCGGATAAAATATTTATTTCAAAGGCGTCGTAAACATTAGCGCTGCTTATAAGTACGTCAGTGTAATAATAATAGTAATGGTTTACACATCGCACACACGGCCCTTTGACCCCAAACTAGGCAGTCTCTGTACTATGGCAACCGTGCTCATCGCACAAACATTTGTCCTGGATGGGAATTGAAACCTTCGACTCAGTTGTCAGGTTAAGGGTTCGTCTAACGAGTGAATGAATGAATGAATGTGAAGGTAACCCTGGCTGTCTGGCTTTGCATGGAGATAGCTCAGACCACAATAAAAGTTAAAGGATTATTTATTGATCTATCGATAGCTTTATATTAAAAAACGAACATAGGTTACTTTACTGTGACAAAGAACATATGCACGGGCGAAGCCACGGGTACCTAGTTAACTATTAATAAATAATTTCCCGAGTATTGAATAGAAGGCAGAACGGAACGTTGTCACTCAAACAAACATGAAGTAGCGTTAATATACTTCTCTTGAAACTTGAGTCAAAGTTTGTTACTTGCCGTTTTGTGATTTCTCTCGATGATCTCGACGAGATAAAATCCGAGAATTTCTAAGATTAGTTATAAAATTACATCTGTGCAAAGCTGAAGCGTGTTGCTACTTTGTCTACATAAAAAACTTATTGTGAAATATGCACTTGTACAATTATACTTTCAATGCATCTGTGTTAAAACTGACCTTGCCGTAAAAAATGAGATAATACACTCGTATCACACCGAATAAGAACAATGGCCGTCGCGCTGGCGTTTCAAATATGGCAAAATACTTTTCGTAACGCAGCGAGTACGAGTACCTACAATTAGGGACGATGCAGACAGTAAGGAGTGCAGTGTTTAGGATTCTTTCTACGACACTCGACAATAAACTTTAAATCTATTGTTATAAAGCGAATACACTTAGCCCAAGGGTATGCAAACATTCTCGTCATGTTCAAATATATATGCTCTTTATGACAGTAGTTTTAAAGTTCATTTTCGAGTGTCTTGAACAAATCTTCTACGCTGCGCTTCTCTCGGTCTACCCAAAGCCTACACTGAGTCAGCGTTTAGATAGATAAAGCGATTGCTTAACTTTGGAAGTGTGTTGTATTCTAGGTGTAATTATGACTATAATGTGCGCTATAGGCATATACACTTCTGCAGCAATAATCTAAATATCTCTCCTGTAGGTAGCAAAGGAACGGACATATGTTTAATTTTGTGGTTTTCTTTTTATTTTCTCCTGTGCCACATTTCTTCTTTCTTTCGCTTAAGTTACTTTAGTTAGAATTGATTAATGTTCCTAATGTGGGTAACTTATATTGAAATAATTTAATGCTGACTACCTGATCCGTGCAACATCATCTGCGTCTCTCAAAAGATTTTTCTGTCTTCGCAAGATTGTTTATTGATGCTCGGCTTCTGTTGATCATATCATGATCCTATATAGCTTATAGCCTCCATTGATAAATGAGTTAGAGTGAAGGATTGACGTAGTGGTTTAAGCGGTCTCCTCGACGCTTCAGTAGGCACCCGAAGTGCTGTGGGTCCGATCCCCACATGAGACAACACTTTGTGTGATCCATAAGTAGTTATTCTAAGTCGAGGTGTTCTTTGAGGCCGTTTGTTGTATGTTTGTAAGACCTTCGTGACACAGGATTTATTTTTAGTGTGTTGTCTTTAAAAAAAAAAGAAAAAAAAAGAAAAATTAAAACACTAAAATTATTTTTTTTAATTCGAACTAGTAGTGGCTTAGATTAGCGAGTTAAAACCTCAATCAAGAATGAGTAAGTATAGTAAGTATTATTATGGGCTTAAAAGTTGAGTGGTGCCCACGTACTGGAAACCGGAGAGCCCTGGAATCACAGGCAATCATTGGAAGTGGGCAACACAGGACCATTTGTTTTTGAGATACATGAAGGAAGTCTGTGTTCCGAATTGCACGTCTTTCGGCTCAGATGATGACGATATTAGTGTATATTATCTTGGTTAGAGGCATTGAAATAATATTACTATGCATAAAATATACAATGCGCTAAAGAGTTTTGCGCCAAGCGTTGATGTGGCGAGGCATCAACGCAACTTACCGCTCTACTAAGTTCGTAGTGATCAAATGTCAAATTGTGACCAACATTACTATTCAAAAATGTCATTCTGCGTGTTAAAAACATGTTTAAATCAATTATAAAGATAAAAGATAGCGGTGGAACTTATTATCGGTGATTAAACAAAACATTACTGCCTCCGTGGCGCAGCTGTAGTTAATGTGATTGCTGTGCTGTGCTGACCAAGTGTTTGTATGATCTGCAAATATTTGTTTCGAAGTATGGGTATTTTCTATGTGCAATATGTATGTATTTACAAAAAAAGGATGTAAGTATTCTATCAGTCAGTCTAGTTATCGTAGCACAAGCTCTGCTTAGTTTAAAACTAGATGACGTTGTGTGTCAAATGTCCGATATTTGCGATATTAATTAATTTTTTATATTAATAACTTTAAAACATGTGCTTGGCGTTCATGAATGAAAATCATAGATTATGAAGAGTAAACGATTCGGAATTGGATAGGTAGGTACTAAACCAAGTGACTAAATACGTAAGTTGTGATATAAAACATAATACGGGAAATTCAAATTGGCTATGTGATAGTACATGTAATATGTTTTTAATGTGCGTGTGCATTGAAAAAAAAAACAATCTTATTAACTAGACTCTTTACTATATTCATTTATTTCCTTACATTAGCATTTTTGAACAACATTAAATATATATTTAACTATCTGATTAGACCACAAAGTTAAAATTACGAACGATTATTTGCCTGAGCGACAGAAACTCGCTAAATGAACTTTATTTCAAGGTTAATAAATGTTATATTAAATTGCAACGTTATTACTTTCATTTAATTTTTCCCTAACAATACATGAGTATGAAGTATGTATTTACTTAAGAAGTATTTACACTACTAACATGGTTTGGTATAAAGAAATAGACAATTCGCTTGAACATGAACCTGATCACTGTTATTTGTCTAAAGTGTAATTGTTAACTAGAACAATTAAATATTATAACAAAATATATTACTATTACATTATCTTTTTACAAAAATACAGCTACAGACCTCTATTTAAAGCAGAATAATAAAATGTCGTCACTATGTGTTCATTTGTAATATATGAGAACGTGATCATCCCGCGCTTGCCGCGCGCCCCCTCTGTCATGAAGTTGCGCGCCAACTTTTATATGAAATGGTTGCTTTATTCATTAAAACTCAATGATTAGCTCGTTTCATCCTGCAACTATAGGCTTGTGTTACAGGTCTGCGACCCTAACACTTCCCCAATCCGTCCATATAAGCAACATTCATAATAAACTATTTCTTTCTATTTAAAATACATTTACTTAAAAACTAAATTGCCCGATTAACCACAATAAATTTGTAGCCTATTACGTAAATGAAATGATAATGTCACATCATTATCATCACATCCACGGGTTTTAACAGTCCACTTCTGGACATAGGCAGACTGCAGACTATGCAGCAAACTGTTAAAAATGATGATAAAACAATGACATTAAATACTTCTCTAGTTAGTCGAGGTTACTAGGTGTGAATATATGTATGTATTTATATAAAAATCCTGATAATTTCACACATCGCATACGCGGCTGTCTGATCCTAAACTAGGCAGTCGTTGTACTATGGTAATCAGACTGCTAATAAATGTACCTACTTATATACCTCTTAATGCGTATATATTATAGACAATTTACATCCAGACACGGAACAAATGATCGCGTTTATGGCACAAGTATTTGTCCTGGGTGATGAAAATTGAAACTTCCTATTTGTTAGGATTACTGTGCGCTGTTCCAGGGATTTCTTTTCTAGGGTACACCTGGTTCCCCGACTACTGGTACCTGAGACGGTGTGCGGTTTTTGATCGGTTCGTGTCCGACATAACCACCAGTAGGTAGTATCCGGGGGATTTTCGCATAGAAAAAAAAAAGAAAAATAGGATCACTGAGCGTTAAACCAACATGCCAGATTAGGTATGGCCAGCGCTATTTTACTAATGTATGTGTTACAAACAACTACATGTTTACTATACGTTTTATTTAGACATGAAAAAACATGCCTCGGAGCCCTTTTCCCAAATTAGTTTGGAGTCGCTTGAAGTTTACAGTGCCGCTGAGCTTCGATTATTTACATGAAGCGATTGCCATCAGACCTCCACAACCCAAGTAGTAGATAATATCGATTTTTTATAGAAAGATTGTTATTGCAATTTAAGGGCCCAAACTACTCTTAACGATTGCCTGAGATGTTCATATGCACATATAAAAAACATACCTCTTCAAATTTCTCTTTTTATCTACTTTTAATACACCAGGCACACCCGTATACTTTTTTTCAAACATGTTTTCTTTCCATCTCATGGTTGCCTGTAAGAGATTGCATCGGACGATACTGCCGCCGCTCGTACCCACATATCTATTTGTAAACTTGGTCACTATTAAGTTACTGCATCTTTGACATTTAAATACACTTGTGAACTAAGAAAAGAAGAAACTAAAGAAAATAATTATAATCAGTTTACTTACCAAAACAGTTAATACAAATTCAATATTAAAGTAAACACCACGCGATTACTAATAATTCTTAAGAAAAATATTCTGTGTTTTATTTCACATAATTTCAAAGGGTCTAATTGTTTTAGATAAGAATTTTTTATCTAATAATTGCAATTGCAAACGACTTTTCGTTTGGTAATTAAACCGGTCTACTATCACAAAACATTAACAAAAGAGTCAACAATAACAAGCGACAATAAGGTGTAAATTCGAACTATCCCCTACCCGCCACTCTGGACTACCTGAGCACGGGGCTTGCCTGCCAGTTGAACACACAACGTGGTTCAGTCTAACTTCGTCTGTCACTTGAGTAACACCTACAGTGCGCAATTGTCAATATAACACAGGATTGTAAATAATATGTAAAAATCAGTAAGTGTAAGCGGATAAATAAATATAACTTTAAGTAATGTGAACAAAATAAGCTTTTGTGTGTTTGTGAGTCTCGTGGCTAAGTGCATATAAGTGACGTTTGTAAATTTACTACACAGTTCAATACATACAGACAAAATGAGGATAAGATTGCAGGATTACCTTAATAGTCTTAAAGTTAAGGTAAGTTCAAAAATGTTCTATGTCTATTTATCTTTTAGTTTGCAAAGAATGGCGTGAATTTGTTTCTTAACACTTCTGAAAGGCCAAACCTTTTGGAAACGAGTGATTTTTGATCAGCACATGCAATAATATATATTGTTTGCATTTGATTGGCTAAATATTTGACAAAATATAGTGTTTCTATCGTATATATTTTTTTAAATGACAATTTCAATTTATTTTTTTACGAAATAAAAATTTATTGAACTACACTCTCGTGCAGTTGAATCGACGCAAACCGTATACTAGCACAAAAGGCAGATTTTTGGAAAGGAGCTTTATTGATTCATAAAACTTTTTTTTGTTTGTAAAGCCTGATATTCTTCTTTAGGATACAGTACTTTTGAAATAAAATTGTTAGAACTTTAAGAAAAAAAAATCATTGTGTTGCATTAATTGCTTGATGCGATAACCACAAGTAAGAGACTGACCGATACACATCTCCGTAAATTCCTTCTTTTAACTTTAATTCTACTTCGAGAAAGTCATGACGTAGTAATAAGAAATAGTGTAACTAAATAACAAAGTCGTATTGTGTACGGACTCTTTTTAAGTTTAAACAAAAATTTTTTTTGGTTGTCTTTGTTTGAAAACTAGGAAGTTGCTAAAAAGGCCCACGTTTTTTTTGAAGTGAAAACTTCTTTAGGCGCGTTGAGCGTTTTGGTAGAGGGTAAAATCCTCGGTTCGCGTCACCGACATGCTAATGATAATAGTATATCTATAGCTATGGAGAATATGATATTATATATTATATATGAAATTTATTATTATTAAATATTATATATGCTATTATATATTATATATAGCTATATATGAAACATAAAAAATTTCATATAATTTTTGCATATAGTTTTAATTACTCTCAACTTAATAGTTCCGTTTTCACTTCTATCGGCAGTCCCACGACTGCTACTGTTTTTTTTAAATCATTGTCTTTTTGACTGCACGAATGGCGGAACGGTTTAAGCGGTCGCCTCACGCTTCTTACTGCGCTGAGCGTTGTGGGTTCTATTCTCTATGTATTAGCCACAAATAGTTGTTCTGAGTCTGAGTGTTTTTCATGTAAGTTTGTAAAGTTCTAAATGACATACCGATACTGAAATGATACCTAGTGTGATACTACTTTTTAAAAAGAAAAAAAGTTGAAATATCGAAAATGCTTATTGATACAAAAAAAGGTAGCACTATAATAGTTTTAATATCACAAAAAATTGTTTTATGAATTATAAGAACTATACTACTTATTGGTCTAGTGCTTGGTGACTTATTGCTAGACGGGAGGCCGTGGGTTCGATTCCCACCCAGGACAAATAATTATGCGATGACATAAAGGTTTGTTCTGTGTCTGGGTGTAATACATCCATAATATGTATATATTTAGAAACATATAAGTATGTTTATTAGCAGACTGGTTACCATAGCATAGTGTATGCCTAATTTTGAATCAGGAGGCCGTGTGTAAGATATGTGAAGTTATTATTATCGGTATCGGTCCAATAAAGCCCAAAACTTTTTGCTAGAAATCCTTTTGGATATGGTTTTAACCCCCTAATAAGTTAAAAGTATTTAAACACTTCTAAACATTAAAGAGCGCTTCGTGTCGTATCTGTCATTTTAAAAACACAAAAATATTGTATTAAATTAAAACCAAATTATGTTTAATTGAGATTTCTAAATGTTTAAAAATGTTGTTCAATGTAATGAACGTAAATTGATAATCATTAGTAAAATACTAATAGTCATTACGTGATTAAAATTTTTCAATAAGTCGTGTTTTAAATAGCATTAATAAGACAGTGTCTTTTCCTATTGATGAAACCAGAATAAGAATTCCGTCACACACAATCTCGACTAGATACCTTATTCGACTGCACTTTTGGCGTAGCGGTTAGTGATCTTGAAAGCTATACCAAAGGCCGAGAGTTCGATTCCCACCCAGGATCAATATTTGTGTGATGAGAACGATTATTTGTTCTGTGTCTGGGTGTATTGTAGTTGGAAAGTTTGTTTATCTGCAGTTTAATTACAGGCTCTGCCTAGTTTAGGACTAGTCGGCCGTGTGTGTATTTTGTGAGATAATTATAATTCTCTTTGTATTTTATGCGACTTGCCTCATTGGCCTAGTGGTTAGTGTATGTGACTGTCGATCAAGAGGTATCAGGTTCGATTCCTGGGAGTTTTTCTGATTATAGAAATGCTCAATAACAACCTGGAGTTTGAAAGTGTGGGGTCTTAACCTCCTTGCCTCGGGGAGGACGTATAGCCGTTAGTTCTGCACCTTATCTTTCCACGGACGTGTCGGATAGCCGTCCCATCAGGTTCTGAGAGTGAGGGAACAGAGAGTGCACCTATAACATCTCCTACGTCGTTGGCTGATTTACGTTGAGACTGGTCGCCGTGGTCGACATCGGCTAGGAGTAATCATCATCATCTTTATTATATCATCCTTATCATATATGTGCATATTAATTACTTTTGAATATAAAAAAAGAAAAACAGAATACCTAATTAAACTTTAAAAAAAAAGGTAGACCACCGATTTCTGGCAGAGGGACCATGAAACCGTATCGCACTCCTTGCATCCTCCTTCCGACGCCCATGTCTCTAGTCCAGCTGATTTCTTTAAGAGGGGTATCAACTGCTACTGTGTTGGCAAAGATATATACGAGTATATTCTACGGGTGATTGCTTTAATTATAAGTTAACCTGTTTCATGAAAAACGTAAATTTTACAGGTATTATTATACACCTAGTATATATATTATTCTATACTTTATATTGGTAAATAGTATGTGGTGAAGCACCCTCCAGAAAATAATTCTGGCGGTGCCCATGGTCCTCCTATCTGTGATATAGATCGACCCCAATACTACGTAGCATGACCATTCTCGAAAACTGTGCAAATATTCACTGTTAGCAAGCCAAGAACAACCAGAAATAATATTATAGTCTACGATCTTCAAACTTTCGTGGGATAAACGATCTCATAACCGATGAACATGAGTGGTACATTAAGAATGCAGTCAGCAATGTACGAACTCTGCTGTCCAGGGCATCTAATTTGATCTAACTCTATCAAAGTATACCAAAGTAACATATCAAAACACCAACGATATTAGGAAGAGTACTAACGCCTTTAACACCATCAATTACGAACGCCTATTATCTATCCTTATATATCTTATGGTTTTTTTCTGAGACACAGGAATGTTTTCCCACAAATCTTCGGCGATATTAAATTGGTGCGACCTCTACTACTCTATACTGCCGTCCCACAAAGCATAATTTTATCTCATCTCTTATTTTCAATATTTATTAATCTTATAATTCAACATCTTCAGTATGTGTATCACCTGTATGTTGATAATCTCAAGCTGTATTCACAAGCAAAGGTGGCAGACGTGACGCAGGCTATTGACGAGATTAACAGAGATCTTATGAGCTCTAAATTTCTATTTAGAATCCGTGTCGATAAGATTTGGTCTACCAGTTAATCCAACCGAATGCCAATCAATCATAATAGGCAGCAAACGTATAATAAGCAGATTGAATACCGCCTCGATCCCACTGATTTTTTCCATGGTTCACTTGTTCCATTTAGCCTTGCAGTACAAGCCTTTGGCTTACTTATCGACTTTACTCTCAATTAGTGCGCTCAGATCACTAGCGTGGGCCAGAAAATAACAGATTTTTTTTATAAATATATTAATAAAATCATTCGTGAGTTTAATAACTATATTAAATTAAAACATAACTAAAAAAGAAGAAGAAATAATAGAATAACAATGAAAAGAACTTCCATGCTAGTTTGTAATAAATATTACAGAGTCAATTGCATGGTTTTATATTAATTAAGTACATATTAGTTTTATCATAAGCTCCCATGAGTACGAACATTTAATGTTTGATTAGTTTTGGGTGTCTCTATGTGTAATATGTATATATTTGAACGACTACAAAACGTTATGGCAACGAACATAACAACAACGTTTGAAAACGACAAACATAGTCGATCTGTCACATTAGTTCCATTTTTCGCCGTGGAATTTCTTTCGTGAGACGATATATACTCGTATGGTCATACCGTTTGGAAACCATATTAACGAAATGTGTATTGCCGATTAGTCGATTATACTATATGTTTATATGGATTCAGGCATCACTAGTTAGAAAAGAAAGTAAAAGTAAAGAAAAATTCGGATACATTCTTAACGAATATTAGTATCTTATTTTATTTTCTTATCTTATTTACTAAATTTACACCGATTTTAATATATTTTATTTGCATCAATTATAGGTATTTATTTCTTTGAATGTATGATTATTTACTTATTAGTATTATCTCTATGATTAAAACCACGTGTTCATTATGGTGTTAAGCCAGATCAGATAAATTTAAAAAAGTTAATTTTAAGAAGTATAAATTTAGTCTATGGTTCATGAATTAGCTTCTCGTAATACGCTACGGTTTTCGATAATGTGTTTGGAAATAAACAATATATTGGGGTTAATTTAGTTTTGTTTGTGATTATTTAAGACCTTTAAACCCTTAAAAATGTTTGTGAACTGTGCTTTGAGTGCTACAAATATGTCAAAACGCTTTTGATATCACAATTCCTCGCTGTGCGAGCGAAGTGACGCCATTTTACGGGAATGATCAGGCCGCGGCTGCTTCATACTAAGCCTGATGTAAGGATTACTCTGATCAAACGAATGCATAGAAACCAATCTTTATTCTTGCACTCGTGCTGGACGGACGATTTCCGAGGTACTTTACGTGTATTTATATTATTGTTGATGCGATGATAATTCAAATCATGTTTCGATTTCCTCTTGTTTGAGCGTCTTTTGTTTCCTAATAGTCATAAGCACGTGTTTTTATTTTTCCAGAAAACTATGGAAGATGGTAATGTCAATACGAAAGATGATAAAAACACTACAACTTCATTGACAAATTTATACGGCGAACGCCCTCCAAAATCAACTACGAATGGCCACGACTTCGTTGGAGAGCCGTCTAGTCCTCCCGACGAGTCCAACGATCCGTGCCGGCCGCCTGCCGACGCTTTCAGTGAAGACAACTTCAAAAAACGAATAAATCCACTAAGAATCCATCTTGGAAAGAGGCCTTTTGTAGATAACTCTCTTCAGTATTACAGTCCAAGCAAGAAGAGAAAACTTTCAGTGAATAAGAGTTGTGATAGCAGCACTAGTGTCAACTCATTGCCAAGAGTGCCCAAACTTATACCTAAGCAAGTAGACCGTAACCAATTCCAAAATGTTTCTTCAGCTGAAAGTGATGTTAACAATGAAAAAGATAAACCTGTGCCTAGACTTGTTCCCAAAAGCCAACTGCTACAGTTCAAAAAGGGTAAAACAGAAAAAGGAGCCCAGTTGAAGGAATATGCTCAGAGTTTGGGTTTGCAGCCCATGGTCAAATTCAAATGTCGAAAGTGTAGTTCAATGTCATTTAAGACCTTGGCAATGTTAAAGGAACACCAGCTTGTATGTCGCGCTCAATCAAACGAGCCTGCGTTAAGTCCTGAGGCAGCTCCGTGTCCGAGTGGCACCATTAAAAAAGGACCTTCAAGAGTAACCAGGAAAGTTTACTTGTGCTCGGCATGTGGAAAATATTATGAGAATTGGAATCTCTTTCTGCACATGAGAGTGGTACACAATAGGCACATCTGTCTATTTTGTTTAGGAATGTTTTCAAAGGCAGAGAAACTCTCATCGCATCTAACAAACAAGCATCATGTCAAGCAGTTTAATTATGACAGCAAAGAAGAATTCCTTCAGGTTTATAAGGAAAGTTACTATATAATGTGTTGTGCGTGTAATGAAATCTGCAGTGAACAAGATGACTTTTATAATCACGATTGTAATAATGTTAAACCAAAGCCTGTGCCCGTTCTCATTAGTAAAAACGCTGCTAAGACCAATAGCCAGAGACACAAATATTACAATGAAATTACTACCAATGGGATCACAAGCATAGTGAAAGTATCAACAAAGTTAGTCAAAGAACCCACAAAGTCTGTTTGTGATAGAAAAGACATTAGTGAGAATAGGCTGGAGACTGTGACATCCTCAACACACATGACAGTGCCAGTTCTAGATGCAACAGTTGTTGAACCATTAATTAGTGACACAAGTATTAGTTCAGATAGTTCAGCTCTACATAATAGAGATACAACAAATACAGTGGATTCAGGGATGGAATTGGAAAGTCCAAACACAAAGTATACATCAAGTCCAATCCTTCAAAATACTTTCAGCCCAGACAGACATAAACATAGTATACCTAATGGTGGCGATGAGAGTTTAGAACATTCAGAAGATAGTGATTCACAGGTTTCAGATGAGATCCATGAACCTGTACAAGAGCCACTGACTGGTAAAAGTGAGGAAAAAGTTTTTAATCCTATTGAAAAAGAGGGTGGAATTAAGTTAAAACTAAGCCTAAACAATGCAAAGTCTCCTGTTATTATTAATTCAACAGTTGATCCAACAATTGGACAACAAAATGTACATAAACCACCATCTCGTTTCCGAAGACCACCAAAACGTTATGAGAAGGAAAGTTCAACTGAATCTGTAGGGCAGCCAAAAACCCCTTCAATTAAAATGACAATATGTGATAGAGCTGATAGTCCTTTTGTTAAAACCACTATAATTGAAAACAATACAGAAACTACGCTTAAAACTCTACTTAATAATAATGCAGATTCAACTTTAAACACTCCTGAACCCAAACCTGATAATTATGTGAAAACAACTATTTATGATAACAAACTAGAAGACGTTAATACATTGAATAGGGTACCAAAATTAACAGTGAGACTCCCTAAAGAACTTTTAGATAAAGACTCTTCAAGTGATTATTCATCTGATAGTGATGATGAAAATGAAAAACTAACAGTGGATGAAAATAACACAACACAAGCTGAAAATGATAAAGTAATTGAAGAACCACCGGTGGCCAATATACCAACTGAGCCTACATTGCCACCCTCAGGTGTAAATGATGAAACACTAAATACATCAGAAGAAAATATCCAAGTAGATGATGACAACATGGATATAGACACGGATATAAAGACTGAACCAACAATATTGCAGGATAAACCTGTTGAATCAGTTATAGAAGAACCTTCTATTCCTGTAACAGAATTATCATTAGACAAACCCTTAGATAAATATGCTCTCAAAGACCTACTGAAAGTTTTCTTATCATCAACAATTTATAATTGCATATACTGCAACCACGTACGTAAGATTGCAGTAAACTGTGAGCAGCTTGCATTGCACATGGTGGCACAGCACCGGTTCAGAGCCACGGTAGACAGTATCACAGCTGAAGAACTAATGCCAGAGACTATCACAACTAAGCTGATTACTAGTGCGCCGGAACTAAACTCCGTTTATATAAACTTGGACTCCTATGATAGTGTAGATAAGTGTGAGAATGTACAATATGACTATATGTTTGAATGTTTTCAGTGTTATTTTAAAACTTCTATCCATAAAGATCTCTATTTACACAATCGTAAAATGCATCAAAAAACAATCTTACTGTGTGTGATGTGTAAGTCTAATTTTTATAGTTATAGTGAATTAATATGTCATTTATGCCCTGGTACATATGATTCTGAGTATGAAATTAAATTTAGATGTTGTCTATGCAATGTAGATGCAATTCCATCTCAGTTTAGATTAATGGTACACTTGCGGAAAAGCCACCACACCTGTGATGTATGTTTGGAGTTGTGTCACAATCAGGCACGCCTCTCTAACCATGTTTGGAAGCATAAACTACACCATTTATGCTATAGATGTGGTATCGCATACAGGAACAAACCTGATATCACTAACCATTTATTTTGGAAACATGGCACTGAAAGTGTTATGTGTAAGAAATGTATGCAGAAAAAGTGGCCCCATGTCTATCATTTCTGCACACCGCCAGCAGTTTTCGTTTGTGAAGAATGTAATTTGCAATTTACAAAGGCTGTGTATTTAAAAGTTCATAAAAGGTTTCACTCTGGTGAATGTCCGCATGTTTGTACAGAAGAAAATTGCACAGAAAAATTTGTGTCAAGGAAGCTGTTGTCTAAGCATTTGAACGATCATAGAAAGAAAATCTTATCTGAGGAACTAAATGCCGAAAAGTACGACCATAGTGAAGTATTACCAGAAACGTCTAAAGAACCTATTCCTGTAATTGATTTAGTGAATGACACACCAAAAGAGGTCACTAAATCTTCTGAAATCAAGACTGAGTGTGATACTGAGCCATTGACTAAAAAGGAAAAGAAGAAGAAATTAAAAGAGAAAGATGCTCTTTTGCTTGATGTGAATTTACCAGCATTAAATCTTTCTGAAAGTGATAGTAGTGACGAATCGGACAGTGGTCTCCCACCGCTTACAGAAGTTCCCAAACTTAAAGATACACTTATGGACAGAGTATTACCAAAACTGGAAAGTGAGGGCGTAAATAATACAGATTGTGAAATGATAGCAAAAGTTGAAATAAAACCTGAGACTGTTGAAGAAAAGCCAAATGACCAACAAGTATTAGATATATGGGATAATTTCAAAAAGTATCAGGCAAAGGTTGAGAATGTGAAATATAAAGAAAAGACACCACCATTAGTACCAATTAGAAAACATGTCTGTGAATCTGACCACGATTATTGCTTAATACCTGCTGATATGAATGGAGATGAGGATTTATTTAATATCGACAAAAAGAAAAACAAAAAATCACCGAAGAAACACCGTGGTGACTTATCGTCATCTAGCAGTAGCAGTAGTGACAGTGACTCGAGCTGTTCGTGTGGTTCGAATTGTAGTTGTTCCTCCAGTAGTGGATCTTCATCTTCTAGTTCTTCGGATTCTGATTCGTCTGAAGAGTCAGGTAATGAAAAGAAAAAGATTAAACGTTTAAAGAAAACCTTACCTAATCGAAGAATAAGCACTGGTTCAAATGTCGATGTAATGGATATGTCTGAAACTCCCATTTTGATACCTGAAACGACAGAACCTTCCATTGCAGAGACTGACCTAGAAACAGATGAGAGTGAAACTGATGAAGAATTCTATGATGAAAATCCTCAGCGAATAGCAAATAAATTAAATGAAGAAAAACGCAATCAGTTAATGGCAGTTCCATCAGTAGGCCCGTCTGATGGTGGTTCAATCTCGGGAGAAGCCAGTCCACCAGCTACCCCCATTAAGGAAGAAGTAAAAGAAGTTAAAGAGGAACCGATAGTTGAAGATGTGAAAGTAAAACCAACAAGTGTTAAAAAGAAAAGTAAAAAGAGAAAAAGGTCCAAGAATTCCAAAAAGCGTGGACCCATAAAAATTAACATTCCTAAAGATATAATTACTAAAACAGAAGTAGAGACGCCTCCACCTCTTGTTCCTAACAAGATAACAATATCTTTGCAATCAAACACAGTACAAATTCCAGAGGCTCCTAAACCGACCCCAAGTATAGACAAAACGAATTGCCCAGCAACATCTACAGAAAAGAAGCGAGCGTCCAAACGGCGGCGAGTTCCTAATAAATTCTACGGCTACTCCAGTGATGAGGAAGCGCGACAGACATCTTTATCTGCGCTAAAACCGCAACAACCACCTAAACTTGAATGGAGAAAAGAGGATTTACCATCCCCAGTGACGCACAAGGCAAAGAAAGAAGTACCTTCAACTGTAATATCTAACAGATTATATAATTATACTGATCCTATTAGGTTGACAACTCCCATACCTGATCCGGAGCCGCCGCGTATCTTAATGAATTCAGAGTCTATGGAATCGAGCGATTCCGATTCCAGTGACGAAGGAAATTTAGAAATATATCAGCCTAATAGCCAAGGTTCAGTGCCACCACCGCCGACATATTTGAATTCTGGTACCTCCAGCCTACCGTACGCCTTCCAGAGACCCGTAGCACGAGAGGCACGTGAAGGCGAGAGCGTCTATTGCTACTGTCGTTGCCCATACGATGAAGTATCGGAGATGATCGCTTGCGATGCAGAAGGATGTCCAATAGAATGGTTTCACTTTGAATGTGTGGGTATCATGGTACCGCCTAAAGGCAAATGGTATTGTCCTGAATGTAGGAAAAATCAAAGTTTCTCAGGTTACAGATAACTCTAAAATTTAAGTGTATATAACATTGCTGTATTGTTATTATATAATATCTGTATATAACTTATTGACGATTGTAGATAGTTTAGGCTTTACCTGTATATCTTTGTAGGTAGTTTCTGTAAGTTTTAGGTTATTAGGTCTGAAAAAAAATGTATCATTGTTATAAAAGTACATGTTATGCTTGATACCGGCTGTGCGGCCAATTCTGTAACCTGGCAAATTGTTAATTGATATTAACCTACTTGCAGAGAACGGAAATATAAATCCGATTTTTGATACCATTTCAGCAGTTTTATTTTAGGCATTTCCTTACTTAATTGATGATCGCAAATTAACACCAAAAAAAGAATTTAGTTTGCAATCATAATCTCACATGATCGTGGTGGCTCAATTTCCGAGGTATCCACATTTTCGAAGGTATTAGCAACCCATTAGGAAAACTTTTGTATGACCTAAGATCTGAAAATGTGTATGAAGTAATAGAAACATGGTGTAGTATAACTTAGGCAATTCAATATATGAGTTTGAATTATACACCACCGTTTCATCGCTTCTAATCTTATTTCAATAATCTGCTTAGATTTCGGCTAGCATCGTAATGAAAGCTGTATGTTATTAAACGTTTAATCACTCATAAGAAACAGGTGTAAATTAGGGACTACCCGCAGAGTGGAGCGAGCTCCCCAATGTCAGCTTGCCCATGGACAAGTTACCTGAGTAAGTGATTACCGTCGCACTTAGACACCTGCAATCCAAAAGTCACTAGAACTGGCAAGGTTCCTTTGAACTCACTCTAAAAAAAAAAGTGGTTGTTGGATTCTGTATATATTTATTTAAGAAACTAAAATCAATGCGTGATGTTCACATATATTGCGTTTATATTCGAAACACCGACATTTTGGGTCGGAGTCACATCCAAACATGAAACCCAGAAATAAGTATTTGAGTTCAGAGAACTAAATAAACGAAACACTAACAACCAATCTACCTCTATTTAGACTCGGAGAAGAATTCTGTTTGTAGGATATGGTCGACCTTTTTTTCTTTTAACGTGTGGAATATCCATCGCCGTCATCCCACCGCAGTTTGCGGCGGGGTTGTATGTCAGGATCAGACCGATTAAATCCATACAGTGTACCACTCTGCGCCTGAGATAGGAAGGATCCAGGAACAGCTGTCATTACGACATCCAGGCCCCTCCTAGCGCCTGCCCATTGGCGCGGGCACCATCTTTACGTAAACTCTCTGTGTAGGCGACGTATGGCACACGCTGACGTCGCTGCGCCTCCGCCACCCAGTTCTCCAGCGAAACAGCGAAATAGTGTCTTCGTAGAAGGTTGCGACCGCGGTAAAACAACTGTCACCGACTATGGAGCGTATGATGACCTGTAGCGAGAGATCTCCTGCGATGATTGCATTGAGGGCCCCACATTGCGCTGTCCAGGCGGAACAAACTGCCAGCGTGTGTTGAGCCGAGTCATCAGTACAATCCCAGTGGTGACAGGTAGAACTCAATTTCTTCCTAGCAACTCAGTGCAGATGCTTTCCGAAGCAACCGTGCTCGGAAAGACCCTGCGTCAGTCGGAAGGAAAGGGCCTCCCAAAGAGGCTAGTAGCTAGTAGTAGTCGGCAGAGAAAGGTCGCATACTCCGGTTTCAACTCCGTCAGGCTCCGTCTTTTCAAAGGCGGAAGCTTATAGACGGGTTCGGGTTGAGGGCGAAAATATAGTAGAGAAAGAGATCACTGATCTCCTACTAAAAATTCTGGAGCCGACGTTGAAAGGTTCTGTCTCACAAAAACCGGTGTGAATGCAGGAGAGAGTGAACGTAACTGTGGTCTCCAAGTACAAGGTGAGCACGAAATTCATAAGAGCCCTCAAGAAATCCTCGACCTCCGACATTGCTGGGGTAGTTGAGACTCTAATTGGTGAGGTAGCTGGCCTTCAGGCTGCCAGAGAATACCTAAGGAGACAGGTAGCTGAACTAAGCACCAATTTCGCCCACTTTTGGACCCGGCTCAGCGGCAGTCTTCCACTACTTCTGGTTCCGGTGACACCCATCTTCGTCTAATTCTTGAGGCAGTGGGATGTATGTTGGATGGGCGTCTTGCAGGCTTTGAGGCGAGACTGCTTCCAGGCTTATTCGGACCCCGTTTGCTGCAGATAGGCTTAAGATCTAATAAGCGCCGACTCCGCCTCTTGTTGCGGGTGGTTGTATATCTATGTTAAGAGCCTGCCAAAGTGACTCTACTCTGCCTGATGGAAAGCATGAGTAGAATACAAGAGTTGTGGTCACCATACTCATTGCAAATGCAGACAATGCAATATGGTGACCCACACTATGGCAGCCTTGTGAAATGCATTTTCACACCCCGCTTAGGGACGTAAAAGGCATGAAAGTCATCGTGATAGGGCAAGGCCTACACGGTTACCACGATAACTGTCACCGCTGCATCAATGGGCCTCCGGTCTCACTCACACTCACCAACGAAACACGACAGCACATATGCTGGCGATTTAGATTGGTCTTCTGTGGGAGGGTAGTACTGCCCCGGTCGAGCCGGCCCGCTCGTGTTGAAATCAGCGTGGCTCTACCACCTGTGAAGTAATATATCATATTATCATTTGTATTGGCGGTATCGGTGTACGCACCTGTGATCGCTCACAAGTCTGGGCGAGTCGCCCACTCAAACCTTAGCCCTTCAGTTGCGAATCCCCTTACGACTGCTTTCTCAAATAGTGAATGGCAGGTAGTCGGGATGGAATAAAAAGGATATGATCGACCTGAACCACCAAACCTTACATGTCCCCCGAGAGGTTGTTGTCATGAGAATCCTATTTAAAAAAAAAAACAGTAGCAGTCGTGGGACTGCCGATAGAAGTGAAAACAGAACTATTAAGTTGAGAGTAATTAAAACTATATGCAAAAATTATATGAAATTTTTTATGTTTCATATATAGCTATATATAATATATAATAGCATATATAATATATAATAATAATAAATTTCATATATAATATATAATATCATATTCTCCATAGCTATAGATATACTATTATCATTAGCATGTCGGTGACGCGAACCGAGGATTTTACCCTCTACCAAAACGCTCAACGCGCCTAAAGAAGTTTTCACTTCAAAAAACATTAAATAAATAAAAAGTTCATTGTCGTTGGTTAAACTAGCACATAGTGACTTTTTCAAATCATCAAAAATATTAACATCTGATCATATAAACAGGCGAGTGTATCGACTTTTTACGTCACAAATAAAGTAAAACTATTGTCTATTGACATAGACAGGGCCTATAAATCATTCACAGTAAGTATTTGTGTATGTAAAAATTGGAGCGTCGTCAACAATTTCAATAAAATATGAACATATCTTATCTCAGTTCTATATGTCCTAATAAGGACCAGTGCAGCCTATTGGGTAAGTTGCATTAATACAAACACAGCAAATCGTTAATTCAGGACACTTTTCATATAAAACTCAGTTTATAATTGAAAAATCTCTGTATCACGCAAATAGGTCAAAGGCATTATGGTTTTACATCTCAATCTTGCAACCAGTATCTACTACCGAAAGGATTGCGAACAATGTTTGCTCATGAGTAGCGAAACCGGGAAAGTTACAAAAGCAAGGCGATTCATTGATCATGAGTCATTTACTTTGTGTATCATAATCATAGGTAGAAAATTCACTTGTAACTACGATCTTTAAGTATCAGGGCACGTGGTAGGTATGTGATAAAAATCGAGGAAAAATTTAAAAAACCTGAAATCGTCACAAAATTATTGTAAGTAAATGAGTCAGCGATAGATTAAGGTACTTTTAATTAATGAATATAGTTTCATTTACTACTCGTAATTAATTATATTCTAGTTTTCGGCTTAAGTAATAATTTATATTTTTGAAAGCTGTCTTTATCAGTTAGGCAGGTAGAATCTAATAACGATTTTGAATCGATGTTATTCTGTACTGCTGTCTAAGATCCCTTTTTACTATTAAAAAAAACCGATGTCTGTTCTCAGGATGCTTACGAAAACGCCAAACTATGTTGTGTTCTTGTCTTCTGTGGAAGTATCTTTATCTAAAACCACAAAGAAATAAATATTAGGACATTATCAACGGCAAATCCCAAGAGATTCCTTGTCGCCTACACACACGCATAAACGATCTTATACACACATAACGAAATTTATGCTATTCGTCCAAAGGATTTAATGAACTTTTTTTTATTCTGTGCCTACCAAAGTGACTGCCTGATAAAAAGAATGAACAGAATTCAAGATTAAATCCGAAATGCTACTTACCATGGCACTAAACACAATTTTATGTCTCTTAAATAAAATAGGGTTTCATTTGCAAATTTGCCTACTAGAGCCGGTACAGCACTTTACCAAATGTTTTTGTGCTAAATATTTCGAAATATTCCCGCAGAAAATACGTAAAATACGTATATTTGTTTTTATTGGCTTAAATCAACGGTTCAAGTACGATCGTTTTCAAAGATACTGCAGTAGTACCGGCGTTATGGGCAATCACGTATGGTCAATCAAAGCACGTCAAAAATTCGTTCGCGCTCGATACGTCTACATTGCATTTCTACTTCATTCTCTGTGTCTATATTTATTTTAACTTTATTTTTCTAGGGGATCGTGTACTTTATTTTTCTAGGCGGTATTCTGACAAGGTCGTTCAACGTTGGACGCGATCGAGCACGTTCGCTCCTTGTCGGAAGAGATTGTCTGTCGACGGGAGTGGCGCTGGTTTGTCAGTCTTGACGTAGTCAACGCCTTTAACTCCCACGTGTGGTGGTTGATTAAGGAGGCACTGGTGCATCACCAGTTGCCCCTCTACCTGTGGAACATTATCGAGGCTTATTTTCGCGATAGGTATGGCCCTATATAAGTGATGGCACTTATATTCATCGGAACATCAAGTACATTGGCCTCACTCTAGGCAGTCGCTGAAGTATTTCGAGCTGCTAATCTCTCGAGTTCGAGGGGTGGCGGGCTCTCTTCAGAGGCTGTTACCTAATCTAGGTATGAGGTAAGCGCCTATCGCCTTCCTTTCGCGGCCGAGCTAAGCTCATTCAAGTGCAGAGGGTAGCGGCCATTCCGATCGGACGAGGATACCGCAATATTTGTCTCAGGTGGTGACAGTCCTGGTACGATGCAAGGATCTATGACTAGACTCGCGTAATCCGTCGGAGTGTGAGCGGGGAAGACCAGGACGAGCGCCTGACTGGACGCTTTGTCGATTCTGGGGGCATCTGAAATAACATGGTCCGGCTCTTTCTCAAAATAGGGCGCCTTGTACCAGCCCTCAGGGTGGTTTTTAGTGAAAACACCACAAACTACTCGCTTCTGGAAAAGGACTATCTATCCTGTCAACAAAAAAAGGGTTCGGGTCAGGTAATATGCCGTGTTTGCATCTTAATTAGGTTTCAACATCTGTTTAAGGAGTGTGTTTTGCGGGTCTGTCGCTGGTAACTACGGTGAGCTTATATTGACGGATCTAGTCATTCTTAAAATAATGTTCTATTCAGTTTAATCAGTTTAACATAAAGAAGTTTAAGAACAAAAAATGATTGTTTAAGTTTGTATTGAATATATAACTAAGAGAGCAAATTAGCGTGCCGATGAGACCCGTAGTTTATAAAAAAAGAGGCTAAAAAATATGTTGAACAATTATTCAACTTCTCTCCCTTCGACCCGTGTCTTGAAGACCTAAACCCTCCTAGTGCACATAGTACCATTTGCACCTCTATAATCTTTCTATATACTCTGTAATAATATTGTTCTTGTGAAAAGAAAATAGACACGATCGCCAGCAATGAGCGCTCGTGCTTTAATTGCATTTTTGACTCGTTAGGAAGATAGGCTTACCCAGTCCCTTACCTACTGAAGTACGAGTAGATTCTTGAATTTCTCCAGAGTTGCTAAAAACTTACCAGCTAACTGTCTTGTTTAGATATTCCTGGTTACGTCAATGGTCATTTAAGAGGTTTTTTCTTTCTTTTACAGATATGATCGAGGACTATTGTCAAGATTTTGAATAGTTTCGAAAGTAAAATATGACAATTACTGTTCGATTCAGATCTAAGGATATATTATCGTTTATCAGTTTTATCTATTTCTTTAACATATTATTAGAGTACAAGAACACAGCTATGGTTTTTCTAAGAGGCGAGATGTATGGCTCATAAGAAGTCGTTTTCTTTAGTAGTGTTCTGGGCCGTAAGCATACTGGGACGGTTTGCAAGGTTTTTGGAGCTGATCTGGGACGACTTGCTCACCTTCTTTGAATAGTTTTTGAAATGAATGAAAACGTTTTTAAATTCGTATAATAAACCATGTGAGTATAACTTTGTGAACTAATTCAATATGCTTCGTTGTTTAATTCACGCTTTGATTTCCTTAAAAATGAATATCTAAATGCGAGATATCGTTAAAAACAGTTTAGTATAAATAGGCAACTATGATGTCCTATGAACTATGATTCCATCTACATATATATAGTATATTTTTCGCCACAAATGTAATATAGAAATAGTAGACAAATATAATATGCTCCAGTTAGTAGAGCCATACCGATTTCAGCGTGAATGAGTCTACTCGACTGAGGCGGTATTCTTCTATCATAGAAGACCAACCTAAAATGACAGCATTTGTGCTATCATCTTTCGTTGGTGGGTCCGATGTCGATGTCCTCAACGATACAGGGATAGCACTTATCGTGGTATGTGTGTGAGCGGTGGAATGTTCGCGAGGCGCAACCCCGGTAAATCACCCTGGGAGATTACCCATCAGATCGCGCAAAATCCAGATAATGGCTCGTCGTGCCGGTTAGTGACCGGACGGTGAGACCTGGCGACTATTTTCAGGAAGGTATGGAGGCTCTTCGACCCGATGGCTCGGTAATCTTGCTTCACCATTATGCCTTATTCGTCCTTGAAGGTCACAATTAATTGTAGTTTTTTATTATTTTATTAATTTCCTTTTTTCTTCATTTACATAGGCCAAATGGCGCCACTGTTTGTATTTAATATTTAAATAATTTTGTAATGAGCATTTTGCGGTCTCCCATCTTTGAGGAAGTACAAGACGCAAAAAACTAGCATATAGAGCGACCCTGAGGTTCATCGCCTAATAGCAGCGTACAAAAAAGAATGGAATGCAAGAGTGTCTAACGCCAACACGTGCTGGCCTTGAAAGTCATCGTTTTAGAGTGGTAGACATACGCTCTCGTACTAAACCGCACGGTTCTTTCTTCCTGTGCTCATCAGTCAAAACCTGGTACTCACTACCAGCGTATGTGTTTCTCTCGCACTATGATCCCTGGTCCTTTAAAAGGGCGTAAAGAAGCATCTCACAGAACCTCATAGTCTGGGTCACCGTGCTGTTGACCATCACTCTTAGATTCTACTCATGCTTTTCACTTGGCACATTAGTCTCTTTGGCATATATATATATTGAACCGAGTCTGAGAATTGAGGCGAGAACCAATATATCATCTTTTGATACATATTTTCTTATGTTACTGGAATTTTTGGGTTCACTCTACTCTAATCTCTACTCTACTTCTTACTTTGATTAAAATCAGGTGGTGGACAGAGCAACCACCCGGGGCCTCGCTCGTGCAGAGACCTCGTGCACTCGAGCAACAACAGAGATTTCTCATGTTTTATTTCGCCTGTCATTTTAACAGGCTTCCAGTTATCGGTTTTGCTTTTATGTTCAATTTTTATTTTAAGTATCATGGTTTAAGCTAATTCCACAAAGGCAAAGGCCTCACGATGAACTACCTGATCGTAGCCTCGCAATGATTAACCACTCGGGGTCATGCAATGATTACTACCCGTTGCCTCACAATAGATAAGGCCGCCTCTGATTAAAATACATACCATAAACCTGTTAACTTGTTTTCAAGGGTGCTAGAGAATAGAGTTCGAATTATTTACATAAATTAACAGTCATGAGTCATGATTTGACGAACAAAAATTAATCGTAACGCCTTGCAAGAGAGGACACCTCTTTTGTTGCATTCAATTATTATTTTAATAATCTCATGCAGTAGGAACACTTACTTCCTCATATATTATATCAATTATTTCTTAGGATCATTACCCATTATAATTAAATGATGGCTCCCACTTAAGTTATTAAATCCCCAGGGATTACTTATTTTTGAATGAAACTTATGCATAATGTGCCTGCCGTTACATCTAATCTTTTTTTAAAATTAAACGTTTCTCGTTATATTATCTGCTATCTGCAACTTAATGTTATGTGACAAATACTCCACTACACCCGAAATTGGCCAGAAAAGAAAACTTAGAAGATATTTTTTTTTTTTTCCTATAAATACCGTTATTTTAAGGTGAACTTTTCTGAATATCTATGCTTGTGTGCAGTTAGCAAGAGCTATTGTTAAACATTACAAATAGACACTTCATTGTTCATTTGTACAGATAACATCGATAACAAAGTGTATGAATAGGGCTTCTGAAAATAGTGTGAACCTCTGAGCATCTGTGTCAATAAAACAATGTTACTACTTTTAACTTTTAATACTACACTTAAAGTGCAGTTACGTCTATTCTAATTTAAACTAACTTAAAAGAGATCACAAATTTACAGGATTGCTTGTTTTGCTTGCGGTTCTGCCCGCGTGTATGTGGGTTATCGCGCTAAAAAGTAACCTATATCCTTCCCCAATAATTAAGATAATATCTCCATATGCCCATACAAGCCTACCGTTCGCCTTTCCTTATAATCGATTCAGCAGTTTACCCATAAATAAATATTTCGGAGATTTGACACATTACGTCATCTAGTTTCAAACTAAGCAGAGCTTGTGTTATAATGAGCTAGACTCGTCGCTAGACTCGTCGCTAGACGACGTAATCGAGATTTATCAACGCGCAAACGTTCGGTTAAATTAGGATTATCTCGCACATCATTACGCCGTATTTTGATTACATTTGAAATTACTTCCATATAAGATCCAGATAGTGCAGGAACTAAAACCTAATGATTTAAATTTGCACAAGTCGTATGCCGAAACAATGTTAGAACGATTCAGTAATTTTGACAACGTCATACGAGTGTTTTCTGACGAAGCCCATTTTCACTTCAACGGACATGTAAACAAACAGAACTGCACGTATTGGATGACTGACAATCCCAAAGCTAAACATGAGAGCCACTTCATTCTCTTAAGGTATGGGTTGCAATTTCAGCAAAGGAATCATTGGACCCTACTTTTTCGAAGGTTCTCGCAGCCGTTCACTGCAAATTCTGCTGAATATGTGGAAATGTTTCAAAAGTTCTTGAGACCGACACTACTGAAATTTGCTAGCTACAATCGTAACAGATGATTTCAACAAGATGGTGCCACTTGTCACACATTCAATGAGTCCCAGCCGGTGGTCAAAGAAATTTTGCCGGAAAAGCTGATTTCCAGAAGGCCAGATCTATTGCCAGCAGATTTCTTTTTATGGGATTATTTGAGAAATCGCGTCTTCATCAATAACCCAAATACACTACGTCAACTAAAAGAAAAATCAGCGAAGGGGTCTCTTTGACGACGATGATTCGAAAATTTCGGTACTCCCTTAAAAGAGTGCAATCGTCGAAATGGTGGTTACTTAGACGATATAATTTTTAAAAAATAAATTTCAACTGATTAGCTTTCTTGTAAATAAACAATTTTTATAATATATCAAATGGTTTTTTTTGTACAATTTTTTCAAATATTAAATAATTCGTGGCCCACCCTGTACTACTCTTATACTACAAGAGTGATGTCCGATTACATCCCCAACATCTTAATGGCTAGTACTTAAAAACATATTTAAAAACATAACGCCTATAAATTACAAATACACTGTTTTGCTGTTTTATCCTTATCTAGTGTACACTCTCTATATTTATTACGCGTCAGTATAGTAAACTACAACATGTGTATAATTTTTATACCGGAATGGCCGTACTCGCTGTGACTCATAGTAGGCCATATAAGTAGAATCTCGGAGCCAAGTGGAAAACGCCATACTCAATAAATGTTGTGCAATACGACATCTACTACAGAATAAAAAATTTAAGGTCGTTTGTTTTTTAATTTTTTTTTTTAAAATGTATCAGGCACTCTATAGCAGTCAATTGCTTATATTAATAACGACCATAGACAAAATATCACGTCTATGATAGCAACTTTTTAATGATATAGAGATTTAAACATAGAAACTACTGCTGTTCATAGACAGCTGCTGATTAAAAGTTACAACTGTCTTGCCGCCCTCCGAGTCCCTCAAAGGGAAGAGGGTTTGGGCTACAGTAATCTCACTCACTCGGTAGTAAGTAACGAAAAAATTACTTACCCGATAACCGGCTTCGTAAAAAAACCGGATTTAAGGCTTCGTAGCTCTCCGACAGAATTTAGAGTAACTTAGTGATTCATCATCGTCAACAGCTTATCATAGTCCATTGTGAGACATGGGCCTCTCTTTAGAATAGAGATTTTGCCTACTCTATCACACTGGTCAGATAGGTTGATGTTGTTATAATGTAATAAAATACAAAAAAAATGTTTTTTATTTCGCAGCTCCCTCTAAAGGACCAATTGAACCACATTCGTGTTTAGTACACGATGGAAATGAGGAACTTAGTAGGCGGGAGGGTAAGATGATTATAATTAAATTAAAGTAGGATCATCGAATTCGGGTACGTACAAACTTATAATAACTTAGAAACAGCCGTTAAAAAAATAGAGCGCCTACGGAAAATAGCAAGCAAGCAGTCACTGCTCAGTAAAACAAACTAAGTTTTTAATATTAACGTTCTTAGAATTTTATTGTCTTTATAATTTTTTTTTATTGATTTGACGAAATAAAAAGAAAAGACTTGCTTCTTTCAATTTGAACGATTTTAGTAAAAATTTTTATCAGGTGCTTAGAACTGTCATGTGTTGTGATAAAAACTATTTTGGTAAACACCACGATAACTATTTTAAAAGAATATTTTGAAACTAGTTTTTAAGTTGTATATATTTAAGTGTCAATTGTATTTTTTTAAATACAATATAAGCAATAATTGGTTTGTAAAGAAACATGCAACAGATTATTTAATTTTTTTTTTTTTTTAATAATAATCAGAAGGGCAGCGAATTGCCAGTGTTAAAAATAGAAATAATACAAAGACTTAGAAAATTAGTTTTATTAAATGAAGCACAAATGGATTACTATAGTAAATATTTATTACGTTTAGTTACCACGGCAGCTCAGTGCCATCGTATTGAAGAAATTTGCCTGTATCACTTTCTCCAAGCTTAGAAATAGTATCAAAAATTCCAGAAATGCTCGTATCAACATCCAGCGGTGCATTTTTACCACCCATGTCGGTTTTCACCCATCCAGGGTGCATCGACACAACCAATATATTGTCCTTCTTCAAATCGATACTCATAGACTTTGTTGCTGCATTCAACGCCGCCTAAGAAAAACAAAATGACTACAAATTATTTGCGTTAAATAATTTTACGGATGGGGCGTAATCTATGCATTTTTTTTTTAATGCGAACGAACTAAGATGTGTTGGATAATATACCTTTGAACATCGATAAGGATAGAATCCTCCTTGGTCATTTTGTTGAATAGAACCGAGAATTGAGCTCATATTAATCACGGCAGCGCGCTGAACTCCCATAGGTTTCTCTTTATTGATATCTGAAGCTTGTTTGAGGGTTGGCAGTAACGTCTGAAAATAAAAAAATGCTGCCTTAATACCTTTACTTTTAAAAAGGTACGAAAGGAAAGAACACCTTTTCACATATAGTATTGATACTTTTTTTTGAAAAAAAAAAACTGTTTTATCTATGTTCTTAGTATATCCCAAACAGCTGATCACATATTACGAACACAATAGTAGGGATGAAAAATAATATTTTGCCGAACCAGTTGGTCAAATGGTAAGTGGCCTTGACTAACTGTCACTGAAAGGTCGTGGGTTCGATTACCACCCAGGACAAATATTTGTGTGTTGTGCACGATTATTTATTCCGTGTCTGGGCGTAATTTCTCAATAATATATTTGTATTTAGAAATGAAAATTAAGAATGTTTGTCAATAGCCTGGTTATCATAGAACAGAACAAACATAGAACATTGTGTTTAAGTTATAATCAGGCTACCGTGTGTGAAGTGTGTAAGGTTATTTATTCATTTATTCTTTTTTTCTCACGAACCTTGGTGAGCATAATCGGTGCAATTGTATTAATGGACAGATTATCCAAAAGTTGTTCAGCTTTTACTAAAGCGAGCTTCGTAAACTTTGTGCTGATGCCAGCATTATTTATTAAAAGATTTAATCCTTGGTCGCCTACAATTTTGTTTATTTGTGGAGATATTTCGCCGACGGAAGATATATTTGTAAGATCTGGAACAGATTAAAACAAGAAGTTTAAAACGAAACGCTCACCAATATAATAACTTAACCTATTGTTTTTTTTTAAAAAAATCTATTGTCTATATCCTCCGTATATCTCAAAAAGAAGATCACATACATCGAATAAAATAGTAATGGCAGAAAAAAAACAAAATAATCTGGGCAAGCAAGAACTAGTGCAAATTTCCCTGCGTAAATGATCCAATCAGATTGAGTGTCCAATAAGATACTCAAGTAAAATTCAACTGAATTTTGTATTCCTTGATTATTCATTCTGTATCCAGTAATGGAACTCTATGAAACACATATAAACAAAGTCTATCGAGATTGTAGCAATCGTTACATTTAGACACCAATGTGTGGAATGCATCGTAGACATTTTATTTTAAATTCTTATTTTGAGAGAAATCCAATTAGAAATACTGTCACTTTGATTTAACACTAAAGCTAATATTACATACTCTTAATTATATTAAAAGATGATACGGTATTATGACCGTTTAGGGGATATGTCTACTGTTTATTCTAAACTAAATCTGAAAGTTTTCAGTTTTCTAATAAGATTTCAGTCCTAACAAACTGATTTCTAACAAAATGCTGCAAGTGTTATATTTTCCTGTCATCCTGATAATACCAAGTAAGTCTACTTTTACAGAAGGGGTAAATACTTACCCAAATTAACAACAAATAAGTTTTTGTTTTCTGCAGCCAGTGTCTTGAGCTCCTATAAACATAAGCAATTATTATTATTTTTTATCCACTAACGAAGCTTTCATTTGAAAGCTACATTAAAGTACTGTTTCAAAGTTTTTTATTATGACGCTATTTTGTGGTTTCATTTGATTTTATAACCCTAACACACTCGACTCGGGCACTTGTATACTCGAGTGCTCAAGCAGTCGCACCTGGCCAGATATTCGAACACCTGTTTCTAATTCCGCCATACAGCCTGTGCGCTGAGTGTTCAAGGACAATATACCATCACTATTTGTATTTTAAATGTGGAAGGAATGTTTTTGCCAATTTCTTTTAAATTAAAATGTTTTTAAAACCAAGAAGGTGCATCAAAATGAAGAAACTTCGCTTTATTATGTTTGAAAATCTGAATATATTCAATTCTTAATATGCTACAATGTCAAATTTAAATAAGTACGATACTTCACCTCAAAGTGTTGGTAACTTGCAGTTTTCTGTGTTTTCTGTCATGTTATGTTACAAATAATACCACTTTTAAATTATTTGGTTTTGTACAACAAAAGTAAATGTGTGCGTGGGCAACAAAACCGAATGTTTTAAACGTTTCGTTCTATTTTCAAAAACACATAATGAAAAAGTAAACAACTTAGTGTTGTTACTAACCAGTAATCGGTCGGCATTTCTTAGAAGATATACTTGTAAGTCCAAAAGTGTGACTTACAAGTATATCTATCTATCTTTACACATTAAAAGTATAGAATAGAATTAATACATTTTGGTCCTACTTAAGAGTTTATTGAAAATGCATTTGTATTTATACCTCTTTATTGTAAAATAAGCAATGATTTAACTTATAACTTTTAATAAAATCTATCTAGCAATCTGTTTAGCGGTTCGTCTAAATAACTATCATCAGAAATCATACCATGACCCCAACCGGTAAGTTAAAAAAGGTCCATGTTGACTAACTTTAAAATTTTTGTTTCATTTTATTAGTATTGCAACAAACAGGGTATTTCAATAATAATAAACACCTATATTATGATTTAAGTTAAAAACTACAAAAGAAAACTTGTTACGTGAAAGTAGTGGGACAGACCTACTTATGTACCTACGGTAATAATTGGTTTATATTATATAAAACATGTACATATCTATTTATAAAAATTGTACCGTTTAGGAATAATTTATTTGTCAAATGACTATGAGTTTTTTATCATTAGACAAGGCCTCAAATTTATTTATCAAATAGAATTTATAAGCGTCATCCTGAGTGACATCATCGTTAAAAATTATACGTCATCTGTTAACCCAGCATTTTTCAGTTCCTATATTACTATGAGTTGACGTCATTTATCTGTCAGACGAGAATGATACGCTATCTCTTTCACACACTCGTAGTAGTTTGGTACAAAAAGCATTAAACGCTTCTTAACGGAGAGTTTTTGTCGGTGAAACATCGTGTATTTGAGTTCGCTGTAGGAATAACGAGTTCTCGAAGTGTTTATTGTTTAATTTGTAATAAGTTTAAGGAATTGTGACGTGATGGCGCCTATAGGTAAGTCAGAAATGGATAACTTACCTCGGAAACGTTTCGGCACGTTGCAATTATTTTGTGCGAGCTGTTCTGTTTAAGTATATATTTCACCATCCCAAGGCCTAGGCCTCTGTTCGCCCCGGTGATGAGCAAGGACTTCATTTCAGTAGTGAACTTTGGTTACCTTCTGACGTTTGAATAAATTTATCTTGTACAACCCTTCTTTTACTTGATTTGGTGCTAATATTTCTCAGTCTGTCACATTTAACGTCAAAATGACAATCTTAAGTAATTTTGTAAGGATAAATAATTTTATAAAACCGTTAATATCTACTGAAAGAGTTTTTATATTGGCCCGGAGAACTCTCAGCAAAAGTAAGTAACCCACAATTTGACGTCGTATTAACCTTGAAGTGCAGATAATAGTCTAACCTCAATGACACTATAAAAAATCAAGCAACTCAGTTTTTTTCTTATTAGAATCTAGTTTAGTATCTAAAATCTTTGACATAGATATAAGAAAAGCCTTCATTAATTTAGCTGGTTTTTGTTCTGTTTTTTTTTTGCGACCATTTCAATAAATAATTCAATCTATCCTAGGGATGGTGGAATGACAAATCATTTTTTTTTAAAGCACATGATATTGATAGCAAAGTGCATAGAGCCTACTTTTGCAGCTGTTATGTATAGTATATTTTTAAATAATAAATTTGAACAATGAAATAACTTATTTTTATGTATATATTTTTTGATGGCATCAGGGGACTGGCTGTGTTGTAGCCGAAAGGCCCAGTTGGTCACTCCTATTGACAATACCAAGGAAGGTATGACGGTACCCTAAAATACATACTACATTATTATGCACACTGCATCTTATTCCAGTGCAGAAATAAATATACTATGATAATGTCATAAATAAGGTTGCTTAGGGTGCTTATGGGTTATAAAAAAAATAATATATATATATTTGCACCATAAATGTGACTGTTGCTTGGAAATGGAAATGTGCCTCAAAATGTAACAATCATAAATTAAAGCACTTAGTTGCAGAATAACAAATTATTCTGTTTTTCATCATCATTGATATACATATTTTATATTAAATCACTTCCTACTGTATTGTTTCTTTGAATTTTTGTCTACCTACAGCTTATAATATGGTTATTAAAAAATATTTAAATATGCTTTATAAGTTCACTTTGAATGTATTTAAGCACTCATATCAATTGTTGACTGAGATTCTATGTAAGTGACTTGTAAAAATATTTTTGATTTTCCGTCATTGTAACATTTTTTCACAATAAAATAATTTAGAATTACTTCTCAACTTAAACTATTAAATATGAGTTTTTAAACAGTTTTATCTGATTATGAAACCTTTTTTATAAAAAAAGATCTTATCTTAAATTTGTCCATTTCTATCTCAGTTTTCAGCACATAGTATGAAAGTGTAAAATTATTGTTTTTGCTGCATTTGCTGGTGTTGTGTCATTATTGTTAGCTCATGTGATAAGGTATTTACATAACAGCCTCATGATGACATACAATATTGCCAGACTAGGCTCATCAATGGTTTCATTTGCCGATTTTATTTACCTAGTGTTTTGTTATTCATTATAGTTTGATTCATTGTATAACTATACTAGAGGTACAGCACTATCAAACACATGATCATTAATAACCGCCTCAATATCTGAGGATTATTTGTTAAGGAAAATTATTAGGCCTACGTTAGAATATTAATTACTTTTTCTAATGTCACATTGTTTTTATTAAAATATTTATTAATCTCTGCTCATATTGCTAATTTATCATCATTTTTATTTGCCTACCCTCACTAAAGTTTATTATGAATTAGTATGCCTCCTCAACACTACTCGCAAAGTTGGACCAAGTTCCTCGGCGAAGTACTCTAGAAAGTTTCCTGAGGCGAGATAAAGTTTGATGCGGTTAGCCGAAGTGCCTCTCTACACTATTGTGTATTCATCTAACATCGTTCAACTTCACCAGTAGTATAGAAGAGGCAGTACAATATCTAACATTGTAAGGGGTTTTGGTTTATGTTTTATATGACCTACTGGCAGTCTTATACGATTGGCTGACTGTCTTATATGATTGGTTGACTGTCTTCCTACCCACCTTTGGATTATTATCATTTTCAAATATGACAAGAGGGAAAAAAATTGAGTTGTTAAATTGACAGGTGTGATAAACAGTGAGGGATTCAGCAAATTTTGAATGGGCTTTGAGTCTAAAACTGCAAGTAGCTAAAAAAGGCTATAATCTAAGACATTTGGGTGGGCACATTAACTGGTCAAACATCAGAAAAAAGGACGATAGCAATTCTCAACCTAGCAATAATTTTTTGGTGGTTCATCAGTTGATTTTTATGCTAATATTTAATATTTTCAAGTATAAAACATTATTATTAAAGATCAAACACCTTAATACTCAATTTACAAATTTATTAGTAAAGTTGTAATAATGTTGTGCTAAACATGAACAAATGTATTATCAACTAACACAATGAGTTTGAGATTCGTAATGAGAGATATGTTTCTCATTACTCCTCAAACTTAGTAAATAAATAATGTACGAGTACATCTGCAACTAACTGCTACTAAAGAAACATAATAAACATTTTCCATTCCAATATACACAGTACATATAAATATGTATATACGACACGTTCTGATGGGTTGGTGGTTCACATTATAGATGGAAATTACGACTATGACCTGGCGGTCATTGGTGGTGGGTCCGGTGGGCTCGCCTGTGCAAAGGAAGCTGTAAATCTTGGTGCGCGTGTTACTGTACTTGACTTTGTGCAGCCATCACCGCAAGGCACCAAGTGGGGTCTCGGTGGCACATGTGTCAATGTAGGCTGTATACCCAAGAAGTTGATGCATCAGGCTGCTTTACTCGGAGAGAGCATTCATGTAAGTATCTTTGTTCTTTTTTATGTAAAATAATTTTATACACACTCGGTGTTATTAAAACTTTTTTTATTATTAATCTTATCAAGGCATACCATAGATAACATTACGAAACTTTTACTTTTTTAATTTTTAAAAATTGTATTTGTGTTTTTTTTAGATTATGGTATGTGGTGTGACTCCTTCCCAATTCCTTGCATCCTACATTCTAAGGCTTAAAGAGACTTGGATTATTCTTGGTTATGCTGTCTTTTACTTTTTCTCTTGTAGTTAGGTTATAATAGAGAATAGTCACCCATAATGTTGTTAGTGTAGTTCAAATGGACTTTTATTTTTTTTTCTTACACAATAAAATGGCGTTCGTAGAGTACTGTTGAATATCATCATTATCATCATCATCAATACCTTTAAATAGTCCAACGTTGGACATAGGTACAGGACAAGTAAATTTTGGCCTAATACCTTTTCCGGACTGGTCAGCCGGGTTGGTATAGAGTTTCTTTCAAGTTTTCCTTCTCCTTGCAGTGATGTTACCGTGCATAGTTTGTGTCTTAGTCACCATTTACTACAACTATGGAATGAGTAGGGGTGGCGGAAATCCATATTTTAATTTGTCCCCACACTGATATATTTGCTGAATAGTCTATAACTATCCTTAAATATCCTCTTTAGCTTTCTAAATAAATAGTAATTACATCTACGCTAATAATTTACTCTTTGTCCAATAATATATTAAGTTATATAATTTCTACTCAGATAAGAAAAATATTACTTGCAAACTTTTGCACACGTTGTTTATATTTGGTTTTCATATTTGCGGAGGCATAAAGCATAGAAAAATCACCTTTTCTTTTAATTCAAAGACACGTCACTCTGTCTGACGTTCAAAATTACCGTCTGCCACAGACATGTAAAATAATTATACATTCCTACATAACATCTTACTTTAGCTCATCTATCATCGTTTTATCGCTAATCAGACATTGATATGCACAAACTGTCTAATTGGGTAGATGACTCTATCGTAAATAAATACCAATGTCCACTTCATTAAAACTAATATCGCGAAACATCTCGGAAAATATAATTAACACAGCTCTTTATTATTATTACGAATTTCAATTAAATATACAGTGAAATATATTGTTCAATTGAGAGTAGTCTAAAACAGTGACGTCATAATTTTGTATTTACTACATTTTTCATACAAAATTGTCGTTTTGACAGATGATAAAAAGTAACTAATTTGACTAAGGTGTCATCTAGCCTATTTGAGACTACTAGACTGCTGTGTGTAAGGTATGTGAATACATAACATTGTACAATAAGTCAAAGAAACGAGGTAGTTCAAAGTTCTAATTTCTTTTTCTATATTAAGAACCTGCCAAACTGACAACACTGTCTGATTGGAACGCATGAATAGAATCTAAGAGTTGTGGTCACCATACTCATCGCAAATGCAAACAATGCAGTATGGTGACCAACACTATAGCGGCCTAGTGAGATGCTTTTTCACGCCCCGCTTGGGGCCGCAAAAGGCATGACAGTCATCGTGGCAGTGTAAGGCTCGCACAGTTACCACGATAACTGTCACCCCTGCATTAATGTTCGTTGTCCTGAAATCAGCGTGGCTATTACCTCCAGAATTTAAGAAAGTAAATACCCATATAACAGTTGGAAAACTTGACTAGATACATTTAACAAATAATCTACAATTGTCAAATCGTCGGCTTTAATGCACTTAGATCATGATCAGCTGTAATAAATATGATAGCGTTTAAAAATACGATATACAATACTACGAATACGAATGATATTTTTTTATTAAGTGATAACGTTGTACAGTTATAAAAAAACGAGTTTTTTAAAAAAAAAAGACAGAAGCACAGACTTTACAAACGTAAGAGACACGGAACGCAAAGAATACCCAGACTCAGAACCAAAATTGTGTGACACTCAACGCTCGTGCAACAGTCGCCACAACACTCAACGCTGTAGAGTGCTGTGGCGACCGCTTAAAGCACTACGCTATCCGTGTAGTCATTGTCTTTGCTCTCAATGTTCATCAACAGCCATCAACAGTCTACTGCGGGACATAAGCCTCTCCTTTAAACAGAGATTCTGGGCTACTGTACCAAGCTGGCCAGATGGTACAGAATTTGCTCAAGTTTCCGTTTTCTGCGGTTTTCGTTTGTAGTTTGTTCCTTTAGTCGCTTCTTACGACCCCCATGGGATGCATAGGGTGGTGATACTCTGTATTCTTAACCCCTCGTCACTTCATTTATATGCTTATTGAAATTCTGCGACGGTTATAAAAACTGTTAGACTTGGTGACCCACGCTGACTTAGTCTGCGTTCCTCATAGTTTTTGCAACATTTATCAGGGATACTCCGTTAGTTATAGTGTCTTTATTGTGTCTACATTTAAAACGAAACTGCGGGGAACACCTAGTATAGATTAGATATGTAACGGTGGTATAATCTTTTTATCATAACGTACACCATTAAGATATTTCTGACCCACCTTCACTTATTATTAAAATACTATAGCGACTTCTAGAAATTTTATTGAACAGACCTTAAAATCAGTCTGTGACAGATAGCCACGAAACTGACGAAGTAGCTTATATTTCCATTCTTTACGTGCCAGTTTTATCACCAAATGAAGTGCAATCGTTGCTAATATTATAAATGCGAAAGTGTTTGTTTGTTTGTCTTTCTTTCTCGTCCCAATAGAGTAGTTTTATGGTATGATTTTTATGTCTGGATATAGTTTGGAGGCTGGAGTGTGATATAGGTTACATTTTACCGCGTTAAAGTATCTCATTCCCATATTGGACTGCTGGTAAATATACATATCATATCATATGTCATAGATAAATTACACCCAGACAATCGTAATCATCATACAAAAATTTATCCTGGTGAATATCGAAGCCAGGACTTCCGGCTTAGCTGTCAGGATCGCTAACCACAAGACTAACAACCCAGACAATCAAAAATGATGAGAAAACCATCCTCCAATACTTAGGAGTTGTCTCGACTAGAGTCTGCAATCATGATCCTACTGAAAACCTGTGTTAGACAATGAGTGAGTTGGTTGCTGGACATCCAAATCACTCTTACTTCCATACAGGGCATGCAAAAATTGGTAATTCAACTTATAGAGTAGCAAGTGGTGGTGATAGTTGCTTACCGCGACATAACCCTTATAAAAACTTGTAAGAGCAAACTCCTGTAAATGCTATCTTACCAGTTTTTATTACACAACATTACCTAAGACCTATCATCGAATTCAGTTCTCCTCAGAGTTGCGGTGGTCCGATGCCAGTCCGTGGATAAACTGATATTCAGATAAAACCGGTTGAACTAATGGTCGACCCCAAAAATAAACTTGGGAATAATAAATGATAGGCAGATACCTGATGACTACACTAAAACGATCATACTCGTCACACAATAGTTGTCCTAATTTGAAACGACGGGTCAAGGTCAATCGTTTCATTTATCAGAATTATTCACTTTGAATGACATGAGTTTTTTATTTCATCTAATCTAGACAAGACAGGTCGAAAAGATATTATATCAAATATATAGTTCCACTTTTGGATAAGAACAAAGTATTGTGTAATTACTGATAAAAGTTAGGAAAAGTATTTTCAGTTCATTGATAGATGTTTATATTTTATCTATACATACATATGTCTATACTCATCAAGAATACGGCATTTTTTTCTTTCTCTGTTAAGAGCCTACCAAAGTGACTACTCTGCCTGATGGAAAGTATGAATACAATCCAAGAGTTGTAGTCACCATACTCATTGTAAATGCAGATAAGGCAGTAAGGTGACCCACACTATTTCGGCCTAGTGAGATGCTTTTTTCACGCCCGCTTGGAGACGTAAAAGGCATGACAGTCATCGTGGCAGTGTAAGGCTTACACAGTTACCACGATAACTGTCACCCCTGCATCAAGGGGCCTCCGGTCTAGCACTCACCAACGCAACACGTCAACACGGATGCTGTCGCTTTAGGTTGGTCTTCTGTGGGAGGGTAGTACGGCCCTGGTTGAACCGGTCCATTAGTGTTGAATTCAGTATGCTTTTTTAAGTAGATGTGCGGTATGACTGCTTTTATGTACTGCGTTAAAAAGTAGTGCATTATGTGTAGGATTAGTTCTCTAGTTTAATTTGTGACATACTATGTCTATTGTAAAATTAATAGTATCGAAGCCGAAGTAAATCAAAATAAAAACAATTCTTTTGACGTTATCTGTCAAGAAAAAATTTTGGCGCCATTTTTTTTCAATATAACGTAATTGTTTAGTAAAATCAATAAGCAGGCTACTTTGTGACTTTTTACATTACATATACTCAACATATATATTATGCTTGCATTATTATATTATATAGATACGTAATACTCGCTTGTATACGCTGAAACATTTAGACGGAGATTAAAGGACGCCTTGATTGTATCTAATATAATTTAGTCACACGAACTCAGGGTCAGCTTGTTGTTGAACAATTCACTAATAAAAAATCAAAAAACCATTTTTATATACAAATTTATGTAGCCTTCTCCCTCTAGCGTCGATACACTTAATCATGCCCGGCAACCTATTGAAAATCTCTTTAAACTATATGACAGGTCATAGATTGGCATATTGTAGAGTGAAGGCTGGTACCGCGATCTGCCCAAGATCTTTTTTTTTTAACGTGTGTAAACTCCCTCGGGCCGCCACTCCACCGGAGTTTACGGCCGGTTTGGTGTGTTGGAATCGGACCGACTAAACCCACACGGTGTGCCAGTCTGCACCTGACATAGGAGGGATCCGGGCACAGCTATTATTACGACATCCAGACCCAAGAAGATCTGGGCCAACCAATTCTAATGAGACAGACCTCGTTATTCATTAATGTGTAGTGTATAAAGCTGCATGCGTGACTGCGTAAAGAGCTCATTACTCCAGTTTCCAACCATACCTGAACACAAGTACAGTTAGTCAGCCTTTAGTATGTTTTCATGCCTTCTATGTCAGTTTAACCACATATGTAACTAACTTTTATCAGGGATTTGATTATATTATGTGCCCTAAAGAAATTTTGTACGAAATTTCATGGTTGCCTATGCTTTCAACTCTCTGTTTCTTTTATTTGATGAGAAAAGACTTGAAGGTATCATAAAATAATTTTAAAAAAGTATCACTGAATTAAAGGCGTTTACATCATGAGGAATTGTAATAAAATTCTATTATTCATTACAACGGTTTCATTATTTATGTTTTTTCCTTAGGCGGTGTTTTTTTTTTCTACTTTGAATAATAGAATTTTGAGGCAGTAAACACAAATAATCACACCTGAATTAAGAACCACCTTTTTTTTAGTCGATTAAAATAGAACTCGCTTCCTAAAACGCTTTAAATAGTCTAAACATACACTGCACGCGAATTTACAGATTAAGTCGATATGATGTCATATCAAATTTGATATTCAATGTTTACCTTGGAAAATGATATTATCACGACCGCCTTTTTAGTATAATTAAAGTAAATATATAATTGTAGTTGTAGTTGAATTAGTACAAAGAATTACCGTTATCCAAAGATATGAGTTACACTACTTACAATAAAAAAAACTTAGTAGGGTGCGTATCGAATGCTTGTCTGTATCTTCGTCTTGATGTAGTAATAAACCATAGATATAGTGTTGAAAAAAGGATAGGCAGAAGTTGGAGACCAGAAATTAGAAATTATAGCGTGTTTTTTTTTTGTCTAGAAGTCGGATCGTTAGTAAGATGCCATTTTACTCACTTCGTAACCTCAATCTGAAAGCTTTCGGTCAATATCTCAAATGTTTTTGTGTGTTGTGTTACATTTAAAATAATAAACTTATCTGAATATTCAATTTCATTTAAACTGTTCCAGCTGTTTTCTACATATTTGTATACATAAAAATGAATCATATTGCTTTCGGTGACGGCCTGAAGCGTGAACGA
Organism: Hypercompe scribonia; assembly: GCA_949316085.1. Taxonomy (NCBI): domain Eukaryota; kingdom Metazoa; phylum Arthropoda; class Insecta; order Lepidoptera; family Erebidae; genus Hypercompe; species Hypercompe scribonia. The sequence goes on along the minus strand of OX438972.1, from coordinate 2,779,180 downwards.
CAAGACCAATTTTGCCAATTATTGTTTTGTTGTATTCATTCATCGAGGAAGGTTCTCCTTTTGTGAGACTCTGACCAAGTTGAGTTTGCTAGTTACACAACAAATACCTATTTAACTTTATACAAAAACTAATAAAATCCCACCACTCTTCGCTGTGACTCATTGTGGTTGCATTAATGAGGAATAAAGCGTAAAATTAAGGGCGAAAATAAATTAAAACCACTTTTGTAGCGGGTTGTATTTCGTGTCAAAATTTGAACCGGTGTCAATCGATTCAGCACTTAGTCACGTGAGTTTGCGTAAACAAACATACTTAATTTTTTTTAAATAGTTCGAAATTATGAGAGCCACGTAACCTAATGGTAGTACCAAACTCATCATTGTATTATATTAATTCCAATCAAATTGGAATACAATCAATAAATTTGTTGTTATGGTGAATCAGGGTAACCTATGGGGAAATCCGAAATACCTTATTTCCTCTTACCTCATTCTCGACAGTGTAATATACAATATTTAATTATGTAATATATATTTTTGGCTATGTAATATACAATACTTATATTTCAAATGACATACCATTGTTTAAAGTGTACATTCATGTACCGACAACAGCTGATATCGGGGACGCATGCTTGCTTGCTACATTGTATAGAAAAATCAAGAATGTTAAGCAAGATAATATTAGACGACTTTAATAAGAATTTAAGATGGCGTTTTTCGTCTATGATTTAGGACTTTTAGAAAAGTTATTATTTGAGTTTACTGGAACCCTAACCCGACTACCCCCTACGAGTTAATAACTACTTCCAGAACACAAAGATTAGTGACGTACCCGTGACATTTGAGTTGCTATGAGAGGTTGTGTTTTTACGGTGATGTTACGGACAGATAATTGGGTAATACGCAAATGACAGCTCCCCTAACCAAGTTGTCATACAAGCGTAAAACATCATTAGAAAACGAATCAAATGAATGGAAATGACGTCATCTTTACGCTATGTCACGTTCAAAATAAAATAATGGATGAGAATAGAGGCATTAGCGATTGTAGAAAGTGATTCAACGCGAGACATTAGGGAGCTTGTTCATGAGCTTACTTTCAATGGCCGTCTATATCCAGGCGTAATCGAATTTGTAAAGTATCTGGAAAGGAGGTAGTAAACTAGAAATGGTGGCACTAGATGTGCCTTTAGTTTCTTAATAATCTAACATGCTGTATCCTGCAAGGCGTTTTACATTACGTTTGCCTAACCGCTGTCCACTCTGGCGCATTGTGGCTACAGCAATCATCAGTCCAACTGGAGATATGACCGGAAGTTCAATTCAGCGTACTAATTCTTTGTGCAATCTCGGTTACTCTACTTCACGGTCAAATGGCTTCGTTGCAAATTTTATCGGCTAGAGAAACATCGAGAGCCGAGCTGCGTTACAATAAAAAAAGTTGACGCTCTTTACCAAAAAAAAAAAAGTTTAGAACACATGATAATAGCTATGGTTAGTTCAGAAATATAAAATCTAATATGTTAGAGCACGTTACTACTGTCCAGCCGCGAGGAGGCGACGTCCGCGTGTGCCATACATCGCCTAAATAGAGAGTTTTACCCGAAGATAGTGCCCGCAGTATCGGGTAGGCGCTAGGAGGGATCCGGATGTCATAATAACAGCTGTTCCTGGATCCCTCCTGTCTCAGGCGCAGAGTGGCACACCGTGTGGTTTTGGTCGGTCCGATTCCGATACACCACCCCGCCGCGAACCCCGGAGGGGTGACGACCCGAGGGGGTTTCCATACGTTAAAAAAAAAAAACTGCTGTGATTAAAGATGTCCTGCTGAAAGTCTGTGCGAAAAGTACGGTACTTTTAAAGGTTCCTATAAGTATAATGCAAGCATCTATCGATCATACCTCTGCTGGTTGGACCATCGGATAGGTCAAGGCAACATTTAATCATTTACAACAGCATTGTGCCCCGATCAATAGCTTTATGGCCGTAGCAATGGTTATAATGCGATATCATTTAATATGTTGTACTAAAACAAGTGTATTTTTATTGTGGAACATGAATAAATCGCTGGTGTTATGTTTAATGTGTCTTTATTTGAATTTTTGTAGAGCTATTATTTTTTTTTTTGTTCTAGACAGAACAAAAAAAAAATAATAGCTCTACAAATCTACGATACAATACAATACTATCAGACGATAGTGTAGGCATAATTATTTCAAAGGTTTTGTTTGACCAAAAACCGCACTGTTGTGTTCCATTTACGATTTCCACTCCGATTTAAAAAATGAATGTTGTCCTTGAAAAAGATTTCTCGATAGTTCTTTATTTAAAATTTATCTGATTTATGACTGGTTTTTGTTTTTTTAATTAAATAATCGTTGAAGTATGTATGCGATATAAATTACTCTTGGAGGCGAGTTTATATTTTAGTGGAGAGAATTGTTTATTTGTCACAGATTATTTGCGTTCTGCAAGTCACGTACCATGACAAGCCACCTATATGCTTAAATGATTGCGCAATTCGTAATTGGCACAAAACAGCCTTAACCTCAGTTACATTATCTTGTTGTTGCTAAGATAAATTTTGAAAAGCCAACATGTAAAATAAACAATGAAACAAAATATCAAAGTCACAGTAGCGACGCTTGGCATTCGTTATTACAATCACTAAGGCTTATAACACGAACACTGTTATTAACTAACACAGGTTTTTAAAGTACTAAAAATCAAAGAGATGTAATTAGATTGTTGGTGAAATAGAAATCGTGTGGAATATTCCGCAAATGTCTAATTTATAATGTTGACATGACACACAAGTCTAAGTCAGTCATATTTTTGAACGGCATTAATGGTACCGTGTTATGCTCGGGCCTTGATTAGCCTATTCCAGAATCGGATCGGACTTTCCGCAGATAGTCATTTACTTATATTCTCTTTTACTCATATTATTAAAGAGTTGGAGACCTCACTACCACAATTAAACTTAACTAGGGACTTCCCAATTGTCATAACTCTTGTGTTTATTGGTTACTACTCTTAAGTCTGGTGTACGGCAGTTATAATACTGAGCGTTTGGAAGGGATTAGTCCTATGTAGTGGGGACCGTACAAACAAGTGCATATAAACGTCAATGTCCATTGTTACAATTCTTTTCAAGCGTAACGCCTCTGAAATAGGTCTTATTTAAAAGTTAATTAAACGGAAATTTAAAATCTATAGCTATTTTGTACACGCTTTAGTCTTTTCTTTCAAGGTGACTGCAAAATGTAGCGAAGCCAAGAATAATCCAAGTATATTTTAAACTGGAAGGAGTTACACCGACACCAAGATAAACATTGCTAATGGCCGTTCGGCACAACATAATATCGTGATAGTTTTGAAATTGTTTTATAGGCCATAATAACTATTATTTTAATAGAATATGCAAATTGCTTGAAGTTTCCTCCTCTCATAGAGCCTGTAATCCTATGCAATATTAAAAAAACACCCACCATAACTCCTCTTAGTTTGTACTCCGTTAACAGTATCGACGATTTCTTTACTCTTTACTTGGACTGTACCTTCTGAAAATAAAAGTATGTTAAAAAACAATTTGTACTTTATTTTTCAAATCAATGCAATATCAGATTATATTGGATATTTGTTTGTATGTGCCATTTAATCCTTGCAGGAAGCCACCGCTTACGGTTGGCAAGTACCGGCGTTGTCAGATGTGAAGATCAGCTGGCCAGCGCTCACAGAATCAGTGCAGAATCACATCAAATCAGTCAACTGGGTCACAAGAGTGGATCTTAGAGATAAGAAAATTGAATACATTAATGGCTTGGGAGAATTCAAAGACCCTCATACCATTATAGCCACGCTAAAGAATGGCTCGAAAAAGGAACTGACGGCGAAGAATATAGTAATTGCCGTAGGAGGCAGGCCTCACTACCCAGATATCCCTGGCGCTCTGGATTACTGCATTAGCAGTGACGATATCTTCAGTTTGGGACATGAACCAGGCAAGACACTGGTTGTTGGCGCTGGATGTATCCTTTTTTTCGTGTTGATTACTTTTTTAAACATTTTATCAACAGTCTAATATACCAAAGCTGGACTTGGCTTCATCTTTCTCCTTAGAAAGAAGGGTTTGGACAACTATACCATGCTTGCCAGACGGGTTAGTATAGGAGTTGTATCAAGTCAGATGGTGCCCGCGGCGGCGGGCAGGCGCTAGGAGGGATCTGAATGTCGTAATAGCAGCTGTTCCCGGATCCCTCCTATGTCAGGCGCAGAGTGGAACACCGTATTGTTTTAGTCGGTCGGATTCCGACACACCATCCTACCGTAAACCCCGGTGGGGTGACGGCCCGAGGGGGTTTCCACACGTAAAAAAAAAAAGAGTTATATCAAGTTTTTCTTCTTTTCGTTCGGCATAATCTGCTCCATTGGGCGCCTATTACGACACTCGTGAGTTAAATATTGGTGTGAAACTCACCATACAGAATACGTAAACATGCTTTAACCAATTACAGCATACTTTGTACATTGAACGTAAAATAATATATTAATGTATTGGTATTAGGTTTTTAGTACGTATTAAATATATACGAATAATGAGGCTGGCATAATCATGTTTGATTAAAAGCCTCTACATTATATATGTAATCAATAAAGATTAAAAAAATATATATAATATATATACAGGGTGTCCAAGAACCTGGCGTCCAACTGGATTCCCACGATGCCCCAAGTTCTAACAGTATTCAGAAAAATATTTTAAAAAATCCACCCCATGTACTTACAGAATTATACTGATTTCAAAAAAAAAGGGGAAATGAGCACCCTGTGACATACTTTTGAATGCTGTGACTGCTAATGCTGATAATTTCGATATTTCTTGGAGGTTTTGTAATCTAGGGTATTGCTGTGTCTAAATAGAATGTAAAAATAAAGTACTTTTTGTACCATTTTAAAATAAAATATTATTTTAACTAAAGGTGATATGGAAAACTATTGAATTTCGCAACTTTGACCGACTGTAGTGTAAAAAAAATGTACCAAAATAGTATGGCAAGTGACGTCAAATTTTGACGCGTTTATTCCTCTTTTTAAAAAGGTATAATACTTACACATTAATTTGAAAAAAAAAATTTTGATAATATTTTTACTCAACAACCCAATTTTTACGATGTCTTACAGAATTCTTAGAAAGAAAAATTTACGACGAATTGAATCTAACCTCTAAAGAATTACTATTGTATGCTCATAAAAATAACAACGGGCCTCTCAAAAAACAGGTTAGACCGTAAGGGACGGTATGTGCATGCATCTCACCATAGTGATTCGTTATTACAACAGGAGGGAGCAAGACAGAAACTATCTTTGCGATTTGCTGGTTCTTCTTTATGGTACCCCATTATTCAGGTAAGAGTGAGGGAGAAAAAGGTTAGAGGTGCGAGTGAGATAGATAGTGACGCTATCTGGGATCGTGCTATTTAGGATAACAGTACGGTCAGTACACGTCACTGCCTCCTGCCGTTACTACGCACCTCTCTCTTATTGTTACCATTGATCACGTACTACGATTTAAAGCTTTGTTTATTGGACTCGATTACTCTTTGTGCTCTGGACTTTGAAACGAACTCTTTACGACGACCTTTGCCTGTGTTTGGACAGTTTGTGTTTTGTGTGTGCTACCATGGCGACCTACACTCCGCAAGAATACGCAAATATGCACTACATTTATGGAGAATGTAGAGGTAATGGACGAGCTGCAGCGAGACTTTACAGAGAAAGGTATCCGAGGGCTACGCGATATCCCGACCATCGAGTTTTCATTAATGTGCACAGATCACTATGTGACGGGCGGTTCCCCAATCAAGTAGCTGGTGAAGGACGACCCGTAAATGACTTCATACGCGATGAAGTTTTAGAGGCGGTGTCGGCAAATCCAAGCATCTCTGTGCGAGGAATAGAAGCTGATACGGGGATACCGAAGAGCACAGCACACAGTATTCTCCAAAAAGAAGAATATCATCCGTACCACGTACAGCGAGTGCAAAGTCTTTTACCTCGAGACTATCCGAGCCGAGTCGCGTTTTGTGAAACAATCCTGCAAAAACATCGAGAAGACGAAAACTTTATCGACAAAATTTTGTGGTCAGATGAATCAACATTTAAGAAAGATGGCTACATGAACCTACACAACTTGCACGAGTGGCATGTGGAAAATCCGCACTTGATGCGAGAAGATAGATCCCAGTACCGGTTCAAAGTGAACATGTGGACCGGTATTCTCTGTGGGAATATTATTGGTCCATTTGAGATGCCCGAGAATTTGACTGGCGAATCATATTTAAATTTTCTTCAAAATGATTTGCCAAACTTACTAGAAGAGACCCCACCAGATATGTGGTTCCAACACGACGGCTGTCCAGCACATTTTCGCGTATCCGTTAGAGAGTTTTTGGACGAGCAATACCCGAACAGGTGGATTGGGCGATCAGGAACAATCCCGTGGCCAGCCCGCTCACCTGACTTAAATCCGCTGGATTTTTTTTTCTGGGGAACTATGAAGGAGCTCGTTTATGCGAAGCCCATTAATGACATCGCTGACCTTCGTGAGAAGATAACACAAGCAGTGCAGGTGATACGTCACTCGCGAAACATAAAGCGGTCCTTTTTAAGGAGAGTGAGAGCTTGTATTGCCGCGGGTGGTCAACATTTTGAACATTTATTGTAATAAAATATCTTTAAACTAACATTCTTTGCTTTTATTCTACTGGGAACCCATCTACCTGTGTGTATTTCCTTCTTGCTCACTCTTGGAACCGAAGTAAATAATAGTAGTAACATAACAGTTTCTAAGATAAGAAAGGGTCCGACAGTTACCGTTAGTAGGTAGGCACTTCGTAAAAATTGGGTTGTTGAGTAAAAATATTATCAAAATTTTTTTTTTCAAATTAATGTGTAAGTATTATACCTTTTTAAAAAGAGGAATAAACGCGTCAAAATTTGACGTCACTTGCCATACTATTTTGGTACATTTTTTTTACACTACAGTCGGTCAAAGTTGCGAAATTCAATAGTTTTCCATATCACCTTTAGTTAAAATAATATTTTATTTTAAAATGGTACAAAAAGTACTTTATTTTTACATTCTATTTAGACACAGCAATACCCTAGATTACAAAACCTCCAAGAAATATCGAAATTATCAGCATTAGCAGTCACAGCATTCAAAAGTATGTCACAGGGTGCTCATTTCCCCTTTTTTTTTGAAATCAGTATAATTCTGTAAGTACATGGGGTGGATTTTTTAAAATATTTTTCTGAGTACTGTTAGAACTTGGGGCATCGTGGGAATCCAGTTGGACGCCAGGTTCTTGGACACCCTGTATATACGAGTATAATACCTTTTAACTTTTGTTACCGTTTCAACATAAACGAACTCCGAGTGTCTGAGTCCGAAGAGTGTTTATTATTTTTGATTAATTGCCCTTCGTTTATTTCAAAGTAATACAGATATATAAAGTAGAATAGTGGCACTGTGATATTTATTCAAGTTTTTTCTCACGATACCTATTGTTTAACGCACACTATAAATGTAGACAGTTATCGTGGTAACTGTGTAAGCCTTACACTGTCACGGTGACTGTCATGCCTTTTACGTCCCCAAGCGGAGTGTAAAAAAGCATCTTACAAGGCCGCCATAGTGTGGGTCACCATACTGCATTGTCTGCATTTACAATGAGTATGGTGACCACAACTCTTGGATTCTACTCATGCTTTCCATTAGGCAGAGTAGAGTCACTTTGGCAGGCTCCTAATAAAGAAATATACATATATATATAGACTGAAGAAGGTATAACTTTAGAAAGATTGTTTTGCAACCCACATTTGTACATAAGAGCCTTAACAGTAAACAGATATTGGTCTGGAGTGCGCTGGTTTCTTAAACTCGATGGGTTACCCGGCCACTGTGTTGGTGCGTTCCGTGCCGTTGCGCGGGTTCGACCAACAGATGGCGCAGATGGTCACCAACGAGATGGAAGAGAGAGGTGTTAAGTTCTGTCACAGGTGTGTCCCACTGTCTGTGGAGAGGCTGCCGAATGGCAAGCTGAAGGCGCGTTGGCAGAACACGGACACAGATCAACAGTAAGTTATTAAATACGTCACTTACTAGCTATTTTATTACAGGTGACACAAAAGCTTATGCAGAGCGGTACTGTCATTATAATGAGTACCTGGAAACCGAGCTTTGTATTTTCTTCAAAAACACAGATAAAACAGCGTTCTCTAAAAGTGATACCTAACTAGATCGATTTATCGCCCCTGAAAACCCCTGCATACTAAACTTCATGAGAATCGTTGGAACCATTTCTAAGATTCAGGTTATATATACAGAGTGACTGGTGAGATACCTTCAATACTTATGGAGAGTACTCGGTACTCGATTCTCGTTAACGTGATATAAAAAAAATAGGTTAAGGTAAGGTAAAAATAGGATTTTTTATCGAAATGTCTCTAAAAAATAAGTGAAATTTGGATGTTATACTCCCTAAGCTCGCCGCAGTGTTTACGTTGATCTAGTCACGAGCGTCCCTCCATCCCGCTACATAGGCAACAGCTGTACAGTGTAGGTACCTATGTATTCTGTGTTGATAGACACGTGCGGCCGCGCGGTGTCCAAGTATTCCGCAGTTAAATACTGGGCTCTCGGTGTACTGTGTACAAAGTTTACTAAGAAGTTATTTAATGTTTCGTTTTTATGTTATTTTATTTCATGATATATGTTCGCATACTATCACGTCCTCAAATAAATATTGAAGGTATCTCAGCAGTCACTCTGTATAACTGCTTCGATGCGCAGCGGTAGTGAATGCGACTGCTGTGCTTGAGGTCTCGGGTTCGATTCCTGGGTCAGACCAAATGTTTGTGTGATTTGCAAATATTTATTTCGAAGTTTGGGTGTTTTTATATGTATGTATTTATAAAAAAAAAGTATGTGAGTATTCTATCAGTCAGTCTGGTTATCATAGCACAAGCTTTGCTTAGTTTGAAACTAGATGGCGTTGTGTGTCAAATGTCCGGAGTATTGATTAAATATGAATATAGATAATGATTCTTTATTAACGTTTGGAAATTCTAATTTATTTTTCAAGCAAAATTGTATACCTAAAATAATGTTCACGGCATTTTCACATATTTTTTATTATTAAAACAAAAAACGTTCGGTTGTTACAGACACGAGGATGTATTCGACACAGTACTGATGGCAACAGGACGGTACGCGCTCACCAAGCAACTTAACCTGGAAGCAGCTGGAGTTAATGTGAGTACACTGATAGTAGGTTAAAAATATGTTTTTTTGCGAGAGAACTAGGTTAAGAGTCCTCACGAGTTTAAAACCTGCGACTGCAGTGGCCTGAAGGTACCAGTTACTCTCATATTCTTCATGCGACCGACCAGAGGCCCATTGATGCAGGGGTGACAGTTGTCGTGGTATGTATGTGCAATATAAGGCCACGACGGCTATCAGGCTTTTACGTCCCCAAGAGAGGCGTGAAAAAGCATCTTACTAGATACTACTAGTGTGGGTCACCATACTGCATTGTCTGCATTCGCAATGAATATGGTGACCACAACTCTTGGATTCTATTCATGCTTTCCATCAGGTAGAGTAGAGTCACTTTGGTGGCCTCTTAAAAAAAATGCAGAAACGATGACCGATGTAGCCACAAAGTTGGAGTGGCGACCGCGTACTGGAAAACGCAGCTTTGGTAGACTCTCCAAGGTGCTCTGACGACCTAATGATTGTCACGGGAAGCCGTTGGATGCGACCGGCACGGGACCAGCTATTGTGCAGAACGTTGAGTGAGAACTAAGTCCAGCGGTGGACGTCTTTTGGCTGAGATGATTATGATGACCTATGATTGGAGAGATCACTGGGTCCGTGACTTCTTCTATAGGCGAACTGACTCCTCTTCCTTGTATCTTTATCCTTAATACTGAGGGTCGTGGCCCCGAGTCTATTAAACTGATGATATTGTTATTTTTCAGTCCGTGACACCCAACGGCAAGATCTCGGCTGCCACGGAGCAGACGAACGTCCCTCACATCTATGCGGTAGGCGATGTGCTTGAAGACCGGCCGGAGCTCACACCCGTGGCCATCCACGCCGGCCGTCTCCTGGCGCGACGTCTCTTCGGTTCCAGCTCGCAGCAGATGGACTATGAAAATGTCGCCACCACAGTCTTCACCCCGCTTGAGTATGGAGCCGTTGGACTCAGCGAGGAGGCCGCTACTAAACGGTTAGTGCACTCTTCACATCAACAGCCTTAACAGTCCACTGCTGGACATAGGCCAAACGGGATGGTATCGGATGGATGTATTTCAAGTTTTCCTTCTCTTTGCCAGGGGTATACTGTAATACTTAGATATAACTCTCTGCCACACAACACTTGGCTTCAGATTTATCTTTAGATATTGTATTTTTTGCTCAAAAATACCACGATATTTAACAATTCTTCCTTTTGCTTTTTACCGAATGAGTAAAGATACCAGTAACACGAAACCTAACATCCATTCAATTCTGGAGACAATGGTGTTAGCTAGCAAATGATACATCTGCACGTTTTTGCTCTCTAATCCATAAAAAATGTACGCTAACAAATATCCAAAAAAGGCAAATTACTTTAAACTTAATTCTGAAACCTGTCATAAGTAATGTATAATTTTGTTTATATTAGATATGGCGCTGATAACTTGGAGATCTACCACGCGTACTACAAACCGACGGAGTTTTTCATCCCGCAGCGCAACATCAAGAACTGCTACCTGAAGGCGGTGGCGCTGCGCGAGCAGCCGCAGAAGATCCTGGGGCTGCACTTTGTGGGACCTCACGCCGGAGAAGTCATACAGGGCTTCGCCGCCGCCATCAAGTGAGTCTCGCATGAGCCCGGCCACGTCCTACTACAATATTATTATCTCAACCGAAATTTGTCCACAGCTGGACATAGGTCTATCCTATTTCTTATATATGCCGCGTCCTCTTTAACTTTAATATATTACTAACTGAACCCTACCAACGTTGGTTGCTGCAGATTATGGTTGCAAGAAAATATCTCAAAAGTGTGTTGTGTGATGTGCCAAAATTTTAACTAAATCGGTGAACTTTTTGTGATTTTGAAGCGTACACAAACCAACTTAACATTTTTATATATACTATATATTAGACTTCTCGATAAGTTTTTTTCTTAAAATGAATAAAAGATGGCTACCAATTTGAAAATGTTCGGTCTAGTTTATAATTTTGTATATAATATAAAGCATACATAGTCTATGTTGCACATCAAAATTATTTCACAATGCGTCGATGCGTTTCAGTGCTTATTTAGCGTTATAAATTGCTTAATCCTTGGTTATCTAGGGCTGTTATTGAATTTAAGTTGAAGATGATAGATATATAGCTACAACACCAAACTGTATCTCCAGATTTTCATTTTTAAAGACACTTCACGTATAAAATCCAAATCGGCTCATGATAACAGTTTTGAGGTCCCAAACAAAAAATATACAACCGAACTGATAACTGAATTCTATTGAAATTGGTTAGCAAAACTCAATGCTCTACGCAGTGTTCCATATGCTACATAATGTCCTGAAAGTTTATATATTAATGGAGGTTTCTATTTGTTCTTCACATTCCTCATCTCGGCTAAAAGACGTTCATTGCTGTCCAAAAACACCACAATAAGCAGTCCTGTGCTGAAGTGTGTGTTCCTTACATCATTACAGTTACTAGACTCATTATTTGTAACGTTTCCAGATGTGGCATCACAATGGAACAGTTGATGAATACAGTGGGCATCCACCCTACAGTGGCCGAGGAGTTCACCCGCCTCAACATCACCAAGCGCTCCGGCAAGGACCCCAACCCTGCGTCGTGCTGCAGTTAAATATTTCTCATACCACTACTACCGCCGCCACACGCGCTCTTACAGTGACCTCATAGTGAAGTATAATCGACTAAATAACGTCCCTCAAATCTGTTGGCTAGTATCTATAATGTATCTATTTTTTACATGAGTATTACCTACAGTCAATTACAAAAGAAATTGAGTTTAACATAAACTATATTAAATTAATTTTTTACTTGATGGTAAGAGACCTTTTTGAACAGAAACATTAAAAAAGTTTTTATTCTGTTAACAAACAGTTCAGATATTATTATGGTAACACTGAACCACACTTAGACTCTACTACTACTTTCCATCAGGTGGAGTAGGGTTATTTAGGCTGCCTTCTATATAAAAAAAAGATACTTAATAGATACAGCTAGATAATGATATTATCTTTTCCAGTGATTGTATTTTTGTAGTTATATTTTTCATTTCTATAACCTTGGTGCTTAGTCAATGGTCGATAGATTGATATGTAGTCGTTGTACCTAGTTTACACAACCATTGTATGTTATTCACCAGTAGATATAAAACATCTGATTGTCATGACAGAGACAAAGCATTCGTTTGCTGTCTCTTTCTAATATACGTTCATTGCTTCTATCTCTTTCTGGATGTAACAAATCGGTGGTTAGTAGACTCTGAATAATTTTGGCATTTACATAATGTAAGCGAGGATTGTCGTATTGCTTATGTTACAGTTATTTTTAAATCTACCTACATTTGTTAATTTTGGAAAATGACTTACTAAAATCGGTTTTTTATATCCCAGTATACATGTGATAAGACATAAAATGTCTCTTAGAACAAGTTTCGGTGTTTTTCAACCATTAATTTTGCGTTCAACTCTAATAGTACAAATAATTAAAAAAGCTGGGAATTGTTGTCAAAATATGTGTAATTAAATGTAATGAATTATAATTGTTACTGTGGTGAAATAAAATGGTACAGTATTATTGTTGTTATCTAGAACATGGCAACATTCCGAACAACATGATTTGGCTAAACAGTTTTTTGTTATATCTGTGTATTTTTATTTTATGTCATTTTGAACTCTAATAAAGTGATATATTTTAATTATTGCCTTGTATTTTTTAACTGTCTTTGTCTTGTCTTTGTCCTGTCCTTGTCTTTTAACTTTGATATTTTCAACGATTTATAAAATGTATAAACCAAGAGCCCACGACGGACAGACCTTCATATTTTATAAAAGCTGAAAGTTTTTCTATGCACGTCACCTATATAGGTAAGAACGACCAGCGACTATAGATTTTGGGTTGTGGTTATTTTGGGCAGGCAGAATTTGTTAAAGTATGGAATAGAAAAATTACTTGAATTTACATGTTATTTAACTTATTAAGTATATAATGTTAGTCGATTTTTAAGTGGGTCTGGGTACTTCGCAACAAACAAAAGATCGAGGAAGGATACCCAAAGTTGTTTCACGAGGTATTCAGAGGTCTGCCTCCCGATGTTACGATGATCAAGACAATATATGAGAAACAAAATGGAAATATCGTTGTTTTCTCTGGTAATTTATAGAATATATCTATGAATTCTTTACCGGTCCTCTTTGTAGGCTTCCATACGAAACGAGAAAATATGTAGCTTCAGTCTGAATCGCTTTAGTTCAGTATCTACTTGTACTGCAATTTAAGTACAAATGTGGGTGAAAATAATTTAATTCTGAACAGATTTCACTTTTAAAAGCTAAGTTCAAAAGGTAGAACAGAAAGAGTGCACCAGAGAGACTGCATGTATGACGTAGTGGCTTGAGCGATCGCCACACCGCGTCCTACGCACTACTGCGCTAAGTGTTGTGGTTTCAAATCCCACGTGGGACAACACTGTGTGATCCACAAATTGTTATTTTGAGTCTGGATGTTCTTTCTGTCCGTTTCATGTTTGTGCGTTAAGTCCTCCACGACACAGGATCTATTTCTAGGGCAGGAGATAAAAAAGAAAATAAAAAAAGAAATAAATACTTTTAAAAAAAGAGTTAATTACTAAAATGTACGAAAATTTATTATCTTTGTTTTCATAGGTGCTATAAAAAACCATAAAAACTTAATAGTTTTTAACTAAAATGGTGGAAGTTTGTCTAAATTTTTTTGTAGGTTATATCGGACTCGAACCCACTAAAAAATCGGTTACCAGTAGCCGGGAAAACAGCTGTACCCTGGTAACGAAGTCCCTGGAACGCCCTGGTCCTGTCTTGAATATGACAAAGATCATAATATCTTCGATATTTATTGTATACTTGATAAGGATTTTTGGTTGCGTTATCTTTGCGTTGCGCACGCATTATCGAGAAGCGTGTGCAATAGAGAAACGTGCATAATGAATCTACGCTACTTGCGCTTAGAGCTTAACATTGTTAGTTAGGACAACCAGTAGTTTTTGAAGAATTGTAATCGTAAGAAAGGTAATTTATTAGGGTATATTATTAGCGCTTGTTTAACTACTTGTAATGATTTCTTCATCGACAATCTAACAGGTCACTGCTAGACACAGGCCTCTCTTTAGCAAGGAGTTTTTGGCCTAAGTATCACGAGTTGGAGTAGGGTTTGTTTCAAGTTTTTGAAGTGAAACTTCTTTATCGGGGTTGGAAAAAAATTTAGTGTAACATTTTTTCGTTACGCGTCACATTTTTTCGTTACGCGCCATCTTTTTCTTATCCCTACCACGCGTGATTCGAAGTATACTTTCTCCAGCAGAGTAGGGATTGGTAAATGTCTCCAATGTATTTTGCGGCCCGTTTTGAGTAGTTACATTTTTGAAATCCAGGTGGCGATTGCATCGACTTCGGACGGGTTTAAATTATTTTTTTGAAAAATAACGTCATAAAGAAGTTTCACTTCTTACGAGTGTACGCTAGTACACGCACACATTTTCCTCCTTTTCGTATTGATATTTTTCTGACTGTGTTGGCTTATATTTTTCTAACATCTACATATATTTTCTTCTACTAAAGATTATTAATAATAGAGGTTATTAAAAATAAATAGAATACAGAATATTGTTGAACATTGACTGTTTATTAAAAGTGTTGTTTGCGATAGAATCAAACAAAAGTTAGCAAATTAAACTTTATTTCTTTTTGTCGGGAATTATTTTGATGACCTCGCCTTTCTATGGAAGTGTTTTCGCTAAAAGGGACGAAATTGTGTAACCGGAAGCTGGAAGAGTACACGCTATTGTCACTGACCCCGGCTCAAAGGTCAATTCCAATGGGATTTTACCAATAGAGTGACTGAGACCGGACCATAACCACAAATGATGTGGTAAACAATGTTAAAATACACCATCAGATGTTTGAGTTAGTAAGGAAAATGTTTTTTTTTTTTTAATATTATAACACATACACAGTTTAAATAATAATTCATATAACTTAATATTTTTAACAAGAGACTATTTACAATGAATGTTTATCTAACATAATTTACGGTCCGTCATTTGTGATATAGCGGGTTATTTCTGGCGTTGCCTCGCATTTGAACCAGATAGGCGCCGTGGGCAGCGGGTAGTAGCGGTGTGCCTCCACCCGCGTGTTGTCGAACCGCCAGTACCGAGGACCTTGGAAGAAGAAAGTGTCTGGAAATCCAAACAATTAATGCATTTTAAAGTTTCTTTGATTTAATAATTTCTTTAAAATGTTAACAAAATGTAGACCTAACCAATATTGTGATTGTAAATCTGTGTGATCTGTTTGTTTGGTACTCAGTCAAGACTAAATGTGCATAGATTCAAATCATCTAGAGGTTATTCGACAGAGAACTAGAGTAACTGACATCGCACGGAGAATCAGTATGCTGAAGTGGAAGTGGGCCCGTCCAGACGAACCGATGGTCGCTGGAGCCGAAGTTTATTGGATACCACGATTGGGCAAACTTAATGTAGGACGCTCTGCGACGCGATGGACCGACGACTTTAAGGTGGCTGGCAGCGTATGGATGCGAATTGCCCAAGACCGGGATGGTTGGCGTTCTTTGGGGGAGATCATCGTTCAGCAGTGGACGGCGATAGGTTGATTGATTGATAAAACAAAAATACACAAACTACTCTTATATTCATCATCATCGATAGCCTTTAATAGTCCACTGCTGGACAAAGGTCTTCTTCTTAGAAAAGAGGTTATATCCTTCCCACACGGGACGGTGTGAAGTTTGTTTCAAGTAACCTTTCATTCCTTTGTAAGCTTGTTATCATGTGTAGATTAACTTACTCCACCCACAGGATGAACAAGAGTGGTGACACTCCGTTTTCTAAATCACTCACCGCACAAAACTCCTGTCTATATATATTTTTTTGTCTATATTAAGAGCCTGCCAAAGTGCCTCTACTCTGCCTGATGGAAAGCATGAGTAGAATCCAAGAGTTGTGGTCACCATACTCATTACAAATGCAGACAATGCAGTATGGTGACCCCACACTATGGCGGCCTTGTGAGATGCTTTTTCACACCCCGCTTGGGGACATAAAAGGCATGATAGTCATCGTGATAGTGTAAGGCTTACACAGTTACCACGATAACTGTAACCCCTGCATCAATGGACCTCCGGTTTCACACTCACCAACGACCCACGACAACACGGATGCTGGCGCTTTAGGTTGGACTTCTGTGGGAGGGTAGTACTGCCGCGGTCGAGCCGGCTCGTTCATGCTATCAGCGTGGCTCTACTACCTAGTGCAATCCTATCATCATTTTATTTATTTTCAACTTTATGCACAAATACATGCATCGGCGGACTTAATGCCTCAGGCATTTTCTGCCAGTCAACCGATTGGGTGATGCAGAGAAAATATGAGGTAGGTGCACTTAAGGATAAGAAGTAATTGACAGAAGATTTGGTATCCATAGACTAGTTTGACCATAAACAAGCAAATTTTAATTGTATAGTATCCTTACCTCCTTTCCACACGATTGCAGCATTAACAGGGTACGGAACATTTTTCCACGTGGACATATCCTTAGGGTAACCTGTGTCCATGGTCATGTTGGACTCATCAAAGCGCCAGAACCTCTCCTCCTCTAACAGGTACGTTTTATTGTTGTAGTTAGACACGAACACTGACGTCAGCTCGGAGACATCGTCTGGTATTTCATATTCTGATATAAATCCTGATCGTATTATTTGAAAGGAGTGGTCGAACTCCCACAAGTTGTGCTCTGAAATATGCAGTTTAGATTAGCATCTGTTTTTTTTTCCAGGCAACAATTGCTTATTTATCAGGTTTATTGTAAGATTCGATAGAAATTAGAAAGAAAAAATTTAGACAAACTTCCACCATGTTAGGTACCACCACCCACAGAAGACCAACCAGCATCTGTGTTGTCGTGTTTCGTTGGTGAGTTTGAGACCGGAAGCCCATTGATGCAGGGGTGACAGTTATCGTGGTAACTGTGTGAACCTTACACTGTCACGATGACTGTCACGCCTTTTACGTCCCCAAGCGGGGTGTGAAAAAGCATCTCCCAAGGCCGCCATAGTGTGGGTCACCACACTGCATTGTCTGCATTTGCAATGAGTATGGTGACCACAAATCTTGGATTCTATTCGTGCTTTCCATCAGGCAGAGTAGAGTCACTACGGCAGGCTCTTAATATAGAAAAAAAAATCAGCATCGACTTTTTTTAAGTTTTTTATAGCACCCGTGGAAATAATACATTTTCGTCTATTTCTTTTTTTAAGGCAACTCCCGCTCTAGGAATAAATCCTGTGTCGCGGGGGACTTTACAAACATACAAGAAACGGACACAAAGAACACCCAAACTCAGAACAACAATTTGTGGATCACACAAAGTGTTGTCCCTATGTGGGGTTTGAACCCACAACACTCAGCGAAGTGGAGTGTGGTGTGGCGACCGCTTAAACCACTAGGCTAGTCGTGCAGTCACTTGTCAATTTGTGGATCACACAAAGTGTTACGTGGAAATTTGAACCCACAACACTACGTTATACGTACAGTCTTTCTTTTGTTGTGTTTTTCTATTCTATCTTATTAACTTGGATTTCAAAAGTGAAATCACTTCAAAATCAATTTTATTTAGCATAAATTTGTAGTTAAATTACAGTACAAGTACAGGAAGCCTACAAAGTGCCTTTAAAGCCTGGAATTCATTACCAGCGCACGTGTTTCCCTCCCACTACGATCCCGGGTCCTTTAAGCGGGACGTGAAAAAGCATCTCACTAGGCCGCCATAGCGTGGGTCGCCATACTGCACTGTCTTCGTTCGCAGTGAATACGGCGACAACCGCTCTTGGATTCTATTCATGCTTTCCATCAGGCAGAATAGCGTCACTTTGGTAGGTATCTACTTAAAAAAAAAAAGAGGCCAGGTAAAGAGCTCATGGATAAATTACCTGAGAAAATGACGATATTTCCATTTTGTTTCTCATATATTGTCTTGATCATCGTAACATCGGCAGGCAGACCTCTGAATACGTCGTGAAACAACTTTGGGTATCCTTCTTCGATCTTTTGTTTGTCGCGAAGTACCCAGACCCACTGAAAAAATCGAATAACAACCACATTTCACTAAAACTTCACACGGCTAAGTGACAATTACTCAAGTAGGTACTCAGTCATACATACACATATATAAATCCCGAAGGTAGTAGAGGTATATAGATACATATACGAAATGTAATGTTTAGTTACCAATCATAAAGTATACATATAAAATATCTACTCGTAGTGGGCCTTTTCTTTTTTTTTTTAACGTGTGGAAACCCCCTCGGGCCGTCACCCCACCGGGGTTTACGGCGGGGTGGTGTGTCAGAATCGGACCGACTAAAACCACACGGTGTGCCACTCTGCGCCCGACATAGGAGGGATCCGGGAACCGCTGCTATTACGAGATCCCTCCTAGCGCCTGCCCGCCTGGTAAACTCTCTAATAAAGGCGTCGTCCGGCACACGCGGACGTCGCCTCCTCGCGGCTGGGCTCTACAGCGGATGGAGGGGAAAACCCGTCCCGTCCACCCGCGGCCACACTCAAGGCGGCATGAGGCGCTGGTATGCGCGCCTCCGCCGCCCGCGCAACCTCGTCTGTGTCTCCTATTGGCCGTAGCGTGAACAAATATGTTTACAATAAAAAAGGTCATAGTGAGCCAACTTTTAAAGATAGTCATATATTGTCACAGACGTTTTGTTAGAACTTTTAAAGTGAAATAATTCTTTCGCACATTATTAGTGCAAAACTTTAGCCGTTTGTGCAGCGCGCAATGGAAGCTCTCAAGCGGAATATTTTTCCCCGTTTTTGCAATATTTTTCGTTTATACTTTGTACTTTTTATTTATAACGTGATGATATATAGCTTATAGCCCTTCATCACCACGGCACATCGCTGTGCCGGTCGGAGTGGGGGGGTGTTAGGTTTATTTTCGTTGCGGAATTTCTTAATTCGGTCGCTGCGCTCGAAGCTCACGATAAAGGCTATGCTAGCTTAAAAATATTTAAATGATCTATTACGAAACTTAATGTTGCAGACCAAATTCCACACGAGCAAAGCCACGGTCAAAAGCTAGTATTAGTATAGATTTGTCCAGAGAGACGGACTGACTGACTCATTAGCACCGAACCTAAACCAGGGCTACAAACTTAAAATTTGAGCAGCTGAAGCTTCTTATATTGTAAACACTCACCAAGAAAATATTTTAGGAAATACTTAACCCTTAAATGCATGAACTTTTATTTTTATATGAAAAAAATATATTTTATGGATTATGGTGCTTAGATTCGAGAAAAATTAATAAAAAAAATTAGACTTTTTAATATACCTATATTTTTACCAAAAATTAACATGTGCCGTTTTCGGCACCACATGCATTATATGGTTAACTATTTTTTGTGTAGGTCGTTGAAGCAGTCTTTGCTTTTTTTAGCGCATAAATAAATTTTACACTTCGCACACATTATTACAGTCTTCAAATTGCAGGCTGGAAACATACATCTCATTCTATTAGGTGTTCTTATTTGTTCATGCCCCACGCCATCGAGTATAACGTCGCTTGGGGGTAAAACTTGACAGGGTTTTCCTTTCCGTATCTTGGGAGCCGGGCCAGCTTCTGCAGTTGATGTAGAACGTGGACGACCCCTAGGTATAGGTGTGGAATATTTGCAAAGTGTATCTGCTAATTCCGAACGAAAGTCTGCAAGATTCATGAAATCTTTGCTGGCTTTCCCTCTTTGACCCATTACTTTTTTGTAAAGAATCCAGGCATTGACGATGGTAAGGTCCAATAGATGGTAAAATATTCTCATGTACCATTTTCTACTTTTGATACGAATCCTGTACCTGCCAAGGTGGGAATCCATCAGGTCGACGCCTCCCATATGTGCATTATACTCTTTTATAAGCTTGGGGCAAATAATTTCCACTTTTCGTTTCAATTTTTTGTCATACCTATGGATTGTTTCCGCAGGTTCTGCACCTACGTAAGTGGATGCTAGGACTACTTGTTTATTGTCCTTCCATGAAACAGCGGATATTTCTATATTATCAAAATTAGTGACATATTCTTCACATGCTCCTCGAGGTATAGAATTTTTCATTACCTCTTGTTTATGAGGCAATTTACAACTTTTCCCCAAACGATTTCGCTGAATAGTTCCTAAAGAATGGATTCCCTCAGTGGCCAAATGATACATTAGGGGCAAAGAAGTATAATAGTTATCGAAATATACGATATGGTTTCTTTGCCTAGGAACCACTCTGATTAATCTCATGACAGTTTGTCCAACCACTCCTATTTCAGGTTCACTCGGTAGTCTCTCGTTATCTTTTTCTTTACCCGCGTATACTATAAAATTATATGCATATCCCAGTAAGCTACAGAGGACAAATATTTTGAAACCCCACTTGTGAGGCTTATTTGGCATATATTGTTTCAAAAAGTGTCCGACTTTTGTTGAGCACATCTGTTCATCGATTGACAAGCGTTGGTCAATCGTAACACTAGAAAATTTATTGTTCAAATGTGTTATCACAGGCCGTAATTTGTGTAATTTGTCGTGGTCTGGATGATCGACTGGGAGATGTTTTGAATTGTCGTTGAAATGCAATATCCTCCTAATTTTTTCAAATTTATTTACGGGCATAGTATTTCGTATCGGTTCGAACCCAAATTTGCCCCAGTATGAACGAATATTGGGGTAGTGGTACACAGACATAAAAGTGATAATCCCTAAATATTTTCGTAAATCTTCTACTGTGAATGTTTCTACTCTATTAGGTTGTTGCTGGGTTGCATAATAATTTGATTCCTGAACAATGGACTCTAAAAACTCATTAGTAAAGAAATAGGTAAAAAATTGATAAGGTGTATCCAATTCCAAAATATTAGAAGATAAATTTTCAGATCCCAAAAAAGCTATTTTATCTTCGGAATAGACCAGGTTTCGTTTTCTCCATACCAAATTTCTACTTCCACTTGGCAGGAGTACTATTGGAGGATTAGTGTCACAATCTGCGTCAGTTACTGTGGGAGGATCGATAGCATTGATAGCTGCATTGATGTCTTCACCATTACCACTCAATGGCTCTGAAGGAGATTCTTCTAACTCGTCTAAGAGATCTTGTCGAGAAGGATAATAATCTAGGTCTTCTCCGTCGGATTCCATCTCATCATCAGAAATTTCACCACTTTCTAGCATGCGAAGCATCTCTTCGATATTTTTGTCATTCATAGCTAAAAAGCAACACAATGGCATGCAATATCCAACCACCAAGCAAAGTAAAATAAGAAATAAAACATTTGCAACGTATAAGAACACGTTAGCATTTAGCGGGAAAAAAATGTACCACAAATGCATGAAGGATCGTTTTCGGCACAAAGATATTTTGGCGTTTTTACGAGTGAATTATTGAAAAGTAAAGTAAATGAATAATAAGCACATATATTTGAGGAACTTACCTGCTAAAATATTATTTTTACTTGAACGAATATTATAAACGAACTTAATTTTTTTTCAAGTAAACTTTGGTTACTTCGCTTGGCGCCAAATACTTCTATCTTCTGGTATAATTTCACAGATAAAATATACTGGTAACATAGAATAGAGGCTGGTATTCTCGTATATGTTTCTTCATAGACAACAGATTAAAAATGCAAAAGCTAATTATATGTCAGTTTAGTATTTGGCGGGCTATTTGGACTTAAATTTATTGTGCCGTTTTCGGCACAATATGCATTTAAGGGTTAAAGGGGTTAAATCCCTACTAATATTATAAATACGAAAGTAACTCTGTCTGTCTGTCTATTATGCTTTCACGTCTAAACCACTGAACCGATTTTGATGAAATTTGGTATGAAGATACAACTGAACTTAGAAAGGACATAGGATACTTCTTATCGCGAAAGTAAGGGTAGAAAGAGTTGAAATAGGGGACGAAAGTTTGGAGGGGGATCACCGTACATAGTGTTTACTTCTCCCCCAACTGGAGTTTGAGCGACTTCGAGGTTTTTCTTAACAACTTTGAAACCTCGATGCGGCGTCTAACGTCTGGGCATGTCTTAGTGCTGGGGGACTTCAACGCAAAGTCAATTGCGTGGGGTTCTCCCAGGACAGACGCTAGGGGCGAGGCCGTAGAGGAGACGGCGGCCTCGGTGGGCCTCTGTTTACTAAACAGGGGCTCCACCAATACGTACGTGCGACAACAGGGGGGTTTGATGGTAGACCTTTCGTTCGCTACCCCTGCCCTCACCGCACGAGTAAGGAACTGGCGTGTCCTGGAAGAGTTTGAGACGCTCTCGGATCACCTTTACATCCGATTTGAGCTCTCCCGGACCCAGGACCCCAGTAGCGGTCACACGGCGCGGCGTTCTTCTCGCTTTCCGCGGTGGGCTATATCCAAACTGAATGGGGACCTACTAGAGGAGGCAGCCATTATTCACTCCTGGCTGTCTCCGCAGACTCCGACCGAGGAGGTCGACATGGGGTTGGTCGTTTCCGTGATGCGATTACGCAGATCTGCGATGCGGCCATGCCCCGCATCCGAGGTTGTCACCCTCCACGGAAGGAGGTTTACTGGTGGTCCCAGGAGTTGGCGGACCTCCGCGCGGCCTGTACTCGTGCCCGGAAGTCCTACACCCGTAGTCGGTGGCGACACCGCGAAGAAAGCGAGGAGAACTAGCTTCATGAGGAGTACCGAGAGGTGTGGAAAACTCTGAAGCTGGCCATTAGCCACGCCAAAGAAATTAAGAGAAAGGAGATGCTGGAGGGTCTAGATCGTGACCCCTGGGGTCGCCCTAACCGTGCGGCGCAACGAAAGCTCCACACGTCGGGTCCCCCCCTTACAGAGACCCTCCAGCCCAGTTTCCTGCAGGAAGTGGTCGAGGACCTTTTCTCGCAACGGGTGGAGCACACACCACCGTCGATGACCTTGGCCAACCAATTTTGACAAATAGTCTAGAGCTTGGAAAAGCTAAGCTAAGCTTAAGCTACTCCTTACCATGTCGCGCGACATAACCGAATTCCACGTGGGCGAAGCCGCGGGCGGAAAGCTAGTATATTTATATATATACAAATATAAAACTAAACATACCTACATACATACATATTTATACAATGATGAATAGGCTAATAGTTATACTGATGACTCCGTCGACAAGTCTCCGCAAAGTTTGCGTACTCTAACCTACATATTATTTCATATATATACTAGCTGACCTGGCAAACGTTGCTTTGCCATATAAATTATTTCTAAGTAATTTGAGCGGGATGAAAAATGATAAAATGACTAAAATGGCTATTAAAAAATAAGGGTTGATCGTAGAAGGGTGAAAATTGAGGATTGTATGTATTTTTGTATGTTGTATCATAAAAAAATAGAAATTAAAAATTTTGTCTAAAAAATAAAAAAAAATTTAGGGTTGTACCCCTAACATTTAGGGGGATGAAAAAAAGATCTTGGCCGATTCTCATAGATACCGGATAAGCACAAAAAATTTCATCAAAATCGGTCAAGCCGTTTCGGAGGAGTATGGCAACGAAAACTGTGACACAAGAATTTTATATATTAGATATTGCCGTCATTTTAATACTGAAAATGTTATATCGTACCTCCTCCTCAAATACGTAGATCTTGCCCTGCAGAACTTGCAGAGTGTCGTAATTAGCCATGCACAAGTCTGGTATGTAACCCTCGTCGGCATCTTCACTGTTGGGCATCGTGAATCCTGGTACCAGTGACGAGCGGGATACTGTCGGGCTTTCTGATACCTCTTCTGGATTCACTTCTTCCTCTTTTTCATTTACTAAAATGATATTTTTGTTTATAGGAAAAATTCTGATGTCTCATTCCAAAGTACAATATCACCGATTAGTAAAGACGTAGGCAGCATCGAATCAGGTACCTATATCATAAAGAGATTAAAAAAAAAAAGTGTGTGTACTTATGAACGCACGTAAGAAGTTGACGTTGTATGACGCGTATGTTTGTAGAAAAAACGACACTAATATTAGAAAAAAATGTGTTTCAAAGATATTTATCAATTCTTGTGACGTCAGTGACCTCACAACGATTATTTTTGAAGGCTGGTAAAACCATAACAAAAATCTTAAATCGCTTATCACCAAAATGACTCCATAAAAATATATTGTGGAGTACACAAACATAGTAACTCCCAAAAAGATTAATCGCCCTCGAGTAATACATCGAAAGAAAGTTTTATTATAATGCATTATCTTGTTACATAAATTTTGTTTAAATATCATAAAATAATTATTTGTACATAATTAATACTAACAGAAACTAAAAAGCTGACTAGCTAATTTCACGGTGTCGGTTTTTCGTGACGGTGTGCGCGCACAACGTAAAAATTTACTCTTATCATTTTTCCCTGACGCGCCAAAAGAAGCATAACTTCAAAAAATAAGATTTTGAAGATAGATAACCGTTAGATTTTCACTCATACGTGGTAAGTGACTACCGTTACACCTAAAGACATGCAAGTCTAGAGACACAAGTATGCTGTAATTGGAGTGCTCCTTCCATCAGAAGGGATGAGGTTGGTCTCCGATAACCATACTAATTCAATCAATCAATCAATTCAACCTATCGCCGTCCACTGCTGAATGAAGGTCTCCCCCAAGGAACGCCAACCATCCCGGTCTTGAGCAATTCGCATTCATCTGCTGCCAGCCACCTTCTTCAAGTCGTCGGTCCATCGCGCTGCAGGGCGTCCTACACTACGTTTACCCAATCCTGGTATCCACTCGAGTACACTTCGGTTCCAGCTAATTACTAAACTAAGCACCACACTTATTCGATGAAAAGCAACTAAATAGTTAGTTAACATCGATTTTCAATGAAACTATGGTAACACTCCAGGCGGCCCATGTGTGCTGAAGTGTTCACCCACACTTAAACAATTTTAACGAAAAATAATGTTCAAAGTTGAGTTCACATTGTATCTTACATCAAACAACACACGCATCATTCACATTTGTTACCATTACTTACAATACAATTCTTGCATGCCAAGAATGTCATCCGTATAAAGCCGCTCAACAGGCACCTGGTAGTAAGGATACATGACAGATGACTTGACGTTAGAGTGTGCCATCCCTAGAGCGTGCCCTATCTCATGAACAGCGACCGCGAAAAAGTCCGTGACGTCTTCGTCGTCTTCCTCAGGGTTGTCACCCCATATTTCATCATCGTCGAAGTGCATTGCCCCATGAGGTGGAGGAAACGCGTGAGCCACTACGCGCCCAGGACCGTCAAATGGAAACCTTAAAGATTAATGAGAATAATTTATTCCCTAAACATATATTTACCCATGTGTGGTTTAGAGAATGACCTAAACATGTATACCAATGAACTTAAATGTTTATAGAAATAATTTAAAGAGGGGAAAGTTCAATTTGAGTACAAATGAACATTTGCGATGTCTATTTGCTATACATATACATATTATATTATACACGTGTATAGCAACGATATTGCACGTAAAATTGCTAAACTTAAATGTGGGCAGTGGTCGGGGCATATTTTACGCAGAAACGATGTCCGATGGGGGCCATAAAGTTCTGGAGTGACGACCGCGTACTGGGCAACACAGCCTTGGTAGGTCCTCCACAAGGTGATCCGACGACCTGGTGGTCGTGAGAAGCCGTTGGATGCGGGTAGCACGGGACCGCCTGTTGCGGAACCTTAGGGAAAGTTTATGTCCAGCAGTGGAGTCTTTTGGCTGAGATAATGATTATGATGATCAGTTCAGCCTTATAATTGTACAAAAATGATATTTCATGTTTCGAAGTTTAATCGCTATAGTAATAATACTTACCCATCACCATGAGAACCTGCGGCGAATGATACTTCAATGTCAGCGCGTCCCTCATCTTCCTTCTTGTGGAAACGTAATTTGCCGTGGGGTGCCCACACTGCCAGACCTTCAGCAATCAGCTCCTCCACTCGGGCCTTGTCGAGCGTGCTGGAGCCGTTCATCACTCTATATTGAAACAGAAATATTACGTTCTTATTTACACTTTCAGTTGAATTTTGTCGACTTTCAGTTTGAATGGTTCAGTAAGAGTCGTGGCAGGTGGATTCTTCAAATAGTCCCATAAAAGAAGTCTGTTGGGGATAGATCTGGACTTCTGAGTGGCCATGTTTGAATGTCGCCTCGTTTGGAAATCAGCTTTTCCGGAAACTTGTGTTTGACTACCAGCAAGGACTCATTGACTGACAAGTGGCTCCATCTTGTTAAAACCATGCGTTACGATTGTAGCCAGCAAAATTACAATAGCATCGGTCCTAAAAACTCCCGTAACATGTTTGAGTGTGATGCTAGATTCAAATGTTAACGTATTTTTGGCTTACCCTATACTTTAAAATTAAAAGTAAAAAGAAAAAACAGGTGCACAGCACTAGAAACTGCAACGTTAGAGCTTAAGCGCAAGATTTCAGATCGAGAGGTGACCTATTGAAAGTCCATTGAATAATAATTGTGTTGAAAAGTACTGGTATTGGTCCAGAGAATTGTAAAAAATGATAGCTGTGTACACACGACCAAGCAAGTGACTATTTCATACTCGTAAAATAACAGTTTAGTGTATAACCTGTACGATATCGAGCGCTTCGTCCATCCTTGCTGCAATACGTATCGGCGTCTTCTAGCTGCGTGTGTGTTCTTCGGCTCTATGTCTCTTACTCCACAACGCCGTTTTTTGAAGAGCTAAAATCAGTAATGAAGCAGCGGTGACAGTTATCGTGGTAACTGTGTGAATCTGCCACGATGACTGTCATGCCTTTTACTTCCGCAAGCGGGGTGTCAAAAAGCATCTCACTAGGCCGCCATAGTGTGGGTCACCATACCGCATTATCTGTATTTGCAATGAGTATGGGGACCACAACTCTTGGATTCTATTTATGCTTTCCATCAGGCAGAGTAGAGTCACTTTGCCAGGCTCTTAATATAGAAAATATAGTAATGATATTCTAGTTAGGATTAGAGCTCATAGTCTGAAAGATTGAAAGTTGAACTGTAAGGAAATGCTGTAACAAACCATGATCCTGGATTAGTGCTTATAATATAAGATCAAACTAGTTAAC
The DNA here is from genome assembly GCA_949316085.1 of Hypercompe scribonia. Lineage (NCBI taxonomy): Eukaryota > Metazoa > Arthropoda > Insecta > Lepidoptera > Erebidae > Hypercompe > Hypercompe scribonia. The sequence continues at coordinate 2,751,665 of OX438972.1, read as the reverse complement.
TTTTATATATACATATATAAGTAGGCAGGATGCAAAGAGGTGTTCTATAACCGTATTTCGCCAGTGTATGTTTGGTCCCTTAAAATGGGGGAAGTAAAGTGTTGTCTTTAAGCATCTACTTAAAATATATGTTATAAAAAAGACTCAGTATCGGTTCATTGAGGTTTTACTTATCTTGGTGCGTTAGGGAAAAAATATGAAAGTAAATTGTTACGATGCGCGCTCGTACCGTCACGAAAAATCAACACTATGAAGTTAGCTAGTCAAGATTTTACTTTTTTATTTTATGATATTCAAATAAAATTGATTTAACTACATGATTCGTTACAATAAAACATTCTTTCAATGTGTTGAATACCTTTTTTCTATTATTAGTGTCGTTTTCTCTACAAACGTAAGATAACGTGAAGGATAACTTTTAGTGGCGATTTTTATCTTGTTACACCAAAGAAATGTAACTTCTTATGTGCGTTCATAAGTACGTTTAGTTTAGTTACGTTTTATCAATGGATGGTAAAATTAAACTATTGAATATTTTTTATATTTCTGTAGAATATGTAAGCGAAATAATGACAGAAGGTAGGTCTTTCACCTTTTAAGAAATCATGGACAAAATATAAGTATAGAGTTTCATTTATAGACTTGGATCGAACAAAGCATCTTCCTTTTGAAGCCTATAAAAGCATGTAATTCTTGTATGTAATTCTTTTCCACCATATCTAAGTATGATGATTAAATGTATATTGGCCTATGTTTTTAGTTTCGACTATTACCATGTCCCTCCTAAGTAAAAACTAGGAATCCAACATGACTCATTTCACAAGACGCTGGAATTTGCTTACAAGTTGATATATCTAAATGTTTAGCGTAGCTTGTTTTATATACTTGTTAGAGAACGTGTCTTTAAGCGATTTGTTTTATCTGCTCGCATATTTTTAAGTACAGCAATGTTAAACAATACGCCCTATTTAGATAAATGAACAAGAAAATTGTTTAAATATGTAACGATTGTTTTATGAAACTATTTTAGAAATATAAACAAAATTTGACGTTATTTACATTTAATTTTAACATTAACAGAATAAAGTGTCTGTGGTAAGATTTTTTCCCTCATCTAGAAGTTCCCTTTAGAAAGTTAAATATGAAAGTGTAGTTGAATGTATCATCAATTCGTTCTTATAAGTAGAATTGCGGTAACTTAGAAGTCTCTTACGGAAAGATAAATGGTTAGATTAAATTCGAGAAAATTTTGGAAAACTTCGTAATAAAGCGAACGGTGAATCCAAAAATTCAAACGGTGAAGATATGAAAAGAGCGACCTGTTTCATACCTGTTTTGTGTCAGCGTCGAGCATCCCCGTCTGCAGCAGTCCGGCAAAGGCTTGCATCTTCTTTAACGCTTCGGATATATCGTTGATACTGTAACCTGCATCAGATCCTGGTACCTTAAACTCTCGAAGATAGCCATACCTTTTCATAAACGCTGTCTGTGGACATGAATACTTTTTGTTAGTGTCTATATTTTTCGTAAAATAAAAAAATAAAAATGAATCGGAGTCTTTTGAGTGTCTTGTAATTAGTTATGTAAGAATGTTTATGTAAATATGCTAGTAAATTTATTGTAAACTATGTTTCATAATCATCTGCGCCAGAGGATGTTCATACCGGAACATAACATCATCTTAAAACAACCATAAAACTGGTTTCACTTCGTCAATGTCTTTCCTTCTTGGACTAGTTAGTCCAATATGTTAAAAAGCAACAAATATCACCTTTAACTTTACTTTCTAGTCTTGAGAGTCTGTTTTTCAGAGCATGAAAATAACTTACAGTTAAATGACAGTATATTATAACTTACAGGATGTAACCCGATAAAATGTGCATGACTGCACTAACAAAGAAACTTAGTATGCCCATATATTTACAAACAAAGTTGTGGCATATACTCTCAACCACCCAAACTGATACTAAATTAATAATAATCACCAACCTCTTCATCTGTAGGTGGACTCATTTCCAAATATATAGTCTTACATGTCACAAGAGAGAGACAAAAAATTGTAAGCAAACACACCAAGCACTTGGTATTCATGGCGACTGAAGGAAAAATGGGAGATAACTCCGTTTTGTACTGACGCGACCTTTGACTGCAGATAATGAGTAATGTTGTAGTAATCTGGTTGTTGCCCTTCACCGGAAACCTCGAGGCTTCCATTGTTGAAAGATTATATTTGCTGTTGTTTTTAAAAGTATACTGTTTAGTTTTATGTTGTGTTTTTGTCTGCATCTGTTTTAGTCCGTGGATTTTATAGTAGATAGTAAATCCTCCGCAGACATTTGCCTAGATGATTTCCACGCTAGTTAAATGTCTCCGGAAGATTGTATGACAAAATAACGGTCGTAAATTAGACATAGATCAAAAAAAAGAAACTGTGCACAGTTGATATAATAATTATTTATACAATGTGGATGGATAAAGTGCACAATTGTTATTCCTGTGAGGATCAAACCGTCTGGATCATTGTTTCTTGTAGCTCTAAAATTGATTATTGTTATAAAGAATTTGCAAAAAGTTGATCACCGTTGCCGTAGAGGAAGCCTTCTGTCAGAAGTCAAGCACGCCATATATACAAGAGCACCTATTTTATGAAGCAGACTATTGTATGCTACCTTAGTGTTGTATACTGGGTACATAATCACATAGTAAAGTTTGCCCATGCTTTTTTTTTGCCATGCCATTTTAGAGTTGCCATTTTACAATTTTAAGTATATAGACTTATTTCCACAGAAATTGAAAAGGTCATCCTAATGTAGGGTCAAGAATTCGGTAACATTTGAATCTGACATCTCGCGCAAACAAGTGCTGCGCGGGGCGCGGGAGGGGTCTGACCATTGGCTCGTTGTTCGGAAATTTGGATGGATTGCTTCACGGGGCCGCAGCGCACTTACTGTGTGAAACAATTGTATTGAAACAACAGTTCACTTATCACTGTGAGACGTTTATTTCGCGTTGAATACGATTGACATCAGTGGTTTACTTAAATCAGTATCCGAATGCTCCTTTAATAAAGAAATGGGTGAAGAAGTTCGAAGAGACGGGATCTAAAAAAATACATTCAGTTTCAACAAACAATTAGATAGATAGATAACTAGGAAATATATAATGCAGAATATAAACAAAAACAAAACAGCTGGGCAAACAATGAGCAGCCTTATTGCAGTGTGCACTCTCTTCCAAGCAACCTTTAGCAGTTTAGATAGACTATTTAGACAGACTATTACAGTAACATTTAGATTTTGGAGCACATTTACAATTTACGTATATTAATTAATGTTAGATAGCATAATTACACATACATATAGACGAATACATATTCATGCACAATTAGTTGATTTTGGTTGTGACAGATTTAATTGGTAAGATACTTATACTTATCACTTACATCATATTATTATGGTAATTTAATTTTCTTTTTAGAGTAGAACAAAAGATAAATAAATTTAACAATGATTGTAATTTATTTAAAAAATTGGAGAAATATGTTTATTTTTGTAATCTTTACTCGTCTATCTTCGCATAGCACACTCTAATACTTTATATATTTTATAAACGGCAGCACTGGTAATTGAAAAGTCATAACAGGAACATCGGATCACGTAAACTTGAACATAAACAGATAGAAATGTCTTCATATTTTGATTATTATTGTAAAAGAGAAAGTGATACAATAGCAGGCACCTGCTACTCTATGTGTCCTGAAAAAGAAATAAAGCTGTACGTACTTTCTTAAGTTCTCTATATGGTTCATTTTACGTTGAAAGTCATAATACCTTCAAATATTTACACTTCTGCTTCTTATTTCAGTACTTCCTAGTTCACTTTACAGAATATCAGGCTATATATGCTAGTGCCAGTTGCTCTTAAACTATAGGAGTTTATTTTTTTTATTTATATTATGTAACCTCAGAATTTGTAACCTTTTTTCTACTCTCTCCTTTATTTCTCTAAGATTCCTGTCTTTATTTTCATTTTGTATTCAAATCTTAGTCCCAGGGTCTTGATCTAGGCCTTGTCTTTTCCAAATTTTCAAAACGACTTGTATTTTCGCAAATTTGCGGTATTTACATATTCAGTAGCTAACTTATTTAACACAGATATTTAATATATTTAATTAATTTACACACAACGGATTCGATTTCTGTTCTTGGGGTACAACACTACTTTTAATTTTTTAATTTTTCCAATTCATCTTTTGTTTTTGGTATTCCTCAGTAAAACTTTTAAAGGCAAATGGTATTTTTATAATTGTGTAACCATTCCTTTACAGGCGGGAGACTTCAAAACTAATACATGTACTAGAAGTGGTGGGCTCTAAGAGACAGTTGGTGAAAAGTTATTGTCGGTCAGCAGCTGATTTACACATAGCAGTGCCAAAACTATTGAGACCATACTCTGTTCTCACACATACAGTAGAATATTTACTACACAAGTAAGACTATTTTGTTCCATACCAATTGGGTAGATGACTGTATCGTAAATAAATACCAATGTTCACTTCATTAAAACTAATATCGTGAAACATCTTGGAAAATACAATTAACACAACTTTTTATTATTATTATGAATTTCAATTAAATATACAGTGAAATATATTGTTCAATTGAGTAGTCTAAAACAGTGACATCACAATTTTGTATTTAGTACATTTTTCATACAAAATTGTCGTTTTGACAGATGATAAAAAGTAACTAATTTGACTAAGGTGTCATCTAGCCTGTTCTTAGTATAAATAGTTGTTAAGAGAACAAGTTAAGATAAGTATACTAATGAAGGATAATTTATAAATTTGTGTTATATATATACATATCAATAAAATTGAAGTGTCTTTTTGTAATTTGAAATTAGGAGCTTTTACAAACAAAGATATGTACTGTACTTACAATAAAAACACATTTTTTTTTTTGTGTATACTTATATATTTTGTTTTTACTGTAACGGTTGGACTGATTTTAATGAGACTTTCACTAGCAGATAGCTGATGTTATGAGTAACTTAGGCTATTTCAAAAATAAAAAAAATAGGGTTATGCAAAAACTAAATTAAATCTAATGAAATAGTGAATAATATTTGATTCAAGAATTTGTTCTTTGCAAAGCACATATTAAAAATAAATCTGACAAAATTTATTTGTAACTTAAATTAATTTATATAGTAATTAAAATAAAAATATCTTTTTATAAAATATTTTTTTTTATAATTTTTAGTTCATTTTTTAAATAATAATTTATTTTCTAAATCATTTCAGGGTAACGAAAAGAAATGATGTACCCCAATCTGTAGTGTATGACTTTGTGAATGACCGTCTGAGAGCTGTAAGACAGGATATGACCATACAGAGACTACATGCTGATGAATGCGTCACTTTACTGGAACCCATGGTGCGGTTCTATGTTTATTATAGTTACTTGTAAGTGAGTTTAACAACTTGGAGGTATTATTTAGAATAAGAATACAATTATGAATAGTACTTTAAGAATAAGTAATGTTTACTGCTATTCAAGTCACTACAACTTCCAAACTCTCAACTGTTATTAAGCATTTCTATAATTAGAAAAAGTCTATAACACTTTTATGACATAACCCGGGAATGAACCTGAGACGTTTTGATCGGCAGTCCCATACACTAACCACTAGACCAACAAAGGTTGTGGTGGAATGGTGGGGCCTACCTCTATGATTTTAGGTTTACATTTTAGCTCATTGTTAAAAACACTAGGAAATCTATTTTAAAGCGATTTAAACTCAAAAAAAATATGACTTATTTGTGCAGTTTATAATAATTACTCTAAATTACTTTTCAGATTAAATGACGTTCCTTTAAAAGACTTTGATCCCGTGCTCAACAAGAAATATTTATTAGAGTGTACAAAATGGTTCCTTAGTTGCTGTGACAGTATCACTGAAAGACCAGACAGCGAACTGATAGATCGCCTCTCACGGTCACTACACATCAGCAACAACAATGAAAGGAGGCTGGTGTGTGACAAAGTTCTTATTGAATGTCTATACATACTGTGCAATCTCGACAGTATACACCCACTCTACCGATATGTAAAGTTATCAAAGGAAATGAAAAGGTACAACTAATAAATAAATACCCTCATTTATCTCACACACTGCTGTCTGATTCCAAGTTAGGCAGAGCCTGTGCTATGGTAACCAGACTTTTGATAAACATCTTTAAATATTTTCTAAATACATTCCTAGTACAGTGGACCTCCGGTAATTCGACAAACGTTTTGCAGGGCAGTGTCAGACTATCGAATTTGTCGGATTATAGAGTACTGCCTAAGACCCCCTATAGCCCGGATTTTTTTTACAAAAGAGTACATTGTAATCCAACAAATTACGACAAATGATATCTTCTGGGCTTATGACGACATTAATAGATACGTATACGTAATACACAATGAATAAACAGCAAACTATGAATGCATGCTAAGCTGCACCGCTATCACACGTAGTCAAATTCAAACTAAGCAATCTACATTATCTACATTAGCGAAAATTGTTTGATTAATGTCGGATTACAGGGTGTCCGGGTTAGACAGGGGCCGGATTACCGAGGGTCCACTGTATAGGGTATACATAGGGTATATGCACGAGAGTCCAAAATGGGCAAAATATTTTTATTTATAAACTTTTCCACTAAGAAAACATATCTTTGTAATGTTTTTGGAAATTTATTACAATTTTTAATAATCAAATAAGTAATAGCTTTTTAAAAATTTCTTCCGTATATTTTTAAAACGCAACGCTATTGGTGGAACAAAATTTGACGTCAATTTACCCATGGATGTTTTCGTAAAGTAGGTTATATTTTCGTCGAACTTTGCAAACAAAACAATATCTGCAGTTAACTAGTTACTTATGTTAAGATGATCTTCACAACTATTTTATTATTTACTTTTTATTTTATTTATTTACTTTGCCATGATAATAAGTTGTTAGAAAAAAATAACTCGATGCATTTGTGAAAAAAATTCTTCATTGTTGACATAAGTGTAGGTCCGTTGTCACAGAATAAGCGCGCCAAAATGGCCGGGTTTAAATCGTCCGAAAATTATAGTGCTTTTAATCTTTTTTTTTAACTTGTTGGTTTAAATTTTGGATGTGTTATATTTACTTTTGGTATTATAATATCTAGTAGAAATATTTTTTAAAATAAAAAGAATACATGCATATTCCCTATTACAATTAGATACAGAACAAAAAATTGTACTCAGCACACAAATATTTGTTGAACCCACAACCTGCTGCTTAGCAGTCAGGACCACTAACCACTAGACCAACTGGTCTATTAATACATAAATGTATAATAATCTCAAGAGCGATTGGCTATTTCTTTGTATAGGCTGGCAACTATGGATTACATCAGTTAATTTGAACATCGAGATCTTATAATTATTTACGCTCCATCTCAAAACCCAGCATGGTAACAGTAGAAGTGGGTTTTTTGGGGGTGGGGGGTCACACACCACACTACTAAAAAAAATATTTTTAAATACATGTCAGATAAGTAATTACCCCACATAAAACAAATGATTGTCCCCATTACACAGATATTTGGTTCTAGATAAGAATCGAACTCACGACCTCTAGCTTGGCAGACACGATCGCTTATTGCTAGGCAAACGGAGTACACAAAAAAAGATACTTTTTAAAAAAGAGTTAGGCACTTATGTTTACTTTCTTCAGTTATCTAAATTAAATAAAATCTTGTTTTTACAGTGACCCAAAACTACAGCTTGCATATAAAATTGCAATATCAAACATGGAGGGAAATTATATCAAATTGTTCCGACTGATGGACCAGCTGTGCCCTTTGACATACTGTGCTGTATTTTCTCACTTACCAACTTTACAAAGGTATGCTTGTCAGTGTGGTGACGAATTAATAATACATAGTGTTACCACCCCTATTGACCCCATGGGTGTCGTAAAAGGCGACTAAGGGAACAAAGTATACAAGACAACATCATTACAAAGAGAAGGAAAACTTGTAACAAACGCTATTCCAACCCGTCTGGCCAGCGTGGTACAGTAGGCTAAAACCTCCTTGCTAAGGAGAGACCTATGTCCAGCAGTGGACTGTAAAAGGCTGTTGATGATGATGATGATTAGACTGGGGTTGACTAATATCACTGGAACAAAAGGTCACCGGGAGGGGGGTGCACTTGCACTCACTTGTAAATACATGTTTTTAACTTATTTCACAAAAAAAGTCGATTTGACCTATACCGGTAAAGACCTAGTATAATTATATATTTTATATTAGTAAATAGTATGTGTGGATTTAGGTGCACAGATAGGCCATGTATAACATTATACCAACTTACTGGTCCATGAAGTCTATTTCGTTAGTGTGTATCGTAAACTGAACAGTGGGCCTAATACGAGTTTATTTCACATCTACTCGATCGTCATGGTGACCAAGGTCGGTGTTGTCATTGGAGAAGAGTTTAGTGCGGGCTAATCGCAACGTCGAACGCTGTCGTAATGCAAAAATTTGTTTAGGCTGCATATAATGATTACTTGTTACCAAGGCCAACGGGGTCTTTCTTGCCAGATCTATCTGTATTTCTTTGTTACTACTGTACCAACGTGTTGGAGGCGCTATGATACCAAAACGCAAATAATGTGCTGCATTATCCGCTCTAACGAGTCCTTAAGCCCACCGCGGTCACAGTCAAAAATTTGCGGAAAGTTTATATAAGGTAAATGCTAGATATCCGGACAACCATGACGCTGGGTAGCCGGATACTTGACGGAACATTTTTTATTACATTACCATTCTAGCGTATTTGGGCTGTGAATAGTTATTCTATTACAATGTTTTTTGCCGGTTGTAACTTTCAGACGCTCCCTGCGAGTTTTAAGTCATGGGTATCACAACAAACAGCTCACAGTACCGAGCGACGTTGTCACGCGATGGCTTCGGTTCTCAGATCGACAGGAAGCAACAACCACCTGCCAGTATTACGGGCTGACAGTCGACGGGGATGCTGTACGCTTTGACAAGACACAGTTTAAGATGAACGATAGACTGGTGAGAAATGCCAATATCAAATATTTTTCTTACAAAGTGCAACCCTAACTAGGAATATATCTTGTGTCACGGGGGTCACAAGCAATCGTGAAACGGGAAACAAAGAACATCCGAACATAGAATAGCAATTTATGGATAAAAAAGAGCTGTCTCAAATGGGAATTGACCCCATAACACGACGCAATAGTGACCCCTTAAACCACTACGCCATCTATCGTTCAGTTTTGTAAAGTCGCGGTACGTAACGCTCTTGAGTTTTTAAGTGCGTTGAGAGTATTAGTAATGTCCTAAATTCAGTATGAATGAAATGGTGATGATTACCTGATATCAGAACAGCCTGTATTCTAACGTAGAGAATAAAAGTTGATTGCACGGCTGGACAAGTGGTTTAAGAGATTGCCACACCACTCTACTGCGCCGAGTTGCGGGTTCAAACTCCACACGAGACAACACTGTGATCCTCAAATTGTTGTTGAGTCTGGGTGTTCTTAGTGTCTGTTTCTTGTATGTTTGTAAAGTCCCCCGTGACACAGGATTTATTCCTAGTGCGTTGTTTTTTTTAAAAAAAAAATGTTTTCAAATAACTTATTCTTTAGTAGTACAGTAGAAAACTAATTTTAAAACTTCTTTTCAGCACAAAGTAAAGTCTGAAGATCTCAAGACAAAGTTTAATATGAATAATGTGTTCGACATATATACATACGTTTAACTGATACCAGGCAACACTTCTAAGCAGAACTAAATGTTACTTCTAAGGGTCGATTTATACTAGCGCAGAGTCGAAGCGCATCGTCTATCCAAAACTGAACATAACAAATTAACCTTAACAACCTTAACTCCACAGCGTAACGCACACATTACTTCGGCGATTTTAAAAAGACGCACGCATTCGTCGGAATTCGCGCGTCTGAGCGCGAACAACGCTGATTGGTGCGCGTTCTACATTCCCGTGTATCCACGCGCCCACTAGCGAACCAACGCGTCATCAGTCGGAAATTGGCCTGCGTCGGTGTTAATCACAATGGACTCGGACGAAAAATTAATTTACCTGGTGCAAAAATATGAATGCCTGTTTAATCCAAAAGCTAAAAATTATAGTGACAAACATTCCAAAAATAATGCTTGGGAAAAAGCTGTTGATGCCCATTACTACACGTGAGAGTGCGCGCGTATTCCGGCAAATACGCGCGCATTCGTGCGGCTTCGCTTTAGTTGTAAAAAATTTGACGCTTCGATGCGCTTCGACTCTACGCTGGTATAAATCGACCCTAACTTACCTGGAAAGAGAGCGTTCAGTTCTCGGTGTCCAATCGCATCCTGGCACTATACGATGACATTTTCATCTCGATTTTGGTACATAAGTACATTTGGTATTTTGTTATTAGCGACTTATTTATACGAACCGTGTCTACAAGTAGCATACCTTGTAGTAGTGGAGCCGTAGAAGGGATTCCGGGATTTACTCGAGCGCGGCAGATTAATATACATGGGGATACCTTGTACTCTATGAAGTACTTACACCAAATATGAGACTTCTATATATGATCGCCCGTCAAGGATAAAGGATCAGATTAGTAAAAAAAAATTGATCATCAAACATTTTCGAGCGCGTCAGATTAAGATAAGACTAGGTAGTTACGTATTAAAACGTGTAGATTTCACTAATCTGACAATTTGAGTGAGACGTAAAGAAGGGGGAGGGCTACAAAATTGTAAAAAAAAAACGTCACTTGGACATCTCGAGCGTGGCTAATTTTTTTTTATTTTGAACGGAATAATTGAAGGATTGCGAAAAATATATAATCTGACAATTTCCGCAAGCCGAAGCAATAAAAATTCATCGATAAAGTTTAATGCGTTCAGCTACGTGATGCCTATATTCCCCTCTGAGACCAATTTTTTTTTCACATTCTAATAACGGCCATGACTTTGCGTCACATCCAAATCGTCAGATTATTATATAAGAGCTTTTTTTAGGTTCACTAAACATCTCCTTCGAAAATCTGACGCGCTTGATAAAGTTCCCTTCTTCTTCTTCTCACCCCTACGTACGACCACCCCCATCACTGAAACAGTCAGATTAACATATGTACATTTTTAAAAATACGTAGGACATATATAATATCATTATCTGACACGCTCGAGTATGTCCATGGAACTGTTTTTTTTTACATTTTTGAAAGTCTATAGCCGCCCCCCCCACGGATGAAATGGTATGTTTTATATGTCATTTGTCTTTTCATCATCTAAGCTTCACACCGAATAGGTCTCTATGACGCTCGAGTAAATCCCGATTTAGCATCGTGGCCTCCCGTACTACTGAGACTGATTGTGCAAAAGTGTATTTTGTTTAAGTTTATTTTAAATTTTTGTTATCTATTAACTTAAAAGGTGTAAAACACTTATTAAGTCCTCTGCATTGTCATTGAATTAAAAAAATATGTTTTAGGATACATTAAGATAGATCTCACGTGTGTGAAGTGATTCACAAAACTTTTGTTATGTTTACATATTCAGATGATTATTTTTACAAATAAAACAAACTATGTTATAAAGGAATCCTTTATTTGTTTTATTTACATAAGAAAATTCTCCTAATTATGCAATAACTAATTACAATGGACAACAAAATCTATCTAATATCAAATGGTTGCATGGCTCCCAATGTACAATTTATTCCAACAATATATATACGCTGTGTACCTTCCAACTGTTGCTATCTTACGCCACTAGTGACATCAACTCGTTTCTATGTTATACACAAATGTAAACGTAGCCAATTGAAAATATTTTACACCATCAAAGAATTGAGGGTAGTCTGAAAAAAACTTGGAGACTAATTCATTGTAGTCTCGCGATCGATTAACATATGGTAATATTTATTTAACAATGTAATAAAGACTAAATGGTGGCGTAAAACATACTTTTCCTATATCAACAACCAAGAACCATACTCCACTTTCACAACTACACCATAAATAAATTAATCCTTATATTGAAAACGAAATTTCATTTAATCCGCAATGTGGACCATGCCAGTTGATAGGATTTTTTTTAAAGATTTACAGATAATAAATGCCGTTCTAATTCGACGAAACACTCGATAGAGAATGGATTAAATAATTTTGCTGATTGAAAATATCACAGACTATAGAACAGGGTGCGGTCGCAGAGCCTATATTGCGGCATCTGTCAAGTTTCTATTGGTAACTCGAGGGTTAAGACGCCAGACTATCTCTAATACTCTCACACAATAAATAACTATCATACATGAGTAGCGTATAGACATAGCATAGATATACTAAAACAGGCTAGATAATATTATATATGATCAACTTTTTAATGGTAACAAATTTTATACTAATTTGAACATAATTCGTCCAATTTATACGTCCGCTGGGTAGCACCAAGATGTTAATCAGTAAAACGAGGAAGGCAACGTTTATCGAAAATTAAAAATTGACAGGAACCATGTGTAAAAAGAACTAAAAGGAAGTTATAACAGTCTGCGCGTGATTTCATTGCGATACATCACATAAAAACTGATAAATTACTATTAAAACATCAACAAAAACGCAATGTACAAGAGCTTTATCGTTTATTAGGACACTAGCCAGCCTGACGTCGCCGGCTCGGTCGTGTCTCCGTCGCGGCGAGCGTAACACCGCCTCAACATGTCACTTAGAGAATAACCACACGAAACTATACAAATAATAATTTCATACATTTTTTTACCTATACACGCCGTCTTGTACGACAAACGTTTGTATGCTCTTAACATTAGCTGCACAGACGCGGTACTAGTTCACGGCGCCGACGCACTACGGTCGTTTCAAACTCTAGACTTGTCTGTGGTCTCTTCTGACAGCTGTCACTTAACATATATCGTTTTATATAATTTGAAAAGTTTTGTTCAGTAGTGGCTCAACGGCGGGCTGCATAGACGTCAATATTTGTTAGAGGTGGCAGGTCCAGGAGACCGACAGATGCAGAGCCGACACATTGTGTGGCAGCGCAAGCGCATGTGTACTTTCCACTGAAACAAATTGTGTTGTTTTTAATCATGACAAGTGACATTGTATTCAAATTTCTATAGATACAGATGAATTGGTTTTCGTTGGTTGGTACATTAGTGAAGAACGTCCAGGCGAATCATACATATACTTTTAAACTAACCACAACTAGAAAGGATTTAGTAGTAAACCGTACTAATTAGAGAGCAGTGTTTCTTCTCTATGGAAAAAAAATCATTGAAATTTAATAGTATAATATCTATTGGTACTGGTAAAGATTTGAGCAGAAAAATATATAAATACCCACACAAAATAATAATAGCTCATTAAAGATAAATCTTGTACTTACAGTAAATAGACTTCTCGAAATACGTGATAATTGTATTAGATCCTTTAGAAGAGTAAAAGATTAGATCAAACCGTTTTTAAATAAACCAAAAATAAGTGGGTAGTAAAGAAAATTATATATTTAATTTCTGACGATTTAAGTTAAGTAATCATCATCATCAACCGTTTTTTACAGACCACTAATGACATAGACCTCTCCTTAGCAAGGAGGTTTTGGCCTACTATACCACGTTCACCAGACGGGTTGCAATAGGGTTTGTTTCAAGTTTTCCTTCTCTTTGTAATGATGTTGTCTTGCATACTTTGTTCCCTTAGTCGCCTCTTACGACACCTACGGGATGAATAGGGGTGGTAACACTATGTATTCTTTATCCGTTACCACACGGACAGTTAAGTTTAGTAATGTTGTCTAGTAACTAGAAAGTGAGATAGGGCGCATAAGATTATATGCTTTATTCCACAAAAGTTTCTCTTTGCCTCGACTTCACATTATACATTCATAACAAGTAGAAGTAAGGCTGACTGGAAAGTACTTCCCGTTCACAGACGACCAACCTAAAGCGACAGCATACGTGCTGTCGTGTTTCGTTGGTGAGTGCAAGACCAGAGCCCCATTGATGCAGGGGTGATTGATATCGTGGTAACTGTGTGAGCTTTACACTGCTTAGATGACTGTCATGCCTTTATGTCCCCAAAAGGGGCGTAAAAAAGTATCTCATTATGCTGCCATAGCCTGGGTCACCATACTGTATTGTCCGCATTCGCAATGAGTATGGTGACCACAACTCTTGGATTCTATTCATGCCTTCCATCAGGCAGTAGAGTAAGTAGTAGTGAGTAGTCATTTTAGCAGGTTCTTAAAATAAAAAATAGTTAAATATGATAGGTTTCCGACTAACCCACCTTTAGTTAACAATATCTTCTAGTTGTGTTTGAGGAAGGCGTCATCAAACAGTTCCAGCTCATGCGACAGATAGTTCGCCTTGTTTCGCAGCTTCTTCGCCGAGGTGGAGGCTTCGTCCAACATCTTGATGGCTTCTCTTACTTCGCACAGTTCACCGTCCATCTCCGTCGTCGCTTCGTCGATGAGACGGCACAGACGCGCAAACATGGTTGATAATTCTCTGTAATATTGTTATAGTTGATCGTTATGGACTAACCTTGAGGGAGGCCTATGTCCAGCAGTGGACGTTATTTGGCCGTGATGGTGACAATGATAATTATTATGGATTACCCTTTTTTGATCTTAGCTTCCAAAAATATTTGAATTAAGTTTTAATAATTTTATAATATGAAGACTAGGTGTAGACAGAGTGAGAGAAAAGTCCAGTGAGGGTGAAGTAGAGAGGAGAAAGGAAGGTACATAAATATGTCTTTCTCTTTATTTTCTTTCTCTGCCTGGTACCGTTTAAACCAGACTTATAATGAGATCATTTATACATCAAACTGGTACATCTCAATGTTATTTCTTTCAGGTATGTTAAATAAAGTAAACTTTAAATGATTGTTATTCACAAAAAGAAAAGTTGTTCTGAGGGCCTAGTGCGAGTTTAGTTCACTTCAATTCAATCGTTTACACACAAAAAGAAAACAAATCTCTGAAAGCCTAGTGTGAGTTTATTTCACTACAACTCAGTCATCATGGTGACCACTGAAATCTTCACCAATCACAACGTTAAACGCGCTCACCATCGAGAGCATTATGAAGTGAAATAAACTCACACTGGGTACTCTGGTACCCTTACTGCAAGTTTATTTTATATCACTTCGTACTCGCAAGTTAGAGCGTTTAGTGTTTAAACGGAGGCCAGTAGCAATGCTGAACGTAGATGTAAAACTAACTCGCATTAGGGTCTCTGCTATTTTAGGACCTGTAAAATGTAGGTTATTAAGTAAGAAGTGCAGGGTATACTCACTGCTGCACCTGGTGGCTGCAGTTGGCGGAGGTGAGGTCGACGATGAGGCGCAGTTTCTTGCTGGCGTGTGCCACGTACTGCTTCTTGAACACGCGCTCCTGAGCCTTCGCCGTCCACGTGAGGCGCTCGTAAGCGTACAGCGCGCCGTACAGCACGCCCGTCACCGCCACTATGCGCCAGCCTACTGTCTTCAGAAGCTGTCACGGACAAACTGACAGTTACCTTATTTGCTACATATACACATACAATTAGATAAACAGCAACTATTGAATGTATGGAAATGACCTCATCTCAAACCTAAGTCACATCGTTAAACAAATATTAGCCATATATACAAGAGAATAGAAGCGTTATCGATTATAGAAAGAGCTACGTGGAACGCTTACATTTTGGCTAAAGGGGGTAGAACTGCAATCATTATAATCTAAATATAAAATTCTCGTGTCACAGTTTTCGTTGCCATACTCCTCCGAAACGGCTTGACCAATTTTGATGAAATTTTTTGTGCTTATCCGGTATCTATGAGAATCGGCCAACATCTATTTTTCATCCTCCTAAATGTTAGGGGTAGTACAACCCTAAATTTTATTTTTTATTTTTTAGACAAAATTTTTAATTTCTATTTTTTTATGATACAACATACAAAAATACATACAATCCTCAATTTTCACCCTTCTACGATCAACCCTTATTTTTTAATAGCCATTTTAGTAATTTAATCATTTTTCCTCTCCGGTCGAAAACTGGCAAAACAACGTTTGCCGCGTCAGCTAGTAATCTAAATTAATATTCTCTTTATTATCTATCGTCTTATTCATTTTCAAATACATACATATTATTGATAAATTACCCCCAGACACAGAACAAGTAGTCATACTCATCACACAAGTATTTGTCCTGGGTAGGAATTGAACCCACGACTTTTAGCTTAGCAGTCAGTGTCACTAACCACTACCCCAACAGCTCTTATTCATCAAACACACATCACTATAATTGCTTATTAGTAATTTTACCATGTTCATACTTGAAAAATGACCCTTAAATTTTTTTATTTTATTTTTTTTTTGCCTGCCAAAATGACTCTACTCTGCCTGATGGAGAGCATGAGTAGAAGCCAAGAGTTGTGGTCACCATACTCATTGCATAAATTGCAAATAATTAATGAACAGGTAATTTTTGTTTTTTTTTTTCCGAGCTTTGGGAGTTCAAGTTCTCAAGCACTCAAGTTTATACACATATATAAGTTTACTATAGACACACTCTGGTTGTGGTCACAGACAATTGGGTAGATGACTGTATCGTAAATAAACACCAATGTTCACTTCATTAAAGCTAATATCGCGAAACATCTCGGCAAATACAATTAACATAGCTTTTTATTATTATTACGAATTTCAATCGAATATACAGTGAGATATGTTGTTCAATTGAGTAGTCTAAAACAGTGACGTCACAATTTAGTATTTAGTACATTTTTCATACAAAATTGTCGTTTTGACAGATGATAAAAAGTAACTAATTTGACTAAGGTGTCATCTAACCTATTCAAAGGTATGAATGTTTATCGTGAGCAGGTTAATTATTTATATAGCTTAAAAACTTCAATTTTGTTACAATCTTATTTTTTTTTATTTATATTAAGAGCCTGCCAAAGTGACTTCACTCTGCCTGATAGAAAGCATGAATAGAATTCAAAAGTTATGATCACCATACTCATTGTAAATGATGCAATCAGGCACCCACACTATGGCGGCCTCGTGAGATGCTTTTTCACACCCCGCTTGGGGACGTAAAACGCATGACAGTCATCGTGACAGTGTAAGGTTTACACAGTTACCGCGATAACTGTCACCCCTGCATCAATGGGCGTACGGTCTCACACTCACCAACGAAACACGACAACACGGATGATGTCGCTTTAGGTTGGTCTTCTGTGGGAGGGTAGTACTGCCCCAGTCGAGCCGGCCCGTTCATGCTATCAGCGTGGCTCTACTACTACTTATATGTCACAATATACCGTAACAATGATTTTTACATTCTAAATACATACTTAGGTTTGTCAATGTCAACTCTTACTGGTACAAAATTTACTTTAAATAATTCTTATAGTATTAGTTTTAAGAGATACTCACAAGCCCAGATAGTAACAATCCACCCATAGTACCCTGTGACGTCAGCGCTCCTAGTGCAAACTTAGAGACCAGCCCCCACTCCTCTGGAGACAGCCCCACGTGTCCCACTAGCGAGGGACCATTTGTAGGGTGTGACACCTCCATTGATGATGGTACAGAGCTTATTGATGGAGGGATCTGGAATGTTTTTAATAAGCTTATATTTAAAACAAGAAACAGTCATTCGCTTACTTGTTTATATATACTGTTAGTGTTTCGTATTTAATTTGTTAATATTTCTATAACATTAATAATAATTTGGTTTCGTGGTATATTTTTCTTTTACAAATGACAACACCCGCACTAGGAATTAATCCTGTGTCGCGGGGGACTTTACAAACATTGAAGAAACGGACACAAGGAACACCCAGACTCAGAACAACAATTTCTGGATCACACAAAGTGTTGTCCCATGTAGGATTTGAACCCACAACACGCGGCGCAGTAGAGCGGCGTAGGTCGCTAGACCACTTTTTTTTTTTAACGTGTGGAAACCCCCTCGGGCCGTCACCCCACCGGGGTTTACGGCAGGGTGGTGTGTCGGAATCGGACCGACTAAAACCACACGGTGTGCCACTCTGCGCCTGACATAGGAGGGATCCGGGAACAGCTGCTATTACGACATCCAGATCACCGCTTAGACCACTAGGTCAACCGTGCAGTCAATTGTGTGTTTAGTGTTGGGGTGGTAGTGAAAATAAACTACCACTCTACCTGTGGGATTTTTACTTGTTGTTTACAATTTTTTTCGCTTAATCGCACGATATAAGATACAGTCCTAATTTTACACTACAAAAAGTGACACCTGTCCAAGTAAACACCGCGAGTTATATATTTGATGTGATCGCAGGATATATATCAAGGATTTTTACTAGCCCACTGTTGGACATAGATTTTTTTCTTAGAAAGGAGGTTTTGACTTGGCCAGGCGGCTTGGCATAGGGTTTTGTGTCCAGTTAACTATACAGTGCTAATATCCTGTGTAGTGTTAATCGGTTCTTACAACACCTATGGCGTTAATAAGAGTTGTTACACTCAGTCCGTGTGGCGACGGAGTAAGAATACATAGTGTTACCACCCCTATTCATCCTGTGGGTGGCGTAAAAGGCGACTAAGGGAAAGTATGCAAGACAACATCATTACAAAGAGAAGGAAAACTTGAAACGAACCCTATTTCAACCCGTCTGACCAGCGTGGTACAAAACCTCCTTGCTAGGAGAGGCCTATGTCCAGCGGTGGACTGTAAAAGACTGTAGATGATGATGTTGACGAAAGTTACACTCAGTGTTCTTAATCCGTCACCACACGAATTTTATGGATACTGCAGACATTTTTTAAGACTAAATGCTATTCATTTCACATCATCATAGATTCTATTGCTGGACGTAGACCTTTTCTTAGAATGGAGGTTTTGGCTTACACGCTATTTCTATATTATTTTTGGTTAAAAAAAACGTAAGTACCGGTGTGTACTGCGGAGGGTTTTTGAGAGCAATTTTATTGGTGTTCTTCCCCTGGAAGCGCTGTATGAGCGCCGTGATGCCGTAGGAGAAGCGGAAGGACAGGTCCTCCTGGAAGTCTGCGCAGAGGTTGTCGCAGTTGAGGCGGTACAGCACCTCGAAGGGCTGCTGGTGCGGCATGATGTACGACGCGGCCGCCGCGCGCTTGTGCTGCGGCAGGATGTTGTACATGCGGTCTGCGGGTTACGATATGTCGTTTTATTATTTTTTCTTTAACCTGACACGTCTCACTCTAGGCTGCCTGGTCTCAATATAGGTAGAGCCTGTACTACGGCAATCAGACAGTTGTTAAATACATTTATATATTTCTAAATACATACATATCATAAATAAGCTACGCTCAAACACAGCACACTATATAAACATTTGTTCTCGGTGGTAATCGAACCCATCATCTCTGGTTTAGCAGTTAAGTTAATTAATCATTAGACTAGCAAGCTTGACAACATTAATTACGAAAGAGTAAGAATATATGTACAAACTGTGAAAGTGTATAGAATACTTATTTACTTTTTTTTGTAAATACATACATATTATACATAGAAAACAACCAAACTTCGAAACAAATATTTGCAGGTCATACAAACATTTTGTCCGACCCGGGAATCGAACCCGGGACCTCAAGCACATCAGTCAAATTCACTACCGCTGCGCCACCGAGGCAGTTTGAGTATGGTGTGTGCATGTGTGGTGTGCGTGTGTATGGCGTGCGTGCGTATGGTGTGTATATGTGCGGTGTGCGTGCGTGCGGTGTGCGTGCGTGCGGTGCGCGTGCGTGTGGTGCGCCTGCGTGTGGTACGCGTGTGTGTGCGTGCGTGTGGTGCGTGTGGTGCGTGTGGTGCGTGTGGTGCGCGTGCGTGCGTGTGGTGCGCGTGCGTGTGTACGGTATGGGTGGTGCGCGTGCGTGTGTACGGTATGGGTGGTGCGCGTGCACGGTATGGGCGGTGCGCGTACGCACCGGCCATGTCCTTCTGCGCCTGGTCCATCTCGTGGCCGATGTCGGCGGAGAGGCGCTTCTTGAGGCGCGAGCCGAGCCCCGCCTCCACGTGGCGGTGCAGCGCGCGCTTGTACTGCTCCAGCGCGCCGCGCTCGCCGCGGAAGGGGCTGTCGTACTCGTCGATCAGCGCCGACAGCCGCCGGATCTCCTGGCTCAGCGTCAGCGACACCTGGCGGGAACGACGACGTCCACCGTTCTTACTAATGTTATATAAAAAAATGCCTCCCGTACCTAGTATACGGTTAAAGAATCTTTATTTCTCAAAAGAACTTACAAAATTCACTTACTGAGAAAACATACACAAATGTAAACAATTTAAATGAGCGTTTTAACTTAACATATAACAAAAGTAGATACTCAATAAATACATTTTGAACTTATAAAATATTCGAACAAAGTAAACAAGAATGCAACTGAACCAAAGATGTCATGTATTTAGTCAGTGTCGCAACATTTTTTATATGTAATGGTAATTTATTGTATATTTTGACTCCTTCAAATTCAATATTCTTTATACCATAGTTCGTTCTGGATACCCAAACTAAATGTTCTTTCTATTCTGGTTTACGTTCCTAGCCATCCATAAGTAAACGGATACTCGCAATTGATTTGTATCCCCACTCGTGTTGGAAGTCGCCTTTAAAACATAGACGAGAAATAAGTCATCTACACTTCCCGTATAGAGGTAGAGAGAAAGTATTTTAAGTTTTTTTTTCTTCAAATTTGTATGTGACCGACGTGACAAAGTACGTAAATATTGTACATCTACACATATAAACGAAATTGGAGTGTCTGTTTGTAATATTTTTTAACTACATACGACACATACACCAAAATAACATTTTTTACAATTTTTGTCTGTCTGTTTGTTCTGGCTGGATCTCTAGAACGGCTGGACCGTTTTCGACGGGACTTTCACTGACAGAGAGCTGATGTTATAGGGAAAATAACATTTTAAAATTTTGGAATTATAAAAGGACTAGTCCTAATATAAAATTACAGTCTTCTAGCAGAAAGACAATGCTTTGTTATTACTATGGAACATCATAGTGTGAGTCACCGTACTGCATTAAGCAGCTGTAGCATAAGTCACCATACTGCGATAGGGTGTCATAGTGAGTCATCATACTGCATTCGCAATAAGTGTGGTGACCACCACTCTTAGATTCTATCTATGCTTTCCATAAGGCAGAGTAATCACTTTGACAGGCCCCAAATAAACAAAAATGCCCACAAACCTTATGCTCGACGCTTTCCACCATGCGGTTAATTTTATCCTTCATCTGGCGAGTGATGAAGGTAAGTTGTTCCTCAATGGCCGATAGCTGTTCGTGCAATATTCGTTGCTTCTCAACCTTCGTTGCTTTTTGTTCTGTTGCTGTGGTGTATATCTGTCACAGTATAGAGACAATTCGATTAGTACAAGCT
The DNA here is from genome assembly GCA_949316085.1 of Hypercompe scribonia. NCBI lineage: Eukaryota > Metazoa > Arthropoda > Insecta > Lepidoptera > Erebidae > Hypercompe > Hypercompe scribonia. Next base: position 2,730,163 of record OX438972.1, on the reverse strand, counting down.
ATATTAACTTTACGACAACAGCCTCCAGCAGTCCACTGCTGGACATAGGCCTCTCCTTATCAAGGAGTTTGAGAGGATGATTATACAAGTGAGGATGTCCCAGTCTTAAGCTGTCACTGTCTGTCATAGGTGTAAATTTTTTTGTCCACCAGCATTTAGCAATAGGCTAGATGACACCTTAGTCAAATTAGTTACTTTTTATCATCTGTCAAAATGACAATATTGTACGAAAAATATACTAAATACTAAATTGTGACGTCACTGTTTTAGTATACTCAATTGAACAACATGTTTCACTGTATATTTGATTGGCATTCGTAATAATAATAAAAAGCTATGTTAATTGTATTTGCCGAGATGTTGCGCGATGTTAGTTTTAATGAAGTGGACATTGGTGTTTATTTACGATACAGTCATCTACCCAATTAACTGGGGGAAATAGACTGCTTTCTAGAAAGGAGTTCCTGATATACTATATCACGCTGGCCAGATGGGGTTTATTTCAAGTTCTCCTTCTCTTTGCAATGCTGATGTCCTGTGTTACCTTAGTCGGCTTTTACGACACCAGCAGGATGAATAGGGGGGGTATTCTTATTTAACTAAAACTTTACTAACGACTTCCAGCGCCTGCATGACTTCGTTAGCGATGTTCTTGCCGCGGCGCGAGTGTTGCGCAAACTTGGTTCGAACTGCGGACTTGCTGATGCACTCCTCAAATTTGCGTTCGAAATCCACGAACTCGAAGTACCGGACCTGGTGACCTTCGGCTAAAATGGGCGCTGTAACAAGTCATATCACTGTTACAACATGAATAGGTGAAATAAAATAAGGCATTTATTGGTTCATTGAAATCTTAAAATTGGTATGGTTTTGGATATTTAAAGACAAAAACATATTGCAGAGCCATCTAACGAAGACACACCGAACTACGTAGTAACTATTAATGCTGTATGACGATATGAAAGTTCTTACACCGGTTAGCATATATCTCTACTCTGCATGATGGAAAACATGAATAAAATCCAAGATTTGTGGTCACCATATTCATTGCAAATGCAGACAATGCAGTATGATGACCCGCACTACGGCGGCCTTGTGAGATACTTTTTCACACCCCGCTTGGAGACGTAAAAGGCATGACAGTCGTCGTGACAGTGCAAGGCTTACACAGTTACCACGATAACTGTCACACCTGCATCAAACTGATGTTAGAATACTCCTTTAGTGCTGTAGAGGCAAATTCATTTTTAAGTCTTGAAAGGCTACACAGAGCTATTTGCAAATATCACAGTAAAATAAAAAAAAATGCTCAGTCAATCAAATTTTAATATTTGTTTATGGTTTCAAAACGTAATAGACATCAAAGTCTAATGGTTTGTGATCCCGACTGCTAAAGCAGACGTCATGGGTTCGTTGCCGACCCAAGACAAATATCTGTGTGATGAGCCATGATTATATATAACAACATTGTAAGCGTTCGATGTCTGTACGTTAAGGATATTGAATAGAAACTAATGAAGGAGGTCTTTATTGAAGTAACAAACCTCAAAACAACTATTTTTACAATTTTTGTCTGTTTGTTTGTGTGTTTGTGCGAGTTAATCTCAAAAATGGCTTGCCCGATTTGAATGTAATTTTCTCTTATGTATTATGGTAAACTTCACACATTGTGTTTGTTTAACTGACAAATAAAAAAGCTATCTCAGTTTAAAGATTCACTGCGATAATGGTGAAGCTGCAGGCAAAAGCTAGTCTATTATATGTATGTATTTAGAAATATATAAGTATGGTTATCACAGTATAGGCTGTGCTATAGTGACCAGTTTGGAATCAGACGGCTGTGTGTGAGATATGCGAGGTTATTATGACTAAGACTTACATGAGACGGGTTTCTCCCTCTCCCTCATGCGCGTGAGCAGGGCTTCCTTGGCGGAGATGAAGAAGATGCGTTCCTCCGCCTCCTTGGGCGAGCACACGCGCAGCTCGCGCGACAAGAAGTCCACGCAACGGTTCGCGTGCTGAGTGCGCACCTGTAACATTCACATATAACAATCAATCCACTGTCATGTGGTGACGGATTGTTACCACCTCTATTCATCCCATGGGTGTCGTAAAAGCCCACTAAGGTAGCAAACTAAGCAGAACGACAGATAAACAAGAGAAGAAAAACTTGACACCAACTCTATACTAATTCATCTTGCTAGGGGGCTTGTAAGGGGCCAAAATCTCATTATAAAGAGGGGGGGGGGGGGGGGCATGTCCAGTTTATTCTAGCGGTTAGCGTATGCAACAAAGTGTTATTGACTTTTTTTGAATATAGAAATGCTCATTAATAGTCCGTAGTCAGGCATTTGGGTTCTTAACCCTCGTGCCTCGGAGACCATGTCAAACTGTCGGTCCTACACCTGATCTCTCCCTGGTCGTATTGGATAGCTGTCGGTCCGGACATTTTGTATGGTATAAGGGTCAAATGAGGAGAGGGCCCAAGGCAAGACCGCAAAGCACTTGCAACTCACAGTTACAAGAACCTTGTAGTTTATTGTACCTCCTCGAAATTACAAAAATAAAGAAAATGGTCGAAATCAATTTATACGTACAAATAGCGATAATATACACTCAATAAAATATATTTTCTTAAAGTTGAAGTTCGACTTCTAAAGCTTTTAAAGTCGACAAATGCTAAACTCTTCCATCTATCAACGCTCATAAGTCGCCTTCATCATTTTTTTTTTTTTTTTTAAAAAAGACAACGCCCGCACTAGGAATAAATCCTGTGTCGCGTGGGACTTTACAAACATACAAGAAACGGACACAAAGAACACCCAGACTCAGAACAACAATTTATGGATCACACAAAGTGTTGTCCCATGTGGGATTTGAACCCACAAAACTCAGGTCAGTAGAGAGCGGCGTGGCGACCGCGTAAACCACTAGGCCAACCGTGCAGTCAAATCATTCAAGTATTGTTGAAGTTGAAATCATTATAAGTAATGAATGAATCACCTACTTTTCTTATCTCTTCTAAAAAAGAATGACTTACTTGGTCCAAGTACTCCGGTTCGGAAGCGGAGGCGTCCCAGCGGTTGTTCAGTATGAAAATATTTGGTTGCGATATCTTTGTTGATACTTTATGGAAAAAGTTTTTCTCCTGCAAATATATAAACACATATTTAGTTTAAATCATAATTTTAGCTAAATTTCCACCCAATTGATATTCGTGAGAAGTTTTCCCCATGTGGTGACAGATTACCACCGTTATTGATCTCCTGGATGTCGTAAGAGGCGACTGAGGTTGCCACCCTTGCAGGATAACATCACTTTAAAGAGAAATAAAACGTGAAACACAGTGTATACCAACCCGCCTGGCAAGTGAGGTATAGTTGACCAAAACCTTGTTCAAGAGAGGCCTATGTCCAACAGTGGACCGTCAAAGGTTGTCGATGTGATGTGATTTTAGCAAATTAAATATTTTTTAATAGCTTAGAATACCGTATGTTCAGTATATATTTTTGTTGTAGTTTGGTGTAGTTGTAGAGTCATACATTTTTTTTATTACATTCATATTTTTCATTTCATACATTTACATTTTAACTGCCTCGATGGCGTAGCTGTAACAAAAGCGTCTCGGGTTCTCGTCACGGGTCGGATCAAATGTTTGTATGATCTACAAATATTTGTTTCTGAGTTTAGGTGTTTTCTATGTATAATATGTATGTATTTACAAAAAAACAAAGTATATAAGTCAATGAGAATCAGTCAGTCTAGTTATCATAGTACAAGCTCTGCTTAGTTTCAAACTAGATGGCGTTGTGTGTTAAGTGTCCGAAATAATTTTTTTTTCGTAAATGTATTTGCCATTTATAACTCATATACATATTTAAATGGACACACACAACACAGTAGTTTTACTCTTTCCTGCTAGTTTGAATTTTTTTTTAATATGAAAAAATCAATTGTGTTTTTAATTATCGAATTTCAATTTAAAGTCATAACTCTTCTCTTCTCTCTATATAAATGGGTGGTCGAATGTTGTGAGAAGAACGAGCGACCGAATGAAGAGCGATGCGAGCATACTCACGGTGACCATGAGCGTGGACTCCGCGTTGGCGACGAGCACGAAGACGTCGGCGTCGAGGCAGTACTGGTCGATCCACTCGTCGAGGTTGGGCGTGACGTCCACGCCGGGGCTGTCCACCAGCACCACGTCGTCGCGCAGCAGCGCGCACAGCTCGCGCGGCCAGTACACGTGCACCAGCGCGCGCTCCTGCAGCCGCGACGCGCACAGCGCGTGGCCCAGCTGGCTCACCGACTGCACACCCACCACCACCCCCCACACGTTAATACACCACGGCTGGACTTAGACCTCTGTGACTCTATTCTGCCTGATGGAAAGCATGAATAGAATCCAAAAGCGGTGGTCGCCGTACTTACTGTGAACGAAGACAGTGCAGTATGGCGACCCACGCTATGGCGGCCTAGTGAGATGCTTTTTCACGTCCCGTTTAAAGGACCCGGGATCGTAGTGGGAGGGAAACACGTGCGCTGGTAATGAATTCCAGGTTCACTATACTGAGTCGGTTCAAACCCCACACGGGACAACCCTTTGTGATCCACAAATTGTTGTTCTAAAACTTATATCAATTTCTTTTTGTTTATATATATTTTCTTTTTCTTTTAAAAGACAACGCCCGTATTAGGAATAAATCCTGTGTCGCGGGGGACTTCACAAACATACAACAAACGGACACAAAGAACACCCAGACTCAGAACAACAATTTCTGCATCACACAAAGTGTTATCCTACGTGAGATTTGAACTCATAACACTCAGCAAAGTGGAGAGGGGCGTTGTGACCACTTAAACCACATGTCAATCGTGCAGTCAACACATAACAGGGAACCCCATTTCTTTTAAAAAATATTGCTTACCATGGTCGATTTTACAGATACAAATAGTGTTTCAGTTCATTTTTATTAAAGAAAAATGTTTTTTATAATAGTACTAGCTGACCCGGCAAACGTTGTTTTGCCATATAAATTATTTCTAGGTAATTTAAGCGGGATGAAAAATGATTGAATTACTAAAATGGCTATTAAAAAATAGGGGATGGTGACAAAAGGGTAAAACTTTAGGGTTGTATGTATTTTTTAATGCTACATTATAGAAAAATAAAAGCAAAGAAAATTTGTCTAAAAATTAAAAAAAAAAAAAGTTAAGGGTGAACAACCCTTGTCACTTAGGGGTATGAAAAATAGATAGTAGCCGATTCTCAGATCTACTGAATATGCATATAAAATTTGGTATAAGTAAAGCCGTTTCTATGATTATGCGTTTTCTAGAAAGCAGTTTTGGTGAGAAGTATAGAAAATGCTAGTTAATATGTCCCAGATTATCATTTAAGAAAAAGTATAACAATTAAAAAAATACCGAAAATTAAATCCAATATCATGTATTCGTATCATTGACAGCCCCTAAGCCTTATAGGCGACAATATTATGGTTAGACATAATTAGAGGTTAGATATACTCGTATTATAAATTGTTGATTCTATTTAACACAATATCGTAACCTACAAATAAGAAAACAGTGATAAATTAACTAAACAAATAAATATATTGTTTTTATTCAGTGTGTACGCATTGTATGATGATAATGTGATTCTAGGCCATTTCTGTTACGGCTACTACGCAGGTGCACTCTCTGTTCTCTCTCTCAAAACCAGATGAAAGGATTATCCGACACGGTCGGGGAGAGATTAGGAGCAGTATTGACAGCCTTAAATGCTCACCAAGGCACATGTGTTAACCCCCTAACTTCCAAACGGCGGGCTGTTATTAGGTACTTCAATAATCAGAGAAACTCAATACCATCTAGGCCGACCTGGGAATCGAACCCTAGACTTCTTAATTCGCAGTCGCATACGCTAACCGCTAGACCAGTGGTTCCCGATTAGTTTTATCTCCGTACCACTTCAAGAAAGAAATCGAACTTGCGTTCAGTCAAAGTCAAAGTAAAATGTGTTTATTGAAAATAGGTTTCTAAGAACACTTATGTAAAAAGTGACATTTAATTTAACATTAAGAAAATGACTCGACCACAAATAACTTTAAGGAGTCGGGAGAGAAGGATTAAATAATCATTAGGTATTGATTTTAAGGATTTAATATTTTAATTAAGAGATTGTCCGCGTACCCTTTGATGCAATCTCACGTACCCCTGGAGGTACGCGTACCACTAAATGGGGGAAACAGTGCGCTAGACCAACGAGGCAGTATACGAACACTGCGAAGGACATAATGACATTTGGATAACTACATGTAAAAGTACTCGAGTTTTATCAGTTTGTGCAAATAAACATGGCACTGACCACTTAAACTACCATATCTACACTATAATATTATAAAGCTAACAGATATAATAAACACGAGCATGTACTTGCGTACAGATAGCTGACTGTTTATTTACATTTAAAGAAATATGAACCTTTATACCTTTATCATAAAGTACAAATCAGATCGAATGAGTTTACCTTAAGTTATGAGAGTACTAGATTTACTCTAAGTAGAGACTACTAAAGGATCGAACCAAGTGACGTGTAATTGGCGAGGTCTATGTCCAGCAGGGGACTGATAAGCTGATGATGAGACTATGCACCAAATAGACATGGCGAGAAATGACTACATTAGCAAGCCTCAAAATTAGAGTGGAAGAAAAGTTGAGAGGAAATAAAAACTAGAGCTGAACATAATGTAGTGAAGAAAGACAATTTTGACGTATATAAGAGTAGAAGATGATCTAAGAAAAAAAAAACAAAAAACAGAAAGAAAGTATGGAGAAATGGTATACACTTATGGTGTAGTGGTTTAGGCGGTCACCATACTGCTCTCTACCGCGGTGATTGTTGTGGATTCAATCCCCCATATAAAACAACACTGCGTAATCCACACACGTTCTTTGTATCCGTATTGTATATCTAATTGCAAAGCCGAGACGGGATATATTCCTAACGCGGGTATTGTCGTCTTTGTTACAAAAAGTAAGCAGTGAACGAAATAACGAGTGATAGAGAAGAACGACAGGAGAAAACAAATCGCGCCGATACCAAAAAAAATTGGCAGACAATAAGTAGATGATGATTTACCTCGACACTCAACTTCTCCTCGGAGCCATCGGTCCTTAGGAAGGCGTCGTCCGTGTCTGAGCCCTCGACCTGGAGGAAACAGTTGGTGGTGTGACCGATACCGCTTGGCAGTATCTTGTCGTGTAACATCGCGTTTATAACTGTACTCTTGCCGTTACTCGTTCTGGAAATAAATACGTACATTCACTCCATGAAGAAGAGCCAAAATTCCCGTACGATGCCCACATAAGTAATTAATGAATTATTTATACTAATTTGGATAGATCGATAGATGTTTCTTACTTAATCACACCAGAACGGCTTAGCGGAATTAGACGAACTTTGGTACAGAGATAGAGTAACGTCGTGGAATATTACGTGGCCTATTATTTATCCCAAAAAAAGTATGTGAAATTCACAGATGCATATATTATTGGTGAGTTAGTACATTAAATAAATTGTACTTGTATAATTTATATATCTATATATATAAAAGAAAGTGGTATTATTTACACCACTTATAACTCAAGAACGGCTGAACGGATTTAGCTGAAAATATGTGGGGAGGTAGCTTAGAACCAGGAGACGGACATAGGGTACTTTTTATCCCGTTCGACCGCGATTCAGTCCAAAATGAAAATCTGCTTATTTATTGCCTCTAAGGCGGAACAGAGTTCGCGGGGTAAGCTAGTTATGCATAAACAATGTTTTATCAAGAAGGGTTATAGTAACAAATAATGAACGTTGTTAATATCAACAGAGTCCACTGTCTGAAGCCTACTAAAGAAATGCTCTGTGTAAAGAGAAGTCCAGTCTTTGCTTGAATTGAAGCGTGACTGAGGAAGCATTTTTTTTTTTTTTAAAAAGACCATGCCCGCATTAGGAGTAAATCCTGTGTCGCGGGGGACTTTACAAACATACAAGAAACGAACACAAAGAACATCCAGACTCAGAACAACAATTTATGGATTACACAAAGTGTTGTCCCATGTAGGATTTGAATCCACAACACTCAGCGAATTGGAGAGCGGCATGGCGACCGCGTAAACCACTAGGCCAATCGTGCAGTCGATATCATATCGAAGCATATCCTTCTATAGAAGATCAGGAAGTGGCAAAGGTATTGTTTGGATTTACCTGGCCTTTTTTTTTGTTGTCAGGGTGGTAAATCCCTTCGGATCTCCGGCTCCTCGGAGACGCAGGAGCCAGGAGTATGTGGTGTTTCCACTAAAAACCACCCCGGCGGCCGGTCTCAGGCGTCCTTCTCTGAAGGGGACCCGGACCATATTATTTCAGGTCCCCTCCAGAATCAACGCCGCGCCTAGTCAGATCCTATCCTGGGGACGCCACAAAGGCTTCCCCACCTGGATTTGACTGGCCTGACGGACTAGTAAGTGATTCTCAACGCTCAAAGTTTGTGGGTTCGATTTTCACTCAGGGCAAATAATTTCTCCAGTGTCTGAACGCAATTATTGTTTCTATTTGGAAATGCTGAATTAATGGTTAATGCCCACCACACATTGCACTGTAGTATAAAACGAAAGGGGGGATTTGAGAGATTACTAGTGAAATTTAATAGTAATTAATCTTATTTATACAGGCTGACTGGTGAGATACCTTCAATATTTGAGGACGTGATAGTATGCGAACATATATCATGAAATAAAATAACATAAAAACGAAATATTAAATAACTTCTTAGTAAACTTCGTACACAGTACACCGAGAGTCCAGTATTTAACTGCGGAATACTTGGACACCGCGCGGCCGCACGTGTCTATCAACACAGAATACATAGGTACCTACACTGTACAGCTGTTGCCTATGTAGCGGGATGGAGAGCGGGGGTGGGTGTCGCCGCGCCGCTCGCGATATCCAAATTTCACTTATTTTTAGAGACATTTCGATAAAAAATAAGCACCTATTTTTTTTTATATCAAGTTAACGAGAATCGAGTACCGAGTACTCTCCATAAGTATTGAAGGTATCTCACCAGTCAGCCTGTATTCGGTTATAGAGTTGGATTGTAGACGCCATTATTGTTTGGATTGAATGAAGTGTTAATAGTGATACCGTTACAAAATGGCCTATAACACGATAAACTGTTATTAATTGGTAATGTATAAATAATAAATAAATATTTCGGACATTTGACACATAACGTCATCTAGTTTCAAACTAAGCAAAGCTTGTGCTATGGTAACTAGACTGACTGATGGAATACTTATATACTTTTTTTTTGTAAATACATACATATTATACATAAAAAAACCCCAACTTCAAAACAAATATTTGCAGATCGTACAAACATTTGGTCCGACCCGGGAATCGAACCCGAGACCTCAAGTACAGCAGTCGCATTCACTACCACTGCGCTACCGAGGCAGTTAATTTTTATAATTCTTCGCACCCTATTTTTTTTCTTTTTTTACTCATAGAGGTTGTACTACTTCTATAAATTCAAATGAAAAGGGGAAACGTACCCTACTGATTAAAAAAAAAATAATCAAATCGTTTTATAATTCAGAATTCTTTCTTTAATGAACTTATAAAACTATCAAATTACGAACATTTATTTGAAGTTGATTAAAAATACTATCGATTAGTTAATTATATAAATATATTTTCGGAATATAGGCTCACGGAGATTAACTAGCTCAAGTGTATGTACTTGTATGTATTAAGTACAACCTGACTGACGCTTCGACCAGATTACACTGCAGTGGAAACAAGCTGACTGACTGGACAAGACTGTCGTAGGCTAGTTAGTTCCCGTAAATATTACTATATAATGTGATAGCTGAACTATTCATCATCATTATCATCAATAGACTTCAACAGACCACTGTTGGACATAGGCCTCTCCTCAGAAAGGAGGTTTTGACCTACTATACCATGATGGCTAGACGGGTTGGCATAGAATTTATTTCAAGTCCTCCTTCTCTTTTCAGCGATCTTGCCTTGCATGGTTTGTACCCTTACTCGCCTCTTACAACTCCCATAGGAAGTCAAGGGGTAGTGATACTATCCTTAATCCATCACCACACGGAGGAAATTGAAATATTAAATAGGTGCTAAAATGCTCTTACCGGCCGAAGAACGCCACTTTCATATGATCACGCTTGAGCACTTCCCGTATGGCCTGTACTTTCGACACGTACGCCTCCACATTGGCCAGATCTTGAGGTGTCGCGATTCCATTCTCACCGGTAACCGCTGTAACATACATAGAACAAATACATCATCTGCATCATCAACAATAGATTTTAGCAGTGCACTGCTGGACATAAGCCTCTCTTCAAAAAAAGGGTTTTGGTCTACTGTACTTCGTTGATCAGACGGGTTGGTATACGGTCGTAATAGTAGCTGTTCCCGGATCCCTCCTATGTCAGGCGTAGAGTGGCACACTGTGTGGTTTAAGTCGGTCCAACTCCGACACACCACTCCGCCGTAAGCCCCGGTGGTGTGACGGCCCGAGGGGGTTTCCACACGTTAAAAAAAAAGAGGGTTTGTGTCTGGTAGCAACAATTCGCGGCTCCCTTCTGTTGCAGTCGCAGAGCGGTATACCGTGTGGTTTTAGTCGGTCCGACTCCGGCATATGACCCCGCCGTAAGCCCCGGTGGAGTGACGGCCCGAGGAGGTTTCCAAAAGTTAAAAAAAAAGGTTTGTGTCTAGTTTTCTTCTCTTTACAGTGGCTATTGTCTTGCGTAGTTTGCTCGCTAAGTCGCCTCTAAAGACATCCAAGGGTTGAATACAGGTGGTGATACTTCATATTCTTAATTCGTGACCGTTAACCAATCTTGTGAATAAACACAGCAATAAACAATGTTAGAATGATCACCAACATCATTACCAAATGATTATCAGAACCAGTTGTAAAACACATCATTAGAGTAAGTCTCAGTACTACTTAGACGTATGGAAAATAATTTAGAATTCGCAATGAGTGTGGTGACCACTCTTGTTTTCTATTCAGAGGCATTGGAGTCACTTTGGTAGGCCAAGAATAAACAAAAAGAATTAAGTTTGGGTAGTTGGAAAATGTGAGTAATTTGTTAATTAAGAAAAGAATTTTACCGTACACATTTTTGCGGTTATAACTATTATGACTTTGAGATCAAACTATGTATTTCTAACTATCAGCTAATTTTCTTGCTTCTGTCACTTTTCAGCTGTATTTTTGTTGTCCATCTAGTATAAAAGTAAAATTAAACACGGCATTTTAAATTTTAGATCCGATAAATGGAAATCTTCAATATTGCGTTCATTGGATGAAAATCCAAACTTAGTATGTTTACAAACACTAAGTTTTTTGAAACTAATTTTATATTAAGTGGCTCAAAAAAGAAATACCTCTGAAAATCACTGGTCAGATGACAGTTGACATAAATTATCGACGCCATAATTCCTACTGGGTTGTCGTACACGCTCTTCTACGAGTTGAATATAAAGTAGTAAATAAAATAAGATATAATTGAGTTGTGATTTCGATAAGATAATCAAAAGTTATGCCAATGTCAATGTATATCGTTGGTCTAGCGGTTAGCGTGACTGTCTGATTATAGCAATGCTTAATAACAGCTTGAAGTTGGGGTCTCAACCCCCGTGTCTCGGAGAGCACGTAAAACCCTCGGTCCGCATCTGATCGACTACCCGACACGACCGGGGAGAGCCGGTCGTGACAGATAGCCGTCTTATCGGATTGTGAGTTTGAGGGAACACTGACGGCGCCTATGTTTGCGCATACAATTGTGTAATGCAATATCCCCTGCGCAGTTGGCTGGATTCCGTTGAGCCCTGCTGCCATGCCCTAAGAGTACATACCTACATAACGAGATGGGCGTAATGGCTAATGTATACAACATATTTATTTGACCAAGCAAACAGAACACAATGCAAGCTCACACCATCATTCAGTCAAAGAATAAATGTATTTATCGAGTTCCATAGAGTTACATCGATGTTTTGGATTCTATATTCAAAGCAGCAGAGGAGTAAAGTATTGGATGTCTTTTTGATATTAAGTCATGTTATCAACATCGCCAATCTCCGAGTTTTTTCACTCGTTCACAAATTGGTCATTAGAGAACCTTTTCTACTCGTGCCTTAACACGTTCCCGCCGGCGCATTTTTTCATTTGATGCACCACCCGGCGACGCGTAAAACAATGTCGCGCGTCATCGGGCGGCGCGCTGATTTCGCGTAGGTATACTAATAATAATAAGTTACAAATAAAATAATATTGAATTATTCTGTTAATTTTATCGATTTTAAGTATCATTTATAATATTATAAGTTATTGAGCAAAAGTTATATTTATAATACGTTATTAAATATAACTTTTATTCAAAACAAACGTTTTTATATATGTACGTTAAATTATTAGTGTCTAATAGCACAATCGAATGCGAAACACCTGTAGTACACGACGCCCGATGAGGCGGTCTAGAGCGAGCCACCGGTGGTACACGCCGCTCGATGGCACAATCAAGCGCGAGCCACCGGTGGTACACGCCGGCGTGAACATGTTAAGCCAGGCACATAAAATATATTAAGCTAAATTTTTCTTTTAAATATGTATAATAATTGTCCATCAGGCAAACGAGACAATTCGGCGTCTCGCTGTTCGGACACTCTCGGAATGAGAATTAAAAACGGTACTTATTGTCGCGTTACTCGTACATAAAATAATTAACTAATTACCAAAAGCAATTTAATGTACGTATACAATATTCGTAATATAAATGCTTCATTTATTAGAGGCGTGGCAGAACGAACAAGGCCCTTATATACAGCTCGTGTCCATATTATGGAGTTAATATAGATATATCTAGTGTTGGATGAATGCCAATCTTATTTTCTTATATATTTCGTCACATATGTGGTCAGAATCATAGCGCGTATATACTCTTTTGTTTGTTGAAATGCGGCTTCTTTTATTGAGTTTCTTGACTATTACATTAATAAAGACGAATTTTCTTTACTTATTTGACGGACAGAACATTGTCCTAGTGGTTAGTGACCCTGATTGCTCAACCAGAGATCTTGGGTTCGATTCCCACCCAAGACAAATAATTGTGTGATGAGCATGATTATTTCTTCTGCGTTTGGGTGTAATTTACATATAATATTTATGTATTTAGATTTTTTTTTTATTAAGAGCCTGTCAAAGTGACTCTACTCTGCTTGATAGAAGGCATGAATAGAATCCAAAAGTTGTGGTCACCATACTCATTGCAAATGCGGACAATGCAGGATCGTGACCCACACTATGGCGGCCTTGTGAGATGCTTTTTCACACCCCGCTTGGGGACGTAAAAAGCATGGCAGTTATCGTGACAGTGTAAGGTTTACACAGTTACCACGATAACTGTCACCCCTGCATCAATGGGTCTCCGGTCTCACACTCACCAACGAAGTATACACGTAACATAACAGAAATACGTATGTATTATATATAATACATATATACGAGGGGGCGTTTTTAAGTTCGCGGAATGGAGGGTATTGAGTAATAATAAAAACACAAAATTATTTTTCTTTTTCTATATATTCCCCTGCAACACGAATACATTTTTCAGATCTTTCAATTAGTTTTTTTATTCCCTCGTAAAAAAAAGTTTTATCTTTGTCTGCAAAATACGCCGAAACCGCCTCCTTAACCTCCTCATCAGTTGAAAATTTCTTACCACGTAATTCTTTTTTCATTTTTGGAAAGAGATAATAATCACTCGGAGCCAAATCTGGACTGTAGGGTGGGTGATTCAAAATATCGAAGCCCACCTTATGCAGGGCAGCCAGTGCGACTCGGCTCTTGTGAACGGGAGCATTGTCATGCAATAGCAGGACAACTTTCGTTAATTTTCCCCGTCTTTTTTCTTTGATGGCTTCTTTTAACTGTTCTAAGATTGAAGCGTAGTATTCCCCCGTTATAGAAATGCCTTTATCTTTATAATCTATCAATAATATTCCTTCTGAGTCCCAAAAAATCGTTGCCATGAGTTTCCCAGCCGACTGTGAAACCTTAAATTTCTTGGGTGGTGCTGTGCCCTTTTTGTGCCACTGCATGGAGTCTTGTTTGGACTCGGGTTCATAATGATGAACCCAAGTTTCATCCCCAGTAACAATTTGATTCAATACGCCATCCTTGTCTTCATTGCAGAGGTCCAAAAACGCACGTGAACATTCCACGCGCTGTTGTTTTTGCAATGGCGTGAGCATTCTCGGCACCCACCGTGCGCTAACCTTAGTCATGCCAAGATGATCGTGTAAAATTTTAAAAATTGTTGTATCCGATACTCCAAACATTTCTGCGAGTTGTTTCTTTTTTAGTCGAGCATCTTCCAATACAATTTTTTCTACTTTTGCAATAACTTCTGGCGTAGTCACCTCAACGGAGCGCCCCGGCCTCGGGTCGTCTTCAAGTGATTCCCTGCCTTGTTTAAATAAACTATGCCACTTGTAAACCATTGTTTTTCCTGGGCAAGAATCCCCGTAAACCGATGACATCTCATTGAGTATGGTTTGAACAGACTTTCCTTGCTTAGTAAGGAACTTTATCACCGCACGGAATTCAATTTTCTCCATTTTTTTCACTTCGTTCCCGATTAAAATACTTGGTCAACGATAGTTTAATAACTAATGATCCAATCACAACAAATTTTACTATGCAGACTAATTATGAGTCACTGAATACGGTAGGCATCAAAAGAGCGCGTTTACCCGCCTTTTTCACTGTCATTCCGCGAACTTAAAAACTTACCCTCGTATTTCTGGATACCAAACGTTTTTTTTTTAACCTTTGCGAACCCCCTCGGGCCGTCACCCCACCGGGGTTTACGGCGGGGTGGTGTGTCGGAATCGAACCGACTGAAACCACACGGTGTGCCACTCTGCGCCTGAGACAAGAGGGATCCGGGCACCGCTGCTATTACGACATCCAGTTGGATACCATACCACAGCTCAACCTAGTTTGGGAACAGACGGCCGTGTGCGGAATGTGTCAAATTTTTAGTGTACAGTTTAGAAATTGAAATAACATATTATTTAGAAGTTATGTTTTGTACGTCGGCATATAAACCGTTCGGCATTGGCTTAATAAAGTTAATGATAATGACCTCTAAACAAACATACCATTAATATTGTGCATGCTGTGTCATGCGATCTCAAAATATTATAGATAATGTTACTAAGTACTGATAAGAATTGTAATTAACTATTTGTGTGTACCACTGTAAGGTGAATATGGGTAATTCAGAGCTTGATGGTTACAGGTACAGTACACATCATTGTATTTCACACTTCTTCTTATTATCCAACTAGTATTATGAATGTGAGCACACCTAAACTCATTAATAAATTAAAAAAAATATTTCAACAACGAGTAACATGAGCTACTTTTTACCCCGATAACCGAAAACTAATAGTTTTTTTCCCACAATTCGGGGAGAAATCTTGACAAAATAAACTCAAACTTATTATTTATTGAGTAGGCCTTGGCATAATGCAGTTTCAAAATATTAATGTAGTATACAATTGATCATCCATTTAGAAAGGACCAGACGG
Source organism: Hypercompe scribonia (assembly GCA_949316085.1). Classification (NCBI taxonomy): domain Eukaryota; kingdom Metazoa; phylum Arthropoda; class Insecta; order Lepidoptera; family Erebidae; genus Hypercompe; species Hypercompe scribonia. The sequence goes on along the minus strand of OX438972.1, from coordinate 2,714,478 downwards.
ACAGACAGATTGGTATAGTTTGTTTCATTCTCTTTGTAGTACAATTGTACAGTTTGCTCCCTTAGTGGTCTCTTACGATACCCACGGGATGAACAGGGGTGGTGTCACGCCTACTCACTTCTTAAGCTGTCACCACATAGAACAATTGATTGAATATCTAACTAAAAAAAAAACTGAGACACTGAAAAGAGATTAAAAGATCTTAATGACCATAAGGTCATAACACATACATTTCTTATTTTATTACAAGGCATAATAAGTACCAGCCTGCCACCGTGGCTACTAAAGCTACGCAGGTTCCAAAGAACACTGCCTGCTTCGCTTACATTGGACACAAATTCAAGGACATTTACATTGTGGTCTATTTTAAATCATTATCATCTACAGTCCTTAGCAATCCACTTCTGGACATAGGTCTCTTCTTAACAAGGAGGTTTTGGCCTACTATACTTTACTGGCCAGGCGGGTTGGTATAGGGTTTATTTCAAGTACTTAGAGGGATCTGGATGTCGTAATAGCAGCTGTTCCTGGATCCCTCCCATGTCAGGCGCAGAGTGGTACACCGTGTGGTTTTGGACACCGACTTTGGATGGATTCCGACACACCACCCCGCCGTAAACCCCGGTAGGGTGACGGCCCGTGAGGGTTTCCACACGTTAAGAAAAAAACAAAGAAAAAAGGGTTTATTTCAAGTTTCTTTCTTTTTGCAGTCATGTTGTCCTATATAGTATGCTCGTTTAGTTGCCTGTTACGACACCCACGGGATGAATAGAGGTAGTACACATCATATTCTTAATCCGACTCCATGCAGAGACTATTTTTTAGTACGTCTCCATAATGCAAATGCACTAAGTTTTAATTACTTAGTTAATTAGTAGAAAACCAAACAACACATTGATAATACTGCACTGTGTACTACACAAAATTTCTGAGTCATTTCAGTAGATAAAGCATTTATTAGCATTGTGTTCACAGTTCAATTCCAAATTTATATATATCTATTTGTAAATAGAAAGTCCATAACATTCTGATAATGGAACCATGTGTTCAAATTATCCAATCAACAAAATGGCTATGACTGAATCATGATGGTGGTAACACAAAATGATTTTAATGGTCATTGTTAATCAATTTGGGATTTGATTCGTTTTGTACAACTCATTTCAATTATAGATTCCTGTTACTCAGTTCAGAGTGCTTCCTGGCTTCAGTCAATTTGAGTTGCAATAGACAATGTGAACCTGACCTACACATGCTATTGTCTATTCTCTTGTATCATTATACAATATCCTTTAAAAGATTTTCGATTCTCAATAAAACAAATAATGTTACTGGCATGAGAACAAAATATTGTTCTAAAACAATTAACCGGTTATAGGTGGGTACTAAACAAATTCTTGACAATTGACATTGCTTGAGATATGAGTTTAAAGTCATATGACCCAAGTTAAGAATTATAATCACTATCTCTTTTCTATTATACATTTCCTGTCTTTTCTTTTGATATAAATTCTTGTTTTTTCTTACCTAAGTAGACGCACATGGTTGAAAGCAATGACTGTTAAAAACCCTTTGCTTACTAATACTATACAAACTTGTGAGTATGTGTGTAACTGGTAAGTATGTACTAACTAATTAGCAATCAATTCCCATTTAAAATCATCACTGACACTAATCAATCACACGATAAGGTTATCAAGCAAACATCAAAACAAAAACAATATCTTACCATGCATAAAAGTGACAGCATCCTTGACATAATCATCAATTTCAACAAATATGTCATTTATCTTCTTCTTTGCCCTCACAAATATCTGCAGGGGTGAGTCCACATTGGACATGTTCACACGGACCGCGCCATTGTTCAGCATCGCAACATTGTGGGGCCCGTCGCCAGCCATCATTGATATTGTACGGTTAACATATGCAGCCATACGGGAAGGAAAGATTCACTGTTGTCGTTAGGTGCACCTTATGCCGGACAAGCCAACAATATAGTCACTGTGTCACTTCTACAGTTATAATAATACATGCACGGTAAAACTGCAACAAAACAACAAGGCATAAAGATGTGCAAAAAAAAAAAGTGGTTTGTCATTTCTAAGAAGCAAGCAAACAATGAAATATTAAAAAAAAACTGGCCCTCAAGATAATAGTCTCTCCTGTTTGAAAGACTTTTTTTTATAAATTTTAAGAGTTACTTTTATATGGTGAACCTAATTTCTGAGGCAGAAATTTAGGCTTTACACACCTAAGATAAATGATAGTGTTATGATTTTTTTTTTATTTTAAGAGCCTGCCAAAGTGACTGCTCTAGACCTGATGGTAAGCAAGAATAGAATCCAAGAGTTGTGTCACCATACTCATTGCAAATACAAACAGTGCAGTATGGTGACCCACACTATGGTGGCCTAGTAAGATCCTTTTCACACCTCACTTGGGGATGTAAAAGGCACGAGAGTCATTGTGGTATTGTATTGCACACACTTACTACAACAACTGAAAAATATTTTTTTTAATTCACTTTGTCTTAACTTTAATATATCTATAAAATGTATTAATTTAGCAATATTTCAGTATGTTTATCAACAATTTTATTAAGTTAACAAACTAGGCAGGTTCATCTGTACTTCAGATCTGGCAGCCATGTGGAAGGTTGTTTCAAGTTTTCTTTTTAAGTGGTACAATTAAATCTTATATTTTGCGAGACTATAACAGTATGATTACTGAAGAAACAACAAATAAAAGTGGTTTCTAGGTGTATACACATAAAATATAGTTTGTTTTGAGTTTTATAAATACTTGTTGACTTATAGCATGGATTGTTGAGTGATTACACCTACTAAAACATCCTCACATTTACAACTGTGCATCCAATCATTAGTACCGCAAATATATTTACGAGTTAATTACTAAACTACATTGAGGTTATGATAGCGAGCCGTCAAGTGTAACACAGATCTTCAAAGACGTAACCACGAAAGTAGCAAGTAAAGAAATGCAAATAAAGCGAAACAACAATGTAAAAAGCTTTAATGAAATGCACATAATATGCACCTTATCATCATCATCTCGTTGCATCATCGAAATCGAAGCACATCCCTGGTGTCCAAGCAGCATGTAAATAAGTAAAAAGAATTGGGATAGCATTAGAAATAAAACATCGTGAAGACTACACGATGAGACGTAAAACAACTGACAGCCGCTAAATATAAGTCAAAAATTGATTCGTGATAAAGTTTCTGGGACCATAGGGAAAATCTCAGCAAAACATGCAATATAATTAATACATTTGACTTACATAAGCTTTAAAGCAATATCCTAGACATTTTACTCGTTATTTAATTTCGGCAGATACCAACAAATTTTTACAGATTTTTTTTCCCTGTTTTCAATTTTCGATAAGCACTAATTTAATACTCAAAATGATTCTGTTCTGTATTTCAGTTTATTTTTATCGCGTCTCCTATTGGTGAAAGAACGTCAATGCCAGATTACAACCAATCAAATTAAACACTTGGTTATGCAAGCAGATTCGTTTAATTGATGCTATGTAAATGCTTCACCTTTGGGATTTCTTGCATTCATAAAGTTACTCGAAAATATTACAACATGTAAAAAAACAGCTAAGCTTTATCTAAAATACATATTCAGTTGTTAACTAATTGATTTACCTTAAATTAAAACACAAATTCTACTTTTCTTGATGTATCCATAAAAAAAAATACAGAATTAAAACGTATTTTAGATATTAAAAAACTTTTGGGTTGCGTTTTATTATTGTAATATTTTTAATACTACTTTTCAAAGTAACACATTAAAGTACTGTTATAAAATAATATTTCAATAAAGTGGTGGAAATTCACATTCGTACGATTCAAAATTTTAATAACTTAAGTTAAGTCTGCAAAATTATTTAAATTATTAAAAATTGTTTACATTTATATACTTTAAAAAATATTACGTTATGATATTTACTGAAATGTCAGAATCCGTCAATGGCGGATAATGAATGGATGATGGCGAAAACGCCGCTCATGTGTAGACAAGTTTAAAAGTGCTCGAACGCAGATAAATATTTTTTACATCTTAAAAGGACTTAATTGAACAAATTTAACTTTTAGTATATTTTATCATCTAAAATGTCTCGTTCCGTGCGTGCTGAAACCAGAAATCGTGTTAAAGATGATATCAAAAGAGTCATGCAAGCTGTAGAAAAAGTTCGCCATTGGTAAGAAAAATATTGAAGCGAATAATTTCAATTTTTCTGTGTACATTAAATAATAATGTAACTGTATTCAGGGAGAAAAAATGGGTGACAATTGGTGAAACGACAATGAAAATTTATAAGTGGGTGCCTATATCTACAAATGAGCAGAAGAAGAAACATGCCGCTAAACGTGAGAATAAGGAGAACGCGTTGACGCCGAAGAAAGTGCATGAATCGTCAAACTCTAACTTCGGCATGGCCGAAGACTCGAACACATGTAAGTTTGAAGTAAATACGTAATAATTTCTCAGACGAAGTTCAAAGTGCCCGCTCGAGCCGTTAAGTTTATTCGATAAGATGTGAACTACTAAACGTTTTCGGGTAACTAGGTCAGGGTTGAAACCTTTTGAACTTCATTGACGGTCATTAGTGTAAGATATAATACAAACTAGTAAGTAAAACTTACAGAATGACCAATACTGTTTTATAAATTCTAATTTCAAAAATTACAGCAACTTTGATTGTATTGTAATTTGATTTATGGCACCAATGTGCATACAGGGTACCTGATGAGAAGTGAGTAATGCCGCACATGTACACCTGCCACTTTTAAGGAATCATAAGTATAGTGCCCTTTGAGGTTTTTGGATTGTCAGTTTTACAATTCAAGAACTAGATTTTTTTGCTATCTGTGAGATATTAAGATTAAAATTCCAATTAGAAAATATTAAGAAATGGTCATCAAAGATTCATTACTAGATCTACTAGATCAAAAATTCATTAATTCAATAAGAAGTACAGTCCATACAATAAAGCTTAATCTGATTTGACAGAAGGCTATGAAAACAACAAATTAACTTTAAACAAAATATTTTATTTTATATCACATATATTTTTATTCTTTATGTACCAGTTTTATCACAAATAAAGTGCAATACATTATTGATATAAAAATTCACACATTACTCGGTAAGTTGTAAAATGACATTAGTGACAGCTATCACAGAGATCAAACTATATTTTAAGGGCTATAGGGATATCTATTCTCCTCCTGAATGATTCTGAATGGACCACATTAATTTATTTAAACTTGATTCTAGTTTTAATATAAACAAAAAGTATTTAATCAAAACAGCTATTTAAATAATTACTATTTTATATACAAAATGAAAACAAAAAATAAAAATATATACAATAGAAATCTATCCAATGACAGGGTATAATACATAATACTTAAAACCTTTTTCAGGTTTCTCAACGGTAAGCGATTCGCAGGGTCCAACAGAGTTTACATCAACACCTATGAATTTCTCTGAAGACTCCAATTCACAAAGTAGTGGCACTACTACACCTGCCAAACGGTTAAAAACTGACTGAGGCTTGTTGAGACAATAACACCTCTATGGAACAAGCCTAAATAAAAGACTAATTGATTGTCTTTGGAACAGACATTTTGAAGTTGTGGTATATTGCTGTGAATTGCGTTCATGTGTGAGTTCAACTTAGTGATTAACTTATTGTTGCCAATGCAAGTGTTCTTCATTATATATTTTGTACAGTTGTATTAGTTTAGTATATTATAGTCAGAGATTTAGCAATACCAGTGTGCTAACATCTTTTCTTCTTATGGTACCTTCATAATTTGCTGTCATACAATTATTAAGCACAGGTTGTAATATTCAGCGGTTGTACAGGTAATACTTTTATAAAGATTTTTTGCATCCCTGCCACATTTGAACTACATAGACAATGTAGACCTTATAGTCAATAGTGTTAAGAAAATATTGACATATTGACCAAGTTTGCCTACATAACAATAATTTCTTGGATCCTGATACGTCAGGGGGTGGAGCTTATCAGTATGTCACTTTTTTCTGAACGTAAATAGATTATAATTACAAATTATTATGGTACATCAGAAATTGATACAACAAAAAGATTTATTTAAAACCAACAGAATATTACTCTCAAGTTGTCAACATTGTCACTATATCCAAGTATTTTATATTGTCTCTGGTATATCACTAAGGTCAAGAGTTATTTAATTTTATTTAAAAAGAACTCATTTTTATTTGCCTGTTCAAGCTCTTGTCATCTTACTATTGTAAATATTGATGCTGTTTCATAAAATGTGACTTAAGTAATATTAGAATAGAATATAAAAAGGTTTTATAAGTTAATTAATATGTGTTTGATTGCAATATTGCAATTACCAAAATTCTTATGGAATTCGGCTTTGGTATAAGTGTAGTTCAACCAGTAAAAAAAGCAAGATATTTGGTTATGGTCATTCCATTATATGACTGTAAATAAGATGGTACCTTGCATTGTCACAAATCATAAAAATTGTGTACTTCAGTAATCTCTAAACAACCTTAACCTTATATGGGGTAATTAGCTCTTAAATTAATTTGATTACAGCACAATTGCGATGGTGGTCAAATCAGTCCGATTATGGATTGGATGGTGTGATTCTGATAAAATTACTGCACAACACGGGAAAATACAAAGTCAATATGCTGAAATTTATATTATTTCTTACGGGTTTAACACTCAGAATGCTTTTACATTAGCTATCTGACTGTTAAATCCTTAACAGATGGTGATAATGATGATAACACTGTATGTAAGGTGCCTGCTATCGAACCACCTTCCATTTGCGCTATCTTCAGCCATAAAGTATAAAAAAAAAAACTAAATACTCCTAGTCTTAGTATCCTGCGTCCCATACTGTCATCAAAATTGCATTATACTTTACTTACAATTATTTTTGGACGAAACAAATCTTCATTCACCAAATATATTTACAAAGCTGCAAGATACAGTTTTAAGCAACTATAGATAAACAGAGAAATAAGACGAGAACGGGGACCGGGAGAAGTGCGGAAGGCGGGCACTTGAAGAGAGTAGACCTTCCGTCCGCACCACTCCCGGCAATCTGTGTCCACGACCTTGTACCCGCCTTGTATCTTTTGGGCGCCAAGGACGTCTACCCACGTCAAATAAAAACGTGCTTACTGCGCCTACGACGGCAAGGCACGTCAATAATAGATTTATACAATAGTACAAAATAAACATACAAAAACATGTTGTAGTGTTTCTTTTTCATATCATTCCTTAAATATATAACAATTAACTCACTTTGCATACTCACAAAAACCGGCTAAGTAAAATCGATAAATGATCGATACTGTTTGTTTTATGAATAATAAGACAATATTTCACCTCACTAACTTAGTATGGAATTATAATACCGAAGTAACAGTGTTCGTTAATTGAATTTTTAAAATGATAGTTACAGCAATCTCGTTTATGACGACGTCCACTGACGTGAAAAGCCGTTATTGGTACAAGCGGAACTACAAACTTTGGCGCTTATGAGTTTGAGAAATACCGATCTGATTTTTAGAATTATATAATAATCTGATATTAATTACGTAATTATTATATTATTATAAAACAATAAAATGAGGCGTTACATATTTTCTTTTCTGTTGATTACAGAGTTAATTATGGTGAATGTTTAGCATTCTGGAAGGCATCCCATAGAATACCAACCTAAAGCGACAACATCCGTACTGTCGTGTTTCGTTGGTGAGTGCGAGACCGGAGGCCCATTGATGCAGGGGTGACAGTTGCCGTAGTGTGTGCAAAACAATGCTACGATGACTGTCATGCCTTTTACGTCCCCAAGTGAGGCGTAAAAAAGCATCTTAATAGGCCGCTATAGTGTGGGTCACCATACTACATTGTCAGCATTCGCAATGACTATGGTGACTACAACTTTTGGATTCTATTCATGCTTTCCATCAGGCAGAGTAGTCACTTTGGCAGGCTCTCAAATAAAACAAAAAAAAATGGGATTTTTTTTTTATTGTCAATAAAAACCTCAAAAATAAGTATTCTAAGTACAGGGTAAGGGAAAAGAGAGTATTAAGGAAGAGTATATTGTAGCTATTTCTCTGTTCGTAAGTGGTATTGTTTTTGTTAAGGTGCAATATTATCTATACGTTCTATTTCGTCATGAGAAATATAAAACAAACAAATTCAAAATCTACAGTGAAGGCTCTCAAAGGTACAAAAAATTCTTTTTAATCTCATTAAGTTTTTAAAATGATTATTGCCTAAGTTTTTCTTTCGTTTTGGAAAACTACAACTGAGCTGACATATTAAGTACAAACGTGGTTAAAAGCAATAGAGGAGCAATAATGTTATCTATTTGTGTCCAAATTTTATAAAATAATGTGACAAATTATTGTAAGTGTTAATTTAATGTAATATATTATAATAAGGTACAATAAAGATAAAGTAAAAATATTATTTCATTTATTTGGACACTAGTCCGATTCAGAATCCATAGACTGCACTGACAGCAGAGATGTAGCTGACGACTCGATATTAGACATGCCTTCTGACACATTCTCTATTTCCTGCATGCCAATAATTTCGTTCACGAAGTAAGAGAATGTTAAATTCTGTAATACGAGGATAATTTATAGTTTACTGGACTTACACTCATCCATGTGGTGATGAATACGGAGCGTCACCCGTATTAATCCCGTGGACAGCGTAATAGGCGACTAAGGGAGTATACGTATGTAGGACAACAGCTCTGGTAAGAGATGGAAACTTGACACAAATCCTGTTACCTACTCTTTTTTGGCTAGTGAGGGAGCCTAAAATCTCTTTTTCAAGGAGAACCTTGGTAAAGAGATTCTGACCTATATCCAGAAGCAGAATATTAAAGGCTGTTGATTTGATATAACCTACTAACTGGTTAAAATTAATTAAAAATTACTTCGGCCTAATTTTGACCATTTTAAATGAGGTCTTACTTTCTCCCTTGCACCCCAATTCTAGAGGAAGAGAACTAAGACCAGTAGGACAAAGATTTGTCTTGAATTGCAGGTTCATGGTGACTACCATGAACCTGCAATTCAAGACTTACAAAAAGGTTATCACAGATTTGCTTATTTCCGGGTTGGGTGTAATTAGTTACACCGATGACACACTGGTTACAGCCAAGGGAGTCTCTCTGGTGGCTGGGCGCATTGAGGCACAGGGTTTACGAGTGTACTTGGATAAATTACTACTGTGCATTAGTACTGTCGTGTTCCACCAACCAGCGCCTTTGTCGTGGTCAAATCGGTCCTCATACAGATTCGGGACTAGATGAAGTATCTGGGCCCGATCCTTGATGGGAGGTGGTTAACCGACGAGCACTTCCGCTAGCTTACTTTAAAGCTGGTCGTCGCTGCTTTTGTCCTTGGGCGACTTTTACCCAATTTAGGTGGAGCCAACGCCACGGCAAGACGGCTGTACGAGTACATGCAGGGATGTCCGGTCAAAGGCACTGTACACCATCCAGAATAGTGCTCGCTTCTGGTGCCCTCAGTATAACGTTCGAGTATAATGCTTTTAGAAGCTGTTATCGTTAATTATTTACCTCTGGTATAAACCAAAAATCTTCTTCGGCCATAGCAGCCCTATCTTCAAAACTGTGCCCACTGAGAATGGATAGTAGATACCACGCCAGCTCATGAGTGAAATGTTCACCTGTAATGTGCATATATAAATATATAATGTGAAATAATAAATAAATATGTGTGGATCAGAGCTACAAAGGCCAACATACAAATTTAACTAGCTGACCTGTGTAACTTTGTCTGCGTCTTTAAAAATAAACAAATTTTGCCCTCGTTTTTGTAAGACTTTTCACTGATGCTCAATTTCTATCTGGTTGTAATCTGATTATATAGTTTGCATCGATAAATGGGCTATTTTTATCGAATATTTAAATGTTTTTTCGATTTGTCCAGTAGTTCCTGAGATTAATACGTTCAACCAAATATAAACACTCCAGCTTTATAACATTAGTAAAGATTTACCGCAGCAGTTCGAAGAGGTCAAAATACTAATTGTTTTTCTGATTGGAGTAGCCTAAGTTATAACATTAGCAAGATGATGGTGCTGTGAAAGTCCCGTGGTTACGAGTATATTCATAATGACAAAGTTCCTTTGCCGTTACGAATAAATAATTTATTTTTATGTTTAAATCTATACATATATAAATCTCAAGTTAGTATTTGTATATTTCAAAAACTCAAAAAGTTCTACATCGATTGAGCTTAAATAATACAATATACAATACTTCCAGAATCTACAAAGTGCCACAGCGACGCGTGGCAAAGTATAAATAATATTACACATATTTTCCATACCAGTCGTGGTAAGCATTTCAATAAATGCCTCTCTTGATAATAAACAGCCATTTTTATCAACGATCGCAAAGTTTGTGAATGCGTTTTTGATACGTTTGAAGTTTTCCCCGAAGGCAGGCCGATGATTCAGATATAGTTTCACGAACTCATCAAAACCTATTTCTTGCAGCGGTTCTAGCCGATATACTTTATATTTAGCTTCTACCAAAAGGTTTTCTACCTGTGCAACAATATACAAAATCGATTGGTGTGTATCTATCGCTCTATGTGTACTTACAGAATCTTTAGACATATTCGAAATATTTGTTTTTTAGGTTTCACCTACAAGATATCACTTAACTTGAAAATTTGTATTGGCTGTATCCTAGAAATAGAATGTATCTACAACAGATGATGATTTTCTTTTACAGTTTCAATCTTACTCATAGAAAGTTCCAGAAGGTGCGTATAGTACTAAAAATCTAATAACCAGGCTTACATAGTCACCCTTCGAGAAACAGTGAACTGAAAGAAACCAAGATCTACAAAACTTTGGTAGCCTCTGAAAAGTTTGAACTTCTAGAACATTGATTATTTAGTTTGCTTTGTTAGGTAAATAAACGAAATTTAACTCTTAAGTTAAATTTCGTGGATTGTGCCTAACAAGGCCCCTCCTTTACTGTAAGCAATGTTTAAGGTATACCAAATACCTCATACTCCGATGGAAAAAACCCTAGAGCTCTCATTAAATCAGGCAATGACTCTATCGGTATATAATCCTTGACACGCCTCATAGCCGGCGAGAATGTACCCTGGCAAAGGATCTGTATGTAGTAGAACAAATCTCTTATCTCCTGGAAGAGCCAACCGGGCCGACTATCTTCTACTAGACAGTAATATGGATCTAAGTCACGACCTCCATTTCTAGTTGATGTTTCCACTGATCTGCAAAAGAGTTAAGTTTAAGTAGTATTTTCTGCCTGGGCAGGATAGAAGCCTTTTTGACGACACCTTTAGTGTTTCTATGTGCAAAAAACTATCATCTGAAATTGCCGGCTATCATAGAGCCTTGAGGGTCCTGGAATATTCGATCGAAGCTCCAAAGGCATTGATTAAGTATAAAACATTCTGGTTACCAACCAATTGAGTAGTAATAAGTCCAATAACCTGTAATTTGCAGCCCATTGCATCATAGTAGTGTCTTTTTCACCGATAGTAAATAAAATTCCAATATCTTCTCGGAAATCCATGTCCAATATCTGAAAAGCAGTAAAAGTAACGAGTGTTTCAATGTAACCAGGGTGTTGCCATGATTAATATTATTAGTTGCATAGCAAATATCATTTTCTAGTTTAACTCAAATAAAAGCATATTTTAATAAAAATATTTAGTCGTTTTATTTTATCAGTGCTTATTGGGTCTTTAGGTGAGGTGGGGCATCATAGACTTTTTTTTTTAAAAGACAACGCCCGCACTAGGAATAAATCCTGTGTCGCGGGAGACTTTACAAACATACAAGAAACGGACACAACACAAATCTCACATAGATCACACAGTGTTGTCCTATGTGAGATTTGAACCCACAACACTCAGCGCAGTAGAGAGCGGCGTGGCGACCGCTTAAACCTACTGTGCAGTCTGCAGTGCATAGTGATATTGACCATGTTGCATTGTTTGTATTGGTTTACCAATGTGACACCACTCTTGGATCTATGTATGCTTTCTTCAGAAAGAGCGGGGTCAAATTGGCATATGAGTATGTGAAAATATTATCACTTCAGGTTATTTCGGGTATGTAAATGTCTGCACTAGTAATAAGGGTTCCGTACAAATTACGTTGACATAGAAGTTTGATTTTGTTACTGTTGAAAGATATTATAGACCTGTGTATTTGATATGAATTTCAATTTAATACCTCTACGCGTTCACGAGGAAAGGGTTAGTAACATCAAAATTATTAAAATATTTATAATATATGATGTAACTAAAAATTTACGGTTTTCGTAATTTTTCTTTTATGTGTGCTATAACACGTTGCTTTGTATAAAATTTCAAGATTCTGAGTTTACGGGCAGTACCCTGTAGGTTTTGATTCCCATTAGAGTTTCGAAAATTTGCGGCATAAACGGCTGTATCTTTTGATTGTGTTGGCTTAGCAGTTTGATTTTTTCACGGTTAAAAATGACATTTAATAGACGTATTATAAACGTCACTTTTGTATTTTTTTCATTGCTCTATTTAAAATTTCACATCTTTTATTGACTCTATGTAAACTGTGCGTTGCCCCTTTCGGATGAAAGCTTGACATAAAGACGTGGTAAAAATATAAGTAGGATGTAGAAGTAGGAAAAATGCTTTTAGGGGAACGAAGATATTTCTTAGAAATCAACTCCATTGATCTCTGTATATAATCAAGCGTGGAGTCGATGAGCAGGTCTATGTCTTGGACTAAAGGGCTCCAAAGTATAACTGAGCCATAGAGTATGAATTGAGGAAGTGAAGCTGCCACTACGGTTGCCTGACCCTTAAAGATAGGTGGATACAGTTTTGGAGTAAGTATATTCATCTCAGTACAGGTTCGTGTTAGATGAAATTCTTTTATAACCTTTAAATTCGAGTCACTTAAATTTAAGATACCAAACAAATATTTTCAACTTTAATAATTATATATATAGATGACATTGCTATAGCCAAAACTTGGACGTAATGTATTGACTAAAAATTACATCGTGATTTTTATTAAAAGACAACTCATCCTAGGTGTAGAGTTTTGTGTACTTGTGATTTGACGTGTCAAGAAAATGGTGTTCGTGATGTTAAATGTTAAAGATGGCCTTAAAGCAGCTTGGCTAATAAACTGTTTCTCTGATCAAATTCATGTTTAATTACTAATATTAAGACGCTATCTAAAATATTTCTACACCAGGAATATACGAGTATGTTGTGTGGGATTTGACAAACGTACATGAAATGAACACAAAGAATGCTCAGATTCTGAACAGCAATTTGTGGGTCACACATACTAGTATGTCCCTGTGGAGATCGAATCCACAACACTCAGCACTGTGAAAAATGGTGAGATGACAGCACTTAAGATTAAAGAATTTAATCAATATTGGCTTACCCTTACTGGATGTCCCAGCATACCAACGTGTTTCCAAGGGTTGCCATCTAGGGGTAACTTCTGCAGTCCAATGATATCTTTAGTTATGAACACCAAGTACTGCAGCTCTTGATTGTTTTCTGTTTTTTGAACCATGAACATCTTGCACACGGGGGTTTCGTATCGAGGACCAAGGACCGTTGCCAATGTCATTGTCGACTCGTAGTTTATTATCTTATATTTGAACTGTTCAATATGAAAATAGATCGATTCTTAACTTCGTAGAATTAATTAAATAAAGGACTCTTCTAAACAAGGTTTTACTTTTCTATGCAAAATGATAATATACATGAATATATAGAATGAATCTATATACATTACACGCAGAAATTATGGCCAACAAGGTGATCAGACGACCTGGTGAAGGTCGCAGGAAGCTGCTGGATGTGGGCGGCACGAGACCGACAGTTGCGTAGAACCTTGGGGGAGGTCTATGTCCAGCAGTGGACGTCTTTTGGCCGAGATGAATGAATGAAAAGGAAAATGCAAAATGTCACGGATTTTTATTTTTTAAACGGTTACAAAGCGTAGGAGGTCCTGAATTTAGCTGTTTGAGTTTTCTTTTTGGTTTCTTAACTCGGAACGTTATTTATTGTGAACTAATTTGAATGATCCTCGTTTTATTTCAAAAGATATATATCTATACCACACGTTTAGTGATTTTCAAGATAAGAATTTACTGCTATAAGTAAAAATAAAGAAATGAAGAATACTATCGTAATTACTGACTGTCTCGTTGGTCTAGCGGTTAGCGTATGCAACTACCGATCAAGAAGTCGCGGGTTCAGTTCCCGGGTTGGGTCAAAAAAGTCTTATTGAGTTTTTCTGGTTATAGAAATACTCAATAATATCCCGGTATTGGTAGTTGGGGTCTTAACCTCCCGTGCCTCGGAGAGCACGTAATACCGTCGGTCCTGCGCCTGATTTCTTTCCTGTCGGGTCGGGTAGCAGTCCCATCGGATTATGAAAGGGAGAAAACAGAGAGTGTACTTGTGTACACCGTACCGAAAATCGGCTGTATATCATTGTGGCCACTTCCACATACAAACAAAAAATATACAACAGCACCATTTAGCGAAGATACACCGAACTACAATCGTACGTATCGTGAAATAGGGATTCGCGTGGGAATTAGCATATATATACAACATCCCAATATCAACCGTTGGGACGCAGCCCACCAGGCCTGATCACCTTGCCTGGTCGGAGGATCCTCCCTCTGTATCGGAGGCACATAAAACCCGTTCCTCCACACACATCATTATGACTTATCATGAGCTAGGCGTAATAAAGCCAGTGACACTTTAAAAATACATGAAACTATATACAAAATGAAAGTACCTCATTACCAGCCACAAGTATTAAAGGTAGCTTAGTCCTGTATACGTCAGGGTCAAGACAATTAGGCGTAGGCCACACTATACCAGCCAGGGGAATCGCAGACTGCTCTACCCTGTCCAAACTTAATAGCGCTAGATATTCATCTTTACTTGCTCCTATATCGTATTCCACCATCATTCGGTCTCTGCCGAGTGACAAGAGTTTGTAGTTCCCGTCCGGATTCTTCTCAGATAGGAAGAGCAGAATTGTTATTTCTTTGTAGTGAGCTCGATGCTTGCCTATAAAAATCCACTTGAAGGTCGTGCAGTCATACTTGTAAACACAGGTCGTTTTGCCAACATCCTGCAGTGATAATTTGATAGTGGGAATATTAAAGTCAATTGTTATACGTGTATGTGAAGACCAGGGGAGCAAAAGCACATGAATCATAGAACAGAGAAATAAACAATAGAAGTGCGATCAATGGACACACATAAACGGTTAATAATTATACACATATACAAAGTCTATGTTAATTTATCCAAAGAATTTAATGAATATAATTCCTAAACCCAACTTACCATGTTATTAAATCCTACTTAGTATCGCTTCATTGCATATTTGTGTCCGGACTGGTCCGGGTCCTATCCATCGGACTGGTGTAAGGACCGGTCCGGTGGATAGGGTCTGACTAGGCGCGGCATTAGGCGGCGGAGGGGACCTAAAATAATATGGTCCGGGTCCCCTTCAGAGAAGGACGCCTGAGACCGGCCGCCGGGGTGGTTTTTCGTGGAAACACCACATGCTCCTGGCTCCTGCATCCCCGAGGAGCCGGAGATCTGAGGGGATTTTCCACTTCGAAAAAAAAAGGACTGGTCTGGTACTTTACCAAATATTTACGTGTAAATTATTGTCACCGGAAATACAGTTCATTATGTGCTTTCGTGGTAACGATGTAGTAAGTTCTCAAATTTAATACGTAATATATAGTGTATATTAGATTATAACTGTTCAAGTACAATTGTTTTCGAAGATATACAGAAGTACCAAGATTATGAGCGATCGCGCTTAAAGCATCGCGCGACTGACACGCCTACATTACATTTCTACTTTATTTTCTGTTTTGTGACATTAATTTTTACCATGGGAGAGCAACACTTCAGCACAGCCTGACTCTGCTAGAATGACATCGCGGTATGAGAAAGATTACCTAAGATCCGAATTCCCTTAGACACATCATACATCATATCAACAGCCTTTTATAATCCACTGCTGGACATAGGCCTCTCCTTAGAAAAGTAGTTTTGGCCTATTACACTACGCTGGCCAGATAGATATATAATAAGGTCTATGTCAAGTTTTCCCTCTCCTTGCAGTGCTGTTATCCTGCGTAGCTTGCTTCTTTAGTCGGTTCTTACGACATCCAAAGGATGAGTAGGGGTGGTAACATTCCGTGCTCTTAATCCGTCATCACACAGCACATGATAACTTCATTTTACTCACAGCAGTAGCCATAGTTAGGGAGTCCGGACTGAAGCTAATTTTGTTAATAGTAAAACTCGTGTTTTTAAAGGGTTTTGGTGTTTTTATATCGAGTGCTATGGGGTCTAAGAATATCAGTTCTCCCGTGTTCAGTCCACAAGCTAGATGTAAACCTAAAAATCAGAATGGTTTAAAACTATATTAGTTACTGAATAATCTACAAACACAAAAGGTTATTGTGTCTGGTTAAGAAAAAGTGACTTTCTTTAACTTTCACATTGTATAAAAATCAATTGCATACGTTTCTGTTCGTATTATCAAAGTGATTGGTCTGGAGTACGTAGGAAAAAGAGTTTGCAGGAAATTCGGCACAGAAGTAAATGGAACTTTTTAGAAGGACATATAATATAATGTATTGCCTTTTACTTGAAAGTACTAATGTTAAGTCTACACATACAATATCACAGCAACAGGATGGTCAGATATATATAAATATTTATTGAATATGCTTTAAAGATCCTGAAACCATGAATACAGTTTGGTTGAATACAGTTACAGATGCAAATGTAGCATTTAAGTGATTGTATTAATTCAAACTACCAGGTTCATTTTGACTTGACAATTTTGAAACAGTATATTTACCAGATGTATTTATTTTCTGCAAACGCCATAATCATAACAGTTCGTCCGTGATTATGGCGTTTATGTCACAGTACCGAAATACGGGGACTAATTTCAGAAAATAAACGTGATAAATGTCCCGTTGTCAAAAACAAGCACTTGCTAAATTTTGTTAATATTCTTCTCTGATAAAAATCGACAATGTCAAATGATAATATTAATAATCAACCTGAAGGTGAATACTTGATGCAGGTCCCAGAAAGCTTCGGTACAATGCTTTCAAAGTTACAGGTGATGGAATCGTCTCTAGGGGGGATCACGATTGTAAAATGTTTTCGCAAGTCAAGCCTGATTAGCGTTTTGTGATATAGAAAGTTAAAGAGTTCCAAAATACCGTCTGCGAATCCCAAGCACACGAGAGGCCTGTAATGGTTAAAAGAGACATTTAAGCAATTATTAAGTTGCTTTTACCGAGTAAGTGACAGGAGCCCAAATCCCACTCCTTCCCTAATTTTGGGGCGGGAGGACTTAAAGCACGCCAAAGCATGAGTGACCCTTCAGTAGCAAGCCTAGCAGATTTCTTTGAACGGTGGTAATCACTCACATCCAGCTGAGCCTTCTGGTAGTTTGTGTTATCGTTTTTTCTTTTTATGCTATGCAAAATATTAATAATTCATAACAGGCACTCACTTTTCAGGGTGTACACTAAGGGTTATGACGGGTGCTGCTCTCGTGCTTATGATAATATTTACTTTTTCTGTCACAAAGTCTACGAAACCAACACCACTGTTTAATGTACCTGCAAATGCAATATTTACAGCTTTATGTTACTTCTATGTGTATGCGAGTATACTTTACAGACTCAAAAGTTCTGCTTCAATTATGCTCAAATTTTGAAGTGCTACAAATATATTTTTTAATATGAAACCTAAAAAACCTACAAGAGACAGCAAGTTTTATATATATTTATAAAACATTCTATATCTAGCATCTTATCGTTTTCCATATGGTGACGAATGAAGAACACGGAGTGCTATCACCCCTATTTATCCAATGGATATCATAAGAGCCGACTAAGGGACAAACTATGCAAGACTGCAATGAAAAGGAATACTTGAAGCAAATCTTAAATCCACTCGTCTGGCCAGCGTGATGTAGTAGGCCAAAATCTCCTTGCTAAGGAAAGGTCTATGTCTAGCAGTAGACTATTAAAGGTTGTTGATGATGATGATGATAATGATGATAATGATAATTAAGAAGATGTTATAGATACAGATACTCAGGATACTTGGGCCGGTTCGGCCGGAGTAACATTAAGACCTCAGAAAACGCTTGCTAAGCAATTTTTCATTGCTAGTGGCGCGGGAGGATAAAGCCTCGTTGGTTGTTAGCGTATAAGACTGCTAATCAAGAAGTCTCGGGTTTGATGCTTGAGTCAAGCCCAAAAGTACTGTTAGGTTATTCTTAAAAGAAATTCTTAACAGCAGCTCGGACTACGAGAATTTGGTGATGTTGGAGACTCATGCCTAGGAGAGTATGTTAGGCCGCTGGTTCAGGTTTTCATGAACGTCCATGGCAATTATTATTGGGATATCAGTGCCAGTAAATAAATTAACAACTGCTTCAGCCTTCTAATTAAGTTGCCATCAGGACTGTGGAAGTCCGATGTTAGTCTACCGATATTCAGGTAAAACTAGTAGAACTAGTAAGTGGTCCCAAATAATCTTAGGTATATTAAAGGCTAGGAAGATGAGCTCAACCTTACTTCTGCTCGCTAACTCAGTGCGTTACTCTTGTAAGTTGCAGGTGTATATATGCTGCACCAGTTACTAATCATCGGGTAAAGCGTCTACTCAATTACCATCTACTCCACAAAAACATAAAAAACATGAAAATTTCATAAAATAGTCATTCTATAATAATATAACATTCTTACTTATGATAAAATCCCTGACAAGAAAAGGTTTGCCGCTTGTGGTCGCATCATAGGGAATTTTCATCTTTAAGAGTTTCTGCGTCATCGTTCCCGTTTCCGGATCCACCTCAGTTTTCACTTTCTCCCAACAGATACAAGGCTTGTTACCTGTAGCATCCAAAACATTTTAAATAGCGTTGTATCTCAATTCACCACTTTAAGACGTACTTATTGATGACGACATCTTAACAAACTTATTCAGCGAACGTGCCACTTAACTTTGATGCTATGAACTTGCAGATAACCAGAGTCAAGAACATAATTACAAGTTTTTTTTTCCGCATCACCTTTTTTTTTATAGAAACCTACCAAAGTGACTCTATTCTGCCTGATGGAAAACATGAATAGAATCCAAGAACGATAGTCGCCATACTCACTGCGAATGAAGACAGCGCAGTATGGCGCCCCGCGCTATGGCGGCCTAGTGAGATGTTTTTTCACGCCCCGCTTAAAGGACCCGAGATCGTAGTGGGAGGGAAACATCATCATCACTTTAACAGTCCACTACTGGACATAGACCTCTCCTTAGAAAGGAGTTTTTGCTCTATTATACCTACCACAAATTTACAAGCAAAGTCCTTCATTTCTTCATTACACTGAGTGGAAATTTCAAGAAGTCGGGTCATTTTCGAGTGCCACGCAGTTGATATAACACAAATTACCTATTCTACATCATAAAATAAGGGAGCTAACATTTTGTGTCGAATATTTTATAGCTTCTTGGTGACAAGTTAAAGCTAAGTGTCTTGATGCAATCCACTGGAAATTTGTGGATCCAGTACAAAAGCTTCAGTTGGTCATCGTAAAAGTGCATTTGTCCAATGTTGTTACCGGTTATCACGACCCTGGAATACGTGAAAATTTGTCTTATTGAGTATTATCGAAAAATCTTGGGATATTCAAATAAAATACGGTTTTAATAGTTACTCTTAGCTCCTTTATGCCGTTCTAGTACACTCATGTCTATTATACCATCGATATTAAGACAAAGGTTCATTTAAACTTTCAAGTCTTGCTGAGTATAATTTTAGGCTATATATTATATTTCAAAATAAACATACTTACATATATAGTGATAAATATAAGCAAATCATAAAGAAATTACGCGCAGACACATTACCAAGTCAGATGTCGTGAGATGAATTTCAAATATTGTTGGACAAGCAATATAATTTTTATCGGTGTCTGGGTGTAATTTACCCGTATTTAGTATGCTTATCACATTCTATCACATATATTTATTATATGATCACATTGCCATGAGTCAGATATGTGAAATTATAGTTATTTTAACTAAGAATGCGTTTCGATGAGTAACAATCAAACGACAATAAGTTCTGTTGGCTGAAATCAGTGCAAAACTTAAAAGAGCAAATAGAAAGAGATATACTAACTTATCAATACTTTTTATGACATTTATCTTCTTTTTCTCTACCTTCACAACTTTGATGAACCTTAAATTTTCATAATCGGCCGGTGACACTTTAACATTCTCGCTATATTCAATTTCATACCCGAACACGAGAATGGCGCCACGGTTTGTGGCCACCAGTATCTGACAAGTATGTTCTACAAACGTGTAACAAGTTAAGTTACCGTATTCTGGACTTATATTTTTTTCGGGCTTATTTATCTTTAATTCATAATCGTCTGTCACCTTTAAAACACCTCTTTCGTCAACTACTATTTTCTAAAACAGAAAATAATTTACAATAATAGATTTGACTTATACCTATGTGAGGTAATTATATGCCGCAAATAAAATATCTGTAACCCCTAGCCTTTTTGACATTCTTCAAACGTAAACGTCGTTAGAAAATTAATAAATGCTTTTATTTTCTTTTCTATTTTAAGAGCCTGCCAAAATGGCTCTACTCTGCGTGATGTAAGCATGAATAGAATCCAAAACTTGTGGTCACCATACTCATTGCGAATGTAGACAATGTAGTATGTTGATCCACACTACGGTGGCCTAATGAGATGCTTGCTGACACCCCGCTTGGAGACGTAAAAAGCATGGCAATCCGCGTGGTAGTGCTCACACATTTACCACGGTAATTGTCACCCCTGTATCAATAGACCTCTGGTCTCGCACTCTCCAACGAAACACGATAGAACGGATGCTGTCGTTTTGGGTTGGTCTTCTGTGGGAGGGTAATACTGCTCCAGTCGAAGCGGTCTGTTTGTGCTGAAGTTAGCGTGGCTCTACTACCTGTCGATGATTTCTCTCAACGCTTACTCACATGGTCAAAACAAAGTACTAGCCAATAATACAAGAAAGTAGAGGCCTTAGCGATTGTAGAAAGAGAATCGATGCGAAACACTTCCATCTTGGCAAAACATTGGATCTTCACAACGCAAGTACTTGGTAATATCGACATTTTGTAGAAGAATTCCTGTTGGACTTTTAGGTCTACTACCCGTAACGATTCCCAAAGATGTTCATATGGTAACCGAGACCAATAACGATAGCTTAAAATGCTCCCGAAAGTACGAAAGTATGCATGTGCCCAACAGAACTCTATTTTTTTTTAGTTTCTCAGTCACTAAAATATGTTATTTTTTGGAGAATACTGTTTCTCTTGTGTCGAGAAAACGAAATTTAACTAATACATCATTATTTTATTTGACTGCCTTGGTGGTGCCGTTGTAGCGTATGAGACTGTTGTTGATCAATTTTTTTATAATATGATCTGCAAATATTTGTTGCGGATTTGAGCGTTTTCTATGTACATATAGTATGCATGTATTTGCAAAAAAGGATATAAGTATTCTGTCAGTCAATGTAGCTTTTACAGTATAAACTCTATTTCTTTTGAACTAGATGGCATTGTATGTTTAGATGTCCGAAATGTTATCATTTTAGTCACACACTCTTAAAATTTGATTATTCAAGAACTTACCCTAGCTATACCGATCCATATATCACATTTAGTCAAAATTATAAATTGTTTGGATAAAACTGGATTGAATCCTATTCGCAATACGGCATCTTGATTTATGGCGATTTCTATTGTAGCTGAAAGTTAAATGGAAATTGATTTTTAGCAATTAATTAATTTAATGCAGGCAGCGCAGGATCGGCTTTTGTGGAGAACTTTGGAGGATAAGGCCTATGTCCAGTAATCAAATCTTTCGGCGGAGATGATGATGAATTTCTTCTTTGCTTTCCACCGAGTGAGTGAGATTACTAGAAGACAAACTCCACATCCCTTTATTGCTGAACAGGTGGCAACGTATTGTGTCTCTTGAGATGCAGAAATTACATATAAAAGAGTACCTTCTAACTAAAATTATAAATGTGAATATTAGTTTGTTTGTAACGCTTCACATTTTACCACTAAACCGATTTTAGAAGATGTTTCACCAATGGAAAACTATATTATGAGCAAGTAACATAGGTTACTGTTTACCGTCGTAACTTACACACACAAGGATGGAAAAGTCGTTTGCAAAAATTTAATAAATTAAAAAAAAAAACTCAATACAACAATAGCTCCTTAGCTAATAATTCAAAATGAATAAAATGGAGCGGTTTTGATTCAAGAAGATAACAGAAAACTAAGTGGTGCTCAGAGGAAAGGAAGAGGTAGGAAGGAGAGGTAGACTCACCATGAGGCGTAGTTTGAGGAAAACTCCATATCCACCAGTGTAGGGAGATCTTGTCAACAAGGTATGCCATTGTTAATAAATATTTGGCATCACTGCTCATAGTAATCTTTGCGATATTATTCGTCCCGTGGGGAGAGAACAGAGTCTTCTGGGGGAATAAGTCGTTATAGTCCCATATGATTAGAATATTCTCTGGACCGGAGTCGGCTGTCACCAGCCAGTCACCACTGCCATCTATGGCGATGCATGTTACTGTGTGTTTCTGAGAAAATATATAATATCATCACAATAATATTCGGTGTGGGTGTTCAAACATTCATATTATTGAAAAAATAAAATAGATTATTGTTTCAAATCCACTCTCAACTATTAGTGACTAAACATTGCACTAATTATAATCAAATTCCATGAATTCCCAAAAAGCTACTATAAGGCTGTATGAGTCTTGAAACGGCAGCATATGCATCAACTTCCACCGTAGTGCCAGATGAACAGTTATTAATTACGTTGAAATTAGTTACTATAATTATACGCATGTAGCGAATTAGTAGAAGAAGATCATAAGTTTAATTAGTTATAATGCTATAGTCTTGCAAAATTGTCACTGGATTTATGACCGCGAACGTAAATTATACTACTAGGAAAACAGAGCGTGGTAGGATCCTAGAAGGTGATCTGATGGTCAGGAGAAGGTTACGGGAAGCGGTTGGATGCTATGGAGGA
The DNA here is from genome assembly GCA_949316085.1 of Hypercompe scribonia. NCBI lineage: Eukaryota > Metazoa > Arthropoda > Insecta > Lepidoptera > Erebidae > Hypercompe > Hypercompe scribonia. The sequence goes on along the minus strand of OX438972.1, from coordinate 2,691,172 downwards.
ACGGTTGCTGTGAAGAACCTTGGGGAGGGGAGAACTATGTTAAGCAGTGGATATCTTTCGGCTAAGCTGATGATGATAATGATAACACTAGTAGCTAATAAAAAATCTACATGAAATCGACATCATCTTACATGGCCCTGCAACATTCGCATTTGATGTTTAGTCCAGTTGTACAGAATGGCACAGTTAGCTGCTGCATAGAAGATGACTGTACTGCCATTTTTGTTCATATTAATAACGCCAACCTTCTGATTGTAACCGTGGATCCAACGAAGACTCTACCCGAAGAGGAAGCAAGGTACATTGGTTTAAATAATTCATTCAGTTGCGAAATTTAGTTAAGGTTCAATCATAGGGCTTCAAGACTGTTTCGTATTTTGTGAATTGTTACTATGCGCGCGCATACCAATATTACTACCCTCCCACAGAAGACCAACCTAAAATGGTAGTATCCGTGCTGTCGTGTTTCGTTGGTGAGTGCGAGACCGGAGGTCCATTGATGCAGGGGTAACAGTTGTCATGGCAAGTGTATGAGTTACAATGCTACGATGACTGTCATGTCTTTTACGTCCTCAAGCGGGACATAAAGAAGCATCTCACTAGGGCACCATGGTGTGTTTCGCCATATTGCATTGTCTATATTGGCAATGAGTATGGTGAACACAACTCTTGGATTCTGTTCATGCTTTCCATCAGATAGAGTAGAGTCACTTTAGCAGGTTCTTAAAAAAAAGAAAAAAGAAATAAAAAAGCAACAGTCTGAAGATAGTTGCTACCGACAGAAAAAAGCAACAGTCTGAAGTTAGTTGCTAACATTTTTTTTTTTGGATTGTTACGCCACAGGAGTATAACTTCTTACGTGCGTACATGAGTACACACACTCTGTTTTTTTAGTTACACCAATAAAAACAGATGATTTACGTATCTAAGTTTTGAGATGAACACAACATGACATCAATAAAGGTGCTTCACATCGTAGTTTCAGAGATTCTAGCTCAATTCTGAGCAAGATCTCAGAAAGTGTAAGAACACTTACCAGAAGCAAAAATACAAATCTGCAATAAAACAAATACTCACAAACGGCGCAAATTTTTGTGATTTCGTAGTAGATGCGCTGTGTATTTTCCTGATCGATGAGTGCGATTGACCAAAAAATTTCGTAGAGTCTGTTTGGTCCGACTGTCGGTCGTTACCCAAATTTGGCATCGATTGGCTCTGTCGGTCCATTTTCATGAAATTGAATGTAAAACTTATCTAAATAACATAACCTTTGACACACACGACGTTTTGACAGTTACTTAGACACAATTTTGGCATGTCCATGTATGTTTTTAAATTATTATACAGTAATAAGGTTAAGGCTTTTTGTTACTCCTTAGTTTCTATGTGAAAGGCAAAATATTTGTCTATGTAGGAGGTAATTGCTTTTAGGGTGCTGCCGATGGATTACATGTCTCGATTTACTACGATTAAAAGTTTGATAATATAGTGCGCTTTATGTAAGAAAGATTCTAGAACATTATGAATATAGAGATATTTTTGGTGAATACTTTCTGGGCAAAGAAATACCCAGACAAATTCACATAGATTAAATTGATATGGTTGGATAGAAAGAGAAAAGCGTACCTGCAAAACTCATCGTTGTAAATGTTATGAAACCGCTGTACTTGGTACTTCCACTAAGTAAGTGAGGTTTCTGGTCCCGACCCAATTTTTCATTCCCGATTGTGAAGTTACACCGATGGCGTCGGTACTCATCATCAGGTGCCTGTGTGCTCGTTCTACCTCCTATTTAACGTTGTGACAGTTATCGTGATAAGTATGTGAGTCTTACACTGCCACGATGACTGTCATGCCTTTTACGTCCCCAAGCGTGGCGTGAAAAAGCATCTCACTAGGCCGCCATTGTGTGGGTTGCCACACTGCATTGTCTGCATTTACAATGAGTATGGTGAGCACAACTATTTGCTTGCCATTAGGCAGAGTAGAGTCACTTTGGCAGGCTCTTATTTCATTGCTGGACTTAGGTCACTCCTTAGAATGGAAGTTTTGGTCTACTATATGACGCTGGCCAGACTGGATAGTGTAGGGATAGCTTCAAGTATTCATTCTTTCTTTGTAGTGCTGTTGTCCAGCGTACTTTGCTCCTTGAGTTGGTTTTCACGATACCTATGGTGAAATCACTTTTTATAAAAAAATCGTCCTCTGCGTAGGTGTCAGTATACAGTGCGTCAGTGATCGTATAGTGTGCATTAAAGTAGAACAAGGTAATCGATCAATGTTAATATTTTGTGTGTACACCTACAGACTGTGCCAGTAATTTTCTCGAGTTCACGTTTTGTCTTGGAGAAATTATTTCAGTGATAGAAAGTGGTGGAGTGGAATCAGTGTTTATATTGAGACTTTAATCTACGCCCCGGAACAAGATTTTCAAGTAAGTTATTTAATATCTATAAAGATGAATTATGATCTAGACTTTCATACTTTTTATAGCTCAATCAAACTGAATCGTAAATGAATCTCTCTGCTCCGGTCGTCTATATCAATGTTTATGGTCTGAAATGTGGAGTAGGGCAGAGGTTCCTCTCGTTTGTTCAACCTGTATGGAAATAAATTATTTGAGGACGTCATGTGGATGGTGTCTGTGTCAATGATGTTATCAACGCTAAAGATATGGTGCTGCTAAACAATTCTGTTACCGCAATAAGGAGACTTTTAAAAATATGCGAAGATTATGTAGTGGCACATGGACTCAGGTACAACACTAATAAGATTAAATGGTTTATTTCTCTCTCTGTCTCACTCATGGGATCAATTCTAGATCGAGTTCAAAGGTTTAAGTACTTGGGCAACTAGGTCACGTAGGATTTAAAAGACCATATGGATATAAATAGGGAACACAGGTCGTTGGCTGTCCATTACAGCATGCTGGTTCGCAGGTGTGGACGCTTTACGGACTCTATGTCAGCTTAAAATGTACCATTAGATGTCGTTTTTCTTACTCAACATTGATATTATGTCATATTTTATTTTATCGTGACAGAGCCATATTTCGATACATATGGTTCAGGCTAGACCGGAGTTATGAGTTATGTTATGGAGGTGTTACAGAACACTGGTGTTAAGCAATTGTTACGTAGTTTTTTACTCGTGACTAACGAGAATTTTCGTACAATCGTTTGCCCTCCTATACAATAACAAATGTACCTATTTCTTGTTCCACGCAAAACTAATTCAGAATATTATCGTAGACATTTGACTATGATATGATTATACAATTAGATGCATATTAATAAAAACAACTATAATGTATTGTTTATTTTTGCATTTTTTGAGTACGCTTAAGACTCAAGCAACGCTACCATTCCGTAATTTTTGTCCAGGCAAAGAAGACTCTTGCGTTGCCGCTACGTTCGGCGTTTGCAGTGGTGCAATCAAACAGTAATTTATTAAAATCATTCAAATCGGGTTGGTGACATTTTTTTATATTGTCCTTACAAATAACGTTGTATGTGCCAATTTATTTTTTTCAGGGGATAGAATAGCGTAGAAAATGAAATTATTTTTAATTAGTTAATTACAATGTACTTATTGATACATTAATGACTGATAATTATGATTTAGTAATATGAAAATTTTATCTGTTATACAATAATAAAACAAGCTTATTTCTTGGTAAAAAAAGAAAAGGTAAACAGAAATAAAAAAAAAGAATACGTGTTTATTGGGAAATTTCCCAAATCTCAAAAGAGGGAGAAATAGAATTGAATGCTTGCTTCAGACAAAATTATTTACGTTACTATATAAAATTTAAATATTTAATATAATTAGCGGTTTTAAGCTCAGGGCAGCCGCAAGTTCCTTTGATGGTGAGGTCACATAAGTGGACAGTTATGTTATGTAGTGAGAGATGATACTGACCTCGTGTTGCTAAGTGATGTAATTGGTTTTCTCAGTGTTCAAAGTTAAGTGGTGTATATCCAGGCATTCGGAAACGACGTTAATGCTTAGTTGAACTGAAGTAAAGACAGCTTCCCCGGTTGCGCCATGAGATACCATTGAGAAAGTTTTGACGATACAGTTCATCGGCATAGATATTAAATAATGTAGGATTAAGAATACGTCCTTGAGGCACGCCCTAGGTTATGAGTACTCTATTGCTAGTCCAGTACCCTACTATAAGATATTGCCGTCTATTACTAAGATGGCTTCTGAAAAGGGAGAGTTGTTCTTTTCGTACACCAATAAATAAAAAAAAAGAATAAAAAGAAAAATGCCACTATCGTTTGCTTTTGATCATTGGTTAGTCAGCACACACTGCTGTACAATTGTTAATACGTTAGATACGGACCACAAGCTATTAGACAATTTTCAAATTTATGCACAAATGCACTGAGAGACCATAGTGGTATTTCATAAAAAGAATTGTAAGGTTTAGTAGTGTGCTTAGAATAAATGTAGAACAAACTTAGGAATTTACAAAAAGATATATTTCAAACCACAGCAATCAAAGTGTTGTCTCTCATTCTTTACAGACCATCAGATAGGTTATTGTGTAGTCATACAACTCTCAGTATTCTTAGATTTTTTTTTTTTAATTAAAAGACAACGCCCGCACTAGGTATAAATCTTGTGTCGCGGGGGACTTTACAAACATACTAGAAACGGACACAAAGAACACCCAGACTCAGAACGACAATTTATGGATCACACAAAGTGTTGTCCCATGTGGGATTTGAACCCACAACACTCAGCACAGTACAGAGCGGAGTGGCGACCGCTTAAACCACCAGGCTAAATGTGCAATCATTAATGATATACTATTACCTCAACTAAGAGGTAAGAAACGCTCGAAGATTGACTAGTAGATTCTAGGTCCGTAAGACTTGTCCGTTTAAATAAATTGAAGATACTGATTCGAAAGAATACGAGACCAACATCTTTGCACAAGTGCTATAGTGGAGGTATTTGAATACTTGTAATGCCCAAGTTAAAGTAAGATGGAAAAATCAAAACAATTCTACATCACAAATAATTTTTATTTTGGCACTGGACCTTACAAAACACAGTTTAAAAGCTCACATAGCTACAATAGCCTCTTTAAGTTCCTTCAACTCTTTCTGGTGTAGCCATTTTATACCAGTTGCTGAGGCTGGACTTGCGATTCTTCCAATATAACTGCAGAAAAAAAAATGGATGTAACAAAAAACAATGTTGATTTTTGGTTCAAAAGTAAGTCATTATAATTTTTATTTACATATATTAAGTTGACATCAATAGTGAGTTGTTTCTTCGCTTCCAAATCAGTCTAGGATGGTGATCAGTTTCGTGCAGAATATTTTTTACATAGTTTTAGTTAACTCTATAATTTCACAGCTGTATTCCAGAACAGGTAAGTCGATACAATAAAGACAAATTTTGATTAAGACATTTTGGTGCCATCTTACTTCTAGAGTCTGTATAGGGTTGAAGGCTGTTTTACGACATGCTACGACGATAAGAACAATGGAGTTGAAAAGTAACTCGTGTGTAACTGGGGGGAACAGAGCTAATATTTTAAAATGTCATGCAATTTTTATATACTTACTGAATTTTTTCCCCAGCAAATTCTCTATCCTGTTTCTACAAAATGGCCATGGACCTTGATTCTTGTGTTCCTCTTGACAAAAGCACACTTTCGCTTGTTCATACTTGCAGAACTCCTTGAGAATCAGGTCGTAAGGAAAGGGGTACAACTGTTCGATACGACACATGGCGATCTTATCTTCAAGTTTTTTGTCTTTAACGGCTTCAGAAATTTTGATTGCTACGTTGCCAGAGCAGAATATCAGTTTCTTGACGTCTTTGGGGTTTTTACTTGCAGGTCCCTCTTCTGGGATAACCCTGTTTAAAGTAATTTCGTTACTAAATATTCCTTAATGCACTAAATGTGCCACAACACGAAATCAGTGCAGCATTTTAAGCAAATCTATTATCTATATGTAGTAATGATTTAAGGCAGATCCAGATGTCTTAATATTTTTTTCCAGATCCCTAGTATTGCCATTCTGTGACTCCAACACACCGCCTCACAGCAGGTGACATTGTAAATTATTAATGTTGCTTACCTCTTAAATGCTGTTCCCGGCAAGAAATTCGCAAACTTTGATCTGTAATAGGGGTGCTTCAAGCCAACCTTGGGTGTGAATAGTATAAGCGGTTTGCGAAAGGGCAGAGCAAGCTGTCGTCGTATCAGATGAAAGTAGTTTGCTGGATTGGTTACATTTGCGACGATCCAATTGGCTGTTCGAAGCTGATTCACTGAATAGAAATGAAATTTAGGAGGAAGCTGATATCATAAGACTTTCCTTTATTAAATTCTTATTACACAAATAAAATAAAATCATTAAAAAATCAAATCAAATCATTAAAATCATATACTATTTGTTGAACATCGAAACGGTAGATTCTGTACGTAAGTAAACCACTTATGTTAAAAAAGGAAAAATTAAACATTTCAAAATAAATATGAAGTCATCCTCATTAGGCAAGTTACTTTATTAAGTCACAATTTTTCGTCTAGTTCTCTAGTTGTCGAAAATAATTACTGCTAGCTTATGCCGTAGACTTTGCAAATTTGAGATTTACTACGATTAAAAGTTTGATAATATAGTGCGCTTTATGTAAGAAAGATTCTAGAACATTATGAATATAGAGATATTTTTGGTGAATACTTCCTGGGCAAAGAAATACCCAGATAAATTCACATAGATTAAATTGATATGGTTGGATAGAAAGAGAAAAGCGAACCTGCAAAACTCATCGTTGTACATGTTATCAAACCGTTGTACTTGGTACTTCCACTAAGTAAGTGAGGTTTCTGGTGCCGACCCAATTTTTCATTCCCGATTGTAAAGTTACACCGTCGGCGTCGGTACTCATCATCAGGTGCCTTTGTGCTCGTTCTACCTCCTATTTAACGATGTGACAGTTATCTTGATAACTATGTGAGCCTTACACTGCCACGATGACTGTCATGCCTTTTACGTCCCCAAGCGTGGCGTGAAAAAGCATCTCACTAGGCCGCCATTGTGTGGGTTGCCACACTGCATTGTCTGCATTTACAATGAGTATGGTGAGCACAACTATTTGCTTGCCATTAGGCAGAGTAGAGTCACTTTGGCAGGCTCTTATTTCATTGCTGGACTTAGGTCACTCCTTAGAATGGAAGTTTTGGTCTACTATATGACGCTGGCCAGACTGGATAGTGTAGGGATAGCTTCAAGTATTCATTCTTTCTTTGTAGTGCTGTTGTCCAGCGTACTTTGCTCCTTGAGTTGGTTTTCACGATACCTATGGTGAAATCACTTTTTATAAAAAAATCGTCCTCTGCGTAGGTGTCAGTATACAGTGCGTCAGTGATCGTATAGTGTGCATTAAAGTAGAACAAGGTAATCGATCAATGTCAATATTTTGTGTGTACACCTACAGACTGTGCCAGTAATTTTCTCGAGTTCACGTTTTGTCTTGGAGAAATTATTTCAGTGATAGAAAGTGGTGGAGTGGAATCAGTGTTTATATTGAGACTTTAATCTACGCCCCGGAACAAGATTTTCAAGTAAGTTATTTAATATCTATAAAGATGAATTATGATCTAGACTTTCATACTTTTTATAGCTCAATCAAACTGAATCGTAAATGAATCTCTCTGCTCCAGTCGTATATATCAATGTTTATGGTCTGAAATGTGGAGTAGGGCAGAGGTTCCTCTCGTTTGTTCAACCTGTATGGAAATAAATTATTTGAGGACGTCATGTGGATGGTGTCTGTGTCAATGATGTTATCAACGCTAAAGATATGGTGCTGCTAAACCCTTCTGTTACCGCAATAAGGAGACTTTTAAAAATATGCGAAGATTATGTAGTGGCACATGGACTCAGGTACAACACTAATAAGATTAAATGGTTTATTTCTCTCTCTGTCTCACTCATGGGATCAATTCTAGATCGAGTTCAAAGATTTAAGTACTTGGGCAACTAGGTCACGTAGGATTTAAAAGACAATATGGATATAGATAGATAACACAGGTCGTTGGCTGCCCATTGCAGCATGCTGGTTCGCAGGTGTGGACGCTTTACGGACTCTATGTCAGCTTAAAATGTACCATTAGATGTCGTTTTTCTTACTCAACATTGATATTTGTATTTTTGTATTGTCATATTTTATTTTATCGTGACAGAGCCATATTTCGGTACATATAGTCCAGGCTAGACCGGAGTTATGAGTTATGTTATGGAGGTGTTACAGGCTAGACCGGAGTTATGAGTTATGTTATGGAGGTGTTACAGAACACTGGTGTTAAGCAATTATTACGTAGTTTTTTACTCGTGACTAACGAGAACTTTCGTCCAATCGTTTGCCTTCCTATACAATAACAAATGTACCTATTTCTTGTTCCACGCAAAACTAATTCAGAATATTATCGTAGACATTTGACTATGATATGAATATACAATTAGATGAATATTAAAAAAAACAACTATAATGTATTATGTTTATTTTTGCATTTTTTGAGTACGCTTAAGGCTCAAGCAACGTTACCATTTCGTAATTTTTGTCCAGGCAAAGAAGACTCTTGCGTTGCCGCTATATCCCGCGGGTGCAGTGATGCAATCAAATAGAAAATTATTAAAATCATTCAAATTGGTGACTTTTTTTATATTGCCCGTACAAATAACATTGTATGAGCCAATTTAATTTTTTCAGGGGATAGAATAGCGTAGAAAATTTTTTTTTTTTTTAATTAATTAAATACTTATTGATACATTAATGACCGATGATTACGATTTAGTAATAAGAAAATTTAATCTACAATAATAAAACAAGCTTATTTCTTGGTAAAAAAAGAAAAGGTAAACGGTTTGTTGGGAAATTTCACAAATTTCAAAAGAGAGGAAACTAGAATTGAATGCTTGCTTCAGACAAAATTATTTACGTTACTATATAAAATTTAAATATTTAATATAATTAGCGGTTTTAAGCTCAGGGCAGCCGCAAGTTCCTTTGATGGTGAGGTCACATAAGTGGACAGTTATGTTATGTAGTGAGAGATGATACTGACCTCGTGTTGCTAAGTGATGTAATTGGTTTTCTCAGTGTTCAAAGTTAAGTGGTGTATATCCAGGCATTCGGAAACGACGTTAATGCTTAGTTGAACTGAAGTAAAGACAGCTTCCCCGGTTGCGCCATGAGATACCATTGAGAAAGTTTTGACGATACAGTTCATCGGCATAGATATTAAATAATGTAGGATTAAGAATACGTCCTTGAGGCACGCCCTAGGTTATGAGTACTCTATTGCTAGTCCAGTACCCTACTATAAGACATTGCCGTCTATTGCTAAGATGGCTTCTGAAAAGGGAAAGTTATTTTCTTCGTACACCAATAAAAAAAAGAAAAATACCAATAATGTTTTGCTTTTGATCATTGGTAGTTTGAACACTGCTATACAACTGTTATTACGTTCTAACGTACTGTCGGTCGGTACTATCTATCGGATCACAAGTTAGACAATATTCCAATTTATGCACAAACGCACTGAGAGACCATAGTGGTATTTCACAAAAAGAATTGTAGGGTTTAGTAGTGGGCTTAGAACAAATGTAGAACAAACTTAGGAATTTACAAAAGATAAATTTAAAACCACAGCAATCAAAGTGTGATATCTCATTCTTTACAGACCATCAGACAGGTCATTGTGTAGTCATAAAGCTATCTGTATTTTTAGAATTAATGAAAAACTATTGCCTCAACTAAGAGGTAAGAAACACTCGAAGGTTGACTAGTAGATTCTAGGTCCGTTTAAATAAATTGAAGATATTGATTCGAAAGAATACGAGACCAAAATCTTTGCACAAGTGCTATAGTGGAGGTATTTGAACACTTGTAATGTCCAAGTTAAAGTAAGATGGAAAAATCAAACAATTCTACATCACAAATAATTTTTATTCTGGCACTGGACCTTACAAAACACAGTTTAAAAGCTCACATAGCTACAATAGCCTCTTTAAGTTCCTTCAACTCTTTCTGGTGTAGCCATTTTATACCAGTTGCTGAGGCTGGACTTGCGATTCTTCCAATATAACTGCAGAAAAAAAAATGGATGTAACAAAAAACAATGTTGATTTTTGGTTCAAAAGTAAGTCATTATAATTTTTATTTACATATATTAAGTTGACATCAATAGTAAGTTGTTTCTTCGCTTCCAAATCAGTCTAGGATGGTGATCAGTTCCGTGCAGAATATTTTTTACATAGTTTTAGTTAACTCTATAATTTCACAGCTGTATTCCAGAACAGGTAAGTCGATACAATAAAGACAAATTTTGATTAAGACATTTTGGTGCCATCTTACTTCTAGAGTCTGTATAGGGTTGAAGGCTGTTTTACGACATGCTACGACGATAAGAACAATGGAGTTGAAAAGTAACTCGTGTGTAACTGGGGGGAACAGAGCTAATATTTTAAAATGTCATGCAATTTTTATATACTTACTGAATTTTTTTCCCCAGCAAATTCTCTATCCTGTTTCTACAAAATGGCCATGGACCTTGATTCTTGTGTTCCTCTTGACAAAAGCACACTTTCGCTTGTTCATACTTGCAGAACTCCTTGAGAATCAGGTCGTAAGGAAAGGGGTACAACTGTTCGATACGACACATGGCGATCTTATCTTCAAGTTTTTTGTCTTTAACGGCTTCAGAAATTTTGATTGCTACGTTGCCAGAGCAGAATATCAATTTCTTGACGTCTTTGGGGTTTTTACTTGCAGGTCCCTCTTCTGGGATAACCCTGTTTAAAGTAATTTCGTTACTAAATATTCCTTAATGCACTAAATGTGCCACAACACGAAATCAGTGCAGCATTTTAAGCAAATCTATTATCTATATGTAGTAATGATTTAAGGCAGATCCAGATGTCTTAATATTTTTTTCCAGATCCCTAGTATTGCCATTCTGTGACTCCAACACACCGCCTCACAGCAGGTGACATTGTAAATTATTAATGTTGCTTACCTCTTAAATGCTGTTCCCGGCAAGAAATCCGAAAACTTTGATCTGTAATAGGGGTGTTTCAAGCCAACCTTGGGTGTGAATAGTATGAGCGGTTTGCGAAACGGCAGAGCAAGCTGTCGTCGTATCAGATGAAAGTAGTTCGCTGGATTGGTTACATTTGCGACGATCCAATTGGCTGTTCGAAGCTGATTCACTGAATAGAAATTTAGGAGCAAGCTGATATCATAAGACTTTCCTTTATTAAATTCTTATTACACAAATTAAACAAAATCATTAAAAAATCAAATCAATACATTAAAATCATTTACTATTTGTTGAACATCGAAACGGTAGATTCTGTACGTAAGTAAACCACCTATGTTAAAAAAGGAAAAAATTAAACATTTCAAAATAAATATAAAGTCATCCTCGTTGGTGAGTGTGAGATCGGAGGCCCATTGATGCAGTTATCGTGGTAACTGTGTAAGCCTTATACTGTCACGATGACTGTCATGCCTTTTGCGTCCCCAAGTGGGCTATGAAGAAGCATCTCACAAGGCCGCCATAGTGTGGGTCACCATACTGCATTGTCTGCATTTGCGATGAGTATGGTGATCACAACTCTTGAATTCTATTCATGCTTTCCATCAGGCAGAGTAGAGTCACTTTGGCAGGCTCTTAATATATATATATATATATAAAAAGGTAAGTTACTTTATTAAGTCACAATTTTTCGTCTAGTTTTCTAGTTATCGAAAATAATTACTGCTAGCTTATGCCGTAGACTTTGCATATTTGAGGGTTCTTTGTATTTAGACTTCGAATAGATACTCTAATACCTTAGTAATTCGTAAAGGAAATTATTGTAATCAAAGCAGCTGTCTGACGAAGTTGTGGACTTACGTGTCATCAATTTATCATCTAAATTAGGTACGAAATCTTCGTCATCATCTGATTGCTGGAGGTACCTCTCTACACGAGCTGACGAGTGTTCTGGTCCCTAAAATAAATTTTAATGTAATATTTACTTTAATAGTATTTTTGCACCTTTCTGTACGGCAATCCTCCCAGATAGCACTTACTGGTGGTTATGTCGGACTCGAACCGACCAAAAACCGCACGCCGTCTTAGGTACCAGTAGTTGGGGAACCAGGTGTACCCTTTTTTTTTTTTTTTTTGTTGACGAGTCGGAAAATCCCTTCGGATCTCCTGTTCCTTAGGGTGCAGGAGACAGGAGTATGTGGTGTGCCCACTAAAAACCGCCCCGACAGCCGGCCTCTGGCACCCTACTCTGGAGGGGACCCGGACCATATGATTTCAGGTCCCCCCCAAATTGACACCATGCCCTGTTAGACTCTATCCCGGGGGAAAATATTTCTCCCCCACAGTTCTGACGTGGCGGCCCGACTGTAGGGTACTACCGTTCAGGCCGCTATCCTATCCCCTATCGCAGCAACTATTCTGCCCCCAGAGACCCCCACTCTCTGGCGGCTCGCGGTCTCATCGACGGATCATGACGCCGTCGTCTTCTTCTTCTTTCGGGATCGGCCCTCTCCCGATCCCGTTCAGCGGTCTCTTTTTGGAGCATGACAGCTTCGCAAAAAGAGACCACTGCGCCCCAGCCCTCCTCATCCGCCAGCATGCATGCATTGCCGGCGGGGACAGGTCACGTCTGATTTGGTCGACCAGGACTCCGCGTTCAGACGCCCACGCGGGGCAGTCCTCCAGCGTATGTTGGGCGGAGTCCCGGTCGGCCACGCAGTGGTAGCATTGTGCTGTCTCCTCGCGACCGATCTTATTCAGATACTTACCGTACCGAAGCAACCATGCCCGGTGAGTATCTGCGTCAGGTGGTAGGTGACGCGACCTCCTTCCCTACCTACCCAAGCTTCAAGGTTAGGCAGAACGGCACCGACAGCGCGTTGACGCGAGTTTCGCGGCTGTTCAAGCCGCACGCGCCACTGTGCCAGTGCCTGTCGGTGAGCGTTCCGCCGCATTTCGAGCTCGTCCTGGTCTTCTCTGCTCTCACCCCGACGGATGGCGCGAGTCTGGTCATAAACCCTCGCGTCCATATCCGCTAGGATGTCCAAAGGCGGGAAACGTGCCAGGACTGTCGCCGCCTCCGACGAGATGGTGCGGTATCCTCGTACGATCCGAATGGCCGCTATCCGCTGCACTTGGTTGAGCTTAGCTCGGCAGCGGGAGGAAGCCGATAGGCGTTTGGCCCATATCGGCGCCCCGTAGAGGGCCATGGATCGTATCACCGCACTGTAGAGGCGGCGAACTTCCTTCCGCGGACCCCCTAAGTTGGGCAATAGCCTCTATAAGGAGCCCGCTATCCCCCTAACTCGGGGGATCATCCGCTCGAAATGCTCCTTGAAGCTCCAGCGACTGTCCAGGGTGAGGCCAAGGTACTTAATGTGCCGGCCAACCTCGACCTCCGTTCAACCAACTCTGATTAATGAGCTGGGGGGAACGGCACCTCTGCGTTTCCTGTGGAACCACAGTGCTTCCGTCTTATGAGGTGCAACCCTTAGACCTAGTCCTTCGATTTGTTGGACAACACAAGCCACCCCCTGCTCGGCGAGCTCCAGGACTTCTTTGAAGCCATACCACCTGGTTAGCACTAGAGTGTCGTCCGCGTAGCAGACGACACTCACTCCAGAGGGAAGACTGGTCTTCAGGACCGCATCATATGCGAGGTTCCACAGAAGGGGTCCTAGGACTGATCCCTGGGGAACCCCGCATGTGACTTCCCTTCGGCGTTCCTCGCCGTTTCGGCTCTTATAAATTATGGACCTATCACAAAGATAAGCCCCGATGATGTTCCGCAGGTAGAGAGGCAACTGGTGATATACTAGTGCCTCTCTAATCACCCGCCACGGGAGGGAGTTAAAGGCATTGACTATGTCAATGCTAACAGCTAGCGCCACTCCCCCCCGACAGACAGTCTCATCCGACAAGGAGCAGACGCGTTCGATAGCATCCAGTGTTGAGCGTCCTTGCCGGAAACCAAATTGGCTGTCTGATAAGTCGGGGCCCACCAGCGATAGGTACTGGTTGATACGGGCGGCGATAACTCTTTCGAATAGTTTCGCCACCTCGTCCAGCAGACATATTGGACGGAACGCCGAGGGAGAATCTGCAGCCCTGCCAGGTTTCTGGATGAGTACCAGCCTGGCTTCCTTCCAGCTGGAGGGGAATACGCTATTACAGAGGCAGCTGGTAAACAGCCACCTCAGCCTATCCCCTAAGATCACCAAAGCATACACCCATGCTCGGCCCGGGATCCCATCAGGGCCCGAAGCGGTGTTGCGAGCGGCGAGCCGCTTCACGGCTCGGTCCAGCTCCACCTCCGTCACGTTGAAGTCATCGGAAACTGTAGCTGGTTCCGACGGTAACGGCAGCGGAGGGCGTGAGGGACTACCCTGGTCCCTGGGAAAGAGGGTATCTACCACTCTTGCTACAAACCCGGTTTCCAAGGTCTGCGTCAATGGTGGGACCCACGGTCTGAGCTTGCCCAACACATGTTTGTAAGGGCGCCCCCATGGGTCTCTGTCCAGTCCCTCTATGAGCTCCTTCCAGGACTGAGCCTTAGCTTCTGCGATTGCAAGGCTCACCGCCTTTGCTGCAGCGCCATACTCTCGCCTCGCTTCTACGATCTCTTCAGCTGTGGCTCGCCGTCTTCTTCGGGTCCTCTGAAACCGGCGACGGGCTCTCGAGCACACTGTGCGAAGTGCCTCGAGTTCCGGTGTCCACCAGTACACAGAGCCCCTCTTTCCTGGCCTGACCCGTGGCATTGATGCGTCGCAGACGTCAGTCATGACGCCACGAAACCAGGCCGCCTGCGCTTCCGGATCGGGCGAGACCCACTCTTCCACTTCCTCTGGCCATTCCGCGACGATGGCTGCGGCAATGAGCATAAACCAGGTGTACCCTAGAAAGTAAACCCCGACGTACCTCGGGCCATCCATCTACGGCTTGCAGATGACCCCTTTTCTACCTCAAAAGAGCGTGTACTCCGTAGCACGTACCGCTGCCATCCTGGCCTGTTTCTGCTAGGGTGACGGATGGCCTCACCTGTCATCCCCAGATTTGCGCTTACAGAGACGGAGATCGTTCTCTGATCTCCGACCCGTTCCCGAGCCTGGCAGTATTTTTGCACCTTTTGTTTTTTTTTTTGTACTGTGCGGAAATCCCCACGGATACCACCGCAGGGTGGTTATGTCGGACACGAACCGACCAAAAACCGCACGACCACCGACAGATGACCTCATTTGTCACCCCCAGGCCTGCACTTATTAGTGTTTTTGCACCTGGAGTGCAATAACTTAAGACACTGCTTTTTACTATTCAGTGCCTGGAAACCGCGCTTAGCTCGGTATTATGTGATAGTCGATTCGCAATTTACCAACTTCTTTTGTGGCCAATACTAATTTTGTCACCTAGACAAGTGTCTAAACGGGCCAAAATTTCAACACTTGCACGAAAACACGGATAAAACAACGTTTCCTAAAAATGAAACCTAACTAGATCGATTTATCGCCCCCGAAACCCTCTGCGTACTAAATTTCATGAAAATCGGAACCGTTCCTGAGATTATATAAGAACAAGAATTGTTCGTTTAAAGGTATTAGATTACTGATCTACAAATTGTGGTTCCGAGTCTGGGTGTTCGGTGTGATCGCTTTGTGTGCGTTTTTAAAGTCACAGCATGTGTTCCTAACACGGGAGTTTTCATTGACTTTAAATAAATGATTAGAAATATAAAATTATATACATTTTTGAGGTTACTTACAGCACCATCTATACCGTGCGGCAGATGTATAACAATGCCAGATTGACACATCCATTTGCTCTCGGCATTGGCAATAAAAGTGTCATATATGGGTTGTCCAGTATCGGCGAAATCTCCATACTGAGCTTCCCAAATGGTCAGTAAATGCGGACTTGCATACGAGTAGCCTACTTCAAATCCAACCGTGCCTGCATTTCAAATAACATTTTAGCATAATTTTGTGCTAGATAGAGTATGTTTCTATATAAGTTTATCTACCTAAGAGTGTTTTTAAACTTTTTTTTTTTCAATTTTATTTTTCTGCTCCGATTTGATCGAAAGTTGAAAGATAAGTTATAAGGAATGAGAATGAGTATGTAAGTACACGAAATGTTTTCATTGTGCTTCATCATCATCATCATCTCAGCCAAAAGACGTCCGCTGCTGGACATAGGCCTCCCCCAAGGTCCTCCACAGCAGCCAGTCCCGTGCTGCCCGCATCCAGCAGCTTCCTGCTGCCTTCCAGGTCGTCGGACCACCTTGTAAGGGGCCTACCAATGCTGCATATCCCAGTACGCGGTCGCCACTCCAGAACTTTATGGCCCTATCGGCCATCGTTTCTGCGTGTAATATGCCCCGCCCGTTGCCACTTAAGTTTAGCTATTTGCCTGGTTTGTGTTTAATTTAGACTAATATTTTCTTAAGAGACAGGCAATTCAATATGTTTAATCGATTATGGATTTTATTAATAACTAACCATACTCCGACAGGGCACTGTTGTGAAGGGAATATCTTGCTTGGTCAGGATACACGGTGTCAAGCACACGGTATGTGGCGCCATCTACACCCTGATGGTGATAGACGTGATGCCTGGCAGACGAAATGTTGCATTAAACTCAACTGCATGACGTATTGGTTTAGGCGGTCACTTTGCCGTTTTCTACTGTATCGAGTTGTGAATTCAATCCCTACATGGGACAACACTATGATCCACAAATTGTTGTTCCGAGCTTGGGTGGACTTTATACTGTTAACATGAATATTAAGTCCCACCGACATTCATTTAAGTTTTAATTTTAATTCTTTGAGTTACATATGTCTATGGGTAGCGGTAGTCAGCCGAACCGTCTGATCGTATGACGTTTCAGTTGTCATAAACAATAAAATAGAAACCTGTGCGCCATGGTGCCTCTCTCTACATCTTCACCCGTAAACCTGATGTGAATCTGATCTCTCAGAAGAGAACCATATGCGAGCGCCTCACCCATCGGCCAATCAGCTATGCCTTCTTTCACCTAACGGAAACATTTGTAAAGATGAAGCAGTTAAAATACCCCACTTTCTACAAAAACTCTCTGAAATGTATCACATTATACTTTATTTATTTTAAGAACCTGCCAAGACTACTCTGCCTGATGAAAAACATGAATAAAATCCAAGAGTTGTGATCACCATGTTCATTACGAATGTCGACAATGAAGTAAGGTGACCCACACTATGGCGGCCTAGTGAGATACTGTTTTACGCTCCGCTAGGGAACTTAAAATGCATGATAGTCATCGTGTAAGGTTCGCCCACGAATACCACGTTAATTGTCACCCCTGCATCAATGGGCTTTCGGTCTCACACTCATCAACCAAAAACGACAGCACGGATGCTGTCGCTTTAGGTTAGCCTTCTGTGAGAAGAATAAATTATTGCTTAAAATGAATATAAAAAATTGCATATTTTTAGTGTATTACCTTTACCGGCTATCATATTGTAAAATTACTCTAAATATTAGTACTTTTTTAGATATTTGTCTCAACTGTCGGACGTGGGGTTAATTTCCATAAAAGAGGGTAATTATCCATGAAAGTCGCTATTTTTCTTTTGTAAATAAAACGTACTACAATTCATTAGGCGATTCAATAACACGATTTAGTCGCAACGAAGGATGCTACGATATTTTTACTATAAACCTGCTGAGAGAATACTAGATATGATAAAAAAACAAGTAAGTAGTACCATTTTCTGACGGGCGGCCAACATCCTCTCTAAGCCCTTGTGAAGCTCGAAGGCCCATTTCTCTGGAGGTGATGCAAAGTGGTTGGCTATCGTATTTATTGACGTTTGAGATATACCAGTTTCTTTAACCTGTCATAATGACAACAGAAGAATCGGTTCACAAAAAGGTACGGTAATGTACAGACAGTTTACATACAAGTGAGAGGAGAAAGAGCGACGGGAGAGATATTTGTCTAAAATGACATGTTTGATCGTTTTCCACAAAATAAAAACAAATACTATCACAGTAACACCAAATTAAGTTCGTATAAGTATCAAATTTGTTTTTGTGCCAAAACGTAATTGTCTAAAACAAGCGTGACACTGAACCATCTTACCTTATTAGGATTCACGGCCTCAAGAAATCCAGTCCATGGCGTATCTATCCAGTCCATGATGCTGAGTTTGGTAACTTTTTTAGCGAGTTCAAAGTGTTCATTTAATGTGTCCATGTACTCTTTCTGCCACAATTTGATATCGGTATCAGATGCTACGCCTTCTGCTTTTAACTTGTTAGAATATACGACATCGACTGTAATTGAAATTCAACCAAGAAAAAATGAAAGGAAAAGAAAATATGAAACGACGTATATGAAAATATGAAGGTCATCGACTGCCTCAGTGGGCTGTGGTACTCGTAGCGTGTGCGATACTGTGCTGAGCTATTCAAAAGAAAATTTGTATAATCTGCAAATATTTGTTGCCAAGTTTTGGTGTTTTCTATTTCGTCGTTGCAAATGTAATACCTCCTATGTGATAAAAGTCACAGAAAAACGAAAAAAACTTTCTCCTATAAAATTTTGTTTGAAAATGTTTTGTTATTTTTTTATATACAGATAAGACATGACATAAAAATTTATAGAAGAAATTTAAAATGTATCACAATAACTAAAGCACAGGATAAAGCCTATTGAATACTATTCTCAACACATAAGAGATTTTAATTGCAATTTTGTAATCATTCTTATGGGGAATGAATTAAAACATAAATTTTATATTTTATCTATTTTATTATGTAAATCTGCAAATTATTACTAAATGATTTATTGCCAATAAAATGAATGAATCTATGTTCCGGGATTAAATGAGAGTGAATCATAAAATGGATGATAATTCTTGTCAACAACACTTTTTAATTCTTGTAAATGTTTGTGTTTACTCTCTGTTATTTTAATCGACTGCTGATATAATGGTGTTGGCAAAACAGGTTCGCGAGATACAGATCTTCGCTGCGGTAAGACGGTCCACTCCTCAGTATGTCGCAACTTATACAACACACAACCATCTGGCAAATACTTTAGGCCTCTAACGTCTACTACAACAGGATCTCCCTTTTTCTTGCCGGGTCTAATTGACTTGAAATTTGATGGCAGTTCCTCGTAATTACGAAAGAAGTCGTAGTGAATTGATTTGACATCGTAAGGGTTCCTTGGACGAGCTTGTTGCATTCTAACCACATAGTCACTCGGTGCGTAAATTGGAGGTTTTATGTAGCGCTCAATTGTGGAATGCACACTGTCAACTTCCATCATCGTGTGGCTTTTTTCTAAATATAGCTGCTCAATAATTATTTTATTTCTTTGAGATAAATCAGATAATGCACTTGACAACACCCGGTTTCTATTTTGGTGGCCACATCCATCGGATATAACAATAACTTTTTCAGTTGCCGCTTCTAAGTTTGTCATGTAATCGACCAAACAAGACGTAAATTCATTTGCAGATACACCCCCATCAGCTTCATGCCAAAAGTATATTGTTACATTTTTTGTTCTGCAGTCATAAATAGTAAAGTTGTGGCATTGTAAGTTAAGCTTATAATAGACGGCGCTTGCTAAAAGCTTCGGAGCAAGCAAGACACTCTGCACATCCACCGTAATTACAACCACCTTATTGTTGGCAGATTCGATGGCATTCTTTTTTTGCGACCCGAGCTTCGTTTTTTTTTAACAATATGATCATCATACTCTTTCTGTAAAATATTACACGTTTTAAAGCTGCAACAAGTGTCACACTGGTCTTTACGTGGATTGTGAATTGCTATATTTTCCTGATTTAAAATCCTTAGAAAAGTTGGCCGACTAACTGCTTTATTATTGTGTTCTCTACACCATTTAACAAAAACTTCGTGCATGTGTTTCTCGGATCTAAAAGTAGGCTCAACATACAGTTTATTTGAACTTGCCCGACAATAATGGCTTGGTACCTTTGGAATTAAATCTAACCAAGTTTTGACTATTTTTGTTCACTCTGTGTATTTGAGTAAAGGACCAGCGGCAGCTATCCTATTTTCAGCATTATCATTGCATGTAGAAGCAGTTGAATCTTCAGCGTCAATCACTGTGTCTGACTCTTTGGTCCAGCGCCTGAAACTGTCTTCACCTAGAGAAAGTGTATTTAAAAAAAACAGTCTACATACTTTCACTTTAGAGCATTTTTCATCATTTTTATTAAAAAAGATGTCATGACCACTTCCTTTCTTTGTAGAAACTTGACTATTGCTCCGACGACGATGTCTTATTCCCCTACGAACTGCAGCGCTTTTAACGAAGGTTTTCTTTTCAGCCCACGTCTTGAGATACCAAAAATAAGAATGAATAGCTTCACGCTCTTCGTCCGTAATAAGTGCACACATAAATGCATTTTTTGATGTTTGATCTGTCGATAATTTTGAATGTAAACAACGTGGTTTCAAAGTTCGTTTAGGTCTATCTACACACGGTTTACACTTATCATCATTTATTTTCTTAAACCCTAGGTAAGCTTCTCCTAATACTCTAGCCTTCCTGTTCACCTGCAAAATATTAGTTGCTCTTTTTTGGAGTACCTGTGTAGGCTCGATCTCATCCTCAATGTCTGCGGTAGGTGGAATATTTTCTAGCAAATTTATATTGCTTGAAATCTGTACTTCATCTTCACTATCTGACGATGAAGGAAGACGTATTCGCCTTTTTTTAGATACCGGAGCCCAGTGTGGATCTTGAATAATATCATCACTATTAATCATATTGAAGATTGAGTCAAACTTAGGCGATAGTGGCTTAGGAACTGGTGTTTGTGGCAAAACTAATAAAGGTTTGCGTCCCACATGAGAAGTGTCTAACGTAGAATGTACAATGGCACTAGTGGATAATACTAACAGGGATTCGTCTTCTTCGCTGCTCGAGTCTTGTAGTATAGCTGCTGTTGGTGTCGGCAGTCGTAAAAACGAAGGTGACTGTGATCTCGAAGATGCAGCAGGTTCCAATCCTAGATCTTCTAGCGTTATTGAATTATTAAAAGATATCGGTGATATATTTGCGACGCCGTTGTTGTCAGCTGAAGTACTATATTTTTCGTCATTATTTTGCGTAGAAAACTGAGAGTTAAGCACTAAATTCACCATTCGGTTAGCCCTACTGTTAATGTGCGTCATGTTTGAATTTAATGAGAATCTATAACTTCGCTAATCACAACAATACAAAAAGTAAGAATCTATAATAAATTATGTAGGTAGTTTACGCGCGACAAGTCGCGACGTGACTGATGCATCGAACACGATCGTCACAGGATCGGTCGTACGAGTAAGTAGGTACCTACGCGTGGACCAATAAATAATGAATTTGAATCTAATAGGTAAATAACAAAAAACAATATCATTCTATCTCACGTTATGACGTACCTATTATTGTGCTCTTTTTTTCACTATTACGCACATAGGAGATTGCAAGTTTTGGTAACTAAATTGTTATTAAAATCTCTTATGTGTTAGTGAGGCACATAAGAGATTTTGCTAAACAGTTAAATGTGAGCAAACACATAAGATATTTTAAACATGATACGTAAGTTATTACATTATGAAGATATTCACATGGGAGTTTTTTCAGACAATAGATTTTTTAAAATACTTTTCAACTATCTGCAAAACTCATTTTCGACCAAAATTACACATAAGAGGTTTTAAATTTGCAACGACGATTTGTAGTATTATATGAACATATTTACAAACAAAAAGTACATAAGTCTTTTATCTGTTGTCTAGATCCCATAGTACAAGCTCTGCTTAGTTTAAGGCTAAGGCTATGGTGTTATTTCGAAAAGTGGAATAATATTATTAAAAATTGACGAAAAACGAATACAGTTAATTTTGACACACACCCTTTTAAAAGTTAAACAAATAACCAAAGACAGACATTTCCAAATTCTAGCATACAATCTTTAAACTGAATAAAAATTGCAACATCAAAATCATAACCCAACAGACAGTCACAGAGCTTCCATAAGACGCATAAAAGTAAATTTTTACAAAGTTCACAATACCGGTGGGCATGCTTTTAATCTTCTTATACATAAACGGCTGTGTATACATTGGCTCATCTTCTTCGCTGTGACCGTGGCGACGGTAACAAACCAGATCCAACATAACATCCTTTTTGAATTTGCAGCGGTATTCTATAGCAACACGCGCTACAAAGGCCACTGCGTCTCCATCATCACCGTTCACGTGCAGAATTGGAGCGTCAATGGCTTTTCCCACATCTAAAAAAAAAATGTTATTAATATGTGATATTTAAATCTGTGTGGTAATGGATTAAGAAGACAGAGTATCGCCACTTCTATTCATGTTATGCGTGTCGTATGAGAGGACTAACGGAATAACCTACGCGGGAAAACAGCAGGAGAAAAGGAAAACTTGACACAAATCTTATACCAAACCATCTGGCCATCTATCCAAAAAACTGTGTTATTTTATTTACTTTTATTTTTATTTTTAATACTTTCTGCATTATATTTACATGAGGCGGACTTAATGCATATGGCATTCTCTACCAGTCAACCCTTAGGTGGTTCAGTAACTGACGTGGCAGTTGCACGTGTGTCTTTAAGAGAAGTAATGAAAAGTTACACATACAGTGGACCCTCGGTAATCTGGCCCCTGTCTAATCCGGACCCCCCCTGTAATCCGACATCAATCAAACAATTTTCGCTAATGTAGATCGTGCATGATTGAACAGGTTACAACTTGTGCTCGACGCGTAGGTATTGTTTCAATTTCCATTGCTTAGTTTGAATTTGACTACGTGTGATAGCGGTGCAGCTTAGCATTTATTCATTGTGCATTACGTATACCTACGACTACCATACCATACGTATAGTAATGTCAACGTCACAAGCCTAGAAGACAATATATAGAATTTTATCATTTGTCTGTAATTTGTCGGATTACAAGGTACTCTTTTGTAAAAAAAATCGGACTATAGGGGTCTTAGGCAGAACTCTATAATCCGACAAACTCGATAGTCCGACACTGCCCTGCAAAACGTTTGTCGAATTACCGGAGGTCCACTGTAAATTACAATGAATTATGTAGAAAAAAATAAAAAAGATATATACGTAGATGAAAACATAAATAAATATTTAAACAATTGACATACAGTACAAAATATAGTCTAGAAAATGATTGGACTAAGGGGGAACATCTGCTAGTTGTCTCTTGTATAATTCTCTGACCTTGGCTTTGAAAGTATCACGATTAGTTGTTTTCCTGATCTCGAGTGCGAGCGCATTCCACAAAAGAATCGATCGGACAGTAAATTAAAAATGAACAAGAGAAGAGGTGTGTGTCCGACATAAGAGTAAAAGATTATTAGAGGAGCGAAGATCTCTGTCATAGTTAGAACATAGTAATTTAAGCTGTGAAGTAAGATAAGGGGATACTGTAGTATTATTATGTAGAGAATAAAGATGATGGATAGGTAACCATGTCCGCGTCAGCGGGCAGGCACTAGGTGGGATCTGAATGTCGTAATAACAGCTGTTCTCGGATCCCTCCTATGTCAGGCGCAGAGTGGCACACCGTGTGGTTTTAGTCGGTCCGATTCCGACACACCACCCCGCCGTAAGCCCCGTTGGGGTGACGGGCTGAGACAGTTTCCAAACGTTAAAAAAATAAAACAAAAATAGGTAACCATGACAGCTGAGTTCGATAAGTGGAGATATGGTCGTACTTGCGGAAGTTGAAGATGAACCGAATGCAGTTGTGAAGGAGTCGGTCAAGTTTGTTGAGTAGATCTGCATTCAGATCGAGATTGCATACTTAATCGATGATTGGAAAGATCACAGCTTATATATATGTGGTATAGTCATAATTCGACAAATATTGGAGTCTACGCATAACAGCCACATTATGATCTCTTAAACTGGTACTAAGTGATTTCCTCGTTGCTTTTCCCTGAGTGAGTAAGCTTACCGGATACCTTTTTCTGACAGAATGCAATCAAAGGGTGGGAATGCATGCGCAATCACTTACGAATAAGGCGTCTAGACCTCTCGTTTGCATCATTAGAAGCCAATGTCGTTCTGATTAACGAATAATTTCGTCCCAGGCAAACATTAGGAATTACATACTAACCTTCCTAAATCTTATTTATATTAAACCAACGGCTCTTGGGAACAAGAAAATAGTATTTTACTATTTAAATTACCTGTACAATATGGGGAACTTCTGGAAAATCTAGGGTCGGTAGTATAACCGATCTGATTGTTACATACGATATGTAAGCACCCACGAGTGGTGAAAGCAGGTAGATTAGTCTGGGTTACAGTTTCATACACTACGCCTTGACCAGCGATAGCCGCGTCGCCATGCATTATAATAGCCATTATCTGTGGAGAATAGAGTTGTTTTCGTAAGTTAATTACTAAATTATCATCTTTCGTATTTTTTTTACCCGACTGCGTTGTTTGTTTCTTGCACGAGTCTTGTACGTTGGTTTGTAAATTTCTCTATCATCTCGTATTTGGCAAATGGTTTGATGGGTTTTGACAGTTAAGGTATTCTTTTACTGGTATCAAAAACTTGTGTCCTCAGATTGCTTTTAGAAATAAAAAATGTCATATTTTGGCGCGAAATAGTAATAGGTTAATAAAACAAACTTAAGCAAATCAGCTATCGAGTATAAAAAAAACAGTAAAATGTTTTTATAAGTACTGTACGAGTATACCGGAGAATGACTAGTACTTAAGTTTAAGATAAGATAAGATTTAGATTAAGATTAAAGATTAAGATTAAGACCAGATTGATTTACGATAAGGTAGTGAATGCGATTGCTGTGCTTGAGGTCTCGGGTTCGATTCCCGTGTCGGACCAAATGTTTGTATGATCTGTAAATATTTGTTTTCAAGTTTGGGTGTTTTTTATGTATAATATGTATGTATTTACAAAAAAAAATAAACAAGTATTCTATCAGTCAGTCTAGTTATCATAGCACAAGCTCTGCTTAGTTTGAAATCAGATGACGTTGTGTATCAAATGTCCAGAATATTTATTTATTATTTATTTAGATTTTGATAATTTTTATTTTTATTCTATAAGATTTAACTCAGTGGCGAAGCGGTAGTGAATGCGACTGCTGTGCTTGAGGTCTCGGGTTCGATGCCCGGGTCGGACCAAATATTTTTATGATCTGCAAATATTTGTTTCGAATTTTGGGTATATTACTCGAGTCCTATTCAAATCATTGTTCCCAACAAATGTTTAAATTATACTAAAATGATAATGGTAACACCATTGTGTCACCATGACAATATGACACCAAATGTGACCGTCCCAGTACAAGAAAAGAGCACAAGACCAATCAAATTGCACCCAGGGGTGAGACAGTGAGACGTCATATCCTCGAAACTATTTACTAATGCATTGGAAGACGTCTTCGAGACGCTCGGTTGTCTATGGCCAATACCTCTCACATTTCCGATTTGCAGACTACAGTCATCCTGGTAGAATCTTTGCATGATCTGGAAGAAATGCTTAACAGCCTAGACGATTCTTCATCGTATCTCCAAGTCCCGTGACTATAAATAGCATTACTATCGAGTTTGTACAAGAATCCTTTAGTCAAATCATCGAACTCGGCCAGCACTAATTCGATCAGGAGGTTGATTCGTCTGGGCTGGGCGCCACACGGCAAGGTATTTAACAAGCACGTCCTATCCTTAATGATATTCTGAGTTGAGATGAGGACACTCACCATTGGACGAAAAGAAAAAAAATCAAAACAAGAATTCAAAAAATGACATGAAAATAAAAATATAAGGAAACTGATAAAAACCTTAATGCTATACGGGACTTGAACTCACACCTGCCTAAGTGCCGATTAAGCGAGCTATGATAACTCAAAATGTATTCTTTCAGATACTACTAATTCTGTAACTGACCCCTTTCTTGTTACGCCCAAACGAGTAAATGTAATAATACCAAGAAAACCCGTGTACTTCGCGTTTGTCGTCAGTTTAAAGAAGGTCATATTATGACCATATAATAAATAGTAAGTCCAAAAACAAAAATTGAAAGATTTTGGACATAAAATTCGACGTGAAATAAAAAAAAAAGAGATTATCAACATTATTTTTTTTATCACATTTAAATTGTGATGTAGTTATTCAATATGCACTGAAGACATTTTTAGTTCACTTCAGTTTTTGAGTTTTATTCTTTTTCTTTTCACACAAACTACCGTAAAAACTCTTTCTCAACTAATTTTCAAAACTGATGCGAAAATAAAATCTTAACTACCCCTCGGGCAACTATTCAACCATTGTTCATCTGATCTTTTGAGATTCAAATCTAGCAAAAAATATCTAATCTCTAGATATGCCAAATCACGTAAGCTTAAACAAAATCAGTTTTTTTGCGTGATTGCATAACAAAGACGGACGAAAGACAAGAAGATTCGGAAGATTGCAGAATAGTCCTTTTATTTTTTTGTTCAGGGTTTTGGCAGGCCAAAATATAAAAAAGAAATTAAAACCAACAAATTTTACTCCTTTCTTATAAGTATAAATGAATAGATGGCAAAAAAGGTTATCGTCAACTATTCTAAAAGTTCAATTGGCTATATTTCACGGCGATTTTCTACGCAAAGTGGCCAATTATGAAAAACATGTTTTATTCCTAAATCTATATATTTAGGCTATCATATAGAGGTATCTTTTTTTCTTGACACGTAGATCTTTGTAGAGATACTTAATTCCATAGTTGTTTAATTGTAAGTAATATTTATGTCAGACTTCGTGTTCCGGTCTTTTTAATGCATTACTTTGGTCTTGTTTACATTTTGTTTACATTTACATTTGTCGTGGCGCAGTGGGGTTTTTAATTACGTTGGTTTGTTTAATGTTACTCACCTTATCCCCATTATCACCTTTAAAGAATTGCTCAGCTCGCGTCTTACCGGCAACTACAGGACCGACCGTTTCTAAGTGAGATGGATTGGCACTCATGGAAACCTTTATATATTTGTTTGTGCGACGAATAAAGCGGTGTATGTTTGTTCCCAAATGATACTTGACGTCACCGGATCCCTACAACAATCGAAACATTTAATTGAACATTTTAAAACTATTTTGGCCTTGATCTTTGTAGCATGTCAAAATTCTATACTGGATCATTCTATTGTCAAATAGACAAAACTTTGTGGCGCAGTTGCAATACTGCTGGTAAAGTTTTGAAATAAATTCTAGACATATATAAATTGCTTCAGAAAAGTCAAAGACCTTAAAAAAATTCGTTTGAAAATCTGATATCACTTAATAAAACCAAGGTTTTTTTTAGTTCTAAACGTCTAAAATAACGTTTGAAACTAACTAATAGTTAATTAGTTTAACTTTTATATCTGTGACATCTGCCAACATCCAAACGAATTACCACTAACTCAAAAATAATATTAGATTATTGGATACGTTTTATGAATAGTGACTTAGCTAGTAGATTTGATACACTGACCGGTTCCTTGGGTTCCATGGGTTTAAACTGCGCAAATATATCTACCAACTGCTTTCGGCACACGTTGACTAACATATTTAGACGACCTAGAACAAAGAAAAATAGTAATAAGGATCATTCATAGATTACAGAACATTACTAAGTATAGAGGCTTGGAACCTGACGCTTCTTGTAACAACCAGTTAGTAATGACAGCCCGACTTCTTGACCCGTAATTAAATCCATGTTACTCCTTGTATATTGATTGGCTCGCGCGAGTTCTCTTTTATTACGTAAGCGGGATCAATTTATAGTCTTACCGAAGGACCTTTCGTTAATATAGGGAAAGTAAAATATATTTAAAGTTTTTGAAAAACTTCGACAGTACATTACCGGTCCTACTTGAATTACACGAGGCCTTCGTATTACTAATAACAATGTGGATAACTACAAAGAGATAATTGGTGAAAAGTTGAGTAAAGGTCACCTTTTGTTGACATATTTACATGACTTGTAAAGGACGCAAGTATTATAAAAGTTGTAATTAATTGTTGTTGTTATAGTAATGTATAAGGTTATGACTGTCATGCCTGTTACGTCTTCAAGTAGGCGTGAAAAAGCGTCTTGCTAGGCCGTCATAACGTGGGTCACTATACTGTATTGTCTCCATTCACAACGAGTATGGTGACCACAACTTTTGGATTCCATTCATGTTTTTCATCAGGCAGAGTAGTCACTTTGGCAGGTACTAAAAAAAAAGAAATAGTACGAACCTCGATGTTGCATGCCAATGACAATGGACTTGACTCCAAGTCGGGATGCGGTGTCAACGATTTCCTCCAGCATCACAATCATACTTTCACCGCCTTCCAAACCGAATCGCTTCTCCGCTGGCCACTTTGTTGCAAAGTATTTTTCCAAGCTAATTAAATAAAACTTTATAATTTATAAATGTTATAAAGATAACGTCTCCTAGATACAAAAAAAAAGAAAAAGTCATATCATCTATAACACCTAATCTTACCAACCATCTGACGACCAACTCTAATATTGTGGTGAAATCAAGTAGCGCTATTTGCCTCTTGTTACAAAATTTCACGGAAATTACAGGAACGTGGGAGGCAATCCAGAAAGAATCTTTCGTATCAAGATTGGCATACTACTTGCTATGGCAACTAACAGTTTCCTATGTTTTTTGTTTCGTTTCGTTCACTTTGAACACGATTGTAATGCTGTGGAAGTGATTCTTTTTAGTTTAGAGTAGGGGTAGACCAGCAGACGATAGTGATCACCTGATAGTTAACGACTAAATCTACCAAGAGACAAGTACATTGCCGCTTTTACAGGTTAAAGAGATTTGGCACTCCAGTAACCACACTCACTCGATGTAAACAACGAAAAAAACCATTTTCTCTAAAGCATCAATCGTTAGTGTCGGATTAAAAGTCGCTGGTATATGAAAATACTTACAACACAGCCTTGGTGAGCCGTTTCATGGTCAATTTCCTCTCTTCCGGAGTTCTATAATAAGAGCCCGGTGTCTCCATACATTTCCTAATAAACTGCACGCCATCCATATCGTAAAGATGCATGTACTCGACTCCTATAGTTCCACAATACACGTATTCCAGTCGATGAATTATTTCCCTTTTAAAATACAAGTGTAATTAAAGTTGAGCTAAATAAAAAATTAATTAAAATAGCTAAGTTTATTTAATTTCGTATTTGTTATTAAAGTAATGGTCATGAATTTAATAATTTAGGCAGCTTGACTGCACGGTTGGCCTAGTGGTTTAAGCGGTCGCCACGCCGCTCTCCACTTCGCTGAGTGTTGTGGGTTCAAACCGCACAACGGACAACACTGTGATCCATAAATTATTGTTCTGAGTCTGGGTGTTTTTTGTGTACGTTTCTTGTATGTTTGTAAAGTCCCCCGCGACACAGGATTTATTCCTAATGCGGACGTTGTATTTTTTAAGAGATAAAAAAAAAAGATAAGAAATGTTGACTAATTACAACTGTTTTTATAATGTTAACAGTAACTTTACCGGACTCTTTTGTTAGTCACCTTTACGTTATAAAGAAACGATGGAGTAAACAGTGCATGGTATCTTAAGAATCCATCCATCCATCCATATATGCCAAGGAATAGTCGTATCGTGTCAGCTCTAGCGTACAGTTACATGCAAAGAGCATACCCGCCAAAAATGCCCTTGTTTTAATACGAGTACGCTTGTGAAGCGACACCATTATGCAGTAGACCAACTTTAGCTTATAAAGACAGCATTTCAGCAGCCGAGTATTTTATAAAACAGTTTGATCAGAAGTCTTACCTGAGGGTGAGCGCTTTCTCATTGCCTCCAATAAATGTTCTGTCGGGTAGTGTGAATACCATATCCATATGTTCCTCGGCTAAATATCAAAAATACTCCTTTTAGCATCTATTTTACACGGTTCTGATAACTAATCAAATTATCTTGGATATTATGGAGTTACAGTATATTTGGAATTGTACGAAGTCTGCTTTAACATATGACAATACGCTTCCTTTTATTTTTTAGTGACAATACCGAATGTAACGAAACTAATAACGAACAAAATCGATAAAAATAAATTAATTTAATTAAAAAACTATGACTGACTTCAATATATTACAATATAATTGCATCGGTGGCGTAGCGGTAGTGAATGCGACTGCTGTCAGACCAAATGTTTGTATGATTTGCAAATATTTGTTTCGAAGTTTGATTGTTTTCTATGTATAACATGTACGTATTTACAAAAAAAAAATATAAATATTCTATCAGTCAGTTTAGTTATCATAGGACAAGCTCTGCTTAGTTTGAAACTAGATGTCGTAGTGTGTCAAATGTCTGAAATATTATTTATTTATTTATTATTATTATATTGGTTGTCAAGACGAATTTAATAATGTCATTCTTAATTTTCGTTATTATACTTATTAAAGTAATATCTTGACATTTCACACACGACCGTCTGATATCGAACTAGGGAGACCCTGCGCTATGATAAACAGACTGCTAACAACTGTACTTATATTTATATTTCTAAATACATACCTACCATAGACGAATTACATGCAGACGCATCCACAATGACCGTCCTCATGACAATTATTTGTCCTGCATGGAATCAAACCAACGGTCTGTCTTTTTTTTCTATCTTAAGAGCCTGCCAAAGTGACTCTACTCTGCCTGATGAAAGCATGAATAGAATCCAAAAGTTGTGGTCACCATACTCATTGCAAACGCTGACAACGTAGTATAGTCACCCACACTATGGCGGCCTAGTAAGATGCTTTTTCACACCCCGCTTGGGAACGTAAAACGCATGACAGTAATTATGACAGTGTAAGGCTTACACAGTTACCACGATAACTGTCACCCCTGCATCAATGGGCCTAGGCTCACCTGGACCAACAGATTAGAATACTAATCTAAGACTTACTCAGGTCGCCACCCAATTCCCGAGCAACCAACATAGTATTCAACGCTGTAGTATCGAGCGCTAACTTCCTCGTCTTGTAGAGCATCCTCGCCGGCAACGTTAGTTCCAATGGGTCAGTTTTCGCCAGAAGGTGACCTCTAGTCTAAAACATTCATTAGAGATTGTTGATCAGGAGAGGCACAAACCGAAAAGTTCTAAAAGAGCTAAATATGTAAAATGTAAATATAATATACACAGTAGAGCTCGTGGTTTAATAGTAACCGAGAAGGTAAACACATTAAAAAACTGCCATTATTGTAAGATTTGTGAAATCACATAACTAAAAACCTATATTTATTGTTACATGTGTTAATTACAACAAGACTCTAATAAACAGATTTCTTAAGTTTGAATAATAAAGCACCCTATGTTTGATTAGTTAATGCGCACACGCATGTAGAATGTCCAACTTATTTGTAATGGTATTGCTTCATGAAAGTGAAACAGGACGTATGAGCGGGACCGTACTTTTATACCACTATTTAATTTACGTAAATTGACCTGACGAGTTTCATCCTATGGCATTATCAAAATTAAGTGTTAGTGGTATTAAAGTGTCAGTGAGTGTTACGTCAAGAACGTATTTTAACAAATTCCCCCAAGTGCCAACAATGCAGAGTATGAATTATACAGTGTATGTCAGTTGTGATCCTTACCTGGTAACTTCTTATCAAGTTCTGAACCGCTAAATGAAGTCTTATTTGTTCTTGACTGACATCTTTTCCAGAACTTGTTTCTGTGCTTTCTGTG
Organism: Hypercompe scribonia; assembly: GCA_949316085.1. Lineage (NCBI taxonomy): Eukaryota > Metazoa > Arthropoda > Insecta > Lepidoptera > Erebidae > Hypercompe > Hypercompe scribonia. The sequence continues at coordinate 2,659,318 of OX438972.1, read as the reverse complement.
AAGTATATATATATATGAAACTTTATTCAAGGTCGATTATGTCAATTTCTGTGGTACAGTCTATAGAAAACTGATAAGAATTGGGTAGATAACTGTATCGTAAATAAATACCAATGTCCATTTCATTAAAACTAATATCGTGAAACATCTCGGAAAATACAATTAACATAGCTTTTCATTATTGTTATGAATTTCAATCAAATATACAGTGAAATATATTGTCCAATTGAGTAGTCTAAAACAGCGACGTCACAATTTTGTATTTAGTACATTTTTCAAATAAAATTGTCGTTTTGACAGATGATAAAAAGTAACTAATTTGACTAAGGTGTCATCTAGCCTATTTAAGTACATTTCCATGAATATTTTCCTAAAAATCACATACAGTTAAGATTAACAAAAAGCAACTAAATTTATTTTCTAACCCTATCTCGGAATCCAAACGTGTCCCTGGCATCTGTAAACTACTTACTTTGGCGTGGAGTAAATTCATCTTCAACATCTTCTATCTTCAGCGCATTGCCACAAAGACTGTCGTAGAAACTGTTCCAAGACTGCAGAAATAAAATAAATGTTTACAGCTTTAGTTTCGTCAACAGGTTTACAAGTTAATTTCTTAAAGAATAGATTGTAAAATATTCAGAAAACTTTGTAACGAAAACGAAAACGAAGACGGAATTGTGCGACTCTTTATGTGTGGCTCTTAACTGGTCATTTCTGATCATTATTTGGTGTCACTATAAATTAGACCGCAGTATCCTTAGCTAAATCCACAATAAACCCTTTAATCCTTAACTGTTCTATAAATATTTTCCTTAATCTAAGTCATAGAAGTCATAGAAGTCACACAAGAAGTCACAAAGTCACATAGAAGCTGAAAGAATTCTTTAATTCTTTATGATCAATCTACTTCGAGCTATGAATAGAAGCGACGATGCTTAGAAACAGAATATTAAGGGGGTAATATTGCTTGAACTGTATGTAATATATCAGACGGGATACTTCGAATACTATTGTATTTTTTGGTAAATTTGCACACATAGATGAGAGATGTTTATAATAAAAACAAAAGATTTACTTAAATATGAAAAGATAGTGGAAAGGAACGTAATGACCTATGTACATTAGAACATTATTTGCTTCGAGCCTTTATTGCTTTGTCAATCTATCTAGATATAACAATGATCTAGTCTTATTAACAAAGATACATAAAATCATGCCTGTTTCTCCCGAGAGGTAGGCATATTTAACACCCACTTTTCGCCAGTGTTTTAGTCCAACGCAATAGGTAGGAAGCTTAGCCGCTAATCGGGATGTTGTTTTGGCCAGAGCCTCGTCCGTCGTCCAAGAGGTGCACCACTTGTTGGTGAAGTTAGTTTGGGGCCATGTAGGTCCTTAGTGGGAACTCTCTATGCCTTATTTTAAATTAAGCAACTAACTAATCGTAAATTAAACAGCATTCTTACAGAATCAATTGATCCCTTAGATTGTGACCAATCTAGGTATTGATTTTCAAGAAAGTTTGCATTTGTACCGCTTAGAAATGATTCTTTTGTTGGATAGGAAGCGAAACCATTTAACTGAAATAATAAAAATATTATCTAGTTTTAATAAAGCAATTTGCTATAGATTATAATAATAAAAACGCATACATTACACGACGTCCGTTATTAGAACTTAAATTGCTTCCTCATTTTTCTTTCTTTCCTTTTTAACGAACTCCTAATTTTCTCATCTTCAATTTGTAAAGGTCAGTAGGTTCATCTCTCATTTCATGAACGTGACTAAATTATAGTTTGTGAAATACGCGTGTAATTATTGTTTTACACAAGTGACACATGTCTGTTTCTAATTTAGTACGCATTAAGGCTGTAAAAAGTACGTGTATGTTTCTGATAAAGACTTTATCAACTGCACAGATATCAGTGGTTTGAGTGGTCACTTCACTACTTTCTTTAGCGTTAAGCTTTTCAGTTTATTTCACATATAAAACACTGATCCACAAATTGTGTTAACTTGTTGTGCACACCGTTTCGTGTATGATTGTAAAATTGCCCGCGACACATGATATATATCGTATCCCTAATGCGCGAGATGTCATTAAAAAAATAAGACTTACATTACTGTTACATACATTCAGACATTTAGTGGCTGCCTTAAACACATGTAAAGGCTTCAACAGAGACATTTCAATCTGAAACATAGATAAGTGCGGCAAATTTATAATTGCATTATGTTCGGTTTAAGTGGAGTGTACTTTCAACATCTGCTGTATGATTAAGCAAGTTGTTTGTGCATAAAATGCAAATGAATTCCTAAATAAAACATTGCAGAGTTTTTATCTAAAATGGAAAAAAAATTAGAAAATGAGCAGATCAGTTGTACTTCTCTATCAAAGTCAAAGCTGTGACTGGAGGGGTGTTAGCTGGGGTGAAGGGTTAATAAATACATCTGATACATACAACACCAACTGGCTTTAAACTAAGCAAAATTATAGAAAGCTAACTTCGAAATAAACATATGCGGATCATGCAAACATTTGGCTCGACTCGGGATTCAAACGTGAGATCTCAAGTACAGCTGTCACTTACGCTACCACAGCAGTCAGTTCTGTATGGGTGTAAAGGTCTTGATACTTCCCAAAGTATTTTTATTGGTACACAATTTAATATTCTTGCACCAGGCTCATAAGACGCTAGTTACGACCCTTGCTTTGAGAGGATGTGTTCGTTCATTGTTCAACTGTGGTTCATCTTGTACTAACCATGTTTCCATAACACTTGACAACTCTTACAAAACTGGTTTTACTCACAGCATTTTCCGTTCAGTAATATTTTTAATTTAATAGTGCTCGATTTATTTACTGGTGTCTTTCTATATTTTTTTTACTCAGGGAATGCTTTTTGCACCATAATTTATATAGGAAGTCGAAGAGCGTGTGTGGGATATACAGAGAACCGATTTAATCACTAAACTCCGCGGCGATCTACCTCGCCAGTCGGTTGGAGCCCCAGGAACGCATCGCCGGCTTTTGATGTCCTCACTGCCGTACCTCACGATTAAGGCACATCCTGGGATGACTATATCACTTTTCTACTCTCTCACTTACTGTTCTACATAAAGGTGGAACAACGCCCCGTCATAGACGACACCTCCCGACGCCACTGGTCACCTGTCTCGGGTCGTTTGCAGCAGTTACATCACCATTGTTTACTGAAATCTACTGTTGCTATCTTAAAATATTGAATTTCAAGTTCGCCTTGCACTTCGCTCGTATTCACCAATACAAAGTTTCTTGTAGAAATTCGTACTAGCCAAACTGAATCTACGTGTTCGATAAAAAAACGCAAACAAGTACTTACTATAATAGTAAAAAGTAATACTTGGGTTCCACGTTAAGTATTACATAATTATTTTGACAGTATCAGCAATATTACCAGTATATACTTTATGTTTGGTAAACCTTTATAGTGATGGTGTTAGGATCGTAATTAGCTGTAAAAAAGATGCCATTAGTCTTTCTAGTGCGTCAAACATTTATCGTTATTATCTTCTCACTAAGCAAGTTTATCGGTGAAGTTATCGGAAACCTAAATCTCCCTTAATTTTACACCCTTATGATCAAGGGTACACATAAGGTAAACTTGATCCCCGAAAAGGGTAGTAACATGTAGTACAAACAACTGAAAAACTCAGATCAAGACCAGACCGTGATGAGATCTGAGTAACAATTTAATATAAATCAGTAGGCTCAAAGACCTTCAACGCGCTTGAGATTTATGAGTCGTTGGCGACGATAGTCACTATCCATCAGATGGTTCGTTTGCTTGTTTAATTAATATATCATAAAAAAGGCTACATCAAAGCATCATTCTTTCAAAGATTGGCTTGCTAGAATAAAAAATATTTGACATTTCTTGGACCAATCTAATCGACAGTTGAGTCAGACAGTTACGAATACGTCAAACGTCATTGTTACCGTAAATCCAGTCTCATTTTACCTGTTCAAAATGAACATCAATTATCAACAGCTACTTAAATTATAGCTTGGTCTCTGTGAAAGACGACTACGAAATGATTTTATTTGGCATCACCTATATTTTCATTCTTTACGTGGAAGTTTTATCACAAATAAAGTGCAACACACTATAAATATAAAAATTCACTGTTCAAATGTACCTGGTAATTTCTAAAATAGCACTATTGACTATTGTCACAGATTAAGCTTTATTTTAAATACTGTAAATGTGGTCTTGGGAACAATGTAAGGTATCAGAAAGACATTTAAGCTCAACTGTAAGGAGAACAACGAATATGATCAATTTTCAGGAGACATCACAATCCACAGTCACTATGTTTATCAAATAAGGTACGGAAGGCGCTGTCGCCTTCCGTGGGGAAATCCCCTCGGATACCAGCAGATGATGAGTGGTCGGTTAACTCGGGTTCGAAACTACTAAAATCACGCGCCGAGTATAAACTTCGAAACAATCACTGGTATCCCGAAAACGCTGACTGATTTTGCATGTATTTTTTACTTAAAAGCTTACCTTTACTCGTAAAATAAATAATTCACAGAATAATTTAAAAAAAAATAATCAAAAATTAACAGAAAATATGTCCAAAATTCTAGAGCAGTACTCTCATATTTACTATTGAATTTGAAGCGTTGATTGGAATGACGGAAAAAAATGACGTCCGTTAGTAAAAATTTGAAAACGAAAAAGAACATGCTGTGAGGCTGTGATGGAGGTAACGCAGTGTTGAAAAGAGTATTTACTCTTTACCAAGTTAATTAAGACCTGCATACGTGAAATTGTTTAGGCATTCTGACCAATGTGTTTGTTTTGCAATGTGCTTATCCATGTGGTTCCAGATTAAGATATTTTTTTCTCTATTAAGAGCTTGCCGAAGTGACTCTACTCTGCTTGATGGAAAGCATGAACAGAATTCAAGAGCTGCGGTCGCCATACTCATAACAAATGCAGACAATGCAGTGTGATGACCCACACTATGATGCATTAGTGATATGCTTCTTCACGTCCCGCTTGTGAACGTGAAAGGCATGACAGTCATCGTGGCAGTATAAGACTCACACAGTTACAACGATAACTGTCACCCCTGCATCAATGGGCCTCCGGTCTCTCGAACGATCTCTCGAACGGTCTCCGCACTCACCAACGAAACACGACAGCACGGACTCTGTCGCTTTAGGTTGGTTGAGGATGATTTAATTAAGAATACGAATAACAAAATATCACCACTCTGACGAACACCATAGTATAGTATAATCTTCACTAAGCTATGTAAGATTGACGCGTTCAAACTTCACAAAAGTACATCGAAAAATGTTTATTTTATTTTATTTAAAAGCCTACCAAAGTGACTCTACTCTGACTGACGTAAAGTATTAATAGAATTCAAAAGTTGTGATTAGTATACTAATTGTGAATGCAGACAATGCAGTATGGTGTCAGTATGGTGGTCGATTCTTTTTCACACTCAAAGATCTCGCACTCGTCAAACAAAACACGACAACATAGATGCTGTCGCTTTAGATTTATCTTCTGTGAGAGGACAGCACTGCTTCGGCCCGTTCGGAGTGGTTCTACTATCAGTAAAGTTACTGTACTTAACTATGGATTTCCTCGTATGATGATGGGCTAAATACCACGTCTCACCTTCCCTATTTATCCTGTACTGTCAGAAGAGTTGACTAAGGCAGCAAACTAGGTAGGACAAATCTCTACAAATAGGAAACTTAATTCTAACCCTATATCAAGTCGTCTGGCCCGTATGGTATAGTAGGACAAAACCTCTCTTCTAAGGTGAGACATATGTCTAGCAGAGTATTAAAGGCTGTTGATGACGATTTCGAATTGTATTTATGAACAGTTTTGCCGTGAAACATTGGCAATCACCTGTTTTCATACACCTACCGTTTCCACCGTGCCGCGAGTATGGGACACGGGATCTCGTGGCAGCCTCTTCCTCTTGCGCTGCAGCTCCAAGCTAAAAGTCTGCTTACTAACTTACACAATGAGAAAGTTTACTTTTTAATTTTGCTATAGTTGTAAAGTAACTCTTAAAGTTGAGTAATTCTTTTGTCACTTTTTGATCTTAATAGACTACAGGCCCATGCTGAAAAAGTTATGGGTCATTTGAACCACCAGGTGACCTATCTAGAACGATATAAGAGCATAAAATAATAAGATTCAGCACTATGCCGTCACTTGTAAGCTGTCCAACTGAGTGCAGGTGAGAATTCGAAAGTACAGGTAGAGTGAGTACATTTTGGTCACATATCTTTGTACGGCATTCTTACCACCCATAGATCCATTAAAAATAATAAGAAAACGCGCAGTGCCGTACAAAGATGGTACGCCACAAAGTCGGATTTTTTTTTATTTTCCGACAATTACCGGGGTAAATTTGGTCATTTGATTTTGTACGGCATCTGTGTCATACTATTTTAATACTGCTTCTAATCCATTATTCCGCAACGCCGTACAAAAATCATGCGACAAGGGGATAAAATCAAGGGTTGCAAACCCCTCTCTTTCCGTAGTACAGGGGGTGATTTGACACAACATGAAATAAATTTATTTTGAAAGTATTTTATGCATAGATAATATTTTTTCATGTGCCGTACATTTTCGTTGGTTCAAATGGGAAAAAAAACTGAAAAAGAAAAAATCCATATAACGAAATGTAAGGTGAATTTTTTATTATACGGTATTTAGATAGTTTATTTGTACTAATTTGGTTAATACAAAAATTGTTACATGTCTGCTAATTTCAGTATCATAAGTACTCGCACATTTTTGGAGCACCGTACTGTTACGACGTTTAGCATTTGTAGGAAATATCGTATTTTATTCGGATATATTCGGCTTGGACAAGAGTAAGGTGTTTGCGTACGTTGGACGTTGATGAAGACGTTGATTCCGATAACAACTCAGCAACTGATTTCGATACTGAATAATTGAAAGCAAATCCATAATTTTTATTATCATCATTAAATTTATCGATTTTTTCTAAAAATGTTTGTTTTATTTATTCACGTCATTACAATGAAACAAATCAATCATATGTATGTATCAATAATGTTTGAAGTACATATTAAACCAAAAAGTATATAAAACTGTTGATACTGTTGTTGTTGTTGTAACTGTTGATTGACAGTTTCAATTCTTGGACATAATATACACACCGTTTCAGTTCAGTTAGACGTCATAGTGATTTTATCATATTAGCAATTGTTCTCTTCAAAAATATGTTAATACCGTACTGTATCAGATGGCCATAAAGTACCCTTAAAATTGTAGCGTCACTTAATTGAGCCTAAAAGATATGGTCTGCATTAAAATGTACGGCATTATTTTTTCCTAATTTATTTATGTTAATACTATTTAAAACAAAGGGATAAAATGTAGAAAACTGCTATATTTCATTAATCTATGATATTTAAACTTTTACAATAATTTGCAAAATTTCAGTTTTTGCATTTCTCTATATTTTTTTTAGAACGATTTCTTTTGAACGGCAATACTACATATATATAACAATTATATTTTACAATATCATGTTAAAAAAAAGTTCCCGTACAGGATCAAATGACTTTACAGCTCTATAAATCAAGGATACGATGAAATTAAGATGATTATTGATATACATTCAAATGAACAATCATTTTTTGACGGCATTACTTTTAATAGTACTTTTGAGTGCTAGATAATGTTTTGGAACCGAAGCCGTACTTTTTCAAATCACCCCCTGGACTACGGAAAGAGAAGGGATTGCAACCCTCGATTTTTTTTCCCTTGTCGCATGATTTTTGTCCGGCGTTGCGGTATAATGGATTAGAAGCAGTATTAAAATAGTATGACACAGATGCCGTACAAAATCAAATGACCAAATTTACCCCGGTAATTGTCGGAAAATAAAAAAAAATCCGACTTTGTGGCGTACCATCTTTGTACGGCACTGCGCGTTTTCTTATTATTTTTAATGGATCTATGGGTGGTAAGAATGCCGTACAAAGATATGTGACCAAAATGTACTCACTCTACCTGTACTTTCGAATTCTCACCTGCACTCAGTTGGACAGCTTACAAGTGACGGCATAGTGCTGAATCTTATTATTTTATGCTCTTATATCGTTCTAGATAGGTCACCTGGTGGTTCAAATGACCCATAACTTTTTCAGCATGGGCCTGTAGTCTATAACTATCTATTATCTTGTCGTTGTCGAACACATATCAAATGCACTGATTTACATCTAGTAGCTTCGGATTTAGTAAGTACTGATGAATTAGAGAGCCACGTTAATGATGACGAATGTGACTTACCACCATATTAACTAGAATCGTGCAGATAAATGAAAATAACAAATTATATTCAATCAACTTTACTCTGAAATATCCGACAAATTTGTCAATAAATGCAGTCAAACATTTTTTTTTACTTTACCAACATCATCTTACGTTATATTCTAATTTCAAGATGGTACACACTGGTTATTAAAAACTACCGTCAAATCTTTGGTCGAATTTAACATTTGTTAAACTTAAAAGATAAATCAGAATTTCTTCAAAATAATGACATAATTGTAATCAAATAGGTGTCAATGGCACATACAAGTATAAAATATCAAACTTCTAAATTCCTTAATAGCAAAAAATTTACTTAAAATAAAACACGTCAAAACAAAAATATTTCAAGCTTCTAATAAAATTAAAATTTATATCAGAATTAGATTCTAACTATTAAAGTAAATTACATTAGAAACTACATATATATATTACGTTTTTCCGGTTTAGATATTACAGGCACTTATTGCTATACCACAACAATAATAGCATACATACTAATTTCAAATCATTTCAATCAAGATAAATAGGTGGATAAGTCTAATTCATGTAAAATGAAAAAATATGCAGGAAATTCCACTTTGACATGGAATATTAATGACTATAATCACGACAATCACAGTGACAAAGTAAGTCTAATGTTTTTATCGCCGTGTACCATATTTTGTTTATGAGTGATGTCAAACAAAACTGTTTAAAACCTTTCATCATTAAACCTATCGACGTCCACTGCTGGTCGAAAGTCTACCCTAAGAAACAGACAGACAGACAGGACAGTCTACATCCATCTACCTGCTACCTGCCTTATACTTTTTTCAAATCGTCGGTCCATTTGCGTTAGCCTAATCACAGTCTCTACTAGGAGGATCTGAAACAAATTGTGACTAACTGACCTATACAATAACCTATACAATGTACTAAATATAGCCAGCTGATGTGTGTTTCCCATATTAAAACTAATATTTTGGACATTAAATATTTTAAATATTTTTGGACGTTTAACACACAACGTCATCCAGTTTCAAACTAAGCAGAGCTTGTGCTATGACAACTAGACTAACTGATAGAATATTTTTATACTTTTTTTTTGTAAAAACATACATATTATACATAGAAAACACCCAAACTTCGAAACAAATATTTGTAGATAATACAAACATTTGATCCGATAGGGGAATCGAAATCGAGACCTCAAGCATAGCAGTCGTATTCACTTTCGCTACGCCACCGAGGCAGTCACATACATCTGAAAGATCTGTTTTTTTGTGGTCGTTGTTAATTGTACCACACCTAATTTATAAGCTCTGTCCAAATTTATCTGGTCATAACAGTCAGATCAAACCAGACTTGTAGAAGGAACGGGTGTCATGTCCCTCCGGCACAAAGGGAGGATCCCCCGACCAGGCGAGTGGATCATGCCTGGCGGGCCGCGACCCAACGGCTAACGTTGGGATGTTGTACATATACTAATCGCCGCGAGGATTTCTAGATCACCACTCAGGATTAGTAGTTGCTCCGTAGTCCTTTGTGCTCGTAGCTCGTAGTGCATCTGGCAGGGTAGAGTCACTTTGGCAGGCGTTCGTACCTCGATGTGTCTTCGCTAGATGGCGCTGTAGTATGATTTTCGTTTGCGCTGTATGTGAAAGTCACCACAGACTAATGGGGACCAGAAAGATAAGACATTTGAATAAAACTACATCTGCTCCTTAATTTATAAATGGATGGTATCTAAGATGCAAAAAACGTTATTACATTATAACAAGCATGATTTGGCTGTGAAAGGTAGCTTAAGACACACAATTCATATAATAAAACAGATTATGCACCTTCGAATCATATTTCCAGCAATATTATACCTGCATACAAGCACTGTGTGCATGACACGTCAGCCCCGACTGCTACAGTCCATCAGGAGTCGATATTGTTCAGTCAAATATATTGTGTTTACATTGGAACTGCGTTAGAATAAATTGCGACAGGTCAACTAGTAATTTAGTCAGGGTTTTTAAGTTAAGTTTTAAGTTTAGTTTTTAAATTATGAACATGTGAAACTATTTTGAATATAAATCACTGCATATGAAAAAACATATACGAATGTCGATAGTACGTTATAATTATGATATATTTCTTCACTAAGATAACACAAAATTGAATAATACAACAAAAAGTGGCGTGGGTAAATACCAGATTAATTACATTTAAACGCTTTCTGAAGATTTAATTATTGTATATTTTAAATAACCCCAATTAAATACAATTTGACTCGATGGATGTAGTCAATTACTATCGAACCTGCAATCAATGTGTAAATTGGATAAAATATGGACGTGTTCTTCAGGCAAAAATATGTCAAACTCGAGCATCAAAGAGTCACCCAAATATTAACTGTGTAAATTGTGACCTAGCTTCTTTATCTTCGTCAATTGCCTTCCGTGGTCGAGCACACTTTAAGTAAGTGATAGGCAAAGTTTCACATGCAAACATTTGGTTGGTAGTAGAGCCACGCTGATTTCAGCACGAACGGGCCGGCTCGACCGGGGCAGTACTACCCTCCCACAGAAGACCAATCTAAAGCGCCAGCATCCGTGTTGTCGTATTTCGTTGGTGAGTGTGAGACCGGAGGCCCATCGATGCAGGGATGACAGTTGTGCTAAATGTGTGCAATACAATGCTACGATGACGGTCATGCCTTTTACGTCCCCAAGCAGGGTGTGAAAAAGCATCTCACTAGGCCGCCACGGTGTAGGTCACTGTACTGCATTGTCTGCATTTGCAAAGAGTATGGTGACCACAACTCTTGGATTCTACTCATGCTTTCCATCTGGCAGAGTAGAGTCACTTTGGCAAGCTCTTAATATAGAAAAAAAAAACGAAAAAAAAAAATAAGAAGTTAGTTAAGGATAGTATCTCGCTTTACCATAGCGTCATACGGGTAGTGCTTAAATACTCGTCTTGCCTATTGATATAAACTAAGACGGTTGGAATAGAATTTTATGGTAGAGATACAATAGTAGCGTTCGGGCGTTCCGGTCCGGTAGTGTTTCAAACCGCAGATTGAAATGTCTGGGGCTATTGTTTTTATAAATAGATTTGTGCTGATAAAATTAGGTACAAAAATGAAATTGCATTCAATTTTAATCAAACTAAAAAATATACTTATAATATACAGTTTTTCCATCACAAGATAATGTGAACTTATAAATAGACCAACTATATCATACTATGGTTTTATTATCTATTTTTACACACTGATAATTTGTGTTTTATCTGTGTATTATAACACAAATCTAAATTAAATCAAAAATCTAGACAAATTTTACGACTGCACAATTCGGCCGTAATCTTGGCCGGAAAGATAAGACACATTCGGACGTCATATGTTTTTATAACATCCTGTCCACGTGTACACAATTTTGTTGTAACTTTTGTGTTGATCAATCTATATCGATCGACTATCGACATATTACAACTTTATTTAATGAGTAACGAGTATAGTGCAACTCCAGAAACATAAGACAATGTCTGGACAGAGAGCAGATGGAAACATGCACTAACCACAAACAGACATCAAAGTGATCCTTAACTTTGCTCCTTCATAAACTCTTAAGATTTTTTCCTTTTTGAGTAACTTATCTCTCACGATGCCAAGACGTCCGTCTAGCTCTGTTGTTACTGTAGAGTTCAGACTGAGGTTACACCATTCCACATCTTCCCTCACTAGTCGATAAATGATATCACAAAGTCTCCTAAAAATAAGTATTTCCGCTCCTTTCCGCTTACACTGGGTTATACAAGTAGGTATAACCCAGTGTAAGCGGAAAGGAAATTCATATAATTCATTCGACAGTGATGTGGCACTGAAAAGTTGGACTGTTGATAAACATTTGCAACGCATGGTGAGATTTGCCATATATTAACAATATCGGAGTGTGGTTCTAAATTTTCTTTTTTTGTACAAAATTTAATAAAGATAAAACACGTTTAAACTAAAATATTTAAAGCTCTCAATAATATTAAATTTTATATGACAATCAGATTTTGACTATTAAAGTAAATTGCAACAGAAACTATATATAATATAACCTGCAAAATTTTCTTACGTTCCTTCGGTTTATATATTACAGGAAATTATTGTTGGACGGTCCACATTTATCTAATGCCTAACACTTTCTTCTAATCATCTTCAAATCGTTTACGATTGCCTAATCACGGTCTCCACTAGGAAGATCTGAAACAAGTTGTGATTTTATCAATGCACTTATGTAACCTGCTGATGTGTGTTTCCTTTTATTAAAACTAATACATTTGAAGGAAAGATCTGGTTTTTTGAGATCATCGTTAATTGTACCAATCCTAATTTATAAGCTCTGCCCAAATTTATTTGGTCCTAAGAGTCAGATAAAGCTAGACTTGTAAATGGAATGGATGTCATATCCCTCCGACGCAAAGGGAAGATCCTCCGGCCAGGCGAGGTGATAATACCTGGCAGGCCGCGACCCAACGGTTGATGTTGGGATGTTGTACATATGCTATTCGACGCGAGAATTTCTAAATCGCCATTCAGGATTAGTAGTTGCTCCGTAGTTCATTACTCCGTAGCTTGATGCGTATTTGCTAGATGGCGCTGTAGTATGTATTTTCGTTTGTGCTGTATATGAAAGGCACCACAGACTAATGGGGATCAGAAAGATAAGACATTTGAATAAAATTCTGCTCCTTAATTTATAAATGGATGGAATCTAAAATACAAAAGACGTTATTAAAAACATTACTGCAACTATGACTTGGCTGTGAAAGGTAGCTAAAGACACAATCCATCATACGCAACAAACGCCCTCAGCAATTCATAAATTCAAATCATATTTTAGTAAAATTATACTCGCATACGAGCACTGCATGCATGACATGTCGCTGCCGACTGCTACATTCCATCAGAAGTCGATATTGTTCAGTCAAATATATTGTGTTTACAATGACATTACGTTAGAACAAATTGCACCACGTCAACTATTAATTTAGTCAGGGTTTTTAAGTTATTGTAATTATGAACATGTGTAATTATTTTGAATATAAACCACTGCATATCAAAAAAACATTTACGCAAATATCGATACTACGTTCTACTTATCATATATTAATCACTAAGATAACCTAAAACTGAATAATTCAACAAAAAGCGGCGTGGGTAAATATCAGATTAATTACATTTAAACGCTTTCTGAAGATTTAATTATTGTATATTTTAAATAACCCCAATTAAATACAATTTGACTCGATGAATATTGTCAATTACTATCGAACCTGCAATCAATGTGCAAATTGGATAAAATATCGACCTGTTCTTCAGTCAAAAACATGTCAAACTCGAGCATCAAAGAATCACCCAAATGTTAAACTGTGTATATTGTGCCCTAGTTTATTTAATTTAACTTCATCAATTGCCTTCCGTGGTCGACCACACTTTAAGAAAGTGGTAGTCAAAGTTTCACATGCAAGCGAGAAGTTAGTTAAGAATAGTATCTCGGTTTACCATAGCGTCATACGGGTAGTGCTTAAATTCGACTGTCTTGATGGCGTAGCGGTAGTGAATGTGACTGCTATGCTTGAGGTCTCGGGTTCGATTCCCGAGTCGGACCAAACGTTTGTGTGATCTGCAAATGTTTGTTTCGAAGTTTGGGTGTTTTCTATGTACAATATGTATATACGAATAAAAAGTATATAAGTATTCTATCAGTCAGTCTAGTTATCATAGTACAAGCTCTGCTTAGTTTGAAGATAAAATGGCGTTGTGTGTTAAATGTCCGAAATATTTATTTTATTTTATTTTTATTTTATAAAATATTTGTTTTGCCTATCGATATAAACTAACGTGGTTCGTATTCCAATTTTATGGTAGAGATACAATTGTAGTGTTGGGGCATTCCGAACCGCTCGTTGTTCAAACTGCAGACTGAAATGTCTAGGGCTTTTATTTTTGTAAATAGATTTTTCCACGATAAAATATTTATGTACAATCGTGTACAAAATTGTAATTGCATTAAACTTTAATCAAAGTTAACATAGACTTGTAATATATAGATATTTTCCATCACAAGCTAATTTGAACTTATAAATAGACCAACTATATCATACTATTGATTTATCATCTATTTTATACACTGACTAGCTTTTGCCAGCGGCTTCGTTCACGTTAAGAAATATTATTATTAATTAGGTTTAACGTTTAAGGCTTTGCTTTTGTTTAGCGTTTGTAAAAAATTAAGGTATATAAAACTTCTTTGTACACAATATTCTTAACTTATCTGTCATTAGGCGCTAAAATATAAAATTGTCCATTAGAGAAGCAATGTTCAAGAATGCAGAATGTTCAAGCAATTCTTAAAGAATCTTTAATTTCAGTTCAATCAGTCGAAAATCTAAGAAGATTTATGCAAACTTTCATCTCCTATTTTATCCCTTGAGGGGTGGAATTTATTAAAATCCTCTCTTAGGGGATGCGTACGTCATAATAGCTTTATGCATGCAAAGTCTCAGCCCGATCGGTTTAAAATTGACAAAATTTCATACAAACTTTTATCCCCTATTTTATTCCCTTGGGGGTAGAATTGATCAAAATTCTCTCTTTGAGGATGCCTTCGCCATAATATCTACCTGCATGCCAAAATTCAGCCACATCGATTTAAAATTGACAAAGTTTCATACAAACTGTTATCCCCTATTTTATTCCCTCGGGGGTAGAATTGGTCAAAATCCTTTCTTAGTGGATGCCTAAGTCATAGTATCTACCTGCATGCCAAATTTCAGTCCGATCCGTCCACTGGTTTGGGCTGTGCGTTGATAGATCACTATGTCAGTCAGTCACCTTTGAGTTATATATATTTAGATGATTTGTGTTTTATCTATGTATTTGTACACAAATGTAGATTAAATCAAATCTAGACGAATTTTACGACTACACAATTCGGCCGGAAAGATAAGGCGCGTTTTGCGGTCGTCATATGTTTTTGTAACATCCTGTCCACGTGTACACAATTTTGTTGTAACTTTAGTGCTGACCATTAATCTATCGATATATCACAATTTTACTTAATAAATAACGAGCAGAGTGCAACTCCAGAAACACAAGACAGAGTCTTGACAGAGAGCAGATGGAAACACACGATAACACAAGCAAACAATGAAGTGATTCTCGACTTTCCTCCTTCATAAACCCATTAGAATTTTTCCTTTTTGAGAAACTTAACACTCACGATGCCAATACGTCCGTCTAGCTCTGTTGTTACTGTAACGTAGAGTTTAGACTGAGGTTACACTATAGCCCATTCCACACCTTCCCTCACTAATCGACAATTGATATCACAGTCTCTTAAATTTAAATATTTCCGCTCATTTCCGCTTATACTGAATAATACCAGATTATACCTACTTAATTCATAAAATTCATTCCATAGTGATGTGGCACTGATAAATTGGACTGTTGATAAACGTTTGCGACGCATGGTGACATTTTACGTTTATTGACATTATCTGGATTTGGTCCTGAATTTCTTTTTTAAGTATAAAATTTTGTTCCCGGCCTTCCAGAGAGTTCATTAACTGGAACAACACTAAACGAGTTCCAGAAGGGACACTGGATGGCAAAGGACTGTAAACCATGCCTATATACAATTAAGGTCGGAAACAGGGCCGAAAAGGTTAAAAATTAAACATTTTGGAAGTAGTTTCTAAACAGATGAGTATCGAATTTTTACTGTAAGATGTCAAAGTTAAAATTTACTTTTATTAATATTCTATTTAAATTTGATTTCAATAAGAAAATACACCAAAATTACGTTTGGTAAATATTTTTGGCAATTATGGTTAAATTATTCCAAGATCGTTGATGTCCAGATACTCTGTTAAATCTACAACAGCGCAGGTTGAAAAATAAAGTGTCCATTTTAAACTGAGTTCACGTAGTTGCCGCTATATTACTCCTATCAGTATAAATACGTAATTTGTATACACACGAAGATACATTTGCACACACTCGAGTATTATGTGGCATGATTGGTTTTAGTTCTGACGCAATACTATCTAGATATGTATATAACATACATCAATATTCACCGGCGTATATGTGTATATATAACCTCATTCTCTTGGCGTAAAGCAGTGAAAGAAGCGATTCTAACACTATTTACTATTAAAACTATATAATTAAAATCAAATAGCCACAAAAACTTTAAATGAACAGATTGAAGAATTATTTGTTTGTGTTTATACACATCTGAAGGTCAGACCTATTTGAAATCTTATCTACTGAGTCATATTTGCTTTTTATAATCGATTCGAGCGACAAAGCTCGTCAGACGCAACTGACGAAGAGCGGTGTGTGAATGTGATTGTCTCAAATAAACTAAACTTATTATACAGACTAGTTGTCAATGAGAGAAACAAAATGGATTCTCTTGCAAACGTATTACAGCCATATAAAGACATCGTAGGTCAGGTGACAACCGTGGTGACCGTGATCCAAATGTTATCGGGGACCTTCCTCTGTTGGGATATTTACAAACAGAAAAGCACTAGAGGAATCAAGATCACACCTCTGCTGGGTGGTTTAGTTTTGTACGTATTCTTTTTTTAAATACCATCTTTTTTATCGCGGTTATTGCCTCGTGTAACCTTGACTTAGTCTTGTTTGGTTAGACTTAGCTAAAATATGAGTGTGATTATAAAGAGGTTATCTCGGGACCGGTATTTAGTTCATTCAGAGAACATGTTGTACTAGAAACAAAATTTGAACGTCGAATACTGTAAGCAGTATGCCCGTTTATATATTTACACAGGCAAGAAATTATAAAAGCATCTTTAACCTCATCCTTATTGCTGAAGAAAATAGTGAGCCCGCTTACTTTAGTTCCGGATAACTACACCTACGCCCGTGGAATAGCACGATACTGCTTACGATCAGGTTCTGACAGCATAGGACCTTCTGAATAACACTAATAACCGAGCTAAATAGAGTTTTGATTCTCGGCATTCTTAATCTGTAACGATACGAATGCCACACCAAAAGATTAACACAAAATGGTTTCTTTCAGGAATATCGTGAGTGTGAAATACGGCTATATTATCCATGACGGTCCAGTTATCCAAGTCAGCTATCTGGGTAGCTTTCTCCACCTCATCTACTCTCTATTTTATTTAAATTATACGACTGAAAAGACAAAAGTATGGATGCAGTTTTGTTTGTCGAGCATATTCTCGGTAGTTCTCATAGGATATGCTGAAATCGAGGATCCTGATCTTGTAGAAGATAGATTTGGATGGATTCTCACCGTGATTTTCCTAGGAGTAATTGCGTCACCACTTTCAGAATTGGTGAGTATTTTTTTATTTAAATTTTTACTTTCGTAGTTTTCACATGTTTTTTTTTCGGTGCGGCAATCTGCAGTGGCACCTCCGGTGGTTATGTCGCAATCGAACCGGAGAAACTAACTGGAGAACTAGGTGCACCTCAGTAAAGAAATCCCTGGAACCTAATTATCACACCTGAGATACCATAATTTATCTATACACAAGACCAATTCATATGACAATACCAAGCATATCTGAGATAGGTTAATTCCCTTTCTCTACCATGTGACCATTTAGGATATTATATTTCTTCTTTCAAATTTTCCGCTACAGCTATCAAGCTTAAGAAGATCTTCCAGTCACTATTTCAAAGGTGACAGGTGATGATGACACGAAAAGTTTTGTATTACAGAAAACAGTGATCAAGAACAAGTCTACAGAGGGGATGCCATTCCCCATCATCTTGGCCGGTGCATTGGTGTCCTTCGCCTGGTTGGTGTACGGATTTATTCTCAGAAATGACCTCATTGTCGTAAGTGTTATTATTTGTTACATGAGAAAGGACACCTGTGGCCTGTTAAAGTGTCAAGAACTTTCGGTCAGTTGTTACCATTGCCTTTGTTATTAGTGAGGGTACAATGGGAAATATTATTCCGACTATCGCCAGTGGGATCGTAAAACATAATTTTGTAATTGTAGTATATGAGTTTTGTATTTGTCCTCTGTGGCAATAAAGCCAGTGGTAACAATGTGTTGCTCAAATGATGCGCTTACTAACAAATGTACGAGAGTGGTTCAATAAGTAGCCGTGTTTGACGACAGAGGGCGTTCTAGAGAGAAGTTGGTGCTATAATTGTGTGCTGTATACACCTCTAAGTGTGCATACTTTTTTAAGGTTATATTTGAATTTAGAAAAGATCATATTTAAGAGAAAAGTGTTAAACGTTATCAATGAGTATAGACAACATTTTTAAATTTGATATATCCATAGTCAAAACTAATAATTGAGCTATTTAATTTAATTTTGTTAATATATGACCAACATTATTTTTATTTAGTAAGACATTGCAATTTACTATATTTTAGTACTTTATCTAAAAATCTTCGGTAACCTCCATTTAATCGACGAAGAAAAACTAAAGAATTACTTTACACTAGAGTTTTTGTGAGACCGTGGCCGTATTAGAGTTTAGTGTGAGTTGCCTCGTTAGTCTTGCAGCTAGCGTATACGACTGCGGATCAAGAGGCCTTAGGTTCGATTCCTGGTTCCGGTCAAAAAGTGTTTTTAGGTATTTCTTACAAGAAATCCTTACTAACAACCTAGAGTTTGAAAGTAGGTCATCATGCTCGTGCAGCCCGGTCCCGGTTGCACATTTAGAGCTCTACCTCGATTAAACTACTTGTTTTTAAAAAGTAACGGTTTGGTTTTTGTTTCAGCTTCAAAACATTGTGGCGGTGTTGTTATCTTCGGTGCAATTGTTGCTGTTTGTCATCTATCCTTCCAAACCCAAAGGCAAAGCGAAGAAAATCAACTAAATACAATTGTGTGTGTCTGTGTGCTACGCAATGTGTCGAGTGTGTTCACCCTATTATGTGTACTGAATGCCTGGAGGTCCAATTTCGACTTAGGGTCAGGTGGGATATACATGGTTCAAAGACTCAATCTTTTGATTTTTAAAGACTCTAAAATTATTTTTTACTGTCCCTAAGCTATAAAGTAATTTGATGTGTTTGTAAATAATTATGTGATAAAGATATCTTTTAGTATTAAATAAGTGTCTTATTATTTTCCTTCAAAAGGGTAATTATGAGACATAAGCTTTAAAAAATAATACTGCTTGTATTTTCTATATCTTTAAATATTAATCGAATCGGTGCGAGGCAACGAAAAGTGCACTCATTTCGTATAATTCGATTTCGCGCCAAAATTTAAAGCGATTCATGAAATGTTATGTAAAATATATTATTAAAGCAATATAAATTTACTTTCTATTTATATTTGCAATGAACTTATTTTATATTGGAATACGGTTCCATTTGATGTTTATTTAAATGAAATATTATGCTATCTTATTTTTACCTACAGTTTTCGAAATCTTATTCTTACCCCACCTGACCCTACATACGTATTGACCTTAACCTTGAATGTTTAAATGAAAAAAAAAACTTTAAAAATAAAAGGTTTCTCTTCTACTGGAGAATATAACTTGATGTAAATGATTATAAAATTAAGTGTTTCATATCAAAGTCACCAACGGGCGATATTTACCGACAAAAAGGCATAAAATAATTCATTTTCGCCCGTATTCTGTACTCGTACATACGGGTATATGTCGTTCACTCACTACTCTTTAAGTATGGATTTAAAAATAATTTTACAAATAGATAATTCTATATTGAACCGACTAAAGGAATGAATCTCGATCATCATCTTTTAAATATATGTACAAATTGTACAAGTATAAACTGAACATGTAATGTGTAAATCTATATTGAACTGTAACCACACTAAAGGACATAATTGATTGTAATGTGACGTCTATATTTCGTTGATGTCCAACTATTTTTACTCTACAAGGGTCTTTTCGTAAATAATGATGCGTCCTATAGCGTCGGTTACAATAAACCATCGTCATTATCACTATTTCAACATTGGAGGTCACGATTGCCACTGTGGGCACAAAACACTTCCAAGATCGTACTTTAAATAGTAGACGTCCTAGCTACTCTGTTTAATCACGCTTTTTTAAGGGTTAATTAATGTTAAGTACATTATAATTCATAAATATCGCAACCATTCTAGTCATAGGAAGTCGGTTTTCAAATATATGTCTGTGTTAAATACCTGAATTTACTCTCACTTTGGAGCTTTCATACAACAGCTTTCTGCAAACTTGACTACATATTTTTCGAGCTTTAGTTCAAGATTTGTGTATATTATGTACACCAAACGTTAAAATAATTATTTCCATCTCTTCCACAGCCTCTCGCAGGGAGTGGTCTTACGTCGGCTTGTTCAAACGTATCCTGCCACTTCGATCAAGTCTTTGGTCCGTGTCGTGGGGAGGTCACCCGACTCTTTGTCTTCCAATCCGTCATCGGTATTTCCAGCCACCATCGTCAAGTTTAGGAGTGATAAAGATCTGACAAATAACATCATGAAGCGTCACTTGCTTGTGTGAACTTAGAAAAATGCTCCAGTTAATTGCATTCCATTCCAAAGGTAAAGATTCTGTGTTGCACTCGGAACTGTGGCAAGAATATTAATCTTGAGAATGTTTACGAGAAATCTAATCTATTTGGATAAGAAATCTGTTCGGATGTATGAAATTTAGTTTCAGCTGACTCGTCTGCCTATATGCTTGAATACTATTGATCCGTTTGACATAAAATGTGATTGATGAATTGTAGCCAGTAACAGAGTACTAGCGGATTGTCGTATCACTCCATTCGACCCGACCTATTTGTGGCGTATCACGTCTCTCGGACGAAAATTACTAAATATAGTAAGTAATATCTAGATGATATACATAAATACATAAAATCACGACTGTTTCCCTGAGGGGTAGACCGAGGCATATTAAACGCCCACTTTTCTGCAGTGTTTTGGTCCCACGTAATAAGTGGCAAGCCTATTACCGTATAAATAATAATATAACCATAATAAAACCAAATTTCGAAAATAATAAGGGAGCAGTTTCAGCTTTAATTTGTCTTTGTTTTGAGTTCAACATCTGGAAACTCAATGGAAGTTAACGATAATGACTGAGCTTGGATACTTATACGGGTATTAAAAAAAATGTGAGCTTAGAACGTACGACAATAAGGCAATTTATGATTTATGTTATAATTAAACTATTAATGTGATAATTTGATATGACTAGCCTAGCTGACGTTGTAATATTTGCTGAGAATCCTATTCCCCATACATATTATTTATTTTATCAAACATCTGCTTAGAGTTAAGTTTGTGTTTAGCAACACGTATAATTTTACCCCACTTTTGCAAAATTTTTTCCTGTTGATCGTAGCGCAATATATGTATTATAGTCTATACGCAATATATAATCCTTCATCAATAAATAGGTTATGCTACTTGAAAAGAACTTTTCGCAAAAAATTAACACGTTCAACCAAACAAACTCTTTAGATTTTTAATATTAGTGTAGATTTAAGACCTTAACATGAGATTGAGTGTAATGAGGCCATTGGTACGTCTTTATTGTATTATCTTAATTAATAGATGTTTGCTTTTCACGGATGTACTAATTAAAGCCGATTAAATCTCAGTAAAAGTTGGACTCCTCATCCTAAGTTGAGAACTCCACAGAGGTTGAATCATCCGTTTGTAACGGTTATTTTTTAATCTGAAAACATTTATTTATGTGTTGGTAACACTAAGTGACAGTATGTCAACAATGTTTACTTTTAGATACATATTTACAAAATAATATTTATGTAACACAATGTAATTAAAATTACACAATATTTACTTTAAGATGCGACTGATTATATTTAATTGTTCTATTGTATAGATTCTATCATTCGGTAGATTTATTTATTATCTACTTTAATCATGAATATGATTATTTATGTTTAAAAAAATACACGTAGACCGTAACGATTTCTGGCTAATTATGTTTTCTGATTTCTCCAAAAGACCAACGTTTTATTCTATGAGCTGAATCTGGAAATTATTGGTGGTGCTGCCTTTATTTTCATGTATTATGAGATTTCTTGTACTTGTACACTATCTACTTGTGATTAGTAACTCAAAAGTGGCTATATAACAAACTATATGCACTTAACCACCACACGGAATAAATGCCGCAAATAACGAACGTAAGAAACTATAATTCCATACAAACGCAAGTATAATTTTCTCCAGTAATGTAATGTTTGACCCGTTGGTCTAGAGGTTTGAGATGCTGACTGCTAAGCCAGAGGTGGGTTCGATTCTCACATAGGGCAATTCTGTGATGACTCCGATTATTTATTTCGTGACCTTTGAGTAATTAACCATAACACGTATAGTACACGCTCTGCTTCATTAAGGATAAGACGGCAGTGTGCAAAAGTACTCATTTAAAACTTTAGATACTTTAAATAAAACTGTATTAATTTAAGTTGATCATTTCATAACGATCATGTATTTAAGAATTGTAATTAAATTAATAATGACAGACTTGTAGAACTTTTACTGTTACATGCCTCATTGCGAGCGAATGAGGTTACCCAGCCGGGGCCCCTTCCCTCAGCGGTTCTAGAGAGGGGGAACTCTAAGACAGCGCCTACGCAGTTGTACCTCTGAGTTGTGGGTCTCTATAGGTGTCTGTTTGCCTCCAAATACTATAAGAAAGAGAAAGTGCTATTTTGTACGCCATGTTGATTTGTGATATAGAACTAACACATTGAATGTAATATGAAAGTCGGACAAGCCCATTCACCAAAATCCTAATTACGTTACACCAACTGTGTAATTAAACATTACGTAAATTATCTTTTTTTAAAATAATATCTTATCTGTGAACATTGTAATATATTTACTATTTTACAATCACATGACAGCCAGTGCTCAGATTTATCGTAACAATACGCCTGTATATTATGTGCGTGGCCTTAGATTTAGTTACTATTTTCTTTATGAATTCAGAATCAAAATGGATGCCGCAGCGAATATATTACAACCGTACAAGGAAATCGTCGGCCGTGTGACTACAATATTGACTATAGTTCGCCTGTTGTCTGGTTCTTTCATCTGTTGGGACATTTACAAACAAGGAAGTACAAGAGGCATTGGAATTATGCCTTTCCTCCTTGGTTTCGCAGTGTATGTATTCCTTTTTAATCCTTTTGGTTATATGTCACGATTAGCTTTGCCCGCGCTGATAGTATGAGGAAAATTTTAAAAATTTGAGACGCCAAGGACGTTGCACGGCTCGGCTTGGTGTCGTCAATCCGGTTCACAAAAAATATCGAAGCGTTATGAGGACAAAACAATTTAGTAACACAACAGATACCACATTGGTGTTGCCAGCGTATAAAGTTAACCGCTTAAACAAGACTGGCTGTAAATACTTTTAAAAGTGACCAAAAATTTCTTATTTTTTCAGAAACTTTCTTAATTTAGAATACGGTTCTATAATTCAGGATCACCCAATTATCCTTGTCAGCATGGTGGGTGCAGTTCTCAATGGCATCTATTGCTTTTTTTACTTCTATTACAACCAGAGGAAGGTGAAAGTCTGTGCGCAGCTTGGTATGATGGGTTCTGTTACAGCTGCTCTCATAGGATATGCGCGAATAGAAGATTCTAGTTTAGTACAAAAAAGATTTGGACTGTTTGTCACTATGTTCTTTTTAACACTGATTGCGTCACCGCTTCTACAATTAGTAAGTGATTTTTATTTTCTAAACTACTACTAACAGTGGGTCTTATTTCATGGACACCTCTCGTCGACGAATCTTGAACAAAATTCAATTTGATCAGCGATATTAAAGAGAATGAAAAGGTACTTCTGAAATTATCCTCCAGATTAATAACAGATTGATGAACACCCGATGGGTCTAAACCTTTAGTTCTGTTTTAATTCTATCATCCCATAAAAAAAATCAATCACCTTTGGTTACAAAAATATTTGAGTGGATCGCGCTCAAAGTACGTCTAAAATTCTAACGCGCCAGACATGCCTTCATTGCGTTTCTACTTCATTCTCTGTGCTATGGAGCAGACTGTAAGACCAGTTATTACTTTAATATACTAAATAAAACTTATATTCACAAGATTTCTAGTACGAATCCATCCTCGCAACATCACTCATTGTGGATTTTAATCCCAACGTAAAAAGTAAGCATAGTGATGTAGATATTTTCATGAATGCGTATTGAAGTGAAACTTCTTTATCGGGGTTGGAAAAAAATTTAGTGTAACATTTTTTCGTTACGCGTCACATTTTTTCGTTACGCGCCATCTTTTTCTTATCCCTACCACGCGTGATTCGAAGTATACTTTCTACAGCGGAGTAGGGATTGGTAAATGTCTCCAATGTATTTTGCGGCCCGTTTTGAGTAGTTACATTTTTGAAATCCAGGTGGCGATTGCATCGACTTCGGACGGGTTTAAATTATTTTTTTGAAAAATAACGTCATAAAGAAGTTTCACTTCTTACGAGTGTACGCTTGTACACGCACACATTTTTTTTTTCATACACTGAGCCCTCTATAAAACTTTTAAATATTTTAAATTTTTGCAGAAAAATGTCATTAGGAATCAGACCACAGAAGGTTTGCCCTTCCCTTTCATACTATCAGGTGCAACCATAACTTTTACGTGGTTGGTGTACGGTATTATACTTAGAAATGAGGTTATAATCGTGAGTATTACTAATTTTATATTCTAGCAACATATACATACGCATATATACGAATAGGCATTATTGTTTAACCAATTCTGGCAACATAATTATGTAAAATAATGTGGTAATTGTCTATGAACTTAACTTTATTGGTTTAAAATTTTCACCGTCAAATAACTAATGCGAATAAGCTGGCAACTGTAAAAGGTTTTACCAAGTCTTTCTAAACTAGCGAACGCAAATACAAATTTCAAAATAGCTCTGGTAGTACTTACTTCACACACACATCACCCACAAGTCGCACAACAAATGTTGTAATTACTATCTTGTGTTCTATCCAAAGTTTAGTTAAGGTAAATAAAAAAAAATGCACCATAGTGTTAACTGTGCAACTATTTGCATAAGTTTAAGACAATAAAATTAAAAAAATTAGGACCTGTCAAACGCTGTTCGCGCCAAAATGATTTAAACTTTGCTTAAATTTAATTTACCAATTGGGGCCCATCGGTTAGAAACAAACAGCTCAACCGGCGAGATACCACATAGGAGTCAATCAAAGGACACTAACACACCTCTGAAACCGAGTTGCAGGTGCCATTTTACATCAACCCATCAGTTCGTGTCTTCCCCTGTACAACAAAAAGAATCCTGTGACTCATTATTGATGAACTGTTTTTGTTTCAGATTCAAAACACAATAGCATTTTTATTATCTGTGCTTCAGTTGTCGTTATTCGCCATATATCCTTCAAAACCGAAATCTAGAAGAAAACATAGAAATAGCGTATGGAAGAAAACAAACTAAATAAAATATTTTAATTTCTTCTTGCGTTTCTTTAACAAAACATACGTCACGTTATCCACAATGTGTCTTGAAGAAGTCAACAAGATGTGTATTAAACACTTAAAAACCATAAGTTTTAATTTAGTGTGGAATCACACTTCAGACTCTCACGTTGCAGATGTCATTGGACTCAATCTTTTCTTCAGTTACGACATCATCAGTTGCGCTGTATGTTCTTTTAATCCCAATAACATAAAAAAAATCTATGTCTATCTTGTATCATCCGGAACTCCATAAAATACCTAAGCTATGTATATGATTGCTAAAACGTATAGGTAATATATGAAATATTATTTGTTTTCTATTTTGCCTAGAAATTCTATACAATATCCAATGCGCTGCTATTCAAGAAAAATAGAGCGGATATGCCACTTTCGCTAGTTAATGGTCACTGTTCTAACCAACCTCCATGATTGTTAATAACAACTTTATTAACAATCATGGAGGATTTTAGGCAAACAGAACATATTTTTATTTTTTCATCAACATCAACAGCATTTTACAGTCCTCTGCTGGACATAGGCCTCTCCTTAGCAAGAAGGTTTTGGCCTACTATACCACGCTGGCCAGACGGGTTGGAATAGGGTTTGTTTCAAGTTTTCCTTCTCTTTGTAATGATGTTGTCTTGTATACTTGGTCCCTTAGTCGCCTCTTATGACACCCATGAGATGAATAGGGGTAGTAACACTATGTGTTCTTAATTCGTCATCACACGGACATTATATATTATTTTATTTTTTAATATTGATAAATACAGACCAAAATCTATTTTTTACACATCACCGATAGACTAATAGGCACTATATACATTCCCTTTTTTTTTTTGTTTTTTTTTTTTTTTATTTTTTTTTTTTAACGAATGGAAACCCTCTCGGGCCGTCACCCCACCGGGGTTTACGGCGGGGTGGTGTGTCGGAATCGGACCGACTAAAACCACACGGTGTGCCACTCTGCGCCTGAGATAGGAGGGATCCGGGAACCGCTGCTATTACGACATCCAGATCCCTCCTAGCGCCTGCCCGCTACCTCGGGCACCATCTGCGGATAAACTCTCTATATAGGCGACGTACGGCACACGCGGACGTCGCCTTCTCGCGGCTGGCCATTGTAGCGGATGGAGGGGAAAACCCGTCCCGTCCACCCGCGGCCACACTCAAGGCGGCATGAGGTGCTGGTATGCGCGCCTCCGCCGCCCGGCTCGCCGGCGGCGAATTGGGTCCGAGTGGATATTGTCCTCCCGGGCCTTCTCCGCCGCCTCCTTCCGCGAAATTACGTCTTCGCAGAAGGTTGCGACCGCGGTAAAACAACTGTCGCTACCGACCATGGAGCGTATTACGGCCGGTAGCGAGAGATCTCCTCCAATAACTGCAGTGAGGACCCCACGCTGCGCCGCCCAGGCGGAACAAACCACCAGCGTGTGCTGAGCCGAGTCCTCACTGCAGTCGCAGTGGTGACAGGCGGGACTCAATTCGCTCCTGGCAACCGAGTGCAGATACTTCCCGAAGCAACCGTGCCCGGAAAGGATCTGCGTCAGTCGGAAGGAAAGGGTCCCGTGCTGCCGCCCTGCCCACTCGGCGATGACCGGCTGTAGAGTCTCCACGGCGGCAAAGCCAGCACGTGGAGCCTCCAGCCGGGACGACCAACGAGCCATCGTGGCTCGCGAGCGGCCTCTCGCCACTCGCGTATCTCTTAGGGCGGGGGCCGAATGCCGCTACCCACCCGAAAGTCTGCCGTTCGCCGATAAACTTCAGCGAGCACTTCCGCCTCCAAATCCCACGGGGGAGTTCCGGCCAACGCGCACGCCGCCTCCGTCGATACGGTGCGGTAACCGCGTATGGCTCTAACCGCCAATATCCTCTGAGGGACCTCTATATACAATCCCTAGGGCAACATCATCATAATACAATTGTAGTATGTTGATATTGTACTCTTAGCCTATTTCGGGTAGTCTCAACGGAGACCAGCTAACTACAGAGGAAATATGATAGTGCACAAATGTGGGCACTCTCGGTGCCCTCACTCCCATAATTCGATTTACATCTTATCCGACACGACTGGGGAGAGTTTTTTTATTTTTTTATTTTAATAGCCTACCAAAGTGACTCTACTCTGCTTGATGAAAAACATTAATAAAATCCAAAAGTTGTAGTCACCATACTGCGAATGCTGACAATGCAGTATGGTGACCCATATTATGGCGGCCTATTACGATTTGTTATCCTCACTTGGGGACGTAAAAGACATGACAGTCATCGTAGCATTGTATTGCACACGTTTAGCACAACTGTCACCCCTACATCAATGGGCCTCCGGTCTCACACTCACCAACGAAACACGACAGCACGGATGCTGGCGTTTTAAGTTCATCTTCTGTGGGAGGGTAGTACTGCCCCGGACGAGCCGGCACGTTCATGCTGAAATCAGCGTGGCTCTACTACCTGGTAAAAGGTTCAGGCGCAGGACTGATGGTTTTACGTGCTCTCCGAGGTACAGGGGGTAAAATCCCAACTTCTAAACTGCGGTTTACAGGTAATTATTTCTATAATCAGAAAAACTCAATAATACTTTTTTGACTCGATCCGGCAATCGAACCCGAGACCTGTTGATCGGCAGCCGCGTACGCTAACCGCTAGACCGAAGAAGTAATTGTATTAATTACCTAGATATAGTATGTAATGGACTCATAATATTTCACAAATTGCTTGGACGGCCCAGGTATTGTATACATCGTCTAGCTATTATGTAGAATATCTGAATTATATTATGACATATATATTTATTATATATATCACTATCAAGTAAGCTGAAGTACTTTTAGTTTGTTTGTTAGTTGTTTTAAAAGTGCTTATTTCTTGGAAACATACATATAGTCGAACGCCAACATTTCTTCTTGTATTAATGGACAACGATCTGACCATTAAATATCACACTTAGTTATTAAGGGGCGAAGTAGTACCAGGAACTGTACATAAATTACCGGCAGTAACAGTTGCCAGCGAAGAAATTATGGGCAACGGATTGTATCATTGCAAAACTGCGTTTAAAAATAATTGGTTTTGTTTTCTGGTAATTTACTCTCGGTAAGATGCAATTACAAATATTATTTATAAACGGAAAACGTACAAATAATGCATCATACCTCAGAATCTAAGTGTTGGTACATGTACAATGATATGTTGTGAGCATCTGTTTGCTGTATACTGTCCGTATGGTGACCGATTAAGAATACGTAGTGTTGTGTATCGCTATTCATCCCGTGGGCGTCGCAAGAAGCGTCTAAGGGTTCAAACTGTTAAAGTAAATATCATTACGAAGAGAAGAAAAACTTGAAACAAACCCTATTTCAACCCGTCTGGCCAGCGTGGTATTGAAGGCCAAAACCTTCTTTCTAAGGAAAGACCTATGTCCAGCGGTGGACGGTTAAAGACTGTGTTTTATTATATTTATTTGTACTTTATGCACATAAAAAGTGACAAAGGCGGACTCAATGTCGTAGGCATTTTCTACCAGTCGACCTTAGGTTGATGCAGAGCCAAAACGAGGCGCAGAAACTAGGAAATGATTTTATCAAAAATTATAATAATAATAATTAGGTTTTTACATACACACACATAATACATTACATAATGTACAAATTCTAGAAAGAGATCGTATAAGATTAAGGTGGATAAAATAATAACAATAGATATAATAATAACTTTGCCGAGTTTTTGCCATCGTGTCTCGGGAGGGAGCGTGTTCCATAAAAGTACTGATTGCACCAAGAATGTTGAGTGTAGACAATCAGAGCGGTAAGTAGGGCATTGAGAAAGCAAATTATTAAAAGACCTAACCTATTTAGTGTGGTTTGCACCTAAATACTCAAATAATATTTCGGACACTTGACGCACAACCTCATCTAGTTTCAAACTAAGCAGAGCGTGTACTATGATAACTAGACTGAGTGATAAAACACTTATATAACTTTTTTTTTGTAAATATACACATATTGTACATAGAAAACACCCAAACTCTAAAACAAATATTTGCTGATCACACAAACATTTGGTCCAACCTGGAAATCGAACCCGAGACTTCAAGCACAGTAGTCGCTTTCGCTACAATACAATTCAAACACAATTGTAAACAAAAATGTCATTTTAGTCTACTAAGTAAATTATTTGTACCGAACGACAATTTCCTGTACAATCATTTTAACAGTTATCTATTATTTAAATTACATAATCTGTGAACTAAGAATAATTGTGCACATAAACCTTAATGTATAAATAAATATGAATTCAAAAAATCTCGCTTCCTTCAGTAAGCTGTAGGAAGGTGGACATCATGATATTGTTATCTGTATTGTTCGTTATTTGTTCTACTCTATGTTTAACTGTCGAAGTAAATTGTTTATTGTGTGTGACATCCTATCTTTTGTTTTTCTACGATCTGTGCAACTGATTTCATGAAGTATGAGAGAAATATGTGTACGAGCGCGAACAGTACTAGAATAGGTCGATATCTGACATCTGTCTTGACAAAAGTGTCCCAGAGGTGTCTTTTTATTATGCCGGGGTCACCTTATAATAGATCTCTATGCAGAATTAAGTTTCTTTAGCAAGTGCAATTCGCTGTCAATTCTTATACATATTTGGTATATTTGGGATGTTTATGTTCTAATAGAAAGATCATTTTGATAATTTGCAATCTACAAAAGTTTTGTCATCAAAATGAGGTACAATTAACGTAACAAACATATTAACGTAACGTAACAGACTATGTTCGTTAGATGGCGCTGTATTATATTTTATTGTAATTGAATGTCGTCTCAATGAAAATGCTAGCACAGCGACAATAGTTTCGTATAAGTTACAACTTGATCGTTCGCAGTATAGTTGACCCTGATTAGTAAATACCCCAGGCGAAGTCTCTTTCTGAACTAACAGTCCTTTGTTCCTTTGTCATAAAAGACTACTCCCGCACTAGGAATGTATCCTGTGTGACAAGGGACTCGAAAAACAAATATAAAACGGACACAAACAAAACCAAGATTCCAATCAATAATTTTTAGATCACACGAAACCACTATGTTACCCGTGCAGTCATCAACAGTCTTTAACAGTCCACTGTTGGCCTCTCCTTAACAAGGAAGTTTTGGTCTACTACGAGGGCGGTCCGACAAGTACGTAGCCTAACCGCCGAATGGTGCCACTATCACAAGAAATATTTACAATATAGTAGAACATTCTCGTAGTCGGCTACTGTCCAAATTTCAGTCGAATTGGACTTGTATTTTTTTTTTGACTGCGTGTGGAGGAGTACGTGTCCGCGGATTTAAAAAAAAATAAAAAGTACAATATAGGTCGGTGATCCGATTCTTGTTTTTGGAAGGTAAATTATGCAACGAAACCAAGAAGATGCTATGTACAATGACTCTTCTCCTTCGTTGGCGACCGTCAAAAATTGGTTCAACGAGTTTTAATGTGGTTGCACGTCGGTTTTTAATAAGCCACTCCCAGGTGCACCGAAAACGGCTACCACGAGGGTAATGTGACAAAAATCCACAATCTCGTATTGGCAAACCATCGATTAAAGGTGCGCGAGATTGCTGAGACAGTAGGCATCTCAAAAGACCGCGTGGGTCACATCGTGCATGAAATTTTATGCATTCACTGGTGCACACCGGAAACCAAGGAACAGTCGAAACAATTGACTTCACTCGGCGAACGTGCTCCGAAGAAAGTCGAAGGCCACAGGGCTTTACTATGACGAATTATTGCGCTGATTCGACGCCAAATTGCAGAAAAACGGCCTCGTTCGGTAAAGAAAAAAGTTCTCTTCCACCATGATAAGGCACCTCTGACTCACACCTCTACCGTCGCCACAACCAAATTAGTCGAATTGGGCTATGAACTGCTGCCCAATCCACCGTATTCTTCTGATTTGGCCCCCTGCGATTCCTTTTTATTTCCAAAATTGAAAAAGTCACTCGTCGGGCCGAAATTCGAGTTGAATGAGGAGATCATCGCCACCACAGAAGCCTACTTTGCGGACCTCGAGAAAACATATTTTTCAGACCGGTTAAAAAAGTTGGAACATCGCTGGGTCAAGTGTATCGAGCTAAAAGTGACTGTTGAGAAATAAATCGCCACTTTTCCAAAATATTCTTTTTTCTTTTATAGGCTAAGTGCTTAAGGAACCATCCTCGCATACCACACTGTCCTGACAGGTTGATATAGGATTTGTTTTAAGTTTTTCTAATCTGCACTGATATTGTCCTGCGTAATTTGCTCCCATAATTGTCTCTTATGACACCCACGGGATGAATAGGAATGGTAACAAGCGGAGGGTAGTCTCCAGCACAGTCAAGTACAGTTACTTATTTTTCAGTGTATGTTTGTGACGTTTGAACGCGCCAATATTACATACCTTGATGAAGATTACGTATTCAACAGTAGAGTGTTTGTCAGACGATACAGCAGGAAATCTCCATATTGTTTGCACATTATTGCAAACACAAGACATGAATGGAATAACAATGTAACGGTAAGAACTTTTTTTTTTTATTGTCGGGGTGGTAAATCCCTTCAGACTTTCGGCTCCTCGGGGACGCCAGAGCCAGGAGTATGTGGTGATTCCACTAAAAATCACCCCGGCGGCCGGTCTCAGGCGTCCTTCTCTGAAGGGGACCCAGATCATATTATTTCAGGTTCCTTCCAGAATCAACGCCGCGCCTAGTCAGACCCTATCCTGGGGAGACCACAAAGACTTCCCCACCTATCTGTGTAGTTGTCATAATTTGTTGCGACCCGATCGTATTTTCGCGACCAGGCCGCAAAAAATTATCCTATCGCAGCAACTAATCTGCCACCAGAAGTCCCCACTCTCTGGCGGCTCGCAGTTCCATCGATGGCTTATAACGCCGCCGATGTCTTTTTCGCTCGAGATCGGCCCTCTCCCGATCCTGTTCAGCGGTCTCTTTCTGGAGCGTAACAGCTTCGCAGAAAGAAACCACTGCAGTCCAGCTTTTCTCACCCGCCAGCATGGCAACAACGATTGCTGACGGGGACAGGTCTCGTCCTATTTCATCGACTAGGACTCCGCATTCAGGTGACCACGCGGGGCAGTCCTCTAGCGTATGCTGGACGGAGTCCCAGTCGGTTGCGCAGTGGTGCCAGTGTACCGTCTCCTCGCATCCGATCTAATTCAGATATTCACCGAATCAACCATGCCCGGTGAGTATCTGCGACAATCGGTAGGTGACGTGACGTCCCTTTCTACCTACCCAAGCTTCGAGCCACATATAGTGGCTGTTCCAGCCACGCCCGCCATTGTGCCAATGCATGTCGGTGAGCGCTCCGCCGCATTTCGAGCACGCCCTGGTCTTCCCCGCTGAATAGCGTGAATACGGTCATAGACCCTCGCGTCCGTATCCGCCAGGATATCAAAAGACGGGAAACGTGCCAAGACTGTGCAGTATCCTAGTACGATCCGAAAGGCCGCTACCCGCTGCGCTCGATTGAGCTTAGCTGGGCAGCGGGAGGAGGTCGATAGGCGCTTGACCCATATTGGCGCTCCGTAGAGGACCATAGATCGTAGCACCGCACAGTAGAGGTGGCGGACTTCTTCTCGCGTGCCTCCTATGCTAGGCAACAGCCTCTGTAGGGAGCCCGTCACCCCCTGAACTCGTGGGCTCATCCATTCGAAATGCTCCTCGAAGCTCCAGCGACTGTCCAGGCTGAGTCTGCGGTACTTGATGTGTCGACCGACCTCGACTTCCGTTCCTTCCACTTTTATAAGCGAGCTGGAAGGAACGGCACCGCCACGTTTCCTGTAGAATCACAGGGCTTCCGTCTTATGAGGTGCAACCCACAGACCCAAATTGCTGATCTTTTGGACGCACAGGTCACCCCTAACTCGGCGAGCTCCAGGACTTTTTGGAATCCATAACCCCTAGCCAGTACTAGAGTAGCAGACGACACTCACTCCAAGGGGCAGACTGGTCCTCAAGACTGCATCATACGCGAGGTTCCACAAAAGGGGTCCTAAGACCGACCCCTGGGAAACCCCACATGTGACCTCCCTTTTAAAGTTCTTCGCTGTCCCTACCTACATAGGATACTGACCTATTGCGAAGATAGGCCCCGATGATGTCCTGAAGGTAGAGGGGCAACTGGTGATATACTAGTGCCTCTCTAATTAATAATGGTAAGAGCCTAGCAAGCATTTGTTTTATAAACTTATCTTGACTCCCTTCCATCATTCGTTTTATTTTAATTTTTTCTTCTCTCTCTGTTTGAGTGTCTGTGTTCAATTGTTGGAGTGATATATTTTCAGATCGATATTATTTTCAATCAGTTTCTACATAACGAATATCGACGTTCGTTTATAGAAATGCATTACAAGTTCTGTGATTTTGTAAGAGATGAACGTTATTTGGGTGGTATGGTGAAAATGTTTGGGCTGACCTGTCCTATGAAACCTGTAAGTACCACGACGAATGAATACTAATGATATATAAGAGCATAACTATCTTCTTGTACACGTAACATTTGTCTTATTACAATGATAAACATTTGGGTAAGGAGGGGTTCAAAGTCACCGAAATAGCAACAGAGAGTAATACTTTGGTTTCTTGGTGTGATCCATAGACGTACCGCGGTCACCAACATTATCTGCAGAATTTTAGAACTTAAGTGCCAGTAGACGGGACACAAAAAGTTTACAGGTGACACCCGCGTACTACATAACGGAATGTGGATTGATCTTCACGGGTCATCGTATCGCCTTATATGTCCGATAGCAGGGGAAACCATTAGATGCAAGCATCACAGATCGGTTCGGGCAGAACTTGAATGAGCCCCATTGATCGTTTACATCTAAACGCATTTATCATACAGTTTTCAATAAACAAACAGCAACTTGCACATTGTATTAAATATTATATTAGTTAGAATAGTTTGTAAAAATTATTCAGAAAACACATATTAAGATAGGCTTATGTAACATATTTGTTTTATTTCTTTAGGCTGTTTAATTTAAAGTAAGTAGTTTGTTTGGTTGTTTGATTGAACTGGCTAACGTCAGTATAATTACTAACCTAATGGTTAGGATTGAAAATTCTTTTATCGTTGTATAGCCTATTTATTGATGAAGGCTCTAGACTACTATCACATCAGACTTGGACCAATAGGAACCGAGAACCAATAAAAATATTGTGAAAACGGGACAAATTTTATTCATTTTCTTAGAGACAAACAAATTTGTCAGGAACGTCGAAACAACGAAGGGTCAACTAGTATTATATAATAGGTAATACGTTTTAAAATAACACATTGATTACTCATTTTGTAATTATTAATCTAATTGCTGTAATATTTTTGAATAGATTCAAAAATTTTTATTTTTTTCTAGGGTTTCATATCGCTTACGAATATGACAGCACCCACCCAGAACTTTCCGAACGTTTTTCCTTTTGAAAAAGGCCGCGTAGATGCCAGCTTCTCTTTAACAGCCACTAAGAAGCTTATATGTAGTTTCTATGTAGAAGCCACTTTTAAGCAATAAAATTTCTTCAAGAGCTATTACTTGTTTTTTATTTAATTAATTTCTCAATAGATAGGAGGACATGCGTGAGGATGTTTCAACGAAGAGGTCTATCGGTTGGTAAAATCAACCCGATATTCCACTCCTTGATTTTGACCGTAGAAGTGTGAATCCGAACAGCATTCTTTCTCCATCCCGCCACATATTTACTCATCTCACCTAACATGGTTTATACTTACACAATAGAATATCTGTAAATGTAAGCCCCTCCTAATATACCAGGCTTTACCCTATACTTTCTATCTCATGCTTTTCTTTCCACCCCATGGTTGCCTGTAAGAGATTGCCAATGGGCGATAAAGCCACCACTTGTACTTCCTTAGCTTTAAATTATATTATTATCATTCTCTTTATTAAAATTATAAACATATTTATTACATATACACAAAAATAAAACAAAAATACATATTTAAAAATATAAAAAATAGTAGACCACCGACATCGGGTACAGAGACCAAGACACCGGTGGTTAGGGCTCCAAAGACAGAAACCTCCTCATTATACGGCACGTGTCAAGGAGGACTGCTTTCTGCATTAGACCCTTGATCCAACCTTCTAACGTGAGCCTCTTAAGGTGGTGATCGAGGCTCTTGGCTATCGATCCGTGAACAGATATGATTATCGGAACAATGATCACCGAATCCACATTCCACATATCGACAATCTTGTGAGACAGATCCAAATACTTCAATGATTTTTCTTTTTTAACTTTCATAAGATTCTCATCACGAGGAACGGTGATATCGACAATCATTGCGCAGTGCTCTAATCGGTCTATCACCACAATATCAGGCTTGTTGCCACAATAGTCCTATCTGTGAATATAGATCGATCCTAATTTAATATAGCACGACCGTTCTCGAAAACTGGGTTCGGTAGATACCTGTAGTATGGCACTTCAAAATTGACAAGTTGGTATTTAAGGGCAAGTTGTTGGTGTATGATCCTGGCTACTTGGTTGTGCCTGTGCAAATACTCACCGTCAGTAAGACGAGAACAACCAGAAATAATATGGCTAATAGATTTCCCAGGATGGTGGCACGCCTGACAAATGTCAACCGTAATATCTTTCAGGATATATTTCCGGTAGTCATTCGTCATGATAGCCTTCGGTTTCTCCGAAGAGATCACCATGCCGTAGCCAAGACGTCGACGCTTTCAAGTCTATATCAGACCCGTGTAGGGGTCGATTAAATCGGTCTTACCCTTCCATACTTCCCTGCAATCAGTAGTACTAAGTACTACAGGTTTGCGCCAATTCTCTTTAGCAAGGGTGAGCGGGGTAAAACCAATATTCCCTGCTACTACTACACTAGTCTGTAGGAAATATTCTCCGAGATTGTATATCTCGCGATTGTGTAGTCTTGATATTATTATTATTACTGTTTTAATAATTACTTCATTTGTTTATTTCATTCTAGTAAGTTGATTCTGTTAGCAATAATATTAAAATAATGTTATTGAAATAAGAGCGGTAGCCCCGAATAGAGTAGTAGGTGTCGCCATGAGTAATGGCGGCTGTCAGTTGGTTTTTGAAAAAGGATCGTGACAGATGTCCGCGCGGCCCGTACATGTTAACCTTTTGGCGTTTAAATTACTTATTTAATAAAAATTTTTTTTTTTGTATAAAATTGTATAACGATAAAATAATGAGACGTTGAACAATACAAGCGTGCCCTTATTTTGAAAGTTCCTGTTACACTGCCCACGATGAATAGCTACAACCAAGAATGCTATAACGCCCTCCCCTTTCTGACACTCTGACATATGTATATATATTCAAAGACAACGCCCGCACTAGGAATAAATCCTGTGTCGCGGGGGTCTTTATAAATATATAAGAAACGGACACAAAGTATACCCAGATTCAGAACAACAATTTGTATATACTAGCTGACCCAGCGAACTCTGTTTAAGCAGATTTTGGATTTTATTAAATTCAATTTTTTTAGGAAATATAAATATAAAAATCAACTATTTTAATGATTCTTTACTGTTCATATGTTTCGGTGCATAGGTTGCACTCTTCAGTTAAACACCTTGTGTTATAAATACGACATTTTTTGTTTTATTATCAGGCACAAGTACAAACAACGCAGATGGTCTTCCGACCAGTGAACATGCCACATATAATTGACCATGTGGAAAACATTGATTTTGCAGATCCAAACCACAAATTTTTAACTATTGGAATTGTGATTTGTTAATAGTTATAGCGAATGCAAGACGAATCGGTAATTGAAGTCCTTTAAACTCAAACGGCACATAGGTTGGGATCTTCGGGATCCGCGGAATGAGAACTTCATCAGCTCCGAATTTTCCTTTGAATATCGTCGCGTAAATCACATTGTTCATCAATTTACTTACCGCCAAACGCGTATCGTTGTAAAGTTTTGGTGGGTTTACGTTTCGAAGCATGATTACTACGAAGCCAACCTGCAGGTGTAAATTGTGCGGTGGTAAGCCAGGCACATCCAAAGAATTTAAAAATTCAATTGGATATTCGTTTGTAACACACACAATTGATTTGAATAAATGCGTTGTTCCAATGATATCATTCTGAATTATGTAGTTTAGGTAATCTACATTTTGCCATATGTGTGGCAAGGAATTAGTGAGACACGAGTTGTTGTTTTAGTCTGTCTATTTGTAGTTGTGCTAATGCTTATATACTAATATGGTGTGTGATAATGTGAAAGTATGCAGCTTCCTTAACACGTGGGTTTATGTGCGCTGAATGATGCTACATATACTCTCCCCTTTAATTAAAGTATTGTATTTTAATTAATTAGTGTAAAAAAATAAGTGCGATGCGTAGTTTCTGTGTGTGCGAGTGTGATGATTGCTGATGCTTGTTGTGACGGGCGACGCGACGTTTGGGTCGACGCACTTGCTTAACCGATGTATTTATGCTGACTGATGTTGTTGTCTCTCGTAATTGCATTGATTCTTCTGTCCATAGGTTCTTTCATGATGAGGCTTCTGAGCTGGTCGGCTTCCTTCTGGTTTAAGCAACTGTCGGAGTTATACACAATTTGGTCTTTGGAGCTTTGGTTACCCATTGTCGTTCTAGTTGTTGCTGACGGTAAATGATGGAGTTTTACAATTACGGTGAGTATTTAAATGGGTAGGTTGCTTGAGTCAGCATGAGCAGAAACGTACTACTGGCTTGACTGTCTGTCCGGATTTCGTAGAGTACGTGCCTGAGTGCTTGTGTTGAATCGATGCTTGTGTTGAAATTGGCACGTCTAAGCTTTAGTCGTTGATAATAAATGCGGGTTTTAATCTGTCTATTGATATTGTTGTTTCCTTATTACCAATTTTAATGGTATATGCTTTATCCATTCTTTTTCGAAGTGATTCAAATATTCTTGATTCGAACTGTCGTCCTTGAACTGTAGTAATGCGTACAGCACATCCAAATCTTGATATCCACCCCTCATATAGTGTTCGATCTACCGTTTGGGCTGTGATGTCTTCTACAGGAAACACTTCGGCTATGAAGTACAAACGGTCTATGATGGTAATTAGAAATCGCTTTCCTTGAGAAATAGGTAGTGGTCCGACAATATCGATGTGTAAATGCTCGAAACGCTGCGAGAGCATGAAATTGCCAACAGGAGATATTATGTGGCGTTGTACTTTTGATTTTTGACAAGGTATGTATGTTTTACACCAACTAGTAATATCTTTATTTGTACCTGACCATATACATCTTTGAGTGATCATTTTTCTTGTAGTTTTTTTACCGGGATGGCTTAATCCGTGAATCATATCAAATACTTGTGTTCGAAATTTTTTTGGCAGATATGGTCGGTTTTTCCAGTAGATATGTCGCAGCTGATACTTTTCGTAGAACCCGGCAGTATGATGTTTATAAATTTTAAATTGCTATTGTCACGAAGTCTAATTAATTCTTGATCACGGTGTTGGCATTTTGATAATTCATCGTAATTGATTAGCGATGACATCTTGATTTCCTCGATACGTGATAATGCGTCTGCGACAATATTGTCACGTCCACTTATGTGTTGAATATTAGTACAATACTGTGAGATAAAATCCAATTGACGTACTCGACGTGGCGTGTCGTTTGTTGAAGTTTTTTGGGAAAATGCGTAGGTTAAAGGTCTGTGGTCTGTGAATACTGTGAATTCTTTCCCTTCGATTAACTTTTGAAAATGCTTGATTGCCATATATATTCCAAGTAACTCTCTGTCGAAAGTTGAGTATTTTTGTTGAGTGTCAGTTAGTTTTATTGAAAAGAATCCTAATGGTTCCCAGTTACGTCATTACCTTTGTTGTAGAACTGCGCCTACACAGGTAGAACTGGCATCCGTCATAATAGCCAATGGGGGGTTCGGGATGGGTGGGCTGTTAATACTGCATTCATTACATTTTCCTTGCATTTATCAAAAGCTTTTTCGGCCCCTGTTGACCAAGGAATAGGCGAATTATCGTTTTTCTTAGAGTCGTGCAGATATTTGTTTATGGGATTTTGATACTCCGTGGCGTATGGTAGGTTATTTCTGTAAAAATTAATCATGCCCAAAAATCTTCTTAATTCTTTTATTGTCTTTGGTTTAGGGAATTCCATGATTACCCTGTATTTCTCTTCAGTTGGCTGTATCCCTTGGCTTGCAGTGTGGTAGCCTAAAAAGTCCATTTTGTTTTTTAAAAATTCGCTTTTTTCGAGATTAATAGTTAATCCGTTGTCTTGTAAGCGTTTGAAAACCGTTTCCAAGTGCTGATAATGCGCAAATTCATTTTCAGAGCTCAAAAGCATATCGTCGACGAATATGAACACGAAGTTTAGATCTCTGAATAGAGAGTCCATAAATCTTTGGAAGGTTTGCCCCGCATTGCGTAGTCCGAATGGCATTCTCGGAAATTCAAAAAGCCGAAAAGGAGTGATGATAGCGATTTTTTCTACTTCTTCGACAGGAATGCAGTGATAGGCCTTCCGAATATCGATTTTGCTGAAGATTTTCTTATTTTCTAATGTGTAGGTGAAATCAGTTAAACGTGGCAATGGATATTTATCGGGTACAGTCACGCTATTAAGCATTCTATAATCTCCACATGGCCTCCATTCGCCATTTTTTTTCTTAACCATGTGCAAGGGGCTAGCCCAGGAACTGTCCGAGGGGCGACAAATACCAAGTTCCATCATGCTCTGAAATTCCTTTTTTGCTATATGATATTTATCAGGAGGTAATGGTCTTGCACGTGCTGATACTGGTGGTCCTTTAGTTAATATATTTTAATAATTTAGTTTAAGATCCGCTAAGTCATTTCATATTAGGAATAAAAGTAAGCTGTGCGCCAAACACCTAGGCTTTAAAGTAAATGAAGATACCCCTATATATTTATCCAGGCACTTAACCCCAAAAGGTGCGCGCTTGTATTTCTTGACGCGTGACTTAGCCAAGACACAAAACTTTAAATTTTGCTGGACTGCTTACGGAAAGGTGTATATAAGAGAAAACGAACACTCACCAATTATAATGATTACACATGAAAATCAAGTACACCAACTGATGAACGCGCAGCGTCAAAGTATGCACACTGGCTGACTATCAGCTGCAAGGTCAATTGTCCGAGGTAATCACCCGTTGATTACTATGATCTCTCTAATGCATGTTCCTAACATATTTAGAATAATTACTATCTTAATTTTGCTTAGTCCAATATCACCATACCGATTATTTTTAATTACAATTTGTAAAAATGTAAAAAGAATTCTTACAACGGGTTATATTAAACCACGATCATACTTGAACCCACGTTACATCAACTCAACTTCACACAAATACACAAACTCATACAAATTCATACAAATCTACGCTATACAACAATTCATATTTACATTACACATATCCCACACACTTCCTACAAAATTGAAAAACATACTAGTACGCATGAAATTGTGAATTTAAAGTGTCGTGTTGCTCATGGATTGACTTGCTTGTCTCGGGCTCCCTATATGAATGGATGACGCAATTCATACTATGAACGTAATAGACAAAGTTGAAATTGCTCAAGCAATAGCATGTAACTGTAACGAGCTCAGACCATATAAAGTTATTAATAAAAACGACCTTACAATAGTATCACAAAATATTCGTAGTATTTATCGCAATTTTTTACTAATTGAATTTTTTAAAATTTTTTAAATTTTTTAAAATTTTTTTAATTTGGCGACATTGTCTTACCTCCCCTT
Organism: Hypercompe scribonia; assembly: GCA_949316085.1. Lineage (NCBI taxonomy): Eukaryota > Metazoa > Arthropoda > Insecta > Lepidoptera > Erebidae > Hypercompe > Hypercompe scribonia. The sequence goes on along the minus strand of OX438972.1, from coordinate 2,617,595 downwards.
TAGTGCGGATATCTTAATATTAAGTGAATGTAGACTAAACACAAGTAAACCTATACCGCAACTTGACAATTACAACTTCTTCTGTACTACATCTCAGCTCAATCAGAACGACGGGGTGGTTGTATATATTAAGAAAGTTCTACAAAGTAAATTAAAGGAAGTCAAGTTGGTTAATGCGTCATGTCTTCAACTCGAAGTTCTTTCTAACACTATATTATGTATCTACCGCTCTCCATGCAAAACTAACGCCACTGGGTTCATAGAATCACTTTCGTCTCACTTAGATACCTTAACTGGCCAGAATAATATCATAATAGCGGGTGACATCAATATCAACCTTGCACCCAAAGAAATCGAACCAACTTATGAGTACAACAACAGAGTTAACTACCTCCTATACCCACTAGAGACTGCAACTGTTTAGACCACTACATGTTAAAAATTAATAAGAATAAGTACTCAGCATTTATTGCCGTCCTACAAACCACTGTAACGGATCATTTCACCATCCTTCTCTCTATCGCTAAATCTAAGATCAACGATTCTGTAATCAAGACTAAAACGAAAATTGACCACGCAACTGAACTTAGTGTACTACAACAAAAAAATATCTCGATATTCATGTTTTGTGACGATCCTACCCTTGTCACACAAACTTTAATCGAAACAATTACTGAGTCTCTGAGAGTTAGCGCCACAACAAGTAACATTCCTAAAAACAAACGCACCCTGAAGCCCTGGATAACACCCGGTATTTTACGTTGCATTAGGCATAGGAACAATTTGGGGTGCTTGGCTAGAAAACCTCCACGTGGTGCACCCTGGTAACGTTGGCGATGGTGTTCATCACTGCCAACGGCTAATATTCTAGCACGAAGAGGAAGCCATTTTCTCCGGCAATTCAGCTGAGACTTGGTCCAACAGAGCGGGCGTGTCTGTCGAATCCTCTGTTGGTTCTTCGCTCTTCGGAGCAATGAGGAGGAAAACCTCGGTAAAAAATCACGATGGTGGGACCCTTTCTAGGGTCGGAGTTCCTCCGCTCAGCGGTGGAAAAGGTAGGACGGGCTCGGTGTGCACTTACACTGCCACCGTGCAGGCATCAGGAGACATAGTCTCCCTGCCGCCGTCGACATATCGTAGTCCCGAGTTGGAGTCTCGCGACTCCAATCGGGGGCGAGGGTCTTGGTTTAGCCGCCCGGACTGCGAGGAAGAAAACCTCTCTAAAAAATTACCCCGAATCCCGTGTTCTGGTGCATGACCAGGGGATGCATGGCTGATGTGTAGTTCAGTCGCAAGCGCACTCCCAGCCGGGGCACCTGCGGACCCCTCGGTTGGGCACAAATTTACGCTTGCCCGGGTATTGGGGATCTCTGCCCGGGTCGACATTTAGTTCTCCCCATCTCGTGGGTTTAAAAATGGAAAAATTAACAAACACAAACAATCATAATATAGAAAAGAAGGAGAAGAAAAACAGGAAGGGAAAAAGTACGAGAGCGGACGACTTTTCTTCCAACGAGGAGGAAGTATTGGTTGGAGCGCCTATCTCGGTGGGGCTCCCAGAAGTCATAATGGCTGCTGGGAGCCGAAGAACATCGGAACGGTTGCGTTCCAAATCCACCGCGGGCAGTAACTCCAGTACAAGGACATCTGTCCTTGCATCTGCACTGGACATAATGGAGACGGAGCTGTGTGACAGCAGGAAACGCGGACGCTCCAGGGACGAGGAGAGTGACACGTCCCAGGAGATGTTGCCCCCCAAAATCACCAGCAGCCGTAGAGGGAGATCACGAACCCCGGTCTCGATCCCGTCAGGCTCCGTCTTTTGTAAGGCGGAAGCCTATAGGCGAGTTAGGGCGGACGGTGAAGCACTAGCGGAGGAGGAGATTGCTGGTCTCCTGCTGAAAGTCAGGGAGCCGATGGTGGGGGACTCAGTTCCCCAGACACCATCCTCCATGCAGGAGATAGCAAACGCGGCGGTGGCCATTATTCACAAAGTGGCCACCAAGTCGAGTAACCTTAAGGGCTCCTTTGTGAGAGCCCTTAAGGACTCCTCTTCCGCAATTGCGGGGGTCGTGGAGACCCTCATCGGAGACGTGGCTCGTCTCCAGGCAGCCAACGACCACCTGACGGTGCAAGTGGCTGAGCTTAGCGCTCAGTTCGCCCAATTCCGGGCGCATCGTCCGGCAGAGGATCCGGCCTCGTCCCCGTCTCAGCCTACTCCGTCTCCCAATGTTGGTACCATCGCTGACGCCCAAATACGCCAAATCACAGACGCTGTGTGGCCTATGTGGACGGCCGTCTCGCTGGCCTAGAGGCAAGACTGCCTCCTGCCCCTATTGTCCGGCTGCCGCTTGGGGCCCATAGGCCAAAGGTCACATCGGCACCGACATCTCTGCCCGTTGTGGGCGGTCGTGTGTCCTATGCGGCGGCGGCGTCGGTGTCGACTACTCCTGTGGCCACTCCGAGGGCACGACAGGCGGCCAAGGTAATAAACAAGACGGCTGCACCGAAGTCTGGGCCCAAAAAAGTCGTAAAGGCTGGAGCGAAATATCCTCCGCTCCCCACTCCAACGGGTGTATCTGGCACCACTACATCTGCCCCCTCCACATCTGCCCCATCCAAAGATGGTTGGCAGGTAGTCGGCGGGGTTAAGTCCCGAAAGCGGGGTAAAAAAGCAGCTCAAAAAGCAGCCTCTACCCCGCAGTCGCCGTCGGTTGCGGTGGCTACCGCGAAAAAGCCGCGCAAGCTGCAGGTGCCTAAAAGCGCGGCTGTGGTGGTCACCGTAACACCGGAGGCGGCTAGTGGCGGGCTGTCCTATGCGGCCTTATTTAAGAAGGCCCGGGATAGTCTCGCCACTGATTTCGGGACTGAAGGGGTCAGATTGCGCCTTGCCCAGACGGGAGCTCGAGTCCTCGAGTTCCCCGGGGCTGAAGGTGCAAAGACGGCGGACAGGTTCGCCGAGAAACCGAGAGGAATTTTTGCAGCCACGGATGGTGTGAAGATCGCCAGGCCTGTCAAGTGCGCAGAGTTGCGCATTTCGGGCCTGGATGACTCCGTGACGGCCGAGGATGTCCGCGTTGCAATTAGCGAGAAGACGGGCTGCAACGCGGACAACATCAGGGTCGGCACCATCCGCCCCGGTCCTGGAGGGCTTGGCGCAGTGTGGATCAGCTGTCCGGTAGCGTCGGCTAAAGTTTTGGGCGACGCAGGCAGGATCCTCGTCGGTTTTGTGAATGCCAGAGTCACTGTTCTGGCGGCAAGACCGATGAGGTGCTTCAAATACCTAGCATCCGGACACACACGCGCCAAGTGCGTGAGTTGTTTTGACTGCAGTGGACTATGCTTCCGCTGCGGTCGACCGGGGCACAAGGCGGCAGGGTGCTCTGCCGCCCCTCACTGCCCAGCTTGTGCGGCGGGTAACAAGCCCGCTAATCATCAGATTGGGCAGGGGGGCTGCAAACCTCCTCGCGATTCTCGGCGAACGTTGGGGACTAGCCAGTCGGCGCAGGCTGCCTCCGATGCCGTTCGCACGTCGACATCGTCGCCCATGGAGGAGGCTGTAGAGACAGTCCAGTAATGGACCAAGTCTCCAGCCTCCTGGTCCAGACGAACCTGAACCACTGTGCTGCGGCGCAGGACCTTTTCCTGCAAACTATGGCACAGTGGTCGATCGGTGTTGCCGTAGCCGCGGAGCCCTATTATGTTCCTCCCCGTCCAAACTGGTTGGGTGACCGGGACGGTTCCGTGGCAGTCGTCGGCTCTACGGCGGCTCATTCCCCGCCCTTGTCACTAAGAGACAAGGGCACTGGATATGTTGCTGCCGAGTGGGGGGGGATCACTGTATATGGTGTATACTTCTCCCCCAACCGGAGTTTGAACGACTTCGAGGTTTTCCTTAACAACTTGGAAACCTCGATGCGGCGTCTAACGTCTGGGCACGTCTTAGTGCTGGGGGATTTCAACGCAAAGTCCATTGCGTGGGGTTCCCCCAGGACGGACGCCAGGGGCGAGGCCGTAGAGGAGTGGGCGGCCTCGGTGGGCCTCTGTTTACTGAACAGGGGCTCCACCAACACGTGCGTGCGACAGCAGGGAGGGTCGATAGTGGACCTTTCGTTCGCTACCCCTGCCCTCGCCGCACGAGTAAGGAACTGGTGTGTCCTGGAAGAGGTTGAGACGCTCTCGGATCACCTCTACATTCGATTCGAGCTCTCCCGGACCCAGGACCCCAGTAGGGGTCACGCGGCGCGGCGTTCTTCTCGCTTGCCGCGGTGGGCTGTAGCCAAACTGAATAGGGACCTACTAGAGGAGGCAGCCATTATTTACTCCTGGCTGTCTCCGCAAGCTCCGACCGAGGAGGTCGACATGGGGGCTGGTCGATTCCGCGATGCGATTACGCAGATCTGCGATGCGGCCATGCCCCGCATCCGAGGTTGTCGCCCTCCACGGAAAGAGGTTTACTGGTGGTCCCAGGAGTTGGCGGACCTCCGCGCGGTCTGTACTCGTGCCCGGAGGTCCTACACCCGAAGTCGGCGGCGACACCGCGTAGACGGCGAGGAGGACCAGCTTCATGAGGAGTACCGAGAGGCGCGGAAAACTCTGAAGCTGGCCATTAGCCGTGCCAAAGAAGTGAAGAGGAAGGAGATGTTGGATGGTCTCGATCGTGACCCCTGGGGTCGCCTTTATCGTGCGGTGCGACAAAAGCTCCGCACGTCGGGCCCCCCCCTTACAGAGACACTCCAGCCCAGCTTCCTGCGGGAAGTGGTCGAGGGTCTTTTCCCGCAGCGGGCGGAGCACATATCCCCGTCGATGGCCTTCATGGTCGAAGACGACGGGGGACGGAACGAGGATAATGTTCCGCCCGTCAGGGAATCGGAGATAGGGGCGGTCGTTTTACGGATTCGCTCTAAGAACACCGCCCCTGGGCCAGACGGGATACCTGCCCGTGTGCTGGCCCGTGCCCTCGAACACATGTCGGACCGCCTCAGGGAGATCTTGGACGCTAGCTTGTCGTCCGGACGCTTCCCTGAGTGCTGGAAAAGCGGGAAGCTGGTCCTATTAAGGAAGCCGGGACGGCCTGCCGATTCAGTGGCGGCCTATAGGCCCATTGTACTGCTGGACGAGGCGGGTAAACTGTTTGAGAGGATACTCTCTGCCCGCATCGTCCAGCACCTCTGCGAGGTGGGCCCCGATCTGTCGGACGCCCAATTTGGTTTTCGGGCGGGGTGTTCGACGGTCGATGCTGTGCTGCGCCTGAGGGCCGTTACCGAAGAGGCAGTGAGCTGTGGCGGCGTGCTGTTGGCGGTGTCGTTGGACATCGCCAACGCATTTAATAGTCTGCCATTTAGTTGCATCAGGGAAGCACTCCACTACCACGGGGTGCCAGAGTACCTGAGGCGACTTGTGGCAGACTATCTTGAGGAGCGTACCGTCGTGTACGAGGACCGAGATGGTATTCTGAGGCGGCGGCCCATGTCGTGCGGTGTTCCACAGGGGTCCGTCCTCGGACCACTCCTGTGGAATATGGGATACGACTGGGCCCTTCGAGGTCGTCTTCCCCCCGGGCTGGGCGTAATTTGTTACGCCGATGACACATTAGTCACGGCCCGGGGGGCGAACTTTCAGGAGGCGGCGCGCCTGGCCACCGTGGGAGTCTCTTTGGTGGTCAGGCGCATTGAGGCGCTGGGTTTACGGGTGGCCCTAGATAAGACGGAAGCCCTTTTGTTTCATGGGCCCCGTCGTGGTCCACCCCCCGGTGCCTCTATCGTAGTCAATTCGGTCCTCGTACCGATTAAGGCCCAGATGAAGTATCTGGGCCTGATCTTCGACGGCAGGTGGCTCTTCGACGAGCACTTCCAACAGCTTACTCCAAAGCTGGTCGGCGCTGCTTCTGCTCTTGGGCGACTTTTGCCCAATTTGGGTGGAGCCAGCGTCTTGACGAGACGGCTATACACGGGGGTTGTTCGGTCAATGGCACTGTATGGTGCACCGGTGTGGGCGGCGGCTCTGACCGCCCAGAATAGGGCTCGCCTCTGGCGCCCTCAGAGGATATTGGCGGTTAGAGCCATACGCGGTTACCGCACCGTATCGACGAAGGCGGCGTGCGCGTTGGCCGGAACTCCCCCGTGGGATTTGGAGGCGGAGGTGCTCGCTGAAGTTTATCGGCGAACGGCAGACTTTCGGGTGGGTAGCGGCATTCGGCCCCCGCCCGAAGAGATACGCGAGTGGCGAGAGGCCGCTCACGAGCCACGATGGCTCGTTGGTCATCCCGGCTGGAGGCTCCACGTGCTGGCTTTGCCGCCGTGGAGGCTTTCCAGCCGGTCATCGCCGAGTGGGCAGGGCGGCAGCACGGGACCCTTTCCTTCCGACTGACGCAGATTCTTTCCGGGCACGGTTGCTTCGGGAAGTATCTGCACTCGGTCGCCAGGAGGGAATTGAGTCCCGCCTGTCACCACTGCGACTGCAGTGAGGACTCGGCTCAGCACACGCTGGCGGTTTGTTCCGCCTGGGCGGCGCAGCGTGGGGTCCTCACTGCAGTTATTGGAGGAGATCTCTCGCTACCGGCCGTAATACGCTCCATGGTCGGTAGCGACAGTTGTTTTACCGCCGTCGCAACCTTCTGCGAAGACGTAATTTCGCGGAAGGAGGCGGCGGAGAAGGCCCGGGAGGACAATATCCACTCGGACCCAATTCGCCGCCGGCGAGCCGGGCGGCGGAGGCGCGCATACCAGCGCCTCATGCCGCCTTGAGTGTGGCCGCAGATGGACGGGACGGGTTTTCCCCTCCATCCGCTACAATGGCCAGCCGCGAGGAAGCGACGTCCGCGTGTGCCGTACGTCGCCTAAAATAGAGAGTTTACCCATAGATGGTGCCTGCATTAGCGGGCAGGCGCTGGGAGGGATCTGGATGTCGTAATAACAGCTGTTCCCGGTCCCTCCTATGTCAGGCGCAGAGTGGCACACCGTGTGGTTTTAGTCGGTCCGATTCCGACACACCGCCCCGCCGTAAACCCCGGTGGGGTGACGGCCCGAGGGGGTTTCCACACGTTAAAAAAAAAAAAAAAAAAGGCATAGGAACAATTTGCAGATGAGGTTACGGCGAGACAGATACAATGAACTATTGAAGGTCACATATAAACGTTACAGAAACAATTGCAATAACCTAATCAAAAAGCTTAAAAGAAAATATGAACAAGATCTCCTAGCTAACTCGGTTAAAAATAACAAACTTCTATGGCAAAACATAAAACGTATAACCTATTTTAGTGAACTACATAACGTTAACTCGGAATTGATGAACCTTAGAAATGATCCCACCGAATCCTCTAATTATATTAATGGTTACTTTGCGAACATAGGGAAACATCTAGCCTGTAAAATACAAGCGAGTAGTACTACGAGTATTCATCTAAATGACCTAACTCACAAAATGGTGCCTCAGGTTAATTCATTTGTCCTACTAGATACTGATACCGTTGAAGTCGAACAAATTCTGATGCGTTTAAGATCAAATAGCGCTCTTGGTTGGGACAATATACCTGTTAGTTTTCTAAAATTTGCAAAGAATGAACTAGTCCCAATACTTATGCACCTTTTTAACCGTTGTTTTAGGCAAGGTATATTCCCAGCGCTATTAAAGAAAGCAATCATTACTCCAGTGTATAAGAGTGGTGATAGAGATGACGTCGGCAACTATATACCAATTGCTGTACTCCCGTCTATTTCAAAGATACTTGAGAAACTTCTTAATCACAGACTAACGAGTTATCTGGCGAGATATAAGCTGTTATCCACCTCCCAGTTCGGCTTTAGACAAGGAGTGTCTACTGAAGACGCAATTTTGGCTGTAACCCAATTGGTAACTGAGCAGCTTGATAAGGGACACAAGTGCCTCTCGATATTTATAGACCTCAAAAAAGCGTTTGACACAGTCTCTGTTCCCATTCTTATACACAAGCTGGTAAAGCTTGGGCTAAGAGCTGCTGAATTGTCTCTCTTTAGCAGTTATTTGTCAGACAGAACACAAACAGTGAGGCTTAACCAGTATACTAGTAGGGACTCCGCTGTATCATATGGTATTCCACAGGGCAGTGTGCTTGGCCCTACGCTGTTCCTTATTTATATTAACGATTTATGTAACTTAAAAATCAACAATGCACACATTTTCTCATATGCTGATGATACGGCGGTAGTCTTCAGTGGTAAAACCTGGGCTGCGGTAAGAGAAAATGCAGAAGCTGGCATGAGAGTTGTTGCAGAATGGTTGAAAAATAATCTTTTAACGCTTAACACATCAAAAACTAACTACATCTGTTACAGTATTCAAAATCATTTGCAACCAGAATTAGAATTCCATCTTCGAATTCACTCGTGCTGTGGTTTTACGAAATCAGCTACATGTGACTGCCCCACAATAGAAAAGGTAGAAAAAACAAAATACCTGGGAGTGATAGTTGACCAACGACTGTCTTGGCACTCCCATATTGATCAGCTCACTGCTAGAGTTAGAAAATTAATATGGATTTTTAAGACCTTAAAACATGTAGTACCTTCTAACCATGTGAACACACAAGGCTCACATAGGAATATCTTAAAGGCAATATATACAGCTTTAGCACAATCCATTATTATTTATTGTATCCCCATATGGGGAGGAGCTGGAAAAGCAAAAATGATGGAAATAGAACGGGCACAACGAGCATTATTAAAGGTAATGTATTTTAAAAAAAGGTGTTTCCCGACTAATAGTCTATACTCAATTAGCAATGTTCTATCAGTGCGGAAGTTATACGTACTCTATACAATATTAAAAAAACATAAAATACCATCTTTTATTCCAAGCAGCGTCACAAGGAGAAGACCACAAAATTTTACTCGCACAAAAACAAGAACGGAATTTGCAAACAGACAGTTCAAAAGCTGGTCGGTACATCTATACACTAAAGTTAATAGAAACTTGGACATTTGCAGAAAAACATTAAGAGACTCTAAAACACAAGTTACTACTTTTCTGGCACCCTTAAGTTACGAAGAAATGGAGTCCTTCTTGCAACATATAATATAAAATATGGTTTACCGTTCTAGTACATACATCCAAGCAAACATAAGCTCACACACACACACACGCACAGGCACACGTACACACACACATACACACATATACACACACAACCATACACACACACGCACGCACGCACACAAATCTTAACGTATAAAGTATTAAGATATTGGTTTCGTTTGTCTTATTGATTTTTTTATTTTTTATTATTATTTTGTTTTTTCTTTTCATTTAGTAATGTATTAAAGCTTAGTTTGAATAGACACTTGTAAAGATAACTACGTTTGGTTTGGAAAGGACTGTTCTGGGATTGAAACAGCTACTATGGAAGAGCACAGTGACTTGTCACAGGCATTGTTTGCTTAAAAGGTCACTGTGGTCACTTTTTAAACTGTAAAAACTGGTTAACGAAATAAAGAATTATTATTATTATTCTCTTTATTTCATTTTATATACATATTCGTTACATTTTTAAATATATAAAAAATAAAAAATACATATTTAAAAATATAAAAAATAGTAGACCACCGACATCGGGTACAGGGACAAAGATACCGGTGGTTAGGGCTCCAGAGACAGGAACCTTCTCACAATACGGGCCGTGTCAAGGAGGACTGCCTTCTGCATCAGACCCTTTTTTTTGGTTTTTTTTTTTTACGTGTGGAAACCCCCACGGGCCGTCACCCCACCGGGGTTTACGGCGGGGCGGTGTGTCGGAATCGGACCGACTAAAACCACACGGTGTGCCACTCTGCGCCTGAGAGAGGAGGGATCCGGGAACAGCTGTTATTACGACATCCTAATCCCTCCTAGCGCCTGCCCGCTTTCGCGGGCGCCATCTGCGGATAAATTCTCCATTTAGGCGACGTCCGGCACACACACACGTCACCTCCTCGCGGCTGGCCATTATAGCGGATGAAGGGGAAAACCCGTCCCGTCCATCTGCGGCCACACTCAAGGCGGCATGAGGCGCTGGTATGCGCGCCTCCGCCGCCCGGTTCGCCGACGGCGAATTGGGTCCGAGTGAATATCGTCCTCCCGGGCCTTCTCCGCCGCCTCCTTCCGCGAAATTACGTCTTCGCAGAAGGTTGCGACCGCGGTAAAACAACTGTCGCTACCGGCCATGGAGCGTATGACGGCCGGTAGCGAGAGATCTCCTCCAATAACTGCAGTGAGGACCCTCCTGGCGACCGAGTGCTGATACTTCCCGAAGCAACCGTGCCCGGAAAGGACATGCGTCAGTCGGAAGGAAAGGGTCCCGTGCTGCCGCCCTGCCCACTCGGCGATGACCGGCTGGAGAGCCTCCACGGCGGCAAAACCAGCACGTGGAGCCTCCAGCCGGGACGACCAACGAGCCATTGTGGCTCGACGAGCGGCCTCTCGCCACTCGCGTATCTCTTCGGGCGGAGCCCGTATGCCGCTACGCGCCCGGAAGTCAACCGTCCGCCGATAAACTTCGGCGAGCACTTCCGCCTCCAAATCCCACGGGGGAGTTCCGGCCAAGGCGCACGCCGCCTCCGTCAATACGGTGCGGTAACCGCGTATGGCTCTAACCGCCAATATCCTCTGAGGGCGCCAGAGGCGAGCCCTATTCTGGGCGGTCAGAGCCGCCGCCCACTTCTGCATCAGACCCTTGATCCAACCTTCTAACGTGAGCCTCTTAAGGTGTTGGCCGAGGCTCTTGGCTATCAATCCGTGAACAGATATGATTATCGGAACAATGATCACCGAATCCACATTCCACATATCGGCAATCTCGTGAGACAGATCCAAATACTTCAATTGTTTTTATTTTTCAACTTTCACGAGATTCTCGTCATGAGGAACGGCGATATCGACAATCATTGCGCGGCGCTCTAATCGATCTATCAACACAATATCAGGCTTATTGGCAACAATAGTCCTATCTGTGATAATAGATCGATCCCAATATAACGTAGCACGACCGTTCTCGAGAACTGGGTCGGGCACATACCTGTAGTAAGGCACTTCAAAATTGACAAGTAGGTATTTAAGGGCAAGTTGTTGATGTACGATCCTGGCTACTTGATTGTGCCTGTGCAAATACTCACCATTGGCAAGACGAGAACAACCAGAAATAATATGCCTAATAGATTCTCCAGGACGGTGGCATGCCCGACAGATGTCAACCGTACTATCTTTCAGGATATATTTCCGGTAGTTATTCGTCATGATAACTTCGTCCATAATTGCACAAACAAAACCTTCGGTTTCTCCGAAGAGATCACCATACCGTAGCCAAGACGTCGAAGCTTTAAAGTCTATATTAGACCCGTGTAGGGCCCGATAAAATCGGCCATGAAGTTCTTTACCCTTCCATGCTTCCTTGCGATCAGTAGTACTAAATACTACAGGTTTGCGCCAATTCTCTTTAGCCAGAGCGAGCGGGGTAAAACCAGTATCCACTGCAACTACATTGCGATGCACTCCCCACATTAGTCTGTAGAAAATATTCTCTGAGATTGTATATCTCGCGATTGTGTAGAGTCTTGATATTTAATAGACTACGACCTCCAAATTTTCGCGGAATATACAATCTCATAACCGATGAACGTGGGTGGTGCATGCGGAATGCAGTCAGCAATGTACGGACTCTCCTGTCAAGGGCATCCAATTCGGTCTGAGTCCATCTAAGTACACCAAAGGAATACATCAGAACCGGCATGATCCAACTGTTATAGGCTCGCACCTTGTTACCGCCTGATAAAAGACTTTTAAGTACTTTTTTTAGGCGTCCAAAGAAGCGTTCCTGTAACATTTGTTTCACGCCAGATTCTGATATTCCCAAGGACTGTGAAAAACCTAGATACTTGTAGGTTTCGGTGGCAGACAGAGATCTGAGTTTTGTTGAATCTGAAAGTTCCATTCCTTCAGATTCTACAATCACGCCCTTCTTTACATACATGACTGCACACTTGTCTACACCAAATTCCATTTTGATAAAATTACTAAAGTTTTCAGTGACCCTTAATAACGCCATCAATTGTAATTTTGTGGAGACTAGTAATTTCAAATCATCCATATAAAGAAGGTGAGATATAACTTGATCATCTTTCTGCAACCCATAGCCTAATCCTGAACCCTCTAACAGAGTGCTGAGAGGGTTCAAAGCTAGACAAAACCACAAGGGACTCAGACTGTCACCTTGAAATATACTTCGCTCGATCTTTATAAGTATGTCATTTATCGCAGTCTGCCGACATCCTGGATAGCGAAGTGTTGTTTTCCATTGACTCATACATGACCTTAAGAAAGTGCACAGAGTTGCATCAATTTTATACAACTCTAGCGCTTTCAAAAGCCAGGTATGTGGAACTGAATCGTAAGCCTTCTTATAATCTATCCAACATGTCGCCAGACTCTTACGACTACGACGTACCTGTTGGCTAATGGTCCTGTCTATGATAAGGAGCTCTTTAGTGCCACGGGCCCCACTTCTACATCCATTTTGAGAAATAGAGAGTACCGAATTATTATTTATGTGTGTGGTAATTTTGAGTCTCAAAATAGATGTTAGAAGTTTATATGTAGTTGGTAAACAAGTAATAGGTCTAAAATTTTTGGGATCCATGGCACTACTAGATCTATAGAGTAAATGAGTTACACCAGTGGTTAAAAACTGTGGTAATGAACCAGAATCCAAAGCTGCTTGGAATTGTGATGCCAAACACTCATGTGAGCTTCGGAACCACTTAAGCCGAAAGTTGTGCAGTCCGTCTGGACCAGGTGATTTCCAATTCGGTAATGAACGGACTGCACAACTTACATCATCTTTATTAATAACAATGGGTTCCATAGCTGTTATAGACTCACACGAATGTTTGACATCCTCCAACCAATCACCCTCTGTATGAGTGACAGGCACTGACCAGATGTTACGCCAAAATGAATTTGTGGTATTTTCATCTGGAAAATGCCCATCACTCACACGTGAATTCGGTTCCTCCCATTTCCGGTAAACCCATTTCTCATTCCTTTGGAACATTCGATTCTGATTATACCGATCGACTCGTTTTCTATAACGTCTTATCCTATTTGCCCATGCATAAACTTTCTGCTTTAGAAAATCTATGCGCTCTGTGACACAGGACATGTATTGTTGAGGACTAATGGTAGTTCCCAAGAATGCCTGTTTCACAAAGCGCATGACTCTCGGCCGTGTATTACCACTTTGGAAACAAGTTAATTTAGCGATGAGTGTCCTAGTCTCAGCAATACGACGTTCGATTCTATACTGCCAAGCTGGTACACCATTTTCGGGTCGAGTAGCACTTACACGTTCAATACATTTAACACCAGCTACTCGACAAACTGCAATAGCTGCACAGTACAGAATGGAATGTGTATCACTAAGATCTTCGCTATTATCAAAGTAGTCTGATAGTAACGAATCCAGGGCACTCACAAGCGCTAAATTACGTTTATGAATGGGCAAACGGCATAACCGTGGTCTACTATTATCATTTACGAATCGGTATTTTTGAATCGCATCCTCCAAAGCGCTCCTTATCTTATCGTTATATTGGGTACTCACGGAAAAAACTTCACTCTCCACTAGTTCATCAACATCTTCATTTGATAATGCCAACAGAGGTGTGCTGTTGGCTACTATAGTGCGTGACGAAGAAGGGATAGTAAGGTTTCTCCGTATGTCAGAGCGTATCCTCTCAAGTACCGCATCATCCAGCAGGTGACAGCGCTGTATAGCTCGTACTTGATCCGACAAATTTTGTGCTGGTACGTTAACGGCTGGTTCAAGTTCCTGAAACAAAGAGACTAGTTTAGCACGGTACGCAGTAAGGTTCGTACCCAACTCTGTAGCCCGAAAATATGCCCGTATGACATTCTCGTTCATGAAAGTTGTCCACTTCATGCGGCGCACATCACCACCGGTAGCGGGGACCCTATTTGAGGTCAGTGGTCCTCGTGATCCTTAGCTGGTCGGTGGCCGGGTACTCTCCTGCCGACGTACAGGTCTTGGCGACGTGGGTGGAGAGAAATACTCGTCGCTGGAGCTAGAGCTCGACACCTCTGCAACGGCTGGAACATCCAATGTTGCTTCCGGGGACGGCAAGGCTCCGCTCCGGAGCGACGAGTCCGAAGATGTTAATTGTGCTTTTTTTCTAGCTCTTGTAAGCATATAGGCAATTTCTTGAAAATAATTGTATTGACATGACGTTTAAACGTCATGTCTTCGGTAACAGATATTTTTATTGAAAATGCATTTTGATTGTAGTTTTATTCCAATAATTTCTTGTATACATGTTCATTTTTGTTTTGCTTGATACTTTATACTTTTTGATGATGAATTTGATAAGTTTGTAGTAATATATTATGTATTTTCAAAATGCGTATGAAAAATGCCAACTGCTTCTGGTGTTGCTAGTTTATTATTATGATGCTTAATCTTGTGCTTTGGAGAGTTGCGTAGAGAAGGTTTCGTAATCTCTTCGTATTTTTTAAAAAATTGCGTCGTGTGTGGATTCATTCCGACGTTAATAGTGCGAATTATTGGCTGTGGCGTTGTGAGCTCAGTTACCCTATCTATGAGTTGTCGCCCAGCTATATGGACTAATAATTTGTAATGCTCCAAGGAATCCGCGCCGATAATTGATTGCGTTCCATGAAAAGCTTCTTCGTAGTCCCAAATTTAAAGTAAGTGTTTTTTCACCATACGTCTTAATTTTGGTACCATTGGCGGCGTACAGTGTGTATTGCTCACTTTGTGATGAAGGATATCTCTGCGGCTTACTAATAACGAAAATGTTCGCTTCCGTGTCAATTAAAAATCTCATACCACTTTTTTGGTCGGTAATAATGAGGCGGTTGGACGGGTGAATACCGCAGAGTTCCGCCGTACTCTGCGCTTCATTTAGTTTCCCTGAAAACTTGAGCTAGTTGTCTGTTTCCAGTCACATGGTTCAACGCACTTCTGCGCATGTTTTCTAAACTTATTGTGGTAGAAACACAGATGCTTTCTTTCCCGATAGTTTGTTCGTGTTCTTGACCTTGATGGAGAACGTTGGCGATCGAAATAACCTTGAGTGCTGCGTTGATAGTTTCTGCGGCCTCGTTGAATTGCACATATTTCTAACTGCATTTTTGCTAATTCTGCTAATATGAATGACGTTGTGTTGTCGACTAATTTATTTTCATCCACAGCTGACACTTCTGTGAGTCTTGCATTCGTTAATATTTTGTCGGCGATCTGGCTCATTTTGTTGATGTCCATGTCCTCCGTGACTGCTAGAACTGTTGTTACTGACGGTGGTAGAAGCCTCAACCATAAAAGTTTGATGGTGTCGTCACCGATTTTTCCTTTACTCAAAACTTGCATTTTGCCTAGTAGATGCGACGGTTTTTGTTCCCCGAGATCCATTTCCGATAGTAATTTTTGGAGTTGATGTTGGTCTGATTCCTCATAGCAGTTGATTAAGCGTTCTTTAATGGTTTTGTATTTTTCTGTTGAAGGCGGGCAGGTAATGATGTCGCTGACTTGTAATATTTCTTCTTTCGATAGTTTGGCTAGCACTGTGTAATATTTGTAGTCGTCACCTTGTTTTTGTGGTGCTACTATTGCCTCCAGTTGGGAAAATTATAGTCTTGGAAGATCTCTCCAAAATGCCGGGATACGGGATAGTATAGAGGTGCTGGCTGCAACTTCTAAAGTTCCTGCTTGCTGACTGCTGCATGATGTGTATGTTGGCGAAGTCATGATGAAAGTGCCTCTGGTGTCGACACGTCGGCTGTTTGTTGCTCGAGGTGGCGATACGTCGTCGGTGCTGTTCTTCGGGGTCACCAATTTGCCATATGTGTGGCAAGGAATAAGTGAGACACGAGTTGTTGTTTTAGTCTGTCTATTTGTAGTTGTGCTAATGCTTATATACTAATATGATGCGTGATAATGTGAAAGTATGCAGCTTCCTTAATACGTGGGTTTATGTGCGCTGAATGATGCTACATACATCTTTATTCTTAGATGCTAAAATTGCTCGCACACTCAACCATTCTTTATTTTTGTAGTTAGTAATGATGTTTGGGAATACTTTACTGATGAGTTCGTCTTTCGAGGAGACAAAATAACAGAAATTCTGAGGAAAAGAAATCAATCCGCTCGATTCATCGACCGGTACTCGACCATTACCGATAGTCAGCTAGTCAGCAATCACTCAGAGAAATCTTCAGCAGATGTATCATTAAGCAATGCAACTCTCATGTTTATTGTCAGCTGAAGTTTCTTCACATAGCGCCATAGATTCGATGATTTGAGACAAGCATTTATTTTGTCGACAGCCGTTGATCTTGGAATTACCGGCAGTGTTTGGCGGAAATCATCAGACGGTAAAATCATTGCGCCTCCAAAACATCTCGAGTCATTGAGTAGATCTTTCAATGTTCTGTTAATTGCTTCTAATAAGTGTTAAATGTGCGTTCGTGTGTTCCAGATGGTCGTTTATCTGCTCTGATCACGAGTTTGTAGTCATCATTTGGCATGCGTTCCAAAGCACTCTTGAACAGCTGGAGCAACGCATTATGTTCATGAAGCAGTTGCTGCAGATCTTGAAGGATTGCTCTTTTCATTGCTGCATTTATCTCTTGACGTCAATCAAGTTGTTCTTCCATGTTGCCCATGAAGTGTATTTGTAAAAATCTATGCTGTGCATCTTCAAGAGGTTGGAATGATCCAATTCGATAGTTAATCTGTCCTTGAATCTATAAAATAAAAAGCAAAGTCAGTATTTCTAATTTATAATTATTATTTTTTTGTGTTATCAGCAAACATAATACATAGGCATAAGTATATTAAGTTATTCGTCTACTATATTGTATGCAACTACAAAAATAAACAAGTAAATACCTTGAATGTCGGAATAAATCTTCGTTCTTCAATAATGTCTGCCCTAAATGAGGTCATTTGTAAACAAGCATGATATTTTTGACTGTTTGCAAGAAAATGACGTGATTCTGGTGTTTCGCCACAAAGCAATGAACCCAATGGCTCTGGTGGCGGCGTCAATAACGGCAATTTCGCATTTTCACTATAGCAGCACAATCCGGGCGGTTTTCCTGAAAACGCTAAGATGCAAGCAGTAATTGGTGCTGCAGTCATATCGAAACGCTGCTCGATTCAAATCAGTACATTTTTTCCTGTGTGTCGAAAATTATTTACTTCTTCATCTCTGTTATTCGCTCGACGATTTCACATTGCCAAACGAGCCGTTTCATGGCCTGCCTCGCTTTGCTCTTGTGATTGAGAAGCACGAAGTCAAGCCATACTAACGCGTGCTTCTTCAGTCATTTCATTTACAATGTTTCTTGCATTTTGTCGGGAAAGATTCGATCATGTTGGTCGTGACATTGTTAATGATCGTTCAAAGAGAATACAAGTTACTGATGATTATATATTTCTTACAAAGTTTAGCTATCATTTTATAATAGTCAATTTTTTTACCGTACTTAAATATAGACAAAATTACTTTCAGCTGTCATTTGCGTTTTGTTATTCCACTGTTATTTGTGTTTTGTTGTTCCATGTCAGATGCGTTTTTGTTATACCACGGTGTATAATGACCTAACGGAAACGCGGTCGAACGGGATAAAAAGTATCCTATGTCCGTCTCCTTGTTCTAAGCTATCTCTTCACTAATTTTCAGCAAAATAAGTTCGTCCGTTCTTGACTTATAAATAGTGTAACTAACACCACTTTCTTTTATGTATATAGATAAGAGGAGTCAATCAATTTTACTACTACTCTTCGTCTGGGTCTTTCAAAAAGAATATATTTTCGTCATACTTACGACTTTTTTCAAATATGCACGACTCTTATTAGTCGTAGCGTGATGTTAAATAACCCATAGCCTTCCTCGATAAATGAGTTATCCAATACTAAAAGAATTAGCGAAATTGTTCCAGCCGTTCATGCGTGACCAACTCATGGCCAAGGGAAATAGGAATTCATTTTCATATTTATAATACATGGATTTTTATAATTTTATGAAATCTTCAACAACGATTTTCATTAAACGACTTGATGAATAACATTTAAATGTTACTCATAAATGATTCTATCCATTATACCCGTATTTGTTTGGTACTTTTGAAGTTATTTGTATTCGGACAGATAGATTACAGAACGAGATGGCAGTTTACCTCCAGTAACCTCATTTTGGTGTGGTGACGTTTTAAGAATATGGAGTATAACCCTACTCATTCCGTCGGTATCGTAAGACTAAGAGATCAAATTATGCAGGACGGCAACACTACAAGGAAAAGGAAAACTTGAAATAAACTCTATCCCACCCGTCTGGCCAGCGTGGTGTAATAGGTCAAAACCTTCTTTCTAAGGAAAAAACTATGTCCAGCGGTGGACGGTTAAAGACTGTTTTTTATTATATTTATTTGTACTTTACGCACATAAAAAGTGACAAAGGCGGACTCAATGTCGTAGGCATTTTCTACCAGTCGTCCTTCGGGTAAGGCAGAGCCAAAACGAGGCGCAGAAACTAGGATATGATTTTATCAAAAACACATACATAATGTATTACATAATGTACAAGTTCTAGAAAGAGATCATATAAGATTAAGGTGGATCAAATAGGATGTTTAAAAAATGTTTCAACAATAGATATAATGGTAACTTTGCCGAGTTTTTGCCATCGTATCTCGGGAGGGAACGCGTTCCATAAAGGTACTGATTGCACTAAGAATGTTGAGTGTAGACAATCAAAGCGGTAAGTAGGGCATTGAGGGAACAAGTTATTAAGAGACCTTAGGTATTTAGTGTGGTTTGTGCCTAAATGCTCAAATTGAGTAATAATATTTCGGACATTTGACGCACAACGTCATCTAGTTTCAAACTAAACAGAGCTTGTACTATGATAACTAGACTGACTGAGAATACTTATTTATTTTTTATAAATACATACATATTATACATAGAAAACACTCAAACTTCGAAACAAATATTTGCAAATCATACAAACGTTTGTGCCGACTTGTGAAGCGAACTCGAGACCTCAAACGTAGCAGTTACCGCAGAGTAGTTAAATAGGAAGGAGAACTTGGAGAGAAGAGTAAAGAATAATAGGTAGTCAATGCCCATATCTGTCTACATTGGTGAATTGGAAGTCACTTCAGATGAGAGTGATACTCAGATACGTGATCATATTTGCGTAAATTAAAAACGAATTGAATGCAATTATTGAGAAGACGACTATTGATGACGATGAACCTCATTTACTCGCTGAAAAGCAACGAATAAATTTGTGAACACCCGTTTCCTGTGAGGCGATGGTATCATCTGATCGAGCCAGGTCATACTTACTGAAGCATGACTCTTCCTCAGAAGCACATGGCGTGTGGAAGAAAACTTTATCCGAAAATTCCTTGCAAATTGCCAGTTCAGATGTCCCCTTATGGGTTCAACTGAAGTTGAAGATATACAAATAATCGCAATAAAAAGAAATGCTCTTACTCATAAATTATAAATGTTTAATTAAATAAATAAATATTTCGGACATTTAACACACAATGCTATCTAGTTTTAAACTAAGCAAACCTTGTACTATGATAACTAGACTGACTGATACTTACTTATAATTTTTTTTGTAAATACGTACATATTGTACATAGAAAACACCCAAACTCTTTAGAGTTTTAACAAATATTTGCAGATCATACAAACATTTAATCCGACCCGGAAATCGAACCCGTGACTTCAAGCACAGCAGTCGCTTTCGCTACAATATAATATAAAAACAATTGTAAACAATAATGTCGTTCCAGTCTACTGAGTAAATTATTTTATACAGAACGACAATTGCCTATACAATCATTTCAGCTGTTATCTATTCTTTAAATTGCAAAATCATTATTATAAATTAAAAATATTTGTGTACATAAACCCAAATATATAAATAAATACGAATTCAAAAAAACTCACTTCTTTCAGTAAGCTGTAGGAAGTCGGACATCATGATATTATTATCTGTATTGTTTAGTATTTGTTGTACTCTATGTTTAACTGTCGAAGTAAGTTGTTTATTATGTCTGACATCTTATCTTTTGTTTTTGTACAATCTGTAAGTGATGTGTGTGTAAGCGCGAGCAATATTAGAATAGGCTGATATCTGGCACCTGTCCTGACAGAAACACGTCCCAGAGGTGCCTTTTTATTATGCCGGGGTTGGCTTATAATAGGTCTCCATGCAAAATTAAGTTTCTTTAGCAGCTGCAATTCACTGTCAGTTCTTATATATATTTGGTATATTTGGGATGTTTATTTCTAATGGAAAGATCATTTTGTTAATTTGCAATCTACAAAAGTTTTTCATCAAAAAAGGTAACAAACATATTAATGTAACGTAACAGACTATGTTCGTTAGATGGCGCTGTATTATATTTTATTGTACTTGAATGTCGTCTCAACGAAAATGATAGCACAGCGACAATAGTTTTGTATAAGCTACAACTTGATGATTCGCAGTATAGTTGACCCTGATTAGTAAATACCTAAGGCGACTTCTCTTTCTGAACTAACAGTCTTTTGTTTCTTTGTCATAAAAGACTACTACCGCTCTAGGAATGTGCATGAATGAATCTTGTGTGACAGGGGATTCGACAAAAAAATATAAGACAGACACAAACAAAACCCAAATTCAAAACAGTTATCCGTGCAGTCATTAACAGCCTTTAACAGTTCACTGTTGGCCTCTCCTAACAAGGAAGTTTGGTCTACTATAACATACTGGCCAGACATGTTGATATAGTGTTTGTTTTATGTATTTCTAATCTTTGCAGTAATATTATCCTGCGTAATTTGCTTCCATAATTGTCTCTTTTAACACCCACGGGATAAATGTAAATGGAGACTTTCGTACAGTCAAGTACAGTTACTTATTTTTCAGTGTCTGTTTGTGAGGTTTGAACGCGCCAGTATTACATACCTTGATGACGATTGCCTGTTCAATACTACAGTGTTTCTCAGACGATACACCAGGAAATCGCCATATTGTTTGCATATTATTGCAAACACAAGACATGAATGGAATAACAATGTAACGGTAAGAGCCTTTTTTTTTTAAAGTGAGGAAACCCCCTCGGACCGTTTCCCCCCACCGAGGTTTACTCTAGGGTGGTGTGTCGGAATTGGAACGACTTAAAACACACGGTGTGCCACTCTGCGCCTGAGATAGGAGGGATCCAGGAACAGCTTTATTATGACAACTAGACCCCTCCTAGCGATTACCTGCTAACGCGGGCACCCTCATCGATTGAGGAGAAAGCTCGTCCCATTCACAAGGGTCACATTTAAGGCGTATGAGGCGTTGGTAAGGAAAGCGTCCAGACGCCAAGCTAGCATCCAGACCCTGAAGCGGTCCGACATGTAGTGGAGGGATCGCACCAATACTCGGGCAGTTATGTTGTCTGGACAGGAGGTGGTTTTCTTGGAGTGGATCCATGGAACAATCGTCTCTACCTCCCATTCCCTGATGGGCGGAACATTCACCTCATTCTCCTCGTCGTCTCCGACCAAGACGGTCATCGGCAGGGAGGTGAATTCCACCCACTGCGAGAAAAGGCCTTAGACCACTTCCTACAGGAAGCTAGGTTAGAGGGTCTCTGTAAGGGGGGGGGGGAGGGGCCAAAGCGTGGAGCTTTTGTTGAGTTTACCGCGCCTCTCGGTACTCCTCACGAAGCTGGTCCTCCTCGCGGTCTTCGTGGCACCACCGTCGACTGCAGGTGTAGGACCTTCGGGCACGACTACAGGCCGCAGGGGCCGCGGAGGTCCGCTAACTCATGGACCACCAGGAATCCTCGTTCCGTGGCGGTCGACAACCTCGGATGCGGGGCATGGCTGCATCGCAAATATGTGTAATAGTATCGTGAAAGCGACCAGCTCCCATGTCGACCTCCTCGGTCGGGACCTGCGGAGACAGCCAATAGTGAACGATGGTCGTCTCCTCTAGTAGGTCCCTGTTCAGTTTGGCTACAGCCCACCGCGGCAAGCGCCAATTCATTACTCGTGCGACGAGGGCAGGGATAGCGAACGAAAGGTCCACTATAGACCCTCCTTGCTATCGCACGCACGTGTTGGTGGAGCCCCTGTTTAGTAAACAGATGCCCACTGAGACCGCCTACTCCTACAGAGCTTCTCCCTTAGCGTCCGTCCTGGGGAAACCCCACGCAATGGACTTTGCATTGAAGTTCCCCAGCACAAAGACGTGCCCAGACGTTGGTCGCCGCATTGAGGTATGCCCCCCACTTAGCAGCAACATATCTTGTGACCTTGTCTCTTAATGACAAGGGCGGGGAATGAGCCACTGTGGAACTGACGACTGCCACGGAATCGTCCCGATCACCCAACCAGTTTGGACGGAGAGGAACGTAATAGGGCTTCGTTGGTCTTCGTACAGCTACACCAATCGACCACTGTGCCATGGCGCAGGATCTCTGCCCGCAAACGTTCAGGTTCGTCTGGACAAGGAGGTTCAAAACTTGATCTATTACTAGACCGTCTCTACAACCTTCTCGACGGTGACGTGACGATGTTGACGTCCCAACGACACCGGAGGCAGCCTGAGTCGACTGTCTAGCCCCGACGCTTGGCGAGAATCGCGGGAGCTCTGCACACCACTGCTCATTCTGATGATTGGCGGGCTTGGTGCAAATGCTTGGTACTGCGGGGCAGCAGAGCACTCTGGTGCCTTGTGCTCTGGTCGACCGCAGCGGAAATCAACCAGCACACTTGACACGAGTTTGTCCCGATGCCAGACAATCATCGGGAGCCTGCGTCGCCCAAAACTTTCGCTGTCGCTACGGGACAACTGACCCACAAAGCACCAAGTCCTCCTGACCGGGGCGGATGGTGCCGAGCGGTGGTGTCTTCCGCGTTGTAGCCGATCTTTTCTTTATTACAACACGGACATTTTTAGTCGTTACGGAGTTATCCAGGCCTGAGATGCGCAACTCTGCGCACTTTGTAGGCCTGGTGATTTTCACGCTATCCGTGGTTGCAAATATTTCTGCTTCTCGACGAATGTGTTCGCCATCTTTACATCTTTGGCTCCAGGAAACTCGAGGACTCGAGCTCCCGTCTGAGCGAGACGTAACCTGACCCCTACCGTCCCGAAATCGTTCTAGAGACTGGCCCGAGGCCTCTTAAAAATGACTGTGTAGGACAGTCCGCGGTTAGCTGCCTCCGGTGATACGGTGACCACCACAGCCGCGGTCTTGGGCACCTGTAGTTTATGTGGTTTCTTCATGGTAGCCATCCCCACCGATGATGCCTGCGGGGTAGAGGCTGCTTTTGGACAGCCTTTTTACCCTGCTTTCGGGACTTCTTAGCCCCCCCTGCTACTTGCCAACCATTATTGGAAGGAGCAGATGTAGAGGGATCAGGTAAAGGTGTTGGAATGGAGAGCAGTGGATATTCCACTCCACCCTTGGTCGCTGGTTTATGTCCCCACTTTGGTGCTACCGTCTGACCTGCTGCCTTGGCCCCCTGTCGTGCCCTCGGAGTAACCGCAGGAGCAGCATACACAGCCACTGCCTGCAATGGGAAGCACACCGACATTGGAGGAGGGAGCAGGCTGAGATGAGTTCTTGGTCGGATTTTCCATCGGACGATGTGCTCGAAATTGAGGAAATCGTCAGGTGGTCGTTGGCCGCCTGAAGGCAAGCTACATCCCCTAGGAGGCTTTCGACGACTCTAGCAATGACAGAGGAGGAGTGCTTAGGAGCCTTAACGAACAAACTCTTAAGGTTCCTGGATTTGGTAGCCACTTTTTGAATTATGGTCACCTCCATATTTACTCTTTCCTGCAAAGATGCCGGTGTTTCGGGGATAGAATCCCTTTCCACTGGCTTTCGTATTTTCTGCAGGAGAGTAGCAATCTCTTCCTCCGCTGCGCTTCCACCCTCTGACCCTTCTGTCGGCTTCTGCCTTGAAAAAGACAGAGCCTGATCGGGCCGAGATCGGGGTGCGTGATCGACCTCTGTGGCTGCTACCCACTTTCGGAAGCAGCATCGCCTGGTACTTGACACTCTCTTTGTCCCTGGAGTGTCCGCGTTTTCGGCTTTCGCAGAGATCCATCTTTGTCGACTCCAGTGCGTCCATAGTCACACTAGAGTTACCTCCGTCCAGCGGAATAGCGGATTTGGCACATCGTTCATAAGTTCTTCGGCTCCCAGCAACCAAAACGACGTCTGGGAGCCCAACTGAGATGGGCGTTACCACCAATACGTCCTCTTCATGGGACGAGTAATCGTCCGCTCTTGCACTATTCTCCTTCCTACCCTTCTTCTGCTTCTTTCTTCCTGACTATAATTATTGTTTTGTTGATTCTGTTCCATATTTAATCCCACGCCTGGGGAGAATTAACGGTCAACACGGGTAGAGATCCCACAGTACCCGGGCAAGCGTGATGAATTTATTACTAACGGAGGGGTCCGCAAGTACCCCGGCTGATATTGCGCTTGCGACTGAACTACCCGTTAACCATGCATCCCCTGGTCACACACCAGAACACGGGATTTGGGGTAATTATTTTATAGAGATTTTCTTCTTCTTTGTCCGGGACGCTAAGACAAGACTCTCGCCCCCGAGTAGAGTTGCGATACGTAACCACGACACTCCTCTCGAGATTACGATATGCCAACGGTAGCTGGAGATAATTTATTAAGCTAGCAAGGAAGATAAGTCTTCTAATGCCTGCTCGGCGGCAGTGTGAGTACACGCCGAGCCAGTTCTCCTTTCTCCACCGCTGATAGCCTTTGAGATTTTTGAAGAAGTTTTCCTCCTCACTCCTCCGAAAAGTGAAGAACCAACAAAGGAACCTACAGCCACGCCCACTCTGTTGGACCAAGCCTCGGCCGAAGAATAGCGGAAGAAAATGTTTTCCTCTTCGTGCTAGAATATTAGCCGTTGTCAGTGATAAACAGCGCCATCGTCAATGTTACCAGAGTGGACCATTTGGAGGTTTTCTAGCCAAGCAGCCCTGATGGTAAGAGCCTTTTTTTTTTACCTTGTGGAAGCCCCTCGGGCCATCACCCCACCGGAGTTTATAGCGGGGTGGTGTGTTGGAATCAGAGCGACCTAAACCATACGGTGTGCCACTCTGCGCTTGAGATATGGATGGGATGCTGGAACAGCTTCTTATCATTACGATAGACTACGACACCCAGACCCCTCCCAGCGCCTGCCCGCTGCCGCGGACACCATCTCCGGGTAAACTCTCTATTTTAGGCAACGTACGGTACACGCGGACGTCGCCTCCTCGCAGCTAGCCATTGTAGCTGATGGAGGGGAAAGCCCGTCCCGTACACCCGCGGCCACACTCAAGGTGGCATGAAGCGCTGGTACGCACGCCACCGCCGCCCGGTGTGTCAGTGACGAATTGGGTCTGAGTGGAGATCATCTTCCCGCGCCTTCTCCGCCGCCTCAATCCGCGAAATTACGTTTTCGTAAAAAGTTGCGACCATGTTAAAACAAATGTCAGTACCGACCATGGAGTGTGTGATAGCCAGTAGCGAGAGGTCTCCTCCAATAACTGCAGTGACACTGGCGTGTGTTGAACCCAGTCCTCACTGCAGTCGCAGTGGTGACAGACGGGACTCAATTCCCTCCTGGCGACCGAGTGCTAATACTTCCCGAAGCACCCGTGCCCGGAAAGGACCTGTATCTGTCGGAAGGAAAGGGTCCCGTACTCTCGCCCTGCCCACTCGGCGATGACCGTCTGGAGAGCCTCCACGGCGGCAAAGGCAGCAAGCGGAGCCTCTAGCCGTGCTGACCAACGAGCCATCGTAGCTCGACGAGCGACCTCATGCCACTCTCGTATCTTTTCGGACGGAGGCCGCATGCCGCTACCCTTCCGGAAGTAAGCCATCCGTCGATAAACTTTCACAAGCACTGCCTCTTCCAAATCCCACGGGGGAGTTCCGGCCAAGGCACATGCCGCCTCCGTCGATACTGTGCGGTAACCATGTATGGCTCTAACCGCCAAAATCCTCTGAGGGTGCTAGAGGTAAGCCCTATTCTTGGCAGTCAGAGCCGCCGCCCACACTGGTGCACCATACAGTACCATAGACCAGACAACCCCTGTGTCCACCCAAATTGGACAAGAGCAGAAGCAGCACCGACCAGCTTTGGAGTAAGCTGTTGGAAGTGCTAGATGAAGTGCCACCTGCCGTCGAGATCAGGCCCAGATATTTCATCTGAGCCTGAACCGGTACGAGGACCGAATTGATTACGGTGGAGGCACCGGAGAATGGACCACGACGGGGCCCATGGAACAAAAAGGCCTCCGTATTATCCAGGGCCAGCAGCAAACCCAGCGCCTCACTGCACCTGACCACCAGAGAGACTCCACTGGTGGCCAGACGCGCCGCCTCTTGAAAATTCATCCCACGGCCTGTGGCCAATGTGTCATTCGCGTAACAAATTACGCCCAGCCCGGGGGGAAGACGGCTTCAAAGGGCTCAGTCATATCCCATGTTCCACAGGAGTGGTCCGAGAACAGACCCCTGTAGAACATCGCACGACATGTGCCGCCGCCTCAGAACACTGTCTCGGTCCTCGTACATGACGGTATACTCCAGTAGATAGTCTGCCACAAACCGCCTCAGGTACTCTGGCATCCCGTGGTAATGGAGTGCTTCCCTGATGCAGCTAAATGGCAAACTATGAAATACGTTGGCGATGTCCAACGACACCGCCAACAGCACATCGCCACAGCTCACCGCCTCTTCAGTAATGACCCTTAGGTGCAACACAGCATGGACTGTCGAACGCCCCCTTCGAAAACTAAATTGTGCATCCGACAGATCGGGGCCCACCTCGCAGACGTGCACCAACTCCTGGCACTACCAGTAAATTTCCTTTCGTGGAGGTCGATAACCTCTGATGCGGGGCATGGCCGCATCGCAGTTCTGCGTGATCGTATCGCGGAAACGACCAGAACCCATGTTGCCCTCCTCGGTCGGAGCCTGTGGAGACAGCCAGGGGTGAATAATGGCTGCCTCCCCTAGTAGATCCCTATTCAGTTTGGTTATAGGCTACCGCAGAAAGCGAGAAGAACGCCGCGCCGTGTGACCCCTACTGGGGTCCTGGGTCCGGGAGAGCTCAAATCGGATGTAGACGTGATCCGAGAGCGTCGCAACCTCTTCTAGGACACGCCAGTTCTTTACTCGTGCGGCGAGGGCAGAGGTAGCGAACGAAAGATCCGCTATAATCCCCCCCTGCTGTGGCACGCACGTGTTGGTGAAGCTCCTGTTTAGTAAACAGAGGCCCACCGAGGCCGCCCACTCCTCTACGACTTTACCCCTAGCGTCCGTTCTGGGGGAACCCCACGTAATGGACTTTGCGTTGAAATCCCCCAGCACTATGACGTGTCCAGACGTTAGACGCCTCGAAACGAACGAAAACCTCGAAGTCACTCAAACTCCTGATGTGATGCCTGAGGTGATGCTCCTCTACTCTGCAGCAACATATCCAGTGCCCTTGTCTCTTAGCGACAAGGGCGGCAAATGAGTCGCAGTGGAGCCGACGACTGCCACGGAACCGTCCTAGTCACCCAACTAGTTTGGACGGGGAGGAACGTAATAGGGCTCCGTGGCTACAGCAACACCGATCGACCACTGTGCCATGGTTTGCAGGAAAAGGTCCTGCGCTACGGCACAGCGGTTCAGGTTAGTCTGGACTAGAAGGTTGGAGACTTGGTCCGTTACTGGACCGTCTCTACAACTTCCTCCAAGTGCGACAATGTCGGTGCAGAAACGACGACAGAGGCAGCCTGGGTCGACTGGCTAGCCCCTGACATTAGATGAGATTTGCGGGAAGGTTCGCAGCTCCACGCAGACACGCGATCGTCCACAACGGGAAGATGCACACACCGATGCAACCTTCGGTCTATGTGCTACGAGTTGCGGCCAGACAACAGGAGCCGGTGGCAGCCTTGCTTTCAGACCTGTGAGATTCGCTACACTGCGTCAGTGATTTGGCGCAGGTCAAAATCAATCAAAATCAAATCAGCGATGACACCATAATCATTAGGTGCCCTGAGCTAAAAGCATCGTCTCCATCGCATGCTGCGTGCTGCTGCTGGTGATCAGGTCGCACGATTGAGGGAGAAATAATGGTCGTCCTGGGCAGAGATACCCCAATACTTGGGATAACGTAACTTTATGCCCAATAGAGGGGTCCGCAGGTAGCTCAGCTGGGAGTGCACTTGCAACTGAACTACCAGTCAGCCATGCATCATCTGGCCTCGCATCAGAACACGGGATTTGGGGTAATTTTTTATTGAGGTTTTCTTCCTCGCAGTTCGGGCGGTTAAGCCAAGACCCTCACCCCCGATAGGAGTCGCGAGACATAAACACGACACTCCTTTCGAGACTACGATATGCCGACGGCGGCAGCGAAACAACGTCTCCTAATGCCTGCTCAGTGGTAGTAGACAGTAAAGTAAGTACACACTGAGCCCATCCTACTTTCTCCGCTACTAGTAGCAGAGAGACTTCGACCCGTGAAAGGGTCCCACCTTCGTGTTTTTTAACGAGGTTTTCCTCCTTATTGCTCCGAAGAGCGAAGAGCCAACAGAGGAACCGGTAGATTCATCCTCTCTGTTGAACCCATCCTCGACCGAATTCCCGTAGAAGTAAGGCCTCCTCTTCGTGCTAGAATATCAGCTGTTGGCTGTGACACCTTCCTCCAAATAACTGAGGAAGAAACGTCATCACCAACGTTACCAGGGTGCTTCCACGTGGAGGTTTTCTAGCCTACCTCAAGCAAACTGCTTTCTAAGACTATCTTGACTTTCTGTTCATCATTTGTTATATTTTCATCTATTCTACTCTCACAGGTGAAAATTCTGGACAATTTCCTAAATGTGAACCCTGCATTAAGTCATCTTAAGTGTTAAGTCTCACATCTTAGGGGAAACTTTATCTTCGTTGGTATGACAAGTCCTTACTTCAGTCAAGAATTAGTGATTAATCTTTTGAAGTTCAGTCAAGTCCAGAAGAAATAGTTCTATTTAGTCTTTCCCAGTCCTTAATTGCTGGAGTGATATATTTGCAGATCGATATTATTTTCAATCAATTTCTACATAACGAATATCAACGGTCGTTTATAGAAATGCATTACAAGTTGTGTGATCTAATAAGAGATGAACCTTACGTGGGTGGTATGGCGAAAATGGTTGGGCTGACCTGTCCTGTGAAACCTGTAAGTACCACGACAAATGAATACTAACGATACATAAGAGCATAACTATCTTGTTGAGCGCGTAACATTTATCCCATTAGAATGATAAACATTTGGGTAAGGAGGGGTTCAAAGTCTCCGAAATAGCAACAGAGAGCAATACTTGGGTTTCTTGGTGTGATCCATAGACGTACCGCGAACACCAACATTGCCTGGAGAATTATCAACCTTAAGTGCTAGTAGACGGAACACAAAGGGTTTACAAGTAACGCCCGCATACTACATAAGTAGACCTTTACGGGTCGTCGTACCGCCTTATACCTTCCCTACCAGGATGGTGCTCGGATCGGTTGGGGTAAAACTTGAATGAACCCTGTTGTTATCCACAGACATCTAAACGCATTTGTTATACAATTTTTAAAAAAAACAAACAGTCACTTGCACATTATATTAAACATTAGTTAGAATAGTTTAAAAAATATTTAGAAAACACTTATTCGGATAGGTATTTTTATAACTACATATTTACTTTTTTCTATAAGCTACGTAATTTACAGTAGGTTGTTTAGTCTTTTGATTGAACTGGCTAATGTTAGTAATTAGGTTAAGATGAAGAATTCTTTTTGTGTTGTATAGCCTATTTATTGATGAAGGCTACAGACTATTATTATATCAGACTTGGACCAATGGAAACAGAGAAAACGGGGCAAATTTTATTGATTTTCTTATAGACAGACAAATTTGTCAGGAACGTCGAATCAAAGTAGAATTAACTAGTATTTTATAATAGGAAATATGTCTTAAAATAACACATTGATTACCCTTTTCACGATTATCAATCCCATTGCTGTAATATTTTTGAATTGATTCAGAAGTTTTTATTTTTATCTAGGGTCTCACGTCGCTTACGAATATGACAGCACCCACCCAGAACTTTCCGAACGTTTTTCCTTTTGAAAAAGGCCGCGTAGACATCTCCGTCTCTTTAACAGCCACTAAGAAGCTTATAATTAGCTTCAATGTAGAAGCATCTTTTAAGCAATAAAATTTCTTCAAGAGCTTTTACCTGTTTTTTATTTATTTAAATTCTCAATAGATAGGAGGACATGCGTAAGGAAGTTCCAATGAAGAGGTCTATCGGTCGGTAAAATCAACCCGATATTCCACTCCTTGATTTTGACCATATTTTATTATTTAATCCGAACAGCATGCTTTCTCCATCCCGGCACATATTTACTCATCTCACCTAACATAGTTTATACTTACGCAATAGAGATGCTTTTATTTATTTTATCAATGTAATTATCCTCTTGAATGATATCCGCGTCCCGCTGGCGATTATGTCTGACTCGAAACGAACAAAAACTAGCTCATCATTAATCACTCAAACTTTGGTTCTTTACGGTGCACACACAGGTGGTCTATGAAGCATCCTTTTTCAGTGATCACTTGCATCAGACGATATGAGAGGGTCCCGTGATGCCTCTGGAAACCAATCCTCCATAACAGGTCTTACTGCCGAAATAAATAAATATTTATGAAAAGTTATAGGTGAAATTTTTTTACTAAGTCATGTGAATTACTAAGTAAAATGCTAAGTCAGAACTAATAAGATACCAGTGCGATACGGAAGAAATAGGATCTTATCAGGCAATGACAGTTCATGTTCTATCAAATACTAGTTATCACGTATGTGTGGTGATGGATTAAGAATACGGTGACACAACGTATATTCATCTTCTGGGTGTTGCAAGAGCTGACTAAAAGATCATATTACGCAGGACAATAGCACTGCAAAGAGAAGAAAAGCATGAAACAAACCCTATACCAATTCGTATGGTCAGCGTGGCATCATCAATCATTACTATCATCATCAACAACAGCTTTCAATAGTCCACTGCTGAACATGGACCTCTCCTTAATAAGGAGGTTTCTGCCCTTGGGCGACTTTTGCGAGTTTGCGACTTTTACGAGTGTATGGGACGGGTTTTCCTCTCCATCCCCTATAGTGGCCAGCCGAAAGGAAACGACGTCCGCGTGTGCCGTACGCATCCTAAATAGAGAGTTTATCCCCAGATGGTGCCCACGTCAGCGGGCAGGCGCTAGAAGGGGCCTGGATGTCGTAATAACAGCTGTTCCCGGATCCCTCCTATGTCAGGCGCAGAGTGGCACACGGTGTGGTTTTAGTCGGTCCGATTCAAACACACCACCCCGCCGTAAACCCCGGTGGGGTAACGGCCTGAGGGGGTTTCCACACGTTAAAAAAAAACAAAAAACGCTGTTATCAAAGTGCCAATAACAGTTGCCAGCGGCGAAATTACGGGCAATAAATTGTAGTATTACAAGCCTGCGCTTAAAAATAATTTGTTGTATTTTCTGGTAATTTACTCTCGGATGCCATTACAAATATTATTTATAAACGGAAAACGTCCAAATAATAATGTATCATACAAAAGGAAATATATATTAATAACTGAGTTTATTGTTATAACAATTCCAAAGTTATTTAAATTATTTCAAAGAATAAAAAGAGATAATTATTTTACTTGTTATTTTAGTAACTTGTTTTCATATAGGTAAAAACTGTGACTATTAATCTAATGGTTAGTGACCTTACTGTGACCTAATATTGCGGGGAATGATTCCCAACCAAGACGAACAATTATGGATTGATGAGCACGATAATTTATTCTACGTGTGAATTTAAAAATTTATAGGAATGTTTATAAGCAGTCAGTTTTTTTTTTCAGTTTTTAATAGTTTAGTTAGCACCTAATTAAGTATCTGATGGCTATTTGTATCAATTCATTATTAATATTAGTGTTTCTGGTTAGTAACGCAAGCCCAAATCTTCACCCACTCAAGCCGTCACCCCACCAGTGTTTACGGCGGAGTGGTGTGTCGGAATTGGACTGACTAAAACTACACGGTATGCCATTCTGTGCCTGAGATAGAAGGGATCCGGGGCTCTTAAGACATCCAAATCCCTCCTAGCGCCTGCCCGCTACCGTGGTCACCATCTGCGGGAAAACTTTATACTTTAGGCTAGTTAGGCGACGTATGACACACGCGGACATCGCCTCCTCGCGGCTTGCCACTATATAGGATGGAGGGGAAAACCCGTCTCGTGCACCCACGGTCACACTCAAGGCGGTAAAAGGCGCTGGTACTCGCACCTCCGCCGTCCGGTTCACTGGCGGCAAATTGGGTACGAGTGGAGATCGTCCTGTCGGGCCTTTTCCGCCGCCTCCTTCCGCGAAATTACATTTTCGCAAAAGGTTGTGACCGCGGTAAAACAATTGTCGCTACCGACCATGGAGCGCATGTCAGCCTGGGGCGAGAGATCTTCTGCAATAAGTGCAGTGAGGACCCCACGTTTCGCCACCCAGTATAAATAAATACGAATTCAAAAAAACTCACTTCTTTCAGTAAGTTTTAGGAAGGTGGACATCATGATATTCTTATCTGTATTGTTTGTTATTTGTTGTACTCTATGTTTAACTGTCGAAGTAAGTTGTTTATTATGTGTGACATCTTATCTTTTGTTTTTGTACAATCTGCAACTGATTTCATGAAATAGGAAAGAAATGTGTGTGTGTGTGTGAACGCGAGCAGTATTAGAATAGGCTGATATTTGGCGCCTTTCCTGACGAAAAAACGTCCCAGAAGTATCTTTTTACTATGCCAGGGTCGCCTTATAATAAAATTAAAAGTTTCTTTACTAGCTGCAGTTTACTGCCAATTCTAATATATTTACCACCCTTTTGTGATGTTTATATTCTAATAGAAAGATCATTTTGATACTTTACGATCCATTGGCAATCTACAAAAGTTTTGTCATCAAAAAAGGTACACATTAACATTGTACTATAACAGACTATGTTCATAAGATGGCGCTGTATTATATTTTATTGTAACTGAATGTCGTCTCGACGAAAATGCTAGCACAGCGACAATAGTTTTGTATAAGCTACAACTTGATGATTCGCAGTATAGTTAAATACCTAGGGCGACTTCTCTTTCTGAACTAACAGTATTCTGGTTTCTTTGACATAAAAGACTACTATCGCACTAGGGATGAGTATGAATGAATCCTGTGTGACAGGGGACTCGACAAACAAATATAAAATGGACACAAACCAAACCTAAATTCACAACAGTTATCCGTGCAGTCATCAACAGCCTTTAACAGTCCACTGTTGGCCACTCCTAACAAGGAAGTTTGGTCTACTATAACATACTGGCCAGACATGTTGATATTCTTCTGTCGTGTAGAACACCACACGACATGAGCTGCCACCTCAGAACACCGTCTCAGTCTTTATACATGACGGTACACTCCTAAAGAGATGCACTACTCCGCACACTTTGTAGGCCAGGTGATCTTCACACCATCCGTGGCTGCAAATATTCTCCGCAGTTTCTCGGCGACTGTGTCCTCCATATTTACATCTTCGGCTCCAGAGAACTCGAGGACTCGAGACGACTAAGCGATGCGCAACCTGAGGCCCGAAATCGTTCGTGAGACACTGTGTCCATATTTTGATGTAGGTGGGCAACAGGGTTGGCACCGACATTGGGAGAGAGAGCAGGCTGAGTTGAGGTCTAGGCAGGATCTTCCACGGAATGATGTACTCGGAATTGAGCGAACTGAGCGCTGAGCTCAGCAACTTGTACCATCAGGCGGTCGTTAGCCTCCTGAAGGTGAGCTAAATCCCCCACGAGGTTTTCCACGATTACAGCGATGGCTCCTTAAGAGCCTTAACGAACAAACTCTTAAGGTTCCTAGATTTGATAGCCACTTTTTGAATTATGGCCACCTCCATATTTGCTCTCTCCTGCAAAGACGCCGGTGTTTGGGGGACAGAATCCCGTTTCACCGGCTCTCGAATTTTTTGCAGAAGATCAGCAATCTCCTCCTCCGCTGCACTTTCACCCTCCGCTCTGACCATTCTGTAGGCTTCTGTCTTGCAAAATATATAATGCCTGATTGGGCCGAGATCCGGGTACGTGACTGACCTCTTTGGCTCCAGTGTGTCCATAGTCGCACTAGAGTTATCTCCGTCCGACGGAATAGCGGATTTGAAACGTAATTCTTTCCGAAGTTCTTCGACTCTCAGCAGCCAAAACGACTTCGGGGAGCCCCACCGAGATAGGCGTTCTACTACTATTGCACTACTTGTACTATTCTCCTTCCTACCCTTCTTCTTCTTCTCTCTTTCTTGACTATAATTATTGTTTTGTTTATTCTGTTCCATATTTAATCCCACGCTTGGGGGAGAAATAATGGTCGACCCGGGCAGAGATCCCCCAGTAACCGGGCAAGCAAGTAAATTTATTCCTAACCGAGGGGTCCGTAAGTGCCTCGGCTTGGATTGCCCTTGCGACTGAACTGCCCATCAGTCACGCATCTCCTGGTCACGCACCAGAACACGGGATTCGGGGTTATTATTTTATAAAGATTTTCTTCCTCGTAGTCCGGGTGGTTAAGCCAAGTCTCTCGTTATCGAGTAGAGGCTCGAGATGTAACCACGACACTCTTCTCGAGATTACGATTTACCAACGGTAGGTTGCTGGAAGATAAGTGTTCCAATGCCTGCTCGGCGGCATTGTGAGCGCACACCAAACCCATTCTCTTTTTTCCACTGCTGCAAGCGTTGACACTCCGACCCGTGAAATGGGCCTGCCTTTCTGATATTTTAACGAAGTTTTCCTCCTCATTGCTCCGAAGAGCGAAGAGCTAACAGAGGAACCGACAGACACGCCCGCTCTGTTGGACAAAGCTTCATGGCCGAAGAAACTGGCTTCCTCTTCGTGCTTGAATATTAACCGTTTGCAATGATGAACAATACCATCGTCAACATTACCAGGGTGCACGACGTGGAGGTTTTCTATAATCCACACACGACGCAACTTTTAAAAAAATACGAAGAGATTACGAAACCTTCTCTCCGTAACTCTCCAAAGCACAAGATTAAGCATCATATATTAACTAAAGGACCACCAGTATCAGCAAGACCTGATAAATATCATATAGCAAAAAAGGAATTTCAGAGCATGATGGAACTTGGTATTTGTCGCCCCTCGGACAGTCTCTGGCCTAGCCCCTTGCACATGGTTAAGAAAAAAATGTCGAATTGAGGCCATGTTGAGATTATAGAATGCTTAAAAGCGTGACTGTATCCGATAAATATCTACTGCCACGTTTAACTGATTTCACCTACACATTAGAAAATAAGAAAATCTTCAGCAAAATCGATATTCGGAAGGCCAATCACTGCACTCCTGTCGAATAAGTAGAAAAAACCGCCAACATCACTCCTGTTAGGCTTTTTGAATTTCCGAGAATGCCATTCAGACTACGCAATGCGGGGCAAACCTTCCAAAGATTTAAGGACTCTCTATTCAGAGATCTAAACCTCGTGTTCATATTCGTCGACGATATGCTTTTGAGCTCCGAAAATGAATTTGCGCATTATCAGCACTTGGAAACGGTTTTCAAACGCTTACAAGACAACGGATTAACTATTAATCTCGAAAAAAGCGAATTTTTCAAAAGTAAAATAGACTTTTTTAGCTACCACACTACAAGCCAAGGGATACGGCCAACTGAAGAGAAATACAGGGCAATCACGAAATTCCCTAAACCAAAGAAAATAAGAGAATTAAGGAGATATTTGGGCATGATTAGTTTTTACAGAAATAACCTACCATACGCCGCAGAGTATCAAAATTCCCTAAACAAATATCTGCACGGCTCTAAGAAAAACGATAATTCGCCTATTCCTTGGTCAACAGAGGCCGAAAAAGCTTTTGATAAATGCAACGAAAATGTAATGAATGCAGTATTAACAGCCCACCCATCCCGAACCGCCCACTGGCTGTTATGACGGATGCCAGTTCTACCTGTGTAGGCGCAGTTCTACAACAAAGGCATGGACGTAACTGGGAACCATTAGGATTCTTTTCAATAAAACTAACTGACACTCAACAAAAATACTCAACTTTTGACAGAGAGTTACTTGGAATATATATGGCAATCAAGCATTTCCAAAGGTTAATCGAAGGAAAAGAATTCACAGTATTCACAGACCACAGACCTTTAACCTACACATTTTCCCAAAAAACTTCAACAAACGACACACCACGTCGAGTATGTCAATTGGATTTTATCTCACAGTATTGTACTAATATTCAACACATAAGCGGACGTGACAATGTTGTCGCAGACGCATTATCACGTATCGAGGAAATCAAGATGTCATCGCCGATCAATTACGATAAATTATCAAAATGTCAACACAATGATCAAGAATTAATTGATTTCGTGACAATAGCAATTTAAAATTTATAAACATCATACTGCCGGGTTCTACGAAAAGTATCAGCTGCGACATATCTACTGGAAAAAACCGACCATATCTGCCAAAAAAATTTCGAACACAAGTATTTGATATGATTCACGGATTAAGCCATCCCGGTAAAAAACTACAAGAAAAATGATCACTCAAAGATATATATGGTCAGGTATGAATAAAGATATTAATAGTTGGTGTAAAACATGCATACCTTGTCAAAAATCAAAAGTACAACGCCACGTAATATCACCTGTCGGCAATTTCATGCCATCGCAGCGTTTCGAACATTTACACATCGATATTGTCGGACCACTACCTATCTCTCAAGGAAAGCGATTTCTAATTACAATCATAGACCGTTGTACTTCATGGCCGGAAGTGTTTCCTGTAGAAGACATCACAGCCCAAACGGTAGCTCGAACACTATATGAGGAGTGGATATCAAGATTTGGATGTCCTGTACGCATTACTACAGATCAAGGACGACAGTTCGAATCAAGAATATTTAAATCACTTTCACAATTTTTGAGAAAACACAAAATCAGGACGACGCCCTATAATCCTGAATCAAATGGAATGATAGAAAGATTTCATAGAACTTTAAAGGCAGCATTAATGACAAGGGAATCGAACTCTAATTGGGTGAAAGAAATCCCTACAGTACTACTCGGATTACGGAGCTGCATACGCGAAGACACAGGATATTCGGCAGCAGAGATGACATATGGCGCACCTATGCGACTGCCCGGAGATTTTTTTCCCGAACCATCTCAACAACCTACTACACACGAAGAAATTATCAAAGGTATTTAAAAGGACATATCACACATGACTTCAATACCCAAACGAAAAAAACATAACCAAACAATTTTCATTCGTCCTGAACTTAGCGAATGCTCACACGTATTCGTGCGATGCGACCGGATTAGAAAAAGTCTGACTCCTCCCTATGAAGGACCATTTCCAGTGATAAAAAGAATGGATAAAGCATATACAATTAAAATTGGTAATAAGGAAACAACAATATCAATAGACAGATTAAAACCCGCATTTATTATCAACGACCAAAGTTTAGACGTGCCAATTTCAACACAAGCATCGATTCAACACAAGCACTCAGGCACGTACTCCACGAAATCCGGACGGACAGTCAAGCCAGTAGTACGTTTCTGCTCATGCTGACTCAAGCAACCTACCCATTTAAATACTCACCGTAATTGTAAAACTCCATCATTTACCGTCAGCAACAACTAGAACGACAATGGGTAACCAAAGCTCCAAAGACCAAATTGTGTATAACTCCGACAGTTGCTTAAACCAGAAGGAAGCCGACCAGCTCAGAAGCCTCATCGTGGAAGAACTCCGGTGGACAAGAAACATCGCTATCGGACAGATTATTATAATAACAGAAATCGTCGTAATATATGACATCGTAAAAACTTTGGACAGAAGAATCAAGGCAATTACGAGAGACAACAACATCAGTCAGCATAAATGCATCGGTTAAGCAAGTGCATCGATCCAAACGTCGCGTCGCCCGTCACAACAAGCATCAGCAATCATCACACTCGCACACACAGAAACTGCCTTGCATCGCACTTATTTTTTAACACTAATTAATTAAAATACAATACTTTAATTAAAGGGGGGAGTATATGTAGCATCATTCAGCGCACATAAACCCACGTATTAAGGAAGCTGCATATTTTCACATTATCACGCACCATATTAGTATATATAGTCCAGTGCCAATGCCTTAAAAAATGATCAAAAGTACAAAAAAATAGTAACAGGATGAAACCTTCTGGAAAAGCAAGAAAATATTTAAAGTATTTTCTTGCTTTTCCAGAAGGTTTCATCCTGTTACTATTTTTTTCGTTCTCAAAAATTATTGGCACTGGACTAATAAGCATTAGCACAACTACAAATAGACAGACTAAAACAACAACTCGTGTCTCACTTATTCCTTGCCACACATATGGCAAATGAGACTATCCCGGGCCTTCTTAAATATGGTCGCATAGGACAGTCTGCCACCAGCTGCCTCCGATTTACAGGTGGTAGCAAAAGCTTATCTAAGCACCTGCAGTTTGCGCAGCTTTTGCGCGGTAGCCACTGCAACCGAGTGCGCCTGCGTGTTAAAGGCTGCTTTTCGGGCAGCCTTTTTACCCAGCTATTGAGACTTCTCAGCCCCCCTACTACCTGCTAATCATTGATGGAAGGGGTAGATGTAGAGAGAGTACATGTGGAGGTGCCAGGTACAGTGGTTGAAGTGGGGAGCGGAGGGAACTCCACTGCAGCCTTTGTCGTTGTTTCGGGCTCTAACCTCGGTGCAGGCATCCTGACCGCTGCCTTCGCTGCTTGTCGTACCCTCTTAAGAGTTGCGGGGGCAGCAGACACCGACGTCGCCGCCGCATAGAACACGTGACCGCCCACAACGGGAAGCGCTGACGGCACCAATAGTTTATGTGCAACGACCTTTGGTTTATGTGCCGCGAGCGGCAGCCGGACAATAGGGGCTGGAGGCAGTCTCGCCTCCTCATCATACACCACAGTCATAATTAAATATAGTTCATAATTCGGCACAGATAGACATTAGAGATGGCAGCCAGATTGGGAGACGGAGCAGGCTGAGACGGGGGCGAGGCCGGTTCTTTTGCCGGACGATGTGCCCGGAATTAGGCAAACTGAGCGCTGAGCTCAGCCACTTGCCCGGTAGGCGGTTATTTGCTGCCTGTATCCCCATAACAATACAAGAGGAGTGCTTAGGGGCCTTCACGAAATAACTCTTAAGGTTACTAGACTTGGTGGTTACCTTGTGGATGAGAACCACCGCTGCTTTCGCTCTCTTCTGCATTTACGATGGTGTTTGGGGTACAAAACTCTCTACCACCGACTCCTTAATTTTGAGCAGGAGATCTGCGACCTCCTCTTCCGTTAATGCTTCGCTGTCCGCCCTGACTCGGACCAGAAGACGGAGCCTGACGGGGCCGAAACCGGAGTTCGTGACCTCCCTCATATTCCACAGGAGTGGTCCGAGGACAGACCCCTGCGGAACACCGCACGACATGGGCCGCCGCCTCAGAATACCATTTCGGTCCTCGTATATGACGGTACGCTTCTCAAGATAGTCTGCCACAAGCTGCCTCAGGTACTCTGGCAACCCGTGGTAGTGTAGCGTTTCCCTGATGCAGCTAAATGGCAGATTAGCATCGACTGTCGAACGCCCCGCTCGAAAACCGAATTGGGCGTCTGAGACAGATCGGAGCCCACCTCGCAGAGGTGCTGGACGATACGGGCAGAGAGTATCCTCTCAAACAGTTTACCCGCCTCGTCCAGTAACACAATGGGCCTATAGGCCGCTACTGAATCGGCAGGCCATCCCGGTGTCCTTAATAGGACCAGCTTCCCGCTTTTCCCGCACCCAGGGAAGCGTCCGAATGACAAGCTAGTGTCCAGGACCTCCCTGAGGCGGTCCGACATATGCTCGAGGGCACGGGCCAGCACTCGGGCAGGTATCCCATCTGGCCCAGGGGCGGTGTTCTTAGAACGGACCCGTAGAACAACCGTCCTTACCTTCAATTCCCTGACGGGCAGAACATGGTCCTCGTCCTCACCGTCGTCTCCGACCATGAAGGCCATCGACGGGGATGTGTGTTCCACCCGCAGCGGGAAAAGGCCCTCGACTACTTCCTGCAGGAAGCTGGGCTGGAGTGTCTCTCTAAGGGGGGGGGGCCAACGTGCGGAGATTTTGTCGCGCCGCAAGATAAGGGCGACTCCGGGGACACGATCGAGAACCTCCAATATCTTCTTTCTCTTAATTTCTTTGGCACGGCTTATGGCCAGCTTCAGAGTTTGCCACGCCTCTTGGTACTCTTCTTGAAGCTGGTCCTTCTCGCCTTCTTCGCGGTGTCAGCGCCGACTACGGGTGTAGGACCTCCGGACACGTGTAGAGGCCGCGCGGAGGTCCACCATCTCCTGGGTAACGGTAAGCACCTACCTCAAGCAATTTACTTTCTAAGATTATCTTAACTTTCCGTACATCATTCGTTATATTTTCATCTTTTCTACTCTCTTAGGTGAAAATTATGGAGAATTTCCTAAATATGAAATTGAATAAAAATTTGCACAATACGTTTTTGATGGTTTCCAATTAAACTGTTAGGAACCGAATAATTTTAACCTCAATTTCACAATTTCACAGTAAACGAATACCGGTTTTAAGTTAACGTTTGAAAGAACGTGCGCATAATAAATGTCACATGAAATTAACTGAGCAGAGTATAATGAGTAGCTGTCAAATAATGTATCACGCACCGGCGCCATCTACTTAAAATACTGGCGCCATCTGCTCCATCACCATGCAAAACTATATTGGTTTGTAGTACATGCTATGTATCAGAGATGGCGCTATATGTGAAAAATGATTTTTCCTATTTTCCTGCGTTTCTGTCGAAATTTTTCCTGAATTTTGTTTGCTATAAACCTCACGGAGCCCAAGACCTTTTTAATGAATACAAAAACGTGGGAATCAGTTCGTACGTTTTGTAGTTATTGCATCAAGAAGGACAACCCGACTTATTTTTATATTATAGATCACTACCGTATTTAGAATATTTCTGTGTCCTGGGAATTTTTACAAGTTCGACTTCAGTTAATTATTATCAGTCGAATGTAAGGAAAACTTTTCTAAATTTTTTTATTGGCAACACACGTTCACGACTCGAGCAAAGAAACCTCCTTTCTAAGGAGCCATTTATCGCCAGTAGTGGACTATTAAAGGGTGATAATGTCATGTGTTCTACATGTGTCTCTTCCCCAAGTCAAGGCGAAGAATAAAGGCAACCGAAACTTTAAATCCTCCAAAGGTATTCAAGAGAATAGAACGAATGTGATTGGATATACATGTTACTGTAAAAGATTTATCGCAGATCGGATACTCTGCTTGATGGAAATCATAAATAGAATCCAAGAGTTGTTTTTACCATACTCATTGCGAATGCAGACAATGTCGTATGGGGATATCAGATGCATTTTAACACCCCGCTTGGATACATTAAAAGCATGACAGTAATCGTGGCAATGTAAGGGTCATACACTTGCCACAATAACTGTTACCCTTGCATCAAAGGGCCACCAGTCTCGCTCTCACCAACGAAATGCGGCAGCACGGATGCTGTCGCTTTAGGTCAGATGGTAGTATTGCCTCAGTCGAGTTGACCCGTTCGTATCGTGTCGTGACTCTACTATCTACCAAATATGAGATTATACTGTTACACATTTATACGTTTTAAAACTTAAGTAAAAAGATTCGAATCATTACACATCTTGAACTTCAATCACACTTGAATTCATCATTCTTGAAATCACACGTTACTATCGCGGCCTGAGCCTCCTATTAGATTAACTCAATCTAACCAACCTTTCCGAACCATTCACAAAGATAACGAAAAACTACTATTCAATGGTAGAATATTATGCCAGAACACTGTTTAATGTTAAAAATGATTAAAGTTTTGATTTATTCAATATAATATTCGGTAACTCTGAAAGTTATATGTATACAGATTATGTAAAAAATATTTACATATCTAATACTAAAAAGAGTATAAACTAGATGGTACTTGACAGTTTCGTATAATTATTAAAAACAGGCTAGAAAAACCAGTATTATTTTAGTATCGAATTAAATAGTCCACAATAATATGCAAAATTAACATCAATCAAAATGGTTTGTTACGATGACGGTGTAGCCGGAGTTTTACATGAGAAGAAGTAAACCTCTAACGCTTGAAAGACTAGAGAAACCAGAGATAGTGATTTAAAAAAAAAATCTGGGACTGTCAGCCTTTTAATTATTCTAGTCAAGCTTGAAAATTATCAAAAGTAAACTATCACAGATTGTGATTACTTCGTTCCAAGTGGTTCAGCCTAGCATTTTCTATTAGTTTTTAAGTAATTAAGTGAGCATGCAATTATCCAATCCGTATTCCGCTTACCAATGTTTGTTAATGCTCGCAATAATCATGAGCAACGAATTGGAAACAGACGTTAATTTATGCGTGTCTGATTACTCTCCTCCGAATTATCAGGTAGCAACAGTACGAGTTACAAATATACGAGCCCGCAATAATCCAGCTATTTCAGCAATGGCTTGAATGCGACAATTAGAAACCTAAAAGAAATCATATGAGTCTAGGCCACGCCAATTTCACTACACACCTTCTCCACTATATACTTTTTCACTCTACATCCTGTATGTTAAAATTGCCTTTATAATATGCTTTTTTATAAGGGCAATTCAAGACACGAATCTATAATAATGTCATCAAAATATAATTTTTTATTTTCTTAAGTCAGTTTATTTATTTATTTATTTATAATGGATCTCCGACAAGGAATACACTTTACATGCTATCAGATAAAATACGATTAAGATTGCGTGTCATATGCTTCCTCAATTATGGGAGACCACAACATGCTTATTACAAAAGAGTTAAAAAAGTATACAAACAGTGATAACAGGTTTATGTAGGTAAAGGAAAAAATAAACCAATAAAACACAAAAAAAAACAAAAAAAAGACATAATTAATTAAACAAACGTAGACCAGTGGCAGTCACATACATATACATACACACAGACACACATACAAGCACATACAGACGTACACATATATATATTTCTTTATATTTAAATGATAGGCGAATAATGAAAGATTTAAACTTACTTCAGTATAAGAGCTCGAACATTATTTCTGAATTCTACCAGACTATTAGAAAAGATGTCTATGTCTCCCGAAAGAACTGAAATGGTGTTGTACTCGTGAGTCATCCTAGCAATTGGTGCCTGCTTTCCCAGATTTGTTCGGGTCCGTGGAACTGTAAATAGAGGGCGAGGGTATCGCGGGATTCTAGTTGGAACACTTATGCTAATTTTGCTAAGGAGGTCAGGGCAGTCAATGTGACCATGAAAGAACTTGTACAGGAACATTAAGTCAGAGATTCTACGACGGGATTTGAGAGATACAATCCCGAAATATGTCAATTTATCTTCGTAAGTCCATAAATTTCTAACACTAAAACGGAAAGCTGCAATATTCTAAATGACTTCGCACGTAGCTATTGTATAAAAGCATGATAGTGGATGGTCTTCTAAATTCCTTCGAGATCCGCAGTACAAAACCTAAGGCTCGATATGCTGAGTTAGTTATCTTATCATAATGATTTATAAAGCCAAGTTGACTGTCCAAATGTACACCTAAGTCTCTAATAGTGTTTACTTCTTTTAGTTTGTCTCCTCGAATGTTGTACTTAGATGGGATTTTGTTATGTTTTTTGGTAAATTTAATGTGGTAACACTTATTACAGTTTAAATTCATTTTGTTCAAGAGACACCGTTGATTTAAATGATCTAATTCAGCTTGGAGTAGACTTACATCTGATTCATTCCTAATTATACGATTCAATTTCAAGTCATCTGCGAAAAGATATGGTGTTGAATGTACGAATACCTGCGATAT
Organism: Hypercompe scribonia; assembly: GCA_949316085.1. Taxonomy (NCBI): domain Eukaryota; kingdom Metazoa; phylum Arthropoda; class Insecta; order Lepidoptera; family Erebidae; genus Hypercompe; species Hypercompe scribonia. The sequence continues at coordinate 2,573,438 of OX438972.1, read as the reverse complement.
GTCATTGATAAATATATTAAAAAGCAATGGTCCCAAGTTAGAACCGTGTGGTACACCGGATGTAGCAAAATATGGCTCGGATTGACTACCGTTAATGGCAACTGAGGATGGTCTGTGGTTGAGATAGGAGCTGCACCAGTGCAGAATTGATTTGGTAATACCCAAAGAATGCAGTTTGAATAATAATAATTTATGATCAACCTTATCAAATGCCTTTGAAAAGTCAGTATATATTGCATCGATCTGAAAACCCTGATCAACAGCAAACGTCAATTCTGTAATGTAGGAGACTAGGTTTGTGTTTGTAGATTTGTTAACCATAAAACCGTGTTGACTGTGGGAAAGATATTTTTTTAAGTGACCATGTAATACAGGATACATAAGACATTCAAAGTTTTAGACAGAGTACATAGAATGGAGATAGGTCGGTAATTAGAAACCAAATCTTTTTTGCCATTCTTGTGAATAGGTACTATTCTAGCCTGTTTCCACACGTCAGGGAAGACGCCTGCGTTGAGGAAAATGTTAAAAATTATTGCTACAGGATAAGCCATCAGGCGAGCACATCGTGGCCAAAATACAGGAAGTATATCGTCAGGTCCTGCACCCTTAGAAAGGTCCAATCCAGAGAGTTTTTTAAACACTGCTTTTGGAGTAATAGAAAGATCGTTAATGTCTGGCACCGGAGCCGAAAAAGAATAATTATTGTTAGAATCGTGATCAGATCTTTGAGGCTCAAAGACCGAAGAGAAATATTTAGCAAATAAATTTGCAATAGACGCGGTATCGCATGCAGTTGAGTTGCCTAATGTCATTTTAGAAGGGTAGAAATTATTATTTTTTCGAATATTTTTCATGTGTGTCCAGAATAACTTAGGACGTTCTTTAATTTTAGTTTCTATTGTTTCTATGTAATCATTGTAACATTGTTGAATATGAATTTGACATTCCTTTCTTATGTAACTAAATTCTAATATTTCTAATGGATTATTATATTTCTTTATTCTCTTGCGCAATTTTAATTTCCGATTGAGCATTTTCTTAAGTTGACTCGTGTACCAGGCTGGATATTTGCCACGTGAATATATGATTTCTGGTACGTGTCTTTGTATAATTTTTCTAACTATCGTGTAAAACTTATCCACCATCACATTGACATTGAGACAAGATGAAAACTCACTGGACTAATTAATGTTGTCTTATTCTAAATTTATTACCTCGTAGTCAGCCTTATAATAGCTTAGTTTAGTTATTTTTCTTGCATATCTTTTAATGTAAGTCGGGATTTTTAGTGAAAATACTAGAGCTGGGTGAAATTTATTTATTTTACGAATAGAATCCATACAATCTGTTACTTTTATTTCATCGAAATCGGATAATATTAAATCAAGCATTTTATTATGAGAATTTTTAATACGATTGAATTGTCTTCAATTATTTAGGGCAATAAAATTTAAACGGATATTTTTTAGATTACTATTGCTACTTGTAGAAGCCATACACGAATCCTCATTGCTGTCATATACCCAATCGATACAACTCAAATTACAGTCACCAATTTTCATTGCGTAACTATCACAGTGTGAATTAATAATGGAATTGCAATTCTCTATGAAATGTTCTAAGATCTCAGTATGTACTGGTGGAGGGAGATAGGCACCACAAACTTTCACCGACTTCAAACTCGAGTTCGAAGGAGTTTCAATACACACCCACAAGTCTTTGCAGTCACTTTCCCAATCTATTATACAACATGACCTAAATTTATTAGACACAGCTACGAGCACACCACCACCAGTCTTCTTGTGATTGTTCAGTCTAGAAGTCTCACGGTCTCTCCTATATACATTGAAATCATTACCAAAAATTTCAGCGTCGAATACACCGCCACAAAGCCAAGTCTCAGATAAGACATAGACGTACGACATACGTCAACATGTATATAATAGATATTCACTATTATACTTAGTCTGGCCATAAATACTGTTACACTTAATTATAAAAAAATATTACATTTGAATTTCGAATCTGTCATTTTTATACGATTGTTCATTGTGTTTTCTCATTTTGGCGCCAATACATTGTAAAATATTTTGCGATATTAAAATGGTGTGGGGTGATAAAGAGAACCGAATCGCTGTGATAGCATTACACAAAGTAGGTATGGAGCCAAATGCAATTTTTAAAACTCTCCATACACTTGGTATTAGTAAAATGTTTGTGTACCGGGCTATTAATAGGTACAATGAGACCTCCTCTGTTTGTGACAGAAAAAGATCTGGCCGTCCACGTAGTGTTCGTACGAAAAAGGTGGTCAAAGCAGTAAGGGAAAGAATTCGAAGAAATCCTGTCCGAAAGCAAAAGATTTTATCTCGGGAAATGAAGATAGCACCTAGAACCATGTCGCGTATTTTAAAAGATGACTTAGGACTTGCAGCCTATAAGAGACGCACTGGCCATTTCTTAACTGATAATTTAAAGAAGAATAGGGTGGTAAAATCGAAACAACTACTGAAGCGGTACGCAAAGGGAGGTCACAGAAAAATTTTGTTTACGGATGAGAAAATTTTTACAATTGAGCAACATTTTAACAAACAAAATGACCGTATTTATGCTCAAAGCTCTAAGGAAGCTTCCCAATTAGTCGACAGAGTGCAACGTGGACATTATCCGACTTCAGTGATGGTTTGGTGGGGTGTTAGCTATGAAGGAGTGACTGAGCCATATTTTTGTGAAAAAGGTATCAAAACATCGGCACAAGTGTATCAAGATACCATTCTTGAGAAGGTAGTTAAGCCCCTTAACATCACCATGTTCAATAACCAAGTATGGTCCTTCCAGCAAGACTCGGCGCCGGGTCATAAAGCTCGGTCCACGCAGTCTTGGTTGGAATCGAACGTTTCGGACTTCATCAGAGCTGAAGACTGGCCGTCGTCTAGTCCCGATCTTAATCCGCTGGATTATGATTTGTGGTCAGTTTTAGAGAGTACAGCTTGCTCTAAACGCCATGATAATTTGGAGTCCCTAAAACAATCTATACGATTGGCAGTGAAGAATTTTCCCATGGAAAGAGTGCGTGCTTCTATTGATAACTGGCCTCATCGTTTAAAGGACTGTATTGCAGCCAATGGAGACCACTTCGAATAAGCTTTTTATATTTTTAATTGTTTTATATTTATGTATTAAACTGACACACTGTAAAAGTAATAAATGTTATTTGCAGTTAACAATTTTCTTTTTTCTTTATTACAATATTTATGGCAAGACTAGGTATATATGTTGACGTACCTCAGATAGACTGCCACGTAGACCTCTTGTATTTTGGTAATAACAATTTAAAAAATCGAATTTTAAAGACAATTTAACAGAACATGCTTGCAAGAAAAATGAGAAAATTATTTTAATGAGTTTAGCTTTTCGTGGTTACTTATTAAAATATTATAAGAAGTCTCATTTTTTTTTTAAAAGATTCTTCAGCCACGAGTCCACACAAATTTGTATCCCAACTGCTTAGCGCGAGTGCGAGCTGCTGCATGTAGCGCTTTATTTTCTGGTGACAGATGTTCAACAACAAATATCGGTGTGGGTTTGTCACTGTATATGCCGAGATGACTAGAATTAAGTTTATCTTTGGAATTGGCCCTATTAAACTGCGCAGATGCTGCGAGGAACCTGTCTCTTAATCGTGGGCTATTGAATTTAATAAGGACGGAACGTGGACGTGGGCTCTGAGTATTCTTCTTGGCAATACGTGTACAAAACTGTATATCAGTATCCTTAATATCGCAGTTTAGAACTTTTCCAAGCTGGAGTATGGTGTTAACATAGTTTCTCAAATCGATGCTCGGGTATGCAATGTAACTCAATGTTACTTGATCTGGCATGTTGTTCCATTATGTTGACACGGTTAACGAGATCAATAAGGAATTTTTGTAAACTAGTATTATCTCTCTCGAGCTTTAGTATTTTAGGTGACTTTTCTTCAAGTTGACTCTTGACTTCATCATATTTGTCGTTAAAGAAAGCTAGTGACTGCTTGAAATCTGAGACTAGATCGTTAATTTTGCAATACTGGTCATTTACCAGATCTTTAACGGTATTCTGTATAGCGTGGCTAATTTCTTCTCTTATCATTTCCCTCAAACCATCACCAGTGATGTTACTTAACAGAGTGTTATTTCCGTCAGTATTAAAAGAGTGCGGTTGAGCCGGTTTAGAACGAAGGGTTTCATTAGTCTTTTTACTAGAAGAAGACTGATTACATCTGTTGGGGCTCTGTTGTTTGGTGGGTCGAACAGGCGTATCGGTGTTGTCCAGTTTTGGTAGTTTGCTGACACAGCCTGGGCATTTCCATACTCTTCTCGCATCAACGTTCATCAATTTAAACTTTTTATCTGGTATATTTGTTAGTTAGTCAGTTAGTAGTAGGTTAAGTTTTATTTGCCACATTTGCCTTCCTTGGATATGTTTTTATAGCCATAGCGATCAATAAAATATAGTGGCGTTGTGTTACAATCTACTTTTACGTAGGTATTACTGTTTGAAATAACGCCTATTCTTACTCATTGTGCAATCGTAGAACTCTCGTACTTACACGGTGTAATGACGTGTGTTGATGATCTAATATGGCTGCGTCTACTATTATATTATCTATCCTCTAATCACGACAGAAACTTTCACTCAAAAAATAATCTACTTCTCTTATAACCCCCTCACAACTCAGATTTCGGGAACTCTTCGTTTTTTGTTCAGGCAGCAATACTCTGGAATATGCTCCCGCTCGAAGTCAGGATGTCCACAAATCGTTTTACATTCAAAACGAAAGTACAAAATCTTCTTCTAAATAAGATTGAAGAATCGTCTAAGGCTTAGACGGTGGTTCAATCTATTATATACGATAAACTATCGCTTAGACTCTAAGCGATAGTTGGCTCAGCTTATATTCAAGTTGTTGTGTATGTGTTATGTATGTCTACATATATATGTATACTTTTATGAGTACTTATGACGTATGTATTGTATGTGTTCATGTATGTATATGTACTCATATAGGGCATTGTCAATATAACTCTGTGCACCTCCCTTACAATATTTCTACACCACCCTAAGGTTAACTGGAAGAGAATGGCTTGAGCGTTAAATCCGGCGATGTACAAAGTGCATAAAGTTTAAATAAAAAAAAATTGTTGGGACATTTATGAACTTAACTATGTACATGTAAAAAATATACATCGTAATGATTATTATTTTACAATTCTCCAATTTTATTTGGGGTGCGAGCAACAAATTCGCGCTTCAGATATTTGGCTGGTTCGTTTTATGGCTAACCCTTCTAAAGAATGTATTCGTACTCAAATAATACAAACGAAATAGGTTCATTATATTAAAAAGAACGGGTGTCATGTTCCTCTAACAAAAGGGGGACCTCCGATCAATTGAGATGACCATGCCTGGCGAAATGTGGCGCAAAAGCGTTAGTGAAAACGCTTTTGTGACTTTTCCGTCTCATCTTCAGGTGAGCCGTGTGTACGCTTAGCTGCTGTAACACTAAGCATTCATGGTAAACGAGACTGAAACTGCAGTAACTAGAAGACGTCCAGGGTTGCGTATAGATCATGATATGGTATTATGATATCCTAATTACTATCATTTATTGCGTTTTAAGTAATAATTCTGGATAGATTAGTTATGTAAATGAATTTCTTTGATATTTTTTGTTTTTTTCTGACCATGGAATTTCACGCATGGTTATTAAGGGGCCAGTAACAATTGCCAGTGGTGAAATTACGAGCAACGGATTGTATTATTACAAAACTGCGCTTAAAAATAATTTGTTTAATTTTCTGGTAATTTACTCACGTATAAACGGAAAACGTATAAATAATGTATCATACAAAAGGAAATATAATAACTGAAATATAGTTACAACAATTACAAAGTTATTTAAATTATTTCAAAGAATAAAATGAGTTAATTGTTTTACTTGTTATTTTAGTAACTTTTTTTCATGTAGGTAAAAACTGTGACTATTAGTCTAATGGTTAGTGAACTGATTAGTAATGTTAGTGTTACTGGTCAGTAAGGGCAGCTTAAATCTTCACCCCTTTGGACGGAGATCATCGGAGATTATAGCGGGGTCGTGTGTCGGGATCGGACCGACTAAAACCGTACGGTATGCCACTCTGTGCCTGAGATAGGAAGGATCTGGGAACAGCTGATATTACGACATCCAGATCCCTCCTAGCACTTGCCCGCTACCGTGGACACCATCTGCGGGTAAACTCTTTATTTAGGCGACGTATGGCACATGCGGACGTCGCCTCCTCGCGGCTGGCCATTGTAGCGGATGAAGGGGAAAACCTGTCCCATACACCCGCGGCCTCACTCAAGGCGGTATGAGGCGCTGGTACGCTCGCCTCCTCCGCCCGGTTCGCGGCAAGCCTGCATACAATTTTAACAGCTATTACTCATGTCCTTCGCTAGGCGAAAAAAACAGTTAGGATTAGGTGCTTTTGTCTATGTGACAGAGAGATAAAGCTTTTTCAAATTCAGAAGGGACCGTACCGAGGTAAAACGCACTTAATACAAAATCGTGAGAAATCGCTGCAATCAGATGATACGCAACGCCAAACGTCGACACATTTTTGACAACATTACCCATTCCTCTGACACTAACATTTAGAAGTTCCTTGGAACTCTAGGTATTGGTAAGCAGCAATCAGGTGGTCTTCAGGCGACGGTTAGTTTGGAGGATTTGAATGACCATTTTTCTCTATCTGCTTACTTGGATTCCCAAACAAAGTATCACACTGTTAACTACCTGACAAGTTTAAAGAGCCCTAACATAAATCCCTACTGATTTTCTCCGGTTGCGTCGGGTGAGATCAAAAAGATTATATTCTCTATCAAACCCAACGCTGTTGGTTGTGATAAAATCAGCCGACGTATGATAGTAATAATTATAGACCATATTTTACCTATATTATAAACTATGCCTTATATTCTGGCATTTTGCCATCACTGTGGCGCAAAGTTTGTGTCACCCCTTTATCTAAAATTGGAAATCCCACACACCCCAACCATTTCAGACCAATATCCGTTCTCCCTTTCCTCTCCAAAGTCCTAGAATCCCGTGTGCACAAACAGTTTTCTGAATTTGTCTACAAAAATAACCTATTGAGCCCATTTCAATCGGGTTTCAGGCCTAATCATAGCACTACTTTCGCTCTTCTTAAAGTGATTGGCGATATCAAGGCAGATATGCAAGACATTAAAGTTACTGTTTTGGTACTAATCGACTTCGCTAATGCCTTCAACACTGTCAATTACAATATACTCCTGTCTATCCTTTCCTATCTTGTGGTCTCAACTGAAGCACTGGATTGGTACTCATCATATCTTCGAGGACGCTAGCAGTCTGTTCATGACGATGAATCTTCCTCGAGCTGGTGTGATCTTGATTCTGGTGTTCCTCAAGGCGGCATTCTTTCTCCTATATTATTTTCTGTGTATATTAACTTCCTATCAATGGAACATCTTTGTGCGTATCATCTGTATGCCGATAACCTACAACTCTACTCACAGAGTAAAGTGAAAGATAATTCGATAGCTATAGAAATGATCAACCACGATCTAGAAACAATTAACACATGGTCTCAAAGGTTTGGTTTGTTAGTAAACCCCACAAAATGTCAAGATATCGTAGTGGAAAGTCGCCGATCGATGAGCATAGTAGACACTAAGACTTTTCCGTCTATTACTTTTAATGGGACTACCATACCTGTGAGTGGATTGGTGAAAGCTCTAGGTCTGCACCTCGATTGCACACTGACCTGGTGTGAACAAGTTGCAAAACAGTGGCGGAGGGTTACTGGGACACTTCGGGCTCTAAATCGTCTGAGAAATTTCCTGCCCGTAAAAACCAAGACTACGCTCGTGCAAACTCTTATCTTCCCCTTAGTCGACTATGGTGATGTGTGCTGCTACGATCTGAATGTAAATCTTCTCGATAAATTAGACCGTCTTCCTAATAACTGCATTCGATTTGTTTATAATCTCCGTAAATATGACCATGTATCCTCTTTCTGTTCGCAGCTCAATTGGCTACCAATTCATTTACGCCGAAAATTGCGCGCGCTCACTGTCCTTTACTCTTTACTTACTAACCCATCTTCGCCAACATATTTAAACCGCAATTTCCAACTGTTATGTAGCAATCACGACAGAAAGCTTCGGTCCTCTAACAATCTTCTCCTTCGTTGCCCCACTCATACGTCTGAGTTTGTTGGCTCATCTTTCTTTATGCAGTCCGTTCTTCTATGGAGTGAGCTTCCCCTCGAAGTCAGGATGGCTACCAACGCTTTTTCATTTAAAAAAAAAGTGAAGCAGTATTTACTGAAACAGCTGACAGGATCAACCAATACATGATTATCATCTTATACTTGTTATGATATTTATTTGTGTATGTATGTATATATATAGATTTATATCAGCTTAAGTATGTATATGACGGTATTTATATATTTGTATAAATTTTAGTATATAATAACTTTGTATATCTCCACTTCTAATCTACATCACCTGAAACGCACCTATTTCCTATTTTCTCTGCATCACCCAAAGGTTGACTGGTAGAGAATGCCTTAGGCATTAAGTCCGCCTATGTACATAAAGTGCACGATGTATATATAAATAAATAAATAAATATTTGGGAGTTATACTTGCACAAACGACATATTGAACAAGACCACGTCAGGTTAGAAAGCTTTTATGGGTATTTAAGAGACTCCGGCAAGTAGCAGACTTGGAACTGCTTCGATTGATATACGTTTCCTTAGCATAATCAGTCATTAGTTACTGCATAATGATATGGGGAGGGGTCTGCAAAAGTTACATGATTCATCTAGAAAAAGCACGAAGATCGCTATTAAGGTTATGACTTTTAAACCATATAGATTTCCAACAAAATCACTGTAGAAAAAGTGCGAACTACTTACAGTAAGACAATTATATTTCATTAATTTAATAATTTTACAACATATAATTGCACCGATAAATTACGATAATAGAAATAAGCGTACTATTACAAACGTTCGTCAACCTTTAAAATGTAGAACTGCACAAGCAAGACGACAACACTTACATCAAGCTACATATATATACGAGTATAATAAAATAAACAAAACCTTGCGCATTAGCTCATTGGTCACTCACGAGGTCAAACTCAAAACAAAATCATGGTTACTTACACAAAACTACATACAACCTGAAACCTTATTACAGTGAAAACACACACAACACACACATACACTCACATACACACACAAATACTCACACATTTGCATACTCCCTCACACACACGAACATTTACATACTCTCACACACACAGTTTTAAATGTATTTTTATAGTATAGTTGATATAACAAATGGGGTGAAGATATTGTCCCCTGTAACACAGGTTGTTACCTACCACTGGAAACAGAGAACCATTGTCTCTCAATAATGCTTATAACAATAAAGAAATTATGATTATTATTATTATCTCCTTTCTTTTCACGTTTTTGACACGGCTAATGGTCAGTTTTAGAGTTTGCCGCGTTTCTCGGTACTTCCCATGAAGCTGGTCCTCCTCAAACTTGAAACAAACCCTTTTTTTTAACGTGTGGAAATCCCCTCGGGTCGTCACCCCGCCGGGGTTTAAGGCGGGGTGGTGTGTCGGAATCGGACTGACTAAAACCACACGGGTCGCCACTCTGCGCCTGACATAGGAGGGATCCGGGAACAGCTGTTATTACGACATCACATCAGTTTTTGTAAGAGTTCCACGATCTCCTCCTCCACAACAGATTCGCCCTCCGCTCTAACGCTGTCGGCTGCTGCCTTAGTGAACACGCCTGAAGGGACCAAAACTGGAGTGCGTGACCTCCCTCTGTGGCTACTAGCCACTTTAGGAGGCAGCCACTCCTGCAAAGTTTCTCCTTCGTCGTCTGTGGAGCGTCCACATTTCCGATTGTCGCGAACCTCCACCTCCATTACTTCCAGCACCTCAGTTGATGCACTAGAATCACCTTTATCCGTCGGAATAACGGATCTCGAACGTAGCCGATCCGATCTTCTTCGGCTCCCTGAAGTAAGATTAACTTCCGAGAGCGAGAAAAGCGTCCCACGTTACTTCTCATTGGTCGAGAAGTCGTCCGTATTCCTAGGCTTTCCCTTCTGATTCTTCTCCTTCTTTTCTTCAACTTTTTTGTAATAATGTTTGTTTAATTGAATATCCATAACTATGCCCACGCGTGGGGGAGAAATAAAAGTCGACCCGGGTAGAGAATCCCCCAATACCCGGGCAAGCGTAAATTTGTGCCCAATCGAGGGGTCCGCAGGTGCCTCGGCTGGGAGTGCGCTTGTGACTGAACTACCCATTAGCCATGCATACCCTAGCCACGCACCAGAACATGGGATTCGGGGTAATTTATTAAAGAGGTTTTCTTCCTCGTAGTCCGGACGGCTAAGCCAAGACCCTCGCCCCCATTCGTAGTCGTGAGATCTAACCACGACACTCCTTTCGGGATTACGATATGTCGACGGTAGCAGGGAGACAAGGTCTCGTAATGCCTGCTCGGTGGCAGTGTGAGTACACACCGAGCCCGTCGTACCTTTTCCACCGCTAATAGCGGAAAAATTCCAACCCAAGAGGGGTGCCGCCTTCGTAACTTTTTTAACGAGGTTTTCGTCCTCATTGCTCCGAAGAGCGAAGAGCCAACAGAGAATCGACAGAAACGCGCACTCTGTTGGACCAAACCTCAACCGAATGGCCGAAATAATTGCTAGAAAATGAGCCGTTGGCGGTGATGAACAGCGTCATCACCAACGTTACCAGGGTGCACCACGTTTTCTAGCTAAGCACCCCAAACTTGAAACAAACCTTATTCCAACCCGTCTGGCCAGCGTGGTATAGTAGGTCAAAACCTCCTTGCTAAGGAGAGGCCTATGACCAGTTGATGACGATGATGATAATGATCTCTTTACTAAAAGTGTATTGTCTGGGTCTTTCAAAAGGATTATATTTTCATTGTACTTACGACTTTTTTCAAATATGCACAACTCTTATTGGTCATAGTGTGATGTTATATAACCTATAGTGTTCCTCGATAAATGGGCTATCCAATACTATGTAAAAGAATTAGTGAAAATGTTCCAGCCGTTCCTATGGACCGTATGGAATCTTCAAGAACGATCTTGATCAAATAACTTGATCAATAACATTTAAATCTTAAACATAAATCATTCTTTCCATTAAACCTGTATCTGTTTGGTACTTTAAAAGTTATTCGTGTTCGAACAGATAGATTACAGAACGAGGCGGCAGTTTACCTCCAGTAACCTCATTTCGGTGTGGTGACGTTTTAAGAAACGTGGATATCGTAAGAGTCGACTAAGGGATCAAATTATGCAAGACGATAACACAGCAAGGAAAAGGAAAACTTGGAACAAACTCTATCCCACCCGTCTGGCCACCGTGGTGTAGTAGGTCAAAATCTTCTTTCTAAAGAAAGACCTATGTCCGGCTGTGGGCTGTTAAGGACTGTTTTATTATACTTATTTGAACTTTATGCACATGAAAAGTGACAGAGGCGGGCCTAATGCCGTGGGTATTTTCCACGAGTCGACCTTAGGGTGATGCAGAGCCAAAACACCTTGTTGATGCACAAAAACTAAATGAGAAAAATATTAAAAATAGCTGGATTTTTACATACACACACAAAACTATATATGTTACATGTTCAAATCTAGAAGAAACTATGTGTATACTATAAACTTAATATACACGTATATTATGTTCTATATATCTATATCTATATATAAAAGTGATGTTAGTTACACTATTTATAACTCAAGAACAGATGAATCGATTTTGCTGAAAATTGGTGGAGAGGTGGCATAAAACCAGGAGACGGACATAGGATACTTTTTGTCCCATTCGAACGCGTTTCCGTAAATCCGTGAAGTCACTATAAAACGTGGTTTAACAAAAACGCATCTGACTTGGAATAACTAAACGCAAATGATAGTATAATAACAAAACGCAAATGACAGCTAAACGAAATTTTGTTTATGGTTAAGTATGGTAAAAAATTTGATAATTATAAAAGTGATAGCTAATCTTTGTAAGAAATATATAATCATCAGTAATTTGTATTCTCTTTGAATCATCATTAACAATGTCACGACCAACACGATCGAATCTTTCCCGACAAAATGCAAGAAACATTGCTAATGAAATGACTGAAGAAGCACAAGGAATTGCCCGTAAAGAGCGTCACGTTAGTATGGCTCGACTTCGTGCTTCTCAGGAAGAAATGTATGAAATGCTGATTTGAATCGAGCAGCGTTTCGATATGACTGCACCACTGATTACTGCTTGCATCCTAGCGTTTGCATTGGGCCAATCGTTGTTTCTGAGTCTTGTGACGCATTGAAGTTTTCAGGAAAACCACCCGGATTGTGCTGCCTTAGTGAAAATGCGAAAATGCCGTTATTGACGCCGCCACCAGAGCCATTGGGTTCATTACTTTGTGGCGAAACACCAGAATCACGTCATTTTCTTGCAAACAGTCGAAAATATCATGGTTGTTTACAAATGATCTCATTTGGGGCAGACATTATCGAAGAAAGAATATTTATTCCGACATTCCGAACATTGAAAGATCTACGCAATGACTCAAGATGTTTTGGAGGCGCAATGATTTTGCTGTTTGGCGATTTCCGCCAAACATTATCAGTAATTCCAAAATCAACGGCTGCCGACGAAATAAATGCTTGTCTCAAATCATCGAATCTATGGCGCTATGTAAAGAAACTTCAGCTGACAACAAACATGAGAGTTGCATGACTTAATGATACATCTGCTGAAGATGTCTCTGAGCAATTGCTGACTAGCTGACTATCGGTAATGGTCGAGTACCAGTCGACGAATCGAGCGGATTATTTTTTTTTCCTAAGAACTTCTGTAATTCTGCCTCATCGAAAGATGAACTCATCAACAAAGTATTCCCAAACATCATTACTAACTACAAAAATAAAGAATGGTTAAGTGTGCGAGCAATTTTAGCGGCTAAGAATAAAGATGTAGATTACCTAAACTACATAATTTAGAATGATATTATTGGAACAATTCATTTATTCAAATCAATTGTGTGTGTAACAAACGAATGTCGAATTGAATTTTTAAATTCTTTGGATGTGCCTGGCTTACAACCGCACAATTTACGCCTGATGGTTGGCTTTGTAGTAATCATGCTTCGAAACGTAAACCCACCAAAACTTTGCAACGGTACGCGTTTGGTGGTAAGTAAATTGATAAACAATGTTTTTTACGCGACGATATTTAAAGGTAAATTCTAAGGTGAGGAAGTTCTCAATCCGTGGATCCCGATGATCCCAACCAATATGCCGTTTGAGTTTAAAAGACTTCAATTTCCGATTCGTCTTGCATTCACCATAACCATTAACAAATCACAAGGCCAATAGTTGAAAGTTTGTGGTCTGGAAAATCAATGCTTTTCACATGGTGAATTATATGTGGCATGTTCACGGGTCGGAAGACAATCTGCGTTGTTTGTACTTGCGCTTGATAATAAAACAAAAAATGTCGTGTAACACATGGTGTTTAACTGAAGAGTGCAACCTATGCACCAACGTACATGAACAGCAAAGAATCATTAAAATAGGTAATTTTTTATATTTATATTTTCCAAAAAAAATTGAATTGAATAAAATCCAAAGTCTGCTTATTTATTGCCTTTAAGGCGAAACAGAGTTCGCCGGGTCAGCTAGTAACGTATAAATGCAAGAAAGAGATTTTATAACAGGCTAAGAAGAAAACATACAACGCAGCTGCTAAATCTTGTAAAAAAGCGATTAGAAAAGCTCGTTTTGACCACGTTGACCGCATAGGGGAAAGTTAGTTTCCTTTCCCTCAGGGAGAAAAGCTTTCTGGAGCCTCGCCAAGTCGATCAAGAAAAACTTCTGTCGCTCTTCGCTGCCTCCTCTGCACAAGCCTGACGTATCATTGGCCCACAGCGCTAACGAGAAGGCAAATTTATTTGCCAATCTCTTCGCAGAGTATTCTCGTCTCGACAGCAACGGCAAGTATCCACCTCAGTTACCTCTGTTTGGCCCTAAAATGAGCGCCGCTAAAATCCACCAAAAAGAGGTACTTAAATGTTTGCTGAACATGGACGTTAATAAGGCCAATGGTCCTGATAGTATTCCAGCAGTGGTACTGAAGTGTTGTGCACCTGAGTTGTCTCCTGTTCTGACTCGTCTATACCAACTCTCTCTAGAAACTGCCAAAGTTCCAAGATCCTGGAAGCTTGCTAATGTTCAATCTATACCCAAGATAGGTAGCCGTGCAGACCCAGCCAATTACAGACCTGTCGCGATCACCTCTATAATCTGTAAGATTATGGAGTGTATCTTCAATAATCATCTCCTGACATATCTTGAAGCAAGCGTCCAAGAAATTATCGACCGGAAATATGCTAATATATATCACCCACCTTTGGAGCGAGGCCTTGAAGGGTCACGGTGAAGCAATAGCAGTTTCATTGGACATATCAAGGTCCTTGGACCGGGTCTGGCACGAGGCACTACTTAGTAAGCTTCCAGCATACAGCGTATCTACTGAGCTCTGCGACTGGATATGTGACTTCCTGAGGGAACGGTCGATTCGAGTTGTCTTGGATGGCTGCTCTTTTGATCTAATGGCAATCAATGCTGGGGTACCTCAGGGATCTGTTCTTTCTGTAACCTTGTTTCTGCTGCACATAAACGATCTTTTAACAGCCGGTATTATTAGCTACACCGATGACAGCACCGTAATTGAGAGATACATATCCAGCTCGCGAGCTAGTCCAGAGGAAATATGGTCCCTGAGAGAGTCCAGGATTGAACGGGTGAACGTGACATTGCAGTGGGTGTCCGATTGGGGTGACGCCAATCTTGTCCAGTTCAACCCTTCCAAAACACAGGCATGTCTTTTCTCCGCGAAAAAGAGTAGCTTCGATTTAGCATCCACTTTCGAAAGTGTATCCTTACTGATTACTAACTATCTAGGGCTTCTAGGTATTACCATCACCTCTAATCTCAACTTTGGCCAACAAATTGAATCTATAGCACAAGCGACGTCCAAGAAATTATCGATTCTTTCAAAAGTTCGGCGGTACTTCAGCTCTGAACAGCTGCTTAATCTTTACACTGCCCAAGATCGATTCTGCATGGAGTACTGCAGTCACCTCTTGGACGGTGCAGTCAAATATCATCTGCAAGCTTTGCACTCGATTGACCGAAGAGCACGTAGCTTAATCAACAACGAAAAGCTCTCAAATAGCAGACTACACACCCTTGAGCATCGTCGTCGAGTTGCCAGTTTATCAGTTTTTTATAGAATACACTTTGGAGAGTGTTCGAAGGATCTTTTGACATACCCAAAAGTCGAACTAAACGATTTGACAGCTCGTTTTTGGTGAGAGTCGCCAAGATTCGGCACGACCTGCCTGGGTCTATTTTTCCTGATGAGTTGAACTCTGGAACCTTTAGGAGTAGAGTAAACAGGTTTCTTCTGGATGGGCGTGTACCACCTTCGTCGTCATCTACACTTTCCATCAGGTGGGATAGAAGACAAACGCCTATTACTGAAAAAATACAAAAAAAAAATAGCATTCCACAAAATGTTGAAATGTTACTACAATAGATATTTAAAACTTTGTTGAATTTTTGCCATCGTAATCTCGGGAGGGAGCACGTTTCACAAAAGTACTAATTGTATCAAGAAGATTGAGTGTAGAAAGTCAGAGAGGTGAGTAGGGTATTGAAGAAGCAAGTTATTAAAAGACCTAAGATATTTAGTGTTTAAAGTTCGCCGCACAAAGTCATCTAGCTTCAAACTAAGCAGAGCTTGTACTAATATAATTTTTTTTTTTTTTTTTTTTTTATACCACGACGGTGGCAAACAAGCATACGGCCCGCCTGATGGTAAGCGGTTACCGCAGCCTATGAACGCCTGCGGCACCAGGGGCATCACGTGCGCGTTGCCGACCCTTTAAAAACCTATTTACCCCCTTCTTGAAGAGCCCCATACTGTAGTTTCCAGGGAAAACCTCGGCAGGGAGCTCATTCCATAACGGGATTGTTCGCGGGAGAAAATTTCTCTGAAACCGCACTGTGCGCGACCATTTAGGTTCCAATGTATGTGGATGAGCTCCCTGACGATGGCGAGCGGTGCGATGGTAGAAAGTGGCTGTGGGCATCATATCAAACAATTCTTCAGAACACAGCCCATTGTAGAGACGATAGAGCACACACAAGGAGGCAAAGTCTCTCCTAAGACTTAGTGGCTCGATACCGTCTGTGAGATCAGGATCGTCGACTATTCTCACAGCACGTCTCTGAACTGAATCGAAAGGCTCAAGCTGGTACTTCGGTGCTCCCGCCCAGAGATGACAGCAATACTCCATGTGAGGTCGAACTTGTGTTTTGTAAAGTAGTAGCCTTTGTGCCGGTGTGAGGTATCGCTTCGCTCTATTCAGAACACCAAGTTTTTTTGATGCCAGCCTGACCTTCTCTTCCAAATGAGCTCGAAATTAGACTGACTGATAGAATACTTGTATACTTTTTTTTGTAAATACATACACATATTACACATAGAAAACACCCAAACTCGAAAATAAATATTTGCAGATCATACAAACATACAGTCCGACCCGGAAATCCAATCCGAGACCTCAAGCACAGCAGTCGCTTTCGCTACAATACAATACAAAAAAAAATGTAACTAATAATGTCGTCCAAGTCAATTAGTAGAGTGAATTATTTGTACAGAACGATAATTACCTGTATAATCATTTTAGCTGTTATCTATTCTTTAAATTGCAAAATCATTATTATGAATTAAAAATATTTGTGAACATAAACCCAAATATATAAATAAATATAAATTCAAAAAAACTCACTTCTTTCAGTCAGCTGTAGGAAGGTGGACATCATGATATTCTTATCTGTATTGTTTGGTATTTGTTGTACTCTATGTTTAACTGTCGAAGTAAGTTGTTTATTATGTGTGACATCTTATCTTTTGTTTTTGTACAATCTGTGCAACTGATTTCATGAATTAGGAAAGACATGTGTGTGACAGGGGAGTCGACAAACGAATATAAAACGGACACAAACAAAACCAAGATTCAAAGCAATAATTTTTAGATCACACGAAACCACTATGTTACCTGTGCAGTCATCAACAGCATTTAATAGTCCACTGTTGGCCTCTCCTTAACAAAGAGGTTTTGGTCTTCTACGAGGGTAGTCCGATAAGTACTTAGCCTCACCGCCGAATGGTGCCACTATCACAAGGAAATTTCACAATCGCGTAGAATATTCTCGTAGACGGCTACTGTCAAAATTTTAGTCGAATTGGACTTGTAGTTTGTATTTGACCGCGTGTGGAAGCGTACGTGTCCGCGGATTTTAGAAAACTGGAAAAGAACAATATAGGTCGGTGATCCAATTCTTGTTTTTGGAAGGTAAATCGCGCAGTAAAATCAAGAAAATGTTGTGTGCTGACTGTCTAGAATCTTCTCCTTCGATGGCGACCGTCAAAAATTGATTCAACGAGTTTCAATCTGTTCGCACGTCGATTTTAAATAAGCCACTCCCAGGTGCTCCGAAAATGGCTATCACAATGTGACAAAAATCCACGATCTCGTATTGGCAGACCGGCGATTGAAGGTGCGCGGGATTGCTGAGACAGTAGGCACCTTAAAAAACCGCGTGGGTCATATCGTGCATGAAATTTTTGGCATGAGAAAGCTATCGGTGCGATGGGTGTGGCGATTGCTGACTCACAGATTGCAAGTGCAACCGTGAGACCGCTTCAGAGCACTGTTTGACACTTTTTAAGCGCAATCCGAAGGAGTTTCTGAGTCATTTTGTGACCGTCGACGAAACGTGCATTCACTGGTATATACCGGAGACCAAGGAACCATAACCCGACAAACGTGCTCCGAAGAAGGCGAAGACTGTCCTATCGGCCGGAAAGGTGATGGCCACAGTTTTCTAGAATTCACAAGGTGTGATCTACACCGACTACCTGGAGAAGGGCAAAAAGGTCACAGGGCTCTATTATGACGAATTATTGGGCTGATTTGACGCCGAATTGCAGAAAAGACGGCCCCATTCTGTAAAGAAAAAAGTGCTCTTTCACTATGATAACGCACCGGCTCATACCTCCACCATCGCCACAGCCAAATTAGTCGAATTGAGCTATGAACTGCTGCCCCATCCACCGTATTCTTTTGATTTGGCCCCGTGCGACTTCTTTTTGTTTCCAAAATTGAAAAAGTCACTCGACGGGCAGAAATTCGAGTTGAATGAGGAAGTCATCACCACCACGGAAGCCTACTTTGCGGATCTCGAGGAAACATATTTTCAGATGGGTTAAAAAATTTGGAACATCGCTGGATCAAGTGTATCCAGATAAAAGGAGTCTGTTGAGAAATAAATCGCCAATTTTCCAAAGTTTTTATTTTTCTTTTATAGGCTAAGTGCTTATCGGACCATCCTGGTATACCATACTGGCCGGACAGGTTGATATAAGATTTGTTTCAAGTTTTTAAAATGTGCAGTGATATTGTCCTGGGTAATTTGCTCCTATAATTGTCTCTTATGACACCCACGGGATGAATAAGAATGGCAACACGTGGAGACAACTGCACAGTCAAGTACAGTTACTTATTTTTCAGTGTATGCTTGTGGGGTTTGAACGCGCCAGTATTACATACCTTGATGAAGATTACATGTTCAATACTACAGTGTTTGTCAGACGATACACTAGGAAATCTCCATATTGTTTGCACATTATTGCAAACACAAGACATGAATGGAATAACAATGTAACGGTAAGAGTTTTTTTTTTGTTATCAGGGTAGAAAACCCTTTGGTTTTTCGGAGACGATCTCCTTCCCGACCTACCCAAGCTTTGAGGTTGGGCAGAACCGCACTGATAGTGCGTTGGCGCATATTTTATGGCTGTTTCAGCCGCGCGGTGGAGCAGCTGTGTCTGTCGGTGAGCGCTCCGTCGCATAGCGAGCTCGTCCTGGTCTTCCCCGCTCTCACCCTGGTGGATAGCGCGAATATGGTCATAGATCCTTGCGTCCATATCCGCCAGGATATCAAAGGGCGGGCAACGTGACAGGACTGTTGCCGCCTCAGACGAGATGGTACGGTAGGATACCGTACCATCTCGTCTGAGGCGATCCGTACGATCCGAATGGCCGCTACCCGCTGCGCTCGATTGAGCTTAGCTCGGCAACGGGAGGAGACCGATAGGCGCTTGGCCCGTATTGGCACTCCGTAGAGGGCCATGGATCGTAGCACCACACAATAGATGTCACGCACTTCTTCTCGTGGGCCCCCTATGTTAGGCAACAGCCTCTGTAGGTAAGCCGCCATCCCCTAAACTCGTGGGATCATTCACTCGAAATGTTCCTCGAAGCTCCAGCGACTGTCCAGGGTGAGGCTGAGGTACTTGATGTGTCGACTGACCTCGACCTCCGTTCCTTCCACTCTTATAAGCGAGCTGGTAGGAACGGCACCACCGCGTTTCCTGTGGAGCTACAGGGGTTCTGTCTTATGAGGTGCAACCCGTAGACCCAAATCGCTGATCTTTTGGACGACACAGGTCACTCGACAGACCCTAAGTCGGCGAGATTCAGAACTTCTTGGAAGCCATACCCCCTAGCCAGCACTAGAGTGTCGTCCGCGTGGCTGACGACACTCACTCCAAGGGGTAGACTGGTCCTCAGGACCGCATCATACGCGAGGTTCCACAAAAGGGGTCCTAAGATCGACCCCTGGATAACTCGACATGTGACCTCCCTTTGAAGTTCTTCACCGTCCCGGCATACATAAGATATGAATCTATCACGAAGATACGCCCCGATGATATCCTGCAGGTAGAGGGGCAACTGGTGATATACCAGTGCCTCTCTAATTAATAACGTTAAGAACCTAGCAAGCATTTGTTTACTAAACTTATCTTGACTTGGCGTCCATCATTCGTTATATTTTCATTTTTTCTACTGTGTCTCTGTTTGAGTGTCTCTGTTCAATTGTTGGAGTGATATATTTTCAGATCGATCTTATTTTCAATCAGTTTCTACATAACGAATATCGACGTTCGTTTATAGAAATGCATTACAAGCTCTGTGATTTTATAAGAGATGAACCTTATGCGGGTGGTATGGTGAAAATGTTTGGGATGACCTGTCCTCTGAAACCTGTAAGTACCACGACGAATGAATTACTATTTTATTTATAGTAAGAGCCTACCAATGTGACCCTACTCTGCCTGATGGAAAGCATGAATGTGCAAGAGTTGTGATCACTATACTCATTGCAAATGCAGACAATGCAGTATGCTGTTCCACACTATGGCGGCCTGACAGTCGTCGTGACAGTGTAAGGTTTACACAGTTACCGTGATAACTGACACCCCTGCATCAATGGGCCTCCGGTCTCACACTCACCAAAGAAACACGACAACACAGATGCTGGTGCCTTAGGTTGGTCTTCTGTGGAAGGGTAGTGCTGTCCCGGTCGAATACTAACGATATATAAGAGCATAACTATCTTGTTGTACACGTAACATTTGTCTTATTACGATGATAAACATTCGGGTAAGGAGGGATTCAAAGTCACCGGAATAGCAACAGAGACTTTGGTTTCTTGGTGTGATCCATAGACGTACCGCGGTCACCAACATTATCTGGAGAATTTCCGAACGTAAATGCCAGTAGACGGGACACAAAGAGTTTTCAAGTGACACCCGCGTACTACATAACGTAATGTGGATAGACCTTCACGGATCATTGTATCGCCTTATACGTTCGATAGTAGGGGAAACCACTGGATGCAAGCTTCACAGATCGGTTGGGGCAAAAATTGAATGAGCCCTATTGATTGTTTTCATCTAAACACATTTATTATACAGTTTTTAAATAAACAAACGGTCACTTGCACATTATATTAAATATAAGTTAGAATAGCTTATAGAAACTATTCAGAAAACACATATTCAGATAGGTTTATTTCTTTAGGCTGTTTAATTTAAAGTAAGTAGTTTGTTTGGTTGTTTGATTGCACTGGCTTACTTAATGTCAGTAATTAGGTTAGGATTGAAAATTATTTTAGTGTTGTATAGCCTATTTATTGATGAAGGCTCTAGACTACTATCACATCAGACTTGGACCAATAGGAACCGAGCACCATTGAAAAATATTGCGAAAACGGGGCAAATTGTATTCATTTTCTTAGAGGCAAACAAATATGTCAGGAACGTCGAATCAACAAAAGGTCAACTAGTATTATATGTAATATATGTCTTAAAATAACACATTGATTACTCATTTTATAATTATCAATCTAATTGCTGTAATATTTTTGAATGGATTCAAAAGTTTTTATTTTTTATCTAGGGTTTAACTTCGCTTACGAATATGACAGCACCAACACAGAACTTTCCGAACGTTTTTCCGTTTGAAAAAGGCCGCATAGACATCTCCCTCTCTTTGACAGCCACCAAGAAACTTATATTTAGCTTCAATGTAGTAGCCACTTTTAAGCAATAAAATTTCTTCAAGAGCTTTTACTTGTTTTTTATTTATTTAATTTCTCAATAGATAGGAGGACATGCATGAAGATCTTCCAACGAAGAGGTCTATCGGTCGGTAAAACCAACCCGATATTCCACTCCTTGATTTTGACCGTATTTTTTATTTAATCCGAACAGCATTCTTTCTCCATCCCGACACACATTTACTCATCGCACCTAACATAGTTTATACTTACGCGATAGAGATGCTTACATTTTTTTATCAATGTAATTATCCTTTTGAATGATATCCGCGTCCCGCTGGCGGTTATGTCCGACTCGAAACGAACTAAAACTAACTCATCATTAATCACTCAAACGTTGATTTTTACGGTGCACACACAAGTGGGAGGGTGGGAGGTGGTCTCCGAAGCATCCTTTTTCAGTGATTACTTGCATCAGCCGACATGAGAGAGTCCCGTGATGCCTCTCGATCCAATCCTCCATAACGGGTCTTACTTCCGAAATAACAGCGTACACAAATAGGGCTTAAACCCGATGCTGATCTGCCATTAGCAGAGATGTACAAAATAGTTTTAAAAAAACATTTAAATACAAAATGCAAAATACTTTTCAGATTTTCTATTTCCAAATGATAAATACCAAATAGTTTTACGTTTTGTATTTCAAATGCTAAATGCAAAACCGGTATTTTCAAAATACTTTTTCAAAATAAAATACCTTTTGACCAAATTGAATGATATTTTTATTTATTTTAGGTATTTATCATGAGAAATGGAATGGAGATACAATGCCGAGCCAAATAGCACTTTATGCGTGTCATTTTGGTCATATTTATCAGTATGCGTATCAATAAATTCTGTTGTTATTAATAATAATATTACTCACTTGAAATAATGTAATAACTAGACTAACGAAAAGAAAAGGAAGGACTAAACAGTCTTAACATCAATTTTCTTTCTTAAATATGCTTTTTAACAATACCAGTTGTTCGAAAAGATCATCACTCATTTTTCTTCTGTGAAGTCTCATAATCATCCCACCATACGAAAAAAGTTTTTCTACTGGTGATAACCTAGGTAGGGATGTGTTGTATTTTAAAAATACTTTTTTATTGTGGGATATGCATTTAGCGTCTCCAGACTTGTGCCCTCATCATTCAAATATTGTAGGGTTTCTAGGTCTATAGTAGTATTGGCACTACCACCCACACTGGTTGCAGAGGAGTCTGAATCTTGAAATATGTAGTAAGATTCATTTTTTTCTTTTTTCTTTCTGATGTCTGTGATGATTGAAGGCCACTTTTTAAATTTTCATTTTTAAATTTTCTGACTTCTGTGATAAACAGCTCCTGAACATGCTCCTTCTTTTTTTTAGACACCCACTTTCATTTGAAGAATGGATATGATACTGCTGCCAGAATGCTGTCCTTGGATCTTGGGTCTCCTAAATCAAATTTTTCGAAACGCTTTTCAATACTTTCCTTTATTATTTTAATCAACGGTCCACAAGATACTGGGTTGTCCATTTCTAATGAAGCTAATATTTTTTGCTTTCTCATTAATTCAGGTTGTAGACATCCATAATATTTAAAATATATATATATAATAAAATATATAAAATAATATATATAATAAATATATAATATTTGAAAGTTTTAAAATATTCAATCAAGAACTGTATTTCAATTTCTTTCAGGACTGATAATCCCAGTTTTCTTAGAACTTCATTAATGGTTTCTTGTACTTGTAATATATCTGATATACAATTGTAATTTGAATTCCAACGAGTTAGACAGGTGCTAGTTGGAGACTTACCAGTAACTTCCAAGTAAATTTCAGAGGCTTTCGGTGACCTAGAGCATATATTCCAAACAGAATGACATTTAGCCAGAGCTGCATCATGTAGTTTTCGGTATGAATTATTTTTATGTCTGGCTTTATTTATTTATTTATTTATTTATACTTAATGCACATGTTGTACAAAGGCGGCCTTAATGCCATGGGGCATTCTCTCCCTGTCAACCTTCAGGTGATGTAGAAACACGATGGGGTGGGTGCAAAGATAAAATAAAGAAGTTGACATACATTACTAACAATACAATATTTTACATAAACAATACATACATAATACATAAACATATAATACATGTATGCAAAATTAATGCAATATTCCATATAAATGCTCACTTGGGTACTATCGTTACGACGATTCTACCAAATTATTACGAAGTAGATCACGTAGTTTTGCCTTAAATGTGTGGCGATTTGTGGTCATCCTGATACCGGCGGGAAGTACATTCCGCTGGCCAGACGGGTAGGAATAAAGTTTGTTTCGAATTTTCCTTCTCTTTACAGTGATGTCATC
The DNA here is from genome assembly GCA_949316085.1 of Hypercompe scribonia. NCBI lineage: Eukaryota > Metazoa > Arthropoda > Insecta > Lepidoptera > Erebidae > Hypercompe > Hypercompe scribonia. Next base: position 2,549,407 of record OX438972.1, on the reverse strand, counting down.
TAGCATATTTTGTTCCCTTAGTCGCTTCTTACGGCACCCATGGGAAGAATAGGAGTGATGACACTCTGTATTCTCAATCCATCACCACACGGAGTGAGCGTGAGCACATCAAAATCTCCTTACAAAGAGAGGCCTATGTCATGGATATGTGTCTCTTACTCCGAGACCAAGTTCAAGACGTAGAATAAAGGAAACTTTAAAGAATCCAAAGGTATTCAAGAGAATAAAAATAAATATGTTTGGGTACATATGTTACTGTAAAATATTTATTGCAGATCGGTTACTCTGCCTGATGGAAAGCAGGAATAGAATTCAAGAGTTATTTATAACATACTCATTACGAATGCAGACAATGTAGTATGGGGACATCAGATGCGTTTTAACACCCCGCTTGGATACGTAAAAGGCATGACAGTAATCGTGGCAGTGTAAGGCTCACATACTTGCTACGATAACTGTCACCCTTGCATCAAAGGGCCAGCGGTCTCGCAGCGTTACCTTGCATATTCTGTTCTTTTAGTCGCCTCTTACGACACCCACGAGATGAAGAGGAATGGTGACACTGTATTCTTACTGCATCACCACACGGATAAAACATTGACAATTACTTTACATAACTTATTGTGACGTTTCAATCATATATTGATTATATCTTAATGTTGATCTTAATATGGTAGCTCAGATCATAAAAAAATACTACCTGGTGTGATAAGGTGTGGAATTCGTTCCAACTTTAAAATAAAAACATTAAGGAGATATAATACAATCCAAAAATTAAGATGGTATTGAATGATGGGGGAAAAATGCATCCGATATTAGTCTTAACAATTTTCTAATAGGATTAGTAAATGATGATAATGTACTCCTCGCTGATTTCGACCACGGTGGCCAGTCTCAACCACTAACTATGAGACCAGTCAACTTTGCAAGAGATATGCGTACAAGTGTGTGCAGAAACACAGATACAGCCTTTGTTCCATCAAGAATTAGTTTATAAACATAAGTACCTGGAAACCGAGCTGCACTCGGTGTTATTTTGTGATAGTCGATTCGCAATTTATCAATTTCTTTTGTTCCATCCCTTATTTTGACAGATACATAAGTGTCAAAACGGGTCTATTTGGCTAAGGTCCGATTGTGCTCACAGCACTTACGACGTTTAAACTGCTAACGTGTGGTCCGATTTAATGAGCACGTCAACGTCTGTTAGCAGTATTAATAATTTGGACAACTTGTGAGTGTGCTTACGAATTCAAAAAGTTGAACATAACGTAACAGAGCATTTTTCAAATAAATGACGCAAAATAACGTCAATGCTCACGGTGCTAACGATCCGACCCGTCAGTACTGTAAGCATTAGGTAGTGACGTCATAGCATCTACAACGCTAACGGTGAGCGTGAAAAGCACGAATTGGACCGCACGTTGGTACGCTATGAGCGCTGTGAGCGTGATTCGGACCACTGCCTTAGACATTTCATTGTTTGAAAACACGGATAGAACAACGTTTACTAAAAATGAAACCTAGCTGGATGGATTTATCGCCCCCGAAACCCCGCATACTAAATTTCATGAAAATCGTTAGAACCTTTTCCGAGATTCAGATTATATATATGTATACAAGAATTGTTCATTTAAAGGTATGAGATGAATAGTTATATAACCGGCCAATCAAGTTAGTTTTAAATCCATTGTCTGCCAACATATCTGACAGAGATAACTTGTGAAAGAGCTAACAACACGATTATTGCACGCATATTTAGATATTTTAAGTTTTAGAGTACTTCTTATATCCTATGATGCCTCCTTTCTGCCTTCCTATACGCCTCGACCAAGGTGGCAATCACGGACGTGTCTGTGGCTCTTTGAATATCCATTTGATATTCCTAGTACGCGAGTTCTTTTTTAAAGAAAGGAAAGAAGATATGAGTCATAGCACATATATCTCGATAAAGGATCTCTCTTCATTATTCTTCCCTTGCGGCAATCCCCACGTATGCCACCGGTAGGTGGTTATGTCAGACTCAAACTGATCAAAACCGCGCGCCGTCTCGCGTACCAGCAGCAGGAGAACCAAATGCACCCTAATAAGGAAAGCCCTGGAACTCTGATGTACCTCGGGCCACCTACCGTTTGTAGATGGGGGCTATCTACAATCCCGTGTGAGAGCCTAGATGTTCCCTTTACTATCCTAAAAGGGTGTGTGCAGTTGAGGATGTTCCTCCATAAAATCTTTTATAAATTAAGACATAATGACTTGGACGGTGTTGCTCCACAAGCGATGCGTGATGATTAATGATCTAGGCTTGCCTTATAATAAACTAGTTCTTATTAATCAGTGCCTCGGAGTTCAAGCATAATGCATAGCAAATAACCTTTCTGAATGAGCGCTTTATCAAATACAGAATTCTGTATTTGAACACAAAATTATTTACAACTTTAGTAACACATATTTTTTAATTTATCATTACAGTAAAACAATTCGTTTATTCTATACTTATATTTTAAGATGATAATTTTCTTTATTTTATTGTTTATTTTTTAAATACTTTATTAAGTATTTTAGGCACGTTTTCAAAAAATAAACAAATATAAGTATAGACTAAATAAAATCATGCCCAAAATGGCTCAATGTTAATAAATAACTGGACACATCTCACACTAGGCCGTCTGAACTCAAACTGGGCAGAATCCGTTCCAACCAGGCCGCTGATAAATATACTGATATATCTTTACATACTATAAATTAATTACACCCAGACACAGAACAAATGGTCGTGCTCGTCACGTAGTATTCACTTTGGATGGAAACCGAACCCGCAGCCTCCTGCTTAGCAGCCAGGGTCATTAACTATAAGACTAACAGGCCACTCAGTATGCCAACAGCAAAACATATGTACTTACTAAACTGTTAAGTACAATTATGTATTAAAGTATTTGAGACGAAAAATATTACCGTCAAGTGTGGCGCTTCATTGAGTACTGTCAAAATATTTAGTAAATGACTCTACACTATCGCCGAGGTCACATAAATAAGCTAAATAAAAGAAAAGACATTTATAAACATAATTTAATAGACAATGAAATTGATCATAAATAATATTCCGTTCATTTTAACGACTAGATAGTCGATCTTTGTACATAACGATACAATCTTATAGTAATTTATATAATATTAAATAGTAGTTATAAAGATGTACAGTCGAAATAAAATTAAAATAACAAATTATTAAAGATGTATTACGGAATAAAATGATTTCCCAATTATCTACTAGATTTGTACACATAGAGACAAATATGTCTGACAACCGTATATTACAGCAACCTATATTTGCTAAATAGCATCATATGGCAGATTACTACTTAAAATTTTATTTAGAGCTGGTGAAATCGGCCCTTAATAAGGCAATGGGTTGATTCACAATAGCATATCCGGTTATTGCGGGTAGATGATGTTTTTCTATTCCTTTACCGGTATCGAATCAAATATCGATTTATAATCATTCATTTAACAATACTTTTATTCTTTATAACAAACGATAGGTTGTATAGAAAATATCTTCTTCTGTAGAATGTATACTGTGTCGTGGGGGACTTTACAAACGTAAACAAAGAACACCCAGACTCAGAATAACAATTTGTGGATCACACAGTGTAGTTCCGTGCGAGTATTGAACCCACAACACTCGGTGCAGTAGAGAGCGGCGTGGCGACCACTTATACCACTGCGCCATCCGTGCAGTCTATATTGGTATGGTAGTGTCAATTTTCTAGATAGAATGTGTAGGATAATGTAAAATATGTACGAATATAGTAATATACTAGGTAGTAGAGCCACGCTGATTTCAGTACGAGCGGGCCGGCTCGACCGGGGCAGTACTACCCTCCCACAGAAGACCAACCTAAAGGCAGCATCCGTGTTGTCGTGTTTCGTTGGTGAGTGCGAAAACGGAGGCCCATTGATGCAGAGGTTACAGTTATCGTAACTGTGTAAGCCTTACACTGTCACGATGACTGTCATGCCTTTTACGTCCCCAAGCGGGGTGTGAAAAAAGCATCTCACAAGGCCGCCATAGTGTGGGTCACCACACTGCATTGTCTGCATTTGCAATGAGTATGGTCACTACAACTCTTGGATTCTATTCATGCTTTCCATCAGGCAGAGTAGAGTCACTTTGGCAGGCTCTTAATATAGAAAAAAAAAAGAAATATACACTGTGAATACAGTACGATCTGTATGTGTCTTTAGTAAGTAGAATTCATTTTGGGAATAAAGGTAATATATCTTGTTAAACCATTCCATTTATGTAACAACAATCACCAATATAGGTGCCATACAATAAAAACTCTATAAAAATAGTTAAACTTAGAAAATTTATTGATACCTAACAATCGCCTAAAATTTTTTTTTTTCACTAAAATTATCGAGTCAGAGTATAGTGAATATACTTGATCGACGACTTTACTGTAACAATATAAGTAAAAAAAGGTCGCACTTTGACTTGGTCTATTTGATTAGTATAAGTAGACTATGCAGTTTAGTCGAGTCCGTGTAGTCCAGTCAGCGACTATTGTGGGCCTTTACAAAAAAAAATCTTCATTTACCTAATATTGTTCTATCTTAAGATGTGTATTCGACTAATATTATTCTTACGTTCTAACGAGGCATCATCGTGTTCTGATTGAGCTATTTAATTTAGTTGACTTTCTTCGCTTTCGCCTTTTTATTGACTCCTTTCGGTTTGGAGGGATAAATGACGAACAACGCCAGCTGAACTGAACATAACATAACAGCAACCAGGTTTTGGATCTGAAAATAAAAATAAGGAATTATAAGACGCAAGACATAAGTAGTAATTGTCTTAGAAAAAAGATGTAACAGTGTTGCCTACTTATTATTTTTGGCGCTGGCAAGTTTGAAACATAAGCATACTCTACAAACGACAACTTATTTTACGTGTATTGTACTTCCCTCAGAAAGACTTTTGTTGAAAAAAATAATGTGATTTATATACGATTTCGAGGTAATGGAACTCGAGTTGGCTTACGACGAAACTGTAAGGCGTTCTAAACTGCAACGAATTGGTAATAGGCCCGACGTAGCTATTACGCTCACGTCTTTTCTTTTGGAAATATCTTTTGAAGATGTAGAAACAATTCTTTAAAGTTAGAGAGAGTATTTGTTTACTAACATGGGCTTATTGAATCGCTTATTAAGCAGATAATATACAAGTAAAGTATAAGGTATTATTGTAGCTATGTTGAATGTAAACTTTGATTTTCCTATTAATATATTTTAAAAGGGAATATTAAATTAAAAGCAAACCTCTTTCTCAATGTTAATTCAGTAATAGTATAAGAGTATTATATAATCAATTATGGCGGCAATATAATATTTTATCAAATTTTATTACATTTTGTTCTGTATATCATAGTTTATGGTACGTTTATATAATTTGTACATAACACGTATCTTTGTTAGGTATTAAATAGATGATGATTAAATAAGAATTAATCGGCACCAACCAGCACACCTTTTCGTAAGTTTTAAGGTTATGTGTGGTGTAAAATTGATATTGAAGGAAGCTCTATTTTTAAAATTAGAACAATAAATAATACAGTAACAATTGTTGCCAGGATTTGCAATTAGATCAATACATAGATTTAGACCATAAAGTGACTCATTTATTTAAATAAATTGCAATTAAAACTATATTCGCGATTGACAATAACTCATTGAAATTCCCTTGTGGTGTCAATGACGCAGAAATTTCGAGAATTTACCCAAAAATACGCGACTGTTTCGAATCTCATCCAGAAAGTCCTAAAACATTCTGCTTCTTAGTTCCAATACTCGATAAGAGAGGATGTTATTTCGGCAACCGAAAAACTGATATGTAGGTATTTAAATGATACGCCATAATTAGATGAACCTTGACATGAGTTCTGATATTACATATGTAATTATGTTACACTATAAAAAACATTATCTCATTGTTATAACAATATAAATAGCAATATAGATAAGTATTTATGACGCTTTTTGATATGTATCGTCTATTCTTTCCTGCAACATTTGAGAGTAACTGTCATGAAAAAGGGACGGAAGTACGTGACAGGAAGCCGGGAACGCACGCTATTTAATTTGATCGAAAAACGTGCGTGGTGCTAAAATCAACTGTCAGATAGTAGGTAACACATCAAATGCCTTGCCTTTAATTGTGACTACCGTAAAGCAAACACGCAACTTGTACTTTAAATAAAATAAAAAAGGAATAGCGTTTCTGAACTTCCTCGAATCTAGGTATAATAGTAATTCTTTAGGAATAGAAAAGTGGATTCGATAAAATTACTTACAATCAAGAATTTGTTTCTGAGGATAATGCCGTACACCAGCCACGCGAAGGTCACCACCGTACCCGAGAGGATCATGGGGAAAGGCATACCTTCTGTGCTCTGGTTCTTGATTATGTCTTTCTGTAATAAACATACAAACACTTTTTATTTATACTAGTGCTCTTTATTTAAAATACGACCTCAATTATTATCGACTGTAAGACCTGTTACGAATGTAAGGAAAAACTTTTCTATTTTTTTTTATTGGCCACACTAACGTTTGACAATAATTTAATCCGAAGAAAAATAAATAATAGATATAGAGATAGAAAATAATCTTTAATGACAAAGAGTCTAATATTACAGTAGTAGAAGATCTAACAATCAATCATAGTGAATCGCCTCAATATAAAATTACAATAAAATTTAAGTTATTAACAGAATAATTCAATTCAGAGTAAAAATCGTGGGGTGCTCGATATTTTAAATATTACAATCATTCTATTGGCAACTATCTGTGAGAGGATAGATATGAATCGCAGTAAAATGCACCCCATTTCTAGTTTTTAGTTCGATTAGCAATAAAAACGTGTTTTTTTAGTTTTTTAAACTATTATTTATTTTTCATTTTTTAGTCTGTGACAAACTCATAAATTTATTATCAAATTATCGCATTGTCATCGGTCCTTAAGACGTGTGCAAAGTTTCAAGTTGATCAGATTTTTAGAAACCGGTGAAAATTAAGCTCAAAGATTCCGTTACATACATACATAGATATACAACCCAAGCTAATAAAAACGTGTCATAAACTCAGTTTCCAGGAGGAAAATTATGGTCGAAGTAAGACACTACGTGGCTATCTCTGTTATATAATTTGTAACAACACGTGAATGTCAGACCACATTAATTACACAATATTTGAGACATATTAACCGAGTTTGATAACACCGTAATCTTAGTTAAACAGACATAACATGACTATCAACGAATATTGTATTTTAATTGTATGTAAAAATAACGTGCACTATAATGCTTTCGTGTTCTTTATGGAGCAAAGACAAATAAATCCTTCTGAACTGTAGTAATAAAATACAATTAACCTTAAAAGAGTTTGGTATTATCAGAGTGCCTAAATGACACTTTTATTTGAAAATATCAAATAAATAAAAGTAATTTTTGACCATACAAACATTCCCCTGGGTAGTTACAGCAGTCCCCTGTCACGGTTTTGCAGAAAATCGTTCATAACTCAAAATCTAATTTCGCACACATAAATTTAACTTAATATTGCCCTTTATTTTATTAACAAAAATTCTAATAAAAATGTTATTTTCATATATTTATTACATTATATCACGATTATTTTGATTACTTATAATAAATACATCTCTGGAAGAGGTCATTTCTCTCTCCTGATAAGGCATGCTTCAGTACAATAGGTTGACAGTCTGAGTCTAAAGTAATACCACGGTTCTACAGAAAATGTTTCCTTTTCGTTGCATTTCGACGAGTGAAATAACAGAAGACCACCATTGTGTCTCTGTCTAAAGACTAGACTAAACACATTAGAGAAGAAATACATCTAAAAGTCCGTAAAAAATGCACTCACCAATCCAAAAAGTGGTGATGCGATCAATAGAAACATGAGCGCGGTAATTATCATTCCAAATCTATTCTCCACCAGCGCTGGGTCCTCAGCTGCGGTATACGCTATGAGCCCTGCCGAGAATGCACCCGCAAAACCCATCTGCCCCCAGACCTTCATCTTTTCATGTGTGTATTGGAAGTAGAATAGACAATATAGGATATTCAGAGCTAAACCAAAGAAGTTGACCTGGATCATAGTATCGTCTCGAAGAATATAGCCGTATTTCAAGTTGAGAATACTCCTAAAAAAGTGAAAGAATTGGGTGTAAATTAAAGGTTTAAATTCTGGTTTTTGAAATGGTGCCTCTGTAATGACTGTTCCATGGGACTCATGTAACATTCAACGGTTACTAGGCCGCCATAGTGTGGGTCGCCATACTGAATTGTCTGCATTTGCAATGAGTACGGCGAGCACCACTCTTGGATTCTATTAATGCTTTCCATCAGACAGAGCAGAATCACTTTGGTAACCAAGAACAAAATAAATGTAATAGGAACAAGCCTATTACCAACACCCGGCACACATTGATTGCTAAATACATATGTATGTACATACTAATTACAGACAGGGAATAATTGATGTGGCCATAGATTATTTGTTCTGAGTGGTAAAGGATCCCACGACCTCTAGCTAAGTTAAGAACTTCTCATTAAACCAATAGGCCCGTCGTGCATTTCGTTATCGTGATAACTGTGTAAGCCTTATACTGTCACGATGATTGTCATGCCTTTTACGTCCCCAAGCGGGGTGTGAAAAAGCATCGCACAAGGCCGCCATAGTGTGGGTCACCATATTGCATTGTCTGCATTTGTAATGAGTACGGTGACCACAACTCTTGGATTCTATTCATGCTTTTCATAAGACAGAGTAGAGTCACTTTGGCAGGCTCTTAATATAGATAATATATGCGAGGTAAATCAATGCATTACAATGATATTTGCCAAAAATTTACTTCTAAACCATCTACTAAAGAAATCAGTTTCAAGTTTTAAAACGTCACAAGTCAATATTAACTGAACGTTCTTAAGTTCACAGTAAACATTTGGTATTTAGTAAATTCATACTCACAAAACAACACCACCCAAGAATGGTACAATCCCGATGCCTTTAGTGCCCTTTTGCTTGTAGATATCGTAACAGATAAAAGTACCAGAGAACATCTGGCCGATAGTTACTATGGCTGCAACATTGCCCACGAGCTCCTTGTACGGCTGCAATATGTCTGCTAGAGCGTCCATTTTGATGTGTAAACTGAAAAAGAAATAATGGGTCTATAATCATACAAGTTAATAACACGGTTTGCCGTGAGAGAGCACTAATGGGCCGGTTCGACAACAGTGCTATCACGGCCTTACTGAATCCCGGTGTTACAATGCATGGATTGCACCCATTCCAAGCCGGGGGTTGCTAGTTAATAATGCATTTTAAAAATATTAGTTTCATATTTATTCTTAGAAACTGGACAAAATAAATGAAAATAAGAAACCTTTGTATACTCGTTTCACGCATTGTTGACACACACAAAAAGTGCCATGTATACCATGTTTCGTTTAATATACACAATATACGTATAGATCATGGAAAGCGTTCGGTGACGATGACGCAAATTCTATATTTTTTGACCACACAAAAAGTACTCAACGTGCCTAGAGAAGTTTTTACTTCAATAATTTTTACCTTGAGATGCCCAAGGTGGTACATGTCTTATACACGCCTACCACTGTTCTTTAAACTTTCTTTCGCAATTAGAAAGTCTTCTAGTGGTTAGTAATCCCGACAGCTAGGGCGAATAAGGATTTCCCCCCTCCAGGACAAAAATTGGATGTTAATCATCAGTACATGTAAATAAAATTGAAGTATTTGTCGTTGCTTAAAAAAGGTGTATTGCCTCAAATGCTTATAGCTCTTTATATTAAAACATAAACTGTATTTTTTTTAATTTTTCTCACTCTGCTTGTCCGGGCTAATCTCTCAAACTAAACCCAAAAAGTTTTAATAGGATTTTTACCGGAGGAGGTTACCGAGCAACATGTAGGGTTTTACTCTAGACACTTTCTATCCCGGATTTCCCACGGCATCGGGATTTGTGCAGCAAAAACCACATCTCTAAGAAAAAATTTAATAGTAAATTCTACGAGAACGTAGTTCCGGGCAAAGCTGGTCTATAATGTATGTGGTTAGCATGGACCAGGTTTTACCTATTTTGGGATTGGACAACCGTGTGTGAGATGTATTAGGTTTTTATTATTTACGGCTCGATCAAGTACAAATATTACCAGAGATAAGTAATAAAGCAAACACAAAGTAGAAACAAGAGTATTTCAGTGTTGTTATGTTAAATAAGGTGAATTTTTTTTACTAAGTCATGTGAATTACTAAGTAAAATGCTAAGTCAGAACTAATAAGATACCAGTGCGATATGAAAGAGATAGGATCTTATCAGGCAATGACAGTTCATGTTCTACCAAATACTAGTTATCACGTACGTGTAGTGATGGGTTAAGAGTACGGAGTGACACAACGTATATTCATCTTCCGGGTGTTGCAAGAGCTGACTAAAAGATCAAACTACGAAGGACAATAGCACTCCAAAAGAAGGAAAACTTGAAACAAACCCTTTACCAATTCGTATGTTCAGCGTGGCATCATCAATCATTATCATCAACAACAGTTTTCAATAGTCCACTGCTAAACATAGGCCTCTCCTTCGCAAGGAGGTTATGGCCTACCGTACTACGCTGGCCAGACCGGTTAGGATAAGGTTTGTTTCCAGTTTTCCTTCTCTTTACAGTAATGTTGTCTTGCATATTTTGTTCCCTTAGTCGCTTCTTACGCCACCCATGGAAAGAATAAGAGTGATGGCACTCTGCATTCTCAATCCGTCACCATACGGAGTGAGCGTGGTATAGTAGGTCAAAACCTCCTTTGTAAGGAGAGGCCTGTCCTGCAGTGGACCATTAAAGGTCGTTAATGGTGATAATGTCAAGTGTTGGACATGTTGTCCCGCGAGACCAAGGTCAAGACGAAGAATAAAGAAAACCGAAATTTTTAACCATCCAAAGGTATTCAAGACGATAAAAATGAATATGTTTGGGTATATATGTTACCGTAAAAGATTTATCGCAGATCGGGATTTTTTAAGAGCTTTCTGAAGTAACTCTACCCTACCTGATGGAAAGCATGAATAGAACCCAAGAGTTGTGTTTACCATACTCGTTGCGAATGTAGACAATGTAGTATGGGGACCCACACTACAGCGGCCTAGGGAGATGCTTTTTAACGCTCCGCTTGGGGACGTAAAAGGCATAACAGTCATCGTGGCAGTGGCGGCTCATACACTTGCCACTATAACTGTCACCCTTGCATCAAAGTATCACCAGTCTTGCACTCACCAACGAAAGACGACAGCATAGATGCTGTCGCTTTCGGTTAGATGGTAGCACGGCCTCAGTCGAGCCGTCCCGTTCGTGTCGTGTCGAGACTCTACTATCTACCAAATATGAGATTTTGCAGTTACACATTTACACATTTTAAAACTTAAGTAAAAAGATTCGAATCATGACACATCTTGAACTTCTGTGTTATCGGTTATCAGCATTCAAATCACAAGGTACTATCGCGATCTGAGCCTCCTATCAGATTAACTCAATCTAACCAACCTTGCCGAACCATTTACAAAGATAACGAAAAACTACTATTCAATGGTGGAATATATATATTTTGCCATATCACTGTTTAATGTTAAAAATTATTAAAATTTTAATCAATTCAATATAACGTTCGGCAACTGTCAAAGTTATGTGTATTCAAATTATGTAAAAAAAAAAACATTTACATATCTAATTCCAAGAGTATAAACTAGATGGTACTTGACAATTTCGTAATTTCGTATAATTATTTCTCTCAATTTATAACTTAGATGACTTCATAACACGGTCAAGTTGAACCATGTTTTGAAACAATATAAAACAGGCTAGAAAAACCACGTACTATGTTAATATCGAATTAAATAGTGTAAAATTATATTCAAAATTATGTTGAATAAAATGTTTTGTTAGGATAACCGTGTAGCCGGCGTTTTACATATATGAGAAGTAAATCTCGAACGCTTGAAAGACTCTTAGAGGAACTTGAGATAGTGTCTTTAGAAAAACTGCCTGAGATTTTCCACCTCGCCTTTCTCGTTAATTATTCTAGTCTAGCTTGAAAATTATCAAATGTATGTGTGTTTCGTTCGAAATAGCTGAACTTAGTATTTCTATCGGTTTTTACATAATTAAGTAAGCATACAATTACGCAACCCGAATTCCGCTTACCAATGCTTATTAATGCTCGCAATACACGACCAACGGATTGAAAATAGGTGCTAATGTATGCATGTCTGATTACGTTTCAATTAGGGGGCTTCGAATTATTAGGTAGCAATAGTACGAGTTACAAATACGCGAGCCCGCAATGTAGTATTTCAGCAAAGGCTTGAATAAATAAATTAGACACCTAAAAGAAATCATATGGCTAGACTCATATGATTTCTGTCACTATACACCTTCTCCACTATACCCATTTATCATTAAAACTTCTTGAAACTGCCTCGTAATAATGCTTATTGTAATACAGTTTCAAGATACGGAATTATAGTAATGTCATCAAGATAAAATTTTATAATCTTAAGTCAATAAGAAGTAGGTTTAAGTTTATTTTTCACATTCGCTTTGTTATGTATTAAAAGTAAAGTATTATAAAAAGGTTATGTTAACTTAATATAACCTTTTTCGGTTTATGGTGATGATGATATTTTTCTATTTCAGCCACAGTGGCCAGTCTCAACAGAGTCCAGCCAACTACGCAGATGTTATAGAGGAAATAGTGCGCAAACAGAGATGCTCTCTGTTCCCTCACTCACAATGCGATGGGACGGCTAATCGATTATAATGATAATGATGCGACTTTCACATTACAGCACAAAGAAAAATATACAACAGCGTCATATAGCGAAGATACATCGAACTAAGAAGTATGAACGAAACTGTAACTAATCCTGTATCGCGATATAGAGATTCGCGTGGCAATTAGCATATATACAACATCCCAACATCAACTGTTGGGCCGTGGCCCGCCAGGCATGATCGTCTCGTCTGGTCGGAGGATCCTCCCTTTGCGTCGGAGGGACATGATACCTGTCCCACCACAATAACATAAATCACCCAAAAAATATCTCAACGGCAATAATATTAAAATAATAAATAAATTGTTGCATTTCAATAAAGGTATCTATCGATTCGATATTTAAAAAAAATCTCAATTTCTTATTTGTTTATGAGTCACATGGCAGACATTTACTTTTTTATATTTAAATAGCTGTACCCTGTGCGCGTTGCTACGCCACTTACTAAAATAAATTTGAAGGAAAGACCTAAAAAGAAAAAAAAAATCACACCAACGCAGAAATCTTCTTCCACAACTTTGTTAAAGATATCAGATCAGATCACATGACCAAATGCATAGTTTACGATACAGACAGACAAGCAAACATTCATTTTTATATATATAGACATGCTAACTTGAAAGAAAATGTTTTAAAAATTATATATCACCATCATATCACCATCGTACACCATACACCACCTATATTTTGATAGTTCTCAAAAAAGTTCTTGCCAGATTTAATTAGTATTGTATTTGACATTCCTAAGAAATACTCAAATACAAAATACCTGCACATACATATTGGATATATTTTTACAGCTGTAGAGGTCAACGAAACATAGTGGCATTGGGTTACAGTCTGCTTTTACGTTTTGCTGATTGGTATAACGCCATTTCTTACTTATTGTGCAATCGAAGGATTCTGGTACTCACACAGTGTAATGAATGAACAATTTTCAAGTTTTAAATGTTGATCTTATACGGCTACGTCTACTGTTATATTGGGACTATGTACATGTAAAAAATATTTATATTTTTCGAATTTTATTTTGGACGCGAGTAGGATTTGGCCGGTTCGTTTTTGTGGTCAACCTTTCTAAAGAATGCATTCGTTCTCAAATAATACAAACGAAAGAGGTTCATTGTAATAAAAAGAACGAGTAGTGTTCCTTCAACAAAAGGGAAACCTCCGATCAGGCAGGTGACCATGTCTGGCAATGCGGCCCAAAGGCGCTAGTGACGCGTGACGAAGGTGAGCCGTGTGTATGTTTAGCCACTGTAACACTAAACATTAATGGTAAACGGGACTGAAACTGCACTAACTAGAAGAGGCCCATAACAGCTGTTCCTGTATCCCTCCTATGTCAGGCGCAGAGTGGCACACCGTGTGGTTTTAGTCGGTCCGATTCCGACTCACCACCCGCCGTAAACCCCGGTGGGGTGACGGCCCGAAGGGGTTCCCACACGTCAAAAAAAAAAAAAAAGTCTCGTATAGAACATGATATGGTATTATGCTATCCTAATTACTTTCACTTATTGCGTTTAATTTTCTTTGATCTTTTTGTTGTTTTTTTTTAAATTGTATTAGTTGTGTTGTATGTGTATATTTAATATTGCTTTTTAGTTCTTTTTCTTGTGTGTGTATGTTATAAATTTAGTTTTTTTTAATTTTTCATACTGTTTTAAGTCTTGTGTTGCTTATACATTGTTAATTAAGCTGCAATAATAGTGTATAGTATGATAATAAATAAATAAATAATTGCAATTTATCAAGTTTAAGACAATAGTATTTTATTTTTACAGATTTCGAGGTTATATTGTTACAAATGAAGCGTAGAACAGTTAAACGTTCATTTAATCCAAATGATGTAATATGCTAATCTATCCAGTTAGCCTCACTCATGATGCAAGCATTACTTCGCAAATACCTGTGTTTTTGTCTTATCAGCCGCTCAGTATCAGTAGCAACTATCTTATCAGAATCAAATGGGCGTGGAGGGTCATTGGCACGTATGGGTCAGCTTTGAACAGAGTGATACACAGAAAAACCAATTCAAAACTTTTGTTGTTTTTACCAAGAGAATGTGAGAATATAAGTGCTTGGTCCCCTGGTCTCACTCCTGATTAAGGTAGGGGCTCAAAGGTTAGCAACGCACACGTGATCCTTGAGTTGCGATTGTTTGCTCGTTTGTCCCTCTAAGTTTAAGTTGTCAATGCATTTTTACAAGTCTTTTTTTATTATTATCATGATGTATCATAATATTGGAATGCATGCATTTGCTGTGTCTTCGTTTTTTGCAAGTTTTTCTCGTAGATACTCGTTGGTTTCTCGGACATTTTAAGTGATTACGCTCAGTCGTTTCATGGATATATTAAGAAACCATAAGCTTTGCTATAAATTTTCTTTGGTACTGTAAAAATGAACTTTGTAATCACGCAAATTGACTAATATTACCAGTATCTTGAGAAAACAAGGTTAATTCGTGAGGATAATGATGACAAAATATCAAAAGATGGACGGATTAAACAATAGGCGTTATTATATACTGTAATTATAACTTGAGACCCCACAGCCAACTGATCCCGGCAACTAGCCTCCACACACGGCCAACTGATATCGGTAACTAGAAAAAGCTTTATTAGGTAGTAGAGCCACGCTGATTTCAGCAAACCACAAAAGACCCACCTAAAGCGACAGCATCCGTGATGTCGTGTTTCGTTGACGCGCGAGACCGGAGGCCCATCGATGCAGGGGTGACAGTTATCGTGGTAACTGTGTGGGAATTACACTGCCACGATGACTGTCATGCCTTTTACGTCCCCAAGCGGTGCGTGAAAACGCATCTCGCTAGGCCGCCATAGTATGTGTCACCTAACCGCATTGTCTGCATTTGCAACGAGTATGGTGACCAAAACTTTTGGATTCTATTCATGCTTTCCATCAGGCAGAGTAGTCACTTTGGCAAGCTCTTACTCTAGAAAAAAAAAAGAAGCTAATCTTACTGTATACATTACTATAAATACATGTAATAGTCATGTTACACTCAAAGAGCGACGGTTGCTTAGATGATGGTGCTCATCGCTCAATTATTTAGCCAAAATGGAAATCGGAATGGAAATATAACCTAATCAACTCACATATTCCCCGATCCATTAATTACAATAATTGCATTCCGTTCTTATTCAATTATTTCTCTCTTAATGAATTACTAATTTACCTTACTAAATTCGAAAGTAACTCTGTCTGTCTATTACGCTTTCAACTTCTATACAATGTGCCATGGAGAAACTTGGATTGTTGAACAAGGTCATAGGCTACTCTATACCGCGATAACTGGCATACACGCGGACGAAGCCGCGCTCAAAAGCTAGTATATCAAATAAATGGGAATTAAACTATACGCCGCAAAAATATGTGCGTAAATGAAAGAGATCTGAGGAAATAAACCTGTGGTTCTTATGTAATACTTAAATGAACTGTTCTATACTTTTTTTTTCACTACTTCTACAGCAAAAAGTATTAGATAAAAAAGTATATAATATTGTCGTAAACACCTATGCCTATTTAATGTCTATTTATAAGCACTCGACATAAACTGTGTTTGTAATATGATCAATAAAATCTTTACCAATAAATATGTAAATAAACCAGTATTTATATTTATTCATATTTATGAAATTATTAGAAATATATAATTTTATTCTCATTATTATTCCGTGAAGGTCAAGAAAAACTGGTCAATAACGTTCAGTCTTCGGTGTTTGTGACAATGTTACCTACTTTTAGAATATTATCTTACTTTACTCTTTCAACCTAAAGCGCCAGCATCCGTGTTGTCGTGTTTTGTTGGTGAGTGTGAGACCAGAGGTCCATTGATGCAGGAGTGACAGTTATCTTGGTAACTGTGTAAGCCGTATACTGTCACGATGACTGTCATGTCTTTTACGTCCCCAAACGGGGTGTGAAGAAGCATCTCACAAGGCCGTCATAGTATAGGTCACCATACTGCAGTCTGCATTTGCGATGAGTATAGTAATCACAACTCTTGGATTCTATTCATGCTTTCCATCAGGCAGAGTAGAGTCACTTTGGCAGGCTCTTAATATAAAAAAAAAATGGAAGTAGTGAAACAGAAGTACAGAACAGTCCATCGACAAGGTTTTCCACATCCTGTGGGGTCATTAAGGTATTATATAAGCACCAAAGGTTTTATTTCCTCAGATCTCTTTCATTTGTGAATTCATTTGAATTTTTCTTTCGTGTCTGCAAAAGCGAAGGCCATCGATTCCGGTTGCCATACAAACAATATATGGCAATCGTTACAGGTACTTGGAGCCCTGAAAGTTCAACAAGAGTCTATTTATCACCTGACACTTGGATTGTGGAGGTCTGATAGCAGTCACAACCGTGTCGTAGTTGGCTGGCAGCCGATCTTAAACTAGTTTGTTTGATTTTGTTTTTTTGGGAGGGTAGGGATATTCTTGGTTTGGTCAGTTCACTTATCATAATAAAGCCAGATTTTTAGCCAGGTAGTAGAGCCACGCTGATTTCAACATGAACGGTCCGGCTCGACCGGGACAGTACTACCCTCCCACAGAAGATCAACTGCTGTTTCATCCGTGCTCGTGTTTCGATGGCGAGTGCGAGACCGGAGGCCTATTGATGCCAGGGTGACAGTTGTCGTGGTAACTGTGTGCAATACAATACTACGAAGACTGTCATGCCTTTTACGTCCCCAAGTGAGGCGTAAAGAAGCATCTTAATAGGCCTTATAGCGTGGGTCACCATACTGCGTTGACAGCATTCGTAATGAGTATGGTGACTACAACTTTTGGATTCTATTTATGCTATCTATCAGGCACAGTAGATACACTTTGGTAGGCTTTTAAATTTAAAAAAAATAAAAGAATAAAATAAAGGCAAAGTTAAACATTACAAAACAGATTGCTTTTTTACTTGCTTAAGGGCACACACCCATCATTACTGAGTGACGTCGATATTGCAATTTACTCCATTAGCTAACGTCAAGTGAAGTCAATTCAAAAGCGACCCCAATAACGCATTGAAAATATATACCTATAAGTACATGGAGTGCATTTCCTTGATTTATCATTTGCAATTAAAAGATAAGACTATAGGAATAACAATAGAATGAGATCATACGTTAAAATAAACTAAGTAGTTGACATTGCAGATTCTTGGTCAAATCAAGATGACTCCAGCAACTCAAGAGTTACAAGCGTTTTACTCAAATTTACATGAAGTGGATATATCGGTTCGAAAATATCGCAGGCGACTGTTTACTTCATAGATTGGTTATGTGATGCAAATATTACGGCTGTTACACATACGAATGGTAGTAATGATCTGCATCCGTAAGGTACTGATGTGTGGTATATTGGTACAATCAACTACATAGGCTATAGTTGCAAATGAGTAGATGTAAACGTAGCTTCGAGGTCGAAGTAAATTATCAAAGACGTATCGAACTACGGAGCAACTACTAATCCTGTATCGCGATATAGAAATGGTCGCGGCAATTAGCATATACGCAACATCCCAACATTTATTATAGTGGTGCGCCGCGGCCTCCGGAAGGCCTTCGCTTTGCGTTGGAGGAACATGACACCGATTCTTCCACAGGTTTATTCTGGATAATCTCGAGAATTGACACATCACTTTAATGAGGTATAGATAACGCTGCCTATATAGAGTAAAGTGGAAGGCTTTATTTTTGAAACTTTTATTTAAGAAAAATAAATATACTAATTAAACTACATGGCCTTATTAATTGGAATTTTATCTCCCACTGCCCATGTTCTCGTTTTCTATTGTTGCACAAGTAGCAAAATAATTCGATTTTAGCAATATCTACACTACAATTGTTTATTTGTACTACATATTAAGTGTGAAAGTGAAAGTAGAGCAAAAACCTTGCGAAAACTTAAATTACTTTAGCAAGTATCAAGATTATAACTTCATGTTCTTATGTGCCATAGACTTGAATGACTGACAGATTTTTTTTTTATAACAAGCAAACGGATCACTTAGGGACATACATCATATAAAAAAAGGTATTTTACAATTTTGGCTGCAAAATACTTTAACAAATTTAAGATGATTTTAGCCACAAAAGATGAATTAGCAGAATATAATACCATTAAGATAAGATAATAGTAAAGATGTAGAGTTTACTAAGTTTTCATTTAAGTATCAAAGAAACATTATAAAATTAAGAAGTAAAAACATATTGACATGATCATCATTTTCTGAGCCTTTTCCCAAACTGGTTTGGGATCGGTTTTAATTATTTTTGCAAAAAGTTTTTATTTTTTCATTTATGACACACGTTTAATATGTGTTTAAGGATTTCTAAATAAGAGTGGACTGTGATATACAGAACACATCCGCATACCCCTTTAGAGGGTACAGGCGTGAAGTTATGTTGTGTGATTGTGTGAACAATCATATATGTATGATTGCAGTAACCACGAAGAATTTGCTATCATTTATTGAAGAGTTCCACTGTATATCTACAAAGAACTCTTCTACACTATCGTACATGGTTTTTTGTTCAGTTTATATCAACAAATGAAAAATATAAAGTAACACCAACTCTATTGACGATATATTTTCTTAAATATGTATCATTAACATGCTTTTATCAACTTGGGTTTTATCTATGTATGTAACGGAATCTTTGAGCTTAACTTTCACCGGTTTCTAAAAATCTAATCAACTTGAAACTTTGCACACGTCTCAAGGACTGATGACAATGCGATAATTAGAAAATAGATTTATGAGTTTGTCACAGACTAAAAAATGAAAAATAAATAGAAGTTTAAAAAAACTAAAAAAACACGCCTTTTTTGCTAATCGAACTAAAAACTTAAAAATAATCTTTAATGACAAAGAGTCTAATATTACGGTAGTAGAAGATCGAACAATCAATCATAGTGAATTGCCTCAAAATAAAATTATAATAAAATTTAAGTTATTAACAGAATAATTCAATTCAGAGTAAAAAGCGTGGGGTGCATTTTACTGCGATTCATATCTATCCTCTCATAGATAGTTGCCAATAGAATGATTGTAATATTTAAAATATCGAGCACCCCACGATTTTTACTCTGAATTGAATTATTCTGATAATAACTTGAATTTTATTATAATTTTATTTTGAGGCGATTCACTATGATTGATTGTTCGATCTTCTACTGCTGGGATATTAGACTCTTTGTCATTAAAGATTATTTTCTAGTTTTTAGTTCGATTAGCAATAGAAGTGTGTTTTTTAGTTTTTGTAAACTATTATTTATTATAGATAACTCAAAAAGTACACATCAAACATAAAAAATCATTCTTACACTGAGATATAAAATTGTTTGTAAAAATTGCTTAAAACAGTAAAATAAAGACTACAAAAACCCATATTTATTAAAGAATTATCATGTTTAAAAAATTATTTGTTTTTCAGTTTTTGACATAATAATGTACTTAAGACATTGCCTAAAATCAAAACCATCAATATTTATATCAGTCTAATTCACTTCAAGTTAAAAAAAGTTGCTTTGTAATAACTGATAATTATTACATCATATCTTTCATCATTATTTTCTATTTTGTTTTTGGGTAATTTATTTTAATTATCAAATGTATAAGTTTTTTTTTACTTGCTGAAAAAGACAGTAGTTTGAAATTATATTCCACCAAGTTTATTTAGTGTTGCAAATTTTAAGTAAATAAAAAAATCTTTCTAATTATTATAGGTATTTATTTATAAAAAAAAAGAATAAAAATCTATTTTAATACACTTAAAAAGCTTTGCATTATGAATGAAGCCTCGAAATAAGTTTGTGTTAGGCGCTATAACTAGTTTTAAACATTGTAAATTACAAAAAAAATAAGTGAGTTAAAGCTTAATAAACGTATTTAAACTTAAATTTATAGCTAAAACCACAACCAAGTCAAATATAAATTTAAAAAGGGCACTAACCTGTTTAAAGTTGCAAAGAAATAAATACGAAGATCACTTCACGAAAAATTAAATAAGTTTTTAAAATTGTTACAACTACTTAAGAAAACAAGTAAATGAACTGTTAAAAGTAACTGTATACAAATTAAGACACTGAAGTCAGTGAGCGGAACTCAAAATGACTTAAACTAAACTCATAAACTGAATATATAATACTGAAAACTAAACTTATGATCTCTGATCAGTCATCGACCAACCACATTGAACCACATCGGTTAACTAATGTTGGTGGCATTGACGTTAGACTTTGACTTTCGGCACTACTAGAGGTGAATCATATTTACTACAGATTAGTAATAACTTAGTACCTGCTACTACCAAAAGTATACTTGATCCATGGGTTATAAAATTAATTTTTATTATCAAAATGAAGGCTGAAGTAGTTTCCTATATCGCTATCTGCCATAAAATAAAGGATGTAGTAGGACTGATTTTCGACTGAGGTAAAAAAACAATAAAACTTCTAATTAATGTTACTATATTTCAAAAATTTGTGAAAGGGAAATTTTTTTACTTCGTCATTTAAAAACCAGTACCATCTGGCCCTCCACCCCATATGCAGACAGTGTTAACCACAAATCATTCCTCACCACTCGGTCTAGGCCTAAACGTTTGGCGAGGTGTTTTGTAATAATTGATCGAAGCAAGCAGAGCTAATTCGTACATCCCATTTCCTTTCTAAACCCACCTTGCATATCCCATATTTTTTTATCAGTTTCTTTTAGCACTCTTTCAATTAATACCAGAGTATACAATTCGCTAACGATATTGAGAATTAAAATTATACAAAAACCAATAGATAATTGGAAATAATTTATTTATTTAAACACAATTTAGGGTAATAATAAAAATAATATTCTACCACAATCACACAGCGCCATCTGGTCCCAAAACTAATCACAGCTTGTACTATGGGTACTATATAACCATTTTAAATATATAAATGTTTTTTTGTAAATGCATACATATTAAACGTAGAAAACAACCAAACACCGGTGAAGATATTTAAACTTATAAAAATTTAAACGCTTATTGATTCTCCTTCTTACCTTTCAAATATTATCTTTGCTAATTCCGCAGAAAAACAACATAATGTCTATGGTTTAATCTAATTGACATTTTGTAAGTTTGTGAAATTTTAGCATTTCACGAGTTTTCAGCCGTTCTATTTTAAGACAAATGACTGATAACAGTATTTAAGTACTCCGATGTAAAATCGCGTAAATCAGACATGTGTAATATCAACGAGCTTTTGCTATGAAAGTGATCTTGAGGGGCACCAAGATTCTATTCCTTGGGGTTGTTATAGAAACTGTTTGGTAATATGAAATGGGAATGCAAGGGATGGATAGGGCTGTGGCTGTGGACAGTAGTGTTCCTAGCTCTTTGCCCACTTCTTCTAACACAGAAAATCGGTGATCCGTATAAGATTCTTGGGATACACCGAAAGGCTAGTCTGACTGAAATACGGAAAGCTTACAGACAGTTAGCTAAAGAATGGTAAGTTATCTATTACTCGAAAGACACAACTGACTGTAAAAATCGCACAAGTAGCATCATAGTACAGTTAACAATTAGTTGACCATACAAAATACTATAAGTTTTTACTATAATAATAAAAATTAAATGGAAAAGAGTAGGTACCCTGGCACATAGCCAGGGTGATGAACTGACGTATCGTTAATTAAAAAAAGATTAATATTGATCGTCTAAAGAGTACTCTAGTACTCTTTGAATAACCAAATATAAATACTTTTTGATTAAACATGTGTTTGGTGGAGTGTTTATTAAATCTGTAATCATAATAGTCCTATTGCTTATAAATTTTATAATCTACTATTAATGTTATCAAGGCGCCTGCTATATTATTTTTATTTAAAAATTGAAATTGTCTTTTATATAGACTACAGTTAGAGATCAACGCACAGAATAGCAATTATCTTTTCATGTCAAACATTTATTAAAATGAATCTAATCCAATACACGCCTGTACTGATCTACAACCACTTATTTCCAAAAGATACTAAAGGGCCATTGTTTATTGTCCTCATTTTTTATAGTATGCTTCTCACATAATGCTGTCTGGCTCAAATTTAGAACGGTAGCTTTTTTTTCTATTCAAATGGTCTGCCAAATATTATTTGCTTATGGAAATAACCAGCAGACTACACAAAAAATATGGATATGCCATATGAAGATAGTATAGTTTTTTTTTATCTTGGCCTATCAAAGCCACTACTCTGCCAGATGGAAAGCATGAATAGAATCCAAGAATGGTTGTCACCATACTCATTACGAATTCAGACAATACAGTATCGTGACCCACGTGGCGGCCTAGTTAGATGCTTTTTCACACCTGACTTGGGGACATGGGAGTCATCGTGGCAGTGTAAAGTACACCCATTTACCATGATAATTGTCACCGCTGCATCGATCGGCCTCCGGTCTCGCACTCACCAACGAAACACAACAGCATAGATGCTTTCGCTTAGATCGCTTTTCTGAGAGAGGGTAGTACTGCCCTGGTCGAGCGGATCCGTTCGTGCTGTATCAGCATTGTTCTACTACCTTCAGATTCAGGTACTAGGGTAACCAACCTTGTAAGCGTAACGCAGTCAGAATATAATTATACTTATCGATAAATTACTTATCCTAGGTAGGAATCAAACCCACACGTCTAGTTCAGCACTCTGTATAAATATCTTGAAATACGGCTTGATCTCTGTGAGAAATGGCTATGAATAGTGTCACCTATATTTTCGGTTATACAATATATTATAAATAAAAAAATTCACACCCAAAATGTACCGCAAAGTTGTCAACTGACACTAGTGACTACTGTCACAGAAATCAAGCTATATTTTAAAGAACTATAATTCCCTTTGCATGGTTTTTGAATCGTCAAATTACAATGACCTGTAAAATGGCGCATACCACATTACGGGCATATCTAATATCTATAAACTAACAATTATTGTACATACATATAATCTGAATCTCGGAAACGGCTCTAACGATTTTCATGAAATTAAGCATGTTGGGGGTTTTAGGGGCGATAAATCGATCTAGGTAGGTTTCATTTTTAGAAATTTTTTTTTATTTATCCCAAAACACTATTTACCAAAAAAAATGCCATGCAAAGCTCGGTTTCAAGGTAATTACATATTATGTTCCCATCACTTCAGTAATAAAACAGTAATAAATATTCATTACAATTGTGCCTTCCACTTGCATTAAGGGAGATCATTTAAAACGGTTATCAATCATGCTTATTAGATGTCTATCAGACGATATAAATAAATGGAAAAAAATATCAATCAATTAATCAATGTTTAAAGAAGAGAGGCTTACTTTAGACTTGTTGATTTAACAGTGATTTTTTAAATCAAAGCTGTTGCAGTGTTCTTTTTTTTTTTAATGACAACGCCCACACTACAACTCATTTCTTGTTCAACTGCAGTTAAATCAAATTCCTGTAAAAAATACCAGAGTAATGGAATTTTACACATGATAAATTTCATTACTGTATGTATATGAATTTTCATACTTAATAGCAATTCTCAAATAAAAGAGCTCCATTGCTTACATTTCCTAATACATTTTTACAAAGTAGTATAATCCACTTGCTATTGTATTCTTTTCTTATTTACCTTCTAGCTTTTCAAAATACTCCCATTCAGTTTCCATGTTAATTTTTTTTCATATTATTTTTTGTCAACGTTTTATTGAGCCTTATTTATACTTTGGAGCCATAAGAGAAAAAAAAAAAACACCCCAACACATAATGTGGTTAATCTTCTTGTATATCTTGTTATAAAATTACTATTATATGGTAAGATTTTATCTTTTTGTTTTTCTTTTTTAGCACAGGTAGACACTTTGATGGGCCACTAAAAATAATAATTGATTCCTCAACACCTTAGTTGACGGCAATAGACTTGGGGTTAACATTATAATGTTGAAAATCTTGTTTAAAACGGCCTTGGCTATGTCTTATGTTCTTGACATAAAGATGACTTTCGACTGCACGGTTGGCCTAGTGGTTTAAGCGAGCGCCACATAGCTCCCTACTGCGCTGAATGTTATGGGTTCAAATCCCGTATGGGACAACACTTTGTGTAATCCATAAATTGTTGTTCTGGGTCTGGGTGTTCTTTGTGACCGTTTAATGTATGTTTGTAAAGTGCCTTGTGACACAGGATTTAGTTCATAGAGCGAGCGTTGTCTTTTAAAAAATAAAAAAAATAAAAATTTAAAAAATCTTTGACAATAACTCTTGAGTAATTTAACAGTTTTGTTAAGTACTGTATGTTATTTCAGGCACCCAGATAAAAATGTGGATCCAAATGCAGAAACTCGTTTTGTAGAGATCAAGCAAGCTTACGAACTGTTATCTGACTCGGAGAGGCGACAAGCTTACGACTCGTTTGGCATTACAAACGAAGATGACCACCTATACAAGCCCAGACATGATTATAGTACATATGCAAGATATAGGTAAGTTTGGAAAAATTCGACATTTAATTATTAATTAATCCTCTGTCTTGCTAAAGACATTATCGCATTATTTACTTTTTTTTTTAACTACTGATAAAAAATCATACTAGAGTTTAATTTTTTTATCTATTCATCTTAAGATATACATCCTTTTTTGTGGTAGCTTACAAATTATGTAACAGTGTAACACCAACTAGTAGATGATGCGTCAAACTATTGATAAATACATGAGGAAAGATATTCAAAAGATGAAATAAAATCTAAAAAAAAACTAAACCGACTTCAAAAAACACCAAACGGAATCTCTATCTAGAAACAGTAAAAAGCGGGAAAAAAACTTAATTATTTATTTGTTCAAAATATGCACGACTTTTTCTTACTACCCAAATCGAAAATTTACCTAGCAACTATAAATCAGCTATTAAATGAAGAAATTGTATAAAATTATAAATGTACGCACGTAGTTAATATGTGACAAATTTTGCCTTAACCTAATCCTATCACTTTGAATAAAATATTAAGCTAATGTGCTAGATACCTAAAGTTGATGTCGATTTCAAAATCGGTCCACAATTGGGTAATTGACTGTATCGTAAATAAATACCAATGTCCACTTCATTAAAACCAATATCGCGAAACATCTCGTAAAATACAATTAACATAGCTTTTTATTATTATTACTAATTTCTATCAAATACACAGTGAAAAATATTGTTCAATTGAGTAGACTAAAACAGTGACGTCACAATTTGGTATTTAGTACATTTTTCATACAAAATGGTCGTTTTGACAGATGATAAAAAGTAACTAATTTGATTAACGTGTCATCTAGCCTATTGATGGAGTTAATCGGTAAACACACATTAAAAAAAAAAACAAAAATACACACAGTAGAACCTCCACCTTTTTTTAACCATTTAAAAACATTTTATGGCTACAGCTCTACATCATATTTATTTACTTGAACAGTGATTCAAACTTCTTCATAAACATTCTATATATTTTAGTCAGTGCATTCCAACTTTACAATCCCAGTGTATGAATCATTTTGTTTCGTTGAAACTATTGTGTTGAATTTTCTTATTTGAGAACCATCTAATATATAAAATTCTCGTGTCACAGTTTTCGTTGCCATACTCCTCCGAAACGGCTTGACCGATTTTGATGAAATTTTTTGTGCTTATCCGGTATCTATGAGAATCGGCCAACATCTATTTTTCATCCCCCTAAATGTTAGGGGTAGTACAACCCTAAATTTTTTTTTTATTTTTTAGACAAAATTTTTAATTTCTATTTTTTTATGATACAACATACAAAAATACAAACAATCCTCAATTTTCACCCTTCTACGATCAACCCTTATTTTTTAACAGCCATTTTAGTAATTTAATCATTTTTCATCCTGCTCAAATTACTTAGAAATAATTTATATGGCAAAGCAACGTTTGCCGGGTCAGCTAGTTTCTTATAAATGTATGTAATGAAATAGGTGCATATGTGATATTTGTTGCTACCCACAGTTCACTTTGGTGATTAGATAGACTGGCCAAGTGATCGCAATACCAGGGAATTTTGCGCCTTCTGTCTTCCGTGTTTGATAGTTGAACTATATTCCAAAAAGTTTCGATCTGGCAACCCTAGATCTAAATTATATTGATCAATTAATTCAAGCATCTGTGAATAATGGCATGTTCTTCTAGATCTGTGTTCACTCTTCTACCTGTGTATCTAATGTAAATACAATTTGTTATGTTCTTTTAAGAAGGTGATGTTATATGATGAAAAAAAAAAGACTAGGAGTACATCTCCTAGTCCTTTTTTTTTTAACGTTCGGGAATCCCCTCGGGCCGTCACCCCACTGGGGTTTACCGCGGGGTGGTGTGTCGGAATCGGACCGACTAAAACCACACGGTGTGCCACTCTGCGCCTGACATAGGAGGGATCCGGGAACAGCTGTTATTACGACATCCAGATCTCTCCTAGCAATGTACTCCTAGCCTCGGCCAGCCTCAACGGAGACCAGCTAACTAACACAGTAGATGTTACACTAGTTTGTGCGCAAACAATCCAATTTACTCTCATAATCCTTTGGAACGGTTATCTGACACGACCTGGGCAAGATCAGGCGCAGCACCGACGGCTCTACGTGCTCTCCAAGGCACGGGGGTTGAAACCCCAACTTCTGGGTTGTTATTAAATATTCCTGTAACCAAAATAACTCTATATCACTTTTTGACCGGAGCCGGGAATCGAAAACGAGAACTCTTGATTGGCAGTCATATACAGTAACCGCTAGACCAACGAGACAGTAGTTACTACTACCGTAAAAATAAACACATTTGGATTTATTAATTCAAAGTAATTAACTACACTATTTCTAAATCATAATGGCTGCTCGAAGCTTGCCAAGGAATCTTTTAGAATTATTATATATTCTGCAATATTAAAATTTACTGAAGAAACGTTTTTATTTCAGCAATGACCCGTTTGAAGAGCTCTTTGGGGCACATTTCCGAACACAGGATCAAGACATTACATTATTTCACAAACTTTCTGTCACTGCACGGTGAGTAATTTGAACTGTAAACTTTCCTACTAAAAATATATCTATTTAATATTTTTTTTAATTTATTACAATTTATTAGTTAAAATAATAATCAAATAGTTGTTTTTTTTTAATTCCTTCGTGAATTTTTAAAACGCTACGCTATTGGTGGAACAAAATTTGACGTCATTTACCGTCGGATCGTTTCGTAAAGCAGGTTATATTTTCGTCGAACTTTGTAAACAAAACAGTGCGTGTAGTTAACTAAGTAAAAAATATTATTATACATATTGTATTACTTTTTTAATATCCGTACTATGTTAAAACGATCTTCACAACTATTATAATATTTACTTTTCATTATATTTCTTTACTTTTATTTTACATTAAAAAAAATAACTTGGTGCATTTATGAATCAAATACTTCGTTTTTGACATGAGTGTAGTCCGTCGTCACAGAAAAAGCGCGCCAAAATGGCGGTCTTTAAATTGTCCGAAAATCAGTGATTTTAATCTTTTTTTTTAGCTTGTTGGTTTATATTTTGTGTGGTATATTTATTTTGGATATTGTATTATAATATCTAGTTTAAAAATAAAAGATACATACATAGATTCCCTATTGACCTTTTCTAGATATTAAGAAATTAGGTGATATCCATCAGCGAGGACAAACTAATGCAGTGTGTTGTGTGTGGCCAGTGTGGTATAGGAAACCAAAACCTCCTCTCTAAGAAGAGGCCTATGGCTAGCAGTGGACTGTGCTGTTGATATGATGATGTGTTATGATGCAATATCTTTCGCCGCAGAGTGTTTTCTATAAATTGCCATTTTTGATTTTGTGTAGTATAAAAGGTGAGCAGGCGGGTAACTTGATGGTAAGTGACTACCACATTCATTGGCACCTGCAAGTCGAGACGCGAAAGTGCGTTGCTGGCCTTAGAGTGCCTTGGTTAACGTATGTGTGAATGTAGATGCACCTCCCTGAGAATAATTCTGGCGTCGCCCATGTGTGTATATGTGGTGTGTGCGTCCTTGATGTGTGAGGAGGGTGAATATGTTATTAACATATGTTTAAGTATAGAAATGTAATAGATCCTCTGATTGGCTGTTGTTTAAGCCTAATTTACTTATATATGAAATGTATTAAAAATTACGAATAAAACCAGCTTGTAAATATATTTTTCTTTAATATTTTTTTTACTCATATATTCCAGCCACTTCGAAAATAACATCGTAGAAAAAAGTATACACACTCCAGCGTTGGTCCTATTCTACACTGATTGGTGTTTCGATTGCGTTCGTTCAGCGGCCGCATGGCGTCGGCTTGTTGAAGCGCTGCAACCGCTAGGCGTTACCATGGCCACTGTACATGCAGGACACGAAGCCAGCCTCGCTAGACGAGTGGGAGTCCACGGAGTACCCTGCTTGACATTTGTGTTAGATAAACATGTCTATATTTATAAGGAGGGGTTGTCAAGCTTGCCGAAGATACTTGGTGAGTGATAATAATAATAATGACTTCACACCACTTACATACGGCCCAGTTCCAAAGTAGGCAGTCTGCGCTATGATAACCAGACTGAAGATAAACGTACAAACATAAATCTAAATATATAATTACACTTAAACACAAAACAAACCACACACAGAATGATGAGACTCACAAAAATTCATTGAGTTCATAACACACTATTCGTCCTGCCTGGGAATCGAACCCACAACCTCCGATTTAGCAGTCACCAATCACTAGAGCAACAGGTCTATAAGTAGGAATTATAGGTGTAATTTACTGTTGCTGTAATTGTCTTGTCCACTGTGTCCCTCAAGCTGGCTATGGTGGCATATTAGCCGATAAAATTTAGGCTATTGTCACGAAGTCTGCTGTAATTTAAACTTTATTTAACAGAATTCATTCGTTGGAAGTTCCCCTACAAGCTGGTGAGCGCCATCGGAGACAGTAACGTGGACGGTTTCGTATCAGACTTCGAAGACAACAAGGTGAAAGCGCTGATCTTCGAGGAACGCCAGAACATACGCCTCCGATACCTCATCACTGCATTCCATTATAGAGATAGAGTCGCGTTTGGGTAAGTAGTATTCTTTGAATAATCTATTAAATTGTCTAGTTACATTTGTTTCTTTCATTTGACATAGGAGTAAAGGATGGACGGGTAACTTGTATGACCTCGACTACCATAGACAATCACAACTCACGACACTATTCGACTTCTATAGACGATCACAGCTGAAGACAGTTTATTCGACCCCCATAGACGACTACATTTCACTACATTTTATTCGACCCCCATAGACGAATCACATCTCAAGACACTATACAACCATCATAGACGATTACAACTCAAGACACTATTCGACCCCATAGACGATCATAACCCAAGACACTATTCGACCATCATAGACGATCACAACTCCAAGACACTCCTTTTGACCATCATAGATGATCACAACCCAAGACACTATTCGACCATCATAGACGATAACAATTCAAGACACTATTCGACCATCATAAACGATCATAACCCAAGACACTATTGGACGAAGTATGGCTCTTTCATAGATCTTAAGAAGTAATAATCAGCTGTTCTCTATCTGCTGTGAAGGTGTAATACATATTTTCTACAATTACTCATAGTTTCAGCATAAATACAGTTTTATTATTATCTCTATAAAATTGTTGCAGCTTCGTAGACATGCGTTTACGCGACTCTCACAACGTGACGGGGCGGTACAAGGTTCAGCGTCACATGGACACGATGGTGCTCCTCAAGGAAGACAGTTCAGAGCCTGCAGCCACCGTGAGCACGAACGAGATTCCAACACAGACGTTGCACCAACTCATTGACAGCAACCAGATGTTAACTTTGCCGAGGCTGTCTTCACAGGTATTTGTTATCAACTGGTTTTGTAATTATTATTATTATTGAATGCACAGATTTTGTTCAGAGTTTTCCTCGCGTTAGTGTATATTTTTGTCAATCAATTTCGTGTGCATGTCATTTTATTGATCGAGGAAGTAAAAGTATGTACATGTAAACACAACACAAGAACGTATCTCGTTAAGACTTAAATAAAACAGCGAATAAATGAAATTTACATTCACAAAACATTCCATGTTACGGGAGTTCTTGGGACCGATGCTACTGCAATTTGCAGGCTACAATCGTAACACATGATATCAACAAGATGGAACCACTTGTCGTACATCCAATGAGTCTGCCGGTGGTCAAAGACATGTTACCGGCATAGCTGATTTCCAGACGAGGCGATATTCCATGGCTACCCAGAAGTCCATATCTATCCCCAGCAGAATTCTTTTCAGATGGGATTACTTGAAGAATCGTGTCTATATCAATAAACCGAATACACTGCGTCAACTAAAAAAAAAAATCAAGGAAGAGATGTCGGCGATCCCGCGGTCTCTTTGCCGACGAATATTCAAAAATTTCGGTGCTCGTTTAGAAGAGTGCAAACGTCGAAACGGTGGTCATTTAGACGATGTAATTTTTAAAAACTAAATTCTAACTAATTGGCTTTCTTGTAAACAAACAATTTTTGTAATGTATCAAATGATTTTTTTTATACAATCTTTTTCAATGTCAACTAAATCGTGGCCCACCCTGTAATATACGGTGCGTACGCGCAGAGCGTGCTGGAGAGCGTGTGCCCGGTGGAGTGGCGCGCCGCGCGGCGGCGGCTGTGCTGCGTGCTGGTGTGCGGGGGCGGCGCGGCGGGGGACGCGGCGCGCCGCGCCCTGCGCCAGCTGGCTCGGGCCCCCCCCGAGCGCCTGCACTACGCCTACGTGTACGCGCACAAGCAGCCCGACTTCATACACGCGCTCGCTAACGGATCTGGTAAATACGTCTATACGTGACCTGTTCGTCTCATGGGTGTCGTAAGAGGAGATTGAAAAAAACACTACCAAACCATGTGACCAGCTTCGTATAGTAGCACAGAATATCCTTTATGAGAAGAAATCTATATCCAGCAGTAGACTATTAAAAGCTGCTGTTATTTATACACTGTATTACAGAGTTACAAGAGAGTACTTGAAAATGACAGATATATAATGTACGAAGGGTGGCCTTATTTACTTAAAGGAATTTTCCCTGGCTACTTAGGATGGATCAAAACGGTTTAAACAAACAATAATGATAACATAGTGTTTGAAGTTTTACTTTTTATTCAGCGCTGTCAACCTGCGTAACTTGCTCCCTTCATCGGTTCTTATTACACCCACGGGTTGAATAGGTGGTAAAACTCGGTATCCTTAATCTATTACAACACTACTATTTGTATAATAGTTTCATCTAACTGCGTATTTAGATTTAGATGCATTTAGATGAAACTTAAGGTTAACATTTACGACAATTTCACTTTTAGGTTTTACTCAAAGCCTTTGATTATGTGACATTATTTGGTCACATAATTAAATTTAAAAGTGAAACTTAAATCTTATTGTAAGTCATCACTAATGTAAAGCTATGTATGCATTATATTTATATTAAAATTAAACGGTTTTTTTTTGTCTAGAAGTTCAATTTTCACTTCGTCGTGAGAAAAAGTGTTTCACAAGGCCGCATTCTTGGTCCATAGCACTCAACACAACCATAATCAACTGTTCTTAGTTTTATTTGAAATTAGACCACATATTGTAATTTTACCAAATGTATTATTTTCATCGTTTCCAGAGTTTAAAATCGCTGTTTTCAACTCTTATTTACGTTTTTAGGTAGCGATATATCAGAAATGGAACACCGAATCGTTATTATTTGGCGTCGGGAACCCACTCGCATCCAGTACGAATGGTTTAATGAAACCTGGCCGACATGCACTCATGCCCACTGCGTGAACGACCATTTACCAGCAGACCCCGCGACCAGAGAAGAGCTTTTGAAGTACCATGAAAGACTAAACGAAACTAAACGGGCACTTGATCAGTTGATTAAAAGGTTACTGAAACCAACTGAGGTTATGGCGTATGAAACTCATGTACAGGTATGAATACGATATTCAAAAAATTACTGTTATTTTTTTATCATAGTTTGGTAACGTTGTTTTTACATAATTAGTATTTTATGTTAAGGAATGAATAGCATAGTATGCATTTGAAGTATAGTAGGTATAGGACAGAAAAGAAATAGTCTTATTTAAATAACGTTAAAAAGATAAAGCATAACATCTTATCTTACAGACTTTTAAAATAAATATATGTCTCATATGTATATTGCTAAAGCAATATTTTTTATTTCTCCAACCTGTTTCCTTTGAAAAAAAACCAGGTCCTAAAATACTACCTTGAGAGAATCCCGTAGTGCTATATTTACTTTTTTAACTAAAATTTCATATAAATATGCACGTTGTGTGTAATCTGTAGACAACTAATAAAGTTCTAACAAACGAATACTTTTCTCATCAAAAAACTGGCCTATCGAGGTTAATTTTTCGAAGTCGAGAGGGTCAAACGCTGTTTGTAGGTAGATAAAATGATTTAATAACGTTCTTCATAAGACAATTTTTTTTTATAGAGAAAGAGTTAAACGCCGCTTATAGAACGATAATATCGGACTAACTAATCTCTTGTGGGGAGAGATTATATTATTATTATATTTTATTATATAAGATTATATTTATATTAGTCGTAAATGATCAAGTGTTGTGACTGTACATCGAGGATTACTTTTCTATGCCATGAGAGATCCAAAGAACAGACATCTGCTATAGATCGATAATATCTGACTGACTGTTCTAGCAATCCATTAGTTTGCACAATAAAAACAGTCAGTTATGGGGACCGTTGTTTGTGTCGTGAGGATCAAACGCATGTTGCAAATCGATAATATTTGAGTGAACTTTCCCTTCTGGGGAGAGAGTCAAATTCAAATGAGCAAGTGGTGTGCAGGAGCTGCTAGACGAAGCAGCGCTGGGCGCGGTGCGGCGCGCGTGGCGCACGCTGCGCGAGTGGCTGGAGCGCGGCGCCTCCGCGCTCAGAGGACAGCGCGCCCTCTCCGCACTCTCCGTGCTCGCCACCGTCGCGCTCGTGCTCGGGGCCGGGTACCTTATGGCATACCTCATGTAAGTGCACTTTCGTTACCTACATCTAAACCGATTTGATTTGACGAAGTTACTGCGTGTTGAAGATCATCAATCACAATCACACGGCCGTCTGATCCAGAACTAGGCACAGCCTGTGCTATGGTAACCAGACTGCTAGTATAGGTTATGCATAACGGATGATCTATCAAATTCTCTTACAATCTCTTATAATTCAGTTTTTAATAATTGGTTTATGTATCATCAGTATCATCAAGAACTGCCTCTAACAATCTAACACTGGACATGCCTTCTAGGGTTTGGCCTACGATACTTTTGTCACTTATCTCGTTCTCAACTTGACTAAGCTCCTACGTGTCGAAGATTTAAAGGGAAATGTCTCTAACGACCTTACAGTATAAATAATCCTCAAATATTCATTTATGCTTTAAACATCTCCTACAAGGGGTGGCAAGCAGAGCAACCACCCAGAGCCACGACACACTTGGACAACAATGGGGATGTCCCGTGTTTTATTTCGCTTGTCTTTGGCTTTGTATTTATATTAGAGCAATTAGTACGTGTTGCGTTACATTATTTATTTCAAGTATCAAGATTAAAATTAATTCCACAAAGGCAAGGGCCTCGCAATGAACTACCTGCCAGGGACCTCACAATCATTACCAACCCGGGACCTCGCAATGATTACCCGTCTTGGGCCTTGCAAAAGCTAAGATTACCTCTGTCATTTACCCAATAGCAGAAATAGTGAATTATATACTTTATTATACCAGCAATAATGAACAGAATGCTCTAACATCTAGTAATTCTTATAAAATTTTCTACAGACGAGTAGAAGAAGAATCAGTGCAACGACAAAAAGAAGAGAGAAAGAAACAAAATGGCGCTGGAAAGAAAAATAACAATGAAGTCCAGTCTGAACTTCGCCTCCATGAACTGCGGGCCGAGAAGTACAACGGACTTGTCCGGTGTGTATTTTTTTACTCTATCTAAACAAACAATGTTGCAGGGGTGGCAGTTATCAGGGTAACTGTGTAAGCCTTACACTGTCACGATGACTGTCATGCCTTTTACGTCTCCAAGCGGGGTGTGAAAAAGCATCTCACGAGACCGCCGTAGTGCGGGTCACTATACTGCATTGTCTGCATTTGCAATGAGTATAGTGACCACAACTCTTGGATTCTATTCACGCTTTCCATCAGGCAGAGTAGAGTTACTTTGGCGGGCTCTTAATATAAAAAAAAAGGCAAAAGAGTGTGGATTTATTTTCTCCGATGTTTGTCAATCTTAAGCTGGTGTGTAACTCTTGTTTAGAAAGATGAATTTGTTAGACTTAACATTCGTCCTTCGATAAAATGTTTAGAGTACTTCGACTCTTGGTTTTGAGTAGTTATGGTAAAACAAAGATCTAGGCTATCAGCTAATGTTCAGTCAGTTTTAAATTACGTCGTGTCACGTTATATGTACTCGAACTCCTGCGAAATGCTCGACCGATTTTAATAAAACTTTTGTATATTTAATAGGTAGGAGTACAGTTCGTTAAGTACTACCCCAAAGACACAGGACAGTCAGTTTATTTACATAAATAATTTGCTTGTAGGCTGTTGAAACCTGGTTGCCGAACCATCGTGTTGCTGGTAGATATGCAGAGTCGGGTGCAACTGCTCTCCAAGTTCCATAAGATCGTGTGGCCTTATCGCAAGTAAGTTATCTAACATAAATCATTTAAAGACTTTAACGATGAAAGACCATATTTTTCATAACGAAGGTGTTTTTCAGTTCCGCACATTTCGAAGAATAGAAAAAAGTGAGAGGATCCGTTTTTTTTTTCTTTCACAAAAACATGTCTTTTAATCTGTCTATTCAATAAGTGAGAGAAGTGTATTTAGTTGTCCAAGCTTTTTTTGTGGATAAGTGACAGGTGACTTGATGCTAAGTGGCCACCGTCGCTGTAACTTGAAACACAAGTGCGTCGACGATTTTCGAACGACTCCCCCTCCAGCGCTAGAGGGGGTAGTCGGCTCGATAGTGACGGCGGTCGTGTCTCAGGAACAAGACGCTGGTGTTCGCGTACCTGTGCGTGGAGCGCAACCTGGGCTGGTTCCGGCGCGTGCTGCAGCTGTCGCTGGGCGGCGGCGAGCTGCGGCTCAACGCGCGCAACTGCGTGGGCACGGTGCTGGCGCTCAACCCGCACCGCAAGTACTTCGCCATCTACCACGCCAAGCACCCCGAGTGCGCCAAGCCGCACAAGGTACCGCCGCCGACACCCTCCCGAGCTATACTTTTTTTTCTTTGCGGATTTCGGACTCAAATCGATCAAAAACCGCACGCCGTCTCAGGCACTAGTAAATAAGGAGCACCCTATAAAGGAAATCTCTAAAAAACTGGCATTTTGAATCATCAACAGCCTTTTATAATCCACTGCTGGACATAGGCCTCTCCTTAGCAAGGAGGTTTTGGCCTACTATACCACGCTGGCCAGGCGGGTTGGAATAAGGTTTGTTCCGAGTTTTCCTTCTCTTTGTAATGATGTTGTCTTGTATACTTTGTTCCCATAGTCGCCTTTTACGACACCTACAGGATGAATAGAGGTGGTAACACTATGTATTCTTAATCCGTCACCACACGAACAATTGCCACGGCGGCGGCGTTTTGAAACTACTTACAATTTTGTTATTTGTTAAAAAAGAATTCCTGCAACTAGATGTAAATCTTGTATCGCGAAGGACTTTACAAACATCGTCAAACGGATACAAAATACACTTAAACTTAAAACAACTATTTGTGGATCACGTTGTGGAGGAACAGGTGTCATGCCCCTCCAACACAAAGGGAAAATCATCCGACCAGGCGAGTTGATCATCCGTTGTTGGAATATTGTGTATATCTAATTACCGCAAGAATTTCTATATCGCGAATCAGGATTAGTGACTGCCGTGTAGTTCGTTACTCCATAGTTCGATATGTCTTCGCTAGATGACACTAGTATGTATGTTTGTTTGCCCTGAATGTGGAAGTCGCTATCACATAATCACACAAAGTGTTGTCCCACATGGGTATCAGACCCCCAACACTTCGGTGTATAGTAGGTCAAAGCCTTTTTACTAAGGAGAGGCCTATGTCCAGCAGTGAAATTGTTTAGTCCCTTAACCGCCTCTTACAACCATTGGAAAAATAGAGGTGGAGTATTCTTATTCTATCACCACGTGGAGAGATCTGCAATTCAATCACCATTTTCTAAATTTTCAGCGTATGAGTCGCATGACGCGATCGCTAGGCGAAAATGGAATGGGTGACCCTGAAGCGGGCGCGTTTATCGGCTTCCACACTGAACCTGACTCCTCCTCAGCTGATGAATCGCCTGATCCTCCTGTGCTCATGCAAGGTAACTATACCATACTCTATGTGGTTATATCGATTATATCTGTCTACTTAGGAGTTACATGACATTACAGACGCTTGCTACGAACGAACGTATGAAGAACTTCAAAAATTATGCTTACGAACCAATATTACTACTCGAAAGTACCCATAGCCGCATATGCATACAACTCGCTACATTCTGAATCACATTAACTCTGCCATTACTCGCCTCATTAGTCAAATCAGTCGCGCGGTGTCCCTGCTTCCTGTTACACACTTCCGCCTTTTCCACAAAATCACTCATACAGATGAAAGATGTAGTATGACTAGCGTTGCCACCACTCCAGCTTTGACCCGGAGCCTCCGGTTTGGAACTGTACATATCCAGGCTCCGGGTTTAGCAACAACACCTACAGACTGCGATGCCGGCGATCAAAAGCCGAGTTATATTAAATTACATTATTACATGAATATGCAACCAGAATCTATACTGTTGCTTTAAAAAATACTGTATCATCTACTGAGTAGCATTCCATTATGAAAAATCTTAAAAAAAAAACTTGAAAATCGACTCCTTGATGAGTTTTGTGGCGCTAAAATGATGAAATATCTTAGATATTTTAGTGCTTATGAGCAAGAGCAATTGAAAAGCCAATTTAATGATGTATACAAAAGAACTATTGAATATATACATAAAACTTTGAGAATTGTATATTCAAACTATTTTCAAAATTCGATCTCAAACATGCAATAATTTATGAAGATACTATAGAAGCTGTCAGCTCACTCTGTTTAAAAATGTAGACGAGGATCGACTTTATGATACAGACTGCACGATTGGCCCAGTGGTTTAAGCGGTCACCACACCGCTCTCCACTTCGCTGAGTGTTGTGGGTTCAAATCCTACATGGGACAACATTTTGTGTGATCCACAAATTGTTGTTCTGAGTCTGAGTGTTCTTTGTGTCCGTTTATTGTATGTTTGTAAAGTCCCCCGCGACACAGGATTTATTCCTAATGCGGGCGTTGTCTTTTTAAAGAGAAAGAGATAGTATGTAAAATACAAAACTGGTTGGTAAAAAAAATAGCTTTTAAACTCCGGGTCTATGCTTCCTGAAAGGTGGCAGCCCTAAGTATGACACAAGAAAGTTTTTAATAATTGAATTCGTATTTAAAAAGTCAATTATTAAAATTTATATACCTAACTCACTTAGTAAATAAATATTTACCACTACGAGGTCAATAATTTCTTTATGGTTCCTTATTTGCAGAGAATCTTCTAGATGGCCTGGAGAATTGGCTCGACCGGCTGTTCGAGGGCTCTACCCACCGATACTACATCAACTACTGGCCCGACATGACCACCAAGTGAACATCTCTACTCGATACAGGGCACTGTATTTCTTTGTGTTTCTGTCGCTCTCTCGTTGCTTGGCGTGACTCGAGGTCCTCAAAATTGATGGCAGTATTGTATCTCGATTATAGTTCTGACGATAAATCGGTAAATATGTGTTTGAAAATTCAATCTATTCCTCAGATAAATTTATCGATGTTTATACGATTAAATCATCTTGCATTTTCACATCCCTAATATTTTTTTACCGATAAAAATACATTTTCAAAGATTTTTTTCGTTTCGAGACAAATCTAATCTTTTGTGAAACAAATTAAATTTATGGTCTTATATTATAACCTAACACTTCAGAAGTCACAGTTGTAACTTAAATCGAACAATAGAATTACATAAATCGAATAACTGAAAAGTTACCAATTGACAAAGTAATAAAGATTTCTGAATGAATTTCTGTGGTCTTGCAAATAATAGAAGAAATATGTTATGATTCACGAATGTAACATAGTTCTATGTAACATCAAATAGTATACAACGCCATCTGTCTTCTGTGTCCCTCAACTAGTACTTTTTCTTGTAATCCCAAGTCACGCCAACACTCGAATTGAGTCAAACATTTATGTCTCCTCTACACTACTCGCGAAGTTGATAGTAAGTAAGTAAGTAACACACAGGCCGTGGTCCGAATCACGCTCACAACGTTCCGCATAATTCAAGCATTTTCCGCAACCATAGATTCATAGATTCAAATAAATGGCGCAAAATAACGTCAATGCTCACGGTGCTAACGATCCGACCCGTCAGTACTGTGAACACTAGGTAGTGACGTCACATGTGACGTCATAACATCCACAACGGTAACGGTAAGCGTGAAAAGCACGAATTGGACCGCACGTTGGTACGCTATGAGCGCTGTGAGTGTGATTCGGACCACAGCTTGTGTGTTACTTACTTATTTACCACCAACTTCGCGAGTAGTGTAGAGGAGGCATTACTTTAAAACATACTGCCCGGTTATTGCCGTTACGACCACAGATAATATAAGTGTGATAAGTATTGGTAATGGTTTGCCTCTCTACGTTTCGTTGTCGATAGACTGGTGACAGTACAAAGCGACACACTGATATATAATATATTATTAGTTTTAAATGTATTTCGATTGAAAGAAATGTCAGAAAAAGTTCAATCAACCTTCAAACTATTTTATGACGTCAACATATTTATTTATTTATTTATTCTTGATGCACATGTTGTACAAAGGCGGACTTAATGCCATGGGGCATTCTCTCCCAGTCAACCTTTAGGTGATGTAGAAACATGAGCGGTAGGTGCAAAGGTAAAATAATAATTGGCTGTCGTTCCGTTATACGCTAGCCTAAAGTGTTAAATGTGAGTCTCTCATATCTGTACATATATTTTGTTGGTTTAAATATTTAAAATAATTACATAAAATCTGTTAGTGTTGCAGGAAGACCTGCCATGGCTGTCATACAATTCTATTTTTGATTAAACTTGGATGATACATAAGGGATCTCCTTCCACATATGAGCATAGACTTAAATTTTTCTTTTTTTTTTTTAATAGAGTTTAGTGTAGAAATTTCACTGTTTTATTTTATATTTCCAATTCAATCGAGATATGATTAAAACCTTAGGCCAAATGTTAGTGCCTATTGAGTAAGTAGGCGGACTGACTGTCTGCGACAGAACTTAGCTAAATTAAAGTATAGATGTATTGTAATTGAGACTGGTTGTCATCCTGATGAATCTGGCTCCATTGGTCATTTTTATTTGAATTAGTTTATCTTTGACCAAATAATGTTGCGGTTAGTTGCGGACCCAAATGGTGACTCGCCTCTAACTTCGTGTAAAATCAATATATCAATCATCAACAGCCTTTTACAGTCCACTGCTGGACATAGGCCTCTCCTTAGCAAGGTTTTGACCTACTATACCACGCTGGCCAGACGGGTTGGAATAGGGTTTCTTTCAAGTTTTCCTTCTCTTTGTAATGATGTTGTCTTGCATACTTTGTTCCCTTAGTCGCCTCTTACGGCACCCGCGGGATGAATAGGGGTGGTAACACTATGTATTCTTAATCCGTCACCACACGGACTTGATGTATACATACATAAAATCACGCCAGTTTTCTCGAAGAGATAGGCAGGGGTATATTAAACGTCCATTTATCGACAATGTAATAGGTGGCGAACCAACCGTTAATCGGGATGTTTCGTTCAACAGCTGCACCATTTGTAGGTGACGTTAGCTTGGGGCCTTCTTGGTCGATCTGGATGTCGTAATAACAGCTGTTCTCGAATCCCTCCTATCTCAGGCGCAGAGTGGCACACCGTGTGGTTTTAGTCGGTCCGATTCCGACACACCACCCCGCCGTAAACACCGGTGGGGTGACGGCCCGAGGGGGTTTCCACACGTTAAAAAAAAAAAAAAAAAAGGGGTCTTCTTGGTTTGAACCGTATGCATTATATGAATAATCTTTTAGTAAATTGGGCTATAGGAATAACATAAAATATCCAAAATATTATTTGCGATAGATATGATACCTAACACCGGTCTCAATTCAATTACAACATTAAAATACGAATAAAATATTCACACTTTTATATATATAAATAAATTTAGCTGCAGTTTGTCTCACGGTATCACAATAACTAGGCTATAGATATACAATATAAATAAGGACAGTATTACGTCACTGCACCTCATAGTTGGTAAATGGTGCTGTTGCGGCATGTCATGGACATCATTGTTTATTGCTATAAAATATATACTCTTTTTACAAATAGAGTAAAGAAACTGCTAAGTCATAAGTAGTGACTATGATCCCACCATCTATCTGGCTGTAATTTATCTACAACACATATGTAGTTAGAAATATTTAAATATATTTATCGACAGCCATATAAGCTCCGCTTAGTTTGGGATTAGGTGTATGAGATGTGTCACAGTATTTCTACATGACATTAGAATCTCATTTGTAAACGGATCTCAAATGTAGGTACTCTATGATATACCTCATTGTCTATGTCCATAACAATATGCAACAGCAAAATCTTTGATTAAGTCTTTATTATACCTTTGAATTGGGCTTCATAATACTGCCTTACGAATACTAGTGATTGCTACCAATAGCACTGTTAATACAAGCGCAGGAATAACAGCTGACTATGTATAGCAGACGCACAAAATGGCGCCAAAAGAGTATGTCAGAGCCATTTTTAGTTTATTGACGTGCCATATGTCAATGTCAACGTAATGTTATTTTTTGTTTTTTACAAAGCT
This sequence comes from Hypercompe scribonia, assembly GCA_949316085.1. Lineage (NCBI taxonomy): Eukaryota > Metazoa > Arthropoda > Insecta > Lepidoptera > Erebidae > Hypercompe > Hypercompe scribonia. The sequence goes on along the minus strand of OX438972.1, from coordinate 2,507,332 downwards.
AATTATTAATTCGTTATTAAACAATTGTGTTTGGCACAAATAAAGAAAATACAAAGTCTTTATTTGTAACTATTTAACAAAAATTGCGACAAGTCTCGTATTTCAATTAGTATTGAAATAGTATTAATATTATTTTTATCAATTTTAGATATTATGTCGTTGTTCCTGTTTGAATAAGTTGTCATAAACAATTTACTAGTCAAATATATATGTTACCAAATATTATTGTATTAATTTATCTTGTAGTTAGTGTTTATATACGCAGTAATCGTCGGACAAAAGAATCTTCTAAACGTTTTTATTGAAATGAAATGTTGATAAATTTTATTGTCTATAGTTTACGATTATGTTAGCTAAATTACACGGTTTCTGAGGCTAATACGTGAGAGGCCATATCTGTTAGTTATTTTAAGTAAATTATATTGCTTTATTTGAAATAGGAATGAAGATACGAATTTTATCTTTTTTATTATTAAGTGAGCTGTTCCGTCTTGCCAGTAAAAAAAACTTGCCAGTTTGAAACTATTTGGGACTGTTAAACTTTTTTGAAACTGAATGTTTAATTATTATTTTTAGATATTTCCTAGTTTCTTTTTATTTGTATAAAGCATGATATTTATAATATTATATTAGTTTTATTTGGTTTGTACACCAATGTTTGGCAAATTAAAATGCATTTTATTAATAAAATAAAATTTTTGGTAGACACATTTTATGTACCATACGAAGTGTGTTATATGCATCTATTTGCCCCTGTTAAGAAATGATGATTGATGTTCATATTTATGGTATGGGAATAAAAAATTCTGAATCAGTCATTTCGTCAAGTCTTGGAGATGACTCATTCTCCAAATATTTTTTTTTATCTTTAATATTTTGTCAATTCATGTGGTCTGAGCATCATTTATCCAAATGTATTTCAAATGATTTTTTTTTTGTACAGCCATGTATGTATGTATGTTCCCATGAATGGTCTATATGTATTCTTCCACTTGTGTTGCCACTTTATAGTTATAATTACCGCCACATTGGGTGTCTGTATATGGGATGTTGGTAAAGCTTTCTTGTACTAAATATTATTATTGTTATATTTAAATTATTTTTATTGTTAAGGTACACTAAATCTATCCCTTAATTCCAGTATCGATTTGTACAATAAATTATTAAATATTGTTCTTTATTTTTTGTTTTTTTTATTGTGTGTTTAAGCATATCCTCGTTATAACTTACTACCAGCACAGGTGTTTCCCTCCCACTATGATCCCTGGTCCTTTATGCGTGAAGATCTCATCAGGCCGCCATAATGAGATTCACCATATCGCATTGTCTGCATTCACAGTAAAATAGATAAAGTGGGTGAGTGTTTGAGTGGTTTTTGTGTAATAAATATAATATACTAATTATTGGTAATGTAGACCAGTACAAATAATAATCAATGTTATGTATGCAGTTCTGCTTTAGCAAGTTGGATTATTTGCAAATTGAATTCTGCATCTACACAATAAGATCTAATTTTACTTGATATTTTAAAATTTAGTGTACAGATGAACCAATTATGACTATGGCAACTATGTCGATTATTCAGTTCTGAAACACCGACTTGTTGGTCAAGGTGATCACGGTTTCATTGGTATTCCATTGTCCACGACTCTTCGTTAACAGCTGATTGGCATGCAAATCGAAACTATCATATTTAATGTTGCCAGATAAAGTTGTAGACTTTTCATATCTACATAAGTATATGTAATAAAAAACCAAAATACATGGTGAATAGAGTATGTAATAATTATTTGTACAGCAAAGATTTTCTAAAATAATTTATCTACTATTGGTAGCACAATGTTGGCGTGTTGGTCACCAGATGTCAGTTGATTTGAATAATATTACAGCTCCATACTAAAAAAAAGAAAATAATTAGAAATACTAAATTGGAAGATGTAAAGCGGATTTAACAGTTTTAATGTGAGCTACTTATGCTCCACAGGTGCTCACTTGCCTGCTGCTGCTGCAGCTTTGTGTACTGCGTTATATCGTTTACACAGGTCTTAATGTCAATCCATTCAAAGGAATATTCATAATTAATTAGTCTTGATTTATGTATTTCTTTTCATATTGATTTTATTTATAGTATACTCTATATTCGGAAACCACGGGCATATGACAAGAATGGAAAGAAATGATATTTCATCATCATCTACCTTTAACAAGTCAAAATGTTTAAAAAAGTCGAATTGCTAGGTTTAATGTAAATTTGTGTGAAAACATAAATGGACCATAGAGTTCTCAAAACTTTTTTAAAAAAGTGAAATGAATAGCAACTTTAATGTTCACATATTTTTGAAAGTAGTTTGAAGACTATAACACTTTTTAATACATTATTTATTTAATAAATTAAATTGGAAAGATTTAATGCAACAATAATTATTTGTATAAATTTAGGTTAATTATAATTAATACAATCCATTTATACAAATACATGTAATTCAATCAACAACTATTTCAGGTATATTTAGAATAAAGTAACTAGATGACAAACTACATAAAATAATTCAACTTATACACCAATAATATACAGATTTAATGTAAATACACTTATGTGAACTCTACTGACATACAATAAATGCAAAATTGTACATGAAGTCAAAATAATTAACGTAAATTATTATTGCACTGATTGTAATGAGTGTATATTACATAACATTACATTACATATTATTACTGTTTCTTTTCAGCTTCCAATACAATATAACTTCAGGTAAATCTAATATGGTTTCGAAGTAGATAAATGTATGTTGGCAGAATGAAAATGCAGTAAGGCAGAACACAACATTCAAGTAAAATTATCAAGCAATAAGAAGATATGAAATTCTGAATTACTGCATCCAAAACCAAGACGATTAAAGTTAAAAAATGAACACACCTCATAACAATTGTAGCGTTTACAATACTCTAAATATCATTCCTACCTGATTACTACATTAATGATGTTCATAGGGTATTATTGTCTTTTTTAGGATTTAACTCATACTCGCAGTTGGCGTAGGCAAGTCCAATACCGATTCCCATACCGGCTATGATAGGCCATCTTCGTCGTCTAAGGAATAGCACTGATGTCAAAGCACCAAGTAGGACACCACTTCCTGGAGAAAATAAATAACGAAAAAAAATTTAAAACACGATGATAAAAAAATCTCTTAATAAGTTTATGGTACGTATGGTACATATTACATATACTTATAAAAAAAATAGTGTCGCAACTAAATATTGTTCAAAAGGAAACATCTTATTAACCACTATTTAGCATAAATTGGCATTTTGGTAAGAAGACAAAAATCTTAAGAGAGTATAGGGCCAGGGTAAATGTCTGTTTAGAAGGTTTGAGTAGCTATAGATAAACCGCAAAACAAAAGATGCAATAGACGTCCCATACACATTTGATTTGCCCTGTAACTACAAACTTACCTGTTTTTACAATCCCATCAGTAATACACATGTCTAACTTCGCGGCGTATATTTCTTCAGGGCTCCTTTCCTTTTCTTTGGCCATCTTATATTGAGTGATTGATCAGGCTGCTTTTTAAAATGGAATCTCCAATCCTCACGTGGTCAACAAATGTTCAATTTTAAATCTAAATAGAAATTATATTTTACACCTTTACATAATTCGACAGTGAAAAAATTGACAGATAACAGAGACCGCAAGTTTTCATTTGCTTCTTACGTTGCAACCTTGCTAAATTACACCAATCACTGATTTAAAAATAAAAGTAAAATGATTTTGAATCGTCGCTATTGGTTAGATTTAAAGAAATGGCATACTGGGGAGAACTGAAGAACAATTTAAAACGCATCACAGTCGCCAGCCCAAAAATTTTTTTTGATATTTTATTAAGTCATTGACTTCATTGACTTAACAAAATAAAATAACAATCACAATAACATCGAATAACCAGAATTACAATAAGAATTGGCAGTTACATTATGTTACTAATCCATAACTTTTAAATTGAATACGACATAAACCTAACGAGTATAAGGGAAATGGAACATATAGTCCATAGTTTACTTACAGCTGATTTTGACAGTTCAATATTACTATTTGTGATTGCGATGGCTGTTTAGAAAATGTGATAGTTATAGTAATTATCAAACATGATTTTGATCAGGAGATTCACTTTAAATATACATAGACCATGTATTCTGACTGCGAGCTATACGAGCACTACGAAAGACACAAAATCGATACAACCGCCGAACCCGAAAAGAATTTGCAGTGATATGGTTGGGCCCCCAGATCCGGTTTCTAATTTGAGAACTATAATTTTTAAGGAACCGTTAAATGAAACTCCGTCAGAAAAAAGATACAGAGAGTTAAGAGCAGATGTACAAGAATGGAATCAGAAATTTTGGACTCGACACAACTCGAGATTTTACCAGGTAATATAATTTCTGTTTAACTTACATCTAAGAGGTAATAGTGCTTCTTTTTTTTGGGTTTTGAAACAAAGGACACGTTTGGTCACCGACTTCAATGACTGTTAGTGTCTCCCACAGAACATGCACACATATAAATCAAAATTCCTTTTCTGCCTTTTTATTTTCCTTTCCTTAGAGGGATGGACTTTTTTTTTTAAATATAAGGGATAAGATTTGCTCCTTGTTAACCTGGCTCATTTACTGGAAAGCAATGAAAAAGTACTAAGACTATTTTTCTGTTTGGCCTTTTTATAATTAAAGTAGTACCATGTTGATAAAAACGAAAATTTAAATTGAATGCAATTTTATTTCGTGGGCTGTTGATCTAGTGATTAGTCATCCTGTCTACTGAACCTGATAATTATTTGCCCTTTCTTAATTTTTGTCTGTGTGGAAAACCTCCAGATATCACCTGCTGGTGGTTACACCTGACTCAAAACGAACTTGAATAACGTTTTAGACATCTGACATACAACACCATCTAGTCCCAAACCACGCAAGGCTTGTACTATAAGTACTAGACAACTTATATAAGTATATATATATATTTCTTTTTTTGTAAATACATATTATACAGGTGGGATAAGAATTTGTTAACATTTGAAAAAATTGTATTAAAAAATCATTTGATATTATAAAAATTGTTTTACAAGAAAGTTAATTAGTGTATTAGGATACATAGGAGACACTCAAACTCCAAAATTAATATTTGCAAATCAAACAAAAATTTGGTCTGACCCGGGAATCAAACCCAAGACCTCAAACACAGTATACGCTACCACTGTGTCACCGAGTCAGTCCAATATATAATTTTGTTCATCAGTAGGCTGATAACTACAGTACAAACTGCTTAGTTTGTGATTAGAAAGCCATGGGAAATATTCAGAGATATTGCTCAAGATACACCATGGCCCAGATGTCTAGTTAATTATCATTCCGTAAGTAAATTGGTGTGATCTAAAAAGGATATTTTTAATCTATTTAATTATGTGAGATTAATTATATTCTTACATTTTCAACAACCATTATCATCTTCAATAGTCTTTAACAGTCCACTACTGGACATAGGCCTCATCTTAGCAAGAAGGTTTTGACCTACTATGCCACACTGGCCAGAGGAGTTGGAATGGTTTCAAGTTTTCCTTCTCTTTGTAATGATATTTTCTTAAAAAGTTTGTTCCCTTAGTCTCCTCCAACACTTACGGGTGAACAAGGGTGGTGACACTAGGGATTCTTAATTTGTCAACACACAGATAATCATTATCATAGCTGATGTAAATCATTAATTATAAATCATTATAAAAATTAATGCAATTCCATGCTCTGTATTGAAACCTGATTTTATAAAGAAACCTAAAAACAATAAACCTTTTGTATTTAGTGCAAAAAAGTTGACCTATGAAAACCAAAAGTAGTTAAAACCTTAACCTTACTAGTTTATGCTACAGTATGCCAGTTTTTTTTTTAATTTTAACAAACGCTTTGGGTCATAGTGAAGATCCATAATAATTCAGTTTATTGTAATTACAGGAGCGAGAAAATTATATCAAGAAGAATTTGCCAGCTGACAAACAGAACTTAACAGCCGATGAGATGAGTGTGTTCTATAAAGCTTTTCTAGACAAAAACTGGAAGTTACACTTAAATTATAATGTGGAATGGTACAAAAAGAATTTTACACTACTAACATTGGCGTTGAGAATAAAAATAATGAAACTACTGAGGTTAAAGGATTAGGTGCAATTTGTTTTAGAATAGTAAATGTTTATTTTTGAAAAATAAAAATATTATTTAAAACAAAACGTTTATCTAAAAGGCTCAACTAAATTAGTAATGGGCTCTAATCTACCCTCAAAATGCGTATATAGTCTCGTCTCCCTTTTAGGGTCCGTTGAAGCGTTGTCGCCCACTGTGCTGCTCCGACCAGAAACAAAATTGAGGCCAAGAGGTTTACTCCTGTTCCAGGGATTTTCTTTCTAGAATGCACCTGGTTCCCTGGCTACTAGTACCTGTGACACTGTACGGTTCGAGTCCGACATAGCCACGAGCGAGTGATATACAGGAGGATTTCCACTCAAAAAAAAAAATGTTTAAATTAAAAAAAAATGCGTTAGAATTAAGAAACTCCTTTTTTTAAGTCGCTTAAAAGGAGTATAAATTACAACATGATGTTTTCCAAAATATATTATTATGGTAGGTAAAGTAGTCTCATGATGAAGTGTTAGTGATTGTTGCCAAAGGATATTCGGGAAACAGCGTCCGAGCACTCTCGTCTTGCATAAGACGCAAGTGCTGAAGACTGCTAAAAGATCCCTTCCTCCCGCAGAAACAACCCTAGGACGTTAGCTTGACATGCTATATACGTTCCTATCCTCATCACTATAACAAACTCCTAAATCTAAACAACAAACAACAGATCAAGTTCGAAAAATTCCTTTCTGCCGATACAGTGATGACCTGTTGGAATTCCTCGCATTAAGAAAATAATTCAGAAATTTAATTTGCTCCATCTTCCTGTTCATATGACGATAGACTAACAATCACGTTGATATCTGACCTCACGGCGGTCTAGTAAGTTTTCAGACACCGAGTTAATGATTAAAAAAAAAATAAACAAAAGTGACAACGCGTTTTGCGAAAATGTCACATCATGTCAGAGGTTTCATCATTTTCAAAATATGTTTTGTTTAGATTACTATAAATTTACAGTAAAAGTAATATCATTCTTTAACTTTACACGTCAAAAAATATCCGAATTCAAAAGGTGTCGCATTTTAAAATGTATATTGCCTTCAAGTGGCTACTTGGTTTGACTTTCGTCATGTGGGTCGCTATGTGTAGCATCGATATACTTATCAAAAAAAGCAAAGATATTACAGATAGAGGTGAGTAGTAACTATTTACTAAAAGCTATTATAATGATTTTTTTTAATTATATTAAGAGCCTGCCAAAGTGACTCTACTCTGCCTGATGGAAAGCATGAATAGAATCCAAGAGTTGTCACCATACTCATTGCAAATGCAGACAATGCAGTATGGTGACCCACACTATGGCGGCCTTGTGAGATGCTTTTTCACACCCCGCTAGGACGTAAAAGGCATGAGAGTCATCGTGACAGTGTAAGGCTTACACAGTTACCACGATAACTGTCACCCCTGCATCAATGGGCAATGAATACGGTTAAACAATACTATGTTGTAAATAAACTTAGGACGGAGTAGAGTAATACGTATAAGACTACTTTGGACTTCCATATGACCGTATGACACTACAAACTAAAATAATTATCAATGTATAATTATTGTTTTAAATATGACTGCGTGGCATAGTGTTTAGCAAAGAAGATCTTGCAGTCCATAGTAATGTGCGATCGGAGTGCTACAAGCAGTACAAGTCTGTATCGACATGTTCCGTTGATTTACGCAGTTTGAGGTGGACAGACAAATAGACCAAGAAAAGGTTGATGCTTTCAGCGCGCATAGTCTGTCTCACGAAAGAAGTCCCGCTGACACGGCGTTACAGTCATGGGATGTTGCCAATTTTACTATTCCATCTCCTAAAAACGCCTAGTTAGCGGGTGGATTCCTGGCAATATATAAACTTGAACACTTTGTTCTTATGTGTAATTCTGAAGGGCAAAGATTAAATAAAATAAAAATTCACCTTAAGTAACTGTGGATATTATAATGCACTTCTTCCTCCGTCAGTTCGTCGTTTCTAAGATACTTTTAGATCTCCTCATGTTTCAAATGCTTTACATGTTTGCACTGAATCAACAATCTTCTGAAGACTCATTTGCAAACGCTTCTTCCCTTAATTTTAAAAAAGTGTTCAGGATTTCTTGTTTTATTAGTTCAAACACAAATACTTTTTTCATGTAAAATATATGAAAAACATATTATTATTATATTATTTCTCGACCAACACTTTCTCCAACTTTAAACAAAACTGTTTAACCACGATAAATGACTTAAATACACTACGGCAACGAATATAATAACATCTTACAACAACAAATATAGCTACTGCAATGCCGTCACCGTTTACGTGAATGCTCTCATCGTGTCGGTGCCAGTGACATGTGGTGCTACAGGAACCCAGCTTACTTAAATGAATTATAACAATAATAACTAATTGTGTATTTTTAAATTTTTCAGAATTCCAAATGAGACCATTGGTTCAATACAACATAAAAAATAAAACAGTACCGCAAAGGAACAAATTGCACTTTCATACACAAATGCCTTTGAGTTTTATTTACCGCGTACGTGATAAACAAATTGATATAATATATTTACACGGTATTATGTTCCTTGCTGGTGCCCTAGTCGTGTCATGTTACAAAAGGATGATTAAATTATATTCCTTAACGACCCGGGAATTAGCTTCTATCTTCACGACTGCCAATAGTAAAAAGATACATGAATATTCAAAAATAGCCGTCGCTGAAGTCAACAGAATTTCGATATTGATATACGAAATTGCGTGGGAATATTTAAATGATACTGTATGTAAATCAGTAAATGCAGGTAGAGCAATGATCTTAAAAATTACACAAAAACCAAGCGTTAATCATTTATTACTAAAGAAAATAAAAGAACTCGGTGAAGAAAGGAAAAATTTAGCGCAGTTCTTGCTTGCAGCTATACACGAAAACAAAAATATAAGAATTCAGTACCAATTAGAAAGTTTGGCAAAAAATAGGCTCGTGCGACATATAGAGTCCACACAAAAAGCAATAAAAGAGAATAGATCCAGATACGTCAGTTTCCAACAATTATATCTTGTTACACATCAAGAAAATATATTTTTAAAATCTCGATTAAAAAAACTGACCCAGGAAAAAGAAGAGGCTTCAACAAATCTCTTGGAATTAGTAAATGAAGTATACAAGTCAAAAAACAATGATCTAAGAGCATATTGCAGTCGTTTCCTCGTTAAGAGTAAAGAAAATCTACTAAATTCAGATATAGGAGCTGAGATCAATACTTTTTTGAATCGGAAGTCTCAAATGGCAAAAGCTAAAGCATCAACCTGCGGACTATCTGATGTAGTTGCTACTACTCCTGCTCACGAACTCAATCGTGATAGTCGGAGTTGTTCAAGTTGCACGCAAATTATGGATACTTCAATATTACCTTTTTGTACAGAAGAACCCAAGCTGAAAGGGCTTCCTGGTGAATATGTTTGGACTGTCAAAGATAAAGATGGTTTAATCGAAAAGTTGTACGAGTATGATTATGAACCGGATTTCGAAAATGGTGACACCATTAGAAGGATCAGAGAATATTCAGTGTATTTCGACAAGGATTGCTTATTAGATTTTTCAAAGTATGATGTTACACGTTATTTAAACTGGTTATTATTTTTGATTAGTATATTAAATTCGGTTTTTATTTTCAGTTCAACAACTGTTGTTAATGATACAAGATCAACACACTCTGGCATATTCGTGTCAAAAGCAACGTTAGATTTTCCGTTAGCAAGACAAAAGTTTTTAACAGGATCAGAAGCATTTCAAAGGTTTATGGAAAATAATAAAAATATTGTATCAACGTCCATGTTACCAGTCTCGCGATCATCTTATTAATTTTATATGAGTTTATGTGTGTGTTTCAACACGCACATTGTTTGGGAATAAATTTTGATTTAAAAACTTTGAGTTATTTTAATTCCTTTAACCAAGAGAGTTTATTTATTTTATCGACTTCCTTTATCGATAACCAAATTTGTTGAATTACATGATTATTAGATTGTAGACCACTATTCTTTTGGCAACTGTAGACAGTACTACACGTTTTTGAACAAAAAAAGATCTGATAGACAGATGCTCATATGATACCTTAAACAAATAATCCTGCCGTAGTCACAGAAATAAGGGTCATTTTCTATCCTGTAACTGAAACCTAAAAAAAAGTAGCTGCTCACAGGTCCACCTGTCAGTATTCCACTATTGTGTAACTCATGTAGTCTACGTAAATAAGAACTTCCAATTTCATTATTGGCAACATCAAGAAGCACTGGTCTCAAGCGTCAAGAAATTATCACCAATACTTAAAACACCGGTAAGTTCAGTTTTCGAAGTTTAATTATTTAGGTGATTGATAATTGTTTAATAATTAAAATGATTAATCTCATTAAAATGTTTTGGCTTTGTCAAGGTTGGATTTTCGAATAACAATTATTTTAAAATTCAACCTTACCAAAATACAAACTTGTTTTGAAAATGTCAAAAAAATATGTTGCCAGCGCTGTGTATGTTCTTCTTGTTAGATATGGAAAGATTAAGAGAATTGAGTTCAGTAGTGGAATGGAAAAATATTAAACATGAAGATCTTGATTTAGAATATTCTGTAGTAATTCCAAAAAATATAGCTAATAAACTATTTCAAGAATTAGAAGAAACACTGGAATATTTCACTGGAGACTTGTCAAAAATAAAGTAAGTGGCATGTTTACTTTATCGTTGGACTATAGATTCGTTCAAAACTATAAATTTACGACTCAGTTTCAAAAGTAGTCCGAAACTTTAGAAAAAAATTAAAGAAATATAATATCAATATTGTGTTAAAATCGGTTCAACTCGTATTTCTCATTTAAATTAAAAATGAATAGCTTAATTTATGTAATTTAGGAGCCTATTATTAGAGAATAAATTTCACTCCTATTTACACGTATCATGCTAAAATTGGTACTAAAAAAAACTTAGCGTCCGATTAAAAGTTGGGTTTATTCTAGGGTATTTGGTAAAGAGCATCCTTTACCACGACAGCAAGTTGCTTTTGGTGATCCGGGTATAACTTATAAATTTTCTGGCCTCACAGTTCCAGCTTTACCGTGGCCAGACCCGGTTTTAGCGTTAAGACAATTTCTGTTTTCTTTAAAAGGCATTAAATACGAATTTGTGCTCGTCAACAAGTGAGTTGGTATTTTATTAAAATTATGTATATTTATAAAAGAAATGTAGTACGAATCTAATATTTTTCCAGGAATCTATTTTGTTTTGATAAAGTATATAACGGCATGCTCAATTTTTTTTAAGATAGCCCTGAAAGAATCCCTGAAGACATGTAACTATAAAACTCGCAAAAGATATCTATTTATCTATATGTGGTTGTTTATCTTCCATAAAATTATTAATTGCCTTATTTATTTTTTAGATATAGAAATGGGCATGATCATATAGGTGAGCATAGAGATAATGAACGTGAATTAGATTCCAATTATCCCATAGCCTCAGTATCGTTAGGTCAAGAACGTACTTTTGTGCTCAAACACAGAGATGCTCGAAAACCGGGCAAAGATAAAAAGCCCATACCTCCAGGTAAGAATTTATTTTAAATCTTCATACTTATTTATAGTAACAGAGTCATCAATATTCTTTAGTTTATAAAACATATATTGCAATAAACGTGCTTCATAAGTAACCGTCTGTTTAGCCTTTGTGTGAGCATCTTCTTCTTGAAAAGGGTTCTCGATGACCGTACTTACTCGCCTGCCATATGTTTCGCAACCTTCAAGGAAAAGCATGCATTCTTTTATAGTGTTATCTTTAACGACAATCAAATGTTTAGCTAAATTCTCCAGAAATGATAAAAAACAACGCTTAGCGTAAAACCATGTGTCTGTACCCAAACGCTTATTAAATGGTTCTAGAGATTTTATAACTCGTGATATCCCAAATTCATAGTTTCCCTTAGCACAATATAATGTGCCGATGACTAAATTCACTATGCATAAGTGATAGAATTTCTTCTGGGGATCTTCAAATATTTGTTGTTCCTCTTCTTTTTCTATTTTACGCATGATATCTTCAGCCTCTTCGTTTTGAGATGTCATTATATAAGATACACATAAATTGGCCAGTACGACTGCGCTTACATCTAAAATGTTATCGTATTGTTTCTTGACGATAGGCTCATAGAAACTTGCAGCTTCTTTATATTTATTTTCTTGCATGAACAGTACATGAGCTACGTTCAGCCGCCAAACGTCAGATTCGTTGCAAAACTCAACAGATTTACGAAATATCTTTTCAACTTGTCCATAGTTTTCCATATCCCAATAAATTTTAGCTTGAGCCATAACCACTGGTATGTATCTTTCCAGCGCCTCCTCATACTCAACAACAGCCTTCTTTACTTGGTCGTTATCGCCTTGAGATCGACTTTCTTGTACAACTTTTGTAAGCTTTCTAAGTTGTTCAGCGTGTTTTGAAGCAATGTCTTCATACTTTTGAAAAGCCTCTTCTGGTGATGTTTGGCTGGTAATAATAGCGTCCAAAAAATCATACAAATACGGAGTCAAATATTTGTACGTAAATTGAGCATTTTCAGCTAATACGTCAGCTGCTAGATCATAATACTCAAATTTACAATATAAAAGAAGTAGATTAGCAAATGTTTCCGCCGGAAAGGGATCCTGCTGAAGCAAAAAGTGAAGTTTTTCAAAACCATCCGTAGGTTTTATGTCTATAGACGTTAAGGCTATATTGTGTAAAGTCACTGCGTCTAGTTCATGTTCATGACGGGGAGGCATGTCATTTAAAGCTTCACGCGAAGCTTCTATATTTTTCAACTGGTACTCAATAGCCGCTTTGAGATTAAATACTTCAGTAAGGGCTGTTTCATGTAATGTAAGCGTATTGCCGACGGATTTTACCTCTGATGTCTCTGCTTGCATACCCACAGCCAACTCAGGGTGGTCACGAATGCCCTTTTCAATGACCAAAGTTATGTGCTTTAACGCTTGTGGATATTCTTTCAGTCGAAAATAACATAATGCGATATTATAGTGCAGATGGGCATTGAATCCCACTACGTTGAGACTCCTGGAAAATTTTTGCAAAGCTTCCTCGTACTGGTTTTCCTTATACAGTAAACAGCCAAGATTGATATCTTTGTCTGGGTCTTCTTGAGGATAAGAATCGACGAGTCCTTTTGCTGTTATTGTATCTTCTTCTCCATACTTGATAGCAGATTGTAATTTAATTACTTTTCTCTCTAATTCAGGAGCTTGAATCTGCATTGTTATTTTGTAGGACTCGTCGAACATAGATGCTTGATATAATGCTTGAGCAAAGTAAAGTTTATACTCCGGTATATCAGGCTGCATAGATGCTAACTGCTCATAGCAATTTGCAGCTTCGATAAATGATTGTGTCCTAAAATAGCAGAATCCTAGTAGAGACAGTCCAGCTCGATTCGGACTAAAATTAACAGTATCGTTGAGAGCCTTGATTGCATCGTCATATCGCGCTTCTTTTATCTGCAACCAATTCAAATGTCAGCAACTGTTTCAAAACGATCATAAAATTAGGTCCTAACGCAATAACGACTCTTCGTTAATGATTATCAAGTAGATTATTTAAATTACAAGTAGGTTATAAAAGGACAATCAAAACATGTCGCGGCTGAATGTCACCTTAAGCTTTTATCGATCTGATAGAAACGTTGATAAGCCTACGTACATAATGTATATCGTGGTATAAAATCGAGTAATTGTTTTTGTCTCTAACTTAACTAATATTTAGACAATAGTTGAAAACTAAAGAATTGGTAAGATTTCCGACCACTCTAATCACGTAGCCTTGGGTGTGTCTCAACAAGAACTTTTAAAGTTTTATTTGCTCCTTGAAATCATTCTCTCTTAGTTCAGCTTTTTGTACTACCTGATATCTAAAGCAACCGCTCTACTCTCTGTAAACTCCAGGACAAGTTCTATATATACTTTTTATAGTTTTTTACCTACCTCATATACTTAATAGATGCCGAACTATTTATTCTTAAACATATACGCTCTTACATTTTAGAATTTGAGAAGGTGAAAGAATTTCATACTTTATATAATTATTGCTTGCTTTTGGTGTCACCGCATTTGGCGACACAATATCTAATAAACTGTTGTGTTGATATACTATTCTATGCTTGTTCACCGCGCCTTTATACATCAAATAATCTTGCCCCAGCAACTTTATCAATGCTATAAAATGATTAGCAATTGGCTAGTGCATTAAATTAAGGTTGAGGGTTATAAATTCATTCGTTAATCTTAGATTAGATTAACGAGTTTTCGTATAACGAAGTTGGAGTTTGTTATCAAAACGTTACCTATGTTATAAGTGATCCAACGCTCGCGAATTTTAACCTTGTAGGTAAAACATCCGTGTTTGATTACTTCTATGCACTATCGGTATATTTAACTGTATGTTACGTCATATCTAATATTATATAATACTATTCTTCCAAATAGGGAAGGAGCTTTACTGTCGTTGCTCTATTCCTTTCGTTACTTAAATTAATATGCATTCTTTTACAATCATGCCTATATATTTGCATTCGAACATTGTTTTTATGGAGTGCGAACCGCACGTCACGACACAAAGACAATATATAAACTAATAAACGTGTTAATCATCGACTTTAATCATGCTTATAATGAAAACACTTCAAAGGATATCAGCACTTGGGACCTGTCTGTATTATTTGACTATTTGAACACGTGCCGCTATTATTCAAACTTTAGACATTAGTAGATGAGACGATTTCTTGTTTGCCTTTATGTAAGGTTAGGTGCACACTTTGACCATCTGTAACCTAGGAGCAGGCCGTAGTAACCATGCGACGACGATCCTGACACGACTTCACCCTTTGACATTCTGGCAGACAAAGACACAGTGGTCTACGACCAAGTTCATTCTGTCGGTAGGAATGATAAAGAGGCTGCACCAGATCATGGGCCCGGAATGCTAAGGCCGTAGCATTCTAGGTTCATGATCTGGCGGGGCCTCTTCATTATTATGATCTTCTAAGAGATCTCTAATTTTCTCCATCTATGAGCCGTACATGGACCGAAGTCTAGCGGGGAACCAGGAATAACCGTTCTAAGTTACACCTGGTTCTCCGGGCGCTGATACCTTGCATAGCGTGCGATTTCTAATCGACACGATTCCTATATCACACCAGTCGGATATAACAAAGGATTGCAGCGCTATCACGCTACGTTGACGTGACGTGCTAATGCACAATACGACAAAGTCACCGCAGAACGACTTGAAGTCACATATTTTTAGCGCCTCATGTTCTACGCTAAAATATCTTCCAGAACTGTTCAAAATGGAAATACATGGGTGCACCCAGTATTTTATTTGTAACTAATTTAGTAAAAAAAAATATTGAAGGATAATTTGTATCATTGGTTTATTTAACTACCGAGTGCTGATAACAAATAATTTTTTATCACTAGTATTTCAATTTAGGGACCAACAGTAACAGGTTGAAACTTCTTGAAAGGCTTCTTTAACAAATCAGAGGTTGAATTTACTATTGTCTGAATTCTTTTATTAAGGCTAGAAAGGATATTAAAAATTGAAATTGCATTATGACTGTCATGCCTTTTACGTCCCCTAACGGGATGTGAAAAAGCATCTCACTAGGCCGCCATAGTGTGGGTCACCACACTGCATTGTCTGCATTTGCAATGAGTGTAGTGACCACAACTCTTGGATTCTATTCATGCTTTCCATCAGGCAAAGTAGAGTCACTTTGGCAGGCTCCTAATATAAAATAAAAATTATGGTCTCGACTCAAAGTGATCTTATGGTGATCGGTTAACGACCTACCTTCTGCATATTAGTTTCTGTTACAGAGTGAACGAGGCAGATTGATATTTAGTAAATTAGCTTTCCAAATCTCTATCTAAGAGTAGTCATTTATAGCAGTTATAAATTTTCAGTAGGCTTCAAGATATGGATGCCTATCAGTCACGACTGAGGGACGACCTTTGTCCGATTATAACTTTTTAGTGGTTGCTTTTAAAAGGCTGCATTCAAAAGCGCAAAGTTTAAATAGGATTCCTCAATGCGAACGCGATCCGTTTCTGGTGGTCCATACCTAGAAAGAAATCGATATTTCACAAATACACGTATAATGTCGTGTCACCGGACGTGCGTTTTTAGGGCTTAGTTACATTTATATTTCACAAGTGTCTTGCCACGACAAAGCGTCATTCCACGTTGATGATATCATGACGTGTTGTTGCAGAGAAGTCCTAAACATTGAAGTATCATAATATACGTATTTCATAGTTATTGCTTTGACCACTTATGCATTAAAAATGTTTAGTGAATGATGCGAATCATACAAGAACAATGCTTACAATAAACTAGTTCTAGAATGTGTCATATCTCCTTACCATGGTATAAATAGTTTTAGTATACTGTCCATCTTTTATCTGCATATAATCCATTGTTCTCTTACACTATTGCAACAAGAATTCACTTGTTAAATCCTGTCGATATTTGTTTTCCCAATTTGTTGTCATGGCAACTTTAATTTTGCGTGTTGGGCTCAAAGAGTATGCGTACTCCACATCATATAGTGATTATGGTTAAGTGTGCTTCTATAGACCCTATATGTCAGGATAAAATAAATAGTAAACATTTAGTAAAATAACTTCCGGTAGCCTTAAACCTAAATAAACTTCTTAGTGGTTTCGATGGCTTCTAGCTGCTTACAGAAATATTTATTTGCCTTTTAAAGTACTCTTAAATCAAAATTTTAATATATTTATAGTATTTACTGTGCTTGTTTACAGTAAAAATCGAATTGGAACACGGGAGCGTATTATTGATGAATCCACCAACAAATGAAGTTTGGTATCACTCATTGCCAATGAGAAAGAAATTATTGGGAGCTAGAATTAATTTAACTTTCAGGAAATTACGAAACCAAGAATAATGGTAGAAAAATACGGATGAACACGATATGCGCTATTATTTAATTTTGCTGTTACTACGTGTTACGCCGAATGTTGTATTCCTTTGTCAATGCTGTTGTGACTCTGTTACATTAAAAAAAAAACATGTCAAATGATGACCAATTGTCAAATATGATTTGTTTTGTGCTCTGGTGTTATATTTGTTAATAATTAATGTACAAATACTATTAATTCACTTTCACTATAATCCTAATATTCATAAAGAATTAGAGGTAAGCATCTTTTAGCCTTACTATTTTTGTAATTAAACTAAACATATTTCTTTGTGTGCCTTTCGTTGGAATTATTTGGTTATCAGATACTTGATATAACGATAAGAGCGCAGTATATAACCGAGGGAATCGTTGAACGGCTACCGTTATTTCTCTACATGGCAATGTATATTGGTTTCCGCTGTAAGCATCAATTTTCTACCTTAACTTGTCAAAAATGGGTTGAAAATTTTGCATTTCTTAGTTATGGCAAACTGTTTGAATTTAGAGCATTAGAATTCTAAAATTATACAATAGTGTTTGTGCATAGTGCGGCCAAATACTAGAAGTGAATGGGTACTCGCTTTGATTTGAAAGATCAAGTATCTGGTTACCAATTTGAGAGTTTACGGTAGAAGTTTATAATTGTTAATATGTGGTACGGCCCGAATCTGCAGAGATCTTACAAATATATGATGTTTGCATCTAAGATGCCATCATTGCGGATAGACAAGAGCGACCTGAAGTGCAAGAATGGCTGTGATTACTTCGGCAACCCACAGTGGCAGGGCTACTGCTCTAAGTGCCACCGAGAGCAAATGCAGCGACAGAGAAAAGCAGGTAAGCTGAGATTATGAACAAATTTTGTTGATAATTCTATCTTTATTAGTATTACTAGCTATATTTAAACAATTACATACTCTGTAGATCACCTGGAGTTAAAAATTTAATTAGCGTTCATTAACTTTGTTTTATTTCATTACAATATTCAAATTTAATTGAAAAAATATTCATATAATTATTTCCTAACTTTTTTTAATCCATGCTTCTATTCTAAGTTATAAATGCAAATAAATTGTGTGTTTGATACTCAATCACATATAAAAGCTAGACAAAATTAGATAAAACTTGGTTTAGAGATAGATTGTAATCTAGAAAAAGACATGACAGAAAAATTGATTAAATCAACATCAGCTTAAGTGAAGCTACTGACAATGCCAGTGTTTAATGTTCTTGATATTTTATTTAAAAAAATACAGTTGTCTATAGAAATCCTTGGCTGAACCAAATACATGTCCTCGGTCTATGGAATGCAACAAAGTACATGAGACTAATATTTAAATAAATAATTGTCTTTTGTTTTTATTTAATGATGGTAATTTATATAAGCATACAAAGTGTATGTAGTTTTTTTCTTTGTATTGCCTTTTCATTTTATTTAGTTAAGTTGTGATACCACTTTCAGATTGTTTGTACTTAAAACCCAGGTTGGGCCAATAGCGTTATTAGATTTTTTTCACAAGAAATTCTTGATAACGTGAACCCTGAATATGAAAGTTTGGCAGTATTTAAGGAGCATGCCCTTGGAGAGCATGTTAAGCCATCATTCCCAGTTGTCATTTCCTTAGAATAAAGTATAACTTTTTTTTTAACGTGTGGAAACCCCCTCGGGCCGTCACGCCACCGGGGTTTACGGCGGGGTGGTGTGTCGGAATCAGACCGACTAAAACCACATGGTGTGCCACTCTGCGCCTGAGATAGAAGGGATCCGGAAACTGCTGCTATTACGACATCCAGATCCCTCCTAATGCCTGCCCGCTAATGCAGCACCATCTATGGGTAAACTCTCTATTTTAGGCGACGTACAGCACACGCGGACGTCGCCTCCCGCGGCTGGCTATTGTAGCGAATTAGTTCCCCTTCAAGGTTGTAGAGGTTCAGTGCCAGTCGCTCCATGGAGAAATACTCGGGTGAAATCAGTTAAGCTAGTCAACCCCATCTTGGAAATTATAAAGGCTAGGAAAATGACTGTTAGCGATATATTTTTGTGGTGACAAATTTCTTTGAAAATTATATTGAAATACTTTGTCTATGTAGTTAGTTTTGCAAAGTAAATAATTGTCTTTGGTATATCGAGGCTTATTATTTCATACAAATTTCTATACAATGTTTGATGTTGATCATAGATTAATAGATTTGAATAGACATTCTACACATAGTTCACTACTGGACATATGTCTAGGGTTTGTCTGAAGTGTGCCATCTCTTTGCCGTGCTGTTGCCGTGTGTGGTTTTAATGGGCTCTCCGTGTTCTTAATCTGTCATCACACGGAGAATATTAAACAATAGCTTCATAATATTTAGAAAATAAATAATTATTTTGTTTTGTCATACATTGTGTAATAGGTTTATAGATTTGATAAATGATTAAGTTAACAAAAATAATATTTGGTTAACTCCTTGATAATATGAACTTCACCTTCCTATAACTTATCACGGAGATAATTTCACAGTTTTCAGACGTGATAATGGTAAACTCAAGGTGACTTACTTGATTGTCGTGGTAATGTGTTATTGTTTTGATGTCGAAAATCGTATGATTTAACCATATTTCTGGAAAAATGATGAGGTTCTTAATTAGGCTGTATTTTTACACCATCTTGTCGGAAAGGTTACGTCTTTCACATGTATGTATTTGTGTGTATATGTATGTATGTATGTATATGTATGTATGAATGTATGTATGAATGTATGTATACGTATCTGTGTGTATATTTCTATTCTCTGCAGCCTAAATGGCTTGATAGATTTACCTTTTGAGGTATCGTTAGATTCGTCTTAATTGTAAGTGTCGTAAATTTTATGTAGACCGTTTGATAAATTTTTTTTTTTTTTTATAATTAGCTTGTGTTATGTTTGTTAGCTCTGAACTCCTTAACTTATGAACCGTTTTGGTTAAAACTTTTTTTATTTGGACACACTTTCTGTTTGATACCATTAAAAAAAACCCCCTCTTAAGACAGTAAATTAAGTAAGTACTGAAGTAATTCATTACTATTAATCATTGAACCCAATAATACTTTTTTAAACTTAATTTCAGTTTCGATTTTCATGTAGTAACTGATAATCCATGCTTAAAAAAACTCAATCACGTTAGATAGGTGATCACCATCACAACTGACCGATGGCACGTACTTATCTATAAGTAAAAATGATACACGACGAAAGATACGACGTCACATTTACACCAATAATTGCTGAAATAATAGTGATAGGGCTATGTTTCAAATTGTATTTTAACTAGCTTTCACTCACTTTTGTGTGTTGATTATCACTCTAAAAAGTAGCCTATGTTGCTATTCAAGAGTCAAACTATATTTATGCCAAATTTAAACAAAATCGGTTCAGTAGTTTAGCCGTGAAAGCATAACAAAGTTACCATCGCGTTTATAATGTTAGTAGAAATTTTGTTAAGATTAAAACTTTGTTAAAATATGGGGTAGATGCTCAGTGGTAAGTATAGACGTCTAAAAGCAATTTGGAATTACCAAATCCACATGTGGACCCTAAAAACTATTCCAAACTACATAACTCGTAAAGTTTTTCTTAGAAAAATTTAAAAAGTAGATAGATTTTTATACTACTAGGCCAAGGTGCCAATTATTCGGTCTGTTTACTAGTGAGAGGTTCCTGTACTATGAAAGCTGCAAGGCTAGAGATACCTCGCGCGTTGTCAGGCTGCAAGGTCAAATGCTCTGTCTTACAGAAGAACACGTACGCTTTCGAATGAGTTACCCAATCTTCACTTGGTCTTCCAATCGATTAACCGACCGGATCAAATCCCAATTCGATGTTAGAAGTGAATTATTTTTTTATGCCATTTTATAGGACCTTTGTATGTCTACTGCAGGACCTAGGCCTTTCTTAGGAAACATATTTGACCTGTTTTTGTCGTTGTATTGTAAAGTGGATCTCAAAGTCAAGTTTGACTATACTTGATTCACGCCTAATCTACTTTATTTTAATATCCCTTGAGAACTTCCACTTGCGCATTTGACTTAGTTACAGAGCTGTCCTTAAATTCTAATGGTGCTTAAGCACAATTGCGCAATACAATACTCAAATGATTCATAGAGTAGAGTCGACAATTAGCGCTGTTCAATAAGATTCTATAATCTATAGTTGTTGAGTTGGTTTGTCTATGCTTTATAAACTAAAAGAGATCTGTATCGATTTACCTAAAATTTTTACAACTGCTTTAAATATTATTTTCATCTATGGTCGCGTTATTTTTCCTCATTTCTCATCAATACAGTCAAAATGTCTCTCAACAAAGCGTTGCAGGGTTCAGTTAGCGTAATATCCATATATTTATATTAAACTACTGACTCTGGTAGAAATATAGGTTTTTGTTTTTTATTTTAAGAGCTTGCCAAAGTGATTACTCTGTCTCATGAAAAACATAAATAGAATCTCAGAGTTGTGATCACCATACTCATTGCGAATGCAGACAATGCAGTATGGTGGTCCACACTATGGCGGCCTAGTGAGACGCTTCTTCATGCCCCAATACACGTTTTGTAAAGCTCATACACTTCCACGATAATTGTCACTCCTGCACCAATGGGCATGCGGTCTCGCACTCACAACGAAACAAGTCAGGACGGATGCTGTCGCTTTAAGTTGGTCTTCTGTGAGAGGGATAGTACTGACCCGGTCGAGCTGCTTCGTGCTGCAGTCAGCGTGGCTCTACTGTCTATAGTATATGCGAGGCGTAGCTGAAGGGTAATTTTCTAATCAAATCCGCTTTAATAAACCCTGGCAAAGCTTATAAAGTGACCGAAATTGCAGTTGTAAGTAGTCAAATGTGATAATGTGGGTATTTTGTTACACAGAGAAAGAGTCGTCAGCGACGTTGCCTAAACCAGAACAGAAGAAGTCAGATCGTGGGCTAAAGATCACCTCTCACTCCTCGTTCAGCAAGTTCGAGGAAAAACGACTCCGTCAAAGCGAGACACTGAAGAAGGCGAACCTGTTGAAGTTTAGCGTGTTCAAGAAGAGCAATACAGGTAATTATATAAGTCTTGTCATTTTGTTTTATAACCCAATTGAAAATTCTTCTTTTCTTGTCATTATTACCCTAGAAAAGTAGTGCTTGCTAATTTTTGAAGATCTTTATGTAATTTTCCTATACTGTTTGGAGTTACTATGTTTGTGTTACTCCACAATATATTTTTATCTGATGCATCTACCACTTGAATGGTCAAATTAAACACAAAATATATTCGATAAGGATTTACTGTTCAGGTATGTACCAATATTCACAGTATTTGTCTCCAAGAGCTTGAATTACATACTTTGGTTAATCAGAGTGGCCACTTAAAATTTTTGTGTACCCAACTCTGTGTATAAAAAGTGGCGTCGTCAAAAACAGTGTTGCCACATGAACGCTACAATTGTTTCAATTTAACCCACTCTAACCGTCATACACCAAAAAGTACGAAAAAACAACTGTCTGGATTATAAAATCGCTTGTATGTCTGTCTGTACTAGGTACAGTTTTTTTTTCTTTTTTAAAGGAGTAACCTACCAAAGTGACTCTATTCTGCCTGATGGAAAGCATGAATAGAATCCAAGAGCGGTGGTCGCCATATTTACTGCGAATGAAGACAGTGCAGTATGGCGACCCACGCTATGGCGGCCTAGTGAGATGCTTTTTCACGGCCCGCTTAAAGGACCCGGGATCGTAGTGGGAGGGAAACACGTGCGCTGGTAATGAATTCCAGGCTTTAACCGATTTGCACAGGAAGGAAGAGCCGATCCGTTTAGTTCGGGAGCGTATGTCTACCATTCTGAAACGGTGATTTCCAAGGCCAGCACGAGTTGTCCTGTAGAGGAAGTCTAGTTTATATACCTAAATCAAGTGCAAGAAATAAAAATAACATACACAGTTATTCCCCTTGGTTTCCGCTTGTCACATTACTCATTGGAATTCCTTTATAAGCTACTGATATTTACATTAGTCAGGAAATATTAATACATTGGTATGTATTATTTTTTTTTACGCGTAACTCTAACGTGTCTTAATGAAAAGTAGCCTTTTTTTTAACGTGTGGAAACCCCCTCGGGCCGTCACTCCACCGGGGTTTACGGCGGGGTGGTGTGTCGGAATCGGACCGACTAAAACCACACGGTGTGCCACTCTGCGCCTGACATAGGAGAGATCCGGGAACAGCTGTTATTACGACATCCAGAATGAAAAGTAGCTTAGGTCAAGCTATTTCAGAGGATAGCCGAAACAACCAGATAGACTCCTATAAAATGTTAATAACAGATTTTTGGTATATGTACCGTGTGTTTTAATTGCATTTAATAACTGCCTCGGTGACACAGCGGTAGTGAATGCGACTGCTGTGCGGTCTCGGGTTTCATTCCCGGATCGGACCAAATGTTCATGTGATTTGCAAATATTTGCTTCGAAGTGTGGATGTTTTCTATGTATAATATGTATGTATTTACAAAAAAAAAAGTATATAAGTAATCTATCAGTCAGTCTAGTTATCATAGCACAAACTCTGCTTCGTTTGAAACTAGATGACGCTGTGTGTCAAATGTCCGAGATATTTATATTTATTTATTTATTATTTAGTAATAAAAATACTAAGCGAACACTCATTTTATTCTAGATACATTATCAATGAGAACCCGTACCTAATAACATTATTGAGTATAGTCCCGGGTCCTTTAAGCGGGGCGTGAAAAAGAATCTCACTAGGCCGCCATAGCGTGGGTCGCCATATTGCACTGTCTTCATTCGCAGTGAGTACAGCGACCACCGCTCTTGGATTCTATTCATGCTTTCCATCAGGCAGAATAGAGTCACTTTGGTAGGTTTTCTTAAAAAAAAAATGATTTGTGAACTAGACAAATTAACAAATTGGCCACTTACACCGTATTGCGGTGAATGTATAAACGTTAGCCTTGTCTCAAAAAACCTTTCCAAGAGATCCGGCAACTTCTAGAACAGTTACCGTTGAGTGTTTTTGTTAAACCTTATAACATTTGTAAGGTAGAGTAGAGTACCAGGTACATTTTATAAATACGAGTATATGTATACGTGTCTGTGTGGTGACGGATTAAGAATACATAGTGTTACCACCCCTATTCATCCCGTGGGTGTCGTAAAAGGCGTCTAAGGGAACAGTATGCAAGACAACATCATTACAAAGAGAAGGAAAACTTGAAACAAACCCTATTCCAACCCGTCTGGCCAGCGTGGTATAGTAGGCCAAAACCTCCTTGCTAAGGAGAGGCCTATGTCCAGTAGTGGACTGTAAAAGGCTGTTAATGATGATGATGATATATATACGTAGAGCTTATTACAATATTGTGTAATCCTTTTCTAAAACGCACATGAATCATCGCAACCATTCGTGTTTATACTTTGCAATCGTTAGGTTCAATGTTCATGTCGCTCAAAACTGCCTACGAGCCATACAATACTCATGCAATATTGTTAAACTAATTCATTATTTCATAGTCGACGATAAAGAATGATAACACATTGAATATTTCACGTGTTTAAACATATATCGATAGATTTATTTTAATGTACAAGCGGTATTTCAGATAGTTATCGATGGTTAATCGATATTATTAAACTACATACGTATCTAGAGGGATCACAATGCTTAAATATTATTTGCTTATGAAAGTAAACGGCAGAATACACGAATAATATGGATATGCCATATGAAGATAGTATATTTTTTTTTATCTTGGCCTATCAAAGCGACTACTCTGCCTGATGGAAAGCATGAATAGAATCCAAGAGTGGTGGTCACCATACTCATTGGGAATGCAGACAATTCAGTACCCATATTATGGCGGCCTTGGCTGGCCACTGTTGGGACTGGCCGCTGTGGCCGTATGATAAATTGTGTGGTTTAATCGGTTCGCTGCCGAGACACCGGATTTAATCGAAGTTTTCAATGTTGTAGTGAAATACTCGGTGAGTTGCCCGTGAGGGTTTCCAATGTTATAGAGTGCACCTTCTTTAGAGTAGTACCGAAATGTCCATTTTCGTCAAGCCGAACCATTTAAAACATCCTATTTTGTCAAAATCTGATTGTCTTAAGTATTTTTCCTTTAGACGACCATGACCACAGTGCAGAGAAACGCCCCCCAGAGTTTAAGATCCCAGCGATGGTGAACGAGGGTATGAAGTCAGATTTCCGTATGAGATTCTCTCAGCTGTCACCGTCAATGGACCGCGATGCCAGGGTGTTCGTCCACAGCTTCATCATGGATGTTATCAAATGCACCAATGTACTTACTGTGGATGAACTCTCCGAGCGGGTGCAGAGACAGTATCAGGTAAGATGAATAACGCTCCATGAATAACTTTATAATTAGATCTCGCCGTTTTCTATTTTTCTTTTTTATTTTTTTTTTAATAATAAATAGCCTCACTCATCACACACGGCTGTCTAATTCCAATCTAAGCAGAACCTGTGCTGTGGAAACCAAACTGCTGATAAACATACTTATATATTGCCCACCTACACACACCTAGACACAGAACAAATAATTGTGCTCATCACACAAATATTTGCCCGGGGTGGGCATAGAACCCATGATTTTACTGTGCTGAGTGTTGTAAGTTCAAACTGCACACTTTGTGTGATCCAGAAATTGTTCTTCTGAGTTTAAGTTCTTTGTTTCCACATCATGTATGTTTGTAAAGTCCCCCGCGATACAGAAATATTCATAATGCTAGCATTGTATTAAAAAAATGGACGGACTCCCTAAATAGAGAGTAAAAACACATTATGGTTTTATTATCGTAACTACGTCAATAGAGAATGTGATGAGGAAATACATTACGCATAGATAATATCAATGTCCTTCCACTGTCTTCTTTTTTTCTCACGTTTTTCTTGTAACTTATAATTGGCCGACTCGACCAGAGTTATATCACTAAAGTCTTACAGAAAACCGGTTTTTTCCCAATGCTTTTTACTAAGTGAGTGGGAGATCCCAAATCCCCTTTCCTCTAATCCTTAGTCTGCTTTTGAGATCCGTGTGCTTTTTTACAAGGGTAACAAAAATTCAAAGCGTGTTAAAAACAAAGAAATTCTTGTATAATATAAAATGTACTTGAAAGTTTTGCGTTAAGACGATCTGTATGAAGTGCGTGCGATTGCGCATGAGTGTGTTGCCTCAAGTACTCTAATGTAATATTGCTTTACGCATGCCATTTGGAGTGTTTCTAAAAATAAATTATAATTTCGCTTCTGTTTAATTACTTTTGTCTCGTACTGATTATATCATCGGTTAACTGAATAATCAAATTTTTTATACATTTAACATTAAAATAAAAAAAAAAAAAATTACTCTGCGTATTTTACAAAACAAAAAGTTATGTTAAAAATCGACTTTTTGCATTTTTTTTCGTTCTATCGGTATGGTTACATATACAATCGTATAAATGACACAATGGACATGTATTATAGATGTCATACCGTTAATTTGACTCTCGAGGAAGACCATAGACTACTTTTTAGCTCTAACCTCTACATTTAATCGATCGATCGATCATCTAACCGATTTACACATAGGCAGTCTTTATGCTATCGCTGCACAAAATGGGAGTTAACACAAAGAGTCACTACTGGACGATAACGATCTGATAGTGTGCTATCAAATTGTGAAACAAAGAAACTGTAAGAGAACTAATAAGTGGACACGTTTATACTCTCTGAGTAAATTCTACGTTTCGAAATGTAGGGTACAATGCGATACTCTTATGTAGGTGAGAATTGTCACCTGATTTTTTTCAAATGTTTTTTTTTTCGGTAATATACGGTGCTACTTACAATTTAGGGACTCAAACTCGAGTATAGTGACATAGACATGTAGTGATACCATGGGAAGCTATATATTTATACGTGTGTTGACGGATTAAGAACGCAGTATCACCATGACTATTTATTCTATGATGGGTGTCATAGAGGCGACTAAGGGAGCAAATTACGCACGACATCATCATCATCTTTCACAGTCCACTGCTGGACATAGGCCTCTCCTTAGCAAGGAGGTTTTGTCCTACTATACCACGCTGGTTAGACGGGTTGGAATAAGGTTTGTTTCAAGTTTTCCTTCTCTTTGTAATGATTTTGTCTTGCATACTTTGTTCCCTTAGTCGCCTTTTACGACACCTACGTGATGAATAGGGGTGGTAACACTATGTATTCTTAATCCGTCACCACACGGACAACTGCACCTGACAACGTCACTGCTAAAAGAAGGAAATTAGACACAAAACCCATACGATCCCGTCTGGTCAGCGTGGTACACTAAATCCTCCCGTTTATGGAGAGGCCTACATCCAGTAGTAGACTACTTAAGGCTGTTATCATCCACATACAACACATATATAATCATTTATACAGCTTGATTTATGTGACAGTTGTCACTAGTGTCAAAACTTTATATTTATAATGTACTAGCTGCACCCGCGACTTCGACTGCGTAGTATTTTTTTATAATTCCAAAATTCTAAAATGTAAGTAGCCTAAGTTATTCCCTATAGCACAAGCTATCTGTCAATGAAAGTCCCGTCGAAATCAATCTAGCCGTTCCAAAGATTAGCCGGAACAAACAAACAGACAGACAGACACAAAAATTAAAAAAAATGTTATTTTGGTGTATGTATCGTATGTATATTCATATGCAAGTAGTAAAAAGCGGTTATTTCAATATTACAAACAGACACTCCAATTTTATTTA
Source organism: Hypercompe scribonia (assembly GCA_949316085.1). Classification (NCBI taxonomy): domain Eukaryota; kingdom Metazoa; phylum Arthropoda; class Insecta; order Lepidoptera; family Erebidae; genus Hypercompe; species Hypercompe scribonia. Next base: position 2,479,315 of record OX438972.1, on the reverse strand, counting down.
TATGTTTATATTACACTTCATTTGCGATAAAACAGGTGCGTAGAGAATAAAAATATAGATGATATAAAATAAAACACTTGTTCAAAGTTCCTTTGTCGGTTTCATAGACAAGTGTCATTTTTTCATTACTTTTGCAACCTTGCGAGCTACCGTAGCCCAAATGGGAGCGCCATGCTGTTAAAGCTGGAGGAACCTGTGGGTGGCGATAGGTACTTACCATCCGGTGACTCTTCTTCTCCTTTCCCTCTCTCTCCTTCTCGTTTCTCTCTCTCATTTCCTCAAAAGAAGAAAATTGATATGTGTTTGAAAGTGTAAGGGGCAGACTTACTTGGCAATATAGATACTCCTGATTTTTATTACTTGATATTTGTTATATACGTTAAAAGCCTGTATAAAATTGATTCGTTACGGCAAGTACTCACCAATAAGTTGTCTAAATATGTGATTGTTTCCAGCGTTTTATGAGACATATGGACACCTCGTCACACTTCACAAATGTGGATTCAGACACTAAAGAAATGCTCATGGATTTCGTCGAGAAACATGCCATGACTTACTTGCATGAGTGAGTATATCTGTATTAATATCTATAAAGCTGAAAGGTTTGTTTGGTTAGACGCGGTAATCTCAAAAACTACTAGTCCGAATTCAAGTAGGTAGTCTGTTTATCGAGGAAGGATGTAAGCTATACGACCAATAGGAGTCTCTTTTTACTCTGTGGTTATGTCGGACTCGAACCGATCAATGATCGCATGCCGTCTCAGGTACCAGTTGTCAGGGAACCAGGTGTATCCTAAAGAGACAATCTTTGGAAGGAACTCGACCAATGGAAGCCTAGTATCAATGAAAAATGTTACAATAACAGCCACAATTTTTTCCTTTTAAAAGACGCAGACCCGTTATTGTTTTTTTTTATGAAGAGCCTGTCAAAGTGACTCTACTCTGCCTGATGGAAAGCATGGATAGAATCCAAAGAGTTGTGGTCACCATACTCATTGTAAATGCAGGCAATGCAGTATGGTGACCCATACTATGGCGGCCTAGTGAGATGCTTTTTCACACCGCGCTTGGGGACGTAAAAGGCATGACAGTCATCGTGACAGTGTAAGGCTTACACAGTTACCACGATAACTGTCACCCCTGCATCGATGGGCCTCCGGTCTCGCTTTATACGCAATACATTGAAATTCATGTGATATTTAATGTAGGTTGCCATCAGTAGTATTCTCACCAACGGGCACAGATGACGAGCGTCTGGATCGCGCGATGTCCGAACGCATACAGCAGTTGAGCTGGGTCGGTGAGAAGCACCTGGAGTGTAAACTGGACCGAGGCAACGCCGAGTGTAGACAGCTGTTGTACAAGGCCATTAGTGGTGAGTAATGACATTTTTTTAAAGACAACGCCTGTGTCGTGTGTCGCGGGAGACTTTACAAACATACAAGAAACGGACACAAAGAACACCCAGACTCGGTACAACAATTTGTGGATCACACAAAGTGTTGTCTCATGTGGGATTTGAACCCACAACACTAGGCCAATTGTGCAGTCAAATTGTCATTGTAAATAAGATTTCAGGAGCGTTAAACATTTGTTTTATAATCAGAAGATGATTAATCATACAAGCGGTTTAATGCTTTACGCGGTCAGAGTAGAGTGCAGTGGGAGAGGTCTATGTCCAGTAGTGGACTGCCATAGGCTGATCATGATGAACAGCTTAACGCGCGACAGTTCAAGAGTAGTTTACTTGGAGTCTCTTTTTGCCGTCGGTCAATTCTTTTGGGAATGTAATTGTTTTCAAATGCCACAGACGGTTTTTTTTCTTGTTTTCAAAGGTAGAAAGTATATTAGCGTAAGGCAAACTGATGAGGAAATTCCAAGCACGACAGCAAAGGCAAACTTCAAGAAATCGGTTTGGTGGAGTATTTATTTCACAACTTTTTTTTTCTATAATATTGTGTCTACTCAGATCTCAAGTGTGCTTGTAACGCCTTGTTCTTTTGTATGTTATATAAATGACACAACAGACAAACAAAAACCCCCTTAACCCTCGTGCCTCAGAAAGCATGTAACACCGTCAGACCTGTGCGTAATCTGTCCTCGTTCGTGTCGGATAACAGTCCCGACGTATTGTGAGAGCGAGGGAACAGAGAGTGCACCTGTGTGCGCACACTTGTACACTGTAATATTTCCATTGAGACTCCTCTGTAGCCAATGGTGCGTAGTGATTAAGCGGTGCGTATGCGCAGAGTTGCTGGGCATGGACAGCGCGCTGTCGCCGGGCGGCAAGCTGTCGCGCGTGCGGCGCGCGTGCCGCCACGTGCTGCGCCTGTGCTCGCACGCCGCTCCCGCCTCCGCCGATGACTTGTTACCCGCACTTATATTCACTGTACGTACCATACGCTTATATACTACTAGCTTTTACTGGCGGGTTCGCTCGCAGTGCTGTTTTGCTGGTTTTTGTGTTTTTGGATTTTCATTAGGGGCAAACGCACGGTAGCTAGACTTGGTAAAAATTCACTTTCACTGTTGGGAACCCGTGCCAATGTTTTTCCAGCACTTTAGGGATTAAAATAGATAAAAAGGGACGACAATTATGGCCTATGATTGTCTAACTAGTGTATACTCAATATCATAGAGTTGAAGCAAACCGTATACCAGATGGCCTGGTCAGCTTGATATAGCAGTCTAAAGCCTCCTTACTAAGGATAAGTTTATGTCCAGCAGTGGGCTGGTTAAGTCTGATAAAAATGAAGTTTGTTTGTTACCATATGTTTATATATACCGTTGCTCATAAGCAGTCACAAGTGCTATCTTTTCAATCCCTCTCAGAAATCGGAGAGGGAAGATTTGTTCTCCGGTGACTTTTCTCACTGATAAGTAACGGAAAGGTTAGTTATTTTATCCAACTATAGCGAAGTTAAAACGAAGGATGAACGACAGTTTGGCATTCTATGTATGTGTGTCGAACCGTAACGCCTAAACTACTGATTCGATTTTAATGAATGAGGTATCAATAGTTTAATAATGGCTGACACAGGCTATATAATTTTTGATCTGGATGTCGTAATAACAGCTGTTCCCGGATCCCTCCTATGTTAGGTGCAGAGTGGCACACCGTATGGTTTTAGTCGGTCCGATTCCGACACACCACCCCGCTGTAAACCCCGGTGAGGTGACGGCCCGAGGGGGTTTCCACACGACAAAAAAAAAAAAAGGCATCAAATAGTTTTTACGTGTCGAGTTTTAGTTTTTAAACTATATCTTGTCTTATATTAATGTTATATGATAATGTGTTAAATAAATAACAAGGAAACCACAAAACTTAACGGCAATAGTAAATCAAGTCGAATGTTTACGCTCGGATCGCTCCGACCTCAGAACTGTTACTCACTGTTACATTTTTTTAACTTGAAAGTTCGAGCGAGGTTATGATTTTAAATATTAGAATAATATAAATAATAATGAATTTTTTAGTCTTGTTATTATTCAAAGTGATTTTAATGTTTTTCATAAACGCCGGCGCAAAAAGAATTTTTCCTATACCAATATGTGAATGCGCAGTTTGTATGGATATTTGTTAGTCTTTTACGAAAAAACTACTGGACGGATTTGGATGAAACTTTACAGTAATATAGGTTATACATCGGAATAACACATAGGCTACAATTTGTAATGATTTTATGTAATTTTGGACGTAATATAATGATACATGTCAATTAAGTCGGCAAAAAATCTGGCCTCTGAGAGTTATCTTGGCGTACGCTGCCTAAACCATTGAAGTTACACAAAGATAACGTGCCGTAGTTTGTATGTTAAAAAATGTATTTAATTAAAACGATCTGTTATTGAAATTGAATGTAGCAGACCAAATTCAAAGCGAGCGAAGCCGCGGGCAAAAGCTAGTATTTCATAATTGATTGTAAATTCTTTGTTTTCGTAATAAACCCATAGTCATTTATGTAGTCTGTGTTTCAGGAGACCTTAGAAGTAAACACGAAACGTCAATATCTTAGGGTCGACAGATGGAATGCATTTTTTAGGGTTTCGTATCCAAAACGTCAAAAACGAAACTTTTGTTTCTATATTTCTATTTTTTTTTTCTATATTAAGAGCCTGCCAAAGTGACTCTACTCTGCCTGATGGAAAGCATGAATAGAATCCAAAGAGTTGTGGTCACCATACTCATTGCAAATGCAGACAATGCAGTGTGGTGACCCACACTATGGCGGCCTTGTGAGATACTTTTTCACACCCCGCTTGGGGACGTAAAAGGCATGACAGTCATCGTGACAGTGTAAGCCTCACATAGTTATCACGACAACTGTCACCCCTGCATCAATGGGCCTCCGGTCTCACACTCACCAACGAAACACGACAGCACGGATGCTGTCGCTTTAGGTTGGTCTTCTGTGGGAGGGTAGTACTACCCCGGTCGAACCGGCCCGCTCGCGCTGAAATCAGCGTGGCTCTACTACCTACGTAATCACCAAAATAACAAATTGAATTTATTCTCAGGTGTTAAAAGCGAACCCTCCTCGGTTGGTGAGCAACATCAATTTCGTAACGCGTTTCTGCAACGCGCAGAGGCTCATGACTGGAGAAGGTGGATACTATTTCACTAATTTGGTAAGTTATTGTGTTCGGTTTAACAATCTTTATTTCCCATAAAGACAATTGTCACTTACATGAGAACAATATTGAACAAATAACATAAAATTAATATCTCGGTGCGGGTAGAACAAAAATAAAGTAGCTACCACGGTAAGGAGCGAGTTCTCTGTATTCCTGTGATAAAAACCGGTGGTCCAAGTGAAAAGATGTTGCTTGAAATGTTTCATTATTATACAGACTGACTGGTGAGATACCTTCAATATTTGAGGACGTGATAGTATGCGAACATATATCATGAAATAAAATAACATAAAAACGAAATATTACATAACTTGTTAGTAAACTTCGTACACAGTACACCGAGAGCCAAGTATTTAACTGCGGAATACTTGGACACCGCGCGGCCGCACGTGTCTATCAACACAGAATACATAGGTACCTACACTGTACAGCTGTTGTCTATGTAGCGGGATGGAGGGCGGGGGTGGGTGCCGCCGCGCCGCTCGTGACTAGATCAACGTAAACAGTGCGGCGAGCTTAGGGAGTATAATATCCAAATTTCACTTATTTTTTAGAGACATTTCGATAAAAAATAAGCACCTATTTTTTTATATCAAGTTAACGAGAACCGAGTACCGAGTACTCTCCATAAGTATTGAAGGTATCTCACCAGTCACAGTGTATATGTGAATAGAGAATTCGCTTCTTTTACATCCGCTGGAAGTTTGTTGTTTTGTGCAAATAGTATATTGAATCAGTAAAATAAATATATAGATCAAGTTCATGTTATATTTTAAGATACGATAATTTGACTGCCAGTTTCTTACCTATCAAATGGTGTCATATTAAAAATAATAGATGTTTGGAATAAAATACAACATGGTTTAAAAACTGGTTCGTATTAAGTAAGAATAACCTCGTAATATAATTTCAATAAGTTAGATTTTTTGTGCACTTAATGGCGACCAAAATGGACTTTGACTGCATATCATTAAAATGAGTTTCTTAGAAAATATGAGGGAATGAAAATATATGAACAGTGGCCAACGCCCCCGATTGCATTCATGCGAACCCGGGGTGGGATATTCTCTTTTATATTTGCCAAAAAATATTAAATTATTTATGAAGCAATTCTAAATACTGTAGTATGCGCCATCTAATTTTTTTCCTTTTTTTTTTTAAAGACAACATAAATTTTGTGTCGCGGGGAACTTTACAAACATACAAGAAACAGACACAAAGAACACCCAGACTCAGAACAACAATTTGTGGATTACACAAAGTGTTGTTCCATGTAGGATTTGAACCCACAACACTCGGCGAAGTGGAGAGCGGCATGGTGACCGCTTAAACCACTAGGCCAATCGTGCAGTCGATTGAATACACTAGATTACTTTGTGCACTTAATATAGATCAAAATTGTCCTTAAGAGTTGAAATGTAGGGCCGTCAGGTCATTCTGTCGTCCTGGATGGTAGAGGCCGGTTTCTGTAAATTTATTTTTTAATATATATAATGTGTAGTTTGTTTGATTGAACTCGCTAATCTCAGAAAGTACTGGTACTCAGGTGTCAGTCGGTATCAGTCGTCCAGCCTATCCGAGAGCGCGCGTAGTTTTTAGGCCGTCGGTGTAGCGGCCAACTTTTTCACGTGTTGTGATAGTGGCCACGTCGGAATCTACAGCTTGTATGTAGTGTGGTCCTGAGAAATTCACCTCGGTTCCATCGTCGTATATCCACCTTTCCAAACATCCTTACATTCAAGCTGCGCTATATTTTCTATACTAAATAAAAACTTATTTTTTCAATTCTTTCCAGTGTTGTGCGGTATCGTTTATCGAAAACCTAACGGCGGAGTCGTTGAATATGGATAAGAAGGAGTTTGACAGCTATATGGCGATGCCCGCGTCTATCGGTGGCAGTTCTTGGGTAATATTTCATACACATATACTTACATTTGTCTTTGTCTATATTTTATTAATATTATTGCAAATCTTAAACCTCTGAGGTTGTCATTTTAGTAACTGATGCGTTATGAGTTGTAAAAACTTGAGAAAAGATTTTTGCAAGTTTAACTTTAAAACAGTAAATGAAGGGGTGAACGGAAGAAGTATGAAAGTTCATAGTTAAGCAAGCTAGAAACACAAAATAAGAAATAGTGACGTGAGCAAAATTGCGGGCAAAATTGGTTAATCGAATTAGTGATACATTATCGAATGTTTAATTGTAATTGATGTAGTTGGCTGCATTCACTTTTTTTCACTAAAATTGATGTCATGTATTTATATGTATTATATATGTATAAAGGTGTATACAAATTGTTCAAAACTCAATACATCATCAATTACCGTCTCTTCGAAACATTTTAACTCACCTTAGGATTGATTGAGCCTGAAGTCAGCTCTTTAATAAAGTGTACAAATAAAGTATCCTTAACCCGACCTTGTAATACGGTGCACAATTTAAGGTTTATAATTGTGATATAGTGTACTCGTGCAAATAAAGTTTTCTAATCGACCCTCAGGTGATACGGTGCACAAATAATTTCCAACTCCCCCCCTCCCCACCGCGTAACAGTGTATAAGTGAAGAGTTTTGTAATAGGCTAGAATGACACTTTAGTCAAATTAGTTACTTTTTATCATCTGTCAAAACGATAATTTTGTATGAAAAGTGTACTAAATACAAAATTGTGACGTCATTGTTGAGTAGTCTACTCAATTGAACAATATATTTCACTGTATATTTGATTGAAATTCGTAATAATAATAAAAAGCTATGTTAATTATATTTACCAAGATGTTTCGCGATATTAGTTTGAATGCAGTGAACATTGGTATTTATTTACGATACAGTCATCTACCCAATGGTGTGTATAAATGTCCCCCCCTGCCCCAGGCGGCGGCGCTGTCGCTGTGCGGCGCGGCGCGCGAGGCGGAGGAGACGCGCGAGGCGGCGGCGCAGCTCGGCGCGCACGTGCGCCAGCTGCACGAGCGCGCCGATGCGCTCGCGCACAACGCGCTCAGCTTCGAGGTAACCGCCGTCCCGCTCTACTGATCCTGTGTCGCGAAATAGAGATTCTCCTATCGATTAGCATCCGACCTCGACTGTTGGGCCGTGGCCAGGCATGTTCCACCCGGTCGGAGGGTCGTGACACCCGTTCCCTCCTTAATGTTAAAGCGTTTTGACTAACTGCCTTGTCTTTGAATGGATTCTTTTTTTTCTATTGTAAGAGTCTGCCAAAATGGCTCTATTCGGCTTGATGGAAGGCGTCAATAGAATCCGAGAGTTGTGATCACCATACTCGTCGCAAACGAAGGCAATATAGTACGGTGACTCACATTATGGCGGCCTAGTGAGATGCTTTTTTTGTCTCCGAGCGGAGTGTCACCTTGGCGGTGTAAAGCTACCATGATAACCGTCACCTCCCCATCAATGGGTTACCTAGACCCTTAGTCTAGATCTATAAAGGAACATCGCGCTTGTTTTTCTGCCTATATCGAGAAACATACTCTTAAAACGACAGTTGTCCTTGAGATCTCAATGACATGACACGTTTTGATGTGCAATGATTGTAATTTTATCTAAATAATAATTAGATATTAAAAGTATCTCACAAAAATTATCAGTAATCTGGTTACTAAAGTACGAGTTCTGCCTAGTTTTCATTAGTAATAGACCCTAACATACACGATGTGCGTTCTTACATTCTAATTGCGTTCACATTAAAAATTTATAACAAATAATTTTGTTATGTTGGCAGGAACAAATCGCTAAAAAAGTTCAAGATGTTCTCGCAAAAACACCGTTAGAGATAAAGCCCCGACGTGAACTGCCTCGCTTCGGGAAGTTCAAAGAAATCAACACCGCGCCGCTCATCGACCTCGGAACGAACAACGACACAGAAGAACCAAAAACAACCGCAACACAAACACAATCCCAATCATCAAAAACACAATTAACAGAACCTCTTTATACAACAACAACAACCGATTCAGTAGATATTACCCACAAGAAACCAGATCCGAGCGTCATAGTCCAGCCGTCTGAGGAACCAAAACTAAATATTCTTGGTTTCGAAGTCATAGAGCAACAATCCCCCTCAAAATCACCCCAAAATTGGGATCTAAAGAAAACTAACTCCACAGAGCTGTTGACACCTTCTCCACTCGGTTTCACACCGTTCGATTCACGGTCCATCGACGAACTGATGACGCCGGATGAATTCGTGACTGACCACCTGCCTCCGGGGCTGAGTAACATAAACTACGACATAGATCTGTCAGACTTTAGCGGAGATAACAGTATAGCAGAAGATGCACCTAAAACAGGAAACCAAGACCCCTTCAGTCCGGATGGTTTAAGAAAAACTGTTCCCTTTGATCCATTCGCACCACAAACTTCCAAAGACTATGCAGCTTTAGAGTCCTTTGATGAATTCAGTTTTGTTCATAAAAGCCAAGAGACAGATCCGTTCGAAGTGGTACATAGAGGGAATGATCCATTTAGCCCTGTAGAAATGAGAGCAGATTTAGAAAACGACCCCTTCACGCCCCAAAAGAAATCAACTTCAATTTTGGATGATAACGATTCACCTACATCCGCTTGTCTCTTACCGTCGCCTTTACAACCACAGAGTAGCAGGAAATCAACTTAGTTGATTAGTATTTAGTCGATTTAGGTGTTATAAGGTTGGTGCTAAGTTGCATGTCAATGATGAATTTATTTCATGTTCTTATTTATTCAATATAGTATAATATAAAGCGTCCCAGTCGAATTATTAAATGTCATGACAGAATATTTGGAGTTTTATTTTGTTATATCACTGTTGAGAAGCTGCAATTCAGCTAATTGTGTTATGAGCTGGTTAGATTACCGAACGATACCATTAAAATCTATTTAAATAGTTGAATTTTGTTTTTAAATACTAATCTCTTGAGGTAACACTCTTAATTATTTTTTTACATCTGCGTCGTGTATCCTCAATGCGGAGGTTCGTGATTTCGTTGCAATACTCTTTCTTGGACTGTTTTCTGCCATATCGTCTTGATTGATGAGGTCTAAAATACATACTATCCAGGATAGAATTGACTTAGTGTGACCAATCAATAAGGTTTATAAGGGATCTTGTTTTTACTCACTTTGATAGCTACGAATAACTTTTCTGGCATAACCTCTCTTCCTTATTTTTTTTTTAAAAATTCGAATTCTGCCGAAGGTTTTTAGAACCGTTTAGGTCTGGTACTTTGTTTTAATTCGTTTTATTTTAGTTTACCTGTTTTCTAGTATTTCTTCATAATTTAACAAGTCACAAATAAAAGCATATCACGACTGGCAGCTAAGATAACAAAATAATTTTAATTTAGATCAGATCTGTGACATCATGACGTCATAGACCTGACCTGTACGAAAGTATAATTATTGTGACAAAATTCCACGCCTCAATGTGTCATTCTAGTTAGTGAATATCTTAGGGATTAAAGTTAAACTATGAATAAGTAATCAAGATAGAGAACGCTGTTTAGACGGGACCATGAGCGCTGGGAGGAGGGTACAAGGGGTGCACTTCAACCCCTACAATTAAAAATACCAGCGGGTGCGCAATTTTACCCAAGAGACAGTACAAAATGCCATCGAAGAATTTGTTGCCTCTCATTCAGCGGATTTCTTCAAGAACGGTATCAATAAACTGCCACTGTGTTGGTAAAGATGTATCGATTGTATGGGTCATTACTTTAACTAACAGAGATAAAATATTTAGACGTTAATTTCATAGGTAAAGTACCTAGTATAATTCTACGTTTTATATTGTTTAATAGTATATGTATATGTACCTCCCTTAAAATAATTTGGCGCCTATGAACGGGAAGATCTCTTATCTACTCTTCAATACAGGTAGAGTGGGGCTTTAGATATCTAAAAATTTAACGATTTTATACAGAGACGGTGATCGTGCGAACGGAAGAACCCACGTTAGGGTTGGTGGTGGTAAATATCTTTTCAAATTGTGGAATTGATTATCTACACTATGACCAAATAAAATTGATAAGAGGCCACTCTTAGTGTGCAATGGGAGAGGTCTATGTCTAGCAGTGGCCTGCAATGGCCTGATGAAAGGACTAAATAATCAGAAAAGTAAAAAAATGTTACGTGGAGATCGAATCCACAATATCCTTATATCACTTGAACCGTTATATACGGTATCCGTGTGACAGATTCTACAAATGCCTCGATAATATGTACATAACAATGTGAAACGAAGTGGTGTTCAAATAAAAATACAATTTACATACAAAATTTATTTCAACTAGAATTTCTCATAAAATTTTATCAGATTATTCTTAGATACAGATGATTTAAATAAAACCACGCCAATGTTCCAGTTATAAAACGGCTGAAGAATTACATGAGAGAATTAAAACTACATTAAGTAACGGTATTGTATAAATAAATGGAGTTATAACTTACGAATTATAACTGCCTAACATTTATAAACGTAACAGTTGACATGTAGAACACAAACTCTGGTAATATTGAGCTGTTCATAGAAAACAAGCTTTTAGTACATTGGCGAGCTAATTGATCCGCCATTGATTTTTAAGTTTCTCTTTTGGCAGTAAAACTTGGCAAGCTCTTGAAGGGTAAGTATCGCAAGGCTTAAGTAGGAATGTAATCTTTATTCGGCATAGCAAACTGAATGATGTTTCACTTGCAAGGAAGAACAGAGTATACAGTTATATTTACGGTTTCAGTCTAAGGATAGAAAAAAAATGAATAATTCAAGACGGTCTCTAAGGTACATTTTGTCGTAAAAGTTGTTTTCTCAAAGATAAATAAGACAAAGAGCAAAATTATTGTCTCTGACGTTCGAACACGGCACCAAATGTCAACATGTTTAAGAGATCCGGTCCTATCTGAATTTCATAAGTGGCTATTTTGTAACTTGGTGCGGGCATAATTTACGTTTTTCTTTTGCTTTTCCCGAATTGTCGGAGTAATCATTATCCAAGATAACAAAAAAGAAAAACGCATATTATTTTATTGTAGAAAAAACTATAACATTTATATAATGTTTAGGTGTGTAATAACTCTATTCTTCTTGGCAAACGACTGTCTAATAGTCCTTACACGACACGACAGAAAACAGGTACAATGAAAAACTTACGTCATCAAGGGGATGTTATTTATTTGCTTGCCACTATAAAATAACGTACAAGGTATACTAATCACAACTTAAAGATAAAATCAGAGATAATGGTGACGGGTTCACACTTCCAATGCCACACTGACTCCCAAGGGCGGTTAGGTATACAAATTACCTTGGTTTAAAGTTGGGTATTGGAAGTTTCGAAACTATATACAGACATCACATAAAATGTCAAAACTAAATTGGCTAACGGTTCATAATCTTAATAATTTGCGTCAAAACAATAAAATAACGCAAGTTTTGTTGGTTTTATCGCGGTTTTCTGTTCTCCATGACCACAAATACCCGCTGTAATGGGTGTACATGAGGAACGTCGACTAGCAATAAGGTAATCGTTTTAATAAAATAATTGCGAAAAATTAGTAAATAAAATTAGCTAAACTTGACGAAAATAAGTGGACGAAAACAATTTCCTTGAACTTGTTTTGCACCTACTAATATAGTCAAAATAATTTATCGTTTATATTGATTTTCAGACTTTGTTTTAGCATTCGTCATTCTTAACGCAAGGAGCCGCAAATTGGGGGTTGTTAACAACATTGTCCTTTTGACTTCATGTGTACGTACTTTAGCACAAGCTGCGAAATATATCTCGCAATGTTGATGCACAATTCAATACAGCATCGTGTCAAAACATATTTTGTCATTCTTTGTGTTGTAAGATAAGTTATCTTGCAGTAAATCTGATAAGCGTACATCAGACAACTCATCGCTACCGTTATCCATCCCAGTTGAAGCCAACACACTAATTCCTAGTTGATATCACTCAAAACTCTTAACATCAAATGTTTATATTGTATATACATATATGTTAGTTTAAATTTGTTCAATGTTTGGAATAAACGAATCACATTCTCTTGTGAGATGTCACAATATATATGTATACTATTTTCACAAGGCAATTCCTAAGTGAATACTTCATTATTCACTCTGAGAATTTAACTTGCCACTACTTAAATTCTAAGGTTGAACACACATTTACAAAGTATTGACAATAAAAAGAAATATTTTTGGCTTACTTTGATGTTGATTATTACATAAATTCAATACAACATAACATGTGATATATTATTACTTGCATATACCACATAATGCAACAAACATATCTACATATTTTTTACAATGGTGATATTAATTGTTATCTCAGTCACTTGTAGAAGAGTACTTTAAATTATTGTACCTAAAGTATAAGCAGAAGATATTCTGTTCAAAGACATTTATTTCATCTAAAAATAATGATACAGTTCACTTACATTGAGAAAATATATTTTTAAGCATGCATTTAAAAATTGTTTCAATAAATATACAAGGGCTTTAGTTAAGTTCTTCAGATCTATTCATGTAATTGATGTAAAATAGAGCAACACCGTCTGCATATTTCAAAAAGGTTTTATATTAGACATGCCATAAACAATGCAGAAATTAGTTGTGCACTAAATTATTGAAAATTCTTATATACAAGATTTTGTTACACAACTTGGATTTTTTTCACAAAATGGTGATTCATATAATAAAAAATACATTTACAGTAAATACATATAGATATATAATGTAGTGGTGCATCCGTCTGCAGTGACCTCTTACATATCTATACATATACAAAAAATGTTTTAAATTTATTTCAAAATGGCACACATTTTAAATGATGACTATTGATTTTAAATAGATATGAATTTGTGAAAGAATTTAAGTCTAATATAATATTTGAAATACTTGTAAAGTATAAATAATGTTGGTGTTGTTGTTTGTCATGAAGACAGTGGCTTGGAATTTCCTAAAAGAAAACTATAATCCTGAAAATATGGCTTGTTCTCTGTGACAGATATCTACGAAATCAATAAAGTATCACTTGTATTTTTATTCTTAACATGTCAATTTTTCACATCTAAAATGTATCTCGTAAGTTCTAAAATAACACTAGTGATAACTCTCACAGAGATCAAGTTTTTTAAGGGCTATCAGTTAATGTACTTACAATGTTTGCATCACTAGAAGTTAGAGGAATAGAAATGTTATAGAATTTTTATCTGCAAATGTCTTAATTTGGCAGGTATATTGTGACATTAATTCCCAAGTTTCCATTATCAGCAAACAGTTGTGCAAGCGAAGTGTCAAACACAAGACAATCCGAGTTCATAATGGCAGATGACACCCCTTCATGTATAGATCGTGGCATTGCTTCCCATGTCAGTCGTCGGCGATGGCCATTCAACTCGAGCCTGTAGGCAAAGTTTTCTGCTTCCTTACGAGATCCTATAAGTTGCACTATGGCAAAAAATTGTTGATGTCCATCATATTTCTCTTGTTTTTCAAGAACTAACATAAAGTGATGATTAAAACAAGACTGCATCATCACCCAATCTACAGCCCCTGGAAGATTTATGTCTGTTGCAAGAAAAACTATGTCTTCACCTTGAAGAGTAGTGATACTTTTGTGTGACATCATGAGATGTGGCATAACTTGGTCAAGGCCTCCTTGCCACTTGCAAGACGCGCCAGGACAGGGACATGAGTAAGGCCTGAACTCACAGGCTTCTTCATGCTCTGCCTTCTCTGTGTGGACGAGGGTAACTGTACAGCCAGTATTGGAGTGTTTACAAGGGAACATGACATTACTAGCAACTTTTTCCATAGCCAGGTTGCGTATGTTGCCGAGCGGGCCGCGACATGTCGGACAGCACGACAGCTTTGGTCGGCAGCTCGAACACACCAAGTGCCCGCTCTGGCACTGTAGAATAGGTGGGAGTACATATTCGAAACACACAGGGCACTCGAACAGAGATGCTAAGTCAGCAGACATGGCGGTCGGGGCGTTCACGAGGGCTGGCACCCCAGGGACAGAACAACTGGAACTGCTAGCTCCACGCCGTTTGTTGTTTGTGCTCATGTCACCGTTACGCACATATAAAACCCGTCTGTCGACGACCACAAACACTTCACGCCGTTGTTAACGAAATTAACACTTAGTTAATTCATTTGTAGCCTTCTACAGCTGAATCTTTTCGTCTAGAGGTCGCGACGAAGTAAGCTTCCATCACAAATCTTGAGGCCAATGTTATTTAGTATGTGCGACGTGATTTGTGAACTTATTCTCCGTGGGATTTAGGACGATTAGTAAAAGTAGTTGTGCTGTTAAACTACTTATAATTTAACGCATATCGAACCAGTTGGGTTTGTATAAATAAAAAATCAATTTACTGCAAATGTTCTAGTTCATCACAAAAGGACGAATTTGTAGCAAAACTCGATTCGATGACGGCCAATCGAACAAAACTCACGATTGACATGACAGCACCATGGACCGTGATGTCATGTCATAGACTAAAATTATATAGACCAGCTGATACAGTCTTCTTGTGGGTACTTACAGATTACAATTTTTTTTACTAACTACTATTTTTATATCAGTATTATATTCTTTTGTTTTGTCTGATTTACATAAAAGTTATTCTAAAGGTCCTTTTGCTGCTATGATTTTGAGAACAAGAGAACCGATAAAAAACAAAAGATACTATAGTGGTTATTTTGAGTAAATAAGGCAACCTTTATCTTCTGTAGATATATTTTTATTATATCCTGATACACAATAGTGAAAATAATCTGCACTGTAAGCGTTGTAAACACGGCAAGGGCTAAACAGGAATAGTGAGGGTGCAGACAATGCATCTATGTAATAAAAAGAAATTAGTGTTGCTATTAATATAAATCTTAAATATTATTAATAGTTTTAATGGCTACATCCAAAATCCTTCCTCAATAAAAACAATTCATGACTCTCTGTAACTTTAACAAAACTTCTATTTATCTATATCTATTAACAAGCTAACTAAAATATTGATAGACTAAAATTGAATATTGAACAGAATTTACAAATACTAAAATCTTTACAAAACTTCTGATTTTTTTCTGAATAATTAAACATTTCCTAAAAATACCTACGAGCTATCTGTTAATACATAATTTAATATTAATTTCTATTTCTTAATTTAATCTCTAATAAATCTTATTTAAAACTAATACCATACGCTTAAGTTTCTAATGCTATTCTGGATTTTTAGATACATACCTATATAGCAGACTGATTATATTATAAACTGCTGGCTACCGTGAGGTACTTAACATATTCTGATTCTGTAAATAATAAAGCAATGCGCTGTTGTTTCGAAATACACTCTGATACTAGATAATCATAAACTTTCATTAATTATTCTGAATTAGATTTTTTATTACTTTTACTTCCTTTTTTTTTAACGTATGGAAGCCCCTGGAGCCTTCACCCCACCGGGATTTGCGGCGAGGTGGGGTGTTAGAATCGGACCGACTAAAACCAAACGGTGTGCCATTATGCACCTGAGACAGGAGGGATCCAGGAACAGCCATTAGTAGGACATCTCCGTCCCTCCTAGCACCTGCCTAGTATCGGGTAAAACTCTCTATTTAAGCGATGTACGGCACACGCGGACATCGCTTCCTCGCGGCTGGCCTCTGTAGCGGATGAAGGGGGGGATCTCGTGGGGACCTCACGGGATCGTCTTCTCAGGCGTTCTGCACCGCCTCCTTCCGCGAAATGTCATCTTCGCAGAACAAACCGCGCGTGTTGAGCTGAGTCCTCACTGCAGTCGCAGTGGAGACAGGCAGGACTCGATTCCCTTCTATCAACTGAGTGCAGATACTTCCCGAAGCAATCGTACTCAGAAAGGACCTGTGTCAGTCGGAAGGAAAGGACCCCATGCTGCCACCCCGCCTACTCGATGATGACCGGTTAGAGAGCTTCCACGGCGGCAAAGCCAGCACATGGAGCCAACCATCGAGCCGTCGTGGCTTTACGAGCAACCTTACGCCACTCGCGTATCTCTTCAGGCGGAGGCCATATGTCGCTACCCACCCGAAAGTCAACCGTCTGCCGATGAATTTCGGCGAGCACTTCTCCTCCAAATCCCACGGGAGCGTGCCGGCTAAGACGCACGGCGCCTCCGTTGACAGTACCTACAGTCAGACGGACATTAAATACAATGTCGTTGTATACTTAGGAAGACAGAAGGGAGAACTAGACGATATGAATAGTTGTTAATCTCTAGATAGGTAACAAATATTAAAAAACATTGTTTATTATTCAAAAGAACAAATCACTTGATACTTTGAAGAGTGGCACATGATGTTTAATTTAATTTTTGTTTTTAGTTAGCATAAAATGTAAAAAAATTAGATATTATAATATATTATCATACGTATGTATGATATTATCATAAATTTGCGTTCTGTAATTAACACACTAAAGTCTGTTTCGACTTAAGTGTGCGTAAAACAAAGGTACATAATAGATTACTTTATCTATATAGAAACATTTGAAATATTTTAAAATTGAAATAAATAACATCAATAAAAATATTTTACATCAGAAATAAACTAGATATAAAAATAAATTTAAGATTTTCTTATTTTTATCTGTTTCTTTGATATCATGTTCTGACATTATAAAAAACTTTCACTTACACAGTAAGCGAAAAATTTATTTTACATTTGCTAACACTCCAAGTGACGTCATGACTACGAAGCAATATAACGTTATCTGCAACCAATATTTCCATCAAATTACGCGCGAAATTCGAGAATGTAAAATATAAAAGACACCGACCAATCTTGGCCTAAACATGAACAGCCGATTGCCTAATATTGTCAATTATGAGTAGTTGTTTTTAAATATTTTATAAAGAATGGTCACTAACATGTTTTGAAAATGATTTTTATAAGATTTTATTTGCTTTATAGTAATACCAGCCTTTGGTGTTATCACTTAAATAAATAAGCAAATATAACAGGGAAAACTATTCAATGGAAAAAAATTAATAAATTGGTAAAAAAAGAGCATTAATATACTTTTGTTTAATTTTTTTTTATTTAAGATTCATAAAAAAATGTGATTGTAAAATAAAATAAAATAAAACGACTACACGTGTAAGGTATTTTTCTTCCTGTCCTAGCAACACTCTCATCTATGTTTCCTGCCTACGTCACCTGTCACTTGATTACCGACCGCGCGCTCGTTTGTTTGGTGGATATACCTGTGTTGTTGCTTTTACGCTTCGATCCGCTTTTTAAAATGGATTCGAATTATTCTCATAACAACGATGCTGGCTTGCCTTTAGACCCTGTACCCGCTTCAACCGTTGAAATCAGCATATATTAATTAATTATGAAGGTTATTAAAATAAAAATAAATAGTTACTATAAACAATGCCTTTCATTTTACTGTACAACTGACTTGATAATATATTTTATAAAATTATATTTTCTATTGGGTATAGGCCACTAAAAATAATATTGTTATTTGACTAATAAATTGTCCGTCTCTAAGCCAAGTGCCCATAGGAAGTCGTCGACGGCTAGATATGAATGTTGGTTAAGATCTCTTTTACTCCGCATATTCTTGTTTATGGCAGTCAGTTAAATTTTAAATATACACAACACTTTCTGTATGCGAACGATTTAAAGAAATATCTTATTGTAAGTTTAAAATTGTCATGAACATATGATATGTACGCGTTTGAAACGTTTTAAAGTATCTAGTCGAAATTATTTATTTCAACCTGCTGATCAATGTGGTCATTTCATAAATACTCATTTAATTAAATTTTTCATTTGGCTAGTTTAAAAATATTTGATTTATTGTGGGAACGGCACGAATTTAATCGATAGGGATGTATCTTATCTAAGATTGACATTACAGCTGTGCTAGTAATGTTTTGGTTGTAGGTTAACTGTTAAAGTGTGACTAATGTGTTTGTAATATCAAAACATTCGCACTATGTAGTAGGATAAAGCTGTCAATACGAGTTCCATAAACAGACATGGTCTCTCTAATAAAATTTAGTACAGGAATGGAAATGCATCTGTGTTATAACGAAAAGTAGACGAATTTTATTGTTGACTTGTTATATAATAGTGGTAATTAATAAGTCTAGGAAACCTTTGTGGGTGATAGTGCTATTGTTCGATTTTCACATTCTTGTGTCTGACAGGAGAAGCACCAAAGAGGGCACAGCATGTTTTGACGATTTGTGATTATTAATTTCTAATATTTTGTTATACAAAAAAATAGTGTAATATTTAAATAAAAATAAAAATGAATCTTTTTCAATGTCATAATATAGTGATTAAAACAATTTCTTTAGGACTGTTCTTTAGTTTACATTAATCATAGACAATGCTTATCGCTTCAATATTATTAAACAAAAAATGTGTAAGTAAAACTAGCATCTTAGGCGTATTGTCAATCTGAAGTAGGTCAGTATTTCTACGTAGATTTAATTTCATTTGATAAATATAAGGTTCGTTTTGGCAAAGGAATAAAAGTACACACGGGCTGTAAGATAATATGTTATTACCGCTGCCTATAGATACTTGACCTAAGAGACCTTGTTGTCACCTTTTGAATGTTCGAATTCGATTCACAGGTCGGACTAAATGTTTGTATGATCTGCAAATATTGTTTCGGCGTTTGGGTGTATTCTGTGTTTAATATGTATGTATTTACAAAAAAAAAGTACAAATATACACTCAGTACAAGTTCTGCTCAGTTTTGGGCTAAATAGTGTTGTGTCAGATGTATGAAATATTATTTTTATTAAATTAATTAATTTTTACATGAAGAACAAGCGCAGACACCTAAAATTTTACTAATAAATGTTACAAAGCTAAATAGTTTGCTTGTTGGGATTAAATCGCTAATCTGAGTAAGTATCGCTTCGACTTTAAAAATTCTTTTACTGTTTCATTAGTATTTTTAATCAAAAGCAGATAACATCACTCTTTGATCAATGGAAACGGAGCATCAACGAATAATGTTGCAAAAAATTCTAAAATTATCAATGCCTTCAGATTTACGGGCACTGATGTATTTAAAGTTAAAAATTTAAATAAAAACCGCAACGCAAGGTTTTGATTTTATCTTTGTGCAAAAGCCTAATAATTAATTTGCCAGGTTTAATCGTAAATTTGATACAAAGGCGCCCTCTATAGTCGTTATAAGCATGACTGATTTTTTTACTTTCTATACGTAATGTTACCTGGTCCGATTATTTCAGATATCCTTTCAATGGCAATAGGTATATTATTACCAAGGTACAAGGTTTCATAATGTTTTAAGCTAAAACAAGAGAAAGGAAGGTCTTGAATATTAACAATTGTGTATTAAATAAAATGCTATTCACACAAGTACCCATTTTCTTAAAAACGTTTAGTTAATTAAACACGCGATAATATAAACTATTTTTTCTGTTATTGTGTTGTTTAATTAAATTATACCTTACAATGTAAGTATTTGCATAATTATGTAAACATTAGTTTAATAAAAATTGAGGGTGGGCATTACAGGTTGACAAAGACGACGAATAAAATTTGTTAAATAAATGATTGACAAACATCGCTCCGAAATTGTTGGCGGGTTTTTTTTTTATGATATACATACAGTAATGAGCAAAAAGTTTCTACGTGAAATTAGAAAAATGTAAAAGTACTTATTTGTTTTATTATTATGTATATTATATTTATTTATAATTTGAGTTCTAATTTATAGTGAGTACTTATAGAAATATATGAAAAGTATTTGTATAATTTAAGTTATAACAGTGGGTAATGATTCCTTACTCTTTTTTTATTAGTAGCCTGCAAAACTGACTCTATTCTGCCTGGTGGAAAACATGAATAGAATCCAAGAGTGGTGGTTACTATACTCATTGCGCATGCATACAATGAAGTATGGTGACCCACACTGGCGTCCTAGAGAAATGCTTTTCCACGCCCCGCTTCAAGGTTCTGGGATCATATTTGATCATTTTGTACTTTGTCGTACAGAAAATATCTCTTGTATCCACGGGGCCTTGGACAACCCACAGAACAAAAAGTCTGCCTGCTCTAGCAATAGTTAAATAGTTTATAGAAGTTTTTTCTTTATATTCAGGAATGTGGTGGGCGACGATATTTGTTTCTTCGTACTCTCATTTCTTTTTTCTTTTTATTTATAGAATTTAGTTTTCTTAATTTAATACTTAAATTTAAAAGGTGCAAGGGTTCCAGTAAGAACTTAGGGCCATAAGTGAACCTGACTTGCAAGTAATGCACGACGGATCAAGCTCTGGGAAACAAAACATTGCGATTGGCATCAATAGGTTGGCATCCATGTGAGACTAAAACACTGGTGAAAAGTGGGCGTTTAATATGCCTCTGCCTACCTCTCCGAGGAAACAGGTGTGATTTTATGTATGTATGTATGTAATTGAACATCGTGAAAGTGAAAATCATACATGATGGGCCCGAGTCCGGCCCACAACCCTAAAACCGTAAATGGTGCTGCTATCGGGGTTGTGTAAGAATTAAACTTGGGCAAACTATTAAACTTGGCCGGCACAACTTTGATCGGCAAGCTGATAGGAGGATTCGTCTGGGCTTGGCACCGTACGGAAAGTTTCTTCACATCTTCAAGTCAGCGATTTTATAATCATTAAAGACCAAAGTATTAGGCCAGTGCGTCCTACCTTTAATGACATACGGAACCGAGACGTTCCCCACGTCTCACCATTGGACTGGTCCATAAGTTTAAAGTACCTCAGCGTGCGATGAAGCATGCGATGCTGGGCGTATCTCTGGCTGATAAAATTCATAACGAGGTTACTCAACAGACAACGGGAGTAACTGCCATCGCACGGAGAATCAGTATGCTGAAGTGGAAGTGGGCGGGCCATGTTTCCAGACGAACCGATGGTCTCTGGAGCTGAAGTGTACTAGAATGGAGACCACGATTAGGCAAACGTAGTATAGGGCGCCCTGCGGCGCGAAGGGCCGACGACTTGAAGAAGGTGTCTGGCTGCGGATGAATGCGAATTGCCCAAGACCAGGATGGCTGGCGTTCCTTGAAGGAGACCTTCGTTCAGCAGTGGATGACGATAGGTTGATTTGATGTAAGTAATTTAATAAAATAAAGTAAATAAATAAATATTTCGGACATTTAACACACAACGTCATCTAGTTTCAAACTAAACAGAGCTTGTACTATGATAACTGGACTGACTGAGGGAATACTTATTTACTTTTTTTTGTAAATACATACATATTATACATAGAAAACTACCACACCCGGGAATCTAACCCAAGACCTTAAGCACAGCGCCGCTTTCACTACGTCTACGCCATCGAGGCTGTCAATTCTTCTGATGATTCTTTTTAAATCTAGAGAAATAATGACTTGTATGTTGTTTTAGGAACGCCAATGTTCCTTGGGGGAGACCTTCGTTCAGCAGTGGACGGCGATAGGTTGATTGATTGATATTGTTTTAACCCAATATTAACCCGTCTGGCCAGTGTGGTATTATAGACTTAAAACTCCTTACAAATGAGACATCTATGATGGTGGAATGTTAAAGAATGTTGATGATGATGATGCTCTGGTGATAGGTAATTGCTGAATTAGATTTAGTAAGCTAAATAAAATAATATGTTTTGAGTTGATGCGTAATTTAACTAATTTTCCTACATGGGACAACACTTTGTGTGATGCACAAATTGTTGTTCTGACTCTGAGTGTTCTTTGTATCTGTTTCTTGTATGTTTGTAAAGTCTCCCGCGACACAGGATTTATTCTTATTGCGGGCGTTGTCTCTGTTTAAAAAAAAAACTATAATATGTCTGTGTTTAAAAATATGAAAGAATGTAATAACTGTGCCTACCATCAGCCACGTCACTATGTGTGAGTTGTCTTAAGTTATAATTGCCGCTGTTTTACACGTTGAAGCGATGGTACATTTTCTCTTTATAATTATTTTCTCTATATTATCAACAATAGTAAATCCATAGATAATGTAATGCACATCACTATCATTATTCTCATATTGAGGACGATCAGTAACATAAGGAAAAAAAACAATAACTGAGTGTCTATTGTTGATTAAATAACTAGAATAATAACGTATTGTCGGGTCAATGTACGCACAACATTTAACATAGTCTTTTACTATTTTGTATTCTACTTTTGACATGTATCTTTTTTTTTGTTGACAGGAGGGAAGAGCCTGGAGTATCTGTGTTTCCACTAAAACCACCCCGATGATTGTTCTCAGGTACCTATATTACTCTGTGGAGGACTCATATCATGTGATAATTTTGATCTTTAATTTCAATTATGCATATAAATGAAACATTCCTTTTTAAACATAATATGAAACCATCATATGTATCATATGTATCATATCGGTGTATTTTTATAGTTCGTATTAGATCTTTTTCAATAATCTGGAAGCCAAATTATTTCACAGTACGTTGATTCAATATTTCTTTTAAAAAAATGCGCGTTTGCGGCGTTTTTATGCAGAAAAATTTGACATTCTTGAACTAAACATTATGTGTAAGCAAAGAGCTGTAGACTTGACAATTTAAACTGGTGTTTTGGAAAATTATATTAATTACTTTTTTTGTCATTTTACTTTTAATTTTTAAATAATGCACTCGTGATTCCCTTTTAATTATGCGAGCATAAGAATGATTAAAATTCAAACTAACAGTTAACTAATATAAAAGAATGTCATAAAAATTGTTATTTTAGATTTGTGAACAACAAAATCAGCACCAATAGATACCAATAGATAACTATTATCTTATTCCCAATTTCAACATAGATATTTTCCTTCCAGTATCTATGATTTTATAAGGGTTTGATTTGACACGATAAAAGTTTTCTTTCGCGTGGTGTTTACATTGTCTCTGGATCATATTATTCTATATAATATTATTAACTAATGTAAATTCTATCAGCTAAGCAATAAAGTTTAAACTCCTGTAAATCGAGTAACCGTGCAGACGTTGTAAAGATATCGCGGGAATATGACGTTTAAGACACGGGGTCGCAAATGTCGTTGTACTGATTTAAATGAATTTATCTTTGGACAGTAGAGTACTAGGTACTTTTAAAATGATCTCAAATAAACGCACCCTAAGTTGATAAATATAACATATGATAGAATTGAAATATTTTACAAAAATACATCTTCCTTATCGTCACTGCTCTTAAAATGTCCAATTTATCTGTCGATAAGTACATCACGAAATCATATCTCAAGATTCTACTTTGATAGCTATGGCGAAATGTCGTCTTTGTTACAAAATTGGTAATTTTAGATGTATGGTGTGGTGTCCCTTTTACTATTTAAACGTGAGGTGAATTTGAAGCCCTATGTAGTTTTATATTCCGACCACAGTATAATGTTGATGAAATGTGTTCTAAAGAGCGATGATTGAATGGAAATACGGTCAGTTAAGCTTACAATACAATAATTTATGTTGACCATGACTAACGATCTTTATCACACAAAATAATGTTAAAATGTGAATAGTTTTCTTCGACTAAGACAAGTTTTATTCTTTTTAATTAAGCTACGAAATTAAGTGACAGGTACAGTCTTTCTAATTAACCTATTTCTACAGATAATATAAAATATATCTGTGAAAGTAGATTTAATAGAAAAGAGAGGAGAGAAAAGGCAGGAAGAAGTAGGTACCAACAAAACGTAAAGGTTAATTGTCAAGCCTGGCCCTCATTAGCGATAAGCACCACCCGTGACCACGAACATTAAAATTAACGCGATTCGGCCATGGGACTTGGAATTGGGTATCAAAGGACTGAATTTTTTAAATAAGTAACACAATATATTTTCATACGACACGAAGCTCTGTTCTTTTTTAACTAAAAAACGTGTTAAACGATGGCAATATTTTTAAATTATATCGACAGTATTCATACCACCGTGTCGTATTGGCGGTGACAAACAGTTAGGTGTGTGGCTTGTTGTTGTTTCGAAAGTCAACATTGTGTTTGATTTGTGACGAGTTTCACAAAACAACAAAAACATACTATAGTGCTATTTACCTAAGTCACCGAGTCGAACCTAACCCTGTACCGTGATATAATCGTAGAAATTTTAGTACCAATTAGAGACAACAAATGTAAAACTGCCCAATCCCAAAGGATCCTCCACCTGCGGATTGGGTATCCTCCCTTGGTTTTGGACAGACACGACACTATTCCCCTTCAACCCAAAGATTTCTAGATTATATTGGCGTTCAAGCTTGTTTGATTTTTTGTTGCTACGTAAGGGATTCATGATATAATCTTTGAATTTCAGTTAAAGCAAAGCAAAGAAAAATTATTAAGTGGAGGTAAAAAGGTTATCATGTATTCAATTATGATCATCAAGTCCCGTAGCCGTATCAAATCAAATAAGGTGCATAGAGTGAGTGAGTGAAAATTTAACTACAAAAAGATTTAATTAAAATACAACGGCTACGTTGACAAATCAACTAATCACACGCATTGTTACACAACTATTTGTAAGAGTAAATATGTGTAACAAAGTTTGCTCGTGGCTCACAAGTATTTGTCTTGGCCGGATTGTATGCAGTCGGCTGGGAAAAATTAAATTAGTCTATGGAAAGTATTATCATTGAACGCACGCTTGGCAGAACGCTCAACGCGGGAAACTTGTTAATTTTACTTTCGTAATTTTTATCGATCTATTATACTTTTGCGAGTGTTTTATAGACATAAATTTGTGATATAAAGTGATTTGGTGTGATTTACGGATTACTAGTTATATCAGTTATTGTTTTTGGATTCATGAGATCTGCAGTTGATTAAATTTCAGGTGAGTACCTAAGTGTATACATATATATGTATTTTGAATTGTGAAATTTCGTTTGTTTTTTTTTTTTACTAAAAGTGACAAGACAAGCATATAGCTCGTCCAATGGGAATTATTAACAGTGTTGTTATCTTCTTAAAATGGCTTAGATACCTATTTATTGATTTAAGGAGAAGGCATACTTTTTTATAAAACTCTGAATGTTGAAATTGCAATTCTGGTTCTTTAATCGTTCTGTTATCGCCGTTTTATGTTGTAAATTTATTTAGAATGAATATTAATATTGTGATTACTTTGTGAGAAACGTAATAACAGAATTAACCAGCGTATAGTATGATTATCAGCTGGGGCAATTTGCTTTTTTAGAGTGGTTTCAGAAGTACCATACGAGTTTAAATTTATTAATCGTAAATTTCAATAATTTTAGACTTTTATTTGGCCACAATAATTCGAAGCTAATTATTGAAAAACAAAACAGAAATTCCGACTGCATGAAAGTATAATGTACCTGACTTGAAATTTACAAACCGACGGCTTAAATTTTTCTATATTTTTGTATCTCGTTCTCACAAGTAAATACAAATCTAAAGACATTTCCCGAGCACACACAACCCTATACTTTTTAGTCTAAACGTTTTGATGGATTTTTATTTCTCAAATTGTTTTTAAGAAAGTGATAACAAAGTGCTTGCCTAAGTGACTCTACTCTGCTTGATGGAAAGCATGAATAGAATCCAAAAGTTGTAGTCACTATACTCATTGCGAATGCTGACAATGCAGTATGGTGACCCACACTATGGCGGCCTATTACGATTTTTTACACTTCACTTGGGGACGCAAAAGACATAACAGTCATCGTAGCATTGTATTGCACATATTAACCACGACAACTGTCACCTCTGCATCAATGGGCCTCCGGTTACGGAGGTCATGAGTGTAATATTAGTAGATTGTTACTTGGTGGGATCCCTATATACCCACTTAGGGTTTCCACCAAGAACTTAGGGCCTCAAGTCAACTTCACTTATAAGTAGCGCACTTGCTGATCGACGGAGGAGGCTCTGATAAGCAAAACATCCCGATTGGCGGCAATAGTTATACATGGGACCAAAAGACTGGCGAAAGCGGGCGTATAATATGCTTCTGTATTTCCCGCCGGGGAAAGAGGCGTGATTTTATCTATAAATATATTTATAATTTCTGAACCCGTGCTCGTCTTCAATTCTGTAGTCCATGAAGTTAATAACAGTGTGTTTCTCGAAGGAATTTAAGTGTGTTCCATTATCATCACCTTTAGGAGTCCACTGCTAGACCTAGGTCTCTACTGAAAAAAGTCAGTTTGAACAGCGGCAATCCTACTGTGATATGATTTGACGCACCTATTGATTTGGTGATAAGAGATTTTGACTGTTTAGGACGTCAATTCATGTCCCACACAGGATTAATAATTGTGTTATGAATATGTACATTTTTTTCTGTCTGGGTGTGATTTATTTATAACATGTAAATATTTATTTATTTATTTATGTGTGGGCAGTGGGGGGCCGGTGGTGGTATTGGAGCCATAAAGTTCTTGAGTGGCGACCGCGTACTGGGAAACGCAGCGTTAGTAGGCACCTCAAAATGTCGTTAGACGACCTGGTGAAGGTCGTGGGAAGTTGCTGGATGTGGGCGATACGGGACCAGCACTTGTGGAGAACCTTGGGGGAGGCCTATGTCCAGCAGTGGACGGCTTTTGGCTGAGATGAATGAATGAATGAATTTAGAAATATGTTAAAATGTATTTAGAAAGATCTGTCAAGTTATTATCATCATATCTGATTCTGAAACAAAACTATTACAGTACACAAATACCACATTGCTTTCCCCATCGTGGTGATGATGACGAAACCCAGCTCATCATCGTCATCAAAAGCCTTTCTTAGTCCTCTGCTGGAGATGAGCTTTCCATAAAAATGAGATTTTGATCGACTGTACCAGGCTATATCGATTATATCGACTACACACATCATTACAAAAAGAAGGAAAACTTGAAACTAGCCCTATACCAACCCTGCTCTCGAAGGAAAGGCTATGTCCAGCGTTCAAACTCGTCTGGCCAGTATGGCATAGTAGGTCAAAACCTCCTTGCTAAGGAGAGGCTCATGGCCAATATTGGACTGTAAAATGCTGTTGGCATGCTGCCAAAGATGTTGTTATAAGATTTGTTTCAGGTTTTTCATCCTTTTGGAATGCTTGCTTAGGTGACACTTCGTACCATTTAATCCGTCACGGTACGTTTAGATCCGGTTGATGGAAGAAAGTAAAATTCCAAAATTAATTTCTTATTAATACTGATTTTATTCGTGAAGAACTTACCATGTACTGCATAAGCAGGTTTTGCGATAATGTATATGTAAAGTAAGCCTTTCAGACGACTACATAAGACATTTACGGTAATTTTAAGCAGTGAAATTTAATTATATAAGTGAAATTTTTCACTTTCGTCAAATTCACACAGCGAGGAAAATGTTCATTTACATCAATTAATGAAACGGACGTAATGATATAAAATAGAAAAAGTTTTTCAAATAAATCATCATTATTATCGAAGTTTTTCTGTCTTGATTTCAATTTGAGTTGGTGTGTGCATTAAATGTTTGTAACATTGTAAATGCTTGAGGTGGATTTTATTATGACTAGCAACCTACATGACGTACCTCCGTGTCCAAATAAATTTAAGAAAGTAGGCAAATTCAGATACGGAAAAGCGAGAGTGCAGGCGAGGTAGGATCGAGTTATGCTGTACCGAACAAATGGGTGATCTTCGGCTTCAGTGATACCAACCTTACAGAAAAGTACAGTTAAGCTATTTTTTCATGGATTTTAACCTAGTGAAAACTTTTTTGGCTCAAAAGGCGTGTGACTCTTGAGTTGCAAGCTTATGCTAGACAAATATTTATTGAAACAGACTAATAAACAGATAATAAGCAAATGGCCAGAGTTTACCTAGATTGTTTAGATATTAATATAGAGTGGGCCACGAATTAGTTAACATTTGAAGAAAAACAAATAAAAAAAAAATATTTGATATTTTATAAAAATTGTTTATGTACAAGAAAGCTAATCAGATGGAATTTATTTTATAGAAATTGCATCGTCTAAAGGACCACGGTTTCGACGTTTGCACATTCCTAAGCGAGAACCGAAATTTTCGAATACTCGTCGGCAAAGAGGCCGTGAGATCGCCGACACCTCTTCGCTGTTTTTTTCATTTAGTTGACGTACTGTATTTGCTTTATTGATGTAGACACGATTCTTCAAATAATCCCATACAAATAAGTCTGCTGGAGATAGATCTGGACTTCTGGGTGGCCATGGAATGTCATCTCGTCTGGCAATCAGCTTTTCACCGGCAGAGGCTCGATGGATGTGTGACAAGTGTATCTTGTTGAAACAATGTGTTACGATTGTAACCAGCAAATTCCAATAGCATCGGTCCCAAGAACTCCCGTATCATGTTTGCGCGGGATGTTAGATTCAAATGTTAACGAATTTTTGACTCACCCATACAATAACTAATAGGTTACCGTAATAGGTTTTGAGATGTAAACAAAATCACATCATCACATTTTTCCATAAAAAATTATATAACTTGCGGTCGAATTTATGAAACGAAAGGACGTCCTAAAAATAAATGTACTTATTGCAATGATCACGATAATAATCACTGATCCAATGATATCAATGATTCTAGCGTGAAGTTATATAGTGTATTAATTTTTCATCTCTTACTTTGAGTTGCTAGTAAGTAAAGCTTTTCTGAGCAGAGGAAACTCTTCTAAAAGTTTTTGCACTAATTAGTAAACTTTCAACATCAACTCGAACTTCTGGCAAGTCCCAATGGACGCGACTTGCCGAGAATTATCACTTTGCCTGGTCGGAGGTGCTCCCTTTGTGTCAAAGGGACATTATATCTAGTAGTACTGACTGAATATACTCTTAATTATAACCAAGTTGTAATGTATGTCCGTGTGGTGACGGATTAAGAATACATACTGTTACCACCCCTATTCATCCCGTGGGTGTCGTAAAAGGCGACTAAGGGAACAAAGTACGCAAGACAACATCATTACAAAGAGAAGGAAAACTTGAAACAAACCCTATTCCAACCCGTCTGGCCAGCGTGGTATAGTAGGCCAAAACCTCCTTGCTCAGGAGAGGCCTACGTCCAGTAGTGGACTGTAAAAGGCTGTTGATTGATGATGTAATGTATATTTATGTGTCTTTTTTAAAATAATATAAGAATAATACTAGGAGTGGGCTTGTGTGAAGGAGTGTGAGTTAAGAGTGATATGTAGAATACCTTATTACTTGTGTGAATACTCGTCTCAAATACCATTACGTCATTAACCATTAACATTCTGGTTATTCTCGATAACTCGATGGTGAAAATATGCAGTACTTAGATATTTTTTATCAATAGGCTTGATATAACTAAAACCTAATCTGTGTAAGTATATAATGAATACTTAAATGTATATTCTAATTCTGGGTTTTCCAAAAAAATCCTCACATCTGTTATATTTCACGGCCAATGTTTTTTGGAAGGGCACACCACGTAGGTTGATTACAAATAGTACGTAGTTGGAAAGTTTAAAAAGTAAAAAGTATGTTGTGATGGATTATGAGCCGCAGTGAGATGGGTGTGATAGTAATCTGTTTATTATTCTCACTAAGCAGAATGGGGCCGCTAATTATTGCTAAGAAATCAAACTATTGTTTTTAGTGTACTCACGACACAGTAACATCGCGTGAATTATCTTTTTCGATTCTTAGATAGATAGATAAAATATAGAAAAATATTTTTGGTTTAATAAATTAGAGTCCATTTTTTTTTTGAACGGGATTCTTAACACTTACAATTAAGGATATAGCTATTATAAAAATAAAGTAACCTATGAAGTGAATGTGTAAAACACACCAATGCCAGTAAAATAATATTAATAGTGTAAAAATAAATGCAAATAAATTGATAAATAAATGTATTTAAATAAGTGCATTGTTGTATGTTTTATATTTTTTTTTGAATATATTTTTTTATAATTTCTGTAATATCGTATTACGAAAATACCTTAAGCAAATAAGTACCTATGGTAAGTATGTGATATCGGGACTAGAATTTTGAAAATCTTCAGATTATGGTTCCCAGGTTTCTAGTAGGTCTAAAATCAGTT
Source organism: Hypercompe scribonia (assembly GCA_949316085.1). Taxonomy (NCBI): domain Eukaryota; kingdom Metazoa; phylum Arthropoda; class Insecta; order Lepidoptera; family Erebidae; genus Hypercompe; species Hypercompe scribonia. Next base: position 2,448,596 of record OX438972.1, on the reverse strand, counting down.
AGAAGTATGATTTATTTGGGTAGTTCCAAATGACAAATAACATATTTTTTTATTAAGAATACTCATCTGTAGTGCTTACATTTTTTATATATGGTGTATTTATTTCTATCAAGCTAATTTACATTTCATTGAAGGCCCGGGCCCGTAAACAAAGCTATTTTTTGGGGGAAGTAGGTCGTTTAGAAATGTTTAGACAAACAGAAAAGTGGCTAAAATGAAAAATGATTTCTAACAATACAGATACTGTATAATGATTATCTAAATACATACTTAATAATATTTTCGCCTTAATTATTTCCTATGTATAGTTTAGTGTTTAAATGTTATTAAAAATAAAAGAGTTGATTATAAAAAAGGTTTTATTGCCATATAAAAATCGAAATATTGCAATTAATGCTATATATCGGAAGTCAGTATAATTTCAATAAATATGTTTATTTTAGACATATTACACAAAAATGATATATTCATAAATATAGCTTTGAATCTATAACTACTTAATTAATCATGATTTTCTGTTCATTTAAACAATGTTTTTCAGGGTTTTATTATTGCAAGCGAAAAAACTGGTTTACAAATAAATTGGAAACTAAAGACATTGTTTGTTTATCATCTTAGGTTAATTAACTTATCACAATCTAAGAATTTATACTAAAACTAACTGAAAATGGTAATGGGTGCATAGGGTGCATTGATTGCATAGAGCAGTCATCAAGAACTTAAGGACACTTTTTGTTCTAACGTGTGGAATCGCACTCGGGCCATCACCACCGCAGTTTACGGCGGGGTGGTGTGTCGAAATCGGTCCGACTAAAACCAAACGGTGTGCCTGAGATAGGAGGAATCCGGGAACAGCTGGTATTTTAACATCCAGGAGAACTTAACGGCCCAAGTCAACCTCATCTGGAACTGGTACACCTGTTGATCGACGGAGGAAGCTTTGGCAAACAAAACATCTCGATTAGGTAATAGACTGGTGAAAAGTGGGCGTTTAATATGCCTCTGCCTACTCCTCTGGGGAAATAGGCGTGATTTTATGTACATATATTTAGAAGTCAAGTAAATTTGATATACCTTCATACTCAGCAATTTTCGCCCAGTCATCTTCTTCGTTATCTAAGTCATGCATCATTTGATTGATCATTATGCCGTGGAATCACACTTTCGTTCAAAGAAATTTCGCTTACAATTCGCGATAATTATGTTTGAACACGCATTATGTGCATGCAACTACATACATACATCAATATTCAGATGTATTTGTAGACAGCGGCGAGTTAAAACACCCACATAAATGTAACAATGTTAATAAGGCCCAATTTCACATGTAGGGCATAAGTAAACAATACTTATACAATTCTAAACACACACATATTGCAGGTAAATTGTAACTAGATAAAGAACAATTGATCGTACTCTTAATAAAATTTGTCGTATACTAACCCAGAGGTCATGGGAATCTAACTAATAAGCCAGAGAAAGCCTTACCTTAGTAGTAAGGATTACTAACTAGCACTAACTCTTCGCTAACTAGACCAACAGCCTCGTCTTGTGACACTTTACGTCTTATAACGTCCTCTTTTTGCTATTCTATTTTTAAATTACAGACGCAAGAAAGAGACGTCATAAGTTTGACGTTAATGATGACGACGAAGTTGAACTATCTCTATTCCAGTTCCAGTTCCATAATAAGTCTTAACAGTATTTTTTTACTGAATCCAGTGACAGGCTTTTTTAAAATAAAAACAGACCTGTTTTCTTCATTGTTATCGCTAATTGACATAATCTACAATTGTCTATACAGGGACTATTTATAATAGTTCCAATTTAGATAAGTTTAAAATATAACAGGAATAATAGAATTAATGATATAATGTAAGGGAAATACATATGTTTCCTGTAAAGGTGTTTTCCTATTTGGAACCAAAAGATCAACTGAAATTTCTACAGCTATTTCAGTTTGATTGTTTCGGTAGAGGGTAGCCAGAGTTCATTAGGAGCGAAAATATATTTTGTTTATTATGAAGTAGTAAGACAAAACTAGAGTGACCGATATTGTACGGAAAGTCAGTCAACAATGAGCTGGTTCTGTCTCCAAACGGATCGATGGTCGCTGATGCCGAAGTGTGCTAGAGCGCAGACCGGGATTGGGGAAATGTAATGTAGGGCGCCCTGCAACACGATGAATCGACGATTGGAAGAAAGTGACAGGTAGTGGATGGATGTGGATTGTCTAACACTAGGATAGTCGGCATTTCTTTGAAGATACTTTTGTTCAGTAGTGGACGGCGATCGGTTGATTTAAATGAAATCATAAGAAACAAAGCCTTGGAAGAGATTTTCTGTTATTTTATTCTATAACTTTGTTTATTATTTATATTATTATAATGTTTTACTTTCTTTAAACTGTAAAATATAGTATTACGCTTGATTCGACAAATTGGTATATGGATCAAGCTACCAATTGCTACCAATTGTTACCAATTGCTACCAAATACTAAAAAATATTTAAAGAATCTTCATACCCTTAATTCAGGATACTCAAGCCTGTTTATAGTTTTAAAGATTTTTAAATTGACATCTTATTACAATAGTGTACTGAAAAAAATGTACTGAATTGCACCTATTGTGGTCGTGAGTAAACTCACTCAGATATACGAGTATTATTACTATTCAACTTCGGACATTCATAGTTACAGATTTATATAAATTTTAATAGAATTATACAGTTTTTTATCAAAATTTGATAACTATTAAGTGAAGTGACGTTGTAGACAAAACATTATAATTGAATGAGACAATAAAACTGTACATTATGTGTTATTAAATTCCGTTTATTTGAGCAGGTGGTAAGAATTATAATGAGATAATTTTTCATCACTGTCTCTATATTCTCTATGTTATTATTGATGGTGGTTCTTTGTGTATGTTTCTTGTATGTTTGTAAAGTCTTACGCGACACAAGATACTCCTGTTGCGGGCATTGACTTAAAAAAATCCCAATTGTAAACAGTTATGGTTTTTACGTCAAGGATTTTAAGGTTCCGTAACTCACGTATGACGTAATAAACGGAAACAGGCTCACTGAAACTGCCTCTGTAGAAATACTGTCTGTGGTTTAGCTTTTGACACTGACACGTAATAATATTTTGACCACATTAGCCGTGTTCTCTTGACAATTTGTTGATAAATAGCGATGTGAGATGTAATGTAAAACTGACACTGAAATGACAGTCTCTTTGTCTATATTATGTGTTCAGCGACCGAACAAAACCAACATTAATGTTGGTTCTATAACTGTTGATTCTGAGCCCTGATAAGAAAATCCATGATAAAATTACGTTTCTACTATGCTCTATCGCACTTTTCACAACCAATTTTAAGTAGTACTACGTTAGATAGAAATAGTTTTTTAATACTTGTTATATATGTAAGTATTGATAGGCCTCTCCTTAGCAAGGAGGTTTTGGCCTATTATACCACGCTGGCCAGACGGGTTGGAAAAGGGTTATGTAAGGCCTATGTCCAGCGGTGGACTGTAAAGGCTGTTGTTGATGATGATGATGATGATGATGTATTGATATATTTATATTACTAATATAATTTTATTATTAAGTTTGATGTGCGTTATACAGGTTATAATAATATTTCAAAAATTTGACACACAGCGCCATCTAGTCCCAAATTAAACAGAGCTTATACTACTAGACGACTAATGTATGTGTATATTTTTTTTTAAATACAATTTTATAGAAAACGCCCAAACTTCGAAATAAATATTTGGTTCGTATTCGGAACCACTATTGATGCAGTCAAATATGGGACAGATTCAATCGTTTGTCTACTACGGCCTCGCAGAAAACCGGAGTTAAAAATTCTCTCGTTGCTTGTCGTCGTATGAGTAAGGTAATCGGAGCGTAAATCCACCCTGCCCCCGATTCCGGGGGAGTGGTTCATTGCTAGGAAAGTAAAAAAATGAATATTGGGATTGGGCACGTGCTTCAAATACTGCACAGTATATGAATACAAAACATCTATATATTTCTTTATTCAGCTTACGGGCCAAAATGTTAATAGCTATATAGGAGTATATTCCTATATTTTATAAATATTATAACCTAAAACAATTTTAGTGGATTTTCAGTTAAGTTGGAAGAAATATCGACACGACATCAAATTATATTTAGTTTAGAAATTCGATAAGTGTGTTGACAGTGCAGCTTCTTGTCTTGACCGAGACTACAGCTTACAAACTGACAATTAGCTTACATATTTTTAAATATGTCTCACTTTATAGTGACTTTGTAATTACATTTCTTTAGTACACTACACGATGGAGTGGTTTAAGCGGTCGCCACGCCGCTACCTACTGCGCTGAGCGTAATGGGTTCAAACCCCGCATGGGACAACACTTTGTGTGATCCAAAAAATATTGTTTTGAGTCTAGGTGTTCTTTGTGTCCGTTTCTTGTATGTTTGTAAAGTTTCACGACACAAGATTTACACCTAACGCGGGCGTTGTCTTTTTTTAAAAAAAAAGCAAAAGACAAAAACAAAGAAGCAGATGAAAAAGGTCTTATAATCATTGATAGATAGTGTCAATATTTTCATCAACAATCCATTGTTGATAGGCCTCTATTTAGGAAGGATATTTTGGCCTATAATACCACGTTGGTTAGGTTTCAAGTTTTCTTTCTCTTTGCGACTACAATGCTGTCTGCAAGCAGCATAGACTTTTTTAGTCGACATACATTTTTAATTTGTTTATAATAAAAACATTCAGCCTAACCACAGCTAATAGGATAAACCACACAATATTCAAAGCTAAATTAACACTCTCAGAGCCATACCATACGACACACTGAATAATCAAGTGTATAAAATACGTATTTAACCACATATTAGATAATTAAATACAACTGGCAGTATCAAGTCTACGTATACGTTGGTAGGTATCTATTTTCTTCATAACAGTCATTAAAAAGGGATCTACATTCATAACACGAACGAAACTGCAGTGTGCAACGAAATATAAAAACTTAAAAAAATGCCTCCAGAATAAGTAATTGATTTTATGATGATTTGCAAGGGAATAATTAAATTGCTTTCTATAGATAAAATTAGTAGTTTATGATCAATTTAATCCATTTTTTTCTTTCCGGTAGCCAATATACTATTCTTTCCGTCCAGAACCTCTACTTTGCCTATTACTTCAGCGATACTATGTCATGGGGAATAAGAGCTGTCGTTTAGAATGAGCAATCGTGGGCATAGACCCCACCCTGCACATTATCGACATGACCTCATTCAGTACGGTAGCCGTTAAATTGTGCACTTCTACGTTTAGAATTTACTTAAAAATAACTTACAAATGCATGTACTGCAAACTTAACATGTACCACTTAATGTACACTAAACATGACTTGAAATATTTTAAATCTGAATCATTACAGCGTGATCAAAGAGGTTACGTACTTGTACGATTATAACGCTACAATTTCAGTGTTGTAAATAAGTGCACCGTCTAATATAATAGATATGCAGCAATCAAAAATTCAGTTCTTAACTGCTTTTTTTTAAAGGAAAACTGTTGCACTTAATAATTTCTGTGTGTAATTAAACTCCCGGAATCAGATCTGTGTCGCTAGGGATTTTATAAACATACAAAACATACACAAAAACACCCAGACTCAGAACAATAATTTGTGGATCACTGAATCGAACCCACAACACTCAGCGCAGTGAAAAACGGCTCGATGACCGCTTAAACCACTACGACATCCGAGCAGTCGTTGTCATTGTTTCTTGACAAGAATTGCATAATATTTATCATCTCTTAATGTACAAATATGATGAATTGGGGACTCAATATCTTGATTAGATATTTTTGTACTTAAAACGGATGTCAGAGATGACTCCCTCACACGTCTGTGATAGCTGGCTAGTTCACTCTAGATTAAGAAACTCCAATTATACAATACATCGGGTCTTAAACTCATTGGGCATTCTAGAAATACATACGTGAGTAAAACCATACATTATCGCTATATTTACTTACTTGCTCTAACGCTTACAATATGATCTTCGCATTAAGCTAAGGCAATAACAATCAGTAAATAACTTAATTACATGCTGGCAAATTAGTTCAAGTTGTAATCGGTTCACCTTCATTGTAAAAGTGAGCCCATTATATGCAAAGTAAAGCCCCGCCTCTAAATAATGGTATTACCATTACCACTCTCGTTTTTATCTCTATGGAATATTTTCATTGAACTTATAAGACAAATTATATGAGTTTTTTTTTATATTAAGTACCAAAGTGACTACTCTGCCTCATGGAAAGCATGAATAAACTCCAAGAGTTGTGGTTGCCATACTCATTGTATATGTAGACAATGCAGTATGGTGACCCACACTATGGTGGCCTAGTGAGATGCTTTTTCACGCCCCGCTTAGAGACGTAAAAGGCATGACAGTCATCGTGGCAGTGTAAGGTTTACAGAGTTTCTACGATAACTGTCACCCCTGTATCAATGGGCCTCCGGTTTCGCACTCACCAACGAAACACGATATCACGGATGTTGTCACTTTAAGTTGGTCTTCTGTGGGAGGGTAGTACTGCCTCGGTCGAGCCAGCCCTTCGTGCTGAAATCAGCGTGGCTCTACTACCTAATGAAGAAGTATTCAAGAAACATTATTGTCAAATAATTACGTATTATTGATAGAATTTTTCCTTTAGATAGTATGATGATTGTAATTAATACTGAAACTCTAAATATAGTCAAAGGAAAAGACGTATCACCTGCCCTTTTAGAATCACATTGTCAGTCTAAACATGGTGAGGAACAGTTATCTCACTACCAAAATGATAATGAAAGTACTCAATACTGAACATATTTATTGTGTTCCACGATGTTTGTTTAGGTGGTAACTTACAAATATGGCATCAGATTATTGCGGACTCTAACAATAATAGATGAGAGAGAAGGCAACATTTAAAAATAACAAGAGTAACAAAATAAGAGAATCTTTCCTCAAGGGTTGGTAACGCACTCGTGACTCCTGAGTTGCTAGACGACTCGACTGCTCATTTGCTCGCCCTACTTACTGTACTATTTGCCGCGGATATTATTAACAAATGTATGACTTGAATGTAGATTTGGGATTAGTCACAGTATTATTCATTGTCATGACTTTTGTAAGATATCGTTGAAGTCACTCCCGTACTGATAATGTCAGATAAACTTCAGCCTGTTCTGAAGTACACAGAATAGTCGGTAGCGTATTATCTATTCCGAAAAATATATTTTGGTGACACATAAAAATATTGGTCATCCTAAATGATATGTGTTTCCTTTTATATATATAAATATATATATATATATCATTATGTATTACAAAATACAAATTATTAATTATATTAATATTATATTATATTAATTATTTATTCGCAAATTAAAAATCAACACCACTAGCTCTGATGTTACACCTGCTACACACATCTCTGCATTACCCAAAGGTCGACTGGAAGAAAATGCCTACGGCATTAAGTCCGCTTTATGCATTGTAACTTATTTGCAGAAAGTATAAATAAATAAATAAATAAATAAATGACACTACTAACACTGACTGTACAATTTACGCATACTAATATGGGAGTGCAATGGGAGAGGCATTATAGACAGCAATTTTGAAGCACGATACCTACTATCACACTTAGTTGACTCAACATGCCGATTTCATAACTTTTTCACACATTTTTACTTTTATCACATTAACATGCCTTTCGTCATCTTTTTGAAAAATCGAATCTTACGATAGTACGTCTATTTTAGTACACTTTTGTTTGAATGTAAAATTTCATCAAAGATGGTTTTGATATGTCATAGGACGAAACTGGTCAGGTTAATTTTAATTAAATAAAAATATAACTGAGTTTTAATTTATAGGATATATCAGTTTATTTCCTAAAGCCGTAAAGAAATATTACTCGTAAAGAAAATTATTCAGAAACGATTGGGCAGATAAAAAGAAATAGAGGTTTGTGCATGTAGATTAAGTTGGTTTTTTTAGACAGAATTGTCATAATATTTTTAATATTTATGGGATTTATTTATCTTTTATGGATCTCCGACAAGGAATACACCTTACACGCTAATTCTATAACAAATAAAATAAAATTGAAATTTAATATCAAGTGCTGCCTCAATTAGGGAGACCACAACATGCTCATTACAAAAATAATTAAAATAAACAGTGGCCACAAATGGCTTGTGTAGATAAGGAGAAAAAGAAAATTAATAAAGTAAAATAATGAAATTATTTGCGCAAAACATAGTAAACCAGTGGCAGTCACACACATATATTTACGTACACACAGAAATACATACAAACACTAATGCATACACACAAATTCATATTACGTACACAAATATACATATACACACAACCACACATACAAGCATACACACCCTTTTCTTTATTAGAAAATTAAACAGTGTACAATGTCAGACTTAAAAAAATGTCTATGGCACCCGAAGGAGCTGAAATGGTGTCGTATTCCTGAGCCATCTTAGTAATTGTTGCCTGCTTTTCTAGATTTGTTTGGTCCCGTGCAACTGTAAATAGAGGGCGAGAGTATCGTGAGATTCTAGTTGGCACACTTATAATGATTTTACTGAGATGATCTGGGCAGTCTAATGTGATTATGAAACAGCTTGTATAGGAATACTAGGTCAGAGGTTGTACGATGGGACTTCAGAGATATAATTCTGAAATTTGTTACTTTATCTTCGTAACTTTATGTCGAATTAGTGTCTATTGGATCTGTTCAATTTTCAACATCAGGTTCCACACCATACTGCAATATTCTAAATAACTTTGCACGTATCTATTGTATAAAATTATGATTGTGGATGGTTTTTTAAATTCCTTCGAGGTCTGCAGTACGAAGGATGAATATATTTTTTATAAAATTAAAATAATTTCATGGTTCTGTAAATATATACAAGGTTTTTCATTTGAGTTTAAGTTGGTCTTAACGAATAATGTTAAATTGTAAAATAAATATTAATGACTTCGTTTTTGAATATACATTTTATAGGCAAGTTGCATATTACGTTACGTTAGTACGATAACGTTGGTATAATACGACTAAATATGTTTTCAACGAAAATAATTGTCGATTGGCTACAATAAATATATATCATGTCAACCGCCTTTTATAGTCTACTGCTGGATATAGGTGTCTCCTTAGCAAGAAGGGTTTGGCCTAATACGAGTATACTACGCTGGCAAGACGGGTTGGAATAGGATTTTTCAAGTCTGGATGTCGTAATAGCAGCTGTTCCCGGATTCTCACTATCTCAGGCGCACACAGAGTGGCACACCGTGTGGTTTTAGTCGGTCCGATTTGGACACACCACCCCGCCGTAAAGCCCGGTGGGAGGGCTCGAGGGGGTTTCCACACGTTAAAAAAAATGAGCCCGTTTCAAGTTTTCCTTCTCTTTGTGTGATAATAACATTAATATTTTGTTATTGCTTGCTTGGAATTATTATTAAGGTAACTAAGTGAGATACTAGGTATCGTGCTACAAAATCGTAATCTATTTATCAACCAATTTTACTTGTTTGGGTATGACAGTAGTAAAGCCTAAATTAATAAATATTGACGTACTTACTGTCAATAAAAACAATTAGAAGTGATTTTTATGACTAAACTTGTAGCGACGGTCAAATTTCGACCTTTGAACGGCCTCTACTTTAAGTAAAGAGATCTTTTTAAAAGTATCGCGATCGCTATTTTTATTCTTTATGTGTTATTTTACTTATATGTGTATTTAATGTAACTGTAACGTAATATGTGTACTCTATATCCGTTTCATAAATACCTGTAAAGTCCCCCACGACACTGACAACTGCCACATCCTACTAATATTAGAAAAGTACGAAATACGAAAGTTTATATGGATCTTTGTTACTTTTTCACAAAAACTACTGGACGGATTTGGATGAAACTTTACAGTAATATAGGGTTTATATCGGAATGACATATAGGCTACAATTTGTAATGATTTTATGTAATTTTGGCCGTGATATAACGATACATGTCAATTAAGTCGGAAAAAAAAACTGGCCTCTGAGAGCTATCTTGGGGTACGCTGCCTAAACCATTGAAGTTACAAATGTGATGTACCGTTAGATTGTTTTTATGTTAAAAAAATATATTTATTTAAAATGTTACGAAACTTAATGTGGACCAAAGTCCACGCGAGTTTAGTTTATTTAGTATTCCACGAATAAATTTTCCTAGTGTGACAGTCGCAAGTTAAAAAAAAATGCATAATTTTCTTTTTAAACCGTGACTTTAACAATGAGTAAACGGTATTCAATACATATAAAATTATGAGAAGGTAAGCACGTCCGAGCCATTTGTGCTATAATGAGTCTTGTGATGATGTTTAAACTTGTGACAATGTTAACCACTTCAACATTATGTTTGAAAAAAATTTTTCCTTCAAAGCTATTTAAGGTGGATTCGAATTCTGACCGTATACTCGTATAGAGAAGTTAACTTGGAGTGGAGTGAATAAAATATACTTTTAATTAAGAGAGATAATTAAGTAATACTAATAATCAAAAAGGTTTTAGTACTGTGGACTTCATACATACTCTAAGGCAAATAATCGAGAAAAGCGAAGAATATAACTGGTTTCTCTGTCTTGCGTCTGTGGAATTCGAAAAAGCCTTTAATAACGTTGAGACCTGCTCCTGGACCTGATGATGGCCGTTGGACTCGAAGCGTGCAAGAGTGGAGACCGCGACTGGGCGAACGTGGTGTAGGGCGCCCTGCTGCACGATGGACGACTGGTAGCGGATGAAAGCGAATTGCCCAAGACCGTGATGATTGGCGCTCCTTGGAGGAGATTTTCGTTCAGCAGCGAACGGTGATAGGTTGATTTAAATGAAGTAATAATCCGGTAGCACGTTCTTAGCCGGGCGGCACGGGACCTGCTGTTGTGGTGAACCTAGGGGGAGGCCTGTGTCCAGTAGTGGACGTATTTTGGCTGAGATGATGATGATGATGATGATGACTATTGTATATTATAGCTATATTTAATTTATGTCTAAAAAAGTTTTAATTTGATAAATATTCTAAAAAATGACAGTTATTGAGCTCAGAGCAAATGCACAGAGGAAAAAGTTGGACCTGGCTTATTACCTAGTACGAAACTATAGCCTAAATTTAGGTATCCTTTACACATTTAGGTTTTAATTAAATTTAGTTTAATTTTACTAAAATTGTATAAACTTCTGATTTTCCTTTTCATAATTTATAAATATTCAATATCACTCACATAATTGTGACAAATGTACCTCAAACTCTAAAATCCATTAGACTGCCTAAACTGCAGAGCGTGCCAAATAAATATACACTTACGAGGCAGTACACTCAAAAATCATAACACTCCTTCAGGCAGGTAAATACTACGAAATCAAGGCATAACCAACGTATTGCAAAAGTATCCATGTTTCATATAATCTGTAACAACATTGGTCTACGTCTAATTATATTTGTTTATGATAACAATACCATCGGTTATTATGAATCATGTGTGAGCCTTCCAAAATGAAGTAATTTGCTTATCTGATGTTGTATCATGTAGCATTCGTTTCACTAAACTACACTCAAGTTGTGACTTTGTACATATCAAAGTTTAGATTAAACTATATTACATATAATAATAAAATTTATTGTGTTAAATAATATGCTGACAAAAATTTGATCTTAAGAATAGTTGATCTTCTTTTAAGCTTACTTTTACTTTTTATATCGGAAAACTTTACTCCGAAAGGGTATTAGAATTGGTGAAGTTAACTCTATATTATTTTAGTAGTAAGTAATTATACCTAAAATGTGTATGTGAGTGCGTTTTTGAGTATGTGCGTGTATGTGTATGAATATAATTTTATATTGTAATAAATTATTCGATTCGAAATTAATTGCATGCGACATGATGGCAATAGAAAATATATGCTGAAATAAAAGGGTTTCATCATAAATATTTTAGGGTCGTATAGATAGTGATTAGATATAGATTTTAGTTGATAAAGGGTATGAATGAATAAAATTCTGGGTATTTCTACCAACCAAAGTGATGTCATATTCAAATGAAAAACCCAAAACCTACCCATTGATGCAAGGGTGACAGTTATCGCGGTAAGTGTGTGAGTATTACAATGCTATGACTGTCATGTCTTTTACGTCCCCAATCGGGGCGTGAAAAAGCATCTCACGAGGGCCCGTGTGTCACCATATTGCATTGTCGCATTCGTAATGAGTATGGTGAACACAACTCTTGGATTCTATTTCTTCTTTCCATCAGGCAGTGTAGAGTCACTTTGGCAGGCTCTTAAAATGAAAAAAAAAAGAGTACCTAAACAAGGTGTTCAATTATCTGAGGAAAAAAAATTGTGTCAAGTATAATGTGTTTGTCGCATAAAATATATTTAACGTTTCTAAAAATTGACGCCTTCGTTCTTTTTGTACTGTATAGCGTACGCGACTGCTGTACTACAGGTCTCGGGTTCGAGTCTCGGATAGGACCGAATGTTTGTATGATCTGCAAATATTTGTTTCGGAGTTTGGGTGTTTTATATGAATAATATTTACGTATCTACCAAAAAAAAGGCATATGTGTATTTGTTGTCTAGTACCCATAATATAAGGTCTGCTCAGTTTGGGGCAAGATGGCGTTAGTTGTTATTGAACGTTTTTAATCATGATATCACGATATTTAGAGCTATTAATTCTCAAATTACAATAATATTACTTTGACAGTAATTTAGAGGACGTCTTTATAAGAAAAACAAAATTATAATGCATTCAATGGGAGTAGAGTTCATACATTTTTTCACAGCATTTTACATATGTATGTCATACAATATGCGTAAAAGTACTCACTTCTAGTGTGATATATCAGAAAAAAATTAATCTAAAATAGCTAACATTGTTTTATTTTTATATGTGACGAAACGATGTGTGATTTTAGTCAGTTCAAGTCTCAATATGGCAAATGGATAGTCAAAAGTCACTGTATGCTATTGCTAGAAGTCCACTGTAATTCCACTCACATTGACTATCCCTTTTTTTACCCTAACCGTTAGTCACTTAAAGGGGAATTAACTAAACTAAGACTTGAATTGACTAAAGGATCATTAGTCATAAAGTTTTAAAAAAAGGTAATCATAGACAGATTATAATTATATTAGTTTTATTGATCATTATTTGAGTACTGCTATTGATTATATCATTTAGCTGTTAATCCTTTGTTGAGTTATATATTTATTAATATAATGATACCGCACTTTTCCTCGTATAACCTAATTTCGTAACAATACATGCTTTGTATAAAAGTTTAATGTAACCTAATTAACGGCTCTCTATTATATTCTATTTAATTTATAATCTCAATTGTTATAAAGTTCTAGTGTGTCTGATCTTAACATCATACAAAGACTTTGAGTGGCTAGTGATCTTGGCTGTTCTGCCCCCTTAGCCAAGATGCAAGTGTTTCATGTCGATACTCTTTCTACAATCGTTGACACCTCTATTTTTCTGTACGCCTGTTTTAACCACGTGTCTTTTCGTTGAGAGATTTCATGACCATACTTTCGTTAGTTTTCTAATAAGGTTTACGTTTGTAGAATGTCAACCTAGCTAGAGAGCAGGTTACGAATTGGATTCGAGTCTCACCCGAGACAAATATTACGTGATGAGTATAATCATTTGATCTGTGTTTAAGTGTAGTTTATATGTAGATGCGTATTTAATCTAGCTATCGTAGGTAAGACTCGGACTAGTACAGGATCAGACGGCTGAGTGTAAGTTGTATCAAGTAAAGTACACAAAAGTGACCTTTTGAGTACGTCTTCTTTTGCCTACGTCAAATTAAAAAAATAACAATGTAATAGTTCTTCATTTGTGTCCTGTGTCGCGGTGGACTTTACGAACACCCAAACTTCGAACAATAATTTGTGGATCATCAACAGCCTTTTACAATCCACTGCTGGACATAGGCTTCTCTTTAGCAAGGAGGTTTTGGCCTACTATACCACGCTGGCCAGACGGGTTGGAATAGCGTTTGTTCCAAGTTTTCCTTCTCTTTGTAATGATGTTGTCTTGTGTACTTTGTTCCCTTAGTCGCCTTTTACAACACCCACGGAATGAATAGGGGTGGTAACACTATGTATTCTTAATCCGTCACAACACGGACGTTTTTGGATCACACGAAGTGTTTTACCATGTGGGGTTTGAACCGACAACACTAAGCGCCGTAGAAAGTGGCGTGGCAGCCGCTTAAATCTATTGACTATTGGATTAAAGTTATTGACCAAAGTGATACTTTATTTAAAATTAGATGCGGTTATGATTGTTAGGCATAATATAGATATTATCCTCATATACTTCCAATGTATTGTTAACAATAAAACACTTAATACACTTAGTTTGGGTGTTAGTGCTTGATACACTCGACTGCACGATTGGCCTAGTGGTTTAAGCAGTCGCCACGCCGTCTCCACATCGCTGAGTGTTGTGGGTTCAAATCCTACATAGGACAACACTTTGTGTAATCCACAAATTATTGTTCTGAGTCTGGGTGTTCTTTGCGACCGTTTCTTGTATGTTTGTAGTCCCCCGTGACACAGCATTTATTCATAAGGCGGGCGTTGTCTTTTTATTAATAGAAAAAAAAGATATATTTGAGAACAGATCTATATTCCTAAAATAAGTTAACATGCAAATATAATGTCATTGACTACCATTGACTACATAACATGTAACCTCTGATCACCGACCTCGTAATATTTCTGCACCACTTGAAGGTTGACTGGAAGAGAATGCCCTGGACATAAAGTCCGCCGATGTACAGATTTAGTGCATAAAGTTATGAATAAACAATATTTTTACACAATCAATGTTGTTTACTTAATTTTTATATCATGCTCGGCTCGTCTGAATATAGCTCTTGAAATAATTGTATTTTGACCATGGGTTCCGGGGACCGTCTGTCGATGTACGTCATAAAAACTTCGATTTCATTGGTAAAGATCTAGTATAATTCTATTGTGGCGACTTCCACATTACAGTACAAACAAGAAATATACAACAGTGCCATCTAGCGAAGATACATCGAACTACGAATTATGACCGAAACGTATGAATGTAATGAACTACGAAGCAACTGCTAATCCTGTATCGCGAAATAGAGATTCACGTGGCAATTATCATATATAAAACATCCCAACAACAACCATAGGGCCGTGGCCAGCCAGGCATGATCACCTCGCTTGGTCGGAGGATTCTCCCTTTGTGTCGGAGGGACATGGCACGCCTCCTATATTTATATTTGTAATAACATGTGTAGATGTAAATGGGGTGCACGCCTTAAAAGAATTCTGGGGACGTCCGAGGATAATATAATGTGTTTATGTAGATGCACCCCTCCTGAAAATAATTCTGGGGCGCCCATGTCTTGGACTAAGCATGGTTAATACTTGTTTTATTTGTTTTTGGTAAGTGATCACTCTGTACGTGATATACACCTGCAATCCAAGACACACGTAGCGTGTCGATATTTGAGTTTTTTTTTCTATTTTAAGAGCCTGCCAAACACTACTCTGCATGATGGAAAGCATGAATAGAATCCAAGAGCTGTGGCCACCACACTCACTGCAAATGCAGACAATGCAGCGTGGTCACCCACACTATGGCGGCCTTGTGAGATGCTTTTTCACACCCCGCTTGGGGACGTAAAAGGCATGACAGTCATCGTGACAATGTAAGGCCTAGTTACCACGATAACTATCACCCCTGCTTCAATGGGCCTCCGGTCTCACACTCACCAACGAAACACGACAACACGGATGCCGGCGCCTTAGGTTGGTCTTCTGTGGGAGGGTGGCACTGCTCCATGCTTTCCATCAGGCAGAGTAGAGTCACTTTGGCAGGCTCTTAATAAAAAGAATAAAAAATATAGATTCGCCTTTTCAACTTCATGAATGAAAACGGTAGAGTATATTATATTGTTGCTTTAAAATCACATACCAACAATCATATTAAAGATTACATTATCTGTATATTTTTTTGGGAAATCCTGATTGTTGCTTTTCACTCAGAATAATAAACATCTTTATTAAAAAACACTTTGTATAAATATTCATTCTCAGATTGCCGACTGCAGTGACTATACGACTTCCGGGCTTATTTAGTTTGGTGTTTTTGTAGCCACGTATTTACATAGTAACTTTATATATACATATGTATGTAGTAATTTTTATTTGCTGTGCGCTGATGGATTAAGGATACAAAGTATCACTACCCTTATTCATCTCATGAGTGTCATAAAATGTGGGGAGTTTCCTCAGTGCAGTACAACAGCACTGCGGAAACCCCCTCGGGCCGTCTTCCTACCGGGATTTACGGCGGGGTGATGTGTCGGTATCGGACCGATTAAAACCACATGGTGTGCCACTCTGCGCCTGAGATAAGAGGGATCACAGAAAACAAACCCTATGCCAGCTTGTCTGGCCAGCGTGGTATGGTAAGCTCAAACCTTCTTTCTAAGGAGTGTACTAAGAAAGGCCTTTGATGTGATGATGTGAATATCTACATAATATCTACATATGTAGTAAAGAACAGTACTATATGTACATGTGTATAAGGTTTATTTTTCATTATCAAGTTTCGTATTTTCTATTTGCACTTACAACATTATATTTTCACATTAAAAGGTAGAAAACTAGAGGATTATTCATCTCTAGGTAGTAGAGCCACGCTGATTTCAGCACGCGCGGGTCGGCTCGACTGGGGCAGAACTACCCTCTCACAGAAGACCAACCTAAAGCGCCAGCATTCGTGTTGTCGTGTTTCGTTGGTGAGTGTGAGACCGGAGGCTCATTAATGCAGGGTTGACAGTTATCGTGGAAACTGTGTAAGCCTTACACTGTCACAATGACTGTCATGCTTTTTATGTTCACAAGAGGGGTGTGAGAAAGCATCTCACAAGGCCGCCATAGTGTGGGTCACCATACTGCGTTGTCAGCATTTGTGATGAGTATGGTGACCACAACTCTTGGATTCTATTCATGCTTTCCATCAGGCAGAGTAGAGTCACTTTAGCAGGCT
This sequence comes from Hypercompe scribonia, assembly GCA_949316085.1. NCBI lineage: Eukaryota > Metazoa > Arthropoda > Insecta > Lepidoptera > Erebidae > Hypercompe > Hypercompe scribonia. The sequence goes on along the minus strand of OX438972.1, from coordinate 2,431,409 downwards.
CTTAAGATAGAAAAAAAAAAGCAAAAGTTCGTCCGTCTAAATAAATAAATTTTACATGAAGTTAAAATTAAAAACACTTTTACCACACTGATAAATGTTTTTCATAATCATACAATGTGCCATTGTAGACCAAAACCTTCTTTCAATTGAAAGGCTTATGTCCAGCAGTGGGCTGTTAAAAGTTATTAATATGTTACAATGCTACCTTCCTCCCATGTCATGTGAGTTGGAAGTTTGGGCTTCCGATAATCTCATTTACTGGGTGAACCCGCTCGAAACGTCAGGCAATTCAAAGATATGTGATACCTATTACACGATTGCGTTATTTACCGTATATTTACATAGGCAATAACATTGTCAATATAAATTTAACGCGGAATGTATCCTTATGATAAAATATCATAAATATTTATGTTTCCCCATAAAGTACTTATATATGTGCAGTAGAGCGAGCACACACAGGGAGGCAGAGAGACTTTGCCTCCCTGTGTGTGCTCTACCGTCTCTACAATGGGTTGTGTTCTGAAGAATTGTTTGATATGATGCCCACAGCCACATTCTACCATCGCACCGCTCGCCATCGTCAGGGAGCTCATCCACATACATTGGAATCTAAATGGTCGCGCCCAGTGCGGTTTCAGAGAAATTTTCTCCCGCGAACAATCCCGTTATGGAATGATCTCCCTGCCACGGTTTTCCCTGGGAACTACAGCATGGGGTTCCTTCAAGAAGGGGGTAAATAGGTTTTTGAAGGGTCGGCAACGTGCACGTGATGCCGCTGGTGTCGCAGGCGTCCATAGGCTGCGGTAGCCGCTTACCATCAGGCGGGCCGTATGCTTGTTTGCCACCGTCGTGGTATAAAAAAAAAAAAAAAGTATACCGCATCGTCGGTAAGGCTGTAACAGTGACAGTTTACGAAACAGGCTATTTATAAAAATACAAATTTAATTATTCATTTTACAAAATAAAATAGGGAAATAAACTAAAAGAATTAACAATTGAATTTATGTGACAAAAGTTTATCAATATATACATAAAAATTGATAAATATTAGATTACTTGACTTTGTGTCCATATTTGTAAAGTCCCCCGCGACTCTTTCTACAAAAAGAAAAACAAAGTTATTTTGCAACAATGCATCCTATTACAAAGACAATTAACATTTTTCCCATTTGTTAAAATATAGAAGTTACTACTATAGAGTAATATTGTTGTAAACTAATGAGGTAGGGTAATATTTAGTTGAACTCTTAACAGTTGACTCTATCAGAAATATCTTGGTGCCCGATACTTGTAATAGGAATATTAAAGAAGTCTATTGAGAGATCTAACGAATGAGATTAGCCATATAACACAAGTCCAAACGACTAAATATCACTAAGTTTTCTTACTTCTCACTAAGTTGACTTAATTCACAAAAACCGACGATAATTTTCATTTATTGTCACTTTTGATAAGGTTTCTGGGTAAGGTCGTCATACATCAGTAATAGTGTCGTAAAAAACCTGTCTAAAACAGGTAGTATTTACCACCATTGAAATTCAATTATTATTTTCAGTCAATTATGTCGTTAAAGATTATATTATCTGTATATTTTTATGGAAACCTCGGTTGGTACTTCTCGCTCAGAATGATAAACATCGTAATTATAAAAACATTTTGTATAAATATCCATTCTCAAATATCCGTCTGCAGCGGCTATGCGACTTCCGGGCTCATTAAGTACGATGTTTTTGTAACCAGATATTTACATAGTAACTTACATTTGTATGTAGTAATATCTACTTTCCGTGTGGTGATGGATTAAGAATGCAAAGTGTTACCATCCCTATTCATCTTACGGTTGGCGTAAGACTAAGGCTAGGAGGCGACGTCCGCGTGTGCCGTACGTCGCCTAAAATAGAGAGTTTACCCAGATGGTGCCCGTGGTAGCAGGCAGGCGCTAGGAGGGATCTGGATGTCGTAATAGCAGCTGTTCCCGGATCCCTCCTATGTCAGGCGCAGAGTGGCACACCGTGTGGTTTTAGTCGGTCCGATTCCGACACACCACCCCACCGTAAATCCCGGTGGGGTGACGGCCCGAGAGGGTTTCCACACGTTAAAAAAAGAAGACTAAGGCTATAAAATTTTGCAGGAAAACAGTACGGTTATAAAATAGCTGTCCAAAAGCAGGTACTTATCATTATCTAAAAATAAATTTAAATATTTCGGATATTTGACACAAAACATCAACTAGTTTCATCGTCATCTTGTGCTATGATAACTAGACCGACTGATAGAATACTTATATACTTTTTTTTGTAAATACATACATATTATACATAGAAAACACCCAAACTTCGAAACAAATATTTGCAGATCATACAAACATTGGACCTGAAGCACAGCAGTCGCGTTCACTACCGCTGCGCCACCGAGGCAGTTAAAGTCAATTATTATTATTGATCAATTACGTATTGAATTTCTACCGGTTCAATTCGCTTTCATAATAACTGTAACTATCTAGTGCTATTTAATTAAAGCCTTAGGGCAGTAAGTATAGTAGTCAAACTTCTTATTACCGATTTATCTTTTCGAAATTTAATTATTGTGTGTGAAGTCGTAAACTATGATTTCAAAATGGTAGCAGATTTTAATTTGACACAGTACAGAACTTTATTAAGATTAACTTTTAATTCATTGTAATGCTTTTAAAAAATTAACTCTTCACTAAAACACGCAACCTGAATTAATTTGTCACCCATTACTGTTTTATAATTATGCTAAAAACTTTTGAGTGAATTTGTCCACTCTCTTAATGAACTTTTACACCGTCAAGGAGCTATGTTTCAGCATATATCAACAGCTAATCGCTAAGACCTCTTGCATGTGTGTTACCTCATATCACTTACACATGCAAAAACTACAACAGAATAAACTGTGCCTGTGTTGCCAATAGACACACACACATACACACGTGTACACTCGCATACATACAAATCCACACCAACAACACACACATACACGTACCCACGACAGGGAATCCTATTATTCTAGTGTGAGGCCCAGTGTACACAGAATTGTAAATTTTGCATTAAGGAAACAATGAATTATCATTATTGGTTAGGATACCACCGCCTCACAGATAACCGAGTGAGGTTACCGGGCTAATAACCCTCCTCTTGCTTCTAGACGGGAGGGGGGGGGAGTGGATTAAGGATTAAATCGCACTTGTATCTCTGAGTTACAGGTATTGGGTGACGGTAGGACGTCGGGATACACATTAAATAATAATTTATCATTATAACGTGAATATATTCGTTGTACTACTATATAGCTTCATCATCATCAACAGCCTTTTCCAGTCCACTGCTGGACATAGGCCTCTTCTTAGCAAAGAGGTTTTGGGCTATTATACCACGCTGGCCAGACGGATTGGAATAGGCGGTTCCTGGATCCCTCCTATCTCAGGCGCAGAGTGGTACACCGTGTGGTTTTAGTCGGTCTGATTCCGACACACCACCCCGCCGTAAACCCCAGTGGGGTGACGGCCCGAAGGATATTCTGTGATAATCTTTTGATCTCAAGTTTGTCTTGATTTGGTCCATACGAATACAACGATAAAAGTTTTTTTTATGTTTAAATAGTTTTTTTTTACTTGAAAACTTCTTTAGGCGCGTTAGCACTTATTGGATAAATAGAAATCATAGAACTCACGTCATCGTCACCGAACGCACCGAACGTCTATCAGCAAAACACAGCAGTTATGAATGGCGCTCTCTGCATAGGCGGTCGGCTGAGGCGCATGTATGTGATATGGGACCTAACAGTCTCGAAAGGATCCTAAGCTTTGTAGATGAGTGTGTAGCTATTGTTGAGGAAGCTATTGTTGAGCATACTTGATGCGAAAATAATACAGTTTCAAGTTTGTTCGCCTAAAGAAGTTTTCAATTCAATTTATTTATTGTTTTTGTATTTAGCACTTTTGTATTAATTATTTGTGCGTAAGCTATTTTACATGAAGAATATTTTATTTAAAGCCAAAATTTATAAAACCAATTACGGGTGGAACTTGTGAGAATGATTTTGATTTTGTACGGACTACAGTGTATTTCAAGAGATATTTAAAGCGTGGTTAACAAATTAATAGAATTCTACAATGTGATGATTCGCCAGCATCGTTCTACTTCGATCGAAATGTGGTCATGCGTTAAAAACGTTTTTATGATTAAGTGCACTTTCTGATCTTAAACATCGCTTGACTAGAAAAATGTCTCCACGAAGTTCGTATATACATACAACAAGGAACATTCTAGAATTATGCTTGATATACTCGTAGTGTTGATTAAGCTGCTGACGGACTGACACCGTCTTTCTTTTGTGACTCATTACTCTTATCTAGCTGGCTGTTTGATCTATATTTATTTAGATAACACCTTTGTTTTCTTTGAGAACGGAAGTTACATTTCCTCTGGCAACAACATAATGTATAGAGGTACTATAATATTATTGACTGGTTTCTGTATAAAAAAAATATATCTAGTAAATCACATATCGACTTAATTTTTTTTTTAATTTCGTTTTCAATAATGTAAATTTATTGGAAAACTAACAATGAGAAAAATTGGTTGGGGATTTGATTAGGTTGCTACGACCAATCTGCCTGTTATGGTTTATACTCGTAATTTTTACCCATTCGACAGATGTGTTGTAGGACTGGGCAAATCACTCACATGTCCTTGAACTCGATGAAGACGAGATTAAACGAATCTCCTTCATTGTAAGTCAGCATTTGTTTACTACCGGCAAGACTCTTGTGTCAATGGAAGCTAAGTCAATTGGCTAACTCATTAAGTACCAACTATCGTCTATGGTTTTGGTGGCATTACATTTTTTCTACGACCCAAGAAGGGTAATGTATGAGGGGCGATGGGTATAAGTCTTACACTCGTTACAATTAATACGCGAAATTCCATTGAGATTGGTTGAAAATTTTAGATATAACAGAGAAATAAAAGATACAATATCAAGAGGGTTGGTCTATAATTTCGGTATTTATTTTTATTAAAAAGATACTGAAGCGTTCTAATACGATAAAGTCACAGGGGTCACAAGCATAGGAAAAATGTGATGGGTCATCGGTTGGTATGGTTACTGCCGCCAATGGACCCCTTCGACTCAAGAGTCATAAGTTAAAAAAATATACGTTACCTTCCTTTGAATTCTATTCCAACCGGCAATAAGAGCAAAGGGTTTTGGGTTCCGATAATTTTACTCACTCCATGAAAGAGGATGTGGTATCATTTCGCTCTAGCCGATTAATTTATGCCAAAGTATGACTCTTGACTGCACAGTTGGCCTAGTGGTTTAAACGGTCGCCACGCCGCTCTCTACTGCGCTAAGTGTTGTGGGTTCAAATCTCATAAGGGACAGCACTTTGTGTTATCCATAAAGTGTTGTTCTGAGTCTGGGTGTTCTTTGTGTCCGTTTCTTGTGTGTTTGTAAAGTCCTTCGCGACACAGGATTTATTCCTAGTGCGGACGTTGCCAAAAAAAAAAAAAAAAAAACTCTTCTGCAGTAAAAAATGTGTATGTTAAAGAAACCGTACTGTGGGTACGATCAGAGTATTTTTTCTGGTATAGCTATAGACCTGCATTGGGTAGATAACCTATTAACCGTCCCTGGTTTTATGAACAATTTGTAACTACATCTGTTTTGTGTTGTGTAGCTAATTAGTGTCATTGGGATGCACGCGAGGGAAACAATGGCAGGACGTATGAAATTGGTTTATAATTAGCTTGAATCTAAACTTGTGACGTCAAACAGAAGCTAATTGCTTTGATATAAATGGGTCGTTTTTCTTCATACTTATAGGAGCACTTTTGGTACATACAAGTACAGCGACGTTAGAACAATAGCTTAGAACAGAGAAACTATTTGGGAAAAACAAATGAAGTCTATGGGTAAGAAGACCCGGTTTAAACACACAATTAATAGCTATAATGCATTCTTCACACATCGCGCTATGCTTGCATTACAATTTTATGCCAATAAATATGCATATTTTTTACACTACATACTAATCTACTGTTTTCAGTTCAGTAAAATGATGTATTTTCAAAGATTTGTATATTTTTATGATGTTAGATTAGTTTCACGTAGCGTAAAGCGATGTGCCGCGTACTGCGAAATCCTGGACAAAGGAATGTGTAAAACTGTGCGGTTTTAATAGCTATTAAATATGTCCCATGAAAGGTTTAACTCTGATATTATGCCATTATTTCAAACGTTTAAAAAATTGAAAAAACGTATTGAAAAATTTATTCAGTTCAGAATAAATCAAAGGCAATCCATTGGACTTAATTTTCCTACTGGTAAGAGGTCACACTCGCGGATTACAAATACTATGTAAAATTTTCAGGTCGAACCTCTTCCTAAGAATAAACTTATCTGAGGAGAGTGCAATGCATTTTTTTTACTTAACAGAGGTCGCTAAAGCACTGCTTCATTACATAGCAAAATAATAATAATAACTCCACACAAAACGTGGCCGTCTGATGAAAAACTAGGCAGAACCTGTGCTATTTTAACCAGGCTGCTGATAAACATACTTATTTCTAAAGACATACATATTATAGATATATTACTCTTAAACGCAGAACAAATCATAGTGCTTATCCCAGAATTTTTATACTAGATGGGAATCGAACCCATGACTTCCGGCTGAGCAATCAAGGTCACTAACCTCTAGAATCAACAAGCTCGTAAAAATAATTTTGGCTTTTATCTTTTACAACCGACTAGCCTGACGCTAACCTTACTTGGATATGTACCTAATCCATCTTTGTGATGTATAAACACAAAATTCTGTTTACTACTAGCGATTTCTGATATACTTATAGATTATACATATACTAACAAAACAAAATGTATACCGATAAACGATAAAAGTTTATTATTCACATCAATCTTTTCAGTCACTTTACACGTTGATGTGTTATTGGATTGTTGAGTAGCTTTCAGGAAAAACTGAAAGCATGAATAGAATTCAAGAGTTGTGGTCATCATATTCATTGCAAATGCAGACAATGCAGTATGGTGACCCACACTATGGCGGCCTAGTGAGATGCTTTTTCACACCCCGCTTGGGGACGTAAAATCCATGACAGTCATCGTGACAGTGTAAGGCTTACACAGTTACCACGATAACTGTCACCCCTGCATCAATGAGCCTCCGGTCTCACACTCACCAACGAAACGACAACACGGATGCTGGCGCTTTAGGTTGGTCTTCTGTCGGTGGGTAGTACTGCCCCGGTCAAGCAGGCCCGCTCGTGCTGAAGTCAGCGTGGCTCTACTACCTAGATTATACGAAAGAACCTCTGTAATTTCGATCTAGCCACAACACTCAGTAGACATAGCTTACTAAGTAATAACTTGACAATTACGGAACTTCTGATTATCGGAAAGTCATGTTTTGGCATCAAGGGTCGACTCGACCTGAGTGATATCACGGCAGTACAGGTAAATTGTTCAGAAAAGTGATCCTTATTCTGAGGTTGTGGGTTCGATTTCCATTACTAATTCAAAAATGGACAGACTGGAGTGTCTCTCACAAGGAACTAGATCTGTAAATTGATGTTGACTACTAAGCCGGTCGTTCTAGTTTCGACTTTCATCTATAACTACTAATCCAGAAATGGCTGGACTGGAGTATGTCTCACAAGAACCTGTATGCGAAATCATCTTAAATGCTAAACCTGGGGTCGTGGGTTCGATTTTAATCTACAATCATAAATCCACAAATAGGCTGACTGAAGTGTCCATTATAAGAAACTGGATCCGACAAGTGATCTTGTCTACAATCATAAATTCACAAATGGGTCTCACAAGAAACTAGATCTGAAAAGTGGTCTTGACTTCATCTACAACCACAAATCCACAAATGGGTGGACTGGAGTGTCCCTCACAAGAAACTGGATCTGAAAAGTGGTCTTGACTACCAAGCCCAAGGTCGTGGGTTCGTTTACCATCTAGGACAAATAATTATGTGACGAACAAGATAGTTTGTTTCGTGTCTGGGTGTATTTTATTTTATATATGTATTCAGTAGTGTGTAAAAACTTTTATCAGAAGTCTGGTTACCATTGTACAGGCTCTGCTTAATTTGGGAACAAATAGACGTGTGAGGTTATTATTATTATTATTATTTTTTCTAGATTAAGAGCCTGCCAAAGTGACTTTACTCTGCCTGATGGAAAGCATGAATAGAATCCAAGAGTTGTGATCACCATACTCATTGCAAATGAAGGTAATGCAGTATGGTGACCCAGACTATGGTGGCCCTGTGAGATGCTTTTTCACACCCCGCTTGGGGACGTAAAAGGCATGACAGTCATCGTGACAGTGTAAGGCTTACACAGTTACCACGATAACTGTCACCCCTGCATCAATGGGCCGCCGGTCTCACACTCACCAACGAAATACGACAACACGGATGCTGCTGTTTTAGGTTGGTCTTCTGTGGGAGGGTAGTACTGCGCCGTTCGAGCCGGCCCGCTCGTGCTGAAATCAGCGAGGCTCTACTAACTACTTACTTACCTACCTACCTATTATTGTTATCACAAAAAAGCCAAATAAAACTTAAAATATTTAATACAGTGACTTATTATAATTATCCGCTAAATAATTGACTGATCGTGAAGCAAGTCCACCACAGTCACACACTCTATGAACCAGTGTATTCAATTTTTTAATCTATATTTGTTCATGCAGAATCTCACGCGAGTACAGGCACTTCAATTTTTCCATTAGAACTGTACCGGTGGACCATTAAACGCTAATTACAATGTAAATGACGTACGCAATTGTGAGTATTTCACAGGGAAGTGATTTTTCCGTGAGAAACTCTTTTATTAGACGCGTCGTTTTGTGTGTGTGATCGTTTGGTGCTAAATTATGGCTTCCTGTTTTAATAAGTGAAAGGTGTCGTGTACGAATAACATTTATGAGTGCATTCTTTTGAATAGTTGTAGTTCGTAGTTTAATATTGCCGCTAATGCGTTCATATAGCTCTTCCCGACTGCCGAGGTAGGCCGCCGCGGGGTTTAGTGGGTAGACCGGTTTTCCGGAAGTCCCACACTCGCCCTTCGTCCCTCCGGAGGGTATGGCGCGAAAAGCATTCCCCGCGTTAAAAAAAAAATACGGTGGTAGTTTAATATAATTTTGCTTTCCATTCACGTATTTTTCAAGAACACTGTTATTTTTGTACCTCTGAAATACTCATAATATAAAAAAAGATGTGAAAATTGCGTGCGGAAAAGGATATGCTAGAAATTAAAGAATAGGTCATTATCAAAGAATGAATCGTAGTTTATTATAAGGACCTGCAATATATCATTTCTCTATAAAATTATTGTAACATATCTATCAAACGCTAGAGATTGGATTTCGAGTTATATTAGTTTTCGAATGTGCTAACATTGCCATAAAATATTAAGTGGGTTATATCATTTGCTGTCATGATAGCTGACAGGTTCAATAGATCAGCAAATAGACGTAAGATAAGGATTTTGTAAATTGGAACGTGTATAAAAATTGAAACTAGAGTTGTGTGTAATAGAGCTTAATTCCACGTTCCTTTTTTCTCTTAGTCAAACATTTGGGTACACTAGAATCAGTGTGAGAAAATCATGGGAGTATGTTATCATCTCAGCCTATTTGTCGTAAAACCAAGATGCAAACAGAAATAGCGGTGACCTGGTACGGTGTGATGATGCCAATATTTTAATTAAAACCGTCACGTGGATCAACACGAACACTTTAATGAGTTTATTTTAAAAATAACCGACTGAAATTTTCTTGTTATGTCTTTATTATAGTTTTCTGTAACAACATTAAAATATTTTCAATGATTTTTTTTAGTAAGAAGTACATATATTGTTAATAACTCTAGTTGACGCTTGAATGAATGAAATCAAACCCAATAATCCGTTTTTGCATTGTTTTTCTGAACTTATTTATGTCAGTCAGCTTTCCTAGTCACTCTTCTCCACAGATATCATTTCTGGGTCGTCATCGTGTCGGTATATCTACCATCTAAATCTTTCTTTACAATAGAAATGCACTTGTGTATATGTGTTCCATCCTCGGTTTCTCACGTTCGGGTCCTATCATCACTCCATCTGACTTGTGGGTGACAGAATGAAAACTTTACACAAATCCCATATAAACCCGTCTGTCCCCGTGGTATAGTAGGCCAAAACCCCTTTTCTGAGAAGAGTCTTACGTCCAAGAAGTGGGCCATCAAAGGCTCAGGATTAAGATGTTTATTTTACAAAACTAAATCAGATTCACAGAATTCGATTTATACAAGTATAACGATAAAAGCAATCAAAGAGATGTAAGGAAGTCGTTTTCATTACACACAGTAAATGAGTACTTCTTTTTATGGTACATTAAAGATTCATTGTTATTATCAGGTCCATATGTTACGAGAATACGCGTTGAGTTCGTGTTTTTATTTATATAGATAGAAACTTGAAATTTATATCCAGAGATAAACTCAATACAAAGGATTCGCTTACAATAATATCTTTGTATGTTGTATACACAAAAAGGTTGGTTTTAAGCTGTATGTAGAATGCCTCGTTGGTTTAGCGGTTAGCGTATACGACTGTCGATCGAGAGGTCTTGAGTTCGATTCCTGGGTCAGGCAAGAATAGTGTTATTGAGTTTTTCTGGTTATATAAATACTTAATAGCAGTCTAAAGTTTGAATACTGGGGTCTTAAGCTCCTTGGTTTGGAGAGCACGTAAAGCTCTTCCCTGGTTTTGCGGATAGCCTTGCTATCGAATTGTCAGAGTGAGGGAACAGAGAGTGCACCTGCCTTTATCTACTTTGTACATCAATTGACATTTGTTTCATGGATAAAAAAAACTCTTATTGCTGTACCTTCGACACGAATTGAAAGTTCTCATTAATATCATAAAGTAAAATTTTAATAACCACTAGTCTATGAAAAAAATTAAATGAAAACTAATGTAAGTGCCTTGAGAGCAACTTTACCACAAAGAGCCACGTTGTCATTGTATAATAATAAATACACGAATAGCGTATTAAATAGCGATAAGGAAGATTATCTCATACCAATAGTACTGTTACGGTGACTTCCACAAATTTCAGTGAAACGTCAAACAAAAACATATTTCAATGCCATCTATCAAAGACACATCGAACTACCGAGTAACTGCTAATTCTGTATCGCGGTATTTATGGTTCTCATACCGATTACCAACATATACTAGAATCTTACCAACATCATCTGTTGGACCGCAGCCCACTAGGCATAATCACATTGTCTTAGCGAAGAGTCACCTACCCCTTATGTTGGAGGGACACGACACCCGTTCTTTCACACTATATTAAAAATGATTAATTATAATATTGAAGGATTTGTATATAACAAATAGGAATTAGAAATTTGAAATAACTTAAAGTTTGTGAGGATTGTCCAAGACCGTGGTGATTGGCGCTCGTTGGGGGAGGTCTTTGTTCAGCAGTGGACGGGCAATAGGCTGAAGAAGAAGAAAGCAACAACATCAACCTATTACAGTCCACTGCTGGACATAGATCAATTTTTTTACTAGTATGTATGAGTAGATAATTTGTAAACAAAACGAGTAAGAATAACAAAAGCTACCTAAATAGGTTTTACTTTTTGACTTGTCATAAAATCAATTTTTTAAAATACTCTGCTCTTTTTGTTAGTAGCGTGATGGTAGATAACCTTTCTGAACCACAACCACAACAACAACCTCAACGGGGCTCTCTAAACCTGAAATTATTTTCAAATAGAACCAGTTATTCCTGAGGTTACCGCGTTCAACCAAAAAAACAGACTCTTCAGTTTTCAACTCTCATTAAAAATATCGTTGATATACATATCACAAGTTGATTTAATAGCATGATTTGAAATGCTTACCATTCCATTCGCATGTGTATACAAGATGAAGTTTGAATTTCCATGAAAATGTATGTATTACACTTTATTATTAGTAAACCTCTTGTGTTTAACATGTTCTGTGTCACTATGTCATTTTATTGACCCCACAACGTCTGTGTACGTACACCATACGTCAGAGAGGTGCCATTAACGTGTTTACTTGTCGAACGATAGCTTGCGCCCAACGGGTACCACCCATCGATATAACTTGTTTTGTTTTGATTACTTTCCCCTAAATAAGCAGTATAAGAAATAATTTATGATTCTTTTGCCTGCTGTTTACTACTTAAAGAAACGATTTGTTTGATGTGATGAAAATAATTTTAATCATTTAGTACCAGAAATATAATAAACTAATTATGGGAAAAATGACAATTCCGCCATATGCACTTGAATTTACAATTTGGTGAATTAAAAATTTTTAACTGCCATATATTTGGCGTTAGTTATATTATTAAAATATATACAGTGGACCTTCGGTAATCCAGCCCCTGTCTAATCCGGACCCCCCCCGTAATCCAACATCAATCAAACAATTTTCGCTAATGTAGATCGTGCATGATTGAACAGGTTACAACTTGTGCTCGACGCGTAGGTATTGCTTACTTTGAATTTGACTACGTGTGATAGCGGTGCAGCTTCGCGTTTATTCATTGTGCATTACGTATACATACCTAGTAATGTCGTCAAACCCAGAAGACAACATTTTGAATTTTATCATTTGTCTGTAATTTGTCAGATTACTAGGTACTCTTTTGTAAAAAAATCCGGGCTATAGGGGGTCTTAGGCAGTACTCTATAATCCGACAAATTCGTTAGTCCGACACTGCCCTGCAAAACGTTTGTCGAATTATCGGGGGTCCACTGTAATAACAGTGTCTTTTGCGTGGGTCCTCGCTTATACAACAAACTTCCATCAGCAACAACGAACATAGTTGAAATAGATCATTTTAAAAAGAAATTGCGTCATTTGTTAATTGAGAAGTGCTATTACTCAATTCAGGACTTTTTAGAAGATACGACTAATTTTGTTGTACAATAACTTTAATGGTACTGACGCTGTGCTGTAATGTATAAAATATTGTACTGTATGTATAAGGACTGATTTACTGTTTCATTATCTAGCTATTGTTTTTTGCTTTTTGTTTCTTTTGGGCTTATTTTGACATTTCTTGTTTTATATTTACTCGTTTCCTTCATTACTGTTATTTTTAAATATTGTATGCCCAAATGGTAGGACATAGCTGACCTTAATATTTTGTAACCACCTTATATACCTATGATTTACAATAAAATATTCTGATTTTTGACATTTGAAAATCTAATGACAACTCAAAAAGCCAAAAGCCACCAAACTTTATCGGTTTAACTACAGAACGTGCTAAAGAAACATCACATCAGCGAATAATCATGTTCAACAGATAATATTTCTTGTGGATAGGAATCAAAGATTCATTTAGCTTAGTAGTCAGACCACTAACCTCAAGACTAACAATCCGTCTTCCCTTTACAGTATCAGTAATAATATAATATGACCTTATTTAACTGCCTACTGAGATAAAAAGAAATACTAGGAAACATTTTGTATCATTTATCTAATTTCTTTGTAATGCGAATCCTAAAAAGGTTATAACATACTCTTAGATGTCAATATTGTTTAAATAAACATCAGATAATCGAGTTTATCTCACTACCTAAGATATTATTTTTCTTTGTAACAGTGATAGGACGAACTAAAAATGGAATATTTTCCATACAACATATACTCGTAGTTTATCTGCGACGTTCTTTTGTTTTACAACTACCGCACTAGAAATGTACCGGTGTCAGACTTTACAAACAACGAACACAAAGGCCACCCAGAGTTTTCTTTTTTTTTTAACGTGTGGAAACCCCCTCGGGCCGTCACCCCACCGGGGTTTACGGCGGGGTGGTGTGTCGGAATCGGATCGACTAAAACCACATGGTGTGCCACTCTGCGCCTGAGATAGGAGAGATCCGGGAACCACTGCTAGAATAACAATTCGTAGATCACGTGGTTGAAAGCGGCGAGGTGACGGTTTTAATCAATACGCGAACTGTGCAGTCAGTGATAAAGATAAATCAGGAAACGGATTACTTGATGGTAAGTAACTAGCACCACCCATAAGCGCATCCAACTGATCATAATTCTTACTCACTCGGTGAAGAGCAATGATGTTTAGCCCCGGTCTCCGGTCGATTCGAAGTATGTTTCTGTCACGGTGCCTTTTCCATCTTAAATAATTTTAAAGAGGTTTGGTAGAGATTTCTGTATCCAAAGTCATCACTCAGTGTTCGCCTGGTGTTGCCTGGCTTTGTTAAATACTTTTGTTTTTATGAGGGTAATAACTAATTTCTTTGGAAAAAAAGATGTCCTTGAACGTAGCCAATTGTGATATAATATTATTAATATTCTCGTTCATCTTGTGACTGATGTCAAGTTCGTATTGTTCAAAGATTGTACATACTTTTACTCACCTCTGTAACTATCCAAACTGTGATAAAACGACTGAATCTTCGCTCACATACACTTTGTAGAATTTCCATTGTCAAATGTTCTGAGAAATTGTAGTTACTTTAGTGACGTCATTGATATCAGAGCAAAACAAATCCTTATTTCATTATTGCTTAGAGTTCTCAGTTAGTCATATTTAAAAGAACACAGCCGTCATGTCTAATATGCATACTATCATATCAGTTGAAATTAATATTTTAGAAAGCTATGTATATACTCCTTTCAGAAGTCGAGTGTTGTAATACTAAATCAAGTTCTTCTTCTAGAACATAAGACATCGTTACCTTCTATCGGGGATATCTGCCGTTCAATGTATCCTATAGTGAAGGAAATCTCTTAACTCCTAAATAAATTTAATTTTCAATATTTGATACTATATTATAAAGAATGATAAGAGGCCATAGTTGCTACTATATTTTGTTGATTCTTAAAAAAACAGTTACTGGCTGTGTCATTTCAATCCAAGAGACAAACATGTCTGAGTCACGTCACGTCAGACAACACTTACGTCATAAAGACAAAGCACAGTCTGTGTTATAATTTTACAAAGTAAATAACAGTGGTATTTCTCTAAGATATATGATTCGGAAATCAATATTAAAGAAAAATGGTGTCTAACTAGGTTACTTCTCGACGTCTTTTTTTATTCTTTATTAAGAGCCTGCTAAAGTGACTCTACTCTGCCTGATGGAAAGCATGAATAGAATCCAAGAGTTGTGGTCACCATACTTATTGCAAATGCAGACAATGCAGTATGGTGACCCACACTATGGCGGCCTAGTGAGATGCTTTTTCACACCCCGCTTGGGGACGTAAAAGGCATGATAGTCATCGTGGCAGTGTAAGGCTTACACAGTTACCACGATAACTGTCACCCCTGCATCAATGGGCTTCCGATCTCACACTCACCAACTAAACACAACAACACGGATGCTGGTGCTTTAGGTTGGTCTTCTGTAGGAGGGTAGTACTGCCCCGGTCGAGCGAGCCTGCTTGTGCTGAAATCAGCGTGGCATAATCGTAGTTTAAATGCTTCCGTAGACAATTTTGCCAAATTATTTTATGAGAATGTTGTGATCTGCCGTATACTGATGTTATATTTAACAAACTTAACAAATAAACTTAACTCGTTCAGTTCACAAAAGGAAAAGGAAACTTAACAAAAAGTTTAAACTTTACTTTATAGATTTATCTTTTGGAAATTAATGAATTAGACCTAGACTTCTACCAATGTTATTAAATACATAAATACAAGAAAATGACATGTCCAAAATTGTGATAATGATGATGGTGGCGTTTTCCTAGCTGATTTCGGCGCTTGCGCAGTCTTAACAGAGACCAGCCATCTACGCAAGAGATATTATAAGGCACCAGTGTGTGCGCAAATACAGGTGCACCCTCTGTTCCCTCATTCACACAATCCGATGTGACGGCTATCCGACGTAACCGAGGAGAAATCAATTGCAAAATCGACCACTCTACGTGCTCTCCGAGTCACAGGGTTGAGACCCTAACTTCCAATCTTCGGACTGTTATTAAGCATTTCTATAATTAATAACACTTTATGACCCGATCCGGGTTCGAACCCGAGACCTCTTAATTAGCAGTTGCATACGCTTAATTGTAGCCTAACGACCGAGATTGTTAGATGCCGTTAAATGGTACTGAATAAAAACAAACATTTACATGTTTTCTACCAACACTCCATAAATATATTTTTGAAAAGAAAAATGTATGATAATTCATACATTAATATGTAACCCTTGCATCAAATCCTAAGTTTTGGAACTATTGAACAGTGTGACTGTACTATGAAGCGTATATTGTTAATGATTGACATTTTTTGTACGTATTTTTTTATTTGTTTAAGAAAAAATATCTAGAATTCAACCGTGTATAGAAGATAATAAATATTATGTACTTTTTGCGTCATCATACACGTGTTGTAGCAATAATCCATCTTCCAGATAAGACAAACATACAGAAAATGGCCGACAATTAATGCTATTGAAGGGTCAATAGTAATTACAAATAGTTTTTTAGCTACAGCATTCTTACAGTCATTAATTATAGGTATAATATGATTTATCCTTGCCCAAATAAGTTGACAAAAATTAATCACCACCGCACAAGGCCACTTTGGCATTTAACAAAAATGTTAAGGCAAAAGCTAGTTAATGAGACGTCGAGATTAAAACGACTGGAAGTTATTGACATTTTTGTAAAATATTTCATTCCAATTAGTAAAATTATAATACAACATAGTAGAACCACGTTGATGTCAGCAAAGCAAAATTTCGTTCGGGGCAGTACTACCCTCACATAGAAGACCAACCTAAAGCGAAAGCATCCGTGCTGTCGTGTTTCGTTAGTGAGTGCGAGACTGGCCCATTGAAACAGGGATGACAATCATCGTGGTAGGTGTGTAAGCCTTACACTGCCACGATGACTGTCATGTCTTTTACGTCTCCAATCGGTTCGTTAAAAAGCATCTCAGTAGGCTGCCATAGTGTGTGTCAGCATACTTTATTGTCTGTAGGCGTAATGAGTATGGTGGCTAAAACTCTTGGATTCTGTTCATGCTTTCCATCAGGCAGAGTAGAGTCATTTAGGCAGGTTATTAAAATACAAAAAAATGATATACACTGGCAGACAGCGGTGCGTTAAAGACAGATATTTTGCGAAATATAATTTGGTTAAACTCTTATTATAAGGGTAATCAAAATCAAATGGTTTGGTAGTTAAAGATGGAGAAACTCTGGATTTATCTAGATTACCTATGTCCAGCAGAAGACTGTTCAGGGCTGTTTACGAACGGATTAAGATGTGTAAGCAATAATCCCTACTAATATTATAAATGCGAATGTAAGTTTGTTTGTTACGGTTTCACACGAAAACTACTCAACCGGGCATCATGAAAAAGAAATTAAAATGATCTGTTACGAAACTTAATGTGGCAAACCAAATTCCACGCGAGCGAAGCCGCGGGCAAAAGTTACTAATTTATAACTCGAACTAACTTCTAATAATATATTACGGTTTTATGCTGAAATCGGTTTCTAGTGGACAGATAACCCAACAAATATTGTATACAAAGTTATGGGAGTTGTGACATATCCTCGAAGACATTGTTGCGTAGTTAAATGAACTGAAAGGAATAAATAATAATACCAAATATATTCTAATGCCAAATATAATTCTTATCTTCAGTACATTATAAATGTTATCAACTTTGAATTTTAATATAATAATAATATATTACCATATTCAAACGGCATCATCTAATCCCAAACTAAGCAGAACTTGTACTACGAGTATTAGGCAACTAATAAATACATATATGCTTGTTTTGAAAATACGAGTATTCTAAACCCCGGAATAAATATTTACAGATCATACAAACACTCAAGCACAGCAGTCGTATACGCTACCACTTCGTCACTGAGGTAGTTAATATGGCGGCAATATTTCGTTAAAACAGTATTTCAATCCGAAATAACTTTTGCTGGTAATAAAAAATGGAATGAAATACAATGAAAAACATAATTGTATACCACTTAAAGCGTATTTTACACATCAAAGAAAGACTTTACTGATCCTGCATCGCACAATGAACTTTCTCGCGTCAGTGTAATAAGTAATTTCTCAGTTTAAAGCTTTGTGCTGTGCCCTGTCAGGTAAGATTACCTCATTTGGTCAGAGAATCCTCTTTTACACCCGTTTTTACTAATGTTAAATTACTTAGAACTCGGAGTTTACGTTTGAGATATAATGCTCATCGTGTTTTCTGTCACGTATTTTAACTCCTCATCGTTTTTTTTTTAAACCATTTACAAAAATAATAATAATAGTAACCAGACTGCTGATAAACGTACTTATATATTCATAAATAAATAGCTGCTGTGGTTGAGGTCTCGGGTTCGATGCCCGGGTCGGACCAAATGTTTGTATGACCTGCGAATAATTGTTTCGAAGTTTGGATGTTTTCTAGGTAAAATATGTATGTATTTGCAAAAAAAAGATTATAAGTATTCTATCAGTCAGTCTAGTTATCATAGTACAAGCTCTGCTTAATTTGAAACTAGATGACGTTGTGTGTAACATGGGCGAAATATTTATAAAAAAATACGTATTGCAGGTAAATTATACCCAGACACAACATCGTATTCATCACACAAACATTCGTCCTGTGTGGGAAACGAACCCTCAAACTGTGGCTTAGCAAACAGCATCACTGACTACTAGGTCAACAGGCCTATTAATTATGTTTTTATTTTTAAAATATTTGAAGAATAGCTCTTGTTTTTGTTAGTTTTATAATAAAAAAAGGCCCTTGACATACATTTGAGGTACTTGAGCAAAACATTATTCTTGACCTCTAATGTATTTTTTGTCAGTGTCTAATGGACCAGATTACGAGGCTCGGCGAATGTTTCCGCGGATTAATTGTTCTGAATCACGCCAGTGAAATGTTGTCTACTGGCTAAGGCTATTATAGAGTCTATATGCTCAGCCAGTTTGCCATTTTGAATAAATGTAATAGCGTCGGTTATCCTGTAAACGGTAGTAATAACTTAGCCGTAATGTTGCATGTTGACAATTACGTGTTGACATGCAAAATTGCAGCTTATCAGTTTTATTTGGTTAAAAATTATTATTGTCTATGAGAACGTTCTAGAATGAAGTACAAATAACGAGTAAATATGTATGCAGTTAATTCCGTAAGAGTGTTATAAAGATATAATTAGATTCGTCAAATGAGGTTCTAATAAGGCATTCTATGAGTTTTTAATAATAGGTTTTTACTCATGACAGCAAACCCATACCAAATGATGCTGTTCCCAAGGTTTTTACTTTATTTTTATTTTAATAACCTGCCAAAGTGACTCTACTCTGCCTGATGGAAATCATGAATAGAATCCAAAAGTTGTGGTCACCATACTTATTGCAAATGGAGACAATGCAGTATGGTGACCAACACTATGGCGGTCTAGTGAGATGCTTTTTCACACCCCGCTTGGAGACGTAAAAGGCATGACAGTCATCGTGACGTGTAAGGCTTATACAGTTACCACGATAACTGTCACCCCTGCATCAATGAGCCTCCGGTCTCACACTCACCAACGAAACACGACAGCACGAATGCTAGCGCTTTAGGTTGGTCTTCTGTAGGAGGGTAGTACTGCCCCAGTCGAGCCGGCCTCTCATGCTGAAATCAGCGTGGCTCTACTACCTACCATAGAAATATCTAAGTTGATATCATTTTATAGTCATGTGTATTTCAATTGTTGAATGATATCATTGATGTCGTGAGTGATAAAGCGTGTATCTTCGACTATACAGGTTAAATATTTCATATTAATTTCAATGAGCACGAAAAGACGTCGGCCTGGTGGTTGATTTCTATTTCGTGTTGCATAGCCGTCCCATCAGATTGTTAGAGTGAGGGAACAAAGAGTGCACCTGTGTTTGTGTACTATAATATCCCCTACGTCATTGGTTGGTCTCCGTTGAGATTTTTTGCCGTAGCCGAGATCGGTTAGCTAGGAGGGATCTGGATGTCGTAATAACAGCTGTTCCTGGATCCCTCCTATGTCAGGCACAGAGTGGAACATCGTGTGGTTTTAGTCGGTCCCATTACGACACACCACCCCGCCGTAAACCCCGGTGGGGTGACGGCCCGAGGAGGTTTCCACACGTTAAAAAAAAAAAGCGGAGATCGGTTAAGAGTGGATCATTATTATTTTCAACGTACTTATTGGGTTCGAGATTTTTTGTACACTTGCTTGTAATATTTGGACATTTTGTTGATTTTTCTTAAGATTCACTCAGATATAAATTAAGATCTCAAAAGTTAAGGCCCCAATCAACTCGATCTTGACATATCATGTCAACTCCGAAAGGTTAAGTGCTCACATTAATGACAGTTTATTATGTTTTCAGACAATTGCAGTGCAACTACGAGATGTTCAACCTTATCGCCTTGAAAACAGAGTTTTAAATGGGGGTATAAGATGTGTGTCCATGGAGGATTGATCCACATTTACGCTCAGGTTACTTAAACACGATGAAGGTAATGTATTTTTTTTCCTTAATCTATATTTAATACGTTTAGAAATTTGTACTTTTTGTTTAAATAGCTTTAGTATCAACCTGTAGTCTGTACCAGCTAGTATAGACATAAAAAGAGGAATAAACTTTGGTCGTGACTAGTGACTCGATTGATTTTATTACTGTCTCGGTGGTGCAGTGGTAACCTATGTGACTGCTGTGCAGTCACGGATTCTATTCTCAGGTCGGATAGAGTGTTTGTATGATCTGCAAATATTTGCTTCGAAGTTTGAGTATTTTCTTTGTTTAATATGTATGTATTTATAAAAAAAATTGGTAGTATTTTTAAAATTAAGTTTTTTTAGTTAACGAGGTAAATTTTTTGAATAAATCCTGTTGTTAAATGATAATGAAACACCAAACAGTACCTCTTATGAGATTCTAACCTACACAGATCTGTAGAGAATCAAAAATTCAAATCAAATACTAATATAGTTATGAAGCATCTTCATTTAAAATATTTCATAGAGGTATAATTAGGTATATCACTAAGACTAGTAATGTAATGCTGTCTAGGTAATAGAATCACGCTGATTTCAGCGCGAGCGGGCCGGCTCGACCGGGGCCACTACTACCCTCCCACAGAAGACCAACCTAAAGCGCCAGCATCCGTGTTGTCGTGTTTCGTTGGTGAGTGTGAGACCGGAGACCCATTGATGCAGGGGTGACAGCTATTGTGGTAACTGTAAGCCTTACACTGTCACGATGACTGTTATGCTTTTTACGTCCCCAAGCGGGGTGTGAAAAAGCATCTCACTAGGCCAGGTGTGAGTCACCATACTCCATTGTCTGCATTTGCAATGAGTATGGTGACCACAACTCTTGGATTCTATTCATGCTTTCCATCAGGCAGAGTAGAGTCACTTTAGCAGGCTCTTAATATAGAAATAAAAAATCAAATAGCTTCATCTTTCGGCGATATTTAGTATCAATAATGAAAAAACAAAAAGGTCTTACAAGGATCTGTTACGACTCAAAACGGTCAAAAGAAAACATCTGAACCTCATCAAGCATGTTCGAGAAAAAGGTTCCTGTGAGTTTTTATAGATGGCGCTAGATACGTCGCGTAAAGTATTTTTAAGCTTTAACAGTCGATTATCCAGTGTTAAGTCTCTGTTCCAGAGGGCGAAAAGATTATTTGGAAATATCTTTTTTTTTACTTTGTTTGGCGCTTTATTCTTTTCCAAGATTTAATGAAATACGAGCAAATTTCAACCTTGAGTTTTTCAATAAAAGAACCTCCGTATAAGAGACATACAGATTTTTGTTTAAATCTTAAATAAAAAAACAATTTTGTTCACATTATAAAAGTTCAACACTAGTTAGTTGTAAAAATACATCGAAATTGTAACAAATTGTTATGTTGCTGTAAAATAACGCACAGGCGATGTGTTTAAATTAAAAAAAAAAAATTATCATCGCATATTACAACTATATACATTTATAATACATATAATAATTATATCTTGTATATATATTACATGTATAATATTAGTATAAGTATATATCATAAAATATATTTAGATATATTTGTATATACTCTTCTTTACGTATGACTTGCATTCCCTACTATCTCTTGTTCACTTTAAAAGTTGATTCGAAGTAAACTGAGATTCGATTAAGTACATTTTTGTACATAACATTCCTTTGTTTCGTGTAAATGTATTACAGAGTGTACAACAAAGACTAAATCATCATCAACAGCCTTTTACAGTCCGCTACTGGACATAGGCCTCTTCTTAACAAGGAGGTTTTGGCCTACTATACCACGCTGGCCAGACGGGTTGGAATAAGGTTTGTTTCAAGTTTTCCTTCTCTTTGTAATGATGTTGTCTTGCATACTTTGTTCCCTTAGTCGCCTTTCACGACACCCGCGGGTTGAATAGGGGTGGTAACCCTATGTATTCTTAATCCGTCACCACACGGACAAAAGACTTCAAATTTAATCAAATTTAGTATTTTTTTTAAAGACTAAATGAAATTTTATATCATTTTTTAGTTCAATTTATGTTCGTTTAAATTGTGTAAATCAATTTTGTATAAAATAGGTAGATTTAGATTTTAATAACTCCACGTTATGAGTGCAGACAATATCAGTATTAATGGATTAACGTACTCCCCCGGTTTAAGGCCTCAACTTCTTAACTCCAGGTTGTTTTTAAGCATATCTATAATCAGAAGATATCAGGCAACTTTCCTAAATACATATTTTACATAGAAAACTCCTAAACCCCGGAACAAATATTTGCAGATCATACAAACGTTTGATCTGACTCGGGAATCGAACACGAGAGTTCTTGATCGGCAGTCGCATACGCTAATCACTAGATTATGTGATTGAACATATCTCTATCACAGAAAAATTCACGTTTAGACACCATACCTGATCATAGTCCCACGGAGTATTTCGCGCAAAGCGTACCTTCAAAGCCTCTGTCACGTTTTCCTGGTTTCAGTGCGATTATCTTATCTACAAACCAATATATTTAAAGATAGTCGTAGTATCGAGCACTTAATTAAACTCTATTACCGATATATGGCCAGTGATTTGTTTGATTGCGTGAAATTTCGTTATGTATGATACGGCGGTACGTTGATATAGTGATATGCAGAAAAACGTGATTACAGTTCAAATATCTATAACAGTGCCCATGGATAAAAAACGTTAGCAATTCTAGAAAATACAAAAGATAATTTGACCTTCAAATTTGACCGATAAAACTGTAATTTGCTAAAGAAACAGAGGTTTTCTTTTTAATTTGTAAATAAACCACTAGTTCTAAATACAATTACTTTTTTTCTTTTTTTTTTTAAAAGACAACGCCCGCGCTAGGAATAAATCCTGTGTCGCGGGGGATTTTACAAACATACAAGACGGGCATAAAGAACACACAAACTGAGAACAACAATTTATGGATCACACAAAGTGTTGCCCCATGTGGGATTTGAACCCACAACACTCAGTGCAGTAGTGAGCGGCGTGGTGACCGCTTAAACCACTAGGCCAACCGTGCAGTCAATTACTTATATGTGTGCAGTTGTGTCATCAGCGTCATTCACCACATATTAGTCAAATAATTGTTACAGGCTTTCTTCCTTTGAGAACCTTACAATATACGTAAGCATTATGTTTGATAGTAACACGAATTGTATTTACATTATAAGTTAATATTTAAAGTTAATTTAACTAAAAAACGAATTAAAATAAGTAATTCATACAAAGTGTTGAGGAAGAAAACTGAAGAATTCTTCCCCAATTCTATTATTCACGGTGTAATTTGTGTTGTTCATGAGTGTTAGCTAACTAAGCTAATGTTGAACGCCTGCCCTAATGAGATTTACTAGAAGGTTGTTAAATAACAAAAACACCGTCTGTAATCTGATTTAACTCTGGTTTATTGATCTTATTGTTTTACAAATTTCCATACATTAAATTATACGGTGTTGAACCAAACTATATCGTGATGTAACTCGACGCGCACGCCATCTATCGAGTAGTTAGTAAGGTTCCACACAAATTTATGAACTACCTGACTACAATTGTTTATTGGTCGTAAACAATGAGTAATAACTAAAAATTGATAATAGACAATAAATTATCACTATGAGGGGTCTGTTGGTCTATAAATAAGTGCATTTGACTACTAAAATAGAGGTCGTGAGTTCGATATCCACACGAGACAAATAATTTAGTGATAAGCGTGATTATTTCTTCTGTTTCGGAGTGCTAGATATCTAAAATATGTAAGTATATAACGTTATTTAATGTAGTGTGAGGCTATTATCTTGTTATTATTATATCTTTAGAGTATCATAAAAATTTACATCTATTTACATCTATTCTATTTTAAAATCATTGTTTTCTTGTACTAAAAGTACTTACGCTAGTATTGTATGATGTTACGAATACCGCGAATTGGCCGAATGAATTATATATACAGGAAAAAAAGATTATTGAATATTAATATTCCAGAGCTTTCTAAAACCTAAAATTGCCATAAATTCTGTACAAAGTCTTTATCAACAACTAGTAGTAGAAAATGTATTAGGAAAAAGTAAGAAAAATTTGTCGTACAAGTACAATACCTAACCTTAATCTTTTTTTTTATATGGCAACCTACCAAAGTGACTCTATTCTGCCTGATGGAAAGCATGAATAGAATCCAAGAACGGTGGTCGCCATACTCACTGCGAATGAAGACAGCGCAGTATGGTGCCCCACTATGGCGGCCTAGTGAGATACTTTTTCACGACCCGCTTAAATAACCCGAGATCGTAGTGAGAGGGAAACATGTGCGCTGGTAATGAGTGCCAGGCTTTAACTGATTTGCACAGGAAGGAAGAGCCGAACCGTTTCGTTCTGGAGCGTATGTCTATTCTGAATCGGTGACTTCCAAGGCCAGCACGAGTTATCGTGTAGAGCAGGTATGGGCAACCTTTCACATGTCGCGGGCCAAACTTTAGTGTGCAAATATGTTCGCGGGCCGCGTTTAAAAGTAGTAGGTACATTTTAAAGTAGTGTTGTTGTGTTCATAGTTCGCGACTCGGCTTGGCTCGCTCACTTGATTCCGTGAATGTCTCGGCGAGCCGCATCAAATCATATCGCGGGCCGCATCCGGCCCGCGGGCCTTCGGTTGCCCACCGTTGGTGTAGAGGAACGGAGAGGATGGGATCAATTGGAAGAGTTCGTCAGAACACTCTCCATGAGAAAAGCGATAATAATTATATATTCTAGTAATTATTTGTTCAAAATAAGGTTACAAAATATATTTTTCATGAATCAGACGTTATAGAACTCACTAAAATTGTGGAACACACCTTGCGTCTAATGACTGCATATCAAAGATATTTCGAGTAACTGTCTACTATCACGAAACGCGGTATACATTCCTCTGTAACATGTATTGTGTATTTATTTATGTACTGTGTACTATTAGGTTTATAAAATCTTTATTGTCATAAGAACAATTTACAGTTCGCTTACATGAGATACAATTTCAATATAAATGTCGCTAAGTGTCATCTTGTGAAGAAGTATGCGTTACCCAATGAATAACCATAAGTACATACGAAATAGTGACATCACATTAACTGAAGGGTCCACTGCATGTACATAGGCTTCTCCTTAGAAAGGCAGTTTTGTTTTACTTTATTACGTAACCAGGCGGGTTGGTACAAACTGGTTATTTTGACACCCAGGTACTGGTGGTAACACTTCATATTGTTGTTCCACCACAACATAGACATTACATATACATATTTTTTTATATACGCTGTACTACATCCATAATAGTACCTAAAAGTGTGTACATAGATATGCTTAAAATATATTATTTATTTTGGAAATATAGCCTGTAAAATGAATTCCATTAATAATTTGAAAGGTTATCTTAAAGTCATTACATAAATAGAAATCTACGGACGATTATATCTAGTGTTTAGTTTTAGAGTTTTTTTTTTAATAATATTTCGGACTTCTGACACACAACGCCATCTAGTCTAACTAAGCAGAGGCTGTACTATGGATACTAGACAACATATAATACGAGTATATATATCATAAATTTATTACGTATTCCTTTTTTTTGTAAACACATACATATTATACACAGAAAGCACTCAAACTCCGAAACGAATATTTGCAGATCATACAAACATTTGGACCGATTTGAGACCTCAAAGCCACTGTGCCGCTGAGGTAGCCAAAATATTTACCATGTGGTGACGGATTAAGAATACATAATCGTAGTGTCATCTCCTGTATTTACCTGTAGGTGTCGTAAAAAGCGACTAAGGGAACAAACTAGACAGGATAACGTCACTGCATAGACAAGGAAAACTGGATAAAAATCCTATACTACCCTCTCTGGCCAGTGTGGTGTAATAGGCCAATAAGAAGAGCTCTATTTCCAGCAATGAATTATTAAAGATATTCTTTAGTCATTTTGTCAACGAATTTAATCGGCTTTTGTTTCAGATGCTCCTGCCTCATCGAATGTCCACGTTTTGTTCAATAATACTCATATTATTATTACAAGCATCGCTCCATGCGAAGACTACAGACATATGTCCAATCGGATTTGAGATAAGTTATACAAAAGATGAGGACAAACCCATCTGTTATCGGTTAAAAGGACCAGAAAGATTTACAGATGCGTTCAGGAATTGCACTGGCAATTTGTATACCGCAAAGTTATATGATAATTTAAAGATGAGTAATCATACAGAACTAGTGTTATGGACTGAATACAGATCAGCTTATGCGGGTGGACCCTTTGTAGATGTCTCCTATACATCAACGACTGGATCCCTTCTAAAAACCAGCTTTAATGTATCTAATTCCCATCTTGGAATTGAAGAGGAGCTGTGCGTGGCTAAGGATCCAGTTGGCAATTATACAGCTGAGAGATGTGATAAAGAATACTATAGATACTGTTTTGTGGAACCGTATACAGATAAACCTGGTTCTGAAGGATGCAAAGGATTGGCAAACGGCGTCAGATTTTATTCTCCTAAACCAATGTGTTTATCTGCGATTCCCGGGGCTCGTGGTATTGGTATTAGAGCGACATGGATGCAATCCCACGATATGTGTGAAAAAATAGGAGGGCAAATTCTCTATAATGGGTGGAGATATTCGAACGATCCAATCTTACATCTGTCTTCTGCACATACTAGAGTATATCCTCTGCGTGTAACATATGATCCGAAGCAGAACATAACTTTCACGAGTGTTTTTGAAAGTTTGGTAAGTTGTATTTAGTTTAATATTGGAGAAGGTCATATAAGTAGTTTAATGATTAAAATAACTAGAGGTACTTTAGACACTGCCTTTTAGTCATCTATGGGTCAGAGTTTATATTATAGAATGTGAACTGCTGATAAAATAATGTTTTTAAGATCAGATCGATGAAATGATCTACAGAACGATGGTAAATACTGATTTATCATCGTAAAGCAGTATTTACCATTTACGGCTTCACGTAATTTGAACATGAATGAAGAATTGCTATCAAAATTTAAGTGACTTTTACTACAGTATTTTCTCTACCTTACTTATTAATCGATAGTATTATTTAACTGCAGGTTCTTAATGACAGCAAAATTAAGATCACCATAATTTTAATTAATAAACGACAATGGTTGAAGATATTCTACTGTTGAGCAATAGCTAGTGAACTTTAGAATAGATTATTAAGATCATAACAACAACGATAAAATAATTTATTGGCAAAAATAGTAAAATAATTTTATGTTCAAGTTTCGTGATAAGTATTGTTAAATTTAAAAGATCTAAAGACTTCTACGGGGAGGAGGGGTAAAATTAAGAAATTATATCCTAGAAGAACAAATCAAAATCTTCATAAAATTTGTGAGAATGGATGGATAGACAAATGAAGGGAAGGAAAGGTGGCGAATGAAAGTTTGTTACTCTTTCACTTGAGTAATACTTAGGTGTTAATCTCAACTTTATAAACCGAATAAGGCGATGAGATATACGACACTTTCCATATTTGAACAAACTGTTTACCACATGGAAGTAGTTTCTTCAAAAATGGATCTTTAGGGTTCTGGAACAAGGTTTTGGTGTTGTGTTCTTTGAATGTTTGTTTTCCTAATGTAGACTTGGTATTGTGGAGGTTGGGTGCCGTACAGGTTACGAAAACGTTGGCTTGAAACACATCCATGTACATATGATAACGGACATGAAAAAAAGCGATTCATAGACTCGGTGCTGGCGAAGCGGGTGCGCACAATTACATTTTACACTAAGTAACCTATTCGTTTTTGTTATTGTGATTACTAACCTCGTTATTACAATTTGCCTCATTGATGCATGCAAATGTGTAACTTCACAATTTAATTTCAGTGTAGCTTTGCGTTGTTTTATTTACAAAAGAAGTTTTTTAAAATATAACAATATCTTAGGAAAAACGAATTTGGAACTACCAATGTTGTGTTCGTTGTTTTGTTGTTTTCTGTTTTTTGTATGTGTATGCAAATATGTTTTACCAATGGCAACTGATAGTAATATTTTTATTTTATTAATGAAAAGGTTTAGATATTAAAAAAATATAATTTTTCTTACCTCTGTGTCATGTATCTAATGTAATACGCATATAAAAATCTCATGGACAAAGTTTCGCTATTTTAGTTTATTTAATTTTTGAAGTTGTAATTCCTAAAGGATAATGGTTTTAATAAGTAAACGAGTTTTTTAGAAAATATTGAGGTTTTTTAGAAATAAAGACCTTACCTGGACAATGGACATGGCATTTTATAAATCAATATTCTGCTTACAAGACGCTGGCAATTAAATGTTACAATAACAGCTTAGCACAGCTTTTTGCTTTATTAACCATGCTTAGATGAGGAGCGTGAGTTTTAGTACAAAAGCGTGGTACAAAAACATCTGTATTTAGATACATTTCATGTACTTAATCAGCGCCCATCACCTAAATATGATATATTGAGACTGTTTTCAACGGGAACTATTTGTCTTCATTTTTTTTTTACATTAATGAATTGTCATAACCACTTTAAGAAATCAGTTAGCTCTTTGCTGTTTGTGTTTTTATCCATCTTTGATATTATACTTTAAAAAGAAAATTTTAAAAGTGTAAACATATTTAAGTTTCTGTTTGAATCAGAAAGATATAGATTTTATAATTACACATTTTTTGGACAAATTTATACTCGTCAAAATGAAGAAAATTTTCCAAACTTTCAATGAAATTAAATAAATCACGATAAACATTTGTTTACATTGAAAGCTCGCTTTGTTCATCTCAATGGTGAACAAAAAAAGGCAACGTAATAAAAGACAAGTTTTAAAAAATCTAGGGCAAGTTTTAACTATTGGTTATGAAATATGTATTCTTGTCATTTTTCAACGTGCAGCTCAGTAGTAACTTAAATGAAGCACAATAGTTACACAACAATGTTAGTGATTACATTTTAAAGTTAAACAGTTGTTTCTAACTCCTCCTTCACTTTAACTTGTGAGCTCTAGCTTGGGAGTAAAATTTAGGATATGAATTTCTAGGCTATTTAGGGTTGACAACTGATTAAAAATTGTAATGAAGAATAATAACAGCTGCAATGGCAATAATGTTGTGCATTTAATTGTTATTATTTCTAGACAAAAAATATCTTTCCAAAATCATTTTAATACTTACAAAAGATTCAAACACTCCAAGCAAGACTTCAATCTGGTGCACAAATCTATTCAAAAATTTAAAGATCATCCAAAAATAAATATACCTTACGGTAAGGTATTGTTTATTCCAGAAATAGAGATTACTTTATGTTCTGGAACACTTAACCGAATTAAGAGATTTATACATAGTTTTATATCGGCTTGTGATATCTGTATTATTTTCTGCGGACAAGTTTAACTAAAATATTATCTTAACTATTGTCCGATTTTTAGATTGAAACAAAGCGGAGTAATTTATTTGATACTGGCTCAAATGAAGCACAATATGGTATCATACAAAACGATGAGTGGGGAACAACCAATAGTTCCTATGTATTCTACGATCTCATTTGTGAGAAGGACGTAAAGCTCAAAAACGTCACGTTGATAGTTAAAGCTGATTAGTGAGTATTCTTGTATGAACTTTCTGATTAAGGACTTAAAGAATTATATTTTGCTTACATCTGTAAAATTGCTACTAATATATAAAATCTATAATCTTTTTTAATAGAGCTGAAAATCAAATTATTTAATGTTCTTGTACTATTTCTGCTTTCAGCGAAAACAAGTTGCTACTAGTACCAAGTGTAAACGTTGAAGTAGATGACATTTTATGTTATACTGATTCTGTCACATATTATCCAACACGTGTCAAAATTAGTTACGAAGATCGTTCACATACTTATGTTCTATCACCGACTGATGATGGGAATTATTGGTGCATTTACAAAGATACTAAACGATTTCATGCTGCAAAATCAAATAAATTTCTCTGGATTAGGGAAAAAGAGTGTTTAAAACATAGATATGCTGTCAAAATTGAGCTTGAAAAAGAATATACACTAGACAAAATAGACGACAGCATGAAGATTTGGGAAAAGAAGCTCAAAGATTACATTTACTATTCTACAATGTACAATAACAGTACAGGAACCGATAACTTGGATATGCTAGATCCGGAAGATTATCGACATAATTTAGAACTGTTCAAAGTAAAGCATCCTGAATTGAAATCGAGAAAAGATAAAATATTGTTCGAAATGAAATTGAAACAGTTATATTTAGATAAGAAAACAGCTTTGTTGCATGTTCAGTTGGATCCGTCAATGAGGGCTGTCTCACCAGGCTCGTGGACTAATATGATGGTTTTAGCCATGCGACCTGTGCATTATTGTTCAAAAGGAAAAGAGCAGTTCGGTGCGTATTTCAACCATTTAAATTTTCAAGTCCCAATGTAAGGGACTCGACTTTCCGCCAACAAATAAAACTGTTTTCGTTTTGTATTATTATTATTATTTTTTCACTCTAAAACTCTTCAATACATTATTTAGCTTCTAATACCTCTAATTTATTTTTGTCGCAGTCTGTTAAAGTAGGAGTGCTCACGTAATTAGTGTAATTCCTTCTCATGTGACGAAGTTCAGAGGTCAAGGAAAGAATGGTCTTTACAATTATGGTGCATTAGTGTGTTATTATGGATTGTGTTCACTAATTATAACAAACACTAAGAAGTAATTTATGCCATAGTTTGTTATGTCATCGTTCGTTAGGTTAACATTCTGAAGAAAAAAATTGTTGACAGAGAATTTTGTTTAGATCTAATTAAGCCTTCAAAGTCATTACTGTGATGAATAATTTAGGATAATGATAGCCATAGTTTACCTTGATGCCAACAATGTCTATTTAATATAAACATTTCATAGCTATTAAACATTTTAATTGTGCCACTTCACTGACTCAATCGCTAACTACTTTCTCAGTCTTTGTTCAGTCTCGAGTTTTTCACATAAGATATAATGTAGGCAAAATTTAGAAATAAGTATTTTACTAGGGCGCCATAGTGGGTCATCAGAGTCACTTTGGTAGACTACTATAAAACAAAAGAATTTAGACTTTTTTCTAAAAATAGGGAATAAGATGAAAAAGTAAACATTTTTTTTTCAGTTCATAAAATAACGATAGAATGTGAAATACACTCCTGCGTTGGCAATTTCAATATTGGGGTAACTGTGTTGACGACCAGTGATGAGATCTGTAAATTAGAAAGTGAAACTTCATTAAGCACCAACGTCACGGTCCGTACGCCCATGTTCTTTAGAAATGAGGTAAGTTATAAGGGTATGGTGCATCAACATTTTCCTTACATTTCTGAGCTCCTTACAAATCAGTATAACTAATGTGAGTGTAGTGTGAGGGGGAGCCGGGCGATGTATTACACAGTAGTCACGTATGCACACTGTAAAGTCTCACTACATAAAGCGCTCCGCAGCAGTTTCTTTACTCTCAGATACGTGAACCTCTTAAGAACATTTCATCGTTTGTGTGGCGTATCAAGTTACAGTAGCGACAGGGAGAATTGCCGATCGCTGGCCAGCAATACAGACCTCTGTCTTATTTCACCTATTCGTCATTCGTTGATACTGCTTGCGTTTTGTTGTGACCCTGGCACGATAATATATTAGTTTTAAGTATGGCACCTCACTCAGCTTAACTGCACGTGCAATAACTTCTGAGGCACTATCGCACCGCTTACTGAGTTCTGAATTAAATTTGAACTAATTAAAAATGAATGTCATGGATCGTTAACAGATGAAATTTAAATATGATTTTCTGGAAGTTTATGTCGACGATAAACGAAATGTTTGATAACTTATCTGCTGAACAAAACAGGCGCTGTCAGAATTTGCTCGGTTCTATGGATATTGAACAAAATGCTGAACTCACAAATTCCAGATTCAGAATCAGTACAGTTTGCTAAAACAAATGAACCTGCTTGAATGTCGGAGTCTTTCCTGACAATTAAAAAGAAATCCATTGTTGTGCCAATTCATAAGGATGATGAAATGGACTACGTCTAAAACTATAGGCCAATCTCATTATTATCTTCCATTTCTAAAGTTCTTGAAAAATTGATAAGTTCTCTCTAATTCATAAGGATGATGAAATGGACTACGTCTAAAACTTTGGCCAATCTCATTATTATCTTCCATTTCTAAAGTTCTTGAAAAATTGATAAGTTCTACATTGATTACTTATTTAGAATATTATAACATCTCGTCCAACAAACACATAAGTTTAGTCCACGTCAGATACTGTGGAAGCTGTTACTGAATTTGTAGCAACTAACTTAGACGATTGTAATAAATGTATTGCTATCTTCTTGGATTTCGCGAAAGCGTTTAACACAGTTAACATAGAAACTCAAGACAATAAGAATAGGAAGTGCAAACTAATATATATTATTACTTTATAGACATCTGCTACAATGACAAGTAGTAGTTCGTCAGAAGATTCTGATGATGAAGAAGATACAGATGAAACAACTGGCCCACCATCCACCACTAGTACTGATTTTCCAATACCACCAAACGATCCGATCCAAACAGCTGATCCTTCTTTTCCGACTACATCTACAGTAACGACTCCAACTACAGAAATACCTACTACTGAAATACCTACTACTACTGAAATGCCAACTACTACTGAAATGCCAATTACTACCGAACTACCGACTACTACATGGCGAGTGAGTATACTTTTTCACAAACATACAAACACACTTTATGATGTGTGAAATCTTTCCTATCACTTGCTCATATCTGTAGGAAAGATTGCGGGGAAAGAAACAGAAATGTGTTACAGGTAGTCGTTGAAATATGGGTTATTTGATTTGGCCAATGAGTGATATAAATTCACCTGGTAGGTGAAATGTCAGATGTTATGATATCATATTCGTCAGAACTTACTTCTTTTTACATTGATTATTTTCTTATTATTCTTATATGCGGTTTAATCCCCACATAGGACCAACACTTTATATGATCCACAAATAGTTATTTTAAGTCTGGGTGTTCTTTGCGTCCGTTTCATGCATATTTGTAAAATTTTCCACGACATGGAATTTATACCTTGTAAAAATAAGTAAGAACTCTTAGCCGATCCCACAAGGATCTCGTAAGTAAAAATTGAGCAAGCTGCTTAATGCTGATGTGTACATTTTTAGCCTGATGAACAACTACAGCAAGTCATGGATAATCTTGAATTGCTCTTACAAAACGATACACTACCAGTTGAAGACATCACTCAACCTTTCGATCAAGTAAGTATACACAACATATGTTACTAGAGAACGATCATGAATATCGCTGTCCGATAACGACAAACCGGGTTTAACTGCTTTGGTGGCGCAGTAGTAGCGCGTGCGACTACTGTGCTTGAGGTCTCAGGCTAGATTCCTGGGTCTGATCAAATGTTTGTATGAGCTGCAAATATTTGTTTCGCAGTTTGGATATTTCTTTGTATAATGTATATGTACGTACAAGAAAAAACCAATTTACATGTAGTAATATCAGTTGCCTAGTACCTGGAATACAAATTCTACTTAGTTTGTGACTAGATGCCGTCGTGTATCAGATGTCTGAAATATTATATTTGAACTTTAATCTGTCTACCTATTTAGAGGGGTAATACAAGTGGTCATGCGGGCCTAAGCCAAGCATGACACGTTAGATAGAGTAAATAGATGAAATAGATGACGATGTTAGAAATTTACGAGTGATCCGGCAGGCATTGAGTATGGTGGTTTTTTGGAGTGGATAAAAGGAGTTTTTCATTTCTATTGGCATTTCAAATTTCGAGTATTAAGAAACATAAAATAAGTAGTCACACCATTACTCTTTTTCAGGTTGATCAACTTCTTGAAAACGATATGACTTTGAACATACCCGGCCGTCTTCTAAGACTGTTGGACAGTATTGGTAACAATTTAAAATTAAACGGATCACATTATGCCCGTGAAGTTAGAAACAATGTAGCTCTTTTGGTTGCTGACTCGGATCCAAGCGCCCCTGTGAATGGTCTCAGAATAGCTACTAGAGACAATGATTCTTTCACTGATGAAGCCTTTGAGTTAATTCGCGGTAAGAATTACCAGTTCGATAGATTTAATTAGATAGATTGACTGCATAGTTGGCCTAGTGGTTAAAGCGGTTGAGCCTGATCCTCGACGGGAGGTGGCTCTTCGATGAGCACTTCCGACAGCTTATTCCAAAGCTGGTCGGTGCTGCTTCTACCCTTGGGTGACTTTTCCCATTTTGGATGGAGCCAGCGTCGCGACGAGACGCCGATATACGGAGGTTGTCCGGTCAATGGTGCTGTATGGGCACCGGTGTCGGCGGTGGCTCTGACCGCCCAGAATAGGGCTCACTTCTGGCACCCTCAGAGGATAGTGGTGGTTAGAGCCATACGCAGTTACCGCACCCTGTCGACGGAGGCGGCGTGCACCTTGGCCGACACTGCCTCGTGGAATTTAGAGGCGGAAGTGCTCGTCGAAGTTTATCTACGACGGCTGACTTTCGGGAGAGTAGCGTTACATGGCACCCGCCTGAAGGGATACCCAAGTGACGTGAGGCCGCTCGTCGAGCCACGATGGCTCGTTGGTCATCCCGGCTGGAGGCTCCAAGTGCTGGTTTTGACGCCGTGGAGGCTCTTCGCCGAGTGGGCGGGGTGGTAGCACGGGACCCTTTCCTTCCGACTCACGCAGGTTCTTTTCGAGCACAATTGCTTCGGGAAGTATCCGCACTCGGTCGCTAGGAGGGAATTGAGTCCCGCCTGTCACCACTGCAACTGCAGCGGGGACTCGGCTCAGCACACGCTGGCGATTTGTTCCGCCTTTGCTGCGCAGCGTAGAGCCCTCACTGCAGTTATTGGAGGAGATCTCTCGCTGAAAGAAAGAATTAGCTTTCGAAATCAACTAACGTTTGCCCGTAAATACCTCATCTTTCAACTCCTATGTATTTTTCCTTAGATGATTTGAACCTCAGCCAACTCAACAGTGACGCAAGCGAAGCAGTGGTCCAACTACCGAGCTCAGTGGCCAATTCATCTCGTCGTATTAGTTTCGTGATATTTCGTAATGACCGAGCCTTTCAAAGCAACGTTAGTACTATTAACGTTAATAGCAGAATTCTTAGCATCAATGTTGAAGGAAAAGTTCAATTTGAATCCGGAGAGGTATGTTTATTTAATGTTTTTTCTTCAATTAAATAGTACAGACCGTTTTATTTTCCAATTTTGCCACGAGTTGGATTTTTCGTGTTTAAAAACAAACTAAACAAAATTTAAATGATCTTTGTTTAATTTCATAGTTAAATATTAATATCCATATATGAGTCTACTAGACTTGTAACACCTGGAACCTCACTTTTGTTTTTTATTACAGGTTATAAACATTTATTTCCGACCTCTAAATGAAACGATTCGCAGCCAGACTCGTTCATGTGGCTACTGGAAGTTTGATGATAAAAGCATCGGCTACTGGTCTCAAGACGGTTGTACATTTATCGAGGCAACTGAACTTGGGATGATGGACGTTTGTCAATGCACCCATTTAACGCACTTTGCTGAGATTCTGGTCGCCAGGACTTTGTTTTCTGAATTAGACGAAACGATCCTAGAAATCTTATCTGTAATTGGATGCTGCTTATCCATCTTCGGTCTGACTGTGGTGGCTATAACTGCCATTCTATTCAGGTCCTGGCGAAGAGACTTTAATAACAAAATCTGGCTACAACTATGTCTAGCAGTTTTACTACTCGTCACATGTTTTCTGATTACAGTTTTTATAAAATTCAGAACGTATACCTTAGGATGTATGTTCTTAGGAGTTATAATACATTATTCTGTCTTAGCATCATTTTGTTGGATGTTGGTGGCAGCTGTAGTATCATACAAAAGACTAGTAAAGGTATTTACCCGAGACGCCTCTCATAAACTGCTTAGAGCATCAGCGTTTGCCTGGGGAGTTCCGATAGCCGTGGTTGGGATTCTACTTGCATCGGCCCCAAGTTCGTACCAGGGACAATTTGAAGACATCACCCCTACAGGTAGTTTTTGCTATCCTTCAGGGTTAGGTCTTTGGCTCGCCGTCTATGCTCCTATAGCAATCATGTTGCTCGCAAATTGGACCCTATTTATTCTGATCCTACGATCCTTATTTGGTCCTAGAGGAATCGATAGACATGGGGATACTAATGAAGCTAAGCGTTGTGCTTCTGTTAGCTGTCTTCTAACATTTCTCTTCGGTTTACCTTGGATTTTTGGGTTATTTGCACACAATGTCGTTGCTGCCTACTTTTTTGCTTTAACCGCTACATTCCAAGGCTTCGTATTGTTCATATTTTTTGTAGTAGGAAATAAAAAGACTAGAGATCTTTGGCTGAATAAGTTGAAGATCAGACAGTCTTTAAGAGTGCCAGTTACGACGTCAACTTATACGAATCGAAGTACTGGGGTGTCTGCGCCGGGCTGGCGGGGAGGCGTCGCAAATACTGTTGAAGGCAAGATTTCTAAGCCCAAATCTTTATCAAACAGTGATAATAGTAGATTCTCCTGACTGCAAATATAGTAGTAGTAGTGGAGAAATAGAGTTGTTTAGAGTGAGAGGGAGTGTCTTCCCGTGAACTGAGTGGGAAGGTTCTAAAGGATCGATTATTCTATCTTCTCCTCTTTCTCTCTCCCCAATAAGCACTGATTTTTTTCTCTAAAGACTTTTAGTAGTTCCTTATCTATTCGCCTTCACTTGATGAAGGATGTATGATATATTATTAGAAGCATTATTTCAGGTTTTACTTGAAGTGCTCATATCTACGTCCCGGGACTAAATGATTAAGAAATAGTTTTTATTATTCACGATAAAATCCAATATTTCTTAAATTAGTGAATCGTAGGGATTGTCTGTTACTGACGGATATCTAATTTTATTATAGTTGAAGTAGCTGCAGTGGTGGATCCAGGAAATTGCATTTAAATTAAACTGCAGCTTTGTTAACTTACCGCTAACTTTGTGACCGATGTTTTTATACCTTGACAATATTAAACTTGAAGTCGTTTATAATATGAATTACACAATATTTTCATGCAAAAATTAAGATACTTACGCAGTGAATGAAATAGCTTACAAAAAGTTTTGTACTATGTATTTTTATATCAGAACTAATCGATTTAGCATATTATTCCTTTGGTTTGAGCTCCATTCATGGTCAATATTTTTGATTTGTGAAGATTGTATACTACAGTTTTTTAAAGTGTGGTCTTTTGAAATTTTCGAACTACTCATTCCGCTTGTCAGCCCTACTAGGATCAGCGCCCCAGTTGGCACCATAAGTATCACTATCTAGTCTTCATTTAAATATTCGTTAAGTTCAGTACTAATTTATACTATGGTGTTTGCCTACCAAAGAAGCTGTTTGACCTGACAATGAAAATATAAAATATTTTAACAGTGACGGTAGTTTGCGATCACACAGTGTCATTGAAAGTTGTCCGCTGTGAAGTCAGTCATAAAAGGTAAGAATGAGTTACCAAATAGTTTATTAGAATTACTTGTTGTATCATTTAAAGAGCAAGTGCTATGTACCCACTTATGTTAATAATTAGTTAGATGTATATAATGTAGCATGTATTGTGTTGTATTACGAGAGATTAAGAGTATATTTTATTTATTAGGATGTAGAAGATAAATAGATATTTAAAAGTAAAGTACTAATCAAAGCCAAATTTATTTGAATAAACTTATGTAAGTTTTTAACATTTTTAAAATCGATGATGACGAAAACTAAACGAAAACGTGGGAATTGTTTATTGAAATCGAATTACTATCGATAGCTCTTTTAAATAGTTATTCACTTACTTTTGCAGTGGATGACTTATGGGTTGTAAATTGTACATTAGGACTATAACTTGTATATTTTACTTTAAATTAGATTCCGACATCCAAAAATAGATCCGAAAAGGTTTTCGTACCATAGATTATATTCATACGTCACGATGGGTTATACGGAATCCCGCAAATGCTAAGCATAGTGGAAGGTTCTTCGGCTATGCTTAGCGTTTGTGTGCTATGATAAAACTTTTGATTCGACCGAGTCTACTAGTGCTACAGTCTCTCCAGCGACCCAATTGTCTTTCAGCAGATTAAAGTATCACACGATTCAAACTCGAAATCTATCAAACTATTTCGAAGTGTAAGGCAGGGAGAGGAAACATTTGCAAAATTGTTTATCGCAGCGCTGGCAGACATTTTCAAGCTTCTGGACTGGAATAGGCTCGGTATTAATATCAACGGCGAGTATATTTCTTACCTTCAATTTTCTGACGGCACTCTTGCTATGGCAGAAACCATGGCAGATTTAAGCATAGTGCTCGATGAACTAAGTAGGGTGTCTAAACAAGTAGGTCTTAAAATGAACATGGATAAGGCTAAAATTATGTCGAATGCTCCTGTCGTAACCATTCCAGTTAACTTGGAGACTCTACACTCGAAATTGTTGCCGACTACGCTAGGACAAACTATTCAGTTAGGCAAGTCTAACTTCGAAAAAGAAGTCAATCGTCGTATCTAATTAGATAGGGCAGCGCTCGGGAAACCGTGTAACATTTTTTCGTCCGAAATATCGCAGTATCCTAAGTCAAAAGTCTTTGACTAGTGTGTATTGTCAACAATGACTTATGATACACGGACGTGGTCGCTCACAATTAGTGCACCAAGAAGGCTCAAAGTCATCCAAAGAACAATCAAGAGGGCAGTGCTCCGAGTTTCTCTGCGTGATCGCATCAGGAATCATATCTATAGACGACTCAAGGTCACTGATATTACCCGGCAAATTGTTAGACTTAGTGGCAGTAACCGAGGCACATTGTTCGCGGAAATGATGGCTGATGGAGAACTGAATTTCTTAAGTGGCTACAGCTTACCAGTGACTTAGTGAAAGTCGCGGAACAGGTTGTTGTGGAGAACTTTGGGGGAAGCCCATGTTCAGTAGTAGGATTCTTTTGACTGAAATGACGATAATGCTGAATTAGATGCGAGTAGTTTCTTTGATACCAAATGTAGAATTAACTGGCTTATTCTGAGTTCTTTGTTTGATTGGCTTATTAAACTTGCAGAAGTTATACAGCTGCGGGTGTGTGTAGAATCCCCCTAATATGCATAATGCCCTAAGAAAGTTGAAAAAAAAATAACACCAGTGTGACCTGATGTATATCTAATATCCCACCTACCACCTGACAGCTCACTACCGCTGACTACTTAAAAGAAAGCACACACTCCCTTTCCTTTTCTTAGCTTCCTGTTACACACTTTCGTCCCTTTTCACCAAATGTCTCCTACACATTACAGGAAAGGGAGAGGAAACACGGTACATATAAAAAATCTTACTTCGCAATTTTAAAAAGGTATATAAAATGCACTTTTTTAACTATCCGTGCAATCAGAGCACAAATTAAGAGTACCTAATGATATATTTTCAGTAGGTATTGTAATTAATAATTATATGAAATAAATTCTAAACATAATACTGTAAAAACTAATCGAAAATACTATTTGTGAACCAAAGCTAATGAAATACAACCCTTAATCATATAATATAATATATTATTACTTTAAGCTGGATAAGATATATAATATTATTCATAGTAAACATAGTCTAAAGAATGTAAATCAGTAATTTAGTAATATTAATGTAAATATATTTAGTGAATTTGGTATTAGAGAACAAATATTATTATATAAGCAGATTTAATTTTTTTTTGTAATACAAATATTGTTATTAGAAAGTTGAAATAGTCGAAATAGAAAATGTATTTATGCCATCTAAAGAACATTTACAAATTATCCAATTCACAGTACGAGTTTCCAACCTACTTTTATTTATGGTTATTCATAAAATGAATCCTAAGCTTGACAAGCATGTTGCTGTCAGCGCTCCAACCGCATCGTCTTTTTATAGCAAAAAAAGATGTTTCAAATACTTTGTTGATTTTAAAATTTAATATCCTTCTAAAGTTATAATACGTTTACCTGTTTTTAAAGACACGTTTATCTTTGAATGTAAAATATTCAAAGTTTAATTACTGCTATTAACTATTCAAATCAACTTATAGAAACTTGGCAATAGTTTACTTTATTACGTAATTCTGTGTAGGGTAAAGTCCAAAAAGTCCCACCCAAACATGAAATAAAAGACATTGAAAATTCTATCTGAATAATTATTTCAGCTTTCTAATGAAAAATTGTATTAGTAAAATCTCATCCGAGCCTTATACAAAACATAAAAATATGTGATTTTCACTTACTTAATAATCATTCGAATATTAGTAACTGGTTTCCCAAGAAGATACGCTATTGTTTAAATAGACTAAGTAATTTCTAAGCACAGAGGCATTTACTATTATACTACTTACGTAATAAATTATAATACAATTTGAACTGTCTTTTATATTTGAAACTTCCCTTCTTCAATAGTGACGTAGTGTCCATCGACTGTCGAACGCCTCGCTCGAAAACCTTTTTGGGCGTCCGACAGACCGGGGCCCACCTCACAGAGGTACCCTACGATGCGGGCAGAGAGTATCCTCTCAAACAGCTTACCCGCCTCGTCCAGCAACACGATGGGCCTATAGGCCGCTACTAAATCGGTAGGTCGTCCCGGGACGGTGTTCTTAGCGCGAATCCGTAGAACAACCGCCCCTACCTCCGATTCTCTGACGGATGAAACATTTCATTCTCGTCACGGACCAAGCAGACCATCGACTAGTGTGTGTTCCGTCGATTGCAGAAAAAGGTCCTCGACCACTTCTTGCAGGAATCTGGCTCTAGAGGTAGTAGAACTACGCTGATCGCTGGTACTGACGCTGTGCTGTAATGTATAAAATAATGCAATGTATGTATGTATTTTTTGCTTTTTGTTTCTTTTGGAATTATTTTGACATTTCTTGTTTTATATTCACTCATTTTTTGAATTAAGCTAATTTTTAATGTTTCCTTCATTACTGTTATTTTTAAATATTGAATACTCAAATGGTAGGACATAGCTTGCCTCAATATTTTGTAACCACCTTATATATCTATAATCCACAATAAAATATTTTGACTTTTGCCATTTGAAAATCTAATGACAACTCAAAAAGCCAAAAGCCACCAAATCTTATCGGTTTAACTACAGAGCGTGCCAGAGGAATATTTCATTATTATTTTTATCAATAGCCTTTACAATCCAATGTTGGACATAGGCCTTTCCTTGCCAAGGAAGTTTTGGCCTACTATGCCACGCTGGCCAAACGGGTTGGAAAAGGATTAGTTTCAAGTTTTCCTTCTCTTTGTAATGATATTTGCCTGAATAGTTTGTTCCCTTAGTCGCCTCTTACGACACCCACGGGATGAATGGGGATGGTAATACTATGCATTCTTAATTTATCACCACACGCACCACACCAAAGAAACCTAACATCAAGAAATTATCATGTTAAACAGTGGCTAGGAATCAAACTCACGACCTTTGGCTTAGTAGTCAGGTCACTAATCTCTAGACTAACAATCCGTCTTCTTTTTACAGTATCAGTAATAATATAATATGACCTCATTTAACTGCCTACTGAGATAAAAAGAAATACTAGGAAACATTTCGTATAATATATCTAATTTCTTAGTAATGCGAATCCTAAAAAGGTTATAACATAGATGTCAATATTGTTTAAATAAACATAAGATATTATTTTTCTTGGTACCAGTGATAGGACGCGTTAAAAGTGGAATAATTTCCGTACAACATACAGTTTATTTGTGACGTTCTTTTGTTTTACAACTGTCGCACTAGGAATGTTCCGGTCTCAGACTTTACAAACATACTAACAACGAACACAAAGGCCACCCAGACTCAGAATAACAGTTGGTGGATCACATAGTAGAAAGCAGCGAGGTGGTTTTAACCAATACGTGATCCGTATATTCAGTGATAAAGATAAATCAGCAAACGGATTACTTGATAGTAAGTAACTTGCACCATCCATAACCAGCCATTTGAACCAGCCATTTTGGGCAGCCTTTTTACCCCACTTTTGGGATTTCTTAGCCCCCCAACTACTTGCCAACCATCGTTGGAAGGCGCATATGTGAAGGGATCAGGTAAAGGTGTTGGAGTGAGGAGCAGTGGAAATACCGCTCCAGCCTTGGTAACCGGATTACGTCCCAACCTCGGTGCTACTGTTTTACCTGATGCCTTGGCCCACTGTCTTACCCTCGGAGCAGCTTCAGGAGCAGCAGACACCGACGCCACCGCTGCATACGACACGTGACCGCCCACAACGAGAAGCACTGTTGGCGCCTGTGCGACCTTCGGTCTATGTCGCGAGCGGTGGCCGGACAACCTCTAGGTCGGCGAGACACCCGTCCATCATACGCCACACTGCATCCGTAATTTGACGCAGGTGGGCATCAGGGATGGGACCGACATTGGGTAAGAGAGCAAGGTGAGATTAGATCTTGGCTGGATCTTCCGTCGGACGATGTGTTCGACATTGAGCGAGCTGAGCGTTAAGCTCAGCAACTTGCCCCTTCAGGCGGTCGTTGGCCGCATGAAGGCGAACTACATCCCCCATGAAGCTTTCCACAACTCCAGCAATGGCAGAGGAGGAGTCCTTAAGAACCTTAACGAAAGAATGCGGATTGGGAACGTAATCGTTCCGAAGTTTTTCGGCTACCTGCAACCAAGATGACTTCCGGGAGCCGCCCCGAGATAGACGTTCGTACCAATACGTCCTCTTCGTGGGACGAGTAATCGTCCGCTCTTGCACTATTCTCCTTCTTACCCTTCTTCTTTTTTTTCCTATCTTAAGAGCCTGCCAAAGTGACTCTACTCTGCCTGAGGGAAAGCAGGAATAGAGTCCAAGAGTTGTGGTCACCATACTC
Organism: Hypercompe scribonia; assembly: GCA_949316085.1. Taxonomy (NCBI): domain Eukaryota; kingdom Metazoa; phylum Arthropoda; class Insecta; order Lepidoptera; family Erebidae; genus Hypercompe; species Hypercompe scribonia. The sequence continues at coordinate 2,387,836 of OX438972.1, read as the reverse complement.
ATTGCAAATGCTAACAACGCAGTATGGAGACCCACAGTATAGTAGCCTTGTGAGATGCTTTTTCACACCTCGCTTGGGGACGTAAAAGGCATGACAGTCATTGTGACAGAGTAAGGCTTACACAGTTACCACGGCAACTGTCACCCCTGCATCAATGGACCTCCGGTCTTACACTCACCAACGAAACACGACAACAAGGATGCTGTCGCTTTAGGTTGGTCTTCTCTGGGAGAGTAGTACTGCCCCGGTCGAGTCGGCCCGCTCGTGCTGAAATCAGCGTGGCTCTAGTACCTAGAGCTTTTTTCGTCTCTTCTCCTTCTTTCTTTCGTTAATGTAATTTTTCATTTAATTAATTAAGTTCCATATTAAATCCCACGATTAGGGGAGAATTAGTGGTCGACCCGGGCAGGGATCCCCCAATACCCGGGCAAGTGTAAATTTATGCCCAACCGAGGGGTCTGGGATGCCTCGGCTGTAAGTGCGCTTACAACTGTACTAGTCATCAACCATGCATCCCCTGGTCACGCACCAGAACATGGGATTTGGGGTAATTTTTGAGAGGTTTTCGTCCTTGCAGTCCGGGTGGCTAAGCCAAGACTCTCACCCCCGATCAGAGTCATGAGACATAACCATGACACTCCTCTCGAGATTACGATATGACGACAGTGGCTGGAAGATTAAATCTACCAATGCCTGCTCGGTGGCAGTGTAAGTACGAAAAAGAGGCTGTCCAGTCCATTGTTTTGTTGTTGTATTATAGTTAAATCTGTTATTTTACAACTTATCTGAATACAATTGTAATGTTGAGTCTTAAAAAAGTGAAATAACTTTCGAAATCTACTCGTAAATATCTCACCTTTCAACTCTTATGTATTGTTCCTTAGATGATTTGAACCTCAGCCAGCTCAACAGTGACGTAAGCGAAGCAGTGGTCCAACTACCGAGCTCAGTGGCCAATTCATCTCGTCGTATTAGTTTCGTGATATTTCGTAATGACCGAGCCTTTCAAAGCAACGTTAGTACTATGAACGTTAATAGCAGAATTCTTAGCATCAATGTTGAAGGAACAGTCCCATTTGAATCCGGAGAGGTATGTTTATTTAATATTTTTTTTTAATTAAATAGCACAGACAGATACTTTAAAATTATGTCACGAGCTGGATTTTTCATGTTGAAGAACAAACTAAACAAAATTTAAATGATTTTTATTTAATTTCGTAGTTCAATATTAATATCCATATATGAGTCTACTAGACTTGTAACACCTAGACCTCACTTATGTTTCTTGACTTAAGTATTTTTTATTACAGGTTATAAACATTTATTTTCGACCTCTTAGTCAAGCTATTCGCAACCAGACTCGTTCATGTGGTTACTGGAAGTTTGACGATAAAAACGTAGGCTACTGGTCTCAAGAGGGTTGCACATTTGCCGAAGCAACTGAAGCTGGGATGATGGACTCTTGCCAGTGCACCCATTTAACACACTTTGTTCAGATCCTGGTCGTCAGGACTTTGTTTTCTGAATTAGACGAAATGATCTTATAGATCTTATCTGTAATTGGATGCTGCTTGTCCATCTTCGGTCTGACTGTGGCGGCTATAACTGCCATTTTATTCAGATCCTGGCGAAGAGACTTTAATAACAAAATCTGGCTATAACTATATCAAGTAGTTTTGTTACTCGTCACATGTTTTCTGATTACAGTTTTTATAAAATTCAGAACGTATCTCTTAGGATGTATGTTCTGAGGAATTATAATACATACATTATTCTGTCTTAGTATCATTTTGTTAAATGCTGTTGAATGAGTTTTAAATAGTTATTAAACTCATTTACTTTTGAAGTGGCTGACTTGTGGGTTGTAAATTATAAATTAGGACTATAACTTGTACATTCTGCTTTAAATTGGATTCCGACATCCGAAAATAAATCTGAAAAGGTTACAGTGATGAATCACATTCGAGTTCCAACTTACCATAGGAGTCATGCTTCTTTAGCAAAAATAGGTCGGGATGATACCATGGCATCACAGGAAACAATTTTTTCGTTACTTTTGACCGAGTGACTTTACAAGTCCTAATCCCTTTCATCCTCCACTATGATGGAGGAAGGCTCAAGATAATGGCGAAGCACTCTTGAGTTGCAAATTTCCATCAGGTGATCCTTTGTTCGCATCAATATCAGCAGCCTTTAACAGTCCACTACCCATAGGCCACTAACATACACTACACTTTCCGTAGGCCTCTCTTTAGCAAGAAAGTTTTGGCTTACTACACCATGTTGGTTTGACGACTTGGTCTAAGGTTTATCTCATGTTTTCCTTCACTTTGCGGTGGGGTTGTTCTGTGTATTTTACTCCCTTAGTCGCATCTTTTGACACCCACAGGATGAATATGAGATTGTGTGAGTTACGCTTATACAAAGTTATTTCGTGTTGAAATAAAATGAAAAGTTATATATTTTGTTAGTATTTTTATCTATATTAAGTATATGAATTACTGACAATGTACAAGGCCTCTTTATATCAAAAATACTTTCCGACCCTCATTAAAGCGCAATACCATCCTAAATTAATCAATAATTTGCCACTTGAATTCCAGTCGAGTGACTATCTAGGGCTTTCGCGATATAAATAAAACTGCCTCCTTTAATGCCGATAGTCTATCAACCACCGGCCGTCGGTACGTAAATAGATGGTTTCCATAGCAACGCCCTATTCGCTAAATAAACTTCGCTTCGTTACCTGTCACCATGACAATGATATTCATTCTATAACAGTCAGCCGTGGCGACAACATAAAATGTTTTGGGGCATCAGTCCAGCTGTTGATTTGCAAGAGGAATACTTACAACGTGGCGATAAAAATGCCTACGAGCTCAACTTTCTTGTCATTGGAGGCTGCGACGGCAGACATCTCCTCAAGACGCTCTCTCAAGCGTACCGTCACAATAGGCGCTACATGAATATATTTGTCGTCGATGGGTGTCCAGAGCTCATAGCCAGGCAGTTGCTTCTTACATCCATGGCGCTAGAAAAAACAACGAGATGTGGTCTTCTAGAAAAGACAAGGCGTTACCTCGAAGTGTATGGGAACCTCTTGCTTCGTCCTTCCACATCAAGGTATTTGATTGCAAAAGCTCGTCAGTTAGTCGGTATGGTAACTAATGTTGAGTACATGAATGGTCTTCTACCTTGTGTATCTATAGAACAAATGAAGTATCGTGAACGAGACTATATGGAAAATCTTTTAAATTTTTGGACCACTGGTAATACCAATCAGTTTAACGCTTGCGAACTATGGGAGCATCGCTTAAGGCATAGCCTTGGCACAAGATATGATCACAGATTGGGTGTCTTTGATTGGGATTACCACATGAGGTTGAAGGAAATTGCTGAACGTATCTGTTTTCCAGAATACAAACACTTCAGAGAACACGGTGTATCATTCACGTGGCTTGAAACTGAAGTCTGTCGTCCAAATGTGAGTTTAGCAGCTGGTGTTTGTAAGTGTGGTGATAGATACTTGCACAGAGGATACTTAGGAGATCTAGTAACTTCTCCGTATATAGGATATGGATTAGACTGTGAAGACAAGGATATGTTAAAATCATCTCACGGTGTTAACTACAAACGTGCAACAGATATAGCAGAGCGTAATGTCATGAGAATGTTGTACGAACTGGAAAACCGGAACAGTTTTGATGTGAATAACATGAATTTAGAAAATGAAAAGAATTTAGGTATGGTCATATTGAGCGATATTGACGCTAAAATATCTGAAAGTGGACCAGAAGCACCCCTACTATTGCGTGAAGATCGCGATACGTATATAAATGTGGATTATGGAAAGTTACATTTTCTATCTTTGTCGGCATTGGATCATTATCCACACAAGCCACAGTTTCAAGGATTATTCCACGGTGTTTATATTGGGCACAACATGATATCACGCCTGAAACCGAGTGTGTGGTCCATGGCGAGGGATGATGCTATAGTACTGATGGAGTCCAGGAAGTTTATGGTAGAACTAAAAAGAGATGACGTTAAGGCATTTGGAGAACAGATTCAGCAAGCTGCGACGGCTGCCCAGGGTGAAAAGATCTGCTCTTTCGATCCAGAAAAAGATGACTTTGCCAAGTTCTTGATCAAACGTAGAAGTAATAGTATTGATGAGTCTTAATTAGATGATTTATTGTATCTTCACTTTATCGAATTCACATTAACTATAAATGTTTGCTGCTTATTTTCATGTTAGCTAAATATATTAAAAGTAAAATATGCTGCTGACGTTGGTCCATAATTCAGTGTAATATAATATAATTATACTTATTAGTGTTGTTTTATTTTGAACCTCCGTGCTGAATTTTTTTTTATAAGGGTACAAATACGTAGACATGATGACAAGCCTTGTCATCATCTCAATAGCTCAAGTATTTTATTTAAAATAATTTTAGTTTATTTCCTAATTCCTTTCCCTAAAGAATAATTTTATTCTGCTTTTAAATGCTGCTAAAGAAATTGCTAACTAAAATTAATATTTAGAATTAGGCGCAAAATATGAATTGTATGAAGTTGACTACATTTGAATGATAACAATTTAGACGTGATTATTTTGAAACTGCCTTGCTAAGGTAAGATCTGCGTCCAACAGTGGACTGTTTAGGGCTATTGATAATTAAGAAAAATATTTATCAGGTCAATGGTTTACGTTCAATAACAAGTGTTGTGGGTTCGCTTCTCACGCATTATAAATGTTTGTGATGAACACGATTATTTGTTCTGTTTATAAGTTTAATTTATATATAATATGTATGTATTTACAAATATATATAAGTATATTTATCAGCAGTCTGGCTACCATAGCACAGGCTCTGCTTAGTTTGGAATCAGACAGCCGTGTGTGAAATATGTGAGTTTATTTATTATTATTATTATAACAAATAAACCGGTTGCAGGTTTGTAATATGTATTGTCAAAGTTATGTTTAAGAGGTTGTGAAATTGTAAAAGTCCATTCAACATTAAAATATTCGGGCGAAAAAACAATTGGAATAAGGATAAGGAACAGTAAAACATTGTTTAAAATTTGTGTTCATCTATTTTTTCATTAATAATATGTTACATTCATTTAGTAAATCATATAGCAAATATATTTACAAGGACAAAATCAAACGGAAAAATTACCAACGTCTCAACGTTTTTTTTCGTTTAAAATTCGTATTTTTATAATTACATAATAATATCACTTAACTTTAACATTTCTAAATCAGTATTTTCAGTAGTGTTGAACGGTCTCTACGAATTATCTCGTACCGAAAAAATGTAATATTTGAGCAAGTCGATAATTCATATAACTTGTTCACACGTTATACTTAAAGTACAAAACATTCAATATTCTGTGTTCACAATTGATAACTTCGACATACACGCTACTGTTACTCGCAACTGTGCTATGTTTCGGTACAACGGGCTGAAACAAGGAAGGTGGGTGAGGGCAACGTCACAGTGTACAGGAAGGTACGTCCGCGGAACGCTCGACAACAGGTGCACAGTGTGACGCTGGAGGGCCTCGTCATAGCACAGTACGGGAAGTAACTCCAATATACGTTACGAGAACTCGCGTCAAGAACAGAGCACTACCGTGAGCAATGGCGGTGTTCGGCGCCTTTCCCAATTGACGTTAGAGGCTGGCCGCCTGCGCCTGCGCCTGCCGCCCGGCGCGCGCCGCCTGCGCGTGGCTGGCGCGAGCCGCCGCCCGCGTCAGCCACGCCCAGCTACAGAGTATTGCAATCACATCTACCCTGTACGTGTTATAGTACTAATATTTACTTACTTATAGTTATAACGAATATCTAGAGAGTAATTTGGAAACGGTAGGGCCTCGCGGCACCAGTGTTCGTCGTACCGCAGCGAGGGACCCGGGCGGGCCCTCTCCACACATTATTATTTATTATTTAACTACTACGAATACATCCGTGGCCGCGCCACCTAGCCTAGCGTAAACGCGAATGAAACGATAACTTCCTAAATTGTCACAATAAAATAAACTTGAAAACTATAACATGTTATTTTAACATACATACATCTCTGCACATGTCAGTGTTGCGTAAATTCGTTAATTGAATACAATAATAATAATAATAGATATTCTGATAAAATCGAAACATTTAATTTTATTCACATTAAAGTTTTTAGAATATGTGTACGTTATGGCTAATTACATGAAAGTATTGGTGCACGGTGAGACGAGATCGCTGAATAGTAGGACAACACAACACACTTAACGACACGGACATAACTAGTGACATTCAACCGTGTAACGCTCTCTGTTTGTCTCCTCGGTTCGTCCAGACTGAAGGACGTGTATGTGACGAAGTGGAACATGAAGTTGGGCGCATATTCGGAGAGGTGATAACAGTATGAAAGCGATTGAATTCTCTCCGGGGACGGTTGCATCTCGCCCTCCTTCTCACAGCGACGGGACGCGTGAATCTCGCGTGACTGATCGCGTGATACTCGCGTAAAACTTAGACAACTAAAAGTACAACTACAGCTGTAGAAATGATACACACTAGGACATAAGAGAGGTGTCGTGACGTCGAGCACGCCGCTCTCCCGCTACCACGGGTTACATTAAAGCTTCGCTTATCAATTAGCCCAATTTGTTAATCGCCTATCTAATATGCAAGCTACTTGAGCTTCATCTGTCGGAAGTGTTGGCGGTCGAGCTCGACGTCTCAGGACCTCGGCACCGTACAACTCGCTTACATCTACGTCGTACAACGATTGTCACTTAAAGTTACTTTAGACATACAACCTGCCGCACCTCCGCCAAGGTGTGCGACTCGAACAGATATAAGAATTATAAAGCGTATCGATTGAATGAAACGTATAATACGGGAACACGTGAACGGAACAGATGCACCCTCCGGCGGTGCGGCAGCGACACTCCACCGACACTAAACCGACGGTTACTCTAAACGACCATAACTATATTTCAGTCATATCAATTAATATACTGTGCAATTAACATACGGTTTCGTTTTTTTATATGTACAATTTCTATAAATTCTACTTTTATTTATTATATTATTCACAAGCGCGGCGCGACGGGGACCGGCCCTACTCTCCGAGTCACTATCGTTTATTTAGATTACCTACGCGTGAGAAGAATTATTGTGTTCCTTACTAACGGATAAACTATTCGTTAACGTGAGTATCCTAACAGTGCAAACAGAGCTCGATACGGCGAATACTAGTGACCTACGAGTGGGTAAGTGCAGGTCGCGTGCGTCGCGCGTGTCGCGTACGTCGCTCGCGTTGCGCGTGTCCGTGTGTCCGTGTGTCGCGTGTGCCGCGTGCGTCACGTGCGGCGCGGGGGGAGCGGGTGGCGCGGGGCGCGGGGGCGTCAGTGCGTGTACTCGGGGAAGGCGCCCGCTACCGGGCCGCGCGGCGCCTCGCTGCTGGAGCTGTCCGCCGGCGACGGGAAGTAGCCGCGCACCGCGCCCGGGGCCGCCACCGCCTCTTCACTCGCCCACCGGGCTAACTGTTGTTGAGCTTGAATAAATTCATCACTAGAAAATGATAGAGAAGAGGAACGGAGAGGCGAGGCGCGGCGCTGTCCCGGCGGAACCCTCTCGGTGCGAGCGCCGTGGGCGGGAGGAGCCCGCCGGTGAGCGCTGGCCGGTGTCAGTGTACATTAAGGCTATTTGGCTACTATATAGGATGCCCTATAATGTAATATTTTCTATTTTTTTTATAAAGCGAGTGTTCCATTGGTTACTTATTTTATTTAAATTTCTATTGAATTAAAAACTAATTTTGTTATGTTCACTCTAAGCACTGGAAAATAATTAAATAATGTGAATCTGCAGTGAACCCTCATCATCGTTTACTATTAGTCGTAAGTAAAGTTTGTGAGTGTGTAACCTACAGGAATTTGGAAAGGTCCGTCGAGGGACGACCGATTAAGTTCCCGATTGGAGTAAACGTATCATATCTCACCTCTCGCTGTCGGGCGCGTCGCGGAGTCGTTCCGCGTCAGCGGTTTCATAGAGCGCGTCGTCGTCGGGCGGGGGACGCGCGTGCGGCGAGTGCGAGGCGTGCGGCACGTGGGGCGCGTGGGGCGCGTGCGGCGCGTGCGGCGCGTGCGGCGCCAGCGGCGGCAGCGGCACGGGCACGCCGCCCGGGGCGCCCGCCTCCGCGAACAGGCGGCCGTGGTGCCGCCCGCTGCCACGGAAACGGGGGTAGCTGAAGCCTGCGTCTTCGCTGCGCCCGCGACATCTCCTACACACAAGTGTATAATTAAAATTTACAAACTTTTTTAAAAATACGTGGTTCAGAGTGATAAAAATATTCAATGGATTGAAATTGAATTAAATAAAAAAGAGAGATAGTAAATTAGAGGAATTCAGAGGAGTTTTTTAAATGGCTGGTCCAGGTAGGTTATTTTATTTTGGTTCTTCATAATTCAATATAATTTGTAAATGGTAAAAATTAAGTCGAATAATTAAAAATACTTACGGTGGAATATCTCCTGGTTCAACTCGATAATGTCTGTCGGCCTCCGTTTCTGACATTCTGATGTCCTCCGAGCCCGACGGGCTCATGTGTCTGCTGGAATGATGTTCGAGTTGCCTGATTAGGTCTTCGAGGTTCCTGATCCTGATGGGTCCACATTGTGGTGGTTCGTCTTCTTCGTCATCGGCTCGTCGACGAAGATCGGCTTCGTGGATTTTCTCAGCGGACGGAGCTCGCTCTCGTTTATTGTACTCGTACTCTTGAAGTGCGCGAAGATCGCCTGATCCACTGGCGCCACCTACGCTGGCGCGTTGTGCAGCTGCAGTCTTTAGAGCCACGATTATATTCTCGTGGTAACCATTTAAATCCTGTATATAAACAAAATTGTTATGTGGTAGCTTATTTTTCTATTTGACGTTATCAATTTTCAATAATTAAATAAATCACTTAAATTTATATCGTAACATAATTTTAGAATTAATGAACTAACGTAAACTAATGCTTCTTAAACAACTGAAATAAAACCATAACATTGTAACTGTTCGAGACCAATAACAGCATAGAGCGATCAAAGTCGAAACCAAAATATTAGTTACCGTTAGGTTCCCTAGAGGGAGCTGTTACAAACTTAGATCGCGCTATCGTTGTGTTACACGCGTTAGTTTATACCTACAAACATTTTGTATGACGAGAACAAAATTAGAGGAGAACAAGACTGTAGTGTACAAGGCGACAGTTAATTAAACCGTGGAGTCCTACGAACTCATAGTACAGTGCACAGTGGTTTTATTTAAATCCCTACTAGTGTCACACACCCAGTCCAACGATACCACGCTTGGTATCAAGCAGTAACAAATATAAGCAAACTCTTTATTTAATATTTGCCCTTTAGAAGCTAAATCAAAATTACACTTGATTAAAAAATAAAAATTGGAGCTGTGAAATTTGGCAGAAAATCTTGTCTACCCGTTCTTAAAATGACGCTCGTCCGTATAAAGAGATTCATGATCATACCTTAAACTTATACTCCATATCAGCTACAGCCCCCGAAGGTTCCTGGCCATCCGACTGGGAACCAGCCTCCAACTGCTCAGACTGAGAGTCGTCTCCCCACTTGTCTTTGCCATCCACAGCGCCGTAGCCGTGTTTTTTCAGAATGCCTTTCTCCGGGAGCTTCGCCATTGTGTTTGGAGCTACATCTATAAATGCTATATCTTCTTCACCTGAAACGTAACATCACAAACATTAGGCAATGTCTACAGGATGTCTTGATATATTTTACGGTACAGTAAGTTGGCTGCAGAAGCAGTGGTGACAAAAGATTTAGCAGTTTGTAGTGTTGAGTTACTTTCAATAAACCATTTTGTAGTTTATCGATATGGTACTGCGTTTGTGGATAGGAGTGAACTCCAAGGTAAAGTAACACTACTGCTAAAGGGATTCTGTCTAACGGTAATTTGCGAGAGTAACGAACGTAGTCTAAAATGAAGTTTGTACTAATTTGAAACATCGAGTTAACAAATTTACTACCCGTAAAATCCAACACTTACTAGTAGCAGTGTTTTACAATTCGCCAGAGAACGTTTGTTGAATGCATGTTACAAGAGAATTTTATGCCTCAACTTACGAGTTCGCAGAAGTTTAAAAGTAATCCATAAAATAATCAGATTGTCCCAAAAATTGTTGTTTATGTACAACATATGTATGTAGATCGCCCAAGATGTTCTTTATTTGAAGTTATCTAAAGTGTGATAATTAATTATTAACTCACCTGAACCTATCGGTTCATCTTCACTGCCAGAATGTATCCGTTTCGGTTTGTGATCTCTGCAACAGATGAAAAGACACGTTCAGAATGCTCGATACCGTTGAATTACATATGTTTTTAGATATTATCAAGTGTAGACAATTCAATAATAAAATTCGTTAGAGATTACGAAAAGAAAATTAATTAATATTGAACCATAATTTTTTTAGTGATGGCAATATTTAGGAATGTTGTTTATACTTTGTCTGGAGGCGCAAGATTTGGTATTTGCGCCTCAAAACGTTATCACATATGTATATATTGTTACACTAGGGTAACGTTTGATTAAATACAAATGAATTATTAACAGTTGAATTGATACATCACCTAAATAATATATATTGTTTTGTTTTACGATATAGGGGTATTGCAGTTATTTAATTTTTATTAGTAAGTCTAGAGTTCTTGTCAATGGAATACAATTATATTAAATTAAATTTGTTCAGTAGTTTATGTAATTGACCAGACTAGGAAAAACGCATGTAATATTCGCATCGGATTACGCATAACCAAAATCTATTATTGAGCTTTCAAAGATAAATATCGTCATAACTATATGTTAATTTGGTTTAATAGATTCAAACTGTGGTTAAGTATCAAATAGTTTAAAATAGTCAGGACGATAGAAGGTAAGTTTTTTCATAGTCAGGTTTTCAAGTTAAAGTACCTCCACCGCCAAGCCCCACATACCTCAATGATATTTTTTTATACGTCACATTGACATTCGTCATGCCCATCATAACAAGAGCCACATACACATTCGTGCACACACACATGCTTACATTGAGCGTTATATAAAGTCATTACCGTTCCCGTTCCCCATATTTGGGTAATAATTTAATTAACTTACGAATATCGGCCCGAGCTGCTGGAGCTTGACATGTGGTTGCCATGTCGGAAGATCACACGTTGAGAGTCTCCACGGCTGGATACAACAGAACTTTTAAAATATTATATCATTTTATATGAAATAGTTTTATCAATATTTTAAATCATATTTCTATAAATTATTGTGTTATGGCTTCTGTATAAAGTTTATGTCTGTGTGATTATATCGTTTTTTTGATGATATGATATATCCTAGATAGTATTTTATAGGTAAATTTAATAAAAATAAGCATTTCTATTATGAATGTGAGGTTAGAGTAAATAATTTCGTGGTACTCATTTTTTTTTTGCTCATCGGTGTGGTGACGGATTACGAATACACAGAGTCAGCATCTCATCCCATGGGTGTCGTAAGAGCCGACTTAGCGAAAAAACTCTGCAGGATGATATCACTGCAATGAGTAGGGAAACTTGAAACAAACTTTATACCGACCTGTCTAGTCGTTATGGTATACTAGGCCAAAACCTCCTTTCGAAGCAGAGGTTTATATCCAACAGTGGCCCAATAAAAACTGTTGATGATGATGCATTTTTTCATTTTTTTTATAATTTTTCAAAAGCGCATATTTTTAAAGGTGATAATCATATGATTTTATTTGTGTGCTTATTAGCAGGGCTGAAGGAGTAGTTCCGGATTCTTTTGTAAAGATTGAAGATACATGTGTCACGTATATTTTATGAGTCCAATATTGCCTGCCTTCTTAAGGGGTCGGCGGCGGCATCCTTCTAGTTAGAGAGTTATTAAAGTTAAATCGTATACTTTTAAATTTATCATAACTATGAGGTTTACTATGACGTTGAAAGGGATTAGTTTTTAATGAACAAAATAGGATGACAACAGATTTTGAAACACTAGAGTCTGTCAATTGATAAATAAAACAACAAAGACTGAGATTTGTGAAACTGATTAATGTGAAAGTTTATGATTCGAATAACAAAACCGATAATAACACTTTTTAAGAAATAAATTACTATTATAAAGATATAATTAAATTGATGGAGGGGTGACAGTTGTCGTGGTAACTGTGTAAGCCTTACACTGTCACGATGACTGTCATGCCTTTTACGTCCCCAAGCGGGATGTGAAAAAGCATCTCACTGGGCCGCCATAGTGTAGGTCACCATATTGCATTGTCTGCATTTGCAATGAGTATGGTGACCACAACTCTTGGATTCTATTCTTCCATCAGGCTGAGTAGAATCACTTTGGCAGGCTTTTAATATAGAAAAAAAATTAAAAAAACTGTTAAAATTAGTAGCTTCAATGCCTTTTTTTTTGAAAACAAATGTTTTATACATAATGTATTTCAGGCATTAATGATCTTATAGGGAAATAAAGATACATATAAGTTTACATACTGTAAAAACATTTTTTTCTTTTCGAACAGTCACAGAAAAATTGTATTGTTCAATATAATATCATAGCAATATTTTGAATAGGGAAGCGTTTGTTTTTAATTATTAACATAAATAAGGCGGTCTATATAATAATGTCTATGGTATTATGACTTACCTACATTACTAAAAATGACTATGTATGTACAGATTTGAAAAGCTTCTAATATTTAATGTAGGAATGTCTGCGTCTGATAAACTTAATTGAAATATAATTTACATAATTTAGTATTTTTGTTTTTAAAACAAACATTAATGTTAAAGAATTAGAGTGCAAAGTGTAACTATGTGCTGTCTCTTTCATGTCTACATAAAAAAAGGAAACAAAAAAGCGTGTCACTTGTGGCAGTGCACTCTGATTTAGTAAACATAAACAAAGTAGCAAAGTCTGCTTAAAGATGCTGTAGTCCAAAGCACCTTGGGACTCAAGCATTGTGAGCTAAAAGCGAAAATCGTGTGAGCGGAAATAAACAGCGGTGCGCAGTCATATCCACGCGAAGCTTTGACGTACCTTAAAAGATTTCTGAGTAGACGAGTTCCGTTAAAAAGAGGAAAGAAAATTTAATTTTAAGGATATATCCTGGCTAAGTTATCCATTATACTTAATTAAAATAATGTTTTAACTTGTTTTTTTTTAAATTGTCATTTAGAAAATTTGTAATTCAAAAAAGAGGTTAAAGAAAAAAATTACTCTGTGATATTGTTTTTCTTTTTTAATAAAAAAATAAAGTTCTTTTTGAAAAGTAGAATATAGTAAATTTATGGGTAGCTGCGCTTTAATTTAAACGGTTTTATAATTCAAAACAGGAAATTTTATTATTCAGTTCAATATTAAAAATATAGGACGTAAATATAAATTAACAATTAATCTTAATTTATTAATATTTTATGATTATAGACATCAAGATAGTACAGGATATATATAAATATTTAGACGTTCATCAAAGACCTTAAAATTGTCAATGTTTACTCATTCCAAAATGTATTCTTTTTTTTTTAAACCCTGTATAACAATTGCAATCTGAATACGAGGCAATTTGAAAGATCATGTGAGTTAACTACTTGCCAATTATGTCATTGACAATTCCATTTTCTCTGAACGCCTTAAGTGTACGAAACCTACCTAAACGCATTATTGAAGGAATGCTTTCCCCCAGCATCCGAGATGTCTTCCTGAGAATTGTTGGACGTAGTTGATCCAGCTGTGAAGTTCTTGATCATAGGTTTGTTGTTGGTGGTGTAAGCCTGGTTGTATTTACTGCGCGCCGTGCTCTTTCTCCTGGTGCAGGCGTGGCGTGGGAACGCACACTCAGATCAATCGATAAAGTTTACCAGAGTGTATACGGCGGTCCGACAACTGGTGCTGTCGACCATGGACGAGGAACAATAGGGGATTCACCATCAACAACAACATTTTCTGTTTGTAACTATTCCAATTTCAAAATATTAAAAGCTAAATGTTCTTAATTTAAAAAAGTTAAATCTAAAAAGGTACGTCTATTCCTCTTTTGTTCCTCAAAAGTTGAAATGTTGATTTGACTGGTGCTTTTGGATATTACAGACAAAATTCTTTAACAAAATTTTTGAATTGGACTAAATTAAACTTTTCGTTTCATTCCTCATGGGAATTGATGTCACATGGAAATTACACCAAGAGATCAATCTTAGCTTAATGATAGTAGGATCCTTCCAGAAAAGAACTTTAGAATTTGTTAGATTTAATCATTAACCAAGCTAGTGTTTTATAAATGTATCCCGTTTTGCTGGAAGGGTCCTGTTAGTCTTATATGTAACATTAGGCGTTGCTAACTAGATAGACAGCTGCTTGAAAGAAGAATCCGTGCATCGCACATTCGCTTCTCGTGCAAAAGTTAATAGAATTTAGTGGTAGTGGTAGTGATTGGTGACGTTAGAGTCGAGCGATCTATATCTTCTCCGGTCTCATACAAGTCTACAGTACATACCTCGGCGTGGCTCGACACCACGTACCGTCTAGCCTGTCGTCGGTTGTTAGTCGCGATACTGATACAGATCATGTAGTCGATACGTAGGAAGATATAGACGCGAGCGGCGGCCGGGACACGGTCGCGGTCGCGGGCGCCCGGCCATGCCGCTTCGACCAAGAAAGGAAACGAAAACGAGTCACAGTTCACATAAGCCAATGCATACATCCAAGAGCCCAGAATCTTAAGGGTTTGAGTCGAGGTGTCTCGAGTACAACGAGGAAAGCCTTGTCGGCATGCAGCGAGGCGGCCGGACAGGACGGTGCGCGCGCGTGTGTTTGTGTGTGTGTGTGTGACGTCACTGGACGTCACTAGCGGCGGTGGCACGCCGGCCCGGCCGCCGACGCGGACACAGAACCACAGATCAAATGCAGTTGTGGCGCGACGACTCTAGCCGACGCGCCACCCGCCAACTCTAACTCTACGACCACAAAGTAAACGACATAAAAAACGTATGTCCAAAAGATAAAATAAAAAATAAATAAAAACCAATCGCCGACGTAAAAACCAACAGAAACACCAACGCTAACGTCTAAAATAAACATACAAGTAATACGAAGGTGACGATTTAAATTTCTTCTTAAAGACTACCTTTGGTCTGTTTTCTGCTCACTAACCTTAGGCACAGGGAGAAGTTTTTGTGTACTACGACTGACCTGTAGCAGAGAGCGCTCAGGGCAAATACTATGAATACCCCCCCTACCACAGACATGAGCACCGCCACGAGGAAAACCGTGTTCGAGCCGTGGTAGTTCTCTGCGCCCAAACAGAAGGGTGTGAGTGGCGGCCGGCGCGCTCGGTGACGTCACGAGCGTGCGCGTGACGTCAGCGAGGGCAAGCGGCCGGCGCCGGCGCCGCGGCGGGGCTCGCGGTCGGCGTGACACGACACGACACGACAAGGACACGACACGACAGGCACGAGCGACAGACACAGTGCAATGACAACACCGATGTTACCGGCCGTTACCTGAAGCAGTACGCCATCCAGGCGAACCCCACGAACACGGACAGCACGACCGCGAGCAACAATATCACCATGTTCATGGTGCTCATCTTATTCCCCTCGTGCTCACCTGCAAGAGAGGGGTCCCGCGCGTTAGTGCGCCGGCACCGCCCGCTGCCTAGCGCCTATCCGAGCAATGCCTCCACGACTAATAACTAAATCTCACGGAACGCGGGCTAACGTGCAACTATTGTAAGCTGACATAGTTCTTATACCAAAATTTTGTATTTTTATGGCAACATAGACTTATTTTGACTTATGTAAGTAGTGTCACTGTCAACCTACATTAGGAACACCGGTGTATTGAAATGATTAATGAATATTTAAGTTTTATGTGGTGCGGCGCGAAACAGTGTAACGCTCTTGGAAAGCGTAATTTTGAAAAGCAGTGCTCGGAATCTTTTTACAATTTATTTAAAGTAGGGGGAATATTAATAGATACAGTACAAAACACCTGAAAACATAAAAAATAATTATAGTAGAAACATTAAAATTATATAAGTGGATATATAATGTACGTAGAAAGAAAATATCAGGTAAAAATATAAAAATAGTGGAAAGTTTTCATTATCATTTTTAATTATTATTATTATTCTAGCAGACTATTCGAGTGTTAAACCCTTTTATTCTAACTACTAATAAAAATCTATATAAGCCTCTATGAATTATTTTCATGAAAACTTTCCTATATCAAGAGCATAAAAAGTGTAATAGTCTAGCTAGGTTTCCAATCGCACAACATTTCCCGGACAGATCCAGAATTGGGGCTTTTCTCCGGACTCCACCTGGGGCCTAATGATATTTTTAAATATTTGTTATCTGTACAATTACTTAAATTACGTCATTTACGTGTAAAAAAATAAAAAAATTTGCGTTGGCAACCCTAAAGCTGTTAGTAGATTTTAGTTTTGACACATGGACTGTAGATACATTTAATATCAGTCGACAGAGGTCCAATTAGGTATGGATCACTGAGTTAAAATGTCGAGTATTTTTGGGAAGTAGATACATCGACCTTATAAAACTTTATTAATTAACCTTTTTATCCTTTTTAAAACACATGTCCACTGAGCACAAACGTTTCTACAACCATATACGTAATTAATATTCCTCAAAGTGGAAAGTTACGTCATATCTTAACCGGTTGCGACTCACCATACGGTGTTTCCTTCTTGGTCATGTTGTAGGCCGCTTTAGTGGTATTCTCGGGGGTGTACGGGGTCGGTGATGGTGGTAGAGCGTCATGATGCGAGCAGTCCGGCCCAGTCCAGCCGCGATTGCAGACGCACTTGTTTAGGTTTGAGCACACCTGGAATTATAACAATTGCAAATTTAATACAAATAAATTTATTTATGAATATGATTTTAATCTAATTTGTTTCCAGATACGTCTGTAAAATGTATTAAGTAGTAATATACCATTCGTAGTCCCCCCTAAATGTTGTAAGAAGCGACTAAGGGAACGAACTATGTACGCAAACAGCGCTGCAAATAGAAGGGAAATTTTTAACAAATTCTGTACCAAATCGTTTGGCCAGGTTAAAGCTGTCTACTATACTCGCACCACGTTGGATAGCAATGAGTTGTTGATTATGACAAAATACGAATATCTCCAGAACTTCAACCAATATTAATGTGTTTTTCATTGCGCCTCTTCACTACTTATTTATCAACTTAACCATTAGAATATTTTGATTTTATCATTACAAACATGTAATATTATAAAACCCTGTAACATAATTGTGTAGATGACTGTATCGTAAATAAATACCAATGTCCACTTCATTAAAACTAATATCGCGAAATACCTCAGAAAATACAATTATCATAGCTTTTTATTATTATTACGAATTTCAATCAAATATACAGTGAAATATGTTGTTCAATTGAGTAGTCTAAAACAGTGACCTCACAATTTGATATTTAGTACATTTGTCATACAAAATTGTCGTTTTAACAGATGATAAAAAGTAACTAATTTGACTAAGGTGTCATCTAGCCTATTATATTAAAAAAATAGAATGAATGACGTTCATCTTTAAAAAAGCTTAAAATATTCCACATTTAAATAATCATGCAAATTATCCTCATATATAAAATGTTCTTGAAATAACGGGTTTAACTAAACCCATTTCGTGGCACAAACGGATCTGTAACTCGGAACTAGAATTATCGAATCAATTCCGGACTTAGACAAGTTTTAGCGATATTAAGGAAATTAATTTCGCACTGAAATCGATTCGTATTACCTAACGGCCACAAATTGGAAGCTGGAGCTGGTACTATTGTTAACTCGCTCGGTTTCGTAAGCGAGAAGCTTTTGGGATTATCGAAACTGGGAGATTATGGTCGTATGGACCCCACCTGTGCAAATAGTGGCCGTGGCATTTCTTATTTTGAGATGCAAATTTTCTGGTTTGGTTGGATGAAAGTAAAATAATACAAAGCTTATGGTTTAATGTAGGTACATATTACGTGTGGTGACGGATTAAGAATACATAGTGTTACCCCCCTATTCATTCCGTGGGTATCGTAAAAGGCGACTAAGGGAACAAAGTATACAAGACAACATCATTATATATTAAAGTGAAGGAAAACTTGGAACAAACCCTATTCCAACCCGTCTGGCCAGCGTGGAATACTAGACCAAAACCACCTTGCTAAGGAGAGGCCTATGTCCAGCAGTGCACTGTTAAAGGCTGTTGATGACACATTACGTATCAATATTGCTGGCGAGAATAGTTTTTTATTTTAAATCTAGTTTCTCCGTTCAAGAGATATTCCTTGCTTCCTTCGTTATTTAGTTTTACAATAATATGTAATGTTGCGTACATAGCGCGTCAGTTAATGTTTGCCTTACTCTAATTTTTTATTTTGTATTGCCTAAATAATAATTCTCTATAAATAGAGTTGGAGTGAGGTACGTATTGCCGATAATAAAAACTGGGTTAGATCTTTTACAATGTTAAGCCTACATTGCGCCAACTTCAAATAAATTGCAAACAGAGAAAGAATAAAGGCAACATGACGATTATAATTTCGTAGAAGTTATGGACTCATATCTCTATGTATAGTAGTCATATTGTTATTGTTAGACACACCTACGCTATCTACTGTTTTAGAATTCTGTATGCTCTATATCCACAAATCTAATATTTTTTACATCCTATCTCTATATAACTAACTGACAAGTATTACGTAATTATTAAAATAACTAGTGTTTATAAAAATAAAAGAATCTGAATCAAATAAAAGACAAAAGTACTTGATTAGTAATAAATGTTTAAAATGAAATTGAATACTAAAAACAAGATAAAAAACAACGAAACGAATGCTAGTTTGACTCACTACATTTTTATTGTAATGGGCACTATAAATTAGTATTAGATGGTAATTTAAAAATAGAGTAGATATCACAAGGTTTTCATGTTTTTGTGACAAACAATTTGTTTGGATAGAAAAACAGACGGGCAATTAACTGATCCAAATACGTTTCTTATTTTTATTTAGAAGTGACAGAACCCAAAAAGCAATTTGTTCTACTCCTGAAGTATATCTTTTTTTTTCTATATTAAGAGTCTGTCAAAGTGACTCTACTCTGCCAGATAGAAAGCATGAATAGAATCCATGAGTTGTGGTCACCATACTCATTGCAAATGGCGGTCTTGTGAGATGCTTTTTCACACCCCACTTGGGGACGTAAAAGGCATGACAGTCATTGTGACAGTGTAAGGCTCACATAGTTACCACGATAACTGTCACTCCTACATAAAATACTTTCACATAAAATCTCGATTTTCGGTAACAATAAGTCAGTTTAAGTTCTCAATAATTTACTCTCAATAATTTCCCTCGAAAATAAATTAAATGTGAATTGATGTCGAGTTCCAGCGATAATTCAATTCTACGTGGATCGAGTTTGGGCACAAATTGACGTCGAATCTGATGCTCCACCGAACGGAGTTAAAGGCCGATGGATGGACAATTATTAAACTGTATTCCACCTCATATTTATTCATGTCAAAATTTTATCAGTTTTTTGCTCAATCATTTTGAAGACTACTGTTTATATTGCATTTTGAAAATTACTTGTTACTGGGTCAGTAGTAAGTGATTGGGACTGCTAACCCAGACATTGCGATTGTTTAGTGTTTGATTCCACCGCAGAATAAATAATAGGCTAGATGACACCTTAGTCAAATTAGTTACTTTTTATCATCTGTCAAAACGAAAATTTTGTACGAAAAATATACTAAATACCAAAATTGTGACGTCACTGCTTTAGACTACTGAATTGAACAATATATTTCACTGTGTATTTGATTGAAATTCGTAATAATAATAAAAAGCTATGTTAACTGTATTTTCTGAGATGTTTCGCGGTATTAGTTGTAATGAAGTGGACATTGGTTTTTATTTACGATACAGTCATCTACCCAATGGTGTGATGAGAATGGATTTTTTATTGTGGTTGTGTAGCTTATCTACAAGTAATAATAATGTACTGCTAGCCGATTTTGTCAGTCTTAACGTAGACCAGCTAACTACACAAGAGATATGATGCGTACAAGTGTGTGTGCGCAAACACAGGTGCACTCTCTGTTCCCTCGCTTTCGCAATCCGATGACACGGCTATCCGACACGACCGGGGAAAGATCAGGCGCAAGATAGAATTCTTTACGTGCTCTCCGAGGCACGGGAGCTTTCTTATCTGTAATATGGGAGGTCATGTACAGCAGTAAAATGGTTTTATATATTTTTAAGAATGTATGTCACTTAAACACACAATATACTCGTATCACAGTGAACGCAATCTTTTTGCTTAAAGATAAAATTAATTCTACTCCTCTATCTGACAATCTCATTCATACATATTATTCTTTCTCTTTCACACGCCCTCTAGACACAATAAGCCCTCTCACTCAGTCATCATCAAACGTTCCATTTACATGTGTATTTAAAAAGATATGTGTGTTTATCAAAACAACCCGGATATTATATTAAAGGTTTTACTTTTTTTGGGATCAGAATACTTTATGTGAGATGTGTGATTATATATTGTGTTTTTATAACATTTTCTTTATTATTCTTAAAAAGTGAATGATTTTGTCAACGATTGCCACATTTTATATGCTCGATAAATACATTTGTTTATTTATTTAAAACTTCTTGTACCTTTTGTACAAAGATGGACTTAATGCTATGGTGCATTCTCTCCCAGTCGACCTTCAGGTGGTGTAGAAATTATAACACATTTTTTAACCATTAGAACTGCGACAGTTACCTTATCTGCTTTACTAAATATGTAATTCATGATGTGCATTAAAACGTAACACATACATGTACTAAATATCTATTTTTTTTATTTTGGTATGTGTACAACGGATGTGCGTTGATGTCAGCTGTTACAGGGATGCACGTAAATGTCACCGAGTTTAAGATTAAACGAATTACAAAAGCCCGTAGGCTTTAGTCCACGCTTGCTATTGTACCTTTATTTTGCTGGCGACATTTTATTTAAAAATTAATAGACTTAGTTTAGTTAAAATAAGGTTCTATCAAAGTTATAAATGAACAATAAAATGTAGAGGTATTTGATCTTGTTTTGTCCAGTCACTGTACTTATCTTAATGCTTCTTCGAAAGTGTCGTAAATAATAGTATCCAATTGCTCGTAAATAAGTTCTTGTCTGCTGTCTCTACGTGTATTAGTATTGACACACACTAGTGAAGTATCATGTCGTATAGCGAGTGTATAATTTAGTTATCACGCACACCAGCAAAATGAAGTTAATCGACATTCCACCTTGTCATTTAAATTGTGTAAAAACTAATACCATGATGGGCAATGAGGTCTAGTTTTTTATAATCATATTTTACCAACAAGTTTACCTAAACGCAATCACGAACGACATTCTCGAACAATGAAAGCATGTGATGAATTCACCAGCATATTAAACAGTGAGTCTTGTGAGTACGGAGTCAGTATTTAAACTATTTACGTGCTTAGCTCAACTATTCGGAGGTCGTAATACAATTCGTGGCACCGGCTTTGCGACCAATCCGATTTTGCCGAGAGTTGCCCCGGCACCCGACACACACAGATTTAGTTAGGGCGCCACCGGTATGCCAGAATTTCGAGAGTTTGTGCTATTATGGTATGAATTTGAAATCTCGCTTTTTGAAGGAATATCAATGGGATTAAGCGATTGATACAGAGAACAGTGTTGATTATTAATACGTCTGTATTCATTATAGTTGCACTAATTAATTCTTTTGTACTCGTAAAATAAGTATTGTTTGTTAGGGGAGTAAATTCTTAGAAGCACGGTAATATCCTATTGTTTAGACACTAATAAGTTCATTCTCTCTATAAAGTGAGCTTAAAAACATAGTCTGTATATGATCTATTAACAAACAGAAAACTTACTAGTTTTTTAACCGACTTCAAAAAAGAGAAGGTTCTTAATTCTGATGTTCCATCGTATACCGACAGATTTGTAAAATCATTTTCTGTTCGAATGAAGATTACTCTGAAAACTACCCATTTTAATTTCATTTAGATATTATAATGGATCTGATAATGATTTTTAGAGACAAATAATGGAACTCTCAAATAAATGACAGCAAATCAATCTCGATAGTTGCTATTGCATAAATATGCTTTGTTTATGCAAGTACACAACGTTACACTACGTCCCTACACTCAATGTTGATCCCGAGGTGGTCCCATTATCATCATGTCAGAATCTAACAATGAGATTCCGTAGAAATGAAGGAAATTTTACAATCGTGACTTTTATTTTCGTTTAGTAATCTTTATCTCATATTGCTGAGCTGATGGTAGTAATAGATTTTGTTAATGAATAAAGAGTAACAAGTCCAATTACTTATGTAAGCGTACCAACTACTTGATAAAGCATTTTAACCCAAGTCTGGCATGGCGTTTAGCACGTTTTACGTTGCATGGAGACCCTCACAGTGACGGAGCGACTTACCTAGCCTATCAAGTAATACCTATTACATTTGGCACTGATTTATTTATTTATTTACAACTTTATGCACAAATATATGCATCGGTGGATTTAATGTCTAAGGCATTTTCTGCCAGTCAACCGATTGGGCGATGCAGAGAAAATATGAGGTAGGTGCACTTAAGGATAAGAAATAATTGACAGAGTATTTAGTATATAATATTTAGACTAGTTTGGCCATAAATAAGTAAATACACTTAGATAAACACATAAATATATAACACATGCAAATTCAATTCAATTCAATTTCAATCAAACTAGAAGGGTACATATGGCTATTATAATGTTCCCTGTTAAATTTAAAGTCGCTTTTAATCTTTCAGTATTTTAGTGTCCTTTGTTAGCATTGTTTGATGTCGGTTCGATTATTTTTTTGAAAAGGATTTTCAATAAAATTGTAGAAATTTATATTGAAAACGAAACGTAGAAGAGATGACGTATATCTTATTGTGATTTCTAAGGTAATTTGACCAGTTACACAAAGTTTAGTATTTTAGAAGAGAGTGAGTGGTTCACTACTTTGAACCTGTATTTTTTTTATATACATGTATTAAGAGCCTGCCAAAGTGACTCTACTCTGCCTGATGAAAAGCATGAATAGAATCCAAGAGTTGTGGTCACCATACTCACTGCAAATGCAGATAATGTAGTATGGTGACCCGTACTATGGTGACCTTATGAGATGCTTTTTCACACCCCGCCTGGGGATGTAAAAGGCATGACAGTTATTGTGACAGTGTAAGGCTTACACAGTTACCACGATAACTGTCACCCCTTCATCAATGGGCCCTGCATCAGTTAAAAACATCGTTCACTCTTTAGGCGAAATAATAAAAAAAAGCAGTTTGAAATAAAATTAGCGAAAATTAGTGAGGCACTTTCTGAATTACCTGCATAATATGTGGCTAGGAGGATTTATGTGAATTAAAATTCTCCGTGCATACAGAGATAGGAAGTGTAAACGAAAGTCTGTGTGGCGCGATGCGGCGTCGACAATTTTACAAATTCACTGCGCCCTGCTAATTACCAAAGTGTCCGAAGGTATTCATAGCTTTAAACAGCAAGATGAAGCGATGAACATAAAAAATTAAGTTCACCATCTCATTATTTTGTGAATATTTATTTGAGTATTCTGATAAATCTGTACAAAAGCTTTTTTAATAATTGCATTCTTTAGAAAATGAAAATTAATTTTGTTTCTAATCTTAGAGTATATAATATCATGACTTCACTAAAAATTTTGTTGATATTTAACTATCCAGGTATATAGACAATGTAATATAAAAAAAGCCAGTCGCAATGGTTAAAATCGAAAGGCGTAATCGTTTTTCTAAAATAAAGAGTCAGGTAATTCAGAATAGCAAAGTTAGTCGAATAGTTTTCTATAACATAAAAAGTACGCACTCAAAAGGAACAAAAACGAACAGGCGCAGAATTTTCTGTCTGGTGCTGACATCTGTCAGTCGGTGACCAGTGTTGCCAACTAAAGAAAATTGATTCTCTATGAATCCATTTCACGACATTATTAGATTTTATCGATTTATTCACAATCGATTGCTAATAATTCAGACACATTATATTAAATCAATTTTTACTACTATACAGTACCACGTAGTAGCATGTGTCATTTTATTAAATGTTTATTATATATTTCACATTAACAACACAGTAAATGTATTTGAATATGAACTTAGTTACTTAGAACGCAATGTTTATATTTACATAATTGTATTAAAGGGTAAACTTCAGTACATCCGTAACTACTATCTCGAAATCTCTGCTAAAGTTATATTTCGATTCGACAAAGTGACGATTATCTGTAAGGATCATTATCCATTGCTCGCTCACCTGTCACAACTTATAACGAATCATTAGGAAAAGCGTACATGGTACAAGTTATAATTAACGAGGTCCAAACTGCAAGAGCGGTCCAATTAAATGATATTGAATTAAAACTTTGCACAGTTTCTGATCGCGTTATTCCTATTTTATACTACGCTCTCTGCTTTATTATAACTACGTATTGCTAAAATAATATTTAAATAAAAGGTTTTTTACGAAATGATTGGTTTTGTATTAGCCTGTACAGTATTATAACAGTACAATTATGTATTGTCTACACCGTTAATACCCACAAAAGAATTTTTTTATGGTATAACAATTATAATTATCAAATTACGGGTCAACTGAATGTAAGTGATTACCGCCACTTGTATACACCTGCGGCTTGAGAGATAAAGTTGTGTTGCTGCCTTTTAAATACAACTCTCCCAAGAAGTTATAGATGGGGGAGGGGATTGATTGTTCACAATTTTTTTCACTTTAACTTAGAAGTGAAGGACTAAGGATTACGATGACTAACCTAAGTATTGTAAATATTAATTGTGAGTCTGTTCGTCACAATTATATTTCATTGCCTTTTCTGCAATATTACATACGCTGTCATAGTGTGTGTCGCCATATTGAATTATCTGTAATCGCAATGAATATGGCGACCACCACTCTTGGATTCTATTCGTGCTTTTCATCGGGCAGAGTAGAATCACGTTGGTGGGTTAAGAATAAAAAAAAAAGTTTGTTTGTCTAAAATCAGAATTTATAATATATTACATAATTAGGTATGACAATCATAATAGTTAATTAACTATCTATGTTTTTAAAAGTATATCGCTTACTCAATAAGGCGAGCAAATTAATCACTTGGCAGTTGTTACGCACGTACGATACGAATATAAATAGAGTGGGTTGTACAGGAAAATAAATATAAGCTTTAGTTAAATCAAACACTTTTAATGTACGTTATTAATATTGTGTCTATAATGTCTACAGAAATCGCCTTTTTCCAATATGTTTTATTGATGATCTATTTGTTCATAGTGTTTTTATTTTTATTCTAATAGCCTGCCAAAGTGATTCTACTCTGCTTTATGGAAAGCATGAATAGAATCCAAAAGTTGTAGTCACCATACTCATTGCGAATGCTGACAATGCAGTATGGTGACCCACACTATGACAGCCTATTACGATTTTTTACGCCTCAGTTGGGGACGTAAAAGATATGACAGTCGTCGTAGCATTGTATTGCACACATTTACCACGACAACCGTCACTCCTGCATCAATGGGCCTCCGGTCTCGCACTCACCAGCGAAACACGACAGCACGGATGCTGTCGCTTTAGGTTGTTATTGATTGATTAGGTGATGTTATGTAGCTTATATATAGCCTTTCATAACAAATAGATTACACTAAAGGTATTTTTCAATTAGAATCAGTTAGAATGAAGTTCAGTCCGTCAAAATTAGCTAAATTATTGAAGTGAATATTTCTATAGTTGCGTTTGGTAAGTGAAATCCTATGGGTTCGCGTCAGTAACATTCTTAATGCGTGCTGAACAGTTTGTGTACGGCATATTGTATGTTGGCGATTGTATGTGTGTGTCTATTTATTTTCATTTAATCGTATTTACATTTTGTACTGTGTGTACGTAACGATAATATGTTTTACTAATGAAAAAACTTATATATTCATGTGTGTACATTTATACTTGTCGCCTGGAGTACCGATAGATATGAAAATTAGATTAACATTAGTAAATTTGATTAATAAAAAATCATGACATTTTAATTTTCAACAGTTTGAAATTTCAAAATACAGTTTTCAAAATTTCACGCTGCCTAATCCCTTTTTTATAGTAAGGAGGCCAATGAGCAAACAGGTTACCTGGTTCAAAGTAATTAATACTGCTCATGGGTACCGGCAACCCAAGAATTACAAGTAATAAGTTGCCGTCGTTTATGATCTCCTCCAGGATCAGTGGAAGAGGAGATTTTTTTATTAATAGCTTGCCAAAGTGACTCTATTCTACCTCTCTCTGATGAAAAGCATGAATAGAATCCAAGAATTGTGGTCACCATACTCATTGCAAATGCAGACAATGCGGTATGGTGACCCACACTATGGCAGCCTTGTGAGATGCTTTTTCACACACCAGTTGGGGACGTAAAAGGCATGAGAGTTATCGTGACAGTGTAAGGCTTACACAGTTACCACGATAACTGTCACCCCTGCATCAATGGGCCTCTGGTCTCCAAAGATTTGGTCTCATTAACTTCGTTCGGTGATAAAAAATAGAATGGTTTACCATTAGACTATGTATCATTAATTTATTTCGTTACACTCTTTATTTTCATAAAAAGTCAACTAGCTGGTGTATTCATAAAATAATTCACTACGTTGTTGTATTATGAATATTTTAAACTTTATTTATTGGCATTGTTTCGTTTCGATAAAAGGGGAATTCTCGTCGCAAAATTTTCTACAACAGAATAATTCAACGCATACACTGAACTCGTGTAGGTATTTGTAACCATTTTTATAGAATTCCTACGTTTGAATTACATATTGTTTATAAAGTATTTTGTTTTTGTAACATCTCCATTAGTGTAAATGGTGTCACAGCACTAATTGAAGACATTGTTCTTGTCTGTGGTATGTATCGATCTGTAATGACATGTAATGTAGAAGACAATTGTATCACAAAGCATTCCAACCTTTGTTTTATTTAATATAAGACGTCTTAAGCATAATATATTAAATGCTCAACATATTAAAAAAATGGTATAGGGAACCGAGTAGATGTTTCACCTCGTAGTAAATAATCAGCGCTGCAAATGGAAAACTCTAATGTAGAAATAACTCATGAGTCACGAAGCCAAAAGTACGATGTTGCCCTACTCACTGTACTTACGTATATAAGTGTTGAGTGTTCCCGCTAAGACGTTTGTACTCTGGAGCTGCCTCGTTGGTCTAACGGTTAGCGTATGCGTCTGATTGATTAAGAGATCTCCGGCTCGATTACCGGATCGGGCCAAAAAAGTGTTATTGAGTTTTTCTGAGCATCATCCACAGTCTTTTACAGTCCACTGCTAGACATAGGCCTCTCCTTAACAAGGACGTTTTGGCCTACCATTTCACGCTGGCCAGACGGGTTGGAATAGGGTTTGTTTCAAGTTTTCCTTCGTTTTGTAATGATGTTGTCTTGTATACTTGGTCCCTTTGTCGCTTTTTACGACACCCACGTGATGAATAGGGGTGGTAACACTATGTATTCTTAATCCGTCACCACACGGACATTTCTGATTATGGAACTGCTTAATAATAGCCCAGAGCTTAGAAGTTGGGGTTTTCGGCCCCGGATTATGAGAGTACAGGAAGAGAGAGTGCACCTGCGTTTATGCACACACTTGTGCACGGTGTGTGCACAACGGCTGATTTTGTTGGGATTAGGCGCCGTGGCCAAAATCACTTAGGAGTACACTACTCCGGTAACCTTATACACAGAAAACAATGAAAGATTAACTCTAAATTTTTGTAGAGTTATAACGAGGTATGGGCCTCCCACGATTAAAAAAATAATGAGCACGTGGTTTAGATTTTTATAGTTTTAATGAGTAAAGATAGTAAACTATCAAACTGTGGAGGTATCGTGATCATCCGATTAGGCGAGGTGATCATGCCTGGCGGGCTACGGCACAACGGTTGATGTTAGGATATATGTATATGCTAATTGCCGCGAGAATTTCTATATCGCAATTCAGGATTAGTAGATGCTCCGTAGTATGTATTTTGAAAGTCGCCACAAAACAATCAAACTATCCTCGTTTTGGTAACCGACTAGATTCTACTTTACGGTAGTCGAACGGTTCTAATTTAAACCAAAAGCAATTTTTAATATAAGAGATTCTCTGTATAAGGGAAACGTAGATTTTTCCAAAAAACATCGTTTTATTAAACGATTTATCTTCTTCAACCCAACAAGGAAAATGTGTATTATATACGTGTTGGTAGGTATCAAATTTTTGTATTTCATAATATATGAATACTGTAGAGGTACGCGAAGTTACTTTTTAATAGTTTGAGTGGCGGCATATGGCTCATGTTATTCAATTTTTGCTACCCTATATTGGATTTTATTTAGAGTGGCGACATGCGAACCAGAGCTTGGCAAATTGAGAAGTTTCAACTTTACGCTTACTATTTCTGAATGTTTTTATTAATTGTTTCTCTCTGTTAGTATATATGTAAAACATTAGCTTACTGATTAGTCATTTTTAATCATAAATCAATTCCCTTCTAATTTCAAATTATTAGTTTTAAGCTGTGATAGTGTTGTCAGAGTTATAACAGGAATATTTCTTAAACACAAACAAATGTGGCACAAAAAGGGGCGAATTTTTAATTCATGTAACCAAAATATTGTAAAATATTGTATCAATGCAAAAAGTCATCATCATCTAAGCCAAGTGACGTACACTGCTGGGAAAAAGCTCCCATAGGTTTTCTACAACAACGGTCAGCAATTTAGCCAATACAAATATAATATACAAATAATAAGAAATATACGACAAATTTCTTTAAAAAACTTTACCACTGGCAGTATCCTTCGTATTATTAGAGTAATTTTATATTAAATATGGATGTGTGAGAAAGAAGTTAAGAATAAATAGATAAAAACTATCAGGAATCGAAAATGACTCTAAACTTTTTTGTTACTTTTACAACTCAATATCTGTTAAGTTCGTATTTTCTTTAACTTTCTTTCCGAGAATGTAAACTTGTCTCACAAGAGTATAGTTGGCAAAATAGATCCAAGAGTTAGTTAGAGTAATCTTCACTACTTCACTGTTGGACATTTTTCTCTTCTTTAAAAAGAGACTTTGACCAGTAGGTCAAAGTCATGGTCATGGTATAGTATACCATGTCAAATTTTCCTTTTATTTGCAGTGTTGTTGTCTTGGGCTATTGGCTCCCTTAGTCGGCTTTTGCGACACCCACGGGATGTTTATGGCAGTGACATTCCTTATTCTCAATACATCGCTATATAGAGTACAACATGTATATTTTCTTTAACTTTACGACAGCAATTTTATCACCGTTCATTATTGTAATATAGACTATAATGAACACAGATTATGGTTGATTTTTTGTTATCTACTTACCCCTTTGCTGGAGCACTCGTTGTTATTGTGGTCTGTGGGGCACTTTGTGTGGTCGATATAGGGGAAGATAGATGTGCAGGTTTGGTTCACGCAGACCAGGTTGTCGCCACACGGAGTGCCGTCCCGGACTAGGCCAAGAGGGGCTATCTCTGAGTGCTTGGGCAAGCCAGTTGTTGCTCTGGAATTATCGTAGTTGTGTTTTAAAAATATTAATGTTTATAATGTTGATAGAAATTTTATGTAGCAAGAGTATCTGATAATAGACAAATTAAAAACAAATCTTTTGGAGGAAATAATTTAAAAAAAGTTATTATTTGTAAACTGTTTTTTTCTGTTTTGTTTTTATTATTTGTGTATACCTACTTAGCAAATTATGATTGGAGGCCGTGGTTAACATGGCATGACATAGTATCTTAATACACGTCAATTTTATCCAAAAAAAAATTATCAATTATTTTTAATTATTTTTTTATGATATCGTGACGTCATTAACTCACTTGCACTCGTATTCGCTGCCCTTGATACTGATGACAGTCCTGGTGTAATACTCATCCATGCCGGTGACTATCGGGTACCTGTTGCCGAGCTGGCACTGCAGCGAACCGCACCGCACGTTCCTGATTTTCACAACGAAATTAATACCACTTTATCGATATTGCGAATGAAATGGTAATACACTTGTTAATTGAAAGGGTAATTCTAGATTCCACAAGGTGTTAAGGAACTTTGTGATTGTATTGACGGATCTTGTTGTGGAATCCAAAAGTATAGGTGATATTTTTTTAATGGAAGTCTCATTTTATTTAAAACTAATGATGTAACTTATTCATTATTTATTGATAAAGATAATTTTTATTATGAATAACTATTATAAATGAAATGTGTTTTATATGCTGTGTTTATCCGACTATCAAGAAATTTTGAGATTGGTCCAGATAAAAAGTATTATGGTACGTATCATCTAAAGAATACTGTATCTAAGGGGTGGAAAAGGTACATTTACTTGCGAAAAGTCATGAGAAAAACTATCTGAATTTTCGTAAATGTGCGTATAATAAAACTTGTTCGTGTAATAAAATATTATTGGAAATATGGAGTCTACCTCTCTGTACAAATGAATACTCGTAGTCTAGTAGTTGGTGACGCTGACTGTCAGTTTTAGGTCATGGGTTCAATTTATTATGTGATGATCACAATAATTTTTGTTTTGTGTCTGAGAGTGATTTATCTACAATATGTATTTATTCAGAAATATGTTAATTTATTTATTATCCGCTATGATTGAGATATGGAAAGTTAGTAAAACATACTCACTCAGTCTCACACTTCACAAAATGTCCATTCCCGTCTTTTCCACAATGTCCCGTTACAGCTCCCTTAGAGTTGAACTGGTCAAAGCATTCCTTATCAGCTCCAATAGTTCCTTGGCCCCAAATCCTCTCACATTGAAGAGAAAGAGTTGGGCACTGGCCAGCAAAGCAGTAACCCTTGCCTTCCTCGCAGGGCTCCCCATTTTTTCGATGAGCATCTGGTGGGCAGGAGCCGGAGAGACCGGTACAGGTCTCGTCTAAATCGCATTCGTTGGTAGCATCTCGGCAGACAACGCCACGAGGTTTTAGCTGTAAGAAGGTTTTTGTTAGATATTTTCTAGGCATTAAAAATTTTTTACTAATTTTCAAATTTACGTAAGGCGTGCAGAAATTTAAATTTCTTCAAAATGTCGGATTCGCATCTCACACTGTGCTTTGAGTCAAAAGTCACATATTTTTGAGTACGACAATATTCTTTAGTGGATTTTGTAAAAACAAGCAATAACTATTCCTACTTTCTCGCAGTCTGTGATGTCTCACAGGAAATATTTAGATGGACAATACTGTATACCTATTATCTACTTATATGTAGTCTCCGTGTGGTGACGGATTAAGAATACAAAGTTTCACCACTTCTATTCATTCCATGACTGTCGTAAGAGGAGACTAAGAGAACAAAATATGCTAGAAAACATCACTACAAAGAGAGGGAAAACTTGAAACAAACCCTGTACTAATCCGTCTGGCCAGCGTAGGCCAAAACCTCTTTGCTAAGGAGAGGCCTATGTCCAGCAGTGGACTGTTAAAGGCTGTTGATGATGATGATGCAGTTTATATTTATCTCATTCATCATCTATTCTATTTTTGAAGGATATTAAAGACCTTTGAATTAAAAGTTTATTTATAAGTGTTTATTTTGTGATTTGCGATGACCATACACACCTTATGTGATATAATACGTAATGATAACAATTTATCCCGAAAAAATACTCCAAGGCAAAAATAACATCCAAATCTCACGACATTCTCGAAGTCCTATTTATTTTAATCATGAAATCCATTTTAATGATCCTTAACTTAATCACAGTTTTTGTCCAACCATCTAATTTACATAGTTGTCAAAAACGTTTCCCCAAATTAAATTAACACTTCAAGCAATACAGCACTGGACTGGTCAGGACGTAAATCAGTAAAACTGAGTGCCTAATGCCTTGTAAATTCTGAATACATTTGGCATTCCCACAAAATGCAAATGCTGTTTGAGCTGTGAGGTTGTATTTAAATGTGATAAACAGACTAGTGGGGCTTATTTTTAGCTTTGTTTTTGTTCAGACTGACGATTAATCTGGGTTGTTTTTTTTTATGAAAGAAAGAATATATATATCGTCAATATCAGGATGTCCACAAATCGCCACACATTTAAGGTGAAAGTACGTGATCTCCTTCGAGATAATTTGGTAGAATCGTCTTAACGATAGCACCCGAGTGAGTATTTATATAGAATATTGTATTAATTTTATATACATGTATGTTTATGTATTGCGTATGTATTGTTTACATAAAATAATACTTTAGTAATAATGTATATCAACTTGATTATTTTACCTTTGCACCTACCTCATCGTGTTTCTACATCACGTAAAGGTTGACTGGGAGAGAATGCCCAATGGCATTAAGTTCGCCTTTATACAACATGTGCATTAAGTATATATAAATAAATAAATAAAAAAATTAAGAACGAACAGCCAATCTTCTGATAAAAAGTGACTACAACCACCTATGACCACCTGCTACTCAGACCTGATCAGATTCTGATCTTCCTGTCTCTTTACTTTAAGTTGATCAATTCAAGTTCCTAAAGTAAGATTTTTGTAACAAAATCCTACCAAAGTGACTCTACCCTGCTTGATGGAAAGTATGAATGGAATCCAAGAGTGGTGGTCGCCATACTCATTGCAAATACAAACAATGCAGTATGGCGACCAACGCTATGGCAGCCTAGATGGCAGATAAATTAATAAAATTGAGGAAAAGATCAGGTAGTTGATCTTGATTGTTATAATTGA
Source organism: Hypercompe scribonia (assembly GCA_949316085.1). Taxonomy (NCBI): domain Eukaryota; kingdom Metazoa; phylum Arthropoda; class Insecta; order Lepidoptera; family Erebidae; genus Hypercompe; species Hypercompe scribonia. Next base: position 2,354,809 of record OX438972.1, on the reverse strand, counting down.
ATACTCACCTGACACCTATCACAACATTCTCCAGAAGCACATTGGCTCTCTTTAGTCAGTCTGCAGGTGAAGGGATCGCAGCAAGGGTTGGTGTTCTGGCATTCGGAGATAGTGCCGCAGTCACATTCTTCGCCTTCGTCCAGCCGGCCGTTGCCGCATTGGTGGTGGATCACCAACTAAGTGAAGAACAAAAGAATAGTAAATGATATTTACTGTTAAGATATCTGTTGCAGGAGTCTTTGGTATTTTCATCACATTATCTTACAGAAAGTGTGGTGGCTAGGACCTTTTGAATTTTTTTTTTAATTCTTGTAATAATTAGTGATTCAAAACTTTAAATATTTAATTCGTTTTTTTATTGTTTAAATACTGAAATAGTATTTATTAATAATGTAATAATAATTAATATTTCATAATTTTAAAATTGATTTTTTTAAAGTTACTTTTGAATGATGTGATTGTCAATTACTGAATTAAAAACTTAGAAGTTTGCTTGTAATGGATTAATGATAGCAGTAAAAATTGAAACATTTCGAAAAAAATAATATAAAAGTTTTGTACGAAACAAATTATGTTATGCATGAATAATTTTACATTTATAAACACTATAGAAACATATTGGTAATATGAAAATAAATGATATAAATATCAGTAAAATAAATATTTCAATAAATAAATAATTTATCTCGTATTTCACGCAGTAACTATAACATAAATATGTCCTTATAGGTCGGACTAATTCATGAGTAATAATTTCGAATGTCAAATATATAACACAATTAATTATGATGCTGATACTGCCAGAGCCCTAATGAAATATTTGCACTAACTCTTATCTATTGACAGAATTTACACTTCTATGAAATATCTGCTCAAACTTCGTAACTAATGTTAAAGTTCACCTCATAGAATTATTTGTCATTTCCATTCCCATTCCGACAAATGAATTCTACTCTAAGATTCATATATGTGTAGGTTTATGTTCTAAGGCGACTTCTAGATACAGCACAAACAAAGATGTACTACAGCGCCATCTACCGAAGACATACTGAACTACGGCGTATCTACTAATCCCGCATTGCGATGAAGAAATTCTAGCGCCGATTAACATATCTACAACGTTCTAACGCTAGGGTCGCAACCCGCCTGGCATGATTACTTTGCCTGGTCAGAGAATCCTAACTTTGTATCAGAGGGACATAATACTCGTTCATTGGTGCACTGACGCATTATAGTTAGAGATTTTAATTGTTTTTTTTTATGGTGTAGTGTAAATAGGTTACGTGGTACTAAGAGTTCCTTTAAACTCTTTTTCGAGCCGGCGGTACCTTTAATCCCTCAGTGAAAAGCTAGGAGAGGATTATTTAACACCTCTTCTGTAAGACTGTGTAATCACTTCGCACAATCCACGTACCACTTACCAAAGCATGGGACTTCCATATTGACAGTTAATTACTTGTAGCTTTAAGACGATAATTTGTGATGATAACTTTTATTAAGTGACAGTAAGAGAGTATTTGTATTAATTTTACTTTCAAAAAAACATTACATTACACTTTAATTGACTAATTCGTGTCGTATAATGTGTTCAGTTTAACTTTATACACAAAACGATGAACAAACAATAGTTTCTAAGGACCCATACAACTATATACACGTCACCTAGTCAAAAAACCATTAGAGGAACAAGAAAAACATTTTAGCATAACCCAAAGGGTGACACAAACTATGTCGAGCTATTGAATTTACATCACCGATCGTGGCTCACTGCGGTAGGCATGATATATACACCACATCATAGTACGATACGCGTGTATTATGGTTTGTTTTTGACAGTGAATCAGATTGGACAGGGAGAATTGACCTAGGTGGACGGCTTGACAAACACGATTGTAGAATTAGATACGGTGACAAATATAAATGAGATACTTTCTGATGACCTCATTAACTATCTGTAATTCCTGGAGTTTAAATTTTGATATTTATTATAGCAGGCATATAAGAGATTAGAAATTTGTTGTTAGTCATAGAAAACACTGATCAATTTGAGACATGTTTAACATTAATTTTAATATCTGGTGGTATAACATTGTAAAATAATGTCTTTGTATTGCATATAAGGGAAAATAATTATGCTAAATATATATTTAAATACAGAGACTATATAAAAACGTAATTACCACTAGCGAAAGGTAACGATAAATATTTGTGCTTCCTAATGTAATTATGTATAGTTGACGTACTAATCGACTATCGTGCTTACCCCTCGAACTTTTACGATAAATGAGATGCAAAATTATACGTTATGTCTTTTTGAAATTTGATACTGCGTACTTTTGACTAGAATCAACCAAGGGTTTATAATCCACGCTCGTATCAAAGTTTAAATGGTAATACGGGACTTATGAGTTAAAAGTTTCAAAGTTGAGAAAAGGTAGTTTAGAGCTTGTATGAACTAAGATACGATATGATAAGACTTATCTCGTTCTTATCTTAATATGATGTTCAAAAATTTATAGTGTTACTACAACTGACAGATTAGAAAGTGGAAGTATTCATTCGCAATGATTCAGAGGTAAATGTGTAAAGGGGAGAAATCGAAGTACGGCGAACACCAAGGCGTGGCATTATCATTTCTGACTATGCAAATTTATTCCAATAAACCGTGCCTGGCGTTCGTTCCTGTTATTATATATTCGCAAACGAAGAGATAATTTAGAGGCGAGGGCAGCCCGTATTACCATAACTTTTATTAAAGGAGTGGGCCTTAGCAGCGTGGATGACGACAAACAATACGACAACCAGTGATTAATTTTCAACGTGAAAATCTGTTTTGAATTCGAATGAAGTCTGGTGTGGTACAAGTGGGGATGGTGTGATATTCCGAAAGCATCTCGGAACTTTTCGGAAACTTTCGACGTCACCAACTGTCGGCAGGTTGTCATTGGCTGTACGTATAATTGAGCGGTTGTCGAATTACATTTTATGGTTTTGTCTCCGGAGTGTTAAACCGACTCAGCTCACCCTCCCAACTCTCAGTTTTTAATCGAGAATTTTAAGTGTTTTCATGCGAAAACTCCAGTGAACACGATTAGATTCCACAATTTAGACTTAATTAAATTTAAAGTAGATATCTTTATGGACTTAAGTCTGATTGATCGGAATAGAGGCGTAGAAATAATTCATTAATTCCGTTACAAAGTATTGCGTCATTGATTTATCTGTAGTTTGTTCTAATTAGATCGTAGTCTGAGCTGGAATGTTCTAATCAATCATGGATAAGATTTTAAGCAAATAATTATTCATCTGATTAAATTCGTCGTCTACGACAAATAGTGGATCGAAGTATATTAAAGTATTATTATGTATTTTTTTTTAATTTATAAGTAGCGTTAGTAGTAGCGCGTAGTGTCGTTATTGGTATCTTGTTTACATAAAATACTACTCTATCAGTGCAGTTTGGTTCATTTGATAAATCATTAATATTATTGTATTATTTGATATGTATTTGACGTTATTGTTTTATGTAAAAGATAGATTCATAGAGAAGCTGTTTCTTAATTAACTTTAATGCGATTTGATTTCAATAAATTAAAAATTATCCATTTAAACACTTTTATAAATTTTTGTGCTGAATAAATTTCAAAGAATTTTAATTTAATTTCTAACTGCAATATCCGCGCAGTCCCATATTTTTTGTTATGAAAATGTGGGATATGAGGTTCCGAGTCCGTTGGGTATTTTTATTCGATCGGTTTAAGAGTGAAGGAGCGGAGTTTAATCTTCCCTAAGCAAAGTGTGCCCGGGGGTGTTTTTTGTACTCTGACTATCTTCGGAGTAACAAGCGACGAACTTTTGAGAAAGTCGTTGAGTGAACAGATAGGGGCCTGAGAGATAGCACATCCCGGCACTTCTCAAAGGTCCGTCCGACGGAAGATGGAGATCTCGGGTGAAGACATCTTTTTAGTCAAATGAGTCAATAATTTCTCACCTAAATAGGCAAGTAGCTGAATTCTGAGACGGCTTTGATTTGGTTAGAATATCAGAAGCAGATATCCACGAGTACTCCAATGAGATAATAAAAAACAAAGAACTGTTCAACAGTAGTACTAAATACTGAATAAATGTATATTCTGCAAATGAATTTATTAAATGCATTCTCCTTTATAAAAACTTTGAAATCTAAGTCTTGTTTCAAATGATACTTTAAAACAATAATATGGGCAGTGGTTTGTAATGCAATCTATGGATAGAATCTTGTCTAGAATTGCAAGCGAAGGATCAACAATACTGGATACATATTTAGTATACGGATGCATTTGAGCTGAATCGAAATCCATATTTGTGGAATAGAGGCACGTCTGGACCCGTGTTGTACGAGTATTGAAAGAAGATTTAAATTGAAGCATGACGATACATTATTCTAAACAGATATAAACCGCTTAAATTAAACACGCTAAATATTGAATGAAATTAAACGATACGTCCAATATCATTAGGTAGCATTATTGAGTTTGTTTGTCCTTCTAATCATAAAGTGAAATGAATTCTTAATGTAAACTAATTTAATACTATTATGTTTCTACGCAACAATTAACGCCATCATCTAAAGTGACATATACATTTGTATGGCATGACCTTTTGAGTCACGTAGCAATGGCCTATAATAAATAGGTTGCGAGTAAGTCTATTGTATAGCATTATATATCTCAGAATTTGAAAGTTTGAATGTTAGTAATTCATTACTAGTATATAACAATTTATAAGAATGATGAGAGATCTTAAGAGATGAAGAAAGTCTATTAATAAGCACTGTTACTCACAGAATGAGGCTATAATATTTTTACTACTGAACTTCGAGGTACAAATGACATTTTATATGTCACTTACATTTTTTCTGTGAGTAATTTTCTTTTTATTGTACGCGTAATGAGTGTCTTTTTAACATATTTTGATCCATGGCGTTAGCTCTAATGTATTGTAAATATAGATACTAAATTAAGCAATGTTAAATACAAATCATCTTTTTTAAATTTGTATAAGTCTGATATTTCACTAAGTATAATAAATAAATGTATATAAATATTAAACATTTGAACTAAAGCAACTAATATGTCTGATATAATACTTACGTTTATTAATATCTAGCCCAGACGTCTACATGGACTTTACTTAAGTTAAGATTACTTCGTATGTTAATACTTCAGGTAGAAACGTCCTGAGGTGAACCTAATCTTGAACTCATCTCACAAACTATCTATGTCTATAAAACTTCATTCAAATCCGATCAAATACAAACTTTATGCTAACTAATTTGCTTTAACCGCGTTAGTGTTAAGTGCCGACAGACCTATTATAAATTCCTACTACGAAGTCGACAAAATCACATAGTTGTTAGGTCAGAAAGATTTCACGTAACATAAAAGTAAAAATTCTTGGCAAGATACCAAACTTACCTCATTAGGTTTGTTCAGTAGGCACAATCCCTGGCCGACTCTGAGCTCGTTGATATAGTCATTTTTGGAGCAGTCGGAAAACTTATAAGGCTGGACGTTGTCTGAACCGACGATGGACTGTGCCATGATGCAGCCGTGCCAGTCACGGCAGAAACATTGTTCACGTCCGTCGTCATGACCCATCCCTGTGAAAAGTAACACACATTTAATGTGAATGTCTTGATAGAGGAAATACTTAAATCAATATTTTTAACATTAACATTTTTTTTATAGTATGTTAGTGTGAAATTGCAACAGTTGAGTTGATTTCGACTTTATATGTATTATTTTCGACTATTTGGCAGTAAAATTATGTACAAAATTTGAATTTTTTAATTCAAGTTCTTTCGACACTAAAAAACCGCTTCAAAGTTCTTCACTTCACATCAATTTGGCACAGTGAAGTATGGTAAGAAATAGCTAGTGTATTATAAAAGTTCAACTTACCAATGTTATGTCCAATCATGTGCGCCATAGTGCCGGCTAGTAGGTGCGGTTCGTAGGTATTTGTGTCCACTGATATGCCGACAGACTTGGGCGTGCAGAGTGTGTCCGGCACCGATATACCGGACTCACCCCCGGGGAACGTCAGACCACTGCAACAATGTCATGTGTAGATAACGGACTTTGGAATGTCAAATAGACTTTGGAGTTTTTTAGAGGGTTCAACTATAAAATCGTATATCATTCGGTTTGTCCAAAGTATCTATGGTTAATATTTTCAATCAATTTTCTATTATTGTAGGTAGATCTCACAAATTAAAATGTTCAAAAATGATGAAAAAGTAAAGTGAAATTAAAAAAAATATTTTTAAATTTTTAGTATAGTTTTTAAAATGTTATGCCTTTACATAAAGTTTTATATTCATAAAAAAAAATCATAAAAAAATATTCGTAAAAAAATATATAAATATTATTATAGTTTTATTTGCCACTCCTATTCTATTCGTTTTATTGAAGAACAAAAAAATATATTTAGAATGTAGAACTATCACTCTAAGTAGGACTACGAAAAAATGGAGAAAAGGGGTGGAATGATTATGAGAAAAAGTTCCCTATCCAACAAAGTATAATATATACAAGAGAATATTAACACACGAAACTTATTCGTAGCGCTGCGTATATTCCTGTGCTACACGCCTTTCATTTCCTATGTAGCTCGTAGCTCATAGCTACGAGTACACTAGCTGCAAAGGTTTAATTTTATATTTGTAGAAATGTTTAAGATCGTGCATATGCACACAAAACTAGTTAGTCCTTTCAAAGTTAAATTTCATGTTTCACTTTCAAACTTTAAATTTGTAAACTAAAGTGGAACTCTATATTTGTACGTTATGCAAATAAGGGTACAACTTACTTAAATGTAACTTGGAAATTAATTTCATACTTTTTTTTTTCTATAAATCAAATTGAAACTCTAATTATTACTTAGAAGGGTATTTAAATATATCAAAGGTAATGTGAGAAAGTTTTGCCTTTGAATATTTTACTTACATGATTTTATTATAATAATAAGCTTGTACTTTTTCTTCAAAGATTTGTGTTTAATAATTAACATTTTGGACTTCTGGTGCACGCCATCGAGCTTCTAACTAAGCAGAGTTTGTACTATGATAACTAGACCGACCGATAAAATACTCACATACTTTTTTTTTGCAAATAAATACATACATACAACACACAAATTCCTGAACAATTTTTTTTTAATTAGGACATATCTTTAAAATCTATTTCAATAAGAGTTTTTGGTAGTTAGGTTAAGATTTTATAAATGGAAGTGTTAGAAAAATTCTTGAAACAAGTAAAAAACTGTGATAAAAATGTAGGAAAGTGAGTGAGTGAGACAAAAAACAGAAGATAATTGTACATAAAATATTGAAAAGCAGCCGTTCAGTTCTTCAGTTTCTGACATCGGTCAAAAAACTCAATGATGTTACAAAAAAAGTAAAAATTTAAAAAGGCAATTTTGTTAACATTGTCTTACTCATGTCTAGTTAATACTTTTTTACACATTATACAGCAGTACACTCGTGCAATACCGGGTGAACTTCTGACCATTGTTAATTGTAATTACTATTCATGGAAACTTTGAGATTTTTCTTATTGTTACGCAATTTTTCCGTACTATGCAAATATAAAAAGATAATCTACACTTAACCAATCTACACTTGAATCAATTATTCCAATCAATAATTAAGTGAAACTAAAAACACGATTTAAAAACAAGGCGCATTAATAAGTAAAGAAATAATTATATGATGATGGACGCAAAGATTCATTTCAATATCACAAATTCTAGTAGGTTAAATTCTAAAATTTGTTTATGTACTCGTATTTAATTAATAAGTTTTCACGAATTTATCAGTCTAATGGTTAGCCTGACTGCTGAGCCAGAGGTTGTGGGTTCAATTCTCACCCAGAATAAATCTTTGTGTGATGAACACGATCACTGTTCTGTGTATTCAGAAATATATATGTACGTTTATCAGCGGTCTGGTTATCATAGTGCAGGTTTTGTCTAGTTTAAGATCAAACGGTCGCGTGTGAGATGTGTGAGGATATTGTGAGGACAATACTTACAAGATAAGTTAGTAAAAGCTTGTTAAATAACTGATGAGAGATTTTTATAAAACCAAAATGCTTTTCCCCTTCTGCGCCCCTAAAACACAATTAGGTGGCACATGTAGGCTATAAAAATAATAAATTCCAACCGTTTAAGGCTATTTCATGGCGGAGGTAGATTAGGGGCATGTGTGGAACTGTTGTCCCATTCGTGAATAAATTATAACATTATGGCCCTGAAAATAGACCTAAACGTTATATTAATAGGCGGTTAATTTATAATTGAATGAGGGTAGATATTAAAAGATACTTTCTTAATGGCGTTAGACGCCGTAAAGTCAGGAAATTAGTTTTAATACATACACACAAACCTCTATCCTTAAATGTATAGTGTATTAAGCTGGGTGGTTTTTGGTAAGAGTTATAAGATAAATTCATTAAAAATGTGTAAATTAAGGCAATTTAGGTAAAAAGAGGCTAAAAAACATTGCTCTATTTTTTTTCAATATTAAGAGCCTACCAAAGTGACTCTACTCTACCTGATAGAAAGCATGAATAGAATCCAAGAGTTGTTGTCACCATACTCATTGCAAATGCAGACAATGCAGTATGATGACCCACATTATGGTGGCCTTGTGAGTGTAAGTGGAGAGTAAAAGCAATAGCTTAAAAAACCTGGCCACATTTCTGTGATTCATATTGATTATTGTCCAAAAGCCAAACAACTATATTTACTCTTCACGTTATATAAAATCGAAGGCGCACTTTGTAACAGCGATCTAGGTAATCATGTCTAATAATGAACGAATATGTAAAGTTTAAAACTTGACTTAAGGAAAGATTATAAATGATTTACTAATACGAATATATAACAATTTTAATCATAATTTATAACAGTTGTTCTGAAACCCAGCGTATATAATATTTCGCGGGTCTAATTGGATTATATCATTTGGTTTAGTTTGTTTGGTATCGAGGCATCGTCTACTTATAATCTCGGTGATGTGACTTTAAAGGTTTTCCCACACATAATAGGGAAAAGTGACTAGAAATATCAAAGTAGTTAGTAGTTAGCGGCCTTGACCGTTAAGCCAGAGGTCGTCGGTTCGATTCCCGGGCAGAAAATATATTTGTGTGATGAGCACCATTATTTGTTTTGTGTAATTTATTTATAACATGTATGTATTTAAAAATATCAGTTTATCAGTAGTCTGGTTACCATAGCACAAACTCCTCCTAGTTTGAAATCAGACTGCCGTGTATGAGATGTGTGAATATATTATTCTTATAAAAATTTTAAACCTGTATGCTCAAAAAGATTAATTGATTTTAATATTACTTTAATTAATTTATTTATTAGAGCCCGCCCATAATTGTTTATATTTTCACATTGATATATTCAACATTATCGTGCGTAATGTAACAATTACTTAAAATAAATCCAGTCAACAATTTTCGAAGTGGTTAAGGATATAATTAATAATTAATAGCATTAGAGATTAGTATTATTTAGATAGATAGATAGATAGGTACTCTTTATTGCACACCATGAGTAGGAAACAAACAATGAAGGATACAAACAAAAAAAACAGTAGTACAATGGGTGACCTTATCGCAGTGCGATATCTTCCAGGCAACCGTTAGACGGACCATACTATATAGTATTATTATACATACATATATACGAATACACATTCATACACTTGCATAGGTATATAAATATGAATACATATATAAACATACATACAGATACAGCATATATTTGTTAAAAAGATAAATAATGATCCATGACGAGTTTCTTACAAGTACTCACCGACTGTGCCCGCCTAATAACCTCCGGTAAGGAGTTCCACAGGCGTGCAGTCTGCACTGCGAAAGACTTATCAGTGAAAGACGTGGTGTGTGTTGGGATTTCTAAAGTTCAATTTTCTAATGACCTCAAGCATCGTGTATGTGTGTCATGAATAAAAGTGAAACGTTTTTGAAGTAGATAGGAGTTGTAGGATTTTATAAGATTTAGTTCTTAATTCTAGATTAACTATTTAAATTTATTTAAACATCGACTGGCAAAGAGTACAGAATCAATTTATATACGTTTATAGGATCGTAATGGATATCAAATACGTCGCTGCAATTATTTAACACTGCACCACCTCACGCATGACATTTTTCCTTATGGCGGACGCAGTAGTGTGATGAGTTTTCACGAAATTCTCAAGGCACAGGAAACGTAAGAAAGGCCATCAATAGGAAATAATCAATTTTGTTACTGGCAAGACATTTCAAATTATTACTATGTTGATTTCTCGTTTTATTTTTTTGATTAACGTCTAGAAGGAAAAAGATAAAAGATCAATCAGATAAAGGAAACAAATATTGAACGTTATGGAGGAAAATTGATAGAAAAATGAACAGTAATTATCACTTTAGCGCTTCTTGATCACCTATCGAGTTACAACTCGAAGGCGAATTTGACAAACTTGGTAACAAGATGAGATAACGTCACTAGTTATGAAAATATTACTTGTTGGAAATATACAGATGGAAACTAGGACCAGTACGTACTTGTAATCGTAATAACTTGTAAAAAATATTTCGTACATTTAACACTTATGTGTACGCCATCTAGTTTCAAACTAAGTAGAGCTTGTACTTTGATAGCCAGACTGACTTATATCCTTTTTTTTTGTAAATACATACATATACATAGAAAACATCCAAACTCTGAAACAAATATTTGCAGATCATACAAACAGGGAATCTAACTCGAGTTCTCAAGTACAGCAATCGCAGTTGCTGTCACTACACCACCAAGGCATTTTATTTTGTATAATGTAGCAATATTGTCTAAAGAGACATATTGTATATCAGAAAGTGTAAAAGTGAAAGAAAGAAAGAAAGTGTAAACAGCTACTAAATATTAAAAACAACACATAACAAACAAAATAATTTCTTCTACTTCTCCATTAAAGATGATGGTGAAATTGGGATCTGAACCCACTGAAAAAGGTTTATTAACAGAAATCAGGTCTCATTCTATTCTTCTCATAGATTCTCAATCTGAGATTGAGACCTGATTTTACGTTGCTTAAAACCATAGTGAAATAAATAGTTCATCATCATCACCAGCATTTAATATTCCACTGCTGAATATAGGCCTGTCTTTATGAACTAGGTTTTAGCGTAAGATACAGCGCTGATCAGATGGATTGGTGTAGGGTTGTTTCAAGCTTTTCTTCTTTTTGCATAATATTGTACTGCATAGCCTTCTCCCATAGTCGTCTCTTACAACAGACAAAAAGATGAATAAGAGTGGTAGCAATCCGTATTCATAAGTATTACCACACGGAGGAATAAATAGTAGTAAACAAATCATTTTCTTGGGAATAGGTAACTTAAATGCACAATTTTATTTATTTATTTTTTATTAAATATTCTATACAGATATTTATTTGGTATTACAGTAGGCGGTCGTATCGCTCATGGTGTTTTTTTACAGGCTAGCTTTGTTCAAATTGTGTTATATCTGACTTTGGATAGTCGGTGGTGTATCTTTCATATTATACTTTAAGGTACTCCAAGATACTCTACTCTATAACACTTCAACTTTTTATTTATGGTTTAAAAATGTACCTATTCAGCTTAGAGTGTATTTAAGAGTGCGGTCTTACTTTTCCTTTATATTGATCAGTATGTTTCTATGATGCACGAAGCCGAGCAACTTTCAAAGGTAAACTCGACTCAAAGAGAGTTTACGTCGTCGAACCAATTCGACTCGGATATCGGAAATTATAGTTGAATTACTTCGGCAACAAGCGATAGCACTGACGTCACGGCTGCCATCTTATATCTTTTTGTAGATGACAGTGACGACAGATAAAGATTGTGGAAGAAGTTAAAGACGATTTTATTAATTTTAAAGTGGATTATATAATTTTCTTCTTAAGTAATTTTTCATTAATCATCATATATCATTAAAGAAAATAACATTTGAATCAAATCGATAGCCCTTTTTCCGAAATCATCATTTAAGAAGATAGATAATAAAAAAATAGAGATTAATAGAGTCACCACCATAATATGTTTCTTTATTAAATTATTCAATAAATGGATAACAGGTATAAACACATATTTTTATTATGTCTAATAAACTCGTGTCTCATTTAAATACGATAATAGAAAAGTGCTGATACTAATTTCCAAACTAGTCTAAAGAAGCTTGCGGTGTGCTCTTTTCATTTATCAGTCTATTTTATTACTGCACTCGTTAGCTTCCTTACCCCAAACTATGCTTAAGTTTAAAACGCGTGCCATGTTGTACTGTTCCACTATTTTAATCTAACCCAGGAACTTTATCTTAGCAATCAGGATCACTAACTGCTATAATCATTAAAATATAGTCTGATCTCTATGATAAGTGTCACTGACAAGTTACGAGGTACATTTTAGGTATGATTTAACATATTTATAGTGTATAATAAAAATATATTTGATATAAAAAATCGCTTGCTCAAAGTTAGTTCGTCGGTTTGCTAGCCATATGTTACAGAGATTTAGACTAACAAACTAATACTAAAAAACGAATTTAATTAATTTCGCTTACTGTTTAGTATAAAACCATAACATACCATCCACACCATAACAAACCTTACAACTATAATTATAAACTGACTGTTACACTTATTAGAATTGATGCGAATCCGATTTTCATTTAATAGTGCAGTGTAATACAGTACATTATTGAAGCCACGCACATAGTTGGTTAAAACCTTAAACCTTAAAATCTTAAGTGATTGGTTCCTAAGACCCTGACGTGACGAGAATCTTATCATAATAGTTCAACATTACGGAACCGTATTTCGACCTAAAAGCTCCAGAAATGGTCTGATTAGACCTACGTATCGTAAGGGTTCTATAATAGTACCTTTGTACATAAAGTACCTGAAATGGTACTGAGCTGAAAATTCTTTTATTATTGAAAGTATTTCACATATTTCAAATACGGTACTTAAAGAGTAACTAAGTGGATCACAAGCAAGGAAACTGTGTATAAGCAAAGTTTCGAGTGGTTGTTCCGCTTACTAATTCTAAAGGTCACCTCTGTGTGGCGGTTAGGAACAGACGTAAACTTTTGTCCCAACGACCACTAGTAGCGGCATGGTTAGTGGTGGTCGTTTAAATAAACCGATATTTTATATCCCTCAAATCTCTGTATATAAATGCAGATTTTACGTCAGCTAACGTTGTGATATATGTCAAAAGGTTATAAATGTCAAAACAAACGATAGTGTCATATGTTCGTTTCTCCGTACGATTTGGGGAATGGCGTTATTCATTCTTCAATGTATTGGACAGATACGATATAGGAAAACAGAAGTTATAATATTATTTGCAGATTTCTTTTGAACATTGAATGAATGCGGGTTATAATTTTTTAAAGAAAAATATTTACTAACGGGGCATTGTATTGGATCGGCATGGCCTTCATTTAGGACATGACTCTGTGACTCTTTGGGACAAGTTTTTTGACATTGTACACACTACTATCTAGTTATCAGATGCTACTTGATGAGTTACTTTTTAAATGTTTTATGATGCATTTTAAAAAAAAGCTTTTTGAAAACAAAACTTAAAGTACAAAAAACACGCTCTTTTAACTTACAAAACGATTAAAATATTTTAAATTATTTTATATATTACTGGCCTTTGACGGCGGTTTCGTAACAGATCACTTTAAATAAATGTAATTTTTTTCAATAAAAAGTATCCTATGTTACTTCTAATACCTCCAAGAACATGTGTACAAAATTTCATGATGATCGGTTGAGTAGTTTTCGCGTGAAACCGTAACAAACAAACTTAGGACTAACTAAGATGTGTACAAGAGCCCTTTTTGACTTGATCGTTATTAGTAGCGTTTATAAGATGTTAAGATGATTATACGATCATTGAATTTCATGTTTACTTGTATATAAGGTTCAAGTTTTTGACTAAATATCTCCGTGTCATATATTAAACACCAATACACTAAGACTTGGTTGCATAGGGTTCCTACCAAGAGCTTAGGGTCCCAAACCAACATCACCTGCAAGTGCTGCACCTGTCGATCTACGTACAAGGTTAGCATACAAAAAAACTTAATATTACGAGGGACCATAAAAGTAAGCCCAGCCTACCCCTCCTGGGAAATAGGTGTGATTTTGCGTGTGTGTATGTATGTATGTACACTAATTTTTTTTTTATTGCCTTAATTGTAGTGCGCAGCGGTAGTGAATACGACTGCTGTGCTTGAGGTCTCGGGTTCGATTGTCTCGGACTAAATGTTTGTATGAGCTGCAAATATTTGTTTCGAACTTTGAGTGTTTTCTATGTATAATTAGAATTTACAAAAAAAAGTATATGAGTATTCTATCAGTCAGTCTAGTTTTCATAGCACAAGTTCTGCTTAGTTTGAAACTAGATGGTGTTGTGTGTCAAATGTCCGAAATATTTATATATGTTATTAATAATTTGAATCTAAAACAGAATTGTACTAATATCATAATTAAATTTCAAGTTTTAAGTTACTATATCGCAGTCTAAAAACCCCAAATGGTTTAAAGTTAGAACTAAACTAATAATTGGTATGAGTTTCAAATCATTTAGATAGTCCAGCAGTTTTCGATTTTCATGAAACTTTAATCCGAACGCTTTGCCGTAGTTTAAGCTTCATTAGTTCAATTCAAAACGTTAATTAGAAGAGTAATTCACGATCCATTTTCTCTTAAAACTTCATAAAAACGAAATAAAATAAGTAGAGATCAATACAGAGCTTTTGATTAATGCCATTTCGAGAAGTTTTAAGTCAGTTGGATAATAAATAAATCAACATTTAGGACATTTGACACACAACGCCATCTAGTTTTAAACTAAGCAGAGCTTGTACTATGATAACTAGACTGACTGATAGAAAAGTTATATGCTTTTTTTTTGTTAAATACATACGTATTTATCAAAAATATCCAAACTCCGAAACAAATATTTACAGATCACAAACATTAGGTCCCACCACGGAATCGGACCTGAGACCTCAAGTGAACGCGATTGCTATAGTCGCGATCGCTACCGAGGCAGTAAATAATATGATAATAATTTATTTATAATGTTTTTTATACGCAGATTACAATTCTAATCTTGAGTTGAAGAATCACATTTTATCCATTTCAACATGGATTTGTTGAGTCATTTTTCGTGTATGTTATGTGTTAACTGTATCGTCGCTATTTTTCTTAATTTCCTTTAGTACGTCCGAAATCAGTCATAATGCCGAAAAGAGATAGCATCATATTACATTCTAGCTTTTGCTCTCGAATAATTGAAATAAATAAATTAAAAAAAATACTTTGCAAAATGATAAAGTTGTCAAAATTTCAAGTTAGTAGCCGCAGCAGTTAAAGGTTAATGAATCAGTCGGGCTGTTAGAATTCTTTTTGTTAAATATAAATGACAGTAATCTATACGTTTATAATTACTGATTATAATCAGACTGGGTAAACACTTTTATACGTATGGATTACGTTGACACTGGGGTCAAAGGGTGGGCTAAAGGAGCACATAAGGAGTGACGACCACCTAAAACCGTAGATCCTATGCCTGATCTCTCCTCGGTCGTGTCGGATAGCCATCCCATCGGATTGTGAGAGTGAGAGAACAGAGAGAGCACTTCTGTTTGCGCACACACTTGCGTACTATTAAATCTCATGTGTAGTGAGCTGGTCTTCCACTACGGGTACATTAAAAGGGTGGACAAATTGATTATGATATCTTTTTTGATATTTACAAGTCACGTCATCAATTTTAGCTATCTTTTTGCCTTGACAAGGTGATTGATTCAATTAGTACGAAGGTCGACCCCCACATATGGAACATAAATTAGATAAATTCCTTGTACCTATTTGTCGATGCCGCGGGTGGAATCCTATATAGGTCAGTTGATTTAGTTTAACAACGTACCTACTATTATTGTGTTATTTCTGTTTGTGTTTGACCCTACTGCCCTTCATCAAATACATAAATTAATAATATAAATTTGATTTCCAACTGATTTCCTTTTAAGATTTAATCGGGTTTCTTCGTATTTGGGGATGATAGTCTGTTTGTATTTTTGTTAAAACAAATATGGCAAAATATAGGCATGTTGATTTGTTAGAACATTTTTATCTACCTGTCTATTATTTTTTTAAATGATTACAAATTATTTTATACTTTAAGAGTTGAGATTACCAACTCAGGTTAAACATTATATTTCATAAACATAAAATAGAAGTGAAAGAAAAACTTAACTTTGATAATTTTTATTTATTTTGATATATATCCTACGTATAACTCAGTGTATAAATTTGCCTTTTATAACCCTTCTACAGATGATCATAACTCAAAATGAATATGTAAATTTGAACGATAACCTAAAATAAGTGATGCCAATAAATGCCACGATCGTATTGTTTGCTTGTCACTCCAACCCGGCATTCTTTCCCGAAGGATTCCTACTATTTTAGGATACAAGCACTCGTAAATATTTGATAGACATCAATCATTCAGGCGACAAGGCCCTTCGCCGATCGAAAGGGAATAGACACAGTAATGTTTCGAAGATATTGGTATGTAGACCTGCAGCTGACGCCTGAGTTATGACATGATAACAGCCTGTCAAAAGCATTATCGCAGATCCGAGTAATTCGTAAAATTAGAGTGATAATATCTTCTGATATTTTGTGGGTTATCACCCCCGTTTACGTTGAAATATAGACTTAAGAATGTACGATTTATGGTTGAATTTACAGCTGAGGTCGTTTCTTGTGACGCTTTTCGACGAATTCGTTTATCGCTCGAATTAATTCTCGACCTGGGTTCGTTTTAGAGATTAATTTCCAGCTGTTTAGCACACTGGTAACTTGTCTATCTAGCAATTTTGTCGGTTCAAAGCGAAAAGGGTTGTGTAAGCAGATTTGTGAGGCGAGCGACGTCTTTTCTGAATCGTTTATGTTACTTTACGAAATGCAAGCAGGAAAGGATGTTTTAATAAAATGCAATATAAGGAGTATTGAAGTGGTAAAAGTACTCAAAGAGTGGTGCAGAATTTCTAGTGAGGGAAATATTCTCTTGACAGAATTTGTTTTGAAGTATGGTGAACATTTTTGTAGTTCAGCATATATCATGTATCTTTTGAGTTGTGTCTAGTAACATGATCAAGACGAATGATCTTAAAAATATACTTAGTAAAGTGTTCTGTCAGAATTAACATACCACTACCGTATTTCACTTCAAATTTAATTATATGTAAGTTGTCACCGTTACAATTAAATCACTTATTACAATTAATTCATGCAAATTACTAAATTAAATTTGTAGTTCATCGTTCGCAGAATATGGCTGTGTTGTCACTGTCAGTGATCTCAAAGTTTTACTAAAGCTATCAAAGAGGAACAAAGGAGCGTCTATGAGGGTAAAGGTATACGAACATCTGTATATTTTATGCTTGGAGAGGCCACTAGGATACGAAGATCAATAATATATTAAAACATGAAAAAAATAAGCAAAAAACTCTGTTTAAGGATAGGGGTGAGATATTTTTGGACCTGGACGAATTGTAAATATATTATGGTTCTAAATCCTACTTAAGGTAGTATTCTACCTTTTTCAGGATAAAAGTAATCTTTTTTTTTATATTTGTAATGGAATAGGCGTTTGTCTTCCATCTCACCGGATGGAAAGTGTAGACGAAAACGAAGGTGGTACACGCCCATGCAGAAGAAGCCTGTTCATTCTACTCTTAAAGGCTCCAGAGTTCAACTCATCAGGAAAAATAGACCCAAGCAGGTTCCAAATCTTGGCGACTCTCATCAAAAACTGTGTGCCATTTTAGACTATAAATTGTCTCTGTAATGACATTCAATTAAAATTGGAGTGGAGTCTTGGGACAAATAACCTTGGGGCTAATAACAGCTACGAAGAAGATAGAAGGAAAATCTATCTCAGTGACAAATTTTATCCAGTTTTGTTCAGCAGTTTTCGCGTGAAAGAGTAAGAAATCCTTACATTCATACACACATTCACGTTTATAATGTTAGAAAGATTGTCTATGGTCCATTTTACTCACGTAAGTAACTGTGTGGTATCTTTCTCGATCTTGAACAGCTTCCTGGCAGTGTAGTCGCTGAACTTGTGGATGGCCCTCGAGATGTCCTGCTTGCGATCGATGTCGGCTTGGTCGGCTGACTGCCAGGACTCGATGTAGACGAGAGAAACCCGTGTATTGAGAGTCCGAAAGTACTGAAAGAGAAATTAGTATTAAAGCTAGGTAATATATAACAATACATAATTTTGAAATATCCATCTTTCTAATTCAACTAATTTTGACTAATTCCAGTTACAATTTTAGACATTTGAGTTATGTGGAAACATGGCATCATCTCTGCTCTCTTATAAGTGATCTCTAAGTAACACTACGACAATAATATTTTGCCACGGTGAGGGTTACCATACTATATTATCAGCATTCGCAATGAGTTTGGTAACAACAATTCTTGGATTCTAGTCATGCTTTTTAACAGGCAGAGTAGAGTCACTTTGGCAGGCTTACAATAGAATAATGGAAATCTGTTAATTTTCTTACGATACACAATTATTAAATTATTACGTAGTAAATACAAAGACACTCGTAAATGAAAAAGGATGAAATTTTCATTTTTTTTATCGAATTACAAATTGCTGACAAAGGTAGCCAGAGCGTAAGGAAAACGTAATAAATAGAGTCCAAACTTTTTTAAAAACTTATCTAAATGTGGATGTATTTATTATTATCATGGAATGCTCAAAAGTTATTTTAAAAAAACATTATTACATTCTGATTTTAAGGCAGCCTTTACATAAACAGACCTCAATGAAGAATTCTGTCCATTTGAAAACAATATCTCTTCCATAGTTTAGTAGCATTCAGCATTTAGTTACTGGTCAGCGTTGTCTAAATATCATGCAATATCTTAATTCAAATCATAATTAATCAATTGATTTACTATATTAGATGAAACATTACTTGATTGAATTAATCTCTAGATGATGTCCGATTGATCTTTTTTTTTATTTTAAGAGCCTACCAAAGTGTCTCTTAAAAGCATGAATAGAATCCTAGAGTTGTGGTCACCATACTGATTGCGAATGCAGACAATGCAGTATGGTGACCTACACTATGGCGGCCTAGTAAGATGCCTCACGCCACGTTTGGCTACTACAGATTATTGTTAGTCAATATTCATAGTATGACTACAACATGACATGAATGATATCATTATTATTTTATGCTTATTTTAAAATAAACAGATTTCTTCAAGGGTACATGATTTGAGTCTTTTTTACCTGACTATGCCAGGCGGAAGGTTTTATTTTATACGTTCGTATTCGAGTTTGTATGAATATTTCTTCAGCGTTTTCTGGTTTTTGCTTGACATGCGTTCTTAGATTTGTTTTAATTGTGAGTGACACTGGGTATAGAAATATCATAAAATAGAAATTGTCGGTTTATTAATTCTAAGTATATGTGATTGTGATGTGTGGTTCAATAAATACGAAAATGTGTCACGTATTTTCTATCATGTGCATTGTAATTATGACTCCCTGCTTGATCATTGGTCTTTCCTCAAAGGCTTCAATATATGTTACCGCAAAACTATCTTAAAATATCTCCGATTTTTGGTAATTTCATTTTTCCATTTATTTCCATGAAAAACAAAAATATGGTTCTTTGCTTTATTGTGCTAAATATGTTTCAAAAGTTCCCACAAACATGCTAAAACAACTTTATTGTATGCGGGGAATTTTTTTAGGCAATCAAGTTTATATATAGCAATATAGCATGGGGCTGAGAATACGGAGAGTCACCACTCCTATTTATTTCATAGGTGTTGCAGGAGGCGACTAAAAGATCAAATTACGTATGACAACATTGCAACAGGGTGGCTCCACGACTTCAAAGAGAAGACTGAAGACTGACTGAGAAAAATGACTGCACGGTTGGCCTAGTGCTTTAAGCGGTCACTACGCCGCTCTCTACTGCGCTGAGTGTTGTGGGTTCAAATCCCACATGGGATAACACTTTGTGTGATCCATAAATTGTTGTTCTGAGTCTGGGTGTTCTTTGTGTCCGTTTTTTGTGTTTGTAAAGTCCCCCGTGACACAGAATTTATAACAACCCGCCTGAACAACGTAGTATAATAGACCAGGACCACGTTTTTAAATTAAGGCCTATCTATGTTGATGATATAGCAGGGACTTTGTTCAATAGAAATTTGGATTTGTTGAACAGAAAATACACGCTATTATACACACCAGCAGAACATTATTATTAGTCAAAAATTTAATTTTGGACAAGCATTACTTATTTAATGGCTGCAAAGTTTTAATGAAGTTATGAGGTTCAATTTAGAAGTTTGATGATTCGGCGAATTTTATGTGTGTATCGGTGGTCCGAAATAATGTTTGGGGAGAAGGTTTTTCTAGTTTATACGTAAAAGTTTAATAAGTATATTACAGACTCATTATTAGGTATATATTCCCGTTACTAATGCAGAAAATGATGACTTTGACGTTCAGTTTCTTATTGTTTTGCTTCTATAATAAAAAAATATTTTAGCAGACCTCACGAATACAGAGTTTGATTTAAATGACTTTTGTAACTCTAACATTGTCTTGGCAAACATTGGCAAATGTCAAGATAAATTTTTAAATGGCAACTGTATTTTTAAATCTATAAAAATAAATATTCGATTCTTATGGATTTGCCCATAGTGTCGTTCATTTCTGATTCGTTATTGAAGAACTACAATAGTTTAGCAAGTGTATCTTTATTAGAGCTCAAGCAAGTATTACTTAGTGCTGGAGAAAAATTGTGAATGTCGATGTGAATTTTGGTTTGCGTTTTCATAATACTGCAATATAAGTTTTATAGTCATTGTTGGAGTTTATAAAACTAAGGTTATAATTAGGTTCTTGAGTTGAAAACTAATATTTCTTTATTCTCTTTTTTTCCTGTTTTAAGAAATTTAGTATTACCTTCAATTTGTTGATCCTGATATATTAATTTGCACCATCAAATCAAATCAACCTATTACCGTCTACTGCTGAACGAAGGTCTCAACATACATTTATGACAATGATAAGAATGTTATTGCTTTTCTACCGTTTTCAAGATATAGATCTTTTTAGACCACGACTAACTACTAAGTGATTCTATAAGAGTTACATTCAAAATAAAACTAACACGGATCGAAGTTAGAAAATTCATTTTCGTCAGCAAAGATTACGGTTTCAGAAACAACTGCCAAAAATACAAATAAAAAAATTAGAGACGAAGGAATTAGGAGATCGAATTTATAAAAGTATTATAACAAACAAAAAAAGTTTCAATTTAAATATCGAGTAAGCCGTTTCTGGAATACAATTATCGAACAATATTGAGTTTATCCATTTCAAATGAAATTTGGAAATAAAATAAATTTCAACAGAGAGAGAGTTGGCAGTAAACGGGTTCAGTTGATTTGATTAATGAAGGGATTAATGTAAGCTGCCTAGCAGTTTCCAATGGAAGTTATATATATTTGTTAAACCTTTTATACAATGAAGAGATTAAGAAAATTAAAGCTAGTGGATTTTAGTCTCATTTAAATAGTTCTAGCTGACGGAGAATCATGACTGGGTCGTTGGTCTAGTGGTCTAAGTTTGTTTACTAGCAGTTTGATTACGATAGTAAAGGTTTTATTTATTTATTTATTTATTTATACATCATGCACTTAATGTACATAGGCGGATTTAATGCCTAAGGCATTCTCTACCAGTCAACCTTTGGGTGATGCAGAGAAAATAGGAATAGAAAGGTTTTGCCTTTGGGATCGGAAGGACGTATGTGAGATGAATCAAGATTTATTATTAAACTAGCTGTACCGCGACTCCATTAGCGTAGGGTTTGAATTTTGAATTTTTACCTTAGAGACATGGTTTTTGTTGTGTAAATCCCGATCCTGTGGGAAATCTGCGATAAAAAGCAGCCTTCATGATGCACAGTAACTTCTTCTGTCTCCTACTGAAAGCCTCATTAAGATCGATTCAGCGGTTCCAAAAATTATCCCAGACAAACGAACAGGTAGATGATAGACAAAAATTTGAAGAAATGTAGTTTATGTTTTATGTCAGAGAAATGCATTTCAATTTTATTTACATGTATTGATGAAACATGTCATTTTTACAATTTTTGTACAAATTTTTGTAGTATTTCAACATAGGTTACGTTTACTGCAAATTTATCTGTTTAGTTTAATTGAAGTTCATGATTTTGAATTGTATTCTGCAGAAAAAAATAAATTTAAAATCTAATTCACAGTAAACTTATAATTTAAACTAACTATAAGTAAATCAAATCTTGGTACTTAGTTTTAGCAATATTGGATTAAAACCTCGCTGTTAAATTGATGAATTATTTTCCACAAGGCAAAAAGATTTTGTCGCCCTCGGGCCCTTATAAAGTGTAAAACAGAATGTACCAAATTTTATAATATCCGGTCGAGTTAATTGCTTCGTTGGAATAAAATGACAATAACTGGTGAAATCACAAGTCATGGAGGCGAGAGTTCAATTTGTAACAAGACACTGAACTCCTGACATTTTGGGCATTAATTAAATTCGTGAATAATTCTAATCTATTGCATATTTTGGAGCAGTAGTTTCTTTTGAGGAATAATTGACAGCTTATTGCTTAGTGATAGCACACTGTAACGCTAAACAATCTTAGCCAGGTTAGTCTATGGATAAGTAACCATTTCTTAAAATATTGAGACCCCTCCGTGCCTAGGGGAGCACGTTATTCGTGGGTTGCCATACGAATTTCTGTGGCAATCGTTAAGGATAGTTGGATCCTTGAAAAATCTGAAAACAGTCTTTCTATAGAAGTTCTATATTGTCTATTTGAGTTGTTTAGGGCTCACGGCAGTCGTCAAGCGTGAATAATCGAAGTTTAGACGTATTGAATTAGATTAAACATGACCCAAAGGAAGTAAGCCCTCAAAGGAAGAATGTTATACTCGTATATATAAGTGATAGAGAAATACTCAAATTGCAGACAAATATGTTTGTTGTAATTTAGAGTAAATAATATAATCTTAATCTTCTTAGCACTATTTAGATTCTAGATTGTCAGGAATGTGAATTGGTATTTTGGTCTATGGCAACTCACTAGTTCTTAAGTCTATGCTTTTGAAAACTCTTTAACTTGTCATTTTTTTTTGCTTCTGTAGCTTGGCTGTCTGAATATGGTGTTATAACAATAAAGTAATAGAAAAGTGTTTTCCTGCATTTATTCTTTTTATTTCAACAATTTTGTTTGTGGTATTAGTATTGGGAAGGTTACGCGTAGGGGATCAAATTATGGAAAAAATTATCGGTGTATACACGTTTTACCCTTTCGGGGACACTAGTTTATTATCATGCATATCTCAACCTTTTTAGTGTATATTTGAATTCAATGTCTTGTATAATATTTTCAAGGTACATTGATAGTTCGTGGCATTAGATAAGTTTTTTCAAGCTTTTATCTATTTTGCAACGTTTGTATGTTCTAGCGTTAGTAGGCCCCCCACAAGGTGGTGTGACGATCTGGTGAGGCTCACGGGAAGCCTTTGGATGTGGGCGGGAACCTCAGGTGGAAGGTCATGTCCAGCAATGGGCGTCTTTTGTCTTAGATGATGATGATGATGGAGAACGCTCCGTGATGTCTACTTAGTATGTATATTTAGCGACATTACAATAATATTTAATTTACGGAGCTGTTCTGATGATGAGATCTAAAGATGATCATAAAACTAATTAACAAAACAAGATAAGTCCATTACATCAATTTTGTTTTTGTCTATTTTTGAAAAAAAAATTATTTTACTCTTAATTTGCAATTTTTTTTTTATAGCAACCCACTAAACTGACTCTATTCTGCCTGATGGAAAGCATAAATAGAATCCAAGAGCGATGGTCGCCGTACTCACTACGAATGAAGACAGTGCAGTATGACGATCCACGCTTTGGCGGCCTAGTGAGATGCTTTTACACGCCCCCTTAAACTACCCCTGATCGTAGTGGGAGTGAAACACGTGCGCTGGTAATGAATTCCAGGCTTAAATATTATTTTTAGATGTTTTCTAGTTATTTTACGTCTATTATCAAATATTTGTGTCACTTTTACAGTTAAATGGCCTAAACAATTCACGTTACGGGCAAAACTAACCTTATTAGTGATATCTGGTTGGACATATGTTTTGACACGGACCAAAACTAATTGTCTCTGTTAAATGTTGAACGTATTTCACTGATGTTCAGGCTCGGAACATTGTAATGTTTATTCAAATCACTTATAATTTAACCAAAACCACATATATTTACGCTTGATTTTTGATAATTCGGTTATTGTTCATGTAACTTTGACTACGATTATAATATTTACTTTGTTTGTATTCCATAATAATATGACATGACTTGTTATATTATAAATAATTATAATGCGGAAACATATAACAAAAATTTTATAGTTAAAAATTTTATAATCAAAGGGGTTAGACGAAGATTTGTAAGATGTCATGAATTTACTTACAATTATTTAATTCGTTTAATACTTCTATCGAAGTTACCGTCCTACGGCCTGCCCGAGGGTTTGTGCAAATGGGTGGCTAGCTTTTTGTCTAGCAGACGCATAAAAGCCGTCGTCGACGGTAGCTGCTCCGAAAGCATGGACATAAACGCTGGTGTCCCGCAAGGCTCCGTGCTATCTCCAACACTATTCTTGCTGCATATCAATGATATGTTGACCATAGATAGCATTCATTGTTATGCGGATGACAGTACTGGAGATGCGTATTACACGGGCCGGGCTGACATCCCTCGTACCGCTGTAGTAGAAAGTCGCGAACAACTTGTGTCTCAAATCGAGAGCACTTTACACAGAGTCTCCGATTGGGGTCGGGATAACCTGGTCCAATTTAACCCCTCTAAGACACAAGTTTGTGCGTTTACTGCTAAAAAAACCCCGTTCACTGTAGTTCCACAATTCCAGAATACACCCCTTACCATCTCACAGAGTATTGGGATCCTCGGTGTCGACATCTCCAGTGACGTCCAATTTCGGACTCATTTGGAGGGAAAGGTGAGGCTGGCATCAAAAAAGCTTGGTGTTCTGAATAGAGCGAAGCGATATTTCACACCGGCACAAAGGCTACTACTGTACAAAGCACAAGTTCGGCCTCACATGGAGTATTGCTGTCATCTCTGGGCGGGAGCACCGAAATACCAGCTTGAGCCTTTCGATTCAGTCCAGAGACGTGCTGTGAGAATAGTCGACGATCCTGATCTCACGGACGGTATCGAGCCACTAAGTCTTAGGAGAGACTTTGCCTCCCTGTGTGTACTCTACCGTCTCTACAATGGGTTGTGTTCAGAAGAATTGTTTGATATGATGCCCACAGCCACATTCTACCATCGCACCGCTCGCCATCGTCAGGGAGCTCATCCACATACATTGGAACCTAAATGGTCGCGCACAGTGCGATTTCAGAGAAATTTTCTCCCGCGAACAATCCCGTTATGGAATGAGCTCCCTGCCACGGTTTTCCCTGGGAACTACAGCATGGGGTTCTTCAAGAAGGGGGTTAATAGGTTTTTGAAGGGTCGGCAACGCGCACGTGATGTCCTCCTGGTGTCGCAGGCGTCCATAGGCTGCGGTAGCCGCTTACCATCAGGCGGGCCGTATGCTTGTTTGCTACCGTCGTGGTGTAAAAAAAAAAAAAAAAAAAAACTTTACTACACGGTAGGCCTAGTGGTTTAAGTGGTCCTCACGCCGCTCTCTACTGTGTTGACTGTTGTGAGTTCAAATCCCACATGGGACAACACTTTGTGTGATCCACAAATTGTTGTTCCCAGTCTGGATGTTCTTTGTGTCCGTTTATTCTATGTTTGTAAAGTCCCCCGCGACACAGGATATATTCTTATGCGGGTGTTGTCTTGAAAAAAAGCAAAAAAAAAGTTTTCGGGGGACAGCAATAATGTTACGTTTGATAAATTCATGTAAATAATTTAATATAAATAACAGTTGTTGTTAAGGCTACCAGCAAAGTTATGTTCGGTTGAATCTCGTCATTTTTTGCTCTCTGATGCTTTAATCATTATTGTCTTAACATACTAATAACTAGAGATGATGTGCATGAGTGACTTACCAAATCAGCAATATTAGCGACCTGGATCGCGTCGTGGACGACCTCAGACCTAGTGCTACCATTTCTTCTATCAAACATCGCCTTGTCTATCACCAGAGCTGTTTCGATGTACTTCGTGGTTTCTCTTACGTCACGCCTGCGTCGGTTGAGTGATCGCAGACCAGCGTCTTGCCACCATCGCCAAGCTCGCTCTTCCTTAGAACGGGGTGATGAGCCACTACGACAAACAAATAACACACTTATTATATTATAAAGAAATAATGTAAAAAAAAAAAATAATTACGTACAAACGACAAAAATAATCTTAAGCGTTATTGCCCACTGGTAGCGTTCGCAAAAGACTGATAGCATTGTCACACTGAATAGTAAAGCAAATTCTCTTTGTTTAATAAGGGCCGGCCTTTATTTACTATATTAGATTTGAAGTATACAAACACTAAATCAATAATGTTAAATTTTTATTTAAATTTATCGACAAATTCGTTTCAAGGATAGTCCGAAGGAGTTTTTATCTCTCCTTTGGGCGAGCAGTGCTTAATCAAATGAGGCCTTCTCTGCAGGTACTTATTACTGGGATGTAGGAAAATATCCTGGAGAGGCGCGGGTCGATTGCTTCCGGGGTCTTCGATTGCCACTATTGTAAATAGGAAATGTAATATTTTTCATATATTTTTTTCTGAAAAGAGTATTTTGTTAAAATACTGTTTATGGAAGAAATGTTGTGCAGTGTATTGTAGTGATATGTAGATACGGAGTGAAAAAAGCTGATAGAGCGATGAAGCTATGTTAAGGATACAACGAATTTCGGATGGGTATTTATCCATTTCCCATTAAGGATTGAGAGTTTCTGAGGTTGAACATAGGAGACACACGGGCTGGCTAGTTACCAGATGCTAATGTGATCATTTTTATTTGGAAAGTTTTTAAACATCTACTATTACGACAGGATAATAACTGCAAACAATATGCATTTTTCTGTAATTAAATATATACGTCATGACGCAGGGATACTCATGAGTCACAAGCGCGTTGCAATCGTTGGAGTGATACCCTCTCGAATTCATCATGAAGTAAACATCATCGTTATCAACATACTTTACCAAACGCGCTACAAAGTTACCTGGTAAAAATTATCGCACTAGGCCGTCATAGTGTGGGTTACCATACTACATTGTCTGCATTCGTAATGAGTATGCTGACCCCCCACTCTTGGATTTTATTCTTGCTTTCCATTAATCAGAGTACAGTCACTTCAACAGGTTCGAAATAAAAAAAAAAAGTTGTGAGGTGTCAAGGGATACCTGGATGGAACGAAGTTCCTTTCGATTAATTAGTTAAGGAATTTTAATATCTTTTTTTATTTCTTTTAAGTTATAAAAAACAAAAAAAATCGTCGCGACACTACATTGTTCAAAGCAAAATGGAAAGACAAAATGAAAATAATTGGCATGTTTTCTATGAGACAGAGAAACATGCGCACGCCGCACGACTTACTACACTCTAGCAAAAAGTGTCATGACAACTTTTCGTCTGAATTTTTTCCGTCTAGCCTCCTTCGCAACGCGCGATAAGGAACTTTTGTTTCAAAAATCACTGCTGGATATAGGCCTCTCTTTAGACAGAAGATTTTTCTGCTAACCAGACGTGTTGGTATAGCATTTATTTCAAGTTTTCCTTCTCTTTACATTGCTGTGTTACTGTATAGTTTGATACCTAAGTCGTCTCCTACGTAATCCATGAGATAAATAGAGATGGTTACATTCCGTATTCTTAATCCATCACCACACAGATCAAGATTACATAATGTAGTTAAAGTCCTAGATAAGGAACTCTCAGATATATCTATTGCTATGCGACATTTTTGCTGTCTATGAAAGAGATCATAACTTCTAACACGAACGGCAAACGAATCATGTTTGCCGACGACGACGTTCTAAGACTAATGCTAAATTAACTAGACTGATTTATTAATAAAACCAATTATACTAATTTTTTAAACTAGGACACGCTAACTAAGGATTGAATAGGGTTTATACGAAACATTTGTTGAAATTTAGTTAGACTTACTTGTTGAATAAATTTTTATACACAGTACATTCCACAGATTAGACACTAAAAAAAAAAAACAAAAGTACAATAACAACAGATGAAAAAAGTTTTTATATAATTTTTTTAAATTTCGAATAAGTGTTTAGCTAAAACGAAGATATTGCCACAAGCCAAAAATATTAGATATTATTTAAAATATCTAAGCTTGGTATTATAAAACTGTAACGACATTATAGATACTTTTAAATAATTCTAATTTTATTCTTCACAAAACAACTTTCCACCATTGTTACTAACTTTTGAAGTGAAACAAAAAGCGAGGTAGGTAATTAATTAAAACTTCAAACGGATTCATTTAAATCATTCGCTATATTCATTCATTTAGTTCGTTCATCTGTTTTCAAAACATTCTAGACTCATTCACTTAGCGATACTCTTAGAATGTGAATGGTATGATTATGACATCTGAATAACTTCAAAGTTAATACTTGAAAGAAATAATTAATATTTTGTCTATGATGTAATTTCTTATTATCTTTATCTAGTCCATAAAAACCTTTATGTAGCTGAAGGGACGTGTGTCATATGCCCTCCGACGCAAAGGGAGGATCCTCCGACCAGGCGAGATGATCATGACTGGTGGGCCACGGCCCAACGGTTGATGTTGGGATGTTGTATATATGCTAATTGCCACGCGAATCTCTATATCGCGATACAGGATTAGTAGTTGCATTGTAGTTCATTACATTCATACGTTTCGTTCGTACTTCGTAGTTCGATGTATCTTCGCTAGATGGCGCTGTTGTATATTTTTCTTTGTGCTGTTATGTTGAAGCCGCCACATTAGACGCTCATATTAAACGATGCAGTAGTTGTCACACAGTAACATTTTGGATTAAATCAACATAGATATACCCGTAAGAGAGCCATGTTTTTGCACAGCAATTTTTTTCGTTGCCTTTCACCAAATGAGTTCTCACGCGTTCGATACCTCTAAACTCTTATCGGAGTTCAGGAGTTGAGCACTCAAAGAGCATCAACGCACTTGTGATCTCTGATCGGCGTCCAGAAATGGAATATTCAAAGTGCGTCAACACACTTATAAATTATAAGTAAAAACGGACCAAAACTAGTCATTATTTTCAATATTTTTGTTTAAAATAAGATATTTTGTTACGTTATTAACGCTTTATTCTTATGTCACGATAAAATAAAGTATTTTATTGTATACATAAAAATATAAATAATGGAAGTAAGAGAAATAAAAATAAATTAATGAAGAATAAGATAAACTGTACAATTCGTTTGGTAGACAAACAATTTAGTAATCAAGATATTTATTTGAAACTCAAATCTCGGAAATCATTACATTGACATACATGACATTGGTCATTTCTTCTTGTTACAGTAACACAAACTTTAGCTACTTTGGGATCAGACAGTCTAGTCTTGTTCTCAATAAATTATTTTGACAATAATTATTATTTAAAAAAAAAAATACTTGTGTTAAAGTAAACGTAATGTAATGCATCCTACGACGCAATGGACCGACAATTTGTAAGAAGTGCCTAGCATCGCATGGATGCAGATTGTCCAAAACAATGATGGTCGGCGTTCCTTGGAAGGGACATTTGTTCAACAGTAGGCTGCAATAGGTTGATTACTTATGTTATGTAAATTACACGACTAAGAATTTAGTCTTTATTGCCACTAAATCAGCCAATGATTGAACAGTTGAATGAATTGATTAACCATGACTCCAGAGACTAAGTTACAAAAAATAGCTTGTGGACGCTTTTCATCAGTGGCGTCAAAAAATTGGGTTCGAGAGAATGATACATGAGGTAAAAGCTTCACAATGAAGCCTTTTAATAGATCAGTTACGTATTGTTATGTACGCTAAATGTAGAGAGCTTCTGAGTTTGCTTTTAGATGTTATTATGTGAAAATTAAATAGGTTAGTACACTCGGATGTAAGTGGGTGAGCCTTGCTTCGGCACGTGTACACCGAATCGTTCGGGTTGCGACCACACTAGATTATGTAAATTTTGATAAGTTATAATTTATTATTTGGTCATAACCAACTGTACTCTTGATGGTTTAAGTTATTATACACAAAGGTAGAATATTGCCTTGTGCACCAGCTCAATCTTGAGTATCTAAGCAAAAAAACATATTGAAATCAGTTCAAAATTGGGTAAGATATCAAACAACATAGAAACTTGATACTTGAAAGTGATTTTAAGTATTATTATTATAGTAATTAGTCTGTAAGAGTGTCCGTTGAGTAATATACTTCTGGCCAACTTTAGCCATGGCATCCACCCGGAATTTCTCAACGAAACCAACCAACTGCGAGGGAATATTTTAGTGCATAAATGTGTGCGCAAACACAGGTACACTCTCTGTTCCTTTACTCTCAGAATCCTATGGAAGGGTTATTCGACACCAGGGAGAAACCAGGCGAAATCAGGCGCAGGATCGATTTTTTTTACCTGTTCTCTGAGACACGGGGGCACGAGCCCAGCAAACTACGGGCTGTTAGTAATCACTTCTATAATCAGAAAAACGCAATAACACTTTTTTGACCCTTAATTGGGCTCTTGATCGGCAACAGCATACGTTAAATGCTAGACGAACGAGGCACTCGTATAACACACTCAAATTAAATTATAATTCATTTGTAATTTTAAATTCAGTAGAGCCATCCTGATTTCAGCACAAGCGGGCTGGCTCGACCGGGGCAGTACTACCTTCCCACAGAAGACCGACCTAAAGCGCCAGCATCCCTGCTGTCGTGTTTCGTTGGTGAGTGTGAGACCGGAAGCCCATTGATGCAGGGGTGATAGTTATCGTGGTAACTGTGTAAACCTTACACTGTCACGATGACTGTCATGCCTTTTACGTTCCCAAGCGGGGTGTGACAAAGTATCTCACTAGGCCGCCATAGTGTTGGTCACCATACTACATTGTCTCCATTTGCAATAAGTATGGTGACTACAACTCTTGGATTCTATTTATGCTTTCCATCAGGCAGAGTAGAGTCACTTTGGCAGGCTCTTAATATAAAAAAGGAGTGTTTTCATTATAGTATTATTGTGTTATGTCAACTGTATCTTTAACAAGAAATGCACATAGGTTATGGTAGAAAAATATCATGCATGTACAATGCATAAATTACTAAGTAATGGATATTATATATAGGATTACTAGTAGTACTAATATTAGAAATGGAATAATTTGTGAAGATGGCTGTATGGATGTTCGTTACTCTTTCAAAACCCAAAGCACGGATTTATATGAAACTTAACATTAACATAATTCATATATCATAACAACACATAATGTATGGGAACCTGTTTCAAAATCAATGTCTTTCCATCTCAACAAAATCAATCAAAACACATATTAACACAATTTTAAGCGTTACATTTCATAAAAATCTAACTAGGCGCGTGGATACAATCCACTATTGACAAATATTGACATGAATAAATCCACACCAGTCCCTATGTACACATACGTTTTTATTTTGCTTTATTTTCGAACCTATCAAATTTACTATTCGAAACAGTTATGACATATACTGCATGACATGATAATTGAAACCGCTGTCGAATGGTTCGTTAAATCGCGTCAAATATAGATCTACAACTCACAGCTGAGATGATACGGTTTTATCATTGAATCTACAGAACTTCAGTCCTCACCCGGACTCGCATATATTTAAGTCACCATTGTCAATTATTCATGTTTGATATATAATTAAGTTTTGTAAAAGTAACGCGCTTACAGTGTCTAGTAGGTCCCTTTGAAGTGCTTGCTGTTCACAGAATAACTGTCTGGGACCACAGTCAGTGCAAACTTATAACTAGACGTAAGGATGATTACTACCGAATGGCTCGCATCGGAATGGGTTTTACAATCTTTAAACGAAATTCAATCGTGTATTTAGTGTTTAAAGTCTGCATTGCCAAGTCGCGCATGGCTTGATCAAGCTGGACCAAGTTTTATTCAGCGAAGAAAATTGATTTTCTGTGTTAAAATGATTTGACGTACACAATAGAACAAAAGGTCCATATTTGTCACAATATAATATATAATTTTCCATACTTTAATGTCGCTTAAAACAGTTTGGCTTTGCTTAAAGTGTTTCAACAACAAAATAATGTGGTCTATTTTATTCTTAGACACAAGAAAAATGTATTTCTATCACTCATTCAAATAGATTCAAAAGCAAAATGTTCAAGAGAACTGCATTACCAAGTTTTTCCTTTTGTCGTTGAAGTTTAAATTATTTTCTTAAACAAATTCAAATAGAATTTATAATAGAAGCTCGCAATGTGTAGTTCACATAAAAAACGGCGAGACGGCCACGGCGTTGGACCTGCTTTATTCGCTTTCTATTTGGTTTTGACAAATCTACGATTAATTTTTTAGTTTGAAGTTTTTTGTAGACACTTCTTAATCAATTACTCTATATAATATGAAACTATAATATAAATAGAAGATTAAAACATGATATTTAGTTTAATAAAGTTTGTCAATATCTTAAACTTTTTATGGTAGAGGATTATCTTTTATGGTGACCACCGCAATCTATTTTAAACAGTAATTTGTTAGGCAACAGTGTTATAAGTGTTATGGTAAGATACTCATTCACTTAATTAATAATGATTTACGGCTAGCCAACTATAGCCACGGCTATCAGCCTCAACAGAGACCAGGTGATTACGCAAGAGTTATTATAGTGCATATATAGTATGCGCTAACATAAGTGCACTCACTGTTCCCTCATTCTCGCACCCCGATGGGACCAGGGAGGGATCAGACGTAGGATCGACGGCTGTACGTACTCAATGAGGCACGGGGGTTAAAACTGTATTATTATAAAGTATTTCTGGAACCAAAAAACCTAATAATACTTTTTGGCCTGACCCAGAAATCGATCCCGAAACCTTTTAATGGTAGTTGTATACACTAACCGCTACACCAACGAACAATCAAATAATAATAAGCCATATCTAAATGCACTCAAGCCTTTGATCATAATACCAAGCACACTCCAGCGCACTATAAAGCAAATTAAATATAGTTGAGAAGATGTTTGAGATGATTCTAATTATTTTAACGAACCAGCGAATTTAAATGAACAATTTGAAATGAATTCATTACTAAATTCTGTTTATAACAAGGGTATTTTATTACTTTGGTGAGATGGTTCTTTATTTAAATACTGAAAGGAGGTTGGCAAATAGTATGTCATTCAGATTTAAAAGCAACTAGTCAAATTGCCTTTCAATAACACTTATCACACTGATTTAAACATAAGCGGAAAAAAGTTCAGGAAACTGACGGATGCCATTTGTAATTTAAACTTTCGAATTGAACTAAATTAGTACTTTTAATCTTACAAAATACCGACCCCATAAGTCCTATCACACAGAACAAATCATCTTCGAACATCCCCCAAACTTGTCTTCCAAAACCATTTTGACAAGTTCTCTGCTAATTAGCCGTTTAAATTATTTACGCTCTTGTAAGTCTTCATAATTCAGTGGCTACATCTGCCTAAAGCGAATAAATCGATCAGAAAGTATTTTACTTGTAATAAGTTTGTCCGCGGCGTTCTTTCGAGGCGCGCCTGTTAGGTGAAAAGATAAAACAAAGTTTTTAGTTGCTCAACTTCCTAAACTGATTTTGTAGTTCGTGCACCTGTTGTAATTGTTAAATTTAGCTTCATGTCCCAGTTTATCGACTTGACATCGGATGTCGTTTACTTTATTTTTAAATATTTTAAGATACGTCAACTATTTATTTATTAACAACTTTATGCACAAATACACGCATCGGAGGACTTAATGCCTAAGGCATTTTCTACCAGTCAACCGATTGGGCGATGCAGAGAATACAAGAGGTAGGTGCACTTAAGGATAAGAAGGAATTGATAGAGTATTTAGTATATATAGACTAATTTGACCATAAATAAGCAAATACACTTACATAAACACATAAATATATATCATATACATATATAATACACATACATATAACTCATACATATCCGTGTATACATATTACCACTATAAAATAAAACAATACCAGGTGATGAACTAAGACGTCGCTAATTCAGCCAGTAAAAGCTTCTTCACTTTAATTTTAAACAAGTCACGAGTCTCAGACATTTTGACCTCGGGGGGAAGGGCGTTCCAAGAAAAGATGGCCTGCACGAACAATGAAGAATCAACAAACTCAGTGGAGTGAGAAGGACAGAGTAGATGGAGATTATTAGCCGAAAGTATTTTTATGTTGTGGTTGCTGCTCAATAGTTGAATTTGTGATGTTAAGTAAGTGGGAGGGAATGGAGAATTGAGAAAAGTATACAGTAATGTGAGTGCGCGCAATTTTCAGCGTTGACGGATAGGTAGTATGTATGTGAGCTGGGACCAGAAGCTGGAGATATGATCATACTTACGAAGGTTAAAGATGAATCGAATGTAATTATTGAGAAGACGTTCTAGCTTGTTGAGGAGATCTGCATTCAGGTCGTAATAGCACACGTCACCATAGTCAATGAGAGGGAAGATTAGAGATTGCACGAGCGTTGCCTTAGTTTTTACGGGAAGGAAGTTTTTCAAGCGGTATATTGTTCTCAGGACACCAGTAACCCTCTGGCAAACGTATGTAACTTGATCACGCCAGTTCAATGTACAATCAAGTTGTAAGCCTAAGTCTTTCACTGTTGCATAAATAGATATAGTGGTACAATTTAACGTAATCTTAGGCAGCACCTCAAGGTTAACTCGGGTCATCAAACGGCTACTGCCGATTATTGTAACCTGACTTTTTGTCGGCTTAACGGATAACCCAAACCTCTCCGACCAGTTTTGTATAGCTTTGAGATCTGTGTTAATTAAATCGATTGCTATTGCTATATCTTCAACGTTGACTTGAGCGTACAGTTGTTGTTTACAAGTCGTCAGCGTACAGATGATACGCACTACGAAGTTCAAGAGTTAGGTTAATAAACATAGAGAAAAGCAGAGGAGAGAGTATGCCGCCTTGAGGGACACCAGAGTCGACATCGCACCAATCAGAGGGCAGATCATCCACATGAATGGACTGCTGGCGTCCCCGAAGATAAGATGAGAACCATTCCAGAGCTTCGGGTGAGATCATTAGATAGGAGAGGATGGATAAGAGGATATCGTGACTGACGGTGTTAAAGGCGTTTGAGTAATCAACCAAGACTAAGACCGTCACTTTTTTATCCTCCAAAGCCGCTTTGATATCACACGTCACTTTGAGTAGGGCGGTGGTAGTGCTATAGCCAGGCCTAAAACCAAATTGAAATGGGCTTAATACCTCATTTTTGTGAATGAAATCAGAGAGCTGCTTATGCACACAGGCTTCAAGAACTTTGGAGAGGAATGGAAGGATGGAAAAAGCGTCTGAAGTGATTGGGCAGATTTTAATTTTTTTTATTGAGTCTGCTTTGTTTACGCGTAGTTTTAAACTCTAGATCAACAACTTTTGATAATTTATAAGAATTTATTTACATTCGTTTAAATTTTTGGCTTAAATTAATTGTTTAAGAGGAGTAATTTTTTTTAACCATGTATTGTGATGGATTAGGAATACTAAATGTAACTACTTCTATTTATACCATAGGTGTCATTAGAGTCGACCAAAGGAGGAGGACCAAGGAGGAGGAGAAAGAAAATTTGTTATAAACTTTATACCAACCAGTCTGGTCAGCGTGGTATAGGAGGCCAAAACTTTCTTCTTAGGGAGAGGTTTATATTCAGCAGTGGACTGTAAAGGCTGTTGATGATCATGATGCTGATGATTGGAAAAGAGTTATTAAAGCGGAGATAGATAGTAGATTCAGACCAATAACCACTTGATGCACGACTTATATTTTACCCGTGACACTACCTCCCTTAATTTACCTTTGAATGTCGTATGAATGTTATTGGATACTACAATTTGGAAGCAAATAAAATGTCGTTACTTACTGTGTGCCAGGGTCATCACCAAGTGGTTCTTCAACATAGGAAACATGCTTGGTGCGTCGACTCTTGGGTCTGAAGTCCAGTTTGTTAGCGCATCCCTTGTTGGCTTTCGTCCGCGCCTCGAAGATCACATGTGGGTGCTTCTGCTGAAACGAATCGTTCAAACGTTTCCTCATTAGTGTGAATTCAAATTGTAATTAAATATTTTACTTTAAAAATTTGGCAACTCATGAATAAGTTATCAAATATACTTTTATGTGAGCTTGTTGTATGTTTGGTTTTTTTGGAGTGAAATATTTCAAAGGTTGAGAAACCGACTTATGTAACGTAATTTCCTTAACCAGCAGAGTTTTTCTGTCATGTAAAAATGTCTGCCAAATTTTCCAAAAATAAATTCCTTATTGCACATTTTTTTTCTATAAAAGACAACGCCCGCAATAGGAACAAGTCCTGTGTCGCAGGGGACTTTACTAACATACAAGAAACGGGCACAAAGAACACCCAGACTTAGAACAACAATTTATGGATCACACAAAGTGTTGTCTCATATGGTATTTGAACACACAACACTCAGCGCAGTAAAGGGCGGCGTGGTGACCGCTTAAACCACTAGGCCAACCGTGCAGTCATATCTACCAGTTATATCTACCACATATATGTACATATTTTATGCAGGATAATTGTTATGATCACGTAATAGATGCAGGCTGACTCAAGCTGTGAACATGGCCAGAGTAACTCAGTCGTCAGTGACAATAAACGAAATAAAATTGGAACTAGCGACATCAATGACTCATGATCATAAAACAAGATGACATATTCAAATTCTCAAGTTCAATCTAAATGTCTTTCATAATAATTCTTAATATTATCACAACTATATTATTCTTCTGCAGACTACAAAACTGTAACATTACTGTTCCCCTCTCTGGAGCTGCGGTGGCAGGGAAACAAAATATTTAACAATTTTTTCTGTTAAATTTGTGTCATTAATCACATCTGAAAGGGTAAGTTCAACGTTTACTAATTTAAAAGAAATTACAGTTGATTCATGAAAAACGCTAAGAGGTTTTAGATTTAAGTTCCATTAATTAATCTTTAATTGGATTTTTTTTCCATATTAAGAGCCTGCCAAAGTGACTCTACTCTGCCTGATAGAAAGCATGAATAGAATACAAGAGTTGTGGTCACCATACTTATTGCAAATGCAGACAATGCAGTATGGTGACCCACACTATGGCGGCCATTTGAGATGCTTTTTCACACCCCGCTTGGGGACGTGAAAGGCATGACAGTCATCGTGACAGTGTAAGGCTTACACAGTTACCACAATAATTATCACTCCTGCATCAACGGGCCTCCGGCTTCACACTCACCAAAGAAACAAAGTCTAAGTCTAGTCAAATTTGAGTCTAAAAATAGGCCTGTTGTTGAATTGATTAGCGACCCTGACTGAAATATCAGCAATCCGTTGCCTACTCAGTTATATTCTACAGTGATGTTTTGAAAAGCGTCATGTTCATATAAAAGACTCGTGACACCCAATAGGCAGTAAAATTTAAATGACAAAGCAAAATGCTTTTTACTGTCTAGCTTTCTTTGTAACACAATCCGATAAAATATCGATAATAAGGCCTAATACGATGTCATTATCAAACGCACGGGACCCTAAGACCTCATCGCATCGTTAGTGCCTTGTCGGCTAATGTGAAAGCGTTCTAAGTCATAAATTTTTATTGAGGGTAAAGCCTATAATATTGAAGGCATTAGGGGGATTCGTAGATTCTTTTAAAGGCAACGACTTTAGGGACTTAGAATATTGAAAGACAGAATATATCATCAAGTCATAAATGTCTTTTATTTATGGGACACTATGTTATTTCTTATCATATCGTACATAGTAATATAGCTTTGCAGAATTGATATTGTGAGTAAGTAATGTAGGTTATTTTTTCTATTCTATATTGTTGGTTGAAAGTAGAAAATAGACTACTTCAAAACTTTTATATCTGTTTTATGAACAGTTTCAGTTCAGACTGGTTCATGTCTATTTTATAATAAACTAGCTATCCCCGCAACTTTTCTTTGCGTCTCTGCGTCTCTCAAAAGGCAAAAAAACCTAGTTGTTGTTTTTATGGGCAAACACACTACTATTTTTTGTATTTTCCTTGCTTTTCTTTCATATTTGCACACTGGATCAGCTTTCTCAGGATTTTCAGCAACATTTTAAGATCAAAACCATCTAAATCGTTTCAGCCGTTCTCGAATTTTAGTAAGACTAACGAACAGCAATTTATTGATATATATAAGATTATATTTACTAGATATGTTATTTGCAAAACTGATGGTAAAATTATAATCAACCTACATGGAGTATTAACTCTGTACCTTATGAGAAATAATTTGTTATGGAATAGATTGTAGTACATTTTATATAGGTTAAAAATATTTCAACATCACCATGATATCATATGAACATCATAATAACAAATTGAAATACAAAGTAACTATGATGAACATAGCTCAATGAAACTCCTCGGATATATACTATTTACTGACCAATAGTGACTTTTGAGAAGTTGTCAATCGTAATCACTTTGCTCTCCGGGGAATTCCCTTTTATTTAAGGGACGGAACATTACCGTTTTTCCCTCTTAATCATCACAGCACATTGATAGTCCATTGCTGAACATAGTCCTGTCTTAAGAAAGGAGGTTTCAGCCTACTATGGTCAGATGGGATAGATGTTTTTTTTTGTTCTATATTAAGAGCCTGCCAAAGTGACTCTACTCTGCCTGATGGAAAGCATGAATAGAATCTAAGAGTTGTGGTCACCATACTCATTGCAAATGCAGACAATGCAATATGGTGACCCACACTATGGTAGCCTTGAGAGATGCTTTTTCACACACCGCTTGCGAACGTAAAAGGCGACAGTCATTGTGACAGTGTAAGGCTTACACAGTTACCATGATTACAGGTATAGGTAATATCAAGTTTTCTTTCTTTTCGCCCTGATGTTGTTGTCATGCGTATTCTGCTCCTCGTACGCTCTTACGACACTCACGAGATGAATAGAGGAAGTGGCACCTGTATCCTAAACTGCTCTAATACCAGTTACTAAATTAAATTTGTAAAATGTTACCACAAATACAAGTGTCAAGTATGACATAACCACATAAAACGATAAAAATAAATTTTCTAAAAATGTTAATTTGAAATCATTTATTTTAAGAGAAGGTAAATATAAAAGAAAAAGATAATTGTACTTGACTGACAGTCTCTTTTGATAAAGGTCTTACTGATAAAAAAGGTAAACTTAATCTAGTCTAATCAAATGAACAGAGGGTCAAGAGGCCCTCGACTTAGGTACCTTTTTTACTCATCTTATTCGTCTTTGTTTTATTTGATTTGGCAATGATTTTGTTTTCACAAAAATAGAATATGTACGTTTAGTAATTCAATTTAGTGCTCCTTTTGTGTACTGCTTAAACTAACTCCGAAATACTCATAGCTAAATTTTTGTTTAGTTTTTAATCGCTATGGAGCATCGAAGAGAGAGTATCACTTTATTTTTGTAACAAACTAAGTAAGTTTAATATTTACAACAGCCTTTTACAGTTCACTACTGGACATAGGGAGGTTTTGGCCTACTATACCACGCTGGCCATACGGGTTGGAATAGGGTTTATTTCAAGCTTTCCTTCTCTTTTTAATGATGTTGTCTTGCATACTTTGTTCCCTAAGTCGCCTTTTACGATACCCACGGGATGAATAGGGGTGGTAACACTATGTATTCTCAATCCGTAACAAATATGTGGTGAAAAATGTCTATCGAAGAAGAAAGAAAATCCTCGTTTTTCAACATTTTTCATTAAAGTTCAACTCTTGTCATTTCGTATCATATATTCAATTCAGACCAGTAGTTTCTAAGATTATTTACGAGTAAGACCATTAGCAATGAACCAAATACGTAAACAAATTCTTCAAATTTATAAAATATGTAAGTAGATTACGATTCACTGTTTTTTATTTTTTTATTTTAAGAGCCTGTCAAAATGATTCTACTCGACCTTAGAGATGGTGATTCTTTCCGAAAAAATCGATTTTCGAATCAATTCGAATTGTGATCTAATAAATCAATTAACAAAAAATCAAGGTCCAAAGATAGATTTCTAAAAAACTGATTACATTCAAATAATTGAAAATAACTGTATGGTTTCTACCAAAACAAAAATCGAAGGTCAATTTGCAAGAGTGATATATCAATTCACTGAATCAATTTAGTACTGCATATCAATTTAAACAATCGATCTTTTTGGTTTCAAAAATTGATTCTTCAATTAATCGATCTCAGATCGGCATTCCTATTCTGACTAATATAAAGCATGAATAGAATCCAAGAGTTGTGGTCACTACATTCATTGCGAATGCTGTATTACTATATTGTTGTATGCGCATTGAAACTAATGAGACTTTTTTAAAGTTAATCATTTATATTCTAAATCACATATCATCGTCCCTCATTGTCCACATATAACATATTCAAATTGGCGTACATTTAATATCGGCCCCATCAATACCAACATCCACAATCAACAGGTTATTACCATAGTCATTATTCAAGTGGGCGTTGCTCATGGAAAACGTTTCAATCACACCTGACGTCTAATAATATAACTGATATAAACGTAATATATCATTATATTGATTTGAGGATAAGCGGGCATAGGAATATATATATATATCAATTAAATATATATATATACCTCTTCGCTAATTTTTTCATTTAGTTGACGTAGTGTAGTGTAGTTTTAGGCAGTACTGTCCCGGTTGAGTCGACCCGTTCGTGCTGAAATCAGTGTGGCTCTACTATCTAACTTCTTTGGCAAACCGAAAGTAGTATTTCTAAAGGGTTTCTATGTCACCTAGTATTTAGATTGTGGAGGGTACAACTTTAGTCGTGTAAGGAGAAAAAAATTATTCTGTGATAATATGTGTACACTGTATTTGGTTCACTGACGTAGACACGATTCTTTAAACAACCTTATAAAAAGAAGTCTGCTGGGGATAGAACTGGCCTTAAGGGGGCCGTATAATGTCGCCTCGTTTGAAAATCAGCTGTTTCGGAAACGTGTCCTTGACAACCGGCAGGGACTCATTGGATGTGTGAGAAGTGGTTTCATTTTGTTGAAATCATGCGTTACGATTGTAGCCCACAAATTCCAGTAGTATCTGTCCCAAGAACTTCTGTAACATGTTTGCGCAGGATTTAAGTCGCCACGTCGCTTCCTACTGCGCGGCTGCGCTGAGTGTTGTGGGTTCAAAACCCACAACGGATAACCGCTTTGTGTGATCCACAAATTGCCACTTTCGTGTCCGCTTTGTATTATTCTGTGCCCGTTTCTTAAATGTTTGTAAATTCCTACACGACACAAGAATATACCAACTGCGGAAGTTGTTTCAAAAAAAAAAATACGCTTAAAAAACTCAAAATGTTCTGTGTACCGTTTGAACTCAATTTTTAATACAAACTGCTTTAAATATTGTTTTTATCTATTTTTTACCTTAGTTTTGCTCTCTATTTGTCACCGTTGCAAAATCAAGACACAAATATATATTTCTAGGCCGCCATAGCGTGGGTCGCCATACTGCATTGTCTTCATTTGCAGTGAGTATAGCGACCACCGCTCTTGGATTCTATTCATGCTTTCCATCAGGCAGAATAGAGTTACTTTGGTTGAATTCTATATACACAAATAAAGACGAAGAGTAACTGGATACAGATACTATATTATTATATATTTTTCCAAGTGAAACTTTTTTAAACCTGTTGCGATTGAAAACTCGCTAAAACGAAAATGCTTCCCGGTAAAGAAACAAACACATAAATGAAAATAAGATTATGTAAGCAAGAGAATGAGATAGAATATATAACACAGTGTTTTATATTCTCGGTCTCCTCTTTGTACGATGCTTCGTGGTGTTCCCACTCTCGTCTAACTTGTCCATATGTATGCGCCTTATAAAGTGGGATTGTGGGTATATCCATATTGTACTAAGCTTGCTTCAAGTCCGAGCGTTCTACGTGTATATGTGATGTAAAAATATTTTCTGAAATTTCGCTACTGTCGCGTTTGAATTGTACACACTTTTTTACATGTATATTAACATATTTAATGTAAAATTCTATGCGTTTAGTAAATGCAAAAAGAATTTATTTTGTATTTGTAAAATGAAAATAATTGTATTCGACTACTAGTTACTAAGTCCCTTTTGTACTAAAACTGTGTGTGTACTAATTATGTATTGTAAATGTAAACATAAGCAAACATAAGCGAACGGTCTATTGGTAACATTTAAAATTATTGCTACCCACAATAAAATCTTCCCCAACCATCAAGACATTGTAAATGTACTCTAAAGTACAGCTTAATAAGTATTACTTTACATCGAGCCCCCAAAAATATTGTAACATCTCTAAACCGAAGCATAAAATTATACTAGAAAACTTCGAAAGCTACTTTAATGAAAAACCAACCTTACAAATACAATTACAGAGAACAAAGTAACTTAACAGTGAAATGTCTGAACGAAAATATTTTTGAAGGTGTTGTCTTTGTAAATTTGAAGTTCATCAAATAAATAAATAAATAAATATATTTACATTTGACACACAACGTCATCTAGTTTCAAACTAAGCAGAGCTTGTGCTATGATAACTAGAGTGACTGATAGAATACTTATAAAACTTTTTTTTTGTAAATACATACATATTATACATAGAAAACATCCAAACTTCGAAACAAATATTTGCAGATCCTACAAACATTTTGTCCGACCCGAGAATCGAACCCGAGACCTCAAGCACAGCAATCGAATTCACTACTGCAGCACCACCGAAATGAAAGGCCAATGAAATCATTGTGAGATCTTAATAACCTATATCATATATAGTATATCACTAACATTCAGCAATTTTATAATATATAATTCTGTCTTTTTGTAATCAGAGGCGTTTGAAACTACCAATGACTTAACTTAAAATAAGCCTAAAGATGACAATAGTTTGACAGAAATGTTAGATACTTTGTTACTGATTCAATGTATGTTTAGCATTGAATTCTATGATATTTAAGAAACTTAACATCTAAAACTACATATATTTAAGAATAACTCTGTCAATTCCCCACAAATTACAACGATTCCCATACAAAGAAGATTTATCACAAATGAGTAAAATTGATTCATTTTAAATTTTTTTTATTTTATGGTTCTGCTAAAGTGATTCTATTCCGCCTGATGGAAATCATGAACGGCTCAGTGAAACTGATGGAAAGAATCCTAGAGTTGTGATCGGCATACTTACCTATGACGAATGCAGACAACGCAGTATGGTGACCTACATTATGGCGGCCCAGTGAGATGCTGTTTCAAGTCTCGCTTGGGAACGTAAAATGCATGACATCATGGCCTTGTAAGGCTCCCAGACTCACCATGATAATTGTCACGCCTGCATCAGTGG
The DNA here is from genome assembly GCA_949316085.1 of Hypercompe scribonia. Taxonomy (NCBI): domain Eukaryota; kingdom Metazoa; phylum Arthropoda; class Insecta; order Lepidoptera; family Erebidae; genus Hypercompe; species Hypercompe scribonia. Next base: position 2,310,885 of record OX438972.1, on the reverse strand, counting down.
GCCATTCATTATTATAAAACAGTCAATTCCTCTAATACGTTGATAAAAATTCAGTTTCAAAAATTTGCAAATATCAATTTTTATGATATCGTTATTCAAACAGCTAGATTTTTACTTTTCACCAAAATGGCCAATTTCAGTAACTGATATACACCATTAACATTAAGTAAAGGAAAAATCTTCAGGTAACTAAAAAAACAATTGCAGAGATTTTTCCGTGTAAATGAATGAAATGATACTATATTCACCAACCTCTCGCCCGGAGCGATGATTGCTGCAATAATTTTGGACGATTTGCGGTTGCCTTAATTTCGGTTGCAGCTTTTGGTGAGGGTCGTGATTGCCAGGTAAATATTTATAAGTCTATGTACGTTGGTCATTCTACGTTTATTTCACTTCTAGCCTATTGTTTGCTTCTGAAATATCAGCTACGAGTATAAAATCTTGTCACATTTAGAAAAACTGTTAAGGAAATTAATTTACTATTGATTTGTATTATTTAAAATACTCAGGAATACTTAGATTTTGTTTGACGCTGCCTTGTCAGTATAGTTTCTTCCCTTAAAAATTCAGAAGATTTTATAAGAGAAACTAACGCTAAGTTACCTTAAATATCATAAAAAGTAGTATCATATGGTTTTTTTAGTTACCTGAAGACTTTTCCATTACATAATTTTAATGATGTCTTCTAAAAAGTTATATTGGTTCCTACGCTACCAGTTGTCAACAACGTTTAGTTTTAATTGGTCCAACACTATTGTTCATCTCGTTTCCATCTCTATCGAATCTTTCGCAGTAAAACTACAAACAAATATTAACAAAGTATATGTTTACTAGCCAAACCATATAAAATGTTTTTTTTTTCACACGTTAAAGTGCTAAATAGCTCAAAGTATAGTTCCTTATTGCAAATAGGAATTAAACTAAATAAATAGCATCCCGTATTTCAGAAACAGAGACCTAAACACACGTAAAACCAACCAGGCGTAATCTAATTCCTTTAGCAATACCTTACGTTACAACCAAGTATTGAATACTGTATTGATGGACTGGCCAAGCGGGCGAAGACACGTTGGGAAGCTTAATGATCTAATAAAATACGACGGCTCCATGGTACGTGATGTGAGAACCAAGTGCTTTGAGGATATAGAGAGAACAAAATTGACAGACTTCGTTCGATGCCTACGGGAAGCGGTTTACTTTTTAGCCAAATGCATTGGTTTACACGAATCTATATGTTTTGGTACGCTCAAAAAATATCCATGTGGTGACGGCTTAAGAATATAAAATATAATCTGCCTCTTTTTATCCTATGAGTGACGTAAGAGGCGATTAAGGCGCAAACTGTATACGACAACATCACTGCAAAGAAAAGAAAACTTGAAACAAAACCTATATCAATCCGTTCAGCCAGCGTGGTATAGTAGACCAAAACCTCCTTTCTAAGGAGAGGCCTGTATCCAGCACTAGACTGTTAAAGGTTGTCGATAATGATTGACGATGATGATCAAAAAACATATTATGATCGAGTTTGGATACTGTGGCAACTTCGAATAAAAATTTTTATTCTGCCATAAACCGTTTCAAAAACTTCGAATAAACAACTGGATGTAAGCAGAAGTTATTTTCAAAACTTCGAATAAATAACTCAATTTGAAAAGAAGCCATGTCCAGTACTCTAAATCCTTAGTCTACACAGCCATAGTTTTAGATAAGAAACGGAGTTGATGGATGAATCCGCCCCTCCAGTATGGACGGCGGGCAGGTGGGAAATCGTTTCAAGGACGGGACTTCGCTAATCTTTATTTATATTCACGACGGCTTCGTATATTGGGCAGAAGGCCAACTGGTGGTGAATATTGAAATACTGATAGAAGCTGATGGAACTTGTAATTTGGAAATTAAACAGTTTTTTTTTCTTTAATCGCTTGTAGCATATATCGTTGTATTATTTTATTACTTAAAGCTTTTATTGTATTTTCTATTTTAATTAAAAGCGACAAAACTCATGATTTATGTCACTAATAATTTTGGGCAAACAACTTAAAAAAAAATCAAGTAATTTCACACAAATTTTTTGAGTACTCAATAAGCTTTATAGCATCAAGATAACACTAATAGGAGCCGAGCATGAATGAAAGATGTTAACGCTTATTCCTCTTAAGAGAAATAGATGCAGATGCACGGGTTTACTAGTCTTCAACTAATATATTTTTTTTAATTTGATTGGTAATGTCTACTCAAAATACTAGCTGTTGAAAATTACACAGAAATTCACGAGATAAATCAAAGCTAGTATGTACACTATACCACAGGCTCTATACTCTATAAGCCCAAACTAATTCCGCGATGTGTTTTGTCAGTGATGCGTCTATTTGACTACCTAAAGGTCAGTATGCATCGTGCTATTACAATGAACCACTCTGTGGAGAATTCTAGCTTCTGACGGCTTTTGGTGAATAGCGATAGTTAATCGTGTTTATTCGTTCATTTTCGTAGGACAATTATCTATTAATTTAGTGTCATAGATTTATAAGTAAATAATGGTAATATATTCCAGTACCGTATTTGTGTCTGTCTAGCAACTGCAGTGATAGTATTGCGGTCAAAATTCAGCTGTTTTGAAAGTTTTTGTCTATTTGTGTAAGTACAACTTTAGCTGTTCACTTCGTCGTTTTTGCATTTCTATGTAAAATACTAGCTTCCGCCCACGACTTCGTCCGCGTGGAATAGTTACTTTAGGCTGACGCTTACTTTAACCCACGATTTCGTTTATATAGGTGAGTAAGGGAACAATTCTGTCATACATGATTTATGCGAAACTTTAACCGTTTACACAGCGCAAACAGCAGAAGCTCTCAATAGGGACAAAGTCGCCCGATTTTGAAAAATTCTTCATTGGTGCTTCGTTCCTATTGATCTTAGCGTAATGATATATAGCCTATAGCCTTCCTCGATAAATAGGCTATCCGATAAAAAAAAAAATTTAAAACCGACCTGTAATCCTAAGATTAGCGCGTTCAAACAAACAAAACAAACAAACTCTTCAGCTTTATAATATTAGTATAGATTGGTTGTTCCAAATGCCATTTTTGGGTTTAAAGATACACAAAGAAAGGAGTAAGACCATTTTATTGCTGGACTTATATTTACCCTTAAACTTTATTGTTAATAATATATTTTATATAAACGGCTATTAACTTTATGTTACTACGAATGATCATTTGCCTTTTCTCTCTGGTCTGAAAATAAAAGTGAAAAGTAGAACGAAACCAGCGGACCCTCAAGCAGAAGCCTGAGCTGTGAGAAATATCCAATTTAGCCGTGTTTGCCGCGTAAATTGACGCCATTTTTCATTTAGACCCGCGGCCAACATGGTGTTGTACGAAATGGTGGTGCCATACTAAAATATTAAACAATAATACTAACGTGGCAGAAAATAGTAAAGCATTTATTCTGTGTTTTTAATTACTGTGAAACAAAAACGTAATGTGAGAAACTGAGAATAGATATAATTAGCAAGCATTTTTTATTCTTTTTTTTAAATTTCCAATCCTATTACATAACGCCATGTAGTTTCAAACCAAGTTAAGCTTCTAGTATGGGTACTAGATGACTTACAAAATATATACATACTTTTTCTGTAAATACATACATATTATTCATAGAAATCACCCAAACTTCGAAAGAAATATTCGCAGATTATAGAAAAATTTGGACTGAACGATCCAGGAATCGAAACTGAGACCTCAAGCACAACAGTCGCATACGCTATCACTACGCTACCGCTTACGCTACCACTACGCCACCGCTTACGCTACCACTACGCCACCGCTTACGCTATCACTACGCCACCGAGGCAGTGAAATTGAAATTGGAGATGTTTTTGTCTAACAGTGGACTAGGCTGAAGACGATGATATCATCAGGTACAGGGAATTAGTGGCATTATGTTATGTCCAAATAAATTATAATTTGGAAATAATATTTAACGTGACGTAAACCTCTTTTAACGCTTAGGTCTGTTGGATGCATAAATCTGTAGATTAGATTACTGATGTTCTGTTGCTGTTGTTTTGAGTGTTTATGTTTAACGCTGAGCAATTTTTTTGGTATCCTTAGAATACACACAAGCAGAATATTCTGTTATTTTGTTTTAACAACTGTAAAATGTAATTTGTCGATGTAAGAAGTCATATATGACTTTTCATTTGAACGCGAAGAACACAATTACATGTACACTTAGTTAGCAATAAAGGTTTTGTTTTTATTTGATTTGACTATTATGATCCCATTATGATAGAATCACATATCAAAAAAAATATAAGAAATTGTAAAAGTTGAAAAACGAATTTTTAACATCAACGATTCTTTGAATAAAATACCATTCATTTATCATTCATTTTAAAATGATGTATTTCAACTATATCTACTGCTGGTATACTGGCATGGGTAGTGTATTACCCTTGAGAGATATAGACGCAGATGCGCGGGTTAGCTAGTCTTTAATTAATGTTTAACTGGATTGAAAGTGGCGCATAGGATTTTAACTAAAAACTTAGGACTCCAAGTTAAAATCATCATCAACATTCTTAGTGCACCTGCTTATCGAGGGACGATGTTCTGGTAAGCAAAATCCCGATTAGCGGCAATAAGCTCACCACTTATTACGTAGAACCAAAACAATCGTGAAAAGTGAGTCAGTCAGTCAGTCAGTCAGTGGTTACTTTTTGGAACATTAAAGTTTCACAGAAAAAAAACCCCTGCACCTCTTCGCTCGTTAGCATGGCAGCAGCGATGGCTGACAGGTACATTTCTGGTTCGATTTGATCAACCTGGACTTTGTGTTCAGATGCTCAATTGTGAACCAGTAAAGAATTATTATTATAAAAAAAAATCTCAAGTTATTTTTATCTATAACTATGTGTGGTTTATGAGACCATTAATGAATTAATAAAATTTACCCTCACTTTGAAGGTTATGGACATTCATGTCTATATCTTTTAATGTAATTGTTAAAAACAGATACACTAGGCACAGTCTGATAATTAAATATCGATCATCATTAAATTATTAATTAGAAAAAATATTAAATTTTATCTTTCCACATTTCTAAATATGCCTACACTTTAAGAATTTCAAGTTTTACGTCTTGTATTACAGAAATACCATTAAAAATGCGTAGATACGACGAAATCTTTCTACGTATTAATTAATACCTTGATTTGTACATTTTATGGTATTTGCAAACAGTTCAGCTGTCTATAATGTACAGGGAGTACAAACAATTATTTATCTTACACGCTTCTAATTCCAAAACCAATCACAGTGTGTACGTGATTGGGTGTATTCGTAATTCGTTTTACACCTGCCAACTCTGTTAAATGGGAAAGCCTGAATTTGTATGGGATAGACCTATGCGCTACCGACGCCTGTAATTGGTAGTGTTACAGCCTTTTATTTGTTGTGCTGGAGATTTATTAGATCGTAAGTTAGGTGTCTAATTTTATTCTGTTTTTAAGTAATAATTGAAGCGTGAATGAGACTTTCTATTGTTTAAACGTTGACAGGGATATAAAATTGAAATAGGAGTTTTATTTCAGAATAACATAAGTTCCTTTTTCCGAAAAACACGTACTGATCGGCGGATAAGTAATCGAGTTTTTACATAAATATATAAAAATTTATTGTTAAACAAATATCTAATATGTACTTTCTTAATATTCTTAGAACGAACAACGCAAAATATAAGATCAATATTGCGTTTTTAAGTTAATTTTATTTCTTTTTGTTACAATAAACCCGCTTAACTTTATTTCTGTGTTTATTTAACATTGATTCGGAAATTACTCTCATACACGCTCAAATTAATGAAAAATACTAAATGTAACCCTGTACATATGTAATTCAAATACAAAACAGTTTAAGTTTGAAAAAACCAATTACGGATTCCTCATCCGCATGAAAATATAAAACTCACACTTGACCGGTCTCGTAAATACTAAAAGATTCATATTCGTACCGATTATTCCAATATTTGTACACATTCAGATGATATCCGGGGCAGATTACCGTGCTCTGCGAAGCGTTCCGGGATCTCGGTGTGTAAACACGGATCACTTATCCAGGGACAAACTGTCCGACGGCTAAACCCTCAGATCCCTTGAGCCTTTCAGCAAGCTATTAGCCACGTGCCCATCAGCTGTTTTTTTCTAATATAATGTCTCCTTCATGTTCAACAGGACAGGATTAAGGAATTCAGTTTCATTTATACAAGGTCTTATTACAAATAAATTGTTATCTTGCCATCTGATATAGCAAAAGCGTAATATTATAGGTAAATAAGAGAACGGTGGTTTTGCAATCTGGTCTGTCTTTAATGTATAGGGGAAGATTTTGATTTATGACTCCGATAAAATCAATCACTTGGTAAGTAGTAACAAAATCATTCGGTATGGTGACGGATTAAGAACACCGAGTGTCACATTCCCTATTCATCCCGTGGGTGTCGTAAGAGCCGATTAAAGAAGCAAGCTACACAGAACGACATCACAGCAAAGAGAACGAAAATTTCATACAAACTCTATACAAACCCGTTTGGTGTAGTAAAGAAGGATATTACCTTGTTTTTAAAGGGAGGCCTACGTCCAGCAGTCAGCTGTTAAAAGCTATTGATGTGATGATGATGTGAAGTAATGAAAGAATTTTTGTTAGATCGTGGTATCATGGTCGAGACAGAACATTTGTACCGAAGAGTGAATTCCACATGCGGTGAAGTTCATAACCGCACCATTTTGTCACCACTAATACGATAATCATGATGATGTACTACTAGTCAATGTCGCAGCCAGTCTTAACGAAGACCAGCTATCAATGTAGGAGATATTATAGCACACAAATCCGCAAACATAGGCCGTGGTACGAATCACGCTCAAAGCGTTCATAGCGTACCAACGTGTGGTCAGATTCGTGCTTATTACGCTCACCGTTAGCGTTATGGATGCTATGACGTTACTACCTAGTGCTTACAGTACTGACGGGTCGGATCGTTAGCATCGTGAGCATTGACGTTATTTTGCGCCATTTATTTGAATTGACTTTCCTCGATTGTGGAAAATGCTTGAAATACATGAAACACAAGCATGTGGTGTAGCCGATGAAGATAGTAAAGTACCATCTTCATCGGCTACACCACATACTCCACTCAAGTTTATGTCAAAAAATGCTCTGTGAAGTTATATTCAACTTTTTGAATTCGTAAGCACACTTACAAGTGGTCCGAATTATTAATACTGCTAACAGACGTTGGCGCGCTCACTCAATCGGACCACACGTTAGCAGTTTAAACGTCGTAAGTGCTGTGAGCCAATTCGGACCTTAGCCATAAGTGCAGTCTCTGTTGAATGGTTATCCGATGCGACAGGGAAGAGTTGAGGCACAGGACCGATGGCTTCACATACCCTCCGAGACACGGTGATTAAGATTCCAACTTTCAAACTCCAGACTGTTATAAAATATTTCTGTCACTAGAAAAATTCAATAACACTTTTTGAGCCGTCCCCGTGAGAATCGAACCCGAGACCTTTTGATCAGCAATCGCATACGCTAACCGCTAGACCAACGAGGTAGTTAAACACACCCACCACCAATATATAAGTATTTTTGTCTGTTTACCATTGTTTAGTACCAGACGAGTGAGTGAGACGCGTAAGGCGTATATATAAGTATATACGATCAAATTTCCTTTAACATGTATATATTGTATGTGTTATACACGTATGTGTTAACAGTCATAAACATAAAGACTACACGACTTTCTAGATTGTTCTACCGATTCGAATTATGCAATTCTACACTCAATGCACACGACACTGTTTCGAGAGTAACACCTAACTTCGGTGTTTGATTGCCGTAGCTAAGAGTTAGATGCAATTATCGACTAAGTGAACGTCAAACTTCTATAACGAGGAAACTTCTGCAATGGGACCAGAGTACACATTATACACTCATATTATATATATTTTTATACAACACTCTTCAACAGCCTAACGTATTTAATGAGTTTTTGCGGTGGCTGTTTGGGAGCTGTACCAAATGACGTGGCTTCAAGTTTGATTGACGTAGTAAAATTTGTTTTGAACTTTTACAATGATGGTTTTAGGGTCGTTGTTAGCGATTTGGTCAGGTCTAGATTGTTCTTTAGGATTTTGAAGGTGTTTTGTTTTGATGTTGTAACCTATGAATGGCAGAAATATTAAATGTTATGGTTTATACAGTTGGCTGTCAGGACTTGGTGGAACTTATTGAGCTCCGTCACCATGGTTAAAGTGGGATTCTTACACTACCACGATGCCTGTACTTTAAGTCTCCAAGTGAGGCGTGGAAAAGCATCTCACTAGGCTCTCTTGGTGTGGGTCACCATACTGCATTGTCTGCATTCACAATGAGAATCTTGACCAAAGCTCTTGGATTTTATTCAAGTTTTCCATCAGGCAGAGTTGAGTCACTTTGGCAAGCTATCACCTATCGTCTCATTTTAGACACTTCAACTTAATATTAGGTGACTCTCTCGATATTGAAAATATACAGCGCCATTTAATATTAAACTACACCGAGAAAATAGCGTTTCAATCAAATCTTAGCAATATGGATTGGAATAAATCAAGGTCCTCGCAGCTCCACACCTAACAAATTTCAACCGCCTCTGTGAAGTATGCTCGTAAAAGTGCAACTGACAAGCTAAAACCAACTTTAACACCAAGTAATATGCATCACAATGACTGCAAGTATCTTTTAAAAATATTGCCAATAGAAAATCAATTGCTTTTAAGCTAAAATAGACTTTATAACAAAGCGGCAAGAGTTATTGCAGAGCACATAAGGCATGTTTTCCGAAGGATTTTATAGCGACTACGATATTAAAGCGAATGATATTCTTCATAAATCGCTCTTAGGTGTCGGTGTTGCGGTGTGTTCGAGATATTTTGTGTTAGGTTTAAAGTGTTGGTTGGAGTTTTAAGAGATTCTTTTAGAGTTGTCCTGATTTTTACAATAATGTTATGTATTTTGCAGTAAAAATATACATTTAACGAAGAAATATGATACACAAAGTACACTCAAAGTAAGATCAAATGGTCATACTTATCGTGTAATTGTTTAACCTGGGTAGAAATAGTTTAGTAGTTAGAACCTAAACCAATATTCCTGTGCTCGTTAGAACTCGATATTTATTTTTTTTCTTTAAAAAGACAACGCCCGCATTAGTAATAAATCCTGTGTCGCGGGAACTTTACAAACATACAAGAAACGGTCACAAAGAACATTCAGACTCAGAACAACAATTTATGGATCACACAAAGTGTTGTCCCATGTGGGATTTGAACCCACAACACCCCACACAGCGTCGTGGTGACCGCTTAAACCACTTGGCCAACCGTGCAGTCTATTCAATTAAGTATCTCAGCAGTTTAAAATTTATTTCCTTGTTTTAATTCTCTTTCACATGGTAATAACAGGAAAAACTAATAGCCCTTCTAAATAAATAATAGTCCTCAGGATGGTAAAATTATTTTTAAAGAGCTCTGGTACAAGCATGTGAAACCTAATATGTTTTGACCTTAACTGGAGTACCGCTTTGTACCGATGTTCCAATCCACCTGTTATTTCGAGTATGAATATAAGGTCCAACATTATTACTTCTAAGTAACGTTTGGATTTTATATTATAATGAAATGTGTTTAGAGTTCATATTGGCTTGGTTTAGTAGTTCTAGTATTCTGAGTGGGTAAATTGTATTTTTTGCATGTTTGAGAGCCTGTACGCTAGATTGTTATAACAATGCTGCTGATTTGAATACTATTGTGTTTGTGTGGATATTATTGGAAATTTTCTAGAGACGAATTTTCTTTTTCCTTGAAATAAAATTTAACAGTTTTTTTAAAGGAATTTGAAGGATAATGGGACTTACGGGACTTTTGTATCGCCATACGAGTCTCAAGGTAGGGCTTATTGTTATATTTATTCGGCTGGTAATATCATCGAAAATAATAATTTTAATTTGTATATTTTTAGTACCTTACGTTACATAAAAATTATCTCAGTTGATAGTTTGCTCATAGACTACTAAACTGTCAATATCCATGACAGCTGGTTGTCACAAATGAGTTGTCATTACCCTCAACAAAATGGTGTAGTACCATATTTTTACCCGTTACGATTTTTTTGATCTCACTGACTTACTGCGACTTACCATCATCTTACTGACAACATAATTATACGACATAAATCACAATGGCTGGGGCTCATATACCGACAACATAGAGAGTCCGACTCAAAACTAGTCTTTTCTTCAAAAGGACATCTAAGACCCTATACCGTTTTCATATTATTTTTATTTAATCAATGTTCATGGACTTAAAAAACCAACTCTGAAGTTTGTTTCGGCATTTCTTCCCAGATTGAGTCTTAAAAAATGCCGGCGCCTTCTATCTGTTAAGTCCGACTTGTAAAATCTGTAAAAGATTTACCTACAAAAAATAAATAACATTTCTCTACCTCTAAGACATTAAATTCACTCTATTCCACATATTTAAGTAAAGTTTTAAAAATGAAACGAATGTAAACATCAAATAATTTCCACACACAATTTATTGCACGGCTTTTTCGTGTTAAAACTGAGTTGTGAAATACATAAATCCCAGTCTGTAAACGAGTTTATTCTGCATGAAAAAAAAACTGCAATTACAGTTGCCCTCGAAACTGAATTTCAAACATAGTTACAGCGTGTCGTATCAAATAATAGTTTAACCTCCCTCGGGGACGTCAGAAATACACGCGGTATACTTCCAACTTTGTATCTGATGTTTTGAATAAAATAGTGATCAATTATGACAATTTTATAGACAGATAGTTGTTTAAATAGATATATCTATAAAGCAAATACCGTAAAGCCTCCACGGCTTTAGACTCGTGTTTTAGCATAAATTGGCCGTCTAAAATGGAGTGATAACAAAGATTTTTTTTTAAGAACTGAGTAAGTTAGGTTATCGAATCCACGTTCTATATTACGGTGACTATTGACTTTTAAATTGTAGGTTTTTATGGATATTTATGATCACTTACTATCATAATACGTTTTTATAGTCACCAAAATATAGAGCGTAGCTTCGATAACTTTTCTTTTTTTTTTTTTTAATGTGTGGAAACCCCCTCGGGCCGTCACCCCACCGGGGTTTACGGCGGGGTGGTGTATCGGAATCGGACCGACTAAAACCACACGATGTGCCACTCTGCGCCTGACATAGGAGGAATACGGGAACAGCTGTTATTACGACATCCAGATCCCTCTTAGCGCCTACCCACTAACGCGGGCACCATCTGCGGATAAACTCTCCTTTTAGGCGACGTACGGCACACGCGGACGTCGTCTCCTCGCGGCTGGCCACTATAGCGGATGGAGGGGGAAACCCGTCGATACAGTGCGGTAACCGTGTATGGCTCTAACAGCCAATATACTCTGAGGACGCCAGAGGCGAGCCCTATTCTGGGCGGTCAGAGCCGCCGCCCACACCGGGGCACCATAAAGCGCCATTGACCGGACAACCCCCGTGTATATACCCCCGCTCTATATTTCGGTGACTATTGACTTTTAAATTGTAGATATTTACGGATATTTATGATCACTTACTATCATGATACGTTTCCTCGTTCGCCCTTTACCATAAAAAGTCTAAGTTCCATTCTAACAATTTTATATTCAGGAAGTTAATTCAGAAACTTTTTTATTACAACTTATATGATTCCGTAGACAGCACTAAAATTGCTTTGCGAATGATGAGATTAAGTCGAAGGGTCTATGAGATATTATGATCCGAAGTGATGTAAAACATATCGCGTATACATGTTAATTACATATTAAAGCCACACAAGTTGTTGTATGTTTAATTAATGAGAGTTCTATTGTTACATTATGTTTTGAAAGTAGTTACATGAGCAATGAGTTTGGCTGTTTGTATATATTATGTTTTTGGTTTGTGTGTTTGGTTATTCTTTGGTAATGAAATGTATCTATGAATGTATTTGTGTTGTGTTTGTATTAAGTGTTATTATTATTAATACATACTACGTAGGTGGGACTATAGTGTTAGTCCCATTTATGTAACAAGGGAACTTTGAGAGTTATCAAAAACCACAAAATTGTTTCGCTTTTCATATTTGCGGGCTCAGACGTAGGCATAGACATATATGATGTAAATGGGACTATAATTGAAGTGCCATATGTGTAGGACTATTAATATAAACTAGACATTTTAGAAATTAGGAAAACATTAAATTGTTTTCAATATTGCGAAGACGAGACACTTTTTTCAAAAATGAAAAGGAAAGGGAAAACTTAATACATGAACTGAATTTGGTTCAATAAAATGTATAGAAAAACAACAAAGTATTCACGCACATATTCTTTAAATTCAGAGAATAGAATTTCAATGCACAATAACCCTTTCTACCATAGTAATAAGTACATATTTTCAATGCAAATAAAATGTATTTCAAGTATTCTACTATCCAAAGGCCAGTATATTTTTCCTAGAAACTGCATTATTCAGGAATACAGTCGTATCTATGGCAATAAATAAGACACAGGTGTGATCGAAGCAAATGCACCACTTAAATCCACGTCTCCCTTCTAAATTACATCTGTTGGGTATAAACAGGGACACACTTGGGACACAAAGACGAGGGCATTTATAATAAAATATTTAGGACAAGTTATCGGTTGGAACATGTTTTCTTATCGTAACTGTAAATATTTGATTGTACGCTGTAATATTTATTATCATATTCTTGTAACACTGAAAAAAAAATATCTATATTTGAACATAATTTTTATGAAATATGAAAGGTACTTCAGTTAAAATATAAAATATAGTTTAATGTACTTTTCATAATATGTCTTTATAATTACCAGTTACTATTTAACTGTTAAAGTACTTCAATACCACAAAAGTTTTTTTTTTAAATTGTTTTGTTCTTACCACCTCTATTTTGAGAACTATTCATCTAAGGTTCATTAAAAAAGTTAGTAAGTTAGTAAAAGGTTCAGTGTTAGTTAAAGGTTTATCTAAAAATAAAATATTTGTATTAAACTAATTATAAAAACTCAATGCTCATCGTTGATCTTTTGGCAGTGGTAAGCGCTTATGACATAAGTAAGTTGGAAATCATCGACTTAGAATCGTGTGACAAGTATAATATTAATTATCTTCTGTCTGGGTGTAATTTATCTACATTTTGTATGTATTTAGGAATATTAAAGTGTGTTTATTAATGCTCTACCTAGTTTAGAATCAGACTGCCATGTATGAGATGTTTGAAGTTATTACCTACCTACATCTACATTAACTATGTGCAGTGATCTATTTATCATGTCCAAAATATAAAACAAGCTGTCAAGTACTGTTTGAAGCGAAAAAAACATTAAACATTAAATACACACACATTAAACACACTACAAGAATAAATAAATAATAAAATCTGGTAATAAACAATAAAAGTGATCAATCGTCGGATCCCACTTGATTGGGCAGCATTAATCTATCGGAATGCTATCGGATGAAATCATTGTTTGTATATAAATACTTTCTGCATTCACTATTTCAAATATATAATTCAGCACTTGAACACACTTGAATACATACTACATTGTCTGCATTTGCAATGTGTCCACAACTCTTGGATTCTTTTCATGCTTTCTATCAGGCAGAGTAGTGTCACTTTTGGCAGGCTCTTAATATAGAAATAATAAAATAAATCCAGTTTGCTTCTACTTTATCGTGCCCGATGGAGTTCATACGTACTAACAAAATGTTATATCATTTCTGTAACGATATGGTGTACAATAAAGTATTGAATAGTGAGTATTAGCATAATCATTCATATTTACAAAGGTAGCACCAATGACACAACCATATCTGGCATCTAGTTAAGAAAACTTCGTGCTTTAAATCCAACCCTGCAATTTAAACTGACTTAGAGATCGGAGCTACATTGTCTCGGCAATTTTTTTATCGTAAATATATTGGGGTATATAAATCGAAATCTTCGAACAAAAGGTGCACTCTATTTGTACCTGGTTGTACATTTGTAACTGTACTTTATTGTTGGTTAATTTATTGCGTTTCTTTGTGTAGAGTTACATTGCTTATGGTATTAAAGCAATACTCAATAAAAGACGGTTAATCACATTATTCACTTGATTCTCTGTTTTACAGGCACCGTCAATTCTTTGTGCTTTGTGCGAGGAAATTGCTACAACTTTGCCGCAAGAGTTCTCTTTCAAAATGTTTTAATTCAATAATGGCTGGAGTCTGTGACTTGTTGTGCCCCTTTTCTGCTTAACGGCATGACAAGGTCGTTGCTATGCTCTATTGGAGTTATTATCTTCTTGCCTCTTTTTACGTCAAGGTCAAATTAATTTACCTATAATAGGTGCCATACGAACATCTTCGGAAATCGTTATGAGAAATTGCAGCCCTAAGAAGTCCAACAACAGTCTTCCTACATCATATTGTCTTACACTTTGGTTGTGGAGGTCTGATGGTAGTCAGTTCACGTAAAAAATTTAAGTTCTATCATATCGAAGTGGACCTAAGTCCGACTAAACACAATTTAGGAAAAAACTTCTTAAAAAAAATGAAATGTATTAATATTTTATTTTATTATACTATGACTGCACGGTTGGCCTAGTGATTTATGCGGTCACCACGCCGCTCTCTACTGCGCTGAGTGTTGTAGGTTCAAATCCCACATGGGACAACACTTTGTGTGATCCATAAATTGTTGTTCTGAGTCTGGGTGTTCTTTGTATCCGTTTCTTGTATGTTTGTAAAGTCTCCCACGACACAGGATTTATTCCTAGTGCGGGCGTTGTCTTTTAAAAAAAGAAATAAGAAAGATATTTATTAAACATTTTGCCTATAAAAATTCTTGTCAAACTGGCTAAAATACGCTTCATAAATCCATATGACTGTATGCAATATATTCAAAGCTCCTTAGAACGTATTAAAGGAGACATCACTTTGTGCTTTCAACGCGCTCGCTTTGCCCTTTGTGATGTAACGTCTTTCAAATATAATACATCAATGATGTACTCACTGCATTCAAGTGCATTCAAGTGTATTCAAGTGCTAAATTATATGTTTGCAATAGTGAATGCAGAAAGTATTTATATTCATGAAGCACGTGATTAATGTTGCCCAACCAAGTGGGATCCGGTGATTGATCACTTTTTCGTAGTTGGATCTACCAAACTTGTAGTGTGTGAAGTAATTTTACGTATGATTTAGTTAAAATTTCGAATCAATCAGTAATTTTTTTTCATCTAGCAACTTTATCACTTAAGGAGAAAAACGCTACAAACCCATGATCCCATCGCTACAATGTGAATATATTATGATCTCAGTGTGTGTATAACTGTGTGTGTGTTGGTGCGAATGAGGGCTCTCCGATCCGCATCCTCGATTTTATCATTGTCAGAATGATGAATTAACCCCATTCGTTACGGGTAGCCTTCCCACCTAGGTTATAAGTTAACTTTGTTTAAAACCACATTTTACGGGTCAAGAGTGTTTTTTAATTTAAGACCATGAAATTCTTTTTTATCTTATCTATGTGTAAAAAAAATATCTCAGTTTATGAGTGCTTTTTTTTTCTCTTTATTAAGAGCCTGTCAAAGTGACTCTATTCTGCCTGATAGAAAGCATGAATAGAATGCAAGAGTTGTGGTCATCATACTCACTGCAAATGTAGACAATGCAGTATGGTGACCCACTCTATGGCGGCCTAGTGAGATACATTTTCACACCCCGCTTGGGGACGTAAAAGGCATGACAGTCATCGTGACAGTGTAAGGCTTACACAGTTATCACGATAACTATCACCCCTGCATCAATGGTGATTTGATTTTTAAAGCATTGATAGTCTAGAAGGAGATGTTGGCTTACTATATCGCGCTGGTAAGACGGTTTGTTTCAACTTTACCTTCTTGCAGTACTCTTAAGTTGATTGCTGCCTAGCTAGGTCTTACCTCGCGATGAAAAAGTGTGGTAACACTCCGTGTTCTAAATCTAACACCACGCGGACAAGAACCTTACTAATTTGCCGTTTATAGAGTTTTTAACCTTTTAGCAACACAATTAAGGGATTAACATCGCGTAAATTATGCCTCTACGTTACAACCGTCACAATTTCCGCTTACTTGAGAAGTAACCCGCTCATTTCGTGGTCTTATACCATCTTAGTGGTATAAGGGCGTACCATTAAATTTGATTAAACGATATCTCACGAAAATTCTATATGATTGTAAAGGAGATTTATTGCATACTATTACGAGGTGTGATATTCCACCCCATTATAGGGAGTGTGAACTGATTTTGAATAGTTTGAGATATTCCAGTCGATTTATCGTCTTACGATTCGAATTTTACACGTTATTGTCACCTTGGGCTATAAAACTCAGGAAACGAATGTAAACCTTAAGTGCAGAGGTGTAGAGTTCAAATGTTAATGTGAGTTTGATAAAATACCGGGTCTCTAAATTCTATAATCCATTCAGAGATATTTTTTGTTCTTCTAAAGTGTCTTTGGCGGTGGATGATAGATATTTGGAACGAGAATTAATTGTGCTGAAGATAAGACAGACGAAACCACAGTTTTTGATCATTAATAAAACTAACATATAATGATTTATTTGTTAAATAAACAAAGCTGAATGTTAAATTAGTTAAAATGAACTAAAATGAACCCGTTACAAAAATATTATTTTAATATTAAATTTCCTTTTTTTTCCTTTATTTTGAGCTTACTAAAGTGGTTTTTCTCCGACTGATAGAAAGCATGAATAGAATCCAAGAGTGGTGGTCGCCATACTCATTGCGAAAGCAGTTAATTCAGTATGGTATATACCCACACTATGGCGGCCTAGACTTTTGTTTTATTACTTTGATTGTATTATTTTCTTTTTATTTTAATTATTTTGCTTTTGTTTTTCGCTCGTATTACTATTGGATCGTGCATTTGAACTAATATAAGACTAAATGTAAGATTAAATGTGACAGCAACTGATTGTACAAATATGTAAATAAATTTCTTCACAGGGCCTGTTGATATATAATTCTGAAGTCTGGTCACAAGGCCATCTAGTTCTTAAGCTAGATTGGCAGCCAGAATACTTATATATATATTTTTTTGTAAATAAAAAAGAAAAATATGACTTGATAAAATTTATGACCTGGGACCGACGTGGGAGTTGAACTCGACACACATGTCTATTTGTTCTACGTCTAGTAATAATTTATCCATAATATGTGTTTTAAAGTGTGTTTCAAAATATTTAAATGTGCTTCTCTACAGTGCTTTGTTGACGGCAAGAGGCTTACGTAGTACGTGAGTTGGATTAAATATGGAAATAACACTTCATTTATTTCGGAGTCTTCAAGTCTAGACTATTCCGCCACAAGTACATTTTCACACCCATATATAATCTTCTATTACATTTAAGAAAAAATAATATTTTGAATATTTTTAGACCGAGTCTGCTGCTTGTATGTAGGGGAACTCCCGAGCCAAAGATTCTTGTCATGTAAATCAGGAGTTAAAATTATGTGAATGTGTGAATTCGTGTATGTACTGAAAAGTGGGGTTAGATGTCAAAAGCATATATTCTTGTACTTGGTGTGACTGTGTGTAAGATCTCACTTCTTATTATATTATTTTTCTATGTACTTTCTAGGTTACCAGAGTGTGAGTCAGCATACTGCAATTTCTGCATTCGCAATGAATATGGTGGCTATCACTCTTGGATTCTATTCATGCTTTCCATCAGACAGAGTAGCCTCACTTTGGTCGCTTTGGCGGCGAATAAAAAAAGTGTATTAAAAGTCATCTCGTCTATGGATTGTAAGCTGAATCGGCAATAGGCTGACCAACTGTAGTCTGTGCAGTAAGTATTTGATTACTTTAACTAACTAACTTTTAATGACTACAAAAAAGTATTGTTTGTCAATTTCAATCAGTTTACGGAAAAGGATCATAGGACCAGAAACTGGTAAATATTGAATGTAGATAAATTTTAGATCTCACATTCATCAACAGCCTTTTACAGTTTTACTTTTACTGCTGAACATAGGCCTATCTCTCTCCTCTGCTGATCTTTGTAATGATGTTGTCTTGTATACTTGGTCCCTTTGTCGCTTTTTACGACACCCGCGGGATGAATAGGGGTGGTAACACTATGTATTCTTAATCCGTCACCACACGGACATTAAATCATATGTATTTGTTATCTGTGGTATTGGCAACTCTGTTACGTTCCTCTTACGTCAATTTTTTGCGAAAGGAAAGTTACTACTTGCGCTTCTGGCATTTTTTTTTCCTCAAAACACTAAAGTGTCTTAAGAAAGTGGCAATTGTATTTAAGGCACACGCTATTAGATGCAGACTTTAAAAATATTTACTCCTAAAATAATCCTGAAATTAAATACCAAGGACAGAGCGAAGTGTACATCCAATAACATCTCTTACAAAATTCAATCTAATTTAGAAGTTGCTGCCTAATAACACTATTGTTCTATTTCGAAATAAAATATATTTGTATTTTCTACAGAAGCCAATTAAAGCGTGTACTAACAACTAAGGGTGACATTATATTCCGTGTCGTAATGGCTTAATTGTGTGTATAGCTCATTATGAGGGCGTTCAAGTTTGTTTTGTAAGCACACATAATAATATGCCAATTATTAAAACGAGTTTCGAGCTGAATTTAGAACTCTGCAAATGTAATTCGATTCTACTGAAGCTTGTTATGTTCAATGGGGCAGCAAGAATACTGGTAATAGTACTCCTGAATTTATTTTTAAAAGCAGATTTTCTATTTAAATCTTCAGTGGATTAAATGAAGTAGAAAGTTAAGTAATAAACCCGTAACGGAAAGTTACGTCTTCGTGAATTACAGATGATAATATAATAATCGTGTTTCGTTGGTGAGTGCGAGACCGGAGGCCCATTGATGCAGGGGTGACAGTCATCGTGGTAACTGTGTAAGCCTTACACTACCACGATGACTGTCATACCTTTTACGTTCCCAAGCGGGGTGTGGAAAAGCATCTCACAAGGCCGCCATAGTGTGGGTCACTATACTGCATTGTCTACATTTGCAATGAGTATGGTGACCACAACTCTTGGATTCTATTCATGTTTTCCATCACGTAGAGTAGAGTCACTTTGGCAGGCTCTTAATATAGAAAAAAAATAATAAAAAAATAATAACCTCACATATTTTAAACATGGCCATCTGATCCCAAACTAGGTAGAGCCTTTTTTAACGTGTGGGAACCCCCTCGAGCCGTCACCTCACCGTGGTTTACGGTGGGCAGTATGTCAGAATCGGACCGACTAAAACCGCACAGCGTGTCACTCTGCGCCTGAGACAGGAGGAATCCGGGAACAGCTGTTACTACGACATCCAGACCAAACTAGGTAGAGGCTGTATTAAAGTGACCAGGTTGCTGATATACATAGCCATATGTTTGTAAGTAAATATATATTATGAACGGATTACAGTTAAGAAAAGAAAATAATGGTCGTGCATCACATAATGTCTTAGGTGCGAATGGAGGCAATGAGCCCTGGTTTATCACAAGACGTACAGAAGACACAAGATTGCTAGCCTCTATATCAATAGGCCAGTTATTCGTATTTAAATTATTTAAATTTCTCAAAGAAGTATGAAAGTAGAAGATTAATGAGTGGTTTATAAGATTTAAATACAGATATTAATTATTGAACCCATTTTTTTTTAGTCGTGCGATACAATCTCAGTGGTGTAGGAGACGCGTGAGTTATGAAGGCCTTTAAACTTGTGATAAAAGTACCGTAAATCTTTCGAAGGACTCGGCTATTTTCAGTGATAAAGTGCCCCGCGACGGACGGAACCAAGACTTCATTAGGGTTCTTTCGAGAGATTTGTAGACCTATTTATACTTAGCGAGGTTAAAATGGGATTATCAAGATTTTCTAATAAAAATAAGAAAACTGTGTATTACTGAAGTCAAAGGCATTGTTTTTAGTATAGCTAGTAAATATCTACTATTACCTGATTAAGTCTTTGAAAGTGATTTTTTCCTATAATGCGGAAAACACATCGTATCAATTGGCAGTTTATTAAGTGTACATATGAACGTTACTTCTGTAAGTGTTGTGTATGTACGTGCAAGTCTTGGTTCGAAGTACCAAGTGTTTGAAAAAGGGTTGACGCACATAATAAAGATTTCTGTTCCAAGCTACTAAATTTACTCTACTAAATAAAGCTGGTGTGACACTGCAGTGCACATTATCCAAGCGGTAAACCGCAGCATGCAATTGTCTGAGTAAGCAGAGTTCGAAACTTATTCCTCCAGCGTCCGGCACGTTTAGCCAGAATTAGTTTAGTTCTCGGCAGCGGTAATCAACGCCCCTGAGTCACAGAGAATGCTTTAAAGCCAAAGCCGCCCAACGCATACAAATTTTGAAAACGGCTCAGTACACGAATGCAACTCAATACTGCAATGAGTAATGAAAGGACACTTTGGAGTGTTGTGTCGAAACTATTGTGATGGAACGATAAGTTGATAGTTAATGTATGAAATTAGGACTTTAAAAGCTACTAAATATGAAGTTTATGCGTGTGAGTATATGTTTTATTACAGTCCTTATATACATTTAATATCAGGACGTAAGAACACAGAAATATGTAATATCTGTAAGAGAAGTTCTGGAACGTGAAAGTTTACAAAAATATATGTTTTAAAAGGCTAAATATAAGAGACTAACGCTTATTACATACAACTGTCGATCAAATGGTCTCGAGTTCGATTCCAGGTCCAGCCAAAAGTGTTATTAGTTATAGATACATTTAAGACTCTACTGCAAAATGTACGACTCAAATCGTTGTGCCTGTGTTCCCACTTAATACTGAAGACATTGAGAGATTGCACGTTAACTTCACTAGAACAACAGCTGGACCATATTTATGGCTAACAAGAAAACAGAGAGGCATTTCCACTTAATATAAATATTTATGCAAATGTATACGTTTCTTTATATTGGCCTGGATATGTTTAACATAATGAGTAACAATATTAATTGCTTAATTAATATTTATTGAGTTTAGTTAAAGTTTTGGTTCGTACAAAAAAAAAATTGTGTGTGTCAGCTCCGACGTACGACTCCTTAAGTACGATTGGCAAAACAGACGCAAAGAAGCTTATTCAACTGAAATTGACTGAAAAAAGATTGATACCGTATGAAAGGGTAAATTAACAAATTAATGAGAATAACATATAGATATAGTCGCTTTGCAGCATACTCTATACACGTCTTAATACACTCACAACCAATGCAGCCGCGAAAAACCAGGCACGCACCAAAAACGTAACGAGATCATTCGTTCAGTAGATTTTACTCTTCACATTTTTCTCATACCGGGTGCATTATATCAAAAAACCGATTCTTAAGGAGTAAACTCTAGAAATATACATTTATTTTTGTAAATATATGAGAAATAGGATTAAACGATAACATATAATATTTGAATTAGTGTTAGGTTGTTAAAGCTTAATAATTAATACATCTTGTCGATAATTGCAGTCGGGGATTGTATACTATATAGCACTCTGACGGCTCAAAATATGGTGATTTTGTGAAAGCTGCAACTTGTGATGGCCATGAGAGTGATGTGAGGGTACCGTATGATCTCTTTCAAGGCGGTCAGTCTATTTGCTGGGTCCCCATCATTGAATCTGGATGCAGTACCGCATATACACCGTTCCCTCTACCTGTTGAAGACGCACCATAGAAGGTGGCCTGCGGGTGCTGATTTTAGAAAATTCTTTGTCCAAACAGATGCAGGTCTGAGAAGCAGCGCATAGTATAGTGTGTGCGCCTCTAGAGAACTGCGACCGAAAAGTGTCGGTTGCAACGGGTGAAGAGATCGGTCTTGGATAATACGGGTCAATGTCTATCGGGGGTGGTGGAATGATGCACTTGCGTTTCTCGTTGCCGCTACTATTGTCTAGCAGACGAACACCGGGATGATTTTAAGTCGGTAAAAGTCCGACAGACTCCCTTGGTTGAACCCATTTGGAGTGAAGGTCAACCATGAGAATCTTTCACACCGTTAGCAAAATAAAACTAGTTAAGGCGTAAGTTAATTGGTGACGTAAGCACACACTTTTTTTAATAATTTAAACAATCAACAAAACGAAAAAAATACAATAAATGAACTATATATTCTAAGATATAAAAAAATATTTATTAAATATAAATTACTCAGTTTATTCACTGATTATGAAAATACACTTCAAATTAATGCTAAAATATGTGGAGCTTAACAATTTACAACTAAAGCTAGCGTAAGAAAAAACTTCAAGCTTACTTTGCAATCAAGCAACCCACAGTAAATGAACAGCATAAAGTATTACGTTCAGAGTTCCCAACTCTAAATTAAAAATAAAAAGAAACTAAATCCCTTCTAACAAATGCAACTTGCATTAACTAACTAATTTGAATACGCAAGACAGTTGGCAGCTAATCTCAAATGCATGTCGGGACTAAGCAATTTGAGTAAGCAAGTAGTTGTAGCGGGGACTTGCTTTTAGTTAGTTGATGTGAGATGGCTTTTTATGTGATTTAGTTGAGAGTGGGATAATTAAGCGTATTCAAATATGACAATGAAATCGTACGTATGTAAAAATTAATAAATTAATAATGTGATATAATACACATCGCTATTAAAACGCAAAATAGACAGAGTGTTAGAATTTAAATAACTCAATTAGACGTGTATTTAAAAGATAAATATATTTGATACAAGAACACTCAAACTAATACAATAGATAAACTTACTCATAAAAATACTTATATTTTTGAAAAGTATTTCACTCTCTCAAACTTGCTACTGAAAAATAATTTTACTTCTGTATTGTATGAAATGATTGCACCAAAATGACTAATTTTACGGCACACAACTGCAATATACCAAAAGCCAATTTTCCAACTAAATTCAATATCAGCCAATTAGAGCGAATTAGACGAAACTTGCTTGTGGTACACACGCAATGCAAGCTAGTTCCCAACACATAGATTCGTGAATTAATTTGTCAAATGACTACTAAACCGATCACAATAATCCTTAATTAATATGCTTTGATCAATTTGTTAGCGGCAAAATTGATGTTGCAGCCATATTTTAGAGTGTTGCTGAAATACAAAATGAACACACAGTATATTTATTATTTATAGAGTTATTTGTACAATATACAATGTTTCAATTTTTACACTATTTTTTTTCGCGTCTGTTTTATTATACACTGAATAAAACATATGCAGTTACTAATAAAATAAAAATTATATTACTTTTTGAAACATTCTAATTATGTGAATAGTATACAATAATATGTGAAGAATTGTTTTTGCATCCTTTAAAAAACATTATCGGCAATGAATGTATATTATAATTACGTCAATGAGTTCGAAAACTTATCAATATATGACATATAGTTAAACATGATTAAAAGCGGCTTCATCACTTTAATCAGGAATTGTTAGGTTTGGACCCAGCGACTGCGACCATCGATGTAGCTGCTATATACAGATACAAGGTACTATCTTAATTCTGTCCGTATTTGAGAGCTTTATATTTTTAGTAAAGACAGTGTTGATACTCAAACATCGGAACAAAATGAACATATGATCGACTAAGCATTTATCTCGATTGCTACGTATGTTTGATCAATACCACCGCAACCTACTCCCACGTCGTCAAATCTACATCAAAGTGAAATTATCAAACGTTATATTTGATTGTTTTGTATTATCATATTGGATGGGACAGTAAAAGTTTGGGTGATTCGGTTTGTTCGAGAGTATAACCAATAAACCTCAACGGTTTTAAGGGAATTTATCTATGGACCAAGATAAATAAAAAAAAAGAAAATAAATAATTCTCCGAATCGTTATTAGCAGTTTTGAGTATATAGGTCTCCCACTAAGAACTTGGACCCCAAGTCAACCAAACCTGCAAGTGATGGACCTGCTGAACGACTAACGAGGTTCTGGCAAACAAAACATCCCGATTACGAAAACCAAAATTGGGACCAAAACACTAAGGTAGTGTTTTGGTTCCAATTTTGGTCCCCTCCAGAGAAACAGGCATGATTTTATGTATACATGTACATATGATATTAGCACCTTTTTAATAGATTTAAAAAAAACGATGTTTTCAATTCGTTTTTCTCATTTCTTTGAAATCGATATTTTTCTAGGCAGGTTTCTGTTTTTCCTTACTTTCTGGTTATTTTATCCAGTCTCGGGTTGGACCAAATGTTTGTTCTGCAAATATTTGTTTCGGAGTTTGGATGTTTATTATGTATAATATGTACGTATTTATGGAAAAAAGTATATACGTATCAGTTGTATAGTACCCATAGTACACGCTCTGCTTAGTTTGGGACTACATGGAGGTGTGTGGGACTACATGTATCAGGTATCTGAAATGTAATATTATTATTATTACTAATTTCTATACTGTTATTTACTCCATTATAAAACTAACTCATCTAATACTAAAACTCTCTAAGCATTTCGAGACTCATTTTGTTGTGACATCGCTTTTTAGGGATCATTCCTATTTATTTTGGTATACTACCTCATCTAGCGTATAGCTAACAGTTACATTATCCGACGTAATGACTTAAAAGAACTACAAATCACACCCATATCATGTAGTTTATATTCGCATCACGTTCACAAATAAGCAGTCTATCCCACGACTGATGAATCCACAACCAATTGGCTATTAACAATGCAAACCTTATTACAATAGCTATGTAAATAAACCAGAGACAATAGGACTGTTTCTAAAACCCGAGTATTTGAACCCGAGAACGTACCCAGTTGATTGATTGCCAAAGATTTGGCCCTGACGTGTAGATACGTCTTAATATGTCTTTTGTGCCAAGGGATTAACCCTTCGCCGCCCGATTGATGTTTATGAACGTGGCCCCGGAGGCTTTATATAACCGTCACTTTCTAATAGACTTAGAAGAGTTATTGAATGGTGTGTGTGAATTTTTAAAAGAGGGTGTTTTATTATTAATATTCTAAGGAAGTTCTTTTTGACTCAAGAGATGAGAGAGGTGCTTCTGGATATATGGGACTTGGTCCCTCTATACCCTTAGACAGAAGATCGAGAGCCCTTTATGGGTTCGAACGGTGGATGGACGCACAATATGCCTTATTGGAGATTGATGTTTCTATTTTGTACCATGGCAACTCAAGTGTACTATTTTTCTTTTCACTCATATTTTGCAAATGTAGACAATGACTGAAATGGTGATTCACACTATGGCGGTCTAGAACAGAACTATTTCAACAAGGTATGGTAATGTTTGTATTAAAATAATATAATGATTAATTTAATTAAATAAATAGGCGCTACAGCAGTTGTTATTACCATATTTGACGATCATATTGGAGAAATTCATGCAAGTGACAAGAACTATTATATTTTGTCTATGGTACATTCGTTCAATTCAACAAAAAAATAATCTACAGTTATGTTTTTAAAAGACAATATTGAATAAGTTACCTTAAAAATGTCCATTTTGTAATTCAACTAAAAATAAGGAGCCTAAAGTGATTTGACTGTCTCAATGACGCAGAGGTAGCGTATGCGACTGCTGTGCATGAGATCTCGGATTCGACGCCCGGGTCGGACCAAATATTTGTAAGATCCGCAAATATTTGTTTTGGATTTTGGACGTTTTCTACGTGTAATATGTATGTATTTAAATTTTTTTTCAAGTATTCTTTCAGTCGATGTAGCTGTCATAGTACGAGCTCTGCTTAGTTTGAAGCTGGATGGCGTTGTGTGTCAAATGTTCGATTATTTATATGTGTAAATCGATTTTGTTAAGCGTTGGCATAAATAAGTAGGCTTAAGAATATTAGGTACTATGACGTAAACTTGTTTTTGATCAGACGACGTAAACAGAGGCCAGTTGAGAAAAAATCCTAACGGTTTCAGCTTCTTGAACAATCATTAATAACCTTCCTTCCTTTGAATTTCTTTTAAGGGACAGAAATTTACCAAAATGTTGTAAATTCTGTGTTTGTTAAAATATGTCGTGTAAAAAGTTTTACGTTGCTCATAAACCACGTACGTACGTACCATATAAATTAAAAACATGTTTTATACTGTATGTTTTACTTTATTTGAAATGTGAAATTCACCATGAAACGTAGCACAACTACTATTTTAAACAAACCAATTTGTCTCTCATAAATCGCGTGTTTTCCGACGAAAGTCTAAAGTACATCCGAGGCTAGGTCTCAAAGGAAGTTATGACAAACGATGTCGTTCCTAATCCCGATGAAAATTTACGTAAGCATTGGCTTAGTTTCATCCTTCCTTAGAGGGTAAGTTCAAAAGTGTATACGGTGTTAAATTTAGCTTAAGATGTTTCAGTTTTGCTTGTCTATGTAGTGTTTCAGTTGTACAATTCTTTAGACATAGTGTTGCATTTTATATTATACGTGTTGGGTTAATATAGTCCTGACAGTTTTCTCATTTTAGATAGTAGAACAAATAGCCTGGCAAGTACGAGTGGTGTCAAACCACGGTCTCACAGAAACCAGTTTTAAGTTATGTATTTATGGAATATGTGATAGTTACATTTGAAATTAGTAAATAAGATAACTAGAAGCATTACTCTCTTTTTAAATGTAAGATGGGAGATACCAATGCACTCTTAAGTTATATCAATCCAGGGGCACAGTAATCATTCAAAATTAGTATAGAGTTTTCTTACCTTTAAGAACAATTTT
This sequence comes from Hypercompe scribonia, assembly GCA_949316085.1. Lineage (NCBI taxonomy): Eukaryota > Metazoa > Arthropoda > Insecta > Lepidoptera > Erebidae > Hypercompe > Hypercompe scribonia. The sequence goes on along the minus strand of OX438972.1, from coordinate 2,283,967 downwards.
ACGAAGACAATATGGTATAAACCTTATTCATTATATACATATATATATTATATGAATTACGATTCTATAATGAACGTCGCTTACTGTCATCTTCTGACGAAACATACATTTACTAATTAAAAAGTATTACAATCAACATATGAGTGACGGAAAACAATGAAATACCATCTCAAAAATCTCATTTTATTCAGCAGTATTTCGAAAAGGTCTGAATAATATAAGATTATATTAAAATGTGCCCTTTTGAATTTCTTTTAAAGCATGAGCTAAGGGTAAATTGGCGTAGTGGAGCGGAACTTTAAATTCCTTTGTGCGTCAAATCAGACAAATCGTTTGCCTTGTTTGAGATGCATTACTCTGAGACGATTTCCGTCAAATTCCCTCAAAGTAAGCGGGTGGGTTACATATATAACTGTATGAAAGAGTGTCTAAAGTACCTAATGCGAGCTCGTCTTTCAAATTTGAACTTTATTATGAACGTACTATGATATGAAATTGAACAATAAAAGGTTTCCTGAATCGATTGAAGCAGTAGTAGACGTTAAACATCAAATGATTAAGTGATTTAGTTTATTTTTGTATAATAACAACCATTACTTGTCTCACTACCACCTAATAAGATTGACTTTTGAGAACATTTGAAGAATTAGACCACTTCATTTAGCCAATGTTCACAGACTTAAAAAATAAGACACTATGGTTTATTTCGGGATTTATTCCCAGAGTCTTAGAAAATGGCAGCACCTTCCAGCTGTAAAATCCAAATACAAAAATAAACATCAATTACCATTAGGAGTCTACAGAAGTTTTAAACAAAATAATGGTAAACGAGCAAGTAATAACCGCTGCCTATGAACATCTGCAAGGCAAGAGTTTCAGTCGTAAGTACGATCGATTTTGTGGGCACAAGGATAAGATGAGATTAGGATTTTCTTTGAAGGTCACACCGACCCGGAAATAACGCACGTGACAATTTTTGCATTTTGATTTATTAAGTGCTAACCGCTAGGTAGAATGCCAATTATCAGAGTCAATGGCAACGTTATCCCATTTAATGAATGAAACCTAACGCTCAACTTTATTCAGTTATTAAACTATTATCATCAACATCAACAGCCTTTTACAGTCCAATACTGAGCCTAGGCCTCTCCTTAGGAGGAAGTTTTGGCCTACTATACCACGCTGGCCAGACGAGTTGAAATAGGGTTTATTTCAAGTTTTCCTTCTCTTCGTAATGATGTTGTCTTGTATACTTGGTCCCTTAGTCGCCTTTTACGAAATCCACGGGATGAATAGGAGTGGTAACACTATGTATTCTTAATCTATCGCCACACGGTCAAACTAAACTAAACTAAAATATAAAGAAACAATTAAAAAACTCAAAATTTATTGTTAACAATAGAAATACTAAATATGTATTTATATTTCGAATCTTATTAGATTTTAGTACTTGATGTCTGAAAAAAATATAAAATAACTAAATAAAGTCAAGTTATTTAAGTAAGTACGTAAGTAAACAAGATGAATAAATACGCCTAGGTGTATGTCACATGAAGGTAGGAGATACACATGTGGCCTGACAGATTTCAAACACGTTCGAAAATTAAATGTCAGCTAATATATATTATTCCCGCCCACTAGTGAGTAGTGTTACCAATTTTGAAATTGGTAGTAAAAATTATCAGTACGAGAAAATATTAAGCAATAACTGTGATAATAAATGGGATAATTAATTTGAGAAAAATATAGTAAACACAAGTGTTCCATTGATTTTTTTTTATTCAAATCATCTCCTAGAAGTGAGATCTTCAATATCATGTCTTGTCTAGTTTCTTTGTTTATTTTCACATAACATAATATAAAAAAGGTTAAACAGTAATAAATGCTTTCCATCAATATCGTACTCCGAAGACACACGTCTGTATCACGCAATCCACCTTCTAACCGTCGTAGAAATATACGTATTTGCTCCACTGAGCCTCATAGGACGGCACTGGCAGCTCGTTAATATTTTATTATTAGCACCCGTATTTATAATAGAGTAAACGATAATTTGAAAATTTTTAATTTAAACGGTAAAGCAGTTGACAACATTGTCACTGTCATGGTGCTGTTACGTTTGAATTCCGAACGTGGTTCAAGTACAGTTTTAACATTGCATAGTCGATTGTATTCTTGATCAAAAATAATCGAATAGTATGGATAATAATCGTAATAAATCAAATGTCTCTCATGCGTATGCAGATACTAGTGTTGTTTTAAATATTAATTTAGTTTATAAGTTTATAAACCTAATCATTTTTATCTTACTTATTACGAATCTGTAAGAGCTCTAAAAGAGTTTTAAAAAAATATTATGATTTGTTTTGTATAAGGATAAACGAAAAAATAGACTTTAAGTTTACTATCTGTTAATTAGTAAGTAAAAAAAACATAGTTTGAAGTACGGTTTTAAACTTAACTCTAGTTAAACTTTGGTCGAAACTAGCCCATGCATCACTGGTTTAAAAATAAAACCAAGAAAACATTGAAAAAATTAAATAATACGTGTATGTAACACATGCTGCAAGTCACAAGCATTGTTGTCTTTGCTTCTAAAATATAAAGTAAAAGGCTCACTAAGTTGAAAAATGTGAACCCGTCCGAGACATCCACTATTTATTGGGACATACTTCACCTAAATGGGGCTCTTAGCAGGGCACTGAGGATCCCAGCGGGGGTGACTGGCACTGTTTATTTCATTTATAATATGTTGTGTTTTACAATTGTACAGGTTGTTGTGTAACGGATATAAGATGATAGTTATGGTCTAAGAAGTTTGCGTTAACATCTATTCATATAAATAAAATTGGAGTGTGTGTTTTTCATATTCAAATAACCGTTATTATAACCATAATTCAAATAATTCATATACATACATCACATACATACACCAAAATAACATTTTTTACAATTTTTGTCTGTCTGTCTGTCTGTCTGTTTGTTCCGGCTTATCTCTGGAACGGCTGGACCAATTTCGACGAGACTTTTTCCTTGACAGATAGTTGATTTTATATGGAAAAATTTAGACTACTTATATTTTAGAATTTTGGAATTTGGAAGTCACGGGTGCAGCTAGTATAATAATAACATTATGGACATCTAACAACGCTATCTAGTCCCAAACTAAGCAGAGCTTGAACTAAGAGTACTAGACAACCGATATAAGTACATTTATACTTTTTTTGTAAGTACATACATGTTATATTTGGTCCGTCCGTAATCGAACATGAGAACTCAAGTACAAAAATCACATATACTAATACTGGGCCAACGAGACAGCTAATTCTTAATGCGGCATTAATTATGTAATATTAATAACATAGCACATGCCTAAACGGGTGATAAACGGCACTCGTATCTATCAAGTGTTGGATCGATGTAGAGATGATGCTTGAGAAACTGTTGATGTTGACCACATCACTCTTCCTAATGTGGTCAACATTAACAACAGCCTCTGAGAGTCCACTGATATTATGTTCAACATTTGAAACAATTTTTCATCTATTTCTGCCAGAAGGCCCATTGATGCAGGGGTGACAGTTATCGTGGTAACTGTGTAAGCCTTACACTGTCACGATGACTGTCATGCCTTTACGTCCCCAAGCGGGGTGTGAAAAATCATTTCACAAGGCCGCCATAGTGTGGGTCACCATACTGCATTGTCTGCATTTGCAATGAGTATGGTGATCACAACTCTTGGATTCTATTCATGCTTTGTATCAAGCAGAGTGGAGTCACTTTGGCAGGTTCTCAATATCGAAAAAAAAATGTGTGTATGTAAAGAATTTTAATAAAGGCACCTTAGTTTCAAACATGAAATAAGGTTTATAACTACAACAAAAAAAAAATTTTGATGAAATTCTCAAACATCATCTCTACATCGATCCAATACTCTATGTGTACGAGTACCGTTTATCTTCCATTTAGGTGTGTGCTCTGTAATCTATATTGCGTAATTAATGACTCGTTAACAGTGACAATTGCTCGGGAGTAGTCTCTAGAGTTCTATATGCATGTGTTAAGCAGTCGCACTTAGTAAGCATACCACGTAGCAAGATCGAGGTATACTAAAAGTTAATATATATTACGTTATTCTAATGATTATGTCCGTGTGGTAACGGATTAAGAATACATAGTGTTACCACCCCTATTCATCCCGTGGGTGTCGTAGGAGGCGACGAAGGTAACCAAATATGCAAGACAACATCATTACAAAGAGAAGGAAAACTTGAAACAAACCCTGTTCCATCCCGTCTGGCCAGTGTGGTATAGTAGGCCAAAACCTCCTTGTTAAGGAGAGGCCTATGTCCAGCAGTGGACTGTAAAAGGCTGTTGATGAACGATTATGTTCTTTTAGTAAAGGTATCGTAAGGACGTGAGATAGAAGTTTAAACTCACATTTTTATTTACAATGTGCAAGTAAACTGATATTTTTCCTCATCTACGTACCCTCTGGTGTTGCCAATGTTTGTAGGTGATAGCAACCCTGGTCTCCCCAAGATAGGGTCTGACTAGGTGCGGCGTTGATTCTGGAGGGGACCTGAAATAATATGGTCCGGGTTCCCTTCAGAGAAGGACGCCTGAGAACGGCCGCCGGGGTAGTTTTTGGTCGAAATACCACATACCTGGCGCCTGTGTCCACGAGGGGCCGGAGATCCGAAGGGATTTTCTACCCCGACAACAAAAAAAAAAGGTATAGGCATCCCTGGTTAATCATTGTCTAGTTTCTTTAATTTGTATATAACATAACTTCAATCATAATTTACGATTAAGTCTCAGGAAATTTATCAAGCGTTCAGGGTTAATCGTTTTTTACGGAAAACAAAGATAATTAATTAGTTTTTCTTTCTAAATCTCACAATGTATTCAATATTTACCAGGAAATTAATCGATAACCATAAGATGTATTGCTGTTATGTATTGTTCAGTATGTTTATGACGTCGAGGCATTTAGAACGTCGAGTTGGGGCTAGTTGTACCTTAATTTGGATGTCGTAATAGCAGCTGTTCCCGGATCCCTCCTATGTCAGGCGCAGAGTGGCACACCGTGTGGTTTTAGTCGGTCCGATTCCGACACACCATCCCGCCGTAAACCCGGTGGGGTGACGGCCCGAGGGGGTTTCCACAAGTTAAAAAAAAATCGCACCTTTCGGAGAGAAGTATATTTTTGTCAAGTGCTCCATTTTTGGAATGAGTTCTATTTTTCAAGGTAACCTGGGTATCTTGGAAATCCCATAGGAACACAATTACTGTTATAAATATTATCAAGTAAGCTTTTAAATTATTATAATATTTATTTTGAAATGTTATAACTATATTATAATATGTCCCAAGTAAATGCGGCGATCCAAATTGGCTTACGTTTGTTTTTTCAAAGTCAAAGTCAAAGTCAAATTCATTTATTCATTTAGGTCACAAAAGACACTTATGAACGTCATAAAAAAAAAAAAACAATAAAAGATGAAAGATGAACAATCTGTCGATTAAAATTATAGCTAGCTGGGTTCGCAGATTGTTCATGGTAGAGTGGTGAGAAAAGAACCCAGGAAAGAAACTCACCACCACTCTTTTAACTCAAAATCTTTTAAATATTAAAATAGCAGTTATATTCACAATCATAGGTCTTAAAAAAAGAGCAATTCATTTCCAAACATCTAAATCTGTGACATAGTCTGAAACTGAGTAATAAGCCTTTTTGGACAACCTCAGCTTAACAAATTTCTTAAATTTACTAATAGATAATAATACTATGTTGTTTGGTAATTTGTTATAAAATTGTATACATTGACCCACAAACGAATTCGATATTTTATGGAGCCTAGTAGCCTTTCGGGGCATCGCCTTCTATTTACACTTCTATAATTTTATTTGAGTTCAAGATTCATTATGAATCGGTGTTGAATTTACACAAGAAGTTAAAATAAGGTTTACCTGTGGTTTTTGGTATCAAAATACGCATGAGAATTGTAGAAATCATTTTATAGGTATGTCTGGATATATCTTTGTTTCCCTCTTCAAGTACATATGACTAGATATATATTAGAATACTTCGATTTTATATAAAAAAGAAGTGAAAAAGCTCAAACTGTAAGTAATATACAACTGTTAAATATGTTATAAAGTGAAATCTTGAACTGACAAGGTACAAAAGTCTGTACAAAGAGCAGTTCAAGTTATACTGGGCCTTTGAATAAAATAAGATATTCAAACTACACCAAATAATGAAATAACTAATCTCGCATTGTGTAAAATAATGTTATCACATTAAAATATATGCAAATAAACAACACCAATAGTTACCCAATAATTCATGTGAAACTTGCATGATCACTTTGTCTGGTTGGAGAAACAAAACGAAATAAAGAAACGAGAAAGAACGTAAAGAAATACAAATTCAAATTATTTCTAGCTATACTTCAGTAATACCAATCAACAAATAACCTTTGGCCGAAATATAAATCTTTGCAAAACCATTTTTCTGCTAAAAGTGTTCAAATATTTATTTAGAAGTTCATATTTCGTTTATATAACATCTGGTGGAGGAAACCCACGAACTCATTTCCTCAATAAATTCCCGCTGGAGTCGTGAACGGGTTGAATTAATGTAGTACCCTTACTGAGAATCATTTCAAGGATGATACATTGGGCTATGTTTACTTAGGCGTGTATTTATGTAGTTGAAAATGTTTATGGATTTATGTCAATTTGTTTTATATATATACCATATATTTAATAAACACTTAATTTACATAAGAAAAATATTTCGGTTTTTTTTACAATACTAGGGGACATGACCAGATATTGTTTCTTATAGTGACAGATAGGATCCCTTTTAGTGACAGATAAGGAGATCGGAGCTCTTATAGTGACAGACGAGGAGATCGGACTCCTATAATAATAATAAAATGCTTTCTTGTACACCAAATGGATTAAAAAGTTAACTTAAGGCTATGGAAGTATAAGAAGCGGCCTTAGTGATACACGAGGAGACCAGATCCTTTTTAGTAAGTGACTAATGTTACCTAGGTAGACTAGCCTTAGTGGTCACAGAGTATTAGGTTGGAGAAATGGACTTAGTAACTTTAGTCTCTCGGTGAAAAACACCTAAGAGTTGCTTAATATTGGTGTTTTGTAAGATCGTGGCTGGCACAAATATCAATTAATCAACAGCTTTTTACAGTCCACTGCTGGACATAGGCCTCTCCTTAGCAAAGAGGTTTTAGCCTACTATTCCACGCTGGACAGACGGGTTGAAATAGGGTTTGTTTCAAGTTTTCCTTCTCTTTGTAATGATGTTGTCTTGTATACTTGGTTCCTTGGACACAAATATGCTGAAGCATAAGTCCACGGTCAAACCATCAGACTCTTTTTGTCTGTCATTATTATTTGGACAAAATAAAGAATCTCAATAATAAATAAGTAATTCAATTGATATATCAAATTAATATTTCATAGAAATATTGGCTATCGTATACCTTTTCATCGGGGCGATTGAGTTTCTAGTTATTTTCTTGAAACTAATAAAAGAATGTTTCTCAACTCAGATTAGAAGCGAGTATTTATTATGGGCCATAATCAGTGCCTGGCAAATAAGAGGTTACGTACCTCTGCCACAAAGGTGGATAACCTTTCGAAGACACGCTCATCATATCGATATACGTCCTTCAAACTTTTAGAAGCTGACTAAAAATTAATTGAAACCAACATTATATTGCATATATAGACGCTTCAAAGCCACGCTGACAATATATTTATCAGACAACAGTCGACCTCTACCTCTGTCTGAATAAATAATCTAATTCAAGAAGAGATAAAATAAAAAGACTTTAGAATATAAACATAGAAATAAACGGACATTTCGCTATCGGGGTTGAGTAAAAAATATGCGATGGGGCCGTTTGATAGCAACACTGGCAGACTGGTTTAATTACTCCCGTCTTCTTTATTTATGAACAAAATATGTTAAAGTACATCTGTTCGGATTATGTGAACACCTCTGAATTATACTGACAAGATTATCTGAACAGTGACTTTTGCTAAAAGAAGGTAAGATGGAACGTGGAAAACCTGTCAGAATAATGAACTAGAATTTGACACAGGTATTTAAGGGACGACGTGCGAGTGTGAACTTTATAACTTGCCTGTGAGCGTCGCTATTTGTTTGAGTATGAAGTAAGTTTCCTTTTTTATAGCAACCTCTTGGCTTATTAGTATACTTGTCTAAGAATATTTGTGCGACATATGTTCAAGTTAAGAGACTGGTGTAACCACTCAAAAAATTAAATTAAAAGGAAAGTACTGTTTAAGAAATATGGATGTATATATGTAGATATATTGGTTATTACACACATACACAGATAGCCGTTACATATTAGCGTCTTACGTAGAATTGTGTACGTACGTACGGGACCGGCTGTTGTGGAGAAACTTGGGGAAGTCATATGGCCAGCAGTGGACGTCTTTTGGCTGAGATGAGGACGATAATGATGCCGTAGAATTACGGTTTTTGATATTATTTCATAAGTTTCTGCGATAGTTATTGGTCCGGAGTTATTATTATTTTTTTTAAAGCAGCCTACCAAAGTGACTCTATTCTGCGAATGAAAGCAGTATGGAGACCCACGCTATGGCGGCCTAGTGAGATGCTTTTTCACGCCGCGCTTAAAGGACCCGTGATCGTAGTGGGAGGGAAACACGTGCGGCACCCTCTAATCGTGCTCGTGGATTAAAAGATTTGGGTTAAATTACCACTGCAATAAATTAATTGTATGAAGTATATGATCAGTTACTTTGTATGTGAGTATAATTTAACCCTAAAGTGTCTTTAGAAATATATAGCTATGTTTTTCAGCCTGCAAAATGAGTAATAGACGTTAACATGTTTGCAGGCTCTTTTTACCTTGTGATGAGTTGACTCTGTGTGAATAGTGAAAACTTATTTTTGATTTATAACTAAACGTGTAAAAACTGACAGTATTGTTTTACTTTTACACGAAACTAACGCGGTTATGTAAATATTAAAGTGTGATTAACATAGAAGAAATCTCAGCAAGTGCAATAAACCTTCGAGCTGTGTGTTATCTGTGGTATATATAGATAGAATTGTCAGTCGATTCAGGTAAGACGTCGTGTAGGTTGTCGCTTGTCAGCCATAAATCTATACAAATAACTGATAGCGTACATCGTCTACGTAATTGCAGCAGCTCTGAGCGATTAGCATGAGACATTTAGTCAAAGGGTATATCGTTATCAATGGTTTGAGATTGACTAGTTTGTAAATACGCGTCCCTAGAAAGAATACTTGAGAATGGAGGTGAATTTTTTTATGCATTTTTTTAACATATTTTTTACAATTCCCATGTTAGTTATCATGTTATTTCCTCGGTTATCTTCTGATCTGACTTCTTAACCAATATTATGTGGTTTATATATGAAACATGGAATAGGGGAAAATTAGCTGACAGGTCACGATGATGGCCACCTGCAACTGTAGTAGTGCCTTGGAATACCCTTTCCCTCATTAAAGGCAGATTTGCATGTTTAAGAACCACATTTAATACAAATAAAGCAAAACAAAGATAAATTTAGAATTGCTTATCACTTAGTTTTCTACGATTTTCGCGATACTCGAGTGGAGCCGATCTACAAGTGTCGAAGTGTACAGTATACTGCTGGACATTGGGATTTCCTTGTGAATCGAAGATATGTTGAGAGTTTAAATGAACCTTGCGTCCAATCGGAGATCTGTTGAAAAGTTTAAATAAACCTTACGTCCAGTCGGAGATCTGTTGAAAAGTTTAAATGAACCTTGTGTCCAATCGGAGATCTGTTGAAAAATTTAAATGAACCTTGCGTCGTATCGGAGATCTGTTGAAAATATCTAAGCGTCTTATGGCGGTAGGACTACGTATCATCTTTGTGTATGTGTCTAATAATATTGTTGAAATGTTAAAAGAGACCTATCAGAAGCTAAATATTCCCGAAAATGAAATTTATCTATCGTACCTTAAACAATAACTTCTTTAAGCGTAGCTAGTTTTTCTATTAAGACAAAAATAATAAATATATGTTTCTATATCACAAGGATACCTGACGTGTCATTTTTTCTCTTAATATATTATTGTTTAAAGGCCCTAGTATACTCAAAATTTGACATAAGTTTTCATGAGACAAAAATTTTTTGTTGACCAGTGTGATATGGATACACGTTGACATCAATGTGTTATTTAGAGCTACTTTCGAAGTATGTTTTAAAGCCGTTTATGTAACAACCGCAAAACGTTAACGAATAAAAATTAAGGGATTATTTACCATGCAGTATTTATGGCAGGTTCGCAAATTGCCTCGGGATGGGTTTGTGTACATAAAATTTTACTGCCAAACTTTGTCTTTTTAAGATTGAGCCGCTAACTTTCGGATGTTTGTCTTAGATTATGTTCACTTTTATGACCTCTGTGTTGTAATAGGGCGCTTTGGGCGTAGTTAGATGTTTTGATAGTGATATTCAAATTGTAAGATACCATCCTGAAAAGAAATTAGGCTATTGTTTTTGAAGTTAAAACTTTCTAAACATAATAAATTATTATAAGTTAACGTTGGTAAGCAAACTTTTGTAGTTTTGATAGAGTAGTTTATCTTTTACCACAGAATTATTAATAGTATGGACCGTTACTGTCATGCTATAAACAAATATCAAATGATGTTAATGTCAATATTTAAATACTTGAAACATTTCTGAAATACAAGCTGTAAAAATTAAGTAAAAAGCATTCACTTTTCAAGACGTAATATTTTGGTCTGTAGACTAATATACTTGTGATTGTAATGAACAATTACTCGAGAAATTGAAACTTTAAAGGGAGAGAATTTTGATGACAAAATCAGTGAAAAAATGAGTAATTTACATCATAATCCGTAACATAAGTAAATGTACGTCAATAAGATAACCATACAGAGCTGAGTAGATATTTGGTTTACCGTGTGTTACTAATAAATCATTTATTAAAACCATTTAAAGCTACCAATTAGAATAATCATACATTATACGTGATGACCCTGACTTAAGTAACAATCTCGCCATTTCCTCTCTTCCTAAATAGAATTATAACCGTAATTACTTTTCCAGCGCAAACCGATTTCAATATACTCAAATTCGACCGGACGTCCCACATCTCTAATGTTCCATATCCGTTATAGCGTCCACAAGCAATTAGGCTCAAGCTCCGAATGCGTAACTCCTCACACTGGCCACTCGGTTAATGCAAATTACTTTTGTTACCAACTTGTTAACCATGGCCGGTATATAGTTTGTTCTGAACTGAATTTGGCAAGTAGGTAGTCGTAGTTTGTGGAGATATTACTCTCTCGTGAATTCTTGAGCCGTGCAATAGATTTGATTTGCATTATAATATAGGCTGTAAGAATATTTCGTTTACTGTATTTTGACTACTAACCAGAGTTAGGTATTGGGAGAAGATGGGGAATCTCTATGATATTAATGGTAAAATGTTATTAAGATAAAACAAAGTAAATTGGGTAAAATTTTTATTTAAGGCAGATTAATATTATAAAGGCGAAAGTTTCTGAGCGTGTGTGTTTTCTAAGTGTGAGTTTACACTCAAACGGCTAATAGACCTTAATCAAACTTTGATAAATTTAGTGTTAAAATAGCTGCAACCTTGACACTACTTTTAATGTCAAATTAATTTAGTGTTTCCGCAGCAAGAGTAAGGAATCAAAATGTTTTTGCTACTCTTTCAAACAGCGAGGTGTAGCTGGCATGTTATAAATTTGAAAATAGTATGTAACGGCATATAATACACTTTGGATACCATTCCAGATTAAGCTTAACTAGCCAATGAAGATTAAAAGAAAAACTAGGTAATCTTTAGCGATTCGAACATCATTTTAATTTACAAAAGTTTTTATTTCTTTTGTTGCCGCCAATAATAGTCACAAAATTAGGTTAGGGGAATTCCCCTATATCTTGAATGATATCACACTCTATTTTTCCCAAGATGGTTCTTTTTTCCATATTTAAAAATTGTACAAAAGTAAAATTTTATAGTTCTGTTCCAGTTGAGAGCAGGACATTTGTTTGACCTACATATTTCATTCGTTGAACACATACAAAACGTCTTAGAACGAACAAAAATGGCGTCAAAGGATAATAAATTGCCGTCTGGTGTTGTTTGATTGAAAAAGTTTATAGGAAAAAGTGTTAGGTTAGTTAATGATTGAAGTTGGTATCGCGACATATCGGATCCGACCCGAGAAAATATTTGTGTGGCGTTCATTTTGGCTGCCATGTTGTTGGTTTTTGTGAAAAAAATATTAGAGTAAAAAGTTACAATTTTTGAAAAGGATTGAGAAAGGAAAGATTTTTCAGTAAGAGAAGATGAATTTTTATATTGAAATTGGTTGACAGTAGCAGTTAGCATAACTAATGGGGTTAAAATGTAATGTATTTTTTGAGTGATTAAACTTTGCTAGGTAGTAGAACCACGCTGATTTCAGCACGAGCGGGCCGGCTCGACCGGGGCAGTACTACCCTCCCACAGAAGACCAATCTAAAGCGACAACATCCGTGTTGTCGTGTTTCGTTGGTGAGTGTGAGACTGGAGGCCAGTTGATGCAGAGGTGACAGTTATCGTAGTAACTGTGTAAGCCTTACACTGTAACAATGACTGTCATGCCTTTTTTCGTCCCCAAGCGGGGTGTGAAAAAGCATCTCATAAGGCCGCCATAGTGTGGGTCACCATACTGCATTGTCTGCGTTTGCAATGAGTATGGTGACCACAACTCTTGGATTCTATTCATGCTCTCCATCAGGCAGAGTATAGATACTTTGGCAGGCTCTTAATATAGAAAAAAAAGTCACAACTGGACTACTGTTTTTTTAAGATATACACTTCTTAAGACGTTTTTCAAGTGTTTTTGGTCCACTATATAGCTCTGCTCTTTACTCGTTTTTCTCTGAATTTCTAAAGTACATTCGTAAGATAGAGTAAGTTCAACTGAAATGAATTGAAAAACTGATAATCGCGACGTCGTTTCCATATCAATTTAAATCGTGGTGTTTATGCATTGCGTTGGCAATACCACGTAGGATGGATGTCATTTTTGACTTTAAGTATCTTAGTATGTGACTTCTGTTTCCATGTCAGTATCTATTTAATGCCCGACCAATATGAAAGTGTAGCCGCATAAATGTTATGTTACAAAAAATTGCTAAAAGGCAACGATTAAAAAAATCTCTAATATATGACTAGTAACTTATGGTCCAGTAAGAAACTCCTGTGAATTCGTTTAGTGAACATGTAAACGGGTTAGAATGATCTGACATTGTGTTGAGTGTCAGAAGCGCCCTCGTCAACGACGCATGGTACAAAAGATTAGTGCGTGCGCGCGTCACCACAAACAATACCGGTCGCCACCGCCGCTTCTTGTAATCGCCATGGGTCTAATCAAATCTCCTGAAGTAACTAAAACTACCTCTCTACGTTTCTTTAATTTATTATAGCCATTATATATATTCCCAGTGTTAACAGAGTAGGGGTAGAAATACAAAAACCTTGTAACATAAATATATGTGCTTATATCGTAATCGTAAAGATAATTAATCAAACCATTTTAAACTTTATCGCTATTTTTGAAACGGTCACTTAGTTTCACAATAAAAACGGTTATCACCTAAATTCTTATCGCTACCTCAATAAATCCTTTGGGCCTAAAAATATCCGAGATTTTTGTCCAATCACTCGTTATCTGAATGTTATTGCCTAAAATGTGCCCGAATGATCAGAAATAGCCTTATACCGACCGCGAGTGGCCTTAGCAGGTAAGGTGAGGCCTTATCGCAGCCTTATTGAGGCCTAATGGAACCGTATCTAACGTTTATCACTGAATATCTGACGTGAAGGTATGGTTTTATTTTATTCGCTGTTGTGAAAGTAATAACTGTGAGGTGAATTAATCATTTTGTTGTTCTGAACCTTATCGGTGTCGTAATAAATTCTCTGATAATTTATCTGAACTGAAACTTATGTTAAAGAACAGGATACAAATTGGCTTAGTGAACTGTGGCAAAATCGACAAGAGAAATGGATTTATGTGTTTTAAAACTCAAAAGATAGACATCTACCTTTTTTGTTGTTCCACATTTTGAAATTAATAAGTATAACATTTAAGCCTACAAGTGGAGCCCTTTAGAAAATATTTATCGAAGAATTCCCTCAAATATAAAACATAACATCAACAAACAAAACGACTATAATTAGTTAAACATTTTAATTACACAGTACGCCATCTTGATTCATAATTCCAAATCCGAATGCAAATAACCACCGAACTGAATTCCAAATTTAAATCTAAATGTTAATTACGAGCACGCGTCGCACCTGTCACGCGATCACGTCTTAACACTGTCCGAAAGTTGGTGCGCTCACCCCACAGAGTTGTGATTAGCGCTAAGGGTGAACCACCCAAAGTTGGCCAACCGAACGTGAGTTAACGAGCCGTTAAAATTTTTGGTCCCACCTCAACGACAAGATTGTTTTCGTTTTAATTTGAATATAAATTAATTGTTTGTTGAGAGCAAATACTTCAAAGTACAGGTAGTATAGGACAATTTTTAATGGAATAAATAAAAATATATTTATATTTGCCTTATGTTTTGTGGTTATGATAATTTTGTAAAATTATTTAGGAGTCGAAGATCGGTTTACCTGCCTCACATTGGAGAATCTGATGTGCAACTATAATAATGATAAAGATTTAATAGTGGATGTAATGTTCCTCGCACACAGTATGAAGGTCTTTCGACGAGACTACATAATCATGTCTGAGGAAAAGCATCCCACGGTTATGTTGATGATAATGATATAGGATAAGAATATAAAAATGACATTTAAGACTTTTTTCACTGTATTTTTTTTTTTTTTTTTCAGACTTTATTTTTTATTATAAATGTTATTTTTTTTCTATGAGCCCGAAAGTTATGGCACAGTATGCCAAATTAAAAAAAAAATATGACGCATCAAATGTCGATACGGCACCATAAAAAAAATAAATATCAAACTAGAGTCGCGACACCACAAATTGGAGTCGTGTCGTTTGCGTCTCGCACAAGTAATTCAAATCAAACATGCCGCACGAATCCGAATCTAATTTCCCACTCGAATTAAATAGCATCACGATTCGCTGGATTGTATTAACGTTATGGCAAACATTTGATGTGGTTACCCTGCCTGTATGTAAATAGGGTAGGTGTGTTTGTAGTTGGCGTGGAATAAAAGAAAACAACTGTTTGCAGATGTTCCCTTTCATTTCGTTGTGGTCACAATAAAATCGTGCGTAATATTCGTTAGTTATTGTTTAAGCTACCTTTGTATTTACGTTAACATCATTTATTTTTAAATTATCGCATTTCTTAACATAAAAATATGTTTAAGGGAATTAATACACTTCCGAATTTTCTGATGTTTCAAAATTTTACTGATTGGTATTTATATATTTTTATGATGTACTAGCTGTCCCCACAGCATTACCCGCAGTTTTTGTGTTTTAGAATCGAACATTTTTTTCTATTTCAATGGTTTTGATTCTGCTATCGCAAAACCCTACTTTTTTCTAAAATTAAAGTAGCATAAGTTGCTCCTTATAACATTGGCAATCTACCAGCGAAAGTCTAGCTACAATCAGTTCAGCCATTACATAAATTAACCATAAGAAACAGACAGACACATAAAAAATTTGAAATTTGATTTTGTGATGGGAGAGCTGTATATATTTTCGTATATATTTAGTGAAAACCTCCTAATTGGCAATTATTTATTTGTATAGCAAATCTGAACAGGTTATACTAACCGTGGTCTTAAGTTGACTTCCTATCATAACTGCATTAATTTCACTGAACTTAATTGAATAGGCTATCACTTTTAATTAACCTTAAAATACTTCTTTCGGTTTTAATTTGGCTTGAGGCATCAAACGTTAAACGTTTGATGCCTCAGAACTGCCGTCATTTATAAACTGGTTTGAATTTTTTTCCATTTAAATATTCTTCTTTTGTAATATTCTGTATGTCGTTTTTAAGGTTCCGTAGCCAAATGGCAAAAAACGGAACCCTTGTAGATTCATCATGTCTGTCTGCCTGTCTGTACATCCGTATGTCACTGGTACTTTTTTCGGCAATTATAAAAATAATACTATTCAAACTTGGTAACTATGAATCACATTAAGATTTTCACAAAAACAGAAAAAAAAATTGAGTATATCATCCCATGCTTAGAACTGAAACTGATTTTTTTTTCGTCAAACCCATATGTGTGGGATATCTATGGATAGGTCTTCAAAAATGATTTTGAGGTTTCTAATATCATTTTTTTCCAAACTGAATAGTTTGCGCGAGAGACACTGCCAAAGTGGTAAAATGTGTGTGTAACTTCTTCTCCTCTCCGGTAGCTTTTAAAATAAGGGAATGATAAAACTAACAAATATATGATGTACATTACAATATAAACTTCTACCAAAAATTGATTAAAACGAGATCTAGTAAGTAGTTTTTTTTAAATACGTCATAAATTGCTGCTACGGAACCCTTCATGGGTAAGTCCGACTCGCACTTGGCAACTTTTTTTATAAACCATGTCAAACTAAATATATGTGACCAAATTGTAAATTTTTTAGAAGCTATAGAAAATGCAATTTTATCCGACCGTAGCGTGCCACCAATCTATCAACGTTTCATTAAACGAAGTGCTGACTTACAACCGATCGCCATTTTTTGGTTCCAAATCAATTAGTGTAATGTGTCGAACGGAACGTTGAGTTTCAATATTAACGGGATTTTAGATTTGATTCAAGAAATATTGTTAAATGACGTCACAATTTAGATACGTAAATTCCTTTGTAATACTACAAAAAACTTAGGTTACTTCATTTTCGAAAGGTATCTGATAATAAACCCAGAGATCAACATTAGCAGTATCTTACGACAATTTCTTTTACATTTTCACTTGAAATGTGTTTTTTCAGTAATCCCGAGTATCTCCTAGATTTCTATGTTAAAAAATAATTTATATATTTTTAAATATTTGGTCTTTGTGGCAACAAGGTTTTTATTCCCCAATCTATCTTTATATTCGGCCTTGCATTTTCCTACAATTTTACCTCCTTTTGAATTACAACACAGTTCCAATTTTTAAATCTTTGATACTTCTGGCTTGTTTGCTCCATAAAAGTAGAATATTATCATGGTGGAGTTATAAACGTCACTCTGCCTATCCCTTTGGAATAAAGTAGCGTCAACGTACATATACGTATATGAAGATATCATTTGAGCCCTCGCATACGTGGTAATACGAGTAAAATCCTTTTGATAATATAAACGATAAAATAGTGTTTTTGAAATTCACGACTTTTATTCCTGCGTTCATGTTCGTCCATTTGAAAGAATTCGTGTCCACAAATGTGCATAAACGTCTCTTGTGTATTCTCTAGCAGAACGGAGGATGCGTCAGAATTTCAATAGATATTTATTCATCTGTTTGTTAGCTGAAAATTTTACTATACTTTGATTCTATTGAGGAGAGAAGCTTGCTAAACGAACTTAATTTATAAGTAATAATACTAATAACATATATTAACTGCCTCGGTGGCACAGTCGTAGTAAATGCGACTGCTGTGCTTGAGGTCTCGGGTTCGATTCCTGGGATAGACCAAATGTTTGTATGATTTGCAAACATTGGTTTCGAAGTTTGGCTGTTTTCTATGTATAATATGTATGTATTTACAAAAAAAAGTATGTAAGTATTCTATCAGTCAGTCTAGTTATCATAGCACAAGCTCTGCTTAGTTTGAAACTAGATGACGTTGTGTGTCAAATGTTCGAAATATTTCTTGATTTATTTATTGATATTACATCGAATTGCCTTTAACAGTCTTTAACAGTCTTTAACAGTCCACTGTTGGACATAGACCTCTCCTTAGAAAAGAGGTTTTGGCCTACAACACCATGTTGGTCAGACGTCTTGTTATAGGATTTACATTACGTTTCCTTCTCCTTACAGTGACGTTATCCTGCGTAATTTGCTCCCTTTGTCGCCTGCTGTCACATGCTGTATTCTCAATCCGCCATAGACAATAAAGACAAAATATTTCTATCCTCTTCTTTCAAACTGGTTACGGGAACAACTAATAATGAAATTGTGAATTGAACATTTATTAAAACACTAACAATATAAAAAAATTGTAAGGAAATAAATTTAGGCCCTTTAAATGTCAGTTTTTTAAAACTTTGATGAGTTAGTATTTCTAAACGAATCAATTTTTTAAAAAACACTAAAACTATTTCAGTGGTTTTGTTTTAATACTTCTCATATCCGTTTCATTTCCTTAAAAATTTTGCTATAATTTCACTTTAAAGACAAATCACTTCGATTGGAATTGCTCAATCAAAACGCTGTACGTTCTTCCATAATTTTCTAGAATACTCGACATGTTTCCTATAAATCATTCCAAAAAATTGTTTAAAACTAAATCACGTTTGCAAAAGTCAGTTACAAACAAACAAGCATGTGGATGAAGTTAATAAATTCAAAACATGCAAAAATAGTGACTGATGATAAAAGTGTTTTAAAGAAATACTGAAGTAAAAATTTCAATTCGAGAAAAAGATAATCCGTTTGAAACAATTATGCCCTCAGTGGGCCGGTGTTAATCTTTCCTTTTTTAGGAGACAGCCGTATTCCTCATTACAGCAGCGTTCGGTGACTTTCGGGGAGAAATTGAATTATTTCGGGGAATCGTATTACATTTCCAATTTATCGAAGCGTCGATGCTTAATGGACGTGTCTGGACAGAATTTCGGAGATAGATTGGACGACTTGAGTTATTAAAATCGTTTTAATAGATGTAAAAATATTTTTTCAACTTCGTCTTGTAAAAAGTACGGATTAAGAGACTTATATAAATGCGATAATTATCAAAGCATGTTAATGAGTTTGATTTTCTTTATGCTACTGTACCAATATATATATTAATTACTATATTTTATGATACAGTCACGACATGCAAAGTTATTAAGACTTGTTTTTAAATATCCCTTAAAACTAAATCAAAACGATACGAAATATGTAACTACGAGTATATTTAAATGACAAGTAATATTATGTCAACTTAAAACCCATCTGAACCTTTAATATAAAATTCCGAGTGCAATTTCCTGAATTTACTTCACATATCACCTCACTTTGTCCCGCAGCAATTTTCACAAACTCTGTCAGTTGACTTTTCATTTTGGCAGTTTTATATTTTTTATATACATCATATTTTTCTTCGCCACGTCAGTACCGTTGGGGTTTATCTTAATGAATGACACGATGCATTTTTTATTTAGCATCATCACGACCGGGAATTTATTTTTGAGTTTTTAATCTGTGATAGAACGAATTGCGTTCAGTCACAGATTAAAATACACGTGCAGATAAAATTCGAAAACGAATATTTTTGAATAGCATCAGTGTTTGATATGTAGGCTTCATTTTTCAGTGGTAGCCGCGTAAGTTAAAACACTATAAAGTTAAATAATCCCAGCCAGGCCGGTCTATGGTTAGGTGACCCTTGGTATCACATTGAAACTCTTTCGTGCCTTACTCAGTACGTTAAGCCAGCCCGTTTACCATACAAACACCTGTGGTAATCGTTACGTCTAGTACTTGAGTTGTAGAGGTCTGTTGGGAAATTTCAGCGAGTTGTGACTGACTTCACAAACTCAACTTAATTTGAGTAAAAGATTCGGCAAAAAAACGAATCAGTTTCGATATAACAATTCTTCTTAAAGAGCTTGAGTTATGCCCAAATAATTTCAGTCTTGTTGATGGGTATGCTATTGAATATCTACGGGATTTTTTTCTCAACTACGTAAACGTACCGTGTTAACTATGAGTTACAGAACAGCTTATGACGCTAAAAAATATATTTCTAAGGTGTAAATATTGAGTAAATTATTAAGTGCAGTTAGAATTTAATTAATCATAAAACAGTTAGGTACATTAACGTTAAATTCTATTTCAGAAATTATTTAAGGTTGGAGCATCTCTTAAAACTAATTTATAACTGAAGTGGGTTTATGATTTTAAATTAATTAAGTATGGATCTCTGTTGGCTGTGAAATTTTCTGTGCTTTTGTATTTTGCTCCGGAAGATAAATTATTATTATCAATTTTATAACAATTATCTAGACTTACGATCTCATCGATCATCGTACATCGACATCGATCTCGGTATTTAAGCAATTACAAGTACAATATAACATAACATTTTGCCTCCATGTTGCTACTTTTGTTACATACTGGTACGTGACCACAATCTTTCTAAACTCCTACAATCCACTTTCCTCTTTCAAAATATGCGGCATATTTCAAACCATCTTATCCACCCTCTTCATGTTCCTACGACTCTTTTCTTGTTCCTTTTAAAATGATTAAATCTTCAAGGAGAATTCGCAACGGAAAGGTAACTGGCTGTAAAAGAAACTGTTAATTTTTTTTGCCAATGTGACCCACTCATCCGATCTTAAGTGACATTAGATATACTAATAACCTAAGTTACTGGATAACTGTCGTCTTATATTTCACCTCGGCGGTATAATTAAAATCGTCTGCAACAAACGACACTTAGAACCAGTCAGGCTACACTCAAAAACGGTTCTGATTGACCTTATACAGATTTCCACTGCATTAACTTGTTCATTAACCTTAAAGAGCTCAGACATTCAGAACTTAAATCTGTGTAATTAAAATCAATCTCAAACAATCGTAAATACACTGTAGCTAAACCTTATCAAAATCCACAAATCGAGGCGAAGACAATGAGTCAGGACAATGGGTTATCTCCACAAAGAAACTCAAGCCCATTGCTCGAAAAGCACGACCAGTGTATTTCGAACTGACAAACTTCATTACTTACCGCTGTCTCACCTATTTCGTGAAACACAAAAGTGGACGGGAGCTCTTTGTTAAATGGTTTTTGTGTGCTATCGTTGAGTCTAGATAATTGATAGATAAAGATCTATAGCTGGCCTGAACGGGTAGGCTTTCACTGAGTTATTGTCTGAACTAGATGGTTACTTTTTATTTGATTAATGTG
Organism: Hypercompe scribonia; assembly: GCA_949316085.1. Taxonomy (NCBI): domain Eukaryota; kingdom Metazoa; phylum Arthropoda; class Insecta; order Lepidoptera; family Erebidae; genus Hypercompe; species Hypercompe scribonia. The sequence goes on along the minus strand of OX438972.1, from coordinate 2,262,775 downwards.
ATTTTTTTTTGTTTCAAAGAGTTATAATGGATTATAGGGTTTTGCTGTTACTGAAGGAATAATGCCAAGTTTTAATCTGTTTCTTGTATTTTTTTGTTCTTCAGCTCAGATTCATAACCAAGTGCTGAGTCTAGAGTTATAACAATGTGACGTGAACAAAACTAAGTTTTTGATAAATGGCTGTTTAATAGTATCGTATTAAATCATGAGCATATGAAAACACAAGATGTTAGAAAAAACATTTCATTGACTACAACTAAAGTCTAACCCTGTGCATATACTATTTTATTTTGATATCTTTGCTTGCATTGAATATTTTAATGTGAATTTACATAATACTAAATTTGTAGTGACACAATTTTACTGTTCTTGAAGCTAATACACAGATGAACTCCAATTATTCACAAAGAAATTGAATTACAGGCTACGATTCAAGAGCGACTGTCGTCGGTCTAGACTGAGGGCGAACTATTCATTACGTAGAGGGGTTACGATGATACGAAAGTGCTACGAATATAAATGATATGACGAGTAGATTGATTGTATCTGGTACAGAGTTTCTCAAAGTGTTTTACTCTACAAGATAAGTTAAGTAAAAAACAGTTTTCTATTATATATATACTGTAATATTTTTACTTCATAATTGGTTATTTACATAATATAATTATAACCAATGTGAACAGTGTTACGTTTTCTAATCCTAAAGCTTAGTTTATATTTATATATTTTATTCATTCATTCATCAACAACCTTTCACAGTCCTCTACTGGACATAGGCCTCTCCTTAGCAAGAAGGTTTTGGTCTACTATACTATGGTGGCCAGACGGGTTGGAATAAGGTTTTTTTTAAGTTCTCCTTCTCTTTGTAATGATGTTGTCTTGCATAACACCCACGGAATGAATAGGGGTGGTAACACTATGTATTCTTAATACGTCACCACACGGACAGTATATATATATTTTTAAAGAGTCTGCCATACTGATTGCGAACGCAGACAATGCGGTATAATGACCTACACTATGGCAGCCTAGTAAGATGTCTTTTTACTCTCCTCTTAGGGACATAAAAGGCATGACAGTCGTCGTGGCAGTGTAACGCTCATACACTTAACACTATAAGTGTCACACCTGCATTAATGATGAGCAATCGTATCACTTAATTTATCCCGAATAAATCCACTTATACGACAAAAGCTACTCGTATGTGTATGTATAAAAGTCGAGAAAGACTAGAAATAGTTATCCACCCTAACGTTTGTTATTTTGGAAACGGATTCGGGTTGAAAATTAGTTGAAAATCTAGACCACCCAAAGTTTTTGAATGCCTATTTAGTGACACAAAAAGAATTTTGTTTTTTAATTTATTTTATCACTAATCGTATGCAAATATAAACGTACGTATAAAAGTAATTTGCTGATAAGAATGGATTAGGTAGTGTAAGCAGATTCTTATAATTCGAATTAGCTAGTGTCTAATTTGGAGGCCTTTCCTCAAACGCAAGTTTTTTCTTTTAAAATTGTAAATAAACTTGATCGAAAAGCAAAAATAAATCCACTCTAAAATATGCTACGTAAAATATGTTATGTAATATGAGAACTCTTAGTGCCCGCTCTGAGAATAAGTTTACCTACGACATTTTAGGATTGCAGTTTGCTATTTGCATTTAGTTGTGATTGCATCTTGAATCTGTTTTGTTTGAAATATATCTTTCAAGCGGTGAAATACATTGCCTTCTTTCGTATTTCTGTTGTTGAATTATGTAACTGAATTTTGCTATGAAATTTTATATTTCTAAATTGACGTTTTGTTCTGTCTTGTAGATGAAATCTGAGATGCACTATGTATTACACATATAAAGGTATAACTATGACGCGTATTAAAATATTGTATGTGGTTTTAGCTTCAGTCTTAAAATGCTTCAATTTTATTATTTAATAATTACTTACATTGAATTTAAACTTAATTTAAGAAGATATTCTACTGATCTTACTAACTCTCTCTTCCTCAATTTAAAAGTCAGGGTTTTGTAGGTGGAGTATTGCTACTCTTCCCTATTTGCCATGACCTGTTTGACTTCAATGCGCTTAAACTATAGCAAATTGTAACACGTTGTTTTCACACATTTCTTCCTTCCTTTATATACAAAATATTTACAGAAATTAATAAAAAATAAACACAAAAAAACATAAACATATTCAGATGCTTCAGAAGCATATAAAACTTGTAAGGTACAATTTTAAAATAAGATAAAAAATGTTAACTAGTGGTGACCCAAACTAAGCATAGGCTTAACTACGTAGTCTATATTAATATAAATTTCGTTTTTCGGGTCGTCTATATAAATCATTATTTTATCATTAATATTTAATACTGTTGTACCCGGTAAGCTATTTTGCAAACACGCTTATGTAATTATAATAACTATGTAAAATAATTAAGCTCCGTATTCGGAATATTCTCTCTTCGTACCATTTACTTAGGTCTAAAAAGTTTGAACTCAATCCCATGTGTGTGCAAATATCTAGCGTAATCTGACTAAACCTGTTTCAAAATCGATGAAGTAGCTCAACGTAGGGATGAATTCTGGTGTTTGTTCACCAAACTGCATTAGTGTGCTGACGCCCGCATATTGAATCGATCATTACGGCTCGCTTACCCTTGTCTTTCTAGAAACAACTTAAATTATTAATAGCATATTAGTAATAGGCTAGATGACACCTTAGTCAAATTAGTTACTTTTTATCATCCGTCAAAACGACAATTTTGTATGAAAAATATACTAAATACATAAAAGTGACGTCACTGTTTTAGACTACTCAATTGAACAATATATTTCACTGTATATTTGATTGAAATTCGTAATAATAATAAAAAGCTATGTTAATTGTATTTGCCGAGATGTTTCACGATATTAGTTTTAATGAAGTGGACATTGGTGTTTATTTACGATACAGTCATCTACCCAATTGTATTTCTGTTAGTGAAAACAGTTCAGTTACGCCACATAATCTAGGTTAATTTATTTATTGTTATCAGCCGTATTTAAGTTTTCGCAATGGTGTATAATGAGATATTAAGTTGCACTGGAGGTAGTAACAAACAGTCAGTGATCACGACCCTTACAAATAATTGATAATTATATACTTTATTCTTATTTCTGCTACAAAAATTTAAATTTCAGCTTTCACAAGTAAAACGAATTATTCTTCACATCTAAGAAACAATACTTAGTTGAGTCATCGTTATAACTCCAATATAGCCGTGGAATATCACCATAACATATCATACACGTGTTCCTGTCACGCTCGGGACACATTTGTCACGCTGGCGATAATCTGTTCCACACAGCCCTTGTTTTGTATGCGTTACAAAATTACAGGGTCACGGTGTCACGCTCTCTATAACGTTACTATTCTCTTTATGCAACAAGATTACATTAATACGCAGTCAATAATTCATATTCTATTTAAAAGGGCCACGCAATACGTTGTTTAACCGGACTGTATTTATGTGTGTACCCCTATTTATTCAAAGTGGTTAACATTCAACATTTGTAGTATTATTTGGAATGTTTATAAAGAGTGGATACATTGATACAATAAAACTGTTTCCCGTGGAAAATGTTTCGCTCGAATTTAATATTGAAACATGTTTTTAGCGTGATCGACGTTACCAACATTGTATAGGGTAGGCCAAGAATTCGTTAATATTAGAATCTAACGACCCGTGCAAACATGTTACGGGAGTTCTTGGGACCGATGCTACTAGAATTTGCTGGTTACAATCGTAATACATGGTTTCAACAAGATGGAGCCACTAGTCACACATCCAATGAGTCCCTGCCGGTGGTCAAAAACATATTTCTGAATGAGTTGATTTCCAGACGAGACGATATTCCAGAAGTGCAGATCTATCCCCAGCAGACTTCTTTTTATGGAGTTATTTGAAGAATCGTGTCTACATCAACAAACCAAATATGCTATTTCAACTAAAAGAAAAATCAGCGAAGAGATGTCGGCGATCTCGCGGTCTCTTTGCCGACGAGTATTCAAAAATTTCTGTGCTCGCTTAGAAGAGTGCAAACGTCAAAACGGTGGTCATTTAGATGATGTATTTTTTTGAAAATAATTCCAACTTATTAAATTTCTTGTAAATATAGAATTTTTATAATATATTAAATGGTTTTTTTATACAATTTTTTCAAATGTTAACTAATTCGTGGCTCACTCTATACTACAAATTTATGAAATTCGGTATAGATATTTTTTTGCACTTACTTTTGGTACGTTAATAGAACGCCTAATATGATAATTTAGTGGTCAATGGTTGTACGTTTGCCTGACACAAGACTGCGTCGGTGGCGCAGTATACAAGTATTCTATCAGGCAATTTAGTCATTCATAATACAAGCTCTGCTTAGTTTGTAATTAGATGGCGTTGTGTGTTAATGTCTGAAATATTTATTATTTAAATTCTACACCGAACGAATATTTGTGTAATAAGAAGGATTATATATTGTATACCATATCTGGGTGTTATTCATCTTACTTTCTATACAATCATAATAATAATATTTTAGATGATGACATCTAGATCAACCCAGAAATCGAAATGGAGACCTCAAGCACAGCAGTCGCATAGAAAACCACCGCACCACCGAGGCAATGGGCATATAATGCAGTCGAAGTTATAGTATTAGACTGTTTACGATATCTTCAAATATTAGTATATGTAATACACATGGTAAATAAACACAATGGCATAGCCATCAATAATATACCCATTCAATGTCAAAATATTAGTATTAATATTTTTACTACACTACACTGATACCAAAGGAGAAGAAAGTAGCGCACCTAGCGGCAGCAAACGAAAACATAATGTGTGTGTTTATATAGACAGTTTACAACAGAACGTTTGCAAAGACACTTTTAAACTAGGTACCATATACATTAACGTATTTAATCAATAGTCTCAAACATTAGCAAAGAGTGATGGAGAGGGACATGCTCGGAGTTTCTTTGCGTGGTCGAATCAGGAATGAGGAGATTCGCAGACGAACCAAGGTCACCGATATTGCCAGTAACATTGCTAAGCTTAAGTGGCAGTGGGCGGGGCACATTATACGCAGAAACGATGCCTGATGGGGCCATAAAGTTAGTAGGTTGGTAGGCCCCCTACAAGATGGTCCGACGACCTGGTGAAGGTCGCGGGAAGCTACTGGATGCGGGCGGCATGGGACCGGCTGTTGTGGAGTACCTTGGAGGAGGTCTATGTCCAGCAGTGGACATCTTTTGGCGGAGATGATGATGATGATGATCAAACATTAAACTTATGTTCCTTGACACTATTTAAGAAGGCGATAGTACAATACATATTAGTGCTAATGATTTTCTTTACCATCTTTATGTCATACGTCCAAACTACAAGTTGAAAAATGCGCAAAATTTCACATATATTTTGTTTAAGAACGGCAGTCCCACTCAGTAGGAGCGTTCTGTTCACAAAGAGATTACAGTAAGCGGATCATAAGAGTGACCAACAGAATATAATTTGCGAAATTAGTTTCAACGCACTGTACTGTGTGTTGTTTTGTTTGAAGCTGTGTGTAATTGCTTTATTGGAAACATTCAACATCTGCAGTACATGTACTTGAGTAGGGTATAACAATTATCTTACTGGTCATAAACAAATTTCAATGCCATCTTCAAAAAAAAACGCAACAGTAGTTTCGCCTAATATGATAATTTAGTGGTTCATGATAAACTATTCAAGAAAATATCATTACAAAGAAAAGGAAAACTTGAAACAAATTCTATTCCAACCCGTTTGGCCAGCGTGGTATAGTAAGCCAAAACCTCATTGCTAAGGAGCGGCCTATGTCCAGCTGTGGACTGTAAAAGGTTGTTAAAGTTTCGCCTTTTCGTGTACAATAGGTTCGTAAAAAACCACACTTGGGATTTTTAACTTCAGCCTTGGGATTTTTAACGCTAAACGTACACACGGGCTAAGTGCCCGTGTGTACGTTTAGCGTGTTAATTTATCAGCATTACTAACCGCTAGACTTACTAACGGTTATTAATCTTGACCACTGCGGCTGAGATCATAGGTAAAAATATTTGTGTTACGACTGCGATTCTATTTCGTGTTCCTAGGCAACATCTCATCTACATATCGTTATTATTATATATGAGGACTTATCTGCGTTATACAAATCTATAATTTGTATGTATTTAGAAATATATAAGTATGTTAATTAGCAGTGGTTACCATAGATCAGACTCGGCCTAATTTGGCATCAAACGACTGTGTGTGAGATATGTCAAGTTAATGGATAATTATTGTGGCGACTTCCACATTACAGCACAAACAAAAATATACAACAGCGCCATCTAGCAAAGATACATCGAACTACGAAATATGAATGTAATGAATTACGAAGCAACTACTAATCCTGTATCGTGAAATAGAGATTCGCGTGGTAATTAGCATATTTACAACATCCCAACATCAAACATTGACCGCGGCCCACCAGACATGATCACCTCGCCTGGTCGGAGGATCCTGCCTTCGTGTCGGAGGGACATGAGACCCGTTCCCTCTACAATTATAAATGTAACAAACAAATGTATATTACAAGTATGTCGATACGATTTTCGTGACGAATTACTGTATTTGAAATGTGTTACGAGTTACACACCCAAAATAATAATAAGAAAAGTAATGAAAGTTAGTTAAACAACGCTATGTTTACTAAGGAAAAAAAATTATTGAATGTTTTTAGTAAAACATCTTCCGGGAGTTTCACTACATCAGTGAACATAAGTTAGCCTCCACTCTGGTGAAATGGGATACCCGTTTTGTCCCCGGACAAGGCGGATTTTCCATCAGATTGTATTTGTGTAAGGTAAACATTGTTTGTGAGTTGTGGAGACAGAGTTCTATGGCTCCGGGCGGTAGAGCCAATATTTATGCTTATAAAGCCAATATTGTGTTACATGCTGATGGGCCACGTCATTTGGTAGGTTGAAGCTCATTAGTGGCAACACTGCCTTGAGCTACTTTACGTAGAGTGTTTTGTAATCAAAACGTTTTTATTTTTACAAAACAAGTTCCACGACAACATAAACAAGTTGCTTAGGAACTGTTTATGCAATTGAGTAGCTTGTTTTAAACTTCAATGATAATGAATACTTGTTTTTTATGTAATATGGTATACCAACAGCATGCACACTACACACTCTTAAACAAAATTTACAAAAAAAGTAATATCTTGTACATATGGCCATTACAATTACATACAATGTTCACCGTAAAAGACAACACGTAACTATATAATATTAAGAGACGAGTAAAATATCTAATCTAGGCGTTCTTTGCGTCCGTTTCTTGTGTGTTTGTAAAGTACTCCGCGACACAGAATTTATTTTTAATGCGGACGGTGGATGGTTTGTAATGAAAAAACGAATAGAATTCGTTTCAATTTAGATTTAAAAAAAATCAAAGACCAACAATAGGAACTAAACAAAATTAAGTAAAGTAAAAGTAACATATAATGTTAACATTGGTTGCTAGCATTGTTAATAAAATGACAACACCCGCACTAGGAATAAATCCTGTGTCGCGAGGACTTTACAAACATACAAGAAACACACACACAAAGAGCACTCAGACTCGGAACAACAATTTATTGATTACAAAGTATTGTCACATGTGGGGTTTGAACCTGCAATACTCAGCGCAGTAGCGAGCGGCGTGGTGACTTCTTAAACCATCAGGCTAACCGTGCAGTTACTTCCCATAATTAATTGTCAATATATTTAATAATTTTAAAGCACACATTGTTGAAATATTTTAACTTTCTACACTTGAACCAAGAATTATTTCAAAAATAATGATTCCATGTGCCATATTTGCTTAAAAAGAGACATCTTAAAATTTTGAAAATAAGCTTCTTTATTTTATATAAAGTTCAGCAATAAGTAACATTCCAAGGGGTTGAACTTATTCCTTTTTAAGAGACCGTAAATATATGATTAAAACTTATATAAAATATTAATATTACATAATCATTTTGTGTCCAAATTTATCTGCGAGCCTGTTCAACATCTTCGCAGTAAGTACTTAGAATAATTAACACAATCAACTCGGACTGAACCAGTTTCATATTCACGCCACACGTGCTCAGCACTATTCAGACTTCTAAGACAAAGTTGGTTTAGCTAGTGGCACAACTTGCACGAGCTAAGCACTGCATACTAAGCGTTAAGTTAACAGTATGGACGCTTAATTCACACGAAATTCAGATTTTGTAATTCGGTATTCAAGAAAATCTTGGTAAAGGTTACAATCCAAAAATTTAGAAGTATTTTTTTCATATTTACGAGTTTAAGAAATGTAAGTTTGTGAATTAAAAATAAGCCAATATTTGGGTCAAACTTTTGATACAATATTTGCAACATATGCCAATGCACATAAGTTACTAAGTGTTGCCAATGTAGAGCAAAACGACTACCCGTATATTTAGCTTTACAATTAGTGGTCAGCATTTATCATTGGGCGGCTTGTGTGCGTATTTCACAAATGAATTGTGTTAATTTGATATAAAAATATAAATTAAGTTAAGTTTCTTTTCTACCCTTTTTTCAGACAACAACCGTAAAGCACTTTTACGCACAATTTAGCTAACGTAGGGTAATAAAACTTCCACGAGACAGGTACTAAGTGATCTTCTGTTACCAGAATAACTTTTTACAGTAATTGTACTAAAGAAAAAAATAAAATTCAGACATCCAATACATTAGAAATGTTCTTTTAGTGAAAATTCGCCAACAAAATCACAAGTTGATACACTTGAGAAGTGCGTCGTCAGGAAGTACTCCGCTAGGCTGTACAGAAGACTCATCTAAAACTTGACAACTGCTGACTCATTGTATCCAACAGTTTCTTCTACCAATGATTAATGTTCAGAGCAGTACTGTTGCTCACGAATAATTTATCTAGATGTACTTTAACATTGGAAATAGTTTCTTTTACTCACTTACATAAAGGGTTATCGTACAAGTGAATGTAAAATTCAGTGAATATCAAAGATTTATCATATATATTAAAAGTGTTAAAACATTTAAAAGATAATGTACAGACGTCAAATAGTTACAGTATACTTTAAACATCTACAGAATTTCCATTCGATCGCAGTCTTTTCTCCATCTCCGTAGGAGACACACGCATTTTGTCAACATTTTATTCAACTAACTAATAACTAGAAAGCCTATTATTACGTATTATATTCAATGAATCATTAATGTGGCCTTGCAAGATTTTGCCTTTTGAAATTTGTAAACTAGTCAACTGTCCAATGACAGAATAGATACACAGATACATGACCCAGACCTAGCCATTTAGGATAACATTCACCCTAGCTCCTTTGCAATACCTACGTTTCTTACCCTAATTAGGAAAATATTCCTTAAGAGGTTTGGCACAAAAATACTATACAAAAGCCTTTGTAATAATATACATTGATACGGATTAAAAAAAAATACAAAAACTAACTGTCTAGGCAGATTATAACAAAAACTGATCATTGTCTTAGTAACACTGTAAATACGTATACAATTTATTTTCATTTGCAATGTTATGCTAGATTGTATCCACCAATCATATTTTTATAGGCATTAAACGTGACTGATTTATTTATAAAACTGACGCATAAAACCAACAAAAACATTGTCTTAAAACACCAAAATGGGCCTATCACATTATTTCTCGTAAAACGTCTGCGCGGGATAATTGGCGGTATTACTCCTCATTACTCCTGAGCACAGGGTATTGTTCTGTCAGAATCTCTCTCAGCGAAAAATTAGAGTTATCTTCATGTGAAACACTCTTACTAAATGATGACACTTATTATGTCCAGAAAATTGTGATATTTTCATTGCGAACGTTGATCGTGTATAGTCGTAACATCTTTTTATTTGATGGTAACCGTTTAAAGTTGTTAAAAAATCTCCATCGCCATCGCGACTCGTTTGTTGTAGGTTTCTCGTACACTTTTGCATATTTATTTAGAGCAGTTATTTAATGAATATTTATTTATTTATTATACTCGTACAAAATTAAGAAAGATCCTTGTCAGTAGGCAATGTCAGTCAGCTCTTGACCTAACCAGCGGTGACGTTTGTCACCGGTGTAATCCGCGCCCTAATTGACGCCGCGCTCTCCGCCCTAATATTGTAACAAATTGCTGAGGATCACCCGTTTATTATTTATGACGCTGTCAGCCTACCGAAACGGGATTGTCGGCCATATTTTATTATGTTTTAGTGGAAGCGACCGGATGGATTTTTTGTAAATGCTTACCTTATTTTTGGAAAAATCTGTTTCTTTCAGGGTCAGAGGGATATCGATTTTGAATTTACACTTAAGTCTATGTTAAGATATATGGTTAGTTATGTAAGAATTTTTCTCTGTGTATATATAAGTTTACTAAGGGTACAGTTTGTCTGCAGCCCATTACTATCTACTACTGAGCGAAGACCTCCCAAGGAATGTTTGGTAAATATACGAACATTACACTGCCATTATGCCACGCCTGTTACATTTTCAAGCAGAGCCATCTCACTAGGCCGCCATAGTATGGGTCACCATACTGCATAGTTTGCATTCGACTGTGGTGACCAACACTTTGGTAGGCTTTTAAAATAAGAAAAAGGAACATATATCCATCTTGAAACATACATCTTATGAATTCGTATTCTTCTAGGCCGCCATAGCATTGGTTTAAGCCGCTATAACGTGGGTCGCCATACTACACTGTCTTCATTCACAATGAGTATGGCGACCACCGCTCTTGGATTCTATTCATGCTTTCCATCAGGCAGAGTAGAGTCACTTTAGTAAATTTCTATATAGATAAAAAAACACATATTATCAGAATATCCAACCACACTAGATATATTACTATTTTGGTATAGTTCAATATACTTTGAAGATTTCCTTAATACTGTTCAATGTTTGTATCAAATCAAAAGTTGCCAAATAGAATCCTGTCGCTACTGCTAACAAAGTATCCTAAAGCCCAAGTATGTTGCATTAGCGACATGGATACAGTCATTGCAATACTGAATGTAATTGTCATTCTCAGATAGTGAAAGTTTTCCTCTCAATACAGAGACTATATTCCGACGATAGAAAGAAAATTATTTCCGTGAACTGAACTGATAATCAAGGAACTTATTTAATATCGTTGAAGCTTATATACAAGCTAAATTAAGATAGAGTTCTCTAATTATTGGTGTCTTACTAAGTGAATAAGGTAAATAGAGATTTAACCTCATTAATTCTAGAAGTAGCACATAGAGTTCAGCTAAGAGACCTATACAAAGTATACCTGTGTGTTTCAAAGGTGAAAACTACACCAATTTAATAATGAAAAAATTAAATTGTTTTTATAAAAATTCCAACTTTTTAAGAGCACACCAAAGTGACTCTAATCTGTCTAATAAAAAATATACATAGAATCCAAGAATTGTGGTCACCATACTCATTGTGTATGCAGTATGGGGACCCACACTATTGCAGCCTAGTAAGATGTTTTTTCACACCCCGCTTAGGGCTGTCACAGTCACAGGTATGACAGTCGTCGTGGCAGTTAATTATCAACCTTGTATTAATGGGCCATCGGTCCCGCACTCTTTAACACCGCCAACAGCAGCAGTCCGGACTCCTAAGTCAGATATCACGAGTTTGATTCCAACTAGGTAAATATTGTATGATGAATATTGTCATTTCTTCTGTATATATGTGTAACTGATGTACAGAAATATAAGCTCAGTTGGTGGCAATAGTTTTCGTAATAAGTAAGTCAAATTTAAATATACTAGGCGAAACGTGGACTTTAAAGTCACATCTATCTAATTCTAACCTTTGAGATATTGGTGTACAAACATATAGTCGTAATTTGAAAATACTATACATTCATGATTCGTATATCACGACTAAGATGCGTCACACGTAATAATTGTCGTTGAGATAATAGGAGCAAATGAAATACCTTGAGCAATCTAATTTATAGATGTGGGGACACAAGACTCAATCAAATTAATGTTAATCCAGCATCAAAACCTGTAATTAAAGTCTATTGGCAATTATTATGCTACAAACGTCTCAAAAGCATACCTTCATGATTGATACACATGGCTTTAAATATGTCTTATAAGGGTATATTACAGAATAACCCATGAAAACATAATCTTTGGCATCGTAACTCCGAAGTAGGAAGCCGGCAAACCCCCATGTCGCAAGCTGCGAAGTCGTTAAGGTCTATTTATTTACCAGTTTAAAACTCGTAAATTAAGGGAAAGCCACCACACCAATTACCGTTAATTAAGAAATGTGAATGAATGGTTTTTTCTTATTTAGCTTGTTGCGTATTTTTTTCATATTTTTTTTTGTTTGGTAATTTCTTTTTAATGGCCGTGTACGGCTTTCTGTTAATATGAGTTTATGAATGAACAGAAAATGTCTTTTGGTGATAAATTGATATGATAATGAGAGTCATACAATCAAGGTAATTTCCCGGAGGAGATAGACAGAGGTATGCTTTTTGCTAACAATAAGCAACGAGCAAGCAAGCAAGCACATGTACACACACACACACACACATACACACACACACACACACACACATATACACACACGTTCACATACACATAACCCAAGATAACATAAAAAATATTTGAATGAGTAAATGTATCGACATTCACGTTCACAAATGCATGTCCATGCATTTGCAAACAACACTTAATATAAAAATTAATTTTGTCATACTATTTTGTTTTCGACACACGGCCGTTACTTACGGATGTTACTTTGTAAGAATAACACTAATTCCAAAGTCACAGGTGTATTATTTCTGTATGTAAAACTTTTTCTGTGTAAATTTTTATGTTACTTCATTAAAAAAAAGATAAAAATTACATAATGATTGTAGTAATTGTGAAACAAGTGGTATTTACCGCATATGAACAAAATATTTTTGTAGCTGGGTCCTCAGAGAAACAGTAAAAGTAAGTAATGGCCAGTGATATAGCTAAAATACGAGTAAGTGTTGTAGGATTCAACTAAGCGATACTTTAAAGGGCATCTACTAGCATTAGTTTGATACCTAGTTGTTGCGAAATATTTTTGTGCGTTACGGCTATTAGTTCTAGCGGGTTATCTATAACATAGTTTTCTCGTTCTCGTGAGTGGAATACGATTATAATGACTGAGGCAAAGGTTATACGGTAATATTGCTTATAAATATAGGCGTCTATTATTTGATTGCCTCGGTGGTGCAGTGGTAGCGTATGCGACTGCTGTGCTTGAGGTCTCGGGTTCGGTTCCTTTGACGGCCTATAAGTTCGTATGATCTGCAAATATTTGTTTGAATGTTTTGAGTATAAATTTATTTATATTAGTTGACTAGTACCAAAAATACAAGCTCTGCTGAGTTTAGGACTAGATCGCGTCGTGTGACAGATGTCCAAAATTACAAATAATACAACAATTCACATTTATTTTATCAATATTTATATTGCATGCAGCGTATGTTTTTTTAGGGCTTTGATATATTTATCAGACGATGGGTTAAAATGGGTACTGAATAGTTAAGGACGGACCAGAGGAGGTAAGTAGCGACCTGAGTAAAATTACGTACATCCTAAATGGTATATTGTACATATAACATTTGAATCTAACATCCCGCGCAAATATGTTACGGGAGTTCTTGGGATCGATGCTACTGGAACTTACTGGCTACAATCGTAACACATGGTTTCAACAAGATGGAGAAACTTGTCACACATCCAATGAATCCCTGCCGGTGGTCAAAGACATGTTTCCGGAAAAGCTAATTTCCAAACGAGCTGACATTCTATGACCATCTAGAAGTCCAAAGCTATCCCTAGCAGACTTCTTTTTATGAGATTTTTTTTTAAATCGTCTCCAAATCAATAGATAAAACACACTAAGTCAACTAAAAGAAAAAAAATGCCGACGAGAATTTAAAAATTTCAGTGCGAATATCGAAACGGTGGTCACTTAGACGATGCTATTTATAAAAAATAAATGCCATCTAATTAGCTTTCTTTTAAATAAATATTTTTTTATAATATATCAAATAGTTTTTTATATGATTTATTGAAGTCTTGACTAATGCGTGGCCTACCCTATACATCCTATTAACAATGGTATGGATATATATAATATGTATATTTCCAAGTGTATTTTACTGTGAATACCATATATGGTACTACTACTATCAATGCTGAATAGCATAGCTATTTTATAGACCTATCGAATTTCACGTAGTGAGTATAAGAAATATGTAAATGTATGCCCATTATTTTAATAGAAATATATTATACAGAAAGCTAAAAGATTTTTAGCACGAACGAACCGGTTCTACCGGGGCAATACTACCCTCTAACAGAAGATCAACCTAAAACGACAGCACCCGTGCCGTCGTGTTTTGGTTAGTGAGTGTGAGACCAGATGAGTGATGCAGGGATGACAGTTATCGTGGTCTTGAAGCATCTTGCTAGGCCAACATAGTGTGAGTTACTATACCGCATTGTCTACGTTCGCAATGAATGTAGTGATCACCACCTTTGGATTCTATTCATTCTTTCCATCAGGTGGAGTAGAGTCACTTTGGAATGTCTAAAAAATAACAAAAAAATCTATGGTAGACTATGGAAGCTGTTACGGATTTTTATTGAACCTTGAAAAATTTTATGAATTAAATAAAATTTAGATTAGAATTAAATTTAGAAATTTTGATTAGAATTATTTAAATTTGAAAAATATTTAAAATAATATAACCAGCAATTCCATCTACAAATAACATTTAATCCGAAGGTTTTGTATCCCACCATGTGGTCGGTGAGCATCATTACCAATGATACATCAAGACTAAGAAAACCTTTGAAGATTCAAGGCGTCCATTCGAATCTTGGACAGCTGATTTATACCGGATACCAGGGTAGGCATTTACTCATTGTCAAGCAATGTAATAAGTATCCGTCAGTGTATACCCGGGTCGGCGTCATGCCACGTGTGGTATGAGATTAACCGGACCCTTATCGCCAGGGTGCCATAAATTTGGCACGCAACGTTCGTAGGTATTTTAGTGGATATTTTAGCTAGAATATTGTCTTTAAAGTGAAGAAATTTATAATCTCAAAGGTATTGTGTTGTCGTTGATAAGCTGAGTGGAGTTTCTTCTTACGTAATAACTGTGGGAGCTTCAAGTAGCTTGTAAATGTAATCAAATAAATTTATATAATTTAATACTCAAAGTTTATTAGACATTAGTTTATATTACGTTCTCTTTTCAAGCAGTAGAACCACTTTGATTTCAGCATCAACGGGCCAGGTCGACTCACAGAAGATTAACTGCATGCAACTAACATCCATGTTGCATTTCGTTGGCGAGTGTGAAACGGGAGGCATATTGATACAGGAGTGACAGCTATCGTGGCAAGTGTGTGAGCCTTAAACTGCCTGATTATCATGCCTTTTAAGTCCCCAAGCGGGACGTGAAAAAGTATCTCACTAGGCCCCCATAGTGTTGGTGCATTTGTAATGAGTATGGCGACCACAGCTCTTGGCTTCTATTCTCTTAGTCGTTTTCTTCATTAAAAGAATACAGTTTAATGTACATTTGAATGATTCAACTTTAATATATATTTGAAATAGAGTCACCGCTGCAGGTTAACAAGTAGAAATAGTTTGTCTCAGTTTGATTGTGTTTTTCGTGTATGCTGCGTGATGCCTTCACTTGAACTGTTTTTCTTAATTCTTTTTAACAGAATTGGTTGAACGAATTATATATTTATTGAGCGTCAAAATTATGAATTTTTATCTTTTCTTGGAGTGTCAGTCTTTCTAAAAAAAGTGTAATGATTAAATGTTTTTAAACGCGCGGCAGATATCAGACCTAATTAATACCATAATCGTATTTAATTATTTCTCTTGTGTATCACAAGGCTATTTCATGAAATAAAGTAGTTGTTGAAAGCTTTCAAATAGCTTACAGATTTGATGTTCATAAAGTACATTGTAATAAACAAGTACATGCAAATATCAGTCTTGTTTAAATAAAGAGAAAGTCTCAAATCTACTGAATATTTTAAGAGATTTGAAGAATTGTTAGTGTGGTGACGGAATTAAGAATACAAAATATCACCTCCTTTATTTATCTCGTGGGTATCATTACACAGGACAAAATCATTACAAAGAAAAGGAGAACTTGAAAGAAGAACCAACCCTTCTGGCCAGCGAGGTATAGTAGGCCAAAACCTCCTTGTTAAGAGAGGTGTACGTCCAACGGTGGACTGTTAAAGATTGTTGATGATGGTGATGTAGGTATTCTAAACTAAATTATTACAAGAAGGAGACAAGATTCTGAAAGTCAGAATCTTGTGTGAACTAGTTATTTAGATATGTAGCTCTGTTTTGTTGTCAACGTTTTCCTTCATAGTAAATATGTAGGTAGTAAATTTTGTGAGTTAGCTTTGAGCATTTAAATTGTGCTGCATTCTCTCAGTAGCTCGGCTGTGAAAGATCATGAATGCAACGTCCCGGGGAATCGGGGTGCATTTCTCAGAATGACTGACATAGATTTAGTAGCGCTTAGTTCGTGAGATAATGCAGCAACTAAACGTTAAACAGATACTTAATCAAACAATGTATTTAAATATTTAACAGAAATTAAGGGCGCATGGAGTTCTTACCAAGAAATTAGGGCCCTTTTTTTTAACGTGTGGAAACCCCCTCGGGACGTCACCCCACCGGGGTTTACGGCGGGGTGGTGTGTTGGAACCGGACCGACTAAAACTACACGGTGTGCCACTCTGCGCCTGACATAGGAGGACAAAACATCTCGATTACCGGCAATAGGTTCACCACCGAACCGAGCGCTTAATATGTTTCTACTTACTCCTTCAGAGAAACAGATGTATTTTTTTCTATATTAAGCGCCTGCCAAACTGACTCTACACTGCCTAATGGAAAGCATGAATCGAATCCAAGATTTGTGGTCACCACACTCATTGCAAATGCAGACAATGCAGTATGGTGACCACACTATGGCGGTCTAGTGAGATACTTTTTCAAACCACGCTTGAGGACGTAAAAGGCATGACAGTCATCGTGGCAGTGTAAGACTTACACAGTTACCACGATAACTGTCACGTCTGCATCAATGGGCTTCCGGTCTTACACTCACCAATGAATTTTATCTATGTATGTATAATTAAGTAATTGTTCATAAGTTATATATCTTGTACACGTATGTCCGATATTACAAATAAGTAAATACTCAATATGACGTCATTTTCGAGGATAGTAGCATTCACTTCTTTTTGTGCAATGGTCATGTTTTTCCTAAACCTTCTCAGTTAGATATTTTTTACTGATTCGAATCAGTTTTTAGTAGTTTTTAGTAGCAATACGTCTAGCAAATGTTGTTTTCACAGGCAATTTTCCTGACAATTATAAATCAGACTTAAGTAATTTTTTTTATCTTCGAAACGTAAAAAAATACTCCTTATTTAGTAGTATACGACCTCATATTACAGGTAACCCCAATATAATCGTATAGTCTAAAGATTTTTGTAAAAAACGCGACACATGTCAAAAGCCCACGTTATGTATTCACGGTCGTTTTGTTAACGACGTGAATTCCTTTCATGTGCCTACTTTCGATAAAAAATGTTATACATTTGTAAATATTAAGCTTCTGCGGTTGGTGGGTGTAGTTTATAAGATGTAGCGATAGCGGTTATCGAACTCGAGTAGGAAAAAAAGACAAAATGAAAAGAGATTTATAAACTAAGTAAACGTTTCGATTTAACTGTTTGAAGTAATTTGCATTTAAAAATATGATGGAATCACTTTAGTAGTGTATATATTCGTATTAAAATTATTCGGGTTGGACTGGATTGTTAACCATATTTGGTTTAATTTAAAATAACACGTAGGATTTAACTAAAAATCACTTTTATCGGCTAAAAAATAGTTTAATTTTATTTCACGACTCTCAATTTGAAAATCTCTTTAATCAAACTTATTCAGTGTATATATCTGTATGTATAGTCTGTAATATATTATAATATATTAGCCAGACAAAATCTAGACCTGCTTCAATTATTATACCACCATCCTATATCGCTTGTTGCTTGTTTCTTATGACTTGTACCACAGTACGATTTATTAAGGCCGCAAACAAATTTGTCGTTGACAGGCACAACACATTTATACTCCGCGTCTTTGATTGCAGGGTTACACGTAAATTTGGGGCACAGTATTAAAGCTATATTCTTTTGAAAATAAACATATTTTATGTTACAAACTTTATGTGAAATGAAAAGTTGTTGAACGAAAATGTTGACAGTTTCTGACAGTTTCATTTACACTATATATAACTTTTTCAGGGGTAAGCAACTGAAAAAACTTAATTAGTGTCATTTGTTTATTTTAATTAATAATTAAGAGTAATATTGTTTACTGTTTATTTACGAGCCTGCCAAAGTGACTCTACTCTGCCTGATGAAAACCATGAATAGAATCCAAGAGTTGTGGTCACCATACTCATTGCGAATGCAGACATTGCAGTATGGTGACCCACACTATGGGGGCCTAGTGAGATGCTTTTTCACGCCTCGTTTGGAGACGTAAAAGGCATGAGAGTCATCGTGGCATTGTGTTGCTCAGACTTGCCACAACAACTGTCACCCCTGCTTCAATGGGACTCCGGTTTCGCAGTCACCAACGAAACACGACAGCACGGCTGCTGTCGCTTTAGATTGATCTTCTGTGGGAGAGTAGTACAGCCCCTACTGTACTACTATACTTGTATTTGATTCCAAGTTAATTATAACTTATTCTTATTTATTAGATTGGAATGAAATGTCGTATGTACATTTAATTTCAATGACAATATAGTCGTTATTACATGTATAGAAGAGCTTGTTGATCTAGTAGGTAGTTAGTCATCCTGACTTCATTAAGAAAATGTTGGGCTCGATTTCATTTGTAATGTATCTGGGTGTTTTTTTTTTATATTTTAAGAACCTGCCAAAGTGACTCTACTCTGCCTGATGGAAAATATGAATAAAATCCAATACAACAACACAGAAAAGACAATACAGTATGATGAACCACACTATGGCGGCCTAGTGAGATGCCTTCTCACGTCCTGCTTGGAGACGTAAAAGGCATGACAGTCATCGTGGCAGTGTAAGACTGTCACACTAACGACGATAACTGACACCCCTGAATCAATAAGCCTTGTCTCAATGGTGTAATTTATTTATAGTATGTGTGTAAATAGAGTAGAAGTGTATACATATGCTTATCAGCAGTATGACCATAGTACTGGCTATGCCTTTAGGATTAGGTGACCATGTGTGAGATGTGTGAAGTTATTTTCTTAGTATACTCGTATTCATTGAGAATAATTTCATAGTGAATTTAACAAAGAAAAAAGAATTACATACACTTTAGTGTTAAGCATTCGTCATGATTTTAGACTGAATATATTTCGAACGAGAAGTTTATATTAAAGGCAAAATAAAATACAAAATAGGATTGATCACCAGATTATAGAGAAGGCTGGGGAGATCCCCTGAACTCGACTCAATTCGCTTTGATTGATGCAAAACGAGACTAAAATAGACTTGTTTTTATTACACCGTTTATTTTGTGCGAGATGCTAAACTGTTCTTATAAATAAAAATAAATAGACACTACATAGTCTTCGTAACTATGCCTATGAACTGATTGAATTATATACGAGTATATTCACACACGCTAAATCAATGTTAGGCAGAGAAGAATGAAATAGGTTGTACATTTTAGTGAATATTATTTAACTAGTAATTTTTTTGTTTATTTTATTTAAAAGTGAGTACTAGAGTCACTTTGGGTGGCCCCAAAGTAACTCTACCCTGCCTGATGTGAAGTATGAATAGAATCCAAAAGTTGTGGCCACCATACTCGTTGCGAATGCAGACAATACAGTATAGTGACTCACTCTATTGCGGCCTAGTGCGATGCTTTTCACGTCCTGCTCCGGGACGTAAAAGGCATGACAGTCGTCGTGGCGGTATAAGGATCACACACTTACCACGATAACTGTCACCCCTGCATCAATGTTTTGTTCATGCTGAAATCAGCGTGGCTCTATTACCTTATATAACAGTAGATTAGGCTATTGCTGTCAACCACGTACTTTAAAAATTGGAAAATATATTGAAAGAAAAAGGATTCAAGAAGGGTATTGCTTATGCGGAAGGTTTGTGAAAATAAAAGTAATATGTACATCGAGTAGTTCAAATTTGCAAATCTGTTACTTGAATTTGCTGTTAGTTGGTTTGATTTATGGATTACTAAACTGTTCACAAATAAGTTTTTGAATCAAAACTATTCTTTGTTTTTAATTTTTATTCACATTTTTGTAAAAACATTTTCGTGTTTGACAGGTTGTTTATGGATGATAGTTTGAAGTAATCTGGTATCACGCTAAGGATCATAGGAACTAGGCTGTGGCTAATAAGAAACTAATTAATTTCAAGCTCAAAAAGTCTATTGGAACGATTAGTAGCTAAAGCATTTTTAATTTTCTCGCTTAAAGTAGGACACGGTCGGGCAAGTCGGCCAATTACGGTTATTTAGAGGAGAGTGGGCCTCGAAGATTTTAATCATCCCAGTAAACGGACCGTAACGACTAAATTATACGTACTATACGTAATAATATTAACCTCTTATGTGATAAAGTTGTGATAATAGAGGGGGCCCATTTTACTATCTCATGATGGTTAAAAGGAAAGTTTTTGAGAAAATTATTTCAATTGTGTGGTAGTCTACAGTGAAGGCCATCATAATGTGGCTATTAACTTCAGAACAAAGTCGGTCACGTCATAAAACTATGCTTCGATTGTTAAGACTTGAATATATATATTTCATGGTACTCTAATCCACATAAAATCATCTTCGAAATTCTACAATTGGCCACTTTTACTGAACCAGTAAAATTTTAAACTAATAAATACATTTTATTTCCTATAAAACATTCTGCCAATCCTACAAAGAGTAGAAGTTCAATGAACATAAAAATTTACAACTTCTATAATAAGTTTTAACATCTTTTATCGTAAAATATTTAATGTCTTGGGCTTTCAAGGGTTAAGGAAGAACTTAGATCAAGAAATTAAAAAGTAATAATAAAGATGATGTACTCTTAGCCGATTCCGTCCACAGCGGCTGGTCGTAAAGGAGACCAGGTAATTGCGTAAGAGATATTATAATGCACAACACTGTTCCCTTACTCTCACAATCCTATGGGACAAC
The DNA here is from genome assembly GCA_949316085.1 of Hypercompe scribonia. Lineage (NCBI taxonomy): Eukaryota > Metazoa > Arthropoda > Insecta > Lepidoptera > Erebidae > Hypercompe > Hypercompe scribonia. The sequence continues at coordinate 2,241,375 of OX438972.1, read as the reverse complement.
TATCCGACACGAGCTGGGAGAGATCTGACAACCTCTATATGTTCTCCGAGGTACGGGGATAAGGCTCCAACTGCCTTTCTCCGGGCTGTTTCGACCCAATCCTAAAGTTGAATCCGAAACCTCTTGATCAGCAGTCGCACACGCTGCCCGTTAGACCAACAAAGTAGCAAGTCGTAATAAAACGTCGATCTAACCGTAATCACTAAGGCATTTTGCTTTCAATTAGATTCTTAAGGATCAAGTCTGACAACTGATAGGGTTAAGAACTCTACCGATTTAAGCCTATATAGTGAACCAGTTTCTTGTTTAGGTGTTGGAGACACTCAAGCAGTTCTTTAATCTCAAACTAGACAAATCATACGTTGATAAATTTAGCGACCTAGCATTTGTTGCAATCTGTGTGACTTATTTGAAACGTCAGGCAGATATGTAATATTTATTCATCACTTTAATTCCCGTTCCACAGTAAATAAGTGATATCTTTTATCTTACTTTTTAGCTACAGTTGAAAAGAGACACAAAAATCATGAGTTGAAGTAAATTCAAAGGATTTTCAGGACTGTAACAGTCTTAAAACATTATAGCATCAATGACAGCGTACAGAGATATTTAAAGCCTCGTTATTAATTATACGAAACATGTTCAATGGAATTAGTGGTTAAATTAAGTCGAGCAAACAAGTACCCAATTAATGAAAATATTTAATTAACCAACATTTGTACGATGTTGTTAAAGTACTGAAAAATAAAGGCAATACGATCTACAGAAGCCTCATCTTGTTTGTTATGCTTTCAGAGTTAAATTACTTCATCTATTTTCAGTACACCACGTTGATTTCCGCACGATGGCTGACTCGACCGGGGTAGTACTACCCTCTCATAGAAGACCAACTTAAAGCGACAGCATCTGTGTTGCGCATTTCGTTGGTGAGTGCGAGACGAGAGGCCCATTGAAGCAGGAGTGACAGTTATCGTGGTAAGTGTATCCACTTGACTGCTACGATGAATATCATACCTTTTACGCCTCCAAGCGGGACGTGAGAAAGCACTTCACTAGGCCGCTATAGTGTGGGTCACCATACTGTATTGTTTGCATTCGCAATGAGTGAGGCGACCACAATTCTTGAGTTCTATTCATGCCTTCCATCAGACAGAATAGAGTCACTTTGGCTGGTTCTTAAAATAAAATAATGTATTGCATATACGTCGTCAAGTGTACAGTTAAGAATGTGTCTATCAAAGATGTCTTAGATGTTTCAGAGCAAAAGTACTCTCCTTTTAGCTTAACCCGAAAACACTTAGTTCATGTTTTAACTTGCTGTTCAAATGTTTCATTTTACGTATAAAATACATGGTAGTATTTGATATATTAAAGCATGCAACACTGACCGAAAGATCCCCGCCGTAGAATGGATGTATGACGAAAGTCTCGTTGCCGATGTGAATGACTCCAGACACCCCGTTGCACGTGTGGAATGCCGCTGATGCTCCGGGATAGTCCTTGACCGTGCCGTGGTAGTAGCAATGTTCAATTTCCTGGGGACAAAAACACATGAATCAGGATATTATCTTCATCATGCAAGCTGCCACAAACATGTCATACGTCACAAAAGTACGAAATTTATTCTTGCGTTGCATTGCTTTTAGATTATTTTTAAGTTTGCTAATAATATTTATTTAAGTTTTACTTAGTCAAAACCAAAAATTTTTAAGTATAACTCTTATTATCTTCGTGTATATTGTCTTTCACCGCAAATATTCTCGACAGAACATCTAAGGAGCATCCGTTTTATGAGGTCACAGAAAGATACAAAGTTAATTTATGAATATAATTTGAGGGACACGTCCCTAAAATACTTGTAGCAGAACTAATCACAACAAAAGAATTCGTGATTGCAGTAGTTTTCTTTACTTGGTTTTTCTTTCGACTCTTCTGTGAATATTGAAAATCACAACAAAGCATAACACATTCAGAGATACATAATTAATATTTTCAATTCCAAATCTTACCTATATATTGTAAATATAGATTTGATTTTGTTTGTTTCTGATGCAGGGTAATAATCTTAGTACTGAGAATCTGTTTGAACAACTAAAAATTGTATGAAATAAGACAAAAATTGAAAAAAATTCAAAAGCACCCTTTTTGTTTAATTTTTAAATATCTGAATTAACGATAAAATGCTATATAATTCTCTAAACTTAGTTTATCTTGCTCACGAAAATTTTGAGATAATTTATGCTGAGGTTAGTTCATAAAATTTTGGCGAGAATCCAAATTTCACAGTTGGTAGTGAAAAGTATCGGAAACCTAAAATTTATAGAATATTTAACTTATAAATATAAGCTAAAAATTGCGGTATTTCTACCAGTTTTGGAGAACCCATGGCAACATTGGAAATTTTTTAGTTTTGACTGTATATTTTCCTACAATGCGATCTACCGTTTATTTCTAGCCTGATATTTTCAATAGTGAGATAATTATGCTCCCAAATACTTCATCTTCAAAGGTCACGATGATGACTAGGAAATTAATTTGTAAGGTATTTAAAAGACAGTTTAAATCAGACCCATAAAAATTATCTTCTTGGTAAGTATTTAAAACCTACTTTGACAATGGCTTGTCTCCACGGCTTAATATTAGGAAAAAATCCTTTGCCGCGGGGGACTTCACAAACGTACAAGAAACGGACACAAAGAACGCCCAGATTGAGAACAACAGTTTACGGATCACACAAAGTGTTGTCTCATGTGGTGTTTGAATCCACAACTCTCAACGCTGTAGAGAGGTGTGTGGTGACCGTTTAAACCACTAGGCCAACCGTGCATCCGTGCTGTCGTGTTTCATAGGTAAGTGTGAGCCCGATGGTGGGCAGGGGTGACAGCTATCGTGGTAACTATGTAATCCTTACACTGTGGCGATGACTGTCATGCCTTTTGCGTCCTCAAGCGAGGTGTGAAAAAACATCTCATAAGGCTGCCATAGTGTGGGTCACCATACTGCATTATCTGCATTTGCAATGAGTATGGTGACCAGAACTCTTGAATTCTACTCATACTTTCCGTAACGCAGAGTAGAGTCACTTTGGCAGGCTGTTAATATAGAAAAAAATAATAGAGTAAATGTATCAATCGACTTCGGTAACCGTAGAGAAACTAGAGAAGAAACTGGAGAAGAGTATTTTCTGATAGTATAAGATTAAAATTTGAAAGGATTGAGCATTTAAGAGAGAAAACCAAAAGATATTAATAATTCATAATAAACACTTAAAAATTGTAGTCAACATCTTTTAAGAAATCAAAATACAAAAAGATAATAATATACAAAAGCTTTTCTAAATTTAAAAAGCTATATTCATTTCTAGCGATAAAAAAGTGGTGGAAAATTCAATAAAATATTCTCTGGACCAATTTCGTGCGCCGGGAGATCTCCTAATTTGTCATTCACGAGTATCGTCCTTTAACAGAAGGGAAAAAAGATGCTATGTAAGTGTATGGGCCCTAGAGACCGCGATTAGAACGTAAATGCGCGTTGAATTTGCTATTAAAAGTATTAAAGGGGTCGATCTCCATTTTCTGTACGGGAGGGGTATTTTACGAATGGTCTCCGTTAGCGTCAGGTTTAAGGTTTACTGATTAGTAAGATGTTGAATTTTTTGTTGGTGTGTATTAGTTTTATATTTTTAATTTACATTCATCTTATATTTTTTAAGCCCATGACTTACGACGTATACTGTGGGAAATGGTGTTAAATCATTAACATTAACAGAAATACTATTAAATATGTTTTGTCAAAGATGAATTCAATGAAATCAAAATGTAATGTAACAGAATTACTTAATAAAAAATTAAAAAAACACCCTAAACAATATAAAATTTCTGAATAGTAAACAATAAAAACATGTTAGCCCTTATAGTCTATTAAATGAATGATTACCTCTACATTTTGTCAGAAAAGAGCTGATGACCTTCAAATGGCTACATAGATTTTTAAAAAACATAGCCAAGAACGCTCTCGAATAAGTCACTTTTCTAATAATAAATGAATTACCTAAATCGATTCACCCGTTTGGGAACTACAGATATTCTGGTGTTATAGACAGACACAAACACAGTTTGGGAGCTATGATGCCAAAGACATTCTCTCTGTGGCATCAAAGATATAGACACACACACGCCCTCTGTTTTTGCGTCGGAAGTTAAAAAGGTTACATCTCTTGTGGGTCTGGTAGACCGGTGTGAGCTCAGCGATGCTTTCGTGAAGCACAAGGTGTGGGTACCCGCACTTGGTCACGCTGATTGTTTATACTCTCGGTACACTTACAATACATACTACACTTACAATTTCTCTACACTTTGCTTCGTCCCTACGATCTGAATGGCACCTCATAATGTTGACAGTCCATGTCCGTCTTCACGGTAGAAATTTATAAATTGTGCGGTGTAACCCGTTTGAAACATTGAGATATGAAAGGTACCTTTTAAATAGTTTTATCACGAGTACGTTCTATTGTACAACTAAACTATGTGTATGTGTAAAAATCGTGAAAGTCTAAAAATAATTCAATGTAAAAAAAGTTTTAAAGTTACAATTAGAATCATTTAATACATTTTTAAATTTTAAGATAATATGAAAGCGAATTCAATTTATTAATTCAACAAAAATTTTAAATAAACGTTAATAAATGCAGTTACAGAATATTATCAATGTAGGAATATAAAATAAAGTTTGAATGTATGTTGAAAGTTATCGATAATCGGAACGAATCAATTTTCAAAAGTAGTATTTTGTGGTAGCTTAACCACACATTCGAAAACAACGACCGTTACTTTTGTCATTAAAATACACTACAAAATATTATTTCTTTTCTAATACTTTGGAACTAAAAAGTTTTTATCTATTGTGTGTATGACTAAAAGCTTTTTATATCTAAGTTTTGTGTCGAAATTAAAAACCATAATCTTGTAATATAGAGCTTTAATTGTCACCTTTGGAACCAGGTCTTTTAGTTACTTTAACACAGACTGCGTTTAAATAATTACAACACCGATTTACTGTAACTAGCGGCACTCAGTACCAACTCACTGAAGCTACTCACTACTGGCACTGGCATGCTCCAGCATTGACAGCTGACTCATCAATACATCTACCTCCGGTCTTGTAGGGGAGTGATGCGGTGCAAAACAAAGACATACTACAGCGCCATCTACAGGATATACATGGAATTTCTGAATAACTACTCATCCTATATCCCGATATAGAAGTTCTTGCGTCGATTGGTATATATATCGCTTCCTATCATCAACTGTTGATCCGCGGCCCGCTAGGCACGAGCACCTTACTTGATTTTTTTTTTCTATATTATAATAAGAGCATACCAAAGTGACTCTACTCTGCCTGATGGAAAGCATGAATTGAATCCAAGAGTTGTAGTCACCATACTTATTGCAAATGCAGACAATGCAGTATGGTGACCCACGCTATGGCGGCCTAGAGAGATTCTTTTTCACACCCCGCTTGGGCACTTAAAAGGCATGACAATCATCGTGACAGTGTAAGGCTTACACAGTTACCACGACAATTCTCACCTCTGCATAAATGGGCCTCCGGTCTCACAATAACTACTAGGTTGGAGAATCCTCCTTTCGTGTTGGAGTTACACCCATTCGTCCTTAATGAGTATATTTTCAAACATAATCACATTGAGAAAATTCTGAATGTGACCAAAATCATCTCTGCTGTAATTATTGTTCCTATATTAATTGTTGGTAAAGATGTTAACTACCTATCCTTTATTCAATCGTTAGTTTATTACTGCCTTCATTAAGCCAACTCTTGTATATTTCTATTTAGCTAGTGGTTAGCGATTCTGACTGCTAAACCAAAGGCCGTCGGTGCGATTACTATCCACAATAATGCTTGAGAGATAAGCACGAATATATTTTCAGTGTCTCGGTGTCTGTATTTAGAAATATATAAGTATGTTTATCAGCAGCTTTGTCCACATAGTTCAGGCTTTGCCTAGTTTTTGACCAGATAGCCATGTGTGAGATGTGTGAGGTTATGACTGTGTAAATATGTGTAACTATAACGATATAATATGCATCAATAATAATAGTTTTACTGCGTCAACACCACATTATTTGTAAAGAACGAATATTATTTTGCTCCAAGAATGTTTTAATTAAAGAACTTTCCGAGCCTTTACAACGAAATTGCTCTGTCGAACTTAATGCCGCTTGTCTCGTGACCACAACGTAAAACCTCGCTCGCAATTAGGCCGCGCTTTTTTTTGCTGTACGAAGAACGAATGAAAGACCGAACCGCACGTTCACAAGAAATCGAAAAGGTTTCCATTCATTCATCGTGAATAGTACACTCGAATGATATTTTATGTACTTTTATTTTGCTCACATTATAATTGTATATCGGCAAAGTCTTTTAATTTTGTTTTCAGATGCCCGTCAGTGAATTTAATATTCTATATTGTCTATTTAGGTCACAGTGACTTAAATTATTTATACATTCTATTGATAATAACAGCTTTAAGTTTATATAATTTTCTTTTTAAATGAGTATATTTCATAAATCTAATTATGTACTGACGTGGCTGCCTATATGGTTGGTCTACTGGTTTAATCAGTCACCACGCCGCTTTCTGCTCGCGCTGAGTGTTGTGGGTTCAAACCCCATATGGAACAACACTTTGTATGATGCATAAATTGTTGTTTTGAGCCTGGGTGTTCTGTGTCCGTTTCTTGTATGTTTGTAAAGTCCCCCGCGACACGGGATTTATTCTTAGTGTGAGCGTTGTCTTTTTTAAGAAAAAAAAATCAAGCACCCTATGTCCAGCAGTGGACTGTTAAAGGTTTTCGATATAAAGCGAATCTAATTTAATAAATTTAACTAAAAAGTAATAAATTATTAAATTATCTTCCAACAGAAAGAACACTACAAGTGTTCTTTCTTATAACTTGACATGATTAACAAAAAAAAACGTCGTTTGCAACCCATACAGAAACTTATTTACACTCAATATAAAAATGGCACATGACATTCAATACAACCGACAGACGAATTATATTCTGCTCATACAACTGCTTCCCAAAATTCGTGTAAATCAATTTATTTACGCCTGCCGTAGGTAGTAACAGTATGAAAACATTAATAACATGTAATACACGTGTACCCTCATCAACCTATGGCTTCAAATATCATTTTAGTTAGAAGTTGTAATAGCAATTGCCCGTGGGATCGCCAGTTATATAAAATTATTTTGCCCTGTATCATCAATCATTGTGATATATATACTCTTGTTTTTCTTTTAATAGAAACGTATTTTGTTAAAATACTTTAGAAAAATATTTTCTTTATCTTTGGGTACGTAGTTAGTGTTCAATCTAAGAAACTTAAACTTTATGAATTATTTTATTTATAGAATAGGTAGCTATGATGGGGCAACTCAAACGTCACAAGGGTGTTGCCACCTTTCGAGTTTCTTTTCTAGAATATAAAGCGGAGGAATGGGGACGTCATTAATTATTACCGCAAATATATACAACAAAAAATCGTCGCTAAAGATTTGGATGCAAAATGTGTGTTGAATTAATACTTTTGCTGGGAAAGGTTGTGTATTAAGAGGTGTCTTGCAGGCAAATCTATAGGAGGTATCTGTAACATTTAGTGATGCAGGGGTTACAGTTATCGTAACTGTGTAAGCCTTACACTGTCACGATGACTGTCATGCCTTTTACGTCTCCAAGCGGTGTGTGAAAAAGTATCTCACAAGGCCGCCATAGTGTGGGTCACCATACTGCATTGTTTGCATTTGCAATGAGTATGGTGACCACAACTCGTGGATTCTATTCATGCTTTCCATCAGACAGGGAAGAGTCACTTTGGCAGGTTCTTAATATAGATATATATAGTAGGGCAGAGATTCTAGTCTTTTCCTGTGTATTACGGTTTAATCTGGGATATTATTGTCGTTGGTAAAAAACTAAGGATGTGTGGTGGATTATCTCTCAACCACTAAAATAAATTAGATGATTTGAATCTTTAAGTACCTTTAATGATCAATAAATTAATAAATGACTTTCTAGACTATCAGTTGTAGGGAAGTTCCAAAATTTTCAGATTGCTGTCGAGTCCGTCAAATTGTAAATCTTCTAAAACTTTCTATGAGAGATAACCGGTCTATTTTTACTCTTCGCAGTCTTCCGTTAGCGCCAGACATTTCTGCATCGATCGTACAATACCGTGTAAGCCTATAGCAATCAGTATTGTTACGGATTAAAGTGTATTTTGCGACGAATTAAAATGTATGTCTTATGTCTATTCGCGATAAATCGGTGTATGTAATCTAATCAAGAACTCCAGTACCCTCGTCACAGTATAGCTAAGGTATAATGAACTTTCGTAGTTACATTTATTTGGGGAACGTAGTATTTTCACCGAAGGCGTCTCGATGTCGACGGTAGTTTTGTGTACTACCTTACGTCATTTGTCGTTTTGATGTGACGGATGCTCAGACGGTGGACGACCTTCTTTGACCTTCTTCAAAATATATGTTGTAAATTCAGTGGGACAGTTCGTGAGCCCAGTCAGTTATTTCCTCTTTGGCGACTTCCACATTACAGCACAAAAGAAAAATATGCAACAGCACCATCTAATGAAGATACATCGAACTACTAAGTTTGAACGAAACGTATGAATGTAATGCACTCGACCTTCTCTTTGATATATAATTCAGTAGCAATTACATTAAGTACTGCTCACGATTTGTACTCGCATTTGTATTTTAATGTCCTTTAATTTCTCAAGACACCTCTTTAACCGACTACGGCGAAACTAAAAGAAAGGGTTAATGATTTTGGTAGTCTATGTATGTTTGCTCCACCGTAGCGCTTAAACTACTGAACTGATTTTAATGAATAAGGTGTCAAATGTAAAGTGAATATAAGTTTTATCATTTTTTTAAGGTGGAATTTAAACGTCAAATTTTACTCTGAAAGAAATTATATTGAGGTAATCAATGTCTTTTTGGTATCAAAATAAAGTTTTTGGCAAGCTCATTTCAGATATATAAATGTATCATATTGTGTAAGTCAAAATATATGTTTTAAATTCAGTCATACAGTTTGTGAGCCCAGTCAGATATTTCTTCTAAGTAAATAACAAGCAAAGATGACATTAGAATATTAGATTATAAAGGAAATATTTATGCTATAATCCGTAAAAAAGAACGAAGCAAGAAATTAGTTTGGATAGTAATCCAGAAATGTTTAGGTACAATAACATTCAAAGTACAACCGTGGTCGCACCTACTACAGGTAATAGAGCCACGCTGATTTCAGCATGAACGGGCCGGTTCGTCCACAGAAGACCTACCTAAAGCGACAGCATCCGTGCTGTCGTGTTTCGTGGGTGAGTGCGAGACCGGAGGCCCATTGATGCAAAGATGACAGTTGTCATGGTAAGTCTGTGCAATACAATGCTACGATAACTGTCATGTCTTTTACGCCCCCAAGTGAGATGTAAAAAATCGTAACAGGCCGCCAAAGTGTGGGTCACCATACTCCATTGTCAGCATTCGCAATGAGTATGGTGACTACAACTTTTGGATTATATTCATGCTTTCCATCGTCACTTTGGCAGGTTATTAGAATAAATAATATATTTATGTGTGTATCAAGAACACCTCTATGAAACAGACACGGTAAGCATATAGTGGATATACAGTTTTCTTCGTAGTCGGGTAACAGTTTTTCAAACAGTTTCTTTTACAAATTTCTTCAAGAGATAATATACGTTTTTGATATTTCATATTTATTTATTTACATACATATTGTATTATAGATTATCATCTCAGGTTTCAGCCTACTACGACGCAGATGAATTTAGATTTTCATGTGAAATGATTGCTATCCAGACCTCCACAATCAAATATTAGGTGATATACTCGTAGTAACTCTACAGATAGTCTGTTTACAGGCTTTTTAGGACTCCAACTACCTGTAAAGCTTGCCACAGACTCTATTGCCTCAGTGATACGTACTCTACGTATCACTGAGGGGTCTCAACATCAACATCAACAGCCTTTTACAATCCACTGCTGGACATAGGACTCTCCTTAGCAAGGAGGTTTTAGCCTACTATACCACGCTGGTTGGTTAGAATAGGGTTTGTTCCAAGTTTTCCTTCTTTTTGTAATGATGTTGTCTCGTGTACTTTGTTCCCTTAGTCGCTTTTCACGACACCCACGGGATGAATAGAAGTGATAATGAATGATCTCAACATGTTAAGAATGAATAAATTGACCGGGTTAGGTATGTTTAATTTACAATGCGTTAACCTACTCGGTCACGAATTAGCCTTGAGTACAAAAAATATTTAGTAAATAATTCCAGTGCCATTCACTTACCATAAAGAATTTAATACTGTCATCACAACAGTTAAGAAAACATTAAGAAAAGTCGCTAGTTCCATATTTCATCGTGTAGATACAGTGGGGGTAATTAGCGCTCCCTCCCTTCTCTCGGTAAGACAAGATGAATTTCGTTCGGGAACTGTTTCATTTTTCATAGAAGTGTTGAGACAGTCCTCTAATGTGGTTTGGGACACTACTGGTGTGGGTAAGATGGAGTGGTTAACTTGAAGTAATGATAAATGGAAATTGGTATAAAATTTTATGAAAGTTGGCTACGGCTTTTGTTATGGGAAACAGAGAGTAAAAAATAAAATTATGAGACAAAAGATATAGAAATTGGTTTTGGATAAAATGATGAACGGGACTTCGATATTAAGGACCATTTTAATTTTTATTGTTCTCTTTGTTTTGTGTTTTAGCTCGAATTTTAAATTCATTTAAATAATAGTCCATTATTTAGGTATGTATGTTAGGTACTCAGTTCAAATATGATCTTAAAATACTTATTTGTACTCGTTCCAATTTATTTATCAGCCTACGTCGTATTAAGCCTCATTAATTATAGATTTTAACAAATATTTATTTTGAACATTGTAGTTAGTAAGCACTTTAACACTAATATATAACTGCCTCGGTGGTGAAGTGGTAGCGTCGCATGCTTGAGGTCTTGGGTTCGATTACCGGGTCGGACTAAATGTTTGTATGATCTGTAAATATTTGTTTCGGAGTTTGGGTGTTTTCTATATATAATGTGTATGTATTTACAAAACAGGTACATATGTATTTATATCAAGCTGTCTAGTGTTCATAGTACAAGCTCTGCTTAGTTTGAGACTAGATGACATTTATGTCAGAGATCTGAAATATTAAATGTAGAATCATATAAAATATTATCGTGGTCGGTAGCAGATATTTAAATAAACTAAAATCCATTTTTAAAGATATTAATTTTGATGTCTTTTAAGGTGAGATCTTCCTTTTCGAGAGTTCCCAAGAACTTAAAAACGTATCATCATTATGTGAAAAACGTAGGAATTTTTTCTAAATCCTATAGCAACGTTAGGCAATACCGGTAGAATTTTTAATTAATTTGACAACGTAATATCTTCATAATGGCCTCAGCCAGACCCAACTTGCGAATAAATGAAAAAAAAAAATCCATGCGCCAAAATAGACAGTATCGCACACTTCATACTAGATTAAACAAGGTGGGAGGGAAAATTCAATCTAATCTAAACTTCCTTCAATCCAATTTGAATTCCCTCACCTTGCGCCCTTCTTCCCTCGTCCCTCTATCGTCCTTCGATGGTCCTCAATGCAATTTATTCCAGGCCCCGCTGTCAATTCGTGCAGTTTGACTTCAAGGTGTATTCTACACTTGAAGTAAATAGATTCTAGAGAAGGTTTCAAATGGTGGTATATTAGCTAAAGAAGTGTCAATTTGCAATATAAAAACTCAATTATTTAACTGGACATTATTAACGCGTGCCTGTTTGGTACCGTGAAACGGAATGGATCTTCTACTCTATTCGTATATTACAAAGAGAACAGAAATGTCACAAGAGCTATTGCTAAATATTATTAAGAATTAATCGTTTTTTTCACTATCTCCTCCTAAGTAATTGTGGTTTTTATATATTCTGTAATATATATAATATTATAAAACATTCAAATACAAAATAATTAGAGACGTAACATTTTGTATGAAGTACACCGGCAGAAGTGTTAACATTATGTAAACCTCACCTGTGTTGTCTATTAATAAATCCTTTAGTGCCTAATTTCGTCAGTAAAACTAGTATTATGACATAATCTACATTAGTCAACTGGCCCATTGATGCAGGGGTGGCAGTTATCGTGGTAACTGTGTAAACCTTACACTGTCACGATGACGGTCATGCCTTTTACGTCCCCAAGCGGGGTGTGAAAAAGCATCTCACAAGGCCGCCATAGTGTGGGTCACCACACTGCATTGTCTGCATTTACAATGAGTATGATGAGCACAACTCTTTGGATTCTATTCATGCATTCCATCAGGCAGAGTAGAGTCACTTTGGCAGGCTATTAATTTAAAAAAAAAACGGGGTCTATTTTTGAGCGTACAGATTTCAACACGTCCTGCAGCTCCTGATTTTCAGTATCAGGGCACTAGATAACCTTCACCTACTAGATATTATAGGGTTTGTTGAATGAGTTGTACCTGATCATCATCATGATTGCCGAAGATCAGGTATTTTACTAACTCTATGGGTGTATGGGTTCTGTATTGTGTCTTTCATTATAAGTTATGTCTTAGGTTAAATTTCTTAATCAAAATCAGAGTTACGAGGCGATAATGATGAGATGGGGGCGTTAAGTAGATACCAGTCGTCTGGTATGTCAAATACATGTTGTGATTTAAGGTTTTCCACATTTAGATAAAAATCAACTTTCAGACATAAAAAAATATTTCTAGATTCCTAATTTGAAAGAAAAAAGATGGTAATAAAGGACCCTGTCATACATTAGAGTCACACATGTAAGATTTATTGGTCATGATTTTATGATATGGAATAGATACCTGCTATCATACTGTATATTAGAAGTTGAATTTTTCTTGATAAACTTTTAGATATATCTTTAATTATTAAATATTTTAGATATATCGTTACGTCATTATCAAAATGTATGAGAGATTTGTACAAATTCTATAAAACGGATAAAAAATACGTGATATTTTTTTTAAATACATAAAGTCACGCCTCTTTTGTCGAAGGGATTACCTTGAGGCCTAAGGTCTTGGTGCCTACGCACAGTTTTTAAAAATATTTTATTTTTAGAACAACTGTTCCACAGTTTGATAAGTGAGTTTACAAATGTCTAATGTGTCGGTCGTAATTGATTTTGTCACTCACGCTGACATAAAAGTTAAGTGTGATAATGGCGGCAATCACAGCTGTCATCAGTGTCAAACGTAAAAGGAGATTTACAGTGTGATTAGTAAGCAGAGACTTTTGAAAGTTCAATGTTTAGTTGATACATTGCAACTTTCTACTGTTTCTTTTATAAATTACAAGTTATAATAAAAGCGTTTTCTTTTTGAGCAGAAGAAATTTAATATTAATTCTAATCACTGTATCTGTATTCGCAGAATAAAACTAACACTGATTATGTATTAACGGTTTATTGTGAAACAAAACAATTTCGTCTACAATAATAGCAATAATCTTTTATTGAACGATCTCCTCACGGATAAGAAGGGCCGATAAAGAGAAAACAACACAGCCAAGAAGGGTCAAATTACCAATGGTACGTAAACCTGTGCGTGGCATCAAATCAACGTTTTCACATTATCTTTTGTGAGTATTGCTCAAAGTTGAGCCGAAGCAAGGGAAAAATGATACATATGTGAAGTTTTGTAACGAGTTTCAAGCTGGCATTCGCAACGATACGAACCTATGAGAAATAGGGTCACTTCAATCGTTGGTCCAATCTCAATTTATCGCCTACTCTTTAAACGAACGACGATTTGTCTATGACTACAGTTACTTTTTGCCAAAATCTTAGCATAAACACAATTTTGTTTCAAATTAAGAATATTAATTTAAAAATTAGTTCTTAAAAACTAGTTTGAAGTTTGTTTGTATTTAAAATTGGAATTCAATTTAAATACTGTTTTCTTTTTTATGTTTGATTGAGGTTTTATTTTGGTTTCGTTTTGTTGTTTGAATTAAAAGTTATTGCGAAAGTTCTTTTGGTTTCGTATTTCAATTTCAGATTAAAACTTCGTGGAAACATTCTGTTTCAATTATTTGTGTGTTAAGTCTAAATGAAGCCCAATTAATTATCAAAACAGGTATTTAGATATAAATATTTATCACATACTTTCATTTTTTACTTGAAAAAGGACAAAAAAGTGCGATTATATAATTTATTTATTTATCTGAAATGCCCACCATTTATTATGATCACAGAAAATATTATTGTACATGAAGATTGTGAAAAGTTTGGTTAAGAACCGTCTGAGTAATACGAAGCAACTTAAGACAACCTAAATATTAGACAAGATACAAGCACCTACTTTATATACTCTTCAAATACAACTCAGATTTACATATCAAAGTTCGCTTTACGATAAAACGCAAAGCTTTAAGACTTACAGGAAAAGAAAATTAGTAATTTACATTAATAATAAGTACCAGGAAACTGAATTTTGCTTTGTATTTTTCTTGACAAATCAACTAGATAATCGATTTATAATTTACCAACTTCTTTTGTTTCCATCCCTAATTCTGCCACATAGATAAGTGTCAAAATGGATCTGTTAGACAACGTCATTTACTAAAGCATTTAGTTTTTGCGTTGCTGTGTCGGTAAAGCAGCATTTACCTTCGTATTTTAATGACATTGTAGCAATTTTTTGTTTCTTTAAAACATGGATAATACAACGTTTTCTAAAAATGAAAACTGGCTGAAAATTGGTCTAGCCAGATTTCGGAACCCCATCATACTAAATTTCATGATAACTGCCTCGGTGGCGCAGTGGTAGTGAATGTGACTGCTCTGCTTGAAGTCTCGGGTTCGATTCCCGCGTCGGGCCAAATTTTTGTATGATCTGCAAATATTTGTTTCGAAGTTTGGGTGTTTTCTATGTATGAAATGTATATGTTTACAAAAAAAGTCTGTCTAGTTATCATAGTACAAGCACGTTGTGTGTCATATGTGTTAAATGTTTATTTATTTATCTATAATAGTCGTTGAAATGGTTTCCAAGAATCAGATTACATATATACAGACTGACTGGTGAGATACCTTCAATATTTGAGGACGTGATAGTATGCGAACATATATCATGAAATAAAATAACATAAAAACGAAATATTAAATAACTTCTTAGTAAACTTCGTACACAGTACACCGAGAGCCCAGTATTTAACTGCGGAATACTTGGACACCGCGCGGACTTATTTTTTAGAGACATTTCGATAAAAAATAAGCACCTATTTTTTTTATATCAAGTTAACGAGAATCGAGTACCAAGTACTCTCCATAAGTATTGAAGGTATCTCACCAGTCACAGTGTATATGTATTTATATACAAGAACTGCTCATTTAAAGGCATTGTATAAATATAGCGTAAAAAACAGCTTTCATATATTTTAAGATTAGCGCATGACTCGATCACAGGATGTTATGTATTCTATAAAAGAATACACAACCATTTTACACTTTGTGTTATTAGAGTTACAACTTCCTGATTCCGTTGCATTCTACATTCTTTGTAGGGAAAATAGAAAGATTTAAATTTGGAACATAGATTTTTTTATGTTTTAGTACCAGTCATAACAAGATTTTAATGTTTTTGTTAGAAAATGGCATCGCTTCTATTTTAAATGGGCATGTTGGATATTGTAGCATAATTTATTTACATAGTTCGACTTTACAACTTCGACTAAAGAAGAAATATTGACTGCATAGTCAAAATAAATTAAATAACACGACATACGGTGAAGTTAGTCTTAGAATAATATAAATGTGAGATAAAGATGCGCGATATCTTAATATATATATAAATGATAAATCTAATTAATTGATTTAGTATAGTCTATCAAATAATATTCATCAGTCAGAGTTTATACTCAGGATACTAGACAACTGGTATAAATACATATAATTGTTTTTTTGTAAATACATATGTATAGAATACGAAGTAAACACTCAAACTACGAAACAAATGTTTGCAGAAACAAATATTAATAAAACCCGACAATAGAACCCGAGACCTCAAGTAGAGCAGTTGCATACACAACTACTGCGCCACCGAGGCAGTCAAATGCTGGATAATCGTTGGACTATACTTACTGTATAGAAAGAATGATAAAATCATCAGATAAATGAATTTCCTTAAGGAAAAGGAATTATCTTTAGAATATCACGCTCAAAATATTTATAGGGCAATACAAAAGAAAGCAAACAAGACCGAAAGCAATATTAACACAAAACTAAACAGTACATTGTATCATTTCCACATGACAGCCCACATCGGTGGCCCACCGATACAGTTTTACGACAACCTTATCTACAAACGTTTGCATAGGGTATAGAGAAACTGCGGGGCTTCTCAGTCGTTTCCCGCAGTGAGCATAATACCGAGATATTCGGATCACTATCGATTTATGGGGTATTTTAACATATCGTTCAACGACAGGCATTTTTGTGAAAAAATCCTGGATTAAATGGTCAGATTTACTCTTTTCGTGCTTTTAGAACGGTCATTTATATGTGTCAATATAATGATACAGATGTACGAAAATTATATAATATATCAATAGTTATATATAGTCTATTTAAGGAAATATCTGATAAGCAGACGGTGGTGACGGATTAAGAATACATAGTATTACCACCCCTATTCATCCCGTGGGTGTCGTAAAAGGTGACTAAGGAAACAAGAAAACATCATTACAAAGAGAAGGAAAACTTGGAACAAACCCTATTCCAACCCGTCTGTCCAGCGTGGTATAGTAGGCCAAAACCTCCTTGCTAAGGAGAGGCCTATGTCCAGCAGTGGATTGTAAAAGGCTGTTGATGAGACGTAAGGTATCAAATAATTAAAAAATCTATTTGAAAGTTAAGTTGACAGTTTTTAAAATAAAGGCCGACTTTATCGAGCGAGAGGAATATAGTTTATTAAATCTTAGAAAAAAAAAGTTACTTATAGTGTAAAATGTATCTAAGATAGAATGAGACACGCTAATTTTTTTTATAATGTAATTATGTAATTAATACATAAATGAAATATAGAGAATAATAATAATAAATATGTATGTAATAATATATATTTCTTTCAAAAAGGTACAATGATATTCTTATATGTATAGAGACAACTTTAATAGTACCTTGTTGAGAGCTGGATTCTGAGCTAGGTTCAAAACCTGTATGACAGATCTCCAATCCTCGTCTTTGAACAAAATAGTGGTACCCTAATGGTTACAACTGTCATATTGGTAATAAATAATATAATATATACCTCATATATTAAACAGTAGATGTTTTCATCTATTTAAATGTTTAAAAATTAAGAGACAAGTGTAAAATATGCTTAATACAATGTAGCTGCAATGCTTTTACGATATTTGTTTCACATCTCAGTGTACGTTGAGCTTCAATTTAGAGACAGACTCCCTCAGATTGTGGTAATAAAAAAATTGTGGTCATGTATCACAAATCCTTCTGGAAATGAGTACGGGATTATACTCTGTTGTATCGTAAACTGTGTACGACTAAGCCTTGAGAAGAACAGGTATTGGAATAGGTACTAACGAATAACAGCAATCGGCTGAGTGCAACTTTTCTTAGTTTTTCATAGGAAAATAAAACGAAGTTCTGCTGATCACGCACACGCACCTATGAGCAATCAACTTTAGAGTATCTTATGATTGGGAGTAATAATTATATTTTTATTAAAACACGTTGTAATTACGTTCGTTCGAGTCAGACTAAGAAATGGAAACTCAGCAAAATCACAAAATAAAATGAATTTGAAGGTACAATGGCGAGATCATGTTATGTTAAATATTTATAACACTGAAAGGGCGAGTATCTAACTCAATATTACTATTAGGAAGGCTGTTTTTAGTTAATACCCATCTTAAACAATATATACATGATCATTGAAGTAAAAAGCAATTATAAGTCTGTATATTCTTTAATTTTATGACGTCAAAATTACCAAAAGTCGATGCTTCTAGAACTCAACAATTCCATAAGCGATATTTAACATTGCTTGACGCTGATGCTTGCAGAGTTATAATGCTAAGTCTACAAAAAAAATATTTCCCATTTAAAGAGAAATTCTACCTCAGAAAGCGTAGAAAACAATAACAAAGTATACGAGTATAGATCGAAACCAATCAACGCCATATCTTTCACAAGTCAAAGATTATATCTTTGCTGCCCTGATTAAACCGGTACATTATGAAAAACTGCTAAGCGAGCATCGTCTAGTGTTATACAATCGATCTGTCCAACCCCACCTATTTACTTTACCTTGTCCGGGGCAATCCCGTCTTTAATTAAACTCTGTACTTAGTCGCTGTGATAGCATTGGCTATATTTAATTGTAAAATCTCATTGGTTGCAGTATTCTAAAAGCTTCGTCATTGTTTTATTGTACTGTTATATTTGTAGCAGTTTGATTTTACGAGTACTTAAGTCAAAGATACGAGTAACATATTTTAAAGACTCATTTTCTGCGAGTTTGACTTACTATATTAATTATTAATCAATTGTAATATAGTTTTTGAATTACTGTCTTAAAATTTAACTAAAAAAGGCTTTTTCAAATCATAATTTGAAAAAAAAAAAAATTATTATGAAAAAATTAATTCAAAAAGACGATCACGAGAATCAAGTATAAAATTATATATTATAAACAAAATATCCTGTTGAAGTAATAACTCAAAGTTAATAATTTAAGTTAATTTAATTAAGTAATAGAAATTTTAAGACAGAAGATGTTTTAGAAGTAAATGAAATACATTTTAATATACGAAACCAAATTGAAGTTGATACAAATAAATTCGAAGCTTCGTAGTCGAACGACAGCTATCTAACCTGTCTGTGTCCAAAGTTAGTCCATTCATCAGGTAGACAATTAAAATATTTCAGAGCCTTTTAATTGAGTTTTGAAATTTTAAGACGTACTGTTGGATTAAGATTGAGGGTCTGCCAATTGTTTTTCGATAATGCTAGTATGTTTAAATTTTCATCAAACAGAGTTCATTTTGGATGTTAAATATATTTTTTTTTGTTTGATGATAAACATAGTATGTTAGTTATACTTTTTTTTGTCAATAGATTTAGATAACTGCCTCGGTGACGCAGCGGTAGTGAATGTAACTGCTGTGCTTGAGGTCTCGGGTTCGATTCCCGGGTTTGTATGATGAAATGTTTGTATGATCTGCAAATATTTGTTTGAAAGTTTGGGTGTTTTCTTTGTATAATATGTATGTATTTACAAAAAAAAGTATATAAGTATTTTATCATAGCACAAGCTCTGTTTAGTTTGAAACTAGATGACGATGTGTGTCAAATGCCCGAAATATTTATTATTTATTATTATTTATAAATAATTTTCAAAAAAAGTTTATTAAAAAAGTTTTTTTCTGGTTTACAGATTTGAGTTTGCATAGGTCTTAAATCTCAAGTCTAAATTAATATTTTTTTAGATTTACATCTCTTCCTTGCCTCTTTACCATTAACAGATATTTAGAAACTAAAGACAGCGTTTTAACATAGTAACATTTATGTCGTCATGCCTCACATGAGTCCTCACAAATATCGAAAATTGATTCACATCTATGATAAACTTACGAAACACGTGTTAGAATAAGTACCTCAATTATTCTAAAAATTTTTGCTTGAAAGTCTTTCAAAGTAGTCTCCATTGACCGCAAGACACCCGATCAATTTGAAAGGATTATGGCAGGCAACTATGGTACTTTTGTGCCGCCTTGCGTGTCTCATTGAAGGGACTATTTTTGTATTTGTTTCATTAGTAATATCATCGACAATAACGTTTCAAATTTACAGATTTTTACAACTTTGTGTTAAAAACTTGTTTCAGTTAGTAGTTTACAATGTAACATAAACTGTACTAGAGTCGACAGGTATGATAGCTGGCTATCATAGCCCAATCAAACGAGTAGAAAAACCCAAAGAGGCCTATGATACACCTCGTGTTTGAAGTCGTTTTGATGCAATATAAACGTGTTCCTTCAAGCCAAGTATTCTAAATAGCAAAGCGAGATTTTGTTTCAACATACTCTTGTTTTTCCTATCGTTTACACATTTTGGAATGTGGAATAACTATGAAAATATTTGGTACAAACAAAATTAATATAGAATGAATGAAAACTAACTGGTAGTAACAATTAAGCAGACAAACAGTTATTCAAATAAATAATTGGAACGAATGAACGAAAGGAAACATGATAATTAAAAATTTCCACATCAACACTTGAGCTTCTAAAAGATGTAGCACAATTAAAATTAAACAGTGACTGTTTTAAGTTGAAATCGTTAAACAAAGAGCTTGTTACAAGTTGGATATAGCTTGGCACTTAACTCGAATAGTCGCCGTCGAAAGGGACCAGGTCGCACAGAAAGCGGAAGCGAGAAGTTTTGACAGATTAGATGCAAACGATAGCTGACATATAATTAAAGTAACTGAAATTTTCGATATTACAAGTTTTAACACAGAAACAGTCTGTTTATGACCAAAACTAATATTAAAACGTTTTCTGTTGTATCAATAATTACAAATATATTTACCCTACACCCCGATAGGTGGCGTTGTACTGCTTGCCTGAATCGCGCTATTGCTTCCTTACCAGCAGCAGTATAACGTACTTTATATTCATTATTTTTAATCAGATAACAGGTGTGGTTTTATTTTTGGACCCTTCTTGTATATCCTAATAGATCAACCAGGTCATATTTACGCTAAATCGTGACATAGTCAGTATTGATGTAGAAACTGTAAAAAAATTTTAGAATAATAAAATTCATATTCAACAAGGGTGAAAGGTGAACAATTGTAAACGGTTATTTAAACTGAAACAAAATAAGAAAAATCCTACTTTTATAAAAATTATCAGATCCAAAAAGCTAAAGGTAAAAATACTTCTTTACTTAAACAAAGAATGACGATACATCAAAAATAAAGTATTGCGTTGTGATAGCGTTAAGTTAAAGTATACTCAAGCGAAATTAATACGCAGTGTAGGTAGTCAGATTTAATTAAAATTTGATCGACAGTACGGTTGGCCTAGTGGTTTAAGCGGTCGCCACACTGCTCTCTACAGCACTGAGTATTGTGGGTTCAAGCCCTACATGGGACAACACTTTGTGTGATTCACAAATTATTGTTCTGAGTCTGGGTATTCTTTATGTTCGTTTCTGTATGTTTGTAAAGTCTCCCGCGACACAGAATTTATTCCTAGTGCGGGCGTTATCTTTTTATAAAATATATATTTACAACAATACTAGCAACAAATTCCTTGAAAAAAACTAATTATTGTATACAAAAAAAGGCATTTGTATTTTCTCTACAATAGTTAACAGTAGCTATATTCTTTTGTATTATATCTCTTAACTAAATAATATATTTAAAAGTCTTGGACTTAATAATACAAAGAAATTAGTTTAAAGATTATTGTTATCTTTTTTTTTTTTTTTTTTTTTTTTTATACCACGACGGTGGCAAACAAGCATACGGCCCGCCTGATGGTAAGCGGTTACCGCAGCCTATGAACGCCTGCGGCACCAGGGGCATCACGTGCGCGTTGCCGACCCTTTAAAAACCTATTTACCCCCTTCTTGAAGAGCCCCATACTGTAGTTTCCAGGGAAAACCTCGGCAGGGAGCTCATTCCATAACGGGATTGTTCGCGGGAGAAAATTTCTCTGAAACCGCACTGTGCGCGACCATTTAGGTTCCAATGTATGTGGATGAGCTCCCTGACGATGGCGAGCGGTGCGATGGTAGAAAGTGGCTGTGAGCATCATATCAAACAATTCTTCAGAACACAGCCCATTGTAGAGACGATAGAGCACACACAAGGAGGCAAAGTCTCTCCTAAGACTTAGTGGCTCGATACCGTCTGTGAGATCAAGATCGTCGACTATTCTCACAGCACGTCTCTGAACTGAATCGAAAGGCTCAAGCTGGTACTTCGGTGCTCCCGCCCAGAGATGACAGCAATACTCCATGTGAGGTCGAACTTGTGTTTTGTAAAGTAGTAGCCTTTGTGCCGGTGTGAAGTATCGCTTCGCTCTATTCAGAACACCAAGTTTTTTTGATGCCAGCTTGACCTTCTCTTCCAAATGAGCTCGAAATTGGACGTCACTGGAGATGTCGACACCGAGGATTCCAATACTCTGTGAGATGGTAAGGGGTGTATTCTGGAATTGTGGAGCCACAGTGAACGGGGTTTTCTTAGCGGTAAACGCACAGACTTGTGTCTTAGAGGGGTTAAATTGGACCAGGTTATCTCGACCCCAATCGGAGACTCTGTGTAAGGTGCTCTCGATTTGAGACACAAGTTGTTCGCGACTTTCTACTACAACGGTACGAGGGATGTTAGCTCGGCCCGTGTAATACGCATCTCGAGTACTGTCGTCCGCATAACAATGGATACCATCCGTGGACAGCATATCACTGATATACAGCAAGAACAGCGTTGGAGATAGCACGGAGCCTTGCGGGACACCAGCGTTTATGTCCATGCTTTCGGAACAGCCACCATCGACGACGGCTTTTATGCGTCTGCCGGACAAAAAGCTAGCCACCCACTTGCACAAACCCTCGGGCAGGCCGTAGGATGGTAACTTCGATAGAAGACCCCTGTGCCAGACCCGATCGAACGCCTTTGCTATATCCAGGCTAACTGCCAAAGCCTCACCTTGTCTCTCAATGGCTGAAGCCCACCGGTGAGTGAGATACACTAGAAGATCACCAGTCGAGCGACCGTGGCGGAAACCATACTGGCGGTCGCTGATCAAATCGTGCTCTTCTAGGTAACTGAGGAGCCGTGTGTTGATTACACGCTCCATCACCTTAGAGAGAAGGGAAGTTATAGCTATAGGCCTGTAATTCGATGGGTCCGATCTATCACCCTTTTTTGGCACTGGATGCACATGGGCAGTCTTCCACGAAGACGGCACTTGCCTTTTGCGGTAGGAAAGCGCGAAAAGTCGCGTTAGTACAGGGCACAACTCAGGAGCACACTGCTTGAGCACCACTGCAGGTATGCCGTCTGGCCCACTCGACTTATGAACGTCTAGACAGTTTAGTTCCCGCCGCACTTCTCTTTGCGAAATGTGTATTTCCGGCAAAGAGTGTTGGCACGGCGGGTTAGTAGGCGGTACCGCACTTCCATCCTCGTTCATGGTCGGGTTTGAGGCAAAGAGTTGCCCAAGTAGGTCGGCTTTCTCTTTGGCACTGTGGGCCAAGTTACCATCGGCATTTCGCAATGGTGGTAAAGACGACTGGCAAAAGTTTCCCTCGGCCGCCTTAGCAAGAGACAGTTATCAATTTTGTGCTATCATTTTACTATCACCATCTAGATCTCATAGTTTCAATTCATCAGAGTCAAAACCACGACTTTACTACTACAGACAAATTCGGATTTATGGGCACCTAATACTTTGAAGATAATTTGCAATAACATTGTTGCAATTTCCAAGTTTGATTTATACGTTTGCTAACTAAGTTTTATTGGATAATCGTTACTTAGTTTATGGGTTGCAAATTGTCGAAGAGTTTTGGATATGTTTTTGACATAATGGATATCTCTACAATTTTAGTTTAACAGCAAAGTCAAAATAGTTTGAAGTTTTGTTTGTGTTACTAATAATTGTTTAAAGCTTTCCTCTTGTTCAATCAATTTTCAGTTAAAAATACATTACGATCTGATGAGGCTTTAAACATTGTTGCAACTTTTACTACTGATCCGACTTTGTTTCTGTCGGTTCATGTAAAATTAATTAATATTATATGAGCGAAGTTGAATTTTACATTCATCGGTGTTGAATTAGAATCTTAAATTTCTTCAGTTCTGTAAGTATACTTTGAATGGGTGTTAAATTTATATAAACTCATTTTAATGCGTTCTAACACAACACATTTATAAGCTTGAGTACTTAAAGCGCAAGATATATTGTGAACGACACTTCAGTCTTTATTTTATCTTATTATTTCATGTTTAATGTGTCAAATTTATAAACTTTTTTGGTGTTAATAGACTAACTCGAATACTTGAAGCACTTGTTAAATTAGAATTGACACGTCTTATTGTGTTAAGTAATTATAATCTTAATAAGTTTACTTGGTGTTAATACAATAAATCAAATACTTGGAGCACTTGAAATATTATAATTTATACTTCTTTTATTTTATCTAATTATTTTATCTTATCTTAACTCGAAAGACCACAAGACGTATTTAAGATAACACCACTCAATATAATCTGTGGTCTACTTTCATCATTGTTTACCAAATTAATGTTGTACATAAAAATCAAGTAAAAATACTTAACAGTATTAATTTAAAGTCTCTAGACATTAAGTATTTACGGAAAAGAAATAGAGAAATCAGAAAAAGTTTTCAAAATCATGTTACACTCGAAACTATTTTCAAACCCGTCGCCATACAATTTTCTTGTAAGAGAAACACATACAATGTCTAACCCATTGAACGAGGAACTTGTCAAATTTCCAACAGAGTAAACTTAACTACTGAAAGTTTTCTTGAGAAAAACGTACAACAAGTTTTAAGTGAAGCAATATTTTAACGTTCGTCTTTTCATAGAAATAAAATGAAGATTTCATTTCCAGAATATTTGCTCTCCAGCAAATATATAGCAAATCCTAATTTTACGTATTTCCTTAGGGGCGGGGGTCGACCTACAATAAGAAAGTATCAAGAAGGGAAAGCGTCTGTAATATTTTTGCGATTGCCATGAATAGGATGCAAGGATTTGTCATCAATGGTCCACCTCAATGGGCGGCTTTAGATCTGATATCGCAACAAAACGCTTTCTGCTTTCTATTTTGTTGACTACAGATATAAAAAATGTTTCTTCGTAAATTCGAGATCTTTGTATTTTTAATATTTCAAATGGAAGGTGACAAAAAAGTTCTTAAGTCAGGAGTTGCTTATGATTTTTTTGTGTTGTGTTCCATGCCTTAATGGGGTTTTTCTTAAAATGAATGTAAGTTTTTTTTGTACGTAATTCTAGAGAATTTATTCACTTTGCTTGGTTTGAATTTTGCATAGGGTTTTTACTAAGAGCTGAGGGCTCCAGGTCAATTATAGCTGCAAGTAGTGCACCTACTTATCGATGATTTTGGTAAACAAAATACTTTGATATGCGGCAACGAGCTGGTCACTTATTACTCGTACATGGCACCAGAACGCTGGTGACTTCTGTTTTCTATACGAAAAACTACCAGTTTCCCGGCGTCTCACAAGTGTGTAATGAACACACCATCTGATCTATTTTTTTATCGAGCTTTTAAAATAGTCTTCATTACAGAAAGTAATAACAAACAAACGTTTGTCATTATTTTTAGTAAGGAAGACTATTCAATTAACGGTTCAATTAGTAGTAATTTTTCTATGAGAAACAACATATTGAAGTTATTGTTAATCGGGAAATGGCGAAGTAAAAGTAGCAAAAATTCTATTTTATTACACAGAAATTATTATTAACACAGTTCATAATATATATTGACTATTTACTAATAAATAGTTTTTGAGATATGGTTCATAAAAACCATAACTCAAAAAATTCGGTTAGAATTATCCAACAGATTCGGCAAATTTAATTGATGTTCCAGAAAAGATCACCACGATTGCTTAAAATACTGTTAAATAATTTATGAAAATGATATATTGTACTATAACATCGATAAAATGAGTTATTATCAATTTGTTATTCCTTTTTACAAAAATTACAGTTTCTTCTTATTGAAGAACTGAACTTCTTATAGTGTGGCGCCTTCCACATTACACAAAGAAAAATATACTACAGTGCCATCTAGCGAAGATACACTGAACTACGAAGTATGAACATAACATATGAATGTAATGAACTACGATGCAACTACTAATCTTGTATCGCGAAATAGAGATTCGCGTGGCAATTAGCATATATACAACATCTCAACGTCAACCGTTGGGCCGTGGCCCGCCAGGCATGATCACCTCGCCTGGTCGGAGGATCCTCCCTTTGTATCGGAGGGACATGACACTCGTTCCCTCCACATATGTGGTGTTATTCTTGTCAAGTAATTTTGAAGAACGAAGAATGTCCGTTAAAATTTCAGAAACCAACGCCAAAAGCGACTTGAAGAAGTTTGTTAACGACATAGTCTATATTTAAAGTGAATGTACATTTACACTTCAAAGAAATTGTGTACACAACTTGTATAACTTTATGATTACGTGCAAGTTCTGGACTGGACCGGGTCACAGTAAATGTATCTCATATCTATTTATTAAAATACTAAATAGATAGATTCTTTATTACTCAATTTCTGAATTAAATAAAAAAGAAATCATTTTGTTTAAAGTCCTAAATAAATAAGAGAAAAGATTTAGCTTTCAAGTTCCCAATTAAGATTTAACGTTTCGAAAACCAGAGAGAAAATGCATTACCCACTCTAAAAGCAATGTGTCTTTACTTATCTATTATACGAGTATATGAACTGAAACTGCAGTATACAAAAAAATCACGCTTGATTTTGTGGTCGTTTTCTAGAAATTGCTGATTTCCTTTGATACAAGAAAAGAGTGAAATATATGGTAATATTTGTTATTTTTGTGGCAAATTTCGTTGCCTTTGATGTTCGAAGTCGAGATCACATACAGGTAAAATAAATGTTTGAAAATTTTCCATGTGGCATGTGTATCTATTAAAATAATGAAAACAATTTAAAATGTTTCTAGTTTGGTGTTTTTTTTTTATGCCTGACAAACTAGGCTGCTGGGCTTAATTTTATACTTAAGCAAAATATATAAAATTTTAAGACTTTTGTGATTTTTACATGTATACTCTGTTGCCTTCTATTTCCTCGACGTTTTCCCGAGGTCACGGGTACACTGTATATTCAAGACCACTTGTGATATAATCTATTCAAAACGTTTGTAATCAATTGGAAAGTTTCGTAACATTTTAGACAATGTCTCATGCATCTTTGGTATATGCTTGAGATGAGAATGTTAAAATCATAATACTTTTTTGTTAATTTTGAATAATTCGGGGAAAATCGAAGTTAGCATTCTGGTAAAAAACCGTGCCTGTAAGGAACACTCGACATACCATGGCTTGAATTGTTTTTTTAAATACATTTCACGAAAAACTTTCATACTCGTGGTCAAAATGGTTTTGCAAGTTCTGAAAGATTTCGAAATATAAGAAGAACTGTACAAATATTTCAGAGCAATAAAATATTTACGTAACTCATGCCTGAGAATCTTCCGGATGCAATCCCCAAAGGAATTCGCAAATGCAAAACTAGAAATATCCTGAAAACCTTCAACCGTAATTGTATGAAAGTTTACGGAAAGTAAGTTGAATTTTACAAAATAAACACGTATTAGATGTTTCATTTTGACTTGTCGGTCTAGTAGTTACCTGTACTCATGTAGAATATTTCATCAATCAACAGCCTTTTACAGTCCACTGCTGGACATAGGCCTCTCCTTAGCAAGGAGGTTTTGACCTACTATTCCACGCTGGCCAGACGGGTTGGAATAGGGTTTGTTTCAAATTTTCCTTCTCTTTGTAATGATATTGTCTTGTCTACTTGGTCCCTTAGTCGCCTTTTACGACACTCACGAGATGAATAGGGGTGGTAATACCATATATTCTTGATCCGTGACCACGCGGACATGTAGAATATTTGTAAACTGTTTAAACGTAGGAAAAACTAATCTTTTGAATCTTTTAACAACACTATATTAGCTTCAAAATTATCACCAACGATGTTCTGTTTGTTAAATGATTTAGGTAGGTCCTTCATGTTAATATTTATTTTATTATCTTATTAATATCTTGATATTTATTTTCTGAGAATTCGTAACCACGTAGTTGAGATAGACTATCACATAAAGAATATACTAGCAGTATTCACTGTACGACTTAGTGGTTCAAGCGCTCGCGTTGCTGTTTCCTGCTGTGCAGAAGTGTTATGGGTCCGATCCTCAAATGGAACAACACTTTTGTGATCCATAAATTATTGTTCGGAGTCTGAATGTCCTTAGTGTACATTTTATGTATGTTTGTAAAGTCCCACGCGATGTAGGATTAATTCTGACAGCGGAAGTTGTCTTTAAAAACAAAGTATTGCTTAAAAACCTAATTTAGTCGTATCCTTAAAAACAAAAAGAAAGAAAAGGAACTGGCAACTAATTTTGTTTTTAACTAAACAAGAATTAGTAGTAGGACTAAGTACAAGATAGATGAACCAATTTACGAGTATATTGTTCACAAACTGTTCATTTGTTCTCGAAGATTCTAGCTTTAATACATTTGATTAAGCGTCTTCGTCCAACTTTGTATCAGAACTTGCAATTACAATCAACTCCACTATTTTACCCTAAGTGCAGTTTTCTTGCAAGTTTACAGCAGGAAACAATTCATTCACTGCTCGCTTAATCTAGAAGTTGAAACTGTCTGCGAATCGCAGGCATTATTTATAAAAGTTTTGTAATAAATCCTTCCGATGGCGCCACAGCTTGGCGGTGTGTGTCATGTCGGTGTGGTGTAGTATCAGTAGAAAATTTAAATATCAGAATTTGTAAATGAAGAACAAACAATACTGGAAGTAACGTAAACATCAACTTAATGTGTTGTTAGGTAGAGTCAGGTACGTTTTCAGGTATTGAAGCGTACCTGACTCTACCTACCTGATATTGAAAATTGGACCTTGAAAATTTATTGATCAAATTATTTGATTAAGAAAGACTTAAAAAGGTGGAGTAGTCAAAATAAGATTTGAAATAGTTATAAGACTTGGCTATAATATAACAATTATTATATAAGAAAGATGTTTTATGAAGAAGAAAAAGAAAATAAACAGATCAACAATTTAAGTAATTACATAGCATATCACAAAACAAAAGTAGGTCATGATAAAAAAAGCCAGTTGCTACCCTAAAAGAAATAAACTTCCAGGTCGGTAGAAACCGAAAAAAAACCCGAAACATTTTTCAGAGAAATTGATACATAAAGCGAAATTTATTCGCCACAAACGATATCCTAAAATGTGCCCGAAAATCTACCCATCCCTAACAACAAAACACGGTTGTACTGGCAAAAATAGACACGCCTTTGTATCGTTTGACAGCGGAGGATTGGCAACATGCATCGACACCCGACCATTGAAATTGTGCTACTTTTTGTATTTTTACTTTTGAATTGAATATACCGTATTCCGTTTCTAGTTACCACGGCAACCTATCGTGATTGTTACGACTGGAAATTGCAACCTTTTGACTTTTTAGCCAGTCGTGTGCGATACTTAAGTGGATCGTTGGATATTTTTGTTCGTTCCAGCGAGTCTAGTTCAGTGTGATTAATCAAACGAGAATCGGTTTCTTTTTTTTTATATATATTAAGAGCCTGCCAAAGTGACTCTACTCTGCCTGATGGAAAGCATGAATAGAATCCAATAGTTGTGGTCACCATGCTCATTGCAAATGCAGACAATGCAGTATGGTGACCCACACTATGGCGGCCTTGTGAGATGCTTTTTCACACACCACTTGGGGACGTAAAAGGCATGGCAGCCATCGTCGGCATGGAAGGCATCTGCATCAGTGGGCCTCCGGTCTCACATTCATCAACAAAACACGAAAACACGGATGCTGGCGCTTTAGGTTGGTCTTCTGTGGGAGGGTAAGGCTCAACCGGGACAGTACAGGGGTAGTACTGTCCCGGTTGAGCTGGCCCA
This sequence comes from Hypercompe scribonia, assembly GCA_949316085.1. Classification (NCBI taxonomy): domain Eukaryota; kingdom Metazoa; phylum Arthropoda; class Insecta; order Lepidoptera; family Erebidae; genus Hypercompe; species Hypercompe scribonia. The sequence goes on along the minus strand of OX438972.1, from coordinate 2,211,444 downwards.
CTCGTGCAGAAATCAGCGTGACTTTACTACCTATTGACTAATTTAATTGAGTTTTCATTATTATTATCATCTTTATATACTTATTATATTATTTTAAATGAAGTATTTAGTTAGGTTCAGCTACTCAATAATTTACTAGTAATCGTAATTTGAACTCATATAACACATCAATATTTTATGTAGCAAAATATTTTTAATGGAGAAGAATAATTTATTTATTTATTCATTTGCACTTTATTCACTTTGTACACCGGCGGATAATATTACTAGTTCGAATATTTTTTTCAATCTAGTCAGATTTCTAATAAATGTTTTCAGCATTTTTATTGAAAAATACCAATGCAGATAGCTGAACAATATCAATATCTGAAAAATAGTATATCAGAAATAGTTTCCATAGTTTCGAATATTCACTGAACATTTTTGTAACATTTATAGCGAAGCAAATCACGAAACGTATAGTTTGTACAAAAAAGAATTTTTTTTTCATCAACATTATTCGAATCAGTGACGAAATTGCTTCAATAAAAATTACCTACGTATATTTATATTTCTGGTTTTTATCCATTTCTTTTATTTTATTTTGTATTTTAAATCATACTAGGTTTTGCCTGCGGCTTCACTTGCGTGGGATTTGGTATGTCCCATTACGTTTCGTAACAGATTATTTTAAATAAATGTATATATAGATATTTTAATAAAAAGTATCCTATGTTACTTTGAATACCTCCAAGAACATGTATACAAAATTTCATGAGGATCAGTTGAGTAGTTTTCGCGTAAAACCGTAACAAACAAACTTACATTCACATTTATACTATTAGTAAAAATATTGCATATTTTCGTTCAAACTTTCACGATTATACATTTCAAATATGTGAATTTAATTATGATAATAATTATAATTTGGTTCTACTGAATCTCACTGATAGTGGTCACGGAGCGCCCACGTATCTACTCATCAAGTCACGTATTTGTAATTTTATCTATTATATTATAATTTCTCAACTGATCAAACCTTTTGATATTACATACGTTTCTATTTGGTATGTAAATTCTATCTCTCGATAGTTTAAGTCAATTTACTTTTTCTCTCTTTCTGTTATTTATTTTTCATATCAACTTCTTTTGTTTTCATTTACACACAATCCAATATTAAAAAATATGATTAGAAACAAGAAAATGTCTATAAATCTTTCTTTCTTTTTTTTCTTTTTAAGAAACAAAGCAAAGAAAGAAAAAAACAGACACAAAGAACACCCAGACTCAGAATAAAATTTTATGGATCACACAAAGTGTTGTCTCATGTGGGATTTAAACCCACAACACTCAGCGCAGTAGAGAGCGTCGTGGTGAACGCTTAAACCATTAGGCCAAGCGTGCAGTCATAAATCTCACGCATTAATACAAAACGTAAAAGTAATACTATTTAAAATATACTATATATTAATGTTTACTAAATATAATTATAAGTAGAATGAACAGCGCATACTTACAGTTCTAATATCACTTTCAGCACCATTCGCAAGATACTGTGTTTGCTTTAAATTCGGCGCTAGTAGTTGCCTGTAAAATAAAAAATAACATTAGTATTATCACTGAAATAGTACATAATATTACACTAAAATAATACAGATCTCTGACGACTTCGTATATTACTTGATATACTATGGACAACCAAGTTAAGGAGTTAACTTAAGAAGTAAGCCGGGAGAACCCGCTCGTTCCGGCCCAGTTTTGAAAGTATCTTTTCTATTTAGTTACAAAATATTTGTTAAGAGAGTTTGTTTTACTTTCCTGTATCGTTAGGATTTTAGCTTTTATAATTACAACAATTCGTTGGTAAACCGACCATTGAAAATGCGTTTTCTTTCGTCAATGTTTCCACGATGTTATTTATTGTGTTATGATAGTTAGCACTCCGAGGCTTTCGTCTAACAGTGGGCCGCGATAGGACGATAATATAATTTCAATTCTGGAATACCTAAATTTTAATATAAAATATGGAGTCTGGATTGGTGAGGTAAGAAAAAGGAGTGGGTTTAAAAAAGATGAGGGTAATGAGAATTGTTAAGAGGGTTTTCCATGTATACTGCATAAACACAGGTGAGAATAATTAGAGCATCTCAAAGAACGAATGATCAAAGAGTTTGTAAGGACCAGATGAGTGAGCGATTGGGTGCAGGCAAGCTTCAAAAAACATACACTGATCACATCGGCTGTTTGCTGAAAAAGGAGCTTCTTGAAAGCACTTATAATGAGCATGCGGCAAAAACTGTATATTGCAAAATATTGTTTTTCTTTTTTGCCTCGGGCAGGAACACAATCTGAATGTATGTTATGTATTATATTATAAAGTCAGTGTGATGATGGATTAAGAATATGTAGCGTTACCACCCCTATTCATCCCGTGGGTGTCATAAGAGGCGACTAAGGGAACAAACTATTCAGGGCAATATCACTATAAAAAGAAGGGAAACTTAAAACAATCCCTATTCCAGCCCGTCTGCCCCACGAAGTATAGTAGACCAAAACCTCCTTGTTAAGGAAAGGTCTATACCCAGTAGTGGACTGTAAAAGACTGTTGATGACGGAAAAGACTGACGGAAATGAGTTGTAACCTTTCGATTGTCTTTCGATTCTGCAATACAAAAGCTCATTAATCCTATTTTCTATTTAAAATCATCCCCTACCTTTTTCTGCCAAAACGCTTATACCTTTTCAGTTTACTCGCACCAAATCACTTATAAATAAATTAAAATTATCAAAGAACTCAGAAATAATATTGAACATTTTGCATTAAATGAAGGCAAGAAATTTACTTCCCGGAGCAATCTAAGAGATGATTTTAATTTGGGAGTACACAGTTTTTGTTATAATTTGTTAGCGGTGGAATGTTTTGATTTTGACTTGAAGGGTAAAGGTTTTTGCTGGAATCGGGTAAAAGGCTCTTAAAACAGACATATAGGTACGCAAAAATATCGCTTTGGCGTTAATTTGGGATATTAGTTCGAAAATGATTTTATGAATAAGCTTTTAAAGGATACAGACTTTCCGCAACCCACCTGCTCATTTGCTTACATCACAAAAATAGATATTTACTAAATGTCTTTTTTTCCCGGTTACCTGATGCGTTAAATATTCTACGTCTTTTGATATAGTTATAACTTTAGTTATCACGATCAGGAATTGACTGATATATTTGGATTTGTACAAATATAATAAAATTGAAGCATCACATTAAATTATAAATAATTTATACCAACTGACACGTGCAGCTTCGTTTGTGTCTCACAAAAGAATAAGTATTTCTTGATTTTGATGCTCAGCTCCTATTGGTCGTAGCGTGATGTACTATGATAATAGCGTTCAAGGAATCGACTATTCAACATCAAAAGTATTTTTTTAATATGTAAGTTTTTGAAGTGAAAACTTCTTTAGGCGCGTTGAGCGTTTTGGTAGAGGGTAAAATCCTCGGTTCGCGTCACCGACATGCTAATGATAATAGTATATCTATAGCTATGGAGAATATGATATTATATATGATATATGAAATTTATTATTATTATATATTATATATGATATTATATATTATATATAGCTATATATGAAACATAAAAAATTTCATATAATTTTTGCATATAGTTTTAATTACTCTCAACTTAATAGTTCCGTTTTCACTTCTATCGGCAGTCCCACGACTGCTACTGTTTTTTTTAAATTTGCCTTTTTGATTAGCTCGTTCAGCAAAACTACTTACGGGTTAAAATTTTTGTAGCGTGACATTTAATAGCTTCAAATTGCCACACTATATAAATCACTACATATTTTCATTTAATATCATATATTACAACTTCAAAAAATTCTCAGAAACATTTCAAAGTTTTCTTTTTAAATTTCCCTTTCGACTCATATATTTTATAGCCGTTTAAAAACAAGCATATGAAGTAGGTTCGCAAACAGACGTAACATAATTGTAAACAACATTAGCGAGGGTTTCCATATGTTAATGACTTTCGAACTTCACGTAGTCATTGTGTATTTAAATTTATCCGTCAAAAACATAAGCCTTCACAGTGAGAAGTGATTTTGTACAACAATAACAAATGGAATGGGTTATGTTATGTTGTGTTGAGTTATTTCATTTGTTTTATGTTTAACATTCACCCTTGGTTGTAGCGGTTTCATTTATAATTAAACTTTCATTTATAATTCATTTGAATTATGATAAAAATACATTTTTTATGTGTAGTTATGCTTCAGTTGTAGTGAAGTGAAATAAATAAACATTGTAAGTTAATTAATACAGAGATTTCCACTTATTTTATCAGACTACTAGGCGCAGGCAAAAGTTTCATCCATATGTTGTTGGCATACCCAAAAGTCGAACTAAACGGTTTGACAGCTCGTTTTTGGTGAGCGCCGCCAAGATTTGGAACGACCTACCTGGGTCTATTTTTCCTGATGAGTTGAACTCTGGAACCTAGAGTAGAGTGAACAGGTTTTTTTCTGGATGGGCGTGTACCACCTTCCAACAGGTGAGATGGAAGACAAACACCTATTGCATTATAAATAAAAAAAAGATATTTTCGCAGATATTTTTATCATTTCATTTCATACCAAGTACTTCAAATGATCATATTCTCAATGACGGTTAGTGTAAGGTAGGTAGCTAGCCATAAAAAAGAGAAAAGTTCAAACTATTTTGCAATAAAATCAAGAAGTACGTTAAACAGGATATCGAGTGATAGAGAAGGAAAAAAAACTCATCGACAAACAAGTAAAGATCAAGCTAATGGTAGCTTGAATCTTAAACAATCATATCTTGGAAAAACTGCTGCTAAATATTACCTCCATAACCATACAGATAACAGATAGTCATGTTGCTCGAAGTGCACTCTATAAGGCTGTGAGTTGTGCACCATGCTCCGATGAACACATTCCGAATGCAAACGAAATCACTGTCCCGTGATCGTGCGTGTTTGGCAGAGAGGCCTCGTTTGCCGGTATTGCTTTGATACTGATTGTGTTTTGTATTATATAACCTGTGCCTCCACTCAGAATGTATTCAACTAATAAAATATACAGAAGAGGCTACTGAAGGCAAGGCTAATCTATCAAAAATACAAATATTGGCTTCACTTTCTGATCTGTACAAATGTTTATACGTGTGTGTGTTTATATGTGTGAATGCATTTACCGTAAAGAAATTGTTTTTTTTATTATTATACATGGGTATAAGTTATGATATCTAATTTTAAACGAAGCAGTTTTTAATACAAAATCTCAAAATTTTGTATTGTTATTTTCGTATCCAAGTTCGGTCAACATACTACATACATCATTTTATTAAATACGAACTCCATTGAATTTTTTTTTATTTAAATACGTAGCTTCGCTTTGAGCCTAAAGTGATTTAATATTTTTTGTATGAAAATAGAACTCGTGGCAGCGCAGGTTCGTTTAATGCTTTATAGAAACGGTTTTCAGATTACGGACCCTATTATATGAAAACAATCAATAGATACGGTATTACAATACTAATAAAAACGTAATCTATTTTATTGTAGTAGGCAGAATAATAATTTAAAGAGTTTATTTAACAATAACCATTAATCAGTGTGATGTGCAATGGGAGAGGTCTTTGTTAAGCAGTGGGTTGCAATAGGGTGATGATAAATAGCAATGGGTATGTATTGTGTATAGGTAGTAGAGCCACGCTTGTTTCAGCACAAACGGACCGGCTCGACCGTGGCAGTATTACCCTCCCACAGAAGACCAACCTAAAGCGCGAGCATCAGTGTTCTCGTGTTTCGTTGGTGAGTGCGAGACCGGCGGCCCATTGATGCAGGGGTGACAGTTATCGTGGTAGCTGTGTAAGCCTTACACGGTCACAATGACTGTCATGCCTTTTACGTCCCCAAGCGGATTGTGAAAAAGCATCTCACAAGGCCGCCATAGTGTGGGTCACTATACTGCATTGTCTGCATTTGCAATGAGTATGGTGACCACAACTCTTGGATTCTATTCATGCTTTCCATCAGATAAAGTAGTCACTTTGGCAGGCTTTTAATGCAGAAAAAAAAAACAATTTCTGCTTCTTCTATTGGTTGCTAAAGGACGGAACAAGATTTAGAATGAAATCAAGATTTGTCATTTATCTTTTTAAATATATTTTAACTTTAATAATGTAATTACTAGATTTATTACTTAGTAGTTTTTTTATTCGAAATGTTACGTATGTTTTTCGTTACTCTCCATATAAAGTACATATATTGTTAAGTGATTTCATTGAACATTTCAATTCAAACAAAAAAATGCTACTACTATTGTCCTAATGATGTTTTTATTACCTACACTTATCAATCTTTAACAGTCCACTGCTGGACATAGACCTCTCTTTAGCAAGCAGGTTTTGGCCCACTATACAACGCTGGCCAGACGGTTTGGTGTAAGAATTGTTTCAAGTTTGCCTTCTCTTTGTAGTGATGTTTTCCTACAGAGTTTGCTTTATTAATCGCCTCTTACGCTACCCATGGGACGAATGAGAGTAGTGACACGCTATTTCCTTAATCCATCACCACATGGACCCTTCACCTACATCTGCTAATCTTAATTGATTGAGTTAGAAATGGCAAAAGATCGATAGTAAACTAGATGAGAGATTCAATATCAAAACTGTATTATATGTGTACATATATTGTTAAGTAAATAAAACTCTGTTTACTCTATCTTCTCTTCATTTTAAACATTTAAAAAATTTTCAAAAACAATGTTCCAAGAAACTTGACAATGAATCTACCACATCTTTGTATTTGCAATTTTGCATTTCTGTCTGAGATATGTTTAAAACGATTTCTAATACAATAAAAAATACAGTGTGTGAATACTGGTACACAGTGTCCATCATTTCAATCAGTTTCTAATTCAACACGCATCCTATTTTGACTCAGAATAGCTTAAATCAACACACAGTCGCTGCAATAGGACTGTGTGAATTAATATGGTCCAGTGCGTGCACCGAACACAAACTCAGTCATAGTCCTTGTCATGTAGTAATCATCAGACAACAGCCTTATTGCGAGCCGAGGTTCTATTCAAATTTACTTGGCTTTAGCAATCATTATCCGTGGCCTGTGATACACAAAAACGTGTTTTATTTAACCACTGACTACAATTCATGAATTTACAAGTATATATTTCATGAATGCCAACTTAAAACTAAAAAACAGTACATATTTTCGGGTTAAAAAGTAGGCTATGTATTAATCCAGAAAGTCAGCTACCTTTACACCAAATTTCTATAGAATTAGTCCGGCTATTTGAGTGAGGAGATGTAACAAAAACACACAATCTTTTGCGTTTATAATTTTACACTGTGGCATTTACATAAATTTAGGAGCAAAATTGGGTAATTACGTAACTCCCTCAATTTACTTAGTCTGGCCATAAATACTGTTACACTTAATTATAAAAAAATATTACATTTGAATTTCGAATCTGTCATTTTTATACGATTGTTCATTGTGTTTTCTCATTTTGGCGCCAATACATTGTAAAATATTTTGCGATATTAAAATGGTGTGGGGTGATAAAGAGATACGAATCGCTGTGATAGCATTACACAAAGTAGGTATGGAGCCAAATGCAATTTTTAAAACTCTCCATACACTTGGTATTAGTAAAATGTTTGTGTACCGGGCTATTAATAGGTACAATGAGACCTCCTCTGTTTGTGACAGAAAAAGATCTGGCCGTCCACGTAGTGTTCGTACGAAAAAGGTGGTCAAAGCAGTAAGGGAAAGAATTCGAAGAAATCCTGTCCGAAAGCAAAAGATTTTATCTCGGGAAATGAAGATAGCACCTAGAACCATGTCGCGTATTTTAAAAGATGACTTAGGACTTGCAGCCTATAAGAGACGCACTGGCCATTTCTTAACTGATAATTTAAAGAAGAATAGGGTGGTAAAATCGAAACAACTACTGAAGCGGTACGCAAAGGGAGGTCACAGAAAAATTTTGTTTACGGATGAGAAAATTTTTACAATTGAGCAACATTTTAACAAACAAAATGACCGTATTTATGCTCAAAGCTCTAAGGAAGCTTCCCAATTAGTCGACAGAGTGCAACGTGGACATTATCCGACTTCAGTGATGGTTTGGTGGGGTGTTAGCTATGAAGGAGTGACTGAGCCATATTTTTGTGAAAAAGGTATCAAAACATCGGCACAAGTGTATCAAGATACCATTCTTGAGAAGGTAGTTAAGCCCCTTAACATCACCATGTTCAATAACCAAGTATGGTCCTTCCAGCAAGACTCGGCGCCGGGTCATAAAGCTCGGTCCACGCAGTCTTGGTTGGAATCGAACGTTTCGGACTTCATCAGAGCTGAAGACTGGCCGTCGTCTAGTCCCGATCTTAATCCGCTGGATTATGATTTGTGGTCAGTTTTAGAGAGTACAGCTTGCTCTAAACGCCATGATAATTTGGAGTCCCTAAAACAATCTATACGATTGGCAGTGAAGAATTTTCCCATGGAAAGAGTGCGTGCTTCTATTGATAACTGGCCTCATCGTTTAAAGGACTGTATTGCAGCCAATGGAGACCACTTCGAATAAGCTTTTTATATTTTTAATTGTTTTATATTTATGTATTAAACTGACACACTGTAAAAGTAATAAATGTTATTTGCAGTTAACAATTTTCTTTTTTCTTTATTACAATATTTATGGCAAGACTAGGTATATGCTGTATAACTTGTTAATAATAAGATTTTTTAGTGTTTATTTTAATTAAATTTGTACGAGTTTATTTGCATCTGTTTACAAAGACGAGGGACCTATCGAGAAGTAAGGCGTTCTGTCGAGTTAGTGGCAGGTATCAACATAACAGACGCGGTAGTGCTCAATATGTTAATGATCTGTGCTCAAATAAATATAAAAAAAAATTAAATGATTTTTTTGTGTAATTAAACATTTTAAAACTTAATAATATTAACAGTATGTTCCTTATCCTTAGAAAATGGATATTAAATTCAATATAAATCTGTCTTAAGAAAGCGATAAAGTGTTACAGTTTACGAGCTGTCGTGAGTGTCGCACGACACTTCGCTGTAGTGTACACATCGCTGTAAACAATTTTCGACATGCTATTTTTCTTACACAGTTGAAAGTAGAGGATTTAGTAGTACAGTACAAGTAACAAGGGGAACGAGTCTTTTAATTTGTGGAGGGAACGGGTCTCATGTCCCTCCGTCACAAAGGGAAGATCCTCCGAAAAGATGAGGTGATCATGCCTGGCGGGCCACGGCCCAACAATTGATATTGGGATGTTGTATATATGCAAATTGCCACGTGAATCTCTATTTCGCGATACAGGATCAGTAGTTGCTTCATAGTTAGTAGTTCGATGTATCTTCGCTAGATGGCACTGTTGTATATTTTTGTTTGTGCTGTATGTGGAAGTCGCTACAAATTATAAGAATGGGTTTGAGAAAACTATAGAAAACGGTAGAAGGACAATATAATTGTTGATTGTTGTTCATTTAGTTTTTTTAACCTCTAAAAGAAATAATATCAAGTATTCGCGAATGTTGATGTGGAAAAAAATTTCAAATTCAAATTATTTATTTTGGGCTTCAATCAATATTATGGGAGGAACAGTGTGACTTAATCTAGTGTTAGTATATACCTAGTCTTGCCATAAATATTGTAATAAAGAAAAAAGAAAATTGTTAACTGCAAATAACATTTATTACTTTTACAGTGTGTCAGTTTAATACATAAATATAAAACAATTAAAAATATAAAAAGCTTATTCGAAGTGGTCTCCATTGGCTGCAATACAGTCCTTTAAACGATGAGGCCAGTTATCAATAGAAGCACGCACTCTTTCCATGGGAAAATTCTTCACTGCCAATCGTATAGATTGTTTTAGGGACTCCAAATTATCATGGCGTTTAGAGCAAGCTGTACTCTCTAAAACTGACCACAAATCATAATCCAGCGGATTAAGATCGGGACTAGACGACGGCCAGTCTTCAGCTCTGATGAAGTCCGAAACGTTCGATTCCAACCAAGACTGCGTGGACCGAGCTTTATGACCCGGCGCCGAGTCTTGCTGGAAGGACCATACTTGGTTATTGAACATGGTGATGTTAAGGGGCTTAACTACCTTCTCAAGAATGGTATCTTGATACACTTGTGCCGATGTTTTGATACCTTTTTCACAAAAATATGGCTCAGTCACTCCTTCATAGCTAACACCCCACCAAACCATCACTGAAGTCGGATAATGTCCACGTTGCACTCTGTCGACTAATTGGGAAGCTTCCTTAGAGCTTTGAGCATAAATACGGTCATTTTGTTTGTTAAAATGTTGCTCAATTGTAAAAATTTTCTCATCCGTAAACAAAATTTTTCTGTGACCTCCCTTTGCGTACCGCTTCAGTAGTTGTTTCGATTTTACCACCCTATTCTTCTTTAAATTATCAGTTAAGAAATGGCCAGTGCGTCTCTTATAGGCTGCAAGTCCTAAGTCATCTTTTAAAATACGCGACATGGTTCTAGGTGCTATCTTCATTTCCCGAGATAAAATCTTTTGCTTTCGGACAGGATTTCTTCGAATTCTTTCCCTTACTGCTTTGACCACCTTTTTCGTACGAACACTACGTGGACGGCCAGATCTTTTTCTGTCACAAACAGAGGAGGTCTCATTGTACCTATTAATAGCCCGGTACACAAACATTTTACTAATACCAAGTGTATGGAGAGTTTTAAAAATTGCATTTGGCTCCATACCTACTTTGTGTAATGCTATCACAGCGATTCGTATCTCTTTATCACCCCACACCATTTTAATATCGCAAAATATTTTACAATGTATTGGCGCCAAAATGAGAAAACACAATGAACAATCGTATAAAAATGACAGATTCGAAATTCAAATGTAATATTTTTTTATAATTAAGTGTAACAGTATTTATGGCCAGACTAAGTATATATACATATTATAATACCAATTTGGTGTAACATACATGCACCTCCAAATAGGAAGATTATCCAATCTATCTGAAACACATTCAGGATGCTGTTCGAGAAGGAGTGCAAGCACCCTAGCATGGAAGCGCTACGTTGCCGCATTTCAGCAGCGTACTCGTTAACCTAAGCCTATGCGAACATGGCTGATGCGCTACAACGCCATGATAATCTCAAAAGAATCCTGAAAGCATTTCTATACTGCATACGCAGTTCACTGATATTAGATACAAACTAAAAAAAAGTTGCTATTATGCATGCTTATTTGTAAGCCATTTAATCTAGTTTCTGATAGCGTTGATTGTTGTGTGTCAATGACAATAGCAAATATGCTCACGAGGAAAATATTTTTGGCTTCATGCGAATACATCGATACACGCTACAAAATCGATAGAAGTAGCTTCATTTATTTTTTTCTTTCGTGATATTGCATAAGGTGACTGAGTTAAGGAAAGAAATTATAATGTAATGCGTTTTATTGTGAGTACCTACCTACCTTACATTTTTTTTTTAAATGTATAGAAAATTTCTACACTACCTGAAGGTCGTCTGGAAGAAAATGGCCGGGCATTAAGTCCGCCTATGTACAGAGTTTGTAAATAAGTAAATAATGTCGAAAGTCGTTCTAATAGCACTTTGTATTGCACAAGTATGATTTGAATAAGATGTAAATTTAAATTAGTGCGGATATAAGAATTCCTGCTACTCACAATAAATCTATTATTTATCAGAACCGCTGTCGCTTATGCTTTACTTTAACAGACATGTCATACATATTTTACACGTTCTCCCATCGCCGGAGGTTGCATAAGGTTTGGATCTGAAAATTTATACTTCATGTGATCGTTACTGGCGATTTGAACTTCCCCGTGTTAGCATTCGATTCGTGGAGATGGTAAATATTCGAGACGATTTACTGAGTTTACCAACGCCGAATACAATTTACGTCCATACATTTTTTTTTATTTATGTTTGCGTTCAAAGACTCCCTATACCTGCAATATAATAATAAAGAAATATTTCGGACATTTAATACAGCAGTGGGACGTGCTTTGCAGCGGGATGTGCTACGGAGCACACGCTCTTTTGGGACAGAAAAGGAGTCATCTGCAAGCCGTAGATGGATGGCCCGAGATACGTCAGGGTTCCAGGGATTTCCTTTCTAGGGTACACCTGGTTCCCCGACTACTGGTACCTTATACGGCGTGCGGTTTTTGGCCGGTTCGAGTCCGACATAACCAGTCAATCAGTAGGTGGTATACGGGTAGATTTCCGCACAGAAAAAAAAAGACATTTAACACACGACGTCATCTAGTTTCAACTAAGCATAGCTTGTACTATGATAACTAGACTGATTGATAGAATACTTTTATGCTTTTTTTTTTGTAAATACATACATATTATACATAAAAAACATCCAAACTACGTAACAAATATATGCAGATCATACAAACATTTGGTCCGACCCGGGAATCGGACCCGAGACCTCAAGCTCAGCAGGCGCTTACGCTACCACTACGCCACTGAGGCAGCAGCAGATATAATAACTAACGCCACTGAAACACTACTGCCTAATACCATATGACGCTATCCGATACAAAAAAAAACTATCACTCCCCTACCTATGCGAGGGTAAAAATCTGAGATATTATGATTAATCAATATAAATAAATTTACAGATCTTACATAACTCGTACATATATGGTAACTGTGTGAAACTGTGTGTGCCTTTTAGGTCCCCAAGCGGGGTCTGAAAAAGTATCTTACTAGGTCGCCATAGTGTGGGTCACCATACTACATTGTCTGCATTTGCAATGAGTATGGTGACCACAACTCTTGGATTCTAGTCATACTTTCCATCAGGCAGAGTAGAGTCACTTTGGCAGGGTCTTAATATATAGAGTGATCCCACACTCAGTAGTCTTTGCTGTAGTAACCAGACTGCTGAGAAACATATTTAAACATTACTGCACAGTTGGCCTAGTGGTTTAAGCGGTCGCCACCCAGCTCTCTACTGTGCCGAGTGTTGTGGGTTCTAATCTCCTACATGGGCAATACTTTGTGTGATCCACAAATTGTTGTTCTGAGTCTGGGTGTTCTTGTGTCCGTTTCTTTTGTTTGTAAAGTCTCCCGCGGCACAGAATTTTTTCCTAGTGCGGACGTTATCGTTTTTTTTTTAAAAAAAAAGTAAATTCTAAACACTCTTATATTAAAGGTATCGTTCTACTAAACTGTTAGTGTAGTGGTTTAAACCCTGTCAGCTCGCGACTTACTACTGCGCTGAGTGTTGTGGGTTGAATCGAAACAGAAGACATCTATTTGTGTTATCCTTAATATGTTACTTTAAGTCTGTGTGTTTTTTTGTCCATTTCATGTATATTTCATACCCATTGATGCAGGGGTGACAGTCGTCAGATCGTAGTAACTGTGTAAGGCTTACACTGTCACGATGACTGTCATGCCTTTTACGTCCCCAAGCGGGGTGTGAAAAAGCATCTCACTAGGCCACCATAGTGTGGGTCACCATACTGCATTGTCTGCAGTTGCAATGAGTATGGTGACTACAACTCTTGGATTATATTCACGCTCTCCATCAGGCAAAGTAGAGTCACTTCGGCAGGCTCTTAGTATATATAAAAAAATGTGTCTGAATTAAAAAAATAGTGACCACTCCAAGTAACGTTGGTTAGTCAACCCTCGCAAGTCGAATTTGATACAGTTTTGCAAAACGTAAAAATTGTTAGTCTGCAAATCGTGAAGGTGGAAAATCATAAAAATGGTAAGAGTGAGAAAACGCTTATTGCTGGAAAATAAATCTTCAAGTTTTTATTCTTAATGATTGGTTTTGGATGTTTTCTTTGTTATATTTCAGTAGGTGAGGCAAATAAATTAGATCGGTAGTTATTTACGCGGTGCTGGTTGTATTTCTGAGTATTTTATGGATGGCTTGAACAGTCACTTCACTGTTTTCTACTATAAATAAATAAATAAATAAATATTTCGGACACTTGGTACACAACGCCATTTTGTTTCAAACAAAGCAGAGCTTCTATTATGATAACTAGTCTGACTGATAGAGCACTTCTATACTTTTTTTTGTAAATACATACATATTATATATAGAAAACACACTTTGAAATAAATATTTTCAGATCATACAAAAATTTGGTCCAACACGGGATCGAACCCGAGAGTTGATTGGTAGTTATTTATGTGCTACTGATTATATTTCAGAGTAGTTTAAGCGGTCACCACCACTTCCTACTGTGCTGCGCGTTGTGGGTACGATCGTCATATGTGACAATTGTGTGTGTAACAAAAAAAAATATTCTGAGTCTGGATGTTTTTTGTGTTCGTTTCATAAATGCTTTGTTATAACGTCTCTGCGGTATGGAATAAATTATTGGCGCGGCAGATGACTTAAAAAAATAGTTAAAAATGGAGTTTATAATTTTTCTGTGATAGAGAAATTGTGGTTGTTCTCAAATTATATAAATGAACTTAAAATATATAAATAATTATTTTGTAATAAACGGGTTTAGTCAGTTTGTTACACTTATTTTTAAGTGCCGTATTTCACAAACTTACCACTAACTTCGACTAAGTCGAAAAGTGTTTTCACTAATGATCACTAAGGATTGGTGGATATTTTCGGCAGTTTCTATTTCTTTTAATTGCATAACCAGAGCAAATATAGATGACAAACCACAGAATAATAAATGACAACTGCTGACGATGGATGTCCGTAACTCAAAAGCCACAAGTGTGTAACTGGCCTTCGATTCGAACCCCATAACCTCCTTCACTTCATGAAAAACAATAAAAGAACTGGCTACTATATAATACTAGTTTCTATTCTATTTTTTTTTTCTATTTTAAGAAGCTGCCAAAGTCACTCTACTCTGTCTGATGGCAAGCATGAATAGAATACAAGAGTTCTGGTCACCATGCTCATCGCAAATGCAGACAATACAGTATGGTCACCCACACTATGGCGTTCTGTGAGATACTTTTTCACACCCCACTTGGGGATGTAAAGGGCATGACAGTCATCGTGGCAGTATAAGGCTTACACAGTTACCACGATAACTGCCACCCCTGCATCAATGGGCCTCCGGTCTCATACTCACTAAAAATAAGTCATGAAGCTTGAAGAAAATTACCTTTAGCGTATTTCCAAAAAGAAACAGATTGTAATTAGCGCTTTGTAATATAAAATGTGTGAAAAGTGTCCCATATGTTACCTGGACCAAAATTTATGTAATTTAACGCCGAGGTCACCACTTAATATGATAATTAAGATATTGTGAGTTCAAATACATAACTTTTAATAGGAACATGTTGGAATTGTGACGTCACTTATGGATGCTTTGTGCGAAGAGCAAAATAAACTCGTTTACTGCTTTGAAACGTAATGAGACTAAATACATATTAAGCGGGGTCATAAGGAGTTATGATTTCTATTTTAGAATTAAATAAGAAAGAAATAGCTTTTTTTCAAATATTTTTAGGGTTCGATAGAATAAGTCAAAGTCAAAATTTTTAAATTAACACTTATATGAATTAAAATGTCAATTTCTAACAAGTTTATTTGGAAAGTCTCAATTGTATCCATAGCAGGATGTTTTTATGCTATTTCACCTTTTATTAACAATTTTATTTATATTTTAATTTCAATACACAACCAACATCCTGTAACACAATAAACATAAAACTTAATTAAAAGTTATGTAAACATATTACCTAAAAAATACAACAAAAACAGTCTCGTCCATACTAAACATCGCTATCTAGGTCCAAACTTAGCAGAACTCACTCACACTCTACTGTCAGTTTTAGAATATTGATATACACACAAAGACACTTTCTTTTTGATGTAAATCATACATATTTTATATTAAAACAGTACGACATAAAAATTTCTATGCATAAAATTTCATGAATCTAAGAAAGTATCGAGCATTTGGTGAAATAGCGATAACGTCTGTATGTAACAGTAAATGAGACTGCAAGCCCACGTACGTCGTTGATGAGTTCCATCTGCGGTGAGCTTACATCGAAGGATTTTGCAACTTTAAGCGCTAGTGGCCTCTTAGATACTGATCGAGCAAGGGAAGATTGAATGTGCTATTACCACAAATTCAAAAAGTTATTTCGATTTATTTATCTATGGATATATTTTACAAATGCCAATTTTTTGGTAAATGAGAACAGAAGTTAGCTTAACGGCTGTGTATTAAGAAAACAGTGTTTATCGTGTGTGTAAATTAATCATAAGTATCTAAATTACTACTTTATATTTTGGCGCTTCTACAATCAGAATATTAATAATAACTTTACTCATTTTAAACACAGTCGTTTGATCTTAAGCTAGACAAGATAAACTATACCTAGTTGTAGAAGGATCGAGTATTAAAATGACGGCCTCTAGGTTAGCAGTTAGGATTGCTAAACTAACCAACGGATCAACTGAAAACAGCTTACCCCCGGTAATTCGACAAACGTTTTGCAGGGCAGTGTCGGGCTATCGAATTTGTCAGATTATAGAGTACTGCCTAAGACTCCCTATAGCCCGGATTTTTTTACAAAAGAGTCCCTTGTAATCCGACAAATTACATACAAATGATAAGATATTATATGTTGTTGTCTTCTGGGCTTGTGACGACATTACGTATACGTAATACACAGTCAATAGCAAACCATGAACGCATGCTAAGCTGCACCGCCATCACACGTCGTCAAATTCAAACTAAGCAATCGGAATTGAAACAATACCTACGTGTCAAGCACAAGTTGTAACCTGTTCAATCATGCACGATCTACATTAGCGAAAATTGTTTGATTGATGTCGGATTACAGGGGGGTCCGGATTAGCCAGGAGCCGGTTTACCGAGGGTCCACTGTATTACTCAATTGATAACTTTGATAAGTTCTCTAATTTGGATTGTTACTGTTTGTATATTTCATCAACAGCCTTTAACAATCTCGTCTAAATATAGCATCTTCTTAGAACGGAGGTCTTGTTTTTGTGTAGATAAGATTTGTTTTTAGCAATTTTAGAAGTTCTATAAACAAGATGTTTACATTAATGATGCTCCTATTGAAAAATAAACAATCTTAATTGCTTCGCTAACACAGCTAGACATGCTTCACGAGTTTGAAATATATTTGTTGGTCAAACTATTTGTCTTTGAATCCACTTCAATGAGAATACACAGCCATATTGTACGTACCGTTGATGAGATGAGCATATTATACGTCCTTCGTGGAAGCAGGATGAAATGTTTTTTTGGGTTTAGAAACGTTCGCGGTCTTTTGAATAATGATAACATACGCTGGTTACCTTGGTGACTTGGATTAACTTTTTTTATATATTTTTTAGTAGAAATGCATACAGAATCTCTGAGAAAAGTGTATACCTATATATTATACATTGGAATATTTTTCAGGATCAATTAAAGAAAATTATTTGGAATTTCATCCCAGGGCGACAAGTCGAGGGACGACACTTCTGCCATATACTCAAACCTTTTGTTTCAGATTTTATTCTATTTAGTTTAATACAAACTTGTTAGTCTAGTGTTTAGTAACCCTAACCGCTAACTCAGAGATGACTGTAAGAGATACAGTTTGACTGTAATTCATCTATAACATGTATGTATTTAGAAATATATAAGTATGTTTATCAGCAGTCTGGTTACCAGACTACAGGCTCTGTCTAGCTTGGAATCTGACTGCCAAGTGTGAGACGTGTGCGAGGCTGAAAGTTGGCTCTTCACTGACGCTAATTAGTGGTATTAGCTATTTATTACTTTATTTCAACCGACCTGCTAACGACACGTTAATTTCACATATTTTACTATATTTTAATACAACAGAGTATTCCACATGCACAGTTGTGTATTTGATACACATGAAAAAAACAACTAAACATGAAAATTTGATTTCAGTAATAGCTTTTACTAGAAGAATGAGAAAATTCACGATAAAGGAGATTTACATTCTCTGAATCTACGTTAGGGAGCCTAGCCTGTAAGGAAAGTAAACGTAGTCACGCAATGACAAAGAAGTGGTTAAGGCTTTGTAGGTACACAGAAACCGAGTCTGTGCCTTTAAATTTGTTTTATTTCAATTATATGCCATACTTACTCCCCAAGTCGTTTCTTCTCTTTGTGTGTAAGAAAAACAAAAGGTATTACGTAACAGATGGAATCTTATGTCTCGCATAAAGCATAAAGAATCAAAAGAAAGAAACAAATCAAAAGACAACGAAAATAAAATGAAAATACTGAGTAACGAAGTTTTTTTAAGATGACGGTGGTAGAAATCACGATGAATTCCCAAGTGTAAACCTAATCAGATCAACTGGAAACTTTTCGTTGCGTACTATGGAAGCGGTAGAAAAAATATCTTTTGATAAAAAAAAAAACAAAGTTTGAAAAATCTTCAAACGTGTATGGGTGAAAGTTGACGAGACTTGGCCCGTACTTGGTACGACTTGGCGAGACTTGGCCGGGGCTCGCGAGGTAATCAGTTAAGTAAACACTTAGTTAGGTGACGATTGTTGGAAATTTTTCAACAGCGAACTTTATTCAGTTACTTTCGCAGGTGGCTTATTTTGTTTACTTCATTTTGGGAAGTCATTCGATTATAATGTTGTTCTTGTTTCCTTATTTAGTTTAGAAATATGTTTTTGTTAAATGAAGTGTTTATTGGGAATTTTGATTTTGGAACTTCGGTTTTTAATTTGACATATGTTACATTAGTATAATATTTACAGAAACACGAACAATATAAAATGTATTAGAAAACACACGCCAAGTTGTAATTAGTCTAGTCCTCATTGAAGCCTTAGTGATTATATACCAGGACGTGTATCAAGAAAGAGCCGTTTCTTGGTATTCGCAGTAGTTTAAATAATTTTAGATAAAGAGAAACGCTAGTTACACGTTTCTTCTATCAAAAAGGTTCTTTACACTTTTTCACATACATATTGGAACCCTAAATAGATAGAAAGAAATCTATAAAAATGAGAAAATTACGTTTGAGCAGTACCATGGATCAAATTTAAGCAATTTTAATGCCTTACACAATCTCTTTTCTGTATTCTCTGTTTCAATTAGAAAATATAAGAAATTTGTTTTGCATAGAGCAACGGAACGAAGATTGCACGATTGGTTTAGTGGTTTAAGCGGTCGCCACGCCGCTCTCTACTGCACTGAGTGTTGTGGGTTCAAACCCCACATGGAACAACACTTTGTGTGATCCACAAATTGTTGTTCTGAGTCTGGGTGTTTTTTGTGTCCGTTTCTTGTATGATTGTGAAGTCCCTCGCGACACTGGATTCATTCTTAGTGTGGACGTTCATCTAAACATAAAAAAAAATAACTTGAAAAAGTTTAAAAATGTATTTTTTTAAACCATTGAATATACTGGCATAGTTGTCAACGTGGTCACTCGAAAATAAAAAAAAAAAAACTATAGACAAACTCTGACATAATTTCACACAGCAAACCTTTTTGCGCGTAAACGTACACACGTTGACAAACTGCTTACTTGGCTCAAAAACACCTTGGCCCTATAATAACCGGGATATAAAGTGCGTATAAACAGTTTACTGGAACGAAGACGATGGCCAAATTGTTGAGGCGGATATCTACTTGATGAGTTGCGATATAACACTATCAAAGTGAAGCTTTAAAGTGGAGTTCCTGAGCGATGAATAATGAAATTTCGGGCTGACAGTCATTTTTGTGGTTTCTTAGTGGCGATCTTAGTTATGTATGTTAGCTTATCAATGTTAGCAATCACTGTAATTATCATATTTTTTCCAATATTGTTTTAGGTGAGATGTAAAGTGTAAATTTGTAAAAAATTTTTGTTGCTTCCCAGACGGCAATACTACTTGGGAATATAACTGCTTACAAATGGGGTTTAAGAAAGAAGATAAATGGGAATAATGGATGGGGTAAGAAAACTATTGTTTCGGGGTAAAATGGATAGGGTTAGAGAACCAGTGTATCATATATCTACTGTCTCGGGGTAAAATGAATAGGGTTAGAGAACCAGTGTAACGTATATCTACTGTCTCAGGGTAAAATGGACAGGGTAAGAGAACTAATGTATCGTATTTCTACTGTCTCGGTGCAAAATGGATAGGGTAAGAGAACTAGTGTAACGTATATCTACTGTCTCGGGGTAAAATGGATAGGATAACAGAACTAGTGTATCGTATATCTACTGTCTCGGGTTAAAATGGATAGGGTACGAGAACTAGTGTAACGTATATCTACTGTCTCGGGGTAAAACGGACAGGATAAGAGAGCTATTGTGACGTATATCTACTGTTTTGGGGTAAAATAGATAGGGTAAGAAACCTAGTGTAACGTATATCTACTGTCTCGGGGTAAAATGGATAGGGTAAGAAACCTAGTGTAACGTATATCTACTGTCTCGGGGTAAAATGGATAGGGTAAGAGAACTAGTGTATCATATATCTACTGTCTCGGGGTAAAATAGATAGGGTAAGAAAACTAGTGTAATGTATATCTAATGTCTTGGAAAAAAATTAGGGGTAAGAAAACTCCAGAGAATGGATGTGGTATATCTACTATCGTGAATGAGAATTGTTCTGAGTCTGGATGTTCTTTGTGTCCGTTTCTTGTATGTTTGTAAAATCTCCCGCAACACAGGATTTATTCCAAGTGTGGGCGTTATCTTTAAAAAAAAAAAGGAAAAAAAGAATTTCGTGCCTCGGAGAACACGTTGATCTGCTGGCCCCGTTTGTCAAGACCATCTATGGCAACCGTTATTTTAAAATCAGTGTCCTCAACTTTACTGACAACTAGTACAGCCTTCGAATTCAGCTGACCCCTAGGGTTGCGGAGGTCCGATGCCAATCACTCTGTGGAAAAACTGATGTTAAGGTACAACTATTTCAGCTGGTAGCCGACCTCAAATAATCTTGAAAATAATTAAGGCTAGGAAGAGTATTTGTAGATTACAGGTAAAAAAAATAATTTAATGGTTCTGTTATTAAGATTAATTAAAGGCCTATTTATAAAAGAGTTTCTTCTTTCGTTATTTTTTCTTAGAAAATATTATTATTTGGTATAATTTTGACATCAAAGTTCCCTGTTGGTAATTAATTCTAATAATACTAAGGGTCTACTAAGCAGGTTTTTAGTAAAGACGCAAATTTTCAGGCACTAGTTCTGCGAAGGTCTACCTTTTATAATTAACTGTAGAATAAATTAAACTGCTTCGTTGGTCGGTTAGCTTATGCGACTGCTGATTTTTTTTTTTGTTTTTTTTTTTTCTTTATTGAGAGCCTGCCAAAGTGACACTACTCTGCCTGATGGAAAGCATGAATAGAATTCAAGAGTTGTTGTCACCATACTCATTGCAAATGCAGACAACGCAGTATGGTGACCCATACCTACTATGGCAGCCTACTGAGATGCATTTTCACACTCCGCTTGGGGACGTAAAAGGCATGATAGTCATTGTGACAGTGTAAGGCTTACCACGATAACTGTCACCCCTGCATCAACGGGCCTCCGGTCTCACACTCACCAACGAAACACGACAACACAGATGCTGGCGCTTTAGATTGATCTTCTGTGGGAGGGTAGTACTGCCCCGGTCGAGCCGGCCCGTTCATGCTGAAATCAGCGTGGCTCTACTTCCTAGCGATTAAAATGTCTCGGGTTCGATTTCTGAGTTAGTTCAAAGAATGTTATTGAGTTTTCCTGGTCCCAGAAATGCTTAACAGCTCGGAGTTTGGAAGTTGGAGTCTTAAGTCCCATGCCTTGGAAAGTACAAAAAGGTATAGATTCTGCGCCTAATCTCTCCACAGTCGTGTCGGATTACCGTCCCATCCCAGAGTCAGAGAACAAAGAGTGCACTTGTGTTTAAGCACATACTTGTGCATTTTATTATCTAATGTAGAGTTGGTTGGTCTCTGTTGGGATTGGCCGCTGTAGCCGATATCCGCTTAAAGGCATCATAAAATTTTGTTTTTGACGACAACTTTTATCATAAACTGTAGTAGGAGGATATTAGTGAACCAACGAGTGATGCAGAAAAATGTAAGAAAAAAATCATTGTGTCCAAATAAATTTAAGAAAAGTGTAAGAAGATGATGATTTCAATGTTTGTAAAACCATCAGTTTTACACTCGATGTATGGAAATATAAATATTAGTAAAATTTGCTGTTTCTAGAAATCATCATAAACACCTTTATTTGTTAGTATTGATAACAGTGCTATCATTACTCTGATTGGTGTTTTTGTAGATAGTAATTGAATTTAAGTAAGCAAGTAAATCGCTTCTGCTTACAGCTTAAACGATAACTGTCTACTTTGTGATTACTGCGTCACTATTTCTAAAGACAGTGACAATAATTATCATTGTCCAAATATTATTGTGTTAAAATGGAATGTTAAATTTAAATAAGAAAAGAATTTGTTCGCAGTTTCACTGAGGTAGAAATAACGTAGTCACTAACGTGGCTCATAATGAAAATAGGCCTCTTAAAAATTTTCGTTATTTAACTTGAAGATGACATTAAATTAATTGTCATTAATCATTGATAACCGGTTATGAAGTTATCAAGGAAATCAAATACGTAGCGATACCATGAATGCTGGCACAAAAATCGCTTACGGTTATAACTTGACCAGTGTGTGCGGCTGCCATGTCATCTAGCGGTTGTGTTTTAACGTCACGCTCGCGCGTTGCATTCACGAGACCTCTGACGTGATCCGTCACCAATGTTGGCGTGACATAATTCATTGTTGGTGTGTTATTAAGGAGCTTTATTTTTGTTAAGTTGATAATAAAAATTATGGAGTGAATATTCGTGACCTTATTTTTTATGATAGCTTAGACATAAATTGAAACCGTCTGGCAATTCAAAGGTATGCAAAATACATCGATTCATGAATATATGTTTATTTTTCTATTCTAAAATAAATATTCTGCTCATGATTCAGGAGGTTAGAACTATGACAGAGTCAAGTTTTGGCATTTAAATTGTGTACTACTCTTGAAGCTAGAAGTGCGCACGTTCATGCCTTGCGGTGTTCCACAGGGATCTGTTCTTAGAAAAATCTTGCAGAACCCCTGTTCTGACAATATGACTGAGTGTAATTTGTTACGTCGATGACACATTGATCACAGCTTGGGGGGCAAATTTTCAAGAGGTGGTGTCCGTTTCGTCCAAGATCCCCCAGATGCTAAAGACGAAAGTCTTCAACCAGTGTGTGTGCCAGTGATGACATATGGAACTGAGATGTGGTCTATTACTGCAAATTGAAGTGGCAATGAGCAGGTCACATCGCTCGTAGAATCGACAACCGTTGGGGAAGAAAGGTTCTTGAGTGGCGACCGCGTACCGAAAGACGAAGCGTGGGTAGGCCCCCCACTAGATGGATCGACGACATAGTCCGAGTCACGGGGAGCCGATGGATGCAGTTGGCATCCAGTCGTACGGCATGGCGTTCTAGGGGGCCTATGGCCTATATTCAGCAGTCGATATCTTCCGGCTGCTGATGATAATGATGGCGTTCTCGGCAGCCAGGGATTTTTTTTTGGTGGTTGGGTGCATAGGAGCACTGAGCCTACGGAAATACTACGTTCTGAGTTTATTGAATAGCTTTACAAATGAAGTGGGAAATTCAGTTTTATGCTGTAATTCATCACCATTATCGTCATCATCTATAGCTTTTACTGGTCTACTGCTGGATAAACGTATCTTATTAAGTGGAGATTTTAGTACAATGTAAATACTGTTACTATCGTTTATTAATTTAAAATAAAAGGCTTTTAAGAAATAAAAAGGTATTTGAGATAAGAAAAACCAAAATATTCCTATATTTGTGAAGTAAAGAAATAATACTTTTATAACTGCTTATAAATTTCATTTACAAAAAAATATTTATACTTGTTAAGTTACGAGTAGTAGCCAAAGTTAGTCGCTTACCAACAAATTAATTAAAAATCACGTTCAAGAGCATCGTACTTTCCTTTCTTTCTTTTTATTTCTTTAGCTTTAATATTTTTACTACAATACACATTTACTTACTAAACAGGCCACTCGACCAATTACGAAACCCTTACCGCTAGCCAAGCTTTACCGTTCTCCATAACAAGGCGGAAACTTAACAAAAAGAAAATCATAATCCCTATTTTCAAGACACAATGACTATCGTAACCCGGGCTTAATACGTCCCGGACGTGAGGAGCAAGGAATATCAAGGAATATGAGCCAGGGAATACGAGGCGAGGCAACGAGGCAGAGAAACGAGGCAAGAAATATGCAGGTCGCATTATTCATCCAAAAGTTCGCGCGTCATATGCCTCTGACGCGTTGTGACAATTTTAAAGTAATTTTAATGTTGAACTACATTTTGTTTTGTGTTTTTGGATTAATGTCAGTGTGTTCTCGCTTTAATCAAGATATTTTCCGAGGATTTATTATTTTATATCATTATCTTTCAATAGTCCACTGCTGGACATAGGAAGCTCTTTAGAGAAGTTTTAGTTATTATACAACACCAGTCAGACGAGTTGGTATTGGTTTCAAATTTTCTTTCTCTTTGCAGCGCTTGCCCTAAATAGTTTGGTCCTTTGGTTTCCCTTGCACGCTACTTACGACTCCCATAGGATGAATAAGAGTGGTGATACACTGTACTCTTAACCCTTCACTATACGAATTATTCTTATATAATTGACTTTCAATGAAAACTGAGAAGTTAAGAATACAGGACTAAGAAAATAGTTTAATTTACGTAATGTTAATTATAGAATAATATAGGAAGAAATCCATAGTGAGTGGGTGTGTGATACCAAGCGTGGTATCGTTGGACTGGGTATGTGACACTAGTACGGATTTAAATAAAACCACTGTGCACTGGTTTAATTGACTGTCACCTTGTACTAAACTCCAGTTTTATTCTCGTCATACATGTTGTAGGCCTTATAAACTAACGCGTGTAACACAACGATAGCGCGATCTAAGTTTGTAACAGCTCCCTCTAGGGAACGTAACGGTAACTAATATTTCGGTTTCGACTTTGATCGCACTATGCTGTTATTGGTCTCGAACAGTGGGAAAAAATGAGAGAAGATTTAGCTATGAAACTGACAAGATTGAAATTACAAGTAATTATAAATTTATAAATGTGTTTAATAAGCAGAGGCGTATGTTCAATAGTGGACCATTGAAGGCAGTTGAAGTGATGTGAAGTGGTGTAGTGTCAATTGAAATGAGTTGTAGTAAGTTACGAATACGGATAGTTAGGGTGCAGTAGTCAACGGCAATAAATCACCGTACCATAATGTTTTTACAATCTTGTAAGAGGTTGAAATAACAATAAGAACATCATCATCATCGTCAACAGCCCTTAGCAGTCCACTGCTGGACATAGGTTTCTACTTAGCAAGGAGGTTTGGGCCTACTATATAATATTGTAAGTTAATAGTTAAAGGCAAGTCAAGTTTTCTTTTTTCGTGTAATATATTTTAGTATACATAGATATTATACAGTATGCGATCTTTGTGGTGATTAAGATTTGATATAATTGTATATATATATCTAAAGTAAGGACAACAAATCATCAACTGAGTGAATTAATAAGTCTGTTTAAAACTTATTCGTTTTTTGTTACACATGAAAGTAGATTGACTCCAGCCAGTCTCACCGGACAACAACTAACTACACAAGAGATATTTTTTTTATAAGACAAAAGAAAACGCCCGCATTAGAAATAAATCCTGTGTCGCGGGGGACTTTACAAATATACAAGAAACGGACACGAAGAACACCCAGACTCAGAACAACAATTTGTGGATCACACAAAGTGTTGTCCCATGTAGAATTTGAACCCACAACATTAAGCGAAGTGTAGGCCCATTGTACAGGCATATTATAGTACAAAAGTATGTGCGTAAACACTGGTGCACTCTGTGTTCTCTCACTCTGACAATCTGATGGTATAGTTATCCGACACAACCGGAACGAAATCAGGCACAGGACCGACAGCTTCACTTGCTCTCCGAAACACGAGAGTTAAAAACCAAACTGCCAAACTCTGGACTAAAAAATTCAATAACATTTTTTGACTCAACCCGAGAATCGAACTGACGATCGGCAATCGTATACGCTACATCGATGAGGTAATAACAAGGCTATACATAAAAGTAATACCTACAGCACAGTAGAAACATAGAAATATAAATTGATGTAAAACTGTAAGGTTAATATTCTTTCAAAAGAATGCCTCTCTTTAATATAACGCGTAGTGAATGGAAGGGGATGATATTAGTGACAGTTATGGTGATGCTATTGCTATAATGTCATGGATACGAAACTGCGAAAGAAATATAATAATAACTGTGCTTTGAAATTGTCTCCAAGATATTGCGATGTATAAAACAGAATGTCTTAGGGATGTTAGAATATTCACAAGTATGATCGATTTAGTTATAGCTATATAAATATATTATAATAACAATTCTAAACATACTGAAGCAAATTGAACTGAAATGCATAAGCTTACACATATAATGTAACCATTGTTTCAGTCGAATCAGCATCGTATGAGTACTTAAAGCATGTTTTGGGTAGTTCTTAGTCTGCGCTTGGCCATTTCAAAAAACTGACGAAGCAACGACACAAGATTGAAACGCAAAGCAGACAAGCAGACAAAACCCAAAAGGTCTTTAGTTTCTAGTTGTCGTTAGATATCATCATGATGTCCACAGATATTTCATGCTATTGAAAAATATGTATGTACATCTGGTTTGCTACTGTAATTAATGTATTCCAACAGATATATATTTACCAAATAGTTTTAGCGTTAAAATGTAATATCAACCACGATTTAATTACGGCCATTGAAGCAATGTTCACGTACGAAATTCTACAATTAATCAATATATCTTTATTAAAATATTCGCGCCATGTACCCGCGGTGAATACAGCTTCCATAATAAATTGGGGCTCGACAAACAAGGCTTCGAACGTTTGTACAGTCTCAACATAAATTAACCTGTTCTACATCCCCGCCCGATTCTGACACCCCCTCGCTTGACAACTTAGCTAATTATTTTAGTTCGGGGTTAAGGCGTATGCAGGTAATATTGGCAACGGTCTTTGTTGCGGCACCGAAGTTGTCGTCAAGTTGATTTCTGCTCGAACCGCTAATTTATACTATTGAAACCAGTTAATCCAAAATCTTATCTTAAGATGTCACATATTATAGACAGTAAAACGCTCCAGATTTCTCACTGAATGGAAGCCACTTGATCGAGAAGTTACCTGCACCTTACAAAAGACGTTAACGGTACAACTTTGTTCGATGATGATTTTGCTGGTTAATGAGAATAACAGGGTTTCTAAGGTAGGAATTAGGATAGGTAATGTACTATTCTGAGGACCAGCTTCATGAGGAGTACCGAGAGGCGCGGAAAACTCTGAAGCTGGCCATTAGCCGCGCCAAAGAAGTGAAGAGGAAGGAGATGCTGGAGGGTCTCGATCGTGACCCCTGGGGTCGCCCTTATCGTGCGGTGCGACAAAAGCTCCGCACGTCGGGCCCCCCCCTTACAGAGACACTCCAGCCCAGCTTCCTGCGGGAAGTGGTCGAGGGTCTTTTCCCGCAGCGGGCGGAGCACACACCCCCGTCGATGGCCTTCATGGTCGAAGACGACGGGGGACGGAACGAGGATAATGTTCCGCCCGTCAGGGAATCGGAGATAGGGGCGGTCGCTCTACGGATTCGCTCTAAAAACACCGCCCCTGGGCCAGATGGGATACCTGCCCGAGTGCTGGCGCGAACCCTCGACCACATGTCGGATCGCCTCGGGGAAGTCCTAAACGCCAGCTTGGCGTCCGGGCGCTTTCCTGAGGGTTGGAAGAGCGGGAAGCTGGTCCTACTACGGAAGCCGGGACGGCCGGCCGATTCGGTCGCGGCCTATCGGCCCATCGTGTTGCTGGACGAGGCGGGTAAATTGTTTGAGAGGATACTCTCTGCCCGCATCGTCCGGCACCTCTGCGAGGTGGGCCCCGATCTGTCGGACGCCCAATACGGGTTTCGAGCCGGGCGTTCGACAGTCGATGCTGTGTTGCGCCTGAGGGCCGTGACTGAAGAGGCGGTGAGCTGTGGCGGCGTGGTGTTGGCGGTGTCGTTGGACATCGCCAACGCATTTAATAGTCTGCCATTTAGCTGCATCAGGGAAGCACTCCACTACCACGGGGTGCCAGAGTACCTGAGGCGGCTTGTGGCAGACTATCTTGAGGAGCGTACCGTCATGTACGAGGACCGAGACGGCATTCTGAGGCGGCGGCCCATGTCGTGCGGTGTTCCACAGGGGTCTGTCCTCGGACCACTCCTGTGGAATATGGGATACGACTGGGCCCTTCGAGATCGTCTTCCCGCCGGGCTGGGCGTAATTTGTTACGCCGATAACACATTGGTCACGGCCCGGGGGGCGAACTTTCAAGAGGCGGCGCGCCTGGCCACCGTGGGAGTCTCTTTGGTTGTCGGGCGCATTGAGGCGCTGGGTTTACGAGTGGCCCTAGATAAGACGGAGGCCCTTTTGTTCCATGGGCCTCGTCGTGGTCCACCACCCGGCGCCTCTATCGTAGTCAATTCGGTCCTCGTACCGGTTCAGGCCCAGATGAAATATCTGGGCCTGATCCTCGACGGCAGGTGGCTCTTCGACGAGCACTTCCGACAGCTTTCTCCAAAGCTGGTCGGCGCTGCTTCTGACCTTGGGCGACTTTTGCCGAATTTGGGTGGAGCCAGCGTCGCGACGAGACGGCTATACACGGGGGTTGTCCGGTCAATGGCGCTGTATGGTGCACCGGTGTGGGCGGCGGCTCTGACCGCCCAGAATAGGGCTCGCCTCTGGCGCCCTCAGAGGATATTGGCGGTTAGAGCCATACGCGGTTACCGCACCGTATCGACGGAGGCGGCGTGTGCCTTGGCCGGTACTGCCCCGTGGGATTTGGAGGCGGAAGTGCTCGCCGAAGTTTATCGGCGGACGGCTGACTTCCGGGCGGGTAGCGGCATACGGCCCCCGCCCGAAGAGGTACGCGAGTGGCGTGAGGCCGCTCGTCGAGCCATTATGGCTCGTTGGTCGTCCCGGTTGGAGACTCCACGTGCTGGCGTTGCACTCGTGGAGGCTCTCCAGCCGATCATCGCCGAGTGGGCGGGGCGGCAGCACGGGACCCTTTCCTTCCGACTGACGCAGGTCCTTTCCGGGCACGGTTGCTTCGGGAAGTATCTGCACTCGGTCGCCAGGAGGGAATTGAGTCCCGCCTGTCACCACTGCGACTGCAGTGAGGACTCGGCTCAGCACACGCTAGCGGTTTGTTCCGCCTGGGCGGCGCAGCGTGGGGTCCTCACTGCAGTTATTGGAGGAGATCTCTCGCTACCAGCCGTAATACGCTCCATGGTCGGTAGCGACAGTTGTTTTACCGCGGTCGCAACCTTCTGCGAAGACGTAATTTCGCGGAAGGAGGCGGCGGAGAAGGTCCGGGAGGACAATATCCACTCGGACCCAATTCGCCGCCGGCGAGCCGGGCGGCGGAGGCGCGCATACCAGCGCCTCATGCCGCCTTGAGTGTGGCCGCGGGTGGACGGGACGGGTTTTCCCCTCCATCCGCTATAGTGGCCAGCCGCGAGGAGGTGACGTCCACGTGTGCCGTACGTCGCCTAAAAGGAGAGTTTATCCGCAGATGGTGCCCGCATGAGCGGGCAGGCGCTAGGAGGGATCTGGATGTCGTAATAACAGCTGTTCCCGGATCCTTCCTATGTCAGGCGCAGAGTGGCACACCGTGTGGTTTTAGTCGGTCCGATTCCGACACACCACCCCGCCGTAAACCCCGGTGGGGTGACGGCCCGTGGGGGTTTCCACAGGTTAAAAAAAAAAAAAAAAAAAAAAAAGGTAATGTACTATTCTCGAAGATTTTTAATGTGAATTGCAGATTGAATAACTGTTCGTGGTTGTTTTACGGTCCAATTAAACATAATTTTATAATAAAAAACTAAATTAATGTTGACATCAGTAGATGTTACTAAATATATATTGTTTTGATGACGAATAGAATGAAATATATACTCGTATGAGTATAATTAAAAAATAAATTACTGAACACACAATATTGTGTGTTCAGTAATTTTACGGAAAGTGAGTCGTGTAGTGGGGCGCGTGCCTCTGCAGCCTTGCCATTAAACTTCAGTCGGACGGTTGCCAGTATAGTATATGTGATTGGCGCGATCGATCACTAATTTCTTTCTTCTCGCGTTGATTGGTGAAGCGCTTCAGAATAACGGTAGTAATTAACACACGATGCCGCGTAAAATGATATTTTACGCTACATTGTGTCTTTATTACTGAGTTGATATGTTTTTTAACATAATGAAATTGCATTGAAAATGTTATATTTTACCATTTTCAATGTGATTTCATGCAATGAAAATTATAAAAAAATATGAAAATTAGGAGTACAGTAGATTTACAAGATACATTAAATGTGACTGCATTTTATATTCTTGTAAAATCTGTAAGTGCTGAGCCTACATCTATAAAACTCACAAGAAAACAATTAGATTCCTAAAAAATCCATAGATAATAGAGCATAGCATTAGCGTTTTTCCCTATAATATGTTATTGATCATAAGGTAACGATAAAGTTCTGAAACAACACTTCAACTTTCCCATTTGTCCTGTTTCTTCTTGTCCTTGAGAGTGTTCTTAGCGATAAGGAAGTCTTTTGTTTATTCAACTATATAGGTAGATCAAAATTATAGACTTACGTTATCGAAAAAATAATAGGGATAATCAATAGTTAACATGTTATAATCGGCTGCAATATTCCACAGGAGGGGTCTACATTAAAAGCTAGACAAGAAACTTGAAACGGATGGTTTCGAGTTTCTTGTCTAGATTTTAATAAGGAGAGGTCTATGCCGAGCAGCGTACTATTAAAAACTGATGATGTGATGTGATGTGAGGCAAGAATAAGACGGTTCGACGCGACCAATTCAGTGGTCATATATGTAAAACAGTCATATGTGCAAAAGAATCTAAAACTGTTAGAGAATTGATAAAGTGATTACATTAATATATTTTTCCTCAGATTAGTTTTCTTTTTTTTATAATAACCTACCAAAGTGACTCTTACTCTGCCTAATTGAAAGCATGAATAGAATCCAAGAGCGGTGGTCGCCGTACTCACTGCGAATGAAGACAGTGCAGCATGGCGACCCATGCTATGTTGGCCTAGTGAGATGCTTTTTCACGCCCACTTAAAGGACCCGGGATCGTAGTGGGAGGGAAATACGTGCGCCGGCAATTAATTCCAGGCTTTAACTGATTTGCACAGGAAGGGAGAGCCGAACTGTTTAGTTCGGGAGCGTATGTCTACCATTCTGAAACGGTGACTGCCAAGGCCAGCACGAGTTGTCCTGTAGAGGAACGGAGAGGGTGGGATCAGTTGGAAGAGTTGATCAGAACATTCTCCAAGATAAGTTATTGTTACCTAAGATTTTTCTTTTATGTAAACTATTGAACAGATTCTATATTACATTAGAATTATTAAATCAGGCTGGATTATCGTAAAATTTATGTTTAAAGATTGATGTTTCAAGTTATGTCAAAATGTCTAAAGTTATAATTAATTTAATAAATACTCCAATAAATTTTCCAGCTTGTGTGCGCTTACCTTAACTTGACTACTATTTATAGTGAATATTGGTACCTCAAAGTTAGTTTCTTGATTAGCTTTCAAATAGTTGAAAGGATAAGGATACATCAGCGTGGTTTTAGTATAATATACTCCAAACTAATTAATTTTGTACGCTGGCACTAACAAAGTGTGAGTGTACTTTAAAAAAAAACAATACTTAAGGGTCAAAGAAATCCGTTACAAAGTTGAATAAAAATATTACCATAACAAAAACTCACATAAGTGGAAAGACTGGCTGAAAACAAAATAAGTAAAAAAAAACAAAAGAAAATCACACAAATGAAGTTGGGAAACTGAACAAAAAATACATGAAAAAAGATGTCTAAACAGTCTAAATATTAACGACAAAAAAAATATATTGACAGCCAGAAAGTAAATAACTGTTACATTGTAATATTAACACTGTTCATATACGTCTATATATCGGTATATTCTGTCACAAAGAAGTCGACGAAGATAGTAAAAGTGACATTTTCACTTTTTTTGGCGATTGTAATAACTATTGTAGTTTACTAAAGACAAATGTACATTTTAATCTAAAAGTGATCGATACAAAATCATTACTGACTCGTAAAAACGTACTGATTAGCCCTATAAATAACAGTTCAACTACTAAGTCACTGTTCCATTACCTTGCCCGTAAACCAAAGTCCCTTTTTTATACATATACTTAAATATAAATTGCTTTTGTGACTTCAATTGAAAATCCAATATTCCGCTTGAACAATGAAGATTTCTCAACGACAGCGTAATTGGAACTAGACGTCTCCAAAACATAATTTACATAATATTATAGTATTAGGCTATGTAATATCGCTTACATCTTAACAATCTCAGTACATTATGGAGGAGTAATAAAATATAATATAATAACATTTATTTAATAAGATCTTAAACAATTCTGAGAAATTTTTTTTATAGCATGTTTGAATAAATAACTTTAAAAAAAATAGTCACATTGAATATAGTAAAAGTAAAATACAATCTAATATTCAACAGTAAACTGAAAAGCTCTATATTGACTTGACCGACGAAGTCACTATACAGGAGATTGAATATAATAATACTGTCTACCTACCCAATTAACGCATAGAAGAACTCGAATGATGTTTGTCGTCATAGGAAACAAATGATGAATGAATTTCAATACCCGATAGAACTAAAAATATATGCTACACGTATAATAATATATTTAGTAACATTATGTTATATTTGTTAGAATGGAGATTCTGCAAATTCTTTTTCGTAGAATCGTAGATAATTGAGCGACCAATTCTCAACAAAATCATGTTTAGATATTTTACTGCAAACCGGCTACGATTAAATTTAACTACTTTAAGACATTGAATATAAATTACTTTTAACTTTTTTTCTGTTTTAAGAGCCTCCCAAAGTGACTCTACTCTGCCTAATGGAAAGTATGAATAAAATCCAAGAGTTGTGATCACCATTCTCATTGTGAATGCAGATAATAAAGTATGATGACCCTCACTCTGGTGGCCTAGTCAGATGATTCTTCACTTGAAATTAAATATAAACTTCCGAAAGAGATATCAAACTATTCGGTATAGTTATGCACTACTACGGGAATTAGAATTACCTCGAGTTTATACTAAAATGTTACATATTTAGTAGATAACCAGGCGAAATTAGCAGCACAAAATGAATCCTCAATGCTTTCAGGCATAAAAATCACCATTAACAAAAACTTGGTCAATAATGTAAAACTATAACAGATTACGTAAAGTTCAACGTAAAAGTTGGAAAATAAAGGATTTTAGTCCAAGTTAAAATATCTCATATCCATTTCCATTTTTTACAGGAGAAACTTTCAAAAAATTTTCACAATGTTTTTTGATGCGTACAAAATGGTGCAAAAATACGAACAAGCAGTTTGAGTTCGGGTAAAATAGAAAAGCTAAATTGTTAGCAAAGTTGAATAAAATCAATTTTTGCAGGCTGAAATAGCCGTAAAAAGTTCAATCCTCGACAATCTCCACTGATCTGGAATTAGTTGTATGGATTATTCTAAGTGTTCGAATAGAGAAAGGTGGCAGAGAGTATAGATAGTCTGGGATTGGTAATAATATTTTGCATTATTTATTTGAATTTAAGATGAGGCGAACTTGATTTTGCGATGATGAATTATTTAATGTACTTTTATCGGTTTGTTATATATTTTTACAATTATTTATACATAATGCAGATGCACAATATTGTTAATAAGGATGGTCGTTGAACATAATTTAGTTTAGTTAACATAGGTTAAGACGTTGCAAAACTAAGCAGCAGTTGCCAGGTCGATCTATGATAGGTAATCATTCTGAACATATTGAGATTTCTCTGAGGCTCGGAGTGCACGTTAAGCTTTCTGTGCCGACTGTTATACATCTTTGACAATTGTAACCGGTAGTTGGAACTCTAAAATGTCTGGTAACAGTCTTTTTACTGAATTTCGGTATCGCCTAAGTACTTGGGTTGAAGAGGTCTGATGCCAATAGCTCTATATAAAAAATTATGTGATATTCACAAATTATGACAAGCCATTTTTAATTTTGTTTATTCTGCTCTATCGAAATATAAAAAAATCCACAGAATATTTAAAAATGAAAAGTTTAATGACTCAAAATGATAGAATTCGTCTCAGACACTGATAACAGAAAAATACAAATCTACACATTCTAAAGAACATAAAATAAAAAATAGTCAAAGTCCATCCTAAACCTGTTAACGAAATTTAGCACCCGCTGAACAGCTCTATTTCAACTATACGCAGCATTATTTAAATATATTTCGACAGCGCACGGGAAGCTGCCAAATTCTTCAGAGGCAAATTTTATTGACTTATCTAATGGATATTCTGTACTCAACGTACGGTTTCATAATAAATTTCATTCTTCAAAAAGGTAAAGTTAAATTTGACAATACGCTACATAAATTATTTAAGTGAGTAATTAAAGTAAAACTATGATATATATGTAGCATCATTATAGTTTTGCTTTGATTGCTGGATATAAAAATATTAGCAGATTGGTCGGGGGTTCCCAGGTACAACAATTTTTTTTTGTATTTCACAACAACTGTCCTTTCTTTTATTAATATTTAGTTTGGTAATTATTATTTTGTATAACCTTCACTATAAGAAAAGACTACCTGTAAGGGAAACCATATAGCAAATTTTAGTTTCATAAATTACTTGGGTACAAATTTACGAGGTGTTACGAAATCCTGTTAAACAGAAAAATATTTCTTGAACATTTAGACTTTCATACACTATGCTGATAAATGAGTAACTACGTATGTCAAAGTAGGGCTATTCGTTACCAAAAGGAGTATTTCTCAGCAATATTTTAAAAAGGTAAAAGGTAATGTACCGCAGAGAAAGTAATTTTATCAATTTTTCTTTTACAGCCTACACAGGTCTAAGAATGCCGCCTTGGGGCACACCTCCCCAAGTATAAATTATGAACGGTGCGGATCGATCGTTTACATTATTCAATGCAAGCTTGTTCTGTGATACTCTAGGGGCTTGGGAGTAGAGGCTGACGTGTGAATTGTGGTTTAAGCCTTGTGGTGTTTTTGCACGGGTTACTTTGAATTTTAGAGAAACATTTCAGTCGAATATATCGAATGCTGAAAGATATGTAAATATTTCTACATTGTTTATTGATTTCTTCTACTACAGTCAAGAAAGAATGACGCCGAAGTATATTGTATGTATTTTATTAACTGGTATATTTCAGAATCAAATTTGAGGAGTTCAATGAAGCTCTTAACAACATCTGCTATTCCTATTCCCAATGTCCGTGCATGTCCGCGAATCTAATATACATTTGCGGTCAATCGTACTAGAAAATCTCACTCAAGTATTCTAATAATAAATTATTCATAATTAAAGCTATTTTCAAAGAAGCAAAGAGGTAAATTAAGATTTAACATCATTAGAAAATTATAACAAAAACTCTTGAAAGTGATTACACGCTTAAAATGAAATCAATTTGTTCTATTATCTAAAATCAGCCAAGAAAATAAAATAAGGCTTTTATTACTAAATGCTAATAAGTAATAAAAATCTTATAATGAATAATGATGTTTTTGGTATTAATTACTCGAAATCTTGTTAAATTTTCACGAAGAAAGGGCCGTAACTTTAAATAATAAGGTGACCGAATTTAAATAATTAAGTAAAGTCTGAGTCGAGTGGCTTGAACAACGGTAACACAGGGTTAACGAAGCAGTAAGTACAAAAATATACTTTAGAAGAAAGGTAGGCGGCACGTGCCTTAAACTTAAAAAGTAAATTAAGAATCACGATGCTAGAAGACTAACTAAGGAGGCTACATATTACATGCATGATTATTCAAACGAATTGATTATAATACATATTGAAATTGATGTGGTGTCGTGTATTGGAAAATTACCAACTAAGTCTATACCAACTAAGTAGAGCCGATTACAAGTTAACTTTTGACATTCTTAATTTTTAGAAAAATAAATCCCTTAAAACGAAAAATTTTGATAAAGTAACCTAATAATTTAACTTCGCACACATCTTTGGAATTTTCCAAATTTACAGACATAAATTACGGAATGGAGAAAAATACATTTTTTTATGTGTTTACAAACATGTAAAATATTAATAAAAAAAAATACTTCTATCAAAAATACACCATAGATAAACATTATCCTGTAAAAGTTGCATCAAATCATAACATGTACTTTACTTACATGTATTTTATAGTCCATGACTGTGGCAGAGACCATGAATGTCAATTATAGATTAAAAAATATGGTGGAACTAATTCCAAAGACGAAGTGGTTGTAATTGACCAAAAGGCTCGGTAGTATCACA
Organism: Hypercompe scribonia; assembly: GCA_949316085.1. Classification (NCBI taxonomy): domain Eukaryota; kingdom Metazoa; phylum Arthropoda; class Insecta; order Lepidoptera; family Erebidae; genus Hypercompe; species Hypercompe scribonia. The sequence goes on along the minus strand of OX438972.1, from coordinate 2,174,796 downwards.
ACCCGTACGCTACCAGTGTGTGTGACCACGAATAATATTACCGTAGTTATATGTATTGGTAATTGTCATATTAGTCTTTTACACAAACTGTACAGTCAAATATTTTATATACTCACGACACGGCACTCTCGAGTCTTGAGCAGGCATTTACTCTAAGTACTTTTACAGAATTTGAGAAATGATGGAATGGGGTCATACAGTACCTTTTACATATGGATACTTATACTTTATTACAATAAAGTGGAGAAAAAGTGAAACATTTTAAGACTTGACTTTTTCAATAGGTTAAATGACCCCTTAGTCAAATTAGTTACTTTTTATCATCTGTCAAAATGATAATTTTGAATGAAAAATGTACTAAATACAAAATTGCGACGTCACGGTTTTAGACTACTCAATTGAACAATATATTTCACTGTATATTTGAGAGATGTTTTGCGATATTAGTTGTAATGAAGTGGACATTAGTATTTATTTACGATACAGTCATCTACCCTATTATAATTTCTTTCTATACATCATTAAAAATGACGTATATTTTGCCAAATGTCGTTTTGCCAATTTATTATTGTAACTGTCAAACTACAAAGTGATTGCATTTGCGCATGTAGTCGGTAACAGTGTTGATATATGGAGTTTACTGAAACGTTTGTCCAAACCACGGTCGGATCTAATTTGTGCTGCTAATCCATCTGTGACGTGAACGCCAATACATAGAGCGTAATGAAATTCTATATTTAGACTAGTGAGGATATTCTATATAGTTTTACATTTTAAATGACTTGATTAGGATTTTGGAAGCGGTTAGAATCGATTTTCATAATTTTAATTGATTACGATCGACTACAAGTAATGTTCTGGGAATTGTAGTATTAATTCCGCTCCATCTAAGACTTGTATTATCACCGATCCTAATATACTTTTTTGAATTTCTATAAACGATTGCATTTCCAAGTTTGCAATATCGGAGAGTGAGCCAAAAAAAAATCCCTTAAAATCCTCTGAAAATCGAAAATCACTAAGATGTCGAAATTGAAAATATCACTATAAATTATACAAAATAACACCTCTATTTATATCGTGTTTAGTTCTAAGCGACTAAAGCTAACCACAAGCCTCGATGTAAAGTCGACCACAACCTCAGAATTAAATTTCGTACAATCAAGCTGCGAGCGACAACAGGCCACGGTCGGTGCAAATTTCAACCTGGTTAAGGAATTAAAGTAGTTCAGGTTTTAAGTCATTTTGTAACATAGGGTAGGCCAGGAATTCGTTAACATTTGAATCTAATATCTCACGCAAACATGTTACTGGAGTTCTTGGGACCGATGGTACTGGAATTTGCTGGCTATAATCGTAACACATGGTTTCAACAAAATGGAGCCACTTGTCACACATAGAAAGAGTCCCTGTCGGTGATTAAAGGCATGTTGCCGGAGAAACTGATTTTCAGACGAGTCGATATTCCATGGCCAGTCAGAAGTCTAGATCTATCCCCAGCAGATTTCTTTTAATGGGGTTATTTGAAGAATCGTGTCTACATCAATAAACTAAATACACCACGTTAACTAAAAATTTGAAAATTTAGGTACTCGCTGAGAAGAATACAAACGTCGAAATGGTGGACATTTAGACCATGTAATTTTTAAAAAATAATTCCAACTAATTAACTTTCTTGTAAATAATTAATTTTTATAATATATCAAATGGTTTTTATACGATTTTTACAAATATTAACTACTTCGTGGTACCACTCTACTTTAAACAATATTAACCTACACCTGTGTTAAAGGTCAGAGCTCCATCATAAATGTTACTAAATGTTTTAGACTTAAAGAAGTAAAAATGAGTTTGTATGTATGTCATGCTCTAACATACTCCTCATTGGCATTTTATTATCGAGGATAAGTCCGTAATGATCCCTTCTTTAACATGCGCTAGTAGCTTATACTGGATTGTACAAAGCTAGAAAACTTAATTAAAAAGTTTTTTTATTAACCATAGACCAGCATCTCGAATCTTTACAACTATTGCTCAAAAATATTTAATAAAATATCTAAGTAAGTAGTGGTATAATAAACAAATTGTTTGCATAAAACCTTGCAAAGTGGATGCTACAGCGGATCTTGGTACTAAAGAGGGATAATTCTGAGAAAACTCGGTTTTGCTCAGTAAATGCGGAAATACTATGTTAAACCATTCGAAAAGTGGTTTTTGAATATTTATCAGATGAGTTGGTTGAGTTATTTTAGTTTAACTTTGTGTAAACTAATTTTCATTTGCGTCAGTAACGCTGTAAGCATTTGTAAATAGTGGTGGGAGTTTTCTTGACGGTATACGTCAGAAATTTGTTACTGCCTTTTTAATTAATTGATTTTCAAACAATCCGATGAATGGCATACATGTAACCTCAACATTTAATAAACTGAGATTTGTTCTTGTCATACACTTGTTACACTTAATAAAAAAATAATTCGGGATTAAGAGTAGGGACATAAATACCTATTATATATATATATCGGTCGGTGTATATATATATATCTGAATCGGTTTCTAAAAATATTTTTAACCAAAACCACTTAGAAATTTTAATCTACCCCGAAACGCTTAAATTTTTAAAAGGTTGCAGATAATATTAATGTATAAAATATTTAATATAATAACCCATATGTTCGTAAGGAAAATAGGTTTGATGGACAGACAGTTGATAGACAGAACAATGAAGTGGTCTTGGAAAAGATTCATTTTTAGCTACTACGAATATAAAACCATTCAAGTTCTTGATAAAACAAATAAAAAACGAAGCAATATAATGCGAACACGTCAATTCAAATATTTTGGAAAGCTAATCAAAGAACCGTAAATTACTTTATCAAATTAACCAATTGTAAACAATTTTGAGCTGACCTGTAAATGTACCTCAACAATAATATAACTTATTAATTCAATTTTCTACGTAACTTTTGTTACAATTTCAACACATCAACCTCAAATAGGGCAAACCGCATGTTTTTCTCTTTCTCGCACACATACAATCGATCATACATGCCGTCTCTTTTCTATGGATGGATGGAAGTTGATCTAAACTTTTAATTGCCTATTCTGATTTTATTTGCAACGCTACTTTACAACATTGTTATGTTGACTGTTGTAATGCGTTGTTGATTTTGTAATATTAATGTTATTCTGTTACGTAAATTTTAGGTCAGATTTGTTTAAATTGTACATGTGGTTTGTAGCAAAATTTGTGTGATGTGGATTCAAATAAGGAAGAACTTTTTGGATTGTTTTCCATTTTAAAATTTTCTTATTAAGACTTATAAATTTGTGCAAAGTATTTTTACCTGTTACGAATCGTTTCAAACATAAAACGATACTAAGAGTGAAGGAAAAACTTAGTGCCAGAAATAAACCAAAGTACCTATATTTGACTTCTATTGCTAGTAAAATTTAAGATAACTGTTACTAAAAGAGTGCAGTTGTAAAATATAACGACTCATATCCTCTGGATCCGTTATATTATTCTTTTCTTTTGCTTACACAAAAGCTATTTCTTTTATTTTACGACTTACGTATCTAAATATCCATTTTAAACATCATTCCTTATTGAACTAAAATAACAAAAAATTTAACCGAGGCATTTGACACTATTAAGCATAGAAAATAAATAGAAACTCTTATTATTCTTCTGTAAAATGTTTATATATACAGATAATATCATTGTCTTGATATTGAATCAACCGATTATTCTCTCAAAATGTGCAAAAATGAAATTAATAGACATATTTATATTAAAGAGCACTTGAGAGTACATGTGGTGTGCTTTAGGGTGTTTTATGGGACCACCTTTTTGAGATGAATGGGAGTTGCGATATTTTTGACAGTATTGTAAATTATTTTTATGTTCGTGTTAGATGAGTTGTGAGGGTTGTAGATTACTTTGCTTTTGTTTTGGATAAAGCGTAATAACGACTCTGATTTTATAATGTTTTAAACAAGGCACAGCAATCACTCACAGTCATTCTCGAGGGAATATATTTTGTAATAACGGAGCTTTCAGAAGAAAGCGAATTGTAATTTTTTGCTTATATTGTGAAGCGAGGCATAAGGCGAGTGAGTCATGGCTTTAATAAGCTGATTATGTTTTTATATGAACATACATATAGAGTCACTGTTTCTTTTAAGAATCTATTTCTTTTATCGTCAGCGCAGTTTATACATTGATTAGCAGTCAGGTACTAAACACAGGTTGAGTTGTATTTTTAGCACTGTGATGCGTTTTGTATTCTAAATGAGTTTTTAATAAAAAAATTTTATAGAAAGCCATTTAGCTTTTAAGCCGCCCCGAAATGTTTAAATTTTTAAAAGGTTGCAGATAATACTAATTTACAAAATATTTAATATAATAACCCATACGTTCGCAAGGAAAATGGGTTTGATGGACAGACAGTTGATAGACAGAACAATGAAGTGGTCTTGGAAGATTCATTTTTAGCTACTAGGAATTTGAAACCATTCAAGTACACGATAAAATAAATGAAAATCCATGGAATATAATGCAAACATCTCAATTTAAATATTTTGGAAAGCTAATCAAAGAACCGTAAATTATTTTATCAAATTAACCAATTGTAAACAATTTTAAGCTGATCTTTACAGGTACCTTAACAATAATACAACTTATTAATTCAATTTTCTACTTCAATTACAATTTCAACACATCGATCTCAAATAGGCTTTTATATGAACGTACATATAGAGTGACTGTTTCTTTTAAGAATCTACTTCTCTTATCGTCAGTGCTGTTTATACATTGAATAGCAGTCAGGCACTAAACACAGGTTGAGTTGTATTTTTAGCACTGTGATGCTTTTCACCAGACTTAAGCATAGTGCATGTCTGTAATCCCTTCTTAAGTCAAATGTGCATATGTTGAACAGTTTTTCCTTTGAGTACCGATTATATTTAAATAACTTACTTTATGAGTTTTCTTTAGGGACAAAAAGAGATTTTTTTCGTTTTTTTTAGTATTAAGCAAGGAAATTAGTTACGCCGATTAAAATAATCTTTTACAGTCGTACACGTTTTCCATCTTATACTCGTACACTTTTTTATGAACTGTTTTAACCTTGCTTACTATAACTTCTACATATAAGTATGACAAGCTGCAATATTTTTTTCTCGGTGTATTCTTTAGTAGTAGCAGTATCCATAAAAGAATAAATTTCTTTAGCGACCTTTATATCTTCATAATTAAATTATTTTTTTGTCAATCCTATCGTGAAGCTATTTGTGTAATGGCCAATCCAATACGATTCAAATTATTACCGTGTTTTATAAGTTAATTACGGGCCGTGTCATGAAATACGTTCAACTCAAATATGTATTGGGTACAAATTTATGATAATGGGTCCTTATTACGAGAACCATCGGTGTACAGACTGTATCGAATGGTAATACTTTGCAAGCTTTATTGGATTTTTATTGAATTTGAGGCGTGGTATGTTCAGTATTATCGTTCGTACTCTTGAATTTTGATAACTGCATTGTTAATGGCATGTAAAATTAAATGCATGTTCAAAATACTTACATTGACCGTTTTGTTTATACTTATGTGTAATAGATAAAATCTAGCACTATACTAACACCTCACTGTTATTTAAAATCTCAAAATAAAGCCAGTATAATATAATTTATATATTTTTTTATAAATGAGATATGTGTGCGGTAAGGTAATATATATCAAGTTTAAAAATGTGTCTGTAATAGTGGCATGTTTTAAAAATTCCAACATGACTGATGACTACTAACTAAAAATTAACTTATGAAAAAGTTCCTTGTGTCAATTTATTATTGAAAACCTTTTATAACATAAGTTTGACATATGAGCCAGAGTGACAGGAGTAATATCATGGTCGGGTTAACCCCCGTGCCTCGAAGAACACGTAAAGCCGTCAGTTCTACGCCTGATCTGTCCCCTGATCTAGTAGTCCAATTGGATTTTGAGAGTGAGGGAACAGAGAGTACAACTGCATTGGTGTACACACTAGTCGACTATAATATCTTTTATGTAGTTGGATAGTTTCACAGGACTACATCATCATTATCATCATCAAGGTGATGATAATAATGGTGAATTCTTTCATTACTTTTAATTTCACCAGGTAAATGAGATTTCAGACCAATAAGCCTATAATTGTCGGTGCTGATAATGCTGACAAAATCCGCTCCTTATTTCACCATTTATCATTATTAATGGACTAATTTTTTACAAAAGCCGCACACATTATTTGAGACCAGGTTCTTTTAATTAATTATTCATATAAAAAATACTGATCAATGAGAAGATAACAAAAATCACAATAAATAAATAAATTCGAAAATAATAACTCGTAGCGAATAATGACAATTTACATCGTAGACATCGGCAAATAAATAAAATAATGTATTATGAATTAAAACATACGGTGATGATAGAAGCAAGCAAAGGCTTTAAAAAAACAGAATACATATTTGTAAGTAATGACAGTGTTGACAGCCTTTATAGAATATTCGATTTCAAAGAACCTTTATTCTGATAAGGTCCTTTAATTTAGGGATTTTCGAGAGTAAACAGACTATGTAAAATGCATTACAAGATCAAACACGTACTTACTTACACATTCAGCAGACAAAGGCTCCTAAATATGTTATAACATGTACACATTGGAATAATTTTAAAAGTATTCTTCTTGGTAAAAGAGATAACTGCATAATTTATGGGATTCACAGAAACCGATGTCAAGCCGTTCTTACGTCTTTTTTCACTGAGTGAGTAAAGGAACTAGATTTTCCTCCTCCCTGATTTTAGAGCAAAGGACTTAATGGGCATGTATTTTTGACTCTTGATTTGCTGGTGTCTATCGCCGGTAGTAGTACCTCACCTTCATGCAACCTGTTTGTTTATTTACTACCCTTTTTTTTTAAATAACAACTGCCATGTTAGTATTATATCCTGGGTTAGGGAGGAATTTGAAAGTATACATGAAACGGAGACAAAGAACACCCAGACTCAGAATAACAATTCATGGATTACATAAAGTACTCACTGATGTGGTAAATCAAAAGCAATAAGACAAGTAGAAAGCAGCGTGGCAATCGCTTTAACCACCCAGTAGTGCAGTCTTCTCTATATTATATATCCAGCAACCTGATATCATAAAAAGATGATATCAGATTTTATTTTGTCTATTTCTGACAACTGATAAAATTTTCTGATGGTCGACTGCATAGTAGTTGATGTATCATACAAATTTATAATTAGGGCTGTGAGTGAAGTCATAGTGAGCTGTGACGGTGTGATGTTGACGGTGTTGTTGGACGTCGCCAACACATTCAATAGTCTGCCCTTTAGCTGCATTAGGGAAGCACTACATGACCACAAGTATCCAGAATATCTGAGGCGGCTAGCAGACTATTTAGTGGAACGTACCATCAGGTACGAAGACCTAGATGGTATCCTGAATCGTCGGATCATGTCGTGTAGTGTACCGTAAGGGTCTCTCCTCGGATCACTCTTGTGGAATATGGGATACGACTGAGGCCTTCGAGGTGGTCTCCCTCCCAGGCTGGGCGTAATTTGTTAAACCGATGACACACAGTCCGGGAGGCGAACTTTCAAGAGACGAAGCGTTAAGCTACAGGGAAGTTTCTCTGGTATGGTAGTTGAGCACACTGAGGCGTTGGCTTTACGAGTGGCCCTGGATAAGACAGAGGCCCTATTATTCCATAGGTCTCGTTGTAGTACCCCCGCCCCGCGCCTCCATCGTGGTTAATTTGGATCTCGGTTCTCGGTATTTTGGTTTCGTATCGGTTCAGAGACTAGATGAGTGGAGTATTTGAGCCTAATCTTTTATGGGAGGAAACTCTTATTGGTGGTATTTTGGATATAAAGCCCATCAATTAATCAGACTGTCCGAACTTCCCTATATCAGCACACAGGATACTTTTGATCTTTTCCATAATAACCTAAATACTGAATTTTATACGAGTTTCAGAATCTAACTACATTAGTACGTACGTTTACAGGATCCAGTCGCTCACCCGTTCAATTATCGAATGACAATTACAAGCTGCATCGAGAATATTTTACATTCACATATTGCCACGGTTGAAATACTAGACATTCATTAAATTAAGTGCGTTATTGATGGGGCGATGGAGTTTTTGGAGTTGTTTTATCCTATTTTGTTTCAGTGAACCGTCTGTATAATTTTGTTGTTTATATTCAAATAAGAAACATTTCGGTAAAAGGTGGCAAGTTTATTACCGTGCAGTTAAATGAGACTAGCATAAAGTGTAAGTTTAAAGAAGCAATAGGCGTCTCTGACAAATTGAAAACATTGACAAAAAAAGACTGGGCTAGGACTTTTTGTCAATGTTGTCAATTTTTTTTTACACTACTTTCTTTTAATAATATACTTAAGTGACTTTTACTTAAATATAAAATTGACTAAAATCAAAGTCGATTGCACAAATGCATAGTTTGCTGTTCATTAGTCTCGTTAAAACTAACTACAGTGAGAAATTTTTTGCAAATATGTATTTTGAGGTAGGTGCGCTAATTTTATACTTACAATAAAAGAGTAGCTGCAAATTGTCACACCTTGTATTGGCATATTTTCGTTGCAAAAAATAGATAAAAAGTATTTTCAAAACGTATTGTAAATAGTGTTAAAATTTAAACTCAATTGGTGCAGAGTTTTTTGTGTTTTTGAAGTGTACAAAAGTAGAATTATTTAATAAATGTTGTGTGGGAAACGTCAATATTATTTTAAGTTACAAAATATTGAGTGGCAGGTGTTGATATCCCATGCGGTTTCATGTAATAATACATTTACATAGCTATTCCATTTGAATTCGAGAACGAGCGATACACGAACGAGCTAATGGCACGTATTATAAAACACAAAGGGGACATAAACGGGATACATCGGTATCGATCTCTGACTGAATGTCGAGGTTCTGTTACGTATTAATGAAGTATTTTTGCTATTAAAACATCATTTTAATCAATATCATCATCATCTAATTAATGATATACAGATTGTTCCAATTGCCGGCATAGTGTAGGTCTGCATTCTTTATCACTATTGAATTCTCTTCATGCTTTTGATCAGACAGAGCTACTTTGGTCAGTTCTTTAAAGAAAAGAATACATATAAACGATTTAAAAGAATAATAATGTTACTATGATATAACAAAGAGTTTTCTTGTGAAAAAATTATATTGACATTAAATCTGCCTCTGTACATATCGTGAACACATAATTACGTCCTTTAGTAGCATTTGGTACAGTGAATGTATGCAATAGAGGTGTTAAGTGTTAACTTAATTTGCTTAGTGAAATACCTATCCTACAAAATTTACAGTTCGAAAAAATATTTGGGATCTTCCTCCATTCTCTTCCATTATTTGATAGATAACTCACTCCTTTTTTAGCCATGTCTTCATTTTTACGGTTTTTTTTGACAGTTTGTCAGCCTGATACCAAACCTCTTTACATACTACGTACTCAGTTCAGTTTCAAAGTAAAATTTGGAATTGTAAAATGTCAATACAGTACTAATGGCAAGTGACAGCTAACTGACATACATTTTATACGTCAAATATTGTTTAATTAATTGTTCTAGTATCAAATTTCTTTCATAATTATAAAATCAACCTGATCCTGGCAACTGAACCAGAAGTCGTATCTTCAATTTTCATCCAGGATAATAATTATGTGATGAAAACGACCATTTGTAGTGCCAGAATGTAAGTATTAATAGTTTGGGTACAGACGTGTTAATACTATAAATTTAGAGATTTAATGAGTACGGCTCAGCATATATAAACGACTTACCCATACCCAGCCACAAGGACAACATGTGGACATAGATAACTAAAGTTATAGGCTGATCATATCATAAAATAATTCAATTTCTTTTTGTGACAGTTTATTAACATAAGGCTCTTATAATCAAAATAATAAACAGTTTTGTCTTCACACTGTCAGAAAAGGATATACCGTAATTCATCTCTATCCCTAGAGAAGAGTACCTGGGGTGGTTATTTATACATCAGGCCTACCTCCCACGAGGAGTCGGTCCGAGTAGGAGCAAGGGACGGGGGGAAGGGAAGGACACTCAGTCAAGTTCCGGAAATAATAAATAAAAGTACCGTGAAACTGCTTATTGTGTATTTTTCGGAACTTGGTCATTTAATTCTGAATGTCTTTTGTGTTGCCATTTCTAAGAAACTGAACTAGAGACGGTTATTTTGGAAGTAATTTAATATTATGAAGGATAAGAGCTTTTTATAATTGCCAATTTCTAAATAATACTTTTTTTTATCTGTTATATTCTTGTCCTTATTGCATTATACAATACTCTCTTGTGATCTGAAATGTTTGAGATGCTTTAAACTTAAATATTTTTAATGAAATAACAGTCAGAAAGTATAGACCTTAGAATAAGTAAAAGTTAATTACGTTAGCTGCAATCGAAGGGTCGAAAAATAACCGATATGATTTTAAATCTATTTAATTTATTAAAATTAGATTACAAAACTAAACCTAATGAGCGATGATACTTCTAAGTAGGAATATAGAATAATCACTCTTATAGAATATTGCAATAAATATCACTCGCGACATCGATTGCCGTCATTGATGCTTCAGCAATTTGATGTACTCAATAGGTATTGGTGCATGTGTAACATCAGTGATCTTCATATATCAGCACGATGTAATTAGTAGGTAAGCAGTTGTTTAATAAAGTATGAAAATAAATAAATAAATATTTCAGACATTTGACACACAAAATCATCTAGTTTCAAACTAAGCAGAGCTTGTGCTATATAACTAGACTGTCTGATAGAATACTTATATGCTTTTTTTGTAAATACATACATATTATACATAAAAACACCCAAACTTCGCAACAAACGTTTGCAGATCATACAAACATTTGGTCCGACCCAATAGAAAAAAAATTATAGAAATATTTAAATTTTGGAGAACAGCACTGTCATGGATTCATTCATTCATTCATTCATTCAATATATCACAATTGGTTCTTTTTTGATAAGTCTTTTTAAGGGTAACATTCATACATATAGAAGTGTTTGTAATAAAGAAAATATTAGTATAGATTTTAATTACAAAAAACAATTGAACAAATGTGAGGTAACTGTAATAACCTTCAACCTTCACACTATCATTTCAGCCACTTCTTTACTCCAAAGAGAATCTGGCATGCAATTTATTCTGACAATGAAACATGACGTCAAACGTATTCTGCACCTGTTCAGCATAACAATTCAACTTTCAAAGAAATAAAAACATAAAATAACTTGACGAAATCACATGCATTCGGGGCAGTATTCGTCTCTTTCCTGCTAATCCACAAAGTCCAAGAAGGAAAAAGATAGTATTCTGGCACAGATAATAAAGCATTTTCGCGTGTCTTTCATAATTTATTCGGAACAAGTGGTTGGCAGGCACACCGTAATGAGATGAATTCAAATTAATGCCCCTCCTTATCTTTAACAAGACGAGGATTATGCTTTGCTTAGAAATGAAATTTATTCAAAGGGAAATTTTCTGCATCATTTCGTATGTTTGTTAGTCACGGCTGCTGCTACAGTAAACGACAAAAAAATTGAAACATTTTATTTTTTGAGAACACGTCTGTCTGGATTCATGTCACCTGTTAATGTTGGTAAAAGAAATGATAAACTTAAAGAGACTCATACAATACTTTTAACTTGAAGTTTTTTTCTTAATCTGATAAAGCTTCACTATCGTTAAATCTGTAGTCCCATTAAATAATGCTTAAACACAGGCGGAAAGGAAAACACTTTGAGTGCATTGTGGCGACTTCCACATACAGTACAAACAAAAATATACACAGCGCCATCTAGCGAAGATACATCAAACTACAAAGTATAAAAATGAACTATGAAGCAACTACTAATCCTGTATCGCGGAATAGAGGTTCGCGTGGCAATAAGAATATATAGGACATCCCAACATCAACCGTTGGGCCGTGACCCGACAGGCATGATCGCCTGGTCTGGTCGGAGGATCCTCCCTTTGTGTCGGAGGGACATGAAGCCCATTCCCTCCATATGCATTATAACACAACATTCGACTTGTAGTTAAAAATTTAGATGATGCCCCTCATTTTTATTAATAACCTTGAAACACGGCAAAAAGTTCTCAGTACTGTACAGATTCATTTCAGTTACGAGCAGACCAATCACGATGTTAAGTAAATAACTTAATTAATAAACACAAATCTAACAACATTATTACATCAATTGAACTTACTGTTTATGCTTCATCCGCTTACTTATCAACTTGAAGTATCAAGTTTTTATACTGAACCACACGCATAATTTTCTTGAAAAGAAATGTGAAATCTCTTTTTTTATTTCATTTTAAGAACCTGCTAAAGTGACTACTCTGCCTGATGGAAAGTATGAATAGAATCCAAGAGTTATGGTCACCGTACTCATTGCAAATGCAGACAATGCAATATGGTGGCATAAACAAATGCACCCTACTGAGATGTTTCTTCACGCCCCGGGGACGTGGAAGGCACGACAGTCACCATGGCATTGTAATGCTCACACACTTACCATGACAACTGTCACCCTTACATCGATGGCCCTCATGTTCTTATGCGAAAAATCTATGAGTTAAGTAGAGCTGGTTAAGATCAATCCATCTCAAAAAAAGTATTGGCATTTGTCAGCTTAAACAGAGATCACTGTCAGTTACGTAACTGTGCAAGAACAAGTACACAAGTTTGTGGTAAGACTTGCCATCATACAAATAAGGCAGCTGAAGCCCATTGATGCAAGAGAGACAGTTGACATGACATCATGGTAACTGTGTAAGCCTTACACTGTCACGATGACAACAACAAGCGGGGTGTGAAAAAGCATCTCACAAGGCCACCATAGTGTGGGTCATCATACTGCATTGTCTGCATTTACAATGAATAATCTTGAATTCTATTCATGCTTTCCATTAGGCAGAGTAGAGTTACTTTGGCAGGTTCTTAATGTAAAAAGAAATAAAGAGAACTAAAAAGTAATAAATTTGTTCTTGTACCTTTTCAGAAAATGGTTAAACACATCTTGTTTTTCTGGTTTAGTGACTAGTTATTCTGATTACTGAACTAGAAGTCAAGGGCATAAGTTACATCGTTTGCTTTATTCTAGCATGGAACTTATCAGCAATTTGTTTAGTGATATGTACACGTCAGAGGTCTACCCATACTTACAGGACCTAATGTTTGTAAGATCTGCAAATATTTGTTCCAGAATTTGGGTGTTTTCTATGTATAATATGTACGTATTTAAAAAAAAGTATCAAAGGATTTTATCAGTCAGACTAGCTATCATAGTACAAGCTCTGTTTAGTTTGAACCTAGATGGCGCTGTTTATTAAATTTATAATATTATTTCTTTTTTAATTAAGTGATCAGTATACTAGCTTGACAAAATAATTGTGTCTAATTGAAACATATCCTTATCTTTCAAACTTAATTAAGTCTAGTATTAGTTTAACACTCATGAATAACCGACCCAGTTTACAGAATCTCTAGTTAGAAGTAACAGTTTGTTTTAGTCCTTTACTATCTAACTACTCGACGGCTATCAAGTCTAACACTTCTACCTAAAATCCGAGAGGTTGACAAATTTAATTTCTTCATGCCAATGTACGTAATTTGTAGGTAGGTTTCAGTTAAAACAGCGTCGCTGTTGAAATAAAATATAATTATGTTGTAATATAAATTTAGGTAAATCAAATTATCGCTAACAACATTTTGACAACAGGTAGGCAGAGGTTTGTGTTTGGAAAATATTCTGACCAGGACACGACACAACCCGTAGATCTTTGATGTTGTTGGTGATTTAATAAGGATACCGAGACCAACCGTAAATAGATATTGGCAGACCACGTAAAAAATTGGCGAATAATTTTGTTATGTTTTTTTTTTAATAAATTTTTTCCGGAACTTAAAAGGCGATGAGAGTTTAACTTAAACGGGGTCTTACATTATATTTTTGAAGGTTGCTTAGTGAAGTTTGTTCAGTGTTCGTGGAACAACGTGAAGAAATCTGCTGTACCTTAGTACACACTTTAAGTTTAGCAACAGTTACTCAAAACTCCTGGCTGGCAGATATTCAGTATTAACGTAAATTGCCTAGGGAAGGGCTTTTTTTGGGAGGAAGCAGATTCCTTTCTTCCAAAACAATCCCTTCTAAATAAAACTTAACATGTTAGTTGTGGAGAAAAATATTGGATGATACTTTAGCTTGTTATGTAGTAAAACTGCCGTAAATAAAAGTTGTCACAATAAATCACAATGAGTACTTAAACACATTTTATATTGTGACATTGACAGACCGAGAATTTCTGACAAACAACCGTATTATCTATACTAACAGCATGGTCTCTTGATATCAGCAAACACTGTTGAATAGTTTTAATCTTAAACTAGCATATAAATTGATCATGCAGTTTATCCTATGACGTATATCATTCCACATCATTTAAACACAATCCTTTCAAATCTACGGTTCATAAAAAGCGAAGCTCCCACTTCCAGTAAACGCAATAAAATGGTGTAACAGCCCATCCATCTATTTGCATGGAAAAGGCTCTGTGTATTGTTTTTCAATCGACCCCCGTGTCCCGCGCATGACGTCATCGTAAATAATATGGCCGCCGCGAGCCGGGAATGTTTTTGCAGAATTACGCTCACTACGTCACATTGTGGAGATTAACCCCGAAGCCTAGAATGAAGGATGACATAAGATTTTTCTTTTGTTTTTCAACGTTGGATGAAAACTGGCAAGTTTTTTATTGGATTTTGCGAAACAGCTTTTTTGGAAACGCGAGAGTGTTGTGGGAGATTGCTTTAATATTTCTCTAAAGTATTACAGTCAGAAAAAAGAGTACATTGCAGAATTTAAAAGCATATTGGAGTTTTATTTTAAATCAAAACAGCTCTCTTAGGCACCGGCATACTTAATGTATAAAGTGAGAAAAAAGTGTAAACCACGTTCCATGTTCTTTGGCAGTGTATTTCAAGTGTCAGTGTATTTCAAGATCCGAGTCCTTGGCATAGTAAGGCACATAACATTGAACTTCTCAGTGATTTTAGTGAAAACATCATATACTTCTGGTTCCTGTTTTCAAGAAGACAAAATAGTTGTGTATATTAATTACTTTTTCAGGATTATTTATTTCCTAACCTACTTACAGACTTTACAATTGTGTATCCATGTAAATGTGTGATTACAAAACTACACTCAAAAAGGACCAACCATTTTGATGCAACTAACTTCATTAAGGGTTCTGTTAAAAAAGCTTAACTAAGAAAAACCCAATTCTTGGTATAACTGGCGCTCGCTGAAAACCCTGTTCCAATTTGAGACCAAAATTCTAAGCCCCTTGCTTTTCTGTCGCTGCCTCGTTGCGAACTCGTCTAGATTAGACGTTAGTACAAGCCATGAGAGAGAAACAGTAAGATTTTCTTTTTTAATATTATTTGACACCAATACTGATACAAATACATGCTAATGTCATAAACTAGTGTGTCAATGATTAGGTTTAATACTAACGTTAAAACATCTAATATTGTTTATATACGATATATATTATAATGGTCTGCAATTCCTAAATCTGGAAATAGTGTTCATGTCTATTTGTGTACTGCATAGAAATCAGTGGGTCGTTAGAAGTCTGTGAAGTATATTTTAAATTCTTATGAGACCAAGATTTTATGGAGAATCCGTTGCAAACTCATAATATTTTTATCATAACGAACTTAGAAAAAAAATATGGCTCAATATTTATGTGTAATTAAACTAATGCAAAAAGTATATAGTTGTATACACGGTATTTAGTAGGTTTAACATATAACTAAATGAACTAAACTGAGTGACTAAACACTGAGATCGCATATTGTCCATACATATTGCCCGCGCATCACTGCTAACTCAAGCCTTTATTGCCACATGCACTCCCGACAACTTCATTAAAATTACTTCATAAATAAATAGCAAAGCCTGCAACACTTTACACACAGCCATTAACAGCTTAAATACATATAATATAAAGTGTATTTAAGCTTTTATTACTTACTTTATCAAAAGTTTTCTCTCACCGTGTTTACATCTTGTCACGGTTCAAACTAATTACGAGAAACTGAAACGCAAGGACGAGTTCAAGTCGCGTGTTACGTATTCTTGACTTTAAAATGTGTTTTAATTAGTCTTCTCACATTTTCTGCGTGATCGAAACAAGAATGAGGAGATCTATAGACGAATCCAAGTAACCGACATTATCTGGAGAATTACCAAGCTCAAAACAAGACGGACAATGACAATCGGTTGTAATGGAGAGCCTTTGGATAGGCCAATATCCAGTACGCAAGGTGGGGTCTGGATGTCGTAATAACAGTTGTTCCCGGATCCCTCCTATCTCAGGTGCTGAGTGGCATAACGTGTGGTTTTAGTCGATCCGATGACGAACCACCATCTCTCCGTAAACCTCGATGGGATAACGGCCCGAGGGGGTTTTCACACGTGAAAAAGAAAGGCGAATGTCCAGCAATGGACGTCTATCGGCAGAGATTGGAAACCATCAGATGATGAATTGTTTCTCAAGTGTATTATTATTTAAACAAATTTGATAAATCATCATTATCATCATCAGCTTTTGATAGTCCACTATTGGACATAGGCCTCTCCTTACGCTACCCACGCAAATGGTAAGACTACATATTCTTAATCTATCACATTTGTTATACGAAGCAGCATTAAGAAAACTAGTTGGATAAATATTTTTATAAAACATATGTTGTATACTTAGAACTTCGTAAGACGAAGACATCAAATTCAAACACGTTCATTCTACTGATAATTATGAAGATGATAAACTACGTCATGTGATGAGAATGTCATCTATTTCATGCATCTTCTGTGCAGCTGAGAATGCAATAGACATAATTTAGGATTGATTGATTGATTCAAATAGAGTGTGTGCACAAATATTCATTTGCATTTTGTTTTGTCTTATAATCAAAATAAAAAAATCAGCAAACCTACTGTGCTGCACGTCGCGCTCTACAACGGTACATCTTTAATATATTCTTAGTTAAAAGTTATTCATCTTGTATCTTGGACCACACCAGAAACACGTTCGCTCGTAGCTCCAACGACAACTTC
The DNA here is from genome assembly GCA_949316085.1 of Hypercompe scribonia. Classification (NCBI taxonomy): domain Eukaryota; kingdom Metazoa; phylum Arthropoda; class Insecta; order Lepidoptera; family Erebidae; genus Hypercompe; species Hypercompe scribonia. Next base: position 2,157,525 of record OX438972.1, on the reverse strand, counting down.
ATTAAAAGCGTCGCACAAACAAAACGCAGCGCCTGAACGCTCGCGACACGCTTTGTATGCCAATCAAATTTTTGCTTGCAACATGTAGAAAATACTGGCATGATCAGCGTGTTAAGTGAACAAGCGACGAGGTTGTGATTCTTTGTGTAATTAACGTCTTGTCACGTTGGTTCACTGAGCGAAAAAGAAGTTATGTAATGATTAATTTCTATAAAATTATTTATTCATTGTGTAGAGTCTCATTAAAATCAATCTAACCTAAGAAATAACAGTTAACTAAGAAGAAAAGAGATTTCTTTGTTTTCTTCTTGTCTCAAGAATCTGTTTTGTTCTTTAAACTTCTTAATTAGTCATATGCCATATATATTTCCACATAAATATGATTTTTTATAGAATCATCCTTATTACACAAAGTTTTGCAAAGAATCTAGCAGACGAGAGTTCAAATAAACTCGAATAATTATAACTAAACATACAGTGAATTAAAACTTAATTGTCTTAAGATCATAGTGCTTTGTACATGGGTAAATATTTACCCCAATATACCTATCAAATAATATAGACCCACAAAGCAATACTAATCAGTATTCTTACTTCTGAAAATACTCCATAAAAATTTAAAACCACATTATACATCAACACACAGAACTCTAAAAACACGGTTTAATGTCCATATGGTAATATTTTACCGCAAATGTTTACTGTGTCCCGCTTTGTTCTGTGTTCCATGTTGTCCTGTTGTATTCTGAGTTGTCCTGTTCAGTCCTGTTAGATATGCAACATGTCCAGCTACTGATTAATGCGGCACGCTTAAACATGTTCGTTGTCATTTTTCAATTTTCATTTCGAAATGAAAATGTAAAGTTAGTGTTGAGTATTGTGTTGTGTTGCTGTATTTGTTGTTGTTGTGTTTATCGATTTTGGCATGTTAATGCTAGGCTTTTGAGTGTGAGATTGAATGCAAAAAGAGCAAGTTAGATTACTGCAGCCCAACTTCACCTTTACCCCTAATTAGGGAGTGAAGCGTGCCAAGAGATAACCAAACTTTTAAGACTTGAGCTGCAAGTGATCCTCAGTAACGTTACGCTAAGAAACTACATCATGGAGAAATGGATGTCATGTCGCTTCAACACAAAGGGAAGATCCTCCGACCAGGTGGGCTGATCATGCCTGATGGGCCACGACCAGTCGGTTAATTTTGGGAAGTTGTATATATATTTTCCGGTGCAAGACCACCTATATTGTAATTCAGTATGAGTTACCCCATAGTTCGGTGTATTTCGGACAGATGGCTATAGTATGTCTTTGTTTGCACTGTATGTGAAAATTGTCACAGTAGGCAATTGCCATAAAGTGGGATCTCAGTCATTTGCTCCTTACTCTGTGTATTTAACCTTATCAGCTACTCCACTATATTATTATTGTATATACGACTATAAACAGACATTATAATATAACGATAATATAATGAGTAACAATATAAAACAAGAAGTATATTTTCTGTATAATTTTGAATTGCGTTATCGCACATAACATATACAACATTGTTAAGAAACTTTCAAAAAATATCATATTCTCGGGGATGTAGTAGAGTTACGCTAATTTCAGCACGAGCGGGCTGGCTTGACCGGGGCTGTACTTCCCCCCCACAGACGACCAACCTAAAGCGCCAGCATCTGTGTTTTCGTGTTTCGTTGGTGAGTGTGAGACCGGAGGCCTATTGATGCAGGGGTGACAGTTATCGTGATAACTGTGTAAGCCTTACACTGTCACAATGACTGTCATGCCTTTTACGTCCCCAAGCGGGGCCAACCCCAACAAGGCCCCTATAGTGTGGGTCACCATACTGCATTGTCTGCATTTGCAATGAGTATGGTGACGACAACTCTTGGATTCTATTCATACTTTCCATAAGCCAGAGTAGAGTTACTTTGGCAGGCTATTAATATAAAAAAAAGAGGAAAAAATTTAAAAGTGCAATAATACACTGTTTTATGAAAAGCGTGATGGTACCTAAAACTTAAAAATGATGAGTATAGCTAATATTATCCCCAGCGTCCGTAGTAGACATGCAGTAAATCTAATTGTTACAGTTTTTGAATGTAAAATAAGCGTTCATAATGAAGATTTCCTTCACAGTCACAAAGCAGTTACAGTGTTCAAGACAGTCAAAGAATCAAGACTTGCACTTTAATTACTTTAATTTCATGATTACTTTATGATTTCATTAAGCCACTTCAAGATCTTCTTTGTCTACTATTCAAGATGGAACTATGTCAATATCGCTTAAAAAGGATCTTATATTATAAAATTAAGCGTTTGTATATGTTTTCTCTGTTCTACATTCACTGATATATCTTCTACTCACTTAAAAATTTTATCACTATCATACAACAGACTGCACATTGACTGCACAGTTGGCCTAGGGGTTTGAGCAGTCGCCACGTCGCTCTCTACTGCTGTCGTGTTGTGGGTTTAAACCTCACGTGGGACAACACTTGTGTAATCGACAAATTCTTGTCCTGAGTCTGGGTGTTCTTTGTGTCCGTTTTTCGTACATATGTTTGCAAAGTCTATCGCGACGCAGGTTTTATTTCTAGTTGTCTTTTTAGACAAAAAACTTTTTTTATGAGTTTATTAAGAATGCAGCACAGTTTATATTTTTCTACATAATTCATAATATGACTTATGCAATACCAAGTCGAATTCAGCGTTACAAACCGCTTACCTGTAATCGAAAGAAATTCAACGATTCCCAACTTGTAACAAGGAGACTTTGGATAAGTACAAAGTTTCTCCTACCTTGTTACTCTTATCGGGATGTTATATTTCTGTCTTTTTTACTCAAAATATTTCCATAAGTTCTCATCATGGTCCTCGCTTTATATTTCATTTATGGTATACGTTGATACTGTTTTTGAAATCTTTCCCTGAGCTGGTACGATTTGTTAGCGTTTTGAACTGGGTAGAATTTCTTTTAACATTGATTGGGGTATTTATTTTCTACAATGGACTCAGGAGTTTTTCAGTTTATTTTATTTGATTGTTTGGCTCTTAGGGTCTGGTTGGTTTTTGTATTCGATATTTTGCAATTGGGAGCATATTCTTCTTTCAAATTAAGAATTTTTGTTCGTAACAACTCAAGTAGCGTAGAGTTAATTTCTTGGCCGAAAACTATTTACAAAATATAAATTAGCCACATGAGATTATTTTCTTGGTTAGTATTTATTAATTTGAATGGAATCGAGCAAGTTTTTTTTTATTTGTTACGTTTTCTACTTGTGAACCAATTTCTATAATCATATTTCTAATTTCTAATCACAATGGTTGTACGCGCAAGGCAGGTTCTATTCATATCTGAAAAAGATATTCCACTAATTGAAACGTGGTATTTACGTGGGATATTACAGTTAATTACAATTTATCATGATTTAGGGCGCTCTGAAATCGTTAAAACTTTTTCAAAGTTATTTATGTTAATCATTAACCGGGAGTTTATAAAGAGAGATTATTAAGTATTCTTTCTCTGAACATAAATAATAAATATTGACTTTACTCGAAACAACTTTAGTTCGAACAATATTTAGCCTTCCGTATGTAATTTAATATTACGTAAGTAATATATTTTTCATCTAACGTTTTAGAAGGCAGGTTTGGTATAATTTCCTTTTCGTCTAAAATACAGGCTAAAAAACATTTATAGAGAAATTAATTTATTGCTTATTTTAAAATGTGTTAAATATTTAAATATACATATACATTTAGAAGTTAGTAGTGGTTAGTAGAAGTTGGTAGTGGTTAGTAGAAGTTAGTAGTGGTTAGTAGTAGTTAGTAGTGATTAGTTGTAGGTAGTTTAGTGTAGATTAAGAATATTAATGTTGAAAAACTATAGTGGTGTAATACTAACGACAGAAGAAAGATAAGACCATTCTTTTTATCTATGAGCAATTGAGATGAGTATGAGTGGTTAAATTTATATACGACTTGTCGTCAGAGTATCATAACATACTTATAATTTAGTACTTACGTATTAAGCTCTAGATCCAGTCTGAACTTATGATTGAAAGCTTTGATGAGAAGTGACGTTCTGTGAAAATGTTTTCCAGTCTGAAACAAAGAAAGACATCTTTAAGAATAACTATAATTAAACTATAATTAAACTTACGTAGATTTTTTTTCGTAATTTTAATGATCCTTGTTGTTTCAATTAGAGATTACTTTCCATTAATCGTTTTTTGTCTCTACTGTTAGAAATGGGCACTACAAAATTTAAAATGTTAATATTGTTGATATTGATATTGGCGGCCTAGTGAGATACTTTTTCACGCCCCTAGTCTATATAGTCTAGTATAATATAAAGTCACCCCTATTTCACAGAGGGGTAGGCAGCGATAATCGATCTGTAGTTACTACGGTCCTGACACACGTCTTTTGTTTCCTTCCTTCCTCATTCATCTACCGCTACAAGCATGCTCGTCGGTTCCTGACACGGCAGGTTTATAGACCATCACCAATAGAGGTGCTCGTCTCTAGTGCCTTTAGAGGATATTGGCGGTTAGAGTCATACGCGGTTAGCACGCTGTGCCGACGCAGGCCGGAACGAAGTTTATCAGCGGACAGCTGACTTTCTAGTGGCAAGCAGAATTCAGTCCTCGCCCGAAGAGGTAATCGGGTAGCGTGAGGCTACTCATTGAGCCATAATGTTCGTCTCGGCTGAAGGCTGGGCGTGCATGCGTTAGGAGGGCTATGGACGTCATAATACCAGCTGTTCCCGGATGCCTACTATCTCGGACGCAGAGTGGTATACGTGTAGTTTTAGTCGGTACGATTCTGACACACCACCCCACTGAAAATCCTGATGGGGTGACGGCCCATGGGGGTTTGTACACGTTAAAAACAAGGTTTTCAAAATTTTCTTTCTTTTTACAGAGATTCTGTCCAGCGTAATTTGTTCTTGTAGTATGGTTAATGAATAAGATTCATGTCCAGCAGTGAACTGTTAAAGTCTGAATGATGTCTAAATTATAAGTTTAGACTCACCTGTATAACAATTTTAGACAAACAAATATTTCTATAATACTTGTACAGAAAATACAAATAATAAAAGCCCTCCGTAGTGCAGGTTCAACCCTCATCAGAAATGATCATTAGCAGCCTGTCTATAGACCTTGTTGCGTCAGATTCTCTCGTACACAGGATTTGTTCCGACTGTCCACTAATTTAAAGAAGTTTACACGGAATCCGGGACTTACTTCGATGCTTTGAATATTTTGGATTATATTTATTTTAATGAACAATATAAAGATATTATTTGTAATGTTGAGGAAATTGTATTTGAAGTTCGACGGGCTTATTGGTCTAGTGGTTAGTGAAACTCATTGCTAGCCAGAGGTCGTGGGTTCGATACCCACCCAGGATAAATCTTTGTATGAAGAACACGATCATTTACTCTGTGTCTGCGTGTAATTTATCTATAATATGTATGTGTTTAGAAATGTATAAGTATGTTTATCAGCGGATTGGTTACCACAGCAGGCTTTGCCTAGTTTGAGGTCAGACGACCGTGTGTGAAATGTGTGAAGATATTGTTATTATATTAGATACGAATTTGACGGTTTTAATGATTAGGTATAAAACAAAACATTTATTTTAGAATTGAATAGAAATATCTGCTTATATATTATCTGGTTTAAGCGGTCGCCACGCCGCTCACTATTGCACTGAGTGGGTTTAAGACCTACATGGGACAACACTTTGTGTGATCCACAAATTGTTGTTCCGAGTCTGGGTGTTCATTGTGTCTGTTTTTTGTATATTTGTAAAGACACAGGAATTATTACTTAAAAAAGTTATATTACTCTGAAGTAGATACTAGTTACTAACTTAATAATCAGTTATATTTCTTAATGATTACAAGTGTTACAAGTAACCGCTTAAACCTAACCAAAGTTCCCTATTTGTTCCTCAAAGGCCTTTTTTTTTTATTGTCAGAATGGAAAATCCCTTCGGATCTCCGGCTCCTCGAGGACACAGAAGCCAGTAGTATGTGGTGTTTCCACTAAAAACCACCCCAGCGGCCGGTCTCAAGTGTCCTTCTCTGAAGTGGACCCGGACCATATTATTTCAGGTCCCCTCCAGAATCAACGCCGCGTTCCTCAATGGCCTATTATAAAAAAATACTGGATCTTAAAATCCATTTACAAAAATAGAATAAAAACATTTATGAAAATCACCCAAATTATGTGGAGAAATAAAGAAAAAAAAATGAAAATCACATCAATTGGACTGGCAAATTTAATCACCAAGTCAACCTTACATAATTATGTTTGCCGCCTTGCCTTTCGAGACGATGTTGCCTACTGATATAGAAACGCGGTTCACTGAATCGTCGCAACTTATTTTTTCCCAAGGAATGACCCTTACACATCGGCTGGGCGATATCCGATCGAAGTTGAATTTATGTTTTTCGCGAAAAGATTCTTGATTTACCTGTGTCACAATTCACAAATAAATAAGATGTCTTTAAAAGTATATCGGCGTTATTATTTTTGTTTATAGGAAGAATATTTTAGACCTGTGATCAGTTTGACTGCACGATTAGTCTAGTGGTTTAAGCGGTCGCTACGCCGCTCTTCACTTCGCTGAGTGTTGTGGGTTAAATCCTACACGGGACAATAATTTGTGTGATCCACAAATTGTTGTTCTGAGTCTGGGTGTTCTTTGTGTTCGTTTTTTGTATGTTTATAAAATCCCCCGCGACACAGGCTTTATTCCTAGTGCGGGCGTTGTCTTTTTTTTAAAAAAAAGATAAAAGAAAAGACCATGACCATGAAGACAAGATAAAAAAATAAAACCTGTTGGGTTCTTCTTCTTCTCAGCCAAAAGTCGTCCACTGCTGGATACAGGCCCTTTTTTTTTTTAATGTGTGGAAACCCCCTCGGGCCGTCACCCCATCGGGCCCCCAAGGTTCTTCACAATAGCCGGTTTCGTGTCGCTCACATCCAACAGGTACCTGCGACCTTCACCAGGTCCAGTGTACCAGGTGTAATGTGCCCCGCCCACTGCTACTTCAGTTTATCAATTTTACTGGCAATATCGGTAACCTTGGTTCGTCTGCGTATCTCCTCATTCGCTGTTGGGGTAGCTATTCGTAAACCTCTCTGCTAAGCATGAGGTCATGGATTCTATTTCACTCAGAATAAATAATTGTGTGATGAACATGATTATCTATTCCGTGTTAGGATCTAGTTATAACTCTGCCTAGTTTACGATCAGATGGTCGTATGTTACAGGTGTAAAATTATTATTACACTAAAATATGTCAAAATAGTGTAAAAATTGCTTTTAATTTAATCAATTTTTACACTATTTTGAACTGAGTAAGTTTTACGTATTGTATTTCTCTTTTAATCGTCAAATTAATATGAAAACACATAATTTTGTATCAAAACGGTGTGAAGTTATTCAACAATATATCGTTATCGTTTGTTTTTATGAAGTCGTTAATTGTCAAGTCAATGTCTTCTGAGTAAGGTAGGTCTAGTATCTCATTAATTTGATCTAAAAAAACAACTTACACGTATGATTTTACCGTTCACCAATTATTATTTGTTAAAACACAGTGTAACCAAAGGGCAACGTGACAAGAACGGAGTGACAAACAGAATCCTTGATAGCATAAATAAATGACGAAGTTTTTCTTGCTTAGTACGCATTTATGACAATGAATACAAGTGATAAAATATTATTAATATATATATAAATATGTATGTGATATCATAGTGAATAAACGCGAAAAAAAATTACCAAACAACCATAAATAATTTATTTGTAAATTTAATATAAAAGATTGCGCTGTTAATATAAGATTAAAGTGTTTACAATCATTTTTAATATGAGGAAAACATTACGATAATCGCTTTCCTTCCTTAAAATGCTTAGGAAGTATATCGATTGTTATGGGCTATTTGCCTTTATATTTCCTTTCTCTAACATTTAATAAGGAACGCATTTTATTGAATTTCTTGTTTCCCCATTCGGAATATAATTAAAATTGAGTTTTATTGTTTGCCTACGGGTTCTTGTTCAAAAATTTCTGTTGGGCTTTTATTGATAACCTAAAAGTAAACTTGATGTAAGAGAGTGTTTGAATATAAAAGCTATTGATAGCATAATAAAGTTTAATATTAATTGAATTGTTTAAATGCTTTTAATAACTAAGTTAGGTTGACAATGTAGCCCTCAGTTTATGGTTTTTTTTTCTTAGATTAAAACGAAACGTGAATTGAACTATTTCAATTCGCCACCATAGTATGGGTCGCCATACTGAATTGTCTACATGTGCAATGACTGCTACTCTTGGATTCTATTCGTGGTTTTCAACAGGCAGAGTAGAGTTACTTTAGTAGACCCAGGATGAAAATAAACGAATATTTCAACGTAAATATTAATAATATTAATATAATTAAAATAAAGAAATAATATAGCTACTCTTGCGTATTTCTCACAACTAAATATTTTTTTGATTCTGTATCAACATATTTAATGGATGGATGAAATTATCGGTAGTGAGTAATTAAATAATCCCACGTTTTACGCATCAGTGATTCACTCGAGAAAAATAAGCTACAACGTATCTAGTTTACCTAGAGTAACTACATTACAGTTAATTGGATTTATTTTACACTCTACGTCTAAAAAGCTTAAAAAGCAAACGAGAATTTTCCATAAAATTGGCTGCATATTTTAGCTTTTAGTTGAAAATATAGGTTTTAATCAGACACAATGTTTTTATAAGTTCTTAGTAACAAAAGTGGCATAAAATAATTATTCATTTTATGATCAAGTGTCGACAATTTACAAAGACAACGAGGATTTATTTTTATAAATCGAAGTAAACGAATAATTGAATAAATGACTCTTATAATTCGTACGTATATAGGATAGAAGTAAAATGCTTTTTTTTTAAGAGCTTTCCAATATGACTACTCTGCCTAATAGAAAGCATGAATAGAATCCAAGAGTTGTGATCACCATACCAAATGCAGTGTGGCGGTCCAGACTATGGTGGCCTAGTGAAATGCTTTTTCAAGCACCGCTTGAGGACGTAAAAGATATGACGGTCATCGTGACAGTGTAAGGTACACACAGTTACCACGATAACTGTCATCCCTGTATCAATGGACCTCCGGAAACATGACAGCATGGATGCTGTTGCTTCAGATTGGCCTTCTGTGAGAGGGTAGCACTGCCTTGTTCGAGCCGGACCGTTTGTGCTTAAATTGGAGAGTCCCTACTTATAAATAGAAACATTTATTTTCTTGTTTATACCAAATTTAAGATAGAAAGATGTTTGAAGTGCAGAATAATATCCCCTCTCCAAAAACCTAGGTATGAAGAGTGTAAAGACAGGAGAAAGCTTGACCATTACTCTAGTAGAAGTAACCGACCACAGCGTAATTTTTTAGTTCGAGTTTAATATACAATTCACTCGTGACTTTGGTGACTCGTAAATGTTACCATACGACAGAAAGGTAACAAAAAGTTTCTGAATTATATATTTCTTCTGTTAACACTTCTTACTTTTGATAATTAATTTACTCAAGTTGTAAATTTTGTAAACTTTCATTACAGTTTTCGACTAACAAAGATAGCAAACAAAAGTTTGAATCGTCAAGAATTTCAAAACCGAGAGTCGAGATTCAATCTTAACTTACTTCAGAACATTTTATGTCAGAACGTTACTGTTATACTGCTTGAAAAGATTTTAATTAAACTGTAAAATAAACTACAGTAGTATCAATAATGTTGGGATAAAACAAATTATTCAAAGTACGATTTATTTTACTTTCTTAGACTACTTGAGTTGCTTACATAAAATACGTCATTTTAACTGCACTTGGTGTCAATTTGTAGTCATATTAAGCATGTTAATTGGCAGATACTATTTTAAAACAGACTCACTTTTATATTTTGTTGAAATATTTTCTAAGTGGGTGCATAGGGTTCTCATTAAGAGCTTAGGGCCCCAAATTAACCTTACCTGCAAGTCGTGCACCTGCTGAACGACGACGAGACTGTGGCAAATAGAATATCTCGATTAGGGGTAATAGGCTTGCCATCTATTACATGGGACCAAAACACTGCCAAAAAGTGGGCGTTTAACGAAACCTCCGCTAATCCCTCCAGAGAAACAGGCGTGATTTTATGTATGTATATGTTGTAAGTTTTGCTTGAGATTTTTTTTAATTACTTAATTTTTGTCAATGGAGATTTCTTAATAGCGTATTTTTAATAGTTTTTAATTTATGTAAAGTGTTTTTTTTTGTTTAAAGACTACGCCCGCTCTAAGGATACATCCTGTGTCGCGGGGAACTTTACAAATATACATGAAAAGGATACAAAGAACACCCAGACTCAGAACAATAATTTATGTATCACAAAAAATTTTGTCACATGTGAGGCTTAGTCTTAGTACAGATATTATTGTAAGTTGCCCTAAGATTAATGAAATAGAATAAGTTAAGTTTTTTTTAATAACCAGCCTGTCACAAAACAGTAGTGGGTGCTACTCTTTGAGTCCTTCTAGAATCCGGGGAACTTATGTTATTGCGAGACCGCAATATCGCACTGATGACTCCAGTTTATTTTTTTAATATAATTGTATATACGGACAATACAGACACACAATGCCACCTAGCTTCAAACTAAGCATACCTTGTTAGTACAAGACAGGTATATGGACTGATAGAATACTTATATTCTTTTTTTTTAAGAGCCTGCCATAGTGACTCTACTCTGCCTGATGAAAGGGATGAATAGAAAGAAGAAACACCTAAAACGCCGAAACAAATATATGCAGATCAAAAATCAAAACAACGAATGTTAATAACTTTGGACTTTTCACAAATATGAATCTTTCTATCTAACAATCAATTAAGCTCGACAATACATTGATCCTCAATTTTTTTAACTAAATCATAAATTATTTAAATATCGACACATGGACCAAAAATTTAATCACTAACATTGACCGGACAAAACTGTCAATGCGTGTGTCACAGTCCACCGAGATGAGGGTCTCTGGCTTATTGCGCAATTAGTATTTGTTAATCAGTGTGCGCTGTCATCATATCAGCGGTAACAGATATAATTGTATACATTAGACAGACTTTATATAACGAATATTTAGCTTTACCTTTCCACACAGCGTTGTGGCGTATTGTGGTTTCATTGGTGAGAAATGAGAAACAAATCAAAAACAGTAATTGTAACGATTTGTTTGTAAGTTTAAAGTAGCTCAGCGTGCGATAGAGCGTGCGATGCTGGGTGTTTCTCTGGCTGATGAAATTCGTAGCGAGGTTATTCGACAGAGAACTAGAGTAACTGACATCGCACAGAGAATAAGTATGCTGAAGTGGAAGTGGGCCGGCCTTGTCTCCAGACGAACCGATCGTTGCGGGAGCCTAAGTGTACTAGAGTGGATACCACGATTGGGCCAACGTAGTGTAGGGCGCCCGGCGGCGTGATGGACCGACAACTTGAAGAAGGTGGCTGGCAGCAGATGGATGCGAATTGCTCAAGACCGGGTTGGTTGGCGTTCCTTGGGGGAGACCTTCGTTCAGCAATGGACGGCGATAGGTTGGTTGATGAAAGAAAAATATTATTATTATTATTATATAAACAGCCTCCTCAGCCAAGATGCAAGTAAATAGCATCTAAGCTCTTCTACAATTGCTCGTATAATCTCTCGTATTATAGGTTAATATTTTGTTTTAACGACCTGAACTAGTGTTGAGCGACATCATTGCCACATATTTGATAGCATTCTGATAAAGCTTACGTTTATAGAAGGTATCATAAATATCATCTTCATCTTCAACTGCCTTTAACAGTTCACTGCTGGATATAGTCCCCACTTTAGCAATGAGGTTTTGGCCTACTATACCACGCTGGCCAGACGGGTAGGTACAGGGTTTGTTTCAGGTTTTCCTTCTCTTTGTAATGATGTTGTCTTGCATATTTTGTTCACTTAGTCAGTCCTTATGACACCTATGAGAGAAATAAGGCTGGTGACACTCTGTATCCTTAATCCACACGGAGTCAATACTGACTACGATAAAGTAAAAAATATTTATTTTGTTATTTATTTTTATATTACCATAAAAAATAGATTTGGAATATTATTGAAATTGTGATTCAATCTCACAATAAGATGAGATTAAATATAGGTAAGGAAAAAAAAGTTCTATTATAGTTCTTTTATTTAGTTTTACTAATAAAGTATTAATCATTTGTTTTCACTCGAATTAAAAAAGATAAGCAAATTACGGAATGTTGTTTCTCTCTACATCGTAAGAAGGAAGTCATAATTATACATATATAAACTATACTATAATATAGATATAGAATATTTAGAAGATTAAACAGTTTGTGGTGTGTGAACAGTTCAAAACTTTGAGAATTAAGCTCGTTACAAATTTCGGTTTAAAACTCCTTTGTCACGTGCCACATTACACGTGCCTTGACGATAATGGCTGGTACTAGTAATATCCTTATATATCTACAAGTATTGGGTTGACATAATATAGAATATTTCAGAAATATTATCATCAACAGCCTTTTACAGTCCACTGCTGGACATACGCTTCTCTTTAGCAAGGAGGTTTTGGCCTACTATACCACGCTGGCCAGTCGGGTTGAAATAGGGTTTGTTTCAAGTTTTCCTTCTTTTTGTAATGATGTTGTCTTAGATACCTACTTTGTTCCCTTAGTTGCCTTTTACGACAGCTATGGGATGAATAGGGGAGGTAACGCTATGTATTGTTAATCCGTTACCATACGTCAAATATAATAATACAAAAATTTTCAAATAAGCTATAACGATGCGCAAAGTAAACAATTTTCTGGGTGGGTTCTATTTGGTATTAAAATTAGAGTTTCAGTTCCAAACTTTTCGAGTTTTAGAAGCATGATCAATTCAAAATTTAAATATATGTATACATACATGTATAAATTTATATAAGGTGGTGCATAAGGTTCCCACTAAGAACTTGGGTCTCAAGCCAACCTCACCTGCAAGTGGTGAACGTGTTAATCGATAGACGCGCCTTGGGGATACAAAACATCTTGATTAATGGCAATAAGCTCACAATGTGGGACCAAAACACTGGTGAAAAGTGAGCGTTAAATGTATCTCTGCCTATCCCTCCGGGAAAAGAAGTGTGAAAATGTGTATCTTTAACAAAAATAGTAGTACAAGTCAAATCCCACATATTAAGTTAAGATTATTGTGGATTCACAAAATACATTTTTTTACAGAGCGTTATCAAGTAAACATTGTCACCCGAATACATGTTTATCGAAGTTTGTCGAGGGTGCGTTAAATTTCATCCATTATTTACATAAGTGTGGTTACTTTAAACGCTACTTTAGTGGCATCGTTCGCAGTGTTGGGACCAGGACCCACTGAAGGCGGACATTAAACGTATGTATAAATGGCACCTTGGGTGAATGAATCTTGGAAAAGTGAGTTGGTGTCGTTTTCATAAATGTTAGATTAGATTCCGGGTATATATACATTAGTGCACAAGTATATGTGTATGTATGTATTCAGGAAATTAAGTGTGATGTACACTTAGTACAACGTACTTAATTAATTCAGATATTAATTAGATTAGCTTAGATTGAATCTATTATTATTTTTTGTTGAGAGCCACTCAAGTTTCATTCCTTATTTTCTTTTAAATTTTTATGATTATTTAAATGAAAAAGAGTAAATAAAGTTATTTTAAATATATACATAATATAATATTTATTTATTAAATTTTAATAGTATTGTTATTTTACAATCATTATTCCTTTTATTATGTACTAGGTAAACAGCACAACTTCATCTGCGTCCCTTAAGAGTAATAATTTTACTGTTAATAAATTATTTTTTATTACTGCTCGACTCCTATTGTGCTTAGCTTGATGTTTTATAACCTTCTTCAATAAATTTACTATTTCTCACTTCATGACATCATCAACAGCCTTTTACAGTCCACTACTGGGCATAGGCCTCTCCTTAGCCAGGAGGTTTTGGTTTACTATACCACGCTGGCCAAACGGGCCGGAATAGGGTTTGTTTCAAGTTTTTCTTCTCTTTGTAATGGTGTTGTCTTGCATACTTTGTTCCTTTAGTCGCCTTTTACGACATCCACGGAATGAATAGGGGTGGTAACACCATGTATTCTTAATCCGTCACCGCATGGATAATGACATTCATGACATCAACAGACTAAAAACTGGACATAGATCTCTCCTGGGAAAGATTTTAGTCTAAAGTATCACATCGGACAGACAAATTTGGAATAGGGTTTGTTTCAAGTTTTCCTTCTATTGCCATTAATATGATCCTGCGTACTTTGCTCTCATTACTCTTACAGCATGGGATGAATGGAGTGTTGACACTTTGCATTTAAATCCGTCATCCCACGGTCGCTGATTAATAATCGCTTGCAGTACGACAAGAGCTCACAGCACAAACAAATAACTGGAGGTCGAGTCAAATATTGGGGCCTCAGAAAAAAATGTGAAACAAGTAGAAATAAAGTTACAGATTACGGATTTGGAACCTTTTCTGGAGCTTAGGTAAAGCTTAGCGTGTCGACTATAAAGCCAGTAAATAACTCCTTTTGAAATGGATAAGCAAAGTTCTAAATTTATAGGAATTTTCGCTTGTATTGGCAAAAATTTTGCTATGCTTGAGAGTAAGCGGATTTGGGTTTTCTTTATGGAAATTATCATTTTCTGTTCCTGATGGTTTAATCTTTTGAATTATGCCTTAGAAAAACGAACTTGGAATATAAGAGAGAAAGTTTATAATATGAATACTAAAGAACTTCACGCCTGGTTTTTTGTAAGAATATTTGTTCGAAGTATTTATTTTTGATCGGTAGGAAATAATGCAAAGAGACAAGACGATAAATAATTACTATCGTCAAGAAATGTCAACCTTTTTCTAGTATAATGTCAAGTGTTTAGAAAAAAATTGTTAATACTATTTATCTTGCGATTTGATTTACTCAACTCATTTTTTAAAGCCGTAATGAAGTTGAGTGTGCTAATAGACACATTTGTAGTCTAAATTCACTGATAACAGTTATGCGTATTCAAATAAAAGTAGTTTTGAAGATTACATACAGCACTAAAATATTTTTTTTTCTATATTAAGAGCCTGCCAAAGAGACTCTACTCTGCCTGATGGAAAGCATGAATAGAATCCAAAGAGTTGTGGTCACCCTACTCATTGAAAATACAGACATTGCAGTGTAGTGACCCACACTATGGCAGCCTAGTGAGATGCTTTTTCATGCCACGCTTGGGGACGTAAAAGGCATGACAGTCATCGTGGCAGTGTAAGGCTTACACAGTTATCACGATAACTGTCACCCCTTCATCAATGGGCCTCCGGTCTCGCACTCAATAATATAACAAAAATAATAATATCTACATCTCTCTCTAAGTTATAATATACCTATCTTTTTGACTACATGGTTGGCCTAGTGGTTTAAGCGGTCGTCATGCCGTTCTTTACTGCGCTGAGTGTTGTTGGTTCAAACCCCACGTGTGACAACACTTTGTGTGATCTACAAATTGTTGTTCAGAGTCTAGATGGTCTTTGTGTCCGTTTCTCATATGTTTGTAAATTTCCCCGCGTCACAGGATTTATAGGAATAGAAATAGAAATCTAAGAATATTTAAGGCATTCGATACACAACGTCATCTAGTCTTAAATTAGGCAGAGCTTGTGCTATGGATACTATGCAACTGACATATATACATTTATCCTTTTCTTTGTAATTAAATATATATTATACATAGAAAACACCTAAACACCAAAATATGGTATTGTATTAGATATGTAGTCTCTCCATCACATTTATTAACAATTTAAAAAACGTATCTTTTTTATTTTCAAATTTTCTCATTCTTTAGCGCAACTGAAAAATATTTCACTGTTTAATATTATTCACTTAACGGTTTTCATTAATTCAGACTAAGACAACCTCACTACCCAATTACACCCGACTTGCTGATTGCACCCAACGGATGCGAGGTCGTCTAACCGAGAATCTGCAACCACATTTAAACGAAGTTACAATGGAACCAGACCTTTATTCAAAAACAGTCCCATTTTCGGTCCAAACAATCCGGTACCTTCTGATTTAAGTAGGGTTCCATACGCATAATCTTTTTAATTAGCAAAAAGGCTATGTATCAAGCCCTTTCTATTGTTCTGAAGAAATATGTAGGGCTCTTATTTGTAGGTTCGGTGCCTAAATGTGCTTTTAAAGTTGAACATCGATAGCTTTTAAAGGTCAAAAGAAAATAATTTGAATTTGGTACTTTTTTTTCATTTTGATATTATATGGCAATAAAATTTTAACGTAATTCGAAACGAGAAGAGAAAAATAGATCATAAATTTTCAAGACAGTTGCGCAAAAAAGGTTAAATATTTAACAAAATGAGAAAAATCATATGGATCTCACTTTATGAGACATTAGTATACAAAGGAGAAATTGATATATATGAAAAAATAAATATATACAAAAAGATATATTTAAAATTGATAGATACCGATTGATTTATTGAAAATTTATGCAATAATAGGGACCGTTTCGTTTCTTTTTTCTTCTGCTTGCCATAATGGAAAGGGGGGGGGGGGTGTTGCCATAATCGCCACGCTAGACTCCCCACAAGGTAGTCTGATGACGTGGTGAAGGTCGCAGGAAGCTGCTGAATGCGGGACCGGCTTTTGTGTAGAACCTTAGGGCGGCCTATGCCCAGCTGTAGTCAAATATAGCTTGATATTGGCACAGATAATTACGAAACCGACTAAGTAGCTTTGAACAAACTACTTCTTATCACTTTTATTTTCATTCTTTCCATGCTAGTTTTATCACAACTGAAGTGCAATATATTTCAAATATGCAAATTCACTCCTAAAATGTACCCCGTAAGTTCTAAAATTTTTACGTGTAGATAAAATACTGCAACTATAACCCTTAGAGACTTTACGTACCGCAGTAATTGTTTGTGTATGTGTACTTTACGTACCGCAGTAATTGTTTGTGTAATTTGTGAGCTCGTTTCTCACACTACAAATTTTGTTGTGAGCAATTGAAATATGAAATTTGTGTTATACTTTCACTGGTTACTGTGAGCCAACTGGTTATTACAAGTTTCCCAATAACATATGTACAGAATTTTATCCCGAATAGCCCTTAAATAAAAGTTGCACGTCACGACGCCATTTCGCTTCAGTTTCAGCCTATTGCCGTCCACTACTGAACGAAAGCTTCCTTTAAAAAAACACAAACCATCACGGTCTTAGGCAATGTGGATTAACTATTTTTCTCAAACCATCGGTCGATCGCGCCGCAGGGTGCCTACTATGTTAACCCAGTCGCAGTATCGACTCTTGCATATGTCAACTTCAGTGACCATCAGGACGACATTTATTATATTATAATTAAGTTGCAAGGTTTTTTTGTTTTCTTTTATTTCTTTCTCCCTCTAAGTTACACTTACTTATATTATTGAAATGAAGACGATTTAATGAAAATAGCTAGCAGGATGCAGCAGATGGATACGGACTGTCCAAGATCAGGTTTTTAGTTTTAACTTGTCAGCTTAAAAAGCTGTGCGACGAGGACAGTCAATTCAGTATGTAAAGATAGATAATGTTTTATTCAGTTTCTTTAGTGTCAGTTATGATCACCTGACTTGTTATAATCTTAATTTGATTCACGTTTTTCAAAAACTTTACGTGTTTATCAAGAAATGAAAACTATTAATGATATTTTATTAAAACCTTCTTCAAAAAACTTTCGAGTAGAAATAGCACTGTACACACATTCGTGGTCATTCTCTTTTCATTTCGAATACTGTGAAACATGCAAAATTTTACAACTTGGTTAATTTCTGCAACATTTTTCAATATACTAATACAAAGTAACAATTTGTATCATAATTGTTTCATCAGTTTTCTAGGTAATCAGGCAACGATACAGAAATATTTCATATAGCTCATGTATCAACTTCTGCTCTAAAAATATTGTCATCACTTATCTCAACATTTTAGCCAAGAGCCATTATCGCTGTGTACATTAAACTTTCCCTGAGATATCTAACAAAGATACACAAAGCGTATCCAAACAATATTCATCAGAATTTTCAAAAGAGCAAATAAACTAAAAGTACCCGTAAATAAATCTCTCAAACACACGAGAACAATTTCCGAAGAACACATAGTACATTGCGTAACCGGCAGTAAATAGTTAAACCCTGCTTTAAGTACAAGCAGCAATGTACGAAACACTTAGAGATAAAATATGGGGACGTGCTAATGCATGTGTGGAGATAATGCCCCTCTTTGTTGAGGAATAGGACTTATATCTACGAGGTTTTACATTTGTAGAATAAATGTTAGTGATATCTTTAGGTCTAGTTGGGATTTTTATTTCAGGTTGAAGAATTGGATTTGATTGTTAGAAACTAAGGAAGCGATGACTATATTTACCTGGGCGTCACACAAAGGAGTTTTTTTTACACTAAGGTATTGTTGGCATATTCTAGGAGGAGTCCATGTATGTAAATTAAAATCATACCTAGATTTTGCCTATTTATGTTAGTTAAGGCGATTCGATCTCGCCCCAGTAGCAACTTATGTCAACTGCATTTAGTGGACACTTGAGAGAGTTTCCATACGTAAAAGGTTATTATGAACATTATTCGGTAACCAGTTTAGTAGGTAGTTAGTTGATCTACTTTTCGGCACATCCTCCATTCATCCAGATATGGAATGGGCATAGTCTCCTTAAGAATTTGTAGTCTCATGTCCCATAAGATCCAACAAAGCAAAATAAAGTCTCGAGATTTGATTACTTCCAAACCATTGGTAAGTTTCAATTCAAGTTTTGATTTCTCTTTTTATGGTCCAGAAATATTGTTGTCATATAATATTTCTGAAACATATACTCAAATAGTTATATCATAACTATCCACACGAAAAGTTCAAAAAACACGCGAGTACTCATAATTATATACAAAAACACACTCACACACACGCATTCGCATGCATGCATGCACGCACATACACACTCACATACACACAATTAACAAAATCTATTATGTAAGTATGTTTTAACACTTCTATGTATGATTCATTTGCTAATTGTTAAGAATTATAGTATCATTGTTTTTTGGAAAGAACTGATTCCCAACATACAATTCACGCTAGTTTGGGAATCAGGGCTTGCACTTAAATTGTTTGCATCCTTTGTCTCAACAAGTAATAATTATTATTATTAGTATAGGGTCTAATAATAATAAGTAAGACTAGACCTTCAAAAAATTTAGTCTCAGCTAAGCCTAAAACTGTCTCTGCCACCTCTCCATAAGTATTACATACCTTTGCGTAAACATATTTGTTTTTAGTAAATTAAATGCTCTGTGCGGTAAAGGTTTTGTAAATAAGTAGGTTTTATACATTGATTCAATTCCGTATTTCGCTTTGATAAGATCAAACCCCACAATAACATACCAACACAAACATTTATATATTAAACAGTAAAGAACTCCATTTATTGCAAAGAGAGTCAACTTTTTCAATTACATTTACTGTAATGAACCTAGTGAAGTGTGGTTCCTTTGATAGCGACATACATTATATGAAAACATTGCGATGAATGTTTTTTTCCTTCTCTGTACTAAGCAAACCTAAATATTTGTATATGATTTACGGTTGTACGTATTTTAATGTCAATCTAAAAATAAAAACATTTTAGATAATTGATGTGCGTGTTGGTCTAGTGGTATTTGATTCAGAGCGCTGAGATAGAGGTCCCAGAGTGAAGTTCTCCAAGGAAAAAGAGTTGTGTAACAGGTAGGTTTTGTCAGAGCCACGCTGATTTCAGCACAAGCGAGCCGGCTTAACCGGGGAAGTACTACCTTCAAAAGAAGACCAACCTAAAGCGCCAGCATCCATGTTGTCGTGTTTGGTTGATGAGTGTGAGACCGGAGGCCCATTGATGCAGGGATGACAGTTATCGTGGTAACTGTGTAAGCCTTACACTGTCACGATGACTGTCATGCCTTTTACGTCCCCAAGCGGGGTGTGAAAAAGCATCTCACTAGGCCAGGTGTGAGTCACCATACTCCATTGTCTGCATTTGCGATGAGTGTGGGAACCACAACTCTTGGATTCTATTCATGCTTTCCATCAGGCAGAGTAGAGTCAGTTTGGCAGGCTCTTAATATAGAAAAAAAAAGAATTATGTGATGAGTCTGATTTGTTGTGAGTCTGGGTAGGAATAACTATGTATGGATGTAGAAATAACTTGGTATTTTTATCAACAGTCGTGTTAAACATAGTGCAGGTTCTGTCTAGTTTGGACTGACTTATACAGCACAGATTCACAATGCCACACAAACTGAATATACTACCGAGACCTGGCAAAGAAATTGCAGATAACCAACGTAGTAGCATACTTTCGAATAAATTCTTTGTTCACCCGGTATCTCGATCACATTCAACATTCAACAAACCACGGCACATCAAATCCCCGTCATTGATTTAAAACAAAAACCATTTTACAATTTCAAAGTAAAAAAAGTTGCACCATTAACTTATCAAAATCTATCAGAACTTAGAATGTGTTGAACTTAGATACGCCCTTCTTACTGTAATAACTCAACATTGCAACCAAATTGCAATATCTACTGGTTATAAATCATTGAGAACTCGTGCTACCCGTAGAAACAATAAACGCACATCCAGCGTGCTCGACAGACGTGTGGACGTATAAATTGTAAGCTTGCAGCATTAAATCATGCTGTCCACAGCTATGTTTCTGCTGATTTCTTGTGGAAATTAGATTATTTTCAGAAGATTTTTTTAAAGAGACTGGACGAACACGAGGTTCGGAGAAAGCTCTTTTTTTAAATGTTCTATCGTGGTATCATTCAGGAAATACGTGGAAGAAAAAACAGAAACAAATTTGGTTTGCAGGTTTACTGTTGGCCATTGGATTGGTTTCTGAACATTTTTCTACGGCAACTTCAGTGTTTATAAAATGATATGGAGAAAAACAAACAATTCAACAAATATTGAATTACAATAATTGAGTAATTATTTAATTATTTTTCAACTTTATGGTAGTCATTTCTCATTGTAATAAAACGGATAAACGAATATTTGCATTGGCTTCTGTCTTCCGACGTGATTTTTTTTTATATATATGCAAAAAACTCTATTCGTAAGTTTATCATTATATTTTTCAATAAAGGCTAGATTGGTGCGAACATAAGCATTCATGTATGTCATATAACCAACGCAACATTAACTTTATTAAATTATAAAAAGGAAATTTAAGCGACACAGTAAAACGCTTGACGTGCCTGCAACCAAATGGGTACAGTAACCCCAAGTGTGACCCAAAGCAAATTGCGTGTTTTTACGCAAAACATTCCGAATGTCCATCTTGGGTGAGATTTGGGCCCGACCGGCCAGTATAATGGACCGCCGGGGAACTATGTGTTTTTATTTTTTCCCCGCAATTTCGTGGCTGCAAATTTGAGTGTTCTAGTGTTTTCTGTGCGATAGGGTTACTAATTCATTCTCTTTTCTTTTTTCTTGTAAATAAAAAAACTAGGCCAGTAATGTTTCTTGGCAGTGATATTATTAATAAATGAAAGGCTTTGTTCTATTTTTAATAATACTAGTAATGCTTTATGTACATAAAGCACAATCTGTGACACTTTTACATAATTCGAAAATGAAGAGATTTCATTTCTCTTAAACAGTTAAGTTTTTTATCTAAGCATACTAGTGGTACAGTTAAACCGCCGCGCAAGTACTTTTAAATACAAAGTCTATCGAAATGTCCATAGACGTAGAAATTTAAATTTTAAAACTCTCTGTTCAAACTTTTACTACAAATTATAAAGTAAAATACTTTAAGAACTATCAAACGGCGGTTAAATTGTTGTAATAATAACTATAACTAGCGCTAAAACCACAGATAAATTGGAAAGAACTAACTCGTCGTGAAACACACACGCACACACACATACACACACACACAAACACACACATATATGTACACACATATATATACACACACACTCACTATTAATAACAAGCAGTTAATTGCAAATTATTTTAATTATTTTCAATGTGGTCGCTATAATAAATAAACGCAGGATTACGGTTGAATCCGTTTTATACAGCCGGGATAAGTTTAGTACGTTAACTTTATGGCGATAATGGTTGTGTATTTATTTTAATTAATGCTTATTTTATAAAAGAGTCTATATTCAGTTGGATTGGTTGGATTTTATTCCACAACATTAAAGAACTTAATAGGTAGTAGAACCACGCTGATTTCAACACGAATGGGCCGGCTCGACCGGGGTAGTACTACCCTCCCAAAGATCAACCTAAAGCGATAGCATCCGTTCTGTCGTATTTGGTTGATGAGTGCGAGACCGGAGGCTCATTCATGCAGGGGTGACAGTTGTCATTCTAAGTGTGTGCAATGCAATGCCACGATGACTGTCATGCCTTTTACGTCTCCAAGCGAGGCGTGAAAAACATCTTACTAGGCCGCTATAGTATGGGTTACCATACTGCATTGTCTGCATTCACAATGAGTATGGTGACCACAACTCTTGGATTCTATTCATGCTTTCCATCAGGTAGAGTAGAGTCACTTTGGCAGGCTCTTGAAATAAAAAGAAGACTTGCAGCAGAACTATATAGCAATATTATTTACCAAACATTATATATCGGCTATGAAGGCTTTTCAAATTTAATTCAACGCCGTTGTCTGGTAGTAATGGATGCCACTGTTTAGTCACCTATTGATCATCGTGCTTTTTATCGTCAATGAATTAAGGATTTCTTCATTGAACTACTAAACGTGGATAGCGGTTTCGTCATGTTTCGTTGTTGAACCGCTACAGTGATGTTCTTTTTCTTAATAAGAAATCGCTCGCACTAGGACTAATTTCTGTGTGTGGAGGACTTTACAAATATACACGACGGACACAAAGAACACTCAGAACAACAATTAATGGATCACACAAAGCGATGTCCCGGGTGGGGTTTGAACCTACCACACTCACCACAATAGAGAGCGGCGTGGCGACCATGTATATCACTAGACCCACTGTGCAGTCAATTATTATCGAGACAATTGTTTTCTTTTTTTTTCTATTTTAAGAGCCTGCTAAAATGCCTCCACTCTGTCGAGTGAAAAGCATGAACAGATTCCTTGAGTTGCAGTCATCAAACTCATTGTAAATGCTGACAATACAGTATGGTGACTAATACTATTGTGGCCTAGTGAAATACTCATTCACGCCCTGCTTGGAGACGTGAAAGATATGACAGTCATCGTGGCTGTGTAAGGCTTACAGATTTATGATAATAACTTCCACCCCTGCACCAATGGGCCCCCGGTCTCGCACACACCAACGAAACACGACAGCACGGATGCTGTCGCTTTAGGTCGATGTTCTTTGGAAAGGTAGTACTGCCCCTGTCGAGCCGGCCGGTCGTTCTGAAATCAGCATGTCTCTACTACCTATAAAGTTATTGAAAGTCGTTTGGTTGAAGAAAATCAGGTCAGGAATCCAATCCATGTTTCATACAATTATAATCCTTAAAAGTTCAAGATTAGAATGAATCGCCTTACCAACCAAGTAAAATCCTTTATTTAAACTTTATAAAAGCCTTACTATCTACCACATCAGTAAATACCCAAAAGATTGGTATCAAACATGTTGATATAAACCCACCAATTCACCAAAACGCAATAAACATGTCGTTATCATTATTTTATGTCTATCAAAGTAACCCCTGACTTCTACCGTAATAAAATTAAAGGCATTTTGAATAGAGCCTGATAATGGTATGTAAGCACCTAAAGTATAAATAATATAGTTAGATTCTATTGCGAAATCTCGACCGTTATTAAAAAGTTTTATTTTGTTTATGGAATTCGATATTTAAAATTATTTTGGTATATGAATATAGTCAATGATTTTTTTTTACGGTTGTAGATGCTATGTGGACAGTATTTCTAGGGTTTCTAAGAAAGTTGGTTAACAAAGAAGTATATATAACGATAATTGATTACCAAAATCTAGTAATAAGTACTGGCAACATTTTTTTTGAGGTTCCTTTACGCGTGTTACTTTTTCACGCTCAGTATCGCTACGATGGTAATAAACACACTCGATTTGAGTCTCAAAAAGAACAATAAAAAAGTCATTTATGATGTACATACTCCTCAATAATCTTAGCTTCAAATTTCGGTAAAAATTATAAGTATTTCTCAAACTTATCTACACATAAACCGAGTGTTGTGATTTTATTTTTCAAAGTTCGTTCGTTCGTTTTCAAAGTTCATTTCGAAAATAAATAATCCAATGTAGACTATTTCAAAAGACACATCCCTACTCAACAATTAGATAACAATGTCGTCGTCACTATTGAATGAGTGAGCGGAGTGAAACAATAAAAGTACTCTGTTCACGCTTGCCGAGACAATCGAAAAATCTGATTGGTATCGACTAGAGCATAGCAGATTATTTCGTACACAGTTGATTTTAGATCGACGAAAACTTTCGAAGGCCGTATAAGTTTTTGGTAAGGCTTCAATGAGAGTAGATTATAAAGTAATGGTAATCAAATCTGTGCCAAGCAATTCCTTCATGGCTTTTATCGAGTGATTGAAGCTATCGAAGCCCAACCTAATGCAACATAAAACACTTTGTACACGTTCATGTTTGATAGAATATATATACATTTTTTTTACTATTTTAAGAGCCTGCCAAAGTGACTCTACACTGTCTGATGGAAGGCATGAATAGAATTCAAGAGTTGTGGTCACCATAGTCATTGCGAATGCAGGCAATACAGTATGTTGACCCACACTGAGGCGGTCTAGTGAGATACCATAATAAAATATGTATGTATTTAAGTCGCTTTGAGTAATTTTTTGAGTTGAAATAAAAACATATTACTAAGAATCTTCACCAACGTTTGGGAAAGAAATCTTACTTTGTATTTTGATACATATATTCTAATAGGATAACAAGCAATTTATACAAAACTCAAGAATTTTTATATGTGTAAATGCTTTTTTTAGTAAGCCATACAATCATTTTTGGGTTTGTTATAGTTTTATGTTCTGAAATATCAATGATTTTAGTGGTAAAATAATATTATTTATTAATTTGTACGTTAATATACATTTTTCCTATCATTAAACAAAAATAGTAATTAGATGAAATGCTCGTCAAATATACAAATACGTATATTTTTATATTTAAACGTAGACAAAAAAGTATAAAATGAAATGAATTGTTCCATATTAAATAGAATACGAGTACATTCACAGGTGTTGCCACAATGTTAACTTAACAGATAATGTAGGAGTATTTAGTCACTGGTCCCATGTAGATAAATAAAAATAAAAATTCAATCTTCCATAACACGATTACATATTTCGTTTCAATTTGATTAGATTCCTTAGTCATAAATATATTATCGTCAAAAGACTATTAGTGAACATTCAATTATTAATTGAAAATAAATTTCAAAACTGTCAATCTACGCTACTAAAAATCCACGCTAATTATTAAGCCATCTAATTATTATAATTAACCTTTATTTTCAGAAATTCTTTTAATGAATAATATGATTTTTCTAAAAACCATGACTTGAGATGATTCTTAAAACGACAGAAGCATTTTGAAATAATCAGAAATCCTAATATGTTAAGTAACAATTATTTTTACATAAAATACTTTCTGGACTACATTCTAAAACCAGCCTATTTGGGTTTCTAGATTTCTTTGATGCTCGTCTAGCTTTGGTGAACAGGGTTCTGTGTGTTTTTACAAACATCAATATCTCAAAAATACGCGTACAAGAGAATGTTCTTATACCCTATGATCCGTACTTACTACAAAGCTGTCAATAAAGAAAATGTTGAATCGAGCAAACAGAATTTGATTGCCGTAATTTACTTTTAAGAAGGTTCGAAAATGTTCCTCCAACCGTAAGCAACCGTAGCTGGTTCGCAGGTCGTGTCTTTGACAACTGCCGATCTTCAATTGACAGTGACGAATTATTAATAAACTGTCGAGTGAATAATGATCTGTTTTTATTAAGTTATAAACAAAAATCAATGGGCGAACAAGACTCGCGACTTCTGAGAAAATATTACAAGGATATTTAAATACAGCTTTGATGTTTAAATGACATAAGAGTGTTGACTTTGAAGAGAGCTTGTGCAAAAAGTATCTTAATGTAATTGACTGAATATTCAGTTTTCAATGTGGATGTTTAATATCATATTTTATTATGGTATCTCACTAGACCGCCTCAGTGTGGGTCAACATACTGTATTGCCTGCATTCGCAATGACTATGGTGACCACAACTCTTGAATTCTATTCATGCCTTCCATCAGACAGTGTAGAGTCACTTTGGCTGGCTCTTAAAATAGTAAAAAAACGTTGGTGAAGATTCTTAGTAATATGTTTTTATTTAAACTCAAAAAATTACTCAAAGCGACTTAAATATATTTTCAAACTGCGTTTTTACATATTCGTAGATAATACTTAACTACAGTACTTTACATTATATCAATCAAACTCAAATCTTAGTTGGAAATAATCAAAACTCAAAATTAAAACTACGAAACATAATTAATGGAATGGCAACAATAATGACGTCACAAATATGGCGACATTATTCCGATTGGTCTGTGTGACCGCATCTACCGCTAGTTAATGAATTATAATTATTAAATACACATTAAATTGCGGCCGGCTGCCACTACACCGCTTGTATTTAAATTATTCGAAATCCTAACGTTATTTATCACTATTTATCACTATTTAACACATCGTGCGCCTTTGGTGCATTAGCGACCTAAAATAAAGATAAGTAATTAGTGCTTTTTTTTATTTCTTACAATTCGTGAAAGTCACTTTGAGAAAAGGGACAGAAATATGTAACAAGAAGTTATTAGAAGCATGCGCTATTTGATTTGACTAATAAGCGCGCTGACCTATTGCCAAGATGATATGCCAGATGTAACACATCATTTATGTCCACTGTTTTATATAACAACAAATTTATACTTTTCTAACATTTCTTCTATAGGTGTTGTGTAACATTATTTTGCTATATTTGTAGTGAAATAGGCGCTTCAGTCCTTTAACGTTTACATGTTACATTTATTTATTTATTTAAACTTAATGCACATGTACAAAGGCGGACTTAATGCCATGGGGCATTCTCTCCCTGTCAACCTTTAGATGACGTAGAAATATGATACGGTAGGTGCAAAGGTAAAAATAGAAGTTGATACGGTATATAAAATAGCAAATCTTTTAGGTAAATGACGATATTAGATATGATAATGACATTATACTCTATGCTATGATATAACACAGAAGTAACATGTCATGAAGTGGAACATAGTCACATATGACCGCAAATATCTCGTATCGTATAAGCAAATACTTGTTCACTTTATTATTTATATTTTCCATTGCGACAGATCTAGGATCTTAGACTTAGGAGTTTCATATATCAACCTATTACCCGCACCAGTTATCCTGGTCTTGTGTAGCCCATTCTGCCAGCTGTTTCTTCAATCGCAGGATCCAGCATACCGCAAGGCTTACACCACGATAACTTAATTGCCCCACCAGTATCCAGCAGTGCATCTGGAGACATGATCGGCCCACTTTCACTAGTAACTTTTCTTTTCTTAAAAAAGACAACGCCCGCATTACGAATAAATCCTGTGTCGCGGGGGACTTTACAAACACACAAGAAACGGACACAAAGAACACCCAGACACAGAACAACAATTTGTGGATCACACAAAGTGTTGTCCCATGTAGGATTTGAACCCACAACACAGCGAAGCGAAGAGCGGCGTGGCGACCGCTTAAACCACTAGGCCAATCGTGCAGTCAATAACTTACATTAATATAAGAACAGAGGTTACTGAAGAAATTTTAAAAGTAACAGTTTCATATTCATATCAAAACAATACAATAACTAACATGATGAACACACGCGATGAACCAAACATGTTGCAACAAAGGAAAACCCTTTCTTGAAACATGTTTGGTTCATCATGTTTCATCTTATAACATCAAGTTTTAATAAGTGAGTACATTGAAGTACGCATCACAGAAGCAACTTGCAGAGTTCACCTTATGCAGAGAACTTCATGGTAAGTATACTGAAACTTTTAGGTTAGTTAGGGAACGGCTGCGAGCATCTTAACTTTCTTTTTAAAGCTATGGCCGATTTTTTTGCATAACTTGAACGCAATATTTAGGATCCCTATTAAGTTTTATAGAATTTTGATTTTTGATCAAAAATATTGAGAATTTGTTTGTAAATTTAATGTTTACTAGCAAACAACTCACACATACAACAATGGTAAATTAATTTGCATACGCTTCAAGAAATTAGAAAATACTTTCTTTTTTTTTTCTTTTTAATAACCTGCCAAAGTGACTCTACTCTGTTTGATGGAAAGCATGAATAGAATCCAAAAGTTGTAGTCACCATACTCATTGCAAATGCTGACAATGCAGAATGGTGGACCACACTATGGCGGCCTATTACGATTTTTTACACCTCGCTTAGAGACGTAAAAGACATGACAGTCAACATAGCATTGTATTGCACACACTTACTGCGACAACTGTCACCCTTGCATCAATGGACCTCCGGTCTCGCACTCACCAACGAAACACGACAGCACGGATGCTGTCGCTTTAGGTTGGTCTTCTGTGGGAGGGTAGTACTGCCCCGGTCGAGTCAGCCCGTTCATGCTGAAATCAACGGGGCTCTACTACTTGATATTCTGCACAGATCGACTTTAGTAAAGCCACACTAATTTCAGTATCAACGGGCCGACTTGACTGGGGCAATACTACGCCCTCCTACAGAAGACCACTGGTTAATGGAATAGATTAAATTATTCAAAACGGTCAAAATTCGACCGTAATGTAATATCTAGTACAAATACAGCACATATAGAAAAAACTGCAGTATCATACGTAGTATTATATTTTATTGTTTATCCAAAGGTGCCTTTATGATTGACATGGGTTCTGGCACTTTCGTTAATATGATTTCTTTATGTTATTACATTTCTAATATTTTTTGGCACATATGTACATAAAGTCACGCCTACTTAGCAGAGGGTAGGTAGAGGTAAGTGGTCTCCACATATTACAGTCCTGACACACCTTTTTTGTACCATCTATATTCATCAATCGCAGCATACATGTTCGTCAGGTCCTGGTACTGTTTACACGACTCTAATTCAAAACATCATTAGTTTGCTCGATGAATGTTGGCAGTGGATGATCTCTTCCGACACTTTCTTACACATTCACTGTTAAAATTTATTTCTTATTTTTTTTTATGTTAAGAGCCTGCCGAAGTGACTCTACTGTGCCTGCTTGCGTGAGATGCTCTTTCATGCCTCGCTTGGGGACGTAAAACGCATGGCAATCATCGTGGCAGTGTAAGGCTCACACAATTACCACGATAACTGTCGTTCAATCTGCCACGATCTCTTATCACTTTATTCCTGACTGTCACTATTCACATTCACACCACACATATCTCTTAGGGCACGAATCTCTACAGTATTAATTCTACTTTCATGTCGCTTATGCCAATATTTGATACCATATATCAGAGTTGGGACTAACACACCGTTTTGCACAGCGAAACGCGTATTTTCAGTAACCTTCTTGTTGGCAACGAAGGAGTACAAGGCGTCATTCACCTTGTTTTCACCTTTCACTCACGTACTTTTTTGCCGTTTACTGAGAAGCTTTATAATTAAAGTGGTCAAGCTAACCCATTTGTACTAAAATATAAGTCTCTCACAGCAATTATATTGAGACGTTGAGAGGATTCTCGGACCAGGCAAGGTGATCATGTCTAGCGAGTCTTTACCCAACGTTGCCATTGTATGCTAATCGGCACGATGATTTCTTTGTTCCGATACAGGTTAAATAGTTACGCCATAGTTTGGTGTGCCCTTCGAAAGATGGCGCTGTAGTGTGTTTTTGTTACAGTGTATGTGGAAGTCGCCACAAAGATAAACAGTATAAGAGTTACATTTAATATAATTATTAAGTTAACTATTAGTTTTGTTACGTTGTGTACAGTTAATTTAACTAAAATATTATGCCCATCATGTAAAATTTATAATGTAACGAGTAATTGTGAACAGATGAAGCCCTAAGAAATGACTTCTATGGGATATCGTGTGGCTAAATATTTGTTGGCTTTAAGCTTTTTACTTAGAAATGTAATTTAAATTTCATACTACCCTACATATTTTTCCATCACGTTTTATTCAAGTTCGTTCATCAACTCTGGTGTGATTGAGTAACAATAATCTATCTCAACTTCATCCATTCTTCATTCATATTATATATTATGTTACAGATTGCAAACAGATGGATGATCTGTAACTTGATGAGATAGAAAAGCATGGACATCCTATAAGTGCCTCCTTCTCTCAAAGCTCTTAGAATTAAGGAGTTAAAGTTCATCGACCCATTTGTGGCGAAGCATGGTCGTTCCAGTTAATGTTACTTCCATAATTTATTGTATTTGCAAGTAATCTATAATAAATCAAAGATTCTAGTACAAGTAGCCTAACAAGTGTAGCGAAACCAATTATCGTCATATCCCCTGACAGCTTATAAATATCGGTAAACACTAAATTAATGTTCGTCCGTCTATCCGTATAGGCGCGCGGATGATTTGTGCGCTCGACTGTCAATTTTTCATCTACCCCACCGCTACTAAATCACGCTGACAACTTCGACCGCTCAACCAACTACTCACCTTGTAATGAAACTGTTAAAGTTCACATTTGTTTGACATCCTTTTAAGGTAAAATATCCAAAGGTCTCCTTATATTTGATATTTGTTTACGGACGTAATAAAAATTCGTGTGAATTATTACAGGTTTGTCTCGTTAAAAATGATATGCTCAAATGAAGATAATTTTTCTCTGTCTTATTAAAGTCTGTTCTATTAAAGCATGAAAGGGACAACAGTATTTTGTGTATGTATATTTCTATTTGGCTGCTTGTGGTGGTTATAAAGAGAGTATGCTGTTAGGTTTTATGTTTCTCATAGCCATAATCTACATAAATACACAAGGGTTGGATTGTAGCCTAAAAAGATTAGGCAGAATATTACTGTTTATGACCAAAAGTTTGACCAAATAACAAAAGTATATGGAGGTTTGCTGCCCAAATATACGAGGGCAATGACCTTAAATGACAGTTGTTGTGCATAAATTTTTGGTATATTGTCATCGTTGACATTGTCATCGTTGGTTTGAATACAAAAGATATTAGAACAAAAGATTTTCTAAGTGAAAATATGTTAAAATTATTCTCACAGGTATCAAATCCAAAACTATGTATTCTGGCAATGCCGATATACTGACATAAGAATCTATTGTTAATAAACTGAATTTATGATAACTTCAAATGATACCTTATTCGTTCTTCAAATAATTACTTCATTTACATATTTCGGCGAAATATGGAATAATTAACAGCTAAATCTGTTGAGTCAGTAACCTTTTTTGTTAATCCTAATTAGAGGTTTGCATTAAAACATCCTTGGATGAATTATTAAAGTTGGTGGATGAATTAATTCTTTCAACGACGATAGCGACATGTTCAAACATTGCCAAGTCAAATTCTTTGCATACCAATCGGTTGGCAAATAATAATACTATCGGTCTGAAGGTAGCATATGGAAACAATTGTCATAGTGAAAAGTATTGTTCTTTGTCAGAAATGTAGTAATTAAAATTCATTTCGAATAACTCCGTTTTTTTTTAATCCGAAAACTCCGAAAACTCCGAAATTTATAAACAAATGTTTAGTTTGACTTTTTGCTTTCAAAACAAATGGAGTTTCTCTAGAATACTGTAGAATTCTAGATGTTCCATAGAACGTCTTACCAGACACCGTTACATTCTATGACTAAATAACATTTATGATCGTCATAGATGCACCTTTACCACAGCAGTGCAATCGCAAGCTAAATTGTTCTATATTCCTAGGTAACGAGAGTCACAATTCGTTTAGATGCATTTACTGAGTGCCTATTCTGTACGTAGAATTGTTTTTCCCCGTACTTAGTTCACAAAGTAGTAACTATAAACGAGGAAACGTTAAAAGTCCGCTTGCGATGTATTCCAGCAATGTATTCCAGTAATAGCGACCCACAGTTTATTTTTTACGGTCTAAGCAGAGAGATGAGTAGTTAAATGTTTTACTACGCTTATTACCTACTAAAGTACTAGTGTAAGTTATACGAGCATCCTTGATTCGCTTGTCGTATCTAGAAAGTTTCAATCTTAACAATATGTACACATTGTACACACGAACAAAGAACTCATAATTTAGAGACGATATGTACGTTCGACTCAAATTAACTAAATCTTCTTCTTCTTCTTCTCAGCCAAAAGACGTCCACTGCTGGACATAGACCTCCCCCAAGGTTTCCTACAACAGCCAGTCTCGTGTTGCCCGCATCCAGCAGCTACCCGTGACCTTCAGTCCCTTCAGTCCTTGGGCTGACCCAGGTCCTCGTACCGATTAAGGCCCAGATGAAGTATCTGGGCCTGATCCTCGACGGCAGGTGGCTCTTCGACGAGCACTTCCGACAGCTTACTCCAAAGCTGGTCGGCGCTGCTTCTGCTCTTGGGCGACTTTTGCCCAATGTGGGTGGAGCCAGCGTCGCGACGAGACGGCTATACACGGGGGTTGTTCGGTCAATGGCACTGTATGGTGCACCGGTGTGGGCGGCGGCTCTGACCGCCCAGAATAGGGCTCGCCTCTGGCGCCCTCAGAGGATATTGGCGGTTAGAGCCATACGCGGTTACCGCACCGTA
Organism: Hypercompe scribonia; assembly: GCA_949316085.1. Lineage (NCBI taxonomy): Eukaryota > Metazoa > Arthropoda > Insecta > Lepidoptera > Erebidae > Hypercompe > Hypercompe scribonia. The sequence goes on along the minus strand of OX438972.1, from coordinate 2,124,478 downwards.
TCGACAGAGGCGGCGTGCGCGTTAGCCGGAACTCCCCCGTGGGATTTGGAGGCGGAAGTGCTCGCTGAAGTTTATCGGCGAACGGCAGACTTTCGGGTGGGTAGCGGCATTCGGCCCCCGCCCGAAGAGATACGCGAGTGGCGAGAGGCCGCTCGTCGAACCACGATGGCTCGTTGGTCGTCCCGGCTGGAGGCTCCACGTGCTGGCTTTGCCGCCGTGGAGGCTCTCCAGCCGGTCGTCGCCGAGTGGGCAGGGCGGCAGCACGGGACCCTTTCCTTCCGACTGACGCAGATTCTTTCCGGGCACGGTTGCTTCGGGAAGTATCTGCACTCGGTCGCCAGGAGGGAATTGAGTCCCGCCTGTCACCACTGCGACTGCAGTGAGGACTCGGCTCAGCACACGCTGGCGGTTTGTTCCGCCTGGGCGGCGCAGCGTGGGGTCCTCACTGTAGTTATTGAAGGAGATCTCTCGCTACCGGCCGTAATACGCTCCATGGTCGGTAGCGACAGTTGTTTTACCGCGGTCGCAACCTTCTGCGAAGACGTAATTTCGCGGAAGGAGGCGGCGGAGAAGGCCCAGGAGGACGATATCCACTCGGACCCAATTCGCCGCCGGCGAGCCGGGCGGCGGAGGCGCGCATACCAGCGCCTCATGCCGCCTTGAGTGTGGCCGCGGGTGGACGGGACGGGTTTTCCCCTCCATCCGCTACAATGGCCAGCCGCGAGGAGGCGACGTCCGCGTGTGCCGTACATCGCCTAAAATAGAGAGTTTACCCATAGATGGTGCCCGCATTAGCGGGCAGGCGCTGGGAGGGATCTGGATGTCGTAATAGCAGCGGTTCCCGGATCCCTCCTATCTCAGGCGCAGAGTGGCACACCGTGTGGTTTTAGTCGGTCCGATGCCGACACACCACCCCGCCGGGGTTTCCATACGTTAAAAAAAAAAAAAAAGACCCAGGTCGTCGGACCATCTTGTGGGGGGCCTACCAACGCTGCGTTTTCCAGTACGCGTCACCACTCCAGAACTTTAAGGCCGCAAAGACCATCGTTTAATTAAATAAATGTATTCGTGAATTCATGTGTAGGTACTAAAAGTTAAATTCAATTCGATATTTTTATTAAAAACAAGCTTTGTCTAGTCTATTTGTGTCACATTGTGGTTACAATTCTGAGGCATGAAAATTTTAAGTAACGGAAGAACATAGGAAAACGTTCTTTGGAGTAGATCTATTGTGGCAGTATTTCAGATTTCAAAGCGAACATGAATAGTATTTTTATAAATTTAGATGATCTATAATAGAGTCCATTTCTGGAAAATATTAAAATTTATATAAAAGAATATTAAAAATCCTGGGGCTGTTAGATAAATACTTATCCTTGAGACTAAATTTAGTTGTGTTTAAGTTGTGGAGGTAACGGGTGTCATGTCCCTCCGACACAAAGGGAGGATCCTCCGACCAGGCGAGGTGATCATGCCTGGCGAGCCAAGGCCCAACAGTTGATGTTGGTATGTTGTACATATGCTAATCGCCACAAGAATCTCTATTTCACAAGATAGGATTAGTAGTTGCTTCGTAGTTCGTCATTCTCCGTAGTTCGATGAATCTCCGCTAGATGGCGCTGATGCTAGTATGTTTTTTTTTGTTTGTGCTGAATATGGAAAGACACAACGGAAGTAATATTTCATATTATTTTTAAATTGTAGTATTTCGGAACAAAACACATTTGGAGCACAATATCTCGCGGTCTTATCTTGGTCTTATGTATTATAACATTTAATTAAAATCAATTTCTAACGGTAATACGTAGCTGCCGTTACTAGATAGCAACCATATATAGAAGTGTCCTACACAAACAACACGTGTATACACACCTTTGAATGAATGTTTCATGTGTCCAGTCACTGTTTGCAAACAATTTTTTTAGACAGCTTGCCAAATTGGCCGTACAGATTTATAGTATGAGTTATAAGAATTAAATAACTTTAACTATAATTATATCAGTTTAGTAATATAAGTTTATTAGTTCATTCATTCATTCATTGGTTCTCATACCTTTATCATTTCATTCCGAAAGCTCTGTTCTGCTTATACGTGACGTTTACGCAATTAACTCTCAACCATACAACTTTACCACTGAGAAAAAAATTACCCTTTTTAGTACTTTCACATTATTTAATCTGCTACAAAGCATAGATATTTTAAATGCAAATTGACATCAATAACCGAAACTGTTATCTCAAAATCTCATTTCCCTTCAAAAGGTTGAGGGATCTTGACAATATTCGTGTATTAAATTGCTTGAAACAGAAAAAGGTACGTGTCTGCAAGCATTCGAGGCCGAACCCGAGCAAGCTGATTCGCTCCAATAGCCTTTTTATATAAAATATATAAGGTAGAACGTGTTCATTCAATAGGAAACTAAGTATGTAGGCGAAGATTTGTTTTATTGAGTTTTTACTTAAATATGCACCGTAAGCGGAACTTTTATGTTTCAAGAACCGTTTGCGATCGTAGAAAAGGGATAATAAATATGAGAAAATGTTATTTAATAGAGAAAAATGTGGTGGTAAAGTAGGTTAGGCTTTGGACTTAAGATCGGATACTTCCAGGTTTAAACTCCACCAGAAACGTCACCTAAAACTTATCAAGAATTGGTTTGCATTACTTTTCTGTTCATATTTAGATAGTGAAGTGACTTAGACGAATTAATCTGAAGCAAAGTTTCAATCATCTTGTACATTAAGAACTTGACAAAGTGACTCTATTCTGCCTGATAGCAAGCATGATTAGAAGCCAAGAATGATGGTCACCATACTCATTCCAAATGCAAACAATGCAGTCTGGTGATCAACACTATGGCGGCCTAGTGTGATACTTTTTCACGCCTCACTTGGGGACGTAAAAGGGTTTACAGATGTCATGTTATCTCTGGTGTCTTTAAGTATCCAGGTGTCTTTGAATTCATTACCAGTGCACGTGTTTCCCTCCCACTACAATCCCGGGTCCTTTAAGCGGGGCGTGAAAAAGCATCTCATTAGGCCGCCATAGCGTGGGTCACCATAGTGCACTGTCTTCAGTCGCAGTGAGTACGGCTACCATCGTTCTTGGATTCTATTCATGCTTTCCATCAGGTAGAATAGAGTCACATTGATAGGTCGCTATAAAAAAAAAAGTGTACTTTCACATGCCACTACGTAACACCATTAACCGAGAAATTATATAGTTAGCTCTATTTAGCAATATAAATAATTATTTCCTATCTATCCTAGCTCGAACAAGTAAGTAATATTCATTAATATAAGTAGTGGTTTTTGCTAACGGTACCCATTCATCATGTAAGTGCCTGACGCACGGGGTCAATCCAACTTCACTCCATCTTTCATAGCAGTGATAAGTGAAGGTCTATTATTCGATACAGTAATTATTATACGACCAGATGTAATGAATACGTACGTGTTAATATACTAATAAACAGATCAGTTTTGAAATGTTTTGAATGTCGTTTCGTGCATTGACGAAAGTTTTTATACAGGCAACGCCCGCACTAGGAATAAATCCTGTGACGTGGGGGACTTTACAAACATACAAGAAACAGACACAAAGAACACCCAGACTTAGAATAACAATTTGTGGATCACACAGTGTTGTCCCCTGTGGGGTTGGAACCCACAACACTTAGCGTAGTAGAGAGCGGCGTGGCGACCGCTTAAACCACTAGGTCATCCGTGCAATCACAATATATGGTGAAAAACAGAACGCCTTTCAATAATTCTAAAAACTTAATTTAAATGTAAAAGTAGTTACCAAGTGGCAACAAAAGTTTTTTCCACAAAAATATTTTCGAAACAATTTTAGGTTCTTTATCAGTATATAGTAATAAGTATAGGTTATATTTTTTTTATCCTACTGCAAGTAATGTTATAATCATTGACACGGGAATAAGCGCTATCAGTAAACATCATTTCTCCTTACACTGTCTTATGTTTTCAACTAGGTTGCTCCGATTGATATCATAACCGGATTGTCGGTTACTAGATTAATCATCAACAGCCATTTACAGTTCACTGCTGGACATAGGCCTATCCTTAGCAAGGAGGTTTTGACCTACTATACCACGCTAGCTAGACAGGTTGGAATAGGGTTTGTTTCAAGGGGTGCTTGGCTAGAAAACCTCCACGTGGTGCACCCTGGTAACGTTGGCGATGGTGTTCATCACTGCCAACGGCTAATATTCTAGCACGAAGAGGAAGCCATTTTCTCCGGCAATTCAGCTGAGACTTGGTCCAACAGAGCGGGCGTGTCTGTCGAATCCTCTGTTGGTTCTTCGCTCTTCGGAGCAATGAGGAGGAAAACCTCGGTAAAAAATCACGATGGTGATTGTGGTGATGGTGGTGGTGGAAACCTTTCTAGGGTCGGAGTTCCTCCGCTCAGCGGTGGAAAAGGTAGGACGGGCTCGGTGTGCACTTACACTGCCACCGTGCAGGCATCAGGAGACATAGTCTCCCTGCCGCCGTCGACATATCGTAGTCCCGAGTTGTAGTCTCGCGACTCCAATCGGGGGCGAGGGTCTTGGCTTAGCCGCCCGGACTGCGAGGAAGAAAACCTCTCTAAAAAATTACCCCGAATCCCGTGTTCTGGTGCGTGACCAGGGGATGCATGGCTGATGGGTAGTTCAGTCGCAAGCGCACTCCCAGCCGGGGCACCTGCGGACCCCTCGGTTGGGCACAAATTTACGCTTGCCCGGGTATTGGGGATCTCTGCCCGGGTCGACATTTAGTTCTCCCCATCTCGTGGGTTTAAAAATGGAAAAATTAACAAACACAAACAATCATAATATAGAAAAGAAGGAGAAGAAAAACAGGAAGGGAAAAAGTACAAGAGCGGACGACTTCTCTTCCAACGAGGAGGAAGTATTGGTTGGAGCGCCTATCTCGGTGGGGCTCCCAGAAGTCATAATGGCTGCTGGGAGCCGAAGAACATCGGAACGGTTGCGTTCCAAATCCACCGCGGGCAGTAACTCCAGTACGAGGACAGATGCACTGGACATAATGGAGACGGAGCTGTGTGACAGCAGGAAACGCGGACGCTCCAGGGACGAGGAGAGTGACACGTCCCAGGAGATGTTGCCTCCCAAAATCACCAGCAGCCGTAGAGGGAGATCACGAACCCCGGTCTCGATCCCGTCAGGCTCCGTCTTTTGTAAGGCGGAAGCCTATAGGCGAGTTAGGGCGGACGGTGAAGCACTAGCGGAGGAGGAGATTGCTGGTCTCCTGCTGAAAGTCAGGGAGCCGATGGTGGGGGACTCAGTTCCCCAGACACCATCCTCCATGCAGGAGATAGCAAACGCGGCGGTGGCCATTATTCACAAAGTGGCCACCAAGTCGAGTAACCTTAAGGGCTCCTTTGTGAGAGCCCTTAAGGACTCCTCTTCCGCAATTGCGGGGGTCGTGGAGACCCTCATCGGAGACGTGGCTCGTCTCCAGGCAGCCAACGACCACCTGACGGGGCAAGTGGCTGAGCTTAGCGCTCAGTTCGCCCAATTCCGGGCGCATCGTCCGGCAGAGGATCCGGCCTCGTCCCCGTCTCAGCCTACTCCGTCTCCCAATGTTGGTACCATCGCTGACGCCCAAATGCGCCAAATCACAGACGCTGTGTGGCGCATGATGGACGGCCGTCTCGCTGGCCTAGAGGCAAGACTGCCTCCTGCCCCTATTGTCCGGCCGCCGCTTGGGGCCCATAGGCCAAAGGTCACATCAGCACCAACATCTCTGCCCGTTGTGGGCGGTCGTGTGTCCTATGCGGCGGCGGCGTCGGTGTCGACTACTCCTGTGGCCACTCCGAGGGCACGACAGGCGGCCAAGGTAATAACCAAGACGGCTGCACCGAAGTCTGGGCCCAAGAAAGTGGTAAAGGCTGGAGCGGAATATCCTCCGCTCCCCACTCCAACAGGTGTACCTGGCACCACTACATCTGCCCCCTCCACATCTGCCCCATCCAAAGATGGTTGGCAGGTAGTCGGCGGGGTTAAGTCCCGAAAGCGGGGTAAAAAGGCAGCTCAAAAAGCAGCCTCTACCCCGCAGTCGCCGTCGGTTGCGGTGGCTACTGCGAAAAAGCCGCGCAAGCTGCAGGTGCCTAAAAGCGCGGCTGTGGTGGTCACCGTAACACCGGAGGCGGCTAGTGGCGGGCTGTCCTATGCGGCCTTATTTAAGAAGGCCCGGGATAGTCTCGCCACTGATTTCGGGACTGAAGGGGTCAGGTTGCGCCTTGCCCAGACGGGAGCTCGAGTCCTCGAGTTCCCCGGGGCTGAAGGTGCAAAGACGGCGGACAGGTGCGCCGAGAAACTGAGAGGAATTTTTGCAGCCACGGATGGTGTGAAGATCGCCAGGCCTGTCAAGTGCGCAGAGTTGCGCATTTCGGGCCTGGATGACTCCGTAACGGCCGAGGATGTCCGCGTTGCAATTAGCGAGAAGACGGGCTGCAACGCGGACAACATCAGGGTCGGCACCATCCGCCCCGGTCCTGGAGGGCTTGGCGCAGTGTGGATCAGCTGTCCGGTAGCGTCGGCCAAAGTTTTGGGCGACGCAGGCAGGATCCTCGTCGGTTTTGTGAATGCCAGAGTCACTGTTCTGGCGGCAAGACCGATGAGGTGCTTCAAATGCCTAGCATCCGGACACACACGCGCCAAGTGCGTGAGTTGTTTTGACTGCAGTGGACTATGCTTCCGCTGCGGTCGACCGGGGCACAAGGCGGCAGAGTGCTCTGCCGCCCCTCACTGCCCAGCTTGTGCGGCGGGTAACAAGCCCGCTAATCATCAGATTGGGCAGGGGGGCTGCAAACCTCCTCGCGATTCTCGGCGAACGTTGGGGGCTAGCCAGTCGGCCCAGGCTGCCTCCGATGCCGTTCGCACGTCGACATCGTCGCCCATGGAGGAGGCTGTAGAGACAGTCCAGTAATGGACCAAGTCTCCAGCCTCCTAGTCCAGACGAACCTGAACCACTGTGCTGCGGCGCAGGACCTTTTCCTGCAAACTATGGCACAGTGGTCGATCGGTGTTGCCGTAGCCGCGGAGCCCTATTATGTTCCTCCCCGTCCAAACTGGTTGGGTGACCGGGACGGTTCCGTGGCAGTCGTCGGCTCTACGGCGGCTCATTCCCCGCCCTTGTCGCTAAGAGACAAGGGCACTGGATATGTTGCTGCCGAGTGGGGGGGGATCACTGTATATGGTGTATACTTCTCCCCCAACCGGAGTTTGAACGACTTCGAGGTTTTCCTTAACAACTTGGAAACCTCGATGCGGCGTCTAACGTCTGGGCACGTCTTAGTGCTGGGGGACTTCAACGCAAAGTCCATTGCGTGGGGTTCCCCCAGGACGGACGCCAGGGGCGAGGCCGTAGAGGAGTGGGCGGCCTCGGTGGGCCTCTGTTTACTGAACAGGGGCTCCACCAACACGTGCGTGCGACAGCAGGGAGGGTCGATAGTGGACCTTTCGTTCGCTACCCCTGCCCTCGCCGCACGAGTAAGGAACTGGTGTGTCCTGGAAGAGGTTGAGACGCTCTCGGATCACCTCTACATTCGATTCGAGCTCTCCCGGACCCAGGACCCCAGTAGGGGTCACGCGGCGCGGCGTTCTTCTCGCTTGCCGCGGTGGGCTGTAGCCAAACTGAATAGGGACCTACTAGAGGAGGCAGCCATTATTTACTCCTGGCTGTCTCCGCAGGCTCCGACCGAGGAGGTCGACATGGGGGCTGGTCGTTTCCGCGATGCGATTACGCAGATCTGCGATGCGGCCATGCCCCGCATCCGAGGTTGTCGGCCTCCACGGAAGGAGGTTTACTGGTGGTCCCAGGAGTTGGCGGACCTCCGCGCGGCCTGTACTCGTGCCCGGAGGTCCTACACCCGTAGTCGGCGGCGACACCGCGTAGACGGCGAGGAGGACCAGCTTCATGAGGAGTACCGAGAGGCGCGGAAAACTCTGAAGCTGGCCATTAGCCGCGCCAAAGAAGTGAAGAGGAAGGAGATGCTGGAGGGTCTCGATCGTGACCCCTGGGGTCGCCCTTATCGTGCGGTGCGACAAAAGCTCCGCACGTCGGGCCCCCCCCTTACAGAGACACTCCAGCCCAGCTTCCTGCGGGAAGTGGTCGAGGGTCTTTTCCCGCAGCGGGCGGAGCACACACCCCCGTCGATGGCCTTCATGGTCGAAGACGACGGGGGACGGAACGAGGATAATGTTCCGCCCGTCAGGGAATCGGAGATAGGGGCGGTCGTTCTACGGATTCGCTCTAAGAACACCGCCCCTGGGCCAGACGGGATACCTGCCCGTGTGCTGGCCCGTGCCCTCGAACACATGTCGGACCGCCTCAGGGAGATCTTGGACGCTAGTTTGTCGTCCGGACGTTTCCCTGAGTGCTGGAAAAGCGGGAAGCTGGTCCTATTAAGGAAGCCGGGACGGCCTGCCGATTCGGTGGCGGCCTATAGGCCCATTGTGCTGCTGGACGAGGCGGGTAAACTGTTTGAGAGGATACTCTCTGCCCGCATCGTCCGGCACCTCTGCGAGGTGGGCCCCGATCTGTCGGACGCCCAATTTGGTTTTCGGGCGGGGCGTTCGACGGTCGATGCTGTGCTGCGCCTGAGGGCCGTTACCGAAGAGGCAGTGAGCTGTGGCGGCGTGCTGTTGGCGGTGTCGTTGGACATCGCCAACGCATTTAATAGTCTGCCATTTAGTTGCATCAGGGAAGCACTCCACTACCACGGGGTGCCAGAGTACCTGAGGCGACTTGTGGCAGACTATCTTGAGGAGCGTACCGTCGTGTACGAGGACCGAGATGGTATTCTGAGGCGGCGGCCCATGTCGTGCGGTGTTCCACAGGGGTCCGTCCTCGGACCACTCCTGTGGAATACGGGATACGACTGGGCCCTTCGAGGTCGTCTTCCCCCCGGGCTGGGCGTAATTTGTTACGCCGATGACACATTGGTCACGGCCCGGGGGGCGAACTTTCAGGAGGCGGCGCGCCTGGCCACCGTGGGAGTCTCTTTGGTGGTCGGGCGCATTGAGGCGCTGGGTTTACGGGTGGCCCTAGATAAGACGGAAGCCCTTTTGTTTCATGGGCCCCGTCGTGGTCCACCCCCCGGTGCCTCTATCGTAGTCAATTCGGTCCTCGTACCGATTAAGGCCCAGATGAAGTATCTGGGCCTGATCCTCGACGGCAGGTGGCTCTTCGACGAGCACTTCCGACAGCTTACTCCAAAGCTGGTCGGCGCTGCTTCTGCTCTTGGGCGACTTTTGCCCAATTTAGGTGGAGCCAGCGTCGCGACGAGACGGCTATACACGGGGGTTGTTCGGTCAATGGCACTGTATGGTGCACCGGTGTGGGCGGCGGCTCTGACCGCCCAGAATAGGGCTCGCCTCTGGCGCCCTCAGAGGATATTGGCGGTTAGAGCCATACGCGGTTACCGCACCGTATCGACGGAGGCGGCGTGCGCGTTGGCCGGAACTCCCCCGTGGGATTTGGAGGCGGAGGTGCTCGCTGAAGTTTATCGGCGAACGGCAGACTTTCGGGTGGGTAGCGGCATTCGGCCCCCGCCCGAACAGATACGCGAGTGGCGAGAGGCCGCTCGTCGAGCCACGATGGCTCGTTGGTCGTCCCGGCTGGAGGCTCCACGTGCTGGCTTTGCCGCCGTGGAGGCTCTCCAGCCGGTCATCGCCGAGTGGGCAGGGCGGCAGCACGGGACCCTTTCCTTCCGACTGACGCAGATTCTTTCCGGGCACGGTTGCTTCGGGAAGTATCTGCACTCGGTCGCCAGGAGGGAATTGAGTCCCGCCTGTCACCACTGCGACTGCAGTGAGGACTCGGCTCAGCACACGCTAGCGGTTTGTTCCACCTGGGCGGCGCAGCGTGGGGTCCTCACTGCAGTTATTGGGGGAGATCTCTCGCTACCGGCCGTAATACGCTCCATGGTCGGTAGCGACAGTTGTTTTACCGCGGTCGCAACCTTCTGCGAAAACGTAATTTCGCGGAAGGAGGCGGCGGAGAAGGCCCGGGAGGACAATATCCACTCGGACCCAATTCGCCGCCGGCGAGCCGGGCGGCGGAGGCGCGCATACCAGCGCCTCATGCCGCCTTGAGTGTGGCCGCGGGTGGACGGGACGGGTTTTCCCCTCCATCCGCTACAATGGCCAGCCGCGAGGAGGCGACGTCCGCGTGTGCCGTACGTCGCCTAAAATAGAGAGTTTACTCATAGATGGTGCCTGCATTAGCGGGCAGGCGCTGGGAGGGATCCGGATGTCGTAATAACAGCTGTTCCCGGTCCCTCCTATGTCAGGCGCAGAGTGGCACACCGTGTGGTTTTAGTCGGTCCGATTCCGACACACCACCCCGCCGTAAACCCCGGTGGGGTGACGGCCCGAGGGGGTTTCCACACGTTAAAAAAAAAAAAAAAAAAAAAAAAAGGGTTTGTTTCAAGTTTCGCTGCTTCTGCCCTTGGGCGCTGCTTCTGCCCTTGGGCGACTTTTGCCCAATCTGGGTGGAGCTAGCGTCGCGACGAGACGGCTATACACGGGGGTTGTCCGGTCAATGGCGCTGTATGGTGCACCGGTGTGGGCGGCGGCTCTGACCGCCCAGAATAGGGCTCGCCTCTGGCGCCCTCAGAGGATATTGGCGGTTAGAGCCATACGCGGTTACCGCACCGTATCGACGGAGGCGGCGTGCGCCTTGGCCGGAACTCCCCCGTGGGATTTAGAGGCGGAAGTGCTCGCCGAAGTTTATCGGCGGACGGCTGACTTCCGGGCGCGTAGCGGCATACGGCCCCTGCCCGAAGAGATACGCGAGTGGCGAGAGGCCGCTCGTCGAGCCACAATGGCTCATTGGTCGTCCCGGCTGGAGGCTCCACGTGCTGGTTTTGCCGCCGTGGAGGCTCTCCAGCCGGTCATCGCCGAGTGGGCAGGGCGGCAGCACGGGACCCTTTCCTTCCGACTGACGCAGGTCCTTTCCGGGCACGGTTGCTTCGGGAAGTATCTGCACTCGGTCGCCAGGAGGGAATTGAGTCCTGCCTGTCACCACTGCGACTGCAGTGAGGACTCGGCTCAGCACACGCTAGCAGTTTGTTCCGCTTGGGCGGCGCAGCGTGGGGTCCTCACTGCAGTTATTGGAGGAGATCTCTCGCTACCGGCCGTCATACGCTCCATGGTCGGTAGCGACAGTTGTTTTACCGCGGTCGCAACCTTCTGCGAAGACGTAATTTCGCGGAAGGAGGCGGCGGAGAAGGCCCGGGAGGACGATATCCACTCGGACCCAATTCGCCGTCGGCGTGCCGGGCGGCGGAGGCGCGCATACCAGCGCCTCATGCCGCCTTGAGTGTGGCCGCGGGTGGACGGGATGGGTTTTCCCCTCCATCCGCTATAGTGGCCAGCCGCGAGGAGGTGATGTGCACGTGTGCTGTACGTCGCCTAAATAGAGAGTTCATCCGCAGATGGTGCCCGTGGTAGCGGGCAGGCGCTAGGAGGGATTAGGATGTCGTAATAACAGCTGTTCCCGGATCCCTCCTCTCTCAGGCGCAGAGTGGCACACCGTGTGGTTTTAGTCGGTCCGATTCCGACACACCGCCCTGCCGTAAACCCCGGTGGGGTGACGGCCCGTGGGGGTTTCCACACGTTAAAAAAAAAAAAAAAAAAGGGTTTGTTTCAAGTTTACCTTCTCTTATGATACCCACCGGTTGAATAGGGGTGGTAACATCATGTATTCTTAATCCGTCACCACACGGACAGATTATTATCTCACAAAAAATTAATCAACACATTTTAGTAAGTTTTTATTAATTTCTATAGACGTGTATGTATAAGTGTTAACATATCTAATTACATGGACTAACAGAGCGAAAGGAAACGTCCGAGCTACATTAAACAGACCACTTACTGTCCCCTTGTGCAATCTTGCAGAAAATAACGTTGCAGTGATCTGATATCTTTGACGTGACGGGACGGTGATGCTCCAGATTATTGTGGCATTTACATATACACATATCACATGTTACTAATATTAGAACCTGATATATAAGTTATAGCGTCATAGTTTTAGCAAACTGGTCGAAAATTAACGAACGCTGAAACGATCAGCTTCTGGTACGGTAGAATAAGAAAATTACTTATTTAGACAGATTTGATTATAAATGAATGGATCGAACTTTGATATCATTAACCATACTTATTCATAGATATATACGCCATTGAAAAACAATCTCCTTCCATGAAATGCTAATCACAATTTTAGCATGCTTAAACTATTCAATGAAAACTTTGATATTAGCACTTGTTTAAAATTAATTTACTATTATTCCGCTTAATATAAATTAGCAATGTAACTTTTTCTGTCGCTAACACACAAGAATGTTTATAAAGGCGTTTCTATTGTACTAACTATTTCTCTATTATAATGTCACTTCATCGTTTCACCACTGTACTGAATACACGTATATTTGACTGTAAAAATTAATTTCATTTTTACAACCTGGCCAAAATCAATACAGCACTTGCACTTAATATCAGCAAGTTTAAACAATTAACCAAATTATGTGATTAGGAAACGTGAAGAACGCGATTCTAAATTTCCATGAAACAAAACTGAAGCAACCATAAAAAAATATATTCTAACTTTGAGGTAGGTTGCCAAAAGTGAAAATGATTTGCAGATTCTAATTTCAAAAATAACAACGTTCGTAAAAAAATATTATCATTTCAGTACAGTTCAAACAAATTTTCAATCCAGAAAAATATTGGAGAAGAAAAAACACGAATGAACATCGGCCAAGTCGATTTCAATCACTGATGGGATATTTGAGATAAGGTCGCAACTTCATTCCGGCGGCACAATAGATGTTGGAAACTGATACAGAGCTCTTTGTTTGCCTTTTAAATATTCTCGAGAAACACTATAAGGCCTTAGAGAATAGAGGCCAAAAGTGACAAACAATTTCGTTAATTTCCAAATGTTGTGTTTCAATTATGTTTTAGTACGAAAACACGATAAACTCGTTACTGAAATTGGCCTTAAAACCAGCCATAGTTTTGAGCTTATCAAGTTTTATTTGTTATGCTATGCTGATTGTTTTACTTAGAAAGCAACAAGGAAACTAATTCAAGAATATGGGTACATAATCTTAGTTACCGTTAGAGTCAGCGGAGATTATGGCAGTCATCAACAGCCTTTTACAGTCCACTACTGGACATAGGCCTCTCCTTAGCAAGGAGGTTTTGGCCTACTATATCACGCTGGCCAAGCGGATTGGAATAGGGTTTGTTTTAAGTTTTCCTTCTCTTTGTAATGACGTTGTCTTGCATACTTTGTTCCCTTAGTCGCCTTTTACGACTCCCACGGAATGAATAGGGGTGGTAACACTATGTATTCCTAATCCGTCACCACACGGGTAACTATCGTAGACGTGTCCAAGTTTATTAAAATATGAATCTATCATTGTAGAACATAGTATTGAAGTTACAGTAAGCCAGGGTGTTCAGAGAAGTGATACGTTGAAGTTGTGAATAAATAATAGACAATCGAATAACGTTATATCTCCGAATTCAATGACCCCTCTTCTTGTATTAAGACTTTTTCTTCCTCCATATTCTTCTCACCTTCCACTAGTGCAATATTTTCATCATAATTACCTAAACGGAACTCATTATTTATTTATTTATTTATTTAAAACTTTATGCACAAATACATGCATCGGCGGACTTAATGCCTAAGGCATTTTCTGCCAGTCAACCGATTGGGTGATGCAGAGAAGATATGAGATAGGTGCACTTGCCAGAGCACATTATATCTTTGAGCATCTTAAAAGTAGATTTCAAGTGACTGCGATTTTGTGTTCAAAATATTAAAATTGTACGAAATGTCACTGCAAATCTGTGCACAATGGATCGTTTCGATAAAGTTGCAATTAGTTTGTAATCAAAACCAAAGCTATTGGCTAATTGGCTTATACTACTGTTTGATAACATAGATTACTTTTTATTTGTATATAAAAATTTTACGCCACTACAAAGCAACAACATGATTGGTTGTTGACAGTATGCAATTGGATGCAATTCTAATGAGTGTTTCCAATTACTATTTCCAATTAATCGTACACGAGTTAATTTATTATCTTTTACTGAACTGTATATGTTGTTTGATATATTAAAATGAATTATTATTTCTACTTACTTCAAATATTATTGAAATTGACAATTGTGGACGAATAATACTCAAACTGCAAGACGAACTATAATACCAAGTTGATGGTGGAATATATGACTGACAACATGGTAGCAATTATGATAAATTGCAATTTAATCATGTCGTCTTAATTCACACATTCAGTCTGTTGTGCTACTGTAGTAGAAGTCTGATTTTCCTATTTAAATATTACGGTACCCTTATGCTACGTCCCTCAATTGACCCATTTTTCTTACCGTAAATTTCCCTTCTTATCTTATCTTATCTTATTTAAAAAGACAACGCCCGCATTAGGAATAAATCCTGTGTCGCGGGGGACTTTACAAACATACAAGAAACGGACACAAAGAACACCCAGACTCAGAACAACAATTTGTGGATCACACAAAGTGTTGCCCTATGTAGGATTTGAACCCACAACACTCAGCGAAGTGGAGAGCGGCGTGGCGACCGCTTAAACCACTAGGCCAATCGTGCAGTGCCTTGTTCGTCTCGTCCAAAAAACGATTACATTCCCAAAGGGGTTAGCGATAGGCAGGCGACCAGTTAAAACAAAATGAACTGAAATTCTTTTCAGTGGTACTAACACTTTAATAAAAATAATAGTACTGATAATATAAATTGACTTATGTTAAATGCCGTACTAGCACTCAACGTATTGTGTACACTAGGGGGTTACTTGTTTTCTATATAAAACCACTGTGAACTGATCTGCTGATCTGACAAGCTATTTATTTGATTGTTTTATTCATACACTCTAGGTAACTTTTATACTGAGCCGGGTAAACAAACAATACCGCGATTCAGAGAACTGATACAGCGCCATCTAGTTAATCAAAAACCACACTTGTATTACTTGCTTTTATTGTGTTCTGCACTCATCGTAGACCTAATTATAGGTTTGTTTTCGTCTTAGACAACTTACAATAAAACTTACCTGTGTGTAGAAATGAATTTCAAGACAATGTTAGAATAGCTAGAGTATATATTATAGTGTTGTGTCGCATAACAATTGTATTTTAAAATTCACAAGTCTAATAAGAAAAACATACATTTATAATATCTGGATAAATCTTATACAATACAGTAAGTTCAAAAATGTACATTTTCACAAAACATAATGCGTCTCGTAGCCTCAATTTCTACTTCGGCGAGGCCGTATTAAAACCGTCTCAAAGCTAGAAATTAATTCAACGATATCTGTCTGTAACGAACGATAGAAAGGTACCAGCAGCTAGTTCGTTTGTTTTATAGTAAACAAACAAAAGATTATTTATATCACAAATTGATATATACCGTTTGTCCTGGATTACGATCTGGCAATATAATTCGAGTGAGTCGACGAATCCCGGGAGCAATCTATCTAACGTGATTATCGTTATTCCAGTCTTCATAATCTGTATTATTGCGAGTATAAGGTATTGCAGGACCATCAATACGGACTATTGAGAGATAATTGGATGAAGGAAATAGTAAGTAAGAGATTTTGGTTTTTTGGAAGTCGTTGTTTTGTTCAGATGACTGAGTGAGTTTATCAATGACTAAATTATCAAATGTGCTTTCATTTAGAATTTAGAGCTTTGTGGCTACGGATGATTGCTGTGGCGACTTCCACTTACAGCACAAAAAGAAAAATATATTACAGCGCCATCTAGGGAAGACACATCGAACTACGGATTATAATGAACAACGGAGCAACAACTAATCCTGTATCGTGAAATAGAGATTCACGTGGCAATTAGCATATATGCAATATCCTCACACACCTCGCTTTGTAGGAGGATCCTCCCTTTGTCGGAAGGACATCACACCCGTTCCTCCACATTGCTATTTGTATTTGTGACGATAACTGATTAACGACTAATGGACTAGATTCAAAATTTATGTTTTTTTAAGATAGTATTATTAACAAGCCCTCGAGTCAATGGGTCGTCAGTCGTGAGTTCGATTCCTACCCAAGACAAATAAGGTGACCATATTTCTATTTTTGTATGTTATTTATCAACAATATTATCGTGTGTATAGTAATATATTACAATGTTCCTGGTTATTTTAAAATATATTAGCTTCCGCTCGCAGTTTTACCCTCGTGATGTGTTGATATAAAGTAGTCTTTATCGTACTCATGGCTTCAAACTATCCATGTCAAAGTTATTTATTAGATTATTATGCTGTTATTAAATTTATTGAAGAGAAGTACAACTTAGTCTGTTTTACTTGTTGTACGATAGCAGCAGACGCTTAATGGCGTTTCATTCGGGTCAATTTTATCGAGCTAAGTTTTAAACAATTCGTCTTAATTACTTAATGTAAAAAGACAAAGTTTGTCTACATTAAATACTAAAAGCGACAAATGTATAAATTTTAATAACAAAATGATAAACACTTTAAAAACTGCATTTTAAAACTATGTAGTTTTATCGTATTTATGGTAATACCCAATCCACAAAAAGACAATCAAACAACAATAAAAAAAAACAATCTCACGGTATATTATTGTTTCACTCCATCTGTTTAGATAACGCATGTCAAGATAGTTCAGGCAATAGATTTTTTTTCTATTTACTTTCTTTTATCATCCTATGATGACCAAATTATACAACACCTTAATGATTTGTAGCGTACATTTATATCACCGTAAAGTTTCATTTAAATCCATTCAATAGTCTTGCGTGAAAGAATAATAAACATTCCCTATATATAATAACCCTCGCAAACTTTCGTATTTATAATATTTTTAGTAGGTTTTTTCTTAATTTGAAATCTGATGATCGCGAGCAAGACTTTTAAAAGATACATTAAGATATCATTAGTATACTGTTCTTATGCTGTTTTAAATGAACTTATAAAGATTAGGATATACTATCTATCTTAGACCACTTACATGTTTATATATATTTGTTTTTGTAAAGTAAGAGCCTGTTAAAAGTGACTCTACTCTACCTGATGGAAAGCATGAACAGAATCCAAGAGTTGTGATCACCATACTCATCTCAAATGCAGACAATGGAGTATGGTGACCCACACTATGGCGGCCCTGTGAGATGCTTCTTCACACCCCGCTTGGCGACGTAAAAGGCATGACAGTTATCGTGACAGTATAAGGCTTACACAGTTACCACGATAACTGTCACCCCTGCATCAATGGGCCTTCGGTCTCACACTCACCAACGAAACACGACAACACGGCGCTTTAGGTTGGTTTTCTGTAAGAAGGTAGTACTGCCCCGGTCGAGCCGGCCCGTCGTGCTGAAATCAGCGTGGCTCTACTACTTAGCTAGCTATTATATGTTAAAAATCTAAAACAACAGGCTCACATTGCTATGTTGATGTGCGTACAAACTAAGTGCTTATAGTGATAGTAACAATCCATAGGACCCAAACAGCAAAAGCGAAAGAAACTTGGCAGTCAACAGTTGGACTCTATTTTTTTAACGGTTTAACAGTTTACATAGACATGTTAATAATAAAATCTTTTATGATGTATTTAATGAAAAAGACAATGTAAGTACGTATACAATTAACGTATATTTATTGTGTAACAAACTCACACTGATAGCATCACTACGAAACTTTATAGGGTAATCTATGGTCATATGTTTCTCAAAAGCATTATTTTACGTAAAGTCTAAAATTCTGTTTTTTACTCTTCTGGAAAAATATTTAAACATTTTATCAAAGCCAAAAATCTTTGGGAATATAAGCAAATTTCAACCTAGCATTTCACACATCAGAAAAGCACACCTAAAAGAAAATGGTTCTTCACCCCCCGTAACCTTAATTATACCCCTCGGAGGTCAAAGCGCCTCAGTCGTAATTATTCCTCCCTACCTCTGAGGGGCAGGAGGAAAAAAAGACTTTCAATCGTAGAATTATATCGACATGGGAACAATCATTGATCATTTTGCGTAATGAAAAGTTTGCAATTTTAATAGCATTAAACTCTAAGTCTTATTTGTTTTCTTTTTCTGCTATTCTTTTCTTTATTCTCTTTTAAAAGGACAACGCCCACGTTACGAATATATCGTGTATCGCAGGGGACTTTACAAACATAAAAGAAACGGACACAAAAAAACCCAGACTCAGAACAACAATTTATCGATCACACAAAGTGTATTCCCGTGTGGGGTTTGAATCCACAATTCCGTGGCGATCGCTTAAACCACCACGCCATTCATGCAGTCAGAAAATTCTATTACTGTATTCACTTAACATTCTGTCTCATCTGGAGTAGCATTATCTTAAAAAATATTATTTATTTTTAGTTATAACAAGCAAATACTGAACACTAGAAATCGTCTTGTGGTCAGGTCAAGTTTCGATTGTTTTAAATGTCTTAAATGTCTTGTTTTCATAGTGTCCATTATAACTTGAACCGTATATAAGTACAAATAAATATATTGTATGTGTACTGGTAGTGTAACGAGTGTCATGTCCCTCCGACACAAAGGAAGGATCCTTCGACCAGGCGAGGTGATCCTGCCTGGCGGGCCGCAGCCCAACAGTTGATGTTGGGATGTTGTATATATGCTAATTGCCACACGAATCTCTATTTCGCGATACAGGATTAGTAGTTGATCCGCTATTCATTATACTCCGTGGTTCGATGTCTTCGCTAGATGGCGCTGTAGCATGTTTTTCTATTTGCGCTATATGTGGAAGTCGCCACATACTTTTATACGGTTCAATATATATAAATAACAAACTTCCATGTATCATATTTGTTTAAAAAGTCAAACCAATTCTTTTCTTATGTGTTGCAACTTAATATTAACACAAAAAAATCAACTACTAGCATTAATCTGAGCTATGTTATTCTCAAGTGCCTTAAGCATTTCGCAACATTATAGTGTTCGCAATAATATAATAAACAAGATACCAGGGCGCCATCATTACTGAAGCCCTTTGTGATTGCATGAAGTAATCTCCTTACTGCAACAAGTCTACGATAATCTGCGGTTGGTCTTACTGTAGCTACGGTGCATAATTGATTGATGTTGGAGTCGCGATGTTGGTTCATGCCTTCATTGTACGAAAAAATGAACGATTTCTTTGTTGCAGTTGGCTTTAGAATTAGTTACCCAAATGTCATCATTGCCCTCGTCATCACAAACTTAATAAACTACTCTTGCACTTGATATAAATTGTAATGTCTAACAAACTATCGATTGTTTCGATTTATACACGTATAGCTTTTCCTAACAAGTTTCTATTACACTAACATTATAAAAGATAGACTGCCTCGATGGTATAGTAGCAACGAAAGCGCCTGCGGTGCTTGAGGTTTCGGGTTCGCTGCCCGGGTTGGATCAAACGTTTGGATGATCTGCAAACACTTGTTTCGGAATATGGGTGTTTTCTATGTATAATATGTATGTATTAACAAAAAAAGTATATAAATATTATATATAATTATATGTAAGTCCTGTAGTTGGCAGACATTTTATATATCTGTCTACCTCTACTGAAAAATAGGCGTGAGTGTAATAAATTTCCTTTCTATAATTACACTTTAATATTTATAAATTCATTAATTTACTAACACGTCCATACCTTTTTTACCTTCAAGCAACTACAAATTCTACTCCACCTTGTCGGTCAAACAAAAATAAATTCTCCCTGAAATGTGCTAACTTAACAAGAACAATATATTATTTTTAATGCCACCAAATTTGTCGCAATAAAACAAAGTTTCGCCAGAGACATTAACAACTTCTAGACATGCTTGAAAATTTGAAGCAAAATAACAAGATTGGTATACAATTCCCAATTTGTAGACAAATACGTTTTACGAAATACTGGGCTGTAAAGTTTTGATGAATAGGCTTTAGATTTTGACGAAAAATTCGTTTAACTTTCGAGACGTGATTGTCATAAAATCTATTCAAGTGTAATAGCTTTTAAACTGTTAATAAAAATAGGACACTTAAAATATTTGATACTCACGACTATCCGACCGATAAACTGCCTTGTATATCCACGTTTTACTTCCATTTGAAGTTGACAGAGACAAAAGAATTTCATTTTTTTTCTTAATAGAAGCCTACCAAAGCGACTCTAGTCTGCCTGTTGGAAAGCATAAATAGAATCTAAGAGTAGTGGTCACCATAGTCATTACAAACGCCGACAATGCAGTATGGCGATCCACGCTATGGTGGGCCACTGAGATGCTTTTTCACGCCACGCTTATAGAACCCGGGATTGTAATATAGGTGGGCAATACATGCGCTAGTAGTGAATTCCAGGTTTTAACTGATTTGCAGAACAAGGAAGAGCCTTGCTACGATATACAGCTCTTTTCACTTCCGCAATTCTCAGCCCTTTTCTGCACGCTCAAATCTTACGAGTACTTTTAACAAGGTCCTGTTAGTACATTGCCGATCTGGTTACTAGTATATGTCTTTTGGGGCCTGATTACATCGGTTCATCCACACACAGGAGACATTTGTACATACTCTTTTAATCAACATCAATACAATATTGGCTTTTCTGAAAACTTAAATATTTAAAGCTGTTTAGATATTTAAGAATTATGGAGAACTTTATGTTTAGAATAAAGAAATTAATGAATATAAAATGTTAACTTAATCGGTCCAGTAGATTTGGAGTAAATTTATCACAGCAGTCAGACCCAAGCGATATTACATGGGTTTCATTCTTTTAATCGAAAACCTTGGGCTCTAAAAATAACTTAAGATTACCTTTTAAGCCGAAAATATGTACTTTTCTATTTATTTCTCATATACCAACATATACGTTAGCGAAATCTCGGGGGAAATTTTTTATGTGTAATAATTTCGGTACTGCGTGGCTTCGTATTCACTCCCAAGATACAATTAAGGAGACTTTATCATATTTCTGTTTACCTATATTAATGGATTATTCCCCTGGCGATACACCGTTCGTATAATTTTATGTGTAAGATATATTTTAAGTGAAAATACGCACCTTCTGCTGAAACATTTTAACGAAATATCATTTATGTTTTTTTTTGAAAAGGTATTTCTTTTTTTTTAAGACTACGTTTATTTTAGCCGGTCCTGTGTCGGGGGGGATTTTACAAATATACAAGAAACGGAGCCAAAGAACACCTAGACTCAGAACAACAATATTGGCTCACACAAAGTGTTGTCCCGTGTGTGGTTTGAACCCACAGCACAGTAGCGAGCGACGTGGCGACCGCTTAAGCATTTACGATATCCATGCAGTTTTTGTTTAAGTAAAAATCTATGTTAAAATTTAATTTTTTTCATTTTATTTTTCATTTCATTTTCTTTGCATGTTAGAACCTCCCATTTTAACCGTAACAATTAAACACTATTAAATATATAACTGTAAAGAGTAATAAATTATTATTATTCTTTTTAGCTGCCTACGATGAAGCTAAAAGATGGGTTACATTGTATTTGACTTAAATATAAGTTTTTAGATATTTCTTATACCATTTTTGTTGTTAACTTTAATATTCTAAAACAGGCTTAGGTATGACTATGTATGTTTATGACACACTAAGAATAACTTTTACTCCAAAATACTTAAGCATTTTTAGCTATGTAAAATATTTTCCTATAATATCTAAATTTATTAGAAAATCAATTGAACTTTGCTGCAGCACGGAAAGAGTTACGTAACTTAAAATCCATAACTATTGTTTTGCCCCTTACCATATCTAATACTTTTAAACGAGCAATTCTTGTATATATATGTACATATATCTCGGAAACGGCTACAACGATTTTCCTAAAATTTAGTGTGCAGTGAGTTTCGGGGGCGATAAATCGATCTAGCTAGGTTTCATTTTTAGAAAACGTTGTATTATGTTATGTTTTTAAGCAATAAAAAACTACTACAATGTCATTAGAATACGAAGGTAAATGCTGCTTTACCGACACAGCAACGCAAAAGCTAAATACTTTAGTAGATAGCGTTGTCTAATAGACCCGCTTTGACACACCTATGTGTCAAAATTAGGGATGGGAACAAAAGAAGTTAGTAAATTGTGAATCGACTATCTGGTAGATTTACTGCAAAAAATACCGAGCAAAATCCGGTTTCCAGATACTATTAATTAACGCAGTTTGTTATCAAGTCCCCACTACTACCATCTACCGTCCGATCGGAGTTATAACTTGGGCACCTTAATCTTTACTTAACATGTAAATCCTTTCTCATACATTGTCAAAGTTTCTTGAACAACACGTGAAACCAAAGACCTCGTAGCCTTTGTCCTCAGGTGGGAACTACTTGCATAAGATAAAACTATTTAGTAATCTGTGTCAGTAGGTGGATAACGAGAATGGAGAAAGGAACTTATATATATAATCCAGTTAATTGGTTAGTTAGGTTAGTTGTTCTGGTATAAAAAAATTTAAAAGACTAGGATGTAAGTCAAAAATGTGTTTTATTAAAGGACTCGGGATCATATCACAGTTTTTTTTTAATAGAAGCCTACCAAAGCAACTCTATTCTGCCTGATGGAAAGCATGAACAAAATCTAAGAGCGCTGGCGCATTGCTCAAGAAGACAATGCAGTTTGGCGACCCTCGCCATGGCAGCCTAGAGAGTACTGGTAGTGAGTTCCAGGTTTTGATTGTTCAGCACAGGAAGGAAAAGCTGAAGCCATTTAGTCTGACAGTTTATGGCTTCCATTCTATAACGGTGGCTTTCTAGGCCAGCACGAGTTAGTAGCCCTAAGAGTGGAGGAAGAAAAGTAGAAACTAGACGACAATGTACTTTAACAGCTACCAAAAACACAAAATGTCAGTCAGTTATGAAAACCGTTTCGGCGAAGTACTACCATAAACACCGTGACATATTATTTCTTGTGTCTTTAGATTGGACATTCTAAGTGTATGTATTTTTACGTAAATTATTCTCTCACGTACCCGAATTGAAATCCGTGTGGAATTCTTTACACCAAATGATGTAGGTAAATTTTAGGGTAAAATCGAAACAGGTGTTTTGACACCCCTAATTCCTTTTTGTAATAAATCTTGCGGGTGTTTGTTTGTTTTTGTTTTTTAAACAGCTTAAAGATGTATTAGTATATGTAAGTGCATTTACTGTAAATATTCTATTAAAGTATGCCTGAGTAACCATAATGAAAGTGTTTAAGAAAAATGAAACACGAAAGCTGTAGTGCTCAACTTTACAACCTGATATAGCGAAAAGAAACATGATAATGCCACTCAATGCCAGAATGTTAAATTTGTGGACCAATGAGTTAATGAGCAAGGTTTTGTTTATTTTGTTATAGATACGTGTAGCTTGATGTAAGTGTTGTCGTCTTGCTTGTGCAGTTCTACATTTTAAAGGTTGACGAACGTTTGTAATAGTACGCTTATTCCTGTTTTCGTAATTTATTGGTGTAATCTTATGCTGTACAATTGTTAAATTAAGGACATATAATTGTCTTACTGTTAGTAGTTCGCACTCTTTGTACAGTGATTTTGTTGGAAATCTGTATGGTTTAAAAGTCATAACCTTAAGTAGCGATCTTTGGGCTTTTTCTAGATGGATCATGTAAGTTTTGCAGGCACCCCCCCATATCGTTATGCAGTAACTAATGATCGATTGTGCTAAGGAAACATATATCAATCGAAGCAGTTCAAAGTCCGCCACCTGCCGGAGTCTCCTAAATACTCATATAAGCTTTCGAACCCGTGACGTGGTTTATTCAATATGTGATCGCCAGTTCAACTTTGCGTCTAGTACAACTCCCAAATATCTAACTGTGTCTTTTTCGGCTGGCGAAGGACATGGGCAATAGCTGTTAAAATTGTATGGAGGCTTGCATGTGTGTACTCTGAGTGTTATTTCGGGAGGCTTAATGTTGGCGAAAGTGAACTGCACGTATGAGGTCTTTGATAAGTTAAGGGTGAGCAAGTTCTTTGACAACCAATAATATATTATTCTTCTATACCATTGACAAGTTGCACGTATTGCGCTTGAGTATACTAAGACATAATACCATAATAGATAACTGGGTACGAATTATGCTAGGAGAAGTATTGTATCAGATTAATTTATATCGATTTTGTTCTCTATTACGAAACTGTAAGGACGTTTATATGTTAGAGTAATTTATGGAGCAAATACATTACACAGGGGGATTAAGACGCATTACTGGTTGTCTACTGTCCATTGGAGTCTTTGTTTTTTTTTTCTTAAAAAGACAGCGCCCACATTATGAATAAATCCTGTGTCACGGGGGACAATACAAACATACTAAAAAACTGACACAAGGAACACCCAGACTCGGAATAACAATTTATGGATCACATAAAGTTTTGTCCCATGTAAGATTTGAACCCTCAGTGAAGTGGCGTGGTGACCGCTTAAACCACTAAGCCAATCGTGTAGTCGAGCTCTTGGATACAGGGTAATATTTATCTAAATGCTTAAGATGTTTATGTATTACCTTTCCGATGTAACTACCTGATTACCTGATTGACGACAACAAGCTCAGTGCCTTTTATATAAGTGAATCTAAAATTATAATCGCTAAAACGTAATATACCTCTATTTACCATCTTTGAGGAAATAGACGGTATATATATAACTATACGGTATATACTCGTATGTAAGTATAATAGAGGGTTTATGCCGTGAAAGTATATAAAAATCGATTTAAATCGATCAATCTAGTCGATTGAATGTAATTTTTTTTATTTTGATAGCAAAATTAAACGAATTATAAATACTGCCGTTTTCAATACAGTCTTCACATACTCGATGTCATCACATACACTAAAACCGCATTGACATTTAAAGTTTAAACGTGATCTAATCCACAAATGAACTTGCGAACATTTACTGTTAACAAACATTTATAATACAAGTATATCGCAATTTAAGTCAATACAAACCGCAAAGGCCCTCAGCTATTAAGTATTAAAATCTAAAAGCCAACCTTAAGTTATTAATTTTCTGCTCTAAAATTGCGTGATCAAAGTTCAATTTTGATGTAAACGTGAGCTAATATAATTAGGCTGAACTAAATGTAGATGCTCAGTGGCAGGTGTAATATATTGCTTTAGCCGGGTATTATGTACAATCCTCATCATAATTCCATGTTGAGTGGCTACGTGAGCAGATTAACGAGTTTTTGTGGTTCATCGTATCTGGTTATAACATCAATATTGAAAAGTATATATCCGTAGATTGTTATTTGATAAGGGTTTAGGGCATGAAATCAAAATGTATTCATTGTGTATGTTTTATGATCTTTTTTATCTCTTTTTAATGTTTATCCTTTTTTTAGCATGACGAAATCGCTGATAACAATGGCGTCTAATAGTTTCATCAAATATCATCTCTATTCAGAAACAGAATAATCTTTTTGCACTTGTATACTCGTGTGCCCCTCACCTTACATATCTACATCATGTATTAGGTAGTAGAGCCACGCTGATTTCAGCATGAACGGGCCGGCTCGACCGAGGCAGTACTACCCTCCCACAGAAGACCAACCTAAAACGACAGCATACGTGCTGTCGTGTTTCGTTTATGAATGCGAGACTGGAGGCCGATTGATGTAGGGGTGACAGTCATCGTGGTAACTGTGTAAGCCTTACACTGCCACGATGACTGTTATGCCTTTTACGTCCTCAAGGGGGGCGTGATAAAGTGTTTCACTAGGCCGCCATAGTGTGGGTCACCATACTGCATTGTCTGCATTTGCAATGAGTATGGTGACTACAACTCTTAGATTCTATTGACGCTTTCCATCAGGCAAAGTAGAGTCACTTTGGCAGGCTCTTGATATAGAAAACGTAGGTTTTCATTTTGATGAATCTTTATCTTAATTATCTAATAAAAAAGTAGAAATTACATGCACACATGCATAAAATCACGTCTGTTTCCCGGTATCACGTATTCGGTTCACTTTTCAGCAGTATTTTGATCCCACGTAATAGTTGGTGAGCCTTTTTCTGCTAATGGATATGTTTTGTTTGCCAGAGCCTCGTTCGCCGGTCAGCAAGTGCACTATTTACAGGTGAGTTGGACTTAGGGACCTTCATTTTTTGGTGGGAACTCTATGCACCCTAGCTAGGAACTAAGTGTAGAAACTAGTCGTTTATAATTAGACAGTCACTTTGAGTATACAAAATTACTTAACTGCAAATTCATAGATATCATCATCAATCATCAACAGCCTTTTACAATCCACTGCTGGACATAGGCCTCTCCTTAGCAAGGAGGTTTTGGCCTAGTATACTACGTTGGCCAGACGGGTTGGAATAGGGTTTGTTTCAAGTTTCCCTTCTCTTTGTAATGATGTTGTCTTGCATATTTGGTTCCCTTAGTCGCCTTTCACGACACCTACGGGATGAATGGGGGTGGTAACACTATGTATTCTTAATCCGTCACCACATGGACGATATAGGTATAAGTTCAGATATTAATTGTACAATAGTATGTGTGTTAGTCCGTGATAGTATATATAATATCCTTGACAACTCTAATTAAAAACTTCTTTATGTCATATCGTCAGTGATAGCCTAGTGGTTGACACTAAGCTATCACTGACGAATTTTGCCCAAATCTATTGCAGTCGTGGATTATGTAACTTCATGATAGACATTAAATCATATTAAATAATCAATCTTATTAGAATGACATTGAATGCCTTATTGTGTTATAGAACCTCAACTATCATATGTTTACGGTTAATCGTTGTAGGCCAGTTTAATAGTATTAAATTAAATTCACTTTACAACGCACTGTAATTTTCGACATAACACACTGCCAGCAAAATCTGAAACAAGACTTACCCTAGCGCGCGACCTCGTGCCTTGCTGGTAATCGTATCCTCGACCCTGGAAAAGAAAATAATATTTAGTATATATAATATATATTAGGAAGAAATAAGGCAAGAAAAGTTGATGAACTTTTAATAACCTGTGACAACCTGGCTCTTATTACAAATCTATGAATATAGCATCCATTAAAATTAGTTCAGTAGTTTAGGTGTTACGGTCGAACGTACAAACATTTTTTTCTTAATATAGAAAAAAATACAGTTCAGGTAACTATGATTTCACAGAAACCGGTGTTAATTCTTTTCACTGAGTTCCACCGACTTAACCACCGAGTTTTATCAAGTTAAGCTTTAACTATTTTCACCGAGTGAACCTCTGAGTTTCAACGAGCAACGAGCTGAGCATATTAGTTTCACCGAGTGAGTGAGGATACTGAAACCCAAACATGCATTCTGTAAATTCAGGTTGCAGATGTCCATAGGCGGTAATAGACGCTTACTATCAGTTGACTCATTATTTATCCTCTTATATAATAAAAAAGTCAATTTAATTGTGTATATACATATATGCCTAAGATAAATATATTAAAGCATCTATTTGAGGATATATTATCTTGAAACCAACAATAGTTTGGCATACTAACTTTCTCACATTATCCAAACATCCCCAACACAACCGTGAAATAATTACAACAACACAAACAGTGTAAGTTACACGTACTTTCGAAAGGTAATGCTGAGTAAACTTGAAGTGCCTAATCCATGTAAGTCATATAAACTAAACCTTCTTGTACGTACTGCATAATAATACCTTCAATTATGTTTACTTGAAAACAATGAATGCGTGTGGAATTGCAAATAAACCTCTTCGAAAAGAGAATAAATGCTGCATGGAATAGATCGCATTCTCATCGAGCATGCTAGAGATGATAATAATCTTCCCATTATCACTTTTAAGAATTCTAAATTGTTCTCATAGGGGAAAAGAGACAGGTAGGTTATCTGCAAACCGTAGATAGACGGCCCGAGACAGGTCAGGGTTCCAGGGATTTCCTTTCTAGGGTACACCTGGTTCCCCGGCTACTGGTACCTGAGACGGCGTGCGTTTTTTTGTTGGTTCGAGTCTCACATATCTACCAGTAGGTAGTATCCGGGGGGATTACCGCACAGGAAAAAAAAGGGAAAAAAGAGAACGTTGGTATAGTGCTCAAAAGTTCTGAGTGATCTAAGATCGTGGGTTCGTTTACCACCCAGGGCAATTATTCACCAACTGCAAACTCTCATAGAAGTTAAACATTAGTACTCATAAAGCGCATTTGCTTAAGTATAGTATGATAAGCAACTAAATATTAATGATAAAACTTCACCCACAAATTTTCTCCTAATATATTTCTAAAAATTAAACCTCTCTGTATTTATGTTCTTCAGAAACTAATTAGCAAGAGTTGATCATTAAAATCCTGAAATTATAACACTTTTGATTAGCCCTTAAATCCATCCAAATCCCAGCCTCAATCACTTTACTTACCCTCGATACGATAACACAGTAAAAACTACATAAAACTCCAGTTAAATTGTAAAGTATTAACAAGTTAAGATTGAGGTAGATGTACCAGTTACTGTCCTTGTGAGACGGTGGCCTAATGCAATTTGCATGGAGTCGGCAACTTTTAGCCGTAAACAGGGGTTCTCACCACAAGCCTTAACGTCTTTTATAAACTTTAAATTGATTCTGTATTTTACTGTAACCTTTTTGTTTGAAAATCTGGAGAGCGGTAACTTGAAATGTTTTAAGCGAATCAATAAGCTTTGAGAAGTAGGGATAAAAATATAATCAAGATGTCTTTCAGTCAGCTTTTATTAAAAGCGAGAGTAAGGCGTTTCTTTGATTTTGTAGTTTGTGTTTGTTTCTTTGATATCATTTTATGTATAGCTGTATAATCAGTACGTGGAAGTGGAAGTGGGTCACTCATGTTTGCAGATGAACCGATGGTTGTTGGAGCCGAAATGTGTGTGAGACCGCGATTGGGCAACTCAGTGTAGGGCACCGTGCGGTAAGATGAAGCGACGACTTGAAGAAGGTGGCAGCGGTTGGATGTGGATTGACCAAGACCAGGGCAGTTGGCACACCTTGGGGGAGACCTTTGTTCAGCAGTGGATGGTGATAGATTGACTTTACTTACACTTACTTGCTCTTACTTAATTTCACAATTACACAATCCGAAGGAAACATCACTTTGCTTATATAATTGTATGAATATCGTTGTAACCGTTACTGGTTCTACATGAAATAAAATGAAATAATACTAAACACGTTTTTTTAATCTAATGGCATTTTAGATTTAGAAGTGTTGCTATAAAAAAATAAGGGTTGGCTCGACCTGGGCAGTACTACCCTCTCACAGAAGATTAATCTAAAGCGACAGCATCCGTGTTGTCGTGTTTCGTTGGTGAGTGCGAGACCGGAGGCTCATTGATGCAGAGGTGATATTTATTGTGATAAGTGTGTGAATTTTACACTGCCACGATGATATGTCTTTTACATTCACAAGTAGAGTGTGTAAAAGCATCTTACTAGGCCGCCGTAGTGTGAGTCACTATGCTGCACTATTTACATTCGCATTGAGTATGGTGACCACAACTTTTGAATTCTATTCATGCTTTCAGTCCGTGTGGTGACGAATTAAGAATACATAGTGGTACCACCCGTATTCATCCCGTGGGTGTTGTAAAAGGCGACTAAGGAAACCAAATATGCAAGACAACATCATTACAAAGAGAAGGAAAACTTGAAACAAACCCTATTCCAACCCGTCTAGCCAGCGTGGTATAGTAGGCCAAAACCTCCTTGCTAAGGAGAGACCAGCAGTGGACTGTAAAAGGCTGTTGATAATTTTCATCAGTCAAAGTAGAGTCACTTTTGTAAGCTCTCAAACTAAGAAAGTTCACCACAGAGACTGTGCCATAAAATTATCGTTTAACTTTACGATTAACCTATCATTCTATTTAAGTGAAACCGTAGCAACTCAAATACTTAATATTCTGAACACAAGTTCTTCCTACCATTGAAGCTACACGAGTTTCACAACTTAAGATCTTTTAAAATTCTGTTGACTTCTTTTTCTTCGACTTAAATTTTTGTATCGTCAACTAACTTTTAACGATTTGTTGCTATGCGAACATCTGTGGCAATTGTTGGAGAGTGGAGAGCTAAAAAATAGTCTTTCTACAGAACTTTGATATCAAATAATACTTGGGTGGAAGAGATCTGATGCTGATCTGAGCTTAAGAAGGGTAGTTAACTGTGTCATTAATAAACACTAATACCTCTAAATAATAAATACCTCTTCATTAAAACAATTTCTACAAAATTTTATTATTGTATTATCAACAGCCTTTTACAGTCCACTGCTGGACATAGGCCTCTCCTTAGCAAGTAGGTTTTGGCCTACTATACCACGCTGGCCAGACGGGTTGGAATAGGGTTTGTTTCAAGTTTTCCTTCTCTTTGTATTGATGTTGCCTTGCATGTTTGGTTCCCTTAGTAGCCTTTTATGACACCTACGGGATGAATGGGGGTGGAAATACTATGTATCCTTAATCCGTCACCACACGGACTATATTATATTATACTATCTCGCAGAATTTAATGACTATAGCTTTTTATATATATAAGTAAATACTCAAATATATTGTTCAATTGAGTAGTCTTAAATAGTAATGTAACAAATTTCTATTTGGTACATTTTTCATGCAAAGTTTTCGTTTTTGACTGCCTCTGTGGCGCAGTAGCAGCGTATGCGTCTGCCGTGCTCGCGGTCTCAGGTTCGAAAGAAATATTTTTAGGTGTTTAGGTGTTTTCTATGTATTATATATATTTTTTTACAAAAAAAAGTATATATGTATTCATATCAGTTGTCTAGTAGCTCTGCTTAGTTCGAAACTAGATGGCGTTGTGTATTTATTATTATCATTTATTTATCTACCCTATTGCCTGTAACCTGAAAATTCAGTACCACTGACATTCAAAAGATGTCTGATATCTTATATATGAAATATGTATCAGCAGACGAAACCGTATACGATTTCCAATACTTAAATCATTTATTTAAAGGTAACGCTAATTGAAGAACCTGATATCCTATTAAAAAAAACATTAAATACAAATCTTGAGACAAACATTTAAAAGATGATTTGTTTACAAAATTTATTCAAGAACTTTAAACAAATCTATCAAACAAAGCCTTGAAAAATATATTTCAACGGATTTTATGTAAAAATGAACAAACAAGACGTCCTTTGTAAATCCATGGAAATTGTTCTTGGAATCGCAATTTATTCGTCCCTTGAGCAAACTGTGGTACAATGTTATAAAAATAGCGAACCGAAAATAATGTACAGTAATATAACTGATAAAAATAATTGATTCTTTTTACAGATGTAAAACAATTTGATTGCACGGATGGCGTAATAATTTAAGCGGTGACCACAACGCTCTGTACTATGCTGAGTGTTGTGGGTTCAAATTCCACACGGGACAACACTTTCTGTGATCCATAAATTGTTGTTCTGAGTCTCGGTGTTCTTTGCGTCCATTTTTTGTACATTTGTAAAGTCCCTAAAGAAAAGAAAATCAAAAAAAAATACTGATAAAATTATTTTATTGAATATGACAAATTATGTCTAAACATGGGTTTTAAAGATAACATTATACATGTTTTGACTCTCATACTGTAAAATATCGTAGTTTAGAAATAAAAATTTCATTTAATTCGGATTATAGAGAAGAAAATGACATTAATTGAGTACTTTAAAGTGCTTATAATCGTTGTATGGACGAGCGGCGCAGACGGAAATCAATTCCTCAAGTAATTAATTGTAATTGATTGTTTGATTCTAAAGAATAAAGTTCAAATTGAAATAAACAATGACAAAATCTCGTAACCAATAGTAGTATTTAACAATTTCAACATAAAAACTTATGAATCCACCCACTGAAGCACAAGCATGTTACCTCAATTGGTCGCTAGATCTTAAAACTTGAAACAGTAAAAAAATCGACACATTAACGATTCAGACATTAGGTAAACAAAATTAGTCGTGGGTAAACGTATCTCGTCATGGCCTGTTTGTCTTGCGCGTGTAATTACTGAATAGTACCAAATGGAATTTGGAAATAAATGAAAAAATGTACACAGCTGTAATGCTCCCACACAGTCTGTTTAAATACAGGTAAATGAGAGAAACTTGGAAATACTTGTATTGTAGTACTGCTTCAGTCTTACAAAATTACTAACCTACAAAAACAAAAAGTATATAAAATGCCTTCTTGCTTGTGTATCTTCATCATCAACAACCTTTAACTGTCCACTGCTGGACATAAGCCTCTCCTTAGCAAGGAGCGTGGTATAGTAGGCCAAATCCCGTCTGAGTTCGGATAAACTTTGTTTCAAGTTTTCCTACTCTTTGTAGTGATATTTTCTTAAATGATTTGTTCCTGCAGTCATCTCTTACGATACCCACGCAATGAATAGTAGAATTTGTCCATAACAATCAGAAAATTACCAGAATCAGTAACTGTAGGATTACAAATGGGTCACGTGAATAATATATTATTTTAGGCAGTCTCAGAATTATTGTTTGAACAATGAATGTAAGGAAAAATCGATCACCCACATGTATTAAGAATCTCATAAATTCTAAACTATACAGAGGAGAGCAAATAGTTTAAAGCTTACCCTCTAAATGTCAACGATATAGTGTCATATCGATATACATCTTCCATAGTCGATTCTCAAAGTTGAACTCGATTAATAAATTTATCGGATGAACTAAAGTATCTATCGTTTAATCTAAAATATTTACGGTTTTAACTTAAAATTTATCAAATTTATTTATTTACTGTTATTGAAATTTTTAATTCAACTTTTCTTTATTGCACACACATTTTCATTAATTAACCAACCAGATTTGGGTACAAAGGTGAGCTTAATCGAAGCCTGAATTTTCACTCAATGAACCTTCAGACTGGCTAGAAGATAGTTTAAAATATAAAGATAAATTCATGCATACGCAGTAGTAGATAGCAGAAAAAGTAATTAATCGAAACAAATAACAAGATTCATTTATATAGCAATGTATATTATATTTTAATGTTATATACATTTATACTGAGGGGCACTGATTATTTAAAGAAGGGTTCTCCTCCTCAATATATTCAGACAAGGACAGGGCGATTCAAAGCCGTACAACCGCAAAACTGAACGCATCGCCGTAGCGACTTATTCTATGGAAAAAAAGTCGAAGGAGAAGAGAAGAGAACTAACGACAGAGGATTTTTGTTATTATTAATCCACCCTTTTTAAAGTAAATTAGGTAATTATAGTCTATATATAGAAAATAAAACAGTAAATTGTATTCCTTAGATAAATTTAGCTCATGTTTGAAAAAAAATATCATCATCGAAGAAAACGTCACCAGCTCCTTTGCTTTATATTCTCAGGTCATTTTTTCTGTTCGAAAACGCCTTATAAATTTCAGATATTCTTAACAATTCTTTAAGCGCATCGCAAATAAAAGAATATATTGAAAGCATTATTTTACTTATCAGCTTCAAATTTTAGACTACGTAAGAATCTCGTTATATAATGTCGTAAATGTATTAAATGATTAATATTTATTTAAGTTTTTTAAATGCGCCGTAATATATTTACATTGTAACGTTTATAACTAAAATTATAATGTTAGTCATAGACTTTAAAATGTATTTACTATAATAACTACGATGTAAACCTATCTGTGTTGTGTCTGGATATCTATTTTGTCATAATATTTTATTATTTGTTTCTTATTTGTTGTCTGCCAAAGTGACTCTACTCTGATTGATGGAAAGTATGAATAGAATACAAGAGTGGTGGTCACCATACTTATTGCTAATGGTGGCAATATGGTGACACACGATATGGCGGCCTAGTGAAATTTTTTTTCACATCCCGTTTAAAGGACCTGGGAACGTAGTGGGAGAGAAACATATGCGCTGGCAGTGAGTGCCAGATTTTTACTGATTTTTACAGGTAGAAGTTTAGATTGAAAGCGTATGTCTACCATTCAAAAATGGTGACTACTAAGATAGGACGTTGGAAGGCTCGTCAGAACATTCTTCATGATAAAAGCGACAGAGGACTGCAATAGAGGCGACATCTCTTTGCAACTGCAAAGATTCAAGGTGTTCAGTGCCTTCGGGACTTTCTTTCAGTTTTTCAAAGCAATCAATAACAAATTCAGAGATAATACACGAACAATAATCTTCTTTTACTAAATTTATATTTAAATTTCTGTTTTTTTTTGGTTTCCTCTTTCGCTTGTAGCTCAGAATACACAAGTAACAGAAGTTCATTGTATTCACAAGAAAACCTCGATGCTATTCAGTCGACTATGTTCGATTTCCCACATCAAAAGGAGACTGTTTCAATGTTCATGGATTCAGTTCTTTTCGCATCAAACAGCGTACCTCAAAAGCTATTTGTTTTAAATATACGTTTACTTACAATCAATTTTTGTACAAAGAACTCGTATTCATGTTTTTGCGTGGTAAGAGTATTTTGTGATTACAATTTGTGACCTTTTGAGTGTCTTACTAGATAGAATAGTTAAGAAATTCGACATAAAAAAATACTTATCCTAAAAATTTCTACAAGAACAATTTACTGATCTACTGTCCGTAAGAGTGGCACAAATGAGCCAGGTTGAAGTGATTATCAACATCAACAGCCTTTTACAGTCCATTGCTGAACATAGGCCTCTCCTTAACGAGGAGGTTTTGGCCTGCTATACCACGCTGGCCAGACGGGTTGGAATAGGGTTTGTTTCAAGTTTTCCTTCTCTTTATAATGATGTTGTCTTCCATACTTTGTTCACTTAGTCGCTTTATACGACACCCACGGGATGAATAGGGGTAGTAACACTATGTATTCTTAATCCGTCACCACACGGAGCAACGGCTTTACGCAAACGGCAAAACTCGGTGTTTAGCAGTTTTTTCGCTGCTTGTCACCAATTGAGCGAGGTTACTGGAGTCTATACTTCTTTTTGATTCTGCAGGAAAGCACCCAAAGGGTGGCAAAGATTGTGTGACTCTTCAATTGTAGCAGTAATCATTATCATTCAGGTAATCCGTCTGCTCAGTAACCACTTTTTTACCAATACTTCTTTAAAATTACGATCGGGTATTAATGAATATTTATTTCCACCATTGGTGTTTACCTGTTTTGGAAATAGGTCAACCGATCTCTGGGTATATTTCTTCATTGTGACTATTTCAATGTTATTTATGTAAGCTATATGAATTAAAACTTACTAGGAACATAAACTAAAAAAATAAACTACAAATAGATAGACAATAGCTGTTTAAAAATGTATAGTTTTTGTGAATTTTAAAATTAGTGGAGCATTTTGTGCAACTGTGTCAGACGTTCCATATTTCGTGTTACACACTTCCGTCCCTTTTACCAAACACTTCAATAATATCCGTACTAACATTATAAATGTGTAAATTACTCTATCTGTCTATTACTATTTTGACAGCTTGTGCCGTGTAAGGTCGGTTTTGGGTGGTTCAAGGTAAACGCAGATGGAGTGAAGTGACGATTTTATTGCTGCATTGTTCGTTATAACGGTTCAGTACCGACTGCCCATATCTAATAGTTAACAATACAATATAACTAGTAATGTTTATTTTACGTGACTATATCTGTAAATACAGGGTTCATCTAACTGTCCTAAATATTAGAGCGGTGATGATATCAGGAGCTGATGCAATGTATGAGTAATTACGGTAACTTTACTTATATGGTATGCATAATTAAATTAGGTAGGTACACTATCAAGACCAAGCCCGCAAACAGATTCATTGTTTAATATTTAAGATATTGAAATATCAACAAATGCCTGCATACCTTAATATACAATAATTTTGTCAGATGTTACATTCAAAGTAACATTTATATACATATTGACCAGTACATGTCCCAAATAAACCCATAACTTGTCCTAATATTATTGATATTTTCGT
The DNA here is from genome assembly GCA_949316085.1 of Hypercompe scribonia. Lineage (NCBI taxonomy): Eukaryota > Metazoa > Arthropoda > Insecta > Lepidoptera > Erebidae > Hypercompe > Hypercompe scribonia. Next base: position 2,088,434 of record OX438972.1, on the reverse strand, counting down.
AGTCAGTATGTTCTTCAATTATTATATTTTTCTTGGTCACGATATCGTTACAATCGTAATATATACGTGTCTTAACATAATAATGTCGAGATATGCTCTTGCATTATGTATTTGGAAATATATTGTGATAAGAAGTAATTGAGGCCTAGAATATCGAATGTGAACCTTATTTGTTAGGCGAAAGATTTATTTATGATTGTATGAAATGTTTTTCACATAAGTAAGAGAAATTAAAAGATTTTTATTTTGTAATATCTAGATTGATTTGCTTGTTGTGAAGGGTTAGGTAATATAAGCAATATAAAGAGAGAATTAAATGGTTAATGATAGAAATTATATAAGTGTATACTAATTGTTACAAAAATATTCATTGCACGATACAAGATTAGGAGCTACTGGGTAGTTCAGTGTGTCTTCGTTAGATGGCACTAAATTATATTTTTACACCGTATATTTGAAAATTTACTCAATATTGTTATAAATATTTTTAAAATGGAGAGATTATCAGGATTATTAGATAATCCGTAATTTAAACTACTCATGGGGAAAAACTGTTTTCGGATTCGTCAAAATGGCCGCCTCTAAGCTAAGTTCCAAGGCCCAGTTCGTGTGTAATAAGTGCTAATTGATTTTTTGGCTAGCTTTGTTCTATTGAAACCTTGGCTCAGCTTTTTGGCAACTGTTTAATATGATAAGCTTAAACTAGTCATAAGATAATATACTGAATTTATCTTTTGGCAAGAAAAGTATCTACCGAGTCTTTTATAAAAGGAAGTGGATTTAAATGAAATTTAATTTTTTTATTGTGATATTCACTGAAAGTAGTCGTGCACTACTGACAATTTTCACTATGACTGTGTTATTAAACTGATTTGATTAACCAATAAACACGCAAACATTTTGTTATGTTTGTTTTTTTTCAGAAATATCTCCATAGGGTGCCCTGCGATACGATGGACTGACGACTTGAAGAAGGTGGCTGGCGGCGGATGGATGCGGATTGCCCAAGACCGGGATGGTTGGCGCTCCTTGGTGGAGACCTTCGTCCAGCAGTGGATGGCGATAGGTTGATTAAGATTAGGATCTCCATACACTGAATGAGAGTGATTGAGTATTCTATTTATTATACTTGCATACAAATTTGTGCTGTAATTTAATGTGTAAGCTTTGTCAAATCAACATTTGTCCGTGTCCCGGGTAAGCTTTCCGTTACAGTTTAATCTCTTTTACTTAATCTCTAAAACAATGTGGCTATAAATTGTTAGGTCTTATAATGATAAGGCCCAGAAAAGTTTTGGGCACATGGGTACCCTGCCTGCGGCTGTGTCACAAAAAGACATATTAATTCGGCCATTATGTAGGCGGTTTTCCGTAGCCATTTAAGTTTCAATGGATGGATAATCCGTGAAATAATTCTCTTAGACTGCGTTACTTCTTTACGCAGCATCTAAATTTTAATATTTTAATGTTGGATTTTTTAAAGCGCCATTTCTGAATTCGATAACATTTTAATCAGATTATTAGTTTTTTTACCAATATTCTCAATTATATTTTTAAATGTGTTTTCTTGATGTTATTTTTCTTTTATATATCGTTTTTACAGTTTTTAAACAACATAATTATATTAAAAATTTCTACTCTATTAGTCAAAGTCATTTGTCTGAATAAACAAATAAATATTTCAGACATTTGACACACAATGTCATCTAGTTTCAAACTAAGCAGAGCTGGTGCCATGATAACTGGACTGACTGATAGAATACTTATGTACTATTTTTTGTTTGTAAATGCATACATATTTTACGTAGAAAACACTCAAATTTCGAAACAAATCATACAAACATTTGGTCTGACCCGGGAATTGAGCCCGAGACCTCAAAAGCACAGCAGTCTCATTCACTACCGCTGCGCCGGTCTCGCCGTTATAAATGTAAGGGAATTACATATACGTATATTATAAAGGACTTAAAGGCCTAATTATAATAGTAACGAAGAAACCTACAAAAAAATGATGGGAATATTTAAGAATTAATTTTGATAACTTGAATCCGTAGACCGTGTATTGTAGTGCAGAAAAATAAGTGGTTTAATTTTGGATTTATAACAATAGGTTTAAATCACACTTTATAAGAATATAATCAGTCTCTTTTAATAAAATGTAATAAGTATAAATGATTTTCTAGCCATCACATGTATATCACAACTAGAAAATTCATTCATCATCATCATCATCATTATCTCAACCAAAAGACGTCCACTGCTGGACATAGGCCTCCCCCAAGGTTTTCCACAACAGCTGGTCCCGTACCAAATTGTAATCCACTGCTGGATATAGGCCTCTTCTCTTGTACACTACTTCGATCAACTTCGGGCTTTTCATCCATCAAGCTAAGAAAGTATTCGAAGAAAATATTTGTTAAGAAAAATAATTATTTAAAAGAGGATTTATAAACCGAGTCTAAGTGGTGAATTTTCGCAGAATAATTTACGATATTAAATCTAAATTCTATTTTTCGAGAGATCAAACAAAAATTAGGTACGATAAATAACACTTCAAGTCATAAAATAATTTCAAAGGTCAAAGAGTAATTGCTTCTTGAAAATGCTATAAGTAACCTTTCACCTTTAGAGAACTGTCTCAAGTTATAGAACAGGCAGATAGCGATTGAATTTATTGAGAACTGTTTATAACATTGTTTTTGTTGAAGTCAATATAACTGATAAAATCTATTGGCTTCAATTTATTTTGTCAGTTCTTGAGAATAAGAAACCAATAATGATAATAATCAAGTAATATTTTCTCTATATTTTTATTAACATTCATATTAAAATTCTCCAAAAAAGTAATTGGGTAATATGATACATTAATCTTAAGTTTTATGTTGTCTTGGTTGTTAAAAGATTTATTTTTAAATAAATTTGTCAGAAACAGAGTAACTTTATAGTTTGTAATTTAAATCAAAACATGAAACTTGTAAGAATTAACATGTTAAACAAAACAAAATAAATATTTCGGACATTAAGTCTTAACTGTATAAGCCTTACACTGTCACAATGACTTTCATGCCTTTCACGTCCCCAAGCGGGGTGTGAAAAAGCATCTCACTAGGCTGCCATAGTGTGGGTCACCATACTGCGTTATCAGGATGTGCAATGCATATGGTAACCATAACTCTTGGATTCTATTTATGCATTCCATAAGGCAGAGAGAGAATCACTTTGGCAGGCTTTTAAGATAGAAAAAAAAACTAAACAGAGCTCGTGTTATGATAACTAGACTGACTGAATACTTATATACTTTTTCTTGTAAATACATACATATTTTAGACAGAAAACTCCTAAACTTTGAAACAAATATTTTGCAGATCATACAAACATTTGGTTTGACTCGCGAATTGAACCCGAGATCTCAAGCACAGCAGTCGCATTCACTACCGCTGGGCCACTGAGGCAGTTAGCTATGTTGATTGTATTCTAATACTTATGCTGTTAATGCTAATAGCAGCTAGAAGCTTACATCAAATCAAATGTACTAGCTTGTACATTTAATTTGATGCAGTAGATTAGCATGCGTTCAAAATTAACTTATTATGGGCTGCAAGACAAGAATAATCATAAATTTATCTAAACGCCTATAAACCTCTTTTCTATGGACGGATCTATGTCCAGGAGTAGACTGTTGAACGCTTATAACAAGCCTTTAAATAAGACCTGGGTTGCCTATAAATTTATTTTTGGTTTAAAATACCACAACTCGCTTTCGTGCAAATTTTAACCATGTTAAAGAAAAAAAAGTATTTCTTAAAATTGATAAACGAATACTTCTTTCAGTAGCTACCCTTTGCTTCAATTTTGTCAATACATTGTCAGCTAATTTGCCCTCACAAACTTTAGATACGCGGATCTATCCATTATCTATCAAGCAGCTGTCTCGAGCAAACTCTGTTACTACTACATAAAACAAAATTATTAATCTAACCAGCTCTCAATATACTGAAGAGAATGTTGATATAATTACTTGGAGCCTTTTAAAGGCAGGAAAACCGATCGAACAATCTTTCAGAACTTCAAACAAGTTGCCAGCTAAGTTAAATTGGCTCCCGAACGGATATTTTGTGTACTCAAGCGTGTGGGGTGGAATGTTCGTTGGATGATCTTTATACCCTCGTAAAGGCGAGTAATTGAACCCCAGATACTTTAGACCATCAAGACTTAAAGCTCCAAGACCAAGAAAGAGCCGTAAATAGCAATTGAATTGCAATATGTTGGATTTGATTTCGAAGTGATCAACGATAAAACAAGATGTAAATTCTACGGATTTCTAAGAAGATATACATACGAGTATATTATATTAGTATATGGGATAGATGAAGAAGATGATGTCATGATAAGTTTGTTTTTTTTAGAACAAGTTTTTAAAACTTAATCTATGTGATTAAAAATATTATTAACACATATTTTCAATCTTTAATAATAGTTATAAATGATAAGATAGTTGGTACGAAGTCAATTAAATTAAAAATGAGAGAATAAGTCGAAGTTGTTAAGTAGATTAAAAGTATGAAACAAGATCAGGCAGGTCGCGTTTTTCAGCTGAACTAAAAGATTCAAAAGATTATTTTAACTAGAAGCCTTAATGGTTTCATGAATTTTCCACCTCATAAAGCGTTCGTTTTCTACTTCGTTATGATAGTTTCTGTTATAAGGGAATAATCAATTTTGTAGAATATATTACTCAGTTTCTAGCGACAGGTTTCTTTGAACGCCTCATTAAGTCCCAAAGCGTGGCGTGAAAAAGCATCTCATAAGGCCGCCATAGTGTGGGTCGCCATACTGCATTGTCTGCATTTGCAATCAGTACGGTGACCACAACTCTTGGATTCTATTCATGCTTTCCATCAGACAGAGTAGAGTCACTTTGGCAGGCTCTTAATTTAGGATAATGAAATTTGAGATCAAGATCACAAATTGGAAACTTAAAAGTTGCCACATAAGTTAATTTAACTGTGAATCGAATTCTGTTTACATTTTGACCACAGTCATGACTATTATTACCTTGAAGATGATGAAGAGAGACGACTAAATATTAGCAGCTGATGTGGGGTGATGATTGAGTTATGATTGTACTTAGTGTCAGTGGAGATGTTATAATATTTCTCGTACAATACTCGTAGAAGCTAGAACATGAGGTCTAGCTACTGATGAAGATCATTGTGATATCATAGGCCATTTCCGTAAAACCCTCTCAATTCTTCTGGTTATTTTTAGTCGCTTAGATCCTGAATTGCCATTGAAGAAGTGTGAGGATCGATATAATATATGATAATAGTCTTATTTTGGCAGTAGATACTCATACATTAAGGTAGTAAAGCCACGCTGATTTCAGCACGAACGGGCCGGCTCGACCGGGGCAGTACTACCCTCCCACAGCCTAAAGCGCCAGCATTCGTGTTGTCGTGTTTCGTTGGTGAGTGCGAGACCGGAGGCCCATTGACGCAGGAGTAACAGTTATCGTGATAACTATGTGATGTCATGTCTTTTACGTCCCCAAGCGTGGCGTGAAAGGGCATCCCACTAGGCCGCCATAGTGTGGGTCACCACACTGCATTGTCTGCGTTTGCAATGAGTATGGTAACCACAACTCATTGGATTCTATTCATGCTTTCCATCAGGTAGAGTAGAGTCACTTGGACAGGCCCTTCTTAAAAAGAAAACTTTTTTTACTTCTTCAAAATCTTCAGAATCGATCTCTGAATCGTTAGATTGGATGGGGATAATAGCGTAAGAATTAGCTTAGATCTTGAAAAATGAATGATCTTGAAATATTTTGCTATTATATATGATATAACGTAAATAAGTCACCTAATTACCAACTGGTAACGTCCGTTAAAAATGAAAAAAAACTTCTAAAGACGTTTAGGCAAAGTTCGCTACAAGGGACGTACTTAAAAGTTACTCCTTGGGAGATCTAATTGGCGATGTCCGTCTCAAGTACATTATAGGCAGATATTGAATAAAAAAATACAAATATTACGACAATAAAAACAATTGACTATTATTAAATATAAGAAAAATACGTAACAAAGAAACATTTACTTAACAACAAAATTTTTAATGAGTCAAACTTAGCCATTGTTGTAATATTTCAAATGATTGTGTGAAAGACGTAGTTTTAGCTAAATGTTATGGGTTCAAATTCCACATAGGACAACACTCTGTGTGAGCCACAAATGGTTGTTCTGGATTGAATGTTCTTCGTGTCCATTTCATGTATGTTTGTAAAGGCCCTGCGACCCAAGAATATTTCTAGTGGGGTGGTTGTCTTTCAAAAACAGGAAAAGAAAAATTGATTGATACAACGCATCTATCGAGCGAGAAAATTTTACAAATGTGTAAGTGTAACTGCCTTGGCGGTACAGTGGTAGTGCATGTGACGGCTGTGCTTCAGGTCTCGGGTTCGATTCACGGGTCAAGTCAAATGTTTGTATGATCTGTAAGTATTTGTTTCAAAGTTTAGGTGTTTCCTATGTATAGTATGTATATATAAGTATTCTAACAGTCAGTCTGGTTATCATAGCACAAGCTCGGCTTAGTTTGAAACTAGATGACGTTGTGTGTCAAAGTCTGAAAAAAATATTATTATTTTTATTAGCAGCGTGAAAAAAATAACCAATAAGTAAACTGTAAGAGCCACTTCACACTTGCATGCCTTTTATAACATATCAAATAAAACGGACAGAAATAATTTAAGGGTTAACACGGGTATCTTGGGAGGATCTGGATGTCTTAATAACAGCTGTTCCCGGATCCTTCCTATGTCAGGCGCAGAGTGGCACACCGTGTGGTTTTAGTTGGTCCGATTCCGACACACCACCCCGACGTAAACCCCGGTAGGGTGACGGCCAGAGGGGGTTTCCACACGTTAAAAAAAAAGGGTATCTTGGGATAACATTGTAGCACTCTGGTCCATATGTGCTGATCTATAGAATAATAATAATAAACTATAAGGTAAAATTTAAATGCTCACCTTAGGAGTGTTTACCTCCCGCGTGGATATGCCCATCTTTTCGTGGTGTCGCAGCTGTACCGGGTATATGATTTGATAGTAGTGTGCGCCGATGTTTCGTACCAATTCTTGGTTCTGTCTATACTCGCGAAGCAGCCGCTCGACTTCACCTGAACAAAGAAAATACAACTGCTTAGTAATCGGAATGAACTGATTAATACTAAACGGTGGGTAGAGACAATAATCATCAATCAACCTATCGCCGTCCACTGCTAAAAGAAAGTCTCCCCCAAGGAACGCCAACAATCCCGGTCTTGGGCAATTCGAATCCATTGGCTGCCAGCTACCTTCTTCAAGTCATCGGTCCATCGCGCCGCAGAAAATAATATTAAATAATAGAGAGAGAGAGAGAGAGAGAGAGAGAGAGAGAGAGAGAGAGAGAGAGAGAGAGAGAGAGAGACAATAATATTCTTTGTTGATAAAGAAGATTGTTAAAGACTGCCTCGTTGTCGCTCTGATCTAGAAATCAGGAGGTTGATCCCCGAATCGGAAAAACGTGCTATTGCGTTTTTCTTACAAATGCCTAATAAAAAGCCGGAGTAAGGAAATTGGTGGTCTTTCACGCCCGTACTTCGGCAAGCACCTTAACCTGTCAGTCCCATTAAACATAGCAATTATTATTGGTAATTCGAATGCCCTCAAATACATTGACAATTAGTTCAGTTTTCTAATTCAGTTCACTTTCAGGGTCACGGATATCCGATGTCGGTCGCTTCGTGGAAAAACTGATGTTCTGATAAAACTGGTTGAACTAATAGCCTTCCCAAATAATCTTGAGATTAATACGGGCTAGAAAGAAGAGAAGAAGACGTTGGTAAAAGACATCGACCACATCTTCTCCTGATCTAGACATGGACAATTTATTATCGAAATAAAAAATAATAAAACAAAAAAATTTTATGAAGACTTTGTATTATATTTTTGTAGTTTTTGGAAACATTTCCATCATCTGTTTAGTTTATATCCTCGAATAGTTTACCCTGCTACATCTAATATATAAAATTCTCGTGTCACTGTTTTCGTTGCCATACTCCTCCGAAACGGCTTGACCGATTTTGATGAAATTTTTTGTGCTTATCCGGTATCTATGAGAATCGGCCAACATTTATTTTTCATTCCCCTAAATGTTAGGGGTAGTACAACCCTAATTTTTTTTTATTTTTAAACAAAATTTTTAATTTCTATTTTTTTATGATGCAACATACAAAAATACATACAATCCTCAATTTTCACCCTTCTACAATCAACTCTTATTTTTTAATAGCCATTTTAGTAATGTAATCATTTTTCATCCCGCTCAAATTACTTAGAAATAATTTATATGGCAAAGCAACGTTTGCCGGGTCAGCTAGTTTAATTATATATTTGGGCGGCAACACGAACGATTATTGCTATCGTTAATAAATAAAAATCTTATGAAAATCATTTTTAATATAAATTATGAGGATGCTATTTTTTTTTTTTATACCACGACGGTGGCAAACAAGCATACGGCCCGCCTGATGGTAAGCGGTTACCGCAGCCTATGAACGCCTGCGGCACCAGGGGCATCACGTGCGCGTTGCCGACCCTTTAAAAACCTATTTACCCCCTTCTTGAAGAGCCCCATACTGTAGTTTCCAGGGAAAACCTCGGCAGGGAGCTCATTCCATAACGGGATTGTTCGCGGGAGAAAATTTCTCTGAAACCGCACTGTGCGCGATCATTTAGGTTCCAATGTATGTGTCTATAATTTATTAAATATTTAATATAAATTTACTTATAATTTATATTATTAACAAATTAGTTGCCCACGTATAGGCCAAGAATGTTCACTGTATTTGATTCTAAAACGTTGATCCTGGCTGGACCAATAACTAAATACATTTTGAGATTTGATACAGTTATAATTGCTTAAATATTTTCAGATTATGTTTGCAACTATAAATATACCCCTTTAAGTGGGTAACACTTACTCCAGACTACCTTAACATCTTTATTTCTGTCGCGTGGAGTTTTTGGTCTTCCGCTTTGTGTATAAAATCTAATCGCTCTCTTGTAAACATCGTCTTTCACTTCCAGGTATACTCAGGTCAAAAATTACTCCAGTTAAAGATATCCATTTCAGTCATCCGGCTTTTAACGTCTTTAGAAACGCATACGTCGGATGTTACTACTGACCCTAAATACTCGAAGTGGTTATCTGCTTCCAGAGAAGTGATTGCTATAGACGATGGCTGTGTTACACCAGTCATTTAATTAGTTAGATTGTAATATTTTTTTTCCATATTAAAAACCTGCCAAAATGACTCTTCTCTGCTTGATGAAAAGCATGAATAGAGTCCAAGAGGTATGGTCACCATACTCATTGCAAATGCAGAGAGTGCAGAGTGGTAACCCACACTATGGCGACTTATGGCGGCCTAGTGAGACACTTTTTCACGCCGCGTTTGGGGACGTAAAAGTCATGACAGTCATTGTGGCAACGTAAGGCTCACACATTTACCATGATAACTGTCACCCCTACATCAATGCATCTATCCATTTATTTCGTTCTCAGTTTGATTACACTGAGTCTTTTTTGTTCTAGAGTCTATCATAGAAAAAAGTCGGATTATAGCTCCTGCATCATTTCATCGGACAATGTCGTTTGCATGTAAAATACCCCCGGTACTAGTTTCTGGAGACCTTTCATAACGTTGCTCATTATGATATTAAATGGTATTGGACTTAATGTCAATTTTTGGAGTACTCCCACATTGGCTTCAAAATTTCTAAGCCAAAAGTAACCGGGTAAATATTTTTAGTTTAAAAGCAAAACACAGACTTCAATTCCATCAATAAACTGAACCATAAAGCTGAACACAATATTTACACTTTGGTACCGAATCAATCAGAAACACCCGTCGAACCTTAAACCAAACTCAATAAGAGACCAAAATAAAAAAAAAACTCTCAAGTGCATTCTCAAGTTTAAGATTGTCGGTTATAAAAGTGAGGCAAAGCTCCCGTTTTATGAAGCCTTAAACCCAAGCGGCCGGCTAGATTGGAACTCATTTACCTTATGAGTGCCACTTCCTGCAAGCTTCAAACTTGACATTTTATACTTATACCTTTAGTTGAGAAACGTGTGTTGTTGTGGCTTGCGGACGTTTGCACCTGTTTATGATAAAAATTTTTCGTTTTATGTTATGCTGACTAACATTATATAAGCGAATATTAGCTTTCTTGTTCGTACCTCCTCTCCAAAATCAATTGTCATGAAATTTATGATTAATCTCTAATCCACATATATAATTCTATTGCTATCTTTGAGTAGATAATGAAGACATATTTGGATTATATTAGTACTAAGGTAAAACATCCAAAGAAGTAATATTACGAAAACTATCAGCTTAACCCGTAAACTACACAAAATATACTATATCAAATTGAATCGTTGAAAGAGATAAAGTACTCGTAAGTTCGATAATTGGTGCTCAAAATGATTTGGGTGGGTTCTCAAACGAGGATTACGTGAATAAATACAATTTGTAAGCAGCATATAAATACATTTATTTCAAACTTGTTTGTATTCATGTTGAAATAAACCCATCCATCCAAGCATGTAATGATATTACTAATGTAAATATCATCAAAACTTTTCCAATTTCAGAATTGAATCCATTAAACAGACTGCATAATTTGAGCAGACTGTACACCTGTCTAGTGAAATAAATCTAGAACAATCTCAATTCAATAGTGCTACCTAAATAATAGCAAGGACACACCAAATTTTACCTACACCGTTTCCGAGTGGCCATCCATCACTCGTACTTGCTGTCAGAACCACTGAATAGTCGCCCAGCCACATTTCTGAAAGGTTTTTGGTTCGAAGAGTGAGAATAATGAACGGTGTTATAATAGATACTTTACGGTTCCATTAATTTGTTTTTAAAGATATTTTTTTAGAAATGAATATAAAAGTATAATTTTACTTTAGTTCATTATTAATTGAATCATCGTTTCGTATAGATAGTCTATCACCAAATGTAGTATAGAAATAAAAAATCAGTTCCAGACTCCCAACCTATGGTAGTTTGCAGGAGTTTCGGGATTTTTATCGATTTTGACCAAACTAAACTGAAAAACTAGCGTAACCTCCACTAAACTCTTTGAAATATTGTACATTTCATTGACCTAGCACGAACATATCAAAACTGTTAATGTTACATTCAAATAAGAGTCACACACTAATAGCATTCTTTTATTTTAGGTTATGAAGACTTACTTATGGCAAAGTTTATCTTATTTGAATTAAAATAATAGGTTTTTTATCCTTAAGCGGCCTCTCAGAATCAAAAGGCTCAAATTCGTCTTAAAGATATAGTGATGGCCCAATGATGCAGGGGTAACAGTTATGGTGATTACTGTGTAAGCCTTACACTGTCACGATAACTGTCATGCCTTTTACGTCCCCAAGCGGGGCGTGAAAAAGTGTCTCACTAGGCCGCCATAGTGTGGGTCACCATACTGCATTGTCTGCAATGAGTATGGTGACCACAACTCTTGGATTCTATTCATGCTTTCTATCAGGCAGAGTAGAGTCACTTTGGCAGGCTCTTAATATAGAAATATATAGTAGAAGTGTTTCCAAAAATACTAATGTGAGTCTCAAATAACAGTAAATAGCTCAAGAAATACATACAAACTGAAGTATAAGGAAAATCGTCTTTTAAATATATAAAGGCATATAATAATATATACGAGTGTGCCGTACTCTATGTAATCCGAGGAAGAAAAATAATTAATGTTACACCCTCAGCATTTTTTTGGATGTAAGCTATATAGAGACACATAAATTGTTACTATATGACTAGTTTTGTGAGAATTTGTTCACAATACTAAGATTTAGCTGACGGTGGTCAGAAAAAATTCTTTAGTGATATTATTTCTAGCAGAACACTCATTTTGACACGTCGATGAGAACTTAAATATTATTAGTTCTTATAATGACGTCTAAATTACTTTTAAAAGGCTTTTTATGTCACATTTATAAATCTGTGAAAGGTTTACAAAATTTGAAAAAAAAATTGGTATTTTTTTACACAAAAGTCCCAAATTTTATTTCATCTTTAACTAGAATTATAAAAATTATTTTATAGAGAAAAAAATGATGAAGTGAGACAGAGGAATATTATACATGAATTAGATTTAGAATAAAATCTATTTTTCGACTTTTAAAAACAAATATCGAACACTGATTAGAACAACAAATAAATAATAACCAAAGCCTTTTGTACGTCACAATACGCAGCACAATGGCCCCGAATATCGACCACCTACAAATAAGTATACCTTCACACAATGCGAGAGAATGGAAGGACTTGTTCCAGAAATGCCAATCATCTCATAATAATTAATTATAGCAATGCCACGACATGGTATCTTAATTAGTTGTATGGTTGTCTTCACCGGCAGGGTTCGAGGTTGTCGATTGATGTATTAGGCTTTGATTGAAAGGTTGTTCTGAATAGCTAAGCAACTGCTAATAATCTAAGCCTAAAAGGATAAAAACTTGATGTCGCTTGTCATAATGTATAATAAGTGATGTAGATATCGCCATATTGCAGCCGGATTTGTGTCGACCAATACTTGAAAAGCTTCAAAATTGAGAAACTCTTAATAGAATCTTGATAAATAAGTTCTATGTAACAATAAATTAAATCAATAGTTATAAGCAATCTTATAGTATATACTCGTATATTGCTAAATGCAAAAGAAACATGGTAAATCTGTAAGAAAATGAGAAGAAAAAGGGAAAAATTAAAAAAAACCTTGACCACCATAACGTACCAACCGACATCGTCAATAAACAAACAATGTTGGTAATATTTGTAGTATTCAATAGACATGATATACTAAAATTTTTGATATTACTATACGAGTATAAGTAAAGTAAAAAAACAAAAAACGTACCTCTGGGAGTAACTGTATTTATATTCCTTACAGTCTTACTTCAGTTGCAAACTCCTAATACGTAAAGTTTGCAGCAATGAATAAACATTAAGCTACTTATTTTTTTATACCTTTTATCTCACAAAAAAGGCAATTTAAACATTTCTCTCATCAGGAAGAAAGACCGTATCATCTGCTCACAGAAAAATTAAGAATCATGGAACAAAACACCACGATACAGCGACAATAATCAGGGCGTGAGACTCGTTTCTACTCGCACAAACTCGTGCTGTGATATTCCGACATTGTGACATGCGAATTGGGGCATACGCAAATGTGGTAGGCGGTACGCCATCTTGTGTTCTGATGTGTAATTAAATTGATGTGTGATGCAGTTCTGTGTGTGTAGCTAGTGTCATTGTGGTTAAGAGTATCAATTAATTTGAAATGTTGTAGGTTGTTTCGGTTACAGAAGGATTTTAGGTGATAGAGTATAATACATATACATAGATGAACAGATTAAGTAAAGTATGATGCGTGACCTGAAGCTGATATGATAATATATATACAAGCCCTTGTTTTACATCAATGCGTTATTTCTTATTTCGTCTTTGTACGTTTATGTTTGGTAACAGTTTCACTTGCAACGAAAGATGAGTTACTATAACTCTCAGTAAAATAATGGATAAGTTAGAAAGTTTTATTAGCCTACCTCAGACGTAAATACCAAAAAACACATTATTCTGTTGCCACGTTGCTTATTTTGTTATAGGTGACACAGTTCCCAGCCCATCGTAATGCGTAATTGATTTTGAAGTGCCATGTGTAGGTGCAAAACATATGTCGTAGTAATTAAAAAAAAATTGATTCTTCTTTATCCTCTTTGATTGCAAATATTTTACTATTTTAAACACCGACTCGTCATTTAATAATAACACAAAAAATTTAAACTTGATGAGAAAATATTGGTTGATGGTGCAATACTCCTATATCTTCCACTCTACTACATCTAGACTTATAATCTGCAAAATCTCTTTCTATTATTATCTTTTCGACAGTCAAAAAAGCTCACACATAAAGGCATCGTGGCATCAAGGCATTTTCGACACTTGGCAAATTGTTTTGTGACTAATGTAATTAAATGTGTGAATTGAATAAGTTTGCTCAGCTAGTTAAAAATAGAACTTTTTCAATTTGACCGTTAACGAGGATCCTGTACACAAACATTACGTCAAGGCCCATTTTCGCGTTGACCGTAGTTCCAAAATTAAGTTAAAGTTTACCCGATTTCCCTATTAGTTTCGTGCTAATGTAAAAGGGTGTTGTGTTTACAAATTTTGTTTGTTTTACACCCCTTTAATCCGGGGGTAACTGATTTTAGAAATTGCAATCTTGTGTACATTTGTTTGTGTAGTTAAACGAAGATGGCGTGCTTTGATTTTTAGGTCGAGTTTATTTATTTTTATTGAGAAGTAGGTACTCTGTTTCAAATTAGATCCAGAGAAAACCATTACCTTTAAATAGCATGGCATCTGAATTTTGTAAAATTGTAAATTGTTTCAAATATTATTGACGTTTTCAATATACTTTAAGTTGCAGATCAAATACAGAAATTTACCGCATAAGCAGAATGATTTATCTAGAAATGAAATGTGAAAATAGTTGGTACACGAGTTTGCATGGCTATAAAACTTTTTGCTTCCGAGTAACTTATAAAATTTACATGATCCTTCAATATTAGTACTTAGCTACGCTAGCGTACAACTTACGAGTAATAAGTGGTTGTAATTTTTTTTTGCTAAACAACAGATTAAAGTATTTGGTTAGACGAAAATAATATAGGTGGCCACAAGATTCAAGATTACAAAATTCTAAACAGCGTCCTAATAATCCTTTTACTAGTGAAAAACAAATTGCGTTATTATTAAATCACTGTTCAGAAATATAGCACGAAAATTCTAGAATCATTATACCTAGAAATACTTGACCTTCTCAATTTTATTGCTCTGTAAACAACAAACAACTTTGTGTACCAAATAGGGGTTCTAAATCTAAAAATAATTTTAAAAGGATGATTTCGAACATTTAATTTTAAAATTCTTTTAACAAAGTGAACCAAGCATAGATATATATAGATTAATAGAGAGACTAGCAACTGACAATCGTCGGGTAGATTTACATAGATTTTAAATTTAGTAGAGAATATAAAAAAAAAATGCAATCATACTTAAAAACTTTATCGAAAGAATTTTGCAGTTTGATACTTAATCAATACAAGAACCAACAATGCAAGAGAATTGAAGGATCAGCGATTGTAGACAGAGAATCTACGCGAAACACTTGCGTCTTGGCGTAGAGAATATTTCTCATTCTATGTTAAGTTGCCTCTCAGTAAAGAAGTCGTATATTTCATATCATTAAATAAGATCTAATCGAACAGGTAGATCTTATTTAATTACACGTTACAGCATCACCAATATTATGTTCTTAGATTTGAAACATTCATATGATATAAATCTGAGGTGGTAGTACCCATTACCAGCGTAGTCGATTTCATACATAATAGTTTTATATACTATTCAACTATGACTTATTTGATTCCCAATCTGTTAAGATATTTATTAAATATACTTCTAATATATTTGATATTATATTTTCAAGCCTCTTTGGAATGCAGTTAGAATAGTTTGAATTCGTTTAAGGCATTAATATCTAAGCAGATTTTATAACAAGGTCATTGAAGTAAATTATCGAATCTGTACAAAGTTCTAAAACACGACTCGTTTCATTTAAAGCAATTACAAAAATTTAAAAACTACATAATTTTACATTTATTATTATTCTTAGTAGTCCATTATTATGAAAATTATTTCCAAACTGTCTGGGTTTGGCTTAATTCATTACATTATGTAGGGATTAAAATCATATCAATTTGAATACAATTTGAACACCTTTTGGATTCTCCTTTTTTTCACCAACGTAACATTAATCTCTGTTAAACCTAAAACAACACAAACATACATTATAATTTAAATTCGTTTCAGAACTGTTCCCTGAACCGCTGAAAATGAAAAGTGTCCAAAAACTAACAAGTCAGCTTACACCAAAAACCCCTTACGCGACTTAATTAACTTTAAACAGATGGAGCCGAAAACATGTACATTCACCTTAAATCTTGCGATATGCAAACCAACATAACGTGGTCTGGAGGTGCCTTCAAAATTTATACTAAGTGTTATACGCTAAAGTTTTGCGAGAGGCCTTATTAAAATGGAGGTTTTATAGGGATACTCTAAAATATGGTGTTGCTAAGTTATGATATATTGCTTAATTAAAGATAAGTGGTGGAATAAATGGTATAGCGGTAGGATGTATCACCTCGGATTTGCTGTTAAGGGTTGTTAGAGGGTATAGTTAAGCCTTACGGTTGGGTAGCAATACTTTGAATAGATTAATTGAATTATATTTTATTACCATTTTCTTTGTGCTAGAGTTTTTATCAAACAATTTCTAAATCGTCGCTTTGTGATTGGGTCTGCTTCAACATTGAGAACCAGATTTAACGGTCACGACTTTTTTTGTTTCATAGGAAATAGTGTTTCTTTTTTTTCTATATTAAGAGTCTGCCAAAGTAACTCTACTCTGCCTGACGGAAAGCATGAATAGAATCCAAAAAGTTGTAGTCATTACACTCATTGCAAATGAAGACAATGCAGTGTGGTGACCCACACTGACTGCCTAGTGAGATACTTTTTCACGTCACGTTTGGGGACGTAAAAGGCATGACAGTCATTGTGGCACACAGTTATCACGATAACTATCAACCCTGTATCAATGTGCCTCCGGTCTCGCACTCATCAACGAAATACGACAGCACGGATGCTGGTGCTTTAGGTTGATCTTCTGTGGGAGGGTAGTACTGCCCCGGTGGACCGGCCTGTCATGCTGAAATCAGTGTTGCTCTACTATCTAATAAATCATTTGAATAATTTCTTATAGCGTTATTTTTTTAACGATACTTAATGACACGTGGTAAGTCATTCTACAGACGAATAAGGTTGGCTGTGAAACATTTGTACTAAGTTTTGCGAAGTGTGTCGGCATTTTTCAAACGACATTTTCAACTTTATGATTCTTGAATTGAGTTAATTCAATTATGAGCCATAGTTGCCCATCTATCTAAGCTGCCATGATACTTCAAGTAAGACTCAATTATGATACCACAAATATCTTGAGAATTCGATATGTACATTGCTTGCGTGTTCCTATTTTCCAAAACCCAACAACATGTAAATTACATAATTATAACTTGACTCTTGTCAACACTACGAAACGAAAATTATTAGTTTATGACGTCACAGAAATTCTTGACGTCACAACACACTATAATTAATCAAGCCAACACAGTCATTATAATGCAAAGTATTTAAATTATTATATCGCACTACCAAAACGCTCAATCACTGATATAATGAGTTTTACGAAAATTTTCTGTTTTGTCGCAAAATTTGCTTATTGTTCGGTAATTTGCCGCACGACGGATTTGAGGCCGTAATTAATATGTAATTTGTCGCATACTGGTGTAACAAATTATAATATTAAAGGGATATAGCAACTACCACATACAATACTTACATTGTTGTGGATACGGTAAAACCCTGTATCTTGTTTTTTCTTGTGTAATTCCGCAATGTTTTGGCAGTTTGTTAACCGACTTCAATTTTTTTTTCTTAGGCCTGCTTGTGTTCAAAGTTGGTCGTATTTCAACCTAAGGGATCTCATCTTTAATGGTGCGAAGTTGAATGGTGAAGAATAAAGCTTAAAGAATATATTTTATGACTAAGAACATTATAGTCGGTGGTACTTGTTAAAATGTTGAAAGTGTTAATATATTTATGGTACCAATAACCAATTATTTTCAGTAAATAAACATCCAGAAATTTTTTTTTACTTGGTTTTTTAAAGAATACCTGAACCAACCTGGCTAAAGCATAATGGCTAAGATGTTACCCTTGAGATTGAGTGATTCAGGTTTAAAATTCACTGAGGGTGCTACTGAAGTGAATCCACAATTTAGGTTTTTCGTGTGGATATGAAACAGACTAATACTCAATAAACAGACTAGTATGGTATACTGCACTACCTGTGTCGTAAGTAGACAAACAGACTTCTAACATGAGCATCGCTTTAGCAGGAGATACTAACAAGAATGTAAGTAAAATATGAACTACCATGTCTTTTAAATCAGAAAACAAAAATGTTACTAGGTATGTATGATAAAATATTAACATAAATTTCCATAAAATATGTCACTTTTTACGTAAAAGACACAAAGATTTCATGAAACAATTTGTGTCTATTGGTTTCACCTCAAAGATTTTTCAGTCACAAGCATGTAGTAAATTGCAACGCATTCACAAGATATCGAACTAATGGGGACGAGTTACAGGACAATTTGGGACATCTAGTGGGTATTAAATGGATAAGTCGCTCGTAAAAGCGTTAGATTGGACCAAACGCTCGCTTCACAAAAGCTGGTCATATGAACCGGTAGGGTGTGGTTTCACCTGTTGCAGGGCAATAAATGAACATATTGTTTGTAAAAGTTACAAAAAGAATTTAGTTAGAATTCTGTTTAGTGAAGACGATTAAGAAAGGATAGGGCAAATTCCTATTATATATTAAAATTATTCCATATGAATCTTATTGTATCGATTTTTAATCTACGAATGTAAAACACATACATAATCTCCTTCTTAGCGAGATTGAAAAATCGTCTTATCGATAGTTGGCTCAGCTTATAGTCAAGTTGTCATGGTATACGAATATAATCTAAATGTGTGTGTATGTGTACATTTATGTATATATGTGTATTTATGACGTGTGTATTGTATGTGTTCATATATGTATATGTACTCATATATGGTATATTTTCATTCTCAATGTAACCTCTGTGCACCTCCCTTACAATATTTCTACACCACCCTAAGGTTGACAGGTAGAGAATGCCCTGGGGCATTAAGTACGCCGATGTACAAAGTGCATAAATTGTATATAAATAAATAAATAAAAATATACTACTACTACTACTACTTGATTGGAAACTATTTGACCAGAAACTGAGACTCCAAACGTTGGTGTGATAGTACACATGAAATATTTGTACCATATCTCATTAATTTTACTAAGAACTATTCGTAAATAATTTTTAAGGTTCTTCATAAATCCTTAAAAAACAGTCATGGCTATCTTAGTGTTATTAATTGGAAAACGTCTATTCAGCAGTGGACAATCAAATCTACCTCTGTTTCTACTTTTCAGAAATTGGTCATCGTTATCATCATCACCAGTTTATCGTAGTCTACTTCTGGACATATGTCGCTCCCATGGCACATCCCTCTGATCGATTATAGGCGTCTCACGTCCAACTCCTGCCAGCCGTGCCCAGCCGTCACGCCTGCGAGACGTGATCTTCATTTTAGAACTTTTTACCCTAACGGTTGTCGGTTCTGCAGCTAATAAAACCAGCCCACAGTCACTTCAGCTTTTGATCCGGTGGGCTATTATGATGATATTGTCACGTCATTACTGATGCGATACCGCAGAGAAACGCCGAAGAAATTATGCACAAAATACTACAGCGATTTTATTCCGCTGTTACTGGGGTCCTACCCATCTAACGCCCGAAGCATCGCGCAGATGACGCGTGCATTATGCATGGCACTGCATTTAGCGATAGGGTCTGTGGTTGCTACATATGTATGTATATATTGTTATTCATGGAGCGTGCTTTGCGTTCGACGCGTCATTGTAAGGTGTTGGAATTTTGTGTGAGCGACTTCAACTTGTGAGCTGGTTCACGTTGACATTATTTTAAAATGGAGTTCTAAGTTCATGATATTGATAGTAAATTTTACAAAGAATAGAATAAATTACTTATGGATCAAGAGACAGTTTTACTCAACCTAGACTAAGTTAAACTATCCAAAGGTTTCATAAATATCGAGCTTTGTGTACATATCAAATTTCTTCTTATGGATTAATGTCAAAATTTTATAAAAATTATTTCAAAAATATAGCTTTCTTTTTTAATGTACTAGTAAATACGACAATGCTTAAGTTGTTTATTTATTTTCACTGGTTTATTAAATACTTGTTTTTGCCCTCGGCTTTTGCCAGTCGTTATACTACTCACTATTACAGTAGGATAAAAACAAAATAAAATGCTTACAAATATACTGTGTACATATTGCGCCTTAATTGTATGAATTTAGCTTTTGTATACGAAAAATAAAGCATGAACCCTTTGCTTTTATCCCTTTGTGTGATGTTCCATGCTATACAACCTTTAAAGTTCAAGTTATATTGGATAATAAAGCAAATATATGTGTAACAACACTATGTGTAACCTGCAAACTGTTGTTCTGAATTTGGTTACTTAAAATAGATTAGAAATGTAGTAGAAACATGCTGATTTCAGCACGAAAGGGCCGGCTCGACCGTGGCAGTACTACCCTCTCACAGAAGACCAACCTAAAGCTCCAGCATCCGTGCTGTCATGTGTCGTTGGTGAGTGCGAGATCGGAGGCCCATCGATACAGGGGTGACAGTTATCGTGATAACTATGTGAGATTTACACTGCCACGATGACTGTCATGCCTTTTACGTCCCCAAGCATGGCGTGAAAGAGCATCTCACTAGGCCGTCATAGTATGAGTCACCACACTACATTGTCTGCATTTGCAATGAGTATGGTGACCACAACTCTTTGGATTCTATTCATGCTTTCTATCAGGCAGAGTAAAGTCACTTTGGCAGGCTCTTTATATAGAAAAAAAAGGTGATTGTATTGTGTAATGTAACAGTCTATTTTTATATTATATATATACTCTGACATGTATCTCGTGTACCTAGCGATATTAGAAGATTGATTTATTCGAAAACTACTACACACATGAATATTAATTTGAGAAGGATAAGTATGGAGAAGTTAGGTGATTAATTCATGACCTAAGCAGCCTCCAATACGTAAGTAGAAGTGAACAAGATTTCGAAGCTTTTAAATTAACTTGTCTCATGAGATATAACTATGTTTCCGGGAACTATTGAGCTCACGAGAGGTATTCAGTAAATGGTTTTGTGCTGGTCGTGTCTTAACGGTAATTATATATATAGGGTGGACCACGAATTAGTTAACATTTGAAAAAATGTGTATAGAAAAAATCATTTGAAATATTATAAAAATTGTTTATTTACAAGAAAGCTAATTAGTTGGAAGCAAAAAGCCCACGAGATTGTCAACATCTCTGTTGTTTTTTTCTTTCAGTTGACGTAGTGTATTTGGTTAATTGATGTAGACACGATTCTTTAAATAACCTCATAAAAAGAAGTCTGCTGGGGATAGATCTGAACTTCTAGGTAGCCATTGATTATCGCCTCGTCTGGGCATCAGCTTTTCCAGAAACATGTTTGGCCACCGGCAGGGACTTATTGGATGTGTGACAAGATGTTCTATCTTATATATACCATCTGTTATGATTGTAGCCAGCAAATTCCAGGAGCATCAGTCCTAAGAACTGCCGTAATATGTTTGCACGGAATCGTAGATTCATTAACATTTGTTAACGAATTCTTGACCCACCCTATATATATATATAGTGTATTTTTCGTATAATATAAACTCAGTAGTGATGCATTATATAAACGTAATATTATATTCCTACACTTATTACTTGCTAAAATTAAAATGATACCCTAACACAAACAGTAGCCTCTACTAGTCAAAGGGCCCTCAAATTCAAAGGACACTAATTTAGTAATAAACCATTAATTATTGTATTCATCTTTTCGTTCATTACTTTGCAAATACAAAACTAATCAATACAGACATCACAATATGATGATCATAAAAACATAGTCAAGCACATTTTAAATATAATACAGAAGGTCAGATTGAGTTTTGGACCATATTATCAAAGTTTTAATGGCTGCTACGGCATAAAGGGGAATTCGTGTAAACAAAAAACTTTCACGGTTCGTATTTGACTTACTTTTTTATTCCAATATGGACTCATATGTTTTATGGCGCTCTGTTGATTCTATTGAGCATGGTGAAATACGAAGCCAGCTCGTATATTTATTTTATTTATACTTTTTTTTCTTTTCTTTTGTATTTTTTTCATCTTAAGTTTATTTTTAAGCAATGTCTCATAAGAGCATACCTTGTACTTCATACCCGGTATCGGAAAAATTTGATATGTGTGTTGTATGGCTAAAGTTGTAATCATAATCATCATAGCGTGTGCGCTCCCGATGCATCCAGTCCCTATATTTTTATTGTCTGTGGACACATCTTTGCATAAATAAGGAAATATGGCGTCCTTTTCAATGTAATCTACGGTCTTATTTAACAATATGTATATAAAAATAACTTTCGAAGCTATTTTTTTCATTTCTGTGCAAAGTTTTAGTTTGTAAATGGTAAAATTGGTTCGCGTATTTTCATATGTGTATTTGTTTATATTTTCTAATCGACTTCGGGTATTGAAAAACTGGTCCTCATTCAACAATTTTAATGTTTATGTTTCATTTCAATAATAATTCAAGAAATCAAAATAAAAAAAATGTTTGCGACTTCTGTTTACTTTGAATAACAACCATCTGTATACAATGTATTTTAAAACTTAATTGGACGTTACAGTATTTACTTTTAATACAGACTATAAATATTTATTTATCCAACAAAATAAATCCTATGCTACGTACAATGGAAGTAAACTAATGAAAGTTTGTCACGTATATTTTTCAGAGGGCAAAGAGTACGCTGCTAACTATAGCAGACTGTAATAATACAATAAAGATCACACTTACACACGGGCGTTTAATTTAACATTAGACAAAGCTTATGCTATTGTAACCACACTGCTGAAGATTTATATATTTCTAAATACAATAACTTAGTTGATCAATATTGAAATATTTATTTGTAACTATCAGTGTCAAATTTAACATCCCTAAAATAATAGTGACAGGTGACTTAATTATACAAAGGCTTAAGATACAAGTGTTTTAAAAAAAATAAAAACTTGATCGTTAGAGAAACCTATAAAGACTGGAAAATGTAAAAGAAAACCTTATGTATTTCCTTGAATCCCAACCACTGAGGTGCCGGGTTAATACCTTCCTAAAGAACTAACGCATAGAGGCACGATAAAAACAAAAGTCTCAGATTTTTTTTTTAAAGACATCGCCCACATTAGGAATAAATCCTGTGTCACGGTGGACTTTACAAACATACAAGAAACGGACACAAAGAACACCCAGACTCAGAACAACAATTTGTGGATTACACAAAGTGTTGTCCTATGTACGATTTGAACCCACAACACTCAGCGAAGTGGAAAGCGGCGTGGTAACCGCTTAAACCACTAGGTCAATCGTGCAGTCAGATTAGATTATATATTATTAATTAGTATTAGCTAAAATTTGTTGACGCAAACTTTTAGCAGATAATCATATATTTTGCCAGCGTCTATTCCTCAGCAGAAAATAAGTCTAAACGCGCGTGTCCGCGTTAAGCGACGATTTATATGCAGGGAATGAGCTTTGAGCCGCGAGTTACGATGTCTGAATCCGTTATGTTGCGAATAATTTTTAACGACTTAGGCTGTTGGGTTATGTAGGTTGGTATTATCATATATTATAGTTCAGTGATATAGTTGTATAGGTAACGGTAGTCATAGAGAGGATAAGGTCGAGATAATGCAATAAAAAGCTGGAGGTCATTTACCTCGAAGATATTTTACATTTAAATGACACTTACAAAATTTGGAAATGGCGGACGGTTCTCTTTTAGGGTGGTGTATGGCAAAATTAATAAATCCCGACAGTACTTGAATGATCATCAAGGAAAACAGGAAATTCCATATTATTTTTCCATTCGTGAGAAAATATATTTTCATATTTGTTGTTTATTGTTTTTATAGTCTTATAAAATAAAAATAAATAAAAATTATTAGATATAAAATATGTATATAGCGATATTCTTCTTATTACTTCAATAACAGGAACCAAAAGATCACATACATACCGAACGTAAGCGGGTATCGTGATGGAAAGTGATTATGCACATGGATATTTGCAACTTAAGAGTTAGAAGCGTCTAAGTCTGCCCTTTTATTGAAGGTTTGGAATATTATTAACAGACCTACATACACAAAGTCAAAACAATTTTCTTTATAAAGAAATCAGTACGTTATAATTATGGCAAATGGTACCCCTGCACGAGACCCTTAATCCTCTTATAGGAAAGCTAGAAATATTCACACCTTAATTGCTTTCTATTTTGCTCTGACCATTACAATTTACCAATACCCTATAATGTTTCAACATAGCTGTCAGAGTTTCAAACTGGTTCAAATTTTTAGAAACAAATTTTGTACTTTATACATATTACTTTAAGGTTGTTAATACTGTGACTTCGGTATGACACGGTATTAACATCTCTATGAAACGCTCACGAAATCAATAAATTCTAACGCAACGTGATTTAAACGGGATCTGAGTGAGGGTTAATTGTTGGTGGGCCTTTGATGAAAGAAAAACATTTGGGTTTGACGTATTCGCTTATAATACAATCCTGAAAGGTCAGGGGTTGCAAATATAGAATTAATTGATAAACACATTTTCATATTTTTAGAATCTAGATTTAAATTAAAAATGACACTTGACAATGTTCTAAATTTGTGTGGTTGAATTTCTAATGAAGGCAGTTGCCATTGTGTTGCCATACACTTTTTTTCGAGTTTTGTTATTTTTTAATTTTTTTGTTTAAAAGCCTGTCAAAGTGACTATTCTGCCTGATGGAAAATATGATTAGAATCCAATGCTACCGACAGTATGGTGACTTACGCTATGGTGGCCTATTACATGCTTTTTCCCGCCCCGCGTGGGGATGTACAAGGTACCGTTAAAGTAAAAGACACACATTTACCATGATGATCGTCACCCCTCTATCATTGACTTAGTAGTCATTCAGAATTTGATCAGTGATACAGAGTATTTATAAACATGCTATTACTGAAATTCATTGAGGGAATCTATAAAATTTAAGGGCAATTACTGTGCACGGTTGGTTAAAAATATTTAATTTACAAATAAACATTCAAAAATTAAGAATATCAAAAAGAAAATTCTATTTTTATTTTTCATTGTTTCAAATTGAGTCATTGCTTGGGTTTCGTCTATTAATCGAACTAGAAAGGGAGATTGAAAGTGTGTAGAAGAGGAGTAGCAATAATAATCCTAGTTATAAATATTTATGTCACGTCTTTCGTACAAAACACGCTTTTCTTTAAAACGTATTTTATGAAAAAAAAAATGTAGAGAATAAAGTGATAGTTAACAGTAAATATGTAGATAGAAAAAAAGTACTTCTATTTAGGTTAATACATATTTAATAAATCAATCACTCTATTTAAATGCTACGGCCTACGAGCTTCTACGAAAACAAATAGTCACAAAGCGTAGCGTGGTTTGAAATGGATTATGTGTTTGTGGTAGTATCTTGCTACATAAATTTTACTGAACGCATGCCTGAAAAGCAATTTGAACCTTATAACATTAAGGTATGGTATGTTTTAGAGTTTTTGTTGTTTATTGAAATTTAAATTCGTGGTCAATTGGCAAGATTGTGTACGAATTATCGTTGGGTTTTATCACAATGAATTGAAATCGTGATTGTGGTTATCTGTTCTATCTATCTCTTTTAAACAAAGGACGATATTCAACATCTTTGAATTTCTGGATTTTAAACCTATTTGGTCGGCAAAATAAAGAAAATCTGTTTACAATATTTTTCACTGATCAATTTTGATCTTACTGGATAATGACAATAAGTACTAAATTCAAAATTCAACGTGTTTAAAAGGAAAAGAGGGTGAAGGGGACAAGGCCGGTTGTGCCCCATATTCGAGTTTATTGAACCGTGGTATAGAACTGTGGCCTACAAGGCATCTTTACAATTGGAAAGTCGTATTTCCCAGTTCTTAACTATACATTTTTATTTGTTACTTTTGTTAGAATAATTAGAAATACTCCTTATGAAGCTGTCATCGTATCTTGTTCTGTAAGAATATCAGTTAGAAAAGTCGCTTTTACATACGTTTCTAACATGTTTGTTTGTAGCCTTTAAACTCTTTTTTTAATTCAACTCATCATTAATCCGTATTTTCTTGTTTTTTGAAGTTTATTTTTACTTGTGTAGGGATCAAATTAGCTTGATTTTTAATATCTACCGGGTCACTAGTGCGATAAGTGTGTTATTACCCTTTCGGCTACTTCCCCTACAGTCACAGTAGTGGGGGGCGTTTGAACTTCAGTAACCTCACTCACTCTTTTTATAACAACTACGATTACTTCGGTAACACAGTAATAGCGTATGTGACTGTTGTGCCTGAGGTTTCGGATTCGATTTCCAGGTACGATGAATTGTTTGTATAATCGACAAATACTTGTTCGGAGTTTAGGTATATTTTATATGTAATATGTATGTAATTACACAAGGGACTATATGTATTTGTTTATCTAGTATCCTTAGCAAAAGTTCTGCTAAGTTTAGGACTAGATGGCGTTATGCGTCACGCGTCGAAATACTATGAAGAATGAACTCTAATGAACCTACAGATTTCTGAGACGTATTAATATATGCGTATATATATTGAATAAAAAAATAATATTAAATTTCAAAAGATTTATATACATGCGATGTTCACGCCACACATTACTTAAAATATGCTATAACCAATTTAAACCCTATGTCATCAATATAAGGTACATTTTCACTTTTTGGAACAAATACACGTAGGTATATTATATATACGTTTGTCGCAAGTAAAACGGGCGTGAAGACAACCTGTGCTTGAATGCGTGAGGCCCAGCGACGCGCAAGAGGATCGCTTAACGAGATTTTCCGCCCCTTGGACCCACACGACGAAGGCATTATAACCTTTTGTCTTTTGACTTTCAGAAAATACTTAAAACTTTATACTGAATAAAAAATTAAGTAAAATCGCAGTTTATCAAATCTATTTTCAGTATATATTAGTTAAAAACTGTGAGCTTGTTGATTAAAAAATGATTGACAGCAGATTATAGAAATGGTTTCACTGAGTTACAGAAATATGTGGTAAAATTTAAGGGCTCTACGTGTACTAAACAAACAAATAGATAGAAAACTCTTTGTTTATATACCGCATAGTAAAGTAACTAGAAGAACAAAAATCTCAGACATGTAAAGTGCGAAAAGCGACCTTATTGTCAAAAGCAATCTTTCGCAAGCAACCTTAAGATAGATCGAACGATTTCAGCAAAAACAGTAGCAGTTGTTGGTGCAATCAGTTTTGAAGAATTATTTTAATTCTGAACTTAAAAAGTAATGAAAATGTTTTTAGGCAATTAATTTCTAAAATATTTACCATGTTAAATATTTGTGATTTTATTCATACATTAAACCTTATCTATCATCTTTCTTGCCTTTATTGTTCGTAAGATTATTTAAGGTCAGTTACTGCTTGAACTAATCGGGTACATAGGGTTCCTATCAAGAATTTAAGGTGCCACTCTGCACCTGACGTAGGAGGGATTCGAGAACAGCTGTTATTACGACATACAGATCTCCCCCAGCGCCTGCCTGCTACCACGGGCACTATCTGCGGATAAACTCTCTCTTTAGGCGACGTACGGCACACGCGGACGTCGCTTCTTCGCGGCTGGCTATTATAGCGGATGGAGGGGAAAACCCGTCCCGTCCACCCGCGGCCACACTCAAGGCGGCATGAGGCGTTGCCTTTAGAATTTTAAAATTTGAATTGAATTTAGAAGAATTTAAGGCTCCAAGTCAACTTCACTTGCAAGTGATACACCTACTGCTCGACGGACGAGGCTCTGGCAAACAAAATATTGTGATGGGCAGCAATAGGTTTGCCACTTACTACGTGGTACCAAAACACTGGCGAAAAATAAGCGTTCAATATACCTCTGCCTGTCACTCTGGAAAAACAGACATGATTTTATATATGAATGTATGTGTGTACTAGTTGAACGATTTTTGCCTGAATATCAATTTTTCCACGAAGCGACTGGCATCGGTTCTCCGCAACCCAAAAGGTGAACTGGATTCACAGGTTGAACTAGTTGTCAGTAATTTGAGGACACTGGCTTCCTAGCAACGATTGCCATAGACGTTCATGACACCGGGAACTGATGGCTTAATGTGCTCTGCAAGGTTCTGACGTGAAACACCGCCAAAAATCTATACTCCGGGCTGTTATTCGAAGAATAAAGAATTCCTTGTAAGAAAACTCTAACAGAACTTTCGGGAATGGAACCCAGGACTTCTTGATTGGTAGTCGTATATGCTTACCGCTAGACAAATGAGGCAGGAATCAAATATTACATCAGCAGTCTTTCATAGTCCACTGCAGGTCACAGGTCTTTAGAAAGGGGGTTTCCTTAGAAATTAAACTATATCATATAATACACATACTAAAAGTAGCTGCATAGATATTTTGAATAACATCGATATTCTGCTACATAGTGACGACGAGACAGCCATCTTAGAAATTTACATATCAATGCGTTCCGCATGGAAATTCAAACATTCGCGCTCCACCACGCGCTGGCGACGTGATCCCTCCTGTAATCGATTCCGTGTCGGCGTGACGGAGTTGGTCAGTAATGTGTGCAATTTTGTTGTTATAATTTTAAATCACTACTCCATGTAGTGATTTAAGTTGTCGCCACGCTGCTCTTTACTGCACTGAGTGTTGAGTCAATCTCGACATGGGCAACATTTTGTGTGATTCACAAATTAACTGCGTGTTCTTTGTGTCCGTTTCTTGTATTTTTCTATGGACCCCACGATACAAAATATATTACAAACGGCGTTGTAAAAATAATTAACTGTTAGGAAATCAGAAACATTGCCGTAGAAAAAACAATAAGAAAGGCTAAAGGAAAGATTAGTATTTCAATAGCAACAGCATTTTGCGGTCATAAACTAGTCTAATAGAGGAGACAGATTAGTTCTCAGTAGACGACTGCCGTTGCCACCTTATATTTAGGTAGTATAAAAATATAGTAAAAAAGTAAAAACACATTTACAAAAGTCAGTTAGAAACAAGCAAACATACAGACGAAGTTAAGAAAAGTGTATTAAAAAGGAGGTGGAGATTGTGTGTCCGGTACTTTCATTCTTTTGATATTAAAGTAACTAAAATATTGCCTAACACTGATTCCTTCTGAGGCCTATCACTCCAACTAAGCCGTTCACAATGCGGATGTAGATAACGTAAAATAACCCTCTAAATTATAATTTTGTAGTATGGCAATTTCCATCAATTTCATTCCAGACATTTCTAACCTTAATTTAAAGAATTATTTTCGTACACACTGATCATGTATTCGTATAGTGAATTCGATTCCAAAACAATCTCTTACATAATACAATACGTAATAGGTATGATAAAATTATCGTGTTTTCAGCTCTCCTATCGAGCTGTTCGTAGAAAAACAATTTGTAAGAAGTTAGCGATAAACACAATAAAGATCCGATGACTGCCTCGGTGGTGCAATGGTAGTGTATGTGAACGTTGTGCTTTGAGATCTCGGGTCCGATTCTATGGTTGGACCAAATGTTTATATAATCGACAATTGTAGGTTTCGGAATTGAGCTGTTTTCTATGTATTATATGTATTAATTTCCAAAAAAAAGTGTCTGTGTATTTATATTGGTTGTTTAGCACCTATTGTACAAGCTCTACTTAGTTTGGGACTAGATGGCGTTGTGTGTCAAATGTCAAAATATATAATAGTCATGTTGTCGAAGACTATTACTAGACTATTTTGAATTTTTTAACGTAACCTTGAAGTCAACTTATGAGGAACTCTTACAAGCAACCCCAATTTAAAAAGCTATTCCAAATTAAACATAGCAAACAATTTCAAACGGCTAGCTCTTTCAATGTATATCTCCTATAACCACACAAATCTGTTAAAGGCCGTAATAGGCCGCCATAGTGTGGGTCACCATACTGCATTGTCAGCATTCGCAATGAGTATGGTGACTACAGCTCTTGGATTCTATTCACGCTTCCCACCAAGCAGAGTAGAGTCACTTTAGGAGGCTATTAAAATAAATAAAACTTCCATCCTGTTGTAACTTACACCAAACGCTTCTTCTATATACGAGTATTTCTGTACGCCGTGTATTGGAATGTCCCGCCTAGAAACTGTCGGGAGCATGCAAACGACTTATTCACCTATACGCGGCACAAATTGAACTAGGGTCTTATGAACTTGTTACTTCGATGTTTCCATTCTTTAAGTTGTGTATTTTCGAGCAGAAACTTGTCTTGGCAAATTCTGTTTATTTCTGGAGCAAGTTTTGAGCATTGTTTATGTGTTTTGGTAGCAATATCAAGATATTATTTAAAAGTTGAGTTAAGAATCTTTTGCAAACATGTAAAATATTTACCTGGTCAGGTTTATTTGTGTAGTTCTGGTAGGTATACTATTTTAATGACGGTTCAATTCCCGGGTTGGATCAAAAAAATGTTACTGCGTTTTTCTGATTGTAGTGTAGTGACTTGCCTTAACATTATGTGTCTACCTATATATTTATATATATAATATATTATTTATTTAAATTAAATGTTAAGTATACAAACTGTCTTTATTAGTAGATATTATTTTGTTGACAACGGCCGGCGTAGTTATGGTCTATTGTCCATCGACCGGCTACGTCACGCGAGCCGGATGCGTGTGGGCGAGACGGTGATATCTCACTGTTGCGCTTGCGCACACGCACCGCGCCAGCGCGAGATTTGAGGACGGACAGTGCCTTCCTGGTCCTACCGCCGATAATTCGCCGCGCGCTGATACGTTACTTCCTTATTAATTTTACGTTCTCTCGATCTGTCGTTTCTATCACTCCTTCTTTTCCAAACTGAACTTGTGTAGTGTGTAATCCTTTTCAATAAACTTGCATTCTGTTTCTTGTGCACCTTGGACTATTTATTTCTTACTCCATCTTCATTCTTGCAACATCAACCCCACATAATACACTACAGTAGAAATGATTCATAACAGCCTGGAATTTGGAAGTTAGGGTCGTAACCTCCGTGCTTCGGGGAGGAGAAAAACCGTCAGATCTGCGCCTGATCTGAACTGATCTGAACAGAGAGCACTTGGATTATAGTATCTCCTGCAGCAGTTGGCTGGTCTCCTTTGAGACTGACTGCTGTGGTCACAATCGGCTAAGAGTACATCTTCATCATTATCATTATTATTATTTTATGAGAATAGTCAATAACTTCTTTGTTCATTCTTCTAATATTTCTTTGAAATTAAAATCTTAGAGAATAAAAATCATCAAATTACCGTTAACATTTTATAAACTTTAAAACTAGATTAGAACTGTTTTAAGTCAATACGCAACTGATAGACAAACCTTCTGAGATCTCGAATTCTTAAACTTCAAATTATCATCATCATCACGTAACTGATTTTACATCAGTTTCATTTATGTTTATCACACTGTATTACACTTCAAATGACTAGTTTCTTTTGTGGTCTTCTGTATGGCTGACGTTAACCCTATACAATAATATCATCACATATGTCATACACTATTACCTGATCTCTATTAGGCAGAGCCTGTATTGTGGTAACCAAACTGCGGATAAACACACTTATATATTTCTAAATACATATATATTATAAATAAATTACATCACATTATTGAGAATACAATCGTTTTTATATTGGAAGAAGAAAAAGGAAAAATGCTGGGAGAAAGGATTAAACCTTAGCTGCTGAAATGAGAATTAAACTGCAGTACATAGCTTAAAAAGATCGAAGTCAGGATTGTCCTGTAATTGGAGTAGCAACTAATAGGTACGTAGACTTTTTTTACACTGGAATATTGCCAATTTTAGAAGAATAACTGTTCGTTATCTCTATATCTTTCAGGAGCTATAAAGCATATTTTTTTAAACTGTTCAAAACGGTTCCTAAAATAAATAATACCAACTTAACGTTACCTTCAACTTTAAAATTTCTGAAGATTTCGCAGAGTACTTGATAAGAGAGGAAAGAGTTGGATAAATATTATCTTTGTAATACGAAAGAGTGGGTTTTGCTCAATTTTCTTAAAGTTTGCTACATCTGAAATTTTATACGTTCTGACTCCATTTTTTTAAAGACTTTGTGATAATTTTACCCAACACTGCGGTATTGTTAGACTCATCTTAACTGTGAGGTAGATACTGGGTGACGGAAAATTATAAAGAAAAAATATTTCATGATGATTATATTACTTACTGTCCGTGTGGTAACGGATTAAGCAATAGCAACCCCTCTGGCCAGCGTGGTATACTAGGCCAAAACCTTCTTGCTAAGGAGAGGCCTATATGCGGCAGTGAACTGTTAATGTGATTTTTCGTGCGGTGACGGATTAAGAATACGAAATATCACTATTCATCTTACGAGTTTCGTCCACATTTATCTAGCCTATACTAGTATTATAAAGCTGAAGTGTTAGATTGCTTGTTCGAACGGACTACGAAACTAATGGTTCGAATTGAAAAGTTATTTTAGTGTTGAATACCCGGCTTATAGAAGAAAGCTAAAGGCTATTGAACATCAGGCTACAATAGGAAGCATGAGTAACATTGGTAAATGTTGCAAAAACGAATAATACGTGAACATTTTCTAAAGTTGTGGGTTCAAATCTCACACGGGACAACATTTTGTGTGAACCCAGACTTAGAACAAATTGTTGTTCTGAGCCTGGGTGTTGTTAATTTCCCCGTGGCATAGGATATATGTGCAGTGTGATCATCACGTTATAGAGTCAAACTAGTCAAGGACGAGACGACTTTTTGTGAGATCTGTGCTATAATTATAATTATTTCCTTTCATCAAAACAGTTCTATTCATCAAAACCTTCAAATTAAATTATGATCATCCATGAACATTCAGACATGAAATATTAAACAAATAAATTGTTTAAAGAAAAAAAAAAGATATTCACATACACATTTGTGATATTAGTCACTACATAAGTTATCTATAACTATATGGTAAATCGGTAAACATTCTCCAAGTTTTAACGCATCGCAAATGAAATTCAAAGCAAAACAATTTACAAAACAAAATAAAAGCTTAAACACACGACGACAGGCTTGTATCCGGTTAGAACTGGCTCGAACAAGTTATAACCAGTTTGGATCACTTCAAACTAGTTTCTCGTATCACAACTGTTTGATGTGGTGATAGAAAATTAAGTTTGAAATTAATGAGTTATTTGGAGAACTATTTCAATGGTGCCTTTGTGTTGTTCATCGGACGTTGAATAATACATGTTATATAATAGTAACAAATATATTTAGCTTGCTCGCTTATTAACATTGAAGTGTATTTTATGAGCCTAAATCGGACCCCAGATTTTGTGGTTACACTCCAAATTTAAGAATGATCGTACCTAGAACCTATAAATTAATGTAATATTTCGCTTGACTTATTTTTCAGGTAAAATTTCAGATTCAAAGAATTGTAATTTATTTGTTACATAATGTTTAATTGAATTTAAGCTTAGGTGCCACTGAATAAATTATCGTCAACGACAACTGGTAACAATCCACTGCTGGATATAGGCCTCTTCTCATAAAGGAAGTTTTCGCCTACGAAAAATTGAAATAATAATTTAAGAAAATTCTATGTTTAAAAGCAACTATTTTATTGCTCATACAGTGAGAGGTACAAAATTTCAGGCATTGTACCATAAAAATGAGGTAACCTAACGATATCTACTAGACTAAAAATGAGATTGTAAGAAAAGTGCATTTTAGGGAAGCAGCGTGTATTGCTTACGTCTTAAATAATTTTGTATATTTTTAAATTTTAAATTGTTACAGAGAATAAATTATTGAACACAAAATAAATTCGCAGCACCTGAAAAATAATTAGCGAACCCCGGGATGATTAAATAGATGTATAAATCAACAGATCCTAAAAGAGAGTTGCCGTGAAAAATATCGAAAACAGTGACAGACTATTGCTGACAGCGGTCATAACCCTGGTCCGTACATGGACCGAAAATCCGGTTGCAAAATATTTTACATCTCGTTTTGTGGCAAACACACAATTTATTGGCAAACGAAACATGGAAAGATCTTGTTTGAAAAAGCTGTTCTTTAACATTATTAAATAAAATCTTTCTTTAAAACGAAACATCTTCATAAATAGTTTCTATTAGAGAGGAGTTTTTGGCGTTCTGAATTTACAACTTAATTCGAAAATTAATGTGATTACTGATATTACATACTTTTACTACGATAAGTGGTATCATGAGTAAGCTGTATTAGTCACTGCGTTAAATTTCACCTAAGTTTTCACAAGTGAGTAATTTTCGTAGTCGTAAATTGTTTGTGAAGCTAAAGAATTGAGAAGTCAATTTTAAATTATCTGTAGCAAGTAATTCATGGATAAAAATCATTCATTCGGGCAGTGGAGTAAACACGTGACACACATCGGTCTTCTATCAGAACAGAAACTCTGTTAGAAAAATAAACGCTGTCGCTTACTGTACACCTGAAAAGTAATCTAGTTAACAAAGACAAAGGAAATGAATATGCTGAAAATATAGAGAATATGCACGTAGATGAAAAACCTTTTATCTCATGAATTCTTCAAACGAGTATCACTGCAATATGTAATCAGCTTATAGCTTCACTAGTACAACTTTGTCGTTCATTAGGCTGTTCAAAATTTTCTAATATCTATTGATGATGTTGCTTATCGTGGCCATAAGTACAAATGAGAGAAAATATAAATTAAGTAGTTAGACCTTTTCAAACGCCTTCTTCTTTAAATATGTGATGCTGACACATCATCTTCGTAGTCTGTATTATTTCCAAGATTATTTGGGTTCGGCTACTAGGTAAATCAATTTTATCTGAATACCAGTACTTCCACAGAGCAACTACCATAGGACCTCCACAATTCTGAGGATGAACTGAATTTAATGGTGGAACTAACTGTCAGTATATTTGAGGTCTTCCTTCCCAATAACGATAGCCACAGTTGGCCATGGCAACTGGGAGCAACGGCTTAACATGTTCTTCAACATGAAACATCGTCAAACTTCTATACTACTTTCTGTTATTAAAAAAAAATGTAAGAAAAAGTTAAAAACACTTTTGGCTCGATCCAGAATTCAAAAACGCGACTTCTTGACCGACAGTCATATAAGCTAAACGCTTGACCAATGAAACACTAAATACTTCTTATATAGTTAACTAACAATAGTGAAAGATTATATATGAATAAAAAATAACTGATGTGAAAACAGTTGTAGAGAAGTAACTACTGAAAGAAATCATAATGATATCATCAGGTGCGCCGACAATTTCACACTCGTAAATGTGATAGGAACTCTATATACAAGTAATGTAAGATGTTCGTGGAATTATATGCCAAATGATGAACACTGAAAGTTTGAAAGCTAAGAATACAATGATGATATAAATAAGCCTTCATTATTTTACATAAGTTTATAAATAATAAACAGCTGGATGTATCATTATGTATAGGGATATGAATTCTGGAAATGAAGAAGTGATGATAAAAAAGTGATGATCATGAGAAGCCGTCTATAATGAAATGATGATAATGAATAAATCATTGGTGAAATTATTTTCTCAGTTGGTATTTGGGATCTATTTTATGTTACTTACCAACTGGGCTTTCTTCATTCCAGAATGAATCGTCCAGTGTGTAATCGGCTTCTGAAACAATGTGACATCGTTTCAGTATCCTATTATTTTCAAAATCAACTTTCAGTTGATGAAAATCATGACTATAATCGGAATACGTGTTCAGGATTATGTTTCAAATATCCAAAGTGCAGTGTTTAATATTTGAGTTTCGAGTTCATTGTTTAAATTGTTGACGTTTGGCGTTTGCGTTCAGAGTTTATGCATAAAATACACACACGAAAATTCATAATTATCAGTGTGACATGCAATTTTGTATTTTATATTAATATAAATAAGTTCTATTTTAGGCACTGATTTACAGTGAATTATTGGAAATTAAGATCACAACACTTCACATTGATTAATTTAGATATGTTTTATGTACAGATACGGATAGCTTAATAACAGTAGTTTCCGGATTCCTCCTATTCCAGGCGCGAGTGGTACACCGTGGAGGTTTCCACACGTAAAAAAAAAGAAGGTATGTTTATACGTACATACTTGAATATTCCTCAGAGAGGTAGACAGAGATAATTGATCTTCATTTACTACTGTCCTGAAACACCTCTTTTGCTGCATCTACATTCTTTAATCGCTGCATGCATGCCCGTCGTCGAAACTAGGTACTTTTCATATGTCTCTTCTTCAGAACATCATCAATTAGATCGGTAATATTTTGTGTTAATAAGTTTAGAAACGTCATAACCTTTCAATCAGTTACTATTCCGTCTAATATTGATTTTAAATAATAAAGAAAACCGAAAAAATATCAACAGATACTACTTGCAGTCCTATCCATTACTCGAAACTTGAAAGGATTAGTTTATGACAAGATTTGTTGGATAATCATATAAATTTATTTTAATTAAACTAATACAATTAAAATACTTGTAGTATTTTAATTTTTTTTTCTTTATTTCTTAATTCTCGCACCAGAAATAAAACATACACGAAACGGATACAAAGAAAACCCATACACAGAATAGCAATCTAAATCCGTTCTGTACTTTCTGTTTGAAAAAGTCACAGATATCAATACAAATTTTCACATTTATAATTTTGTAACAAATAATAGTAATATATCAAATAGTTGAATAGGATAGCAAAATACTGTATGTTCATTATTGTCATGTGTGAATCTGCGGATTTCTATCAACCTATTCAATTATAACGTATAAATTAGAACCCTCCAACTCAAAAAGACCCTATATATCAATATGTTTCATGTTATTAAATTATTTTCCTTTGAAATGTCATATCGCTTAGAACCTTTTAATATTGCGGTACACGTGTATCGATATTTACAATTACTTTGTTGAAAATAATATGTTAGAACTCAACGATACGTCATTTTCTTTTATCAGACAACTGAAACGAATGTCATAAATCAAACGGGCTTGGCAAAAAGTTTACAAAATAAAAAAATAGCGGTAGTGACATTGCCACAAAAATAAATTATACAATGGGTTTGTTCCAAGGGGTAGATTTTTTAACCCATTCATTACGGATACAGCCATTGTTATTGTAATTAACCCGTTATTCGCTGCTGAAGTTGTAACAAAAGGGGTGTAAAATAATATATGTGTGTGTTCGCGAGTTCATGCGCTGTTAATATGGTGAGTGTTTTGTAATGAGTACAAATTATTTTATAAAAATTTTAAGCTCGCTTTTCTTCTCGTAACTAGAGTAGCAGAAGACGAGTAATATAATAGTATTATGATCCAGTAGGATCAGTCTGTGTGGTGTGTCATATATAGGCATAATACATATCTGACATAGGTACTGTCTCGTTTGTCTAGTAATTAGTGTATCCGACTACCGTTCAAGAAGTCTCGGGCTTCTTCCCGGGTGGTTTTGAAGTTAAGTTTGGAAGTTTGATTTTGAAGTTGTTATTTACACACGTGCGTCGAAGAGCAAGTAAAGTTGTCGGTCCTGAGTATGACCTCTCCGCGGTCGTGTTGACTAACCATCCCATTGAATTATGAGAGTAAGGGAGCAGAAAGTGTACCTATGTTTGCGTGTACACTTATGCACTCGAAAATCTATTGTGTAATTATTCTGGTCTCTAATTAGCAAGGAGTACATCACAAATCATATGGTAAACTAATCCAAACCTTACACCATCACTCACGTGACACACCATCACAATAACTTTACGTGACAAGTAAAAAATTACTTATACCCAAGTTTATTAAAGTTTGAAAAATGAACTTCTTAATAAAAAATAAACTGAATTGATCATGAAAATAGTATTCATAATGACATTTATCTTAAAATAAAGTTAAAAAATAATTATTTGCTTCATTTTTAATGAAGTTAAATATTATAAGAATCACAAAAAAGTGACAACAAGTATAAAGTGACACATGAACGTAGTAACATTCATGCAATGAAATCAAGGCAAACTTCAAATTCTCGGCTTCTTAAGACAAGAAGCGCGAAAATAAGTGAGCCATCATACATAACAGGCAATACCCACATAAAAGGACTTATACAATGATACAGGGTGTGCTACCATTAGCTTTTATGATACAATAAGAGAAGCGAGTTGTTTTGCAAATATGGTCGCTGTAAATAAGTAGATTACTTACAGACTTTGGAATTGTGTTATGAGAATAATTTTTAATTTTGTATTGTTTTAGAATCAAAAACACTTGCTCAAAATATAATACACACATTGTTCAGTAACCTAAAAGTGCGACATGGCATAATTAAATACCAAAATGTATTGATTTTGAAACGGAGCAATCGTTTACAGATATGATAATATGAAAATATTAGGGCATGCATGAATAAATGTCTTCTTAACATCAGGTAAGGCTCTATTTATAACCCTTTGTCGTTGTGACGTCAATAACAGGATGAATCAAGTTGATAACAGGGAAGGAACTTTAGAAGTCAGAACTATCTTGTTGAGTGTTGTTGGAATGCTCATGAAACTTTCACTAAATAAGTACATGCACCAACAGACATCTTCAACGTCAAAACTTAAGACTCGTTTATGACTCCACGAGTACTTTTCTGTTGGATGAATAGATACTTAAAAGTTTGACGGTCTTATTTATGATGTTGGTAAGTTGGGTTCAAGAGTCGGATTTTGTTGAGACTCAAAATATTCGATTTTATTTTATTGTGATTCTGTCTATATATCTATTTCCATGGCTTCTTTAGTAATGGGATAGGATAGATTTGAATGCACGGTTTGTGGTTTAAGTGATTGTCGCTCTCTACTTCGCTGAGTTCAAACTCCACATGGGACAACACTTTGTGTGATTTACACATTATTGTTCTGAGTCTGAGTGTTCTTTTTGTTCGTTTGTTGTATGTTTGTAAAGTCCCCGTGACACAGGATTAATTCTTAGCACGAGCGTTGTTTTATACAAAAAAAGTGATGGATTCTAATATGTTCATGCTACTGCAGTTCTCTGTCGTCACCCTATCCGAGGTTTGCAATATCCTTTATATTATTTGCCTCTCGTTGTTTTTCTTCTTCAGGAATTAATTAAAATGCATTGATTAAAAGTTACATACATCTTAAATTACATACAGGAAGGAACAGAAAGATAATGACTTAATCAAGTTCAAATTCGTAGTCAATTATTCCAAAAACAGTTTATCTGAAACTGCGTGTTTGATAGTGATACTTCGTCTTCTTTGTAAGAGGAACCTGCCTAGCACTTGAAGAGCAGTCATAGTTGTTAAATATTTTTGCAATACCTGTATTCTAAATATCCCTCTAGAAAACATATTCTAAAAAATTTGGAACAGAACAAAAATCTCTTATATAACTGTCACACAATTTAACTTCCACTTTAGTCGTGAAAGTACACACAAATCCACGGAACCTTTACCGCAAATCTCTCGCTTCAGCTCCAGCTTAGAACATTTGCATTTACTCTCTACTTCGAATTCAACTAGTAATATTTCATTGAATATGACACTAGCGTAGTCGACGACAAATATATTAAGCTTTGCCAGCCCAAAATTAATTATATGTCATTCCTATCTGTGTAACAAGCCAGGATTATGAGATCTCGTATCAATTCTTTGAACCAATTTAGACATATCCTCCTAATTAAGCTTCGAGATTCCTTGAGGTCATGTTATCAATTTCTAATGTAAACACCATTCCTATGATCTCTTATTAATGAGGTTCAGCAACACATATGTAAAATATACTAGGTTATTACCTGATTTTTAAGTAAAAAGCAAGTTGAGGGACAACATGAGGGATGCTCCGTCAAATACTAACCTTTATTTTACCCTGTTAGAGATAAAATTTTCAAATGCCTCAGTAAACACTTACACCATAAAAAGTATCAGCTGGTGAAATTTAAAGTAACCCCATCTAAACAAGTTATTTCACGTTTTAAATTTTATAAATATTGGACATTCTAACACTCAAAAGTGTAACAAACACTATTAACGCTATTAGTGTTGTAATAATTGCTATACCCTTACAACTAAATTGATTAATAGTGTACATAATGTCCAGGTCGGAGTGTACCAGGTCGGAAATGTGGCAGCCATTGTTACAAGACCCGGAAGTGATTTAGAGCTTCAAGGAATAATGACGCTCAACTTGGGACTCCATTGCATAACTGTTGACGAATAATGATAAAATATATTCGAAGCATTCTCAACAATCGTTTGTCTGTAAACGATAAAGTAATTGTATTATTATCACTTATTGTTACACTTACAACATCGATGTCCATCACTTTATTTGTTAATTTATGGTGAAAATAATTGCCAGCAAAAAAAAAATACGCTTCATATTTTATTTTGAACCACCTTATAACTTCAGCATACAAGATAGTGTGAACAATATCAATATGTGTATATGGAACCTTATTTTAAATTACGTGTGGCGACTTCCACATTACAGCAACAAATAGCGAAGATACATCGAATTACGAATGATAATAATGAGTTACGAAACAACAACTAATCCTGCATCGCGAAATAGAGATTCATGTGGCAAATTAGCATATATACAACATCCCAACAACAAACGTTGGGCCATGACCCGCCAGATCACCTCGCCTGGTCGGAGGATCCTCCCTTTGTGTCGGAGGGACATGATACTCGTCCCTCCACATATGTTTGAAACTGTAAGCGTATTGTGATAAAGAAATTATTACAATACGCTTACAAATGAATTTAAAGTGTAACACTAAACTATCTTTTTTTTAACCGATTTCAAAAAACGAAGCTGCTCTATGTTCTACTGTTTTTTTTTTTATTATTTTTAACCACAACTACTTTTTACTTTTAATAAATATCCTCGTGATCTATTAGTAAACATGTAAAGGTTCAAATTGGTACGTTTCGCCCAAAATGTAATTGAATTTCGGTATAATGTATGTCAGAACAGATTTCCCATACATTGTTTCTTCCTACAGAGTAAGACGTTACGCAAGGGTGTTTTCATCATGCTATTTTTTTTGCTTTTCTTTTCTTCCCCCAAGTGTTTCTGATTAAAATTAATTACGTTTGTAGAAGTTAATTGTAGCGAGGAATGAACGCTTGAACATAAATTGAGTAACAAATGGAGCCGCAGTGGTCCGTTATTTGTTAGTTTACCCTATAATTTGTTATGTTACCGTCGTGATAATAAATTTAGATCGGGATTAGATTCGAACTGATAAATAGCATGGTTAAAAATTTAGAAGACACGCGTTTCAATTCCAAACCACAAGCGATGGTAAATTTATATGTCTCCTACAATTGTAATAAATCTTATATCTTGTATCCCTTGGCTAACTGGCATGTTTGTTTTAAATTTGAGATTCATTCTGATATACTGGATTATCAACTTCATTCTTTTACATCAAATACATTGAAGCAGGGGTGACAGTTATCGTGGCAACTGTGTAAGCCTTACACTGTCACAATTACTATCATGCCTTTTACGTTCCCAAGAAAGGTGTGAAGAAGCATCTCACAAGGCCGCCATAGTGTGAATCACCATACTGCGTTGTCAGCATTTGCAATGAGTATAGTGACCACAACTTTTGGATTCTATTCATGCTTTCCATCAGGCAGAGTAGAGTCACTTTGGCAGGCTCTTTAGATAGACATCAAGACAAATTGAAATAAACTAAATTCTTTTCTTATTTGCCGGCCTCTGGAATGGTATTGTTTCTTCAAATTTAAATGTTAGATACAAATAAAAGGGTAGCACATCATCACGAATAATTAAGTGATTTTCCATGTGGTGACGGGTTCTAAATACAGAATATCACCATTCCTTTTGATCTCGTGGGATACGAGACCCAATTATTTTTTTGTTTCTTATCAAGTATTATTTATGACATGTGGTTATAAAAAGACATCTGTTTGACTATGAACAGATCATAAATGTTACACGTGCGTTTTAATAACGTCAAGAAAAAGATTTAGTTCTGGCTTAGTACGTAGTTATCCAAGTTATCTTAATTCATAATTTGCTTTCATTAGGAAAGTGTAGATGCATTTATTAGAGAACACGTTTCCATGTGACGATGCTTGAATGTGGTAAAATAATTCAGCTTTTTAAAGTTCGTCAATGAGCCCATTATCTCAAAGAAAGAATTCGGTAACACTACCAAAATCCGTGAGGTGATAGATTATGAATACATAGTGTCACTTCTCCTATTCTTCCTATGGGTGTTGTAAGAAACGACTAAGAGAGCAAATTATGCAGAAAAACATCACTATAAAGAGAAAGAAAACTAGAAATAAGCCTTATAAAAAACTGTCTGGCCAGCATGATATAGTAGACCAAAAGCTCTTTCTTAAAGAGAGGCTTATGTCCAACAGTGGACTGTAAAGGTTATTAATGAATTAGGTAGGTCAATCACGGAGTGTAGAGAGAGTAGATTAAAAAAATGTTTAGAAAACAACTATTATAACTGATACACAATTTATATTAGTACAGATTTGTGATAATTTTTGCAAAAGTAAAGTAAGTACAGAGGTACAGCAAAGAAAACATGTATTTTCACTAATTAAAACAGCTGTCCAC
Source organism: Hypercompe scribonia (assembly GCA_949316085.1). Taxonomy (NCBI): domain Eukaryota; kingdom Metazoa; phylum Arthropoda; class Insecta; order Lepidoptera; family Erebidae; genus Hypercompe; species Hypercompe scribonia. The sequence continues at coordinate 2,045,626 of OX438972.1, read as the reverse complement.
ATCAAGCTCAAATTGCATTAAGCCAGCGCAACACACTAGAATTTAAAACGTGAGGGTAGCTGCAAAATAGTATATTTTGAGCCGTCGTCAGCTCTGAATACATATGAGGTTTTGCGTTTACGCGGCAATTACTAATCTGATAGACATAATTTGGTGTCATGGTGCTGTGAATGTCTACGTGTGTGGAATATTTGAAATTTTAGCGCATGAAATGCTAATCTGTTGCATTTGTTTCATAATTAAACAGTATATTTTGTTATTTCGTCTTAAATTGTTTATTGTAACTCAGTTTTCATCCATTCTACTAATACTATGGTTTCATTTGAAATTCGAACGTTCTTTTTTTTGGAACGAAGTTCCTTACGGCAGGCTTGGAGGGGATAGGGATTTCGCTGCGGGACCGAACTGAAAAAAATGTGATAGTAAAACCGTAAGTGGAAAAAGTGCGTGGAATAAATCTGTGGAATAAATCTGTGGAAAAAAGTGCGTGGAATTAAACCGTTAAATGAGACGTGCGCAGGCGCGAAAGCGTGTCATGTGTGCTATTTTATTATTTTAAGGAATTTATTATTTTATTTCCTAAAATACTGAATTTCCTAAATACTTTCTTGTACTTAAATAAAAACTAATCAGCAAAATTTAAGAGAAAAATCAAGAAAACCTACATAAAATTGAGCACGATTTTTTTTGCAAATTGTGTCGATTCCACATTATCCGAAGGAACTTCGTTCCTACCTGGTGTCCCACGACACCATTTTTTATATTCATTTGATTTTTGATACTCATAAACTCAAGGGATTCCAGTCACACTAGAATAATTATAGTGTTGACTGGAATCCCTTGAGTTTGGTGGCCCTGGCTTGGAATTGAATGTACGACTTCTGGTTTAACACTTGCTATCACTAATAATGTATAAAAATATTCTAAACAACATTGAGTAAGAGTTAATTCATTTTTAAAAATAAAGCATTATAATTTTATTCATTTATTAACCTCGTTTGTAAACATTTAACAAAGGTTCATCAAATTCCCTTTGACAGTGAAGCTTGACTATTTTATTGCTCCTAGTTCCCTGAACACGGTGCCACCCTCCACCAAAGCACGTGTGTTGACAACACTTTGTACCCGTCACGTTGGCAGCCCCCGGAGGGTAGCATCGTTTGTTATTAAATAGGTAAATTTACCGACATCACATATGCATGGAATTAACACAAAGTTGCATCGAGCTATTTCTCTGTATCTTAATCTGTCTATAGTTTTTTTTATTACACATACATACATAAAAGTAAGGACACAGCCTTTTAAAGACCCGACATCGGCAAAGTTTTTTTTTTAATTTTTGATTAACTTAGGCGACTCTACCTCTGCTTTTTCTTCTCATTCATTTTTGCTTTAACGTTTTTGTAATTTTTCCATTTACTTTTCAAATACTCGATTGACGATATTCAAAATTGAAATTGGTGGGTGTTTTAGTACGCCTTTGTCATTTCGATACAAATAATGTGGCCTGTTTAAAAAATATGAATAAGAAACCTAAACGAAATATTATTAGAAATGTATTTAAAGATATCAACAGAAGTTATTCCACGTTCCCGCTTCGCAAACAATACCTTACATAGGAACCTATTTGATGTTCGAAAATACTGATTCTTATAAGTATTGTACCGTAGTACGTTTAGAAGTGTACCCAACCACGGTGTTGAGAGCTCCGAATATAATTTCAAATAATGACGCAACGTTCTTCATTTCGTGATGAAATATTGTTCGAGATACTGTTTTTTAAATGTCACCGCTTATTGCGAAAGTAATTTGATGTTTTATGATAAATTTTTGTTTAAGATAAGTATTGTTCATTATTTCTTGTTTGGTGCTTGTGTTTTCTTTTAATGGACATCGCAGAATATGTATACAAATATTTTTATTTTACTGTCAAATAACATTATTGAGGTATATTTTTTTTTGGTGTGTGCAACTCCCGCAGATTAAATGAAGAAATGATAGAAGAAATGAACACAAAGAACACACAGAACAACAATTTATGGATCACAGAAAGTGTTATCCCATGAGTGGATCGGATTCACATAAGGTAGCACTCTCTGTGATCACACTATGCACACAACACTCAGCGTAGTAGCAAATCACTACGCCATCTGAGCAGTTCAGTCAGTCATTAGGTAACTAGGACCAATGATGTCTGATACAGTTGAGAAACTGTATTAAAAGTCACTAATAATATTGAAATTATTTACATAATACAATAATTTATCGTCAGTTTTTGACTTTTTCACATTTATTTTATTACATTTCTTTTTACAAAAGGTAATTCCCACATTAGAGATAAATCTTGTGTCGCGAGGAATTTTACAAATATACATGAAACGGACATTAAGAACACTCAGACTGAAAACAATAATTTTTAGGTCACACAAACATTGTCCCATGTAAAGTTTGAACCAATAACATTCAGTGAAGAAAATAGCTTGGCGAACGCTTTAATCATTATGTTATCCCTTTTATTATGAAGACAATTAGAGCTGCTTATGTCTTTAAAAATTATCCGTTTCAACTAATCTTTGACAACCACGCGAAGGAGTATCTCCTACAAATCAAATTATCAACCTTCTTGTAGTTATGTCGAGTTCGTTTTATTGGCACAATTGTATCAATATTGGACATCGTAACTCAATTTCCGAACGGAGTGCGCTGTCAAGTGACGGGTGGCGTCACCAAAATGGCGGACGTTAAGGTGCGGTTACAGAGAGGTTTGAATGCTCACATACCAATTGAGTTTAGTTTCATAAGTGAGTACTTACGCAATTAAATTTGAAAGTCGAATGTCGGAACCTCATGTATTCTGTGTTGGTACTGTGGAGCTTTGAATTAAATTAACCAAGAGGTTGTCAAGACACTCAACTATATTTTATGCTTTACTGATTTCGTCAGTATAAGTTTTATTGTCATTGGATGAATGGATTTTGTTATTATCTTGACGGTACATGACTGAGCGTACGGTTACACTATTTTGATAGACGTGAACAATAAATTAAAAAAAACACATTTCTATATTCCTCTGACTGGTGTTCGAGACTTCTTGTGTTAAATAAAACTTCTTGTTTCAACACTCTGTTTGTGATATTTGTACAAGTAAATTATTTTCCAAATAAATATATAAAATGTAACAGACATTGTAGGACACATATCTAACATTTGTTGGAAGCAGACGTCTCATCTCTCGTGACGTCAGATCTCAATGTCTCTAGACAAAATTTATTATGCGTTATAAGTTTTTATTCGTTCATTCACAGCACTTACTTAAAAATAAAATATAAACCATTTTACTAAAAGGAATTCTCCGTTAATTCATACAATATAAACCTTAACGTCGGAACGCAAAACAAATACATTACTATCAAGAACTTACTATTCAATTTATCTAAGAAGAAACGATCAAATCCTTTAAATCCTAACCCTGTCGATAGTTTAGGTGTCAAAAAGACCGAACAATACATTTTGCGAAAGCCGCCCAATTCACAACGCCTCAACGCGGATGAGGTAACAAATCACTGGACGGACGCTTACACCCCCCCATCCTACGTTCCAACCCTCCGAGGCCCACTCATTTGCCGCATAATAATGTCACGTCCTAGGCTGTATAATTACAAAAACTGGTATTACTCACTCCATTCATGTGTGACCTGAGTTATGATTTTTTAGCTACCATATCGCTCAAATCAAGATGTAAAGATTTTACAACCTAACTTTAATCTTATTTTTATATTCTAACAGCATTTCGTGACCCGACAAAGTGATTTACATCCCCAAAGGGGTTGCCAGAGGTGTGTTATACCGGCCAGAGTAGATAGAAAAGAACGCATATCATGAAAAGAGTATTGCTTATACGAATGGATGGAGATAAATAAAGAAATGTCCGAGCAAGTCATGATAGTATGCCTGTATCTTGAAATAACTATTGCTAAAAAGTTCGAATCCTCAAGTCAAACAAGTATATGACTGCTAACTGGTCTTATCATAGAAACATGAGTTTTGCATTGATCACCAATCAGTATAAACATATAATATAAAAATAACTAAATCACTTGAGACTCTACACATGGTCGTTTCATCATAACATTGGCAAAACCTGTAATAGCATACATATCATTGAGACCTCCATTCAGACGAGTAGCAGGAGTCTACCACCAGTAGAAAAATAACCAAGTCCAATAATTAGAAAATAAACTTGAACCGCTTATTGAATAACTGTCAAAAATTCCAACAAAATACTTTTCATAAAATATATTTTATTAGTGGGAATTCACTAATCCCTTAGTTAGTAATACGATTACTAAAACTGCCACGAACTTGAAATATTGAAACTCAGTTTCGACAGTAAGACCAAAATAGACTATAATTTATTCATGTAATATCTATATTACTTCAAAGATGTCTACATCTATCATCCATTCAGGCAACAATTTATCCACAAATGTTTGCCAACCCTAAATTAAAACACTCTCCGCGAAAATAAATTTCCCTCTCGAATTTCCTCGAATTTTAACAGAGAACCACTGAATCACTCTATCAAACCATAGAGAAGGCCTCGACAACTCGCCCTATTAAAATAACTGTTGTTTACTTGAATTTAGCCCAAAAACGGTTGATAAGAGTTTTACAAGAAGCGTTGCAAACGCGATACTTTTGCTTGATACTTTTAATTAATTTTACAAGTATGAGTTATTTATTTGTACTATTTTATCGATTTATTTGTTGACAATAGTTGAAAGATTAGTTGTATGGCTCTACAAAAGTGTGACACAAGTCTTAACTCTAGAAAATTATAATTGCACCGTAAAATGATAAAACATGTCATGTTATAAATCGATTAAAATCATTTTTCTTGTTTTCTTCTGAAGCGTTTTTTCTTTAAAATGAATCAGTTTTCATTATTTTTCGCTAATGAAAATTCACGCAGCAAAAAGCTGTAGTCTGTCCCAAGGGAAGCCGAACTTCGTAATTATGTCAGAGGGTGGTCGGGCGGATATGAAATGACAAAAGACGTATTGGGTATCGCGTTGATAGAATGCCGGCACTACCAGTTTTTCTGTGATCCAGCGTACCTATGATATATGTCAATATTGCGTAAGGTTTTTTGCTCATACGATAAATTGTGCTTGTTTGTTCCTCGTTTGAGAAACTTGTGTTCTAATAACATTTTTCTAGGAATTAAACTTTGTGGAATTGTATTAAGGATGTATTTTTGCGCTCTAAATGTTTATTTTAAATTGCTTTGTTTTATATTTATACATAAAATATAATTGGAGAATCATAAGATTTTTAAGTACGTCTAGGTATTATAACATACATGTAGGTAGAGCCACGCTGGTTTCAGCATGAACGGGTCAGCTCGATGGAGGTAATACTACCCTCTCACAGAAGAGCAATCTAAAGCAACCTAAAACATCCATGCTATCGTTTTTTATTGATGAGTGTAAGACCGGAGGTGCGTACCAGCGCCTCATGCCGCCGTGAGTGTGGTGGCGGGTGGATGAGACGGGTTTTTCCCTCCATCCGCTACAGTGGTCAGCCGCGAGGAGGCGACGTCCGCGTGTGCCATATGTCACCCAAAATAGAGAGCTTACCCGCAGATGGTGCCTGTGATAGTAGGCAGGCGCTAGGAGAAATCTGGATGTTGTAATAGCAGCTGTTCCCGGATCCCTCCTATCTTAGGCGCAGAGTGGCACACCGTGTGGTTTTAGTCAGTCCAATTCCGTCACCCCAGCCCACCGGAAAAAAATATACAAAAGGGTTTCTTTCAACTTTTGCTTCTCTTTGCAGTGATAATATCTTGCATATTTTGTTTCCTTGCCCGCTTAGAATAAGGGATAGTGACATTCTGTATTCTTATTCCGTCACCACAAGGAGCGTGGTGGTAAGTGTATAAGTGATGGATTAGTTTGCTAAACATATCAGAGTTATATCTACTGTAATATGTAACGCAACATAAGTAACTTAAGTACTAATAATGCTCAAATGTCACAATATTGAAAAAGTAAATACATTTTTTATCTGAAGCGTATCGCTTAAAAGTTTCTGGCGGAAATTGCTACTAAGTATATAAAATTGAAACGCTATTAAATTGCAAAATTTCAGGGAAAAATATAAGCTCTGCAGCCTTATATTGTCTTCAGAAAAACGTAGAAGGCACAGTACATCAGATTATTTAGCCATACCAAGATCTCAGAAGTTAATCTTGAATAATCTAACGTAATCTTTAATACAAACTACGCTACCGAGTTAGACATATATGTTGGCATTAGATAGGTTGCTCTTTAGGGGCACATTAAAAGTAGCTATTTCAGGCAGTAATCACATTGTAATTACTATATACCGTTATAGTAATGAAATCGAAATGTATTTGCGTTTCACTGGGTTATTTATGGAGCATCTGAATGAGCTCGGGGTCGTTGGAAAACTTATGCTATGTTTGGGATTTCTCTGTAGCTGAGTTAAGAGCAAAGAGTTTGACAGAGGAATAAAGACTTCCAATATCAATACTATTTAGAAAATAGAATCCTATCCTTAGAAATGAGGTATTAACCTACTGTACCATGTCGGCCAGATGGATTGGTAAAGGTTTTGTGTCAAGTTTTCTTCTCTTTGCCTCTGCAAAGTTTACTCTCTTAGTCAGCTCTTATGATACTCACGGGACGAACAGCAGTGGTGGCAGTCCGTTTTCTGAATTCATTCATCAACAGCTTTTAATAGTCTATTGCTAGAAATAACCTTGCCTTCGCAAGGAAGTTTGACATACTATCCGTTCATCATCATCATCATCAGTCTTCAACAGTCCATTGCTAGATAGAGGCCTCTTTTTAGAAAGGAGGTTTTGGCCTACTATGCCACGCTGGCCGGACTAGTTGGTATAGAGTCTGTTCAAGTTTTGCTTCTCTTTTCGTTGTTGTTCTGTGTTGGTTACTCTCATCACTGCCTCTTATGACAGCTATAGGAGAGGTGGTGATGCTTCATATTCTTAATACTACACTTAATATTAACAACATAGCCTAAATGATCAGCAAGTCAACTTGTAATCAGCAGTGTGCTGGATATATAGTTTGCAGAATGGCCTATAATAATAGTGATTTATATAATTTTCGTTGTAGTAGTAAATTACAAACGGGATTAAGCCTACTGACGGTCGTAGATTACTTGCAGCTCTATTGTGGTGTTTTACTCATTGTTAACCAAATGGACCGAAATATAATTAAGTTCCACTTTCATCCGATTGGAACTTTGCCGCTCACGAATATATAACTTAAATAAATCTTGATTTTTTTGCTCATTTCATTAGTTACTAACTGATATCTGTGGTTTAGCTCTCATTTGGCAATTCGGGTATTCCTTGGGAATCGTAATTATTTCAATATCTTTTTCTGTATCTCTGACAACGTGTGGATAATATTTTATGATGATTGGTGGTGTGTAGTTTAGATATAAAGACCTAATAGTATTTAGAATAGAACAATTACGACTTAGCAATGTTGAAAACGATGTTATCAGTTACTTCGGTAATCTAGCACAATAAAATAAATTTACCACGGCCAGGTAATTCAAAAGATTATACTGTTTTTTAATTTGTCGTATGTATTAACTCTCATATCTAAATAAGTACATGATCCTTAAACATCTTATGTAGTAACCTAAATGTAAACTTCATTAACTTTGAACATAATATGTGTTCATATCAGCTTACCTAGCTCCGTAAGGGTAATATTTATTATAATGTCATTACTTAATTAGTTACGGCAAACTTTGAAAATAGATATACCACATCTCGTAGATGTCATACGCTTCAAGGATCTTTAATATTTCAGTTATAACTATGTAAGTCATGCGTATTGTGTGTTTGAGCACGAATGAAAACATGTATTAGTTGTAAGTTAACAATGATAGGCCCGTAGGTAGGCCCCCCACTAGATGGACCGACGACATAGTCCGAGTCGCGAGGAGCCGATGGATGCAGTTGGAGTCCAGCCGTACGATGTATCGATCTAGGGGGAAGTCTATGTTCAGCAGTGGACGTCTTCCGGCTGATGAAATGATAAATTATATTTAAATGTGTGAATTGCTGTCACGGCCTCTCTGGACTGTAACGTATCAACTGCATTACTGCAGTACTTAAAGAGACATGATTCATTATTCGTCAAGTTGACGAAGATTTATACAAATTTTGAAAGTAAATAAAATATTTTGTTTTCTGACATATGAAAAGGGCTTTCTCACAGTGGCAATTAAAAGCCTTAAATACTCTAAAATATTCAAAGACCTGATGTCTGTGTTAAGGTTGTGGAAGAAATCGCCGTGAACGATATGACCGCCGATTGTTACATTTATACATTTTGTAACTCATTTCTTCTTTTCTTTTATTTTATGTATACAGTAACGAGAAATAAATAAATAAATAATATAATTTTGTAATAAAAAAAAATAGTGAACCATCTTGTTATAAACTAATGTATTACTTGTGACTTGTATAACATTTCTCGATCTAGATAGAAAAATAAAACTAAAATTACATGCCATAAAAAGTAATAGCCTCTTAACGGTATATTTCAAACCGAAATTACTAGACATTCGACTAAGAATATCATCGATTAAATTTTATGTATAATCGATTTCTCAATAATTAACTCGAGTCCTTCACAAAAATCGATGTCTTCCAAAACGCCGTCTCAAAATATTACCATTATCATCATTACCTTCCAGAATACGGCCCCTAAATCAGGTAAATGCCCTCAAACAATGTCAAATAAAACTGAATCATAGTGCTATTAACATAAAGCTTGCTTTCGTTTGAGCGTTTAAAGGTTATAGTATGTACAAGAGGGATGATTTGGCCGGTCGTAAGCAATTTCTAAATTGGATTTTGTTAGGGGTAGCCGGCCTTGTGCGGGCCTCAGTTTCATTAAAACTTGTGAGTCTATCGTCTAACAAGGCATGTGATCCGCCACCCGCAGTTATTAGTGGGTTATTATCAATTTAATTATAGTTTTGAAGTTGGTAACAAGTAATTTTCTTATGAGTGACACCATCACCACTACGATGTAAAATAATAATTATTAATGCTTGAAAACCAACGTAATTACAATCCTAATTCAATTTAAATGAAACTAGTGACAACACTTCTTACAAAACACAAGAGAGAAATAAATCTGCTCCGGCATAATAACTCCTGTTTGGTAGCAATGGTAAATGTTTTAAAATTTAAGTTAATTACTAAATTTAAAGTTAGCTGAAACAAAAACTTACTGTGATCAGAACTATTATAAATTTATTATTATTGACAAGACTGGAAGTGCTAATATTTACAGTTCTACAAAATTAAAAAAAAATGTCAATAAACGTGAAACAATTTTTCTTTATGAAATAGACTCTTTTAGACTCGTTGAAACGAAATATAATAAATCTAAACTAAAAATATTATTTTCACTATACGTACTTATAATCAGAAATGGGTGCGAAATATTTATCTTTTCATTATGTCACCAAATTTAAAGCGAACACACCATGATACATTATTATTATCAAAATTTTTCACTACTGAATTTTCTACCCTCAGAAATGGTATCTTCAAATTTAATTAGAACTCGACAGAAAATTTACTCTTTTGAACAAAAAGCAAGAATTTTCAAAATCAATTTATAAATGATGTTTTTTTATTTAAGACCCAGCCAAGGTGACTCTACTCTGCCTGACGGAAAACATGAATAGAATCCAAGAGTTGTGATCACCATATTCATTGTGAATGCACAATGCGGTATGGTGACCCACACTATGGCAGCCTAGTGAGATGCCTTTTCACACTACACTTGGGGACGTAAAATGCATATCTGAAATAAAAACATAAAAAATAATGCAACCGAAATACGTACTTCCTTCTTTCATTGAAAAATCCGTTAAATTACTTTATCAAAAGCAGAAGACAGGAAATGGGAAACGGACCAGCAAATTGCAGATTAAATGATTATTACAAGACTTCTTAATCCAAAAATGACGTCATGTAATTGGATGAAACGTAATATTTTTATGTCTCTAATCCGATTGGAACTTGAAGGTACGTAATTAGTTTTTCTAATTAGTGTAAGTACTGTCGGGCATTAAGTAATGAAAGACAAGGAAGTTGGGCTAATGTTCTGTTTGGATATCAACGGAGTGTTACCATGGGGAAAATATTTAAACGTTGTCTGAATATTGCCATGGTGACCTCCCTACGTAATTGTTGCATTAACATAAAATAAGATTATTTTGGGTTATGCCACTTTACCGACGGGTACTGTTTTTGTTTAGATGTACTCGAGAGTAACAGATCCAGGTTAGATAAACATACTTGAAAATCATGACAGCTTAAAATGTAGCAGCTAATAACAAGTTTTACGTTTATTTCTTTGCACAATGGAAAAAAGTTTTTCTCAATAATCTTTATTTTACTATTCGTATTAATATGGTTATACGATTTGGGATTCTTCTTTTTGTGGTAGTTTTATGCTAGACACATGTAATCCCAAGCATGATAACCTGTATATTATATTACTATTAAATTAAATATTATTCAACTTATGAAAATAGCCATAATTTACCCAAATTCCTTGGTCTCGATTGTAGTCGAACCATAACTCTTTTGTGCACTCGCCTTAGTTCTGTATGCACGTTAGCTTGTCTGTAAAGCCAAGTATGAAATGATGACACTTCATTACAATCAATAAGAAAGGACATTACTAAGACACAATTAGGGTAGGCTAATCAAACAAATGGTCACGCGATGGCGTGATGTAAGCTATAAAGAGGTGTAACGAGAAGGTGCGTCTAACAAGATTTGTTCACGACATGATTCTATAAAACGAGGCCATGAAAACAGCGATTGGGGATAAAAAAGAAAAGAACACGTAATGCGAATTAGCCAGTCAGAAATTAAGGTTTCAGAATTTTTATGAACCACACTGGTTTCAGCACGAACGGTACTATCCACCCACTTTTCGTGTTGTGTGAGCCTTACACTGTCATTACGACAGTCATGCGTTTTACGTCCTCAAATGGGGTGTCTCACCATCTCATTAGACCGTCATAGTGTGGGTCACTATACTGCATTGTCTACACTAGCTATAAGTATGGTGACCACAACTTTTAAGTTCTATTCTTGCTTTCCATCAGGTAGAATAGAGTTCCTTTAGTAAGCTCGTGAAATGAAAAAATAAAAAATTTAAATAAAATTTCTAAATTTAACGTTTATTATTGCATTTTTACATGTTATGTTTATTTATTAATTTATTCAAACTTAATGTACATGTCGTATAAAGGTGAATTTAATACCATAGAGCTTTCTCTGCCCGTTAACCTTTAGGTGATGTAGAAATATGATGCGATAGGTGCAAAAGTGAAATAAAGAAATTGACATGGGACATAAAATAACAAATCTGTCACGTATATGACGACATTAGGTATTACTAATAAAGTATTATTTTTATGTAAACAATACATACATACATTTGTTTTTTTAAAGACACCGCCCGCGTTAGGTATAAATCCTGTGTTCCCGGGAGACTTTAAACGACCACAAAGAATACCCAGACTCAGGACAACAATTTGTGAATCACACAAAAGGTTGTCCTATGTAGGATTTGAACCCACAACACTCAGCGAAGTGGAGTGTGGCGTGGCGACCGCTTAAACCACTAGGCCAATCGTGCAGTCAGATTTAAAGTCAAAATGAATATAATATTCTATATAACAATATTATTATATACATATTTGTTATAAAAATTAAAATTTATGACCTTATTTGTAAATATATCATAGAAATACTTTTATCGGTTCGACAGAGTATTTATTAGCAAGCATTTAACATTAATAATTATAGTTTTTGTTGTCTTAATAAAGCATATTTTTTTTCTTATTGGTTAACTTTATAGAAAATGTTATACTAATTTAACGAAATTGGATCATTTTTCAAATTTATGATACTATAATGAACAATTTACGATTATTCGATACGAAGTCATCAACTAAAAAACTGTTTCTAGACTAACATCAATGTTTTGAAAGAGTTTTTATAAAATACATAAATAATTTATTTATTAATGATTTGTCATAAGTATGCGTATGAAATATCATTGTTGCTGTATTTTACATACTTTTTTTTTAGAATCACATTATTTTTGTTAATTTATATTTTATTGCACTGTACGATTGGCCTAGTGGTTAAAACAGTGAGTGTTGTGGGTTCAAATCCTACATGGGACAACACTTTGTGTGATCCACAAATTGTTGTTCTGAGTCTGGGTGTTCTTTGTGTCCGTTTCTTGTATGTTTGTAAAGTCCCCCGCGACACAGGATTCATTCCTAATGCGGGCGTTAACTTTTTTAAAAAAAAAAGTATCACCATTTCAGTGATAAAAAGTATATTATAAAAAATTATATATTCTCGAAATCGTATAATATAAACAAATACCTAAATATAAATAAAATTTGAAGTCTAGTCTTAAGCATAATTAAACTTGAAACACGATTGTAGCAAAATTAAAACTGTTTAAAACGAATTCGTAAAAATAACAATTCCGCATACTACAATCGCTGTCTCAAGACCTCCGTCCCTGATCACAACAAAAACAAACGAATTTCACGAAGCACACAACTTGGATAAATGGAAGAAAGACTGAATCGTATTGTTCACGCAATCATCCCCCAGGGTGTGTTATTCCGTGAATGTCGCGTTTTCTTATTGTTGACAGTTTTGTGAAAGCGCTTATTGTTGTACACCGTTCTCAATTGAAATTATTGAAAGGTCCCCCACCATTTTAAAAACACATTGTAATTTTTTTCTTACTAAGTATTATTGTTTCAATAAAGCGAGACAGTGTACAATATGAAATGTGCTTATAAAAACAATATCTGGTAGTCTATGAACAGATCATGAACGAAACATGTACGTTCTGATAACATAAAGAAGAAACTGATTTTTTCAAGCCTGTTACGTAATTATCCAAGTTGTTTTAATTCATAGTTTGCGTTCATTTAGAAACCATAGATATATTCATAAGAAAATACGTTTTCATGCGATGATACTTGATTGTAGTAAAATAATTCAGCTATTTAAACGAGGTTCCAAAGTCAATTTTCAAGTAGAATAAATTCAGTAAAACTTTACCATATCAATTCAACTTTTGTTTTTTTAAATCATGTACAGGACGACAGAGCGTGACTAGGCCTCTTATGAAGTAGTCCGACGATTTGGTGACAGTCACGGGAAACCCTTGGATGCTTACAGCACAGGACCAGCTATTATAGAGAGCTTTAGTAACATAGGTCCAGCAGTAGATGTCTTTTGGGTGAGATGATGATGGTGATGAAACTAGAAATGAATCCAGATCGGTAGAGAAATGAAGATTTGTTTTCAGTTTATGTTTTATAGTCACAGAATGCGTTCAATACCTAAGAAACGCCCACCGTGTGAATGTAATACAAAAAAAACGCAATTTCCACTGCACTAATGGTGTAGTGATTTAAGCGGTCGCCTCGCCGTCGCCACGCCATTCGCTACTGTGCTGAGCGTTGTGGGTTCAATACTCACATGTTGTTTTTTTGCGTTCGTTTCTTGTATGTTTGTAAAATTCCCAGCGATAAATGATATACTCCTAATGCGGGCGTTCCCTCTTAAAAATAAACTTTTATCCCGCAGCCAACGTCCCTCATCTGAACATATGCTCAGTTCATTTCTCCATATTTTGATAACCTTGTTTATATAAGCTCCCATGAGGGTTCCGATTCGATTCTTTCATTAAGCCGTCACCGAAACGAGTTGTGTGGTATATCCAGTCATTTTGCGAACTTTTTAATACAATCTCTCTGGCCGGATTACCGACTCTAGCAGGTTACGGCCGGTTAAATTTCCATCGAACTTTTTGACCGAATTTAAAAAATTCTCCCGTTCACAAAAGTTAAAAGGCATGGGGACTTAATTAGGTTGAACCAATTTTATGACGAAACTTATTTTAACCAAAGGCTTGACAAACTGTTCCTATTTTAAAAATAAGATCGATTTTTTTTGTTTAAAAAGCCTACCAAAGTCACTTTACTCTGCCTCATGGAAAACATGAATATAATCCATCAGTTGTGGTCACCATAATCATTGTGATTGCGGCAAATCCAGTTTGGTGACCCACACTATAGCGGCCAATTGAGACACTTCGCTTGGGCCGTAAAAATCATGACAGTCATCGTGGCAATGACCCACTATGATAACTGTCACCCCTGCATCAGTTACAAAAAAAATTAAGATACAGTTACGAATAAGTTTTGAACTGGTAGTCTACCTGTAAAAGCTACAGTATTTTTTAAATAAACCTTGTATTTCAGCCTATTAGTCCGGTCTTAAGCAGTCTTGCGTATGCGGACCGATTTCTGCTGAATAAAGGAAAGGAAAATTATGTAGATGTTGCATTTAGAATCGACAATAAATGAGGCGAGGCAAAAAGGTTAAGGTAATAGTGGGTACACAGCCTAATAGGTGCCTATTACGTACGTACTTATTCGCCCTTGAACCTTCAGATGAGTAAAAGAATGTTTTTTTTTCTGTAATCTCTTATCTTACTAAGTGTAGAACAAGCGTTAGATTGTTTTTAAAAAATTAAAGTGTCAAATCGACATAAAATTTTATGAGTGACATGATGACTTCTGAAATGATGGCGAATTACATTGATAAACCAAATTCGATTAAAATTTTGTAAATATTAGAAACACTAAAGTTTTTTGAACACTCGAACAGATATTTATAAAGATGAAGTATCTTATTGTGAATCAGAGTTACATAGCATAGTTATAAGATTAATATTATGATACAAAAAATATCAGACAATTTACATCTTGTTATAAATTTAAAAATAAGATTCAAATCTTAACTGCAAGTATTTTAAATACACAAAAATTTCAGCTACTATTCAACACACGCTCCAATCAAAACGTGTCTGCTATAAAAATATGGTTATAACAAATTCAAATCACATTTGTGACATTCCTCGCCATGACGGCCTGTTCAGCAAAAACTTTTATCGTTCAAATGCAGTCGTTTCGTTCGGAAAACTTCGGCCGTCTCCGTGTGACATTTCAGCCATATTTATTGGTGTTCGATTTGCGTTCAGAAGTCGGATAATTATCGAAAGATGATTTAAATGGGTTGTTTTAACTTTTAAAACGTGAGCGTTTAAGTTTGAATAAGACTTTGAACGTGTTGACGACGTATAGGGTGAGTTAAATGATATGAATAATATGGCAATATTTATTTTTTATCAGGCACGTTCGTTTAGTGTTATTGATTAGTAACTCTGACTGCTAATCCGGCTTGTTTATTACGTAGACATTATAAAACGTACAATATTAACACTTCGTATGATCATTATCACCATTATCACCATCAACATCTTTTCATAGTTTACTGCTGGACATAGACCTCTCCTTAGAGAAGAGTTTTTAGCCAACTAAATCGTAATATGTATGATCTAAATACACATAAATTTTAATATTCACCTACAAAATTCATATTAAATATAGCTGTATTTAATAACTATGAAGAGAGCTTCCGTTCCTGTGGCAGCCATTCAAAGACCTCCTATTCACATCGGCGCTGTAAGGAAAATATACAAGTAAAATATATAATAAAACGCGCTTCCCGGAGATGATACTGTTCTCCGCTTTTGCAAAGATTCGGAGAATTTGAGGATATGTATTTTGCCTCTTTGTTGATGTAAATTGAATGGTTTTAATGTATAGAGTGTGGGTTTATTTCAGCCTGTCAGTAGTCCTTTCACTGTGGTTCGGTTTTAAATACTGGTTTTTATTAATATAGTGCAACAGTCAGTGCTGACAGTCCTTAACATATCTTGATCTCTCTCATAGCTTGATCTTTGGGACAGATTCCTACGAAACCGACGAAGTAACTTTGAATACATAAGTAATTTTATTTTATACCTTCTATATTCTGTATTAAACAATTTTTTTCTCAGTGAGTTAATCTTGTAAATTATTTTAAGAAATAAAGATTCTTTAACCGTAAACTGCATCTAAACGTAGAGTTAGACGTCGGAATTGGACCGACTGAAACCACATGGTATGTCATTTTGCACCTGCGATAGGAGGGACGCGAAAACAGTTGATATTATGACATCAGAGCCCCTCTTAACACGGAGAGGCCCCATTTAACAAGGAACCTATGTCAAGGAATAGAATTTCTTTGTTACACTTCACCAAGTTCACTTTACTTCATCTAGTCTCTAATTAAAACTTGTACTATGGGTACTAGACAACAGGTTTATATACATTATTACTTCTTTTGTGTAAATACACACATATTATAAATAAGAAACATTCAAACTATGAAACAAATAGTTGCAGATCATACGAATATTTGGCCCGACCAGGAACCAAACCCGAGACCTCAAGTTCAGCAATCGCACTGCGCCGCCGAGGCAGTCAAAACTTACTTTGACATCGATGGTTATCTACCATGAAAAGCACTTTGGATTTTTAGGCCTCCTTTGCGCTGTAATGTGATTATATATCACCGAGAGATAAACATACTTATGTATTTAAAATACATACATATCTTATATATAAAAAAAAATGCAGTAATTAGTCTTACTGAAATGACTGTGACTGAACCATTTGGTTTATTTTGGTCTTGAAATACTTGAAGAAGTACAGGAAAAATTTTCATAAAAAAAAAATTACTCCTTTTGAGATACGGCAATGAAGTTACGTAGATTACCTAGTTATAGATGAAATAGAACCAGACATGGAAAAATTGATTGTGCTACACAATTACTAATTATGATAGAAGTTTGAATCTACGGCCTCTGGCTTAGCCGTTAGAATCACAATAAACCCGTCAAATATACGCACCTTGTACTCGAATTTAGATTATTCAGTTGAATCTCCTACATGTAAATAACCACCCACCATTATATTTAAAAAAAAAAAGTATAAACACATCTCAAATTCTTGAATCAAATAAAATTGGACCTTATTTATTTACGTTAAAGTATTTTTTGGTAGAAAGATAGTGTGATTAAGATAGCGCCAATATGCCGGCGAACGTTCCTTTGTTTGTAACTGATTGTTTTCTATCATTGCATAGAGCTTCAGATTTAGGGATCCTTTTACGCTTCGATGTGATAAAAGAAATTCATTTTTAATAACAAAATAAATAAACAAAAATAGACTTTATTTCCTGAACATAACGAACAAGTATATTTGGTTCAATCTTAATCTAATTGATAATATATAACAGTTGTTTCTAATAGATTTTGTTTAAGAAAACTTATAATCAGTAACCAGGTCAAAATTTAACCAACTGTAATCAGGTCAGGTTGTGTTCTGACATAGACCCCCTTTAATTCCCTCCACTTGTTTCGGTCCAACGCAATTCTGTTCCGTCTTTTTGTTTCTTTTTTATTTTTATAACATTTTTAGAAAGTTTTTATCAATAATTTCTTAAATGCGTGTAGAAGTACATACATACATTTTATATATATATATAATAGTTATATTTCTTAAGTTTTTCATTTAATTACAAAGTTTGATTGACATTTTTATGGCGAATTTAGTAAATAAACAGATGGATAATACTAGTATTCTATATTCAAAATTTCTAATTTATTTTTTCTGAATAATGGCGGTCACGTTCTTTTTAAACAGACTGCATATTAAGAGCCTGTCAAAGTGACGCTACTCTGTCTGTGATGCTGTCGGAAAGCATGTATGGACGTGCTCACCATACTCATTGCGAATGCAAACAATGCAGTATAGTGACCCACACTATAGTGGCCTAGTGAGATGCTTTTTCACGCCTCGCTTGGGAACGTTAGAGGCATGACTGTCTTCGAGGCGTTATAAAATATAAAAATAATAATAATAAATAAATAATATTTAAATAAATCTGTTGTTAAATATTTTTTTGAAGATAATTATGTTGTTTAATATTTGATACATTCAGAATAGGTTAAACACCACACCACCACCTTGAATCTAAATTATTTAGAAACGTATTTCTACGAATTACTTAAAATTCGAATGAAACGCAAAGAAATATTTTCTCTCAACTTTATTAACAGCTATAAATCAACGAACGTTCGTACAATATGGCTTTAAATGTTCTTTTATTTCGCTAAGAATTGATGATTTAAAGTTGTGAAACAAAATTTGTGCGTACGTTGCCTCTGAAAGTTATTGCTTCTACGTGGTTTATTTAATGTCACTTAGGAAAGTAACGCAGAAACGTTGCACGTAACAATGCTGTGTTAATTTTATTCAGTGCAACTGCACTTCACTATAAATATGTAGAAGCAAAAGATTTTGCACTAATGGAGCACGAACAAGGCAATTTAGAATAGATTTTTTTTTGTTTTGTAGTCTCGAAAACCCCGTTCGACATTTTTTTATAACGGTGAACCCCCGAATTCTCGTCAAGTTTTCCGTATAGACACCTAGACCACTTTTACTGAAAATCAGTGTTGAATAAACAAGAAAGGTTTCTATATCTCTGAATAATGTGTTACGTAAATCACTTAACGTTTCTTCAGTATTGAATTGAGTCAATAGAAAATAGTATAGCAATATTTTTAAAACTTTCTTCTATTATTACTAAATCTTGCATATTATACGGCAGGTTATGCATATGCATTCCACAGAAAGTACTATAATATAACGTAGTCAAATTAGTATTCTTAGTAAAAAAGAATGAAACACAAATGTGTCTGATAATTATAAAACTGCAATACATTTTCGTTAAACTACCAAACAAAATTCTAAACAGAACCCGCTATCCGCGTTCTCACTCGACCAGTTTCTTATCGATATAAAAATATATATAGCGATGTCAGAGGGAGACTCCACGGCTGTTATTTTCTTAAAAGTGTTTACTCAGCGATTCTGCGGCACATGGTAATAACTCCGAGGATTTTTCGCGTTTACAATGCTTCTGTTTTTAAAATGAAAATCAGCGGCAAGGTTGCTGTTAATGGATGAAAGAGAAAATGGAATTTTCAAGCATTTTATATTATAATATAAGTTGGTAAACTGGGTTCAAAGTATGCATATGAATTTCTTTACAATATAGAAGACGAATAAGTGGATATATGTGGCGACAGATTAAGAATACAGAGTGTTATTCATTACATAGATGTCGTAAGTGCAGATATGTGTGGTGACGGATTAAGAGTACGGACTGTCATACATCCCATGGATGTTGTAAGTCCAGATATGTGTGGTAACGGATTAAGAACATTAGCAGCGAGCTGTTAAAGTCAGTTGATAATGATGAGCAGATGATCTATTTGGTAATCCTGGTAAGTGACCACCATCTAGGAATACCTGCAATTTAAGGGACTCGAGTGCCGTCTTTTGAATGTTACCCTTACAAAATTATGTATTAGAGTAATATACTTAAATAACAATTGTTTTCATTAATGTTGGAAAAAATATATTTAGACCCTGCTATGGCACAATTAAAAACTATTTTGTTGAGTAAGATTAACAGTTATGAAAATATCGTAAATACTTCATTTTAATATATCATATCTAGTATTTATATTTTTTAGAATAAGAATTTTTAGATAGTTTTATTACACATATAATTGTACTTAATAAAGAGACACCTAAATAAAACAAACATAAGAATCTTTAAAGCATGACTTTACTTGGAAGAAGCGGGAAGCTGCTGGATGTGGGCAGCACGGGACCTGCTTTAGCGAAAAACCTTGTAGGAGGCCTATGTTCAGCGCTGGATATCGTAAGAGCAGCTGTTCCCAGATCCCTCCTATATCAGGCGCTGAGTGGTTTTAGTCGGTCCGATTCCGACACACCACCCGCCGTAAACTCCGGTAGAGTGACGGTCCGAGGGGTTTCCACACGTTAAAAAAGGGCTATGTTCAGCAGTGGACGTCTTTTGGCTTAAATGATGATGATAACGATGAAGATTACAGAAGATGAGAATCCCGACTCCTGTCATCTCAATTAAAAATTCTGTCGTAGCTTCACATTAAAACAGATATTGATTTCAACTCCATTAAAACAAAATTCCTGTATTTAGTTATCAGTTTTGCAACCACATTTATAACCTCAAAATTAAACCCAAATAAGCAGATGACAAACGTCAGAAGTTCACAAATGAAATTCCTGTCCAACTGCCTGCTTGCAGTGACAGTGTGGAGAATACACAATCCTCTAGCCGTCTCATTACATTCACAGTAAAGTTGCGATGTCCTGCTTCAAACAATGGTGGTTCCTCAGTCAGATTTCATTTAGTCGCTTTATATTGTCTCATTCTGCTCATTCCTAGCTTCGTCTAGGCAGTGAAGTTAGTTTTTAAAGTAGTTTTGCCTTCCTTCTAAGACATAATAATAATAATAGTTTAGTTTTCTTCACCAAAATGGTTCTTACTATAATATTACAGTTGAGTTAGAAATCACATTTTGTGAGAGACTGATGCCTATGATAGGTATAAAATATCTGTGATACAAGTCACCAGGTCCCCACACCACTTAGTTTACAAGAGTTTTTAACCAATCACATATCTTGTGTTTGCATTCCGATT
The DNA here is from genome assembly GCA_949316085.1 of Hypercompe scribonia. Classification (NCBI taxonomy): domain Eukaryota; kingdom Metazoa; phylum Arthropoda; class Insecta; order Lepidoptera; family Erebidae; genus Hypercompe; species Hypercompe scribonia. The sequence continues at coordinate 2,024,991 of OX438972.1, read as the reverse complement.
TTGTAAGAGGATATATCGATAAAAAGGCATTCACTTTAAATACTTACATATTTGTGTATACGCACTGAAGGGCCTGTTGATCCAGTAGCTAGTGATGCTAAATGTTTGAGTGATGGGCACAACTCATTTGTTCTGTGTCTGAGTGTAATTTATCTATAATATGTTTTTATTTAGAAATATATAAGTATGTTTATCTGCAGTGTGGTTACCATAGCGCAGGCTATGACTAGTTTCTTTTAGTCGGTCCAATCCCGACACACCACCTTGCCGTAAACCCCGGTGGGGTGACGGCTCGAGGGGATTTCCAGAAGTAAAAAAAAAAAAGCTATGCCTAGTTTGGGTTCAGAAGACGGCGAGTAAGATGTGTAAGCATGTTATTATATACGTCTCCTAAGACATACGTATGTATAGATATATCCTCAGATCTATGTCGTAAGTAGGACTGTAAATGCCCACATTTTGTTAACTGTAATTCTAATTTCATTCATGTATTAGACGACATAGCTATTACCATCAACCACGTGCTGTCTGAATTAGATGGGAGAATTGGAAGTTGCCAGAGTCAATCTAAAATCTCTTTAAATGATTCTGGCAAGAGCACCCAAAGGACGGTGATACTTTTGGTGTCTATAAATTTCCATTATCATTCTTCCTCTCTATCCCTTTGTTTCTAGTACGCAAAGCATAATATCTATTTCAAATTACTAACTAACGAAATCTACGTAGTCGAGCAATAAACCATTCGAAAGATAAACGCGAAATGTGTACAAAGTAAATACGAGTACCAGTACCAATTATTTTATATTCGATTACTATGTTCACGGTATGATGGACATTCTTGGATTGAATAACGAATCGATTATAGAACATCGAATAATCGAATACTTATCGAGTCAAACGCTTGGATGCACAAAAGTATACAAGTTTAATGCGTGTAAGCTTTAATGTTTCCATAGAGGTTTTCTTTCGCTGTCAGTATTGGGTTTCTATGTCGAATGGATTACCCTTGATTGTTGTTAAACAATAATTACATTACAATAATTTACAACAATATTAAAATGAAAAATTCACTCTAACACAAGTGGAATTGAGGCCAAAAACTAATGATTTTAGAAAAAGAAAATAGTAATGTTTTTTGTTTGTGTGTTTATGTTTTGTTGTGGTAATGTTACTTGAAAATGTTAAGCTGTGAGTTCTGAAATAAAATGATTGTGTTTTTAAATTAACGGAAACTTAGTTGAGATACTCAGACTAATCAAACTAAAAGTGACCGAAAAAAATGTGCATCGACCAGTAAACTTTCCAAAACTTACATTCAGTGGAAGGCAATGATCAATATATAGACAAACATAATATTGAACTCAGTTCTAAGGATTCACGGAAATAAGTTTTCGAACATTAGAACCTTTCTCATATTTAGACACATTTACCGATATTTTTTAAACAAAGTCAATTACAGTATTTATATGTAGGTACTATTATCTATTCGTGTAACTAAATCTGATGGATTACTGAGCTAGTTGCCTAATATCAATTTTAGATGAAATCTGGCGTGCCTTACCTTGAAATACATATACGATTTACGGCTCGTATCACGTTAACCAAAGTGATATAACGGCACTGCAGATCACTCCTTCCCCTGTTTCTTGGAAGATTGACACTTAAAACAACAAATGAAACGCACTTACGGCTTCTGAGTTGTTTTTAAACTACCACCAAGAATAGATGAGAATCAGATAAACATATTATATAACATTAATTGTTTTAAAAAACAAGAAGCAGAGCTCATATGTCCGTATGATGACGGATTAAGAATACATTGTGTTACCACCCCTATTCATCCCGTGGGTATCGTAAGAGGCGACTAAGGGAAGGAGGGAACATTACAAAGAGAAGGAAAACTTGGAACAAACCCTATACCAACCCGTCTGGCCAGCGTGGTACAATAGGACAAAACCTCCTTGCTAAGGAGAGGCCTATGTCCAGTGGACTGTTAAGGCTATTGATGAAAGCTCATATAAGGACTCATAACATAACGTAGTTCGTGGTCAGTCATGAGTCCAAATCCAGTCGCAACTGCCTTTCGCAATTTTTAGATCAATAATAGTCCCACAGCATAAAATATAATCCTATATACATCTCAGTTTTCTAATAATTCACCATAATATGTTTAAATTAAACCCTTTGAAATTGGACCCATATTAGCCGTGACGAGGGTCCCATCAAGGCACCATTGCGTGTTAGTTTGCTTTACAAATTAAAACAAATTAGCATACTACTAGACGATGACATGCGCTCGCTCGTTATTAAAATATTTTATAATGTTGTGTTAACATTTTAAAACAATCTATTTGTGTGCTGAATGCACACACACAGTCTCCACTCCGCTCCACTACACTGAGTGTTATTGATACAAACCACGGGGCAACACTTTGTGTGATCCATAAATTGTTGTTCTGAGTCTGTGTGTTCACAGGATACATTCCTAATGGCAGTCTTTGAAAAGAGAAAACAGAAAAGAGATTTATATTTATACAGAAAGTGTGGTATAGATTCAAATATAACGTATTTTAATTTATTCATAAGCAGTAAAGTCATGCTGCTGTTGAAAGGGAAAATATTAATAGTATTTCGGACATCTAGCACACAACGCTATCTAGTCCCAAAATAAGCAGTTTGTACCATGGGCATGACTACTCACAAAGATACATATTTAGTTTGTTTTATGGAAATATCGGCAATATACCACTGCGTCATCGAGGCATTCAAACAGATACTAGGCTCTTACAGAAAACCGATCAAGCAATTCTGTCGAGGCTTTTTTCCCAAGTGAAGTTATTGGAGGCTGTGGTACTAAACTACTAGTAGACTATAATCTAATTAGCAACCGTATTTGTCCTTTCTCTTTTAGTGAGAATGGAAAGCCCCAAAAATATGGATTTTCATCACAAACCTTTTGTTACAAATAAATGATCACTGTTTTTCCTACCTGATTTTGCTGTCATTAAAACACTTGAGCCACCATCTTGAATATTTTCGAAGCTGTCGTTTTCTCATTCGTTTGTTTTGCATTTAAATGAACCTTGATAAATAAGATACAGTTACGTAGAGACGGTAGGTAGAGATACTCTACATGAGAGAATAAAGCATCTTATTTTACGAGCGATAGTGTTATCTCGAGTAGCCAACATAAATCTTGATTGAGATTCAAATGTGAATTGGTCGTTTTGTATCTGTTTTATCTTTAAATACAAATACAAAGTTAAATATATGTAAATGTATGAGTTGCACTGTACATTAACCTTTGTGTTTTGTTGGAGTTGTCCACCTATATCTTGTTGCTACAATTTGCATTTAGTCGTTATTATTTTATGATAATTTGCGATTCTATTTTTAAACTTCACATTCAAATTCAAATTATGTACTACTTACTAAGTGATATATAGAAAATATATAAGAACTAAGGACTAAGTGTTTTTCCAAACATTGCAATAGGAATTCTACTAGTATTATAAATGTGAAAATTTGTGATTATGGACGTTTGTTACTATTTCACGACAAAACTACTAGACAGATTTGGATAAAAATTTACATTAATATAGATCGTACATCGAAATAATATATAGGCTACAGAGCCTACGGCCTCTGAGAGTTATATTAGCAGCGTACGCTAAACGCGTAAACCATTTAAGTCACACAAAGATGATATACCGTAAGATTATTTGTATGTTAAAAAAATATATATTTATTTAAAATGATTTGTTAAGAAACTTAATGCAGCAGACCAAATTTCACGCGTAAAAGCTAGTAAATTAATGAATTAAAGGTTAGACATTTTGAATACATATTAATAATTTATTAAAATTAGCATTAGTTTTAGCAATTAGCAGATATCTCACGTTCGTTTATAATATTTATCATGTCGTTTCGTTTTCAAAGTGTTCTTTAAGTGTATAGTTTATTTTATTCTTTAAACGGGAATAGCTCTTTGGAGGTGAGCTTCATTCAGTAGTAGACTGTGAGAAATTAATTTGAAAATAAATAAACATAAATATTTCAGACATTGACACCCAACGCCATCTAGTTTCAAACTAAGCAGAAATTGTACTATGTGTTATTAAACAACTGATATAAATATTTAATAAAATTATACATAGAAAATACCCAAACTCCGAAACAAATATACTGGAAATAAACCCCTATTTCAAATATTTATTCCCACTGTTTCCATATGTGGAACTAACGGGTTACAAAATTTCCATGTAGACGTGGCTACATAAAACTACTGGCAATAAAGCCTAAGCACATAAATAACAAAAATACGTGCAAATATAGAACAAAATCAGATAGTGCAATTAATTCCAAAGCAGTTAGCAATATTTCAAATATACTGTAACACAAAATGTGCAAAAATAAACTAGAGAGGTAAAAAATATATATTTTGTCGGATCATATCTCTTTCGTATTAATAGGAGACATTTTTTCCTAAGGAAAGGAGAAAAATGGACGACAGCCCAACTGCTCTAGATATATTACATCGTACTTTCATTCTGAATGTATTGTGTTTGATGACCAGTTACACAAATCTCCCGCAACCCTCGTAGCCGGTACATTTTAAGTTATATTTAGAAACTTTTGGAGTTCTACGAGAGGTCAAGTAATGGTGGTGTTATATTTTATCGGTTTCTTCATTACGATCCATGAGTTATTATTTTCTAGTAAGAATTTATATTAAATTATATTTTTATCAACTGGAGTTAGAAGAGTTATTTAATTTATCAATATCGATTTTTTTACACAAAACCGAAGCTTTGAGATTTGGCAAGCACTATCTAGAAAGACGACGTATTCATAGCAAATGTCGATATATAACTTACATGAAGGCATTTAATTTGTGGGCATTGTTAGTTCCTTTGTTCTATTCTGTATTAGACCTGTTCAAAATAACTAGATAAATAGAATGGAACTTTATTGAAGATTCTAAAATCGATTTTTTTTTCTATATTAACAGCCTACCAAAGTGACTCTACTCTGCCTGATAGAAAGCATGAATAGAATCCAAGTGTTGTGGTCACTATACTCATTGCAAATGCAGACAATGCAGTATGGTAACCCACATTATGGCGGCCTAGTGAGATACTTTTTCACACCCCGCTTGGGGACCTAAGCAAAATGTCTTACCTATTTGAAGCAGTGGAACAAAATTAAATTAAGAGAAACAAGAAAAAATATCCTATCCATTGTATATTAAGTATTGTAGGATCTTAACATGTGAACAAGTCCACTTAAACGCATCAAAATTTTCGACGTGGAGTGGAGCCAAATTTCACAAACAACAATATACAACCTCTACTTACTACCCATAGGCTGGAGAACTTTCCATTTCAAAAGGTTCAAGTTCAAAATGAATATTGTGAGGTTATTTTAAAGTTATACTTCTTATGGCACGTTAGGTGAAATTTGTGAGAGTAAATTTTTACGGTACGCGCGTATATCCTCAAGGAAACCGGTATCATAAAATTAATTAGACAATATTTTAGTTTTTTTATTATTAATTGTAATGATAATCTCACTAGGCCGCCATAAGGCCGCCACGGCGGAGACGTAAAAGGCGTGACAGTCGTCATGGCAGTGTTAGGCTCACACAGTTATTACGATAACAGTCACCCTTGCATCAATGGGCCTCCGGTCTCGAACTCATCAACGAAACACAACAGCACGGATGCTGTCGCTTTAGGTTGGTCTTCTGTGGGAAGGTAGTAGTGCCCCGGTCGAGCCGGCCCGTTCGTGCTGAAATCAATCCGAGAGCTGAAACTGTCTTGCTGTTCTTTAGTTCCCCAGAAAAAAAGGGGGAAGTGACCAATAAAAATACTCCTGTAACCTCGTTTGAAAAGTCAGAGTCCGTTGGCCAAGGTCTAATCTTTCCAATTTATTGTTCCAAATTTACGTATACGCAATATACGTAAATGATACAAAATTTTAACTAAACCCATTAAAATTAAATAAACAAAACAGCTATCCAGAAAATGAAACACGATCTGTGTGATTACCACATTAAACAGAACGGTTTTCATTTAAATTGAAAAAGGATACAATACATTACAACAATTTGTTACTGGAAATCGATCGGAGAATAACACCCGCGAGTGTTCGAGGGAGGGTCCCACAGGAATCTTAAATAAGTTGTGTGAAATATATATATGGGCGCTTTGTAGTGATGCGAGGCGAAAACCGCGGGAGTTTATTTGGGATTTCAATATTGCATGCCTACAAAAAATGATAAACTTTGAATGCTATAACGGTTTAATAAAAATTGCTATTATAGACATATCACAGGAAATATATATGACTTTGTATACTATAACAGTTAATAAAAGTTAGTATAATAGACATATCACAGGAATTACAGGAAAGCTAATGTCACTGAAACTTCGAAGTTTTTTTCAAATTTACATACATACATGTAAAATCAGGCCTGTTTCCCTGGAGGGGTAGGGAAAGGCATATTTGACGTCTATTTTTCGCCAATGTTTTGATTACCTGTATTATACCAGTGTTATACAACACAAATGAGAGTAAAATAATTTTCTTTTCTTCATAATTGCTAAAATACCGGTAATTTCTCATTCTTATTCCCACTTTGTCGAACCAATCCTTGTAAAATGTATCGTGTTGGTGTAAACAAGTTTCCTGAAAGTGGTCGCTAATTTCTTTAAGGTATATACAGTTCCATGTTTAAGATTTTCTGTACGTGGACTTGTTCTTAGTGGAGGTTATTCGAGCATAAGTGTTTGTGTAAGAAAAAAAATATGGTAAAGAAAATCTAAAACAGGATTATTTGATTGTAGTGGATTTTAGTGTTATTAATTGATATTTGATTGATTGATATCACGAATATTTCGAACTGATTTCTTAAAAGAATTATAATAAATTATATGTCCTGATCGTCTAATCAACACTTAAAATTGATAAATAATTAATTCAATTATTAAATGTAACTCAGTTTAAAAATGTTTATTTTATTTTTAAACTAATGTACATTACTTACAATTTTGATCCTCTTTTGGAATGTGTTAACTGCTGTTGACTATGAAACATCTGATGCCAAGTTCTTTTAATAATAAAAGAAAATATAGGTTACAAACTTTCTCGTTAACACATCAGAAGCATCAAATAACTTACACGATTCAAAACTCAGCACTTAACACTCAAAATATACCAGTCAGCAGTTTTCAACAAAACAAACAAATTGTACATGAGAAATTTTCAAATTGATACAAGAAAAGGCTTGCTGGCTGCCTGCCAGTCCCCGTTTCGCTTGGAGAGGCTTTTGTGGCCGCAACGTGCTTGCTGCTCAAGAACTGAAAGGCGGGTAAGAAGGCTTTAATAGTTGTGCCTTTATGCCGCTGACCACGCTAATATACTATAATACGAAATATAAGGGGAAAATTGGTAGGGTATTGTATGGCTAATTGTTAAAGAAACCTTTATAAAAATGAATAAGAGATGAAAAAGAAGTCACAAATGAAAATAAAAATAATATTTATAAGCCTCTCACTTCAATATCTAAATAGAGATGCTTATAAACAAAGATATATTACAACTACATATGTAGTACAGAAGAAATCTCTTATTAAGGAGATATAATATTCAGAATTGAAGAGAAGGTACTTAAAAGAAATGTGAATAAGAACAAGGCAGAGAAAACGGAAATGTTTTTAATAATGTCAAGAAAATCTCAGCTTATTTTAGGCAGATAAAAGTTGACTCTAAAATCTGAGATATTAAATATTACGCAGTGATTGCAAAAGGTGAAGGGTTAGTACCATCGGATTATATTTTTAAGGGTTATGATATGTTTACACGTGCAATGGCTCTTTTTAATATTGAATTACGATTTAGTATTCGAAAAAGTCTAATGTTAGGTATTTTTTGTAGCTATCTTAACTTTATTGACTTGGTAAAAAGCAATAATAGAATTGATTTGAACCGGGTGCCCGTAATGTTATGCTATTATGGCTTTTCCAAGAAAGAACAGTATTTATAATGTAAACTATTAAGATAGAAATACAAATAGGCGTGCTTTGTCTTCATTCATGCGAAGTTTAACAGTTGCTTCGCGATATAAAGAAGAAGATTGCTCAACAGAAGGTGGAGTTATATAGTAATAAAAATAACTCAAAGTGCTAAGCTATCATTTCTTTCTCGACAAAAGCCTACGCATGTGATATGCATACGTTGCCATCAATCTTGATAGCTGGCACTCGGCCAACCTTGTTCATATGATAATGATTCTTGTATATAAGGATTGGAACTGGTGTGTTTTTAACTTTCATACAGTAGGCGTTGATATTAGCATATGTTAATATTTCACTAACTATTCATAGCGTTGATTTTCACGGGTTGTTTGGCAGAACAGCTGACTAATTACAATGAAAATCATTGGACCGAGATGTACCTTTGGGCTGTTTTGTAAATATAAACATATAAATTTTAAAATAACTTTATAGAAATTTGTTAAAGTTTCATAGCAACCTGAGAGGCGTGTTGGTGTAATGTTGAGCGATATTGACTGTGGTTTCCACCCGGCAGAAATGTTGTGTGATCAGCGAGATCATTACTTTGACGTTTGGGTGTAATTTACCTATAATATGTCTGTATTTAAAAGTATTATATATTCAGAAATGTATGTACATACCTAGTTGATGCCATAAACTGGGTATCTGTTGGTCACCTTACTGCATTGTCTGCATTCGTAATGAGTTTTTTGACCACCACTCTTGGATTCTATGCATGTTTTATATTAGGCAGAGTAGGGTAACTTTGGCAGGTTCTTAAAATAAATAAAAAACCTATGTGTTATAACAGTGGCATTAAAATTAAAATTACTTGATGTAGGCGTTAAGTTCGCCTCTGTCTACTGTTTCGGAGACAATGTACTTGCGTATATAATTAACCAATGTTATTTTATTGAGTGAATTTACTATCTTTGGGTTCTTAACGTCAAAGTTCTCTTACAAAAACTATCACTGTCTAGTTTTATACGAGTTTCAAAAGACAAAATATTTAAATTTGTCTCCTAAATCTTTGCAGAAAAGATTAAAGAGAGTAATATATTAGAGCTGCAACAGAAATCTCGATTAAATAAACATTTGAAGTAAAACTAAAAGCAATTTAGTTAACTCTTAAATTATTTACAAAACAGTGCCCTCGTCAAAGAGAGCAAACAGTGATAAGATCGGTGGCACTGGGCAACGGAGTTAGTGAAAATTTTCAATCTACCGGCTTGGCAGAGGGCCATACAAACGGGTGACTACGTGAAATGTTAGAAGCGTATAATCTGCTTTTTGAGCTTTTGTTTCAATCTTGTTTTTAGCGGAATTGCAGCTTTAGATGGATGAGTTATTCATGTGGACTGTTCGCTGTTTCCACAACGATTTACTCTTGTTAATAATTATGCGTATGCATTTGAAAAGACAAGTTTCGTTTGTGAATTTAACATTGTTTAATTCGTTTGAAATCTATTCTAACTGACACAGACGAAAAAATATTGATTGTATTGTGTGTATGAACAATCATGAAGCCGGAGAAAAAACTGTCGTTGCAATTGGATCTAAACAAAAAAAACAAAAAAAAATCTACCTTTTGGTTGAGTTTATTTGAGGTCGGTTCAAAACTTTTTATTGTGTACAGAGTAAACGAACTGGCGGTTCATTGAATGGTAAGTGGTTACCACCACCCGTGGACATTAGCTAGTTAAGTTACAGTTACATAAGTATTTTGCCGTCTTTCCTCCACCCTAGATTTTGGGCGGGTTCAAAGACTTATAAAGCAAAAAAAAAAATTGAACTTGGAAAATATCGAAAAAGAAGAACCTATGTTTCATTTAGTATTAAAAGAAATGTCAAGTCTGTGGCATTAAAGGTAACAACGATGGTTAAAAGTGAGGACGCCAAAGGAATAGAATTTAAAGACGGAAATTCTGCACTAAAGAAAGCGATTCTAAAAGTAACCCTTAGAGTGGAAAATTGTGTTACTCATTTCTTAAGAAATTATTACTTATAATAGAAACAAAGTAACAATATGTACAAAGTAAAACGAATAGTAAATAGTAAAAATATACAAACATGCAAAACTGTTCAAAAATAATAGCAATATTTGCAAACTTTGTTTTCGATATTTGAAATCGATACAATACTGCCACATACTATGAAACAACAGCATACTTCAGTGCCATCTAACGAAGACACAGTGAAGTACGAAATAATTATAAATCCTATATCGCGATATGTAAAATTCTAATGGCGAATAGTATCAACTATTTGACTTTTATATCTTTCATAGGTCTGGAAAAGTGATTCTACTCTGCCAAATGGCAAATATGAATAGAATCCAACAGTTCTGGTCACCACACTTATAGTGCATGCAGTTATTGCAGTATGGTGACCTACACTATGGCAGTCTAGTTAGGTATGACAGTTATTGTGGCAGTGTAAAGCTCATATACGAATGTCGATACGATAAGAACATCATAACGAAATATGACAGCACGGCTGCTGGGCTTTAGGCTCGTCTTCTGTAAAAGGGTAGTACTGTGCGGCCCGTTCATGCTTAAATCAGCGTGGTTCTACTACCTTATAATGTTTTGCCCTATGATATGTTGTTGTAACCCAGGCAGGTGATGTCAGACATGATTACCTCACTTGATCGTAGTGTTGTCACATTCTGTTGGGAGACTGAAGTGATTATCCGTTTTTCTATTTAGAAACACTTACTATATGTATGTAAATTAGTTTTGAAGGATTCGGGAACGACAATGTTAACCCTGATGAAAGACATCCTTCTCTGAATGTAAATATAATAATTCAGTTAACAGTAATACAGTAAATAATATACGAACAAACTGTATTGGATTTTATATATATTGTCTGTCGCAGTTCAAAACAATACTTAATGAATTTAGTTTGTATACTTATGTATCCAAAATATCGATATTTTGGGTTGGAAAAGGGTCCAGCGTCGGTCATTATCATGTTATTATCAAGTCTTTTTATGGTCCAGTACCAGACATAGGCCTCTCTTTAGAAAGGAAGTTTTGGCCTACTATACCACGTTGGCCAGATCAGTTGCTATAGTGTTTATATCAACTTTTCCTTCTCATTGCAGTGATGTTTTCCTGCCACTCATGGGATAAGTAGAGATGCTGACACTTTTACACAGATTTAATCCATCACCACACCACGTCTCTATACAAATGTATCAATAGAAGTAATATGCAAGTATGGAGGATAAATTTGAAACATAAATCGTAACGTACGTATGTCATTGTTATCATGATTGTGAAGTTAAACCAAATGCTACAATGATCCCTCGCGAAACTATAACACTATTGCGCTTTGATCTGAGAAAGATGATTCTGGATACCATTTCACCATATGTTAGTCTTTGTAAAGTGTTTAATAGTTGTAGTGACTTGATTAACTTGAATTTTGATTCATTAAACTTTGATTCTTAGTTGCTGAAAAATTTCTCAGGTTAATAGCAACGCTAGTATGAATGTAGGCTTTGATTTGTGAATCAGTGCCCACTCTGTTTTTTAATAGTAATTATGTGTTGTTTAATTATTACTAAGTGGCATGTCATTTTAAAATTTGTGTTTATTTATGTATTTTTAAGTGAAGATTAAAATTATTTCATTATTGTTGTAATATATGTACATTAACCTGTGGTGTAACTCCTTTTATGTATACGGAGTTTACGTTTGAGTATTTATTATAGTATATCAATTCTCCTTTTTGTATAATTTTCTTACTTTGTATAATACTATCACCATCTACTTCTGATCATAGGTCAGCCACATTCTTAAACCCTTGGTCCATCACTTCGTGGGGCGGGCGCCCCACGAAGTGATGTGTACGTTTGTGTAATCACGATCTCCACTCTAGTATGTTTCGACTCCAGCAACCATCAGTTTGTCTGGGGACATGACCGACCCACTACTGATTCAGCGTTCTGATGTATAATACTGTGTAAACAATAGTTGGTAAACCAATAACTAAATAAATAAAATCCTAAATGCACCACCGACAACTTTGAAAACATAATTGCATGAATAATTAAATTATTGAATATAAATAAATGCAGCTGCAAATACTCAGATCTCTTTATGGAAAATATTTTTTTTTTTATCTAGAAACCTACCAAAGTGACTCTATTCTGCCTGATGAAAAGCATGAATAGAATCCAAGAACGGTGGTCGCCATACTCACTGCGAACGAAGATAGTGTAGTATGGCGTCCCACGCTATGGCGGCCTAGTGAGATGCTTTTTCACGCCCCACTTAAAGGACCCGAGATCGTAGTGGGAGGGAAACACGTGCGCTGGTAATAAGTTCCAGGCTTTAACTGAGTTGCACAGGAAGGAAGAACCAAACCATTTAGTTCTGAAGCGTATGTCTACCATTCTGAAACGGTGACTTCCTAAGCGAGCACGAGTTGTAGTACCTGTAGAAGAACGGAGAGGATGGGATCAGTTGGAAGAGTTCGTTAGAACACTCTCCACGATAATAGCAATAAAACTGCCATGGAGGCGACATCTCTTCGCAACTGCAGAGACTCAAGGAATTCAGTGACTTTGGGATAGTTGACAATTCAAATTACACCCATCCATAGACTCATACAACTAAAGAATCACACATTGTCATAAAATTAGGTTCTGGTTCCATCAATAGCAAAAACAAGGAGGTAGTTGCTTAACAGCTGTTTCTATGTTAGGCCGTACACCAGTCAACCCTACCAATTTACAGAAATATTATTCTTCTATTTCACCTCATCATCTTTCTCATCCTCTTTTTAAAAGACGACACCCGCGTTGAAATATGTCTTGTGTCGCAGGGGACTTGACAAACATACAAAAAATGGACACAAAGAACACCAAAACTCAGAACAACAACCTGAATCACAAAAAAAGTTATTCCATATAGGGTTTGAAGCTATAACACTCAGGACAGTATAAAGCAGCGTGACGACTGCCTAAATCACTACGTCATCCGTGCAGTTCAATATCCTAAATGGTTAACCTTATCTTTAAAATCCGGTTGCTGCCCGAATAAATATACAAACATATATTACAAAATAAATAAAAGCTTATAAACAACGTACACGCTGAGAAATCTACACACTCACCCCAGCAATATCTAAAATAATTCGAAGCCACGTATTTGGTTCTTATCAAAACATGCCGAGTCAATCTCCGGTTACATGGCCCATTAGAAAAAGGGATTTAGAAATACGATGTTTTTAACTTCCAACATCTGATAGCGGTCGTAGATCGAGTGGCAAAGCCATAAAAATCCACGCGAAATAAGGTGGTATTTATACTGTTGTTTAATATCAAGCCGGTCTCAGTGACATCTGAAATCAGAGGACAAACATATGGATATGGTCGTAGATTTAATTGTCACTCAAAAAATTACGACAAGCGCTATCTTTTACTTTATATCTGTGTAAAATTTATAATATGTATAGTTTTACAAATATCTTTATAAGCAGTTCGGTCTTGTTTAATTTGGGATCAGACACCCATGTGTAAGATATGTAAGGTTATTATTATTACACTTTACGATCACAGAATTTATTTATTTTTTTATGATTAGATCAGAATACATTTAGTGATTATTTTATGACTCGAAAATATTTTATCGAGGTGTGTATTTCGCAGATTTTTTTTTATTTACCTATATGTCGATCTTCCAAAAAGTGTTTCAAAAAACGGTAGTTTTAAAATCGATTAACTTGTGAAATATGTATTTTTAAACGGAAACACAAACACTTTAAAGAATATACACTTAATCATACTATCAATACAGTTGATTTTTGTATATCGAAGTATTATGAGAAACCCTTCAACCCTTTTTTGTGTGGCACAAAACTCGGCAAGGATGTCCATTAGGTAATCATGGGAGCGTAATGGGAAATTGATTCGGTGCGTTATAAGCCTTCGCATATTTTAATAATTTATGAAACAAGACAGAATTTTATTTATTTAGAAGTGATTTGATTTTAATCTCTTAAGTATGGAAAGCGTAACACTAATTTAAATAAATTAGCAAAACACTTTTACGACCCCCTGAAGGCTCTGATGGGATGATATAACGATATAGAATGAACTTTACACAAATTGATTCCATGGTGACACAAGCTGGTAATGTTTTCAGGAAAATAATCAAGCATAAGAACGGCTGTTAGCTTTTATTGCTTTCGTTTAAAAGAAAGGTTAGGCAGGCGGGTTGTCATAAAAATAACCCTTCCAGCCTTTTAGTAGTGTTTCAAAATGCGTCAACTTTAAATAACAGTGGAGAAATGGTAGAAAGATGTTGAATATTGGTGAAAACCACACAATACAAGCAATCGGTCGTCCTTCTCACGATCAGATAGCTGTCGCTAGGTAGACTATTTAGTAATAACTAACAGTTAGTCCAGAACGACAGCAAATTAAAGTTAGAGCAGCAGTTTAAAAAGTTAAATTTGCTTTAGTCTGTTCACAAAATTAAATTTTCTAACAGAGCGCTTATGTCAAGCACTAATTGTTTTACAAAACTGTCCCGTTTGTGGAAAAAATGAAGCTTTTTTCCGTCTAGAGCGTCCGAGACTGGCCGCTGTCCTCAACATTTTTCAATTATACACCGAAAAAGGTCACAAAAATATATCCTTTATAATGACTAAAGTCCCTGCACTAATGAGAGCAGTTCATATTGTAGGCTAATGTGCCACGGTGAGTCTGAGAGACATTTTTTTAAATTATCCTAAACAGAAATTCATATAATTTGTAATGCTTGTACTTTCAACTGTGATTTCGTAGCTGGTAACGTCGATTTTGGAAATAATATCTACAGTGCTATCTCGTGAGGTTTTTCTCTTCCAGTCCTCCTTAGTAGTATATTAATTACTTACTAATATCATAGTTATTTGATCTGCTTTATGAAATTATGGGACTAAAATCTTGATGCACATAAAGAAAACCCCCGAAAACCACCACCAGTAAAATTTACAGAGCCTCTTTCAATTTTTATGTCCGCATTAGACTGAGCATACCTCCAGCAATTTTATTACCAATGAGATCATCTTGAGTCGTAAATTGATAAATGATTGAGATTAAAATACAATTTTGCCAATGATCAGAAACAGAAATGGAATAACTATTATTGTCATTTGAGAACACTTCTCTTCCTTTCACCTTTAATTATACTTGAGAAACATTAAAAGAACGTGATGTCCGCGCTATTGAGGATGGATAGTGGGTTTGTTCAAACTTTGAGTTACTTCATTCACCAATAATAGCAATATTATGGTCAAGGGAAACAAGAAAAAGGAACAAGTTTTAATACCTATACTGAAGTATTATATTTGAAGTTTCACTTCGTTCTCACTTTAATCAAAACTTATAAAAGATTACATTTAATACTGAATTGACATGTACTGACGAAAGATAAAAGTCCTCGACAGAGAGCGTGTAATATTAAAATTATCAGTCACTAGAAAATTAGACATGAAATTATACATTATAACACTTTTAAGGTTTGAAGAATCTCAGTCCTCATGCTATAATTGGTGGCTATGTTACTAACTAAACATTCTTCAATAAGCGATCTAGCAGCAGATTTAAAACGCATCAAGGTAACAATTATATTTTTTTTATTTTCTCAGTAATATCTATTTCATATTGTATATCTAAAGACTAGGCTGAACACCTATATCACAGGCAATAATGCTCTTGTAATATAGTATCAGATATAACACAATAAAATTCGTGAAACATAATCAAACAAACCCAATTGACATTTACTTGTAACTGTAAGAATTGCATCTCGTGGTATTCCTGACGGTTGTTTTTACACCTTGTTTATTTTATGAAATATTACTTTTCTTTGGAACAAAAATTAACCTATCAGTTATTACAGACTTTAATTAAACTCTCTGTCAAATTTTATACAACACATATGACAGTTAGTCCGTGTGGTGACAGAATAAGAACACGGAATATCATCACTCCTGATCATCCTACGGGTGTCGTGAAAGGCGACTAAGGCAACAAACTATGAAGGCTACAAAAGCGCCTGACCAGCGTGGTATAGTAAGCCAAAACCTCCTTACTAAGGAGAGACCTATGACCAGCAGTTGTCTGTTAATGAAGATGATGATGATTTGACAGTTAATAAATATCCATATCTACATACAAACGTTTGCCTTCATTATATTAGTAAGATTTCATCCTACGCGAGGTTTTCTCTTTGTGTATTTAGTGTATTTCATCCTTTTCCTTTCTAAAAAGACAACTCCCACATTAAGAATAAATCCTGCTTTGCCGAGGACTTTACAAATATACATAAAACGGACATAATGAACACTTAGAACAACTATTTTTGGATCACACAAATATTTTTCTCGTGTGGGGATCGGACCCGCAACACTTTGGTGCAGTAGAAAGTGGCGAGTTGACCACTTTAATCATTACGTCAATCGTGCACTGTATTTATGAAAAAGTGTGAGAGGGTGTGAAGATAAATCCACTCCTATTTTTATCTCTTTATTAATTTTGTCTGGAAAACTTTTATCATTGTACAAATACAAACATATATATCTCTTAACTAAACCAAAAAGAAACAAATAACATTTTCAAATGTCATTCGTGATCCTACAGGATCCGATTTGATCCGCACTAAGCTCCGTGATCCCTCAATCATGCAGGATTATACGTACGGCTTTACCCACCGAACAATGCAACTCAATTGCTTTGAGCAAAACTATCAATGACATATTGATTTTTGTTATTGTTCAAGATGTTTATAGATCGACTGACTGTACGATTGACCTAGTGGTTTAAGCGGTCACTACGCCGCTCCCTACTGCACTGAGTGTTGTGGGTTCAAATACCACAAAGGATACACTTTGTGTGATCCATAAATTGTTGTTCTGAGTCTGGGAGTTTTTTGTGTCCGTTTCTAGTGTTTGTAAAGTCCCCCGCAATACAGGATTTGTTCCTAGTGCGAGCGTTATCTTTTAAAAAAAGAAATAAATGAAAGAAAAAGAGGGAAAAAAAAGAAAGAAAGGGAGAAAGCATATGTATAGCCCGTGTGGTATTCAGTGGTTACCGTAAATCAGAGACTAAAATATTCAAATGGATGTGATGGTTTAGTTATATAAACCAGGACAACAGATAGTGTAGTTTGAGTTTGGATGAAAAATGTTCTTAAGTGCAGTTATTGTTTAATATTTTTTAATACAGTTATGTTGATAATATATTATCAATTCGAGATGTTCCTCTTCCCAAGTACAAAAAGTGTTTAACGTCATGGTAGCAAATACCTTGAATAGTAGCAACAAAACATTAACAACAGTTATTTAAGACATAACACAAATAGATTAACAGATATTATTCATAGATGTATGCATAAATCACGCCAGTTTTCCCGGAAGGACAGGTAGAGTCATATTAAGTGCCCACTTTTCGCTAGTGTTTTGTTCCTACTCAATAGGTTGCTGCTTATCGAGATATTTTATTTGCTAGAGCCTTATCCATTGGTCAGCAGCTGCATCACATGCAGGTGAGGTCGGCTTGGGGCTCTAAATTGTTGGTGGCAGCCCTATATATCTGATATTATTCATTCAGCTCAGTAAGAATAACAAACATTTAAAGTGTGTCTGTGCAAAACTTGAAACAGACATCTTGTTTTATAATTTAGTCCGTGTACCGTTTTAGTAAATTCGCAACTAAAGCAATAAAATTGAAATTAAAATGAAAGTACATGCACACAACAAGATTAAGAGTTCCAAGTCTTGAATCTATTATACAGCAGAAACCATTTTAAGATAAAAACCTTACGACAGATCTCGTCAACTCTCTTGTAGAAGGAATTAAATACACAGCTTGTGAGAGAGTTAGCCAAATGCTGTAAAAGAAACTCTTTGATAAAGTTACATCACTGAAAAGCCACTGAAACTGCATTCAATAAAATTATTAATGAAAGTATATATAAAAGTTTGTAGGTTATATTCTTTTGTGGGTTTATCACGAATATAAACTGAACCAATGCAGCCTTTTGAAAATTTAACAAAGATGTAAAGATTATAGAAAATACACTTAGTAGATACCTACAGAAAAATAACTAGGTAAATAATAAAAAGTTCAAATTAAAATAACAAGTACAAAACAAAAAAGTAATTTATGTAGAGTAAATTGTAAGACCGTACAGATAGCGTAATAGTTTAAGTGGACGCCATGCCGCTCTCTGCTGCGCTGAATGTTGTGAGTTCAAACTTCACATGTGCAAACACTTTGTGTGATCTACAAATTGCTGTTCTGAGTCTGGATGTTTTTTGTGTCCATTTATAAAGTCACTTACGACACAAGATATATTCCCAGTGTGAGCGACTTTATTAGAACAAAATAAAAATTGAATCATCCCTTACGTAGACTCTAACGTAATAACTAAACTATCTTCTTTGACGCCACTATTTTGTTATCATAGATGTAATAAGATTAGGTTAGTATCAGTACGATTTAAATATTAAAATATTTGAACTGATACACATAACTAACAATAACAAACGCCAATATAGGTTTAAAAGTTGCTTTCTGCTATCGATGATTAATGTATGATGATGAAGAAATGCTAAATACTGTAAGCTGAATTAGATAGACGCGTGAGCGACTTCATGATCATCATTTTATTGGTAACGACTAGACTTGAAATAAAAGTAAGTACCTAATCATTAGATCATCTCGGTCAAAAGACTTCCGCTACTGAACGTTAGACTCATCCACATCTCGCCATAACTACCAATAGTTTACTAAATTAAACTTAACTGTATGGTGACTGCCACATATCGCACAAAAAAATTACATACCACAGAGCCATCTACCGAAAACACATCGAACTACGGAGTAATGAACTGTGGAGCAAGGAACTGTATCGTGATATAGAAATTCTCACCGGAATTAGCATATGTATGACATTCTAATATTAATTATTGGGTCGCGGCTCACCAGGCTACATGACACCCGTTTCCCAACCTCTCACGTATGTCAACCGTATTCAAAATACTTTTACTAATAACTTTTATTTGATGTTTAGATCTATTATGGAAATGAGTTTGAATGTACAATACCTTTGTTGTTGTATTTTTATAGATGAATAAAATCGAATTACACTCGATCAGAAGTATCGATATAACAAAGAAAATCATTTCAGTAGAAACTGATCGAAAATAGTTTTTTCTTTGTTAAGTTTTGCAGTTATCTTAAATATATACTAGTAGATGAGTGGAATAGAATTTTATGATATACTTTGAATATATTAAAGAGTTTCCTAAAAGTATATAAGCATTATGTAGATTTAAAGTTTAGATCTAAAATTTTACTGAATCTGATTGGCTCTTCGAAAAGGGTTTCATTCGTAAAAGCAATGTACTTTCCCTTGGTTGCTATTCTTAACTTATCTATCGTTTTATAAAAGCAATCATCTGTTCGATTTTCATTTTGTATATTTATAAACATTTTTCTTTGTCTTGGTATCTGTATGAATGGCTGGATCATTCCGCATGTCCTGTTGATACTAGATAGTCCATTTATTGATTAACGCCAAGGAACCAAATACTAATGAAAAATTTTGTATAAACTGGACAAATTTCTTTCTTTTAAGAAACGCAGACAAAGTTGCGGGGATCTAATAATACTCAATAAAACTTAAATAATTATAATATGCATCTGTTTATACCCGAGAGGAAAAAGACACATTGAAGTTCTGTAAATATGTAGTTCTCAGACTTCGTAGGGCTCCAACAATTCATAGCGTTTGCTACAGACGTTAATTATATATCTGTCTATATATCCATCCATACAAGGGGGTACACTTGCACACCCCCCTGACAGAAAATAAAATACAAATTTTTTACTTATTTTATAAAAAAATCGATTTCATAGGTAAAGACCAGAAGCGATAATTCTATATTTTTTATCTTGATTAATAGTATGTGTGGATGTAGATGCATACCCCTGAAAATAGTTCTGGCAACACCATCTGGTGATAATACTGAGCATAATTATATCCTCTTTTACTAAGATAATGCCCTCACAGCATAAGTTTGATTAAGATACGCGGCTTCACTTCATGCGGGTTGATAAACTTCAAGAGGCTAGTTTCAACCAACTCTAAAGTTTGTAAGGACAAATTTGACAATGATTTTTCTCAGAAATAAACTATTACTTACTATAACAGCTAAGAAATTAGGATTTGTTTTGGAATACTTAAGCTGCTCTGTGTATAATACAATATTAGAATTATTTCGCTTTTACTGTTATCATCCTTAAGTATAACTAATATCACTGATATACCATAACAGTCTGAAATGGTAAAATACACATGTAAGTTTGCAAACCAGACATCTGGCAAACCAGAGAAACTGTAAATTTTAATATGTAGAACCTGAGGTAAAGAAAAAACTTACATAGATTTTTTTTTGTCAAAAAGTATAAAATTTACATTCATTTATATAAAAGAAAAAAACATATATTATGCTACGAAACGATTTTGTCAAAACGTAATTATCTCAAACAATATCTTTACTGTGTACTAAACTTCAACAAACATGTACATTAATAGATGCTAAATCGAATATTTTGTATCAATATCTGCATCGAGTAACAGAAAGGCCCCACACTAAATTTAAACTGTTCACTAGATTTCTAAGAGAAATTTAAATGCATTGAATTTCTACCTAGTCGTATATTCGTGATTTCGTCGTCAATAGTCGGTGTGGTCCTGTTAGACCGCCATCCACAGTTTTATGGCGCAGTCGTAGATTTAGTGTTGTGCTCTACAACTTGAATCAAAGAAAGTTTTTAAATTTCTTGGCTGGAAATGAATTCATTTTATTTGTTATTTTAGTACCATATTACAGTATACTATTGAAGGCTGTTGATGATGATGATGATGTTGATGATTACAGTCAAAGATTATAGTCAAAGAAACAATATTCTTAAAATAAAAATAAAACATACATACATTGTAGGTACCAATTGTACGTAGTTTCCACAGTAAGTTTGAGTATGAGTAATGATCCAAATTTTTATAACTTGAGATAGTAGTAATAGTGCACTATGGTAACAATATTTACTAAAATAATGAATTTTGTTATTTGATTTGATGACATCTTCCAAAAAGATACAAAAAAATAAACTAAATACGAGTTAAAATGAGATTCTTGAATGTTGTTAAATAGTAACTGGGCAACCATGTAAAGAGATAATATGTAAAAGTTTTATATTTCTAAAACTCACCCGTAGCTTCTAGCAGCAGCGTAGCACATCGTAGTACCGTAGCATGTACTTAGCGTCTTCCGTAGATAGTCCAGTTATTTCGTTTTAGAATCCAAACGCTTTGCCCAACAGCTTGGCAACGGTAAAGCGTAGGAATTCTAAAACGAAAAGATAGGATTTTGTCGCCGCGTCTTTTCTTTCTTGAAGTATCTTATGGTTGTGTGTTTATTTGACAGCCATTGTCATCTAAATAAGAGTGTTGTAAAGGAGTTAAAAAGAGATTTTTATAAATTGTATATGTGTGGGTGCGATTTGTGTATTTACATTATTTTTTATTATTTTAATTAACTCGAATGATGAATACGAAGAAAGAAAAGTGAAACATGAACAGAAAGCATGATCTAACCATTTACATTAAAAATATAAAAAGTTAGAAATACAACAAGGAAACCATAAACAAAAATAAGCATAATTTAAGTGCTATTTGGACGATATCTTTGGTAAATAAACCATTACACAATGGTACCATTTGCTGTCACCTTTTTACGTACACAGATAATATTCAGTGGCACAGATAAAAAAGGGAACGTTTACGGAGCTCGCCAATTACAAACCACTGCGTTTAAATTAAATAATAATTTTATACAAAAAGGTATTTATTATGAAGATCTGATAAGATCGGGTCGGCTTGAGTAACGAGCTTTGGAATTGTTAATTCTGCGCAGGTGGTAATGTTCGTTCACATTTTTTTTATAACAAGCTGTGTTTTAAAAAATCCCTAGTGTAAAATACTGCTGATATAAGGTTTTTGTAGAGTGCAAAATAAAATATGACTAGTTATGTTATATACTTCAACTTTTAGCTTCCTATCTGTGATTATGAGTGTTGTCATAGTAGTAGAAGTAACATCCAGGGCTTGACGTACTTTGCGTTTAAAAAGACTGTAGAAAAACACTTACTAAATATGATGAAACTGATTTTTTTTAGTAAATAAAAACAAACACATACACACAACAACATACATACACACATATACCCACATATACACACACATGTATCTCACGTACTAATAAAAACAAACAACATACCAACAAGGGTTCGGCACTGTAACTTCTTATTACAGGTAACTTAGTAGCCTATCTATGAGTACAGTTCGCAATCCAAGATTAAGTTATCATTTTTAAAATTATTATCGATTATAATGAATACATGTATTACCATATCTTTTGTTTAATAAAATATTATTATTATACTATTACGTTTGTTAAAACTATATTAAAATATTATTTGGAGAAATCGTAAGTTTTCTACAATCTAAGTTATTATAAAACAATCTGAAATAACACTAAGATATGATTACTTACCAAATTAACTTCATTAATAGTTATAGAAAATATCTGTAAATAGCATTGTTTTTTTAGATGTGTGTGGTTCTAATTTTTCTCATGTCTTGTAGTTCATTTCGAGTGGACCAATTTACCTAATGGTAAACGATCACCACAGCCTAAATCATAAACTAAAAAAAGTACTTGATAAATAGACACTAAATACAAATATTTTGTATTGCTGATGATATGTGCACGAAATTTCACGTTAGCAAGTGAAACAAACAAACTCACTTTAGCATTATAATATTAAACTTAAGACGTTTTAGTCTCAAAAAGATGCGGGCGTTGTTGCTTGGACTCTACATGTAGTCTTTACATCGCCGTGTAGAGTTGCCACTCAAAGGTCCCTTTGTACGCCGTCTACATACCACGAGAGTCTTAATAAAAGGTGGCCCAAATTGTATGCGGTGGAATATAGTTAAATACTCTACAGTATGTTTAGGGATAATAGAGTATGTCGAGTAAGATTTCTTAAGTTATAAAATTATAGAGATTTAATTGAATAATTCAAATTCGTGACTTTATTGTACTATTGTTGTCACTCGTAGCACATACAATACGTTGCCACTGGAATATTACAGTTCGAAAGCATGTCAGCCAGTTTTTGTCACAATATTGTCAAATTGACAGAGGGACAAGCTTAGCATAAAATGCTAATATACTTTTTCATACTATTAGTTAAATTTAGTAACCTATCCAAAAAAAATTGTTAGCCATCAACAGCTGGATCTTAGATCGTCAGAGAACCCTGTTTGACCGAAGTGACAGTCACTCGGCCTCACGGAAAACCACTGGTAAGCCATGCTTACTGAAACCTAAAGTAGAATCTAATTAAGTGTTGTAGATTTTTTTTCCATTAAAAGACTTATTACAGGAAATACCGTAAGATTTTTTTATTCTTGGCCCACAAAAGTGACTACTCTGTCTGATTGAAAGCATGAATCAAAGAGTGGTGGTAGCCATACTCATCACGAATGCAGACAATTCAGTATTGCGATTTACACTATAGTATATTTTATTTAATAAAAGTTAAAACGATGTTAAGGCGCATGCATAAGCCATAATCCAACAAGTACCACCATTTATGTTATACCACCATGTATTCGTGACCACGAGTGGTGTAATCGGTGTGTTACACCACTCGTGGTCACGAATAGACTTAAAAACGGACATTGTTAGTGTATTATTATAGATAATTACTTTTATTTCAGCGAGTTTTTTGATTTCACTATACAAGGAGTCTAACTAGTATGTCACATTACTCTAATATTCCAGCTATAATAGTTTACAAACAATTTAAGATCAGTACTGCACGACCTTTTTTAATGGGTTTTTCCTAAACAGTCACATAAACGATGAAGTAAAACGATTTTCTCCAGATAGATACTGAACAAACGATTTTCTTTCAGTTTCTTTACATGAGATCCATACAGCATATATAATCCTACACTACCCTAATCTTAAAACCCAAGCACACGCCATCATTTGCAAACAATCTACCCGAAAAACCGTTTTTTCCATCCCTATTTCAAAAATTCTTATTCCAAATTCAAATTATTACCGAACAGATACCGAATTCCGGCCGAACCAATATCACGTTATGAATAAAGGTAAGTGGTGGAATTTAAAGACAGAGGCGATCCGCTCGGTCGGACTCGGCTCATTCGGACACGCTCGGCTACACTCGGGATTTAATCTCGCTCAAATTGCCTCTGCTGGACCGCTCCGGGCTTGAAAAAGTTCAAGATAAGCTTGCAGACGTTTCAAGACGTGAATTTTTATCCTCAATTTTTCTGGATCGTTTTTCTTATTAACATGTTCTATGTTGATTATTAATGATTTCATCTGCTGTTAAAAATAGAATCGTTTTAAAAGTTTTCGAATCATGTTTCGAAAAATTTCTCAAATTAATAAAAACATAAAACTATTCCATACTATTTAGGAATTATTGTTCGATAGAAAATTTATAGTAACTCATATCTATAGATTTACGAGTATTAGACACCAAGTTTTAAGTTTGTCTAGACGTTTAGACAGAATTATTAGAGGTGGAAGTATGAGAAAAAAAAGAGGTTCTTTTTTACATTTTTTTCATAGAGGCAACGCCCGCCCTAGAAATGAATCCTGTATCACGGGGAACTTTACAAACATACAAGAAACGGTCACAAAGAACATATAGACTTATAACAACAATTTATGGATCACACACAGTGTTGTCCCGTGTGGAGTTTAAACCCACAACACTCAGCGCAGTAGAGCGTGACGTGGCGATCGCTTAAACCACCACCACCACTTGGGCCAACTGTGCAGTCAGCATTATTGATATAGTTTTAATAATGTCACGCAAATTGTCGCCGTCCAGTACTGAACGAAGGTCTCCCCCAAGGAGCGACAACATCCCAACCTAAGTTGGTTTCTTTTTTTCTATTGTTTTTAAATGCTTCATTTAAACTTGATATATAGCTATTTATCAAAATAAACATGTATAATTTGTATTTCACAAAATTATATCCCCAAAACTAACTGTTTCAAATAAGCAGCTTGTAAAAATAACAATTTTTATAAATTATAACAAAAACTAAATACGGTGTCAACGAGGCATAAAGGTATAACTGCTTACGAAGTGTCCGTGAGTGTCGTCCGAACGTGCTCGGCCTGCTAATAGTACGAAATGATCTAAAGAAATATATTGTGTCGTTTTGCCTTCGAGTTAATTTAATTGATGTCGTTTTGTGGCTATATGAGATAGTTATCAAACATTGTGATATGAGAGACTAGATACTAGTAGTAATAAGGAAATGAAAATTATGTATATTACCACCATTCAAGGTTAAGGAGATTAATTAGGGCATGTTTCCGTATTTGTGCAATATATTTTTCTAAACTAAAAACCTGCCAAAGTGGCTCTATTCTGACTGATGGATGACTGGTGGTCACCACACTCATCGCGAACGCAGACAATGCAGTATGGTGATCCACACTATGGCAGCCTAGTGAGATGCCTTTTCACGTCTCGTTTAAAAGACCAGAATCATAGCGGGAGGACACGTGCGCTGATAGTGAGCTCTAGGTGTATAGGGTCAAACTAGTAGATGGGTGACCTGATGATAAATGAGACTATCTCCGTCTATTGACATCAGCTACTCAAGATATCACAAGTGTGTTGCGAGGTTGCGGTTTACAAGTGGTGGTATCACTCTAATGCAGTCATCAAATTTGTGCCGAAGCATGGCTCTCACATTACTTTCAACCATCTCGAGAAATCATCAGACATATTACCATGTGATGATAGATTAAGAATATAGAGTGTCACGACTCCTATTCATCTCGTCGGTGTCGTAAGATACGACTAGGGGTGCAAGTTACGCAGGACAATGTCACTACAAAGAGAAGAAAAACTTAATATAAACCCTATTGTTTTTGTTTTTTATCGTGTATACTTAATATAAACCCTATATCAACCCGTTTGGCCAGCATGGTATAGTGTGCAAAAGCCGCCTTTCCGAGGCAAGGCCCATGTCCAGAAGTGGACTATTAAAGACTCTGGACGTGATGATGTCATGTGATAACTGTTTCATTAATTTTAGTGTGTGTATATTATCGTACTTTCCATGTGCTAATGGAATAAGAATACAGAAGTTCACCACCCTGTTTATTCCTTAGGCTCACTAAGGGGAAAATATTACTGTAATGAGAAGGTGAACTGGAAACAAACCCTATACATACATACATCTGGCCAACGTGGTATAGTAAACCAAAGCCGCTTTCCTAAAGAGAGGTCCAGTAGTGAGCTGTTGAAAGCTGTTGGTGATTATGACATATTATCGTCCAATCCTTAACGGAACATGAAATTCATAGCAAGATAATAATTTCGCATCGTTGATACTGTATCATTTCGTTCATAATTCTGTTCACTCCAACAGCTAAACGAGCGAGTATATGTCCCTACTTCCTGCAGCGGCCGCTGTTGCTAGTTCGGTCACGTCTCAACTCAGTTATGTGTGAACCAATCCATGTATCAGTTCATAACTATACCTATTGTTGAGATATTTTCTTCTTAAAATAGTTCCTTGTTACTGTTTTATTTTGGGAAATATGTTCAGATATATTTGGGTTGTTTGAACTAAGTATATTTGTATTCTATGATTGTGTTTTCATAGTACTCAAACTGCCTCGTTCCTCTAGCGGTTAACGTATGCGACTGCTGATCAAGAGATATCAGATTCGATTACCGGGTCGGATAAGAACAGTTTAGTTGAGTTTAATAATAGCCTGGAGTTTGGAAGTCGGGGTCACAGCCCCCATGCCTCGGAGACCACGTAAAGCTGTCGGTCTTACGCCTAGTCTCTCTACGGTCATTTTGGATTATCGGATTGTAAGAGTGAGTGAATAGAGAGTGCAACTGTGTTTGTCCACTCACTTGTCCACTATAATATCTCGTGTGACGTATAAGCGGCTAGGAGTATATAATAGTATCGATTTCACTCTAAAAGTTGTATCTGATGGTTCACTGAACTTTGTTACAAACTTGTCCGATATGAAGTTAGCCGTTTGTACAAGTGGTAAGTTGCACGATTAAGAATTAAGCAGAAATTGTAGTTATTTTAATATTAAAATAATTACTCCTCGAAATGAATTCACAAAATATAAAAAACATAAAGTAATCAGAATTGTTTTTATTAAAAATTCGTAAACTTTAAATTGCTGAAACTCAGAAAACATCTGAACCAAATACAAGTAACAGGTTCAGAATTAAAATACAGACTCAAAGATTATGAGAGGCAGCTTGACTACTACTATTAACTTTGACTACTACTAAGTAATCTGACTCCCTTCTATTCTTTAACTGCTTTTGGCTATTTCACTCTCATTCTTTTACCTTAAGAATATAAACGAAGAAGAAGTTCAAAACATCAACGGTAACAAATTATCTGGTAACAAAATGGGTCGTAACAAAAGTCATCAGTTAGAAAATAATTTTTATGTAAAATACACCCTGAATTGGATGTCGATATCCAACTCAAAACAAAATTGTAACATAAGAGCGATGTTTAAAACGCTGTTGTCCTTTGACACTGTTTCTCAAATTTAGTCTTATAGGTCACTAATTCATTGTGTTAAAGAATTGTCTACAAAGATATACATGTTTATTATATTAGACTGATAAAACTGATAACAGTCATAAACAACATGAGTAAATACCCTAACCTTAAAATAAAATATGATTAATCATAATTGGTTGTGACTTTATTCCAAACCCACTTTCTGTCCATCCTAAACAAGGATAGTATACACAAGTAACACTTATATATTTACGGGTGTCAACGTGCTTTATAAAGTTTGAGAAACGTTGTCACACCTATTGAGTAACACAACAACACTCAGACAACTATGTATTTAACACTCGACATGGCGTATTTGTAGTGACAAAATTTCAATTTGCAGCTATAATACGTCGTTCCGTTTTACGATTCACCTTGAGCGGTTGTAAAAAACATTGTTGCGTCAGGGAAACGTAGCTTAACCGACTTGTTAAGTTTTATAGCCATTCATAGTTTAACTATAAATACCGAAGCTTGAAAATGTGTCCTAACAAGATTTTGTGTTTGAAAAATCTGTCTTGAAGGATTATTTTGATGTAAAGATCAAAATGTGAATGTGAGACCGGAGGCCCATTGTTGCAGGGATGACAGGTTGTGGTAACTGTGTAGGCCTTGCACTGTCACGATGACTGTTATGCCTTTTACGTCCCCAAGCGGGGTGTGAAAAAGCATCTCACAAGGCCGCCATAGTGTGGGTCACCATACTGCATTGTCTGCATTTGAAATGAGTATGGTGACCGCAACTCTTGGATTCTATTCATGCTTACCATCAGGCAGAGTAGAGTCACTTTTGTAGGCTCTTAATATAGAAAAAAAATAAATTAAATGAAATGACCGTAATAATGGTGTATCTAAAATAAAGATTGTATTTTGTATTGTCTGCATTCGAAATAAGTATGGTGACTACAACTCTTTGATTTTATTTACGATTTCTATCAGACAGTCACTTTAGTAGGTTCTTAAATATATCTAATATCTAATAAAATAAGTTAATATTTTGATGTTTTGAGTCTCAATGATCATCCAACGTTCAAAAAGAATAAATAGGTTTTAAAAGTAAGAGATAACTAATGAATATTTGAACAAGTTTTTGAGGTAAAAATAAATTTGATGTTAAAGAAGTCATAAAATAATATAGTAAACTTTGTTACTAATATTTGAAATGTAAAAATTTGGAAGGATACCTGAATATGTTTTATTTAGTCATAATAGTTAAACAGTCCGACTTATCTATCTTTTTTTTTAAATAGAAACCTACCACAGTGACTATCCTGCCTGATGGAAAGCATGAATAGAATCCAAGAACGGTGGTCGCCGTACTCACTGCAGACAGTGCAGTATGGCGACACACGCTATGGCGGCCTAGTGAGATGCTTTTTCACGTCCCGCTTAAAGAACCACTAACTTACATAAAACAGATTGACTAAGACCATCGCTAGTAGTCAAAACGTCAGATAACGTTAGTTATAAAATACCTAAACTTATTGATTAAAATATAATTAGAATTCTCAAAAACAGTAACAAGCTAAAAATATTACTGATTTACAACAGACTTAAAAGACACTTAACCTTAACAGATTCAATAATTTCTTAAATATACCAAAGCGTACGAACATCGGAAATAAGTCATTTCCATTTCTGAACTGCTCTAGCGAAGTTTAGCATCTGTTTTAGAACGTAAAAGACTGGCAAAGGTATCTCGACTAGCATTTTTATCTAGTTTCGAAGAGCATAAGTTCTCTCTCTAGTAATTATTCTTGCGAAACTTGTTGTTTTGAAGTTTATGAATTTCTTATTCATTTATCTAAGTTATGATAAGTAGTCTTTAAAGTTCTAGTTAAGAAATTAAATTATCAATTATGCAGTAGTAGTTCTTTCTCCTTTAACAACTGCAACATTGTTATTCTATTAGTAAAGACAGGTCGATGTTATATAGGATGGGCCACGAATTAGTTAACATTTGAAAAATCATTTAGAAAAATCCATTTGATATAATATAAAAATTGTTTATTTAAAATTATATTGTCTAAATGACCACCGTTTCGACGTTTGCGCACTTTTAAGCGAGCACCGAAATTTTCGAATACTCTTCGGCAAAGAAACCGCAAGATCACCGACATCTCTTCACTGATTTTTCTTTTGGTCGGCGTAGGGTACTTGATTTATTGATGTAAACACAATTCTTCAAATAACTCCATAAAGGAAGTCTACTGGGGATAGATCTGGACTTCTAGATAGCCATGGAATATCGCCTCGTTTGGAAATCAACATTTCCGGAAACATGTCTTTGACCACCGGCAAGGACTTATTGAATGCGTGACAAGTGGCTCCATCTTGTTGAAACTATGTGTTATGGCTGTAACCAGCAAATCCAGTAGCATCGGTCCCAAGAATTCTCGTAACATGTTTGCACGAGATGTTAGATTCAAATATAGATAGTTATTTCACACAAGAAAAAGTATTACGTATATTACTGCACAGTATATGATATTCAAGAAAACTTATACCCAATGCAAAACAAGTTTTATATCATCATTTAACTAGATTACAGGAACACATATATTTTTTATGTACTCATTTCCTTTGATATGCAAAAAACAAACTGAATTTTATGTTCAACTAAGGCTTTGTGTGGTATTGTGACTAGAATAATTGAAGGGATGTATAAACTTCTTTTTTTAATAGCTATAGGAGGTAAAGTAGAGTTCTATAGGTCGATAAATTTTTACGATGCTGTTCAGTTTAATACATTTATTTATAGAAAATTGTATTTCCAAATTATATTTGTTTATTTACTTATATTTGTTTTTTCAATCAACCTATCGCTGTCGACTGCTGAACGAAGGTCTCCCCCAAGGAACGCCAACTATACCGGTCTTGGGCAATTCGCATCCATCTGCTGCCAACCTTCTTCAAGTCGTCGGCCCATTGCGCCGCAGAGTGCCCTACACTATGTTTGCCCAATCGTGGTATCTATTCTAGTACGCTTCGGCTCCAGCGACCATCGGTTCGTCTGGAGACATGGCCGGCCCACTTGCACTTCAGCATACTGATTCTCCATTGCTGATTTCAGCATGAGCGGGCCAGCTCGACCGGGGCAATACTACCCTCCCACAGAAGACCAACCTAAAACGCCAGCATCCGTGTTGTCGTGTTTCGCTGGTGAGTGTGAAACCGGAGGCCCATTGATGCAGGGGTGACAGTTATCGTAGTAACTGTGTAAGTCTTACACTGTCACAATGACTGTCATGCCTTTTACGTCCCCAAGCGGGGTGTGAAAAAGCATCTCACAAGGCCGCCATAGTGTGGCTCACCACACTGTATTGTCTGTATTTGCAATGAGTATGGTGACCACAACTCTTGGATTCTATCCATGCCTTCCATCAGGCAGATTAGAGTCACATTGGTAAGCTCTTAATATAGAAAAAAAATATATATTAGCTAATAATACAAGAGAATAGAGGCAATAGTGATTGTAGAAGGTTTAACGACGTGGAGCGCTTGCACTAAGCTAAGGACGCTGAACTTCTGTGAATTTGCTTTCTTAGAAAACAAATAATGATAATGCGGTTACCTTTGAAACAGTCTCAATTAATATTGTAAGACATTGTTATTTATCAAAACTTTAAATGATTCTAAAGTATTTAGTTATTCCAATAATTTAATTAAAACTTTAACATATTGACAAGTTCATTGTTCCAGAGTATAGTAAGGTTGAAATTAAATAAGTTGCCGAATAACATCTGTTTGTAGGACGTGAAGACAGTGTAATTAATTTTCAATTTTGAAGTGGTGTAAGGATACTTTGTATCGGTAAAATGAACATTGTTTCAAAATCACAATAGTAAATTGATTGATGTGTATGTTGTATGTGTGTTTAGGATATAAAAATAGTTACTTCGTTACACAACCAATTTGTATTAACGCGATTCAGAACAATGTATTATGAGTTTAAATTTTTTTTTATCAAAATTAAATTGTTAATCGAAATCTAAAACAGATATTTCGAATTCTTTCACGAAACTGGTCATGTCAAAGATATTATATAGAACTATGTTTGTCAATTATTATAAACCAAGAAAGAAGCTAGTGAAAAAGAAACCCAGGATTAACGGTTAGGTGGCCGATCTGTATAAGTATATGGCTCATTCTTTGTTGCATAGACTGATGAAAGAACGCAGTGTGGTGTGTATCCTCACTCTTGGCTCGGATAAAATGAAGAGAACTTGTGAATACGTCATCACAGTAGTTTGTTGTCATGCGAAAGAAGAGAAACAAGTACCACGAATATAAATTACTTATTAATTAATCGCACGTGTGGTGACGGATTAAGAATACATAGTGTTACCACCCCTATTCATCCCGTGGGTGTCGTAAAAGGCGACAAAGAGAACAAAGTATGCAAGACAACATCATTACAAAGAGAAGGAAAACTTGAAACAAACCCTTTTTTTTTTTTTTTTTTTTTTAACGTGTGGAAACCCCCACGGGCCGTCACCCCACCGGGGTTTACGGCGGGGTGATGTGTCGGAATCGGACCGACTAAAACCACACGGTGTGCCACTCTGCGCCTGACATAGGAGGGATCCGGGAACAGCTGTTATTACGACATCCAGATCCCTCCTAGCGCCTGCCCACTACCTCGGGCACCATCTGCGGATAAACTCTCTATTTTAGGCGACGTACGGCACACGCGGACGTCGCCTCCTCGCGGCTGGCCATTGTAGCGGATGGAGGGGAAAACCCATCCCGTCCACCCGCGGCCACACTCAAGGCGGCATGAGGCGCTGGTATGCGCGCCTCCGCCGCCCGGCTCGCCGGCGGCGAATTGGGTCCGAGTGGATGTCGTCCTCCCGGGCCTTCTCCGCCGCCTCCTTCCGCGAAATTACGTCTTCGCAGAAGGTTGCGACCGCGGTAAAACAACTGTCGCTACCGGCCATGGAGCGTATGACGGCCGGTAGCGAGAGATCTCCTCCAATAACTGCAGTGAGGACCCCACGCTGCGCCGCCCAGGCGGAACAAACCGCCAGCGTGTGCTGAGCCGAGTCCTCACTGCAGTCGCAGTGGTGACAGGCGGGACTCAATTCCCTCCTGGCGACCGAGTGCAGATACTTCCCGAAGCAACCGTGCCCGGAAAGGACCTGCGTCAGTCGGAAGGAAAGGGTCCCGTGCTGCCGCCCTGCCCACTCGGCGATGACCGGCTGGAGAGCCTCCACGGCGGCAAAGCCAGCACGTGGAGCCTCCAGCCGGGACGACCAACGAGCCATCGTGGCTCGACGAGCGGCCTCTCGCCACTCGCGTATCTCTTCGGGCGGGGGCCGCATGCCGCTACCCGCCCGGAAGTCAGCCGTCCGCCGATAAACTTCGGCGAGCACTTCCGCCTCCAAATCCCACGGGGGAGTTCCGGCCAAGGCGCACGCCGCCTCCGTCGATACGGTGCGGTAACCGCGTATGGCTCTAACCGCCAATATCCTCTGAGGGCGCCAGAGGCGAGCCCTATTCTGGGCGGTCAGAGCCGCCGCCCACACCGGCGCACCATACAGCGCCATTGACCGGACAACCCCCGTGTATAGCCGTCTCGTCGCGACGCTGGCTCCACCCAAATTCGGCAAAAGTCGCCCGAGGGCAGAGGCAGCGCCGACCAGCTTTGGAGAAAGCTGTCGGAAGTGCTCGTCGAAGAGCCACCTCCCGTCAAGGATCAGGCCCAGGTACTTCATCTGGGCCTGAACCGGTACGAGGACCGAATTGACTACGATAGAGGCGCCGGGTGGTGGACCACGACGGGGCCCATGGAACAAAAGGGCCTCCGTCTTATCTAGGGCCACCCGTAAACCCAGCGCCTCAATACGCCCGACCACCAAAGAGACTCCCGTGGTGGCCAAGCGCGCCGCCTCTTGAAAGTTCACTCCCCGGGCTGTGACCAATGTGTCATCTGCGTAACAAATTACGCCCAACCCGGGGGGAAGACGACCTCGGAGGGCCCAGTCGTATCCCATGTTCCACAGGAGTGGTCCGAGGACAGACCCCTGTGGAACACCGCACGACATGGGCCGCCGCCTCAGAACACCGTCACGGTCCTCGTACATGACGGTACGCTCCTCAAGATAGTCTGCCACAAGCCGCCTCAGGTACTCTGGCACCCCGTGGTAGTGGAGGGCTTCCCTGATGCAGCTAAATGGCAGACTATTAAAAGCGTTGGCGATGTCTAACGACACCGCCAACAGCACGCCACCACAGCTCACCGCCTCTTCGGTAACGGCCCTCAGGCGCAGCACAGCATCGAACGTCGAACGCCCCGCCCGAAAACCAAATTGGGCGTCCGACAGATCGGGGCCCACCTCGCAGAGGTGCCGGACGATGCGGGCAGAGAGTATCCGCTCAAACAGTTTACCCGCCTCGTCCAGCAACACGATGGGCCTATAGGCCGCTACCGATTCGGCTGGCCGTCCCGGCTTCCTCAATAGGACCAGCTTCCCGCTTTTCCAGCACTCAGGAAAGCGTCCGGACGCCAAGCTAGCGTCCAGGACCTCCCTGAGGCGGTCCGACATGTGTTCGAGGGCTCGGGCTAGCACTCGGGCAGGTATCCCGTCCGGCCCGGGGGCGGTGTTCTTAGAGCGGATCCGTAGAACAACCGCCCCTACCTCCGATTCCCTGACGGGCGGAACATTGACTTCGTTCACCCCGTCGTCTTCGACTATGAAGGCCATCGACGGGGGCGTGTGCTCCGCCCGCTGCGGGAAAAGGCCCTCGACCACTTCCCGCAGGAAGCTGGGCTGGAGTGTCTCTGTAAGGGGGGGGCCCGACGTGCGGAGCTTTTGTCGCACCGCACGATAGGGGCGACCCCAGGGGTCACGATCGAGACCCTCCAGCATTTCCTTTCTCTTAATTTCTTTGGCGCGGCTGATGGTCAGCTTCAGAGTTTTACTTGAAACAAACCCTATTCCAACCCGTCTGGCCAGCGTGGTATAGTAGGTGAAAACCTCCTTGCTAAGGAGAGGCCTATGTCCAGCAGTGGACTGTAAAGGTTGTTGATGATTAGTTAATAAGTTTAAATTTGTTTACATTTAACACAATAGATTTTTTTTAAAAAATACGTGACATTTTCATACTTTAAAAGTAATAAATTAGTTCAAAAAGTAACGACTACACACCAGTTTGTAAGGTCTCCATTTTGTCCAAAATTCTAACTACATTTCACTTTAAGTACGCATAATGCGTGCTTTAAAAAATACTCATATATTAACATTACGACTCCAATTTCACTGTTTCCACCACAAATTTCAAAGTGACAATGGACGAAGTGTACAGAAAATTGCCCAGAAAATTGGGAAATCCACAGTTTTGAAAAACTTTTTGACATTAATAAAAGTCGTAATTCCGATTTAGTTTTGAATGAAAATGGGCTGAATTCTTTGCTAGACAGGGCGCATATTCGTTTGAAGAATGACATGATGTGTGAGGGTTACTGAGGGGTTGGGGGTCTCCGAAGGTTTCTCACGTCTCGTGTCGGGCACGTCACGTTTCAGGACTGGCACAACGTTTATTATTCAATAGTTAACTGTTACAGACATGTTTAAGCTACATTGTAGTGCATTTTAGTGCCGGTTCGTAGCTTAACTCTAAAGTTTGTTTTGTTAGAGTATAAACTGTATGATTGAAACTAGTTGGTATAGTGAAGTTATGGTAGAATGAAATTGACATATTCCACACTAATAACTATTCAAAAAATGTATTTTTTTTATATACTTAATCAAGTCCCCACGTCTCTGGTTGGTAATTTATAAGGTGGATTCTTTACATCACGTACATAGCTATATGATAGCACTTTTCTCGATACATCTTTGCTAGGGGAAAACGAATTCAGATTTGAAAATCATCATCAATCATCAAAACATCGAATGAATGTTCATGCAAAAAGAGAAATAGGGAAGGACAAACAAAACGGGAAAATATGTTTGAAGTTGTAAATAGAAAAATATAATTTATAAATGATTATAGATATTTAGGAGTGACCAAATCGTCGATATAAACGGGATTTTAATACCGTCATAAATTCATAAAATAATAGATATAAAGATTTCTATTTTTGAACTTAGACTTTGACTTTATTAATTACACTAAAGTGAACTTAATATAATTTTACGGATTTAAGTGTAATTTATAGTCAAAAAATAAATCGTATCCAGTCATGTATATTACACTACTGTATATAGTAATTGCCTATAAATTGCCTATTTGTTAGTTTAATAATACAAAAATAATACGTCTCTTAAATATGTAATCTAATTTAACAATCAAAGTCTCTTGAACTCAAATGGTTATAATAACCAGAGTAAGGAAGGTCCCGAGGTCGTATCTCGAGATCTGTATAATCTTAATGAGAGAAAATCGTTTTCTTTTGACCGGCAGTAGCTTAGTCGACAGAAACTTTCTTAAATCTGAATGTTCATTTAGCGTGTCTTACAAAATTAGTTTTGTAGGTGAGAAATATTATGGATCAATTTCTTCTGGTGATAAAAACTAAGATGGTGGTGATATGATGTTAAATTATATTTTTTTTTATGTTAAGAGCATGCCAAAGTGACTCTACTCTGCCTGATTGAAAGCATGAATAGAGTCCAAGCGTTGTGGTCACCATACTCACTGCAAATGCAGACAATACAGTGTGGTGAGCCACACTATGGCGGTCTAGTGAGATGCTTTTTCACACCCCGCTTGGGGATGTAAAAGGCATAACAGTCATCGTGACAGTATAAGGCTTACAGTATCATGTAGGCTGAAAGAAGATGTAGTCAAAGATTGAAAAAGACATGCTTCGATCGTTTGGCCATTTAAAGAGGATGGATGATACAAGATTGACGGAAGGAATTTATATAGCGAATTTGTATGGAAGTATCGAATTAGGTCATCTTCGGTGAACATCTACTAACCAAATTGGTGACGTTCTAAAGAAGGGCCATGGGAAAAGTACCAGGAACCGAATAGCTTGCGTGCAGTAGTCGATGAATATGGATAAAGCGAAAACGGTATGGCAGGACCGTAGGAAGTGGAGATCAAATGTTTTTGCTTACCCCTCTGGAAATAGGCGTGACTTAATGTTATGTTTTTTTTTCTGTGTTAATAGCCTGCCAAAGTGACTCTACTCTGCCTGATGGAAAGTATGAATGCAATCCAAGAGTTGTGGTCCCCATACTTGTTGCAAATACTGACAACGTAGTATGGTGACACACACTATGGCGCCCTTGTGAGATGCTTTTTCACACCCCGCTTGGGGACGTGGAAAAGCATAACAGTCATCGTGACAGTGTAAGGCTTACACAGTTACCACGATAACTGTCACCCCTGCATCAACGGGCCTTCGGTCTCACACTCACCAACGAAACAGGACAACACGGATGCTAGCGCTTTAGGTTGGTCTTCTGTGGGAGGGTAGTACTGCCCCGGTCAAGCCGGCCCGCTCGTGCTGAAATCAGCGTGAGTCTACTACCTAACAAATGTTACTACAGTAGATTATAAATAATCTACAATTTATAAATGGAATAAATATGTAGTACTGTGACTACGATTATAAAATAATCAAGTTTTGTTCAAGCTTATAAAACTGTTAATAAAAGAGTAATTTTTATTCTTGTTCCTTTTTCTGGTTTTTTGAGTATTATACGGTTATGTATCGTACAAAATTTTTTTTTTAAAGAATAAATTTCATTTCTTCATTTCTATCGCTATTAATTCGATCGCTATTAATTCGCCAGAATACGGCAAATAATATGTAAAGAATAGAAAAGAGAAAGTAAAAATAAGAAAAGGAAAGGTTAAAAGAGATTATGTGTGTTTGAAAATACTTGCAGAGTTTTTTTATACTTGTTAAGTATGAACGTGTAACATCGACACTAATAAAAAAAAAATATTATTATATGAACTGAATGCCTATTTATTTCAAAAAATATCGAAACTGTCCTGAATTTAATTGCAGAATTCGACAAATTGAAATAGAATTTTCTCATAATAATTCTCAGTAACAATGTTTGCCCCGGAATGTGCTCCTATAGTTTTTATACAGACACCTTATTGCATAAAACCAAAACTAGGAGATTTACACAGCCACTGGTACAAAATATGTTTTAGATTAGATTAAAAGTAAAGAACGATTACTGATTACAAAAAAAGTTATCTTTTATTTTTTCCGTAATCTTTACGACACCTCAGGGAATAAAGAGGAAAAACGTATATTCAGAATTTAAATTTCTGATTCGACTTCGTCGCAAATTGTATAGAATCGATATTTTGACTTAAATATCACTAAATTGACGGCTTTGAACATTTAAGTTTCGTTCGCTATGCGTTTTATTGGCTCTTCCATCTTTTCCGTGACCCCTGAGGTCATAAGTAGTCTGTATATAAAAGACAACGGTAGTCAAATTTTGAGTAAGGTCGCTTTTAGAGAATTTATCTATCTATCTGAAAAACAATTTCATGAATAGTCACTTCACAGGAAGTTTACTAAATTGAAGTAAGTTTATTGATACTGAGAATTTGTATGCTCGATGTTATATAGGTAAATATACACTGTGTCACCCGCTATAGTATAGATAACCATACTGCATCGTTTGTATTCACAATTTAACTGGTAACCACCACTATTGGATTGAATTCTATTCATACTTTCCACCAGGCAGAGTAGTAGGCCACGAATAAAGATCTAGGATGTTGGATGCAGGTTCAGTGTACAAAAGTGCCAGGCTCACTTAGTAACTTATAAAGACACAAATTTATATCAATAACACATGCTGGTTTCTATCACATATACCACTGTGTTTTGTCATTTATTTTTGACATTAAAAACATTCAATTTTTCCAAAATGAAACCGAAGTTCCATTGATGCAGGGGTGACGGTTATCCCGGTAACTGTGTAAGCCTTACACTGACACGATGAGTGTCATGCCTTTTACGTCCTCAAGCGGGGTGTGAAAAAGCATCTCACTAGGCCGCCATAGTGTGGGTCACCATACTGCATTGTCTGCATTTGCAATGAGTATGGTGACCACAACTCTTGAATTCTATTCATGCTTTCCATCAGGCAGAGTAGAGTCACTTTGGCAGGCTCTTAATATGGAAAAGAAACATCTAGAACAAAATATTTTTTAAATATTTTAATTTGGTATTAGTTTATTCTATCTACAATTGTAAGAATGATAATGTTTATTCTTTTCTATTAAACTGATAATTTATTTTAGTGATCTTCATTATAATGTGAGCTGAAGAACTACTGGACATAGACTTATCCCAAGATACTCTTTACTTATCTTTTCGCTGTTTTAACGTTAATTCATTTATTTCCTAGTTAATTAAAAAATAATGTCTTTCTAAGTATTTAGGTATGAGTTAGATCAATTTTATATCCTATAATTATATTATATCACATATCACAAAATCTCAACAAGATTTGGTCATAAGTTGTCTAATCAGTCATTGCTTGCCTCATAATAAAGTTTTTCCCGACTTTGTGCTTCTAGATCTTGGTAGTTTTATCCATTGTAAAATTTCTAAGTGGTGTAAGTTTTCCACAATAGTTTCAATGGGCAATTAACATTCATTCATTACTCCGTGTGGTGACGGATCAGAAATACAGTGTCACCACCTTTTTCCTTCCCGTGGGTGTCGTAAGAGTCGACTAAGGGAACAAAATATGGAAGACAACATCACCGCAAAGGGAAGGAAAACTTGAAACAAATCCTGTACCAAACCGCCTAGTCAGCGTGGTATATTAGGCCAAAACCTCCTTTCTAAGGAGAGGCCTATGTCCAGCAGTGGACTGTTAAAGACAGTTGATGATTAACAGGAACGATCCAAAAAACCCATAACTAGCTGATAGAATGATGTCAGGACTATTTACCCGAAAAGAAAATAAGCTCCATAATAAATTAACTCCGTTATTCTAACCCGGTAACGTTAATATCTCCTCATCAATATTAAGAGGTTAGAGGAACATAATCGTAGGGTGCAGAGGGGTGCCTTACCACACACCCTTAGGGGATGAAACAATAAAAGGAAATTGATTAACACTCTTTAAGGATAAATATTTCATGAGGTAAAGTACATTATTAGGGCAGAGGTTTTGAATTAGTTAATAAATTTAATATCCACCCCATCCTATCGTACGAGGCGTATCGAGTACGATCGAGTTTTAGTACAAGTTGCACTTGATAAATGTATTCGTATTCTGTAACTGATTCGATTATGTTGTTAACTATTATAACTTTAAGTAAAAAAAAAAAAACAACGCCATCTAGTCCCAAACTAAGCAGAGCTTATACGATGAGTATTAGACATCTGATACAAATACATATATACATTTTTTTGTAAATACATTCATATTATACGTAGAAAACACTCAAATTTCGAAATAAATGTTAGCAGATCATGTAAACACCATCTACGTATAGCTACCACTGCACCACTGAGGCAGTTGTTAGCTGTAGATACAGTTACCAAAGTTGTATGTTTTGATTAAGTTTATATAATGTTTTCATAACCGTTAAAAGATAAAATATATTGAAAAATCGAGATTTATAAGATGTTTTTTATTCTGGGCCTAACAAAGTGGCTCTACTTTGCTTGTTGGAAAGCATGGATAGAATCCAAGACTGATTGTCGCCGTACTCAGTGGAAATGTACATAATTCAGTATGATAACCTATACTATGGCGGCCTAGAAGTTAAGTTTAATAACATCTCATAAATAGCTATCAGTTTACATTCCTGTACTCATCACTGGTCTGACAGTGAACTAACGAAGTGAGAGTAATTGAAGTTTCGTTACTAACAAATCAAACAACGGACGTTCTAAATCAAACAATGTACTACATTGCGTAAGATAAATGACGCTGACCGTCACATACACAAAGAATTCAGTACTGAAACGATCAAGTGTCGGATATCCGGTCAAATTGTTGCTGTAACATAGATGTTCGTTTCAATAAGAACACCATTGATACAATATTGTTAACAAACGGAAAAAAAACTGTGAACAGAAAAAAA
Source organism: Hypercompe scribonia (assembly GCA_949316085.1). Classification (NCBI taxonomy): domain Eukaryota; kingdom Metazoa; phylum Arthropoda; class Insecta; order Lepidoptera; family Erebidae; genus Hypercompe; species Hypercompe scribonia. Next base: position 1,984,148 of record OX438972.1, on the reverse strand, counting down.
AAATACTATCCGTCATTCAGATGGAGTGTTTTGTAGATCAGTCTATTGTTGTTGTTCAAGTTTGAATTAAAAAATAAAAACTTGACCATCAAGATATCATTTTCTAGCCAAATGGAATTCAGGATGACGAATCACGCCAGCCCTTACAACTTAAATATTATTGATATGACATCTAACTAGCGATTTATGTAAACCTTTAGTTTAATTTAGATACGATTTGTCATTAGTCGATACCAATCCTACTTTCCAATATTATAAATGCAAAAATGTGTTAAGATATTGGTTACTCTATCACGTAAAATGTTTACAAAAATATGTCTCATATATCAGAATAAACTCTAAAATACTTTTTATCACGATATCCGATATACAGGTAGGCGGAGCAAATGGCAAAATCTTTAAGTAAAAATCGACTTCTAAGAAAAACTTGTACAGCATTGATCATATTTGTTTCATCCAGGTTGTGGAAGATTTACAACAAACATTTTATCCATGGAGAAATATTGTTCTTGGAAGACACAAGAATAATAATGGAAAGTCTCGTCATCAGCCGGAAGACGTCCACTGCTAAACATAGGCCTTCCCCTTAGAACGCCACGCCGTACGACTGGACACCAACTACATCCATCGGTTTTCCGCGACTCGGACTATGTCGTCAGTCCATCTAGTGGGGGGCCTACCCACGCTTCGTCTTTCGGTACGCGGCAAGTGGAAAGTCTATAAAATATTTATTATTGTTTTTAGCTCAACTCAGTTCATATAGTAATTAGTGATTTTTTCTTCAGTTTTACTTATACAATACGCCTTTCGACCTTGAATTTCGTGATTTTCGGATTTAAAACTTACGAATATGTAATGATAACAAGTCCACTCCTCCCCAGAATACATCTCAGCCGCTTTTTTGGCGCCCTACGGAAGCAAGGAAGTCAACCAACAATGACTACGCACTTGATAAACTAGGACAAGTTTATTTTTGTACAAACTTGTTTACTAAGATCCCGCATCGCCTAACTCACCTCATAAGGAAAATGAGGCAAAAATAAGTGTACTTTCATAAAATATTAATACCTTGTTTATAGAGGCCACGTAAAAGAAAACACAGTTGTATGATATATTAGTGATTTTCTATACAGAAATGAAATTAATTTTCGTTTTGAAAAGGATGGTACTCAACAAAGACAGACTTCTATTTAGTAACACAACAAAGATACCGAAACAGATCTTACCAGTATTAAAGAATCATTGACCCATTAACATCAATTAAAATTTCAAATTGTATCGTATACATTGAAGTTTTACTTTGTGATTTCCCCAGCGTCCGTCAGCGATCACGAAAGTAAATCGCATCGAGTTTTTATCATCCACTTCCATATCCGATTCGTTTTTTTTTCAAATTGCTGCAAAGTTCTGTCGTCAAATTTTACGACAATTGCATTTCAATTGATACGTAACGAATAAAACAGTACAATGATCAACTACCCAAGTTTATGTTGCTAATATATGACTAGTAATAGTCTTCAGAGTTTGAGACACCATAAATTATTGTTTGGGACACCATAAATTATCGTTAAATCATTTGGGTCAATATTTTCACAAACAACGACCGCACTATGAACAATACTGTATCATGGGGAGCTTTACAAACATACAAGAAACGGACACAAAGAACACTCAGACTCAGAACAACAATTTGTGGGTCACACAAAGTGTTTTCACACGTGGGGTTTGCACCCATAAAATTCAGCGCTGTAGAGCGGCGCGGTAACCGCTTAAAACACTAAAGCAGCTGTGTAGCAAATAAGCACATTTTATCATATAACGTGGGCTTCGTGCTCTATTATTGTCTGTCTTAAATATTTTATTCCAGCTATTGTTTGCCAGTCCTAATAGTCTAGGTAAACCTATTATTCATAGAAAATGTATCCACAAAACCTGTTGCAAAAAATGTGTTTGTATAGGTTCCTGTTTGTTCAATGTCCACAGTGAGTTTTTCTTTCGCCGTCACCGTTGTATTAAAAATATCGCCCGACATCATACAGTATAAAGCATTATACGATATTGCTTGCTTTGGTTATTATATTTTGAAGTGTTGACCCGTTTGCGCGATTGTAAGTTATATTATGAAATACCCATTTTATTTACTCCAGAAAATTTCTTACTGAACTATTTTCTTGTTTGTCTTATTAGACCCCCCTTTTTATGTAGTCAGATTGTAGTTTTTTGAGCTTTATTTTTTCATGGCATAAGAATAATTAAACCTTTTTCATATACAGTCATGTTTCTTATATCATAAATGCACTGTTTGTTTTCCTATAAATTATAAAGTAATTTATTTAAGAACAGAATGGGTAATCAAATATATTTAATCAAATAATTTGATTAAATATAGGGTGGACCAAAACTTGATTAACCTTTGAATATAACATGTTACGGGAGTTTTTGGGACCGATAGTACTTGAATTTGCTGGCTACAATCGTAACACATGGTTTCAGCAAAATGAAGCCACTTGTCACACATCCAATGAGTTCCTGCCGGTGGTCAAAGACATGTTTCTAGAAAAGCTGATTTCCAGACGAGGCGACACTCCATGGCCACCTAGAAGTCTAGATCTACTTCTTTTCATATGGTTATTTGAAGAATAATGTCTATATCAATAGACCAAATACACTAGGTCAATTAAAAGAAAAATCAACGACGAGACGTGCGTGATCTCGCGGTCTCTTTGCCGACGAGTATTCGAAAATTTTGGGGCTCGCTTAGAAGAGTGCAAACGTCGAAACGGTGGTCATTTAAACCATGTAATTTTTAAAAAAATAATTCTTACTTTTTAGCTTTATTGTAAATAAACTTTTTTGTAACATGTCAAATAGTTTTTTTATAGGAGTTTTGAAAACTGAATTAATTCGTGCCTCACTCATGCCTATATAATCATTTGAATTTCACTCGTGTGCTTATTTCAATGAAACACATTCTTTCTACAGTTTATTCAGAATAAAATTTTTCAGGAACTGAAGTATATCAATAATCACCTTACTGTTTTATTACAACAATTGTGTAATACGAATTACAATCGGGTATTTTATTTTTATGTCGGTCATTACTAAGTACCTTTTTATGTGAGCAGGCAACCATGTCGCGTTCTAAGTAGATCCTTATATCAGGAGGTCGATTTTTGTGATTTCCCTTGGCGCGTTTTGCCTGGAAACGGTTTTTTAGTGACTTTTTATACGTCATTTTCTTAAACTTTGCTGTGAACTATGTGTATGTTGTAGCTGTTGTGTGAGATCATTAGTTGAGTCTCACTGGACAAGTTTTAAACTAAACTCTTGGGAGTAGATTCACTTTCACTAGGTAGCAGAGCCAGCTGCTGCAGCAGCCCGCTGATTTCAGCACGAGCGGACCGGCTCGACCGGCACAGTACTACCCTCCCACATAAGACCAACCTCAAGCGCCAGTATAGTGTTAACGTGTTTCGTTGATGAATGTGGAACCGGAGGCCCATTGATGCAGGGGTGACAGTTATCGTGGTAACTGTGTAAGCCTTACACTGTCATGATGACTGTCATGCCTATTACGTCCCCAAGTGGGGTGTGAAAAAGCATCTCACAAGGCCACCATAGTGTGGGTCACTGTACTGCATTGTTTGCATTTGCAATGAGTATGGTGACCACAACTCTTAGATTCTATTCATGCTTTCCATCAGTCAGAGTAGAGTCACTTTGGCAGGCTTTTAATATAGAAAAAAAAAACTTTAGGAAAATGCTACGTTAAATATTTGTTCGGGTATAATGCTTTAGTTGTCTTTAATCAATGGTATCTATGCACAATCTTAATAAAATTGCCCCATTTATTATTATTATTAGTATTACTGTTTATCTTTGTGTTTTAGGTTCAATTTAAAATAGTATTTTAATATTCACGCTCATAAATTTAGACAAAAAGGATTATAGGCTTGTTTCTAAGTCATCACATATTTATGGATCATAATTTAACATGAATACCTACAGCAGTTATATTAAAATTGGTTCCGTAGTAATTTCTTATTATAAGTACACGATAAATAGCTGCCGTTACATATGATCATGGGCATGTACTCCTAGCCGATTTCGACCGCATCGGCATGTCTTAAGGGAGATCATCCGACTACACAGGAGTGTACAAAGGTGTGTGTCGTAAACACAGGTACACTCTCTGTTCCCTTATTCTCACAATCCGATGGAAGAGTTTTGTGATACGACCGGAGACAGATCAACCGCAATACAAACGACTTCACGTGCTCTCTGAGGCATGGTGGTTAAGTTCCTAAGTTCCAAGCACCAAGCTATGATTGAATCTTTCTGTAACCAGAAAAATTCAATAATATATATGAACCGACGCTGGAATCGAATCTGAGACCTCTTGTTCGCCAGTCACATACGCTAACCGCTAGACCAACAAACAGTCAACCTTTACATGAATCATAATATTACTACAATATTGCACAATGTATAGTTAAAGAAACTGAGTATTTTTTCAAAGTATCTCGGTGAAGTCGATGTATTTTTGTAAAGTTGTATTCAGTCTACATTAAGGTTACATTACTCCGATAATATTCTGATTCCAATTTCAAATCTGACAAGTTACTGTTCATATCTAAAATATTTTTATTAATTAAGATAACGTTCGCTTACAGAAATATGCTTTCATGTGTCAAAATAAATGGCAAATATAAATATACTCGTATATCAAGAGCCTGCCAAAGTGACTCTACTCTGCCTGATGGAAAGTATGAATAGAATCCAAGAGTTGTGGTCACCATATTCATTGCAAATGCAGGCAATGCAGTATGGTGACCCACACTATGGCGGGCTAGTGAGATGCTTTTTCACACCGCGCTTGGGGACGTAAAAGGCATGACAGTCATCGTAACAGTATATTATTTAATATTGAAAGTGAAAGTTTTCCAGGTAAAATTTGAGATTTAATATTTCACCATCAATAAATTGAGCTTACGTTTAACAAGAATTGAAACCAATCGTGAAGCATTTGAAATAGACTTGGCGGGCAGAATCAATCCGCAAATCGGATGGAAAGCCGATCACATAGGCATGGGATGAATCTTGGCTTCTAGCCAACATACATTACGAGACGTATACGTAGTGTATACGTGTCGTTACAGTCTCTGAAGTCGATGTAGATGCGGTTGAAGACATTCTGAATCAGTTGCCTATTTTATATCAGGCTATTGGTTTATTTTTACTTATCTCTCTATCGGACTCTATATTATGCTGCTGTACTATGAACTAAGTTTTATCGTATGTAGTATTTAAATATTGGTATCTTTATAACTATGTATTTACATATGTGTGTGTATTAGCATATAATTTAGAAGCCTAACAAAGGGATAGGGTCACTCTGCCTGATGGAAAACATGAATAAAATCCAAGAGTGATGGTAGCCATAATCACTCCGAATGAATGCAGTATGGTGACATACGCTATGGTGGCCTAGTGAAATGCCTTTTTATGCCTCGCTTAAAGAACCCGGGATCGTAGTGGGAGGGAAACATGTGCGTTGATAATGAGTTCCAAACTGTAAAAGATTTGTACAGGAAGGAAGAGCAGAACCGTTTAGTTCGGGAGCGTACATCACCTATTTTATTGTTACTTAACATCGTACGTTTTCTTGATTTAATCAATTTTCAATATTAAATAAGATTACAAGTTTATACATAAGTATTTCTTTTCTCAATTAGCTTATAACACTCAAGGTATGGGACATAACTTAATATTTAACATAGGAAAAATATGTATACCTTAAAAAGAAAGGAACAATCATTGGTTAACGATCATCTCTTCAAAGATAGACACGAAGTTTACTTGTATATGTATACCGAAATGAATATTACTAAGAAACCTGGTAAGTCACGTAATCTTTTGAGTAATATTATCTCCAAATACAAAAATAAAATCTCAGCGTGAATCCCCTCAACTCACAAACATAATTAGACAATGATACCACAAAATATTTACGATTAAATTACATAATATTCTTTCATTTTGGTTACATACTTACGGAAATAGTTTAACAATAGAAAATTGGGACCTTGCATTTGACAAAACTCCTTCTATCTTTGACGAGAACTTTATTTTTGATGCAAAAGGGGGTAAACCAACAGCGTAGATTATTTGCTTCAGGCAGTTCGTGGATAAGATATGAAAATGAAGCGTCAAAGGAAAATGAACTTTAAAGTTCGGTGATTGTAGATGCTTTTACTTAGTTCAGTAACGACATGAAAGATATATCATTACTTAGTCGTATAGATAACTAAGTAAATGTTAATCCTGTTTGTAATTACAACGCCTATTAATTTACTTGAAGCTATCGTTAAGTCAGTAATGAAGATCTTTCAAAGTTTGTTGTATTTACTGTAATGTATATATTTATATATAGAGTGAGTGAAATTGAGTTCTTTAAAGAAGCAAACTAAACGATAATATAATCAATAAAGTTGACAAACTAGAAAGTTTATTAAAATTTCTTATTTGCATTAAATTACTCTTTTTTGTTTTTTTTTTTTATTTTAAGAGCCTGCCAAAATGATAAAAGTTGTGGTCACCATACTTATTGCGAATGTAGACAATGCAGTATGGAGACCCATGATATGGCAGCCTAGTGCGATACACACCCCGATTGAGAACGTTAAAGACATGCACTTATTGTGGAAGTGTAAAGCTCCTACACTCACCACAATGACTGTTACCCTGGCATCAATGGGCCTGCGGTCTCACACTCACCAACGAAAGACGACAGTATAGATTTGAGGTGGTCTTCTGTGAAAGGGTAATACTACTTCGGTCAAACTGGCCTATCGGTACTGAAAGTAGCATAAATGATCCCATAATCTGGAAAATTTATATCCCGGATGTATTAAAATTGGAAGTAATGAAAACTTTCATGAACTATCATCACCGTGAGTTTTATGACGTTTTACCTTTCTTTTAATGACTTTAGTTATAAAAACTTTTTTAATCGATACCCATAAAGTATTTTGTTCACTTGATAGACCCTACTTTGTCACTAAAACCAAGAATTTTCATTTTTACAGTTTATCAATGATAGTTTCTGTGAATGTATTTTAGTATTTTACACATCACAGTTAAAAGAAGTCAGCTTTCTTCCACAATTATATAAGTGACTGACCAATATAGCAATATTCTTACTCACTTATTATCGTGTCCACAAAATGAAATGGCAGCATCCATAGTGTATTTGAGTCGAAAGAAAATCAAAAATAAAGGAGCTGATTCGAAATGAGTCACCAGATTGTAAATCTGCGAAATAATGAAGAAACTGTATGGCGGTCTATTTGTTTCATTTTTTTTTTATAATAACCTACCATAGTGACTCTACTCTACCTGATGGCAAGCATGAATAGAATCCAAGAGCGGTGGTCGCCGTACTCACTGCGAATGAAGACAGTGGAGTATGGCGACCTACGCTATGGCGGCGTAGTGAGATGTTTTTTCACGCCCGCTTAAAGGACCCGGGATCGTAGTGGGAGGGAAACACATGCGCTGGGAATGAATTCCAAGTTTTATGTCTGTAAGCACAACTTTGAAACAACATTTTATAGTCAAATGACAAATTTTAAAATGACTTTTAACAATTTAATACTTGAAACAAGATCATCTATTAAGATTATTGTAAAAATAATGAAAACGGCCTCCATAATTTAAAGCAAAAAATAAGAATCCAGTAAATCCAATGGAAAAATTAATAAGCTACCGTACACATCTGTGGAGGTGTTAGACTAAAGATGATAACTTCCCGCCCCTCGCCAGTTTCCGGTCTGGCTGGGCGAGCGGCATAATCAGGAATTTACCGAACAATTGTAATAAGAGCGAAAACATTTACTTAGCGATAGAATCGTTTAATTAAATCGCTTAATTAAATTTGAGCACATTTGGTACTTCCATGCGTATCGTTTGGAAATTTCAAACTACTTCATTTGTATGATAATATTGACCTTATACTATGAAAATGATTTCCATTGATTTTAGAGACCCTATTTGAATGTTTTAATATAAATCGTTTACTCCAGGATTTTAAAACGGTTCTGATATAAATGGATGAACTCAAGGAAAGCTGGTAATTGACAGTGATCGGCTGTCTACAATAAAATATGTAAAATGAAATTTGATAATTCGAAAAATCCTGTATAGTAATGCCTACCTAACAAAATAGGTATAAACGAATATAATTATTTTTGTATCATCGACAGCCTTTAACAGTCTAGTGCTGGGCATAGGCTTGTCCTTAATAAGGATGATTTTGTCTACTATATCACACTGGACAGATGGATTGGTACAGGGTTTGTTTCAAGTTTTCCTACGACTTACAGTAATCTTGTAATTGTTATCTTGTATATTTTGTTTCTTAATCGCCTCTTGCAACATCCATGTTAAGAACAGGGGTGATTACACTCTATATTCTAAATCCGTCATCACACAGAGAATTTTGCCAATATTTTTTTGTATTCATCTAAGAACATAATATATTAATTTTAATTTTGGAAAATATACCCAAATCATCTTCTATACTACACCATATTATTACTAGTAATACAAATTACTTTAGATTTACGATTTTCGATACTACTATTTGATTTATTAGATTTTGTATAAATTTGTTATATAAAATAACTTATGTACAGGTGTACAATATTTAATGAAGTAAAAAATAGGACTTAACAATTAATCATGAGCCAATCTTGCAATAAAATGAGGTGCACTCAAATATACACTTTTAATAACAACTATCTTATTCAGTTATTGTTATTCACACTAATAATGACTTTTTGTCTATAAGAATTCGATACTAATGATACCAAGTTCTGTAATAATAAAAATATACATATATTAAAAAGTTTTCCACTTTCTGTTGGGTACATTTCTAGAAGAAAATATATAAGCTGTTAGGAAAATGAAATGTCCCAAAAAGAAGAAAATGCAACATTTGAGCTAAACAAAGTACTGAAAATAAAGCTTGCGTTGTTTTTTAAAATTGAACATAAAGAAACAAAAAAGAGTGTATGTGTAATATATAAATCAAAATATTGATTGAGTCAAATTAGTGTACGCTCATTGATTATAGCATATAAATCGTTTTGACCACTTTACAAACAACATTGCCCATTCCCAGGAAATACGTAATACACAACTTTCGATATTTACTCGTGAAGCACGGCTTAAACGAGGATAAAGGCGTATTTACGCTACTCGTATTGCAATTGTACTATGCAAACAAACGAACTGTAATCATGGAGGCTTTGTACAATATGAAGTTTTTATTTAAGTTCATGTGTAAGCGTGTATTTGTTGTATACGAATGGATTCTGTTATTTTGTTGGTTTTCATTGAATTTTAATATGTAGGTTGGTGTTTTTTGAATATATTTTACAAAAATTTTTATCTTTCACAATTGCTTTTACAAATATGTCATTTGGGTTTCAAGTTTAGGGTTTCGTAGCCAGAATGTCAAAAGTATAAGTCCTTATAAGTTTTTGCTTAATGTGGATATTTAACTCATAAATTACTTTTCAATTTTTAAGTAAGTTCATCCTTACTATTATTATAATAAGAAAAGTGTGTTTGTTTTTCTGTATGTTTGTCTTTCTCTTTTTTTCAATTTTTTTGGCATGATTTTTATGAGTGGAGATAATTATGAGACTGGAGAATGATATAGGCTATTTTTGACCACAATAAAACATCTCATTGCTATGGGAAGATTATAATGCATATTTGAATCACTCAAGTTTTATAAATACCAATAGATGGCGCTATTACATTTTTTCACTTGATTGCATACGTACAAAATCTGTCATAAGACTTTATTCAATAACGTACCTAGACTCTTTATCGATAAAGTTTTAATATTTTTTTTTACTTAAAAAGTTATAAATACAAAAATTTGTAAAGAGGTTCGGATGTTTGCTACTCTTTCACGCAAAAACTACTGTACGAATTTAGATGATACTTTACTTAAGTATAGTCAAGTAATATAACTTATATATAACAATAACGCATATTTACCGCGTTAACTGACATACACGCGGGCGCCGGAACGGGCAAAAGCTAGTAATAAAATAAATATTCATCATATGTTTATTATAATGTTAATTAAACAACATAATATTAAAGAATGAGATAAGTTAAATTAATCTTAGTTGTGTGTTACCATTCTGCAACTAAATCATTAGCATATTATTTCTACTTGGCAACATCTTTACGTAAATTCAACAATTAAGCAATTTCACAAGTCAAACTTACTTCAAAATTTGTTAGAAATTAAACATTTAAGTTAGTTTATTTTACTTTAATTTCCTTCATCCCACGAAACGAAACAACCTATACAAGACATTAGAAGATTTAAATTTAGCCGTATCGTATTTATTTACACCCACTCCTCCGCCCGGGCGAAGTTTATAAAACCCAATATCCGTTGTTTATTTATCCGAAAGTGCTTTTATATCCGGTTCCTCTTTCGATCCGGGATATTAACCTTAGTTAGAAAACGGTTGAAATTCGTAAAAAATACAATTTCAACGTATATTTTTGTTGAAAATTTAGAAATACATACTGTTTTCAATTCTTGAATGATAATATTCCAATTTGTAATCTGTGGCATATTTATAAAAGTATTTGATTTTAATAATTTGAAAAAGCATCCCCTATTTTTATGTTTGAAGGTTGATCAACAGTAGAAATTTTTAAAAGAAAAAGTTAAACAGATGCGGACCAGAGTACGACTGAATCACTCAGCGTTTGTGTGAAATCCTGTAATCTAGTGACCAGCAATTTAGAGAGCGCCGTTCCCCGCCCTCTTATTCAAATGGGTATAGATAGTAATTTGTGAGGAGAGCAGAGTGGAACATCAAAATTGTCCAGTACTAAACAAATTCGTAAAAATTCTTAATTTATCTTTACTTTCATTTAAACTGAAGCTAATTCCAAGTCCATCAATTGACTACTTTTGAGTTTTGCTGTCATAAGCATATGTCGTAACTTCTACCTGTTATAGCAGTTTAGTAATCATTTCCACGTAATCGAGTTTCAGAATTATTACACAACTCTACCAACAGAGGGCACAGGTAGCCAAACAAAATTATTTTACAAAGTTTACTGAAAATAATTAAACCATTGGAATGACTTCTAAATTAATTCCGGGGAGTTTGGCACATTTGTGGTGTTACAATTTCGGTTCTTAGTTTATGGTTGCTTTAGAATGGTGTTACTCGGTGCAAATCGTTTGGGGTTAAAAACTTGAAGAAGGTCATTGAAACATTTTGTTTTGATGTAATGCTTTCTTGAGAAGCTTGTCAGAGTACAAATATTAGGATAAAAGACCCATGTATGATATCATCTTGTTATTGATGAGATATATGGAAAAAAAAATGTTTTTTTTTTTCTGTATTAAGAGCTTGCCGAAGTAACTCTACTCTGCCTGATGGAAAACATGAGTAGGATACAATACTATGGCGGCCTAGTGAGATGCTTTTTCACACCCCGCTTGGGGACGTAAAAGGCATGACAGTTATCGTGACCGTGTAAGACTTACACAGTTACCACGATAACTGTCACCCCTGCATCAATTAAATTATAAACACATCCAACCTGAAAGTTTAAGTCACTCATAGGAAAAATTATGGCTTTAAAAGTCCATTTGAAGTAAAATAGAAAAAGACTACCATCATCATAAACTGATAACGATCTAAATTCAGATATAACCAGGTGTGTTAGAAGTAAACTGCGTCGTACCAAAACACATCACCATTAACAGTCAGAGAGGATAATACCCTTATAATACTTTTTAAGATAAACTGTCAAATAAAAATTTAAGCCCCCTATGAAGTAGAGACTTCTAATACTGTCGTTACATTAACAGTAGCCATCAAAACTTACCAACGAGCTTTCATAAAACTTATGATCGAATATAAAGTGTTAAAAATAGAGAAATGTCTCGATTTCTGTTGAAAACACTTTCAATTATAGATGACAGGAATATTTTCTCTTAAGTTTTTGATTTGTTCCCCAAGTGCTTCATGATATATTACGCATGGAAACTTTTAACTAATATAAACCCACCATTATTGACAAAGGTGTATTTTATGAAAATGTAAGTCTATTCAGTTGATATCCAAAATTTGGCACTCAAAATGGCAGAAGTAGTGATTTCAGGATCTACAATGACTTCGAAATGATGAGAAACGCTATTGAATATCTGAGTTTAAAATTACAATAGTCATTAAATTCTTGCACGATTGGCCTAGTGGTTTAAGTGTTCACCACGCCGCACTCCACTTCACTAAGAGTCGTAGGTGCAAATCCTACATAGGACAACACTTTGTGTGATCCACAAATTATTGTTCTGAGTCTGGGTGTTCTTTGTGTCCATTTCTTGTATGTTTGTAAAGTCCCCTGCGACACAAGATTTATTAATAATGTGGGCATTTTCTTTTAATAAAGAAGAAAAGAAAAAGATTTTGAAGAATAAGGTAGGTATCAACATGTTTGTGTTCCAAATGCAAATAAATACGTTAGTGTAATTAGGTCTATAGCATATCCTTTCCATCAGTACCATCATCGACGATGATACTCATGCAAAACAAACGACCACAATTAGAACTATTTGAGATCTTCCATACGTTAAATAATATCATCGGAAACTTCTATTATTGATGAAATATAATGTGAAAACTCCTTGTGTGACTATGGTATACGTAAAATAAAAAGAGCAACCTCTTATTATTGAATTGCAAATAGCTGCATTCGTTAATTAGTATGTTTTGTTAGCCATAGAAAATATGCTTGAAGGAATATTCTTTTATTGATTTTTTTTCCTACCGCAGACTATGTTATACAAGGATTTTAAACATAGCTCATTATTCCTTTTTGTTCACCTATGACGTATATTAAGTTAAGCACTATGAATGTCGGATTCGCAGCTTGTCCAAACTAATTAATTTACTCAGCATTTCAAAGTTCATTTTAATATCAGCATGGAGAATGATTTCTTTTTTATTTCTTTCGTGTGTTCTCTCTTTGAATAGTGTTTAAATTATATTTATTGTAATTTAAATTTTATGTTTCTCAGAGCAAGATTTTATAAAGCTTTTTAGGTTCTCTTTTTAGAGTGCAGACTGTTGTTTGCTTAATATTTTATTTTTACCTGAATTTTAGTAATAAATTTTCTCATTACAGCGACTTTCTATCTTTTACCTCATGAGACAGAGATAATTTTATATAAACGTACTCAATAAAAGCGCCGTTAAATTGATTGCAGGTCTAACAAAATTCTAGTTTCATAGTTAAATCAATTTCGAGGTATCTAGATTTATTTAGTGCTAGTGTTAATATCATCATTATTAACAGTCTTTAAGAGTCCACTGCTGCGCATACGTCTCTCCTTAATAAGGAGGTTTTGCTCTAGTATACCACGTTGGCCATGTGGATTGATTTAGGGTTTGTTTTAAGTTTTCCATATCTTTGCAGTAATATTGTCTTACATATTTTATTCCCTTAATCGCCTCTTACTAAACCCATGGAAAGAGTAAGGGTGATGACACTCTGTTACCTTAATCCGTCATCACACGGAGACTTCATCCATCACCACCCGGAGACTTAATTCGTCACCACAGGGAGACTCAATCCATCACCACATGAAGACTTAATCCATTACCTAACATAACATACCTATAACGAATTAAAACTAATTTAAATTTTAAAACTAACTTTGAGGCCAATTCAGATAAATTCATATTATATTATTTATAAATTTTGCTGCAATGGCAAATCTGTAAAAGTTTTATCATTGCTTTATTTAATCCACTAAATCGCCACTGTAGTATATTTTATTATATGCGCCAACATTGCGAATTCTTGAAAATATCAAAAACATGACGTCGAGAACAGTTCAACACACTCTAAACTGCACACTCACACAGCTACAAAATATTAAAATCTGCACCAAATTTTACCAAATGTCACTGCAGCACTAAAACTGCCATCCTTTTCCTTCAAACTAGAAAAGATAAAGACAACGACGTTATTACTGAAGCTCATCTAAAGAGAAATGGAGACTTCATAATGGAATAATTTAAATGATATGCCGTCAAAACCTCTGAGGAGACTGCTTTAAAGAAAGACGTAGATATTTCGTGGCTTAATCCTGTAGGCAGTGAATTTATAACGGCTGAGATCGCATTTTCAGCGGGCACTCCGTGAAATTTTTGGGTAATCACGTTACTGTATTTTGGTTAAAGACTTTTATAGGATTATTGACTCAGCGTTGGACTGTTTGACTTATAGTAGAGCCATTATTCTTGAAGAGAAAATAAAACCAACGTACTTGTCAACAGCTTGTTTCAATTTTACGTAGCTTTATTTCAGACTGTGAAAAATCTAATATATCATACAAAAATGCCAGGCAAAAGTTAAAACTTGGGTTGGAACCAAGCTTTAAGTCTTCATGAATAAAAATACATATTTTGCTCGTTGTTAAGTACCTTACTTTTTACTGGCTTAGACTGTGTCTCTTTTATTTATTTCTCTCCATGTTCAAAAGGTCAATGGTAAATACTAATTTTAAATTTACATAGAAAGATATAATACTGATTTTTATTTCAGACAGCTTTGATCACGGAGCAAATACAGAGAGAAGACCGAAACGATTGTGCACTGTGGCTATAACAGGGTCCTGACGTCATCAAAGTGGGCGTGGTTTAAAGTTTTTACAGTGTTAGCTATTCATACTGTACACAAGTTGTCGAAATTCACAATTCAATACATTTGCATGGTATTAAGTAGAAACTACTCACTACATAGTAAAACTCAGTGTAATGTAAACTAAAATAGAAAACTGCTTCGAACTCAGTATTAGTAAAATATATTTACGAAGATTCTGAGATCTTTTCTGCATTCAGTCGTAAAGAATTTTTAAACGCCACAATATTATTTTGTTTTTTGTTATCATTTTTTTAATACACTGCCATCTATCGTCAACTAGAAGAACACGATGATGATATTAATGCACTCTTAATCGATTTTGGCTATGACACAAATATCGTCTTGTCTCGTCTTCGTCGAGACTACACAGCTGCGCAGGAGATATTATAGTACACAAGTGTTCACAAACGCAGCTGCACTCTCTATTCCCTTTATCTCATAACCTGATGAGAGGGCTATCCAACACGACCGGAGAACCGATGCTGCAGTTTTACGTGCTCTCCAAACGGGAGCTAAAGTAGAATGAAATTTCCACTGTTTGTGACAGTAAAAAGTTTAGTCATCCGCGTGATTTTTGTACGAAAAAAAGCAGCTAAGGAAAGAATTTGAAAAAATTGTAAAAGAAGGCAAAAAGTTTTATCTTGAGAAATTCTGAGTACGTTCCCTACATCTTTAGTAAGACAGTTAAACTACGTAAGAATATCACCATAAAATGATACAAGTGATAGTGGTAGTTTAGTAGATGGAAAAAAGTGAAATATATGGAGCTTACTGCCTCCTCACACCGTAAACTGTCTAGTATTGTTCATAGGAAATTCTGATTAGGGCATCTCGTCTTTGTGTTTATTCCTTGATTTTGATAGAAACGTTTGATGCAAAACATAGCAAGTAAGAAATTAATTATGTTTTTAAAATTATTCGTATTAAGTTATACATATAAAAATAAATTTTTGCCTACCGTTTAGAGGTAGATAGACATTTATTTTTAAGGTCTAGAATCAAAAAAGTATAGTACAACATGTATATATAGATGACATTTTCAGGTTTGCTAACATGAACTGTTGACACCACGCTCATCAATCAATCATGAACTGAAAAGCCAAAGAATTACCAAACTTTTACGAAATAAAAACATCAAACCCTCAAGACAGCTATATTAAGATATTATTACATATATTGTAATCTATTAGAAGAACCCGAAACAAAACACGAATTCAATATACTAATCCGCTTAATCTAGGTAAGTTGAAAAGCTAAAAGCAGTACTGGCACCAAGCCAGCGGACAGATACTCAATTATCAGCATAATAGCTCTTCGAACCCGATTGATTTTCATATTATTTCATATTATATTATTAAAATTACAATTATCATCATCACCAATATTCTAATAATTAAATTGTAGAGTATGTAAAACACAACACTTTCCTCAAATACCGTTTTTATTAATAGTTATTAATAATAACAACATCTTTTTATTTCAGTTCTTTATATACAGATTAATTACAAACAACAATAATAGAATAAAATAACAAAAAACTAGAGTCCATACTAGATTTGACACCTGTGTAACAAACCGGAGTAGAACGCTGTGTTTCTATGAGATACGTTTCTCCTTAGAATTCAGTTTTAAAATCACCTTATGTTGGTAAAACAGAATATTAGAAAAATATTATAAGTAAAATCTAACACAGAAGATGTTTTCTTGGATTGATTTCTGATAAATACCTCGTTGTCCGCCTGCCTTATAACCGCTCTCATTGGTCTAGCTGTTAGCGTATGCAGCTGCTAATCAAGAGATCTTGGGTTGGGTAAACGGGTCAGACTTAAAAGTGTTGTTGGATTTTTCATACCAGAAATTCGGCAGAGGATTCACAAGGAATTTTGGCGGTGATTCACACCAGTATCATGAAAAGAACGTTGAGCCATTGGTCCCAGTTGTTGTAAACATAAAAATCGTTGTTAAGCAGTCACTACCCTCAAATATACTAATAACTAGTTCAACTTTTGAATTCAGTGAACCCTGTGAGTTGCGAAGGTCCAATGTCAGTCGTTCCGCAGAAAAACTGATGTTCAGGTAAAATCAGTTGAAATAGTCATCATCAACAGCCTTTTACAGTCCACTGGAGATAGACCTCTAATTAGCAAGGAGGTTTTGGCCTACTATACCACGTTGGCCAGATGGGTTGGAATAGGGTTTGTTTCAAGTTTTCCTTTTCTTTGTAATGATGTTGTCTTGTATAGTTTGTTCCTTTAGTAGCATTTTACAATATCCACGGGCTGAATAGGGGTAACACTATGTATTCTTAATCCGTCACCATACGGACAGTAGAGTTGAAATAGTAGCCGACCTCAAATAATCTTGGAAATAATGAAGGCTACAAATGTCATGATTACTGATGATTAACATTCAGAATTGTTTTGTTCTAAGTTCTACTCCATATAATAATTACTAAAGTAAGTTTTAATGAGTCTCGCAGTTTTGAATGCTTTCATTAACCTTTATAAATATCTTGTTGTGGAAAGGTAACACTTGTACTTGTGTAGCTCTATAAAGTCTAGTTATAGGACATGACATGTATCATTAAATTCACTGGATGTCGTAAAAACGATGGTTTGTAAATCCGTTCTATCTCAGGCGCTGAGTGGTACACCGTGAGGTGTTAAGTGGTCTGATGCTGACACACTACTCCACTGCAAATCAGGGTGACGGGCCAAGGGGGTTTCGACACGTTAAAAAATACAAACAGATCTTCAACAACAAAACTAAACGTATCTAATACCCCTATTATTTAAGTATTCACGTGCCTCCATTCTAACTCACCTTACAGAAGGTTCACTTACATATATTTAACCGAGCTTCATTAAACATTGGAAGACAGGGTGAATCGAATTCCACCTCGAATCTTTCAAGTAATGAAAACGTACTGTTATTTAGTTCAGTGATAATGGCTATTAGTTCCCTTAATGTGTTTTCTTTCTACTCCTTTGGAATGAATTTTGTATAATGAGCTGAAGGCTGGTGAGAAAAACAAGTACTTCCACCAGTCTTCCTTATTTTAGGCTCCCCTATTAAACAGCTTTGGTGTAATCAAACACTATTGTATTTTAGGTACACATACTGTTTATTTTTAATTAAGAGTGTTACAAAACTGGTTTTCTAGACAACATGTTTTAAAAGCATATTCAAATGTAAAATTTGAACACGCTGTATGTGGTTATCTTGCTACAACATGTTATGAATGCAAAAATTTTGAATAGGTGTTTGTAGATCAATCATGTTTGTACGGTCAAAAAGTTCTGCATAAAATTTAACACAATGAAGATTACATTTTATAATAGTACATAGAATACTTTTTATTTTAGAAAAATTGATTGACAAAAATTGATACTATTGGCAGCGAAGGCATGAATAAAAGTTAATGTAAATATATATCATACAGTTTGGAGCAGCATAAATGTAAATTTCACCAAACTTTATCTTCAAATATGCTATCGTTGCTATAAAGAAGTAATCCACGTGAACAAGGCTACTTAAAAATTCTTAAATAGTCCGAAACATTTGTCAAACACAACTAACTGACATCAAACACAGATATACCAAAACCATAATGAGATGAACACAAGAAACACATAAAAAACTCAACGCACGTCGGATTCCTAACGGATTGACGCGGGTACGACACCGCCATGACAGAAGCCGACCGCGACATCACAAAAACCGGTAAGGAACCGGATTTGTACGGACTTTCCGACTGACGGGCAACATGCAAGTATTAGATGGTGTTAATGGGTACTCCGAATTATTATTTAATGGTGGGTAGCGGTCTATATATATAGTGACGAAGGGTTTCAATTCCACTTCATGTGGTAATCCCATAAAAAGTTGCATAAACTTTACCCTTGAAAATGTCTATACCAAATTTCTGTAATACGTCCATGTTTAGAGACAATTGAAGTGAAGATACTCAAGAAGCCAGTGTGATAGATACTGTAGCTCCTTGAGCGTTATTTTCTGCACTAAAAATATATTTAGTAATATATAACATACTATTTCTTTTTTTTTTTATTTTAATAACCTGGCAAAGTGACTCTACTCTGCTTGATGGGAAGCATGAATAGAATCCAAAAGTTATAGTCACCATAATCATTGCGAATGCAGACAATGCAGTATGGTGACCCACACTATGGCGCCCTTGTGAAATGCTTTTTTACACCCCGCTTGGGGACACAAAAGGCATGACAGTCATCGTGACAGTGTTAGGCTTACACAGTTACCAAGATAACTGTCATCCCTGCATCAATGGGCCTCCGGTCTCGCACTCACCAAGGAAACACGACAGCATGGATGTTGTCGCTTTAGGTTGGTCACCTGTGGGAGGGTAGTACTGCTCCGGACGAGCCTGCCCATTATTCTTATCCATCATTCTCTTCACTTGTTGTGGTTGCCCGCAATAGGGCTTGTCCCTATTATGTGAAACTATGTATATTCAGTTATTCTTCCTAATCTTTACTATTCCTAATACAAATTGTTGTCAGCTACTAGTTCAACTTGTTTAACTTAAATATCAGTTTTTCCACGTCCTACTGGCATCTGACCTCCGCAACCTGCAGAGTGAACTGAATTCGAAACACAGTAACCTATTCACGTACAACTATTTTGCAGTTGTACATAAGTGTTTATTATGACTTCAAAGACATAGACAGGAGTTTTATACTTTTTGTTCATTGTCACAAAAACTATAACGATTCTGTGTCCATGTGTTGTTTTTATTTTATTATTTTTTCACTTATATTGCTGGTAAATTAATAATACGTGATCCTTCTCCTAATAAACATCCATTGCCGCTGGGAAAGAGTGCAAGGGGTGTGCTTGCACTCTCCTTTCAAAAAAGAAAATACATTATATGTAGTAGATGCACCCCCCTGAAAATAACTCTAATGACGCCCTTTGTTTACAGTTTGTCCATATGTAGATACAGCCCCCTGAAAACAATTCTAACAAAGCCCATATAAACATTCTGTAAAATTCTGAAATCACCAATGCTGTAGTATGCTATTATGACTAGTTTTGATTGTTACTCTCTTTATTTGTTCGGTCGCCTTAACATAAGAACAAGTTTCTAGGTAGTAGAGCCACGCTGATTTCAGCACGAGCGGGCCGGCTCGACCGGGGCAGTACTACCCTCCCTCAGGAGACCAGCCTAAAGTGCCAGCTTCCGTGCTGTCGTGTTTTGTTGGTGAGTGTGAGACCGGCGGCCCATTGATGCAGGGGTGACAGTTATCGTGGAAACTGTGTAAGCCTTACACTGTCACAATGACTGTCTTGCCTTTTACGTTCCCAAGAGGGGTGTGAAAAAGCATCTCACAAGGCCGCCATAGTGTGGGTCACCATACTGCATTGTCTGAATTTGCAATAAGTATAGTGACCACAACTCTTGGATTCTATTCATGCTTTCCATTAGGCAGAGTAGAGTCACTTTGGCAGGGTCTTAAGATAGATAGAAGGAGCGAAAAAAAATGGATTGTTGTAAATACTCAATTAGCAAAAGAGGAAAATAACTTGGTTTCAAACATCTAAATAGATCTAAAAGTTATAAAGTAAATATGTATAATGAGTAATGAGGAGTAGGAAGCAACATTTATAAAAAGCGAAGCAAACCGCAGACCCGTGTCAACGCTATAACACGCTGAGGGCGCCAGATCCACAGCGGTTTAAGCTATCAACTGAAGCATTCATGACTATTAAATAGAAATATACTTGTAGAAGACAATATTGAGGTTTCTTTCCTCAGAATTTGCTAGTTTTATCTAGGTTTGGAATGTAAACAGAAAACGGTCTCACTTGAGTAACTTTATTAATCACATATGGAATTAACTTATCTACGTGCTCTGATTTAAATGTCCTAACACATACGTATAGTTAATAATTTCTCAACGAAATATTTAAACAATAATAAATCAACTATGGTCTTAATGATTGGGTTTAACGGAGTTTTTATCGAAGTTTTCTGCTGTGCCTTTAGCCAGTAAATCATGATATCATGAATACGAAGGGTTTTACTATTCACTATATTTTGTCACAAAAATAAGACCTAGTTTTGGATGGACCCTGTTGTTAATAATATCTCTTTAACTTCTCCTTGTCAAACAAATAATTAAATAATATAATGCGATTTTCAACTTGAGGCTACGAGACACCGTGCACAAGAAGACATGCGATTGTAATCTTCGTCATTTTCCTCACAATAATTACATCACGCTATTGTACCTTATAAAAATGACATCTATTTGAGCATCTACTCAAATCCTGTTATACATGAAATATTTTACTAGACGAGTACTGGATAATCACCGTGTAACTCTCATAACTTGTTCCGTGGCAACTGGATTTTCTTATATTCTACTGATATTTTACTAGCACCGGTATAAAAATATAATGTTTTATGCAATCACCAGAACTTGAATAATAGCGTGTAAATAAACTTTCTAGAGATGATCAAGAGACTGTATTGTTGAACGAATACCACTCGCCTACAAACAATTATACGGTGAGTAGCCATTATTAAAGATATATAGATAGATAATACTTTATTTGTACACCAGCGTTTACAAACATTGTACAGTAATAAAATGAACAACAATTGTAATGTGCAAAAGGCGGCCTTATTGCTTATAGAAATATCTTCCACGCAACCTTTAAATGGACTAGTTATGATGTTACATGATTATCGGTTCACATAAACCTTAGCATAGTGGTTACGTCAGCATATCGACATACGTGGTTTTAATCCCGGTTCTTTCAATTTGCAGTGGCTTTTGAAATATTCATGTTACTTTTCTCGCAAATTGAAAGAAAATGAAGAATGTTCTACTAATATTTAACATTAAGCTGTAATTATTAAATTTCAATTCTGAATATGATTAAATTTTATCCACTTTAACCTTCAACACTGTCTAGATTATCAATATCTAAATTGATTCGCAATCCAATCTAAAAGGCATTTTAGAGATCAGAACCAGGTTTTTTACATACGATATTGAAAA
Source organism: Hypercompe scribonia (assembly GCA_949316085.1). Lineage (NCBI taxonomy): Eukaryota > Metazoa > Arthropoda > Insecta > Lepidoptera > Erebidae > Hypercompe > Hypercompe scribonia. The sequence goes on along the minus strand of OX438972.1, from coordinate 1,962,336 downwards.
TTCTTACTTCTGCACTATATGTTTCAATGAACGAATTCACTTCAATTAAATCTGCTTAAGTACGTTCAGAGGGTTTCATTAATTAAACGGTGGTGCTTGACGCGCTGTCCTTAAGGGGCTCTCGTCAGTCTTCACTCGAAATAATCGCTGTCCGAAATTATTCCCTTTGATTGTCTATGAAATCCTTCGTCTTTGTGTTATAATTGCTCTGGATTATGGACGATTACTCCAGTGTTGTGCGGCAACGAATTAAGGGATCAAACGCTACGGGTTGATTAAAACTTAGCTCAACTATGCGATTGATAATTATGTGTATAAGAAAAAAACGAATACCAGAGAGTCTCTCCATATAAAACAAAATGAGAGTATACAAAATTAGTTTTTAAGAAAGAAAGATTTGGTAGTATGACTATTTTGCACTTTCTCACCACCATTTTTAATTAGTGCTTATTTATTCATGAAAATAAAGAATAAAGGAGGTAAACGAGCTAACAGATTATGTAAATGGCACGTATGTAATTGATTATTATTAGATATTTAAGACAACGTCGGTATTATGCATTAATTCTGTGTCACGGGGGACTTTACAAACATACGAGAAACGGACACAAAGAACACCCAGACTCAGAACAATAATTTGTAGATTACATAAAGCGTTGTCCCGTGTGAGGTTTGAACCCGCAACACCCAGCGTAGTAGAGAGCAGCGTGGCGACCGCTTAAACCACAAAGACATCCGTGCAGTCAAAAACCATTTGCAACTCAAGAATCACTTGCCTTGCCGTTTTTCAAGCTCTCCGCTCAGAAACAAGAGAAGGGATTGGACTAAAGTAAACTCACCCACTCAGTGCTAAGCAACTAAAGGTTTACTTAGTACCAGTTTTTTCTAAGATCTTATCTCTTCATCGAACTAGCTCCTTTATCTTTCACTCAATTCAAATAATCTGTCTGAATCCAAATAAAAATTAATAAGCTGTATATATAAAATATTCTTCTCAAACTTCACTGGATCAAACCTTGAATGCAACCAATTCCATCAGGAAAATAATAATTGAAATCTCCTCACAAAGCAAGATATCGCGTAACATTCAGAAAAAAATATTCAGTCAAATTGAGAACCTCAAAATAGATATCCACCTATTTTTCTCATGTTCAGAACACGAATCGTGGACGGAAATAAATTTTACCAATTTTTACCTTCAGTTTTATTTTTGTAATAACGGTATCGGAAATATTATTTATGATATGCAGGGATAATGATAAATATAAACAATTTGAAATCATACTTAATTCGTAACACCCACTAATAGTAACAGACAGTGAAGTAGGCTGAAATCCAGTATTTTACGTTGTTACTACTACGAAGCAATCCAGAAACACCACGAGACAAAGATCCAGAAAAATATTAAGCATGGTACTCGACTAATTCCTGAGAAATGGACACTGTGTGACACTGTCAGCTGTCTATGGCCAACGTAGTTGACGCTATTTGGGAAGCCTATTTTCGGCAATGGATGGCAATCAGCTGATCCGCTCACATCTTAATCCTCGGAGGTATATGAAATGTTAGCCAGTGCTTATTAATACTTTTAAGTAGGAAAATGATGGTGATATAACTTAAAGTCTATACTTCCGACATCAAGTTAAGCTAAACTTTTAACTACTTTGCACTTTTGATCACGTAAACAGATATAAGTCGCTGGAAGGCAACTTTCCAACATCTCTTTTGGGAAATCTAACTCTTGGTCAGGCGTACTGAAGCGTCTCAGTATCTTTAATAAACGTTATGATCTTAGTTTCAAACTGAAATTATTTTAGAATTAAAAGTCAAAGTTACATGATAAAAAATATATTTAAGTCAATATATTTTACTTTTCACATGTTAAAGATTCTTTAAGATGTTATAAAGACATATTTAAGCGGTCGAGTCATGCTATGATGCGTATGATAAGGTTAAACTCAATGACCGTGATACCATGGCCTTCCAGAAAAACCTCTAAATCCAAGAAAATGGCTTCAGTAACTTCACATGCTAGATAAAATGATTCAAAGGGTGGCAGCATATAGCAATTAGCTTGCTATGTATTTGCAGGTGTGCATAGGCGATAATAGTCACTTATTATCAGGTTACCCACCAGCACGTTTACCCAAACAGAACGATGAATTTTAACTTTCGAACGTAGTCAAAACATGTCAAGTACTCTCACTTCACTTTTTCCTTAGAAGAAAAATCGTTTACTGCCAAACAATAGCGAACGTGAAATAAAACAATTGTCATAAATATTCGAACATTGTTATAGTTGTGCACATCACGACTAACTCGTAATAATAGTACAGTCGCGTGCAACGTCACCTAGCGTACCGCGTAGGAAACGGACACCGGCTGTCGTTTACCGCGCGCTCTATGCTTCCGAAGCGCTTTTATCGTTAGCTGTGCGCGACTGTACCGCTTATTCATAGGTTACTGTAATATTTTCTTATTATTGAAAAGTTTTCTGGATTTTTATAGTCATCCATTATTGTGTGAATCAGTTACACTGTATCACATATTGACTTTTTTAAATTTAGTAGTAACATAACATGTGAGTTATTGGTTTAATGAACTGCCAAAAGTGCAATTAAATTTATAAGTGACAAAATTTATGAGTTACAAACGCGTATGTGGTGTGGTGGATTTCGCTAAAATTTTACAATGTTAATTGACTACCCTAGATTAACAGTCATCCTATAATTGAGTTAATAACAAATTTCTTATTTTCTTTTGCATCCATAATGACGGTTTTTATGTTAAAATACCAGCAATAATATTAGTGTTTAGGAATTTGATTCTAAAATATATTTATAATAAGTATAAGATCTCATTTTCGACAATCTTTGCAAGGCAACTATTAGAAATTATCGTTAATGGCGGACGCTACATTCCGGAAGACAATAATATAAGCCTCACATGAGCCACCTTTGCCGGAAAAAGGTCCAACGTCGAGGACAATGGTTTGGTTAGTTTAAGTAATTCTATTGTTCCTTAAATCCCAAGATGATCCCTCCAAAAGTGGGATCCTCTGAAGAGGAAATTACTCTTGTAATATTAATTAGATTGTGTTTTAGTCACACTAAACTTGAAAATACTCTTTCGTATGTTTATAACAATTTTAATACAATTTGGTCATAATAAAGTTAACAAAATGACTCGCTAGGTCAAGTGATTAGTGATTCTGATCACCATGCCAGAGGTTATGGGTTCAATTCATATGCAGAATAAACAATTGTGTGATGAACACGGTAATTTTTTCTATACCTGAGCGTAGTTTTTGTGTAATATGTATGTATTTAGAAACATATAAGTTAATTAGTAGTTTGATTTCTATGGTGTAGGCATTGTCAGCTTAGACGGTCGTGTGTGAAGTATGAGGGGTTTTTCTTTTTTTTTCTTTTTTATATTAGAAACCTGCCAAACTGATTTTACTCTGACTAATAGAAGCAGGAACAGAATATAAGAGTTATGGTCACCACACTCATTGCAAATGACCTATCTCACTATGGTGGACCAAGATATATTTATGGTGGCCTTGTGTGATACTTTTTCACGCCCCACTTGGGGACGTAAAAGGCATGACAGTCATCGTCTCAGTGTAAGACTCACACAATCACCACGATAACTATCACCCCTGCATCAATGGTCTTTCAGTCTCGCACACGCTTGAAACACCTAGCTTTAGGTTAGACTTCTGTGAGAGGATAGCACTGCCCCGGTCGAGCCGGCTCGAATCGAAAGCAGCGTGGCTCTACTACTATTTGTTTTTATTATTGACGCTCCGATCAGACATATTCTTTTATAAAAAGTATAGTGACCTACCCCTGCAGTCGACATTCTTCATTATCAGCCTCTAATAGTCCATTACTGGATATGAACTTCTCCTTAGAAAGGAAATTTTGGCCTACTGTACCACGCTAGTCGAACGAGTTGATATAGAGTTTGCAGTGATGTTATTCTGCATACCTTGTTCCCTTAGTCGACTCTTACGACACCCATAGGATGAATCGGGGCGCTGACAATATGTCTTCTTAATCCGTCAACACACGGCAAACTGTGCTCTAAGCTATCGTAGTATAGAACAATTGATTTATCCAGTAGTTACTGAACCAAATAATAATTATTGTGTTAATAAAGGCTCACCTAACTAGACAATAGGACTGTGGAGGGACGAGGTGTCATGTCACTCCGACACAAAGGGAGGATCCTCCAACCAGGCGAGGTGATCAGGCCTGCCGGGCCACGGCCCAAAGGTTGACGTTGGTATGTTGTATATACATACGTTAATTGCCACGCGAATTTCTATATCGCGACACAGGATTAGTTGTTGCATTGTAGTTCCTTATATTCATATGTTTCGTTCATACTTCGTAGTTCAATGTATCTTTGCTAGATGGCGCTGTTATATATTTTCGTTTGTGCTATAATGTGAAATCGCCAAAAGACAAAGGACTTGGACACGAATATATTTATTAATATTCAACGTGTATGAGTACTGCATTCAAATTTATCAGTTTAATAACTTGCGACGTTATTCAAATGCGATGAAGATACGATGTGTTTCATATCACGTCCGCATCTGTACAGCTCACATATCATTTTTCAGTTTAGCAGTTTATAGCCTTCATTTTAACAGTGTTAAGTTGAATAAATATTGCATACTAATGTCTTCTAATTACTTTAAGTTACTACTTACTTATGCCTGCAATTCCTTCCCAGTTCCGTCTTTCTTAAGAGTCTAAGCATCTCCATGCCAAATTTCATTAAACTTATTTTAATAGTTTAGCAGTTTGTAACAAATAAACACAGTTATTCTCGTATTTGTAATATTATCAATAATGTATATTCTTGAAGTCATATTATTATGTGTGCGATAAAGTAATATATTGAAAATAGAGATAGATAATATTCTGTTATCTATAATGTTGAGTCAGGCTAATCCCTCACAAGAGGGTTTAACTATTTGTCTCAGGCCACACACTTATACGTGTTCCTTATATAAAAACATGTAATTACTGACTGTTGCTTACTCTTTTCTGCATAAAACCTACCAGCTATTCAAAGCTATATTTGCTAGGTAGTAGAGCCATGCTGATTTCAGTACGAGCGGGCCGGCTCGACCGGGGCAGTACTACCCTCTCACAGAAGACCAACCTAAAGCGCCAGCATCCGTGTTGTCGTGTTTTATTGGTGAGTGTGAGACCGGAGGCCCATTGATGCAGGGGTGACAGTTATCGTGGTAACCGTGTAAGCCTTACACTGTCACGATGACTGTCATGCCTTTTAGGTCCCCAAGTCGGGTGTGAAAAAGCATCTCACTAGGCCGCCATAGCGTGGGTCGCCATACTGCATTGTCTACATTGGCAATGAGTATGGTGACCACAACTCTTGGATTCTATACATACTTTTCATCAGGCAGTGTAGAGTCACTTTGGCAGGTTCTTAATATAGAAAAAAAAGCTGGATTCCATCTATGTGATTAAAATTCACCTAGATCATTTGAACTATTCACGTAACGCTATTATTAACGAAATTTAGTAATTGTATATCAGATCACAATTGTTATAGCTTCTCTTTTAAAGTGTTATTAAGGAAGTCATCAGAAATGCACCTGTCAAATGTAAATAGTAAAGCCATTCCCAAGAGCCCTACGTTTTGAAAGTTTATGGGTGAGACCTTTTACGGTGGTCATTTATGACGTCATATTTCATGCCTTACACATTATGATGTAATGTTTAACCATAAACTTTAACATTGTAACCCATGGGGTCTATGAAGAGATAATAACATAAGACGAAATAGTCTATGTGTTTCAAAGTGGACATGCTAGTGTCAACACATTATTATTACTTATAATAATCATTATTACCGTTAAGGGTAATTGCAATTAGACTCTAAAGGGTAAATTTTGACCTGAGACTTATATCTAATGTAAATAATTGATATTCTATGATCTAGTATACTGTAGTAAGAATAGGTTTTTAAATGGAGCGCAAAATATTTTGAGCTACTGGTAACATTTACCCAATGCAATTTTTTTTAATGTGATGAATTGTTCATTTTAGCAGCTTTATTAATTGCTAGTGATACGAAATATAATATGAATGTTAGTTATATTCATAATATAAATAAATAAACACAAAATATAAACCACTGCTAATTCACTGCCGTTACTGTCTTATTTGTAAATTTTCCGAAAAAGTACTATTGACTGTCTTTGTACCAAACTTGATCCAGATCAGTGTATCTATTTTGGCGTAATTAAGTAACAAACATTTATTCAATATTATTAATTTAATATAATAATAAACTTACACATCTGACACGTGATCATCTGATTTCAAACTAAGCAGAACTCATATTATTATAATCAGACTGCTGATAAACATACTTTCTATATTTCTTAATACATGCACAATATAAATAAATTACCAAAGAGCACAATGATTGTACTCATCTCGCCTCGAATCGTCAACTGCCTCGTTAGCGTAGCGGTAGTGTAACCGTAGCGTAGCGGTAGCGTAGAGGTAGCGTAGCGGTAGCGTAGAGGTAGCGCAGCGGTAGCGTATGCTACTCCTGTGCACAATATCTTCGGTCTGATTCTGAGTCGTACCGAATATTTTTATGATCTGTAATAATTTATTTCGGAGTTTGGGGGTTTTTTATTCATAAAATACGTATATTTAAAAGAAAAATGTATATAAATATGTATTTATATCAGTAATCTAGTGCCTATAGTAGAAACTTTGCTTGTTGGGAACTAGATGACGTTGTGTGATGTCCAAAATATTATATTATATTACAATTGTCCTGAGCAGGAAACGCAATTATGGTTTAGAACACGGGATCACTAACCACTAGACCAAAAGTCTATCTTTTGAAAAAAAAGTATCACATAAAAAATATTTTTATTATAGCGTAACAGTTGAGTACTCGACAGTACTCGAACGCTGTAAATTTGCAACGGTGTATGTTAAACAACTATACATGTGCTTTAAATACTTATTCGAGTGAAGTATTAACAAACGATTGCTCTTCACTCGAGTGGGCGTTGAAAAATGTATGGAGAAATACAATTTAACTTTTGGATTGGCATTTTTTCCTCATAAAGTTCTCGTGCTGTTATTTTTTCGTTACGTTACGTTTTTATTATTGATATATTTTTTTATTGAACTAAATACACATAAGTCTTTTTATCACGGCAAAGAATTGACATGAATACTATTCATCATGGGTGTCGTAAGAGGTGACTAAAGGATCCAACTACGTACACCAACTGCACTGTGAAGAGAAGGAAAATTTAACACAATATATTAATCCGTCTGTTTAGTGTAGTATCGTAGGTCAAAACCTCCTTACAAAGGAGAAGTCCATGTCCAGCAGTGGACTGTTAAAGGCTGCTGACCGCGGCGAATTATGGTAATAATACAGTGATACATCTCACACATGGGGGTGTGGTGCCAAAATACGCTGAAATCTTGGATACTATTCATGCTTTTCAATAGTCACTTACGGAGGCTCTTATTCAATTTGCTGATAAATATACTTATGTATTTTTACGACTATCTCGTTGTTGCAGTGGTTAACGTATGTGGCTGACAATCAAGAGGTCTTGGGTTTCTAATAACAGAGTAAGGAAATTAGCGGTGTTTCACGCCCGTGCCCCGGAAAGCACGTTATAGCGTCGGTCCCGATTGTCATGAATATCTGTGGCAATTGTTATTGGGCAGTCAGTGTCCACAAACATACTGACAAATTCTTTCGAATTCAGTTAACCCTTCGAGTTCCGAAGCCAGGTGCTCCGTTGTAAAACTGATATTCAGGTAAAACTGGCTGAACTGGTAGCCGACCCCTAAATTATAAAGGAAAAATTAAATTATAGCTCTTATGGGAATTATAAAGGCTAGAAAGAAGTGTTCCTATATAAATTGCGCCTGGACACACAAACAAACGATAATACTCATTATAAAATTGTTTATTTTGAGTTAAATTCGAACGCACAACACCTGATTTAGCATTCCGTATCACAAGCCCCTAGGCCAACAGGCTGCTCTAAGAAAAATCCTAAATTTTTGATTGGAATGTTCCACGCACGCGTCAGCTCGTTCTTAATAAAATATTACATAACTGTACAAAACACCATATCCATACGTCACCACAATATTACGTAACCACAACCGAACCGCCACGTAACGCAAACCTCTCTGTGACGTCACCAGCTTGTTACGTAATCCCTATATCTACCTTATAATCCATGAGATTAACTGCTAGTCTTTGATAAATTAATTAGACATTACTAATATTCAATATGTGGTAGAGCTGTATCTTGCTAAGCTTTGCTGAGGCATATTGTGGTTATTAAAAAAAAGTCAGAAGGAATCTTTGAAACGTGTCCAGATTTGAGCTTAATCAGTGCAGAATATTTAGTTTTTAAAACGCACACGAGCCAACTTCAAGTATTATTTCAATGACTTAAAAAGGCTTCATTATTGAGTCTGTCGGTCCAGTGGTTAGTAAACCTTACTGCTAAGCTGGAGGTCGTGGGTTCGATTCCCACCTAGGGCTAATATTTGTGTAATGAACACAATTATTTGTTCTGTGTCTGGGTTTAATTTACCTATCATATGTATGTATTTAAAAATATATAAGTATGTTTATCAGCAGTTTGGTTACCATAGTACAGGTTCTGTCTAGTTTGGAATCAGACAGCCCTGTGTGAGATATACAAAAATATTTATTTATTTATTAATAATTAACTAGCAATCACGTTAATACATACTACCTATAAATAAATACAAAACGTTGTAGATGTTTGATTGTTTGTCATAAATAGCGATGGAACGGCTGAACAGATCTGGATGGAATTGGGCACAGAGCTAGATTTTATTCAGAAATTCCACATTCTACATAAACTGGTTTTATTTAGATAATCTACATTAATATATACCAATATAAACGATTTCTAACTGTTCATTTAGCGGTATCTGAACAATTTAAAGTGTATTACGAATTCTAAGTTGAAAATAATAAAACCCTCCACTGAAGTTGGCATTTTAGTTTCTAGATATTTTAAACTAAGTTACCTTCTTCAACGGCAACATCCTGGATACGATTTTAAAATTCGTACCAGGAAACTTTGTTTTACCTAACTCTTTATAACGTCTGTAGTTCTACATCAAGTGTGACGGCATTCAAGATTCAACTTTGAGAAGACTTTGAAAATTTTTATAAAATAAGGTGTATGATATAATTAACTTCAAGCTACGATGAAAATAGTTTAACTAACAGTAAATAAACAATTGAACATCTGACACTATGTTATTTAGCTTCAAACTAAGCAGAGCTTGTACTAAGACAGTCAATTAGAAGACTTATATACTTTTCTTCGTAAATAGATGGACCGACGACATAGTCTGAGTCGCGGGGAGCCAATGGATGCAGTTGGCGTCCAGTCGTACGGCATGGCGTTCTAGGGAGGAGGCCTATGTACAGCAGTTGACGTCTTCCAGCTGATGATGATGTTGAATCAAATTTCGAAACAAATATTTGCATATCATGCAAACATTTGATCTGACTCTTAACCTCAACCTATAATAGCAATGATTCATTGTTAAATCAAAAAACTGAAAATACGTTTTGTTATCCTATTTCAAAGAAATATGGCACACGGAAATTTATCATGCATAATTTATTTAATCTTAAACTAGACAAGGCTTGCATCGTGGTGACCAGACCGCTAATAAACCTAATATCTTTTTAAATACCCACAGATTATAGATAACTTAAACGCAGACATGAAACAAATTGTTATTTATTTACTTGGCTCACAAATAATTGTTGACACTGTTTAATGGTTAAAGACATTTTACAAGAGCATGAAAAAGTATAGTGTTATAATTACTTTTACATAAGCATCACGAGCGCTGTAAGCAACAATTAGTGTGTGTTTATGCTATAAATACGATATAGATTTTGGCAAAAACAGATATGAGGTACATAAATTATTTTTTGTAATGATTTTATGGAGGGTAGTTCTATTTTTCTTAAATGGCAACACTACTCGACCCCGTCACTCTTTTGTGATGACTTCCAGTGAAAGGATTGAGAGTGGTGGGGTTGAAACAGCGTTTTGATTATTGAGTCAGGAGCTGAGTCAGTCATTAGATAACCATCGATGTCTAATGGAAACTATGCTAGTTGGTCGATGGAAGTGTTAAAAGTGGAATAAAGGTATTTACTGTGCTGTGAATTGGAGTTCTTCTGATAAACCATCGAGGTGGTAAGTTATATAGTGGAAACTATGCTAGTTGGCCGATGAAAGTGTTACTAATGGAATAAAAGTAAGTGCTGAGCTGAGAATTGGAGTTTTTCATTAAATTTTTATTTGTGTTGTGAAATTTTGTAAGCGAGTTTCAGTTTAGGATTGAGAGTCACTAACTATTACTTGAACATGATAGGCGATATTATGTGCATGAACCAGTTTTAATCATGAATTCAGAAATATAACGACATATTTTAATACTTGATCAAAGATCTTCGTTCGGCTTGATAAGCAAATTCGTCTCCGATGCCGTATATATGATTTTTCCCCGAGCAACACCTGATTCAATAAAAGGAGACAGGTAAGGGCCGGAGGATAACAAGATTCCTGACATTTCCAAGTCCCTTTTTATAACAAAATTGGAAATCCCACTCAATAGGATTCTGGACGGACGCAGTCTTGGAAACTTAGTCCAATTAAACAAACTGACGATGAAAAAAAAGTTGTTTGAAACGCTAATCCTCTTTTGAAGTCTAAAGGATTTTATTCACTTTTGAATTTTTTATGAGCCTCCTGAGTGCTCTTTGTTTTTTATTTTCCAATTTCAGACAAAGAGGTTCCTATTAAATTTAATATAAGTATTTGATTCGGTTCGATTCGCTGGCCCTCGATATCAAATTCCATTAGAGTTCTTATATCTTTTATAAACGATACGAGGGAAACCAAAAAATCATTTGACTACATCGACACAATACAATTAAAAGGAAAGTTGATCTAAAAAAGCAAGAAAATGTTAAAAATACAGCATTTGAATTAATATACTGTGGTAACATGTTTATTTACATTATAAAGAGTATATCTGAAAATTACTTCTTACACACTTCTTATCACACGTATAGAAATAGTTAATATACTGAATATGACAGCACGGTTGACCTAGTGGTTTAAGCGGTCGCCACGCCGCTCTCTACTACGCTGAGTGTTGTGGGTTCAAATCCCACATGGGACAACACTTTGTGTGATCCATAAATAGTTGTTCTGAGTCTGGATGTTCTTTGTGTTCGTTCCTTGTATGTTTGCAAGGCCGCTGCCTTTTTTTTATAAAAAAAAAAGGAAAAAATAAGTGTTAAGCGTAAATTACTCACTGAAAAGAATGAAAATGCAAATATATTAAAAAAAAAACTATATACAAGAGCAATGCATCAAGTCGATAATAATCTGAGCAGAAAGCATTTAAGACTCAGGCAATTTAAAACAAAATAGCTAGAAACGTAATACTAATAAAACTGATACTATTTAAAAAAAAATACAATGCCATATAATAATGAATAACATTGAAATTTTCGAAAGTTATTAAACAAAAACTGTAAGATCTTGATAAACACTAAATTAAAATGTTTCCATCAGAAATCTTATCGTAGGTGAAATTTAAAAAGTTTTAAAATTTCACGCCAAATTTTGAAGAAGAAAAAACATATTCAAAGTACCCTTACATGGAACGACTATTTGGCATCGGTAGAGTGATTTCATTACAATATAGACTAAAACCAACTAATAACTAACTAAGGTTTGCCATCAATATTTCTAAAGTACGGTATTACTTTTAATAATCTCGTCAGTAGAATCTTAAACAAATAAATAAATAATAAAAAAATATTTCAGACATTTGACACACAACGTCATCTAGTTTCAAACTAAGCAGAGCTTGTGCTATGATGACTAGTATGACTGATAAAATACTTATATTCTTTTTTTTTGTGAATACATAGAAAATACCCAAACTTCACAACAAATATTTGTAGATCATACATTTGGTCCGACCCGGGCATCGAACCCGAGACCTCAAGCATAGCACACATTCACTACCGCTGCGCCACCAAGGCAGTTAAATATCCGCGTATTATCGGTTATATTATCTGATGGATTAAGAACACAGAATGTTACCATTTTTTCATCTCATAGGTGTCATTAACACGGCCAAAACCTTTTTAAGGAGAAGCCTATGTCCAACAGTGGACTATGAAAGGCTGTTCATGTGATGACTTAAACTGTCATCGTCTACAATGTGAATACATTTTTTTTATTAATTAAATGCCGTTACAAAATACTTTTGAATTCTAAAATTTTTGTTTATAAATTTTCTCTATATATCATCAATAGCCTTTTACAGTCCACTGCTGGACATAGGCTTCTATTAGGAAGGAGGTTGTGGCCTACTATACCACCCTGGCCAGACGGGTTGGAATAGGGTTTGTTTCAAGTTTTCCTTCTGTTTGTGATGATGTTGTCTTGCATATTTGGTTTCCTTAGTCGCCTTTTACGACACCCACGGGATGAATAGGGGTGGTAACACTATGTATTCTTAATCCGTCACTACACGGATACATATATCTAAGATATTAAATAGTATATAAGTAAATTAAATTCGTCTATTTTCTGATTTTGAACTCGATAGAGAAATATGCTTTGCATACTCTTAACTTAGATATTCCAGCATTAACCAATTTAAATATCCGATTAACAGCAATAGCTTTGTCACCCTATTTTAAATGAAATAATACGTTCAATGTGAGGATTAAAATTGTCTCAACTTACCTCTCCGGGCCTAAAAGCGTGAGTGTAAGATAATTGCATGTTTGTAAGATAATTCTGTCAAATTGCTAAGCAAAAAAGAATTTTGAATATTCTGTAATCGTGTGGTGACGAATTAAGAATACATATTTATTTTCCATGGGTATTGTAAGAGGTAACCAAGAGAGTGTAGTACGCTGAGAACAAACTTGAAACAAACCTCACACTGACCACCGTTCTGTAGTAGGCCAAACCCTCCTTTCTAAGGAGGAGTCTATGTCCAACAGTGGTCTTTAAAAGGTTATTATTAGTAATTTATTTTATTGTTTTATTAATTTAATACCTTTCATTTTCCACTTCAATCACTTAAACGATTTGCAAATTACGTCCCGTTCCGATCCATGTCTGAAGATAAGATGTTTTCTAATAATAATAGGCCAATAATATTTTGTGTTCTACAAAATATTTTTTTCAAAACTCAACGTCAAAATTACTTTATGTTAATTCAATCGAAAACACGTCAACACACTGCCTGGCTGACCCCCCACTCCCAAAAATAATTCGTCACCCTACAAGGACAAATCCGTAACATCGAAAACGGATGGCGACCCTAATCGTGACGTCACCCCTCATGTTGATATTTGACAACTTTATTGGTTCGGTAATTGAATTTTCACAAGCTTTTATACTGATAAAAAATTGGTAAATTGAGGATTTTTTCGTGAGCTCGCTCTAATTTTGTCGGGCGCTAACAAGAAAATGGGAATATTGACAGACAATATATGTAAGCGATTATTTGTTATTTCTAAATTTAATTATGGCTAGTGTAAGGCTTTAATTATACCAATAGCAGCTGTTTCCGGATCCCTCCTATGGCAGGCGCAGAGTGGCAGACCGTGCGGAGTCCTCTCCAGAGTAGGATACATGAGGTCAGGACAAAAATATGTACTACCTACATAGCATGCATCCCATTAAGGACATTTTCCATAACTTTGGAATAGTCATAAACAGCTTTACACATTCATGTCATTAAGTGTGATAAACAGAACATTTATAAAAATAACATCATCTGTGGTGTCGGAGGTATTTCAATTTGGTGTTCCGTAATCGCTTACGTCACTGTATTTCCTCCGCAATGTTGTCATACTCACAAAAGGCAACTGCCAAAGTATTCAATGTATTTTAAAATACAGTTGTAAAGCTTGGACCACAGAATCTTTAACATTCACTTCCATTTGGCAACTAAAACGTATAGAAGGCACTCCAGGTTTAAATCTAATAAAATGTTCACTGCCCATAAATTGCTTCCTCTGACCAAGTTACAGTATTAAGAATGCAGGTGCACTTATCTCTAAAATCTCGGCAGGTGAGTCGAGGTTTATATTCGAAAGTTCCTGCAGAAACTTGGTTACACAAAACTGCAGTTTTAGTTGGTTTGAAAAATAAAGGTTCTAAGTTTGTCCCGGTTAGTGAATTCTTGATTTTTTTAAGTGAAGTTAATTTCCAGTTCTTTGTGGGGAATTTAATATCTGAAATTTTGCCTTAAACTTTAATTTCGTGGGTTGAACGCTGCTCATTTATTCGTCACTTGCTCCGTATTTTATTCAGTGAAAGACCAAGAAGGTTATAGTCGATGTGTATTTTAGCATAAATTTGCTTTTAGCAGCAAAGGTCGTATGTATTTTATTAAAAAATAAGAATAATATTACATCAATTCCAAGAAATTTTAGTGAAGGACGTGACTATTAAAACATTGAATATCAACACAGACATAAAGCAAACAAGTCAAGTAAATAAGTAAAATAATAACAGACAGTATAATATCAGGCCTTGAAATATTTACTAGGTATCTTACAAAGCACGTCACTGACTTACGTCACACTATACCTCATAATTTATAACAAATAAATCGCGTGGACCACTCTTATGATGTGATATACTAGACCGAGGAAACAAACTCCATATATCAGCGACACTCGAATAACAGTCCTAGTAAATATTACAGATACCAGGTATTCACTAATATTTATAGCAAGTAAACAGATATATCTCCCAAATAATTCAAGGATAAGCACAAAATCATAGCCTCCTGCGTACGGGTATTCGGCCTTTCGTCCAATTTGTACTAAGTGTCACTTACGATAACTCGAACCGTTAATGGCCCATCAAGATCGTTTAAACGGTGGTCCCGAGTGATATATTCCGTCTCGTTCTTGCATAAGAAGAAGACGGGATACAGATTTGGATCGTGATTTATATATCTTTGAATAAAAAGATTGCGAGGTATTTTATAGAGGTGAGCTTCGGTTACGAAGGTCGTGTTCTGAATTTTGTATTAAATATGGTTTTTTCTTTTATATCATGTTAAATTGTTTGGAACTCAAAAGTGATAGATTTTAGTTTTATAATTTAAAAATAACATTCAAATTGTCACTGACATCCAGTAGATACATTTATAATTTATGTATTTTGGCTGTTATTTTTACTATTGTCTTTAAAATTTGAATAATGAAGACGGTAACCTATTATAAAGTTATTTTTAGGGGTAAGCATAAATACATTAAATGCCTATTTTCACCAGTGTTTTGGTAACACATAATAGATGGTGAATCTAGTGCCGCTAATTGGGATGTTTTGTTTGTCAAAGCCTCGGCTGTCGATCAGCAGGCGGACTAATAGCAGGTGAATGCACTAGGGGCCCTAACTTCTTGTTAATAACCCTGTGTACATATCAGACATTTTTTTATATTTTTTTTTATTGTATATTCATATATAATGCAGAACACTTAAACACAGATACAGAAGGAATAACAACGCTCGTCACACACTTATTTTTCCTGGATGAGAATTGGTGCCACATCCTCAGGTTTAGCAATGAAGATAGTTAATTACTAGACTAACGTACCAATCCATTAAGACCTATTAAAATTCTTCTGTCTATGTTTGACAAATCATATTAAGCAAAATATAGCACAGTGCTAGTTTTAAAACATCAAACATTTTGTGAACTTTACAGATTGTGTGTTGATCTCTTGCGGACTCAAACACACTCTACGTCACAATAGTCTACAGCACGGGATTAAGATATCCTAGAATGATAACACTCAATCTCAACACACTAACAGCCTATCGAGACGTCAGGTGCCGTCGAATAGAATGCCTCTCTGATAATATATCTCGATATTCAGACTCCAGACTCATGAAAGTTTTTAACCTTCTTACCTGTCAATTAATGATAACGGCAACGGGCTGCATATACTCAGGAATTTCATTTTACACCTACAATTGACTGCAGGAAAGGCGTAGTGATTTAAACGGTCGCCACTCACTACTGTGCCAAGTGCTGTGGGCTCAAATTTCATGCGGGACAACACTTTGTGTGAGTCACAAATTGTTATTCTGAGTCTGGGTGTTCTATGTGTT
The DNA here is from genome assembly GCA_949316085.1 of Hypercompe scribonia. NCBI lineage: Eukaryota > Metazoa > Arthropoda > Insecta > Lepidoptera > Erebidae > Hypercompe > Hypercompe scribonia. Next base: position 1,946,051 of record OX438972.1, on the reverse strand, counting down.
TGTTTCATGTACGATTGTAAAGTGGCCGCAATACAGGATACATTCCAAATGCGGGTGTTGGCCTTTTAGGAAGAAAAAAGAAAAGTATATATTTTGTTCCAATACTATAAGGTTGTCGCTAAGTTGTTGTTGTACGGGAAAAAAGTTTTAATAAGGCAATTTTATTTGTGCCTAATGTGCATATCGTACATCAGCGGACTTAATGCCCAGGGCATTCTCTCTCTCGCTCAATCTTTGAATGGTGTAAAAATCTTATAAAGTAGGTACAAAGAAGTTTTATATTATGTGATCAAAAGAAGTATACAGCTCACATTATATAAAAAGATATATACACACATATAACACAACACATAAACACTCACATATGTATGCGTCTATTGACGATTTATCAGTGAATTGCACCACAGATATTTTTTCATGAAACGAGGGTATATTTTTTTTTTTAAGAGACTGCCAATGTAACTCTACTTTGTTAAATGGAAAGCAAGAATAGAATCCAAGAGTTGTTGTCACTATACTCATTGCGAATGCAGACAATGCAGTATGGTGACCCACACTATGGCGACCTAGTAAAATGCTTTTTCACGGCTCGCTTGGGGACGTACCGTTTATAAAATGGGAAAGTTCTAATAAATTGTTCAGATAATGCTTTTCGCTTTTGTCAACGCAGTAATTGGCACTCCAATACTATTCATTTTTAAAAAAACTTTTTGCCTCGCTCTACCAATCTGTTTAATGAATAGCCTGTAGTATTTCCGGACCGGTACGACCTTTAAACCTTCAAGAAATGAGGGTACTTCAACCTCCAAAGTCGACAATACATTCGTCTGTCTTGTGACTTACCTGTCAGGTTACTTGCCTACTCCTTAGCCCCCGTCCTCTCCTATAGAAACATCTACAGTTATAACTGAATCTTTCATCCACATCCATTACAGTGTTCCCAACTCAAACAATTTTAAACAAATCCTCAAAAGCCTGTCTCTAGTAATTTCCGTAACACCTTGAACCTAGATTTTTCTAGAAAAACGTTAAGATAGGATTACAATGGATATGCCGGCGGGACTGCGATGGGCTTTAACTGGCGACGTGGGATTAAGGGATAAGCAGACTTCGAGCAATACATATTTAACAAGGTTAATTTATGTTGAGTATTGGGATTGGTTGAATTTTAATATCAAAGATTTTAAAATGAAGTTAAAAATGGAGTAGATTTACTTTTGAATTATTTTTGAATTCTTTTAAAATACTTAAAGTTAATTTATGTTGATGTTTTTAAAATTGTGTACAGCATTGAGTTAATATCGTTTAAGTTTAAAATAAAAAGAGTTTTTAGTTTGATTAAATTATAAAAAATAAATCTTTTGTAACTACAAAAGGGGCTTGACTACAACCATAAGTTAGCTGATAATTGAAACAAAGAGAAGTTGCTGTCATATTTTAAAATTAGAACGCGCGGCCATTTTTATTTCACTTGATTTGGCGGACACTTTATTAAATGAAGAGTCTTCCTACTACATTTTTCTTCAAGAAAAACATAAACAAACTGCCTTTGTTTTATTAAAATTATTACAAAGTAAAAATTTAATGGCCCTTAAAGATGAAAAAAGAATTAATATAAGAAACACGGCCGCTATGCAAAATAAAGTTCGCATAATATTATAATTTCTATGCCAATTGATATAAAAAAAGGCTTGGTGAGTTATATTGTTTTAAGAGAAAAAGGGTTACCACGTAATTGATAACCAGGACACGGGAAGGGTTGAAAATAGAATTATGTACAAAAAAATATGCTTCCTGTTTCACAACATAGGGAAAATGCCTGTTTGAGATCTAAAAGGTTAGTTCCTTGTAGTTAATTTGCGTAATAATACCGGGAATTTTCATAAAGTCGGTAAATTATAACTCTCTATTGTAATAAAGTCATAAGTGACTTGAAAGAGGTCGAAACAAAAGAGGTTCTACAAGCACGACGTTAAATTTAATTTCAAATTTAGAACTTGTGTTTTTACTAGCTTTCAATGAAACTTAGTAACATCAAATAGAGATCGAATAGAGGTCGAACATCATGTGACAGCATAAACAATTATTATTATTTTTTATAATTCTCATATGTACTAAGAATTTACGTCAAGTATTATATAAATATGTACACACGTAGTAACGCTATGTTCAGATTTTTTTGATTAGGATGGAAGTTACAATTTTTTTAACCACAATTACAAGTATCAATATTATCCCGAGAAAATATTCTCGTTATTATTCATGGCTCTAAGTTCACCGTATATAAATTACAGAAGACCAGACATCAGTTACTCCGTAAGGTTAGTTAAGGTTTATAGCCACATTGTGTGAACTTCAAAATGATATATTTTATTATATTTTCGTGCTTCACAAATACCGTATTCTATTTTGTGTAAAAACCAGGCTTTAATTAATTCATTTGATCAAAATTAATTTTACTGAAATATTTTTTTCAATAACTAATAAAATTTAATACGCAAATGGCTACTACAAAAGCTTATTAACAATATTCTATTTACAGTGAAAAATACCTTGAAGTTTTTATTAAAATATGAAAAAGCAAATTAATTTTTACCCTTAAACGGATGGCTTTCTCTTTCAATTATATTTTTTGGCCGTCATCCAATTTGAGAAAAAAAAAACAATTAAACCATTCGTTACGGAATATTTTTGTCCACGATGATATCTTCGAAAACTAATTGTATATATTTACATAGATTTGGAGCGAAAGACCTCGTTTTCGAAAATGGAAAATATTTCTTTTTTTGTAACTGAGCAAGAGTTTGCTAATGGCTTTACAATAAGTGATTCGAGTGTCAACGTATTATAAATTCAAATTTAAAAAAAGTTAGGCCTTTTAAATTGAGAAGTATCATTGTTTGATAGCCATGTAAATTTAAAGAAACATAAACATACATACATTGTAATACTTAAACTTTTTGCGTTTAATATTTGATTTCAATAAGTGAGTCGAATGTCATGTCTTCTGTTTTCAAATTAAAAAAGTAGACTTTAGTTCACATAAGAAATATGACTTAAATAACGGAGCATTGAACTGTAAAAACGCCAATAAAACAAATTTTAATTTACTTAGGTATATCTCAAATAACGATCGTCCTCAATGTTGCAAACAGCATAAATCTTAAACTAAACGAAACACCATTTTCATAAAAGGAATCGCGTTCGGATACACGTCTGAGTCATTGCTCTACAAAATTCGAAAGTCAAATTCAAAAATGGCGGACAGTAAAAGAAAACAGAAACAGCGAGCGGTGATTTATAAGCGTTACAGCAGTCATGGAAGGACGTACCATTTAGATTGATTTTGAATTTATTGGCAAACTGCTACCATCTAGAGATATAGGGTGCTTTCATCTAAGACGAAAGATTTATCTTGCATCCAGTGGAACGGAATAGAACGTATAACCGATATCTTTTTGTGATGCATCCGAACATGATAAAGTGAGGACGTCTATGGTCACTTTTCGAGACTCACTTCTGAACATAGACAAAGTAAGTAAGTCTTTTATTTTAATATACGATACAGAATAAACTCTATTTTATATAAACTTTCACGGTGAAAAATTCATTTTAAATGTAGGTTTTTGTTCTCGTAAGCTATAACCGACAATAAAACTAAAGAATCGATACAATAAGTCTCCAATATTTTTATTATCAATGCTATTGTGGTGATTTTGTATTACTGAAAGCTGGTGTACAAAGAAATTCTGATTTGATAGATCATAATCTTCTGGAACGGTTAGGACTTAAATTACAATTGAGAGAAATAAATTTATAATCTTTATTTGACGACAAAACAATATTTATAAAAATAAAAGTTTTATGTCCATATCGTGGTGATGGATTAAGAATACGAAGTATCACCACCCCTATTCATCCCTTGGGTGTCGTAAGAGGCGACTAAGGGAACAAAGTACACAAGACAACATCACTGCAAAGGCTCTAGAGGCTTATGTCCAGCAGTGGACTTTTCAAGGCTGTTGATGATTGATAAAAAGTATTTAAGTTGAAAATTTTGTTGTTTTTAAGTAGTTACTTGAATAGTACATTCACTCTAATATACAGATTGCTATTTGTGTGATTGATTTATTTCCAATATTAACTTTAAAATTACTTATTTATAATTATTCATCATTATTCTATATGTATTAGATGCTTAAAGCTTAAAGTCCATACAAAGTTAAAAATTAGGCACTTGTAAACATAACATCTGGCTGTTGATCAGAATTCTTATTACAAACACTTCTCAAGGGTCACCTCGTGATACTTTATCAACTTACCACCAAGTTTGAAATTTCTATAACCAGATGACGTAAGGACACTATTAAAGAAACGTACCTGTAACAAAAGAAAAACAATTTGTTAGAATGACAATTTTAAACATCAGGAGGCTCGTAGTTTTTAAAAAAAAAATATTTGATGAAGATAAGATTTAACAATTTATATATTTTGTAGGAATCCGTAAATATGTTCTACAGAGCTTTTGACATCTAAGTCGTAGTAATAAGATTAGTTTCAGAACGAGCAAAAGGATTATTATTACAGTTGAAATGAACTTTTGCGTATCTTTAAGAAATAATTACATGGTTTGATATTTCTTTTCTATAAAATAATGAGGTTTCATTTGAAAAATAGTGTATTATTTGATTATTTAAAAATTGTGACTAATATTTTCATTTTTTTATAACATTATAGCTGACATCTGAAACATCTATGTTTTACTAGAGTAAATAAAGTGTCCGTGTGGTAACGGATTAAGAATATATAGTGTTACCACCCCTATTCATTCCGTGGGTGTCGTAAAAGGGAGAAATGAGAACTAGAATTTTTCTTTAAAATATTTCAATATTAATAAAATCCGCTACAAATAAATAAATATAAAATATAAACAAAAGCCAAAAGCATGGTTGACTTTGTTTAAGTTTTTTAAATTTTAACAGCCCGCAAGATAGAAATTTCGTGGGGTTTCACGGCCGTGCTTCAGAGAACCGTCGGGAGCCGTTGTCATTAAGCCCGGAACAGCTGTTATTAAACCATCTATCCGTGTGGTGACGGATTAAGAATACATAGTGTTACCACCCCTATTCATCTCGTTCGTGACGTAAAAGGCGACTAAGGGAAAGTATACAAGACAACATCATTACAAAAAGCAGGAAAATTTGAAACAAACCCTATTCTAACCCATCTGGCCAGCATGGTATAGTAGGCCAAAACCTCCTTGCTAAAGAGAGGCCTATGTCCAGCAGTGGACTGTAAAAGGCTGTTGATGAAATGAATTGAACATACCAGATGTTTCAAATAATTTATTTCATAAATATTTTATACTTTTTTTATTTTGTTTATTTGACTGGCCTCAGTGCCACAGTGATAACGAATGTGACTACTGTGCTTGAGGCCTCGGGTTCAATTTTCGGGTCAGACCAAATGTTTGTATGATCTGCAAATATTTGTTTCGGCGTTTGAGTGTTTTCTATCTACAATGTGCATGTATTTAAAAAAAAGTACACAAGCACTCTATCAGTCAATCTAGTTGTCATAATACAAGCTTTGCTTTGTTTAAAACTAGATGGCGTTGTGAGTGAGATGTCAAAAATATTTACATATTTATAAATGCCAGTAATTTTTAAGTCACGGAAAAAATAAGCATGTTAATTTGGGTAAGGTTTCTAATATATCAATTGGTTCGCGTGCCTGTATCCTATCTCTTAGACCCAATCAACCAAAGTGTTAGGTTATTTTATCTGGGAAGGAAAAATAAATTACGGCAGTTACCAAACTAAGAGCTTCAGTAGTTAAGTGTGTAATATATGTGTTCCTTATGTAAATTCAAGCTATTTTTATCACGATCGACCTTTTTAATTAAACGACTTTGAAAGGAGGTTTCTTCTCAAGGCTCAGTCATTAATAAAAAGATTAATTGTTTTGTGGCAATTTTTCTTTGGATTAAATTTACCACCTTAAAGGGAATATACAAAAATGATGTAATATTTTTTTATTAGAATTCTCAATTTATGATAGATTTATAGGTTTGTGTAAGTGTAAATGAAGGTATTGAATTTACTTACATAGATGAGTAAATAACAAGTGACTCGGTATCTTCCTGTGTACATCTATGACCACCCGTTTCTGAAAAGGAGATCTTAGTGTTTCAGCTTCGAGAGAAGAAACTTAACAAACTTTGTTGATAAGACCTTGTAATAAATATTTATTATCGACGCACTTTTTTGTCTTTTTTTGTTGACGTGACGGAAAATCACTTCGGGTTTTTGGGATACAGGAGTCAGGGTACCCGACAATCGGCCTCTAGCACTCTACTGTGGAGCGGACTCGGACCATATGACGTCAGGTCTTCCCTAAATCGATGTCATGCCTCATTAGGCCCTATCCTGGGAGAAAAGGGTCTGCCTCTTTATTATCTACACCTAATTTTACTGTGATTTCGTACGTAAATACTAACTGTATGCCTAGTTATATAATACTTATATATATAATAATATATAATAATAACAATAATATTTATTTATTTCAAAAAGAATTCAATACTGAATTACTAAAGAACTTGGCAATATTTTTACAAATCAGTGAATGTAGCATCTGCAACCGAACTAGGCAAAGCCTGTATTTCGATTGTCAGTTTCAAATCGCTCTAATTATTTTACTACAACAATACCCTATGATTGTTTCTTTGACAGTTGTACTGTTTCAATATCAATACAATCCAATACCTATCCAAAATTGAATGTAAATGTATTTTTTTTTGTGTAATAAAAAGTTGTGAATGTGTAAAAATAACACTTCATCTCTAAAATACTAAACACCACACTAATAAGACTTAGACAAGTCTCGTAGAAGTTATTCTACGAGAATTATACTTACTGACAGTTATGTCGTTAAGTATAATTGTGGTAACCGAAGAAACTTAACTACAACTTAAAATTGAGGAGTGATATTTAAGTATGCTGAGAGAGACAAAATTGTTCGTACACATGGTACTCTGTAACCAGATAGGTTAATACAAGTATATAACAGAATTCCAAGTAGACATAAAGTAAGCTAGGAAACACTTAATCGTACAAACGCGACTTGCTATCAACTGACAGTTTCAAAGACGCCAGAAGTACCACAAACCCCACCCGCATAACAGCTGTAGAGTAACCACGAGAACGACAGATAAATGGACAGTCTCGCTTAATGAGAAATTAGGAATCTTGATTATAGAAATTGTTTTGGGAGAGTTTGTGTGCGACTGGACTGGTTGGATATAAACGTGCTTAAATCATTTTCAATTTGAAGAACGTATTCGCTAGTGATTTAAAGGGGTTGTACTGAGATGGTGATAGTAATGACAAAAGAAAGTTAACACTGTGTTTGTATTTGATCAGGTATCTACGATAGTGTACTTTCTACAAACAGAAGAGTTTAAAAACGTTTCTTGTTAAATTGACTTTTTTAAGATTTAAATTTTATTTTTTAAAAAAAGTGTTTGTATTGCATACAAACTGTTTATGAGTGAAAAACTCTTTCTTAATTTGGGAAAAATTAAATAAACTCAATTGTATTTAGAATAACTGTGAATCTGTAATGTAAATCAATAGCCAATTTACGAAAATAATAATTGAAACAGTTGCCTTTAACTCGTGAAGAAAAAGTACTTTTAATTTTAAAAAACTTATTTAAAAAAAATATGAATATATTTATACTGAAACAAAAACCAACATTTTTCATAATTGATATCTTTAAAACGACAATATTACTTGCAAACAGCCGTTTTAGTCAAAAAAACCTTGTATAGCAAAAAGTTGAAATAAAATTATAAGAATACTATCCCGTATATTTCTGTTTTAAGGTTACCCTGACAAAGACCCCACGACGCCTGGCTCAGTCAATCAAAAGGGAAATTCTTATGCATTATGTTTTAAATTTACGTTTGAAACTCATGATAGAAAGCCCTCAAAGGTGACGGATATCATAAAGATGCTACGCCGTAGGCCCCTGTAATTTTGACTTAACACGAAAAAGGTAGGGTGTGTGAACAAAGGACTATAAGTATTGTGTCAATTGATAGACAACGTACACAGGAAGTCGAAGTTGTCGATGTTGGAGCAAGTTCACGAAATCGCTGTGGATTTTAACGGCTGTCACGAGAATCAAGATAAAATATACAATAGATATTTATATTGTTGTACACCGTCTGAGGGTAATAGCCTGGAGATCTATCATACAGGTCTAGAGCTTAGTGCAGACTCCAGTTTTCATAAAGGTTTTAAATTTTGCTGCTATTATGTGTTGTCGAAAGATTATATACGTTTTGGAGACAAACATATATAATACGATTTGATTTAAGTCAATATTTTATGATATTGTAAGACTTAAAAGAAATTTTTTATAACTTAAGCACTTCTATGTAATTAATATTTTAACATATGCTAGGTAGTAGAGCCACGCTAATTTCAGCACGAGCGGGCCGGCTCGACCAGGGTAGTACTACCCTCCCACAGATGACTAACCTAAAGCGCCAGCATCCGTGTTGTCGTGTTTCGTTGGTGCGGAGGCCCATTGATGCAGGGGTGACAGTTATCGTGATAACTGTATAAGCCTTACACTGTCACGATGACTGTCATGCCTTTTACGTCTCCTAGCGGGGTGTGAAAAAACATCTCACTAGGCCGCTATAGTGTGGGTTACCATACTGCATTGTCTACATTTGTAATGAGTATGGTGACCACAACTCTTGGATTCTATTCATGCTTTCCATCAGACAGAGTAGAATCACTTTGACGGGCGGGCATAGAAAAAAAAACTACAATGTCTTTATTATCAGAGAATTAGGATTAGTGGAGTTTTAGAGTGGAAGGGCTGGCAACGAGCAAGGTAGAAAAAGATACGATACAGATGATAGCAGTAATAAAGATACACTTAAAACTTAAACATCTCATGTCACCTTTTATGTATGTATTTGTTAGACAAGCGTCAATTTTCTGGTACCCTTTGAGTTGGAAGAAAATATTCCACCCTTAAAAACAGGTAATTTACGAATAAAGTACAATTTATCTCGCTTTAAGCGCATTGAAGTCAATAATGTTCTTTTTTAAATTATATTGCATTCTATTGTCGTTTAAGACCAGCTAAATTTTTAGTTTAAAAGCATTTTGAAATAAATTAATTTATATATTTTTTATATCATCATCATCATTATCTGTTGGACAAGAAATGTCCATTCTTGGACATAGGTCTTCCTCAAAGTTTTCCACAACAGCCGATCCCATGCCACCCGTATCCAGCGGCTTCCCGCAACCTTCACCAGTACAACAAATATATCGAAGAAAAGAGGACAAAGCCAAGTTTATTCGTAAATATCGTTCGAATTCGATAAAAATGAAAGATTCAAGATATTATGGTACCATGTACATATATTTATATGTATAACATACATGTTGTTACAAACTCACAACATAATAACAGTCAAACATCTTTCGCATACAGATATGTATACAAGGAAGATGCCGAACTACAATACATTTGATTTTCTATCTCGCTGACTTTGTTCATGTGAGAAAATTTGAAAATGTTACGAAACGGGATTGTTCTACTAGACACAAAATATATCATTTCACATTCGACACGAGTTCAACTCAAATAATGTTTTCTCACGGCATACTGGTTTTATTACTTTAAACTCTGTTAGACATGTTTAATTAAAGTATAAAGTTGTTGTACGTTGTTGAGGGTAATTATATCAACTTTGTTGTTACATATTTGTCTTTTTCCCATAAAACCTTGTTGGTTACTACGTATCTAAATAATAGATTAAAAGGGAGAAAAATTTGATAATACCCTACAAACTATCTTTAAAACATAGATTTATCACTGTAACTTGGACTGACTCTTCTGCGTTACCTCTGTAATAGGATTGCAAACAGTTAGATACGCAAATAATTACGATTAATGTTGCAACAGATCGCTTAGTTACAGGATAGGTAATTTCGATTCGATTGTAAGTTGCCCGTATTCAAACTGATAACATGCCGCTAAATTTTTTATTACTTAATAGCTACCTAACTTTTCGACCTGAAAAACTTGACTTTCTTTCTCTTTTGCGATACTAAAACACTACACTACATGTTTCAAATTGAAATGCGCGTTCTGCTTGTGTACGTGAATCAGTGACAATCAGCTATCACCATATATACTATACTTAAATCATTCTTTTTTTTCTCTCTATATTAAGAGCCTACTAAAGTGACTCTACTCTGCGTGATGGAAAGCATGAATAGAATCCAAGAATTGTAGTCACCATACTCATTGTAAATGCAGACAATGCAGTATGGTGACCTACACTACGGCAGCCTAGTGAGATGCTTTTTCACACACCGCTTGGGGACGTAAAGGACGTAAAAGGCATGACAGTCATCGTGAAAGTGTAAGGCTCACACAGTTACCACGATAACTGTCACCCTGCGTCGATGGGCCTCCGGTCTCGCACTCACCAATGAAACACGATAACACGGATGCTGTCGCTTTAGGTTGGTTTTCAGTGGGAAAGTAGTACTGCCCCGGTCAAACCGGTCCGCTCGTGCTGAAATGAACGTAGCTCTACTATTTGTTTATCAGGACAATCAATTGTTGTTACATTAAATTTTAGGTATAGAAGAAATAATAAATTATTACAAGTTAGTTGAAAATGTACAACATTTTGAGTTGTGATAACAGGCATCAATAGTAACACGACTTAAAAATAAAAGAAATATAATAAGAATAAAATAAAACAATCGAAAAAAAATCATAAACTAAAAATTAAATAAAAATAAAACAATTTAGGTAAGTTAATTGATACTACCAAAAATTATCTTTGTAAAGATTATACTATGTGTGTTATTATATGAATAATAAAAGAAAGAAAGAAAGAAAATTATTCATTCTGACATTCATAGGAAAACACATTGATAAATAGGTACAGTATAAAAGCACTGTCTTATGTGCGTGTCAAGGCTCACTAGTAATTATAGTACCGTATGCAGTGCGAGAAAAGGCACCTATCTCAGCATATTGCTGCAGCCTGACGGACTGCAACGCTGGTACTCTGATAAGGCCTGCACTCAGTGACCACTATTTGTCATATTTAAGTACATATATCGTTGTGCAGTGTATGAGATACATATCTATAAAGATACTGCATACATATAAGAAAACTGTAATGAATTATAGCGTTCAAGAAATATCCATATTATAATACTTAATATATTAGACAAAAGATTCATGTAATAATTAAGAAGATTCTTAATTCTCAGCAGTTCTCAGCGTTTCTTAGCACTATACTAAAAATCATTGTCTAACTCTATCACCTGAAGTCGTCAAGCCATTTTATTTTACGTATACAGCAGATATTGTACTTATACGAACTACAAAAATGGTCAAATTTAATAGTTACTATTTACCATATAACAATCAAAATAAGAAACAATCATTTTCATTATCATCTCTTGTTATTTTCTAAGGGGCACAAACTGCTTTTCATGCATTTGGGCGAGTTCCAAGAAACCTTTGAATCGTTGTAACATCTACGTTGTTAATTATTGTCAGTTGCAAATTAAAAGTAGCTACATCAATAGATATATTACAAAAATGTACTATAGTGCCATCTACCGAAGAATAACCAACTGTAAATTCTGTATCGCGATATAGCAATTCTCGCGTCGATTAACCTATATAACTTGCCAATGTTAACCGTTGACCGTGGCCTGTCAGGCATGACAATCTTGCTAGGTCTAAGGATTCTTCATTTGAATTAGAAAACCAAACGCCTGTTCCTCCACAATGGGTGAGAGAGGTCATTTATTGGTAAGTGACTAATTACTAATTACTGCTACTTACTATTGATATTAATATCACCCATGGAACATTTACGACTATAGAGTTACAAATCTATTGCTTACAGAAAGAAAACTCAACAAATTCAGTAAAAGAAAGTTTGGTATTCTTCATATGTTGTCTGTCCATCAACAGACAACATATCGACTTGAAGAAGGTGGCTGGCAGCGGATGGATGCGAATTGCCCAAGACCGGGATCGTTGGCGTTCCTTGGAGGAGACCTTCGTTCAACAGTGGACGTTGATAGGTTGATTGATATGTTGTCTGCAACGTCGCTGTCGTAAACCCTACTTTCAAGGATAATTAAATTCACGTAAGCATCTTATAATGCTATCTAAAAGTGAAGATAGATTCGTATAGGATATTTACAGTTCTTGTCAGGTACAACTAATTAGAAATAGACAACCAATCCAGTGGAGACTTTCCACTCATAGAACGCAAGTATTAAATTGCCACTTCCACTACTCCATTTATTCCAGTAATACGCTACAGTGGGATTACATTCAATATATCTTGTTGTTTCTGCACGAACAATTTCATATTAGACACAAGTGTTAAAATTAATTCTGATTCACTATAAAAAACCTTTTAATTTACACATAGTTTTAATTAATTAATATACCTATTAAAGTCCACAATTCGACATAAATTTCTCACTGAATGTACCCTCTTCATCTTTCACATTCAGTTTAGAATTTCATCATCATCATTATCATCAACCTATCGCAGTCCACACCTGGGCAACGTTAGGTTTCTCGATTCCAACTCCTGCTAGCCATGTTACGGTAACCGTTACTCCACCTGGCCTGTGGGCCCCTTACACTACGTTTACTGAGATGTGGTCTCCACTCTAGAACTTATTTATCCCAACGGTAATCAGTTCTGCGGCTAATATGAGCAGTCCACTACCATTTCAGTTTGCTAATCCGGTGGGCTATGTTGATGGTCTTAGTTCTTTGCCGGATCACTAATCTCTGTGTGTATTAGCATTTTGTAAATTTACTTATTAGATTAGTAGAATTTATATATGATAAATATAAAGGTGCCATAGCTAAAGACCTTATTTGTTACTTGAACTTTTTCTCGTATAAACCTAGCACCAGGTTAATAATTAAATTAATCCATCCAAAGGTTGCCTGGAAGAAGTTGCTACAAGCAATAAGGTTGCCTCTTGTACATCACAATTGCTGTTAGTTTTATTACTATATAATGTTTGTAAGCCCCCGTGTAGAAATAAACCGATTGCTAAAGGCGGATATCAATATTCTTTGGACTGTTCATATTTACGATACTACACACCATCATATCTTAATACTCTTTAGTTCACTTCTAAACGTATTAAATATTAAAAAAACCATGGCTATTCAATTTTTTCATACTACCTGAAACACAATTTTCACCAAAAACATTTCTCACGTAATTTCAACACGACCCCTTTTATGGTAAGCCCTGATCTAAATGCTGCATGACATAAAATTTAACCCTAAAATTATCGCTGTAGTAACTTGATATTATCCGACTATTACCAGCGATTGCATTAATCGCGTACACCGTGAGGTATTAGAGGGCATTAACAAAGTTTAGTTTGGAGGGTTAATTATTTTAGGAATAAGTGTCTTTTGGGTTAAATATAGCAAAAAGTAAATTTTAACGGCTTTGAAAGAGACAATAAACTAATAATGTCGCAAGGGGTAAATAAGAAATAGAATTTAGATCCGTGCCTCGGAAAGTACGTCAAACCATTGATCCTGGTTGTCATGAATACCTATGTCAATCGTTGTTGGGAAGTCAGTGTCGTCGAATATACTGACAACTACTTGGAAGTCGCTCCGTGGAAAACTGATATTCAAGTTAAACCGCATAAACTAGTAAGTGACATCAAATAATCTTGGGCATATAATGGGTAGGAAGATGACGACGACGAAATAGAATTTACACGTCGAAAAGTCAGACTTTGAAGGGATGCCTTAAAGGCAGCATTGCAATTCAGTTGCAGGTGTCAATTTGAGACAAAGCCACTAACCATGAGATGAACTATGAGTATACAGGTTGTCTGATAGTGTAGTGGCTATCCTGGTATTTACCCTTTATACCATAAAAAAACATAACATTTTTGTCAATTGCTTAAAGGACATGAACTTTTTGTGTACACAAAATCACAAAAGGACTTAGGAGACCCAATATTCAGCAAAAACTCTTCCAACTTGATTCTTCAATTGAGTGTCAAAATGTGAATAATAGTGAATTATATATTTTAGAGTCTATATTCAGACTTCTTAACCTTACCTTGCTATCATTTACAACCCATACCTGATATTCAACAGAATACCGCAACAGGAACCATACTTATGCGAGTGTGACGTCATGACGTATCATTGTGCGATAGAAAAGATAAGCTTGCCTGAATAGCAGCTCCGATCGCGACTTACCCAATATTATTGTACTCAAACGGAATATAAAATGTCGTAAGAATTTGAGGGTTAAGACTTATGGTGTTTGAATATTTTATATTGGATATGTGTATATTTTCCACATGTGTATGTGTGGTACTATTTTTTATTATTTCTTTTTACGTGTACATAAAAAAATATTTGAAAATATTGTCATATGTATACGCAAGTTATCACTTCGCTGACATATAAAGTCTAGCCCATATATTATGATATTGGATAGTTTTTTTTTTCTATATTAAGAGGCTACCAAATTGACTCTACTCTGCCTGACGGAAAGCATGAATAGAATCCAGGAGTTGTGGTCACCATGCTCATTGTTAATGCAGACAATGCAGTATGGTGACCCACACCATGGCGGCCTTGTAAGATGTTTTTTCACACACCGCTTGGAGACAGAAACCCCATCACAGTCAGCGTGACAGTGTAAGGATTACACAGTTACCACGATAACTGTTACCCCTGCATCAATGGGCCTCCGGTCTCACACTCACCAACGAAACACGACAACACGGATGCTGGCGCTTTAGGTTGGTCTTCTGTGGGAGGGTAGTATTGCCCCGGTCGAGCAGGCGGGAATTCAGCGTGACTCTACTACCTAGTTTACTTTAGCTTCTAAGCTTGGAGTTAATACTGTGTCGGGTTTGTTACAAGTTTTCAATAGATATTAAATTAAAGTGAAGAAGCTTTTACTGGCTGAACTGGCGACGTCTTAGTTCATTACCTGGTATTATTATATTTTATAGTGGTAATATGTATACACGGATATGTATGTGTATTATATATATATATATATTTATGTGTTTAAGTAAGTGTTTTTGCTTATATTTGGTCAAACTAGTCTGTATATACTAAATCTTCAGACAATTACCTCTTATCCCTAAGTTCATCTACCTCATATTTTCTCTGCATCGCCCAATCGGTTGACTAGCAAAAAATGCCTTAGGTATTAAGTCCCCGGATGCATGTATTTGTGCATAAAGTTGTAAATAAATAAATATTATCAAGATTTAAATTAAACTTATAGTAATAATAACAATAAATTATAAACATTTATAATTTTATTGAATATACGTACTTTCAGAAATACAGTACCGCCATTTTATCCTTAAGCACATCAATAAATAAGGATAACAAAAATGTGTCACATGACTTATCTGACAAGTCATGTCCAAGATCCAGGCGTTAAGTGCGATCTTAACTCCAGATGGACTACATAAGAGATTTATATCCCATTAAATCATTAAACTGGATCTTTATGATTCTTATATGAGGTTGGTTTATTATTTGCAGTATCATTTTATAAATATATATTTGATTAAAAATATTTTATTTTCATACGATTAGTTTTTAGATTTCTTTATAATTTGTGAACATTTTTAATAGTTTTTCATGACGGTGATCGATGTACTGTAAAATACGTTGTTACAAAGTTGTTTTTGGTATAATTTAAAACCAGTCTCTGTCTTGTTGTTCGTAAAATAAGGCCTTTAGCTTTGTTGAACTCTTGTAGATGTCTTCTTACAAATACGCCAACCTCGTAAGAATAATACAAACCAAAGTCAATATACTGAGATCTTTAAAGTATAATTTTGAATAGGGTAGGATGCCTACTAGCACACACTTCTTTTAAGCTAAGAAAGCGCAGTGCTCGTAACCTCACCAATTAATAACTATGCTGAGAATTTTGTATTCTATTTTTATATATGTAATCTGCAATGTCTAAAAATTAAAAATATCGTTTCTCATTTAATATAATTGTTTGTAAGGACTGCAAAATACGGTTTTACATACCAACGCACAAAAGAGTATTACTGTATTTATGTGTGTATCATCATAGCTCAAAAAAAATGGACGGATTTTGATTGCATTTTTTGTGTTGTTCTTCGTTTTAGTTGGGTGTTCTTAGTTTTGTTTGTGTATTCAAGAAAATTGTTCAGACGTTCACAAATCAGCTTTCTTTTTTTCTTAGTCATTAATTTCATTCAGATTTTTAATAACAAAGAGATCAAAAACCAATGGTCAGCCGGTTTTACAGTTATGTCAGGATTTTTGAAGGTTCATGCAATTATGCATGTTTCTTATAACCAAAGTGAAATATCCAACTGGTTTGTCGAAAATAAATTTCGCGTTGTCGTTTTTTATATATTGTTTTTATTTTAAGAGCCTGCCAAAGTGACTGTACTCTACCTATCAGGAACGAATTTTTATCAAACAACGCACACTTGTAAATCGATAATGGATTAAATAATTTAATGAAGAAATTCAAAACTTATTCACTCGAATATCGAAATTTGAGTAATTACCAAAGTTAAATATTTAATACCCTTTTCCTCTGTTCTACGATTAATACCCATTCTACCCAATGATATAAAACATGGAAAGTTTATCTGTAAAGTAAACTAAATTTCAGCGTTTTATTCAGAATTTTTTTTTTCATGTCACTGATATAAACAATTGAAAATAATAAATCCACGAAACAAAATGATTATTTTAATATAAAAGTATGATGAAATATGAATCGACTTTCTAATTAAAGGTTCAATAAAGTACTATTGGATAAAAATAAATTTGTTGATAAACGAACCGAACGGACGGCTGTGAATAAATTGACTTTTAATTTTTGGTAAAAAATGACCTTTTTTTTATTAAACTGATGAATTGGAATGAGATTTTTATGAGCAGTTTGATTAAGCATCACAAGGCCGCCATAGTGTGGGTCACGATACTGCATTTGCATTGAGTATGGTGACCACAACTCTTGGATTCTATTCACGCTTTCTATCAGGCAATGTAGAGTCACTTTGGCAGGCTGTTAATATAGAAAAAAAAATGTAATATGACATTGTAGACTTTCGCTGTACATATTTAAAGGTCTGCACATATCATGTACTTATATATACACCCTAGAACATATATTATGTATACTAGTAATGAGGTTAAGGGTCCCCTGACTACTCACGGAGAGTAATAGTAGTTGAGAATATTTTACCTAAATTTTGTATATCGTTGCGTCGCATCGATTTTTTACGTCTAATATGCTCACTTACATGATTGAACCTTTATAAATTACATACCTTAGCTTATTTCTTTAGTGCAAGTTCAGTAGTTTTTGACTATATAGCGAAAAGACAAGCAGGCAGACAAATACGTCGGAGATTTTGCATTAATAAAATGGAATAAAAATTATTAATACTCAATACTCATATACATACACGTGTATTACATAGATGTAATATAATAATTAATAATTTTAATAAATAATTTTATATATATGTATTAATATATTAATTAAAAAACAGTTATAATATATAGCGATAAGTTGCTCTTTCGAAAGTAGAGTCACGGTTATCGTGGTGTGTGAGTCTGTGAGAATCCTGTGACGCAGGGAAATTTACAAACATACAAGCAACGGACACAAAGACCACCCAGACTCAGAACAACAATTTGTGGATCACACAAAATATTGTCACATCTGGGGTTTGAACCCACAACACTCAGTGCAGTAGGGAGCGGTGTGGCGACCGCTTAAACCACTAGGCCAACCGTGCAGTCGAAGAGATAGGTATACTATTACTTAGAGAGAGATGTAGATATTATTATTTTTGTTATATTGTTGAGTGCGAGACCGGAGACCCATTGCTGCAGGAATGACAATATTCGTTATAACTGTGTAAGCTTTACACTGCCACCATAACTGGGATGCCTTTTACGACCCCAAACGGGGCGTGAAAAAGTATCTCACAAAGCCACCATAATGTGGGTCTAAATACTGCATTGTCTGCATTCACAATGAGTATGGTGACCTCAACTCCTGAATTTTATTCATGCTCTCCATCAGGCAGTGTAGAGTCACTTCAGCAGGCTCTTAAAATAAAAACAAATATAAAAATTATGACATCATTGCTTTCAATTTGTATTAAAACTAAATTAACTTAAATAAAAACTATTATATTTCAACTTCGTCAGTGCAAGGCTCAACTATTCCAACTGCGTTGTAAAATGTGAAGCCAATATAGGCGATAGAAGGACCACAAGAGCACTCATCGAGCATCCTTCACATAAAGGAGTTATCTTCAACCTTACACTGAGGCTCTCGATTGTCACAGGATATCTATGTGAGGTACATCCTGTGTATTGTACTGGTCTTTTTTTTTAATATTCTAGCCTGTGTATCTATATACTGTAGCGTTGCGCACAGTTTGCAACTTGTGGTACTTATTAAATTTAAGGCTTTTTTCAATAAAATATTTTTAAAATTCACGTTATTTCTAGTATTTTTTTATTTATAAGAATAATTACTTGCCCTGGTTTACTCGTTTATCAACGTAGAGTCTAAACTACTAGATTTATGCGTAAAAATAAGAAAAAAAATTGAAAATTGTATCCCTAAATGAATATTACAAAGATTGAATTCTAAAGTTAAAACAAACAAAAAATAATTATGTAAGCGAATAGCTAATTATAATATAAATTTGAATAGTTGCTTAGTCAATTAGTTTGCATTGTACGTCTGTATTTGTGAGCTAATGATCAAGAGAGTTATACTTTAGCACATATGACAGATTTGATCGGAGTGATATCATCTCTATCATTTCTAACTACGTCACCCTACCCGGTATCGGAGGGAATGGAAAAGGCGTTCGAATATTTTACGCCGGATATTTGTAGGTTTATTTTTACACGCGTATTTTTCATGTAAATTTAAGAAAATATTTAAAAATGTCTACTATGCATTTACACAGGTTATCACTTCGGTTTGACATAAGAAGTCTAACCTATTTATTATGGTGTGGATTTCCACAGATCAAAAAAGATATTTAAGTACACTGACTTCAAAACCACTTACAATCAAAAACTGTAGATGAATGTATTTGACAATATATCAAATATGACAGCAAAATAGACTAACCCACAACTTTTTAACAGTAAATAATACAATGAAACAAAATTCCAACTTTATATCAACTCTTAAAACCTTTCTCACGAGCGCTCCACAAAATATACAATTCAGTTAGAACAATCATCTTAAACAACGGTACAGCCTCACCTGAAACAGATTTCCGTCGTGTAGCGGTAGACGTTTCACCAACTCATTTGCTATTCTGAAAACTTTCAGCGAAAGGCTCTACGTTTCGTCCCGGATTTACTGTAAGACCAGTGCCTCGTTCGAAATTTTTATTCAGTACGCAACACCAAAGGATTTGGTGACTAAATGTTATGTGGAATGCAAAATTTTTGGTTTTCCATTCCTAAATTTAAGGTAATTCATTTCAATTAGGATGTACTTGCGAATAGCGGCGGTGAGAATTTATAAAACAGGTCTTTGTTTCTGTTTTTATTATGCCCATTAGAACATAAGGTACGGTGTTACTAAATAGCATTAGGTCCTGTGAACATAAATATGCATTAGCTTATTTGCTTTTTTGTAATAATTTAGGTTTCAAAATTGTAAGTATAACGCATGAAGAGCAAATTTTTCATAGGTCATAGTCATGAGGTGTTCTTTTCTGTTATAAAGTTTGATTACCACCAACATGGTGATACCACTTTATTAATTCTTAGCTTTATTTTTGTATAAACTCTTCAATAAAGACTGTCTCTAGCAGTTCTTTCATTCACTAAAAGAAGTTAGGATATGGATGGCCCAACAGCTAACTTTTCACTCATAGAACGGTAATGCACTTTTGTCCCTTGAGTTGCAGCTGTGGCTTGGTTATCATCTACTCAATAAAAAATTTAAAGTCATGGAAAACTGAACCCGTTTGTGTGTAACTCAAGCTTTTTTATGGTTAAGAAGCCTATTATTGTAGGCTTACCAAAAAAGCTCACAATAATAGGCTGCGTTACATTTGTTTCATTTTTTATTATTGAATAATAAATGAAACAAACGCAACACATAGCCCTGATATTCAAATTTGAGTTACATTTTCACTGATTAAAATCAATTTGTAATGAATACTTTCGATGTAATTTTCTGAATAACTGAAAAAAATATCTCAGATTAAATCTTTTGAGATCTGTTGGAGAGAGGCGAAAAGAGTATAAACGCATACCTTTGAATAAATATTTGTGAAAAACAAATGTGAGTGGAACCACACAAGTCAACATTCTCAATATATTTCTTGATGACACGGATGTTGAGGAACACATTTTTTTCTCTCATTCTATGAAATTTTCTTTTCTACTTTATAGCCCAACAAAAATTCCTATCTAATTTTTGGCCAAACAAAAATGTACATTGTCTCCGAAAATCTTGATGGAATCTTTCTCAAAATTCCTACTTTTCTCTTCGTCAGATACAAGCAGAGAATAAGTACTCTGGACTTAGACATTGCTTTCTAATAATTCTTTACAAGGTCTATTCTTAAGGGCTCTTAACTAAAGCATAAATGTGTTCTCTATAGGCGATGGATGCTTTAAGACAGTACAACGTTTTCGATTTATAACTATTTTAGTAATACTTTTATGCGCAATGTACGAGTATTATGTTGGCGCATCATATTGAACTTGAGTTTAACCCGAGATCCAAATTATAAAGACTACTGAAGAAAACATCGAAAATGTCAATCAATATTTGTACACTTAGTATATTTGCATTCCATACAAAATTACTCTACTCTGTTTGATGGAAAGTTTGAACAGAATCCAAGAGTGGTGCTCATTATCCTCATTGTAAATTCAGACCAAAATCTCCTTCTAAGGAGAGGCCTATATCCGTTAGTGGACTTCAATGGTTGCTGATGATAACAATGATAATTACTTCATTATAATTATTATAATTAACTTTATGAAATGATATAAAATGATAATTGTTTAGTAATAACTGTTTCTTTGACCTGGCGGTTGGCGTATACGACTGTCAATCAAAAGGTCTCAAGTGTAATTCCAGGGTTGGACCAAAAGTGTGCTTGCCTTTTTTAATTTTTTTTAAATCTTAACAGCTCGGAGTATGAAATTTCGTGGGATTTCACGGCCGTGCTTCAGAGAGTCATCAGGAGTCGTTGTCATTAAGAACGGAACAGCTGTTATTAAGCCATCTGGACCCGCCCAGCACCAGTAAAAAAACGCCGCTTTCTGAAAAAACTGACATTCATGTAAAACTGGTTGAACTATTATAGTAGCCGACCCCAAATAATCTTGGGAATAATAAAAATATATTCGTAATTCATATTTTCAATTTTTTCGACTCATAATTTCGATCATTTTAATTTACAGATAAAGCATAGATAATGAAGGGGAATTCCATATTTTCCAGATATCAATACTGTTTTTGTGAAGCCATTCGACCCGAACGTTCCACGAAAATACACTCAAATAAACTCGTCATGTTTGAATTAAAATATTTCCACTTATCGTAAATAATAAGCGATTTTATAATGAAGTTTCAAGTTATCATTTTTACGGCAATATTCTCTTTTTTTTCTGGCCTAACCAAAATAACTCTACTCTGTCTGATCGCCATCATCATCATCATCATCATCTCAGCCAAAAGCCGTCCACTGCTGATCATAGGCCTACTCGCCGCCATACTCAATCGCCATACTCATTGTGAATGCAGATAATTCAGTATGGCGACCCACACTATGGCGGCCTAGTGTCTATATCTATCTAAATACGTATTTATTAAAAAACGAGCAAGTCTTATATTCATCAACAGCCTTTTACAGTCCACTACTGGACATAGGCCTCTCCTTAACAAGGAGGTTTTGGCCTACTATACCACGCTAGCCAGACGGATTGGAATAGGGTTTGTTTCAAGTTTTCCTTCTCTTTGTAATGATGTTGTCTTGCATACTTTACCTTAGTCGCCTTTTACGACACCCACGGGATGAATAGGGGTGGTAACACTATGCATTCTTAATTTGTTACCAAAGGGACAGCCTTATATTGATCCTACAATAAATAGCACGAGTAACGTTCGTCGAATTCTCACCTACAATCTAAACATCAATTTTAACATAACAGCGAATAGTTTTGTATGTTTATTAATTATTAATAACAATTATTGTTGAAACCACCAGAACTAAATCTATAATTAGTATTATTTACTTTTTTACTTTAAACTATAGAACATCCGTAACTGGACAAAGTTCTTCGTCATTGACTTATGAGAATACCGGTTCGAAGTACATCATGCATGAGGTAAGTACCAGTATACTGAACATATAATATCAAAATACTATTAAACAGAATAACAATATTGCCAGAACATGAACTCTGTAAGAAATATTTTATTTTCCCAAAGTGGTATACGAGTATTTTATCTTTTTATCTATTTACGTAATCGCTTGTAAGAAAGTCTCCTTGCCCGCGTATATTTTGATAAATTTGTTAGGCTTTACTGTCGAGCCGATAAATGCGATATGATACAGATCTCTCTTGGGCATTGTTGGCGCCGTGTAAGAAAATATTGGCAGAAGTAAGAAGTATCATTCCTAAGAAATCAGGGAAGGTTTGAATAAAATTTGACGTGGATTATATTTTCCTTGCAATTTAGTGACCTTAGCAATAATTGCAGTTAAATGGAAATGGAACAGTTTTTCTTAATATTCATTTATTAGAAAAAATTGTTAGGAGTTTCAAAGAAATTATCAAATCATTTCCGAGCAAAAGTGACTTCGTTTTAAACATTTTACTGTTAATAGTAACGATTACAATTAAATAAATATCATATATATGGCGTTCCAACAACAAATAAAAAGAACTTCATTACAAACCGACTTCAAAAAGAAAAAATAATCAAATATTCTGTTTTTATTTGTGTTAAGTACGCGATTTCTTTGTGATGGAAAATTATTTAAAATAACATTACAAAAAAATGTAATTAATACAGGGGTGACAGTTATCATGGTGTGTGTGAACCTTACACTGCCACGATGTCTGTCATGACTTTTACGTCCCAAAGCAGGGCGTGAAAAGCATTTTACTAGGCCGCCACAGTGTATGTCACCACACTGTATTGTCTACATTCGCAGTGAGTATGACTACAACTCTTGAATCCTGTTCATGCTGAGGCAGAGTAGAGTCAAATTGGCAGGCTCCCAAAATAGAAAAAAAAAATTGCAAAATCATTTTCACAGTGAGAACTAGAATTTCTCTTTAAAATATTTCAACATTAATGAGATCTGCTACAAATAAATCAATATAAGATATTAACAAAAGGAATATTATTTCAATTTGATTGTCTCGATGGCGTAGCGGCAGCGAATACGACTGCTGTGCTTAAGGTCACAGGTTTGATACCCAGTTTGGACAAAGTATTTGTGTGATCTCTAAATATTTGTTTCATAGTTTGAGCGTTTTTTGTATATAATAAGTGGGTATTTACAAAAAAAAAACAGGTATATTAGTATTCTATCAGTCAATTCAGTAATCATGGTACAAGCTCTGCTTAGATTGAAACTAGATGGCGTCATGAAAGATGTCTGAAATATTTATTTATTTATTTAAAAAAGGTATTGAAATCTGTAAATATTCTGTGATAACTTGACCATTCACAAACAAATTCAAAAAATCCTATTGTGAATTAAATCTGTTGTACTCAAGGCTGATGTATATTGAATGTAAAGACAATTTTCCAGGTCCAAGGTAAGAAAATTAATGGAAAAGAATACAGCTTATTACAATTTATTATAATGAAGCAGCATTGAACTGGGTGATACTTCATTCAAACTTAATTATATTTTAAGCTTATTCTGACTAAGTTTATACAACTTTACAGTAATATATTTCTTCTAATTTGTTCATTGTGTATATGTAAAATAAACACGTTTAGTAAAAAATAGAAGAGAATGGTGTTAAGGGCACGTCACGCGTCGTACATACTCGTATGTGGCAATCGTTACTCGTAGTTAAGGTCTGACAACAGTCTATTTACAGGACTCCGGACTGAGGACTTTTTTTTTATAAAAAAGGTGCCAAAGTGACTCTACTCTGCCTGATGAAAAGCATAAATAGAATCCAAGAGTTGTGGTCACCATACTCCTTGTAAATCCAGACAAAACAGTATGGTGACTCACACTATGGCGGCCTAGTGAGATGCTTTTTCACGCCCCGCTTGAAGACGTAAAGGGTATGACAGTCATTATGGCAATGTAAGATTCACACAATTACCAAGATAACTGTCATCCCTGCACCAATGGGCGCTCGGTCTCACACTCACCAACGAAACACGACGGCATGGATGCTGTCGCTTTAAGTTGGTCTTCTGTGAAAGGGTAGTACTGGCCCGGTCGAGCCGGCCCGTTTGTGCTGCAATCAGCGTGGCTCTACTACACATATATTATCTAGTGCTTGGCTATTTGACCGAGTGTCGATCCCAAAATATTGTTATTATTATTATCTTGTTGTGATGATTGAAATACTTAAAATTAGTTGAGTTATTTTTATTTTTTTAAAAAGATAACTACCGCACTAGGAGTAAATGCTATGTCGCTGGAGATTTACAAACAAAAAACAGACACAAAGAACACTCAGACTCAGAACAACAATTTGTAGATCACACAAATATGGTTTGAACCCACAACATTCGGCGCAGTAGAGAGCGGCGTGGTGACCGCTTAAACCACTAGGCCAATTTGAACATTGCAGTATTTATTTGAAACACGCACACAGTGTGAATCAATGATGGTAAGTCACGTGATGTTTTCTACGGCTATCTAACACAAATCAGATTTGCGTTTTCCTCTACACCTCTCAGTTCGTCTCAGCTTACTTGTAAAGTGAGTACTTTCAAAGCGAACTTGCGACACAGCTTTATTTAATTTTCCTCCTGGAATGAATTTTAATTCTATTTACAAAGTAGATAGGACTCTATTTGCTTGGTGTTAGCATATAAATAAGTCTCGAGTTAAGTTTTTCCTCAATTTCATGTAAATTTAATTTAGTGAAGCTTGCCGTGGTGTAGTAATCTTCTAAGTTTGTGTTGAGTGGCTATGTTTACTCATTACCCGTTAGATGATTTAGATTGTAGCGCTATTTTTCCTAAACTCAACTTTCTCTGTCTCCCAAGAGATTTTTTTGTAATATTTTTAATTGATGCTTGGCTCTAATCAGTCATAGTGTGCAATTATATAGTACATTTTCGATAAATAAAAAAAAAATTTTCGTTAACTTTGAAAATTCGACTGAGTCTGAAAAGTTGACCTTCGAACTAAACATACTTTTAGCTTTATTATATTACATACATAGGAAAGTTTTGTGTCTATAACAATAATTGAAATTACGTCCTTTCATAATAATCTTTTTAGTCGTAGCATGATGATTTGTAGTACTGAAAAAATTTTTCAAATCGAAAAAACAATTTCTTTGATAATCCTTTTGAACCAAAGAAACAAACAAACTCTTCGGCTTCATAATATTAGTATAAAAAATCATTTTAATTACATTATACCTCGTACTTCTATACATCAAAGGGCGACATAAGTTTACTAAGAGATAATACAAAAATAATAATTACGCCAAACATAAAATATTTCTAACAAAAACGTAGCCCTCGGTTCCCTAATTTGAACACTCATCACTTGGACGGAGTACGGAAACAAAGAAAGTTATTAATGTCTGGATCTATTGTCTGCATTTCTGACTGCCACCAACGTTACTAGCGCTACCGTGTACAACCACAACGTAAGAAAACCTTAAAAAGATACAGCTCCACTTATCTGGTCAGTATTGTAGGGTAGAATGTAACAGTTTCTTTTGTCTCACGAAGAATTTTTCTTACAGTTTATTTTGCTTGTCTCAATTGGAACGTTTTGTCTTCACGAATTGTGTTGATTGACTGTACTGTTAACGAACTATGGTTGATTGGTGAACTATTTAAGTAAACTAATATACAATCAATAAAATCTATGCTATAGATTCTTCACAAAGCTTCATGAATTATCAACAGCCTCCAAAGTCGGGGGCCTTTTCTTAGCAAGAAAGTTTTGGCCTAGTATACCACGCTGCGTATCAGTGGTAAATGTAACTGCTGTGCTTGAGGCCTCGGTTTCGACTCCCTGGTCCAAATGTTTATATGATCTACAAATATTTGCTTCGAAGGTTGGACGTTTTCTATGTATAATATGTGTGCATTTAAAAAAAAAGTTTAAAAGTATTCTATCAGTCAGTCCAGTTATCATAGTACAAGCTCTGCTTAGTTTGAAACTAGATGAAGTTGTGTGTCAAATGTTTATAATATTTATTATTATTATAATATATTTAATTTTAAGCGTTGTTAGATTTAAATGAGAACTGTAACATCTCCTGCGCAGTTGGAAGAACTTCGTCGTGGCTGGCTGTGAATCGTCATCATATTATAAGAGATTTAGACTTAATATTCTCCGTCTGTTAGAAAATAAAGACATTTTATTCATTACTCTATTTAATTATATTTACCCCAGACAGCTAATTATGCCAATCATTAAGTTAATGAACAGTAAGTCTTATTATGCCATCATACAAGTTGGTAGTATTTTGTGTAATGACCTACGAGTATTTACCCCAATGCGCCGTTATGTCTAAAATCATTACACTTTACTCTTCTTAGTACCGGTACTCATAAGCTTATATATCTTTGTTAACTAAACGCGGATAGGGTTTAAAATGACAGCACAAAGAATTTTTCTTTAATTCTTACTTCAATTTAAAAATTACGTCTCATCTCAAACTGGTTGTATTATGGTAACCAGACTGCTCTGGATGTCGTAATAACAGCTGTTCCCGGACCCTCCTATGTCAGGCGCAGAATGGCACACCGTGTGGTTTTAGTCGGTCCGATTCCGACACACCACCCCGCCGTAAACCCCGGTGGGGTGACGGCCCGTGGGAGTCGCCAAACGTTAAAAAAAGATGGTAACTAGTCTGCTGATAAACATACTTAAAAATTTCTAAGCATACATATATTATAGATAATTTACACCCAGCCACAGAACAACTTGTCGTGCTCATCTTACAAAGATTTATTCTGGGTATAAATCGAACCCACGACCTCTGGTTTTGCAGTAAGGATCACTAACCACTAGACCAACAGGCCAGTCAAGCGGAACAACATATATAGAAGTTCTTGAGTATTTTTTCTTATGGTATAAACTTGAAAGTGGTCACTGGAAGGTAAGCATACCAAATTTCAAGTCCAATTTTACCTGTTGAGCACCTCCCCCTCCTCCAATATTATGGGATAGGGAATATTCGGGCTCAGGTAACCTCACTTTGAAATTAAAACAAGTCCATAGCATGTTAAATAAAACTATTTTTGCGTATAACACACGCATAAATGATGAATCCAATCAAACAGCAAAAAAAGTGACTATTCTGACTTTATTTTCTGACCAATTCATGAAACTAACTGCTCTATAAATTTTAATAATATATAAATAAATTCTATATTTACCATAACATCTTCACAAGTAAAATTCTTTTAATTACTTAGCTAGACGCATTTGTAAGATAAAAGAATCACTTGAAAATTAGCTCTCAATCGAAGACGAAGATATCGAATAACATACTGATGGAAAAACGAGACCAGCCGAGTCTCATTCTCTTAAGTCCATTAGAAAATAAATTGTTTTCGAAGTCTGACTTACTTAAGTTATAACTTTCAAGTATTTATGTTAAAACTCCACTGGAATAATTAATTAAGCAGAATACGCTTGACTTTATTATGTTCAATCATAATAAAAATGTTATTGTAGCTAGCAACATTCTGAATATATATGTATTATTTTGTTTATGGCACAGAGTTGCACTCTAGCAAAGTCTGATGTCAAAATTTCGAGTCCGAAAAGGAGAAAAAATGAATTTATTCTAAGCTAAGATAATAAGAGATCAAATCGTCAACAATATCAATTTTGATTCGACTAATTTCGACTGACTGCACGGATGACATTGTGGTTGAAGCGATCGCTACGCCGCTCTCTACTACCCCGAGTGCTGTGGGTTCAAAATCCATACGGGACTACACTTTGTGTGATCTACAAATTGTTATTCTGAGCCTGGGTGTTCTTTGTGTCCGTTTCTTGTGTGTAAAGTCCTTCGCAAAAAAGGATATATTCTTAAAGAGAATATTGTCTTTTTAAAAAAAAAATTACAAGAAACCTGATATAAATCTATATACCCCTTAGGATGTGTGTCTATGTATATATTCAACTATAACATATTAATAGCCTACACAAACGTAATACATATCTCACAAAATGACACACTACAGCTTATCCCCATTAATGTCACGACCATAAAGGATCGCAGTCTGTTAACGAGCACAACTGCCCTGCAAAGTGCCGGCACTAACCATTTACAGGGTTTCAAAGGATAAACTGTTTATTTAGATCACTGCTTGTATTTTAACAGAATAAAGGTATTCAAGAAACTGCACGGTCGGCCTAGTGGTGGTTAAAGCGGTCGCCACGCCGCTCTCTACTCGCGCTGAGGGTTATGGGTTAAGACCCCACATGGGACAATACTGTGTTTGATAATTGTTGTACTGAGTTCTTTGTGTCCGTTTCTTGTATGTTTGTAAAATCCTCCACGACACAGGATTTATTCCTATGGCGGGCGTAATTTTTAAAAAAAAAAAAGAAACCGATCAATCTTTTTATTTATTGGAAAGAGTAGCACATAAGTCACGTGATGATAAGTGGTTATTACTGTCAATTTTCTTTTTATTTTTATTTAGAGCCTGTCAAAGTAATTCTACCGTGCCTGGTGGAAAGCATGAATAGAATTCAAGAGTGGTGGTCACTGTACTCATTGTGAATGCAGTATAGTGACCCACACTATGGTGGCCTAGTGAGACGTTTTTTCACGCCGCGCTTGAAACACCAGAAATCATAGTGGGAGAAAAATACGTGCGCTGGTAGTGAGTGCCAGGTTTTGACTGATTGCGTAGGAAGGAAATGCCGAACTGTTTAGTTCGAGAGTGTGGACTTCTAAGGCCAGCAAGTGTCTTGTAGAAGACATACCTCACATAGGTAAAGTTTTGCCGCGGCAAACTTTTTTTTTGATAAACCTCTATTCTTAAGTCAATAATTATTGATATTCTTGTTGTATAATTTTGTTATTTATAGACTGGGTGACGCAGCTACTACCACATTAATGTTACGTAAAGTACAGGAGCACGGTTCTGCTACGGTTAAGTCTGCAGGCTGGTTATCATGACACCCTCAAAGACTAGTTTGGAATCCTATGGCATCATGTAAGAGACGTTGAGTTATTAACTATTATTAATTTATAAAATATAATACTCATGAATATTGAAGCTTGTTAAGCACACGCTAGATAAATTAAATTTTGTGGGTAGATAGAATTATTACCGAGAACAGTGGAATTATGTCTGCATTCATAGACGGACTAAAACAGTGACAACAGTATTACATTAGTACATGTGTTTGAATTATATATTTCAACAACACAAAACATTTATATTCAACAAATTAATGTCATGTAATAATGACGTATTAAATTCTATTCATTTCTTTATCAAGCCCAGGATAGCCCACGTATAACAAAACAAAGGACAATTTAAACCATTATGTAACGACCGCTAAGTGAGGGACTGTTATGGCAAGTTCAGGTGACGTAGTATTGACGAAGGTACCTCTTTAATGTGTTGAAGCTTACTCTGTAATGCGGACACAACTTTCAGTGTTAAGGAAGTGTGACGCATTACTAATTTTGTTTTTATTGGGTTTCAATTGTGTTAAATAGAATTATTTGTTTTTATAAACTGTTTTGTTTTGCCCCGAAGGAGTGTGTACTTAATATGTACATTTTTTTTGCACACTCTGCAGTCTAGACGGTTTGATAGATATTGGTTTGGAAAGTGTCGTTGGATCCATCCAAATTGAAAGGGTGAGACTGGTTATATGAAAATAATGAAAATTAAAAACGCTGATTTCTAAGTCTGATCTTGACTAGGCGGAATTTATTGCCCAGTTACTGAACTACCGATTGAAGTATATATGTGTAAATACACATATACAGGTTAATGTGTATGTAATATGTGTAAATACACATACACATAAACATATGAATTTTGTAACTGATTTCAGTAGGTTATGTACATTCATTACGTGTCAATAATTTCCACGTCACAAAAACGACAAAAAGTTCCATAGAAGTATTATTATTAATGTCTTTTTAAATATTTGTTTTAAAAATATTTTAGCATAGACTCTTACTTAAGATGTGTACCAAGTATAATAAGTTTCTTGTTTCCTTGTCTTGTTAGAACAGGTATTGTAAGCTATGTCACGTTTATCACTATAAATTAAAGTTCTGGTTTATGGTTCCATAGTTCTTGCTGAAAATTCAACCAAAGCCAACCCACGTCTTCTGAAATATGTTCCCTAAGCAACCATATATATTCTATAACCAGCGACCCGCCCCAGCTTCGCACGGGTGCAGCTGACGTTGGCCGCTCTACCTGCCCATACATTTTAATCCTCTGATATCTTCGAAGGTAATATTCGCTTTAATGGTACGCTCTAAAAGGCAATTTTGGTCTGCATTAAGTGCATAACATCTTAAACGTATTTAATTGGATAAGGATTCATGTTATATTGGTCAGACATTCATTATAGACACATACCATCACGAATTCTTTGTAGATGTTTTAAAGATATACAATTCTGTAGCACATTGTTTTGATATATCTAGTTAAAAATTTTTCAGTATTAGCAATAAAAATGTTTAAAAATGCTGTTTTTACTAAACATTGACTTTTTAAATGTTCTGGTAGTATTAAATTGGGATATTATATGTGGGTAGGCCACGAATTAGTTAACATTTAAAAAAAGGGTATAAAAATTTTTAGACATATTTTAAGAAATATTTATAATTACCTTGACGTTGCTCTCTTCTAAGCGAGCACCGAAATTTTCGAATACTCGTCGACAAAGAGACAGCAAGATCGCCGACATCTCTTAGCTTTTTTTCTTTTAGTTGACATAGTGTATTTGATTTATTGATGTAGATATGATTCTTCAAATAACTCCATAAAAAGAAATCTGCTGGAGATCTGAACTTCTAGGTGGGCATGGAATGTTGCCTCGTCTGGTAATCAGCTTTTCCAGAAACATGTCTTTGACCACCGGCAGGGACTCATTGGATGTGTGACAAGTGGCTCCATCTTATTGAAACCATGTTGTGTGTGTGTTACGATTGAAGCCAGCAAATTCTAGTAGCATCGGTCCCAGTAACTCACGAATATGTTTGCGCGTTATGTTAGATTCATATGTTAACAAATTCTTAGCCCACCCCATACAATCCTTCCTTGAGACAAAACTAAAATGAATACTACATTCAGATACTGTGAAAGATTTAAGCAAACGGGAGCTAAAATCAATTTCATTTTATCATATCATGTAAAGATATTAAAGATAAATATTTTAACATTATCTATATTTAGAAACATGTTATCTGAATAATTTAAACAGTATCCAAAATCAATAGGCATCCCGTTTCAAACAGCTCAATATCTGTTACTCAAAATATTCTTTTCATATTGTTAACCTCTTTGTAAGTAATTTATTTTTGACGGTCTTTACATAATACATTATCTAAACAAAAGCATATTTTATAAATGTAAATATGATATACGTTAAAATCCGTTTTCTTGTCAAAGCTGAGTGACGACATTAATACTGATGTATCTGTCAAAACGCCATCAAAGAGAAAAGGAATAAAATCGACAGTGTTTTGCTTTTACACCCGATCGTTTTATGTGTATAATACTATTATATTTTTGTATTAAATATATAAGAACGCGTAGTTTAAACAGTAATCTCGCTGCTTCCTACTGTATTGTAGGTTCGATGTCTTTACGGGACAACACTTAATATAACACACAAATAGGTGTCCTGAGTCTGGGTGTTCTTTGTGTCCGTTTCATAAATTTTCGTAAAGTCACGGTATATGTTCCCAGTAGTCTTTAAAAAATAAAAATAAAGAAAATATATTGATAAGTTATATTTAGTAAAGAAAATTATGGTGGAACAGTTACTAGCAGATCTTTCGGTAATTTCTTATTTTAAGCTTCTTATCACAATTGCTTTTTTAGTACTAAAACGATCTCGAATAAGTACCAAAATTGTCTCAAGTTAGTCTTAAATTTTTCTAAGCTAAGACTGTGTTGGGACAAATAATGTTAAAACTTGTTTGTTTCCTTGGAGATAAGGTTAATGTGACTAAACTTACGACTTAAAATGTGCCCTGGGACTATTAAAACACATTGGTTGATAAATAATACAGATAGTGGAATCTGTGCTAAAAATAAGAGAAAACTATACACCTATCTAAGTATCATCATCATCAAGCTATCACAGTCCACTGTTGCACATACATGGGCCTCTCCCATGGCACGCCACATTATCTAAATATGATGGTACATACCACTTCAATCTTAGTCTGAGTTAATTAATTATTGGGCTATTCAATAACGTATTTTGGGCAAACACCTCGTCTCCGTAGCAATCCCTACCGGCCTAACTCCAACACCCTGCCTGGTGCTGGCTGACGAGCACTCCTCGGAGTCCCCACCACCTGGAGCTTGACCTTGCTAAGCACAGGAGGGAGCACAGAACGAGATCCGGGCGCAGATAACATGCTGATCGCTCTATGGAACCCATCCGCAAAGGCTGACCTCGTTAGAGACACCGCCCCCACCGGACTGACACACGAATATACCAACAGGCCGAAAGGCCCGCCCAAGTGACCCGCCTGTAGTAGCAGGCGATGCGGAGGACCACTTCGACAGGCCGTAGACCTGGTAAAGTCACCCCGAGGCCCCTCCCAAAGGGTTCTACGAAAAGAATCACAAGAGAGATTTTGGGAAAAGCTCACACACCCACCAAAATGAGAGGAAGTTTAATGCTCCAGCAGAATTCACGTTAGACTGTAGAACTCCACACGTGACATGATAATATGCCGCTGGCATTTAACGATCTGAATATATAAAATAAAACAGCGGTAAAAGGGAAACTAAATGAGAGATTATAAAACAATTAAATACATTTTTATTGATTGTGCTAATCACTTTCATCCGTTGTACACTTAAGATTTAAGAGAGTTAATTCTAGGAAGTTTGGTCATGTCAGACACTTATACCAGTTTACCACAGGTGTATTACTCCCCATACGACCGAGTATAACGCTTTCGCATCTCTGCCTCGTTGTGAGATTTCAAGCTACGGTTTCCCGCGTTCTCAACAGCAATAAGCGTGAGCCAGCCTACTGACCGTCGTGTATTTGCCCATTAAAACTCTTAGACCTCAAACACAGCATACATCCATACATGCTTTAGCCACAGTGCAAAAACACTCCATTGCAAAATCACCGATATATAATCATGCAGCAGCATCGTTACCGGGGATCAATCGGGTCACACTGCAGATACTTAAATGGAGTTCTTACTCATGATCTCCGTCTAAGAGATAGTAGAATATAATAGGAAGATTGCATCTAATTACTCAATAGTTATTACGATACTCAGATTGAAATACAAAAATGTAAACTGTCTGTTTTTAATTACGCGATGATAATATTATCTAAAAAGTGATTGATAAAAAATATTCTCCAAGTAATATTTGCCCACGTGGTGATGGATTAAGAATACATAATGTTACCGCCCCTATTCATCCCGTGGGAGTCGTAAAAAGCGACTAAGAGAACAAAATATGCAAGATAACATCATTACAAAGAGAATGAAAACTTGAAACAAACCCTATTTCAACCCGTCTGGCCAGCATGGTATTGTAGGCCAAAACCTCCTTGCTAAGGAGAGGCCTATGTCCAGTAGTGGACTGCAAAAGGCTGTTGATGATGATGATTAATATTTAAAGACATTGGCCGAGTTGTCAGCTAAGAGAAACACCTCTATATTTTAATGAAATTTTTGAAGTTCATATAATAAAATTCTAATCTTATTTAATACTGATAATATATATACATTTTATACACAAATTTTCATCAGAATATTTGCTAATATTTTGGATACCCTAAATATTTGTTACTAAAAACACCTATGTTACACTGATCATATTCAATTTTTTACATGAGTGATTTTAATTCTTACACTTCTCATTTAAGTGATCGTCTTATTTTTCGTTAAGTTTTTATTCAAATTTCACTAATAATAGCTAGTAGCATCTAGTATACGATCAGAGATAAATTGACTATTCTTCCCATGGGTGTTATAAAAGGTGACATAGGAAGCAAATTACGCACGAAAACATGCTCCAGAGAGAAGGAAAAAATGAAAAAAATCAACTCGTCTGACCAGCGTGGTATAGTAGGCCAAAACCTCCTTTCTAAAGAGCGGCTTATGTCCAGCAGTGGACTGTAAAAGGCTGTTGATGTGATGTGAAAGGAAACAAAATAAAGATAGAGCAACTCTCTAACATCATAAAATCGAGAACCTAAAAAATAATGAAACATCACTAACTGTAATATAAGTTGGGTTTTGTAAGAGCGGCTATCTTTATGGTCACTCCTATGCCAACGGCTCTGCTTATGACCAGTCCACATCGAAATGACCGTCGTAAAGTTATTTTATGATGCCTTTAGGATCGAGATGATTTTTCTGCTTAATTAAAAATACCTTTTCAATAGAGTGTTTAGGTGCGGTGATTTTAACGTAAGTGTTAATCCGATAAAGGCATTTCTTTCTAGTGAAAAATTGTGTTATCAGCTGGACTACTATTTCTGTTTATACTCTTTTTTTTATTTATTAGGTTTACCAACATTTGTTTACACAAAAAAATAATAACGCACTCACAAAAATCACAATAATACGTCACAAACACTCATAGACAAACACAACAAGTTATTTTTGTATTTTTTTTATTTTAAAAGAGACAACACCACATTAGGAACAAATCCTGTGTCGCGGGAGACTTTACAAACACAAAAAACGGACACAAAGAACACCTAGACTCAACAACAATTTGTGGATCACACAAAGTGTTATCCCATGTAGGATTTGAACCTACAACACTCAGCGAAGTGGAGAGCGGCGTGCCGACCGCTTAAACCAGTAGGCCAATCGTACAGTCAAAATTAATTACATGTTTACTACGTTATTTTATCTTTCTGTATATATAAAACAAGTTAAAAGTTAAAGAAATACTAAATTAGCAGATCATACTCACAGTAGAAAAAATGCGATGTATATTTGATTACAAATTTACTCTTACTATTAGTACATCAACATCAATGAATTTACGAAGAAACCCAGAAGGCTGTTCCTTCCTCATCGTGAAATGGCATCAGTGAGTAGGCATAAACCATATTTCTATGAAAGATGGCCTATGATAATCATTAAGTTAGAAGAATGAGAAAGCATATCATATGATACAATGGCACAAATGCTCCATCCACGATACAGTGTAATATAAACGTGCACTTTTGATAAAAAAATATAAATTTTATCATTTTATGTCTCGTTTATTTTGTTTCTACTTTCCTTTTTAACCCAAAATAATTGAATCAATGTTGCCATTTTCCAAACATCAGCTGTACCAAACATCATAAAAATTATTTCGAAAGCATGTGAGAGTACAAAATCTAATATATAAAATTCTCGTGTCACAGTTTTCGTTGCCATACTCCTCCGAAACGGCTTGACCGATTTTGATGAAATTTTTTGTGCTTATCCGGTATCTATGAGAATCGGCCAACATCTATTTTTCATCCCCCTAAATATTAGGAGTAGTACAACCCTAAATATTTTTCTTTATTTTTTAGACAAAATTTTTAATTTCTATTTTTTTATGATACAACATACAAAAATACATACAATCCTCAATTTTCACCCTTCTACGATCAACCCTTATTTTTTAATAGCCACTTTAGTAATTTAATCATTTTTCATCGCGCTCAAATTACTTAGAAATAATTTATATGGCAAAGCAAGGTTTGCCGGGTCAGCTAATAAAGAATAAAAACCCCTTACCATTAAGTTACAGGCACATCCACAGTTTATATATCTATTGTAAGTGTTAAACCAAGCAACTACAAAATCTATAAGGAACATTTGATATTTCATAATATCTAAGCAACATTAAACACTTCAACGAATACGGACGAAAAGCAACAAATTTAATGGCATTATCAATTCAAATCATGACCCACGATTTCTATCAGACAGATTCGTTAGACGACATTCAAACTGTCTCCTGGCACTGTGGTGCTAATAATTTACTTTTCTATGCACTTGTTAACTTGCAAGATACGTCAAATTGTAAACCCAATTATATCTCTATGGCCGTCTATATTCCGTTATCATAAATGTCTGTCTGTTTTGATGTTATCAACCTTGCAGTTAACATTGCGGACAGATTTCCTTATGGTCTCATTTTCATCTGATCTGTTCAAGTTGAATTGTGGACTTTCTGGCTTATGTAGGGTAGTTGTGTGTCTTAAGGTAACGCTTACAAATCAAAAACAGACCAGCAGAGAACGCTTTACTAAAAGAGATATCGTGTACGACATCTTGTCTACTTAAAAGAAATACTTTATTTATTTATTCAAAAGGTTTTTAAAATTAATGATCTATTACAATTCTTCAGACATTCAGACAGTCAAAGAAAATAAATTAACATTTCAAAGATGGCGTTTCAAAATAGATTTAGAGAGATTACAAGGATACAAAGCAAATTAAAATTTAATTTGTGAACTACTCAAGCAAGATTGTATTTTATCGTATAAATCTGAAGATATAAATTTTAATAGCAATTATGAAATATTTCTAATTAATTAAACATTATTGAAATGTTCTTACAAAAGCGTTTGTAGAGAGTGTAGGCGATATTTTTAAGTGACACCGTATCATTTTAGGGGGTTGAATAGGGGGAGAATTGGGTTGTCAAAGTATATTATTAATTATGGCTGAATAAAGCGAGTTCCACGAAGGTTGTCACCGCTTTTTCTCTGACAAAAACAGTCGCTTACAAGGATAATTTTCTACTATAGCAAATATGACAGTGAAAAATAAACACATGTTCATAGCATTTAAAAAAAATCGGTCTGCCCTTTGTAGATTACATTTCTTCTACATTTTATTATTTTATGTTTGTGAAACCCTGCTATACAAATAATGTATGTATCTCTTTACTTGTCAAGAGCGTTTACACCACACTTAGTAGGTAACATATTAGTCAAAATTCAAAGTATAAGTAGATATTTCTATATTATTAAAAGAATGACGACTAAGTAGCCGGTATGACCTACTGACAGAAGACAAGATTGTAAAAGCAGAGTGCACTCAAGTGTAGATGATCTTAATAGAAGAGATTTCATTACTGTACTGGATGAGATTCAAATACACAATTGATCATAACAACACCATAACCATTACACCCTTAACAATAGTCACGGGTATCTTACCACACCCCATTCAACCCGCAAAACACAATTAATCACATCCTATCTACTTATTATTATATTTCCCAAAGCAATACCCCATATATTCAACCTAACGAGTATCCTTATGAAGGAACGCTATATCATTCTGCGGGAGAAAAAGAGATGGAGAATAATCTGTTCGCACAATTAACCCCCCATAATGCAGTTCTGCTCACCTACTTAACTCACCGGTAATAATCACGCTGCTACGGGTGATAGGGTGGTGCTCAGATCTGGCTGCTTTATGATTAGAATTGATAGGGTTGTGCGAATGAATAACTAAAGTTTTGATGTAAAAGATGTATAGAGATGGTATTTAAGAACCCTTAAATCATGATAAATATAGATGTTCTTTTGTGTGATATCTGACACCGACACAGTACAAAGCTGTACTCCTTACAAAGTTATTTCATTGGGACCAAAAATAGTTCGTAATTTCCGAAATTTACGTGTGATTAAAACTGTAAGCTGCTAAATGACAGAAGCCTCAACTTTCGTTTTTCAATTGCTCATTCTTGGAGGGTGGCAAATTTTCTTCGTATGAGACCAATTTTGAACAATAGATTCATTATAAAAACGAATAATTAAACAAAATTTACAGTTCCAATTGAGAGTTCTTCTCACAAAATAAATAAAAACAATATCATAACTTTATCAATTTTCGTTTTGAAATATGTGTGACATAATTAATACCTGGCTAAGGAAGGATCTAAGGAAATCAATATTAAATTTGAAAGGTTGTCCCAAATAATCTCAGAACACTAAGTAACCGCACAGCAGTGTTGTCAGTCAAACCTCAACAGAAATGCCAAGCATAAAATTAGTTTCCCATCAAAGTAAAATTTTCTTGGACCGGATATTAGGTGTTCCGGCGACAATTTAGCTTTCAGGAAAACGATCAAGTAACTACTAACACAAAATTATTTATCCTGACGTCTTAGGAATATACGAAGATAAATTCTTTTTATCAAGTCACTTGACAGTAATGTGAAATATTTGAACATTCGAATAAATATTGCCATCTTTGATAATATATTATATAACTATAATTTATTTTCCAAAAAGTTTAACACAAATTATACATTGATGAGTATTTGCAGCCAATATTTTCAATAAATTTAAAAAGAAATCGGTCATCTATGGTATTTGGTTTTTATTCAAAAAAGGCCTTAAAAGATGTATATTTTATCAGTAGTACTTTCTAATTACTTAACTATAATTATTTGAAACACTGTGGTAGAGGTCTATGTCCAGCAGTGGGCTGTAATTGGCTGTTGATTATAATGATGATGTTTAGGATACCAATGTCATCACTCAACCCAATCTTGCAATCAATGGAGCTTAGACTAATACATCACCAACTTTTTCGGTTTTAACCTGTGTAATTTAAAGTGTGGGGGAAAAATTAACCAAAAACTATAATTTGTATTAAATATAATGATAAAAATAATCTGGATGTACCACTCAGCATAAAAATTAAGAAACTTTTTCTTTAATTCAATTGCTTGATATGAATAAAGACTGCATCCTGGGTCGACCATAATAATAACGTAAATGAGACTTTTTGAAGTTATTAAAACTGTGAGATTGTAGCAGCCCTATCGTCAAAAGCTCTTGTAGGCATTTTAATGAGACGTCGCTTAGATAATGTAATTACATATTATTTTGTGCCTATCTTCACATTAGTACAGGAGTTTTTGGTTGAATTATGTTAAAGCGGGCGTGGAATGGTAATTAGGACGTCAACAAGACTGAGGTAGAAAACAATTTGGGATGCTTTTAGCGATATGTAGAAGAAGGGAAGGGTACTGATACGTTTAAGAATTACATCTCTTCTGGATAAAGAATTAAACATTATTGGTACTTCAAACGACAGATTACACATACCAGTGACGCTAAATACTTCACATTAAACAATTCTTGATGCAGGGGTAACAGTTATCGTGGTAACTGTGTAAGCCTTATACTGTCACGATGACTGTCATGCCTTTTACGTCCCCAAGCGGGGTGTGAAGAAGCATCTCACAAAGCCGCCATAGTATAGGTCACCATGCTGCATTGTCTGCATTTGTGATGAGTATAGTGATCACTACTCTTGGATTCTATTCATGTTTTCCATCTGGCAGAGTAGAGTCACTTTGGCAGGCTCTTAATATAAAAAAAAAGAATCTTCAAGTAATCGCAATTAAGTTGCTCCTCAAGGTGGTTTAAAGGACTAAGCTTACACAAAGTATTTAATCTTGTTTAACTGAAGTTTTCTAATGAAGTATGAAATTTATCGAAAGTAAAAAAGTCGAAATAATTAACTTAACATGAGACATTCGGCTTACTACAGTAAATTTATAGTCATATACTTGATTCTAAAGAAAACGAAATAGTCAAATCTTTACGGCTACTGCGACTTTAACTTTATCACTGGAAGGAATTACTGTATTCCAAGTGACAGGATGCGTGATTCTGTGGAATCATAGTTATCATTTTCATCACCTATTCCAATGTGATGTAAAAACTGTAGCAAATAACATACTGTCCATGTGGTGACGGATTTAGAATATGGGATGTCACCATCCTACACCCAGTGTATTTATCTCATTGGTGATGTTAGAGGCAACTATGGGAGTAATTTACGCAGAATAATACCACTGCGAAGAGGAGGAAAACTTGAAAATAACCCAATACCAACTCATCTGGACAGTGTAGTACGGTTCAGCCTATTACCGTCCTGCTGCTGCAAGTCTCCCCCAAAAAGAACCAAACATCCCGGTCTCCGGTAATCCGCACCTATCCACTACCAAGAATTTTTCTCTCTAACACATGCCGACTCCGGTGACCATCAGTCTGTAACAGTATACTCGGTATAGTACAACAAAACCTAGTTGCCAGCCTAGCAGTGGACTGTTATAAGCTGTTGATGAAATAACATACAATTTTCGAGAACTGCACAAGCTCTTACATTTGATCCTTATAATAAATGAGAATCGAATTCAATATCATCACTTATGTTAAAACTTTGATAAATGTGTGGGTACGT
The DNA here is from genome assembly GCA_949316085.1 of Hypercompe scribonia. NCBI lineage: Eukaryota > Metazoa > Arthropoda > Insecta > Lepidoptera > Erebidae > Hypercompe > Hypercompe scribonia. Next base: position 1,905,278 of record OX438972.1, on the reverse strand, counting down.
GGGTGCACCTGGCAAACAATAACGTAATGGCCCGAGTACATTGCGCGGTACATCCCAACGGTTGATTAATGGATCACAGTGGGGCCGCCAGTCGATACGATAATTCGAGATTGGCTCTGACTGAAGCTGATATATGGAACGAACTTGATGAGTAATTTATATTTTCTTCACCCAGTTTGCTTTCGTGTTATAAGTTTTTATCTGTAATAGTCATAGTTTTAACGAGTTTATGATACCGTTCCTTTATTCTCAGGTAGGTCAACCCAGTAGATATAAATCAGATTTGGGCTCGAATTCAAGGCCCTTTTTCCTCGACAGTCGAGAATTATATTTGTTTTTGCTTATGTGATTCGCCATTATACAGGAAGAAACGTAAGTAAATTTAGTCCACACTTAGTTACTGAGTTTCAATGTTGTTAAGGTACCAAATGTTAATTTTAAGCATAAAAAACAAAACATAAAATCATGATTTTAGACTAAAATATAAAAGAAATTCTTGAATTACTAAGTATTTTGTATACGAATATATCAGTAAATCACATTATTAGTGCATTTCCGTAATGAAGATCTGGCGTTACACTAGTCGCGGCCGTATTGTCTCATCTTGTACTCAAATTAACAAATAACAATAAGAAAAAATCATACACAATACTACAATACTCACCATTCGCATCTGAATCGACCGAAATTTTCATCATTTGTGGATTATGACACTGCGTATATATTCAACCCAAGCGACAATTTAAAAACTTTGTGTCTAAGAATCACTCGAGCACGTGAATCTATTGTAAGGTATCTACCGTTATGTCTTTAAGCGGGGCCTGAAAAAGCATATCACTGAGCCGCCATATTGTGGGTCATGCTGCATTGTATGCATTTGCAATGAGGATGGTGATTCATGGATGACTCATGCTTTCATCAAGCAGAGTCACTTTGTCTGGTTCAAATAAAAGAAAAAAACTATCTGTTTTATCAATATATTATTTTTAACTACTTTTTAGACATAGTCTATGTTATTGAGAAGTCAATTTTAATTTGATTTTCGTTAATTGAATTGTTATACGCAAGGTTGCCCTCATTTATATTAAAACTTAAAATTGTCCCTCAGAGAATGGAAAAATAAGGGATGAAAAGTACAGCTTTTATAATTTATTATAATTTAGGCGCGTCAAACTCGATGATACTTTTTTGAAAGCTATTTATTACTGACAAAACAGGTTGCTGTTTCTTACGGACAGAGCTGAAGATTCTGCTAATATAATAAAAGTATTTTTTTCTATTTTTATGTTGTTATTTTTCATTGAAAAGTTTATGACTAAAGAAATAGTTTCATTCTCAACACAAAATACAGATTTCATAATTTTTATATGTGTTGAAACATCTTTACGAATTATTTGTAATTCAAACGGAAATCCATTCTAAAACTATTTTATTTGACTTCAAAGGCTCTCGATTACCTCACCGGTTTTTGGGCGCACTTATAGCAACGGTACAAAATCTAACCAAAATTTTGTGTCAAGTTTCTAAAGTAACTGAGTGACAGGACTCAGGTATACTCATATTTTCATTAGGAGATGGAAATACTTCCATCACTTTTCAAATACATGAACTGTAATTGTTGCTACCAAAATAAATTAGTTCATTGCGTTTTATTAAATGACTAATGCATGAATGAGGCTACGTCTCATAAGTTGTAAATATTATAAGCTGGTGGCAATAGTCCCTTACAATAATATTCAAAAGAACCTTCAGGTGAACATATCTTGTATCACGGGGAGCTTTACAAACATACAAGAAACGGACACAAAGAACACCCAGACTCAGAACAACAATTTATCGATCTCACAAAGTGCTGTTCTAAGTAGGGTTTGATTCCACAACACTCAGCGCAGTAGAAAGCGATTTGGGGACCGCTTAAACCACTATTAAAACCGTGCAGTCAAGTCCCACTGTCATATAAAACAAATATTAAAGATAGATTAAAATATTTTTTGCGAAATAAAATCTAAACTTAAAAACATTTCATATTTTAATCCCAATCATTTCTAAATCAATCTTCAGTCAGTCTATTATTAGTTCACCAAGGTTCATATTTTATTTCTCAACACCTTCGCGTGGACTTCATCCCAGATAATGCGATCCACCCCTGGCCTATTAACATTCCTGAAGCCTGGTACATTATGCGTAAGCCGAGACGCCCCGTCTAAGATAAATCTTCGTTCCTCGTGCTAAGTTCATTAATATCTCCGCAATTGATTCCAGTGATAAGAAATAAACGCATGTGAAATATCTTATGATTTTATTTAAACCATTTTGATTACAAATTTTAATTGTAAATGTAACAACCTTACTGCACTGTACTGTACCGCTGATTTCTTCATTCATAGGTTGCCTGAAAAAATTTTGCTTTTTAGCAATAAAGCCACCATTTATGATCATTGAATTGATATGCTCCTAAATGCAACCTCCATTAACTGATGTACAATAAAATTTGTTTCATTCTATTCCATTATCTAGAGCGAGGAAAGTTTGTGATTTACGACACTAAACTCTTATTGTATGTTTTTTTGTTTCTTATCTTAAATTTTTATAAAGAATGTTGACAATATGGATCACGCTATCCAGTATTATTTTCAATCTCTGTAGCTAACCTAAATTCTTGTGTTATAAAAAGGTTACATCCGGTAGTCCACTATGTAGAGTTCGCACCCGAGTTATTTTCAACTCAAGTAATAATTCAGTTCAAAAATTTGAAAAAATTCACCATAAATATTTCCAAACTCAAGTAAAAATCTTAATTTCCTCAACCAATAAATTCATACTTGAAATGAAAAAAGTAGAATCTGAAATTTGAATAAATCTCATACATTTTAAACTTTTCACATTGACTTTTTTTTGTTATCATCACAAACATACCGGGGATTCCATTTTGGCATGCAGACTCGCACTCTCGTCCTGGCAATGGTCCAAGCACGTCTTGGAAGGTATTCCGTATGCCTCAAGGTGCAGGCGATGAACAGAATATCACACTTGTAATATCCTTACTCAATCTTCATATGGAATTTTAAGGTATTATGAACTTAAAATTCATACTGTAATCGAAATAAATACAATGCTTAAAGGTATTGTAACAATTTTTTCATCAATCTGACAACAGCTGACAAACAATATTAATAAAAGAAAAATTAACATTGAACAGGACAAAAGATGAGGTCTAAATAAAACTTAAAAAAAAGAAAATTACAAAACCATCAAACCGTACATTTGGGCACTACACAGACAATTGACGATAATAAAATGATTAAAAACAATACGAAGAGTGTTATAAATGGCAAAAAGTTTTATAAACCTGCAGTACTTTCTCAGAACTTCCATTTTAAAAAGCTTTTAAATTTGAAGACCACAGTGTCAGCGCACATAGCTTACGACGCATATGAATACAGACATGGCCGCAGTACGACATCGCTGCTACTCAAATTATCTCACATCTTTTTATATTCTCTATACATTTCTTCTTATAGCAAAACTTTGTGAAACACGTAATTTAAGTGTCAAGAGTCTCGTATAAACAGTGTATGAATGAGATAAACTCAAAAAACTTATTAATATTAAACAAATGTATCTCTCAAAAAGAAAGAATTTGTTTGCCAAACAGTTACCTCTCTAATAATAAAAGTTCCATATAGATTATAATGGCTTACGATAAAATAGTAACTCCTAATAAATTTAACAATGAATAAAACCAGTGGTAGATACATCACTAATACAATGAATTAAACGCAATTCAAAATCCATTTTTTGAAATTAATTATCTAATTAATCAATTGATTCAAAGCAATCTACAATTTACTTAGTAGCTCAGTCGAAGCTTAAGGCAGTATCTTCCGAACTAATTTACATACTTTCCCAGTTCAAATTTTTTCATTATCTTTTAATTAGTTGTTCAGACATCTTAACGTGAAGTTTATAAGTCCTCAGACTTTAGCCGTGGAGGAAAACAAAGGAATAGGTTACAAAGCTTCATTAACTAAGCCTATTTTATTTTTTCCACCTCTGTCTGCGATTTTTGAATGAAATTATGTTCATTGAAATAAGGTGGAGGGTAAATATCAATTTAGCACGTTCCTGTAACAGGAAAATATAAAGTATGTGTGGAAGGATTTATGATAACTGGTGTACCGCAGGGGACGATTGTGGGCCCAACGACGGGACACATTAATTCTTGTGTTATATAATACCATGTTTCTTTTGTAAAATTTATGGTGTTTGGAAGGAAGGTATTTAATTATTTTCCGCTGATTACGGAAAGATAACATTCATGTAAAATTAACAGTTGGTAAAACAAGCAAACAAAGAGCCCTACTAAAAGATATACAAATGAATATTACAAAATTTGGTTGAAAATTTGTAACGACAGCATGTTTATCAAAAAATATCCCGTTATACAAAGCAAGATATTTTTAGATAAATTATAATCAAGTATCAAGATAAATAATTGTATCTAACATTATATCAAAAGAAACATCTAGAAATAAAACTCTTGTGCCTTTTAGATTATATAAATTCATCAATCAACACGCATAGATCACGTTTTCCATTAGTGAATAAAATAAATCCCCATTTGTTATAATATTGACATAAAATATATCTGAAAAAATCCTTTGTTTCAATACTGAGCAATAACGAACATCGGAGACAATAACACTAAATCATCCTTCGTATTTTTTACAACCCTTGCTCTGTAATAATCCAGGGAATGGTTCATCTTTACCATGCTACAAAAGTTACGATGATTAAGATTTAGAATTCAGAAAACGAGTTTTTTAAGGATATTCTTTATTAACTGTGTCTATGTTAAACCATACTCGTCAGTCAATAAAATTTGAATAAAAAATTGAAATAATAATGTTTTAAAAATATAATACAAAAAATGTCATTTCTGAATTGGACTTCTTCAATTGTACACGGTGATAAAAATCTTAAATGCTTTTTAAAAATGTCAAGTATCTGTAACGACTTTCACATTACAGCACAAAGAAAAATATACAACAGCGCCATCTAGCGAAGATATATCGAACTACGAAGTATAAACGAAATGTATGAATGTATTGAACTACGATGCAACTACTAATCCTGTATCGCGAAATAGAGATTCGCATCACAATTATAATAACATTTATACAACATCCCAACATCAACCGTTGGGCCGTGGCCCGCCAGGCATGATCACCTCGCCTGGTCGGAGGATCCTCCCTTTGTGTCAGAGGGACAAGATACTCGTCCCTCCACACATCTATATACTTGAGTTTGCATATACTATATATATTATTGTAGGTAAAAGTAGTTGTTTCTTAACTCAATTATATCATCACCTCTCAATTGAGTGACAAACAGAAATTACATTGCTACCGACTGTATGAAAATTAAAATTTCAAATTTCGTAATTGTAAGTGTTACTGATATATCCTTTTTCTTTTATTTAATACAAATATCTGAATACTTACTTCTGTTTTATCTCAAACTTATCATTGTCTATAATATTTTTTTTTGTAGAAACCTATCAAAGTGACTCTATTCTGCCTTACTCCAAGAGCGGTGGTCGCCGTACTAACTGCAAATGAAGACAGTGCAGTATGGCGACCCACGCTATGGCGGTCTAAAATAATAATTATACTAAAGTTTTGTTACAAATACTTAATTATATTTCCAATTCAATATGTTTAAAAGATTCGAAGATAATTTTTGGTTCATACGTCAACCTACTGGATATCGCAACATCAAATTAGTAAAATTTAATTTAATCACAGCTTAGAAGCGATTTACTAAATTGATTCCAATTGACCATGTAATAGAGTATTTGTTGGTCTAATACTAATACCGAATATATGATCACGATTGTATTTAAAATACACACGTTTTAGTCCAATAACCAGTGCTCGAATAATCTTTGTTTACACCAGTTCTAATCAGAGGTCTATTGTTTATGCCTGATTGCGTGTGGGACAGTTGAGTATATTCATTTACAAATCAAATTGAGTTTAAATAGCAAATGTTAGGCTCATTCAAATTTAAGATATCAATGTGACTATGGAAGTATTTTATGAACATTCTGTCCACTACTAACTTCATATATTGATTATAAAAGACATTAAGCAAAATACGAACGATCACGGCCAAGCCCATAAAATAACTGTCAGCCATCAACAAGATTTTTTTGCCAATCCGACAACGTTTCAACGCAGCAACCATTAAACTAATCGACCGTTATATGAAAATAAAATATAAATATGAATTTGTTACATACAAACAGCGCTGTATCAATCAAACAGAGTGTGCACCACCTGGAAAACTGTAACACTCCATCCTAGATGCCGAGTATATGTCGTTATAGTCCTTCAAACTCGAGTTGGGCCATAATCAGAGATAGACTGTAAAGAATAGCCTATTTATCATTTTCAGATTAAAACACAAGTGATTTTGAACGTAGTCTGAAAAGCTTTTCTCCTTAATGTCTATTTTAAAATTAATTTTCATCTCTTAAGAATATAAAGTGTTACAAATTTTCGTATTCTAGTTTTGTACAGTTTAATTTATCTTTCCAGAATATAATAAAATCCAAATATAAATTGAATGTAGCTTAAAGTTGAAACGTTTAGGTATATAAAACCTTCTTATCTGGATTAAAAGATTCAAATTGCGGTATTGTGAAATTGTGAGAAATATTATTTAAACTGGCAAATAAATTTGAAGGTAATAATTACAAAAGCACGTTAAAAACTCAAATCAGTTTTCTGTTTGAAATATTATTACGGTAAAATTAATATGGAAAATTAAAAATTTCAATACAAATTATTTAACTTGAGTAGACATTTTTTTTAAATATTAATATTTTAACTACAACAAAAATAATTAGGAGCATGTACTTAATAACTGGAGAAGAATATCGAAGTATTCATCTAAGAAATTAAGAAATATTATAGAAAATCTTTTAGAATCATGTTAAATTAAATTAAAGATTAGATTTGGCGTTTTGATATAGTAGAAGATATAGTAGGAGACCTCACCTGTCATCTTCACGCTTACGCTTATGGAGGACGAAGATCATTCTAAACTAAGAGAGTTTTAAACTTTTCGTGGTCCCGGATGCCAATAATTTGCTGCCAAAAAAAGATAGCGGCGTTCCACGTGCTCTCGCTCCGTACCATGGTCGCAATCATGTTACCTAGCGAGAGTTTTACATACAACTTTGATGACCACCACAAAATCACATCTCTGTTGCACTCACGCTAGATATTCTGCTAACGTGTAGAGCACCGTGACCACGGTCTGACCATCGCTATAGAGGCACTCAGGCGTTGGCTTCTTTTGAATCAGACAAGCGATCTCAATAATTACCTACGTCATCCGGAACGAGAGGATTCCGTGACTCCTCTCGAGCAAATCCTTCATGAAGGGTTTTACCACCACGTCTTACTTCCACTCCTCCACGAGAACCTAGCGAAGTTGAGATTCCTGATTCTAGATTTCTCGAGTTCCAGGAATCCGGCCCAACTCCCGCAGCTCTTTGGGCTAATGATATATAGCTACAAGGGCATAAACTCTCGAAGCAAGAGCTTCCAAGACCCACGGTGGAGTTTCAGCCTAGAGATTCACCGTTTCAAAAGTGATTCTGTGGTACTGCTCCAACTAGATTGGGGACCAGTCTTTGGAAGTAATGTCTGAAGTCTCATCTGCTATGGGTTACGAGCCCCAGATATCTAATGAAAATCTCGATGTTAACGCAAGTGCCTCCTGCTATGAAGATGAATCAAGCAAATGGCGTACTTCGAGGCCAATGAAAGAACAAGGCCTCGGTTTTGTGCAAAGCCACGTCGTGACTGCAGTGAGGATTCAGCTCAGCATATGTTGGCAATTTCTCCCGCCTCGACGACACAGCGTCGGAGCGTTACTGCAGTTATTAGAGGAAATCTCTCGCTTCCTGCCTCCACACGCTCCATGGCCGGTAGCGACAGCTGTTTTACCATGATCACAACCTTCTGCGAAAACGTCATTTTACAAAAAGAGGTGGTGGAGAAGGCCCGGTACGATCACCACTAAGATCCATTTCACCGCCGGTGAACCGGTCGAAGAAGTCAACCTCACGTGCGCCTCATGTCGTTCTATTATGACCGCAGATTAGGGAGACGGGTCAGTACGGGTAGGCTCATGAAGGGTCCGGATATTTTGATTACACCAGTTCTCTCTATTTCAGGCACACGGTGATTGTCCCCACGCTAACACACCACCCCGCTGCAAATGATAAAAAACTTACATGCTAGGCAAAGGTTGCCATGCTAGTTATAGCGTTTGTTTCAAATTTACCTTCTCCTTGTTGTTAGGACACCTATGGGATGAGTAGACAACCACGAGTGGTAACACTTCGTATTCTTAAACAGACTCTTTTATTTATTAGATGAATATTAATATTTAAACAGTAAAAAAATTGAAGCAATAGCTGACCCGTGCAGCTTCATCTGCGTCTCTCAAAAGAAATAAGATTGTCTTACTTTCGCAACATTTTGCATTGATGCTCTGTTTCTGTTAGTTTGATCGTGATATTGTATAGCTTTTAGCCTGGTTCGATATATTGGCTATCTGACACTAAAAGAACTTCTGAATTCAAATCAGTATTTTTTGAGATCAGCGCACTTAATGAAATATATTTTTCACAAAACAAAAATGTGTATCTCTGTGTATTCTTGTACTAAATATAACATTTATGCACATATATGATATGATATATATTTGAAATATTTGTTAATTGTAATTAAAAATGAATTGAGATACGACACAACTTAATATTTTATTTACTGCACTCAAATTAATGTTGAGCTATAGTACAACACTCTTGTTTGAACATGAAATGCAGGTTCAGGTAAAAAGCATTCTATTATTACCATCTCAGATCTAAGTTGCGTCATGGTACTCATCATACTAATGCAAATAGATCTTGCCTAATCATAACTAACACCATGATATCTATTCATTTATCACGGTACTAACAATAAAATGTTTTAAATTTAAATTACGTATACTTACTTCGAGCTATATTTTGATGATTTGATTTGATGATATTAATAGCCTGCCAAAGTGACCTGATCAAGTAACATCATGATGAAAGTAACCTGATGGAAAGCATGAATAGAAACCAAGAGTTGTGGTCACCATACTTATTGCAAATGGAGACAATGCAGTATCGTGATCAACACTATGGTGACCTAGTGAGATGTTTTTTACACCCCGCTTGGGGATGTAAAAGGCATGACAATCATCGTGACAGTGTAAGGCTTACACAGTTGCCACGATAACTGTCACCCTTGCATCAATGGCCTCCGATCTCAAAATTTAATTTAGGACTGTTTTTCATCTATGAAAGTCTATAAGATTTGTGTTTATCATCGTCAACATTATTAAAACTGTCGCAGTCTATCGCTGTGTATATGCCTCTGCTATTGCGCGTCAGCCATCTTGTGCAAACTATCAGTTTAACATATCGTCACACGTCAGCGCCTTACACTACGTTTAACGAGACACATGTTAACTTGACGCGGGTAGAACATAAATGCTGTTCTGTTTGGAAGGTAACTGTGCTAGGGAATCAAGTGTACCATAGAAAGGAATTCCTCGGAACCCTGATGTATCTCAGTCCATCTACGATTTGTAGTTGCCCCATCCTCTGTAAGCACCCTGATTTTCCCTTGCCACCTCTAGTAAGTAAAATCAAGTACTGGTGAAAGATAGATAGTTATTCTAAGCAACCGTGGTAACATACCTCCGGACGCAGCGAGCAGGCCGTGCGCGCGCAACAGCGCCAGCAGCAGCAGCGGCAGCAGCGGGCGGCGCCGCATGCCGCGCGACACCGCTGCGCCCGCACCGTGTCGCCGCTCGCGCCTGCGGTCGCCCTCACCTAAGGCAAAAGAAAAGAATCAATTAAAATTTATTATATTATTGCACATGTTTATTACACGGATAGCGTAGTGGTTTAAGCGGTCACCTCGCCGCTTTCTTCTATGTTGAATGTTATAGATTCGACCTCCACATTATCTACAAACTGTTGTTCTGCGTCTAGTTATTCTTTGAGTATTTTGGATGTAAAGATAGTTAGATAGAAGCGCGCAACTCAACGCACAATACATATAAATGTCGATCGGGCGTGGTCAGTACAGTACAGCGCAGTGTCTGTGATAGTCTGCGCGCGCGGTAGCTGATTTGCTTTTTACTCGCGTCGTTCGGTGTCCGCGTGGGGATAACGGAATAGTCGTGATAAAGTCACTGCATCGGTATTGGTGGCTGTTGTGTGACGTGGTTACCACGATGTTTTGGACTGCTCCAGTGAAATTGGTATTCTGAAATCTGAAGCTCAATTGCCGTGTACTCACCTTTTCACACAGTTACATATATTGAAATAGTACTAACACTTTACAACCGTCAGTCTACGATAGAGGTGATCAGGTAAGTACTACGCAGTAACCATCGATTTATGATACACCCACTTTTGTAGTAATAGAACTGATAATAATAATATTATTACTTAGACATAGCTATTTTACCCTGAAAGTGCCTCCAGACTAAGCACCACTAAGTACATGCGATTCTAAGAAATCCGTCAAAGCTTTCACCAGAATAGTGTTTGGTAAATAAACCACTCAAAGGATTTCTCTCCACGAACGGCGCATTTCGTGAAAAGAAATTAATACAAGCTAAAAATACGAATTCCATTGTCTACACTTCACTACATTCACAGCCAAGTGTTGAAAATTTGAAAATTGACTGGAAGTCTTTAGAATACATGTTTCCTGAATTTCATGACAGATAGATCAGTAGATAGATGTGTTCTTTTTTTTTATATTTGGTATTAAGGAAAAGTTTTTAACTGAAAAATGATTTATTTATAAATTACGTCTTAAGTAAGGAAGTTATGAACAGAATTATTTATTATTGAAATGATTCATTATCTGTCAAGTATTTAGCTATAACATATTCAATATGTCAGAGGTAAAGTAAATTGAAATAATAAGTATGAATGATTTCTTAAAATTTATTTCTGGGCAAGGATGCTCGAGTAGTTTCGGACAAGACAAGAGTCTTTTTGAAGATGTTGACTTGGTATGTCATTGGTTACCACCGCAGGGAGCTTTATTTTTTTAAAAAAGACAAAAGTGATGAGTCCGATACTAGTGAAGTATCCCCAAAAACACAAATGTAAAATCCAAAGCTTCTTTCTGGGAAAATTCAAAAACTTTTAATGTAACAAATTTCTTAATAAACTTGTTATTTACATAAAGTTGTAAGAAGGCACTGTCACATTTAATTTGGAACAATAGTTTCTTAATCAAAGAAAACATTTTCTTATGTAGACAAGACATAAAATAAGCCTTAGGTCAGATTGACTGTAATTATCGATGCCAAGAAATACTCGTAACACGACCTTTGATAGCCTTTGGCAATAGATCGGCGTTGAATTCGATACTAAAAATTAAAGTAGATTCAAATTTCTTATAAATAAATATTTCGGACATTTGACACACAACATCATCTAGTTTCACATTAAGCAGAGCTTGTGCTATGATAACTAGACTGACTAATAGAATACTTAAATACTTTTTTTTTGTAAATTCATACATATTATACATAGGAAACACCCAAACTTCGAAATAAACATTTGCAGATCATACAAATGTTTGGTGCGACCCGGGAATCGAACCCGAGACCTCAAGCACAGCAGTCGCATTTACTACCGCTGCGCCACCGAAGCAGTTATAAAATTTATTAATCCAATTTAAATCTGAATATTTCAATAATAGTTAAGTAAGTAAAATATTGTAAATGTTTATTTATTTTTTTCAGACATCTGACACACAACGCCATCTAGCTTCAAACTAAGGAGTATCTGTATTATGACAACTTGGTTGACTGATAGAATATATATATATATATATATATTGTAAATACCCACGTATTTTACATACAAACCACGAAACAAAGATTCAGATTCGTCAATTTGCAGGTCATAGAAACATTTGATCCAACCCGAGATGTCAGCACAGCAGTTCCAAACGCCATCAATACACCACCGAGACAGTCACAAGCTATAATCTATATTCCAATTTTGAAAACATCCGACATATTTCTTTGTATAAGTTTTGGCCAAATCAAACGTAGCACGGTGTCAAATCGAGTTTGGTTCAAAAAAGGCTTGATATTGAAGTGAAGGTGTATTGTCAGAATCAATCGCATGGAGGCTCAATGTCAGAAACAGCGTAGCTTGTTCTTTGTAATTGGATTGTCAGTTTATAGGGCCCTGGATATTTGGACTTTGAACCATTACAATAAATGAGAAAGCGAAGTGAGTGTGGTGCATTTTATTACATATGTACAACAAATACACTTAGTTACTACCAATTGATTTATATTTTTAAAAAATACTTCTATAACAATGATAAGTCCCTTGATTGCAATTGGTAAAAAAACTGAGCGTCTGATATTTGATGTTACAACACTACACAAAAACAATACAAATATTTATACTCACAAAGTAAAGGTAGATTAAAATTAAGTGTACTATATAGTGTAACATAATAATACAAGTAAATTTCGACTGATCCGATCATTTTGATTAACTACGTATTCAGGTATATTGTTATCTGATCGAAGAACATGAGATAGATGTACAACTATTTGATTTACGAATACATCATTTAGAAAGCGGATAAAAATGAAGTAATTATTTCCATGATTTAAAACAATAAAGTATTCTAAGAATATCCCGAAATCAAAAGTCATCCGCTACCGCTTGTCCCATGGTCTAAACTCAAAGCGACCCTCTGGCGAGAATCACCTTTAGATAAAAAAGATTCTCGAAAAGGTCCTGCTACTATGGACCTTTAAGACATTGTTGTCTAACTGCTTTTGCACACTTCTATTCGAAGGGTGACCCAGTATAAAATATTTCCATAATATTTGTCAAATAGCGAATCAATGGTAAAAGATTTGTGAAAGGAGCAAATTGTTTGAGAAAATAGTTGTGATTTCACTAGCCTTTTTATGGGATTAGAATTTTCACAGTTTAATCAAATAGTAGTGGGAGGGAAACACGTGTGCTGGTAATGAATTCCAGGCTTTAACCGATTAGAAGTTAAAACTAGGAACCCGTAAACTAGGAAACTCAAAATAAGGAAATTAGATCCCAGAACAAAAATTTGGACCAAAGAAACAAGCATAGTTTTAAGGCAATTTTTTAATATTCATATCCATGTCATCAAATATGTAGATTCTCAAAAAGTAAAAAATGAATATGGTATATAATAGAACGGACTATTTAAATCAAAGCCGAAATCGTGTACAAAATATTTCTAAAAGAATGTAAACATTATAATCAATTATGTCAACGTACCGTACTGACGACAGACGTTTTTACAAACTTCGGTTTCAATAAAGGAAAAAGAACTTGTAATTACAAAAGTTAAGAAAACAATTCATAACAAGTATTAGTTACTACAAAAAAAAAACTTTGAAAAAACACATTAATCTTTATTACAGTGGACTTTTATAGCTGATATGAGTAATGACGCTAAATTTTTTGCAAGCAAATAAACTAATATTAAAGATATTACTGAAGATAATTTATCAAAGAATGACATGCCATCCGAAGTCATCGTGGATAAAGAAATATGATTAACTGAAAATAGAGGGAGGTCAGCTGGCCACAAACGAAAGAACATGCTCTCATTAGGAGATAGCCATCGAAAGATGAAATAGAAGTTATTGGAGAAAGTAGTATAATTTTTAATCTCTGACTTTAATGTGGTAAGACCAGATTCTGGTGCTAATATGAGTTTGAATCATTGTAGTTTTAGCAAATTCATAACAAATTAAAAAAACCTCTAAAAATATACAACATAATTCACAACTAATTTAGTTTTTAATCAGTTGATAACGCAATATAATGGCAACATTTCACATATTTATTAAAAAAAAGCTTACTGCTAAAACTATCTAATTGTTATATTTTGTTTTGTCATTCATCGGCTAAAATATTCTATTGTGAATGAAATTAACCTCCAAAATATAAAAACGAAACGGCAAAATCTAAATATCTTTCCCATAAATCAACAACAGATAGGTTTCAAATCAATCTTTATCAAGCGTTACAAAAAAAGAAAGAATCGTAATACAAAGGAACCGAAACTGAACGCATACAAAGAACCTGATCTACGAGTATATAAAAAGGCGAATATCTTGAAGATAGTTAGGCAAATGACTGGCTGACTCGGCTGAAAGACGTATGGTTGATGAATTAATCATATTTGCTGACCACTACCCCACATTTCAGTGTAAATGAGGGTAAATCTCAAAGGAAAGAGAAACGTATAGCAAATTGATGGACGGATTCAAGATTTTTTATTTTTTTTTTATTTAATTCTTTCTCTATTTTTTATATGTTTCTGGGTTTTGTTTTCCAAACCTACTTTAATTTACAGAAGTCTCACAATTTAAAGTGTGAATAATATTAAATAATAACTCCACATATCTCACACACGGCCATGTGATCTCAAACTAGGCAAAGTCTGTTGGCAAATATTACGCCCAGACACAGAACAAACAATCGTGCACGTTACACAATTATTTATTCGTGGTGAAAACCGTACCAACGACCTCTAACTTAACATTCGGAATCACTAACCACTGTGTTTATTTCCAAACACAGTAATCACACATTTCTACAGCACGTATCGATAACTATTTTAAAATTAACTTCAAATATCGATATCAATAAACCGATTTTATCTCGATTAAGTCCTACTGTGCTACAAAACTATAATGTACTGAAGATGATTTGAAGTCTTGACTTCTAATCCTGAGTCGCGCAATGAAAGTTTTCGTGTTGATTAGGTTGTGTCAACGACTGGGACGAAGGGGTCCATCAGGCATGATTACTTTTGAGTGGTTGAAAAAGAATTCTTTTGTACTGAAGAGGTTTGTGGACCCATTCCTTTAAGATGATATTTTCATAGCTCACATTTTCTACGTTTATTTGTAAAGGAAAAAATGTTAGATCAATCACGTTTGTTTAGTAAACGCTATATATTTACTATCGAAAAAATGGGCCCAAATTCTTTTGATCAAATATGTGAACAACTAAAAATATTTCGTAAAAATATCTGAGTAATTTATCCTTTATCATTTTATTTTGAAGACAACAGTTCATAACCTTAGGGTTCAATAGAAATAAATTAATGTAATACACTATAATCTGGAAATATATTCTTTAATTTTTTATCTCATTGATGGCTAATCCTGTAAATAACAGTGTTGCCACGTTATTAAGTACAAAATCATTAGTAACCACAGATTTACTTTTTGTTCACTTGTTCACTTTAATATAATTGTAAAAATATATACATATAAATAAAAAAGGTAAACAAATATGATAGTAATGACGACTGCAAAAGTATTGATAGATCCCAAACTTGATTAAACTCAAGACATATGTTTTCTAAGAGTGCATGGCGCGGGAAAACATTCTGCTGCTTATATCAATCATCAACAGCCTTTTACAGTCCACTGATAAACATAGGCCTCTCCTTAGCAAGGAGGTTTTGGCCCACAATACCACGCTGGCCAGACGGGTTGGAATAGGGTTTTTTTCAAGTTTTCCTTCTCTTTGTAATGATGTTGTCTTGCATACTTTGTTCCCTTAGTCACCTTTTACGACACGCACGGGATGAATAGGGGTGGTAACACTATGTATTCTTAATCTGTCACCACACGGACAGCCGCAGTCGCAGGTCCGCAGCTTTGACTTATTCGTGCTAATAGTCAATTTGTTTTGTACAACACTTACCTAGTCTACGTTATCCAGTTGTCATCTGAGAATGATGATGGCATACTAGTCTTTTATGACACCATAAGTAACATGTCCCCTTTAAACTTATAGTATAAATTTATGGTGTTGCAAAACTCGTGCGGTTTCAACACGTTCAGCAACCCGTGGTAATCACAATCGAGAAATATCTTGTTACATTGTGAGTAATGTTACAGGATATTTTGAATCTACAGAGCAAATGTCACACAGAAAAAAATAGTTTTATTTCCATAGTACTAGCGAAAATAAACGTCTTTCTATTACGTCTACGTAATAATCTAAATTAAAAAATAATCGCTGTTTAAAATTACAATTGATTTGACTGATAATTGAGCTAAAAGCAGTCTATGAACAACATTCTTCAAAGACGAAGTAAGCTACAATAAAACGGTAATAAAATTGGGTAATAAAGCAATTTTGTGTAAGCAACTGACATTACTACCATCAAAGCGAAACAAAGGGGAAAAGTTCGCTTATAACATGCTAGACAATGTTTTATATGCCTTCGAGTTTTAGGAACGCTGAAGGATAATTATTTTTGAAGATTAATAACATCTGCAGTAAAAAGATAATAGATTACGTCATCATCTTTTTGCTCGTGTAGGGATTAGTTATTTTTATATTAATATTTCTTTAAATTAAGATAAGATTTCGATATGCTGGTGATGGTGATGATGACTGATGGACAACGAGTGTTACATTTTGCTGTCTCATAATAACCTTCGCTTTTGAAAAAAATTTTTTCAAAGGTAAGAACAATTTTAGCTATATAAAGTGGACTTTGAACGTGGAAGTGTAGTTAAGAAGAGCTATGTTTTTGTATGATATCGTTATGTAGATACATGCCCGATAACTTTAATTTGGATTTTCGGTTCAAGTAAAAGATATTTTTTCCGCGTTCAACAGTCTACATAAATACAAACTCCTCCAGAAATAATTAAGAAACAAAATAAAACAAAGGCAAAAAAATATATTATATAATTACCTGAAAATATTTAGGATATAATAATCTCATTTTTCATTGCTTTAGGCAGAAAGAAATACATATAATAAGATTACAAGTAGCGTCCGTCGAAAGTTTTCTTTGCTTACTGATCTCGTGTCAGATCCCTGAAGCGTTTTATAGCCTCCCATTTTAGCCTGTAGCGAGCTCTCGCCTAGAGGTTTTTGTCGGTATCGGCCCGCCAAATTGTCTGGCACTTTCGTTTTTGTGAGAAAATCTAGATTCTCAGAATATAAAATCTACCGGCTCTCCTTGTACAAGGTTTGTGTTTGACAACCTACGCGTGTTATATGTGTTATTTTTATGATTATGTAAGACGTAATAACCTCATATTTAGCAGTGTATTTGTTTCGAAAATGTAGTTGCAGACGTAATTACGTATTATTAAGAAAAATATTTTACTGTTTCTATGTCAGCATAGTTTCGTTTCAAAATTTCAAATTCTTAATTTAAGGCAAATCAGCATTAATTTCCTTACGTAACTACATAAAATCACGTCTTTTTCACCGGACGGGTAGATAGAAGTATTTTAAATGCCTACTTTTTGGCAGTATTTTAGTACCATGTAATAAGTGGTGTGCCTATTGCCGCTAATCGGGATATTTTGTTTGCCTCGTCTGTCGATCAGCAGGGACACCACTCACAGGTGACGTTTGCTTAGGGCCATGAGTTCTTAGTGAGATCCCTAATTTTCTTAGGAGATATTGTTTAATTATTAGAAATACTTTAAGTCTAAGAAAAACGATGAACTACCGAAATTAAAAATCTCCTCATCAATCGGAAAAGAACTGATGAATAGAGTTTTTTCAATTACATGCTTGAGAAACACTCTCGATCAATTACACTAATAGCACTTTCGAATGAAAAAAAACTAAATCTAAAAATTTGTTTAAGCCGGCTACATAAACACCTTAAAATTATAATACAAATTTTTTGGTGTCGATGGTAACAAAGAGTCAAACTTTCATGACATACAATATTTTTTAATAATATCAAGAGCCTGCCAAAATGGCTATACTCTCATTGATGGAAAGCATGAGTAGAATCCAAGAGTTGTGGTCATCACACTCATTGCGAATGCCGACAATGCAATATGGCGACACACACTGTGGCAGCCTAGTAAGATACTTTTTGACTTGCCACTTGACTTAAAAGGTATGACAATCACTGTGGCAGTGTAAGGCTCACACACTTACCACGATAACTATGACACTACCAGGGGTAACCCTGCATGAATAGGCCTGCAGTCTCGCACCTACCGACGAAACACGACCTTTGGCCTTCTGTGAGAGATTAATGTTGTCCCGGTCGAACAGGCTTGTTTGTACTATCAGATCAGATGAGGATGTAGAATCAGAATGGCTCTACTATCACACGTATTTTTGGAATATCTATTTTTCAGGAAAAAAATTACTTAATAATCTAAACTCTTGTTAAATTTAAGCTCAAGACAATTTACTATTACTGCCATTGATATAGGTAATGATACATATGTATAATATGCCCTCGGTAAATTTTCTCTATTGAGTACAGTAAAATTACATACAATTTAATTACATGATTTTAGTAATTATTAATCATAGCTAATGTAATCCTAGTGAGATTCTTTTTCATGCCCCGTTTAAGGACGTAAAAGGCATGACAGTCATCGTGGCAGGGCTCACACACTTACCACGATTACTGTCACCCCTGCATTAATGGGCATCCGGTCTCGCACTCACCAACGAAACACTACAGCACGGATGCTGTCGCTGTGATAGTATATCCAGTATATACATACATAAGATTTATGTGAAGTTTCGAAGAAGTCACATGTGCAAGAACGATGAGGCAGTCTGATATATCTTGTGTAGAATTTTGTTTGCTGTACAATATCAAAACAAAGTCAGAAATATTTGCTATAAAAACGGTTATATACATAGAACAGTTCCGTCACCTACGAAGCATCAATTTTCAGTGTCAAATTGTTTAAAAAGCCTAAAAGGTCTCATATCGAAAAACCTAGCAAATATTCTCGATGTCAAAGTGACGGAACTAATTTTAGGCTCTCATGTTTAAATTGTATCGCATCAATGATACTACTACGTTACTACGTATCGATTGCACGATTTCAAAATCTTGTCTTCTGACTTGATTTTGAAATCGTGCAGTCGATATTCAGTAATCGATAAATCTCCTGTAATCATCGTTTGTCTGTTCGAAATTTGCTCAAATTTATATTCATATTAAGCTTTATTTCAGAAATTCTAAACCGATTAAAGTAGATAGACACAATTTAATGAAGCGATTAACGATTGAGGATCAGAATTACAATATTTTAAGAGACAGTTAATCTTGTTGTAAGAGGTGAATGTGTAGAAATAAATATTATAACCTAAGAAGCAGCTAAGAGTAGTAGAGCCACGCTGATTTCAGCACGAGCGGGCCGGCTCGACCGTGGCCGTACTACCCTGCCACAGAAGATCAACCTAAAGCGCTAGCATCCGTGTTGTCATATTTTGTTGATGAGTGTCAATTCAAGGCGGCCCATATAAGCAGGGGTGACAGTTACTATGGTAACTGTGTAAGCCTTACATTGTCATGATGACTGTCATGTCTTTTACGTCCCCAAGTAGGGTGTGAAAAAGCATCTCACATCTCACAAGGCCACCATAATGTGGGTCACCATACTGCATTGTCTGCATTTGCAATGAGTATGGTGACCACAGCTCTTGGATTTTATTCATGCTTTCCATCAGGCAGAGTAGAGTCGCTTTGGCAGGCTCTTAATATAGAAAAAAAAATATCATACATAAATCACATCAGCAACCTTTCAAATATATCAATATACTAATAAATCTAACCAGATGAGGTAATCGTGCTCAACGTTGAACGTTGGAAAGTATAATTTATCAAGCGGTTTGAGAACTTTTATAGCATTGTCTATGATTAATATACTCTTTCCATAGTTCTGCGTGTCTTGGTTAGATGGTAGTAAGGTAGGTTTATTTGTGTTTTAGAAAACACAAGTTTAGTTATAGTGAAATTTTATAGTGCAGTATAATTCTCGTTTTTATCAAATTAGAGACGCATGTTCATCGACTGAATATAATCCCTTTGTCCGCTAATGCATGACTGGATGACAAGGGAAACCATTCACAGTATACTGCACAGATCTTGGGATCTAAGAAACACCTATGTATATACGTAATATTTTGGAAACTTCGCAAGGAGGTTGGATATGACAATAGTTTGGCAGTGTATTTGGTGTATTTTTAACAGTTTATTGTTTTCTTCGTTCAGCGAAAACTGTGCTTAAGCTTTTAATTAAACCTTTAAATATCTGGCGATGTCATTTTTCTAGTCCTTATTTTAATATAGTAGAGGTGTCTATAGTGCAGGACCAATATACGAATAAACGATTTCGGTCTTTTGGATAGACTAGAGTCTTAGTCACATTTAAACAAACAAAACCCTTTGCTACGTAAGATACGTTAGATACATTAATTATGCTAAACGTAGATTCATAATCAAATTAATCTAAATATTCGATTAAAAATAATATCTGACTTGTGCCTAGGAAAGCGCGTTCAGCTGTCAAGTTGCCATAAGAAAATCTGTGCCAATTATTACGGGTAGTTGGAGACCTAACCTAACCTAAAAAGTCAGTCAACAAAAACAAGAACAGAGACAACAGTGTACGTACCGAACTTCAATATCATTTAATATTTGGATTGTGAAAGACTGACTGCAATGGCTATAAAATGTAAAAATCTGAACTCAGAGGTTAACGAAGATTATTTTTTATTTTAAGAGCCTTACCAAAGTGACTCTACTCTGCCAAATGGAAAGCATGAATAGAATCTAAGCGTGGTGTTCACTATACTCATTGCTAATGCAGACAATTCAGTATAGTGACCCACACATTGAGGTGACCTAGTAAAATGCTTTTTGATGCCCAACTTGGGGACGTAAAGAGCACGACAATCATCGTGGCTGTGTAAGGCTCACGCGCTTACTACGATAACTGCATGTATCAATGAGTCTCCGATCTCGCACTCACCAACGAAACACGACAGCACGGATGCTGTCGCTTTAGGTTGGTCGTCTGTGAGTGATAGTACTGCCTCGGTGGAACTGGCCTGTTTCCTTGATCAATACTTGATTAAAAATACATTTTCAGAAAAAGTAGACATATTACTTTTATCTATCAATTTTGATACTAAAACGTAAGGTAATTGCCAAGAATTAATTTAATGGAACAGTAACATATAACTTCGTTGATAGAAGAACCTTCAACGACCACCTACGGACTTCCAGTTTCACTTAATAAATTAGCTTTTCAACTTTTAGTTGGCTCATTGCCAGCGCAACTGACTTATATGTAATTACTTCCCAATCCCGGGAACCTTGGCGCTAAAGCAGCCCAGAAGGAAGCAAATTGTCAGCAAAACTATTGCAGTGTAGATATTTTAGTTTCAAGTTCAATTTTGTCACGTTTGCTTTAATTATGTTTCTTAATTAATGTTTATGAATGTTTTTTTGAAGTGAAACTTCTTTATCGGGGTTGGAAAAAAATTTAGTGTAACATTTTTTCGTTACGCGTCACATTTCTCCGTTACGCGCCATCTTTTTCTTATCCCTACCACGCGTGATTCGAAGTATACTTTCTCCAGCGGAGTAGGGATTGGTAAATGTCTCCATTGTATTTTGCGGCCGTTTTGAGTAGTTACATTTTTGAAATCCAGGTGGCGATTGCA
Source organism: Hypercompe scribonia (assembly GCA_949316085.1). NCBI lineage: Eukaryota > Metazoa > Arthropoda > Insecta > Lepidoptera > Erebidae > Hypercompe > Hypercompe scribonia. Next base: position 1,883,632 of record OX438972.1, on the reverse strand, counting down.
TCGACTTCGGACGACTTTAAATTATTTTTTTGAAAAATAACGTCATATAGAAGTTTCACTTCTTACGAGTGTACGCTAAAACACGCACACATTTATTTCTTATCATACAGTTTCTTAAATGCTCACAAAAAATGATATTTAAGCTGATATACAAACTGCTTGCTATGGGAGGCGGCGAGAAGAATCTAATGATTACTTAATTGAGGTGTATGTTTTTGTCTTTGTTAAATTTAGTTACTATTTTTTTGGGTTTTTAAAGCATTTTATTTCATCATCGTCATTATCAGCCTTTACCAGTACGTTGCTGGATATAAGCCTCTTGGAAAGAAAGTTTTGGCCTACTATACCACGCTGGTCAAACCGACTTACTTCAAATTTTTCTTTTACTGTTCAGTGAGGCTGCCTTGTGTAATTACAACTTAGTCGTTTCTTATGACACCAATGCAATGAATAAGGGTGCGACTGCTGTGCTGTCTCGGGTTCGATTCCAGGGTCGGCCTAGTTATTTGTATAATCTGCAAATCTTTGATTCGAAATTTGAGTGTTCTACTGTATGTGTGTATTTCCAAAAAAAAAGTATACAAGTATTCTATCAGTCAGTCTAGTTATCATAGCATAAGCTCTACTTAGTTTGAAACCAGATAACGCTGTGTGCCAAGTGTCCGAAATATTTATTTATTTATTTATAAAAAGAAAGTTATCACAGTTTTTCTTTTCTACATTAAGAACCTCCCAAAGTGACTCTACTCTAGCTGATGAAAAGCATGAATAGAATCTAATAGTTGTGATCACCATACTCATTGTAAATGCAGACAATGTAGTATCAGCAGGTGACCCACACTATGGCGGCCTAGTGAGATGCCTTTTAACGCCCCGCTTGGGGACGTAAAAGGCATTACAGTCATCGTGGCAGTGTAAAGTTTACACAGTTACCACAATAATTGTCACCCCTGTGTCAATGGGCCACCGATCTCGCACTCACCAACGAAACACGACAACACGGATGCCGGCGCTTTAGGTTGGTCATCTGGGGGAGGGTAGTCCTGCCCTGGTCGAGCCGGCCCGTTCGTGCTGAAAGCAGCGTGGCCTACTAGTAATTTGACATAAAACGCGTGTAAAACTACAGATATTTATTGTTTACTATTAAAACTCATTAATCTTTTAAGCAACTGAATGAGAAAGAAATCAAATATCAATTACTTAAGATGTTACATAAAACTCAAACGTCAGGTGTGAGTTGCCGTTCTTGTTGGTCTTTCGAACTTCTAATGTCAGTACACACATTACACTGATTTTGTTAGAGTTGGTTAATTGAAATTGTTAGCTCCTGGGCTTACGTGTGTTGAATTAGTTTTAATCTCTTCGGTAAATGGTTGAGTTCAGGGCTTGGGCTCCACAAATATACAATGGCGTGTCAAATACTACGTCAATATGTCATATTTTTGAATTAGGAAGTTAAAACTGATATCATTGCCGTTATCAAACATTTGTTAAGTAAAAGTAGTCTTGGTAATAATAACTCGAAAGATATCAAACACTGACAAAATCTGAAATATATAAAGTGAGTGTTAGATGAGTATATTGCCATCCACATACCCATCCTACTAATATTATAAATGCGAATGTAAGTTTATTTGTTACGGTTTCACGCGAAAACTACTCAATAGATCATCATAAAATTTTATACATGCGTAATTGATGGTATTAGAAGTAACATGGGATATTTTTTATTAAAAAAAAAACATATTTATTTAAAATAATCTGTTACGAAACTTAATATGACATACCAAATTTCACGTGAGCGAAGCCGCGGGCAAAAGCTAGTAATAGATAAATTAAACACAAATACTAAACAAATAATACTGCCAATTAACACTAAATGATCACTAAAAACTTGGTTAACAAGTAAATTAACAGCTACAATACATTTACGGCTTTCATTGCATCTTGAAACAGTTATACATTTAATTTTATCAAGTCCTTCGTTTCTTCGTTTAAATAAAGACAACGCCCACACTAGAAATGAATCCTGTGTCACGGGTGACTTAATAAACATACAAGAAACGGACACAAAGAACACCCAGACTCAGAACAACAATTTGTGGATCACACAAAGTGTTGTCTCATGAGGAGTTTGAACCCAAAACACTCAGCACCATAGAGAGTGGTGTGGTGACCGCTTAAACCACAAGTACAGTAAAAAGTGACAATAGAATACAATGTAACTGTCCACTGTCCTCACTGTCCGTGTGGTAATAGATTAATAATACGGAGTTTCACCACTATTCATTGTGTAGGTGTCTACAGAACAACAGGCCTGTTAAGTGAAGTATGACTTGAAACAAATCCTATACCACCCCGTGGCCAACGTGTTATGGCAGACCAAAACTTCGTTTCTAAATAGATACCTATGTTAAGCAATGCAATGTTAATTTTACATTAGATTCTTAAGTTTATAGCCATTACAGTCCAAAATAAGAAGAAATATGGAAGATCTAAAGAAATGTAAGAGAAGTTTTCTTTCAGTACGTTTGCAGGAAAAACATCAAAAATATCCGTATAAAATACAATTTTGTTTAACAGTTTAATGAAAGATAACAAAAAACATGAGTCGTTTCTTGTGACATTTTTCATTATTTTAGTGGAAATAAAGGATTTCTTTCATATTTTTGTAACAAAAGAGTCTCTGAACGGTGAGTGCGACTCAATAACATTTGGCTGCTTTCAACGAAAATAAAGTGGGGCTCACAGAGGTTTTGTTTTGGAATGTTACACAAAAATGTACCTTTAGTTTGTTATCCAGTTGTACTGTAATTTGGATCGTGGGAAAAAGTATCGTATTACACACATTATTAAGTGAGTTATTGAATGCTACAAATATAAAATTACTTGATCTAACTAACTGATTCTTCGACGTAGAGCCTAAACCGCTGGGGTCGCCAACTTAAAACTTAACTAGCTTATATTTTTTATATTGTTACCATTCGTTAAGATTTTTTTTTTGTGTATCACTGTTAAGGGTGTAAAATTAGGGATAAACGGATATATGGCATTCGTTTTCAAAGTTTGTCATTTTAAAAGTAAGAAAAACGAGTAAATATAACTAAGTAGGCGAAGTCACGTGTAATAAGTAGTGCTGAACATCGGAGTAGGAATGTTGAAAATGATGTTGAAAATTTGAAGTTAAGCTGATCAAACCATTTCTTCTTCCCTATACATGAATTAAATAAACCAACGAGACTACTTCAAAGTCCACGATATGCAAATAAAATACAATACAAATTAGAAATCCTGCAAGTTACAGTACAAAGAGGTAGTTATTCACTCTGAGGCAGAGGACCATTAGCGGATTGAGAACTACCACCCTGTATTAATGCGCGCTCTTGTAAAATAAGGGTGAGGTTTCATTTATGCGGAATAGGTTGAATTTTGTAGCTCTTTTTATGTGCAACCTCACTCTTGAATTCAAATTTAAAGCTGAATCAAGCAAAATAACCTAAATTCAAAGTCATAGATCTAGATGTTTGTAGTGACCATGATCGATACAATACGATTATGTCTTCTCTTTCCAGATTTAATATTGTCTTAAGAGTAAGGTTTTTTATATACTGTCAACAAAAATACCTCAACAAAAGTGAAATTGAATTCATAACCATTATATTGAGAACTCGGCACAACTCTATTCGAGAACTTACCAGAGTGAATGTTATTCCCGTCGAGACATCTAACACATGTAATGACTTCAAAGTCTCCAACTTCGTAACGTATACAAATCTTATTTGTAACCTTGCCGGCTTGTAAGTCTCGTGTAGTTTCAAAAGCGAATGTAAGGCTGAAACCTTGGAAAAAATGTGCTTACAGTGTAATAAATAAAGCCGGGAAATGGTTAAGTTTTCATGACTGAAAAGTAATTTACGTAAAAATCTATGGTTCAGCAAATACTTTTCCACATCTGGGTACCTACACATTGGTTACAATATAGACTTTTTAAAATACGACTCTTTGGGGGCCCGAGCTCTGTGCTGGAACATATCTAAAGTTTAATTGTTTTTTTTACGTGATTTAATGTTCTATGACACGATTTTCAGAACAACATATATAGTCATTCAAAAATGGATAGTAGGGTATTCATATGTTATTATTCTGTGTGATGATGGATTAAGAATACGCAGTATCACTACCGACACTCATATTATGGGACGATGGAACAAACTATGCAGGAAAACACTGCTGCAAGGAGAAGGAAAACTTGAAACTAACACCAACCCATCTGGTCAGTGTGGTATAACTGACCAGAACCTACTTGTTAAGGAGAGGCCTATGTATTGTATTAAAGGTGATGATGAGGAACAACAGAATTCCGAGGAATTAAGACCTAGGCCTTTTAAAATGGATATAAAAATATTAAAGCAACTTAAAAACATATAGTTTTTCTAATGACGTGACATTCAATTACAATCCACTTAAACGACATTACTGTCATAATGCGATTAAAGTACTCCTTTTGATGTCATAATTAGTTTAGGGCCACGAAAACTGCGATCAACAGTTTTGTAGGTTATGATTTTTTTTACATAGGATAGTTATATTCACATTTGAAGTGAAGACTTTTATATCAATATATTAGGTTCGATATTAGATATAGATAGTTTTAAGATTATATCACTGAATATCATCATTATCATCATTGCCGACAGCCTTTAATAGTCCGCTGCTAGACATAGGTCTCTCCTTAGCAAAAAGATTTTGGCCTACTATACCACGCTGGCCAGATTATATCACTGAATATACGAGATTTATTTTAATACATGATTTGATTATACATTTTACAGTAAGAAAATCATTCTTTGATACATATACGGCTGGACCGGAGTGATATTACGGCTTCATAACAAAAAACTTGTGTTAAACAGTGTGTGAGTACGGTTACTTGAAGCCTAGACCTCTTCCTCTTCAAGGTGAAGAGGTCACGCAATGTCGTGGAATAAAAAGTCACAATTTACTTGTATAATGTAATGATAATAGAGTTAATATACATATGTAATTGAAAACAACCAGTATTAAATTTGAGTTTAAATACTCCTTATTACTTGCGGTATCTCGTTTCCAATTACAATTTTAAACCACAATGAATGATTATAATCTGCTGCAAAAATACGACATTAATAATTCAAAGACTACTTATTCTAATTTTTGCATGTCACGATTTCTGTCGAATTTCGTGACGCTGGTATCGTTTGTCACTGTGATTTTTTATAAGTACCAAGATAACCTAAAAAACTTAAAATTATTTTGGTGACGTGATTGAAAATCCCTTCAGATCTGTGGCTGCCGGGGTACGTCATCGTGGTGTTGCAAAAGCCAAAGGTATGTCCTGTTTCATCTAAAAATCACCTTGATGACCGGCTTCAAACATCCTACGGCGGGAAGAGTCCGCACCATGCGATTTCAAAATCCCCCTCGAATATTCACTCTACTTACTCACTATAACTTACGATCCAAATACATGTCCAAAAAAAAAGTAGACCTACACTTATTACAAAAAAAGAGGCCGACGTTGGAAATGATGATGAAAAACAGTATTTCGTCGAATGTAGGACCTAGTCCTTTTAAAATAAGTCCAAAATAATAAGAGCTGCTTTAAAACATGTAGTTTATCCAATAAGGACCTGACATTCCATTACAATCCATTTAAACGATATTATTGCGATAATGCGATAAGTGACTGCATGATTGGCTTAGTGATTTAAGCGGTCGCCACGTCGCTCTCTACTGCGTTGAGTGTTGTGGGTTTAAACTCCACATGAGACAACACTTGACTGTGTGATCCATAAATTGTTGTTCCGAGTCTGAGTGTTCTTTGTGTCCGTTTCTTGCATGTTTGTAAAGTCCCCCACGAAACAGTATTCATTCCTAGTGAGGGCGTTGTTTTTTTAAAAAAAATGTACTCGTGATAATGATGATGATTATGATGAAATATTTTAAAATATAATTACAACACCTTTTACCCATCATAACATTCTAAAAGTTATTCTTTCCTACCTTTATAAAAGTATGTAGAAGATGTATACTATACATAGTATACTTTACATAGTACAAAATGAACAAGTTTTTGTTCATATATAGTAATTTTAATAATAGAAAAACTAATCAAATAAATTAGTACAAATATTTTATATTATAACAGAGGAAATTCAACATATTCAAAGATTTTTAAAATTTGTTTGCTCAAGAACCTCATTCGAATTGAAAACCATTTTAGTGTTGGAGAGCCCATTTATTGAAGATTATATAACATCACGCTACGGCCCATTAGAGCCGAGTATTATGCTAAAACGGAAAATAAAATTTCCTTAGGAGATACAGATGAAGTTGCGTGTGTAGATAGTCGATTATCTAATTATTTGTGATAACTCTAATCTTATAAGAAAAATCATATTATCCGGTGATACATATATAAACTCTTTGGTTATTTTTCATAAAGAACATAATTCAGACTGTTTACATTCAAAAAATTTCTAAATTATGACCAGCCATTGTAAAGTTTAACATTTTAAATTTACATTTTATTACATATACCTTTGATCAAAAGTTTAGAGATATTAATAAATACTTTTGAGGCCTTTGTCAAATCATCGACTTGATTCCCTTGAAACACAACAGGAAATAAGCGTCTCTCTAAAGATCAAAATAGGTACAAATTACTTCCTGCTTACGAATCTTGAGGCGTATTTTGACACAAACTGATACCCCCGCTGTTTTCGGGACTACACTCTCTCGTGGGATGCGTAAGCTTATTAAAGATGTCGCAACCAAAGATTGCTTTAATTCAGAAAACGACGGCCCATTATTACTCTGGTGTAGTGTTTTGTGGTCTAAATGTCTCTGAGATTACCTAATAAGTAATTAGTGTAAATTTTCTTGAGGTTCAGGATAATACTCTAGTAATTTCTATGATTTCTTTTTGGCCAGATCGCGGTACGACTTGCGCAAGAGGACTGGTGGTGATTGGAAGTAAAAAGTAGCAGACCAGATTCCGTGGTGAGCCTTGAGAGAGATCTCTGTCCATTAGTGGACTAAAATGAACTAAATGCTTATGAAGTAATTGCTCGCGGAAGTAAGCTGACAGGTTACCTGATACTGAATGGGTACCATCACCCATGGACGTTTGTTCATCAGAAACATAAATAAGTTCCTGCCATTTAAATGATGTTTACAAGTGGAAGTTGGGTCTCTGGAACTTCATTCACTCGATGAAAAGCATTAAAAATTTTGGTTTTCTGTGAAGTGGTGATAACACTTTAATTGAACCAACTCGTATTGGTCACAGCGTAACTTGCCCGCACTCTGTCTGCACTGTCATCTAACAGCAAGCAAGTAAGGAGCAAGGTAGTTCGTTGATATAACAATTATTCTAGACCTAATCTCAATCAAGAAATTAATAATTTCATGATACATAGTGTAACTATGATCGACGGTAATTGAAAAAAATAGGAACATCACAAAACACTTTTATAAATCATTAATTAAAGATGAAACAAACTTCAAGTAACTTATCTTCTAGGTATAATACCCAATTTACATGCAACACCTCATAATTCCTGTGAAACACAATTAAATTCACTAAGCCAACTTCTCAGAGTAAACCCGTAAGCAGTGGGGATAATAATAAGTTAAGAAACTTTACTCTATCACTATACTGGCTTTAATTACTGCGTTCAGGTGTAGCCCTGGTTGCTGCAACTTCTAAATAATTGCAACAATCGATCTTAGATTAACTTTGTAGATTACTGAAAATACTTTGGACCGCCCATCGTCGAAACTTCTCAGTCTTAAAAGAACTCAACAAAGTTCAACACCTGTCTTCAACCTATTTGCAGCGCAGGGTACGGTATTTTGGGTACATGGCAAGAAGAAAGACCGATAACCTTTAACGGCTCACAGTAACAGGGAAGATGGAAGGGAAAAGACCTAGAGACAGGAAGCCAAAGCGCTGGACGGGTAATGTTCGGCTAACTGGATATACCTGTTAGCGCCATAGTGCGCTAAATGGTAGACAACGACAAGTGAAGACGTATAGTAGATCGGCTAAGAAGAAGAAGATCAATCTCAATTTGCCAAGTTTCTTCAAGCAGTTGTAGTTTTTGAAAAATTTCATTAATATTTTTATTTAAGTATAGTTAACACTGATTTCTTTTGTTCTAGGTAAGCAGTAATTCATTGCTGTTTCGTCTTTAACTTCACCTTAGTTTCTTTGTTCCGTTTTTATTAGTTGTTTTAGTTTTGTTTATGACCGACTTTGTGCATGACGCTAAACGGTGGAGAAAAATCATGGAGGAAATGGGAATGCAATAGTATCACACAGGACACAGGAATAAATTAGGACAGAAAACAGGTATTGGGCAAGAAAGTAAGGGTAAAGTCAACTATAAGCTTAGAAGGGTATGGAAGTTCAGATTGCAATAGCTCGAAGAGGTTAAATCAGAAATTCAGAACAAGGAAATCAACTGACGATACACTATATTATATATGTACGTGTACATTTAAATCAGTATATTTGTAGGTAGAATTCCTGAGGAATTGAAAACAAAACTAAAAATATTAAGCCTTATTAAAAGGGACTGGCGGCCCATTGATGCAGGGGTGACAGTTATCGTGATAACTATGTGAGGCTTACACTGCCACGATGACTGTCATGCCTTTTACGTCCCCAAGCGGAGCGTGAAAAAGCATCTCAGTAGGTCACCATAGTGTGGGTCAACACATTGCATTGTCTACATTTGATTTGATTGACAATGAGTATGGTAACCACAACTCTTTGGATTCTATTCATGCTTTGCACCAGGCAGAGTAGAGTCACTTTGGCAGCCTCTTTACATAGAAAAAAAACTTTTGCTTTCAGACTCATCTCTAATTGATAACATTTCATTCAAATACATAAATATGAGAATTACCCATCATGATAACGTTACCGTTTTAAAACCGTTTCTATTATAAAGCTTTATATGTGTGTGTATTTTTTAGTAATTACTTACGTGTGTTCTCTTTTAAAAATAATAATATTGTTGGCAGTTTTGTTTTCTCACAGTTATTGTTCCTGGCTCATGAGTTTAGATTCGAGCTTCAATCTTTGTTTATTTTTGTTTGAACAAGATGTTGGTTGAACAAACTTCGCTGTAATGTGGTTGTGGATATGATCGAAATGAGCTTGAATATATTATGTAACTTTATGCTTAACTAGTTGAGCCCTGCGATGTTACGCCCGGTTTTTTTTTCTAAAATCAAAGCAGCTGAAGTTACTCCTCATAACACAAGTGAAAGTCTCATCAAAGTCGAACCAGCCGTTACAGACATTAGTTGAAACAAACAGACTGACAGATAGACAGACAAAATCTTAAAATTAGTTTTTTGATGTGAGTACCGTATTACTACTGGTACTTACGTACCGTATTACTTTGGTGAATAGTTACATTTAATATTTAACATTTTCAGCAAAGAATATGTACTTGAAAAAGTTCTAAGTCCCTTGATGTTCTTTGACACCTCTTTCAAAATTAGGGGGAAGGGAGTTTCAACTCCGCTAGCACTTCAAAAATTGTTTCATGTAAGAAACATGGGGCTACCACGAAACAAATTAAAATGGTTTAGACTGTGACCCATAAATATACTCATCTCATCTCATCATCATCATCTCAGCCAAAAGACGTCCACTGCTGGACATAGGCTTCCCCCAATGTTCTCCACAACAGGCGGTCCCGTGCACCCACAACCAACAACTTCCCGCGACTTTCACCAGGTCGTCGAACCACGTTGTGGGGGGCCTACCAATGAAGCGTTTGCCAGTACGGTCGCCACTCCAGAATTTTAAGGCCCCATAGGCCGTCGTTTCTGCATGTAATGTGCCTCGCCCATTACCACTTAAATTTAGCAATTTTACTGGCAATATCGGTGGCCTTGGTTCATCTGCAGATCTCTTCATTCCTGATTCGATCTCGAAACTCTGAGCATTGTCCTCTCCATTGCTCTTTGGGTGACTTTGAGCCTTCTTATCAAGCCTATAGTGAGCGACCACGTCTCTGTGCCGTAACTCATCACTGGCAACACACACTGGTCAAAGACTTATGCTCAACCTAGCTGGATACAGCTAGGATTCAGCTAGGTTGGGCAGCGTTTGGGATAAATGTACTATGATAATTATATTTGAGGCCTTATATTGGCTAGTTGATGGCCCTTTTTTAGTGACCTACAACGGATTAAGAAGGTAATTCAGGTAACAGTAGCTGAATTCCAATCGACCTCCTGCAGAATCATTCAAAGGGCAGCAGTGAACTTGAGATTTTGATTTGATTCTGAGGATGTATTCGTGTCACTCTTTATTTATTTAAAATACTTATTAATATACAAACCCATACATACGTATTAAAATTAACACATTTTTGTCCGAAATACCTATTGATCACAATAATATAAAAATTAATTTAACCTTTTTACTTATTAACTAGTGAAGTGCATGTATCATATACTTAGTATTAAAAATACTATAAAAGTATATACTAGTCATTGCCTTTTACAATGTTTAATAACATTTTACGAGTAAGTAATACATTTAAACATAGAAATATCAAGTTCACATGTTTCATTAATTCAGGTTTATATCAAATTTCAACTAACAAGATCTTGTTTAGTCATTGTGAAATGGAATACGTCTTGTAGTCTCAGTCATGTAAATGTATTTACTCTTTGATCTGATGTTATCTTTAATTATACTCAACAACCTCGCACCCTCTTTCGTCTTCGCCTTTCTTGTGTGGTGTCGAAATAATATTTACCTAAATCTTTTATTACGTGCTTTTGAATACTTTAAAGGATATTTAAATATGTTGAATAGTCGTTACAGTGACATTTTTTATAGTTCATAAAATATGATGACGTGCTGTTGGTCTAGTGACGCTAACAGCTAAACTAATCCGTAACAAATATGAGCCTAATTATTTTATCTGTGTGTGGCTGCAATTAATTTATAATACGTGTGTATTTAGAAATATTTAATACGCGGTAAGGATTATCAACAGTCTGATTATCATAGCATAGGCTATGCCTAGTTTAGGGCAAAACTGTCATTATTTTCTTTCGTCTCGGTTCTATGTTTGAAGTAAATTTGTAATACACTCGTAAACTAGTATAACGTATATCAAATCGAATTCATCCAATCCGCTTAACAAATACTTAATCATGTTTATCATGTTCGTGGGTGTCCGTTTTTAAAATATCAAATACAAATACAATGGTAGAAATGTCATTTGGTTCTTAAAAATAAAATCATAAAATCATATATTTTTTTATAATCGAATATTTGAAATGCGAGGCTCAAATTACTACCATAAGCATACTTATTACATCGAGTCATTCAACATTAATAAATAGAGAAATTCTATCTAATAGATGGTATATCTCTAACACCATTTAATTAAAACTCGAGATTAATAATATGTAGCAAAACTCCACCAACTGATAAGGTTATCGATAACAACACAATACTTAAATACTCAAATTTTCATTTAATTAAATAGAAAACTACGATCATTGATATTTGGAACAGTTATACCTGTTATTTAATACTAGTATTTAGTATTTGAATACGTTTAATTTAGAAAATAAACACAATTACTGCAGAATATTATATCATGTGTTTTATTTAACTGAAATAAGTATTTTAGTAACAACTACAGAGATTATGCAAGTGAAGTTCTAGGCTAATGACTCAATAAATTACTGGGAAAGGCTTTGATGCAATAAATATGACAATAGATTAAACAGCTATCCAACTATTATTTACGTATCTTTATCTGAAGAGAATTAAAATACTTATTCATATATAAGTGTTATTAATTAAAAAAACACGACCAAAACACAATTTTAATAAATACAATATAACATAATCAATAAAAAAAATTCGCATACACATATCTGTTCTAAGAACATTATTACTTACATACTCTAATATCAAGAACTGTTCCTTTAACCACAATGGCTACAACACTATCTCAACGTAAGTCCTTACCAAACTCCGTACAGTATTCGTAATGAACTGTATAAAATTAACACTCCTGTCTTTGTCTCACGACACGACAAGAATGCCTCGTATTGAATTCTGTAATACAGTATCCGGATTAGGAATTTCCACTTTCACCTTTGTGTGTTCGTTAGAAACATGTACATCATTCTAAACATATAAGAGGCATCTACTAATATTGCTTTAAATATAACATCTTGTTACGCGTAGAATTTGTTTGCTATTTAATACACATACGCAGTAATTGTGGAATACTACTAACAAATGACTAATTTTCAATTACCTTATTGGGTTCCATTAAAGTCGAAATTTTTGGGAACTACAATCAATTTTATTGCCTATGTAATATAAAACTTAAAAATAAGAAAATGTACATCGTTTAATCGTTTTTAGACTTTCACGATTTTTACATTTGCGTAGTTTTGTTGTACAGTGAAGCTTATTCGCATCGCAATCTTTTTAAAAAGTTTTATCAAGAATAAGTCCCGCTGTGCAATAAAATCATATGTATTTATATGTTATCTATTTTTTGTGTTGTAACTCGTCTATTCACCAGTCTGTTCACATGTAAATATACTGGTTAAAAATGTACCTTTATGCATTGTTGTCACAAATAAATTGTATACAGTAGATTTTTATTCAAAGTTTTGTATATTTCAGATTTTGTTTACTATGTGTATTTATGTATATGTTTTATAATTTTTTTGTGTTATAACTCGTCTATTAAGCAGTCTGGTCACACGTAAATATATTGGTTTAAAATGTAGTGTTGCGCATTGTTGTTACAAATAAATTGTATACATTAGATTTTTATTCAAATTTTTGTATATTTCAGATTTACTAATCTATTTCTTAACATATTAATATTACATATTCTTTTTTTATATTAAGAAGAAAGCTATTTGTATTCGGTATTGCCTGTTAATAAGGAGCTATGTAGTAACGCATCCCATTCAAGTAACAATTTCAATACTTGTAACACAATCTCGTAATTAACGTTGGTGTTTGTATAAGCTGGAGATACGTTCAGTTACAAAACCGTTACTATTGTTTAATTACTGAGATGGCTTCCTATCTTGTTTCTAATAGGGATTAGTTTTAATAAGACGTCTTACGTGTTTAGGAAGAGTTAAAAATAGTGTAATATGAAATTCGTCGTTATAATAATAATAATAATTATTTATTTTCTTACCACAATTACAATACACGTTCCATTTACAAATATATACATTATCTTTTTTTATGATATTGTGGAAGACTGGTACCTAAGCTAAGCTCGAGGCTTGTGTTTCAGGACACCAGGTCTCCCCCCTGAGTATAGTTACATTTATTTTACACAAATGGGGTCTGTAAAATTTAATAATCACCGCTATCACCGTTATATTCGCTTATGTGGCTTGTTGTTATAAATAATATGATTTTACAAATCGTTTTTTTTTACCTTCGATATTTTTAAACATCACAAACTAAAAATTTTATTAGTAATCAATCTGAAATAGAAAAACTTTTGAAAAATTCATAAATAAAAAAATTGTGTGTGTCAGCTCCGACGCACGACTGCAGGTTACTCCTTAAGTACGATTGTCAAAACAGATGCAGAAAAAGTTTATTTAACTGAAAAAAGGTTGATACCATATAAAAGGGTAAATTAATAAATTAATGAAAATAACATGTAGATATAGACGCTTTGCAGCATACTCTATACACGTCTTAATACACTCACAACCAGTGCAGCGGCACCAAAACCAGTGCAGCCGCACAAAAAACGTAACGAGGTCATTCGTTCAGTAAATTTTACTCCTCACATTTTTCTCATACCGGGCGCCTTATATCAAAAAACTGATTCTTAAGGAGTAAACTCCAAAAATAAAAGTAAATAAATATTTTGGACATTTGACACTCAACGTCATCTAGTTTCAAACTAAGTAGAGCTTGTGCTATGATACCTAGACTGACTTTTTTGTAAATATATACATATTGAAATCACTCAAATTTCAAAACAAACATTTGGACTGACCCGGGAATCGAACCTGTGACCTCAAGCACAGCAGTTGCATTCACTACCGCTGCGCCACCGAGGCAGTTAAAAAATAAAAATCTTAGAAAAATGCATTAAATATTTCTGTATTTCTATTCCACTTTTCTTTATGTACCCTTTTAATATTTTATAACAAATAAAATCAGTAACATACTCGATAACATTATATATGTATACACGAGTGTGACATTGTTATTTGCTTTATATACTGTTTGCATAAATACCATTATGTTCCCATAAATGCTTCTATTGCATTAGAATCTTATTTAGCTAAATAAACTAATACTTTTTTCCCTGTGCAGAAATCCCCCCGGATACCACTTATTTTAGTGGTTATGTCGGACTCGAACCAACCAAAAACCACACGAGGTCACGGGTCCTAGTGCCGGAGAACTAGGTATACCCTAGAAAGGAAATCCCTAGAAAGTTGATACTACACTAACTTTTTTAATTATTATACCTACCAGCCACCCTAATTTCCCCTGCTCCAATGGCAAATCCATTGTAAATCACACTCGTGTGTGTGTGCAAGTCGGTGAACTTTAAAAACGTCATGATTATCATCCCAAATCCCAATCTTATTATCCGTTGTAATATCGAACATTACGAAAGATTTGGTCGATTTCTTTTAAAATTAATCATCTGTTTAATAATAGTCCTAATTGAGAAGTAATCGTTTTCAGACAGAACAAAGACAGAAAGGGGTAAAGAAAGTGTATTAGTTGAAGAAACTAGAGCGACACTAAGTTTTGGGAAATAGGACAGAGACGGGAATAGCTTGAAAAGACAGGGTGACATTTCTGTGTGTTCTGCGATTGGAGACTACTAGTATAGAAACTAATAAGGTATTATAATTACGAACTTTTAGGTGGTAAGTTTTTACTTACAAGTATTTGTCAAAGGTAGTCATTTGTATGATATATATGCATCTAATAAGCAGATAAATCAGCTCACGAAAATAAATTACAGTTCTTAATTATTTTTTCTCTAAAAAGACCGCGCCCGTGTTAGTAATATATCCTGTGTCGCGAAGAACTTTACAAATTTACAAAAAATGGACAGAAAGAACAACCAGACTCAGAACTATAATTTATGGATCACACAATGTGTTGTCCCATGCGGGGCTCCAACCACAACACACTGCTCGTGGGTTTAAAGCGATCGCCACGCTGCTCAAGTAACAGATCGCTTAAAACACTACGACATCTGTGCCGTCTTAAATATAGCTAGTTCTTTGTGACAAATGGTTACGAAATCGATGAAATAACTTTGTACAAACGATTTTATTTTGTCTGACCTATATTTTCATTTATAACGTGCCAGTTCTACCACACATAAAGTACAATGCATTATAAATATAAACATTAATGCCTAAAATGTGCCTCGTAAATTCTAAAATGACACTTGTGACAGCTGTCACTGAAATTAAGTCATATTTTATAGACTATAATATAATAATAAATGTCTGTAACTCAGCAGTCAAAAGTCTACTGGCTTTTGAGGTAGAAGTGTAATAGTTTCTTGAATTTTGGAAAGTCGCATCGGTCAAGCGCAAAGAGGTGACGTACTAATTGACGTCAAAGTGACATTGACAATGCTGCATATATTTTATTAACAAAAAGTTTAAACGAGTATGCTTGAATGCCTGCTTAAAAATGAAATGGTTTGTTTTAAGAGTAATTTAATTAAAATGATTGTCAAGGTAAGCTAATGAGTTATTGCAAATTACAAAGCAAACTTGGTTGGACGAGTTCCAAGCCGAATAAAAGTTTATAGGAGACGAAATAAATTCCGCAAAGGATTATAACCCCATTACTCAAATGAAACGGTAATCTCATTGTTATTCTAGATATTTTTTTATTTTCGTGAAAAATTTCACCTCAAAATGTTTATGTAAGGAAAATTACGGAAGGCCAAATAAATGTTATGGTCGGTACCCGCGAAAATATTTTTTAATCTAAGATGAGATTTTCGGGGAATTAAAAATAATTGAGCAGAATATTAATTAATGCTTCATAGAACTTGTCCAGCCTATTTTTAGAGATTTGTTTGGAGATATTCTTTTGCCGTAATTTCGAAACTTGAAACAATTACTCTTTTACTGTGTTTCTTACGAAGAAGTTGGTATATCCGCATAATGAGGTGACAATGACCCACATCTCACGGTCCTTTATTTTTCCATATGTCTTCATATTTTTTGTAAGCGGCAACTCTCCCACCACGAATGCATGCCGTATTGCGGAGGATTTTATTGTTTTAACAAACATTCGCGAAATGGATACAAATAACATCAAGACTCAGAACAAAGGTACCTGGATCACACAAAGTGTCTCTTGTGGAACCCAACACCTTAACACTCAACGCACTATTGAGTTTAGAAACATCATCAACAGCCTTTTACAGTCCACTGTTGGACATAGGCCTCTCCTTAGCAAGGAGGTTTTGGCCTACTATACCACGCTGGCCAGACAGGTTGGAATAGGATTTGTTTCAAGTTTTCATTCTCTTTGTAATGATTTTATCTTGCATACTTTGTTCCCTTAGTCACCTTTTACGACACCCACAGGATGAATAGGGGTGGTAACACTATGTATTCTTAATCCGCTACCATATGGACATTAGAAACATAATATAATAAAATATTTACATATTTACAACAGGAATATACAGCTATATTAAGACATAGAGTTACGTTTGAAATAGAAGATGGTCAAAGAGAGCTCATGAAAGATCAGAAACGAACATAGGACCGATAGAACATTTTTATTTTTGAGAACTTTTGTGTTTTAACTAAATAATGAGAAATAAATTAAAAATTTAACACCTCAATTTATTGAATATATTGAATATATTATTTGGGAGAACGTCCCAACGTTTGGGAAATGTTTTAACACTTGACCGTTCTCCCAAAGTAATACAACAAACACTTTTTCAGTCACAAAGTCAGTGCTTAACCTCCAAAAGCGATCGATCCGTAGGTTACATTCCATCGGTTTACCCGCCAGATTAATACATCGGAACCCAACTATTTGGCGGCACAAAGCCCGGCTGAATACCAGGTGAATATTTGAAGTGAACCGTTGCAAGGCTGAAAGCTTGATTCGATAACTGATATGTTCAGTATTTGTTGTTTAACGATAAAATAATACTTTACATTATCGAAATTGAGCAATTTATATCAATTATAAAAAACAGTTTCCTTGTTGGCTTGGCTTCTTTCTAGCAGTCATCACACTCATTGATGCAGGGCTGACAGTTATCGTGGTAACTGTGTAAGCCTTACACTGCCACGATGACTGTCATGCCTTTTACGTTCCCAGGTGGAGTGTGAAAAAGCATCTTACTAGGCCGCCATAATGTGGATCACCATACGGCATTGTCTGCATTTGCAATGAGTATGGTGACCACAGCTCTTGGATTCTATTCATGCTTTCCATCAGACAGAGTAGAGTCACTTTGGCTGGCTCAGAATATTAAAAAAAATCAGTCATCAACAGCCTTTAACAGTCCACTGCTGGACATAGGTCTCTCCTTAGAAAAGGAGTTTAGGCCTACTATACCATGTTGGCCAAATAGGTCCGTAAAGGGTTTGTTGCAAGTTTTCCCTCTATTATTTGCAGCAACGTTGTCCTGCACAATTTGCCTCTTACGACACCAATGAGATGAATAGAGGTGGTGACTTTCCGTATCCTTAATATGTCACCATACAGATTAGCCTTCATTTTTCTGAAGATTATTTCGTAGTTGGCTTTCGTGTCTTTGTTGGCTGTTGTAAATAATTGATAAACCTTAAATGCATATCATTTAAAATTAAAAAACAAAAATTAACGTAAAGCATGTTCAAATTATTCTAAAATAATAAATAATTATAATTTAATCATTTGCTAAAATGAGTTTTTTTAGTCTGTTGTTACAAGGTCAATAGACGTTAATATTTTTTGGTACGGGGTAGTAAAAAAACAAACGAGTCACCTCATCGCACTCCCTCTGAATCCGAATCTCTCTCCAAGGATCAGGGGAGTTTGGCCTCGTTAATTTTACTCTCGGTGGAAAGAAATACATAAAAAAAATATATGTTGCGTGATTTTTTGTTTTTTTTCTTTAATGTTCTACAAATAAGCAATATTAATTTTTAATTTCAACTTCCTAGAACATAGATTGTCATTATCAGTGAAGTGTCTGTATAAATATGTATACCTCCTGGAATCCTCCAAAGGAAATCCTTTCTCCTATCTGTCGAGCACCGACACGGCCGTTTTATATGTTTATTGAATGTTCCCATTAAAGACAACTAATTTCCAATCTGGTTAAAAATAATTTTACAGGGACAAAGTTCCTTATCGCGCGTTGCGAAGGAGGTTAGACGGTAAAAATTCAGACGAAAAGTTGTCACGACACTTTTTGCTATAGTCTAGTAACCCGTGCGTCGGGCGCATGTTTCTCTGTCTGCCTCTCTCTCTCTCTCATAGAAAACAAGCCAATTATTTTCGTTTCGTCTCTCTATTTTGCTCGAGTGTCGCGACGATTATTTTTGTTTTTTTATAACTTAAAAGAAATCAAAAAAATATTACAATTCATTCACTAATTAATCCAAATCAATCCATCCGGGTATCCCTGGACACCTCTCTTTCAATTTTATAATTTAAAATTATGACGCCTAACACCGGTAGTAACCAGTGTTACTTTTCTTGGATGTGTATTTTCTTAAATTACACTTTAGAGCTAAAATGTATATGAATTCCAAGAATCTGTTATAATCTTGTTTTATTTGATTTAGTCTTTAAATAAAGATATTTAAATATTATAATTGTACATTAAGTTGTTAATCAATAATAATAATAATTGTGAAATGTAGATTCGGGGATCATTGTTTCAATAGTCATATTTGCTCACGGACTAATAGCCTGTGTAGATCACGTCTATTTATATGCTTGTATGCAAGAGGTCTTACGTGGGGAGTAAAATGATGTGCACTCGTTTAGGTTCAATGAAAGAAAGTTATAAATTTGTTACGACACACCTACGTTAGGTGTTAAGATTGCATCATTATTACTAATGCAAATCATACGATGTTTTTACAATAAAATTAGGACGCGGTCAGTGACCGCCACAAGCCAAGTGTCGAGTAAATCCTAAAGAGGCTCACTTTAGAGAGTTGAATGTCCTCCTTGTCACGGTCTATACAGTGTAGACGTTCACGTCTTTGGAGTCCTCACTACTGGTATAGAGCCCTGTATCAGAAGTCGGTGGTCTACTATTGCTTTATATTTTAAATTCATCAACATCCTTTTACAGTCCACTGTTGGACATAGGCCTCTCCTTAGCAAGGAGGTTTTGGCCTACTATACCACGCTGGACAGACGGGTTGGAATAGGGTCCTTCTCTTTGTTATGATGTTTTCGTGGATACTTTGTTCCTGTAATCGCCTTTTACGACATCCATGGGATCGATAGGGGTGGTAACACTATATATTCTTAATCCGTCACCATACGGACTAATATACTTTTAAATAAATTCCATTAATTTTATTGTTTAATCTTTATGTGCAGCAAGTTCTTGTATCATGCATGTTAAACTTTGTGCAGATGTCTCAGTAGCGGGATTGTGCCGTGGGTATTTAGCTGGGATTGATTAAAAACCAATAAGAATCATATTTTATTGCAAAACAGCACTAAATTACTTAGGCATAGTAACAGAATACTAAAAAGATAATTTGTAAAGTAGTAGAATCACGCTGATTTCAACACGAACGAGCCAGCTCGACCGGGGCAGTACTACCCTCCCACAGAAGACCAACCTAAAGCGCCAGCATCCGTGCTGTTGTGTTTCGTTGGTGAGTGCGAGACCAGAAGCTCATTGATGCAGGGGTGACTGTTATCGTGATAACTATGTGAGGCTTACACTGCCACGATGACTGTTATGCCTTTTACGTTCCCAAGCGTGGCGTGAAAAAGCATCTCACTAGGCCGCCATAGTATGGGTCACCGCACTGCATTGTCTGCATTTGCAATGAGTATGGTGACCTCCTCCTCAACTCTTTGGATTCTATTCATGCTTTCCATCAGGCAGAGTAGAGTCACTTTGGCAGCCTCTACATATAGAAAAAAAAAGCTTGTAAAACTTCTAAAGATGCTTATTTCAAATCAATTTAACATAACTACAGCTCAATATATAATTGTAAACTAAATTATTCAATATCTATTATAACAACTTGTACAAAAATCCCATACAAAAGTATATGTATTATGAGCAAATATTATTTAACAAAAAAATATATGTGATATCAATTATCATCACCCAGACAGAGAGCAAATAATCACACTCATCACACAATTATTCGTTTTGGGATGAAATCGAACTCACGATCGTTGACTTACACACAGATCATTGACAGAGGCCCAGTACACTCATCTGCACATACATACATGTTTTCTTTTTTTTCTTTATTAAGAGCCTGCCAAAGTGACTCTACTCTGCCTGCTGCAAAGCATGAATGGAATCCAAGAGTCGTGATCACCATACTCATTGTAAATGCTGACAATGTAGGATGGTGACCCACACTATGGCGGCCTATTAAGATGCTTTTGTTACTCCTTACTTGGGGACGTAAAAGACATGACAGTCAGGGGTCATATCAAGGGGTCTCGCACTCACCAACGAATATAATATATTATTCTCTACTATTTTATACTATACTACTCATTTTAATTCACTCACACACATCTTATCTAATTGGTTGAACGCGCTGACCTCAGGCAATGCAGTATGGTGACCCACACTATGGTAGCCTTGTGAGATGCAATGTGTAACTGTGAATTTTTACGTCATTCATATACATAGTCCACGATATTGGAGACTCTACATAAATGTAATAGGTAAGTAGGTATAGTAGTAATAATGTGCGCGGAGGGTAGTGATCCGGGGGGCACGTGACCCGACATAATCACGAGCTTGCCTCAAGAGAGCGCGGACCGCTTCGCTACTCTGACGTAAAACAGAAGCGCAAGCGATTAAACATTCGTTATGTAATAATTTGTGGCTGAATTTGTCAACAAATTTATATTTATATATCTTCATTATCATCATTATCAATAGCCTTTAACTGTGCATTGTTAGACATAAGTCTCTTCTTAGAAAGGAAGTTTTGGCTTATTATGGCATGCTGGTCAGACAAGTTGGTATAGAGCTTGTTAAAAGCTTTCATTCTTTTCACAGTGATATTTTCCTGCATAATCTGCCCCCTTAATCACCTCTCATAGCACCCATGAAAAGAATGGGGGTGGTGATACTCAGTATTCTTGATCCGTCACCACGTGGACGATTATATATCTTATTTTTATAAATCAATTCAATAACGAAACTAAATGAATACAACATATGGTATTCTATTACTCAATCGAGTTTTCAAGGCACAAGCTCTCCTTAGTTTGAAACTAGATAATCAGATGTCAAAAAAATATTATTAGTATTAAAGTTACGGAGAATAGGATTTCTAAAACAGATAATTATATTAATACTAAGTACGTTAGCTATGATCAATAATTATTTAAATCGTGTAATTAAATTACAAGTAATTTTAGAGCACTCAATAGAAATAAGTCACCGTGGATATGTTATACATACACGAGTATATCATACTATATCAGTTTTAGTAATCTTTTTTAACTTAGATTAATAAACGGATTATATTAATTTGAACTCAAATTAAACAACAGTTACATATTATTACCTGAAAAATAAGTATACCAAAGATACGTATAATACTACAAGATAGCTGAGCCACGCTGATTCCAGCACAAAAGAGTCTGTTCGACCGGGGCAGCACTACCCTCTCACAGAAGGCCAACCGTCGTGTTTCCTCTGTGAATGTGAGATCGGAGGACCATTGATGCAGAGATGACAGTTGTCAAGTAAGTGTATGAGCCTTACACTGCTACGATGACTGTTATACCTTTTACGTCCCCTAGCGGGACGTGAAAAAGTATTTCACTAGGCTGCCATAGTGTGATTCACCATACTGTACTGTCTACATTCGCAATGATTATAATGACTTTCCAATAGACAGTAGTAGACTAACTTTGGCAGACTCTTGAAAAAAAAATATCTAACACTGATTTATCAACATTAAGCATGTTGTCATTCGCCTCAGCTCATAGCTTGCACTACTCCGTACCCGCGGGCGTCTGGCCCAGTCATCTCAATCCGTGTTTGTAGGACGAAGCTCCACCCTTAGCGATTCAGACAGTAATCACTAGAGCTTGTCTAGCGTACTCTCAAATATACATAGAACAGATTATTAGTAACACTCATTTAATTACGTTGGATGTACCCAATCAACTTAAAACTGAAATTTGGATTAAATATTAACATAAATAAAACTAAAGTTTTGAAATATTAAAAATTTCCATTCACACCATTAAAATCAATAATGTTTAAATAGAACAAGTAGAAAAATTTAGATACTTAGGTAGCCTTGTAACGCAGGATTCCAGATGCTCCCCGGACATAGAAGAAATACTAGCAATTGCTAAGCAAACCTTCGACCACAAGAAGAACCTGTTCAAGGCCAAGATCAACATTGCAGTAAGAAAACAATTGATCAAGACATATATATGGAGTATTACACTTTATGGCTGTGAAACGTGGACGCTAATCCAAAGAGACAGAGCATTTAAAATGAGAGTTGGTAGCATTTAAAATGTGGTGCTGGAGGTGAATAATGAACATCAGTCAGATTGAGAAAAGAACCAATGAGGAAGTCCTACTGATGATAGATGAAGAGAGGCAGTTGTTGAGTGCTATTGAGAACAGAAGAGAGAAAATGGTTGATCACTTGATAAGATACGACAACTTCTTCAGAGTAATACTTGAAGGAAAAATAGAATGCAAGAGAAAACCAGGACGGCCTAGATTAACATACAAACAGCAAGTAAAGGAGAAAGTGGTAGTCGTAGCCTATCAGGAGTTTAAACAGATCGCAGAGGACAGAGAAGAGTGGCGATTGCTCTACCGACAAGGACTTGGCTCTTAAATTAAGAGAGAGAGTAGCCAATTAAATTATGGTGGTACCTCCTACCTATTTCAATGAGAATAATACTTTTCAAAAACTTTTTCCCTCTCATAACCAAACTTAGCACAAATTATTGCCAATAATATTCCCGAAGAGGTACGACCTCTATCATCAAAAGCCTTTTACAGTCCACTACTGGACATAGGCCTCTCCTTAGCAAGGAGGTTTTGGCCTACACTACCACGCTGGCCAGACGGGTTGGAATAGGGTTTGTTTCAAGTTTTCCTTCTCTTTGTAATGATGTTGTCTCACATACTTTTTTCCCTTAGTCGCCTTTTACGACACCCATGGGATGAATAGGGGTGGTAACACTACATATTCTTAATCCGTTACCACACGGACGGATGACCTCTAAACCTTTAAGAAAAAATTGTACTTCCATTCTAAACAATGGGCAGACATCCACAGGCGATAATAATCACTTTTATTCAGCTAAACCATATGTTAGTTTGTCTCTTTGTCATAAAAATGTATATATATATATACTCGTATATAATCATATAAAGCATCCTTATTAATAAGTATGCATGTATACTATATATTTATTTGGTTAGTTAGAGTTGTCCTTGTCCAGTCACACTTGAGTTGACATTTATCAATTTTTAAGTGATAAAATAAGTTTTTGATAAAGTTTTACACTTTTTTTAGTTACTTAGCTAGTCTTGTCCTTGTCCAGTCACACTTTGAGTTGACAGTTGTCATTTTTATGCGATAATATAAATTTTTTGACGAAGGTTTATATACGACTTGAAAATAGGTGCATAAATTAAGAATCTAAGAGAAATCTAAGAGAATGTCTGTATAAAATTAGAAATCAGCGTTGTAGGAAGTATTTTTTTTTTGTAATTTGTTGCTTTAAATAAGATTTTTGAATGAAAATGTTCTGTTTCGTATAAATAAATATATATATATATATAGTACTATGACAAGTATTTAACTATTTCTGAGGTTAGTACAAAAAGGTGGTGGTGATCAGAATTGTGATCAGACAGACGAAACTTCTTAAAGTTATCATTCTATACCACTCATATTAATTCACTCACACACATCTTATCTCGTTGGTTGAACGCGCTGACCTCAAGAACTACTGATACCATTTGAAAAAAAATTCAGTGTAGAGCAGTTATAGTGGAAGGCTATATGTCATCAAGCTACAACTGAAAGAAGCGGAAGATCAATGAAAACTTTTGCATATAACGGGAAAAAAATATATTTTAAGAGTTTTAATTGCACGTGTTGCGCAATTTTTTAAGTTTCACAAAAATAATATATCTAAGAATTCACCTTTAAAAGTTTTAAAAAAACCGTGGTATGTGACCTTGGTTTTTAGATTGGCTCATTGTAAGTTTTTATGGTACAACAAATTTGTTCACGCCACAGTTAGTAAGAGATGAAGACGAGATTGCACGGGGCAGCTAGTAACTACTACTTAAAATTTCTAAAAAAATTTAAGGTTCTTTATGTTTTTATAATAATATTTAGGAATAAATATCTCGTATTTACATTCCAGTAGAATATCTATAAATATATAACCTTATTAATTATAGTATTAATTAAATTCCTCCGGCAGAACACGAAAGTCTGAACCCGAGAAGTCGGACGCGAAATCGCCGAAGCAGAGGCACAAACAGCCGTGATTACGTATTCGGCCCTAGGCGATTAATCAACTCGTTTGTTCCCCAGTGAGCACGCTCCACTGACGGCTATACACCACTGATTGACTCCTTTGATTATCTTACCGATGAATGAATAATAAACATTCGGATATTTTTGGTCATATCCTCAGACCTGGAGAAGCACTGCAAATTGATATTCGAGATATTGGTAGCAGAATTTCTTTTCAAAGTTTAATTTATATGTTTAAGAAGAAGTTGACATCAAAGACAAATTTGTTTTTTAAAAATATCTCGTTAATAAGAAACGAGGAGATCGTTTGAAAGAAGTTTTATTAAAGTTTGATATTAGGTATATCTATATAATGAATATATAATGAATATCTATATATAATGAATTTAAACGGTAAACTCATCTACGACAAATGATTTACAAAACAACACGAGAAGTTTCGGGGTCGAGGGCAGTACCAAAAGTAATACCTCGCGCCGGCCGATGCGCCTGCACTAACCGACGGCGAAAATAGTAGGCCTCGTGAGATAAGGTGTGGTCCCTCTACGGCGAATGAAATATTGTTCGATGTACTTAAATATTGTAATATTATAATATATAAATATGTGTATGTACAGCGCTCAAAAGTATTTTGACAAGACTACTTTTACAGTTATCTTTTTACTGAGTACTTCAAAATAATTTTAGTATTTTTTATACTATTATTTATGATGTATTTCATCCTCTGTGAGTTACAAGTTGGAACTTGTTTGTTTTTTTTCTTTGTTAAAAACAAAATACGTCTATACATGCGCTCAAAAGTATTTTGACAACCATTCAGTTCCTTGCTGGCAGCGGTTCTACTCACACAGCATATATTTTTGTCTATAAGGTATAATTACTCCGCATTTATCAACATGCCTAAGACTAAAGAATATTCAAATGATATTAAAAATGTGGAATGACACAAACAGAAGTTGCTCGAAGTTTTAAAGTGTCACGACAACTTGTTAGTTCGTGGATCAAAGCTTATAATAAACGAAAAACTATTGAAAATAAGGCTCAAAGTGGCCGTCCGAAAAAAACATCCGCTAAGGAAGACCATTTGATAAAAAGGTTATCGACAAGTGATGTCCGAAAAACGGCTGTGCAAATAAAAAACGAGTTACAGGAAAATTACGACGTGAATTTACACGTTTCAACTGTGAAACGCAGACTAAAGGACTTCGAATTACATGGACGACGTCCAACTAAGAAACCTTTAATTTCTGCAAGGAATAGGAAGCTGCGCCTTGCGTTTGCGAAACGTTCAGATTATAGACAAGTTCAGAAAGGTCCAAGGTGTTGTGGAGTGACGAAAGCAAATTTAATTTAGTGTCATCTGATGGTATACGGTACGTGCGACGTCCTGTAAACAAAAGATTTGATGTTCGATACCAATTACCCACAGCAAAGCATGGAAGTACCAATATTATGGTCTGGGGATGCTTTTCTCGCCACGGAGTCGGACCTTTAGTTAGGATAGAAGGTACTATGGATCGCTTTATGTACGCATATATATTAAAGCAACAAATGCTACCCTATGCTTAAGCAAATATGGCACCTGGTTGGTATTTTCAACAAGACAATGACCCAAAGCACAAATCGAAACATGTCAACGACTTCATGAAAAATATCATGATTTCGAAACTATTTAAATAAAGATGCTTTATATGAAGCACTAAGTAACGAATGGAGCCGAATACCCATTGATCGTTTGCAGAAACTAGTTGACTCGATGCCGGCGCGTTGTGAAGCGGTCTTGGAGACTAATGGATATGCAACAAAATACTAATAGTTAATATCCAAAATAATATTTTTTTTATTTTATAAAATAAAAAAAGTTTCCTTGTCAAAATACTTTTGAGCCGTGTCGTAAATAATTTTTCTTTATGTTTTCTTTTTGTGTAGAAATACATTACATTTAAGTGTCTTAATTTGTGAAACGTATCATTACTTCAAATATAATCTGTGATTGGAAACAATTTTGTTATCATTTTTTGTGATATGGAATAAAATTGAGTTGTCAAAATACTTTTGAGCGCTACTGTACATGTATGTGTATGTATGTATATATACCTCCTTTTTTTTGTTGTCGGGGTAGAAAATCTCTTAGGATCTCCGGCTCCTCGGGGCACAGGAGCCAGGAGTATGTGGTATTTCCACTAAAAGCCGGTCTCAGACGTCCTTCTCTGAAGGGGACCCGGACCATATTATTTCAGGTCCTCTCCAGAATCAACGCCGCACCTAGTCAGACCCTATCCTGTGGAGGCCACAAAGGCTTCCCCACAGTCGTGTATGTATATATGTACCTACAATACAAAACAATTAAATGTATAAAAATTTAAAAATAATATTGTTCTATTGCTAGGTCAGTAACAAAAATTATGACTAAATCGCCACAGTATGAGTCACCATACTACACAGTAGTAGGGTACAGTGACTCCGGCAAGCTCTAGAATAAAATTAATAAAAATAATACAATATAAAAAATACAAATGCGTGGGATGTTAGATTCAAATATTAACCAATTCGTGGCCCACCCTATACAACATTTACACGTCTTCTAGTCCCAAATATATACTTTCTTTGGTATATATATATATATTAATAAAACACCCAAACTACGGAACAAATATTTGTATGATCTGCAAATATTTGGTTCGACTTGAGAATCGAACCTGAGACTTCAAACAGCAGTCGCTTACGCTACCACTGTGCCACAGAAGCAATAAGAAAAAGACATATTAGGAAGAAAAATTAATATTTTTTGTATGTATCAAATATAGGCAATTTATATATGTATGTAACTATAATATCTTAAGAAACCTTTTGTGAGTGATTTTCATATTTATCAGCAGTGTTGCCATAAGCCTGTTGTCACTCTACATTGTTCTTACAGAATGTCTCAATTCACAAAAAAGAACCCCATCGGGGCATAAACTAATCGTTCTGTAGACTAATTTAGTTTTAAACTAAGTAAAACTTATATTAGGAACCTTCAAACATAAGAATACTTACGTACTTGTATGTGTTTTTATGTATCTTTCACTTAAAAATCACTAAAACATTTTTTTTTAAAGCAACACCATCATTAGAACACAAAGAGGACTTTAAACAACAATGTGTGGATCACACAAAATGTTGTCTCAAGTGCGATTTGAACCCACAGCACTCGGAGCAGTAGAGAGTGGCGTGATGACCGCCTAAACTACTTCACCATCCATAAAATTTATCTATAAACATTTTCACTGGTAACCAAACCCAGGACCTCGAATGAAAGTCACGCATACGTCATCTTGTTCATCAAGCTAAGCTAAGTTTCGTAACAGACCATTTTAAAAACAATTTTTTTTTAACATACGAACAATGGCTTAGCTTGGCTTCAATGGCTTAGGCAGCGTATGTCAAGATAGCTCTCAGAGGTCAGGTTTTTTTCGACTTAATTGACATGTTTATTATGACCAAAATGACATAAAATCATTACAAATTGAAGCCTACGTGATATTCCGATGCATAATCTATTTTACCGTAAAGTAGTCGCATGGTAGGATGATACCTAAAGAATATTTTGACAGACCTCCATGAGCATGGTTCGTATTTTACATTCAGATGAGAAGGAAGCACAATTAATCAGAGCCATTGCCATGCAAACGCATCTATCAACGACAGAGTGTCTCATCTTAAAACTCTACGACCTACGCAATCAACTGTTGATGAGCCGATTTGTGGGGTAAGTTACAGACAAACGCGATAATTTAGAAGGAGTCTACAGGATAACACAGTATATTTATACGCATCGTTCTCGGGAACAATGATGAGCACGTTTAATTGTCTTGTATGTAATTTATCTGTGATGTGCATGTATTTTTATTTTTTTATTTTTTTATTTTTTAAAAAAAGACAACGCCCGCATTAGGAATAAATCCTGTGTCGCAGGGGGACTTTACAAACATACAACAAATGGACACAAAGAACACCCAGACTCAGAACAACAATTTATGGATCACACAAAGTGTTGTCCCATGTTGGATTTGAACTCACGACACTCAGCGAAGTGGAGAGCAGCGTGGCGACTGCTTAAACCACTAGGCCAATCGTGCAGTCATCTTTATATCCAGTCTTTATCAGCGAGTTTGTTACCGTAATATAGGATCTTATTTGCGATTGGGCGGCCGTATGTGATTTAACATATGTAAACTAAATTAATTTATAACAAGTTTATTGAAACATTAGTTGAAAGAAATGTATGCTTTTTCTGTTTTTGTTCTTTTGTAGGCACATAAATGTTTCTAGGCGTATTATTTTTTATTAACTCATTATGTCCTATCAAAGAAGTAAGCAAATTACTTTCTTCTAATTATTATCTAACAAAAATACAGTCTTCAGACGAGATCCCTTAAATCTAAGAAATTATTTCTCAACTTAACGTTCCTTATTGTAAACGATACCAAACGACCAACCTAAATCTCAAAGTATATTTTTTGTTATAAAATATTCGCGCTCGCTTAACCTTTAGTCTGTTTACTAACGTCTGTCTGTCCATCAAATGCAGTACCCAATGTAAACAAGTTTCACCCCTATTGTATCAAAGAGACCCCTCCATTCTACAGTGAAGCAGGCTGTCGTGAAGTCTCATGCAGTAATATTACAAGCCACGTAATAGGTTTTTTATATGTATACGACTGTATTCAATATTAAAGCTTTTGTTGCTGACTGTATTTAATCTAGTCTTTGGTGTTTTTGACTAGCTTTGATTTGAAACTCTTTGTGGAGATTTTTTTATGTAATAAGACGAAATGACAGTCTGAAGTAATAAGATCTCACTGTTTGTAATTATTTTTTTTGTGGCTTTTGTTGGTTTTTAGTGTTATAGTTTCGTTATTATTATTATTACTGTTCTCCTAACCCAAAAAGTAAGTTATTATTTTATGGACGTATATTTTTGCATGCTCTGTAGTCTAACGATTTAAGGTTTGGGCTTGGGAGGATTCCTTACATTCTTCTTAACTATGAGACTGATACCTGGATTTATGAAAATTTTAAAATTAGAATAACCAGTTCATAAATTTTATATATCTGTAAATTTCATTCCATGAGTGTCGTAAGATCTTACAAGTTCGCAAACTACGCAATATAGCGACAACTGCACTATTGGCCTAGTGGTTTCAGCGGCTAGGATATCGTAATAACAGCTGTTCCCGGATCCCTCCTCTCTCAGGCGCAGAGTGGCACACCGTGTGGTTTTAGTCGGTCCGATTCCGACACACTGCCCCGCCGTAAACCCCGGTGGGGTGACGGCACGAGGGGGTTTCCACACGTTAAAAAAAAAAAAAAAAAGTGGTTTCAGCGGTCGCAATGCCGCTCTCTACTGCGCTGTGTGTTGTGGGTTCAAATACTACATAGGACAACACTTTGTGTGATCTGAGTTGGGTGTTCTTTGTGTCCGGTTCTTGTATGTTTGTAAAGTCCCCCGGGATACAGAATTTATTCCTAGTGCGGGTGTTATCATTAAAAAAAAACAACAGCACTGCAAAAAAAAGGTAAACTTAAAAGAAATCCTTAATCTATCCGCCTTTATACGTATCTAGAAAGCCTTCCAGCTGTGAGCTATTAAGTGTATTTGTATTCGTGAAATAATTAGCTTGGCAACACACTATATTTTGTGACGTAGAACATAAATATTTTTACTAATATGGCAACTTGTTTACCATAAAAAGTATACAATTTAAGAAATATATCTTACTTTAAGGTATAGGAGGCACAGCTACTACTAGACGTTAAACACAGTATTGCTAGCCTTTGAGTCCTTTTTCCAGAATCCGTTTGGGTTTCTATACTTCAGTTTTGTGACACTACTAAAAAAAAAAATTTTGGACACACAACGTCATCTAGTTTCAAACTAAGCAGAGCTTGTGCTATGATAACTAGACCGACTGATAGAGATCATATTTACTTTTTTGGTAAATACATACATATTATACATAGAAAACGCCCAAACTTTCGAAACAAATATTTGCAGATCATACAAACATTTGGTCCGACCCGGGAATCGAATTCGAGACCTCAAGCACAGTAGTCGCATTCATTACCGCTACGCCACCAAGGCAGTTTGATTATGTTATCACTGAGGTTGAGCGTTGAGCAATGGTTG
This sequence comes from Hypercompe scribonia, assembly GCA_949316085.1. NCBI lineage: Eukaryota > Metazoa > Arthropoda > Insecta > Lepidoptera > Erebidae > Hypercompe > Hypercompe scribonia. The sequence goes on along the minus strand of OX438972.1, from coordinate 1,852,653 downwards.
AGTTAGCTAGCAGCTGACCCGTTATGTAGCATTTCCTGTTACACGACATCCGACAATGGTCGATAACTGGATCTCTGTGGCAGTTGTCACTAGTGTAATTTTAGAACTTTGAGGTACATTTTTGGACTTTTTTATATTTATAATGTCAATTGCAAAAAAAATGACAATGAAAGTAAAGATGATATAAAATAAAATCGCCTGTTCAAAGTTACTTTATCGGTTTAGTAGCCTTTTATCACAGAGATGAAGCTAGTTTTCAAGGACTGCAATATAAATACGAAAGTTTCTGAGGTTGATTATAAAGACGTGTTTTACTCTTTAACTCAAAAACTACTGAACGAATTCAAGTGAAATTTTACGATAAGGTAGTTTATACATCAGAATACTACATAAGCTACAATTTTCTAAGATTCGTGTAATTAGAACACAATAGAACGACAAGTATAAAGTGAGTCAGAAAAGCTCCTGGCGTCTGAAAACTATCTTGACGTGTGCTGCTTAAACCGTTGGAGTAATACGACAATAATGTTTGTTTTAAATAATTTTAAACGGTTCTTAAGGAAGAAAATATATTATAGTAACATTTACATACATGCGGGCCGAGCCGCAGGCAAATACTAGTTCCTAATAAAACCAAGAACTCACAACTGAACCAAATTAAACATAAATAAATAAATAAATATTTCGGACATTTGACACGCAACATCATCTAGTTTCAAACTAAGCAGAGCTTGTGCTATGATGACTATACTGACTGATAGAATACTTATATACTTTTTTTTTGTAAATACATACATATTATACGTAGGAACACCCAAACTTCGAAACAAATATTTGTAGATCATACAAACATTTTGTCCGACCTGAAAATCGAACCCGAGACCTCAAGCACAGCAGTCACATTCACTACCACTGCGCCACGGAGGCAGTTAAACATACATAGACTTAATATTTATGTACTTGCTAGAAAAGGATGCCCTGAATACGATCTTTTTTGTAAACAAAACTTAATCTACGAAAATAACTATCGAAGTTATTGATCATTAATTATTTTGTGCAAGAAATGCTAAATTCAATACCGACAAAGAAAAGCTTTTATCTTTTATTTACGATAAAGGAAACAGACAATACGTCACACTCTAAACGTCGCGTACAGCCATTGTGAGATGACCTCTCAGTTTATCTTAATCACCGGCAATCGTTCGGATATTTCGATAATCAACACGATTGGAAGGCTCAATGTTAAATTGTCGGTAGATACATTTGGAATGATTCCAAAGTGTCGACAATCCCACTAGTAACGGTGACATAACGATTTCTGTTCCAAAACCTTAAGTGATATATTTAACGGTACATTTACAAATACTTAAATACTCCATGTGTGTCGTAAGAGGCGACAAAGGGAATAAAATATGTACGACAATGTCACTGTAAAGGGACGGAAAACTTGAAACAAACTCTAAACCAATCCGTCTTGCCAGTGTGATATAGTAGACCAAGACCTCTTTGCTAAGGAGAGGCCTATGTCCAGCTGTTGACTATTAAACACTGTTAATGATTATACATCTCTACTAGTATTATAAATGTGAATGTTTGTTTGTTTGTTACGGTTTCACGCGAAAACTACTCAACCGATCATCATGAAATTTTGTACGCATGTTCTTGGAGGTATTAGAGGTAACATAGGTTACTTTTTATTAAAAAAAAACGATTAAAGTAATCTGAGATAGAGCAAAGCCGCGGGTAAAAGCTAGTACTTAATAATAATAACCTTACACATACATATAATACGCGGCCGTCTGATAATAAACCAGGCAAACCTGTACATTTGTAACTGCAGTGGACAAATACATTTATAAATTTAGAAATAACTACATATTATATTTTAAAATATTTCACTTAGAAATAATATATACGATCGTGCTTATTACATATTTTTTGTCTTGTACGGAAATCAAACTTACAACCTATAGTTTAGCTGTCAGAATCCCTAACCATTAAACTAATACGAGTATATTCAACTGCCTCGGTGGCACAGCGGTAGTGAATGCGACTGCTGTGCTCGAGGTCTCGGGTTCGATACCCGTATCGGACTAAACGTTGGTATAATGAGCAAATATTTGTTTCGAAGTTTGGGTGTTTTCTATGTATAATATTTATGTATTTACGAAAAAAAACGTATATAAGTATTCTATCAGTCGATCTAGTCATCATAGCACAAGCTCTGCTTAGTTTGAAACTAGATCACGTTGTGTGTCAAATGTCCAAAATATTAAAAAAATATATATATTTTACTTTTAAATAAGTAAAGTGTTCAATATCATTGTCATTTAGAAAATATTATTGTAAGATTTTTTTTTTGATTTCTGTTTTTTAATCTTCTCCGCAATGTTTGTGTCCGACAAGTTCTCCATGACAATTCCGTTAAATACACTATAAATTTGTACCCCATTTTAAAATAACAAAACTATTTTATCTAGAACATTCCGATCGGTTCCTAAAATACTTACAATTGTTCAGTTCAACTTCAATCACCCGAAATCTATGCGACGAATCTTCCATCCTTATATGTCAATTTAATCTAATACACTCGAAGACAGAGATAAACATACAAAGACAGAAAAGGACAGACAGAGATGGAGGTAAAAGCCATTGCTGTGACAGTAATTTAATTTCCCATTCCTATATCTATATATACATTTTTATTATGAACTCTAAATCATTTTATTGTACAGGTATGTACGTGTGTGGATCTTTCTTTAGACGTAATGTAAGAGGTTTATATGGAGGGATGTTCATCATTTGTGTTGTGTATCGTAGAAGCTTTTATAGGCTTATCATTTTAGAAGATATGGTGTAATAATTCTTCTAAGGAGCAGTATGAATTTCTGGTACGCAAGAAAGTTTGATGCTTTAGATCTTTTTAACTGACTGCAGAAGAAAGCTTCTGATCTATTTTTGTTCGTTTATGTGAATGTAAATGCTAAACTCGGTATTAATTGTAATTATCACATCGAATGTAAAACACTTACCCTTGTATACAAATCTATACAAATAAATCTAATTAAACTGTCTATTTGTAATTTCAAATTAACAGCTTTTCACTAAATGCATATGAAAGTATACACTCAAAAATCACTTTTTCTAATCTAACCTCTAAAACGGCTGCGTCGATTTTGACGGGACTTTCACTGCTGTTATAAGAGAAACTTAGGTTACTTTTATTTTACAAAAAATATAGGGTTACACAAAAATAAAATTAAAACCAATGAATTCCTAAAAAATAACCGATTCAGAAGCAAAAAACTGATGGTAAAATAGCGAGGTGCAACTTGTTTATATATGTATATAAAGTTAGTAGTCCTAACTGACTGCTTGATTCCTCAACGCTCCAAACTTGCAGTTTTGGCAAGTGATGTTTTTTATATTGTAAATATCTACAGAGGAAAGGTTTTTGAAAAATTCACCTCTAAGGCAGCAAAATAAGGGATAAATAGTTATACCAAAATTCGTCATTCACAAACTCAGAAACACGTTTTTCTTCTATTTATCTATTATATATCATGTACTTTAGGTGCATATGAGGACTTACATACATACTACCTGAGGTATTCTCTACCACTCAACCTTTGGGTAATGCAGAGAAAGTAGGAAATAGGTGCGTTCCACGTTATATTTGTTTATTATATATTAAATATAATCGCACAAGCGAAGCTGTGGCCAATAGCTAGTTTACATTTAGTAGATTAAATTAATTATTTGCCGTACATTAACCATTAGGCCACGGTTTACCACGAACAATCGCAAAACCTGTTCAAGAAATCTTTCAATTCCTTTACGCATACATTAATTAAAACAGAAAAAGTCAGTAAATTTTATTTTAAGTCTAATACATTTGATAATGTTGGACTAAATAAAGACCGAAATGTGCCAACTCAACAAGAGTTTATTTAAAGTATCAGAGATGACCATTGTGTTTAGCAATTTTTTAGTTTTTTTTAATGAGTAATTAAGGTTCCTTCCATGAACCAAAACACAAAAGGTATTTCCCCTCTTTGCACAAAAAAAAAATCAGGTAAGTTTGAAATTCAATGGTATTTTAACTAGACTCAAGTGACCTCATTAGAAAATTATTGTCAATAAGATTAATATATTCTATTTATACAAGGTGGCGTGCAGCACGATGTATACACTATCTAGTCAAAGGTCAAACGTGATATATTTAATATTTTATGCAATTAATTGATTTTATCGAACAACCCGTGTACTTTCAGTAGACGGTTTATTTACAACAATAACTTATAATAACAAAAACCTCACACATCTAATACACGGCTGTTTAATTCCGCTTGTTCTACGGCAACTAGACTGCCAATAAACATACTTCACGTTTCTAAATACACACTATCATATATATTATAGGTAAATTGCACTTAGACACACGACAAATAATCGTACTCATTACACAAATATTTGTCCTGTGTGTATCGAACCCATGACCGCCGCTTGGAAATAAAGTCCACTGACCACCAGACGCCATAAAGAGCTAACTTCAAAATGTCTCTTACAGCGGGGAAAAATTCAGGCCTCCGTAACCCTCACTCACTTGATTCAAAGCCATGAAAAAATTTCTCAACATAGGTTTTATGTCAACCTGTGATATTTTTGCGGTAGAGTCACCACATTTATGCCGAAGCATAGCTCTGTAACTCTTTCAATCAAATCAAATATTTGTCTCTTGCTTTGAATTCTGAAATTAAACATAAATTAGGTATATGAAAATACATTCAAAGCATCCTGCTTTATGAAGATAATTGTTTTATGATTTATTCATTAACGCTTTCATAGTTATACTAAAGATTTGAATAACCTGTTCCTCACGTCAACAAAACGATTTTAATTTGAAAACATTCCACCCGTATTATCGCTAACCTTGTGCTCATAATACCGGCCGTAAATGTTTGTGGAACTATTTGATTGTTCTAATACAGGTGGATTCGAAAACTTTAATATGAAAATTGGACACAAAATTGCTAGTACAACTAAAGAACACTAAAATGTTACATAATGCAGGTAAAGCATTCATACGTCACAGACTAGTTTAAACCTTATTTCACAATAAAAAATTAAATTTTAAAAACTAAAACTCTATTATGTAAAAATAGGAGTTTAAAAAAGAAGAAACAATAAAATTATTCACGTAGAAATCGAGAAACACACAGGTACAAATAGGTCAAGTTAAAGCCATGGTCACACTCACAGTATACTTATGTTTGGGACATAGGTTTAAAACCTTTTTTATTTGATATTTTGGCGTTTCTTGATCGGGTATATAAACGAGCCGTGCGCATATCTACATCATCATATTCTAAGAACATTTTAAACATATATTTTAGCTTAAAAAGTATGATATGTACACATCTTTGTAATTGCCGTGGTAAAACCTTTCTTTCGATATACGTGATGATTATTTCAGTTTTTTTTTCGTCGTTATAATTTGGAGTTGCAATTCCATCATAAAAAGCTTTGATAAAATTAAATAACCTATGTTACATGAGATATTATTGTCAATCCATTGACGCCTTATTCATTAAAATTGGGTTAGTAGATTAGGCACTACGGTGCAACATAAAAACATACTCGATTGCGCGATTGGTCTAGTGGTTTAAGCGGTTGCCACGTAGCTCTCCACTTTGCTGAGTGTTATGGGTTCAAATCCTACATGGGACAACACTTTGTCTGATCCACAAATTGTTGTTCTGAGTCTGGGTGTTCTTTGTGTGCGTTTTTTGTATATTTGTAAAGTCCCCCGCGACACAGGATTTATTCCTAAGGCGGATGTTGTCTTTTTAAAAAAAAATACATATATAAACTCCAAAACTATTACCCTTCCTTTTGGTTTCGCCTTAGTCAGGGAAAAATATAAATGTTTTACTTAAAAGCTATGACCAATATCACTTGAACTGACATAGTAAAGACATTTCATACTAAGACATGTCAATATATATTGACATACTAAACGCGTATGGCTTGTAAGTTTTAGTACTTTTTCAAGGCACAACACGTTGTATTTTTGTTTTCATATTTTACATTTCTCACACATAAGTAAAAAACTGTTACATTATAAATTTCAAAATTCGCCAACTGTGGAATTTGGTCAAATAGAATGCTCCGTACACATGCTGACATAGAAATAGATAACTCCACTCAATGGATATTTTTTCGTCTGTTTTCTATCATTTTTATTTTTTCCTAAACTACAGAGAAAATTGATTGGTATTAATAAAATAATATCTTTAGTTCACTATAATACACAATCGTATATTTACAGTTAGTAAACTACCTTCTTAAAAACAATAAAATTCGAAAACAATACACAACAACACAACAAAACATAAGGTTGATTAAATAATAACAACAGAATCTACAATAAAGTAGAAATAAAACAATGCTTATCATCCTATCAAGAAAGCCGGCCAATTTATTATCTGAAAACTATATAAACAGACTAACAAGGTACAAAGAAATACTAACCAATATGGGACCAACACGGGAGACAATCATGACAAAGGGTCTCCGTGTTCGGAGGTAATTTACGGACCTCTGAGGCCAAAGGCATTACCCAGGTCCTTTTATTGCGGGGCCTTCCCACACATTTGAGGAAACTTGTAAAAATATTTTATTGGGTGTGAGCTTTTGTTTAACATTGATCGATTAATGTTGCAGCTTTGAGACGTGCTGTTTCTTTTAAGACAATTTAAAAATAACATTTTCTATACATCTGTCATTTTCGAAACGATTTAAAAAAGAAAACAATGAACTGCTTGTATTTGGGTTGGTTACTTCTGTTATTAAATAATATTTCATATTTCAGGATGAAGATGAATTTAAAAATCATTGTTTTTACTATATGAAGAAACTGCCAAAGTCACTGATGAAAAACATGAATAGAATCCAAGAGCTGTGGTCACCATGGTCATTGCAAATGCAGACAATGCAGTATGGTGACCCACACTATGGCGGTCTAGTGAGATACTTTTTCACGTCCCACTTGGTCACGTGAAAAGGCATGACAGTCATTTTGGCAGTGTAAGGCTCACAAAGTTACCACTGTAACTGTCACCCCTGCGTCAATGGGCCTCCGGTCTCGCACTCAACAACGAAACACGTCAGCACGCGTGCTGTCGCTTTAGGTAGAAATTACCTTTAATCACTTTTCTGAATTGTTTATTTCATTTTTATTTATATACTTCTGTACATCGGCGCACCTAACGCCTAGATCATTCTCTTCTGTGCTAGTGATAACTAAAGCAATTAATGAAAAAAAGAACTAAACAAATAAATTGATAGTTTTTTTGCATGATTTTTCTGATACACCTAAGTTGGTTAACAACTAAAAATATTAGTGACAAATGACGTCATAGATCAATGCCCTCAGAAGTCAGACAGCTGATGCCTGACATACTCGTATATTATTACTGGTATAGTACTAAGTACGGTAAGCATAAAATCTCGTCGTAAATTTTAACTTGACGGGTCGCACAATGTTTCACGGCAAGACGTTTTTGCGAGCCCTACTCGGCATCTTATATCATTTCAATTATGATTTTTTTTTCTAAGTACACAATTCATGATATTTTTGATTTATTTTTGTTAAGTTGTAGTTAATTTGAGCTTAAATATAATTTTTATGTTCTTTGTAAGTTCATTTATATTTTAAGATACGCAGCAAACAGTAAATTCTAAAACTATGACGATGTATCTGTACTTTATCTACATATATATACCGAAGTTACTTGTTTATTTTCAAAGTGATTACATTGAAATCACAATATTGCCATCACTTTCATTAAAAACGCCACATCACTTTTTCGTTACCTATAGGCCTTCATGTACCACCCGAGATTATAATAAAAACCATATATCGTTTCCATGCAATTCTAAAATAAACATATAATATTACAACCTCATAAAATACAAAATGCATTTTATCCCAAATAAAATTACTTTCAATCGTTCACCGCGGTCAACTAAAAATAGGTACGTGTCACGCCTATTAAATTTGACATCATTATTTTCTGCAGCATTAAGGAAAACCGTCCGTAATGCTTCAAACTCAGTTATTTACACGTTTTTACGGCGTCAACCTGCAGCCAAATTTCACCTATCCAATGACAATTTATCTCCCCCTATATTGGGAACGTCCAAAATTTTATTACCAAAGTAATATTGTTATGGAAATACGTGGATTTTCGGGACCACGATTTTATGATACTCTCGAGAATTTCTCGCCGTTAGATTTTTAAAGTTTTTCGTAACTGAATACTGATATATTGTGTTTCTAATCTTGTTGATATTATAGGAAGAAAATTGATTAATAACATATTAGAAAATTCTTTTATTAGTGGTCTAATTTAGTACTGCGCTCCATGGAGTTACCCGGGGCTTATTTAATCAACTTAGTCTATAGGAGTACTACATTTTTTCTGAATAATAAGTAGGCCAAAGTACTTCCTACCTAGGCACTAAATTTATCATTTTTTTAATTAACATACTAAAATATTAATACAAAAATGTTCAACTTTATAATTTTAGTATGGTAACACATCTCAGTAAAATTGTTAAAAAACTATAATTCGGAAACCAAATCTTAGCATTTACTTAGCTTCAATAACATTATTGTTAATAGAAACATGTTAATAAGTGTTAGATATACAATTTATCATTTCCAAGTTGTTACACGAACGAAACGTAAGGCCTGTGATTAAGCCTTATTTGTAAGTAAAATATTAAAAGTAAAGGTACTGCAAAGTGTAGGTCTTATATATTTTTATAATTATATTGCTAAGTAATAACTCAATAATTATGAAATTTGTTTACTTGTTATCACTGACATATATGAAATATCTGGCACATTTGACGGCCTTAGTGGCACAGTGATAGTAAAAGCGGCTACTGTACTTGAGGTCTCGGGTTCGATTCCCGGGTCGGACCAAATGTTTGTATGATCAGAAAATTTTTGCTTCGGATTTTGGGTATTTTCTATGTGTAATCTGTATGTATTTACAAAAAAAGTATATAAATATTCTATCAGTCAGTCTAGTTATCGTAGTATAAGTTCTGAATAGTTTGAAACTAGATGGCGTCGGGTGTCAAATATCAGATTTTTTTATATAGAATAAGACTTCGTTTCAGATGCATATGATGATTATTTTTACGCTACAAATCTACGAGTGAAAACTAGAGGCAAGGCTACTAACAACATATTTAAATGAAATTTAACTTTAAAATCAATTTACAACCTTCATTTTTTCGAACTAAAATAATAATCACATGGGTAAATTTGGTATTTTTGAAAACCTTTATAGTTTGCTTTATAGTTAGCTAGTATTAGCCGTTGATAAACGTCAGTACCGTATTGAGTAGCATTAAAACCCGCAGCGACGTCTGACTTGAGATAGAGATCCATTAAGCTACCGCAGCATTTGCATTAATCTTCCTGCGAATTAAATTGAAACATAGTATTTCCTTACATAATGTGTCATTGTTAGTCTCTAAAGAGACTTACATCTTTTAGTCTAGTGGTAGACGAAAAATAATTACTACAAGAAAACTAGTAGTCGAATTTCACCAACTATAATTTTGTAGATAGTACCGTGTAGGAGAGAATTTTTTTACATCTAACTAAGATCATTGGAGGTCATTTGAATCAACTAACTAAAATATTGTTAATTATGATAGTAACTAAATCCTGATTTTTTTATTTTCAGCTTTTTACGCTCTTCTATACATACGATTACACTATTAGCATTTTACATTCATATTACTGAGTTCATAATCGTGTTTTAAAAATGCACATAAAGCATCATCTTTGGGTGTCACATTTACGACTTACCAACGTATGAGTCAACACAGTGCCTAAAAAAGGCTTAAGGCTACTTTCCCTTAAGATCAGCCTCTAACACCAAATCTCCTCTCAGATGAAAAAGCTAAGCTAAGGTCGTAATAGCTCAAAAGGGCGCTAATAATAATTAAAAAGGCTCTAAAATAGGCATATCACAAAAGGTTAAGTAGGTACTACTAATTATAATAAATAGCGTGCCTACGCTTACCAGAGCGCTAAAACTAATTAGTGCGTTAGTAAGATAATTAAGACTTAAGAAAATAAATACATCATAGTCGGCTCAACAACTAAACTTAATACACAAGTACGTCATAAAACTAAAACAAAATGGTTGCCAAATATTTATTTAAGTACCAATTATGTTTCAACTAAGTACGAGTACATGTGTGTTCAAGTGCCTGCCTATTCTCTTCATTTCTTTGTAGTAATAGAATTTTGTAAATGATGTTAAAAGTTTTTTGTACCAGTTATGAGTTAAATCAATTATGTAAGTAAATGATGATTATGATGAGAAGTAATTGCCTCTGCTGTTAGATTTTTTTTAGTATGCCCTAATTCTATTTCACTTCTAAACAAACTGTGGTAATTTCTTACCACTCACATTATTGTGTAGGAGTAATAGGAATCACAAAGAGAAAAGCTTACAAGCTAATAAGAAATAATTTACAACTTGAAAGTTAACGAGCCGTCTCTATAATAAAGTTAGTTTTCTATTCCCTGGCAACAAAGTCTTTTTCTAGGGTTTTCTGTAAATTTTAATAAGTAAAATTTCATAGTAAAATGTTCAGTATTTACGTATATTCACAAACAAACAATTTATATGGAACGAAATCTACAATTCTACCTAACTTATTCAAAATATTTCGCCTCATAACCTACCGCTCTGTATACTTTAAATTAACGGAATTATTTTTTCAATATACTAAAAATCAAAAACCCAGTAAAATTTGGTTGTAACAATTTCGTTGCGAAAAATCTTACACAATTTAACTGCATGCGATTAACGTAGCTCGCTACGCCGAAATAAGTACCGTAGCACTAATCGCTACGTAGATTAGTTTCTGGATGGTAAGGATTGTTGTATTATATATGTCGGCGGTCCAAATAAAAATTTTGCATCCATTTATGAAATATAGTTTACGTATTTCATGAAAGTAATTGATGATAAATATTATAACTGCAGATTTTTAAGAACAATGTTTTTTTGTGAATATAATTTTTGAAATACAAATAATAATATGCTGATATTATATACTGATAAATGATAAAAATCTTCTGTCATATATCAGTATATATTATACTTAAAAATTATTTCCTGAAATTCTTAATCAATTTATATATAATACATATATCTTCTATTTTACTTCATTGTCATAAAAAAGAGATTATTAAAAAAATAAATAAGTTATACTTTTTCTCTTCATACCACGCCATCTTCAAATGCTCATAATTATGTAACGTAACTCACATCTATATTGCTACACCGTAGCACTAATTGCTACGCAACTCGTAGAGCGCGCTACGGTTACGGCAAAGAGCGTAGGTTAATTGCACCGGGCGCTTTTCTACCCTATGGCCGACTTCTAACCTGTGTAGTTGACGATAATATTCTCTGCAGACCGCGGTAATGAAGAAATTGAACAAAATCTTTAACAACATACTTTTAAAATACAGATTATTTAAATACCTCCTAATTTAAACATAATATGTAGTATATTGTTGCACGTTAGTTAGCATACAAAATACATTTTCACAGAAAACAATTTCTATGGATTATCGAAATTTAATATTTAATAAAATTAAAGAAGAAATAAAGCTATAAATTCTAAACCCATGGAAAATACCATACCATACCATACAATGTAAAACGTTAAAAGTTTTTTATGAAACAGAGAAAAGACAATATTAAAAAACAGAGAAAAGTTTAGTATAAACTTACCGATGATCACTATAAAACCACAGATTAGTCATTATAACTCATGTTGGCATTCACAAAACTACTTCGAGAAATGTTGAATAATTTTTGTAAAGGTGATCACACACTTGCACTGTACGAACGTCTATCCAAACATCACGTATTGGCGTTATTCGGCTCAGTCATTTCGCGTGAGAGGAGCGAGTTCTCGTGTCATAATCGACCGAGCATGACGCGTCTATTACGCGCCGCAGCCGGCCGCTGACTACCGCGGTCTAGCTGGGTTGCCGTCCCGCATTTCGTAATGCTACCACGGAAATGTACCAAATGGTATTTTTAGTAGGTTAAATTGTCACTTTTTTAGTTTGATTCAATAAATAATTTTATTCTTAAGAAAATAACAAATTATCTTCTTTTAAAAACGTGATATTTATATTAATTTCAATAAAATATTAACTTTTTATAAAGCCCAAAAAAATCTAAAAAATCAGGCGTATTAAGTAGCTTTTAAACATTATTTTTAATATACTAATGAATAAATCTTTATTAAAACTGATTTAAGACTCTTTTCAACCATCCCAAAGAGATAATATTCAGAAATCATATCATTATTACATCTTCCAAGGTACTTGACGTTAAAATACATTTTCCAAGTGCTTTAAAATTAAATTCTCAACAAGTAATTGTTCCCGAAATTATGGGTGAAAAGTATTTCAGCTGGGAACATGGGAGTATTCCCCGTACTCTTGTTCAGATGGTTGAGGGCTGGGCGCATGCGTAAAGCGGAGCCCCGCCCTGCCCGGGCGTCAGCTTCGCGCTCACAACTTTTAGGCAACCGAGTTGGTGCCGAGTTCACATACAGGTTGTTACTAACTATGTGACATCGGTGCGAAGTTCTTTCGTACATTTTTTTTGTTGGGAAAAATAGTTAGAGTACTCTAGCAGTACTTATATGTTTTCTGATTAATTATGATCGGATATAATTAATGATTTACTCATAATGTATTACGATTTGTTAGATTTCCTTGCGTTTCTAAGGCTGTGTGATTTTTGCGTGAGTGTGTTGTATGATTATAACAATGTGAGCCACACAGATATTTTCCTATTCCATATTCTAATTTTCTGCCAAACTTTTCCAATTGTTTTTGAATGATAATCTCAAGTACCAGTATGCGAATATTTAACGAAATCCTTTTAGAAATTTTTGAGTGACACATTTACGAAGGCTTTCAATTGTTATTTATTTAAATATATGCGTACTAGATATATTGTGTTATTTGTTAATATTGAATTCAATTTTTTTTGTAGGTGTAAACGTATTACATCAACATGATAAAACGATTCATTAATTACTTAAAATTATTAGAATTATGCGTAAGCAAGTGGCCTGCGTCCTAACTTGACAACACATGTAACTTGGAATCAAAGTGAGACCGGTCTTACTGTACGTATTGGGAGTCGGTTATTTGATCTGATTTGGATTTCTATGAAGGATAATTGACGTTCAAATACTCTCTCTCTCTCACTCTAAATTTGTCTTACTTTTAATAGAATAATTGGTAGTATGTACGTATCTTCTTCTAAGCCTTTTCTTGTTATTATTTTTTTATTTAAAAAAACTGCCACAGTGATTCTACTTTGACTGATGAAAAGCATGCATAGAATCCAAGAGTTGTGGTCACTGGTGGTTATTGCAACTGCAGACAATGCATTATGGTATCCCACATTATGGTGGCCTAGTGAAATACTGTTTCATGCACCGCTTAAGAACATAAATGTCATAACAGTCATCTTAGCAGTGTTAAGCTCCCATTCTTTCCACAATAACTGTCACCTCTGCATCAAGGGGCCGTCAGTCTCGCATTCACCAACGTAACACCACAGCATGGATACTGTCGCTTTAAGTTGGTCTTCTGTGAGACGGTAGTACTGTCCCCGTCGAGCAGCCCGTTTGTGCTCAAACCAGTGTGGTTCTACTACCTTTTAACTAATAACTAGGTTGTAGTCGCCTGTAAGTCTACTACGATATGGATGAACTTTGATTGTTTACATAGAGCGACTGTCATCAGATCTCCACAACCCAAGTATTAGGTGATATCGAAGTTCTGTAGAAGGACTGTCATCGGACTTTTAGCCTCCCAACTACCTGTAACGATTGATATAGCTCTTTGTATGGCAACCAGGATCAACGACTAAACGTGCTCCCGGAGACGTGGGAGTGTCTCAGTATGTTAAAGATGGTAACCCATTCAAAGATTGACCTGACTATGAATGTTTAAATTCACAATTTTCTCGGTTACCACTGAGTTACGAGCCCTTCTAGTATGGTTTGTATATATAAATACAAGGTAGACGCGGCTAAGTTGTAAGCAAGATGTTGAAGTTGTAAGATTAGATAAAGTTTGTAAATGGTTAAATAATTTTAATTTGTTTTGTTCTTCATCGTTAATGTGCTCGTATACGTAGAGTTATATTTTTAAATTATGTATCGCGTTTTGTAAAGGAAATGATAATTCAAGAAAGTGAAACTTAAATGATTATGATGATGATGATGACACTGAGTCTAGTTATTAAGCATTTCGATAGTCGGAATAACTCAATAATACTTTTGATCCGACCCGAGAATCGAACCTGAAACCTCTTGATCCGCAATAGTATACACTAAATGCTAGACTAATGAGGAAGTTGATATATATTATATATACCTAGTCTTGCCATAAATATTGTAATAAAGAAAAAAGAAAATTGTTAACTGCAAATAACATTTATTACTTTTACAGTGTGTCAGTTTAATACATAAATATAAAACAATTAAAAATATAAAAAGCTTATTCGAAGTGGTCTCCATTGGCTGCAATACAGTCCTTTAAACGATGAGGCCAGTTATCAATAGAAGCACGCACTCTTTCCATGGGAAAATTCTTCACTGCCAATCGTATAGATTGTTTTAGGGACTCCAAATTATCATGGCGTTTAGAGCAAGCTGTACTCTCTAAAACTGACCACAAATCATAATCCAGCGGATTAAGATCGGGACTAGACGACGGCCAGTCTTCAGCTCTGATGAAGTCCGAAACGTTCGATTCCAACCAAGACTGCGTGGACCGAGCTTTATGACCCGGCGCCGAGTCTTGCTGGAAGGACCATACTTGGTTATTGAACATGGTGATGTTAAGGGGCTTAACTACCTTCTCAAGAATGGTATCTTGATACACTTGTGCCGATGTTTTGATACCTTTTTCACAAAAATATGGCTCAGTCACTCCTTCATAGCTAACACCCCACCAAACCATCACTGAAGTCGGATAATGTCCACGTTGCACTCTGTCGACTAATTGGGAAGCTTCCTTAGAGCTTTGAGCATAAATACGGTCATTTTGTTTGTTAAAATGTTGCTCAATTGTAAAAATTTTCTCATCCGTAAACAAAATTTTTCTGTGACCTCCCTTTGCGTACCGCTTCAGTAGTTGTTTCGATTTTACCACCCTATTCTTCTTTAAATTATCAGTTAAGAAATGGCCAGTGCGTCTCTTATAGGCTGCAAGTCCTAAGTCATCTTTTAAAATACGCGACATGGTTCTAGGTGCTATCTTCATTTCCCGAGATAAAATCTTTTGCTTTCGGACAGGATTTCTTCGAATTCTTTCCCTTACTGCTTTGACCACCTTTTTCGTACGAACACTACGTGGACGGCCAGATCTTTTTCTGTCACAAACAGAGGAGGTCTCATTGTACCTATTAATAGCCCGGTACACAAACATTTTACTAATACCAAGTGTATGGAGAGTTTTAAAAATTGCATTTGGCTCCATACCTACTTTGTGTAATGCTATCACAGCGATTCGGTTCTCTTTATCACCCCACACCATTTTAATATCGCAAAATATTTTACAATGTATTGGCGCCAAAATGAGAAAACACAATGAACAATCGTATAAAAATGACAGATTCGAAATTCAAATGTAATATTTTTTTATAATTAAGTGTAACAGTATTTATGGCCAGACTAAGTATACATTAGGCTTCAAACATTTGGTCTAACATCGAGATCTCAAGCAACCGCATATGCTGCCACTGTGCTACCAAGGCAGGTAAAGCAATTATATTTTAACTTAATGAAATCCCTCTCTCAAAAATCCTAACCAAGCGGTGCACTACAAAACGTGGTGCACATTTGACAACGCAATCATTCGTATTTCGGTCACCAACGGTTGAACATTGCTACCCTTGTTTACACAATTATTCGTTCTTATAATATTTATTTATCGGAGGTGATTTAATAATTTTAATTATTAATTTTAATGATCGAATTTGAGTTAATTACTGTTAGCTTTGTCATTTGTCTGTCCGTGTGTATTGGTGAGTGTATCCCATTTCACTCAATTACGAAAATATGCCAGGGTGTTCGAAAAATGTTGAAAAACAAGACGATGTGTGTCGGTCACATCATAATTGTTCTTGAACATTAGGAAGTAGATCGCGTTATCATAGCTATTTTTCCCAAACGAGCACTCCTTTATTGCGTAGACACCGTGAACGTTCCCATGATCACGATCGTACTTCCTCGAGATATCGTAACATATCCCGAAGTCCATGCAATGCTCATAGACGTCATAATACCTTATATAGCCACCGTAATTCTCCGCGTGCTCAGGCCTCAGGTCAAATATTAGCTCGCTTGAGTTCTATTGGGAGCCGTTTACGTTGCCTATGCCGTGTGTTATAGCCGTGTTGCGTGTCAACACCTGTTAAGTCACGAACACTTGATGGGATCATGATGTGACAGATAAGTTATTTGAAGCATTGTCTTGGTTAGTTCAGGCGGGATCGCATAATTTTTATATTTCTTCCCTCGATCCTAACCTGAACGACTTTGACGTTTGGTGTCAAGAGGAAAACTGCACTCGTAATTTAAATAAATAGGATGATCATGAGTGTCTAGGGCACACAAAAAGTTGTCTGCGTGGTGACGTGAAGTCATTGCTTAGTGATTGGGTAACGAATGATCGTTCGTGGAGCAAGTTCAGGCTAGAAATTGGTTCACTGTGCCCACGTAATGTAGATGTTGCTAAAATTTTATTTGAGATTACGTGAACCAATTCAAATAGATATCCCACATACGCCGAATATGTTGGTAAGTCTCTTTTGCGTCTCAACATCGTAAAGAACTTGTCTGACGAGCTGAAAGTTGCAATATTTGCGACCAATATGTCATCTGCGTAACAAATTACGCCCAACCCGGGGGTAAGACGACCTCGAAGGGCCCAGTATCCCATATTCCACAGAAGTGGTCCGAGGACAGATCCCTGTGGAACACCGCATGACATGAGCCGCCGCCTCAGAAAAACAAACCTGTCTGCTCAAACTACCATCATAAAACGTAAGCGTAAACGCGAAGTAACAAAACTGAAAGACAGTGGAATAGTGTATCACTATTGTCATAAAAGTGGTCATATGCAATATGACTGCAGAAAAAGAACTAACGTTGATACTAATGTACTATCGTCAGCAGATACCGGAAACAGGAAGCCTTGAACATTGGGTAAAAAATCGATAAAAATTTTTACATACTGTAAACGGTTGCGTTTTGCTCACGTAATTGAGATATGTTTTTCGAAAGAAAATTTCGAAACTGAAAGTAACCAAAAAAAATTGGTTCAGACCAATTTTTGCTCAAGTCTTAATCGAAACGAGACAACGTAATGTCTGCTGTCATGTAAAAGTTACTGCAGATGTTTTAACTGACAGGGGATCTGATATATTAATTTTAGAGTCGGTTTTTAAATATTTTAATTTCAATAGATTACAATCAAGAGATTGAATCAACGTCATATGTTACGACTATGATTGAATTTCTTGAAGTGTCTTTGGAATGGATTTGTATGTGTTTCTGGTTGGGAACATTACAGTGTCTATTTTGTTGGACGTGTTAGGCCGAGATGTAATAATCTACATGCGCGGTAATAACATGCAGCAACATGCTCAACGAAAATGGATAGCGTACCCTCCGTACAGCACATATTTACTATTGAATAAAAAAATATTTAAATACCGTTAGTTGGCAATCATAAAAATCTTTTGCTCGATATAATTCGTGAGTTTTCGATTTCGTTTATTACGGGGACTGCTACCTCAACAGTGAATGCGGGTAGTATAGAAATCAGATTAACGAGTGTCTCGGTAGTTCATAAGCCGTGTAAACTTTTTTGTGATGAATAAAAAAAGTTTGGGATATTATTAATGACCTACTCTCAAAAGTAATCATTCGTGAGTCACAGTCCGACTCCGCCGGTCTTATTATCCTCATCGAGAAGGGCAGGAGTGATGGCATGCTCATCGATTATTATTGAGCACTTAATGCTATAGCGGTTAAAGAACGATTTCCTTTGCCCCTTATTGACAATCACATAGATAGCCTTGGTGGTTTCAAATTCTAACTAATTTAGATATTGCAACTGAATTTCATCATTGGTGATGATTCAATTTTGAAAATCATCTTTGTAACATCCGAAGATGGGTTAGCTAGCACCCCCAAAGTTTATCAAAGATTAATATCATAAAACTAGACTAAGATTAAGACTAGAGTTATTTCGTCAAGTTTTAGTACTCTCACGAATTCAACTTTTTCTGTTAATTTAAAAAGATATACCTTCTTAGATAGCGAAATAGAATACTTTAGACGAGTAGTTGGTAATGTTCAGGTGGGGTCGAGCCTAACAAACATAGAGGCGTTGGTAAATTCTCCAAAACCTACTAATACTATTACTACTAATATTAAAGGGGTTAATGGAATACGTTTCTAAAACAGACTGCATTGCCATACTGTTAAGAAAAGGAGAAGCTTTCCAATGGAATTCAGAACAAGATGTGGCTCGTGACGTTCATTGTGTGACCCATTCTGCGTTATTCACGCCGATATGTTAGGCTCGCTTCCAAAAGCTAACGGGTCTAAGTACGTTTTAATAGTAATTGAGAGCTTTTCAAAATTTTGTACGATATACTCAAGACTCAGATGAATTAAAATGAGTGTTCACTAATGTGACGTCTTTATTCGGGTCTCTAAGTACAGTAATGTAACCGATGGAGAGAGAAAGCGTAGCCTTTCGAGATTGGGTTAGTAGTTTGGTTTGCTCAATTAATTTCATCACACCTTTAATGCATCAAGAATACGGACAAGTGGAGAGGAACTCTAGAATTGTGTTAAATATGTTACGTGTCGATGTGGGACATATAGATTTTTAGAAGGCTGACGCTCTGTAACGTGCAGCTGAATTTAAATATTACCAGACAGGGTATTACACACACTTCGCCATTGCATTTTTTTATTGAGATTGATGCTGACTCTCCAGTAATAAGATCTCTAGTGCGACGTCACACAGAACCGTAATGCTGATCGAAAAGTACTTCTGATGCTCAGAAGACAGCGTGCCTGAGACTGACTCACAGCTAATCAACCGCATCAAGACGAATACACCAACCAAAACCGGCGACAACCACAAGCCTATGCTGTTGGGGACTATGTCTTCATCAACAAGGCATCGTAGAGCACAAGATAGCTCAAGTCTAGCACTTGAGGGCCCTATAACCTCGTGCGTGTACTGCCACATCATCACTACAAGCTGAAACTAAAATCTTATGACTTCTGTTGGCCTAAACTCCTAGTTAATGGCTTCCATTGGGTCTGAACCCTGGCTTATGTCTTCTGTAGGGCCTGAGCCTTTAGCTTATGGCTTCTGGATCCTACACTAATACTATACATATAAATACAGGTTTGATTCCCGGATCGGACTTAATGCTTATATGATCTATAAATATTGAGTTTAGGTGTTTTCTATGTGCTGTATGTATTTATGTATTATTATGTATTTACCAAAAAAACATACATGTATTTTATATCAGTTGTCTAATAGCCTTGGAACAAGTTCTGCTTCATTTGGGACCAGATGACGTTGTGTGTCAGATGTTCGAAATATTATTAAATATTATTGTTAGTATATATGAAACTGATATAGTCTTCAAAGTATCTACTATGTATGGTATTGTGATCTCTTAGGAGAAACAGAAAGTTGTTTGTTTTGTTCTATCATGACGAATAACTATTGGAAATATATTCTGAAAGATTGATCTACATCTATCGGGCATGCTATCGTCATGGAGAATCTATTAAGCACATTATAAATACCCAGGCACAAACAAGTAGCCAGGATCATACACCAATAACTCGCCTTTTAATATTAACTTGTCAATTTAGAGATACCATATTACAGGTATGTCCCCGACGTAGTTCTCGCGAATGATCGTGCTACGTTATATTGGGATCGATCTATTATCATAGATAAGGCTGTTTTTGCCAATAAGCTTGATATTGTGATGATAGATCGATTAGAACGTCGCGCAATGATTGCCGATATCGCCGTTCTTCATGTCGAGAATTTCGTGAAAATTGTAAAAGGAAGACAAATAAAATATCTGGATCTATCTCACGATTACATAAGATAGATCAAATAACCATGTCATTATTAGAAATTGTCAGATAATATTATATTTCGTATACAATAATATTTCAGACATGTGGCACACAACGTTATCTAGTTCCAAACTAAGTGGAGTTTATGCTATGGGTACTAGACAAGTGATATAAATATATATATATAAATATATATATATATATTGTAAACAACATATATTACGTATAGAAAATCATACAAACGTTTGATCTGATTCGGTGAAGTGAACCCGAGATCTTAAGTACAGCAGCCGCGTACGGTACCTCTGAGCCAACGCGGCAATCAAAACATTAAGTTGCAGAGTATTGATTATTATTTTTGTAAAGTGAAAGGGGGCAAACTAACAAATAGTTACCCAAATGGTCTGTAATTATCGCAGCTCATGGAGACTAGAAACTCATAGCTATAAATGTGTTGCCATCCTAAGAATAAATTTAATTATAAAATTACACTCTCTCATTGAATATATTTATCTATCACGGTACGAAACTCTGAGTTAGCTCATTAGTTAAACCCACATTGGATTTAAGTAATGCTTTACAAGATAATATATTTTTTTACATTAAGAGCCTGCCAAAGTGACTCTACTCTGCCTGATGGAAAGCATGAATAGAATCCTAGAGTTACGGTCACTATACTCATTGCAAATGCAGACAATGCAGTATGGTGACCCACATTACGGCGGCCTTGTGACATGCTTTTTCACACCCCGCTTGGGGACGTAAAAGGCATGACAGTCATCGCGACAGTGTAAGGCTTACATAGTTACCACGATAACTGTCATCAATGGGCCTCCGGTCTCACACTCACCAATGAAACACGACAACACGGATACTGGCGCTTTAGGTTGGTCTTCTCTGGGAGGGTAGTACTATCCCGGTCGAGTCGGCCCGCTCATGCCGAAATCAGCGAGGCTCTTACTACCTAGCATATATATACTATAATATTAACGACTACATGCATTTTATACACAGCTTTCTGGTCATTTTTTTGTCTGATCCTACACTAAAACTTGTACTAGTGTTGCCGGACTACTAATATATTTATCTAAAAACATAAACATTGTAGATTAACTATACACAAGACCAAGACACAGTATAAATGATATATACAATTTGTCTTAGGTGGAAATCGAACCCACGACCTGTGTTAGCAGTTAGGACCACCAATTACTAGAATAAGAGTTTATATTATATTTATTACTATTCATACATTTATGCTATTCATATAAATATAAGAAAAACTATTCACAATCAATCTCAATTAACTAACAGATTAGATTTACGCTAGTACTCGAGCGGAATAGATTGAACGCGATAATCTCTGCCTTCATTAATTCAATTCAATTGAAAAACGCTCTTTAATATCCCAAATGTAAAAATACAATTACAAAAGTAACTTCTGAACTATCATATTATATTTACAGGAATTAATATGCTTATGATAGATATTAGTTACCTTTGATTGACCCGACAGTAAGATTATAACCACGGCTAATTCAACCCGGTCGAGACATTTGCTTATAATACAATCTCAATAAGTAATTATAAATTTTAGTACTACATCAACAGCCGGAAGACGTCCACTGCTGAACACAGGCCTCCCCTCTAGAACGCCACGCCATACGGCTAGACACCAACTGCATCCATCGGCTCCCCGCGACTCGGACTACGTCGTAGGTCCATCTAGTGGAAGGCCTACCTACGCTTCGTCTTACGGTACGCGGTCGCCACTCAAGAACCTTTCTTCCCTAACGGTTGTCGGTTCTACGAGCGATGTGGCCTGCCCATTGCCACTTCAACTTGCTCATAGTCTCGCATAAGCAAGTTGAAGTTTAGCAGTTTTAAATATTATACGTTTTCATAATTTTCATCGTACCTAACGACAACATATTATTATTATTACTATAACGTCAAGGAAGCTACAACCACCACTTTAATTTACCAATAATTTTAATATTTCAAAACAATATTTTATTCAAAAGGTTACCCCCATATAACAAGATTTCAGATCCAAGAATTGTACAGGGTGCTTAAAATTGTATGTAAGCGAATCGGTGCACCCATGTTCCCCCTCCCCCATGGGGAGACGTTCACACGCGTACCGAATATACAAGTAAAAGTGTTTTAATGATAGCTCTTTGATTGTAGAGAAAAAGTGAGGTGAAGTACATATCACAGCTGTTTGGGAATGTTTAAAAATGAAACATATAGATTTTTATTTAAATGGATTAAAATAAATAGAGATAATTATTTGTGAATTATTTGAACTACCTTTACAAGTTAAGCAGAATAGTTTTATTGAATATATGTTGGTAAATTATTTGCTTATGTATTTAGCTCTACATATTATACGTATTTTTTAGGTAGTAGAGCCACGCTGATTTCAGTATAACGGGCCGGCTCGACCGGGGTAGTACTAACCTCCCACAGAAGACCAACCTAAAGCGCCACCATCCGTGCCGTCGTGTTTCGTTGGTGAGTGTGAGACCGGAGGCCCACTAATGCAAGGGTGACAATTATCGTGATAACTGTGTGAGCCTTATACTACCACGATGACTGTCATGCCTTTTACGTCCCCAAGTATGGCGTGAAAAAGCATCCCGCTAGGCCGCCATAGCGTGTGTCACTACACTGCATTGTCTGCATTTACATTGAGTGTAGTGGCTACATTCTTTGGATTCTATTCATGCTTTCCATCAGGCAGAGTAGAGTCACTTTGGCAGGCTCTTCATATAGAAAAAAAAAAAAGAATATTGGTAAGATTCGTGCTTCACATAGGTTCTTCCCTGGGTGAAGTATGGAAACTATAGTTGTTAATACCGCACTCCCACTGATAAAAAGAAATAAAAAATTATGTATTTTATTTAATTATTATGTCTTCAATTAACACATAATAAGAAGATGCGTTACATCTAAAATAAAACAAAAAAAAGCAATAATAATCCGTCTGGCCAGTGTAATATAATTGACCAAAATGGACTGTACTAAAATTAGATGTGGTATGTAAATAGGTATAACAATCGTTGTTTATCGCTCAAGGCACGTTCACGTTCTCTTATAGATAACCTTACTATGGATATTAGATATTTAAAAATACGTGTGGCACTCGAAAACTGCCGTGGTAAAGTTATTGCATAGCATTTTTTATCAACTTATACAATTATTTCGGAGCAGCTCGTCTCGATCCGTGCGAGCTTCGTACAGTCTACACGCATACGTCTAGTCGCACGCACACAAACACCGTGCCGAAGTCTGCCGAACTGAAAGGAAGTTAGATGATGCACGGCTTTCAACGCCGCACCACTGTGCCGGTCGGAGTGGGGGGTGTTAGGTTTATTTTCGCTACGGAATTTTCGACTACAGTTTTACCAATTGTTTGCTTAAGTGTGATGTTATTCAAGATTTTATTACGAAACATTACCAATTTTCTAAAGATGAGTATCGATGTTGAATAACCTGGTACTTACCTGTAACGATAAAGAAACAATTTTAGTATATAAATATATCAGCTATTTCTGTAAATTAATGCATGAACAGAATTTTATGTGTCCTTTGAAACAAAGGCACGCAAATCGGTAACCCTGATTTATTTTAAAATAGTACCTTTGTTTTTTCTATCCACGTTTTCTAGCCACCACCCCTATTTATCCCATGGGTGTTGTAAGAGGCGACTAAAGGATAAATTGTGTAAAGCAAACAGAAGACAAACTTCATAGAAACCCAATACCAACCCGTCTGGTCAGCGTGGTATAGTCGGTGAAAAACTTATTTTAAGAAAAACACTTTGTTCAGCAGCCTTCAATCCTTTCAGCCATTTTCAAATTTCAATTTTCAGGCAACGTTTATATATTTTTAAGAAACAAATTCTATTACATGTTAATTAAAAAATGTTATATCTGGCACAAAAGCACTAAGCAATCCCCAAAAATTATATTTCTTAACATAATATTCTATGGCTTCCAAACCTACAGACTCCAAACGGGAATTTATCGAAAGCAAAGGCGGCAATATTTTCGGCTCGGAGAGGACACAAATTGATTGTGACTCTGCAGGCCGGAGGGCATTGGCGGAGACGGAAATCGAATGCACAACCCATCGGACACCTGCACGAGACGCAAATTCACGTTTGTCAATAATCGGAATGACTTATGGGTATAAATATATTTTATGGAGAGGGCATATGAGCGCATGGGCTAACACAATTTATAAAGGATAATAAAATTATAAGTTTTGAACGCGTCCCTCGATGTATTGATTTTGAGGCGGTCATATTTTATGTATATGTATGTATATGGAACAGTTTTAGTCGTATAAATACGAATACTGGGATTTTGGACTAAATTACAAAGTAAATGTCATTATCTGTCAACTTAGACTCGAGTTACTATGATTATATGGAGTTGCACATTACGATTAAAAAATATGTGTTGGTGTAGTATAAAATTCTTCACGTTAGATTACAATGACAGCGTGGATGCTGGTAGTCACTTACCATTAGCTGTTCCATCGGCTAACTTATCCTTTATACCATAGAACATTTCGCCTTTTTAAACATAACCAAAGTTGTATCCATCATTAAAACAGTAAAATTTCTATATTAATCGTCTCTTAAAACTCAGAATAAATCTTGTCAAATAATACTATATCTAAATCACTACGATACTAATTACCTAAGACAGATTACTTAAGAACACAAAACCTATCGGGGCCCGACCAACGACCAGACGAAAGGTAAACATCGATAAAAAGGCCGATTAACAGGACTTAACGATCGGTTGGCGTGTGTTTTAGCTTCGAGATGAAACGTGTTGAACGTATGTATGAGTGTGCGTGTTATTTGTGTGCAATTTGCTTTTGTACTACGCTCACTTGAATGAGTAGGTGGCGCAGTGGTTTAAGCGATCTCCTCGTCGCTTCTTATTGCGCTGAGTGTTGTGGGTTTGAGCTCCATATAGTACAAGACATTATGATTCTCAATTTATTGTTTCGTTAGTTAGTTGCGTTTGTTATATCAATGTTTGTGAAGTTACTAAGTTACGGAGTTGTCAGGTCAGTTATATTTCTTCCTAATAACGTGTTTGTTTTTTTTTAATTTTCTATGAACAGCTAAGGTAAAAAATTATACTGGTCATTAAAATAATAATATTACTAAATGTCTAAATTCTAATTGCACTAGAAAAGTAAACCGCAATTGTGACTTGTGTTGATTTATCTTCTAACTAAAAATTTTTATGAAATATTGGTCCACAAAGCGCTATACGAGTACATACGTGTCTTGGAATAATGAGAACTATTATATTGAAATTAGTAAATATTTTAAAGGAAAATTTCACAAAATACAAAATCTATGAAAACTGGCAGCAAAATTTTATTTTATATTTTTTTGGACAAAGCCCGCACTAGTAATAAATCCTACGTCGCGGGGAACTTTAAAAACATACAAGAAACGGACACAAAGAACACCCAGACTCAGTACACCAATTTGTGGATCACACGAAGTGTTGTCCCATGTGGGGTTGAACCTACAACACTCAGCGCAGTAGAGAGCGGCGTGGCGACCGCTTAAACCACGAGGCCAACCATACAGTTTTACTTTTTTGTTTTTAATTGACGTGCCGATGACGTCACAAAACCTTATTCACTGAACATTTACGGTAAGACATTTGAACGGAATTCCTTTCTTACGTTATCTAATATATAAAATTCTCGTGTCACAGTTTTCGTTCCCATACTCCTCCGAAACGGCTTGACCGATTTAGACAAAATTTTTTGTGCTTATCCGGTATCTATGAGAATCGGCCAACATCTATTTTTCATCCTCCTAAATGTTAGGGGTAGTACAAGCCTAAATTTTTTTTTTATTTTTTAGACAAAATATTTAATTTTTATTTTTTTATGATACAACATACAAAAATACATATAATCCTCAATTTTCACCCTTCTACGATCAACCCTTATTTTTTAATAGCCATTTTAGTAATGTAATCATTTTTCATCCCGCTCAAATTAGTTAGAAATAATTTATATGGCAAAGCAACGTTTGCCGGGTCAGCTAGTTAGAATATATTATTCTTTAATTTAAAATTACCCTTAATATAACCTCTTAGTTGTTACAAAAAAAATATATTGACAGTTAGTTGTCATTGTAGAGTTAACTAACCATAGCCAAACCAGTTCATGGATGAGTGATTCTTATCACATTAAGACCCTAACGTGCCTCGGAGAACATGCTAAACTATTGGTCTAGGTTGCCATGCGAAAATCTGTGACAATTGTTACAGGTAGTCGGAGCTAAAAAGTTCAACAGTATATCTACAAAACTTCTTTAACGAAACAACTCAAGCACTAACTTGGATTTTGAAAGTCTAATTGTAATCTTTATACTTAAACATCAAAGTTAGGACGTGTTGAAGCAGTCTTTGCTTCCAGTCTCATGAAGACCACGAGTTACGTTAGATGTCAATCATCAACAGCCTTTTACAGCCCACTGCTGGACATAGGCCTCTCCTTAGCAAGGAGGTTTTGGCCTACTATACCACGCTGGCCAGTCGGGTTGGAATAGAGTTTGTTTCAAGTTTTCCTTCTCTTTGTAATGATATTGTCTTGTGTACTTTGTCCCTTAGTCGCCGTTTACGATACCCACGGTATGAATAGGGGTGGTAACACTATGTATTCTTAATCGGTCACCACACGGACATGATGTCAATGCTATCTAAAAATATTAATAGCTAAAGAGTTCCAAGTAATAGTTTCAAAGCTTCTAAAGGTCTTATAGTCTGAACCAATAGAATACCAACCCTTTAAATGCATGTCTGCACATATATACACATAATATAACTATAACAAACGTTGTTTGACTTCACACGTGCTCCGTTCGCAGTACATTGTCGCGTCACCGGCCGTCGCTCGACTGATTTGACGTCAAGTCGCTTGGAAATAACCCTTCGCCTCTCTATTATACTCGCCCGATGAACAGACAGTAATTACCGAATTTTAAATATATGTTTATAACATGATGTAAAATTGATGTTTTGAAATAACATAAAATGGGTCTTTCTTTTATAGGAAAATAATTATGGTTTAAAGGGTTAGCAGGCAGCCAACTTATCTGATACAAGATATCACTGTCACTCATAAGTTATCTAATCAGAAAATAATAGCTCGGTCTAATCAACAGTTAATTATTATAGATTAACTCCCTCGGTGGCGCAGCGGTAGCAACTGTGACTGCTGAACTTAAGGCCTCGGGTTCGATTCCCGAGTGGGATCAAATATTTGTATGATATGCAAATATTTGTTTAAGAGTTTGTGAGTTTTTCTATGTATAACACGTATGTATTTACAAAAAAAATATATAGGTATACATATGTATGTATTAACTGCCTCGGTCTCGGGTTCGATTCCCAGGATAGACCAAATGGTTGTATGATTTGCAAACATTTGTTTCGAAGTTTGGCTGTTTTCTATGTATAATATGTATGTATTTACAAAAAAAAAGTATGTAAGTATTCTATCAGTCATTCTAGTTATCATAGTGCCAACTCTGTTTAGTTTAAAACTAGATGGCGTTGTGTGTCAAATGTGCGAAATATTTATTATTATTACTATCGAACAATTGCACATGAAATTAATATTTACGCATTAGTAATCGCGTCGCAAATGAGCGACACCTCAGTGACGATTCTTCGACTTATGTCGTACAAGATGGCCATCTTGTCTACTGTCAGATTGACAGATGTCGCTTTAATCTAACGTAAAGAACTTTGCGTCATACCGACAAATATTTTTTATGACGTAACGTGCAACTAATTCCATCTTATTTTATAGTAACTTCACACCCAAATTCAAGATTTCGAGCTCCAATATCTTCATCCGCTCTGTAAGTAGCGAAAGAATTGCTAAACATCCATTTATCTGAGGCCAAGATAAAACTCTAAGCTTGGTCCATGTCTGGAAATAGGACTCTTGCCATTGGTCGAGGTCGGGAGTTGAGCCCACAAAACTCTGTCTTGGCAGTTAGGGTCGGTAACCACTACACCAACAAGCTCGTTTTTCTTTGATATTGTTCTAAAATTACTGTTTTATACTTAATATATACTTTTGTTTCGGCAATGTGTTTAACTCCAAGATAATTTGATTGTTCGTCAAAGTTAATTACGAACGAACTCTATACTAATAGGGAGACAGCTCGACAGCAGTTATTATCGAAAGCATAGAATAAATTCTAGAATATTGCCAATAAATAACTATATAGGATTAATCAGTTATAATATTTGGAACCAATTTCAATAAAAGAAGTTTCCCTAAAGTTGTATTTTGTTTTTGTTGTTACTTCAGAATTTTATCATTAAAAAGATTATTTTTTATGTGGGAAGGTGTACTTTTCTTTTAATATTCCAATTTGAAGGAAAAATACCAAAACTAAGGGCGGAAAATTAATAATATATAATTTACTAGCTTTTATCCGCGTGTGTATCGGTTGTCGTGGTAAAAGTAACCTATATTTTTCCTCAACAGTTAAATTATTTGCATGCTTTTAATCAAAATCAGAGCAGCAGTTTAGTCGTGAAAATTTAAGAGACAGATGGAGTTACATCAAGACGTAGGTTATCATTAAAACCGGTTATACTTATTTAAAGTTAATTATAGCTAGAATAATCAAGAATACAGTCTTATATTGTGGAGGTGCTATATTTTAGTGAAGCGCCTATCTGCAGGTACATGTTTATAATTAAAGAGCCGGCAATTTCCGCACGTCGGACAGACCGTTCGTCCATCGTCTAAGGCACACCGGGAGCAGTGAATTTCATTTATGTATAGTTTTGTATTGTTACAGAAAATATATTAAAGTGAAATTAAACA
Organism: Hypercompe scribonia; assembly: GCA_949316085.1. Taxonomy (NCBI): domain Eukaryota; kingdom Metazoa; phylum Arthropoda; class Insecta; order Lepidoptera; family Erebidae; genus Hypercompe; species Hypercompe scribonia. The sequence goes on along the minus strand of OX438972.1, from coordinate 1,823,463 downwards.
GACTAGTTGTGTATAAACCAAAAATCTATATGGTGTACATAAATACTATATACCATATGTACGTACGTATGTGAGAAAAATTAATAGATTTGTTGATATATTTGTTATTTTCGTTTTATATCCACATTTTTTGTTTATCTTCTCGTGTAAATATCTCTTCTATTTTTTTTTTCAGTCATTTTTACACCATCTTAATGTAAACTTACACAGAATGTCTATTGCTATTAAGTCATAAAGCCATTACCCTCCATAAAGTATCAGAAATAAATAAACTAAGACACTTCTAATTGACTATTCTGTAATTAGTATAATCTACGTATTATGAATAATTTTGAATATTGTACTGCACATGATGTGCCAAAAATGTTTTACTAATCGCACTCAAACCGTGCAATTTATTACCAAGACAAAAAATATATGGACCACAAAATTTATGAGGAACGGTATTTGAATATAGGAGTGACAAGTTACATTCCCTTATCATATTTCCCATAGTATGGTGTTTCTTATGCGGCATTTGTTTCAAGGGGAATTTTGATGGTGCCACATAACAAAATAATATGAATGAAGACTCCTTTAAGAGAGGGAGGGGTAATTGACTGTTATTTATGGATACAGGTATTGCTTAGATGGATACATTACATTTTTGGCGTAATGAGAAATTATTAATCATCTTTCTAGCTACGTTTTTTAGAGGTTGAGTTATTTATTAACTGGCTCCGATATATGTTTCCTATTGAACTATTAATTTTTAATTTATCTATACTTGTTTTAATTTTATAGGAAATTAACTTTTCACTACTATTGTCATGATCATTTTCGTCATCAGCCTATCGTAGTCCACTGCTGACTGCCTCTCCAATTGCATGCTACTCGGTTCGATCCTCGGCCTCTTGCATCCAGCTCCTGCCAGCTATCTTACTTTTTGTTTTTAGTAAAACTGGCAGCAGCATCTTACTTTTTTGTTTTTAATTGACGCTTATTCACGGAACACTTGGAGTATGACATCTGAACGGAATTCTCTTTTTAGGTTATTAGAATAATAAACATAGAATTGCATACCACTTGGTTTGATCCTCCGCTTGTCGCGTCCAGCTCCTACCTACTATCTTATGTAAGTAAGTCATACACTACGTTTGCCGAGAAGAAGTTCCACTAAAGTACGTGTTTACAAAAACGACTGTTGATTCTGCCGTTAATATGGCTTGCAAACTGCCACTTATGTTTGCTAATTCTGTGGACTATGTCGATGATCTTGGTTCTCTGCTCGATCACGTTCCTTATACGATTCCTTAAAGAAACACCAAGTATAGTCCTTTCCATAACACGCTGAGCGATTTTGAACTTTGAATAAGTGACCACGTATTGGCTCCATACACCATACATCAATTTCGTCTTTAGGCGCTTTGGGATCAACGATGAGAAGATGTGAAGAGGCTGCCGAAATGGTACCCTATCCAACTAGAATCTCCTATTCACTATCTATCTATTGCGAAAGCTTCAAATTAACATCGTGGAACTTTTTAAGGAATTTTGTACAGAGACACTGGGTGTGCGTGCAAAGTAATAAAAATTTTAAAATTATATACTGAACTGATACTGATACTGAACTGGAGTGATATTTAAAATAACTATACCTCTATCACAGTCCATGAATGATAAAACATCACCCTCCCATGGTACACAGATACAGACTATGAATATTTTATTTCTGTGTTTATATAAATAGCCCATCCCACAATAGTCCCAGTGTGTATCAATCTTAACAGTACAGCGATTTCACGCAGGTGCTTTACCACGCCAACTGCAAGCCTCACGTATAACGCTACATACAAACACACAACCTATAGATGTAACTGTCAACGGTCTAGCGTGTTGGTAGAGAAATGTGTAAGCCCTTGGACAGTTTGCTATAGAAAGAATAGTGTATAAACTTTATTTGTGGTCTTAAAAATATACCTTATTTTAGGAAGAACCTATTAACATTGAGTGAAACGTGCCTCATTAGGAACAGAACGATTTTCTTTAACTATATGTTTTAGGAAATTTATTTCAGGGTTACAAATTAAAAAATACTCATATTACAAATTTTAACCTGAATTTTATTGCGTATTTTGTTACAAAGCAGGAATAAAAGAATTATAATTGACGGACCCGTTGGTTAGTGAACCTAACTGCTGAGCTAGAAGTTATGGGCTCGATTCCCATCCAAGACAAATCTTAGAGTGATGAGTAGGATCAGTATAAATTATCACATATATGTATAATTTGACATGTTTATCATCAGTCTGGTGACCATGGTACAGGCTTTGTCTAGTTTGGGATCAGACGACCGTACGTGAGATGCGTGAGGTTATGATTCTCTTTATTACAATTTTAAATATATATTACTTACATTTTTAAATATAAAAAATATATATTTAAAATACGAGGAATAGTAGACCTTAATGAAATGATATACAAAAGAACTTTCGTATAGAAATGTAAAAAGTAATATTTTTATTATTTAGTGACCCTTACCCCAAACGATATATAGGTCAGCTAGTCTACTCCTACGCAATGGTAAAATAAAATCCAAATTTAAGATCACAACTCGTATCACTCTCGGCCACACATATCCTTCAGTGAAGTCATGCACTGAATAAAATATACAGCAGTTTACACCAAAATGGTAAGAAATGCGTAAATAACCTCACCCTTCCTGACATGTTCTCGTTCCACTAAACTTGCCCTGAGGACGCTAAAATATCCATGGACATAATAACGAGGAAAGCGTTTGAGTGGCGTCAAGGGAAGATGGCTACCGAAATACGTATGACGTGGAAAAATAAATCTTAATCTTATATATTATTTAATATACTAAACTCTACGTTCTCACTCGTATACATTATTTGATTTTAGCATAAACGGGTCGACTCGACGAGGGTAATACTATCCTCTCACAGAAGACCCACCTAAAACGACAGCATCCGTGCTGTTATGTTTCATTGGTGAGTGTGAGACTGGAGGCACATTGATGCAGGGGCGATGGTTATCGTAGTAAGTGTGGAGAGTCTTACACTGCTACGATGGCTGTCATGCCTTTTACGTGCTGAAGCGGTGCGTTAGACATCACCTTACTAGGCCACCATACTGTATTGTCTGCATTCGCAATAAGTATGGTAACCACAACTCTTGGATTCTATTCATGTTTTCCATCAGGCAGAGTAGAGTCACTTTGACAGGATCTTAAAAAAAAAATGAAACAAAAAATTATAAGCTTCACGTACTACATTTGTAAATTGGTATACTCAATCCCCAAGGCATTCTCTTTCAGTCAACCTTCGGGTGGTTTAAAACTGTTATAAGGCAGCAGGTGCACAGAGGATAAGTACATATTATATAAAGTTATAAATATACACAGACACATTCACAACAGAACCGATCATAAACAGAAAACTAAAATATATATAAGAATATATACTTATACAGATAGACATTTCTGTATAATATATACATATATTTCTATATTAAGAACCTGCCAAAATGACTCTACTCTGCCTGATGTAAGGCACGAATGGAATCCAAGCATTGTGGTCACCATACTTATTGCAAATGCAGTGTGGTGACCCACACTATGGCGGCCTTGTGAGATGCTTTTTCACACCCCGCTTGGGGACGTAAAAGGCATGAGAGTCGTCGTGACAGTGTAAGGCTTACACAGTTACCACGATAACTGTCACCCCTGCATCATCACATATCTATTATATTTATACGCTATAAATACCGAAAAATAAGGTATGCTATGGATTATATAGTATTGCCAATTCATTGAGAAGATTATTAACTTTCTTTTTGAATGTGAGTCGGCTTGTGGACATCCTGATTTTGAGTGGGCGTCTTGAATATTTTGCTAAAGACAGTAGTCGAAAACAGTTAAGAAACCAAATGCTTATTTTTAAGTGCGTAAAGTAACGTGCTTTGTAATCACTAAAAACATAACCCTCTCCCAATGTTCGCCATATAATAATGTGCGCTAATCTAACCCAGGCATTTTTCTTAAGTCATCAGTCCATCTGGCTAACAGCGCCCTTAACGTTTAACGATGTCAGGTCTCTTTTCTAAGACCCTTTACCACCATCAAGAAGTTCGACTACTCGTTTACTATCTTTTCCACAATTGAATAGAAAACTCTTTTTCTTTATTTTAACTGTGCGGATATCCCCCCGGGTACCACCCACTTGTGAAAACCCCTAGAATTCCTTTTAACGAGTCTAACGTAATATTTGCCTTGCCACAAATGTGTCTGTCGATCCCTAATTCAGTCAGGAGATAGACAGTAGTTTTTTCATGATTTTTTATTTTATTTGGTCATTAAAGTTTAAATTTAGTTATTGAAAACTAAAAGATATGTGTGTGAGTACATTATTCGGAGTCACCTGTTTCCTGGAATATATTTTTAAACCTGGGTTATTCTCTCCGAGATTGGCCACTGTTACCGATATTCGATCAGGAATACATTACGGATATGATATTTGGGTATGGAATTTCATGTTAAATACCGAATACTGTGGTTGGTTTAGTATAAACTATGTGCTAACTGGAATTTGTAACCAGGAACATGATGATCATGCCTTCAGCAACCGAGGATTATATTTCCATCCATAAGAAGGAATATTTGAATCGTGAGAGGGCCATGCTTCACCACAAAAGAACCCACTCAACTCGAGTAACATGAGTAATCTACCTAAATATCTAGATTGTATAAGTACTTAATAGTTTATCGTGTTTTAAACATGATTGCTTGTTAGAAAAGTATTATAACACATAAGTGTATGTCTATCCATTCCTCTCCAACAACTTGCTCCGTGCACACAGCGCTATTACGCGTCGAACCCAACTACGTCTGACCCCTGACACGATACTTTCGCGCGCAATCGCATAACTAAAAACTACTTTTTGAAGACAGTTCAGAGAATTGTGATTAGTATAAGTGCTAAATTATCAAACAAGGAAGTATACAGAGCAATTGCCTACCTTTGTACTTCACACAAAAATACAGTCCCCTTTTTTCATAATCATCATCATCATCATCTAGGGCTAGACATAGGCCTCCCCCAAGGTTCTCCACAACAGCCGGTCCCGTGCCGCCCGTATCCAGCAACAGCGTTTCCTAGTACGCGGTCGCCGCTCTAGAACTTTACGGCCTCATCGGCCATCGTTTCTGCGTGTAATGTAGTCCGCCCAATGCCACACTCTATAATTTAATGAATCATTTTATTTTTATCTCAAAATCATCCCCTCGCGTGCAACCACGGATGCTGAACAACTCTTTTGTCGTTTTTAACCAAGTGAATTAGATTATCATAAGCCCGAACCTCCTGTCCTCCAAGTTTCTTGACTTGCAGCTGTCCATGAATGGCGGTAGTCACTAACTATCAGAAGACCAGTATGTGCGTTTACTTCCCATAAATTAAAATAAATAATTTAATTACGCTACGATTTTAATAGGGCTGCCATCTGTCCGGGTTTTCCCGGATTTGTTCTACTTTAGAGAGCGTCCGGGTAGCGTACGGACAGGGTTTCAGTTGTAATCCGTTTTTGATTTTTTTTCATTTTTAATAAGTCGGTTGGTCAGTCAAAGATCTAACGAGTCTCTTATTACTCTAAGATCTTATAATTTCTGTTTTAAGAAATATACGATATGAGACTTATTTTCTACACCTTATAGAAACGCCTATTTTAATAATTAATTTTAAGAAAAGACTACACTACACTACACTTCACTACACTACACTACACTACACTACACTACACTATATTACACTACACTACACTACACTACACTACACTATATTACACTACACTACACTACACTACACTACACTACTACTTACAGTTGGGGAATCTTAGAAGGAATTTCGAAAAAACAAAGTTATCGTCAAACTTTCGCTAGCATGACAGGAATATCAAGCTAAAACCTCTGTGTAAAAATCTAACATCAACAGCCTTTTACAGTTCACTGCTGGACATAGACCTCTCCTTAGCAAAGTTTTGGCCTACTATACCACGCTGGCCAGACGGGTCGGAATAGGATTTGTTTCAAGTTTTCGTTCATTTTGTATGTTGTATACTTGGTCCCTTAGTCGCCTTTTACGACATCCACGGGATGAATAGTGGTGGTAACACTATGTATTCTTAATGCGTCACCACATGGACTGAAAAATCTAACGTATTAATATATAACACAGAATTGCCATAAGTCGCTATAAATTTCTGCTACTGGAAATCATCAGATATTTGAATGTGGACATTTTTATCGTCTAATCGACATATCGTCTAAAAATCTATTGCGTGTGAATGTATTATTTTTAATTATCTATACTTCCATGTTTGAAAACCTGTACGCTTCTCAGCATTTCCTTCCGATGAAGGTGCAAACAATACCCAACTTTTATTAATTCTATTACCTAAGGTACCAAGTGCAAAAACCTCCCCCCCCCACTATTATTAGTTTGAGTTGTTAAGAAATGTTTATGTTCATAATATGGTTGTTCACGAAAACTTTGAGAAAGAAATCATTACTGAGTTAAAAGAGTACAAAACGTAAGAATTAACACTGAAGTTGTGATGTACAGAACATGTTTTTTAGTTCACCTGATATTTTTTTAACTCTCTATACGGATCTTAAGCACAATTACAACTGGATTGCTCTGAATAATAATTTCAGATTGTCAAAAGTATCCTCGGAAAAGTTGCTCAAACCTGAACGAAGATTGTTTTTGTCACCAACTTTAACGAATGACCTCTTCATGTATGACAGCATGAATGTTGTCGTTTTAGATTGGTCTTCTATATACATTAACAATAAGTATCATGGACGTCCACAGGCCAAGATGATGATCGAATCAAGTGATATGCAATTGGAGAGGCCTATATTCAGCAGTGGATTATGATAGGCTGATTATGATGATTAGTGATTTTTTATTGGGGCAAAGCGTTTTGTAGCAATACTAAATTCTATAGTTGCTTGCTAATTTCCGTTTAAAAAAAACTGTTGACGTATTCCTGAATTTCAAAATCTAGGGTATTTGCACTTTTTATCTTCAGGAGGACAGTCCTATGATTGTAAAACCAGTATTTTCATTATTTAAATCGCTTTTATATAACCCTTGTGTTCCTTGAACTGTTGCATACATTTCCCCAAGTCATCCGTATTGGTAATAATGTTATATATTATAGATGACAAAAAGCCTCACAACAACTAAATAGCGAACAACAAACAAGTAGTTGTTACACTCTTTATGACGGACTCAATTATAACTGAAAATATTTCTGCAATTTTCATCCGTTTCTCATTTTATCTGTTAGTTCATGCGTCCAGCGCTAGGTTCATAATGGAACTCAACTAATTTTGTTCTACAAAAGCTTTGAAATGAACTTTTAAATGTTTGTTAGGACTAAGCAGACAGCAATAGCTTCGACAAGTTATGAAAGACAAAGTTGAATCCTAGTTTTAAAATATACACTGAAAAAAAAAGCTGGGTGTATACTTATACCGTGTAAGCTATGACTTAACATGTACTCAACTTATTCTAAGCATGAAAATTTCAATTTAAGAACTAACGAGAAGGAACAATGATAAAAACAAATATTGAAAAAATAGTAATTCGTCCAACATTATGTGTGTTATCTTTAATTGTTGTTGATAAAAGATATTTTTGAATAATGTATAGCTGATTCAAAAAGAAAAAACGAAAAGTTAGAACAATATATCTATAGGATAAGGAATTTAGGCTAAAATATGTCGCAAGTCTCGAATGGAGAACAGGACTTAAACTGTAACAACTCTAAGATTTATAAGAGAGAAGAGTAACGAACCCATGTGTGTGGTAACCGGTGTACAAACCTCCCCAACCTTAATTCTTACAGAGGGAAGGCTCGAAATTTGGCAATACAATAGGGTGACTGATATACTGTAAATAAATATCAATGTCCGCTGCATTACAACAAATATCACAAAACGTTTTGGAAAAAAATGATTAACACAGCTTTTTATTACTATTACGAATTTAAATAAAATATAAAGTGAAATTACGAATTTAAATCAAATATATTAATCAATTGTGTAGTCTGAAACAGTTACGTCATAAGTCTCTATTTAGTACACTTTTTATATAAAATTGTCGTTTTGACCAATGATAAAAAGTAACTAATTTGACTAAGCTATCAACTAGACTATTGTATGTTACTCGTAACGTCAAATGTTCTGGCTTGAATTTAGCCCCTGTCTTTAAAAATACTGATATTTCACAAACCGTAATGTTGTGAAGTACCCATTTACAAAATTGTTTACATAAAAAAATTACAGATTCACATTTATTTTAGTAAGGCCATGGCAAAAATTCTGCAACTGTCCACAGCTTAAGAAAATTATTAACTGAGCCATAGGATATTTCATTACAATAATTACATAAAAGTAATCACATCAAAGATGCCAGCCTCATTAAAATAATAAAAATTAAACTCGAAAATCAAGATACAACAAAGGCTACGTACATCGAGTAAATTTATCGTGTAAAGGCCCTGCAGGCGTTAGCACCCTCGACTTTATGGCACCACTTTATGGCTAATAAAATGAGTTTTAATTTAAAATTTTAACACTTCCCATTTATGGGTAACGCCACGATCGGACAGGTAATAAGAAATAATAGGTAAACTGAAGCTATTAAGAGAATTGATGGTTTTTGAATTACATTTTTGATTATAGACAAAATATTCATTGTTTGATCATGAATATAAGATTGTCTTATTTTTGAACGTAAAGAAGCTATGCGTTGAAACATTTGGACTAACTAGACTTATATTTTGCCGAGTAAGTCCAAACGTTCTTTCTATTCTGATGTGGTAACACTCAAAACAACGCTGTTGTATTTATGTTGCACATGTACCTCGTCGTGATTGTGTTCGTGTTCGTGTCACCAATCTGCTGACTTATCCCTTATGCTACAAAAATTGTTGATTCTATAAATCGAGCACGTTTTCTTACACATATCAATTCTGTATTCCCGAACATCAAAATGGTTTCTTTCACAATGAAACTAAAAATTAAACCTTACAAAAAAAAGTTCGGCAAGGTATCTGTTAGCCAAAGTCCCACCTACAAGGGACACAAAAGCTATCTATTTCGGCGACAAGAAGGGCGTCTCAAATCAAGTGCCTGTCTACAATGAACGGGAAATCAGCAACAATAGCGATGGAGTGTGCCCTTTACACTTAGTTATGTACCATCTATAGATATAAACTTGAAGATGTAGCCTTTTCTGGAAAATGTCATCTAATCTACTAAGAGTTTTTCTATTAAACCTCTATTTAAAAAGTTATTTGATAAAGTAATTCTTTTGTTACGAATAGACCATTCTAGTAAGTTCCAGAAATAATTTTAGAATGACCGTTTTAAAAATTATTCATAATCAATTTTAAAATTAGAACAATGGTGACAATTAAGAAATAAATTGTAGAGTATGGTATTTCTGAAGAGTTGATTTTTAAATCTTCGACAATAGACCTAACTAGTAATTTTCTACACTGTAGCACTGAATAAATCTACTATATATGCTGTGGTCTTCATCGTAAGAGATGAGGCATCGATCACTTAATCGGCAGGTTGTATCAAACAATTTTACTTCGTTATAAGGGTTGGCTACAACTAATATCATGAGATACTGTTCCTACATCCATCATCTAAGTGATGGGACACTTGTTGTTGTATCAGTTAATTGCAACAAGTTTGGTCAATCAATTGATTATTTTGCTTTGAATCATTATTATTATTGATTATATTAATATTATTTATAAATATTAATAAAGTTTTAAATAACAATTACTGCACGAAGGCCGCTGTGAACGTCTAATACATTCTTTTCTCAGCAGCAGTTTTATCAAAGTCTTTCAATTTAACTCCTTGATTGCTTCCACTCTCCTCCAGAAAAGGGATTATGTTTTTTTTGAAGAGAGATATTAATAAAGGCTGCAACGCATTTCTAATTCTAAAGTTACAGATGTCCATAGGTGCTTTTTCTCACTTACCATCCAGGTGATCATAGTAATTAGACTGCTGGTAATATAGATATTATAAATCCTTTTTTTAACGTATGGAAATTCCCTCGGGTCATTACACCACCGGAGTTTGCGGCTAGATGGTGTATCGGAATTAGGTCGACTAAAATCACACGGTGTATCACTCACTGTGTGCTGTGCTGTGCTTGAGATAGGAAGGATCCAGGAACGGCTGCTCTATTCTGTTCTGCTTTATTATCCTCATTCCCCCGTCGTCTCCGACCAAAACAGCCATCGACAGAGATGTGTTTCAGCCACTGCGAGAAGGTATCGTAAAATCTATATCAACCTGTCTGGCCAGCATAGTATAGTACGCCAAAACGTCCTTTTCAAAGAGCGGCCTACATCCAGCAGTGGGCTACTAAGTGCTGTGATGTATGTAAGTTTCAAGTGCCCATGGATGCCCAAAATTGTCTGTTCGTTTGCCTCCCATAAAATAAAGTAAATGATTCAATCAAGCTGCAATTGTCGAGTTCTCTCAGTTTTGTCCTAACATAGAGAGCGTTCGGGGAAAGTGCGGACGGATTTGAAATCTGATATTGTATTTCATTTTGATTGTCCTGATGAACATATTACTAACCTCTAGTCAAACCAGACAGTAAACTCACAAAATTGAAACTGTGAAATATATTTCATTGAAATAAACACCATGAATAGTGTAATTTAAGTAATATTTAGTGTATAATACTCCTCAATTTAATTATTATGTTAATGCAATGCCCGGTTCAATACAGCAGTAAATTTTCGATAATGCTACTGTTCAATTGCTCTATTTGAAATATATTTCATGTAATCATGAAACACATTCCGTTTTATGCCTGAAATATTCTTTACGTTTGCTTTCTCTCTAGAATTGTAGACTCTATGTATGGTAGTGTAAGGCCTTTTTTGACAGTACGGTAATTCGGATTAATTCAAATCACGTGCGATTAATTTCCTGAACGTTAATTAAGTAGATATGTTTTTCTTTAAATAACACTTTACATTCATTCATACTTTGACTACGAAACCGATCATCGCGAAATTTTTCGCATTAAAGTAATCAGAATTGAAGACAAGTTTTATTTATTAATTAATTTCTTGGCTGAAAAATATGAATAACTTTAACGTAAGGTATTCAGAAACTTGGAGAGTTTATTTTAGTCATTGCTCTAGATCCGTTGTTGTTTAGTCAAAGTAGTTAGAATTGTATATTAATAAAATGTACTCGCTTTTTTTTCATGTGCGCCGAGATCTTTCAAACTACACAAGGGAATTTACTCTTAAAGCAGCTTGTAGAAACAAGATAAGTGATTTAAGAGAATTTTATATGTATATTGTAGTGGAGAAAATGCGAAAATTCTAAAGACTTCTAGTCGTCAAAATTTTTAAATTTTCGCAAAGGTTGGATATACACGCGGTGTCATGAACCAAAAATAATATTTCGGTCAGTCTGGAAATGCGTAGTGTCAGAGTGTTGTGTATCCTTTTTTGTTATTAGTTAATTTATATACTGGACGAAAGAGTACGACCTTGACTAGTGGAGCATCGGATCTTGGTTATGGAAATGCGGATTCTGGCTACAGTGTTAACTTAACTTAATATAAACACCCATTTGTATACAACTCACACATCACATGGGTCCAAATAGAAGATGAATTAGCCTTACCGGTAAGTGGATTCCTCTTTTTTGTGCAACCATTTATAATATAGGAGTTATACCTTTCCCCGTTTAACGTTATCGTGGACTGAAACTGTCGCGAGAGAATCTCAAATAAGTACTTAAATATAAAAAACTTTCCATAAGATTACCTATTGTACATTATATCAAAAGAAAGTCAAAAGAAAATGGTTTAAAATTCATTATATTTTACATGTATGTATTTTCTTTCAAATATATTCATACGAGTAAATAGTTACATAGATAGAAATATAACTTTGATTCAACTAAATTTATTAAACACCTTTACCTTAAACGCTAAAATATCGTTACAGTGGAGTGGATTCTAGAGTAGATGGGACTGTGAAGATAGAGATAAATAAATCATGAAGTTAATCGATCTCCTTACTGCACAAGTAAGAAAAAATGATTCAAATTAAATCAATAAACTTTAACTAATTTAAATTTACTGTACACTGTACTTAAATATTACTGTAATTTTTTAACATACTCTTCATCTTGACAAACATTTCAATTAGAGTTAAAAATTAGAGTTAAAAAAAAATACATTCTATATACCAGTTAACACACTATGAAAGCTTTGATTCGAGAAAGGCAAAACAACAAAAAATGTGTCTTTAATAAAACTGTCTACAAAATACGAGCACCGCGAAAGGCAAACAGCGTGCAATCAAGTACTCGCCATTTTGAACGCCCTCATCGTCCGCCATCTTGGATTATCGTCTCGCGCGCATTGATCCGTGAATGTTCAAACTCATTACATGTTTGTCTTGCATATAAAAATGTCAAAAAGGTATATTTAAGAGAAATTTCAAGGAAATGTTATGTTTAAAATATTTTGTTAGATTTATATCGGAGAAGGTATTTTAAGAGAATTTCTTAACGGGAAAATTAGATTAACTGTTTGTTGAGTTCATTTTGTGGTGGTAATGTTCTTTGAAAAGATTTGGAGGAAACACTTTACATTCTTTTTGCTTTTTAAGTTAATTTATTTAAGATTATTGTGGTTTTTACCTGCCATACTTTAAAATTATTTTTATAAGTTTTTTAATATGCTTCGGAGTGAATTTTTTGGTTGAATAAATTTTGATTTCTTTGCGATATTCTGTACAATCACTGACGATTCTCGAAATTTCAAATTGCCACGGTTACCTTCACTTGGTCTTCTTCTTCTTCCTCCTAATTTTTATTATTCCCATATTCTTTGGTGTCGGCTACTATTTGAACCGGTTTTACGAGTAACTTGTTGAACAAGTTTTCAGTATATTTGAAAGCACTGACCAATGTCGATTGGCATAGATGACAACCAGAACTGTCAGCTTAACGTGCTTTCTAAGACACGAGCATGAAACACCGTCAAACTACCGTATTCCGGACTCCGTTATTAAAAATTTCTAGCTAGAAAAACTCAATAACACTTTTACCACGACCTGAAAATCGAATACGAGACACCCTGATTAGTAGTCGTGTATGTTAACAATTAGACCAACGAGACAGTTTTGTCTTATCATTCACAACATCTGTAGATAAATCTTTCATATTACCTTTGCCGTATAGCGACATATTCCTAGAAATATTAAAGTGTATAGTGCAATCATACCAGTATGAGATAATTTGTTAGATATAGATATTCATAAAACGACGCATAGCAAATTATCCTGAAATAACATAGATCTCCAACTAAAGCGAACTAATGAATTTCTCTTATAAATAAACTAAACTTATTTTAAATGCCGCCTAGAAGTTTTTCAAAATCATGGACAACAATTATATACAAACACGAATACAAAAACCCCTTTTTTGAAATCAGATAATAAAAATGTTCAGCTGCTCCAAGTTCTTCATAGCAATCAAACTTCCACTACTATTCCTTTCAACGTCTCATATAATATCTCACGAAGTGATAAAATTATTATTTTCCATTGCTACACAACAGCTTCGTGGAATATATTAAATTCTTGTTCAGCAAGCATTCGCAAGCAATATTCATATTTTTCTGTCATATATATTATATATATATTTGTATTATGATTTCATTCATAACGAAATCCAGCAAAAACCAGGGCAGCTGCTTCTTATTTCTATCTCTAAAGAACGTTAAAATAAACTTAACGCACGCAAAATTCTCAATTCAGCAGCGAAAGGAAAATTAACGTTTCTATACGCTGTGCTTTATGCCAATATTCATTATGTTTAATGACAAATAAAAGGTAACTTGTGTCCTACGTGTATAGTAATAAAGACTGAAATCCCTGAACTCATAGTACACGTTACAAGTTTACGTAACTTCTTTTTATTTAGAGATTAAGATATACGTATACTGAGCAAATACATCGTTTTTTTTTTGTAATATACCTAGGTGGATAACGAGCAACACGGCAAGTTACTACCATCGCCTGCCTCTGGGGACACAAGTGTATTTCCGACCTTTAATTACAAAAACATATGTGCAGAAGTCGCATTATACAAGTTTTTTTATGGCCTACCTAAGTGACTCTACTGTGCCTATAAGAAAGCATGAATGGAATGCAGACAATGCAGTATGATGACCCACACTATGGCGGCCTAGTGAGATGCTTTTTACACCCTACGATCATAATGGCAGGGAAAAATTAGTAACTATCAACTCAATTACTGTAAAATACACTATTTTAGTAATAAAAAGCTGTTAATAGGACTTCATATTTTTTTTAAAGACAATGCCCGGACTAGGAATGAATTCTGTGTCACGGGGTACTTTAGAAACGTACAAGAAACGGACATAAAAATACCCATAGTCAGAATAAGAATTTATGGATCACACAAAGTGTTGGCCCACGTGGGGTTGAAACCCACAACACTTAGCGCAGTAGAGAGCGGTGTGGCGACCGCTTAGGCCAACCGTGCAATCGCTCCATACCCTGATGATGAGAACTTTCATATTTTTATTAATTTCTTTCTCAATCTTAAGGGCGGGACTAAACATAAAATATACCTTAACAAAAAAAATTTTTGAATCGGATTATAAATAATAAAGATTAGAGATAAAAAATAAGTGAAAAAATAACACAATCGGATTGAGAATCCCTTCCTTTCAAAGATTTATATTAAAATTCCACTGTTAACAATGCCTCATTAGTATATTACAATTAATATCAACAAACTTAACTAACTTAGAAATTAAATTATAAAATCTAATCCCGACGTAAGACGGAGGGTCAACCGTTTTGGTTAATTCATGTTTTGTTGTTCAAGTTGTTCCGTTGATCGAGGTTCGCAACTATAAATAGATCTGTCCCATAGGAGAGCTATCTGAGGGTTCTGAATAAATTATCTTACGGTTAATCGATGTGGGGTAAGTTTATAATTGTTTCAAGATGTTTGCTAAGGGTGTTAATGGCGGTTTTTGGGGCTATTGACTGGTAAGTAAAGACGCACTTAAGATGTAAGAAGGATTCAAATTCATAACACTGAATGGTTGGAAATCATTAATGGAACCAAAACATTTTATTCAACGTTATTAAAAAGCTATTTGCCAAAGAATTCGAAAAAATTTGTAAAAGAAAAATATGCTGGTTGCGAGGAAAGATAGTCATGTCATAAAAACAAAATGGATTCTCTATTGATGAGTAATAGAGTCGTGGTAAAAACCCTTATACGTTAAGAATTAAACATACGTTTATATACAAAATTCGTAAATAAGTATGAAATAAAATTAATAGTTATATTAACTGACTGACTAGTAGAAATAACTATAATAAATTACAAGTATTTAGCGCAATGCGAATTGACTTTATTCATGGGTCACGATACGACAATGCCCTTTAAAAGTGGAAGCTATTGATACAATGAAATTTGCTTATTTTATTTGACTAAAGTTCGACTTTATTGCAAAAAAATGGTGTAGATTGTATAAATATTATTTTTATAAAGAGAACAATAGAACGCGGTTCAATTGGACCATCAAATGGTTACATATAAAGATAATCATGAAATAAAAACAAAATGGTTCATTAACTTATATGAAAAAAGTAGATAGTGTTTTTGCGGGCAAATATAGGATGTGTTAGGGAATTGCTCTGTACACCTACTTTGTTTAGCAATTGATGAAGAGACACTGGTTTGAATCGCAAATCACTTCCACTGCTGAGTACACAGAAACAAACAGTCCAACCACAGATAAATGGTTTTCGGTTTCGGTCGGTATCATGTCAAACGTCAAACGTAGGCTACATTGACGCGTGATGGCCCTGCATGCGAATCATTGGTTGCACAAAGCGAGTTAAAGGACGGGGCCTATTCTTTAACGTAATACAAATACATATCTATTATAATACTTTTATAACAAGCAAATGTCCTTTAAATGCAATAAACAGACAGACAGAAATTTTGAGACCGGAGGCCCATTGATGCAGGGGTGACAGTTATCGTGGTAACTATGTAAGCCTTACACTACCACGATGACTATCATGCCTTTTACGTCCCCAAGCGGGGTGTGAAAAAACATCTCACAAGGCCGCCATAGTGTGGGTCACCATACTGCATTGTCTGCATTTGTAATGAGTATGGTGACCACAACTCTTGGATTCTATTCATGCTTTCCATCAGGCAGAGAAGAGTCACTTTGGCAGGCTCTTAGTATAGAAAAAATAAAAATAAATAAACTATTAAATATTTATACAATCTAGATTCTGCTGCTTTTGAAATTATTGCTAGGCTTTTTATCACACTTAATATTTGCTCATTTTTATACGGGGCTTTAAAAAAATCATTCATATGGAAAAATAGTGATGACAGTTATGAGAATATGAGAATGAGTGACGAATATTGTTTACTTATCCTGACTATTTCCTATTACTTCGATTACTCTGTTAAAAGCAACTTGAAAATTGCTCAACACTAGGTTTTTATAAGAGTATATTATCTGGTTAAATCCATATACATCGAAGCATGGCTCTCCTAAACCTAGTCGAGGTAAGTCTTTTTAGAGATTAGTTCCAAATACTTAAATACAATATTACTATTTTTAATGACTTTTATTATTCAACCTGTCCTGTACAATGAAGGCTGTATTAATTAAACAGTTTACTTACTTGTTTGTGATAGCATTGCGAATGAAATCAGCGCATGACATGAATCTGTAACAATCAAAAATACATATTAACATAAAAGAAACACATTATTTGTATAAAGCCTTACACTGTCACGATGACTGTCATGCCTTTTACGTCCCCAAGCGTGGTGTGAAAAAGCATCTCACTAGGCCGCCATAGTGTGGGTCGCCATACTGCATTGTCTGCATTTGCAATGAGTATGGTGACCACTTTGGTTGGCTCTTAAACTAAAAAAAAAAAATTATGATAACTTGAAATTCCATATTTTAATAGTTGAACATTTTTAATAACTTTTATATAAATATAAATGAATAATTAACAATAAGATCTATATACTTATACTTCTCGACACTAGTTTATTAGTAAAATAAACATTGTGGAATAGTACAATTGGTTTACATAAGTATATGTAACAAGTTCATAGGGTTTTTATCAAAACCTTAGCGTCTTATTAGTGCTGTTGGACGAACAGGGTTCTGATAAACAAAACATCCTGATTAGCAACAATAGACTTATCACCTACTACTATCTACCTTTTCGGAGAAACAGACGTGATTTTATGTATGTATATATGTTTGTAGCAAGTTCCACCAAGTGTCATCAATAAACAGTATAAAAAATATAGTAACTGCCTCGGTGGCGCAGCGGTAGTGAATACGACTGCTGTGCTTGTGACTTGTGTGGTTCGATTCCCGGGTTGAACCAAATGTTTATATGATCTGCAAATATTTGTTTCGAAGTTTGGATGTTTTAAAAAAAAAGTATATAAGTATTCTATCAGTCAGTCTAGTTATCACAGCACAAGCTCTGCTTAGTTTAAAACTAGATGACGTTGTGTGTCAAATGTCCGAAATATTTATTATTTATTTATGATCAATTATTATCAGGGTACCCAAAACAAATTGAAGCATTCAGTAAATATTTTGACCATAGGTACAGTACATTGTATGGTCGATATACTAAATATTCAAGAACACCTTAGAAACTAAGGCACTTAAATGTTAAGTACATGTGTACTATCAAATTTCATAAAATGTCTGACTGTTAACTCCAGCACGCAAGGTTTTTGGAGTGTACTGTTGAGACTGTCGTGTAAGCTTTTTGTCAGCTTACTGTGTACACCCAGATCAGCAACTCGGCAAACATATTGGCATCGATACAATAATAAAACAGCACATGACGGTACAACGGAGTATGTAAAGGTATGGTCAGATAGCTCACGTTGGATGCGCGTTTTGCAAACAAGCATTTATAAACACCAACGATTACATAAATTTTAATACACTCAGAACTTTAGACTACTTTTTAGTCACAAAATTAGTCGAAACAATTTTAGACTACAAGCTTGAAATAGTATATTGAATGAATATTACAATTAAAACTGCTTTTCTTTCTAGTAGCAGTTCCGTAAAAAAATGTTAGATTAGGTAAATAGTTTGTACTTTTTTTTTCTAAATGTTTACAAATACAATAAACACGCAAGTCAAAATCTACGTGTAAATGATTAAGTGAAATTTATTGAATATCTTCAGATAAAAGAAAGGCTTATAATTTCAAACTGTTATATGAAGACCAACGGAACAAATTATGTAGGATGACAGCATTACAAAGAGAAGAAAAACTTGAAAAAATCCTTTATCAATATGTCGAGACCTAATAGCCTTAACAAGTCAGTGTGATATAATAGGCCGAAAAATAACGCGCGCTTAACGTGTATCGTGTGAACTTACTCTTACACATAATGTTTTTAAATCTGAATCTATCATCTATTCCATGCAATTTCACCCGTCGAACGATTTCCTGTTTGAGATTTATCTCCGAGAAAAAGTGCTATGCGTCACTGCTATTTATAAGCTACATAAATATAGGTCAAATTTAATTCATATTAAGTTTATAAACCCGGTATTAAGAAGAAAGTTAAATTACTCTACACAATTTCTTTAGAATGCTTTTTAAGTTATATAGGATACGTTCTTTCAAAATTAATCTTTTGATAGACACGGATTCATAAAATACATACCCACATATTAGATTATTACTGTATTTTAAAATAACGAAAACCAAAAAACTTTGACCTTTCTATGTAAGTGGATTTAGTGAGAAACGTCACAATACGGAACAATGAAAGTTAATTGTAAACGATTACCACAAAGTAGAATATATAATATTAAATTATTAAAAAATATTCAATGAATAGTAATTAAAAAATGTTATCCGATATTATTTTTTTTATTAAATATTCCTAAATATAATATACTCATCTACTCCTTAAGCACGCATCGCTATATTTCGAATATCCTTCCCTTTCCATAAACATCATATCGCGTAATTCTTCCACCAATTATTCATCACCAACATAACCAACCCACTCGCATACGCTCGCTAAATAATTAATAACTCGTGGGGAACAGTCACCAGATTCACGCAGAACTTCATACATAAAACGAATCACGTCTCGAGTGGGAAAAACAATCCATCAGGGTTGTTGGGACCCTCAAACGGTACTTCATACACCGCAGAACACACACATATAACGTCAAAAAAAACTTACACACACAAATAATTCTTCCGTTCGCACACTATATCACACACTTAAAAATATACTCACACAGACAAATTTGACACATACATTGCTTACTCTACTGTACAAATGCATCACAATACATCTCCGGAATGTTTGTGTGAGTAATAAAGGCGGTTACAAATGATAGATTAACTGAATTTTCTACAAAAATATACAATTAATTTAGATGTTGCATCTCGATCTATTATCGGATGCTGTTTCCTGTTATTTGTGTTCAAAATGTGAGATGTATTTCTATAATATATAAGGAATTGATTTTAGCACAACAATTACCATGACAGC
The DNA here is from genome assembly GCA_949316085.1 of Hypercompe scribonia. Lineage (NCBI taxonomy): Eukaryota > Metazoa > Arthropoda > Insecta > Lepidoptera > Erebidae > Hypercompe > Hypercompe scribonia. The sequence goes on along the minus strand of OX438972.1, from coordinate 1,803,746 downwards.
CAAAATATTATAGTAGTAATTTTACTCATTTCACATTCCAATCTCAATCTAGATAGATAGAGCCTTTGTTACGGTAACCTGACTTCGTAAAAATATAATAAAGTATTTCTAAATACAAATATGTACATATTGTTAAAATATTAGTTTCTATATTGTGCCTAATATACTAAGTAACACACTAGTAATAGTTATATAGTCTGTGGTGTAAATTCGCACCTTTTTCAATGTTTGTCTATTCCTTTTTATACTCTGTGGGCATCATTAAAAGACTGTTGTTGTACTATAAAACTTTTCATTAATTTCAAATAAATTCTACATAATCCAATAACTCTAACAGGTTATGGGCCCAGTATAGCCCTGATAATCGAAGTGAAAGTCAGTGAACATAAAATTACAGTGAAAATTGTGAAAATATCGCACGCCGGTAAAACATAACCTCAAAGTGACTGTTGGTTTTACGGATCGAAAACACTGAACATTACAAATATTGTGTCAAAAATGTCGTCAAGCAATCCTCTCGTAATGATCGAAAAGCTTACTGGTCGGGAAAACTATTCCACATGGAGATTTGCAGTCAAAACATATCTCCAACACGAAGACTTGTGGGACTGTGTTGAACCCGCGCCCGGTGACTCTGTCGACTCAAAACGCGACATAAAAGCAAAATCTAAGATCATCTTACTGGTGGACTCTGTAAACTACGTTCACTTTCAAGATGCAAAGTCTGCAAAAGAAGTGTGGGACTGCTTGGCAAGTGCATTCGACGACTCGGGGCTAACACGCCGTGTGGGATTACTTAGAGATCTGTGTACAACAAATCTTACTGGATGTCTAAATGTCGAAGAATACGTGAGCAAAATTATGACCACGGCTCACAAGCTCCGGAACATCGGCTTTAAAGTAGATGACGAGTGGCTCGGGACACTGCTACTATCCGGTCTACCCGAAACATACAAGCCGATGATTATGGGTATAGAAAGCTCTGGTATGAAAATAACTGCTGACTCAGTTAAGTCAAAAATTCTACAAGATGTCAAAATATGTGAAAATGACTCATCTGCATTTGCCGCCAACCATAACTACAAGAATAAGGGTAACAAGAAACAACCTAGAAGAGGCCCGCGCTGCTACAACTGTAATAGATATGGCCATTTTTCTGCGGAGTGTAAGTCGAAATCTTCTAAAAAGAATCAAGAGAGTTCAAGTTATGCCGCTGCTTTCATAGCTTCAACACATAGCCTGGAACAAGATCCTTGGTATATAGACTCTGGCGCTTCTGTACATATGACCAAACATAGAAATCTATTACAACAGGAAAAGGAGCCACTTATCAAGACTATAAAGGTAGCAAATGACAAGTTATTATCAGTTCACAGTACTGGTCAGTTGACATTAGATGTGTGTAATGATAAAAATCAGTACAACAAAATTCTGTTCCAAAATGTTTTGTATGTACCTGAACTGGCAACAAATCTACTATCAGTCAGTCAGATTATAAAGAATGGAGGTCAGGTAAAATTCAACAGTAAAGGCTGTTTAATATTTAATAAAAACAATGTTGTTGTTGCAAGGGCAAGCTTAATCAATAATATGTACAGGCTAGATATGAAAAGTGAACATGCATACATATCTGAAGTTGACAAGCAAGACATGTACCTCTGGCATCAACGCATGAGCCATCTGAATTTTGAAAGTCTGGAAAAATTAATAGATAACACTGAAGGTGTACAGTTGTCTAAGAAAAATAAGAATATTACATGTGTCACCTGCCTGCAAGGAAAACAAACTCGCTTACCTCTAAAACAAAGTGAAACCAGCACTACTAAAGTACTTCAGTTGGTACACTCCGACATCTGCGGTCCGATGGAGACTAGCTCGCTGAGTGGTGCAAGATACTTTATGACCCTAATTGATGACTACTCAAAGAAAGTTTTTGTTTATTTTCTACACAAGAAATCTGATGCATTTGAGAAATTTAAAGAATTCAAGAGCCAAGTGGAGAAACAACTAGAATGTAGTATAAAGTGTCTTCGCTCTGACAACGGTCTTGAATATATGAATGCAAATTTCTGTGAGTTCTTAAAAGCTGCCGGAATTGTTCATCAAACCACCACTCCATATACTCCAGAGCAAAATGGAGTTGCAGAACGCATGAACAGGACATTGGTTGAAAAAGCTAAGTGCTTGTTAATTGACGCCAAATTATCTAAAGGATACTGGGCTGAATCTATACACACTGCTGCTTATCTCATCAATAGATCTCCAATTAAGTCACTGAACTTCAAGACACCAGAAGAAATGTGGTCCGGAAGCAAACCAAATATCAGTCACTTAAGAATATTTGGGTGTGAAGCAATGATTCATCTTCCAAAAGAAAAAAGAAGAAAGTGGGACCCAAAAGCACAAAAAGCAATATTTATTGGCTATTGTGATAATACTAAAGGATTCAGATTTATTATTCCTGGCACCAAAACAGTAATCAAAAGTAGAGATGCAGTTTTTCTTGAAACAACTGTAGAGAGAAATTATGTTTCAGAGGTTTTGATACAGGACAGCACAATGTGTCACTCATCATCCGAATCAACTGATGATGACACATTTGAGAGCTCTAATGACACATTACAATCTGCCACTGCTGACTCTGATCAAGATCAAGGTACTGACAGTGACTACTCACCAAACCAAAAGGTTGAAATACCGTCTCACTCCAATATAACACTGAGACCAAGAAATAAAGAATTATTTTCAAAACAAAAAGATGATGAAGGAAAAGGTTACCTGTGCTGTAGTGAAGATATTCCTGTACCGCTGAACTATAGTGAGGCGATCTCATCACCTGATTCCGAAAAATGGAAATGTTCAATAGAAAAGGAACTAGAATCACATAAGCAAAATGGAACTTGGGTATTGGTAGAAAAGCCTAAAGATGCGAAGCCAATTGGATGCAAATGGGTTTTTCGAGTCAAAGATGAACCAACAGGCCCTCGTTATAAAGCTCGTCTGTGTGCAAAAGGGTATGCACAAAAAGAGGGCATTGATTATGATGATACTTTTTCGCCAACAGTCAGGTATGACTCCATTAGAGTTTTATTGTCCATTGCAGCTCAAGAAAAGTTAGAAATAAGTCAATTTGATGTTACTACTGCTTTTCTGTATGGGGAGCTAAAGGAAAACATCCTGACGACAGCACCTGAGGGACTAGACTGCAATCCTAATATGGTATGTAAGCTTGTAAAATCATTATATGGGTTAAAACAGGCACCCAGGTGCTGGAACACTAAATTCAGCTCAGTTCTCAATAAGTTTGGTTTTGAGAAAAGCAGTGCAGATCAGTGTGTTTATATAGGAACAATAAATGGCTTCAAATGTTACCTGTGCCTGTATGTTGATGATGGACTTCTGTTCTGTAAAAGTAAATCTGCAATAATGGAAGCAATTAGTGAGTTGCAAAAGAACTTTGAAATAAAAGTATACTCTGTGCCAACTAACTTTGTTGGGATGCAAATTGAAAAGCACAATAATTTTATTTTTATTCATCAGTCCAAATACATTGATCAGTTGCTAAAGAAATTCAACATGCAGGATGCTAACCCTAACTGTGTACCTGCTGATCCAAATGTGAAGTTGCAGAAGCCTGAGAATGTACTGAAGAAAGATTATCCTTACCGAGAAGCTGTAGGATCACTTGTACATGCAGCAACGGTGAGCAGACCTGATATAATGCTTGCTGTAAACCAGGTGAGTCGATACTTACATTCCCATGATGAACCCCACTGGAACGCTGTAAAGAAAATACTAAAATACCTGAAAGAGACAAAAAGTTATGGATTATGCTATACATCTAACTGTGACAGCACGGATTTAACTGGATACAGCGATTCAGATTTTGCTAATGACTTGGAAAACAGACGCTCAACGACTGGCTATGTTTTTTTAAAAAGTGGAGCAGCTGTCACTTGGTCATCACAACGCCAGCCTACTGTGGCCTTATCCACGACAGAAGCCGAATTCATGGCTGCTTGTGCTGCAACTAAAGAGGCTATGTGGCTTAGACAGTTACTCAGTGATTTAGGTGTATTCAGACAAAAATCCGTGTGCATAAACATTGACAATCAGAGTGCAATAAACGTGATTAAAAACAGTGAATTTCATAAGCGATGTAAACACATAGATATTAAGTATAACTTTATAAAAGAAAAATATTATAATAATATAATCAGTCTGAACTATGTACACACTAATAATCAGTATGCTGATATGTTTACTAAAGCCTTGTCTAAAGACAAATTTATATTCATGAGAAATAGTATTGGAATGTCAAAACTAAATTAATTTGTATGTGTGTTGTAGAGTATTAGATAGATTACATTATTTAGAAGTCTAGTAAACTTCTGTTGAACTTTTGTTACTGTATAAAACCGATGAAAGGCTTGAATTTGGTAGGAGTGTTAAAATATTAGTTTCTATATTGTGCCTAATATACTAAGTAACACACTAGTAATAGTTATATAGTCTGTGGTGTAAATTCGCACCTTTTTCAATGTTTGTCTATTCCTTTTTATACTCTGTGGGCATCATTAAAAGACTGTTGTTGTACTATAAAACTTTTCATTAATTTCAAATAAATTCTACATAATCCAATAACTCTAACACATATCAAAACTAACTTACAACCAAATACAAATGAAATGATTATATACATCAAAAAATATGAAAATCTTGTGGAAATCGAAACCATAACCTCTAGTTTAGCAATCGGGATAACCAACCACTAAACCAACAGATCCATCATTGTTTTTCTATAGAGTGAAATATATTTAAAAATGCATATTAACCACTCTACTGACGTAACATACCAGACAGCACCCACAAAAAAAAACGCACATAATTTGACGCATATAATTCGCAAGTCTGTTGCCGCCCTAAAGCGCCCCTTCCGAGTTTCTCTTGACCCACATTTAGCTGGTGGAAAAAAACTTGCAGATTATCGAATGTGGTGAAAGTTGGACACAGATGGTACATGGCGACTGGATTGCAGTTAGTTCCAGTTTCTATCTGCTATGAATTGTTTTAACAAATCTTCACAATTCCAATTTTCCAATCATCTTTATAAAAACTCTCTTGTCTTGGTAACATTAAACATCGGTATTTATTAGACAATTTCGAAAAATAATATTAATAGTATAACTTACACTGTCACGATGACTGTCATGCCTTTTACATCCCTAGCGGGGTGTGAAAAAGCATCTCACAAGGCCGCCATAGTGTGGGTCCCCATACTACTTTGTCTGCATTTACAATGAGTATAGTGACCACAACTCTTGGATTGTATTCATGCTTTCCATCAGGCAGAGTAGAGTCACTTTGGCAGGGTCTTAATATAGTAATTAAAAAAAATCTTCTCGTTATGTCCTATTCAAATTTGAAGAAAAAAATACTGCAATTATTTTTTATAATATTGAAGTGTCTACATGCATTCGACACTTTAGAAATGTTCATTGTTCCTTACTGTAATTAATTTCGACAATAATTAGTGACTCTGAAAAATTATTAAAGTAGATATAACCCAAAAATAAACACGAAAATTATTCATATTGGTTGTAATGGACTTCAAGGGTAGAACTACGGATTCACAGAAGATTAACCTAAAACGACAGCATCTGTGCTGTCATCTTTTTTTGGTGACTGCGAGACCAGAGGAATATTGACGCAAGGGTGACAATTATCGAGGTAAGTGTGTGAGCCTTACACTACCTCAATGACTGTCACGCCTTTTACATTCCCAAGAGCGGTGTAAAAAAGCATCTGACTGGTTTACCGTAGTATGGGTTACTACACTGCAATATCTGCATTCACAATTCTTGGATTCTATTCATACTTTCCATCAGGTAGATGAGACTCACTTTGGCAAGCTTTTAAAATAAGAAATAAACAAATAATACAAAACTAGTAATAAAACACGCTTCCCTATACTTTACTAGCATGCCATTGAGTACCAGGATTTAAAAGGTAGTAAAGCCACGCTGATTTCATGAACGCATGAACGGGCCGGCTCGACCGGGGCAGTACTACCCTCCCACAGAAGATTAATCTAAAGCGACAGCATCTGTGCTGTTGTGTTACATTGGTGAGTACACAAGGAAAATAAACAAGAGGGCCCATTGCTGCAGGAGTGACAGTTGTCGTGGTAAGTGTGTGCAATACAAGGCTGTGATGACTGTCATATGTTTTACGTCCCCAAGTAAGGCGTAAAAAAGCATCTTAATGGGCCACCATAGCGTGTGTCACCATACTGCATTGTCAGCATTCGCAAAGAGTATGATGACTATAACTTTTGGATTCTATTCATGTTTTCCATCAGGCAGAGTAGTCACTTTAGCAGCCACTTAAAAAAAAAGAGCGTTTAAAATTCCACGAAATAAGTGTCCCTCCTTTGAAAGGAAATAGAAAAATCTTAAAATTATATCATTATATTATACTTTATAGACCAGGTACTTACTATACTATGAGTACTCTTAAAAGAACCTGATACTGAAGGGTGCCCTTGTACCCTTTATCTTACTATCAAAATGGTTTGATGGTCTTTTCATGGAATTATGGGTAAGAACGCTCTCGACGATAAAATAAAATTGTAATCGATCGTCCTTTGAGAATTTATGATGGACTAATTATTAAATATAATCATCAAATCATTTTCATCAGTTTTTGCAAAGAACGAATGATAATTGTGGTATTTTAATACGATCTTCGGCACTTTAAAGAAAAGAACGTTCTAAACATACGACATTATCTCAAAGGCCGTCAGCACACTTGCGACTTTTGAAAAGCATGTCAATTGACGGCGGTAGTTTTTTTTTGTGAAAAAAGACAACAGCCCCACTAGGCGTAAATCCTGTGTCGCGGAGAACTACAAACATACTAGAAACAAACACAAAGAACACTCAGACTCAGGACAACAATTTGTGGATCACATAAAGTGTTGTCCCATGTGCGGTTTGAACCCACAACACTCAATGAAGTAGAGAGCGGTGTGGCGAACGCTTAAACCACTAGGGCAATCGTGCAGTCATTACTATTACTAGTAATAGTAGTTACTTAGGAATACTGTCATATGGCCCCACTAGTGGTTGGATGGCAAAGAATATAAGGCAATATTTACACATTTAATACAATAGTATATAAAATCCAGTGCTGTACATAGGCCTCTTCTTAGCAAGGAGGTTTTGGCCTACTATACTATGCTGATCAAGTAAAGTTTTTTTCAGGTTTTCGTCTTTTTGTAATGCTCTTGCCCTGTATAATTTATTCCCTTAGTTCTAACGACACTCACAAAATTAAAATGAGTGGTGACACTAAGTATTCTTAATCTATCACGACATACACTATTCGCTTCACGTATATAATAAAAACAGATCCTTCAAATATGTTTAAAAGAGCCACAATTTTAACTTAACCCTATAAATTACACAAAGCCTTTCATCTCAACAAGATATAAGTAGTCAGTCTTAAGCTCGCTCACGCGTCATATGACGTCAGGAAGTCCAAAAGTGACCCTTACAAATAAGATATTGGCTACAGATACAGCGATATACATATAACCATTTTATACTCTTGTATGTATAATGTTGTTAGCATCAAACAGAAAATTCATTGAAGCAGAGATATTTGGGATCAGTAGGCGACTTCAAAAGAGAAAAATATGGTAATATTTACTGTTTTGTAAATAAGTGGCAATACTTAGAAATGTTGCTTCCATTTTATTTTGTATTTAATAGAGGGTAGACAAAAAGTTTCTTAGAAAAAAATATTTATGGTATGCTGTCGTTTAAGAGTACAGCTTAAACCGTCCTGGGTTTAGGTTTGTTGTGTTTTTTTACTCAAGATGGAAAACATGTGTAGCTTGAAGTGTTTTTTCTTCAGGTATATTTCGCACATAGCCGTCAGATATCATGTTAAGCTAAGAATGTACTGTAAGAACTAGACCACTGATAGAAACGTCTTTGGTAAAAAACAAAAGAAATATAACTTTTGTCACGAAAAAAATCTGGCCCCTGAGAATTATCTTGGCGCTGCATAAACCATTGAAGTTATACAAAGATGATGTACTGTAGGTCTGTTTGTATATTAAAAAAAAAAATTAAAGTGATCAGTGTAAATTACTGAACCGATCATCATAAAATTTTATACACACGTAATTGGAGGTATTAGAAGCAACATGGGATAGTCTTTATTAAAAAAAATAAAAATAAAATGATCTGTTACGAAACTTAATGTGGCACACCAATCCCACGTGAATGAAACCGCGGGCAAAAGCTAGTGTATTAGATTTTGTGTAAACAAACATTTGGTTTAGTAGTTTTTGCGTGAAAGAGTAACAAACATCTATTAAGACTCCTCACAGGCATTCGTATTTATAATATTAATAAAGTCAGTAATCAACCGCTTTGGTGGCGCTGTGGTAGGGTATGCGACTGCTGTGCTTGAGGTCTCGAGTTCGATTTAGGGGTCAGACCAAATGTTTGTATAGTCTGCAAATATTTGTTTTCGGAGTTAAGGTGTTTTCTATGTAAAATATTTACAAAAAAAAAGATACATAAGTATTCTATTAGACAATCTAGTTACCATAATACGAGCTCTACTTAGTTTGAAGCTAGATGGCGTTGTGTGTCAGATGTATCATCACAATAACAACGTACTAAATATGAACATCTTCACTTTTCATTAATATTAGCTATTACTCGGCTTAAATAGGACTCTGTTTCTTAAAGAATAAGATATCAAATCCAATAAACACTCAAAATAAGCTAAACCAACTTGAATCTTACACGAACTCCAATCACTAATTGGCTGTTTATCTAACACGAAAACAATATCATTGCACCGTCTTTTTCCATAAAGCCCCAACAGCCGATATGATTTATATTAAGTACACGTGCACTCGTTAGTGGCATCCATGGCCGGTTATAACTGGATGTCTTGTAATATTCAATTTAAATGCATACCGTAAGACACCTCCTGCATTTATGCATGTTACCATGTATGTTGCAGGTAGATCGATTGGAGTTGCATGTGTGGTTTCAATGTGTGCTAAGTTTGAATTTTGTTTGCTTAAGAGTGAAGTGGTTTTGCAGTTTTAGTAAAAACAAAGTGTTCTACGTCCTGTTGTTATTAAACATGATGTGAGGTTATTTGTATAGGTGCCAAAGTGAGTATTGAAACGTTTATCAACGTTCACAAAACCATCTACGTACCTACATATATTTCATTACTTGTCAGTAGAGCTCTTAGAACTTTTGTATAGTTACTGTGATATTATCTAAATAAATTATTACTTTCAATTTTCGACTGTTAGAGAACATTTCCTTGGATTTGAAATGGAGAATCTACCATACTGTGCGCTACCATTGGGTGCGGGCAGTACAGAACCAATTGTTGTGGAGAGCCTTCGGGGAGACCTATTTCCAATAGTGGACGTCTTTCGACTGAGATGATGATAACGATGATATTGCACAGTAGCATATAATTAGGTGATTTTTCTGCTCTTTTGAGCCATATTCCTCCCCTAATACTCTCAAAAAAAATATCAAAGCTTGACCCCGACTCAAAAGGTAGCCTCACTCAGTGACGCAGACCCCTCGTTGCGTTCAAAGCCAGTGGAACCGCCGGCCAAAATACGTGAATTAATCCTGTCTTTTATAGATATCTACGGCTTAAGTTGAAATTTCATCCCGTAAAACTCGTAGGGTTGATGTTCCGTGGGGAAATTAGCTATGTCATAGTCGTAGATGTGCGATAGCTCACCTACCCACCATGGGGAATACATTAAAGGGTCGTAGAGCTCACAGACATCAAACGAATGACAGTTTCTTTATAGTTTATTACGGTGGTTAGAAAACCTCCGTAATACGTACTTGAAAGTAAAAGAAATAAGAAAATGATTAGTCTGAAAGGGAAAGCTTAATAGGCAATAGTCTTGCCAAGCCTGTTGTTGTTACCAGGCATATATATTTATCAAAAATACGTATTCAAATACTAGTAGTATATTTAAAGAGATTTTTCTAAGGTTTTTGTGGTAGTAATAATGAGTCGACCTAAAGGACAAACACATAACACATACAAACTAAACGGTTCAGCTCTTCCTCCCTGTGCAAATCAGTTAAAGCCTGGAATTAATTACCAGCGCATGTGTTTCCCCCCACTACGATCCCGAGTCCTTTAAACGGGGCGTGAAAAAGCATCTCACTAGGCCGCCATAGCGTAGGTAGCCATACTGCACTGTCTTCATTCGCAGTGAGTACGACGACCACCGCTCTTGGATTTTTTCATGCTTTCCATCAGGCAGAATAGACTCACTTTAGCAGGTTTCTATAAAAAAAATACTTTTTACACAATAATAATTTGTTAATAGAAGTATATCTGTACTTTCCATAACTACTATATATCAAACCTATAGCATCGCAGTCAAAAAAAGAATATAATACGCCTATTGTGAATCCCAGTCAACAGCAGTGAAGGATTAAGACAGTGCGGGACTGTAGCAAATTCCATTAAGGGATGCTTGAGCTCAGACATGTTCGTTATTGCGGCGGTAAGACCCGTTATGCAAGATTGGATTGAGCTGCATCACGGAACCCTCTCATACCGGCAGACGTAGGTCGACTTAGGTGCCAGAGGCCGCAGATAGAATTTATTTTTAACACTTATGATGTTGATATAATCGCTCGCTACTGTAGTCGAAGATCATGAGGAAGCCAGATCAGAATTGAGAAAGTCTAACCAGTTTTATCTGCTAAAGCAATTACGATGCGTACAGTTTTTTTCAAAATCTCTTCCCATGAAAGAGATTTTGAACTCTCAGAATATTCTAATGCTATAGTAGTCTTATGCCAATCATGCTCTCATCAGTTTACTTAAATCAGCTAGTACGTTATCAATGATATCACTTAAATTTCATATTATTGCCAAGGTGTTTAATTTACACCATAATCTAATGCTATTATATTATATAAAGCATCATTAACAGCCTTTAACAGTCCACTGCTGGACATAGGCCTTTCCATAGCAAGGAGGTTTTGCCCTACCATACCAGGCTGGCCAGATGGGTTGGAATAGGGTTTGTTTCAAGTTTTCCTTCTCTTTGAAATGATGTTGTCTTGCATACTTTGTTCTCTTAGTCGCTTTTTACGACACCCACGGGCTGAATAGGGGTGGTAACACTATGTAATATAAAGTATATTTATTAGTAAAAAACCGCTATCAGATCTTTAGCTTTTACATAATGAACTATCCAAGGATAAATTCATAATGAATGTCCCCAGTGTTAAGATCTTAATTAGCCGACTGCAGCGCAGCACGAGTCCCTTCCTTGCAAGACATTTTGACCTACGTTCCATTATATTGATATTGTTCTCGTTTTCAACTTACTCATCTTAGAAACAGTAAGCTTGATTACGACACTCTGCCTCTTGATTCACAGATTATTAGAAATGTCTTCCATAAATTTTTTGATTGTAAAACCATTCAAATGCAGTAACATCAGCTCGGGTTGAACGCCCACTGTCTTTTTTCACCATATTCAAAACAGAAATTTTCGATGTACCTTTTTTAACTACATAGCATGTAACACTTGTATGGGATATGATATATAAATTTTCAATGAGATCATAGTATAATTAATGCTTCTGTACAGCAGTCTGCGGTATACTTTGAAACCAAATTTTGCACACAAAAAATGCGTTCTGCATACTTGTTTCTTTGCTTCATATGTGTTTGTAAGCCACTGTATTTAACCCTCATATTTCTGGCGATATCATAGCTTAACCCGCGACAAAAAGTGTATTATTAATTGTACAATATTTTAGTACAACAAATTCAATGAAAATATTTTTCTTTCAGACTTCGGTTTAAAGTAACCAAGACCATTTTTATTTTTGAAAGTATAGCAACATATCATATAGTAGACAGGCCATTGCCGTACAATCAGTTACTAAATCACTTTTTCAGTTTTATCCGATATCTTGCATCCATTACAACTTGCTGCCTTTTATTAAGCCCCAACAACGGCTATAAAAAGTACTAAGATTGTCTTTAGTGATGTGCACATGTTCCCGTTACTACGGGACTCTTTTTTATTTATGTTGTGATTAACTAGCACTGGTGTGTCATGTCTTTCATGTATAACTTACAGAGTTTTGTAATAAAGATATATAAATTCACGTTTCTATATTTTAAAAAAATAAAATAAAGTGTAATGTTAGCAATACAGTATCAAACTTTCAGAATTCCACTAATTACGTCACACACACATATTTTGCTACTAATTAACAAACCATACGCTAAATAGAAATGTTTATTATATATTCCAGTATTAAAAAGAAAAATCAAATTTCTAATATTTATTCTCTCTCTCAATCTCTCACTTCCACATTCGCACTCCAAACACCTTTGTATCTTGTTATCTCTATGTCAAATAATAAACATGTGCTGTTCTATTTATTCACAATTATTCGTCTTAAGTGTTGATTATGTTATTGTCTTAAACGTTGTTGTACATGTCTGTTTTTAGGAGTTAAAGGAGATGATGGAATGTGTTATCTTCACAGAAAACCACCGCATATAAATAATTTTAAATTAAGTATTTGTTATTAAAGTTCCATTTCATCAGAAATTCATTTTGAATCGATGTACAATAGCTTAGAGTAATTCACATTAATTTAGCAAAATAATTAAGTTTACAAAGTTTTGATTAGATTGCAGAATAAATGTAATGTTTCGTGCTTACTTCAAGAATATATAAAACGGTTGTGAAGTTTTAATCTCTCTCTATTTATTTAATAAACATAACTATTACCACCACACGCCTTTCCCTCCCACTACGATCCCGGGTCCTTTAAGCAGGGCGTGAAAAAGCATCTCACTAGGCCGCCATAGCGTGAGTCGCCATGGTGCACTGTCTTCATTCGCAGTGAGTACGGCGACCACCGCTCTTGGATTGTATTCATGCTTTCCATCAGGCAGAATAGTCACTTTGGTAGGTTGCTATAAAAAAAAACAATTTTTCACACTAAAAACTAACCAAAAAGCTTATCATAATTCGGTGTAAGTTACATTTAAATAAACAATGTCAAAACTTTAATAAGTTGAACAAAAATATGTGTCCGTGAGAAATAGAGAAAACCTTTTTTATCACAGAAAATACTTGGGGTTTTAAGCAGTTTTTGTCAAGAATAAAATAACGTAACATTACATAAAGTCACGCCTCTTTCTCATGGGCGTGAGCAGAGACAATTGATCTCCACTTACTACGGACGTGACAATAACCAAATAAAAAAAAGTTATTAGTTAATTTTCATTTTCAACTCCTTGGGACTCCTTTGAATATAACCATCTCGAATATCTTTCATGTGATACAAAATCCCGGAAGCGAGATTTAGTTACGAATATTCCTACAACACTAACACCGTGGGGTAAGTTTAAGCCACCGCAGCAAACTTGCCGCTGCGACGAACTGTTTTTTGTTCGAATTTACGTTTTTATATATTCGGTAAGTAGGCCGAGATATTGTACTGGAGCTTGTAGTGTTGTACCTACTTATTTTTTATTGTCTAGGGGTAGGATGTACGTCACTTTAAGATCATTTAACAAAGAGCTAAATATTGTCAATAGTTTTTATTTTAAATAAATAAATAAATAAATATTTCAGACATTTGACACACAACGGCATCTAGTTCCAAACTAAGCAGAGCTTGTGTTATGATAACTAGACTGACTGATAGAATACCTATATACTTTTTTTTGTAAATACATACATGTTATACATAGAAAACACCCAAACTTCGAAACAAATATTTTGCAGATCGTACAAACATTTGGTCCGACCCAGGAATCGAACCCGAGACCTCAAGCACAGTAGTCACATTCACTATCGCTGCGCCACTGAGGCAGTTAGTTATTTTATAAATAAATATTACGATACTATATTTGTAGAAACTTTACTTAGTAACTTCAAATATTACCAGTATTCCTGTTAGCATTTGATAATTTTAATAATAATGATTCATAATTGAACTAAGTGAATGAAATCAATTCAGATCAGTAGGTCCTAAGGTTAGCACTTCAATCAAACAAACAAAATCTTTCGCTTGATAATGTTAATATAGATCGAACGAATCAGGCAATAGTAATTTTTTTTTATCTATATATTAATTAAATTGGAGTGTCTGTTTATAATATTGAAATAACCACTTTTTACTACATGCATATGAATATACATACGATACATGCACCAAAATTACATTTTTTACACTTTTTGTCTGTCTGTCTGTTCGATCCAGCTAATCTCTAGAACGGCTGAACCGATTTCGGCGAGACTTTCACTAACAGATAGCTAATGTTATAGGGAAAAACTTAGGCTACTTACATTTTGTAATTTTGAAGTTATAAATAATTCCACGCCGACGAAGTCGCGGGTGCAGCTAGTGTGAAATATTGTTAAATGTTATAGTATTCTTATTCAATTTTTTGTTAAATTTTCAACCAACTCAAACATTTTCTTTTGAAATAATTTGAGTTTTTCTGTGTATTATTAAGTTTGTTTTCAATGTGTGTCCAGTGTTCACTAAGTATTTAGTGTTAAAAAATTTCTTTTTAATTGCTTAGGGTTTTTTCTCTCAACCAAAGTACATAGCAAAGAGTCTCAATAGAATACATTATCCTTTAAAACAAGCTTCTGCATACACTTATCTAAAATTCCCAAATAAAGAAAAGAAAATATTTCGCGGTGAACCTGAAATTTCCGGAAGAACTGCATACTTCCTGCAATATTAAGATCGTCACCTGTTTCTCGTAAACAAATTTTATTTTTCGAATACAGGGTGTTTTATTTTTCACTACGCTGTATACAGGATGTTTTTATTTAATGCTTGGCCGTGTGTTACACAGTCACGTAACACTGCGGTTATATTCCTGATGCTGTAAACTTAGTGACGAAGGTGCCTCAAGTTTGACCGAATTATTAATGTATACTGAAGATAAAAGTGGCGAATTTGCACAAATTTAGTTCAATAAACGGTAACTGACCAGTCGTTTTTAATAGTTAAAGGGAAACAGAAAATTGTGGTCCATTTATGTTTGCCAATAGCGGTACAGGAACCGATACCTATGAACTATCATGACATACTTGTTATCATTTATTTCTTGCCATCAACTAGATATGGTATAGCCATTTCATTACACAAAAAGGAACAACTACGTCTCTACCCATAAAGCGTAATATTTGGTCAAATTTATAATATTGAAGTAATATGAGACAAATTTAAGTCATTTTATCGTAAAAACTATGGGGTCTAATGAAAGGGAAGGAATTTTATAAAACAATTGTTTATATGGATAAATGACTGAAAATAAACATTCCCTTGCTTGATTTTTTACAGTAATGCTTCGTAAAGAACTAATTTTAACTTCTGCCCGTGACTCTACCTACGTTGATACATGTCGATTGTCATGATAAAAAATGGTCTATTTCTGACTTCCCATATCAAACCAATTTCATTCGAAATCGTATTACAATCGGTTTAGCAATTAAGGTTAAAGATTAACAGACAAACATTGTTACTTTCACATTAACAATATTAGTAAGGATTTTATTGTATGTACTCAGGGCTTTCAGCTTACATCATCAACATCAACAGAAAAAAAAAACAAAAAACGTCGTGAAACTAATTCTGGATGACACGAAACGTAGTAAGACGAGTTTTTGGCATTCCTAACTTTAAGATACATTTGACGAAATAAATCTTACCTTGTCAAATATGTTTTGAATATAAATGCAGGTACTTTTGCTTATTCAGTTCTAGTTCGGTGATAAATGTGTTTATGACGTATGTGCCGATTATTCATGCTTGAGAAACAGTTTTATTTTTTAACGCACTGAGAATACATTGAAATAGTTTTGTTATAGAGTTGAAGTGCTTCAAACTGTATTATACGTTGTCCTTGATAATATTTTTTACGCATATCACAACTAACATTAACATTATTGCCTCGTTTGTTAAAATAATTCAAATAAAACGACCACCAACCAAAATTCAATTTTATAAAAGACATTGAAATCAGCAACTTCTCAAACTGATTTGCGTCACGTTTTCGACGAAATGCACAGATAGTACCCGCATCTCTATAATTGAAAATATACCTTTAGAAACCCAAAGATTCTATTGTAATCAAGCCTGTATCCGCAGATAGACAAGGGTGTATAGTTTATTGATGGCGAGATAGGAATTGATGAAGGGGCATGCACATGACAGACCAAGTCATATCCAGTCTGATATAAATAAATCAAATTAGTTATTAGTCGGTATTGTTGTCGGTTAACGAGGCTTGAGATTAATATTTAATTTATGCCTTGTTGGAAACATAGACAAGCGATGTGGTTAACACTGTCAGGGTACATTCAACTCGGATTGAAACATGATATAGTTTAATTGGCTGCACGATTGGCCTAGTGGTTTATACGGTCACCACGCCGCTCTCCACTTCGCTGTGGGTTCAAATCCTACATGGGACAACACTTTGTGTGATCCACAAATTGTTGTTCTGAGTCTGGGTGTTCTTTGTGTCTGTTTCTTGTATGTTTGTAAAGTCCCCCGCGACACAGGATTTATTCCTAATGCGGGCGTTGTCTTTTTTGAAAGCAAAAAAACAAAACATTAGATATTTTACATGAATACGGAAGACCATATGTCATTATTTTCGTCTTTTCAACTAAACTATCTTTTAAATGATTACTTTTTTCAGTTACTGTTAAAAAAAGGACATATATTCAAAAACACGTTTGCACATTATAAGTTAAACTAGTGTAAACTAATTAGTGTTAAACTCATTTTCTGTTCTTTTGACTCTCACATGAACTGTGATCAGTGAAGATTATACAATATATGCAAATTATATATTTAACTGTTTTATAGAAAGTAAGGATATCAAAGTATTATTTATTAGTTGACCCACACAGGCTTATACGATGTTATATAGTGGGCACAAATGTTTTCACTATAAAAAGTGAGCCAATCTTGAAAGAGAGACAGATGTCACCGATTTTTTCAAAACTTTCAAAAAGAAGGGATTCTTTCATACACTTTTTATATGACACTTTAATTATTTAAGAAGCACACGCAATGAAAACTCTGAAAACAATTAATTTCCTCCCGTTTTTGCAAGATTCTTCATCGATACTTCGCTCCTATTGATCGTAGCGTGATGTTATATTACCTATAGTATTCTTCTATAAATGAGTTACTCAATACTAAGACTATTTTTTAAATCAAGCAAGTAGTTCCTTAGATTAGCGCTTTCAAACAAACAAACAAACTTTTGAGCATTATAATATTGGTATAGATTGATAGTCTTTTAAAACCTTTTCGACATAAAATGAAAATGATTTCCAGGACAAAAATTGTGTGCTGAGTATGATCATTTTGTTGTGTCTGTGTGTCATTTATTTATAATGTTTATATATTTAAATACATATATAAGTTATGTATATTCTGCGTGCAGTAACGATGGTCCCACGACCTGGTGAGGATCACAGGAAGCCGTTGGTTGCAGATGGTATTGGGCCGCCTGTTGTGGAGAACCTTGTAGGAGGCCTACATCTAGCAGAGGATGTTTTTTGGCTGAGATGATGATGATCTACTTATGAACAATCTAGTTATGGTAGCAACCCTCTGCCAAATGAGAGTGAGTGCGCTTTTTATGAGATATGTAAGTTACTAGTTTTACTCTACAGCAGATGTATAAGCGGTCACCTCGCCTTTTCTACTGCGCTGAGTCTTTTGGATTCAAACTCCACATGTAACAATACCGTATGATCCATAAATTGATATTCTAAGTCTATATTTTTGACGTGATAACGTCTTATAATTCGATGGAGCCGGCTGCACGCACCAAAAAACATGACTCATGCGGCGTTATCTCGCTCTGAGGCGTTCCATTTAAGGCTTGAAGTGCAAGCGACAGCGTGGAACGATCAACATAGAGGCACAATTGGCCTCTGTGTTCGGCAGCGTTCGACATCTGTCTCTCTCTTACTTGAGTCAGCGATGCGTCCGCGCGGACAGTTGCTACACAATAATACATTTTAATGTTGCAAGAATACATTTACATGTTGAAAATGCAACCATTCCATCAGTATTTTCTTATGACGTTGTCACGTTCAACTATCGTCAGTAAATCGACTTTACAGGCAACCGATTTTGTTTTATACATGTAGGAATAGGACTATTCCAAATACAGCAGTTGTTTCTATGATAATAATTAAAAACAAGTATTATGTAGGAGAGTGCCTTACAAAAAATTCTGATTACAGCAAGCTACAAAACCAAGAAACGATGTAACTTTTACTATTACATTTTTATAGTCACCTTCTAGATACTGTAATAGGAAATAAATAGCCATCGATCACCACTAAGTGCTTGAGTTACAAACATTTTCTTCGGTTTTGGCACCAAACACTTTTTTGTTAAACTAACTGTTCTGTTGTGGAATTTATGGTGTTCTTTACGACATATTTGCCTCGTGAATTTTATTATTGAAGTTGAATTTCTTTTGTTAATCTGTCATGATTTATTTTTGGTTTTACAGTGCAGTACTTTTCGTCTATTAATACTTACTTGATCGATTTTATAATGTACTGAATCACTTTTTATCCGAGTAAATTTTAAACTGTCCAGCAGCTTGATAGTAACCGCTATTATTATAATAATAATATAATATTAAATTCTATATTTAGGACAGATAACAAAGAATTATATATTATATGTAATTATATTATACGAGTGTGGCGATTCCACATTATAGCACAATCAAAAATATATAACAGCGCCATCTAGCAAAGATAAATCGAACTACGAAGTATGAACGAAATGTATGAATGTAATGAACTACAATGCAACTACTAATCCTGTATCGCGATATAGAGATTCGCGTGGCAATTACCATATATACAACATCCCAACATCATGCGTTGGGCCGTGGCCCGCCAGGCATGATCACCTCGCCTGGTCGGAGGATCCTCCCTTTGTGTCGGAGGGACATGACACTCGTTCCCTCCACAACGAGTATTTAAAGTATAATAGCTGACCCGGTAAACATTGCTTTGCCATATAAATTATTTCTAAGTAATTTGAGCGGAATGAAAAATGATTAAATTACTAAAATGGCTATTAAAAAATAAAGGTTGATCGTAAAAGGGTGAAAATTGAGGATTGTATGTATTTTTGTATGTTGTATCATAAAAAAATAGAAATTAAAAATTTTGTCTAAAAAATAAAAACTACCCCTAACATTAAGGGGGATGAAAAATAGATGTTGGCCGATTCTCATAGATACCGGATAAGCACAAAAAATTTCATCAAAATTGGTCAAGCCGTTTCGAAGGAGTATGGCAACGAAAACTGTGACACGAGAATTTTATATATTAGATTATATGTTAAGTATTATATTAGGATATAATACTGTAAGTGAATGTAACCATGCTGTCATGTTTCGTTGTTGAGTGCGAGACCGGAGACCCATTGATGCAGGAATGACAGTCATCGCGCCAAGTGCATGAATCTTACACTGCCACGCTGACTGTCATGCCTTTTACGTTCACAAGTGGCGCGTGAAAAAGTATCTCACGTAACCGCCATAGTGTGGGTCACCACTGCATTGTCTGCATTTGCAATGAGTATGGTGAACACAACTCTTGGATTCTATTTATGCTTTCTATCAAACAGAGCAGAGTCACTTTAGCAGGATCTTAAATAAAAAAAATATATTTCATGGTAATTAAAAACTTATTAAAATATTTAATCCCAACTAACATTACATATGTTAAGTAGCTATGTTTGTCTATTACCCCTTCACAGCTACAATACTGTATCGTGGACATCCTTTGGTTCTTGAAAAAGGATCTAAGCTACCGTCTTTTTATTAAATAAATAATAAAATAATAAATATTTCGGACATTTAACACACAACGTCATCTAGTTTCAAACTAAGCTGACCTTGTGCTGTGATAACTAGACTGACTGATAGAACACTTATATTCTTTTTTTAAATACATACATAAAATACATAGAAAACACCCAAACTTCGAAACAAACATTTGCAAATCATACAAACATTTGGTCCGACCCGAGACTTCAAGCACAACAGCCGCATTCACTACCGCTGCGCCGCCGCGGTAGTTTAGTTTATTGCGATAACTATGCGTGTATCTCACGGGCAAACGCTCTTATAACTTAATGTCATTATTTACGTAACGATCTTTAGCTTTCTTAAGCTCGAAATGTATTCCTGACGTCACGTTACATTTAAATGTAATAAGCTAGTACATGTTTTCACTAAACATTTTAGAGAAAATAACTTTACATTCATATGTGTACTTAATGTTCAAACTTGTTTAATCAAACAACAAATTCAATTTGTAATAAAGGTCACTTAACTCGTATAGTGTGTAATTGTTATTATTGCGTAAATACAATTTCTAATTATCCACATAGTTACGGTAGAATAAAGGATGACCCTCACTTGGGAACCGATAAATGACTTTGAGTCTTGTTTTAGTAAATTTAAGAGCGAAACGAGCTTGTGTGCGTAGTCTACTAATGTGAGTAATATAGCCTTACATATGAATGTAACAATAATCACAAGACAAGCAGGCGATTCACCTGTTGATAAATGACTTCCGTTGTCCATGTACACCAACAACTCAAGAGACACTAGTATACTGCTACGCTTAGTGCACTTCCCGCCAAATTGCTCACCAATGGTTTCAAGACAAGCTGGTCAAGGCGATGTTCTCTTCCTCTAGCCTTAGAATTCACCACTTTAGAGTGAAAGACATACACTCTAGAACTAAACAGTTCGGCTAGAATGCATATGTTTTCTTCCACTGTAATCCCAGGTCTTTTAAGTGGCGTTAAAAAACGCATCTTATTAGGCCGCCATAGTGTTGATCACCATGCTACATTGTCCATATTCAGAATGAGGATGGTGGCCACCACTCTGAAGTTCTATTCATGCTTTCAATCAGGTACACATTTAAAAACATATTTGCCAAGCACGGTTCTCATAATTATTTATTCTTTCTTTTTATATTGCCAAAGTTTTACCAAAATTGGTTAAGGTCAATATAATATTATATAAACCTTTACATGTTTTAATACATTAACATTAGAACCATGTTAAAACAAAAAGAGCTTACATTTACAACTAAAACTATACGTGACGTCATTGTATGCATCCACGTCTAAAATACAGGCCATTTTCAAAATGCATTTTGCAAACGGCGAGCTTCGAATGCATGGCTGCGCCCGTCTGGTCATCTCCTCCGTAGTGGATTGTGTCGTACAATGAATACTGTATGATATTCCACCCACAGGAGTGGTGGAAAATATTTTGTGAACCATAAACAAACTTAAGTGGAGGTATATCGGTGTATTGAAGTTCTAGACTTCGTGAATGTAGATAAAATAGAGAAAGTAAAATTACGCTTATTTTTGTTAGTTGGTTTTATATCTATGACAAACCAATTATTAACAAACTCCACTGAATCAAACTTGATGCAGGAGAGACAGTTGCACTGATAAGTGTGTGAGCGTTACACCTGACTGTCACGTCTTTTACGTCCAAATGAGGCGCTAAAAAGCAACTCTTTGATTTTATTCATGCTCTTCACCAGGCGGAGCAGTCACTTTGGTAGGCTAACAAATTTATAGGTCATTTACACACTAGCGAATTACAATTAAGATACTCTCACAATTAAGATGAATCTAATAACTACTCGTAAACTGAAATGCATCCAGTGCTTTAGAATGTAAATTATACCAAGTAAATATATATATACTTGAAAAACATGACTTTTCTTCTAACGCAGTTGGGTAAAAACTCTAGGCGACTTACAGATTAAAACCGGACTGCTGACTCTACATCGTAAATGCAAGTCTTGCAAAGCACCTATCGTTCTGAAGAGCTATGAAATAAATTCCCAATCAAGGTAACGTCGTTCCGAGAACTGTTATCTGAAGTACTGACCAGGGTCTATAAAAATAATGTTGGATGAATGTGAATCGTTCAACATGACAAACCATGAACATTTCAATATATGTAAAGACAAGAATTAAAGTTTCATCTCTCAGGAGATGACCTTCGGTCCGCAGTAACCTCAAAACCCCGCCCAATGCATGTATTTAAATTATTTTTTGTTCAATGCCGTTATATACCAATGTAAAAGAGATAGATACTGATAATAACCTCACAGAAGACCAGTGTTAGGTATAATTTTAGTCCGAATCATTTCCCTTGCCCTTTATTCTTAGTTCTATTCTTTCTAGGGTACACCTGGTTCCCCGACTACTGGTACCTGAGACGGCGTGTGGTTTTTGGTCGGTTCGAACCCGACATAACCATCAGTAGGTGGTATCCGGGGGATAGCCCCACAGAAAAAAAAAGGGGTACTTAAACGGTGTTACTTGTTAGTGGGGGACGACTCACCTGGTAGCAAGTGACGTCACTTACTACCAAGTAACTGGTCTTTTGGTTCATTCCTCCTTACATCAGTAAAAAAAGTTTTTAATCCATTGGTGTAAGAACTTCTTTTGGGATAAAATTCTGTCGTTTTCGGGAAGGATAATGTGAGTATGTACAATAAGAGCAATAGTATTCACTTTTATCTATCACAAATCCACACTGTACCTGAAACTACACACATCACACATCACATCTACAACCTTCAATAGTACACTGCTGGACATAACTCTCTTTAGAAAGGAAGTTTTAGCTTACTATACTGCACTGGCCAAACAGGTTGGTATTTCGGACATAAATAATGTTTCAGACACACAACGTCATCCAGTTTCAAATGAAGCAGAGCTTGTACTAGAACTAGATTGACTGATACAATACTTATTTTCGTTTAATTGTAAATACATACATATTATATATAGAAACACCCAAACTCCGAAACGAACATATACAGATCTTACTAACATTTGGTCCGATCCGGTAATCGAACCCTATTCCTTAAGTACAGCGGTCGCTTTCGCAACCGCTAAACCATGGAGGTAGTGAAGGTAGATGAGGTAAAGGGTTTGTATCAAGTTTTCCTTTTCATTGCAGTTCTGTTGTCCTGCGTGACTTTCTCCCTTAGTCGCCTCTTACGACACCCACAGGATGAACAGGATTGGTGACACTGTACTCTTAATCTGTCACCACATGGAACTGTCGCTACCCAAAACGACATATTTTACTCATTTCTGTTGTTTATACAGTATTTGTCCGGTGACGGATTAAGAATACATAGTGTTACCACCCCTATTCATCCCGTAGGTGTCGTAAAGGCGACTAAGGGAACGAAGTATGCAAAACAACATCATTACAAAGAGAAGGAAAACTTAAAAGAAACCCTATTCGAACCCGTCTGGCCAGCGTGTTATAGTAGGCCAAAACCTCCTTGCTAAGGAGAGGCCTATGTCCAGTAGTGGACTGTAAAAGGCTGTTAATGATGTTGATGATACAGTATTTCAGAACGAAATGAAATGGTTCTTTGCTAGGACTAAACCTTAAAATAAAACTATTTAAGATTAAAACTATAATTGGACTTGACTTGTAAAGAAGCACACAAGAAATGTAAAGAACTAAATTAGAACTAAACAAGTTTAAAAGACACTGACTCATTAGTCCATTGTGCTGTAGCCATTAGTATAATTAACTGAGTAAGCATAAAATTCAGACTGGGCAATTCATTATACACTAGCTGACACGTTCAACTTCGTCTGGGTCTGTGAAAATAATAAATGTCCCTCTCTTTTGTTAAATTTTTACTTATACTCAGCTCTTTTTTGCTATATTGGTGGTAGGGTGATGTTGTGTAGCCTATCCTACCTATCTTCTTCAATAAACGGGTTATCGAACACTAAATATCATACTGTTTCGTCGGCAAGCAGTATGGTGACTATAGACAGAGTAGAGTCACTTTGGCAGGTTTTTAATATAGAAAGAAATAGACAGTTATTGAAATAAAACCGGTAGCTTCTGAGACTAGCTCGTTTAAACAAACAAATACCCTCTTCTGTTTTACAATATTAGTGTCTATTTGAATGTTGAACGTACTTCGACGACCTACCCTTAAGGCACATATGTATATACATATATATATTAGAGAATAGTTGTGTATTTATTTTGGTAATATTTGTTTTAGTAAATTCAACTACCAGCGTATATCTCTTCACATTGAAACCACCTGTAATATTACTAACAGACCCTAGGGACGACAGAAATATTAGTATTAATCACTTGCATATCATGCATGTATAATATATTGGATAATCCTATTCGTATTGGATATTTTTACGCCTCAATTGATACTTAATCGTAACAAACGTAATAAATTGTGGCCTAAGTGTTCAGTGGCCTGTATTACTGTAAAGTTTCATATAAATTCGATCTGAAGTTTTTACGTAAAAGAGTAACAAACATCTATCGTCACAAGCTTTCGTATTTACCATATGAATAGGTAATTAAGCAGGATAGGACAGCATACTAGGAAGTAGAAAAGTAAGATAAGATATTAGTATAATGTAAGATATGTATTTATATAAATATATATCTTGTCTACCAGATACCCGAAGTACAACCCTGCTTAGTTTGCGACTAGATGACATGGTACAAAATTATTATTAATATATTTAAAGCGAAACAGCAAAATACGTCCACCGTTGGACATAAGCCTTTTTTGTTTTTTTTTTTAACGTGTGGAAATCCCTCGGGCCGTCACCCCACCGGGGTTTACGACAAGGTGGTGTGTCGGAATCGGACCGACTAAAACCACACGGTGTGCCACTCTGCGCCTCACATAGGAGGGATCCGGCTGTTGGACATAGGCCTCCCCCAAGGTTCTCCACAACAACCGGTCCCGTGTCGCCCGAATCCAGCAGCTTTCTGCGACTTTCAGCAGATCGTCGAACCACCTTGTGGGGGCCTACCAACGCTGCGTTTTCCAGTACGCGGTCGCCACTCCAGAACTTTACGATTATTTTATAACTATTATATATTTTTTATCATATTTACTTGCTTTAGCATATTTCGGCTAGTTTGACTGAATTGATACTAAGACCTCATGGAAAACTGGTGCTAAGTGATTTTTTAATTGCTTGTCAACGAGTGAGTTAAGTAACCAGAGTTCAACATTACTACCTTACCCCTATTACAAGGGGAAGCCTTCAAGGGGTGGCAATAAACGTATAGTTTTTCAGTTAATGAACCTCCATTAACTCAGATTGTCTAATTAAAGTACATAGTAATGTTTACTTCAAAAATGTATGCAATTTTCACATATTCAACTATATGAGTACACAAATAGAGTGAAAATAGTAACGTAAGGATAAAATATTATTTCCTGTTGACAATAGATTTTGTACTTAAGATGTTGTGAAGGTTTTAGTGCCGGAAAACAACAGGAACTTAGTACAAGACTTGTGTTTTTGGTTCAATTTTCCTGTAAGGTGAAAGTATTTTGCTATGTATCTTGAAGATTTGAGTGAGAGCAATCATGTTTTGAATAAAATTTAATCTTTCTCTATGATCAAATATTTCAACAAAATACGTTGTTCATTAAGAGCTAATTTAGACTGAGTGACGAAATACTCAAACACTGATAGTGATAATTAAGTATTTACTAAATCATACGCAAGTACCTTCTATAATCTAATCTAATGAACAGCGGTAGACGATTTTCAGCTCTATTTGAATAGGGTAGAAGTTTGAAACGAGTTTTTGAAAACCAATGATTGTAATTAAGCAAAAATTTTCACTCTCAACGCTATTCAGCTAAACAAAAATTGATATAGCAAGAGGTACAATGTTGTTTTACTAGTGACTGTAAGGTACAGGACAATAGAGCTATTATCTTCTATTCTTAAATCCCTTACATACCATAACTGCATAGGAACAAAGTTTAATAATCTGTCTCATTTTAACATATTAATATCGCTACTTCAAGTTCTCACACACGGCACATTTGGTTAGCTGGAATAGAATAGAATAGAGTATAGTAGATTGGAGTAGAGTGGAGTAGAGTGGGGTAGAGTGGAGCAGAGTAGAGTAGAGTGGGGTAGAGTGGCGTATAGTAGAGTAGAGTATAGTAGAGTGGAGTAGAGTAGAGTAGAATAAACTTTATCAACATCAGTTGGGTGACCATGTACAAATGGCGGCCTTACTGCTAAAAGCAATTTCTTCCAAGCAACCTTTGTTAAGTAATTTCATTGGTTTTCATCGGGTATGCAATTACGAGTATTTATTATTTAAGAAAACAAACAAGTTTACATCGTCTGTATCGTATACATCGATATGTTTGTAGTTTTTACTAATTGTACACCCAATATCATAAACAACAATTTATATAATAAAGTAGTGGAACTATTACAAACGCGATATTAGCATATCAATAGTAGTGAGTTGATAATGTAGTATTTATATAATATTAGGAGATTAAATCAGTGTCACAAACAAAATTAGAGTTTTCAAAATACAATTTTAAGTAAGACTAAAGGCATATATTTCTTGCAAGATATTTTTTTTGTGGACATCTGACAAACAATGCCATTTAATCGCAAACTAAGCAGAACTTGTACTATGGGTACTAGACAACTGGTATAAGTACATATATACTTCTTCTTTTGTAAATAAACACACACATATTATACAGAGAAGACACCCAAACAAATATTTGTAAATTATACAAACATTTGGTTAGACCCGAGAATCGAAACCGAGACCTCAAGCGCAGCATTCGCATACACTACCACTGTGCCACCGAGGCAGTCGATAAATTACAAGGCAAGATTAATCAAAATATAGGTCAGTGTTTGAGTCTCTAAGTTTCTTTGTTTTGAAAGGAATTTATTTTTTAAATCCTTGCTAAAGAGAGGCCTATGTCCAGCAGTGGACTGTAAAAGGCTGTTAATGATATTTTTTAAATGCATTACTAAACAGTTTAAATAAGTCAATATCTGTAAAATAGTCGTAATATGATTTCATGATGTGACGCTAAGACAAAAGTGCGCGTTCTCAAAACTTTGTCGTACCATACACGACAAAGTTTCGGTGCAAAAACTCATTGATATGAGTAGCGCGATTCCGTTGTGATCAGTGAAGCATTCGAATATAAATTTGATTAAGTAACTGATTGCAATAATAATAATTACAACAAATATTAAAGAGTAGCATTACGTATAAAATATACGTCCTATAAGAGGATTACCGGGGCCCAAACTCCACCTCGTACTGATTCTGTAAGTATCCATAGGCTACTTCAATCACGATACATCTGCTTGTTTGCCCCCTGTGCAGTAAGAAAAATACATATCTCGTTGTAATATTTCAATTAATTCAATAGCGGCAACATTTCTAATGTCCTAATTGTATGCATAATGAATTTTCATACCCAATTAATGGTAGTGACTCAGTTTTAGCGCTGCAATATAAAAATCCAATCATATTGGGGAGGGTCATGACGATATGTGCGTGCGATCCGAACAACACGAGACAGACGCGACGGTGTGAAATGCCCGAGTGTGCGGGTGACGCGTCATTATTTCCTTTGTGAGTAACAGTGTGTCGCGTTGTCGCCTTGTCGCCTTGTCGCACGGTCTTGGTGTAGCTATGCTTAAAATACTTTGTCGCCTTCGTGATATGGTTTTACAGATTTAATTAGTTTTACATTAAAAATTAAGGCTTTTGATATGTTTACGTAATTAACCGTATGTAGTCCTAAACTAAAAGAGTCTTTATTTATTTTTAATCATGCACTAGCTGTATGCTACTACGTTTCACTGTTTCCAAAAAAAATATAAAGACCATCTTTCAAGCGTATTTGTATAATATATCGTCCCAAAGTTAGAATTCAATTGGTGAAATCGTTATGAGTTTTCGAGGTGTACACAAACTAATGTAACATTTAATAATATAACTTTATATTATATTTTTTTTTTTTAATTTGTAAGTCTCAACTATCATACAAGAAAAATAAAACTACTTTAAGTCTCGTTTTCTGTATTACAAACTAGCTTACCCCGCGAACTCAGTTCCGCCTTATAGCCAATAAATAAGCAGATTTTGATTTTGGACTGAAACGCGGTCGAACGAGATAAAAAGTATCCTATGTCCGTCTCCTGGTTCTAAGCTACCTCCCCACCAATTTTCAGCTAAATCCGTTTAGCCGTTCTTGAGTTATAGGTGGTGTAAGTAACACCACTTTCTTTTATATATATAGACTAAATGTAAAAATGTACAATGTACCCACTGTATGTTTCCCATTTCCAACGTCCTAAGTATGGGAGTGGTAAAGCCTTACAAGGTAAATAAAACGCTAAAAATACTACTGTAAATTAACACATACCCATTACAATCTAGCAAACCAGATACCATTAAAAAAAATCTTTACGGTCCTACTACAAAAGAATAAAAGCAGGGTCCAGTCAGCAGTACCTAATTATATCTATATAGTTACTTCCTGTAACCGGGAGTCTCTTGGACAGATTGCTATTCGTGTCAGATCTCGCGATAACTCGAAGTTTACCCTTCGTATCACTGACAGATAAGCTTCCGTTTATATACACAGGACATTTTATTATTTACTGTGCCACAGACTGTAAAACAAATGAATTTTTTTTTCGGGGCCGATCAAAGTGACTCTACTCTGTTTGTTGAAAAAAATCCATTGTTGTCTATACTCATTGTGATTCCAAGCAATGCAGTATAGTGCCCCGCACTATGTATGCCAAGGGTTAATGTTGCCATACTTTTATAATAAGTAGGAATGAAGACTTCAGAGACTGGCAACACTAGAGCTGTCACTGTCACGCACAGAATGTTTTTTTGATGAAATTATTAGTAACCATCTTACAAGACGTCATAAAAAACACTACGGCGCAAAGTTTTCTTGTCGGAAGAGTTATTAAAACTCAGGTAGTTTCTGCTTTTAGATCCTGTATTGTCGGAATCTTCAATGAGACCGGAGGCCCATTGATGCAGGGCTGACAGTTATCGTGATAACTGTGTAAGCCTTACACTGTCACGATGACTTTCATGCCTTTTACGTCCCCGACCGGGGTGAAAAAGCATCTCACAAGGCCGCCATAGTGTGGGTCACCATACTGCATTGTCTGCATTTGCAATGAATATGGTGACCACAACTCTTGGATTCTATACATGCTTTCCATCAGGCAGAATAGAGTCATTTTGGAAGGCTATTAATGAAAAAAAGAATGTGAAGTTGTAATAGTAGTTTACTGACTATTTATGAGTATTATTTCGATCAACCCATATCATAGTGTGACCATTATTTTCGTTGTTAAATCATTTTTATGTAATTACGAGATATTATATATGTTTCACCTCAAAGGCCGACACTGAAACCATGGCTTTTGAGTTATAAGTGTCCATAGATGGCGATAGTCACGTACTACCAGACCATCAACCTGTGAGCTTTGACGCCCTTAAAAAAAACTCCCGTGTACCATCTTTTAAAATAAACAGTTTTTAAAACACAGCCAACTAACTAATCAATATAATTATTCCTACTATGTAAATTAATTTCTAAACACAAAAACAAATAGACCACAAGGCAAAGTTTTAAAAAATTCAATATTAACCTTAAGACACATAATCCCTAAGTAAATAACCCCAAAGAAAATCTTCTCTAATTAAAACAAACCACTCCAGTACTTTTAAAAAGAAATGTTTACTAAAAAATGAGAAAACAATTATCTTACCTTTACCCAAAAAAATACCTTTGCTGAATTTAATTATGATAATAAATTTGTTATTCTAAATAAGCTTATTTGAAAAATTTGCTTGTGAGTTAAAATAGTCTTATAAGTTGTATAAGAATTATCTGCTACTAATATTCTCTTTAAAAACCTTATTCTGAAAAAAATATGTAATATGACGTCATGACCGGCCCACGAATCTTCTAAATAATGACCTTAACGACTAAATCGGAGATTGCTGGTTGAATTCCTATTTAGGAACAAAAATCTGTTATAAGCATAATTATTTATTGTATATGGATGCATTTAAAACAATGTTATTGTGTTTATCAGTAATCTGGTTATCGTAGCACATGCTCTGCTTAGTTTTAATGCATATCATATACATATCATATACTTTGGAGGTAGTAGAGTCACGCTTATTTCAGCGCGAATGGGCCGGCTCTACCGGGTCAGTACTACCCTGTCACAGAAGGTCAACGTAAAGCTACAGCATCAGTGCTGTCGTCTTTCGCTGGTGAGTGCGAGAGCGGAGGCACATTGATGCAGGAGGAATAGTCATAGTGGTAACTGTGTGAGCCTTACACTGCCACGATGACTGTCATGCCTTTTACGTCCCCAAGCGGGTGTGAAAGGGCATCTCGTGTTGCCGCCATGCCGATCACCGTACTTTATTGTTTGCGTTTGCAATGAGTATGATGACCATAATTCTTATATTCCATTCACGCTTTCCATTAGACTGAGTAGAGTCACTTTGGCAGGTTCTTAATATTGAAAAAAAATATCAATCGGTGAGATCCGCTACTCAGAATACACAAGAAAAATAAACAAAGAGGCTCATTGAGGCGGGAGTGACAGTTATTGTGGTAAATGTGTATACCGCCACTATGACTGTCACGCCTTTGACGTCCCTAAGCGGGGCGTGATATGGTAAAGCATTTCACTAGGCCGTAGTATGAATCGTCATACTGCATTGTCTGTATGCCCAAGGATTATGGTGACCAAAGCACTATTAAGAAGTTAACTACCAGGGATTTCTGCAAATCTTTTATCCTATACATCTATGTTATATACACACGAGTATATGCCTCGTTAGTCTAGCAGTTAGCGTATACCAGTACCGATTAAAATGTCTCAGGTTCAATTTCCAGGTTGGGCCAAAAATTGTAATTTTCTGATTACAGAAATGTTTCGTAACAGCTCAGAAACTGATAGTTGGAAACCTTAACCCGGTGGCTTTAAAAGCACGTAAGCCCATTGGCCATTAACGAATTTCTCCCTGGACGTATTGAATAGCAGTCCCATCAGATTGTGAGAGTGAGGGAACAGAAAGTGAACCTGTGTTTACGCACACATTTGTCTCTATAATATTTTCGACGTAATTGGTTGGTCTTCACTATTGTACGCTTGCTGCTTTACTTGCTGCCTGTGTCGTACATATGATTATATTTCACTTGTACTACAGAAATACAAAATATAAAATAATGGCCTTGTTTATTACTTGAAACTACTATTACTTGAAACATTTTGTAAGACAACAAGAGGCACACAAACATTGTAGCATTTAGATCAAATTAACGACACTTTAATAAAATAAATTATCTCATTTCTTCGTTCAATTGAAAGTCATAGAAAAATCAACGTCGACGAAGAAACTACTGTATTCCACAGGAATAAGGTACAAAAGTGAACCATTATAAAACTACGACATTGAGACTCAATCTACGCTTCCACAAAACGATCAGCGAAATTACCTTTGTAGATAGTAAAAAGTGATTTTACGAGAGGACTATTATCTTAATACTGTTCGATTTCCAGTAAAATTGTTGGGGCACAGTACATTGATCCGTCACTTCTATACACTACAGGTATAAGCCGCAATAAATACTTGTGATACGCGCTTTGAATACCAAACACATGACTTTTTTTGATGAAATTTCAATGATAACATTACTGTTTTGATACACGAATATCTAACAGAGGCTTAACATTTTAAAATGCCGAGATAAAAAAACTTTTGTATGCAGTCTTTGTCTGAATCATTGTTTTTGTACCAAAGTGTCACGTCCACTGAAATGCACAAAGGAAACTCGATCAAGGTGATCCAGTTTCCTTTTCCAAAGTTAATGTATTTATAAATGTTATGGTGATGATCACGACGATTGTACTCCTAACCGATTTCAGCCATGGTGACCAGTTTCAATGGATACCAGCTAACTAAGTAGGAAATGTTTGCGCACACACCTGTGCTGTGATTATACAGCACAAGTGTGTGTGCAAGCACAGATGTTCTGTCTGTTCCCTCACTTCTACAAACCGATCGGACGGCTATCCGACACGACCAGGGAAAGATGAGGTACTGATAAGACTACTTTTCTTGCTCTTCGAGGCACGAGAGTTTTCTCACTCTTTAACAGCCGATGTTTTGAAAATTTGGAGCCCTAATTTCCAAACCGCAGCCTGTTATTAAGTACTTCTAAAATCAGAAAAATTCAGTGACACTTCGTGGCCCGACACGGCAATTGAACTTAAGACCTCTTGATCGACAGTGGCATACACTAACCGCTAGACAAATAGGATCGTATTTATTAATGTAAGATTTATCTGAACTTCTAAAATCATATAGAAGTTAAATGGCCACGTTAACCTTTATAGAAAGATTCACCATATTGTTAGTGGTTTATATCAACAGTCTTCAACAGTTCACTGCTGGACATAGGCAGGAGGAAGAACTGCACCTTAGGAAGTTTTTGGCCCACTATAAGCCAAAACCGACTCCACTATATGGGTCAGCAAACTATATTGCCTGCTATTACACGGAGTATGGTGACCACCATACTAAGATTCTATTCCTACTTTCCATCATGCAAAGTAGAGTCACTATGGCAGATAAATAATAGCTAGGCAGGTCAAGCTCACATATCTGTAACCAGAACTGTATGTTACCGAAAAATGAGTAGCCTTACACAAAGAGACACAAGGTCATGAATTATCTCTTCAACTATTGACCTTCAAAAACATTACAATTCTCCGACAGGTGATGCAGTGGCTTAAGCTGTCACTCGGCCACTTTCTACTGAACTGGGTGGGACAACACTTGTGTATCCACAAATTGTTATTCTACATCCGCTTCGAATTCGATTGTCCCCCGCGACACAGGATATAGCCCTAATACGAAAAACATTTTAAAACAAAGAAAAAACACATAATCATTGTATTTAAATCAGAACTAATCACTAAAAACCTACCAAGTAATATTCAAAAATAAATTAATCTTTATGATCACACAACTTCATAGATAAATATTAATTTTACAGTGTATCTTGACTAGAGTAAAGATAGAACAGATATAATGAAATCGATGTGAGCTATAATCTAAAACAAGGTCAGGAATATGAAAGAACTTATCTTACTATTCGTTATCATGTGTGATACACA
Source organism: Hypercompe scribonia (assembly GCA_949316085.1). NCBI lineage: Eukaryota > Metazoa > Arthropoda > Insecta > Lepidoptera > Erebidae > Hypercompe > Hypercompe scribonia. Next base: position 1,770,501 of record OX438972.1, on the reverse strand, counting down.
TAACTTATTATGGTAGAGGTTATTTTAAATCATCATTATTCTATTATGACCAGTAACCTGCATCTACTGTTGACGTACTTTAATTATTTATTTGAATTAGACTTCGACTCATTCTTAAGACACAAAGACTCCTTTTTGAAAACCCCAAAAAAAAACAATCAACATTTATATATTTCTTTTTTGGTTCGACTCAAAAACTTCTGTCGAATTAGTGAAGACGAACCATTATTCCAATACAAATAAAATTGCAAATATTTTAACAATGTTGGCATGGTACGTTTCTAAATAATTACATTTTCATTGGGTAACGTATAGAATTAATCTTAAATTTACTGCAGTAGCTAAACCACAAGAAAATAGAATTTTAATAAGACAATATATCACCTCAACATTATCTGGTTCTAATTACTACGAGTACGTAATGATAGTTGTAAACTATTATACTCACATTCAAAATTGTGATATTAGGAACTTCACACTAAACATAAATCAAAACCAAAGACTTATCTTAATAATACTGATTTATTGTGGAATTAGAATAAATACTGCTCCTGTACTTATGAGTGTATACATTAATTCAATTCACGCACCTCATAAACACATTTTTATGACACAAATCTTTAAACTGATTACATCATTCACTGATTACCAGCAGTTATTTAACGTCTTATACTGTAGTCACTTCGATAAACGGATCTGAATTCCATTCAATCACCGAATAATTGCTCCACACAAAGTGACCTTTCAAGGTTAATGGGGCCTCAAACGCTAGGTAAAGTATCGCTTTTGCTCCTTCTTCGAACATTTTCGCCGATTTCCTGCTCTCTTTACTAGTCAAATTGCCTGGATTAACACAGTTTATGACTACTCCATTCTTTGCCCATTCTCGGTGCTGAAGAAATGTTACAGCGTTCAGCGCAACCTTACTTACAGCTTGCACACTTCTTCCCCAACCATCAGTTCTCTCTGTCCCTCTTCTCACAGCATCTTCATATTCTTGCATTAAAGCTACTAATTCGTCTTCTATTATATTTGAATTACTGATTTTTCTCCGTATTTCTTCGTTATCTATCGTTGCTAGAAGACCAGCAGGTCCAGATACATTAACAACTCTAGCATTTTCAACTAGCAATGGATAAATGAGTTTACCAAAATTTATAAACCCGTAAAAATTAACACTAAGCGTTCTTCTTACTTTTTCGGCGTGCGATATTTTCTTTGTGTCTGGTATATAATCTGTGACATTTACGATCAACTCTATTCTTTCATCAAAATCTTGAATATAATGTCTCAATTTAATGATACTCTTCGTGTAAGTTATATCCATTTGCACAAAATATAGGTCAACTCCCTTTCTTTCGAGATTCTTAAGGATATTACAGCCAGCAGTTTCATCTTCTGTTGTAAAGTATATTTTGCCATTGTAGATTTCAGTAAGCTTCTTGAGGACTTGGTAGCCTAGGTTACTACCGGCGCCAACAACGAGCGCAACGTCTCCCATTGTCCGCGACACTGTATTATATGACTTTATCAAGTTATCAGGCGATCAATTCCGCGTTATCAGCTCTGACAATGTTATGTAGAAGATAAAAATTTTTGCTCGAGATAAGAATGACACACTTTTAGATACAGATGCTGTATGTTATGTTTTAAAACTAGTTGAGACCTAAATTCATTATCAGCCTATTGCAGTCTATTGCTGGACATAGGCTTCTTCCATTACTCTTGATCGACTTTGAGCTTGAATTGAATGATTTGGCTTAAACTCATATAAATTGAAATAATTTGGTTCTAAGATTCAAAAACTGCGCAAGACAACATCACAGCCATAGGAAGAATCATCTAGCCGGCGTTATATAGTAGGGCAAGAATTCCTTGCTAAGAAGAGGCTTATGTCCAGCAGCGGACTGTCAAAGACAACAGATGATAAAGATGATAATGTTGAAACTTTATTTCTATTCTTTTTAATTCAAGAGCTTACTTAGGCTTCTTCTTCACTATGCTTGAATTGAAATGAGACAGGACGCAGCGTATAGTAACTGGGATGACATGACCCTTGCAAAATTTTCTCATGTCACCGATAGGTTTATGATATTATTTGTTCTTTTATCAATTTAGTATATTGTAATAGTCGTCCACCATATTTTTTTTTAAATCAAATCTTGCTGCCTTGTCTTAAGTATATACTATATCTATAACAATGACAATAACATTGATGTAACAAGTATTTTTCTTAAAATATATCTTATTTATGTTGGTTACTTCACTTCTGAGAATCGTAACACAATATTAAAGAAAGATTTATTAATCTTTTTTACAAATGCGACTAATAGTTACAGTTGAGTGGTAATACAAACTTAACAATATGTTGTAAGATGACATTACGATACGATTAATTGCTTTATAGAAAACCTTTATAGAAAAGATAGATCTGTTGTTACAGTAATGAAAAGTATAGCGGCAAATCCATTAATTAGATGTCAATGTTGATTTAACGTTGTGCTCCACTTTCCTAACAAGCTAAAGTCGAATGTATTTAAAACAATTGCGATATTGTTCGTATACCGATATATTTTCTTTGTATTAGAGAAAATATTTGGTATTCAAATAACTATAATTGCCATCGTGTCAATTTGCTTCGTGTGTTTTAATGACACTACCAATTAATACTTAATTCTATTCAGTGAATCACAGAAATCACAAAGTATTATAGACTAAATTCAGCATGAATTATAAAAAAAGATATTAGATTTCTTTTTAGACATAGGCACACTAAAAAGTTTTCCTTGACAATAATTAATCCATATGGTGATGGAATAAAAATTTATCCTATTGAGTAGACTAAAACCCTTACTACGATTATGGCCACAGCACTTCATCATCAACAGCCTTTTACAATCCACTGCTGGGCGTAGGTCTCTCCTTAGCAAGGAGGTTTGGCTTACTATACCACGCTAGCCAGACGGATTGGAATAGGGTATGTTCCAAGTTTTCCTTCTCTTTGTAATGATGTTGTCTTGTATACTTTGTTCCATTAGTCGCCTTTTACGACACCCATGGGATAAATAGGGGTGGTAACACTGTATTCTTAATCCGTCACCACAAGGTCAAGCACTGCATAGAGAAGTAAAATTAGAAACTAACCCTGTATCAGCCCGTCTCGCCGTGGTATAATAGGCCAAAAGTTCCTTTCTAAGTAGAGTCCTGTGTAAAGCAGTGGGCTGCTGAAGGTTGTTGGTGATGATGATGATGATGTAGACAACAAGAAGCATTAGTATTTATGGCGAAGCCATAGTATTATAATAGTTTAGGTCTGTACGCGGCTACGTGCTACAGTAATTGTTTACTCAGCTGACCTACTCTTAATATTCTAAATTATTAAATAAGGAAGCATAAATAATATATTGTCAATTTAGCAATTTAAGTAAACAAGCAAACAACCTTGTACCCCCACCTAAACCTGTCCATATTACATACAAATATTATTGTATATAAACCTTAGTTTATGGTAAGAAAATTGAGTCATTATTAAATATTACAATCAACGTGTCGTCTAATTGGTTCCCTGGGCAAACACGCAACAATTGGTGACCCCGACGTGATCTATTGGTATCTAGTGCTGATATAATACCGGGACGACCGGAACCCTATATGGTGTTCAGCAGTGAATCTAGAAATCAGTAGCATTACGAAATTATCGCATCCCAAAAATGGCTCCACCAACAACTCCTTCAAGAGGCGACACTGGGTGCGAATCAGTTGCTGCTATCACGGTCACAGAAAAACTACCACAATTTTGGACAGACTCGCCACGTTTATGGTTCGCCCAGTTTGAAGCAATAATAGCACCACAAAAACAAGGCGAAGATTACAAATATAACATGGTAATATCCAAATTACCAAAAGAGGTCGTCCATCAGGTTAGTGACATTTTAACTAACCCGCCCAGCGAAAATAAGTACTCCACTATCAGGGAACGTCTAATAAACTGCTACGAAGAGAGCGAACACCGACGTTTCAACACAATAAATTACCCTCACACAATCAAAAAAAAAACTTCTGACACCAAATCAAGTCTCAGCCAGCCAGCAACCTTCGGCCTCAACAGGGATACCACACGCAGGAAGCGCGCGCTCCAGCCTGGTTACCCTACGGCCTCATCAGCGTCTAGGCACAGCACACTGCACCTACGGTCCATGTAAGCAGAGCATCTCTCTCCCGTCTACGCAGCAACCAGCCACTACGCAGTAACCGCCCCGACTCACTGGGGACTTCACCGCAGCACCGCGCACCGCATACAATCCCGACTCACTGGGATTTGCGGACTTCAGCCCCGACTCACTGGGACTAACGGCATACAGTTCCGACTCACTGGAACTTGCGGCACTCAGTTCCGACTCACTGGAACTACTCACTTCTGGCACTGGCACGCTCCAGAACAGAGCACAGACTTTCCAAAGATTTATGGACTCTATATTCAGAGACTTGGACTACGTATTTATATATGTCGACGACATATTTATTGCGGACAAGAAAAATAATTTTCGGGAGCATTATGAACACTTAGAAGAGGTGTTTAAGCGCCTACATAAAAACGGCATAACAATAAATACAAACAAATGCGAATTTGCCAAGTCGGAGATTGATTTCCTCGGTTATCATATAACGAGCCAAGGGTTGACTCCTACTATGGAAAAGATTCAAGCTATAAACAATTACCCTAAACCACAAACGATAAATGAGTTACGACGTTTTTTGGGTATGATTAATTTCTACAGAAGCAGTATCCCACATGCAGCAAAGCATCAAGCCCCGTTAATCCAAGAAAGCCCAAGAAAATCGAGAAGAGGCTTACGGCTATAATAAGAGATGCAAACGTGGTTTAAAGTCACACCACATTTTTTTACATGTATAATAAATTTTTTCTTCAAAGGGGGAATATCTATGGCGAAGCCATAGTATTATAATAGTTTAGGTCTGTACGCGGCTACGTGCTACAGTAATTGTTTACTCAGCTGACCTACTCTTAATATTCTAAATTATTAAATAAGGAAGCATAAATAATATATTGTCAATTTAGCAATTTAAGTAAACAAGCAAACAACCTTGTACCCCCACCTAAACCTGTCCATATTACATACAAATATTATTGTATATAAACCTTAGTTTATGGTAAGAAAATTGAGTCATTATTAAATATTACAATCAACGTGTCGTCTAATTGGTTCCCTGGGCAAACACGCAACAGTATTCTTTGTAATATTGTAATTATAAATAATGTAAAATTTGTCGAGAGCTAAGTGGCCATCCATAAATTACGCCACACGTTAAGAGGGGAAGAGGATCAACGAAGTGTGACGTTACGTGACAAGGGGCGCGAGAGGGGCCATAAGCTTCGTGACGTCACGTGTCAAAATTTAAAATATTAAAACCCAAAAAGTAACTGTAAAAGAAAAAATGAAAGTGTACTCTATTCCAAGGCTATAAAATTCATATTAATTTGTGACATAAATTAGTTCGCACCCGCGGTTTACTGTATATTTTTTTTAATTAGTTATAATAAAAGGTTGTTAAGTGGTTAGCGTATGCCACTGCCGATCAAGATATCTAGGGTTCTATTCCCGAGTCGTACCAAAAAGTTTTGGATTTTCTTAGAAGAAACTTGACGTTGGGAAGTTAGACACGAGAATTTGTATCCCGCGATACAGGATTAGATACTCCGTAGTTCGGTATGTCTTCAGTAGATGGCGCTGTACTACGTCTTTATTTGCGATGTATGTGAAGTCGCCATAACATTCATAACAATATCAGTACAGTGAGATAAAATATAGAAGTTTAAAAAAGAAACAGTTATAATTACATTTATAGTAAATATGATGTTACTACAACCATAGATACTTCAATTAGACTGCACAAATGGCGTAGTGTTAAGCGATCACCACGCCGCTCTCCACTGCACTGAGTGGCATGAGTTCCAACCCTAGATGGACAACACTTTGTGTGATCCACAAATTGTTGTTCTGAGTCTGGGTGTTCTTTGTGTTTGTTTCTTTATATGTTCGTAATGTCCCCCGCGACACAGAATGCACTCCTAATACGGAAGCTATCTTTAAAAAAAAGAAAAGTTACGCGCGTCGTTAAATTTCATTAACTACCTCGGTGGCGCAGTGGTAATGAGTGTGATTGCTGTGCTTGAGGTCACGAGTTTGATACCTGGGTTGGACCAAATTTTTGTATGATCTGCAAATGTTTATTTCGAAGTTTGGTTGTTTACATGTTATACATAGAAAACATGAAAAAAAAGTATTTTATATTCTATCAGTCAGTCTAGTTATCATAGCACAAGCTCTACTTAGTTTGAAACCATATGACGTTATGTGTCAAATGTCCAAAATATTTATTTATTATTATTACATTTTAAAGCCTTTCCACGCTTTCTTAGTTCAATGATATTGCGCCTTGACTACTCTACAAAAATACCACATAATTACTTTGCTATGTTTAATGTTAGAAAAGAAAGAATCATGATTAAAAAAATTAAAGATGTACAGGATTATATTCCTGTCGTTAGTGACTATATTATATCACAATATATTTGATGTTTACGTACGATAAAAAATGACAAGACGTTTTTTAATTTATTATCAAATCGTGGTGGTGATGATAAGAAGATAAAAATTATCAAATGCTACGCTAATAAATATTTAGTAAATTAGTTGTATTGCGTGATTTTGATAACACAGTTTCGGATGAGTGTGACAATAAATAAGACACACCTAAATTGAAATTTTCCGCTTAGTGATATGTGGACCTATCTATCTAAAAATAAATGTATTTATAAGACTAACATGATTTGTTAGTCTTGTTGCGTGTTGAGAACAAAATTAGCACACCATTTATCTATATTTATCAACCAAACAAATTCTCATGGACCTCTAGACATGATTTAACCTAAAGCGCCAGCGTCCGTGCTGTCGTGTTTCGTTGGCGAGAGCGAGACCGGAAGCCCATTGATGCAGGGGTGACAGTTATCGTGGTAACTGTGTAAGCCTTACACTGCCACGATGACTGTCATGCCTTTTATATTGCCAAGCGTTCGTGAAAAAGCATCTCACTAGGCCACCATAGTGTGTGTCACCACACTGCATTGTATGAATTTGTAATGAATACGGTGACCACAACTCTTAGATTCTATTCATGCTTTCCATCAGGCAGAGTAGAGTCACCTTGGCAGGCTCTTAATATGGGATATATATACCTCTTTTTTTAACTGACAGAGTCGAATGTCCCTTTGGATTTACAGCTTTTTGAGAACTTGGAACGCAGGGAAATTTGCTGTTTATACTATAATCGATCCCAACAGCCTGAGTTATTACTTACATTCCTTAATCAATCGCAAAAGAGATCACTTGGTTTTTCTTCTTGCCTTTTAATTTTTATATTCTCTTAATTTTCTTATCTATAATTTCTATCTCGGTTATCAGCAATGATAGCTAGCAAAGTTTTCAACGCCCTTATAATATTTGAAATTGGTACCCGCTGACCATCAAATTATTTGTGTATTATTTATATATAAAAATGAATGTAAACGAAGACAAAATTAATAATGCCAAAAATAAATTATTGTTACGTCTTTCCTTTTGATTTATAATTAATTTAAATGTGAATTTAAATAATCTTTGAGAACAGAGTATCACGTATAATACCATGCATTAGTAGTTTCACATTCATACGATTCCATTCCATCCTGTCCCATCTCCTCTCCTTCATCCCTGATGGAATGTAGTTCAAAGACTTGAATAAATATTTATTGGCTCTCACAAATTTATCTTTGGTACACTCACAGGACGGTCTTTTATTTTTCAATCAATTTTTCCATATTTACAGGGTAACTTGTTAAAGAAATTATTTCGGACATGTTCGAACGGGTATTTTTGGACGGTACTAGAAAAATAGTCGACTTTATTTTCGAAACTAAAAAGTGTTTTACCAGAAAAATGTTTGTGACTATGTTTTTCCGAAAAGTGGATTTTTTCCAGTTTTGTATGTATGTTCGAGTATACTTCCGTGTGGTCACGGATTAAGAATACAGTGTCACTACCCCTATACATCCCGTGAGTGTTGTAAGAAGTGAGTAAGGATGCAAATTAAGCAGAACAATATGATTGCAAGTAGAAGGGAAACTTAATGTAAACCTTATACCAATCCGTCTAACCAGCGTGGTATAGTGGACCAAAAACTTATTTCTAAGAAGAGGTCTATGACCAGCAGTGGCCTATTAAAGGCTGTTGATTTGATGTACGTATGCTCTGTTGTAGAGTAAAGATACATAGAGTGTAGTAGGATACGAAAAGCCCAAGATCGATTACAGTGGCACGCAATGGGAGAGACCTATATCCAGTAGAGGACTGTTAAAGGCTGTTGATTGATTACATGTATGTATGTATTCCAATATATATTATTTTCATCCAAACTATAGGGTGGGCCACGAATTAGTTAACATTTGAAAAAATTGTATAAAAAAAAACATTTGATCTATTGTAAAAATTATTTATTTCTAAGAAAGCTAATTAGATGGTATTTATATTTTAAAAATTACATCGTCTAACCACCGTTTCGACTTCTACACTTTTCTAAGCAGTTACCGAAATTTTCGAATAATCATCAGCATAGAGACCTCGTGATTACTGCTATCTCTTCGCTGATTTTTTCTTACAATTGACGTAGTGTATTTGGTTTATTATGTTGTAGACACGATTCTTCAAATAACACCATGAGAAAAAGTCTACTGGGGATAGATCTGGACTACTGGGTGACTATGGAATGTCACCTCCTCTGGAAATCAGCTTTTCTTGAAACATGTCTTTGACTACCGGTAGAGACTCATTGGATGTGTGACAAGTTGTTCCATCTTGTTAAAACCATGAGTTACAATTTTAGCCAACAAATTCCAGTAGCATCAGTTCCAGGAACTCCCGTAACATGTTTTCACGGTATGTTAGATTCAAATGTTAACGAATTCTTGGCCCACCCTATACTAAGTTTTAAACACACAAAAAGTTTCATTCCAATTTAACTATTAGAAAATTAACTTCCAAGATTTATTTACATATGTAGTTAGTTACAAGTGGAACTAATTAGAGCTTGGAAAAGGTTTCACGGTTCACCGTGTTCTGAAACTGAAAACATACATACTAGTGATGGGACGATCATCCGTATTCATCGGACCGGATATCCGTAAACGAATTTATTTTATACCTACTTTATACTGATGAAGACAATATTGTGACTTAGTAACTTTCTACATTTTAAATATGGGTATATTTGACTATCTTTAGAATGATACGCAAAATGCAAAATTTTGTTTTAAAGTCACGCATATCAACTATGCATAACTTTCGTCTGCCTACTTAGGAGTCTAGATTAATAATCCGTATCAGTGTAATCCGTTTAACAATCTAGGACATCACTAACACCTATATATACTCACGGCTATATTACCGAAACAGATGCACTATCTTCATCAACATCAACAACCTTTTACAGTCCACTACTGGACACAGGCCCCTCTTTGACAAGAAGGTTTTGGCCTACTATATCTCGCTGGCTAGACGGGCTGAAATAGGGTTTGTTTCAAGTTTTCCTTCTCTTTGTAATGATGTTGTCTCGTATACTTTCCCTTAGCCGCCTTATACGACACCCACGGGGAGAATAGGGGTGGTAACACTATGTATTCTTAATCCGTTACCACACGGACAGTATGCATATACATGCACTGTCTTAGTATGTGTTAAACACAAATGGTAGTGATGTAAACCTAATATCGAAAGACGTATCAGAAAGAAAACCAAACAGTACCTGGTTCAATATAAACCGAAGGCCTAAGCTTTTGTTTTTTTTAATTATGACCTTCTTTATATACTTCTTTAATCATTATTGTAATAAAATTGTGTACATAATTAGCGTACAAACCTTATTTCCAAACATTACCATAAATTATGTAAAATACTTTTAGTTGTATTGAGTTTTGTGTATGTGTGTATCAGTGCGTATGTAAGTGTGTTTGTACACATACGTATTATTAATTTCACTAAAATGTAGATTCATAAAATAAAACACTTTAATTACACAAAGTTTATTTAACAAAGTTATGGAGCAATCAAAACATACGAATAAAAACATCACTATACCGAGTCGTAAGCACTAATTAACATTTGACCTTTTAATTATTATATACACGAATTGAGAACAATTTCCATACTTACAGTTACATAATTGTATGTCTATAATCACGTACGTATGTATGTGGACCTGTCTATCGAAAAATAAATGTATGTATAAGATTAACGTGATTAGTTAGGTTATTCTTATTGCGTGTTGAAAACAAAATTGGCATACCATTTTTCTATATCTGTCAACCAAACAAACCCTCATGGATCTCTAGACATGATTTAACCTAAAGCGCCAGCATCCGTGCTGTCGTATTTCGTTGGCGAGTGTGAGACCGGAGGCCCATTGATGCAGGGGTGACAGTTATCGTGATAACTGTGTAAGCCTTACACTACTACGATGACTGTCATGCCTTTTATATTCTCAAGCGGGGCGTGAAAAATCATCTCACTAGGTCACCATAGTTTGTGTCACCACATTGCATTGTATGCATTTGTAATGAGTATGGTGACTACAACTCTTGGATTCTATTCATGCTTTCAATCAGACAGAGTAGAGTCACCTTGGCTGGCTCTTAATATGGGATACTTACAGTTACATAATTGTATGTTTATAATCACGTCTGTTTCTATAAAGGTGTAGACGTGCACAGAAACTCTCTTCGTGTCTTCTCTCCCGGCCATTCTCAAACGGTTTTGATGGGAAAGTATAATGAAGGTCTCTTCAAGATTGTCTGAACAAAACCGACGAATTCTTTTCAAGTATACAATCTGTAATAACAGTAGAGAGGACATGATATTCTTCTGAGGGCTTGCTATCTGGAGACAAAAGCGTTCACGAAATTAAGGCATTGTAAGGAATTTGGGCATTCCAACTGTCTAGAATAAAGCGCTGACTGAAGTTGGAAAGATTTGATCATTCATTGATTGACTGAACTCATGTTTAAAATTTGGCAAATTTGTTCAAACATTTTCAAAATTTAAGCGTCACTACCAAACTAAGCTTAAGTTTAATTTTTTTTAAATAACACAAAACACATCGTGAATGAACTTAATACAAACTTTATTTATGAAAAAGCTGGATCAAGTAGGCAATGCGTAGTTTTGTCTCCGAGGGCACAATAAAGTAAAAACAAAACAAGATGACACAAAACATAACTAATGTAAAAAATTCTTAAAATAAATTAAAACAAAAGAGGTGTTGAGTCATGAAATATGACAACACAACTTAAAGACAGTTTTTAAAACAATAAACTTTGTAGTGAAGTGCCAGTGTCACCACGCGTCTCTTTTTTTTACGACTCCGACAGATTTATTTCGTCGTATATCGTATTTTCAGTCTTTTTATTGTACTTTAACAAGAACAGATTTGGGGTGACTTTATTTTCGTTCAAGGGAAGGCTTGTGAATGGGCTAAAGTTTTAACAACCACAAGAACGTTTGGGTTTTCATTCGCTTTACTCAATTGCTAAAGTTAGAACTTAGAACGTAATTGTTTGAAGTGATGAGACCACTGAGTGAAACTACATTATATTTACTAATCTATGTATATATAAAAATAAGCGTCCGCTTGTTCGTAATACCAATTCTTCTATATCAGTCTGGAGTATGGAAGTTGGTGGTATTGTACGCCCGTGCTTCGTAGAGCACGTAAAGCCATCGATTCTCGTTCATCATAAACATCTATGACAATTGTTATGTTAAGTAAATATACTGAAAACCAGTTTAACATTCACATTTAGTTCGTCCTCAGTGTGGTGGAGGTCTGATGCCAATCTGTCGGTGGAAACTGATATTCAGGTAACACCCGTTGAACTTGTAGCCGACCCCAAATAATCTTGGAATTAATGAAGGATTTTCATTTTTGTCAGAAACTTTAATATAACGTATTTAAAAACAGTTTTTCTGGTTAATTTTTGTTCATTAAGATATTATTATCATTCGATAATATTAAAATCTTCAAAATTTCAGTTTTCTTTACTTTTTCACTAGGCTATGGAACTTCGTCCCTCCCATTTAGTAGAGCGATGGACTCAAAGGACAGCAACACATATAGCAGCAGTTCATGAATAACAAAACTCACTTCTCATCAGATGACTCGGCAGCTCGCCTTTCCTATATTCTACATAAGAAACAATATAATTGAGAAACTCATCATTTTGATACAAGCTCCGTTTTAACCTATTATATCCACACAATATTTCACATAACGCACAATCTTACATAAAAAAGGTGTTGTCCTCAATTAAGACATAAAAATAGTCACACTAGCAGAGTTACGAGCTCTCATACAGCTGTAAATCTGATGTCAAAGACATCTCTATCGAAGTGTTTACGAGTTCCCTTCGACTCTACGTTCATCGCTTGTAAGCGCTTTATTGTACTATAAAGCGTGTTGTCATTTGCTATCTTAAACACATTTAATTCTATGGAAAGTAAACATGAAGAATATGTGTAGTTTTATGAGTCATTTTTATATCTTAATATAAGCAGTATAATGGAAAATATTTTATTTATATAGTAATTATAAAAATAAGTTTAGTAAGTAGTAGAGTCACGCTGATTTCAGCATGAACGGGGCGGCTCGACCGGGGCAGTACTACCCTCCCACAGAAGATCAACCTAAAGCGGTAACATCCGTGCTGTCGTGTTTCGTTGGTGAGTGCGAGGCCGGAGGCGCATTGATGCAGGGGTGACAGTTATCGTGGTAAGTGTGTACAATAGAATACCACGATGAGTGTCAAGCCTTTTACATCCCCAAGTGAGGCGTAAAAAAGCATCATAATAGGCGGTCATAGTGTGAGTCACCATACTGCATTGTCAGCGTTCACAATGAGTATGGTGACTACTCGTCTATGGTGACTACTTTTTATCTTTTAGATTCTATTCATGCCTTCCATCAGGTAGAGTAGAGTCACTTTGGCGGGTTCTTAAAATTTAAAAAAAAAATTAACTTCCTACAACACATACATTACGTTGCCAAATTAAGCAGAGCCTGTGCTATGTTAACCAGACTGCTTTTAAAAATACTTTTATATTTCTAAATATCTACATGTGTAATCAAACTCACGACTTCTGGCTTCAGTCACTAGACCACTAGTACGTTTTTTTGTCATTTTTGGAGAACACGAGCAGAGCAGAGAACAGCACCCTTTGAGTCCATTTCCCTCCCTGTTAGAATAAGAGAGACTGGAGGCGTATATGGAAATTCTTTACACTAGCTATGTTCACAGCCTGTAAATAGAGTTGGAACCACATGGAGCATACGGCAAGCCACGATTAAACGATACCACTGTTTCTTTTACCGTCGAGTAGGTTCATTAGAGAATCTATCAAAACCCTGAATTTATCAGTTAATTCTCCAATTGAAAAATAAAATCAATTGCGATAATATCAACCGTAAAAAAAATAAGTAAACATTGTACATCTGGGCTACGTGATGGGATACAACATGAGAGTTTTAACCCTCAACCGCTCGGGATAGTTATACACGGATTAAATCGTGCAACGGTTGTTTATGCAGTGGGATATAAAATAAAATATGACTCTGGGTTAACTATGAAATCAAAGAGGCTTATTATATTCTCAGTGACTGTACTAATTGTGAAGTGAAAGACAAAAAAATATAGTCGGCAAAAAGGTTTTAATGTACCTTTGGTTAAAGACGTGTGTATAAAGAACTGTTTTGAGGTTTGAGATTGTGAGACAAGCTACATTTTTAAACAATTTTATAGTTCTTTGATAAAAACACAAACTTATTTTATAATTGACATAATTATATATATTTTATTTTAATTCTAAAATATCTCAATTTATATAATATAAAATTAAAATTTGAAAAACTCTGCTATTTTTAATTTTAAAATATTATACGAAATTATTTCATTTAAAAATTTTATATTTCAAATTAATATTTTGAAAGATATTATTTTAACATCAAAAACCTTATGTTTAAATATTATTTTATTTTCAATTTTGACATCAATTCCTTAAAAATGTTGAGCACAACAACGAACTAACAAAAATAATTAACATACGAACACAAGAACAAATATAAAACACAAAAATTGCTTTTAAAACAACCTTACGCTCATAAAGCGTATATTACGCGTTAAGCAAACAAGCCTCAATACAACTCTATTTTGGGTAGATGTGAAATAAATTCAGAAAGAGGAAAATATTGAAAAGGTAAAAAATAACGTGTCATCTAAATGTAAAAATTGATTTCAGATCCGTTCCCCTCCAGGTTGTGTCTATTGGTTGCGGATCAAAAAAGGCCGAGTATTTTGCGAGTATGAGCTTTTAAGGGTTACAACAATATTTTTGTGTTTTGTATCTACGGATATTGTTGGAGATTTGCTCCGGATAGCGAGCGTTGTTGGGTTAATATTGGTTGAGTAAAATGATGGTTGTCGAATTTAATGTTATTATTAATTGAGTACCTTTTCGTGTCTGTAATTTTTGCCGCTTTACCTTTAAATTGAACTTATTTATATTCAGAGAAAATGAAAACGATTGATTATAAAGGAAGTAATCTTTTAGAATTGCAGTGGAGATAATTAAAATGAGGGTGAAAATGGATTAAAGAAACAATAAAATTCACTTTGAAGCTATTTCTTATTGACTTTGTAAAATGTGTTAAGCGATATAGACCAAAATTCAGGGGACTCTTACGTCTACAATAAAAAATTTTAACGGACACAAATAGAACTGTGCTTACAAGTCTATGGAGCTCTCGTCTCGACGGACAAGAGTGCGAAAAATAATGTGAGTAGATTTAGTGTCTGTGAGCTGATAGCATAAATATTATGCCATACACTCACAGACATTATTCAGATATGATTTACTTTCATAATACGTACAGAAATATATCTATAATGGATACAGGGTACATAGAAATGTATCACCTGATAGAAGCCTCTTATGCAAATACATTTAAAGCAAAAGTACGTGATCTACTTCGTGATAATTTGGTAGAATCGTCTTAACGATAGCACCCGAGTGAGTATTTATATGGAATATTGTATTAATTTTATATACATGTACTTATGTTTATGTATTGTGTATGTATTGTTTGTATAAAATAATATTTTATTAGTAATGTATGTCAACTTCTTTATTTTACCTTTGCACCTACCGCATCGTGTTTCTACATCACCGTAAAGGTTGACTGGGAGAGAATGCCCCATGGCATTAATTCCGCCTTTGTACAACATATGCATTAAGTATAAATAAATAAATAAGTATCTATACTAGCTGACCCACGCAACTTTGTCTGTGCCTCTCAAAAGAATAAATTTTCCCATTCTTTCAACATTTTTCATTGGATTTTTCTTGATCGTAGTGTAACGTTACGAACATATAGCCTTCAACGGTAAATGAACTTCCCGACACTATAAGAATTTTCAAATTATTGTCAGTAGTTTTTGAGATCAGCATGTTCAATTTTACAATTTACATTTTTTCCTTAGGTAGAGCCACGCTGATTTCAGCACGAGCGGGCCGACTCGACCGGGGAAGCACGACCCTCCCACTGAAGACCGACCTAAAGCGCCAGCAGCCGTGTTATCGTATTTCGTTGGTGAGTGTAAGACCGGTGGCCCATTGATGCAGGGGTGACAGTTATCGTGGTAACTGTGTAAGCCTTACACTGTCACGATGACTGTCATACCTTTTATGTCCCCAAGCGGGGTGTGAAAAGGCATCTCACAAGGCCGCCAGTGTGGGTCACCATAGTGCATTGTCTGCATTTGTAATGAGTATGGTGACCACAACTCTTTGATTCTATTCATACTTTTCATCAGGCAGAGTAGAGTCACTTTGGCAGGTTATTAATATAAAAAAAAAAAACAATCCATTATATTGGTATCCTTTTAACGATTCTAAGCATTACAATTTAAATGACCAGAAATGATCTAAATACATTACCATGTATGCTAATAGCTCATTCGTGTCGGACCCGGCCCGTTACCGCCACAGTATCATATAAATCAAGCCCTTGTTTTATTGATTTATGCAAATACGTCGTATCTGCGTTGCGTTGAAAGGAATATATGAAATCATCTGTTTATCATACAGTGTTGTTAAAGTGAGTTTGTTCTAGTAGTACTTTCACTGTTCTATTCTGTCCACTGCTGGATATAGGACTCTCTTTAGGACCTTTCTGGACCTTTGAGGACAATGCTCTTATCTTCTAATTTTGACGATCTAATCAGTTCGGAAATCCAATAATATCTGTCTGCTTAAATTGCTTCAATAGACGCTTATATTTACTTGTGTTCGTAAGGAACTGTCCTCAATTCCACGGTATAGTTTATTATTTTTACTTTCTTAGAAGAATAAATTCCAAAACCGTAATGAGCCATGCAGAATACGATTATTCTCATAACTTTAAATAGTCATTAGTGGCGACCGCTTGAGCCACTAGGCCAACCGTGCAGTCAGCAGCAATTCAGTTTTTAAGGCTGTAATTGTACACCATATTGTTTCTAAGTGTTTAAATTCTGACATACTGCCTCACCGAAAGCCTCCATGGCCCGTAGGCGTTTTAACACTCCCATAAAAAGAATTGGCCCCAACTCAAATATTCATAGCCAGATTTTCGATAACTTCGCAATCTCTTTCCGCTGAATACCGACCATCCTAACTGAAGCTGACAAAGGACAGCGCTAATTAAAATATATTCCAGAGCACCCCTAAAACTCGTCCCATAGGATCCCCGAAGTGAATACAGTCTTTAGTATTTGTGTGATCGCAGCAAAGGATTGTGCGATGTTATTGCTACCCTCGATGGGGTGCTATTGAAGGGTGGCTTACTTTTTAATTAGCCAGCAACCCTTTGAAAGTTTGGATTCTACAGGAAAGTTATTGTATATGTGTTCAGTTGATACCTTATTTATGTTTCTTGATTTTTAATCCATTTTTGGATTCAGTGTTGTAAAGAAACCCCACAGATCTATTTCGTTAGTTATCTATATGCACTGAAATATCAAGTAAAAATTAATATCAAATATTCAGAACTGTTCAACCATAAAGTTCTGGAGTGGCCACCGCGTACTGTTAAATGCAGCGTAGGTAAGTCCCCTACAAGGTGGTGTGACCTGGTGAAGGTCGCGGGAAGCTACTGGATGCGGGTGGCAGGGTACCCACTTTTGTTTAAAACCTTGGAGGAAACCTATTTCAAGCAGTGGATTTCTTTTGGCTAAGATGGTGATAATGATATTCATTCAGAACTGTAGTTAAATATCAAGTAAGTAATCGATATGAAAACATGACTTCTTTTCTCTCATCTTGGCTTTCCCTGGGAACTACAGTATGGGGCTCTTCAAGAATGGGGTAAATAGGTTTTTCAAGGGTCGGCAACGCGCACGTGATGCCCCTGGTACCACAGGCGTCCGTAGGCTGCGGTAACCACTTACCATCAGGCGGGCCGTATGCTTGTTTGCCACCGTCGTGGTAAAATAAAAAAATCTTTTCTATTGAAGCCATGTATTTTCACAAATAATAATTCAAAAAGGGGAATCGAACCACTTGATGTCTACCTGAATTCATGAAATTTTTTTCACAATATTTAAATCGGACATTAATTACTCAATATGGCTGACACAGTGTGAAAATATTGGTAGGCATGAAAATAAATATTGATACATTATTCTACACTTTGTAAAGATTTTATTTATGTTGCCTATTCATTTCGATACTCGATCCTATTATTTACGAACAATACATTGGTGAGAACAATATTCAAATTTACTTGAATGTGATATTAAAGCCACAATTGTGTACGAGCGAAGAGGCATTAATACTAAGATATATCATGTAATGTCTACAGATACTCAAGTGAATCGGCTCACTTTGGTTCAGTTAGATGACAAACTACATTATATTAGACTTCATTTAAATAAGAATGATTGAAATCTGTCGACAAATGTGAAATATCGCACAATATATGCAAAAAATATTATATACCATTGTCCATTTTTGTTAAATCGTTAAAAAATTCAGGGTATTCTGATATAGCAATTAACGACAATAATGCTTGTTAAATATTAGTTAATTTTAACATAGAATTACAGAAAAAAAAAACAGAAAATGCAACAATAGCAAAACACCGCTCCGTTCCGCTCCGCTCAAACTAAACCTCGGCTCTATATTTTTGTCACAAACAAGTTATTCTTGCCGCCGACAAGTTTGTGACGAGTTGACGAACTTTGGACACAGTTCACAACAATCATTAATATGACGGTTTAAGACGAGCTTAAACTCAATTGAGATCACTTTTTCATTGTTAATGTATTTGTACACAAATATAATTTCTGTAATTGAAAAATGTTGATATTTACTTCACCCCTTCCGCAAGTATAATAATCATGCAGTATGTACGTATGTGTATATCTCTCAAAGACTCTAAACAACTCGACCAATTTAGATTCTTCTCAAGTATAAATCAATGTTAATCAATTCTCTAGTTAAATTCAACGCGTAAGGTCAAATTTGCCTCGAGATTTCATCATATTTAAGCGACGTCATCAGTGTTGCGGGTCATGACACACGTCACTGTGTTACTGTAACGAAGACACATTCACTCCCTAAAAAAGTGTCCCGTCCGACCACAAACAAGTTGGAGCATGCCCGAAATACACACTTTTGTAAATCATGTTACGTAAGTTAAGTTGTGTTTGAAAACTAGGTAGTAAACAAACATCTAGACACATTTTTTTCCGAAACTTAAAATAATGTACACTCTGATTATTAAATCTAATTACCAGGCTTCTAATTTTTGTATGATATACGCCTCGTTGGTCTAACTGTTAGTTTCGATTTCAGTGTCGGGTCAAAAAAGGGTTATTGAGTTTATCTTATTATTGGCATACTCAGTAGCAGTCTAGAGTTTGGGAGTTGGGGTCTTATCCACCGTGTCTTGGAGAGTACACAAAGCCGTCGTTCGTACACCTGATCTCTCCTCGCTCATGTCGGAAAACCGTTCCATCGGATTATGAAAGTAAGGTAACAGAGAGTCAGGTGCACTTTTTTATACACTCTAATATCTCCTGCGTAGTTGAGGAGTCTCCTGAAACTGGCCGCCGTAGCCGGAATTGGTTAAGAGTACATCATCATCGTTATATACGGTAGATTTATAGCGAATTGACAATTAGCCCCTGCAACTAAAGGGTCACAAGTACTTTGTCATTCTTCGTAGCGCTCAAATATCCATAAGGCTTTGGTGCTCCGGTTACCTCACTTACTTATTGAAAAGTGATGAAGAAAATACTTAACACCGATTTCCTCTGAAGCTTTGGCATTGCTTTAATAGAGAATACCCATGCACAATCATGACTTTCTCACTACTAATAAACAGAAATGTCACGTGCTGCAGCTCTAAATCATTACGGCTGCCTATATATTTACAACAGGAATCACGAGTGTTTTTTTTTTTTAACTTGTGGCAAGCCTCTCGGGTCGTCATCCGACCAGAATTTACGACGGGGTGGTGCGTCGGAATCGGTTCCACTAAAACCACACAATGTGCCACTCTGCACCTGAAGTAGCAGGGAACCGGGAACAGCTTTTGTTACGACATACAGACTCAGGAGTCACAAGTGCTGCACCAGCCTTTGAAGTTATAAAATACACTCTACTTTAATATTTATAGGTCGTATATGTCTGAAAACACCAATAGACAACAATTATTATAATGAGTAAAAACATCTTGTTCAGATATATACGAGTATAATACATCATGCGAACATAGTGGTTAAAGGCCCAACCCCAGATGTTCCTTCAGCTATTTGCTTATTAAAATGACAATCTTAATTGCCAAACTCCCTGTAATTCAACAAGCAATTAGATTATTACAGATGGTCGGATTGGTGCGAGTATAAACACGGATTCGAGAGACGTAATCTATATTAACATTCTAAAGAGGTAAAGTTTGTTAGTTTCAACGAATTCGTCTCTTAAACTGCTAATCCGATCTTGAAATTATTATGTGAATTTTTTTCTTTATACTGGGTCTGGAAAAAAACATTTATTTCTAATTTCTGCGTTAGTGCTTATTTTATTGCTGTTTAACAGTATTAATTGCAAATTAACTTGTAATATCTTCTTATGTACTTTGTTGTAAAACTGGTGTATGATTGGTTTCAAATTTTCCTTCTCTTTTTAGTGATGTTTTCTTGCATAGTTTGCACCTTTAGACGTTTCTTATGAGAACCATGGGATCAATGGGGATAATGACACTTCGTATACTTAATGCCACCACACGGATGGCCTACTATACCGATCTGGCCAGCGTGGTGTGGAAGGCCTAAACCTCCTTGCCATAGAAAAACCTGTATCCAACAGTGGAATATTAAAGGCTGTTGATGATGATTACGAAATTGGCAGAATTAGGGGAGACTTATAATTGATCAGGTAGTAGATCACCATTAATTTCAGCACGAACGGACCAGCTCGACCGGGCGAGTTCTACCCTCTCATAGAAAGTCAACCTAAAGCGACAGCATCCGTGCTTCGTTTTTCGTTGGTGACTGCGAGACCGGGAGATCGATGATGCAAGAGTAACGCTGAACGTTGTAAGTGTGTAAATCTTATACTGCCACGATGACTGTCATGCTTTTTACGTCCCCAAGCGGGGCGTAATAGAGCATCTTAGTAGGCCACCATAGTGTGAGCCACCATACTGCATTGTGTGCATTTACAATGAGTATGGTGACCACAACTCTTGGATTTTATTCATGCTTTGCATCAGGCAGAATGGAGTTACTTTAGCAGGTTCTTAAAATAAAAAAAGAAGATTGTGCCTTTAGTAATCCAATTAATATTCAAAATTTTTATACAAAGACGCGTATAATTAAGAAACTAATTATTTTATAAATATTTTTAAGATACCTTTTCCGCTGTACGTTTGATAATATTTTAATTTATCGTTTAATATTGTTACATTAACAGAATTAATATATTTTCCTATTATAGATTCTTATGAAACAGTAGCTTAAAGTAAAAAGAAATTGTAAAAAAATGTCATGTAAAGAATAAGGAAATTAATTTCTGAAATTAACTTGTAATTACAGAAATGCCCTCTATTTGTAAATGTAAACACATTTCTTTACATTACAATTAGATATTTAAGAATAAGACACCTGTGTTACCAATTTCTTTGCTACGAAGTCTTTCGTAAAAGGAAAGTTAGTATTTGTTATTTTGTTGTATAAATTTAGGTATTAATTGTATACAGGTAGATTCATAAATTTAGCAATAAAATGATCTCCGTGTATTGACGGTTGGAGAAGACAGAGTGTGATCACCCTATTCTTGTAATGAATGTTGTAGAAGGCGACTAAGAGAATAAAATATCCAAGACAACATCACTGTAAGGAGTAGGGAACACACCAACTTGTCTGGCCAGCGTGGTATAGTAGACCTAAAACTCCTTGTCCAGGAGAGGTTTATGCCAAACAGTGGACTGTTGGGGGCCGATCATGTTATATCTCTTCATATATTCTATTAAAGTTACTTTAGCAAGCCCTATATTAAAAAAAAAGACAAAATCTAAACACACAGATTTTAAGCATACACACGTAATATATACACGAATTATACCAGGTTTGGCAGTGACGGTATAACGTAGCCTTCAAATGCTCTGATGCACAGGTTTTCAGAAATCTTAATGGCGTGAACGAATCAATTCAATTATCCATCTCAACTTAAATCTTCGCATTACATTAAGACAGTTGCATATCAGCATCAGTTGGCTTTCTGAATGCACCTTTAGAACTTGTAATAAGAATTAGTTTAGATTGAACGTTTGTTCTGCGCCAATTTGTGTGATTAAGATGCTAATTGATTCCTTTGCAGGAGATGGTGATTAGGACAAAGAGAAACGATCTGCTTTTACAACATTATTGAAGATTTTTTTTTATAAAAGCCTACTAAAGTGAATCTATTCTGCCTGGTGGAAAGCATGAATAGAATCCAAGAGCGGTGGTCGCCGTACTCACTGCGAATGAAGACAGTGTAGTATGGCGACCCACGCTATGGCGGCCTAGTGAGATACTTTTTCACACCCCGCTTAAAGGCCCGGGATCGTAGTGGGAGGGAAACACGTGCGCTGGTAATGAATTTATATATTTTTAGAAATACTCTATACCATTGAAATTATTAAATTAAAAATACATTTTCTTCCTTTCTCTGTACGTAGATGCACCTAAACTATACACAGTTTCTGAAAACAAGGGATAAATATACAAATATCTTTTGTCAGAACTTATTATAAATTTTCAAATTTTATAGATATATTACGATTTGACTTTGGTTAAAGAATTACCAACATGGCATACTGAACTACATGTGATACGCATGTAAGACCATCACCAATAAACGATATCATTTGCTCTGTGTTTTTTTTATTTTAAGGCCCTGCCAAAGCAACTTTAGAGTTGTGGTCACCATACTCATTGCGAATGCAGGTCACCACACACTATGGCGGCCTAGTGAAATGTTTTTTCGCGACCCACTAGGATGTAAAAAGCATGATAATCATCATGACAGTGTAAGGCTCACACAGTTACCACGATAACTGTCATCCCTGTATCAACGTGCCACCGTTCTCGCACTCGTCAATGAAATATGATAGCACGGATGCTGTCCACTTAGATGGGTCTTCTGTGAGAGTCGGGGTATTATTTATCTAATTATATTTTTTATATTTAAATATAAATTTATGTCACCAGAGGTTATTTTAACCCATCGCATCCAAAATTAGTTGGGCGTCCCATACACAGGTGAATAGGAAAAGTTTATTTCATATTTGCATAGATAAATATGTTTATTAGCACTCTAGTTACAATATTTGAGTCTCTACCCATTTTGTAGTCGTAGGACCATTTGTAACGTCAGTCACTTTATTATTATTATTCAAATACTATAAGTTTTTAATGTACTAAAGACTTCTTTGTACCCGGACCAAACTCTTTTCTTTGTGGCTAGTTATAAAAGAATCAGTGTAACAGTGAAAAAAGTTATAGAACTTAAAATCTCTATGGATTCCCTTGATGTTATGCCTAAATTCAAATAACCGATAATAGATACCAAGATACTGAGTTTGGAATAAATAAAAATTGACGTGTTCACACATGGGGATTGCTTTTGGAGCTTTCAAGTGTAACGTCAAAAGATATACGGAATAATAGATAGACCGCAATACACGGAGCATTAAGATTCTGTAAAAAAAGCATATTAAATCAGCAACGGTTTATTTAAGCATATAGCTGTATACTTGCGAAAGCAATGTACTTGAGTACATCGAAACGGTTAAAGATATATCTGCAATTTCGTTATTTTCTACTAAATATCATAAAGGTCCCTTTTTTCTGTGCAGAGATCTACACGGATACTATCGACAGGAGGTTATGTCGGACACGAACCGACCAAAAACCACACGCCATCTCCTCAGGTAACAGTAGCCGGAGAACCAGGTACGCTCTAGTAAGGAAATTCCTGATAATAAAAGTCCCGGAAAACCGTTGCCGGAACGGTTGTTACAGACAGCCTTGGGTTCTCGAGATATCCTATTGTCCAGACCGCTGGACATAAGTCAAACCAAAACTGAAATTACGCCGTGAAATATATGAACAATAGCAATATCTAATGAAAATATACACGTACTGGCTAGTTTTAATAAATGGTGGTCTCTATATCTGAAATAGTCAAATTCAGAATAATCCCAATGATATAATAATTTTATAATCCTTCAACAGTGATGTCAGATATGCCGCATGCGTGGCGTCAGCACTTGAGGTTAATTGTCAACGATGACAAACTATTAATTTAGTCAGCTAATGTTGTCAGCGAACGGTGTCCAGTAAGCCGTCCGCCTCGCATATCATCGCCAGGAACAATAGACTCGGATTACGACGGTGCAGCTATGCGATAAAACTGGTGAATTAATTGTATAGCTGGACGTTGTGACGGGTTTGTTACAATGTGCTGTTATTTGAAAATGGAACAGAAGAATTACTGCTATCGGTCAAACATATGAGGACGTATGACATCTATTGTGTATTTATCTTCGTATATCTTTTCTAAATTTGAAAATATAATTCATTGTTTTCTTTTTTTTATTGTTTTTTTTTATTTTAGCCGCCACTTGTAAGAGGGATTTGTAAGTAAAGTCATTATTTTTAATTCGTTCTTTAGTGGAATAAAATTGTAGGTATATTCTGAAAGAAGAAGAGCAATTCTAGACTCAGTGCATACCTATTTCAAATGTGTGTTAAGAAAATCATTGTATTTTTTACACGAAATTAGAAAATATAGTACTGTGCTTCTATCTATGCTGTAAGAAAAATTAAAATAAATTACATAATAAAGTGCTGGTAATCGATTATGAATAACTCGGCAATATCTAAGAATATGAGTGAAAATCAAGTGTCAAGTGCTTCACAATTCTTTAGTGAAATAGATTCATAAAGAATTAAGTTTATTTAGTTTTTACAGTCGGTAACTCTGGTCACCGATTGGTATCTGTTTTGTCTTCTCTTGCCACTTTGAATAAATTGGGTCTCTATTTTAGTGGAATAATTGCGTGTATCGATCGAGTATTGAGAAAATGGACCGCTGTGTGGACTTTACTATTTTGACTAATTCCAGTTCCTCTATTGGCAAAAAAATCTTGGATAATGAAGTGGTTTTAACATATTTTTTTTGTTTCATTTTTATTTTAGGATCCTTCTAAAGTGACTCTACTCTGCCTGATGGAACACATGAACAGAATCCAGGAATTCTGGCAACCATAGTTATTTTCCGGTCCGATCTTATTTAAAGAGGTACGTATAGGCACACGCCTATACGTACCTCTTTAAATAAGACTTTTAATCTACTAAAAGAACAAAACCAGACTTATATACCCACTGTTAAGGTCTCCAACACCAAGTCCACCATGTGTATATTTGGTGGCAAGCACATATGTTAAAATAATACTTTTTTAATATCTGTAATGTATCGTATCACTGGTTTAGTCTAAGTTATTGAACATGTATAATAAATATTTTATATGTATTAATATACATAATCCCAGGACACTAGAGTCGTCCCGTTCTCCTTTAATATATACGATGTCCCTGCCACTGTAATTGTTAAACAGTAACAAATTAAACCTTTATCAACGATATTATATGTATTTAGTTAATATTACAATTTAGGATTGCCTAAACGTGGTCGTAATAACTCACACCTCTAATTGTTAACGTCGCCTCGGGTAACTTTGAACAAATGACATGACCTGAATTTCCAAATCTATCTAAGGTCTGTATACTACATACCACATACAACATCTACCTATTTGTATGCATTGACTGTAATTGAGCCATCTCAATTTCTTTATTGGCCTACTAGGTGTAGGCAAAAGTTTCATCCATACGTTGTTGATATACCCAAAAATCGAAGTAAACGATTTGACAGCTCGTTTTTGGTTAGAGTCCCCAAGATTTGGAACGACCTGCCTGGGTCTATTTTTCATAATGAATTAAATTCTGGAGCCTTTAAGAGTAGAGTGACCAGGTTTCTTCTGGATGGGCGTACACCACCTATCTATCATCTACACTTTCCATCAGGTGAGATAGAAGACAAACGCCTATTCTATTAAAATATAAAAAAAGCATTAACACCTCGACCAAGGAAGTTCACAAGCCAGTTCTGTCTAACTAATGAATATCGGACTATACTGAAAACCGACTTACAACTTCAACAATACAAATGTATTAATACACAACACTAAACTGCTTATGCCCATTCAAACTTCAATAATTAACCATCTGCCAATTATAACCATTCTGGACACAACTTAATAATAGACTATAGTCGAACCGTGGTAAGCTTGGCCCTCCCGATGATTTACGGGACGCGGGGCGGGTGATACGCTCGGCTATACATGACACGATCTACTAACTTGATATCTTCAGATTTTTTTATATAAGATTTTATCAAAACACGATGAACTTTAATTTATTGTTTGTTTTCAAAATTAATTATAATACCTTACTTGTAAAACAAATATAATAAAATCACCTATTTGAATTATATTTAGATACAATTTTATAATGAAGTAAAATATTATTCATATACATATTAATGTAATAATATACAAAAAATACACAAATAACATTCTTGAATCTTTGGAATAATAAAAATACGTATTTAAAAATAATGGTAAATACAAAGTTATCATTATTTTGTTTCGTGGTACAACTTCGGACAAAGAAAAAGTTACGACTCCATAGTTTATTGAGCCCTGATGTTGTCCGTGTGGTGACGGATTAAGAATGCAGAGTACAGTGCAGTGAATGCATCCCTATTCATCCCGTGGGTGTCATAATTAATTATCCATATTATAAAATTACACCACGTGTTTAAGAAAAATGACACGCGCAGGGATATTTTCACGTCAGTCACTACCGAACGGTATACCAGCTTATTGGTTGAGTGTATCCCCGCTCACATCCCGCAAACGATCAGAACGAGCAAGTTTACCGTTGGCCAATAGTTTTTATTCTACTTTCCCTTTTTCTTAACTAAAAAAAGTTGGTCATACGCTAGTCAAAGCTTACAAAATTTAGATAAGGCAATTTTATCTTAAGATACGCGCTTGCGCTCCAATTCAAAGAAAAATTCAGTTACAAAACATTTCAAATTAAAATCTAGGTGGAACTGTTTTACAGACGAAGTCCCAGATATATGTCACTTCCGAGACTTCTAAGTTAAAAGTGTTCAAGTTTTCAAAAGCAATGGGGCGAGGGACTCCGCTTGTTGAATCACAAAAGATTCAGCAAACATGTTTTGAAACTATATACATTTCCTTGAAGTATTGATACGAAAAATAATAGAAAAAGATATGAAATTTTTACTCTATATACAATAAACAAGTACCAAAACGGACAGACAGTACGTGAAGGTAAGTAACTACCACCGCGCTTGAATACCAGTAACTCAAGACTAGTACTAGTAGACTAGTCTGCTAAACCAAAGTCTAATGAAATGTTCTCCTCAAAATTAGAGAGAAAGAGTCCGGTACTATTTGGTTAAGACGCTGTTGCGGTGAGAAACAAAAAAACAAATTGCATAACACCGATTTTCTGTGGGACCGCGCTGTCATTTTGGCGGAGTCGACTCATTTGAGAAGAAACATGGCTCTTCCACGGTTAGGTATACTCCAACTAGGTCAAAGTATACTAAAATGGGCAGTGAAGTTCAAGAATCCTTACCACTAATAGCCTAAATCCTAAATATAAGACGTAAATCACATCAACTATCAGTCAGAAAACTAAATTCATCTGAATAAAAACTATATAAAAAAAAAACTTTAAACAAAATATTATCTGCCTTTTATAGATTCTAAATTATAAATACGTCACGTCAAACCACCACAGCAACAACAGCTATTATCAGAAATAGGTTACTTCAATTACATATTCACAGTTCAGGTCCATTTATCAGCGAACCCTCGATGGCACACTGCCCATATATGCCATTGGGTCTATTGTTAACAATGCATAGTCACAAATATACATTATTATGACTGACCCGAAGGTTATTAAGACAGAATTTCTCTTGATATTTATTGGTGTATTCATTTCAATTGATTCTGCTTTTATATCTATTAGAGGCTGTTATCTTTACCTTAACGAGAGCTTCGAGAGCTTTTAGTAGCGTGGCATCATTTCTAAGTTTACCACAAGCCGTCGAATAGTGTAGCTTTGGTCGCAAATAGTCGTAATTACAATTAAGCAGGATCTCAAGTAGTGGTTAGGTACTCACAGTAATGTTCCTGAGTGCCGTTCTAGAAATATTTACTGTGATGTTTGATGTTTTTACGGGATATTGGTAAACAATTAGACAGGTAATCTGAAGGCAAGTGTTTTCTGTGAGTACTTGTAATTGAAAGACACAAATATGTTGCCAGTCTTTGAGTGGAACCCTCTTCAGGATGAATTATCAAAGAGAATAGTGTTCTGTGTCCTGCCAAGACCTCTTGTATGAGTTAATAAATTGTATACTTATATAGTTTATGATAAAAGCAATAAATTTTTGGAAATATCTACATAATTCGCGGTTTACTTATACCTTTCTTTTTGTTGACGGGGTGGAAATTCCCTTCGGAACTCCAGCTTCTCAGAGATGCAAGAGCCAAAAATACCACCCTGATAGCTGGTCTCCAGCGTCCTACTCTGAAGGAGACCTGGGCTATATTATTTAAGGTTCCCTCCAGGATCAACGCCGCGCTTGGTCAAACCTTATACCTGGGGCACTCAAAAGAGGTTCTCCAGCCGATCTGGTTCTTAGAGGTGTTGCGGCCCGATCGCATTTTTACAAGGCCGAATTGCTATCGCCGGTCACAGCGATTAATTCGTAACCAGAGGTCCCCATTCCCTGGCAGCTCACGACCTCGTCGGTGGCTGCTTTATATATTTACGTAATGGATGACTCAATAAAACTAATATTTTAAGAGAAAAATCAAATTAGTCTAAATAATTGTAAAAAAAGAAATTTGTGTAGAATTAATATCAGATAAGAAGAAGTAGTTGACATATCGTAGCCATGAATATAAACGAGCAGTTAAACTGTGGCAAAAGTCTAGTCTTTATAAGACATGCATATATCGAATTAAACATAATTTTCAAAAGTCTTTAAATCAAATTATAAACAAGAGAAAAAAAAATTCAAGATATACTCGTAAATTAATATTTCATGATTGCTGCAATAAAACCTTATAAACTTTCAAGCTTATAATAACTAGTGTTCATCAAACGGCCAGATTTCCCCACATTAAAGGAGCAAAGGTGCATAAACTGCACCGTGTCGGTTTACACCAGACTTATCCGGCTTCATCCGGTTTGAACCGGCGCGGCGCGAGGCGGCTGGCAGCGGTATTTAACACTTCGTTCCGGCGGTTGCGTGTTAGTGAGTTGCTTACGGTCTCCGTGATTGTAATGTTTGTTGTGAATTTAAATCTCGGGTCGAGTTACTGTCTTCACTTTGTGGGTTTGTTTCATTTTATAGCGGAATTTCAAAGGTATTTTACAGTTAAAATATTTAAAATTTTGATGGTGTGAATGAAGTATCCTTGGAATGACAAGAATATTAAATTAAATACGGGGTATTTATTAACCTCGTGTTTTTTAGACTTTTTTATGGTATAGATGGCAAATAGGCAGTCAAGTCCCTTGATGATTAGTGAAAATCGTCGTTCATAGACAGCGGACATCTGAAACTCAAGAGATGCAATCCAGTTTTCTTTTTAGTTTCTCCCCCACAATGAGAAATGCGGGAAAAGTATCCGATAACTTCACCGAATGGGTGAAAAATAATAAAATACTGCTTAACATCGATTTTTGTTTAACCTTCCGGAGTGATAGCTCCGGTTAAGCTTGACCCTTGTA
Source organism: Hypercompe scribonia (assembly GCA_949316085.1). Classification (NCBI taxonomy): domain Eukaryota; kingdom Metazoa; phylum Arthropoda; class Insecta; order Lepidoptera; family Erebidae; genus Hypercompe; species Hypercompe scribonia. Next base: position 1,740,899 of record OX438972.1, on the reverse strand, counting down.
TATGTACCGACGCATTGCTTGCCTACAATTTGGGTATTGACTGCCGGTTGGTCTTGGGTTCGATGCCCAGGTAGGGCCAAAAAGTATTATTAGGTTTTTCTGATTATAGAAATGCTTAACAATAGCCTGGCTTTTGGAAATTTGGGTCTTAACTCCTGTGCCTCACGGAGCATGTAGAGCTGTCAGTGCTGCGCCTGATCTCTCCCTGTTCGTGTCAGATAGCGTGTCCCATAGGATTGTAAGAGTGAGGGAACAGAAGGTGCACCTGCGTAGTTGGTTGTTCTCCGTTGAGACTGGCCACTGTGGCCAAAATCGGCTAAGAGTACATCATTATCATCATCATTTATCAACTAGAACTACATACACTATACATGAAGGAGTCTAAGACGTAAAAAACTCATAATGTCACTTATTTCTATTCTATTTTTGAAAATTTACAGAATAAAAAGACAATTTCTAAGGTTTATTATAATATGAACAAGAATTCAGTTAGGGTTAATACCTACCAAGAGCGAAAGGTTATGATCTAGGAAAGGGCATTAAAGAATTGTATGCCGAAAGACCAGAGGAGGTCCAGTTGGCACAGTGCCTTAGCTATAAAAGTTGTAGAGTGCATTATAAGTTATGAAACGTTTCTGACCCGCCACCGTGTGATATTATATAAAATTTATACACGTAGAATAGGATTTATACTCGTATTTAAAACCTTTTTAGAAATTTTGAATTGCAATATAAAAAGAAAATTGACAGTTTTTATCATATCCTTATATAAGACAACTAATTAGATAACAATTATTGTATTAAAGTCGATCTTTCTGTAGTTAGTTGATTTTGTAGCAATATCAAGGTGAGTCTTATAAACATTCTCACCGTACTTAATAAAACACTGAAACCTATTGTTTAAAACACCAACGAAAAACATACCCACATTATTATAACTCCTGTATTCCCAAATGTCATCTAGACTTAAGTCAAATTATACCCATAATTCCACCTTTTTGTACTGTGCCGAGATTTCCGTGGATACCACCGAAAGGTGGTTATGTCGGACTCGAACCGACAGTACAGTAGTCAGTGAACCAGGTACACCCTAGTAAGGAAATCCCTGGAGGCCCGACATACCTCGTGCCACCTACGACTTATTGAATCCCCCCCTCGTGTGGAAACCCCGATGATCCCTTCCCTTTTCAAATTGCCAGTTAAAATAAAAAGTTCTGTGATAATACTAAAGACTTACCTTAATCACTTATGCTTTCAACTTGCGACGTTTATAAGGTAGTCCCTGCACATGTCAAACACTCAAGTTATTAGACAAGAGAATTTAAACTTAGACAAGGTAGACAAAGACAAGTTATAATTAATTAATAACTAGGGCATAGTTAGAACATCTCTTGTAGTTTAAACTTGTTCAACACTAAACCGCGTACCTAGTATTATATTTAATATATTTAATACGTGATCTACATGAAAAGAAAGTAAAAAGAAAGGCAAATTAATTTTAGACTCATATATACTCATATTAAGATACGAGTAAAAAATACACGGACATTTGATCCCAAAGTAAGTAGAATCTGTGTAATGATACTAGCTGACCCGTGCAACTCGTCTGCATCCGCTATTGCCTGTAGCGTAAACCAATTTTATTTGTCATAAAAAAGATTATAACGAGCCATCCTTAACAAATAGACATAATGTTGCATTTATTTAAAGCTTTTAAAGGAACAATTCTTTCATACATTATATTTGCGAAACTTTAAAACAATAGAAGCTCACAAGAGGATTAACTTTTCCCCATTTTCACAATATTTTTCATTGACTCTCCGCTGCTTTTAGTCGTACCGTAATAATATATAGCTTATAGCCTTTCTTGATAACTGAGCTATCTAACACTGAAAGAATATTTCAAATCGGGCCCACGGTTTTTGAGATTAACGCGTCCAAACAAACAAACAAACTATGCAGTTTTATGTTATAGAATAGATTAAGACTGTTGATAAACATACCTATATGTTTCTAAATATATACTTATACTAGACAAATTATATAAATTAGAAATAAAACAAATGATTGTACTCATTGTACAATGTTGGTCTAGCTGAGAGTCCAACCCGTGACCTCTTTCCTAGCAGCCAGAAAGAATCGTGAACCACTAAAGCAATATAATTAAATAAACCATAGTCTACCGGTATAACTATAAGACTACAAATGTTCTATTCATAACCACTAATTTATTACCATATAACAATGTACTGTAATAAAACATCAAACTGTGTAGTTCCAATACTCAACAAAGTTTGATTACCATGAATACACTCGAACTATGATCAATCGTGGGTGCTCCCCCACCCGCTGTTACTCCAGAATGGGGGGTAAGGCATAAAACTTGGAAAATCGGACGGCATCCGATCCGTGTACTGTCAATAATTGATAATGGATGACGTCATTATGTCAGGTTGTGATTGATTGGTTGTTCCGGCCGGTCCGTGCTGTCGTAGTGTAGGAATAACAGTATAACAAGTGCATTTTATAGTTTGTTTTTGAGCCCCGTGTTGACAAATTGAGTAGTCGCTCGGAAATTGTTGCGAGTCCCAGAGCAATTAAGCTATTTTCTGAACTGGATATCTTTTTTGTTTTTGGGAATCGTTGTTGTGTATGTCAACGTCGTACTTTTCAACGGCCAAAGTTCAGTTAACTTTACATTTTTTTGTATATTTTAGTCGTAGCACAGACATAGTTTTCTGATCATACTTGTAAGTTGATTGATTACAATATTGACGCAACGGCTGCTATAGTATTGTTTGAATATTTACGTACTTTAATCCCTGAGCTTGAAATTAATTAAATTATAAACTAATTATCTACACTAACTTTGTTATTAAGAACCTAAATATAAGAAGTAATTATTTTTTTAACAAATATTTAGTACAAGTATTCATTCTTATTATTATATCATTCGTATATATTCGACAATATAAGCTAATCAATTATAAATTTTTAGACTAACCCGAAAATTGTAATTATTACATCAGCCATCACCCACCGTAACATTTCTATTACAAAACTATTGGCAATATTAATCGGAACTTGGGCTTCTGCACTTATCTACACTGTGGCACTGCTGATTTAAAACACGTCTTCCAAAAGGCCTTTTTAACCTGCATTGTTATCCACGGGATATTGACACCATAAATTATATCATGCCAAGATATGGCCCGTAATGGATGGAAACATCATAACTATAATGGACTGTTATGTGAGAAATGTTTGTTTAACGGCAAACCCTCTTATATTAAAAATGTCGTATGTATATATTCAGACTGCACAATTGGCCTAGTGGTTTAAGCTGCCGCCACGTCGCTCTCTGCTGCGCTGAGAGTTGTGGTTTCAAACCCCACACGGGACAACACTTTGTGTGATCCACAACTCGTTGTTCTGAGTCTGGGTGTTCTTTGTGTCCGTTTCTTGTATATGTGTAAAATCCCCCGCGACACGGGATTTATGCTTAGTGCGGGCGTTGTTTTTTAAAGAAAAAAATAAAAAAAAAAGAAATTATGAAGAGAAATACGTTGTGTATAAATATGGGTCTTGTAATAGTTTTTCATCGCTATTATCTGTTTGTGGATAATCATTTAAAGTGCCTTACGTGTCCACTAAGTTATATATTGGTCATATTTCTTGCCCAGATTCAATTTTGTGAAGGCTTCCTATGTTTCAAATCTTTTTGATTTAATTCTGCAAGCTAACAGAGTAATATCCAGTCATGTAGGGACAAAGCGTGTGTATATTTAGAAATTATCTAGTTACAAGATTATCCGTTGGTGGTGATCACCACTGGGAGGAAATTAGATAGAAAACCTTTATAGTGGTTATGAACTGAAGGAGTTTCGACTGGTCCTGAGTATACTGAATGGGTTTGAGTGCATAACCACATATTTGGCAATCAATTTGCACAAGTAAAAAAAAATTGGGCAACTGATATACAATCGACTGATTATAAAATTCGTTTGTAAATCAATAATTACAACTTGATCATCGGTATAGTTTTTAACTACAAGAAGGTTACATTAACACTGAAATTAAAAGCCACCTATTATCAAAAGATTAAGTTAATGTACAAGGCTCGTATTTTGCAGGTTTTAGACATTGATATAGCTAAAAAAATACAGAAATGAATATAAACTTCTAAACTATAATGAATACAACTTGATAATCAAAAATATGATAAAATACATTACAATCGCAGCCATCTATCAACGTCTTCCTATTGTGATTTGTTTTGATATACGATCTATCCTCCAATGCTAAAGCTAGCGATAACTTAGCAGCATAATATAACGTGATATGTTTTTGGTGGTAGCAGACTAGGATAAAATTCCTTACTAATAAAATAAATAATAATAAATAAATAAATATTTGACACAAAACATCATCTAGTTTCAAACTAAGCAGAGCTTGTGCTATGATAACTAGATTGACTGATAAAATACTTACATACTTTTTTTTGTAAATACAGACATATTATATATAGAAAACACCTAAAACTTCGAAACAAATATTTACAGATCATACAAACATTTGACCCGACCCGGAAATTGAACCCGAGATCTCAACCACAGCAGACGCATTCACTACAGTTGCGCTACCGAGACAGTTCAACTGTATAAATCCAAATCCGTTTGTTTGTTTGAATGTTTGTCTTTCTTTCACATCGCTATGGAGCAATTTTATGATAAAAAATTTCTGTCTGGACATAGTTAGGAAACTGGAAAGTAATATAGACTAATTTTACCGTGGTAAACAGATAGGCTGATCCATTATGATGTGAATTTCCGTAAGCGGTAAATTTATGAAATAAATATATATATTAGTCGTATCTCTAAGTAACTACTACAGTTGAGGAAGGTTACTTTACGCTTTATAAGCACAGATTTATCATTCCCCTCTAATTTTTTAAATAAAATTTATATTGTGTGACATGTATTACTGGTTCAAAGACGGAGACCAAATAAGAGATTTTGTTGTCAAAGAATAATAATTATGAACTATAAATATAGAATTCGATTTTTAAAAACCACCTTCACAAGAATTATGTAGATTTAATACACTTTTCTTGCCAAATGTTATTTTCATTTATTCACAATATATAAATACAATATATTATAATTTAGGTGTAAATGAAATAAAAAGTTATTCTTTACAACCTAAAAAAGAAGTTAAGAGTACTTATTTACAAAAAAAAAATATCAGTACAACTTACCGGCTTCCGTAATGCCTAAACTAGACTCCATAAGACAGCCGCATTATAAAAAAATCCTGCAACAAAAGAGAAATATATGTTTAAGAAACTTTATATACATTAGTTAATATATGTCCGTGTGGTAAAGAATACATAAAGAATACATAGTGTTACCACCCCTATTCATCCCGTGGTTGTCGTAAAAGGCGACTAAGGGTAAGTATGCGAGACAACATCATTACAAAGAGAAGGAAAATTTGAAACAAACCCTATTCCAACCCGTCTGACCAGCGTGGTACAGTAGGCCAAAACCTCCTTGCTAAGGAGGAGCCTATGTCTAGCAGTGGACTGTAAAAAAACTGTGACTGATGAATTCACGCAAAAAGGCGGCGTTCTCACCAAATTACTAATCTATTAACCTTTCATAAAACAGAAATACTGTACACTAATTTAGTAAATCTTATATACTTTCCGTGTGGTGACGGATTGAGAATACAGAGTGTCGCCACTCCTATTCATCCAGTAGGTTTGTAAGCGGTGACTAAGGGAACAACCTATGCAGGAAACATCAAGGCAAAAAGAAAGAAAACTTGATACAAAACCTGTACTGACACGCCTGGCTAGTGTGGTACAGTAGGCCAAAACCTGGTAGGTACTAGAGCCACGCTGATTTCAGCACAAGTGGGCCGGCTCGACCGGCGCAGTACTACCCTCCCACAGAAGACCAACCTAAAGCGCCAGCATCCGTGTTATCGTGTTTCGTTGGTGAGTGTGAGACCGGAGGCCCATTGACGCAGGGGTGACAGTTATCGTGGTAGCTGTGTAAGCCTTACACTGTCACGATGACTGTCACGCCTTTTACATCCCCAAGCCGGATGTGAAAAAGCATCTCACAAAGCAGCCATAGTATGAGTCACCATACTGCATTGTCTGCATTTGTAATGAGTATGGTGACTACAACTCTTAGATTCTATTCATGCTGTCTATCAGGCAGAGTAGAGTCACTTTGGTAGGCTCTTAATATATAAAAAAAAACCTCTTATCTAAGGAGAGACCTATGTCCAGCAATGGACTCTTGGAAATTGTTGACACAAGATTATTATATAGTAAATATTAATTTACTATATAATAATCATTATAATCATATACAATAGATCATATACAAAATGGCAGTCTTATAGCTTTAAAGCAACCCACAATTGGGCGTGAACCTCTCTAATGCGCCATAACACACGGCCTTCCGCATCCAGCAACCAGTTCATTCCAACTACCTTTTATGGGTCGTCAGGCCATCACGTTAGTTGTAAAAAACATTGCAAATCTTTTAAAAAATATTGCGTTACGGCAACAAAGAGGCAACAAAATGTGACAATTTGCGACTAGTACGAGAATAGTAAACTTTCAACAAATTCGCTTTACATCGACCTATCGTCAATAAAACAAAATTTTTACGCGCACTAAAAGCACGATGAAATGAATTTGTATCGTAAACCGCAAGCGATATGAAGTGCTCGTAAAATGGACCGTGAAGTATGAATAATAATGTAGTTTTATTGCACCTGCTGGACGCTAATTGTGTCTTTAGCAATTGATATTGTTTTTATGTGATAAATAAGCAAACAAACAGACAGTCCACCACAGTGACTAGCGTTACTCATGGACAGCTGCAGCTAGAAATTCATAAGTATTTGGCGCCCTTTGACATCTTGATTCAGGGAGGTGTTTCTATAACCTCATTGAAAACTCATTCGGTAAAAAAAATGCTTAATACCAGTTACCTATCAATACTTATCATTTGCTGTCACAGATTAAAAACATTCTTGGTAAATATGTTTGTTATTTACACTTCGTAGACCGTGACCCCTAACACCATCGTGGTAAGACGTTTAAATTCCTCAAAAGGATCTCTGTTATGTCTAAATTGAGTCTGATATCTCTGAAATACATACGCATATAAAACCGCACATGTTTAATAAATATAACTATACAATTCTTATACATTTACTGGTGAATACATCACTCTGTATAAAAAATACTCAGCAATATTACACGAACTAAAATTATCGATCACATTGAAGCTCCCAAGTGTCATAGAGGCGTGACATGATACTTAATCTAATCGATCATTAAATCTATCAAAACCGCAAATTCAATCACACTCCATTTCATGTCATTTCATTAATTATTCGGCTTCAACGCGACCAATCCTAATTACATTTAAATATCGTTCTCTATCATTACAGCATAATTGAGCGGTCGTTGACATGGCAACAGCTCGTGTGACTGGCCATATGATTTATAATTTTAGGTTTCTTCTGGATACTGTTAAGTATCATGAATAGTAGATGGATTAAGTGTCAATAGTTCTGAAATGACAATATTAAGATTCACAAAGAGAGCTTTTTGAGATATTAGATAGAAAGCGATTCAATAAAAAACAATGTAGAAGACTTGATTATGTTCACTTTATGTAAAGGGACGATCTACCTTCTAGGCAAAGTGATCATACCAGGTGGACAGTGATTTTCTAACTTTCTACAATACGTAGTATTGTAATACTAGTGCTTAATGTAGCAGTTGTCATAAGCAGTTTAATGCCCCACAGATAGTTACCCCATAGAGAAGTAAAAATAAATTATTTCTGAAATATCTAAGAGCTTTGACTGCCTCGGTGATACAGCGGCAGTGAATGCGACCGCTGCGCTTGAAGGTTCGAATTTCCGGGTCGAACCAAATGTTTGTATGATCTGTACAAATTTGTTTCAAAGTTTAAATACACATATATATGACATGAGAAGCAGTATGCTGAAGTGGAAATGGGCCGGCCATGTCTCCAGACGAACCGATGCTCGCTGAAGCCGAAGTGTACTACAGTGGATACCACGATTGGGGAAACGTAGTGTGAGGCGCCCTGCGGTGCGATGGACCGACGACTTGAAGAAGGTGGCTTTCAGCGGATGCATGCGAATTGCCCAAGACCGAAATGGTTGGTGTTCCTTGGGGGCGACCTTCGTTCAGCAGTAGACGGCGATAAGTTGATTGATTGATTGATGTGTGTATTTATAAAAAAAAGTACATAAATATTCCATCAGTCAGTCTAGCTATCATAGTACAAGCTCTGCTTAGTTTGAAACTGGATAACGTTATGTATCAAATATCCGAAATATTTATTTATTCGATAAGAATGAGAAGATTGCTTGGCTAAAAACATTTGCTAAACACAACCTATTAGACAGAGACAAGAGAAAGCTGGATATATATCTCACTGCCTACTCACTTATAAGCGTGGACAAGTACGCTAACCACCTCGAATTTTAAACAATTCACAAAGCCATAAAACAGTTATCCTCTAGAAGTTTCATCTGTAGAATGTAATATTGTCCTCATTAAAGTGCATAGTTAATATCATCTGGACTTCATTCTCATTAGTTATTCAGTTTGCATTAAAAACATACGTGGCTACAGGCTAAATGGACCAGTAAATAGAACCGACAATACACAACCTACTTAGTGAACATTTTTATACTCAGTGTAGCCTACGTTAAAACACGCGGTAGTGACTCTATCCACGTACCTAACAGAGTGGTTTTTCTTATTATTTTTAACACAGTCTACTTATTTTTAACAAACGAATCTCTAACTATGAAAGGTGGCCCCCTTCCGTAATTATACGCTCGTGTGTAGAGGCATTGAGCTGATAAATTGATGTTTTTTTATGGCATCGGCGGTCAGCAAATCAACAGTAACTCGAAAGTAAAAAGTGCATTTGCTGCCGTACAAAAGTCGTTCGTGTGGTGACAGATTTAGAATATGGAGTATCACACCTTTTCATCCCATAGTTATGGTTAGAGGCAACTAAGGGAGCAAAAGCAGGACAATATCACTCCAAAAGAAGGAAAACTTGAAATAAATCTTATACCAAAACGTCTGACCAGCGAGATACAGCAGACTGAAACATCCTTTCTAAGGAGATCTATATGTTCTAGAGAAAAATAGCAATAAGATAGCTTAATACTGGTTTTCTGTAAGACCATGGTATGGCTTTATTAGGTAGTAGAGCCACGCTGATTTCAGCACGAAAGGGCCGGCTCAATCGGGGTAGTATTGCCCTCCCACAGAAGACCAACGTAAAGCGCCAGCATCCGTACTGTCGTGTTTCATTGGCAAGTGCGAGACCGGAGGCCCATTGATGCAGGGGTGACAGTTGTCGTGATATGTTTATGCAATACAATGCTACGATGACTGTCATGTCTTTTATATGACGGCCTTAAGAGGCCGTCATAGTGTGAGTCACCATACTGCATTGTCAGCATTTGTAAATCGTGATAGCTGTGTGAGCCTTACACTGTCACGATGACTGTCATGCCTTTTACGTTCCCAAGCGGGGTGTGAAAAAGCATCTCACTAGGCCGCCATAGTGTGTGTCACCACACTGCATTGTATGCATTTGTAACGCCCTATAGTGAACACAACTCTTGGATTCTATTCATGCTTTCCATCAGGCAGAGTAAAGTCACTTTGGCAGGCTCTTAATATAGGATGGGACAAACCTATACGTAGATAGCAAACCATGGTGAAACATAAAATAAAAATGTTATTATTATAACTAATAACTAACTATAAAGCGACTGTATGATTTTGACACAGTTGAAAATAATCTATGAGACATGGTAGTGCAACCACTAAATGGAGCAGCAAATATAGCCAAGCGATATGTGTCAACGATATATCCATCAATATTGTGAAATATTGCATCTATTTCACAAATTGTTTCTAGTGTCTTGAAGCTTTGTATACTCCAATCACCATGTTAGCAGCTATTAGTAAGTATTATGTAGATATCTAAGAAGATAACATTTACTCTCGTTTATAAAGTCATCAGTTAATTATGTCGAGTTTGTCATTTCCTCTATTTCTATCCCTCTCTCGCTTACAACAAACAGTACCATATCCGATGTAAGTTTACAAAACAAACAGTAGTGTAACAGTGACGTCTTCAAAGCCCCCTATATTGTTTTCAGCTGTGACTGGCTGCGTGATTGATCGTTTCCAAGCCTGGGAGCGCAGCGGAGCTGAGAGATAATGGATGCGGCACTTTTAATTTATCATCTTATTGACTGTCATACCATGTATAATGGCTGTAGGCTTCTGTATACTTTGCAGTAAAGCTAACTAGGGAGCATTCGATTGATGACATTATTTTTTTCAACGTCTTTTTTAAGAAGCTCGAAGACGTCTTTTTACGGCAATCATTTTAAATTTTTATTAGGTGCTGATCATGTGTTTTTATAAAGTTAGGACCGTGTAGATCGTAACCTCTCTAACACCGACAGGACAGGTAATTTATAAGGCCGCAGACAAGAAGTTCGCTGGCTGGCAGCTGGATCCGGATGGTAGCGGCGCTATGAGCGGGGGTAAGCCTACGTTTCCGCACCGCTCCGCGCCCGCTAAATTCGAGACAATATATCGCGTTCTGAACAATACACATACACGTGGAACAACAAAATAATTTACATGCAGACAAGATAAATATTTTTAGAAGATATCATAATAAACATAAATAGTTTGTAGTTTTAAGCATGGGGAGTAATGCTTTGACCCATTACAATGAGTATGGTTTGGTTAGATCGGAATAATACCAGGGCATCACAGAAAATCAATGCTACGCACCTTTTTCCAGCCTAAATGTAAATTTATATCGTTCCTCAGGAATTAAAGTCTCTCCATGCCAAATTTCACTAAACTCGAGTTAGAAATTTAGCCGTCACTGCGTAACAGACAGACAGAAGTAATTTTGAATTTAACAATTAGTAGGTATTAAACTATGACTTCAAAGTTGAAATTTACATCTATTATGAGTTTGGTAGTAGCCTACACTTCGATTAAAATATTGATCGGTTCCTTTTATATTCTGAAATTTACCTATCAGAGAAATTATATAACATAATCTAAGAATAAGCTCAAATCAGTCCAAGACCATTTGGACTCCTAAATTGTTTCATTCTTATTAATTAATTGGATATATTTGCATTATAACATGCATATATGCCCATATGGGTCACCATACTGCATTGTCTGCATTTGCAATGAGTATGGTAACCACAATTCTTGGATTCTATTCAGGCTCTCCATCAAGCAGAGTAGAGTCAAAGTCCAAAGTGACTAAGATACAGACATAAAATAAAAAAATATGCCTTAAAATTAACTAAAAAAAAAATGTAATTTCTCTTTTCTAGAATATTCTCTGTTTGATTCCAAATTAGGTGGAGTATGTGTAATGGTAACTAGACTACTAATAAACACACTCAAATCTACACACATATCATAGATAAATTACATCCAAAGACAGAACGAAAAATCATGTTCTTATTTCTTTTTCAAAGCCAACTCCCGAATTAAAAATGTATATCCCGTGCGGCAAATTTTACCAACATACATGAAATGGACACAAAGAACACCCAGACTTAGAAAAACAATTTGTTGACCACATAAAATTTAATACCCTGTAGGTTTTGCACCTACAACATTCAGCGCAGTACAAAGCAACATGGCGACTGTCGAAGCCACTACACTAACCGTGCAATCAAATTTAATGTTGAGTTTGATCTAAAGAGTGAAATTGAACTTTATTTTTATCTAATTAATAAAATTTTACAACTAACCAGCATTGAAAAACCTCTGTAAAAGAAAAAAGGCAGTACTATATGACATTATCTTTTTTTCTAGAGAGGTTTTTTAATGTTGGTTCGTAAAATTTAATTTCTTTGAAGACGCTTCTTCGGGCGATAATTCAAGGAAATTAAATTTCTATTCAAGAATAGACAAAAATTTTGTGATTAGCTAACTGTTGACGGAGAAAGCAGTCAACAGGTCAAAATATTAACGCACAGTAATACCTTCTGGTAGTCTTTCATATACGCTCAATAATTATTTTTTCTGATCATTTTTATAAAAAAGACGTAGGCCTATGAAAGGAGATTTTGGCCTACGATACAACACTAGCTAAATTGATTGATATAGAGTTTTTTTAAGTTTTAAGGTCGTAGCATATTTATACAACATTGTTCCCGTACTTTAACCTAAACACATTTTAAAATAATGACATTTTAAAATAATGACATATAATTAAAAACAAGCCGCTGCCAGCCAGCTTACCAAAATCTTACCACTCTATAGTTGACGTCTCGCTTGCCGCACGCTTACCAGGCGCTTCAAGCGAGCGGGCCGTGCGCAGTTAATACGCGGACTGCTCGCTTGAAGCACGTTGCATGTTGATGTCGTCAAGTGCAATAACAATGATCGCTAGATGGTGTATTGTGAATCAATACATAGTGGAAACATACTGACAACCAAACGGTTGAACAGTAAGTGGTTATCTCTGTTTAAGGCAGTGTTTTGTAGGAGCGATGTTAGAACCTGGTGGTATAAATAAGCTGCAGCCTTTATTCGTCTCATACTATATTCCTAATCCTCCATCTTACTACACTTTTTTTTTTAGTTTTTCATTGTTCAAAAAAAAATATAAAACAGTCTCAATCGGTTTTGTTTACTAAATGAAACATGTTTTTGAATCTACCTATCTTTTTTATTGGATTCACAGTGAATTATACATACATTGTAACAGAATTGTAGTCATGTATTAGAAGCATAAGTCTATATAAAGAAGAAATATATATGATCGTTTCTTTGTACACACACCTAAACACTCGTTATTTTTTATCAATCTCAATTTAATCTAAACCTTTTTCAACATAAGCTAATATTCGTATAAAAACACTTTAACACTGGATTTAATCGTGTAAAATCAAACTTTCCATCTCTTAGCAACAATACTTTATTTACTTTAATCATATGAAGTTCGTATAAAAGTAGAGATATTTATAAAGTTCTTTTACATTATACATAACACAGTATCTCTAAATTAAACTTCACTGTAATGTTAACTTACTCAAATGTATTACGTAATTAGTTACTTGTTATGAACTAAATCAATCCATCAATATTAAGTTATGTTAACTGATGTTGGAAATAAGATTAACGGTGTAATTGTTTGTTACACTTTCATAACTTGACGACTTAGCCCTCTGTGATAATTTTATAGTATAGTTATCCAAAGGAGACGATGGGTCACGTGACTACAACTAACTGCCGCTACCCATGCATGCCTACCACCCAACAGTCAAAAGTGCAGTCCCACCATTTGAGTGTAAAAAATATATCCCTAAAAGTCACAACTGCATTCCATAAACGCACATTTGAAAATTGTAGAATGTCTTTGCCTAATAAAAAACAAATGAATGTTCGTAATAAATCGAAAACTACAAATCCTTTGCTATCTTAGGAAAGACGAAACCCTAACCGTATCAAATGTTTCCCCAAAACTGAATACCCGTCCGTACCGCATCCAAATCAATTAACACATGGCTGTGGAGCCGGGCGCCACCGCGGCACATCCTTGTTTGCCTAACCTCACCGAAGGTTTATTGATCTGAACCCAGGCACACACAGTATATATAAATAGAGACATTATACAACGTGACAATTTCACGTGCGGGAGTGACTTTCAAAATATATTATGGATATATTTGAGTCATTTCCAATATGGCCGCTGATTGAAACAAAATGTTTTTATTTTTCATAGTACTCCCAAGGCACCAATGGGTAAGTGGCTACTATTATCTATGTTTATGTAGCCTAAGAGACACAAGTGCATTTCTTCTCTTTGAGTTCCTTTCCCCACGGAAGGAGGGTAAAACCCTGTTAACTGACATATAGGTTTTTTTTCTATATTAAAAGCCTGCCAAAGTGACTTTAGTCTGCCTGGTGGAAAGCGTGAATAGAATCCAAGAGTTGTTTTCACTATACTTAATGTAAATGCAGACAATACAGTATGGTAACGCACACTATAGCGGCCTAGCGAGATGCTTCGTGCATGGTGACAGTGTAAGGCTTCCACAGTTATCACGATAACTATCACCCCTGCATCAATGGGCCTCCGGTCTCACATTCACCAACGAAACACGACAACATGGATGCTGGTGCTTTAGGTTGATCTTCTGTGGGAGGGTAGTACTGCCCCGGTCGAGCCGGCCTGCTCGTGCTGAAATCAGTGTGGCTCTAGGCTCTACCTAGAGCAGGTAATAGCATAGAATATAATGAATATATATATATATACACTACTGGAAAAAATTAAAGGATCAAAAAAAAATTCCAAATTTTTGGGCAGTTTTCAACAGGCCGTAACTTCGAGAGAAATAGTCTCACAGAAAATAAAAAAAAAGAAAATTGTAGCTCCAAGTGTCTAGTTTTTGGATTTGAATTTTAAAATTTTATAGCCTCCGCGGTTTTTGAATAATCGTAGAAAAACCAGCAACAAAAAGATTTTTTAAATTTTTTTAGTTTTTTTTTTTGGTCTACGGACGTGGAAAAAATTTTTTTAGCTTAACCACTATAAAGATCGGATACCTTGTTTACTTAGCTTTAATTTGTTTTTTTATACACTCTGATACGCCCACTTCTCGCCCAGATATCGGTTTTCAAATGGAAAAAGATCCTTTTGTCTTTGATTATCGATATCTCAGCAACCAATGATTGCACAGAAATTTAAAGGTAGGTTTCAGGAACATGAATAAATGTTGCTTAACAACTGGCCATTGTTTTTTCGAAAAAAATTTTTTTCTTTTTGTCACATGAATTTGAAAATGCAACAAAAAAAGGGCTTTTGGTGGTTTTTTGGAAAATCAAGCGCTGGATCGAAAATATTGAGGAAACCACTAATGTTAAGTGTGCCTTTTACAGTTCAATATGTCCATAAAAACCCCACAAAAAACCAAATTAATCTAGCTAGCTGTGTTTTTGTTTCACTCGATCGAATTTTTGAAAAAATGAAAGGATCACGTTTTTTGCTCTGAATGCTCATAATTTTTAAAATGAGAGAAAAAACTTGTTTTTCCGAGCTTTCCCCACATTTTTGTTCCAGAAAGTGCTTAAATTGAAAAAAAAGGAAATTCAATTCAATTCCGTCTGCATTAACATGGCTGAACGTTTGAAAGCCGTTGTTGAAAACAGAGGTGGTAACATCCCGTATTAAATAAACAAAAATCTTAGGAACATGAGTTTGGAGTCATTAAATACGGTGGAACTGACGAGCCACCGGTTCTCAATTCTCCTGAAATACTACACACGCACACACACACACACACACACACAGAAGCGTAAATTCTTCGACCGCGCTACCTCCACGTGGTACGTTTTGGATAGCGCTAATACCGACGATAATTATAATAATTTTATTAAACTTCTCAAAAGAA
The DNA here is from genome assembly GCA_949316085.1 of Hypercompe scribonia. Lineage (NCBI taxonomy): Eukaryota > Metazoa > Arthropoda > Insecta > Lepidoptera > Erebidae > Hypercompe > Hypercompe scribonia. The sequence continues at coordinate 1,725,353 of OX438972.1, read as the reverse complement.
TTTTTTTTTATTTGAATTTCCTTTTTTTTCAATTTAAGCACTTTCTGGAACAAAAATGTGGGGAAAGCTCGGAAAAACAAGTTTTTTTCTCTCATTTTAAAAATTATGAGCATTCAGAGCAAAAAACGTGATCCTTTCATTTTTTCAAAAATTCGATCGAGTGAAACAAAAACACAGCTAGCTAGATTAATTTGGTTTTTTGTGGGGTTTTTATGGACATATTGAACTGTAAAAGGCACACTTAACATTAGTGGTTTCCTCAATATTTTCGATCCAGCGCTTGATTTTCCAAAAAACCACCAAAAGCCCTTTTTTTGTTGCATTTTCAAATTCATGTGACAAAAAGAAAAAAATTTTTTTCGAAAAAACAATGGCCAGTTGTTAAGCAACATTTATTCATGTTCCTAAAACCTACCTTTAAATTTCTGTGCAATCATTGGTTGCTGAGATATCGATAATCAAAGACAAAAGGATCTTTTTCCATTTGAAAACCGATATCTGGGCGAGAAGTGGGCGTATCAGAGTGTATAAAAAAACAAATTAAAGCTAAGTAAACAAGGTATCCGATCTTTATAGTGGTTAAGCTAAAAAAATTTTTGCCACGTCCGTAGACCAAAAAAAAAAACTAAAAAATTTAAAAAAATTTTTTGTTGCTGGTTTTTCTACGATTATTCAAAAACCGCGGAGGCTATAAAATTTTAAAATTCAAATCCAAAAACTAGACACTTGGAGCTACAATTTTCTTTTTTTTTATTTTCTGTAAGACTATTACTCTCGAAGTTACGGCCTGTTGAAAACTGCCCAAAAATTTGGAATTTTTTTTTGATCCTTTAATTTTTTCCAGTAGTGTATATATAGATTACACAAAGTGTTGTCCCGTATAGAATTTGATTCCATAAAAAATGCTCAAACCTCTACGCCATCCCTACAGTCATCTTCTGTTGCTCATAACTGTTTTGCCTTATCTACTTTTCTTTTTCTATTGAATTCGTAATTTTACATTTAACTCGGGATACGTTGCCTTATAAAAATAATAATATAGACAACAAAATTTCAGTGTTTAATATGCCTCTGCAAACTCCTTGAAGGCTAGTGCTAGGCTAGCATAAGTGTAAGTACAAAATCTAAAAGATCAGCTTTTAAAACGAAATCAAAAAAGTCTTTATAAGCATTAAAAGGATTTGGAGTTAGCTATTACTGGCATGTAAATTGCGCAAACGGAAATTCTGTTTTTTGTAAATCAAACCAACGAACAAAAAAACTTACATTAAAAAATGGAAAAGTCAGTGTCTTAATTAAGCGCCAGTAAGCAAAGCTTGCCACCGTTTGTATGAAGCTGTTCAAAATTTTCGATGAAATCGAAATACGTTGGGTACAAAGCGTACTAACTAATAGAGTCTGGAAGGCCGTATTTTTTTTTGTGGTAGCTGTCAAAATTATTCTACTACTATTGTGGTGGCCACCATCCTTATTCCGAATGTATACAATTCTAGTAGTAGTGAGTTGCTTTTTCACGCCTCGCTTAAAAGACCCAGTATTATAACGGGAGGGAAACACGTGCGCTAGTACGGAGTTCGAGGCTTTGACTGCTTGGCATAGGAAGGAAGAGCCGAACCATTTAGTTTGAGAACGTTTAATTTCTACTATAAAACTGTGACTTTCAAAGCTAACACGTGTAGTTGTATAGATAGCGTCTTATGTTATATTCCGTTTAGTTTTCAGAATTGCAACAGTCAAAATTTTGCCGTTGAAAAACTAAGATGATTCCAAAGTATGATGTAATATACTACACTGCTTACACTGTCGCCTTAAGAGGTATTATACTATGGTCTAACGTTCTGACCTAGCATGGGCACATTTCACAGACTTTTGTACAAATGATGACGAAGTGTTCACGATATTTCGTGCCGTTGAAAGTAATATTATAGCGCGCATGAAAAGTCAAAGATTAACGACCTCGAATGAAACTCGTACTAGACCACATTGCTTTAAAAATAACTGTTATTAACTTTTACTGATGTGAAATGAAGAATTTGAAATGAAAATTAAAAATTTTTAACCAAAACAATGAATATCAGTTACCAATACGTTACAATCATAGTTAAATATTATCACTATAGAGGTACCAATAGTTCTATTAATAAAGAATGTAAGAAACTGTCTTATAATCAGATGTTTAATTTTTTCCAAAATTGAATAGAATCTAATGTAGTTATGTTTTGCATCTAGTAGATGCATGCTTCTTCCCAAGATGCAACTTATTGATATTTATAATAAAATTTTATCTCAAATAAACGAACTGTAAATTACTTTATATGAGAATAAAGATTCAATAAACTACTTCCAAATTGATAAATAAATGAAGGTAAAAAACCAAAAAAATCAAAACCCCTTTTTTGTATCGGTTTTTAAGAAAATTTTCTTTAAGACCAGTTGCCAAAATATCTATGACGTGATCAGATCATTAAACAGTCTAAGACACCTACAAAAGTAGAAAAATATTTAGTGTTATTCCACAGCAATAGTAGCTAATATAACCTACCCCGTTATGGGTAGTAAAATATTTTTGTGCCATATTATGAAGGTGACAGTTATTTATCTTCAATATTTCCTTATATTTTCCTTAAAAATAATGAATTTTATGTTATTCTATAACGGTTATCATAAAGTTAGATAATTTTTAAGGTTATAATTGATTTGAAAATCGAGTTATTCTAAGGGGTCCAAAAATAAGCAGAATTACCTGAGTAGACGGGTCACCTATTTCCCCTTATCAGGTAAACCAACGTAATTGGTGAAAAAGCAGCGAAAATTTTGTTTAAGATCAATTTTTGGGAGTGATTGATGCAGTGGTGACAGTTGCCGCGGTAAGTGTGTGCAATACAATGCTACTACGACTATCTTGCTTTTACGTCCCCAAGTAAGGCATAGAAAAGCATCTTAATAGCCCGCCATAGTGTGGGTCACCATACTGCATTGTCAGTATTCGCAATGAGTATGATGACTACAACTTTTGGATTCTATTCATGCTTTCCATCAGGCAGAGCAGAGTCACTTTCGCAGACTCTTAAAATAAAAAATGAATAAAAAAAATTTTGTGAAGCTTTGATATCATTCAGGTCGAGATGGACATATATGCTGAAACTTAACCATAAATGTAAATATGCATACATTAATGAAATCACATAACAAGCGAACCCAATAATTTGATATAATGAAGTACAAAATTAATTTGAAACAAAAACCACCCACACACGTGTTCACAACCACGTGTTATTATTTCATAACTAGTAGCGTTGACTTTAATTGCGCTAGTTAGTGGTTTTGTATTTTTAGTGGCAATACTGTCACAATTAGCATTATAACACTACAGCTAGCTAGCTACAGCAAGCTAAACCAAATCATTATTTTTAGACTACACTGACTTAACAGTAGTAGAAGTAGTCAACGGTTAGCGCTTTCTATAGCGCTGTTGCGTTCGATCTCTACATGAGACAACACTTTGTGTGATCCACAAATTGTTGTTCTGTGACTGAGCTTTGCGAAACATATTTGTACAGACACGTTTCACTTCAGTTATGACTTCTGAGTTGCATAAGGTTATGGGCGATTGTAGACACTTTCCATTATACGAATCGTCTGTTCGTTTAACTTCTATATAATAAAAAAAATGTATATATACGTATAGCATTGATATAAATGTGTTATTTGCGTATATTTTCAAATATAAATTACTGTGCTTTAATATTTAAACACATACATATTGTAGACAAATTACTCCCAGACACGTTATAAATGATGATACTCATCACACTACTACTTTTCTGAATTATGTCTAATGTGCTTATAAATATTTACCTGCGTTGTAAAATAAATAACACACGTGGAGCTTTATTTTGGGTCTAAATAGCGCCGGGTGATATGTCTCAGGATATCAGCATTATTATCGTATATGAGAATGGTTAAGCCTTATTTAGTAAGGGTTGGCGGGCTCGATAAATTTTAGAAAACATTATAAATAGTCCCCTGGTATAAAGACATTTCTCAGGTGATTTCCCTACATCTTACAAGTAAACTCTTATAGCTTACTTCAAGGTGCTTACTCTTAAAAAAAGAGAATGATATTTCTTAGCCACACTAATTATAAGTGTCGTGGGTTTGATTTCCATGTTAGGCAAATAAACGTGTGACAACGTGTGTGAGTGTAATATATTTATAATCCAAATAGATTTAGAAATATACAGATTTGATAAGCAACGATCTGGTTACTCAGGCTATGTTTAATCTAGGAACATCTTCGTGCGAGATGTCTAAGACTGTTATTATTCTAAATATAATTTTATGTGAAACTGTGGTGTAAATAAATTTATGGGGAAATATTTTGACACTAAAAACTTTTATTAGAGAAGTAATTATGTACGTACAAGTTTGTACGGGACCTTGGTAACACCAGTCAATGTCGTACCTGTGACTTCTGTGATTGTTGCTTTTGGATAATTTCCCAGGTCACCACATACGTCCTCAATCATTCCATCAAGTTTATTCTTTAAAAGTGACACAGAAGCTACCATTTTTCAAAATTTCATAAATATATTTGACATTCCATTAGCGTATATAACAGTTAACCTGTTTTTCATCTTTTTCTTTTGCTCTTTAACTCCTAATTCCCTAAGTAAAGACAATATTTCTGTTTTATCTTTTACGTATTAATGTGAAGAGTGCCATTGAGACTTTCATTTGACATTTACTTTAACGTTTGTCTTAAAAAGTAATTGTCTTTGTTATCGTATTTTTTTAAAATCTGTAAGTGTAACTTAGTTTTCTGTTCTAATTTAGTTCCAGGGCAGTATTTGAACGTTCAGCCGGTGATAGAAAGTTATTCATTACAGGTCTAGCTTGTTTATGCTTATTTTATTTTTAAACCAACCAGTACCAGTCTTATGACTTGAAAAGATATTGATTGTATTACTAAAGATATTAATTGGTCTTTTTTTCCTTTTTTTGATTTAAAACCCTGCTAAAGTGACTCTACCTGATTTAAAGCATAAATAGAATCCAAAAGTTGTGGTCACTATACTCATTACAAATGCAGACAATGCGGTATGGTGACCCACACAATGCAGTATGGTGACCCACACAATGCGGTATGGTGACCCACACAATGGCGGCCTACGGAAATGCTTTTTCACACCCCGCTTAGGGACGTAAAAGACATGATAATCATCGTAGCAGTGTAAAGCTCACACAGTTACTACGATAACTGTCATTCCTGCATCTATGCTTCAATTTGGAGCAAGGTCCTATAAAGGTGAATGTTAACCTAACCGTATCAAAAAACACAGTGTATTTAAGAATCTCACTTTTACATAAATAATATAAAGTTACGCCATTTCCCAGAGAGGTAGGCAGAAACAGTTGATATCCACTTACTGCCGTCCTAACACACCTCTTTGACTTCGTCCATATTCATCAACCGCTCGGTTTCTAGTACTTTTTACATGGCCCTTCTTTAGAACATCACCAATTTGGTCGGTAAGCATTCACAGTGGGCGGTATCTTCCGATACTTTCACAAACACACAGTTTTAGCTTTCATTTTAGCTATTTAAAAAATATTGATAAATGTATATATTATACGCGATGGTAGAGTACTGACATCAAAAGCGTACCTTTGAGCCGGATTCAAAAAAGAAAATAAAGGCAACAATATCGTGTTGAGCGAACGAAACTAAAATCGTTTTGCATATAACCAAATTGAATCAATTTTTCGTACGAAATTGTATCTTTGGAGAGAGAAGGCGACGGGTGAATTTTATGTAAAGCCGTAGAAGGGCGAACGACAAATCGTTGCGATCCATCGCAATCTTGAACGATTCGTCGCACGATTTAGTATCGCAGTCAAATTGTCGAACGATAACGTTGAGTTAAATTACGTTTGAACAAGTTGTGAATGTATCATTTAATGGTGGGCCGTAAATCGTTTGTATCTTAACACAATTATGTAACTTCAAAGTAAAAACTGTTTTAAATTTATTTATTAACCTGCTACTGGCTTTCATATTTCAGGTGAACCAACAGTTCAAATTATAGATACGTGATCAAATTAGTGTAATTTAATATATATATTCTAGGTAGTAGAGTCACGCTGGTTTCAGCACGAGCGGGCCGGCTCGACCGGGGCAGTACTACCCTCCCACAGAAGACCAACCTAAAGCGTCACCATCCGTGTTGTCATGTTTCGTTGGTGAGTGTGAGACTGGAGACCCGTTGAGGCAGGGGTGACAGTTATCATGGTAACTGTGTAAGCCTGACACTTACACGATGACTGTCATGCCTTTTACGTCCCCAAGCGGGGTGTGAAAAAGCATCTCACAAGGCCGCCATAGTGTGGGTCACCATACTGCATTGACTGCATTTGCAATGAGTATTGTGATCACAGCTCTTGGATTCTATTCATGCTTTCCATCAGGTAGAGTAGAGTCTCTTTGGTAGGTTCTTAATATAGAAAAAAAAATAAGTGCATACACTATTATGTAAACAAAATTGCTCTTACGGATACCTCACGCAATTAGCGCTTATAAGGAGTTGGCTCAAAAGTATAAATGTATTTAAATATCCTAATACACGAAAAATACATCCTTATTTTCTACGGTTATTCAGAGTTTTTGAGACGGCAAACTAGAAAATACCTTTTCACATTCCCTTTATGTTTAACTTTTTAATATCCATATCATTTATGGCGACAGACGTTTCACTGGATAGTCAGTGGTTACATCCATTCATGGGCACCTGCAACTCAACAGCTGCTAGTGCGTTGCCGCCTTTTGAGTCACTCCACTCACTCACTCACAGGCTCATCATAAAAAGCAACGAATGATTTATTTATTTATTTTAACTCGGAGGACAGTAAGCTTTGAAAATTTTATTTAACTTTACTTAGAAGATTGCCTCAGTATACCAATTATAAATTCCCACGTTTAGTTCAGTATATAATGTATGGCTAAAGTTATAATCGTAATCCATGGCAGCGCCACCTCACTAGAGTGTGAGCTCTCGATACATCTAGTCCCTACATTTTTATCGTCTGTGGATACACTACTATATAAAAAAATATGGCGTCCTGATTAAAAGTTCATTGATTATTATAACGTATATTCCTTTTTCTATGTAATCTATGACCCTATTTAACAATAATAATTAATTATAAATTTTGAACAGCTTAAAGCACGCTTGTATTTATATGGGTAAAATAAACCAAACAAAGGCACATATCTAAGAAACGTGGTCATTGCTTACATTGTTTCCAGTAAATAAAGCAAATTCATATTTACCCGCGGCCGTACTGCTTGCTCGCGAAATAAAGGAATTCTGTTTATAATTGGTAGAACATGGACAGATATGTAAAGGTTGTATATGTCTTAGAAGTTTCGATGATTTGATTTGCTTAAAAGGTTTTTTAACAATAGTTTTCTGTAATACTCTGGAATCATTCCGGTCTAGCTAATCTATCTGGCCGAAATATGGCTCTCTACGTTTGAAAATTTCATCTTTAATTCTAGTCTTCAGCGGTTCATTTGGATTCTCGAAATTACCAATAAGGACAGTTCGTCAACTATCACTCTATTATTACAATACTTTGTTAAGTGTTATTTCAAAATGAACCTACCTATTTTCATCAAGAAGTTTTTGATAAGTCTCCCAGTTAAAATAGTATTACACATACATTTGGTAATAATATTTTAACATACATAAGTTAGGAAGTGAATAGTTACTATAACATTATCTAACTATGGTATAAACTGCAGGATCTCAGCATATTATCAACATACGAGTATATACATACATTCCTTACTTAAGTAATGAACGCTCCCGCGAGTTCATCCACATTGTTGTAAATCTGAACAAGTTTAAACTATTCTGCACAAGTTGCATTCTAAATTAAAGTAAATGTTTTTGTACAACAATATTTTGTAACATTATGAAATGAAACTTCTTACAAACTGTAACAGTTTAACCTAACTCTGAGATTGAGTTGTACTGTAAAGTTTTGTCTGTATCACGTTTACCTCACGTACGGTTTATATTTCTTAGTGTTATTTTGAAGACAATATAATAAAGTAAAAGCTATTTTGTGTTGTTAGCTGATTCTGGTGAAATATTTTTGTTCAGCTCTTCGTCTGAACCGTTAAGTGATCGAGTGAACGACATATTAATAAGCTTGGTTATTCAACTTAGAGGTACAAAGAGTTTGCGTCTTATACCCCTTCATAACAATGTGGAGGCAATCGTGAAACTTGAAGACTTTCACGAATGAAACACAACTGCATCGAATACAGTATGTTTTATTTTTCAAGCTGTTTCAAGCTATTTGCTATTAGAAACCTAGTAGAAAATATCACATTTGAATTTTTACGTATTACAATGATAGATCCGTAACATCTTAGTGTATAAAATTACCCTCATTTTCTAATGACATTTTTAAGGTAGTAGAGCCACGCTGATTTCAGCACGAACAGGCCGGCTCGATCGGGGCAGTACTACCCGCCCACAGAAGACCAACCTATAGCACCAGCATCCGCGCTGTCGTGTTTTGTTGATGAGTGCGAGACCGGAGGCCCATTTATGCAGGGGTGACAGTTATCGTGATAACTATGTGAGGCTTACACTGCCACGATGACTGTCATGCCTTTTACGTCCCCAAGCGTGGCGTGAAAAAGCATCTCACTAGGCCACCATAGTGTGGGTCACCACACTGCATTGTCTGCATTTGCAATGAGTATGGTGACCACAACTCTTTGGATTCTATTTATGCTCTCCATCAGGCAGAGTAGAGTCACTTTGGCAGACACTTCACAAAAAAAAAAACAATAAAGTATTTTAATCAAAGCTGTGTTTCGAAACTCTATGGTGAAAAATGATCAACATTAAAGGAAACTTCTTATCATAATAAAAGGTAAATATAATAACCTTTATATTCATAAACGATCAATCAATTAGTTAACTATGACAGTATTAAATAAGAAATATCACAGTTTTCACTTCAGCTGAAGAATACAGATGAATCATGTCTGTGAGTCGGCTCTCTAAAAGGGAGGGAGTCTCTCCCCCACTTCACTCCGATTTAGATTTCAGAAATAGACCCTTACACCTGTAACTAACTAAGCTAACTATGTATCATGGAACAAATGCTTTAATACCAAATTCAGTTCACCAGTTACACCAGAAATTGAGATTAAGGGTCGCCATCGAAAGCATCGTCACACATACATACACACAAATACTTTTGTTTAAATTTATAAATGTTTTAATGATTTAGTTAAATTGATAGACTTAAACGTCTGTGAGTAGTCTAACCTTTGTATATAACTATTTGTACATTTACATATATTTCAGAATTTCGAACCGATATGTATACCACGTCATTTTCATTTCTTTGAGAAATTTGAGAACTTTTCACCTCCAGAAATTTTATTTTAATTATTTAACATTTAAGATTAATTGTATAATAACAATGTTCCAGATGTAAAATACCCCAAAGGGTGGTACATCATGAGATCAATTCCAAATGAGGTCGAATAGATAGTTAGTACTGCATCTGATAGTGAACTTATTATATATTATACCTGAATTAAATCCAGTTCTGTCCAGTTATGTTACTATAATTACAAATTTGATAGGTGAATAACATCCATCTTTAAAAAAATCATATAATTTGTCCACTGAAATACTATTAAGCTCTTCCCAGTTTAGTAAAAAAAAAATATAAACGAACTCGTCGCTCGAAGATACGATTACATAGATACGTAAACTTAGACGTCAAATTTATACTTACAGCATCACCTACCCTTATTTGATATCGTATGTGAATAACAAAAGGAGAGTTGTTTATTATTTCGTAAGGGCAAAACTTCACCATTTAGGTACGGCCCACTAGTGTATTTTTTTTTCTGAATCATGTAACGTGGAACGTTGTTCCAAACCAATATATTTTGCAATCACTTCCCTCCCTAACAAACACCTCACACATATGTCACGCAAACATAATGTTCCCATAGGTTGAAACGTCCTCACAATACCAAATCATTTAATTCTGCACTTTAACTTATAAGAGATAAAGTCTTAATTCTCCCGTGTGTATTATAAGTCTTTCGTGAATTTTACTATACTCGTTATCGTTAAACAGAAGTGTTATAAAAGGCGCTTGTCGTGCAGATTTGAGTTGTTTCGTTGAGTTATTGGGAGGTGGAGAGGAGGGGAGGTTTGTATCTGTTAAGGCTTATGGTGTAGCCCTCTTTGTATTGTGGGTGTTCTTGTGAATCTGTTGTAATTATATATAAGTCGTAACGAGTTTGTTTTATCTTTGATATCATGTCATGGTTCCATTTTGTTATTGAGAACACGAGGAAGAGCCACTTTCATGTTTGAGTTGGTAGCTATTTACGTCTTGATTACGTATCTGTTCAAGATATATAACAAAATTATTTAAAATCATAATTTTATAATGTCACCTTGTGACTACTGAATGTAAGAATTTGTAAAAGATGTCAGGAATATCAAAGGGAAGTACATAACTTTTACTATTTACGCAGTAAACACATGTTCTTGAGTACTATTATTACAATAATAATAATAAATACTTAGACACTTGACACACAGCGCCATCTAACCTCAAACCAAACATAGGTTGTACTATGAAAGCTAGATTGACAAGTTATTACTTAAGCATTTTTTGTATTACATATATTATACACATTACACATATTATACATAGGAAACACCCAAACTCCGAAAGAAATATTCGCAGATCATACAAACATTTGGTCCGATCCGGACTTCGAACCCGAGTGTGGGTTTGGGTCCTGGTAACTTCACTCACTCAATAAAAAGCAACGGAAACATTACACCGGTTCTCACACCAAGGATTTCTCACAAAAAAATATGTAAATAAATAAATAAAACAAATAGTACATTAATTGAAAAACCGAAATCAATTTAAGCGGCCCTGTTCTACCGGCTACCTCAAACGGTTCCATCGACGACAGACCATTAAATATGCAACACAAGACACGGCTACTCAATCCATAATTAATTGAAGTCTTGGACGAGATCAGAATGCTGTAGTGATTATCTTTGCCAATCCCTTCCGTCGACAGCAACGTGTATTGTTTTTGGAAGTTCATAACAAAATCTTTATGAATCGGCATTAAACTTCACTACAATATTTAAATGTATTTAAAAATAATAAACAGATTGTTTTGAAAGTTAAATTTCAAGTAATAAGCTCACACATCTCATATACGGCTATATAACCTCAAACTAGGTAAACCCTGTACCAAGATAACAATGCTGCTGATAACTACACTTATATATTTCTAAATACATGCATATTATAGATAAATTATACTCATACACAGAATAAAGTATCGTGCTTATCCTCACACAGCAATTAAGATCACTAACAATTGACAGCAATGAATGTACGAGCATAATAATATAAAACTGTTTTAGACTTTCTCGAATTTTAAACATACGCATTATTTTTGTAATAGAAATACCGCCAGTACAAACAAACAAGTGAGGGTAGTCACACCTCGTGCATCACAAAAGCGTCGCAAAGCTCACAACCGTCTACCCGTGACCACGAGTGGTATAACCCATTCGAAACGTGGGGAAATAGAATGTATTGCAACCTTTTAAATAATCTTATTGCGAAGAAGACCCGCCCTACAAAAAGTGCATGTAACAAGTGGGCATTGTTGTTATAGTCACAATATTATTCGTGTTTTATTACTCATTTGTGGGTAAAAGTATGTAGGTACAATCATTATGTAGTGCTTACACAAACTACTTCCAAATACGCATTACTCCAAGATGTGATACGTATCTAATGTCAATGTGACTGCGATAGACTGCAAGATTAGGCAACTAATACAAAACTCTTGATATTTTCCTACTCTGTGACGTTGATTTTTAACTATTGGTCTAATGATTAGTGAAATTAACTGCTAAACCAAAGAGGGCTCTATTCCTATCTAGAAAAATGAATATTGATGAGCATATTTTGTGTGTTAGTATAATTTAGCAATACATAATATGTGTCTAATCTAAAAGTGTCTACGTTATTAGAGTTATATTTGTCCGAATGATGACTTTAAGCTTGGCCCCTAATACGTGTGAACAAAAATTAAAATAGCCTAATGTAATAATACCATTACTGGCAAATTAATTAGAGAATATATATAACTGGGTAATGCTGCGAGAGACATATATTTGTCGTCACAGCCATTGCCCGTCCTTTAATTGCTATAGTACCATAAATAACAGCAAATATGTGTTACAAAGTCTAGTTATATATAGGACCTGAGACCTTTATTGTAAAACCGATATCATTTTATAAGCAGGCCTTAGGTATTCTTGTAGACAGCCTATAAAGGCTCAGTGTGTGGCCCGCCTAACTCGATTGTGCGGCAACCTTTTGCGATCCATTATCAGAGACAGTACGTTACAACTACAAGGCGAGCATCGCTCGAGGGCGGCCTTATCAGAGAACCTCTTCGACGCGGCCACAATCTATTGACCTCCTCCTACCCCCTATGTAGAGATAAGGTAAAACATTCAGGCATAAATCGAACAGTTACGGAGGCCAATGTAAAATGGATGTTCGTCGAGTAGATTCAACATCGTATCGTACCTATCCCGACCAACTGATTTAAAAGAAAGCGTATTCCAGTTGAGAAAAAATTACGTTTTAGTTTAATTAGAATTGATAACAACATAATTTAAGTTAAATTATATAGGTACATTATACATCAAAACGGCTGAACGTCAAACGAACTGCACTTCAGGTAGTCTATTTTAAATGAAAGCAAAAAGAGTTATAATAACTGCACACATCACATACGGTAGTGTGATCCCTAATTAGGCAGAGCCTGTGTGATGATTATTAGACTCCTAATAAAAATACTTGTTTACTTCTAAGTATAGATAAATGTGTAAATATAGGTATAAAGGCAAACTAACCCGTCTGGCCAGCATAATATAGGAGATCAAAATCTCTTTGCTAAGGAGAGGCCGGCTGAACGACGAACGAAGTGCATAAGATTTGACAGAGACATAACATTAAGAAAAAATTGATTAGTACAATTAACATTTTCGCAAGTAAAGCAAGGCCATTCTTAGCGTTTTCTTTATATAAAAGAGGGGTAAGTCATTAACCGAGTATTTTAAAAATTCGACAGGAAAATAAAGAGTAGAGAAAAGGTGAGTGAGAATGATTGGGGATTATACGAGTAAATAGTAGAAAAAAAATGGAAAATCTTTTTGCCTAGAAAAGATCATGGTTTAAGTAAACTAAATTTTAAATCTGTTAATAAATCTACACGTCAAGTCAAACTACGTAAATGAGACCAAAAATACCATCCCTTTCAATTATGTATGCGTCTGTATATGCGTTCCAAGGAACTAGCTTTCTTACCTTCACGAGACACATCTGCTTGATATTCACTTTTGAACTATAAATGCTCTACTCAATCGCTGTTCGAAGAAACTTTTTAAAAAGCAAACATTAGAAAGCGTTTCCTACGAGTCCCAACAATCTAATTCCTAGTACAAGCGTAGAACGAGCTGCATTAAAAGAATTCGTATATATAATGTGAGAATTGTCGTGTTTCGTGATTGAATCGGGCGCGTGACGTTTTTATATTTGCCGTCTGCAAATCCGTGACGACATTTGAGTGCCGATGCTTTGCAATAAATGTGTTGGTACTCAGATTGGTTTAGATGCACATCTGCACTAGAAAGAAGTACTTGATGACATATTTTTTTTTAATTGTAATCGCTTGATATTAATTAAAGCGTTTTAAGGTTTTTCTAGACTGCCTAGATGGAACATCAGATAAGTTTTTGTATTAAAATCTTACAACGTTTTACAAAGTCATAGTCAATTTTTAGTTTAGCAATTATGTATTATTTCAACTGGATTGAATGGTTTGGCTCCTATCCTTTCAAAAACTCAAAGGGGGCACCTAAGAAGCGTCAGTACATCTGTGTTCTTGAGTTGCAAAAGTCCCTGGGCGACTATAGTCGTGTACCATATATCAATTATAACAGCCCTAAAGTAACTATACACAAACGTACAACCCTAAAACTTACAAAATACATGAATGAGTTTATAACACAAAGCTACGAACAATTCGTTATTATTTCGTAGAGCTTCGTAGTACACCGTAGCACGCTACGACAATGCTCTTAGGTGTCAAAAAAGTTTCAATTTAATGGTTTATATTCACTAAACATGCACAATATAAATGTGATTGAACCTAATTGGTTTTATTATGTTTCAAATTAAGGCTTTCGCGTTACTTACACCCCGTAAGTTGTTATTGCCTTTGTACACGTCTATTACGTTATAATAGAAGTGATTGTAGTCCTAAAAATGGTTGATCGCGTGATATAAGTTCTGGGCTCAATACGTGGGTCAATTTTTCTGTCACACTGTTTTTACTTTAGTTTTTTTATATTCAAAATTAATAATGATACTAAAACTTTTGTAGGGCACAACAAAGTTTGTTACAGGGGTACTAGTATTCCAATTATAGTCCTTAAAATATTGCTTGATCTCTGTGATAGTTGTCATTAATGACATTTTATATCTAACGAGACACATTTTAGGTGTGATTTTTTTCTATTTATAATGTATTTATGATAAAACAGGTTCGTAAATAATGAAAATGTAAATAACACAAAATAAAATCACTCATTCAAACTTACTTTGTCGGTTTCGTAACCATCTGTCACAAAGATGAAGATAGCGAGACGGAAATATTTTAAGAACTGTAAGTTTAAAACACTGAAAATCCCATTTAAACATAGTTTGTACGTGGGAGAGTCACGTGATAACACAGGTTTACAGAAAACTAATGTCAAAGCGTTTTTTCTTTGCTTTTCATCGAGTGACCACTGTTATCAGAATTCAGACTCAAATGCAAAATTAAGCAAAAATGATGCTAAGTGTCACTTGTCATCAAATAATCAGTTCGGTTACCATAAATAGAACAGACACGATATAAAATCTTCAAAATTGGTGTAGCAATTTATGCGTAGTTCAATAACATACGTACAGTAGAACTATACACATATATAGAGATGTCAATGAGTTTCTCACAATATCTTGTTATAATCTTCTTCATACACAAAGTAAGCACCTTAACATAAAACCAAATTAAAGCATACGCTGGAGCAGCTTACACAAATTAAGATACACAACAGCTTAATTAAGCTAAACACCGTTTAAAGTCCCAAACCCATGTGAATTATGGTTCTATCGTGAAATATTTTGTAAACAAATAACATAGTTTATTGCAGAGAATTATAACGTAGTTAAGTTAATTTGAATAATAATTATTCATTGCTTAATTTACGCGATTAATGAGTTAATGGGGGAGAGATGAACTGAATTATAATGACCGGGGCTTAGATTCATTTAGTTGTCGTACGAAAATTTTTGAGATAAAATAATTTAATAATAATCTTATATTATTTAATTGCACTATTTTAATTGCGGCTCTATGGGAAAAATTGTGTGCTACTAATTGGTTTGACAATAAGAAAGATTCTGTGTATTTAGAATCCCCAAATTCAATATGTAGTATAATAATATTTTTCTTCGTTCAAAATGTGCGAAGAATCATTATATTCCCAAGAGACTTTAGCATCAGGGAGGCCCAGCCATTAAAGAAGAAGCCAAAACTATTTCGCAATGGTACGAAGGAGTGTTTGAAAGATGTCGAGAGGTCAAGATGGACAGAAGAGAAAAACTCATTTTTTCAAGAGGATTTAGGAATCTGATTTATCTATTTTTTTATTTTAAGATTCAGCAACTATAAATATTTATAGAATGAATTTACATTAGAAGCTAAAAATAAACACCTATATGTGTGACCATTATGTATATGTATATATCATTTTTTACAGAATATTTAAAAGAATACAATTCAAACATAAATCATACTTAATGCAAATTTAATAAAATACATTGTTTAGAAATAGAAATAAAATTGTAACCATTACACACACATACACACAAAAGTATATTTACATGACCTTTCTAGTTAAAATCGAAATCATAAACCAGCACCGTTTACACATCGCTTAAATCTGAACTATATTGCACTATAAACCGCTTCAAATAGTTGACCGACCGCATAAACAAATCCAGAAATAACTTTCATTCAACAATAGCACTCTCGCATCACTATTGGTCGTAAACACCGAACAGTATCATCTAAATATAGCGCGGTCGTACCCAATCGCAGCACTAATTCTGTCGTACACCGCGTGTAGCCGTGACCTAACGTGTGCTATTTATAAGTGAACTATTTGATTCAGGGCTTAGCAAACTCGAGTTTAAGGTTGACATGAATAATTTATACGTTAGTAATGGATGTGCAAAAAATTAATTAATAAAATTGATAATAAATCTATAAAGAAAGACAAAAAATAAGTATTAGTAGTCATCGTCACCATCTTCAACAGCCTTCAATAGTACACTACTGGACATAGGCCTCTTTAAGAATAAGGTTCTGGCCTACTATGCTACGCTGGGTTCATACAGAGTTTGTTTCAAGTTTTCCTTTTCTTTATGGTACAGTGCATCAGGCAGAGAAGAGTCACTTTGGCAGGTTCTTAATATTGGGAAAAAACCGTCACCACACGGATAAGTAGTTTGTACGTGTTTATTAACAAGTATTTTGTCATTTTAGATGGGAAAGTTTTTATTCAACCCATTTACATAGGCAGATAGTAATATTAATAGTCAAGAGCCTCGACTAACATCTTCAAAGATGCACGTTTGGCTGGTAGATTAAGGGCCTGCTGAAAAAAGTAAAAGTTTCTAAATTTAGGCTTATAGGTCAAGTTATACAATCAACATTAGGTAAAATTAATTGTGAAGAAACAGCCTAAGCTTATTTTTCTGTAATTGTTTTGAACTAGCAACCTACAAAATCAACTACTAGTAAGATCGAATAATTATGCAATTGGGGAGTGACGTATTGCATTCAAAAGCGTACAAACGTAACTTGAACTGGAATAGGAGCAGGGCGTGCACAACGGCCCGCCCGCGGTCTATTTCCGCCTCTGACGTCACTTCCCACGCCCCCAGTGACGCAAGCCAGCCTGAAACTTTTAAATTTTATTTTTTAAAACGCGTCTGGCATTGACGTGCGGTCGCGAGGTTGCTGATACGTAACCCACATCGCTGACGTGTGTCTTGTTGACGGAAAGTTTCGATTAAAGATGTGTTTGTTGTGTCAGAGAAATTTGATTTTAAATGTGAGAGATAAAGGAGATGAGATTTCATGCCAATAACAGCACAAGAATATGTTACGTCATCTACAAATTTTTTTCTCTTTTCTCTAAAAAATATATATTAATCTCCTTTAAATCATAAAACATATGTACATTATTCTGCATGTTTGAAAATATTGTAATCATTTCAGAATTAAACATTTGCCTATTTATGGTTGTAGAATATATTATTGAATACTTTGAATTTTGAACACATAAAACTATTTTTACATTTTTATAAATAAAAAATGATGTTCAAAGACACTCGAGGACCCGTCATTTGTGTGCTATTTGAAATCATCTATTTGAGAAAATATTCAAGCTGATAGGAGCAAGAAAAACTATAACATTAAATTTACATGTACATGCAATGATGTATTTGTGATTATTATTTTTTATATATTTCATTTTTTTGTAAATTTGGATTGCATTGTAAATTTTTGTATATTTAAATGTGTGTATTATCTAAGCTTGTAATACTTGTAAGTATTTAGTATCTTTCTGGTTGTTATGAGTGTTTCCATGGCTCACCCAAATGTTCTTCTGGCACTAGGGTCGAAATTCGGTTCGTTGATCATGACTTTAAATGCGTTATCAACTAAGAAATTGTGTTAATTCTTGTATACAAACATTTCACTATATATTTTTTTTCAAAGACAGCTTTAGAGAAATCAAATTTTTGCACAACATAAGGTGGCAATTTAGCAGACAGGTCATCTTGTAGTAAGTGATTACCGTTGCACATGGACAACTGCAACTCGATGGTCTCAAGTACTTTAACCTCCTTCGAGTCTTCTGGGACTGCTTTTAAAATTGCTATTGTCCTTTAACCGTAAACTTTTACGATTATACAAAAATATTTTTTATGAAGTCAACTCAATGGTGCTAATTCTTTCTAACTTTAACTCTCTCAGCTAAACTAAAAAACAATAAGTATGAGTTTTGACTGTCAAACGACGTTTTAAATATCAAAGATTAACTAAAATCATCATCACACTAAGAATAGATTTATCTAAATACTTACTTCAAAACTATATTAAAGTTTTCAAAATTTAAAAATGACGCTCAAAGACATTTCAGGACACGTTATTTGTGTGTCATCAAAACAACCATGGGTGGTAGTAACCATCTATGGGTGGTAAATGTATTCAAGTGAGCATCTCAGAGCAAATATTCGATATAATACGAGTATATACATATATTGTTCGGTAATTTACGCCGCGTTTGATGTCGGAATGTGTGGTCGAGTGTTGGCCAGTACAGTGCAATTATTCTCGCGACGCGCGCATTAATTAATTTGTTTTTCTTCACGTGACATTCGTGGTTCACGTTAAGATAACAAAATTCTTCTTGTCTCGTTACTGAGTAAAGTGGCTACCAGGAAATTTTAGACTGCTCGAGAGAAGTCGAGGTCCGGAAGTTCATCCTGGCTTAATTACTGTGTACTCACACTTCCACACACTTCCAACATTTATATACGAGTAGCACAAACACTTTACAATTGTCGGTCTACGACAAAGATGATCAGGCAAATATCTACCACAATACACAGTACCCAGCGTTTTACGCTTCATATGTAAATAATAGGTAGTAAGTGTGTGAACCTTATACTACGACGTGAAAAAGAATGACTCTAAGCCGCTATAGTGTAGACCACCATACTGCATAGTCTGCATTCGCAATAAGTATGGTAACCACAACTCGTGGATTCTATTCATGCTTTCCATCAGGCAAAGTAGTCACTTTAACAGGCTATTAAAATTAAACTAATTAAACATCCTCCATTTTTTAAAGTTGATTGAAAAATAATCCCTTTACAAAGCTTATTACATAAAATATATAATATTATTTTCATATCAAGTATGCACCAAAATAGCTACCTCGCTTTCTACTAAGCTTGTGATCTCACCGAGCCCGTTATGGCCTACAATGCATACATTGCCCTGCAGGCACAAGTGCCTCAACCGAGCCTCCATACAGAGAGCGCTATGTGTAACGTGCTTTTTTTAATATACACAGTGTACATATAGCTCATGGAAAGCATTCGGTGACGATAGTGCAAGTTCCATGATTTTTGTTCCCCCAAAATTATATAAATATAAAAATAGTATTTTGAAAATTGTTTCACTAAAATAAGAGAATAGAAAATAATTTTAGAAAAAAAAATGGTTTATTGATGTAACAACAGAATTGGGTAGATGACTGTGTCGTAAATAAATACCAATGTCCACTTCATTAAAACTAACATCGCGAAACATCTCGGCAAATATAATTAACATGGCTTTTTATTATTATTATGAATTTCAATCAAATATACAGTGAAATATATTGTTCAATTGAGTAGTCTAAAATAGTGACGTCACAATTTTATATTGGGTACATTTTTCGTACAAAATTGTCGTTTTGACAGATGATAAAAAGTAACTAATTTGACTAAGGTGTCATCTAGCCTATTAGGACCAATGTATTTTCTTCATTCATCCTTTATTTTAATCATACACGCTCTTTCTATAGTACTCATATACACGAGAATAACTTTTTTATTGTTCTTTTGTTATAAAGCATATCTATACACACCACTATTAGAACTAAAGTTACATTACATAATCAATAAAATAAGTTAAACATTCAATTAAATTACACCATTTTTCTGAAAATGAATGCAGACATTGAAAATTTCTGGTGTGAGGTACGAAATACCTATGATTGAAATAAACTATAGTAGAATGTGATGCCTCCTGTCATAGCCTGGTACCACGAAAAAAGAAAAAAAAACTTGTAAATCTAAATATATATAACTCAAAAGTGACTGACTGATTGACATAGTGATCTATCAACGCACAGCCCAAACCAGTAGACGGATCGGGCTGAAATTTGGCATGCAGGTAGATGTTATGACGTAGGCTTCTGCTAAGAAAGATTTTTGATTAATTCTACCCCCAACGGGATAAAATAGGGGATAAAAGTTTGTATGAAACTTTGTCAATTTTAAACTGATCGGGCTGAGACTTTGCATGCATAAAGCTACTATGCCATTCGCATTTCTTAAGAAAGGATTTTGATAAATTCCACCCCTAAGGGGGTAAAATAGGAGATGAAAGCTTGTATAATGTATGAATGAACAAGCAACCTTATTATAACAATTTACACGTGACGAAACGTATTATTTATAAGTGAGGATGTGTTTGTCATGTATACCTATACAATTGTTAGCAAACCAGACTTACATTTTATAAAAGTAACATAGTTTTTGAAATAAAAAGAGAAATCACATCAACTTAGCACGTGACTCGTACGGGCGTGACTTTGTCGCACTACACAGTACCGACAAAAACAAACACGATTAAAGCGTTAGTATGTTGCGTAGTCTAGATCTGAAGTAGTATTAACAGCTATATATATTATTTTTTTTTATTTAACGTTGTTAACTAAAGTCGAGTAAAATATAACAGTAAGAGATAGTTTCGACAGTTTCTAAGCAAGTTCCAGATAGTTATTTCACAGATAAAAATTTTTGATAGATATAAGACTTGTGATACCAAAATCTTTAGTTATTTGTCAGATAAGTTCAGAATAGACCGTTAGAGACCTTATTTAAAAGTGATGAAACTGACCTTAAGTTAAATAATATTTTATGTTAAAGTCAAATACTGTCATAAAACCAGTATTGCTTGAATAAGTTCTGAAATGATGTGAAAACTACTGTAAGAGCTATGCATCTCGTATCTTGTTCTAAGCTAAAACTGTAATGTCATCATCATCATCAACAGCCTTTTACAGTCCACTGCTGGACATAGGCCTCTCCTTAGCAAGGAGGTTTTGGCATACTATACCACGCTGGCCAGACGGGTTGAAATAGGCTTTGTTTCAAGTTTTCCTTCTTTTTGTAATGATGTTGTCTTGTATACTTTGTTCCCTTAGTCGTCTTGTACGACACCCACGGTATGTATAGGGTTGGTAATACCATATATTCTTAATCCGTCACCCCACGGTACATTACAAACACATGGTACATGGTACATTACAAACTGTAAAGTACCAGTGAAAATTAATTATTGGTCTATTGGTTACTGATTCTGACAGCTAAGCTCATCCAGGCTAAATAATTGCATGATGAGCATAGATATGTATGTAGAAATAGTCCTAATGGCTAGGGATTAAAGATACGAAAGTCTAAAGAGTAAACTAGGAAAACTTGATACAAACTCTATACCAATCCATTTGGCACGCTTGATATCGTTGGCCAATACCTCTGTGGAGGAACGTGTCACGCTCCTCTAACACAAAAGGAGGATCAGGAACCAGGCGACGTGATTAGGCCCAGCGAACCGTAGCCCAACGGTTGATATTAGTTAGTTGTTTGCATGCAAATTGGCGTGAGAATTTCTATATTACGATACAGGATTAGTAGTGACTGCGTAGTTTGGCGTGTCTTTGATAGATGGCGCTATAGTATATAGGCCTATGTACAGCAGTGACCTAATTAAGGTAGTCAATGATGATGACGTAAAATTAAAAAATGTACAACCACAGATATTTTTAGATCAAATGGCCGTATACGAGGTGGGTAGAGTTGTAACAACATCTAAACGATCAACAGTCAATGTGGGAGAGACATAAAAAGCAATGTTGTATGTATAAATTTCATATAAAAGTAAAAAGGCTATCAACAACTAACAGAATAGACAAAATCCAAAATGCCTCTAAGTATCTCTATGTAGAGTCGGTACAGATCTGAGTGCTTTCACCCATAACCACGCCCAGTAGCTAAATGAAGCTACTATTTTTGTGGTTACTGCTGGCTCATTTATTTGTAACAGATATATATGCTTATATACAAGCATACCTGTATTTAAGGTCTTCCATTTTAAATAAAAGCAAGAAGAGTATTAATAACTGCACACATCACATGCGGTCCCAAACCTAGGCAGAGCATGTGCGATGATAATTAGACTTCTAATAAGAATACCTGTTTACTTCTAAGTACAAGTAAAGGGGCAAATATGGATAAAAAGGTAAATCAACACATCTGGACAGCGTGGTATAGTAAGCCAACCTTCTTTGCTAAGGCTCTCCTTAGTGTATATCCAGCAGTGGGCTGTTAAAGGCTGTTGATGATGATGATGATATT
Organism: Hypercompe scribonia; assembly: GCA_949316085.1. Lineage (NCBI taxonomy): Eukaryota > Metazoa > Arthropoda > Insecta > Lepidoptera > Erebidae > Hypercompe > Hypercompe scribonia. The sequence continues at coordinate 1,702,877 of OX438972.1, read as the reverse complement.
TAAATTACACCAAAATACAGTATAAATGATCCTGCTGATAATATTTACTCTGGGTGGGATTCAAATCCGCAATCTCCACCTTAGCAGTTAGTCTCTAACCACTAGTCCAAGAGGCCATTCAAACATATAACATCAGAACAAAAACTCGTCACGTCAGTAAGCATTACATGATTAACTTGAGACTCGTCATACTCAGCTGCTTGATATCATACTAGACTAGTTAATATTTAACTGCCTCGGTGACGTAGCGGTAGTGAATGCGACTGCTGTGCTTGAGGTCTCGGGTTCGATTTCCGAGTCGGACCAAATGTTTGTATGATCTGCAAATATTTGTTTCGAAGTTTGGTTGTTTTCTATGTATAATATGTATAAATTTACAAAAAAAAATATAAATATTATATCAGTGAGTCTAGTTATCATAGCACAAGCTCTGCTTAGTTTGAAACTAGATGACGTTGTGTGTCAAATGACCGAAATATTTTATTTATTTATCAAAGTTACTAATATACCACTAAATACTAACATATTATAGTTAATAATACTAATACTTAATTAAATTATTGTGCTTATCGAAAGATTATTTGTCTTTTTTTTCTATATTTAGAACCTGCCTGCCTGCCTCAAGAGTTGTGGTCATCATACTCATTGCAAGTGGCGACAATACAGTATGGTAACTTTCGCTATGGTGGTACTTTTTTACACCCTGGGACGTAAAAAGCATGACAGTCATCGTGGCAGTGTAAGGGTCACTTACCACGATAACCGTCGCCCCTCCGATATCGCGCTCACCAACGACACACGGTAGCACGGGTGCCGTATTTTAAATAATTAATTTGATTTTACTTCATAATGTTCCTTTCAGTACAAAGTCAATTACTTTACAAGCGCAAAGATAATATTTATTAAAAATTGGCAGGCTTTACCAAGAGTTAACAGACCTTAAATCAGTATTATAAATATGTGTAATATTTTTTTTTTCTATATTAAGAGCCTGCCAGAGTGACTCTGCTCTGCCTGATGGAAAGCACGAATAGAATCCAAGAGTTGTGCTCACCATACTTATTGCAAATGCAGACAATACGGTATGGTGTCCCACACTATGGCGGCCTTGTGAGATACTTTTTCACACCCCGCTTGTGGACGTAAAAGGTATGACAGTCGTTGTGACAGTGTAACGCTTACACAGTTACGACGATAACTGTCATCCCTGCATCAATGACAACAAATTATAAACAACAAATTACCCTTTAACTATAAAATCGTTAGTATAAGATTTATACATTGAATCTCTAGCAAAATTAATTACCCATACTTAAGTATGTTCAGATAAAATCTGATATACTGAAAAAGTCTATGTATTATCTAAGTAATATGTTTCTTTGCAGACATTACTTCCAATGCCAACATATACAAATATTGGCTATGCAATATGGCCAATATTGTTGACTCAAACTTTGACGTCAATTTGTGAATGGCGTTGTTCATCATCATCATTGTTTTCAATGATACTGTTACATTCAAATAGTAGCTGATACCTTCTATCCATACATAAAGCATTCACATATTCGATATGCTTTAAAATGACACTCGGTCTTAACAAGTTGCTAAAAGGTTTTTATTTGTTCAGTTACATGACGTTAACTTTGGGTAGAACTTTTGATTTGATTGCATTAGTGGCGCCGCTGTAATGAATGCGACTGCTGTATTTGGGATTGAAGGATTTCTGGGTCGGACCAAATACTTTTTTTTTGTTTCTATGTTAAGAGTCTACCAAAGTGACTCTACTCTGCATGATGGAAAGCATGATTGGAATCCAATAGTTGTGGTCACCATACTCATTGCAAATGAAGACAATGCAGTATGGTGACCCACACTATGGTGGCTTTCCGAGATGCTTTTTCACACCCCGCTTGGGGACGTAAAAGGCATGACAGTCACCACGACAGTATGAGGCTTACACAGTTACCATGATAACTGTCACCCCTGCATCAATGGGCCTCCGGTCTCACACTCACCAACGAAACACGACAACCCGGATCTGGCGCTTTAGGTTGGTCTTCTGTGGGAGGATAGTACAATCCCGGTCGAGCCGGCCCGTTCATGCTGAAATCAGCGTGGCTCTATTACATAAAAAGGATGTTCTGCAAATATTTATTTTAGAGTTTGGATATTATGTATATATATGTATTATAAAAAAAAGTATGTAAATATGTCATCAATCAGTCTAGTTATCATAGTATAAACTCTGTTTAGTTTGAAACTAGATGACGTTGTATGTCAAATGCCCGAAATATTTATTATTTTTATCAATATAGCCTGAAACGCACCTACTTCCTATTTTCTCTGCGTCACCCAAAGGTTGACTGGTAGAAAATGCCTTAGGCATTAAGTCCGCCTGTGTACATAAAGTGCATGATGTATAAATAAATAAATAAATGAATAAATATTGACGGAGTGGACAGACATGGCTGTACTAGAAGCGTCCCTTGTTGACCACTTACATCTTAGACCATATACATGTGTATATAATGATAATATGCTTTATTAAAGAAAATAAATAAATAAAATAAATAAATAAATATTTCAGACATTTAACACACAACGTCATCTAGTTTCAAACTAAGCAGAGCTTGTGCTATGATAACTAGGCTGACTGATAGAATACTTATATACTTTTTTTTGTAAATACATACATATTATACATAGAAAACACCCTTGATAATAACTTATTAACAACTCTTATTTATACTTAATTAAGTAAGTGTGCAGTAGCAATGAATATTTAACATTAATGACATTTTAATAACAAAAACACAATATTTGGGAATTATAATTATAATTCCTAGAATTACAAAATTATTATATACACATATATTATTTACTTATCAACCAACTTGCTTCTCTGAGCTCTCGATGCTCTTAAATATATGGTGCCAATAGCACCAATACAAATTGACACAGTAAGTAATGACGATTTTCTCCTAACCGATTTCGGCCACGATAGCCAATTTCATCGGAGACCAGCCCACTACGCAGGAAATATGATAGTGCACAAGTGTGTGCGCAAACACAGGTGCACTCTCTGTTCCCTCACTCTCACAATCTGATGGGATGGCTATCCGACACTACCGTGGAAAGATCAAGCGCAGAAGCAACGGCTTCACGTGCTCTCCGAAGTACGAGAATTGAAACTCTAACTTCCAATCTCCAGGTTGTTATTAAGCATTTCTATAATCAGAAAAGTCAAGACTACTTTTGTGTGTCAACCCGGCATCGAACCCGAGAGTTCTTGATCGGCAGTCACATATGCTTACCGTTAGACCAACGAGGCAGGCAGATAACAAATAATGAAATTGGTATAGCTCTTTATATATTACTCGATGCATTACAACAAGAAAAATGAAAATTAAAGTATTTTTAAATTTTAATATTGAATTTTACGCAAATTCAACTTGTACTGTAAGGAATTTAATTACTATTTGTGTTTATGAAAATATCAGAAGACAATAAATTATTTAGAAGGTTCATTAAAGTGGTTCACGATTTTCTTTTGCTAAGAAAGTAATGAGTATTAGGTAGTCGGAAGCGGGTCGGTATCAAAAATATGCGTTCTCGGGTAACTGACAATGAATTGTTCAATTATTCTTCAAGCCCTTAGCTATGAATTTACCACATACATTCCTCTCTATTTCTACGCAAATGTTATATTTTCTTAAGCTATGAATTATCTAATTTTAATACAACACTTTTAAATAATCATCGCATAAAACAGAATCAGTATGCTGAAGTGGAAGTGGGCCTGCCATGACTCCAGACGAACCGATGGTCTCTGGAGCCGAAGTGTACTAGAGTGGATACCACGATTGAGCAAACGTAGTGTAGGGCGCCCTGCGGTGCGATGGACCGACGGCTTGAAGAAGATGGCTGGCGGCGGATGGATTCGAATTACCCAAGACCAGGATGGTTGGCGTTCCTTGGGGGAGAACTTCGTTCAGCAGTGAACGGCGATAGGTTGATTGATCGTATAAAACGGACGGTAATAACTGCAATATTTACGGGATCAGGTCTTGTCATCAGGAAGTTGAAAGTGAGTGATGTAGTTACCATTAATATTGATGCTAAGTCCATTCCAGTCCAGAAGACTAAATACGTTTTCAGGGCAGCGGTGAACAGTTTCGGAGATATAGCGTCTTCCTGCCTCATTCCTCGCTCCAGTGGAATAGATTTTAAGTTGTGATATTGTAGACGGACTGACATAGTAGCATTCCGTTTCGATAATAGTTTCCAGTAGTACCTAATAATTAAATTCTTATTTCTTGGATTTAAAATAAGTTAGACACTATCAACCGTTTCAATAGATTTCAGTGTCCGATAAGCTCTGTTTATTGAACCTATTATGCTTACTTTTCTTACCGGATTGCTGTCCCAAATTCACTTAAATAACTGCAAACATCCCAATAATTGTACACCTACGAAACTAACAAATAGCAATTCTATAATTGTTTTCGGCCTTTACTTCGAAGCTCAAATGTTAATAATCATTAACGGTATTAAGTTTAATCCTGCACGGGCATCGAACCGCTATGGCTCCCGTGTGGAGCGTTATCTCTATAAACAAATTAGGCGCTCATAAAAGGATCGTTTTCATCGCAAATGGTGTAATTATACCAAGTTTCCGAAGTTAACCGAGGTGTGCCGATCGATGACGATGTTTAAATATTTAACTGATTTATAAAAAAATTTCAACCTTTTTTTTAAAAGACAACGTATGCAGCAGTAATATATCCTGTGTGGCGAGAGACTTTACAAACATACAAGAAATGGACACAAAAAACACTTCGACTCAGAACAACGCTTTGAAAAGTAAAGTCCTATCCAGGGTTTGAACCCACAACACTCAGCGAAGTAGAGAGCGGCGTGGCGACCGTTTAACCCACTTCCTCATCCGTGCAGTTTATTTTTTAATAGAAGTGATGACTCTAGACGAAGTTATAATGGATCTAAAACTATTAGCCGTCATTACTGGTAACTGACCTACTATATATACCCTTCTTTTCTATTGTTAATAAATAGTACACTATAAAACTTTAAGTTTTATGATAAATAAACAACAAAAATAATCAGTTATTATGGGTTACTTGTCCGTGTGGTGACAGATTAAGAATACATAGTGTTACCACCCCTATTAATCCCGTGGGTGTCGCAAAAGGCGACTTAGGGACCAAGTGTATAAGACAACATCATTACAAAGAGAAGGAAAACTTGAAACAAATCCTATTCCAACTCGTCTGGCCAGCGTGGTATAGTAGGCCAAAACCTCCTTGCTAAGAAGAGGCCTATGTCGAGCAGTGGACTGTAAAAGGCTGTTGATGATGAGATAATTTGATATATAAACATATTGTTAATTCAATAAATTGTATAACAGCTTATATACTATAGCTATCGAGATTTGATTACCTGTTGCCTAAATAGTATTACTATTAGGTTCTGAAATATAATAGTAAGTTATTTCTATACATCTGAAAGTCACATTTATAGATTTAAGTAGCTCATTTAATAATTTCATTTACAATTGTGGCGTGATATGTTTCTTGTTTTGTATGTTGTGTTATTGTAATTTACATTGATAGTGACGGACACACATATTCTTATTGCATATAGCTAACGACCAATGGAGCGTCGATCAAGCGTGACGTCACGGCAAACAGCCGCGTGACGACATGCATTCCTTAAGAATGAGGTGCGCGCGCGCCAGTCGGATTTCACACTCGATGCGAAGCTACCGCCGTTTAAACCCCTACAACAATTTTACTACTAACATACTCAATGTTGGCTATATATGAGTGTTTGTTACTAACCATACAAATAAACGTATGCTAATTATCTACGCGTTGGATGAAGCCTATGGAAGTCAGGAGATAAATTCATATTTAGTAACACAATACAAACAGGTGCAATACATTCAGAAAGAAAAATTATGACACAAAATAATGACTGCATGATTTTTAAACTCTATTATTTGTATTATATTAGTGAACTTCATATATTTTAGGACTGGCCTGTTCACCCTAACTGGTGAATTAGCGGTTGTTGACTTTTTTGTAATATCTAAGCTAAAGGAGCAGTCATTTCATGGCAAATGATTACCACCAGGTTTTATTCCCTTCAATACAAATAATTACTCAATGATAAAACGCTTTGGACTCTTAAAATACTCTTTTTGAACTCAATACTGTGTTTCAGAGGATTCGTCTACAGAAAATTAAATTATGTGAAAAATGTCACATTCTTATACCATTTCAATATCCGTACTGCTGTATACTGCCATTGTCAAGTAAATAGTGTCAATAAGTTGTCTGAAAGCAATTCTAAATTCCGTTTAATTTTAAATATCTACAATAGACTTTCAACCTATCGTTTTTAAGTCTAAAATAATAGTCACTCCGTGCAGTGACGAACGATATGGATTGTCACTACTTCTATTCATCCCGTGGGTGTCGTAAGAAGCGACTAAGGAATCACGCAAGACAACATCACTGCAAAAAGAAAGGAAAACTTGAAACAAACTCTCTACCATCCCGTTCGGTCAACTTGGTAAAGTAGGCCAAAACCTCCTTGTTAAAAAGAGGCCATGTCCAGCAGTGGACTATTAAAAGTTATCGATTATGATGCTAATGATAAAAACTATATAGAGTCAGGTCAGTCACTATTTTTATACATACGGAAATACTGGAAATAATTTAATTTAGTATATCTTATAGAGATACTAAGAGCTTTAAGTGAATAAGTGATTTTGTTATGATTTCATTTGGTACACTAGCAACAGAACACCGTCCCATAAGTGACATTATCCCTTTTAACAAATTAACTAAACTTTAAAGGTTCACTTAACAAACACAAGAGTTTATATACTCAGTCAATTTTACCCGAACTATCCTAATTACGATTTTTAAAAATCGATTATTTTTGCCCTCAGTACAACAAAAAAAAACTATGGTGTTTCATCTGTTATTGTTTATAGCTTCTGATACATCAATTATCATACTCGACAATAATCATTTACGATATAGATATATTAAAGCAATCCTCGCGTTTTATTTCATTGAATAAGTAAAGTTACTGGAGCCCAAAGACTTCCCCCTGATTCTATGGATGAAGATTCCAAAAAGAAAACGCTTTTGTTACTATTGCAAGTTGTCATACGCCGTGGTGATATGTGGCCGTGGCTACATGAGTTTAAATTGTTTGAAGGACAAATTTGCTTGACAAACGCTACTCAATCCTGTATTTATATTAGTCGTGTTTGAAAATTATAGACATTTAATGTATTGTCGTATTTCGTCTTTTTAATTTGTTAATATGTTACTTTTGTCTTTTGTTACATGGAACTTTAACACTTTTTTTTCTATATGTAACTATGAGTATAGTCTGAACTTGTAATTTAAGTTTATATTTAGTATCTTTTTAGTGGTTTTGAGAGTTTCCACGGCCTACCCAAATGTCCTGCTGGTGGTGGTATCGCGCTTCAGCGCTTAAACATTGACTAATACCGACTTTATAACGCGATAGTTGGGGCCTGTATGCCATCTGCATAGATATGTCGACTCAAAACTATGGTCCTTTGCCAACTCAGATCCTATACTGTACTGGTATAATTTTTATTTAATCAATGTTCAAATTTAAGAAAAAGACACATTTTATGTTTGTTTAAACATTTTTTTCCATAGTGAGTCTTAAAAATGACGGTGCCTTCTAGCTCTTAAGTCCGACTTCTTAAACTATATCTAAAAGACTTCCAAAAGTGACTATCATTTATTATCAACATTTTCTCAGACAATCTCACTGTGACACTTATCTCTTTATTACAAAATTGAGTATACAGCTGAGAGTTCACTAAAATCAGTGGCACAAGAGTCGACACTAAAAATTACTTATATGTACCAGATGTGGAACCTGAATAAATCAACTCGGTTATTCTTAGAAAAATAATAATTTTACAGAAAACATTTTGGGTAAAAATTGTTTTATAGATGAAATGTAAAAGCAGACTTCAAAATATTTTTTTTAAACCTTTTCCATTTAAGATTTGTAGAAATGAAAAAGACTATACATTGAATAAAATTTTAATTGAATGCCAAGGGTTCCTAGTGGACATATATCTTTGTTTATGGAACACAAAAAGTATCTTATTTTCATGGCACAGGGAGCAAACGAGTAGACGAGTTTATCTAATAGTAACTAGCTGCCGGTGCTTGGGGACACCAGTCATTCTAGAAAAATAACCTTCTTAAAAATCGATGGCAGGGGTAGACCCTGTTGTTAGCTACGGAAGAACCAACCTTCGTGCTATATCCATCTAAAGTAAAAAAGTGAAAGGCATCAACTGCCATTCCGTCTGACGTATTTGAGAAAATAATACTACTTCTCTACTCTGAAAAATTACATTGATTATAAGAAAATTGTGAGCAGAGTTAGAAATTTATTAAAATTTGACTCCTTCATATATTATGGCTGTAAAGTTTCGTCACAGTGCCAAGACATGCAAATAGAAGTCAATACGGAACTGAGGCATAAAATGTATCCCTGACGTGGTACCAACATAAAGTATCTGTGGAGTGTGCAGTAAAAGTTGCCACTTCGCTCGCGTCACTTGATTTTATCGACTGGTAATACTACTGATGTATCGCCTAAATTATATGTCATATGATGAGTTAAGTAAATTCGTTTTTTGCTTGTCTTATAAATATTAATACGAGTAAATAAAATAATAATGCTTATAGTAAAATAATGCTTTAACCTTTGTTTAATAAATAAATAAATAAATAATAACGTTGGTAGGAGGTAACACATCTCGCAACCTGTACTATAGTAATCAAACTGCTGTTCATTATTCCTCAACAGTTTTTAACAATCCACTACAGGATATAAGCCTCTCCTTCAAATGGAAGGTTTGGTCTACTATACCACACTAACTGGACGGATGGTATAAGATTTGTTCAAGTTTGGCCGCGTGCGCCTTGGCCGGAACTCCCCCGTGGGATTTGTAGGCGGATGAGCTCGCCAAAGTTTATCGGCGAACGGCTGACTTCCGGTAGGGTTGCGACATACGGTCCTCGACCGAATAGGTATGCTAGTAGCCTGAGGCCGCTCGTTGAACCATGATGACTAATTAGCCGTCACGATTGGAGATTCCACGTGCTCGCCACCACTTGCCGCCATAGAGGCTCTCCAGCCGGTCATCGTCGAGTGGGTAGGGTGGCAGCACGGAACCTTTTCCTTCAGACGACTTAGGTCCTTTCCGGGCACAGCTGCTGCCGGAAGTATCTGCACTCGGTTGCTAGGAAGACATTAGTATAATGTGAAGTATACAGTGAGTTTACCCGAAGATACCTTAATCTTTCATCACACGGACAGTTTCTTTATAATACTTATATATATTTAAAGTATATAATTATGTTTAATTACTCCAAGATACGGAATGAGGACGGTGTATCATCAACGCAAAGATTTTACTCTCATGTGTATTTCGCGGAAGCTGAACTAGTTCTAAACTAAACTGCACTTTTAAGTAAATGTAACTCACTTTAATAGTGATAAACGTCACAGTAGGTTACATCCCTACTTGAAAGTCCTGATTTCCAGATAAACGTCAGTGTGACGCACTTTCAGGTCTGAAATATGAATACTACTCAAGAAGATTTTACATAGTTATATTTTTTTATATTTAGTAGATTGTATATATATTATATTATTGGTTATATATTATATGTTGTATTTATTTGGCACATATTATTGTATATATGTAACTATAATACAACAATTGATTTTATATTTTTATTAAAAAATTCTGCCAGAATATTACTCCATTCTATTGAAGTAGAGGCTACAGCATCTTTTATAAAATGAAAGTCACTTTTGTAAGTAATCATCATAAAATAAATTTACAATTTTCAATATATAAAATAAAAAAGAGGTAACATTGTAAATGTCGTACTTACTTCGTAGTTTTTTGTAGCATTTTTAGTAGCCTCGTAGCACCGTAACTCTTCGTAGCAATACCACAACTACGTAACAATAGTTACAAATGACATTTAATTTTGGATATAATAGGTGGTATGAAGGTTGTTAATGTCTAAGTTGCGATAGCTTTCAAAGTTGTTAGAGATTTAAACCTTTGGGAAATGTACGCAGTATAATTAAACATCAACAGGCAAATTGTGCTAACTTGAATCTAGAATTTGAGTAAACATCTGTTTAAGTTAATTCAAACCGATGCCTCATATGGATTTCCTTATTACATCCCTGGTATAGATTCTGGTTTCAAGGAATAATTTAGAATAAAGTATTTTTAGGAATCAGTACTTGAGGTTTTTTTAATGTATTGAAACAAAAGTAATGTTTAATAAAATCAAATGTATTTCTACCTGAAATGGAGTCCATTTCATAAATTAATCAACCCTACATATAGGTCTTTAGTTATTTCAAAAATCACATAATAATTAAGTTTCGACCATAATCGTCCAACATATATACTACCCTATGTTGACTTTGATGCCATTTTCTTTGTTAATTTTAAGTATTTAAAACTTTGCTAAGCTGACTGCTGTAAACAATTACAAACCATTGACTAAAAAAATATCTCTTTTCTAATGTTTAAAATATTACTATAATACAAAACGAAGCGAGAGACGACGTGAGAGAGTAACGGTTTGACTGTAGTAATATCAAAACCTAATAGGACACCGTTGTTGAACAATTCTTTCGTTGCTTTTTATCAAATGAGTAAGGTCTCCAGGTCTCTAGAAGCCCTTATTTCCCTCTCCCCCAATTTCTAGTGAAGAGGAGACAAAGGATGATATTAAATACGAATTTGTAACTCTTTAGTTGCTAGTCTTTTCATCTATGAAAGAATATGTCACTAGGCTACTCACAACGTGGGCAACTATGGTGTATTATCTGCATTCGCAGTGAGTATAGTGCCCACCACTCTTTAATTCTGCTCATGGTTTCCATCGGACAGAGTAGATTAATTTTGGGAGCCCCAATATGGCAAATATTAATGATACTCATTCAGAAAAAAACTAAACTATGTCATTCATTGATGGTCATTCACATTAGAAGAAAACTTTCCCCTTCCTCAGTAATTTCTGATTCACTTATCTTTAACTAGGTCAATATAAAAATTATTCGATCTGTGTCTGGCTTAACCTTAAAGATATTGTGCTGCCGCTGTATATATCAACACAATCGGTTAGATACATACAAGTTGACATGTTTTAGCGCCATCTATTGATAAATTGCTGAGACATAGTTAATACTAAAAATCTACATGGTAATCAATGTTGACATTTAATAAATTTAATGTGGAATAGTGGGCCAAAACTTCCTTGTTAAGGAAAGGTCTATGTCCGGCAATAAATTGATGATGTGGCATAATATGAACATTCATTATTGTATATTACAGCAACTTTAATTATATATTAGTATATTAACAGTAATAGCCGAGTATAATTATTTTTGGATAATTTCGAATGAATTTGAATATTTATGCAAGGTCTAAAAAGGGTTGCAATATTCACTGTGCAGAAAGCATAATAGTTTGAGTAGTCACCTCGCCATTTTCTACTACGCTGAGTGTGTTGTTTTCCATACCGACTTGAAACAATAATTTGCATGTTCTATGAATTATTGTTCTGAGCCTGGGTGTTCTTTTAGTCCATTTCATGTATAAGTCCAAAATCTTCCGCAACACAGGATATGTTCTTAGGGCGAAAATTGTCTTTGCAACATTAGTGTATATATGACGATTCAAAAAGCGTTATCAAATGTTAGATTAGAATTGTATTATGATATTTTTAAACTTTGAATAAAAACAACCAGCAAATTATTTGTTATTTAATAAAAACTTAAATATATAGTTATATACTTAACTATATATTTTGTAACTTAAGCTAGTTAATATGGCTTTTCCGTTACTGGTTGTGACCTTGGACCCATCGAATTACTGTAGCCTAAGCCCCAGTTTTCCCTTGAGTCATAAAAGAAGGTAGACGAAAAGCTTTGTAATCTAAATCTAATTTTGACTAGCCTGTTGGCGTAGTGGTTAGTGATCTTGACTGTTAAGCCAGAAACCTTAGTTTTGATTCCCATTCGGGAGGGATAATTGTCTAACGTGTGATAACAGATTCCATGTCTATGTCTAATTCATCTTAAGCTGGCCCGCGTAACTTCATCTATGTGTCTCAAAAGAAGTAAATTTGCCCCGTTTTCGTAACATTTTTCATGATAGTCGTTTTTATTGATCATTGCAAGATCTTGCTGCATGGGTGATAGTTATCGTGGTAAGAATGTGAGACTTACCACGATGACTGTCGTGACTCATGCCCTTTAGATTCCAAAGTGGGACGTTAAACACCATCTCACATAGTGTAGTTTACCATACTACATTGCTTCCATTTACAATGAGTATGGTGGTCACAACTCTTGATTTCTGTTTATGTTTTTCATTGGGTAAAGTAGAGTCACTTTTATAAACTCTAAAAAATATGTAGTCGTTCCTGTGTGATGCAGTATTCATGAAAATAGGAATTCACTTCTATAAATATCAGATATACGTATTTACAAAAATATATAAAATATATTTATCAGCGGCCTGGTTACCATTGTACGGTTCAGCCTAGTTTGACACCAAACAACGGTGTGTGAGATGTGTGAGGTTTTTATTACATTATTATTAATGATCTTCGTGTAGACAGGAAATTTTTAGCCAGTAATGGTGAACCTCGATTGATTGATTGATGTTGTATTCACATGCAGCAAATTTATCTTAGCGCCATCTGTGAAGAAAGGCTGAACTAAGAATTAGGTAACTGATCCTGCATCTCACAATTAAAGTTCTTTCAGCACTACTTTATTTGTTGCCGAATATTAGTCTCTGAAGCCTCCCGTCAACTATTTCAATTAAACATGGTTAAAAGAATACAATGTTTAAAAGAAAATTACTCCCTTTCTCTCTTTTACTCTTTATTTATTACTCTTATTTGTATGAAAGTAAATTAAGTTTACTAATATATTTTACTATTTAATGGTATTATTTTATTCAATTGTAATTAAAGTATTTTACAACGAGCATTCGAAAGAGCGCGAATGTACAGAGTTCGTGACGTTCACGTCCACATGTATCAATTCACAGGTTACGATAATCGCTTGCCTTGTAAACTGACGCACTAAACTTAGATCTTAGACCTACGCAATCTATAAAAAAGAAGTAAATGTTATCAAAAGAAGTTCTTAAATAAGTTAACTACATCGGACATAAATATATTTAAGTTAAACCTAAATAGATAAACTTAACAACAATTTAGTTAATAATGCCTTAGCTGATTATTATCGTGATATAAATAACAAGCGAGCACATGTTTCGAGAAGCCTCCATTAGTGATATAAATTGACGTAGCGTAGTTGCCATACCTAATAATTATTGACTGCCATTAATATAACTTAAGGGTTATTAATAATAATACGTAAACTACCTTTTTTGGCCATTTCATTCTTATATTATTTACAGATTTAGGGCTGTTTTCGTCAATAAATCATATTATGAAGTATTAGAAATAACAAATTAATATTATTTTATGAAATAATTATTTCGTTTCAATTTATTTTATTTTACATAGGTACATATATTTGTGTACGAAATATAATATAAGAATTTCATGATCGGTCAAATAAAGCCTAAGCTCCATATAAAGAAACGCTACATGCTACGATATACTACTTTTGCTACGAGGATCTACGGCCCTCTACGAATGTCTACGAATTTACATACAGAATTATTTTCTGTCTCAATATATCCTATTCCACTCACTGCCATTGAATTCTAAATGCAAATATGAATCTAAAAATCAATTAGAATCGTTACACGTTTCTTTACGTGTCAGAAAAACGTGGTCACCTTCGCGCCAGTAGCAACCTAACCTAACATTAGTAGTTACCTGTTATATGACGTATGTACGTCGTACGATGAAACCTAGCTTCGGATTTAGGACGTGTGTACACGGCCTCGGTTACCCGTCAGCGCATTCACCCGTAAATATGTACGAATGAGATTGCGCGGAGTAAGCGATCACTTTCCACCAGGCGTGACTCAGTGCGTGCCCGCGAGACACATCGTACAGGTGATCACACTGATAATGGCCAAATCAGATGTAGGGCCGCACGCTGATACTGACCGAAAGCTCGAGGCGGCCGCGTGGCGGTCGAGGGGAGAAGGGGCCAGTTCCACACAGCACTTCACTCACACAGCAGCACGTCGGAGCCGCTCGCGCGTGCACGCGTCGCGCAACATGGCCGTGCCCGTGCAGCTGTCAGCGTGCAGCTATCGACCGCGAGCCGGCCGCGCGCCGCCCAGCGACTGACGCGAGAGCCGTGCGCGCGCAACGGCCTCCACACCCGCCCGCGCCCCTCGCCCACCCCCGCCCCGGGGACACCACCGCTCTTATACGGGAGCCGCACGCCTCCGAGCCCTGCAACTTTTAGGTGCGATTCTTGAAAAAGCCCGCCTTCAGCTTCACACACGACGAGCTTTTAGCTCCCTACACATACTTACATTGTAACTACCTAGGTAAATCAACAAAGTTTTATAAAAACTAAAAAAACACTATCACACATATGACCTTGTATAATTACATATTCCAATTTAACCGAAAATTTACTTATACCACGATGATCCTATAGTACGAATCTAATACTGCTGGTGTGAAACCTGAAACGATAATTACATACGTCACGGCGCGCACACCCCCACAGCGCCCCAGTGGCTTGTCCCCTGCTCCACAACAAGTCCGCGAGGCGTCACTCCCGTGTTTATTTTCGGCTGTGGCCGCTGCCGAAAGCGCCGCGTGCCCGCCCGTTGCCATGGCAATGCACCCCTGACGCGCTCGGAACCTTCCGAGCGACAGCGGAAACGCACGAACAGCCTGTGACGTACGATACCGCGTACGAATGGAGTTAGATTTTTTAATGTGCACGAGACGTACTCTGTAATCCGTCATAGAATGTCTGTTGCTGGAATAATATATAGGCTTCGTTCTAAAGCTCTAAAAATGTCATTGACCATAACCTTTTACTCCTACGTTGGTTCAGAATCTTAGGAGATGGAAACCGAAGTGTTTATTAATGATACTTTCTTTTACACCACTAAAAATATAAAATTAGGGCTTATACTCGCACAGGGCGTTTTTTGATCACAAAAAGAGGCTATTTTCTTTATGCAAGTTTACTTCTTAGAGGGTTTTAATAGTAAACAAGTATTTGAATAAATTAGAGATCTTTGTTGATTTCTCATTTTTATACTTCTGAGTCATTCTTAGCTATAGAAAAATCGTTAGAAACTAATATCTGAAAATCAAACTAACAATATTTCAATGCTTATTGTCATAATGCTAGATTTAAATAGTATAGTATTTGGGGGCTGTTAACAACGTGTAGTAATGTAATATTTGAATATCTTGGAATATTTCATTGGCCAGTAAATCTCAAACTATCATGATATACACTGTTGTATTATGGCTGGATCCCAATAGTTTTACGCAGTCTTAAAATGTTTCAGGTATTTTTCCTCCTGTTTTTAAAATATATATATGTTGACATATTAATATATATTTATTCATTTATTTATGCTTTCTCTACCTTTTTCTTCTTTTCCCTGTGTAAAAATCTTTCCGGATACCAACGTTATGTTGGACACGAACTGACCAAAACGGCCCGCCGTCTTGGAAATCAAATCTCAAACCTTTGGAACGTAATATTCTACGTTATAAATATAAATATCTAATATTCCACTTTTCAACATATTTCGGTAGCGACAACCTTCATTAACTGCGTACAGTAAATCTCAAAAATATATGCCTATACAAGGTGATTTTTTTAATCACGTTGCTTTGAACCAAATGTTCTGTTCTCTATTTTTAAATTATTCGCAAAATATGAAGTAAAAATATGCAGTACTTTAGAAATTAGGCTACTTTTTAGTTTTCATAATTCACAACATCATGTGTAAGGGCAATTAGGGCCTAAACTTGTGGCAAATAGCTGTATACGCAATATGCTAACATCACGCGTTGACTGTTGTCACCCGTTATCGCTTTTACTAACTCTAATCGAACGGAATACGTTGATTATTACATCTTCGTCAGTCAGTCAGTCAGTCGGCCCTTAGTCACTATGATTCGCTGTTATGTTTTACGATGAATTATCGTAACAATTTATTGTCGGTGTGGTGACTGATTAAGAATCCATAGTGTTACCACCCCTATTCATCCCGTGGCTATCGTAAGAGACGACTAAGGAACCAAGTATACAAGACAACATCATTACAAAGAGAAGGCAAGCTTGAAACAAACCCTATTCCAACCCGTCTGGCCAGCGTGGAATAGTAGGCCAAAACCTTCTTGCCAAGGAGAGGCCTATGTCCAGCAGTGGTCTGTTAAATGCCGTTGATGATGTTGATGATCGTAACAATTTTATTGTTGTTCGTGAGATATTTGTTTAGAAAACTTATAATTTGACGTGAATCTTGTTACATTCGGATTAACATATCGGAATGGTGTGAACAAATACTATCGCCATAAGACTTAATATCTTGTAATAAGTCCTGAAATCTTTGTTTTTAAATATTATCTTGTGTTGTATATTATGCATAAATCTAAGTGAATTATCAATATTTTTAATTTATTTGTTATTTTATGTATTTTTCAATATATCAAATATTCATAATGCTGTGAATAACCTTCACATGTAAATTTACTAGAACACTTTACTTTCTTTCACATTCATTCACTCACATCTCAATTCTGAACATATTTAGCTTTAAGGACATACCGAGTTATGCCTTTTCCATAAGCCTCCTCCAAGGTTCTCCACAACAGCCGGCCTCATGCCGCCCGCATCCAGCAACTTCCCGCGACCTGCACCAGGTCGTCAGACCACCTTGTGGGGGACCCACCAACGCTGCGTTTCCCAGTACGCGGTCGCCACTCCAGAACTTTACGGCCCCATCACCCATCATTTCTGCGTGTAATGTGACCCGCCCACCGCCACTTAAGTTCAGTAATTTTACTGGCAATATCGGTGACCTTGGTTCGTCTGCGGATCTTCTCATTCCTGATTCGATCACGCAAACAAACTCCGAACATTGCCCTCTCCATTGCTCTTTGGGTGACTTTGAGCCTTTTTATCAAGCCCATAGTGAGCGACCAAAAATAGAGCGGTACAAAAATTACAAAAAAACAAATTAAGTACCTACTTTTTCAAGTAGTGACACGTATTTTAGTGGATCCGAAGGTAGTCGAGCAAATTAACACGCTAATAAAACCGTGTCTTATATAAAATAATTTTAAAAAGGAAGTGAAGTAAGAAGGTCTGATTAGTAATAAGAATGTAAAGTTAGCCGGCTCACTGATTTCACTGACTTTTCGACACCGCTCTCTACATTTCAGCCACTCATGTAAACAATGATCTTCTAAATGGGAATTATTTGTACATAATATTCATTTTTATTCTGAATTAATGTTTTATTTTATTTGTTTGGGATAAAAACAGTTATACAATACAATGGAAGTATCTGAAACGTATAACCCACACCAATGTTGACGAGGTAAAAACTGAAATAAGTAAGGTAATGGACGTGCATCATACAAGGCAAAAAATAGGAGCAACTGTTCATTTAACAGGTATGTTTTATATAAAGCGGCATCATTGATCAGCAAGAGATTCAGTATCATTTTTTTTAAATTTAAATAAGGGAGAGCGAAAATATCCAAAGACGTGAAATGTGAGTTGTACGTTCTTAATAATCAGCCTACAACCCTCCACCAAATTCAAAACTGGATCAAGATATAAAACTTACTCTCAAAATTTGTACTTATAATGTAAGAACACTTGCATCAACAGAACGATTTTTGGAGCTAAGTAATGCCCTAAAAAGTATTAACTGGGACATTGTAGGTCTTGCAGAAATTCGGAAAATGGGATGTAAGATTGAAGAGTACAGTGACCTTATCTTTTGCTTCATCGGTGAAACTAAAGGACTACATGGAGTAGGATTTATAATTAAGAAAAAATATAAAAACAACATTACAAATTTTATAGGAATCTCTGAAAGAGTAGCACTTTTACAATTAAAATTTGTATGCTTCTCCTTATCAATCATTCAAGCATACTCACCAACGGAGAATTCAACAGACGAAGAAATTGAAAATTTTTATAAAGACATTGAATATGCTCACACCAAGACTGAAGGAAAAGTCATTGTCATGGGAGATTTTAGTGCAAAAATAGGATGTCCAAAAACAAATAACTATCCAGTAATGGGAAAATATGGTTACGGATTGCGTAATGACAGAGGAGAACGTCTTATAAGTTATGCTTACCAATATAAACTCTCAATAATGAACTCATTCTTCAAAAAGAAAGATAGCCGCAAATGGACATGGTTATCACCTGACCAAAAAATTAGGAATGAAATAGATTTTATAATGATAAGCCAACATAAACTTATAACTAATGTTGAGGTATTAAACAAATTTAAATTCTCTTCCGATCACAGGTTAGTGAGAGGCACTTTACTATTAAGTCAACCAGTAAAGAGCAGAAAAACCTACACAACACCACCCAATATTCCCAAGACAGAAACGGAAATCAAAGAATTTATGGAAAATCTACGAACACACACAGAGAACATAGAAGCTAGCTATATTGATATCCAGACATACTACGATATCCTAGAAAGAGGCTTGACAGAAAGCCTAAGATGTAAAAACAGGGCACAACCGTATCAACACAAAATTTTCTCCAAGGACACAATCCAACTTATAGAAAGGTGCACGGAGCTATTACATACAAAGAATAAAACCAAAGATTTTAAAGAAGAGCTAAGTAAAATTTACAAAGAGACCAATAGGTCAATCCGTAAGGATTACAAAAACTACAGGTACGAGATCATTACAAGAAATATTAAGAATTTTAGAAGTGCCAAAAAAGCGTACAAAGAACTAACTACACACAGGACATGGATTCAAAAACTCGAGCATAATTCACAAGAAACAAAATCAAGAAAAGATGTAATCGACCTGGCAACAAACTTCTATAAGAACTTATACAAGCAACAAAAAAACGCTGAGACCGAAGCACAAATACCTCACACGAACACAATAGACTGCATCAGGCAAATTGAAGATTTCGAAGTTTTAGAACATATAAAAAAGCTGAAGGCTGATAAGAGCCCCGGGCCAGATGGACTATGCAATGAAGCTTTAAAAATAGGAGCACCAATTTTAACACACTCAATTGTTCAATATGATACTAGAAAAAGAAAAAGTACCAAAACAATGGTGTACATCAGACATAATCCTACTATTCAAAAAAGGAAACGCCTTGGACATTGGGAATTATAGGCCAATAAGTCTACTGGCAAGTATATACAAACTATTCTCGTCCATAATCTTAAAAAGAATATCCGAAAACATCGATAGGCAGCAACCGAGAGAACAAGCAGGATTCAGATCAGGCTTTAGCACAGTGGACCACATACAGACACTAGAACAAATCATAGAAAAGTACAGAGAATATAATAGACCTCTGTATGTGGCCTTCATTGACTACAGCAAAGCTTTTGACAGTATCAGCCACTGTTCAATTTGGAATGAAATTTGGAATCGAAAACTAGACTGGAAAAACAAGGGTGTGTACATAAACGGACAATATTTAAATCATCTGAGGTTCGCTGATGATATTGTCATAATTGCTGAAACTGCTCCAACATCGGCCTAGAAATAAATTTAAATAAAACTAAGATACTGACCAACAATTGCGAACACCCGATAATGATCAAAGAAAACAAAATAGAATACGTCAGCGAATACATCTACTTAGGTAAGCAAATTTCATTTAAAACTACAAGCAACGAAGAAGAAGTAACAAGAAGAATCAACGTAACCTGGAAGAAGTACTGGGCATTAAAAGAAATTCTAAAAGGGAACTACAGTTTACATATGAAAAGGACAACATTTGAGACGTGTCTACTACCCTGCTTGTTGTATGGCTGCCAAACATGGGTATACACAAATAAAATAAAACAGCGAATTAAATGCAGTCAGATGGCAATAGAAAGGAGCATGTTAAGACTAAGACGAATACATAAAATTAGGAATGACAATATCCGTCAAAAAACTAAGCTCACCGATGCTCTTTGGCACGCACTCTCACTCAAGTGGAAATGGGCAGGGCACATCTCACGATACCCAGACAGAAGATGGACCATTGAAGCCACACGATGGAAAGGACCGGTGGGAAAACGGAATGTTGGTCGACAAATAAGACGGTGGGCTGACGACTGGATAAAGTTAGGCAAGGATAGAGAAGCATGGAACAGGATGGAGGAGGCCTTTACCCAATGAGGGTTTCAAATTTCAGAATAACACAAGCACCAAATTAATGAAAAATACAAATAAATTATAGCACTATCATTATTTTTGTAATACTGTTCGCATGAGAAATTTGAAATAAATTGCTTATTTATTATTATTTATTAATAATCAGCAAAGAGGGGCGCACTCTCAGGCACTAGTTCTACACTTTTCTTGATATTCTACAAAGAAAATGGAGGTACGCGCACCTCCCTCCAAATATGTAAATATCAATATTTACTTCTAAATATCAAAATATACTTCCAACGTGTAAAAATATTTGTAAAAAATTAACTACTCGATACTGATTAAAACATTGTATTTACAGTAACTAAGTCAACCGGGTTCACTGACATGAAACTTTGTAAGCACTAGTGAAATAACTAGTGTATCTAAATGGGCTGTAATTCTGTTTAATTCTATTCATATGAAAAATCAATAATTAGAATTTTTCATGTAAATTTCAGGCAAATTCTAGCTTACTAAGTCATTATTAAGAAATACCAGTAGCAGAGTCACGCTGATTTAAGTACCAAAAAGGTCAGCTCGACTGGGACAGTACTACCCTCTCGCAGAAGACCAACCTAAAGCAACATAAAGCATCAATGCTGTCGTCTTTCATTAGCGAGTGCAAAACCGGAGGCCCATGATGCAAAGGTGATAGTTATCGAGGTAAATGTGTGAGTCTTATGCCATGATCATGCCTTTTACATCCCCAAGCGGGACCTGAAAAATCATCTCACTAGGCCGCCATAGTGTGTGTAACCGTACTGTATTTCCTGCATTCACAATAAGTATGGTAACCACAACTCTTGGATTCTATTCATGTATTCCATCAGGTAGAGTTGAGTGACTTTAGAAAGCTCTTTAAAGACAGATCTACGAGATGTATCCACTACAAATTGGTATAAATATTTCTTACTAATATAGGTAAGATTTATCTCATTCTAATATAGGTAAAGTGGACTAGTACAGGTGCAGTCACGGGTAGAAGTTTGTATTGTCATATATTAATTAAACTCGTAGACGTATCATCTGGCCAAGTAACAAAGCAATGCACGCATCACGTGCAACCAATTCATGTTTGTTTACGTCGTTATTAAACAATGGCGTATACATCATACTGGAAATCTATTTAGTTACCTCTTAGATTATCACATACGTACACACTTATGAAATAGTAACAAATAAATGTTTATCACATTTTGATACATGCTTTCGAATTAACAATAGTTAATTGATGTATTGGAACTCTGGCGACTTTCGTATACAGCACAAACAGACAAAACATACTACAGCGGCATCTAGCGAACACACATCGAACTACGGAGTATAGTGAATTACGGAGCAACTACTAACCCTGTATCGCGAAATAGAGATTATACACGATATCCCAACCTCAAGCTTAGTGGCGCGGCCCGCCAGGTATGATAGCCTCACCTGGTCGAAGGATCCTCCCTGTGTCGGAAGGACATGACACTCGTCCCTCCACAGAATTTTACTTGCATATTTTTGAGTTCAATTCTTTTTAACGGTGACTATACACAGTTCCTTTATGTTCATTTTTGTCATGTAGGTAAACAACCAAACGGGTCAACTGATGGATAGTGACTAACGCCACCCATGGTCATCATGGATAGTGAGTGCGATGTTACCCTTAGAGTGCTCCTGGTGGACAGTTGTGATTACCTTCTCGGCGAAAAGCAACCAACTAACAACTTAAATACGCTTCATGTCTTCTACTGTAAAATATATCTAATAAACTAGTCGTGTCCTAAGTTTCACGTTTCAATATTACCCCTGTTAAAGGTGTGTAATGTCACGTAGATCTCTTTATTGAATACTGAATATTCAACAAAAAAAAATCTAAGCTGATTAATGATTCTAAAGATTATTGAAGAACAGACTTTGGTAAATGGCAAGGCTCAGGTACTAAACCTATTACGATATTAAAATCGATATAGTTAACTCTAAATTTCTCATGCACGCAGACCATATAATCTACAAGACCTGCACGAACATTCAGGATTGCATACAACTTCAAGAAGATCTATATAGGTTCTCTCAATACTGTGTTGTAATAAAATTTATCGTAGCCTGCCAAAATGTCACTTCATATCGTTTAGAAAGAACAAAACTCTTATTACGAGTACATTTCCGTACACACCAAATAACACAAATCTAAGGAAGACCGATTGTACTCGAAACCTGGGTGTACTACTAGATTCTAAATTACAATTAGATACTCATATCGATACTGTCCGTGTGGTGACGGATAAAGAATACATAGTGTTACCACCCCTATTCATCCCGTGGGTGTCGTAAAAGGCGATTAAGGGAACAAAGTATACAAGACAACATCATTACAAAGAGAAGGATAACTTGGCACAAACCCTTTTTTTTTTTTTTTTTTTTAACGTGTGGAAACCCCCTCGGGCCGTCACCCCACCGGGGTTTACGGCGGGGTGGTGTGTCGGAATCGGACCGACTGAAACCACACGGTGTGCCACTCTGCGCCTGAGATAGAAGGGATTCGAGAACCGCTGCTATTACGACATCCAGATCCCTCCCAGCGCCTGCCCGCTAATGCGGGCACCATCTATGGGTAAACTCTCTATTTTAGGCGACGTACGGCACACGCGGACGTCGCCTCCTCGCGGCTGGCCATTGTAGCGGATGGAGGGGAAAACCCGTCCCGTCCACCCGCGGCCACACTCAAGGCGGCATGAGGCGCTGGTATGCGCGCCTCCGCCGCCCGGCACGCTGGCGGCGAATTGGGTCCGAGTGGATATCGTCCTCCCGGGCCTTCTCCGCCGCCTCCTTCCGCGAAATTACGTCTTCGCAGAAGGTTGCGACCGCGGTAAAACAACTGTCGCTACGGACCATGGAGCGTATTACGGCCGGTAGCGAGAGATCTCCTCCAATAACTGCAGTGAGGACCCCACGCTGCGCCGCCCAGGCGGGACAAACCGCCAGCGTGTGCTGAGCCGAGTCCTCACTGCAGTCGCAGTGGTGACAGGCGGGACTCGATTCCCTCCTGGCGACCGAGTGCAGATACTTCCCGAAGCAACCGTGCCCGGAAAGAATCTGCGTCAGTCGGAAGGAAAGGGTCCCGTGCTGCCGCCCCGCCCACTCGGCGATGACCGGCTGGAGAGCCTCCACGGCGGCAAAACCAGCACGTGGAGCCTCCAGCCGGGACGACCAACGAGCCATCGTGGCTCGACGAGCGGCCTCTCGCCACTCGCGTATCTCTTCGGGCGGGGGCTGTATGCCGCTACCCGCCCGGAAGTCAGCCGTCCGCCGATAAACTTCGGCGAGCACTTCCGCCTCCAAATCCCACGGAGGAGTTCCGGCCAAGGCGCACGCCGCCTCCGTCGATACGGTGCGGTAACCGTGTATGGCTCTAACCGCCAATATCCTCTGAGGGCGCCAGAGGCGAGCCCTATTCTGGGCGGTCAGAGCCGCCGCCCACAACGGTGCACCATACAGCGCCATTGACCGGACAACCCCCGTGTATAGCCGTCTTGTCGCGACGCTAGCTCCACCCAGATTGGGCAAAAGTCGCCCAAGGGCAGAAGCAGCGCCGACCAGCTTTGGAGAAAGCTGTCGGAAGTGCTCGTCGAAGAGCCACCTGCCGTCGAGGATCAGGCCCAGATACTTCATCTGGGCCTGAATCGGTACGAGGACCGAATTGACCACGATGGAGGCGCCGGAGGGTGGACCACGACGGGGCCCATGGAACAAAAGGGCCTCCGTCTTGTCCAGGGCCACCCGCAAACCCAGCGCCCCAATTCGCTCGATCACCAGAGAGACACCCGTGGTGGCCAGGCGCGCCGCCTCTTGAAAGTTCATCCCTCGGGCCGTGATCAATGTGTCATCTGCGTAACAAAGGTACGAGGACCGAATTGACCACGATGGAGGCGCCGGAGGGTGGACCACGACGGGGCCCATGGAACAAAAGGGCCTCCGTCTTGTCCAGGGCCACCCGCAAACCCAGCGCCCCAATTCGCTCGATCACCAGAGAGACACCCGTGGTGGCCAGGCGCGCCGCCTCTTGAAAGTTCATCCCTCGGGCCGTGATCAATGTGTCATCTGCGTAACAAAGTACGCCCAGCCCGGGGGGAAGACGACCTCGAAGGGCCCAGTCGTATCCCATATTCCACAGGAGTGGTCCGAGGACAGACCCCTGTGGAACACCGCACGACATGAGCCGCCGCCTTAGAACACCGTCTCGATCCTCGTACATGACGGTACGCTCCTCAAGGTAGTCTGCCACAAGCCGCCTCAGGTACTCTGGCACCCCGTGGTAGTGGAGGGCTTCCCTGATGCAGCTAAATGGCAGACTATTAAAAGCGTTGGCGATGTCTAACGACAACGAACGAAGGTCTCCCCCAAGGAACACCAACCATTTCGGTCTTGGGCAATTCGCATGCATCCGCTGAAAGCCACCTTCTTCAAGTCGTCGGTCCATCGCACCGCAGGGCGCCTCACACTACGTTTCCCCAATCGTGGTATCCACTCTAGTACACTTCGGCTTCAGCGAGCATCGGTTCGTCTGGAGACATGGCTGACCCATTTTCACTTCAGCATACTGATTCTCAGGTCATATATATGTATATTTGAACTTTGAAACAAATTTGTACAGATCATACAAACATTATGTTCGACCCGGAAATCCGAACCTTCAAGCACAGCGGTCGCATTCACTACCGCTGTATCACCGTAAAGCTCTTAGATATTTCAGAAATAATTTATTTTTACTTCCCTATGGGGTAACTATCTGGGGGGCATTAAACGGCTTGTGACAACTTCTACATTAAGCACTAGTATTACAACACTACGTATTGTAGAAAGTTAGAAAATCACTGTCCACCTGGTATGATCACTTTACCTAGAAGGAAAATCCTCTTTACATAAAGTGAACATAACCAAGTCTTCTACATTTTTTTTTATTGAATCGCTTTCTATCTAATATCTCAAAATGCTCTCTTTGTGACCCTGTGGCACCCCGTGGTAGTGGAGTGCTTCCCTGATGCAGCTAAATGGCAGACTATTAAATGCGATGGCGATGTCCAACGACACCGCCAACAGCACGCCGCCACAGCTTACCGCCTCTTCGGTAACGGCCCTCAGGCGCAGCACGGCACCCTCAGGCAGGCGGGGCGTTCGACGGCACGGCCGTCGAACGCCCCGCCCGAAAACCAAATTGGGCGTCCGACAGATCGGGGCCCACCTCGCGGAGGTGCCGGACGATGCGGGCAGAGAGTATCCTCTCAAACAGTTTACCCGCCTCGTCCAGCAACACGATGGGCCTATAGGCCGTTACCGATTCGGTTGGCCGTCCCGGCTTCCTCAATAGGACCAGCTTCCCGCTTTTCCAGCACTCAGGGAAGCGTCCGGACGCCAAACTAGCGTCCAGGACCTCCCTGAGGCGGTCCGACATGTGTTCGAGGGCTCGGGCTAGCACTCGGGCAGGTATCCCGTCCGGCCCGGGGGCGGTGTTCTTAGAGCGGATCCGTAGAACAACCGCCCCTACCTCCGATTCCCTGACGGGCGGAACATCGTCCTCGTTCCCCCCGTCGTCTCCGACCACGAAGGTCATCGATGGGGGTGTGTGTTCCACCCGCTGCGGGAAAAGGCCCTCGACCACTTCCTGCAGGAAGCTGGGCTGGAGTGTCTCTGTAAGGGGGGGCCCGACGTGCGGAGCTTTTGTCGCGCCGCACGATATGGGCGACCCCAGGGGTCACGATCGAGACCCTCCAGCATCTCCTTTCTCTTAATTTCTTTGGCGCGGCTTATGGCCAGCTTCAGAGTTTTCCGCGCCTCTCGGTACTCCTCATGAAGCTGGTCCTCCCCGCCTTCTTCGAGGTGACGAGCCCCCATGTCGACCTCCTCGGTCGGGGCCTGCGGAGACAGCCAAGAGTGAATAATGGCCGCCTCCTCTAGTAGGTCCCTATTTAATTTGGCTACAGCCCACCGCGGAAAGCGAGAAGAACGCCGCGCCGCGAACTTGGCACAAACCCTATTCCAACCCGTTTGGCCAGCGTGGTATAGTAGGCCAAAATCTCCTTGCTAAGGAGAGGCCTATGTCCAGCAGTGGATTGTAAAAGGCTGTTGATGATGACTCATGTTGATAACATTATTAGTTAAGCCTTTCGGATACATGATTTCGTCATGCGCTCCTGTGAAGATTTCAAAAAGCCTGCTACCTATCTTTTCTTGTACAAAACGTAAGTCCGTTCCCAGTTGGAGTACACTGTGCCTATTTGGAGCCCTTTTTATGCGAAATACAAGCAGAGGATCGAAATGGTTCAGAAAAGGTTGCTTCGCACTGCATATTACAAGTGTTTTCATTACAGGATTCCTTATTCTGATTGCATTTGCCACAATTAAATATAATTGTATTGAATTATGGAACAAGCTATGTTATGTGTTGCCCAGGACGATTGTTCTAAACAAACAAATGTAGAAATAACGCCGGGGAGTGCGCTCCTCTTCGCTGATTATTAAAAACGTACAACTTACATTTCACGTCTTTGGATATTTTAGTTCTCACTTCTTCTAAATTAAAAAAAAAGTGCTACTGAATTGCTTGCTGATCGATAATGATACTCTATATAAAGTGTACTTGTTGAATGAATAGTTGCCCCTTTTTTTCCTATTTGTTTCCTTGAATGATGCATGTCCGTTACCTTACTCTAGTTAATACCTTGTGGACATTGGTATGAGTTACGTCTCCGATACTTAAATTGTTATTTTATTGTAAAGACTGTATTGTATAACTATCTTTTGTCCCAAACAAATAAAATAAAACAAAAAATAAAAATTAAAATAAAATAGCAAAACTATGACAAACGCATTTTTATTGTATGGCATAAGAAGAAAAAGATAAGAATAAAAAATCACTTAACACTTTTTACCTAGGAAGCCTATAATTTTAATCGTTTTAGTATTTCATTTTTAGGTATTACTTCCCGTCTGCACACATTCAAATATAACATTGAACGTGACCACCAGTACTTCGATCTTTAATACACATAAACACATAAATGTACATATTATAAGCACAAGCGGGCCGGCTCGACCGGGGCAGTACTACCCTCTCACAGAAGACCAACCTAAAGCGCCAGTATTGTCGTGTTTCGTTGGTCAGTGTGAGACCGGAGGCCCATTAATGCAGGGGTGACAGTTATCGTGGTAACTGTGTAAGCCTTACACTGTCACGATGACTGTCATGCTTTTTACGTCCCCAAGCGGGGTGTGAAAAAGCATCTCACTAGGCCGCCATAGTATTGGTCACCATACTGCATTGTCTCCATTTGCAATAAGTATGGTGACCACAACTCTTGGATTTCATTCATGCTTTCCATCTGGCAGAGTAGAGTCACTTTGGCAGGCTATTAATATATAAGAAAAAGAAAAAAAAATTAGGTAATAATTATTACATTTTATTTTTATAACACATTGAATATCATTCACGAACTCATAAAAAATGAGTTTTCAACTCGTAACATAAACAGTACACTTAAACCATCAGCCTTTATTTGCTTTTAATTCTACTTGTAGCTGACTAGAAAACAACTGCCCTCTGTAGCAACACCTGTTTGCTAATGACCCTAGTCCTTATGACCCTAACGCACTGCCTAATGTACATTAATTGGCTGTATTACCAACTTTCCCGACAGTTGTGTAACAATAGTCAGAATGGTCAATGTGATAAACATTGACAGATATTTTCTGACAGATATATGTATGTGTCATATATTTATGTGTTTATGTAAGTATATTTACTTATTTATGGTCTATCTGGTATATATATACTTCTCTGGCAAGTGCACCTATCTCATATCTTCTTTGCATCACCCAATCGGTTGACTGGCAGAAAATGCCTTAGGCATTAAGTCCGCCGATGCATGTATTTGTGCATAAAGTTTTAAATAAATAAAAAAATAAAAATATTTTGTTACAAGTTTGTGCATAATCTTATATATAGGCTGGGCTACGAATTAGTAAGCATTTGCTAAAATCGTATAAAAAACCAATTGATATATTATAATGATTGTTGATTTACAAGAAAGATAATTGGTATTTTTTTTTTTAAAATGACACTGTCTAAATGACCACTGTTTCGACGTTTGCACCCTTCTAAACGAGCATCAAAACTTTCGAATACTCGTCGGCAAAGACGCTTGTTTTTCGTTTAGTTGACGTAGTGTAGACACGATTCTTGAAATAACCCCATTAAAAGAAGTTTGCTGGGTATTAATCTGGTCTTCTGGGTGGCGCCTCGCCTGGAAATCAACTTTTCCTATAATATGTCTTGGACCACCGGCAGGGACTCATTGCATATATGACAAGTGGCTCCATCTTGTTGAAACCATGTGTTACGATTGTAGCCAGCAAATTTCAGTAGCATCTGTCCCAAAAACTCCGGTAACATTTCCACATATTCAGCAGAATTTGCAGTGAACGGATGCGAGAATCTTCGAAAAAGTAGGGTCCAATGATTCCTTTGCTGAAATTGCAGCCCATACCTTAAGAGAATGAAGTGGCTCTCATGTTTAGCTTTGGGATTGTCACTCATCCAATACGTGCAATTCTGTTTGTTTACATGTCCGTTGAAGTGAAAATGGGCTTCGTCAGAAAACACTCGTAAGATGTTGTCAGAATGACTGTCCTAAGAACTGCGGTAATATTTTCACATATTCAGTAGAATTAACAGTCACTGAACGGCCTCAAAAATCTTGGAAAAAGTAGGGTTCAATGATTTCTTTTGCTGAAATTACAATCCATGCAGTTACCTTGGGCGAATGAAGTGGCCTCTCATGTTTAGTTTTGAGATTTTCACTATTCCAATGCCTGCAATTCTATTTGTTTACTTGTCCATTAAGGTGAAAATGGGCTTCGTCAGAAAATAAAATATTGTCAAAATTACTGAATCGTTCTAACATTCTTTCTGCATAAGAATTGCGCAAGTTTAAATCATTAAGTTTTAGTTCCTGCACTATCTGAAATGTATTATATATGGATGTGATTTCAAATCTAATTACAAAATACGACGTAATAATGTGCGGGATAATCCTAATTCAGCTGAACGTTTACACGTCGATAAATCTGGATTACGTCGAACAGTAGCGGAAACTTGCTGCATGTTCTCTTCGGTTCAAGAAGTCCGTGGACCTCCAGTTTGATTCACATTTAGCGTAGATTCCGTGTTTTCCAACTTCTTCACCTATTTCTCTATTAAAGGAACACTCGGACACTGATTTAAGTCGTGTAAATCGTATATAAAATTATTCCACGCAATAAGAGTGCTACGGTTCCGTGAAGCGATCCATTGCAACAAAATTTCCGAGAAATAAGCTAATGGTAAGACCCCTCCCCGTGCCCTGTGCGACATTTGTTTACGTTAGATATTAGATTCAAATGTTAACGAATTCTTGTCCCACGCTATATATAAAAATGTTAAGTAATTTGTATGCCTACGCTTTCCTAAAACCTATTAACACACTTGGCAATGGTTTTTGTCTATTTTCTCAACTACATTCTGCCAATGTGTCAAGATACAGCTAGAATGTAATATAATGAAGCAAATGACCTAAAGTTATAAGTAGTTGCCGATTCCAAATGTAAAAGCCATGCAAGTCTCACTTCTACGTATCCATGAAAATTGAACAATAACCTTAAAAACTTATACTATTTGTCTTTGGCATTCAGTTTCAAAAATAATTAACGAAAACTATGCGTTTAAAAGCTAGGACTGTTTCAATTTTCAAATAATTTGATTCTTATTTATCGTTTGTACAGGTAAAATTTATATGGACAAATTTTTTGGAATCATACAATCCATGAATTGAAAATTCAAAACACCGATTTTAATAAAAAAAAATGTTAGATGAATGTTTTTCTCAATAGTAGATTGAAAAATACAAAATAAAATATGTTATATTCGCTTCATCTTTAAGGAAAAATGTTTCATCAGCGTTCTCATTCTCATAGAAACGGAGCCGATAATATCTGATAATTGAAACATTAGTAACTCTTAAAAAAAAATGTTGTACATACTTACTAGAGTTGCGTCCTTTTATCGATTTTAATAAATTTTCTATATATTTGGACGGCCATATAAAATAATTGTAAGAAAGAGACATCTATGATCGAATGCTTATTCTAGTAGAGGAGTTTATTTTAAGAGCCGCAAAGTGAAAGCTATTTATATGAATGTTGTCTATTACCAAATAATGACACTAGCTCAACAGTAAAATCAAATGATTACAGATTATACAGGAATGTGTTAATGTAAAATATAGCCTTGGAATTATTAATATACAGAATTTAAAAAACTATAAAGGAAAACCTCTCATAAGTCTTAAAAGGTTTGAGGAAACCCCTCGTATCTATTGCCGGTTCATATGGCAAATGGAACCGAGCACAAATTTCATGTAAACCACTACTCTAACTTTCTTGAGTAATTCAGATCACCTTGCATCAGAGTTTGTCGGGAGACGAATTAATTCTCTGCCAAACCCTAAATGTTTAAGCCAAACAAAAACTATGTGTAAACCTTTGTAATAAATACGACAATAAATAAACGTAAGCTATAATAAAAATTTGTCTTTCAAATCTCTTAAACAGTTATGTTATATGAATATGTAATATACGTGAGTTAAAATAAATGAAATTTAATTTATATAAATATTTGTTTGATTTCAAGCTCTACAGAGTACTTAATTTCGTAATCTACTCATACCGAACTAATACTTATCCGATGAAGGTTGAATGGAATAAATGTACTTACTAAAAACCAATAGCAGACTCTTTAGCTCCTAAGATGAGTAAGATTGTTAGCTTAAAACAAATATAAAGAACCGCTAATCAAAAAGCAGGCCTGTTCTTTTATTAACTTAGCCACATGACATTTTTGTAAATTCATGAGATGTAAGAGTTATATTGAAATATTTTCGAACGGCATGTTCAACGTCGTTATAGTGCTGTACACACTTTAGTAAGTTAATCATAGAATATTAACAATCTGACGGGTACTGCATGCTCTATATTGTTTCTGGTATTTCATTTTGAGGTTAATCAATTATGTTATGAAATTTTGAATTGGAAGACTAATTCCAAACTAGAGAACTAATTATAGTGCAATTATGGCTATGATTAGAGCTGGTTTACAAAAACTCAGCCGTGTATTCCATGGAGCACAAGGTATAGATTCTATTAAAATCTCGAACAAATTGATGTCAACAAAATGTTGTCAGTCGTTATAAATTTTCCTCTTTTACAGCTGGAATACTATCAAGATTCGCAACAAACTTAGCTCTTGTTGAAAATAAATCTGCTTCTAAGATCTCGAAAGATGTTATAGCTGAATGCAACCAACTAATCGAGAAAAATGCGTCACGAAACTTCGCAATTGTGCATCTACTAGGAAAACAATGGAGAGTTACGGACGGAGATCTCTTAGTCGTAGAAGGACTCTGGCCTCCTAACATCGGCGACCAAATTAAGCTGGATAAAGTTTTATTAGCGGGCACTAAAGACTTTTCTCTTATAGGAAGACCATTAGTTCAACCTGGGCTTGTTAATGTTACCGCTACAATCATATCGAAGGGCCTGTCTCACACCAAAACACATTTCAAGAAGAAGAGGAGGAAGCAATACATGAGGATCAACTTTGAGAGGCCACAACAAACGATGCTTAGGATTAATGCAGTAGAAATAACAAATAAAATAAATGCTCCAGCAAGCAATGAGTGTTAGTGGTGCAGTTTTAGTAAATAGTAAATAATAATTAGAATATCTCAATACATTGTTATTTTATTTGTTACCAAGTCCGGTAGTAGAGCTACGATGATTTCAGCATAAACAGGTTGATTTTAAAAGAGCAATACTACCCTCAGACAAGACCAACCTAAAGCAACAGCATCTGTCTGTGCTTTCTTGTATCATTGGAGGTGAGCAAGCCTTACACTGCCACGATAACTGTCATGCCTTCGTTTATAGTCACAATACTATACACATTCAAAAATATTACAGAAAAATAAATATATAGTTGATTTGATTGTTTATACCAGAATGGCAATTAATAGGCTGCATATTGAGAAAGTATGTGTGGCTCGTTTCTATCACTGCTAATGCTATGCAATATATTGTTTTCTTGAAATAATCTAACAACCTTGTCATCCACTTGTGAATAGGTAGAAAATTCGCTACATCTAGTCTACTAATATAAAATTTAGACAATCTAAAACGAATTTCAACTTGATTGCACTATTGGCCTAGTGGTTTAAGAGGTCGCCACGCCACTCTCTTAGATTATCCTATGTGGGTTCAAACCCCACACAACACTGATCCACAAATTGTTGTTCCGAGTCTGGGTGTTCTTTGTATATGTTTATAGTCCCCTGTGACACAGGATGTATTCCTAGTGCAGTGGTGCAGTTAAAAAAAAATTCAAATGAAATTATTCTAGAAGGAAAAAGACATTTTAGGGTGATGTTAATGTTGATTTTTGATATAAATATGTTATGGTTTACATATATATTATATATTTATAACAATGATAAGTATCTAAACAACATCTTTTCTTTAATCCAAGAAACAGCCATTCCAATAATAAAAAACTACTTTTATATTTCTATTTATTTCATGATAATTGTAGTCAAATAACAATAAATATAGGAGTTAAATCAATAAATATATAAAAATCATCTATTTAATTTAACATTATCACAATATTCTTGAAAAATAGCTTTGTGCTCTTCTTTTAAAAATCTCTTCATGCCTTTTAATAAATAAAACATTTTACTATTTTCAAATAATTTACATAAAACCTTTAAAAATTGTTCATAATCGCCATTTTTTTTATAAGCAGAAATTGACAGTTGAAATTCCTTATAATGTTCCGTTTCCAAGAGAACTTTAATCTCTTTAACAAAGTCTATTAAAGACGTCGGAGGAATTTTCTCCACAGTTGTTTCAGCTTTCTCACTGTTTAAGTTGTCTTCAAATCCAAATGGTTTGATCTTAAACTTTTTCTTCTTCACTAAGTTGTTGCACACAGTCGTATCTGCCACTCTCTTGTGTATGGTGACCAGACTTTGAGAAGTAGATTGTTGAGAATCAACTGTATCAATGGAGCTAAATAAGTCTTTTGTAGTTTTAGGCTTGAACTCATTGACATATGCAGAGGATTTAGCATTTTTATAGAAATCCATTGAGAAATCTGCATATACTTCATTAGAATTTGGATACTGACTCACAGACTTTTTGGCCTCCTTTGACACTGCTCTAGAATTTGTTACAGGAAAGGCTACACCAGAAAGATTGACGTACCCCGAGTCCCTATTACTACAATTAGACTCAGTTGGCAGCAAAGGTTTTAATCTTGGTGGTGGCAGATTTATTTCGGCATTCTTGAAGAACCTGCAAATCTCACTAACACTCTCACCAAACTTGTTAGAAACGTTGATGTAATCTCTTAACCAAGCAGACAACTGATTCTTCAATTTTGGATTGTTAAACCTTGTATCACACAGTAAAATTGCTCCATAATCATTCTGATGTCTGATAACTCGTCCTATAGCCTGGTTCACTGCTCTAGTTGCTTCCAATGAGTACCACTCATCACCAGACAAGAATTGTTTATCTTTGACCCTTAACTCTTCTAAATATTTCTTCTTTAAAATAATTCTGGGATCCTTTAATGGTGGGAAGGGTAATCCTGTAATGATTACTGCTCTCCCGTTCATATCAGCAAAATCTAGACCCTCAGACACTTTGCCTCTACAAACAGCCATAAAACAAGCCCCTCTAGTGCTTGGATCTCTTATTTTGCTATAAAAATCATTTATAACGGTGTTAAATGTATCTTTTCTCTGAGGTTCAACAAATATAGGTTTAATATTGTTAATATTAGACCAAATACCCTCACTTTGCCACATTTCTTGGCACTTACTCATGATAGGATATGATGGAAAAAACACCAAAAGACCATCGGGAACAACTCGGCTAAAACTAAGTATTGTTCTACCTAACGAAGATATATATTTGGGATTGTCTCTGTTTTGATAATTTGAATTAAGCTGTACACCATCAGGCCCTTGGCCAATGATTTTCACACATATTTGATTAGATTTGACAATATGCGGATTTTCTAATTGAGTTCCGATTGGTATACCAAGTTCAGATGTTAATGGTTTTAAAGGGGCAAGGGTACCACTTGTTAAAATTATACTCCTTACATTTTGTTCTAAAAGCTGCTTCATGCCAAAACCTGGACTGAAACACCAGTAGCTAAGAACTCTTTCTGCCGATTTTGAATTACTTGTTTTCAATGCACCCCAACCATCTGTTTTCTTATTCTTTTTATCTTCAATTTGGACATGGACCTTGTAACACATTTTAATTCTTTCTTTATAGGCATGTGTAGTCCCACTGAAAACAACATTCAATAAGTCTACAATTTTCTGTAGGCCCACTCCTTTCTTCTGGAATGGTGATGCATTAGCTGTGGAGAGGTACTGTATGAGATTCTCTATAAGACTAATAATTGCCATCTGGTTATGATCTCTGATCTCAGCCTTTGATAGCAGTTCAAAAATAAAACTTCCAGGGAATGTGCTTCCTTCAGTGCCTACTGTTATCTCATCGATGGCTTTCTCTAAAGCGAGCATCATTTCTTTCAACACACATAGGTCATCTGCAGTGAAATCTTTTGGCTGAGTATTATCAACGGTCATGTCCATTTGTTCTTCAGTTTGCTCACCAAAAGACCTCATGACATGAGTAATTTCATCAATACACAGAGCGACATCTGTAGTCCTGATTTGTAATGATGCTGACTCTTCGCACATTTTCTCAACGTTATGTGCTTCATCTAAAATAACTATATTATTCATAAGTTCTACCCCGTTTGCTCTTCTTGATTTTGGATCTAGAATGTAATTGTATGGCATGAATATTATATCAGCATCTTGTTTTAACTCTTTAGATAAGTAGTAAGGGCAACATTTGAGTTTCTTTCCAACAGACACTAGATCTTCTATATCTAATATCTCATCACCCTTTATAGATCTGTCTTCCTTCTTAGACTCAACATTATTATAAAAGTAGCATGTTCGAGACTTCACTTTTAACTGGCACATGTGTACTTTGTTCATGTTGTTCGTTTCCTTAGAAACTTCAGGATGTATACACATTTGGTCTCTGGAACCTAAAACCGTAGCTTTAACATGCTTGTAACTAGATCTCTTTAATTCCTGCATTGCTTGCGTCAGTTGGGAATGAGTTCTTGATGAATAAATAATTTTTGGCATACCCCATGACGTATTATCTTTTGATTTACCAGCACCTGCTTTTAAACTATCTCGTAAGGTATGACTATGTTCAGAAAAATTACCTACTTGTGCGTTCATTTGTAATTGAGCTTTCTTTACCAAAAGCCAAGCCAATGATGAACACAGAAGACTCAAAGTTTTGCCTGTGCCTGTTGGCGACTCCAGAAGAGCATTTGTATTATTCTGAAGACTTTCAATTACTCGCTCCATATAAGCCTTTTGTACTTCATAAGGCTCAAAAGGAAAATTTACAGGTATACCTGATATCATCACCTCAGGCATTTTTACTTTTGTTTTCTTAATTTAAAAAACTTTAAAATTCACATTCCACACACTAATACAATAAATAAGCCCAATGAATAACAGTAAACAATCAATATAACCTATTTGACGTTTAACACAAGGGACGGAATTGCCGCCAAAAATAAAATGCGTTCATTTTAATTCTTTTCTTGCCTGAAAGTATGAATATTAAAACACTTGTCAAGATAACCCTTTAATTATAAAAAAGTGAAACATACTAAGTGAAATTATGTTTCATCTTAATAAATTTATATTTAATCCAAAGTATAAAACTAGATCCATGTATTTCAAAGATCTCATAAGAACGTATTATTATTTATAATGTGTCAACCATATGTTTATAATAACCTCGAATTTTGTAAATAAAGAGTTGAATTAGTGTTTTCAGCTTTATATTACTATACACATTAACAATATAATGAATGTCACCGTGGAACAAGTGTATACGTCCGTTGCCTGCAATCGGACTACAGAAATAACTGATTGGAACGGTGAAGGGATTATTTGTTTTGGTGCTACCAATTCTGTTGTTATTTATGATACAGTAAGTTTTAATTTTTTTTTAAATATTGCTATCTACAATAGTAATGCTTAGTAATCAAATAGCTACAGCCCTATGAATGAGTTATACTTAGTTTATATTTAATTCATATAACTTACAAAGAACCTTATATTATGCCGATGTATTTTCGAATAGGAATTTACAAGAATTTAACTAATTTAGAAATATTTAGGCTCATAGAAACAATAAAGTCTATTCCTCATAAATGCTTTTGAGTCGCTTTACTTTATATTTTTGTATCTACTTCACATACAGTATTACTATGATTATAATTATTTGACACACTTTTTTCATAAATTTTCAGAACCAGAGAGGCAGAGACCCTCTGACAGTTCTTAGTCACCATCAGTCACTAGTCAACACCGTCAAATGGCTCCGTAAACCTGATGGCACATGCACAGAATTTATCTCAGGTTCAGCAGATAAATCCGCTGCTATATGGACTCTAAATAAAGGAGTATGGAGAGTGACGAGTACTCTTACTGGTCATACAGATGGAGTCACATGCATACATGGTGTTTATATTGGAGAAGATGATCTGTTAGTGTATACTGGATCTATAGATACTTCTGTTAAAGTTTGGGAGAGAAGAAATGGTGTGTTGGTTTTTACTTGTTAAATTATTGAACATTATTGACTATACACCGTAGTTTAACTTACTTATTCACTAGTTTAAATATATTCTGATGTCTCTTTGGAAAATGACTATTGTAAATGTTCTTATATGGTGTCATTCCTTTAGATTATAATGTTTGCTTCTATGATAAAAAGATAATCCAATAACTTGTAATTGAATTATGTCTATGGACTCCAATAATGCAAGGCTGGTTTCACATCAACAGCCTTTAACAGTCAACTGCTGTAGATAGGCCTCTGCTTGGAAAGGAGGTTTAGGCTTACGATATGATGCTGGCTAGTGTTGGCATAGGTTTTGTATCATGTTTTCCTTCTCTTGTGTCAGTCAGTGATGTCATGCTGCGCAATTTGCTCCCTTAGTCACCTCTTACGGCACTCATCGGATGAAAGTTGGGGACACTGTATTTTTAGCTCCTTACCACTAGTAGAGCAAGGGTTAATTAATCTTCACAAACTAGTCGCTAACTGCTTAGATTATCCTTATTAATATTATAAATGTGAAAGTGTGTTTGTTTGTTTGGATGTTTGTCTTTTTTTCATGTTGCAATGGAGCAATTTTATGTTATGGTTTATGTGTCTGGAGATAGTTAGGTGGCTATAGAGTGATATAAGCTACTGTGTGATATAAGGTAAAATATCTCATTTCAGTGAAAAGATACATGATGATGCATATTTGAACTATTCCCAATTTTATAAATTCCAATAGATACTGTATAGAATCTGCCATTAAACTTTATAAAAATACCCACAGTTTCTGATAGCTGGCGCTGTGTTGAATAAAGTACTTGGACTCTTTGTCGATGAAATTTTTAATATTTCTTTTAACTTTAAAATTATATATGTAAATGTTTGTGAGGATATATGGATGTTTGTTACTCTTACACGCAAAAAATACTGTACTGAGTTGGATTAAACATTACTATTGTAAGCTATTGCTTATAACATCAGAATAACTCATAGGCTACCATTTAACGTGATAACCGACATACTCAGGGGTGGAGTCACAGGCAAAAGCTAGAAAGACACAAAAACAAAAATATGCACATGGTATATGACTTTATACAATTTCAGGCATAACAGCACTTAAGCAAACAATATCATTAAACAATGATCTCTGTCTTACACTCCATGCACACATATTACCTACAACTGGGAATCCCATATTATTTTGTGCACTGGACGATCACAAGATACATGTATTTGCTGGTGAAGACTATCAGAAAGTGCACACACTAGTAGGACATGAGGATTGGGTGCGTGGTCTTGATGTCCTAGATGTGGGTGAGTGAAAATTTTTGTGTATTGCAACTTTATTTCATAACTGCTATCTTGCCTACTTAGTTTAAAATAAAAGAGTTCTTCTTTTTTTTTATTTACAACCTACCAAAGTGATTCTATTCTGCCTGATGGAAAGCATGAATAGAATCTAAGAATGGTGGTCGCCATACTCACTGCGGATGACGACAGTGTAATATGGCGATCCACGCTATGGCGGCCTAATAAGATGCTTTTTCACACCCCGCTTAAAGGATCCGGGATCGTAGTGAGATCGTTTGAAATGGGGATCTCTTCTAGCAGACAACTATATATTTGTCTGCTCAGAAGCTATTAGGTACCTAGCTTACATACCGCAGACTTTTAAAACTATCACCATGGACTTTCTGAATCACAGCAGTGTAAACAGGCATAGATCCATGATAGGTAAACTTTCTTTCTTTCTTTTTCAGATAACTCCACAATTATCCTAGCATCAGCTTCTCAGGACACCTATATCCGTTTATGGAGAATACAGAAGCTAGTTGAAGAAGTCCATTCTAAAGGCATCAGGGTAGAACAGAAGGTTTTTAGTGCTTATGGTCAGCAATGGACCGTGAATCTGGATGCAGTATTGGCGGGACATGAAGGATGGGTGTATGGTGTCCAATGGCAACCGTGTTCTGTTGGAGGTAAGGTTTTAATTGATGACCGACCGAAAGTTTCGGTTTCGGCCAATTGCGGCCAAAAAATCTAGTTTCGGCTTTAGTGTTTGTTTCGGCCGCGCTGAAACTCGAATGTTCGTAAATTGTCGTACATCGTTAGGTACCTCCGTCCATTGTTAATCGTATTGACTTTAGGTTATGTTTGACTATGTTCTAGGGTAGAAATGACAAATGTTCAGTGGGTTAGAAACAGGACAACTTTAATGTAACATCACACGTTAGCTGTTGCTACTTTGACTAGAGTCAAGTCGAATAAAATAAGTTGATTATTGAGTCATCAGGATGAAAGACACGTGTTGTTGACCTTTAGTCACCGCAAGTCGCTGTATGATTTATGGGGTTTTGATGAATTATATTATTCAAAATATTATTGTTGGTCGTGACATAATTATCTAATTGTATAGTCTTACGGCGAATATAATTAACAGGAATGTTGTAACGAATCCTGCTAATTTTATTTTGAAAAGTATTAATATTACTATGCCTAATGTGTTTGAAACTGAGTGTATTATCAGTCTTTTAATTTTATTGAAACCTCGGTACCAACATTAATAATACTGTAGATGATGCAGCCTCGGAATGGCCTGACTTGATGATTTTTTTTTATACACTCAGCTGGTGAATCAAAGTGGGAAGGAAAAACATACGCAGTGAATTCCGGGTTTGTACCGACTAGCACAGGAAGGCAAAACCGATCTATTTAGTGTGAGAGCGTATGGTTTCCACTTGAAAGCGGGGACTTCAAAGGCCAGCATGTGATGTCGTGTAAACAATTGAAAGAACTCGTCTGAACACTCTCCATAATAAAAGCGATAACTACAAAGCCTCAGACTAAGGGATCAATATATCATTTAACTGTTATTTACAAATAGCGGTATCCAAAACGCTCCATTAACTTTACGGATATATCGAAGTATGGGCGAGATCATATATATATCACAAACTGCCGAAGTTTTGTAAGGGTGGTACAAAGATTAGTAAAGAACGATAGTAACTACTCATCAACAGCCTTTTACAATCCACTGCTGGACATACGCCTCTCCTTAGCAAGGAGGTTTTGGCCTACTATACCACGCTGACCAGACGGGTTGGAATAAGGTTTGTTTCAAGTTTTTCTTCTCTTTGTAATGATATTGTCTTGTGTACTTTGTTCTCTTAGTCGCCTTTGGCGACACCCGAGGGATGAATACGGGTGGTAACACTATGTATTCTTAATCCGTCACTACACGGACGGTAACTACTCCATAAAGAATAATACACACAACCTCGGCCATATCTAGTTTAACATTGTCGAAAAAAACTATATCTAATTAATTGTTTTCATATAGCAAGTGATTCTAATTAGTAATAAGAATATGAAGTTCACTAGCTCGT
Organism: Hypercompe scribonia; assembly: GCA_949316085.1. Classification (NCBI taxonomy): domain Eukaryota; kingdom Metazoa; phylum Arthropoda; class Insecta; order Lepidoptera; family Erebidae; genus Hypercompe; species Hypercompe scribonia. Next base: position 1,662,214 of record OX438972.1, on the reverse strand, counting down.
CGCGGCGACTCGGCAGCGTCGTAATGTTGCCAACATTACGATGCTGCCGCGCCGCGCCGTTTACATTTGAGCGAATCATATAAACAATGTTGTTCTTATTCGATCTTATTCTATTGTATTTATGTCGGCCTAAATTCGCATTTCTATATTTTTGTTCAAGTTATTTGTATATATATTTTAACCGACTAATATTGAACATGTTATCTGTTATTATTGTCGTTATAAGAATGGTAACGCTTACATAATATAACATATTTGTTTTATCTATACATTCAAGACCTTTTTTTTATATATATATATATTTCATGAACCTGCCAAAGTGACTCTACTCTGCCTGATGGAAAGCATGAATAAAATCCAAAAGTTGTAGTCACTATACTCATTGCGAATGCTGACAATGCAGTATGGTGACCCACACTATGGCGGCCTATTAAGATGCTTTTCTACGCCTCGCTTGGGGACGTAATATGCATGACAGTCATCGTGGTATTGTGTTTCACACACTTACCACGGCGACTGTCAGCCCTGCATCAATGGGCCACCGGTCTCACACTCACCAACTAAACACGACAGCACGCATGCTGTCGCTTTAGGTTGGTCTTCAGGTACATACGTCATAAAGACGTACTTTCATATTTGTCTTTTTGTTTTATTTACCTGTCTGTCTGTCACGCAAATAAATGTACAATAAATATATTAGATTTCAGTATAAAGCAATTATTTTAAATATGTTTGTGTTAGATTCGGTTATTTGTGCAAGTAATTCGGCCGGAATTGAGACCAAGGTCAATGTTCAGTTTCGGTTTCGGTTAAACAGCAGTTATGATTGGGCACTCGTTTTAATGCCTAACCGTTCATATAAGTAAGTCGATTGGTATTACATGAATCGATACGGATAGATTTGTTATTAAATGGCGGTACGCTTACTGTATCTATTAAGAATTCATGCATTTCACGACAATCAATTGTGTACCTCAAACTGTAATGCGTAACAAATAACTCATATTTTCTTTCATTAAATGAGTTAGGATTTCGTAACAATTAATTTTTAGATATTATTAATACTCAAATGTATGCATTTCCTGAAACATAAATTTTTCATTCTTATAGATACAAACAAGAAACCAATCTACCGTCTTCTATCTTCCTCACTCGACAAGACACTCATCATCTGGGAACCAGAGTCGTCTCCTCAAAGAGGAGAGGGTGAAGGCGCCTGGGTTGAGCGAGTCAGGGTTGGGGAGGTCGGTGGCAATGGACTTGGCTTCTACGGCAGCAAATTCGGACCAGATGGCAAGATGTTTATGGGGCATGGGTACAATGGATCGTTTCACATTTGGAAGTATGATAAGGTATTAGAAACATCATCAGAATCTCTTATTTAAATTGTGTTGAACCACCAACAAACTGGTCAAATTAGTATGGGTATGAGTATCTACAATCTATGTTCTGTATTGACCTGTTGGTCTAGTCGTAAGCGATCTTCACTGCTAAATTCTCGGACCACCACTCGGGACATAATATACAATGACAATAATATTGTATTTATTTCTCTCATCGCAAAGGTAGGTAGGTACAATTTATGAAGTACATAAACAATTTTGTGAAAGACTGGTGTCTATGGCAGGAAATCCTGTGTTACAGATCACCCATATATTGTATGATGAACACAAGGATGGAAAAAAAAATTAAAAATGTCCAGTTCACAGCAACAAGTTCACTATTACATATATAAAACAAATCAAAGATGTGTTCAGCAAAATGTGAGCATTTCAGAACGCATCTATCTACCCCTTCAATTAAAAACTCTTACGTATACATGTGTTTGTAATTATTTTCTCAATTTGGAGTATAAATCAACTTTCAAACAAAAATAATCTACTATGTACCAAATTAAAAATATATTTAATTATCGAAAATTTGAAGGAAACAAATCAGTGGCATCCATCAGTGGTATGTGGAGGTCACTTCAGTGCTGTAGAGGACATCAGGTGGGAGCCGCATCATGGACGATACCTTATGAGCGTCTCCGCTGACCAGACCTCAAGAGTACACGCGCCTTGGAATACGCCACATGGTAATTATACTACTACGTTGTACACTCGTTACATCAACAGTATATTTTCAATGTTTCAAATCTTACAGATAGAAATCGAGTCATGGCGGGCCGCTACGTCATAATTTTTCCTTGTAATTTTTTAGGCCTCGCTGCTTAGTGGTAACAATCCAGGTTAATTTTTAACGCATTAAAAATGAAGATGATGATGATGTTACCACGATAACTGTCACCCCATTGATGCAGGGGTGACAGTTATCGTGGTAACTGTGTAAGCGTTACACTGTCACGATGACTGTCATGCCTTTTACGTCCCCAAGCGGGGTGTACAAAAGCATCTCACAAGACCGCCATAATGTGGGTCATCATACTGCACTGTCTGCATTTGCAATGAGTATGGTGACCACAACTCTTGGATGCTATTCATGCCTTCCATCAGGCAGAGTAGAGTCACTTTGGCAGGCTCTTAATATAGAAAAAAAAGACATTAAACACAGAAGGTTCGGAAAACAAGTTAGCCATCGGTTTCGATTGCCAATCTGAACCAATCGTTAGAGGCATTTGGAGTTCTAAAAGTCTGACAACAATAAAGACTGACTGCAGAATTTCAATATCGCTTTGTACTTAGGTTAAGTCGAATGGCAGTCTAGAAGGAGTTTGGATGTCGTAACGACAGCTATTCACTGATTCCACCTATGTCGAGCGAACAATGTTTTATAGTCAGTCCGATCCCGACACACTAGTCCACCGCAAACCCAGGTTTGGTGTAACAGTCCGAAAGGTTTTTCACAAACGCTGAATGGCAGTCGCTGCACGTAAAAAACGAACTTCATCGGTAACCCCAACCTAGTTCTGTAAAAAAAAAGGTCGGAGGGGAACAATACTAACTTATAATTTTTTACCCCATAGGGTCAGAATGGCACGAGATCGCCCGCCCCCAAGTCCACGGGTATGACATGGCTTCCCTAGCTCTCATTAACAGCACCACATACGTGTCAGCGGCTGAAGAGAAAGTCATCAGAGTGTTCCAGGCACCGCACAATTTCGTCCACAATTTCCAGAACATCGTCGGTCAAGTGATAGACGGCGATAGCCAGGGTAAGTGTGTCAAGTATGTGAAGAAATGTAGATGCTAATAAAGATCCAGTCACAGCTTTTAACAGTCCACTGCTGGACATAAACCTCTCTTTTAAATAAGAAACCTACCAAAGTGACGCTATTCTGCCTGATGGACAGCATGAATAGAATCCAAGAGCGGTGGTCGCGTACTCACTGCGAATGAAGACAGTGCAGTATGTCGAACCACGCTATGGTAGCCAGTAAGATGCTTTTTCATCGATCTTCTTTTTATATTGATGTGGGTCTGTGTAATTTTTTCCCTTAGACGCTTTACGACACCTATTGTAGGAATCGGGCTGGTGACATTCTATTCTTAATCCGTCACCACACGGTGACTAACCATACATAAGCGTATATTATGCCCATACTATCGACAGACACATATCGTACAGATACGCAACTACGAGAGGGGATACCTTGACTTCCATATTACAAGTTTTGTCTAAGTTTAGAGGCCAAGGGACACAGATATACAATGTAATATTTGCTGTGCCAATAAAAAGTTTTTGTTTTTTTTTATGTTTAAAGAATATACAGTGGACCCCCGGTAATTCGACAAACGTTTTGCAGGGCAGTGTCGGAATATCGAATTTGTCGGATTATAAAGTACTGCCTGGGACCCCCTATAACCCGAATTTTTTTACAAAAAAGTACCTTTTTAATCCGACAAATTACAGACAAATGATAAAATTCTATATGTTGTCTTCTGGGCTTGTGACGACATTACTAGGTATATATACGTAATGCACAATGAAGAAACGCTGAGCTGCACCGCTGCCACACGTAGTCAAATTCAAACTAAGCAATCGGAATTGAAACAATACCTACGCGTCGAGCACAAGTTGTGTAACCTGTTCAATCATGCACGATCTACATTAGCGAAAATTGTTTGATTGATGTCGGATTACAGGGGGGCTGGATTAGACAGGAGCCGGATTACCGAGGGTCCACTGTATATAAATACATGCTATAAAAACAACCTTAATTACGTTTTTAAACAGCACAATATTGCTTACATACCCTCTAAGTTTTGCGACAGGAAAGGCGTGATGTCGATAAATATATAATGTGTGTATGTATGTATATATTTGTGTTTATATATGTTTCTTTACATGTGTATTTATGACGTATGTATTATATGTCGGGTATATTTCATTGTTAATGTAACCTCTGTGCACTTCCCTTACAACATTTCCACACCACCTTGAGGGTGACTGGAAGAGAATACCTTAGGTATTAAGTCCACCGATGTCCAAAGTGCGTAAAGTGTACACATTTGTTTTAGGTCCAGAAGGTGCGTCGGTGCCATCTCTGGGTTTATCCAATAAGGCTGTGTTTATGAACGAAGATGAACAAGCTGACGTTGGTGATGAGAACGATGGATATTTCGTGCCCGTAGATATGACAGGTGAATGCTTACATCACAAAAAACTACATCCTATTTTTGTTTAGAATATCATGCGCAAATGGAGGTCTGAGAACTGTCGCGTTGATCTGGTGGTTAGTATATGCGACTACCAATCAACAGGTCTCTGGTTGTCAGCCCAGAGTGTGGAAGTTTGGCAGTGATCACGTCCTTAGCTCGGAGAGCACATTAAACCGTTGGTCCTAATTGTCATGAACATCTATGGTAATCGTTATTGGAAAGTCAGTGCGCTCAAATGTACTGACGACTAGTTCAACCTTCGAATTCAGTTCACCCTGTGGATTGAGGAGGTCAGATGCCAGTCGCTCCGTGGGAAATCAACCATTACCTTTAGAACAGACAGTTCAACTGATGGTAGGTGGTTACCGTTATCCATAGATACCTGCTAATTATAATACACGAGTTGGTTGCTGCCCTTCGAGTAAGGCTGCAAGTCGTAAGAGCCGACTAAGGCAGCAAACTATACTGGATGAACGAGAAAAAAAATTGACACAAACTCTATATCAGTCCGTCTGGTCAAAAACAAAACAAAACCTATAGAGACGCCTATGTCCAGCAGTGGGCTATTAAAAACTGTTGACAAATTCTATAACTACCTACTTATAGAGCCTCCGACCGAAGAAACACTGATGCAGAACACGCTGTGGCCTGAAATACACAAACTGTACGGCCACGGTTACGAAGTGTTTGCGTTAGACACCAGCCCGGATGGATCGCTAATCGCTTCCGCTTGTAAAGCGACCACGGCTGAACATGCTGCTGTATTAATATGGTTCGTACTAACAGAATATTTATCTATATATTGTGTAATCCAACTGATGAACTAGATTCACATAATGGCGTACTGGATGAGCTGCGAACCCATAGCCACTTGACCACAAGTTTTTTTTTTTTAAAAAAAGCTATTAATGTGACGCTATTCTGTCTGATGGAAAGCATGAATAGAATTCAAGAGCGGTGGTCGCCGTACTCACTGCAGACAGTGCAGTATGGCGACCCACGCTATGGCGGCCTAGTGAGATACTTTTTCACGCCCCGCGTCCGATACGTTAGCCATTACCATCGCGTCGTTTCAATATTTGCGTTAAAGTCCTAATTTCCTATAAAGTAAATGATTCCAAGATTTTATTTAGGTCGCCGTTCTCTCGTTAAATATTAATTTTTGAATCAAATTTTAATCCAAGATACGATGTACACACAATAAAATACTAAAATCCTTTACAGGGAAACAAAAACTTGGCAACAAACACAAAAGTTAATATCCCATCAACTCACGATAACCCAGCTAGCGTTCTCACCGGATAGTCAGAAACTACTCTCTGTATCGCGAGACCGAAGATGGACCTTATACCAACGGGCTCAAGACTCAAATTCCTTCGAAATAGTGTCTTCCACAGACAAGAGTAATGGAGTCCACAGCAGGATTATTTGGTGCTGTGCTTGGAGTTTCGATGGGAAAGTTTTTGGTACTGGATCGAGGGAGGGAAAGGTGAGTTATATTTACTTTACTCTGAAGATAAGTGGCATATACTTAGGATAAGATAGGGTCTCCATATAGACATCTGGGAGGTATACCGCCAGCGCCAACACAATTTACTTAATTACTTGAACCGAATAGACTTTTTCGATAGCTCTTGATGAAAACAGAAATTGTTTTAGGGATTTTGTAAAATTAAAAGACACTTTATGTGATTGAATGTGATAGAGGGTTTTCACTTTGATTCTGTCGTAATTGCGTTTTGTGGTCGTGTTTCGTATTAAATAAATATATACACGCAGATAGTAATCTGCATGTGAAATGCTTTTCAATTACGTTGCTTGTCAAGCGGTTCGTGTTTTTGACTGCTAGGCTTATTTCCAAGGTCAGCATGTGTTATCATTCTTTCTTTCTTTTCTTTCTTTTTATAACGACAACGCCCGCATTAGGAATAAATCCTGTGTTACGGGGACTTTACAAACATACAAGAAACGGACACAAAAAACAACCAGACTCAGAACAACAATTTGTGGATCACACAAAGTATTGTCCCGTGTAGGATTTGCACCCACAACACCTAGCGAAGTGGAGAGCGGCGTGGCGACCGCTTAAACCAGTAGGCCAATTGTGCAGTCATACCGTATTGGTTGGACGATTTCAATCAGTTGCAGCGGCGAGCAGTCCACATTATTGACAGTCCTGAGTATCTTGAGCCGTAAACCTCTGCAGTTGTGAAGATATATCGCTTCCATGGCAATCCTGTATCACCTTTATCATGGAGAGTGTGCCTACGAGCTCTTCCAATTAGTCCCACCTCCTCCCTTTCTCTACACGACAACACATGGAAAACACCGCTTTAGAGTGGAAAACCTACATTCTCGAACTGAATGGGTCGGCTCTTCCTTTCTGTGCCAATCGGTTAAAACCTGGCATTCACTACCAGCGCACACGTTTCCTTCCCACTTTGATCTCAGGCTTTTTAAGTAGGGCGTGAAAAAGCATCTCACTAAATCGTCTTTGTGTGGGCCACCATGCTGTATTATCTGCTTACGCAATGAGGATGGTGATCACCACTCTTGAATTCTACTTATGTTGTCCATCACACATATTAGAATCATTTTGACAGACAAGAATATGACTATAAAAAAAAAGCATCACTTCTGACATACTTACAACATGTCTTGCGTCCGCGATAACATTCATTCAAACCATTTCTGTTTATTATGACAAACGCAATAAGACTAAGTAATTAACACATTAATTAAAGAATTTCTAAGCTAATATCTTACGACCAACAATGTTATTGTCACAATTATTTGTTATAACGACATCTAAAAGGATTTGTAGTAGCATTTGAAGGACCATGGGCTGACTGACTAGATGTTCTAATTAAAAACGCATGTCTTTTATGTTGATGATTCAGTAATCAACCGATTCCATTCTATTTGAATCGAATAAAAACGACAACAGTAAACTTGAGATGTTACCGCACTGCATATACAGATGATCTGTATCTGAGCTCGATGTACTATAAGATACTGGACATTTTTCGTGCCTTTTTTTTTTTAACGTGTGGAAACTCCCTCGAGCCGTCACCCCACCGGGGTTTACGGCGGGGTGGTGTGTCGGAATCGGACCGACTAAAACCACACGGTGTGCCACTCTGACATAGGAGGGATCCGGGAACAGCTGTTATTATGACATCCAGATCCCATTTATCGTGCCTACCCTGTCTAGGGTTTAACGAATTACAAACGATTAACAAATAAGACTGTAGACTGTCTAGTCTGTCTAGTCTACAGTCTTATTTGTTAATCGTTTCTATGCAAAACATAACCTAAACTTAATGCGCTTAACAATGGACGGTGGGACGGGCGGGCAAGCATGAGTTAGCCACGAAGTTTACCGAACGACGCACGATAATAAACGAACACTTGAGTTTCGGCGCGGGCGAAATTTGCGGCCATTTTTGACCGAGTTTCGGCTTCGACCAAAAATGGCCGAAACCCAAACTAAGTCCTAAATTATATTTCTTGATCGAAACTGCCCGAAACTGAAACTTTCTGTGGGTTACAAATTATTGGTTAATATGTTGTTTTGACCACGTGAAGTAGCGCGGAGTGAAGTCATTCTTATAAATTTATTCGTTTTCAAATAAGGTTTCGTTTGTAGAATGTCAACTTGGCAAGGGGGACAGGTTACATAGTGAAAGGCCGTGTGTGGTGTTGTAATGAGTTTTCAATTGGTGTTAGATTTTTGAGAGAGACATTCGACACACCTGTCAGAGTTCAAACACACGTTGTGAACTTACGTTTCTAATATTTATTTTCAGGTGTGTCTCTGGACAAAAGGTAACCTAACGAATACATCTCTCAAAGACTACGGCCTATTGGGTTCTCTGGAGGAGGAGGCAGCCGTGACGGCGCTGGCCTTCGCCCCACGAACCACTGAAGGACTCATTGTCGCCGTGGGGCTTGACACCGGCCTCATAAGGTTACAACGGTACGGCAGCGATGGGTGGCATTTATTGAAGGAACTTGACAACAGGTAGATTTTTTCTATATTTATTACTTGTGTTGTTATTACACCGTGTGAGGAATTTTTTTTTTCTATGTTAAGAGCCTGCCAGTCTGGCCAACGTGATATAGCAGCCTAAAACCTCATTTCTAAGGAAGAGTCTATATCCAGTAGACTTTTGAAGGTTTATGAAAATAAACTCTGTATTGTCCATGTTTTCTTTTATTTACCACTGTATGGGGTGCAAGTGGTTCCACCTACCATCCCAGGCCCTGTGAAGCCAACCTCACCTGCACGCGGTCCACCCTGACGACCAACTCGTGGCGGTATAACTACACCACAGCAAGAATCACTAAAATTCAATCCTGGTGGCGGGCAGCAGCGCCGTCAAAGAAATAATTCTCACCACTGCGGTCACCAACCCGCCTGCCAAGCGTGGTGACTATGGGAAATTCCCCTCAATTTCCCCGGGATGGCTGGCGTTTTTGGGGGAGAGCTTCGTGCAGCAGTGGAGGGCGATAGATTGATTGATTGATTGATTGTATGAAAAGGCAAATGTTTTCAATTTATATTTATGTTACAGCTTTGCTCATCATTTAACGGTGAAGAGATTGATGTTCAAGCCGACTGATGAAGACAAGATGTTATTGGCCAGCTGCAGCACCGACCACTTCGTTAGGATATACAGTGTTCTAATCTTATAAAAATAAATATATACTTTATTATGTAACTTTTTTCTATGATACTAAAAATTCTTTCTTCGTTACTAATATTATAAATGCGTGTGTTTGTTTGTTTGAATGTTTATCTTTCTTTGACGTTGTAACGGAGCGATTTTATGGTATGATTTTTATGACTGGAGATAGTTAGCAGGCTGGACAGTGATATAGGCTACTTTCTACCCCTTTAATAGCTCATTCCCATGAGAACGGTTCAAAATCTGTCATCAGACTTAATAAAAAATACCCGCAGTTTCTGGTAGATGGCGCTATATTTAATAATGTATCTAGATTCTTTGTCGACATACTTTTTAATTTTTTTAACTTTTCCATATTATAAATGTGGAAGTTGTAAGGATGAATGGATGTTTGTTAATCTTTCACTCAAAAACTACTGTACCTATTTAGATGAAACTTTTAAAATTCTTAAGAAGAGTCTTAAAATTGCAAGTAAATCGGTTTGGTAGAAAGAACCTGAGAAATCGTGTTAAAAGTTTCAAGTAAAATTTTTGCAGTCTAAGTCATAAAATTATATTTTAAACTTACATTTATTTAATCTGCCATTCGTGCTGCATACATTGGACCTTACTCGACTTCGAAAAAACTATTTTCGGCGTTTCTCTCTTCCAATCAAGCAGTTCTGGCCTCCTTTGACGCGATGGATGTTCGTATTTCGGAGCGGCCAATCCGGGCGTTGTCTCGTTGGCGGCAAATGCATGAGCTTCTGGACCAATTTTTATACCCATAATCGACATCATTTTCAAAATCGGAATGAAGCCTTCATTAAAAATACACACAGCAATAAATGTAGCAATATGAATGATCTCAGGCCCGGAATGGATATGTATTGGAGCGAAAGTCCATATCAACAAGTTTAGAGACTCATTATTATTTTCAATTGCAATGCGATGCTTATATATACACTGTGACTGGTGAGATACCTTCAATATTTATGGAGAGTACTCGGTACTCGATTCTCGTTAACTTGATATAAAAAAAATAGGTGCTTATTTTTATCGAAATGTCTCTAAAAAATAAGTCCGCGCGGTGTCCAAGTATTCCGCAGTTAAATACTGGGCTCTCGGTGTACTGTGTACGAAGTTTACTAAGAAGTTATTTAATATTTCGTTTTTATGTTATTTTATTTCATGATATATGTTCGCATACTATTACGTCCTCAAATATTGAAGGTATCTCACCAGTCAGTCTGTATATATATATATATATATATATATATATAATAGTTATATATATAACGGAACAAAAGGTTTTACTAAGAAATATAGATTCGGGTAGACGGAGAATCCCCTATACCTTTTGTTCGATTAGTTGCAGCCTAACCGGTTTGGATGCCAGCTCAGCAAAATACCTATATCACCGAAAATAATTTGAATTTTGAAAAATCCTCTCATAGACATATTCTTAAATAGACTTTAAAAATATGAAAAAAAAAATCGATTTTTGTTATTTCTAGACCAGAATACTCCCTTAAAGCACCTAAATAAACCTCTTGAATAATAAACCGGGTATTTGTTGCTCTTCGGTGTGGTTATTGGTACTAATTCAGTTACTGTAGTATGTAAAATCTGATAAAATTGTGTTGCCATCTCATCAACACTTACATATTGAAAAGGAATCGATCCGGTCAACCCTGTTCAACTCATTCTTCGATATAGTCAGCTTTTTAAAAATAAGTCTAGGTAATTGACTCGATTAAAGTTTACAGTCTATTAGAGTAAGCGTGTCGCTAAGTCCACTGACGGATATATTTGACTCAGATGAAAAAACTAAATTCAAAAAATAGGTGTGGCTCTCGGGGACTGCCGCGGTAAAGCTATTGCATAGCATTTTTTATCAACTTATGCAATTATAATATGTATGTCGAAGCAGCTCGTGTCGGTCCGTGCGAGCTTCGTACAGTCTACAGGCATACGTCTAGTCTCACGCACACAAACACCGTGACGAAGTCTGCCGAACTGAAACGACGTTAGACGACGCACGGCTTTCAACGCCGCACCACTGTGCCGGTCAGAGTAGGGGTGTTAGGTTCATTTTCGTTACGGAATCTTGATTCGCTCACCGCGTTCGAAGTTTGCAATAAAAGCTATGCAATAGCTTAAAAATTTTAAACTGATTGTTTTTTTTATACTGTTTCAAGTCGTGTAGAGCTAAAATTCAGACACGAGTTAGTAAAACGGACAAAGAAATCCTTTTAACAATACTATTATCTTTTCTCAGATCAGCTACTATACAGCGTGACTGGTGAGATACCTTCAATACTTATGGAGAGTACTCGGTACTCGATTCTCGTTAACTTGATATAAAAAAAATAGGTGCTTATTTTTTATCGAAATGTCTCTAAAAAATAAGTGAAATTTGGATATTATACTCCCTAAGCTCGCCGCACTGTTTACGTTGATCTAGTCACGAGCGGCGCGGCGGCACCCACCCCCGCCCTCCATCCCGCTACATAGGCAACAGCTGTACAGTGTAGGTACCTATGTATTCTGTGTTGATAGCGCGCTGCGCGACACGTGCGGCCGCGCAGTGTCCAAGTATTCCGCAGTTAAATACTGGGCTCTCGGTGTACTGTGTGCGAAGTTTACTAAGAAGTTATTTAATATTTCGTTTTTATGTTATTTTATTTCATGATATATGTTCGCATACTATCACGTCCTCAAATATTGAAGGTATTTCACCAGTCAGTCTGTATACAGATTTTCTACCATGTAGTTACTTTCAAATTCATGCAATCTAACTGTGCTAATTTTTATATTAACCACAGTCATTATGTCACCACCTGTCCTCTTGGAATGATAGCCTGTCAGGTCACGATCCGGACACAACAACGATCATCGAATAATTCTACATCCATTGTTACTTTGAAACCAAATTTCGGTAGTAATTGTTATATATTTTTTTTACTATATTAAGAGTCTGCCAAAGTGACTCTACTCTGCCTGATGGAAAGCATCAATAGAATCCAAGAGGTGTGGTCACCATACTCATTGCAAATGCAGACAATGCGGTATGGTGACTCACACTAGTGAGATACTTTTCACACCCCGCTTGGGGACGTAAAAGACATGACAGTCATCGTGACAGTGTAAGGCTTACACAGTTACCACGATAACTGTCACCCCTGCATCAATGGGCTGGTAGTTATTAAGAGATAAGTTATTATACAAAGTATTGGTTTTTGTATTCATACCTGTACAATTCGCATAACAGTAAAATCGTACAAATTTAAAGAAAAATAATATTAAGTATTCGATGAAAAAAATATAAATACATTAACGAGTATACTTACATTACATTATTAACTGAAATGGTGTGAAGATTCAGATTTTCCGCCAAACACGTCTACTTCTCACTCATAATATGTGCTTAGCCTCTCTTCAGTTTTGCCGCCTTATGAAGCTATATGTTGCACAAGGAAAGTTGTTCCACCACATCAACGACTTTCTTGTCTTTACTTATAGCTGTATTGTAAATCCTTAGTTTGGTGTCGGCTAATTAACCTCTTTCAGTCGGGCACTAATTATAACTGCCTCGATGGTGCAGCGGTAATGAATGCGACTGCTATGCTTGAGGTCTCGGGTTCGGTTCCCGGGTCGGACCAAATGTTTGTATGATCTGCAAATATTTGTTTCGAAGTTTGAGTATTTTCTATGTATTTACAAAAAAAGGTATATAAGTATTCTATCAGTCTGTCTAGTTATCATAGCACAAGCTCTTCTTAGTTCGAAACTAGACGATGTTGGTGTTAAATGTCTGAAATATTTATTTATTTATAATTAATAATTCTTTGGTTATTTACCAGTATTTGTACAAATACGAGTAGTGGACTATCGACGTGGCTCCTACACGTAAACTGTATTAATTGGTGTCCAATAAATTATATTTTTACATACAAATATATGTAAAAAATGATTCGTAAGCGTTCTAGAAGACAGTTCTCAAAGGAGTCAGTAAACACCGGTTTCACTAGAGGAGGTATTTACAGGGTTACTTGAAAAGATCGATATTAAGATGGTGATGTGCTCCTAGATGGTGCACTCTCTGTTCCCTCACTCTCACAATCCGATGGGTCGGTTTTTCGACACGACCGGGGAGTGATCAGACGCAGGATCGCGTCTTTACGTGCTTTTCGAGGCACGAGGGTTAAGAGCCCAACCTCCAAACTCTGAGTTATTAATTTCTGTAACTAGAAAATTCTAATTACACTGTCTGGCCCGACCCAGGAATCGAACCCGAGACATATCGAGCGGCAGTCGCATAAGGAAACTGTTATACGAAAAAGGTAGTTCAAAATTAGGATGAAGGGTCTATTGCATGCTAAATTAGCATAAAAAGGTAGCATCTTTTTTTTTTCTTTTTTTCAAAAGACAATGCCCACCTTAGGAATAAATCCTGTGTCGTGGGGAACTTTACAAACACGCAAAAACGGACACAAAGAACACTCAGTCTCAGAACAATAACTTTGTGTGTAAATAATCAAACAAAGTATAGTCCCGTGGGGGTGTGAACCCACAACACAGTGCAGTATTGAGTGGCGTGATGACCGCTTAAACCACTAGGCCGACTGTGCAGTGAAAATCTTTTGTACTAATAGGCTAGATGACACCTTAGTCAAATAAGTTACTTTTTATCATCTGTCAAAACGACAATTTTGTATGAAAAATGTACTAAATACCAAATTGTGACGTCACTATTTTAGACTACTCAATTGAACAACATATTTCACTGTATATTTGATTGAAATTCGTAATAATAATAAAAAGCTATGTTAATTGTATTTGCCGAGATGTTTCGCGATATCAGTTGTAATGAAGTGGACATTGGCATTTATTTACGATACAGTCATCTACCCAATTAACTATTAATAAAATATCCATTAACTAAATATTTCATATATTTACATAAAGGCACAATGAGAACATACGCTTATTAATGTGATATTTTTTCATAACTATAATCAAATCATTTGTATATCAAACATCAACACAATATACTCTTAAACAAAACAAAAATATTAAAAATTCAAATACATTACATAACAATTTTGTTTCACAATGACATCATGTAAAATTGCGGGTAGTTACAATACTCGTATTTCAAAAAAAAATTTGATGCAACTTGCTTACAACTTCGGGTAAACTGCAAGCGATATATGATTATTTTCTAAGGTATTGTGAAAATAACCGTAAGAAGTGTTGCTTGAAATCAAATAGGCGTAAATTTGTAATGTAAGTTTAACCAGTAACGGCAGTTTTAGGTGTCAATCATCAATGAAAATTGTATATATCACAACCAGGAATAGAAAAAAATAATTATGGTGTAACTTCATGTACATTTCGAAGATTTTGAAATAAAAATTTAATAAAATACATAATTTGTATTTCATACAAAATAACAATATTTAATTATTCATTCATACATGGTAACACTAATTATAAATCGATTTGAAATCTCATTTTTTTTTTATAAAAAATATACTTCCTTAATCTACAATATCTCATTTTGGGAGGTAATAGAAAAATGTAGAAATATTATCTCTGTGTAGTCGATCGTAGTCTTAGCGACATAAAACATATCATTATAGTACAATTTAATAAAATATAAAGGCTTAGTAACAATAACTAAAATATATTTAGAAACGGAAATGAGTAACAGACTGGAATAAAAAGGTTTCCTTTTTCGAATTTATTTCGAAAATTCTAGTGAAAACATGTAAGCATCGACTGGTACTGTCTCTTTGAAACATTTAGATCCATCACAAGATTGTTTGAAAGACATTGATTTTGGTAATAAGACCACCCTTTGTACACTATACAGACTGACTGGTGAGATACCTTCAATATTAGAGGACGTGATAGTATGCGAACATATATCATGAAATAAAATAACATAAAAACGAAATATTAAATAACTTCTTAGTAAACTTCGTACACAGTACACCGAGAGCCCAGTATTTAACTGCGGAATACTTGGACACCGCGCGAACTTATTTTTTAGAGACATTTCGATAAAAAATAAGCACCTATTTTTTTTATATCAAGTTAACGAGACCGAGTACTCTCCATAAGTATTGAAGGTATCTCACCAGTCACAGTGTATATACTCTCTTGAAATGTTGTACCAATAAAGTGTTTTTTATCTACATATCTAAGCTAGCAGAAGCTAAGTAAGATGCGTTAAAACGATCAGAGGTGACCGTCATTATCTGTGACAGGTTTATTTAGCCTTTTTGATTATTAAAATCGCTTTATCACAAACTTAATCAGTACAGATAGCATTGAGTTAATTAACTTGACTGATAATAAAAACAAGATAGCAAATTATCTTGTATTGAAGATTTCCTTAAACATACAAGAATCGTGCGTCGATAACCAATAAAAATATTATTGTATCAAAAATATTTGTTATTTTACCATTTTAAACATATCAATTTACAAAAAATAAGTATCTCACCTTCAATCTGACGTTTAATTCTAGTTAGCTATCTGTTACACATTTTCGTCCCCTTCTACAAAACCACTTCCCTTGCCGCCAAATCTCATAGGTTTCAGAAAAGCGATTACGACAGATGTTTCATATAAAAAAAATGTTCAGATACATCAACTTAAGCTCAACAAAAGGTTTTTTAATTACCTAAGCGGCAAATGAGTCGGTTCACCTGATAGTAAGTGGGTAACGCCGCACGTGGACATCTGCAGCTCAGGAGTTGCAAGTGTCGTGTCCGTCATTAGAGTCACTTCCAGAACGAGAGTACGGAATCCAGTCATGTCTGGTTAACCGATGATCACTGGAGCCGAAATGTGCTAGAGTGGAGAGTGCGATTAGGCAAACGTAGGGTGCCCTGCTACGCGATGGACCGAAGTTTTAAGAAAATGGCTGGCAGTAGATGGTTTCGGGCTGCCTAAGATCCGGATAGTATGTGCAGGGGAGACCTTCGTTCAGCAGTGGATGGCGATAGGTTGATTTGAAAGTTACTCACTCAGTGAAAAGCAAAAAAGAAAGAAAGATCAGTTTTCCGTCAATCCTATCAACAGATGGCCAATAATTACAGGTACTACCTAGAATCTCATTTGGAGGAGATCAAGATTCTTCACCATGGTTTTGTTCGGGTTTTCGAACTTCCCCATCCCCGAAAGAGCATAGTTAATTGTAAAATGTAATAATTCAAATCAAATTATTGAATTGATAATGGCTGAACCAAGTTCATACCACACAAGGCTTTCGAGTGTTCGAATTGATGCGGGTATGTCCCGCAAAACGTATACGGATCAAGATATGGAAGGTCCAACGAATGGTAGAAGGGGTGTGAACTGTCCATCAGCAGGTAGGTTGTAGGCTCTCTGTCTACCTCGAAGAGAATATGGCTTAAGCATATATATATATTTGTAAATGCGTACAATCTTCTAATACCAGAGGTCAAAGCCGATTACGTTTGATAGTTAAATTCGTAGCTGTAATAAGTTGGTGCATCTGACCTAAGATATATGTAATATCTACCACTAATCAGCAACCATGATAGCTTCCTTAGACTTTTTCCCTTTGAACGTGCTGAAGAACTTCCTAAAGTAACTCTTCTTCTTCTTCTTGGGGTGAGAGTCTCCGCTGACTTGGCTGACATTGCTTAACGAATGGCAGTCTTGAGTTATACGCAAATTGGAGGTGTTGAGAGAATTTAACCCTGGTAGAGATATGCTGAGATCAGGCCTCGGGAGGAATAAATTGTTGTCCATGTAGTCACTGAGGATCTTGCCTGATGGATATTCGTCTATGGTTATCTGTGGCGGTGAAGGTTGTTGGATTCGATTGTTCATTCTGAAAATAAGGGGTAAAATATACGCGAGCGTATTAGAAAACATCGCTTGGAAATATTTCCATTTCACACATTTATAATCTACCCTGTATAATGTAAGGGTCAAATTTGTTCAGATCTTCATCAATAGTTTTCAATAGTCCACTTCTGGATAGAGGCCTCCCCTTAGCAAGAAGGTTTTGGCCTTCCACACCACGATGGCCAGACGGGTTGGTGTAAGGTTTGTTTCAAGTTTTCCTTCTACTTGCAATGATGTTGTTCTACGCAGCTTGTCCCTTAGTCGCCTCTTACGACAACCATGGGAAGAGTAGGGGTGGTGGAATCCGTCACCACGCAGTCTTTAGATCTTAACTGACCTATTTATACTAACAATACGAATGCAATTGATAAACTTTTTTTTTAATTAGGCAATTTTAAAACAAAGAATTAAAAAATATAATATGTATTGTGAAGGGTATCTACATTCACAGAGATTGTATTGATATACTCCGACTTGGGACACGGTGGCCAGCTTCAACGGAGACCGGCCACTGCGCAGCTGGTATTATATTGCACAAGTGTATGTGCGCCGACCTGATGGAACCGGTTATTCCACACGACCGGAGATCAGGCTCAGGGCCGACAGTTTTACATGCTCTCCGAAGCACGGGGATTTAGACCCTAACTTCCAAAACTATGACCGGTTGTTAAGTATTTCTGAAACCAGAAAAACTGAAAATATTGTTTGATTCAACCCGGGAATCGAGCCCGAGACCTCTTGATCAACAGTTGAATATGCTAACCGCTAGACCGGCAGTTATATGATATTGAATAATTATGTAATTAATCCCAATGATATAATGAAAAACTAAAGATTTGTAATGGCAAAGTAAAAAAAATGGTATATAGATAGTATGGTGACGGATTAAGAATACATAGTGTTACCACCCCTATTCATCCCGTGGGTGTCGTAAAAGGTGACTAAGGGAATAAAGTATGCAAGGCAACATCATTACAAAGAGAAGTAAAACTTGAAACAAACCCTATTCCAAGTCGTCTGGCCATCGTGGTATAGTAGGCCAAAACCTCCTTGCTAAGGAAAGGCCTATGTCCAGCAGTGGATTGTAAAAGGCTGTTGATGATATAATTTTACCTGTACTGTGGTTGAGCAGTGGACATCCGTGCGGCTTCAAGAGACTGCTGTAGTTTCTTCCAGAAGTCATAGAGGGGGGGTTTATTGGACTCGTAGAACAGTTTGTGGTAGAACGACAAGTGGCGGGGCAGGTGGCAGTTGCGGTACATTAAAGGAAGAATCTTGCGTTGCTCCGTTTCTGGAATTGAGATAGGTGGATTAATTTGATGATAGCATTTCATACATTCATGTTGTTTTTTTTTAAATACCGTAGTTTTTTGTAGAGCCGATTTTTTTAAATGAATAAACCTATTAGATTAGGTAAGAGATTAACTTTTGGTATCCATTTTGCTTACTATTCTGTGTATTACGATACTTTTTGACGAGACAACGTTCTTATAATTCGATGGAGCCGGCTGCACGCACCAAAAAACACGACTCATGCGGCGTTACCTCGCTCCGAGGCGTTCCATTTAAGGCTTGAAGAGCAAGCAAGGGCGCGGAACGAGCGACAAAGAGGCGCAGCGTTCGACATCTGTCTCTCTCCCACTTGAGTGAGCGATGTGTCCGCGTGGACAGCTGCTATACAATAATACCTTTAGGTACATGTTTTCGTCAAGTATGAAGATTAAAATTTTCTTTTGAAAAATGCAACCATTCCATCAGTACTTTCTTATGACGTTGTCACGTTCAACTATCGTCAGTAAACCGACTTTACAGACAACCGATTTTCTTTTCTTTTAGAATATGCTGAGATCTGACTGACTAAATCTGACTAGGACAGATTTTAAATGGAGACTAAAAGTAAAAAGATTATCGTGGTGTTAATATATGCAGAGAGACAGCTAGAGAGCTAGGAAGAGAGTTTGAAGCGGAATGATGGTGAAAAGCTAGTTGTAATGCAGACTACTTATCCTCACCTATACCATCAGCGGTGGCGTAGTTCATGTAGAACTTCATCCCGGGGCTGTCGAGGAAGTCAGGGGACAGTACGAGTATGACGCGGCGACAGCGCTCCGAGATGAGACGCGACACCGGCGCGTACTGTGTCGTGTGACCTACCTGCAGGTCGTCCACCGTGCATAGCTATGTAACAAATAATCATTTATATTTAAGTATATATAAACTTTCTATGTAGTCGTAGGAGGGGACTAAGGGAGGAAAACTTGACACAAACCCTGTTCTAACCCGTCTTGCCAGCATAGTATAGACCAAATCCTCCTTGCTAAGGCGAAGCCTACGTCCAGCAGTGGACTGTTAAAGGATGCTGCTGATGATGATGAGAATATAAAGTGAACGAAACGTAAGACAATTTTAAAGTTTACATATGCAAGCATGAAATTTTGTTGGGTTTGATGTTCCTTCACCGCAAAGAGAGGATCCTCCGACCAGGCGAAGCGATTATGTCTGGCGGGCCACGGTCTGATGGTTAATGTTGGGGTGACGCTAATCGCCGCGAGAATTTCTATATCGCGATTCAGGATTACTAGTTGCTCCGTAATTCATTACTCCGTAGTTCGATGTGTCTTCGCTAGATGGTGCTTTTGTATATCTTTTTGTTTATGCTGCATGTGGAAGTCGCCACAAAATATAATTGTCAATATTAAGTCCCTATATAAATAAATGAAACCCTAAAAAAGATCGATATGATTTTCTATGGAACTTTGACAGAGTGTACTTGGATTGCGAAGGTCTAATGGCAATTGCTCTATGTAATAACTCGAAGTTCTGATAATTTTAAATAGTTTGAAGAATGGTTACCTGGTAGCCTTTATCAGTCATCCGCTCCATCATAATCTCGACAAAATCTTTATCCTCGGCAGCATACAGCACCATGGCATCATAGATTTGTGCGTAACCTGGTCGATCATCATATGTAATCAAACCGCTATCAGGCTCTGTACTCAACCCTATGCTTGGTATAGCTATTCGGTTTTGGCTATTATCTGCGATTAAATAACATATGTTAATTATTTCTACTTAAAGTTAAAAAGCAAAAGCATACCGTACATTATGTAGCAGAAACTGGAGTTAGCATTTTTTTCGTAGCTGTTCATCAAGTGAATTAAGATAAAATGGGTTCTTTCATCATCATCATCATCTCATCACCAGCCTTTAACAGTCCACTGCTGGATATAAACCTCTCCTTAGAAAGGTTTTGGGCTGCTATACCATTCTGGTCAGATGAGTTGATATGGGGTCTGTTCAAGTTTGGTTGTCTGTCTGTAATAAAGCTGTTCCCGGATCCATCTTATATCAGGCTCAGAGTGACACACCGTGTGGTTTTAGTTGGTCTGATTCCGACACAGTACCCCGCAGCAAACTCCTTAGGGGTGACGACCCGAGGGGGTTTCCACTCGTAGAAAAAAAAAAAGGTCTGTTCAAGTTTTCTTTCATTTGCAGCGATGTTTTCCTCCTTAGTTTACTTCCTTAGTTACCTCTTACGACACGAGATGTACAGGAGTGTGAAACTTAGTATTCTTAATTCGTCACCACATGCATGTTGAATTCTTAAAGTGTTATCATAATTTGGTAATTTGGTGAACGCTTACCTGATAGCTCTCCGGTACTAATTATTCTTCTTAGATCATTATAAACGTCCTCAGCCACATCATATCTATCTATGCACTCTAAATACTCCAAAAGTTCTCCCACAGTCGCCGAACTGTTGGTCTGCTGCCATATCTCCAACACTTTAGCAGTTTTGTCCTCACACTGCTGCTTAATATATGTCTCGAGACGTGAAGATAGATTTACTTGAAATGCAAGTCCACGCCAATCTCTGGAAAGAAGGAAAAAACATTACAAAAAATTATAATCTGTAGTTGAATTATGTTTTTTTTGTCTCTCATAATTATTATAATTGTGGTTGAAATTTATTTTGTTAACAAAAATATTTAGGGATCCTAACTAAAAAGTATACTCTCTTTTCACTTAATAGCCTTTAGCCTTCTGTAAGGTTAAGGAGCAGATGAGTCAACCTGATTCACTCACGCACTTGAACTCACTAACTCACTATGATTCTAGGTCAATGCTGCATTGCAGGAATTGGCTAGGACAGAATTAGAGCTATGCGTCAAGTTCTTAAAGTTCATACTGCCCCATCCCTTTCAAATTCGGATAGTAGCATGAAACGGTCCTGGAGAAAAATGTAAGTGTATTTTTCCAAGCCCAAGATTATAAATACTCTTTACCAAATCATATTGTGATCAGTTTCCAGAACACAAATTAACATGAAATTCCATCTTTTACACTCCATAATGTATGCAAAGAAGTTATATAAATGTTAGAAGGTACAATTATGGACTCTGTTGGTCATGACAAAATCTGGAAAGGAAGGTGAACCATTCACATCCATCCATCCATCCACAAAGCAGATTATAATATTATTTCAGTCGGTCCAGACCTACATATTTATTTTATTGTTAACCCATTACTTCCCTGTGTCATATTTTTAGGCCACCAGATTATCAAATTTTTTCTAAAACTGGTTTTAATTTTTTAAGCCTTTTTTGTAAATAGTAAACATTTTTAACTATTTTTCCTTTAAAAAAATATTTTGATAAAAACATGACATTATTTAGATATATAATTTCAAAATTTATATATTTCGTAGTTGTTAAGTGTATTGTTGTTTGTTTTATATACCTAATTATAGCTATATAAATAAAAGTAATTATATATTTCAAATTACCTAGAATTGTTGGGAAACTTTTACTAAACGTCAAATAGCGAATTAAGTTGTAATAATATATTTTTTCTTAACATATGATCCCAATGTCATATGTATAGAACAGGCTGATTCAGACCCTAGAATAAATAAATTTGTGTTTTTTGCTTCACATTATTTTTTTCTTACTGTTTTAACAAATATATTTTGTGACGTGAACAGAAAATTCTAAATTTTTCGATGGTTGGGAAGTAATGGGTTAGTATATGTCATCATATTATGATTATACATGAAAACATCGCAATATTATTGTAGAATGTTAATATTCTAGTATCTTATTTTCATTTATATAATTATATAATATAATAATGACATACATAAAAAAATTAAACAGAGATTTAATAAGCTAAAAGATGATTGTCACACAAACACACACATATACACACACACACACTCATCCTCAACACACCCGCTACACATAATTTTTTCTTAGTTTATTTATAATTCTAATTTGCATTTATATAATAGATTAGGTGTATGCTATAGTTATTGGCAAATTGGTCCAAAAGGTGGGTGCTTGGTGATCTACGAAACAGGTTTTCCTAATATCGACACCAGTCTCTTACAAAGGAATTAATGAAACATTCACTGTACTATATTGTACATATACTGGTATATATACAATATAGTATAGTAAATGTTTGTATTATCTAATATATACTTGCCTTTGTGAAAGAACAATAAATAAATTATATTATTATATATTACTAGCTTTTGCATGCGGCTTCGCTCGCGTAGAATTTGGTCTGCCATGTTAAGTTTCGTAACAAATCATTTAATTATTTTTTTTAATATAAGGTATCCTATGTTACTTCTTCTCCAAGAAAATGTGCACCAAATTTCATGATGTGCGGTTGAGTAGTTTTCGTGTGAAACCGTAACAAACAAACTTACATTGGCATTTATAATATTAGTAGGGATGTACTAATAAACACATTGTCTTTGATTCTAATTATTAGATTTTATCATTTAAATATTAATTTATATGATAGCACTATTTTTGTATTACAAAATCTTTTAAATTGTCGATTTCAGAAATAGCATGTGATAATACTGAAATCGAAAATAGAATGAGTGGCATTGACAGCGTTCTGAGAACTCAAGAAACAGTAAATGGCAATTCTTTAGAATGAGTCATTATATTTTATATTTACTGTACAAATAAAAGTAATAATATAAGTATACGTACAAACTGTCTCAGATGCGAGGTTTATTTATATTAAGAGCCTGCCAAAGCGACTCTACTCTACCTGATGGAAAGCATGAATAGAATCCAAGAGAGTGATCGCCATACTCATCGCAAATGCAGACAATGCAGTATGGAGACGCACACTATGGCGGCCTTGTGAAATGCTTCTTCACACCCCACTTGGGGACGTAAAAGGCATGACAGTCATCGTGACAGTATAATGCTTACACAGTTACCACGATAACTGTCACCCTTGGATCAATGGGCCTCCGGTCTCACAGTCACCAACGAAACACGACAACACGGATGCTGGCGCTTTAGGTTGGTTTTCTATGGGAGGGTAGTACTGCCCTGGTTGAGCCGGCCCCCTCAAACTGAAATCAGGGTGGCTCTACTACCTAGGTGTCTGCTGTTTAGCGATACGGCCAGCTAAGCCAGAGATTGTGGGTTTAGAGAGTATAACCAGTTTACAGCATACATACAACATACTATTAAACAAAATTTCAAAGAAACAATAAAAAATGTGTGCGTGTACTAGCGTACACTCGTAAGAAGTGAAACTTCTTTATGATGTTATTTTTCAAAAAAATAATTTAAACCCGTCTGAAGTCGATGCAATCGCCACCTGGATTTTAAAAATGTAACTACTCAAAACGGGACGCAAAATACATTGGAGACATTTACCAATCCCTACTCCGCTGGAGAAAGCATACTTCGAATCACGTGTGGTAGGGATAAGAAAAAGATGGCGCGTAACGAAAAAATGTGACGCGTAACGAAAAAATGTTACACTAAATTTTTTTCCAACCCCGATAAAGAAGTTTCACTTCAAAAAATTTTTGGTATGCATTCCCCTTACTGGTACACACAACACTCATCATAAAAGGCGACACCTAACAATACAAAATTAAGAGTAAAATAGTAAGTACAAAACAAGAAAAACAAATGAAACTGAACAATAGTTAAATCTAGATAAAATCAAGGACAAACAATAGGAAGTAAATAAAATTAAGAAAACTTAAGTAAAATAAAATAAAAATAAAACGAAAATGTCAACATAGCTTACTAGTATTGTTATTTTCTGCTATAGAGCTTCTAAATTTATTTAGAGAGACATGGTTGGCTTGCCTCTCAATGAGCAAGTCTTAGAATGTTCTCTACATATTCTTGTCAGAGGTCCGCTTAAACCTAGATTTTCTATCTGGGTGTAATTTATCCATCATACATATTTAGAAATATTTAAAATATGTCTATCAGCAGGCCTGTTATGATTATAACACAGGCTCTGATGCGAAGTTATTATAGACATCTGATACACACAAAACACATGGTCATGCTCATCAAGCAATTACAAATAATTGGACAGGACAAATCTTAAGTTGAGATTAACCTTAAAAAAATGGCTCAACTGTCATGATCAACCATTACTAAATAGTAAACACATATTTATAATTATAATGTATATACATGTTGGTTAATGTGTGCAACTGCTGATCTAGAAGTCTCAGGTTTGATTCCTTGGTTCAGCAAAAGTGTTGTTGAGGTTTTCTAATTATAGAAATACTTAAAAACAACTGAGAGTTTGGAAGTTAGGGACGTAACCCTTGTGCTCCGGAGCACACGAAAAGTCAATAGTCTTGCTCTTGATTCCTTCCCGGTTGTGTCAGATAGCCAGAGAGAGAATGAGAGAACAGAGAATGCACCTGTTTTAGCGCACACACTTGTGCAGTATTACATGTCTTGTGTTGGTTAGTCTTCGTTTTACCATGAAGGCTTCTGTGGCCGAAATCAGTTAAGAGTACATACATACACATTCTGGATTTTTTTGTTAGTTTGTTCCACTTTTGTTTATTTTCACATAAGCATAGTCTTGGCCTAGTTAGTAATAAATTCATATTGTTTTATATGTTTCTATATTATAGGCCTGGCAGCCTGAAGTATGTACTACTAGATGCAAACAGAAAGTAAACAATGCCAGATGGATCTATTTCAATGTAATAATGAAACTATACCACAATAAATAAACTTGTAATAGTTATGTATGCTTATTTGAAAACTAAGTAGCCTATAAATTGCCGAATAACCACTCCTAGTGCAAGTTCCATTAAAATCAGTTCATCGATTCCAGAGGTTAACCCAAACTAAGACAGACAAAATGTTAAAAAAGTAGTTTATGTTTTAGCATATGAAAAGCAATAAGCACTTGAGAAAACAGAGTTTTGTTTAATCACAGACAGACACTTCAATTTTATTTATATGTATGAAGTATTGAGTTGATTCACATACATACCAAAGAAACATTTATTTATATTTTTAATAAGATTTTGGAATGTTCTTGTTGAACAAATATGCAGAATTTGAATAAATATCATTAGTTTAATCTCACATCATAGAAATAGAAATAAATCCACTAGAAGGCATTTCGGTATAATCTAATAGCGTTGTCCTCAATAATACTTACTGATCTTAGCTGAATCTAAGACCTTCTTAAGTTTTGGAGCCATTTTCTACAAGTAAACAGATACAACCAAAGAAGACTCATACTAATAGTACTTCCTAACAATCCTACAATAACAGGTTCAACAAAAACAAACCATAGAGGAAATAAAAAAAAAAACTTATAAGTGAGAAAAACAAAAATCACCTGGGTAGTTTATCAGGACCATCACAGAGTATTACTTTTTCCGAATTCAGGGACTGTGATAGCAATTGTCTAATCCTAAATGGTAGCGATGACAATTGCAATGAATATATAGAAGTGTCGTTCACCATTCTTACAAATTGATCGCACTAAAAGTTCATCTTTTTTTTTACACGGTATCATACGATTTCACTTATGTTTTTAATGTATTTTCTTTACTGAATACAGTTCGCAAATCACAATATAAACGAATATCACAGACACACAGAACAGAAACCATGACACAAAATACAATAAAAAAGGAAAAATTAAAACTTATTAATCGTAACAGACTACAGCAACAGTACAGACGAGATAAGAAATAAATGCGATCATATAAC
Organism: Hypercompe scribonia; assembly: GCA_949316085.1. Classification (NCBI taxonomy): domain Eukaryota; kingdom Metazoa; phylum Arthropoda; class Insecta; order Lepidoptera; family Erebidae; genus Hypercompe; species Hypercompe scribonia. The sequence continues at coordinate 1,636,018 of OX438972.1, read as the reverse complement.
ATGTAAAATCGATTCCTAAACGATACATAGCATCGTTTTCTAAATCGTCATAGTTAAATCGTATTGTACGTTTTAATCGATTGATTACAATGTTTTTTAGTTACAATTGCAATTTGGATTTATTCACAGTATTACCTAAATGTTTACCCTTCGGTAAATATTTAATAGTTAAGAATAGGATGTCAGGATTTAGTTTTCTGACATTTTAGCGTTTTTATTATTCTTTTTGGAGGAATAAATCTAAAATGAGAATGGAATTCAAATTCATTTAAATTTCATATTTTCTATAAATATTGAGTTATTAACTATCTAAAAGACTGCCTACTCGATTTTTTTAAATGTAAATTAATAATACTTTTAATGCAGTTGTGAGATAAGAAATTGTATAAATCAGAGAGTAAATATTAAGAACTTGGGGTATATCTTGAATATGTATTCTCTAGTAGACTTTTAGATTATATATGTCTAGATGGAGAAACAAAGCTTTAAAAACTGCTGAAAAATTGCAGCCAACTGCAAACTACTAAATATTTTTCTCGTGTTTAGTATCAAAATTACTGTTACTGAATACACGCGTGTTTATTTCATATTTTATGTTATTGATTATGATGTGTGGTAAAAGTCTATAGGATTTATAAAGGACGATCTAAATTAAATGTCACCTTATATTGTCTCGTGTCTGCATAATGAACTATTAGATTATTTCTAAAATAAATAATTATTATATATTTTTCGCCATTTTGTATCTGATGCTAGTTTATGAGTTCTACTCAAAACTTCATTAACCAGCATTGTATTTTTACAATGCACAGTACGCCAAAATTGTTATTGAGGTTTAGTAATTTGCGATTTTAATATACTTGCTAGTAATTTGCGATGTCCTAAAAGTAATAATATTTTATAGAAATCATCTAAAGAGTTTAATTTTAATGGAAATTTTTGGTGGTAGGAGTTCAGCAATCAACATGGATTCGTGTTAATTGCGATGATGCAATGTTAGCGTATGCAATGGTTGTGCAGAGATCTCGGGTTTGATGCCCGAACTGGACAAAATATCTATACGATCAGCAGATATTTGTACCAGATCTTGTGTATTTTCTGTGTATAATATGTACCTATATATATATAATATGAGTTTACAAAAAATACGTAAATATTCATGCGGTCAGTTCATCTTTCATAGTAAAATTTTTCTTAGTTTGAGGCCAAATGGTAGCGTGCATGACAAGAAAACTAATGTCATGTGTTGAGCGAGACGTTTAGGCAAGTTTACTTATATTCAAATCTTATTAACAAAAAATTTTAGTTTTAGCAGAAATTTCTTATAGAGTATATTTTTGTAGATTAAAAATAGATTCAATTTTTTTCTAATTTTTCCCTATTTTAAGCAAAATTTTCAATAACTGGTATCATTGCACGCAATTATGAAATCAAAATTAATTGAGGGGAATGTAAGACGCAGCTGTTACGTACACTAATCTTAAATAGTTATTTCATTTTTTGGATAAACTCCTTGAGAATCGGGTTTTTTGATATAAGACGCCCGGTATGAGAAAAATGTGAGGAGTAAAATCTACTGAACGAATGACCTCGTTACGTTTTTAGTGCGCCTGCACTGGTTTTGGTGCGGCTGCACTGGTTGTGTGGTTGTATAGAGTATGCTGCAAAGCGACTATATCTATATGTTACTTTCATTAATTTGTTAATTTACCCTTTCATACGGTATCAACCTTTTTTCAGTTAATTTTAGTTAAATAAGCTTTTTTGCGTCTGTTTTGACAATCGTACTTAAGGAGTAAACTCCAATCGTGCGTCGGAGCTGACACACACAATTTTTTTTCTGTTGTAGCACGATGTTCTATCTAGACATATTAATAATATAAGATTAGACTATAGATGTTATAAAAAGTCATAGGAAGCTGTAAAAAAATGTCACTTCCGTAATTTTAGTTTTGTTCATCGAGCATAAATTACTTACTAAAAAATTACTAATGTCAGATGTTTCATATTTTTTCCTCACAAAGTCACATTTGGAGACATTCAGGACATATCCTGAATGTCTGAAAATTTTTCAGTCAGCGTTTATCGGCGATCTGGCTTGTACAGGCTCCATTTATTTTGGGATCTAACAGTTATAACCTTTGGTAATCATCACACTTATCAACATACATCTGTATGTATATAAAATGTTAAGAAAATAGAGTCACTACCATGTATCAGCCCTTGAGTGTCGTATAAGACGACTAAATGAACAAACTACGCAATACAACGTCACTGCAAAAAGAAGGAAAACTTGAATAAAACTTGAATATTTTTTTTTTAACGTATGGTAACCCCCTCGGGCCGTCACCGACCGGGGTTTACAGCGGGGTGGTGTGTCGGAATCGGACCGACTAAAGCCTAAGAAGGGATTCGGGAACAGCTGTTATTACGACATTCAGACCCCTTCTAGAGCCTGTCCGCTTGCGCGGGTACCACCTGCATGTAAAATTCTCTATTTAGGACAGACACACGCAGTTCTCACACGCGGATATCGCCTCCTCGCGCCTGGCCTCTGTAGCGGATGAAGAGCATGTAGTGGCATGAAGCGCTGGTAAGCGTGCCTCCGTCACCCGGTTCGCCGGTAGCAAATTGGATCCAAGTGGAGATTATGCTCACGGGTTTTTGCCGCCTCCTTCTGCGAAATGAAGTCTTCGCAGAAGGTTGCGACCGCGGTAAATCAACTGTCACTATCGACCATGGAGCGTATGTTAGCCGGTAGCGAGAGGTCTCCTCCAATGACTGCAGTGAGGACCTCACGCTGCGCCGTCCAGGCAGAACAAACCGCTAGCGTGTGCTGAGCAAAGTACTCACTGCAGTCGCAGTGGTGACAGGTGGGACTCAATTCCCTCGTGGCGACCGAGTACAGATACTTTCCGAAGTAACTGTGCCCGGAAAGGATCTGTGACAGTCGGAAGGAAAGGGTCCTGTGCTGTCGTTCTGCCTCCAGCCGGGTTGACCAACGAGCCATCGTGGCTCGACGAGCGGCCTCGCGCCACTCGCGTCGGGGTGGTCCCTTCGGGCGGGGTCCGTGTGGAACTACGCGCCCGGAAATAAGTCGTCCGTCGATAAACTTCGGCAAGTACTTCCACCATCAAATCCCAAGGCGGAGTTCCGGCCAAGGTGCACGCCACCTCAGACGACACGTTGCGATAATGGCGTATGGTTCTAACCGCCAATAGCCTCTGAGGGCGTCAAAGATGTGCCCTATGAACTTGAACAAACCCTTTTTTTTTTTTTTTTTTTTTTTTTTTAACGTGTGGAAACCCCCACGGGCCGTCACCCCACCGGGGTTTACGGCGGGGTGGTGTGTCGGAATCGGACCGACTAAAACCACACGGTGTGCCACTCTGCGCCTGAGATAGGAAGGATCCGGGAACCGCTGCTATTACGACATCCAGATCCCTCCTAGCGCCTGCCCGCTACCTCGGGCACAATCTGCGGATAAACTCTCTATTTTAGGCGACGTACGGCACACGCGAACGCCGCACCCTCGCGGCTGGCCATTGTAGCGGATGGAGGGGAAAACCCGTCCCGTCCACCCGCGGCCACACTCAAGGCGGCATGAGGCGCTGGTATGCGCGCCTCCGCCGCCCGGCTCGCCGGCGGCGAATTGGGTCTGAGTGGATATCGTCCTCCCGGGCCTTCTCCGCCGCCTCCTTCCGCGAAATTACGTCTTCGCAGAAGGTTGCGACCGCGGTAAAACTACCGTCGCTACCGGCCATGGAGCGTATTACGGCCGGTAGCGAGAGATCTCCTCCAATAACTGCAGTAAGGACCCCACGCTGCGCCGCCCAGGCGGAACAAACCGCTAGCGTGTGCTGAGCCGAGTCCTCACTGCAGTCGCAGTGGTGACAGGCGGGACTCAATTCCCTCCTGGCGACCGAGTGCAGATACTTCCCGAAGCAACCGTGCCCGGAAAGGACCTGCGTCAGTCGGAAGGAAAGGGTCCCGTGCTGCCGCCCTGCCCACTCGGCGATGACCGGCTGGAGAGCCTCCACGGCGGCAAAGCCAGCACGTGGAGCCTCCAGCCGGGACGACCAACGAGCCATCGTGGCTCGACGAGCGGCCTCTCGCCACTCGCGTATCTCTTCGGGCGGGGGCCGTATGCCGCTACCCGCCCGGAAGTCAACCGTCCGTCGATAAACTTCGGCGAGCACTTCCGCCTCCAAATCCCACGGGGGAGTTCCGGCCAAGGCGCACGCCGCCTCCGTCGATACGGTGCGGTAACCGCGTATGGCTCTAACCGCCAATATCCTCTGAGGGCGCCAGAGGCGAGCCCTATTCTGGGCGGTCAGAGCCGCCGCCCACACCGGTGCACCATACAGTGCCATTGACCGGACAACCCCCGTGTATAGCCGTCTCGTCGCGACGCTAGCTCCTCCCAGATTGAGCAAAAGTCGCCCAAGGGCAGAAGCAGCGCCGACCAGCTTTGGAGAAAGCTGTCGGAAGTGCTCGTCGAAGAGCCACCTGCCGTCGAGGATCAGGCCCAGATACTTCATCTGGGCCTTCGGTAACGGCCCTCAGGCGCAACACGGCATCGACCGTCGAACGCCCCGCCCGAAAACCAAATTGGGCGTCCGACAGATCGGGGCCCACCTCGCAGAGGTGCCGGACGATGCGGGCAGAGAGTATCCTCTCAAACAGTTTACCCGCCTCGTCCAGCAACACGATGGGCCTATAGGCCGCTACCGATTCGGCTGGCCGTCCTGGCTTCCTCAATAGGACCAGCTTCCCGCTTTTCCAGCACTCAGGGAAGCGTCCGGACGCCAAGCTAGCGTCCAGGACCTCCCTGAGGCGGTCCGACATATGTTCGAGGGCTCGGGCCAGCACTCGGGCAGGTATCCCGTCCGGCCCGGGGGCGGTGTTCTTAGAGCGGATCCGTAGAACAACCGCCCCTACCTCCGATTCCCTGACGGGCGGAACGTCGTCCTCGTTCCCCCCGTCGTCTCCAACCATGAAGGCCATCGACGGGGGTGTGTGTGTTCCACCCGCTGCGGGAAAAGGCCCTCGACCACTTCCCGCAGGAAGCTGGGCTGGAGTGTCTCTGTAAGGGGGGGGCCCGACGTGCGGAGCTTTTGCCGCGCCGCACGATAAGGGCGACCCCAGGGGTCACGATCGAGACCCTCCAGCATCTCCTTTCTCTTAATTTCTTTGGCGCGGCTGATGGCCAGCTTCAGAGTTTTCCGCGCCTCTCGGTACTCTTCATGAAGCTGGTCCTCCCCGCCTTCTTCGCAGTGTCGCCGCCGACTACGGGTGTAGGACCTCCGGGCACGAGTACAGGCCGCGCGAAGGTCCGCCAACTCCTGGGACCACCAGTAAACCTCCTTCCGTGGAGGCCGGCAACCTCGGATGCGGGGCATGGCCGCATCACAGATCTGCGCAATGGCATCGCGGAAGCGACCAGCCCCCATGTCGACCTCCTCGGTCGGGGCCTGCGGAGACAGCCAAGAGTGAACGATGGCTGCCTCCTCTAGTAGGTCCCTATTTAATTTGGCTAAAGCCCACCGCGGAAAGCGAGAAGATCGCCGCGCCACGTGACCCCTACTGGGGTCCTGGGTCCGGGAGAGCTCAAATCGGATGTAGAGGTGATCCGAGAGCGTCTCAACCTCTTCCAGGACGCGCCAGTTCCTTACTCGTGCGGCGAGGGCAGGGGTAGCGAACGAAAGGTCCACTATCGACCCTCCCTGCTGTCGCACGCACGTGTTGGTGGAGCCCCTGTTTAGTAAACAGAGGCCCACCGAGGCCGCCCACTCCTCTACGGCCTCGCCCCTAGCGTCCATCCTGGGGGAACCCCACGCAATGGACTTTGCGTTGAAATCCCCCAGCACTAAGACGTGCCCAGACGTTAGACGCCGCATCGAGGTTTCCAAGTTGTTAAGGAAAACCTCGAAGTCGTTCAAACTCCAGTTGGGGGAGAAGTATACACCATATATAGTGATTCCCCCCCACTCGGCAGCAACATATCCAGTGCCCTTGTCTCTTAGCGACAAGGGCGGGGAATGAGCCGCCGTGGAGCCAACGACTGCCACGGAACCGTCCCGGTCACCCAACCAGTTTGGACGGGGAGGAACATAATAGGGTTCCGCGGCTACGGCAACACCGATCGACCACTGCGCCATGGTTTGCAGGAAAAGGTCCTGCGCCGCGGCACAGTGGTTCAGGTTCGTCTGGACCAGGAGGTTGGAGATTTGGGCCATTACTCGACCGTCTCAACAACCTCCTCCATGGGCGACGATATCGACGCACGAACGACGTCAGAAGCAGCCTGGGCCGACTGGCTAACCCCTGACGCCTGCCGAGAGTTGCGGGAAGGTTTACAGCCTCCCTGCCCAATCTGGTGATTGGCAGGCTTGTTGTCCGCTGCACACACCGGGCAGTGAGGGGCGGCAGAACACTCTGCCGCCTTGTGCCCCGGTCGACCGCAGCGAAAACATAATCCGCTGCAGTCGAAACAACTGACGCACTTGGCGCGTGTGTGTCCCGATGCCAGGCATTTGTAACACCTCATCGGTCTCGCCGCCAGGACTGTGATCCTAGCGCTCACGAAACCGATGAGCAGCCTGCCGGCGTCGCCCAACATTTTAGCCGACGCTACGGGACAGCTGACCCACACTGCGCCAAGCCCTCCCGGACCGGGGCGGATGGTGCCGACCCTAATATTGTCCGCGTTGCAGCCTGTCTTCTCGCTAATTGCAACGCGGACATCCTCTGTCGATACAGAGTCATCCAGGCCCGAAATGCGCAACTCTGCGCACTTGGTAGGCCTGGCGATCTTGACACCATCCGTAGCCGTAAACATTTGCCGCAACTTCTCAGCAAATGTGTCCGCCGTCTTAGCACCTTCGGCTCCAGGGAACTCGAGCACTCGAGCTCCTGTTTGAGCGAGGCGCAACCTGACTCCTACTGTCCCGAAGTCGTTGGCGAGACTAGCGCGGGCCCTCTGGAAGATGGTTGCGTAGGAGAGTCCGCCGCTAGCCGCCTCCGGCGACACGGTGACTACCACAGCCGCGCTTTTAGGCACCTGCAGTTTGCGCGGCTTTTTCGCGATAGCCACCGCAATCGACGGTGTCTGCGGGGTAGAGGCTGCTGTTTGTGCAGCCTTCTTACCCTGCTTTCGGGACTTCCTAGCCCTCCCGACCACCTGCCAACCATCAGTGGAAGAGGCAGATGTTGAGGGAACACAGGTGGAGGCGCCAGGTACAGCGGTTGGAGTGGGAAGCGGAGGGAACTCCGCTCCAGCCTTTGCCGCTGTTTTGGAGCCTAACCTCGGTGCAGGCGTCTTGGTCGCTACCTTCGCTGCCCGTCGTGAACCTGGAGTTGTTGCGGGAGCTGCAGACACCGACGCCGCCGCTGCATAGGTCACGCGACCGCCCACAACGGGAAGCGCAGACGGTGCCAATGCGGCCTTCGGCTTATGCACCGCGAGCGGCGGCCGGACAACAGGGACCGGTGGCAGCCTTGCCTCCAGGCCAGCCAGACGCCCGTCTATCATGCGCCATACTGCATCCGTTATTTGACGCAGATGGGCATCAGAAATACCCCCGTGGTTGGAAGAGGGGGTAGGTAGTGACGGACGTGAGCCTTCTCGTTCGGGGCGATCTGCCCGAAATTGAGCAAACTGAGCACTAAGCGCAGTCACCTGCCCCGTCAGACGCTCGTTGGCTGCCTGGAGACGAGCCATGTCTCCGATAAGGCTCTCTACGACCCCCGCAATAGCGGAAGAGGAATCCTTAAGGGCCCTCACCAAAGAGCCCTTAAGATTGCTAGACTTGGTGGCCACTTTGTTAATGATGGCCACCGCCGCGTTTGCTCTCTCCTGCATGGCCGATGGTGTTTGGAGAACTGAATCCCCCACCATCGGCTCCTTGATTTTAAGCAGGAGATCCGCGACCTCCTCCTCCGCTAATGCTTCGCCGTCCGCCCTGACTCTTCTGTAGGCTCCTGCCTTGCAGAAAACGGAGCCTGATGGGGTCGAGGTCGGTGTTCGTGACCTCCCTCTACGGCTGCTTGCAACCTTGGGAGGCAACATCTCCTGAGACGTATCACTCCCCTCGTCCCTGGAGCGGCCTCGTTTCCGGCTGTCCGGTTCCAGTTCCATTAGGTCTAGTGAACCTGTCCTCGCACCGAGGCTACCGTCTGCACCATCCGATGATAAGGTGGATCTGGAACGCAGTCGTTCCGATACTCTTCGGCTCCCAGAAGCTGAAATTGCTTCTGGGAGCCCCATCAAGATAGGCGTTCCAATTGCTGCGTCCACTGTATTGGAGAGCTCGTCCGCCTTTGCGCTTTCCTCCTTCCTAATCGTCTTCTCCTTCTTCCCTTCTACATCTTTGGTTTTGTTATATTTTATTTCATGTTCCATAGTTAAACCCACGATTGGGGGAGAAATGATGGTCGACCCGGGCAGAGATCCCCCAATACCCGGGCAAGCGTAAATTTGTGCCCAACCGAGGGGTCCGCAGGTACCTCGGCTGGGAGTGCGCTTGCAACTGAACAACCCATCAGCCATGCATCCCCTGGTCACGCACCAGAACACGGGATTCGGGGTAATTTTTTATAGAGGTTTTCTTCCTCGCAGTCCGGGCGGTTAAGCCAAGACCCTCGCCCCCGATTGGTGTCGCGAGACATAACCACGACACTCCTTTCGGGATTACGATATGACAACGGTGGCAGGAAGATTAAATCTTCAAATGCCTGCTCGGCGGCAGTGTGAGTACACACCGAGCCCGTTCTCCTTTCTCCACCATTGACAGTGGAGAAACGCCGACCCATGAAAGGGTCCCACCTCAATGATTTTTTATCGAGGTTTTCCTCCTCATTGCTCCAAAGAGCGAAGAGCCAACAGAGGAATCGACAAAAATGTCCGCTCTGTTGGACCAAGCCTCAGCCGAATGGCCGAAGGAAATGGCCTCCTCTTCTTCGTGCTAGAATATTAGCCGTTGGCGTGATGTCCTCTTCCAAATGACACAGGAAGAAACAGTGCCGTCGCCAACGTTACCAGGGTGCACCACGTGGAGGTTTTCTAGCCCAGCACCCCAACTTGAACAAACCCTATATTAACCCGTCTGGCCAGCGTAGTGTACTAAGCCAAAAACTTCATTCGAAGGAGAGGCCAGGAGTGGACTATTAAAAGCTGTTGATGTGACGTGCAGATTGTAAACGAGCAGATAGGTCACTTGATGGGGCTGATGGAAAGTGGCTACCACCGCCTGTGAACGCCTGCAACGCAGGATTCACAATCGCAGTGCTAGCTGTTGCCGTTATTGGCTTTAGAGTACCAGTTAATATTATAAATCAATCAATCGGAAATTCTCCAGTTTAGGAACAGGTATAAGGAAGGCAGCTTTTTTGTATTTATCAGAAGCGTGGTGACCACCTCTCTTGTATTCTGTACATGCTTTTTATCAGGTAAAGTACAATAACTTTGGTGGACCCTGAATAAATAAAGTAAATAATACAATTAGTTCATTTTCAGATGCTTTATTGTCATTCACAAGTGCATTCACTATCTCACTACAATCTAATGTCGATACAAACGCTGACTAAGTATATCATTTAAAATCAAATAGCATGATATAATGTCTTTCCTAACGAAAAAAAAATCAGTCATAAAGATAACTATGAACAGGTGTCGACTATCCACAAAAGAAAAAAAATTGTTAAAAATGACATTACATCGTAAGAATGACATATTGTATAGTATCATAACAGAACAAGTATAAGGAACATTAGGTATGTGCAGTAGCACTGTGAAATAAACATTTCGTCAATATGAATTTCAAGTGAAAAGTTTCAATTTACATTATGTTATATTTATTTTAATATGATGAAATAAAAAAACCAAAGACAAAGATGTGACAGAAGTTAAAATTCAACAAAATGGCGGGAAAGCGTTTTCTTAAAACGCTACTTTATATTCGTGGTCTACTTCACACTTAATCTGTCTAACTACAGGTAATTTTAAGTTAATTATATGTATTCAGATAAATACATTTGCTAAAACACATAAGGGTCGAACCTCGCGCAAATACCGTTGTCGATACTTCTAAACAGAAAAAAAAAACATATTTATTCATAAAAAAAACATTAATATGTAGTTTAATCATTTGTAGGCCTATTCCATTTTTATGATACATATTTAATTAGCCTTGGTAAATACATAAAAGCAATGAAGTTATAGTTGCCTAAATATTACAACATTAACACATTTTCTCCCATGTTAAATAGATACAGAATAAACAACAAAACACACTATTTACATTAATTACTACAAGATAATAAGCTCTCATTATAATGGAATGTTTCTTAACGTTTGCAAACGGATTTTGTTAATTTAGCACCACACTGACCAAACTTCTTCATGCAAAAACTTAGTGCAACTTATTTCCATGGATGATAAAATAGATAAAATTAGAAAAGCTTGTAAAGGAATCGCCGTCTTATTATCAATAATAAATGAATATTTTTTTACATAAAAATATAGTTAGAACAATAATTATTTGTATAATATAAATGTTTTATGGTGGTGGTTCTATGGTGAGAATTTCTACGCATGGAAAAAAAAATGGTTTTATTCATACTCGACATAAACTCAGAAATATTCTTTTTACTTTTAAATTTCAATGAAAAACCTAAGATTAGGTACAGTACCATAGCCAAAACACTTTTTTTTTTCATTAAATCTTTCGAATTAAGTAATTATCTAATTTTTTGATAGTTAATTTTGTGTCTTAACATTCAAACCTTTTTAGTTGCCATAGTAGAGCTACCAGCGAACAATCTTGAATAAAAATAATGTATAGGGTGGGCCGCGAATTCGTTAACATTTGAATCTAACATCCCGCGCAAACATGTTACGGGAGTTCTTGGGACCGATGCTACTAGAATTTGCTGGCTACAATCGAAACACTTAGTTTCAACAAGATGGAGCCATTTGTCACATATCCAATGAGTCCCTGCCGGTGGTCAAAGACATGTTACCAGAAAAGCTGTTTTCCAGACGAGGCCACATCATTCCATGGCCACCCAGAAGTCCAGGTCTATCCCCAGTAGACTTCTTTCTATGGGAATTATTTGACGAATCATGTCTACATCAATAAACGAAATATACTACGTCGACTAAAATAAAATCAGCGAAGAGATGTCGGCGATCTCGCGGTCTCTTTGCCGGCGAGTATACGAAAATTTCGGTGCTCGCTTAGAAGAGTACAAACGTCGAAACGATGGTCATTTAGACGATGCAATTTTAAAAATAAATTACAAGTTCCAACTTCCATCAATTTTTATAATACATCAAATGGTATTTTTTTAAGGATTTTCAAATGTTAACTAATTCGTGGTCCACCCTATATAGCCGATATTTTATTTTTTTTAGTAAATTTAATTTCAATTGACTCCTAATATTTTTTTTTGTATAAAAGTTTGTGCTTCGGATCACAGCCCGCGACAGCCTAGAAAATGCATTACATAAAGTTTCTATATATTTCTATAGTTTAATGTTGCCACTACTGTGAACAGGCCAAGATATAATAAGTAGGGTCTTTTATTTACAATATCTACATATTATAATGCAACAAAATATTTAAAATTGTCATGTCAAGTGTAAGTTTAAATCTTTCATTATTCGCTTATTATTTAAATATAAATAAATATGTATATGTGTGTCTGTATGTGCTTGTATGTGTGTCGGTGTGTATGTATGTGTACTCGTATGTGACTGCCACTGGCCTACGTTTGTTTAATTAATTGTTATTAGTTAATTTTTTCCTTTACCTACATAAACCTTTGTATACTTTTTTTAATTCTTTTTAAGTAATAAGCATGTTGTGGTCTCCCATAATTGAGGAAGCATATGACACGCAATCTTAATCGTATTTTATCTGATAGCATGTAAAGTGTATTCCTTGTCGGAGATCCATTATAAATAAATAAATGTCGTGTGATAAAATTTCTTTTTAGGTAATTACATTATATTACTTCGCTACTATATTAATTGTCTTTTTATTTGTGATGAGATCTTAGAACTAATTGTATTTACTTTATACATATATATTATTATTATTCTCGTCACCCAGATCCGTTGAACTAGCCACACTGTAAGTATCAAACACAGTTTCGAACAGTACCTCGATTACTCTATCGTCAAGCGAAATTATACTCCAGAAAGAGATAGAGAGATAAGATAGTGAAAACGGAAGGAGAGATTCTCCTTATATGTATGATGCTTAAAAAACTGTTCGTAAATATGTATCCGTGGCCTCGATCACGTGAAAGGTCATTTAACAAAGTAAATATATATTATTTCATAATTATACACTGTGACTGGTAAGATACCTTCAATACTTATGGAGAGTACTCGGTACTCGATTCTCGTTAACTTGATATAAAAAAAATAGGTGCTTATTTTTTATCGAAATGTCTCTAAAAAATAAGTCCGCGCGGTGTCCAAGTATTCCGCAGTTAAATACTGGGCTCTCGGTGTACTGTGTACGAAGTTTACTAAGAAGTTATTTAATATTTCGTTTTTATGTTATTTTATTTCATGATATATGTTCGCACACTATCACGTCCTCAAATATTGAAGGTATCTCACCAGTCAGTCTGTATATATATCTACTTCTCGTGTGATGTTCGTATTTGTATAAATTATAAAGCTCTCGATTCGTATGTTAGCTGCTCTCCTGAAATAAGGGGCAAGACATTCTATAAAAGAAATTGTTACATTTTTACATAACACGATTAAAAATATTAGGCTACATGGTCAAAGCCGCCATACAAAGCAGAAACTCTACGTGTAGATGTCTAGTAAGAACATGGTAACACTGAATATTTATAATTTATCATTTTTTTACAATATACAAGGATTGTATTCAGGTATTTCAAGTGTTTTTTATAACATCAATACTGTATTAAAAGTATATTGTTTAATTACAAATACATATTCACACATACATAATACATAGTTGAGGTTTCAATACGATCATTAAAAAAAAAGAAGTAATAATTAAATATGAATTAAATTAATGTGTATAAATAAAATTTATCATGGCAAGACGTTGCAAGGGTTAAACACTACTCATTTGTATACGTCACGAGTGAAACAGAGACGGATGTATAAGACCAGGATTTCTTGCTCACTCTCGCACTAATGTAATTGGAAGAACACTAGCTGCCGAGTGTGATTTAACCCTTCGAAAGTATCAGTAGAAAAAATGAAAAATCAACAAGAAAAAAAACAACATTAATGGCATAGGTAAGGCAAGTATAAAATTCACAAAAGATTATTGTATATTAAAACTAATTAAACATATATACATTTCGTGATTTTAGTTTCTACACATTTATTCATTAAAATACTGAATATTTAAAACCTATAACATGATTATCCCATGTATGGACTTAAGACTGTCGAGTTTTTATTTATTTACACCCTATGTTAATATATAAATCTACGTTACATAATGTTTAAAGAAATAATTAAATCAACAACTTTATTTTGAACAATAGTTACCCCACTGCAGTACTTTTAGTAATACTACATTTATGACGTCACAAAACCGTTACGTCAATGTCAATGTCATATTAGAAGTTAATCACTGTACATATGTTTTTTTTTAAAATTAAATTAGTGTCTTACGCGTCCTCTACACTACTCGCGAAGTTGACGATGCTAGACGAATACACAATAGTGCACTTCGGCTTAATTCGTCAAACTTTACCTCGCCTCGGGCGATTTTCTAGAGTACTTCGCCAAGGAACTTCGTTCAACTTCGCGAGTAGTGTAGAGGATGTATTAGAAATCTACCCAAAATGTACATTATATAATCGAATATTATTAGAAATTGTATGCATCATCAGTCTTCCAGTGTTCTTTGAAATTGATCATAGCATTATAATATTTAATTTTATTCTAAAATTTTAATGTCTTTGGGTTGTTTTTGGAGCAAAACTACATAATGAATTTTTGATCAACACAAAATACTTATTAGTTATTTAAAATACAAAGAAAGATAAAAAAAAACTGAGTTCTTCAAATATATAATTCTACAGAAGTGGAATAGACTATTGGGTTCGCATTACGATCTTATTTCGTTAGAAACTATTAAATATATTTTTCTTCTAAATACGGAATTTACTAATGACTATTGCCTTTAAAATTAGTATGAAATGTCAAGTACCTTTTTACGAGTACTCAGAAATTAAAAAAGTGCATTGTTTTATAACTGTCACCCTATGTCACAGACAATAATTATGTCACAGATACAAATGACTAGACTAGAAAATAGAAAACCTTTTTTGTATCTTTATACGAAAAGACCGACCCTAAATGAATATCATTGTAGTACTCTAGAGTACTTAGATGAAAGAGCATCAGAATCATCCAAATAATTAAATAAGCTGTGTATTGTGACAAAATTATGTAAATATGTTTATTTATGGAAAAGTTGAAAAATCTTAGGGCCTGCCTAACGTCGTCTCTAAGGTTTTTTTTATCCACAAAATTACCACATACACCTTGCTATGGTCTGTCAGAAAATATGTAAGTGACCTGTTCCTTTTATTTTATTTTCGGCCTTTGTTTGAGAACTGTGCGATAGATTTTAAAATTAAACACCATAATTCCTCCTTAAAAAAGACCTTGATCTCTCTGGCTGTCTTCAGTAGTGAGGTCAGAACAGGTTGCAAGGTACATTTTAGGTATGAATTTTTACATTTATTGCACTTAATAAATATATATATATATATAAAAGAAAGTGGTGTTAGTTACACCACTTATAACTCAAGAACGGCTGAACGGATTTAGCTGAAAATTGGTGGGGAGGTAGCTCAGAACCAGGAGACGGATATGCCGTTCGACCGGGTTCGAGTCTGAAATAAAAAATCTGCTTATTTATTGCCTCTAAGGCGGAACAGAGTTCGCGGGGTAAGATAGTTTATGATAAAACTGGCACGTTAAAAATGAGAATATGGGTGATTCAAAACAAAATTGCCTGTTCAAAGTTAGGAAGTCTGGCATCTGTCACAGAGATCAAGCAATATTTTAAGGAATGTAGACTATATTTGTCTTGGGTAATGTAAGGTATCTAGAAAGTGCAGTTTAGTTTTATTTATGTAACATTTTTTTTCTTAATCGATAATTTTTCTCTAAATTTTAATCGATTGTTGAATCGAACTGTCAAAATTAAAATGAATGAATAAATAGAGTATAATTTTGAAGAAAGAGATATCGATAAATGCTACTTTTAAAGGTTCTACATTAATTTGAGATATGTATAGTTTTTTCAATAAACAAAATCAGTTTACATAACAACTAATTGATTATATTGCTAACAGATTAAATACTTTTCTTTAACTTTAAAACTAACTGTACAACAAAATTGTAAATACATTAATGTTGTAAATTTGTAGGTACACAGTTTTTTAAGTGTCATTTTATTAGTCTTTTTGTTGTAGAAAAATATTTTAGTAAAACTATTATTCAGACTATTTACAGAGAATGTCTACATTCTATAAAGACTGCCTTTCTAACATTGGAGGCTCATTTTTTTATATCGGCAATGATTTCGGCTACATTCGTAAATGTAAAACTCAAATATCTGTTTGAATTCGAATTTCGAATGCTCATTCGGCAATACTTCGGCACGTTCGTAAAATGAATGGATTTGGTGTTTAAATGTTATTCAAATACTTTCCTTATTTGAATAAGCATAAACAACAATATTAGTTAATCGTGAATCCACACTTAGTACGCTAAATTATTGCGTGCAACTATTAATTACTTAGAAGGTTACTTACCTTATGAGAAAGCAAGAATATATGCGCCAATCAAATTGTAACCTTCGGCAATTCTAAATAAGGTTGATAATTATTAAAATACGCCGAGCAATATCATTTGTATTTTTCGCCACTGAAGATTAAGGTTTGACAAGATTTATTTGCCAATCAATTGTGGACTTTCAGTTTTATGTAATAAAGTCGATTTTGAATTGGTTTATTTATAAGTATTGGCGTTTTTGTTAATGTTTGCGAGCACGAAGCTCACGTGTACGGTAGTAATATATCAATGCAGGTGTCGCCTGCATACAGTTGGGTTCAATTGTGAGCCGCTCGTTTACCTTGCATGTAACCTTCCCATCGTTTTGCTGTGTTTATTAATATGGGGTCATTATCCAAGCCTGCGAGTAGGTATAACTGGTTCACGTGAGTAGCGTGGTAGTCCCACCTGGCAATGTTCGGGCTGACTCCAAGAGTGAAGTGCCTCAAATCATAGAAGCTGCCACTGCCGGTGTCAAAGAGTGGTAAAAGATTTTTTAGTGAGGTCATACCATCGTCGAACATCTTCTTCGCCAAGGATATTGAGTTTTCACCCTCAATGATGTGTAGATCATATAGACCGAGAAGAGTGTATATGAAGCCGTTTAGAACAAATAGTGCAGGCTTTGTTGGGTATTCTTCATACCTGGAACAAATTAAGTGTGTTTAACCGCAATCCTATTAATCTCTGAACTCCTTGTGGCGATGGGTTAAGAATACGAAGTGTGACCACCCCTACTGTTCCTGGGTGGCTGTCTAAGACCCGTCTAGGGTAACAGCACCGCAAAGAAGATAACTTGACACAAACCATCAGACAAGCGCGGTATAGTAAACCAAAACCTTATTTCAAAGGAATATCAACAGCCTTTTACAGTCCACTGCAGGACATAGGCCTCTCCTTGGAAAGGAGGTTTTGGCCTACTAGACCACACCAACCAAACGGGTTGGAATAGGGTTTGTTTCAAGTTTTCCTTCTCTTTGTAATGATATTTTCCTGAATAGTATGTTTCCTTAGTCGCCTCTTACGACACCCACGGGATGAATAGGGGTGGTAACACTGTGTATTCTTAATCCGTTATCACACGGAGTTTCAAAGGAAAGGCTTACTTAGGAGTTGTGGAGACCGGTTGTTGTGGAGAGTCTTGGGAGAAACCTCTACCCAGCTGTGGAAGTTTTTCGGCTGAGATGATGAAGATAATATATTAGAGGTAATACCCACCATACATATTTGTCCATCCACATGGCCTTGACTCCACCCGCGTGGCTCGGCACGTCGAGCAGATACAGCGCCCGCTTGGCCGCCTGAAGATATGTTGCGTCTCCACTAGAGTGGTACGCGCGAGCGAGAAGGGAGATTGCGTGCCCTTGACTCATAGCCGAATGCCTGGTGAGCGATTGGAAGTGATAATCAGATTTGGAAAGTCGCCTCTCACCAGGAATAAATTCTGTGTCGCGGGGGATTTACAAATATACATGGAACGGATACAAAGAACACACAGATTTAGAATAACAACTTGTGGACAACAGAAAAAATCGTCTCATGTGGGGTTTGCACCCCCACCACTCAGTGTAGTAGAAAACGGCGTGGTGACTACTCAAATCACTATTTAACATTGATTACATAGCACTGTAAGTGTATATAATCCTTAGGTTTATATACATTTGGAGATACTATGTTTGTGTTACTCCACAATATACTTTTATTCGATGCATCTACCACTTGTATGGTTAAATTAAACACAGAATATACTATTTATGGTCTCTCTGGTCTATATATACTTCTCTGGCAATTACTTCTTATCCTTAAGTGCACCTATCTCATATCTTCCCTGCATCACCCAATCGGTTGACTGGCAGAAAATGCCTTAGGCATTAAGTCCGCCGATGCATGTATTCGTGCATAAAGTTATAAATAAATAAATAAATAAATAAATATACTTAACATGAATTTACTGTTCAGATGGTACCAATATTCACAGTATTTGTCGCCAAGAGCTTGAATTACACAATTACAAATATTAATCAGAGTGTCTACTTAACATTTTTGTGTGCCCAACTCTGTGTATAAAAAATGGCGTCGTCAAAAACAGTGTTGCCACATGAACGCTACATACATTTGCATTGCTACATATGTTTACCAATGACTTGAGATCGTCAAAACAAAGAGTAATGAAAACAAAACATTTTTCTTTTAGGAACAATGTTAACAGTACAGAGTTTCTGATACTACAGTTGGACAATGAAAGTTGAGAAAGGTGTATGTCACTCTGGATAGGGTCTGACTAGGCGCGGCGTTGACTCTGGAGGGGTCCTGAAATAATATGGTCCGGGTCCCCTTCAAAGAAGGACGCCTGAGACCGGCCGCCGGGGTGGTTTTTAGTGGAAACACCACATACTTCTGGCTCCTGCGCCCCGAAGAGCCAGAGATCCGAAGGGATTTTTCACACAGACAACAAAAAAAAAAGGTGTACTCGTATGTCACCCTGATAAGGTGGTTTAATCTTTCATTATACGACCTCTACTGCCATGTGATTGAACGATATTTACAAACATGTGTAAGCAGATATCCAACAATGTAAGCAAGTTATAACGATTAGCATTAGTATTTCATGAAAGATTTAGACGACGATATAAACCTATTAGACAGTTATTACAACTGCCTCGGTGGCGCAGCGGTAGTGAATGTGACTGCTGTGCTTGAGGTCTCGGGTTCGATTCCCGGGTCGGACCAAACGTTTGTACGATCTGCAAATATTTGTTTCGAAGTTTGGGTGTTTTCTTTGTATGTATTTACAAAAAAAAGTATTCTATCAGTCAGTCTAGGTATCATAGCACAAGCTCTGCTTAGTTGGGAGCTAGATGACGTTGTTTCTTTTTTTTTTTTCTTTAAAAGACGACGCTCGCATTAGGAATAAATCCTGTGTCGCGGGGGACTTTACAAACATACAAGAAACGGACACAAAGAACACCTAGACTCAGAACAACAATTTGTGGATCACACAAAGTGTTGTCCCATGTAGGATTTCAACCCACAACACAGCGAAGCGGAGAACGGCGTGGCGACCGCTTAAACCACTAGGCCAATCGTGCAGTCAAAGTCGTCAGTTGTGTGTCAAATGTCCGAAATATTTATTGTTTAGTTACCAGCCAGGCTTAAGTTCAGCGACGCCGGCCGCCATGCGCCGGCGCACGGGTATGGGCCACGCGCCGGAGCGCGCACGCTGCGCACGCAACAGCCAGCGCGCCGCGCTGTAGAACATGTGCATATGCTCGCTGCTCGACACCGTCACGTTGTCTATGGAACCGCTACCGCTTAGAATTATACTCGATATCTGTAATGTGACATTAAATAACGAATAAGGATATTGTAATGTATTTTTTTTTCTATATCGAACCTGCCAAAGTGACTCTACTCTGCCTGATGGAAAGCATGAATAGAATCCAAAGAGTTGTGGTCACCACACCCATTGCAAATGTAGACAATGCAGTGTGGTGCCCCAACTATGGCAGCCTAGTGAAGATGCTTTTTCACACCACGCTTGGGGACGTAAAACGCATGACAGTCATCGTGGCAGTGTAAGCCTCACATAGTTATCACGATAACTGGCACCCCTGTATCGATGGGCCTCCGGTCTCGCCCTCACCAACGAAACACGACAACACAGATGCTGGCGCTTTAGGTTGGTCTATTGTGGGAGGGTGGTACTGCCTCGGTCGAGCCGGCCCTCTCGTGTTGAAATTAGCGTGGTTCTACTACCTATTAAAGTATTTATGAGAAAGAAAGCACGTACTTATTTGTTTGTCTATGTTGTGTTCTGTATGAAATGGTAAAGTTGTGTTAAATAGATTTGTTTGATATAAGGAAAGAAAAACATAGAATTACTGCCGATAACAGCAGAAAACGGTCGAAATAGACATGATCTGACAGATTAGTAGATTCTTCGGCCTCAATGGCTCAGACATCCTATCTAACGATTACCGGTGCCTGATCATTTAGTTTCCTCCTCATGAATTAAACAAGAAATAGAAGAAAAAGAACTAGAAATTAGCTGGGTCCGCGATTTCATTCATTTTGATGAATAAATACCGATCCTGTAGAAAATCTTGGATAAAAATAGATAACATGTTGCCCAGTAAACTCCTTTATGTATTAGTGAAAGTCTCATTAAAATCAGTTCAGCAGTTCCATAACATTAGCCCAGACAGACAAAAATTTTCAAAAAGGTAGTTTGTGCTTTAGTATCACGTAAAGAGCTATAAACAGTCTTTTTTAAACCAAAGACAGATGCTTCCATTTTATGTTTATATATTAATTAAGTAAAGATTAAGTAAAGCAAAAATATAACCTTGAACTTGTTTCTGGGCGATCTCCGCTTGGGCTTGTCGAGTAGTGCCCAACCCTTCTGCATGTCTATGATCAGGTCGCGAGTGATTCGTTTCCAATAAGGGTCAACACCGACCCCGTAATATATGTGGTCCTCCTGCCATTTAAATTGAAGATTTGTTTAATGTATGATACTGATGTTGAGATATTAAGTTTCAGTTGTTCTTAGAAAATAATATAATGTACGAGTATGCTACCACAACTATATAAGCCATCTAGTTCCAAACTAAACAGAGCTGGTACCATGGGACTACTACTGTTTTTGTAAGTACATAGGTAAGAAAACACTTGATTTGCAGACCATACAAACATTTGGTCCGACCCACGAATCGAAACCGAGACCTCAAGTACAACAGTCGTACACTCTAAAGTTACGCAGGTTTCCACTTGAAATAAAATTCGAGCTAATTGTTTTGGCGAATAATGTCATAGCATTATAATTGCTTAACGATTATAATATTTTAAATGAGACAAGCATTGTTGTAGCAAATTTGTTTATCTATCTACACTTATCTAAGTCAAGACATTGCCATGACCTGTATGTTTCTGAATGAAAAATATTGATGAAATTAAAAAAATTACATATACATACTCGTACATATTACATATAGACCCGAGCGACTGCTGATCAAGAATTCTGAGGTTCGAGTCCCGGGTCGGGTCAGTGTTATAGTTTTTAGAGTTGAAAAAGTTGGGGTCTTAACCCCATGCCTTGGAGAGCAGGTAAAGACATCGATCCTGCGCCTAAACTATCCCCGGTCGTGTTAACTGTTCAAAAGGATTGTGAGATTGAGGAAACAGGTGATGTTTGCGCACACACTTGTACAATATATCTCATACATAGTCGGCTGGTCTCTGTCAAGACTGGGCGCCGTGGTCGAAATCAGCTTGGAGTACATCACATACCCATATTTTTATACCTCTAGGGTAAACAGTGTTAAACACCCATATTTTGTCGATTATGATTTCGATTCCATTTCCGATTATCTATTGCTGTCAAAAAATCACATTATACTAAATAAATATACGCATAACAAATTCATCTATTCACAATGCAAATAATCATGCTCATCGCGTACACTATCATAATTGCATGTATTTCAAAACAAAAATACAACTCACCTGAGCAGATATCAACTGCACGCTCGTAGTATAATGCAAATAAACAGTTTCCTTCTTATCTTTATTCTGCAGTACAACCGTCATAGAAGAATTAGGCTTCATTTGTATATCAACACTTAGGACAAAGTCTTGGCTCAAGTTAACTTTCAACCAAACCTGGCTTGATATATGGTCTGATGTGGAAAATCTTATCACATTTGATTTCACTGAATTATCATAGTCACGTGCCATGTAAGCATCTTTACTTACAATCCAGTTTTCTAGATGTTTCTCTCCATCATCAATTATTGTTCTTTTTGGCTCCGGTTCTATAATATGCTTGCTGTAGTGAGCCAAACCGAACTGGGCAATTTGAGTTGGATAAAAAAAACCTCTGGGTTCCCACTGGGTGCTAACTGGGACCCCTTCGATTCCACTGATGCATTTGACTCTGTCTCTCACCTCTACATTGTAGTTTTCGAAAGTTGTAAAGGTGCCTAGAGGGTCATACTTCTTTTTTGGATGATATATTTTGCCGTAGCTATGTGACCATTCAAATTTATCAACTCCATCCGTGGATGTGATTTTACCGTAAATCTGTGAAATTGAATGATGTTTTAACTGACATTTAAAGTTGTACTTCTTAATTCTTCTTGAAGATTTTTTATTAAAATAAAAAAGACGTCTTACTACATATAAGAGGGTACTTAAACTAATTGATCGTACCCAAATACACGTGTAATGTTGCTTTAAGCTTACATTGTCATAAATACTACCTTTGGAACGACTCAGTCGTTACATTTGTAGTTACATCCAAAGGAAATGGCGTCTCGACTTGCTCATTAGCGCTTAATAAGAATGATCATGAAGTTCGCAATTACTCTATGTTGCCAATAGTACTTTATTATAATTATAATAAGTATTTTGGTTCAATTACACTAATAGAATCAAATATGAGGTACTTGTCTCGGACATTTACAATATACTACGTACATATTATTTTTATTCAAGGTCGAAAAATCTAAATAATGAGAATGGGAAACATCAGCTCGAAGGACCAAAAAATGACATACCTCGAAGTATTTGTGTACCAGTGAGAAAGGTACAAATACTTCGTCTCTGTCCGTATCTCGGCGACACATGACGGAGTACTCGCCATTGATGGAACATTCGATGGCATCGTTTGCGGCATTAGACCCACGTTCTGCTAGGGAAGCTGACAATACTGAAAAAATACAATGTGTGAAAGTAACAAACAGTGGACGATGCTTTGAGTAAAACTTTTTTCAAATCTTTTCTTACGTAGACTATGTCAGATTCAGTTTAGGATTTTATGGATTTACTTCATATAATTTTAGTCAACTGAAGTACCCATACATTTAATCTCTGAACTCTAATTTATATGGAAAAAATTGACAAAAGTGTAAAACAACTTCAACACAAAAATTACTACTTTCATCTTTAATAATAAAAATATCCATTCGTTAATAAAATAAAAGAAAAACATAAAAATACCATTGTCTATCTAATCAACCACATTTATTATTTATTTATAGAATAAACAAAATGGGCACTCCAAATGCTAAAATTGTCAATTGATTAAAACCTATTTATAAGGTAGTAGAGCCACGCTGATTTCAGCACGAACGGGTCAGCTTGATCGGGGCAGTATTACCCTCTCACAGGAGACCAATTAACATTTCGCTGGTGAGTGCGAGACCGGAGGCCCATTGATGCAGGGGTGACAGTTATCGTGTTAAGTGTGGGGAGTCACATTTAACACGATAACTTTTTTACGTCCCCAAGCGAGACGTTAAACTGCATCTTACTAGGCCACACGTCACCATACTGCTTTGTCTGCATTCGCAATAAGTATGGTGAACATAACTCTTGGATTCTATTCACGCTTTCCATCAGAGAGGGTAGAGTCACTTTGGCAGACGCTTAAAAAAAATGTATTTTCAATACTTACTGGGCCTGGAAAACCTGCTAATGTCTCCGCAGTGTCCCCACAGGATCATAAACAGGAGTGCAGTGGTCACGAGTGCGAGGAGCCCTGCACGAAGGTTCACACGCAACAGCATCATACCTGCTACCTGTGACACAGTTTTATCAACAAAAAATGAGTTTGACTTACACAGTCCCTAATCAGCATATTCCACAACTACATTAACTGAAAAGAATTTTTTTTATTTACTTCTCTAGAAAAGTACCAGTGATTAAATAAAAGACGCGATAAAGAGTTTAGTGACAAATCAGCATAAAAACTAAGTATTTTTACAACTTGTTTTTTGTGGTCACACAGATAATGATTCTACACTGGTCTTTACCTACTATTTCCCTGCACTATTCAATTATCACATAGATAAACTGTCAATGGGATGCCACAAACAGAAGACAGAAGTATGTTTACATCTATTTTTTTTTTTTAAAGCAACCTACGAAAGTGACTCTATTCTGCCTGATGGAAAGCATGAATAGAATCCAAGAGCGGTGGCCGCCGTACTCACTGCGAATGAAGACAGTGCAGTATGGTGACCCACCCTATGGCGGCCTAGGTAGATATCCTTTGTTGCCAATGGTCCACCCGCCTAGTTCACCTAGGTGGACTATGTGAAATTAGTTTTGCCCGTAGATCACTTGGGTAGAGCACGGGAGGTAATTTTTTTTATGTTTCTGCAGAATTTAAGAACTACCTAATACAGCTAAAATGTAAATAACAAACAAATACTAATAACTATGAATAGGGAAGGCCATGAGTTCAGCTCTTTGTAGTGCATAATACAATAGGCAGCATAATACAGCCTTCTCCTCTGTATACAACCAATTCTGGCTTTAAATATAGTTATAAAAATTTAACAATTTAGTAATGCATATTTTGGTATGTTCTTTACCTTGCTACCTAAAAAATTCCAGTGTGGCGATTCCACATTATAACACAAATGAAAATATATATAACAGCGCCATCTAGCGAAGATACATCTAACTACGAAGTATGAACGAAACGTACGAATGTAATGAACTACAATGCAACTACTAATCCTGTATCGCGATATAGAGATTCGCGTGGTAATCAGCATATATACAACATCCCAACATAAACCGTTGGGCCGTGACCCGCCAGGTATGATCGCGTCGCCTGGCCGGAGGATCCTCCCTTTGTGTCAGAGGGACATGATACCCCGTCCCTCCACAATAGAATTGAGTTGACTTTTTGTTGATAACACAAATTGTTCCATCCAAAGGTTTAAAAATATTAATTTTTTTTAACGAGACAAGTAAGATACTGATTATAATTATTATATTCAATGAAATAAACATGTTGCTTAAGTTTCATCTTCATGTATATTCTAATAAATCTATTTTGTTACTACAACTGTTATAATTCTTTGGTAACTAGTTTGTTTAAATAGCAAATAACACAAAGTTAGCAAATGCATTTTTTTTAATCAAGTTATGACTCACACTGAAAGATTGAGACATTGATAACATGGATACTTTAACCAGTCATACGAAGCTAGACCTCATCATCCTTCAAAAGATACGGGACGGAGCAATAGATTGCAGTGAACCTTTCAGCTCAGATTCCCAGGCATAACACTTTAAGCCGTTTTACATCCCTGGTTCCAGGACAAATCTAGTTCATTATGCCGCTGTGCTAAGGCTTTGTAGGCAATATATGTAACATGTTAGTCAAAACAATTGATTCAAATATACGTCTAACTTTGTGTAAATATAATAAAAACTTAAAAATTGTAATGTCATGTAAGCCTAAATATCCATGTGGTGATGGATAAGATACAGAGTGTTACCACCTTTATTCACGGGTAGTGTGAGAGGTAACCAAAGGAACAAACTACACAAGACAACATCACTGCAAAAAGATGGTACACTTGAACAAACTCTATGTCAACCAGTCTGGCAAGCATGGTATAGTAGGCTAACACCCTCTTTCGAAGGAGAGGCTAATATCCAGTGTGTAGTGTACTGTAAGTGAAATAATATACCGACATAATACTCCTTCAGCCAATTACTGTGTATAAAAGTGTATATCTTCTGTTACGCCCCCTCTACACTACTCGCGAAGTTGGACGATGTGAGTCGAATACACAATAGTGTAGACACCACTTCGGCTTACCTGGTCAAACTTTACTTGGCCTCGGACGACTTTCTAAAGTACTTCACCGAGGAACTTCGTCCAACTTCGTGAGTAGTGTAGAGGAGGCATTAGAGATTCTAATTTAATGAATAAATAATGAATAGTTGGATTACAGGAAGTTACTCAATCATTGAATGGATTCTCAATATTTCTGTTTTCTATACTTTCTTTTTTAATTCTTTCTATGCTTTTGTACTTGCATATGGTAAACATATAGAGATTCAGGTGTTACATGCGATAAAAAAAATTTGTCTGTGGTCTATCCAGGTGAAGTACATAGACGGACCATAGACAATAAAAGAAGAAATCTTTATGTCACTTTATTACCTTTAAGTTTATAAAAAATACATAACTAATAATAAACCAAATTAAGTTTTAATTAATAAAAGGAAACAAAACTATTATAAAGAAACATTCTTAATTCAAATAGTATTTATTAAAATACTTATTAATTAGTCGTAAGTTTTAATGTTTTAATGTGGTGTGTAGTGGTTTAGTGGACCAAAATCTCCTTTCCAGTCTTTAAAAGATCCAGCAGTGGACTTGTAAAGACTGTTAATGATGGTGAAGGGGAAGACTTCCTCAAGCAAAGTGTCGTTTTTATAACATTAGCTAGAATTTGACTGCAAAGTAGGTATAGTGGTGTAGGCGGTCATCATGCTATTTTTCATTGCACTGAGTGTTGTGGGTTCAATATGAGACAACACTTTGTGTGATCCTCAAATTGTTGTTCTGGGTCTGGGTTGATTTTTTGTGTTTGTTCATGTATGTTTGTAAAGTCTCTTATGACACAAGATTTATTTATAATGAGTTATCTTTTTTTAAAAAAGAAACAATCATGAAAATCTTAGTAAAAAGTAATTTAAAGAGATATTCAAATACTTAACATGTTTTTCATTTATATAAAGAAAAAACACAGTTAATGTAATGAAACATAAAAAACTACATCTTATATTAGGCAATTAACAAGATAACCTTTATAGGACAACAAAATAAGATAAATCAAATCATATTCATAGTACTAACAATTAACTAGTGTTTTGAACAACAAAACACACAGAACAACTAAGCTGATAAATCAATAAACTAAATAATAAATTCATTTCGTCTATTAATAAACCACAAATCAGAGATAAAAAGCAACGAATAAGATAAAAAAAACATTGGCGACATAACGACAAATCGAAAAGAGAAACTGTCGCTAAATATAACTTCGGAAGTACTTAGCTGTCTCTCGCTCCGTAATTTACGTAGGTGTTCAAAACTCTTTATATTCCAGTACATGACAAAGACATACTCTTCTTTATTTACTTTTAAACTACGAGGTCTAATGTGGTCTAAATACATAAACAAACAATAATTATTACTGTACTTACTTTGTACCATTCCAGTAACATTCCATTTGCTGTTTTATATGATTATTTAAGATGAAATGTCTCACTTAAACTTTAACATCACAAAAAATAAAGCGTTGCAATGTTTACTATTTACATATAAGTATAATTTCACTAAATATTTACACCGGAATAATTATTTTGATACAACTATAAATCCAGTGAGAAACGACCAACCGCATCCCAGTGCAGCTGACTTCTGACAGATATGTGACAGATGACATTGGGAGCTGATGACATTCTGTTATAAAAATTTGTTACAAAACTAAAATCATTGTCTCTACAGAAAAAAACTAATAAACTAATTTTTAAATAAAGCTTAAATAAACTAATAATATTTTAGTAATAGTCGTTATGTCTATATATTTCTCTCGCTAAGACATATCACTGACGTTTGAAAGTGTGCTGTTTGTGATAGTGGCTTATAAGTTAAAAATATTTGGATTGTTTGTTAAGTTGATAAAGAATGTGTTTAGTACTGCAGAATTAAATTAATATTACAAAAATTCCTAAGTTTCCTTCACAAAATTTACAATTTTAGTAAACTAAAATATAAAATAATAATAATCTAATGTTCCCAACGACGTATTTGTTAAGTTAATCACCAAAAGCTAAAATAATAAAAGGATTTTTATTTTTTTTATTAACACTAAGTAGAGAACCTTATTCTTCAAAAGTCGATTAGGGTAAAGTGGGGTGGTTAGGAATAGCGAGATAAGAATTAGACATACTAAATCAGCTGATACAATGTTACTAGAAAGTTATTTTAACGCTGTGTGACGGTATTTAATAGAAGTTATTAGCTTCACAAAAAAAGGTCTAAAGTGTGTACTTTAGAACTGGTGGCAGTTATTTAAAACAAAAATTGATATAAATATAAATTAAGTGCATCGGTGTTCATAATGAATGCTAAACTAAACGTGTGACGATTTTTTAATTGGTGTTTACATAATTTACCATCCTAAATACAATCTTAAATCATTCCGAATGTTTTAAGTTAAATATAACTTGAGAATTCAGTTTGGAAAAGATAGGGTATCCACTTGTGGGCAAGACGAAGCTGGTACAAAAGAAAAAGCCAAATTTAAAAAAGAGAAAAAACAGTTATTGCATACATATACACTGCTTCATCTTTTAAAAAAGAGTTAGAAGGGCAAACAAAATAGTAAGTAATCGAAATAAAAACTAATAAAAAGCAACTGAAGAAATTAACAAAAGGTTCCACCCAGTTTAGAAAGAAAGTGACAATTAAATATTCTATTCCCCATCTTGCCCAAGACGGTACCCCGTCCGGGGCGGATGGGGCCCATGGTGAGCCCAAGATGGGGGCATTTTATCCCATAGGTGTGGTGAGATATGGAGATTTTGTTTGTTATCTAGTCGATAATACCATAAAAAGAATTATACTTTTCGGTTTTTTATTCTGATTCTAAATTCTTATAAGAAGATGGACTGATTATTCTCTTAACAAAATTTTCTACATTGTGCAATTATAAACATCCACATCCATTTGTTGGTCCACATTATATGTTTTCATTAAATTTTAATAGCCTACCTAATTGACTACTCTGCCTAAGAGAATGCATGAATAGAATTCAAGAGTTGTGGTCACTATACTCATATCGAATGCAGACAGTGTAGTATGGTGATCCACACGGTTTTTTACGCCACGCTTGAGGACGTAAAAGGTATGACAGTCATCGTGGCAGTGTAAGGCTCACACAGTCACCAGGATAACTGTCACCCCTGCATCAATGGAGCCGCGGTCTTGCACTCACCAACGGAACACTAAAGCATGATGTCTCGGTTGCGGATGCAAATACTTCAGGAAACTAAGACAAACACTGAGTGGGCCGTACACTTACTCAAAAATGAGATTCTTTAGGCTCTGCTGTGTCTTGAAGATAATCCTATAATGAGTAGACTGAACGGCATAACGGAAATTTTGCCTTGCAATTATTGTTACGGAAACCCATCCTCTACGAAACCTTACACTAACTTAACCCAAAGTAGGCGTACTGTGTGTGGGTACACTCCTTGCTTAAGAGAAGCCTATGTCCAGCAGTGGATACTGATGATCACCGCAACATAAACGTAGCATTTTACAAACGTACACTCTACATTACATGCAACGAGCACGTAAGTCACCGTTTGTATTGATGGTTCCGGAGCTTGATCTCCTGAGGACTCGCCCGGGGCTCATTTATTGACTACTAACCGCTGACTGAGTATACCAAAACTTGCACTCAAAATTTTAAATATTTAGAGTACTTTGAAAGTTCTTTAAACAAAAAGATGAAAATTACCCCTCCTGCCTTCTAATCTTGGCAGCGCCCGAGCCTAAGTATTGAAAAGAAATAAAAAACATAATTATTTACTGACAGATGAAATAACTTTTAAAATAAAAGGTAATTTATTCAATATTACAGGTAAAAACTTATATTGACATCGTACAGGAGCATCTTTACATATATTTAACTAATTTTGTTTCAAACAATTCACTTTTAACCACTAAAATTAAGAACTAATTTTTATTATGCACAAATAGTAAGTTTTGATTCAATTAGAGTTGGTGTGACATTTATACGATTCGTGACATGATTTTATAGTGATTCAATTCACCAAAGTTTGCAGCGCTAATAGGGATTTGGCCACAAATAGGTTTATCTCTAACACAATTCCGTGTCTCTGACTAGCCTCCAATCGGATTACCGAGCTCGAGTGACATATCCACCTATTTCTTGATTGCTATATAAGTAGCTGTTGACATCTAAAAATATTGACATAATATTAATAAAGGAATTTATTTTGTTTATTTTCAGGAACTACAAGTAAAACTGGAGTGACTGGTCGGTACAAGCTCCAAATTTTATGTCTAAATATATATATTCTTTAAATGATCACAGTGACCACGTCCGCTTTCGAATCTGGTCGAAACGTTAATCGATTCATCGATTTATAAAATAACCTATTACTTGATACGATAATTCACGTTTCTACGTATATATATTATATTTCGTAGAAGGTGAAAGTTTAAAGTTTTAAGCCGACCAATCATGACGTTTTCACCGACTAGGTGAGTCGGTGAACTCTGAACTCGATTGCTACATACTACAGGGCTCGACGAAAAAAATACTACTTAATAAAGTTCTAGTTCGAATAAAAGTATGCTGTCCGCTTCGGTTGTTTCGAAGAGTTTAAAGAAAAAATAGTCATGCTTTTGTGGTATGCCATTTTGACCAATATACGAGTAATCTATACACATTGACAGATTACTGATAATGTGTATGCACGTACACTTACATTACAATATGCCTTAATATGTATATGAGTAATGTTCAAGGATAGTACCTGTGTAACGAACCAGTTTATAAAATGTCATTCTAGTAAAACTAAGATTAATAGTATTCAAAAGTGACTTTCGGAAACCCGGGATACAACGTCTTTGTATCTCATATAATATCGTAGATAATTAATTTGTACATAATATATTGTATGTAAATAATGCAATCAGTGCACGTATGTATAGCATCAGGGGCAGGTCGTGTTCAAGCGATCGCTAACTCGCTCTATTGGAAGTGGTAGGTACGTAAGGAGGTCAGTGGCAAGTGGGTCAGGGCGGATGCACCACCGCGGGCACCCTCGGCTATCTCCGACAGCGCTCGGCAGCACTCGGCCGCGCAAGCGCGCAGCCCCCATCGATCGCCGCCCACGCGGCGCAGCACCGCTCAAGTGCTCCGCGAGTCGCGACGCGAGTCCCGGGCTTGGCCCCTCGACGATGGCGGCGTGAACGCGCGCCGCCCGCGGCCTCCGGCGGACATGCCGCGATGGCCAGAGAGGTAACCGTGACGCGACCGGCGCCCGACCGCCGCCTCCGCCCTCTTATGTAACCGGGGACCGCTGACACGCCCGCAGACATGGTTACTATCACCTCAGGCCTCCCCGCGCTTCTCCAGTGAATGATAACGCATAGTCGCATCGTGCCACGCTTAGCACCTCGGCTCCTGCTCATCTCGACTCGGGCGCTTGTAGTCACTACTTATATAGGAATGTCTCTAGAAGACATAGTAAAATTCCTCGTCCCAGTGCATTGCAGTGGTATCTAGTGGTGAAGACTGTGTGTTATGTTTAGTTATGTACCCGTGGTGGGGATCTGCCCATGTCTCACACGGCGGTATGTAGGCGTGCAGAAGTGCCGCAGCCGGCGTCCCCCTCGCGCTCGTGCCGTCGTCCGTGCGTCCGTTTCGCTCGCTCTGATGTAAACGGCTGCACATGCAAGCTGTGTCTGTGCTAATACATGGTGTCTAAATGAGCATTCATCTAATTGGATACTACACGAGACCGATATGAAATTGTCTATATAATCTGTCATCTAATTATATATGTATTTTATAGACTAAATATAATCTACTCATCACTCAAGTGAACATGGTAGACTGATCCAATTATAGAACTATGGCACCCATAGTAATTTTGCCTAAAAACACTTGAATAGACGTTGGGCACATGCGTAGCGCTCCTGTAGCAGTTCGCCCGTAGGCCGCTATCGTAGCATTGCGTAGACGTAGTGTAGTACAGTAAAGTTACATAGTGGAATGAGTATACATTTAAATACAACGATTTACACATTGTTTTAATAATAATTTAATTATTGAAGTTACATTGCATGCAAATGCATGATTAAGAATGAAATTTTACGTAATATTCATACAACTATATTTGAACGATATACCACATGGCTGATATTTTTTAACACATTGCACATTACATAGTTTCATTTAACACGTCGTCTTAAGCAATGCAAGTAAAGAAATCTAGTGACAGATATGTATTTGGACTTTCAGTGGTAGAAATTTCACGTTCTAATACTAAAAAGAATATTTTATTGAACCACGTTCATCTTAGGTACATTATAAACCCAATTGTCACCTATTTGCATCAATATGGTCCAATTGATCTGTATTACGTAAATCTGTACCCACATATGAAAAAGAGACTTTCCCGTCACAAGCCGTAAAAATCATTCTGGTTGAAGAATGCCAAAGTTAAACGTTATTGGTTTCAATTTCATTTTCATTTTTCAGTTTAGTAAGGTTATCTTAATAAAGAGAATTTTCCCCTATTTTCAAGACAAACAAGACACATAAACACACTACATAAATCAAACTAAACAACACATGAATTATATATATAAAATTATGTAATTATGTATTAACAGACTTTTCATACAACATTCTTATAATTTGTTTTTCCTGGATTTTTCATTTTACAGTTCTTATTTTTTCGTCACCTTACATAAAATAACCAGAGTACCAACGTAATAATAATTCTGGGTATCCCCTACAAGGGCGGCAACCTGCTTGTACGGCAGGTGGTGTGACTTGTATGGCGGGTGGCGGTAGTCAGCACCATCGGTCGAACCAGCTGCTCCCCTGTAACATAAAAATGAAATATTTTGAAGTTCTGCCTTAGTAGCATATTAAACCATTATCTTTTAATTACTTATTTAATATTAATATTTAACATTTTAAAATTTAATATTTCGGACATTTGACACACGTCATCTAGTTTCAAACTAAACAGAGCTTATGCTATGATAACTAGACTGACTGATAGAATACTTATACACTCTTTTTTTTGTAAATACATACATATTACACATAGAAAACACCCAAACTTCGAAACAAATATTTGCAGACCATACAAACATTTGATCCGACCAGGGAATCGTACCCAAGACCTCAACTGTAACAGTCTCATTCACTGCCCTTGCCCCACCGAGGCAGTTTTTACATGAATATATACTCGTACGTACACTCCTGGTTACTATCACATTTCTTCAGCAATTTACATTGAAGTTAAAGTAACTTTGATTATAACTCGTTTTAAATAAATAACCAATCGTCAGATGTTAGAATATACCGCGAGACGAAATATCTCTGGATCTGTACAAAATATCGTAAAAAGTATTTCGATCACCTTCTGAAGACTAATATTTTGCCGTAATCTTACCGTAGCTGCAAAGTTGCGCCAAATCCCTTCATGTTATACTCAATTGAGATTGAACATTTGTTGGGTAGATGTCAGATATTATTTATTATCTTCCAGAAAAAGCCATCTACCAGAGGGTGTTGGAAGGAGAAAACTGATCTCCTCCAATCCAAAATTCACTCTTGCTAACAACTTTAAACGAAATCCTAGTTCTGTAAGTAACAGAACACCCCTATAGTGTCCACTGTATCATCCTGAAAACTATGCAATGGTATTTTGATTATATCATGATTTTTGGCTGATAACATGTATGTTGTCAACACTACAGTTAGCACAGTGGAGCTTTGGCAACACTATAACGATGCTTGATAACTTTTGTGCTATTTTAACAACATAATTGGTCAACAATAATCGGTACTCCTGATTGTTATCGATCCATATTTCAGCAGATACGGGCCGCCTCGGCCAGAGTGAAAGCACAGACTTATATAAAACCAATTAGGAAGTATTTTCGTTGCTTTTGAAGAGATTTCATTTCGATCAACGGAGATCCAAACACATTTGTGTCTTGGGTGTACAATCATAAGATCCGTCTGCTAATGCCAGTGCCGTAAAAAGAAATACTTTTTTTCTGACCATCTTTGACAACCCCACTCATTAATAATATTTTTTGGAAAAATAACTTCTACATTAGGAATACATCCTGTGTAACAGGAGACTACCAATATGGATGAAACAGATATAAAGAACAACCAGATTCAGGACAACAATTGGTAGATCATAGTGTTGTCCCATGTGAGATTTGGATCCAAAATCACTACCACAAACGTGCAGTATTTTATGAATGTTATTATCTAGTTGCCCGAGTTGCCTACTCAGATATATACTCGTAATATACATTCTCGAATACTTAAGAACGTAATAAATTATTTGCAGTATTTCAACCAACCGGGTGTTTGAAAGAGAAAACTATGAGGGGAAAAATAATATTGCTTCTGTCCAGATAGCTTAGGGTACTGTAACCAATAACTCGAGAAGGTTAATATCGCTTACCTGTTCCTCCAACCCGTTATTATTAAGAAATTTATACCCTTTACATTACGAAAATACAATCAAACAAACCAGGAAATTATATTAAATGCATAAGATTACATACTGCTTTCCCAAACAATTTCCTGCAGTTTCGTTTTCATTTTGACCCCGTTTTGTTACTGCCTAGAATAGAACTTCTTGGCTCTCTCTCTAGAACTCTACATCTAAAGCATTGTGGGTTATAGGTTTTATCAACGATCAACTAGACTTATCTGAAGCTATGCATTAATTTTCATTTTATATAAATTGAGAGCCTGCTAAAGTGACGCTACTCTGCCCGATGGAAAGCATCAATAGAATCTGAGAGTTGTAGTTACTATACTCATTGCAAATACAGACAATGCAGTATGGTGACCCTGACTGTAGCGGCCTAGTGAGATGCTTTTTCACGCCCTGCTTGGGGACGTAAAAGGCATGACGGTCGTTGTGGCAGTATAAGGCTCACACAGTTACCACCATAACTCACGCCAGCATCGATAGGCCTCCGGTCTCGCACTCACCATCGAAACACAACATGACGGATGCTAGCGCTTTAGGTTGGTCTTCTGAGGGAGGGTAATACTGCCGTGGTCGAGCCGGCCCGTTCGTGCTGAAATCAGTGTGGCTCTACTACCTAATTTAGAATACTCTAAAGACTACAGAGACTTTAAGGTAGTACTTTTAAATACCAAGGATTTCGTCTTAAAATGTTTTTAACCTCGTGTTTTTGCTTTTTTTAACTAGGTAAACCTCCGACTTCAAGTTAGGTAATCTTGTCTGTCAGATAGACCAATAGGACCTAAGGTTTATGTTAAAAAGTCCATATACTTATAGCATGTTCGAGTTCATTGGGCGTATAGGGTTCCCATCAAGAACTAAGGGCCCCAAGTCAATGTTACCTGCAAGTGGTGCACCTGCAGATCGACGGACGACACAATTTACACATCACTTATTACGTGGAACCTAACCACTGGCGAAAAGTGGACGTTTAATATGCCTCTGCCTACCTCTCTGTCAGAGTTTATTGTTATTACTAATTGTTTGGAGCAATTCCATTGTACGATACAAGAAAAGTTGTCACTCGTTCGTCGTCACTAGGTTATGTTGAAGTAAATTTTTTGTACATGTACTGCTGGGACGCCAGCAGTAAAGGAGGACAGAAAAGCTAGAAAGAATAGAAAGAGGTCTAAAGGAGTTCGTATTGGATCAAATAGTCAAATAACATTACTAATGTTTCAATTATTTTTTCTTTTAACATTTTCTAAATTGTTTGCTACTTTTTCATTTAACCGTGGATTACCCATAATCGTTCGCAGCCTTCTTTTACACAGCTGGAGTCTCCTTTTACTTTTTAAAAGATTGTCAGCCCTAGTTCAGTCTTCGATTAATTTCTGTCATTTAAGTTTTAAAATCCGTCCCTGTTCGATAAGATCTCGCTGAACCAGCGGCGGGAAACTCATTTATGACTTTTAATCCTCTTTAATACGAAGGCTTGACCGGTCTCTGTCGTAAAGTTTTTTTATTAAAAACATATTTCAATTCTACTTCGAACGTACCATAAAAATTTCTGTAGTTTTTTATGGATCATCGTCATTCTATCTCTTAGATGGTAAAGACAAAAGTATATTACATAAATTAAACCTATGCCGTTATATTCTAAATTTGTTTTGCGGGGTTGATGGCATGTAGGCCATAATAGTTTAATTGTTATGATCGTCTAAGTCAAGATCAATACTTAGGCAAAATTACTTTACCTCTCAAATTGACTGACCATTTGTTCTGCGTGATTTGTCACCACTAATTCTTACAAATTAAAAAGCGGGTTTATATTTTACACTTTGATATTTTTAACTTCTCAAAAAGTCATTTTAAGTACATGAACGTACCTTGGTACGTAAACGGACAAAAGTTAGATTGCATACAGAAAAAAGTACTACACACATTTATAATCGATACCCTCTTATGGCTTCTAGCGTAAACTAATATCTGGTAGTTTTGCTGACGACTTCAAGTATTTATCATCCATTTTTTTTTGTTCTATCACTTTATACTTCTTGAGATCAGTATATCAACGGTGGGCAACCGCCGGCCCGCGATATGATTTGATGCGGCTCGCCGAGACATTCACGGAATCAAGTGAGCGAGCCAAGCCGTGCTATCTATCACAAAAAACTATGAACACAACAACACTACTTTAAAATGTACCTACTACTTTTAAACGCGGCCCGCGAACGTATTTGCACACTAAAGTTTGGCCCGTTGCCCATACCTAATGTATATGAATTTTCGATATATTTATTTTAGAATATAGTCCAGTGATAACTTACACACCCACTTATAATAACAGTTTGTAGATTATAAAAGCCATCAGTAATATTTTCTATAATTACAAATACAGCAAATTGCTACGAAGCGATCATTTCCCGAGATCTCACCGTTCATCGCGTTCGATAATAGAAGCCCTTGATTGATGACTATCATATCGAGGGCTTTTGGAGATTTATCCGTGAGACTTGAGATATGCTAGACGCTTATGAATTGTCGAACAATCTTTATGAGAAACTAGCGATTATTTTTATTCTATATTATTTATTTTAGTTATTTATTTATCTGACGGCTCTGTAGGTCTAGTGGTCAGTGATCCTGACTGCTAAGCCAGTGGTTGTAGGTTCACATCTCACCCATAAAAAATCTTTGTGTGATGAACACGACCATTTATTGTATGTCCGGGTGTAATTTATCTATAATAAATATGTATTTCGCAATATATGAGTTTACTTATAGGTAATCTGATTACCATAGTACAAACTTTGCCTAGTTTAGGATCAGGCGGCTACGTGTGAGATGTGTGAAGATATTAGTGTCATTATAATTTAAGTAAACCTAGAGTTTTTTTACAAGTAATTACACTTACGTACAGTCTCTTACACACACTTAGGTGTATTTGTGTGCAGAGTAAAATGTAGTGTAATAATGTTTCTAAATAAATACTTTATAGAATTCAAAACCAGTAACTTAAATTTGACCGATAGTTATAGATGTCATAACGTTTAAATAAAATAAACCAAAAGCTCAAGGTTTATGTATTCATAAGGACAGGTTGAAAATTACTGACAGCATGTGAGATCGAGTAATTGGTAAACACTAGGTAGTAGAGCCACGATGATTTCAGCATGAGCGGGCCGGCTCGACCGGGGCAGTACTACTCTCCCACTGAAGACCAACCTAAAACACCAGCATCCGTGTTGTCGTGTTTCGTTGGTGAGTGTGAGACCGGATGCAGAGGTGACAGTTTTCGTGGCTACTGTGTAAGCCTTACACTGTCATGATGACTGTCATGCCTTTTACGTCCCCAAGCGGGATGTGAAAAAGCATCTCACTAGGCCGCCACAGTGAGGGTCACCATACTGCATTGTCTGTATTTGCAATGAGTATAGTAACCACAACTCTCAGATTCTATTCATGCTTCCCATCAGGCAGAGTAGAGTCACTTTGGTAGACTTTTAATATAGCAAAAAAAATGAAAAATTGACCTCATGAAATGTTAAATACTGTCTATTGATTGTTATATTTTAAACATTAGAAGCAGCATAGCTAATCATCATATGACTATAATGAATGAATCTATGTACACATAATTCAAAGTGATCCGCACGTTAACAAGCCCAACCGTAACCCAAGAATTTACGCAAAAATTATAAAGCAGTAGGGTTTTTCCGTTAGGTTGAACGTGCAAATTGCTGAAATTACTGGTTCGAATGTAAAAATCCTTATAGTATTCGATAACCCATTTATTGACGAAGGCTATAACTATGTTACTGGAAATTGCTGGCTTCAACACATGGTTTCAACAAGATGGAGTCACTTGTCACGCACCGAATGAGTCCCTGCCAGTGGTCCAAGGCATGTTTCCGTAAAAGCCGATTTTCAGACGAGGTGATATTCCATGCCCAGCTAAAATTCCAGATCTATCCTCGGCAGACTTCTTTTTGTGGGATTATTTGAAGAATCGTGTCTACGTCTTTAAACCACATACACTACATCAACTAAAAGAAAAAATCAGCGAAGAGATGTCGACAATCTCTTTGCTGACGAGTATTCGAAAATTTCAGTGCTCGCTTAGAGGAGTGCAAACTTCAAAACGGTGGTCATTTAGAGAATGTAATTTTTAAAAAATAAATTTCAACTAATTAGCTTTCCTGTAAATAAACAACTTTTATAATATATCAAATAATTTTTTAAACGATTTTTTCAAATGTTAACTAAATCGCGGCCCATGTTATATTATAAAATGGAACAGAACTATTTTGTACTCCCATTTCAGAGGCACTTACATACATTTGTTTAGAAAAATAGTTTTCGTTCGGTAAGCGCCATGAGACCTCCTTGGTCTAGGTTTGCCAAACCAGTTGTTTAAGTGAACTTTTGTTTATCTGTGATAGAAGAACTTTGTTTGTAATTATCAACTTAATGCTCATACAAATAAACAGAGACCGGAGGTCCATTGATGCAGGGGTGATAGTTGTCGTAGTAAGTGTGTGCAATACAATGCTACGATGACTGTCATGCGTTTTACGTCCCCAAGTGAGGCGTAAAAAAGTATCTTAATAGGCCACCATAGTGTGGGTCACCATACCACATTGTCAGAATTCGCAATGAGTGTGGTGACTACAACTTTTGGATTCTATTCATGCTTTCCATCAGGTAGAGTAGAGTCGCTTTGGTAGGCTTTCAAATAAAGAAAAAATAGAATATCACGTAATAATTGACACTTCTTATTTTCTGTTGGAAATTAATATCTGTAATCTATATATTGTTACATACATATATTGTTACATATGACTGCCTCGATGGCGTAGCGGTAGCGAATGGGACTGCTGTGCTTGAGGTCTCGGGTTCGATTCCCGGGTCGGACCAAATGTTTGTATGATCTGTAAGTATTTGTTTCGGAGTTGGGGTGTTTTCTATATATAATATGTATGTATTTATAAAAAAAAAGTATATAAATATTCTATCAGTCAGTCTAGTTATCATAGTACAAACTGCTTAGTTTGAAACTAGATGGCGTTGTGTGTTAAATGTCCGAAATATTTATTTATTTATTTATAATTCACTTTTAAATAAACTACCCAAATTGTAACATAAGTAACCATTTAGTTTTTATACTTAAACATGCAGAACCACGATCAATTATGCTTTTATTCAGTAACTAAAGTAAATATAACAATAAATAGTAAATATAACAATATTTCATCTCATCTTTATTGTACTGAAAGCCTTATTAAACCAAAGTGCGTCACATAATCAACTAACAAAAAAATAAACACAAATTCTCATGTCATGTCATGGAAAAAAACTGAACAATAACAATTGGTCGAACACGATCAACATTTGTGTACAAGAAATATTCCACAGTAATTTGATACGACAAATGTTTCCACAGAAATACCATAATTTATATATTATCTTTCTAACATTACAGATACTATAAGTAACGGTAGGCAGTTACTTTTAAAACTTTAGAATTCCTCTGCGTCTGTATAAACATGTCAAAGTTACATGTTACTATCACAGGTAATGTAGTAGAAGGCACATATATAACCTTATTGAAATAATTGAGGAAAGCTCAAACCTGTGTACATAGACAATTTAAAAAAAAACAAGTATTTATATTCCTAAAAACTTTGCTTACAATATGTTTATCCCAAAAACATGTGATATTTAATTCCTAATATTTTCTCTTCCCTAAGTTTCTCACAGTAAATGTATCCAATACAACCACGATGAACCCATTACTGTCTTAGCTAGCAACAATAAAGCACACCAAACACTCAAAGCTCAATATGTTTGTATAACGCTAACAAACTTATTACGTAAGAGATGATAATATTCAAATCTTAGCGACAGAGCCGTCTCAGAAATCCTCGGAAATATCGATTCCCACGCGAAGGCACTCAACAAAGATCCTTTTAATTCCTTCGTTTAAGCATTAATCTTTTCATAAATACCCTCATAAAGTCTCCCTCCCCGGGGATTTTTGAGGAGGCCAGGGTCCAAAGGGAACCTTGTTTTAAATTAAAGTGATGGCAAATCGATGGTTATAATCAGTTTTATGTCGGCGATAGATATCCTCGTTATTAAATGGAAGTTTTGAAAGTATTTTCATTTGGGTGCCAAACGGTTTATTCGAGTTGTCTATAGAACATACCTATACTTCAAGACTGTATTTTTACATCATAGAAGAAGCTTCTGGGAGTAGATTATTGCGATTGTTTCGATTTGAACACCTACATAAGTATAATAGTACCTACATAAGTTAATTTGTTTACCAACATTCTCATTAGTTTCAAGGAAACTCACAAACTCAAACATAGAAGAGGAATTTCTTCTTTATTAAATGATATCACACACACTTGTACTTAAACGTCTCTGAAAACATCCAATAAACAGAGTTCTTGTAAAAATAAAGTAGTCATACCTCTCGCGTTCTCACCTCCGCTTCATTTGCCACGTTTACATCCCTTAGGGGGCCTTTTAGGGGTGAAAGTCATAAACTGCTGCAGGTCATGTCACCCCCCACTCGTACTAATTTGTCTAATTACAGAGATATTAATGTTAATGTACTATGAGGAGTATTTCTGAGTCTTAAAACATTTATTTATTAAGAATTCTATAATAAGGAAAAATAACATATCAATTGATTGAACTGTTCACTGTTTTATCAAGCATCTAGTGATAATAAAATCCAACTGTTAAGACATAAGCCGAGGGTTTTATAATATGTTTGTAATTAGATGGTAATGAGAGACGTATGAAGCTTATTATTACAATTGAAACACTCCTAGTTTTCTCATATATTTATAAACAAATAAATATATCATAGTTTTTATTTAAATTTGGATCAGCTAATAGAAAACATATAAATTTACATAGTTACACACTTTCCGGTTTAGTTTAAAACTAGATGGTGTTGTGTATTAAATTTCCAAAAATGCCACGTCTGTGCATGTCAGTTATCTCATGCCTTTCCAAAAGTCCATTGAAATTAGCGCGGCGGTTTAGCCATAAAAGTGTAACAGATAGAGTAATATCGCATCAATACTAATATCTTAAAGCCTCCACCCCCGCACCGCGCTTCCTCATAGTACGTAAAGTCGGTAGCGTTCTATGATAATCACTTATTTCGAACTTTTACCACCATTTACTTAGTAAATTTTAGGATTTGCCTCAAAGATGCGGTAAATGTTGAAATAAACATGTCACAAGACTACTGTTTTTCAATCATGTAGGTTAGATTAGAACGGTGACAATAAGCGGGCGAAGGCAAGCGAGCGAAGCGAGCGTGCAGTAGCAGCGGTCGCCGAGTGCCAAGTCCACTCTGTTGTTGTTGAATTTCTTGGATTAGATCAGTTGGAGTGGATTGTTCTAGTCCTAAAACAAATAGTCACCAACCGCGACTGGTTCGGCTTTAACGGTCACTGTAGACCAGGTATCATAGAATGATTCAGACTCTTACCAATAAGCCTTGATAAATCTAGGGTTTACCGGAAAATATTAGGGTTTATCTTACATCGGGCTTTTACAGTAACATAATCATTACATTGATTGAAATGATATAAAGACTACATTTTATCTAGGAAATACTTGATGTACAAGATTATTCCACTCATTTTCATCCCCAAGGGGCAACAAAGGTGAATCGCAAACTCAAATTATATCGGTTATAATTTTTTAATCCCACTTACACAATAGAAGTGAAGTTTACTATATACTTCTCTTATATATATTTCTACATACATATTATAGATGAATTATATCCAAACACAGAATAAATGATCGTATTCATAGCTCAATATTTGCCTTCATTGAGAATTGAACCCTCGATCTCTGATTTAGTAGATTGGATCTGTAACAACTACTAGCCCAGTTCATTTATTCTGTCTATGTATAACTTACTGTACGTCTCTAGTAATAGTTATATATTTATGTTTCAAATACAAGTATTTTAACAGTGTAATAACAACTCTATATTTATCCAAGGTGGCGATCTGGTGGCTTTACTTATAATACGATCAAAGTCACAATCAGTTTCGAATAAGAAGCACTTCCCAAAAAGTGATTTTAGTAGAACAAAAAATTATTCACCTCCTTCCCGCTGTTTATAGGCACGCCTATGTAAATAAGATATTTGTATACGAAATTCTTAACAATATTCGCTGCTAGAAGGTAATATCTAAATTGTTTCAAATATCACAAGCATTCCAACGCCTACACCTCTCAAATAAAATACCATGTAATCCGTAGGTAGCTTACTCTATACACCCACAATATACGTTAAGTTCGGTTCACTTAATGTTGTGATAATTCAACATAGTGTTGCTAAGCCATAAATGTTAATTTATTTGATGCCTACACGGATAAAGGTCAATTGGTAGATATTAAAATTATAACAAAAATATTAAACAGAACTATGGTTTAGCATAAACTAGAGTCACACTTTGAAATAAGTATGGCAACACTGTCAAATGTCAGTTTTAAAACGGTTTAAATTAACGTTTTTTTGCTCTAATATATTTACTATTTTAAATCCAAAAAAAATCACACTTTAATGATGTACTCCTAGTCGATTTAGGCTACGGTAGCCAATCATAACTTAGACTATTTAACTAGGCAGGAAATATTATCTGTGTACAAGTCTTTGCACAAGCATAGTTGCATTCTTTATTCGCTCACTCTCACAATCCTATTGAACGGCTATCTGATACGACTAGGGAAAGATCAAGTGCAGGACAGGCTTTACATAGTCTCTGATTCACGGGGGCTACTATAATGTAGAATACTAAAAAATAAGCAAATATCGGTCTAAATATGAGCTTTTCATCCCAATTGAAATGTTAGCAGTGTCTCTAATCACAGGATAAATTTAGAATAAATCGGTTTTACAAGCAACTAATATCTCAATCCGGTTTCCTTCCCAAAATTTGTAGCATTTCTTTATTTTAATACTCCCCAATCCCTTATCAACAACAACACCGACTTGTTAAAAAAAAATATGTTTCGACTTCACATCACGGCTTCCAATCGTCTACAATTACTCGTATTCAATCCTCTTTGTGTCTGGTCTTCGTGTTTTTTCAGCAGAACAGTTTTACTATTTAACGTCCAAGATGGTCCACATCATCTCTACTCTCTATAGTTACAATACAGAATGTCCACAAAAAGGTGTAGTCATATTTTAAAGATAGGAAAAAATATTTACAAAATGTAAAAATTAACACATTACATATTTTTTTTTGATTCAAAATCACGTAAGCAAGTCATTTATCAGTGTGGTGACGATTCAAATTTACTTGTACACAAATAATTGTTGGAATGTACCAATAGTCGAACTTATTGTTATAATAACCAGCTGATTTCAATCTAAACACATTTTAAGATTTAATAACACTTAAATTTCAGATAACATCAAAACAAAATTAAAAGTATGTAAGTTAATATCACTTTAAAAAAAATTTTCTTGGTGAAATCGCTGGTTATTAAGTCTCCACAAAAACACTAACATTTAAATCCAGATTAATTTAAGACGAAACTGAAAAGTACCGAAAAAAATCTCTATTATAAGCATTCTGACTTTTATCCATACACACT
Organism: Hypercompe scribonia; assembly: GCA_949316085.1. Taxonomy (NCBI): domain Eukaryota; kingdom Metazoa; phylum Arthropoda; class Insecta; order Lepidoptera; family Erebidae; genus Hypercompe; species Hypercompe scribonia. The sequence goes on along the minus strand of OX438972.1, from coordinate 1,592,415 downwards.
GGTATACCCTAAGAATTACTTGTAAAAAAAGCAACGTGTAGCAATATACTTGATTTTTACAATAAGATACACATATCTACAAAATTGTAATCAATTAATAAATATGGAAAAATGATATCGATATCTATTAAGAATTAGATATTGTAGTAATCGAGTTCTTTAAACCCCTCCCATTCTTCAATCTGTCAGAACTGCCAAATGGTGCATCTTAAATTAGATGGACTATAAAGTCTCATTTATATTCTTGAAGCGATAAGTTAGAACACGATTGACTAATGTACACTTAAGTTTATTTTGCATCTTCAAGAACTCTATGTCACTCTCTGGCACTAATTTTTCAACGAATTTATTTTGTATGGTAGAAAGTTTACGCTTATGCCAATATTTCTAATGTTCTCTTTCTTTTTTTTTCATGTCTATACCTCTATGCAACTTCTATCACCTCCTTAATAAACCAAAAAGTTTGAACAGATAAATGCTTTTACTCAACATAATGGAATGGCTAAATAGATTCAGATGAACTATTTTGAATCTGAAATAGCATGTATACTAACATATGTACATACACATACACCTATTTTAAGACATAGATATATTAGTAATATTGAGTTTATTTATCAGCTGTCCGATTGACATAGCAACCTCCTTGCTAAGGAGAGGCCTGTGTCCACTAGCGGACTGTAAAAGGCTGTTGGTGATGTTGATGATCAGCCTAGTCCAGAATTAGACAGCTGTGTATGAAATATGTCAAATTGTGATTATGACTTATTAATATTGTTATTATATTTAATTATCTTATTAAAACAAAACATGGCTAATATACTTTGTCTTAACGATCACGCCCACGCGGCTTTAGCAAAGGTCAGATGATAATTAGCTCGCAAAAGGAGAATTATGAACAGAAAGATTAGTATCTGGTGGTAGTTGGAAGAAATAAAGAACAAGAGAACAATAGGTAAACTATGTCTGACAGATACACTTCACCCGTTAACGATTTAGAATCATTATTTAAACTTTAGGAAGTTATTTCACTGTACATCAAAACTGTTAGTCACTTTGACTAATTAATTGTCAGCGTTAAACAAGACAAGAAAAGAACACGAAAATCAAACTATCTCAATTTAATTTTAATACTTGTGCCATCTAGAAAAACATTCATTAGGAACTTAATTAAATCTATCAAATACGTAGCTCCTCGGATTTCGTAGCAGTTTTTTAGATGCGTAGAAATTATACTCTCGACCTATCTTAACAGCAAGGGTTTAGTAATCCTTACGTAATATAAACGGAAGTATTGTTGAGAGACTGCAGTTGTTCGGGCTTATCTTTTTTTTTTTTTTTTTAATCTTTATTGTTTACATAAATAATGTAGAGGCTTTTAATCAAACATGATTATGCCAGCCTCAGGGCTTATCTTGAGAACCATTAAATGAAGTCAAATATGGTTTCTAAGTTCTGAGCTGCATTTATAAAGAAAAGATGCTCTAAAATAAAGTTATAAATATAGTCATGAGAGTAAGGTTCGGTTTTTTTTAGTCTAATTCTTCGACACAAACTTCTGTAACATAATTGCACTTACGGGTGTAACTGGACTACACCACGTAGACGTCATATACTCGTAATAATAATATTTCATCTATTTCAAGTAGTGCCTGCTATACACGGTACAGTTTAGCAATAAAAATAATGATAGATATTATCTGACATTCAATTCGACATCGTCCACTGATTTACCAATACACCCAACTCATATTCGAGCACTGATTTCCGAACTAGATTGGGTCTTAAAAAGGTTATCACGTCGGACTTTACCAAAAGTGCATCGTCGGCATCAGTAATTTCAAGATCTTACGGCATCAAGAGATTACAGGCTCGCGCTGCAGTGCGGGGCCCGGGAGATGCGAGGGGGCCGTGGGCCGGGGGCCGGGGGCGGAGCCGCGCGACCCGGTCACGACTCGCGCCCAGTGCGGCCGCGGCGCTCCGCCGGCGCGCACCGCGCCGCCCGCCACCCTCCTATATTCAATATAACCTCTATTTGCACCGTGCGATATCTTCTACAATACTTACCAGTGGTTACATAAAACATATAATATTTTATTTTTAATATTCATATTTCTTGTGCTGTGAGACGCGTGTGTTTAGTCACAATTTGAGAAATAATTTTTTATCTTTTACGGGTTGTGTGTGAGTGACAAGAAAAATGATAGTCGAAGTACAGGAGGTATGTTCTGTTCGCATTTACTGAAGCTATCGGCGGAAATCTTATATCGCGTCGCGTAAATTAGAGATGATATCGGGCCGCACCGTCTACTTCTACAACTCGTAATGGATTTTTTATGTCCCGAAATATTATTATGTCGATAGGACGTTGCACCGGACGCAGCGGTCGTTTCGAACGATCGCCAATTTATCACCAGCCACATTTTGATAATAGGAGACTCTTTTGAATAATGAAATTTATTTGGATATGAAAGTGCCTTCAGAGCATTAGGAGTTAATATGAGTCAGATAGTTGAAATGAAAGTTTTTATTACCTAGTTAAGAAGTCTCAGTCTAGATTAAAGATCGTGCAGGGCGGCGATGTCAGTGGGTCAACGCACAGTGCGTACAGGGTTGTGCGGGGCGCGGGGCGTGTCAGCGTGCGGTACATAGGGAGCTGCGGGGATAACGCGGGGTAGTGGGAGGTGCGGTGGAGGTCGCGCGGGCGTTGCACCGCTGCAGCCAGTGCAGGCTCTACGGATGGCCGCTACGCACTATGAAAGCGTAGACGTGCTACACCGTAGACCCTGATGGGCGTAGCATTCTGATTTGAACTTTATAATTTTTACGAAATGCTTAATTTTTACTCAGTAGATGACATGGTGTTTATATTGCGCCAAAGTTTTCACATTATGGAATATTAAATCAAACAGGCAATACGATTTAAAGTTCAAAATATTAAATTAGCATTTTATGGTATGTAAAATAATATAGACATAAAATTTTAATTAAAACAGAGTTAAATGTGCATTTAATTAATAAATAAGTAACTGTACAGTTCTACATGCAACCCTGTCGAATTTTGTGGAACTGTATACTGTCGAGTTGTACATCATACTGACGTATATAAACCTTTCATTTCAGGAGGTTAGAGGAAAGAGGCCTTTCAAGATATGGGACAGTTCTCGAAACGTGAGAAAAGGTTTGGTGGTCACTAGTTTCGAGGAGCTTATACATAGAGGTGAGTACACATTTAAATACTGTAACATATTTACGTATTTTTACACTGGTTCTGAACAGATTTCCATTAGAGTTCTTTAAGTTGATCTTTATTATAAGTACTGAACATACCTTTTACATTTTTAAACGAAGGCTGTGTTTTTTTGTGCTAGAAGTATTTATTTTGGGTCTACAAATATTACTTCTAGGCGAACTAGTGAACGAGTGTTAGAATCATCTTCTCATAATCCTTTGGTATCTACAACACATGTAACTATCACCTTTAAAGTAGTACGTCTCGTTTTGAAAAGATTGCCAAAAGAAGTTTATTAAAGCCTCCTTAGTTGCAGGTGTTACATGAGTGGCGGTAGTTACTTATCATCAGATATGTACTTTTTCCGCTCTTTTGTCTCTTATGCTGTACAAAAAGTGATTTGGTTAAACCATTTGAGTGCGCTTATAACATGTGCATACATTACTCAACTATAGTACTAAAAAAATTAAGCCTGGGAATCATTCTTTATCTATGTATCTGTGTTTATAGTTGTAAGTTTGGAAGGTCACAACGAGAAAGAAGTCGTTTTTGTCAAACTTTAGATAAATATGATAAGGTGTACTACAAGGAAGCATACTTGGTCCGTTGCTATGGCTAGTTTATATTAATAATATTACTAAAAACTCAATAGAGATACAGAGTTAACTTGCTTAATAGCAAAAAATTAATTTCGTCACTGTGATTCAGATGAAAAAAATATTATTAAACTTATACACATACTTATAGCATATGAATACAAATAGAGATATTAAAAAAAATGTTTTATTACTATGTATAGATAAAAACTTAAGTGGATTGGACTCATATTCAAGTATTGTAAAATAACACCACCACCTTGCATACATGTAAGTAGTTTCATGAAAAATTATCCACGCCTTGCCAATTACTGTTTTTCTCAGTTACATAGCAAGTAAGTAGTAGGCCTAGACAGATGGCAGAATTTGCCGAAATATACCAAATTGTAGAAGAAAGATAACAGAGTCACATTCAGTAGACATTGCTTTACAGAGGCTTGTAATCTCTTATTCTACGAATAGGTGGTAGTCCTTTATAATTTCCAAAAGCATGATCAAAAACAGGAAAGCATGATGTCTTACAAGTCTGAGATGGAGCAGAGGGTACTGACAGTAATCCTCTATCACGTTTGATCTTAATTTAATTTACATACTTTTCTTGATCAACGCCCTTCAGGTATCCCATGGAATAAGGTCGAACTCTGTGACACTGTTCTGGAGGTATCCGATACTAATTTTATGTACATTACTCATTATTATTATTAAAATAATATATTTCTCTTCATACTTTACATCTGAAATTGTATCAGAATTGAACTTAATGCCGATGCATTAGATCTGAGTCTGAGATATAGAATTCATAATCTAGGAGGGTAGATATAATAACAGGTGGTAATGTAGTGTATATTTAACACTCTTTGCGAATTGAACTTTTTAGTTTTAAGCTATTTCTTAACTATAATAACAAGAAATAAAAATTTACATGCAGAATAAAAATCCAATGTAACCGACATAGTCAAGTCTTGGTTACATGTTGTGTATGGCTTACACCTTAATATATAAGGATACTAAGACTATATGAACTTCATCATCATCATCATCAACAGTCTTTTACAGTCCACTACTGGACATAGGCCTCTCCTTAGCAAGGAGGTTTTGGCTGCTATATCACGCTGCCCAGACGGGTTGGAATAGGGTTTGTTTCAAGTTTTCCTTCTCTTTGTAATGATGTTGTCTTGCATACTTCGTTCCCTTAGTCACCTTTTACGACACCCACGGAATGAACAGGGGTGGTAACACAATGTATAGTTAATCTGTCACCACACGGACTACTATATGACTAATCTGAAATCTGCCAAAGTGAGTACAGAATAGTACAATCCAAATATTACAAATTCTTTAGCAATCGGGCTGTATGAATACCTGTAGGTAATAGGTATAAATACCTATGTTTCAAGCAGTCTCTTAAGTCTGATGTCAGATACAGGACATTAATATAATAATTTTAAAGTTATTATAGATTAATACAATTTAAACGCGAATGTAACTAGTTTAAAGCAAAGCAAAATATGCAATACTTTTTATTAATAACTTAATCGTAGTAAAAAAATGTATCTAATTAAAATTTCTAAGAAAATTCCTGTGTCTTCACGAGTAAACTTACCTAAATATTCAGCCTCTAGTTTGAAAATTTATGTATGATACGGCATACATTATCAATACTTTATTTATTTAATTATACAAATAGGGTGTGCCAAGTATACTCGTAGATAAAATTTGTTAATATAATTTGCTTGGGGCTTAAAATATAGAACGTGATTCCTTCTCTTACCTAAAACCTTTTTTGAACCACACGGTGTGCCACTCTGCGCCTGAGGTAGGAGAGATCCGGGAACCGCTGCTATTACGACATCCAGATCCCTCCTAGCGCCTGCCCGCTAATGCGGGCACCATCTATGGGTGAATTCTCTATTTTAGGCGACGTACGGCACACGCGGACGTCGCCTCCTCGCGGCTGGCCATTGTAGCGGATGGAGGGGAAAACTCGTCCCGTCCACCCGCGGCCACACTCAAGGCGGCATGAGGCGCTGGTATGCGCGCCTCCGCCGCCCGGCTCGCCGGCGGCGAATTGGGTCCGAGTGGATATCGTCCTCCCGGGCCTTCTCCGCCGCCTCCTTCCGCGAAATTACGTCTTCGCAGAAGGTTGCGACCGCGGTAAAACAACTGTCGCTACCGGCCGTGGAGCGTATGACGGCCGGTAGCGAGAGATCTCCGCCAATAACTGCAGTGAGGACCCCACGCTGCGCCGCCCAGGCGGAACAAGCCGCTAGCGTGTGCTGAGCCGAGTCCTCACTGCAGTCGCAGTGGTGACAGGCAGGACTCAATTCCCTCCTGGCGACCGAGTGCAGATACTTCCCGAAGCAACCGTGCCCGGAAAGGACCTGCGTCAGTCGGAAGGAGAGGGTCCCGTGCTGCCGCCCTGCCCACTCGGCGATGACCGGCTGGAGAGCCTCCACGGCGGCAAAGCCAGCACGTGGAGCCTCCAGCCGGGACGACCAACGAGCCATCGTGGCTCGACGAGCGGCCTCTCGCCACTCGCGTATCTCCTCGGGCGGGGGCCGTATGCCGCTGCCCGCCCGGAAGTCAGCCGTCCGCCGCTAAACTTCGGCGAGCACTTCTGCCTCCAAATTCCACGGGGGAGTTCCGGCCAAGGCGCACGCCGCCTCCGTCGATACGGTGCGGTAACCGCGTATGGCTCTAACCGCTAATAACCTCTGAGGGCGCCAGAGGCGAGCCCTATTCTGGGCGGTCAGAGCCGCCGCCCACACCGGTGCACCATACAGCGCCATTGACCGGACAACCCACGTGTATAGCCGTCTCGTCGCCACGCTAGCTCCACCCACATTGGGCAAAAGTCGCCCAAGGGCAGAAGCAGCGCCGACCAGCTTTGGAGAAAGCTGTCGGAAGTGCTCGTCGAAGAGCCACCTGCCGTCGAGGATCAGGCCCAGAAACTTCATCTGGGCCTGAACCGGTACGAGGATCGAATTAACTACGATGGAGGCGCCGGAGGGTGGACCACGACGGGGCCCATGGAACAAAAGGTCCTCCGTCTTGTCCAGGGTCACCCGCAAACCCAGCGCCTCAATTCGCCCGACCATCAGAGAGACACCCGTGGTGGCCAGGCGCGCCGCCTCTTGAAAGTTTGCTCCCCGGGCCGTGACCAATGTATCATCTGCGTAACAAATTACGCCCAGCCCGGGGAGAAGACGACCCCGAAGGGCCCAGTCGTATCCCATGTTCCACAGGAGTGGTCCGAGGACAGACCCCTGTGGAACACCGCACGACATGAGCCGCCGCCTCAGAACACCGTCTCGGTCCTCGTACATGACGGTACGCTCCTCAAGATAGTCTGCCACAAGCCGCCTCAGGTACTCTGGCACCTCGTGGTAGTGGAGGGCTTCCCTGATGCAGCTAAATGGCAGACTATTAAATGCGTTGGCGATGTCTAACGACACCGCCAACAGCACGCCGCCACAGCTCACCGCCTCTTCGGTAACGGCCCTCAGGCGCAGCACAGCATCGACCGTCGAACGCCCCGCCCGAAAACCAAATTGGGCGTCCGACAGATCGGGGCCCACCTCGCAGAGATGCCGGACGATGCGGGCAGAGAGTATCCTCTCAAACAGTTTACCCGCTTCGTCCAGCAACACGATGGGCCTATAGGCCGCTACCGATTCGGCTGGCCGTCCCGGCTTCCTCAATAGGACCAGCTTCCCGCTTTTCCAGCACTCAGGAAAGCGTTCGGACGCCAAGCTAGCGTCCAGGACCTCCCTGAGGCGGTCCGACATGTGTTCGAGGGCTCGGGCTAGTACTCGGGCAGGTATCCCGTTCGGCCCGGGGGCGGTGTTCTTAGAGCGGATACCGGAGCCGTAGAACAACCGCCCCTACCTCCGATTCCCTGACGGGCGGAACATTGTCTTCGTTCACCCCGTCGTCTTCGACTATGAAGGCCATCGACGGGGGCGTGTGCTCCGCCCGCTGCGGGAAAAGGCCCTCGACCACTTCCCGCAGGAAGCTGGGCTGGAGTGTCTCTGTAAGGGGGGGGCCCGACGTGCGGAGCTTTTGTCGCGCCGCACGATAGGGGCGACCCCAGGGGTCACGATCGAGACCCTCTAGCATTTCCTTTCTCTTAATTTCTTTGGCGCGGCTGATGGCCAGCTTCAGAGTTTTCCGCGCCTCTCGGTACTCCTCATGAAGCTGGTCCTCCCTGCCTTCTTCGCGGTGTCACCGCCGACTACGGGTGTAGGACCTCCGGGCACGAGTACAGGCCGCACGGAGGTCCGCCAACTCCTGGGACCACCAGTAAACCTCCTTCCGTGGAGGCCGGCAACCTCGGATGCGGGGCATGGCCGCATCACAGATTTGTGCAATCGCTTCGCAGAAGCGACCAGCCCCCATGTCGACCTCCTCGGTCGGGGCCTGCGGAGACAGCCAAGAGTGAATAATGGCCGCCTCCTCTAGTAGGTCCCTATTTAATTTGGCTACAGCCCACCGCGGAAAGCGAGAAGAACGCCGCGCCGCGTGACCCCTACTGGCGTCCTGGGACCGGGAGAGCTCAAATCGGATATAGTGATGGTCCGAGAGCGTCTCAACCTCTTCCAGGACACGCCAGTTCCTTACTCGTGCGGCGAGGGCAGGGGTAGCGAACGAAAGGTCCACTATCGACCCTCCCTGCTGTCGCACGCACGTGTTGGTGGAGCCCCTGTTTAGTAAACATAGGCCCACCGAGGCCGCCCACTCCTCTACGGCCTCGCCCCTAGCGTCCGTCCTGGGGGAACCCCACGCAATGGACTTTGCGTTGAAGTCCCCCAGCACTAAGACGTGCCCAGACGTTAGACGCCGCATCGAGGTTTCCAAGTTGTTAAGGAAAACCTCGAAGTCGTTCAAACTCCGGTTGGGGGAGAAGTATACACCATATACAGTGATCCCCCCCCAATCGGCAGCAACATATCCAGTGCCCTTGTCTCTTAGCGACAAGGGCGGGGAATGAGCCGCCGTGGAGCCGACGACTGCCACGGAACCGTCCCGGTCACCCAACCAGTTTGGACGGAGAGGAACGTAATAAGGCTCCCCGGCTACGGCAACACCGATCGACCACTGTGCCATGGTTTGCAGGAAGAGGTCCTGCGCTGCAGCACAGTGGTTCAGGTTCGTCTGGACTAGGAGGCTGGAGACTTGGGCCATTACTCGACCGTCTCTACAGCCTCCTCCATGGGCGACGATGTCGACGTGCGAACGGCATCGGAGGCAGCCTGGGTCGACTGGCTAGCCCCCAACGCTTGCCGAGAATCACGGGGAGGTTTGCAGCCCCCCTGCCCAATCTGATGATTGGCGGGCTTGTTACCCGCCGCACAAACCGGACAGTGAGGGGCGGCAGAGCACTCTGCCGCCTTGTGCCCCGGTCGACCGCAGCGGAAGCATAGTCCGCTGCAGTCAAAACAACTCACGCACTTGGCGCGTGTGTGTCCCGATGCCAGACATTTGTAGCATCTCATCGGTCTCGCCGCCAGGACCGTGATCCTAGCGCTAACGAGACCGACCAGTAGTCTGCCGGCGTCGCCCAAAATTTTAGCCGACGACACGGGACAGCTGACCCACACTGCGCCAAGCCCTCCTGGACCGGGGCGGATGGTGCCGACCCTGATATTGTCCACGCTGCAACCCGTCCTCTCTCCAACTGCAGCGCGGACATCTTCGGCCGTCACTGAATCGTCCAGGCCCGAGATACGCAGTTCAGCGCACTTAGTAGGCCTGGCGATCTTTACACCATCCGTGTCTGCGAAAATTCCCCGCAGCTTCTCGGCGAAAGTGTCCGCCGTCTTTGCGCCTTCAGCCCCGGGAAACTCTAGAACTCGAGCTCCCGTCTGGGCAAGGCGCAACCTGACCCCTACCGTCCCGAAATCCTTGGCGAGACTAGCCCGGGCCTTTTTAAATACGGCTGCATAGGACAGCCCGCCATCAGCCGTCGCCGGTGATATGGTGACAACTACGGCCGCAGTTTTTGGGGGCTGCAGTTGCCGTGGCATTTTGGCAGTGACGATTGCCACCGGCGGCGACTGCGGGGTAGAAGCTGCTCTTTGTGCAGCCTTTTTATCCCGCTTTCGGGACTTCTTTGGCCCTCCGACTACCTGCCAACTATCATTGGAGGGAGTAGACGTGGAGGGTCCAGGTGTTGAGTCAGATGTAGGAGTGGGGAGCGGGGTCAATTTTGCTCCAGCCTTTACTGCCGCTTTTGACTTTGCCCTCGTTGTACCTGCTTTAGTTGCTGCCTTGGCTACCTGTTGTACCTTCGGAGCAACCGGAGTAGAAGACACCGACACAGCTGCCGCATATGATATGCGACCACCTGTGACGGACATCGGAGTCGACGCTAATGTGGCCTTTCGCTTATCGGCAGCGAGCGGCGGCCGAACAATGGGGGCTGGAGGCAATCTCGCCTCCAGGCTCACGAGACGCTCGTCCAGCATATGCCCCACTGCGTCAAGAATTTGGCGCAAGTGGGCATCATGGACGTCACCAGAACCGGGAGTGGGAGCAGGCTGCCTTAGAGCCGGGCCCTGTTTAGTAGGCCTTTCCGTCTGCGCCCGAAACTGGGCGAACTGGGTGCTCAGTTCAGCCACCTGCCCCGTCAGGCGTTCATTAGCAGCCTCCAGGCGAGCTACGTTCCCAATGAGGGTTTCGACGACACCGGCAATAGCGGAGGAGGAATCCTTAAGAGCCCTTACAAAGGAACTCTTAAGATTCCTGGATTTGGTGGCCACTTTTTGAATTATAGCCACCCCCACATTTGCTCTCTCCTGCAACGCCACCGGTGTATTGGAGACGGAACCCCCCTCCACCGGTTCTCGGATCTTCTGCAGGAGATCCACAATCTCCTCCTCCGCTGTACTTTCGCCTTCCGCTCTGATCCTTCTATAGGCTTCTGCCTTCGAAAACACAGAGCCTGATGGGATCGAGATCGGCGTGCGTGATCGCCCTCTTCGACTGCTACCCATTTTTGGAGGCAGCATCTCCTGGGACGTATCACTTTCGTCATCTCTGGAGCACCCGCGTTTCCTGCTTTCGCAGAACTCCATCGCTGACGACTCCAGTACGTCCATAGTCGTACTGGAGTTACCTCCGTCCGTCGGATTAGCCGATCTGGAACGTAATCGTTCCGATTTTCTTGGGCTCCCAGCAGCCAGAAAGACTTCTGGGAGCCTCTCCGAGATAGGTGTCCCGACCAATACGTTCTCTTCATTGGAAGAGATGTCGTCCGTCCTTAAATTTTTCTGTTTTCGCTTACTGCTTCCGCTTTCCTTTTTCTCCTTCTTTCTGTCCTTGTTTTCTTTATTTTGTATTAGTTTATTGTTTTCCATATTTAATCCCACGCGTGGGGGAGAATTAATGGTCGACCCGGGCAGAGATCCCCCAGTACCCGGGCAAGCATAAATTTATTTCCAACCGAGGGGTCCGCAGGTGCCCCGGCTGGGAGTGCGCTTACGACTGAACTACCCATCAGCCATGCATCCCCTGGTCACGCACCAGAACACGGGATTCGGGGTAATTTTTTATAGAGGTTTTCTTCCTCGCAGTCCAGGCGGTTAAGCCAAGACCCTCGTCCCCGAGTAGAGCCGTGAGACGTAACTACGTCACCCATCTCGAGATTACGATATGACGACGGTGGCAGGAAGATTAAATCTCCCAATGCCTACTTGGCGGCAGTGTTAGTGTACGCCAAGTCCATTCTCCTTTCTCCACCACTAATAGTGGAGAAACTCCGACCCGTGAAAGGGTCCCACCTTCGTGATTTTTTAACGAGGTTTTTCTCCTCATTGCTCCGAAGAGCGAAGAGCCAACAGAGGAATCGACAAACATGCCCGCTCTGTTGGAATGGCCGAAGAAAATGGCCTCCTCTTCGTGCTAGAATATTAGCCGTTGGCGGTGATAAACATCACCATCACCAACGTTACCAGGGTGCACCACGTGGAGGTTTTCTAGCCCAACACCCCCTCTTACCTAAAACCTACCCTAAACCTAAGAACTGTCGATTTGTTAAATCTATGTGTTCTAGATAAAGTTGATGAGTAGAAAACCTAAACGGACGATAGGTGGCAAGTTTTAGTATTACTCTTTGAGCACATTTGAGCCTGAGTAAAGTGGTCTTAGCAGCGTCATCCCAGGAAATTATGCAGTATGTTAGTATCGGCTGAAACAAAACCAGAAAGGTCTGTTTTAATACATAATAATTTGCAATATTGAGTTGAGTTTTTTGAAATGTATATCACCTTACGTGGTCTCGTACATAACAACTAGATGTATTAAGGGAATTTTTACTTTTCGTCAATGGTGATACGTAAATATTTTACATCATCAGTTTTACTGTTAGTTAATGTGTATAAATATTAGATCAATTACCATAACTATAAATAAGTGCTTAATTTGTATTCCACATTTAAGCATTTAAGATTCGTATTATAGATTTCTACGAAGGTATTGTTATATTAAAACCGTTCTGAGGATATTCACACATACATGCACTTCAACTTTAGATTCAGCTGAAAATAATAGCATGGTTTCTTCCGTATATCTTTTGTTGTTTATTCGATATCTATTAAAGTGACTCTACTCTGCCTAATGGAAAGTATGAATAGAATCCAATAGTGGTGATCACCCTACTCATTTCGAATGATGGCAATGCAGTATGACGACTCACACTGTGGCGACCTAGGTACACTATGACAGAATAGGCGTATGACAATATGGCACTGTTTTGTAATTTTAAGCTATATAGATAGATCATTGAAGTAAGTGAGAAATAATATTGGTCCTAAGATGCTGCCTTGCAGAAATCAGTTGCAACTATTTTTTACTTTAGAGCTCGTATGTTGATCGATTTTGACTGATTGGTATCGGTCGCAAAGATATTCAGTAAATAACTGAAGTTGTTTTCTCCTTCTTCCAAGTTCTTCTAAATTGTGCAAGTGTGATATTGTATCGAAAGCTTTGACACTATCTATAAAGATTCCAATAGAGGATACTCTCTTATGCAGATTGTTAGAAAAATCGGTTCAAAGCAGTTCATCATTTGATAAATTCAAATGATGAACTGCTTGATATGTTAATATTTTTAGTGATGTGTGTAAGATTAGAGTGATCTGATTTTGCGATGACAAATAGTTATCTTCAAGGTGTTTTACTATTTTCCTATTTATATTTTTATAGTATTTTGGACAAACCTGTTAATATTGATATAGTTCTATAATAGTCATTCTATATTTATCTCCTTAATTAAATATAGGTATGATTACTGCTCTTTTGATTCAGCAAACATCAGCAAAAGGTTGTTGATTTTATTTTGTTTTTCATATTCTATTTTTAATTTCTTCAGAAGGTTATGCCAGTAATTTCTTAACCTTTTATTCGATACAAATAATACTGTGTTATCGGGTCCGAGTTTACATATTTAGTGCAATTTATTTCTATATTCTTATTTCTATATTTTATTTCTTCTTATACAACACACGAGGCCAGGCATAATTCATGGCTTTATATTTCCTAGATATTTTTGTGGTTAAAGTATTTTTGAATATTGAAGTAAGCTAATAAAATAAGGTCAAAGTTAATTTAACTTATATTGCGGCCGAGACTTTCTAAATTTATCTTGTTAAAGATAAAAGTGCAGTTTTTTTTTAGATAAAGATAATTAAATAGGTAATAACAAGGTAATTAAATAGCGTGGAGATCTGTAAGTGACTATTTTTAGTGATGGATTATTTGACTGTATAATAAAACGATCTAGGCATGATTCTCTTTTATGTGTTGGATGATTATGAGTGGGAAAGAGTCCATGCAATGAACAAATATTAAGATAACTATGTGCATTAACGTCTCTTCTGCCCGAAGTTATGTTAATATTTATATCGCCAGTTAGTACAATATATTTGTAAAATGATAGATTCTGCAAATTTGTGTTGAAGGATTCTAAAAATGTGTCAATATTTTACGATGATGGCCGATAAACAACAACACACTACTAACACTACTGTGTCACAGTTTAGCTTAATTACTAATCTATTACAATCGTGAGAAAATCTGTACACGAAGCATATTGTAACGATTTTTAAACATTTAAATTATTTTTTTGTAAACTACTAAGCCATCATTATGATTAAAATTATTCTGTTTTAAATAGTGAGTAACCCTCCAGAGGCGGCATACACATGTTTTTTTTTGGTGTGCCTCAAACAGTGATACATCTCTGCATTATTTGATGAACCTTTGTGACTTTCCGGCAGATGTTTGTGACTCAAAGCTTTTGGATTGAGTTCATTTTACCATCGACGACGACGATACAGATTTCCTTCAGTAAGGTCTCGATTCGAGGGTCAAACCTCATTGAGTAGATAATCACTGTCCATAGGTGGGTACAAAGAATCGTCTGTAGGATGGGCCTATTGAGAGGATGTTAGTAGAGGATTTCTTCGTAGTAGTTGGCTACGGTGAAAACTTCTAGCACTTTGGTTAGGTATACTGTCACCGTTTTATGATATAGTTTTTCTATTTTTTCTTTTTTTATAAAAAAACACAACGTGCACACTAGGAATAAATCCTGTGACGCGGGGGACTTTACAAACATGCAAGAAACGAACACAAAGAACGCCCACACTCAGAACAACAATTTGTGGATCACATAAAGTGTTGGCCCATGAGGAATTTGAACCCACAACACTTCGCGCAGTAGCAGCACTTAAATTGAGTGTCACGTGAATTTATAATATTGAAAAGAATTGTTTGTTATACATTTTAACGTAAACGATAAATGTGTTTATGTATGAATGATAAATAATGTATTGTACTGATGTAATTCAGTATTGGTTGGCCTGTTAGCCTAGTGGTTAGTGACCCTACCCTAAGCCTGAGTTGGTCGATTCGATTCTACCGTGTAATGAGCACTTTTTCTGTGTTTGGGTAATTTACCAAGATTATTTATTAGCAGTCTGGTTACTATTGCACACTTAACTAGTTTGGAGGACAGACGTGTGTAATATGTGCGAGGTTATAAGGTGAGGTAATGTATGTAAATCTATCCGATGTTTTGATGAACCTTTATAGTTGTTGGTATAAAATAAATATTAGACATCAAATAATGATTACAAAGCGAGTTCAACATCGATGGCCCAGTAACGTGTGTTCGGGTCATCCAACCGCGCTCGCCTGACCTGGTTCAGGCTGCAGGCTAGCTGGGGTTAGTGTCATTCAACCGGGTAACGGGCACCTCGTCCACACGACATTAGTGTGTATAACATCGCTTATATTTAAATATTTAAATACATATCTAGTTGTTTCCAGTAAATGTTTTTGGTGTAGATAAATTAATTGGATTTTGGAATCGATAACAATAATATTCTCAGCGAAATTCTTCCAAAGGTATGAATAATATAGTTTTTTTTAGTAATAAACAAATATTAAAACTGTAAAGTATTAAAACAAGAGTTGTGGTCACGATACTCATGGGCAGTGCAGTATGGTGACCCACAATTTGACGGCCTTGTGAGATATTTTTTCATGCACCGTTTGGGGAGGTACATATAAGGTATGAGAGTTATCAAGACACTTTAAGGCTCCGGTACTTACCACGGTAAATGTCACTTCTATATCAGTGGGTTTCCGGCCACACACTCACCAACGAAAGATGACAGCACGGTACTATCGCATTACGGTGAAACGATAACATTAAAATGGTGGTTCATTGTGTTCTATTTTGTTACGTTCTCTAGAAGATTCAATGGGCGTTAGTTGATAAAATTATAGTTATGTATATTACAGTACGCTTTTCTGTGTACCATCTACAAGCAATCATTTTCGTTTTGTTCACACCGAATTTATTGTGAGACTCACTACTTTCGAAAGAGCCCCATAAGACCGCTGTCTCGAAATCAAAGGGCGCGGAGCGGTGTTGTAGCATTCGTTCGTAAATACTTATAATGATCTCTTGTTTCCCAGGCAAGGAGAAGTTGTCAGTAGCGGCGAGCGAGCCGGTGCGGCTAGTGCTCGAGAGCGACGGTACACAGGTAGAGGACGGCGACTACTGGCGCACCCTTCCCCCTAATACAGTTCTATTGCTACTGCGGCAGGGTGAGCGATGGTATCCCACTGGAGTCGACGTCATCAAGGCTGGTGAGTCATATGACTCAGTGGCTGACTATAGTCATATGTTCTTATTAGAAGTACAGGGCGTTGCATTGCAGGAAGTTGCGTTGCGACGTCACTTTCCCCTGTCAACTTATTGGCTTCTCTTTTTAAAAGTATTTATATATCGTTCCAGCTATATCGGCGATACCAAAAATAGTATGCGAGACAATACACGCCCTCGAGTTGCACGATGAGACGCCTTCATGGAAGATCATGGACAACAAGGGGCGCGTCACGGTGGTGTTGCACTGGGACCAGCGACCGCAGTCCTCACCGGCCGCCCGCTCTCCCTCGCGCCAAGCCAAGCCGGACCGGCGACCGTCGCTGGTGATACAGACGTCACTGGACAGGCCGCAGCCGCCGCCGCCACACATCACCGTCGTTAACCACGACGAGCCTGGTCCTGCACCACGTCGCTTATCCCGAGCGCCTGGCTCGCTCGAGCAGCCAGCCGGTAGCGTGCACGTTCACACGGCAGAGTGCCGGGCCACGAGCACTTCTCCCGCACCCCTCGCGCGTCCTCCCCCAGACGAGTGCGATTTCCATTGCTGCGCACTCCACGAGGAAGGTCGACGTATCGCCGTACACAAGAGCGTCGCCACCTCACCAATACAGGACGCGCAACCCCGTGCCTCACCGCAGGGTAGACCCAAAGGACACGTGAGATTTCTCGACGCAGAATCTGCCCGCCGCGGCGATCGTGACTCCTCAGAAAGTGAAACAGAGAACACCCTAGTCGAGGACGAGGCAGTCACTTCGGAGAAGTTTCTATTACTTATAGACCAGCTCAGCGTCGATCAAAAACGTCACCTGACCATCAAAGATATTGGTATCATTCTAGAACGACTAAGTTCCAAAATCCTAGACGTCGAAAGACTAGATCGAGAATCAGAATCTGACGACTGCTACAACTGGACGATTAAGGCCACGATCAGAGGCGACGCGCTGCGGGAATTAGGTGTCATATACAACGGGAACTACTATGCAATTAGCGAGCATCCTGGTTACCGGGAAGAGAACGAGGAAGCCGGGGATGAGGGGGAGGAGGAAGAAGAGGAAGACAGACTCTGATCGGGCCTGTGCGGCGCCGCTGTGCCGGCCGCCGCGGCCGCCGTGCGCCACGTGCTCTGCCGCGTGGCGGCGCGTTGAGCGACCCGGCCTCCCGGCACCCGCGCCGCACATTACACGACATGCCCAGCGCAAGCTAAGCAATATTCATTACCTAGGTCTCACCACACACCCGGACGAGACGACACAGCGGCGAGTCCGAAGCCTATCACGGCACAGATCGTCCGATACGATCGAAAACGGATCGTCTGCAGTGAATAATTAGAGACTTATATATGAAATTCGTGGTAACCCCGCTCCGCGGACCCGATGCGTCCCTGCGGGGTGCCGTACCCTAGTTAATAAATAGCGAAATTATTGTAAGTAAAACTGACTTCCTATCGATTTCTAAGGTGATTACTTAAGTGTATGCCGGTTGTGTGACGGCGAGGCTACCTCGCCGATACATCGCATTACGTATTATATATATGCGTCACCGGAACACACCAACAGCACAAATATTTATCATCGAGATTATTGTCAATGTTCTTAGGTAAATAATAAACCGCAGGTGCGCGCTCGCCGCCCGCCGCCCGCTCTTAGTTTTTACCGCGTGCGGTTTTACACACGTTCATTCAAAGTTGGCCTAATATTGGGGAATAAGTTTCTGCTGTCATCGTCATCACCGATGCATCCCGTAGTCGACGAAGTCTAAATTTGTAACACCACAGTGTATAAGACTCAAAAACAATAAAATATAGCGATGTAGAACTGTCTGACGAGACATGTAACGTTTGCTCATGTAATCAGTACTCAGTTCATATGTGTATGTGTGGCGAGAGAATGACGGCGACACGGCGACGATGTGTCGCTCGCCCGCTCGACGGTGGAGACACTCGGCTCCCCGTGACCGCGCGGGCCGAGTGCGCGCGGCCGAGTGTCGCGGACAGTGGCGCCGCGACAGCTGCGGTGGCCGCGTCCGCTCGCCGAAAGAGCGATAGTTCCAAAACATAGCTATGGCGATGTTTCAGAGAGAGCACGTATATTATATAGATATAATAAAATTATTATAATTAATAAAATTGAATGTTATAAAAAAGGTTGTAACTAAAAATACGAATATACCGTCACGCATCACGTCATCATGCAACATTGGGTATTGGTAGTCCGTAAGTTAATTCTTGTATTTATTAGCTATATGGTATCGTAGTCTTACTGTATAATGTTTTTAATTTTTGTATAGTACGGAGTACGTGAGGATCACGCATTAATGTATGATATAAACAAAACAAATAGATCGTTTAATAAGTTTTACAGCCCTGCGAGGTCCCATAAATTGTATAGTTATTTAAGATGTATTATTAACGATTATTATTATAAAATATTATTGACAAATACATGATTACCTGCACTCGTTTGTGATAAGGTACCGTTCAGTTTGGACGTGAATGGCGTGTTTCGTTTTTATACCAGCGGAGGGAGTGTGCGGCGGCAGCGCTCGGCTTCAAAGAAAGATGGCACTATAATATTCATATTATCGTAACTAGACTGATACAATAACGTTTCAATAATTCTTGTGAGATCATAGTGTTACGCACGGTACACGCTGTTCTCGCACACTTCCTCGAAAGCAGGATATGTATGCTGCAGTCATTGTCTTTTCTAAAGGGTTCATGAGAGTTTTGTCACACACGACTATCTAACCGTACAGTACAATGGTTGTACATGTATTGATATATCCTTTCTCATGAACCATAAAAACGTTTCGATGTTTTAATACATTATTGGATACCTAGTATTTGATTTTAAGGTTTGATATCGTGACTTGTCCTAAAGTTACCTAATTTTCAATTTACTATCGCTAATAAAGATTAGGGGAAGCTGTAAGTTTCGTTAAAAAAGGTTTCGTAAATAAGTGGCCGGTAAGGAGTGACAAGTTTCTTCAAAGTTCATCGCATTCTTTCTCTGTCGCCTTTTGCGTCTGTATGAGAGTGATAGAGAAGGAAGATGCAAGTCTAATTCTGCAATTTATGCGTATTCTCGATGTCATTATATGGAAGGTGCGCGACGTAGATTTGAGCACGAGTCGCGGTCGTCGTGGACTCGGTGCGGCGCCGAGAATCCAAGTTCTGATTGTATATCTCTTGAAGTTTTTATAAAATAATACTGAGAGTTAAATCTTCGATGTTGAATAACTGCAATTTTCTTACATTGGCTTTGTCTGATGTGCCAATTGGTAAATTATAGGCAGGTTACACGCTTAAATGTTTACAAAATGAGAGCCAACGTTAAACTTACTAATTTGTGGTAATATATTTTACATACTGAAGTATTATATGTCGGCAAATTTGTGATTTTTCATACTAAGATTACTTAATGTTAGTATGAAAAATCACAAATTTATGAAATATGTGCCAAAATTGTAATGTGATTTAGTAACGAGCAAACAAATTTTTAAATAATATTAACCCACATACGCCATACACACCCATAAACAGGTATACATACACACAGCTACATTTAATTTCTAGTTCTTTTAAAAAAAAACTACTGCTAAATCACATCAGAGAGATTTTGTAACTAGATATTGTAACAAATTATTAATGTGTTAAATTGCAATGCTTTTACACTCATTTTACCTAAACCTAGCCTGACTTTGAGCACTAGTACTACACACGCAGGCCGGTAGCTATATACACACATTGTCGAGTGTCAAATGGTCTAATAGAGTCATACAGCGTGTAGCCTGTCTGAAGCTTTAAATGGCACGTTTGTGCCCATTTTCCTGAATTTTCTTGTAAATTTGTTTGTACAGCCGATGGTGGGTCTATGGTTACGATCAGTCACGCACAGTATATATAGTCAAAACGTTCCGTTTTTAATATTTTTATGTGTATAGATTAAAAATAAATTGTAAAAAAAATGGTTTGTGACGCGTTCGATTTGCGGTTGACATTTGGGAGCCGTGGTTTAAACAACGCAAGGTTTCTTGAAGGAATTTTTCAATATGTTGTAGGTTTTTTAATGAAGGATTTTTTGGCAAAAGCAGATGTGTTGCTTAGACTGCGGTTGTGTTAAATGATATTGTTGCATGTCCAGTCAACAGTGGCATTAAAAGCTTACAAAGTACAGTACTATGATCATGGCAGTAATTTTCAGATCTATAATGTTATATTATATAAAACCTTTTTTTTATGGACGGTTGTTGTTTTTGCTACAGATAATTTATTTAACTCGGTGGTCAAAGTAGATTAATATGAATCGTAAAAATTATAACGGGCCCCCCCCCCCCTTTCGTTGTACTCTCACGAGCCTCTTATGTTGTTAGTTCAAATAATAGTAGAAACTAGATCTGTTGTCAAATTTACCATTGTTTTTAATTATTTTAACAATAAATTTCTTTAGGTATTTGTAAATATTCAACTAAACCCTCAATAAAATTTCTCAATCATCATTTTAACTATATATTCAACATTTGGGTCTAAGTCGCTCATAGACAACGTCAAGAGCTTACAAGAAACTAATTTGAGTATCTTCCACCATCGTTCTTCCTCTCTCTTTAGCTCTATCTATGAGACCTTTAATATAAACGTCACTTTGAGTTAATAAATAATTACTTCTTTGCTGATTATACAAGTGACGGTGGTACTTAATTTGTAAGCTTTATTTGCTGTGAGACACTTGTTGCCTCGTGGCGTACATAATAGTTCCATGACTGAAATTATATTAAGGTGTCATCTCTTTTTAGTTTCGCTGTTGCGACTTAATCGCGCGACGGATTAGTAGTGCGTTAAGTCGCAGATGTGTATGCGATGTAACTGTTGGACACAGGCGTAACAATATTCTAAATGTGAAATGACGAGGCTTACACTTGACCTTTATGAACTAACGTCATATTTTAGAGTTTTTTGGCGAAATGAGGATGTTAATTTATAAATAAGGGGAAATGAGATAATATTATGAATCAATAACGTAAAAATAATTAACATTTGTACCTATTATTGTACGAAGTATGTCGTTTTTCATAGAGCAAGTGTCAGTCCGTTTGTGCCCACAATAATTGCCCAAATTGTATTTGATTCACATTATACCTACATAACTACATAATGATTAGATAAATAATAATATTATAGAGATGACAAAAAGAAGTTTCGAGAAAACTTTCGTTTTCGAAGTTCGTTTTGTACAGGCGGAGTTAACGTGACGTCATCTTTTTTTTTATGCGTCTTTTTTAAGATGGTACTGATTTGTTACATTTTAAGTCGGTTTTTGTAAAGTTCTCAATAAACCATCGGTCGCTAAGTTCATAATTCAGCAGTCTGGCTTAAAAACGTACGGTAATGGGACAGCAAACAACTTACTCTGTCTTACAGATCATAAAAAAATAGCGGAGTACATACATAACTAATTAAATCTTTACCTTCAAGTAGAAAAAACTAAATTTTGAATCACATACCTAAATGGTAGAATTTTGGTTGAAGAATAAAGGTTTTGTTTTGCCAACTTAAAGTAAAAGCCAACTGACACGCTGTGAGAAGCTAATTGCTACCTTTCTTTTTTTTTCTAATTAAATCCATTCTCAAGAGATAAAAACGACAGCGCCCATGCGAGACCGGTGGCCCATTGATGCAGGGGTGACAGTTATCGTGGTTTGTGTAGGAGCTTTACACTTCCATGATGACTACCATGCCTTTTACATCTGCAAGCGTAGCGGGAAAAAACGTGTCACTAGGCCGACATGGTGTGGGTCACTATACTGCATTGTCTGCATTCGCAATGAGAATGGTGACCACAACTTTTGGATTTTATTCATACTTACCATCAAGCAGAGTAGAGTCACTTTGGCAGACTCTTAAAAAAAGATAAATCCTTATAATTATAATTTGTTCTAATTTCAAATTATGGAATTCAGAGTTTTTCGTTTAGTTAATTTTGTTACTCGTTTAGTTCCATTGTTCGTACAAATCAGTACCCATCTCAAACGGAAGGATTCTTGGAAATCAAATACGTAAATCATTGAGTACTAACTATATATACACTATAGCACTTAGGTGACCCGTTTCAACTTAACGTGCCAAATTATAATTTATTGTAAGCCAAATATGACACAAAATCACATTGAAGTCT
The DNA here is from genome assembly GCA_949316085.1 of Hypercompe scribonia. Taxonomy (NCBI): domain Eukaryota; kingdom Metazoa; phylum Arthropoda; class Insecta; order Lepidoptera; family Erebidae; genus Hypercompe; species Hypercompe scribonia. The sequence goes on along the minus strand of OX438972.1, from coordinate 1,570,239 downwards.
GCCCAAAGGTCCCTTGAATAATGTTTAAAATAAAAATGGCGTCGCTACTGTTTGTATGACGTCTACTACATCTACGTAAAGAGTTTCAGTGAATGGTAAAAAACTTTGAAAGATTAAAAACACACGAAAGGCTAAATAAATCAATGCCTGTGTTGTGACGTAATTTATTTAAAAAGTGCCAATTTATGAGTTAGTTAAATTAGTTTAAGATACGGCACGTACGATATTTTAGTTGTTTATACTGTATTTTGAAGTATATATGTATGTTAGGTAATAAAAATTTGAACAAAAGAGCATACATTCATAACATTCTCAAGTCAAATTGGAATTGAAATAAAATTGACCGAATGTATTGATAAATTACAAAACAATAATCATAAATATTAAATGATTTACATTGAATTATGAAAACTAAACGTATTTAATGTACATTGAAATATCAAACGAACTAAATCTTGGTGGCTTAAGCTGTCAAAAAAATATTTGCATTCAGTAAGAATAGTTATATATCCTTTGGAATAAAATAACATAGACTTCAAAATACAGTTCATTTACCCCACAAAGACAACCATCTTGTACGACACCCGAGAATATTTATTTTTGTATTAATTCTGGTGGAGAGGCAGGTATTGGCTTTCGTTCGTAATCGATACTTACCCGACAAAACTTCACTGCCACTAATTTAAAAATAAAAATATTGGAAACGATACATGGTTTTATTTTATTGCCCTCTTTCAATTGTATATTAAAGCCTCTTATCGTGAATGGTACGTTTCTCCGAGACTTTCTACCCGAATTTGGTTAAAGTCAAGTTGCGATATGTCTAAACTTCGATTTATTAATGTGCATCTACTGCCTTCAGACCTTCACAACCTAAATACTAGGTAATATCGAAGTTCAACACGAAGACGTTTGTCGGACTTTTCAAAACTCTAACTGCCTGTAACGATCACCACAAGTGTTCATATGGCAACCGGGCCCGACGACTTAACATGATTTCTGAAGCATGGAGGTATCTCGAGACATTATGAAATGGTCATCTATCCATGCACTGACCTGTTAAGAATTGCTTAACCTTTTAATGTATTAAGTTAATCAGTTACCACTTAGTCACGAGCTACTTCGAGTCTAAAGTGCAGTTAGAGCTTCAGATTGAGACAATTATGCAATTCTAAAAGAAAAGTGCTGTAACTTTTATTATCATCATTCCAAAAGTTTTTAAGCTATTGTATAGCTTTTATCGCAGGCTTTGAGCGCGGCGACCGGATCAAGAAATTCCATAGCGAAAATAAACCTAACACCCTTCACTCCGACCGACACAGTGGTGCGGCGTTGAAACCCGTACATCGTCTAACGTCGTTTCAGTTCGACAGACTTTGGCACGGTGTTTGTGTGCGTGTGGCTAGACGTATGCGTGTAGACTGTTCGAAATTCGCACGGATCGAAACGAGCTGCTCCGAAATATTATAATTGCATAAGTTGATAAAAAATGCTATGCAATAGCTTTACCACGGCAGTCCCCGAGTGCCACATGTACGTTTTTGATTTAGTTTTCTCATCCGAGTCAAATATATCCGTCAGTGGACTTAGCGACATGCTTACTCTAATAGATTGTAAAATTATTTCGTGTTAATTACCTAGATTTAATTTTTACAAAGCTGACTAGCAGTAGCATATAAAGAAAAAGCCCTATAACCTAACATTCAAGAATCTAGCAGCAGTAGTCAAATTGTTAGGATTGATTAAACTACTGCAACTCTTCAATGGCCGTAGTTCGGTTGTGAAAAATCACTGAACCATTGCTACTCTTTTGACCTGAATGTGTTCCTTTTATGATATAAATTTTTCTGCTTTTAATTTATTAATTTCCTTAAGATTTAAATTAGATTTTTTAAATAGTACTAACCGAATAAATATAAAGAGAAGATGCCCTAAATAGATTTTCCCTTGAAATAAATTGACAATTTGAGAAATGAAGGGGTGTTAAGCCCTACCCATTTCAATTTTTCGACCTACCCAACGTTAGTAAAACCTCTTAGTTCGTCGATATATCGATGTTGCTATGTAGTTTAGCTATTTGGCATTCACAGTCAAATACGTGTATTTATATATATAATAACGATGACTTCATTCACACTGATTTCCTATCTAGAAAATGGTTTAAATAGATGAGCACTATACCATATGATTTTGAAAGGAATCATGTTTGTAACGACTAGCAATTTTTTCTGTTCTCTCATCTACAGCGAATAGAAAACTTTACTTTTCTCAATATACTCTTGAGAGCATAAAATATGAAAAAATTATTATAAGATGATAAAGTAATACGACTCTAGGAAATAATGTAAGCGTTTATTCAGGCATAAAATTAAAGACAATCAAATCCAAAATTACGAATCGTACCTATTCACCTCGTTATACGAGACGTCCTGCCAATCAGATTTAATCAAAAGAGAGATTGCGTTTTTGCCTTTAAATATAAATCTTATTGAAACATTTGACATACAACAGAAAGTGGGCCACTCGTGATAGCCAACTTAATACTAATTGTAAGCTTTCGTAAATACTAGCATTCGAATTGAATGACACTGAAAAATATCTTTTTCTAATGTTCCTGTCACCATAACATCTAAAATATGAAGTCATGGTCATCTGAATTTGTTCCACCCTTAATTCCTAGCAGTTTTGGTCATTATAGACGTCGCTATTTTATGAATGAGGTTTTCTTTTGCTATCATGATCAACATCTCAACTACTGAATAAATCTTCTTCTATTAACCAAGTTATATATGTACTTAAATAAAAGTAATACAAGAAGTTACCATCATGATCTGCCTATCACAGTCCACTGTTGGACACAGGTCTCTCCCATTTTACGTCACTTTGATCGATTATGGGCCTATAATAAAAGGTTAGTTAAGTTTATGGTTCACTCTCAGCAGTTCCATGTAGCTAGTTCCATATACAACCTAAAATTTACATATTGTCCTGTTAGTTCCATGTAATTTTAAACTACTGTTACAGCTGACATTATCTCAATATTTTTAAATGCAAAGTAAAGTGGAAGAAAAGAATGCCATAGGGGTCATAGTAAATGTAGGAGATGCCAAAAATAAGTATTTATTTTTATTTAATACCTTGTTTTTTGTGTGCGTTCAAGTAAAGCTAGCTAGATAGATGTAAATAAAACTTTAGCTCCATAGCTGCAATAAAATCGACACTCATACAAAGTTTTTGCACGAAATCGAGGATCCGTAGGCGACAAATAATACAGTTCAATAATAATTGAAACGTGTAAATTTTCAGAGTTCGGTTCATGAATCTCACACAAAATATATTGCTCCAAAGTATTTACACTCGAGCAAACAAGCCATAGCGTGATTCAGCCAACATTAACAGCGCCATCTACGGTTTGGAATGGTAACATGATAATAATATGATGACCTTACAGCTAGGATAGTCTGCAGAGAACCTAAATCCTTGACGACTAACAGCAGATATATCGTGTTTAGGCTCATTGAAAAGGGCTCGATGAGTGGATAAACGTACTGTTAGTGACAAAGACGGAAGTATATAGAGACCTGATGCTGCAGCAAAGATAATATAATACAGTTTAAAAAAATGATATAAAAACTAAATAAAAAAAAACCCTCGACACAATATAACACTTCTAAAAGTAAACAATAAATACATGTTAGCCCTTATAGTTTAAATTAGTAAAACTTTACCGCGTGGGGACCGCGGTAAATGGCAAATCAACAGCAACTTAGGTTTGTCTAAGTATGAAGGGCGAGAGGGTAGGCAGTCCAGCCCCTATAGTCCTTAGTGTTATATTGTGTCGAGGGTTTTCTTAATTTTTAATTTTATTTCTTACAAAATAAAAAAAAGTTTTAAGCTTCACCAAAACCTTGTGTAAAAAAAGAAAGATCACTATACTGCGGGCCACTATACTGCGTTGTCAGCATTTGCAATGAGTATGGTGACCACAACTCTTCTATGCTCTTGCTCTTCTATTCATGCTTTCAATGGCCCATGCTGTCTAATGAGGCAGAGTAGTCACTTTGGCAGGTTCTTAAGAAAAAAAAAATTGGTAATTTTTACAAAAATGTATCCGTGTGTAGAATGATTGACCGCAGTGTATTCGTTACATACTTTTTATCATTGAAACTTTTATTCAGTAAATATCTTTATAAATTCTTCATTAAATGTTTGTAGTCACAATATCCTAATTTTCAGATACTTGCCGAGATCTGACTGATAGTCTGTGAGGCGTAATAATTGACAAATCCACTTCATCAGAGGATGTGCATCAAGCACCTATTTGGCTAGGCACTACCTACCTATCACCAGAAGCTAACTTCTATTTAGCACGACCTCCGTACAGAATAACGGCACTTAGCATTTCTTGAACAGTTTTTTACTGAGTGACAAAGCCCTGATCACAATTCCCTATGTGAGAGACGGGGAAACTTGAAGGGAAAAATTTTTACCATGTATTCACGAGCAGCCCTTAGTCACTCGCCTGCAGATGATCCGCCTGCTCTTTTGGTAGGATATCAATTCAATCGACTTTGTTAACAAGATCGATTCATTCGTTTCCAAGCTACAATAGCTACGTACAAAAATTACCTTTAAGAACAAAAAGGGTTTAGAGTTTACAAAATTTATATTTAACTACTGCCGTAAAAGCGAGTACTAAAAATTTATTTTGTACACGCATTAAAATGTTAAAAATATATAAAAATATATAATCAGGTACAACGGTAATACAAAATATGAACAGTATAAAACAAAACCAAGTTCACGGATAGATTTTGCTAATTTCAACTCCACTATAACTTCATTTTAATATATTCTTTATCAAGACAATGTATGTAAAGCATAGAATTTAGTTTTTGCTTAAACTAAACTGCACGATTGCATTCGCGCCAGGGCTCTCTTCTCCGCAGCCTTCATCTTGTCCAGCACATCTTGCATTTCAGGCCAAGGCTCGTAAATTTGATCAATGACCAGTAACTTTAAAACTGGGGGGTTACGCAAATCCATTGTACGACTGAGATTGTTTCGACTTCTTGCGGTAAACACTACATCAACCTGTAATTAAATCGAAATAGTATTCAAATTTTAAAATGTTTGATTTGGAACACGGTGGGGTTGAAGAAATAGATCATAAAAAGATGTGGTAACAAGAATGGAGTAGAACTTGTAACTATGAGCGAAGAGTGAATGATTAGAACAGTTTTATACAGCCTTAGAATATTCTTATGTCACGATAGTGGAAACTGGCTGTCTATTCCCCTTGTCTGCCAGGAATGCAAATTGCCTGAATGATTGTATGTGTTTATGTAGGTGCCTATGTCTTCGAAATTATCTTGGAATAGTTTTTGGCAGTTTTAAATCCAAAACGAATAAGCACTCGATCCACTTGGTGAGAAAAGAAGGTCAGAGGGCGTAGAAACGCAAAATAGCAATAAGCGTAAGTTCGGATTCCATTCGTACTCAAGGAGGCTTAACAGCACGAGGCAGAACTTAAAACAAATAAATAAAACTTCTTGCAGTGTCAATAATAAGGAGTACGCATGATTTTTTTTTTTTAATAACATTCCCACTATTTCATTAAAAAACAAATATAATACATTTGAAAAACCTAAAAGAAAAAAAATTAATATCACTAATTTTCGGACGATTTAAACGTGGCCATTTTATCGCACTTATTCTGTGAGGGCAAACTACACTCATATCAACAACGAAGTAGTTCCACCAACAGTGTTGCGTTTTAGAAATATTGCGAGGGAATTTAATTTAATTTAATTTAAGCCACTATTCTGTATTAAATTGTAATAAATTTCAAAAATAATTACATGTATTTTAATTTACAATTAAAAATATTTTGTTCAATTTGGAGTCACGTGCATACATATATCCTATTGCACTGACCCACATAAAATGTGTAGAGTGGCAAATCTTAATAAATCTGTCAAGTAATCAACTGACTTTGCCGTGTAAATACCGTAGCTCGTCAAAATTAGCGTTACTCGCTTTATGCACTTTAAATCGGATAAGGATGTCCATACATTATCCCCATATCACATTGACATATGTAGATAGACTGTTGACAGTGACAATAAAAACAGTAATAATAATAACACACCTCACATACGACGGTCTAATCCTAAATTAGATAGAGCCTATGCTATTTATAATTTCGAGGTGTAACGTGATTGGCTCTAGGGAAACCAGAGCTACCTACAGCGGTGAAGTGTTTTTTTTTTAGTAATTTCAGAGTAATTAAAAAATATAGTATATATTTTCATTATTAATATATAAAGTACCCACACCGTGCCTAGACATGATTCTTTTAAGTCCATAAACTACCTAGATCTCCTGTCCTACACGGACGCGTAATAATGCGCTGACCTCGTTAGTGATTTGTAGTCTCAAAGCCACGGTCACGACTCGCTTGGTGTGAAACCTACTTGTGTTGCCAGTTTCATCATAGCTTAACGTTAACAAGTTTTTTACTACAGCCTTTTTACAGGTAAAAAAGTTAAGCCGTAGATGTTATACGATGCATTGATTTTGTTGTACAAGGATGTGTCTACATTGTGGTCTAAAGCTATATCAATTTTGCTAACAGAGGCAATGGTCGGCCGTAACTGGCGTATAAATTGAAGGAGTGAACAATTATGACCTATATTAGAGAGATTTTTTAGCCTACGTAACCATATTAAGCGAATAAGTAACAAATTTAATTTTCGGTTCGTTTAGACTTAGGGCATGTGAGACGAGACAAAATTAAAACCAGATTATACAATAGTCTGTGACAAATCTAAGAAGAATATGAGCGCAGTGTCAATTGCGAAGGAGACATCTTTATCATTAGGTAAACTGAGATTGCATAGGTCGTTGATAAATATAGGAAACAAAGTAGGACCCAAAATACTTTCTTGAGGGAAACACCGTAGTGTATTGGATGTTCATCGACAAAAACCAGATTTTGACTTGACTTGACTTGACTGCTGTGTATCTCAACACTACTAACTACAACAACAATAGTTTTAATTTAATGATTTTAAGTTGTAAAAATTGCAAAATCTCACAATGTCAGAGCCTCACAAATGTGATAAGCTGTGACAATACTGGGAAGGAGGAAGGAGAGGTAAATAATCCGTAAATTTGTGTTATTTATGGACGGTCCCTAGCACTTAAAGTCACCAAATAATAGACCAAGACACCTGACGAATTATTGGTAACAAATTTCCTTTCCACTATCAGGGGGACACATTTCATATTACTGTAGTATACACACTTGATTTACACACCGACACGCCAGTATAATGGGTTTGTTTTGTAGTGTGACCCTCCATCTGAACATATGAATGTTGAATCTGATATACATTCGACTCTCTATATTAATAATGTAAACACTAAAACTTACCTTGGTCTTGACGGCCCAAACAGTTGCAAGCGTCACAAAAAAGCTTGCGACACATAGACAAAATAAAAGTGGTATTATCTCGGGATATGTTTTCAAAGCATAGGGAAAGGAAAACTTCTTCGGATAGGGTATGTCATATTGCGAAGGTGGTATTAAGATCATATGTCGAGCTAGAATGATTTTAGGTGAAACTCTTCTCACTAATAATTGTTTCGCCGTATTTCTAAACGTAGGTCTTAATAATTTCGAAAGCATTGTAAAATATGTTTGTAAATCTAAATAATCTTCATTCAATCAGAAACTAATTTTGACTAAAATGTCACATGAATTCTTTAATTGAAAATATAAAACTTTTCGTGACCTTTGCATGAATCCAAAAGAGTATCTATGTACATTTGAATAATAATTGTCCTGGCCGTTTGTTTTCTAATGACTTGTGCAAAAGTCAGATGAAATTCAAAAGTCAAACGTATTTTTATTTACAATAAAATAAAATTAATAATAAGCGTAATAATAATATTTTTGGATTATTTTTACAGACAATATGGTATTTTTATACGATAACTGTGATGAAACAACATTCTGAATTTTATAAATTATTCTACCAAATAAAAGGTATCGCAGTTGTAAACAGAAATAATGTACACCTTTATTAGTTTAGATAATATTATATTAAGTATATGACTTATATCGATCTTGATCTCAACCAACTGTTTTTGTTTCATAGAGGTCTTCGAGGTCAAAACTGGTGATGACCTTGCGCACTCCTCGACGTCGAATTTCTCCTCGGACCAAACTCAGATACCGAGCAATCAGAGAATTTTTCCGACGCACTCTAGGTAACATATCTTTACTTAATGTATACTTACATACAGTACACTATACTAAGATTATTCAACTGTCTTGCAGGTAGCACGTCCCAACAAGAAATTAAAATAAATTCCAGTATTGCTGTCAACGTCACAGATTTAAAAAGAAAAATTGTAGGCTTAGAACAACAGTTAGACGAAGTAAATAAACATTGTCGCGATTTTGCATGTCTAGAAGATTGTTCCAGGATTGGTTCAAAAGAAACTGGTTTTCAGTACGACTTTAGGCACGAGATAGATACTATTAAAGAGCAAACCGAAGGGTCTTCCGAGCAAAAGTCAAATGGCATTGAAACGCAACTTATATACAAATCTTCAGACTGCAACAGCAAAAAGTCTGAAGTTAGTAATCATTTATCAAAACCAGATTTTGATAACAAATTAGTTGACGATCGAATGGCATCGAACGACTACAACGAGCATGTTAAAAACAAGAAATATAAAATACATGACAATACCAATACTAGTTCTAAATTGCATAAACACAAAACAAGATCTGTCTACGACAGCATGATGACTGCTTATTCAACTGGTAGCTTTCATTCTTTAGCGAATAATCGTGTCAATGACATTGATACAGATTATCCTGATTATTCTTATAATAGAAAACATTTCAAGAAGCAAAATTTTATAGAAGCAATCCCACATCCCACCAAAGAAAAAAAGGACAAAGAATTCTTAAAGAAAAATATAGGAGATCACCATAAAGTTTCTTACGAAGAAAAACCAGTTAGAAATCGAAAAAATAAGCAGTCTACTCGAGAACTCGATCCCGATTTCATTGCAGACATAATACGAAAACAGTACAAACCTGTTAAAATGTTTGGTAGAAAAGAATCAGATTTTAGTCAGTTCTCAGCACCCGTTTGTCGAGATCAAGAATTTTCTATAAAAGAAAATTTACAAGAAGGCTCTGAGCTATGCTCTTGTTTTTATTCTGAGTTTGGTCGGGGTCAGAAACGTAGGAAACGTCAAGATCTTAATAGAATGAGAAGTGTTTGTGATACTCGCCTCTACAGCTCTAATAGACACACAAGACATAAACATCGTAGAATGCACGCCGATACTTACAGCAACTCCGATATGTATGACCTGATTCCAGTCAAAGAAAAGTCGAGCCCCAAAATACGGAAAAAATTCATAGACGAGAACATGTGTCCATATGAGTACTACAGAGAAGTACCACCATCGCCCAGAAGTCTTCGACCCCGACTCAATTTACGAGCCCAACATTATACAGAGTTGGAAGATTATATGGCTCATGATAAGCAAAAGCACAAAAGGCGTTTTACTCGAAATCAAAAAGTATACCCAGAATATCAAGAATATTCGGAAGTTAATACTATACCAGAAAAAAATGTTGCACAAGAGCCAAACCAACGGAAGCTTATAAACCAGGATCAAAGCCATCAAGAAACTGGAAGTTTAAACAATTTACAATATTCACAATACATTAACGAGCAAACAAACACTGCTGTAGACTCATCATTAAACAAGACACAAGAAACCGACATAAATGTTGATAAAACAGACAAAGCTTTATGTGAAATTAAAGATATATTACAAAGTTTCTTACACGAAATAAAAAAAGAGACAGTAGCTTCGCAATGCGATAAGTCTAGTTTTACAAATAAAATCCAAGATAACGAGTGTAACATTAAACAAGACCCCAATAGTAACGTAAACAGTCACATGCAAAACAGTCCGAGTTATACCAATCACGCTGCAGGCCAGGTTGGGATGCCGCCATATATGTCACCATTTGCAACTAATCCATGTTGCTATCCTATAATGCCAATGTGTCCTATTAATTATCCTATGCAACCTATGCAACTACAAAGCGGTGGATATCTAATGCCCAGTCAAAGTTACACCTGTTCAAATTGTGTAGCCGTCCCTAAAGAGTCTGTTAGTGTACATTGTTGTAATAAAAATACAGAACCAACGGGTAATACAGAAACAGATGAATTAATCAAAGAGATCTATAAGTTTGTAGCTCAAGGGCCTGTTGGAAAATATGGTCACGATAATCCTAATGATAAGAAACGTGATGTCAGTCAAGCTGAAGTTAAAATCTTGACGTCTAGAAGTGTTGGCGGGAGTTACAAAAATTATCAACATGACGCCAAAGTCGGTACTCAACCGCTAAAATGTTATTCTAAAAGTTGTGAGGCTATAGGAACCAGAATGGTTTCAGATACTTATTACAGTGGAACAAATGGAAGTTACTCTGATACGCTATTAGAAAAATTAAGCCTGGAGGCAAGTACTACATCTGAAACTGAACTGGACATGGAACCAACAAATCAAAAGAAGGTAAAACAATAACGTATTTAATAATAATATAAAACAATTTAACAATAATTTATACCGATTTTTAGGTCACTGAAAAATAGGCATAAGTAGTAATAATCATAATCTTTGATTAAAACCTGCTCACGCTAAGGAGGCTAATGTCCAGTAGTGGACTATTGAAAGTTGTTGATGTTAGATGTATGAATGGATTTTAAATTTCCTAGATAGCTGTTTCTGCTCTTGCTAAAAAAATTAATTTATTCCAAAGACAAAGTAAAGAGTAAAATTTGAGAACACATTACATCTTTCTTATCTCCTTATCTTTACAGAACAAGGTTAATAAGTTATCGAAAGTTCTACAATCTTTTGGACTTTTCAAAAAGAAGAAAAAAGATATAATAGAAGAGCTAAGCGAGAGTGAAAGCGTCACGGAGGAAGATATAAAACCAAAACCTCCCCCATTTAAACAACAGGTAACAAATTACATGATGCATAGTCAGGAATACTTCCATGCACCTCCACTTAAACCAATTTACGAGCGTCGACAGGAGTATCAGCCATCGACAAATGATTACCGCTACGGGAAACAAGAATATCAACAGAGCCCACATGGTTATGACATAAGACAGCACGAGTATCCACCACATGATTTTCAACCACGACCACAGAATTACCAGACGCGACGACATGAGTTCCAAACAAGAGCAAACGAATACCAACATAGGCCTCATGAGTATCAACCTGATTATCATCCACCGTACAACCCTGGTGAGCGAGTTTATCTATCACCGCGACTCAACGAACCCTATGGACAAATGCACCCACAACAACAACCACGAACACATGAACACCCCAATGTACGTACACCTCATTCACGACAACGGCCCACGGCTCCACCTTATAGCAGTTCTTATGACACCAGCAGCTACAGCCAGATGCAACCACCTCTCTGTTTAAAAGAAATAGAAGTGAAGAGTACAGGCACACAAAGTGAAAGGAAAATGTCGATATTTCGAAGGTTTAAGAAGAAGACACAACCGCCGGTCATTATAACCCATATGGCAGCAGCCGGTGACCAGAGGAGCTTCTCGACACAAACTGGGGTTAATACATCACTGCAGATGAATGGACGACAGAAGATGACCAAACCTTTGTTTAATTGGAAGAGTTTCCAGGAAAAAGCCAAGAGGGCTATACCGTCGCCGGACTTAGATCCTCTAGCGTACTCTTATCAAACACAAAAGGAATTAGCTCAGGGTAATCTTAAAATGAGAAATAAGATGCTGAAAAAGATATTTTATAAAAGAAATCCTTTCTCTCCCCGAAACCTGATCGTGAGAACGTTGCTAGGAAAAGATAAGTCGAGCTTTGGCGATGCGACCGGAGTGCTCAGACCACGGATGTTCTTCTAATTATTTGTTGAATGATGTCAATTTAAATTGTGAGAGTTGAATTTGTTGCGTTTTGTACTATGATATCGTTTTAAGAATGTGTTTAAAATGAGTACTGAGTATTATTGCCAGACGCTTTTTTACTATTTTTTAAATGTATCCTTGTTGATAAAAGTGTCTTAAGAGATTTTATACTATTTCTATTTAACTGGTCGGCTAATTGTATGATCATGACTGCTAAGCCAGAGGCCGTAGGTGCAATTTCCTTCCAGAACAAGTAATTGAAGAATAAGTACGATCATTTGTTCTATGTCTGAACGTAAATTATTCGGCAACGCCATCAGCATACTGACTACCACGTCACAGGTTGTCTTGTTAGGGAACAGACATCTACGAAATATGTAAAGTTATAATACGGGGGATTGAGATCTAACACTGCACAAAACTTGATAGTCGATACATTATCAAGTATTTTACTAGACAAACATCCGTAAGAGTCAATATATGAGCAATATTTAATTTTATAGGTTTTGATAGAAAATGATTCGCATGGATGCTAACCAAAAATAATTACATTGTTGAATTTATTTGTTAGTTTATTTTGTTGCCTTTTCACGCTTAAACCACTGAACTGATTTTAAAATTGCTAAATGGAAAGCTATGTACATTATAAGCGCGACATACATGACATTACATACTTTATACTGTGAAAACCGACATACGAGTATACACAGGTGAAGTCACGGGCAAAAGCTAATAATATTATTGAAGTTAACATGACACTAAAAGACGTGTTTGCGTGTGTATTTGTTTTTAAACTAATTGTATATGCCATGGCCTTCTGTAATTTATATGTAAGTAGTATAAATGACCTGAGGCCGCAACCAACTAGGTATTTAATTAAATACCGCTATTAAATAATACCTAAATGGCGTTTAGCCGATGCGTTCCTGGAGTGGCTTTAAGATTCTTATGTATGCTATTCACGTACGGGACCATGAAGCGAGAAAAGAGATAAATTGTGGACACAATGATAGTTCAAGTTTTAGTGGTAAATTTAACGAATCAAAACATTAAAAAATCGACCACTTTCGAACAGCATTGCCTTTCATTACTTTCATGTATCTTTACACTATAAAGCATAGACAATAGACCGAAAAGCCAAAAAGAAATAAAAACGGTTTTTATCTATTCTTATATCGAATATAACCCAACAAACAATTCAAATTTTAAAAGCATAGGAGTTTGATAACAGACAACAATGGCCGTCAGGACGTGAAAAACCAAATGTGACTGTCTTGATTTAATAATTTCTGTTATAGGTCTATTTTTAAGTCAGTCCAGGAACGCTCAAAATGAAAATTACTTAGGACATACATACAAGAAGAAAACGAAGTGTGATTTTTTTTAAGAAGTCAAATTAAACAGTCAAGATTTGTAAAAAAAAGGTACAAAAATGTTCACTTTTATATATAATTTATATTACATATTTTTAAAGTTTCGCGTCCATGTTATATAAGTATGTTCATACAAAGCAGTTAACGGAATTATTTAACAGGTCCTCATATTATATGGCTTCATAAGCCAACGATGTATGGATGATCCGTCAGATGTGTCAGTCCAAGTTTCTTCCTAAACGATATAAAATCGACTAGTGCATGAAAATGGTGGAACTTAGCTAATCTATCTCTTTAAAGAATAACATCTATTAAGCTTTTATTCTTGAAACTTCTGTTTTCCTTCCCCATTTCTGCAAGTGATAATTGTTTGTTCCCTTTAAAATGTAAATTAAAAATCTCAATCATAATCTCAATATCATACGCTACAATTAAAGAGATATTTCATCAAATAATTGTCTCCAGGAACCCAAGGCCGCCATGAGCGAGCTGGATTGTCCAAGCGAAAAGCTACCGCAGGGAAATAGAAAATCTTTCAAGGGTATTGAAAGTTTCTTGAGAAGAGTAGCTTTTAACTTAGGTAAAGTTTTACTTTTTATTACAATACATGGGTAATTGTTTAAACTCTTAAGATTTGGATTCGTATTTTTACAGACCGTTTCACATACACTTGCCGTGCTATTTTTGTACGGTAAATAAAATAATTATCACTTGCGTTATCGGTGAATGAAAACATCCATAAATACCTTTAAAAGCGTTATATTTTCTAAACTAACAAAAATAGTATTACTTCACTAGTATTCTAAATGTAGATGTTGAAAAAATACAGTGCTACTAGCAAATTGGCATTTGTGTATGTGAGACAATGTATTATTTTTGTTCCTAGGGCATAAAACCGTTAGTAAACAATAAAACTGAGAAGAGGTACCTCCTGAAATCGTCCTATGTAAGATATGAGTAGTTGTATTATCTTTACTGAAACTACACTTAACTGATTAAGAGTTACCATCATCATCATTATCATTATCAACATCATCATCATCATCGTCATCATCATCGTCGTCGTCGTCATCATCATCATCAACAACCTTTAACAGTCCACTGCTGGACATAGACCTCTTCTTGGCAAGGAGATTTTATTATAGTTTTTTTAGTTTAGTTCTTGATTAAGAATTATAAATTGAGCTGAATGGGCCATTTTCTTCAAATTTCATAAAGCCCAAATGCCCAATTGATTATTATTATAAAACACATGCATGAATTGATTCTAGAAATTGGTTGTAGGCAATACTCCATCGCGGACGGAAGTGAAAATTATATCTTGCATACCAATAGACGTATCAGATTTACAACAAAAGATATTATATTTGGAAAAACAGTTAGAAGAAGCTAAAGTTAGTGATGGCCCCAACAATACAAGCACGCAGAAACGTGTTGTCAACACGGCTATTTTTGAAAACAAATATCCTCACGTGACACATGCCGGAGTGGCCTGCAACGCATTGGAAATGGACCAAGGCACCAATCCACACGATGGCAACTTGTCTGCAAAGAAGAAATCTATTGTATCTTTCGTTACTCCTTCAGATCACGGTAGTAATGTTAACGCTTCCTCATCACATCGCTATGATGGGGACTACACCGATGTCAAACGTTATGCCGATTTTATGGGTTGCGAGAATGATATGAAACCTTTTACAATTGGGGACGTTAAGCAACACCAAGGACGAAAATCTCTCTTTAAAAAAAAGAAGAAAGCCCTTAGACAGAAAAAAAGTAGAAATCACTTCATTTATTACGCTCAAGCAAACAGTAATCCGTTTAATAAATATGTCGCTGCAGACGAAGCTTCTAAAAACAGTAGGGCTAGAACAAGATCATATTTAAGCAAATTAATAGATAAGCAATATAAGCCCCAAATATTTGGGGGAAATTTGTCCGATATTAGCACGTTTTCCTCGCCTATATGCAGAGATACAATTGATTACAATGTAGGGTATTCATATGAATCTGATGTCTGTTCATGCTGTCATGGAAAGTACCACAACGTTGACAACCAACCTTTAGTATATAACAGTCAACAGATCTATAGAGCTCATAACCTTACAAAAGAAAATGAATTTTATGATTCTACATTTTACGATGTAGTACCCGTTAAAGAAAAGACCATAAAAGCTAAGAAAACGATCGATATGCCAAAAAGAAGAGAAGCAAAACCCTCCGTAGATATAATGTGCTGGCCTGAAAATGTGCGCACAAAACTTCGCACTTATCCCGTATACAATCCATTATATCTTGATTACACTGCTGTAGCGCCAAAAATAGATAACTGTTTAAGAAGAGCGCCTAAAATAAACTGTAATAGAGAGCCTACAGCCAATCATATTACAAGACAAAGAAATACTGTGGGTAAACAAATAAACATGGAGATGTCCAAAAGTAGTTGTATTGATTTCGGCGACGTATATCCGAAATTTATTAAGAAAAGAATCGATGGAGCAAACAGGTGTTTACATGTCGATAAATGTCTAACGGCTACTCAAGTACCGCATAAAGTTGATGCAGAGTGTCTGGCAATTGTTACAAACAACAGTGAATGTCAAACAGTGTCTAGCGTCCTAGATACTGAGGATTCAATACAAAATAGCGATGATAAAACAGAAGAAACGTTGAATCAAATAAAAACCATTTTGCAATCCGTCCTCCGTGAGGTCAAGGTAGGCAGCATGTCTAAAAGCACTACCAATGAGAAGTCAAAGAAAGATGCAACCGTTCAAAAAGGTGTATCGCAAGGAAACATGCCGGGACCAGTACAGATCAATATGGCAGGACCGTTACAGGACAACAGATCAATCAACTTATCGCGACTTACACATGGCAGCATGCCACAGTGTCCAGATCCCTTACCAGCTATCCCTCATAACATAGGAGATACCCTACAATCTAATTTACAAGGTTCGAGACTTTTAAACAGTTTTACCTATAGCCCTTACGACATAAATCCGTTCTTGCCATCTTGTTCAAAACAAATGAATCCCAACCAGTACTATTATTCACAGTCGCCACTAAAATGTTACCAAAATTTTCCACTTATCGTTCAAAATCAAGGACGACCTACTTGTGCCAGCTGCTTTCGAAACTATCCTCATAGAAAATCATACTATGGGAGACAGGCCACAATCGCTACTAACACTGATGCCGTGATAGCTGAGCATAGTAAAGAGACTGAGAAACTAATAAAAGAAATATACAGGTCGATGGCGTTAACTATGGGTGCAGTCAAAATAGAGAATTCTAGTGAATATGAACCTCTTCGGGATTTCAGTAATCATGTGAAGAAATCAACAATCAAACGAACAGTGACGGAAAAGCTGACACCTGTAAAAGAATTTAAAAAGGTTACAAACGTCGTGCAAGCTGTTTCGGAATTATTTAGAAAGAGGGATCTGCTAGTTTCATCGAATTCCCACAACTTGAATGAAAGTCAGTATGGATCTCACAGAGAGCCAACGGACAGTAGGTTTGGTTCGCGCAACACCAACACAGTAACAGAGAGCAAACAAATTTCTACTGATGCTACTACTTTTTCCCAATCACCAACCACTAATCCTGACATGGACGTAAAACTACGAAAAGAGAGAGTAGAGAAGTTTTTGGACCAGTCAAAGCGCAGAGTATCCGAAGGAACTCATCAAAACATGCGCAATTTTTATACCCCGACACAGAACACGAAGGCAGCTGTGGAGCTTATAGAGACTTCAAGTAGTGAAACTGAAACCGATGATACGTTTGTGCCATCTATAACGAAACAAGTAAGGGGAGACACTATTTACGTATAAAATTACTATAGCTTTATGTATTTTAAATATCGTTTTGAGTGACTCAATTCTTTTTAAATTCATTAACCACCAAGCAATTTGATTGTACGAATGGTGTAGTGCTTTTAGTGATTAGTGTAGTGGATTCGAACTTCTCATGTATTATTAGAATCTAATTGTATTACTCACCATCTTTATAGTTCACACCGTTTAAACATGTCTTATACCCAATCAAATATTTAAAGACCAAAATCAACCAAATTAGTCTAGTTATTCCCGAGTTTTAGTAAAATTAAGCCAGCGGGCACGAAATCAGAAGCGACAACAGAGTGGTGTCGGCGGGAGCGCTGTTAACGGCACGTTCCAACGCATTGATTTATATGCAACTGGGAGCGGTGGCGAGCCTACATTGCCGCGGCCGCTGACTTTGAGACAGTGGCTAATTAAAAACAATTCATTTTGATACATAAGATGTGTAGCAGAAAACAAAATAAAGCCATTCATATGCCATCCAATGTTAGACAAACATTATTCGGATATTTTAAGTTTACGAGTTTCTAAGACTATTGATAACTCCTCTTGGAAAGTCAGTTGATGTAACAAGATGTAATGCAACAAAGACTCAAACGTATCTATTTTCTATTTCAATGTTTTTTGAGACTTGATTTTTTAAATCTACAAATATCTAGCGCGTATCGTCTTTGATGAATCCAAGAATAAAATCTAAATATATATAATCTCTAAATATAAAATCTCTTTAAATTACAGGTCGTACAAAAAGAAAGAAAAGAGAAAAAAAGTTTATTCAGTAAAATGTTTAGATCCGTTAAATTTTTGAAATTAAAAGAACGAAAGAACAGAGAAGAGAAAGAACCTAAAGCAGAGACACCTACGACTGAAGAGTCATCGACCGACTCCGACGACTATCAGACTATCTGTAGTCAGAAGATAGAAGTACCACAAAAATACAGGCCTAGAGCATACAACTTGTCTAAGCGTAGAACTCACTCGAAAATATCATACAAACATGTATATCAAAGAGACAAGAGCCCAGAGAAGTTTATTAAAAAATCACCATACATGGAACAGGAGTACCGCAGGCATTGGAACGAGAAGCTTATGTTTCACGACGGCAAGTACCCTAAGTATTCTTCTGAACACCCTTACACACAGCGATATCCGGGTGAGGCAGTTCGAAGAGTCAACCCCTACTATAAGACTTACGAAGCTAGGGCTGCGATCATAGAGCCTAAATTTTTAGCAAAAAATGAGGGCATATATGCCAAGAAAGTCGTGCATCCGAAACAAACAAAGAATCAGAGTAACAAAATAGAGCCGAAGATGGCCTCGAAAGCGGTGCCTTGGCTTAAAAAGAACAAACTTGGTAACATCCGTTGCGGGAAACATTTCAGGCAACTTATAAATGAGAATTGAATGTCGTGTCACTAGTAACTGTCCGATTGTGTTATTTATTTTTGAAAATTTATTTATTTTTGAAAATTTATGAAATAAAAATTTCAACATCGAATTTAGTGTTTTATTCTTGAGATTTCTAATAGGTCTAAATATGTGTGAAAAATTCTAAGTTATACTGCTACAATGCGCATATTGGGCAGTTGATAAAGATGTCAAAATAATTCAGTTTTTTACCTCGGAATGAGACAGGCTTTAAACTCGTATGCACTTTTATTAGTGTTCAAAAATTTGTCTCCAGTCTCATAAAATATCTTACCTGTGCCATAATTTCTTCAAGGTCAAAGGCCACAAAAGTCATTGTTCACAATTATCCATGTTTCTTATAGCTCCAATGATGTTAATATTTATTATCATATAAAATTGTAAAGCATAAAATTACGACAAGTGTCGCTAGTTTCGCGAGAAGGGAATTGAGCCCCGCCTGACACCACTGCGACTGTAGTGAGGACTCCGTTCAACATACGCTAGCGGTTTGTTCCGCCTGGGCGGTGCAGCATGGAGTCCTCACTGTAATTATTGGAGGAGATCTCTCGCTACCGGCCGTCATACCCTCCATGGTCGGTAGCGAAAGCTGTTTTACCGGGATCGCAACCTTCTGCGAAGATGTCATTTCGCGGAAGGAGGAGGCGGAGGAGGCCCGGGAGGACGATCTCTACTCGGACCTAATTCGGCGCCAGCGAACTGAGCTGTGGAGGTGGGCTTACCAACGCCTCATGCCGCCCTGAGTGTGGCCGCGAGTGAACGGGACGGGTTTACCCCTTCATCCGCTACAGAGGCCAGCCGCGCGGAGGTGACGTCCGCGTGCCCGATGGGGTGATGTGTCGGCCCGGTGGCCACACGTTAAGAAAAAAGGATATGTATTAAGCACTAGTTATACTGTTACAGTATGGAAATTGTCATTATTTACATTATATCACTGAACAGCTAAAATTATTTTGATTGTGAATTTTCAGTTTTCGCCTAAAAATGTATGCATCCACGATATTTAATTTGGAATGAGAACATTTTTTTATTTTAACAACTTTATTAATTATCTACCTTTTCCTATCGTTGTCCTGTTATTTTTGTCATTGTTTTTTGGTTTTATTGGTTCTTTGTTTACAATTAAAAACAAAAAATATGAAGATAGGTTCAGTAGCAAGCAAAGAGAGGAAGAATGTTAGTAAAAGAAACCATTATGGATTTATTAAACTCAACGATCCTCAAATATACAGAATTGAGACCAGTTCCCAAAACTGAATTGTTTTTGTTTTGTGTTTTGTAATCAAACATAATTCTGTTTTTAAAATGGTTTCCAATCATAGGTCGCCAATGTTGCCGAAAGGAAAAAGAGACTCATTTTTTAATATAAACAAATGTTATATTTTGTATATAGCAACATTTAAACGACTAACAGATTAGTTACTAATAAATAAAATACGTTTTTTATGGAACTCTAACACAGAGTTTACAGTCTTAATAAATATATTATACAGTCCGTATTACAATTATTGTTAAAACTGTCAAGTGTTTAACACAATTATTGTTGAAAAGGAATGAACGAATTACTTAACAAAGGCTTTCCAACCAAGCCGGCTCATCTGTGCTCAAGCATGGCTTTACCACTGTCACATCCTATGAGCTATGATTGGAAAGGGTTCTTAAGCACAGACATCAAATACTATGTCATCATCATCAACAGCCTTTTACAGTTCATTGCTCGACATAGGCCCGTCCTTAGCAATGAGGCTGGTCTACTATTCCACGTTAGCCAGACGGGTTGGAATAGGGTTTGTTTCAAGTTTTCCTTCTCTTTATAACGATGTTGTCTTGCATACTTTGTTCCTTTGATCGCCTTTTACGACACCCACGGGATGAATAGGGGTGTTAACACTATGTATTCTTAATCCGTCACCATACGGACAAATACTATGTGGTCCTCTTTATTTTAAAAGTAAAACATAATAATAATAATAATCCATTTTGTGTGACCAAGATACCGGTGGTTAGGGCTCCAGAGACAGGAACCTCCTCACAATACGGGCCGTGTCATGGAGGACTGCCTTCTGCATCAGACCCTTGATCCAATCTTCTAACGTGAGCCTCTTAAGGTGTTGGTCGAGGCTCTTGGCTATCAATCCGTGAACAGATATGATTATCGGAACAATGATCACCGAATCCACATTCCACATGAACATGACTTTTTTACCAAGAAAAACCATATAATTACATAAAAGCAATATCTGTGTGAGACATGACATTTAAATGTCATGTCGAAATATTTAACCGAGGAATTCTAGCAAAATGCTGACGAGAGCCAAATCTAGAACACTAAAAGCACACATCCCTGGACTCGTCGCTCCGCTCCGCCTTGCCGTCCCCGGAAGCAACATTGGATGTTCCAGCCGTTGCAGAGGTGTCGAGCTCTAACTCCAGCGACGAGTTTTTCTCTCCACCCACGTCGCCAAGACCTGTACGTCGGCAGGAGAGTACCCGGCCACCGACCAGCTTGGGATCACGAGGACCACTGACCTCAAACAGGGTCCCCGCTACCGGTGGTGATGTGCGCCGCATGAAGTGGACAAAATCAATAAATGAGAGTGTCATGCGGGCATATTTTCGGGCTACAGAGTTGGGAACGAACCTTACTGCGTACCGTGTTAGGTTAGTCTCTCTGTTTCAGGAGCTTGAACCAGCCATCAACGTTTCAGCACAACGATTATCGGATCAAGTACGAGCTATACAGCGCTGTCACCTGCTGGATGATACAGTACTTGAGAGGATACGCTCTGACATAAGGAAAAACTTTACTATTCCCTCTTCATCACACGCTGCAGTGGCTAATAGCACACCTCAGTTGCCATTAGGTATTAAAGATGTTGATGAACTAGTGGAGAGTGAAGTTATATCCGTAAGTACCCAATGTAACGATAAGATAAGGAGTGCTTTGGAGGATGCGATTCAAAAGTACCGATTTATAAATGATAATAATAGACCACGGTTATGCCGTTTGCCCATTCATAAACGTAATTTAGCGCTTGTGAGTGCCCTGGATTCGCTATTATCAGACTATTTTGATAATAGCGAAGATCTTAGTGATACACATTCAATTCTATACTGTGCGGCCATTGCAGTTTGTCGAGTAGCTGGTGTTAAATGTATTGAACGTGTAAGTGCTACTCGACCCGAAAATGGCGTACCAGCTTGGCAGTATAGAATTGAACGTCGTATTGCTGAGACTAGGACACTCATCGGTAAATTAATTAGTTTTAAAAGTGGTAATACACGGCCAAGAGTCATGCGCTTTGTGAAACAGGCATTCTTGGGGACTACCATTAGTCCTCAACAGTACATGTCCTGTGTCACAGAGCGCATAGACTTTCTAAAGCAGAAAGTTTATGCATGGGCAAATAGAATAAGACGTTATAGAAAACGAGTTGATCGGTATAATCAGAATCGAATGTTTCAAAGGAATGAGAAATGGGTTTACCGGAAATGGGAGGAACCGAATTCATGTGTGAGTGATGGGCATTTTCCAGATGAAAATACCACTAATTCATTTTGGCGTAACATCTGGTCAGTGCCTGTCACTCATACAGAGGGTGATTGGTTGGAGGATGTCAAACGTTCGTGTGAGTCTATAACAGCTATGGAACCCATTGTTATTAATAAAGATGATGTAAGTTGTGCAGTCCGTTCATTACCGAATTGGAAATCACCTGGTCCAAACGGACTGCACAACTTTTGGCTTAAGTGGTTCCGAAGCTCACATGCGTGTTTGGCATCACAATTCCAAGCAGCTTTGGATTCTGGTTCATTACCACAATTTTTAACCACTGGTGTAACCCATTTACTCTATAAATCTGGTAGTGCCATGGATCCCAAAAATTTTAGACCTATTACTTGCTTAGCTACACTTACTACATATAAACTTCTAACATCTATTTTGAGACTTAAAATTACTACACACATAAATAATAATTCGGTACTCTCTATTTCTCAAAATGGATGTAGAAGTGGGGCCCGTGGCACTAAAGAGCTCCTTATCATAGACAGGACCATTAGCCAACAGGTACGTCGTAATCGTAAGAGTCTGTCGACATGTTGGATAGATTATAAGAAGGCTTATGACTCAGTTCCACATACATGGCTTTTGAAAGTGCTAGAGTTGTACAAAATTGATGCAACTCTGTGCACTTTCTTAAGGTCATGTATGAGTCAATGGAAAACAACACTTCGCTATCCAGAATGTCGGCAGACTGCGATAAATGACATACTTATAAAGATCGAGCGAGGTATATTTCAAGGTGACAGTCTGAGTCCCTTGTGGTTTTGTCTAGCATTGAACCCTCTCAGCACTCTGTTAGAGGGTTCAGGATTAGGCTATCGGTTGCAGAAAGATGATCAAGTTATATCTCACCTTCTTTATATGGATGATTTGAAATTACTAGCCTCCACAAAATTACAATTGATGGCGTTATTAAGGGTCACTGAAAACTTTAGTAATTCTATCAAAATGGAATTTGGTGTAGACAAGTGTGCAGTCATGTATGTAAAGAAGGGCGTGATTGTAGAATCTGAAGGAATGGAACTTTCAGATTCAACAAATTCAGATCTCTGTCTGCCACCGAAACCTACAAGTATCTAGGTTTTTCACAGTCCTTGGGAATACCAGAATCTGGCGTGAAACAAATGTTACAGGAACGCTTCTTTGGCCGCCTAAAAAAAGTACTTAAAAGTCTTTTATCAGGCGGTAACAAGGTGCGAGCCTATAACAGTTGGGTCATGCCGGTTCTGATGTATTCCTTTGGTGTACTTAGATGGACTCAGACCGAATTGGATGCCCTTGACAGGAGAGTCCGTACATTGCTGACTGCATTCCGCATGCACCACCCACGTTCATCGGTTATGAGATTGTATATTCCGCGAAAGTTTGGAGGTCGTGGTCTATTAAATATCAAGTCTCTACACAATCGCGAGATATACAATCTCAGAGAATATTTTCTACAGACGAATGCGGGAGTGCATCGCAATGTAGTTGCAGTGGATACTGGTTTTACCCCGCTCGCTCTGGCTAAAGAGAATTGGCGCAAACCTGTAGTACTTAGTACTACTGATCGCAAGGAAGTATGGAAGGGTAAAGAACTTCATGGCCGATTTTATCGGGCCCTACACGGGTCTGATATAGACTTTAAAGCGTCAACGTCTTGGCTACGGTATGGTGATCTCTTCGGAGAAACCGAAGGTTTTGTTTGTGCAATTATGGACGAAGTTATCATGACGAATAACTACCGGAAATATATTCTGAAAGATAGTACGGTTGACATCTGTCGGGCTTGCCACCGTCCTGGAGAATCTATTAGGCATATTATTTCCGGTTGTTCTCGTCTTGCTAACGGTGAGTATTTGCACAGGCACAACCAAGTAGCCAGGATCGTACACCAACAACTTGCCCTTAAATACCAACTTGTCAATTTCGAAGTACCTTACTACAGGTATGTGCCCGACACAGTTCTCGAAAACGGTCGTGCTACGTTATATTGGGATCGATCTATTATCACAGATAGGACTATTGTTGCCAATAAGCCTGATATTGTGGTGATAGATCGATTAGAGCGCCGCGCAATGATTGTCGATATCGCCGTTCCTCATGACGAGAATCTCGTGAAAGTTGAAAAAGAAAAACAATTGAAGTATTTGGATCTGTCTCACGAGATTGCCGACATGTGGAATGTGGATTCGGTGATTATTGTTCCGATAATCATATCTGTTCATAGACTGATAGCGAAGAGCCTCGACCA
The DNA here is from genome assembly GCA_949316085.1 of Hypercompe scribonia. Taxonomy (NCBI): domain Eukaryota; kingdom Metazoa; phylum Arthropoda; class Insecta; order Lepidoptera; family Erebidae; genus Hypercompe; species Hypercompe scribonia. The sequence continues at coordinate 1,545,775 of OX438972.1, read as the reverse complement.
ACACCTTAAGAGGCTCGCGTTAGAAGGTTAGATCAAGGGTCTGATGCAGAAGGCAGTCCTCCTTGACACGGCCCGTATTGTGAGGAGGTTCCTGTCTTTGGAGCCCTAACCACCGGTGTCTTGGTCCCTGTACCCGATGTCGGTGGTATACTACTATTTTTTATATTTTTAAATGTGTATTTTCTACTTTTTATGTATTTAAAAATGTAATAAATAAGTGTATATAATGAAATAAAGAAAATAATAATCATACAATAATCTCGCACAATTCACACGTTTCAAATTAGACAGAGTCTGTACTATCGTATCCAAATTGCTGATAAACAAACTTATATATATCTAAATACATACATATTATAGATTAATGACACCCAGACACAACAAATTACCATGCTCATTAAACAAATATTTGTTCTAATTATATTGTATATATGGTGGGCATCAAATCCACAAGCTCTGGTATAGAAGTCAGAATCACTAAACTCAAGGTCAAGAGGCCAGAAAAATAATTGGAACTAAGTATTGCTACATGTTATGTTTCAACAATGGTTAGCTACAATTATGTTGTAAATATATATATAGGATGGGAAACGAATTATTAACATTTGAGAAAATCGTGTAAAAAAACCATTTGATATATTATAAAAATTGTTTATTTACAAGAAAGCTAACTAGTTGGAATTTATTCTTTAAAAATTATATCGTCTAATTGATCACCGTTTCGACGTTTGCACTGTTTTAAGCGAGCACCAAAATTGCCGAATACTCGTCGGCAAAGAGACCGCGAGATCGCCGACATCACTTCGCTAAATTTTTCTTTTAGTTGCCGTAGTGTATTTGGTTTATTGATGTAGACACGATTTTGTAAAAAATAGTGCTGGAGATAGATCTGGTCTTCTGCCATGGAATGTCGCCTCGTCTGGAAATCAGCTTTACCGGAAACATGTCTTTGACCACCGGCAGGGACTCACTGGATGTGTGACAAGTGGCTCCATCTTGTTGAAACCATGTGTTACGATTGTAGCCAGCAAATTCCAGTAGCATCGGTGCCAAGAACTCCCGTAACATGTTTGCGTGGGATGTTACATTCAAATGTTAACGAATTCTCGACCCATCCTATACACTACGGGCACATAGGAAACCGATATTAAGCAATTATTTCCTTGGTTCCCATCGAATCAGTGACGTCACCAAACCCCAAACATGACACAACTTTTATATGTATCATGCGCTGTGGTCACGCTATCACAATTCAAGTTTGTTTTTAAAATTATTACAGAAATATTCTAGTCTAACAAAAGAGTATTCTAGTCTAAACTAGCCTCTACGGTAGCTACCTTTTTTTACAAGAAGATTAACCCTCGTTATAAAAATTAAAAAAGTAAAACCACAGTGCATGCTAACGTCTAGCGTTATAAACACAACAAATCATTTAAACCTAGAATATAAATATTACATCTGTATATTTAAGTAGCTCATGTCAGCTTCAGGAAGAACTTCTCTTGTTCTTTAGACTGCAGGTATCTTAGATCGTCTATCACATACCTGAAATTAAATTAAATTAAATATAAAAATTTAATATCTATATTATAGTACCACTTATGTAACAGAGGGCACGTCTATTGCCGTCAACTGAGCACATATTATTAAATAGACGTGCCATTTCAACTGATTTTATTACATCCCACTTCGATAGATGGCGCTGTGCAGAAAATTTAAATCGCGTTATGGTTTCGTAACTTATGGTTCTATATTGGTCTTTCATTTCCCATGTGACATTCGTGCCTCAATCTATTGAGTAAGGAAATTATTGGGCCTTGGTAATTCTTGGCTATGTCCTTTTAGGGCGAACGTTTTTTTGAAGGGTACAGGTCGTCCTCTTGAACTGGTTACCTACTTTGTGACCGGTTCGGGTGAAGCGATCTGCCTTTGAATAATACTAATTTCCAAACTGGTGTTGTATATAAACTTTACACAATTACTTATACATTTTATATAAACTAGGAAATCTCCCAATTCTTATGATAATAAATAAAAATATAATATAATTTAAAATTATATTATTATAGCAATTATCATTTATTTAACTACGAAATAGTAATAACTATGAAACGATTTAAAGTACACTGGACAATATAGACAGGTGAGTACCCCAAATAGACCCAATAATTAACCCTTATCAGTTATAAGTCGCCTCTCACGTGACAACAGCACTTTGGCGCTGCAGTCGTAAGTCACGTAGGAGGTGACAAGACGAAACATGTCTAAACTCGCTCTGTGTGAAATGCAGGCACTATTGTCTTATTACAATAGATCATACCGAGCAATTGACATCTCCAGTAGTATATCAATTTCCTTTTCCTACAATTCTTACAATATTGAAATTCTTTTGCATATTTACCGGAACTAGCTACAACCTAGCGAGAATCAGGTGTAAAAAGCTATCGACCGATAACGGTTAATATAGTACAGTCCAAAACACAGCTTCAAATTACTTGTGATAGTAATATAAGGAAAAGGTTATTGACAGATAACTCTTTTTTTAACCCTAAAGAAATATAAGAAACTTTTTTTGATAATTAACGGTATAAGGGCAGCCTATATGCATTAGATGCTTGATACATGCATATAATATGCCAGTTTCACTCTTGCAGTGCATATACTATACATATAATCCTTCTCGAATCGCTCTTTTCATTGGCAAAAACCGTATTAAAATCCGTTAGGTACTTTGGATGATCTAAGTGTAGAACAAAAAGCAACTTCATTTTAGAATATAATAAATAATAATAAAAAAATATAAAAAAATACGCTTTTATTGTTAATCGAACTAAAAACTAGAAAATAATCTTTAATGACAAAGAGTCTAAAGCCACTGATCGACGGACGAGTAAGACCGCGGTTTTATGGCTCGTCGGTAAAGCTCGCCGGTGTATCATTGCAAAACCACGGTTTTAAATACCGCCGAGCCTGGCTCGCGGCTCGTCGTCGTGCTATATTTTTTACTCGGCTCGCCATGCAAAACCGCGTGTCGATCACGGCCGGCGAGCCGAGCCGTCACTTTTCGGCGACAGCGCTAGAGGACGGATGTGCGCCAGAAGAGCTGTGTACCTACCTACTACAAACTTCGTAACGTGCGTGCTCAGTCCGTGTCACAATAATGGATCTACGTACTTGCAGCCACGATTTTATAATACAATTTATAAATGCCTTTCGAGACTGTCCCTGTTTATGGCAAACCAAAACAAGCGAGTATAAAAACAAAGCAAATAGGCTTGCAGCATATAATAAACTCGTGGATATTGCAAAAAAATATGAACCAAACTCGGATATAACCGATATTAAGAAAAAAATTCAGTCACTACGAGCTTCCCACAGGAAAGAACGAAACAAGGTTAAAGCAAGCATGAGAACCGGCTCCGGAGTTGAAGATTTGTATCAGCCAAAGTTGTGGTATTATAAGGAGCTAGAATTTCTCAACGATCCGATCGAAAGTAAGTAAATAGTTAATATAGGTGCGTACCTATCAATTTTACTATGAATAAAAAAATAAAAAAATTGGTTATTGACAAGTAGGTAACAATTGTGGTATGTAAGTATGTAGTTCTTTATTAACACATAAATTTATTTTTATTTTTAAATTTTATTTATTTTATAAATATACAGGGTCTAACGGTTAAGTGTAGTCATATTTTAAGGGCTTGTTCTACTCATAAATACGAACAATTTTTACTATGGGAACAACTTCGAAATCGCAAAAAAAAACTGCTGTTTCATACATTGCATCGGGAGGTTATTGAACTTTTCTTTGCAACAGCTCATTTTTTTCGCGATTTCGAAGTTGCCCCCATAGTAAAAGTTGTTCGTATTGATGGGTAGAACAAGCCCTTAATATATGACTACATCTAACCGTTACGCCCTGGATATTTAAACAAATAACATCAACTAATGAAACAAATATGTAATACAGACAATTATTTTACAGCTACAGCATCAATGTCAACTCTTCGAAGTGACGACGATGAGACTCGTAGTCAAGTATCAACTCAAGATTCTCTGAACGATGTGAGTACCTATTATAATTACGAATTTATCATTCTTTCTTGCCATGGTACAACCCCAGAAGTATTGAAGTATTTAACAAAATCTTCCCTAACTTTTTTTGCATTATTGCTTGTGTTTTGTATGGGCTCTAAAATACCACCCGGGCTTAGACCTTCTTGAATTGTACCAGTAATATGATTTTCTGTGTCACTGTCACCTGGAGTGATATAATCCCTTCTGGATTTGCATAAATAATTATGCAGAGTGCAACAAGCCAATACCACAAAACTAATATCTTCGACTGATTGGAAGTTGATAGCACTGTGAAATATTTGAAATCTTGCGGCTAAAATACCGAACGCATTTTCTACTATCCTCCGAGCTCTGCACACTCGATAGTTATAGATTCTCTTGTCATGATCACTCAATTCTCGTTGTGGATATGGCTTCAAGAAATCTGGTCTTAAGGCGAAAGCTTCATCACCAATGTACACAAATGGTAAAGGATCTGAGTCCTGTGTTGGTTTTTCCGGTGGTGGTATATTTAAATCACCTTCATTCAAACGCTTATAAAATTCTGTCTTTTTTAAAACTCCTCCATCAGAAACGCGGCCGTTAATGCCGACATCAACAAATATAAATTGGTAATCTGCGTCGACAATTGCCATGAGAACAATACTATGAAAGCCTTTATAATTAAAGAAATGGGATCCAGCGCCAGGAGGTGGAACTATTTTGACGTGTTTACCATCTACTGATCCAAGGCAATTGGGGAACTGCCACTTGTTTTGAAATTGTTTAGCTATCATTTTCATTTCTTCTATATTACCAGGAAACTGAAACAAGACAAGAGGTACTTTAATTATTTGTTTTATTGCAGATAATCAGTCCACCGCCATCGCTTAATTCATTGCCTGGACAGGCATCTCAAACTCCATCTCCAGCTACAACGCCTGAACCTCCATCATTTACAAGGAAACGAAAAGACGACAATGTAAATCATATGTTTAGTTTGATTAGTCAACGGCTCAGTCAGAAAGATGATGAGTTTGATATTTTTGGGAAAAATGTTGCTATAAAATTAAGGACGATGACGAAAGAACAGAAAATATTATCAGAGAAACTAATCAACGATGTAATTTTTTATGGGCAAATGCAACGGCTCTCTGTAAATTCAGAAGTTAACGTGGGACATGGAAATGTAAATTATTTGACTGCAACTGCTCCAGTTCTGACACCCACAGATGATCAACTACTATTACGTGCTCCAGCTTCAGTAAATACCTCATCATCTAATTTTACGTCCACAATCTCAACTCTACCACAGTTTCAAGTTCAGACAGCTACAGATAATCAACAATTTGACTCAGGAAACTCAAAAGAGCTGTCATATTTTGTTTCAAATTTTTTACCATAAGTTTTTTTTTTCAAATATTGTTGTATTGTTCTGAAGTATCTAATGAAAAATTTTAAGTTCAAATAAATGTTTTACTTACCTTCATGTATTCGTTTTTCAATGCACCGTAAATAGCTCTGCATGTCTCTGGAATAATTCTTCCCAAAGTTTGCCTAGATATTAAAGTAGGATACTGCAAACTGGTTTGATTTTTCCCTTCTGCCAGGTATCTGATTGTAGCAGTTAGACGTTCATGTGGAGAAATAGCTTCTCGCATTACAGTGGCTTGTTTTTGTATTAAAGGTGTCACTAAAGATAACAACTCGTTGTACGATTTTTCAGACATTCTCAGATAATTTTGGTAATCAAGTGGCTCTGCTGCCAATTCTTGAATTAAATGGGTATGTGACAAAGCTTGCCTTTTTTCAATCCAACTTTTAACCCAAACTTTAGGGCGTTTTCTTTTTTTTTTCATAACTGCGTAATATCCTATGGCGAGATAACACAAGGCTTCAGACTCGGAACAAGACATGTTTGCGACTGTTTTGCTTGCTAATCGATCAGCACCAACGAGCCGCGAGCCAGGTTCGTCGGTATTTAAAACCGCGGTCTTACTCGTCCGTCGATCAGTGCCTTCACAGTGAATCGCCTCAAAATAAAATTATAATAAAATTTAAGTTATTAACAGAATAATTCAATTCAGGGTAAAAATCGTGGGGTGCTCGATATTTTAAATATTACAATCATTCTTTTGGCAACTATCTACGGGAGGATAGTTATGAATCGCAGTAAAATGCACCCCGCGATGCAATGCAATGCGATTCATATGGCGAGGCGATTTGAGGCAATTCATTATGATTGATTGTTCGATCTTCTACGACTGTAATATTAGACTTTTTGTCATTAAAGATTATTTTCTAGTTTTTAATTCGATTAGCAATAAAAGCGTGTTTTTTTAGTTTTTTTAAACTATTATTTCTTTTTCATTTTTTAGTCTGTGACAAACTCATAAATCTATTATCAAATTGTCGCATTGTCATCGGTCCTTGAGACGTGTGCAAAGTTTCAAGTTGATCAGATTTTTAGAAACCGGTGAAAATTAAGCTCAAAGATTCCGTTACATACATACATAGATACAACCCAAGCTAATAAAAGCGTGTTAAAAAATATACTGACTTGTAGAACAGTAGGGGCAGTGGTGCCGTGGCGAGGTGCCAGAGCGCATGTGCGTCCCAGGCGCGAGCGCGGGGGGGGAAGTCGAAGAGTTCTAGCGCCAGCGCCGCCGCAGACAGCGCGGTGAAGGCGAGCATGCGCCACGCGTACGCGCGACCTGCCTGCGCCTGCGCAGCCGCCGCACACACCCACACCAGCGCGCCTGCGCTACCTGACCACCAGACATCATCATAAGTCGACTGATGACAAGTATCACCCTTACACACTCACAACTCAAGAGGTACAAGCAAAGCCCAAGCCTTAACGAGAGACTTGATTCCTTCAGTAACCTTAATCATTCGGGGGAAAATATAAATGCAAGATGAGTATATAAATATGAGAAAATACAATAAAATTTACAATAACTTCACACATCAGTCTTATTCCAAAATAGGCACAGAAAGACACAGAACAAATATCATTTATTATTCTGGGATGGAAACGAACTCGTGATCTCTGACTTAGCAGTCAGAATCACTAACCACTAGACTAATGGATATGACTATTTAGAATAATTTATTGTTAATTACTTACCGAAGAATATATTCAACTTCATGTTATAATCATAATTAATCACACCGGAATACAGATAGCGGACGTGCGTTACAAAGTAGAAGAGTGGAATGAGTAACAGGAATATTGTCAGTTTGGTCCTCTTATAGCACACCCTGGAAGCAACAGGACTCCGATTATTAATGTGGAGTGTAACCCCTCTTAATGCCGTGGGTGCCGTAAGGGGCAACTAAGGGAGTAAACTACGCAATACAACACCACAACCAAGAGAAGAAATAGAACCCTCTCTGAGGGGAACCGCAACGTAATGTTTCAAAACATATAACCAAGCTATAAGGATCATCAATCATCAACAGCCTTTCACAGTCCACTGCTGGACATAGGCCTCTCCTTAGCGATGAGGTTTTAGCCTACTATACCACGCTGGCCAGGCCTCTGCTAGACCAACAGGTCCGTCCAACGATAATGGGTTAGTAAGCATAGACGACCTCGTAATTACAGACAGACGATCGTGACCAATGCTTTTTTGTCATTAAAAACAATACCTGTGAAATGAGTCATGTATAACGAGTATTTTAATCAACACCTCTAACTAAAATTCATCATCATTATCAACAGCCTTTTACAGTCCACTGCTGGACAAAGGTCTCTCCTTAGCAAGGAGGTTTTAGCCTTCTATACCACGCTGGCCAGACGCGTTGGAATAGGGTTTGTTCCAAGTTTTCCTTCTCTTTGTAATGATGATATCTTACATATTTTGTTCCCTTAGTCGCCTTTTACGACACCCACGGGATGAAAAGGGGTGGTAACACTATGTATTCTTAATCCGTCACTACACGAATTACCTAACGTATAAGGATATTGAATGTGAAATTCAGATACTAATTCTAATCTGTCTAAGAAATAGACAAATCCTTCCAATTTTCATAAAGATATAGTAATATACAAGAAGTTTTACCTGACAATAGAAGCAACAAAGAGTCCCATGACCATAGACAAAGCGCAAGCATAGTCCATAAACTCTGTGAAGGGACTGTCCCGCATATGGAATATTGTTGACCAAACCCATGCGTTCATGCACACCTGGAAATAGGTGGTAAAACTCATTTCGTATATGTCTAATTAACTGTTCTGTTCGGCACTATGCACACCAGCGCACGTGTTTCCCTCCCACTATGATTCTGGGTCCGTTAAGCGAGGCGTAAAAAAGCATCTTAATAGGTCGAAATAGTTTGGGTCACTATACTGTACTGTCTGCATTAGCAATGAGTATGGTGACCACCACTCTTAGATTCTACTCATGTTTTCCATCTGGTCGAGTAGTCAGTGTGGCAGGTTCAAGTAGTCATATTGCAGCACAAGTGAGTCAGCTGGACTACGGTAAACCACGACTACACAGAAAGCTAGTAACGAGCATTCTTTCACGGTTGCTTTGGATCGAGTTAGTGAGATTATCGAAGCTCAAACAAACCGACCCCATTGCCGAAAAAAAGGGCAGCATCACGCTTGTTTCCCCAAGTAGCACGTTTCCATGAGCGGCAGTTTTCAGTAACAATCCAGTGTGCTCGTTTGCCATATACCATAAAAAGAGGAATATCGTATAGTATCATTATATTACTGTTACTGTACTATTGCTATACATATTTATAAAAAATATATATTTATAAATATTTTTGCTAGCATATTTCAAACTGTAATCCGAAAAAAAAGGTCTGATAGGCATACGTTTTTCATAGACATTCAAAAAAAGGCTATAACAACACTCACCATTGCATAAACTTGATAAAATATACTAATAGGCATTCTATGTGCCATAGAGTATGGGAACTCTCTGCGTAGCTTCTTAAACATGTAGAAATTAGCTGCGAAATTGAGGACCGATGCAAACGCTGAGGCTGGCTCCTGCATACCCATGAGTCTTACAAATGGCCACTGAAATATTTAACAGGTTTTTTTTATCAACATATTATTATCACTTAATGTAGAGTTATGTAGATATTTAACGTTCATTTCCATTACCTGTTCATAAAGTTCTCTTCAATAAATACTGACATCCCTTAGAATGTTATTAAATTAATGCATGAAAAAATTTAATGAGGTAAAAATTTTTTTGATATTAAATCTTTTAGACGAGAAAAGTGGGGGAAAGCCAAACACTTGCAGAAAAATATGGTTTAAGCACACCACATACAAGCCACAGTTGCTGGCGTAGTCACTATCACGACACGAGAAGAAGTTGGCCGCTATACTGACGACCAAAGGTTAAAAAGTGCAGGTGAGACAGTAGGTTGAACGTGCCACTAGACGCATAGACCAACATCGACTGACAGCCCGTCCCCTCCGTTTCCTACTCGGCTAGGGCGGCAGATAACCTTTTTAAAATTACCGAAAATTCATATTTTAGGCACCCAGGCTCAAAACAAATGATCATGCTCATCTAACAAAAATTTATCCTGGGTGGGTATCGAACCTACGATCTCTGGCTTAGCAGTCAGGATCACTATCCGCTAGACCACCATCACTGGGCATATATTGTTTTTATTTTGAAGTCAAAAACATAAGACTGCTTCTAAGAGATGTAAATATGTTACCTTGCCATAGAACTTGGGTATTTTTTCTCCAGCCCTCTCGAAGGTCCTCACAGTGTACCACATGCATTGGTAGTAACATTCCTCTCTGCAGGTCCATCTTAATACTGTGCACCAGAAGTCTTGTTGTTTTGCAGCATACCATTTGAATGTATTTCCAGAAACTGTAATACACCACACTTATATTGTAAAGCAAAAGTATATAAGTGTGTGTTTGTATGTTTGTTACATCTTTATGTTCAAACGGCTAGACCAATTTCGATAAAATTTAGTGGAGGTAGCTGACATCCTAAATTAACTCAATGGAAACTTTTTATTTGGAAAAACTACTTTTTCAGCAGGATGAGTATATATAAACCGCAGGGTACAGCAATAAAATAGTCTTGAAAGAAACGATTTGATAGGTGCTTTACAATATTAGTATTTAACCTTCTGCATTCCATAATATATATTATAATTAAATTTAAAATTAATTATTTTCATATACAATCCTTTAGCTAAAAAAAATAAAAGTATCCTAGTAATTAAAAGAAAATAAAAATTAATTATTAGCAAAGTTTACACGTATTCATTATTATTTTTTTTACATTTTTATACTTCAGACACAACAAGACACCGGTGGTTAGGGCTCCAAAGGCTCCAAGAACGTCCTCACTATATGGCCCTTGTCATGGAAGACAGCCTTCTGCATCAGACCCTTGATCCAGCCTCCAAAGACCAGTACCTCTAAATTGTCAAGTTGGTGTTTAAAGACTAATCGTTGGTGTACCATCCTGGCTACTTAGTTGTGCCTGTGCAGTTACCACATAAGATGTTGATGAATGATGATGCTAGCTACCAAATCCACAGTACGTATTCTCATAGTACAACATCCAGTAGGTGACAGTGCTGTATAGCTCATATTTGATCAATTCTTGGTGTGATCAAGTGTCTTTCTAGGTAGTAGAGCCACGCTGATTTCAGCACAAGGGGGCCGGCTCGACCGGGACAGTACTACCCTCCTACAGAAGACCAACATAAAGCACCAACATCCGTGTTGTCGTGTTTCATTGGCGAGTGTGAGACCGAAAGCCCATTGATGCAGGGGTAACAATTATTATGGTAACTGTGTAAGCCTTACACTGTCACGATGACTGTCCTGCCTTTTACGTCCCCAAGCTGTGAAAAAGCATTTCACAAGGCCCCCATAGTGTGGGTCATCAAACTGCATTGTCTGCATTTGTAATGAGTATGGTGACCACAACTCTTGGATTCTATTCATGCTTTCCATCAGGCAGAGTAGAGTCACTTTGGCAGGCACTTAACGTAGAAAAAAAAATGTACTATGTTTTTTTTGTTATAAAAACAGGCAGACAGTTGAAAGTATTATTATTATTTATTTCTTCAATGGCAACATCTGCAAAGGAACTATCTCCCAAAAGAGTAATGTTCTGGTAAGGTATAGATTGCAAAAGACAAGGCAGTGTAGTGTTAATAAATTTATATATTTACCAGTGTCCTAGTTACTTTGAACTAACTAAACTACTTACTTACTGAATTTCAAATAGTTATGTTTAGAATTTAACATAAGTAAAAATATAATAATTTATTTTAATGTAATTGTCTGTTTTGTCACCACTCCTATTCATCTCATGGGTATTGTAAGACTGTAAACCAACTTATCTGGCCAATGTAGAATAGTAAACCAAAAATTTCCTCTTATTAGAGACTTATATCCAGTAGTGCACAGTAATGGGCTGTCAATGATAATGATGAATGTAATAACTTTGAAAGAATAATTAGTTGTCCTTATCTTCTCTATTTAGAGACATAAAATGAGATATTACATACCATCAGTACAGTTATCCTGCACACATTTATTCAAACACCTCTGGTATATCGTAGACCGGTCTCCTAAACTGGACCGAACTAGAAGAAATCTGCCGCATAGAAACAAAAATATGATACTGACGAATGCTGTTTTCATTTTTTCTGTAAACCGATTAGTATGAAACCTTATTTGAAAACCAGCGTTTTCATATTTCAAGCACTTAATGAATAATGTCAGTCCTTATTTCGCTTCTGAAATCCTCTTCAAAGTTTACAATTACAAACGAAAGCGTTTGTATTGTATGTTTTGTGAATAAATATTGATGTTCTAAATTTCATTTAGATTCATATTGGTATTTATCAGTGTAATAAAAGTACGCTGTGGTATTGTTATTATTTACAGTCTCAAGAATATTTATAAAAATTAGGATGTCAAACAGACAGCTAACAAGTTAGACCACAGAACTTTTCATCATAATCAATGAGAGACTGATAAAAGATAAGGATAACGTCAACTGTGTTATTTTTCACAGTGTAGCCAATTGTAATAAATTCACAATTTTTTCCCTTAATATTTACTTTGTTGCATAATGCTATTGATACTATCGTAGATAGAGATTGTCGTTAATTCAAAATACACTTTTTTAATCGTTTCACATACCTAAATTATCGTGTTTTTTTTTATTTTGGCATTTTTAATTTGGAAAGCGTAACTTAACATATTATTTTTACATTGAAAAATTGACAATAATAACAAGCACTTTCAAACTTACACTTAAATAAGCATTAAGTGCACATGCGATAGATAAATCATAGCACATTGAAAGATCATAGTAAGTTAGATAGATAGATTTACAGATCCTTTTTCACTCAATCTTCAACTATAAATGTAACAAGGAAAAATTGGGTGGGTTATTATTACTTTATGCTGGTAAATAATATTAAAATACACAACAAATTAATATTTCATGGGGCCTCTGCTGCAGAACATAAACATTAAGACTCTCAGGGTTTATTCCTTAGTGATTTAGTTCATAACCAGAGTACATATTCCTCGAGCACAAGTTGCTACTTAACATGTCATGAGTGAACTTCACTCAGTACATTGCATCACTAAATGTTTATTATAAACAAAGATAACCTAAAAATGTTAAAGGATTAAATTAAATTTAATTTGCACATTAAAATGGTGTTTCTAACTAGAACATTGTTCGCTATCAAAGAATTAAAACGACCTCGGAATTTTCTTCGCAGTAAATTCTTAGATTCTGTTAGACTTCATGTTAAAGGAGGTACAGGAGGGACAGGTCTCCCCAAATATGGAGGCCTTGGAGGTCAAGGTGGTTGCGTTTATTGTGTGGGTAAGGAGAAAGCAGATTTAAAGACGATAATGAGTAAGTTTCGTGGTAAAACAATTGCAGCTGGACATGGCGAAGACAGCCGTAAAACGAAAATAGTGGGTAACCCAGGGTCTGATGTGCAACTTGAAGTGCCAGTAGGAGTTACCGTATACAGAGAGGATGGAAATACATTAGGGTCTATAGACCAAGAAGGTCAGTCATTAATAATAGCCAGAGGAGGACCAGGTGGCACACCCGAGACACATTTTCTTGGTCGCTTTGGACAAGTGCATCATATACGACTGGATTTGAAATTGATCGCAGATATTGGACTTGTAGGCTTTCCAAATGCTGGCAAAAGTTCATTACTTAAATCGATATCAAGAGCTAAACCGAAAATAGCAAATTATCCATTTACAACAATAAAACCTAATAAAGGAGTTATTTCCTTTAGTGATCATAGACAAATGTCTATTGCTGATTTACCAGGTCTTATTGAAGGTGCGCACATAAATGTGGGACTTGGCCATAGCTTTTTAAAACATGTAGAGAGGACAAAGATACTACTTTTCATAGCTGATGTACAAGGCTTTCAGCTCGGTCCTAAATATCCCAAGAGGTCATGTTTAGAAACAGTATTACTTCTGAACAAAGAGCTTGAATTGTACAATAAGGATCTGCTACAAAAACCTGCAATCTTGGCTGTAAATAAAATGGACCTGCCAGGAGCTAATGATATTTTTAATGATATTAAAAAGGCATATAAAAATATCCATACAGTTTTAAATACAATACCATTAGAAATAAGACCAGAGAATGTTATAGAATTTGAAGATATCATTGCAATATCTGCTTTAAAACCAAATGACACAATTGACGAACTAAAGAATTTATTGAGGAAAAGATTAGATCAACATGCTGATGAAACTGATCCTAATATTGTGCATCCCAGTGAACTGTTTAGACAAAATGCTGATAGAATAAGTGAAAAGGGACCCAAAGTTACCTAATTTATTGAGTAAATAAATAATTATTCATTATATTATTTTTGCTTTTCTTTTCTACAACAATGAACTTATTCAAAATTGAAACTCACTCGGCGAATGGTCTTATAGACATAATACCATTAAATATGACTATGCCCTTATTGCTGTCATAGTATTTTTGGGAAAGGATCCAATAACACACAAATACATTTGAAAGGTTTTATTAAAACATATTAAAAGCTCGAATAATGTTCTCTGCCTTACTCACTAGAACTAATAAATTGATTGATTATATTAAAGTCAGAACTCTTAACCAACAAAAGCATTTAATCAGCAAAATCAGTCAAAATACTTTTGACTGCAACATCATACTGGCGTTTTTTAACCTTCGCCGTAAGATTCAACAACAGTAAATGATATCAGACAGCAATCAAAACTACTGTCCGATGTAGGTTCAAAATACTTTTGACCAGTGAAGGGTTCTGTCTGTGACAATAACACTCTTTTATGTCAAACTTAACCTACTTTTTAATTTCTCAAACCAATCGGTTCCCTTTATCACAGTGATTAAACAGTCAGCCGTCTTCTGAGTATGAACATAACGTATTAAGACAACCAGTGTCTAAAAAAATTTTTTTTAATAACCAATTTTTGAAAATACAAATCCCGCACTAAATTATATTCACGGGCGAGTTAACACACATTATGAAACGAGCACAAAGAACTCTCAGAACGATTTGTGGATCACAGAAATGGTTGTTTCATTTGCACTGTGGTAGCGCAGTCATCACTACAGTCAGTTATTTGAACATAAACTGTACAGGTTGTAAGCACAATAAATAAGAAGATCATGTGTATTATATAATGTTATACATTATATTAAATACAATTTGATCAATTATTTCATACACCATGTGTGTTGAATTTAATGTACATACTTTATAGACGGCGACATTCAATATCCAACCATATAACATATTGATATTAATATAATCTTAAAAGATTCAGTTCATTACAACAAGTTTGCAGAATGATAAAGTATTTAATATATACGAGTAAAATGATAATTTTGGTTATTTCCAAAACAAACCTAGATATTATGGGATAATGGGTAGTCTTACATTCTGAAAACTTGGCATTATGAACTTAATTAGATCTATAACTGTGAAATACACAACATAATCTAATTACTACTAATGTTTATGTGTTTATCAAGTAACATTAATATACTAAATATTTAAGTATATATTTTTAGTGATACAATCAAAGTTTAGACACACCCTTATAGGTACACTACTATTAGGGAAGATACTCATACCAGGTTACCTATTTTTACCTCATCTTTAAAGCGGCTACACACGACCCTAAAATCACTGGCGATATCGATATCCCTAAATCGTGAGCTCGTTCGGAAATTTAGGGACGATAAAAATCGGGTAGAATTTGCTAATGTTACGATCTAGGGTCCTCCCCACCACTGTCCCGATATTGCTAGTGATTTTAGGGTCGTGTGTAGCCGATTTTAGTTATCATGTACTAGTAATAAAGTTCTTAAATTTGTTTTTAACAAACAGTCTTATTTTTATTAGTACAGCCATATTGAGAAGTGTCTTATTTTTGAAGAACCTACTTTTGCCCTGAATCACTCACGTCATATGAGTATGTTCCCTAAAGTCCAAATCAATATTTCTATCACCTGCGATTGCTACAAATGTTATTAATCTAGCACTATGACATCCAGACTACTCTTAAACATATAATTAGCTGGAGTAACAAGTTAGGTTTTATTAGTGACGCAATTTAAGGGTCATAAGCTTATAATTACTATTCCTATAAGTGTTTGATTATATGAAAATATTCTTTTATTAATGATGATGATGCACTAGTCGATCTCAGCCACAGTGGCCAGTCTCAACGGAGGCCAGCCAACTGCCCAGCAGGTGTACAGCACAAGTGTGTAAACACAGGTGCACTCTCTGTTCCCTCACTCTCACAAGGGGAGAGATTAGACGCAGGACCGATGGCTTTACGTGCTCTCCGAGACATGATAACATTTCTATTAATATTAAGATGTTAACGTTATTGTAATCTTCTATATATATAAAAGAAAGTGGTGTTAGTTACACCACTTATAACTCAAGAACGGCTGAACGGATTTAGCTGAAAATTGGTGGGGAGGTAGCTTAGAACCAGGAGACGGACATAGGACACTTTTTAACTTGTTTTTTTTACTTTTTTTCCTAGCAAAAATTGAATTGAATAAAATACAAAATCTGCTTATTTATTGCCTCTAAGGCGGAACAGAGTTCGCCGGATCAGCTAGTTAGGTATATAAAAGCAATCATGATTGATGTAGGTATTGTACAGTATACAGTATATATACAGTAAAAATAATGTTGTATAACTGAATTAACTGAAACTGAAAGTTTTATATAAGTTATTAATATAATTGTCAGTTTTAAATCAAATTTATATTTTGTACTGACTATGGGATGATATTAACATGTTTTTACAAGTCTACTTTTTTATTACCTCCAATGGGAGTGTTGACTACATATCATAAAGTTAACAGTCCTAACATACGATACATTGCTATAATAATAAATAACCTCGAACATCTCAAGCACGGCCATCTTGATTCCAAACTAGGCAGAACCTGTGCTTTTTTTTTAACGTGTGGCAACACCCTCGGGCCGTCACCCCACCGGGGTTTACGGCGGGGTGGTGTGTCAGAATCAGACCGACTAAAACCACACGGTGTGCCGCTCTGCGCCTGACAGGAGGGATCCGGTAACAGCTGTTATTACGACAGAAGCAGAGCCTATGCTATGGTAACCAGGCTGCTGATAAACATACTTAAACATTCCTAAATACATACAATCATACATATTATAGATAAATTACACCTAGACAGACAAATAATCGTGCTCATCACACAAATATTTGTTGTCCTGGGTGGTAAACCAACCCACGACCTCCAGCTTAGCAGTCAGGTCCAATAAACACAAAACCAATATATATTAACAATAAAATAACTGCGTTTATATATTAACGCTACATATTTCAAGTTTTAAGTTGTCAAGGCTAAAGTACAATTTTCTACATCAAAATACTCAATTTGATTATCCATATAAAAACTTCGAGCCCAGGGGTGCGTTAAGCAAAGGTGCCCATTAAATTCTCATTGAGATATCTATGCATTAACGTGAAAATGTTGTAAATTAACAGAAATTTGATTGAATATAATCTCTTTTATAAGTTACTAGAGGCATTGGATGATGACGATGATGATGATGATGATGATGATGATGATGATGATGATGATGGTGATGATGGTAATGATGACGATGATGATTATGATAATGACGGTGGTGGGGAACTATAGGTTACTCCTCAGTGTTGTCTCATGAGCACAAGTGTTTATGAAGAACTTAAAGTAAAATTATGTATAATATAAAAATAAAATTACTACGTATTTATATAAGAAATAGCAAAGTAGATGCATTTAAAAATTGTAGGGACCAAGTACTATGGTTCTTGGTTTTTGTCACGTATGACAATGGCGTTCAAATGTTAAGAAATTGAGAGATCTTAAAAATTCAGCATCCACTTAACTATTTAATACATAGACAGAGAACAGACTAGAAATATTAGCTTAAATACTAAATAACTAACCAGGTAGTTTGTGAACAGATACAATGTGTCATTAATTACTTACTATTCAGCAATTTGTATAAGAAATACATGCAAGTGTGAGGTCTTACATAAAACGACCAACAGTAATCAAACTCGAGGAAGAGACGCCTGAGACGGTAGGCCCTTGACACTATTAGAACATTCTCGACTGTGTCCCCAAAAGAAATGACAATCATTTCATTTCTACTAAGTATATAAGATTGGGCAGCTAATAACGTTACTAGCACTTATTAGTTTATATACTTTCTTAAATAACAAACATAGGTAGGTCTCAAATAGAATGTAGAAAAAAAAAGAGTGTATGTACTCATGAACGCACATAAGAAATTATACTGCTTTGGCGCAACTAACTTCAGACTGTTGCTTTTTTCTGTCAGTAGCAACTAACTTCAGACTGTTGCTTTTTTCTGTCGGTGTGCGCGCGCAACGTAAAAATACACTCTCATCATTTTTCCCAATCGCGCCAAAGGAAGTATAACTTCAAAAACTAAACATATAACTGTCTGTGTTACTATTTTTTATATGACACGCACTAGGAATAAATCCTACGTGGCGGGGAGTTGGCAAAGACACATAAACGGACACAGAGAATACACAGATATTGAACACAAATTTCTGAATCACAGAAAGTGTTGGTCATACGGGGATCGGATCCATAACACTTAGTGTAGAAGAAACAGTGTGGTGTCCGCTGAAAGGACTAAGCCTTCAGTGCAGTCAAAAAATAATAGTTCGTTTTGGTATATGACCATACTAACTTTCTCTGTGTTTGTTTAACTTTAAATACATACAAAAGCTTAAAGAATAAGTTGAAGATGACATAACACAGTAAATATTTTTCCATCAACATAATATTAATAACACTTAAATGGTATTGAATTTTAAAATATATCAATAATTCGTTCAATATATTTTTCACTGAAGAGCTTATAAATTATTCATTAATCGTTGTAGAAATAATTAAGAAAAAACCCCTTGCTCTTTATAAATAGGTGCGTGGAACAGAAACAATAGGCTAGATGACACCTTATTCAAATTAGTTACTTTTTATCATCTGTCAAAACGACAATTTTGTATGAATAATGTACTAAATACCAAATTGTGACGTCACTGTTTTAGACTACTCAATTGAACAACATGTTTCACTGTATATTTGATTGAAATTCGTAATAATAACAAAAAGCTATGTTAATTGTATTTGCCGAGATGTTTCGCGATATTAGTTTTAATGAAGTGGACATTGGTATTTATTTACGATACAGTCATCTACCCAATTATTTTACATTAATTCTGGATGAGAAAGTGCTATCTGTGAGCAAGGAGGTACCATAATATTATGCTTGTCAAAAATAATCCCATAGATATATTTTAACATATAATGAAAAGATAAAATTCTTAACCAATTAGGTGGCGGCTCACTTGGCATAGACAAAACTTAATATTTTAAAAATGGCTTCGTTTTATATTCGCTTAAGAGCACAAATGTCAATTTCGAATGTTCTGCAATTGATTTTATTGACCTGGAAAATGCTTTTTTTATAAACTTCCAGAAATAACAATTCATACTCCTATAAATATATTAAAAAGTAGAGATGTTAATAACAAATTATAGAGTTTTTACTTCAATAAAATCGATTATGTCTCTCAGATATAAGGTGATATGATTATAATATATATTAAACATCCGACGAAGTCCCATTGATTATTATACTATGTAATCAATGGGTCTTTGTCTTATATATAAACATGGTACATTGTCATTTATTTTTAACTATTTGTAATTAATATGAATATGAAGGTTCGTTTAAAAGCTGTTATCCTCTTTACTCGCTTTTTTGGTTAAAAAAAAGCTAAATTATAAAAAGTTTCTGATACAGGGCACAATTTTTTTTATTCTCGGTCACTAAGTGAGTCTAAGGAAAAAATGAGTAGAATCCAAGAGTGGTGTTTATCATACTCATTGCGAATAAAGAGAATTCAGTTTGGTGACCCACACTATGGCGGCCTAGACGTCGCTTATTATCAATTAAATATCAAATAATGCTTTCGACACACTCATACTAAAGCATTTTAAAAACAAAATGGTCGTCAGCATGTCGTTAATTTACTTTCGACAAGAATGATTATGTTTTTACGTAATTCGATTATAGTTTTATCCAAAATAGAGGTATTTTGGGATATCCTAAACATGCATAAAACCATTTATTAAATTTGATTATAGTAATATTAGGCATTTTTAGTACCAAGTCATGCAAGATATATGTAGCCCTTCAAGCGTCGTACCGCTCCTCGGCTTCCGTGGCGGTCTCGGCGGGCAACACGTCGGGTGCGACCGGACCGGGGCCAGGAGCGGGTCCAGGTCCGGGACTGGGCGGAGCAGACGCTTCTTCCAACGCTGGAGGGGAAGGAGCGCATCCGGAGCTATCCGTCGAACCAGAACCTGACAATTTTGTTAAGCTTCGTCAATTGATCGAAATAGATTCTTGTCCTTTGAACATTTTTCCTGATGAGTTGAACTCTGGGGCTTTTAAGTGTAGTGAACAGGTTTCTTCTGGATGGGCGTGTACCACCTTCGTCTTCATCTACACTTTCCATCAGGGGAGATGGATGACAAACGCCTATACCATTACAAATATAAAAAAAAAAATTCAAACTGTTCATTGAGAATGCTTTTGCTATAGAGACTAAGCAAAACTTATTTGCACGAATAAGTATTTATATTAAGTACATATTAAAAAAAAAATCAGAATTAGATCGCTTGACATAATATCATTCAATTCAAATATAAAACCAATATCTGATTCATAATGTTCGTCTTTAAATTATGGCTAATGTTTCGTTAGCGTCTATAAATTAAGAACTTACCACTAGGGTTGAGTCGATTTTCAATTGAGGGTCGCTGTTTCTTCGCAGCTGGGTCTTCTCGTGGCTCCTCCACCTGAGCAGGACACTCCAGGTGCACTAAATGGAACACCTGCAAATATTTTTTTGAATTATTATAATCATACATACACAATGTAATAGGCGTGACTTTATAGTTATACCTATTACGACTTTATAGTCACACCTATTACGACTATTACGACCTTACCTATTACGACTTTATAGTCACACCTATTACGACTATTACGACCTTACCTATTACGACTTTATAGTCACACCTATTACGACTATTACGACCTTACCTATTACCTATTACGACTTTATAGTCACGGCTATTTCCCAGAGTATGCAGAGAAAACTGATCTCACTTACTACGGTCCTGACAAATCACTTTTGCTTCATCCACATTTATCAATCACTGCATGCATGCTCGTCGGTTCCTGGTAGTTTTCACTTGGCCCTTCTTCAGAACTTCACTAATTTGGTCGGTAAATGTTCGCCGTAGACCATACTGACACTTCTCCACTTCTCTCTCTGATCATCCATCCTCTCTACGTGGCCATTCCTTTGAAGCATGTCTTTATGTCTTTTCGTTCTTTCTCACTATATCTTTTATTATTATTTTCTTATATATATATATATATATACATATATACTTAATTATATTTTTAAATATAAAAAAGAAAAACAAAAATACATTTAAAAATATAAAAAATAATAGACCACCGACATCGGGTACAGAGACCAAGACACCGGTGGTTAGGGCTCCAAAGACAGGAACCTCCTCACAATACGGGCCGTGTCAAGGAAGACTGCCTTCTGCATCAGACTCTTGATCCAACCTTCTAACGCGAGCCTCTTAAGGTGTTGGTCGGTTATTATTATTATATCATCTTCAATATGCAGCCATAAGAAGTACACAGCTGGAGATCCAATGACTGCATGACTCCGCTCAAAAGAGCAGTTAAAGGGTAGAAGACTACAGTTTGTTTCTGGTCTATGGTTTCCAATTTTAACAATTGGACACATCTGTGATCCGCTATTTGTTGCTCAATCGAGTAACAATCGATGTTACAATGCATCGTCGATTCGATTTCGAAAATAGCGGATAACTTTGTCTCCTATTCTAGATATAACTATTTATCATATAAATATATATTTTTATAAATAATCACCTCATTAACAGAGTTGTTTGTGCCAACAATGCGGATGATTGAGACTGGCCGTGGTTTGAAGTAGATCACCTGCCATGACCTAAAATCACAGTAAATGTTAAAAATTTGTTCTGTGTTCAATTTTGCATGTCATCATCACCATCATCAGCCGGAAGACGTCCACTGCTGAACAAAGGCCTCCTCCTTAGAACGCCACGCCGTACGACTGGACGCCAGCTGCATCCATCGGCTCCCCGCGACTCAGACTATGTCGTTGGTCCATCTAGTGGGGAACCTACCTACGCTTCGTCTTCCGGTACGCGGTTGCCACTCGAGAACCTTTCTTCCCCAACGGTCGCGGTTCTACGAGCGATGTGGCCTGCCCATTGCCACTTTAGCTTGCTTATTCGGTAACCTTAACGGATATCCTCGTTCCGGATCCTATCACGGATGGAATATTTGCATGTATGTATTTAGAAATATAAGTATGTTTATCAGCAGTTTGGTTACCATAGCACAGCAGCCTAGTTTGGGATCTGACTGCCATGTTTAGTCTGCGACTTCTACTCCCATGGTTACCCATTGTTTCCCGTTTCTAACTTTGAAAATGATGGACACCCGATACAATCGCTTATGGCTTATTTTATCACTTCAGGGATAAAATTTGAATATCCCTATGCTTACAACATAAAAGGATGAGCTGTCAAAATTTGAAGTATTGTAGCCCCAGCAGTTTAGATTGCGTATTAATGAATTACCATCAACAGTTTTTAAGGTCTGGTGCTGGACTTAAACTTTTCCTTCGAAGAGAGGTTTAGGCTTACTACACCACGCTGGTCAGACGAGTTGCTATGATGCCCGCGTTAGCGGTCAGGCGCTAGGAGGGATCTGGATGCCGTAATAACAGCTGTTCCCGGATCCCTCCTATGTCAGGCGTAGAGTGGCACACCGTGTGGTTTTAGTCGGTCCGATTCCGACACACCACCCCGCCGTAAACCCCGGTGGGGTGACGGCCCGAGGGGGGCCCACACGTTAAAAAAAAAGGAGTTTGCTTAAGTTTTTCTGTGTGGTTTGCTCCCTCAGTCGCCTCTTACGACACCCATGGGATGAATAGGGGTGGTAACACTGTATTCTTAATCTCTCTCTACACGGACATGAATTACAGATAATATTAGTTAGAATAATTCTATATTATCGACATACACGCGGACGGAGCAGTGTGTAAAAGCTAGTAAGTGCATGTATAAACAATTTTGTCTTATCATTATAGACGGATATAAGGTAGGGGTACCTGCAAGGCTCCCTAGTCCTGTCGCAGACCATCTCCCAATCCCAGTAGTTGAGTGAAGTCTCCACGTAGTAGGAGTAGTGGCGGTAGTCGCAATCCCACAGCAGCATGCGGATGGAGCCGAGCAGGTAGGGCTGCGCCAGCTGTACCACGATAGCGCCGGAGCCGAGCTGGTGGCACGTGTAGCCCTGGTCCCAGTCGTAGTGGCACGTGTCGCCGTTCAGGAGGGCGTTGCGGGAACGACTGGGGTACGATATTTTTATGGTTTCATGAATAAAAATTATTAATCTAATTATAATCACGAAGTGGTGAATTTAAGAAAAGTCGTTAGTAAAAGTACAATTTGAAACAATCCAACAACAATTTGAAAATTCGAAAGATTTTTAAAAAAAATTTGCACAGAACTCGTGTAACTGGACTTCTTTAATTTCTTGATTTTATGTAGTATCATAGAACATCAATTCATCACGGGTCTTTGAATGCCCTTACTAGAACTGGCAAAGGTTCTTATACACATTAGTATATAGAGAAAGTTTCTATAATGTATTGTAGGTGGCGTAGGATGTACGTTGTCCGTACCTGATGCCTTCGATGACGACGGCGGACAGATCGAGCGTGGCGACGTTGTGCACGGGCTCGATGAGGCCGTTACGTAGCGGCGGGACTCGCGCCGTGTGTAGCGCCTCCAGAGCCACCGCGTGGAACACCTGCGCACGCGCACGTTCCATACAAACAATACTGAATGACATTCCAAGTACAGTGGACCCCCGGTAATTCGACAAACGTTTTGCAGGGTAGTGTCGGATTATCGAATTTGTCGGATTATAGAGTACTGCCTAAGACCCCCTATAGACCGGATTTTTTTACAAAAGAATACCTTATAATCCGACAAATTACAGACAAATGATAAAATTCTATATGTTGTCTTCTGGGTTTGTGACGACATTATTAGGTATGTATACGTAATGCACAAAGAATAAACGCTAAGCTGCACCGCTATCACACGTAGTCAAATTCAAATTAAGTAATCGAAATTGAAACAATACCTACGCGTCGAGCACAAGTTGTAAACTGTTCAATCATGCACGATCTACATTAGCGTAAATTGTTTGAGTGATGTCGGATTACAAGGGGGTCCGGATTAACCAGGGGCCGGATTACCGAGGGTCCACTGTATCTTTTTTTTGTAAAAAAAGAAACAAGTAGTAGTAGTATACGTAACATCTGACATGTTAACCACCTCACGGACAGAGCCGAAGACCGGGGAAGCTTACACAAACGCGACTTCGCGGTCCTTACGTGTTTCCCTTTCGACGAAACCAGTTCCACATACATTACGAAAAAGCGAGCGGCAAGGTCTTACATATCAATTTAAAAAAAAAATTAACATTTCGAAGCCCATCCATAGCTATTAAAAAATTATCTTATTACGGCTGGACATTGTCCGTGTGGTGACTGATTAAGAATACATAGTGTTACCACCCCTATTCATCCCGTGGGTGTCGTAAAAGGCGACTAAGGGACCAAGTATACAAGACAACATCATTACAAAGAGAAGAAAAACTTGAAACAAACCCTATTCCATCCCGTCTGGCCAGTGTGGTATAGTAGGCCAAAACCTCCTTGCTAAGGAGAGGCCTATGTCCAGTAGTGGATTGAAAAAGGCTGTTGATGTTGATGACGGCTAGACATAAGCCTCTATAGCACAGGCACGTTAACCAGACAGGTTGATATAAGGTTTCAAGTTTTCTTGCCGGGCGGCGCAGACGCGCATACCAGCGCCTCATGCCGCCTTGAGTGTGGCTGCGGGTGGACGGGATGGGTTTTCCCCTCCATCCGCTACAATGGCCAGCCGCGAGGAGGCGACGTCCGCGTGTGCCGTACGTCGCCTAAAATAGAGAGTTTACCCATGATGGTGCCTGCATTAGCGGGTAGGCGCTAGGAGTCGCTAGGATGTCGTAATAGCAGCGGTTCCCGGATCCCTCCTATCTCAGGCCCCCACCCCTTCTCAGGCCCACCGTGTGGTTTTAGTCGGTCCGATTCCGACACACCACCCCGCCGTAAACCCCGGTGAGGTGACGGCCCGAGGGGGTTTCCAGACGTTAAAAAAAAAAAAGGTTTCAAGTTTTCTTTCCCTTTGTAGTGAACTTGTCCTGCGTAATTTGCTCCCTTAGTCCCTCTTACGATACCCACAGGATTTATATGGGCGGTGATATTCTGTATTCTTAATTTAAATTACTTTGAGTTCTTCTTTGGAAATACAGTTGTAATACGCTAGATGACACCTTGTCAAATTAGTTACTTTTTATCATCTATCAAAACGACAATTTTGTATGAAAAAATGTACTAAATACTCAATTGTGACGTCACTATTTTAGACTACTCAATTGAACAACATATGTCACTGTATATTTGATTGAAATTCGTAATAATAATAAAAAGCTATGTTAATTGTATTTGCCGAGACGTTTTGCGATATTAGCTTTAATGAAGTGGACATTGGTATTTATTTACGATACAGTCATCTACCCAAATTGTCGTTGTGAGTAAATGAAGAATGTATTTAATAATTTACTCAAATTGCTGTGTCTATCGTCTACATTTGTGTTAAATATCCACTGACCTTATTAACAGTGTTACTAGTGCCGACGAGTTTGATGTACTGAACGACCCTGGCCTCGAAGTAGAGGTTCTGCCAGGAGCGGCAGAAGTAGTCGCTGTGTTCGATTACACGCACCCAGTCCTTCTGGTCCACTGACACTTCGATGTAATACGCGTAGGACCTGCAATCAATAAGCGACAGAGTAGAAACCTCTGAAAAAATCTGTTGTTTCACTTGATGATAAGTGGTTACCATCGCACATGGAAACTTGCAAGAACAGTCACGTGCGTGGTCCTTGTAGGGGAAGGGAAGGTTTGAACTCTGGTTCCCTTATTTATTAAAGGCAATGAAAGAATTTCATCTATTTAGTTCAGATTTCAGTTGAGTCTCAGTATCGTCCAAGTTCTGCTTAGTTTGGGACTAGATGGCGTTGTGTGTCAGATGTCTGAAATATTATTATTACCCAATACAGGTTTAACACAGATTTTTAGCAAATGGGCAGGCTCAACTAAGTGATTCCACGGCCTCACTCAAACCAGTATTTTTATTTTTATTTTTTTGTTTTATCTTTGCTTACCGAGTGATTCAAGTTTACAGAACTCACAACCTCTTACACTCATTCCAGGGGGAGAGACTAAAAGTATGATAACTGGCACTTGTGACTCATAAATGTGGATGTCTACAATAATTCGTTTGCCCCCTTTTGCTATAGAAATAACAATTGTCGATTAAGGGTACAGAAATGAGGTTGTGGAGGGACGTGTGTCATATCCCTCCGGCACAAAGGGAGGATCATCCGACCAGGCGAGGTGATCATGCCTGGCGGGCTACGGCCCGCTAGTTAGATGTATCTTCGCTAGATGGCGCTGTTATATATTTTCGTTTGTGTTATAATGTGGAATCGCCACAAGGTTTATGCCTACTATACCACACTGGACAGACGGATTGGTATATTTATTTATTTATACTTTCTGCAAATAAGTTACACTGCATAAGGCGGACTTAATGCCGTAGGCATTGTCTTCCAGTCGACCTTTGATGCAGAGATGTGTGTAGCAGGTGTAACATTAGAGCTAGTAGTGTTGATCTTTTTAATTTGCATATAAATATTTCATGTAATACATGAAACATACGATATAATATACACGCATAAATACATACATAGGCAAGTGATTATTCTGATGACTCCGTCAACAAGTCTCCGTAAAGTTTGCGTACTCTAAGCTTAAGCTAATGGGTTGACAGACCTTCTTATATCTAGGGGGAGGGCGTTCCCGAGATATAGAGTTTGTTTTCCTTTCGTGATGTTAGACAGTTCAGGACTTCCATGGGATGAATAGGCGTGGTGACACTCTGCATTCTTAATCCGTCACCAATTAAATGCTGTTCACAACAGCAGCATTAAACAACAAATGGATAGTTCATGGAACTGGTAGCGGGTATTTTTTATTTTTTTTTATTTACAACCTACCAAAGTGACTATTCTGCCTGATGGAAAGCATGAATAGAATCCAAGAGCGGTGGTCGCCATACTCACTGCGAATGACGACAGTGTAATATCGCGACCCACTCCGGCCGCTATGGCAGTCTAATGAGATGCTTTTTCACGTCCCGCTTAAAGGACCCGGGATCGTAGTGGGAGGGAAGCACGTGCACTGGTAATGAATTCCAGGCTTTAACTAATTTGCACAGGAAGGAAGAACCGAACCGTTTAGTTCGGGAGCGTATGTCTACCATTTTGAAACGGCGACTTCCAAGGCCAGCACGAGTTGTCCTGTTGAGGAACGGAGAGGATGGGATCAGTTGGAAGAGCTCGTCAGAAGACTCCATGATAAAGGCGATAGAGGACTGCCATAGAGGTGACATCTCTTCGCAACTGCAAAGAGTAGTTATTGAGCCGCGTGTACCTGTTGTCCCGGTCCCAGAGCAGCAGACGCACGTGGTTGATGATGGTGGGGGTGGCCAGCCGCACCACTATGCCGGGGTTGTCGGGCGAGTCCTTGATGGTGTGTCGCGTGTAGCCGCGCTCCATGTCGTAGTTCTCCGTGTCGCCGTCTAGAAGTGCTGAGCGTATGTCGCCAGATATCACGCGAGCTCCTCGCGCCGGGGTCGCCACGTTCTCTTCTGGCACTGTGGTTTAATAGAGAAAAATTAACTGCAGTCAGACGTCGTGAGAGTAGAAGCATTTTGTAAATATTAGTGATATTTTTGTTCAGGTGTGCATCCAATACGGAGGGTACTGGATGCACACCTGCAACCCAGAAGTCGTTTAGGTAGGAGTATCTTTTTTTTTGGATGAAGAATTAGCAATAAACTTACGCAGTAATCCTCGGTGCCTTAGCGCAGTGCTCTTGGTCTGTGTCTTCTCCTGTATAGCGTCCAGCAACATGTCCGGAGTCACCAGTGTGAAGGGGCGGACCACCGTCAGCAGTTCCTCCAGGCTCATCAGGGTCAGGCGCACGCATTTTAAGATTTTTTCCTGTAAATTAAAAAGGTGTATTTTTTATCTTATTTAGAATAAGTAAAGTATTTTTTTGTAATCTCTTTTTGAATTAGTAATACGGTCTATTGTGAGCTATTCGGACTGGAACTGTGCAAATTAGTTCACTTATTTTTGACTTGTAATTATATACTTTTATTTATTTAACAAAACTTTTCTGTCAGAATTCAATAAGCTCGGGTATTTGCTTACCAATAAACAACACTTAAAACGTGGTCCGAATCACGCTCACAGCGCTCATAGCGTACCAAAATGCGGTCCGATTCGTGCTTTTCACGCGCACCGTTAGCGTCGTGGATGCTGTGACGTCACATGTGACGTCACTACCTAGTGCTTACAGTACTGACGGGTCGGATCGTTAGCATCGTGAGCATTGACGTTATTTTGCGCCATTTATTTGAATCTATGGATCTGTAATGCTTGAAATACAAGCATTACCATCTTCATCGGCTACACCACATACTCCACTCATGTTTATGTCAAAAAATGCTCTGTTGGGTTATGTTCAACTTTTTGAATTCGTAAGCACACTCACAAGTGGTCCGAATCATTAATACTGCTAACAGACGTTGGCGCGCTCACTAAATCGGACCACACGTTAGCAGTTTAAAGGTCGTAAGTGCTGTGAGCACAATTCGAACCGCAGCCTTAATATCTATTCAAACATTCCAACTTGCCTTACGTCCAGCAAATAAGATACTCGTATTTTTTATAATCATGTAAGTACCTAGTCTTGCCATAAATATTGTAATAAAGAAAAAAGAAAATTGTTAACTGCAAATAACATTTATTACTTTTACAGTGTGTCAGTTTAATACATAAATATAAAACAATTAAAAATATAAAAAGCTTATTCGAAGTGGTCTCCATTGGCTGCAATACAGTCCTTTAAACGATGAGGCCAGTTATCAATAGAAGCACGCACTCTTTCCATGGGAAAATTCTTCACTGCCAATCGTATAGATTGTTTTAGGGACTCCAAATTATCATGGCGTTTAGAGCAAGCTGTACTCTCTAAAACTGACCACAAATCATAATCCAGCGGATTAAGATCGGGACTAGACGACGGCCAGTCTTCAGCTCTGATGAAGTCCGAAACGTTCGATTCCAACCAAGACTGCGTGGACCGAGCTTTATGACCCGGCGCCGAGTCTTGCTGGAAGGACCATACTTGGTTATTGAACATGGTGATGTTAAGGGGCTTAACTACCTTCTCAAGAATGGTATCTTGATACACTTGTGCCGATGTTTTGATACCTTTTTCACAAAAATATGGCTCAGTCACTCCTTCATAGCTAACACCCCACCAAACCATCACTGAAGTCGGATAATGTCCACGTTGCACTCTGTCGACTAATTGGGAAGCTTCCTTAGAGCTTTGAGCATAAATACGGTCATTTTGTTTGTTAAAATGTTGCTCAATTGTAAAAATTTTCTCATCCGTAAACAAAATTTTTCTGTGACCTCCCTTTGCGTACCGCTTCAGTAGTTGTTTCGATTTTACCACCCTATTCTTCTTTAAATTATCAGTTAAGAAATGGCCAGTGCGTCTCTTATAGGCTGCAAGTCCTAAGTCATCTTTTAAAATACGCGACATGGTTCTAGGTGCTATCTTCATTTCCCGAGATAAAATCTTTTGCTTTCGGACAGGATTTCTTCGAATTCTTTCCCTTACTGCTTTGACCACCTTTTTCGTACGAACACTACGTGGACGGCCAGATCTTTTTCTGTCACAAACAGAGGAGGTCTCATTGTACCTATTAATAGCCCGGTACACAAACATTTTACTAATACCAAGTGTATGGAGAGTTTTAAAAATTGCATTTGGCTCCATACCTACTTTGTGTAATGCTATCACAGCGATTCGGTTCTCTTTATCACCCCACACCATTTTAATATCGCAAAATATTTTACAATGTATTGGCGCCAAAATGAGAAAACACAATGAACAATCGTATAAAAATGACAGATTCGAAATTCAAATGTAATATTTTTTTATAATTAAGTGTAACAGTATTTATGGCCAGACTAAGTATACATTAAAAAAAAAATCTTAGTGAACTAAAATCTTAGACCACTACCACTAACAGTTAAGAGTATAAGCAGATATATGACTCGGATTAATACTCACAACTTGAGCCTGCCCCCCCTCAGACTTGACCCATATCTGGTTGGCGTTGAACCAGCTACAAACTGCCTTGAAGATGTCCGCCTCGGGAGCGAAAAACGAGTCGCGTTCCAGGAGTCCTTGCAATGCTTCCTGTATAAATATTAATCATTTAATTGAAGTATCTGGACACCGAGCTTTGCTCGATATTATTGTGTGATAGTCGATTAGTAATTTACAAATTTCTTTTGCTCCCATCTCTAATTTTGTACTATAGATAAGTGTCACAACGAGCCTATTGCTTGAAAACACGGATAAAATAGCGTTTTTTAAAAATGAAACCTAGCTAGATCGATTTATCGCCCTTCGGGGGCGATTTAGTTGTCAATCAAACATTGAAATAAAAACTTTTTATAGGAAAAGAGATTACATAACCACCGACGGTACACAAAGACAAACATATTTACATATACAGTAGCGCTCAAAAGTATTTCGACAAGACTACTTTTGCAGTTATCTTTTTACTAAGTACTTCAAAATAATTTTAGTATTTTTTATATTATTATTTATGATGTATTTCATCCTCTGTGAGTTACAAGTTGGAACTTGTTTGTTTTCTTTCTTTGTTAAAAACAAAACACGTCTATACATGCGCTCAAAAGTATTTTGACAACCATTCAGTTCGTCGCTGGCAGCGGTTCTACTCACACTGCATATATTTTTGTCTACAAGGTATAATTACTCCGCATTTATCAACATGCCTAAGACTAAAGAATATTCAAATGATTTTCAAAATGCCGTGATAACTGCCCTATAAAGTGGAATGACGGAAGCAGAAGTTGCTCGAAGTTTTAAAGTGTCACGACAACTTGTTAGTTCGTCAAACAAAGCTTATACTAACTTTACGATTTATTTATGGGAGCTTAAAAAGAAACAGTCTCTTTTCAAAAGTGATAAAGATCTTATTGAATCTGTTTGCACTTTGTCAGAACATTTATTAACTCTGAGCCGCCATAGTATGGGTTACCGTACTGCATTGTCTGCATTTACAATGAGTATGGTGACCTTGGATTCTATTCATGCTTTCCATCAGGCAGAGTAGTCACTTTGGTAGGCTTCTATAAAAAACATGTATTTTATTAACACCCCAGTCGGGCCTCTCCATTTTTAGCAGCAGTGCCTGAACTTCCTTAGGAGTTTAAAAGTCAAGTCGATGTCACAAAAAACTGTACTGCCCTTAGCAAAGTCGTATCATGGAATCCTGTTGGTACTTACGACAGAGAGTTGCAGAAAGGAGTCATGCTGCAACACTTCGATAGCATTCTTGTCCAGGAAGTTGTAGCAATAATCCATTAATGCCTTCAGACCGTACAACCTATGATAATATAACATATTAAATAAATCAGTATCTGTTTTTGTTTGTTCGTAGTTATTTGTTTATCTTGAACGCCTTGGTGTAACCAAGGCGTTCAAGATAAACAAATAAATAAATATTTCGGATATTTGGTACACAACGTCAACTAGTCCCAAACTAAGCAGAGCTTGTACTATGAATACAAGACCACTGATATTAATATATAACTTTTTTTGTAAATACATTCATATTATATATGAAAAAGACCTAAACTCCGAAATAAATGTGGCGACTTCCACATACAGCGCCAATAGAAAAACATACTACAGCGCCATCTAACGAAGATACGTCGAACTACGGAGTACAATGAACTACGAAGCAACTAGTAGTTGCTTCGTAGTTCCTCCTGTCTAGAGAAATAGAGATTCTCGTAGCGATAAACAACATCAACCGTTGGGCCGTGGCCCGCCAGGCATAATCACCTCGCCTGGTCGGAGGATCCTCCCTTTGTGTCGGAGGGATGTATGACACACGTCCCTCTACATAAATATTTGCAGATCATGCAAACATTTGGTGCGACCCAGGAATCGAACCCGAGACCTCAAGCACAGCCTCATGCGCTACCACTGCGCCACCAAGGCAGTCAGTATGATGATATCGGTCTGTAATATAATACATACTTTCTCTAATTTTTTGTACAGACAACGTCCGTTTTATGTATAAGTATTTATTGTGTCGTGGGGGCCTTAAAAACTTAAAAAAAAAAAACTAGAAACGGACACAAAGAACACAGACTCAGTTTAACAATTTGTGGATCATACAAAGTGCTGTCTCCTATGGGGTTTGAACCCACAACACTCAGCGCAATAGACAGCGGCGTGGCGACCGCTTGAACCACTACACCATCCGTGCAGTCACGCCATTAGTGTAATAGAATATGATATTGAACCTCGAAAATGGGAGGAAAGGGCCAGTTGCCTTCCCAAGTGGAGGTGCTTCGTAAAATAAAGTACATGACTTTGAGGAGCGGAGGAAAGCCGACTTGGATGTGAAACGCGATGCTCTTAAGGCTAAACTACCAACAGCTCAATCCTACAACTTTGTCGACAATGTTCTCACGTGCCGCCAATGGTCGCGAACGTTTATTCATAAAATTGGATACTGTAGCCATCAAAGGGCACATGCAAGAGCTTCCGGCTCGACTGGGGCAGTACTACCCTCCCACAGAAAACCAACCTAAAGCGCCACCATCCGTGTTGTCGTGTTTCGTTGGTGAGTGTGAGACCGGAGGCCCATTGATGCAGGGGTGACAGTTATCGTGGTAACTGTGTAAGCCTTACACTGTCACGCTGACTGTCACGGGGTTTCTATCCCCAAGCGGGGTGTGAAAAAGCATCTTACAAGGCCGTCATGGTGTGGGTCACCATATTGCATTGTCTGCACTTACAATGAGCATAGTGACCACAACTCTTGGATTCTATTCATGCTTTCCATCAGGCAGAGTAGTGTCACTTTGGCAGGCTCTTATTATAGAATTTTTTTCTATCAATTTCGTATTTCAGCTAACAATAATTAGTAGCGGTCATCATAGTCGAAATCGGCTGGAAAGGAATCGATCAATCATTCAGATTATGATGTTCTAGAAGTGTTCGGCTGGGTGTTTAGTGAGTCGTGTTATTAAATTTTTCGATCAAAATCCAATCAGCCTATGACCACGAGCGGTGTAACCTAGTCGAAATATTAGGCATTTCATAGATAAATATGTACTTAATGCCTATCGTGAGTGTGTTTAATTGGGTAGATGACTGTATCGTAAATAAATACCAATGTCCACTTCATTAAAACTAATATCGCATAACATCTCGGCAAATACAATTAACATAGCTTTTTGTTATTATTACAAATTTCAATCAAATATACAGTAAAATATATTGTTCAATTGAGTAGTCTAAAACAGTGACGTCACAATTGAGTATTTAGTACATTTTTCATACAATATTGTCGTTTTGACAGATGATAAAAAGTAACTAATTTGACTAAGGTGTCATCTAGCCTATTGTTAATTGAAGATTATTGTGTGTACACACAGTATACACACACATATAAACGTCGTCCCTAACAACTAGATAGATAATATTATTTGTTTACAAACTGTACTGCGCATCTTTAAATATTTAGCTACTTTCAATGTTCTAGAGCTTTAAAAATATTTTCAGAAGCTAAAAACATATGTACAATAAATCAACGAAATAGTTAAAAACACTCCTATTAATATTAACATAAAGTTGACATTAGAATATACCTGGCAGCATCCAGTACGGCGCACACGTTCCTGAGAGCGAGCACTTGGCGCAAGTAATCTGATATTGCCGCTTCCAACTCCTGGAAGTTGAACTGGTGCGCCAGACCTAGCATGTCCAGGACTGTGTCTTCGCGCAATAGGGACAAGCCCATGTGACCTGGCAACGATATTAATAGCTGTTGAAAGGAGGTATACAAAGTCTATGAGTACTTAAAACTGTATATTGAAAATACTTCATTATCTGTGGTGAACCCAAAATGTCTTTTGTTTTTTTTTTTATTTTACAATTAGATGTGTGAGTATTGCATTGGCTTTTGCACTAGGGTGCATAGGGTTCCCACCAAGGGCTTATGCCCTTAAGTTAACTTCACATGCAAGAGGTGCACCTACTGGACGAAGTTCTGGCAACCAAAACATCCCAATCAGTGGCAATAGGCTTACTGTATGTTACGTGGGACCAAAACACTGGAGAAAAGTGGTTTTATTTATGTATGTATGTGTTAGTATTCTTGGATGTCTTGCAAGTACTAGTACAGCAGGTCATGGCAAGTTATTTTTTTTTTTATATTTTCACGTTTTGAAATCTGATATCACCTGAATAAAATGTACACATATGACAAGACTAAAAACGGAGTATATAAAATAATCTATTCAATGTTAAAATATATTCTTTAATCAGAATAAAGGTCAAAAAATGTTATAGAGTTTTTTCCGAAAACAAAAATACTTAATAACATCTCAGATTTCGGCAAGTGGGGTCTTCCTGCGTCTGATCACGCCCCGGCTGTGTCGGATAACCGTCCCATCGAATTGTGAGAGTGAGGGAACAGAGGATGCACCTGTGTTTTCGTACACACTTGTGTACTATATCTACTGCGAAGTTGACTGGTCTTCGCTGAGCTACCGTGGCCGAAATCGTTTAGGAGTACATCACATCATAAGTACATATGTATTTAGTATAAATGTTTACCTGAGTATACATATCGCAAGAGCGCTTTGAACGCATTTATGGGTGCTTGTAATTCCACTTCGGCCTGGAAAAAAAGGGGTACTTAGTTTAAATTTCGTTTTAGGGCTACGCTTCCACATGTCTAAGATTTCCTTTTCATTTTATCATATAATATCTGCCAAACGATTCTACTCTACCTAAAGGAAAGCATAAGTAGAATCCAAGAGTGGTGGTCATCTTCCTCATTGTGAGTGTGGAATGCAGCATAGTGACACTATGGTGGTTCTGTGAGATATTTTTACACGCCCACTTAAAGAACTCGGAATTACAGTGGGAGGGAAAATGAAATCATGAAAATAACATGTTGAAAAGAAGATTCTCCCTATTCGCCAGATCTGGCTTCTAATTACTTCTGTCTCTTTCCTCGGCTCAAAGAACACTTTCGGGGCAAGAAATTCGAGAATAATGGTGAAGTGATGGCCGCTGTAGAGGCGTTTTTGGAATGCCAAGACAAAGTTTTTTTTTCTAAAGCAATCATAGGTTTAGAAAAAGATATACGCAATATATTAATTTGTTAGGAGACTATGTTGAAAAATAAAATATATTTTTTACTCTAATCATTGTTTTATACATTGATTATCATTACTTATTGATATCCCCTTGTATTATTGTACAGAAACTGTGTTTATCGGCCGTGTCATCAAATTATTGCTTCCATTGTCTTCTGGCATGATTGCTGCTTGATTGGCAATGTACGTTGAACCGTAAAATTCTGAATTGCAAATAAGAGTACATACATATTCTTCAAACTTATAACTTGTCATATATGATAATTTTACGAATATTTTGTGCTTGTTTGCAATATTCTACAACTTAAACCATTTGACAGATTACCATTAAAGTAAAGTACCATTAGAATAGTCTGAAAGTAGAGACAGGTAGTAGAGCCACGCTGATTTTAGCACAAGCGAGCCGGCTCGACCGGCACAGTACTACCCTCCCACAGAAGATCAACCTAAAGCGACAACATTCGTGCTGTCGTGTTTCGTTGGTGAGTGCGAGACCGGACGCCCATTGATGC
The DNA here is from genome assembly GCA_949316085.1 of Hypercompe scribonia. NCBI lineage: Eukaryota > Metazoa > Arthropoda > Insecta > Lepidoptera > Erebidae > Hypercompe > Hypercompe scribonia. Next base: position 1,509,971 of record OX438972.1, on the reverse strand, counting down.
AGGAGTGACAGTTATCGTGATAACTACGTGAGGCTTACACTGCTACGATGACTGTCACGCCTTTTACGTCCCCAAGCGTGGCGTGAAAAAGCATCTCACTAGGCCGCCATAGTGTGGGTCACCACACTGCATTGTCTGCATTTGCATTGAGTAATGTGACCACAAATCTTTGGAATAACAAAAAAAAATACCACTCTGTCAAGGTCCTTCTGATTCAATAAACAACGAGTAAACTAATCTATTTCTGAGTAGAAACTACTTTATTTTTGCTGGTAAATTTAAAATTGTTTTAAGACGGCAACAATTCGGCCAGATATCTAACCTCTTGGTTTTGGCCGGATACCGGATATCCGTAACTTAAACAGGTATATTTTTAACAATTATTACAATCACTATAATTATGTAGCTAGTGTTAGGTATAAAAAATTCATTAGTTGATATTTTCCATTGTAGGTTTGATATGATGACATCTGTCAGTTGGAACTGTTTTCACCAATATTTCTGATAATACATAAATATTCACCTGGTTAGTTTCCCTCATACCACCATACAGCAACGCCCTAAAGTAGTCGCTGCTTGCAGCTAAAATAACCTTGTGTGCGGGTATTCGCTGCCCCTCCACTATCAACGTCACGTCAGAATACTCCGAAGACAGGCATAGTGATCCAATGTGTTCAGACAGGTGGCCTATGCAAAAAACGAAAATCAAAAGAAAAACTAAGAAAATCAAGGGAAAATATTCAAGGTGGTGCGACGAGCTGGTGACGAGCGCAGAAAGCTGTTGGATGTGAACAGCACATGCTTAATTATTAAATTAGGGACGAAACGAAAAGACTAGATCACCTTTTTTTTTGTGTGCGGCAATACCCTCGGATACCACCTAATGGTGGTTATGTCGGACTCAAACCGACCAAAAGCCGCACGGCGTCTCAGGTACCAGTAGCCGGGGAACCAGGTGGAACCCTAGAAAGGAAATCCTTGGAACCCCAACGTACCTCGGGGTCATCTATCTACGGCTTGGAGATGACCCCTTTTCTGCCCCCAAAAGTGTGTGTGTTCCGTAGCACGTACTGCTGCCTTGACTAGATCACCTGATTAATTACTAGGTTAATGATTACCGTCACATATGGACACCTGCAACTAAATAGTCAAGGGTGCATTGACTATTTAGTTGCAGGTATAGTTTGGGCTCTGGTAACCTCACTCACTCAGGGTACAGCATAGTAAAAAACTACTTAATATTGGGTTACTATGAAGCTCTGGTATCCACTCTGGTGGAGCTGGTAAATCCTATTATCTCTCCTAAGGCAAATCAACCATTATATATAATTTGTTATATAAAAAAATTAACCACTGTCGGATACAGGCCTCTCCTAAGCAAGGAGGTTTTGGCCTACTATACCTTAGCCTCCTTGGCAAGAAGGTTTTGGTCTACTATACCAATCTGTCTAGACAGGTTGTTATAAAATTTGTTTCAAGTTTTCCATCTTGTTCAGTAAAAATATTGTGAGTAAAAACAAAATGTCTTACTGATGTGTTCAATGTCGCCAACTCGTGTACTTGTCGCGTTGTTAACACTCATGTACTGATGCTGACTGCTCATTGTCAACTGCTTACATCAATGTTCTGAAAATATCATATAAAAATGTATGTTTCTCTATCCTAACAAAGAGTTTGTAAGCTTGAATTTGCTAATCTCGAAAAGTCAGGGACTAACTCGAAATACTATAATGGTCTTCTTAACCATCATATACTTGGTTCATTTTAGAGTGTCAACTAAAAATAAAAAACTTCATCCATATAGTCAAAACTAATAACTATACAGTAATTCGAAAATCTTAAAAAGTACTTGTCAGATCTCACTCAAATTTAAATGGAACCGAATGACAAGCACTGACTTTGGTATATAAAAAGAATTATCAAAATCGGTACACTCGGTAAAAAGTTATGAAGTAACACACACAAAGTGAAAAAATTTTAAAAAAATCGAGTTTTGAACCTCTTTTTTTAAATGGGTTATAAATTGGTAAGAGATGATGCCTATTTTAGTGAAAAACGGTTTAGAGCGTAAAAGATTTGCTTCCTAGCCTTTATTAATCCCAAGATTATTCAGGGTCTGCTAACACTGGACACAGACCTTTTCTTAGCAGAGAGGTTCTAGCCTACTATACCATGTCCACGTGGTGATGGATTAAGAATACATAGTGTTACTACCCTTATTCATTCCGTGGGTGTCATAATGGAACAAAGTATGCAAGGCAACATCATTACAAAGAGAAGGAAAACTTGAAACAAACTCTATTCCAACCCGTCTGGCCATCGTGGTATAATAGGTCAAAACCTCCTTGCTAAAGAGAGGCCTATGTCCAGCAGTGGACTGTAAAAGGCTATTGATGATGATGATACCATGCTGACCAGACATATTGGGATAGAGTTTGTAATACATTTTATACTAAACACAGTTATCCCAGAAGCTGCTAAACAAGAATAGGTGCAGAAGCCTCTTCATTTGTATGTTATTACTCTAATCTTGCTTTAAGCAGGCCTTAACATGTTTAAACTATACTTTTAATATCAGATAAATAGTATTTTTTATAAGACAAGAAATTATATTTATAAGGTACAGCATGAGGCTCTAGCAAACAACATCCTAATTGACGCAATAGACTGGCCATCTATTTTGTGGGTCCAGAACGGTGCTGAAATGTGGGCATCTAATATGCCTTTGCTTACTCCACCAAGGAAACAGATGTGATTTCATATATATACAGGTAGATATTTAATTATATAAAGATGGTAATAACAAAGTGAAGGCATTTTTTTTACAAAACTTCTTCTTTTCTTTTTGATTTTGGACAAATTTATAATTGCATTTGTGTTCGAGACACTTATAAAATGCTTTCTTTATATAGCATCTAATAGTAAAAAGGTTTAAATTATTTTTCTGTAACTAAATAATAATTATAGTCATGAGATTTTGCGTAAACATACCATGATCATAAATGTTTAAACAAAATTAATGAAGATCATTAAAACAAATAGACTGATAGTTACAAAACGTTAACAGAATTATAGTCGCATCTAATCTAAGAAATATCATATAATATAATAGTATAATATTACAGATGATATACATATACGACGATATAATGTACATTTAAACACAGCATATTTAAAAACTTACTCATTAAAAAATAACTCAAGCCTTGAAACCACAACACTCCAATATTAAAAACAAACCAAACACACTGTACTTTGATTTGTAGGTAATGGATAAGGATTGCAAAATTGAATAAGTAAAATTTATTTTGACAATTTATCAATGTTTTGACATCATTTTGTATCTTCTAGTTTCGTCAGCTACTCCAGCTTTTGGAAACAGGCTTTTTAGCTACAATTTTCATATGTGAGCTATGATAGTTTTCTTGTCAGGTTTTCATTAATTAAAAGTATTAAAATCACATTTACAATTTTTATTACATAAAATGGACTCCGATGTATATAATGTAGTTTACATGACAGTAGAGCTATCTCTCTTTTGATGTGAACCATCCGATTTGAAGGATTGGGTTGCGACGTGTTGCTACAGCATCTCTCACCATGATATATTTTCTTCCACAAGTGATCTTTTTATACACATTACTTCTGCAAAATGATTTCAAATTCACGTCTGCTATCCGCCCACAACAACTCATTTTTTCTTAGAAACGTTTTACTATCACAATAGGTATGACAAAATATTGTATACAGTTTTGGTTCCAAATTTTAAGTTAAATTTATTTTTCTGCTTTAGACGACCTGATCTTCAAACCTGATTGATACAGCACACAATGTGGCATTCTACCAGGACGAACGTCCACATAAAATAATATAGTAGAGATATCATCATCATCATCAGCCTATCCCGATTCGAAAAATATCTAGCGAAATTGCAATATCATACTCATTTGCAGATTGTTTTCAATCACTCTTTGCTAACTCAAAGTGACTTAACCTTAATCCCGTTCAAAAATGAAGAAATAATTGCACCTATAAGGAAAAAAAGCAAGAAACGAAGAATGCAGCTTCCAACAATTAACCATTTGTTTTGTTTACAGTAAATTTGCCAATGTTTCTTAAGATAGAAATGATATCTAAAAACATAAATGTTAAGATATAGGACATTCAATAAAAAATAATTTGGTCCTTAACTACGGTCAACTGGAATACTGATGAAAAAGACAAAACATCGACATTATGTTAATTTGTTGTAAAATTTAAGTTTATTCGCTTCTTGATAAATCATATTTATTTCTGTAAGTAAATCTTTTGCAGATATTTTATATGTCGGACTTTACAGCCACAAGACGCCAGCATTTCCTCAGACTCACTATGGGAAGAAGTGAAACAAGCTCAGTGCCAGGAGTGAGTAGTTCCAGTGAGTCGGAACTAAGTGTCGCAAGTTCCAGTGAGTCGGAACTGAATGCTGCTAGTCCTAGTAAGTCTTGGCTGAAGTCCGCAGATCCCTGTGAGTCGGGATTGCATGCGGTGCGCGGTGCTGTGGTGAAATCCCAATGAGTCGGAGCGGTTGCTGCTTAGACCGGAGAGAGATGCTCTTCTTACGTGGACCGTAGGTGCAGTGTGCTATGTGCCTCGATGCTGATGAGGCCTTAGGGTAAACAGGCTGGAGCGATCGCTACCTGCGTGTGGTATCCCTGTTGAGGCCGAGGTTGCTGGCTGGCTGAGACTTGATTACCACTCATCGATGTGGGCGTGACGCAGCTGCTATTTATTTGAAGGCAGCTTCCAATCACGTCTAAGTCACCACTGTGGAGGGAACGAGTGTCATGTCCCTCCGACACAAAGGGAGGATCCTCTGACCAGGCGAGGTGATAATGCCTGGCGGACCACGGCCCAACGGTTGTTGTTGGGATGTTGTAATATACGCTAATTGCTACGCGAATCTCTATTTCGCGATACAGGATTAGTAGCTGCTTTGTAGTTCATTATTATACTTCGTAGTTCGATGTATCTTCGCTGTTCGTAGTTCAATGTATCTACGCTAGTTGGCACTATATTTTTGTTTATGCTATATGCGGAAGTCGCACAATACTTTGAATGTCAACAGCATTCCCTTACAATAAAATACTATATGGTATTACACTATGAAAATAATTAAAATACACTAGTCAAGCTATTCCTAAATCGGTAAATTGACGAATTTTATAAGCCGCGTATGTTGCAGAGCACGAGTCTAGAGTGTGATACCCAAAAACTTTATAATGTCTACAAGATCCAACTCCTTTCCATTATTAGAATACTGGTTTTAACTTGTCTGACATTAAGTGTAAAAATCTAATACATTTAGTTTTTTTCTTGTTTAAAAGTAGATTATTAATATTTTTCGATATCAGAGTTTAATTTACTGATAAACACAATAAACAGCACTGTGTCCTGAGTATCTTTTATTAAATTTGGCAGGTCATTGGTGTAAACGCGAAACAAAAATGGGCCTAAAATTGAGCCCTGCGGAACTCCCATATTGACAAGAGACCCAAAAACCATTAACTTCCATCCTCTAGATGACCCAAATAAGAAATAACAAGATCCAAAGCATTCCTCGAGTTCCATAGTGATACAATTAGCTGATCAATGTTTTTTCCGAAAAACGCAATCAAATGCCTTAGACAAATCCCAAAAAAACACCTCAAGCATCTTGTTTATCTTCCCAGGTAACAAATACACTTTCCAAACGTTCAACACCAGCATCATTTGGTCAGTGACTTCTTCTAAATCTTAACTGTTTTCTTATTAATATTGTTATCACTTTATCAAAAAAAAAAATGAAGGAAAGTAGCACTGAAATTGTTCTAGAATTTGTAGGATCAGATGTGCTACCTATCTTCAATAAAAGGATGGTTTTACTACGTTTCATTAGGTCAGGAAATACAACATATTCAATGCACTTACTGAAAATTAAGGCCAGCTGTGGTGCAACTGCACTAATAATCGATTTAGTTATTTAAACAGAATTATCTCTAAGGTCGGCGATTTTCTTAACACTAAGAGCATTGAATATTTTAGTATCTCTATCGGTGCTTAATTACATCTAGAATTCAGTATTATAAATTTTAATATTCTCTTTCAACAAAAATTCTGCAACAGTGGGGATTGAGTTCAATGATTCTGTTATCGAAACTGGAGTTTATGAAAATTTTTTCAAATAATGCAGCTACATCTAAACCCAATTCAATTGTTTTATCAATCAATAGTAAGGCTGTAATTATTAAATCTGTTCTTTGCTTTTCCAGTTTCAGTACTAATTATTGCCCAGGTCATTTTAATTTTGTTGAACTACTACTAAGTTTAGATCTCAAGTAATCAACTTTTTAAAATAAAATTGAATTTTGTTTGACATAATCTCGAAATTTCGAACCATTATCATAAAGCTCATAAAACCTTTTTCTACTTTTATTGGTTTGTTTGTTTGTTTTATTTGTTTTATTAAAAGACAATACCCTAAGAATAAATCCTGTGTCGCGGGGGACTTTACAAACATACAAGAAATGGACACAAAGAACACCCAGACTCAGAACAACAATTTGTGGATTACACAAAGTGTTGTTCCATGTAGGATTTGAACCCACAACACTCAGCGAAGTGGAGAGCGGCGTGGTGACTGCTTAAACCACTAGGCCAATCGTGCAGTCAAAGTCAAAGTTGGTACTTTTAACTGACAACTTCATAGGAGTAAAAGTTGATTGAACTTCTGAACAATACCTATAAAAAAAGCATTATTTAATTAAGTAGGATCATGACTGTAATCTAAGTGAGGGAGCAGTTTCTTTTTAAAATTTTCCATACCAGATACAGTTTCAGGCGCTGCAGCAATATGTCGTATTACTGCCGACTCGTTTTTCATACCAAAAACACTCCTCTGGCCTGTGATCAGAATGTAGTTTTTTTTTTTTTAGTTTGTGGCACTATATCAGTAAAAAATTATCCAAACATGTGGTGCTGGTGGCAATGATCCTAGTAGGCTCAGAAAAGATGTTATCAAGATTGTATGATCTAAATAGATCATTAATCTTAAACTCAGAATGTATCTTCCAATATAATTACTTTGAAATCATCAAAAACACACTTTTTTTGATGCACATACTTTCTGCAAGACTTCATTTAAAGTTTTGTAAAAACAGATATATATGATGATATACAGATACAGAATGACCTGTATACATTCAATAAATAAATAGCTCAACTCCATACACGCTATGTCTATTGTCCGTTCAAGGGAGAAGTCTTCCATAACAGAACAGTTTGCAAAAATAATACTCTTATCACCTTGTTGAAGAAATTACCTGACATGTGATTGCTGAAGTATGAGCTGATGACTTTTAACCATGTTCTGTAATACAAACAATATCAATTTTGTCACAGGTCAAGAACAATTCAATTTCTAGGAAGTACTAGACATTACTTGAATACTTTGATGTGCGAGGGTGCAAATATTTATAGTATATTTCTCCGATATCATTTTATTTGGTATATTTAAGGTAAAGTTGGCCTCTATTGTCCCTATAGCTAGTTGAAAAGTCAGAGTTGATAGCCAAATGCTTGGTTGTATCAATAAAATAATATAACCATATCATATTATCTGTAGACAATGAAAGATAACATCTATCTTTTGTCATATATAAATATTGTCTAACGTTATGTTTTAGTGTCCAGAATATGAAATAACATAATATAAGTTAACATATTGTGTAACTGCATATTTAATTTATACTCAATGTTATTTTGTTTCTCTGGCAAACCTTTATTGTATGGCAGTGTAAATACAATTAATTCTTTCAAAATTAACGCACATAATTATAAATACTATTATAACGAACTGCTTATCCAAAATTTCAATTAAAACTATCAAAATTGTATCTGGGCTGAACTGAACAGAGAAAATTTTTATTTACATTTTACAATATCACGCAACGAGTTACCAGCAACTGACCCATACCCTCCCCAATCTCATCACTGAATATTACAATCTTAGGTTTTTTTTTTAAATTGCCTAGATTGTTCTGGGTTATATAGATTATTATCATTTGTGAGCAACATGGAGGTGCCACAAGCCAGGTCAAAGTGAGCAAGGGAGTGTTGAGTACTAGATGAATTGTTTGCCATCAACAATTGAGTATGTTTACAATTACATTAACCAGAATTCACTAGCTCATTCATTACTAGCATGTGCTTCCTTCCTCATTTGCTTTTCAGAATTTTTATATTTTCAGTCATATTTATCAGTTTCTCATCAAGACTGTCTGAGAATTAAGGTTTTGTGTTTTTTATTCCTGGTTCAAGCGACAATTTTTTTAATTTTTCTGAATACATATCAAATTTTTCAAGTAGTGACAAACTTTCTCTATTCAATTTTATATTTTTACTGAAAAACTTTTGCCTGTGTATTAACTTTTGTGTTTTCTTAGTGTGTTGCGACTGTACATGACTTATTCATTAAATCACTACAGGTTAAACCAATCGTTACAACAGGATTTTGATTATTGACAGTGACTTTCTGAATCTGAATTCATTGAAGAGACTGGTTCATATTTGGTTGAGTCATATTTGCGTGATTTTAGTGTTAGACTCATGCAATTTGCGTTCTAAATGCTGTACGCCATCAAGAGCAATCTCGTACTCATCACTGCACCAGTCAAACTCATCCACAATGAGCTGAACTCTATTCCGATCAGCAATTAACTTCCTATTTAGCAATGAGCTGGTGACACAACTGCTCAGACTCCTTTAGTTTGCTAAAAGTAAACTTTGTTTGTTTGGAGTACTCTTGACGAGCAGCAAAAGTTTGGCGTCATCATAGTTGATTAAATTGAAATCAAATATAATAAGCACGGATTGATAAAGTTACACGATAGGAATTAAAACAAACAGAGTGGAGATGAAGGACAGAAAAGATAAAATAGATAAATAGCTATTCAAAGTAGTTGTCGCCGAACTAGATTCAGGTTATCTTTACGTTTCTAATGGTAATTAACATGCACCTTAAAATGTTTAGAACTACTTACTTTTGAAATAAACACGTGAACACTGCTTTATTAATTAAAAATATACCTCTGGAATGATAATAATTCAAAATTCACTTGCCGGTAACTGTCACAGTGTGTAATTAATAGATGTAAGCCTCAAAAAATTCTCAATTTTTCACTATAATTTTAATAAAAACAATATAGAACCCTATTTTATCGGTGATGGATTGAAAATTTGGTTATTTTGCTGTATTTTAATCTAATAAAACAATTAAAAATCATAAGCACAAATAGAAATCAGCTGTTGATCAGGGCTGCCAGAGCAAAAAACATTTACTCCTGTTAAAAGTCCCACGCTGTTTAATAATAAAAATGATTGTGATTATAGTTATTTTTGATAACATTTAATTTTATCAGTGGCCAGTGATGCCAAGAAAGCAAAATAAATCGCTTTGTTCTTCAACTTAAATAATTACATATTTAATTTATCACAAACCATGAAGTAATACGAAACTAAATTCTACTTCCGGCACCGATGCTCATTTATTACGATCAAATTATTTCATTACTTTTCAGTTAGAAAATAAAATTACAAAACGTTTCTAAAAGTTTTATATCTTCATGCAATGTATAATAACTTAAAATTAACAATATTATTTTTTAAGTTCATAACAACATAAAATGTTCTCTAAAACCAACCGCATCCCCTAGGCCAGCCTCGAGTCCTTTGAATACCTTTTTGCGTAGCAGCCATGTCAAAGATAAACTATAAATAATATCTAATAATAGAATTAAGACAGACAAAAAAAAATATTTTCACGTAAATCCCTCATAATATCTATCGTTCATCCTTGCATACCAAACTGTATAAATATAAACTTATCTGTTGACTTTTTTTAGCTGAATAATCGGGCGCGAAAGCTTCGTCACGAAAATACTTAACTGTGATTGGTCCGAAATTTTGTAAGTACCAACATAACAAACGCCTACAACATTTTGGCAATGTTGTCAGATTTATTACCAGTTGTGCTAGGCAGGTAAATATCGTCGCTTTATTGAGGATATTTTATTTTTATTTAATGGTTTTCACCACGATAACGATGTTGTAATAGTTGGAAAGATACATGAAGAACTTATTTCTCTCTTGTAACATTAAAATGTAAGTATTAAGTTTCGGTTTTACTGTTTCATGAACTTTTTAGCAGAAGAAGGTTGTGGTTCTGTAAAAGTAGCTGCACAATTGATAGAGTGCGATACTCGGTAAAGAAAAATGTGCGTAACGTATTTTGTGTTAATTAATTAAAAGTGCTGTAATTGTTATTTTGCGTGTTGTTTTTAATATTTCACTAAAAAAACTTTTATCGCTGCGTAGGCATCGTTTTATGCGCCTGCTACGTTTTAATGCTATTTCATTTCTCGATATTTTATTTTTATATGCATTACAGGGCATCAATAATGAATTGTAAAAGATAACCGAGTATCTGTAATGAGCTCGCTCACGTTTTTATTACCGAGAAATGGAGAGACAGCATTGTAATTCACTTCAAAACTTTGATGAGCCTAAAACAGAAATTTTGAAAAAAAGATTATTGAAAGCAGCAAACACGTCAGTACATGCCAATCTTACTCAAAATAGTGTGCAGCAAAATGTACTACTGAACACATTACGAGTGAGTTATCAACGTGTTACATTTTTTTCGTATAGTTGTTGTGTTATGTGTATCATCAATTATATTTGTTAATTTCAGGCGCCAATATCGAGCAGTATGATCGTGTCTTCGATGCAGGCTTCGCAAAGCTCCTTGCCTATCACCCACAATTTAGTTACCCATTCAATAGCTCCTGTTAAAATTCATGCAAACAACTCTCCTTATCCTTTACAGTTATCGACTGTTCATGTCCCAGTACAGATACCAGGCTCTACATCTAATATTAATGTCCCAGTCCAACTATCAGGTCCAACAAACACAGTACCGTTACAAATAACTCCAGTTAGTTTACCTCTCCAAGTTTCTGGTACTACAAATGTGCCAGTACAATTACCTGCTGGTGATACCATAAATGTGCCTCTTCAAATACCCTCTGGTAGTCAGAACATTCAGCTATCAGGACAAGCTTTACCATCTATGCCAGTGTTACAAAACGCTAACCAATCGTTACACAGTTCTATTATTCACGTCCACATGGGTTCAAATTCAAGGATTCCAAACATGGATGGATCATCAGACATGACTGTATCTACATCATCACAACTTCAACTACCAGATAATTCTGGCTCTCAAGTTAAAGTGAGCAACCCTCTTCCTCAAGTTCAAGTTGGGCACAATAATACCTTAATCCAAATGCAGAACACTAGCAATCCTAATTCCATCCAGTTGCGAGGAGCACCACGTCCAGTGCCTCATGTGGTGTACATACAAACTTCAACGGGGCTGAAACCTGTTACCAGCACTGATGTCATCACGCAAGCAAGTACAAGCGGAAACCCACCACAAATTATAGTAAGGAGACCAGTAAGTGAATCATCACCATTAACAAAAACATGCATCTTAAGGCATTTATGAATTGAACATATTGAATAGTTTTGTCCCACTTATATTAAAAACTATGAAAAAACAGTACTTAAATAACCTTTCTTTTTAAAACAATCTTGTTTATTTCCTATAAGTTTGGATGACTTTCAATTTAAGTCAATATAATTAAAATCAATTTAAATTTTCTTTACTTTTTATTTGACATAATCTAGTAGATGCTCCGTAAATTTGAGATTTTTTTTTACTACTTGACATTCAAATGAATAAAAATATATTTTCCCAATGCCAACAAAATGGATGCTTGCACTAGTTTCATCTAATATTAAGTAATATTCATGGTGATGGGATCATCATTATTCTTGTATACAACATAATAACAAGGTGTGGATTCCTAAAATAGCCCTTTTTTCAAATTTGAAAGTTGTCTTTTTAATAACAACTAATCGCAATTGATAGTCTATGTTTGGGGGTTTATCACTTGACGTTAATAGACTATTTGAAACAAAGTAGATCATGTAGAGGCTCTATACATATATCTTTAAATCATATAATATTTTTGATCCATCTATCGATTTACAAATATTGTCCGTAAATGTATGCAGACCCTCAAAAGAAAATTAATGCTTCTTGAATTAAAATTACCACATGCGGATCGTAGCGACCCGCGCCTTTACATCGGTGTAACGTAATAAACAGTATTTAGTTCAATTTTATGCCGCTCGGTCAGGCCTTAAACCTTAAATCTTTTTTATTAATTACATATAAGAGTTCAAAGCAATAGAAACAAACTTTGTGAACAGCGCCCTGCACTGTCTCACAGTAACAGCAGATTATATGGCACAAAATGTGAAACTTCTTTGTGAAACAGCTGACTAATGAAAAGAAATGTCTCGGCAAAATATTTCAATTAAATTAACATAAGTGCATATTAATAAACCATCCTTTTTACCTTTAAAAAATTATAATATTACAATTTTAACTGCTGTTTGTTTCTTAAGCTATAATTTAATATTCATTTTTCTTACTGAATAACTTTGACAGTCCACATATTGCAGACACCTGCGATGGATTATTTTTTTAAATTATGTATTTACTTTTCATTTCAAATTTACTATATAAAATGCGAAATGGTGGTTAATTTTTGAAGATAAACTTAAAGCATTTCTATATTCTATTAAATGGTTATTTATATTCTATTTAGGGAATCTGTGTTACATTATTTGAGATGTACATAAAAGAAAAAATCCCAGCTAGCTATTTGATATCTTCAACAATTGTCATACTTTTAATAATGCATTATCCACATAAACTTGCGTGGGTAAATATTTACTAGTACAAATGATATAGGGATTTGAATTGAGATTGTAGTAAATTACATTTTGTATCATTTATTTTAAACAAATTGGCAGTCATAGTCTACCTATAAAAATCTATTTTCTGTAGTGTTTGCAAAAATAAAAGGCTTAATGTAAAGAATGTTAACTTGGTAACACTAATATACTTACAAACAGTACTTACTGGGCTACACTACTAATATGTTATTGCAACTATTATAAATCCCAGCAGCATACTGACTTTATCTTTTATTTTTACAGGTAACCAGCAACTCAAATATTCACCTTATATCAAATGTTAATGTGAACAGTAAACCTAATATCGCTCCAAAGAACATTGCACCAGCACCAAATAAATCCTCCATTCTCGCTCCTGTTAATGCTAGTCAGCCGATAGTCATACAGAAACCAAAGGCTAATGACAAAATGATGGTGCCGGTCAGTATCGCACCAAATAATCAAGGCAAGTCTGCTATTGCGTACCTAGGATCAATGAAGAAACCCAATCACAAGGCTATTACAGAGAATCAATCCATACTACTATCAAATAATCAACCCAACGTAAACACAAACAATCAGAAGTTATTTATCACTCCAATGAACATGCCGAAGATTCAGAACACAAAGTTTATCCTACCTGTGACTCTACCTGCGACTATGGCTTCTAAAGGTCCCATAATAAACCTTCAAATAGCAAATGGTCAGATACAAAATGATCCTCAGGGTAATATCACAGTCATGCGTGACACAGCACCGATGGAAACGCAAGACTTACCACCCTTACAGCCACTTAAATTGTTAAATGGCAAAGATGTGCCGCAAAATCAAACAAGCGAAAAAGCTTTTGCCATATCTATTCCCGGTTCCCGTGCAGAACCCACTGGTGCCCAAGGAGAGTATACACTATCGATACCAGAAACTAATGCGTCAATGAATGACGATATTTATACAGTATCTATTGCTGATGAAGATGATAGTAGGGAAAAGTCCTTCACGTTAGCTATACCTGAAAAAGGCAAAAGTTTATTAAATAGAAATTCAATAGATAGAAATGAATTTGGCTTTAGGAATATTATAGATAGAAACGATATCGTGACACCGACAATCGCCGCTCCGGCTATACTTAGGCGTTCGAACTCCGATAATAGTGATAGAAAACCGACCAATGCGAACATGAAGAGGCGCATATCATTATGCACGGAAAATTTTTCAAGCAAAAGTATTAAACTTTCAATGAACACGAAAATTCAAAAATTAGATGAACCATCAGAGGCTGACGCGAATGACGACCACCGTGTACCGTCATTGTTTTGTGACGAAAAACTAGACAAAGACTTGGAGGCGAAGCACTTAGATTCAGATGTTGAGGACTACAGAGAGAATAAAAACCAACCTAGTTCCGAAAACACCACAAATGACATGTACTATTCTAAGATGGATGATTTTAACAAAAATGATGTCAGAATTGAACGAATGTTAGAAGAACATCCGCCAGGTTTAATATGGAACAATGGCGTCGCAAGATTACAGGGTAGCAATCTACAATTCCGCACCAATGAATTTGGTCTTATAGATATCATAGACAACAGTGACACGGAGGACGCCGCCAAGTATCAGTCTCCGACGAAACAAGTAGAAGATAGAATACATAGAGAAAAGAAACCTAATTCACCTGAAGATTTGTTTAGGTGTGAGTGTTGCGGCTGTCATGGTATGGCCGCCGAGTTTATTACACCGAGTTTCTGCAGTGCTGCGTGTCAAAGTGAAGTTACGAAAGCGCTTCAAAAGAAAAAAGACAAGGAACGTGTCGAATTAGTAAAAAAGAAGAACAAAATGAAGAAATTGTTAATGAAGAAACATTTGACAGACTCCGACCTTATTTTATCTGAGGCCAAAGAAGAAAAAGTGTTGCTTAAACACTACGATTCACTGCCAGCGGACAGCCAGATATCAGAAGCGACCCTATTAAAAATGAGCGAAGATTTGGTAGAGAATGAGAAGTATCCTTGGATGTGTGGAAAAAATGGGTTTTCTTGGATGCGATATCTCGAGATTTGCAAAGCTAAACCAGCTCCGCTCAAGTTATTTGGGGAGTCTCCGTTCCCCTTTAACAAAAACGGCTTCAAGGTAGGAATGCGTATGGAGGCGATAGATCCCCAGCACCCTTCTTTGTTTTGCGTCGTTTCTGTAGCAGAAGTGCAAGGTTACAGGATGAGACTTCACTTTGATGAGTATAGTGAACTTTATGACTACTGGGTAAATGCGGACTGCCTGGATATATTCCCTCCAGGTTGGTGTGAGAAGAATGGCCGTACTTTGCGGCCGCCAGCGAATATGAGTGTTACGAACTTCTCCTGGCCTTTGTATTTGAAGCAAGTCAAGGCTGTCGCTGCTCCGAGAAATCTTTTCACACATGTAACAACCACGGTAAGTTTGTTTGAAATTGTTACCTATATTTTTTAAATTAGTCAGTGAAAGTTAGAATCATTAGAACCGGAGAGAATTTATAGATACTTCACTCCTGAAATTTTTTTCAAATTAGACAAGTAATTTCTGAGATTAACGCATTCAATCAATCAAACAAACTCGTCAGCTTTGTAATATTATTTTGGTATATATATGTATATTTTTTAAATAGGTGTTCAAGCCAATCTGCTTTCGTATGGGTATGAAGCTCGAAGCCGAAGACCGTAAGAACGAGCTCGTGTGCGTAGCTTCTATAGCTGACGTACTGGAGAACAGGATGCTGATTAACTTTGACAGCTGGGACGAGATGTATGACTTTTGGGTGGACCCAACCTCTCCGTACGTTCACCCTGTCGGTTGGGCGGAGGAAAATGGTGTACCGTTGACGCCACCTAACTGTGAGTTTGTTTATATTCTTATATTATTACTTTTGAGGTCTAAAGAATATCTAGAGAAGGTTAACTTGGTACCATAGTAAGTCCTGGAGCAGCAAATGTATGGCGCGAAATTATTATTATATTTTTTGTGTATTTTTTTTATGAAATAGCGGTCGAAGAAGGAATGAACCAACCACCTTTTTCTGCCCAGAACCAAGGGCTTGGGTTTTGGCAATCTCATTTACTTGGTAATTTTTATGACGTCACGTTATCATTCCGGTTGAACCAATCTGTTGCCGAAACTTTTCTCTCCTAAGGTCTTTATTGTGTTCCTATTGTTTTTGTACCATCGTTCTAGGCCCAAAGCATTATTCCAATGTTAAGAATAATTGCAAAAATTCCAACAAAACAAATTGTAACACCATAATTGTAAAAATTAAACCTCTTACACGAATCGCACAATGGCGGACTTGATGCTTCCAGCTTTCTCCACAATAAAATTTTATTAAACAACATTAATATTATCTGTATTAGGGTAGACATTTTTTTTTGTTGTCTACAAATTAACAGTGAACTATAAACTATTAAAATAACCTTTTTCATGTTAGAAACTTTTTTATAAAATAAAAAAAGTAGATTTATTTTATAAGAATAGTTTAACAGAACAAAAGATATACCATTTGTTAAACAAAGAAAGAAATGGGCATACAATATTTTTTTATTAGTCCAAATGCCGGTGTTCAACCTCGTCTACCTCTTCGACAATAAAGTTATTGTGTGCATTTATAGAGCAGGCTAAGCTGTCGGTCCCTGTTGCCATACGAATATCTTTGACAATCGTTACGGACGTTTGAAGGTCTAAAATTAAAGTCTTCTTACTGTACGGTTGTGGAGGTCTGCTGGCAGTCGCTTCACGAAAACAATCGAAGTTAAGACGTATCGTTGTAGGCTTAAAGCCGACCTCAACTCAGTTTGGGAAAAAGACTCGGGCAAAAGACAAAGAAATACATTGTCTCGGCATATTTTATTAGAAGTATCACAATTGTCCTTAAATGCTTACTACTGATCTTTTTTCATTTATGCAACATTTTTCGTTGATTCTCGATTCTTATTGATCGTGGCGTAATGTTAAAAATAAATGTGCTATCTAATATTCAGATAACTTCTCAATTCGAACCAGTTCTTTCTAAGATTAGCGCTTTCAATCAAACAAACTAGAATTTCGTAAACTAATTGGCATCTAACGTAGGTAACCATAGACGATAGAGTACCATCTTTCAACCAACACTATTTTCTTATCACATAATTCCTCTATCAGTCAATCAATGAATCGTTTGTAATTTGTTTAGAATTAACACATTATCTTTGGTGATTTACGGCCTTTTGTCAACCTTCGAAATATTTTATTTTGATAATAATAGCATATTTTTAAACGACTTCGGCAACAGTTTAAGATTGTTACCTGATAGTTCCGTAATTTGTAAAAACATTTGAATATTTTTTGCTTTAGGAAGGATATAATTCCCAATTGGTCAATATAAATTTATTTTATTAGTCATCCATCTGTAAAAATAGATATAGGTGTAGCAATATATATTTGAATTAAAAATAACAACTCGCTGTAATGTTAAGTTTAACACTCAGTATTACAATTATCATCACTAACAGCCTTTTACAGTCCACTGTTGGACATAGGTCTCTCCTTAGCAAGGAGGTTTTGACCTACTATACCACGCTGGCCAGACAGATAGGTATAGGATTTGTTTCAAGTTTTCCTGCTCATTGCAGTGATGTTGTCTTGCATATTTAGTTCCCTTAGTCGCCTCTTACGACAGCTCTTAATGCATCACCAGAAATAGAGCAATGCAATACTGTTTTCAAAGTTTTAATATTCAAAAGACTAAATTAAAGAAAAATAATATTACTTACTTGTATTCTAGTTACTGAAAATACATTTCAACATTTATATCGTGATAATAAAACCCTGTTAGTGTGGTTCATTGAAGTCGCCGAACATTATAGAGTTTTACAAGACATTTATTTTGCCGGTTTTTTTCCGAGAATATTATTGCAAAAACTCTGATCGTAAAGTAAGACTAAAACAGAACAAGAGAGGGTCACAATACGTTATAACCCCATTGTAATCAAAGTCGGATGTTTACTTTACTATCAGAATAACTTTTATAAAATTCACGAGAGAACAGTCCTGAATTTATGAATTTGATTAGGTGAATTGACCTTCTGGTAGCCACATAGATGTTTGACAAGCACCTTAATATCTTGATCTTGATGCCCAATAAAAAACACCTTATCGAAGTCCCGGCACTCTGAAACTGGATCTCACTGATAAACACATGTGTACCTACCATACTTATTTGCTAAGTTATGGAAAAAAGTAAAAAGATTTCAGTAAAATAACTTCTTAGTAGTATAATGCTTAACTCACAATATATAGTAGGATAAACTGTTCCATATTGTATATTAAGAGCCTGCCAAAGTGACTCTACTCTGCCTGATGAAAAGCATGAATAGAATCTAAGAGTTGTGGTCACCATACTCATTGCAAATGCAGACAATGTAGTATGATGACCCACACTATGGCGGCCTTGTGAGATGCTTTTTCACACCCCGTTTGGGGACGTAAAAGGCATGACAGTTATCGTGACAGTTACCACGATAACTATCACCCCTTGATAGGGGACATGACATGATTGTCATGTCACTGTATTCTTTACATTTTTATTTTTCACTAAAATACGATTTCTCGTTCCAAAATACATTCAAATATAAGTAATAAATTTTTAAGACATTTATCAAATCCTTTATTTTGTTACCTCACTCGATAGGTTTAAGAAAAAAAACATAATTGGGACCCAAAAATCCATTTCAATTCTTTATAATATTTCTTAGTCAGTGTCATTCTTAGAATCACAATTTAACGACACCTCAAAAGCCAAAACCCATCAAATCGGTTACATTACGCTAAGGTTAAGAAATATACATACGTATATATACTTGAAAAACATAAACCTTTTTGCACAGTCGGATTAATTTTTTTTTAAAATCGTACGACCTTAAGCGACTATCGCGTGAAAGAGAGATGAAAAATATTTACTCGCATTTAGAACCCTAAACTCACTGACATTGACAAACTTTTTAAAAGATGAAATAAAACATTCTACGATAATAGTGGATACCATTACGCCCTCCATGATAAGCATTCCCCAGGTCATAAACTGGCTCTTGCTGACTGATTGTCTACTGCGATTTCGAAAAAAAAATGTCTTCAGCATAGACATTTTTTTTCCTGGTAAAGTGTAGGGAACGCCATATTTAAATTCGGGTATTACTTGCATACTTCGTTCCCTTAATCGCCTCTTACGTCACCCACGGGATGAATAGGGGTGGTAACACTGTGTATTCTTAATCCGTCACCATACGGACAAATAAATAAATGTTATATAAAGAAGTAAATGTTTCGTAAAAATACAGATGTACTACGGAATTGTATATCATAAAAATATATACAAAAAAGTCGAAGATGATACCTATATATCTATATCCTGAGGATAACCCTCAGTAAATATTGTTGTTTTAAGATTTAACTTGTTTGTAGTTTACACTTTCAAAGTAATTTTGACCAATATGATATTAATCCTTATCCAATTAAACACGTTAGATATATTGTGCACTTAATGTGGGCCAAAGTTGCCTTTTACAGCATATTATTAAAATGCATATCTTGGCAGATATCATAGGATTAAAATGAATGGGCCAATGGTACCCGTACGAAAACGGGTCGACTCGCCAGCACGTTTTAAATGGCCGGATTTCTAAATAATATTGCATAGTTAAACATGTTACGTTTACAATTGAATATACTAGATTATGTAACATATTTTAAATGTTATTTTTTAAGTGTACATTAATTATTAATTTAAATATTCCACACATAAATGTTAGCAAGGATAACCGCCCGAGTGACGTTATCTCACACCGCGTACATCACAAATTAGTCATGTTGTTCGCGTCGTGAGCGAAACACCGATTGTCTGTTTAACAATATATTATTTTCCACATATAAAATAATATTTATCGTTTACATCGCCAACATTTATAAGTAATATATCATTGTTTAAATATAATTAGACGGCAAGCGGTACCATGTTGTGTCAAGTTTAGTTCGGTAATTGTTCCATAACGTTGTTCAAGTGTTTATGTTTTCGATTTGTCCTCAATTTGATAAGTGAAAATAACCTATTAAACTGCTGGACTCATTTATTCTAAATACAGTTATAAGTAATAATTCGTAAGTGAAAATATAAAGGTAAATTATTGTTACGTGTCTTATCAGCGTACTAATTAGATACTTAACGTCTCACAAGTCTAGTTGGAAAAATTTTTTACAAACTAAATTAATTCACGAACAGTTCAGCAACTTAACGAGACACCATAACCAATACATGTAAGTATTGCTTCATCACTCAGGAGTCTAATGGTTACCGCTACCTCCTATAAGCTATGCTAATCACTAACAATATCTTGGCTATTAGCATAAATATTATTAGACTTAGGTCGCAAAGGAAACTACGGTTGCCCAATAAAACAACGCTAATCATTTGCCCAAGGCTTTTTGATATTAGTAAATACCAACGCAAGAAATTATAATTTCGAATTTTAAATGGTAAAAAATTGAATAAATAAGGAAATGATTAAAAATATGGTTTACGATAACAAGGTTGGTCTTTTACGAAAACATTGTTAACAAATGCTTTATTGTCTTAACACGTCAAACGCGGTACATTTTTGTATACTATCTTTTGTCTGCATGTATGTCTGTTATCGTATTGTAAAGTAGCCCATGTCTCTCTCATTACTGTAGCTTTCCGTTGGCGAAAGAATTATTAAAATCGGCTTAGCGGTTTAGGCATGATAGCGTGACAAACAAACTCACATTCACATATTGGTTAAAAACATTAAATCGATAAAGCGTGTCAATTTTGGCTGTACCTTAAGATTTATATAATAGTTACTGAAACCTAGGAATCTACCCTATTATATTAACACCAACATTTAAAATGTAATGATGTATTTTGTCCGTGTGGTGACCACCCCTATTCATCCCGTGGGTGTCGTAAAAGGCGACTAAGGAACTAAGTATACAAGACAACATCATTACAAAGAGAAGGAAAACTTGAAACAAACTCTATTCCAACCCGACTGGCCAGCGTGGTATACCAAAACCTCTTTGCTAAGGAGAGGCCTATGTCCAGCAGTGGACTGTAAAAGGCTGTTGATGATAATGATGATGATGATGATGTATTTTAGTTAGAGTGGTTGATTAAAATACACGTTGTACATGAGTCATTTCACAGGTATTGTTTTTAATGACAAAAGAGCATTGGTCACGATCGTCTGTCTGTAATTACGAGGTCGTCTATGCTTACTAACCCATTATCGTTGGACGGACCTGTTGGTCTAGCAGAGGCCTGGCCAGCGTGGTATAGTAGGCTAAAACCTCATCGCTAAGGAGAGGCCTATGTCCAGCAGTGGACTGTAAAAGGCTGTTGATGATAATGATGATGATGATGATGTATTTTAGTTAGAGTGGTTGATTAAAATACACGTTGTACATGAGTCATTTCACAGGTATTGTTTTTAATGACAAAAGAGCATTGGTCACGATCGTCTGTCTGTAATTACGAGGTCGTCTATGCTTACTAACCCATTATCTTTGAACGGACCTGTTGGTTTAGCGGCTAGTGATTCTGACTGCTTCACCAGAAGTCATGGGTTCGATTCCCACAAAGGACAAATCTTTATGTGATGAGCGCGATTTTTCTATCTAATTTATCTAATACATGTATGTATTTAGTCTAATATATAAAATTCTCGTGTCACAGTTTTCGTTGCCATACTCCTCCGTAACGGCTTGACCGATTTTGATGAAATTTTTTGTGCTTATCCGGTATCTATGAGAATCGGCCAACATCTATTTTTCATCCCCCTAAATGTTAGGGGTAGTACAACCCTATTCTTTTTTTTTATTTTTTAGACAAAATTTTTAATTTCTATTTTTTTATGATACAACATACAAAAATATATACAATCCTCAATTTTCACCCTTCTACGATCAACCCTTATTTTTTAATAGCCATTTTAGTAAAAATGGCAAAACAACGTTTGCCGGGTCAGCTAGTTAATATATAAATATGTGAATCAGCATTCTGGTAACCATAGTACAGACTGCCTAGTTTAGGATCAGACGACCGCGTGTGAGATGTGTGGACATATTATTATTATAAATTAAAACACACTATTAATAACGTGATATAGTTAGTACTAGCTTTCGCCCGCGGCTTCGCTCGCGTCGAATTTGGTCTGCCACAAATTTCGTAACAGATCATTTTCAATATTTTTTTTAACAAACACACAATCCTACGTACATCATCTTTGTGTATCTTCAATGGTTTAGGCAGCGTTAATAAAACTCTCGGAGGCCAGTTTTTTCCGACTTAATTGACACGTATCGTTATATTACGACCAAAATTACATAAAATCATTACAAATTGTAGCTTATATGTTATTCCGATGTATAACCTATATTACTGTAAAGTTTTATCCAAATCCGTTCAGTAGTTTTTTCGTGAAAGGCTAACAAACATCCATACTCACAAACTTTCATACAATGTTAGTAGAATTAATAAAGATCACACCCTTAAACTGACAATTATACCTTTCAGTTAAACACATCTTAAGTTTTTGATACAACTGTAGAAAGCATTTGCCCTCGGTTCCGCTCGTATCGGATATCGCGGTAAAAGTAGCCTATTTTCTTCCTTAAAAATTAAAGTATCTTTGTGTCGAAGTTCGTTAAGATCGGTTCAGCAGTTTAGCCGTGAAAACGTAATAGACAATTATTTTCGCATTAATAATAACTTAATATGGCATATTAACAATTACCGTGACATAACGTATATTAAAAACTCATATTAAAACGATATTTAAGGTTTTAACATTAGTTAATGACAATAATATAATAATTTGCCTAATGTTTTTAAAGAAAATCACAAACAATTTTATTTGAGGTTTTACTGAGAAACGGTACTTAACCAAACTCTTTGTCGATATTTGTTAAATATTTCTTGAGAAAATGAAAACAATGACCGTACAGGGGCCATAAAAATACATTCTGTTGTATTATTTTTGTTTAATCCTCCTTTTGAAATTAGGGTAGGTAATGAAGAAAAGGTTGCAAACAATTTTATCTATTTGTCTATGGTGCTGCGTTTACAACTTGTGGTGCAGTTTATTAAATATAAAAAAATGTTTTTGTATTTAAAATGCGACGATTTTAGTGATAAGTACCGGTAATATTGTAATTACATATTTTTTCTTTTTTAACAGTGTCTATCTAATATATAAAATTCTCGTGTCACAGTTTTCGTTGCCATACTCCTCCGAAACGGCTAGACCGATTTTGATGAAATTTTTTGTGCTTATCCGGTATCTATGAGAATCGGCCAACATCTATTTTTTATCCCCCTAAATGTTGGGGTAGTATTTTTTGGACAAAATTTTTAATTTCTATTTTTTTATGATACAACATACAAAAATACATACAATCCTCAAATTTCACCCTTCTACGATCAACCCTTATTTTTTAGTAGCCATTTTAGTAATTTAATCATTTTTCATCCCGCTCAAATTACTGAGAAATAATTTATATGGCAAAGCAACGTTTGCCGGGTCAGCTAGTATGTTATATAATTAAAACTAAACATTAATTAAATTACTTTAAAGTTTATCTGCACAGTAACTTAACATTACAGTTTTCAATATAGTGTGCTAGGACGCCATAGTGCAATATCTGCATTCGCATTGACTACGATGGTCAGTCTATGAGTCTATTAATGCTTTCCATCGAGGACAAAATAAAAAAATATATAGAAAAAATTGCTTTGTTATCGATGCTGCGGCGTGAGCCCGACTGCCGCATTCTCTGATCACTGTCGTACGTCTACGTCGTTTGCATCAGAATTTGACCATCTCCATAAACCTCGTGCAGTTAATTTAAGTGTAGATATTGAAGGCCTGATCTTTTCGACAGTTTACAAAGACCCAGACACGTTCTCGTGGGAAAATTACCTGGCTGAGACGGGCGCTTCAGCGGCGCCCCCACGTGCTTTCAAGACGCGTCCACCTCACGCATTCCAACCCGGGATGAAGCTAGAAGTCGTCGACAAAAGGGTAAGTTTTTTGTGTCTTATCATTGTAAATAATCATTGTCTTTCTTGTCTTTATTAAATATATATTCAATCGGTTTTAACTTGAACAGTTTTGTCATCTGCATCACTGAAGACGAACTGAATTTGAAGGTTGAATAAGTTGTCAGTATATTTGAGGGTACCGACTTCCCAAAAACAATTGCCATGGCATGGCGGCCATGACGGTTTAACATTCTCCTAGGCACGGGAGTTAAACACCGTCAACTTCCAAACTCCGGAGTGTTATTAAAAATTTCTTCTAAGAGAAACTCGACAACATTTTAGCCTGACCCGGGAATCGTATTCTAGACCTCTTGCCCTACAATTACATCGGTAACCGCTAGACCAACGTGACCGATATTATTTGCAACTTTTTTTAATAAGCTTTTGACGTGTCTATGACTGCCCGTGGTGTCGTAGCTCCTAAATAAGTGGGTAAATTATGATATGTTTGTTTTATTTAAAATTTATAGAGATCATCAAATTATTTCTAAGCTGGTAAAAGGACGCCACTAATACAACTCCATTTTGTGTGTCTTTAACATGGCAACTGTCACAAGTTGTGGTTGGATATTTTGTTTCAATTGATCGCAGTTTTTCTGTCGTTTCTTCATTGTAATGAGTATTAAACTTTTTTTTTCTAACTGCTCTATCCATTGTCTAAATTCGGCGCCTGACCGTCTGCGTTAAACTTGAATAGCTAATTTGAAAGCTTAAGAAATGCAGATTTTTTAACAATATACAAAATAAATAACTACGTGTATTTATGTGTTAGACGACGTTTTCTATGAATCAAGTATTTTTTAAGTCTCATTTGAGACCACTCTTAATCTAACCTCCTTATACAGTCTGTGTAAAAAGAATGTGGCTGCCATTATTAAAAAAAAAGCTCCACAGCGCCATCTATTTTTTTTTGTCGTAAACTTTGCCTCATTCCCTAATGCACAATATAACTTCTAGTGGTGTTGAGCATTGTTGATAGTAGTGTTTTGTTTATTTTTACAATGAGTGAAAAACACTTTAAAAGATACGAAGCAGTATTTTTTCACCACTCTAAAGGACCGAAGCTAACATATAAATCAGCTGCAAAATATATAAAAAAGTCTGAAAGATTCGTTAAGAAATGTCTAAAACGATTTTTAGAGGTTGGGAACGTGAACGATTTGTCGGAGAGGGGATCAGGCTGCATAACAACTGGACAGGAGGATAGAGCGATCATTCGACTCTTTCAAGATACTCCAGGTCTTTCACTGTGTACTGCTCAATTGAAACTGCGTAAGAAGGGAATAGATATATCTTTATATACAATCCGCAGTCGCATGCGTGAAAATCATATATCTTTTCGGTCTACTTTTAAAAAAACCTTTGTTATCTGAAAAACACGTTGAAAACGACTCAATTGGGCGAAAGAAATTTTAGATCGAGATTGGAGCAATGTTTCCACAGATAAATTTTCTTCCTGGGCATAGTTTTTCCTGTCGAAAGCTTGAACATGTAAGCATAATAGGTTACTTCAACATACTGTAACACATCCTGTAAAAATGCATGTGTGGGGATGCTTTTGCTTCTTCCTGTTGTCTTTTTGTGTTCACCGGTATTTTAAATACTGAAAGAATCTGCAAAATTTATCAAAAATGCGTAAAGAGATCTGCAAAAAAATTTTTTGGGTCAGACAAAACAACCTGGGTACTTCAAGGAGACAATGATCCAAAACATCACAGTAAAATGTGCAGTGAGTGAAAAGTGCAAAATAACATCACTACCATGGCGTGGCCGGCAATGTCTCCAGATGCGAATCCAATAGAAAATGTGTGGTCCTACATCAAAATGGAATTAAGAGGAAGGCCAGTATTAACGAAGAAGCAACTGTGTTATCACATTAGGAAGATTGGCGGTCTTTATCATCGCAGTACGTGGAAAATCTTGTCAAAAGTATGGAAAAAAAGTGTGAAGCTATAATAAATAATGACGGCGATTAAACCAATTATCGAGTGTCTGCCTAAAAGCTAGCATTATGTACTGAAAAAAAAATTTGATTTGAATCAAGAAATTCCGTAACAAAAATAAACCTAACACCCTTCACTCCGACCGGCACCGTGGTGCGGCGTTGAGAGCCATGCATCGTCTTAACGTCGTTTCAGTTCGACAGACTTCGGCACGGGAGCTGCTCCGAAATATTATAATTGCATAAGTTGACAAAAAATGCTATGCAATAGCTTTACCGCAGCAGTCCCCGAGTGCCACACGTATTTTTTTTCCTGAATAATGGCGGTCACGTTCTTGTTAAACAGACTGATAGAGATATATATGTGTAGAGATATATATAGATATATATACATGCATACGGTAAAAAAAAATAATGATTTATTTTTACATATGAATATCCAGACAGAATAATTTAACAGTCCATTCTACATGACCACTTCTCAGCAAAGGGGTTTTGGCTTACTATACCACACTGGCCAGACTTGTTGGTATAGGTTTTGTTTCAAGTTTTCTTATTCGTATTGTTTTCCCTTAGTCGCCTCTTACGACACCCCATGGAGAGTGTTGTAACTAACTTAAACTCTGAACCCAAAACCTCTCGATGTAGTCAAGATCACTACTGCACCATCTAGTCAAAACCTTATCATATTAGAATAGAATATATGACTAATAAGATTTAAGAGCTTTCTAACTAATATTTTGAAGTGAGTCCATTTTTTATTTTGACATTAAACCTGAAGCATAGAGATCACAAGTAATAAGTTAAAGTCCAGTATCAAAGACTTGCTAATTTTTTTTTTTTTGAAAAAGGCATCCACATTAGGAATATATCTTGTGTCACGGGAAACTTTACAAAAATACATGAAATGGACCCAAAGAACACCCAGACTCAGAACAACAATTTATAGATGACTGCACGATTGGCCTAGTGGTTTAAGCGGTCACCACGCCGCTCTCCACTTTGCTGAGTGTAGGGTTCGCTGGGTTCAAATTCTACATGGGACAACACTTTGTGTGATCCATAAATTGTTGTTTTGAGTCTGGGTGTTCTTTGTGTCCGTTTCTTATGTTTGTAAAGTCCTCCGCGACACAGGATTTATTCCTAATGCGGGCGTTGTCTTTCCTAAAGAAAGAAAGAAAGAAAGAAGAAGAAAGATAGATCATACAAAGTAGTGTCCCATTTGAGAATTGAACTCCGCGCAGTAGATAGCGGCGTCGCAACCTCTTAAAGCTCTATGCCATTTGTGTAATCAGTAAGCCTTTTAAGAATTTTGAGGGTTCTAATGTTGTATTTCTACCATCAGGTGCCATTCCTCATCCGTGTTGCCACGATCACCGCGGTCAGGGGCCACCAGGTGCGTGTGTCCTATGACGGATGGCCAGACGACTTGTCGTGCTGGCTGGACGATGACTCACCTGACATACACCCCGTAGGCTGGTGCCTTAAGTCTGGACATCCATTGGAACCTCCACTTAGTAAGTATTTACTTGAAATGATGAATTCAACTAGTAAACATTTAAAGGATTATGTTGATTAAAAATTTGTTAATATTTTAGCATCGGAAGAGTTCCGTGTTCCCGGTCCGTGTGGTGTAGGAGGATGCCGGGGCCTGGGTTCGGTGCGTGGCGGGTCACACAAGCACCACGCAGCGGCGTCCGTGTGTCCCTACCGCAATACTCCGCGAATTCCTGACCGCTTGGCACCGCAAGACTCTCCACCCCATCATGCACTGCCAAGGGAACGAAGGTATGTATTCTTCGTAGCCACGAGTACTCGTCGATCTCATCTTATCACACATTGAATAATCGCTAAATGTCAAATATATCTATTGTTCTAGAGTTCTCAGTAAACAGCTAAAGTCGAACTCCATACACACGAGTACACCGACCAGTGATGTTGTCAAGGAAAGGTAAAAAAAATCGATTGTTTAATGTTCCCTATTAAAATGGATAGTATTATCAACTGCCCAGTTTATATCTTATGTTTGGCAAACATGTTATGAGAAAAATCTGGTGGGAAAGTGTTAGGTATGGGAGTTAGCAGGGTACAAGAGAAGAAGAAGACCAAAGAAAAAGTGAATGGATTGTGTGAAAGAGAATGTGGCTAGTAAGAGAGTTAATAGTGAAATGACCCCAAATAAGATGCGATGAGAGAGAAGAAGAAAAAAGTGCGTGGAATAAAACCGTTAAATGAGACGTGCGCAGGCGCGAAAGCGCGTCATGTGTGCTATTTTATTATTTTAAGGAATTTATTATTTTATTTCCTAAAATACTGAATTTCCTAAATACTTTCTTGTACTTAAATAAAAACTAATCAGCAAAATTTAAGAGAAAAATCAAGAAAACCTACATAAAATTGAGCACGATTTTTTTTGCAAATTGTGTCGATTCCACATTATCCGAAGGAACTTCGTTCCTACCTGGTGTCCCACGACACCATTCATTTTTTTCTATGAAAGCCTACCAAAGTGACTGTACTTTGCTTGATAGAAAGCATGTATAAAATCAAGAGGGTCGCCACACTATGACGGCCTAGACTCACAGTTCCACCCAGGATAAGGGCAGGCAGATTAATGGTATGTCACTCGATGGCAAATATTTATGCTGCCCATGAACAGCTGCAACTGAAAAGTCACACGTTCTGTTTCTTAATATTACAATAATATAACAATTTCCTATTTGTCGCAGACCGCTACGAGGGAGACCACCGAAACATAAGAGAATAGAGGAAGTCGTGAAGAACGACCCGGTAAGTTTACCGTTTATCACATTTTTATAACATTGAGCGAATGGCTTTTTGAAAGACGACTAATATAATTTTTTGGCGACCGCGCAGGTCTCCGACGACGAATCGGTGTCGAGCGGTGGAAGGAAGCTCGCGTCCCAGCCGCGCTCAGAGTGCTCGCGCAGCCTGCGCACCTACTCGCGCAGGGCCTCCGCCGGGGCCGCGCCTGCCGCGCCGCCCGCCGCCGGCCCGCCCGCCCGGCCCGGCCCGCCGGCCGCGCGCCCCGACCGCCTCCTCAAGCACCTGGCGGGCCTGGCGCTGCCGCAGGACCCCACCCTTTGGACGCAAGTGAGTCCCGCTAATTCCTTTGACGCGTTAAACGAACGTCTACGCGAAACGATAACGACGAATAACGTTAACTCGCTTTCCGCAGGGCGACGTAGCGGCGCTCGTGACGAAAATAGCGGGCACCGACGCCGGCGAGGCGGTGGCCGCCGCGCGGCTGTCGGGCCCCGAGCTGGTGATGGCGTCGCGCGAGGAGCTCGTGCACTGCCTGCGCCTGCGCCTGGGGCCCGCCATCAAAGTGTACAGCGCCGTCCGCCACCTGCGCGCCGCCTACACGTGATGGCGCCGTCCGCACCTGTGAGAGCCGGCGCCCGACGACGCCTCCGGGCAGGCCTGCGCCTCGTGCGACGACTTCGTGTGACGTTCACGGCGGTGATCCTGACCGAACGGCCGAAGCGTACGTTCGCTTCGGAACCGAGCAGAGGCAGATCGGTTAAAGGGAACGTTTCGAGACATTCGGTTGCTCACTTACGACCTCGGATAGCTGGCTATTACACAGAAAATATTATACGTGCGTACGTATCGATTTTTGTGTGCGAAATTAATTTATTGAAACATGGAATATTAGTTAACGTTACCTTCCTTTCGAACTGTGTGGATGGACTCGTACCCTTCGGAGTGTAAAAATCAGTTGTAATTATTTATGTGGTAACGAGTGTGATTAGCCTAGTGTAGTTTACATTACTCGAAGAAACGAACACAATTTCTCAATAAAGTGACTAGTGAGAGGTTAACACTTCTTTAGGACGTTTAGTATTTTAGACATTTATTGATTTGATTGCTGCAGTGTAATCGGACAACTGTGTTTATATAGTAATGGATTTTTGCATTATTTAACAGTGAATCCCGAAGACATGTTTTTTTTGTTATAGAATGGTGATCAGAACAATTTTTGCCAAATTAGACGGTAGATTAATTTTATATTTAATGTGAAAATATTTTTCTATCTAGTTCTGGTATTTAAAAATTTTAATGAATAAACTTATCGTCTGAAATTAAATCTGACAATGTCTTATAGTAAATGTTGTTTGTATCAAGCAATACTGAAAAAGCACAAATGCACTTAGATAACGATCATGCTTTAATTACGGCGGTTGTGATGATGCAATCTTGATTCGAGAGCTGATTATGAACTGAAATCTCAATTTATGTATTGCAAAATTATATTTTAATCAAATATTGTTAACAATTTGGATAAATATTTTGTATAATGGGTATCCTTAGAAATGGGGAAGAGACAGTGTTGCACTTGAATTTGTTTTGTATAGAATATAATATGACAATTGATTTCTAAAATTTGTGAATTGGTGTAACATGTGTCTCAATGGGTATCAATTCCAAAATAGAAGTTTATTTCATGTGATTTCTTCACCTGTCTATGGTATATCATGTACTGTGATTTTTTTAACTAATATCTAAATAACAATAAATTGAGTTTGAGTTTAAAATTGTGAAAACACCGAAAGATAAGTGCAAATTTGTAAATAATTATTTTGTGCAATTTAGGTTTATAAAATATAGATTTGTCACTTTACTTATGAAATAAATCAATTGCCCAGCAATTTCTTAGTCAAATTATTTCAATGGTTAAGTGACATTCTAATATATTTTGTACAGTGTCCTTTGCATTTATTGTGTATCTTTTGAATTTTTAAAGCTAAATGATGATTTCCACCAAATGGCTCGCATTACATTGGATCGGAACTAATTTTACAATCTTTAAAGGATATTAAATCGAGTGCAACGGATTTAGAGTCTATATTACCAAGTCGCGCTTGGCAGCTTAACTGCCGGCGTCTTCTGCGACAAGCGATCGTAGCCGAATGTATACTGCGACACGATCGGCTCCGTTCGCTTGTCATACTACTTTCAGCTACTTTCGTGTACGCTCAAAGCCGTTTCTGTCTCAATTTAAATTATTTTCATCTTCTGTCCTTTGATTAATTACTTCTTATGCCAATAGCCAACAATTCCACAACTAAGAGGGTTTTTAAAATCGACGTCGAGTCGACATCCTACCGGACGCGATCAATTGTCACCACATCCATTCTGGTTCTTTCCGATCCGATCCGATGCAGACCGTTTGTTAGAAATCTAAGAAGATAGAATGAAATATTATTTTGTGAAAAATCACACTTCGTTTTTTTTATAATTTATATCATGCAAAAGGCCTTTGAGCCAAAGTTTGAAAACGGT
Organism: Hypercompe scribonia; assembly: GCA_949316085.1. Classification (NCBI taxonomy): domain Eukaryota; kingdom Metazoa; phylum Arthropoda; class Insecta; order Lepidoptera; family Erebidae; genus Hypercompe; species Hypercompe scribonia. Next base: position 1,478,721 of record OX438972.1, on the reverse strand, counting down.
ATTATAGTAATTTGTTCATGTATATAGTTGACACAAAAAAAGAATAAAACCATGAGTAACAGAAGAGACCTTATTGCATGTGTTTTTCACCCCACTACGTTGGTTTCAAAATGGTCAGTAAATGAGCAATTAATTGTTACTTATTTAGTGAATTCTGTAAATATTGACGTATTTGTAGGCTACTCGAGTATTTTTATAGTAGCCGTGTATGTACATAATGCAATGTTCTATGTAAGTTTTTACATGACGATTAATTAGTACTAGTGCCATTTCGGTTGGCACCAAATATTTTACTGTTACTTCAATAATTAATAAAAATTACAAAATTAAAGATTTTTTTTTATTTATTAGTTACTATCTGGGTTCCCAATTCATCCTTTTTAACCATTTTCAGCTCGACATTTCGTATCTGATCATTTATGTGAAAGGTATGATCGACAGCCTTTCACATTTTATAATAGTTCGTCCAGTTTCTACCCTTTAAAGCATACTGATAAACATGGTTATATATACTGATGACGACTGCATAAGAGCCAAATATACAGCGCATGGTGTAGCCCAGGTAACGTTGACAGCGACACTCACTTGACCACAGTCATGGATTTCAATTTTGACAACATAAAAAGAAAATGTCGCCCCATACTAATAATTTTATTTTCTCTCACGCAAAAAAATACAATAGGACAATAATAACTTAGGGTGAGCTTACCAATCTGTCACTAAGGCGGCCTCGCGAAAGCTGGGTATACTGAATAGGGTGAGACTATTCTTCTTGCCTGAGCACCTGTGTCTTCTTTATAAGACCCAGGTTCGATCCTGCATGGAGTACTGTTCCCATCTTTGCAATGAGTCCACGCACAATATTTGCAGGATGCTCTACACCGGTTGCAGCGAGTAGTCCGTATTAGCAACAGTCCCGAAGTCACTGAATCCCTCAAATCTCTGCAATTGCGAAGCGATATCACCTCTATAGCAGTCCTCTATCGTCTTTATCATGGAGAGTCCCTGGTTCCACTTTCTCCCTTTCTCTATAGGACAACACGTGTTGGCCTCGAAAGTCACCGTTTCAGATTGGTAGATATATGTTTCCGATCTAGATGGTTTGGTTCTTCCCTTCTGTACAAATCAATTAAAACCTGGAACTCGTTACCAGCGCACGTGTTTCCCTCCCATTATGACCGCCAGGTCCTTTAAGCGACCCCAAAAGCATCTCACTGGGCCACCATAGTGTGAGTTGTCATACTGAAATGTCTGCGTTCGCAATGAGTATATCGACCACCAATCTGGGGTCTGCTCATGTTTTCCATCAGGCAGAGTAGAGTCACTTTCGTAGACCAAGAGTAAAAAAAAATCTATATGTAAAATGATATTAAAATCTGTGTGAGAGACTGGTATCTGTACTAGGATGCCCTGCATGACAAATTGTCAGCCTCAACTTACTAGATAACTGACAACAATAGTGGTTTTAATGTGTGAGGAGCAAAAAATTAGTGCGATGTATTGTGTAGGCACGCGCGTTAACCCTTTTTGTTTTTTGTACGTTTGGAAACCGTCATGGACCGTCACCCCACCCGGGTTTTGCGGCGGGGTAGCGTGTAAGAATCGGAACGACTAAAACCACACGGTGTGCCACTCTGCGTTGGTTTGCCACTCCAATTGGTTCCCCTATTACAGGCACAAAGTGGCCCACCATCCAGGAACTGCTGTTATGAAGCCATACCTTTCTGATCTGATACTATTTCTGATCAGGCTAATAGTAATTTATCTAAACGTCAATGTTAACCAATATTAAATAATTCAATATTACTCAATAAATTATCATTGCTATGCATTACACTCAAGAAGTTTATTTTTCAAAATGAAATCAAGTAGGCCAAATAAAAATGTCGCATCTCCATGCATTACTTAGTAATCAATGAAAATTAAACATTCGCAGCTGCTTGTTCGGACTCTCTGTTATCAAGTAGCGTCTTCGATTTCTACGAAAAATCAGTTGAAGTTTTAAAGACGTAAATCACGTCCTTTGGGACTTAAAGTGATGAAATTTTGTATGTATGTTTAATATGTGATATACGTGTTTGTTGTCAAATGTTATGTTTGTTTGTTATTATGCTTTTATTCATCAATCGCAATTAAACTTTTACTTACAATGTCTAAAGTTGTAAAAATTGCTGGTCAAGAAATAATAATGAAGGTGTCATGACAGTGATATAGTTCTTACCATTTTGACTTCAGAAGATTAATTTGTTTCTTGCAAGCATGTAATTTGGTCTGCATTTAGAAGATTATTATTTTAGAAACGACGAGCTGAAGGAATGGACTGAATTATAAAGCAAGCGATAGTGAAAAAGTATGATGATAATAGGAAAATGGATGACTATAATCCAGGCAATGACAGTAGAATGTCTGAAATAAACCCAATCGGTGATCACAATTACGTTGCTAAAATATAAAAACAAAAATTCTAAATTCTCTTTTATTTGATTTCTATCCTCTCAGAAGTTATATCTTTATCTAAACACATATGAACGAAGTTACAACTTGAACCCACCTACCTACTAGGAGATTTTGAGTAATCCGATAGGAAAAGCTGCCACATGACTGCAGCAGCGCCGTGTCTGCGAGACTTCTTTTATGAGACGGAATATAGATGGTGTTATTAGTCTCTACAATGAGCAGGATATCATTACTGTATTTTCATATGAAGAACATGATTCCAGTATTTCTTCATTATTTAGACGAAAGAAAAAGAGCAGACCGTCCTTGTCACACGCACTACGCTAAGCCACTGTAGCAGAGTCAATTGTACATTTCGACACACTGCATTACTCGTATATTTTATGTATACCATTACATAGCGTGGCAAGTGTTTCAAATATTAAACCTAAAATTAATGAATTACAATACGAAAAATGCATTAAAATGATATCTAAATGGTAAATACAGCAACTGCGAACTTCTGTTTATAAGTAAAATCTATTTAATAAATATAATTGTGTAGGATGCAATTAATCTCAACTTACTACAGTCCTGACACGAGGCATTTGGTAAGGTGTTTTTGATGATTATTTGGAGCCAGACGACCTCATCCGTATATCTCATTCCCTTTCTAACTTATTATCTTGCACATACCATATATTCAATATAATTCAATCAATACCTTAGCATACGATTCGTCAACGATACTGAGAAGATTGATTCCTCTGTAGCTTGAATACTCCTTCACGGCATAAGTAGAAACAGTTTTGTTAAATATGTAGCTATCATTATCATCAGCTTATCGCACTCCACTGCTAGACTTAGACTAAATTGCACACCAGTTGGTTCGATCTTAGGTACATTTAGCCACATTAAGGTAAATTTTATGTCCAGTAAGGAGTTTGAATTTGAAAACTTGTTTTATTGGTACTATTATATTGTCTGTGGTATGATATTGTTAGTTAATCTGTGCTACGTAACAATTTTGTTTGGCTGACAATTTAATTTTCATAGTTATTAAGTTATTTCTAGATTAATAAGCAATATAATTTGATACAATGGCGTTATATTGTGCAAGTAAGCAAGAGTATATAGTTTTGTTTCCAAAGCCTTTCAAATGGACCAATATTATTCAAGCGCGGGATACTGCCGGTTGTGTCGGCAATGAATCCTTTGTTTTTCCCTGATTTTCCATCTCTCTACGAAATTGATCTAATGAAACAGTTACTAATTATTCAATTTAAATTCTTGTTATTTACGATGTCAGCTATACGGTGTTTAAATTAGATCAAATTATATTTATAACCTAACTTTGTACTTATAGTATCGAATGAAGTGCCCGAAATCCCCGTGGTGTCTCCTGCATCGGGAGCTGTGTTTGAAAAACGAGTAATTGAAAAATACATAATAGAAAATGGAGTCGACCCTATTAATGGCAAGGATTTGCGAGTTGAGGATCTCATTGAGATCAAGAGTGAGTAAAATAATTTGATAAATGTTGAACAGAAGAGATTCAGTGTTCAAAATGGTCATATTAACGATGTCATATAATTGTTCAATGTTATCTATACTTATTTATCTAGATCTATTATGGAATAGAAACTTTCTGTACATAATTATCATCAATATCCTTTTATAGTCTATGGCTGGACATAGACTTCTTCTTAGAAAGGAGTTATTGGCCTACTATACCTCATTAACCAGACGAGTTGGGATACTATTTGTGTCAAGTTTTCCTATTATTTGCAATACTGTTGTTGGGCATAGTTTGCTAAGACAGCTCTTACGATAGCTACTCACGAATAGAAGTGGTGACACTGCATATTATTAATTGATTCTTATGACCTCCATAGAATGGTTAAGAGTAATTACTCTCTGTATCTGTAAACCGTTACCACATAATTGAAAAGTGTCCTTGCATTTTGTACATCTGTTAACATAGATAATGTAAGAATTGCACCGACAGCACAATATTCACTAGTGATAACTAGAGATATCACAAATATTCGGCAACTACTGGGCATTGGGTTGTTGTCACTTGTTTTTTCACTATTAAATATTGGACTGCATAAGTTGCGATATTCAGCAGAATACTAAGTAGTATTAAATAACTGAAAAAAAGTTAAAATGCTTTATTTATTGCACAGATATAACTGTTATGTGCAGTGTAGGTATATTTAATTTAAAAAATATATCTTAGGCAATACATTTTCTAATCCTTAAGTAACATTGGTGTGAAACTAAGATATTTGTACAGATTTCTTTACACGTGAAAGTATATATTTTTTTTTTATTTTGAACCTACCAAAGTGACTCTATTCTCCCTGATGGAAAGCATGAATAGAATCCAACAGCGGTGGTCGCCATACTCACTGCGAATGCCGACAGTGCAATATGGCAACCCAATAAAATCTCATTGAAACACTTAAATCAAAGCCTGCGTAACTAGGGCAAACTAGTATCTCAGGCAATTGCTTGAGTGAGTTTTAAATAAATTTTATTAAAATGTTAATGTTAAATAAAAATAAAAGTTTATTGGAAAACGTGATAACATTACTAATGTACATTTGCAGAGTATGTGTGTGTGTACATTTGCAGAGCAATGCACCATATAACTCACAAAAGATTTTTAATTATACCAATCACATTTCATCATCATTATCATCATCATCATCATCATCATCATCATCATCATCATCAACATCAACAGCTTTTCATAGTCCACTGCTGGACATAGGTCCTCGTTAGAAAGGAGGTTTTGGCCTACTATACCACAGAGGTCAGACGGTTTGGTATTGTTTGTATCAAGTTTTCCTTGACTTCACAGTGCTAGTGCCTCAATAATTTGCTCCCTTAGTCACCTCTTATAACATCCACGGAATGAATAGAGGTGTGTAACACTCAGTATTCTTAATCTGTCACCACACGGAAAGTATCAAAACTTCAAGACTTCGAATCAAGACTTCTCATAAATACTTAAAATCTGCCAGTGGGCAGTTATATGTTTAGGGTTACTGATAAAGTCGGCCTTGATACTATAAGGAGTTGTAGTAGCCATTATTACTAATAGATTTCACAATTAAATACAATATCCCAATCTTTACAATGTCTTATGATTAAATAAAATTTTGCTTCATACAATTTTTCGTGACACTTTTTTGTGTGCATTATTTTTCTTTTTTTTACTGTTTTTATTATGTTGATACATGATTATATAATTTTCATTGCAACTGGGCCAAAACGATGGTTAACAATAGCAAAAAAAAGAAAAAATAGTTTTTTTTTTTTTGAGGCAAATAGTTAAAAAACATACATGACAGCTATGTTGTAAACTTATTGAAAAACATGTAGTTCACAACTTAGCTGATTGTAGTACGTAATATGTAAAATATGTATGTCGGCTATCTAACAATGGTATCGGTATCAGAATATATAGAAAAAAATAAGACAATTGACTGGAAGTATTAAGGATCTATTTTGAAATGTTTCCATTTCTATTTTAAACTAATTGTTGCTAACTGAACAATGATATTTTGTGTATCTGATACTGAAACTTGAATATGTGACCTATACAATTGAGGAATATGTAAACAAATGAGTTAACAAATTGTAAAGTTAAACAATACTAGCTAGTTCAGTCAACGATGGGTGATCATTCTTAACATATTGTGACTTGTCCGTGCCTCAGAGAACATGTTAAGGCGTTGGTCATGGTCAATGGTAATCCTTGTTGGGAAGTCAATGCACTCAAATATACAAGTTTAACCTTTGAATTAAGTTCACCTTGGGGCTGCGGAGTTCCAATACCAGTCACTCAGTCAATTATTACTTATGGTTCTTAGAGTGACCAAGTTTGTCATTGCAATTGGTGAACAGTTATCTTTCTTTTTTCTTTTTAAAAAAGGCAAAGCCCACACTAGGAATAAACCCTGTATCGCGGGAAACTTTACAAACATACAAGAAATGGACACAAAGAACACCCAGACTCGGAACAAAAATTTATGGATCAAACAAAGTGTTGCCCCATGTGGGGTTTGAACCTACAAAACAGCGCAGTAGAGCAGCGTGGTGACCACTTAAACCACTAGGCCAACCCTGCGGCCAAAGTTTAATGTAGGCCAAACGCAATGAACAAAGCTAGGCAAACCTAGACGATTGGAGTCGATGTGAAATAAATTCACTTTATACCATCTGATGAAGTTGCTTACTTATAGAACCAATTTTTTACTTTAAACAAATATTTCAGCTCCGCCAATAGTAAAGCCAAAGCCGCCCAGTGCCACATCCATTCCGGCCACATTAAAGAGTATGCAAGATGAGTGGGACGCGCTGATGTTACATGCATTCACACAGCGCCAACAGCTGCAAACTGCAAGACAAGTATGAATGCATTATTGTTTTTTTTTTTTATTTACAACCTACCAAAGTGACTCTATTCTGTCTGATGGAAAGCATGAATAGAATCCAAGAGCGGTGGTCATCATACTCACTGCGAATGACGACAGTGTAATATGGCGGCCTATTGAGATGCTTTTTCACACCTCGCTTAAAGGACCCGGGATCATAGCGGGAGGGAAACACGTGCGCTGGTAATTGTTACTTTAATGTTGCCTTTTTTATAATCTAAATTAAATTTGTTTACATAACTTTGAATCTAGTGACCTTTACACATCATCCACCCTCACACACACTCACTTGAATATACACATTTTATTGTTAGGTATATACTGTAGCTATAGGCAAGTATCATCAAAATTGGTCCGAGTGGTGGGAATCTGGTGATCCGTAACACAGGTTCTCCTAATATAGACACCATTCTCGTAAAGAAATGAATGCTACTTTTGTTGTAAATTTTTTTTTTTTTAACGTCTGGAAACCCCCTCGAGCCGTCACCCCATCGGGGTTTACGGCGGAGTGGTGTGTCGGAATCGGACCGACTAAAATCACACGATGTGCCACCCTGCGCCTGAGATAGGAGGGATCCGGGAACAGCTGTTATTACGACATCCAGATCCCTCCTAGTTCAGATCCCTCCTAGTTTGTTGTAAAACCTAATTTGTACTTGCTTTTCTGAAAGGAAAATAAATAAATAAAATTATCATTATTATGCACACATAACAATACTTACTTATGTTACAAAACCATAGACAATATTCGTGTTGTTTTATGCATGTATTGTAATGTGGTTCTCTATTTTGCAGGAATTAAGTCACGCCCTGTACCAGCACGATGCCGCGTGTCGTGTGATCGCGCGTCTCACCAAAGAGGTAACGGCGGCACGTGAAGCGCTCGCCACCCTTAAGCCTCAAGCTGGTATTGTCGCACCACAGCCTACACACCAGGTATGCATATCACATGGATTCTTACAGGAAGTGTTTTCTTGATGCTGACTCTTGACAGAAACAGTTTTGGGTCTGGACCCTGTGTTACTCTACCTACAGATTTTTTTTAGTGTTATTTATTGTCGAATCTAATTGCATCACATCACAATGTCAACTGCCTTTAATAGCCCACTGTTGGGATACAGGCATTTTTATAGAAAGGAAGAAATATACTAGATATTACACCATATTTATCCGTATTTATATACCATAAAAATACGGGAGGTGACACTTCTTATTGTTTATTCGTCACCACAGACAAAATTCAGTGTGTATTAAAAGTTTTTTTTTTACTAAAATTAATGAGATTTACTGTTTATGCTTTGGAGAACCCGTTAAGCAGTCTATCCTGATTGTTATGAAGCTCTATGGCAATCGTTAGTTTAAAGTCGTGATCTCAAACAGTTGGCCCTTAGGGTTGCCGACACCAGTCGCTGCGTGGTAAAACTGATATTTCAGATAAAATCGGTTGAACTAGTACCCGCTTGGAAGATGATCTCGACCGTGGAAGTCGATCGAATCGGTTGCGGTGGAACGTTTAGTTGCGCGTGCGCCATAGGCTAGATGACACCTTAGTCAAATTAGCCACTTTTAATCATCTGTCAAACGACAATTTTGTATGCAAAATGTACTAAATACTCAATTGTGACGTCACCGTTTTAGACTACTCAATTGAACAATATATTTCAATGTATATTTGATTGAAATTCGTAATAATAATAAAAAGCTATGTTAATTGTATTTGCCGAGACGTTTCGCGATGTTAGTTTTAATGAAGCGGACATCGGTATTTATATACGATATAGTCACGTATTTACTCACAGGCGGAGGCGGGAGCGGCGGGCGCGGCGGGCGCGGCGCCGGCGGGCATGTCGGCGGAGGTGGTGGTGCGGCTGCAGGAGCGCGCCACGGCGCTGACGCAGGAGCGCAAGCGCCGCGGCCGCACCGTGCCCGACGGGCTGCTCGCGCCCGACCAGCTGCGCGCCTTCCTCACCCTCGCCTCGCATCCGGTGAGTAGCCTTCCTCTCTGTGCCCACTCGCTCCTCGCAGGTACCTCGGGGACTGCTGTGTCACAATCTATTATAGTTTATACGAAGAACGAACGCAATTAAACGAAGTACGAGACGAGACTTTTTTTTAAAAATAAAAAATGTGTGCGTGTACTGGCGTACACTCGTAAGAAGTGAAACTTCTTTATGACGTTATTTTTCAAAAAACTAATTTAAACCCGTCCGAAGTCGATGCAATCGCCACCTGGATTTCAAAAATGTAACTACTCAAAACGGGCCGCAAAATACATTGGAGACATTTACCAATCCCTACTCCGCTGGAGAAAGTATACTTCGAATCACGCGTGGTAAGGATGAGAAAAAGATGGCGCGAAACGAAAAAGTGTGACGCGTAACGAAAAAATGTTACACTAAATTTTTTTCCAACCCCGATAAAGAAGTTTCACTTCAATAAATTGTTTATTTTTCACCACAATATTCCATATATACAAATATTATGCTTAGGAGATAATACAATGTCTCAAGACAATATTGTGGAGGACTGGTGCCTAAGCTAGGTAGAAACCCGTGTTATAGGTCACCAAATGGATATTAATTGTCGACAGACAAACGACACTTTGATTACTTAAGAATTCCCTTAACTAACAATGTATACGAGAATCGAACCTACAAAACGCCACGTTGTGCCATTCTTTGCAAGAAGTTAATTTAGCCATGAGCTGAATCTTTTTGGAATGAACTAGGCCGTCAAACCGTTACCTCTGGTGTTGCATGGACCAGCAGTGACCGGTTTAATTTCATATAATTTATTTCTTGTACATTTATATACCATATTGTTTACGTAAATTGTCCACTTTCTAGGGTTTACACTCTGCCAGTGTACCAGGTATATTGGCGTTGGACATCAACCCGTCAGATCATAGCAAGCTGTTGACCGGTGGTAATGACCGCAACGCAACTGTCTTCAACAAGGACACAGAGCAGGTGGTGGCTATTTTGAAGGGCCACAGCAAGAAGGTCACCAGGGTGATATACCATCCTGATGAGGACACAGTTATTACAGCATCACCTGACCATACTATCCGTGTATGGAATGTGCCCACGTAAGTAGTTTAATTATTTACTAGATTTCACTTGCTATTAACATTGACTATAAGAAAGATTCATTTAAAATTGCTGTAAATCCTTCTTATTAACAAAAATTACAAAATCACTTAGTGAGGCTTAGTTAGTGAGTACTATACATATACTCGTAAATACTGTTATCATTTTGTTGAAATATATATTTTTCTGTCTCGCAGGTCTCAAACAACAGTAATTCTCCGTTCCCACGACGGTCCTGTGACAGGATTGTCGCTTCACCCAACCGGTGACTATGTGCTCTCCACATCCACGGACCAAAACTGGGCTTTCTCAGACATACGCACCGGTACACTACTAACTAAAGTGAGCGACTTCTCAGGCGTCAGTCTCACCACGGCACAATTCCATCCCGACGGTCTCATCTTTGGCACCGGAACGGAGAACTCGCAAGTGAAAATCTGGGATCTGAAGGAACAGAGCAACGTGGCCAACTTCCCTGGCCACGTAGGACCGGTGACATCTATATCCTTCTCGGAGAACGGTTACTATTTAGCGACGGCAGCCGAGGATGCGTGCGTGAAACTATGGGACTTGCGCAAGCTGAAGAACTTCAAAACGATCCAACTGGAGGAAGGTTACGCTATCAAGGAGTTGTGCTTCGACCAGAGCGGTACGTACTTGGCCATCGCGGGTACGGACGTGCGAGTGTACCTGTGCCGCCAGTGGCAGGAGCTGAAAGTGTTCAACGACCACACGGCGTCCGCCACGGGCGTACGCTTCGGTAAGAACGCTCAGTACATCGCCTCCACCAGCATGGATCGGACGCTCAAGTTGTACGGGATAGAATAGGGTAGTGCTAGTCGATATTGTTCTATATCTGTAGGTCGTTTAAGTTGACTTTCCAATGAAGTTCAAAAGTAGCAGTTTGGATGTCATTTTCAAACAAATCGGGATTAGTAAAAGTCAAGATGTTGAAGAGTTTTGACTGAGTGTAGTTATGTAGTATTTATACTTATAGAAAAAAAATACTTTTAAGATTAAAGCAAAGAAAGAAATAAACAAAGAAATATGAAAATAGTATTATGTAATAACGAGTATTTTGATGGTAGTAAATTCTAAGATACTCATTTGATTTTTCTCAAACTGATTTAGAAGACTCACAAGATGCGGTGTATAAATATTATGCCTTAATAACTATTAATTACTAAACCCTTTATAGGGGCGTGTATAGCTATTGTAAGCATTATAGCTGTTGGGAAAGTAAACTGTGAGGGCCAGTCATTTATTGGTTTCATTATCTATTTCTTCAAGCCTTTTATACCATTAATATTATAAACACGAGTTTGTGAGTATGGATGATGATGGACTGAAATGATCTGGATGGAAATCGACCCAGAGATAGATTAGCTTGGGATAGTAAATATTCTGTTTTAATCAAGAAAAAAAGATAGAAATGACATTATCAAAAAGATCATGTCAGCTGCTACTTTTGGGCTTTGTAATAATTAAGGTACCAAAACATATTGTTCTAACAAACGATGACATTTCCAACTGTTTTTATTTCGATTAATTATTAAATAGTAATAAATAAATATAAAATTATATATTTTCTTTGGCATTGTGTCAACCTTATTCTGCACAGATGGCGTAGTGGTAACGGTTGCCACGTCGTTTTCTATTACACTGAATATTGTGAATTCCAGTCCCACATGGGACAACACTCTGTGTGATTCGCAAATTATTGTCTCGAGTCTGGGTCTTTTTATGTCCGTTTCATGTATGTTTGTAAAGTACCCCGCTACACAGGATTCATTCATAACGCGTGACCCATCTAAAAAAAATCTATTCTGTATAAGAGAGACGAGATTTAATTAAAAACGTCTTCAGAAATTAATACCTACCTCTTTTGGTTCTGTTGAGTGAAGCAGGAGTTGCATTCACAAAAACAATCAAATCAGTATTATATCTTTATTTTCAAATTTACAATTAAAACAAACCCTCCCATCACAACATATTTATTTTGATATACAATTATATATACACTTATTATTACAGGAATATTAACATAAAATCTACCAATGCGTGATATCTTTCCGAATGTAAGCAACATGTTGCAAAACCGTTATCAGACATCACGCCTCCAATCTAAACATAATTTACTTTCTTCCGAGACAGTCATATGTTCGCGTTAGCACATTGCCTGTAATAATTCAACCAAGTTACTCTGTACAAAATAAATAAGTAGGTAGCGTCGCAGTATCTGCTTGAGTATATTTCCAATATTGTGTAAAATATACTATGTACGTAAAATGCATGGTGGCATAAAATGGTGTTGGTGTACATCACAATATGCGTATACACCCGTGTACGTTGAACGGGCACGTTCGCTGACTTAGTCGCAGATTATTTTCACATTTGTATAATTACTCTATTATGTATTTTGTACATAAAAACTTCGTTGTTAACACTAGTATAGCATACAAGCGAACTTATAACAAGAAGGCCCCTCAAATAACTAAATTTTATATACAAATAGCTTTACAGAGCACTCTTTACGACCCACTGCAGATTACATCGCTGATAACCAATGGCCCGACCAATACGCTTTACGTATACTTGATAACGTACATACTAGTCGCTACAAGTGCGACACTTATAATTCCTCTGAATCTTGTTTTATGAATTTGCACATTACATTTATATATGTATGCTTCTGAATAATTTTCAATAAAAGTTAAATACAGATTGGGTGTCATGGAGAAGTAAAGAATTAGAAACGATGGCAAATAGGTGTTTACTACCCGTATGAGTTTTTCCAAGAAAGAAAAACGTGTTTGGTTTATCTAAATTGGAAGTATAAGCAAATAACGTAGACCACCTTCCTAAGGAGCACACAAAAAAATTGATGGCTAATAATTTGTGACAATTGCTTTCTAGTTGCCAGTGCAAAAAATATGAAACTTTTTTTTTTATATTTACACAGTAGATATCTGTAGACCTTTAAATTGAAAGTTACTCAGTCAATTGACACTAACATTTATCAAATTCTTTAACTTTAATCACATCTTCTAGGAACTTGTATGTTCATTGTCTGAATAAAAAAATATCAGTTGTTTATGGACTATCGCTACTAAGAATTTAGTGTTCTGACATTTTTGAAATTATTTATCCATCATTTAATTGAGACTTTAGGCATAAAATGAGTTTTTTACCATCTGTTTACAGCCAAACTGAAAACCTTTATTTTTTGAGGTCGGTTTATATTTGAGTCGTTGTTATTTCTGTATGTATGTATTATGAATTTTCAAATTAACTAAACAAAGTTTCTTTCACACGACTTTTTTCTTAATGTTCTGGTAGAATAGTGACTATATTATGTATTCCCACTTATCAAGCAAAAAATGATTGCTGAAATAAATGTAATGTGCTTACAAAAATTCGATAAATTAAGGTAAGAATTTTGTCAGTTATTTTCAATATTTTTGAACTTATAGGTACACAACGAACTCGATTATTTAATTATATCGATAAACAAAACGCATGTATCGAATATTTATATCGACGATATTAAAATTAGGGAATTACAGAGGAGTCCACATTGTGTCGGTGCAATAACTCTGTGTAGTTATGAAGTCAATTGTATCCATCAACTGTTGTATACAAAGAAATTATATTTTTTATTATTACTAAAGCCATTTATCGAATGGTTCAATTGATTCAATCTTAAAATGCGGTCAAACTAAGTAGTTGTACCATACTTTGTACAGCGAATTATTTCATATTTGACATTAACGAGGAAGGAATAGAATTCATTTAGCGCGAATCCGATAAATCGCAATATTTTCTATCGATATTCGATATACAGTTAAGTTTAAAGACGTTGGACATTACTCTAGAGTAGTGCAAGTCAGTATTACGAAGGATACCGATATATATAGCCTTTCGTCATCGATACATCGATTAACGACAAGGCTAGTTAAGGCAGTGTTTCTGAGGTAAGTGTGTTTCGATATGTTTACAGCTGTAAAGTGATGAAATTATTTGCAGTTTTTAAAAATTACATTTTTTATATATTTAAATGAAAATTTTTTTTTTTCAATTTTTACATTTCCTATATTTCGTTGTTTTGAATTTTCAGTTCTAATTTTAATTGGTGAACATTTTTTAATTTTTTAAGATACAACAATACATATTCTATCGACATACACATTTTAGTTAGCCGTAAAACAGGTTAAATTACATAACAATACATAAACCAAAAATAATAAATAAAAGATGGCACAGATAATCTTAAAAAAACCTGTGACTAAATTAAAAGCATATTTGTTATCAATAGTTAACAGAATAATATGGATTAGGAAATCCATGGTATGGTGTGAACCATACTACACTAATGTGAAACAAAATTATCCGGCACTATCGTCACAGCCGGCTAATCGCCATGTTCAGTACTTACGTCATTTCCTAACACTGGTGATATTCACATACCACTTGTACTTCTATAAGATGCATACACTCCGTCAAATCACAAACACACATGAATCCCAACTCTATACATACGCCTAATGAACAATATATATAGTCCGTACAGAAGCATCGCTCAAATAAAGCGGTAAGAGAAAACACAAGCGTCATTCTTTCAGCTCAAAATACAGTCGGAACTCTTAGATACTTCTCTTGTTTTCTCCATTTCCGACTGTTCAGTTTCCTTATCCGTTACCGTTTTTAGTTACATAAGTAATAGTATCATCTTATACAAGGGGAGAAATTTGTAATGGGGCAGGATATGTAAACATATCGAAGCGCACTGCAGGCAAGTCAGGTGGGGTTCGAGGGGCGCGGTCATGCGAAGATCAGCCACAACACGAACAGAATGGCAACCCATAAGAAAATTTTGGACAGGAATTGCTCTTCCTCGTACTGGGCCGTGCCACGGGGCGCTGGAACAATTAAAACACCACATGTTTCACACACTTAATGTATATTACAGTGTTATGTGTGCTTATAGTACAATTTTATCGTATTTAATATTCCACTACGTGTACTACATTATTATCAGTAAAATAAATCAATTATCAGAACTATTCGCTTAAATTATCACTTCACTGCGATAAAAGTCCGAAGCTAACCGGGAATCCCCGAAATATAAACGTGTCATTCAAAAACATGCTAATTAAAATAGGAGGTACTGGAAGATGACATCATTTTTCACAAGATCTATTTTTTGGCTGCCTCCTGAGAGTTGTGAACATTAAGCCATGTACAAATAGACTGTTACGTCTAAATACATACCAGCAGTCGGTCTAGGATCTCCGAAGTTGAAAGTGGACGTGAACACGCCGAACGGGAAGGCACCAATGCCGAAGGACATATGGAAGCCCTCGCCGAACCCGAAGCCGGGAAACCCGCTGTTGTTCTCCGGCTCCGTGCGCTGTCCGACCGGCCGTGGGGGCACCTGCTTACGATGAAATAAACTTTACTCATCATTATCCAGAGCTTTAACAGTAAACGGCTGGACATAGGCGTCTTCCCAGAAAGGACGTTTTGGCCTACTATACCCCACTGGCCAGACTAGTTTGGTATTTGGTTTGTTTCAAGTTCTCCTTTCTCTTTATAGTGATGTTCTCCTGTGTAGATTGCTCCCTTAGCCGCCTTACGCCATCCATGATTAGAATTGGTGACAGTGCGTTTCTTAATTCGTCACCATACGGACATTACCTTGGGGGAGGCCTACGTCTTGCAGTGGACGTCTTTTGGCTGAGATGATGATGATACGGATATTGGAACATACTGAAACTTCACTGAGGAAGGTACGGAACGATATATAGGTACCGTTGTGCATTCGCACCAAAGAAAATACATAGAAAAATGTATGTTTCATAAAAATAATCGATTTTATAGATAGAAATCCAATACAATTATATATTTTATATTGGTAAATAATACGTGTGAATGCAGATGCACTTCCCAGAAAATAGTTCTGGAGACGCCCGTGTACACACACAGCTTAGTTATCCTATCGAAGTCTAAATGAAAAATATAAATGTGAAAAGGTAGTTAAAGTGTTGAATTTCTATGTAAATCTGCAAAAGTCAAAAATGTTATGTAAATGACAAATAGTCATTCATTTTGTGTCTATTTGAATATTTACTTTGCATTCGTAATCGTTCAGTGATGACGATCTTCATAAAGTCACTTTCAGTTATTCGCGTTAGCGTGATATTTTGTTACAAAATACTGAGTCTGACACATCGTATGTAAATTTAAATAATTGTGTATAATAAGGGTCACTTTGCGACCTTTCTAAATATTTAAACTTTGTTGAACTAGGTTTAAACGTCTGTGTATTGAATTAGTTATTTAAAAGAAGCAATAACACGAACGTGTCTTGAACTATGATCAAAGATTGATTACAAATGTGTATGATAGTGATTACCAATAAAAGATTATTTTATTTATTTATTTATTTTAAGAGCCTGCCAAAGTGACTACTCTGCCTGATGGAAAGCATGAATAGAATCCAAAAGTTGTAGTCACCATACTCATTGCGAATGCTGACAATGTAGTATGGTGACCCACGCTATGGCGGCCTATTACGATTTTTTACACCTCACTTGGGGACGTAAAAGACATGACAGTCATCGTAGCATTGTATTGCACACATTTACCACGACAACTGTCACCCCTGCATCAATGGGCCTCCGGTCTCGCACTCACCAACGAAATACGACAGCACGGATGTTGTCGCTTTAGGTTGATCTTCTGTGGGAGGGTAGTACTGCCCCGGTCGAGCTTAATCGTTCATGCTGAAATCAGCGTGGCTCTGCTATCTGGTGATGTGACTCAAACCTCGATACTGCTTCTTTATTAACGCCAGTGACATTGTTTAACTACCCACATTTCACACTCAATAGTAGATTATAACTTAGGCACAGTTTGTGTTATGGTAACCAGACTGTTGATAAACATACTTAAATTTTTGTTAATACATTCATATTATAGAAAAATAACAGCTCCACAATTCTAAAGGTCTATTTTGAAGCATTTTGTCAGTGAAAGTTCGCCACCTGTTCCAGTTTTGAGCAGTGTGCAAAGCAGTCTGGACCGTATACTTGGCTACGGCTTCTGGACCTTTTCACCTCGATCTTACCCGTCACCAACAACCTTTTGAGGTTGTCAGTAGTTTGCCACGCATTATGACCGAAATATTCGAGGATTCTACGGAGGTACAGGGATGATAGACGCTCTCGAATATCCAGTTCTTCAAGGAAGAATGCGTTGCTGTGGTCAGTCCTTCTATTTTCAGCCATACAGAAGTATGGGGAAGACGAGGGTTTGTACAAATTTTACATGTTTTTTCAAGATTTTACGGTCCTTCCTAGTGCGTCTTCTTATGTCATTTTTGAGCAGTCCGGTGTTGGTGATTTTTGAGCCAGGCTAAATAATACCTAGACACATAACAAATCATCGTACTTATCACACAATCATTTTGTCCTATGTAGGAATCGAACTCACGATCTGTGACTTAGTCATCGGGGTCACTAACACCTAATAATTTTCATTTTTTAAACTAACCTATGCATGGCCAGTTCAGTCCAACCACTGGACCAGCAGGCCACGCACTAACTACTGACCAGTGACCCTGACCGCTATGCCCAAGATTGTGTGTTTGATGAGCATGGTCGTTTATTCGTGTCTGTATGTATGTATTGTATGTATTTAGAAATATATAAGTATGTTTATCAGCAGTCCGCGTCTGATTACCATGAATCACCATTACTTAAATCAGACAGTTGTGTGGTGTGTGAAAATATTATTATTGTAACAAAAATATTGTCTAGTTTAATCAAATGCATTAGAAATACCTTATTCCTAGGGTCTTCTTGTTTAGTGTTGCCTCTACCGTAGAGCGGTATCACTTTGTCTCTGCTGATAGCCGCCTTGCAAACGGGACAGACTTGTCGCGACGGCCGCGTCTCTAACCATTGGTGTAGGCAGGGCCAGCTGTAAATTATTGTCACAATTTAGGTTTGTAATATTTCGACATAAGCCTCTATTTAGTAAGGAGGCTACGACCAATTACACCATACTGGCCAGTCAAGTTGGTATAGGATTTGTTTCAAGTTTTCTATCTCTTTGGGGTGCTATTCCCTTAGTATAAGGCATGTGACCGGCTGTATTCTGAAGCCGTCACCATACAGACATTGGAATATACTGGCACTATACCGTCAAACATTATATTTTAGTACTGGAATGGAAGTTATTGAAAAGGTTATGTAACATGACTTTGTGATCTTAAGCAGCAGAACAATGGTATAGGACAAGGAAATAAGTCAAATTCGGCTAGCAAACCATCCTTACAAATATTATAAATGCGAAAATTGATGTGTGAATGTTTGCTACTCTATTACGTAAAAACTACTGTACGGATTTAGATGAAACTTTACTGTCATATAGCTTATACTCGTACAGAATAACTGATAACAGATTTACACGCGGGCGGAGTCGCAGACAAACGCTAGTAAAGAATAAAGGTGTTTCAAATATATTTTAAACTATTTTTGCAGAGCTATATTAGAATGTTTACTGAAACGTTTTCCTGAAGTACTTTAATATTTTCTAATATTCACTATAAAGAATACATTCAGTGTCATTCAGATACAAACTGATTGTTTTGAGGTAATATGATGGCGTTAAAATGAAAGGATCCAATACATAAACCTCATACTTTAATATTAAATAAATAATAAATATTTCTTACATTTAACACACAACGCCATCTAGTTTCAAACTAAGCAGAACTTGTGCTATGATAACTAGACTGACTGATAGAATATTTTTTTTGTAAATACATACATGTTATACATAGAAAGCACCCAAACTCCGAAACAAATATTTGTAGATCACACAAGCATTTGGTCCGACCCGGGAATTGAACCCGAGATCGCAAGTGCAGCAGTCGCTTTCGCTACCGCTGCGCTATCGAGGCAGTCATATTGATGCTAAACTTTCAAAAACAGTGAATGTTTACAATCTATCTTAAAAGAAAAAGTGTGTATTACACCATTCAGTTTAAGAAAAGACAAGGTGAATTTTTACTAACGCAACAGGGTACTTAACAGAAGCACTAACTACTATCTTGACAATTAAATAACAATAACTTTGGCAATCGACTGCACAATTGGCCTAGTGGATTAAGCGGTCGCCACGCCGCTCTCCGCTTCGCTGTGTTGTGGGTTCAAATCCTACATGGAACAACACTTTGTGTGATCCACAAATTGTTGTTCTGAGTTCGGTTCTTTGTGTCCGTTTCTTGTATGTTTGTAAAGTCCCCCGCGACACAGGATTTATCCCTAATGCGGGCGTAGTCCTTTTGAAAAAAAAAAAAAAAGAACCCTTTTTTTGCCCTACTATTTTAATAAGTTTCATCAATATAAACACATTCAAACAGTTAATAGGCATTCAAAATTTCTACATTCAATTTTGAACACGGCTCAATTATAACGTCTATTGGCTTTGAGTTTCACGTTTAGATATATTCTGAATATGATATATTTGAAGCAATTAATGACAATGTAGTCTATTAATATTGATTATAGAATAATTGTTTATAGACATGTTGGATGATAACCTTTACAGTAACCTTACTTACAGTATAAATTGTTGTGTATACTTTTTTCTTTGCCCGATGGAAAACGTGAATAAAATCCAAGAGTTATGGTCACCATACTCATTGCAAATGCAGACAAAGCTGTATGGTGACCCATACCGTGGCGGGCTACTAAAATGCTTTTTCACGCCTCGCTTGAGATGTAAACAGCATGACAGTCATCGTGGCGTTGTATTGCACACACTTACCACGACAACTGTCACCCCTGCATCAATGGGCCTCCGGTCTCGCACTCACCAACGAAACACGGCAGTACGGATGCTGTCGCTTTAGGTTGGTCTTCTGTGGGAGGGAGACTGCCCCGGTCGTGCTGCAATCAGCGTGACTCTACTACCTACCCAGATAGACAGGAAGGTTTCTGAATTCATTTACTCAGTATTTGCTCATCCTTTCAATATTCTTTACATTCTTCCTTTTTAGATTTTTTTTTTAATAAAAATTGATTGTGTTTAAGTTATACCCACAGTCCTTAAAATGAATTTAATCTCCGTGACAAGTTGTTACGAAACCGACAAAGTAACTTTGAACGAGTGATTTTAATATTGTATTATCTATATTTTTATTGTTTACGTGACAGTGTTATCACAAATGAAGTGCAATACATTTTAAATATAAAAATTCACACCTACAACGTACTTCGTAAGTTATAAAATGACACTAGTGACAGCTGTCAAGATCAAGCAATATTTTATGGACCATAATAACATTGGTCATTATGTTATCAGCTGTTCCCGGATCCCTCCTATGTCAGGCGCAGAGTGGCACACCGTGTGGTTTTAGTCGGTCCGATTCCGACACACCACCCCACCGTTCCCCGGTGGGGTGACGGCCCGAGGTGGTTTCCACACGTTAAAAAAAATGTGTTATATATGTTACAGTAAAAGTTTGATCTACAGTAAATCCTAAGGATTACCGACTTTATAACAATCGCTTATATCGAACTTTATCACCATTCCTTTGGTAATCTTAGGATTTACCTCAAAGACATGGTAAATTTTGAAATAAACATGCCACAAGAACATTGTTATTGAACCATACAGCAGTCACAATTGATTCCCATTATTTCGTTACCCGGCGTCGTCAATACGTACAGCAATAATGTCTGTAAGTACATTATGCACGTTAAATATGTATTATTTTAAAATACAGTCAAACCTGGATAAGCGATAGTTCAAGGGAGCACAATCTTCTTCTCGCTCATAGAGGTTTCTCACTAACCCGAGTTTCTCGCTAATGCAGGTATATGGGTAGCGTTTCTCTCTTATAGAGGTACGCAGCAACAACAAGTCAGCAAGTACGAATGTAGCAAATATGTAATATGATAAAATGTAATTTTATTTTATTTAGAACGTTATTATTTAGTTCCACGAAATAGAATGAGTCATAAAATGCCAGATGTTAAGTTTGTAATTTGTTTTGTCATTTGTTCCTCCTAAATAATATAAATAAATAAAGCTCGACTGTCGCTTATAGAGGTATAGATAAGTAGCAGTCTCACTTACGGAGGTCCATGAGGGTAAAACGACTCATTAATAGAGGTTTTGGGAGCTTAAAATTAAGGGTCCTGGTTATTCCTCTCACTTATAGAGTTTTCTCACTTATCCAGTTCTCACTTACCCAGGTTTGACTGTATTATTGATAAGAATTAGTGACTGACTAAAAATTTCATTTTCGATTTCGACCGAAAAATAGCCGAAATTAGTGTTCGTAAGTTATCGTGCGTCGTTCGGCAAACTTTACGGCTACCTTATGTTCACCCGCCCGCGTAGGTTATATTTTGTATCTAAATAATTAATATATAGACTAGAAAAGCGATCAGCTGTATATGCGGCGTGGTAACTTCACACTTTGGCTGTTATCGCTTTTACTAGACTCGAATCAAAAGAAAACAGGCTTCTAATTTTGTCTGACCACAATAAAAACCGTGTTTTATTATTAGTTTCTTCAGTCAGTTGATTTATTCAGCATGACATTCACAATGCCGTTCAAAACTTCGAAATATTTTATTTAATTTTATTTTAACGTGAGGGAACCCCCCGGTCTTCAACCCAGCGGAGTTTGCGGCGGGGCGGTATGTCGTAATCAGACCAACTAAAACCGCACGGTTGTCATTTTGCGTCTGAGATATAAGGGATCGGGTAGAGAAGACGACGACGCGAAGTGACGTAGACGTCGTCGTCTCCTTGCGGCTGACTACTGTGAATGGAGAGGAAAAGCACCCGTGGCCGTACTCACGCCGCCATGAGGCGATGATAATCATATCTCCACCACCGTAAGGTCACAGCCCGATAGAAGGCCGCCCTGGGCCTTTTCCACCGATATCTGCCCGGAACGCAGCCGTACGCCGATAAACTTCGGCGAGCAATTCTGCCTCCAGCGAGCGTCAGTGGCGTGCTCTTTTTTCGGTGGTCCGAGCAGCTGCCCACATCGACACGTCATACAGTGCCATTAACCGGACAACCCCATGTATAACCGCCTCGTCACGATACTGGCTCTATCCCAATAATTCAATTCCCTCCTAGCGACCGAGTGTAGATACTTCCCGAAGCAACTGTGTCTGGAAAGGACCTGCGTCAGACGGAAGACAAAAGTCTTATGTTGTCGCCCTGCCCAATCGATGATGGCTGGCTGGGGAGCCTTCACCGACGGCAAAGCCAGCACGTGGAGCATCCATCCAACGAGCCATCGCTTCTACGAGCGGCCTTACGCTACTAGCCGTCCGCCGAGAGGAGTGTTTCATTGATGCAGGGAATTGGCAGACTATTGAAAGCGTTGGCGATGTCCAGCTACGCCACCAACAGCACGCCGCTACAGCTCACCGCTTCTTCGGTCACGGCCCTCAGACACAAGAGTGTTGACCGTCGAACGCTCCGCGCGAAAATCGAATTAGGGGTCCGACAGCGGGCAGAATACTCTCACAAACAATTTATCTGCCTCGTCCAGCAACGCGATGGGCCTGTATATCGTGACTAAATCGGCAGACCATACCGGGTCCCTTAATAAAATCAGCTTCCCGAGTCTCAGAAACCCTTGTATAATGATAATTTACGAGGAACACTATCAAAACATTATAACGAGGTAAGGAATAAATCTGATACATCTTGCAGATTGCCGAATTTTTGTAAGTGAGGGTACTTTTTCAAGGAGCGACTTATTTTTTTACGGTCTGAATCTCGTGGAGCACTTGCTAAATAAGCACCTGAATCAAATCATATCTAATAAATTGATTTTAAGAAGCAAGTGAATCTGATTAATAACAAGAATGCAAATTTCGCCGATCGGAGCAGTGGCGTCGTTTTGCTACCGCCGACAATACGCCGCTACCGTGCACAGTTTTATATATTTAAGAAATTTTAATTTTGGCCGAAACTGAGAGCAAGGCCAAAAGTTGGATTTCGGCTGAAAAACCAGTTTTGTTCAGACATTAATAAGAATTGACTAAGGTTGCTTTGCTGCAGAGCATGACACTAACAAATGATTATCATAGAATGGTTCGGACTTCTACAATAGGTAAATTTGATGATTTACCGTAGTTGGGCTTTTACAGTAACATTTATTTTATTTGGAGAATTACTTATAAGATTTTGAATGCATTATACATAATTTTATATTGTTAACACATTGTAATAACTAATATCTAGGTTACAATGTTATCTGCACTGTTTACAAACCTAAATAAGTTTATTTAAGACGATTTGTTACTTACGGCAATTGAAAGAGACAAAATATCCAGCATTAGCATTTCGCACTAATTAGCATGCAATATAAATTATTTTATACTTGTGTTACGTTCTTCTTAACAGGTTAAGGTCATCATTGAGGTGTCATACCAGAACAAGTGTCCACACATGCTGACGACGGCGTCGCGGGCCGTGTCGAGGCAAATATTGCATTCCAGCATACGTTCATCGTGTTTGTCTTCTTCACCGCCAGCATCACCACCCGGCGCCGAGGCACTCGCCCGCGCTTCACTCGTCTCAGCCATCGCTCTGATCGAAATAAATACCCGTCCGCTAATCACAACAAAGATAAATGTTAAACCCTCAGCCTTATCAATACGAAAATGACGTTCCTTAGTATGACACGACAAAACTTTGTAAAACTCGTTGTGAAACGAAACAGTCGCAACATTTTTCATAATAACAAATAGAAATTCACCTGACACTGTTAAATTTGAAATGATTCCCAGTTTATTCACACAGAAAGTTATAAAAATAAATAAATCACATCCCCAATCCCGTGGTTTGATGATCTGTCATTTTTTTTGGGCCAGAGACTAAAACATAGAGATCTGTCACAATTCTTTAGTTTTTGAGTAATCCGACGTGGCTTATGTTTTTTAGTTTTCCGACGGTAACGAGCAAAATTATGTAGCAATAATTAACATTTTGAAAAAAATGTGTTTTTGAATATTAATTTAATAACATAAAAATATTGGTGTCAAAATTATAAAGAAATAAGATGGACTGACGGTTTGAATTGATAGGCAGCAAAAAGATACGGTCTGCCTAAGAGCGGCATAGTTGGTTTCTTTAATAAATGATACTTATTTTTGTAAGTAAATCTTTTGCAGATATTTTTACAAGTCTGAAATATTTTTGGGGGAGACCTCTCTTTAACAGTAAATGATTAAGATACATTTTTATACTAATCTTTTATCTATTTAAATCTTAAATCCCATCTGCTTGGCAAATCGTTTACAAAATCTAATGTAACAAAAAGTAAATTTTCTATACTAAATCTTTTAAGTTAAATTGTTCTTATTTATAATGAAATAGTTTTTTTTTAATATTAACATACACGCAGTACGTAAACACAGTGTTAAGTTTCTCTCGAACTCAATTAAATAAAGTGAAAAAGTTCAAGTGAAGGATTTCGCTCAATGATTTCGTTTAGGCCTAAGATTTTTGAAGTGGAAACTTCTTTAGGCGCGTTGAGCGTTTTGCTACAAGGTAAAATCCTCGGTTCGCATCACCGACATGCTAATGATAATAGTATATCTATAGCTATGGAGAATATGATATTATATATTATATATGAAATTTATTATTATTATATATTATATATGAAATTTATTATTATTTTATATTATATATGATATTATATATTATATATAGCTATATATGAAACATAAAAAATTTCATATAATTTTTGCATATAGTTTTAATTACTCTCAACTTAATAGCTCCGTTTTCACTTCTATCGGCAGTCCCACGACTGCTACTGTTTTTTTTGTAGATCAACACTTTTTCATTATTAATTAGAAATTTCTTAATGAGCGAAAAACTTAATAAGAACTGATTTATAATAGGTTAAATAGGCCATAAAATCATGGAATTTAAATAGGAGTTTTCTGGAACAGTCTGGTAGAAGAACCAGGTGGATAATAGATTTTGGAACAGGATCAGGTACTGGGTAATTTTTAGGTAAAAAAATTATTACACCACTTCACAATTTCGTCTGGTACGCTGTCTGCTCCAAGTCCCAATCTTCTGAATCCAAGATATGTTTTTAAGCTTATCGTAAGTTTGGCAATTTGACATTGATATATTTTTGGGAGTTACTAAGTTTGTGTACTCCATAATATATTTATATCTGATGCATCTACCACTTGAATGGGTATATTAAACACAGTATAAACTTAATAGGCATTTACTGTTCAGGTGGTACCAATATTCACAGTATTTTGTCTCCAAGAGCTTGAGTTACACGTTTGTGGTCGCTTTGTTAATCTGAGTCCACTTGACATTTTTTTGTGTCTCCAACTCTGTGTGTAAAAAGTGGCTTCGTCCAAAAACAGTGTTGCCACATGAACGCTACATATTTAATGACAGTTGTTGTCATTGCCAAATTTTAAATTTTGTTGTTTTTGTATGTTGTGGTCGTGTTCGGCAGCGGCGATTTCTTGTTTCATGCGAATTACAATTTAATTCCATAGGGAATCAAGGCGAGTTTTGTGCTCTAGTGTGTCTTTCAGTTTCTAGAAGCCTTAAACTTCAAAGTTTTGCATTTGTTATTATTTGCGTTTTTGTACAATAATTTTCACCAAACACTGGAACATTTATATGACTAATTATTCCAGATTACTTATCTATTGTAAAGACGTGTAATTTTGTTTTGTTTGTTACGGTCATATTATTTCATTTTAAATAGAACCAATGTGCAGGTCCTACACAGGTACTTGTCGAGAATAATAATTTTACGAATAAAATGTTAATAAAAATTGTACTCTTTTGAGTGGTGAGAAAAATTAGACTGGTGTGCTTGAAACAGCGTAGGAGCAAGATGGTTAGTAAATCGCAATATGGACGCGAAAACAATGCTATGGTTAATGCTTTAAAAAGTCTAAAGCGTATACACACTAACACAGTAGAAAAAGTATTCCGCGCAGTGGACAGAGGTGATTATGTGACTCCTGATGACAGATACCTGGCGTACATGCAACAACCGTGGCGAAGTGGTCACCTACACTTGTCTGCACCCTGTATATATGGGTATGTGCTCATTATAATTATCTGCGCACCCTAATTACTATTTTATATGGAGTTAGCACACTACATTTGATTCTTCTACTCGTGTCATTTGTCATTACATTGTTTACTCCCTTTCTATCTATGTACTCTCTTACTCAATCTATTACCTTTTTCATTGTTCTCCCACTTCTACTGAACCTTCAACTTCCATACCTAACACTTCCGTTACCATATTTCCCTCATCCGCATGACATGTCCATACTGAGATAATGTGTATATAGGTATATACTGTAATATATCAATTGTCATTTGATATTTGATTATAACATACAAAAATAAATAAAAGCCAATGAAATTTATTCTGCCTATACTTTTAGCATAACACATGATGCTCAAAGCGGTCTGTTTATTTGCGCTCATTGCATAGAAAACCAAAAAGTGTTAGATCTTTTTTTATTTTTTTTATTTCCTGTTAGTTAGTCCTTTATTGTGTTGGGGTAACCCATAGTGCAAGAATGTTATTGTGAATAAGTAAATACATAAATAAATGTCAAATCATATGCTTACACATTTAAATGCTATTGTTAGTCAATGATGGCATTAACGATTGCAAGGCCCCAGGCAAGTAGATCATTGTGTTTTAATCACAATATTTCAAATAAAAATACAACATATACTGATGCTTGAATATAAAATCATAAGGCGATGACAGTTTACATTGAAAGTCAAAATGACAGGCAAAATGAAACACAGGAAAGCCCCAAACGTAAACCGTAAGCAACTGCATATATAGCATGCTAGAGAGCGTGAGAAGCATGACATGAGTTTTTAAAACGTTATAATGAACAGCATAAGGCGTAAATGTCAAACAAACATTTTTCTCCTTGGATTATTGCGAGTTTGTGAGCAAGGCCTTTGGCAGTTACCTTGCTTGCAACCCCTAAAGATGGCCTCTGTTGTTGATGCATTAATTTGTAGCACTATCTATGTGTTGTACCTTTCACAAAACAATGTAGTGGTAGTCTTATTAGTGTCAATTTTTTTTTAATGAAAATAGTATGTTTAATAGGAATGTGGCTGTCCTGTTCCCTATCATCAAATTATTTGTTAAAAAAGTAATATACTTACTGGAATGACACCTACATAAAAAAAGTATTTAGTAATTTTTTTCAATATTTAAGCACAATGTGTATGGAAACGAATTTAATGCTAACTTTTTGCTAGTTTACTTCAGGATGATGTGGGAATGAGTTATGTGGTTAGGGAGTGTTTAGAAATTATGTGAGATGAATTTGAGTTATCCCCTGCATCTATATCTGCTAAGATGTTGTGGAAACTAGGCTCGCCTCTTCCTTTTATGATTTCATGTTAGATTTTACTGCCCTAGTTTAAAGCTGCACGGATGGCCTAGTGGTTTAAGCGGTCGCCACGCCGTTCTCTACTGTGCCGAGTGTAGTGGGTTCAAATCCAACATTCTACTAATTGATGCTTTGAGTCTAATTATTCTTTGTGTCCATGTTCTGTGTTTTTAAAGTCCCTTGCGACACAGCATGTATTCCTAATGCGGGTGTTCTTACATTTTGAAAATTTAACAATCAAAATATACAAATAAAATACTGTTCTGTGTACACTCTTCTTAAAGGCTAGCAAATCTGAAAATTCACTTGAGACTTCTTAATTACATGTGTTCATGGTCCTTAGTCACTTTCCATCAGGTCACACACCTTTTTTTCTTATTTTAAGTGTCTTCCAAAGTGACACTTCTCTGCCTGAAGGAAAGTATGTATAGAATCCAAGAGTTGTGGTTATCATATTTATCGCGAATACAGACAATGCAGTATGGTGGCTCATACTACAGCGGCCTAGTGAAATGCTTCGGGACAAAAAAGGCATGGCAGTTGTCGTGACAGTGTACAGGTTCCCACAGTTACCAGTATAAATGACACTACTGCATGGAATGAACCCCCGGTCTCACACTTACCAACGAAACACGACAGCACGGATGGGCTTTCTGAGGGAGGGTAGTACTGCTTCGGTCGAGCCGGTCCGTTTGTGCTGAAATCACTGTGGCTCTACTACATATCTACCGTCTGCTCGTTTGCCATCTGTATCATGAATAAAAACGATTATGTTGAAGTAATCAAACAACAGATACATAATTGAACGTATGCTCTCAACGAAGGTATTAATTATTCATTTCTTTTGGGGTACCTTTCATTGTAAAGAGATAGTAAAAATCTAAGACGGACCTTAGTCATGTGTGCCAGACGGGGATGATGTGAAATTAGGATGAGTGTGACAGTTTTTCTAAAACATCCCCGTTTAGAACTTTTGTTTTTTTATAAATATGAGGGTGCATATCAGTTCCAGTTGTTGATATGACTACATATTTGACATCTTTTCTGTAGGCGTCACGAGGAGATTGTGTGTGTTGTATATTGATTGTCTCAGACACGCCCTTCGTCCCTCCAAGGGTATGGTGCGAAAAGCATACCCCGCGTAAAAAAAAAAAAGGTTACTGTACCATTAATCAGGTTAGATATGGAGAATCCTCATTTGAGAAAATTCTGAAAGATAAACCAGAAGAAAATAAACCAGATTTTAAATATACCAGATTTTCCTTTCATTATACTGCATTGCACAAGTTATTACATTTCTCAATGACAAACGCACAATCATAATCACAGAAATCAATAAAACTACTCAATCTATCAAATTTCGGGGGTTTCGTTGCCACCTAATACTAAGGGCTCTTGAGGTCAAAAGAACATCGTGATCCAACAATGCACAATTACTTGGTGCAAGTTTTAATTATTTGCTAAACTAATTTGACTGCACGATTGGCCTAGTGGTTCAAGTGGTCGCCACGCCACACTCTACTTTGCCGAGTGTTGTGGGTTCAAATCTTACATGGGACAACACTTTGTGTGATCCACAAATTGTTGTTCTGAGTCTGGGTGTTCTTTGTGTCCGTTTCTTGTATGTTTGTAAAGTCCCCCGCGACACAGGATTTATTCCTAATGCGGGCGTTGTCTTTTTTAAAGAAAAAAAAAAAAAAACCTTTATAAAAATTAAATTCTGACATAAAATACTTCGGTTCTTAGATTAGAAGTATAGAACATGTAGTTTTTAGTTTTATATTTCATATGATAAAATAATTTACATTGTTTCTTCATGTTCCAATAGCGAGGTAGTCGAGACACTGAATTTAAGACCGGGGCAGTCGTTCCTCAACGTCGGCTCCGGAACAGGATACCTTAATACCGTGGTGGGCCTGATCCTCGGCTGTAGTGGAATCAACCATGGCGTCGAAGTTCATGCTGACTTAGTGGACTATGCCAATCAAAAACTCGAGAAGTTTGTTCAAAACTCACCGGCTTTGGACGAGCTTGATTTCTGTGCACCTAAGTTCTATTGTGGTAAGTCAGTGTAGTTTATCTGCGTTAAGAAAATAGTGACGAATCGTTCAAGCCACCCGTTATCCATTAGATTCAAGGAAATTATCATTTCATGTGAAAATTTGGACTTGATAAGTCAGCGTCCGGTGCTTGACCTGCAACACTTATCACTATTCTCTTAACGCGGATGAATAATAGATATCTATTTTTTTAATTTAGTGTATTAGGGTACCTCATTATCGTTTGCTTTATTAGATATCTTTTTAGTCACCTACTGTGTAGTTTTAGCCATAAAATCTACGACGCTCTTTAGAAATATAAGATCTATACAATTGTGTTTAACTAGCTCTTTCAGTTATTGGATGGATGGATGTTTATAATTCAATCGCTATAGAACGACGGAATGATACAGAGATGCATCATAGTTTCGAATAGGACACAGTCTATTTTTATTCCAGCAAAATTGCGGTCACAACTAGAGTGTAATATATTACATACATGCAGGTCCTATATACTATTCATTCACAACTGTCTCAGATACATAATTTGAGGTCGAACTATTTTCGTCTGTTATTCAGCTGTTTAAGTCATAAAATCCAACAATATTTACCCGGAGTTTGATAAACTCAATCCGTATGTAATTGAACGAAAAATGGCAAATAGATACCTACAATAAGAATAAAACTCCAAGTAATTATTTTCCATATTCTGAGTAAAGAAGGTCGAAATCAACTTGACAAACTAAATAAATTCGCTTTCCTGCTGTAAATGACCTTTAACCTTCGGGTTCTGCAATATTTAAGTACTTAAATGGAATAAATATAGACTATGACACAATCGGCAGAAAACTATACACATCTCTTTTGCTCCCTTTTTGGCTACGAATGTGGGACAGGGAAGAACGTAACATTCATATAAAATATTTATGTACCAGTAGCGCTTAAAAGTATTTTGACAACTCAACTTTATTCCATATCACAAAAAATGATAACAAAATAGTTTCCAATCAAAGATTATATTTGAAGTAATGATACGTTTCACAAATTAAGACACTTAAATGTAATTTATTTCTACATAAAAAGAAAACATAAAGAAAAATTATTTACGACACGGCTCAAAAGTATTTTGACAAGGAAAGTTTTTATTTTATAAAAAAAAAAAAAATTTTTTTTGATATTAACTATTAGTATTTTGTTGCATATCCATTAGCCTCCAAGACCGCTTCACAACGCGTCGGCATCGAGTCAACTAGTTTCTGCAAACGATCAATGGGTATTCGGCTCCATTCGTTACTTAGTGCTTTATATAAAGTATCTTTATTTGAATAGTTTCGAAATCTTACACGGCGATTCAGTTCTTCCCAAAGATGCTCTATCGGGTTTAAATCGGCACTTTGACTTGGCCAGTCGAGAATTTTGATTTTAGCGAGTTTCATTGACATGTTTCGATTTGTGCTTTGGGTCATTGTCTTGTTGAAAATACCAACCAGGTGCCATATTTGCTTTAGCATAGGATAGCATTTGTTGCTTTAATATATCTGCGTACATAAAGCGATCCATAGAACCTTCTATCCTAACTAAAGGTCCGACTCCGCGGCGAGAAAAGCATCCCCAGACCATAATATTGTCACCTCCATGCTTTACTGTGGGTATTTGGTATCGAACATCAAATCTTTTGTTTACAGGACGTCGCACGTACCGTATACCATCAGATGACACTAAATTAAATTTGCTTTCGTCACTCCACAACACCTTGGACCATTCTGAACTGGTCCATAATCTGGACCGTTTCGCAAACGCAAGGCGCAGTTTCCTATTCCTTGCAGAAATTAGAGGTTTCTTAGTTGGACGTCGTCCATGTAATCCGAAGTCCTTTAGTCTGCGTTTTACAGTTGAAACGTTTAAATTCACGTCGTAATTTTCCTGTAACTCGTTTTTTATTTGCACAGCCGTTTTTCGGCAATCACTTGTCGATAACCTTTTTATCAAATGGTCTTCCTGAGTGGATGTTTTTTTCGGACGGCCACTTCGAGGCTTATTTTCAATAGTTTTACGTTTATTATAAGCTTTGTTCCACGAACTAACAAGTTGTCGTGACACTTTAAAACTTCGAGTAACTTCTGCTTGCGTCATTCCACTTTGCAGGGCAGTTATCACGGCATTTTTAATATCATTTGAATATTCTTTAGTCTTAGGCATGTTGATAAATGCAGAGTAATTATACCTTATAGGCAAAAATATATGCAGTGTGAGTAGAACCGCTGCCAGCAAGGAACTGAATGGTTGTCAAAATACTTTTGAGCGCATGTATAGACGTGTTTTGTTTTTAACAAAGAAAGAAAACAAACAAGTTCCAACTTGTAACTCACAGAGGATGAAATACATCATAAATAATAATATAAAAAATACTAAAATTATTTTGAAGTACTCAGTAAAAAGATAACTGCAAAAGTAGTCTTGTCAAAATACTTTTGAGCGCTACTGTAGATGTACATATATACTAGCTTATATTAAGATATTGAAATCGCGTTTAAAATGCTTGAAATAGATCCTATGGATACGCTTGAAGCTTATAGAATCTCCTTTTTTTGCAACATTTTTTCATGATATTCGGCTCCTATTGGTTCTTATTCGGCCACAATAAATGGGTGATTTTTCAATTCGAACCAGTAGCGTGATATCAACAAAATGAATAAACTCCTTAACTTTGAAATATTCATATAGACTAACTGTTCCTTGCTAATAATAAACTTTAAAAAAAAGCATCTCATACTTGAAATAGAGCCAATGAGGAAGTATTTTTACTGTGTAAAAAATAATATTCCAAATTGATTCACAAATGAGTTCTAAGGTATCATAAACAAAAAATACATCAGTTTTGATTCCAGATTCGAAACTATAATTTGTCTCTGTGCCAATGTTTATCCAAATCTGTTCCACCTTTCTGGTGGTGTTCCGAAGAAACATGTGTCCAAACTTTTACAATTATCACCAATTGTACCAGTTTACTCGAGTTTTTTTGAGTTGTAAATTACTTCGACCAATTTGTTTATTTCTGTTGGTTACTGCCTTACCGTAGCATATGTCTATATCTTCTTCATATGTAAAGAATAATTGTTGTTAGTCTTACAAAAATTGGTAATAAATGAAACGACTTGGTAAATTTTTGTGGCAGTTCAGAAAAAAATATAGTGAGAAAATATGGACTAAGTGCTAGGAAAATCAATAAGGTATGACTGAGGATAACAGTAAAAACAGCATATTCTGCCTTAAAAACATTCCTTCACCAGTCGTCATCGCGGTCGGTCATTTCGATAAGCTATATGAATAGCCTGCCAAACTGACTCTACTCTGCCTGATGGAAAGCATGAATAGAATCCAAAGAGTTGTAGTCACCATACTCATTGCAAATGCAGATAATGTAGTGTGGTGACCCACACTATGGCGGCCTAGTGAGATGCTTTTTCACGCCACGCTCGGGGACGTAAAAGGCATGACAGTTATCGTGGCAGTATAAGGCTCACACAGTTATGACCAAAACTGTCACCCCTGCAGCAATGGCCGTCCGGTCTCGCACTCACCAACGAAACACGACAGCACGGATGCTGGCGCTTTAGGTTGGTCTTCTGTGGGAGGGTAGTACTGCCCCGGTCGTGCCGGCCCGTCGTGCTGAAATCAGCGTGGCTCTAATACCTAGTAAAAATTACTCGGATGCTTACAAATTGAAGAAAATAAATTAAGAAAGGGTTTCGAATCGGTAACATTATATATCTGCACAGTATTACAATTATCGTGTATTTAGGTATAGAAAATGCAAATAGTGTTACAATGATAACAGATCGACATATTTATTGAGTGTCAAATATTCATTTTGTGAGGTCACCACAGGATGTACAAATCAAAAATCGAGTACAACGTAACGGCAGAAATTCTTTATTTCATACCGTGTCTACACGCATATGTCTATTCACATTCTAATTTTTATTTTAATCTTCTTACTACCCACATTTTTTCACTTCCATAAATTGTTACACCCAAGAAATAAAATATTTTTACATAAAAAACCGAGATTTGTCATTTTCAAATATCCAATTGTCACAAATGAGACATGCTGTCGTGTATTTTTAAACTTTATAAAAATTGTTTCCAAGAACAAATCCATAGAGTATTTGTTAGCTTCTACTATGTATTTGCCCGATATTTTTTTACATTTGAGAACCCCCACGGACCGTCACTTCGTAGGAGTTTGTGTCGGTGTGGTGTATCGGCATCGGACCGACTAAAATCCCACGCTGTGCCTCTCTGCGCGTACAATAGGAGGGATTCGGGCAGTGCTGTCAAGGCAGCGATAAGCGCACTTCCGCTGCCCGGTTTACCGGTGACCGATTGCGTCTGAGTGGTGATCGTCTTCCTGGGCCTTTCCCGCCACCTCCTTCTGCGAAATAAAGTCTTCACAGAAGGTTGCGACCGCGTTAAAACAAGTGTCGAGAGATCTCCTCCGATAATTGCAGTGAGGGCCCCACGCTGCGTCGTCCAGGTAGAATAAACCGTCGTGTGTTGAGCCGAGTCCTCACTGCGTACCTCCCGGTTCTATCCGTATGCCGCTACCTGCCCAGAAGTCAGCCGTCCGCCAACAATCGTCGGCAAACACTCCCGCCTCCAAATCTCAAAGGGGAGTTCCTTTCAAGGCGCACGCCGCATCCGTTGACACGGTGCAGTAACCGCGTATGGCTCTAACTGCCAACATCCTCTGAGAGCGCCAGAGGTGAAACCTATTCTGCCTCGTTGCACTGGCGGTTAGCATATGCGACTGCCGATCAAGACAACTTAGATTCGATTCCCAGGTCGGGTTAAAAAGTGTTATTGGGTTTTTCAAGGTTACAGAAAATACTTAATAACAGCTCGAACTTTGGAAGTTCGGGGTCTCATTTGTTATTCAATTCCTTATATTGATAACAAAAAAAGAAGTTTTTCTTCTTTCGGGTAGCCTTACATGCACACAGATGTACGTGTCCAGGTCCATTGGCTATCATCACGCATACAAAAACAACAAACACTATCATTCTATTTGTTGTATACGTTCCATCTGCCTTTTGTTTTATAATATAAATTGTACATATTTGTCTATTTGCAGATGTAGGTGATACAAAGTTCACCGGGTCATCTATTAGTTTCTATCGCAAAAGAAATACTTTATTTTAGTAATTTATATATATAAATGAAACCCGTTTTTCTTGGTCTCGGCATCACTCGTGAATGGCTGGACCGATTTCACTAATTCTTTTTTTGTTGTATTTATTATTATTAAGAGAAGGTTCTTACGGAGAAAAATAATATTTACTATCAATTAAACTATTTTTATAATCAATAAGGTACGCTACGCCAAGGCGGTATGAAGTTCGCCGGGTCAGCTAGTGATATAATAAAGATATCGTTTTTAATCCTTAATTGTCCGTGATTACGGTTGGACCACGTTGTAGTTCACCTAGATGGACCATGGGTAATCATTTTTCTGTGGTTGACCTAGGTATAGGCCATAGGAAATCCTTATTATATGTACAATTAAAATTGAAAAAATATAACCTAACATAAGTTTTGTAATTGTTCAGGTAATGGACTATGTCTGTCTTCTGACCAAAACCCCTATGACCGCATGTATTGTGGAGCCGATTGTCCAGGAGAATTTCTTAATCATTTTAAGCTGCTTTTAAAGGTACGTTTATTTCACTTTAATAATAATAATAACTCCACACAACTCGCACACAGCCGTCTGATTCCAAATTAGGCAGAACCTGCTGATCTGGATGTCGTAATAACAGCTGTTCCCGGATTCCTCCTATATCAGGCGCAGAGTGGCACACCGTGTGGTTTTAGTCGGTCCGATTCCGACACACCACCCCGCCGTAAACCCCGGTGGGTGACGGCCCGAGAGGGTGCCACACGTTAAAAAAAAATAAAAAAAGAAGTGGTAACCAGCCTGCTGATAAATGTTATACTATTTCTAAATCCATACATATTATAGATGAATTATACTCAGACACCGAACAAAGCATCGTACTCATCATACAATTATTTGTTCTGGGTGGAAATCGAATCGAACCCACGACCTCTAGCTTTGCAGCCAAGGTCACTAACCAAATAAGACCCGTCAAATACATTATATTATTGTTAAAATTTTATTTCATTAAATAAGTGGCAAATAAACACACGCGCTCGCGGATTCCTAGTGAGTTATTGTTACATCGTCAGGATAGGGTTGCTAGGTCGAAACCTATCATGCTCTGCACAATCTACAACAGTCATATCATCATATATATATATAAATGGGTAACTAATACGTGATTTTCGAGGTAAATACTTGTTGTTTTCTATTATATACTTAATACTTATATTAGATAGGTAATAATAATAATAACCACCCTAACCACCGATGTGTTAGTCCCTATATCCTATATCGGTGGTCTACTATTTTTTATATTATTAAATATGTATTTTTGCTTTACTTTTGTATATATTTAATTTTAATTTAATAAATAGAATAATAATTTTATTCAGGGAAAAAACAAATGTGACAGTTACAATTTTATGAGGCTTAGAAATAGGCACTTTTACAGAAACTCTGTCCTCTGAACTAGGTTTAAATACCTGTATTTCAGACAACCGGCACTCCCCGTACTATTAAATGTAAGCCTTAGCTACGTATCATAACATTAATGTAAGGAAAACAAGAAAACACAATAAATAAACATCTTAAAAGTAGGTTAATACTGTTTCTGTATGTGTGCGTGTGTATGTATGCTTGTGTATGTGTGTGTAACTGTATGCATGTGTGTGTATGTGTGTGCGTGTGTCCGTGTGTGCGCCATAGCTATTTTATTCTAAACTATTAACTTATAATAATGCTATTCTATAATATTGTGTGTGAGAATTTAGTTATCCAAGACGTCCCCGTATTAGGTCCTCAGTATTATGATAATTTAATTTCAGGAGAAATTCTTTCAGCACGGATTTACAATTGTTTTCGTTTTGAAAAAATATTTAGTTTTTATTGAAGTAATAATATAATTTAGAACTATTATTCTGAAATTGTCTATTGGCGAAAGAAGTTGTGGAGTTATTGCAAACACCCTATATATCAATCCACCAGCCGACAATAAAGGTGGTCGACTCATGTGCCTCCGGAGTACAGAGTGGAAGTATATAAAACTTAACGTACTCAGTAGGAAGTTAACGCCAATTATATATGATAACTCCAAAAACTTGAGGTTAGCCGCCCGGCATAACATCTTACTCCTAATTTGTGCTCATGGGACAAGACGCAAAATGCCGGACCATTCCCGGATTTCTCGGCGTAGGAAAGACTGGACCAGGGAAAGACTAATCAGGGGTGTCATTGTCGTGAATAGACAACCTTATTCACCTGTTTCTATTAGTGTCAGTTAACCATTGTTTTCTAAAGTACGTAGTGTTCAAAGTGATGGGATGTGAAAGAAAACACCTTTGTGGAATAAGCACTACGTCCAGTGTTTCTTTTAAGCATACCAGAGCCCCGTCAAAGATAACACAAACTGTTAACTAGAAACACGGTGAAAGACAAAATATTTATTCGTATGTAGACATTTTGGAATACTCGATCTGTTATTCGGGGATTCCCCACTGATTTGTCTTTTACACTAAGTCAAAGGAGGAATCCCTGAGTTGTGAATTGCGAGTTTTTTGGTTCGCTATCTCGTAATATACATATAATAATATAATAATAATAATCTATTAGGCATATTATTTCCGGTTGTTCTCGTCTTGCTAACGGTGAGTATTTGCACAGGCACAACCAAGTAGCCAGGATCGTACACCAACAACTTGCCCTTAAATACCAACTTATCAATTTCGAAGTACCTTACTACAGGTATGTGCCCGACCCAGTTCTCGAGAACGGTCGTGCTACGTTATATTGGGATATTGTTGCCAATAAGCCTGATATTGTGGTAGTAGATCGATTAGAGCGCCGCGCAATGATTGTCGATATCGCCGTTCCTCATGACGAGAATCTCGTGAAAGTTGAAAAAGAAAAACAATTGAAGTATTTGGATCTGTCTCACGAGATTGCCGACATGTGGAATGTGGATTCGGTGATTATTGTTCCGATAATCATATCTGCTCATGGATTGATAGCGAAGAGCCTCGACCAACACCTTAAGAGGCTCACGTTAGAAGGTTGGATCAAGGGTCTGATGCAGAAGGCAGTCCTCCTTGACACGGCCCGTATTGTGAGGAGGTTCCTGTCTTTGGAGCCCTAACCACCGGTGTCTTGGTCCCTGTACCCGATGTCGGTGGTCTACTACTATTTTTTATATTTTTAAATGTGTATTTTTTGTTTTTTATATATATTTAAAAATGTAACAAATATGTGTATATCACGAAATAAAGAGAATAATAATGAGCTTTATTTCACCATATTCATCAACAGAAGAACCATATAGTCCATCAACTTTATCGCATACTTCATCAGAACTTTCTACAAGAACACAAATACCCACAGCTACACCAGCTTTAGATGTTGCGCAGGGGGTTAATACCCTTTTACCTGCGTCCACTAAGACTGGTAAACCACGTGTACGCATGAGATGGACAGAAGATGTAAACGTATTCATCATGCGTACCTACTACCACATTACTAAACTAGAAACAGACATGACAATATACAGAAAATTACTACATGAACACTTTCTAAAACAGTACCCTCATGTTACAGTTTCAGAACAAAGAGTTTCCGACCAAAGACGAGTTATTATTAGAAATAGAATGTTAACTAATGAAAAATTAGAGCAAATTAAAGAAGAAGTTAGATTAGAACTAGAACAAGAAGATATTTCTCCACAGTCACAACCATTCCTAGCCGTGAGACAAGGAACTAACAGTACAGGTCTAACCCCACATCAAATAGACCTAACAAGTACACAATCATCCCATAGCTACCTAAATGCAACTGAATTTACCACATACAATATACAAACACCGCTTAGTACTCATGTGTCAACACAAACTGAAACTACGACACTATTTATGGAAACAGAAATAGAAACAGTGCAGTCTACTGTACTGTTAGATTCATCCGCAAAACAACTGAAAGAACATTTACAGACAGCCATAATTGAATTTGCAGGTTTAGATCCGACACTCAGGCCTCGACTCCCTAAATTGAAATATAGCTTGCATCTTATCAAATTAACAAATCTCTTTAATAATACCTTACTGCATGAGTTCTTCTCTAATGAGTCACAACTAACCGATATTCATACACTCACATATTGTAGTGCCTTAGTAATATCACGAGAGCTTGGATATAACAGTGAACCACAATCCAAACCCCAACGCATTAATAAAAAACCAGCCTGGCAAGATAGATTAGAGAGAGATATAACACAACTTAGATCTAACATCGGTAGACTAACACAATTTTTAAATAATAATAGGTCGAAGAAGATAGTTAATACAGTGAACAAAATTATATCTAACAATAGAATACACAGTAGTTATGGAAATAGTAATAAAAGACCTGAAGACGTTCTGGATACACTAAAACAAAAGTTAGCACTAAAATCAAATAGACTAGCTAGATATAAAAAAGCACTTCAAAGAAAAAACGACAATAAACTCTTTCATACTAATGAAAAAATATTCTACAGAAACCTAAATTCAAATAAAGAAAAACCTAGGAACACTAGCATAGAAACCCCAGCAGTACACGACTTAGAAAAATTCTGGGCAGGTATTTGGGAGACAGAAGTTCATCATAACAGGGAAACACAATGGATACAAGAAGAGGAGAGAAAATGGAAAGACGTAGATGAAATGCAATTCACAGATATAACTGAATCAGATATAAAACTCGTCACTAGTAGGCTACATAACTGGAAAGCACCAGGAGTAGATAAGATACACAATTATTGGTTGACATAAAAGCATTTGATAGCATTCCACATTCCTGGTTATTACACATTTTAAAGATATACAAAATCAGTCCCGTTATAATAGAATTTTTAAGAAACATAATGTCCCTCTGGAAAACTACACTTCATCTAAACAACATCACTAGTAGAGAAATAGTAATTAAAAAAGGTATATACCAAGGTGACTCCCTGAGCCCTCTATGGTTTTGTCTCGCTCTAAATCCTATATCACAGATACTGCAGAATTGCAAAGCTGGATATCGATTAAAGTGTAACAGAATTGAAACTAGTATATCACATTTAATTTACATGGATGACATAAAGTTATATTCAAAAACAGCAAATGAAATAAGAGCACTAATAGACGCCACATCAAAATTTAGCAAAGATATCAGCATGCAATTTGGATTAGATAAATGTAAAACTATTCATATATTAAAAGGTAAAATCCAGCCAGGTGATTATGTAGTATCTTGTGACGAAACAATCAAAGCCATGGAACCAAATGAATTGTACAAATATTTAGGATACCAGCAATCGAAAGGAATAGACCATAGTAAATTGAAAATAACTTTAAAAGATGAGTATAAACATAGGGTAAATATTTTAAGTAAAAGTAATTTAGCTGGCAAAAACTTAATTAAAGCAATAAACACTTATGCTATACCTGTATTAACCTACTCCTTTGGTATTATAAAATGGACTAATACAGATATCAATAATATACAAATAGCAACAAGAACGATTCTCACTAAACATAATTGTCTACACCCAAAATCTGCAGTAGAAAGAGTAACAATCAAGAGGCAGGATGGAGGTAGGGGCCTTATCGACATATTTGTTCTATGGACTACACAAATTTCTAAGTTAAAATCTTTTTTCTTCAAAAAATCTAACAGTAGTCAAATTCATAAAGCAGTAGTTAAAAATGATCTCAACTACACACCACTAAACCTAAACCAAGAGATAGAAATAGACAACATAGAAAATAACTTTGAAATATGTAAAATAGAACAATGGAAAAAGAAAGCACTCCACGGTCGACATCCCCAAGATCTTGAACAACCACATGTAGACAAATTAGCTTCAAATAAATGGCTCACGGTAGGATCCTTATTTCCGGAAACTGAAGGCTTCATCATAGCAATCCAAGATCAAATCATAAATACAAAAAATCACAGAAAGCACATTATCAAGGACCCTACAGTAACAGACGATAGATGTAGAAAATGTCGTAACATGTCAGAAACCATACAACATATCACAGGAGCATGCCCTAACCTTGCACAAACCGACTACACACATAGACACAATCAAATTGCAAATATCATACACCAAAAACTAGCTCTCAAATATAAGCTTATCCAGGATACACACACTCCATACTATCAATATACCCCTAAAGCAGTATTAGAAAGCAATACCCATAAAATTTACTATGACCGTGCAATACTGACCGATAGGACTATACACTACAACCGCCCAGATATAACCGTTACAGATAAATTCAATAAAACCACTTACCTAATAGATATATCTATACCAAACACTCACAACTTAAAGAAGACAATAGCAGAGAAAGTACATAAGTACACAGATCTTAAGGACGAAGTTCTGAAAATCTGGAAACAACAAAAGGTTTACATTGTCCCTATAGTATTGTCCACCACTGGTGTAATTCCGAAACACATACACCACAGCTTGAAACTCCTTGATTTGAAACCCAATACCTACATACTCCTTCAAAAAGCTGCTATACTGAACACTTGCAGAATTGTCCGAAAGTTTCTGCAAATAGATGAACACTCACACAATGCAATAGAAGTACAGACTTAATTGATCTATCACAAAAAAAACCGTGGCACTTACTTGACTGAGTCCGTAAGTGTCACTAAAATACTACCAGTGAAAGCTGAGAAAATATAAATTTATAATGAGCTTTATTTATTCCATACAAATACAAATTATACAATATTATTGATTCAAAATCATAAACATCAAGCAATTTAATCTAAAATGTAATAATAATTTTTATTAAAGTTATTTAAGCAAATATCACAAACATTTTTAAATTCTATTTATAAATGTATGGACCCCGTTCGGGTAAAAACCTCCCCCAAGGTATGCCACAGCTCTCTGTCATTGGCTTTATGCAACCAATTCTCTCCTGCCGTCGCAACTATTTTGTTCACCCATCTGGCCTTTGGTCGACCTCGTGGTCTGGTGCCTCTTGGCCCAGGTCACTTTACGGACCTTAGGGTCCATCTGTCGTCCTTGTATTGAGTTAAGTGGCCCGCCCACTTCCATTTTCCTTTCAGCCAAAAAGTTAAGGCATCTTTTACTTTTGTCTTTTTTTTTTGTATGACGACGGTCTTTACCTTATCCTTTATTTTTATACCTAGCCAGTTTGTTCTTCTATTTTTTTCTCCAAAACCTCATTTCTTATTTCTAAGTTATCAAACTTCTCATTGAAACTACTGATTATAGTACATTTAATATCTTTTTTCATGTCTAGTATCCTGTTTTTGTTGCTTTATGTCTTGTTGCATGCTCGTTAACATATTTTTTAATTCTGCCATACTTTCGTTGTGGTCCTCTTAGCGCCCTCTATAATTAAGGTTCGGTACTTGTGAGATAGTGGATTGCCTTTACGTCGATCGGATTATTGGCACATATAAGTGGTTTCGTAAGTTGCTACTAGGTCGCGCTGTTAGGTTCCACTACCCAATAAAAAATGGCACTGTTTGAACTTAGGATCGATGATTTTTGGGGATTACTTTGCACTTTAAATTTAAGCACTATTTTGATTTGATTCGAGTTCCTATTTAATCGCACACACGCAAATTTAGTGTTTTTCACTTGTTAATGTCGTGACTTTAGTTTTTTAACGAGATTCTAGTCACAAATTTTCAAAAACAGTTCATTCACTTTTCACAAATTGTACTGTTGATTCACTGTGTTTCCATGTTGCACGAAGAATTTGATACACTGTTCAACTGTTTGTTCTGTTTCACATAACTTTATCAAATATTCAAATATATTTAATAACAAGAATAGCGAGAACGATGTTAACAGTGGCACAGCCGCGCCCCTCACTCTATGTATATACATATAGGTATTTATATTTTATTTTATATTCTTATATAATGTTCGGATGGGGTTGCGGTCTAAGTTGCCACCTTGCCGCTTTCTACTGCGTTGAGTGCTGTAGATGAAAATCTTACATAAGACTATATTTTGGTTGATCCAGAAATTATGGTCCGTTTCATGTATGTTTGTAAGGTCCCCTGCGACACATGATCTATTACCATAGCGCAAGTTCTTGTAAAAAAAAGTCTTTAATGCAACTTGATATAAACCTTCACGCTACTCTATTATTCTGAAGTTTTATCCATTTTTAATAAAACTCTTTCAATCATACCCTCGTTAAATACTTTACAAACCTCATGTAATTAGTTAACGCTCAATGTAAATGCTATGTTAACTCATATTTAGTGAACCTTGGAACAGATTGGCGGTATTTTGGTGTTGCCCAGCGACAATAAACTGTGGCGGATAGAACGCACGACCGTCGACACATGGATATCTACATCCTCCACGAATGTTGCTTTTTCTCGCCTTAAATTGCCCACTACTCAAGAAACTTTAAATCGCTTTACGATTGGTGAGTATTTTCCATGCTTTGTTTAATTATGTTATGATTAGTAACACTTTCTATCGCGCTGAATATTGTAGGTTCAAACCCTAGATGGACAATACTTTGGTAGATCCGCAAATGGTTGTTCTAAGTTTGGATGTTCTTCGTGTTCGATTTATGTGTTTGTAAATCCCCAGTGACACAGGAATATTCGTAGTGCGGGAGTTGTCTTTTAAAAGAAGACAAGAAAAAAAAGTAGCCGTATATGCCAAAAAGTGGATGTCAACCGTAAAAAGACAGGCATATTATATAAAAGATACAGTACCTAAATAGTTAAAACAGCCTAGAGTAATGTCACGCTTTTTACAATCTTTAATTTAACTTGCTCTATTTGTTGGGGTGTGCGTAAACATAAGCTATGCACGAAGCTAAATTAGAATCACTACTCTATGGCCAATTGGAAAAATTTTGTGTACGTACGTATCTTCAGTGACGACACTATAATATGGTTCCGTAAAGATATTCTGATGATAAGAGAGTTTGGGCTCGTTAGTTTTGTTTTTGTAAGAACTTGCATGGGTCTATAAAAGCTGGTTTTGAAAAAAACATCTTTGTTAAATAAATGGGAGGACAATTTTATGCTGCACTTTAAACTGTTACTGATTGATTCAGCCAAAATATTCAAATTCATTTCGTATCCGTGATGTATTAAGAATACAGAATGTCATCAACCCTTTCATCTCATGGGTATCGTAAGAAGCGACTAAGAGAGCAAACGCAGTAAACATCAGGAAGAAAAATTTGAAACAAACCCTGACCCGTCTGGCCGGCCTGATATATAGGGAGGGCCAAGAATTCGTTAACATTTGAATCTAACATACCGCGCAAACATGCTACGGGAGTTCTTGGTACCGATGCTACTGGAATTTGCTGGCTACAATCATAACAAATGGTTTCAACAAGATTGAGCCACTTGTCATACATCCAATGAGTCCCTGCCGGTGGTCAAAGGCATTCAGAGCTGATTTCCAGACGAGACGACATTCCATGACCACTCAGAAGTTCAGATCTATCCCCAGCAGACTTCTTTTTATACAATTATTTGAAGAATCGTGTCTACATCAATAAACGAAAATATATATAAAAAGAAAAATTGAGCGAAGAGATGTCGGTGATCTCGCGGTCTCTTTGCCGACGAGCATTCTAAAATTTGGTTGCTCGATTAGAAGAATGCAAACGTCCAAACGGTAGTAATTAAATGGCAACTAATTTGCTTTCTTGTAAATAAACAATTTTTATAATATATCAAATGATTGTTAGTTGATTTTTTCAAATGTTAACTAATTCGTGATCCACCGTATAGTAGGCCAAAACGCCTTTCAAAAGAGAGTCTGAGTCCAGCAGTGGCCTGTAAAG
The DNA here is from genome assembly GCA_949316085.1 of Hypercompe scribonia. Lineage (NCBI taxonomy): Eukaryota > Metazoa > Arthropoda > Insecta > Lepidoptera > Erebidae > Hypercompe > Hypercompe scribonia. The sequence continues at coordinate 1,434,229 of OX438972.1, read as the reverse complement.
GCTGTTGATGATGATGAATTCAAGTTATTTGTTGCTTATTAATACATTTTGATCTTATCGCAATTACATAAGTCATTAGGATTTAGTGCTTTTGCCAAACATTTTTGATGTAAAACTGTATTATTTTACTAAATGAGTGAATGGATTATTGAAATTAAAACACAAGAAGTGCACGCATCTAAACACTGTATTCGGTGGTAGCAGCAACGTTAGGGCGAATAACAAACGTCAAGTGAGTTACTTAAGTTGCACATAGTTACCAATAGATGGCGCTACTGGTATAGCATTTTACAATTAATCAATATAAATGAACAATTTTGAATTATATTGTTAATAATTAGTTAATAATTTATTTTAAGTTACATCAATATGTATAAAAGTACAAGTGATTTATTTTATTATTAAAAATATTATATTGTTATACTTTTATTACTGTTTCCTTTTCGTATTATATATATTTTTTTCGGTTTTTTTTTCTACAGGGGTCACATGTTTCATCCCAGGGGTCTGCTATTTTAAAATCACAAAGGTACCCAATACAGTATTATATTTATTCGTATTACACTTTTATTTATTAACGTATTTAATTATACACTTCCTTTTAATTGTTTATTTTATACATTTAATATATTTCAAATTATTTTAAGAAAAATAATAAATAATTTAATAATAATGAGAATAAAAATATTTATCAGTAATGACACGAGTGTTTAGCAATTTTTTTTTTTATTTGGTGTAAATATGTACACTATACAGGCTTTAAAATATAGCTTGATTTCTGTGTCAGTTATCGCTTTGAGAACTTTTGAGGAGGTTAGATATGTATTTTTAAATTTATTATATAATGAAAATATAGGTAATACAAAATCGCTCGTCGAAGTTACTTCACCGGTTTCGTAGCCATGTGTCACAGATATCTAGCTATGTTTTAAGGACCGTAAAAGCGTATGTAACACCTTCTTTTAACGTGTGGAAATCCCCACGGGCCGACACCCCACCGGCGTTTACAGCGGGGTGGTATGCCGGAATCGAATCGATTAAAACCATGTGGTTTTCACCATGTGGTGAGCAAAATACCTACATTAAGCCAACTATATATGTAGCTTCGGTTCATATTAGCAGGCTTGATGTGATACTGTAACCTTATAGAAAACAGAGACTAGTTTTCTCGCAGAGAGTGAGGTTACCGGCCTAACCGATCACACTCCCGTTTTGCAGAGAGGGGTTAGGGGGTACGAAACGTGGTGTGTTGGAATCGGACGGTAAAAAACCGCACGGTGTGCCACTGTGCGCTTGTAAGAGAGATCCGGAAATAGCTATTATTACGACATCTACACCCCTCTTAGCACATTAGGGTTAACTCCCTATTTAGGCGACATACAGCACACGCAGACGTCACCTCCCAGCTGACCACTGTAGCAGGTTACAGGGAAAACCCGTCCTGTCCACCCGCGGCCACACTCAGGGTGGCATGAAGCGCTAGTAAGCGCAGCTCCGCCGCCCGGTTTGTCGGCGGCGAATGGGTTCAGAGTGGACGTCGTCCTCCTCGGCTTTTTCCGCCACCTCCTTCTGCGAAATGACATCTTCGCAGAAGGTTACCAATCCATTTCGCCTGCGTAGTATACTAGGCCAAAATCTCCTTGGTGAGGCTTATGTCCAGCTGTAGACTATTAAAAATTTATGATAATAATTTAATCGAAATTCATCTTTACTGTTCTTAATGAGTCTTTTTGTTATCGCCAAATTTGAAAACTGTAAACATTACTATCTTATTATATGCAGCTCGAAAACAAAGTTCATAATTGTCACTATAGATAAAAGAGAACAAACTGCTTTCTATTATGACGCTTGTCCAGTGATGGCTCTAATATTCTTATCTCTTTATGTTGATTTCACTATTGCTATAATATTCAAATATATTATTATTTCTCAGTTAATTTTAATTAAATCTATAAAATCATTCCTTGAGTTAAAGTCCTTGTCTGTAACTATTTTAACAATGAGTCTCCGTGTCTAAAACGACAAAGATATCATAAGCTAAGTAAAAACGTTCCGGATTCGCTTTACAATCTATTACACAGTGTGAGACACAAGTAGAAGTTACGTGATACTTTACTAAGTATGATGTTATTTCGTTTAGCTTAGATATCAATCAACATTTGCCTATCCTTTCTTCTGTTAACGAACTTCTTTTTACGATGGCATATGGTTAAGGCCGCCCCTATGTATACACAAAAGGGTAGATAATTCAACCAGGTGAGGTGATGATGTCTGGTAAGCTGCTGTCTAACAGATAACGGTGGGAAGTATATACTACACGGCACGAGAACTTTAATAGCGCCATGCAGGATCACTAAACTGCAGAGTAATTGCTAGTTACTTAACAGTTTGGGGTGTTTTCGTTAGATGGCGCGGAAGTAATTTTTTTGTTTCACTGTACATGGAAGTCGCTACAGAAATTCACAGATGGGTTAGTGTCTTGCCGCTTTCTACATATTGCGCTGCGTATTATGGGCTCGATCCCCATATGAAGTAACATTTTTTTTCATGCATGCTGTTTTGAGTCTTCTTTGTGGCCATTTTATGAATGTTTATGAAACGTTCCGTGGCACAGAAATTATTCCTAGTGCGTGAGTTTTCTATTTTTAAAAAGGGTTGTAGCGATTAAATTTTATATTATATCCAACAGAGTGGTCCAGTCCTCAACGTCTGCAGATACTTTCATACGCAGTGGTTCGTAAATGCATGAGGGCTGCACAGTTGTCACGAAGGCCACGCGTTTACGAGCCCTTACTACGTAACCCAGGGCTCACTGATTTTGGTATGTACTTACTTTTCGTAAGCTTAGACAGTTTATGATAATTGTATACCTCCTTCTGTTTATGTATGGAAATGAACTAACGTTAGCTACCTGGAATACTGAAGTAGCTCGGGTCGGTGTTAATAATATTATGAAAACCCCTTCCACATGTCCCTTTTTTTAGTTCTAACCAGTTTTACGATTGATTTGGAGATTAGGAAGCTTGGATTAAAGGTACTTTTTTTTTCTATAGCGCGGGTAGAATGAAACTTGTGATCTCATTATTATATCTGTTGACTGGCTGCTTTCAGACGCCATGATATATAATTGTTACGTATTAAACGAAGATGTATGACATTCATTCCTATATGCATATATGACATTTTTGATGATGGAAGACGTGTTTAAGAGTCACCTGGGTCAAACAACCGGCGGTATTTTTATGGTATCTGTCGGTAAATGAGCAAAATAGACATCAGCAAATGCATTATTGCTTCTTGAGAAAAGGTGCAAAGGTTTTTTGGTGTAGATAGCTCAAACGTTAAGTGTGTAAGTCAAAGTGTGCCTTGTGGAAAGATTTTAATACAATTAAATTATCCAACTGACTATGAACCGACGGAAGTAAGCAATGCTTTACGCCCTTGCTTTGCCTTGCTCGTTTGTCGTGAACGTGTCATGTCAATGCCCTCAAATCTGCTCACAATTTCTTCGAACTTTAAACTCAGTTCGGCGCAGGGTTTGGAAGGTCCAATGCCAGACGTTTTGTTTCAAATCTGATGTTCAGGCAAAATCAGTTGAACTTGTAACCGACTACGAATAATATTAGGTATATTAGAGGCTAGAAAGATGGAAAATTTCTCATATTATCCAGCTGACAGTAATTATTGTAAGTACATGGATCTGACACAAATTTACTCTAGTAAAACTATTTAACATGCAGTACTTCCGTATCCACCAAAAATTAGTTGTGTGCCTAAATTTACTTACAAAATTTATATTGTCTCAAACCATATCTGGTAACTACTAAAAAATTGTCTTTATTGTTGCTAGATGTAAATGAACTCCTGCGACTTATACTCGGCATGAATAAAGATCGAAATAGTCCACTGCCATTATCAGGGTCCCCATATGAGAAACAGAATAATGTCCTCGAAGAAGACAGTGACGACGTTAAGTTTCTGGATTCTATAAACAAGCCTCTAGAAAATAAAACAGAGCTCACCTCGAGTCTTTCGGCTCCAGAACTGCCAAAATTTCTGCTCGAGACAAGTATAAAACCAATTAAATATGATTTTACTTTCAAAGATAATGCCAATACCTCGAGTGATAAATCTATGAATATAACAGAGACTAATAAGGATGTACAGAAGATTAACGGAATCCAAGAAATTGGTTCATCACTATTCCATAATTTACAGAAACCTAGTGATTTGTTCAAAGCAACTAAAGAATCCGATTTAGCCGTGAATAATAATAACATTCAGTTTGATGATAAAGACGAACCTGTCAATATAACGGACAGTAAGAATGAGTTACAGAAGAAGGATAAAAAATTGAGTACCGCAGTTAAATCTATGTCATTTGTAGAGACCAGGATGAAACCGGAGAAGAAAGAGGACATACAAGGATTTCATTTTTGTGCATTCACACAAAATTCAAACCTTCAAAAAAACAAGAAAGAATTTCACTTACCCCCGTCACGTACTGATGCTTCAGACAGCAAAATTCAGTCTGCCGCGTGTAATATTAGTAAATGGTCGGTGAAAATAGATAGTTCAAAGGTTTTTAAATTCAGTGACGGTATAATAAACCCGTTTTCGTCTAGCAATCTATCTTCGTTGAAGACAGGTACACAGGACAGAACCGCAGAAGAATGTTTGAATAAGTCACTGAATGAGGATACCGAAGGTAAGTTTCTATGTTTTTACTTTAGTTGCTTTGGCTGCCTCTTGGGTTCGGTTTCAGGGGCGGACCAAATGTTTTTATGATCTGCAAATATTTATATCAGAATTTAGATTTGTATATACATGTATGTATGCATATATATAACATGCATGTATTTAAAAAAGGTTTGAATAAGTATTTCATCGATCAGTTTAGTTTTCTTAGTACAAACTCTGCTTAGCTTAAAACTAAATGGTGTTGTGTGTGAAATATATTATTAATAGTTAAAGATACACAATTGAAATTTTTGAAGTGAAACTTCTTTATCGGGGTTGGAAAAAAATTTAGTGTAACATTTTTTCGTTACGCGTCTCATTTTTTCGTTACGCGCCATCTTTTTCTTATCCCTACCACGCGTGATTCGAAGTATACTTTCTCCAGCGGAGTAGGGATTGGTAAATGTCTCCAATGTATTTTGCGACCCGTTTTGAGTAGTTACATTTTTGAAATCTAGGTGGTGATTGCATCGACTTCGGATGGGTTTAAATTATTTTTTTGAAAAATAACGTCATAAAGAAGTTTCCCATCTTACGAGTGTACGCTAGTACACGCACACATTTTTTTTTTATGAAACCCTGCCACGGTGACTCTACTCTGCATGGAAAGCATAGAATCGAAGAGTGGTGGTCGCCATACTCATTAAAATACAACGTATAACTGAAAGTAGTTCTCGTTAAATATATTGTAAGGAATCTTTTATTTTATATCAGTTGTCGAGAAATCGACCAGCGTATCACCGAAGCGAGTCACTGAACCTACTCCGGCGGTTGAGCTTAATTCTTCAAGCGAGATTGTAAAGGACATCCGGCTGTCCGTCCTCGTGAAGAACGGCATCATGGAAGTACAACTCCCATACGAGCAAAAAGAGTAAGTCTCGAATTATTTTAATTTTAAAATCTGCGAAATTTTCAATAGTTTACGCAGTAGTTAAGTAGGTTACAGCCTACTACTATAGGCTCCAGATTCTGACTCAAGCGTAAACAAAGTATGTGTAGTTTAAGTACCCTCAACATGTAAACTTTTTCCATGAGCATTAGAAACATATTAAATGTAGTGGTGATGGTAGGCCACTATTACCACGCATGGCCATGCCATGGCCACCCACAACTCAACATATACCACCGCTTTGAGTAACGACCCTTCGGTGGTATCCGTGGGAATTTCCACACAGTAAAAAAAAGAAAGGGATACCCCATTTCTTTTATTTTTTTGTTACGAAAAAATTAGTTTAGCAGTGATTTATAAACGCCGTTGAGTGTATTCGTTGTAACATTTGAAGAATTTAGAATTAGTCATAATTTGACAAGCTATCAAACTGATGAAATTGTCATTGGGTGAACCAGATGTGAGAAATTGGCTATTTTGGCTGTACTGGAATAGACTAATTGGGATTCACCTGTTGTACTTGTAAATATGTAACAAAGAGAGAGTTAATGCCAAATTACTATCTCGTTGGTCGGTTAGCGTATGCGACTGTTCGTCTCGTCTCGGGTTCGATTCTCAGGTCAGTCCAGTGGGTTAATGTTCTTTTTATAAGAAATCTTTTATAATAGACCGGAGTTAAGAAGTATGTAAAACGGTCAGGCTTTCATGAACATCTATGGTAATTGTTATTGGGAAGTCAGTGCCCTCAAGTATACTGACAACTAGTTCAACCTTCGAATTCAGTTCACATTCAGATAATACTAGTTGAATTAATCGCCGAACCCGAATAATCTTGGAAATAATGAAGGGTAGGAAGATGAAGATTATGAGAGTTAATTCCCGTATGTATAACTAACAGCTTATCAACATCAAGCAGGTTTTGAGCTTGTTTTCTAAAAGTATTTGTTTGTCACAGTCTCAATTTTCATTTTTGTACAATAACGACATCATCCTTACCAATATGCCATTTAATTTCAGGTCTACCAATATCACTTTCACCAAAATGGATGATGAAAGTATTGTTACTTCAGTTGATAAATCATCATCACAGCCCAATATTAGTAAAACGAGTGAAACCCAACCGGTAGAAAGCCAAGGCACGTACAAGTCTGACATTTTCCAACGTTTGAAAGTGACACTGTCGCCAATGTCTCTCACGAAAACAGTCCCACCAGTCACGGTTCACATATCACTCAAAACCCTTAATTACTACTCTGCCTGGATTTGGGATAGTATGATGATGAAATATGACAAACTCGATAATGAGCACTATAAAGCCATTTTCCAGAAGGGAGCGTTGCTGCTAGCTGAGGCTAAAGTTGCATTCGCCCAAAGAACAATCTCCCATACACCAATTGAAGAGTTGCGCTATCGAGAAATGTTTACGGACGAAGAGCTGTTAAATTTTAAAGCAATGGCTTCAAAACTTCCACTGCCTCTGGCGGCATATTTAGAGTGCATCGGCAACACTAATAATGGTGAACAACTGATCACTCCAGTTATCGTTAAACATGCTCTACTCTCTGGGTCTCCCAGTCTTATGCTGTCTCTATTCAAACAATTACGATCTGGAGTGCCTTTAAAGGGATCCGTCTATCGGCGTGCTCGTGCGCTAGGCTTGCCTATGCTCCATTGGGAAGATGTTCCAAATATGACTCTTGGAGCTGAACAGGGACCTGCGAAGGTCAGAATCACTTTGGAGTCTTTCAACTTCTGGGTCGCAACCCGTAATGGCTGTTCTGTTATAAAATGGGACGCCATCGATTGTAGTGTATTTAAAAAGATAGTTTTGAGTTTGGACGAGAAATGTAATCACAACGTGGATTTCGATCTTTCTCACGGTATGGGATCCAGAGCTCAGCTTGTCCAAACGGCTGATTATAAAGTAGATGAGCCAACGAAGTGGTTCACCAGCGTGCCAGTGGACGATGACTCGATTAAACTCGGAGCAGCGTTTGCCTTTCATTGTCCTGTTGACGAGCAGGGCGCGACTGTACCACCTCAGACGTACATGACAGGACAAATCACTCCACGACGGGTCATGTTTGCGATTTTATGGAGCATTTATCATTCTTAACATAAAATTTTAGAAATTCTCGACTACAAATAAGTACATATGTTACGATGTCACTACTAAGGCTAGTTTTTATATGTTTATATATAATTTTAGTGTATACTTATAACCTAGCGTGTTCATTAAAACCGTAAGGCCCCTTACACGAGTGGGACCAGATTACAGTAGACATAATGTGTTAAATATGCACCTGCCTATCCATTCGGAAATACAGGGATGAACGTAGATATGTCTTTAAAAGTAATATAATCGCCATTTATATTGCCCACCATTCTATCGTTTTCCCATCTTTTTTTTAGGCTAATAATAATGCCCCGAAATTCCCAGCACACAATACAACGTAGTGTAAGTGTTATATTTAGACATGTGTAATATTTAGTTGTTGTATTTCAATGAATGTTTATATACCGTTGCCAAACATAGAATTAATCTTGTCGCGATTTGATCTTCAATTAAAGTTCGACAAAATGAACTTAGTATACGACTACAATAAACAAATATTCTGTTTACATGTGTGTCTCTATACATGTGGTGCTTAATAAAAAAGTTTCAAAGTCAAAATAATATGTAATAAAAAAAGTGACAACGCTAATTTTTTTTTTTTTTAAAACCTTATCATCATTGAAGCACCAGCACGATCGACTTCAGAATATGAGGTAATTATGGCTATTATATACATTATACCTATATTATATGTATTTCTTAAATAAATTATCCACAATCGGCCAAAGTGTAGTATTTATGGACGCACCTCACGTATGTTCATGGATTTGATGGAAATATTCATCATTGTTATGATTAAGTTAGTTTAGTTTATGTAAAAGTTATTTCTAAGTAATGTCCTATTTCTTTAAATACCATACTTTATGGAAGAACTCACTCACGTCACTCGACTGACAACAAATACTATTTTTTTTTTTACACCACGACGGTGGCAAACAAGCATACGGCCCGCCTGATGGTAAGCGGTTACCGCAGCCTAGTTAGTCAGTTAACAGTTGTCAGTTTCTTAGAATGTGTTGATAAATACTATCTGTTGTTTTAAATTGTACTCACAATATGTTTAAATAAGAGACAATTAGTAATTTCAACGTATTTTAAGCGACTGCACAACGATGCATAACAATGATCACAAACTACAGGGTCTGGATTAGTGGTCTAGTAGGTTCTTTTTTTAAAATTATTACTATTAAACTATAACTTTTTAGTTGTCTGTGATACGTTTTCATATTTTTTAATATTCGTGCACTCCAACAGTTTTTACAGTCTACAGTCAAGATTGCTGATATAGGTAGGTACTCAAGTGAAATATTTTACTTTAGTACAATGAATGCTAATTTAAATGGATCAGAATGTATGTAAATATGCAGTCTGCCCGTTTACCTTGTCTGAAACCTGAACACTAAAGCAAAATATAAGGCGTTGTACAAAATGTTTGTTAGTCGATGAAGAGGCACAAATGTCTAAAAAATAAGAGAATAACGAATTATGTCGTATTTTTATTGACACTTGTTAGAGTTAAAATTTGTATTGGGACTTTTACCCGCCGTTCATTTTACTTGTAAAGTAGATTCGTGGGATACACGATAAAAACATGGCGAAAACATGAAAAAGCTCTGTCTTGAAAGTCACAGGTCATTAGAGCTACCCGAAACCTGACCAGCACCGCCTCACCTCGAGCTGTTAGTATTCTTTATACGGAACTAGGGATAAACGCTCATTACATTAAGTCCAGACCACCTCGTCCGCGAGTTAGCCACACGTAAACAGCCAGTGAACCACTTGTTGACAGATGATGTTACCAGGTGGTACCAGGACGATGTGAGCGTGCGGGGTGCATCGTTTTCAGGTGATGCAGGATGAGCTGTGACTAAAGTGCCATCTCTCTTTTTTAAGTGTCATGTGGCATGGAATGCTGAAGAGCCAAATGCTGAAAAATCATTTCAATTATCTCTCTTACACGGACGTAATCTTAAATTGCATCAAATTTCATGATTACTTTCGAATGAATATTTTTGATAAGTATGCAAACTTTTTAGATTTAACTAAATGAGAATGTCGAGACTTTACATTTATCAGCAAAAAAGAAAACAAAATTTAAAAATAGAACTGCAGTAATAGAAAAAAATATAGATGGGTAAATAAAATTTATGCAGCCACAAATTCATGTTATTACAGTTTGTTTTTTTTTGTTTTCTTTTCATTTGCGACTTAAAGAGGATATATGCCCGTGACTTGAAAATTGACAATATTTTTATTTGTATACTTTCCTACCAAAAAATATTATCTAATTATTTTTGAAATTTATTATAATTAAATAGTGAAATTTAATAATCAAACAGAGGTTTTCTAAAGTGCCCTCGCAAATTTCTAAAACGCAACGCTATTGGTGGAACAAAATGTGATGTCAATTAACCCTCAGACGTCTTCTGGTCTGCCAACCATTTATTTATTATACTGCGATATTTCCATTTAAAGTTATCAGTTTTCTGTGTTAAATTATTGATCTGTTTGCATGAAAATAGTACAGAAAGTTCTGAATAAATAGACAAAATTATGTTACTCTAATAATTAAGGTACATGTTTTCACTTGTATGTATTGTACCTGTATATTAAATATATTGAGAATATCTTCTAGAACTTTTCGTAAAGCAAGTTATGTTTTAGTCGAAGTTTGCAAACAATACAATTATGTGTAGTTAACTAAGTAAAAAATATTGTTAAATGCATTTTGTCACTTTTCCAAAATCTTTACTTATGTTAAAATTATCTTGACAACCATTATAACAAGTATTTCTTTACCTTTCCACGGTAATAAGTTGATTAAAAAAAATAGTTCGTTAACTTTGTGAGCCATATACTTCGTCGTTGACATGAGTGTAGGCTGTCGTCACCCTCGCGACCTTAAGTTCATTCTAGAAACACTCTGGAAACAAAGTGGGAATGGGTTCATTCCGTAACCATGTTGATTCCAGAGTGTTTCCAGAGTGTGTTTGTTACATTCGTCCATAGCATTTCCAGACTGTAACCAGAGTGAATACATTTTGGAACCAAAATGTATTTTAAGTGGATTAATGCTGGATCCATAGTGGATATATGATGAGAGCAGAGTTTTTCTAGAGTGAATACATGTTGCATGCACATTGTATTCAAAGTGGATGCATACTCCAAAAATGATGATAAACTTACCAGCCTCCTTGTTGACGCAGTATGGCTGTCTAGCATTCTTGGACATGAAGACATGAACGCTGTTCACCAGATCAGGCCTGATCGGAGCCTTGAATACAAAGGGGAGAGGGAGTGAGGCTCCGTTGGCGGCCTCATTCTTATCCGTGTACACCGACACGAGCGATCGGGCTATTGACAGACTCTGGAATTAAGAACGATAATTGCTTGATGTAGTAAATAAAAATAATTTAGAAGTATAGGTATCAGAATATTATCAACCTACATTAATCACATCCATAAGTTTAACCTCAAACTCCACAGATGGCATTGTACCATTTTTTAAATCACACCACGATTTTTGTACAGTACATAGTATATAAATCAAATAATATAACTACATAATTTACCCCTCAGATTAGGATGTTCGGCAAGTCTATCCCTTGGGCTAGGCAGGCCAAATACCTAGGCATAACCCTTGACGACCGTCTTTCCTTCGGCCCCCACATCAAGGCAGTCCGCAACCGGGCTGCCTTCGTGCTAGGACGTCTACACTGTCTAATTAAGGCGCGTTCAAAATTAAATTTAAAAAACAAAATCCGATTATACACGGCATGCATACGTCCTATAATGACGTACGGTAGCGTAGTATTCGCACACGTTAGGCCACACAGGATCCATAGGCTTCAAACACTACAGAATAGGTTCATGCGCAAAGCTACGGGAGCACCGTGGTATGTACGCAACGTCGATCTTCACATCGACCTCAGATTGCCGACCATCAAGCAATTCATTAAACAGTGCTCCCTTAGCTACTTTGACTCTGCTCCGACTCACCCCAACCCTCTAGTGGTTGCGGCGGTAAACTACACACCGAGTAAAATCTCTAAAATACGTCGACCCAAACACGCGTTAGGGGAGTTAGACGACGACATTACACGCGCTCAACGCAGAGCGAACACACTAATTACGAACCGTCCGCGTTTTCGTCCCCGCCGGCGGGGGCGGAACACGCGCCGCGTAAACCGTCAACAAAACATGGGAGTAGGCCGCCCCAGTGTTTCAGCAACACCCCAAGCCGAGGTTCGTACCCCGCAGGGGGTGCCCTTGGGCAATGTTGCTTAATAAATGGCCGGTTGAGAGCCCTCAGCGCTCACCGTAACTAAACCGGGTAAAGTTGTAGAGGCCATCTGAGGCCAACAGCTAAAAATCAATTATATAAAAAAAAATAAAAACTACATAATTTCCACTATCCGCACAACGTGTCTCACCGACCCGACATTCTGGACGTGGCACTCCTAAAGAACATAAACCTACGTTTGTGTTCAGTAGAGGTGCTTCACGAGTTAACTTCAGACCACAGACCTGTGGTCGTGGAGTTCGCACCCAGACTGGGTCCCATCGACACAGGTCATCGTACCCCCACTAGACGAATCACGGACTGGAGGCGCCTCGGGACCAAACTCGAGGCAACCTCGTCCGAGCATCTAGACAGGATACCCGACCATATAATCAGCAAAGAGGACACCGTGACGGCGATCGACTCCCTCACAGCACACGTGCAATCGTTAATTAACGAATGCACTCGGGAGGCACCGGCGACGAACGATCGCCGCTGGGACCTACCCGATGACGTACGTGAGCTGCTGAGGCGGAAGAACGCCGCCGTACGAGCCTACGACAGATATCCATGCGAAGCCAACAGGATCAGGTTACGACGCTTAGAAAGAGCGGTCAAGTCGCGCATCGATCAAATGCGCCAAGACAGGTGGGATAGGACACTACAAGACCTCGAACCTACCCACCTTGCCTTCTGGCAACTATCCCGCTCGCTTAAGAGAGACACCGTCACCGTTATGCCTCCTCTAAGCAGACCTAACCTTCCACCGGCCTTCGACGATATCGAAAAGGCAGAGTGCCTGGCCGAGAGTCTAGAGAATCAGTGCACGCCCAGCGTAATACACTGCGACTCGGACCAAATAGCCGAAGTTGATTCGGAAGTAGAGCGCATAATGGCCTCACTTCCTACGTCAACACTGGCCTCAACATCAACGCCGACGGGGACGACAGACGAACAAGACCTAGACACGGTCACCCCCGAAGAAGTCGAAACGATCGTCAAGGGCCTACACGCTCGCAAGGCGCCCGGTTCGGACGGTATCACAAATAGGATTATAAAACTCTTTCCGGAGAGGCTACTGGTCCTGCTGACGTTCATTTTCAACGCAGCGCTCAAGAACAACATCTTTCCACAACAATGGAAAGAAGCCGTTGTTATTGGGATACCCAAACCTGGCAAACCAACGTCCGAACCGACCAGTTATAGACCGATCAGTCTGCTTAAAGGATTAGGCAAGCTATACGAGCGTCTAATCTACAATAGGCTGAAAGCGTATGCCGATGCTAATCATCTCGTCCCCCACGAGCAATTCGGTTTCCGAACCGATCACTCGTGCGTCCACCAAGTCCACCGCATCGTTGAATACACCAGCGATCGGCTTCAACGCAACCTGTTCACAGGAATCCTCTTCTTCGACGTGGCGAAAGCTTTCGACAAAGTGTGGCACAACGGCTTATTATTTAAGCTATCCACCATGGGAGTGCCACACAGACTCGTGCTCATCATACGAGACTACTTGTTAAATCGAAGCTTCCGCTACCGAGTAAAAGGGTCTCTATCCTCCACTCACCCCATACGAGCCGGTGTCCCGCAAGGGTCCGTGTTCTCCCCCCTACTCTTCACGCTTTATACTAGCGACATTCTGAAGTATCGGTATGTGCAGACGGCACTTTTCGCAGACGACACGGCCATCTACTGCTCGGGGAGGAACCCCTCGACAGTAGTCAAAAAACTCCAGACCGCAGCCAACGCACTGGGCGCTTGGTTCCGGAAATGGAGGATAGAGGTCAACCCCGAGAAAAGCCAGGCGGTGCTGTTTCACAGAAGACAGCTCACCCGGTATCCTTTGGAGAAGACCCCCCAGATTAGGATGTTCGGCAAGTCTATCCCTTGGGCTAGGCAGGCCAAATACTTAGGCATAACCCTTGACGACCGTCTATCCTTCGGTCCCCACATCAAGGCAGTCCGCAACCGGGCTGCCTTCGTGCTAGGACGTCTCCACAGTTTAATAAACGCGCGTTCGAAGTTAGACTTAAAAAATAAAATTAGATTATACACGGCATGCGTACGACCTATAATGACGTACGGTAGCTTAGTCTTCGCACATGTTAGGCCACACAGGATCCATAGGCTTCAAACATTACAGAATAAATTCATGCGTAAAGCTACGGGGGCACCGTAGTGTGTACGCAACGTCGATCTTCACGTCGACCTCAGATTGCCGACCATCAAGCAATTCATAAAACAGTGCTCTCTTAGCTACTTTGACTCTGCTCCGACTCACCCCAACCCTCGAGTGGTTGCGGCCGCAAATTACACACCCAGTACGATCTCCAAAATACGTCGACCCAAACACGCGTTAGGGGAGCTAGACGACGACATTACACGCGCTCAACGCAGAGCGAACACAATTAGTATAAACCGTCCGCGTTTTCGTCTCCGTCGGCGGGGGCGGAACACGCGCCGCGTAAACCGTCAACAAAACATGGGAGTAGGTCGCCCCAACGTATCAGTAACACCCCAAGCCGAGGTCCTTGGGCAATGTTACTTAACAAACGACCGGTTGAGAGCCCTCAGCAAATTAATCCGGGTAAAGTTGTAGAGGCCATCCGAGGCCAACAGCTAAACGTCATCACAAAAAAAAAAAAACTACATAATTACAAATGACCGGTTGAGAGCCCTCAGCGCTCACCGAAAAATCCAGGTAAAGTTGTAGAGGCCATCCGAGGCCAACAGCTAAGGTCAAATCAAAAAAAAAAAAAAAAAATTTGATTAGTGTTTTTGTATAATATAAAATAGTTAACTGGGGTGTACAGACACTTTACTTTTAGTGAAAAAAAAATTGTGGTTTAAAAATCAAACAATTTTATTATTTTTATTTTTTTTTAAATATATGACTCACACTAGGCATACATCCTGTGTGGCTTTTACAATCATACGTGAAACACCCAATCTCAGAACCAATTCCCCAATTTTTTTTTGTATCTAGAAACATATCTCTACATGCGTATTTTATAATGAGGATATGGTTATGGTATTACATTTTGATTCCTGTATGGGTTCACTCAGGTTTAATTCTAATTTTATTATATATTCATTCTGATTCCACTATGTATTCACTTTGGTTCCACTCTGGATACATGATGGACAAATGTAACAAACACACTCTGGAAACGCTCTGGAATCAGCATGGTCACAGAAAGTTCCTAGAATGTTTACATAGTGTTTCCAGAATGAACCTAAGGTCGCGAGGGCACAGTATAAGCACGCCAAAATGGCCGCATTTAAATCGTTCGAAAATTACAGTGATTTCCAACTTTCTTTTGCAGCTTATTGGTTTATATTTCAAGTGTGTTATATTTATTTTTGGTAATGTAATATCTAGTAGAAACGTTTTAAAAGTAAAAGAAATACATGCACATTCCCTATTATTGTTACCAATAGTATTGATTATATTAGTCTTTTAAACTCAGCTAAAGTTTCGTAACCATAAACATGGATCCTTCGTCCCAACAAGGTGCTCAAAGTATTTACTAGAATATACTGAAGGTTTGTAGAGACATGTTTTTACAAAAGGAAATTCGCTTCCGGCAGAACTCGGGCAACCACCCGTCGTGACGACTGATTTATTGTTTCAACTTACCTACAAAATCATTTCCTCACGTCAGTAAACATCAAAACAGCTGAATTAAGTGTGTGGAGTAAACGTGAGTGCATAAACAATAAGAAGGAGGTTTAAAGAAGCGGCAATCACACCTTTTATACCAGCAAATTGTCCAAAGCTGTCTGCAGTTCACAGATAAGTTCTTCAAAACGGTAGAAGAGATGGTTAGATGGCTAGAGTGTTCTGCGATGACGCCACCTCCGATTTTCAGCAGGTTAACGCTGGTGTACCTCAAGGTTCCGTCCTGTTATCCACACTGTTTCTTCTGCATAGCAATGATATGTTGACCCTTGGCAATATACATTGCTATGCAGACGACAGCACTGTTCATGGACGATACTATGGTCACCCTACAGCCAAGTTGGCGGACGTTGAGGAAAAACGACAAGAGCTTATCACGGAGCTCGACCGGCTCCTAGGCCGTATCTCTCAATGGGGTCGTGAGAATCTGGTCGAGTTCAATGCCAAGAAAGCACAGGCGTGCGCGCTCTCTGCCAAAAAGTCTCCATTCCTTCCACTCTCTGCTTTTCAGAACACTCAACTGCCACTGCATGACAATCTCAGCATCCTGGGTATGAATATTCGCAGGGATCTCAACCTGCGAGAGTATATTAAAAGCGTCACTAAGCCGGCCTCGCGGAATCTGGGTATACTAAACAGAGTGAGGTGGTTCTTCGTGCCTGAGCATCTGTGTCTTCTTTATAAGACTCAGGTACGCTCCTGCGTGGAGTACTGTTCTCATCTTTACAAAGGATCTGCGCAGTATTTGCTGGATGGTTTGGATTAGTTACAGTGGCGAGCAGTCCGAATTATCAATAACCCCAAAGTCAGTGAATCCCTTGAGTCTCTACAGTTGCAAAGAGATATCGCCTCTGTGGTAGTCCTCTATCGCCTTTATCATAGAGAGTATTCTGACGAACTCTTCCAACTGATCCTGTCCTCTCTGTTTCTACAGGACAACTCGTGCTGGTCTTGAAAGTCACCGTTTCAGAATGGTAGACATACGCTCCAGAACTAAACGGTTCGGCTCTTCCTTCCTGTGCAAATCGGTTAAAGCCTGGAACTCATAACCAGGGCACGTGTTTCCCTCGCACTACGATCCCGGGTCCTTGTAGCGGGCTGTAAAAAGCATCTCATTAGGCCAATATAGCGTGGGACGCCATACTGCACTATCTTCATACGCAATGAGTATGGCGACCGACAAGAACAGTTCTTGGATTCTATTCATGCTTTCTATCAAGCAGAATAGAGGCACTTTGTTAGGTTTTTACATATATGTGTAAAAAAAAACAAAGGTTTAATCTGACTCACGCTGCTCCACAAGTTCCAGAGTGTTGTGAAGAGCTTGGGACACGTACAATGGCCTGGTAGACCAGCACGCAATCTGAATTTTAATGACATTGACCATGTTTGAGGAAGTTTAAAAAAAGCTATAACTGCCGCTGCAATATTGTGTTGACAAGAAATTTTGTACCTACATCAGTGGCAGCAGCAAGAATTGCGACTTTAAAAGAAAGGAAAATATTGCACAAGACCCTTTTAACTTCTCGAGTGCTCGTCATCCTTTCGCTGTATTTCCATAAATGGTGTAGCGACTTCTGCATACGGTGAAATAAAGACATGTTTTAACGCCGTCTAACGAAAACACACCGACGTAAAGAGTAATTGCTAATCCTGTGTCACGATATCATAGATTTCACACCACTTTCATCCTTTCCATTGCCGAGAAGCTGCAGCTCACTAGCCATTCTTCGCCTAGTTCGAGCATCGTCTCTTTATGTTTAAGGAACGTGACACTGTAAGCCAGATGTATGACAAAATATGCAGTAAAGAATAAAATAATAATTGTAATAAAATTAAATATTAATATATTCGTAGTCCTAGATCCTAATTATTATGAAAAAAATAAAACTACATATCCGGTGCGGACAAAAAGAGGTGATATAACTATTTGTGAAGTAGATTAAACCAAATTTTGAAATTTTTCTAGTTTTACTTAAGTTCTAAATAATATTGATGAAGTTTGAAAAATGTAGCCTGTCACAGATTATACAAAATTTACAAAAGTTTTTCAAAATTATAAACACATAGCAACCCTGGTCGACCGAATGTGAATTGCGTCGATGTGGAAAAAAATCTTTTAAAAATAGCTAAATTTTATTTTACTATAAAACATTATCAGAAATCATAAAATATTAAAAGTAATACTGTCCTCAGTGTTTCACAAAATATAGTTCTGTCAAGAAAATCTTTTCATTTGTTTATAAACAACCTTCTCATTGTTCTCAATTTCGCGTTCAAAGTCTAAATTGTTTCCATGCCTTGTTCTGATTGGCTTGTCCTCCTTTGATGTGGATTGATATTTTGCGCAGTCGATAAAATTTAGAAATGGACATCAAATGTCAAGTTTGCTTGTAAAGAGAAAAATATTTCGTTATATTTAGTAGTTTTGAAGTAGTTTTAAGTAAAAATATTCAATTTGTATCAATCCAATGGTGCTATAATCGATTGTTGTTAATCTATATCGTTAATTACGATTTCTCGTTTGAAAAATATGTTGAAAAACAATTGTGACGTCACAATTCCAATCAGCTGAGGCGGTCTGTAAAAGAAGAGTAGAAAAGGATAAGTGGAGAAAAACAAACAATATGGGTGGTGCGGTGAGCTCTGGACGTGACAACAATGAGTTGATCGACAATCTTATGGGCGGGAACTACATCCGTACGCGACAAGTAGAGCGTGTGTTCCGCGCTCTCGACAGAGCTGAATACATGACACCTGAGTCGAGAGACCAGGCCTACAAAGATCTGGCATGGCGAAACGGGTATTTGCATATGTCCGCACCATGTATATACAGGTGAGTGTCATAGGCAATGCTTGAATTTCTATATCTGATTCATATGGTCACAATGTTAAGCTAACATCAGCAGTTATAACTAGATTTGTTAGCTTTAAGCTTCTGTCTCAGGCGTTTTTTATGAAAAAATATCATACAGTAGATACTACGGGCTGTTTTCTCTATTGCCATTTACATACATATTTCTATGGAGGTGTTAAAGGAACAAGTTTATCGCTGAAGTAAATTAAAATTTTAATTCTGAGGCGCCTCATACCCATAGCATCTCTTTACAGCAAGGTGCCAAAGATGATTATTGTTAGTTAGAACAATGTAGTTGAGTAGGTCTGTACGACAGCTCTAAGTATGTCTTGCTTAGTGCAGTAGCCTCACTCTTTTTATTATAATTTAACAATACCATTGTTCAAAAGGAACTCAAGTACATAAAGCCACCTGGTGAGTGTGATGTAGCAGGCCACAGAAAGAGATCTATGTCTAGCTGTGGACTGTTATAGGCTAATGATGATGATGTTATGTTATTCATATTCAAATATAGTAGTAATTTTATGTGATTGCTGATATTTTTTAGAAAATATGTTGAACTAACCTAGCAAATTGATTTTACTTATATCTAATATAGTAAGTTTCTTATAATAAAGATAAAAATGAGTTTCTTACATATTGGTATAGCAACTAGGTATTTGAGTGAACTGACATGACCCTTATACAGCTTATACATTGGAGTGGCTTTAATTGGAACAATAAAAGTAGATAATGTTGAAAAGAGATATCTTTGGATAGACGAGAGAACATTATAATAATGAAGTCATGGACAATATTGGTATTAAAAAGTACCTTTAAAAGAGATTATAGTGTTTTGTCCAAAGAATACTACTATTTTAGTGGACCCCCGGTAATTTGACAAACGTTTTGCAGGGCAGTGTCGGACTATCAAATTTGTCAGATTATAGAGTTCTGCCTAAAACCCCCTGTAGTCTAGATTTTTTTTACAAAAGAGTACCTTGTACTCTGACAAATTACAGACAAATGATAAGATTGTATATATTGTTGTCTTCTGGATTTGTGACGACATTACTAGGTACGTATACGTAATATGCAATGAATAAACAGCAAATAATGAACGCATGTTAAGCTGCACCTCATCACACATAGTCAAATCCAAACTAAGCAATCGGTATTGAAACAATACCCATGCATCGAGCATAAGTTGTAACCTGTTCAACCATGCACAATCTACATTAGCAAAAATTGTTTGATTGATGTCGGATTACAGGGGGATCTGGATTAGACAGGGGCCGGATTACCGCGGGTCCACTGTATTGTGATAGCAGATGGTTTAACCAGTACAAGCACACTGCTCTGTAAATAAACATTATGAATACTGCACAATGACAAGATTTAAAAAGTCTAGTACTATTAAGTACTATTTTTGCGTGTAAATCTTTACATATATTTACATATTAGAATATGTGTGTTATCTATCATTATAATCATTGTTGTTTAGTCGTCCACTGCTGGACATAAATCTCTCCTTATAAAGGAGGTTATGGCCTACTATAACAGCCAGACCATTTTTTTAACTAGGTTTGTTTTAAGCTTTTCGTCTATTTGTAGTAATATTGTCGTGCATAGTTTACTTGGTTAGTTGGCTCTTATAACACCCATGGGATGGTTTGCTTGGTTAGTTGGCGCTTATAACACCCATGGGATGGTTTGCTTGGTTAGTTGGCGCTTATAACACCCATGGGATGGTTTGCTTGGTTAGTTGGCGCTTATAACACCCATGGGATGGTTTGCTTGGTTAGTTGGCGCTTATAACATCCATGGGATGGTTTGCTTGGTTAGTTGGCTCTTATAACACCCATGGGATGGTTTGCTTAGTTAGTTGGCTCTTATAACACCTATGGGATGGTTTGCTTGGTTAGTTGGCTCTTATAACACCCATGGGATGGTTTGCTTGGTTAGTTGGCTCTTATAACACCCATGGGATGGTTTGCTTGGTTAGTTGGCTCTTATAACACCCATGGGTTGGTTTGCTTGGTTAGTTGGCTCTTATAACACCCATGGGATGGTTTGCTTGGTTAGTTGGCTCTTATAACACCCATGGGATGGTTTGCTTGGTTAGTTGGCTCTTATAACACCCATGGGATGGTTTGCTTAGTTAGTTGGCGCTTATAACACCCATGGGATGGTTTGCTTGGTTAGTTGGCTCTTATAACACCCATGGGATGGTTTGCTTAGTTAGTTGGCGCTTATAACACCCATGGGATGGTTTGCTTGGTTAGTTGGCTCTTATAACACCCATGGGATGGTTTGCTTAGTTAGTTGGCGCTTATAACACCCATGGGATGGTTTGCTTGGTTAGTTGGCTCTTATAACACCCATGGGATGGTTTGCTTGGTTAGTTGGCGCTTATAACACCCATGGGATGGTTTGCTTGGTTAGTTGGCTCTTATAACACCCATGGGATAAATAGGGGCAGTGACACTCTGTATTCTTAATCCGTCACCACACAAAAAGGAAAAATCAAAGATTTTATTGTATTCAATTTTATCTATTAACGATACTTAGTATGTTGGTTAAATGTATTGTTATGTGTGTTTTGTACTACACAATCTCTATTACTGTCTGAAAAATTACGCTTTTATTAAAATAACATTACTGTCATACGTGTTATAGCTTTAGAGTGGATACAAGTGACAGAATAGTGACAGCTCCAAAACCAAAATAGTACTTTCTTACTTCATGAGGCCCTGTTAGCTAGGTAGAAAGTTATAAATACATATTGACAGTTAACTACTAGGATCTCCTAACTGACATGAGATCTTTTCTTTTTTTTTTTTTTAATTAAGAGACCTACCAAAGTGACTCTGTTCTGCCTGATGGAAAGCATGAATAGAATCCAAGAGCGGTGGTCGCTGCACTCACTGCGAATGAAGACAGTGCAGTATGGCGACCCACGCTTAGGAGGTCCTAACAGTTAGTCGTCGCAACGCCTCTATATGGCTTCATTAATTAATCCTAAAAGCTTAAACTTTTAAGCAGTATTAGCTGTAAATTCCAATACATATTTTATTTTGATACTGGTGGCATTAAATACAGGTAATTTCAATTTGGTAAATAAGCGACCTTTGCTGTAATTAATCACTTGGTTTCTGTACCTAATTCAGGTATGTTATAATTAAAAAAAATTTTGCCGATTGTAGCCTTGTCATCATTGAAATAGAAATTAGCAAATTATTATAAAATATGTTTAAAATAATTGTACAGTAATAAAAAAGCTGGTTTTACTTTCAAGACATTCATTTTAAATTGAACTGATGTTAAGCAATTTTTTATCACATTTCACTGAGCGAGTGAGTACCAGAGATTCTACACTACCCTCTATCCCAATTATATTTTATTTTTAATTGAAGATCCTTCCAATGTGGTACTTATTACGAATGCAGACAATGCAGTATGGTGACTGGCAGCACTGTGGCAGCCTAGTGAGATTCTGTTTCACGCACCGCTTGGGTACATAAAAAGTATAATCTGTCACAAAAAACTGTCACACCTTCAATGGGCCTCCGGTCTCAGACTCACAGATGCCGTCGCTTTAGCTTGATCTTCTGTGAGATGGTAATACTGCTGCGGTCGAGCTGACCCGTTTATTCTGAAATCAGCGTGGCACTACTATCTACAATAGTGACACTCAAGGGCTAGTTAGGCATTTGTAACTCCCTATTTATATAGAACCTATTTAAACTTGCTTGTTTGCCCTTATACCGCAAAAAAAAAGACTGAGATAAATAATATGACTGGCACAAACAATAAAACCATGTTCCTAGTAGATGTGATCTGATATCTTGTTAGTGTCCTAGTTGTCACTAATTGCATAGAATGGTCATTCAATAAAACTAGTAATAATAATGTGGTAGATATGCTTATCTATTAAAATATTTGTAGCATTATTTAAAATTAGTTGCAGTGTTCATAGTGTATTAACTTTGTTTTTTTATTCAGCGAGGTACTGGAGGGACTGGAGTTGAAGCCAGGGCTCTCGTTCCTCAATATCGGTTCTGGCACGGGTTACCTGAGCACCCTTGTGGGCCTCATCATTGGGTCCAGTGGCATCAACCATGGCATAGAAGTTCATCCACAGGTGCTGGAATATTCTGTGAAGAAACTTGGACAGTTCATTGAAAACTCACCGATTCTGGATGATTTTGATTTCTGTGTGCCTAAATTTTATAGTGGTAAGTACTTCAGAATCTGAGGAAAATTTGGTTTTCTACCCACTTTTAATCTTGGACAATGATTTTAATACATACACAAAGGTGTATATAAACACGGTGGCGGATCGGTTTACAGTTTCATTTTTGGCCATTTTGTAACTTAGCTTTGGCGACTTTGATTACAAAAGGTTAAAAAAAGTGACTAGCGAAGCGATTTCGATCAGGTTGTTGCTGCCATTTCATAAATGTGCTACTGCTCTTTGAGTTTTCTTTTGAAAAGCTCAACTTTAGGTGCGATCACAAATGGGGTAGTCGAGCCGGTCTTTGCCGATCCATGGCTCACCCATGGGTTTAAAATAAACCTCGATAAGGGCTTTACTATGTGGAAAGATTATTTCCTTTAGATTTTATCATATTATACTAAAAAATAATGTATTTATTAACTTCTTTTTTTAAATATTTGCATTGTTAGGTAATGGTATGTGTTTGGCGGCTCTGCAACCGCCCTACGACCGTCTCTACTGTGGAGCAGGATGTCCACTGGAATTCCACAATTATTTTAAGCAACTTATTAAGGTGTGTATAAATATCATACTTTTGTGTACTCAACCAATATAATTTGAAGAAAAAATGTTGTTTTTACGACTTCCTCGCAATTTTTATCTTTTTGTTTATAAATTTGATAAAAAAATTAGAAAGTGGTCAAGCAGTTTCCGAACATTTGCGCTTAGAAACACATTTGGAGTTTCATATTTATTTATATAGTTTATTCCTGTATTATTTGGTTTCAAACCCACTACCATAACTTTGATTAAATTACATTTTCATGACGGTATTTTTTGCTTTTTTTTTTTGAATCTATGATTTTATTGAGTTCTTGAGACAAGTCTTGTAAAAACAAGATGCGTTTTTGTAACCTTCAACATGATATAATATTATTTTGAACCCAATTAGCAACTTTTGGATATGGAAGAATTTTTTTAAAATCATGCGTCATGTCATCACTCGAGACAAACATTATTTGTTTCAATGTCTGTGTATATATATCATGTTTGTATTAAATAAAATAATAAAAAAAACAACGCCCACACCAGGAATAAATCCTAAATAAACTATTGCCGTCAGTCAAGAACTTTAGGACTTCCAGAGGCAAAGATTTTTTTTTAAAAAGGCCATGTCCGCACTAGGAATAAATCCTGTATCGGGGGGTACTTTACAAACATACAAGAAACGGACACAAAGAGCACCCAGACTCAGAACAACAATTTGTGGATTACACAAAGTGTTTGCCCATGTGGAGTTTGAACCCATAACACTCAATGCAGTAGAGAGTGGCCAACCGTACTGTCAATACCATAATATACTTTGGCCAGTTTAGAATTTAAACACATTGATGTTTTGTAATAATTCTAGGTCGGTGGAGTGTTAGTGATGCCACTTAGTGACAATTTGGTGCAAATTAAACGTACTGCTTGGGACGGGTGGTCATCGCGCAACTTGCTCAATGTATCGTTCGCAGCTCTGCGGCTGCCCTCTAAAGAGGAGGCTTCAGATCAATTCAGGCTTGGTAAGTTCTTACTATTTTCTAACATATGTTTTGTAACTAGGGATGTTTCGTATTCAAAGGTTGTACGGTCTTGCCGTCGCGACAGATTCGGTATAGAGCTTTCATCTAAACGTTAAGTTTTGTATTCATTATTTAAACGACTTTTTATATGAAAAATAGATATTTTATAAACATCATTGTGAGTACGAGAGTATTTTTTAAGTTTTGAGGGACACACACTGCCTTTTGTACACTTAATCGTCGGAAATGTTTTCTGTTAACTATTTTGCTTTCACTACTCGTAGTATACTTCTTAAGTTCGGCCAAATCACTGTTTTTAACATAAAATTAAATGGCTAAAGTTTAAATTGTTTTTCATGCTCGTGCGGTTCGAATAAATGACTCATTACCAGGTTAGGAGAAATAGTTTATTTCAGTATTGGTACAGCTCACAGCATTCGGGCTTTGAGTGTGTCAGCCTTAGGGACGGTGTCGGGGAAGGTCGCTGGCCTCCGGGAGGAGCCATTTCTTCTTCTTCTGGAGGATTCTTCATCAATACACGTTAATGCGGTTCGGTAAGCGAATTGACAGGTGGGCAATTATATTGTCTTGTAGCTCGAGGAACAATGTTTGTTTTCTTTATAAATAATAATTCGTTTATTTTATAATTATGATACGTACAGGAATTAACTAGACCTTATGGATATAATATACCTGAATACCGTAAATTGTCTAATGTTTCGACCTAGTTGCACGGAGTATGGTTGCAGGTCGGCCGGAGCCGATCAGCTTGTGATCCAGGCCAGAGGTACCTTACGTGACCGTGTTCATTTCCTTACGAAAACATAAATAATATAATAATAATACTTATACATTCAATTCATATGCATATAAATATCAAGTATAATAAAATAAGATTATATAAACGAATTCTTACCATACTAGATTAATTTATCATCAGATACTGCGCTCCTAGTCGTAAGAAAAATCCACTTGATATGCAGCAGCATTATTTCTATAAATTATTACATTCGTTGTTAGAGAACTATTTAGTGTAATGACGCATGCGTACGTACATATACGCACACTTGTTAGTGTGCGTGCGTGCTTGCGTACGCATAAATTAAAGACATTTAATAAATTAAATCTGCTTTAGGACATATTACTATTTCATGTACCACTTAAATCTGAATACTAATGCAAAATGAAAATGATCCAACAGATGAGCAGTGTCCTCCCAGTTTGCAAATCCTGTGTCGGGCGGTGGTCCGCGAGTGCATGCGTAAGTCGCACCTGTCGCGCAACCCGCACCTGCGCGAGCCTCCTCCCAGCTCTCCGAAGGCCGGTAACTCGTGTCCGAGGCGGATCTGCATCCCCATCGAAGACGACAGCGATGTCGGTGAGTTAATGTTATTTGCTCATACTCATGATTTGTCTGTCTCATTTGAACACAAATAATAAGGAATTTAAGTGCAAATTTTGATCTACACGGTCTCTGTTATGTATGTTTTTAGATATTACTACTAGTTATTCAACATTTTTTTTCAGAGGGTCTCAACGCACTTCATGATCTCGACCACGTTAATGGCGCAAATGAAATGAATGCATTACTTAGCCTCGTTCTCAGTATGGGTCAGAACCGTGTGGCCGGAGCGCTCCGCTTCGATTCTCTTGACTCACCGTCTTCGTCTTCGTCCGACGAACAAGACTATGGCAGCGGTGGTGACAACGACGACAATGACGATAATTCAAACAGACCCAGCAGACCGTCTCCATCCGATGGATCAGAACGACCCTATAGGCCTGAACGACCTCACAGACCTGAACGTTCCTACAGACCCGAACGTCTCCACAGACCCGAACGACCCCACAGACCTGCCTGCGAAGACAGAACAGAGAGATCAGACCCTATCGATAGATCGGACAGTTCAGAACAAGCCGAAAACAGAAGATCATCCTCAGAGCCACCGACAAATGATGAGGCACCCAATCGGACCCGATACGCAGCTAACATTATTCGCACCCACAGTCTCATCACCTTTGAAATCCAAGACAACTCGGCAAAGAACGCCGGATCCAGTCGTTGCCCCTCCGCTAGCTCCTCCAACGATAGACAAACGCCTGGCAATAGTAGAGAAACCAGGAGAAGGAGTATGAGAGGTGTACCGACCGAGGTCGAAATTTATTTAGGTAAAGAAAGGCCCAGCACTTCTCGCTCTAACATGGACTGGGAGAACAATGCCGAAACGAAAAGGGAGACTTCCAGCGAAGAGGACACCACCGAGACTTCGAAAGGAAAGAGGAAGAAGTTGGACAGTGGCATCGGAGAGGGGACGACGACGTCGAGCGATTCGTCGCCCATCAAGACCGAGTCCAACGAAGGAGACGAATCGGACGTGGAAACGGGACGGTCGGACGACGTTCCGGAGACTGAGACTGTTAGAAGTGAGTACTTATTCTGCCTTTCAATATTTGTTAACAGTTTTTTAAATTGTCAAGTCATCAAAAGCCTTTTTATTAGTCCACTGCTGGACAGGCCTCTCCTTAGAAAAGAGATTTGGTCCTATAGTGTCAGACAGGTCGTTATAGGGTCTGTTTCAAGTTTCCCTTTTCTCGGCAGTGCTGTTGATCTACAGGATGAGAGGAACGGTGATACTCCGTCTTCTTAATCCAATTATTAGTTATTAATTACATGAATAATTATTTAAATCGTTATATCGAGAGTGTCGCATCACCTACACCGATCCGCGTTGAGCCGCGACAGCGCGAGCTCAACGTGTACCCTGCGGACACACTGATGAAATGTCTTATTACGTGTGTAGTAGTACGTCGGCGGCGCTTGAAGCGCAGTCGTTGCGCGGCGGGCCCCCGGGCGGGAGCCCCGCGCGCGGCCGGCGCAGGGCTGCAGCGCAAGCGCCGTGCCGGGGGCGGAGCCCCGGAGCGGCGCGGGGGCGAGGGCCCGGAGCGCGCGCGCCGCGGCCCGGACGCGCGGCGCGTGCGCCTCTCGGTGCTCATGAAGCGCGGCGTCAAGGAGCTGCCGCTGCCCTACGCGCTCAAGAAGTACGTCAACCTGGGCCGCTGCTTCGAGTTCTAAACCCTCCCCGCTCCGGTCGCTCGTCGTCTTCCTTTTTGGTGAGCGATGTAATCGTTCATAACCGCATCCGTCGACGATTTTGTATCGATTATTCTATAATAAACTCTCTCTCTGCAAACCGAAAGCGTAAGTTCACGACGTCAAATCGTTTGATGCCTTCTAATATTCGTACACGATTATTATACCTTAAGAATAATACAATGCATCGGAAAGCGAATGTCGTCGTAAAATTGTTTTAAAGTCCGGTTTGCTATTATTAAACGCTAATGTATCCAAAATATTATACAATAACCCGATGCCAGGAGTGAATACGTAGCGGGTAACATTCGGATACATTGAACACGTTATTATGTCTACACGTGTCAGATATTATTCGATTGGGACAAGTAGATTTGCTATATGAAGATGACACAAGGTAAAATTTTCAAATATTTTTTTTTATCTGTGCCATATTAAAAAAAAACGTAACATCACATGTATTATCTGCATAATTCACAACTCAACTTCATTAAAAAAAAATAACAATGATTCCGACGACATTTTATCGCATCATGTGTGATGGATGGCAAATTAACTGTAATCTTAAAGTTACCTATGTAAAAAAAATATAAAATATTAAATAAAGTATTTACACTCCTTGGAAAATATAGCAGAACCTTTAAAATTGTATGTATCTATTTAAGTTCAAATTGGCTTTTTAGAGCGCTATGAACGCTTCCAATGTTAGCCATTGAAAGGATTACGGGGTTTCGATCGAGGGGTTTTTGTGAGACCCATTTTCTGAAAATATCGTAATCCCAAAACTTGAAACGTGAACTTCAGCAGACGAAACATGGAAAATTTAACCTGATTAACTAGTTCACTTTAGATTTTTATGTAAAAATATATTAAATTGTGTTAATTGACCCTAGCAAAATCTTTTGGGTCCTTCGAGCCGACGTTAACACTGAACAGTTCCTTAGTCTTGTTATTTTTGTGATTCGATTACTTCAGAGTGCGTGTGATTTAGGATTATGATATTTTGGCATGAATATTTTATACCCACGTGTTAAAAAGTGTGGACTTTAGTCTGTATTGGGAGATCGTTATGTTGCAAGACCGAGATAAGTGCCTTTCGTCCAGACTTAATCACACACACATATTTATATTGTTCAATAAACAAAGCACTTGGAATTTATTAAGTCTCGAGACTCGAATAGATTATAGGATACAATTTACGAGTTTTTTAACCTCGCATGGATTATAATAGGATCCGATTGAAGTACGGTCGTGCAACACAACACATCTCAAATATATTTTATATTATTCGCTATGGAGTACTGCGGTTATTGTAGAAAATATCTTTTATTAATAAGTATGTAGTCGTATTGTTCAATCCGAACGTTTTGTGCACAGGTTTGAGGAATAGCCGTGTACACTATCATTATTATTACAAACACACACACACGCACTATTGTAAATTTTTTATTTATATATTTCTCTTCCAAGCTGCCTGATTTTAAAAGCGTTGTCACTTCATTGAGTTTTAAGGGAAAATTAAAAAAAAAACCAGCCCAGATGCATAAAGGCGCGTAAACGTATTGGTGATTTTTTTTGCTTATGGTTTATGGATACTCACCAATTGTAACACTGTCTGCAGGGTCAATCATTTGTAGTCTTAGCTGATATATCACATTTCAGAACGTTCGGACTGAACATAACTAATTGTGTCGATATATAGACAACTTTGGTGAAATTATGTACCTACATTTTTTGTTTTTCTACCTTTGTATATATCTGCTATGTTACGAAAACTAGTTAAGAAAATTAGTAATTACTTATATACTTCTGTTGCATTAGGAGGATAGCGGTTGTTATAACATAAAAAAATGGTTTAAATAGAATTCAATTTTTTGAAATTGGAATTATAAACATATATGTAGCGTAGATTGTTTGTCTATGACTAATTTGAATTGTAAACCCACTTGTTTGACCGTCAAGGAAACAGCATTTTATTCAGAACTTGAAGAAAGACCAATGTTGGCGGGAATTCTGTAGAAAGACGCAGATCTGTTTGTTATCGTTTCTATTGATTTTTAAATTTGGAAAATACGAATGAGTTTTATAAGATTAGGATTTAAGCAGCGAAAAAAAGAAGAAAAACATTCAAATTTTTAAAATTGGAACTAAACTCATTCGTGCTATAATATGCATAAAATACTCTTATTTTAAGGATTTGTGTTATACCGAGGCGCGGCTCTGTCACGATAAGATGACTGTTAAGTTTAAGTAAATTGATTTTACATATATAATTTTTGTACTTCATTATCTTATTTAATATAAACGGCTGGATTATATCGTATGGTTTAGAGTTAATTAAGTTAATTAATCAAGTTAACCTAACCAGGATTCATTAATATGGAGACATTTTTAACTGTGTATGGCTTGATTACACTTTGATTAATAGACCCTGCTTGTTAGTTTGCGTTATCAGTCAATACATTGCGTAACGCTAAAGCAATCGCAAGGTTTTTTGTTGGAACATTAAACAGGGATGCCATGATCTGCCACCCACATTGTTAAGTTAGTATTAAAATGATTATAAAGTTCACCAAAGTTGAATTCCTATTGACTATAAAGCTGGGTACACATGATACTCGGTTTTGAATTCTAACTTTTCATTTATAAGGTGTCTTTTCGTAAAACGATCTAATCCGCTGACCTAACTTTCTGAAGCCATTAGAATAACCTGTCGTGAAAAAGTTCTAGAATGAAAAAACAGTCATTTAGTTTTAATTATTTCTAGGGTATGATCATTTGTGCATAACTATATCCTTGTAGTACACTCCTTGCCTGCAGTCTCTTGCTTACACCATCCCCTTTTCTCTTCAGTTTCCTTACCCACCCTTGAACAAACAACCGCTTATCACTTTAAAATTAAGGACATTACCCATATATTGTAAAACGCTGAACTGATTCTCCCACAATTACAAAGCTTAAAAACTACCATTTTCTTTCATTGCAATATACTTCTTTTTACACGTCAAAATAGAGGTCAGTGTCGTGTGTACCGAAGTTTGGGAGAGTTAAGATGAATGCTAATATGATATTAATTGGTGTAAATAATATGTCCTTTGTTTTGTTGCAAGTAATAATAAATATATTGATTTTATTATGATAACATTGTTTTATTTGCTCTTATTAAGGTTGAAATTCGACCGTATTGTATTTTATTTATATCAATGAACGCCTACAAACATTGATACGGGATGGGGCAGTTCGGCGTACCACGCGTCATTACGCCGATATGTATGGATGCGCAAGCGCAAGTACGGTGTGCATTGTATGTACCCTCGCTTACATTACCTTACAGGACATAAACGATTACTGTAGTATGTCATAGTGACCAGCATACTTCGGTATTTCAGATCAAAAACTAGAGGTAGTAGAAAATGTTTGGTTATCCATATATATGTGAGAATATCCATGGGCGCCGTCTGAATCATTTTGAGGGGGGTGTATCTACATTAACATATGCTATTAACTAGTATGAAATATAGAATTATACCATTATTACTATTATAATTTAACATTTTTTCTATATGTTTTAAATCTATGCATTTTTGTCAACACAGTGGCAGTTTATTGATGACCTTGAAGTAATCAACTGGATGAGAGGCAATGAATTCTTCAAAGGCACTTTGTACTGCCTCTCAGGTGACATTACGCACCCGCTGGTGTAGTTGAGATAAACTTATGTATTTTCTCTTCTAATAGGGGGGTACAAGTGCACCCCTTGCACCACCCTCCCGGCACCCATGAGAATGCCTGTTATAAAATAAAAGAGACTACAGCGTCAAGAAACAAAATACATATTTATTGTCATTTGTACAACGTAACCTACGCGTAAATTATTGTCTTAAATAAATATTATTAGAACTAGGTGAGTATTCCGCGGTGGGTGCTTAACATAGTATTTACATCTGAATACATTCATACTTTTTGTATTTTGTTTATGAGAGATTGACGAAATGCTTTTACAGACAAACCAGAAAGCTTTATATTTAATACTATATCTTCCAATAAATATAAAAAAAGGTTCAGATTCATTTTCTTATAACTTAAAATGCAAGTATGTACAAACAACCATAGACTTATAATAAAACTATCATAGTTGCATATTGATTTATATATTTTACGCGACTGTGACTGAAGGAGGGTTACATTTTTGGCGTGTATGTATGTATATTTCTTTGGCACCCTCTGTAGCCTACAAAAGCTTGGCATTTGAGTTGATTCGTCTAAATTGTGAGTTACACTGGGTACATGAAGATTATAAAAATTAAAATCACCGGTTTGGAAATTTCAGGTATACATTTGCGCATAGTAGGGCTTTTGATTTTGCCCAGACGGCCACATACTTCTCATATATGATAATGATAAAAATAGATTTTACATAACTTTGAATAGCCAAACGTTTGGACTAGTTTGGATGAGGTGTAGTCACTCATGTGTATACCTAGTCTTGCCATAAATATTGTAATAAAGAAAAAAGAAAATTGTTAACTGCAAATAACATTTATTACTTTTACAGTGTGTCAGTTTAATACATAAATATAAAACAATTAAAAATATAAAAAGCTTATTCGAAGTGGTCTCCATTGGCTGCAATACAGTCCTTTAAACGATGAGGCCAGTTATCAATAGAAGCACGCACTCTTTCCATGGGAAAATTCTTCACTGCCAATCGTATAGATTGTTTTAGGGACTCCAAATTATCATGGCGTTTAGAGCAAGCTGTACTCTCTAAAACTGACCACAAATCATAATCCAGCGGATTAAGATCGGGACTAGACGACGGCCAGTCTTCAGCTCTGATGAAGTCCGAAACGTTCGATTCCAACCAAGACTGCGTGGACCGAGCTTTATGACCCGGCGCCGAGTCTTGCTGGAAGGACCATACTTGGTTATTGAACATGGTGATGTTAAGGGGCTTAACTACCTTCTCAAGAATGGTATCTTGATACACTTGTGCCGATGTTTTGATACCTTTTTCACAAAAATATGGCTCAGTCACTCCTTCATAGCTAACACCCCACCAAACCATCACTGAAGTCGGATAATGTCCACGTTGCACTCTGTCGACTAATTGGGAAGCTTCCTTAGAGCTTTGAGCATAAATACGGTCATTTTGTTTGTTAAAATGTTGCTCAATTGTAAAAATTTTCTCATCCGTAAACAAAATTTTTCTGTGACCTCCCTTTGCGTACCGCTTCAGTAGTTGTTTCGATTTTACCACCCTATTCTTCTTTAAATTATCAGTTAAGAAATGGCCAGTGCGTCTCTTATAGGCTGCAAGTCCTAAGTCATCTTTTAAAATACGCGACATGGTTCTAGGTGCTATCTTCATTTCCCGAGATAAAATCTTTTGCTTTCGGACAGGATTTCTTCGAATTCTTTCCCTTACTGCTTTGACCACCTTTTTCGTACGAACACTACGTGGACGGCCAGATCTTTTTCTGTCACAAACAGAGGAGGTCTCATTGTACCTATTAATAGCCCGGTACACAAACATTTTACTAATACCAAGTGTATGGAGAGTTTTAAAAATTGCATTTGGCTCCATACCTACTTTGTGTAATGCTATCACAGCGATTCGGTTCTCTTTATCACCCCACACCATTTTAATATCGCAAAATATTTTACAATGTATTGGCGCCAAAATGAGAAAACACAATGAACAATCGTATAAAAATGACAGATTCGAAATTCAAATGTAATATTTTTTTATAATTAAGTGTAACAGTATTTATGGCCAGACTAAGTATATATGATATTGTGATTTAAACTATCTATTACGATACTTCGGCCCCATTGCAAGCGCACAGAAGGATATTTTATGTAATACCTATAAATCACGTTATTACCAGTTCGTTGATAATAATTATGATTTTTATAGCAATTCAACTGGGCAACTTTATCACACGTCAAAAAAGTTTTTCTTTTAAAAGGGACTACTTTTAAATACAATAACATTACAAAATCAGTTCTTGACATTCCGTCTAGCACCATTTGCTAGCTACACTATTAACTCTCATAGGCATGTGTGTGTGTTCAGGGTATAAGTCATCGGCAGCTGGTGTTTCGCAAGCACTAAGACCATTGAGAAGCTTTCTCGTCGGTCGTGGCGTGGCACGGCCAGCATCCCTGATTCTTTCTTTCGCCCATTTGTCTCCAGCGTGTGTTCTTTTCACTGGTCTCTTAGTACATGATTCTGTATCGGTCTGCTTTGCTTCTGAAGGTGGTCTACTCGGTGTTTCAGATTCACTACCATTTATGAGGGAGTGAGCGCTTCGAGCTTTGTGAAGGGATAGACGTAAAGGCTTTCGAGGAGGCGTTGGTCGTGATTTCATGTCATTCTCCTTCCGGTCGTCATTTTTTTTATAGTGACTCACTCTTGAGCATGTCTCAGATCCATAATCTATTCTTGGAGAGCTACTGTATACGTCTCCGTTTGGAAAATCAGATTCAGATTCAAACTCTGAAGACTTGGCACTTCGAGATTGCATTTTCGAGGTTCTCCTGCTTGATTTATGAGCATTCTCTAACACTTTGCCGTCTATTCTGTGGTACATATAATGTCTTTCTGAGTCCAACTGAATATCTTCTGAGCTTTCATTTTTTTTCATTTTACGTAATCTTTGTGATCGCTTCAGCTGTTCAATAATTGAAAGCGTTTTTCTCTCTGCCCAATTCGTTTTTTTGATACTTTCTTCAATCCTGTTAGCTGCTTTCTTGATCTCGTAGTGTCTTGGGTCAACGCTAGGTGTGGAATGTATTTCTCGCATCTCTAAATCACTATCTGACCTAAAATACTCTTCGCACTTTGATCTGTTTAGTCTTTCATTCTTCATGCGTTGTTTTTCTATGTGTCTTTGGTTTCTCTCAATCATACGTATGGCTGCGTCTGTTTCGGCACTATAATCTATACCTCCATGAATACAGTGATGAGATAGAGAATGACGCATTCGTTCTGCCTTGTGTTCTAGACTGTGAGAACTATGCGATCTGTGATTTAGAGGTGGTGATGCCCTTGGTGATATAGTTATTCTGGACGAAGCTCCTGATGCATTGGACCTTGGTCTTATCAAGGGCAAATTCGATTCAACTCCATTTAGACCAGGGAGTTTAGCCACGATTGCTGTTATGTCTGGACCTTTCTGAAAAACTTGAACTTCTGATTTTGGACTGGGCTTGTGGTTCTGTGGCTCCGTGGTGATGCTGATGTTCGTTACATTCTTTTTTGTCTTGTTCACTGTGATGCAGCTATCATTACTGCTCATTGAATGTAACTGAAATGTATAAAAAAATATATAAGGAATTGTTTTCTTTTAAAAATAATGTAAAAATAATGTGTGTGTGCACTACTTTTGTACTGCCTCGGTGGCGCAGCGATAGCAAATGCGACTGCTGCTCCGGTCTCGGCTTCTATTCCCAGGTCGGATCAAATGTTTGTGTGATCTGCACATTTTGTTTTGGAGTTTCGGTGTTTTCTATGTATAATATGTATGTATTTACAAAAAAGAGTATGTAAGTATTTTATCAGCCATTCTAGTTATTATAGTACAAGCTCTGCTTAGTTTGAAAGTAGATGACGTAGGGTGTTAAATGTCCAAAATATTTATTATTCATATCTATATCATCATATCTCTATCATCTATATCTATCATCATCTATATCATCTATATCATCATAATATAATATCAATAAAATATATATATAAAAGTAATAAAGTATAAATGTAATAAAAAATGTAATAAATATGTATATATATATATATACATATATATATTGTTGACATTTTAATAAAAATAGAAAAAAAATATCAATTTAAAAATCTATTTAAAAAAATATTTATCATTATTATTATTAATTATGGCACACGACAATTAAGTATGCTTATGTAATTATTAAATAAAATATGATTTTTTTACCTGCGGATGTCTGCTGAGCAGTTCAGCAACCTGTTCCTCGAGGTATGAGATTCTATGTGTGAGCCTTGTATTGTCAGTTCGCAGATCTTCTTTCGTCTTCTCTGCGTCTTCTGCGGCTGCTCTTAGAGAACCCAGCTCTGCACGAAGGCAAGTGGCTTCATTCTGCAATTTTTTTACAAAAATGTAAAACTGAATTTATTAAATTATGTGTCGTATTTTGCATTTATTGGTGATGACAAATATGCTACGCGGTTGGAAATGTACCTAATTCAGTTATCTAAACTTGGGTTTGATATCGTTACAAAAATAAAATATATTTTGTTTCGTATATGTTGTGTACTTTCTTTAACTATTTTCACCAATTTGTTTATCGTGACCAATTCGACAGCTTTAGTTGTATTCAGGCATAATCAGCTAGATCTTGTAGGGAAAATGGGGATTTAAAAATAAATATAATTAACATAATATTCATAGAAGCTAGTTTACGACATGATGTCAAATGTGAAACTAACCTGAGTGAATCCGTTTTGTTGCTTTGTGGTGGACTGTTCTGTACGGCTGCTGCCACTGCGCAACAGTACGACCCGCGCCGGGTTGTTGGTGCTTATAGCCCGCTGGAGTTCCTCTTGGCTGTGACAACCTATTACAGGTATGCCATTTACTTCTATTAACCTGGAAACAAGAGTTGCAAAGTCATTAGAATGCCATAACTTTTGATAATAAGGAGATTTAGCGTGAGTGCGTGGATGTAGTAATGGTTTAAGCGGTCACCTTGTCGCTTACAACTGCGCTGAGTGTTGTGAGTTCCACCTCCACAACCACATGAGATAACATTTTGTGTGATGTAGATATGTTTCAGTGTTCATTGTGTCCGTTTCAGGTATAATTGTAAAGTCTCTCGTGACACAGGATATATTCTTAGTAATTAAAAGAATTATAGTTGTTTTCCTTTATTTATTTTATCTTCAATAAGTGATTACCGCCATCAATCGAAATTTGCAAATCACACAAATAACATTGGGTTTCTGTGAGGACGGTATCACTCCGGTCCAGCATGATGGCGTGACGTATTCCAGTAGTCATTTTATTTAAATGCCAAAATATTTAATTATAATTGTTTATTTTATTGAATTACAGTTTAGGTATTTTTTATTACGTCGAAGTCCATGAAAAACCTATGTAACAAATGTTGAATTACTAACAAGGATGTAGATAACATGATATTTAACCTCGAATAACGGTCAACCGATTCCAAGAAATTCCTTGCAGTAATGTAAATGATGGTGTTTGGCTACAGTGGTGGTTCATCTACAAGCGCTGATAGCATCGTGATCAGTGTGATAGTGGGCCACCGGCCGAGCCGCGTGTCCGCTGATGCACTTTGAAAGCCATCGTGATAAATATACAACTAGATTTTGTCTGCAGTTACGTTCATTATTTATTAAAGGCTATATCCTTTTCTTTGAGGAACTTTAAGTATTACACCATAAACAGCGGTCACAATGTGTCTCCTTGATGCTACCCTGATACAAAGTTGCTTGAAATTTATTTTAATTTCGGTACTCTGATAGTTACAATTACGATTACAGAGTTCCATAACAATCCTACAAATCAACCTCAAATTCAGTAAAATTTATTTATTTACACTTCCTGCAAATAATTTACATTGCATAAGGCGGACTTAATGCCGCAAGCATTTTCTTGCAGTCGACCTGCAGTCGACCTGGGTGATGCAGAGATGTGTGTGACAGGTGTAACATTGGAGCTAGTGTTTTGTTTGCTAGTGTTGTGTGTAGTTTATATAATACATAATGATGTAAATATAAAAGGCAACACATACCTACATACATACATACAGACATAAATACATACATATTCGTACAACGATGAATAGGCAAATAATTATTCTGATGACTCCGTCAACAAGTCTCTGTAAAGTTTGCGTACTCTAACCTTGAAGGTTGACGGGTTGATAGACTTTCTTATATCTAGGGGAAGGGCGTTCCAGAGATTTACAGCTTGGACAATGAAGTACGAATGCAGAATACGGGAATTATGTGATAGACAGAGAAAGAGGAGATTATCGGAGGAACGAAGATTTCTGTCATAGTTAGAGCAGAGGTATTGTATGTGAGGGATTGTTAGGAGAGTGGAGAAGGGAGTGTAACATAGTCAACGTCTGCAAGCTGCGGCGCTGTCTTGTACTACATGATCATACTTACGTACGTTGAACATGAACCGAATGCAATTGTTGCGAAGTCGATCTGATTTTTTGAGCAGATCTGCAGTTAGATCGAGGTAGCACACATCACCATAGTCGATGATGCGCAAAATTAAAGTATGTACTAGCATGGTTTTAGTTTTTACGGGAAGAAATTCTTTCAGTCTACAGACGCCACGTAAAATATGCGCGACTGACACTAGTTACCTGAACCTGTCAATTCTGACTTGTGTCTATGCGTAGGCCGAGGTCCTTAACCTATTGATTAATAGACAATACTGTACCGTCACAAATGATTTTGGTGATGCGTCAGGATCAGTTCTACCCGTCATTCTGGGACTCCCTAAGAAGATCGCTTGACATTTATCCGGATTCACGTTTAAGCCGAAGCTGCTGGACCAGCTTTTTTATAGTTTTTAGGTCGTGGTTAATTTTGATTATCACTTCGTCTAAGTTTTAAGCTCTCGTATGTGAGTAGATCTGCAGGTCGTCTGCATGCAGATGATACGAACACCGAAGTTCGTGAGTTATGAAGTCGAAAAGAGAAAATTCTTTTTCAGTAAGATGCTGATCACACTGACATTATTATTACAAAGGGAAAAGGTAAGATAGCCACTAGGATATAATACTGTATAATAAGAATAAAAGTGTAATTATATCCTGTATCTTGGGGTACTTCACAAACGTAGATTAAATGGAGACAGAGAATACCCAGTCTAAGAACAATAATTTATGGATCACACAAACTGTTCCATGTAAAGATCAGACACTCAGCGCAGTAGGAAGCGATGAGGTGTCTGCTTAAACTACTGCGACATCCATGCTCTCAATTCAAGATATTATTTAATAAACAACTGGATATAACAACTAACCGATCTCCAGCCTTCAAAGTTGTGTTGTCGCCTGGCCACTCGATGACCATGCCGTTACCGTGAGGCGCTGCGCCCCATGAACCCTCGCGGAGCTCCGCCGTGACTAGCGATGCAGACCCGCCGCTGTCTCGTACCGTACTGTGGACAAAAATGTAAAATTTTTTGGAGCTAAAAGACATTTCACTTTTGAAGCATCCTAGTACTGCCTACTGCAGAAGCTCTTCTTTTTGCAGTTAAGATTTGTCAAACTCATATATCTTACACATGGAAGTCTGATCAACAGAGAGTCAGTCAAACCAGAGAGAGCATTTACTCTGGTAATTAACTGCTGAACATACATTTATATTATTATTATTATTATTTGCTCTATTGACATTTTTCCATGGTGGCATTATAACTCACGACGTCTGACTTAACTAGCTGGCACTAGGACTACTGCTCCCCTAGCCAAGTTGACATTTTACAAACGAAACGTTATTAGAAAACTAAGAAATGTAGGCGAATGACGTATCTCAACGCACGTGGCCCAAAATATTCGTCAACATACGAAAGAATAGAGGCGTTAGCGATTGTAGAAAGAGAATCGACGCGAAACTTATACATCTTGACATCAACGGTCATCTTGTGACATTCTTAGCATGGGTTGTAAGTAACTAACAACTAATACTAGCAACTTTCATAGATAAGTTGTGTTTTTTTTAAATTTACTCGCGTTTTTTTTTTAATTTACCTAGTTTATCTTTTTATATAGCAATCTTATGATATCGGACTAGTAAAAAATATCTACACTTATAATTCTTTTTCTTTTCGTACCCTAGACATAAAATTCTCTATTTGCATCGCCATCTCATTTCAAAAGTGGTCGTAAAAAGGCAAGTTGCAAAACACTTACGCGCATAACACTTACAAGCCGTAGTAACTCACCAAGCAGTAAATTCCGATACAAAAATCGTTTTAAACTTGCAGTGTATTATATTATAAAGTAACGACCCGCCCCGACGTTGGCCGCTCTGCCCGTACATTTCAATTCTTTGATATCTTCTAAGATAGTCATTTTAAAGATATGGTATAGAAGGTAAATTTAGTGTAAATGATAATTTGGTCTACATTAACTGCACAACATTTTGATAGGTAGTAGAGCCACGCTGATTTCAGCACGAGTGGGCCGGCTCGACCGCGGCAGTACTACCCTCCCGCAGAAGACCAACCTAAAGCGCCAACATCCGTGTAATCGTGTTTCGTTGGTGAGTGTGAGACCGGAGGCCCATTGATGCAGGGGTGACAGTTATCGTGGTAACTGTGTAAGCCTTACACTGTCACGATGACTGTCATGCCTTTTACGTCCCTAAGTGGGGTGTGAAAACAATTTACAAGGCCGCCATAGTGTGGGTCACCATACTGCATTGTCTGCATTTGCAATGAATATGGTGACCACAACTCTTGGATTCTATTCATGCTTTCCATCAAGCAGAGTAGTCACTTTGGCAGGCTTTTAATATAGAAAGAAAAATATTTTAATATATTTAATTGGATAACAATTCACATCATATTGGTCAAAATTACTTTGAAAAAACTCACAAATTAAATTCTAAAACATAAAATGATTACTGTGGGTTAACCATAGGATAGACATATACCATCACGGACTTTTATAGACATTTTTATGATATACAATTCCGTAGTACTAAGAGATCTAAGCGCATAAGAAAAAGAGCAATTTCATTTTACTACATAAAGATATACCGTTCAGAACTTTTAATCGATTAATAGTATTTTCAACCGCCGTTAGACAATAGCACGTTTACTGATGTATCAGATCTCCCCTATTGCTGGCGAATCCTGTCTGTGTAAGTACTTTCATTGTACGCTAGAAGACTAGCGATGGCGCTAAAATAAATTTAGTTGAAATATCAAAAATAATAATAATGATATTTTTAATTGTCGTGTTTTCTTTTGCATAATTTGATTAAATCGCATCAAGCTCCACGTAACAGAAAAAATACGATTGCTTAAAGGTTTGAGTTAGTTTTTTTACTTTCAATTACTTATTTCCTGGTTCATGGCTGCCTGTAAGACATTGCCTTCGAGTGTTAAGTATTTTATCTGCTGTACAATAATGGTATAAAGCGATATATCCATCTATTATCAATATAAAAGTAGATTTAATAGATTGCTTGCAATGTAGCGTAAGATTGTTCGCCATATTTGGCACAGTCAAGTAAAATATACTACCGTTAAGCAGCACGCGAGTGGTTCTGTGGACGCTATCTGATGGATATATTACAGACTTTTTACGTTTTATTGGAAGCCTTTACGAGAAGACATGGCTCATAAAGAGTTTGCAAATTTTTTGTATAGATTGTAATAAAATAAGGGCGTGTTTGTTGATATTGTTAGCTTAAAGAAAATAAGGGCAAAAAAAGTCGCCAAAGACTAAAAATTTAAAATTAAACTAGAAATAGAGAATATTAGAATACTTTAACATTTTACATAAATAATAAATGATATTTATTTCTGCAGTTAAATCTTTTAAAGATAATTTTACATTTTCATAACAAAGTACATCTCTCGAAACCACTTAACCCTCGTTTGAAGAACCTCCCGTTCTTCAAAAGAAGGTTGAGTTGATCTGGATGTCGTAATAACAGCTGTTCCCGGATCCCTCCCATGTCAGGCGCAGAGTGGCATACCGTGTGGTTTTAGTCGGTCCGATTCCGACACACCACCCCGCCGTAAGCTCCGGTGGGGTGACGGCCCGTGGAGGTTTCCACACGTTAAAAAAAAAGAAAAAAAAGAGGACAGCTCTCAGTTACAAGAAAAACAGCACTTATCGAAGACTGCCTAATGTCTTCAGTTTTGCAACTAAATAACTTCTTATCTCTTCGATAAAATCGTTATTAATAAGGTACACTTTGACTATAATGTCCGTGGGTGGTTAATTCGATTCGACCTTAAAAATTCGATGCGAAAACTTCATTTGTATCTTTATGTCTCTGGTAGATGCTATGAAGAACATCGGTAGAAACAATAGAAAAAAAAACAATTGTAAACAAGAAATATATACTATTTCCTTTCTATTTTTCAAAAATTTGTTAGGTAACTATTATAAACACGTAAACTGCCGGCCCTAACCTGTCAGGGTACTTGCCCTAGAGTAAGTTAGCTACTACATATATTACTTTTTTCCTTAACTTCCTTAAGACTCATATAAAGAGCATGACGAAACTGTGATTGTTTATACAATACAGATATATAATATATTGCAGTTCATTGACCCTTTCACAGTACTTTTATTTCTACTCTTTAGAATATAGTAATTAAAATGACGTCACGCCTTCTGTCGTATTTCAATCCTAATATATTCTTAATGATTTCGTTTTGTATGTAAATATTCAGCAAAGCTAATGTTTGAGAGTCTTCCCACGATCAGTGAAAAAATACTAAGTTTACTAAGATAGCTTTTGATATGTGTGGCGAGTATATGAGTTTCAAATTACGCTCATATTTTTTTTGCAATACAAGTAAACTATTATAATCTGTCCGACGTCCTGACAGATGACGTTAAGTCAAATTAGTCTTTTTAGTAAACGTCAAAACGTTGGTTCAATTTCTAGCTTTAGTGTCGCGATGTCAATAGTTTTCATGTGAATTGAATCATTTAAAATATGTAAATAAAATTTTTAATACAAACACAGAAGATAATCGTAGTATATTAAGAAACTTACTTGGATAAAAATAAGTAGGTATTAAGCATAAGGAACAAACACATTGCTAACGTATTTTCGTATTTATCTTCTGTTCTAATAACGTTGTCAATGAATGAGGCGTCCAAATATTTTGACAGCAACAGTATAGATATAAGTAATAAGGTACGTAAAAATAAATTAAAAAATAGAAAACTAATTAATTACAGTGGACCCTCGGTAATCCGGCCCCTGTCTTATCCGAATGTAATCCGACATCAATCAAATAATTTTCGTTAATGTAGATCGTGCATGATTGAACAGGTTACAACTTATGCTCGACCCGTAGGTATTGTTTCAATTGCGATTGCTTAGTTTGAATTTGACTACTTGTGATAGCGGTGCAGCTTAGCGTTTATTACGCTTATACGTAACATACCTAGTAATGTCGTCACAAGCCCAGAAGACGACATATAGAATCTTATCATTTGTCTGTAATTTGTCGGATAACAAGGTACAAGGTACTCTTTTGTAAAAAAATCCGGGCTATAGGGGGTCTTAGGCAGTACTCTATAATCCGACAAATTCGATGGTCCGACACTGCTCTGCAAAACGTTTGTCGAATTACCGAGGGTCCACTGTAATCATTTGAAAATTGTAAATTTTATTTTATAGAACATGTCTATTGTTATAATAATAATGAAAAAACTAATGTAAAATGAATAGAAATAAACATGTTACAGATGATTTAAAAAACTGATTACATAATATGCAAACCAAACAACGTAAGAAAGCTCTTCTGAAGAACACATACTTCTTTTATCTTTGCTTACACTACTGTGTATTTGTTAAATATTTTTCGCTTTCTAATTTATTGTCTGGGAACCGTTGAGGAAATAACTGCATGCTACAGAAGCGTATTCGTAGGAAACTATTTGTGTTATTGGTTAGCGTGACCGTCCGGCAATCATTACCGCATTAGTGCGGAGAAGGAGAACGTTGCATGTGAATAACTACCGAGGCAATGACAGTAGGCTCTCTTTAACTACTTATCGAATTAGATTACGAATGATACTGATCTAAAACTATGCTTTTTGACACAATATTTTATAACCTTTGAACTAACGTCGTTAGCATGTCAACCATAGAAGATTCAATTAGTTGATGTAAAAACTTCTACATGCAGGTTTAGATTGGGAGTAAATTCAGGTAAGTCGTCACCGAAATGATCACGTGAGGTGTTAGGCTTGAGTCAGCTGTGAATGTTTAGATACACATATTCACTGGTGCGCGCGTGCATCGACACAGATAACACAGGTCGACACATTTTAATTTAGGATCAAACAATTAATTTGAATATCCAAAAATAACAACTGTTTGTTTACAGTTTTAAGTTTTCGTTTCTGAATGACTTCTCTAAAGGTATGTAGCTACTGTCGCGCAAGGGCATCTACACCAGTGTTACAAATGTGTTGCCGCTCTTGAAATTCTCCCACAGACTCGGGAAGAAAAGTAATTAGGGCCACGGTAACCTCACTTATTCGTTGCAAAGCAACGAAAGACTTGCTTAAACATTAGTTCTCTGTGGGGTTGTGATATGACTCCGGTCGAGTTTGCCTGGCTCACTCATCCATGATAGATCATGTTTTCTTTCTTTTACTAGCCCTTAGAAGGGCTAGTAAAAGAAAGAAAACTTTTGGTA
Source organism: Hypercompe scribonia (assembly GCA_949316085.1). Lineage (NCBI taxonomy): Eukaryota > Metazoa > Arthropoda > Insecta > Lepidoptera > Erebidae > Hypercompe > Hypercompe scribonia. The sequence continues at coordinate 1,390,373 of OX438972.1, read as the reverse complement.
ACCGATAAAAGTATAATAATATAATAAAATTTGACATGAAACATGTATCAATGCGTTGAAATGTAAAGAGGACGTTATTTTTAAGTAAAATTCGCAGTTAGAGGAATATAAAGTTAGGAATGCTTAAAGTTTACATCTATTAAACGCTACATAACTGCATAACTAGCGTTATTTTAAAAATAAGTAATAAATTATGCAAATAAGACTACACTTCTCTAATATACATATACATTAGATCGCCTGGCACGAAAGGTCCATAACATGATCAAGAATGAAGCAAAATTGTAACCACAACCTCACCATCATCACAGCAAAATAATGTATTCGGAGGGCAAGCTATGCAAGTTTCAAAATAATAGAAACTTAATTTGTTATATTTAAAAATAAATCATGTTAGTACTTGTGGTATATCTATACTTTGATTGTACACAGAAATCCAGAGAACAGGCTATCATAGTTTGATAATCTCACTCTAAAACATCAACCATATAAATACTTAAGACAACTTTTGCATATATTTGTAGGAACACATACAGCTATGTCTATATATCCAAAGGGCAATATAATAGGCATATTATACGCCCACAGTTTTGCCAAATACGATTTTAATATCGTTTACGAAATAGAGGCCGTATTGCCGTCAACCGTTTTGTGATGGGAAACATCGATCAGAGGAGATGATGGCAGGAAAGAGAACTTGCTTAAGCGGTTTTGTGGAGGATGATGGGGGAGTGTAAGCCTTTGCTTACACCGTACCCCATAGCGTGTCTGCAATTCAAATATATGAACAAATACGAACACTCTGACCATAGGAAGACATTAAAACGTATAGCATTACTTATATTATGTTAATTCAATGCAAAACACGGCCCTATTAACAGCTGCCTACATGCGACTAATTTCCTGGCGTTATTGCCAAATTATTCACGGGCACTTTCACTCAACTTGTCTGTGACCAGAAAAGACCAGCGGGTGTATTGTGCGAGTTCTCACGAGTGAAATCATAAGTAAATTTGAATTAAATATAACACAACAGATTACCTTGTTACCGCATTGATATATGACAGTACTCGTTGTACAACATTAAGCTATTGTTAAAGTTTTGCACCTTTCATTGAGTCATTCATATTCATTCGTTTCATCAAGATAAGAGTATATAAGAGGAATCTAGCGAGATAATCTCTTTATTAGTTATTGTACATATTTACTTTCGTTTAAAACCAGTGGGAAATTTAATTTCGAGGCGTCGTAATAAGTGTGGAGAATGAGATATATGGGGATTTTATTGCATTATTTTTGTTGAGTTTTAATGAAATGTTACGTAAAATTACATCTCACGCTCTAGGAAATAATATGTTACAAAATGTGTGACTTTATTGTGTAATAATATTTTTCATTTAACATTAAAATGCAGTAGATAAGTGAACCTATTAATCATTTCGAAACTAAAATTTTAGAACGTCTTGAAACATTTAATTTGTGAATCATAAGTTATAGTATCATTGTTCTAGGTTGCAAAAAAACTCAATTTTGAACAAGAGTCAAAGTTTTTCGTTTTTAAACGAAAGCGAAGCAGATTGGTTCAAGGGTTATTGGAACGAAGTTCCTTACGGCAGGCTTGGAGGGGATAGGGATTTCGCTGCGGGACCGAAATGAAAAAAATGTGATAGTAAAACCGTAAGTGGAAAAAGTGCGTGGAATAAATCTGTGGAATAAATCTGTGGAAAAAAGTGCGTGGAATAAAACCGTTAAATGAGACGTGCGCAGGCGCGAAAGCGCGTCATGTGTGCTATTTTATTATTTTAAGGAATTTATTATTTTATTTCCTAAAATACTGAATTTCCTAAATACTTTCTTGTACTTAAATAAAAACTAATCAGCAAAATTTAAGAGAAAAATCAAGAAAACCTACATAAAATTGAGCACGATTTTTTTTGCAAATTGTGTCGATTCCACATTATCCGAAGGAACTTCGTTCCTACCTGGTGTCCCACGACACCATTCATTTTATTTTTTTTTAACATGTGGAAATCCTCTCGGGCCGTCACCCCACCGGAATTTACGGCGGGGTGGTATGTCGGAATCGGACCGACTAAAACCACACGGTGTGCCACTCTGCGCCTGACATAGGAGGGATCCATGAACAGCTGTTATTACGACATCCAGATCCCTCCTAGCATCTGCCCGCTACCGCGGACACCATCTGCGGGTAAACTCTCCATTTAGGCGACGTACGGCACACGCGGACGTCGCCTCCTCTTCTGCGGATAAACTCTCTATTTAGGCGACATCGATTAAGGTGAGAGACTCTGTAGGCTATGGCAAACGTGAACTCTTGAATGTTTCCTCTAAAAGAACCCTTTAATTTTGATGTGAATCCTATATTATCAGGTAGATTAAAGAGACAAACGAAACAAATCTTTCTCTAGTAAGGGTAAGAGATGATTCAAGTAATGATACACATCTAAGTCTTGAAAGAAAAGACTTAATTCTACGAGTAAATTAAAAGTAAAACTTTATATGGATGTTTGTAACTTTTTCACTCTAAAACGGTTGAACAAATTTGAATGAAATTTGACACAAAGTTTTATCTCGAAAACGTGAAGTGTTCCCTAGACGAGAGCAAGATATAACAACCGTGGGGCGAAGCTAACTATCGCTTGGAATTCTAAAACTGAACAAGATATACGAGAAAATTATAATTTCTAGGCCTTATCGAGATTTCTTTGGTTCATATTTTTTAAAATTGATAATAATTAATTACAAATATAAATCCATAGCGGATTATGTAATTAAAATTTCAAAATATGTTTTTCTTTGTCTATGGTGGACAGAATTCTGCTGACAGAAGTATGTTCAGTTAAACAAGTAATTTATTTTTATAAAAACAAATATATGGAGGGAACCAAGACTCCTTTTAATTTCTTTCTACTTCTAATAAAAACTAATAACATTTACATACATATATGAAATTAAGAAACTGATATTCTCACTGATTTCCTTACAAACCCGAATCGATGTCCTAGGAAAGAAGTCCCAGAGGACACAACTGCTAGCTTAGACTACCTGCTTTAGTAAATCAGAACAATAGCTGAGTATTAAGGAGAATATGATCTTGAAACAAACAGCTATATTCAAATTAGCGAAAGTCAGCACTGCTATGAACGTTCAGTAAGTAATATTACTATATTATCAGTCGGAAAATTGCTTATTTCTCCTAATAACTTCATTGTAAACTTTAAAGAAAAAAGATGGTGGCTCCCACGCGTTGAGTACTACAATCATCGCGGTATACAATCATACGTGAAATATTGATATTGGTTTCTCACGGCTCTGCGGCTGTTGTGGTCGGGCGGTGTTGCGGCGGCGCGGCGATTTTGTCCTGGTGTGAGACACTGACCTAAATAGGGCTCTCGTATCGGGTTCTGCCTGGTTTTATATTATAATCTCGTAAAATTTCTTTTATTCACTGGATCTGTTGATATGTTTTATTAAGATAGGAAGGGTTATAAAAATAGGAAGGAATACAGCAGTTTGGCAGTTTGAACTATAGTTGCTTGTTGGTATAGAAGTAACTTCAGACAGTGGCAAAAACTGTGGCAGTGTGGAATGAAAGCCCGATTCATGCAGCTATCGTTTAGTGAATATAGATCAGAAAGTAAATAGAGCTTATAAAAGTATAGGTAGCACCTCTGATGTTGTTATTTATTATATATTTATATATTAGTTAGATGTTTAAAAGTGATCATAATAAAGACCTCGCATATCTCACACACGGCTGTCTGAGTCCATTATGCAGAGTCTCTTCTATGGTAACCAGACTATTGATAAACATGCTTAAATACTTCTAAATACACACATATTTAAATAAAATGAATATTTAGGACATTTGACACAAAACGCCATCTAGTTTCAAACTAAGCAGAGCTTGTACTATGATAACTAGACTGAGTGACAGAATACTTATATTTTTTTTCTGTAAATATATACATATTATACACAGAAAACACCCAAACTTTGGCACAAATAATTACAGATCATACAAACATTTGATCCGACCTGAGAATCGAACCCGAGACCTCAAGCATAGCAGTCGCATTCGCTACTGCTTCACCACCGACGAACGATGAACAAAAAATCATGCTCATTACACAAATGTTTGTTCTGGTTGAGAATCGATCCTGCGCACTCCAACTTAACAGTCAAGCCACTAACCATTAGCTAGACCAACAGGCATCTCAAATTACTGTTCAGGCGTACAATTTAATTGACTATAACAGTACTTATTATTTCGATTTAAAATAATTTAGTTTCTATTATGCGATTTCAATCGATATGTCTAATTATAACTATTAAGTTTGTGGTGAAAGCAGAACGGTTAAAATCGGCAGTGACCATGATATAATCTGTGGTAAGTTCGCATGGACTATGTTAATTGTAACATGCAAATAAGGTCTAGAACTTCTCTATTGATGCCTTTCATCATTTTGGCTTTTTTCCCACGGATTTGGAACATCATCATGGGTCACGGGGCAGTGGTCATAGAAAGTGTGGTTGCTGCCACGCCTCACGAACAATGGGATGGTGTAATGAATGTAACAATTGCCGAGGATCCGTAGATAGGTACTTGGATATCTGTCAATAGATCAGAAAGGATAAAGTTAAGCGCACAGTGCAAGTTTTTTTGCATGATGCCCGGATATAATTTAATTGAATTTTTACTTGTTAAGATACGCTTTTCACGATATATTACGATACTATTACTTGCGGAGTTAATGTGAGCGATCTTACGAACTCGTTATTACAAATCTTTGAATGTATCAGACGCTTCAACTAGCTTGTAGGTGCTAGCCATGGTCATTAGTGAGTCAATTTCTAGTGATTTGCAATTATATGTAGGCATTACCGCAGTGCCTTACTTAAAAAACATTCCGTTCGGTTCTTTTAACGTGCTTATGCAAATTATATTGTTATTATTTTATTGAAGAATTTCGGTATTAAGTATTTCATAGGAAGTATCCTATGAAATACTTAGTTTTATAGTAAATAAATATATTTTATCTTAATAAAAATATATGAAAAGCTTTATTTAAAAGTATATTTTGGCTGCAACTGACTCTAAGTGTGTACGTAACCTAAGTGTTAAAGAAATCCAGGATGCGGTGAAACGTTGAAACTAATTTGAATAGATATTGTCTGTTTATGTTGTAATTACTTCACGCTTGTTACCAACTATTGTTTACTACGATTTCGGAGCTGTTTAATGTAAAGTTGAAAATTATATGGCAATTATCTTGGTCTACTTTATAAAGATAATTGAAAATTTATAAACAAACATAATGAAAATATTACCAATGATAATATCATTAATTTACTTTTGCTTAATGTAGGAAGAGTGGTATCAAGGCTTCACAGAAAACCGACGTTCAACAATTTTTAGGGTACCAGAGGCACACTTCTTTAATTATGGTTGAACGGCACTCAAAGGGCGGCAAGACTTTACCTTTATCAGGTGAGGTTTTTCCCAGTTTGCCCCCTATACCAAACAAATATAGGATCACATTTACAGGTAGGTAAAAATAAACTTTAATTTAGTATCCAAGGGTTTTAAATCCGTAAAAATTAGTACAAATAGCATGTTATGTATAGCTTGAGTTGCGCGACACAATTTACACGTCCCTGATCAATAGTGCGCAATCGCCTCGACAAATCTGATAGCTTGTTGGACGGGAAAAGTTGATGATCTTATTAATTTCTTACATTACCATCGTGCGAGACTTAATTGAACGATGTGTTACTTAATTTTGCTAATTATTATAAATGTTCAGTTATATCAATTTTTGCTAAGTTTATGTCACAGTTTTGGAAGATATAGGATTAAGACTGATTTTTTTTCTTAAAGAGACAACAACACTAAGAAGTAAAGTAAGAAGTACTTATGGTTTTAAAAGATAAACTTCAAGTGGAGGAACGAGTGGCATGTCCTTCTAATATAAAGAGCGGATCCTCCGACCAGGCAATGTGAACAGGCCCCCGCGGGCCGCATTTATAGAAATTTGCCCGCGCAAATTTCTATAAATGCTAATCAGCGCGAGAATTTCTACATCACGATACAGGATTCGTAGTTACTCCGTAGTTCGACATGTCTTCGGTAGATGGCGCTGTAGTATGTCTTTGTTTACGCTGTATATTGAAGATACAGCGCTTACGGTACTTTATAACGTACAACTAAGTAGTTTAAGTGGTAAATACCTGTATATAGTGGTACGCTGGTTCCTACTGGCGGCTGCATCGGCTTGTTCAATTAGCTGCGCAAGCGCACGTGCTTGCTCACTTAATGTCAGCAGCTCCAGCTCCTCGCGACCCAACTTGTACTGAAGTTCTGCCTGCTGGATGCGTGTGTCAATATTTCTGGGAGAAAGTATAGCGTTTAGAAGATGTTCGAGCTAGGCGAAAATACGCTAGGTTCCTATAGACAGATTATTTCACTCAAATACATAAGTGACCAATAGCCAAGAAAGCTTTTTTTTAACACTTATTAGTATTGTTGATTTGTTGTCTGAATATCTTTTGAAAATACCGTGAGGTTAAACTTATTAGGTTTAATTAATAAATTTTGTGGAACGGTACAAGTGATTTAATTTAGTATTTATTCAGACCACACACATCCAAGAAACCTGTCCTGTACTCTTTTAACTATTAAACGACACTTCTTCACATTTTATCCCACAGTCCGTTACTTACTCCGTAACATGTGTTTTTTCCAGTCGTCTTCTTAGTTCCTGTATGTTGGCCTTTCTAGCATCCAAATCGGTCTTGACAGCATTAGCGCGCTCTTCTAGGGCTTTTCGCTCGTCCACGGATAAAGCTGGACTGGATTCCTCATGTGAACTGGCTCTTGAGGCTGTGGGCGAGGCCGCTTGGGCTGCGAGTCTAGCTGCACTCAGAGATGCCGACAATTGTTTCTTGAGACTGTGGAGTTTATGAAGATTAGTTATGAAATCTGAGATCTGAAAAGCTTTTTACAGTTTGCTTCTTTTGATTACCGACACGAAATAGTAAAAGGAAATAATTGACCTTTGTATAAGAGAGTCCTTATCGGTGAGCGCGGTTCGCAAAGCATCAAGCTCCCGAGTGACGTCACGAGCGCCTGCGCTGCGTCGTCGTGATCCCGCCAAGGAAACTTCTATGCTCGCCATCTATGAACAAATTATTGAGAATATTGAGATTGTTGAGAATATCCCTTTTAAACATAAAGAGACCATATGAAATAATTTCTATTACTTTACTAACGAAGCCTTAAATGTATCGCCCCAATAGTAGACATGCCTAATCTCCTTATCGACGTTGCGTCTAACATAAGAATCTAGATATTAGCCACTCGTAAGACAGAGACAGCAGACATTTGCTTATGGAGAAGTCCCAGCCCTTGAGCTATGGTTATTGAATAAATTCTTCGAGTTTAGACTCATGCCAATGGTTATCACTTGAACAAGTAATTCAGTAAGGATCACCTCATGATGGAGATAGGATTACCATCCTAGTTCCATCGTCAGATCAGATAAGTCATAAAATATACTCGACCCTTTCTACGTTATGCGTTAAGTGTCTATGTTAGTTTTTCTTGAGTCTATTGTGGTCCGAAAAAGTTTGTCATGGTCTCTATTACCGTACTTGGTCAGAACAGATTGAAGGACCAGTGGGAGTAAACTATTTTGCCGTACTTTTTACGTAAGTTTTTAAGATAAATTATTCGCTATTAATTTGTTGTTTTCTTTTTTGTTAATCGTATTTAAAGCTCGCTAAGATACCAGACCAAAAACATATTTCAGTTTTCTCGAGATTTCTTGAAAGCCAATTTTTCCCAAATTAGATTGCGTTTGCCTTTATATCTACTATGATAGTAGCGTCGGGTTTCGCACTATATGTTGTTTAGATACTTTTTAAAAATATTGTTATCCAATAAATTAACGCAAGTAACATTATATTTTCTATTTATTATTGTATGTTAGCAATAAAATAAGGAGTATCACACATAGGAGGATAAAGCTACATGTAGATTAAACCATATTTTAAATATTATACGATGATACGACGGAAGACTATTAACTATAAAATGTAGTGTAAGTTGATATTTTCCAGTATCCTTTAGCAAAAGTATCATTTTATCGCACACTAGCTATAGAGTATAAAAAGTTATTGCTTATTAAATTGATAGTTTAAGTACACTAGTAAAAACTGCACGGATGGCGTATGACGATGGTTCAAACAGTCACCTCACCGCTTTTAACGGCGTTGAGTCTTGAGGGTTTATTTATACGATTTCGATTCTGATCCACAAATTAGTGTTCCACCTGGGTGTTATTTGGGTTCATTTTTTACATGAAATGGATTTAAAGAACACCCAGGTTGTTGACAAACAAAGTAACAAAACAAAGTACTTGAAAGTTCTCACGTGTATGCAAATAAAGTTGAAGTTTCCAGTGAATATCAGATTGTTTGGTTACTTAATATCTTAACTACACTTGTTATCACAAAATTGTATAATCAGATCGAAAATCTCATCTCATTAGAATTATCTCATAAAACAGATTTAGAGAACGGCCACCCTTATCACCATCTTCGTGATTGGTGAAACATTCTCAACTACAACACTTCGGTATCTCTGACAAGTGGTTTGTCCACGGAAATGTATATTTCCGATGCTGTCGAAACGTTACACGGCAACTACTGCCAAACTATTGGACCATTTTACCATGTATGGCAGTATAAGGTTTTATGTTCTAGATACTTCACATTAGTAGAACACGTGCAAGCGACGCTTATTTTGAATTTAGATACAATTACGTAACCTATAAATATTAAAAAGGTTGTTTACGTTTGAAACACTAATAATTTATTTTAAAAAATAAATTAATATATTTCAAACATTACATTTAACAAAGAGCACTAAAGATAATTACAAATCTAATTAAAAATACAACCCACCGAGCATTTATTTATTTATTTCCCCAAACTGAGCCAGCATCGGTTTGAAGTCTACTACCATAAATCTGAGTTTCAACTTTTTAAACCATCATAATCAAAGTTCTATACGACATCCAAGTTCCGTAAAAATACTTTTTAGAGTTTTCATCACCCGTAACGGTGGCCATAGATATTCGTATAACAACGGGGATCGACAGCTTAACATGCTCCCCGAGGCACATAGGGATCTCAATTTATTAAGAATGGTCACTCATCCATAGACTGATCTGGTTACATTATCTCAATGTGTTAAAATACTCGGTTATCACTTGGATCCAACTCAATTGGGAAATATACTCTTCCAAATAAAACAACAATTTTCCAAATCGGTTTAGAAATGAAAAAAATATGCATAACAAATATTTTTTTCTCAAAATATCTTCGCATCTCAGTAACCCGACACAAACAGCTGATAAATATTTGAAAGATAAGGTACTGTGATTATGAGACATATATATTTCTAAGAAAGGTGTTCTTGAGTTCACCTGATTATAGAAGTGTTTAACAACAGCCCGGAGTTTGAAACTTAGGTTTTTAACACCGTGCCTCGGAGAACACGTGAATCCGTCGGTCCAGAGCCGGATATCTCCCTGGTTCGATAACTCTATCATTGGAGAGAACAGAGAGTGTACCTGTATTTACACACACACTTGTGTACTGTAATATCTACTGTGTAGTGGCTAGTCTGCGTTGAGAATGGCCGCCGGCGCCAGAAGGGATCTCAATGTCGTAATAGCAGCCGTTCCTGGATCCCTCTTATCTCAGGCACAGAGTGGCACATCGTGTGGTTTTAGTCGGTCCGACTCCGACACACCACCCCTCCGGTGGGTGACGGCCCAAGGGGGTTTCCACACGTAAAAAAAAAGGTGGAATTCCAGGTACCTCGTGTAGATTGAGGCAATGGATTCAAGTCTAGGTTGACCGTAGGGCACCGTTTTTGCCTTAAAGTAAAAGTTATATGATGTGGAAATTTGTTTTACCAGACAAAGATTAAGCCGTGGCCGAAAACGGCTAGGAGTACATTATTGTGATATTTCTAATTTATGCAAGAGACAATTTCATTTCCTTAGTGGCTTTCTCAATGTTTATTGAAAATTAATGTAAATCTTATGTAACGGAGGTCATAAATATCATTTATTTCTTAATTTAATAGTCTCATTTTAGGTTTAAAGTAAGGTGGCGTGCGATGGAGTGTTGTTCCTACAACTTCCAGAGCTTGTGCACGCTTCGTTCCACACGGCGGATTCGTTCTACAAGGAGCCGCGACATCTACTTACCATGTTGTATATTAAAACATACTGTTTCTGAGGTATCTACAACAATTGTTCAACTGTTTTGTTTATAAAAAGGTTTTGATCTATAAATATATGTTTACTTACAAATAACGGAAGGTTGAGTTATTATTGGTAAGGCCCAGGTGGTTCAGCACTTAAAGAAAAATGTTGTTTAATATAAAAGTTAAAGTTTTTGTTTGTTTGTTTGTTAAACTTACCGTGTAAAACAAAAACTAGGTTACAGAAGTACAATCCTCCTTCCCACTAATCCCATGGACACTCAAACTATGACAAAACACTTTTGTTTCTTAAGCGGCACGTGACTATGGGCGGTAGTGTTTATACAAAAAAAAACTTGATAATTGAAGATATAGACAACATATAACACTTAAAACTAGAATCACGCAGATAATGTACTTAATTATTTACAAAATTGGTAGAAGCCACAGCAAAAAAAGGTTTGTAAGTTACTTAAGAGATTTTTTTCCCAGTGCTTTTAAGGTAATTGCGCATACGCATACGCGCGCAGGAAAGGTTAAAGTCAAAACGGAAATGGTGTTTTAATGAGTTTATAAAATTTATGTATTATATGTAAATTACTATACCGATCTATGTACATGTGTAGAACATTCTCTCATCTTAAAAACGCTTAACAGATTTTTTTTCTACTGTAGTTCAGATTATTCTCGATTTACTATCCTTACGATAAAAAACTAAATCAAATTGGTCCATCCATTTGGGAGCAACCAACAAGAAACACACAAAGCTTCATCTCATCTTCCTTCCTAGCCTTTATCATTCCCAAGATTATTTGGGGTCGGCAACTAGTTCAACCGGTTTTATCTGAATATCAGTTTCTCCACGGAGCGACTGGCATCGAACCTCCATAGTCCTGTGGGCGAACTTAATTCGAAGGTTGAACTAGCTCTCAACAAATTTGAGGGTACTGAATTTTCATAAAGATTGCCATAGACATTCATGGCAATAGGTGGCAGAAGTCTTAACGTGTGAACACGTCATACTCCGGGTTGTTACTAAGAATTTCTTGAAAAAAAAACCAACAACGCTATTGACCAACCCGGGAATCGAAACCGAGATCGCTTGATCGGCAGTCGCATACGATAAACGCTAAACCAACGAGGTAAAGACACTAAACTTATAACACTGATTTTGTGTTGGTTGTTTAAAAAAGATGATAATAATTCACTTAACTGTTCATCACTTCTAAGATGTTATCACCAAACACAATTACACAATATCACGAGAGCTATAAACGCGGCACACGCTGTTGTGATGAGATGTGAACTTCGACACAGGAACAGTCGCGTGTAATTATATGTTAAGTTTATCTTGATCTTCTGCTAGATCACCCATGAGATTGTTTGCTTGGGAACTAAGGTACGAGTGTGTGGGTAGCGGATATGAGAAAAGGGAAGTTAAGTGAACATAAATAACGAACGAACAAAAAACACTTTTACTTTGAATTTTAATGTTTCTTTTTATTGAAGATCATTGAACTTTTTGAATGCGAATTGCCCAAGACCGGGATAGTTGCCGTTCCTTGGGGGAGACCTTCGTTCAGTAGAGGACGGTGATAGGTTGATTAATTGATTGATTGAACTTTTTAATTATAGAATAGTTTTTAGCTACGTTCACCCTTACATAAATATAATCGTGAAAGAACCATTCTATGGCAAAAATGGATTAGCATACCCGGAGTGGGTACAATGGTTACAGAAAACACTTGTTTTACGCGGTAAGTGAGGTTAGAAGTACAACCCTCCTTCCCTATTATGTGTAAGTAGTAAAGTAAGTGGCGCGTGTCTATGGACGGTAGTGTCTATATATGTAAAAGAAATCTTTTTTTTTAATTATCAGTTACAATGCAAAATTGAATCGAACTAGACATTTTTAACGTCTAGTATTGTCTGAATGAACTCCAGATTTTGTTTTAAATAAAACTTCAATAAGTGATATTTAAGGGTAAGTAGTTTTACTCACGTGTGTGATCGTCACGGGGGACCTACTTTAGGTGGTAAAGCGACCTTCCGCGTCGGAGTCCCTCGCTGCACTGTAACGTGCTATTTAAGGGTTCTACGTCGGACTCCCCGTAACCCGGAAATGAGAATTAAATTATTTACACTTCAAAAGTTTTTTTTATTTCTTGAAAATGTGCATTTAAGTTTAAACAATGAGGGTATTTAAAATATCGTTCACAATTTAAATATGGCTTACATTATAAACATCTTTGGCCTTGGCAGTCACCATTTCAGAATTGTAGACATACGCTCCCGAACTAAACGGTTTGGCTCTTCCTTCCTGTGCAAATCAGTTAAAGCCTGGAACTCATTACCATCGCACATGTTTCAGGTCAAAATCCTGGAAAAAGCATCTCACTAGGCCGCCATAGCGTGGTTCGCCATACTGCACTGTTATCATTCGCAGTCAGTACAGCAACCACCGCTCTTGGATTCTATCCATGCTTTCCATCAGGCAGAATAGAGTTATTTTGATAGGTTTGTAAAAAAAAAATTGTCATATGTGGATTAATCTTGTTTATCTATGTGTGACGAAGAAATATGTATATAGAAAGTCACCACCTTGCACTTTCCATGGGTGTTGTAAGAGGTGACTAGGAAACACAATATGTAAGACAGTATCATTTCAAAAAGAAGGAAAACTTGGAGCAAACCCTATACTATACCGTCTGACCAGCGTGGTATAGTACGACAAAACTACCTCGCTAAGGTGAGGTTTATGCCCACCAGTGGACTGTTAAAGGCTGTTGATGATGATGATGTATTAATATAGAAGAGTCTTGCTTCAACACATACGGGTCAGTTCGACTGGGATGATGCCATGGTCTTACAGAAAACCACTATTTTTTTTTTCTATATGACGAACCTGCCAAAGTGACTCTACTCTGCCTGATGGAAAGCATGAATAGAATCCAAAGAGTTGTGATCACCATACTCATTGCAAATGCAGACAATGTAGTATGGTGATCCACACTATGGTGGCCTAATGAGATGCTTTTTCACGCCACGCTTTGGGACTTAAAAGGCATGACAGTCATCGTGGCAGTGTAAGGCTCACACAGTTATCACGATAGCTATCACCCCTGCATCAATGGACCTCCGGTCTCACACTCACCAACGAAACACGACAGCAAGAATACTGGTGCTTTAGGTTGGTCTTCTGTGGGAGGGTAGTACTGTCCCGGTCGAACTGGCCCGTTCGTGCTGAAATTAGCGTAGCTCTACTATTCATTATTATTCATATTTCTTCTCTGTCTTTTCCAGGGTCCTCCGATCAGGCGAGGCAATGACGCCTGGCGGGTCGCGGCCAAACGGTTGATGTTAAGAAGTTGTTTATTTATGTGCAAATTTTTATATTACTATATAGGAATACAGCGTGGTATACTAGGCTAAAACCTCTTTTGTCCATGGAAGATAAGGGGATGTCTATGTCCAGTATCTATTAAAAGCTATTGATGATGATAATGATACAGGATTAACATTCCATAGTTCAATGTGTCTACGGTATATGACACTGAAGTATGATTTTGTAACAATGCCAGTCAGTTGTGTCTTTTACATTTTGGTTGAATAAAAAAGTGTATGCAGTACATATGAACCAGATTATACATGTACACATATTTATAGCCAAGTCATGATGTAGTTATAGTCCACACTGTCTGGAAGTTCCCACTCATTGTGTAGAATACCGCTACGATGCCCTTTTTCTCACAAATTAGCCGCTGTTTACGTTGTCATGCTGTTCGATAAAAAAAATGATTAAGACACTTATTGAATGTAACCTTTGCCCTTGGTTATCAAGTTAGTAATTTTTTTTCCAGACAAACATAGCCTATCCGATATTCAAGATTATAATCTATCTCAATAGCAACTTTTATCCCTATTCCTTTAGCAATTTTATCGCTTTTGACAAACATTCATTTAAATTTTCTTCAAAACTTTTATTTCAGAATGCACAGAAAATAAAAATATTTAATAAATACCAAGTAAAAACAAAGAAATACAGATAATTCATCATTCTTCAGTGAGTAGGAAATTTAAGACCACGAATATTTTTTTTGACTTAATAAGCCTGAATTGACTAATGAAATCCCATTAGTCAATTAATATATATTTGTAAACCAATCTCATAAAAATCAATTTAATCTTTACAAAACAAATTTGAACAAATACTACTGACTAAATAGCATTTTAAAGTTTAACGAACTTTTTAAACATGAAAGACGGTTTTGTTTAATTTGAAATGAATTATATTGGTTGTTAAGACCTTTCAGAATGATATATTTGATGGTAGAATTTATTTCCAATTTTCTTTCCGAGCCCAAAGGTATAAATGATGGTTCAGAACCCGTTGATTACGCAATCGCCGCGGCTCCAAGCGAGACGAAACAGGTTCGAACCGATAGCGCCTCAGGGATCGCACGCCATGCATGTATTAATATCATACCTACGAGTACATTCTACGGTGAGTTCGAGACACTCTAAAAGATTGAGTCTGGTATCAAAGTACAAAATAATCGTTTCAAAAAAAGATCGAGCTTTTAGCAAACAGATAAATTATTGTGAAATGATTGATTTTGAAAATAGAATAAAACATTTTTGCACAAAAACCTTAACGATTTTTTTTGTTGCGTGACTTTTACTTGAAGAGCAGGGAAACATTTTTTGAATTTTTTGAATTAGATGTTTATAAATTGTTTTTTATTGGCCTTGTATTAGGTTTGTGTAATCGTTATCTTAAAAAGATGAAAAATATTTTATTTAAAGTAGCAAAAATGTCAAAAAATCTAAAATGACAATTAAACAAACAAAAACATAAACTATTAAAGAGTAAAATATTGGCAATCCTTCCCCATCACTTTATAGAAAGTGTTGCCAGTACAATATTGTAATATATTGTTGTAGTGTAAATTGTTTAGTTTTTTTTTATAGAAACCCACCAAAGCGACTCTACTCTGCCTGTTGGAAAACATGAATAGAATCTAAGAGTGGTGGTAGCCATATGCATTGCGAATGCAGACAATGTAGTACGGCAACCCATGCTATGGCGGCTTAGGGAGATGCTTCTTCACGCCCCACTTAAAGGAACAGAATTAAAGAAGGTAAACACGTTTAACTGATGTACACAGGAAAGAAGAGCCGAACCATTAAGTTTTTCACTTTTTTTACTTTCTTATCTGTATGCATAACAGTCAAGAAAGGTTAACAGCACATACGTTGATGAAAAGTGACCACCACTGATCGTGGTCTTTATAACTCAAGACTAGTATTGGTGTACTTTGAGGTGGGAACCCGTACGTTTCTTGACAGTTTAGGAGGTCGTATCGTCGCCGAAAACTTACTAACGTTTAGACTATAAGCTCCTTCGAAGATCAAGTGCTTTTGAATACTAATGAATTGGCAATTTTATTTAATAACCATAAAACGTGTTAAACAGAATATAAGGTTTAATAATTTTTATTCTTAACTGTTTTAACTCGAGAACAGGTTGCCGTTAAGCATAAGTAAATCATTTCTCACATGTCTTACGTGGCGTTTGTGTAGCTTTGAGCTAAGCGCAGCACGGTAGTTTTATGGCTTCTCAGCATTTACATATGTATGTGTACAACTTTTCTTAATATACATATGTTAGTCGGAGCCTTCTATGCTCTATTTATGTCTTTGACTACGACAGTTTATATAATAATATATGATATAATATAAGTAGAAAATATATAAAGAGCAAATTTTGAATTAACTTCGCCCTTAGGCTTGCGGAGATCCGATGCCAACTGCTGGAAAAACTAATATTCAGACAAAACCGGTTGAGCTAGTAGCTGTCTTCACGTAATATTGTGCTTTTTAAGGCTAGGAAGATGAAGATCAGACAGGTCTCCCGATGGTAAATGATTCCTGGTAAACTTCTAAAGGCACAAATGCGTTTGTGTGCCCCATACCCCAGAGTGTAGTTAAGGCGGTGCTACAATATTTTCAAGGAGTAAAATAGTAGTTTGTGTTTTGGTCGAATTATCAGAGACTCTAATCTATCATCATCAGAGACTATCATCACCATTATATCACAGGTTCAATTCCTGTTTTGAGAGTTTCTTGTTTTTTTAAAAGATCTCAGTTTCTTTAGAATAGAAAAATCAATTAACGTCGGGCATAGCTTCAATATCGATTGATTAATCGATTAAGTTCAATTGGTTGATTAAAAAAGTTCACAACGAACAACACCCCGCCGCCGGCGCAGTTACGGTTGCTAACAAATTGCGTAATTGAAATCGAGTCAGTATATTATTATCATATAATAAATAAGTGGATCGTTTGTATCGGTTTATATCTTACCCTGTTGCCATTTTTTAAATTTGTTACTTTATTTTTATGTTAAAATGGAGTGGAACTATAAATTAGCCATCTACAACTTTTAATAAACACTGAATATACTCTTTTGAACTTGAATGATTTTTGTAACTCTTCTTTAATTTTATAAATTAATTTCTCTACAACTTATTACATTGTAAATTTTTAGTAGCTGATTATAATTATGAAAGAAAATAGACAGCTCATAAAAGGCTATTGGCTATAACACTTTATATTATACGGCTGTCAACGTTACACTTTACAATTGTAGTAAAAAAATCTCGGTGAAATATAAAAAGTGGGGGGAATGCACTAATAGATATAATCGCTTCCCATTACACACACTGTGTTTTACTTATCACTTTTTTTAACGTGAATAATTCTCGCATCTCATTTCCTTTGGAACTTATATAAAGAGACAAAAAGAAAAGAAGTATCGCAGTGACACCGTGATAACTTGCAGAAATAATCAGTGACAGTAAATTATTGTATAATTGTAGAGTGTTTAAAGGATGTGCGAGACGATGACTCTATCTGGTTATACGCTATCGCTATGGTAAAGATTGTGCAGCTCAAGTGGTCTATAGTTATTTTCTTTTATTTTTAATAAAAAGTTAATTATTTTGTTGTATTTACCAAAACAATATATGGGTTAACGATTTGTTTTAACTTTAGATTTGACTTGAAACTATAATGATATGGTACGTGAGACATATTACTGTAGAGTATCACATTAGTAACAAATAAGCATACAAGATAAGCGATGATTATTTATCTCTCATAATATTGTTTGATTGAAAAATATAATTAGTAAAATTTAATTACTATTAACTACTTAAGACGCTGGAAAGCAATGTTTTAGCACGCATGCGCTGGAATGACAAACAACATTTTTAGCATTTTACTGAATAAATAATGTTACTAGAGAAATTCGACCCTCATTCTGACGTGGCACTAAGGGTTAGCAAAGCACATGTGAGTCTAGAATACGCAAGGTCGGCGGAAGTGCTTACCTACTCATTATATAAAAAAAACTAGTTTACAAGTTATCAAAAGCTTTCGAATTTTTGAAACAAACAAAAATACAAAGATTTTTATTTATTAACTTGAGAAAGTTCATTATATTCGCTAAGTAAATATGTGTATGTAAATTCTTATTAAAAACAGGACTTGAATTAACATAAAGTTTTTAGAGCAAAACAAAACCATTTAAAGTAACAAACTGTTAGTAAATCTTTTAATCTTAATAATGGAGAGACTACATTATCTCTACATCGCAACGAAGACTCGCGTTGTAGAGTCGCACGTTGTTCGCTGTCGCAAGTGTCTGCGACTATTTGTCGTTAGTTAATTTGCAGGTAGAGTCGATAAAGGCTGTATAATTAATTTACAGCTAGTAACAAGTTATTAGAGTTTGCCTGCGGTTTCACTTTTTTTAGAGATATTTTAGAGTGGGTATACTTGTTTAAATCAGTGTGTTTTGCTGTATTATTATCGTTTCAGTAATTTAGGCGTTAACTTTTTGTATATTTCCATTTGAAGTACTAAATTAGCATATAAATGGGAACAAAAGTAGAGATCTACAGTTTTCTTTTAACAAAGACAGCACTTTTGTACATTTTTTAAACTAAATCACAATTTAACACTGAAGCAAAACAGAAAGTGCAATCCAATAAAATTTTAAACATGTTAAAACCATTTACATGTATTGATAATTTTGGAAATCCGATGCAATTCGGATTATTTAAATAATCAACATTTTTATAATATTATTATTTCTAATTCCGTAAAAAGAAAACAAATAATACACCAAAAATAACGTGTATACAAAATCAGGTCAAGAAACAAGAAATTCGTAATAGGTATTCTTAGTACAAAAGATTTCAACGCACTCGGCGCTAGTTTTATTTTGATTGTAAAATTAATTAACAAAAGATATTTAACTAATATTAATTAATTATTATTAATTATTGATTTTACAATATACTATTTATGCAAAAGTACCGTTAACAACGATGTATCCACGTAGTTGCTCATTTGAGTTTGATAGATATATTTTTAAATTAATAACATTAATTGTTAATAGTTGTAGGAAATGTAGTAGTAGTTATCGGAAGTTACCCCACCTCTCTGTTTGTCACAAATCACCAGCCACATTATCCTCATCATCATGCCGTGATCTCAATTTCATTTCGAGTCCGGTGTGACCAGATTGATTTTATGGTCACAGAAAACCAGTGTTAAATCATATTTGCGTTACTTTACGGTGAATGAGGTTATGGTAAGATCAAACTCCTCTGCACTAATTTTGGAACTCAAGGGCGGTAACACACTCATAACTCTTAAAATGCAGGTGTTCATGGGTGGCGATACCCACCTAGGCTAGGCTGGGCAGCGGTAATCCGTCTGCTTGTTTAATCTCTATCTACAAAATAAATTGAGCCCGCGAAACGTTGACTGAACTCATTTCTTTTAACAATATTTCAACAGATTTTTTAAAATATGCAACACATTTTTTTATTGTGTAGATAATAATTACCGGGCCCAAAATGCAGATTACAAGTTATAGTTATGTGCAGTGAGGTGACTGACCTTGGCCTCCAGGGTCTCGAGGTTGTTGACGCCGCCCGCCTCCAGGGTTTGCTGAAACAAACAAACAAATTACAAACGAGTTTGGGAGATAACCTTGCGTTATTCGTGGAATAATTTGACTTAAGTGCAACTTAACACGTCTTACAGTTATGAGTATCATGAGGTATATGTTTGTCGTGGGTTTGACTGTCCCAGGACAAATGTGAAGTTTGTTTAGTGTGGCTCTAATGTATCTACCATCGCCGTTATGTCAACCGAAGGACGTCCACTGCTGGACCTACTAAAAGGCACCTTCACAAGAATTGGTCTTGTGCTGCCCCCGTGTAACGGTTTTTCGAAGACAGAGTGTGTGATGCCCCCCTACAATTTATTTTTAATATGTATGCATTTAAAAGTATGTGTTTTAGCAATCTAGTTAGCATAGCACATCTACCTTGTTATGGGTCGGCCCTGTGTGGGATGTGGCAAGTTGTATAACGCATTCAAAGTTACATCCAGAGGTCATGAATTCCGCTCCGTTTGAATATTTGTATGAGATGTCTAAGGTTATTATTTTGTAGACGTGAATGTATATATGTAAATTATATACAAGGATTTGTGAATAATATTTAGTAGTATATATTGTTATATACTCCAATATTTACATAGGAAAACATAGAATTCGTGATTCATAAGCCTAACAACAAAAATCAAAGTTTATCTCAAACGTATTCTAAATTCACAGATAAGTATATTGGCCGAGTTAGATCACTTCACACATGTGCAAGTAACAGTATCTATTTGCATAATACAACCTTCGAAAGGTCTATAAACATTAACATGAAAATGATAGTTCTCTTGAATGTTTATAGAGCCTAACTCTACACGGGGTTACTTACGGAATTTATAGTCTTAAATGCAATAAAATAACTGTTTCAATTATATTGATGAGAGTTATGGGAATTGCCCAGTACGAAATGTTATACTATCGAGTACTATTATCTTTTTAAATATAATAAATCTGTTAATAAAAAAACATCCATCAAAATCGGACTACTAGGCGCAGGCAAAAGTTTCATCCATATGTTGTTGACATACTCAAAAGTCGGTTTGACAGCTCGTTTTTGGTTAGAGTCGCCAAGACTTGGAACGACCTGCCTGGGCTTAATTTTCCTAGTGAGTTGAACTCTGGAACCTTTAAGAATAAGGTGAACAGGTTTCTTCTGGATTCGTGCACCACCTTCGTCTTCATCTACACTTTCCATCTGGTGAGATGGAAGATAAATACCTATTCCATTACAACTAAAAAAAAATCAATGAGACTAATGTAAATATGTAACAAATAAGTGCCTGGACTTAATTATAGAAAATAAAAATAATTGTACAATAATTTATTTTTGATTGAAATTTTGACCAGCAAATCCTAAATTAAAAGTGTAAGGCCCCGGTCATTATTCCAATGTCAATTGTAAGTCCAAATTACATTTTTATAGGTAGTAGAATCACGTTGATTTCAGTACGAACGAGCCAGCTCGACCGCAGCAGTACTATTCTCTCACAGAACATGCTAAAACGACAACATCCATGCTGTCATATTACTTTGATGAGTGCAAGAATGGAGGCCCATTGATGCAGGGGTGACAGTTATTGTGGTAAGTGTGTAAGCCTTACACTGGCACGATGACCGTCATGCCATTTGCGTACATCTCTAAGTGGGGTGTGAAAAAGCATATCACAGGTCCACTAGTTTGGATCACCATATTGCATTGTCTTCATTCACAATAAGTATGGTGATCACAACTCATAGATTCTATTCATGTCTTCCATAAACAGAGTTATGTTACTTAAACAGGTTATTAAATTAATGAATAAAAAAGCATATCGTAAACTAAGTGGTTTAACCAATCTTTGGTTGGACAATACTATATACGTACGTATTGTTAACAAATTATGCTTAGACTCATCATATAATTATTTGTCTAACTAGTCAGGATGACAACCACCCGATCATTAGGCCAATTAAAATAAAACTGGCTTTACCAGGTAGTAGAGCCACGCTGATATCAGCATGAACGGGCCGGCTCGTCCGGGGCAGTACTACCCTCCCACAGAAGACAAACCTAAAGCGACAGCATCCATGCTGTCGTGTTTCATTGGTGAGTGCGAGACCGGAGGCCCATTGATGCAGGGGTGACAGTTGTCGTGGTAAATGTGTGCAATACAATGCTACGATGACGGTCATGTCTTTTACATTCTCAAGTGAGGCGTAAAAAGTCGTAATAGGCTGCCATAGTCTGGGTCACCATACTGCATTGTCAGCATTCGCAATGAGTATGGTGACCACAACTCTTGGATTCTATTCATGCTTTCTATCAAGCAGAGTAGAGTCACTTTGGGAGGCTATTAAAATAAAAAAATAAATAAAAATTAACTTTACCTTTACAAAGTTGCGTATATCTAATGGATGATCTTACTTTTAAGTGTTAATGCGCCTAATTAATTAACCTTCACTCGTGTGCTAGTACACCATATGTGGGCTTACGTTCACATATAAATTAAGATAATTAACACAATGATCGACCCAGTTTCACTCCATGTGCAGCATTGAAAGCTGCACGCGCTTCATTATGAAGATTATCAGCCGCATTACTGGTTGATATGAGACAAGGTGCTATGGAGAGCGAACAGCGATAAGTGGAGAAGCACTTGAATATTGGAGGTTTAAAATTCTATACGTATTGAGTACGGCTAAAGGTTATTTCACATGTTACGACCAATAGGAGCCGAGAATCAATGAAAAATTATGTAAAAGCGACACTTACTCGATGCAGCCTCTTTTGTTAAGGATTGTTATAGAATATATTACATATTTAAACTTAAAATACTTTTTCAATTAGATTCAAGATTCAATTTGAGATTGGCGCATTGAAGCAAACAAATTTTTTAACTTTTTAATATTAATACAGATTTACTTGTTATTAAAGAACAGTTAGTTATCTATTGACCTTTTTGTAGTTGATGACTTCCAATAAAATCGCTAGTCGCTCACAGTTAAACAAATGCCGAGCTTAGATCGAGTAACTTGCATGGCTTTCTATTTCACATCGCCATCAGATTTCACGTGATTAGTAGCAATCGTAATACAACCTACAGCCCATTGTTCGTTCCTGACATTGAAATCGAACTTTAAGCCATCCACAAGTAACATGTTATTTTATTGTCAAGGGTTTAATAAATATCATGGAAAAAAAAACAACAACTCGGAAGAATTTGTCATTTTCTATTTAATTCTGTTGGTGGGCTTGTTGGTCAAGTGATTAGTATCGTGACTGTTAGGCCGAAAGAAGGTTTGATGCCTAATCATGACAAATATTATGTGATATATAAACCTTAACTAACAACCAGATGTAGAACAAATGACGATCATTTGTTTAATGTCTGCGATTAATTTATAAGTAAAAATATGTAAATACGTATGTTTATTTAGAATTATATACGACCCTTATCATTTAATATCGTCCGGTTACCCGTTTGTTCATTTACCCCCATGCAGTGCCGTGTACATCCCCCATATGTAAATCTAAATAAAATTATAAAAACGATCAAGATAATTTTAAGCATAAATGTAACATCGGCCAAAGATTGATGTTACTTATATGCTTGTGCCCATTTATAATGAACCCTTTTAATTAAATTTCATGGTTGAAGTCTTGTGATATATATTCACACTTTCTAGTGTAATGGACACCCACGGAAAACCACAAATATCGCTTGAATAACTTTTGAGGTTATAACTGCACTCTCTCTTTTTAATTATAGAGTTGGTTATTAATTTACTTTGGGATGATATCACGATAATGATGCTCATTTGTAACATCATCTAGTTTCTATCATCACGAGAATAATGTACGTTGTTATGACTGTTGCTTTCATTTTCATTTTGTTATGTCGTGTTTTGTTATGTCAATTTTGTAAATGTCACAGCTAACTGACACTAAGTCATAGGTAACATGTTGAATGTGATTGTAAGTTTGTCATGCTTTCACGGATTAACTACTAAGTCGATTTTATAAAATTTTATGTACGCATTGTCATTGCCACAGGAAATGAATGAATTAATGACAGATCAAGAAGTAATTAACCTTGAACAAAAATCAATAGATTTGAAGGCTGGGTGATGGTTTGAGAACTCCACTTTTTATTCTTTAATTTCCATCTTTGTGTGTTTTCTAAGATCCGATATCACTATCTTTCGGCGGTATCCGTGGAGATTGCCGCACAAAAGAAAAAAAGGGGTGATAGCAATATCAAATTTGAAGCAACAATACTTTAAATTTGTATGAGAACAAACAGAGAAATATTCACCGAAATAAAAAAGAACTTAAAAATTTCAGTTCATAAATGACGAATTTGAGAAATAATAAACATTAAAAATCCATATAATGCGACCTAATGCGAACAGAACCTATATTGATCCATCAGAAAACATCTGTCAAAGCTATTTGTCTAACACAATACTGGTGTCTTGTCAACATATTTTTGCAAATATCATGTATCTTTATTCGAAAATATTTACTTTTCTACAAGAAGGTATTAAAAATATAATTACAATACTAGAAATGGCCACAATTAGTTGTTTTGCCATTGTTCATATTTTAGAAAGAAATGTTGCATTGTTTTCACTTTCGTTTAATTTAAACTTTACTTAAAGCACTAAGTTACATAAGTCTCGCTTGTCTCCTGTGCCATAAAAGAACATCGAAATTAATGCAAATAAACTTATTTAGTAATACATATATCGATCGCTTGACTAAGCAGACGTGTTTTTGTTTCCGATTAAAGGTATAAATAGAAATAATAAACAAATAAATAAATATTTCGGTCATTTAACACACACGTTCGTTCGTGCGTTCTACCTGTAATGACATACGGAGACGTGGACACTCACCATTGGACTGGTCTGTATTGATTTGTAACGAGGTTATTCGTCAGAGAACTAGAGTAACTGACATCGCACAGAGAATCAGTATGCTGAAGTGGAAGTGGACCGGCCATGTCTCCAGACGAACCGATGGTCGCTGTAGCCGAAGTGTACTAGAGTGGACACTACGATTTGGCAAATGTAGTGTAGCGCGTCCTGCGGCGCGATGGTCTGACAACTTGAAGAAGGTGGCTGGCAGCGGATGGATGCGAATTGCCCAAGACCGAGGTTTTTGGCGTTCCTTGGTAGAGACCTTCGTTCAGCAGTGGACGGCGATAGGTTGATTGATGATTAACACACAACGTCATCTAGCAGAGCTTCTACTATGATAACTAGACTTACTCATAGAGTCCTAATATGCTTATTTTTTCTTGTAAATTCATACATATTGTACATAGAAAATACCCAAACGCCGAAACAAATATTTGTATATCATACAAACATTTGGTCCGACCCGGGAATCGAACCCGAAACCTCAAGCACAGCAGTCGCTTTCGCTTCATATTATTTCTAATAAATATTTATTTAGCTACGTAAATAGTTTGAGCAAAGTGTGTCACGAGCGAGAGTGATTCGTGCATATTTTTTATAATGTGTGTATTTTGTATGATCTAAAAGAACCTTTGATTTATAAACAGTGTAACGCTCGTAAAGATATCTAACTCTGGATCAAGTGCGTTTGGTCGCAGCCCGTTAATGTAAAGACGTCCACTTATACAAACACAGCAATATCAGCCGACTGTTGAAGAACTGCTTTTGCCCAAGAAAATGATTTACATAGCGAGTTAATATCGTTGTTGGAAATCCAAAAATAGTTGTCTAGCGTTGATGCCTTTTCAGGTGAGATCTGCCCTACAGTAGTGGAAGACAAAATGAACACGAATCAGGAGATGTGTATCATTAGTATTTGCCGTAGGATCGATTGTGGAACATCTCAGATGACCGTACTATATATATCAATCGTTGAAGCAAAAGGCTATTCTTACGCACACCACCATACAGCATCTGTAGGAAAACAAGACGTTACGACCTCCTTTAACACTTTTGCGTTCGTTGTTCGTTCGTTCAATTCGTTGTTAAAGAATAATTGAAATTACAGAATTGTAGCTCTTTTGCCGATATGGTAAGAAAAAACAGAGATAATTTTTTTTATCCGAGCAATATGAATACCCTTGCCATCTATCACAGCGATTAGATCAAAGCTAGTGAAGATACTAAGTCTTTGGTCAAAAAATTTCATTTGAAGAACTAAAACTTCATGTGAGAGGCCTTAAGAAAGTAGAAAACGAGGTCATTTTAATTAGTGCCGAAACTAGAGGAGATATTGAGAAATTGAGACAGTCAGAGAAATTGTTTTCTTCAGGTCTCATAGTTGAAGAACCTGCCAGCACGAATTACTGTCGTAGGTATACACGTAGCCCCCAACATGGACGCGATAGTCTACGACCAAATGCGTTCTGTCGGTCGGAATGACGAAGAGGCTGCGCCAGATCATGAGCCCGGAATGCTACGGCAGAACGCGCATAAGCAAGCTCTGGTGAAGGGGCAGGCACGGCTTGAAATTCAGGACTGTGCTAGCCAACGCGCTATCGGAGCCGTTCTACTGAACTTCGAAGCGTGGGTAGAGAGCACCGACTGTGTCACCAATCGATTGACTCAGATACTCACCGGGCAGGGCTGCTTCGGTGAGTATCTGAATCGAATAGGACGGGAGGCTACGGCACAATGCCACCACTGCGAGTCCGAACGGGACTCCGCCCAGCACACGCTGGAGGATTGCCCTGCATGGGAGTCTGAGCGTCGAGTCCTGGTCGGACGGATCGGACGAAACCTGTCACCATCAGCATTGATCGCGGCAATGCTGGCGAGTGGTGAGGTATGGGAAGCCGCGGTCTCCTTTTGTGAACATGTTATGCTCCAGAAGGAGACCGCAGAGCGAGCAAAAAAAGGTATACACGTAGCCCAATGATCAATGTTTCATTAAGACTGAGTATCTAGAGACCTTTTTTATTTTTTACATAAAATTTTCCTTTTAATTTCAACATAAATTACCAATTAAACGATGTAAAATATTTACTAAAGAAATCTAAGAGATTTTCCCTTTTCCGTAGTAAAGACTTCTAAGCCGATTAAAAAAAAACTCTAATGAGGTAATAAAAAAAGGTTATTTAATAGATAGCCTTTGGCATCTGGAACTATCTGCAATTTCTCGAATGGTTTACAGAATGTTTACTTAATTTCAACTAACATTGTGACATTACGACTTGATAACCAATTATTACCATTTGTCTGCGGACAGAAAACATATCTTGTACTTCGACGATTTGATTTCGGACTTAACGGATTTTCAGTGTTGGTGATATCGATATAATACGCCTTTTTATTGTCTTTTCTTTAAGGCCCAACCGCAAGTGGTACATTGAACTTAAGTCAAATAAAAACCACACAGCGTGCCATCATTGAGTTTTGACCTGTAAAGGAAATCTTAAATCTCTTTTTTTTATACTGGTTTACAACCCTTCAGTTCTTCACCATTCGGAGGAGAGGTCTGGAAACAGTTGCTATTAAGACCTTCGAACTGAATCTTAGTAAGCACCGTCAGAAATTCTGTTTTACGGATTTTACTGACTGTTGTACATGAATGCAAAAGTTAAAAAGTTAAAATAATGAAGCCATTTCCCAATATTTGAAATGTGATGAACCCGGGTCCTTAAGTGGGGTCCTTAAAAAGCAGTTTATTAGGCCGCCATAGTGTGGGTTACTATGCTGTATTGTCCACATTTGCAATGAGGATGGTGACACTCTCGGACTCTACTTATGCATTCCATAAGGCAGAGTAGAGTCATTTTGACAACTAATATATAAAAAAATATAAGCAACTCTGGTTTCGTAGTTACTAGGAAGTAAATGTGAGAGCTTATAATTATCATACAATACATAAGCAATGTTTTGACGCACAACCGTAGGTCTACAGATTGTGAATTTTCGTATAGATCATGAATGAACCGTGATAGATTGTCTTGTATTGCCTCTTTTGACTGATTTTAATGCGCATGATTCTATTTTTAAATAATTTATGAGCATGTGTGTTTGTTGTCATAAATGATTGGAATAAAACTAGAAATCTTTTATTTAAATGGCAATAGTTTACTTGTACATGTATCCATGGACGACGGTAGTCACTTGCCCTCGGATAGCACGTCTACTCTTTAATTTAGTTTATTGGAATGAAGTTCGAAGAAGGCTAGACGAAAAAAATTCAGACGAAAAGTTGTCACGACACTTTTTGCTATAGTGTAGTAAGCCGTGCGGCGTGCTCATGTTTCTCTGTCTGTCTCTCTCTCTCTCTCTCTCTCTCATAAAAAGCAAGCCAATTATTTTCGTTTCGTCTTTTTATTTTGCTTTGAACAGTGTAGTGTCGTGACGATTATTTTTGTTTTGTTAAGTTTATACAGTTTTTTTGTACATAATAAATAAGAAAATAATAACAATAATGAATCCTAACAGTGTTTCTGCATAAGTTCCGGATATTGCTGATGGAATTAGGTAAGAAGAGATTTTATAATCGGAAGGAACTTTGTTCCATCTGGGTGTCCCTTGACACTTCTCAACTTTTTTAATAGTGTTACAAATCAATTTCAAAATACATAGCACTAGCAGACTGCAAAGGATTGTAAATAATTGCAGTGGTTACTGTGATTAGACTGAACTTTCTAACATCAAGTGTCATAGAATAAGTATGGAGTGTTGGGTAATTACATGTGTTACCATAAATTATAGGTTGGTTGGACTACACGGTTCGCCTAGTGTTTTAAGTGGTTGCAAAACCGTTCCCTGCTGCTCTCAGTGTTATGGGTTCAAATCTCACATGGAACAACACTGTGTGATCCACAAATTACTGTTCTGAGTCTGAGTGTTCCTTGTGTCCGTTTCTTGAAAGTTTGTAAAGTCCCTCCGGAACAAGGGTTTATTTCTAGTGTAACATATGGCAAAAATTCGTTGCTATTCTAAGCTTGACGTTTGAAAGAATATACTTTCAATTTAGTATGATACGGCGTGTAATTGGTTTGAGATATTTTGTTTCGGTACGGCATGTATAGGCTTTAAATAAAGATAAGTTTATTTGTTAAAACATATGTGAACATAATGAAACATTTTATTGGTGTTACATATTAATTAGAATCAACATGTTCTACCAAAACTAGTGTACAAATATGATCAGTTATACAGGAATTTCTCTGTGTTTTCCTTTAAAAAGACAACTTTCATACTAGGAATATTCCAGTACCGCAGTGGATTTTACTAACATACATAAAACGGACACAAAGAACACCCAGTTATGTTATTATGATATGTAATATATAGTATTAGAGTACATTTTTACTAACTTTTGTCATTGTTTGCGAATGAGTGCATAGATTGATTTTTTTTCTATTTGAAGAGCCTGCTAAAATGATTCTACTCTGCCTGATGGAAAGCATGAATAGAAACCAAGAGTTTTGGTCACCATACTCATTACAAATGCAGACAGTGCAGTGTGGTGACCCACACTATGACGGCCTAGTGAGATGCTTTTTCACGCCACGCTTGGGGACGTAAAAGGCATGACAGTCATCGTGGCAGTGTAAGCCTCACATAGTTATCACGACAACTGTCACCCCTGCGTCAATGGGCCTCCGGTCTCGCACTCACCAACGAAACACGACATCACGGATGCTGGCGCTTTAGGTTGGTCTTCTGTGGGAGGGTAGTACTGCCCCGGTCGAGCCAGGCCACTCGTACTGAAATTAGCGAGGCTCTACTACCTTGAAACTTGATATCAAACGCAATAAACAACTTACATAAAGGGTTTTGTTCAGAATTTAACATTGGTATCGTGTTTGACCATGACACGGTTCATACGATACAGTACAATACCAGTGTAGGTGTTAAACAAATGTACTTTAATGTATCCAGTACGCGATTATAATACAATTTAGCAATCATACATTAATCGCTATTGCAATAGTTAGTAATAACCTCACATGGACGTCTGGTCAAAAACCAGGCAGAGTACCAAAGCCTAAACTATGCCATTGCATTACTACCCTCTGAGTGTTCCTACACAAAAAATTGTTGAAATGGGGCGTTAGACTAAGCGCGTGTTTCCACTATGTCACGGCAATTAATTAATCGTTGGGTGACTTTCATCTCTAGCTGTTCCCATTATATTATTTATCGTCACTGTGTCGTCGAAATATATTATTATTGAACGACTCTCGTATCCTAACTGTTACTGTTGGATCGTGATGACATTTATATAGTTTACGGCAGTCGCCTTGCCGTTGTCGTTCTTTTGAATATCAGTAGTGAGGATAGTGCCCGAGAATAATGGATGAAGATGAAATTTTAATAATGCACTACTTTTTAAAACAATATATAGTTGCAACGACGACACACGATTTGCCATAAGGATAAATCGTGACTTTTTTATCGTTTTACAACTGTCGTGTTAGTAGTTCCTGTTGACTTGACGTTCTGGCGTCACTAATGAGGAGAGTAATCGTATCGTCCTATATGCGAACACCTCCATTTAAATACACGATCCTCAACGTTTAAAGCTACATCATATTCGGTCATCACAACATAGTGGAAGTGCGGTAAGGTAACCTTACGGCAACGCACTTAAAAGAAACAAAAGAGGAACGCTTAGCAGCGGTTTACATGAGGCCATGGTATCAATCTGTTCGAGTCGGCCCATACGTGTTGAAGCATGCCCACAATTAAGTTAAGATAATATATCACATTTACAAGTTGATAAGTTTATTTAAATAAAAAAGAAAAGAGCCGACGGAGTGGATGCTCACACGCACAAGCTGACAAACATTTATTTATTCTAATGAATGCAAATGTATGTATTTATACAAGCTCGTACATAGTTCTGCTCCAATACGTTACACGAGTCCACCTGCAAATGTCTACTGCAAATTGCTACTGGAATATTGACTACAAAGGTTTAATGCAGATATGTAGGTGGATAGCTTATGCATTGTCAACGATGTGTATTTCTGAATTTTCCTATTACAAGCTGCCAAGAAAATTTGACAAGGATTATAAACAGCGAGGTATTAAAACGATAAAGTTGTAAATTGGGATGAAACATCGTGTTGATTAACAGATTAAAATTCTGAAAAACAACTTCTACGCGAGCCTATTTGAGGTAGTGGGACCCGTGGGAGTTTCCACGCCATTAAAAAAAAGTTCTGTTTGTTGTCTGTCCTCTGGAAGTTTCAGTTCTGTTTCGTAATCGCTCTGCATTCGCAATGAGCATGGCGATTACCACTCTTGGATTTTATTCATGCTTTCCATCAGGCAGAGTAGGCCAAAAATAAAGAAAAAAACACCCTATGCATTTCTCGTACCTCCATTTATCTCATATTATTGTCCCATTTGAATTTGATTACAAGAAGGGTACCGTTAGGTTTAGCGTTAGCAGGTGTCCAAGTAAAAGAGAAACCGGTCAAACTTATTTTATTGTTGTGTTTGTTTTCCGATGTCTAGAAAAGTAAGAAATAAATAATTTTCCGACTTAACGATAGGAGATAATTTTGATGAAACATCAAACTACAGACTAACGTTCCTTCATAAAACCATACCATATGTATTATAAACAATTAACAACAGTATACTGGCAATACTAGCATTAAAGTGATGGGGAAAGGTTGCCAATATTTTACACTTTGATTGTTTATGGTTTCATTTGTTTAATTGACATTAGACATTTTAAACATTTTCGTTACTATTAATAAAAAAAATTTGATCTTTTTAGGAATATGATTATACAAACGTAATGCAAGATCAATATAAAACAACATTTTGTTTTTAAAAACAACGCTCTCTCTAGAAATAAAGCCCGTGTCGCTGGAGACTTTACAAACATACAAGAAACGGACACAAAGAACACCCAGACTCAGAACAACAATTTGTGGGTCCCACAAAGTGTTGTCCTATGTGAGGTCGTGACGACTGTTCAAACCACTAGGCTAACTGCAATTGCTATAAACATCTAATTCAATACAAAGTAGTTAGTGTTCAATACACCAATTTCAAGCAACAAAGATAACCAATTAAGGTTATTGTGTATGCTTCTTCTATTTTTAAAATCAATAATTTCATAATAGCTAACAAGAATGATATCTAATATGCATATCATATGAAAGTAGGACAAGACCCTTGGCAGTAAATGCTATTGCCAAACACACACACATTAATATCAACGGCGTGAACAATTCGCACATAAACTGTGCTCATAAGGGATTCGAAACAAAAGGTATGGTGTAACACTAATAATTAATCTAACTATTACTATTGACCCGTGTGTTATTGCGTAGAATGCGAGAATTATTGTGTCTTAAGCTACTCAAGTATTTTATTTTAAAGGCAACGAACTCGTGAAAGCTTCTGGTAGAGACCCTATGTCAAAAGTTTGTTTATTTGAAATATGAAGCCAGATTCAATGTAAATCAAATCAAGGATTCATACACTCCTAACCGATTTCGGCCACGGCAGCCAGTCGCAATGGAGACCAACCAACTATCGTCTCGTCTTCGCGTCTTTACCGTCTGTCGAGGTCTGTTTTACTCAACTAGGTTAATATTATTTCTTCCTTCTTTTGTAATAATAAGTATTAATAAGTAATAAACCTTGTTTTTTTCCTAGAAACCTACCAAAGTGACTCTATTCTGCCTTATGGAAAGCATGAATAGAATCCAAGAACGGTGGTCACCAGACTCACTGTGAATAAAGACAATGCAGTATGGCGTCCCACGGCTATACTGCACTGCATTTGTTGTTAGTGATTACCTAAAAATAAAAGTCTCTAACGTCTAAAAACGGTTCTAGATTTACACCTGGCATAAAATAAACATGAATAAGTTGTTCAGTTGACGATATATTATAGAAATAAAAATTTTAATAGAACATTTAAATACCAATTTCAAAGAAAATAATAAGATTTCAAAATAATACGAGAGTTATAAAACAATATGGTATCTGGCGCTAACACCGCCAATTTATATAGACAGTACCGGGGGCGTGCGCCTACGCATCCTAGGAACAATAGTTGTAAAGTTCGTTAGAATAATGGAATGGCCATTTGGCAGCACGCACACACTAGGCGCAAATTATAGAATTGCCTCTAGGCGAACGAAGATTAAAATGGCTTGTTAGGGAATATTTAGGGTTAGTCATTGTTATAAACTGTTTCGTGAAATTACTGAGAATACTGTGAATATCTTTTGAAAAATAATACGACTACTAGAGAAGATACGTATTATATATTTTACTTTTGTAGAATTTTTATTCATTTTGTATATTCTTTGTTATATTGTATTTTTAATAGTAAAATATTAATATCCTTTTATTTAATACTTTGAAATAAATTTCTTCTAAAGATCTCAGGGTGCCATAATATGTAGTGTAATTTAAATATATTTTTACTTTGATTGATTCTGCTTTTACTAATTTTAATACGAACAAGTACAACAATGTATATTGACAAGTCTTAAAAATCTATTGCAAAGTAAATATTCATTGCTGAATTTTTACAATCTCTACACAGAACCATGTTAAGGTTTAAAATCCTTTGAAAATATGTAAACATTTGCTTTGTGCGCACAGGTTCAATGATCATATATTATCACTTCAAATTTGCCTGTAGTGGTATATTTATCGATCACAATGCGTCAGTACCCACATAGCCAACATACAACGCGAATAGTGTTTTTGAAACCGATTGCAATCAACGCCGACGCCATGTAGGACGAACTGAAGAGGAAGTTTTGTTTTTCAAGTTATGGATTTCAATTGCTACTACCAGCTGACATTTTGCTAGTTGTTTCCAGCAAAGGAGTTACCACTTTGTTTGTCACTTTGGCAGGCCCTAAAGATAGAAAAAAAAAACTGTGAAGAGAAGGCAAATTCGAAACAAATCCTGTAACCTCATCCGTCTTGCCAGTGTATTATCGTAGACCAAAGAGGTCTTTGGTCTACGATAATACTTTGCTAATGCTTAAAAAGTGATGATGTAATATGTGGAATATGATAGACAATGATTACATGCTCG
Organism: Hypercompe scribonia; assembly: GCA_949316085.1. Taxonomy (NCBI): domain Eukaryota; kingdom Metazoa; phylum Arthropoda; class Insecta; order Lepidoptera; family Erebidae; genus Hypercompe; species Hypercompe scribonia. Next base: position 1,357,037 of record OX438972.1, on the reverse strand, counting down.
GTGTTAGCATAAGCTATGACGTTAAGCTAATCAGAAATAAGATTGGAAAATGACAGGATTACTCAGGCGCTAAAGATTAAAGAAATAAAATAGGAAAAGGTGTCGTGAATTTTTTTATACTGAATCGTAATCTATAACTCACCAGCGAGGCAGATCGTTGTTGCTTGTTGAGGTCATGCTGGCTTCGGGAGCGATCCTCACCAGCGTCAGAGAACTGGCCAGATTTGCGATTACTGAGAACAAAAACATAAATATAACACAATGTTAAATACATTATTTATGACAAAATTGATTAAAATAATAAATTGTGACATAAAAATTTTGACTATGGGCGTTTAGGTATTTTTTTAAATATTTCATCTAATTCAAATAGTATAAAAAATTGTATTGATACTCGAATAATCTTCTGTAATTCAGGTCGAACGCTACAAAGCTTTGTATATTGGTTTAAATTGACTTTTATGTAATGAAACAAAAGAAAACACATTATTTTGTAGTAATTACTAAAACACATGTGAATAAATTCAATCATCAAATCCCTAAACCTCAAAGATGCATAAAACCGTTTATCTCGGAGTCATGTCGACGAAAACATGATTTGTACACATAATCCGGTGATTATTCCTCCAACCTCTGACAAGTGTTGGCCAACATTTCTTGGAACATCATAAGCATAAGGTCCCGGTCTCGAAGTCAGCAGGAGCAGCGCGGTGGCGGTTCGGTGAGCAGCGCGATAATGTAGGCTTGCCACCGCTCCTCGCGCCGCTGCCTTTGAGACCAGTTCCATATAAACATACACATTTAAACGCGCTGCTACTTGCTGTCGCCGCCCCGCTTCCGGTGATTTCGTGTCCGCAGCTTTATTTAATTCATAAATCAATAATGTGAAATATGAATATAAATAAAAGTTTTAGACTTCATCGGACTGTATCTTTAGTGTCACGGAAATCGACAAGAAAAATATAATGTATCATAACATATCCTATTTCTAACAATCCGGTTATTTTTACCTTGAAACAGTTACTGGGTAACACTCCAAGTGAGATATGTTTGACGAATGTGAGTTAGAACAAAGACAATATTAAGTTTCACTATTATATACTGGTATTATTTCCTGTTTCGTAATATAAATTGTATGTATGAATAATATGAATATGCACGAGGAACACTATTTGTGCAGTAATTATATAAGTCAAGGAAAATGAGATCATGTTTATGCTTTGATTGGCACATAGATTTCTTTTAACAGAGAACGAACGCTTAGAGACTAAGTATCCCTGTTATTTATTAGCACTATGAGAGAGTGACACTCATATATTTCAAATGAGTCTATACTTTTGTATTAGGTAAAATTAATTACGTGAATAGACGTGCTAGGTCCGTGTGGTGACGGTTTAAAAGTACAAAGTGGTACAACCGCTCTTCATCCCGTGGACGTCATAGAAGCTGATGAAGAAAGAATAACAAATAAGACAGTACTTATGACTGTCATGACTTTTACGTCCTCAAACAGGGTGTGAAAAAGCATCTCACAAGGGCGCCATAGTGTGGGTCACCGTACTGCGTTGTCTGCATTTGCAATGAGTATGGTGACCACAACTCTTGATTTCTATTCATGCTTTCCGCTGGATGTCGTAATAGCAGCTGTCCCCGGATCCCTCCTATGTTAGGCGCAGAGTGGCACACCGTGTGGTTTTAGTCGGTCCGATTCCGACACACCGCCCCGCCGTAAACCCCGGTGGGGTGACGGCCCGAGGGGGTTTCCACACGTTAAAAAAAAAAAAAAAAAAAAAGAGTAGAGTTACTTTGGCAGGCTCTCAATACAGAAAAAAAATTTAAAAAAAACTTCAAAGAGAAGAAAACTAAACACAAATCCTATACCAATCCGGTCTGTGTATCCGAAACCGTCGTATGATAAGCCGCAACTACTTTTATAAGGGAAGGGCTATGTCCAATAGTGGACATTAAAAGGCTTTTGATGTGTGTTGTGAAGCGTGCTACGGATAAGTTACTTGTAGTAGGATTAATTTGTGTAATGATTAAGCAAAGTTAGAGGTCTTGAAAAATGGATACTTAAGTACTAGATTAATAATAAATTTACATATATATACGAATAAAGTTGTTTCGAAGCGATAATCCATAGAATTGTTAGACAGATCTGAATTATTATCTTTGTGTAGCATAGAGTATTCACTGGGGGTAAAAAAAAGGTGTAGAATTTCACGCTACGACACATTCAAACAATTAAGGTTTAATAGAAAATAAAAATGATCTAACGCTTAACTATTTTTTATTCATGTTAAGAGCCTGCCAAAGTGACTCTACTCTGCCTGATGGAAAGCATGAATAGAATCCAAGAGTTGTGGTCACCATACTCATTGCAAATGCGGACAATGCAGTATGGTGAGCCACACTATGGCGGCCTTGTGAGATGCCTTTTCACACCCCGCTTGGGGACGTAAAAGGCATGACAGTAATCGTGACAGTGTTAGGCTTACACAGTTACCACGAGAACTGTCACCCCTGCATCAATGGGCTTCAATTTGTTTACCAAACAATTTTAGCACAAGCAAAGTTTACAAATTAAGTACATATAAACGTTTTCGAACCTGCAAATTTACTGTGACACAATTTCGAATTTAAAAGTCGCTACAATACCACAGTATTATTATATTCATATATTCATAGTTTTATTCATTAAAATCCCTCGAGCAAAAATGATTTAAGATATTTTACGCTCTCGTTAACTTAAACGATTTTTCACTCAAAAGTAGATAACTAAGGTATACTTAATGTAAATTGTTTAGTAAATATTCTCTTTATACATATTTATAAGTTTCTTTTGATATTTTGTATAAATATACAAATTCATAAATCAATCTTTGTTAAGGATTTACGTGCGAAGACGCAACTAAAAATGTACCTATTAGGAAATAGAGAGGAGTGGCGATTGCTCCACAGACAAGGGCTTGACTCAAAGTTGAGGTGAGAGACAAAAAAATAATAACATGGAATATTAAAAAAGAGATATTGTCTATACAGATAAATAGGGATATTATGAATGTAATGAATTACACATTAATTTATATAAGGTGGGCCAACAATTTGTCAATATTTGAATCTAACATCCTGCGCAAACATGTTACGGGAGTTCTTGGGACCGATGCTACTGGGATTTCTTGGCTACAATCGTAACCCATGGTTTCAACAAGATGGAACCAACACATCCAATGAGTCCCTACCGGTGGTCAAAGACATGTTTTCGGAAAAGCTGATTTCCAGACGAGACGACATTCCATGGCCACCCAGAAGTCCAGATCTATCTCCAGCAGACTTCTTTTTATGGGATTATTTGAAAAATCGTGTCTACATCAATAAACCAAATACACTACGTCAACTAAAAGAAAAAATCAGGGAAGAGATGTCGGCGATCTCGTGGTCTCTTTTCAGACGAGTATTCGAAAATTATGGCGTGGTCATTTAGACGATGTAATTCTTAAAAAATAAACTCCAACTAATTAACTTTTTTGTAAATAAACAATTCTTATAATGTATCAAATGGTTTTTTATATGATTTTTCAAAAGTTAACTAATTCGTGGCCCACCCTATATATTATACAATAAATAAAATAATAATTGAGCCACGCTACTTGATTTACGTTTTCCAAAAGAAATAATTTTGTTCCGTTTATGTGAAAATTTCAATAATGCTCAGCTGCCAACAGCCGCAGCGTGATGTTATATGTGGTATTAGTACTTCATAAATAGGTTAACTACATAAAAAAGTAATGCAAACCAGTAGTTTCTGAGATTAACACATTCAACCAAATAAATTCTTCAGCTTTATAACAATTGCATAGATTTAGCAACGGCTAACAAACGACCTTAGAATTCTATAATTACTTAATACTGAAATAATTACTGTCGTCAACACTTATCTATGTGATTTTATTAATATAATAGGTACTTAAATCAAAACAATGTCAAATATGTGAATTAATTTAAAACTTTTAAGACGTTAATTCGTTTAACAGCACGGAATTAACTTACTAAACGCACAAAGATAACAATACAATGAGACAATACCTTGTATTTTTAAGATATAATAAAACCAGTTAACTTATTGTGTATTTTAAAACGACAATGTGTATCGTGAGAACCAACTTGATAATTTGTGATTCTCACAGGTGACATTTATGACAACCATCTTAGGTAATAGGCTTACGAATTGTTTAAATTAAATTGTAATAATGCGAAGAGCGTTACATGCGCCTCTGAGAACAGCGCGTCCTTTCGAAAACAATCACGTGAAAGTGTTCATTGACTCCTAGATAATGCGCGACTACAATTAGAGCTTTGTAAAACTAAGACATGTTTTGTTGTCAAAACTAATGAAGTGAACTGAACGCTTGGCCTAATGGTTTAAGCAGTCGTCACACCGCTCTCTACTGCGCTGAGTGTTGTGCGTTCAAACCCTACATAGGACAACCCTTCGTGTAATCCAAAAATTGTTTTTCTGACTCTGGGTGTTCTTTTATGTCCATTTTTTATATATATAACAACACTTTTTATAGCCAAGTTATATTTGATTTTATATTTAAATAATTATGTAACAAAATTAGTAACAAATCTTTTCACTTTTATTAAGAAAAATCTCAATTTGAATAAGAAACAATTTAGTCAAACTTTCCATGAAACCATTCCAAAGTCGTAAATATTTTATTACGTATTATATCATTTCCAAAACAAATTAAGTTGATCAATTAATAACAACAACAACAATTTTTACATCCGGATTAAGCTTCGATTATACTTAATGAACTTGTTTGTTTAGATTATAATAATTTGTTCCAACGATATTACATTGATTACAACGTATTATATTGTTTTGTGTTTCTATGACTGTTGTGAAATTGGAACAGTTGAATATTTTTTTAAGGCTTAATGAGTTTTAAAGGTTATATGTGTAGAATCTGTTTCGACCGGAGGACGCCAGAGTTCATCCTCAGGAACTTCGGGCAGACTAGTTGTAAGCGATCGTCACTTAGTTACCGATCAGTAAGTTTATTGAAATACATTTAGCAAATTCTTCGTACTTATTTAGTTCATGTCATTGCAACCGGTAACGATTTGCAGTATACCTTACCCACTCCCTAAGCCCCTTGCTATGCCACTTGTGTTTTCATAGCCATAACATTTTTCATATGTTCATTAATCTATTAGATTTATTAATAAAGCGTAGACACAAGTTTACGTCTTTATTGGCATCTTTATCTATTCTATATTATGAGCATGGTTAAAGTGCGTCGCCCACGCGGGGATAAAGTCCGCCCAGTATGGTAATTGAAGGCGCATCCCTACATTCTCCTCGGCCACCAACAAAGTTATGCGATATGCAATCTTACTAGTAAATTTATATTATTTTAGGCGACATTGGTACAGAAAAGGACTCGTGATAACTGTTTCTATGTAGTGATCAAAGCATAACCTCGATCTAATCATGATCTTATCAAAAAAGTCGCAAAGACTCGTTAGTTGCACTTTAACTGATTCGCATTTAATTACATTTGAATCACATCAATCATCGACAAAACTTAATAGTCCACTGCTGGACATAGGCCTCTCCATACAAAGGAGGTTTTAATCTTGAGTTTGTAACAAGATTTTCATCTCTTTGTCTTACGTATTTTTTTTTTATAATGAGCCAGTCAAAGTTACTCTAATCTGCCTGATGGAAAGTATGAATAGAATCCAACAGCAGTGGTCATACTCATTGTGAATGCCTACAATGTAATACGCTCCACTTAAGGGATCCGGGGTGATAGTAGGTGGAAAATACATGCGCTGGTAGTGAGTTACAGGTTTTAAGTGATTTGCACAAGAAGCAAGAACCGAATCATTTAGCTCGAGAGTGTTTGTCTACCATTTTATAAAGGTTATTTCCAAGGCCAGCACGTATTGTCCTATAGAGGAAAGGAGAATGTGGAACTAGTTGGAACCGATTGTTGCCGGTGCCGATTGACGGTTGCCGCTGCAACTGATCGAGAGCGTCTAGCAAATACAAGGTGGATCTTGGCGATGTCGAGACTGATGGTCGAGAATGGAAACAGAGTACGCTAAAAACTTCATCCGTGGATCGGGTCAGTCTAAAGGATAACTGGTGATCCTCCAGGTACCAGACTTACTGTTTATTGATGATACATTCGAGCATTTTGCAGAGAATGAAGGTGATGACTATATATCACTAATTGATCGGGTTGGAGCGGTCACCTTTTTTGGGGATGGGTTCAAGCCTTCAAAACAATTTCTGAGGAATATGATAGGTGGTAAAAGCGCGTCAATATAGAAGACAACTCTGGTGCGCGATTCTTAAGAATAATCGCTAAAACACCTTCAGGTCCTACGGCTTTCCGTCCGTCGCTAGTGACCTTAGCTAACACGGACATTACTTTGACGAATTTAAATATCTCACATTCGTCGCAGATCGAAATAGTGGGCGGGTTCACGCAAAGGTCTTCTATTCGAGAGTTAATAGCAAATAGATCAATAAGCAGTTTCGCTTTCTGCTGCGACTGCTGGGCAAGTGATCAGTCGGGTAATTTCATCTGTATAGCGAAAACTGTCAGTAATCAGATTACACGGCGTTAGGAAATCGCCAGAACTTACTGGCTACCCGTAGGGAATGGTTACGAGTTCTTGGTTAATCCACGCAAAGCGCTAGGCATCCATTCTAATGTAAGTTCTCTTGTCCGCTTACTGGGGTTTTCAACACCCGCGGAAGGAATAGAGGTGTTGCCACTCCGTATTCGTATCCCACTGCTACATGGATAAAGTTGTAAATACCTTTGTCATAATCAGATAGCAAAATGATAATAATTAGAACCTTACCTGCAGGCGAGCTTACGATGCGCGCGCCGTCCGCCGCTAATCATAGACAGCGTGCTCATCACCGCTGACATGATGCCTGAGTATTACGGACATGTGATCTGTAACAATAACGTATAAGTTAATAAGATGCCATGTTGTTACTCTTTAAGACAAACCTGGTATCACTAACTTTTAAAAAACTATCGTACATATTCAAGTGATTTTTCTACTATTTAGAATTTTGTTAAAGTTTTTGCCCAAATGATTTGGTGAATCGCTGCAAAAATCACTATTGCACGGATAGTTTTACTTCAAGTAAAATAAAATTATTTTATTGGTACTCTGTACCAAACAAAATACTGTACTAATAAAAGTTTTGTCATATGTTTCTAAGCAGATTAAAATGCTATGAACATCTACGATAAATTTAAATAAATTCAGTTACACAAAGACATAGAATTATCATATTTCTATAAATACAATTAATTAGTTACCGACCTTGATTAATATTAAGCAACTTTCTCTAAGTGATAAAAGGCCAATCATTTGAGTATAACCGGCTTTCGGCCACTTTTCTAGCTATACACCCACGTCAGTGAATGTTTTCTATAAAAAAAAAAACAAAAAATTCTATATGTGTATTATGTATACTAAAATACAGCTTTGTGTAGCAGTTTGCCATATACAGAACTGCAGCATAAACTCCAGTAAACGCACACAATCAAAACAAAAAAGATATATCTGCAATACATAAATCCATATCAATTTCCATAGATAATGGTGGTCATTTAACTGGTGAGTGGTACCAGTTCAGTGCTAGGATATGGCCGGTATATGTCTATAAAGAAATGCAAATGTTGTACATGTGGGACGTGGCCGCAAATCATGCTGACAAATTGTCAAGTGGTGCAGCGCCCTAACGAGTTGGAACAAAAACGCACTGCGGGTGTGTGGTGCAAGTACAAGCAGACGCGTTTGTTGAGTATTCGGGGGATGTTGTAGTTATTGCTGAGATGTAGGAATTAAGAATATTAGATTACCGACCGTCGTTCTATAGATATTAATATCTACATGCAATCCCGACTTTAGGGGATCAACGGACTTCAGCTCCGACTTACTGGGACTGGCGGCACTCAGAGAACACAACACAGAATAGACAGCTAACTCATCAATACATCGACCTCCAATCGATCCTTCGACCATCGATTCTCGCGCCTCTTAGCATATATATATCGTCCCGACGTTAACCCTTGAGTCGTGACCCACCAGGTATGATCATCTCGCCTGGTCGGATATTCCTCCCTTTGTGTTGGAGAGACATGAGGTCTGTTCCTTCATAAAGATATACGGCGGAACTCATACTTGTAGTCTGGGTAGTTCAACCAGTTTCAAGTCTGACAAGGGATCTTTTTATTTATGTCAGATATGAGGCTGCACTATTATACTCTTACAAGACACCTTTGGGTCTTGATGTTAATTTCTAGTTTTGATTTTATTTTAATAAGTTGTCAAACTGTTCTTGTACTTGATTTAAGACTTGCAATCTCTTACAGGTAACATTTATATAGATTGAATGGTAGAACGTGTAATGTAGTCGTTGAAACTTACAGGAAAGTCAAGTTTTAAAATTAGGAAATTGTAGGAAACAGTCTTACTTCGGGTAAAATATGTTTTTGATGATCGAACTTGTACCCTTTTTTTTAACGTGTGAATACCCCCTAGAGCCATCACCCCACCGGGATTTACGGCAGAGTGGTGTATTGGAATCGGAGCGACTAAAACCACACGGTGTACTACTCTGCGCCTGACATAGGAGGGATCCGGAAACAGCTGTTATTACGATATCCAGATGTCGGTCGGGGAGCGATAGTGCATCTTGCGTTCGCTACCCCTCCCTTCGCCGTACGAGTAAGGAACTGGTGTGTCCTAGAAGACGTTGAGACGCTCTCAGATCGAATTTGTACCATAATATAACCTCTTGCTTGTGATAATGTACACTTGAATGTAGGAGATACAGCAGGCTTGGTAACTTCGTTGCTATTTATTTGGCGTCGTGTGGTCTCGGGTGTAAATGGACCACCCTATAAATTGTCAGTAAAACGAACTAATATACTATTATACGGAGAATGGAGAGAAAGATAACCTTCGGTTAATGAGAGAGTTGTCACGTTATTATTATTGGAAGTTCTGGATAATAGCTATAAATCTAAACTAAAATCGCTGTAAGGATGCCTAGATCTTTAAGGTAGTAGAGCCACGCTGATTTCAGCACGAGCGGGCCGGCTCGACCGTGGCAGTACTACCTTCCCCCAGAAGACCAACCTAAAGCGCCAGCATCCGTGTTGTCGTGTTTCGTTGGTAAGTGTGAGACCGGAGGCTCATTGATGCAGGGGTGACAGTAATCGTGGAGATTGTGGAAGCTTTACACTGTCACAATTAATGTCATGCCTTTTACGTTCCCAAGAGGGGTGTGAAATAGCATCTCACAAGGCCACCATAGAGTGGGTCACCATACTGCGTTGTCAGTATTTGCAATGAGTATGATGACCACAACTCTTGGATTCTATTCATGCTTTCCATCAGGCAGAGCAGTCACTTTGGCAGGCTCTTAAGGTAGAAAAAAAAAATTAAAAAAAAAAGTTTATGTTTATAAGTTGTTGAGCAATATAACGTCTGCTTTCCACAATCAAGTCTAAACAGTAAAAATATTTTCGTTTATCTGTAAACAGTAATTTTAATTTTCATCATCTAGAGTCACACAGTCAGTAGTACATAAGATGCATACATTTTGCATGCTTTAGCTCTGAATTTCATGTCGCCTATTTTTTAAAATTAAAAAAATTGTGTGTGTCAACCCCGACGCACGACTGGAGTTTACTCCTTAAGTAAGATTGTCAAAACAGACGCAAAAAAAGCTTATTTCACTGAAATTAACTGAAAAAAGATTGATACCGTATGAAAGGGTAAATTAACAAATTAATGAAAATAACATATAGATATAGGTGCTTTGCAGCATACTCTATACACGTCTTAATAGACTCACAACCAGTGCAGCCGCACCAAAACTATTGCAGGCATACCAAAAACGTAACGAGGTCATTCGTTAAGTAGATTTTACTCCTCACATTTTTCTCATACCGGGCGCCTTATATCAAAAAACCGATTATTAAGGAGTAAACTCCAAAAAACACAAACCTACATCTTTTAACGAACAGTAAAACGTTAATTCTTGTAATCGCTTATCGTTACTAAATAATATCAGTAATTAGAACTAATCCTAATACGAAAAAGCTTATTTTAGCTATTAGTACATCATATAACACAGTTATAAACTTCATTGAAAGTACTCAGCCTTTAAATTAAGATGCACAAAATTTCTACACACGTACAAGTAGGTGAGTACCGATGTTTGCGAATTGCAATTCGCGTTCAAACGCCTCAAACTTGCCAAGTATTAACATCGCCCATCATACGAGTAATATTGCCTCTAAACTTCCACATTACTTATTTTATTACCATAGGAGAGAGTGTGCGTGTGTTGTAGGATATTATCGTTTCGAATATGATATACTTATACATAATAAATTATGGATTGCTTAATATAGTCGCTCGGTACCATGATCAACTGAAATTAATTAAGATATTAAAATCTAAAGTATCTGAAGTATATCGTAATGCTTTTATTAGTTAAGGCATAAGTTAAGTAATGTTTTAAATTAGAATCCATTGTCTTTTTCCTGATTCTGGAGAGGGACTCAGGTAACCTCACTTCACGAAAACCAAAGTAAGGTTTGCTTAAAACCATTTTCCTGTGACGTCACTCCGGTTGCGCAGGCCATTCGTGCCGAATAGGCTTGCTGTTACGTAAGGTACTAAAATTATAATACGGGATTATATACATGGAGATTGAGTACATTATACTTTACATGGTATCAAATGAAATTGCTTTTCCTTCTTGTACGCTTAGATGTTTAAAACTACGCAACAGGTTTAACTACAATTTTCGCTATCATTACGGTAATATTTCAAGGAAACTTTTCGTAAAAACCAGAATTTTTAAACGTTACTGATATTGGTAAAACTTTTGCGGAGGGAACGAGTGTCATATCCCTCCGACACAAAGGGAGGATCCTCCGACCAGGCGAGGTGATCATGCCTGGCGGGCCACGGCCCAACGCTTGATGTTGGGATGTTGTATATATGCTAATTGCCACGCGAATCTCTATATCACGATACAGGATTAGTAGTTGCATTGTAGTTCATTACATTCAAACGTTTCATTCATATTTCGTAGTTCAATGTGTCTTCGCTAGATGGCGCTGTTATATATTTTCGTTTGTGCCGCATCAATCGCCACACTTTACTAGATATAATAATGTACTATGGAACTGCTTTTCTTAAAAATAAATACAAAAAAGTACCTGTATATTTCTTATCTTACGGATAACCGGTAACCATTTTATTTTTAAAGATTTATGAGTTATAAAGAAGCTTATAAAGTAAACGTGTATGACGGGAAGTCATAAATTTTTTATATCAATAGTCATTGATAAGTATTTTTTAAATTTATTTCGGTCTCAGAAGTCTAATTTGCGAAACTACGTTTGCCCTGGTTAGTTTGAGAGGCTTGATGTATTCTAAATTATTTACAATGATGCTTTGGCCTAATAGAACTGGGTAGGGAGAGTAAATTTTAACCACTTTCATACTGATGGCAAACTTGAATCACCGAAAAATTAAACGCGTGCTAGCGTTGTTAATGTCTTTTTGTATTTCTTAATTAATTTTTGTACCAAGACACGTCAAATATGTGCTGTGATCTCATGCATTTATATATTAACTTTATCGTACGTGTTATTTAAAAAAAAGTGTTGTGCACTTTTTCTACATATTTAAATATTGCTGATAATGTTTCAGACCAGTTATCTACTATATTAAAAGAGTAAAGTTGCTGTTACATGTATCTGAGATATCTGTCTGACTTGTAAACTGGAGTCTTTAGTTATCTGACAGATAGGTTCTCATTAGTTTCATCATCACTTCGACAGTCTATATCAAGCTGGCTGGTTGGTTATAGGGTTTTATTTGAAGTCTTCTCTTTGCAGTGATATTGTCTTGCATAGTTTGGTCCTTTAGTCGCCTCTTAGGACAGCCATAGGATCAATATATATAACAAGTAGCCCCCTTGGACTAAATAGGAATGGTGACGCTCCGCGTTCTTAATCCGCCACCACACGGATGACATCGTTACATTATCAGGGTCTTAATTAGTAGGTAGTGAAACTGGCTCTAAGTATTTTAAAGTTTGTTATGCTTCCGTATACAATATTTATTTAAAAAAGTATTAAAAATGTTCTTCTTGTATTATTAAATTGATAATTTGATCTTTATGGATTGGAAATAAAGTATTCAATATTTGTTTCATATTTTTTAAGTCAGTTATTATCTTAGCTAATGACTAACAGTCATTAGAAATAAAAAATAAAAATTATAATTAATGAATCGTAAACATGTCGAATCACATTCTTTTTTGCATTTTTTACACATTTTATGATGTCGTAAATGATTGTTGAATTATTATTCTCATTAATCGCTCATAAAGTTAAATGTTGCGTATCTTATTACTGTTCATTAATATGATAGAATGCTTTTTTGATTACGATATTTATATTATATAATTCTTTTGCTCACACCTCCGCTTCTGTGGTAGTCGGAAAATGGTTATAAACTTGAAAAAAAAAACACAAATAAACGAATATTTATGTAAAACATTATCGGAGTTTATTGACTTTAAAAGAATGTATAAATGTCAATAATTTGCTGGGTTTTTTTTATATTTGCGTAAAAACTTATGGAAAGTGATTATTTATTTTTTTTATTATATATTTCGTTTCTTTAAATTACTTCATCTTTCTCAAAATCATTGAATTATCCTATTATGATGTAAAAACGAGATGAATCGACGACACGAATCGTTTATAAAAATTAGAATCTATGCATTCAGTCTGCTTATCGATCCGACACGGCTGCCTACCGCCATGACTGTGTACAATTGAGAAGAAAGAAATTAACTGCAAGTAATTTGTATTGTTACCAATTAGGAGTAGGGCAACACTAAAGCCGTATTTGTTTTTACACATTCTGTATCATCTGTAGTGGACTTAAAATATACCCTATGCTGGTTTGGAATGTTTCTTTTTATAGTTAGAAAGGGGTGTGTTATCATTGCAAACGTTATACACTTGTCAGCAACATGTGTTGACAGGTGTTTTTCAGCTCTCGACCAAATTCACTCTGTTCTTTTTCTTGTAAAAAGACCACGCCCGCATTTTGAATAAATCCTGTATTACGGTGGACTTTACAAGCATATTAAAGACGGGCACAAAGAACACACAGAATCAGAACAATAGTTTGTGGATCACATAAAGTGTTGTCCCGCGTGAGGTTTGAGTCCACAATACTCAGCGCAGTCAGCGTTTCAGTCAGCGTTAAAGCACTTATGTATGTGAGTAAGTAATTTCCCATATTTGTGGGAAACTATGCGGCACATAGGACGGCTCAACCAAATGGAATGTAAGGCTTTATACAAAATGGTATTAAGCAATTGTTTCATTGCATTTCACAGAGTGTTGGTTTGAAATTTGACCACCATCATTATCTCAGAAACGCAATCAAACTACCTGCATATTACATTCGCACCAGCAGTGAGTAGGCCTGTATTGACCTCAAAATTACGAACTGACAATTTTCCAGAAATTATTGACCTAGTGTAAATTACTTCACGCAACAATGATTGTTTCCAAATTATAATTATAAGTGAGAACATTTCTAGTTCTCAGTGCTTTTGTTATTCAATATTCAATTGTGAAACTGTTATAAAAACGCTATGTATAATATTTTTTTAATTAACGTAATCATAGCATCATTTCGCTGGTAAAATAGAAACTCAGATAGACATATATTACCATGAGATCAGTGTATATTTCAATTAATATGATTATGTGATGTGGTGATACTCATTTCTTTCCTGATTCCTTCATCTTGATTCCCTTGCCGCTGCATTCTTCTCTTCTCCGTGTCAAACTCAATTTAAGAGTTGTAAATCTTTTAAATAGTGATTCTATAATTTGACAATAACGAGATATATTGCAGCATCATAGCGCATGCATTTAATATTATATAAAATTTAATCTATATGCTAAATTTTTCTTAAATATTTGACGCTTGTATGTAAATATTGTATAATATATATTTAATTTTATTATATTACTTTTGATTTATATAAATATGTAATCTCATCTTAATAATTATTATTTTATTTAAATAAGCAAAAAATAGCTATCTATCGCCATTTTTTTTTATTTTTCATGTATAGCATGCGTCAAGTTTTGTCGCCATACCTCGCTCGACTACTAACTAACCGAAAGTGGGCTAATGTGATTCTCATACAATTTATATATTGTAGACATCACTCCTAATGGGAAAAAATGGCGTAAATACCATACAGGTTTCGTCACTTTATGAGTTTCACATAGATAATGAAGTATAAGGAGGACAGATTGTCCACTTCTTTATGGTAGTAAGACATTTGTCACTGAAATCTTTAGTCAAAAGATTTAAAGTTATTACCGTTTGCTGACTAACTTGTTAGTTAGTGTTTCTGAACGCTAAATGCAATCGTCATCGACAAATGTAGAAATTAAATTTCGTTTAGAAGTGTCAAACTGGCGTAAGGGTGCCTATCTTTCTGGATGTCGTAATAACAGCTGTTCCCGGATCCCTCCTATCTCAGGCGCAGAGTGACGCACCACCCCGCCGTAAACTCCAGTGGGGTGACGGCCCAAGGGAGTTTCCACACGTAAAAAAAAGGTCTATCTTTGTTTTCTCTAGAAAACTAGATTATTTTATTTAAAAGCCCTATTTTTTGACATTTTTATATGTATAGAAACAATAGTTAAACCAAGTTTACATGTATCTATCTACTATTATAAATGAAACTGTTCGGTTGTATGTTTGTTACTCAACTACGCCAAAATGGACGTATTTGGAAACAATTTGACATTGAACTTAGAAGGGCATGTAGGGTATATTTTCACCTCGTATATTTGATTATAAGTTCCACTTTAATGCGAAAGAAACCGCGGGTTAGTACCAGGGATACATAATGTTCTTTTACGTTACGTCACGGTGCATGTGAACCTTGCCAATGATAGCAGGCACACGCCACATGCTGGCATTATCGTGTACTTTAGTCATTACCGGGCCTCGAGCAGCTCGTTCGAGGGCAGACCTTGCTACGAGTGTTCCGTAATGATGGAAATAGTACCACTATTTCTAAATGTTCATATGTTATACTTATCTCGGAGTACTAAGGTACTCTTGGAGTTAGTTATCGAAACTCGACACCTCTTATTACCGAAAATTATCTGGTTGCGTGAAATTTTTGGTTTTAATAGGAAATAATAATAAATAAATAATAAATATTTCAGACATTTGACTACAAACTACAGACATTTGGTCCAACCCGGGAATCGAACCCGAAACCTCAAGCACAGCAGTCAAATTCACTACCACTGCGCCACCAAGACAGTTCGTAAATAGGGGAAAAGTGTAATAAAATGGTAAAATAATAAATGATTTGATTTGATTATTGATTTTTATCTCATTTCGGGTGATGTTTTGAATCTCACAATCAATTTGTGAAACTGCTTATTACAAAGATTATTATTCTTTAAAGACACTTCTTCCATTACCTTTGACGTCACTACGTTAGTATTAGTTATTTATACACTCAATCTTACACAACTCTGTAGGTATAGGCGGAGATATACATATAATGATATGTCTGGTAAAGTTTTTAATCTGCGCAACAATTTCCTAGTTTATGGTCACAAGTATATTACTTAAAAGATCACATACCCTCTCAACAGAAAGACCTATATCCAGAAGCGGGCTTTTAAAAGCTATTGACGACGACAAGATGATGATAATGATGATATGTATGTATAGTTTATGGATATGACCTCCCTGTTATTCGAAAGACACTGATGATGACTGATGATGACAAGATGATAAACACAAAACTAGATGTACGACCTCCGTCAGTCCTGCCCTCGGTAAAATCGGTGAAACCGGTAAAATCTCCATCTTATATGTTTCTTAATGATACACAGCAAGTGATCCTATTTATCATAAAATTATTTATCTTGGGTGGAGATTATGAGTACATATACATATAAGTATGTTTCTTAATAGTCTCCGTACAGGTTCTGTCTATTTTGGGATCTAACATGTGTTTGTTTGAACTGCTAGAGCGTGTAGAACTAGAGTTGTCCGTCAGATGGGTGGTGTGATGACAGATGTTATACATCACATGCGACCATTAAAAAGCTCGCTTCGCAGTCTCTCAGACTGCAGTAATACACTGAGATAGACTCCTGTTCTGGCATTGCATAGAGCATGTATTTGTAGCACTGTCTTATATGATTATTTCATTGTAATAACCGTATGCTATCCTGAGAATGGCAGAATAAGTACTTTTCCTTTCCTTCTTCTTTCTATACTTTCTCAGTTAGTTTGTTTAAAATTAAAATTAAAACTCAAATCATGATTACTATTACTGATATCTATTTTCGCTTGTAACATAAGGCGTGTCATCTTCGTACTTCGAGCTTGATTGTAACATACTCGTAATATTTGTTGTATAAATATGCTATGCGCTGGTCTGAATAATTTTGTTAGAAATGCAACATGCTCGTAAGTATGAATGTATATCTATTTAATCTCTTTGTATTCTTATTTTCTGCTGGAACAAGTTTATAAACATATATATCTAATGATAATATTGCTATCAGTACGAGCAGGTGGACGTCTGTAAGGTTTCTGTTACTAGTTACAAGGTTGGCTGCATTTAAAATAAGCTGTACGATTTGTTATGAACAATTTTTTTTTTTTGAAAACGTTTCTAATTAAAATCACCTGTACTATTTTATTTTTCCTATTTTATTCTATAAGATTTGCTTATTAAGTAACTGCTACTAAGGATATTGAAGGCAAAAAATTCACATTTTCAATAACCACTTATATCAGAGAAATAAATTACGCAATCTATAAATAATATACAATTATATTGTTATTTATTAGTAGATTAGATTCAAATTAAAGTGTCTAACGTCTAACAGACAAATGATGTCTCTAATAACTGAGAAACATTCGCATATCTGTGTCCTACGGTTACGTCTACTTCGAGATTTACTACAAGTACTTATATAATAGCAATGTAACAATATGTTTCAACTCGTGGTAGGTAAACGGTGGATAATTGCTGGTCTAGAATTATTGATATAAAAAATAAATAAGTAAAATATTTTTTATTGTCTCATAAAAATAAAATGTACATGGATGGAGTCCCTAGACCCCACACTAGGATTCCCTGTGTTGTGGGGTCTAGACTCTTTCATTTGTTACATTTATTGACAATATTAAAGTTGTGAGTTCTATTGTGATGCGTTTTTATTTGATGTCATAAGGTAAGATGTGATGATGTGGTGTGATGTAGTGTGTTTTGATGTGACGTTATGAGGTGAGATGTGTTGATGTGGTTTCGTGTGAGGTCTGGTGTGATATCCTAATGTGATGAGGTGTGATGTGATGTTATGTGGTGTGATGTGATGTGTCATGATGTGATGTAATGTGATGCGGTATGATGAAATGAGTTGTGTTGAAATGTAGTGTAGTTTAATGTGGAGTGGAGTGCTCTGATACTGATTTAGTTTATCTCTATATCTCTATACACATCACATATTAATTTTCTAAGTAACATTCAAGTATTATTCCAATATCTTTAAAAAATGTTCTGTTTAATTGTGGTCTAGGGTATATAGCTAGTTATTATCAGAATAAACTTGAAAGTAATATAATATATCTAGGGAGCTATGCTGTAACATTCATAAGAAGCATGGGATATATTAATTATATAATAAAAGATCTAACAAATGGCATTTCCCGTTGAGCTAATCATCAATAATAACATCTGGATATTCCGCTTGATTGACTCTGTTGGTAACCATTCAGTCACAAGAAGTGTTTTCATCTCTAAAGTCACAGATATGTGCTTTAAGGTATCAGACGTCTAGAGAGAAAGGAGTTATATTCAAAATCGAGAACATTACGTACGTAGTTTTATCAAGAAAAGACGTTAAAAAGTTTTTGTTAAACCGTACACTTAGGAAAGTCGCATAACCCTAGTTTTTACCACAAAGGAACTGTGGCATGGAAGAATTGAATAAATGGAAATTATCTATAGATATAAGTTGCCATATTGAACCATAGAAGTAAATGATACGGTTTGAGAAAAACTAGCTAGGTACGTTCAGCGTTGGGTCACGATGAAACTGCAAGTAACGTCATGTGCGGACAAGCGCGAGATTGATGCGTGCCGCCCCTGAGCTCTGACGTAATTATACGTCATCATATCGGAGATGGTAGGGTTGCCACGTAATATTTATTTTTTTTTGTTTGAAACATGTTTTTGGAATAAAGATATTAATGACAAAGATATCGATGCAATGGCTAACATTGCGAAATATTATTTTTTGTGTTTCTTTTTGGATTTATAGGTAGAAGAATTTCGATTTATGAAGATTTTTACTCTACTCAACCCACATTAATATAGAGTTTTAATGTATTAAGATCATATCTTGCTACATAAACCCAGCTTAATAGTTATTGACTTATTTGGAGTGTTAGATTCCCACATTTCGGGGTTAGTATAAAAATGATCTAAAGGTGTAACAACAAAAAGAAGAAACATTACCTAGTTTCGTAAATGTTAAGACATTGACAATTTCCTTATCCTAAGCCCCCCTGATGGGGAAAAGAGGGGCCACAGGTTTAGATGACACTACATATTACCCTAGTATTTTATTGCAAATTCATTGTGCTAATAATATGACAACCCTAAAGTATCTTAACTGTCGACAGATGACGACGTGGATTCCGTCTTTGTTGAGTTATAATAATACAATAATGGTGTGCACTTAATGGAGCCTGATAGCGCCATTCAACCGACGAAGATAAGGTTTACGTGATGACGGTTTTCTTAAACGCACCCTTATCTGTTTGAGGAATAGTTTCCTTAACTTATAGAAAGTACGGTTACAGTTTACCAAAAGTGATATAAAAACACGCATTTAGGGACTATGCACACTCATTCAGTTTTATTCAGTTTATGTCTATAGAAAACAATGATTTTGTATGTAGACGCGTACACATCCATTTAACTTTCCGTATCTATTCATATTGTGCGGCAAACAAGTATTAGAAAAATGTATATTTATCATACGAGTGCTATAGATAGGGTTCAGCACTGCTTTGTCAACTTCAGCGCTGTTCCACTGCATTCAGCATCGATTGACCACTGTATTCGCTGACACCTGCGTAGGTCCTGGAGAAGACCTCAATTTTATAAAATTTTGCAACATTCATCTGAAAATACTCTTTACATTTAATTTTTACTTACGATTAGGATACCAATGTTATGTATTCTCCAACTAAATTTCTTTTTTTTCCAAATAAAGTTTGGTTATTCTAACATCCAAAAGGTCTAAGCGATAAGTTTTAAGTAAATATTTACAGTTATACATATTACATGGTTCATTAATGTATTATTAGAAATAAAAAATCTTAAATAATACATGCATATGTCCAATATAGAAAAAAAGAGCAGATTATAATTTAAATTTATCGACTTCCTTTACATCAATAACATTCGATTTCTAGTTGCACACGAGTGTTTATGCAAAGTCCATAGCTATAAGTTAAGGCATCGGCCTTTTTTTACATGTGCATTATTCATCAGAATATTGTTAGGGATGCAAATTTTTTAGTATGTGTGAAAAATGTGAGAATGCGGTACACGTACAGCGGAAAAAAGTGGCGACATCGGAATACGAACCATTTATGTAATAGCCAAATCTCCCTTGTTTGTATGACCTGAGCTTAGGACGCGGTTGATAGAAACATAACTACGTAAGTGTGACCAAAATCTTTCAGCGAAATGTGAATGTAGCTGAATACTACCCTCCCACAAAAGAGCAACTTAAAGCGCCAGCATCCGTGTTGTCGTGTTTCGTTGGTGAGTGTAAGCCCGGAGGCCCATTGATGCAGGTGTGACAATTATCGTGGAAACTGTGTAAGACTTACACTGTCACGATGACTGTCATGCCTTTTACGTTCCCAAGAGGGGTGTGAAAAAGCATCTCACAAGGCCGCCATAGTGTGGGTAACCATATCGCGTTGTCAGCATTTGCAATGAGTATGGTGACCACAACTCTTGGATTCTATTCATGCTTACTATCAGGCAGAGTAGAGTCACTTTGGCAGGCAGGCAAGATAGAAGAAATAAAAAAGGTTCAATAGTCTCTTGTAAGTGCTTAGACGGTAGGTTAAAAAAGAGCGTGGGGATCCTACACAGTGAAATAATTTGATCGATAAATAACCAGGTACACTACTAGTCGTTATTTGATGAGATCTATTTTTTCTCCAATTTTTAAATCATACTATCAATAGCCTTTAAGGCTAAGTTCAGATGAACGCGCGGCGCCGAGCGTCTCCGCGCGGTAGTAGCATTCACATGACGGCATTTGTACGCGCGGCAGTCTGGCATCAACATTGCTCAAAAATGGACGTGGAGGAGGCAATTTGCTTATGGATTTTATACCGAAGGCTGAGACGTCGCAGAAGACATAGACGATACTGGGTGCATCCCATTTTGAGTGAAAGACTTTCTTCAAGCCTGTTCATCACTTTATATCCCGACCTGAGACTACATGAAGAAAAATTTTTTAACTATTTCAGGATGTCGGTTGCATCTTTTGATTTTTTGTATGATTGTGTTGAGAACGATTTAAAACCCAGGGAAGATGCTATTAGATATTGCATATCACCAAAAGAAAAACTCATAGTAACACTACGGTAAGTTATTTCTTTATTTATCACACATTAAACAAGAATCTTAAACGAGAAATTAAGTAGGTATTTAAGAAATGAGACTTTCGAGCAAATTATATTTTAATTATTATGATTGAATAAATCCAGTTCTTGAGAATCTTCGTATGACCCGGGTGATGTTACTTGTGACAAATTTGTGGGAGGTGAAGTGTAGGAACTAGTTGTATAATCATATTGTGTTGAAGATTCTCTATCAGAAAAACGCATGGTGTCTCTATATTGAGGACTTCTGAATGAAGTAGGATAGTTTCTTGGCTGCTGTTGTGTATTATATGAAGTAGGTGGGTAGTTAATATCTTCAAATGACTGTGATTCTGCGGATTGGTAGCGCTCTAGTAAATTATACATTTCAATTTTCAGCTTCAAGCGCCGGTTTTCGGAAACTTTTTTTATTTCCTTAACCAGTGAAAGACAAAATAACTTGTCTTCATCATCTTCTTCTTTCTTTTCTGTTACATTTTTATTACGAGCATCAATACTTCTTTCTAAAATATTTGCAAAATGCTCATCGGCTGGGTTCAATTTAATTTTTTTTCGGGGTAAATGTTCAGTAGAAGATTTAACGTTACTGTTGATATTGTTCGTATCAACATTTTCTGAAATTTCCACTACGTCAAGGCTATTATCAGTAACTTTTTTTTGAACTACTTGTCTAAGAAATGATAATCTTTGAAAATATCCAAATGAAGTTGTTGTTGAAGCTGAAGAACCGGATTTCATAAATTTAGTTTTCTTAAGTTCTTTAACATAGGCATCTCGTAAATTTTTCCATTTTTTCTGCAATAATGATCCTAAAACCAAAAGGATTTATTAATTTATGTTGCAGGTACTTAGCCAGTGGTTCTTCATTAGCAGAGCTGCAGTATGGTTATAAAATTGGCAAATCTACGTTATCAGCTATAATTCAACAAGTGTGTAAAGTTTTATGGACAAACTTAAGAGCTATGGTCATGAGCCCACCAACTACGGATAAGTGGATACAAATATCTAAACAATTTGCCAATAATGCCTATTTTCCAAATTGTATTGGCGCTTTGGATGGCAAACATGTTCGTTTAATTGAGCCACCACACTCGGGATCAATGTATTACAATTACAAACACTTTTTCTCGTTAGTTTTAATGGCTTTGTGCGATTCTAACTTCTGCTTTATATGGGTAGACGTTGGAGCTTACGGAAAAGACAGTGACTCGGGTGTTTTTAAAGAAACATCCTTTTACAAAAAATTATCAGAAAATTTGTTAAACATTCCTGAGCCCAGATCTATCACTGATAATGAGAACAATGCATTTAAATTACCATATGTAATTGTAGCTGACGAAGCTTTGGGTATGACTAAAAATCTGATGAGACCATATGGAGATAAATGTTGTCAAAAGAAAAAAAAATTTTTAACTACCGTCTTTCTTTAGCACGAAGGTATGTTGAATGCACATTTGGAATAATGTGCAACAAATGGCGAATTTTGCATCGGCCAATAGACGTCAAGATAGATTTTGCCAATGATATTGTCAAAGCCATTTGTGTTTTACATAACTTTGTTAGAACAAGAGATAGTATAAAATCCGAGGATATGAATTGTCCGGCGCCATTATCGGATATAAATCCCACTAATACTGGACGCCCAATCCATGAAGCAGATAATATTCGAACTAAATTAACAAATTACTTTGTAAGTGAAGGTAAATTAGATTGGCAAGAAAAATATATATAACTCTTATACGTATAATATTATACATGCGATTGTAGCTTACCCAAGTTTTTCTTTTTTTCTTCAGAATCAGTATTTTCACAGAAAATTAAAACTAATTCTTCCCAAGATCTTCTTTTTATTATTTTATTCGAATATTCCTTGGAGTTAATATTCCAGATAGCATCTCTTTTTTCAATTTCGTCAATAAGCAAATCGATCGATACAATGTCGTCTTCGGTGGTCATTTTTTCCTGAATCTATGCGTCTATCCGTCTCAACTCGCGCGGATCAATTGAACAGGTCGGTACAGGTTTGTAGAACTTGAACCGCGCGGTACCGTGCGGTTACTCGCGGTACAAGAACTAGCGCGCGTGTCGGAGCGCGGCGCGCGGTTTCGCGCGGTGATGTAGACGATACTTAGCTGTTTACTTGGATCTTGTACCGCGCGGTGAGTCTCTCCGCGCGGTGCCGCGCGTTCATCTGAACTTAGCCTAATAATCCGCTGCTGGACATAACCCTCGTTTTAGAAAAGGTGTTTAGGCCTACTATACCACGCTAATTAGATCGGTTTGTATATGTCAAGTCTTCCTTCTCTTTGCAGTGTTATTTTCTGTATTTTGGTCCCTTACAACACACGTGGGATGTATAGGGTAGTCTTAATCTGTCACCATACGGAGAAGTTTTTTAAATATCTAACAAAAGTTTGTCACTAATAGATTATGTACTAAATTTATATATCGAATACCCGATCTCCGTAATTTCGTCTGTGTTTATGGTCACTGCGTCGGGCGCAAAAATCATAAGGTACTATGAGGCAGCTTACAAAACCTTCCTCGATTAATTTTATCTAACATAAAATAATTATTAAAATTCTCATTAAATTGATATACATAGATTTGTCGGCATCGGATACGACTCAACTTTACGGAACAACGCCATATGTTTAACTAGTTGAGACGAAACAGACCTTTTATTGCGGTACGCTATCGTCAGACCCCTTTTTATAGCAGTTTGTTGGCAGAACACTAAAGTGACTTTCTACCTAACTTTAATATAATATGTCCGTGTGGTGACGGATTAAGAATACATAGTGTTACCACCCCTATTCATCCCGTGCGTGTCGTAAAAGGCGACTAAGGGACCAAGTTTACAAGACAACATCATTACAAAGAGAAGGAAAACTTGAAACAAACCCTAAACAAACAACCCGTCTGGCCAGCGTGATATAGTAGGCCAAAACCTTCTTGCTTCTGCTCCTTCCTTGTGGACTGTAAAAGGCTGTTGATGATGTTGATTTTAATCAAATTCGGTATAACTGTTAAAACCGTACAATTTTGATCGAACCCAACACTTCCGTGGTTAAATTTGTTGCGTAGTTTGAAAAATATTGTGGACATTGAAAGCAATTTTATTTAACTGTAGCACAGCACAATAAAATGCCCTATACATAATCCTAATAGCTAAAGTTTTAATCAAATAATAACATTGAATAATATAGGAAAAGAGAAATATATGTTATTGTATAGATATAATAAGCAAAACGTTCACAATTTATTATCTATGTAAGTAGACTTTAAGTTCTTAAGAGAAAAATCTTTAAACTCAAATAAACTAGCCGAAATTCAGCACCGTAAGCGTTTGGTTCCGCGTCAAGCGCACGCGCTCGGATTAATCGCGCCATAGCATGTTAATTAATTGAAGCGAATGTGCACTACGCACGATCAATGCCCGCAATCTAAACGTGGTTTTAAATAACTATACTTCATTGGACTAGTTATACACTGTAGTTCAACGAGTGAGCTTCAACGGACATGCTACCTGCAGGCAATCACCGTAATCACACTCTTCCACGTGTATAATGACTCGAAGCAAATCTAGTACTAGCTAACTTAAACAGTTTATGAACAGGAAGAGTTGAAATTTATTTAATGGAGTCGTGATGGACCGACGAATTTAAGAAGGTAGCTGGCGGTGGATGGATACGAATTGACCAAGATCGGAATGGTTGGCGCTCCTTGGGGAGGGCCTTCGTTCAGCAGTTGACGGCGATAGGTTGATTTGATAATGATCTTCTTAGAAACCATCGATTTTCTAAAACACTACCTTCTTGAGTATAATTATTTAAAACACGTTTAGAATGGCATCTAGATTACTTTAGTTATATTACTTAAGCGCTTCAAATAAGGGGCCGCTGCCTCTCTTGGCCATAATTGATCAATCAATAATGCAGATAGCATACATTTTTAAAGCCCTTGTCAACGGCAGTATTAGTTCATGTATACTTATTGTAAATGATAAACTTGCGATGTGAAATCAGGCAAACTAACAACGGTGTATAACTAAAGATTAGTTTAAATTTGAGATTTAAGTGTTTCAGGGAAAACTTTCGACATACATGGGGCGAATAATCGACACTTGAAACAATAAATGAAATCTTAATTTGAGCACGTTAACTGTTTAAGCAACCGGTCATAAAGAAAAGTAACGAATGAAATAGGAATATAAGGTCAGGAATAAAATTTCCTTTCAAAAATGAGGCCTATGTCCAGCAGTGGACTGTTGGCAGTGGCTCTTGATGTGTTATGAAAAAGTGTTTGTAACCGATATTGCAGGATATTTCATTTCTTGAAAAAGCCTACCTCTGGTTCTTTTATAACAAAATCCCAAAAAAAATCCAAAAATACGCGTTTTTTCTATTTGATTATTAAATAATGTGCTATATTGAACAATGGTGTAACAAACGTATGTAAAATACTAGATTTTTATGAATGCCAGAAACGCGTGAAGCACCACAAGTTTTTAAATAATTGTTAAATTTAATTCAAACAATAATCAGATTTAAGAAGAGCGGATACCGAGCGCTTCAACCGAAAATAATTATTACTATTTCACAATAAGATTCCCGAAATTATACCAACTTACAACGAAAGGTTTTCTTCAATTACAGTTACATGTAACCTGTATGAATTAGTAGCCGTCCAAACGGTGATTAGTCAAATGTAAGCATTACTTTAATTTATGGATACCGGTTTAATAAAGTTGTATACAGTGTGTGTTAAGTGTTATTTTTACTCAGACACAGGCACGAAAACGCTTCATAGTGGCAGTACATATATCATGGACTGATTGCTCAACCCGTTTTCGTATCTTGAACAGTGATTCGAGAAATGAGAATTATTTTAAATTAACATTCCTACATCTCTATTGAATGAATGTGGATAAATGATTTAGGAGTGTAAGCTTACTGTTAAATCGATTCTTAGAATAATCGAAACATATTCGTACTTTTTGAACGGCACTTTATTTTTTTTTCCAAAACAAAAGCAGTTTAATTTACTTCATATACTTCTAACTTCGAATATTTGCAAATGAAAGTTCCTTCGAAAGCACTTCATCTGATTCCAAGATTTTTAGACTTGAATACCGTAGATATTCAGATGTGCTATGATTACGACACCACGACGTTACAAATAACACTTTATTTTTTATAAATTTGTTGCAGGTATATCATATAAATGTGTATGTCGGTACTTAATTGCGATAACATATTTATTACATCAGAGCCGAGACCACCAAAGCATTAACTAACAAGATCTTATCTTACTTTATAAGTATTTATAGTATTAAATCTTGATTCACAGCTCTAATATGTATAGGGGGCCTAGGGTGAGTTTGTTTTACATTAACTCGACCGCGAAGCCACGGCGAGAGCGTTCAGTATTGCGGTTGGTAAAGTTTTCAGTGGTACTACTTAATACTTGAAAAGCTTACCTTATAGAAGGTCCTGAATTAGATTTCTCGCTTGTCTTATATTGATTGTCTAAAAAGAAAACTCCAGAACTACGCACCTGGTGCAATTGGTTTAAAAACTATTCATTTGTGAACTATAAATATGTTTATGACTGATATTGAATTTATCGATTTACGATAGAATTAATATCACAATGTTTATCTAAAGCACTGTGAGGTCATTAACTTTACAAATTTTTATGGTTGTATAAAATGTAAATACAAGTTTCTATTTGTTGATTGGAACATGCACCTACATAATATATCCTGATGTATGGAATATTAATAAACATGACAATAATTTACAGAGGCATCTTGACAACTTGAAGGTGTGTTAGGTATTGAGCATCTTCATCTACAGAGAGGTACTTACCTCCAAATACCAGATCCAGATTAAAAAAAAACAAATGCATGTTTTTGTCATGCTATAGAGCTGCAAAAGAACAGACGGATCAACTGATTTAAGTGGCTAGCGCCGTCCATAGAGACGTGGAAGTCGAGGGTCATAAATCCATTGTCGTCATTTCAGTCCCTCACCAGAATTGGGTGGAGGAGATGTGGGTGTCGGTTGCTCCCTTAAAAACAACAAAAGACTTGTGACTCCAGTCGAAAATGCCGAAGCATGCCTCAGCATATGTGTGTGATGGCTTATAACCTATAATGTTTACAACAATGGCTCTTACGTAAATTCCTATTCGTATTATGCAAGTTACTAGATATTAGTGTCAATCAACCAGAGATCAAAGGTATTGTTATTTTAATTACAAATGTTTTGTGAACGAAACCAAGCAGCAATATTTATGAACAATAAAATTTTGTTATTGTCTTATCTGTCTATGACCCCATGAACCCAAAAATCGACGAGATTTATTTCGACAGAGACAGAGGGTAAACGAGTTTTTTTTTTGAACGACTACTTCCGTACTACAGCCGCTGCTGCCCAAGTCAACTTGTAACATTGAGATAATCAACCATTTGAATAAGGTGGAGGGCATGTACGCTTACAACCACACTCACTCGGTGAAAAGTAACAAAAGGTTTGAGGTAGTGATGTCACGCCGGTAGATCTTGTTTCGTTTGTGCTGAGCTCTTGAACGTTCGTCCCCCGAGCAGTGATAAATGTGTAAGCGTAACAAATTACGTCCAACCCGTGGAGAGATGACCTCGAAAGATGCCAGTCGTATCTCATGCTACACAGCAGTAATCCAAAACAACAAACAAACCTTATACCAACCAGTTAGTCAGCGTGGTATAGTAGGCCAAAACCTCCTTGCTAAGGGTGGGCCTATGTCCATTGAGGACTGTTGGTTGTTGATGTGATGATGATGATGTATTTTTGGTCCTAAGCTTTAAAACACAAACCTGGAGCCATTTATCAGGTACTTTTCCCACTTTATGCTATTGCTCATCAGCGCTATCGCGAAATCTGTGCAAATTTGAATTCAAATGATGCATTAACAATAATGTAATACGTAAGGCCCATCGCATAGAACATAGCTTAATGAGTGTCATCGTATCTTGCGCTATAATGGTATATCTCCAGCCTGGTCCTTGGAATGGAAATACTTGGTTGGGTAATAAAGCTCGTTTTCATACGCAGTTTACGGCTAGTGATTGGAGATTGAGACGTTTTAATTTCTGGTAACAATTTTATTACAATCGAATCAGTCGAATAGTACTCGTAGTTAACTAGTTTAATCCTATGGAGTTGTTGAAGGCACCAGGAAATAGTACCATCAATTCCATTTTATATTATAAAGCTAATCTCAGAAACTACCGTTTCTAATTGAAAAATGCTCTACGTTTCGGATGTTCTATTCATCGAGGAAGGCTAGAGGTTATGTAGTAACACCACGCAACAATGTTGTCGAAACGAAGAAATTTTTTTTTTTTAGAAACGCGAATGAATTTACACGGGTCAGCTAGTCAGCTTATTCAAGTTAGCAAGTCAGTTCTTCAGCGAATCTTCTTGTCTGACAGATGTAAACCATTATCTCACACATTTTATTCAGCTTGCGTTTACTTGTTGTACGTCATCATTTAAAATTTATATAAACACGTTTAAGTATTTGCCGTTTGCGATCGTATGGTGATTTAGATCCTCAAGTAGCGACCTGAATAGCATTTCATATTGTTTTTCCAGCATTGTTATAAAAGCCTGGGAGATCGCTCTTTATTTTCAGTGCAGAAGTCTCTTCGGATAAACCTAGCTGACGGCAGATTGAATGATTATGATGGATTCGAACCGACTTAAACGAGATGTCCGAGACTATGTGTAGTCTCAGACATCTTCAAAAGCAGGTGTAATCTAGAAAGAAAATCCCTAGTACCCCGACAGACTCTGGTTATCTACGATCTAAAGATAATCTCCTCGTGTGTTTCCTTTCTACTCCTTAAAGCATCATAATGGTACCCCGGAGAGGGAAGGGGGAGGGGATTTAGGGCTATGTATTAAGATAAAATAATCTTACCTTACCATCGTTATCTCATTCGATTTATGCAGCTTCATTCCCCATTTACTCTAATTGTAATCGTCCAGAATTGATATTACTTATTGATTAATCATCACTAAGGTACATCGAATCGATTCCCTCAATAGATTAGCAATAAAAAAGCATGCTTGAAATATTGAGGACCACTTTATTATCGATACACTTACTATCGAGATGAATAATCCGCGGCCGTACGGTATCGAGTGAAATTATTCAAAAGTGCGCCTGCGCCGTTTCAAACCGGTCTGGAGGTTAACAGCGAAGCGGCACGTCCACTTATTTACTTTTTTTGTATCATAACAATTGAGGGGCCCTTTTACAATGATACTCCGGTAATGCGACGATTATAATAATAATATAATTATTTTAAAATCAATGTTTTGCTGTGTAACCGTGATGCGGCGAATACATTGAGAAATGGGTATTAAGGTATCAATTTCGTGGGTCATTTAACGTAACCTCTTAAGATACGTTCTATTGTATGATCTCTAGTTGTTTATTTATCTTTATATCGCCTTATTTAATAAAGTTTAATTGCCAATAAACTATTTATTTCTCAAAAAGGTAGATTTAGACAATTGAAATCTACATACTACGCTCCAGACACACCTCTGTATGTATTATACAATATGTAAAAGGATGTTTCGGCGTAGAAATACTTCGCCTTCACCTCGCCCAAGGAGATCTTGATAATTTATGTCTCAGTGCTATCTGACCATGGTCTTATCTTGAGCGAGTATAATTATTCTGATATACTACTTTTGAGTATCAACAGTACTTTGTATCACAATCATCAGTCTATTGCAGTCCACTGCTGGACATAGGCCTCTCCCATTACTCGAAACTGATCGAGTTTCGGTATTACTTTGTATTTGTGATTAACGGGAGATAGATATGAAAAAGGTTATATTTAATTATTATCAGTTCGGCAGACAGAACACGATTGTAAGAGTTTGTAGGAGTGTTTATTGAGGCTACATATCGATTGATCTCCTTTCAATTCAAAACTTCTTTAAGGTTGGGTTTGGACGGTACCTCAACACTGTGTAAACGATTGAAATGTACAAATACCGAGCGCACAGTATAACTAAAGAGCTATCGCCTTCTCGCCCCGCTCGCTGTTTGTCTGAACCTTTAAGAAAACTTTTGGACTATATTTGACGTTTTCGGTTTCTGACCCCAATATCTTATATCAAGATGTATACGAACTACTCAGAAATCGTCTAGTTTATCTTTCTAAGTAGCTAAACTCTTGTACCAGTGTGAATTAACATTGAAAGTGTACACAGAAATATTTGAAACCGCAACCTCTTTGCGTACCGGTGTTTGATAGTTGTTTAGTAACTTTTTTCTGTACAATTAACCTACTATGCCTAGTTAGAAGTAGATTGACGGAACGGGGGTTACCTGTGCCTAACTGTCCAACTATGTTTTGTTTTTTAAACATCAACATCAGCCTCCGCTATCTCAAACAGTTCATTGTTTAAACAAACAAATTGTTTTTATGACTAATGAAATATTCATACAGAAAAACTGATAAATACATTTACAAAACACATTTGAGTTTTTTTAAGACCGTACGTGGGTGGTTATACCGAACTTAGTCATTTAAAAGAGATATGAATCGCAGCTTACTGTTAATGATTGACCATTAATACCCAGGAGCAATGGTTAATGAGACTGATAAAACATGGCGTCTGACAATAATTTTAAATTTAGAACTGTATTCTTTACCGTAACAACTTTCTTTGAAGCAAATAGCTAATGGAGTTTTTACATCTATAAGTTATTTGCGTCGTATGTGTTTCACTCAGTATTTTTTTATAATATTGTTTGAAGTGTTATGTATTTTTTATCTGTAGCCAAACTCTAAATAACTTAAGAATAGGCTCTCGAAAATTTACGTCATTATACTCCATGTGCCTTGTTCACGGTTTATCTTTGTCAGAATATTCAGAGGGGGCCCATTTTTTTCTCTCGATTACCTAGAAATCGACTATTGCATCAAACGATCACTTTCTTTACCTAATTTATCTTAATCTTAATTACGTACTTATCCCTTAAAGGTGAAGGTTTAAAGTCAACCTAGAGGAGTTACCTTCACTATATCCTAAAACGGAAGTCGTCACAATCAACCGATCTCGTTAATTAACGGGGCGAGGTGAGCGATGTCGCCCCCACTGGGATGCTCGGCTGAACATAATGGCTTACCAGAATGTCACTTCCTTTGTGCATTTCCGTAATAAATGGCTCTATTTATTTTCATAAATGATTGTCAAGATCAAGCTGTCATTTGATAAGGTTTATAGATGCACGATTACTTGACGATGCAGGGGTGACAGTTATCGTGGTAACTGTGTAAACCTTACACTGTCACAATGACTGTGATGCCTTTTACGTCCCCAAGCGGGGTGTGAAAAAGCATCTCACAAGGCCGCCATAGTGTGGATCACTATACTGCGTTGCCAGCATTTGCAATGAGTATGGTGACCACAACTCTTGGATTCTATTCATGCTTTCCATCAGAGTAGAGTCACTTTGGCAGGCTCTTAAGATAAATAGATAGGTTTTTCATCATCAGTTTAGTTTATAGGGAAGGACCACTTAATTCTTAACCCCTTTGATAAAATATACTAAGTAGGTCGTGAATGGATCATGTAATGTAAAAATAGTCATCACACTCCTTAAATGCTTTGTTTTTAAACGATATATCTATAAATTCGCTACACTATGGGTTAGATGCAATAATAAATATTTTCTCTTTACGTCTATAAGAGATGCTACGTACTACGCATGCGTTACTACAGCTCTTCATTACTGATAAAATAAGCCACGCAAAGATATATATTCTTTGTTAAGATTATTGAACTTTTGTTTCCAGTAGTTAGAAAGAAATTGAGATCTTATCTTTACGTATTTATATGGGTATATTTAGATGCTTACCTTTACATTTATTTGAAGAAATTCTGAGTATATTCAAGTGTCAAAGTGACTTTTCACGTAAGTCGGGCTCATAGTTTCATAAGTCAATGTCGTTACTCTTTGTAGTGTTTCCAAATATGAAATTTTGTAACTCACACTAGTGATATTCACAACACAAGGAAAATATTACTAAATTTGGATGTTATACAATCAATGACACAATGTTTTGATAGTTTTTATAACACATAAATGTATTTACTGTAATTAAATATGCGGAATCGGACATCCTTATCTAAGTCTATGAAGAAAGTGATGTTTATTGGCTACTATTGACCAATTATATTGAAAAATCACCTTTTTTTAGGGATATGTACCCTGAAATCACAAACACTTTTTTAAGAATTTAGGAAGCCACAAAATTACTCAATAAAAGATGTGGGTTGCGTAGATACTCATACAGAGGTATGCATCGTTTTTGACAGGTGAATTACTTGATCAGACAGTGGCTCTAATTTCAGTAAGAAAACCTCTTTTCAAACACAAACTATTGCTGGCACTTCGCACCAGTACATCATATTTTATTATTTTAACATTTTTTTTTAATAAGATTTCATGCTAAAAAGCAGACTTTCCACTTTCTAAAAGTTAAATGAAACTAAAAAACTATATTTCTGGCATCTCCACGTATCTTAACTATCTACTTATACAATTATCGTTTTATTTTTCTTTCTATTTTTAATTTAATTGTTTTAATGTTCTGGTAAGTACGTAGATAATCATATTTAGACCAAAACTAATTTGTAGTTAAATTAACAATTATTTGCATTGATTTCACTGTAAAACATACATATTTACACGTAGCCTGTGGTTGCTAATATGTTTTGTGTTAACATCTGTTGCTGAGCTAGGCTAAAAACCTGTCTTTCAGCCAGCAGCGAGCCCAATTACTGTACGAAACTTTTCTTAATTACATACATATGTTATTTTTTTTATTTTTTTTTCTATATTGAGAGCGTGCCAAAGTGACTCTACTCTGCTTAATGAAAAGCATGAATAGAATCCAAGAGTTGTGGTCACCATACTCATTGCAAATGCAGACAATAATATAATAACTTCGTTAACGTTAAATGTCAAATATGTAATTAAATCCAGGTGAAATATTAAGTGTTTCAATAATTACAAGAAAACGTGATGTGTCATGCGGCTATTTACTAATCTAAATCGTGCAGTTTCGGGATGGTGCAACGACGAACTGTCTGTGTAACCGACGTTAATTTTAATATAGTGGCTTCGATCTGTACTCATTGTGTCGTATTCAAATTTCGACCATAATTCTTTCATTGCAATGTATTGAATCATGTGATGTTTGACTAAACTTTGAACTACCTTTGTATTGACTTCTCGTATCATGACAGGTGAATATATGGTGGCCCTTATATTCGATAGCGATTATTTTTTAAGTTTACGACACATTTTGTTCGAAAAATTCTATTTTCAAAAAATAATACATAGCTACATACCATTCCCACTCGTGACAAATTATTATCTATTAAGAACGACCATTTGTAATCTCCTTTCCAAAGAGAGACCTATGTCCAGCAGTGGACTATTAAAGGCAGTTGATGACATGTTCTGTATCGGATCTATTTAAAATTATATATAAATGTTTTTCAGCAGTCTCGTTACCATTATAGCACACAGTTTGGGATCAGACGGCCGTGTGTGAGATGTGTAAGTTTATTATTTCAAAATCCTATAATATATTTATTTATAAATAAATAAAAATTGCTGGTTCTAACCTTGTTGGAACCCATTTGTTTTTAATAATTCATAAACCTCTTCCTAAAAACCAAAGACATCAACGGTTTCTTTTTAATTTGAAACCTCGGAAATCCACACCAATAAAACAAAGAATGAATACTTACACAAGGTAAGCCTGAAAGCATCTCTCCGAGTACGGTAGCTTTGTGTCATATTTGAGGGTTACCATATTATGAACATATACCAAGTTATATCGAGATTTAATCATACGTGCCGTCGTTAAACATAAGTAAAGTGGTGATTCAATCAAAATTGTTAAGAGGGTACTACTCCAGAGTAATAATTTTCCTTTTTGAATTATTTAACTTATGAGGGCAATCGAATAAACAAGTAACCTAATGATTAGTGGTTTCCGCCTCCCATGAACACCGCTAACAACAGCTGTATGGCAGGCGACTGACTATAAAAATAATCAACAAAAGCCCTTTGCAATGTGACACATAGCGCCGGCTACCGAAATTGGGTAAAAAACAAAAAGATATTGGGTAATAACATCCTATTAGGAAGTTATATAAGACGCAACCGAAGTCACTGCGCTAGCAACACCTGACATACGAATTATCGGTCAAGCGTGAGCGGCGGAGCGTGACGCAGGTGCGCCTAGGCAGGGCGGAGGGCAACCGCCGTGACACCGACAGGTTCCCAGGGTACCCAGCACCCGTGGCAAAGTTACAGCAAGAAATGAAGTACAAGTATGATAAATTATCATAATTAAATATCAATTATTAGACTCCCTAAGACAGCATAAGTCAATCTCAGAGTTAAGGAAAAATAATTATATTTTCTAAATGTCAACACATCACCATTCTCTGTGTGATGACGGATTAAGAATATGAAGTCTCATCACCCCTATTCATCCAGTAGGTACCGTAAGAGGCGGATAAGGGAGCAAATTTACAAGACAACATCGCTGCAAAAAGATAGAAAATTTGAAACCTCTTCCTAATAAGATGCCTATCTCCAGTATTGGACTGTTAAAGGCTATTGATGACGTCATCATTATTATTTTAAAATAAGAATATTTAATTATGCAACGTAGATTGAGAATAAAAGAATATTTGAATTAAGAACGAAGACAAAGAATGATTTTGTAATAAACTTGCTCGTTCCAAATCCCACGGGTATGCGTCCCGACATTTTCCGTCGCAAATTGTCACTTGTATGATGTATGCATATTGCGTGTAATTACTGCCACGAGATTATCAACCTATCATTACTATATACTCGTATATCATATCATATGTATCAGAAACCTATCATTTACTTGACTGACTGCCTTCACGTGATTGGTTACATGCTAATAACTGATTATTTATAGGCATCCATGTAATATTTTCATTTATTTTTATGTAATGTCTCAATTATGTTTTATGCTCTACAATTTTATTCACAGCTTTTAATTTTATGTTTTTATTTTATATTTTTTTTTAATAATTCTTCTATGTCATACCGTAACGGCTTGAACATTTGTTACAAAATTTGTTCATATTGCTCTGACTCTCGTCAAACATGATTTATCATAAACAGGCACAGAAGAGGTAACCATACCTACTAGAGGTCAATTGAAATTGTTGCCACAAATAAAAAGAATAGGCATTAATAGTCTGACTACCGGAACACTTTCATTATCAGCCTTTAGCAGCCCACTGCTGGACAAAGACGTTCCTTTTGAGAATATTTTAATAAATATAAAATAAAACAAAACAAACTTTTTATCACCTGTCGCTCATCATCCGCTCTACTGAAACTGAACGCAATAATTTGTTGTTGCGAAGGTCAATTGGATTTGACTTCGTCGAACTCATTTTGCAAAGTTTCTTTATTTAATCAATATGAAAAGGATATAAAAAGAATGTTATTGGTTGTACAGTTACACGCACACATATAAATATAAACAGAACTTTGATGCTTTCGATAGTTGAGGTTTACTTGTTTGATTTTCGACCAGTGCAGATAATTAAGGGTACTTTTTGTTAACGATTTATTTCGGACCGAGATCCAGATTATAATGTTAGTTACTTAACGTTTTAAATATATACAGGTAATAAATAACACAGATTATTTACGTATAAACGTATCCCGCTGTTTTGACAACGGGGGACCAGTGCTGCTTATAATACTGCTACTGGCTCGTGTTGGCGCGGGATGTAGGCGCGGCGGTCAGGAAGACCCGCTGAAACGGTTGTCCGCTGGCCGCCCGGAGGATAGATGGGTTCCCGAACCCAGGGATCACTACAACATCCACCCTGGGAGGCCGAACCGCCAGCCTGCGAAAAATCCCTGCAGTAGTAGTCGTGCCGGAGGAGGAGACCGGAGTGGAACCCGGTTGCTGCTGCAGGAGGGGAGCGGGGGCCCTTTCGTACGCCGCGCCGACAAATCGCACTACCCGCATCAGCCATGTGCAGATTGGCACCGCCCCATTGCCCCCTTAGCTGTCAACACAGTAAATCCTCACAAACCAATTGAACCCCCCAAAAAAAGTATCCCGTGGTCGAGCATTATAAAAAGATATGTTCATGCGTACCTGTTTATAATGTTGAGATCGGGATCTTACGTAGACACTCTTGATTTCACACATGAGTAACAAACACGCAATCAGTGGATGTACGTTTTCTTATAATATTAATAAGCAATAAGCTATACTTCAGCACATACGGGCCAGGTTTGACTGAAGTGACATCACGGCCTTACAGAAAAGTCAAGTAGTTCTTCCATTGCTTTTCACCGAGTAAGTTTATCAGAGTCCAAATACATAATAGTCCGTTTGATGACGAATTAAGAATACAAAGTGTTACCAGCCCCATTCATTCCGTGGGTGTCGTAAGAATCGACCAAGGGAGCGACCACTACAACGAGAAGAACCACTTGAACTAAATACCTTTTTTTTTAAAAAAAACTGAGGAAACTCCCTCGGGCCGTCACCACACCGGGGTTTATGGTAGGATGGTGTGTCAGAACCGGACCGACTAAAATCACACAGGATCCAGAAACAGTTGTTATTACGACATCCGGATTCCTCCTAGCGCCTGCCTGCTAACGCGTGACTTAAAATTAATCCTTTTTTTTTAACGTTTGGAAACCCCCTCAGGCCGTCACCCCACCGGGGTTTACGGCGGGGTGGTGTGTCGGAATCGGAGCGACTAAAACCACACGGTGTGCCACTCTGCGCCTAGATAGGAGGGATCCGGGAACCGTTGCTATTACGACATCCAGATCCCTCTTAGCACCTGCCCGCTAATGCGGGCACTACCTATGAGTAAACGCTTTATTTTAGACGACGTACGGCACACGCAAACGTCGCCTCCTCGCGGATGGCCATTGTAGCGGGTGGAGGGGAAAACCCGTCCCGTCCGCCCGCAGCCACACTCAAGGTGGCATGAGGCGCTGGTATGCACGCCTCCGCCGCCCGGTTCGCCGGCGACGAATTGGGTCCGAGTGGAGGTGGTGCTCCCGGGCCTTCTCCGCCGCCTCCTTCCGCGAAATTATCCGCTAGCATGTGCTGAGCCGAGTCCTCATTGCAGTCGCAGTGGTGACAGGCGGGACTCAATTCCCTCCTGGCGACCGAGTGCAGATATTCCCCGAAGCAACCGTGCCCGGAAAGGACCTGCGTCAGTCGGAAAGAAAAGGTCACGTGCTGCCACCCTGTCCACTCGGCGATGACCGGCTGGAGAGTCTCCACAAGGGCAAAGCCAGCACGTGGAGTTTCCAACCGGAGCGACCACACTATGGCGGCCTATTAAGATGCTTTTTGACGCCTCCCTTGGGGACGTAAAAGGCATGACAGTCATCGTAGCACTGTATTGCACATACTTACTACGATAACTATCACCCCTGCATCAATGGGCCTCCGATCTCGCACTCACCAACGAAACACGACAGCACGGATGTTGTCGCTTTAGGTTGATCTTCTGTGGGAGGGTAGTACTGCTTCGGTCGAGCCGGTCCGTTCATGCTGAAATCAGCGTGGCTCTACTACGTGGTAAATCATCATCATCTTATACATATGAAAAAATCTAGTGATCGATCTACCTGACTAGTTGAAAATTAGAGACATCTATCTATTCAATATAAGTGTAATCTACTAAAAGATGATTCAAAATTACCAACTAATAATAACTATTTATCATAATTTCACTTAAATTCTGGTTGATTCAAAATAAATCCTATTGTCGTTTAGATTTGACTGGTATTCATGAAAGTTTAAAATATGGAAATTATTGTTCCATAAAGCAGAACGAATGGCACAAAAAATTAAAGCATAGTTAATATCTCTGTTTGAAAAGCAGTGACGTCACTCGGTCATCCACTAATGAGCTCGGATGCCGCACGGCCGCTCGGCCGCTCTCACGTCGGCATCATGCGTACGCGCCGATGGTTTAGGCTTGCCATAAACCTCAATAATAGATAATAATAAGAAATACTCTTTGTCGTAGACCTAATAAACAGAAAACAAAACAAAAACAACAGATGATATAAATGTCATGACCAGATTATAGATTGTTTTCTCAAGTTTAAAAAGCGAATCACATTATATTTTTTTATTTTAAGTTTATTTAATAAAATTATTTTAATCATTTAAACTAGATAAAATTTATCAATCTATTGCTTCTTAGCAATACAAAAAGGTCGACCCAATGGTCAATAAAATAATCAAGGGCTTTAAACATTAATGATAATATTAGAAAAATTAACAAATAATAACTCATAAAATGAAAAATGGGAATAAAAAATGTATAATTGCAATTATATATCCAAAACAGTCACAAGTTATTGGAAACAGACGAAGTATGAGCTGCACACGCTCCAAAGTCCCAACGTGTTTAAAAAAAGAATTGCGACATAAGGGTTAGGGTTTGGTGAATTTTAGCTCATGGGTGTATTGTGTGTAACACAGTAGTGTTTAATAAAATAACATCAATATGAAAGCAAAATAGAGATTAATACCTTTAACAAAGAAACAACACTTCGAGTTAGGAACAACAACTTCTGTGTGTGTCGGTGTGTACTTAAAACAAACTCTTAGCGAATGAACCGCAACAAAGGATAATGATTGTATAGCTATTAACGCGTTACACAAAGGAAAGAACTGTTGATATTTTACACATCAATAAACGTACATGGTAGTTTAATGGCCAGTCACATTAGTTTCAATCGTCGAAACAGGTTTTTAATAATAGTCAAAATGGCATATATTAAAATTTTTCAAACTCTATAGTCTCAAAACTATACTAAATATTATCCGTCACAGCCTTAAGGCGTCCTCTCACTTTGGAAATTTAAAAAAATCGATTTTTACTTTTTTTAATTAAATTTTAATTAAATTTAATTTTTAAGAATCGCAAGGCTGTGTATGGAGCAGACATCGCTGATTAACCCGAGGTAAGGTTTTTTCATGATTTTTCTGCAACCAAAACTTTAAACGCGTTTATCACAAAACAAGATTTTTCGGTGCCTTGTTGATGAAATTTCGGAAACTATCCGGTCGATTGTCATGAAATTTAAATGACATATTTATCATAGTTATGGCTATAGCGCATATCATCAGATTTTTGAAATTTCGATTTTAAGATTTTTTTTTTACAAAAAACTGCTAAAAAATCGCGTCTTTTTTTTACTTTTTCGAAAAACGTGCGCCATTTTGTTATTTTCGCGAATAACAAAAATTTGATGATATACGCTATAGCCACTGACATACTGAATCTAAAACAGTTTTATTTTTTTGTTTCCGATGACCCGTCTCGGAAATACCATCCACAAGCCACGACCATAACATTTTTAGACGGGTTTTTGGATGCTACTGTTGTATATAATGTATATAATTGTTCAAAAAATTAAAAAAAATAATTTTTCATGTACTTAAAAGATGTGTTTATTACATAGGATTCATTTTATCCCATAATTTTAAGTATAAAATCCTCGAAAAAAATCGCGAAAATAGCCGATTTTCGAGGCGTCTAAAGTGAGAAGACGCCTTAAGAAACCTATCCATTATATTATTGTTGTTATGAAAAGTTAGAAAGACGGTTAGTGACTTTTATTATTAAGATAATTAATTTTTAAACAGTATTAAGCATCAAGCAATGATTGAGACAGAAATTGATTACCCATCCATCCAAAAAAGTGTTTATTTCTATCACTGATGAACAGAAAATTTAATGTAACTGTTAAGTCAAATTAGGTTCTTTTTCTAAATCTTAAAACGACCGGCCTGGCCTAGTCTGTTACCTCGTACTAATATTATTTTTATAGTTCATTTGTTTATTTCAGTACAAGAAAAACCTACAGCTACGTTTGTATCTGAACAAAAGCCCTTTTCATTTTCAGCTGCAGACTGACAGAAGTTATTGTAATTGAACGGTTTAAACAAAAAAAAGACAGGTAATTGTTTTACCAGTTTAGTTTAGAACCAGACAGACTAAGCGACCAGTCTCAATTTTTCCCTTTGAGCCTGGAGCCAGGTTCCGCAGAAGACTCAGGCGCCGAAGACCGTTAAACAATCTCCGTCCTCCATAAACGCAGGCTTGGGGATGGCAGGTGAGGCCTTCTAGGTTGAGGTGTGCATTAATTCTGCTACGATACGACTGAATTTCAATTATTTAGACCTCTACAACTCTACTAGGTAATGTTGAAGTTCTGTAGAAAAACTGTTGTCAGAATTTTTATCGCTTCAATTACCCCTACCAGTAATGATTGCCAAAGTTGTTGTTGAAGTGCTCTTTGAGGCACAGTGGTGTCTCCGTGTGTGCTTGTGACTGGTCGAAAAAAGCCATTTTTACCAGTCAGAAAGGAGATAACTAATCAATAGCATCAAACCTTTCAATAAAACTGACAATGTGTAAGTGAGCCTAGACAACACAGTGTTGCTAATAGATTTGTAACCTGCGAAATGGTCCATGAAGTTTATAGACGTTTTCAAGTTTTTTAGATCTTAAAATATATTTTAAAAATGTTGTGTGTCTGCTTATGTATGTATGTGTGTGTTTACTTATACTTCTTTGGTGTAATAAGGTAAAAGTCTTTCTGAAAATTTTATTCTTTGCGTTATCCTATGTTTCTAAGGAAAAGGATATATATACATGTATATAGTAGAAAAAAAGGTATTTAACACATTCAAAAAAAGTTTTATTATAACGCATCTTTAAATAAATTTAATTTAAATATCACAAAAGAACTATTTATACATAATTAATGATAAAAAAAATAAAATGTTGTCAAGTTAAATTCATGGTGCCGCTTTTTCGTGACGGTGTGCGCGCGCAACGTAAAAATTTAGTTTCATCATTTTTCAAAGAAGTATAACTTCAAAAACAGTTCCATATTCAAAAAAGTTTTGCAGCACGTTCAGTGAAATAGATATTTCACTGTTTGTATCATGATATATGGGTTATATAGAAGACTACATGCAAACCAAAATAAATCATAACATAGGCGTGGTAATTATAAAAAATATTTTTGCAAAATATTTCGATCAAATAGCAATAGACAGCGCCAAGTCGTGACCGCGAGCGTGGGAACGTTCTCGAACCCGCTGTTATTCCTTCAATAAATCGTTCGCAAAAACCATAAAAGAATACACTATACTGTACAATTTACAACGGGTAATATTTCAAACAGAAAGGGTATGACATTATGTGGATAAAACACCATAGGATTTGTTGTAATTAAATGACTCACATCGGAATATCATGTTTCATATTTACCTACCGCTCGTATGAATACATTTTAATATAACAGACCAATGTAGAAATATAAAAGGGTTGTTTTAGAAATAATTTGTATTGTATTTACCCCTTTTACTGTGTGAATGAGTTTCGAAACTGACAATGAAGTGAAACATGAAAACCAGTTTGAAATAAATTGGGTCTAATTCGGAATGGGGAAGCGAAACCATTAGATTGTTTATAAAATTGTGCACAGAAATATTATTTCAAAACTGCTGAAGTAAAGTTTTAACAAACTTGAAATGTAAATATTAAAATAGTTACAGTTGAACAAAAAATTCGTTTCGAATTGGTATTTTTTTCTGTTGATTGTTTCTTGAACATGTTTACCATTTTCTATTGCTGCAGCAAACGTTCTCAATGTATAAAGTCACAATGAAAACGTATACGTTTTTTTAACCGCTATAATGTGTCAAATAAATGAATATTTCTTACATGTAATATTATGATTATGCACACATAACCTCTTTCAATTTAAACACCAGGTCATATCATTAATAAATACATGGAATTATATTTTTAAAAATCGTGAACTGCGAATCAAAATCACATTATTAAAATGTTTAATAAATAAAATATTCATTTATTTTCCATTTAACAGAGTCGTGGCGTTTGAAAAAGTTACATATATTTGGTACTTTCGACATTTTTTAACACTGAAGCACATCAATCAACTAATATTATATTGTAATGATGCACACTTGGCTGATTGCGGCCACAGTAGCGACGGCCAGTCTCAACGGAGACAAACCAACTACACTAGAAATTATAGTGCCTCGTGCACTTGGGTGTGCGCGCAAACACAAGTGCACTCTCTGTTCCCTCACTCTCACAATCCTATGAGACGGTTATCTGACACGATCGTAAAAAGATCGCAAGCCCGACAGCTTTACGGGCTCTCGCAACACGAGGGTTCAGACTCAACTTCCAAACTCCG
This sequence comes from Hypercompe scribonia, assembly GCA_949316085.1. NCBI lineage: Eukaryota > Metazoa > Arthropoda > Insecta > Lepidoptera > Erebidae > Hypercompe > Hypercompe scribonia. Next base: position 1,314,785 of record OX438972.1, on the reverse strand, counting down.
GGTTTTATTAAGTATTTCTGTAACCAGAAAAATTCTAGTTTTTAACCAGACCCAGAAATTGAATCCGAGACTAGACTAGATCTAAGATACAGTCACATACACTAACCACTAGAATAGTAGAATAGTAGTAGAATAAACATTATTTTAGTATTAACCATTATATTACCAGGTAGTAGAGCCACGCTGATTTCAGCATGAACGGGCCGGTTCGACCGGAGCAATACTACCCTCCCTCAGAAGATCAACCTAACGCGACAGCATACGTGCTGTCGTGTTTTGTTGGTGAGTGTGAGACCAGAGGCCCATTGATGCAGGGGTGACGTACATTGCTACAATGACTGTTATGCCTTTTACGTCCCCAAGTGAGGCGTAAAAAAGCATCTTAATAGGCCGCCATAGTGTGGGTCACCATACTGCATTGTCAGCATTCGCAATGAGTATGGTGACTACAACTTTTGGATTCTATTCATGTTTTACGTCAGGCGGAGTAGAGTCACTTTGGCAGGCTTTCAAACACAAAAAAAATGTATGTAAAAGGTTCTTTATAAAACGTGTTGATAGATCATCTGTTGGTAGCGACTTATACAACTCCTGGACACTTGCAACTGAGATTTAAAGTTTCATTTCCACTATTTAAAAGTTAAACATAATTCAAGTTAAAGCATAATTAAAATTTTAATATTAAATCTATTATTTTTCTTAATTCCGAGTACGATACGGGACCGACTAAAGTCTGTAAAATGCACAAGGCACACACAAAACAATGATGTTTGATATACAGTACTTTATGTCGCTGGAGGGTTGATAATAAACACTTCAAACACGATCAGGAGCCCCTATACAACGTACACAATAATTTTTTGAACAATAACATTGTATATTCTTTCCATCAGAGCACAAATATTTCTATAAAAATGGACGCTGAATTGTGGATTAAACTATGAGAGAAGCGATTTTGTTAACATTTTAAGTTTTCATTAGTAGAATTTGTAACATTAACTTTGTTGTTCGATAATTATGTTACAAAAGGAAGCGACAGTCGGTTCGACCGATCGATTCTTGATACAAAAAGATTAAAGTAAACAGATAGATTAACTTTTAATGATTTTTTTTGACGAATAAACCCGCCAACTTTATATTATTTATACCATGCACAACAAGCGCACTGCTTCAATAATTTTTTTACGGGGTATTAAAATCGGCAGTAAATATAACTGCGAATCGCGATCGTTCGTTTACGAGCGCGCTTTGTTGCGCAAAAACTCGCACCCTCTGTCGAGGCGCGCACACAATGAATCGCAATTATTGCGGCGCAACATCCTAACAGTAACTTGATTGATAAGTCGTAATAACTGAACAATATGACTGTTCTTTTTTTAAATAAGATAACATATTTAAAAAAAGTCATTGGCCTCTTTGCTTTCATTTTTTATTTTTTTATGACAGCTCTGATTGAGAGAGATTTTGGAGCGGCAGATGTCAGTTAACATTGAAAAATTTAACGTTTTCGTATGCTTATATAAACTATAAGTAGACAAGTACTTACGTATGGTTATCTAGAGAGATACATAGGACATGTAATGAAATATTGTAATCTGTTTGATCGTATTTTTCTTTTTGTAGACAGACTGCAAATAGGTGCTTGCAACTTAAGAATCAGCTCTTATTCCATATTTAATGTCGTACGTAAGTGCTGACAACCTTTACGCCATTTAGCAGATTTAATTTTGATGTTCCTCAGGGCCAATTAACAAGTGAACGAGAGCAAGTGCAAATTTTCTCAAATAGTATTTATCAAGTTGTTGAACTAGCGTCTTGAATTCAAATAGTAGCCTTCGCGTAGAGCTTATAGTGCAATCGCCCTAAGTGACTAGTCTTAAAGCATGCCTAAAAAGAAAATGTGATGGAAACAATCTCTGTGGACTTCGCCTGGCCCTGAAGAATTATTATAGCATAAGCAAGAGATTGTCTATTCCGTGTGGCGACAGATTAAGAATACAGAGTATCACCACCCCTATTCATCGTGTGGTTGTGGTAAGGGGTGGCTGAGGGAGCAAACGACACAGGTTAACCTCACTGCAAGGAGAAGGAAAACTTTATGTAAATCCTATACCAACTCGTCTGGCCAGGGTGGTATAGCAGGCCAATACCTCCTTTTAAAGAAAAGGGTTATGTTCAGCACTGGGGTGTTAAAGGCGAAGCAAGAAATTTTATTGTTTAGTCTGAACTTTCTTAATATTATAAATTAAGGACATTACGAACACAAATTCAATAAGTTTACATGTCTACAATAAAAGTTAAGAAACAAATATTACAAAAATGAAATATCTGTAACATTTATTCTTCATGAAACTGGGATATGAAAACCATAGACAATTTTGGTATACCCTGTTCAAGGGCTGAGTTGGCGCTGAGTTTCTCAATTTCGCCAATCGGAATAAAAGAATCATTCACCTTACATCCGTCCATAGACAAACAATTCAATGGTAAAACGAAAGACTCATTGTTATCGCATTTAATGCATATTGCGCAAACACACAGAATTGAGGAAATCGACTGCATGTAATCGGATCTTGTGTAAACAGCAGCGCGTGCGCAGACGTCTCTATTGTGTACGATCGAGAGAGGGTCAAAGCCGAGGATTTGAACCAAACCTTACTTTACCTGTAGTTGTGGACCCAGGGCTGAATGCATATTTATGTAAGTATATTTTAAATTAAGGTGGATTAAAGTGGTAGTGATTACTTCACACACTCTCTTGACTAGAATTTGGCAGTACCTGTTCTTTGATAGCCAAATTGCTGACAAACAGGCTTATCATTATTTGACTAAATACCTCATCATCATCACCATCATCAACTGGAAGACGTCCACTGCTGAACATAGGCCTTCCCCCTAGAACGCCACACCGTACGACTGGACGCCAACTGCATCCATCGGCTCCCCGCGACTCGGACTATGTCGTCGGTCCATCTAGTGGGGGGCCTACCCACGCTTCGTCTGCCGGTACGCGGTCGCCACTCAAGAACCTTTCTTCGCTTGAGCGACTTAGACTAAATACATACTCTAGAAACATTAAGCTCTGATATATAGCTGTGGGAAATAACCCATGACTTCTGTATCAGCGATCAATATCACCAAGAAAAAGATTTTTTAAATCATTTTCTCCATTTGTATGCTCACCAGTCTCATATTCCCATCAGTCTTTTTTATATGTGTGTACTTTTGAAAAGTTAACTTTGATGAATATTGATGTACGAGATATTATTTTCAGAAACCCAAAGCCAAGCTCCTGAAAATAATTCCTGAGATAAATGAAATATGCACATAAAAATTTGTATAAAATATCTAGTGCGTGAGTCAAATTCGTACTTACTATTTTTTTTTCTTGTTGAGAGATGGTCTCTATACTGATTAAATAATGCTAATAAAAGGATTTTTTTATATACCGATAGCCACTTACCATTTAGCTTAATTAACTACTATGATAATGTTATGGTATGGTACTAAAAACGTTGTGGTAACCCTGCGCAGCTTTATGGGCATTGTTCGATGCGCCGGCGCAGCTACCGCTTTGAGTTCCCCATTAACAGCGGAGCGCCGGCCATTGTTCTGTAGCGCTGTTGTATTAGGACGCATGACTATAAAACGACTCTTTCAATATATTCACAGCGCCCGCTCGCATACCTCGTTAAGCGAAATAGACTTTTTAATTAAAGACTTTCAAGACTCCACTGGAGACTTCCATTTAAGATTATTTATTTTTACTTAGCCTGTGACTTCATCCGCGTTGACTGCATTTGGCTTCTGGGTTAAAAATGTATCCTTCCATATTCCTTAGCAGTACGATGTCATTAAGAATTGTAATTTAAATTGAATTATAACTCGGTTACTTTAACATAATTTGATCGTTAGGATGTTTGTTTATAATACAAACTGTCTGCCTGCTTTACACCCAAGATCGTTAAGCTGTTCAGGTGTATATGTAGTCAGAAACATACAAATTTCAACGGATAGGAAGATAAAGTGACTATTGTAATATTTTCAAATTAGGGTATTTTATTTTGAAGTAGATTAAAGGTTAGATAAAAATACTAACAGTAAAATGTTTTAAATATGACCTTTTTAACCGATATTACGAGTATTTGATACACAGGACATTTAGTTTAAAAATAATTTATGTACATTTATCAGCAGTCTGGTTCAGATAGGACACTCTCTACCCACCTTCGGATTAGGCGATTTTATCCAAGATGCGATTTATATAGATAAGAAGTTTTTATTACTTTCATATACTCATTTTTAAAAAAGATAACAATTTGCTCTCGGGGTAAAAGTTATTTGAAAAATAAATCTAATTATTATATATCTGAATACCTTCTATCATTAAATGGTCCAAGTTGTGCATGAAATAACTTTGCTATAACTCATAAACTTATTCTATGTAGGAAAACACTGAACACGCAATGGAAGGTCTTTTAAATATTTATATTAATATGTATATATGAATATTGCAGTGAGAACAAATTCTTGAGTAAATGAGCGGCTAAAAAATTATATAACTAAATATAAATTTAATTTAAAATTTTTTCATAAAAAATTTAAACCGACTTCAAAACAAAAAACACGACATCTCTATATCTAGAAACCATAAAAAACGAAAAATAAACTGAATTATTTATTTGTACAAAAATGCTCGATTATTTCTAACTACCTAAATCAAAAGTTCACTTACTAACTATGATTTAACTATTCTCTACAAAATTCTAAATGAACGTAAATCTAAAATATTCAACAATTAAAACATTTGTGTTTATAAGTTGTTACAACTTATTTACAAAACTACTATGAAACAATTCTTGTCTGAGCCTAATTATCTGTTAATTTAAATAACGTACTATTGTAATATGTGCTAGGAACCTACAATTTATTTAAGGTAGGTGTCAAGCCCTATAGGTAAGTATTTAACAAGTTATGTACGTCCATCCCCGTCACGCTGGTTATATATTATCTTAACTACTAAACCTATTTCAATTATAATATTTTCGCGAGCACTACAGTCGATGTCTCTCTACTACGCTGAGTGTTGTGGATTCTAACGCTACATGCGACAACACTGTGTGATCCATAAATTGTTGTTCCAAGTCGGGTGTTCCTTCCGTTTCTTGTATGTTTGTTAAGTCCCCCGCGACACAGGATTTACTCCTAGTGCGGGCGTGGTCTTTTGATAAAAAAATAGCCTTCATTTTGAATTAACTAAAATTCATCGCACTAGCGAATGATTAATCGAATATTCTTTTAAGATGTTCGATGTGTCGCCTGTTAATCATTTAAAGTAATAAATAATTAGATAATATCATTAACCAACAACGTTTCGCTCGTTTAGTCTTGTTCTTGTTATTTCAGGTTTGGTACCGACTTCAAACAGATTTTATATTTTATTTAAATTATAGACAATTAGGTTCAGACAATAATCGCCTTTAATAATTTTGTAAATAAGTTAACAATTGACGGTACTCCGTCAATTGTCTGAACCTAATTGTCTATAATTTAAATAAAATATAAAATCTTGACCGATGAATAACATAAAGAAAATAAATACAGTGATACATAGAATCTCCTCCTTTTTTGAAGTCGGTTAAGAATATAGTCTTATCTTACAGCCAAAATTCAATAAAATAGTGCAGTGTAACTTTCATTAACTACTTTCTATCTTCATGGTAAATTTCTCATAAATAGATAGATCAATTTTGATATAGTTTTTTTGCTTGAAAACTTACTTCATCGTGAATGTTCGTTGTGATAATTTTAGCAAATACTTTTACTAGGTGCTAGTACACTATACTAAAGTTTTGTTACTCTAGTCTAGTTTCCTGTTCTGCAGGCAACCACCTTGGTCGGCACAGTCTGTAAAATTTGGTTAGCTATGTTGGTCATCTTGGTTCTATGTCAGATCATTTTATTATGTATATTTCACTCCATAGTGCGCGGAGTCTACTTCAAGTTAAAATATAATCTCACCTTACTGTAATACTATATACCTATGTAAAAGCAGTTTAACGGATTACTAACGAGGACATGTACTTTTTAATAACTCAGTCGTATAAACAATGTTCTACACATCTGATAAAATTTGATCCAACGGTTGCCGAAACAACACAACTGACTTGAATTCAATCAACGTTTTTATATCTAACAATGCAATACAACGCTTCTCCGATGTGTGTATTTGATTACAGTTGCTTTACGAACCCGTCATTAGACACACACACTTAAATTAGTTTTTGTAATTTAATCTATCTACAATAGCCTCAAGCTAAATCTCTAACACATTACAGTACGTACAAAATTGAATTCTAAGTGTAAGGTCTAAAATTTAATTTCGGATACAGTAATAAAATCGCAGGTATTTTTGATATCATCAACGGTTCGAGCATCCGTTGCGAGGGTTCTCAATTGGGGTTCAAGCCCTACGGGGTAGTTTTTGTAAGCATTCTTGCCCTTGCTTTTAGAAATTTGCATTTAAAATTTCATTAGAATAATTCGAAACAGGTTTTATTGTGAACTTTTAGTGAGTCTATAATTAAATTTGTTTTCTCACATTATTAGTACCCTAATATCTTCTATAATACTTTTTTTGTAATACAAAACTACGTATTATGAATCTTAAGCTTACCCTTTTATAACTATTTTATTGTTAAAATTTCTAAAGTAAAACAAAAAATAATGCTACGCCTACTCTACACGTAGAGTTAACGTATATCCGCTTAGCAACTATGACAGTTGTTAAGACACACAGACTGACACCCAGATGTATTCACGTTAAATTTATAACATAACTCTTTTTTACATTGAAACTTGACAAAAGTACACCTGTATAATGTTAGCTTCCTTGCTAGCCTGATCTCCTGAAACAAACCCCGTGAGAAAATAGTCTAGAAAGTGCATTATGCAATTACTTATAAGCGCTGATAGACGCTTACCTCGAAACAATTATATTTGATTTTATTAGTTCTTTAATTGAGATTTCTCATATAAGGTTAATTAATGACACTACAGACAATCTCTACATGTTGAGTCAGGGTTGAGAACAAAAGATTTCAACGCAGTCTGTGTGTACGTAGAGTCAGTGTGTTGATGAAACAATCATACAATTAGTACCGCAAATTGCAACAGACGTAAGAACACATTAATAAACAACGCCCACTTGCCCATGCCCATTAATCTTGAACGCCAGATGCATATAGTAATATTAAAATTCCATCAAAGAAACTATTACATTGTTAGTTCAAAATGTTTAGAATAGGCCTTTTGTTTTAATTTATTTTTTAATTTATTTATAATTAACCTATAAGTTTACATATAACAGTTTAGTGTTGGGAGCCTCCTTTTGGCTAGGGTTATGTCGGGAGGACTTATACAAAAGTCTCTTCAACGAATAAACAAAGTTAATTATGCTTCATGTCTTTTAGAGATGTGATGCTACAAATGAACCCAAAAGTACGTGTTTTAAACTTATAACAATGTTCCTTTGAGAAATAACGAGTTTTGTCCTGAATAGGCCGGTCTTTGATGAAATTAAAAACCTTCACGACACTGCATTATACACATAAATAAAGTAGTACATTCTTGGCATACAAAAATAACACTCTATCGTACACTGTTATACAGTTACATATCTATACTATCTCGACTCCTGCGCAGAATATACCGTGCCTCGAATTTAAGATTACAATCTGTAATAACGCGTACCATGTTCAAGGAAATTCATAAATTTAATTGAAGTTTCGTATTCATTTAAAGCGATGACAGGAACGTAGTATGATGATATTAATACAAGATATAAATAATAATATAAGATATGTTTTATAACCCTATCTAAACTCAAACTAAGCAGAGTTTATGCTGTAGGCTGTTAGGCAAGAACAGAATTTGTTATAAAAATTTTTTTTTTTTTCGTTTTTATTTATTTTTTAAAAGAACGCTCGTAATAGAAATATGTCTTGTGTCGTGAGGAACGGTACAATCATACAAGAAACAGACATAAAGAACACCCAGACTCAGAACAACAACTTATGGATCACACAAAACATAATCCCGGGTAGAATTTGAACCCACAACACTCGACGCAGCAGAAAACAGTATAGCGAGTACTTAAGTCGTTACACCGTTCGTGCAGTCAAATCAATCATCCGTAAAACCGAAAATACTAATACTTATGAAAGATAAAGTTAAGTTTTCAAATATTATATTTTCTGTAAGACAGGGACAGCAAGCAAACTGATCGATCACCTGGTGGTAAGTGATCACCACCGCCCATGGACACCGGCTATTCAAAAGTTACAAGTGCGTCACCACCCTTTTAGTCTCCATATCCAGAATCAAGAGAGGGGTGGCTTAAAACACGATTACATATTCATAGATGATCTTTACAATGTTTTATCTTGCATGATACAACAATATTTTTCATCAACTAACAGTTACACCTGGAATAGATAAAAACACAACTACTTAAGTAGATCAACAAAAGTAGAAAGTTAATCAAACAATTGTTTTCGATCGCCAATTAATCAATGATCATTGTTTAAGGGACTGAACGTCTAACAATGGGACGGGTGGAGTTCCCATACATTTTTGTGTAAAAACTGTCAAGCGTGAATTGGCTACCAGACATATGTAAAGAATAATGAGGTTTAACAGTTGTCTATGTCTGAACATGTAAGTGATCCATTCATCCATCGAATCATTCATTTGAGCCTAGATATTCTTTAAATGCCTCATAAAGCCCCTCCCATAAAGTCCCCCATGACATAGGATGGATTCTTAAAGTAGTAGTTGGCTTTTTCTTCGTATTTAGTTGGTGAGTGTGAGACTGGACGCCCATTGATGCAGGGGTGACGACTACAATGCGAAAAAGCATCTTAATAGGCCAACATAGTGTGGGTCACCATGCTGCATTGTCAGCATTCGCAATGAGTATGCTGAGTACAACTTTTGGATTTTATTCATGCTTTCCATCAGGCAGAGTAGAGTCACTTTCGCAGCCTCTTGAAATAAAAAAAAAATCTAATACATGTTTTGAAATTTTTGTGTTATCAATAACACACAACGCCATCATCAAAAAAAAAAGAAAAATCTAAAAAAAAAAACGTACAGCTAGATTGGTTGATAGAATACTTAATACTTTTTTTTGGAAAAACTTACTCATTATACGTACAAAACATTCAAATTAGTAGCCAAGTTGAGCAGTCGAGTATGTTACCACTGCACCACCGAGGCAGTCAGTGTATTGTTTTTCTGTTAATGTAGGCACGTCTCGCTTTGGATAAGATTCTGAGACCTTCTATTTTCTAGTCATAAAAGTTATGCTATTGTTGTTAAAGGAGTAAATTAATACTTATCAAACTAAGCTCGTTATTATTTGTTCTAGATTGGTGCATCACAGAACGGCGAATGCAGACGGATGGCGGTTAACAAACTAAATCAGGCTGTAATGCTTAGGTAAAAGTAATAATAATTATGTATTGTAATTATATATTTCTAAATACATACATATACATCATCGTCATGATCACAGCCTTTTACAATCCACTGCTGGACATAGGCCTCTCCTTAGCAAGGAGGTTTTGGCCTACTACTTTGGCCTACCACGCTGAATAGGGTTTGTTCCAAGTTTTCCTTCTCTTTGTAATGATGTTGCCTTGCATACTTTGTTCCCTTAGTCGCCTTTTACGACACCCACGGGAAGAATAGGGGTGGTAACACTATGTATTCTTAATCCGTCACCACACAGACAATACATACATATTATAAATAAATTACACCCAGATACAAAACAAATGATTTTGCTCATCACTCAACTGTCAAACTTGGATGGGAATCAAAGACACAACCTCCAGCTTAGCATTCAGAGACATTCACTACTAAAGAAAAAAATATGAAAGTAAATAAAATCCTAGAATCTAACCTAAAGTCATTTCAGATAAGCTTAACTATGTATAACTTGGTTTAGAATATAAATGCTACCTTCTGAACCCTTTTCCCAAGTTCGATATCCTCGTAAAATTAAATACCACCTTTATTAACTGTACCTGATTAAAAATATCGATAAGTTTTGACGATAATGCAACCATATATTAAGGAATTTATGTGATCACATTTAGTTAGCTCCACAATAATGACATGCAGATGCACATGCACTCTCTCACACACACAAACATGCAATTGAACGAGGTATTACATATCCTGCATATTAGAACACACAATAAATTATGAAGTCTTTATTGTTAATGGGTTTACTGTAACAAAGTCTATCCATTTCCACTGAGGGCAAAAAGAAAATGTTCCCACAATAAAAATGGATTTATTTCATTATCATCAGTTTCTGTTGGGAGACATCCATCCAGACACGGACTACGAAAGACTTTTAATTTGAGTTCTGACCTTTTTTGTAATTAAATACATACATGCATATTTTATGCCGTCTTCAAAATCTCGTAAACAATTTATACATAATTAAATTCTCACTTAAACCAACAATTTAATGATCTACACAAACAAAATAAATAAAACTAAGAAATTATTTTGACGCGGCATGTAACATGATTCTTACATGCCGCATTAAAATGTTGTCTTGTCAGTGTTGTGATTGCATAAAATATGATTGAGCATGAACATAATATTTTTATGACTTTTTAAAGTCTCAAATTTCTGAACATAAAAGAAAGCTGTTGTTTGGTTTTAAAACAAACGAAGTATTAGTAGAGTACGTCTAAATTTCGACTTACTGAAACTCACATAATGCTCAAAATAATTTACATTAAATGTCAGTTACAGTTGAATTTTAAACATACTTTTACTAGCTTTATTTATACTTAATAAACAAATATTAGAAAAGAATTTCAACGCAATTTCTCGCATCGAAATTTGGAATTTAATTTCATATGATTCGTTTTAACAATATTCGTTCTATAGATACGGCTTAGGATGTACGAGTTAGGATGTATATAGTAGGAGAGTTTTAGTCTTTTCTAAACTGTAATTTGTTAGAATTTTAATTTTTCCTACAAGTGATAAGGATGTTACGGATATGATAGATGATGATAAGGATGAAATACGCCATTTTCTTGAAGATTTAAATGCCGTATTGGTCCGGCAACTTTAAAGGTGACAATTTGTTCCACAGATTGTTTATGCGCGGCAAAAAGTTAGTTTGACATTACCATTTAACATTCTCAAGCTATTGACAAATGACAAGTAGATGATAGCCTCTACTTTTTCAGTTCCAAGATGTCATAACTCTACATATATAGAGATGATGTATAATTATACTGAACGTTTAATTACATGGTTATCGAACGCGTTCCCAGACGTCGTAGTTCATTACGTAAATAGCAAAAAAGGTAGAAACATTATTGTAGACTCGGAGAGAAAATCTACGTTGGCGAGGTTTTTATTAGGCTTTTATTGTTTTCACATGTTAATAACTATATATGTAAGTAAAACTTGGGAGTAATTTTAGTCTATTAGTATTTGTATTGTTAAATATTTTATTTGAAAAAGAAAGCAGGAGTAAGATTATGGAACTACACGGATTTCTGATAAAGTGCTTGACTTTGAGTTTGTATGATAAATTTTGGCCAGTCCAATAGCCAAGGTTTAGTAACGTTGGTCTGATAATGGGCACAGCAAGTGGAACATAAAACTTTTATTCTCTCAAGTGTACAATAAATATGATTTTCCTTTAGTTTTCCTAAATTAAAAATTAACACTTACACATCCTTCACAGACATGCACAGAAGCTTAAAGATTCATTTGAATTATCAATTTTTTGTCACTATTTCTGCTGGTAAGCAAAGTTAGAAATCCAGGATAAAATACAAGTACTATAAATATAACAAAAACTACGGCAACGAGAATAATTTTCCTATAAATTCAAAGAAAATACAAGCTTATTACAATTTAGTTTAAGGTCCAAATTTGAATTTTACCTATACTAATTGTGTAAGCAAGTTTAAAGCTCATATGAAGGTTGTAATATTTCAATATATAACTTACACTCAATCAAAACGAGCACTTGTAAGTAATACATACTTGTACTTCTAACTTTCAGTTCCGCTTCATTCACAGCTCAGAATAAATATCACGACTTTTGAAAGTGAATTAGTAATTGTCCTAACTTGAGAGGTTGAGAGATTATTTAATTTTATAGCTTACTCTTCATACTGTGTACAGTCTGAAAGCAATTCTATTTTCAAAAAGAATAACTGCCAAACAAGAAAACGGAAGGCCGGCATTAGAAAAAAATTGACAAACAAAGCACCATGTAATGTCACGCACTGCGGTGACTTCAAATAAAATTGAAAAAGGATTAGGAAGATGAAGATTGTATCATCATACAGTTTGCCCAACACGTATAGTGAGCCATTAGAACATTGCAGTATTATAAATAAGATAATAAATACATATAAATACATATAAGTATATGTAAGTACTTATTACATAAGAACTAATTAATTTAGTAATTATAATATTAGCCCGTCTGGTCCGTGTGATATAGTAGGCCAAAACTTCATTGCTAAGGAGAAGCCTACGTCCAACAGTGGTAGTCCAGTATACAAATATAAAAACCTAACACTTAAGAGAAGTATATAAATTAAAAAAATGTACTCAATTTGGTCAATATGTCAATATCCGCGTACTGAGCAATCAGGAAGTTGAACAGACTCACTGCCTGACTATTGCGAGCGTATTGTACCGTACACGTTCGTACCTGCGGTATAATGAAGAGACGGTACGAGCGTAGCCAAGTGTACTGGTTTGATACACATAATAGACAAGGAAATAGATAGTTTTGCTAGGTAGTAGAGCCACGCTGATTTCAGAACGAGCGGGCCGGCTCGACCGGGGCAGTACTACCCTCCTACAGAAGATCAACCTAAAGCGCCAGCATCCGTGTTGTCGTGTTTCGTTAGTGAGTGTGAGACCGGAGGCCCATTGATGCAGGGGTGACAGTACTGTGTAAGCTTTACACTGTCACGATGACTGTCATGCCTTTTGCGTCCCCAAGCAGGGTGTGAAAAAGCATCTCACAAGGCCGCCATAGTGTGGGTCACCATACTGCATTGTCTGCATTTGCAATGAGTATGGTGACCACAACTCTTGGATTCTATTCATGCTTTCCATCAGGCAGAGTAGAGTCACTTTGGCAGGCTCTTAATATAGAAAAAAAAAATATTCGTACTATAAAGTTTATTATTTATAATAATAACCATTGGAGCGCACTTACGCCGCAATGCAATATAAAACCTCCATTTCTCCATATCATTGATGACGCAGTTCTGAAACTTAAATAATTTCAAGCGCTGTCTTTTCCTATTACGACTTATAAACTGCGAAATAACATAAAAATTTAAAGGCTGTTCCATTAATAACATAAACATGTATTTTTATAGTGTTTACAGTGTAATATTGTAGGTACTTCTGCACTGCATTACTATGTCTTAAAAAAGTATTTAATAACTCATCAGCACGTTACAAATGACTTTATTGCAACACATAATGGTAATACCATCGCTCTCGGCTATCGCTTTCTTTTAAACACCGCCATTTTGTACAGAAACACAGAAGAAATGTTATAAACAGCTCGTAAAATTTTTAGAATAAGGTATCTTGGAATCATAAATTTGATAATATTCTTTTACTTGCCTAAACAACTTCTTAAATGAAATATTAGAGCTCATTCTTTTATAATCTTTATGATTGACGTTAATGTTAACATTATTTTATACAACGTTTTATTTAAACTTAGAAATACTAAATATATGTTAACATAACCAGATATCTATATGTGAATCTTGCGAAAGACCTTTATATAGCACTGAATGTCTTTCAGGTGAAATAATGCCGATAGGATGATATACACGAGTAGGTTACCTATTAAGGATGTAAGGTTTTACTAATGTATGTATTTCATGAATGCTGCATTACGTCTTTATAGCTCGTGCTACAAACACGACAGAGTCAAAAGTCACGTCACATTATGCCCTTACCAAGAGCTGTTCCAACCAATCTCCAACGTACAGACACCTAGCAACGTCTGACAAGTAGTCGGGCAATCCAACCAAGTCTTAAAGTTAAAGCGGGTTTCCTTTATATGTCCAATTGGTTGTATTGTAATTATCCCAGATCGTGATGCTCTGTGAGCGGCAGCCGCGCCACTTTCCCCGCCAATCTCATTTGAACACAACTCCGCTCTTATATACTGTTTATCTTAGATCTTCACTTATGGTGCACTATTAAAATTAAACGATGCGTGAACAATTTAATTAACAATCAAATGGAATTCAACAATATAATTGCATAAATACGTACATGCACTGTTTTTTGTTCATTGTGCCGTCTTTATCAATGAAGAATTCCGTTGCTTTTCCAAAATATGAAACACCTATAAACTTCAATTTTTTTAAAACAATTTACCTCTTTTCTTATGTATACATATAGAATAAGTAATTAATTTCTAAGATAAATGATATTTATTTCTGATATTAAATCTTTCACAGTTATTTTTATAAGTCGGACTTTACAGCTGGAGCCGGCAGTTCCTAAGACTCACTTTAGAAAATAATACCGGAACAAATCACAGCGGTGTCTCTTTTCTTTAAGTTCATGAACATTGATTACATTAAAATAAACTGATGCGATGAAGCAAAGTTGCGATACATTATGATACTGTTATATTTTTTCGTTGATCCACACGAGTACCTATGACTGATCTAAACCTTATTATACTGAGATATCTCAATCATTTCTCTGTCTAAAGTAATAAAACCTCCGGCCGGCAGTTCCTAAGACTCACTTTAGAAAATAATACCGAAACAAATCACAGTGGTGTCTCTTTTCTTTAAGTCCGTGAACATTGATTACATAATAACTAAACTGATGCGATGAAGTAAAGTTGCGATACATTATGATACTGTTATATTTCTTCATTGATCCACACGAGTACCTATGACTGATCTAAACCTTAACATACCGAGATATCTCAATCATTTCTCTGTCTAAAGTAATAAAACCTCTAAAGCGTATAACACGATTAGTGTAAAAAACTATAAGACGTATAAATACCCAGTTCTGTTATCTGGGAATAGCTACCGCTGGAGCCACTGGCCACTTGACAAGATCATTTACATAATAATGTAATGTACTCCTCGGTCCATAGTGTACGACGTGTATGAACAAGTGTTTTGATACTAGACATGTCACGAGAACATTCGAGACATGCATACCTACGATATTATCTGATGCAAGTTGGATGAGCGCATTGCATATTGTTATAAAGTTTATGTTATGTTGAATATTTTGAAGGGATGGTCAGTTGATTGTCTATCGTAGAAGCATCTAATAACACAGAATAATTAAATTGCTTTTTGCGGAGTGAGTGAGGTTACCTGAGTAACAACTTGGCAATACACTCTTTGATTTGATATTTAGGGCGTTCAATCATCAATCAATTAATAGATGACCCGTCTACTCGTTACGGAAGACATGCTATTACGCGACCCCAGTTTTTTCAAGCATCTCCAATCTCAGTCCTGTCTCTCCTTCTAAGATTTTTATTATATCTTTCCCTTGCTCCCTCACATCAATGTGCAACGCATTCGTTTTTTTTATCCAATTGTACCAGAAAGAAGGTTGTGTATTTCAAGTGTGTATATGTACTTATGTATTTAGATTTCTATGACACGCTCTGTAGTCTGACGGCTGGGTGGAATTTACGTTTTATTTAATTGTGAGAGTGACACAGTATATGAAAATAATAAAAATTAAAATCACCTGTTCATAAATTTTAAGTACCCACACTTTTTCACTCAGATGGGTCTTTTTTTTCAAAAATAAGTTGGTTCATTAAGGATTCATAATCTCAGAATAGTAACTATCAACTCAGTGAAACTACGAGACCAAGCTAGTTTCTAATGTACAGCAACCTAATTAAAATATTGCAATTAAACCACATTTAGAAATAACTAAATCAAGTTTTTTATCTAGTAATCGTGTAATTAGCTTTAGATCTTGGTAATAAAATGTGGCCGCAGATTTCAACAGTAAGTAAACTCATATGACGTACGTCGATCTCAAGTTATGTCGCCGACAAATATTTTTAAATAAAGTTTTCTCAATTCGGCTTTACCTCCCATTTTCTGTAATATCCTCTTTACCGAGGTTTCCTCTAGGATCTTAGACTATAGGGTTCTAGAATGAAATTTAAGATTGTTAAGAGTTAGCAAAAATCACACGAATCCTCTCAAATAACAGTGTCCCATAGCTTATGGTAACCGCTTACCATCTATTTTATCACCGACGTAGTATAAAAAATATCTGAGGTTAAATTCAAATTAACCCTAATAGGTTTTTAGTAATTTCTCAATTTCAGAACACGCTTTTTGTACTAGAAGTAACCAATTTTGCTTTAGATCTATTTTGAGCATTTCACTTACTTCGAAAGTTTGAATACTAAAGCATTCTAAAATATGAGCACACTTTTATATCCCAGGTAAACAGGATACCAAGATCAGCGACATAACTCTTCCTGATTCTAAAAGCTTTTAAAACCTAATAAATAGAATCAACACTATAACGAGCCGTCAACCGGCAAGTGTGACCTCACCATTATTACCAGACGGTACGTGTTAAATACGAGTACACATTTATATTTGTGGTGTAGTGTTAAGTATAAGGCCGGTTTCACACCATCCAATAACCGCTTTAACACAAGAATGTTTCGTACTCACATATTTACATGTGGGAGCTCGTTAATCTGGTTGCCGTTACATCATCTCTGTTTGATGCACTTAACTGTTTATGGTATATGTGAAGTCAA
The DNA here is from genome assembly GCA_949316085.1 of Hypercompe scribonia. NCBI lineage: Eukaryota > Metazoa > Arthropoda > Insecta > Lepidoptera > Erebidae > Hypercompe > Hypercompe scribonia. The sequence goes on along the minus strand of OX438972.1, from coordinate 1,297,906 downwards.
TAAACCCTTTAATAAATTAACTCACTTGCAAATTGCAAATACTCATATTAGTTTATTTGTGATTTCCTAGACCATAAACCAATAAATTTTAAACATATCTTTCTTAGTACAAGTTTTGTTTATGGTCATTTTAACACATCACACATAGGGCGGTCTGATCCTAAACTAGGCAGTTTGCTCTACGGTAACCAAAGGTTTATACATAAAATCATTTCGCCAGAGATGTAGGCAAAGCCATATTAAATGGTAACCACAACTTTTAGATTCTATTCATGCTTTCCATCAGGCAAAGTAGAGTCACTTTGGTAGGCTCTTAAAATAAAAAAAAAATGAAAAATAAACATCCATTTTTCGCCAGTGTTTTGGTCCCACCACTTGCAGGTGATGTTGACTTGAGGCCCTAAGTTTTTGATGTGAACCCTATACCGCAGAGGTTTATAAATTACATTTAAGTGTTATAACAGCAATGATTATTACTACACTGACAATTTTCTATGTTGGTTATAGTATTCTGTTCCTGTGCATTTTTTAAGAATTACAGCTTATATAAGGTGGGCCACGAATTAGTTAACATTTAAAAAAGTGAATATATAAAACCATTTGTAATATTATAAAAATTATTTATTTACAAGAAAGCTAATTAGTTATAATAAGCGAGCACCGAAATTTTCGAATACTCGTCGGCAAGGAGACCGCGAGATCGCCGACATCTCTTCGCTAATTTTTTCTTTTAGTTGACGTAGTATATTTAGTTTATTGATGTAGACACGATTCTTCAAATAACCCCATAAAAAGAAGTCTGGTGGGGATAAATCTGGACTTCTGGGTGGCCATGAAATGTCGTCTCGTCTGGAAATCAGCTTTTCCGGAAACTTGTCTTTGACCACCAGTAGGGACTCATTGGATGTATGACAAGTGGCTCCATCTTGTTGAAACTATGTGTTACGATTATAGCCAGCAAATTCCAGTAGCGTCATTCCCAAGAACTCTGTTTGTGCGAGATGTTACATTCAAATGTTAACGAATTCCTAGCCTACCCCATATAATATTATAACCACGTTTAACACCTTTGGAAACAGTTAAATAACTTGTTAAAGTGCGGTGTTTTTTCACCACGCTCAAAAAATACTTTCCTTTCCTATGGATACAGATTCATCTCATCTTACAAACTTAAATTACATTACGGGCCTGTTGACATAGTAGTTAGCAATCCTGACTGCTAAACCAGAGTTTGTGGGTTCGATTTCTACCCAGGTCAAATGTTTTCGTGACAAGTACGATAATTTTTTCTGTATCTGCGTGTAATTTATCTACAATGTGTATATATGTATTTATATAAGTGTGTTTATCAGCAGCCTGGTTACTATAGCTATAAACTTTGGCTAGTTTGGAATCAGACGGCCGTGTCTGAGCTGTGTGAGAATATTATTATATTATTTATTTATTTATTAATACTTAATGCACACATTGTACAAAGGCGGACTTAATGTCATGGGGCATTCTCTCCCAGTCAACCTTTAGGTGATGTAGAAACATGATGCGGTAGGTGCAAAGGTAAAATAATGAAGTTGACATACATTACTAATAAAATATTATTTTTTATAATCAATACATAAACATACATGTATATAAAATTACCACAATATTCTATATAAATATAAATACGTCATTTATTCTTATATTTCTGAATATTCCTGAAAATGTTTACTTATTTTAGTATTAATAAGCCTCCTTGCTTTATAATAATCACAAACTATATCTACTCATTTAATTTCTTTGTTAGGTATTTTCAAAAAAGACGTGTATTGCATAGACGTATTAAAATATCGACACGATGAAGCTTGAAAGGACGTGTCAAATTAAATATGCTGCACATATGAACTCATAAGAATTGTAGAGCACCAACCCTAGATATTAAGGCAAATTCTTGCTTAACAAATATAAATAAAAAAAAACTTATTTAAAATAATTAAAGGTTTGGTAGAATATAGTAATTAAACAAATGAGCAATATTTACGAACATTTTATAACTTTTTATTTATTTTTACAGTTACTGTTTACAATCTTTAATCTTAAACATATAATCAACGTCTGTATAGCCCACTGCTGGACACAGGCCTTATCGTTGTCGTGAATATATTGCTGAACGACAAAAGTTTCATTTGCACGCCTATTCTTGTATCTCTTTTACCATGATGTTAAAGAATCGATGGATTCTCACAAGACCTAATGGTAGCTCTCGTATTAATTTACATTTTAAATAATCTGTGTTTACTAATGCTAATATTCGTCTATACACACACAACACCGTCCGTGTGGTGACGGATTAAGAATACATAGTGCTACCACCCCTATTCATCCCGTTCGTGTCGTAAGAGGCGACTAAGGGAAAGAACTATTCAGGAAAATATCACTACATGGGTAATACCAACCCGTCTGGCCAGCGTGGTATAGTAAGTCAAAACCTCCTTGCTAAGGAGAGGCCTATGTCCAGTAGTGGACTGTAAACGGCTGTTGATATGATATGATATAATACTGATATCATGTATTTACAACATTTTCTCAGGTACGTAAAGCAACAGATAAACTAATAAAGAAATCGTTTACGGCAGAAACATGTTAAATGTTTAACGTTTTATTTTACGTAAAAAATGCCGCCATCGTGAACAGTTACATTTCTATAAAAATTTCAACAGTTTACGTTCATTAATTTCAAATCGTGATTGTTTGTATCGCGTTGAACAATTATTGTTAATAGACTGATATCCAACTGTTATTTATTTAACATTTTGGCATATTGGTCTAGTGGTCGTGATCCTGACTGCTAAGCCGGACGTCTTAGGTTCGATTCAGGCATAGATACTGTCTGGTGTCAAGATCATACACGCAGTCTGTTTGTGAAATTAGTAAGTATATCATACACATACCTACGTGGGTGTTTACCCTACAAAATCCTCGCCACTTCCTCTTCCGATCTTTCTTCCACTGCTGAATATCTTTTTCTTGAAGTCTGTGTCAAGGGATCTAACGTCTTACTAGGGGTCGTTTATTGTCCCCCCGCTGTTAATTACTTCTCCAGTCTGGAAACAGTTCTGGAATCTTTAGGGTCAGAATATACACACCACATCATTATGGGCGATTTTAATACTGATCTCCTAGCATCTTGTTCGCTCCGTACTCGTAATCTGCTCCATATCATCCAATCCACTAGCCTCCATGTCCTCCCTCTTCAACCAACTCACCACAACATGGAGCACCAGGATACTTGGCTTGACCTAATGCTGACCTCTGCTCCAAACCTAGTCTATTCCCATGGTCAACATTCTGCTCCTGGATTTTCCCATCACGACTTAATTTTCCTCTCTTATATCTTAAAACCTCCTAAATCCCCTCCCAAAATTCTGCATATTCGTAATTTCAGACGAATGGACCTCGAAAGACTGTGTACAGATGCTTCTGCTTTAGACTGGACCAACTTGGCAACAGCTACAGACATAAATGATAAGGTCAGTATTTTTAATGACACAGTTCTGAAATTGTACGATAGACACGCACCTGTGAGGGGAGTAAAGTTGAAGCGCCCCCCTGCACCATGGATGACTGCGGCAATTCGAACAGCTATGAAACGCAGGGACCGTTTTTACAACAGATATAGGAGGAATCGCTGTGAGGAGAATTGGGATCTTTTTAAGACCGCTAGGAATCGGTGTAATCAGGTGATACGTAACGCCAAACGCCGCCACATAATTCAAAACTTAGAAATCTCTTCAACTTCCAATATGTGGAAGTTCCTTGGAACGCTGGGCATTGGAAAGCAGCAACGTCCTGAAGTTAAGACGACAATTGGTTTAGATGACATCAACGTTCACTTTTCAACCACACCTCAGATGGATCATCAAATCAAAAGTCAAACCTTGAGCTACATATCCAGTTTAACCCATCCTAACATCAATTCCTTTGATTTTTCTCCAGTATCTTCTGAGGACATCAAAAAGATTATCCTGTCCATTCGTTCCAATGCTGTAGGATGTGACGGCGTTAGCCGTTACATGATCGTTACTATCCTGGATCACATTCTGCCAGCAATATCTCACATCGTTAACTTTTCACTTGACTCTGCAACCTATCCCTCACTCTGGCGTAAGGCCTTCATTATCCCTCTACCTAAGAGACCTGACCCCTCGCTCCCGGAACACTTCCGACCCATTTCTATACTTCCCTTTCTTTCTAAAGTTCTTGAAGCCTGTGTTCATAAACAACTCTCGCACTTTGTTTATAAACATAATCTCCTTAGTCCGCTACAATCTGGCTTTAGACCCGGTCATAGCACAACCACTGCTCTCCTCAAAGTGACTGGCGATATTAGGGAAGGTATGGAGGACACCAAAGTCACAGTGCTGGCTTTGGTAGATTTCTCGAGTGCTTTCGATACCGTTTGTCATGAAGTCCTACTGGCCAACCTCTCCTATCTTATGATCTCCTCAGAAGTTCTGGAATGGTTCTCTTCCTATCTTCAGTGACGTCAACAGTGTGTTCACATTGATGACTTATCGTCGAGTTGGTGTGAGCTTCTCACCGGTGTCCCTCAAGGCGGTATATTATCTCCCTTATTATTTTCAATTTTTATTAATCTCGTAACCCAACACCTTCAGTGTGCGTATCACCTGTACGCTGATGACCTACAGATTTATACAATGGCTAGAGTTGAAAATATATCAGATGCCATCAAGAAAATCAACAAGGACTTAGAATCCATAAGAAGTTGGTCTACGAAATTTGGTTTGTCGGTAAATCCAACTAAGTGTCAAGTGATTGTCGTGGGGAGCAAACAAATGCACAGTAGGTTGGGCGTGGCGACTATCCCACCTGTTGTTTATGACAACCTGACTATACCTCTGAGTACAGTAGTAAAGAACCTGGGCCTATATATCGACTCGACACTTGATTGGCGTGCACAAGTTGCACACGTGAGCCAGAAAGTTACCTCGTGCCTCCGCGCTTTGTATCGTCTGAAAAATTTTCTCCCTATTAAAACCAAGGCTACACTTATGCAGTCCCTAATTATTCCCCTGATCGATTACGGTGATGTGTGCTATTTTGACCTGAATGCAGACCTCCTCAATAAACTAGATCGCCTTCTCAATAACTGCATTCGATTCGTTTACAATCTTCGCAAGTATGATCATGTGTCTGCTTTACGTTCCCAGCTACAATGGCTCCCAATTCGACAACGCCGTAGTTTACGTGCACTCACTTCTCTTTTTTCTTTCCTCAACTCTCCATCGCTACCTGAATACCTTGTTCCTCACTTTCGTCTCTTATGTTCCACCCATGATCGAAATCTTCGGTCAAAAAACAACATGCTTCTTCTATGCCCCCCTCACACCTCCAACTTTATCAATTCATCCTTCTTGGTGCAGTCAGTTCTTCTGTGGAATGCACTTCCCGCCGGTATCAGGATGGCCTCAAATCGCCACACATTTAAGGCAAAAGTACGTGATCTACTTCGTAACAATTTGGTGGAATCGTCGTAACGATAGTACCCGAGTAAGCATTTATATGGAATATTGCATTAATTTTGTATACATGTATTATATGTTTATGTATTATATATGTATTGTTTATGTAAAATATTGTATTGTTAGTAACGTATGTCATGTCAACTTTTTTATTTTATCTCTGCACCTACCGCATCGTGTTTCTACATCAGCTGAACGTTGACTGGGAGAGAATGCCCCATGGCATTAAGTCCGCCTTTGTACAACATGTGCATTAAGTATAAATAAATAAATAAATAAATAAATAAAATACACATATATATAAGTAATAGTAGTAAGATGAGTACCTGATCATAGATAATATAAGCAGAAATATGCATAATACATATCATCATCATCATCAACAGCCTTTTACAGTCCACTGCTGGACATAGGCCTCTCCTTAGCAAGAAGGTTTTGGCCTACTATACCACGCTGGGCAAGCGGGTTGAAATAGGGTTTGTTGCAAGTTTTCCTTCTCTTTGTAATGATATTTGCCTGAATAGTTTCTTCCTTTGTCACCTCTTACGACACCCACGGGATGAATAGGGGTGGTAACACTATGTATTCTAATTCCGTCACCACACGGACAATAATATAATAATAATACATATAATTTCAAATATTTTTTCTGTAGGAAAAGCAATACATAAAAAGAGCAGTCAAAAACTTTAAAAGTTCCCACTTGACTAAGATTTATTTAGTAGTTTCAACTTTCATAAGTAATTGGTTTCCCTGACATAACATAAAAACAATAAAAAATAGCAATTTGTAGTTTAATTTTACAATTCATCAAATATTTAATATAACTTGATTGCGAGTGCCTTTTACTATAGAGAAATATAACAATGAAGAACTAAAATACGAATACGAAATACATATTTGTTCACAAAAATAATTCTTAAAAGAAAACTTACCGCAAAAAAAAAGAAACAATCCTTGTTAAATTAAACACAAACACACATGGTCACACACAACAATCGAACACAAAATCTGTTGAGTCAAAGTTAAAACGCACGATACGAACGGCCACACTAACGTTACAAACGTACAGATAACACGCCTGATGTGCCCGCGGAGCGACTAGCGACTGACGCCAGTCGCCAGACGGAATGACGGGTCGGAGGGTCGAGTCACGCCGAGGGGCATCTTTCGGCTCTGATACTTTACGAGGTATAAAAAACACTATGCGACTTTGTTTTTATTTTATATGGAGTGGTTTTAATAGGACTTGCCTTTAGAGGCAATAATAATTTTGACTGGATGGATGGTGCAGTGGGTAAGTGATCGCCACGCCGCATTATGGTCACCCTCCATACAATGCCATTTCCTTCATAGTTTTTTACAAAAATCAAAACACACACAAAAACAGATAATTCAAATCCGATATATTCATTTTATTTTATTTATTGTTCAATGTGTTTAATGAGTTGCTGAAATGCAGGGATTCAAAAAAACTGTTTCGAGTGAATTACTCATACAGCCATTTGAAGTGAGTGCCGTAGAAACTTTTCATTCAGAACTGTGTATTATGTACTTAAAAAACCAATCAGTTCAATTACTATGACATTTATTTTTTGTAAGCCAATAATCTAGTTTGAACATGCCTTTCCGTTTATGTGTTGTTCTTGATTTTCAAACAGATATTTAAAGTTTAGTGCTTTTAGCCTCTGTCTTGTTATTAATCTCGTTCAAATACTTGATTATGATGAACTTTAATAATATTTTTGTCAGACCCAAAAAATAAGACGAAGTAAATTTTCAGTTTTTGTTACTATGCTATTATTTTCCAATTATATCTGCAAAATGAACAGAATAAATTAATATTTATTTATAGCGTATAATAATTAAAATTCTTATAAAAGCAACAGTTTTGTGGTAGGAACTTGAAGTGATATGTCGATAGTGTCAAGTGCGGGTGAGTTTATTATATAAATTTAAAACTAATGCCGATATTCTCTGATTGGCCGATCTGAGGATAAAATGATGTATGAATGAAATAGCGGCCATTATTACATCTATAATAAAGTTAAAGCAGTACAAAACTAACTTTAATACTAAAGCTACAATAATTTGAATTGTGTAAAATTGCTTTTTACCAATATTATTCTTTAGGTTGACTGATTTGATCTTCGTAATTTATTTATCGGTATTTTTTTCTATGGTTCTTAGACTATATATATACTAATAACCATAGAAAAACTACTTTCAAATAAAAAAGATGCATCCAAATCGATCTATCCGTTTAGAAACTATGAGCAAATAATACTGATTCACTAAAATACTTGAAGGACACTTTTGCATTCTCATCTGAAAAAAGTGATATAGTTAGGGAAAGTATCTGGAATTTTTTTGTATCAAAATTTAACGAATGATGAGAAAAGACGAGAAGGATAACAGAAAGCTTTTAAAGAAATAACAGTACTCGGTCGGATGGTAAATAGAGAGTAACCTTTGAAGAAATTACTCCTCCAACTTATTCAGATATACCTGGTCGACCTCCGAAGACCTACGAAGAATCGTCCGAAAATAGGAAAAAAAAAACTTGAAACTTATACAAGAATATTCGAGTTCCTAATAAATTTTTTTCTACATTGACACACAGTTTCGAACAACACCAGCAAAAATGGAATTTCGCCAGAAGTAAATAGCATAACAAATAATGTACTATGCTCTGTTTAATAATAAAAAGGTTACATTTTTAAATACTTATTCTTTCATAATTTTATTATCTTTTTGTAATATTTGTGTTATATTTATTTTTTAATATTCATTCCAGAGTAAAGTTTATAAAATAATATTCCATTTAAAGCCCATTCCATTTAGAACCCGTGTATTGAATAATATATATTCAAATGTTCAAGTTTTTATCTCCTAAAGTTATAGAGATACAGATTTTTGAGATGGTCAATCCATTTCTGGGCCACAGTGCTCCGCTTTCTTCTACGCTCAGTGTTGTGGGTACGAAGCCCACAGGACTATCCACAAATTATTGTTCTAAGTCTGGATTTTCTGTATGTCCGTTTCATGCATGTTTGTAAAGTTTCCCTAGCATAAGATATATTCCTAATGTGGAATAGTTAAATAAAATAATAAAAATAACGAAATCGTCGTAGAAATACCGATGGAAAATTTAAAATTATTTTACTCACCTGTTCTGGGGAATCGATCGCTTCTATCACGATGCAAAATAAAAATGACAAGTCTCCAAATCTTTTCTCAATAAGTATGTAGAAATATTTGAAATTTCATACACAAAATATATGAAATTGCTTACCCCGGCTTATGTAGCCAGGTAAATAGAACTTCTGAAGAGTATTCTAGCTGCATTTTTATTGGTTTAATATGTTTAAAGTCTACCGAGACTACGAAACCGAGTCCTCTGAGGTTTTACTTACAATGTTATCAAATCGGTGCCAAATAGTTACGAAGCAAAAGTAATTGTTACTAGCTGTAGTCGATGAGGTGTCTAATATTTATCTATTGAGATCTTGATGATGATTTTAAAAAGTCTTTGTGTGAAAGACATGGGCAATGTATGTGCCATTTCCCTCACTAAGTTTTGATTTATAATATTCCTAAAATAATATTTTAAATACCAAAACGTATATTTAACTTAACTATGTCATCAATTTGACCCCCCGGTCGGTAGCCGTGCGTCGGATTCGCATGCGTCGACAATCGCTGACTATTTGAAAATTACTCACAGCGATAAATTGCATTGTGAAGTTGCTAGTGGAAAAATGCGAGACTGCCATGCTATTTGCGTGCACTTATGTGAGTTTATGATGGCAGCGGAGTATGCTATGCGATGCGCATGTTTCTACATAGTTGTTATATTGCCTGGTACACTCACGTTATAACTTTCAATTTTCTTTGTGATACAGGAAACAATGGCTGATTTTCCATGGACACCTGTGGCTAAAAGAGTCTCTAGTATGATAGCGCCCTTAAAGTGCGCTCGGTTAAAGCTATGATTGTTATGTAAAATATTTTCGCTAGTTTATGGTCAGAAACGGTACTCACGATATACTTTAAAGCTTATCTTATTTCTCAATTAATATTTTATCCAATACAAAACCTTTTTTATAATTTGTTAAAGATATTATGGCGTTTAAAAGTAATTGTCAAAACATTCTTCAGCTGCAATTATACAGAATTGACCTAACCTTGGCCCCTTTATCTTCTATTAGTTTAACAAATACAATCCAATCAAACAGTTAACAAACCTATTTCTACTATGAATACACTTATGTTGTTTTAAAAGTATTATCTAAATCGATAATAGTTTTGACGAATCACGACTCTTAACGGCATTGGCGTAGCATCTCTAAGTCACGCATCGCGCGAGATAAATGAGAGACAATGTGCGGGCGCGCCGACGAAATCATTTCGACAGCAATGACTCGTAACAGACAACTCTAGAATCAGCGTAGATGATAATACAACCTATTGCTATTTACTCCATTATGTTGTATTATCTTATGTCTAACTTCGTCTGCGTCTCGAAAGAAATATTTTATCACGCTTTTCCAACATGTTTCATAATAAATACTCGACTCCTGTTGGTCCTAGCGTGATGAGGAATTCATTTTTCATAGTAAATTAAAGTGTGAAGACGTACTTGTTATCTTGAGTTACTGACCATCAAGTAACTAGTCTGTTTATTGACTCCATTCGTAAAAAAAACGCTACCAGGATTATAAGAGAAGCAGTGGATGTGGAATCGTTTAACACCATTACGAAATCCAAGCCATTTAAATTTCGACATTAAGTAAATACCTTTGAATATGACTGGTCACGGATAGGCAACAAATCAGCGGCCCCTCATTAAAAATATGATTAAACTAAAACTGAAGCCACCTGACCTTTATAATAAATATTGTTTAACAATACTAATATAGAAACGTCAATATAAAATTTATTAAAGTTTCAGCATTAGTTCCAAATCGTTACTAGGAGAATATGCATGATAGAGTAACGTAAGTCTCTAGGTGGTAGAGCCACGTTGATTTCAGCACGAGAGGGCCGGCTCGACCGGAACAGTACTACCCTCCCACAGAAGACCAACCTAAAGCGCCAGCATCTGTGTTGTCGTGTTTCGTTGGTGAGTGTGAGACCGGAGGCCAATTGATGCAGGGGTGACAGTTAACGTGGCAACTGTGTAAGCCTTACACTGTCACAATGGCTGTCATGCCTCATAGTGTGGGTCACCACACTGCATTGTCTGCATTTGCAATGAGTATGGTGACCACAACTCTTGGATTCTCTTCATGCTTTCCATCAGGCAGAGTAGAGTCACTTTGGCAGGTTCTTAATATAGAAAAAAATATAATAGGGCTGACCACAATTAAATATTGGAAAAGGCAAGAGGGTCATTGGTGTGGAAAATCTCTTCGGGTCTTCAGATCCTAAGTGATGCAGGGGCCAGGAGTATGAAATGTTTCTAATAAAAACCAACCCAACGGCCAGCATCCTACTCTGCGGAGTGCTTAGACCATGCGATTGTAGGAACTATCCGAATTGACGGTTCGTTTAACCCGGCCTTATCCAGGGATCGAACAATACACTTATGACGCCTTTGAAATGGATTCATTACGGTTGATCCAACTGTCAAACATATTGTATAGCTTGCCTACACATTAACGTAAATCTAATTAAATACTTTAAATTAAATGGTGTTTTTCTTGGAACAAAGTTCGTTATAACTTGTGGAGAAATGTAGAACAAAGCGAGTAATATACCTTTCCAGCTTAGAACTTCAGGTTGCGTCGATTCTTTTGATTTAGGATTAAGATTGAGAGTGAGAAAGATTAATCATATATTATTAGTATTTTTCACACGGAGTAAGGTAAGTAAGTCGTAAATACTATCGTAAAGAAAAGAATGTATTGCAAACTCTTTTTGCAGGTCTCTCGGTTTTGAGAATCATAGTCAGCACAAAGATCACACCTGGTGATATCATATCTTTTAATTATTCTAAACAGAAATTCTATGGGTTAAACGTGAAATCACATTTTCATCTTGCAAAAACTGCTTATAAGAATAAGCGAAACTGTCTCGTAAAAAATACAAGTGTGTTGTTTTTATTATAGAATACTCCGTAGGATCTTAATATTTATCTTACATGGAGGATTTAAAATGCACAATGTACGGAAAAGTCGATGACCGTGCTCATAGAGTATAGCTATGGAAATGGTAAAGCCCAGATTTCTAATTAGATGTAATTAATAAATATGAAGTGGGCAAGGCAAGCAACATGATAGTGCTCGTGACAGCGGTGCGCGCATCGCGGACACGCGTCACAGTCCCATTGCGCGTGCGCTCATTCCGTAGCTAAAGAGCGCGCTAAAAAATAACATTATACAGGAATGAACTACATTTAACAAACAACCAGTCAATGATTATTCACACAGAAGATAAATAAATATGTTAGATAAGCGATTGCCCCAAATAAACCCTTCGGTAGTTAGGTGACTTATCGGAATCGAGCCAACTGTCAGTCATATCATGTAGTTTTCACTGGTATGTTTGGTGACAATACACTACTTTTGACAGTGGAGCAACTGCGAAATTTAGACAGGGTTCCACTCGATGTCCTGCTTGATTTGATATAAAATTTCTCTGAGTTAACCTGATAAGAAAGGCTCTAGTGCCTACCTGACGGTAGGTTACTGATATCAAATACTCAAGCAATATAAGTAAGGATCAGTTTTTATCAATGTTACTACTCGATCTCGAATTTTTACTTTTCTAATAAGAATAGACGGAGTCACGGATAGACACATACACGCTACACACCCTTGTTTTCTTTATAGTCAGGCATTTTTGTCTCAAACACCAACAATTGGCAGAGCGAGAACAACAACTTACCTACCGTCTACCGTGGATTCATATTAAAACAAGTTAGTTATTCTTGTTTCTAACAACAATGATGTGCAGTAGACCCTAGCACCGTGATTCATAACTTTATGAGCTTTTAGAGCACCGAAATCAAGAGGGGACGCGGCGGAGATTTTTATCCATACTTGCTGTTGTTGTCTAAGTATGTACTTATATAAGTCTCAAACAATTTTTCAAATTATCATACAAATAAAGTTTAATGAACCCGACAATTCGTAAATGGCTTTTGTCCAGCAAGAAACACTTCATATGTAAAACCTTTCTCCCAGGTAGGCCTTAGGTCATGTTTGTTCGTCTGTAAGTATAAATTTCTAAAAATAGGTGTGAATTTTTACATTTACAATGTATTGTACTTCATTTGCGACAAAAGTGGTACGTAAAGAATGAAAATATAAGAGATCGCTTGTTATTTATTCGGTTTTATAACCATTTGTTACTGAGATTAAGTTATATTTTAAGAAACGTAAGCACTAAACAGGTATAGGTTTTAATAGACCGGTTACTTTTTTAGCTTTGATTGATTGTATTGAAAAATACACCGCACAGCACATTCCTGCACTAGTAATATTCTTGCGATGCGGGGGAATTAACAAACATATATCAAGCGGACACAATGATCATCCAGACTCAGAAAAACAATTTGTAGATTACACAAAGTATTGTCCCATGTGGAGTTTGAACCTACAAATTATAGAGTAAAAAGAAGTGATGAGCTGGCCGCTGTGATGACTACGCGATCCGTGCAGTAAGTGTTGTAAAAAATACGATGAGTATCATTTCCTGTGGTTTGCTTCATATGTGATCGACACAATTGTATACAACAAGACATCACCCTAATTGTTACATTGTTATAACCATTCACACTAATCGAGTAGATATAGGCATGCGTGAATGTGAGTAGCCGTATGCAAAGATATACACTTTTATATCGATAATAAATCACACTGCATATCTGAACGATCGATAAACTTTCACAATACATATTGATTAAGTACTCTTGTTGTGGGTCCGGTTAATATCATTTTGCTTCTAAAGAGAACTCGCTGTATAGGCGATGTAACTGCTGATGTTAATGGAAAATATCTTAATGTATAATATTCATCTCGAGGAGGTCGTAAAGGCTGACTAAGAGAGCAAACGAAAGTGGAAACAGCACTGCGCAGCACAAACTTGACCCAAACCGTATACTAGTCTGGCCAGCGTGATATAGTAGGCCAAAACCTCCTTCCCAAAGAGAAGTTTAATTCTAGCAACGAACTATATAGGCTGCTGATAATGGTTCAAGTTTAAAAATGATGGTCATGTATTTCATAGAAAAATAATGTTATTTATGTGACTACTCTACTGACACTGGTAGCTCAAGTCAAAGACTGCGTTGCCGCTTTGAGTCCTTCCCCTAGTACCACGAAGAATGTCTGCTCTAGTAACCTTAGTCAGTGGGTAAAAATTGCTTAAAACCGATTTCCTACGAGGCCTTGACTTCAATCCCAGTAGGGCTGTCGATTTTACCAAAGAATGGCTCTCCTACGTCAATGCGATCAAGTTGTTACCCGTTCAAATCTCAAAAAATAATGTGAACTCCACTTATTTGGAGAGGTTAACAATAGTAATGTGACTCACATTATCATCACTTTTTCAAAAAATTGTTGAAGTTTTTGTACTCCTTATCAGATGGGTAAGCACGGAGCAACAATTTGAAAATAAATTCATACATTACGCGATTAAAGCTCGCGGTGCGTGAAATCACTGTAATGTAGTTCGGCACAGCGTTGTTAACGGAGTTGCGTGTGCGCATGAATCACGCCGTATGCGCCAACAACTGGTACACAAGTACACTTAAATCGGTTAAGGGGATAAGTAGATCGGCGATTGTTAAAAATTTACTGAAATTCATGCAATCGAAAACGAATCATTTGTTTGATGTTTCGATCAGGTCATTGGGTTACTTCGTCACACCACTGGATTCAAAATTAGATAAGCTTTTGCTTTGATAACCACTGTTAATAACCAAATTTATATATTTCGATATACATATCTCTTGAAAATAACTTACACCAGTCTAGACACAAATAAACAATCATTTGTTTAGTGACTTGATGTAATTTCTCGTGGATAGAAATAGCAACTACGACCTTAGACTTATTTGCAGTGTAGCCCTACACAAAAAAGCCAGTCACATAACAGCAGCATACATGAAAAATGTATTTGAAGCTCACTTTAAAACGGTAAACAGTATTCACGCACTGTTTATTAACTACAATGCGACTAGAGATTCATAATATTAATAACTTAACGTGCTTCACAAACCGTGATAGACTGTGGTATACTTATGTTACTATTTTTGCTAATTCGACCTCGCTCCGTTGCTCCCGAGACAAGATCTCTCATAAAATATGCAGCGTATCTTAACAGATTCACTGAGATATATTTTTCTAGAAAATATGTGAGTCACGCTTAATGTTTATTGTGAATGGTGACGTAACAAGTTTTTTTGGGGAATATGTTTTATTTTTGGGGAAAATTTGACAAGTACTAGTACAGCTTAACTACTTTATCTCTGTCTAGAAAATTTAATACCTAATATATGTTTTTATACCTAATTTCTTTATCCGCAGATAAACATTTTTACCGGTATAAATTATTTATTCATGTCTAAAGTACAGACAAAAAAAAACAGAAACTGTAGTTCTGGTACTTAGTAATCACGTTATATCCAGGTGATTTCTCAGATTTCTGAAAAATATTAGGTAGATATGACGTCACACATATTTTTAGAGCCTGTCAAAGTTCTTTTTTGTTTTTTTTTTTAAATAGACAACGCCCGCGCTAGGAATAAATCCTGTGTCGCCGGGGATTTCATAAACATACAATAAACGAACACAACGAACACCCAGACTTAGAACAACAATTTGTGGATCACAGTGTTGTCCCGTGTGGGTTTGAACCCACAACACTCAGTAGTAGAGCGGCGTGGCGATCGCTTAAATCACTAGGCCAACCGTGCAGTCAAAGTGACTACTCTGCCTGATGGAAAGCATGAATAGAATCCAAGAGTTGTGGTTACCATACTTATTACGAATGCAGACAATGCAGTATGGTGACCCACACTATGGTGGCCTAGTGAGATGCTAAATTAAATTAATTATTAAATATTAAATTAGGAATTATGAAATGATAAATAAGGTTAAAACTTATAGGTATGTATGTCAAATATGTATATAATAATATAATTAAATGTTAAACACTAGATGAATTTTCAGTATTTTATTGACTGAGTAATGTACTTGCCAGAATAATATACTTATCCTATAATTTATCCTATTGTGTAGGAAATAAAACTCAATTTTAAATGAATATTAAATCTTTTATTAGCTTATAATTAATTCTGTTCCTGTCCATTCCCCTTCTGTTTACGGCTATCTAATTCTGCATAAACCTCATAATAAGTTCTATGTTTCTCTTCTACATGTGATCTCTTAAGGTCTTTATCATAACTCCTATCTCTACGACTCCTCTTATGTCTCTCATGTTTGTCACTTCTCTCTCTGTATTCTTTTACGTCATTTTCTCTTCTATCTTTATGTCTCTTATAATCCATGCTTTTTTCGTTATTGTTTCTATTTTTGGATCTCTCTTTATGGGAATATTCAATTTCGGAATACTTATGTGAATCATTGCCATGGCCACTATTCGCTCCATGGCGCTTCTCCTGGTTTATTTCACTCGAATTTTCATTATCTTCACCTTCTCTTGCATCAATAGACTGGATTTCACGTTTTATTTGCCTTATTAAATTTCTAGCTCTTTCTGTATCTGAATCCCTTTGTTCTTTTATGTCTCTATCTTTAGATCTCCGACTATCATTTGGTCTATCTCTTTCTTTATGTTTCTCTACGTATGTTGCATCCACGTGTCTTTCCTCCCTTTTGTAATCTCTATCCCTTTTTGTATCATACTTTCTTTCCCTTGATCTGTTTGTTTCTCTATCTCTAGAGTTGTCTCTGTACCTTCTGTTGTCATCTTTATCTCTCATTCTATGATGTTCTTTACCTATCCTTTTATCTCTAGACCTGTCCTTATACCTATCATTTCTACTTCTATCATCCTGATATCTATCTGCCCTACTTTTATTATCTGCGTAATCTCTTTCTCTTTTATTATTCTCACTATCTCTGTCGCGCCAACTGAATTCTCCTTTATGTTCCTGCCTATTTCTATTGTCAGCTTTAAGCCGCGTATCTTCTTTTTGTTCTAGGCGTGTCTCTTTGTCTATATTTGCATTAAGTTCATCAACATTTGGTTTAGTATCTAGCTCATCTGGAACTTCATTGTACATTTCCATCTGTAAATAAACACATAGTTAGCAAGAACGATGAATAATAACAAGTGTTAAGTCAATGTTATTATGACGTAAATGCAGTTGTTCAAACATGTTTACTATTTTATATTGAATTCACATTTCTATGAAACAAAAGTTGCATATAACAAACGTAAAGTGGATTTGTGTGTATGTGGGTGGCATTTTTTTTTTGTAGTCTAATTCAAGAGATCTTTGGTATCTGTCTAAGCAAAAAGAAATAAAAAAAATATTTAAAGATTACTAAAATAACTACGCACAGATGTACGCGTATTACCAAGTGGTGGTTGCACATAATACACAGTGTTTACATCGATGGGAAATTACTTTCTAAATCATTTAATTAGGGGGTAGTATATTGCGTTAGGTTATAGAAAATATTGTACACGTGGTAACGGATTAAAAATACATAGTGTTACCACCCCTATGCATTCCGTGGGTGTCGTAAAAGGCGACTAAGAGAACAAAGTATGCAAGACAACATCATTACAAAGAGAAGGAAAACTTGAAACAAACCCTATTCCAACCCGTCTGGTCAGTGTGGTATAGTAGGCCAAAACCTCCTTGCTAAGGAGAGGCCTATGTCCAGTAGTGGACTGTAAAAGGCTGTTGATATTGATGATAGAAAGTAAATTATATCAAATTAATGATATTCAGCACTTTTTTACCTGAGTCTTTATAACATCACGTAACACGTCAGAATAGTTGCGCGATTTAACTGCAACACGGTACTTGGTGCGCCGGCGGCGCATATCCCGTAACTCCGCCAGGATCTCCGTGCGAGTCTTCGTCTTTGTAGGCTGACCATCATCACCAACACTGAGGGATTGAAACTGACACCTTAAAATATTTTAAACAACCCTATCCACCGAAACTGAACATTACAATATTTAAGACAATATTGACAAATATATGACGTAATGTTAAGAAAATATACTTTGAAAAATTTATTTTCTTAACATTAGGTCTAGCGATTAGATGTAGAAACAAAAAAAGATACTCTTATTGAAAGTGACTACCACAACCATTGGACAATTGCAACTCAAGAGGTAAAAATGAGTATGCAATGTCACCCTTTGAGAGTCCATCTCTCTCCCAACTGCAGGGGAGGGGTTCTGGTAACCTCACTTACTAGGTGAAAAGCTTTGCTTAACATCGGTTTTCTGTGAAACTTTATCACTCTGATGGAGCCAAGCAATTTGTGAGGTACCAAGAATATAAAACCATATAGTGGGATTTGTTTGTTGGTCACACATTCAGGATTTAACTATTCAACTTATCACATAATTTCCCGTAAGTAAACAATGTAAGTGGTACAAGATAAAAACGTCTTTCTGTCATCCCCTAAAAGTATTATATTGTATATCTACCGAACACTGATAATAGCAATATCATGGACCATAGCTATTACAAATCTAAAATTACTGACCTTGGTAATGCTAAATCAGTCAGGTCATGGCAAGAAGGTGCGGCAGCAACAACAGCGTCGTATATGGCTCTGCGCTCGTCCATGGAGTAAGTGTACTGCAGCCGCCCGAAGGTTTGCGGCTCCAGGTCACCACTACCCATGCCTTGTGTTAAGGAAACTTGTGTAGTAACTTTACCTAAATACTTATATATATAGACTTTCAAATCAAATTATATACTACATCTTTAAGGGCATTGTTAAGTTTTGCGTTATGTTATAAAATTTAACTGCCTCTGTGGCGCAGCGGTAGTGAATGCGACTGCTGTGCTCGAAGTCTCAGGTTCGATTCCCGGGTCGGACCAAATGTTTGTATGATCTGCAAATATTTGTTTCGAAGTTTGGATGTTTTTCTATGTATAGTAAGTATGTATTTACCAAAAAAAAGTATATAAGTATTATATCAGTCAGTCTAGTTATCATAGCACAAGCTCTGCTTAGTTTGAAACTAGATGACGTTGTGTGTCAAATGTCTGAAATATTTATTTATTTATTTATAATGTAGTCTGTCTGTTGTTATTCCAGTGGGACCATAGATAAAAACAATTATTAAAATGTGAGAGTCGTCAAACGATAAAGAATCTGTCCTTGACTATCCCATGGTTGGTGTGCTCTGATTGAAATGTAGCGTGATACAGAAATATGTGATACTTATTATTGGGTCATGTTAATTTCCATAATATTTAAACATTATCATCATCAGAAGCCTTTAATATACCACTGCTGGACATGAGCAGTGGACTATATGAACCTGTTCATTTTAGGGAGAGCCTTAGAAAGGAGGTTTTGACCTACTATACAAAGCTGACCAGATGAGTTAGAATAGGGTTTGTTCAAATTTTCCTTCTCTTTGCATTGCTGTCCTGCATATTTTGCTCTCTTAGTCGCCTCTTATGACACAGATCGCTCGAGTAGGGACACAGACTTTTTTTTTAATTAAAGTATATGTTAATTTAAAAGTTTTTTTTTAATATTAGAATGTTCCTTAATAGTTTGAAGACGGTAAATATTACAAAGGATACAATACAAAGAAACCATAGCTGTTTACGTCCATAACATGTATCAATACAAACTGGAAATTAAAAACATATTAGGTTATTGAATAAAGTATGTGTGTTGTATTATTTCATCACAGCAGTAAGGTGCCATCTGTAAATAACATCACATGTTAAGGGTTAACAGAGAGTATATTGTGCAGAGGTGCGGAGCTAGAAAACCTCCACGTGGTGCACCCTGGTAACGTTGGCGACGGCACTGTTTCTTCCAGTGCCATTTGGAAGAGGACATTACCACCAACGGCTAATATTCTAGCACGAAGAAGAGGAGGCCATTTTCTTCGGCAATTCGGTCGAGGCTTGGTCCAACAGAGCGGGCATGTTTGTCGAATCCTCTGTTGGTTCTTCGCTCTTCGGAGCAATGAGGAGGAAAACTTCGATAAAAAAATCATGAAGGTGGAACTCTTTCATGGGTCAGCATTTCTCCACTGTCAATGATTGAGAAAGGAGAACGGGCTCGATGTGTACTCACACTGCCGCCGAGCAGGCATTGGAAGATTTAATCTTCCTGCCACCGTTGTCATATCGTAATCCCGAAAGGAGTGTCGTGGTTATGTTTCGCGACTCCGATCGGAGACGAGGGTGTTGGCTTAGCCGCCTGGACTATGAGTAAGAAAAACTCTATAAAAAATTGCTGGCTGTCCTACGCGGCCATTTTCAAAAGGGCCCGGGACACTCGCACCCGATTTCGGAACAGTAGGTGTCTTGGCTGAAGGTGCAAAGACGGTGGACTCTTTCGCCGAGAAGTTGTGGGGAATCTTTGCAGCCACGAAGATCGCCAGGCCTACCAAGTGCACGAAGTTGCACATTTTGGGCCTGGACGACTCCGTAACGGCCGAGGATGTTTGCGTTGCACTTAGTGAGAAGACGGGGTGCAACGTGGCCAACATAAGGATCGGCACCATCCGCCGAAGTTGACCCGTAGCGTCGGCCAAAATTTTGGGCGACGCTGGCAAGATCCTCGTTGGTTTCGTGAACGCCAGGATCACAGTCCTGGCGCCGAGACCAATGAGGTGTTTTAAGTGTCTGGCTGCTTTGACTGCAGCGGACTATGTTTCCGCTGAGATCGACCGGGCCACAAGGTGGCCGATTGCTCCACCACCCCTAACTGCCCGGCGTGTGTGGCAGGTAACAATCTCGCCATTCACCAGATTGGGCAGGGGGGCTGCGGGCCTTGCCGTAATTCTCGGCGAACGTCAGGGGCTAGCCAATCGACCCAGGCTGCCTCTGACGTCGTTCGTCCGTCGACATCGTCGCCCATTGAGGAGGTTGTAGAGAAGGTCCAGTAATGGACCAAGTCTCCAACCTCCTTGTCCAAACGAACCTGAACCACTGTGCCGCGGTGCAGGACCTTTTCTTGCAAACCATGGCACAGTGGTTGATTGGTGTTGCCGTAGCCGCGGAACCCTATTACGTTCCTCCCCGTCCAAAATGGTTGGGTGACCGGGACGGTTCCGTGGCAGTCGTCGGCTCCACGGCGGCTCATTACCCGTCCTTGTCGCTAAGAGAGAAGGGCACTGGATATGTTGCTGCCGAGTGGGGAGGGATCACCGTATATAGTGTTTACCTCTCCCCCAACCGGAGTTTGAGCGACTTTGAGGTTTTCCTGAACAACTTGGAAACAATTGAACTTTCAAGAGTCGGTGCGCCTGGCCACCACGGGTGTCTCTCTGGTGGTCGGGCGTATTGAGGCGCTGGATTTTGCGGGTGGCCCTGGACAAGACGGAGGCCCCTTTGTTCCATGAGCGCCGTCGTGGTCAACCCCCCGGTGCCTCTATCGCAGTCAATTCGGTCGGTTCAGGCCCAGATGAAGTACCTGGGCCTCATCCTCGACGGCAGGTTGCTCTTCGACGAACACTTTCGACAGCTTACACCAAAGCTGGTCGGCGCTGCTTCTGCTTTTTGGCGTCTTTTGCCCAATTTGGGTGGAGCCGGCGCCACGGCGAGACGACTATTCACGGATGTTGTCCGGTCAATGGCCCTGTATGGTGCACCGGTGTGGGCGGCGGCTCTAACCGCCCAGAATAAGGCTCGCCTCTGGTGCCCTCAGAGGATATTGGTGGGTAGAGCCATATGCGGTTACCGCACCATATCGACGGAGGAGGTGTGTGTCTTAGCCAGAACTCCCCCGTGGGATTTGGAGGCAGAAGTGCTCGCCAAGGTATATCGGTGAACGGCTGACTTCCGGGTGGGAAGCGGCATACGGCCCCAGCCCGAAGAGATACACCAGTGGCGAGAGGCCGCTCGTCGGTTCGTTGGTCGTCTCAGCTGGAGGCTCCACGAGCTGGCTTTGCCGCCGTGGAAGCTCTCCAGCCGGTCATTGCTGAGTTGGCAGGGTGACAGCACGGGACCCTTTCCTTCCGACTGACGCAGATTCTTTTCGGGCACGGTTACTTCAGGAAGTATCTGCACTTGGTCGCAAGGAGGGAATTGAGTCCCGCCTGTAACCACCGCGACTGCAGTGAGGACTAGGCTCAGCACACGCTAGCGGTTTGTTCCGCCTGGGTGGCGAAGCGTGGGGTCCTCACTGCAGTTATTAGAGGAGATCTCTCGCTACCGACCGTTATACGCTCCATGGTCAGTAGCGACAGTTGTTTTACCACGGTCGCAACCTTCTGCGAAGACGTAATTTCGTAGAAGGAGGCAGCGGAGAGGCTCCGGGAGGACGATCTAAACTTGGACCTAATTCGCCGCCGGCGAACCGGGAGGCGGAGGCGCGCGTGCCAGCGGCTCATGCCGCGTTGAGTGTGGCCGCGGGTGAACGAGACGAGTTTTCCCCTCCATCCGCTATAGTGGCCAGCCGCGAGGAGGTGACGTCTGCGTATACCGTACGTTGCCTAAATGGAGAGTTTATCCACAGATGCTGCCCAGGGCAGGCACTCAGGAGGGATCTCAGGTTTTCGATTCTCCGAGGGGGATTCCACACGACAAAAAAAAAATGTATATTGTGCAGTAGAGGACACAGATGATAAGTTTCGTGCGTCTAAAGAATAAATTTGACATGTTAAACATAAGATATTAATTGTAGATAAACTACATTATGCTTTAATTTAAAAACTCATACATACTGTTTTACAGTTATATTCATCGAAAAAAAAAATTGTAAAGAAATTACAACGGAACTATTTTATGTGGTGAGCACACATGGTATTTGTCTTGGGTGGGAAATGAACCATAAGATGTACAAACCAGGATTTGGAAAGAAACCAGGAACATGGAAGGTCTGATAATTGTTAAATTCTCTAGCAAGACCAGAGGTGCAACTCAAGAGCTATAAGGAATCAAAAACATGTGATGTCATTTATAGATGGCTAGGTGAACAAAATACAAACTAATACAATAGATACATGAAATAGTGTAATGTTTACAAGGAAATTACCTTTTTTGAACGTAGGATCCGAATGTGCTGCGTTGTCTATGATCTGTGCAATGTCTTCTTTACCTAAAGACATGAAATAACATATTTTAATTGGTTTTTAACATAAACTGTCAGTAATAAATGGTTTTTATTATTGTGCGGTAGGTGCTGGGATAGGGTTAATAAAATGGTTACTCTAGACACCGACATAGGATGCACGGTCTCAAAAAGCTGGTCGTTAATAAGTTATATTAATTAATCTGAAGGCCAATTCTCATACAAAGTAATCATTAAAAAATCAGTTTCTATTTATGCTCTTTTAAAATTATTTCAGGGGGTTGAATTTCAACCATTTAATTTCCTAGATCAGCATCTCTTGAACTGTCAAACAGAACTGACCAAAGTTTTTGTAAATCAGTGTTAATATAGTTTTACCTTGGTAGCACATGTTCTTCGAATAGTGTTCTTTTAAAAGTCATTGAGGTAGGCTTTGCCCAAGAGTGGAGTTCCATGTAACATCCACTGCTGGAATTTACGGTGACTTAAATAAGGGCTTACCAAGTTTCATTAATGTGTCGGCACTACAGTTTAATGGTTGTGGCAAGAATTCATCGTCTCGACTGTATTCATGGATTCGGAGTAGACATTCTTCTCCGTGCTTTTCAATGACGTTAGGACAGATTTTATGATTCGCATCATATTTGCATACAACCATTACAGGATGCTAAAATAAAGAAAACAAACCATTTTCTTGTTGTTGTAAACTTGTAGACTTTATTCTTAAAACCTTCGAAGTTATTCTTATAATCAATCTAACCTGTAAAATATGTTTTCTATCCCATTGAAGACTTTGTAGTATCATTGTCAAGTCTTTATCAATTTCTTCTGTATAGGATCTTAATTTACTTAACTCTTCAATTCTTATGTCCATTTTGTTTAATAATAACTGTTATTATATAATAAAGTTATTTGCAAAATCTAATTTCAGCAGTCATAAACATTTCTATACCATTCAAACACAGAACATATATACCCAAGAAGCATTCAAAACAATCCTCAGACATCTCACCATAGATAATCGACAACAACTGGTAATATAAACTTTCAAAGTCTGCAATTTCATATAGAACATAGAACTCTGTGGTTTACATTGAGCATAGGGGTATAGATCTAAATTTTATTCTTTTATATTGTTTTCTCTATCTGCAAAGGTTTTCTCTATATATCTATTATATTTTGATAATTCATGCTATTTAAAATAAAATAAATAAAAGACTTAGACCAACTCTGCAGCGGGGCGAATTTGGATGCGAAAGCTTCCAGTTACAGCTTCAGAACCAGTTCGCCATGTTGGAAACTGTGCAGAACGTAAACGACACCGCCAACAGCCTGGTACGAGTCATACGCGAGGTGAGTTTAAACCACTTTCGACCGAAGAGCATTGAACGCAAGTCTAAGCTCACAGGCAAGACCTTGGATCTTATGTGGAAAAGACGAGAGAGCACAAACACCACTCCATCTGAGCGTCAGGAACTGAATAGGCAGGCAAAGAGGCTGGTAAGATGAGACATTCGACAAACAAACACTTGAGCGATTAAGAACGTAATTGTCCGAAATAAATGTACAACAGTCTTTACCAAGCCAAAGGCCTCTTGTTGTTACTTGAACAAACTCAAAACAGCACAAGGCACCACCGTCACCTCTAAATCAAAAGTTCTCGCTGAAGTCACCAAGTTTTTTTAGGACTTATACACCTTATGAACCCGCCCACCCGAGACTCATAGCACGGATGACCCACGTGCTAGACTGACACATCACCTCACAGATGAGCTCCCCGAAATCGATCTGGGCGAGATTAGAATGCCACTTGGACAACTTAACAACAACAAAGCTTGTGGTGAAGACAACAGAGCTCCTGCAAGCCGGTGGAATACCTATAGGGCTCTCAAAATTATTTTATTCCGTCATTCATACTGGCACTACACCGGAGGCATGGAGCAGGAGCGTGGTAGTGCTATTCGTCAAGAAAGGAGACAAAAGCCTACTGAAGAACTACCCCCCTATTTCGCTCTTGAGCCATGTAAATCAGTTATTTTCAACGATTATTACGAATCGTCTTGCCCAAAAATTTAAGCAAGCTGAACGAAAAGACCTCAGTACCGTGGTCCACATACATACTCTAAGGCAAGTAATCGAAAAGACAGAGGAATATAAAAAGCTTCTCTATCTAGCGTATGTGGACTACGAGAAAGTCTTCGAGACCGTCCGTCCGACTATCAAGACCTGGGCTGTCCTGGAATCCATGCAGATGAGATACCTCTATGAAGCTGCAACAATTACCGCCCAAGTACAAGAAAAGAGCACAAGACCAATTCAATTGCATCATGGAGTAAGACAGGAGATGTTATAGGAGTTTTAGGAGACGATTCTACAATCATTAAAGACCAAAGTATTTAACCAGAGCGTCCTACCCGTAATGACATGCAGAGCCGAGACGTGGACACTTACTGCTCGAGCTAGAGTGGAGACAACGATTGGGCAAACGTAGAGTGCCGTGTGAGTAAACCCTGCAGCGCAATGGACCGCCGACTAGAAGAATATGACTGGCGGTGGATGGATGCAGATTATCCATGACTGGGGTGGTTGGCGCTCCTTAGGGGAGATCTTCGTTCAGGTGGACCGCGATAGGTTAATTTATTTTGGTTTGATTTGAATTTCAAATAAAAGTGTTAACCTGAATCTAAAAGCCACATATTCAAAGGCTTAAATAAAGGAAATTCCTGTCTTTGATTTCAAAATTGACAATCCAAGACATGACAGCTGATTAGTGCCAGAATTCTTTTTTATCTGTATTCCCTATAGGGAAACGTGTGTGCTTTTTTCAGACAATTTTTCAATAAATGCGTGTGAAAAATGGCAGATTCCGAGGTAATTCCAGTAAGAACTATTGTTTTAGTGTAACAAAGCTGCAACCTCGTTTATTATCTTTAATTCTTTCAACAGGTTTTAAAGAAATTAAAGGACATACCATTTAAAATCCAGACCGCAAGTTTGAAAGAACGACGAGAAGTAGTTGATGAAATACAGAAAGTACTATCTACACCGGGTAAGTGATAAATTATGCTTTAATTTACTCATATTATGCTTTAAAATTGCATTATTAGAGATTTTAAATAGGTATATAATAGTAGTATATATAGGTTTGTCCAGCTGTATTGATCCATAGAGTCCTGGATATAGCTCAGGTATATTGCTATCTCTTGATTGAGTACTAAATGTACCTGTTAGTAGAGGACGCTGTATGCAACAGATTGCACTCATACATAAACACTAGTACATCAAAAGATCAATACTCTCATTTGACTGAAGAGTGACTGAGTTTTGTACAGATGTATGATATTGGATGAAATTGAAAATTGAAAAAAAAACAATTTTGATGAGTTTAATTTTTGTTATATTAATACACTCTATTTACAATATAATATTGTCTTATTTAAATTGCTTGTTTATTTTGATTGGTTACATTTCAATAATCCTTTTGTTTTTTGCTTGGAAAGACTGAAAACATGATTAGTAATATATTAATATTTTGTTTGAATATATATTTTCCTATCCTATGGCTCTATTTTGTAAAGCTAAATAATAACATGACTTTTTTAATAAAGCCATAAAGTCTTTTTGAGTGATTGTTTATGCTTTTAAATACTTAAATGTAGACACACTCTAAGCCAGCAATAAATCTAACTAGAACATGAAGTATAATGGACTTATTATTTATAATAAATATTCCTATAGTTAAAATATGAGACTTATTGTCTTCTAGGTATCACTGAGCCAGCAGTGAGATATGTCTGTCGTCTGCTGGCTCTGACCCTGCACCGCTATAGGGATTCAACTTCTCAATCATATGTAAAAAACCTGGTGCGATACCTGGCTACCAACCACAGGGAGTGGGCTTTGAAAAGCCTTCTACCGGTCCTTCTTGAAATATCAGAACACCTTAAGAATACAGCTACATCGTAAGTTTACTACTTTTTCTTATTTTTTCTTTATAGTAATATTCCAAAACATTTATCAAATTAAAAGACATTTCTACATTCATCAGAATATGAGGCCTATCTATGTGGTTATGTGTGCTTAGAGCATTTATTAAAAAAAAAATATATTTTAATAATGTACTGAAATAATGTTATTAATACTTTTAAACAGAAAAAGTATATGCCAGAGTGGACTTTATGCCCTACGCTGGTCCACAGTACTAGTAGAAGGCACTCTTCGAGCCACAGAGGAAGACGGAGTAGACTATAATGGACTTGTACTGGCCCAGGCCAATTTACTTGCATCAATCACAGCATATGGGGACAAGAGAAAAAATGAAAAGGCTTTTTCAATGGTAAGTATTTTTAAGAAATAATGAATTACTGTAAAAATTGGTAGTATTTTTTTACATAAGTTTTTATTTTTTTTTTGACCAGAGATTTTATTTTTTTTGACCATAAATTTTTGTTTTTCATATAGTAACCTGTAATTATTTTTGTCCAGAAGATATTTCAACTAGAGTTTTAAATTCATGTATAATATAACTCAAACACAACATACTCTAGTATATATTATAATTGTTAAATGCCTTTAAATAATTTTGATTCATTCCAAAATTGTTAGATTGTAAGGTTGTAGTCGTTAGTTTGATTATTCTCATTGGTTATAATGCGAGGTAATCCTGATTTATTTTGATTTCGTGTGATCATTTAATATTGTGCAATAGTTGTCAGGTTCATTTCTCTCTCAGCCGGCGCACTGGCTGAAATTGCACATTGACTCATAAGATTTGCAATTTGAATAACATTGTAATGTTTCCTTATGTATGTAATCTTTAGACTGAATGTATTATGCAATGTACACAAATACACAAATCGTGGGCAAACATATATGTTCAATTAGATGGTAGATATATATATATTAGTTGATGTATTAGCATGATGACTAGTAAAAAAAACACTTTAGCTATATAGATAGACTTATCACATAAAAGTTAAGTTTGATATTCAAGTTATTTAACTACCGTTAACACAGTTTCTTTAGATGTACTCAATGTAGATTCTTTAAATCTTGTTACTAATTTGATATATTTTGAATTATTAAAATTATATTTCACATAACTGTAGCTATACACTTGAGAATATTACATACCCAAGAATAGTTCCAGAGAATATGACAAACAGTGAAAATATTAACATCATAATTTTAAATCTTATGTAAATTCTAGCTACACAACACATGGTCAGCTATTGGCAAGGAGAAAACATCAAAATGGCTAGAAGTCCTCGTGACGACACCGGCAGACTCTGGCCCTCATGTCTGTGTAGCGTTTTCTGTGTTGTGTCGACATCTCAAACATATTGGGGATGATGCTACCATTGATCAACATAAGGTACACTATTCTAACTAATCTAATTATTCTTGACAAATCTGGATTAGAAAGTTCTAATTAAATCTCAATTGTTCTCTTGCTCAGATAGTTTTTTTTAAACTACTTATGTCCAATAGTAATATAATCTGTGTATTCCACAGCCAAAAATTTTAGAAAGCTTCACAAAAAGCATTATCAGTGTAAAATCTCGTCCAAATGCAAACTACATAAAGGGATGTCGCGAGCTGTTGGCACAATTAAAGTCTGCTGACGTTAATGATTCGTTACTGCCAGCCCTTGCTAAAGCGATGTTGCGCAGCCCCGAGACGATAGTGCAAGCCGTCGGCGAAGTATTTGCCAGTTTGAATGTAGATCTAGAAGGGTTGGCAGTTGATATTGGAAAGAGTTTGATCGGTGAGTATGTTTATTTGTGATTGATCGATAAAAAGTTTACAGAAAGGAGTTTTATATTTTAACTGATATTATTTTTAAATATGCAATTTTGTGACAAATATTTAGGTAAGCACTTGGTGGTGTTGTCTTTGTATTGCAATTGTAAAATATAATCAAGGATAGTCTATGGTTTACAAAAACAAAAATATTTTAAATATTACATACTTGAGACTGTATTCACGTTAGCTGTCAACAATTAATACAACCACAAATAAATATACAAAAATAAATCAATTCCATGTCGTTAATTGTTGTATTACTGTACTTTCAGCAAACCTCCATTCCAAAGACGAATGGGTTCGCGTTGAAGCCAACATCGCGTTACAACGGCTCGCAGCTCGATGTTCTCAGATAGTAGCGGCCAAGGCACTGCTCAGCCACGCCTTCGCTGCTTACAATGGCGCTGGTGGGAAGTTAACCTCCAGTGAGGACAAGATTGCTGTGTTGAATGTTAGTATTAACGACACACCATTGGTTCAGAGTTTTCTTACTGGCATAGTCACTTCAAATTATGGAAAGAAATCACATTGTATATGAGTATATTTTTATTTATGTGTAGTTCTTTTGAATGTGTATGTAATTTTTTTTTTTGAAGTTGATTATGTCTTGCAATCTGTCTTTACGACATTGAGCTGGATATGAATGACTTTAGTGAATATACGTAAAATGAAATAGCCTCATACGGTTTCAGCCTCGTGAAGGTAGAGTTTGGTTCTGTGTTTTACAACTCTCTTGCATGGATGACGATTCAACTTCCAAACATATATCACGATGGAAGCTAAATGCTTTATTAATAGTATACTAATTTAGCTTACACCCTAATACATGTGTATAACATTGAAGTTGCAAATTTTGTGTTTAATGAAAAAAGTCTTATATTTGCTTGAATCCCTGAATTTCGATTCTTGTGTCTTATATATTTTTTTTTATAATTATTAAGTAAATTTTTGGGACTGGTTGTTTAGATGTACTATTGAAGCCGATAGATGGCGCTGCAATTTAACTGTAGTTTTTTTTTTTTATTTTGATTAAATCGTTTCTTTGTTTAATTAACGAAATCAATTATGATACCATAAAGGCAATCCGACCATCCAGAGCATGTTAGGGCAGGGTAATATTTGTGTGCTTAACTAGTTTATACATGAAATAATTTGACTTTCAGGGAGTGGGCACACTGAGCTCACTAGCTGTGAATGGTGAAGACAGATTAGTACTTTTCACTGAAACTGTGACGCAAATGTCGCGTGTACTCGACAGTGAGTCGCACGAACGTACATTGTGTGTGGCGCTGGACGCCTTGCAAAAATGGACTCTAGGACTCAACACCACCATGCCTGCTAAGATATTGGAAATATTCAAGGTAGAGTTTCAACAAATTTTAATTGATAAATCATACTTCTAAAAATATTTTACGTTGAGATTTCTGTCTTGTACTGTCCTGAATCGGAGAGCTAGTACGAAGCAAAAACTTGAAATTTTGAATAGAGCTTTGTTATATTTATAAGCTCAAGCTCAGATTCTTAATTTCTACAAAGTGCAAGCTCAAGCTTGTCATGAAGTTAATCACACTTAAAAATTTGTATTGTTTTAGAAAAATCTAGGTGCCAAGAGTACGACTCAAGCAGTGAGGACGTCGTACGTGAGCATGCTGGCAGCATGCGTGCGCAGTTGCGGCACCACCAGCGAACAAGCAGAAGCGCTCAGGCCCCTGCTCAGCAAAGCTGTCGAGAAAGCTGTGCAACAACCATTACAGGTGAGCTGAGAGTTCAAACTAAATAAACAATTTAAAAAATATATTGCTTTGATTTTTTTATTTTATTTGTTTATTATTTACATATAAACAACACTTTAATTGCAAGGAACCTTAATGCGTTTCACTATTATGTAATTATATATTACATTACACACTATATATATACCTACACATTACCATAACATATATAATTATATTGCATTGCATGATTATTGCTAAATTTGATGCAAGGAGAGGTCTAAGAAGTTTGATATTTGTGTCTTTGTGTTAATTCCTAAACGAATCAAACGATATTTACTTTTTTTTGTGTGGCTTGTCATCATTATGTTATTATCAGGTTAGTTCAATAGATGGCGCTGCTGCGTCATAAAACAAGAAAATTAAAATGTTTAACAGACTTCTTATTTTTTTAGCAAAAAATTTCATTTAGTTTTAAAATGTTCAGGTAATTCAATTGTTGCATTTCAATGTTTACAGCACTTGGTAGTAAGTGAAGGAATATGCTCGATGCTTGGCCTGACTCTCCTGGACGAGGGCCGAGACCTGCCGTCCAAGAGCGCGGTGTGGGCCGCACTCACCCACCCCGACAAACACGTACTGTTACACGACAGAGTACTCACTTCCGCCAGCGATGATGGTAATTGTGTTTTTTATATTGTGCCAAAATTAAATGTGATGTGAAATTGCTAATATCATTGTTACATTAGTTTTTGTTGATAACTTACAACTACTATTCTTAAGCTACTAGCTAAAGTGCAAGATATTTTTGCAACACTCTAACTTGCCTTTTCAAATTTGTTAAAATGTCCCTTGAATTTTTAAATGAGCTTTTTATTAGCTATTGTGTCAAGATTATAATCTTGCTTTTTACTTTTTTTTTAATTGCCAAATAGCGCTATAACATTTACCCCTTTATAGTCCTAATACAGGTGGTGTTACTATGCAGAAATATACTGGAAAACTATCAAAATGTTGCCAGAGAACAGAACTCTCCAATTTACAGAGCACTAGTCCTAGTGTTACTATCTCCTATAAAAGCCGTCCGTTCTACTGCCATTGTAGAAGTGAAGTCTCTGATTGCCAAAGAAGATAGATTCATATTAGCAAAGAATTTATCGCGAAAATTGAATGAAGTCTTAGAAGAAGGAAAAGTGTTTGCTGTGAAGGAAAAATCGCCGTCAGAAGAGAAGGGCGGCGAAGTGACTGGTAAAATGATACTGGACTGTGTTCAAGCACTCTGTTCATATAAAGGTGAGGTTTTATATTTGTTATTACATATTTATGCCGATTGAACTCGCTCAGGCATTTGATACAACGAGGTTGTGTTTAGTAACATGTGATGTATTCATGTAAAAACCCGTTTTTGTGCGTTGCCGTATATTTAGGACCAATGAACAGAGAAGAGATTAGAAGATCGTTAATCCTTAAATTTAATTTATAGAATAAGGAGTACTGCAGGGTTCATATCTAGGTCCTCTTTAAATTTTAAACAAACTTGGCTTCGACAAGGCTTACTTTTTGTACCCCTATCTGCTGTCAAAATCATTCATCTTATTTATGCAGGGTATCCAGAGAAAGACTCGCAAGAACTAGCAATAGATGTCTTACCATCCTGCCATCACCCACTGGCCGTGACTGTTAACAAACGTGCTTGGGTGAAACTAGTATCATATTTGGGTCACGATCCAAAGAAACTAGTGTCCTTGTTTGCCAACAATTTGAAGAATAAATACATTTGTGACTATGAACCTAGTGAGGTAAGACGATTTTACTTAATTGTAGAATATAAAAAAAAAAATACACTTTAAAAAAAATCTAGAAAGAATTATATATGGGAAATAAAGACGTCAATACAAACAATCCAAACTGTAAATAAATAACATCATCATCAACAGTCCACTGCTGAACAAAGGCCTCTCCTCAGCAAAGAGGTTTCAGGCTTCTATACCACACTGGGCAGACAAATTGGATTAGGGTTTGTTTCAAGTTTACCTTCTCCTTACAATGATATTATCTTCATATTTTGTTTCCTGAGTCACCTTTACGACGCTTATGGGAAGCATGGGTGACATTACTCCATATCCGTGACCAAATGGAGGAAATAATAACAAAAAATAAACTAGTTGCTTGTACGTGTACGTACGTGCGTATACGTACCAGAATGCTTGATGCATAAATAAATCATTTACTAAATAGGGAAATATAACTTTGTTAATGCCAAGGAATAGAGATATTTCCATAACGATAATAGTTTGTCAAATATTTGAGCAAATAAACACTATTTGAACAAAACCCGTTCTCCACAGACGCTATCAAACGTGGTATCGACTCTGGTGGCGACAAACGCAGAAGTAACGGCCGGAACTGCGATACAGACGGCACTGGACACGCTGCTCGACCCTGAGCTACTGCGCGTGTCCAGAGACGAGTACTTCACGTACCTCACGCCAGAGGGCGAGTTATACGACAAGAGTTCTGTGCCTGGGTAAGGAGAGATTTAAATAATAGACGATAACAACTCGGTAGCTCGTAATAGAGTATTTACATTTTAACTTCTATCGAAAAGAGAGTGATATTTTTCGAGTGTATATACACTCGAAAAATATCACTCTATGTAATCTATCAATATATATGTAAAAAAATATGGCATGTGTCCAAACACTTCGATAGATTTAGTGTTGGGAGGTATCGTTAGATTGGTCTTAGTCGTGAGAGTGACACAGTACATTGCAAACAAAATGTCGTTTTGTTTGCAATTTCACATAGTTTTTGTTTTCTTTTTCCTATTGATTTATTAAATAATTTATTTTTCTCTTCACAAATATTTGAGGTACATTTTTATTTTTTGGAAATCGTACAAATATACAATACAGTATCCAAGACACTAACGCGAGACACTTTCCCGATGTAGATAATTAACTTGCTCCTTAATTCTTAAATTCAAATGTTCTAATGATAAAATTAAGTGTTCAATTGATGTCAAAAAACATAAATTAATATAAAACCTCTTTATTATCGTTATGTTAACAGTAATGAAGACAACAAAGAAATGAACATGAAACGTGAAAGTAAAGCATACAGCTATAAGGACCAACTGGAGGAGCTGCAGCTCAGGCGGGAGATCGAAGAGAAGAAACGACGAGAAGGGAAAATTAAACAGGTACACATAAATATAATTTGTTTGTTGTTATATAACGTTTTTAGGATACGAGACATTGATATTTTTATTTACCCCACGAACTCTTATAGCCAATAAATTGGACTGCACTGAAACGCGGTCGAACGGGATAAAAAGTATCCTATGTCCGTCTCCTGGTTCTGAGCTACCTCCCCAGCAATTTTCAGCTAAATCCGTTCAGCCGTTCTTGAGTTATAAGTGGTGTAACTAACACCACTTTCTTTTATATATATATATACATACGTGTATATTAAGTTGTTTCAAATGGAACGATTAATGCAAATTTTTGAAAACAAAATCTCATATTAATAGAGTTAACTGTCATTCATAATTTTTTTTAAATATTTCGTCTTATCTATATTATATAGCAAAAAATATATAAAAAATAAAACATGCACTAAATTGAGCACGTAAAGTCGTCGCATCTGCGCCTGATCTCTCCTGGTCGGTCTGAGCTTGAGGGAACAGAGAGTGCACCTTTGCGCACATACTTGTGCACTGTAACATATCCTGCGTGGTTGCCTAGTCGCCGTTGAGACTGATCATCGTGGCTGAAATTGGCTAGAAGTACATTATCACCATTATTATAGCGTAAAATAGAAATTAACAGTCCTCAGAAGACTAATTAGTATTTTGTAAATTATTTGTGGGACATTTTTTCTGGAAACCATATCTATGCCAAATCATTCAGAAAAACGGCTAATTTGAGAATGAATTCAACTTTGACCTCAAATTTAATCGAGTTGATTCATCGACAAATGATATCAGACCTTTTTTGTATAGTGACAATTCTCTTCAAAAATATTTGATGGACACTGTAGTACAATTTATCCTTCATTAATTATAAAAATCACAAGATTTTTTTTATCCTGTATTCTTATGGCAAATTGAATAGTGCGATGTGGACAGCCTTAATATTAAGGGCTCATATTTTCAGAACCCTATTTTGGCATCTAAAGGAAACTTTGAGCTTGGTTCCTAGAAGAACAGTCGCCATACTGCACTGTTTTCATTCGCAGTGAGTACGACGACCACCACTCTTGGATTCTATTCATGCTTTCCATCAGGCAGAATAGTCACTTTGGTAGGTTGCTATAAAAAAAAAGAAGAAAATTAGTGGAGCTTACCTTTCAAAAGTACTTTATCGTCGTGTCAATGGGCGTCAACTCTGCCACAGTTACAGTATTGAAAGTCGAAAGCTAATGTATACGGGCTTATATTACGTAAAAACTATTCCAGGTGCCGCTGACCGCTAAACAAAAGGAAGCGATCAAAGCTCAACTGGCGAAGGAAAGTGCCGTACGACAAAGACTGAGTGCGGTAAGATATTTTAATCGTTATTACGGATAGCTGGAGATATTAAGTCAGGTTTTCATCGCTTCTAAAGCTAAAAGTTGAAATAGCTTGTTGCCGGTATATTCTCAATTAAATCAAACGTAATTATTTGGGAGCAGCTATGGTGTCGTAGACACGATGTTTATTAATTGTAAATGTGCCCGGTATGCGGTCCAGTTGAACAGGCGCGTGGTGATCGCGGTGCGGCTGCTGGAGGCGGTGCAGGCGGGCTCCGGCGCGGCGCTGTGCCGCGGGGCCCGGCGGGTGGTGGCGGCGGCGCTGGGGGCCCTGCGCAGCCCGCTGGCCGCGGCGCAGCTGGCCGCCGCCTACCGCCGCCTGCACGGGGCCCTGCTGCCCGACCACCCCGCGCTGGCCGACACCGTCGCGCGTCTCACTGTGAGGTTAGTGGACCGCTCGACTGCGCTTGCGCGATGCAGAACCGATAAAGGTTATTACTACCTAGTTCAGTTCGTCTTCCATAGATGGCAGTATGTAACAAAAGAAAAAATTAAGCATAAAAATGTATAGCATATCTAAAAGACTATCATTATACTAATTATTATGAGATAAACATCTATTTAATATATTTAAGTATATCTTTCAGTAATCTATTTACTGTAGCCAAAACTCTTGCCTAATTTGGAATCAAAGTGCAGTATGAGAGATATGTAAAATTATTAATATAATCTTTCAGATTACTCAAACCCCAGTGTGACTTGGAACCTTCCTGGGAAGACCATGAACTGGACGCAGCGACCCAACGTACTATTAATTTACTACACGCCATTACATCATCAGGGAAGAGCCATAGTGACGATGAAGAGGGTAGCCAGAAGACCAACCATCTCACTGCACCAGGATTCTGCTACGTATTCCCACTACTTAAACTGGGTATGATACGTCCATTTATAAAAGTTATATAATTTTACGAATTCACGAAGACCAGGCTGACACTCAATTTTCACGGTCTACCCAAATGACTTACTGGTGGTAGTGTAAGGCTTCGGGTTATTACACTTGACTAACACTGATATGGTGACACGGTGGCTGGGGCTCGTATGCCACCTGTTAAGACCGACCGACTCAAAAGTATCGTTCTTCAAAAAACCAACTCAGACCCTACTTTTTTTCTTTTGTATATTAATAGCCTGCCAAAGTGACTCTACTCTGCCTGATAGAAGGCATGAATAGAATCCAAGAGTTGTGGTCACCATACTCATTGCAAATGGAGACAATGCACTATGGTGACTCACACTATGGCGGCCTAGTAAGTGGCGCTTGGGGACGTAAATGATGACAGTCATCGTGACAGTGTGAGCTTTACACAGTTACCATGATAACTATCACCCCTGCTTCAATGGGCCTCCGGTCTCACACTCACCAACGAAACACGACAGCACGGATGCTGGCGCTTTAGGTTGGTCTTCTGTGGGAGGGTAGTACTACCCCGGTCGAGCCGGCTCGCTTTTGCTGAAATCAGCGTGGCTCTACTACGTACCGACCTACCTTAGAAAGGGCAACCTCAGTAGTTTGTTTTACCATTTCTTCCCAGAGTGAGTCTTAGGAAACACCGGTGTCTTCTAGCTGTAAAGTTCGACACAACATCATTTATCGTTAAATAAACACAAGAAACCGTCCGTGTGGATTAAGAATACATAGTGCTACCACCCCTATTCATCCCGTGGGTGTCGTAAAAGGCGACTAAGGGAACAAAGTATGCAAGACAACATCATTACAAGGAGAAGGAAAACTTGAAACAAACCTTTTTTTTTAACGTGTGGAAACCCCCTCGAGCCGTCACCCCACCGGAATTTACGGCGAGGCGGTGTGTCGGAATCGGACCGACTAAAACCACACGGTGTGCCACTCTGCACCTGATATAGGAGGAATGCGGGAACTGCTGTTACGACATCCAAATCCCTCCTAAAACTTGAAACAAACCCTATTCCAACCCGTCTGGCCAGCGTGGTATAGTAGGCCAAAACCTCCTTGCTAAGTGGCCTATGTCCCGTAGTGGACTCTAAAAGGCTGTTGATGATGAAACACAAGAAAAATTTAGGTACACAAAGAGAATGAATATGACATCTTATTTTATATCGTAACGATCGTCCCACGTTGTTATAGGTTTATCCGGTTCAGCGGGCCGGTCCGACGAAGCCATGATGCTGAACGGTTTGTCGGTGATCGCGGAGCACGCGGCTCTGCGCGTGGATTGTGAGATGATGCACCCCTCCTTGTTCCCCATCGATCATATGTTCCGCCTGCTCATCGATCTCATCAGTAAGTACCAACATTACAAACCTTGAATGTCTCCTCCACAAGCGACAGAAAACTTGACAAACATTTTTCAATTTTATGAAAACCTGGCGATCGCGCACTCTTTCGGGGGACAGTAAAGGGATCACTAGGTTCCCACACGGGAGAGGGCTAACTACAGCCGTAGGTGGCCCGAGGTACGTCGGGGTTCTAAGAATTTCTTTATTAGGGTGCACCTGGTTCCCCGGCTACTGTTACTTGAGACGGCGTGCGGTGGTATCCGTGGGGATTTCAACACATTAAAAAAAAGGGGGGCAAAAATACTTTGAAGAAACTTTACTGAAAATAATTAATGGTAAAGTAACTCCTATTGTAAGCAAGGAAACCGTGTTAACTATAAGACAAATTATTT
Organism: Hypercompe scribonia; assembly: GCA_949316085.1. Classification (NCBI taxonomy): domain Eukaryota; kingdom Metazoa; phylum Arthropoda; class Insecta; order Lepidoptera; family Erebidae; genus Hypercompe; species Hypercompe scribonia. Next base: position 1,260,434 of record OX438972.1, on the reverse strand, counting down.
TTTTATTAAAATACCATTTAAGTAGTTTATCCGCTGATGACGTAATCTGGTCTATTGATTTGCATTGTAGTTCATTACATTCATACGTTTCGTTCATACTTTGTAGTTCGATGTATCTTCGCTAGATGTCGCTGTTGTATATTTTTGTTTGGGTTGTAATGTGGAAATCACCACAATTTCTTCAATTTCATTTAACTATTATCATGTACACATTTAACATGATGTGTCAAGAACTAAATGTATTTTTCTACATGTGCAACATTTTTCAAATTAAATGATTATTTTATCATTATTCTCTCTATGATTAATAGAAGAAAATGTATAAATATACACATGAATACGTGTGGTGACTAATTTAGAGTACGGAGTGTCACCACTATTGATCCCATGGGTGTCGTAAAAGCTTACTAAGAGTGCACTAACGTCATTGCAAAGAGAAGGAAAATTTGAAATAAACTCTATACGAATCTGACCAGCGAGGTATGGTAGGCCAAAAACCTCTTTTCTATGAAAAGGCCTATGTAAAGCAGTGAACTGAGAAGGCTGTTATGTCATATTTTTGTACAAAACTAGCTAACCCGGCGAACTTCGTACCGCCTTAGCGTAACAATGATGCACGATTATAAAAATGATTGATGATGATTATAAATATATTTTTCTCCGTAAGAACCTTCTCCTAATAATAACAAATACAACAAAAAAAGAATTAGTGAAATCGGTCCAGCCATTCACGCGTGATGCCGTGACTAAGAAAAACGGGTTTCATTTTTATATACAGAGTGACTGGTGAGATACCTTCAATACTCATGGAGAGTACTCGGTACTCGATACTCGTTAACTTGATATAAAAAAAAATAGGTGCTTATTTTTTTATCGAAATGTCTCTAAAAAATAAGTGAAATTTGGATATTATACTCCCTAAGCTCGCCGCACTGTTTACGTTGATCTAGTCACGAGCGGCGCGGCGGCACCCACCCCCGCCCTCCATCCTGCTACATAGGCAACAGCTGTACAGTGTAGGTACCTATGTATTCTGTGTTGATAGACACGTGCGGCCGCGCGGTGTCCAAGTATTCCGCAGTTAAATACTGGGCTCTCGGTGTACTGTGTACAAAGTTTACTAAGAAGTTATTTAATATTTCGTTTTTATGTTATTTTATTTCATGATATATGTTCGCATACTATCACGTCCTCAAATATTGAAGGTATCTCACCAATCAGTCTGTATAGATAATACTAATTATGTGAGTGTACGAGTGTCCTCCCCTCCCCCCGCGCGCAGGCAGCACGAGCGGGCGCGTGCAGGCGGCGTGCACGGTGGCGCTGCTGGAGACGGCGCAGTGCGCGGCGCGCGCCATGCTCACGCTCGACGACGTCACGTGCCTGCTCGACGGGCTGCAGAGTCCGCTGGAGGTGCGTACCGCAACTATCCTCTCTATCTACTCGTTCCTCTAAGCGTGATCGCCTCGGTGGTGCAACGGTAGCGTATGTGACTGCTCTACCGGGTCGGAGCAAGTGTTTGTGTGATCTGCAAATGTTTGTTTCGTAAAAAAAATCGTAAATAATAATAGGCTACACCTGCGACACCTTAGTCAAATTAGTTATTTTTTATCATCTGTCAAAACGACAATTTTGTATGAATATAGTACTAAATACAAAATTGTGACGTCACTGTTTTAGACTACTCAATTGAACAATATATTTCACTGTATATTTAATTGAAATTCGTAATAATAACAAAAAGCTATGTTAATTGTATTTTCCGAGATGTTTTGCGATATTAGTTTTAATGAAGTGGACATTGGTATTTATTTACGATACAGTCATCTACCCAATTCTATCATGCAATCTACTTATCGTTATACAAACCCTGCTTAGCTTGAAACTACGTGATGTTGTATATCAGATGTTCGAAATATTTGTATAAGCCGTGAGGAAAAAGTTCAGGAGGCCTAGTGTGAGCTTATTTCACATCAGCTCGATCGTCACGGTAACTGCAACCGGTGTAGCGATTGATGAAGAGTTCAGCCAATAGCTCTTAAGTTTCTACTCTGTTTGAAAACTGACTTTAGTTTTTAAGAGTATTTGGCGAGCCTTACTACTTACAGTACTTATAGTGAGGCTATATTTTTATGAAAAAATCAATGCATTATATTCAAATTTTAACTAGTTCAATAACTGTACTTGGGATAAAAGTGATCCGAGTTCGTATCCAACCTAGTACACTACATATTTGGTCCACTTCTCTTCTAAATGCCCCTATTTTTTTGTTAAATTCAACATCCGCACTAGGAAGAAATCCTGTGTCGCGGGGGACTTTACAAACATACAAGAAACGAACACAACGAACACCCAGACTCAGAACAATAATTTGTGGATCACACTAAGTGTTGTCCCATGTAGGACTTGAACCCACAACACTTGGCGAAGTAAAGTGCGGCGTGGCGACCGCTTAAACCACTAGACCAGTGCAATCAAGTCTTTCTTGCGACTATTAGCCAAACTAAGCAAACCTCTTCCTCTGTGTCTATGGTTTTTTGTAGTGACGTCATACAGGCCATACCGATATAAAAAAGCTTTTGTTAGACCTAAACCATATCTCTAAAAACTTTTTACTACCAAAAAAGTATTCAAAATAAATAACATTGTTAATATACAGGTGGTTCGAGATGCAGCACTTCGTGCCTTGCTATGTGTGGTAGAGTGTCTTCCATCTCTGTTGGAAGATCCTGAATATGCGCTGGCACTTACCAAACGACTACTGGTAGCTACATTCGACGTCTCTGAAGACAACAAGTGAGTTTCACGACTCCATTATATACCACTGTAAACACAACATTTCTAGGAACCATAGACATCAGAAAAGACAAATGACAAATAATATCCTCTGTTCATAAGTATTTTTATGATGGGAATAAACAAATAGTGGGATTAACTGCTGTTAAGTCCACCACCTTTTTTTTATTTTAAGAGCCTTTCAAAGTGACTCTACTCTGCCTGATGGAAAGCATGAATGGAATTCAAGAGTTGTGGTCACTATACTCATTGCAAATGCCGACAACCCAGTATGGTGACCCACACTATGGCGGCCTTGTGAGATGCTTTTTTACACCCCTTGGGGAAGTAAAAGGCATGACAGTCATTGTGACTGTGTAAGGTTTACACAGTTACTACGATAACTGTCACCCCTGCATCAATGGGTCTCCGGTCTCACACTCACCAACGAAACACGACAACACGGATGCTGGCGCTTTAGGTTGGTCTTCTGTGGGAGGGTAGTACTGCCCCGGTCGAACCAGCCCGCTCGTGCTGAAATAAGCGTGGCTCTACTACCTATGACTACCAACGATTTGCTGTGAGCTAGCCATATACCGGCAGTATAACGACTAAACTGTAATGAATCATTTTAATTTCTGTAGAAAACTAGCATCAGACCTTTGGTCGAAGCTACCCTTAGCTCACCAATGGAGCCGCGAGCCTGAGCTTATAGAGCTCATGCTGCGAGAGGTCCAACACCCCGCCGAGCCGCTGCAGCAAGCCGCAGCCGCCGCACTCGCACATTTGGTAGAGAACAGCACCGATAAAACCACTCCGGAACACGTGCTACAGCGGCTTCAGGATATTTACTCTGAAAAGCTACCGGTAAGAAACATAGGGCTGTGTGGATCACATGTCACATCACGACATCACATAAAGTGATTCCATTGTGTTAGATGCTATATTTTCACAGACTTTTGGAAGTTTTCAATGACTCCCGGGAGCCGATGGGAACTCCTATAAGCTTTAGAATACAACACGTAAATAATCAACAACACGCAAATCCAATGTGAACGTGTTCGAAGGCGGCATAAGTCGACGGGAATGATGCCTAGTTGCGTCGGTCCGCAGATGATCCCCGCGAAGCTGGACCAGTTCGGGCACGTGGTGGAGGCGGCGCTGGACTCGTGGGGCGCGCGGCGCGGCGTGGCGCTGGCGCTGCGCGCGCTGGCGCCGCGCCTGCCCGCGCACGCCGTGCCGCCCGCCATGACCTTCTTCGTGCAGCGCGCGCTCGCCGACCGCCACGACCTCGTGCGCGACCACATGCTGCACGCCGCCATGGCCATCGTCGACCTGCACGGCAATGTACGTATTGCTCCTCTGCCCACTTTCAGAATCATAACGACCGCGCATCTCATACGCCGCATCCTGATCCCAAACTAAGCGAATCCAGCACTGTAGTGTTATATATTTCTAAATACATCAATATTGTAGACAAATTACCACCAGACCAGAACAGATGATCATATTCATCACACAATATTTGTAGTGGGGAAAAAATTGAACCCAAAACTTCCGGCTTAGCAATCAGACTCACTAACTCCTAGACCGACATACCTGTCAAGTCTTTTCTTTAACGTGGCGTTTCTTAACCAGCACGGGAAGGTCATTTACATCCCTCCTGTGCTTCATGATGTCTTCACTCTAAGACATGCATATCTTTTCTTTATACGGTCTTGTCATGTCTAACATAAATTCTGTTGCATTAAAAATCGATGCGCTTGCAGAATCAGAATCCCACTTTTGTGAAGACTTAAAAACAGATAATATTCTGCACCGAAACATATAGAGTGTAAATCGCAATTTTGAGACTTTCAGAGTATTACTGCGTACTATTCACATTCATCCAGATATAATTAGATAGATGACTGTATCGTAAATAAATACCAATGTCCACTTCATTAAAACTAATATCGCGAAACATCTCGGCAAATACAATTAACATAGCTTTTTATTACTAGAACGAATTTCAATTAAATATACAGTGAAATATATTGTTCAGTTGAGTAGTCTAAAACAGTGACATCACAATTGAGTATTTAGTACATTTTTCATACAAAATTGTCGTTTTGACAGATGATAAAAAGTAACTAATTTGACTAAGGTGTCATCTAGTCTATTGTGCTGCCTGACTGTTGACTAAATGAACTAACGTACCTACCAAAACAATATAGCTATACCTCTCACAACACTTCTATAAACTACAATTAGATTAAGGGTGTCTGTGGTTCACAAAATCTCTTTTTCTTTTTTTTCTTTTTTTACTAACAGAAGTGGATACCGGTGCTCATAACGCAAGTTAACTCTTATATGAGTGCCAGTGTAATATGTCAAATTAATTAAACATCTTCTACTAAACAAACTTTAACAATATACAATGCAACATTACTTTAGAAATATTACACAATAGGAACACAAATGCATTTTCCTATTTTGTTTTCACCCCATTAGAATCACTTCAAAATTAATTACATAAAATGAATTACGGTTTTTATTTCTATTTATTTGTATTTGTCTTTAAAACTGTTAAATACATTTCAGGAAACCCTGAGTAGCCAACTGCCGGTATTCGAGAACTTCCTTGACAAAGCACCCAAGTCCGGTGGGTACGACGCCGTCCGGCAGTGTGTGGTGCTGCTGGTGGGGTCGCTGGCACGCCACCTGGAGAACACCGATCCTCGCATCAAGCCCATCGCGCTTAGACTTGTAGCTGCGCTTTCCACGCCCAGTCAACCTGTAAGTATCACTTTATATTCAGAGGGCCTAGTGCCAGATTATTTCACATCTGCTGGATCATCACAGTGGTCCCGTTCGGCATTATTATTGGTCCACATTGAAAAACTAAACATGAAATTAACCCTTTACAGCGCAATAACGTATTTTCGTGTTTTTTTATTGACAATAGATTCAAATTAGCTATATAATGATGGGAAAAATAATGAAAAAAAAATATATGCAAGAAAAGGTTTTTATTTTTGAAAAAAATATAGTGATGCAGATGTGCATCATGGTGTTAAAACATATTAAATGTTACGAAAGGTGAAAGGATCGGAAACAGTTGTTATTTTTGTTAAAACACAAGGCTATGCCGCACTTTTCACATTCTGTTTGGGCTGTTCCAGTGCAACCTGGATATTTGCACCTAAGCCTTTTGACAGTCCAAACAGGCCAATGCCCTAACTGATCCAATCTGACGTCTTTGGGCGGGATATATTGACAAGGTCCTTTCTTCTTTTTGTCCTGGATGAGTGCTTCTACGTCACTAGTGCGCTTCAGCCGGTTCACCTTTTTATATTTGACTAAAGTTTTAGCAATCTCTAGTCGGAAATCAGCAGAATTAAGCACCTTGTCAGCATGAATTCTTATATATAGCAGCCAAGAATTACACATGGACATGTCAAGAAAATGGTAAAAGAGACGCATAAACCAACGTTTGCTTCGTAGCCTAATTTTATAATGACCCATTACGCTACCCATTAGGTCTACACCGCCCATGTGTCGATTGTATTCTGCGACAATAAAGGGCCGTTCCACATCGATGTATGTTTTTTGAGACTTCTCAAATCTACGAACCACTGATGTGGGATTTTTGCCAGCAAAGTTGGATATTAGGTGTACAATTTTATTATCTCTCCAGGCCACTAGGGATATGTCAATACCGTTATAGCTTGCGACCTGTTCGACTGATGTGCCTCTAGATTGCCTCTTCAGCTGCTTTTCTTCCGGAAGTTTGCAGTTAGGGATGCGGTTTTTCCTAACGGTGCCTAAAGCTAAAATACCACGGTGTGATAAAAATTCAATCAAGGGTAAGGATGTATAATAGTTGTCAAAAAACAGTCTATAGTTTTGGTTGGTAGGAATCTCTCTGGCAAGTCGGACTACTACATTTGATGAGGCACCTAATTCAGGCTCACCATCTGCGCATACATTTTCCTGGCCACTGTAAACCTCAAACTTGTAACCATATCCGCTCACACCACAAATAACAAAAAGTTTGAATCCCCACTTGTGGGGTTTGTCAGGCAAATATTGCCTTAGACCACATCGCGCTTTGGTTGAACACATTTGTTCGTCAACGGACAAATGTTGTTCAAAGGGCACTCTTGCAAAGTTACGGTTCAGTTTTTCAATTATCGGTCTGATTTTATACAGTCTATCAGAATTTGGCTGACCATAAGGTATCATGTTAGAATTATCATTGAAATGTAGTCTTTCTCTCATCAACTCAAACCGTTTTAGTGTCATGGTTTCGCGAATGTGGGTATGGCCATACTTCTCTGACCAGTACATTCGCACATTAGGCAGATGAATTATGGACATAAAGTTAATAATTCCAAGGAACTGTCTTATTTCCTGGCTTGTAACATTGATAGGTCTAGCAGCATCTTTTTGCACACTGTACAAGTTTGTTTCGTCCCTTATGAGATCCACAATATCGTCGGTGAATAAATAGGAAAATACCTGATAAGACGTCTGCAATTCTAGTGTTTCATTCGGTAACTTGGCAGATCCCCGGAACCTCACCTGGTCTTCGTTCAGCTCTAAGTTTTTAGTTTTCCATATGACATTTGTCTTAGGAACACGTGTGCTTCGAGAAATGGGTACGGAACTGGTACTGGGTACTGATACAGTAGCCGGTGTCTCATGTGGATCAATCGTAGTGCTGGTATTGGTCTCAGAGATCGGTGGCGAGATGTCATTGTCCTCATTTCCTGGGTTTGTTCCTTCGGGTTCCTCATCCGAGTCTTGACGTAAACACGGATCATTCAATTCCAAAATGTACTAAGGATCAGCTACATCATCATCGTCTGAGTAATCTAAACCATCCTCACTATCTTCAAATTGGAGTAAAATATTTTCCAGTTCCTCATTTGATAAATTTGGAAGCCTGGAAGCTGAACGTACATGTCTCGAACTCATATTGAGCCTAGAAAAAAAAAAAGATACCTATTAGAAAAAAATAATAAAATACAACAGTTTAGCGCAATGATGCATTACTGCATCAAAATAAAATTTGAACCGAACTCTGTAAATACAATATAAAACATTTGAATCACAACTAATCAGTGAAAATCAATAACTTACCGTTACCCCACAGCAATTTCACGTCGTTATACACAGTAATTATTAAAAAAAAATGCAATTGAAATCGCGTGCAAACTACATAAGCCGGTTTTGACAGGTTCGTCACCGCGAGTGGCAATAAACTACAAATGACGCCATGTAGCGATGAATATAGTAACTAAATCGATAGATTGGTTAGATCTAGATGTGCGTCGCAGCGTTAAAAGGTGTTTCATTTGTTTCTCTGAACGAATTTGTTAGTTCAAATGGTATGATGCAGATCTGCAATTCAGCGCTGTAAAGGGTTAAGAAATTCTAAACATCAAATGCAATTTTTGAACTTACCAAGACTTTTAACTACCTAACGCCATGGAGATACTCCAATAGAGTTTCTTTAACCACTGAAAACAAAAAGTCCAAATTGTTCACTTGTTTCACATTTCCTATGGTGGGAGGTTCTCGGGGTAGTAACGCATCTGTGATTCTGGAGCTGCTATTTGTTGTTGTCTATTTAATAAAGTATTATTCATATCTCAGGTACAAGAGGCTGTAAGCAACTGCCTACCCTACTTGGTTAATGCACCAGCTCTGGAGAAAGAAGTGCCAACGATTATGAACAAACTAATGAAACAGTTACTGACTGCTGAAAAGTACGGAGACAGAAAGGTATACAAATAAAGAAAATTGTTACTGTCACAACTACTGCTAGATAGAAATGCCTACAAGTCGCATGCTTGATGTAATATATACCATATCACTTAGCACGAGAGTTATTTTTACAAATACGGCATTTTTTCACTGATTCCATTAAAGTGTCCGCAGGCATTGCACGTCATTTGGGACGTATACGTATACAGGTCAATTTTGTTACAACGTACGTAATGTGAGTATTGTTATTTTGTAGGGGGCTGCATACGGTATTGCAGGCATCATCAAAGGTCTCGGTATCCTGTCATTAAAACAGCTCGATGTGATGGGTAAACTCACTGAAGCCATCCAAGAGAAGAAGAATTACAAGTATCGCGAAGGTAATTGTCACTACTATTGACTTTTGTAGATATCACTAGAGCTGTAGTGTGCCTGTGTGACTGTGTGATGAAAAAGTGAGAATGGGTTTTAATTTTACCCTTAAATATTTTTTTATCTAAATTATGAAGCTATTTTGAGGTTGTTTTGAGTATTTTGTTATAAATGACGTAACTCACCACTGGATCCGCTCACAAATGAAGATTATATCTGCAGGTCGCAGGTTACGTAGGATCTGGATGTCGTAATAACAGCTGTTCCCAGATCCCTCCTATGTGAGGCGCAGAGTGGCACACCGTGTGGTTTTAGTCGGTCCGATTCCGACACACCGCCTCGCCGTAAACCCCGGTGGGGTGACGGCCCGAGGGGGTTTCCACACGTACAAAAAAAAAGGTTGCAGGTTACGTAAGCTCGTGTAAACTATTTCTAATTAGTTCATAAAGCACATTTATTTACGTATTAAACTAATATTACCTTTTAAATTATTTTTAAATAGCTAAACGAATGACTTTATCAAAAAAAAATATTTTTAATAAAACCTACTCTGTAATAAACATTAAATCATAAAAAAAAATATGTTAAAATATTTAAAATGGAGTTTTACTGTGAACAGGGGCACTCTTCGGCTTCGAGATGCTGTGTTACAAGCTAGGCCGCCTGTTCGAGCCGTACATAGTCCACGTGCTGCCACACCTGCTGCTGTGCTTCGGCGACAGCTCGCAGTACGTGCGGGCGGCGGCAGACGATACTGCTAAGCTCATCATGAGCAAGCTCAGCGCGCACGGCGTCAAGCTGGTGCTGCCATCTCTGCTGCAAGCGCTGCAGGATGATAATTGGAGAACAAAAGCAGGTTAGTACATAGAAAAGAAATTTGAGTACTAAAAACGACCTTAATTGAAATGAGGTAAGAACTATTTTATTTTAGTTCAGAAGATGATCATGAACGACTTTAGATTTGAAAATGGTTTTTCTAATAATTTGATGTAAATGTTCTTCTGATGTTCAGCACTCGTAATGGGCCACCTAAAATCAGATGACACTTTCCCGATTGCCTTTCAAATGGGAGTAAAAATATAATAGGCACAGGTATACAAGTTTACATTATAAAAAACGTTTATAAGAACTGATCAGAACTCATTATTCGGTTACCGAACATATATTTGCTTTGGAACTGAGGTTTCCCTTAAAATTATAACCTGTCTAATAATAATAATACTAAAAAACTTGCCCCTAAATACCAACTTGTAATTTAAAGGTGCCATACTACATGTAATTTATATTTCAGTGAAATAAGAGAATAATAGCCTTTATTCAGACAAAAGAGACAAAAATATAAAACATTAGTAGTACTACCCTCCCACAGAAGACCAACCTAAAGCGCCAGCATCCGTGTTGTCGTGTTTCATTGGTGAGTGTGAGACCGGAGGCCCATTGATGCAGGGGTGACAGTTATCGTGGTAACTGTGTAAGCCTTACACTGTCACGATGACTGTCATGCCTTTTACGTCCCCAAGCGGGGTGTGAAAAACATCTCGCAAGGCCGCCATAGTGTGGATCACCATACTGCATTTTCTGTATTTACAATGAATATGGTGAACACAACTCTTGGATTCTATTCATGCTTTCCATCAGGCAGCGTAGAGCCGACTTTACGACTCTAACGAGTCGATGACATCGACAACTTCGTCTGTTTGCCCACCTTTGGCAAAGGCCTCCTCTATTTTTTCCACTCTACTCGATTTAGAGCTCTCCATGTCCGTAGTTTTCTTGCTATCACCTTTATTTCGTCTTCCCACCTTCGAATCTGTCTGCCTCTTATTGTATGTCCGTCGGGTTCATTGTCATTTAAGTTGAGGTACTCTAATTATTACATTTTGCATTTTAGTGCGATGTTTAATGAATTTTATTTTCTCCAGTTTGTTTTAAAGGGTATCAGAATAGGGCGTGGTTTCTTATCTTTTTTTTTGCTTCTAATCTCTTTCATACCACGAAAGATGATGTTGTTTTTTTCTTTTATAATCTTCCACTAACTCTATTTTGTCTTGTAAGGTCTTGGTTTCGATCTTCAAGTTATTATTTTCCTCCACAAGAGCAGTTAATTTTTCGTTGATACTCTCCGATACCTTTTTGGTGACGGTTTCGATTATTTCATGCGTTTGCGCTGACATTTCTTGTCAAAAAACGTCCATCGTCCATTTGTTGTTCCATATTGAGACGTTTTTATGTGGCATACTGGATCAGTGTTGGTAACTGGTAATAGTTTATTATTGGTAAATCTGAGTTAACCCATTACTTCCCACTGTCATATTTTTAGGACACCAGACTACCAATTTTTATCTTAAACTGGTGTTAATTTTTTAAGTTTTTTTTTGTAAATAACAAACATTTATGACTATTACCCATTAAAAAAAATATTTTAATAAAAAAATACAGTGACATTATTGAGATATATAATTTCAAAGTTTATATATCTTGTACCTGTTATATATATATATATATATATATATTTCAAATTACCTACAATTGTTGGGCAACCTTTACTAAACGTGAAATAGCCATTAAAGTCATAATAATATATTTTTTTCTTAACATATGATCCCAAGGTCATACATACAGGGACAGGCTGATTCAGACCTCCAAAATAAATAAATTTTAAATTTTTGCTTCATATTTATTTTTCTTACTGTATTAATAAATATATTTTGTAATTTGAACAGAAAATTCTAATTTTTTCGATGGTTGGGAAGTAATGGGTTAAATTTGGAAACTATCTATTTAAAAATAAATATATTTTTATTGACAGGATCTATTGAACTCCTCGGTGCTATGGCGTACTGCGCTCCTAAACAACTATCCTCGTGTCTGCCGTCCATCGTGCCAAAACTAATCGAAGTGCTCAGCGACTCGCACATGCGCGTCCAAGAAGCCGGCGCCGAGGCTCTTAAAGTTATCGGCTCTGTCATCAGGAATCCTGAAATTCAAGGTAAAAATTTTACATAATTCAAAAAGTACTATGGTGTACATTTGTACCCCTGGTGGGACTCGAACCCACAATCCCCGGCTTAGGAGGCCGATGCCTTATCCATTAGGCCACAGGGGCTATGAGACAATACGCTCAAAATTAGCACTTCATTATAAGAAATATATTTTAATAGAAAAATAAAAATTTGATTATACGAAATTAAATATTATTCTGTACACTACAAGAACAATAATTGGTATAATGGGTGTTTTACATTTGACATAACTATAACCTCTCTTGTATATGGAAATATTTGTATTCAGCTATTGTTTTTAATTTATTCATTTATTTATTGTTGTATGTCCGTAAAGGATCAATAAGAAACTAGTGTAAAGAAACATGACTACAAATTTTTGGGTTCCTAAAGAAATGCGTTGATCCTTTCAATATGCGACGATTCTGATTTGTTATCATTTTTCTGTTAAAATAGTAAGTTTTCTAAATTCAAAAAAGGTATCATAAATTTGAAATATTGTCAACGAATTTGATTTATACTACCCTATCTACCTACCCGCTAATTTCTTCGACATTTGAAGCAGTTTGCTTGGCCTGCAATTATTTAAAAAAATTGTGTTCCAGCCATCGTGCCCGTGCTGCTCCAGGCGCTCCAAGACCCGTCGAACAAGACGTCGGCGTGCCTGCAGACGCTGCTGGACACCAAGTTCGTGCACTTCATCGACGCGCCGTCGCTGGCGCTGATCATGCCCGTGGTGCAGCGCGCCTTCCTCGACCGCAGCACCGAGACGCGCAAGATGGCCGCGCAGATCATCGGCAACATGTACTCGCTCACCGACCAGAAGGACCTCCTGCCCTACCTACCCAACATTATTCCGGGCCTGAAGAGCTCCTTGCTGGACCCTGTGCCGGAGGTGAGTGCTGATACACCTTAAGACGTAATCCAGACCTTTTGTTCTTGTATTAAATCTAACATATTCATTATTGTCTACTGTTTACAACAATAATTTGAAATAAATACGTTATACTTATTTCTAAGGCATGCAAAGAAAAGCAATTTTAATCATAAAATATTTTTGTGTTTATTGTAGACCAACTTGAATGCGGCGTAAATCTTAAAATGAATTATAATATAACCTCTATTACTAATAGGGAATACGCACATGATACCAGAATGAAGAAAATATTTTTACTTCTAAGCTTTATTGCTGAACAAACATATCTATACACTTGTTTTGAAATTTCGTAAAATTTAATCATCTAAAAGTGACTTCTAAAATTCCTTCGCGTATTTCGATAACGCAATGCTATTGGTGGATACGCCATTGATGCTGACAGAATACACCGACTGTAAATTGTATTCTGTCAACAACTTCATTTGTATGGTTTCTGGTGATTATTAATTTTCTAATAAGTTAAGTATAACAAATATGTGTGGGTTACTACATACAAAATTTAATCATTTTCTTAAAGTCCCTAATTCTAAATGATCTTCACCAATAATCATCACCAACCTTCTTCTTAATGGTTTGTGTTTCAGATATGTTATATTTAATTTTGGTAATGTAAGAACTAGTAGAAATGTTTGAAAAATAAAATAACTACATGCATATTCTCTATTAACAACCTCGCCTACAACCAATTCAATAATAAGAATCCTTAAAATGATGTCAATAATAGTTAAAACATCGCGGTATTTGCTGGATATACATCTATAATGTAATTATGTTGACTGTATGCAGGTACGTTCAGTGTCTGCGCGTGCCCTGGGCGCCATGGTGAAGGGCATGGGCGAGAGCAGCTTCGAAGAGTTGCTCCCGTGGCTGATGCACACGCTCACCTCCGAGTCCAGCTCCGTGGACCGCTCGGGTGCTGCGCAGGGTCTCTCCGAGGTCGTAGCTGGGCTCGGCGTGCACAAGCTACACAAGATCATGCCTGGTAAGTATACGTTTAAAGTTTTTTTGTCCAAAGTTTGATTCATATTTCGTTAAATTTTTTAGCAACATTTTCGACAAATCTCTCATCGTAAGAGACTTAAATCTGATTTTGATCCCATTGTAGACAACTGGTGACAAGCCTGCAATAAGACACTCATTACTGTGAAAAGAAAAATTTGTAAATTTTGAACTTTTAGCACTGCGAATCTCATGATAGTAAAATACACATGAAAAACATGTCCTAATGGACCACATCGTGTCTTCAACAGATATAATAGCGACTGCCGAGCGCACAGACATAGCGCCACACGTGAAAGACGGCTACATCATGATGTTCATCTATATGCCGGGCGCCTTCACCGACGAGTTCTTACCCTACATTGGACAGATCATCAACCCGATCCTCAAAGCGTTGGCCGACGAGAACGAATACGTCAGAGAAACAGCCCTCAAAGCCGGTCAGAGGATTGTCAACCTTTACGCGGAATCAGCGATCACTTTACTCCTGCCAGAACTGGAAAAAGGATTGTTCGATGACAACTGGCGCATCCGATATAGCTCCGTACAGTTGTTGGGTGACCTACTGTACCGAGTGTCTGGTGTGTCCGGTAAGATGAGCACGGAGACGGCTTCCGAAGACGACAACTTTGGTACCGAGCACTCGCATAAGGCTATCATTAATGCTCTCGGTACAGAGAGGCGGAACAGGGTTCTGGCTGGACTCTACATGGGCAGGAGTGATGTTGCACTCATGGTGAGGCAGGCCGCCTTGCATGTGTGGAAGGTAAGTAAATGTATATCTGTCGAATCGTAATACTAAATGCGTATATATGAATTTATATTTTTTATGTAGTTATAAAAAAAATTAAGAAGTAAAGATTCAAATATAAAAATGGTTTTCATAATATTATTTGCAGGTAGTGGTTACCAACACACCAAAAACTCTTCGGGAAATTCTTCCCACACTCTTTGGTCTGTTGTTGGGTTGTCTGGCGTCAACCAGTTACGATAAACGGCAGGTTGCAGCGAGAACGCTGGGAGATCTCGTCAGAAAGGTAAGTTTCCTCAAGTTCTTAAACAGTCACACTTTTGGAGAATATTCGCTAATGGTAGCTTAGCAACTTTCAATTAAAAATACTCAAAAAACAAACAATTTCAATATCTTGTTCAGTATTATAAATGCTGTCTGTTTATTGTAGTTGGGTGAGCGCGTGCTTCCCGAAATCGTGCCAATCCTAGAGCGCGGTCTGAAATCAGAGCGCGCTGATCAAAGACAGGGAGTGTGCATCGGTCTCGGAGAGATCCTCGCTTCTACTTCAAGAGACGCCGTGCTCAGTTTCGCCGATGGACTGGTAAATTTGCTTTTATTTATTTATTTAAAAATATTAGAACATGGATGATTTATTGTAGTTCTTGAAATAAAACTTGACCTCCATGACAGTTGTCATAAGTGTCATTTTAGAACTTCGAGGTACATTTTAGGTGTTAATTTTTAAAATGTATTGCACTTCAGTTGTGATAAGAATTCGCTTGGTGGAACTTCTCTAATCGGTTTCGTAACCATTTACCTTTTGTCATATTTTGTTAAATAAACCGTCGTACATAGAAACATGTCCAACCGTTAATCTCACTATTTGGGATGTATTATTAAAAATTAAATTACTAAACTGACATAGTGTGCACTTAATATAAGTCCAGACTATGTCAGTTTAGTATTTAGTACAGTGGACCCTCGGTAATCCGGACCCCCTTGTAATCCGACATCAATCAAACAATTTTCGCTAATGTAGATCGTGCATGATTGAACAGGTTACAACTTGTGCTCGACGCGTAGGTATTGTTTCAATTCCGATTGCTTAGTTTGAATTTGACTACGTGTGATAGCGGTGCAGCTTAGCGTTTATTCATTGTGCATTACGTATACATACCTAGTAACGTCGTCACAAGCCCAGAAGACATTATATAGAATTTTATCATTTGACTAATTTGTCGGATTACAAGTTACCCTTTTGTAAGCAAAATCCGGTCTTTAGGGGGTCTTAGGCAGTACTCTATAATCCGACAAATTCGATAGTCCGACAGTGCCCTGCAAAACGTTTGTCGAATTACCGGGGGTCCACTGTATTAAGAGCCTGACGATCTTCAACACGAATATCTCTACTAAACACTATACCTATCTCGGGCACTAGTGCTTGTTTATGGTATAAGGCGCAAACGAGCAGACTTGTCAGCTCATGACAATTCGTGAGCAATTCCAGAGTCACAAACGCGTTGCCGCTTTTTGACTCCCTCCGTCATAGAGTTTCCTATTAGAAATATGTTGATGTCGCCTGGAGCTTGCAACAGCAATTAATGGATGACGTATGTGCGTGCGCGTGCGCAGGTGCCGACGGTGCGCACGGCGCTGTGCGACCCGCTGCCCGAGGTGCGGACGGCGGCGGCGCGCACGTTCGACAGCCTGCACGCCACCATCGGCAACAAGGCGCTCGACGACATCCTGCCGCAGATGCTGGCGCAGCTCAACCACCCCGACCCGCTCGTCGCCGACGCCACGCTCGACGGGCTCAAGCAGGTCAATTCTCTCTCTCTCTCCTTTTGTACCGTTTTTACTTAGCGATTCGATCGTAATCGATTATTAGTGCGTTTACTGCTAATTGGGTAGATGAATGTATTGTAAATAAATACCAATGTTCACTTCAGTAAAACTAATATCACGAAACATTTCAGAAAATACAATTAACATAGCTTTTTATTATTATTACGAATTTCAATCAAATATACAGTGAAATATATTGTTCAATTGAATAATCTAAAACAGTGACGTCACAATTTGGTATTTAGTACATTTTTCTTACAAAATTATCGTTCTGACAGATGATAAAAAGTAACTAATTTGACTAAGGTGTCATCTAGCTTATGATAAACTAATTAATGATGCTATTTTTGCGTAATTCAAATCGTTGACTATTTAATTGTGTGTAATAATGATCGACATTTAGATATTTTCAAATTGAACGGTACATCTTTAAACATATATTTGTTATGACGCGACAGAATCGTCGGTCGAAGCGATCTGTCCTATCTTTAGCGTCAAAGCTAGCTTTTTGTAGTTTTTCACCGTTTTCTATTCGACGCTGATCAGATTTCGGCGGCAAATATTAGCATAAACGTATCTGTAATATACCAAAATAAATTACCAAAGGAATAAAAGAAAGAAAAGCGATAAGAATGTGCGTTCCGGTGTCAGATAATGGCGATCAAGTCGCGCGCGGTGCTGCCGTACCTGGTGCCGGTGCTGACGGGCGGCGGCGCGGTGGACACGCGCGCGCTGTCGGCGCTGGCGGCGGCGGCGGGCGGCGCGCTGGCGCGGCACCTGCCGCGCGTGCTGCCCGCGCTGCTGCAGGCGCTGCTGGCGGCGCGCGGCCGGCCCGACGAGCCGCGCGAGCTCGACCACTGCCGCGACGCGCTGCTGCCCGTCACCGACCCGCCCGGCGTGCGCGTGTGAGTACCCCGACCGGGAACGCCTCTCGATACTAAATAATTTGTCCCAAATGTCCGTCAAAATTTGTCAAAGTGTGACACCCTATTTAATATGTAAAATGCCAGCGCGCGACTATCGACATATGTTTTTATAATCTTCCGGGCGCCATAGGTATGCAGCGAACGGTCATTACCGACATTACTTTATTTATTGTTTTTATAATAATATATTTGAGTTGTTGTGTTTTGACTTTAACGTTAAGTAAGAGTAACCTTATATACTTGAATTATAAAACATACAAAAATGAGTCAGTTACATTATTATTTTCTGCTCTTCCTGCTACATAAACGGGTTCAGACTTCTAATCGAATGTTTTTATCTGTATTTCACCATTTTTAGCGTTCTCAATAATATAATTTGTTCGACAGCATTATCGACACTCTTCTCGATTCCATCCGAACGACCGAAGGTGACAAGCATCGCGCCGCAGCGTCTCTGCTGTGCGTGTTCGTGTCCCACACCCGCTCCGACCTTACGTTACACGTCCCGCAACTCATCCGCGGCCTGATACTGCTGCTGGCCGACTCCGACCGGGACGTGCTCCTCATGGCGTGGGAGGCCCTCCAAGCTCTCACCAAGACCTTAGACCCGGAGAGACAGATCGCTCACGTGAGCGATGTGAGACAAGCCGTCAGATACGCCTCGGCCGATCTCAAAGGAGACTTGATGCCCGGATTCTGCTTGCCTAAGGTCTGTAGTGATTTCACATTTAATACAATGAAGAAAGTGATTCGAAAAAACTACTGAAGTCGTGTATTCTAACGTGCAGTCAAAATATTGAATCACCTTGAAATTAATATCATATTATTAAAAAAATTATAAATTAACAGTTACTTAAAAAATGAACATATATAAACATACTAGCTTTTGCCCGCGGTTTCGCTCGCATAAATTTAGTCTACCACAATAAGTTTCGTAACAGATCATTTTATATATGTATACCTATATTTTTTTTAATAAAAAGTATCCTATGTTACTTTTAATACCTCCAAGAACATGTGTACAAAATTTAATGATAATCGGTTGAGTAGTTTTCGCGTGAAGTCGTAACAAACCAACTTACATTCGCATTTAAAATATTAAGTAGGGATATATAAACATATATAAAAGTTACAGCACGAGTTAACTTTCGCTTTCCTCACCTAGGGTATTGCACCAATATTGCCACTCTTCCGTGAATCCATTCTCAACGGTCTACCTGAAGACAAGGAGAACGCCGCCCTTATGTTGGGAGAAGTGATTAAGCTGACGTCGGCCTCCGCCATCCAGCCCTCCGTGGTACACATCACGGGCCCGCTCATCCGTATCCTGGGTGACAGGTTCAATTCCAGTGTTAAAGCAGCCGTGCTTGAAACGCTGGCCTCACTGTTATCTAAGGTAGGTGACATTCTATCATTTACATCTTATTATCTAGTTACCACGGTCATTGTTACTTTATTTTTTTTTTAGGTGGGCACAATGCTGAAACAGTTCTTACCACAACTGCAAACAACATTCCTGAAAGCACTGTACGATCCAAACAGGCCAGTCCGCATCAAAGCAGGCCTCGCTCTCTCACAGCTTGTAATCATACACACGCGAGCCGATCCACTATTCGTCGAAATGCACAATGGCATCAAGAACATCGAAGACCCGGCAATACGTGAGACAATGCTACAAGCTCTACGCAGCATCATCACCGCTGGCGGAGATAAAATGTCTGAACAGCTGCCTCTGCTAATCCTCGGCACGCTAACGAGTCCGGTGTTGCTAGCTCAACCTGATGAAACTCCCCGTAGTGCTGTCGGTGGGTGCCTGGGAGCTCTATTGCACTATCTGCCGGCGACGCATCGTGACGCAGCATTAAACCATCATGTATTAGGCATCAATAACAGCAGTAATAGCGACGACTGGCTACTCACTCATGGTAGATCCTGTGCTCTATTAGTCGCATTGAAAGAGACTCCCCAGGACGTGTACAAGGATCAGTTCGAAGAGAAAGTGGAGAAAACTCTGCTTAGTTACCTAGCGAGTGATAAAATACTTATTGCGTGTAATGGTATAAGAGGTATAGGATATTTGATGAAGTACCTACTGGAAAATGATCGACCAGTTCCGCAAGCCATACTCTCACAATTCGTAAGGGTAAGTTGTTCCCATTACTATGTTTATTTCTAAATTTTATTCTTCTTATACTTTGTACAAGTTCGCTGTATTGGTAATCTAAAATTTGAGGTATGGCCAAATCTTTGAAGAACAAAAGCAAAGATTTTCGTTATAACTGTCAAGATTAACCGTAAACTTTTTTAAATAGACAAAAACCGTCAATTATGTTAATTTGCATGTTACAATAACGCAACAAAGAGGCCCTACTTGTTGTAAGTGGACTTAATTAACCTTCCTGCTAAGGAGAGGCCTGTTGATGGCCATTGGTGTGATGTGTGTGAAAATTAGTCTGGTAATAAATCATTTACTTCTGATTTCTCGTTCAGCAGCAGCAGGTCAATGCCAAAATTCACGGCCATTCTAAGATATTCATGATCTTTATTCAGACCATGTACAGAATTAGGAATATTTTTAAAATAAGAGCAAAAAGAAATAAGGAGTTTATCGTGTCATTTTCTGAACTCAAAGTATATCACTATATTCAAAGTAAGCCTCCCTCATATTGAGCGTGCGCGATCCTCGCTCGTTCGCATTGTTCGCGCGCTCGAGGAACGGGTACGTCCAAAAATTCCATGTGTTGAAAATGTGCTTCGGTTAAGTACAATTATTCTTCAACACAAAAATGTCATAAACAATTATTTTTACACCGTTGTCTTATCTAGAATTCCATACTACATGCAAATGTCAGATATTCAATACTTACATTGAGTATATTTCACCAACAGCCTTTAATAGTCAACTCCTGCGCATATCTCTTGGAAAGGAGGTCGAGTTATTCTTGCTTCGAAAAAATTTCATGTTATCAATAGTTAAGAATACATTCTTAACTATTGATAACATGAAACAGTAATAATGTTAAACAAAATTTAGACTAGGTGTTTCCTATACAGTTATTTTTATGAGCCACTGAATAAGTTCAACGTATGCTATCCTGTCTACTTAGTCTTGGTAAATTTGAGCAGTCTTTGACAAAGAGGCTAACCTCTGACTTTTTTTTTAACGTGTGGAAACCCCCTCGGGCCGTCACCCCACCGGGGTTTACGGCGGAGTGGTGTGTCGGAATCGGACCGACTAAAACCACACGGTGTGCCACTCTGCGCCTGACATAGGAGGGATCCGGGAACAGCTGTTATTACGACATCCAGAGGCTAATCTCTGACTGACCTAACCTTTATTAAATATCTTTAGTTTGACAGTGACAGCTTGATTTCCCGCCAGTTCGAATGATAGGTATACCCTTTCTTCTCGACTGTTACACACATTCCATACATATTGTTTATTTCTCTTTCTATTCATGCATAAAAGGCCTTTTTGACTAATTTACCGTTACCATGTGTCTATTTTTTTTTTACTGTTTTGACTTAAAATATTCCATCGACGCAGCTCACGTGAAAGTCGGAGTGCTTTTCTATGGAAAAGTAGGAACTTATTGAAGCCACTCGAATATGTCTGTTTCCTACACCTCTGCCTATCCTTTCGGAGACACAGCTTTGTATGCATATGTGTAGCAGTTATCAAGGGACTGAAAAGTGAACTCATTTCGACACTTTTCTTCTTAAGACAATTTGTAAACACAAGTTTAATTAATGATGACCAAAAAGTGATTTTTTTAATCCACTTACAAAACAATGCATTGGTTTTTTTCTTTTCAGTTCATTTTTTTTACGTACTTTTTTAACTTGAAAACCTACCTCTACCTTATTTTTGGTTCGTCCTGCATTAAGTAGATTGTGGAAGAAGTGACTGAGGCGCGTTGGCAAGAGTATAGTCGTAAATGGTTAGAATCCAATGAAATATAAATAGCTGTGGACGCTGTGGTTTAATAAGAAGATTTCAAAACTAGAAAAAAAATTTAAAAGTTTTCAAACTCACTTCTTGTTTCACGGCACATCATAAAAAACTGAATAGTATACTTAATTTGATAGTGCAACTGACGTTGAAGGCAACTGCCATTTATAGGCTATTAAACACTTTTAGAATCGAGATAGTAAGAAAAAATGCAGTAATGGTAATAAATGGTATCTGTGACTACGTAGAGTATGAACCACACAAGTAACGACGTGAAGCAACTGATGGCGCGCGCGTGCACGCTGCTGGGCCGCTCGGGCTGGCTGGGCTCGGCCGGGCTGAGCGCCGGCGCGCCCGTGGCCGACGTGCTGCGCGCGCTGCTGCCCGCGCTCGTCAACGGCACCAAGGAGAAGAACACCTACGTGCGCGCCAACGCCGAGATCGCGCTGCGGGCCGTCCTCCGAATACCTGGCGATGAAACCTTCCAAATGGTATGTCTTTTGCACTTGTTCTGACGATATCTGTACTCCATTCGCGTTAAGACGATAGTGCATCAATACGCATGACGCATTGATCAAACCTTGCAGCTGAACTAATCTAATGATTTCTTGTGAAATAGATAGTCAGAGAGAGAGGTTTTATCACGAAACATCACTAGTTTCTTTATTCTAATGGCTCGTATAGTATGTTTAGCGACTGTGTTCCCAAAAGAGCATTTTTAACTGCAACATATTATTTCTATTATTTTGAGCAATGCTAGATAGACCCAAAAATTAGCTCATATACCTACCTACGTTGTTTGATTTGGGAACCGGATAAACGCCTACTGCTAATCATCATCCACCTATCGCAGTCCGCTGCTGGACATAGACCTCTCCAATTGCACACCACTTGCTTCGATAATACTCGTACTTATCATGATTTATTTCGGACACGATTTCGAGTGTTGGATTTTATACTTTAACAACATACAGTGAAAGTCTATTTTTATCACTCGAAACTTAATTTCGAACCCCCACACACATTTAGTACTGTAGTTAGATACAAATTCAATTATTTCAATAGCATAATATAGTTGATTCGGAACACAAACTTGTTTACTAGTTTTAAATTCAGTCCAAAAATGAGACATCGCCAAAAATTTTACTGTTTCAATGCAGAAAAACTAAAGCCGTGGTCTTTATTGAAGGTCTTCTGAGGACCAATAATTTTACAATACAAATTCTTCAAATTGCGACCGGTTGCCCACGTACTCCGATACAACGTGCAACTGTCGATCGAGGAGTCTTCGGTCACACATTTCTCACCCATTAACCTGGGGACTAATGGGCGCCGGGGACAGCTGTATCGCTGAGATATCAGTGTGCCCTGTGCTTATTTATGTCACGGAGTTGTCCTGGGGGGGTTTTATTGTAGTGGGTTCCCATTACCCTTAACTGCCATTCAATTTGGCATTGGCGTTTTGGCGGCTATCGGATGATGTTAAATTTACACCATTTACAGCCAACCTTCTGCCTTTCTCAAACGGGCTTGGGACCATCTACGGTTGTATTGTTTATGTCAAAATATACAAAACATCTACTACAAGATACGATCGTTGTAGATTATCAGTTTACTCAGAAAAACGTATAGCTTCTTTGAAATCTGATAACAGTGATAACATTATCCATATTATCACATTTACAAATAGTTTGGAACTAATTCCAAAGTATTTCCACTTAAATGACATAAATAAACATACAGAGAACACAGATATGTCTGGCGATCCAGCTGACTCCCAACGCCCATTAATTCCCGTGTTAATTTATGAGAAATGCGACCGAAGACTCCTTCACAGACAGTTGCACGCTTTATCGGTGTGTGGGCGACCGTGAGAACTAGTACTGTTCTACAATACTCTAAAATATTTTAACATAACATTAGATTAGGGTATGATAACATACAGAAAACAGAACTCAGTATTATTTGTTAAATTTTCTAAGTAGAACACTAACATAACGATTAAATAGATAGTTTTGTTTCAAATTTAATAATAAATATTGCATACCATTGAAAAATTAAGTATACTTTTCTTGCGATATAACTTTTTCCCTACTTTCATACAATTGATGAGTAATTCTGTTAAAAGATGCAGCAGTGTGTTGCTTCGACGTATGAGCGCGCACACTGCTAGTTGAGCGTGAGAGAGTCCTATGTTTATATTGTCTGTGCAGCAATGCACGGCGCTGCTGGAAGAAGGAGCGCGCGAGGCGCTGGTCGACGTGGTGACGCGCGTGCAGCGTCGCACCGTCGCCGACGGCCGCGAGGAGAACCTGGACTGCACGCTGCTCACTTGAACATCTAGCATTTATCTTATTGTACTCCTTGTAAATATCAACTACACCGACAGTGGCATACATAGGGCCTTGACTCACTATCATATTGTACTGTATAACTACTATAGTCCTTGAAATATAATTTGATCTCTATGACAGTTGTTTCTAGTGTCATTTTAGAACTTAAAAGGCCCCTTTATAATGTATTGCACCTCATTTATGCTAAAACTGGTATATAAGAAACGAAAATATAGGTAATACAAAATGAAATTGCTTGTCCAAAGTTACTCCACTGGTTGTGGCTGTGTCCCAGAGATCAAACTACAATTTGAGGACTGTGAATGAAATCTTAAGAATTTTCCGTTAATGAAATAAATTATAATAACCAAGTAGTGTTGTAAAACTGTTTTAAATGTTGTACACAATGTTTACGTGTCGTTGTAGGCCATAGTGGGCAAATCAGATAGCATTCTGGTAATGTGAATGTTAATTTCTTAATATTACCGTTACTATAATCAACAATATTTTATTTGTATTTCAGATCAATTAATTTCGTGAAAGACATGACATTTTTTATTAAATATATACATATAATACTATTACATATACATTATTAATGGTAATAAGAGTTGTAAAGAATGTTTTACTCTTTAACACATATCAAATGAGATAAAACGGAGCGAAATGATTTATACACAGCTTACGCATATGACATTTATAGGAGTTTGACGTTCAGTATATAACCGACTCAATTCTTTGGTCATAGAGAGTCAAGGCCCAGATGCTAGGTGTAGCGTCTCGACTGCAACAATTAAATATTAAAGATTTCCAACAAGTTCTATAACAATATGAATGTGTAATGTAAGCACATGAACGTTTTAATTGAACTCTTATCTGATATCAGTAGTTTTTCTGTACCTATATTAAAAATGGAGGAATAAATGGAGAAGTGTATGTTTACCAATCTTTTATTTAAAACTCAAAACAATATCAAATGACAAATTTCCTCAGCACATACACTGTGTTGAGCAAATTTGTCAATATAATAAAGTAGACAAATGTAAAATCAATACTATGTAAGTATATGGAGGTATACCAGCATTCTATATCTACTATGATAACAGAAGTGGATAACCAAAAACATGATTGTGCTGCCACAGACGCACAACAGCATAGTACAGTTGCAAACAGTCAACTTGATTACACAATTACTTATCTCGATAATCTGTCATTTTCAAGGTTCACTTTGAACAAATATTTACATTCAACAAAACTTCAGACATTCTAACTATATATAAATGTTATTTTCACTTAAGTATGACTACCAGGAATGTTAAAAATACTTTATATAAATAAAATGACATCAAACAATAAATTATAACTCCTTATTGTCCTTCTTTTTTGAAAATCCTCGGGTTTTAACGAGCTCGTTGCACTCTTCACGGGATAACTCCGACAACG
Source organism: Hypercompe scribonia (assembly GCA_949316085.1). Classification (NCBI taxonomy): domain Eukaryota; kingdom Metazoa; phylum Arthropoda; class Insecta; order Lepidoptera; family Erebidae; genus Hypercompe; species Hypercompe scribonia. The sequence goes on along the minus strand of OX438972.1, from coordinate 1,235,363 downwards.
GGATACGTTCAAGCTCTTTGTCATTGTCGCCGAGCAGTACCAACTCGGGGGGCGCGCCAGAGATGAACTTCACTTCTAAACGTTCATAAAAGGGGGCGTCATCCATCACGAATCTTTTCACTTCTGGCAGACGATTTAAAGAGCATCCTCGACATGTCTAGAATATAAAGTACAATGATGTGATTCCATGATTTTATTATAACTTGTAGAAGTAGATTAGAATACCAAAAAATAAAGTTAAATGACTAACCTCTACTCTTGCAGAAATAATATCCGTTTGTTCATAAGCCGCTGACGTGGCCAAAATAACACATAAAGTTACTAAGATTAGCTTCATTATTAGACAGACAATTGAGATCAAAAGTAAAATGAAAATTTACTTTTGAGGCAACAACAGCTAGTCCAAACAGTAAGAGTGACTGAAACTTATAAGTCAAAAAATAAAGATGAAACTGTCATGACCAGTGTTGTCAAATCACAAAGTAATTATTCCACTCATAGATAATACTCTGCTTAAATCCCACCATAAAACAATATTTCCTTTCAATGGAAGAATAATTTTTCATATTCTAGTAGCTAGTAGTGCTACGATGCCGAACGGTCCATTTTGACCGGGGCAGCACTACCCTTTTACAGAACTCCAACGTCACCAACCTAAAACGACAGCATTCGCTTTGTCGTCTTTCGTTGATGAGTGCGAGATCGGAGGACCATTGTTACGGTAATTATCGTGGTAAAGCCGCCACAGTGTGGGCATGGTCACCATTGGTCATTGCGATTGAATATGGTGACCACAATCTTTGGATTCTGTTTATGCTTTCCATCTGGCAGAGTAGTCACTTCAGCATACTTTCAAAAGTAAAATCCAAGTCGAAACTTTTTAGAGTTCTTTCAAAATAAGTGAAGGTTTGAACCGGTAACTGTTTGAACATTCGGGATAAAATCTCAGGCTTACAATAGTTTTCAATAAAGATCATGACAGTGCAATTAGGGCTGCTCACTGATCAAAGAAAAAAAGATAATAATTTTAAAGCAATATTCAAATAACGTAAAGTCTCTTAACCAACATTTCTCTGCATCGTCAAATTTTGATGACAAAAGATGCTACAATAAAACTTCTTACTTCCGCCCCAACTGTTGATTGTTCTCTCTTTGTCTTTAGTTAATTTTCTAATTGTGATGTTAAGAGGAGCATGGTGTCTATTGCTTCGAATGCAGTGGGTTTTGACCGTCTGATATGGTCCTCCCAATCTTTGATGAAATTCTTCATGTTATCTGTCATATCTTAAATTATTCGAGCTCTCACAGCGTGTTTCCAAAAGCTTGGAAGGATGCTGAAATAATACCCATTTTCAAAAAGAAAAACCCCTGATCCTTTGCCGACTACCGCCCGATTTCAATTCTTCCCTATCTCTCTAAGGTCCTTAAATGTCTTATCCATACTTAATTCTCACATTTCCTATCCAGAAACCTGTTACTAAATCCTCTCCAGTACGGTTTTTGATCTGGTCATAACACCACTACTATCCTTGTCCATGTTACGGAGGAGATCAGATTTGCTTAGGAGAATAGTTACTTTACAATTCTAACACTTTTGGACTTCAGTAATGCATTCAATAGCGTTGACTGTGATGTTCTGCTGTGTATATTACACTCTCTCAACATATCTCCAACTGCGATTGGCTGGTATCACAACTACCTGTTATGACGTCGGCAGCGCGTTTGTATTGAAAACACTGTTTCTTTTTGGTGTATTACTGCAGTCAGCGTACCACAGGGCGACGTACATTCTCCCGTACTTTTCTATATTTTTATCAACCCCATCAGTAATGCTCTGTCTTCTTCCTACCACCTATACGCGGATGATCTTCAGATTTATATCAGGGCGTCATCGGCTAATCTGATTGATGTCAACACCACTAATGCTGACCTGGATAAAATATGTAAGTGGAGCAACACCTACAGCCTGAAAATTAACCCATCCAACACTCAGGTCATTGTCGTTGGAAGCTCACGAATGATCTCTAAAATTGGTTGGACAAAATTTCCACTAGTCATGTGCACTAGCACATATTTCTGTACAATGACAAGGCGAAGAGCTTGGAGATCTATATTGATAGTACCTTATCCTGGGGCCCTCAGCTACAAGAGATGAGTCGTATAATGTTTGCTGCTACACGGTCTTTACGCAATTTTCTACCTGCATCTACTAAAGTTGCTCTCGTACAATCCTTCCTTTTTCTTGTTCTTGATTATGCTGATGCCACTTATCTCGATCTCACAGAAAATCAATTGAGTAAGCTTGAGAGATTCCAAAACCTTTGTATATGATTCATATTTGCATTACGTAAATATGATCATGTATCCGATTATCGTAAACAGCTTAAGGCCTTCACCGGAACACACATATTCTCTCTTTTATATAACATTCTAGTCAGTCCTCTTATACCCCGTTACCTTAAATCTCGGTTTAACTTCCTACATGACACTCATCCCAAATTGTTGAGATCGGCTGTGAACTTAAAATTAAAAATACCAGGGCACACTACCAAATTCCTCGACCACTCCTTTTCTGTCCAAGCAGTTCGGCTGTAGAACGCACTACCAGTTGAAATTAGAAGTGCGCAAACATTGACAGCCCTTAAGAGACTGGTAAAGGAATATTACCTGGGAGTCATCAATGTTACATAGTTAACTTTGCTGCACTCGATTAGGTAAAGGTGTTCCCCTTAGGTATGTATAGCGACTTTTTCGCCGTTAGTCAATGTACGGAAAATTAAGCCGACTTGTTTCTTCTTTTGCTGTTAAAGATCACGAATCTGAGCGTGTTGACGTTTCAGCGAAATTAGTATCAACATGCTGATTAATTTCCTGTCCTCGCTGAATGATATGCAATTGGATATTATCATCTATGTGTTCGGGCCATTTTCTAACATCGTCGAAATTTTGATATTGAATAGCAGGCAGATAAATATAATATTTAATACTCACACAGTTAAAAGTTTTTCAATAATTTCACAAACACTACTCGTACTTATTTGCACAAAAATCACAATTTGGAAAGCGTAACATAATTTAAATACGAGACAATGTGAATTAGACAACTGACGATCCATCAATAAAAGTCTCTTTGAAATGTCAAACTTTGTAAAAGTACGTAATTCCCCGTACCTAAAAGGGGCATCCCCGTACGTTTAATAAACTATTTTGAACTTAATGCCCTATGTAATAGAAGTCATTCTCGCTGATAGTTAGTCATAAACGGGGAATTCCCACAAGTCAGTTTAGACGTTGCCAGTCGCTACAAAATATCATTCAAAGAAAAGGAATTCCCCAAATTCGCCACAAAAAGAATAATGAAAAATTTTGTGCTCCTTTCAATTTTAATCAGTCCGAATTTGTAGTTACGATTAAAATATAAAATGATTCAAATATTTACAAAAATTTTTATTATTTATTGTTAAATTTTGCCGCCCTCTAAAAAGCACCACCCGAGGCGGGCCGCCCCTGCTGTCCCCACTACGCTACGCCACTGATCAGAGGTATGTATATATCTTTTTACACATTATTTATATATCATATTTTTGCCGCATTTTTTTCTAAATGTTGATTAGCTTCGCCTAGAATCTTTACATATGAGAGACGTTACTTTAAAATTGTATATCTTCAGGTAGTTCATCATAAAAATGTTTAATATAAATAATAAAACGCAAAACCTTATGTGAGACTAAGCTGACTATGATTTAAAGCGATCCGGCAGATGATCCCGCAGACGATCGCATCGCTTCGCCTCACTTCATTTGGCGCTCGGCCGAGTGCATAAACCAAAAGTACTCTGTGTTTTATTATAATCGAAAATAAATAATATTAACTAGATAAATTAAATATTTACGAATACGTTGGGTCACTTAATAAAGATTCTCTTATTCTACATTGAATAAGTTTTTCTTACACCAGTATGGTGTCTCCATGTAAAAAAAAGAAACTCGAATGTTCTGTGTTCCTTAATGTAATTACTAATCACTGGAATCTTAAATGTAATACCTAGATAATGGATCACAGTTTTTACTAGAAAAATTGCCATTGATGCATTATTTAAAAAAGAATATGGCATTCCTCAATTGTCGCACCTGGCAACACTGTTGTTAACAATAGTAAAGGGAAGCACGTTGCTGCGTAGAGTGGTACATATTGCTGGTACATTTAATAAATAAAATAAATATTTGCATATGTAATCGTTAAAAATAGTAATAGGTAACAGGAGTTAGAAATTCTCGTCGAAATGGAGGAAGAACACGAAAAAGCCATTCAAAGGAACTTTACGTCGTTGGTGGAGAGGACTGATCTTGATTCAATGGTTACTGTTTTGTATGAAAAAGGTGTATTTTCTGAGCAAATGATCGAACGGTTCCAGGTCAGTATTCGTACTATTGTACAACTCTTTTCTTATTTCAAATGTTAGAATCCTGTGTTTCTTAATGAGTCATGCGATACAAAATTTGTCAAAACTTTTTTTTTAACTTTTAAAGCTCGGGAAGGGAGCGTTTTACTACCCATTTTTTAATGTTTAATTGACATGAAATTTCTGAAGACCTAATCCTTCCAAATCTTAAAATACTGAATATAATGTGTAATTAAGTACGTGATATTTATCACGGAATGCAAACATTAAATATAATTGTTAGATACCTTCTTTTGTATTATTGAAACACGTAGGGTTTACTATTCTGGGCCTGTCGGTTTAGTGATTAGTAATACTGATCCCTACGACTCGCACTCAAAGGCAAACCATATTGTGTTTAATTATTCATATATTTAATACATTAAACACACAATACATATTTTTTTTAATATATACATTGTATTATATTACAAATTTATATAATGTTGTATTCTGTATTTTACATTACTGTTGTTACTTTTAATACTACCTACCTACACTATATTAAAATTCTACTGTGACTATGTGGGTACTAGGAGCAAGTTCGTTAAACAGATGTGGTGGGTATACAGTGAGCATGACCATGGCTGCCTTGACTACTGTTGCTGCATGGCTGCATTTTTTTAATTTCTATCCAAATGATTTTCCTGTTTTATCCTTTTAAGACCCTTTTTTTGAAGTAATTGGGTTTTAATTCTTAACATTCTTTTTATTTTAATTATTTTGTGGTTAGATATTTTATATAACTAACCATGTGTGATACAATTATTTCAAATTATTGGGTACATAAAGCAAAAGCCGCTAGCAACTACAAATAATATATATAAATTTGAAATGTGCTAATTGAGTCCTTTCATTTGATACCCCACAAGGCATCATAATACAGTGGACCCTCGGTAATTCGGACCCCCCTGTAATCCGACATCAATCAAACAATTTTCGCTAATGTAGATTGTGCATGATTGAACAGGTTATAACTTGTGCTCGATGTGTGGGTATTGTTTCAATTCCCATTGCTTAGTTTGAATTTGCCTACGTGTGATAGCGGTGCAGCTTAGTGTTTATTCATTGTGTATTACCAATACATACCTAGTAATTTCGTCACAAACCAAGAAGACAACATATAGAATGATATCATTTGTCTATAATTTGTCAGATTACAAGATACTCTTCTGTAAAAAAAATCCAGACTATGGGGTTCTTAAGCAGTACTCTATAATCCGACAAATTCGAGAGTCCGACACTGCCCTGCAAAACGTTTGTCGAATTACTGGGGGTCCACTGTAGTATAAAATAATGTGTTGCACTCCGAGAGTGCCGGCAGAAGTGAAAACTTGAATATTAACATTGTGCATTTTTGATATTTTCGAATGGTTAATTTTGCATGAATGATATTGTTGTTTATGATGATGTTACATGTAATAGCGTAGCACGCTGTGACGCAACACACACACATTTTCGCCGTGCGGTAGAAAGAGGGGCCGATACTTCCTCTCCTACGTCGCGCCGGCTGCCTACTCTCGCTCCGTCTCACGAATTTTCGAACGTGTCCTAACGCGTGTTTAACACTTTTTACCATCACAAAAAGTGCACAACACCGCTAAAGAAGTTTTCAGTCCAAAAATTAAATATGATTTTGTCTTGTAGAGGGCGCCACGTTATTCAATATAACGTGACTATATAGCCTATAACCTATGGACAATTAAGATACTTCTAGTTATACCTCATTTGTCTAAATATGACAAGTAAATAAATGAATAAGGAAATATATAAGGGATCAGACAAACATACATAGACAGCTTAAATTATAACCCTAGTCTAGGCTTTGCCACAGTCCTGGATGTAATAACAGCTGCTCCCGGATCCCTCCTATGTCAGGTGCAGAGTGGCACACCGTGTGCTTTTAGTCGGTCCGATGCCAACACACCACCCCGCCGTAAACCTCGGTGGAGTGACGGCCCGAGAGTGTTTCCAAAAGTTAAAAAAAAAATGGCTTTGCCACAGTCTAATGAAAAGTAATAAATACTCTTGTATACAAATTGACTTATCTGGTCCTGTAATTTTTGAGTTTATTCAATACACACAAAAAACAAATATTAACATAGATAATATTTGCAATACACATACTCATCATCATTGCCATCACCATATTCATAAGTTTAATCACAAGCTTTTATATTTTTAAACTGTTTTATAATGCAAAAGGTATATTCTACCAGTCTACTTCAGGCTGGTATAGAAATGTATGTATAGTCACTAGTTTCATTAAATTTAATGTGAAAGAAAAGTATGTATTTACATACACAAACAAAACCAGACACAAAAGTACAGCTAAAGTGAAGTTTGATATTTTTAAATCCATAGCTATTATCATGACCATTCTTTCCATTCTCCCTTACAGAACCCTAATAAATCAAGTCGAGACAATAAACGTCAACTGTATAGAGATATCACACGCCGAGGACCTCATGCATTTGGACACCTTGTAGACGCTCTCTCAGAATTGGGTTATTGGGATATAGTGAGGGAACTAGACCCTAACAGCCCATTCGCCACCTTTCCTAAACCATCCAGCTCTTCATTACCCAGTAAGTTTTTTTCATTCATAGTCATACAATTTTTTTTTTATTTGTATTCACTTTAACATGTTATGTTAAGTAAAATACCTGTATCTATGGATACCTATGGATAATAAATTAATCCTTATAATTAATTTGTTATATTAAAGTTTATGGATTGTATTTATGATTTACATCAGACAGAGTGGAGTCACTGGCAGGCTACAAATAGAAAAAAAAAAGTTATAAGAATAAATAGTGCTCAGTGTTGTCATTGTGTGATAATAAGTTTGCAAACTTACATAAATGAATATGAATTTTCATAAGATACACAAGTAAATATTTTATGATTTAATTATATCATAGATTTATGGTAAAATCCACTTCTTTACAGAGAGAGAATTGAAGCCCCAGTCGAGTAAAGACAGCCAATATGTCAGCCTCAGTCATGAGAAATACAAATCAAAGGAGATGCAGAAAAGTTAGTATTGCATATACTATTATAGTATTTTCTAAAATACACCTTAACACCTTAATACACCAATAAATTACCTTGGTGAGTGGTAGCGTATGCCACTTCTAAGCTTGAGTTCTCAGGTTCCATGCTTGAGTCGGACCAAATGTTTGTACGATCTGTAAATATTTGTTTCGGAGTTTGAGTGTTTTCTATGTATAATTACGTATTAACAAAAGAAAACAAAATTACAATTCCCCGGCTACTGGTATCTGAGACGGCGTGGGGTGTTTGGTCGGTTCGAGTCCGACATAACTACCAGTAGGTGATATCCGGGGGGATTTCTGCAGTCAAAAGAAAAAGGGGTACATCTACCAGTGTATCTTTTCTACCAGTGGTTGCAAGTACACTTCACCATGAGTATTATAGATATTACTAGCTGACCCGGCAAACGTTGTTTTGCCAGTTTTGGACCGGAGAGGAAAAATGATTATATTACTAAAATGGCTATTAAAAAATAAGGGTTGATCGTAGAAGGGTGAAAATTGAGGATTGTATGTATTTTTGTATGTTGTATCATAAAAAAATAGAAATTAAAAATTTTGTCTAAAAAATAGAAAAAAAAAATTAGGATTGTACTACCCCTAACATTTAGGGGGATGAAAAATAGATGTTGGCCGATTCTCATAGATACCGGATAAGCACAAAAAGTTTCATCAAAATCGGTCAAGCCGTTTCGGAGGAGTATGGCAACGAAAACTGTGACACGAGAATTTTATATATTAGATTCCACATGTTAAATATAATGTGTTGTGTAGGTGCTGTACCAGTAGCCGCGACTGCGCCGGTGAACCTCGACATCGCTGCTGCCAAGATGCCAGTCATTCCGGAGTTCAAAGTCATCAAGTCCACTAAGTTTATGGACCACGACGGTAAAAGTGGTTGGTTTGTTTTAATCAGTTTTTTAGTCATCGACTTATTTGGAAGTCGATGCAAACACAAAAGTGTCTAAGACTATTGCTGCTTGGAAAGGAAATTACATTTTTATGGTATATGTATTTATTGATAAAATAATTACCATCCTCATACTATAGCGTCATCTCTGTGACAGATGTCTACAAAACCGCCGAAGTAAATTTGAACAAGCGATTAAATTTTGTATCAGCTATATTCTCATTCTTTACATACAGTTTTATTATATATTGTTTGTTTTGTTTTATTTTTTATTTATATATGAAGTGCAATCCATTATAAATATAAAAACTCAAACCTAAAATGTACCTCGAAGTTCTAAAATGACACTAGTGACAGCTGTCACAGAGATCAAGCTAGATTTTAAGGACTATAAATCAAACTGAGGGTTCGGCATTAATGATGTCTCCAATGGAGTGATATCACGGCCTTGCGTGAAACTCTAATTCAGCAAATCTTTTGTTGATTTTCACTGAATGAGTGAAATTACTGGATCCCAAAACCGCCTTCCTCTATTTGTAAAAGAGGGCTCAAAAGACGGTAATGCACTTGCCTTTCTTGAACCTTAAGTGTCAACAGACGGCGAAGGGAAATATGTTATCCATCCAAAAATGCAACCAGATTTTTTTTTTTTTTTTTTTTACTACATATCCAACTATTGAGCTTCAAAATTATCCATTTAAACAACTATGAGTTGCATTAATATAACTTCTCTCCACTCCTCCAATATAGTCCTACACTTCGAGTACTCCTGTTTTCTGCCCATGTATGTATTAACATGTATTTTGTTATCAACACAGATCTGGAGTTATACCACACCCGTGGCCGCGATCGCGGTGTCCTCATGGTCTTAAGCTACATCAACTTCCAAAATAACATAGAACAAATCCGCGCTGGTGTCGACGTGGACTGCGCTACGTTGAAACACCTTTTCCTTGAAATTGGATTCGAGGTTATTTCATACCCGGACCTTACCAAAGAAGTAAGTAGAACAAATAATGAGTTCACCCATTGTTCGGCCTACAGTAGGTATGGGCAACCTTTCACATGTCGCGGGCCAAACTTTAGTGTGCAAATACGTTCGCGGGCCGCGTTTAAAAGTAGTAGGTACATTTTAAAGTAGTGTTGTTGTGTTCATAGTTTTTTACGATAGATAGCACGGCTTGGCTCGCTCACTTGATGCCGTGAATGTCTCGGCGAGCCGCATCAAATCATATCGCGGGCCGCATCCGGCCCGCGGGCCGGCGGTTGCCCACCGTTGGCCTACAGTAAAATGTGAAGGTTCTATCTGTTACATTGGCTTTGTGAATATCATCAACATCAATAGCCTTTTACAGTCCACTACTGGACATAGGCCTCTTCTTAGCAAGGTTTTCGCCTACTATACCACACTGGCCAGACGGGTTGGAATAGAACTTGTTTCAAGTTTTCCTTCTCTTTGTAATGAAGTTGTCTTGCATATTTGGTTCTCTTAGTCGCCTTTTACAATACCCACGGGATGAATAGGGGTGGTAACACTATGTATTCTTAACCCGTCACCACATCGACTTTGTGAATATAGCAATTGCTTACTCATAGAAATTATGAGGAAGTGCTTGCTCCTAGCCGATATCGGCTATGGTGCTCATTCTAAATGAAGACCAGCAAACTACGCTACAGATATTAAAAATGCCCAAGTGTTTAGGCAAACACAGGTGCACTCTCTGTTTCCTCATTCTCACAATTCGATGGGACGGTTATCCCACACCACCGTTGAGACATCAGACATAGGACTCACGGTTTTGCGTGCTCTCCAATGCACAGGGGTTAAAACCCCAACTTCGGCCGTTGTTAAAAAGTTCTACAACAGAAGAACTCTGTAAAACTCTTTGGTCCGACCGAGGAATCGAACACGAGATCTCAACAGAGTCCTGGTGTGGCACAAGAAGGTCGGCTGGCCTGAATTATAACACAACCTCACAGAAAAAAACATGAAAGAAAATGCATGTATTTAGTGCTTTAGAAGTATGTTTATCAGCAACCCGATCACCATTATGCGGGATCCTGCCTAATTTGCCTAAACATTCTAAAATATATTTCTGTGATTATTGGTGATGTCATGAAACAAAATTTGAGCTGCAATTTGTCTGTGATTTTCCAGCAAACCATAAACACTCTGAATTCGCTGGAAGCTGTCCTAGAGAAAGCTGAATGCGTATTCCTGGTGGTGTCGTCCCACGGCTACGAACGCTACGGCACCTCGGACATCGACATCCGGTGCAGCGATGGACAACTCATCTCCCTGATGGAGATCGTGAGATACTTCAGCAATAAGAGTCTGCCCAAACTCATCGGAATTCCAAAGGTCTTAATTTTCCAGACGTGTAGGTAAGTAAAGATGCGTACATACACTCAAGTCCATGTTTATTTTAAGAGCTCGTCAAAGTGAACACTTTGTTTGATGGAAAGCATGAATAGAATCCGAGAATTGTGGTCACCATACTCATAGCGAATGCAGACAATGCACCATGGTGACCCGCACTATGGCGACGATATAGTGAGATGTGTTTTCACACCGCATTTGAGGATGTAAAAGACATGATAGTCATCGTGGCAGTGTAAGGTTCGCACACGATAACTGTCACCTTTGCATGAAACGGACTCTGGTGTCACACCACAGATGCTGTCACTTTTGTGAGAGGGTATTAGTACTACCCTGGTCGAATCGGCCTGTTCATGCTGAAAACTGATAGTGGGCCTGTTATACAGGTATACAGGGATATATTATTTGGTAATTATTTATTAATTATAATTTTGGTTCTACATACATAGTAACAGGAAAACACATTGACGTTAACCGGGCACTTTACAGATTAGATGAGAAAGTTGTGGGTAGTTATAAGAAGGATAGATAGGTTTAAGTGGTCACTTAGTCGCTCTTTACTGCTTCGAGTGCTGTGGGTTCAAATCACACATGGGACAGCATTTTGTGTGATCTACAAATTGTTGTTTTGAGTCTGGGTATTCTTTGTGTTCATTTTTTGTATGTTTGTAGTCTCTCGCGACATAAGATGTATTTTTAGTGCGGGCAATGTCTTTATTTAAAAAAAAAGGTATTGCCATTCGCCTGCTCTGTCGGTCGTCCTCTATATAATAAGAAGAATGTGCAGAATTTTGTCGTGCCATGTTGCAAATGAACAAAAAAAGAAATTTCTAAAACTATAAGTCGACCTCGTAAAAAAGGGTAAAGGAAAAAAATAATTCAGATAAAAATTAAGAAACACACAGACCCACCGTACACCTGTCGCGGCCGTTCAACGGACGCTTTTCTGGCACCCACATAATCTACAAAGGTAAAGTAACGAGGCGAGGTCGTGCCGCGTTCCAGGGGCAGCAACGAGGAGTACGTGATGTCGAGCGCGCCGACGGTGGCGCAGCTGGTGATGCCGGGCGGGGCGCCGCAGCGCGACGGCGCGCCCGGCCCGCGCGGCCCGCTGGCGCCGCGCCCCGCGCCGCCGCGCCTGCGGGAGGCGCCGCTCTACTCCGACATACTCATCGCGCACTCCACGCTGCCGGGTCCGTGCTCTTTATACTTGCTCGATCTACTTCTTAAGATCTGTCACTATATTTACGTTTTAAACACTCGCAACACCTCATTATTATTATTATTTTTATAAAAAAGACGAAAAAAACGGATTTCGATACAAAGCTAATGAAGTGTATACGATGCGTCAAAATTAAAAAAAAAAACTGTATGCGACCGACTACCGCAATAAAACTTATTCTGAATACGAAACGAATTATTTTTTAATGTTTTTCTTTTAGTAACATAGGTAAATATTGTAAATCGTTGGTCTAATGTGTATAGGTGCTATATGTATTAGAAAAGTATACATAATATAACTAAGTATTTATGAAATCACCTGTCAATTCACTTAAACGATTCAACTGCCTCGGTAGTGCAGCGGTAATGAATGCGACTGCTATGCTTGAGATCTCGGGTTCGATTCCCGGGTCAGACCAAATGTTTGTATGATCTGCAAATATTTGTTTCGAAGTTTGGGTATTTTCTATGTATATGTAAATGTATGTATATGTATTTACAAAAATATATATATATATGTATTCTATAAGTCAGTCTAGTTATCATAGCGCAAGCTCTACTTAGTTTGAAACTAGACGATGTTGGTTGTTTTAAATGTCCGAAATATTTATTAAAAAATAATAATAATAATAATGCAACCGCCCGTTCCACTTCCAGGTCAAGTGTCGTACCGTGACGGCGGGTGTGGTTCGTGGTACATCCAAGTCCTGTGCGAGGTGTTCGCTGAACGTGTGCATAACACGCACGTGGACAAGCTGTTCACGCTCGTGGATTTGCGCATGCGCGAAAAGTTCCGCAGGCAAACCTCCTCCGTGGAGAGGTGGGGCTTCAACAAGCGCCTTTACTTACACCCCGGATTGTACGAGTAACCTACGCCATAGTCAACTTACCAACACATCAAATAGACGCTCTATGAATAGTCATAATACTGAAAAAATGTCATCTGCGGGTTTTTCAGACCGTAATCTCAACTCAAAAACGAAAGGCCAGCAAGGCATCTGTGCTCACTATCAGAGGACCTAGTGTAAGTTTATTTCGTAACTCATTATCGACGGCGAGGGCGTTCGTCGTTGAGATTGATGAAATATACTCACGCTAGGCTCTCCTGTGACCAGCTGCTTGCTTGGACCCTCGTAAACATATGTTATAAGTGTATTCAAGAAACATTGAGTGTTCATCTCAAACATTTTAATAGTAATATGCATTTATTAATGTAACGAAACTAAAAAATCATGGAAGTCTATTTTAACTTGATTGTGTTGTCAGACTAAAAATTTATAAGTAAGTGTAGCTTAGCTGACTATATGTTGACATCGTGGAGTTGATCCGGTGATAGAGTTAAGTGATGGATTGTGCCATTTTTCAGTGGCTATAGAACAATCTTTTGGGTTTCTGCTAAAATATGTTGTAAGAAACCAGAAAATTGAGCTTTATAACGATGGCCAGATGAAGCCAGAAAGTAGATATTAATTATATGACCTCTTTTTTTTACTATTCAATTTGATTTCTGTGTTAACACTCTGTTGACAAATTCAATTTAAGTCATCTTATTCGTGTGGTGATAGTTCAAGAGTACAGAGTCTCACTACCACTATTCAACTTATGTGTGTTATAAAAACCAGCCATCCGAGGCAAAGTACGTAGGACAATAGTACTGTAAAGACAAAGGCAATTTGAAACACCCCACACCGACCCATCTGGCCAGCGTGGTAGATATACTAGGGAAAAACCTTTCTAAAGACAGGCCTGAGACCAGCGGTGGCCTGTGAGAGACTGTCGATGACGATAATGCAATTATAATGTGATAATAATGATCTTCAGAAAAATATTAATACAATGTTAGTTACGTGTAGGTTTTTAAGTTCTTGTATTTGCCAGTTGTTAGGCCAGTTTAATTAATCGGGTCTTCGAATGAATTCTCATTAAAAACAACCACCACAATAAAAAAAAATAGGTTTTAAGGACCATTTTAAAGGATCACGAGTCCGTTTAAGACTTGAGTATTATAGACTGTGGTAATCGCACTAGGCAAACCATTTGTATGCCACCAACATGTTATAATTATATATATGTATTACTAAAGTCAAATCAAACTTAATTATTTTAAGTAGGAAATTATTAAATGTACTGTTAATTGGTTGTGTTTTGGAGTTTCCCCGCAAGTTAAGAAGAAGGGCACATCTTGTACCACCAGCAATATGTAATGTATGTATGGATAGTTATGAGACGTGTACTGTTTAAAGTGAATCATCCTAACTGTTTTCATGTTACTATCACATTTTAAGAACTTTGTTAAAATAGGTTAAAATCTACTTAAGTAAAAACTAGATGATATGTGTGTCAGATGTCTGAAAATATTTTTATTACTGATGCAAGCTGAAATAACTTTTTAATGCAAAGTTCTTAAAAAAATGGGAATTTGAAATGTTATTGTTGTATTGTGTAATATTATAGGTTACACAAGGCGGTACAGATGTCCCATCTATGAACGGCAATGAATTTAAACTCCTAAACTAAATGATACATAAACAGAAAAATGGACACTGTTTTCGTTGTGCCACTTTTACCAGTAGTATAAAATAAGTTAGTACGAGTATATTAATGCTATTTTTGTAATCACAATAAATGGAGGGTACGATGAATTAACATAGAACATAGTTTTACATAAGCAAGAAAACATGTTGTGATGATAGAAAATATAATATTATTAAGAATAATTGTTTATCACTTTGAATAAAAATCATTAGATATAATTTGTGTAGGTAGCGAATGTAAATATGTAAGGTAATGTATTTGTATATAAGGTAAGTTTATACTAGGACATCCAGTCCCTTAGTCGACTAGCTGATTATTGAAAAGAGAGCGCAAGTACGACTGTGTGAAAACCAACGATTTTAATTATTATTAGTGTCATATGACCAGTGTCACTCATAGTCAAGACTCATCTACTGACACTTATAACACCAAAATCCATTATACCGTTTAACTATGGAGCGTGTCACAGAAGTAAACATAATTACACTCGAAGAAATAAACCCACCTTGCACAATCGGGTAAAAAGTTACCTTACACAGGTTTTATGTTACGTTCGGTTACCATCTCTATAAAATAATTATTTTATTTATCTGTAATATTTTAAGACAATTTTTTAGGTAATGGACAGATCTAAGCGACTTCACCTTGTGCCAATAACTTCTGTATGCTTTGTAGCTTGATTTGATCTAAAGTTTAGGAAATTGTTATTCATATAGTTCATTGCTTATGTGCACACAGTTATAAATGATGCAAAATCGTATTTTTAAGATATGAGTATAAGTAACCATGGGTATTAATGTTAAAATAGGCTTAAAAGCTAAGTTAAACTATTCATCCAACTGTGGTGCTAAGTTTTGAAACATTTTATTTTATTTTATTTAAAACAATATCAACTTCAAAAAAAGGAATTACTCAATTATTTTAATTGTTTGTTATAGTGTCCGACCTAAACTAATTCTTCGTTAAATGCTGAAATCTAGAGTTTTATATATATATATGTATATATATTTGCATGTAGACAGACAGTTAAGTACTGGCAACCATAAGGAAAATAAAACCTTTAAAGTACATAAAAAAAAATATAATTTTTTATGCCATGAATTTATTGACAAAAACAAATAAGTTATATTATATAAGCGTTACTAAACTCATAACGGAAATTTAAACAACAGCACGGTTCAGTATAAGTCTGTTAAAAAGTATATTAAAAAAATAAGGACGAAAATACAAAAACGCGAATTTAAACCAAATTAAATACAATAATAGAATTCCGAATTAGAACACCATCGTTTAGATGTGGTGCTAAATTAGATGGCAGTGTCGTAATGTCAGCGATGTCAAAGCGACGCTGCCGCGACTAGCCGGCGAACTTTACATTCTTATTACTAATCAGAATGACTTTCTTTTTAAAGCCAAATGTGAATAAATACTGCCGTGCAGCTAGTAGAGTATTTCTGAAATAAAAGCGTGCACTTTTGCACTTGGCAATATGTATCCCTCTTTGAAAAATAGGTAATTCAGTTGTCTCGTAATTTTTGTACCGCTCTGACGAGTCTGTAAGACGTACAGATATAGTACAGTTCAGTACGTTAGTAATGGTGCGTTTTGATGATGTTATTCCTAAACAAAGTTTCATTAATAATCGTTAAGTCTTTAAATTAAGCCCTAGACTAAGTTTCTGTAGTTGTCACTTTTATTATAGTGAATTTTCTGACGGTCTCTTTCAACTAGTCTCACCATCTCCTTTTATCTAAACGATAGGCCTTGAAACTCACCATTTCAGAGTACAAAACGCACATTCTCAAACTATCGGGTTGGTTCTTCCTTCCTGTGCAAATCACGTCAAAACCAGAAAAAGAAATTAACCGATGTGTTGTCTATGTCAATCGTTTATACACAAAACATAACCTAAACTCAATACGATTTACGAAGGAATGAAGCGCGGCAAGCGAGCGCGTATTAACCACACAGTTCACCGAACTACGAACGATTGTTTATGAATAATAGAGTTTTGGCGCGGCTGAAAGTTCAGCCATTTCTGGATAGTTTTTTGATAGAAGCTGAACTAGATTTGTTTGCCGAAACTGAAACTTTCAGTCGGTCACCTCAGGAATCGATCATTAATGAACCGATTTGAAAGTCGTTGATACTTTTCATAACTTAATTATGTTTACCGTATTGTTTAAACGCATTTGTTTCGTAACGTATATAATGTGCCTTTTTAGATCTTGATTTCTATATGAATAGTGGTTTTTCAATACTGTATAGAATAAATTCAATCTATAAGAGAAACCAACTCGTATTGGTAAACGACTTGTTTTAATTTTCAGAATTCTATCTTACTAGCGACTCGTCCCGGTTAGCAATCGGCGGAGTGTGCCGCTCATCCCATACATTTTACTCCTCTGACATGCTGTAAAAGGCAATTCTGCATATTTTGGTATTGGATAAGGATTAATATTAATGTCGATTAGAGTTTAATTATATCGTACAATATATAATTTGTTACTGTGGGTATCCATGGGATATGAATAAACATATCATCACAGACTTTTTTGTAGATATTTTTATGATATACAATTTCATAGTACATCATTTTAATAAATCTAGTAGTTTGTCAGTATTAGCGATAAAGCTTATAAAATTCTGTATTTTCCCATCTTTTGTATTGTATATGTAAATCTATCTGGAAAGAACCCAAATGTTGATTTGGTTTCAATTCGTTGGGTATTTTGTCAAGCTACGGTTAAGATGTACATGAATACTGTATAATACTATAAGATTATATTTTTATACAAATAAAACATATATTTTTAATGCAGATAGTTTTATTACTCCTTACATCATATACAAAAATAGATAAAACATTTGATGACAACAGAAACGGTAGAGAAGGTTCAGTAGAGCCTGCCGTCACTTGTGACATATCAAAGCGCAAAATGTAGACTTTAGGGAATTGTGGCAACCCGGCGAGCGATATTCTTTGGCATCACTACTTATACCTCCATGTCTTGTGGGTTTCCTGACCAGTGACTTTAAAACTAGTCTGGTTTTATGTTGTTGATAATGCTGGTCTAAACAGACGGCCGTTGTCAAGTGACGTCACGTCAAGTTGGTGGTGGTATTTTTTTTTGTTATTTAATATCTTGGCTTGATTAAGACATACCTCCTTTGCCAATATGCAAGTGTATCACGTCGATTCTCTTTTTAAAACGCTAACGCCTCTATTCTCTTGTACTATTGGCTAATATTTTGTTTTGATTATATGACTTAGCTTTGTGACGTCATTTCCATACATATGCCTAGGGAGGCTGGTGTTATATATAAGGAGTGTAGCAATTGAAGTTTGGTCGAGTATAATTGTTATATGTCTAGGTTCAGAGGACATTAGTCTGGATCGGATTGAATGTTGTGAATGTACTTAATTTTTATGTAATACTTTTTGGGACACCTAAACTTCTTGTTAGTTCACTACTACATAGTAGTAGAAGGTTGGAAGCATAAAGATAATAATTAATAGTAATGTAAATAAATACTGCTCAAGAGACATTTTACAACACGTGTACTTGGAGGGTACTTAGAAAATAATATTATTTTCATTCCACCATGTCTTAATGTGAAACATTGGAATGTACCACGAGCTGTTACGGAACAAATAAAGTCGCGAACATTACTAGAGGACCTACCGAGTATCACATATCAGAGCTATGCTCACGTGATGTTACAAGTTTTAATGTTATTGGATTACGCATGATTTAGGTACAGGGTCCCACATTAACGTCGTTTTTAAAAGTAGTTTCCAATGTTGTAAATTGCCCCATGAGTTCGGCATCTCTCAATATCCATATTTATCAGCCTTGTTCGTCATTAGAGCAGAATTCGCTCACTATCGGTCGGACACAGTCGCTACGAGCGCGCTGAGTTTGTCCAAGTTGAGCCACTGACGCATGCAGCGCTGAGTCGTTCCGCTTTGCAAGTTTTCATCGCACTGCCTTATTTCTACAGGGTCCTCCGCAAACTCGCGTTTGAAGAAATCTGCGTATTCGTACATCTTCTCCAACCATCGCTGCATGGGGTTCACTAGAGAGCTTTGATACAACCAGTTGAGGACGGATGTCTTCGACCACCACGGTTCAAACGATTTCCAGTCGTATACGACGATCGCGTCATACCAGTTTCGTTTTGTGACCGTATTGTCCTGGTATTTAGTCCACTTCGTGCAACATTTGACACTTTTAAGGACGGACTCTTCTTCCTCAGATACGTCGAGGGCCACGTCTAACGTAGCATTGTTCAGGTATGGAGCAAGATCCGGTAGTAAACTGTACGTTATAACATTTGTATCGAGCGAGGAGAGAGTATTAAGCGAGCCGCGGGAGGCGATGAATTGCAGGACCGGCAGCCATGCGTGGGAGATCATGAGCGTTGAAGTGAGGAAGGTCACGAGGCTGGCGAAGTAGGTAGCACAGGCGGCGGATACGGACGTGAGTAGATCTCCGAGCAAGGCTCCATCGACAGCGGCCGCCAGGTCGCCGTAAGTGAAAAAACCGCGCAGTTGAGCTTGTCTTAGAGCTACTTGTCGCTCCAACCAGTGCAGCCCGGCCTCAAACGATTTATCGTTCACAAATACTTTCCAGTCCTGCAAAATAAAAAGTTTTTCGTCCAATTTCTAGCAGTCGATGGTTTTAAAAGATTGATCCCTGCAGACATGATTTGTGGAGTGAAGTTGGTGAGACACATATTTATTGATAAATTCTACACCTATCATAGTTTATTCAGATTTGGTTCTGATAATATAAAGATAACTTACTATAGCATTTAGGAATTCCACTTCTAACTTCTTTAGCTGGTTGAGCTCCAATCCGCCGGAAGCCGCCCATTCGGAGCATAATACGTCATCGTCTACACCATCGTCTTGTAAGAACTTGTTGCCTACCATCTGTATGAACAAAAATAATTATTAAATTATATTCTAAAATTATCTTTCAGGCTCATTGTATGATGTAGTACTTAAAAATTCTATTCAAAATTAATTAAAAGCCTAATTTAGTCTCACTGTGATATTTCGTATCTAATAATATTAGTATTCAAACCAGGTTATCTCATATTTTATATATACAGTTGAATCCGTTTATAATGACGCGTCATAATAAGCGGACGTCATACAAAACGTTTTGTGAAAAAAAAAACCTTTTTATGTAAATAGTATGTTTGTATTTAAGTACTGTAATAGAGAAACAGTAACTTATAAAATAAAAATTTCACACATAAATACATACATCATACACATACAAGTGTATTTTTTAATGTAAGTAATCTGTAACTTTTGTCTGCTTTTGTTTTTTCATTTTAATGTAAAAACAGTCTCTAATACTATTATGAAGATACTATAGAAGACATCGCTATGGTCAAATAATCATTTTCAATATTGCTATGAACAAATCGCGATAATAATTCTGCAGCTTTTAATGCCTCTTCTGTGGTAGGTAACGGTTTTTCCTCGACTTCCTCTTACCTATCACTTTCGAGTTGTTCCTTAGCATTAATGTTCTATACGATATCTTCATCGGTGGGTTCTTTGGATGTGAGAAGAGCGCTATCGATATCAACATAATCTGCCCACATTTCCTTCCTTCCACGTGACCTTCAAGCGTCTATTACTCATTGAGGTTCAAAACACAACGAGCCACGTGCCGAACGTCGTCGGGAACCAACGAACATTACCAAAGGTGTAAAGAATCATTTCGGTCATTATAACCGGACATAATTTATTAAAAATGGGTCAAAATAAGCGACATGTCACTGTAAGGGAAGTCATTATATCCGACTTTTTTATAAAGAATTTTGTATGAAAACCAAACTTCGTAGTGTAATTACGTCATAATAAGCGGTTGGTCAATATAGGCGGAGTCATAATAAACGGATTATACTGTAGTTGAATGGATACTTGACATTACGTTTAACTATATTGGAGGTCTCTCATACCAAAGAAACAAGGAAGAGATCAGCAGGTGGGGCGTTAGCGACGTAGTCAGGATTGCAGGCGTTGAGTCGTTCCAGGTAGAGGATGGCCAGGACAAGAGCGCACGGCGACACGCAGGCGCTCCGGGCGATGCTCGCCGCAGCGTCCGCGTGCAAACGCCGCAGGGATCGCCCACGCTGAGACACCGACCACAGCTCGCAAGAGATTTCTGTAACAGTTTACGTCTCATTATAAATTTGCACAAACTTCATTTTAGAGTAATAATAATATGAACAGTCACATATTATTGTTTAGTTAAAAAAACTTTCTCTACATCTTGAGTAAACATTACCAGTGTGAGTGTAATTAAAATTTAAATTCATTCTTGGAAACTTTCTTTTCTTCATTGTTTGTGTTGGAGCTCTGTAATATGTTTCATATAATTTCCTTAAATTGATAACAGGAAATTAATACATTGGTTTTCTAATGAGTGAAGATTGGAAACTTATAACACTCTTGTACTATGTAATAAAAAAAAAACTAAGACTAAACAGTCTATTATAAATAAGCTTTTATTCCAAACTAATGCTAACAAAGCTCTGATGAATTATGAAGAAAGCATTAAGAATAGTGTTTTTTTTTCGAATTTTCAGTAATTGTCGACATGCATCATACCAGTAACAGGCAGGCTCAGACTGGGTAGAGTTGGCAGCTCCCCGTAGTACAGGGTCTTGGTGATACGCTTCAGGAACTCTTTGTGGTCACCAATACTCTATTCAAAAGACTTTCTATCAGTTTCTTAATATTTGAATTTTTTATTTACAAGGTGGAGTGGGTATTATTTGGTAGGTAGGTAAAACTTGTTGCAAACAATAAAGTTTACAATATGCCCTACTTATGCTTTTAACTTTGTATGTCATACTTAGTAATAAAAAATCATTTTAGATAATGTACAAATTTCAACATAGCAGCCACAGGTGTACCCTTGTACTGTTTAACTTAACACATTAATATTATTTCTGTAACTCAACAGCTGAATAAATCCTCAATTATAAGCAAGTTCACTTCACAGACCCTTCTCCCTCCAAAGCTGAAGATTTATTTTAACCACATTAATAAAAATAAGATTAAACTCAACAGAACGCATGGACAACAAGCCTGAAATATCTAAAGTTGTATCATGTAGGGTTTCAATCAAAACAAAATGTGTTATTGTTATTGTCATTAATGTCCTAAGTACTGAGCTCGTATCCAATGACGTATATTGACCTTGGTGTTGGCTGTGTGTCACTAACAATATAGGTTAACTTGCTACCTGTTTTATAGTTATACTTATAACGTTAATTGTTTCACAGAACAGAGTATGCTTTAATTTTTTTAGAGAGAGTAGGAAGAAAGGAATGTTTGTTTTAAATAGTATTGATAAAATAACATGCTGGCCGACATGAAGCTGGTCACGCGCGGCTGATAAGCTTTGAGATCTATGTAATTGTGAGTATCGTGTACAGCTTTCTAAGTACTTGGTGTAATATGCAAACAAAGTATCGAAAAAAAGTTATATCGGATAATGAAAATACAAAATATCGTAGCGACGAAATCTTATGAACAAGCAGTCACGACGTGACCTCTTTTTGTACCTTGATCTTGCTCCTCGAACCCTCTCTCCTTCTCTTCGAAATATTCGACATAATCACACTTTGCACTATACACCTACAATTATTGTATTTTGTTTGATACAATTATTATAACGGCAATTTACAATGAAGATGATTTTGAGCGGAGAATGCCCTGTTTTTGTTTGGTGTTTCAGGTCATAAACACGCAAATATTTTGCCTGTGTTTTAGAGAATAAAATGTCAGTAAGTGTGAAAGAGATGTCATAATATTTAAATGCATTTTTCAATTCACACAAAGAACTTTAAAAAACTTAGACTTGATGAAAACTTTGGATACTAGTGTTTTGAGCTACAGCTATGGTGAAAACTTCAAGATAACACTTATTGACAAGTGTAACTATTAGATATGCTACCATTTACTAAATACTATTGAACTTACATCTTGGCTGTCTTCGTTATAAAATCTTCAAATGTTAATATTTTTTCATAAACGCTATTTAATCCAAACGGGTAGAAGTCCTACATAAGTAAATAAAATTGGCAATGTTGACTATTGACATTTGCGTACACTTCACAACTGTCAAAAGTGTCAGATCCAGAAAGTCAATTGGACGGCTTCTCGTTCAGTCGAGAGCGATAGCGATTACCACCTCGAATATATACAAAGCACATCATAAAATAACAAAACAGTTGAAAACATTATTCACGTGCAGAGTTTGATAATATTGTCCTAATGTTATAATGAGCGGACAAGTAATATAGCACCAGGAGCGTGGGTTTGCAGTTACTCATGTCATTGATATTGATTTCTTTTATTTTGTGAGAGAATGTTTTAAAAATGATAAAAGCGAAACTGTGAGAAGTTGTGACTGTTAGTAAAAGTGATTGTGGTAAAAACAATGTTTGGAGTCGAACAGAGTGTGTGATAATGTACGGACAAAATGAAAACTAAGAGCTTTTTGCTGTTTTCAACTTCTGTGTTTGCAATAAGTATATTTCTGATAGTATTTCACTCGCAGCCACCGCAGTCAATCCAGAGCATCGTCACACAGACGCACCAACATATCAAAGATTTCCAGGTACATGACTGAACTAGAGTATTATTTAGTCCAATTTAGCCACAAATATTTAGTTACTTTAGACTAACATATTCAAAGACAATATATTATTCTTAAAACGAATGTTTTGGCAAACAGGCATTTTAACAGTAAAGAAAAGTTTTTTCGATTATGTTCATTTTGGTCCCTTGTTTGATTTTTTTTAAATAAGACAAACTTAAAGTCACACTAGGGAATATAAAATTTTGATAGATAATGTGTAAAACAATATTTTACATTTCGAAATTAATTATATTTAAGTGAACTCACAATAAAATTTGTTTTTATAACTCTTTTATATTGAGTATATATTGGGTACTAGATAAAGTATATTTGAAAATTCTCACATTCTAGCTCTGTTGACAGAAATAGGTTAGTGCTTTGGAGCTTTTGTTTGATGGATTTACATTTAATATCACATTGTCTATTGCTACTATTGCCACAAGGCCTCTGTTAGAAAAGAGGTTTAAGCTTTACTCTTTAAGTTTCTTATTTTTGGGAAGTGCCTAATTGCATAACTTGCATTACACTAGCAGCAATCTAAAAAAAACTTTTTTAAATAGTGATTTGTCAGATCTCTTAACAGAATGCAGTAGTGTACAGTATATACAGAAATAGACTGTGTAGACTTCAAACCAGCAATATTGTATTGATTCATTTAAAATGTTATTACTCAAATATTTGAGATTTGTTTTTGATTGAAGAGTTAATCAAACTGATTGATAATTAAATACACTCTAAATATGTATTTTTGTGTTACAAGATATTTTTTTTGGAATGAAAACTTTGTGAACAGGGCAATTAATAACTAAAGTAAATAGTGTTAACTTTGTTGTTACATCACAAAATTAAAATTTCTCTAAAATTATCTTCTATTTGCCTTTTTGAGTGAACAAATTTCCAAAATGCTATTTTAATATGTATTTAGATGGCATTTATTTTTTTAGTGTGACACCAATATTTGCCGAGTTATACATAAATATTTAATTTTCTCCCATTTATCTGAATATACAAAATTATACTTGCAGTCAAATTGAAGACATTATATTATTTTTTTATTTGTTATTGAAAAATCTTAGATAATTGGCAATATTCGAGAATTAAATCTATAAGTATATAATGGTCCGGTAATGTAAGAAATAAAAATTAATAATATTGTCCTATTTAATCTTATAACATAGTCTGTACTATAATGTACTGTGTGGTTAAGTGATCTCAATCTCATGCATTGCGTATTGTGGTTACAATTTAAGCCAATGATATGCATGAGTTTAAAAATAATCATCCCTAGTACTATGAGTATATTAATAATATGTTTAAGTGATTACATAAATACTTCAGAGTCTAGTTTATCATAATAAAACAAATATTAATTTGCTTTGCTTGTAATACTTTGTTTTGTTGTTCAGGGTGACATATTTGCAATAAAATTATTTAAAAAAGTTTTACCTTCTGACGGGTTACACCACTTTTGCTCACGGGTAGACTTATGGCGAATAAATCACTCTGTACAACAAAGCTGTGTGTGTGTGTAAAAATTGTGAAAGTCCAGAACAGTTACTTTATGTTTGTGGAGCATTAGCTAATAGAAACAAATGCAATGCCTGCAGTTTGGCTTAGACTACTGTCCTTCTTGCTAATCTCTGTGGAGCAATAATAATCCTATTTACCATCAGAAATATAGAAGAAGTGTTAACATACAGAATAGCATTGAGATCTCGTTGCTCCAATATAAACAAAGTTTTTTTATACCTCACACCTTTTTATTGTAATACCAATTTGAGTTTTATTATAATATTTAACAATAAAAATATTGTTCCAATAATGTTTAAGGTTATCTTTTTATTTTTAATGTAAGCATTAAACACGTATAACTCTGATACAGGCGTCGTTGTCTCAGGAGCAGCTGCGCGATGTGGAGGAGAACCACCTGGTCGCTGAAGAGCAGTACGACCGTCTGCTGGGGCTGGACGGGCACACGGAGCTGTGGCACAACACCACGCTGCCAGCGCTCGTGACGTACGCCCGCGCTGAATCGCACGCACTCGCCGTAAGCTTCGTGCGGGCGGCCGCGCGCCTTCCTTACACTGTGCTGCTCTATAACTTAGGATTAAAGCCTAACTCTTTGGCTATTGTAAGTTTACTCTCATTTTATTAAAATCATTTTAACAGAGATTATAACACGTAGAATCAGAAACTCTTGTCTCGATAAACATAGCTCACTAACTGCCAGCGTCCCGAACGTTATACCTATGCTGTATGTCGCTTTCTTGTGTTCCAAGAAATGCTTATTTAATTTAGCTTAAACCATTTCTGAAGTACTTCAGTCTTTAGATAATTATCTGGCATCGTAACGTTTTCAAAAGCAATAACAACTGTGATGGTCTAATAACAGTCTTCGCCTACAGAACCATCATGTAGCTAGACGAAGAGTAGGGTTTAGTCTGTCTTTATACATCGGTGCCAAAAATAAAACTCTATGGATCAACTTTCCGAACCAAATAACGGCCTGACCAAATCTGGAATCAATAATACCAAGAATCAAAGTTGCTGCTGTACATCGACGTTACTGTTATTGTTTTGACGCCTCCTTACGCTTCGAACTCTGTAAATCTCAATTCGAATTAAATAAGCAAATTTCAGTTGTGATTCTAAATAGGTATTCTATAATAATATAAATATTATAATAACACTTGATTGGTATGACATCAGCTGTCTGCCTCCTTTTGACGTGCCGAGGGAGTGTTTAAAACTTGGTCTGAAACAAACGCAATTCAGCCGACGTCATTAAGTGTGAAGTGTAAGGAGTATAATGACTGTCTCGTTCGTCGTCACAGTTCAGATTGAACGATAAGAAACACATAAAATCATACCTTTAATGTATTAATATTGAATTTCTCTTACACAGCTCCAACAAAATCTATTTCGTTCTGGTCATTCAACAATCATTCATTCCAGACCATCAAAGGAAGATATCCCCACTTTACGTACCTCACCATCTTGATTTATTTTACCACAATGTTCGTGCTAAATTACAACCTTCTAATACTAGGAGTTTCTGAGCTATGCCTCTGACAGTCTGGCGCTACAGAGACGCTTATAAGCAATAAACAAGGATAGCACTACGCTATTAGTACTATCTAGCCACTGTCTTTGGTAGTGGGGATTATACCACATGAACGATCAGGAACTAAAAAGTAGACCACCCTTCCTTGTTAACGTATTTAGTTCAGCACTTACTATTATCTCTGCGTTGATTGAATTTTATGATAAGGGTTTGTTCAGATGACATTCGTCGAGCGCGCGTCGTTTTTTACATAGCTTTTTTTTCCTTTTCTATATTAAGAGCCTGCCAAAGTGACTCTACTCTGCCTGATGTAAAACATGAAAAGAATCCAAGAGTCACCATACTCATTGCAAATGCAGACAACGCAGTGTCTGACCCACGCTATGGCGGCCTAGTGGGATGCTTTTTCACACCCCGCTTGAGGACGTAAAAGGCATGACAGTCATCGTGGCAGTGTAAGGCTCACACAGTTACCACGATAACTGTCGCCCCTGTATCAATGGGCCTCGGGTCTCGTACTTAACAACGAAACACGACAGCACGGATGCTGGCGCTTTCGGTTGGTCTTCTGTAGGAGGGTAGTACTGTTCCGATCGAGCCAGCCCGCTCGTGCTGAAGTCAGCGTGGCTCTACTACAAATCCGAAGCGCGATCAACGATAAATCCGAAGAGACTCTTTGTCACCGAGACACACATATCATCATCGATAGCCTTAAACAGTCCACTGCGACCTCTCCTTAGCACGGAGGTTTCGGCCTATTATACAAAGCAAAAACGATAAAAAAAATTAAACACATATAACGAAGTCTTAGATGCTAATTCATCCACAAGATTTAAAAGACATAAATCCTAAACGCCACTTACAATGCTACTAAATACAACTTTATGTCATTTAGGTAAGGTAGTCTTTCACTTGTACTTGTAAGTTTATTGTGTTTTAGGGGCGGTTTGGCAATACCTCACAGTGATGTAGTACTTAGGAAAATAATTAAAATTTTCTACATTTCTATAAGGAACAGCTCCTTCTTTTAAATACTAATATCTTGATTTTTTTCTACACCAGAGTCACTGTCGTAGAAACGGAATGGGCAAATGGTACTAGTGTTTTTTATCAAAAGACATAGTTGTATTGTCAAAAGATGAACTATGTCCGGTTGCCCTTCAATTTTGATCATTAAGATATGTATTAACCCTTTTTAAAGAAATACTTCATTTTACGTCAAAGCTATGGCAAAAAAAATCACCAAAATAAGTTCATAAAAAAATATACAAACAACTCTTTGCCGTCAGGTAAAAATCGTAAACAGTCTACTAAACAGACAATTTCAAACTAATATCAACGACACCTCTAATTTTGCAATTTTAGATAGGGCTACATCACTATCGCAACCATATCTAAACAATAACTTTACCAAAAAATTTCGTGCAATATATTTCTAAATATTGTCGCAGAAGTGCAGTTCATTGCATGTTCTCGTTGTAACAATGCAGTTGGTATTGAAATTGAATACGCAATGTATGATTGCTTTTTATAGATTAGATCACTGTTTCCCATTTAGTGGTACGCGTACTCTTAGGGGTACGTGAGATTGCATCAAGGGGTACGCGAACAATATCTTAATTAAAATATTAAATCCTTAAAATCTATACCAATACCTAATGATTATTTTTAATCCTTCTCTCCCGACTCCTTAAAGTTATTTGTGGTCGAGTCATTTCCTTAATGTTAAATTAAGTGTCACTTTTTACATAAGTGTTCTTAGAAACCTATTTTCAATAAACGCATTTTACTTTGACTTTGACTGAGGGGTACGCAAGTTCGAGGTCTTTCTTGAAGTGGTACGTAGAAAAAACTAATCGGGAACCACTGGATAAGATCATAACCGTTTTTATGTGCATTACATAACAGTTTGTGCTTTTTTTGTCAATATTAACCAAAATTTTTAGACTTGCCATTGTTATGATATCTTTCCTTCGAATAAACTGTAATCCTGGCTTCGTTTGACACGTAATTATTGCGTAAGTCGGCATAGCGTTTTTTTTTTTAATGCAGCCACGTTCCTGGCGAAAGTAATACGCGAGTACGAGTGTTTACAGAGATGTACAGACGCCTGCTCATAGTGCAAACGCGCATGCCCGGCCTACATCGCATTTCTACTTTATTCCCTGTTCTGTATTGTTTAATGTAGCGAGATCCTTCAGTGTTCTGAAAACGCGTTGTACTGTAGCTGCACCTCGTTGAGGTTTTTATTCTTTAAAGATGAATTTTTAAAACAAACACACATTCAAGTTATTATCTTATTTTTTTTCGTTTCAAAACAGTATTACCTAACCAGGGGTGACAGTTATCGTGGTAACTGTGTAAGCCTTACACTGTCACGATGACTGTCATGCCTTTTACTTTCCCAAGCGGGGTGTGCAAAAGCATCTCAGAAGGCCGCCATAGTGTGGATCACCATACTGCATTGTCTGCATTTGCAATGAGTATGGTAATCACAACTCTTGGATTCTATTCATGCTTTCCATCAGGCAGAGTAGTCACTTTGGCAGGTTCTTAATATAGAAAAAAAATGCGTTAATTGACACTTAAATTCGTACTTATCTATGCTTATTATTTAAATATTCTTTTCTTTTTGGTAAAACTTTCCATCTGACCGACCGATAATATGGTGAAGTAATTTAATCATAAAAAAAACTCTTATGAATAATTTAAACTAAATCCATAAAGATTATAGAGCAACGTGATGCTCTATCTAAGTATGATGTAGATACTTATTGACGCGTGTTATCAAATTGCACTCGTACAGGCTTTACCAGTACATACAATTTCTAATCAGCGTGTTCTATGCAGGTATCGAGCTATTGCAACTCATCGAAGTGTGCGATTATCGACTTCGACCTGGACGCGTTCCCGTCGCACGTCACCGACGAGAGCATTCACGCATACCGACCGCTCATCATACAGGTAAGTTTGCGTACACACAGTACATCTAACTTTGAATAGGGGTAGATGACTGTCGGATTAATACACTCACCGGCACGGAAACTTGGCCAAGTACAAAACGTATGACAACTTCCTTTTTTTTCACTTAGCTCTACAAATTTTGGCTAATTGTGATCGGAGTCTATCCAGTTAACGTTCCTGATCACTTCTTTTCACATTAAAAGGTTTTTCGGGTTCATAATGAAGTTAATGCAAAAAATCACGATTTCACAAAATTTTACACTAGAGTTAAAAGCACTACGAATTTAAAATTGTTTGATTTTTTGTCGCTTTCTGTCCTTTTTAATAGCGTGTGTTGCCTCTTCTAGCCCTTATGACCGCCTGCATTCGGTCTGGCATGCTTCGGATGACGTTCTTGATGTTGACTTGTGATAAGTCGCGCCAGGCAGTAAGTGCAGCATCTCAAAGCTGGTTAAGGGTTTGTGGTGGGTTCGATGATAACTTTATTGCTCGTTTCAGTTTGTCCCATACGTGTTCTATCGGATTTAAGTCCGGGCTGCGAGCTGGCCACTGCAATTTTTGAACACCAACCTCTTGAAGGTAATCATTCACGATGTGAGCGACATGTGGACGGGCATTATCATGCATTAAAATGAATTGGTCATAACCAATAAACCCTCCGAAGGGCACAACATAATCTTGAAGAATTTCTTCGACGTATCGGGTTGCATTTAAGGCGTTATTGACGATGACTAATTCCGTACGAGCATCAGAACTCACGCCACCCCATACCATTATAGAGCCTCCGCCAAAACTGACCGTCGGTGTGGTTGTCATCGCCAAATAGCATTCCCCTTTCCTTCTCCAGACACGTTGTCGACCATCAGGTGCATTTAAAGCGATCCTGCACTCGTCTGTAAACAAAACCCTTGCCCATTGCTCAAAAGTCCAGTGTGTGTGTAGCGTGTTCGCGGGCGAAGTGAAGTCGTGCTACTCTGTGCTGTGGGAGGAGCTGTGGACCACGGGCTGGTCTTCTTGCTCTCAAATTAACTTCCTCCATACGTCTTCTCACCGTACGCTCGCTAACATTCACACCTCTGCAGATTTGAAGCCGCTGACGGATCTCAACAGCGGTCAGGAAGCGATTTCTTAAAATCTCTAACACAATAAAGCGGTCGTCACGAGCTGATGTGCATCTTACACCGCCACTACCTGGTCTTCGGGTGTAGCGGCCAGTCTCTTGATACCGTTTTAGTGCATATTGCATCGAAGAATGCGGCACGTTTAGGACAATAGCCACTTCACGATGGGTCAAACCTTGTTCGACTAATGCCACTGCCTGTGCTATCTGACTTGATGACAAAGGCATTTTTATGGATCCTAAGGGGCCTTTAGGTGTTTATTAACCACAATAACAACAAAAGTCTATGTCAAATTAAAACTTAAAATTTTTAGAGCACAATTAAAAACTTCGACTTCGTCGGATTAATGACACGATTTAACTAAACTTTAAAACGCAGACCAAAATGCATTTCAAATTAGTGAATTACCCTCTGGAGATGAACATAAATATTTTTTCTACCCACTTACACGATAAGAACAAAGTTAGACACCCTTCAAAAAATGTTATCGCATGTTATGAGTTTGGCCAAGATTCCGTGCCGGTGAGTGTACTAAGTCTTATCGACATATCTAGATAGTTATGGTCAAATCATTTATTTTCAATGTTTGTTACAACATAAAAAACATTAAATTGAAAACGCAAGACAATTTATATTGTTTTAGTACGTAGCGTTTATTCATTACGGTGAAATAATGTATTTTAGACATTAACTGAGCGAAAAGAATGAAGTCATGACGTGATAATACTCTCCGAGGGAGTTAAATCTCACCTCCATTGCTTTCGCCGCAAATTTTTTAAAACGTTTGAGAAACCGACAAGACATGAGTTATTTTTGAGAAGAGTTTTCGTATACTGAAGATATTAAGCCCATAAACACTACCAAATCTTCACAGAGGAAAATCTTTCGTTATTTCATATTTTTTATCTACTAGAACAAAACAGATACATGTTATATGGGGCTAGGTACAATTTATACACCAAATTTATGAACATGTAACACCATTGTTCACAAATTATTAAAAAGAATATCGATTATATTACCATGTTAATGATAAGAAAGTCTTATATAATAATTATAAAAATAAATTAAACGTAAAGAAAAAACTTCTTTAAGAACAACTTGGTACACTTGATAGAAACATTCTGATCCCAATCTAGACACATCGTGCACTGTGATAACCGGACTTCGGAAAACGTTTTGATAAATATTAAAATACATACATTATAGATAACAACCAGACAGACACCTAGACAGAACAAGTCAGCGTGGTAATGAAAACGGTTATTCGGCCAAAGTGGGAATCGAACTCACCGCTGGCTCAGCAATCAGGATTTTTAACCACTCGCCCAACGGACCCGTCAGTCATATTAAGTGTTAAGAACTGTTGAAATTCGCTGTTTTGCGCTAATAATAGTTTCAGTTAATTTCATCGATTCAAAACATATATACAACTTCAAAAACATGAATTGTTGCAAGGGTGACAGTTATCGTGGTAACTGTGTAAGCCTTACACTGTCATGCCTTTTATGTTCCCAAGCGGGGTGTGAAAAGGCATTTCACTAGGCCGTCATAGTGTGGGTCACCATACTGCATTGTCTCCATTTGCAATGAGTATGGTGACCACAACTTTTGAATTCTATTCATGCTTTGCATCAGGTGGAGTAAAGTCACTTTGGCAGGCTATTAATATATAAAAAAAAAAAGAATGGTGTCGTGGGACACCAGGTAGGAACGAAGTTCCTTCGGATAATGTGGAATCGACACAATTTGCAAAAAAAATCGTGCTCAATTTTATGTAGGTTTTCTTGATTTTTCTCTTAAATTTTGCTGATTAGTTTTTATTTAAGTACAAGAAAGTATTTAGGAAATTCGGTATTTTAGGAAATAAAATAATAAATTCCTTAAAATAATAAAAAAAAAATATAAATATCTTCCTTGTGTTCGCTTTTGAGCGGAATTCACATTTAAGAGATCGCGTTCGAGATCTAGAAATATGAGACTTTGGAATCAATTTACATGTTACTGTTTTGTCTAATGTGCATTGTCATGTGTTAGAAAGAGGTAGAAATAGTACGAATGTTAAGTACGTGATAGATAGTATGAAACGTAGCACACATGACACGCTTTCGCGCCTGCGCACGTCTCATTTAACGGTTTTATTCCACGCACTTTTTTCCACAGATTTATTCCACGCACTTTTTCCACGGATTTTTTCTTACGGTTTTACTATCACATTTTTTTCAGTTCGGTCCCGCAGCGAAATCCCTATCCCCTCCAAGCCTGCCGTAAGGAACTTCGTTCCAAAAACGTAACACATAAGCAGTATTCACGATAAACTCTGGCATCTTCAATAAGATTCAACTTG
Organism: Hypercompe scribonia; assembly: GCA_949316085.1. Lineage (NCBI taxonomy): Eukaryota > Metazoa > Arthropoda > Insecta > Lepidoptera > Erebidae > Hypercompe > Hypercompe scribonia. The sequence continues at coordinate 1,202,646 of OX438972.1, read as the reverse complement.
TGTTTAGGGTACCAGCGTTCTGGTGCGTACAACTAACATATGTCAGTAATATATAAGAAAAACAGCAATAAAAATAAAATAAAATATTATTTTTGAACTCGGTACCACCCAGCTGCTACACTCTAATGTGACACTACAGTCGTTATACTAATTCACAAACACCACCTCTGTAAAACCAATACTAAATCTAATATATAAAATTCTCGTGTCACAGTTTTCGTTGCCATACTCCTCCGAAATGGCTTGACCGATTTTGATGAAATTTTTTGTGCTTATCCGGTATCTATGAGAATCGGCCAACATCTATTTTTCATCCCCCTAAATGTTAGGGGTAGTACAACCCTAAATTATTTTTTTTATTTTTTAGACAAAATTTTTAATTTCTATTTTTTTATGATACAACATACGAAAATACATACAATCCTCAATTTTCACCCTTCTACGATCAACCCTTATTTTTTAATAGCCATTTTAGTAAAAATGGCAAAACAACGTTTGCCGGGTCAGCTAGTTTGTATATATTCAAATCGACGTATCATCTTTATGGAGAAATGTCGTTCCGTATTTTTTTTTAATTTCACTCTCAGTTCTTAGTAGTCGCTCCCACACATTGTGATTTTTTTGTAATAATCATTTACCCACCCCTCATACCCGTATTATATTTCGTAAAAAGTGTAAAAATTAAAACTGCAAGTTGGAAGTTCCTAATTCTTTTCGGTGTCGGCAGACCCCGTTTTGTTTGTTGACGGGGTGTAAAATGCCTTCGAATTTCCTGCTTTTTGGATTATAGGAACCAGTGAAGTGATTCATCTAAAAACCACTCCGCGGCAATCAGACCCTATACTCTGAGAGGACCCGGACCATGACATTATTTTAACATTTATTTTATTTATTTATACATATTTATCTATGATAACATTTCGAAAAAGAATTGACACATTTATTTCTTTATTCGTGTTTCGTGATGGGTGAATTAAATATGTCCGTCTCTCCCTATGTTTCTTTAGCAAAAGTTTACATTTCACATTGACCAGATATAAGTCATCGTCAATTGCTGGAGCTCGATACACGGTACTTTGAGGTATCAAAACGATATATGAGTAATTGTTTTATACAGTATATTTAGTCGGTTACACATACTAATAGCAGTACTAAGTTACCCTAATGAAAAGAATGGAACTGGCTAAATCAATACTCGTCCGTCAGTAAGCTTAATTATTTAAGGGGTTAAATAGTTTTGTTTTCAATCGATACTGTGAGGTGGTTCCTCAAAAGACCGATGCTCCGGCATTTTGTATTATCGTTAACCGCAAGTTATCGTACTTGTGACAGATCAATAATTTCTTTAAACGATACCTGAGACCCTGAATTTATGGTCATAGTACTTGAATAGAGTTTTTTTTTATTCGTGGCGTGCCGCAGTGACTCTACTCTGCCTTATGGAAAACATCAATAGAATCCAAGAGTGATCACCATACTCGTTGGGAATGCAGACAATGTAGTATGGTGATCTACGATATGGTGGCCCAGGAAAATGCTTTTTCACGCCCCGCTTGGGGATGTAAAAGGCGTGATAGTCATTGTGGCAGTATAAGGTTCACACACTTGCCACGATAATTGTCTTCTGTGGTCTTCTGAGAGAGGGTAGTACTGCCCCAGTCGAGCTGGCTCGTTCGTCGATGAATCTGATTCGTGAACTTTAAAAGTCATATCCTTTTATGGCCCCTCGTCTTATGCTTTATGCATGCTTAATGAAGTACCTTTCAGTGATTCCATAACATTACAAGAAACATTAGATATCTTAAAGAAACTCGGTTGATCTTTTGGTATGCTAAAGGTGGTAAACGATTACCTCTGAATATGAATATTCTTGAACCTTCCCTCCTCTATGGTAATCTCATTCGGTCGGTAAAAAGCAATGAAACAATTTGTTTTTTTTTTCTTTTTTTTTTTTTAAAGACAACGTCCGCATTAGGAATAAATCCTGTGTCGCGGGGGACTTTACAAACATAAAAGAAACGGACACAAAGAACACCCAGACTCAGAACAACAATTTGTGGATCACACAAAGTGTTGTTCCATGTAGGATTTGAACCCATAATACAGCGAATCGGAGAGCGGCGTGGCGACCACTTAAACCACCAGGCCAATCGTGCAGTTAGTGTAGGCAATTGCCTAACACTTGTTTTCTGAGAAGCCGTGATGTCACTCCCATCGAGCCTATTTATCAATACCTTTTTGCAATATATTTTAAGTGTAGTAAAAAATGCGAACAACTACACTATTGACTAATTGTGTAATTTACGTAAATATTTGTGTCATAAATTAACTGACTAACGCACGCGCCTTTTAGAAGTATTTCTTATCAGCTCAAACAAATACCTGAATATTTGCTTACCTGCATGTAAGCCAGTCCTGATTCACCACAATAAAGTAAACAATCTAATCTGACATTGATGGTTTTAACTACACGTGGACCCAATTATCACCTGGCTGCTCTCAGTCACGTACGTCGTCTCGCGCATTTCTCTTAAGTGATCTATCATAATCTAAAACTAAAGTTTTAATTCAAACAAAGTTAGTAAATAATACAGATTTCTTCTTGTGTCCAGTATAATAATATAAATACTTCAGCAAAGTAAATTGAATGTGAATTTCAAATTTAAACTAGATTCTGAAATTTATATTTCTATGTCTATAAAAATGAATTGCTGTTCTTTAGTCTTAGTATAACTCGGGAATGGCTGAACCGATTTGGCTGATTTCAGTCATGAAATAATTAAAGAAGTCCAGAGAACATTTAAATAGTGATAAAATACGGTGAAAATAAGCAAAAATTTAGCAGTACTACCTTCTCACAGAAAATCGACCTAAAGTGACAGCATCCGTGCTGTCGTGTTTCGTTGGTGAGTGCAAGGCCGGTGACCCATTGATGCACGGGTGATAGCTATCGTAGTAACTGGATATACTTTACACTGCCACGATGACTGTCATACCTTTTACGTCTCCAAACTAGGCGTGAAGAAACATCTTACTAGGCCGCCATAGTGTAGGTCACCATACTGCATTGTCTGCATTCGCAGTGAGTATGGCGACCACAACTCTTGGATTCTATTTATGCTTTCCATCAGACAGATTAGAGTAACTTTGACAGGCTCTTAAAATAGCAAAAAAAAAACAATTTCTTTTTAAGAGATGCAGACTGAGTTGCGACGGGTCAGCTAGTTTCTATATAAAAATGAAGCTTAGAAAATTGTATCTAAATAAATCGATAGTAGGTAATGTTTGACTGAAAGCAATTGACGTGTTATGTACTCTAATGTTCTCCTTATCATCACAATACGACGAAAGAGCCATAAAGTGCTTCCACGTAAGATAATGGCAAACACATTCCAGGTTCAATCGGAAATGTAACATTAACATTTAATTACGAGTACCTAGTTATTTATCTACTGCTAGCTGAACCGCGCAACTTTCTCTGTGACTTACAGAAACAAAGAAGAGAACAGACGGCATAATTCGCTCGCAGAATGACTCCAATCACCTTCAGAAATGAGGATAACGACACAAGGAAAAATAGACTTACTCCACATGAATTACACTAAAATTTTTTTTAAATTCGATCCAATGTGGTTTTCGAGATTAACACCCTCAACGAAACAAACTCTTTAGTTTTATAATTTTAGTATAAATTGCTTAGATTTTTGATTTTGGACTAAAACGCGGTCGAACGGGATAAAAAGTATCCTATGTCTATCTCCTGGTTCTAAGCTATCTCCCCACCAATTTTCAGCTAAATCTGTTCAGCCGTTCTTGAGTTAAATGTGGTGTAACTAACACTGCTTTCTTTTATATATATAGATAAGGTATTGACTAAAGTCTACGGACCATGGTCCTACATGTCGTAGATTCAACATTTTAAAAAACAATGTGTAAGATATACATACTCGTATAGTACGAGATTCGCAAAGTTTAGTACAAATTACATGTAGCCAAACAAATCAGTTTCCTGTATCTGGCCTTGCATTTTTTACTTCGTCAACACTACACCAAAAAAGTAATGTATTTATTATAAATTGTAGTACAAATATAAGCTTGTTTTTGTAGAGTTGTTAGAATTCCAGTTTAGTTGTTGCTTATACTCGCCTTCCTCATGCTAGATAATGGAGTAAGCCAGGTTAAAAACTTCAGCCGTTGATGGCAACTAGGTTTATTTTTTTTTAATACTCTACGTTCCGAGTTAGATATTAATCGTTCTGATCGTTTTTAAAGATAATGTCTAGTTGCACCAAACTATTATATAGGGTGGGCCACGAATTATTTAACATTTTAAAAATGCTTATAAAAAAAACCATTTGATATATTATAAAAATTGTTTATTTACAAGAAAGCTTATTAGTTGGGGTTTATTTTTTTCAAAATTACATAGTCTAAATGACCATCTTTTCGACGTTTGCACTCTTCTAAACGAGCACCGAAATTTTCAAATACACATCGGCAAAGAGACCGTGAGGTCGCCTATATAAGCAAACTGTGGCTTCGCTCGCTTTTTCGTGTTTCTATCACTAAAAACGAACTTTCCTAATGAATACAACTGGTCATTTCTTATTTAAATCTTTTAGGGGGTGAAATTTTTCAAAAATCTTTATGAACAGGAGCTTGTGCCCTGTTTGCAGTTCCAGTTTGTAGACCATGCGTTCGTGAAATAGACGGTACGTCGGGGTTCCAGGGATTTCCTTTATAGGGTACATCTGGTTCTCCGACTACTGGTACTTGAGACGGCGTGCAGTTTTTGGTCGGTTCGAGTCCGACTTAACCACCAGTAGGTGGTTTTCGGGGGGGATTTCCGCACAGGCAAAAAAAAGTCAGCACAAGTAATTTAATATGTATAGATGATGATTTTATTTCAATAGAGCTTGTTAAGCCTATGTCCAGCAAGGGTCGTCTTTTGTCCAAGATGATGAACTTTATCTATAGGCCAACGTGCTTATCACATTCGAGTATTGTTCTCCCTAGCAAAATCAAATAATATACCTACGTACACAATGACACAAACGTCATAATTTCCACTTGTAGTTAGTGGCAGCACTCCAAACTGGGGCGTGAAGGGTGCCTTATTCGACACAATAATAAGTTGTTGTTATTTTAATTAGCACGTACCAGCCCGACATAAGGCTGCCGACATACGATACGTGTGTTATTGTATATATTTATTGTATTACAAAGACGTGACAGTCGCTCGTCTGCGACTTACCTGGAACACTATTGCTGCTTAATCTTAACAATAAGACTTTTATTATTGAGTCAAAACGTCTAACTAGTCAATACCACTTTAAACAAATCAAACAATAATTTAAAAAAATTGCGTTATTTAAAAGAAATACGATTTTACTTACATGTGTATTCCAGGAATGCCTAAGTTTGTACAGGAACAACTTTATCTTGCTTAATAACGGGAAAGAAAGTAACCGCGAAAATATTGTAATCAATCAATCAAGTACGAAGTAATGCAAAAGCAAAAAAAGTCTCATAAGGATGAGAATTATGAGGGCATAGAGTATAGATGTTGCTTATAAGGATGAACAGTGTGAATAGAGGGCGTTGCTTATTGCCGGTTCAAGCCCCTACACTGTAACTTCACATTAGTATTGTGAGTTATTTATTTACCACTAGCTTACCCCTCGGACTCGAGGCAATAAATTAGCAGATTTTTTTTTTACTTAAACCCGTTCTAACGGGAAAAAAGTAGCCTATGTCCGTCTCCTGGTTCTAAGCTACCTCCCCAGCAATTTTCAGCTAAATCCGTTCACCCATTTTTGAGTTATACTGCCCAAGAAGACCGAGAAGAAGGCCTAAGCGGGGATATGTTAGATGATCGTCGACTCTGTGAGAGTAGTGCGTGCGTGTGTTTATGTGTGCGTGTGCGTGCGTGTGCGCGCTGTTTTATAATTGGTAGGTACGTACGTATCAGTGGTGTAACTAACACCACTTTCTTTTATATATATATATAGATATAGATTAAGAATGTTTTGTTCTTGATATTGGTACACAAAAAAAAACAAGTCTGCACTACTGCAAACGTTTGGCAACTAAAAAGTGTAGAGTAGTCACTACGGTTTGTATTTGCGTCCATTAGTAGTACCAAATTATTCATGTCGTAATGAATTATATTGTTTATCATAAGCAAGACGAATTACAATTTGAATTAACAATTTGACTCGTTAACCTGCAGGTCAATTTATGAGTGTGAGTGACGCTTCCTTAGGTTAAGTTTTTGTTACCAGAATTAATGAAGGTAGGGCAGTAGGGCAGTGTCGCATATTACTCTGCCTCTGAATACTGTTAATTATTGTCGTTGGAGTTTTCTGGGTTTTAGTTTAATTAATGTATTTAAACGAACTAATAGTATAATTGAAGAGTTGAGTCGACTGATAGCTAAGACATATTCAGTACGGTAATGTTCATATTGTGTTGAGGCAATACTCATATCTATAGTGGGTTAAGAAAAGCTGTTTTCTCTAGGATAGCTACATAAAATCACGCCTGTATCCTAAGAGAGCTAGGCAGAGGTATATTAATCGCCAATGTTTTGATCCCACGTAATAAACGACCAGCCTATTGCCGCTAACAGGGCTGTTTTGTTTGTCAGAGTCTCGTTCGTCGATCAGCAAGTAACCACTAGCAGGTTAGATTGAACTGGGGCCTTAAGTTCAGCGGATGTCGTAATAGCAGCTGTTCTCGGATCCCTCCTATGTCAGGCGCAGAGTGGTACACCGTGTGATTTTAGTCGGTCCGATTCCGACACACCACCCCGCCGTAAACCCCAGTGGGGTGACGGCCCGAGGAGGTTTCTACACGTTAAAAAAGTAGAAAAAGGGGCCTTAAGTTCAAGGTTGGAGCCATTTGTACCCTATCATTAGTATATATGTACTATTCTCTAGGATAGCATCTACTATTAGATCAAGTTACTGAGTATTTATTCAACGTAGGCATAGGATTTTTGTAAAGAACGTTTAATTGCTTTTGGAGCAAAACAGGGGTCATCTGCAAACCGTAGGTAGATGGCCCAAGGTACGTCGGGGTATCGGGGATTTCCTTTCTAGGGTACACCTGGTACCCCGGCTGCTGGTACCTGAGACGGCGTGCGGTTTTTGGTCGGTTCGAGTCCGACATAACCACCAGTAGGTGGTAACCGGGGGGGATTTCCGCACCGAAAAAAAAAAGAAAAAAAAGGGGTTTGTTATGCATGTTACTCGCACGAATGTTCAAGTTACCATCTCTGCTATGCCGTATTATGACTAATTCATCAAAAAGATAAAAGAAGCTATTGAGTAGATAGTATGAATGAAATCGATGTTTTCTTTTTGTGTAAAATCCGAATTTTTAGTCATGTAATAACTAACTTCATTCGTTTATTTAATTATTTAGTATCTGTCGATAGCGCATCATCATCATCAATACCCCTTAACACTCCACTGCTGGACCTAGCTCAGTCTTTAGAAAGGTGGTTTTGGCCTACTATACCACACTTGCCAGATGGGTTGGCAAAAGGCTTATCTCAAGCTCTCCTTCTTTTTGCAGTGTTGTTCTTCTGCATATTTTTTTTTCTATATTGAGAGTCTGCCAACTGACTCTACTCTGCCTAATGGAAAGCATGAATAGAATCCAAGAGTTGTGATCACCATACTCATCGCAAATGCAGATAATGCAGTATGGTGACCAAAACTATGGCGACCTAGTGAGATGCTTTTTCACACCCCGCTTGTGGACGTAAAAGGCAGGACAGTCATCGTGACAGTGTAAGACTTACACAGTTACCACGATAACTGTCACCTTTGCATCGATGGGCCTCCGGTCTCACACTCACCAACGAAACACGACAATACGGAGGCTGGTGCTTTCGGTTGGTCTTCTGTGGGAGGGTAGTACTGCCCCGGTCGAGCCGCCCCGCTCGTACTGATATCAAGGTGGCTCTACTACCTAGTGTATTTGTTCCCTTAGTCGCCTTTTACAACACCCATGGGATGAATAGGTGGCGACCCTCTGTATTCTCAATCCATTATCACACGGTGTGGAACACGGAAATGAATAACGCGCTCTTAATAAGTTAAGTGCAAGCAGTGAAATTAGACCTATTTATTTGAACGTAGGAAGCTTTGACAATTTGCTATATCATGAATGACACGACTAACTAGGCAACTCTGAAATATGACTTGTATCACTTGTTTTAGAACACTGATAAGCATTCTTAGAATGAATGAATAATTCAAGTATACATAATTATGAATACAAATATTTCTATCAAGTGGGTTTTGATACGTTACCTAGGCAGCGAATGCGTCTACTATGTCTAATCTAATTTCATCACATCATGAATAATACAAATAATAGAAACATAATAATACCTAGTATTATTTAAATTGCCATTAATATTGTATTTGCTGATAGATTTCTGATAATAATCACGACAAATATTGACTTAAGTTAGTAGATAATTACATACCTTACATTCCTTATCATGTATTTAGATTCGTGTAGTGACGGATTAAGATTACGGAGTGTCACCACTTGTATTCATTCCATGGGTGTCGTCACTGAAAAAGAAGGAAAACTTAAACAAACCTTTTTCTTTTTTTTTTTTTTTAACGTGTGGAAACCCCCTCGGGCCGTCACCCCACCGGGGTTTACGGCGGGGTGGTGTGTCGAAATCGGACCGACTAAAACCACACGGTGTGCCACTCTGCGCCTGACATAGGAGGGATCCGGGAACAGCTGTTATTACGACATCCAGATCCCTCCTAGCGCCTGCCCGGTCATGTGGGCACCATCTGCGGATAAACTCTCCTTTTAGGCGACGTACGGCACACGCGGACGTCGCCTCCTCGCGGCTGGCCACTATAGCGGATGGAGGGGAAAAACCAGTCCCGTCCACCCGCGGCCACACTCAAGCCGGCATGAGGCGCTGGTATGCGCGCCTCCGCCGCCCGGCTCGCCGGCGGCGAATTGGGTCCGAGTGGAGATCGTCCTCCCGGGCCTTCTCCGCCGCCTCCTTCCGCGAAATTACGTCTTTGCAGAAGGTTGCGACCGCGGTAAAACAACTGTCGCTACCGGCCATGGAGCGTATGACGGCCGGTAGCGAGAGATCTCCTCCAATAACTGCAGTGAGGACCCCACGCTGCGCAGCCCAGGCGGAACAAACCGCTAGCGTGTGCTGAGCCGAGTCCTCACTGCAGTCGCAGTGGTGACAGGCGGGACTCAATTCCCTCCTGGCGACCGAGTGCAGATACTTTCCGAAGCAACCGTGCCCGGAAAGGACCTGCGTCAGTCGGAAGGAAAGGGTCCCGTGCTGCCGCCCTGCCCACTCGGCGATGACCGGGTGAAGAGCCTCCACGAGTGCAAAGCCAGCACGTGGAGTCTCCAACCGGGACGACCAACGAGCCATTGTGGCTCGACGAGCGGCCTCACGCCACTCGCGTACCTCTTCGGGCGCCCGCCCGGAAGTCAGCCGTCCGCCGATAAACTTCGGCGAGCACTTCCGCCTCCAAATCCCACGGGGCAGTTCCGGCCAAGGCGCACGCCGCCACCGTCGATACGGTGCGGTAACCGCGTATGGCTCTAACCGCCAATATCCTCTGAAAGCGCCAGAGACGAGCCCTATTCTGGGCGGTCAGAGCCGCCGCCCACACCGCTGCACCATACAGCGCCATTGACCGGACAACCCCCGTGTATAGCCGTCTCGTCGCGACGCTGGCTCCACCCAAATTCGGCAAAAGTCGCCCAAGGGCAGAAGCAGCGCCGACCAGCTTTGGAGAAAGCTGTCGGAAGTGCTCGTCGAAGAGCCACCTGCCGTCGAGGATAAGGTCCAGATATTTCATCTGAGCCTGAACCGGTACGAGGACCGAATTGACTACGGTAGAGGCGCCGGGTGGTGGACCACGACGGGGCCCATGGAACAAAAGGGCCTCCGTCTTATCTAGGGCCACTCGTAAACCCAGCGCCTCAATGCGCCCGACCACCAAAGCGACTCCCATGGTGGCCAGGCGCGCCGCCTCTTGAAAGTTCGCCCCCCGGGCTGTGACCAATGTGTCATCGGCTTAACAAATTACGCCCAGCCCGGGGGGAAGACGACCTCGAAGGGCCCAGTCGTATCCCATATTCCACAGGAGTGGTCCGAGGACAGGCCTCAGAATGCCATCTCGGTCCTCGTACATGACGGTAAGCTCCTCAAGATAGTCTGCCACAAGCCGCCTCAGGTACTCTGGCACCCCGTGGTAGTGGAGTGCTTCCCTGATGCAGCTAAATGGCAGACTATTAAATGCGTTGGCGATGTCCAACGACACTGCCAACAGCACGCCGCCACAGCTCACCGCCTCTTCAGTCACGGCCCTCAGGCGCAACACAGCATCGACTGTCGAACGCCCGGCTCGAAACCCGTATTGGGCGTCCGACAGATCGGGGCCCACCTCGCAGAGGTGCCGGACGATGCGGGCAGAGAGTATCCTCTCAAACAATTTACCCGCCTCGTCCAGCAACACGATGGGCCTATAGGCGGCGACCGAATCGGCCGGCCGTCCCGGCTTCCGTAGTAGGACCAGCTTCCCGCTCTTCCAACCCTCAGGAAAGCGCCCGGACGCCAAGCTGGCGTTTAGGACTTCCCCGAGGCGATCCGACATGTGGTCGAGGGTTCGCGCCAGCACTCGGGCAGGTATCCCATCTGGCCCAGGGACGGTGTTCTTAGAGCGAATCCGTAGAACGACCGCCCCTATCTCCGATTCCCTGACGGGCGGAACATTATCCTCGTTCCGTCCCCCGTCGTCTTCGACCATGAAGGCCATCGACGGGGGTGTGTGCTCCGCCCGCTGCGGGAAAAGACCCTCGACAACTTCCCGCAGGAAGCTGGGCTGGAGTGTCTCTGTAAGGGGGGGGCCCGACGTGCGGAGCTTTTGTCGCACCGCACGATAAGGTCGACCCCAGGGGTCACGATCGAGACCCTCCAGCATCTCCTTCCTCTTCACTTCTTTGGCGCGGCTAATGGCCAGCTTCAGAGTTTTCCGCGCCTCTCGGTACTCCTCATGAAGCTGGTCCTCCTCGCCGTCTACGCGGTGTCGCCGCCGACTACGGGTGTTGGACCTCCGGGCACGAGTACAGGCCGCGCGGAGGTCCGCCAACTCCTGGGAAACTTAAACAAACCTTATACCAACGTGTCTGGCCAGCGTGGTAGAGTAGACCAAAACCTCCTTTTGCAGGAGAGGCTTCTATTCAGCAGTGGACTGTCAAAAACTGTTGATGTGATGATGTGATGTTACATTCCTTATAATAAAATATATTCTTATATAAAGAGTGGTCCTGTAAATATAGAGGAATCATCCTTTATATCTCTAACAACAGAAACTCTTCCGAAATCATTTTTTCTTACGTCCATGGATTTCGATAGCGTGATCCAACACATTAGTATAACTAAATAGAACGATAATTCCATAAATACACCACTTCAAAGTTATGTCAAAAGAATACAATGATACCTAACATAAAATATCTGATCGGGCAGTTGAAGGAGTTTTTTTACTGTTTTTCTATGTTGAGAATCTACCAAAGTGACTCTACACTGCCTGATGGAGAGTATGAATAGAATCCAAGAGTTATGGTCACCATACTCATTGCAAATGCAAACAATGTAGTATGGTGACCAAAACTATGGTGACCTAATGAGATGCTTTTTGCGCCCCGCTTAGGGACGTAAAAGACATGACAGTAATTGTGGTAGTGTAAGGCTCACGCCGTTACCACGGTGGGCCTCCAGTCTCGCACTCACCAGCAAAACACGGCAATATGGATGTCGCTTTAGGTTGGTCTTTTGTGGGAGGGTAGTACTGAACCGGTCGAGGCGGCTCGTACGTGCTGAAATCAGCGTAGCCTCTATGCTAATGTTATTACAATGGTAATGGACTTTTTTCTAACCTATTATCAAAAATATCATATTAGTAAAATCGTATGTTCGTTTCTTCTTCGTCGTCTACGGGTCTGTTGGCCTAGTGGTTAATGATCTTGACTGTTAATCTAGAGGTCCTGGGTTCGATTTCCACCTAGGACAAATATTTGTGTAATGCACACGACCATTTGTTCTGTGTCTGGGTGTAACTTATCTATAATATGTATGTATGTCGAATTTCTTTTTTTTTGTGAAAAAAAGACCACACCCACATTAGGAATAAATCCTGTGTCGCGGGGGCTTTACAAACATACAAGAAACGGACACAAAGAATACCCAGACTCGGAGCAACAATTTGTGGATCACACAAAGTGTTGTACCATGTAGGATTTGAACCCACAACATTCAGCGAAGTGGGGAGCGGCGTGGCGACCGCTTAAACCACTAGGCCAATCGTGCAGTCAAGAAATATATAAGTATTTTTATCAGCAGTCTGTTGTCTGTTGTTGTTTGTTTGTTGTTGTTGTTGTTGTTTTGTTGTTGTTGTTGTCGGCTATGTCTAGTTTGGAATCATACGGCCGTGTGTGAGATGTGTGAAGATAGTGATAATAAAAAAAATAAGTATATAAATAAATAGCGTGATAGTATGTTTTTAGTGTGCTGTGTTATAATGTGTTTCTGTGTTTTATAATTACTACAGTCTTGTGGTATGGTCCCTGTCAAGGGTAGCAAGCGTCTGGCGTTGACTGTGTCTCGTGCAAAACATAGTTTTCGTATTGGCAGTATTTTGCATACAACTGGTTACAGCTTCGTTTAATTAGTGTGACTTGTGATCGTTGATTAATCACATGGAGCATAATGATCGAAGTATAAACTGAATCGCTAATTAAGGCAAATTCGCAAACGTAACATATCAATTGATTACAAAATTTAAAACATTGTATAAGGTAGTTACTTGAGTCGAGTTGCTTTTAAAGCTTCGCCCACAGCTTCGCCTGCCTGATTCGTTACCACTAGATTGGTAGAAGAGTGATGTCACATACACCATAACCCTTACAAATGAATGCAAAAAATATCTAATTTGATGATACGTAACGAATGAACAAAAAATAACTCTTCAAAGGACATCGACCACTTTGTATGGGTTTCTGGCATAGACACAGACAATTAATTGTTAAAATAAATACATAATATTTTTTAGTGCTCTATGCCCAATAGAAAACACAATTTTATGAAGCTTAGTATCAAGTCGGTTATATAATAATATAAATTGTAAAGTAAACACAAAACCACATTCACAGTACGAGCTGTTGCTTGAATAGGAAAAAAATACCTTACACACGTAGTCATTTAATTTTATATTACAATTTTTACATTTCTTGGGTAAAAAGAAATATAGTATTTGAAAGAAAAGTAGGTTAATGTCCCTTTATAGTCTTTAGAAGCATTTTCATAAGTTGTTTCGTTTTACAATATTGAATAGATTTCCCTACTGCTTGTAATTATTTATTTACTTGACAACACCAACGATTAGTACCGTAAAGCAAATAATGATCTTGTAAAAATCATGTTTAATATTTGTTATTTTGATTTAATATGTTCTATATAATTTCTAACATATTTAAAAATAACCGTTTAAAATTTACATTATTTACAAATTGACTGTCCACGTTCAGGCCAAGATTGGTCGGTGTACTTTGTAACATTCAAATAGATTAGGTTTCCCATATATTTGGATCGCCGTATTGCCCTCCGTAGACCTAGTATTGAGTGACCCTGTTCCCACAAACTGGGTTAAAAACTTTTCCTACTAGCTTGTATCACTTATGATTATGTAATGAACCAACATAGCCTTGTTTTAATGTAAAATTGTGCAGAATTAAATTGCTGTTGCGTGTCTGCATTAGAAACTGCAACCGTAAACTCATTTAATGAAGATATTTGCGCAGTTCCACGTATGTAATATCCTATACCGTTGCGCCTAATTAATAACGAAAGTTAATCTGAAATAAGTAAGAGTATATCTTTAAGATATGACGCGAAGAAAAATCGCTACAATAATACAAAACACATACAGACACGTGAGCATTGCTGACCTTTGAGCACCCCCTCCCCCAAGTATGGGAAACTTCTTGTAAATTAGTGACCATAACTCTTGGATTCTACTCATGCTTTCCATCAGGTAGAGTAGAGGCACTTTGCTAGGCTTTTATAAAAAAAATAAAATAAATTCATTCAGTCCATCAGTCAGTTGAAGAAACTATAAAAAGACAGCTTAAAACCAGTTTTTTTGTAAGACCGTAACATAACTTCGTTTAAGGCGGCAGCCCCGTATTTAAAAAAAAAATTCTCACAATTGGTAGGGAACCAGCCGTAACACTGTGCGATGTTACACGTACCTTAAATAAATGGGAAGAGGAAAATGGTGATTACCTTTTAAAACTCTGTTATTGTGGAAATGAGGATAATAAAATCAATATTTAGCGATAACAAAAACTAATACATATGTTGCAATTTTACCTTATTCGACTTTTATCAGTTGATCAGATAATGCATGATTCGTTTAACACATATTCTTAATAATACTGTAAAGTCGAAATTTAATTTGATTTTCTTTTTTATGCTCTCCCACGATTATCTCCTACTGACCATCTTGACAAGAATACAATTTTGAAGAATAAAAAAACAAGAAATATTATACATGGAATGTATTATGCCTCCTCTATACTACTCGCGAAGTTGGACGAAGTTTCTCAGTGAAGTACTCTAGTAAGTCGCTCGAGGCGAGGTAAGTCGAAGTGCCTCTCTACACTATTAACATCGTCCAACTTCGCGATTAGTATAGAGGAGGCATTAAACTATTTAAAAATATTCAAAAAGTTGTTCGTAGTGTCCCGCGCACGCCCGCGCTCGCAACAACCGAAATGACGGACGAAACCTCAAATGACGGTACTTGTGACATTCGAACTTTTGCAACATAGTCCCGTCGGACAGATCAAATGTATAAATTGATAAAAAAAGTATCTGCCATTAAAATATATGACATATCTGCTCAACTCAACATCTGTCACAGATAATATGTAATTAATATCTTCTTGTCATCAATATTTAAACTAGTTGGTAGACTAGTGGTCGCCTGGAGGTGGAAATATGACTTTCGGTCAGCATATTTTATTTTATTCATAATTATTTTTCATAATAGCATTCCTAGGTAGGTAACAAAAATAGATATTAAATCATATCAACGTTTGTAATCGCGTTTGACAGATTTATTAACGCACAGAGAGTATATCTTCAACTGGCTTCAGTTAATTTGTCTTGAGTCTAGCAGCAGAAGAACGGTCTCTCGTTACCTTGGTGATCCATTTACATCCCTGTGAGCGATAACCTTACCCTCAAATCGTTCATGCAGAATTTCAATCCTGGCGTCCGCTGTGTCGCACTTAGCGTCTTCCCATCCACGTGTCGTCTAGGTCCGTACGGTTCCATTTAGGCCATAAAACATTGGTAACCAAAATTCTGTAACGCTTACCGTTTACGGTGACCGCCTCAACAACATCGTTTTTGGAAAAGTATGGTGAAATGACGCCGCCAGCCCAAAATTCGCACCAAACAGTAACTTTTGAGGATGCAGTATCACTTGGTGAACCTCTCGTGGGTTGATTTCACTCCATATACAGTAATTTTATTTGTTAACACATACATTTGTTTAAAAACGCGCCACGTCACTAAACTTTTTTTTTGGTAAAAATTAGCATTTACATCCAAACGTTTCGAAGATCATTCAGCAAACGAACAGCTTTATCTATGGTCAGAAAGTTGAACTCTCAAGTCAATTAGATCTTGTACGGGCGAAACCTAAGTCCCGACAAAAAATTCACCAAGTTGAAGTCTACAAAAAGCCGAATTCTTGTGCACGGCGAGGAATTGATTACTTCGGGTTCTGATATACCCTTTCATGGACTGTGGTAGTGTTTTGAGCCGATCTTACGTTCCTTGAAGGTAACGGTGTTGGTTGATTGATCACCGAACCGGTCGTTTGGCCCCAAAACGTTGAAAAGTCTATATAGGGCTACCACGCATACCGTAAAATGGGCTTTATGCCCGCAATTTTTACACTAGCGAACACTTATTTTGATTATTAAGTTTTACCATTGAAACGTGCTGTTCTACCATGTAATTTGCCACGGTGATTTGGTATAAGTAACTGAATAACAAACATAAAATTTGATAAATGTGATCAAACAAAAGTAGCCACCACAACTCGCCAAAATCCCTAAATTATGCTAAGTATAACATGCAAGTATACAGTTATCTGATGTTCTCGAAGATTATACCGACAATGATATCATGTTTGTATCTCAAAGCCTGGCTACCGTGGTATTGTGTTGACGGTGGCACTTGTGTCTAGTGTACTCAATGAGATTAGATATGATTGTTGAAATAGAAGTTTGCAGTGCAAGATACAGTCCAAATGCATATACCTTTATCACCGCCATTTAAACGAACAATAATGGATTAACATGAGTGATGGACTGATATTTTTGCGGCGAAAATGAAAGCTACGCAAACATCTGTATGTACATTCTTTGCATTTTACCAATAATTGACTAGTCTGACCGTTGGCCTCTTAAGCATTATAGAGAGAAATGGAATGGCGCCTTTCGCTCACCGTGATAAATACAACGATTCTAACTTACAGTTCTAGTTGTCTAGCTACATCAATAAACAATAGCAGAATGCTTGGTTACGTGATCTTATTATTTAACTTGACCTTGAGTTTAATCAGATTTTTTGTGTTGGTCATTTCGTATCCCGGATGTTCAATTGGTTTCTATTCTTAGATGGCCGGTATTTTTATTACTGGACTACATTCTAGGTGCGACAGTCGTTCAAGAAATTTTGTTCGTCTAATAAGTTCCTTTTTACCGCAAAACTTTTACCCGCGGTCTCAAATATAGGAGTATTTGGTTACTTAAAAGTTTCGTTTCTTTGAAATTCTAGTTTTTACTACGATGTAAAAAAGAAGTAGATTTGTTTTATTAATATCTTTTCTTTTTATGAACATTTTACCGACAAATGATATTTTTATTGAACTGGTTATACTCAAATATGTGCTGTATAATAATTCTTAAAATGGTAATACACTTAGGGCAAATTATTAAAACAAAGAATATGTACGTATGTTTTGATGTGTGCGCGTTGATGTCCATTGTATTTTTTTTGATTTATTATTTAATAAACAGCTTCTGCAAGGGTTAACCGCTAGACAGTGCTTTGGTTTTTGAGATTTACAACAAAATTAATGCCGTATTCCAGCCGATAAAAACATAGGGAAATAGGTCTACTATTTATTGCCATAGTCATCACACATACATGTTAAAAAAGAGATGTAAGCAATTCTCGACCTTTATCAACTTTTTAACGCCATTTATACATTTTGAAACACCGTAAAAATATGTGATCTTTGGTGGATCTTGCCAAACAACCTGAGTGCTAAGCGATCCACTGGTGGAGCATAAAAGAGACATGCAATTGCATTTCACTAGGCCATAGTAATATGGGTCACCGTACTGCATTGTCCGCATTCGCAGTGAGTATGGTGACCACAACTCTTAGAATCTATTTCTGCTTTACATCACTTCAGACTCACTTTAGCAGGCACCTAAAAAAATTACAGGGTCAATCCGAACCAGTGGTGGATCACAGTGAACTTCGTAGTGCTGCTCGACCCACCGGTGAATCGAAATGGTGGAAGATACATAAAACTATAAGGCTTCTAAGTCTAAACCTAGAATATGTCTAGTACGTATCAAATACTAGTGATGGTTTGTTTCATTATCCACTATAACTGCAGTCCAAAATATATACTGGACCACTATATTTCCGTGTGGTGACAGATTAAGAATACAAAGTGTCTCCACCCCTACCCATCCCGTAGTATTCCTTCCATTCCATACTGCAAATAGAAGGAAAGCTTGAAACAAAACCTTTGTTTCTTTTTTTAACCTGTGGTAACCCCCTCGGGCCATCACACCACTGGGGTTTATGGCGAGCTGGTGTGTCGGAATCGGACCGACTAAAACCACACGGTGTGCCACTCTGCGTCTGAGATAGGAGAGATCCGGGAATAGCTGTTATTACGACATCCAGATCCCTCCTAGCGCCTGCAAGTTACCGCGGGCACCATTTACGGTTAAACTCTCTATTAGGCGACGTTGCCTTTTTGCGATTGGTCACTGTAGCGGATGGAGGGAAAAACTCATCTCGTCCACCCGCACCCACACTCAAGGCGGCACGAGGCGCTGGTAAGCGCACCTCCGCCGCACGGTTAGCCGAATTGGGTCCGAGTGGAGATCGTTCTCCTGGCCTTCTCTGTATTAAAACAAACCCTTTTTTTTTTTTTTTTTTTTTTAACGTGTGGAAACCCCCTCGGGCCGTCACCCCACCGGGGTTTACGGCGGGGTGGTGTGTCGGAATCGGACCGACTAAAACCACACGGTGTGCCACTCTGCGCCTGACATAGGAGGGACCGGGAACAGCTGTTATTACGACATCCAGATTAAAACAAACCCTATATCAACCCGTCTTGCCAGCGTTGTATACGTTTATTATTTTATTATATTTATAGACCTTAGATTTTCCAACGATCGTTAGTTGTAGTTGCATTAATGCGATCTTGCTCTTACTGTTTTTTTTCTTTTTTTAAACGTGGGAACCCCCTGGGGCCGTCACCCCACCAGGGTTTACGGCGGGGTGTTGTGTCGGAATCGGACCGACTAAAACCACACGGCGTGCCACTCTGCGCCTGACATAGGAGAGATCCGGGAACAGCTGTTATTACGATACAAACCCTATACTAACCTGTCTGACCAGCGTGGTATGATAGGCCAAAACCTCATTTCTAAGGAGAAACTTATCTCCGTTATTAAGGATTGTTCATGTAATGTGATGTGATATTTACACACCAATATGTAGATCCGTTACTACATAACTTTTACTTAATATTGTTTAAACATTTTGAATTTCTGCACCTCTTTTACAAATATATAAGCTTTAAGTATTCCAAATATCTTTCCGTTATCTACACGTGTCACTCACTTACGAGTGTACAGACCACCTACAATAAATAAAGTAAATGATTAACTACATCACGATGGGGCGAACCTTTGTTGCTCTGAGAGCCGGGCTTGACGTTTAACACGACAGCTATGGTCGTGATACTATTTAGCAATTTTTTTTTTGTTAATTGAATATGGTACGTAGTTTGCGACTTAGTTTTTATAGACATTGAGTTCGCTTAGACCGTTCAAGTTTAACCTTTTTCTTTATTATTATATTCGAGTAGTAGGCGCCGTAAATGATGGTATAACGTCCACGATCATTTGTTCTGAGTCTGGGTGTTAGTTATCTAAATCATTTGTGTATAAATTTAAAAATATTTGCATTATTTTTTCAGCAATTGGTTACCTAAATCGCTTTGTCTAATGCGAAATCAGACGGCTGTATATGAGATGAACTTTACTATTTGGTCTCATAGGGCTATAGTTACTATTTATCTCTCTGTATTTCACTCCCTTGCGTGTATAAAATAGTCATCATCAACATGAACCCTTAATAGTCTGAGCAGTTTTAGAAATAAGGTTTTGTATGAAATAGTCACGAACGAGAATTGCCGCAGACATAGTGTCGGCGGTACTCCAGCAAATATTAATTCACAAATGTCGTGTAAAGTCAACAAACCCATTGCTGGCGTCCTTGAGTATTTACTGTTAATAGTAGTAAATTATACGAAAGGTATTTGTACCTGTACATTACTATATTATCACGGAAATTAGTTCTATTACACTAATTCGAGTTAAATGTTCAATGTATTGTTGTGACTAATTTAGAGCGGCAGTGGCGCTACCGGTAGGCATTTAATTGCACAATCATAATAATTAATTAACCAATATACGTATTAAAAATATTTCTGGCCCGACTTTTCAAGTAACTATTAGTTATTTATTTACCAATGTTCGAGACCTATAACAGTATAGTGCGATCTAAGTCGAAACCAAAATATTAGTTACCGTTACGTTCCCTAGAGGGAGCTGTTACAAACTTAGGTCGCGCTATCGTTGTGTAACATGCGTTAGTTTATAAGGCCTACAAGCATTCAGCCGGGCTGCCTTCGTGCTAGGACGTCTCCACAGCTTATTAATAGCGCGTTCGAAATTAGATTTAAAAAACAAAATTAGATTGTACACGGCATGCGTTCGTCCTATAATGGCGTACGGTAGCGTAGTATTCGCACACGTTAGGCCACACAGGATCCATAGGCTTCAAACACTACAGAACAATTTCATGCGCAAAGCTACGAGAGCGCCGTGGTATGTACGCAACGTCGATCTTCACATCGACCTCAGATTGCCGACCATCAAGCAATTCATAAAACAGTGCTCCCTTAGCTACTTTGACTCTGCTCCGACTCACCCCAACCCTCTAGTGGTTGCGGCCGTAAACTACACACCCAGTAGGATCTCAAAGCTACGTCGACCCAAACACGCGTTAGGGGAACACGACGACGACATTACACTCGCTCAACGTAGAGCGGACACAGCTAGGCAATCGAATAGGAACCGTCCGCGTTTTCGTCCCCGTCGTCGGGGGCGGAACACGCGCCGCGTAAACCGTCCACAAAACATGGGAGTAGGTCGCCCCAACGTATCAGCAACACACAACCGAGGTTCGTACCCCACAGGGGGTGCCCTTGGGCAATGTTGCTTAACAAATGACCGGTTGAGAGCCCTCAGCGCTCACCGTAAATTAATCAGGGTAAAGTTGTAGAGGCCATCCGAGGCCAACAGCTAAACGTCAATATCAAAAAAAAAAAAAAAATTGTATGACGAGAAAAAACATGTAGTTTAGTACAAGGCGATAGCTAATTAAACCTCCACCTACGAACCTATAGCACAGTGCACAGTGCTTTTATTTAAATCCCTACTAGTGTCACATACCCAGTCCAATGATACCACGCTTGGTATTAAACAACCAACCTTTTGTTGTATATTCAACCGTCTCATATTACGTTTAAATTATATTTCCTCCTGTGCTTACATCCAATGTTTTAATAGCTTCCTTTAACTTAGGCCCACGGAGCTCTTTCTTTGGATATTTGACTGGCCTGTAAGTGACCTTGACTTCTAAGCTAGAGGTCGTGGCTTACTACAGCCAGAAGGACACTCATACATACATATCATCACATCGTAATTGATAAAAAGGACACCTCAAAGGCACTTTCTATGTATCTATTGTGCACGAATACATGTAGCCTCCTATATTAGGTAACTATTGTCATTATTGAATATTGGCAGTTTAAGTACCATCACATTATCAATAATATCGATGTCTATTGCCGTGAGTATCACAATGGTGACGAATACACCACCAGATATAATCCATTGATTATATATCTATTTATATAGGTCACAAGTATTTGTACGTTTACTTTTCCAATAAAGTATAGTTTTAATACTTTGCCACTTTTTACCGTATGCTAATACTTTCGGATAACCCCTCTCCGGATCACCGATTAAAACTACATCTTTTCGGATACCAGTAGCCAACTGACAATGATGGTAGTGTTCAGGCATTGGTGCTTTTGCGAATCTTCTACAAGTGAAGACATGCGTCAGTCAGTATGAGACTCTCGCGTTTCCAGTCAAGACAATCCCGTATAACCGGTATAGTTTGTTTTTTACCTAAATTTTTAAAAGACTATCAAAAGATAATGCGATAAGGAAACACTCTACACTTCACTTTAGTTACGATTATTGCAGTACGCACACTTGAGATTTGAGTAATTTCGCGCTGACCGATAATGGTTGAAAGATGATGATAAAAGAAGATAAAACACTTTACGGTTTATGATAAAAATGATCGACAAACTGCCAGCACTGTTACTAAGATTATGATCAATCAAAATATTTTATATATCAAAAGGTATAGCAAACATAAGTCATTATATTGCTAATAAACACTTTGTCATTGGAGAGTCATGCTTCGGCATAAATCGGAATAGAGTAATGCCTGAATCCGGGGGGAGGGGTTATTGGATTCTAATCATTCGGGTCACATCGCTCGTAGAACCGACAACCGTTGGGGAAGAAAGGTTCTCGAGTGGCGACCGCGTACCGAAAGACGAAGCGTAGGTAGACTCACCACTAGATAGACCTACGACATAATCCGAGTCGCAGGGAGCCGATGGATGCAGTTGGCGTCCAGCCGTACGGCGTGGCGTTCTACGGGGGACGTCTATGTGCAGCAGTGGACGTCTTCCGGCTGATGATGATTACATCAATCATTCTCCCTAAGGTGACGCCCCGAAATGGTTTGTGTTGCCGCATTAACTGATTACGGATGAGTTATTGTTTTCCAGAATATTTTAAAACTAACATGTTTGGCATTAGTTAAATGTAACAAAACTATAAATTAATATTTATTTTACGTTTAACCTAATTCAGTAATAACATCGGTATCCACCCATTTACGTACGTATGTCAATATTATTTAGATATCCACTTAGGAGTGAGAAACAACAGGGTGAGGTTGACTACGCCCTCCCGTTTGTTTATAAAGAGGTACTCAATATCGTAATATAGGTGTGTATCTTGTGTATGTGCTTAAATAACACTCATATTAGTGATATCAACACGTTTATTTGTTAGGATACACACATAAATATATTAGCGCTTTGTTTCCAAAGCAAGCAGAGGCGATAGAGCGCCATGATTCCTGTTCTCAACCCGCCACCCGCACTCACACCTCGCAGATTTAACTAACCTAGTGGTCGCTCAGTGGTCGAAATTCGACCATAATAAATTTAAATTGTAAGTGACTTAATATACATTATTAAAATATAATATTCAAACATTATTTATTTATTTATTTATTTATTTATACTTAATGCACATGTTGTACAAAGGCGGACTTAATGCCATGGGGCATTCTCTCCCAGTCAACCTTCAGCTGGTGTAGAAACACGATGCGGTAGGTGCAGAGATAAAATAAAAAAGTTGACATGACATACGTTACTAACAATACAATATTTTACATAAACAATACATATATAATACATAAACATATAATACATGTATACAAAATTAATGCAATATTCCATATAAATGCTTACTCGGGTACTATCGTTACGACGATTCCACCAAATTGTTACGAAGTAGATCACGTACTTTTGCCTTAAATGTGTGGCGATTTGAGGCCATCCTGATACCGGCGGGAAGTGCATTCCACAGAAGAACTGACTGCACCAAGAAGGATGAATTGATAAAGTTGGAGGTGTGAGGGGGGCATAGAAGAAGCATGTTGTTTTTTGACCGAAGATTTCGATCATGGGTGGAACATAAGAGACGAAAGTGAGGAGCAAGGTATTCAGGTAGCGATGGAGAGTTGAGGAAAGAAAAAAGAGAAGTGAGTGCACGTAAACTACGGCGTTGTCGAATTGGGAGCCATTGTAGCTGGGAACGTAAAGCAGACACATGATCATACTTGCGAAGATTGTAAACGAATCGAATGCAGTTATTGAGAAGGCGATCTAGTTTATTGAGGAGGTCTGCATTCAGGTCAAAATAGCACACATCACCGTAATCGATCAGGGGAATAATTAGGGACTGCATAAGTGTAGCCTTGGTTTTAATAGGGAGAAAATTTTTCAGACGGTACAAAGCGCGGAGGCACGAGGTAACTTTCTGGCTCACGTGTGCAACTTGTGCACGCCAATCAAGTGTCGAGTCGTTTATTAAGGTTCTACTGTCGAAAACTAAACTACTATAACCACAGATTTGTCCAAGACTGTTATTTGCCAATCTCTTTTTTGAACAAATTATATGAAATTAAAAAGAAGTAAAATAAAGAATACCTATTTAAAAAATGTTTATTAAAACAAAACATGCTATAAGAAGATGCAAAACAAAAAAATCATGCATTAAAAATACTATCCATTTAGAGCATTTTTTATGGCATATTGCAATAATTTAATTAATGATTTAAAACTTCTCTGAAAACAATGTTTTTTGTAAAAACTCTTTCATCGTTTGCTAAATGTCTTGGGCCGTTATATTTGGATATATAAAACCTTAAACCATCGAATGAACGAACTCTACTTACTGCGACATACAATTGCCCATGTGTAAAAACTGGCCAATTTAATAAAACTCCAATTATTTGGAATGTTTTGTCCAATTCCAGTGAAATTTTACGCATTATGTTGTTGTTACATGTTTGATTAATACGTTCTTGTAACCTATAATTAATAGCAGTGTCAATATCATAAAAATATAATTGTGCATAACATGGTGAGCGATTATAAGCGGCAGCCATTGGGCCTGATCTATGATAAAAAACATCATGTATTTTGAAATGGTACACTCCCCTTGTCTCAGCAACTTTGGCTTCTGAGCTAACCATAGCTAAACATGAATTATATTTCCAAATATTTTTAAAACAAAATTAATATATAATTAAATTAATAAATAATATATAATTAATAATTTTTTGATTAACTTTTTATTGAAGGTTCATTTGAAGTAAGTCCATTATACAATGATTTAAAATATTCATTTTGACTTAAGGGTGGTAATAATGCTTTACCTTTGTGACAACATGAAGTGAATGCAGTTCGGTCGCCTAAAGTCACTTCAGATTCAAAAATGAATCCTAAATCCATTAAATGACATTTAGAGCACATTTAAATGTATCTCTCAAAATCATATGACTATTGAATACTACTGATGGGGAATTATTCCTTAATATTCCTTCTTTGTCTCTCACTCCGAGCCGTTAATGTTCTATGTCGAGGCATTATTAAAGTTCTTTCATTAAGAACCAGCAATAGCAAATTATATTTTTTTGTACCTGAATGTTGTTATTGCAGATTGCTGCTACAGAACTTTCTTTATGCATATAATGATAGTCCGTGTACATTTAAATGTATGTTGCTGCTACACAACTTATATATATTACATAAATTTGTATAAGCGCTCAGTATTTCACGTAGTATTCGTCAAATAAAACTTTTCTGTTTGACATTCAACTATGTCTATAACAAACAAAAGAAACAATTTGACCACAGAGTATGTATACGTGTACAAATACTTGTGTATGCGTGTGTCAAATCTATTCTGGTTTGTGTAATGTTTTATTTATTGATTTATTGTACTTATTATGCATTATTATTAAAATCTTTTTTTATATTAAATGAGGCAAATAAAACTTTTCTTTTTGATATGTCTATGTCAGTACTCTATGTCTATGGACAAAATGAAAGTATGCGTGTACAAATACTTGTGTATGTATGTGTGTGAGAAATGTATGGTAGTGTGTGTAATGTTTTATTTATTGATTTAATGTACTTTATGAGCATTATTATTGAAAAATATTAGCGTTCTGCACTTCTCCAACGCATAAACTATAAGTGTGCCAAATTTTATGCTCCTGCGTCCGCGCAATTTTCGTAAAATGCAAATTAAAGTTTTTGTATCGCGTATTAATATATAGATACAGCTTATTTCCATCTTAATGCTCATTTTTGTAAATTTAAACATGCCGACGTACGTACCCAAGCTGAGTACAGTTAAAAACAGTATAATGTTACGGTATAATTAGATAACGTGACTCGTCAGTATCAATATGTATATAGTCGTAATACTATAAAATTTATGACTGACTGTATGACTGCACGATTGGGTTAGTTGTTTAAGCGGTCACCACGCCGCACTCCACTTCGCTGAGTGTTGTGAGTTCAAATCCTACACGAGACAACACTTTGTGTGATCCACAAATTGTTGTTCTGAGTCTGGGTGTTCTTTGTGTCCGTTTCTTATATGTTTGTAAAGTCCCACGCGACACAGGATTTATTCCTAATGCGGGCGTTGTAAATAAAAAAAAAAAAAAAAAAAAAAAAATGTTTATTAGTTTTTCTACGTAATACGCTATATTTTTCGTCATACGATAGAATAGGAAAATAATTTAAAAGGAAGTAAAGTCAAGCTGTCCTTGGCATTGTATTATTTAAGTTCATGTTGCGTGGAGTATTGCCCGATTGGTCGACTGGTTCAATAGCTACTAGATCATCCTGACTGCTATGCAAGTGGTCGTTGGTTCTACTAAACAATTATGTTGGTGTGATAAACACAATTATTCATCACCATGATTATATGTGTTTAGAGTATATACCTTGCTTTGCCGTGTCTATATACACTATAGTATATCTTCAGTCATAAAAAAAACTCCTCGAAAGACGGCAATAAATTTGATTACAAAAATTATTTAAATTTGATTTGATTATTTACATTTAAAAATATTCAATTATTCATATTTTCCGTTATATTTTATTTGTTATGTTAATCATATTTTGCTATATACATATCTTTCCTTTACACATTTGTATGTATTATTTTCCTTTATAAATGTTCGTACATTTTACCTACCAATACCCAATTTTAATTTTTTTCAAACAAGGCACCTGTTGGATCTCATCTGGTTTATTTTCTTCATATTCGTTCTGTAAGTTTCCAGAGCAATCTCAATAGCAAAACCTAAATTAATTTTGGAATTGGCTGATAAATAAGCACACAGAGATCCCGTCTGGCCTGCTCAAACCTGATAGTGAGATACTATCCGCGGCCCATGGACACCTGGAACTTAATATAATATTCTTTTTTTTTCTTCTTTTTTTTTATTAGGAGCCTGCCAAAGTGATTACTCTGCCTGATGAAAAGCATGAATAGAATCCAAGAGATGTGCTTTTTTCACACTCCGCTTGGGGACATAAAAGGCATGACAGTCATCGTGACAGTGTAAGACTTACACAGTTACCAAAATAACTGTCACCCCCCATCAATGGGCCTCATTCTTCATTCAGGTCTATTCATATATTTATAAACTTTATGTACTACATTTGCACATAGGTGGACTTTATACCCAGGGCATTCTCTTCCTGTCAAGTCAAGTCAAGTGGTGTAGAAAGTTTATAAGGTAGTAGGGGCCAGAGGTTAGGTAGACATTATGTAAAATTATGAATACACGTACATATACGTACTCATAATAGAAGACATCATTGACACTTCCTATTGTCAGTCCCTGTATACATGTGCCCTAAGGGTCAGCTACACAAAGAACTCGTTCAGTGCACTCAGTGCACACTCGCTCTGCTCACTCTTGCACTTCAGTGGCAAGTGTACCTGATTTTTATGCACGCATACGCATGCGAATGCCATCCCTGATACGGCGAGTGCGCGACAGTTCCAACAGTCTGGTGGCTACAGTAGCCAACAGATGTGTGTCTGAAAATAAAATATATTATTATTATATAATAATACAAATATAAACATACATATAAGAATAAAAATATACATATATACAAATACAGATAGATATACATATTAATATATGTATATATTTACGCTATAAAATACCGGCATATAAGGTATGCTATGGATAAGACAGTTCTGTCAGTTCATTGAGAAGGAGGTCATGAACGTCTTCAATCAGGTATACCATAAAAAAATATATCTCCTACATTTTCAATTCGAAATGCGGGTTAGATGTTTTTCTACATTGACTACAACTGGTGCGATAATCATAATAGAAAATGCATTTGAAATAACTTACGAAGACAATTCCTTGCATGATATTGCTATTCTAAGATTCACATTTGTTAAAGGTATTCAACAGCAGCCGTAAACTCTTTATGAAGGGCGGAGGTGCTGCCATTAGCGCTGTGCAATTAGTGGGATGATCCTGCAAAATTCCTTTTATTTATACAGCGCACGACCTAATGTGTTTATAACGATGATAAAGATTTTTTTGCTTTTCGTCTTGCTTAAAAACTTGCCAAAAAAGTAAAGTGTTTTGTTTGTGGAATAGTACACTAGATTGCCAAAATGCGCTGAATAAATCTGAAAAATGATTTTTTGTTCTCGTTCGGTAGAGTAACAAGTTCTACCAGCTTACTTGAAACCCAAATCAAACGCAGACCGAGCTTATCTCTGTATTAAAAAATAGGTATTACGAACGCATTTTATTCGTTCTAGTAACACTTTCTTTATTCTATGTATGTTGCAATATAAGGATGATGATAATATATTTAATATGTTTAAATAGTCGTTATCTTTACTCAATTTTTATGTGTTACTCAGTTAAACGATTTTTATAGCATCCTGTTATGTCTCATCATGCTTTTTTGTTTTTCTGCGACATGCATTTCTCGGCCATTAAAATTTTGAACTAACGCATATTTAGACGCTCTCTCCTATCACGCTATCTGATTGTTTACACTATCTTTATTCTAGATTCTATTACATATATGATTTCTTAAGCCTGCAATAGTTAATAGAATTGAAATCAATTGGTGATTAAATAAACCACAAGAGTGGTCTTCTATCAGTGCGAGAACCTTCGCTGCAGACAATAGTTCTGTCCATAGTCAAACGCGAGATTAAATGAGATTCTACCGAAAAAGAGGAAAGATAATCTTTGAGGTAAAACAGATTATGTCAGGGTCTAACCACAGTTACAAAAAAATACAGTGGTAACCGGATATCAAATCAGCATGACAGGATTACCATTGTTTGTGGAGAACAATGGAATGTGCAGAACGTTTAAATCGATTTCAACTGTCATCGGTCCGAATCAAGTGTTGATAGTTAATTGGTTAACATGACTTGCATGGTATACATACATTCATTACCATCATCAGCATAATAGTCCACTGCTGGACATAGACCTCTGCCTAGAAAGGAAGTTTTACTATACCTGTGGTAGTTACTACGTAGTGATGGATTAAGAATTTCTTAGGTAGTAGAACCACGCTGATTTCAGTACTAACGGGCCGGGTCAACCGAGGTAGTACTACCGTCCCACAGAAGACCAACCTAAAGCGCCAACATCCGTGCTGTCGTATTTCGTTGGTGAGTGCGAGACCCATCGATGCAGGGGTTTCCACACGTTAAAAAAAAAAAAAAGGTGTGACTGTTATCGTGATAACTGTGTGAGTCTCACACTGCCATGATGACTGTCACGCCGCCTTTTATGTCCCCAAGCGGAGCGTGAAAAAGCATCTCACTAGGCCACCATAATGTGTGTTACCACACTGCATTCACAGTGAGTATGGTGACCACAACTCTTAGATTCTATTCATGCTTTCAATCAGCAGAGTAGAGTTACTTTGGCAGGCTCTTAACATAGAAAAAAAAAACACGGTGCGTCATCCTGTGGGTGTCGCAAGAGACGTCTAAGGAAGCAAACTATGCAGAACAACATCACTGCAAATAGAAGGAAAGCTTGAAACAAACCCTATACCAACCCATCTGGTCAGAGAGACCCGTCTTGAGACCTTAGATTTCCCTGCAATCTTTATCTGTAGTTACATATATGCGATCTTACTCGAGCTGCTGCTTAAACTCGCCAGTCCATCTGAATAAGCAATATCATTTTCTGCTGTTGTCTTTGCATCTAACAAAATTTTCCTTTTCTATTAAATTCTCAATTCATTAAAGGCCAAGTTGACGGCACTTACCCTCAATTGTGTAGATGATATTAGTATTTAGTCGACAAAATATGACATTTTATACGTCTGTCTTTCCTTCTTCAGGCATAAGCGTGAGTCTATATTTACCTTGCTAGGTAGTAGAGCCACGCTGATTTCAGCACGAGTGGGCCGGCTCGACCGGGGCAGTACTACCCTCCCACAGAAGACCAACCTAAAGCGCCAGCATCCGTGTTGTGTTTCGTTGGTGAGTGTGAGACCGGAGGCCCATTGATGCAGGGGTGACAGTTATCGTGGTAGCTGTGTAAGCCTTACACTGTCACGATGACTGTCATGCCTTTTACGTCCCCAAGCGTGGTGTGAAAAAGCATCTCACAATGCCGCCATAGTGTGGGTCACCATACTGCATTGTCTGCATTTGCAATGAGTATGGTGACCACAACTCTTGGATTCTATTCATGCTTTCCATCAGGTAGATTAGAGTGACTTTGGCAGGCACTTAAAATAGAAAAAAAAAGAAAAAAACCTCAATGATAACAATGTATCTAATTATTAGATTTTCAAACTATTTGAATGTTACATTTACAAGCTCTGTTGTTATTCTTTACAAGTTCCTGGTATTAAATACGACGTCAACAATATTGTTCCAGTCAGTGCGAGGTCCCGGCAATGGTACTTAAGAGTTCGAAGTTTATAGATACGTTATTAACTGCTTGTTATCACGCACACCCTCACTGTTTGTTTAGCAGATATATAACAAGAAATAATCAGTGTGGTGACAAATTAGGAACAAGGAGCGTCACCATTCCTACTCATCGCATGGGTTGTCGTAAGAGGTGACTAAGGGACAAACACCGCGGACAATATCACTGCAAAAAGAAGAAAATTTGAAACGAACTCTATACTAAACTGTCTGGCCAGCGTGGTATAGTAGGCCAAAACCTTCTTGCTAAGGAGAGGTCTATGTCCAATGAACTATTTAAGGCTGTTGATGATAACTAGAAATAAAATCAATAACTGTTTTCGATGAAATCCTTGCAGTTAATTAAAAGTCATCATCGACAGCCTTTTACAGTCCACTGCTGGACATAGGCCTCTCCTTAGCAAGGAGGTTTTGGCCTACTGTACCACGCTGGCCAGACGGGTTGGAATAGCGTTTATTTCAAGTTTTCCTTCTCTCTGTAATGATGTTGTCTTGAATACTTTGTTCCCTTAGTCACCTTTTACGACACCCACGGGATGAATAGGGGTGGTAACACTATGTATTCTTAATCCGTCACCACACATACAAATTCAAACATACATACAAACAACATACATTCATACAAACAGTACTCTTGTCAAAATTATAAATAAATATAATAGTAGTAGTATGTAGAGACAGTTTCTGCCAGATGTTAGTGTTCGCGGCATTGTCATTGTCGTTAGCAACATGACCGTCATGGCATAACGGAAATAGACATAATGTCTGCGACTACGTACAAAAATTGTTTTAGTGGTTATATACCACATTAATATAAAGTAAGCATAAAATTAAGAAAATTGAAATGGTTACCCATGATAGGTGCATCAATGGAGAAAAAGCGGAAGGTAATGTTTTACTAGTTTTGACCAGACCTGACCATAATTATCCTGAAAATTTAAAGCAGTATCTCAAATTCTTTGAGGAGATCTGAAATTTTATATGTAAAAATTAAATTATTGTTTTTACTATTTTCTTGCCATCCTTTCTACATTTCCTCATATGTGAAACTTTTCCTGAAGTTTCACAAACGTTTCCGCACCAAAATCAGCCGAATCAGGACGGCCATTTGTGAGTTTTATTGGGACCACGTACTGAAAGCCGGAGTGTGGATGCAGCCTACAAGGTGGTCCAACGACCTGGTGCAGGTTGCGGGAAACCGAGAGCCTTGGGGCAGGCCTACACCTAGCAATGGACGACTCTCGGCTGTGGTTATGACGATGAATCATGATCGAACGTTGGTAGTGAGGTATCGCAATGTCACAACCTTTCTATTTGAATGTTTTGGAACTGTTAACTGATAGTTCTAGATCTTGCATTTCATTAGTTTCTGATAGAGTCCAACTGAAAGCGAATTTTGTACCAAAAATCGAAACCGAACTTTCGGCCTTACTCTCAGTTTCGACCGAAACCAAAACTTACTTAAACATACATATTTAAAATTACTGTTATATTTTGTATTTTTATGCATTTATTTGCATATATACAGTAAAACTGTGTTAAATAAAATAAAAAGACAGTCATTAAAGTATATAAAAAATAAGTACATGTTTTATTTTTTTATTTATTTATTTTTTTATTTTTTTATTTATTTATTTATACTTATACTTAAAGAAATTACAAGTTAAATTTAACGACGGTTTCCGCACTAAGCTCGTGGCTTGTGTCACGGCAACCAATATGAGAATTCACAATATTTAAAATGTTTATAAAGTTGGAATAGAATATACGAGGGTAAGTTTTTAAGTTCGCGGAATGACAGTGAAAAAGGCGGGTAAACGCGCTCTTTTGATGCCTACCGTATTCAGTGACTCATAATTAGTCTGCATAGTAAAATTTGTTGTGATTGGATCATTAGTTATTAAACTATCGTTGACCAAGTATTTTAATCGGGAACTAAGTGAAAAAAATGGAGAAAATTGAATTCCGTGCGGTGATAAAATTCCTTACTAAGCAAGGAAAGTCTGTTCAAACCATACTCAATGAGATGTCATCGGTTTACGGGGATTCTTGCCCAGGAAAAACAATGGTCTACAAGTGGCATAGTTTATTTAAACAAGGCAGGGAATCACTTGAAGACGACCCGAGGCCGGGGCGCTCCGTTGAGGTGACTACGCCAGAAGTTATTGCAAAAGTAGAAAAAATTGTATTGGAAGATACTCGACTAAAAAAGAAACAACTCGCAGAAATTGGAGTTGGAGTATCGGATACAACAATTTTTAAAATTTTACACGATCATCTTGGCATGACTAAGGTTAGCGCACGGTGGGTGCCGAGAATGCTCACGCCATTGCAAAAACAACAGCGCGTGGAATGTTCACGTGCGTTTTTGGACCTCTGCAATGAAGACAAGGATGGCGTATTGAATCAAATTGTTACTGGGGATGAAACTTGGGTTCATCATTATGAACCCGAGTCCAAACAAGACTCCATGCAGTGGCACAAAAAGGGCACAGCACCACCCAAGAAATTTAAGGTTTCACAGTCGGCTGGGAAACTCATGGCAACGATTTTTTGGGACTCAGAAGGAATATTATTGATAGATTATAAAGATAAAGGCATTTCTATAACGGGGGAATACTACGCTTCAATCTTAGAACAGTTAAAAGAAGCCATCAAAGAAAAAAGACGGGGAAAATTAACGAAAGGTGTCCTGCTATTGCATGACAATGCTCCCGTTCACAAGAGCCGAGTCGCACTGGCTGCCCTGCATAAGGTGGGCTTCGATATTTTGAAGCACCCACCCTACAGTCCAGATTTGGCTCCGAGTGATTATTATCTCTTTCCAAAAATGAAAAAAGAATTACGTGGTAAGAAATTTTCAACTGATGAGGAGGTTAAGGAGGCGGTTTCGGCGTATTTTTCAGACAAAGATAAAACTTTTTTTTACGAGGGAATAAAAAAACTAATTGAAAGATCTGAAAAATGTATTCGTGTTGCAAGGGAATATATAGAAAAAGAAAAATAATTTTGTGTTTTTATTATTACTCAATACCCTCCATTCCGCGAACTTAAAAACGCTCCCTCGTAAGATAAAATTAAAACAAGGTTAAAAATAAACGAAAACAAAACAGAAAAATTTGTATAAAAGTTGGTCTGTAGCTGAGAGTGAGTCTTTTATGTGTATGTGTATGTGTGTGCATGTGTGTGTATGTGTATGTGTGTGCTTGCGTATTATCCTTTGCTACTATTACCCGTGGTATGAAAGAATCAATTCAGTTTCATCGTATGAAAGATTCAAAAGCCATTTAATTATCAGTCGCTTTACTTCTCTGGTAGTTAACTTAATAATATCTGTATGTATTTGACAAATTTTGTTGTACACTTTAGGGCGGAGATATATAGTCTGTCTTTTTATGAAGGTGGTATTTATGGTAGGAAGTGGGATTCGGAATACACGACGCTGGTTCAGACAAATCATTGAAGTTGTATTTAAAATTTCCTTGTGCATCGATGTTGTTATTCTTAGTATAAAAATTTGACGTACTCTTAGTACCTTACATTCTTTGTAGAGGTCGTTTGTTGGAAATCTGAATGGTTTTCGCAGCATCACTTTTAAAACTGCCCGTTGGGTTTTTAATTTTATGATAAATATGTATATCATGTAAGTGTTACCACACTTGTAAGTAAAATTTTTATAACTGACAACACGATTCAATATAAGTCGGTTAACAATGTAAAAGAATTAAGACAATATACAGAAACGCAAATTTAAACCAAATTAAATATAATAACATAATTCCGTATTAGAACAGCATTGTTTATATGAGTCGCTCAACTGTATATGGCAACGTCGTGGTGTCAGCTACATAAAAGTGATGCTACAGAATCACCGAACATTCGAGTTTCGGTGCGGCCGAAAGTTTCGACCATTAATGATCGAAACCGAAACTGTCGAAGGGTCACTAGTAACTGATTAACCAAAACAATCTCGTACAAGAAAGCACATAACATGTGATATCTACTGAGATCCTATTTGCTGTATAAGCTTTCTGAGATAAGTACGGAGACGGAAGTCTGTAAGCCGATGCCAAAGATGTTATCATAGCTGACACGGTATTTTTTGAGCCTGCCTTAGAGATCTACATACGACACCAACCAATTACAAGATAGACTAATAGGAAGGTAATCTTCTATATAGCTATGGCTCTGTAAGCAAATTGCTAACTTTTTTAAGGTTTACCATTTCTAAACTACGAGATTTGTAGTTCCACATATAATTTTTGATATAAATGGTATTCGTGGTTATAACCAAATTGCTAAAAAATAATGTAACGAGTAGTATATTATTAAACTCTGATACTGTATTTTAAAACTTGAATTTAATTCGTGTAATTCCATGGAATTGATTTACCTCTCTTATTAGAAAAATATCTAAGCGTTATTTTACTTATCATGCCTATAGCGTTTGTCTTTGCCGCAACGATGTAACTTAAGACTGTCAAGTTTAATTAAATCCTATTGTTTCAGCACGCACTTAGTCGCGTCGGTGGCGTGATATTCTGCGACACTTCCCAGCGGTGGACCGGCACTACCACCGAGTTGGACGCTCTATGGAAACGTGCTGTCGCCGGGAGCGGTGTGCTCGCGTGGCCGCGGTTGGCTGCCGTCACGTCTCTGACACATCCCCGCATGTTTCACTACTTCCACGCCAGCATAGATGACTTTCTTTTCGTCCAGATGGTGGACGTCACCAGGCTGATCGTGGCTAATAAGCCAGCGGTCGTGGAAGTCATGAGGCCGTGGATACAGTGTGCTTTAACAGTTGACTGTATCATGCCTATAGGTACGTAACTTAACTTTAGAATACAATCGCTATAAAACAATACATGCGATAATACAATACATGTTATGATACAATACTTTTTCCTTCAATCCTTCATTCGCTTGTGGTGTTTTATCATATTGTTGTATTTAGTAATAAAATAATATGCCTAGAGTTTCCCCTGCGTTCAGTGACGCCAGATCCTGAGGGTCGTAGCTAAATGTTACATGTATAAGAAGAAAAAGATTAAACCTTTTTCAATTACTTTAGTTACCATCTAGTTACTAAACTTGCGCTAGAAATCTGAAGTTACAACAATCATCAACATAGAATTAATATTTGTTCTAAAAATTTTAACTGCCTCGGTGGTGCAGCAGTAAAGAATGCGACTGCTATGCTTGAGGTCTCGGGTTCGATTCCCGGGTCGGACCAAATGTTTGTATGTATGTATGTATTTACAAAAAAAAATATATATGTATTTTATCAGTCAGTCTAGTTATCATAGCACAAGCTCTGCTTAGTTTCAAACTAGACGATGTTGGTTTTAAATGTCCGAAATATTTATTGATTTTGTAAGAAGCTTAATCACTATCTACTGTTTTGCAGGTGCGCAGTCGGTCGGCTGCAGGTTCGACAAGAAACCGCAATACCGGTACTCTGGCTGTCACGGACAGGATGCGTCTGCCCTTAGCATCGTGCTAGGGCTTCGCTCTGGGTTTGAGGAATCCTCTTACGCGGTGCGCTCGCGCCGTTCGCGTTGGCATCGCGTGTCTGAGAGCACGGCGCGTCGTGAGTTCGCTTCTCTGCGCACCAACACCAGTGACGCAGAATATCGCACCGAGCACAGCTCGCCACTGGACCACTCCGGCCCCCTCACGGTCCACACCAACACGTGAACTGCTCACGCGTTTCTCAACGCCATAAGCGATTTATTGATCACATTTATAGTCATTTGTAGTAATCTAATCGGACGCGCATCCGAACATCACACCGGCAAGTGACTATATAATATACGCTAATATTAGGTGCAAACATTTATTGATTTGAAAATGGACGAAAAAATTAGACTAAAGAATGATTCGATGTGTTAGTGAGACCAAATTGTTTATTATTAATTTAAAGAGTTTTATTAGTTGAATATGTGTCAAACGTCGATTTTATGATTGAGTTTCGTGATGTGAAAAGTGAATTATTTATTGTTATTTGGAGATTTAGCGGAAGTTCTTTTTTTTTTAGTGGGATACCAGCACATACTTTTACTAATTGGGTGCAATTTTTACTAAAATGAACATCAATACCTAGTCCTAAAAACTGCTTTACATACCTTGTTTAGCAATTTACCTTTATTTATTGCAAATAGTATTATTTCTTCGAACTATTACTGCATAATCTTTCATTGATAAGTATAGATTTCTGGTAAAGTATAGGAATCGCGGTCACACACTAATGAGGACAATTGACCGCTATCTGCTGAACTGAGCACAGTCAGCACATTATAGAGCATGTTTTTTATTACTTCAGTAATAGTCGTACGTCAAAAAAAGTGTATTTTGAGATACAGACGCGATAAATAACAATTATTTACAAACATTAATAACTCCTAAACATACATAAAAGTTTTAATCTAAAATTAATACAGGGGTATAAATTATATCGACCGCCTCATTTCTGCGAAATGTCGGCGAACAACAAAGTACCGCAACTAACATACGTATAAATATGTTATCGCGGTTTGTTCCCAATTTTCACCACGAATCGGTAGATTGCGTTCTACCGATTGGCTAAAACGATATGTTCTGGAGAAATTTGCATGAAAAAATTGAGTACTACTATTTTAAATAGTGATAATGCAGAATAAATAATTATAAAAATCCACAGTGTATTGGCGCAGCAATCTGGTAGGCTTTGTACTACTCCAAATTCGTGTCTAGTGTTAGCTAAAAGATGGCCGCTTATTTGACAGCTGCTTCAGAACGTGACAGCATCTAGATACAAATAATCTAAAATGTACTGTAAATTTTTATTCACGATTGAACGTCGCCCTACTAGGCAACCATTCTCACGGTCGCTCGTTCATCTAACTAATGTATTTCTAAAAAGCATGTATTTCTTATTAACATTTATCTAACATGTCCTAAACTGTTAGTCGATAGGTTGATTCGATTTGAATCTGTTACATTATTATGTACACACACATTACAAAAAGATTTTATGTAACGTTCTTCTGGTTGCACGTAGTTCTAAAATTGAAAATCGCGCATATTGTGGGTATGCCGAAAAATCTGATACCATATTTTACTAATTCCAAACTCAAAAGGGAGCGATTGACACCACTCATTCCTCGTTGATCGAATATATTTACTAAAACTTCGAGAAAGTAGATACAAATAAAAAATCAATATCGGTTGAACGCAATAAATGATAAGGTTAATGCAAACGCATATGCTAAACTTTTCTCCGTGATAGTTGATGTCCATGTAACAAATTATGACGTCATACTTTGCTAACGTCAGGAATTTACGTAACATCTCATTTTATGAGAACTTACATAATTTAAGCATACTATCGATTCTCGACTTAATGTCTATGTGTGCTGCGTTAATTGCTCGAGTGAGTGCCAGTTTAATTTGACCTTTTATGTGTATTTAAAGTACCACATATTTTTACCACATTATGTATTTTAAAACCCTATAACAAAGGATATATGAGTAAAGAGTTTTTGTTTTACATGTAGGTACATTGTCTGTACATAGCAGTTTGTACATTATTAGTTTAGTATTGGTAAAGTATTTGTTTTGTGTGATTATGGAGGCAGCCGTACGACGGCGAGCTCCGTCTACCATATATTATTTATTAGCAGATAATGGCGCGATACTCATTAGATATAATTTTTATATTCGGCGATTAATTGAACAATATTGTTATTTTACTGCACGGATTATTGAGATAAAGCATTGTACTCACATTACATAGACACATCAGGTGTTCACGCATGCTGATATCGATGAAGGGGTCGGCAGAAGCGTAGATAGCGTGTTAACTACCCAAGTTTTGCTTATTATTTTAATCCCACTTTTGTAATAAAGGGCAAGCTTATTGTCTTTGATGTGAAAGTTGAATGCATAGTAAAAGGAAAAGTAGATACGAAAAGGCAATGGTAGCAAAGGAATTTTGCTTATACGAAGTAATTGAAAAATATAAGTAATCAATCAATTTAATGTCAATTTTAACTTCAATATTTTGTATTACAACATAACGAAAGCTCGAATCTATCAACATCTTTCATTTTAGTACATAAATATACGTTTGTACTACGATAGGGAGAAGCATTCAAAGTATCCCGTTCAGTCATTAGTGGTTCAACCGGTTAGAAGTGAACCATTAGCAGCTGCTGGGATTACATTCTGTAGGATGAACACACATCACAAAGTAGGGTCAGAAATCCTCGTAAAGCAATTCGTTTTAAGACGTTATTTTTAATAAAATTATAATACACTAACTTTTTTCCAAGGTTTCGTCCGCTCATATGTCGATTATCGCTATAAATAGTAACCTATATCCTTCCCCAAGAATCGAAGAATCTCCATTGCTAGTTTTATTAAAATTAGTGCAGCTATTTAGCGATGAAAGCATTACAGACAAACAGAGATACTTTCGTATCCAAAGTAACATTAAACATCGCATGGACTGCCGCTCCTTCCCGCGCCGCGCTCGCTCATTGAAATCGCTTCATGCAGTTTAATCTTGTCGTGATCATTTTTAAATTATTTGTCCAAATTACTTTGCGTAAAAGACAACTCATCTACATTAAACACTGAGAGCGACAATTGTGTCAATTTTGATAAATAATCTAAAAAGTGCATTGTAAAAAAGTATCCAATTTAGTTGTGTTAATGGCTCACTATATACCTAGTCTTGCCATAAATATTGTAATAAAGAAAAAAGAAAATTGTTAACTGCAAATAACATTTATTACTTTTACAGTGTGTCAGTTTAATACATAAATATAAAACAATTAAAAATATAAAAAGCTTATTCGAAGTGGTCTCCATTGGCTGCAATACAGTCCTTTAAACGATGAGGCCAGTTATCAATAGAAGCACGCACTCTTTCCATGGGAAAATTCTTCACTGCCAATCGTATAGATTGTTTTAGGGACTCCAAATTATCATGGCGTTTAGAGCAAGCTGTACTCTCTAAAACTGACCACAAATCATAATCCAGCGGATTAAGATCGGGACTAGACGACGGCCAGTCTTCAGCTCTGATGAAGTCCGAAACGTTCGATTCCAACCAAGACTGCGTGGACCGAGCTTTATGACCCGGCGCCGAGTCTTGCTGGAAGGACCATACTTGGTTATTGAACATGGTGATGTTAAGGGGCTTAACTACCTTCTCAAGAATGGTATCTTGATACACTTGTGCCGATGTTTTGATACCTTTTTCACAAAAATATGGCTCAGTCACTCCTTCATAGCTAACACCCCACCAAACCATCACTGAAGTCGGATAATGTCCACGTTGCACTCTGTCGACTAATTGGGAAGCTTCCTTAGAGCTTTGAGCATAAATACGGTCATTTTGTTTGTTAAAATGTTGCTCAATTGTAAAAATTTTCTCATCCGTAAACAAAATTTTTCTGTGACCTCCCTTTGCGTACCGCTTCAGTAGTTGTTTCGATTTTACCACCCTATTCTTCTTTAAATTATCAGTTAAGAAATGGCCAGTGCGTCTCTTATAGGCTGCAAGTCCTAAGTCATCTTTTAAAATACGCGACATGGTTCTAGGTGCTATCTTCATTTCCCGAGATAAAATCTTTTGCTTTCGGACAGGATTTCTTCGAATTCTTTCCCTTACTGCTTTGACCACCTTTTTCGTACGAACACTACGTGGACGGCCAGATCTTTTTCTGTCACAAACAGAGGAGGTCTCATTGTACCTATTAATAGCCCGGTACACAAACATTTTACTAATACCAAGTGTATGGAGAGTTTTAAAAATTGCATTTGGCTCCATACCTACTTTGTGTAATGCTATCACAGCGATTCGGTTCTCTTTATCACCCCACACCATTTTAATATCGCAAAATATTTTACAATGTATTGGCGCCAAAATGAGAAAACACAATGAACAATCGTATAAAAATGACAGATTCGAAATTCAAATGTAATATTTTTTTATAATTAAGTGTAACAGTATTTATGGCCAGACTAAGTATAGTATAATATACTAGCTTCCACAAAAAAGATAGACATGTATCGTGGACTTTTATTTAGAACTATTTAAAAAACCATCACATGGCATATTATTGTGGTGTAACTCGAACTTGCTGTCGAGATAGGTCTCAGGTATCAGGATTTTATCCGACTTACTCTATACTTATCGTTATATTAAGACCAAATTACACAAAATCTTAGTAAACTGTACCCCCATATGTTATTCTGATATGCAAGCTGTATTACTGCAACGCTTGATCCAAATCCGTTCAGTAGTTTTTGTGTGAAAGAGTAACAAACATCAATACATCCATCTTCACAAACTTTCATACTTATGATATTAGTAGACTGATAGACTGCCCAATACCGAGATAGTTTTTACTCCTTGAGGGAGGCCTCCGTTCAGCATTGGACAGCGAAAATTTGTATGTACCTTCATGCAGTAATGACTAGTATAATC
Source organism: Hypercompe scribonia (assembly GCA_949316085.1). Lineage (NCBI taxonomy): Eukaryota > Metazoa > Arthropoda > Insecta > Lepidoptera > Erebidae > Hypercompe > Hypercompe scribonia. The sequence continues at coordinate 1,161,992 of OX438972.1, read as the reverse complement.
CACTAGACAGTTGACTAATGTTGTGCAAGATTAGTCAGGTATTAAGACTAAAGTAGAAAGAACTTAAAATGATAATGATTCCAGAAGATGGCTTTACGAACTATACGAGTTATACTATATAGACGATAAAAATGCAAATCTCGATACCTATCGAGTTCTTTAAATTTTTATTAAAATTTCAGCACATATGAATTGATAGGGCAAATAATCTGTCACTTCCGACCAATCTTTATATACACTTTACAAAATTACTGGCGAAAATATATTTTCTGTATTTTCAACAATCCACATTCACACAAATGTGCTTAGAATAAATAAATTTGTAATGTTTTAGGTACGCAATTTAAAGAGATAAATAACTTGAACAGATGGCAACACTGAATCATAGAGTCAGTTCTACCCGTGTTTGTTGACTAGACACGCTTTTCGGCAATTGTATTTTTCCTCTTATCCTAGAAACAGAAAATACGCAATAATACTGATTGAACTATCAAAATGTTAAATATAAGAAATATAAGTACAAGCAACAACATATAACCAATGTGTTTTTAAAATTTAAAGCTGAGGCCTTTGTATATTTAAAGACAAAAAGCTTATTGTTCCCACTCCAAACAATTTCTTGACGAGGGTGAACGAATGAGTTCAGTCAAATTCATTGCTGACTGTACCTACATATGATTTTAAAGCAATATTGTATATCAAAAGTAACAATATAAGTCAAGGTAGCAATTGGCAATATATCAAAAGACGCAAGAGATACAATTTGAATGAGTAAAATTATAAGTCTATTAAGGGGGTGTGCACAGGAGGCTATTTCCTGTTAAAAAGACAACGCCCGCATTAACAACATATCATGTGTCGCGGGGAATTTACAAACACAAGAAACGGACACAAAGAACACCCAGACTCTGAACTACAATTTGTGAATGACACAAAGTGTAGCCCATGTGGGGTTTGAACCAACACTCAGTGCAGAAGTGAATGGCGTAGCGACCGTTTAAACCACACGTCATCCGTGCAGTCAAATAAATGTGGTGTTTGTCTCAAAGGGTGGCAACTGTGTCTCTAGAGTTGTAGGTGTTCATGTCCGACGTGAATCTCTTAATAGTATGTGACCCTTCTACCTGTGTGTTCTTCCGGTTTTGCCTCGTATGCCATTTAAAAATATATACAATAACATGCAACCGTCTCAAATTGAATATTAAAAAGCGCTCAAGTACTCCTACAATAATCCAAGCATGCGTATATTTCTAGGGCATTAGGAGACGTTTTTTAATCAAACTGTAGCCTTCTAATGCGACATTCACGGGCACTGACACTCACGGTCGTAAAGTGATACTCATTTTAATAAAATACGAATTGGAATTTTTGTATTAAAATTTACAGTTTTCTTTTTTATATTTTATAAATAATATTTCATGCTTAAATTATTACGAATAACTTCGTAACTCTGGCTAATTTTTTTTTTAATATTTTTAAGTAAATTTATGCAGTTACTTTGTTTTGCTCCCTAGGTTGTGACATAATATGACTGCACAAAACAGATTCTACTTGTTTCTACTTCACTTAATAATTTAAGTTTATCGATCAATTTTTTTTTAATCCTAATCCACGTGACCTGCTAATTTAGGAGGGCCGTGACCGAGGGCATGTTTGCTCGCGGGCCACCATTATCACCATGCAATACGACCCATACCGCAAAAACGGTCCACTTCAGATAAGCCTACATCTGTTAACACTATTTAGGTAAGTGTTTTTTATACCCTTGAAACTGTTGAACAATTAATGAGCCACTCGACATTACACATGTAAATTGTTTTTGGGTATAAAAAAAACTTATATTTAACAAAAATGGTTGTTATAACATGTTGCTGTGTTATACTCTGTTTAACAGAATCAAATTCCATCACACTTTTCGGCTGAAATCATAACAAATAACTTTCCTTACCTTTTTACTTCAATAATCTTTATAATCAATTTTTTTAACTTGGTCATATCACATTAAGAGCCTCTAATAGTCGAACAACTTGGTTTAACTTGGTATAAACGTTAAAATAATGTAATAAGAACCTAAATTCACCTCGTGACTAATAAAACTTGAATATTTGTGTTAAAAATAACCCTCTATACTGGATTCTATTGTAACCTCGAAATATTCTAATTTAAATTAAACAATTTAGTGATTAATTTTAAATTATTTTTGTCGGGACCATTTGTCTTCAGCACATAAAAGGCAATAATGAAGGCAATCAAGTTTACGCGCGTAAGTTCTTTTTTAAATGTGTTACGAAAAGTTGAAGTTGACGTTTCGTTACCACGCTCGCGCGAGTACTCAAGTTTAAAACTAAAACTACTTCAGTGAAAATAGCTGACTAAAAGTGGAATGTTTAATTTATGGAACTGATAATAGTTCTTTCCCATGGCCACACACCTTTAAGTCTCGGATATTGCGACTTATTTTTTCCCTGTATTTTCGTTGTAGTGTAACCGAGCGGCTAATCGGGGACCTATATTAAGTATTACCAAATTAAACAGTATTTAACTTATGTTGGAACAAATGAGTCGTTTATATTTTTATATTTATTTTAAGTAACCATACATACCTATATTGAATGGTTGTGAACTTGTAAAGATAACAACGCGACATAGACGTACCTACTTAAATAATCAACTGTTTTTATTAAGGTCTACTTATTTATAACCGTTTTTTTTTGTTTACTCGCACAAAGATTGTCACACTGTTTTTTTAACGCTTGAAACATAATATTTTACCTACAAAATCGGTACATTTTACAACTATTGTATAGTAACATATAGAGTACATTCATTGCCATTTCGCATTTGTACCATAATTTGATACTAAACGATACAGTACTTAGATATATATGATATGCTACTTTCTCTGAAATTCAACTTACTATGAGAACAGTTTCAGGAATATTAAAACTACTCGTTATGTACCAGTGTCAGTAGTCGAAAGCATGTCCGTTGGTACAATGTTTGCTACAAACAATATTATTGTAAACAGTGCATAATATAATACAGATAACGCTTTATGATGCTATTCGTACTACATATTTTTAGTTCGAATAATATATTTCGTACGGCGGCAATTTTCACTGACAACGATTGTGTCTAATGCAATTAATTTGAAAGAAACGGATATGAACACTTAAATATTAACACTTTAAGCTTGTTCGTAACTAAACTGTAAATATATTATTTTATTATCTGTGTTTATGTGATACAGTTACGTATTCTATACAAACGATGCGGGAGGTATATTGGGAATGTGATACTATGTAATAGAGAATATCGAACAAAAACAGATCCAAATCGTACTATATGTTTCAGAAGTTAACGTTTGGTAACAAACTCATTTGTTTGGTAATAATAATTTAGTTAATATTTTAGTCTAGAAGTATCTAAAGATTAAAATTATTAGATGCTCCTAAGTTTCGTCAAAATATTTCGTTTTCTGATGGCAACGTTTCTATGCATTTACGATTACGACAAAAACTTTTGTAAATAAGCAATACAACAAAATGTTGTTTCTTAACGTTGAAACGAGAACCTTTGTGATGAATATTAATACATTGTGGATTTGAGTTTAGGTTTAGTGAACCGATGTTTTGAAATACCGTTACAAATAATAATCGTAGCGGTCTTTCTTGAGGATAACGTGTATGCAATGACGACTTTGAAGTTATTTTAAAAACGTCAATAAGTTCTAAAAAATGAATATATCTAAATTATTTGAATACATTCCAAGCATATTTTTCAATAATATTTACATTTATCCAACTTAGTTTATATTAGCAAGTAATGTACTCTAAAGAGGTACGTGCTCTGTAAAATAGTGAAGTACCCTGCACATAGCGTAGTTTAAAATTAAATATAATATCGTAGCTTTGAACCAATACGTTGTAAGTGCTATCAAAAACGGAAGACTTTGAATTTAGTTTTGTCTTAAAATTCCTTTGAAAAAGATTGGTGACTAACTGTATATTAAATGCAAAATTTAGATAGTAAGGCCGTAAATATTGACTAGTTTAATATTATCATATTTATTAAATTAACCACACATCATTACATTGCTATCTATATTTAGTATATTGTCATTCAGTCAGTCATATATTGTCATAGGAGACCCCATTTTTAGTTTTATTCACATTAACGTATTATTGAAGTATAAAATGTAACATGGCTCCCTACAGGGACAGGTTCTCTATGGATGAATGCAAGGGCCGCAGGCACTCGAAGCATCTTCCTCCGTTTCACGAGCTAGTTTGAGTTTACTTTACATTAACTAGATCGTCACGGTGCCCGTGTTCGGCGATGTGATTGGACCGAACTGGGAGTTGAAGTAAAATAAACTCACATTAGGCCCTCTGAATGTATCACCTCCGCTTGTATTTTTAATTCATCGCACATTTTATCACATAAGATATTCAAGATCTAGTCGTTATGTAAGTAAGCGTTCGAGTTAAATTTAAATAAGGCATAGTGTTTGGAAGGGAATCTATCTGAGCCAATTATTATATGAATGCAATAATACCTTTACTTTAAATGTGAGCTGAGTATTTGATAAATTGTGAAACGTGATAATATTGTAAATTAATATAAAATACCGTTTATTGTGTAGATGTATGGTTCTTCATCTTCTCACCGTTGGTAAAATTCTATCACAGTTTGAGAATAGTTTTTGTATTCTTGATAAAGTAAGGCCAAAAAATTCTCAAATTGGGGTAAAATTCTATAATGATATCCAGGCTTCTTAGTCTTATATTGTAAGGTCGAAGATCCGCTGTTTACACACACAGAACCAAACAATATTGTCAATGTACAGCTATGTTCAATTTACCCACATTTGTAAATGTAATTTTCGCCAAATGCATCACATATTTTGTGATAATTACTAAAAAAAATTATTAGATATAAGTTATTTGTAGAGAAATTACAAATGTCAATCTCATAAACGGTGATTCGACTGTCTAAATTTTTTGGCGATGCGAGTGCCATTTTGTGTTATTTCTCGCACCATGCTTAGAATTAATGGTATTATCATGTAGAAACGCGACTGTTGTTGACAAATTTAGATTTAAGTGTTCTACACCCTGTTGCTTAAAGAACGGAGAGACCAAAATGGCCATAGAGTAAGCCTTGCCTAAATAAATAAATTTAAAAATATGTACTACCTACTTATTGTGCGTACATAGTAGCAATTAGTATATAAAAATAATGCTGTCATAAGTACACCAACCACTGCACTTCGAAACTTAATGGTTACCTAAGCTGTCCCTTGGCATAGATAATAAGGCGCATTTTAAGTATAGATATGTCGAAAGAAAGTAATTTTCGAGGTATAGGTAATCGCTACTGTAAAAAAAATGTTTTAAAAAAGAAGATACGAATGTTTCTGGAACGGTTTTTCGCTCAATGTCTATGCTTATCCTTAAAAGATGTGATAGATCTCGATGTCATTGATATTTGTCATACTTTTGGCAATCAAACATCGGGTAGGTTTATATCTATTCGACCATATGAAGATCCCGTTTTAACTATATTAGATAAGATGTTTCATTACATGTTTGTGACAACAGTCGCGGTTTTCTCGCGAATCGGCTGTTATTATCGGTAAAAATGTTTGTGTCCATGTTTCCTAGTATGTGTGCGTTATGAATGCGGGCGCGTGCGTGTGCGAAGTTGCCCTTACTCTATTGACCTGTGTTTAGTGTATTTTTTAAAACAAGTACAGCTTTTACATACGCATATCTTTATCGACAAGTGATAATTATTTATTAAACGATTATTATAATTATATGTTTGTTTCATTTATTCATGTAACTATTGCTTTTATTTCGCTATGACCACAGAACAGCAATAAACATTAGAAGTGCGATCAACGGTAAGTCTCAAGAGATCTTTTATCGCCTAGATCCCTAGACGCACACACAAACGATTGATTATATTAAACACAAAGAAGTATGCTAATTCGTCCAAAGAATTTAATTAATGTAAATCCTAAACGCCACTTACCATGTTACGAAATATAGCCTTATGTTTTAAAAAGAAAATAAGATACGTTTCACTTGCATATTTGTATCTTAGGAGCGGTACGGTATTTTACCAAATATTTTCATATTAAATACTGCGAAATATTCCCGCGTAAAATACAGCTCATTGCGTGCTCTTGTGGCAACAATGTAGTTAATGCTCAAATTTAATAAGTTCTTAATGTGTGATTGTTTTTTTAGATTAGATTGTAACGGTTCAAGGACGACAGCTGTCAAATATGTACGGAAGTACCGGCATTTTGAGCGATGGCGCTTAAAGACCACTTTCCGGCGCGCCTGACACTGCTACATTAAATTATTACTTTTAATTTCTGTTCTGTGGCTATGACGGTTTTTAATATATTTTTATTAATTTTCCTACATCTGGTTATCGAAGTTTGGTAATAACATAAATGGGCTGGCTCCACCGGACTGATATCACGGCCACGCAGAATACTGATGTAAGACACTTCTCTCGTTTCTTTTTACTAAGGTTAAGGTTAAGGTTACCAGAAGCACAACTAACCCCCTATTGTTCGTAATGTCAAATTAAAGTCAAAAGAAATAATAAACTTGTTTATTATTTTTGAAACAGTCACAGATAAAAAGCACACACAAAAACAATATGATAAGTTTAATTAGCTACATAACAATACATCTTTCGTTAACATGCCTACATGTCAGTAGGTTGGTTACAACACTATCTTAATTACATAAATATTTAAAAGCACCCTATCAATTAAAAAAAAATAGATTATAAATAACCATTGATAAAAATTTGCCGCCAAATGCGAATCAATGAATACAGAAAAGAGATAATTCTACGAGTTGTAATCGACCACATGACATAGTCACAATGTTTAATGAGCCGTGTACACTTGAGTTGATTGATCACATCACATCAACAGCCCTTTAATAGTCCACCGTTGGACGTAACCCTCTCTTTTGCAGCTTGTAGGATAGTAATCAAATAATAGCACATATTCTGTAAGTTATAAAGGTGATTTGTTTTTAAATATGGAACCGCTATGTGACTTTGTTTCTTACAATTGAAACGAAAAGAAAAACAGTGCCACATCTATATAATTTTTGTTGCAACATAGAACTTCCCTACATATGACTGTTATAGAATTTGTCCTTTCCAAGGTCATCATAGACAATCTTGGAATAGAAAATACAAATTTAAATTAAAAAATCCTTAATACAATAAAGCTCGCTATACACTGTGACTGGTGAGATACCTTCAATACTTATGGAGAGTACTCGGTACTCGATTTTCGTTAACTTGATATAAAAAAATAGGTGCTTATTTTTTATCCAAATGTCTCTAAAAATAAGTCCGCGCGGTGTCCAAGTATTCCGCAGTTAAATACTGGGCTCTCGGTGTACTGTGTACGAAGTTTACTAAGAAGTTATTTAATATTTCGTTTTTATGTTATTTTATTTCATGATATATGTTCGCATACTATCACGTCCTAAATATTGAAGGTATCTCACCAGTTAGTGTGTATATCCATTTCGTGTAAGATAAACTCTATTCTTCGTTTACTAAAGCCACAAGAGACATGATGACAAGTGTAGCGGTTACCCACGACGTTACATAACAGATGTAAATTAATTATTGTAGGTTACCTAACTTGTGTTGCTCATTTAACGTAAACTTACAGTGAGTTTCTTCCTGATGTGTTTTTAATGATTCTTTTTCTTTTATTTTTTTATATGAGAGCCTGCCAAAGTGACTCTACTCTGCCTGATGGAAAGCATGAATGAAATCCAAAAGTTGTAGTCACCATAGTCATTGCGAATGCTGACAATGTAGTATGGTGACTCACACTATGGCGGCCTATTAAGATGCTTTGTTACGCCTCACTTGGGGACGTAAAAGGCATGACAGTCATCGTAGCATTGTATTGCACACACTACGACAACTGTCGCCCCTGCATCAATGGACCTCCGGTCTTTCATTCATAAGACTACAGTCATGTGGTCAAGTAGTGACCGAATTCACTTTCTATACCATTTAACAGTAAAATACAATCAGTGCGAATATTTTGTATTAACACAACATATACACTTATATAACTATTTCACTGCGCATTGACTAGACACGGGATTTGTGCAGAAGTGTGGCAGATGCATCATACTTTTAGTACGAGGCTTTATTGAGGTTCAAGGTATTATCCGATATGTGTATCAGATAGAGATCTGTCAGTGATTGGTTAGATTTGTGTATATTTATATGGCCACTTACAAAATGTGCCAGGGGACTGGCTGGTTTAACACAAACTGCCAGAGAGCTGCACAAGGCAAGACAGTAATAAAAAATGAAATATCAAAACTTTACAAACTTAATGTGATAAGAAACTATGTACTCATAATAGTAACTAATTATGTGCTCTTTTACTTCTATATGTATTCTGAATTGTATTTATGAATGAAATTTCGTTATCCACCGAGCCTTGGTCGTATCAGGGTAGTGTGAATTGTTAAAGTAAACTTGTTTGAATAAATTTATATGATCGACGATGATATACATCATACCGTGACCACACAAACAAACACACACGCGCACACACACACAAACATATATACACACGCACACACATGAAACATACATATACACGCACACACACACAAACATACATACATGCACACGCACACACACACAAACATACATACACACGCACTCACACACAAACATACATACATGCACACGCACGCACACGCACACGCACCCACGCCACGCACACACACACGCACGCACACACACACACGCACGCACACACTCACACACACACACACACACACACACACACACACATATATATATATACACACACACACGCACACACACACACGCACCCACACGCACGCACGCACACACACGCACGCACGCACGCACGCACACACAAACACACACGCACACACACACACGCTCACACACATACATACACACGCATACACATGCACACGCAGACACCATTGTTGTGTCTACGTATGCAAGTTAAAGTCGATGTAACTTGCATAATAGGAACATTTAACCATTACAACCTCTATGCATAACGAGTAACGAGTGAATATCTAATGCAATATGTGTGCACGTATGCAACTTAGATTACTTAAGGGACTTAAGACTTATGTTACGGGTACCTGTACCTTGTATTGTACCTGCAACCCTAATGGCACCTGTAAGCTGTACGGGAAAGAAAAAATACGAATACAACGTATAATAACTTAGACTGTACTTGTATATTTTTCTATGTTTAGGCGTGTCGGTATGCAATTTACAATTAAGGCAATATATATAGAAGTAAATTTGAAAAGCAATGCTATTTGAACACATTAAACATATAGACAACATACATTTATATATAGTAATACGCTGGTGCGTAAAATTTGCTACCTAACCTAAATTGCTAATTTTGATTATTCGAAATCTTGTACTTTAACTTCAATAGAAAAGTCAACTGTGCACCTATAATACTTCTCATATATATTTTCTTTTTCTAATTATTAAAGAAATGGTCGCCATTGAAGTGTATTACGGACAAATTTGACTTATTGCCCGACACTTAACTAACTAGACCGAATTGCAGTTCCGTTCCGTTCGACGGTGTAATGTTTAAAGAATTATCCTAATTTAACTATTGATATTTTGAGTAAATAATTACAATACGTAATTATCACTACATTTGTGATTGAGATGTATCTAGATCATATTTACAAGACATTTGATTTTTAAGAAAATACACCTACGGCTAATTACATTTAGGTTTATATTAAAATGTTAGATAAAGGTGTTATAATTCAAATATATAAAATTAGGATTTGGAAACATGAACATTTCATTTTAATATTAAGTACAACAGTATGCTATAGCTGGCATTGATTCACCAACAATCAGATATCATAAAGTTGCCATTAACAATAATTATGTCAATAGATTAATTATTTTTATAATTTTCATATGTATAGGATTTTATAAAATGTCATATGATAATTAAAAAATGTTACAAGACGCTATTAAGACATAAATTATATTTGTATCACAACGCCGTTTATATTATTGGTCACGAAACCTATTTCAGATGTAGTCATATTTAGATTTAACCTATATCACTTTAAATTAAAAAAAAAACGACTTAACGTGAAAAATCTAGTCTATTCTTTTTTTGAATCAAATGACTTTATTAGGAAAAGAAAAGTTGTGACGTGATAGGACTGTTGTAAGACGAGATTTTTTTTTTTAAATTTAGAGTAATATAAATATAAATGTCTGTACTATAGCAGCGATTTCTATTATGGACATGTTAACTACATCATTTACAGTGGACCCTCGGTAATCCGGCCCCTGTCTAATCCGGACCCCCCTGTAATCCGACATCAATCAAACAATTTTCGCTAATGTAGATCGTGCTCGACGCGTAGGTATTGTTTCAATTCCGATTGCTTAGTTTGAATTTGACTACGTGCGATAGCGGTGCAGCTTAGCGTGCATTCATTGTTTGCTGTTTATTCATTGTGTATTACGTATACATATCTAGTAATGTCGTCACAAGCCCAGAAGAGAACAACATATACAATCTTATCATTTATCTGTAATTTGTCGGATTACAAGGTATTATTTTGTAAAAAAAAACCGGTCTATAGGGGGTCTTAGGCAGTACTCTATAATCCGACAAATTCGATAGTCCGACACTGCCCTGCAAAACGTTTGTCGAATTACCGGGGGCCCACTATATTTCTTATTGCATTTTAGTTATGCGTTTAAATTGTTATTATTTTAGCAAATTAAACAACATTTATTTATTATAGTACCTGGGTAGTGGCTTAGTAAAACTTTTGCTTAAATCTAAATGTAACAAATTAAGGCTAACAGTTGGTCAGAGTCCGGCAGGTTTTCTAGTTACCATAGTAAACACAAATAGCCCATACAAATATTTTTTTATATAACATTAGATAGACCATATTAGTTAAGAAAAAGTATAAGAGAAAAGTGAATGGTAATATATATCAGGTGTAACTGAAAACCTAAATTAATACCCAAATACTTGTGGTCATTTCACGTTGGTCTGCGCTGAACGCTTCACCAATGACAGTGTCGAACGCGTAATCGAGCTGGTGTGAAATAAACCAACACTAGGGCCGGGTTGTGACAAGGATGGGACTGGGGATCAAAAATCCATAAAATACGTGTGACGTAATTTATGGATTTTTACTTCGATTACTTCTCTTTCTTGTCTTCTTTCTTGTCTACTTTCTTGTCTTCTTTCTTGTCTTCTTTCTTGTCTTCTTTCTTGTCTACTTTCTTGTCGTCTTTTTTGACTTCTTCCTTGTCCTCTTTTTTATTCTCTTTCTTATCCTCATGTTTCTTTTCGTCGTCCCTGAAGAGCAGCGGTGTCATTCCCAGGATACAACCAAACGTGATGCCTAGTACGCGTCCCTGAAATGTGTTATTACTTATGAACATCTTTTTTTTTCTTTTTTTTTTATTAAGAGCCTGCCAAAGTGACTCTAATCTGCCTGATGGAAAGCATGAATAGAATCCAAGACTTGTGGTCACAGGTCAGACAATGTAATATGGTGACCCACACTGTGGCGACTCTGCAATCTACTTAATGCTCGGGTTTTTTTTTTATCATCGAATCAGTAATGAGGATATCCGCAGACGAACCAAGTTCACAGAGATTGCCCGGCAAATTGCCACATTTGAGTATCGAGTGGGATCCGTTGCTCGCGGAAAAATAGTGACGGAAAAGTACATCCTACATCGCTGGCTTAAAATGTCTAAGAACAAAACAAAACTCCAGATTTGCTTACCTATTATGCTATGAAAGAGCTTATTGTGGACAGGTCAATACTTTCTGCATTTACGAAATAGATACTCTAAAGTTTTCAGTTCTTTAGACAAAATGTTAATCATATTTGTTCGTGCCTACTTACCTAGTGAAAGTGCTTAATAATAGTCTAGACTTTTGGTGCTCGCATGAGCAAAGGGACCTACGAGGGCGGGCCAATAAATACCCGTGTTAGACATGAAGACACCATTTATTTTCAAAAAAAGTTTTTTTATTTTTCAACATAATCTCCTTTTAGGAAAATACGAGTATTAACTGAACTGATGAAGGTATACGCACCATATTAGCGAAGCGCCTACTTATCGGCATGTCGAGTTGCACGGGTGACAGTGCCGGAGCGCCAAGTCCGAGGAGCGCGGCCAAACGCTCCACGTAGTACGAGGATCCTATGCCGATGACGTCACTAAAAGTGTTGCCAAGTGCCGCCGCTGCCATTGTTGACAGCGTTATGTATGCGCTCATTGAACTCTCTATTCTATCACCCTGGAAAAGAGATTAAATTTAGGAGCTACTTGAGGATCAGCATCATTGTAACAATAAAAAAAAATATATGTATATTTTATATGCACCATTTAATAGGCTAGATGACACCTTAGTCAAATAAGTTACTTTTTATCATCTGTCAAAACGACTATTTTGTATGAAAAATGTACTAAATACAACATTGTGACGTCACTGTTTTAGGCTACTCAATTGAACAATATATTTCACTGTATACATATTTGATTGAAATTCGTAATAATAATAAAAAACTATGTTAATTGTATTTACCGAGATGTTTTGCGATATTAGTTTTAATGAAGTGGACATTGGTATTTATTTACGATACACTCATCTTCCCAATTATAGTTTAGATATATATATTTTATATATAGCTTCATTTGTGACTACAAAAATGCTTAATAGCTCGGGGTTATGTAGTAACTCCAGCCTCGGAGAGCACGTAAAGTTGGTCTTGCACCTAATCTCTCTACATTAGTGTTTGATGGCCGTCCTATCTGATTATGAGAATGAGGCAACAGAGAGTGCACCTCTATTTTGTACTATATTCTCTCCTGTGTAGTTGGTTTGTTTCCATTGAGACTGGCCACCACGGCCAAATTCGGCTAGGGCTACATCATCACCATTATATACAAACGCTAGTAGCCCGCCCCGTTTTCGCATGGGTACAATCGGTATTGGGCGATCTGCCCATGGATTTTAATTTTCTGACATCTTCTAAGATTTTAATTTGAATGATATGCTGTAAAAATCAATTTTGGTCGACATTAAATGCACAACATATGTTACGTTTTTAATTGGATAAGGATTAATATTGAAGTGAAACTTCTTTATCGGGGTTGGAAAAAAATTTAGTGTAACATTTTTTCGTTACGCGTCACATTTCTCCGTTACGCGCCCTCTTTTTCTTATCCCTACCACGCGTGATTCGAAGTATACTTTCTCCAGCGGAGTAGGGATTGGTAAATGTCTCCAATGTATTTTGCGGCCCGTTTTGAGTAGTTACATTTTCGAAATCCAGGTGGCGATTGCATCGACTTCGGACGGGTTTAAATTATTTTTTTGAAAAATAACGTCATAAAGAAGTTCCACTTCTAACGACTGTACGCTAGTACACGCACACATTTTTTTATATTCAAAATTACTTGGCAAGTATAACTAACAAATATTTTTTTAAAGGTTGACCTTTAGAAAAAATGATTATTTTGGGTTATCCGTAGAAAATAAGCATATACTCCGCGGACTTTCTTACATATTCGTTAACATTTGAATCTAAGATCCTGCGCAAACATGTTACGGGAATTATTGGGACCGATGCTACTGAAATTTGCTGGCTACAATCGTAACACATGGTTTCAACAAGATAGAGACACTTGTCACACATCATGTTTCCGGAAAAGCTGATTTCCAGTCGTCCAGGTCTATCCCCAGAAGACTTCTCTTTATAGGTTATTTGAAGAATTGTATCTACATCAATAAACCAAATACACTACGTTAACTAAAAGAAAAAATCAGTGAAGAGATGTCGGCGATCTCGCGGTCTCTTGACCGACCAGTATTCGAAAATTTCGGTGCTCGCTAAGAAGAGTGTAAACGTCGAAACGGTGGTCATTTAGGCGATGTAATTTTAAAAATAAATGGCAACTAATTCGTTCTCTACAAAATAAACAATTTTTATAATTTGGCATTTTTTGTATGATTCTTTCAAATGTTACTTAATTCGTGGCCCACTCTATACATTTTTGCAATTCTAGTAATTAGCTTTTGCCCGCGCCTCCGCCCGCATTATATCGATTATCGCGATAAATAGTAGCTTATGTGTTATTCGGATGTATAAGCTATACTACAGTCAAGTTTCAACTCAATCCGTTCAGTACTTTTACGTGAAACACTAACAAACATCCATTCATGCTCACAAATTTTGACATTTATAACACTTGAAGAGAAAAGCGTTGAAAGTTCTGTGTTTTTGCCGAAACATTGATTTTTTTATGTATTCTATTTATATAATATAGGTGTATTATGAGTATAAACCTTCCTCGATATATAATCTAAATAATGGTGAAAATCGCGTTTAAATTCGTAGTTTAAACGATCTAAGCGTACAAGGACAACTTTATTTTATACTATGTAAAGATGAGTATGGATAGAAAATGCATTATTAAATCTTTAAATGCACAATTAAACATATGCTCATGTGATTTTGTCATTCACATGATATTAAGGAGATAAGGCAACAGTTTTATTTAAACTAGCTTCCGCCCGCAACTTCGACCGCGTGGAACAGTTACTTTGGGCTGACGCTTACTTTAACCCACGACTTCGTTTATATAGGTGAGTAAGGGAACAATTCTGTCATACATGATTTATGCGAAACGTTAACCGTTTACGCAGCGCAAACAGCGGAAGCTCTCAATAAGAACAAAACATTCCTCATCGGTGCTCGGTTCCTATTGATCTTAGCGTAATGATATATAGCCTATAACCTTCCTCGATAAATAGGCTATCCAATACAAAAAAAATTTTCAAAACCGACTTGTAGTTCCTGAGATTAGGACGATCAAACAAACTCTTCAGCTTTATAATATTAGTATAGATAAATTATTTACAAGAAAATTTTTTGGGTATTCATTATAGCTTACATTTTTATACAGCATCAATCATCAACAGCCTTTAATAGTCCACTGCTGGACAAAAGGAAGCTTGGCAAGAAGGTTTTGGTCTTCTGTACCACGCTCGTCAGAGTTTGATGTAGGGTTTGTTTAAAGTTTTCCTTCTTCTTGCACCAACGACTAAGAGACGAACGAAAAGAAACGAAAAGAACGACGAAAGGAAATTTCTTTGCTTAATCGTCGCTTACGATACCCATGGGATGAATAGGGGTGATGATACTTCGTATCCTTAGTCCGTCACGGATACATTTTTAAAAAAGAGAAAATAATATACTTTTCCCACTAATATAATATCAGTGACACTACATGCTAACATAATATAAAAATACTTACAGCAATCAACATTATGAAATTGTCTAAAAATCCAAATCCAATAAAGGGCACTGAATTAGCGAAAGACACTGAGGACAAACAAAACATAATCATTAGTTGTAAACATTACATACTTCTATGCAACTAGGGATGGCGATCTGAGATCGATTAATCAAAGAATCGTTTTGTAGACCAAAAAAATCGAATTTTTAAATCGATATTCTGTATGGAATCGATCCATTGAATCGATATTTCACCTTATAAAATCGAGATTCGATTTTGTGTGTTTCGATACGATAAATTTCTGTTTCTATACGATAAATTTCTGTTTCGGGTAAATGCGTTTGTATTTGTATTGAAAACATAGACTCAATAAGCAAATCGGAAAGAGACAGATTTTTGTAAAATCGATTCTTTTTATCACGATCTTTTGTTTATTGATTTATTAAAATTCGATTCGAATCGATTTAAAAATCGGTTTTCTTTGGAAAGAATCGCCATCCCTATATGCAACATAATGGTACAATATCTTTAAAAATAAATAAATAATAGTTTTTGAACGAAATTACAATGACAATCCAAAGATTGGTTTCCATACCTTGACATTTGGGCAGGTTATATATAAACACTTAGTCATGTAATCAGAGTTCCCTGACCTTGATGCAAGCATATTGGTGTCTGATAATGACGACACCCTGCTCACATTGGCAACATAGCCGTCTTTATGACCACGGAGTGTCTCTGCAGTCTAAAGCCTCAGAACTATAAACTTTTATGTCTAAAGATGGACTTTGTCTGTTAAGATAACTCATCTACAGTTAAAATACATCCTACATTTGTGTCAATAATTATCACAGCACTGATAAGATTACACTTTCATTTTAGATGTTACCCGTGTTTGATGTCATGTGATAAAAATTCTATTAAATAGCTATCACTACATTAATACTGAGATTGATAGCTATTGAACAATTATTTAAATAAGATACATAATCTCTGGTGCTATTTCAGAGAACAGTTTTTCATTTATTTCATGATTAATTAATTATTAATTTTGTTTACTAATTATCAGCATACTTACAGTGAAACAGCTCTCTTGTGGTAGGCTTGGGTACAGTGGCAGCTGGAACAATGCCAATTAAATATCAACCATTGTTTCATCTAAAGACTAACTGTTTATCTCCTAATAACAACAGGCTTGTTGATCTAGTGGTTATCCACCGGGTAGCGGGTTCGATTTCCACCCAGGAAAAACTGTTGTGTGATATCGATTTGCTCTGTCTGGGTGTAATTTATCTATAATATGTATGTATATTTGTCCATATGGTGGTGGATTAAGAATACATAGTGTTACCACCCCTATTCATCCCGTGGGTGTCGTAATAGGCTAAGGGAAGAAACTATTCAGGAAAATATTATTACAAAGAGAACAAAAACTTGAAACAAACCCTATTCCAACCCGTCTGGCCAGCGTGGTAAGGTAGGCCAAAACCTCCTTGATAAGGAGAGGCCTATGTCCAGCAGTGGACTGTAAAAGGCTGTCGATGATCCATGATAATGTATGTATTTATAAATATATATATATGTTTATGAGCAGTCTGGCTACCACAGCACAGGTTTGTGCATCAGATGGCCATGTGTGAGTTGTTTATTGGTGGCCATTATGACTATAATAGCAAAGTTTTTCAGCACGAGCGGGCTGGCTCGTCCGGGGCAGTACTACCCTCCCACAGAAGACCAACCTAAAGCACCAGCATCCGTGTTGTCGTGTTTCGTTGGTGAGTGTGAGACCGGAGGCCCATTGATGTAGGGGTGACAGTTATCGTGATAACTGTGTAAGCGTTACATTGTCACGATGACTGTCATGCCTTTTACGTCCCAAACCGGGGTGTGAAAAGGCATCTCACAAGGCCGCCATAGTGTGGATCACCATGCTGCATTGTCTGCATTTGCAATGAGTATGGTGACCACAATGGATTCTATTCATGCTTTCCATCAGGCAGAATAGAGTCACTTTGGCAGGCTCTTAATATAGAAAAATGTCTATTTAAACATCAGTAGCACATTCAGTTACACAGTTTTACATTCTTATAACAGAAAACAAAAAAATATTTCTAATGCACTAAAACTACACTTGACAAGTCCTATAACTTCTTTGCAACATGTTCAATATTCCTTTCTATGATCATATATTTATACTGTTATAAAGTTAGAGTTTGTTTGTTTAATTGAGTGTGCTCAGGAACTATTGGACTGATTTTAAAATTCTTTTAGTGTTAGATAACCCAGGTATCGAGATAGGCTACAGACTATTTCATCACTTATGACCAAAAGGAACAGTTTCAATGAAAAATGTTGCTAAAACGGGCAAAAATGTTGTTCCTCCCCATTTTACAATCGCATATGTCTATATGTTAAAAGCAACACTGCCTATTTTTGTAATTATTTTTACCAATAATAGAAAAACTAAAATCCCGAAATACATGTATTTTATTTTTATGTTATCATCTTAAATCTCACCATTCAGGTGAATCCCAGTTCATGACTGATAGAGGGTTAAAGTTGGCTCATTATTACTTTTTATTGTTAACAAATTCGTTTGTGCCCATTGCCACTAGCAATAGATGTAGATGATGTCGTGCAGGTCACTTAGTGTCATAATAAGAGTTAATTTGGTGTACGATCCTGGCCACTTGGTTGTGCCTGTGCAAATACTCACCGTTAGCAAGACGAGAGCAACCAGAAATAATTTGCCTAATAGATTCTCCAGGACGGTGGCACGCCCGACAGATGTCAACCTTACTATCTTTCAGGATATATTTCCGGTAGTTATTCGTCATGATAACTTCGTCCATAATCGCAAACAAAATCTTTGGTTTCGCCGAAGAGATCACCATACCGTAGCCAAGATGTCGATGCTTTGAAGTCTATATCAGACCCGTGTATGGGCTAAT
The DNA here is from genome assembly GCA_949316085.1 of Hypercompe scribonia. Classification (NCBI taxonomy): domain Eukaryota; kingdom Metazoa; phylum Arthropoda; class Insecta; order Lepidoptera; family Erebidae; genus Hypercompe; species Hypercompe scribonia. The sequence goes on along the minus strand of OX438972.1, from coordinate 1,143,639 downwards.
AAAATCGACCATGAAGTTCTTTACCCTTCCATACTTCCCTGCGATCAATAGTACTAAGTACTACAGGTTTGCGCCAATTCTCTTTAGCCAGAGCGAGTGGGGTAAAACCAGTATCCACTGCAACTACATTGCGATGCAGTCTCACATTAGTCTGTAGAAAATATTCTCTGAGATTGTATATCTCGCGATTGTGAAAAATCTTGATATTTAATACTTAATATTAACAAACTTTCGCGGAGTATACAACCTTATAACCGATGAACGTGGGTGGTGCATGCGGAATGCAGTCAGCAATGTACGGACTCTCCTGTCAAGGGCATCTAATTCGGTCTGAGTCCATCTAAGTACACCAAAGGAATACATCAGAACTGGCATGACCCAACTATTACAGGCTCGCACCTTTGTTACGCCCTGATAAAAGACTTTTAAGTACTTTTTTTAGGCGGCCAAAGAAGTGTTTCTGTAACATTTGTTTCACTCCAGATTCTGGTATTCCCAAGGACTGTGAAAAACCTAGATACTTGTAAGTTTCGGTGGCAGAAAGAGATCTGAGTTTTGTTGAATCTGAAAATATTATTCCTTGAGATTCTACAATCACGCCCTTCTTTATATATATGACTGTACACTTACCCACAACAAATTCCATTTTGATAGAATTACTAAAGTTTTCAGTGACCCTTAATAACGCCGTCAATTGTAATTTTGTGGAGGCCAGTAATTTCAAATCATTCATATAAATAAGGTGAGATATAACTTGATCACCTTTCTGCAACCAATAGCCTAACTCTGAACCCTCTAACAGAGTGTTGAGAGGGTTCAAAGCTAGACAAAACCACAAGGGACTCAGACTGTCACCTTGAAATATACCTCGCTCGATCTTTATAAGTATATCGTTTATCGCAGTCCGCTGACATCCTGGATAGCGAAGTGTTGTTCTCCATTGACTCATACACGACCTTAAGAAAGTGCCCAGAGTTGCATCAATTTTATACAACTCTAGCACTTTCAAAAGCCATATATGTGGAACTGAGTCATACGTCTTCTTATAATCTATCCAACATATCGACAGACTCTTACGACTACGACGTACCTGTTGGCTAATGGTCCTGTCTATGATAAGGAGCTCTTTAGTGTCACGGGTCCCGCTTCTACATCCATTTTGAGAAATAGAAAGTACCGAATTATTATTTATGTTTGTAGTAATTTTGAGTTTCAAAATAGATGTTAGAAGTTTATAGGTATGTAGTTGGTAAACAAGTAATAGGTCTAAAATTTTTGAGATCCATGGCTCTACCAGATTTATAGAGTAAATGGGTTACACTAGTGATGTAACCCATTTACTCTTTACGTGTGATGCTAAACACGCATGTGAGCTTCGGTACCACTTAAGCCAAAAGTTGTGCAATCTGGACCAGGTGATTTCCAATTCGGTAATAAACGGACTGCACAACGTCATCTTTATTAATAATAATAGGTTCCATATCTGTTATAGACCCACACAAGCATTTGACATCCTCCAACCAATCACCCTCTGTATAAGTGACAGGCACTGACCAGATGTTACGCCAAAATGAATTAGTAGTATTTTCATATGGAAAATAGCTATCACATGGATTCGGTTCCTCCCATTTCCTGTAAACCCATTTCTCTTTCTTTTGGAACATTCGATTCTGATCGACTCGTTTTCTATAACGTTTTATCCTATTTGCCCATGCATAATGTTTCTGCTTTAGAAAGTCTATGCGCTCTGTGACACAGGACATGTATTGTTCAGGACTAATGGTAGTCCCCAAGAATGCCTGTTTCACAAAGCGCATGACTCTTGGCCGTGTATTACCACTTTGAAAACAAGTTAATTTAGCGATGAGTGTCGTAGTCTCAACAATACAACTTTCAATTCTGTACTGCCAAGCTGGTACAGCATTTTTTGATCAAGTAGCACTTACACGTTCAATAAATTTAACACCAGCTACTTGACAAACTGCAATAGCCGCACAGTATAGAATAGAATGTGTATCACTAAGATCTTCGCTATTATCAAAATAGTCTGCTAATAGCGAATCCAGGGCACTCACAAGCGCTAAATTACGTTTATGAATGGGCAAACGATATAACTGTGGTCTACTATTATTATTTATAAAGCGATATTTCTGAATCGCATCAATTTATTATTATATTATTATTATTATATTATTATTATTATATTATTATTATTATATTATTATTATTATATTACATAGTCAGACAGGTAGTTAACACAACTGATAAAAGCCTGCATCCTGAAAGCTTCCAATCAGTTTTCTTTCTTGGATTCCACCAAGTACTTGTCGAGTCAATTTTTAAATTAGTTTACATTTTGGTCAGATATAACATCATTTGGAAGTTTGTTCCAAGCTCTGACCACACGATTGCTTAGAAAGTGTTTGTGAGGATCGATGCTCAAGAAGCTAGTACAAAGCTTAAGACTGTGGCCTCTCAGACGAGTATTGTCATTTCATATGAACATTTTATCAAACTTTTGAAGGTCCTAATATCAACTTAAGATCAATGTTGATGTTTCAATTTATTTTGTAGTTTAGTGAAGGTGGCTAGTAGTAATAATATACAGTTTTTTATATAACAACTAAGTATGGTTGTCATTAATCTCATTAATTTATGACATACAGCTTTGTCAAGGTAGAGATCAAATAGCTGTGAATCACAACAATGATTTTCATATCCGCTTAGATCTTCAATCAAGCCATTTTCACTATCATTAACATTATGTTCTAAGGAGAGTATATATATATATATATATATATGTATAGTAAACCATGTGGTGACGGGTTAAGAATACAAAGTGTTACCACCCCTATTTATCCTGTGGGTGTCGTAAAGGGTGACTAAGGAAACAAAGTAAACAAGACAATATCATTACAAAGAGAAGGAAAACTTGGAGCAAACCCTATTCCAACCCGTCTGGCCAGCGTGGTATAGTAGGGCAAAACCTCCATGCTAACAAGAGGCCTATGTCCAGCAGTCGACTGTAAAAAGCTGTTGATGATATGTACTGGTGTTATGTAAACAGAACACATAAAAGTATTTTTTTTAAAACATTGGATTTTTACACACTTTTATGGCTAATAGCAACTAAACTTTACTAGATATATCAAAATGATGTACTACAGAATTGTTTATCTTAAAAATATCTACAAAAAAAAAGTGTGATGGTCTATATAAAAGTGTACATCCAACAAATATCCCACAGTAACTATTTTTATGTTTTATAATATAAACATTCATAGTAATTTATATAATGTTAATCCTTATCCAATCAGATATACATTTCAAGCAGACCAAAATTGCCTTTTACATTATATCACTAAACTGAGTGCCTTAGAAGGTATCAGAAAATAAAAGAGCAAAGCAGACAGAGCAGGCAACGTTAATTGCACCCATGCAGCTAGTTTAAACATAAATATCAATATGTAAACAAAGATATTAATAACTTAAGTAAGTTAATGTCTATGTAAAGTACATATGGTACAACAGAGATTAAATTGGTTAACAGTAGTAGATGTGTTATTAAATAAAATATATTACATAAAATAATATTTATGACTAATCAACAGGTCAGTGACATCACTCTGACAACTAGATATCACTGCATATAAAAAAGGTCAGAGACACTCACCATACTTTTTTTTCAGCCAGTCTTCAGGCATGGGACAGTATTTACCCGTCGGATCGACGTCGCCCAACGTGGGAACTTTGCTCGGTCTACCCAACTTACTCCGCCACCTACGACCGGCCAACCTATCTGCAAAAAACAAATATTTGTTATTGACTACTCCACTTTATATTTAGAAATATCGTTAAGTACTTAATTTCACCTTCAAACACTTCTTTGATCCTGTTAGACTCATATTCCTGTAAAGCTTCAAGCAACAATTTTCTCTCTCCATCTTTTAAATGAAGTACAAGCTCTTCGGCATGTACCTTTGTGAAGAGTTCTCCAGCTTGTATTTTTACGTCCTCAAACTCTTTTGATGTTGGGCCCAATCCTAAATTACGTGTTTGTAAAGCAGCACCACAAAACAATTTTGACTTGGAACTCACTACAGAAGCGCTGTGTCGCACATGTATGTTAGCCGAATTATCTAAATGACACGTGTGATGTCTCCCTATAGGCAAGGCACGAAGCCTCTTTACAGCCTGCGCTGCTTTCATATTTAATGGATTTTCACAGCAACTCAAATTATTCACGACACTAAAACTTTGAAGTATACAAACTCTATTTTGGAATGTTAACGTTCCGTTTTACGCGTGCGTTCATCTGTCAATTGTCAAATCAGCTGATCAGTGTAGTCAACTCTAATATATCGCAAATGTCACTAAACCGATTCTAATACGACTTACTTTAAGTTTAAGTTTAAACAAAAACAAAATGTCGTCAGCAAATAGTACTATCTCCTTGTCCTTTATCAAATTAGGTAGGTCATTGATGTAAACGAAAAACAAAAATAAGCCGAGCATTGGACCTTACCTACCATTATTACCAAAAGCCCCAAAGACCTTTGACCATTAACTTCAAACTTCTGGATCCTTTTATCCAAATTAGAGATAAGAACATCAAAGCAGTACTCCTACTTCAATAGTGATACAATTTTCTGATTACTGTTTTCTGGAAAATACAATCGAATTAGCATGTCTGTAGGCCTAAATTTCTGCAAATGAATGTTTTGATTGGAATTGCCTTAGACAAATCACAAAAAACATCTAACACATCCGGTTTGTCTTCTCAGGAACTAAATACGCTTTCTAAGAGTTCAACACAAACATCACTTGTTGAACAACGTCTTTTGAAGCCAAACTGTTTTTTGTGTAACTAATGTATTATGGTTTTCTAGAAAAATTTACTAAATGGTTCCATAATTTGTAGGATCAGAGATGATATTTGTCTGAAATAAAGGAATGATTTTACTTTGTTTCATTGAAAGTTAAAGCAAACTGTGATGTAATTAGGCTAATAATCGATTTAGTTATTTGAACTGTAGTAGAACCACAGAAGATTAACCTAAAGCGGCAGTATTCGTGCTGTCGTGTTTTGTTGCTGAGTGCGAGACTGGAGGCCCAATGATGCACCCCTGGGATGGATTTGTCACCCCTGCATCATTCGGCCATCGGGGTTCATCACATTCGGGGCCATCATTGGTTATTCCACAATAACTATTTGGCAGAGTATGTAATAACACTGCATCTCGCTAGGCCACCATAGTGTGGGCCACCATACTATATTCTCTGAATTTGCAATAAGTATGGTGACCACAACTCTTGGATTCTATTCATGCTTTCCATCAGGCAGAGCAGAATCACTTTGGCAGGCTCTTAAAATAGAATAGATATATATATATATATATACATATTTAAATACAACAGAATTATCTCAAAGATTGGTGGTTTTCTTAACGAAAAAACTAAATATAAATTCAGTGTTATAAATTTTAATATTCACTTTCAAGGAACATTATGCACTAATGTGGGTTAAATTTATAATTTTGTTGTCGAGACTGGAATGTTCAGGATTTTTTTTTTCAAAATCTGTAGCTACATCTAAATACGATTCAAATACTTTATATCAATAATAAGGTTGTAATTATTAGATGTTTTCTTTGCTTCTCCAGTTTCATTATTAATTATTTCCCAAGGTATCCGAATTTTATTTGAACTATTATTAATTTTAGATCTCAGTTAATTTGTCTAACGGGACTACATACCTTTTAAAGAAATGATAATAAATATAATTTCTTTCTTCATAAAGCTTTTAAATAAAGCCTTGTACTATAATATTTATACATTGTTTTAAAACTGATATGTGATGACGATGGAAGTCTGCATACACTTAATACAATAAGTTGCTCTAACTCCACACACGATTTTCTTATTGTCCGTTCAACGGAGAAGCCTGTGATATCTGTTGATTCCTTAAAAATAATGTGTTTTTTAATCAAAATCAATGGAACACCATGTAAAATACGCTCTCTGTTGAACGAACTACCTAACATGTGATTACTGAAGTTGAACATTAACTGATGAGTTTCTAGCCAGTGTTTTGTAATAAATATATTTATATATATTTATATTTTATTATAGCTCATGAACAGTTAGGTGGTCACTAGACATTCCTTGAATATTTTGATGAACCAGAGTGAAAAGGTTTATAGTTTGTTGTTCTGATATTATTTTATGTGGTATATTTAAATTAGTGGTTGCCTCTATTGTCTCTACATGTAGTTTTAAATATTAGAATTAATAGCTAAATTTTGGCTGTTGTATTAATACAATAATGTACCAACATTACTAATTGTCATTCGTAAAAATATTAAAGATAACACAATTATTAGTGTCAATATGAATCGTCGAAACACAATTTTACATTTGTGTGACTGCATATTTAACTTAGACCTAATGCTATTTTCTTTCTGCGGCAAAACTTTACTGTATGGCTGTGTAAATATAATTGCTTGTTTCAAATTTAACGTACATAATTTCAGACATACAGAAATTAGTTATTAATAAATCACTGCTCACATTTACCAGTAACTGACCCACACCCTTCTCAATCTCATCACTGAATAACAATTTTATTTTTTAAAGTTTCTGAATTATTCTGTTTTACTACAGATATATTATAATCATTCATAAGTAACATGGAGGTATCACAAGCCAGGTCAGAGCGAGCCGGGGAGTGTTAAGATAAATTTTAAATTAAATTTGAGATTACGTACTCGGTACACATTACATTGTTATTTTTATTAAATTGTTGAGATTTCTTTCATTGTGCTTGACAATTTTTTTTATTTCTGAAAGACAGAAAAATTTTAGACCAATTACAGCCTCCTCGCCCTAAAATTTATAGCCCTGGGCTCTGCATTTTTTTTTTGTAATATAATTAAATAGTGAACGGTTTAAATAAAATCGGGCAATATTTTGTATATCCCTGATGTAATTGTGACTTTGACGTATCCGACTTGACAGCAAACTACTTTTTCAACCTAATCCTGACAGTCATTGAAAGAACTGACATCAGTTACATCGATTAGGAAAATCAGAAGCCGATTTTCTAAGATATCATAGTACTACATTTTCGGGGAACTATGCTTCTTCTATAATTTTCTTACTTTAGCTGTATAAGTGTAAATTTATAAGCATATAGGCTTTTTGTACAGTTACCATTTGCCGAGGAAAGACAATAACATTACTTTTTAAAAACAGTGTTGTGTAGGTCAATGACGACCATTTATGTGTATTATGTGTGTTATTAGGCACTAAATAGTGCCCTCGAGAGTATAAGTGTAATTGATTACGTGGTTCAGGCCAAGAGGCACGATGTATGATGTTGGAGGGACTGATAGCATGGGTTCTGAACAACTATCTGGGGAAGTACGTGGAGAACCTGAACACGGATCAGCTGAGCGTAGCTCTCCTGTCCGGTGAGTCTTTTTCTACTCAGTATAAGACTGCCATAACACTTGAATCATGGACTGAGACAGTTGAGAACAGAACAAGATAAACCATGGACAGATTTAAAAACATGATGAATATTGTTTTGTCATATAGTTTTTACTTAAATTAGATTTTTACACTTCGTATTTATTAGATTACAAAGAGAAGGAAAACATCAAATGTCAGTGTGGTACATATAGTAGGCCAAAACCTCCTTGCTAAGGAGAGGCCTATGTCCAGCAGTGGACTGTACAAGGCTGTTGATGATGATGTTGATGACTTATTAAATTATCTTTAAAAAATTTTTTTGGCAGTGTTTCGAGCCTCAAACACAGTTCTTAGATACCTATCATATCCCATTAATATAGTGAACACTAAAGTGTGAGGATGGTCATCTGCATGTTGGTTTCATTTCACTACCCTTTGCCAGACTGGGTGACTAGATATGAATGAATTTGAAATAGTATTTAGACTATTTTTTGACAAATAAAAAACTTGCAATTTCTATCTTTTTGTCTGACAATACTGTTGATTGAAGAACAGCTAATTGGATTATGTGAAAGAATGATGAAATATGGCATTAATTGCAACAACTTTGAATTAATAAAAGACTACTTGTTTTTCTATGAAATATATTTGTTTAGCCAACTGTAACACATGAATTCCTTTGTGTATTTGTATTATTTAGTTCAACTTTTTACATATTCATAGTTAATATTATTTTTATGTAATATGCAATAAACTGTTTAATTTTAGAACTCATGATGCAAATAGATGTAAATTAAGTGGATTCTAAATAACCACAATGTTTTAGAACAATAAATATTTATATTGAAATTACAGTATAAACTTTGGTTTCCTTCTAAAGTAGTAAGTAATTATATGGTACTAAAAAGTGTTACAAAATGTACCATACTTTGTAAGCATTCTATTTTTACTTTTACCACACTTTACTAAGCATTTGTTACACGAGTAATAATGTTAAATGCATAAATGTTATTGCAAATAATGTCAAAGTGTGTTTGTTTGTTTGAATGTTTGTCATTCTTTTATGTTACAATGGAGCCATTTTACGTAATGATTTTTGTGTTTGGTGATAATTAGAACACTTAAGAGTGATATGGAATACCTTTTACCGAGGTAAAACATCTCATTGCCATGGGGGGATCAATTATGAAGTGTATTTAAATCATTCCAAATTTAATAAATTCTTAGATTTTGCAAAAAATACCCATGGTTTCTGATAGATGGCGCTACATAGATTCTTTATCTTTAAACTTTTTAATATTTTTTTAACTTTAAACTTATGTGAAAGTTTGTAAGGATGTGTGAACGTTAGTTAGTCTTTCATGCAAAAACTACTGTACGGATTTAGATAAAACTACAGTTATGTTGCTTATAAATCAGGATACTGCTTAGGCTATTATTTACTGCAATAACCATTATAAACGCAGACGGAGCCGCAACCAAAAGCTAGTATTTATATAAAGATATTTAAGTAGTCACTTCACGGTATACAAATTGTTGTAGTTGAAGATGAGGGTTGTAAGTTTATGTGAGAAATATATTGTCATCTTCAAAGTTCAATCGAAATTTTATGTAGCTATTTCTGATTACAAATAAACACACAGCCAAACTTAACTAATTACGGCTAACTTTTTGTAGGAAGCAACAAATTTTATATTTAAGTTTCCTGAATATATTTTAATAAAAACGTCATGAATTTTAATGTTAAAGTTTCATACGATACTTATTGCTGTGGCTACAAATATTTAATTATGCAGCTAGTACTTATTTACTCTTAAGTACCCCTAACGGTATCAAGTCGTTTGGCCAGCATGGTATAGTCAGGCCTGATACAATTATTAAAATGATGAGCATCCATGTACTCATTTATACTTTATTTAATAGTCTACTGTTAGACATAAGCCTCTTCTTAGAAAGGCGGTTTTTGTCGACTAGCTACTGGAAAATAAAGTACATGTAAAATCACAGCACAACTCTTGCTGGCTATAAGGGTCGTGAAGTATTTGAGTCGAAATGATATTAGTAGCAATCATTTTGTCATTTGTACTAGATGGAGAAACTCAGTTACATTTGAATAATGCTTAAGAGTGAATTAAATGTATTTTGAAATGGAGAAGAAGTTGAAAGGTGCATGGTTTGACTTTTACTTAGTGAATTTCCTCATAATTTCGATTGTGTTTACATTTGCCAAAGATTAATTCTACCATGATTAAGTCGCGATTAACACATACCACTGCCTCGGTGGCGCAGCGGTAGTGAATGCGACTGCTGTACTTGAGGTCTCGGGTTCGATTCCCGGGTCGTACCATATGTTTGTATGATCTGCAAATATTTGTCTCGAAGTTTGGGTGTTTTCTATATATAATATGTATGTATTTACAAAAAAAAGTATATAAGTACTCTATCAGTCAGTCTAGTTATCATAGTACAAGCTCTGCTTAGTTTGAAACTAGATGACGTTGTGTGTCAAATGTCCGAAATATTTATTTACTATTTATTATTATTTATTATAGTTGCTTACTCCCGTGATTAATTAGAACTCATTAATTATTTTCAGGGAAAGTGGAACTAGAGAATCTTCCCCTTCGAAAAGATGCTCTCCGACATCTGGGTCTACCAGTGGAGATCAAAGCGGGATTCATCGGCAAAGTCCAATTGCAAGTACCAGTGCGACAAATCCGCTCCGCGCCCTGGCTGATCGCCATCGAGAAGCTGTACTTAGTTGCCGCTCCGGTCAATTTGGATGAGGTCTGTTTATGGCTTTTTCTTTTTAATTCATTACCAGCGCACGTGTTTTTCTCCCATTACAATCCCGGGTCCTTTAAGCGGCGCGTGAAAAAGCATCTCACTAGGCCGCCATAGCGTGTGTCGCCATACTGCAGTGACACTGTCTTTATTCACAGTGAGTACGGCGACCAGCGCTCTTGGATTCTATTCATGCTTTCCATTAGGCAGAATAGAGTCACTTTGGTAGGTTGCTTGCTAAAAAAGTAAAAAAATACTCTTTGCTGTCTGGCAGAGTATCATATTGAGTCATCGTCTTTAATTGTGAACAATGTAACTGATTGATGATATTCAGTTATGTAACTTTTATATATAAACAGTAATTTTCATCACAAATGACTAATATTCACTGTTATTGGACTACTCACATGCCATTTAAAAGATTTTGTTTATTGATACAGTTTTACGTTATTTCATCTATCTATATTGGTCATGACATCACGCGTTAATGGCTGCATCAATTTTGCTAAAGCTTATTATGTTGGATAGCCCATTTATTGAGGAAGGCTATAGGTTATGAATACACCGTAGAAATTCCGCGGTTACAGCCAATAGGACCTGGGTATCAACGGAAAATGCGAAAATTAGGGAAATGTCTTTTCAATTAATTTTATTCAAAAATTTTTAGCTGCAACTTGCAGCAAAAGAAACAGTTATAGATATAGACAAAGAAAGACAAACATATACACTATATTTCGACTTATTCCTCTTACTTTTCACTGTCAAATTATACTACTCTTTGTTTTAATTGTTTATATGTACTTAAGAAATATAAATTTAGGTTTAGTGTAGTTTGCCAAAATACACTATTTGCGTCTCTACTATCTTGGCATACTATGAAGTCTATATAAATAATATTACTGAGACTGGCGTCACTTTCAAGACTAAAGAGCAGTCAGAGGCGCTCATTGGCTAGCGCTCTGTGATGCAATGTCGGAGAAAGGTGATTTATTTAATACCTTTATCCTTAGAAATACCGCTGGCACCGGCAGTTATTTGAAATTGATTGTTCTAAGTTCTGCCTATTTGGACCTTTCCCTTTCATTCCGTCCATTCGCGTTAAGAAAATAATTACGTATCGATCAAGTCTCGCTACTAGACCATTTCAATCTGACGAGGAAGAATCTCTATCGAATCGAGACTAGTCGCTAACGCCTAACATGTGGTCAACATCATTCACGTCGAATTTATGAAAGTTTACATTCCAGTTTAAGCGAAAAGATTTTTATTACGACTTTATTCCTATCCGAAAAGAAAGCGTTCCTGATTTTCGCCCTTAATCATAGTTTTGACTCAACCACCGGTTATTACTGACTGTAAATGAAAGCAGATATAGCGAACGTGTTTCCTCTCATAAATATATTTCTTTATTCTTGTTCTTACACGTAGTTGTGTATCTGATTATCATAGTATGTATTAGTGTCTGACCGAAACTGGTTTTTCAATCGAAATGGAAACCCAACTTTCAGTTTCGGCCGAAACCAAAACCGAAACTTACTCAAATATATTTAAAATAAGTGTCATATACTAAAATCTTGGGCATTTTAATATATTTATGTGCATGTAGACAGAAGTTAAATAATGTTAAGTAATATAAAACGATAATCATTAAAGTACGTGGCAAATATAATTAAAAAAATTGATGTCATACACATGTAAAATGAATATGTTATAATATAAGTGTTACCATTAGTATGAGCCGGTTAAAAATAAAGAGAAACACGAATTTAAACCAAATTAAATGCAACAATGCACTCGTAATTCTGAATTAGAGCACCATTGTTTGTATAAGTCGCTCAACTGTAAATGGCAGCATCGTGATGTCGTCGACGACATATTTCAAAGCGACGCCGCGGCGACGATCATGTGAATTTTACATTCTTATTACTCATCAGAATCACTTGCTTTTAAAAATTAATCAATATTATTGGATTTAATTTGGAAATGATTGACTTGTTTGTGACCTGACAGTATGAGTCACTCTTTAAAAAAAAATGTGTGCGTGTACTAGCGTACACTCGTAAGAAGTGAAACTTCTTTATGACGTTATTTTTCAAAAAAATAATTTAAACCCGTCTGAAGTCGATGCAATCGCCACCTGGATTTCAAAAATGTAACTACTCAAAACGGGCCGCAAAATACATTGGAGACATTTACCAATCCCTACTCCGCTGGAGAAAGTATACTTCGAATCACGCGTGGTAGGGATAAGAAAAAGATGGCGCGTAACGGAGAAATGTGACGCGTAACGAAAAAATGTTACACTAAATTCTTTTCCAACCCCGATAAAGAAGTTTCACTTCAAAAGATGGCGCGTAACGGAAAAATGTGACGCGTAACGAAAAAATGTGACGCGTAACGAAAAAATGTTACACTAAATTTTTTTCCAACCCCGATAAAGAAGTTTCACTTCAATAAATAAATGCTTTGGTTGTCTCATAATCTTTGTACCATTCTTATAAGTCTACGATACATACGATTTAGTCCACACCGTGGTATGTCCGTAAAGCTAATGATGCGTCTCAATGGCGTTATTCGTAAGTTAAACCTCGTAAATAATCGTTAAATGACGCCGTTAGGCTAAGCCTCTGCAGTTGTCGCCTTGATTAAGGAAAGCGTTCACCTGAGAAATCTGCCAATCACTATCAGCGCATTTTTTCTTCCTACTTTGATCATAGGCTTTTTAAGCGGTCGTGAAAAAGCATCTCACTAGGCTACCATTGTGTGGGTCACCATACTGCATTGTCTGTATTCGCAATGGCGATGGTCACCACCACTCTTGGATTATATTTACGCTTTCCTTCAGGCAGAGTAGAGTTAATGTGGCAAGTTAGTATGTAAAAAATATCACATCAGGATATTCCAGACCTATAGACATCATTCACAGCATTATTAATGTTGAACCCAACAAAATTAAAAGATGATAATGCATTCAGTTTCAGCAGTAGCTGAAACAGCATTAGCATTAGCTAAAGTTTCAGCATTAGCTGAAGTTTCAGCTGAAACTGAATTGAAAAATGTCTACATTAGCTGACATTTTTCAAAATAGTGCATAAATTTCATGAAGTCTTGCACCCACGATATAATAAGCGCATCTACAAGGACACAAAATAGCATAAATCGTACAGCAGTTCGCGGTGACTAAGGGTCAAGGGCTGACTGCTGGATGAAATAATTAAAAAGCGTGTCTTTCATCCTGATGACGTAATAGTCAACCTATTTCATTTGAATCAAGTAAAAGCAGCAACAGCCAACGTGTGAAGTTACCGCATCGCGTATACAACTAATCGTTGCTGAGGTTAATGTAACATAATGTTACAAATTATGGAAACCTAAAAGTTGTCCTGTCTCTAAACCACTGAATATTTTTTGTTCTAACTCTAAAATACAGTCTGTATGTTTATCGTTTATATACAAAACATAACATAAACTAAATGCAATTAACAATGGACGGAGGATACACATTTCTGGATTTCTATCTGAACTATTTTCTTTTTTCGTCCTTTTTAGACTCCTTTTTTTACGTAGTCGCGTTATAGATTTTCCAACGAAATCTATTTAATACTTTTTCATTTTTCGACCTGTCATATGCACTAGCCGTGCCATATTTATATCGCCAGATTCTAAGAAAGGGTTGCCTTGGCTCATTACTGAAACAAGTAAATAGATTGGAGATTAGAATCTACGGTTTAATTTCCGTCATATAAAATGATGATATCGTTTATATAGTCTATGTAACTTGGACCATTATTACGAATCTATTGACACATCATTCATTAAAATCAAACATAGACTGCCAAAGTCATTACCCTTCCTTTTGACTTTGCCGTAGTCGGGTAAAAAGATAAATTCACGCCCAATATCTTTTCACGTATTGAAGGCAAAGTACAGATCAAAATGTGTAACGTTTATTGGACTATTGTATGCCTAAACTTTGTAAAAGTATACATGATAACGATAACACAATAGATATAGAAAAACTTTAAAAATATCTAGAAAACTATTGAATGCCGTATCAACATTGGTTAGAATCTTGAGAAGACAAATTATAACATATAACAAATGTTTAACAGTTTCACGATTAATGTCTAAAATTCAAAAAAACAACGCATTGTGAGAACACGGCGATGAGGGAATTAAAATTTGATTCATGTTGCACGATAATAAACAATCTATATTAAGAAAATAAATATTGTAAGGATTTATCTAGAAAGTGTTGAATCATAATAGTCGGATACTCGAGATGTGTGATGTCACCACAAATATACACCTATCTAATCGCCAAGAATTTGTATAATGATAGTTCATTTGAATATCATTTATGTGTACTCTTACGTGGCAGATAAGAGTATTTCGTAACTGATATTAGGTCGCTATGTCTTATTTTCTGGTAAAGCAAAATATTTTCGGACGTTACACTTTACTTATGGAACATGAACCATTACTTACGGTACTGTCTAAGTCACTCCAGTTCATGCTGATCTTACTAGTTTACCTGTTTTTAGACTTTCTCATAGTTTTTGTTTTACAATGTACAGCGGGACTTATTTGTGACGATATTATGAAAAAAAAATACGATACCTTTTGTTTCCTGACGTTTCAAGCGATCTTTAATCTTCGCTTAACTTTTCGAAAATTACACGAGTTGCTCATTTACAACCGTACGTGGTTGTGAATAACGATACGGGTTATTCTAGAATAAATCCAACGATATAAAATTACATAAGAATATGTTAAGATAACCTTCAACAGTCGTAGAAGTTAAGCATTCACTCTAAAAAAAAATCATTCATGTGAAAAACGTGTCAATAAAATAATTATTTTCGGTTGTGAACTAATTACAAATCATCATTGTGTGTATTATATAATATATATATAATGAATACAATGTTGTTTATGCTATGACTGGTTCATTTCAAAAGACAGTTGCGTGAAATCTGCGCCCTGCTTGCGTTACAAATATTTTAAATCACAATGGTTACTTAACGTCCTAAAACAATAACGGCACTGTCCTACAATTAACCATTTTTTAACTGACAATAATGATAATGTACAGTAAATAATAAAATAGCGTCAGATGTTAAACCATTTTATAAAGATATGATAAACATTTAAAACTGGTTTTGTCAGACTTTCACTGTCTAAAACTAATACGAAGCAGGATCATCTATGTGGGTATGCGCCGTGCACCAAGATGCACATATACGAAGTTTCGGCGATATTGTTCTTATTGGATACAGGAATTCATTTTGCAGCACCCAAATTTAGTCAAGGGATTCTAAACATAATTAATATTCACTGCAAACTGGTGGGGAAGTCTATCTACCGTTAAATCGAATCGGTTACAAAATCAGAGGCAGCTTTAGGAATTGAGATAATCGACAAAAATCTATTTTGCTGATTCTTGGTTTTAAGTAAGTTACGATTCGCACACGAGATTTTATGTGCTTCTTCAGACAATTACAGAACGAAAAATAAAGTACAAGTTTCCAACTTATTATCTCTCGTTCTGAGGTTAAACCTCTGTTCAACGCCTGCTATACACAGGGTGGGCCACGAATTATTTAACATTTGAAGAAATTGTATAAAAAAGACCATGTGATATTATAAAAATTGTTGATTTACAAGAAAGCTAATTAGATAGAATTTATTTTTTAAAAATAACGTCGTCTAAATGACCATATGACGACGTTTGCACTCGTCTAAGCGAGCATCGAAATTTTCGAAAACTCGTCAGCAAAGAGACCGCGGGATCACCGACATGTCTTCGCTGATTTTTTCTTTTAGTGGATGTTGGTGTATTTGGTTTGTTGGTGTAGACAGGATTCTTCAAGTAACCCCATAAAAATTAGTCTGCTGAGGATAGATCTGAATTTCTGGGTGGTTATGGAATGTAGTCTCGACTGGAAATCAACTTTTCCGCAAACATGTCTTTGACCACCGGCAGGGACTCATTGGATGTGTGACAAGTGGCTCCATCCTGTTGAAACCATGTTTTACGATTGTAGCCAGCAAATTCCAGTAGCCTCGGTCCTAAGAACTCCCGTAACATATTCACATATCCAGCAGAATCTTCGAAGAAGTAGGGTCCAATGATTCCATTTACTGAAATTGCAGCCCATGCCCAGCACCTTGGGAGAATGAAGTGGCCTCTCGTGTTTAACTTTGGAATTTTCACTGCTCCAATTCTTGCAATTCTCTTTGTTTACATGTCCGTTGAGATGAAAATGGGCTTTGTCAAAAAATAAGATTTTGTCAAAATTAATGAATTATTCTAACATTGTTTCGGCATACGACTTGCACAAATTTAAATAATTAGGTTTTCGTTCCTGCACCATCTAGATCTTATGTGGTATATGTGGTGGTGTGTATGTAATTTCGAAATACGATCCTAATTCAGGTGAACCCTTGCGCGTCGATAAATCTGGATTACGTCGGACCGAAGCGGCAACATGCTGCACGTTCTCTTCGGTCTGAGAAGTCCGTGGCCTTCCAGTTTGCTTCACATTTAGCGTAGATTCCGTCTCTTTGAACTTCTTCATCTATTTTTTTATTAAAGGACCACTCGGACACTGACTTAAGTCGTGTAAATCATATTCAATGCAAAATAAGCGTCTCACACAGTAATAAGCAAATTGTTGTTTAAATAAAATTGTTTCACACAGTAAGCGCATTGCGGCCTCGTGTAGCGATCCATTGCGACAAAATTTCCGAAAAATAAGCTAGTGGTTAGACCACTTCCCGCGCCCCGCGCAGCATTTGTTTGCGCGGGAAGTTAGATTCAAATGTTAACGAATTCTTGGTCCACCCTGTATAAATCACCTAGTTGAATCCTAAAGAAAAGAACAATATATCTACCACCTGCACTTCTCCCGCTCTCCGTTGTCATCTTTTCTCCGTGCCCATATATTCTACATGCGAGTTCTCAATTAAGAGATGTACCTATTTATAGATATTAGTCTGATAATTTGGTTTTATTTAGTAGGCTCAAGTTCTCTCAAATATTTTTTATCAATTATGATTACGATCTTATCAATTTTGTAATATCAAATTGCTGATCATGTAATGTAATCGGATTTTAATCATGTTTTAATGATTTAATCTTTTAAGTTAACCTTTCCAACTAAACTAGATGTTTCTGCAAGAATATACTTTGCGTACGATGGTTCCTGAATCTTTAAACCGTGTTTGTAAATTTGTGATTTTAGCTCTTATTCTTAATACTCAAAAGTCTTCTTTCTATTATCCTAGAGAAATATGAATTACAATTACTACAATACTACTTTTCAAGACATTCTAGAAATACGATAACATTGAAATAGTTTACATGTGTAGTGTAGTGAAAGTATAATTAATATGTGGGCCTTTAACTACGAATTATTCGAAACCTTGAATGATTTTGAAACCATATTCTACCTAAATTTAAAATTATAACATACAAGAGGCGATTTATAAGTGTTACATAAATATTTTGTTGTTGTTTAATATTGTAAACTTACATATCAAGTATGATGCTTATTTATGAAGAAGCTAATCTAAAAGATATATATAGTAGTAATTATTTGACTTGAGATGGTTCTTACTAAGAGAAAAGGGGTGTGTGACACAAGCTCTTTCATTTTCGTCTTTCATGATTTACCATATTATATATATATACTGTGAGAGAGTCATGTCTCGTATGTTATGCAGCGACACTTACACACGAAAGGAGAGTCATGCCTAGGCACAAATCTCCTCTCAGAAACACTGGTGTGAAGCAGTTGTTTCGTTGCTTTTCACTGAGTGGGTGAGTGAGGTTTCCGGAGATGTTACCAGAGATTAGAGCGTAACAAACAGGCAGAGGAAGACAGTTCTACTTTATGCTGAACGTTTTGTGGTCTGCTAGTTAATTTATAATATTGGTGGTTTCAGTAGGACGTTCGTTAGGTGTTGGGATTGCACTTGCTTGTGTAAGCTTACAACGAAATCAATTTGCGAAAGTTTTATATTAGCTAATTAGGGGTCTATGTAAACCTGAAAAACAACAAGTTTTCTGCTGCTTGTCTGAAAGAAAGAAATTTGAAGAACGCCCTAAAACAAACATGATGTACAAAATTAATCCAGGTTTCATACGGAGAATATAACATGCTAAAATAACTTTATATAGTAAAAATTATACTGTAAAAATTATACAGCTTACCATTGATCCTATGTTTATATTCTTGTCAGTGGGACAGTACCGCAGAAGCGTCTATCGCGCACGAGCGCAAAATGGCGCTGCTGGACGCATTGGAGGCGCAGTGGCGTACAGAGTACGAATCCGCCGATACCGCCGGATACTACGCCACTTCGTACTCGTCCTGGCTCAGCTATGGTACTGGACTGCTCGCCAACATTGTGGAGAACTTGCAGGTAACGTTACTTTGTACATGAGTTTTTTTTTTATTATATTTAGACAAAAAGATAACTGAAGCAAATGTATACTATCGTGTGCAATAAAAACTAGGTAATGAACCTTGTACTAACGCTTGTTACAGTTCCAAGTACTGTCTATTAAAACATAAATTGTGTAGTGATATCCTAATATTATTGTTTCTTAGCTGAAGTTGAACGACGTACACATCAGATACGAGGATTCAATTACGTCTTCTTTACCGTTTGCCTGCGGCCTGACCGCCGAGTCTTTGTGCGCCGAGTCATGCGACTCCGAGTGGCGATGCGGCTTCACCTTCTTGACGGACCCCGAAGGGTGTTCGTTCAAGCTGCTGGAGCTGCAGCGCCTCGCCGTGTACTGGGACCCGATGCCAGTGCCCGCAGGCATGTTCGCCAACCACAGCATACAGGAGCTAACGGTTCGTACACACCCACAACTGTCTCGATTTAAAATAGTAAGTCGATCAGTATGCGAATGAAAAATTTTTTGCAGGAGTGTATGTCGGAAACGTGGCGCGGATCCCACCGATACCTGGTCCGCCCCGCGTCCGCGTGGGCTCGCGTACGTCGGGAACGCACCGAGCAACCGCTCCGGTCGCGCACCCGCCCCCGGCTCGCCTGTCACCTGACGCTGGACACGGTCACCCTCAACCTCAGCAGCGTTAGTCATTTGTTTATTACTGTTTAACTTAACACCCTTGCAACATTCCTAAGGGGGTGTTTCACTTTGAGTTTTTGATCAATCTTAGCCGTATACAACTTTAACAATTTTTAGTCCATCGCTATTAGATTCTTCATTATCATTATCTTCTTATCCTTTTTCACTTTTTGTGGTCGTTGCAAATTATAAAGGCTATTGTTTTATTACTTTTATGACTGGACTGCCTGTCGCAAAATATTTTTACAGAGGACTAGAAGAATGTGGGATACCTTCAGTGTCGAATAGGCAACTATACTATGATTTTTGGGAAGTCCACCTACTTTATAGTAGGTAGTTCTATAAGCAATGACTGATATAACGGATTGAGATCGTAACCATCAATGTCGTGTGGGTTGTGCGCATGTGCAGAGGCAGTACAACGAGGCCGTGTCGTGCGTGGCCGGGCTGGAGCGGCTGGCGCGCGTGCGCGAGTACCGCGCGCGCCGCCCCGCCGGGCCCGTTAAGCAGCACGCGCGCGACTGGTGGCTCTACGCGCTCTCCTGCCACATTCCCGTGCACTCCTGTGAGTACACCCGCACCGGACTCACTTACTTTCTTACTTCCTTTCCGTTAATTCCTGTGGAAGAACGGTACTTCCACCACAAAGAATCCTCCTTCGACTAGGTGGGCCTCGACTCGACGGTTGATGTTGGGAAGTTAACTGCGCGGATGGTAATGTGGTTTAAACGATCGCTAGGTCGCTCTCTACTGCGCTGCGTGTTGTGGGTTATGGACCGTATGGGGTACGGGACACCACTTTGTGTGATACACAAATTATTGTTCTGAGACTGAATGTTCTTTGTTTTCGTTTCTTGTATGTTTGTATAGCTCTCTGCGACACATTAATTAAATATATTCCTAAGGCGGACAGTGTCTTAAAAAATATAGATGGCACTATAGTATGTTTTGTTGCACTGTATATGAAAGTCACCACAACTCCATAAAATACGATGGCCAAATTATATGTAACATAAACAATTATTAAAAACCTATTTTTTTTCTATTTTACGAGCCTGCCAAACTGACTCTATTCTGCCTGATGGAAAGCATGAATAGAATCCAAGAGTTGTGGTTACCATACTCATTGCAAATGCAGACAGTGCAGTATGGTGACCCACACTATGGCGGCCTTGTGAGATGCTTTTTCACACTCCGCTTAGGAACGTAAAAGGCATGACAGTCATTGTAACAGTGTAAGGCTTACACAGTTACCACGATAACTGTCATCTCTGCATCAATGGGCCTCATGTCTCACACTCACCAACGAAACACGACAACACGGATGCTGTCGCTTTAGGTTGGTCTTCTGTGGGAGGGTAGTACTGCCCCGGTCGAGCCGGGCCGCTCGTGCTGAAATCAGCGTGGCTCTACTACTTAGGAAAACTATAAGCTACTATTTATATTTTAGGGACGGAACCTAAGCCGACGTGGGAGTCATGTCTCG
This sequence comes from Hypercompe scribonia, assembly GCA_949316085.1. Taxonomy (NCBI): domain Eukaryota; kingdom Metazoa; phylum Arthropoda; class Insecta; order Lepidoptera; family Erebidae; genus Hypercompe; species Hypercompe scribonia. Next base: position 1,122,787 of record OX438972.1, on the reverse strand, counting down.
AGTGCGCCCGCAAGACCCTGGCGTACGTAGACGCTTGCCTGGTGACGCTGAGTAACCCCGCCGCCACGTTGCCCGCTGACAAGAAGGCTGCTAAGGACGAGTACGAGTGGGGTACACCGCTCTATCAGCTCAAAGCGCTCAGAGAGGTATAGAGCAATAAAATGTCATCTAATGTCCTCCACATTTGATGACAGTTTGGTGACGCTTAGCACTATGAATATACCTACTTTGTATACAAATATTATCTTTCTTAAGTATATTGTATTCATTAGATTTGTATTATTTTGATGCTTTTAACTTCTACAAACCTATCTAATTGGTACTACGTGAACATTTATTCTCATTTGCTTAGTTTGAAACTAGATGACGTTGTGTGTCAAATGTCCGAAATATTTATTTATTTATTTATTACTTAATAGATTGCAATGCGTAAAGTGCCGAAATCAACTCCAGCATCAACACCAGACAAGCCGGCCAGCTCTGGTCGCAGCATGTTGGTACACTGGTTTCCACAGTGGATGGGGTGGTACGGAGCACCTTCACAAGACTCGACAACATCCACCCCCTCTGCGGCGTCAGCACCGCTTACACCACCGGTATCTACACCACTACCGACATTACCATCAAACCCGATGCCAACCCCCAATTTGACACCGGCAGACTTGGAGGAAGAGATCCTAGATGTGATAGCAGACTCTATAGATAATAACACTATGCTGAAAAGAGATACAGTGTTTGGAAAATTTGAGTTTATATTGAACAAGGGTTCACTTAATTTGTGCATGGAAAATGAAGACGACAGTAATAAGTGAGTACTTGTACATTATTCTCTCTTTCCCACTTCTCCCCTTTTTCCCTCTTTCCCTCCCTCTCACTCTTTCTAACATTTATACATGTCCTCATATGCAGAACATAAATGCTGGAAATGAAGGAATTATTCTTAATTTATTTGGAATATGTTGCGCAGAGCCCCCCAGTCGGAAAACGGAACAGCAAGTGCAGGTAGTGCGGAGCCGCAGGGCACGGGCATGGAGCTGCAGTTCTCGTGCGTGCGCGTGGGCATCGAGTCGCGGCCGCGCGCCTCCTCGCACGCGCTGCACGTGTCGCTGGGCTCCGTCTGCCTTCGGGAGCGGATCACGCCCAATACGCTCTTCCCGATACTCATTGCACCGCAGGTACGTTCGCTTCCACTCCACATGTCCACCCACCTTACGTCCTCTTGACTGTATCTCATCTCATCATCCGTCTATTTGCTATACCATTCACCATATACCGTTCACCTATGTCCATTTTATACAGGATGCATTAGAAATACTCTATTTTTCTACTTTTGTTTTTAATATTGTGCTAACAAAATGTACTTATCAAGAATAAAGACGTGCACGAATCAAATTTTATAATTATGAAGTTCTTTTGTGGTAAATACTATTTTAGATTTATAGAATTATTTCTCATTTCATTTTGTGAAATAGCATTTTATGAAATGAACGTTTGACTTTTCCTCGTAGGGTGTTATCCGCGAAGGTCTAAGCTCTCTGAGCGCGTCGGGCGCGGCCATGTCGTGGTGCCGTGCGCACGCGCAGCAGGGCAGCACCGCCAGCCACGCCGCGCTCGAGCCGCTCTTCCAGCTCACCTACGAGAAGAAACCCTTCGGCATGAACTGTGATTACAAGTTAGTCCATCTCCATTATATTTATTGCTTTTTTTACAAATGATTGAACCAGAAAAATATAAACAATTTTAGTCCATACCAACGCGTGTGCAAAGGCAAGCCTCGAATGGATTTATAGAAAACCCAAATTGATACACGACTTGGGAGTAGATTACATCCTCTTAAAATTATTATATAACATCTGTTTGTGTTGCCGTTTCAATGTTTTTACAGTTCCAAACGAGCAAATATTTTAACACCCATGTATCACTTCGTAACGAACTTAAACCGATTGGTTAAAATGCTGAAGCTCTTATATTATCTATATTTACTTACCTACTACATAGTCTAGTAGCCTGTTGTTACCCCATTCCTCGTATACAAAAGTGAGAGCGCGTTTTGTCCAGGCTGTGGGTGAAGTCCGCGTCGCTGGAGGTGGTGTACAACGCGGCGGCGGCGCGCTGGGTCCAGCAGTGGGCGTGCGCGCCGTGGGCGCAGGCGTACGCGCACATGCGCGACACCACGCGCGCGCGCCTGCGCACGCACTGGGAGCACATGATGTACACGCACAAACACACCGTACGTACCATGCGCATACGCATAACCTACATTTTGTTTATACATTTTTGCATAAATATATAAAACACACTAGCTGACCCGGCAAACGTTGCTTTGCCATATAAATTATTTCTAAGTAATTTGAGCGGGATGAAAAATGATTAAATTACTAAAATGGCTATTAAAAAATAAGGGTTGATCGTAGAAGGGTGAAAATTGAGGATTGTATGTATTTTTGTATGTTGTATCATAAAAAAATAGAAATTAAAAATTTTGTCTAAAAAATAAAAAAAATAATTTAGGGTTGTACTACCCCTAACATTTAGGGGGATGAAAAATAGATGTTGGCCGATTCTCATAGATACCGGATAAGCACAAAAAATTTCATCAAAATCGGTGAAGCCGTTTCGGAGGAGTATGGCAACAAAAACTGTGACACGAGAATTTTATATATTAGATTACACCTCTATTTCTCATCAAATAAAAATTAATATTTACTGTTAACATGGTAAATGTTAACAGTAAATGTTAACAAAAAATAAATAAAAATTAGTTTTGAGAACGTAGGAGAACGTATAGTTTATGGACCCCATAAGAAAAACGTCAAAAAAGTTATATATGTTCAAGTTTTGATTTATTTATGAATGCATTGTTGTATGATTACTTTTCATATACACCCAGGGTGACCGCCGCACATGGCAAGTAGAGCTGGACATATCGGCGCCACAGATCTTGTTCGTGGAGCAGCTGTGCTCGCGCGACTCGGCCGTGCTGGTGGTGGACTTTGGGCGCCTGCGCCTCGCCAACGCCAACCTCGTCGACTGCGCCGCGCACACGCCGCCCGACGACGAGGGTACTGGATACCATTTGTGTTTAAACTTGTACCGTAATAACACATTTAGTTAATAAAATAAGAACCACAAAATATCTTATGTCAGTTATGTAACTTATGTCAGGAACGATTTATTTTCCAAAAACACAAATACAGTTGTATAGTAAGTTCATGATGACGTAAATGATATATTTGTCACAGAAATGGGTGTGTATTTGTTACAGAAATGTTCATGACCCCGTGCTCGACCCCGCCGGGCAGCCTGCTGTCGCCGAGCTCGCCACCCGAGCCGCCACACCACCCTGCTCAATCGAGCCTGGATCCTGACAACTTGCACAATAGGCTTTACGACAGGTACGATGCCCCACGCATTGCTGGCTACTGTATTCTATTTGTTAACATAATTAAAACTTGCTAATTACGGCAGCAGAATGGTACGACTCCATCATTGCCTGTGTTCAGGTATTACCTTAATCTACTTATTTTATTTGTAAGATTATATAATACCATGGTTTCACTAAAAATCTGATGCCATTTTGCTATCCAAGTATCAAGTTATGTGAAGTATAGCAAAGTAATCGATTAATAAAAAATCGATGTATCGACAATCGACATGTATTAGATCGATACTTGTTTATAGTATCGATATATTATCGATAGTTTAATGTAGTTCTCATAAATCAATTTTGGTTGCAGATATAAAATAGAGTTGAGTGATCTACAAATCCTAGTGGGTCGCGCTCGAGACAACTGGAAGTATGCGCACACTAAGAGCACCTCCTCGCTGCATCTCCTCGACAGATTCAGCATATTGCTGCAGGTATTGCACTATATGTGATTAAGTTGCATAGACAACATGGTTGTAAAAATTAAGACAAAGTTAATTATTTACTTTGTTTAATTTAGAACGATATGATTAAAGTTAATTACGAGTATACATAAAATGAATAACTGACCAAAAATGTACTATTTTAATTTGTGGAGGAATGGGTGGCATGTCTCTTCAACACATGAGGTGTACATACTTGGTGGGCCAGAGCCCAACGGTTGGTGTTGGGATGTTGTGTATATTCCAATCACTGCGAAAATTTCATTATCTCGATACAGGATTTGTGGTTTATTCTTAATTCGATGTGTCTTCGGTAGATGGCGCTATAGTATGTTTACACTGTATGTGGAAGTCGCTTCAAATTTAAGAATTAATAAGCATGCATCATTATGTTCAATACGTGCAATGTAATTAAAAAGAATTCGTTACAATTATTGCTTCCTATAAATATTAGGGAAACTTTTATTTGAAAATAATTATAATTAATAATACTACTAAATACTAGTTATTGCACTCAGCTCTGTCTACGTACAGGATAATAATGTGAATATCAAAATGTTAAGTAGAATGTCGACTGCACGATTGGCTTAGTGGTTTAAGAGGTCACCACGCTCTCTACTGTGCTGAGTGTCGTGGGTTCAAGCCTCTTATGGGACAACACTTTGTGTGATCCACAAATTGTTGTTCTGAGCTTGGTCGTTCTTTGTGTCCGGGTCATGTGTGTTTGTAAAGTCCCCCGTGACACGTGATTGATTCCGTGGAAACGTGGTACATGAGTGGTTCGGTCCGGCAGGCGGAGCGGCGCGTGGTGGCCACGCACGACCCGCAGTACCCGGGCGCCACGGTGTGCGGCTCGCTGCCGGCGCTGGTGGTGCACCTGAGCGAGCAGAAGCTGTTCGCCGTGCGCGCCGTGCTGGCCAGCGCCGCGCCCGCGCCCGCGCCGCACCGGTTAGCACGCCACAAGCTTTTTCACTATCTTTACGACTATACCCATCTTGTCATGGAAAACGAATACCTACTCTTCTTTCAAGAGAACTAAATTTTCTGCTTTGCCCAATTTTTCCGTTTTTCAGATAACTATATATCTATGCAACTTTTTTTTAACTTATATATATATATAGATATCTACGATAACTGTACCGATCGTACTTGAACTTAATATAAGCGTGATTTAGTACATATCACATTTTCATAGTTCCATAAGGGTGATAAAAAGATAAATACCCAAGATTAAATTAATTTATGACTTTTGCCACAAACACAATGCATTCACAATTTTCTTCAGTAAAAACGAGAGCTCCAAGCATTCAACTCACTTCAATAAAAAATCATCCGTACAACATGACATGTTCTTTTTGAACTGCTTAAAACCAATATTAAAATCTAAGAAAGTTTTATCTACTTGTCTCTCGTCTAAAAAACAGACATCAAGATAGTAGGCTAGTTTTTAATATTATATATTAATTATGTGAAGTAAATATAAGTATTATAAAAACTCGTCCACTACTGGACATAGGCCTCTCCCAAAGATCTCCACAACAACCGGTCCTGTGCTACCCGCACCCAACGTCTTCTCAAGACTTTCACTAGGTCGTCGGACCAACTTGTAGGAGGCTCACCAACGGCCGTGTACGATATGAGCATTCAACAAAATATTCAATTGGGTAGATGACTGTATCGTAAATAAATACCAATGTGCACTTCATTAAAACTAATATCGCGAAACATCTCGGCAAATACAATTAACATAGCTTTTTATTATTATTACGAATTTCAATCAAATATACAGTGAAATATATTGTTCAATTGAGTAGTCTAAAACAATGACGTCACAATGTTGTATTTAGTACATTTTTCATACAAAATTGTCGTTTTGACAGATGATAAAAAGTAAATAATTTGACTAAGCTGTCATCTAGCCAATTGAGCCATCTTCATATTTAAGCTTAGAGACCCTACTGAGGTTATTGAACATTATGCTAAGAGTTTCAACCATGACAACTATGTCATTAGAAAACGAAGGTGGGTGGTATACCCACCTTTGATATTAATACCATGTCCATTCCAGTCCTTAATCTTGACGTCTGTAAAAACTCAATAATGAATTACTGCACAGTACTCCAGAGTACCAGAGCCAGGAACCGGAAGGAGCGGAGGACGACGAGGAGAGCAGCACCAGTCTGGACGTGAGCTCCATGATGGCTCTTCAGCACAACTCCACGTTATTCATGATGCAGTTCGCGATAGAACAGATGTCGCTAGAGGTCAGTTTTATATAATTTAGTAGGTTTTAGTTTTTTCTAAAAGTCTTTTGATTTTCAATTTTATTATATGTATGTTAAGAATTAAATTGAATGAACGTAAAAATTAATATTACAAATTGAAAAAAAAAATAGACAGAGGTGCTCGTGGCTAGAAGGTAACCGTATAAATCAGCACATACTCGAAGTTAAACAATCCTAGCCAGGTCAGTCTATGGATAGGTGAGCATTGTTAACATATTGAGAGACTCCGTCATGTATAAGCCATTGTTGTTTTAGGTGCAATCAATGGGCCGGTCCATAGCTGAGGTTCAAGTGTGTGGAGTCAAGGCCGCGCTGACGGTGAGACCGCGCGATGTGTCCGTCTCGCTCTCCGTGCACTCTCTGCTGTTGGTGGACGCGCTGCAGACGTACGGACCTGACTTCGAATTGCTCGTAGCCAGTCACAAGCATGTCGGGTGAGTGTGTTCAGTACATAGACTGAACTAATACCATTCATATTTTTTTTTTAATTTTCGATTTTGTGATATGAAATCTTATTTAAAGACCAATTTTTTTACCGGTAAATGGTATTATATTCTATCTTTCAATATCGTCTGATATGAAAAGTGACGATCTTGACCCAAGATCGTACTTGCCATAACACATATATCGTATCCTCCGATTTACATTATTAAAAAATCAAACAAAAAAACGACAACAATATGTCTACAATACATAAACTTTAGATGTAGTCTGTGACAATGGTACACTACCATAAGTAGTAAAAAGTTATATCACAATAGTCACCTGCAATGTTAATTATTTTCATTATTATGTAATATTATTATTTAATCGTGAAGAAATACAACTTATTTTAACAGCGTAATTATATTCTAGCATGGACACGATGTCTGGCAGCATCCGAGGTTCAGAGCCCACGTCCCCGACGTCCCCCACGTCCCCCACCTCCCCGCAGTACCCTCCGTCGCCGGACGCTCGCTCGGCGCCGGCACTCGCTCACCCACAAGCGTTACATCACGCTTTGAACTCATTGCATCTTGGGAATAGAAGTGAGTTTGCTTTTTATACAAAATATGCTTTATGTATATATATAATTGTTGTAAGTATTAACTGGACACGCAGTAGTCACTCACACTAGTAACTTTTTCTATAGGTATAAAAATGGGCTTGACCACGCCTTTACCTACTACTATATAAATATACTTATATCATATATCAGTCCGTGTGGTGACGGATTAAGAATACATAGTGTTACCACCCCTATTCATCCCGTGGGTGTCGTAAAAGGCGACTAAGGGAACCAAATATGCAAGACAACATCATTACAAAGAGAAGGAAAACTTGAAACAAACCCTATTCCAACCCGACTGGCCAGCGTGGTATAGCTAAACCTCCATGCTAAGGACAGGCCTATGTCCAGCAGTAGGCTGTATAAGGCTGTTGATGATTGATGATGATTGATGATAAATATGATGATATTTGCTTGGCGTATAACAATAAATAGTGTTTAAGATTTAGAAAGAAAAAACATTAATATGAATAGGAAGTGCAAACATCAAATAAATACTAGTCAGGTATGGCTCACTTAGAAGCACATATAAACAGTTTAAATATGCGATATAACGACTGAATATAATCAATCCGTCCCCGTCTTCTGCTGAACGAAGGCCTACCCCAAGGAACGCCAACCGCTAAATAAGAACCACATATTACTCGGCAGTGATATTTCGTTTATCGACAGAACCTTCAGACCCCGGTCGAGTGAGCCCAGCGCCGAGCTGGATCTCGGGCACGGGCTACAACTGGAACGGCAGCTCCATGTTCGGGCCGGGCTGGGGCGCCACGTGGTCGGCCGGCTGGGCCGGCACCACCACGGCGTGGGGCGCACCCGGGCTCGTCGACTCGGAGGCGCTCATCGCTGTCGAGCTGTGCATCATCAAGGGAAATAATTCCTCGGAAGATCTGAGAATTGCGAATATACTCTTTAATAATCTCGATATCATAGGTAAGTTTGACTATACACGAAAATCATTCCAATTACGAATTCTTTTAGATTTTTAAGCTCTTACTCTGTTCTCAATCTTTTCGTTGAAACTCTTTCAGTTAACACGATTTTGTACTAAATATAATTAAATTCAGTCAGAGTGAAAATAATAATAATAGCGTAAGTGTGTATTGAATATTAATTTACACGTGCAACGTTTCACTCAAACGTATCAAATACAATTATCATTTATTCGACAACTTTTATAATTATATTGTGCAGCTAACCAAGAAACTATAGTGGAGTTAATCGGCTTCACTCAACGCGTGATGGGTCCTAAAGCGACGACGAAGAAACCCTCGAACGACGCAGGACTCGAGGAACCAATCACTACGAGCACGTATTCGTACACGTTGACAGAAGACGAACCAAAGGTAAGTAAACCTGTACTGAATTTGTTCTAATATATATTGTCTGTGAGTAGACACATTAACTGACTTAGGGATCAAAGTTAATGTGTTAAATTTTGATTGATCCTTATTTAAATCTATTGAAGAATAATTTAATTAAAGGTGCAAATATAAAATAGACATCTGTCTAAGAATACCTATAACTCAAATCACAATACCGTTACCAGCCAGAGAACTCGCAAAAACCAGAGATGGCATTTGATTTGAAGTTCTACTTGTATTGGCGTGTTAGGGAAAAATGATGTCCATACATCCTCACGAAAAACCGACGCCATGAAATTAGCTTGTCAATATTTTAGTTTTTTTAATTCTGTACAATTCTTTTATGATTATACAATTCTTTTCTCCGCAAACATAGGATAACGCGAAGGATAACATTTTTAGAAAGATTTTTACCTTGTTACGCTAAAGACGTATACCTTCTTACGTGCGTACATAAAGTACACGCGCACGTTTCAATTCTTTAGATGCAAAGATGACCTAACATATGTCGATATATTGTAGGTTTTTAATTCGTCATGATATTTTGATTTACACAGAGGGATGTTCGGACGGAAATAACATTTGATTTCCACCGGCTGGGCGTGCTGCTTCTGCGAGCAGCCGTCCACGAGGGCAACGTGGTGGCGAGGAAGATTGCCACAGCCACCATTAGCGAAGCGAAGATACAGGCCACTGTTGGTGAGTATGAACATTTGGATATACTGTATTTCAGTACTAACTTTTTCTATTTCATCATGGTTAAGTGTTAATGTGTCAATTAAAACTTAAATTGTTTCATATAATTGTTTACAAAGCCCATATAGCTACTTTTACCTTCTATATACTACCTTTTTATGTGTACAAATATTACATGCAATATATCACATTAAAATAGAACAAATTTTCAGAAGTTTTCAGTTCACGAATAAAATCCAAATGTTAAAATATATTATAGGTATTTAAGCATCATCAGAATCATTATTTGATGTCAATACAATATCAGGTTTCAGTAAATTAGTTTTAAATAAATTAATAAATAAGTTACCAGTGTCTTTAGAATTAATATATTAATATTAATATAGTTTATTTTCTCTTCACAAAAATGGTTCTTACTGTAATAGTACAGTTGAGTCAGGTATCACATAATCAATAGCAATAATCTACAGGGAAGTCATTTATTTTACTTAATATTTTTACAATTAGAAACTAATCGAAATATCCACCTCAGTTACCTCCGTTTGGCCCCAAAATGAGCGCCGTTAAAATCCACCAAAAAGAGGTACTCAAATGTTTGCTGAACCTGGACGCTAATAAGGCCAGCGGTCCCGATAACATTCCAGCAGTGGTACTGAAGTGTTGTGCACCCGAGTTGTCTCCGGTTCTGACTCGTCTATACCAACTCTCTTTGGAAACTGGCAAAGTGCCGAGATCCTGGAAGCTTGCTAATGTTCAGCCTATACCCAAAAAAGGAAGCCGTGCAGATCCAGCCAATTACAGACCTATCGCGATCACCTCTATAATTTGTAAGGTTATGGAGCGTGTCTTAAATAATCGTCTCCTGACATATCTTGAAGCAAACGAACTCCTCAGCGATAACCAATATGGTTTTCGCAGGGGACGCTCGACCGGAGATATGCTAATATATACCACCCACCTTTGGAGCGAGGCCTTGGAGGGTCACGGTGAAGCAATAGCCGTTTCATTAGACATCTCAGAGGCCTTTGACCGGGTCTGGCACGAGGCACTACTTAATAAGCTTCCAGCATACGGCATACCTACTGAGCTCTGCGACTGGTTACGTGACTTCCTGAGGGAACGGTCGATTCGAGTTGTCTTGGATGGCTGCTCTTCCGATCTAATGGCAATCAATGCTGGTGTACCTCAGGGATCTGTTCTCTCTGCAACCTTGTTTCTGCTGCACATAAACGATCTTTTAACACCTGGTATTATTAGCTACGCCGATGACAGCACCGTAATTGAGAGGTACATGTCCAACCCGCGAGCTAGTCCAGAGGAAATACGGTCCTTGAGAGAGTCCATGATTGAACGGGTGAACGTGACATTACAGTGGGTGTCCGATTGGGGTGACGCCAATCTTATCCAGTTCAACCCTTCCAAAACACAGGCGTGTCTTTTCTCCGCGAAAAAGAGTACCTTCGATTTAACGCCCACTTTCGAAAGTGTATCCTTACCGATTACTAACCATCTAGGGCTTCTAGGTATTACCATCACCTCTAACCTCAACTTTGGCCAACAAGTTGAGTCTATGGTACAAGCGGCGTCAAAGAAATTGTCAATTCTTTCAAAGGTTCGGCGGTACTTCAGCTCTGAACAGCTGCTTAATCTTTACACAGCCCAAGTTCGATCCTGCATGGAGTACTGCAGTCACCTCTTGGATGGTGCAGCCAAATATCACCTGGAAGCTTTGGAATCAGTTGACCGAAGAGCCCGTAGGTTAATTAACAACGAAAAGCTCTCAAATAGCAGACTGCACACCCTTGAGCATCGTCGTCGTGTTGCCAGCTTGTCGGTTTTTTATAGGATACACTTTGGAGAGTGCTCGAAGGCTCTCTTCGAACTGATTGAGCCATCTCCGTTCCTTTATCGGACTACTAGGCGCAGGCAAAAATTTCATCCACACGTTGTTGACATACCCAAAAGTCGAACTAAACGGTTTGACAGCTCTTTTTTGGTAAGAGTCGCCAAGACTTGGAACGACCTGCCTGGGTCTATTTTTCCTGATGACATGAACTCTGGAGCCTTTAAGAGTAGAGTGAACAGGTATCTTTTGGATGGGCGTGTACCACCTTCGTCTTCATCTGCACTTTCCATCAGGTGAGATAGAGGACAAACGCCTATTCCATTACAGACGTAAAAAAAAAAAAAAATATCTTTTGACTTTAATGTTTATTATACAGCTGTTTACCGTTTACCTTTATTTTAGATGGCAGCCGAGTAGAAGTCGGCGGTTCTCTGGGCGGTGTCCAGGTGGTGTCGCTGTGCGAGGGGGGCGGGCTGCACACGCGCGTACTGGCGGCGGGCCGAGCTCCTCCCCCTCACGCGCCTGCGCCCGACGAGGACGACGAGAAGGCGCTGCTGTTCACCATTCACAGGAAGGTGGACAAGTCTCAGGGTGGAGATGCTCCAGGTTTGTAAATCGGTTAAGTTGCTCATTGTAATATTGAGGGACTTTGACCGCCGTGTGTAAAATGTGTGAGGTTATTTATTTGTTATTTATTTATGACGTCATTTCAACTACAATTTTCTTAAGACCAAAAAAAATGATTAAATATTGTAGAAATAGAAATTTAAATCTAAATTAAATATTACAAAGTTTTCTAGTAGGTGAAAGTAATCAGTAAAGAAAATATATCGTCTCTCGCAGTGGTGGAGGCGACGGTGAGCCTGCACGTGGCGAGCGTGTGGTACACGCACTCGGGCCCGCTACTGCGGGAGCTGCGCTCGTGCCTCACGGAGTTCAAGCAGTACCTCGCCAACCTGGCGCGCTCCATCCGCGCCGCGGCCGCCGACATGGCCATCGGCCTGGTGCACCCCAGGTACGCGTGCGGAACCGACTTTCTACTTCACACGGTCCGTCCTGGTCAGCCGAATCTGTCAGGATCTTAGCGAGTTTCTTCTTGGGTCCCATCTGATGCTTCGATCGACAGAGACTCACGGTTATGCCTTTTATGTCTCCGAACGAGGTCTGAAAAGGCATCTACCGGAAAAGTTACCATACTGCATTGTCTGCATTCGCAATTAGTATGGTGACCACAACTCTTGGATTTTGTTCAAGTTTTCAATCAAGCAGAGTAGAGTCACTTTGGCAGGCTCGTAAAATAAAAAAAAACACCTATGATTCAGAATCATTAATAACAACGCTATTGTAGGTTTAAGAAAGACGATACGGTTGACCTAGTAGTTCAAGCGGTCGCCACGCTGCTGTCTACTACGCTGAGTATTGAGGGTTCGAACCCCACATAAGATAACACTTTGTGTCACACCCTAGCGATTCAGGATTTATGCGTAGAGCGGGCGTTGTCTTTTTCAAAAAAATAAATCCTGTAAGCGGGCCGTGAAAAAGCATCTCATTAGGCCGCTATAGCGTGGGTTGCTATACTGCACTGTCGTCATTCGTAGTGAGTACGGCGACCACCGCTCTTGGATTCTATTCATGCTTTCCATCAGGCAGAATAGAGTCACATTGGTAGGTTGTAAATAAAAAAAAAATATCTGATGTTCATCTCATGTTGAATCTATAAATTGTTTGGTTGAAAATTAAATAATGACACAGCAGTAAAGTAAATTTTATCGTCGTGAGTGTGTAAGGCTTAAAATCGGATGAAAGTATAGGAAGTTATGCTATGGTAACACTGCGAATAGTTAGAGTGTAGAAGGTAAAGTGACGTAATGCGCAGAGGCGAGCCGCTGTACGCGAGCGCGCGGCCTGCGCAGGCGCCGGAGGGCGTGTCGCCGCGCCGCCGCACCGTGAGCGCGGGCGCGTCGCTCGACGAGCCCGCCGACCTCAAGGCCGACAACGTCGTGCTCAGGTATACGCCGCACGATATTCTGTTCTAAACACGCACAAAACTATCTTTTGCTTACCGCAAGAAAACTGAGGTTACCGACATACCAAATACGCAAGTTAATGTGGCAATGGGCAGGCCACATCGCTCGTAGAACCGACAACCGTTGAGGAAGAAAGGTTCTCGAGTGGCGACCGCGTACCGGAAGACGAAGCGTAGGTAAGCCCCCCACTAGATGAACCGACGACATAGTGCGAGTCGCGGGGAGCCGATGGATGCAGTTGGCGTCCAGTCGTACGGCGTGGCGTTCTAAGGGGGAGGTCTATTTTCAGCAGTGGACGTCTTCCGGCTGATGATGATGATGATTACAGTTGAAGACGATACTTCATCGAGTACTGTTTTTTGAAATGTCATTGATGTTTGGATTGTCATTTCGTGACAAAATGACAATCCTTGAACGATGGAGTTTACGACGATTCCGTTTCACTGTTGACTAAAAATATATGATATGAATAAATGTTGAAAAATTAATTTAGTAAATATCTTTAAATTTTAAATCTCGTATCCACTGATGATTTTCTTTCTGTATTTTAAAATACGATCCTTCACAAAGAGAATAGTCAACGTTTTCAATAGAGATTATAAATGATAATTATGTGATCGTGGTAGTGTGAGCATCGAGCTGGAGTCTCCGGTGGTGGTGGTGCCGCGCAACGCGCACAGCTCGCAGGTGCTGCTGGCGCACCTGGGCCGCATGAGCCTCGCCAACCGGCCCGGGCCCCCGCACCACACGCTCTACAAAGTGCGAGTGAGAGACATCTCGCTGGCCACCGTTAGTATCGCTTTGTCTTTCCGTTTTGTCTCTTTTCTACTTTCGTATGGAATCGGTGTCCAATGAGATTTAATCATCATTACTAGTCAGTATCCTTTGTATCGTAAGTGTGATGAGATGTAATAAGTTTCTTTATGCGTATCGCTTGCATTTTTAAACCACTAAATTGATTCAGAAAATACTTCAATGAAAAGGTACATTATCCACGAGTAGCATAGGCTTTTTACAACAATACACGTGGGTAGAGCCGCGGGCAAAGGCTAGTAATGTTAGTTTGTTTGTTATGTATTAGTCTATGACTGCGCCATATTTTATTATTCTTATTTATTTGGTAGTATGATATGAAGCGGTGATTTCAGTTTAATATCTTATTTTACTTCTATAAAAGCAGAAAATAAAAATCCATCTAACAAATGGTCCTTCGAACCGGATAATGGTATATGTTCCGACGGTTTATTTTCTGCATTCCGCAATTCGTTCCCAATTCTACGCCGGACAGTGCAGCGCGCGTTGATAATAGGCTAGATGACACCTTAGTCAAATTAGTTACTTTTTATCATCTGTCAAAACGACAATTTTGTATGAAAAATGTACTAAATACTCAATTGTGACGTCACTGTTTTAGACTACTCAGTTGAATAATATATTTCACTATATATTTGATTGAAATTCGTAATAATAATAAAAAGCTATGTTAATTGTATTTGCCGAGACGTCTCGCGATATTAGTTTTAATGAAATGGACATTGGTATTTATTTACGATACAGTCATCTACTCAATTCTTTTACCACCTTCTTACGTGAATTCTATATTTTTTTTATGACAACATCAAATTACCCTTTTTTAATCTCTAAATATATATCACTGTACAGTTGGACGTCGCTGACAAGTTGTCAGTGCAGCAGTTCTCCGAGAACATGTCGGACATGTATGACGTGACGGCCGCCAAGCCCGTGCTGCACAACACCGCGCTGCAGTTCTCCGTTAACTACTGCGACAACGATCCTGACACCAGGGCTGATTATCAGGTACCATCCTCCACAAAGTTTAATTTAGTTTAACAGGAGCACCAGTTTCATTTATCTTACACCTACGAATTTTCTGTTTAGAAATAATGACAAATGTGAAAAGAAACTTGTTAACTCTAAAGGATGGAGAAATATAAAAAAAACGTAGGTTGGTAGTAGAGCCACGCTGATTTCAGCACGAGCGGGCCAGCACGAGCGGGCCGGCTCGACCGGGGCAGTACTACCCTCCCACAGAAGACCAACCTAAAGCGACAGCATCCGTGTTGTCGTGTTTCGTTGGTGAGTGCGAGACCGGAGGTCCATTGATGCAGGGGTGACTGGGGAGGAAGGGGGGTTTAATAACAGTGTAAACCTTACACTGTCACGATGACTGTCATGCCTTTTACGTCCCCAAGCGGAGTGTGAAAAAGCATCTCAGAAGGACACCATACTGCATTGTCTACATTTGCGATGAGTATGGTGTTCACAACTCTTGGATACTATTCATGCTTTCCATCAGGTAGAGTAGAGTCACTTTGGCAGGCTTTTAATATAGAATATAGGCAAAAAACCGGCCATGTGCGAATCAGACTCGCGCACCGAGGGTTCCGTACAAATTACGTTGACATATAAGGTCTTGTTACAGCTTAAAGGCATTATGGACCTGAATATTTGATATGAATTTTAATTTAATATCTCTACGCAGTACCTTGATGAGGAAAGGGGTAGTAACTTTAAAATTATTAAAAATGTTTTTATTATATGACGTAATTAAAAATTTACAGTTTTCAAAATTTTTTCTTTATCTGTGCTATAAGACGTTGCTTCGTACCAAATTTCAAGATTCCGAGTTCATGGGAAGTACCCTGCAGGTTTTGATTCCCATTCGAGTTTTGAAAATTTGCAGCAATCGGTGTAGTTAAATTGAACGTATGTTTTCATGTTCAGTGTGAAGTGGAGGGCAAGATAGTGGGAGGGCTGCAGGTTTCCGCTTGCCGTGAGCAGTACGAGCAGTTGCTGGAGACACTGCGCTGGATCAGCAGTGACTCGCCGCCCGACGTCGTCGACGGCGTCGGTGAACACACCGTGCCGGCTCATCACGCACAGGTTAGTTGAAATATTGAAGAAACTGGATTGAGATGATTTTTTTTTTCTAACTTGTTTTTATTTGAGTTTTAAATACTGTGTATTTTTAACGACTTTTTCGGAAATTTGATAAAATTTCATTTGTTTTATTGAATTAGATGTGTTTTTTACATTGGATCGTTAGTAGGACACTAAGTCGTCCCTTTTTAATTTAAATTATTACAGTCTACGTATTACAATATACAATCATTTAAGACACGGAACTTTGAATAGTCAAAACTGGTTTTATATATATTGAGCATAAGAGCGCAAATCTGTGGTATCGTATTGACCCAACCGACTCGCACGTAACGAAGCACGTATCCCCCGATACACCTTTAAAGCCCGAGAGCTGACGCCGGCGCGTGTGCACAGATGCAGCAGAGCGCCGCGGGCGTGCTGGAGGGCGCGGTGCCGACGCTGCGCCTGGACCCGGCCGTCCGCGCCGCCGTGCTGGCCGCGGCGCCGCCCGCGCCGCTCGGCGCGTGCGCAGCTCCACGCCGCGTCGCGCCGCAGCCGCCGCCGCTCACCGGTACGTCGCCGCCCGCACGGTGGTTGTGCGTTTAGCTATTCGTATCGCGGACACCGATTATTCGATTAGTAGTGAAGCCTAGTGTGAGTTTAGTTGGCGTCGACTCGACGTCGAAGGCGAGCGCGACTAGTGAAGAGTTCAGTGCGAGCCGATCGCAATGCTTAAAGTGGTCACCGTGATAATCATCTCGACGTGAAAGAAACTGACATTAGACCCTCCGGTCACTATATATCCACCGATCTTTGTGATTTAAACTTAAATCGTATAGTATAAATATTGCCCAAATTCATATTTCGAAAGGTATAAAATGACAATAGGTCGCAGATGTATAGGATTAAAAAAAAAACAACAAACTAGTACACGTGTTTCCTTCCCACTATGTTTCCGGGTCATGAAAAAGCATACTCCATTGTCTACTCTCACCAAGAGTATGGTAACCGCCACTATTGAATTCTACTCATGCTTGCCATGAATCAGGATAGAACCACTTTGGCAAGCTCTGTAGTAAAAAAACTACAACTTTAATCACTTCACTTTTCTACAGTGAAATTCGAGCTCCCAACGTTCAGTGTAGAACTACGAGCAGACCTCGGCGAGGGAGAACGCAGCCTAGTTGAACTATCTTTCAGAGAGTTTAAACTACAGTATCAAAAGTCACATCCATACGAGAACATGTTACAGGTACAGACTTGTTAAATATTTCACTATACTTAAGTAAAAGGAACACAGTACATGTATTTCTTTGGACATTCTTGTGTCAAAAACCTTCAAGTTCTTAACATGTTAAGGACTACTGCTGAACATACATATCACTCCAGGCACCCCACAGACCCTGGTCCGGTGAACTGCAACGGGCCTATGATGATGATAACGTTAAGGTCTAACACAAACACTTCCATGTTAAGGTATCGCTCCACTCCATAACGATGCAAGACCTCACCAAAGAGCCGGACTCCAAGCACCGAATGCTTATGGTGTCACACACGCCACAAGTGCCGCCCAAAGCCGTATTCGTGTCCAAGTCGTGTCCGGACTTCGTCACGGAGTACGGAGATGACATGTCAAGCGTCAGCTCGCTGCAGTACATGAAGTATTGCTCATGTTCGCTACCGAGCCAACTCAACGTCGTTGTAACACAGGTATGGTATTATTAATAATATATTTTTTGGATTGAAGAGTAACACTTTTTATAATTCACCAAGAATGATCAGAAGAAAAATTACACCAGTTACTAGAGCCTTTAATAACAAGTGTCAGGTCATTATAAGTTTAACACAACACTGACGATATATCATAACGCGGTGAAGTGTTTCGAGCAGAGCGCGACGCAGCGCAGCAAGCGAGACAGCAGGTGCGGCGCGACCCCGCCCTGCTCGCCCGAGCCCGCGCCGGCCCGCGCCGCGCCCGCACCGCCCGCACCGCCCGCACCGCCCGCCGCCGACGACCACCTCGTGTGGCTCTCCGTGCACACGCGCGACCCCGCACACCCGCACTTCGCCGACAAGTACGACAAGGTACCGCTGCATGTCTTTGATCCTAGTGAATCAAGTCCACTTGCCTAGTTAAGGAATAGTGTACGAGTAGACGACACTCGTATATACCTTTTGATATTGATTAAGGCTATCTCTTTTGCTATTAGAGGAAGGATGGTTAAAGCTTAGTATACTATCGAATGTCTGCGAGACCGTAGCATAACTTGCGTAAAGGCGGCCGAAACGTGATCAAACATAGGTCCCCTTTAATCAAAGCGTGATTTTTTTTTGCCCAGCGTGCACGATTTCAAAGCGTGGAAGCCGGCCTTACACTTTCTAACCGACGATTATATTTTTCAGGTATCAAAATTGACGAAGATCGACTTCAACTGTTTAAATCTAGTGGTGAGCATAGACAGCTGGGTAGCGGTGTTGGACTTCTTCGGTATCGCCGGGGATGACGTACCCGACGGTGACGGCGGACACGAGCCGCTGCCGACTAGTGAGTATTTTTGTTTTTATTCTGTCACCTGATCGGTAACACCTCACCTAAGGAATAGTCTAATAAATGTCTGACGTTTCATCGGTCTGTCATCATCGACAGCCTTAAACAGTGCACCGTTGGACGTAAACCTCTCTAGAAAATAAATTTTGGTCTACTATGCTACGCTAGCCAGACGGTGGCCGTAGGGTTCGTTTCGAGCGTTTCCTTCTGTTCGCATCGACGCTAACTCGGCGGTCTGTCGCGCAGCGGCTCTGGCGCCGGCGGCGGCGCGCGGCTGCAGCCAGACGGAGCTGTGGGTGCGGTCGCTGAGCGTGGTGCTGGTGACGCGGCGCGGCGAGGCGTGCCGCGCGCTGGTGTCGCGCGTGCGCACGGTGGCGCGCGCCGACGCGGCGTCGCACACGCGCACCGTCACGGGCCGCCTGGGGGCGCTCGCGCTCACCGACCTCACGCCGCACGCGCCGCTGTGGCGCGAGCGCCTGCGCACGCACGCCGACCGCGCGCTCTCCTTCGACTACCGCCGGTGAGCGCTCACCCGACCTCTATTCGAACGTTTCGCTTTCAATGGTTGCTTTGTTACCTACTAGCTTTTGCCCGCGGTTTCGCTCGCGTAGAATTCTGTGTCCTACTAAGTTTCGTAACAGATCATTTTAAATAATTTTTTTAAGTTTTTTTACACTTAAATTTTTGTTCAATAGCGGTCGAACGATAATAAAAGTAAGGGATAAAAAGTATCCTATGTTCATCTCCTTGTTCTAAGCGACCTCTTCACCAATTTTCAGCTAAATCCGTTCAGCCGTTCTTGAGTTATAAGTGGTGTAACTAACACCACTTCCTTTTATATATATAGATATACTATGTATATTAAGTTTCTAAATCCTGTGATAAACTTAAAAAAAATCTTACCGTAGACTCTACCACTACACACATATACGGTCTAATTTGCCTTAACTAGAAAGGCTACCTAAAACTGATAAATACGTACGTTGTAGGTAGATACGTGCAGGTAAGTAAATATACATTATTTCCTACAAAAACTAAGCTTGAATTCACACGTTTCAACAGGCGATTTGTCCATCCAAAAGGTGCCTGAAAGAAATTCCCATTTTAGTTTTAACACCGCTTTTTATGGTCAAAATATTTTTGTATTGTTTTACGAGTATACGTTCCGTTTTAACTAGTGTACAATAACGTTTATTATATTCTAAATATAATGTCTATTGAACAGACTCAGCAGTGCTGAGGCGGCCGTGGCGGGCTATGAAACGAGTTTAAACATTGAGATGGGTCCTGTCACTTACGTACACACCAAACGCTTCGTTCAGGAACTACAAGCCTTCGCCCGAGACTTCAGTCTCCTCAGGAGAGTCATATTACAAGCTAGACTTAAGGTATTTATATTAATATGAAGGTTACATACATGACGTTCTAGAGCCACGCTCATTTCAGCACGAACGGGCCGGCTCGACCGAGGCAGAAGACCAACCTAAAGCGCCAGCATCCGTATTGTCGTGTTTCGTTGGTGAGTGTGAGACCGGAGGCCCATTGATTCAGGGGTGACAGTTATCGGGGTAACTGTGTAAGCCTTACACTGTCACAATGACTGTCATGCCTTTTACGTTCCCAAGAGGGGTGTGAAAAAGCATCTCACAAGGCCGCTATAGTGTGGGTCACCATACTGCATTGTCTGCATTTGCAATGACTATGGTGACCACTACTTTTAGATTCATGCTTTCCATCAGCCAGAGTAGTCACTTTGGTAGGCTCTTAAAATCGAAAAAAAAAATTCTGTCACCATAAATATACATGAAACGGGCACGAAGAACACTTAGACTCGGAATAACACAGAGTGTTGTTCCTTGCGGAGATCGAACCCACAACAGTCAGTGACTAGTAGATCGCTGCAATCTGTGCAGCAGGCACAAGCGCTTATAAAGCGGTTACTGATTTTTGTAAACTGTCTAATTTTTTATTCATAGTTAATCTCAAAAGTAAATGAGTTTTTAAAGTTGTTTATGTACCTGTTTATAACTTGTATTGCTTTTTCTTATGTCTTATAAGTCTTATTATTGCCTGCAGGTGTCAGTGGTGGGCGGAGGCGGCGGCGAGGAGGGCGACGTGCGCGCTTCGCGAATGAAGCTGTGCGTGCGCAGCGAAGCGCCCGTCATAGTGCTGCCCGTGTCCGGCCGAGCGCGCGCCGCGCTAGCCGCCCACCTCGACCAGCTGCAACTCGACAATTGTTTCAAGTACGCCGGCGATCCCGGCACCGTCAGCACCGTCGTAGACCCCAGCTCTGGTGGTACTTTCGTTTTCAGTTTATTTTTTAACAACTAATAACGTGTTCTAAGTATTTTCCTCCTCTTTTTTAAACCTACCTCTTTGAAAATGACAACATAGACTATCCTCTTAATATGTCGTATAAAGTAACAAAGTTAAATAGTCGCAATCGTAATGTTATCTCGTTAGGGTAGAAATGTGAGGGCGTGTGTGTTGGCAGGCAAGCGGCCCCTGCTGGACGTGCGCTCGGTGCGGCTGGACGGCGTGGCGCTGTGGTGCGCGCGCGGCGGCCGCGGGCTGCGCGTGCGCCGCGCCGGCCCGCCTCTGCTACACGCGCCGGCGCAGCTGGAGCTGAACATCGAGTACAACATGTCCGACTCGCACAATGGTAAACTTTTTTAATTATTACTAAAAGGAACAAAAAATCTTTTTTTTTCAAATACCGAATACGTGAAAATGTACCGTTTTGTTGTAGTGGCAGACATGACTGTCCAAGGGTCTCTTTCGACGCTGCAGTGCGCGCTGGACCCCGCGCAGTACCGGCTGGTGCGGGGCGTGCTGGCACACAACCTGGGCGAGAGCGTGGACGACCTGCTGCCCAGGGACGTGCACCCCTTCCCGCCGATACAGACCCATGAACAGGTAGCGTCCGTTAAAAAATCTACGTACCTTACTCGATTTAATATCCCGACCTTCTTCGTTCGCATTACATTTTAAAACTCCCATTGCAGGAATCATACGCTGATATATAAAGAATTACATTCACACGAAGAGTTACTTAGTTTTGAAAATTTCATTTTGACAAGTCAAAACTTTAATTTCATGGAACCGTTCAGTCCAGAATCCAAATATATGAATCATTATCATCATCATCATCAACAGCCTTTTACAGTCCACTGTTGGACATAGGCCTCTCCTTATCAAGGAGGTTTTGGCCTACTATACCACGCTGGCCAGGCGGGCTGGAATAGGATTTGTTTCAAGTTTTCTTTCTCTTTGTAATGATGTTGTCTTGCATACTTTGTTCTACGACACCCGCAGGATGAATAGGGGTGATTTTTAGTTTTTTTTTTTTTTTTTTTTAACTACGCAATACTGCAAACAGCAGTATGTAGTCATCGTGTCAGTGTAAGTCTTAACTTACACTGTCACGATGACTGTCATGCCTTTTACGTCCCCAAGAGGGGTGTAAAAAAGCATCTCACAAGGCCACCATAGTGTGGGTCACCATACGGCATTGTCTGCATTTGCAATGAGTATGGTGACCACAACTCGTGGATTCTATTCATGCTCTCCATCAGGCAGAGTAGAGTCACTTTGGCAGGCTCTTAATATAGACAAAAAAAACCGCAAAGAGACAACTTTACAGATATTCAACAACATTGCAGCATTAGGCTGTTACAGGCTGTTGGTGTAATGTGTGATGTAGGGCTGTACTTACTGTTAGGAGACTCACCTACTCGTTTATTCACCTTTAAACCATAAAAACAATGTTTAATTTTTATTATATGGGAAACTATGAATGCGTTAGGTGTGGACCACGAGCTCTCTGAAATTGGACCTACACGACGTGACTGTGAAGCTGGAGCCCGAGCACGGTGTCTCTTCCCTGGCGTGCATCAACTTCATCAAGTCTCGCCTCCACATCGAGACGTACTCCGACTTTGGTCAAGACATTGATCTGGTGTCGCAGGTGGGTTCAGAACTCTAGATTGAAATTATATTCTATTTTTATGAACTTTATTGTTGAAATAATCATTAAATTAGTAGTATATATTATGTAATCCACAGTGGGACCAACTTTCGGTACGTTTTTGTACGGTCGAGGCAAAAAAATATCGATGTGATGAGGCAGTCATTAAATGTTTTTAAATGACTACTATATATGGACTCTTATCGTTTTCTGAAAGGACCTACTAGTATCTAGAGAACAGATGTAACGTAAATTAGTTTTTAAACAATGGACTATAAGATCCAATTTCTTTCGGTGCAGACACCAAACATTGAATGAACCATTAACGAAAGACCGTTTAATTTAAATGTTATGTCATGTATCGATAATAGGGTAGATGACTGTATCGTAAATAAATACCAATGTCCATTTCATTAAAACTAATATCGCAAAACATCTCGGCAAATACAATTAACATAGCTTTTTATTATTATTACGAATTTCTATCAAATATACAGTGAAATATATTGTTCAATTGAGTAGTCTGAAACAGTGACGTCACAATGTTGTATTTAGTACATTTTCCATATAAAATTGTCGTTTTGACAGATGATAAAAGTAACTAATTTGACTAAGGTGTCATCTTGTCTATTGTGTGGGTGCAGGAGATCTTGGTGAGCGACACTCGGTACGCGAAGGAGCCGGCCAACCGGCGCGGCAACGTGTTCAGCCACATCGTGCAGCCCATGCCCGAGCAGCGCCACAGCGTGCAGGCCGAGGTGCACGCCAGGTACCCTACCCTATTCACTCTAGGGATGAAACAGAACTGATTATTCATAGGATGTTTACACCAGAGAGAAATAAAAAAAAACTAATTTCATTTCTAGGTCATAATAAGAATAATACTAAATTTACTGTTAAAGAGACAAAATAGGGTTTTTATGCATCGTCTAAAACAGCTTCCTGGCAGCAACGGGCGGGTAAATAGCAACAATAACAATGCAGGGGTGACAGTTATCGTGGTAACTGTGTGAGCCTTACACTGTCACGATGACTGTCATGCCTTTTACGTCCCCAAGCGGGGTGTGACAAAGCATCTCACAAGGTCGCCATAGTGTGGATCACCATACTGCATTGTCTGCATTTGCGATGAGTATGGTGACTACAACTCTTGGATTCTATTTGTGCTTTCCATCAGGCAGAGTAGAGTCACTATGGCAGGCTTTTAATATAGAAAAAAAAACAATAGCTAATGTACGAAGAAATCATTTGATTAATCACAGTAGACTTTGATACTTATATGATATGACAGGTGTAGATAACATACCTATTGTATCCAGAAAGCGGCGAGACTCCTCAGCATACACAATACTGGTGAACAACATGCGTTTGATGGCGATCCTCGACTGGTGGGAGGCTGCCAACCAGTTCATCATGCAACCGCCACCTCCACCTGCTGACCCGGATCAGGCGCATCTGTGAGTTTTGTTCGTTTACAGCATTTGTATTTATGTTAATACATAAAATAATGTCTGTGTGTTAGTCTTTAAAGTGAAGAAAATTGACTGTGAGTTTGCATTTGGCATGTTTATGTTGTGTGATTATGTCAATAAACTGACAGTGACTGATTAATTGTGAAGTTAAAATGTATTTCATCATAATAAATCTATTTGTTAACTAAGCTAATGTTGAAATCCTTTTTTTTTTTAATGTGTGGAAACCCCCTCGGGCCGTCACCCCACCGGGGTTTACGGCGGGGTGGTGTGTCGGAATCGGACCGACTAAAACCACACGGTGTGCCACTTTGCGCCTGACATAGGAGGGATCCGGGAACAGCTGTTATTACGACATCCAGTTATTACGACATCCAGAGCCACGGAGCCAATGTTGAACTCCTGCCCTAATGAGATTTACTAGAATGTTGTTAAATAACAAAAACACCGTCTGTAATCTGATCTAACTCTGGTTTATTGATCTCATTGTTTTACAAATTTCAATACATTAAATTATACGGTGTTGAACCAAACTATAACTGATGTAACTCGACGTGCACGCCATCTATCGAGTAGTTAGTAAGGTTCCACACAAATTTATGAACTACCTGACTATAATTGTTTATTGGTCGTAAACAAAATCATTGTTGTGACAAACGATAATGATTTGAAATTGTGTCAGCGTCAATAAACCTGTCTTTAACTCTGTCAAAGTTTTTACCACTCGTATTTAGTAAAACATGTATTTTTTTAAATACACTTTAAAGAAAATATGATGACGATGATGTACTTCTAGAGGATTTCAGTCACGATGACCAGTTTAATCGGAGACCGGCTAACTGCGCAGCATTCTCTCACAAACAGAGTCCGATAGGACGGCTATTAAGTATTTCTATAATCAGACAAACTCAATAACACTTTTAACCCGACCCGGGAATCAAACCCGAGACGTTTTGATCGGCAGTCGTATACGCTAACAGATAAAAAGGCAAATAGATGTGCACCACAGCCTGAAGTAAATATAATGGAGATCGGGTAGTGATAAGCGGTGCGCGTGTTCCGCAGCGAGGAGGCGCTGAGCGCGGCGCTGCGCGCGGCGAGCCCGCAGCCGGCGCAGGCGCCGCTCGCCGAGCCCGGCGTGGAGCTCAAGCTCAACGTCACCGACTCGCAGCTCGTGCTCGTCGAGGAGCCCTCCGTCTGGGACACCAACGCTGTCATACTCAGGGTCAGTGTACACCTTACGACTCTCGACGGAAACTATACACCACTGTGGCCTTTTCTTTTTTTTTTACGCGGGGAAAGCATTTCGCACCGTACCCTCCGGAGGGACGAAGGGCGTGCGTGGGACTCCCGGAAAACCCGGTCTACCCACTAAACCCCGCGGCGGCCTACCTCGGCAGTCGGGAGGAACTCTAGAAACGCATTAGCGGCTTCTAGAGTCCTCCCTGCCGTACCTCACAAGTGAGGTGCATCCCGAGACCACTGTAGCCTATCTAAGCATCATAGTTTCTGATATGTCTGGTGCAAATTTTTATCTCACAGAGGATCAGAGCAGCGATAGTGTAATAAATTAGTTTATTTCAAACTTAATGCACATATTATACGAAGGCGGACTTAACGCCATAACCTACCCTCACCCAGTCGACTGAAGGTGATGTTAAAATATAATTAGGTTAATGCAAAGCAAATTTTCATTTTGTCAAAAAACTGAGGAGGAAAAACTGCTTCAAAATGTAATTGATTACCGAAAGCAAAAGCAAACGATTCACTGCTCTTCCGTTCTATTAAATTCTTGTAACACCTTGACGATTCCTTAATTATGCCTTTCGTTTCGTGGTTCTAGAGCACAACAGTGATTACTTACCGTAACGCCAACTCCCAAAAGCCGGTGTCGTGTGAACTGAACGAGCTGGAGGTGTTCTCGTGCGTGCTCGGCCTGGAGGAGGAGACGGCGCTCTCCATCGTGGACCCGGCCGCGCTGCACGTGTCCATTGATGCCGACAGAACATTGCACGTTAGTATACGTTCGCGATAAACTTTACCTGTAATAGAAGGTAATAGAGACCATAGGAATAAAAAATACATAATTTGTCTAAAAAGAAGTGAACAATGGGGAATTTTCCACCTTTACATAACCAAAAGAAGGTTGTCAGACTATGAATAGATGTCAGATTTACGATTATTACATACTATTAACCATACCCTAAACCTATATGAGCTATTGGTATACATAAGCACTGACCTTCTGTGTTACTGCATGGGGTTGTTGAATAACATCCCTAACGTTACCCTTGAAGCGGACTGTGCTGAAGGTTATGGCACGTAAGCTATTTATTCTTCAATTAGAGAGCTATATGCCTTACCTATAGTAGCTCGTTTTTGCTGAGCACTACTGCACAAACATGCAGAATTACCATTTGACGCTATATCTATTGCTCAGGTACGGAAGTCAGACCGAGTGTGAGTTAGCTTGATTTAAGATCTTCAATCGTCAGTATCAGTTTATTACTGAATGAATATGAATACTGAATGTCTATCCACTTACAGTTAGGACTTTTAAATTAGTTATCAATGAATGACTGTACACTCTGCATTACGAAGAACTTGAAATCATCATTACTACTTGCTTACAAATAGGTCTTGCAGACTTCCTGCAAAAACTCTAGCCTCACAGAAACAGACACGTATTTCGCTCGTGCTTAAACACATATAATTACGACACGCTTACCAAGTTAGTATAGTACGTTG
Source organism: Hypercompe scribonia (assembly GCA_949316085.1). NCBI lineage: Eukaryota > Metazoa > Arthropoda > Insecta > Lepidoptera > Erebidae > Hypercompe > Hypercompe scribonia. Next base: position 1,096,030 of record OX438972.1, on the reverse strand, counting down.
ATTATATTGTTCGTGGAACTCTAGCGGCTTCAGGTCGAAGGAGGCGCTAATGGGTGCGACACAACTTTTTACCGTTTTTTTTCTTTTAGTTTCTAATCAAGTTTTTATTTACTTACTGACTGCCGAGTTGTCGCCGGTCGATTATTATCATTGCAGATACTACATATGATACTCTGTCGTGTTCAGGTGGCGATGAGTACTTTGAACCTTCGTCTATCGTACCACGACATGCGGATGTTCGCTTCGATGCTGCAGTCGCTGCCGGTACAAGCGAGAGCGGCTCTGTCCGGTAAGCATAAGCTATTTCAGTGTTGGACGGCTTTTATTCGGCGCCGTAGGGCCCACTAATAAAAGTGTGGTTGCAGGTAAATCGACGGTATCGGAAGCGGAGGAAGACGCGCCCGCCAACAGCGTGCACATGCACGCGCACATGTCGGGGCTGGCGGAGAGTGCGGGCGGGGCCGGGGGCGGGGCCGGGGGCGGCTGGATGTGCCGGCCGCGCTGGCTGCGCGCCGCGCCCGCGCCGCCCCCGCCCCTGCCGCCGCCCAGCGCCAGCATCTGGCCGCTCCGCGCCGTGCAGGTCCGTCTCGATATCGCAGCTTACTATAAGCTTTTTTTATCTTGATGCTATTATCGTTGTCCCTCAAAAACTGTTCAATTAAAGTAGATGTGCACAATTTATTGTATTTAAGTTCGGTAATCCGTTTCGTTGTATCTTTCCAGTTTAATAACACTATAATTTATAAACATTGATTTGTCTTTTCACATATTACTGCATTCCAAAAATCTAACGATAAATACGTCTACAGGTATCTGCGGACTGCATCACCCTATGTGTCATCGATGACTGCTTAGACTCGGACGTTCCGTTGCTGGAAGTGTCTCTTAGCGAACTGCAAGTTGAACAAGTAATTCTAACTAAATTATATATGCACACGAGATTACACACATATTTACTTTATTACTATTCGTTTAGGTCTTAATGACACAATAGTACACAGCTAAACTGTTCAGTAACACAATTTACAAAATATGATTTTGTAAAATGAATGCAAGCGCACGCATTCGCGCTTACTGACCACTTTATATTACAAAGGGACAAAATTTGTCGAAACTATTACATTTTGAATACATATATATATATATGGTTAGGTAGTAGAGCCACGCTAATTTCAGCACAAGCGGGCCGGCTCGACCGGGGCAGTACTACCCTCCCACAGAAGACCAACTTAAAGCGCCAGTATCCGTATTATCGTATTTCGTTGGTGAGTGTGAGACCGGAGGCTCATTGATGCAGGGGTGACAGTTATCGTAGTAACTGTGTAAGCCTTACACTGTCACGATGACTGTCATGCCTTTTACGTCCCCAAACGGGGTGTGAAAAAGCATCTCACTAGGCCGCCATAGTGTGAGTCATCATACTGCATTATCTGCATTTGCAATGGATATGGTGACCACAACTTTTGGATTCTATTCATGCTTTCCATCAGGCAGAGTAGAGTCACTTTGGCAGGCTCTTAATATAGAAAAAAAAATATTTACATAATACTAGACTAACACTATAATCTGATATTACATTCAATTAAATGATATTTATCCAGTGTATCTGTTGATATGCAGGACCTGCGCTGCGTCGAGGAGTCTTTCGAGGACCCGATGCTGGTGAGCACGCCCAGCTCGGCGGGAGCTGGTGCGGCGCGATCTGCGGGAGCGGGCGGCGGGCGGCTCGGCGCCACGCTCACCGTCGACTACTACAACAGGACGCTGTCGGGCTGGGAACCCGTCGTCGAGCCCTGGAGGTAACCGATACCAAACTATTACAACTAACTTTGGGTTTTCATATCTTCCAGCGAGTTGATCGCGATATACTTAGTGAAAATATTGAGCGTGTTTCTTCCTTAAAGGCGACGCCTGAGTAAAACATTCATGGGCAAGGAAAGTTGCTTTCTATATTATGATACCTTTACTCGTTTGTACCCGTCTTTCATAAAGAAATATGCTGAAATATGTCTGTATGTAGCAATCATTATTTTTACGATGTTTACTATCAATAAAACTTACCGCCGTGTTTAGAGAACGGGTGTCATGTCCCTCCGACACAAAGGGAGGATCCTCCGACCAGGAGAGGTGATCATGCCTGGCGGGCCACTGCCTACCGGTTGACGTTGGGATGTTGTATATATGCTAATTGCTACGCGAATCTCTATTTCGTGATACAGGATAGTAGTTGCTTAGTAGTTCATCATACTATGTAGTTCAACGTATCTTCGCTAGATGGCGCTGTTGTATATTTTTGTTTGTGCTATAATGTGGAAGTCGCCATAGCCGTGTATTTTAGTCCCTTTAAATTGGTTTTTAGCGCCTTCAATACTATGAAGAATCCTGTCTTAATCTGAGAGATTTATTATTCCTATTATAATAAGTACATTTATATTATTTTATTGTATAAAAACCACAACCCTTAAACGATATTCTCAGTTTCTTAATACTTTAATTTTTTCTACATCAAGAGCCTGCCAAAGTGACTCTACTCTGCCTGATGGAAAGCATGAATAGAATCCAAGAGTTGTGGTCACCATACTCATTGCAAATGTTGACAATGCAGTATGGTGATCCACACTATGGCGTCCTTGTGAGATGCTTTTTCACATCCCGCTTGGGAACGTAAAAGACACATGACAGTCATCGTGACAGTGTAAGGCTTACACAGTTACTACGATAACTGTCACCCCATCAGTCTCCGGTCTCACACTCACCAACGAAACACGACAACAGGATGCGGCCGCTTTAGGTTGGTCTTCTGTGTGAGGGTAGTACTGACCCGTCGGCCCGTTCGTACTGAAATCAGCGTGGCTCTACTACCTTTTAATTTCTGTTGTAGATTTGACACATCATGGGAGTACACTTTGACGAGTGAGTTGTCTCTCGGCCGCGTGCAAATGGAAGTATCTTCCACCGAAGTACTGAATACTAACGTGACGTCATCGCTAATTGAGCTCTGTCAGCTAGTGAGGGCCAACTGGACCGCAGACTATTATGCGCCACAGGTTTGTTCCTAGCACACTATGTCCTGTGCCCACTTTTCTTATTAAAAAAAATATCATTATCAGTAAATAATACTTTCACTTGCATTTTAGGCACTGGTCCGTTCCTAAAGCCTGGTACCCAATACTTTTACGTTAGTTTTTACCAATAAGATTATCTTGAGTGCATTTTTTTTTAAATTTGACATGTTATAGCAAAGTTTGTTCAGAATTAGCATTAAAATCGATTATAGTAATTTTTAAAACCATGTTATATTTAAGCCTAAATATCCATTTTTTTTTAAATATAACATTAATTAACGCATCAGCAATGATGGCCGTCGGTGTCCAAAATATCTTACGTTTTTGCCATTGCCGTATTATTATTAACAAAATAAGTAAAAGATTAATTACATTTTTTTTTATTTCTACTTTTTTTATTTTATTTATTATTCTTGTAATATCTTTTGAGTTCTTTCGGCTTCAGTACTACATAAGTATTACCTTGTATATTTTTTCTCTAGATAAAAAATATTAAGCTTAAAATTGTTCGTTTCATTTTTGCAGTCATCAGGAACGCTAGAACAGTCTCCTAAGGGAAGTCCGGCGGGTCACCGTCGCCGTTCGCCCTTCGTGCCTTACGCCCTGAGGAACCACACCGGACACAAGTTGTGGTTCACCACTCTCGTCACGACGTCCGATGTGTAAGCTTTATTATTTTGCACGAAGCTCTAAAATAAAACTTAAAGTACAGTGGACCCTCGGTAATCCGACCCCTGTCTAATCCAGATCCCCCTGTAATCCGACAGCAGTGAAACAATTTTCGCTAATGTAGATCATGCATGATTGAACAGGTTACATTTTGTGCTCGACGCGTAGGTATTGTTTCAATTCCGATTGCTTAGTTTGAATTTGACTACGTGTGATAGCGGTACAGCTTAGCATGCGTTCATTGTTTGCTGTTTATTCATTGTGTATTACGTATACGTACCTAATAATGTCGTCACAAGCCCAGAAGACAACAACATATACAATCTTATCATTTGTCTGTAATTTGTCGGATTACAAGGAACTTTTGTAAAAATTATTTTTTGTAAAAAAAATCGGGCTATAGGGGGTTTTAGGCAGTACTCTATAATCCTACAAATTCGATAGTCCGACACTGCCCTGCAAAACGTTTGTCGAATTACCGGGGGTCCACTGTATTTATAAGTGTTTGTAATATTTAAAACATGGCTGGTGAATTAAAAAAAGTTTATCAACAAGCAAACCCGTACGTTTGCAGTAGTTAACGACATTAGGTTACATCGATATAGTTTTATTGAACTCGTATCACATGTATAATAAGTTATATATTTCATTTTTGAACATAATGTAGTAGGAGTAAAGTTCTCATTCGGAAGTCGTCGTCGACTCGTTTATCAATAATGTAAGGGAAAGTACCCCCACCGTCGATATCATAGATGTAATAGTTGATAGCGGTTTGGCAGGCTGAGCGAGCAGCAGAACTGGTCGGGCCCGGACGACTCGTGGATGAGCGTGCGCGCGGGCGACACGGAGCCGTTCTCGTTCGGTGCACGGCGCGGACGTAGACGCGGCGCGCCCGCCCCCGCCTCCGCCTCCGCCTCCGCGCACGCTGCCACGCTCAACCAGCTCGCGCTGCGCCTGGACGGCTGGAGCCCACCAGACCCCGTCTGCGTCGACCGCGTCGGGGTCTACTTCAGGAACCTTACGCACATTGTGAGTGCTCATCTATTCCGATCTATTCTGATCTTGCTTATAATATAAAAGGAGTAATTTGTAGGTTCGGTAAAGGGAGGTGCTCCTCATCGATTAGTTCAGTGATGACTACTCGAATATTCCCTAAATTCGTAATTGAACACGAACATTGTTTCTTAAATGTCTTTTATATATTTTGTAGTGTTGTAACGAACCATACGGTCTCATGTTTGTAAACAGAAATCCGGTGGTGAAGCACGCATCGTGTTCGAAGTGTCACTGGAAGGGTCGGCGCGGAAGTTGGTGACGGTGCGCTCGGCTCTACAACTCGTGAACAAACTACCGCACCCTGTCGAAGTTAGGATCGACGATGCCCCATACATCGGTGAGTTTGTTTGACTTCAGTCCGTCCTCATAGCTACGTTATTTTAAACTGTACGCCTCATATGCTTACAATTTTTTTAGTTATTTTAAAAGCTTTTCTAAATAAAATTTTGTTTTTAATGACGACCCTTTGTAGTTGAGTTTCATATCCTCACGGAGCTTAATTGTACAAGCGTCAAACGTCCATGAGGCGAAAAATATATAAAATTAATTTTAAGAATCAAGTTCGATCCCGACTGATAAGTTGAGAATCGGAATTACTTTTTTGGCAACCGATTAAGCTTCTTCCTCACAGTAGCGTTCGTACTGCTATTATGTTCGTAAAGTATGTCGGTAACGCTAGTGTCGGGGCGGCGAGGGGCAGCGAGGGGCGGCGGCGGTGTCCGCAGGCGGTATAGGGTGTATTAATGCGTGTGTGTGCGAAGGCGGCGCGCCCGCGTCTCCGCTGGAGCGTGCGCTGGCGCACATGCACGCGGCGCAGCGCGTGCGACGCACGTGCGCCGCGCTCGCCCGCGCCCGCGCGCTGCCCGCGCCGCCCGCTCGCCCCGCCGCGCCCGCCTGCCCGCTACACCCTATATCTGCCGACTGCGGTACTCCTTCCTTTACCTCTCACCGTACTACCCATCACCGCTGCCGCCTCACCCGCTCACTCGCCCACCGCTTGTAGCTTACGTTCTACCGTTAACCGAGTACTTTTAGTTTATTTACGAACACATCTAGACGTAACGAGACTACTTGTAGATACTCTATAAATAACTTGTACTTGTATATACTCGTACTGTTGTAGTGTAATTTATGATTTTTAGTAATTTTATTTGTAACTATGTATAGATATTTTAGGTAATTATCTTTTACGGAATATCTAATAACGCTAGGCTGAGTAAATATTTAACATAACATGGAATAAAATGAAATGAACAGTCTTAAAATAAGAATGAGTTCAGTAATAAATAAATCCTAAAGTCGCGTTAAATTAAACAAATACATCCAAAAATGTTATATTTGAATGTACAGTCAGCCTTATATCATCTGAGCAGCTATAGCAGCATCTGAACATGTATCGTTTCGCTAATTTTAAACTTCTAAGATGATCATTCAAATTCTGACCCTAGACTTTGTGACGTCGTATGAGTTTTGGAAATTTGGACACGGTCAGTTTCTTCTGAGGCTGACCGTACATATTCAGTGGACGGTTGGATATATGACTAACTTTCAACGCCCTAAATAAATGAAAGGGTCTACGTTACACTTTAATCTGTAGTTTATTTATCGTCCGATAAGATAAACAACAAAAATATGTAGTTACATAAATTACAAAAACCGTGTGGTACTCGGCACTCATTGGAGAGTTACCAATACTGAGGAGTCGTTTCCGTACGCAGCGAAGTGGCGCAGTACCAGCTCGGGCGTGCGCTGCGCGCAGGTGGCGGCGGGCGCCACGTGGGCCGCGCCCATCGCCGCGCACGCCGCCGCGCTGTGGACGCGCCCGCTGCTGCGCACCGCGCCGCACGCGCCCGCGCCGCTGGACTGGCGCCAGCCACACGCGCGCGCGCTGCTGCACCACGAGTGCGCCGCGCCGCCCGACCGCGCCTACAGGTGAAGCCACCACTGTCTATGCGCATACGCACGAGCATCGCACCGAAATAGCTTTTTCCTACTGCACCAGATGGATTTGCTTGTAGTTTTATTTCTCTTTGCAATGCGATTTCCGACGCAACTCACTCGATACGTTACCCATGATATAAACGACGGAGAGGGGGTCGACGCTTTCTATTCTTAATCCGTTACCATACTTATTAAACACCCACATTTTGCACTTATGCATTGTCTATCTATATAATATCATATTTCACAGGTTCTGCTGCGTAATTATCAGGGAGCGTTTCCCTCCCGACCGAGGTATCGCCGGCCACACCCTGACCTTGGTGCCGGCTCTCAGATTAGAGAACCTATTGCCGTTGGAACTGCAGTTTAAAGCCGGCCCCGCCGCACCCGGCTCGGGGGTCGTCAGCGCGGCAGGGACTATTCCTCCCGGTGACACGAGACCGTTCCATGAGGTAATTTTAACGACCTTACGAATTGTGAAATTGTAGGAACTTAAACTTTTTAAATGGAAAATACAGTTAATCATTTCAGCAATATTATAATCTATTAAATTCTTATAGGTAAACGTAGAAGAGGGTATCGAGCTTAGCGTGAAATTGGAAGGTTTTGGATGGTCGACAGCTTTGAGCGTGTGCGGTTCCGGAGCCAGTGGCAGCAGTACGGCGGTGGGAGGATCTGGCAATGGGTCCTTTAGTGCCAGGCTAAAACTAAGAGACTCCAGATCGAGAAGACTGTACCTTAATGCTAGAGTGACCATCAAAAAGACTGATGGTATCAAGGTGAGCAAGCGGTTCTCTTTTTTTTAAAGAGTCCTATTTTACTGTCACCATGCATATATTCGTCAGTGTAACTCGTCTAGTTAGGACTGAAAGAAGCTAGGTTATAGACACTAGGACTGGAAATGAGAGCGGAGGAACGATCGTATGTCGTACCTGGCAGGTGTCGGTGTCTGCGGCGTACTGGCTCGTGAACCGCACGGGCCTGCCGCTGGTGTTCCGCGCGGAGGGCGGCGCGGCGGAGGCGGCGGGGCAGTTCGCCGAGCACGAGCTGGCGCGCATGGTGCAGCCGCTGCTCTTCTCCTTCGCCGAAGCCGACGGCGGGCCCACGCTCTCCGCTCGCCTCGGCAGCGGCCTCCCCGGACACCCTGAGGTACTCGTATCGCCTTGTACGAATTTGCTGTAAATGTATATATATATAGGTATTTATTTTCTTTGATTACATAATATGTAACCTGTCTACTCCTACCTTATAAGATTTCTACATCACCTGGATTGCAAGCACCCCTCAGATTAGGATGTTCGGCAAGTCTATCCCTTGGGCTAGACAGGCCAAATACCTAGGCATAACCCTCGACGACCGTCTAACCTTCGGCCCCCACATCAAGGCAGTCCGCAACCGGGCTGCCTTCGTGCTAGGACGTCTCCACAATCTATTAAACGCGCGTTCGAAATTAGATCTAAAAAATAAAGTTAGGTTATATACGTCATGCGTACGTCCTATAATGACGTACGGTAGCGTAGTATTCGCACACGTTAGGCCACACAGGATCCATAGGCTTCAAACACTACAAAATAGATTCATGCGCAAAGCTACGGGAGCACCGTGGTATGTACGCAACGTCGATCTCCACATCGACCTCAGATTGCCGACCATCAAGCAATTCATAAAACAGTGCTCCCGTAGCTACTTTGACTCTGCTCCGACTCACCCCAACCCTCTAGTGGTTGCGGCCGTAGGATACACACCAAGTAGGATTTCGAAGTTACGACGACCCAGACACGCGTTGGAAGAGCCAGATGACGAAATCACGCTCGCCCAACGTAGAGCGGACACAGCTAGGCAATCTAGGAATAGGAACCGTCCGCGTTTTCGTCCCCGTCGTCGGGGGCGGAATACGCGCCGCGTAAATCGTATACATAACATGGGAGTAGGTCGCCCCAACGTAGCAGCAACACCCCAAGCCGAGGTTCGTATCCCACAGGGGGTGCCCTTGGGCTATGTTGCTTAACAAATGACCGGTTGAGAGCCCTCAGCGCTCACCGTAATGCCCGCGTAAAGTTGTAGAGGCCATACCAGGCCAACAGCTAGGTCCTTATCAAAAAAAAAAAAAAAAAAAAAAAAAAAAAACTGGATTGCAAGAGAACGCCTGAGTATTAAGCCCACCGATTTACAAAAAAAAGTGTATTATAGTAGTAATTAGTATAATTATGAATGCTGTTTCGAATAGTGGTGTTCCCCGTTCGGTCTGGGCGTGGGAGTGGGCGTGAAGAAGCTGGAAGTACGCGGAGACGCGGAATCGGGCACGGGTGAGCGCGTGTACGCGGTGGGCGTGCGCGTGCGGGCGGGCCGCGGCCGCTACCGGCACACCAACATCGCCACCTTCACGCCGCGCTACCAGCTGCACAACAACACCCGCCACCACCTGCAGTTCGCGCAGAAGTGCTGCGCTACCACGCTTGTGAGTTTATCACTGCTTTGTTTACAAAAATTATTTTACAAATATTATTGTACCAAAACGGTAAAAGGACTTTATTTTTGCAAGTAAATGTTTTACAGATGTTTTTACACGTCGGATAAAGTGCCCTGGGATATTACGGAGTCTTATATATAAATTTATTCAGTTCATACTTTATTATAAATTAATGACTTACTGCTCACACGTATCGATAAGGCAATTAAAGTCAAGATAAAAATGAGTGGTAAGTCAGTTTTGACGAGGATTATGTGTCCGTCAGAACGACCCGGGCGCGATCGCGACGCACGTGTCGGCGGTGGCGGGCTGCTACCTGCCGTGGCACTGGGCGCGCTGGGAGCGCGAGCAGCTGCTGTGCGTGCGCGTGCTGGCGCCCGCCGCGCCGCTCACCGCCTGGTCGGGCGGCTTCCGCGTCGACTCCACTCGCAGCCTGCACGTGGCCTGCAGGTGCGCGACACTCTTTCTCACTGCTGACCTCGTTCCCTTCAGCCACGTTGGGAACTGGAGACCAGTTTTCGGAACAGAATTATTTATCTTGTTGGAAACCTAGTTTCCGACATCGTTCGTTGGCTTCCGATGTGGCCGAAGGGATATTATAAAAATATATATTGTTCTGTCCGATACGATAAAAATATTATTAAAAATATATAAATAAAGTAAAAAATAAAAATATTAATAGTGAAATGAAAAGAAAACCGACAAGTTATCTTTGTATAAAAGAGAGTTAAACACTGCATTCTGAATATGCATTTCAAAATATTAATCCATCGTGGCAGTCCATAAAAATATATCTACAAGAAATAAATATCTCAATTATGTTTCTGGTCATATTTAATGATTAAATATGTAACATATTTACAACTAACTGTATCTGATGGCTATTAGGGAGTCGGGAGGCGGATATCAACTGATCCGAGTGGAAGTGGTGTGTCAGGGGGCGACGATGTTCGTGGTGCTGACGGATGCGGAGTGCGCGCCTCCGCCTCTCCGTATCGATAACTACTCGCCCGTGTCCATCATGTTCCACCAGGTAACGTGTCGCGTTCAAGTTTTTATTTAAGCCAATCATTAGTCTTCGCGACTTCGAGCCTTTCATAGTTTAGCAATCGTTTCATACCTTATCGATGCGCGCATATCTCTGCGAGAGCGATTCCGTGAAAAGGCAAGGAGGAAATAATAAAGTGAGGAAACGCTCGCTGTCACTCTTTACTCATTTAGTTACAACTTTTTTTTAATGAAATGAATGAATGAATTTTTTCAAATATATTCAAATTTCTTAGCAATCTATATATATAAAAATGAAACCCGTTTTTCTTAGTCACGGCATCACGCGTGAATGGCTGGACCGATTTCACTAATTCTTTTTTTGTTGTATTTGTTATTATTAGGAGAAGGTTCTTACGGAGAAAAATATATTTATAATCATCATCAATCATTTTTATAATCGTGCATCATTGCTACGCTAAGGCAGTACGAAATTCGCCGGGTCAGCTAGTTTTTATAAATATTAAAATTGAATTTGATATCTGAAACCTCACGGTCTTAAAAATAATTATGCGTAAGGCTCGTATCTCGTAATTTGTACGCTTGGCTTTTATAAGAAATATATTACATGTTGTAAAAGATCACAGACGGATAAGTTAAAGGAGGCGGGCGTGCGCAGGTGGGGTGCGGCGAGGAGTGCGTGGTGGGCGCGCACGGGCGCGCGCGCTGGGCGCTGGCGGAGCCGGAGGGCGCGGCGGCGCTGGCGCTGCGCGCGCCGGGCGGCCCGCGCACCTGCCTGCCGCTCGACCGCCTGCCCGCCGCGCACCACCTGCTCTACCAGAACTTCATCTACGTCGCCTTCACCGCCACGCACGCGCACGCGCACGCACACGCGCACGCAGGGTCTGTCACAAACAATCTTATGAGTGATAGCCGACTTCTAAAAAATTAACTCGAAACTTTTCTCCACCGCATGTATCTAAACGGCATCCTTTATTTCTTTATTGTTTCGATTTAAATTCACCGAAATTCCGTTCGGCTATACAAAAAAACTAGTGATACGATGCCGCCGCCTTATCGCAATCAGCGATTTCTTCCAAGCGACCTTTAAATGGACTATACTATATAGTAACTTGTAGTTTATGGTACCCGTTTATAATATACGTATTCTCAAAGACAAAAACATTCATACACTTGCATACATTCATAAATATGAATACATACATGCCGCGCATAGGGTTCCCACCGAGAACTTAGTGCTCCGAGTCGACCACCTACACCGGATCGACGAACGAAGCTCCGGCAAACAAAACATCCTGAATAATGGCTCGCCACCTATTACGTAGTACCAAAACACTGACGAAAAGTGCGCATTAATACTGTAGTGGCTTCTACATTACAACACAAAGAAAAATGTACAACAGCGCACATAAACCCATGTATTAAGGAAGCTGCATACTTTCACATTATCACGTACCATATTAGTATATAAGCATTAGCACAACTACACATAGACAGACTAAGACAACAACTTGTGTCTCACTTATTCCTTGCCACACATATGGCAAAATACTAACAATAATAAAAATATACCTCTGCTTACCCCTCCGGGATACATAAATATACATATAACTCTTAAGCAAATAACTATTCCAATTGCTACTTCCAAAGTTGTGAAGTATGCTGGTATTTCTAAAGTCAAATTTTTTGATGATATTACGTATCGCGTGTGCGTATCACGGATAAAGACATACATACTGTTTTTTTAAGTAGATGCACGCTGTAGGATTAAATTACATATTATAAAAAAGTGATAAGATATGAGTATTCCAACGAAGACAAAATGGAGCCACTTGAGTTTTATACGAAATTCAAAAACATGATTATATTTACGCCAGCCAAAAATGAATCTGATACAGAAATTCTGACGTCTCTTGAGTTTATCAAACTGGTCATCAATCAGATCAAAATAACTGACAACGGTATAGTCCAGAATCGGTAGAAGAATTAATTGTGCCAATTTAATTTTAGTGGCAGTCGGCAGGATATTACGTAGTCTTCTTAAGCAAGCTACAGGGTCAAATATATATTTATTTATTATAGTTTGGAAAACCAACAGCTACAAAAAACCAACGGGCAGTTTTATACACACGAGTAGTGACATTACAAGCTAATAGATGTTCTGGAACACTAAATCACACAAAACTACAATCACATAAATGCGACAATGAATAAAGAGAAACAAAAACAATAACAAAAAAAGGAACTACCTACCCGTTGAAAAAAAGATACGATTCATCAATATATTACGACAAACATATTCAATTTGAGGGTCTACACGTTTAAGGCTCTACATATGCTTCTAGTACATGAATATGAAGTGCACGTCTGAGAACTATTTAGTTTATTTTCATCAGCAGAGACAGCAGTGCACAGAACAGCAAACAGTCGTCCACTACGTCACCAGACGACAGCGTGCTAGTACTCGAGGTGCCGCTCGGCAGCTCGCGCGTCGTGCTCGGGAGAAAACGATATGGAGATAGGTATGCGTACAAATATCGTTATACCATAATTTGTCTTCCATCCAGGATAAATATTTAGTGATAAGCACGATCAATTAGTCGGTATATATGTGTAATTTATTTATAATATGCAGTTGGCAAATTTATAGTATGCAGGCAGTTATCGTGGTAACTGTGTAAACCTTACACTGTCACGATGACTGTCATGTCTTTTATGTCCCCAAGCGGGGTGTGAAAAAGCATCTCACGAGGCCGCCATGGTGTGGGTCACCATACTGCATTGTCTGCATTTGCGATGAGTAAGGTGACCACAACTCTTGGATTCTATTTGTGCTTTCCATCAGGCAGAGTAGAGTCACTTTGGCAGGGTTTAAATACAAAAAAAATAAAAATAAAAAGCATGTAATATAATTATTGCTGTGCCACACTGGCTCTGTGATTCAGAATTTTTAAATAGGCATACAAAAATTGTTCTGTATATTAGGCATGGCGATCTGAGATCGATTAATCGAGAATCGATTTTATAGCCCAAAAAAAATCGATTTTTTTAAAATCGATATTCTACATTGAATCGATATTTCACCCTGTAAAATCGAGGTTCGATTTTTTCTGTTTCGATACGATAAATGGGTTTGTATTTGTATTGAAAACATAGACTCAATAAGTAAATCGGAAAGAGATCGATTTTTGCAAAATCGATTCTTTTTATTTCGAATTTTTGTGTATCGATTTATTAAAGTTCGATTTGAATCGATTTAACAATCAATCTTTTTTGGAAAGAATCGCCATCCCTACTGTATATCATAACGTAATATTAGATGTCCTTTTTTTAAAATAACCTGTAGTGTGGTGTATGTCTGATACTTACTAGATTCATTATATTATGTGTTCCCGTTCAGATCTCAATTATGGCGTCGCGGACCTAACGACCAACTCATACACGAAGGAAGTTCACCGCCTCAACCTACCGATGCTTTACTATCGGACGATGCTCCACTTTCTCCGCACGCCATGGTAAATATAATGTCATCATCGTCATTCAGAGCCTTTCGTAGTCCACCGCTGGCCATAAATCACTCCTTAGAAAGGAGGTTTTGGCTTTCCTTGTCTTGTATAACAATTATAAAGTAAGCAAGTAAATGTCATAATAAAAAATCTTATCGCAGGTGTTGGACATCGAAGACGCAGCGCCTCGGCCCGGCCGCGCGTCGGCGCTCGTGCTGAGGCGCGCGGACCCGCGGCGGGCCTCCACGCAGGCCTGGCGCCTCATCCCGCCGGGCCGCATGGCGTGCGCGCACAACAACCTGTGCGTGCAGCCCGACGGACTCTCACTCATGGCACTCACACCCGGTACTATTACTACTCAAACTATTTCAAACAAAATGATCCTTCGGTAGAGAGTAAAATGTTTATAAGTTGAATTATTCACAGGAACCCGAGTGGTGCTCGGTCTGCCGGCGTCCGGGCGGTCGGGCTGGAGCCGGGGGTCACCCGTGCCGGCCGAGCAAGCCGTGTCGTGGCACACGCTGCGGCCGGGTTCCGGCCGGCTAGAGGTCACGCTCACTGCTGACGGACCCACCAGACTTGTTAAAATACATGACCTCAAAGATCCTGTGAGTTGATACGTTCAAAAATGACTAGTTTTCATTTAAACACTACTTTTGATATTATTTTCAGTGCACTTAACCACTATATGATTTATTGCGAAAATGTTTAAGTAAAATTTACGCTTTAAGACTTCCTTTTTCTTTGTATTCAAACATTTTTTTTTCTATCTTAAGAGCCTGCCAAAGTGACTCTACTCTGCCTGATGGAAAGCATGAATAGAATCCAAGACTTGTGGTCACCATACTCATTGCAAATGCTGACAACGCAGTATGGTGACCCACACCATGGCGGCCTTGTGAAATAATTTTTAACACCCCACTTGGGGACGTAAAAGGCATGACAGTCATTGTGACAGTGTAAGGCTTACACAGTTACCACGATAACTGTCACCCCTGCATCAATGGGCCTCCGGTCTCACACTCACCAACGATACACGACAGCACGGATGCTGGCGCTTTAGGTTGGTCTTCTGTGGGAGGGTAGTACTGCCCGGTCGAGCCGACCCGCTCGTGCTGAAATCTGCGTGGCTCTACTACCTAGAAAACTAAACACTTCATTATATTATATCGGAACTTGTTAATACTAAGTGACAATTATTTAGACTTCCACAAGAGTGTATATTAATCTTTTTCTTTAATTGTAACTCTTCGGTAAATTATGATTTCATATCACTCGCTAATGCAACTGACACACTGGTGATTAACACGATGATAAGATAAATCTAAACGAGTATAGTTGAATAAACAACGGACGAACGGTGCAGGAGTCGGGCTGGATCGAGGGCGGCGAGGAGGAGGAGAAGGCGGAGGAGGCGACGTGGCGACGCGAGTGGGGCGTGCGCGTGTCGCTGGCGGGGCTGTCGGTGTCGCTGGTGTCCAAGGCGCCGCCCGCCGAGCTGGTGCACGCGCTCTTCGACGGCGTGCTGCTGGAGCTCGCGCTCGGGCCCAGCCAGCTGGCGCTCGCGCTCTGCGTCACGCACATGCAGTGGGACAACCAGGTGACTCTCCTGCTTTCTGTCTCTGCCCGCTCACCTGACTGATTCAGTCCTGTCTGCTTCTCCAATTGTATAACAATGAGTATATGGACCCAGCATACAATCTAGTTTAGAGAAAAGGCACCCCGCGGCGTCACGCTTGTAACTTCAGAGTACACTCTTTGTTGAACTATTATTTTTATTTTTCATACATTACTTCAGAAGGACATTCCTTTACTATATGCCCAACTGCAAACTGAACATGTAATAGTTTTGTGTGAATCTCGATAGAGATCGATGTTCCTGCTATCTGAATCGTGATATTGTTTTGCCCAATCCTGTATCGTTAGAAACCAATGTACTAATTTTTAATTGAACCATCCCTGGCAAAAAGTACAATGTGATAGAACAAGTGATAATTTATAGTGTCATTCACTCGAGTTAATTAACTCTACCGGTGCCATTGTGTCCTTCCCGACTGTTCATAAGGCTGAAGGTCATATCAATGTACTCGTAAGAAATGTACATACATGTTATGCCGTTTGGTTCCAGTTGCTGGGCACTCCGAGCCCGGTGCTGCTGTACTGCCTGCCGGCGCGGGGCGGGGCCGGAAACGGGGGCGGGCCCGGCGGCGGGCCGCTGCCGGCCCTACACGCCGCGCTGGAGCTGCAGCAGGCACCCACCAAGCGCTACAACGCCTACTTCTTCCGGCACCTCGTCGTGGCGCTCCGCCCGCTTGCTATCAGGCTCGAGGAGAGGTACGTCCAAAAATATTTTTAACAAAAATAAAATGTAATAAATTACCCTGATAAAAATTTAATATACAACTACTTACAGTTTATGTAATATCTAGCACAGCTAAAAAGAAACAAAGTAATACTAGGAAATCCGTTATCAGCCAGAACACTGTCGACCTTAGGCCTTAAGCTTTCCCTTTTGATACCACTCGTGATTGCTGAACTTCACTTCGAAACTATATGGTAATTTAATAATACTTCTTTTTTGACTTATTTAAAAAAAGAATATAAGAAGTTGTTCTGTTGTTCAACAGGCTAATACTCCAGCTGTGGGCGTGGGCGTGGCGAGGCGAAGCGGAGCTCCGCGAGCAGCCTGACGAGGCGGATTACGAGACGCGGCGAATGCTCGCAGAGCTGACGGCCCTGCACGCCACCAGATACTACTTTGCTCTCATCAAGATCATACCTAGCCAGGTACTATATATTTTTACTTAAACTAGATCCAACTCACTAACTACTTACTAATTGCTTTGAAGTTTAATCAAAATATGGTTATGAAATACAATATTCATTATTAGTTGGGTAAGTTCAAATATCCTTGAACGACTCAAAAATCATTCAAACTGTGACTACGTAGCGACTTCCACATTACAGCACAAACAAAAATATATTACAGCGCCATCTAGCGAAGATGCATTGAACTACGAAGTATGTACGAAACGAACTAAAAGCTATGACGTCTGCATTAGTTACACTCTGTAAGAAACACGCTTTTTTAGGTTATTATCTATGTGTTACAGACACTTCTTTGAATTGGTCAAAAGTAATATTATCTTAAAAGAAACAGCTATAAAAACTTTGGGGTGAATGGGTTCATGATTCAAACAATTTTATTATTGTAGTTTTGATCGGTACACCTAGAATCATCAGATTAATTAAATGGTTGAACTGCAACATATATAATTTATATAAAACTGCAGAAGTCCACCCCGGGAAAGGAGATGATTTTTCAGGATGAAAGGCACACAGTGCGGCGGTACTCGCTTACCTAATCATCTGTTCGTATGCCTATATACTGATTCAATACGTATCACTAATGTATACTTTATACAAGAAGCCATCTGTACAGCATTTCACTGCGCTCAGCTTATGGTGAGCAAAAAGGTGAGAATCGATGTATCATGTGTCGTACTACATACGTCATCATT
The DNA here is from genome assembly GCA_949316085.1 of Hypercompe scribonia. Classification (NCBI taxonomy): domain Eukaryota; kingdom Metazoa; phylum Arthropoda; class Insecta; order Lepidoptera; family Erebidae; genus Hypercompe; species Hypercompe scribonia. The sequence continues at coordinate 1,078,794 of OX438972.1, read as the reverse complement.
CTCTTCGTAAAACACATCACACTTTTGTTAGTGACACATGTTACACCCCTCACACACTACACTACACTACACTAACTCCGAGTTAGCTTTTTTTTACTAGAGATATACATATACATAATTTAGATAAACAAAACGGGATTTAGAGTGCAGTAGGTCAAGAAACTGCACGGTTGGCCTAGTGGTTTAAGCGGTCGCCACGCCGCTCTCTACTGCGCTGAGTGTTGTGGGTTCAAATCCCACATGGAACAACACTTTGTGTGATCCATAAATTGTTGTTCTGAGTCTGGGTGTTCTTTGTGTCCGTTTCTTATATGTTTGTAAAGTCCCCCGCGACACAGGATTTATTCCTAGTGCGGGCGTTGTCTTTTAAAAAAAAAAGAAAAAGAAAAAGAAACTAGGATCGCACACATATGTTCATCCTATTGGAGAGACCACTCACACATCAAGTGGCCAAAAAAAGACCTTATTCATTGTTAAATATCGTACTAGCACTTAACGTGTTGAGTACACTAGGTGGTTACTTGAATTCCAAATAAAACCACTGTGAACTGATCTGCCAAACCGACAAGCTAATTATTAATTGTCGATATTCATATACTCGGGGTAGTTTTTACATCGAGCCCGGGAGCCAAACAATATCGCGATTCAGAGAACTAGTACAGCGCGATCTAGTGAGTCAAAGACAACATTACTTGCGTTTTGTTCGGCGTTCATCATGGACCTACTTATAGGTTTGTTTTCGTCATAGACATTCATGATTTAATACAAATTTTTATTTGCGTATATTAAATAGTCATCTTCCCTTCATCGCTTGGATTTATCATAAATAAAACAGTGATTTACAAGTCATGGCCTAGTTTCCACATGTCAATAGTTAACCGTACATGTGCTCCAACAGATCCGCTTGTCAATGTGCACGGCGAACAAGTTGGAAGGCTCCTTAAGCGGGCTCAAGCGGCGGTTGGGTCTGACGTTCATCAAGTTCGAGGATGCTGCCGTAGAACTGGAGCCATTCGTGCGAGCGCACGTGTTCGACACAGCTTCCTATCTCGGCAGACAAATGTTGCAGCATTTCAAAGATGTGAGTAGATCATTTAACGAGTGTTTGGAAAGAGGTCGACGTATTATAATATTTGTATCCAATCATCCTACTACTGTCACCTTCCGCTACTCATCGAAGGTCTCCCCAATATACATATATTTCTTTAACTGTTTGTTTGATTCCTTAGTGTACTGTGCTATTTCTTGTACGCGTAACACAAATATTTGGAATAAAAAAAACATAGGTTACGTAATGAAGTAAAACCCAATGTAAAGTCGACCCAATATCGAGATCGGAGGCTCATTGATGCAGGAGTGACAGTTATCGTGGTAACTGTGTAAGTCTTACACTGTCACAATGACTGTCATGCCTTTTACGTTCCCAAGAGGGTTGTGAAAAAGTATCTCACAAGGCCACCATAGTGTGGGTCACCATACTGCCCATACATCAGCATTTGCAATGAATATGGGGACCACAGCTCTTGGATTCTATTCATGCTTTCCATCAGGCAGAGTAGAGTTACTTTGGCAGGCTCTTAACTTAGAAAAAAAAAATCAGCATCATCATGATTTTAAAACCACTTTTCATAAGATAAGTTAATAATGCAGATTTAATTAAAAATGTACATTTATTTCTCAGGAGTTAAAATGGCAAGCGGCCAAAATCCTCGGTTCAGTCGACTTCCTGGGTAACCCGCTAGGTTTCGTGGCGGACGTGTCGGAGGGCGTTACTGGGCTGATACTAGAGGGGAATGTTAGGGCTTTGCTCAAGAATGTCACACACGGAATATCTAACTCTGCTGCTAAGGTTTCAGGTAAGTAATTAGTAGACAGTTTTATTTAAATACAGCTGTTCGGTAATCTTGAACTGAATGTCAGCCGTCCTCCTCGAAGCAGGGAGCGGAGGTGGCCACTTTGACGGTCGGTGTCAGTCGGCGTGTGTAGTAGCTAAGATAACTTGAAAGCGAGCGCTTGTAATTTTAGCCTTGGGCCGTCGGTATAGCGACTAGCACTTTTTCTAGTGTCGTGTTAGTGTCAACGTCGGAATTAGTAGCTTGTATGTGGTGCGGTAACAGCTACTTGACGTTTTGTGACTTCTTATGCCAAGAAAATTCGGTAAGTTTGAGAAACTCGGGGTATCGGGTAATTCATCATTCAATGATTATTCTTGTCGACCTTCGACAAGGATAATGTGCGTTCATACGTACGAGCGAACTTTTTCGTGTTTATTTGGGCGTACGCGTGTCCACTTTATATATGTTGTTGATATGAAGTACTTGTATAGTTTGTTTTTCTTTTTCGAATGAAGTTTCTTATCACGCGTCGCGAAGGAGGCTAGACTGAAAAAAAATCAGACGAAAAGATGTCACGACACTTTTTGCTATAATGTAGTAAGCTGTGCGGCGTGCGCATGTTTCTCTGTCTGTCTCTCTCTCTCTCTCATAGAAAGCTAGTCAATTATTTTCGTTGAGTCTTTCTATTTTACTTTGAACAGTGTAGTGTCGCGACGATTATTTTTGTGTTGTTAAGTTTATACAGGTTTTTTGTACATAATAAATAATAAAATAGAAAATAATAACAAAATTAATCTAAAGGAACTTCCTTCCATCCGGGTGTCTCTTGATACCTCTCAACTTTTTTTATTTTGCCTGTTGTATGCGAGCCGCATGGGATCGGTTGTCGTGGAAAACTGGGGGAGGCCTATGTCCAACAGTAGACGTCTCTTGGTCGAGACGATGATGATGATATTTGTTCTATATATGTTTATAAAGCACCTGTATTGAATACCGGTCAGGATGCTGAACTAAGTATGATACACAATGCGATGAGTATAGTATTCGGTGTCCGTGGGCGGTACAGAGTCGCTGGGCGACGGGCTGGAGCGCGTGGTGGGCGACGAGGCGCACGAGGAGACGCGGCGGCGCATCCGCTCGGCCGCGGGCGGCGCGCACCTCGCCGCCGGCTTCCGCGGCCTCGGCCTCGGCATACTCGGTGCGTATCGGCCCGGTCTCATTGGGCCGTTAAGAAATTACATTTTTTTATATATATATTAATGTTTACAAAATTTGTAACGATTCTGATAGCGATATGAGTTCGTTCGTAGGCGGCATGACGTCGCTAGTGAAGCACAGCTACGAGGGTGCCACGCAGGAGGGGCTGGGAGGATTCCTGGCCGGCGTGGGCAAGGGTCTCGTAGGCACCGTCACGAAACCCGTTATAGGCGTGCTGGACTTAGCCGCCGAGACGGCCTCCGCTCTGAGGGATACTAGCAGAAGGTATGTCGATTCGTTTGCCTCGTTTAGGAACTCTAACATGGTAAAATACACACACCCGTTTCGTATCGATTTAATGTGACCGCTTAAACGCCTCGATTTTGCAAAGAATTCGAGAAAAACACAATTCACCTTTTAATCGTTTATACTAAACGATCGACGCGTTCCCGTTACGTGCTTTTGCCCATAGTTAGAGTAAGCCGATAGATTGACCGCTCGCTAATGGAACGCGACCGAAGAGAACGTATCGCTGCGCAGGTCGGACAAGTGGGTGCCGGCGCGCGTGCGCGGGCCGCGCTGCGCGGCGGGCTGCGGCGGGCTGCTGCCGCGCTACTGCCTGGCGCAGGCGGCCGGCGCGGCGCTGCTGTACGCGCTCAACCACACCGACTACTCCGAGCGCTTCCTGGCCTACCGCGCCGTGCGCGACACGCCGCACGACATCCGCGCGCTGCTCAGCGATACCTACCTGCGCATCATCACCTGCAAGCACGCCGCGCCCTGCGTCGTCATGGAGACGCACCTCAGGTACCGCCCCGCCCCCGCCCCTCGCTCGGCCGCTCGGCCGCTCGGCCGGCCGGCGAACCCGGCGCTGAACCGTTCTCGTTGCAGCAACCTGGTGTCGTGCACGGTGGTGTCGTCGGGCGGCGCGTACTTCGTGGAGCTGGGCGTGCGCGGCGGCGCGGGCGGCGCGGAGGGCGCGGTGCGGCGGCCGCGCGTGCAGTGCGACAGCGAGGAGCTGGCCGCCTGGGTGGCGCGCCACGCCGCGCTGGCGCGCCAGCTGCACCACGAGCACGTGCACACGCTGCTGCCGCACGCCGACCTGTAAGCGCCGAGAGCGCCGACAGCGCCGAGCCGGTGCGACGGACCACGGTTTATCCATTTTCTCTTCTACTTTTATTTAATATTGAGTAAGTTTTATGAAATAAAATTCCATTTAGATCGGTACCCTCCAAAATCGATTTAGACTGACGACTGTAACTCTTTAATGCTAATGACATAATGTTGCAAGTATTATTAAATGGACAAAATGTTAGATTTAACTAATATAAGATGGACTTTATTGTTACGAGTTAATCGTCGTTTGTCTTTAACTGTGAACGTTCTCTTTTGCGTTAATTAAATATACAATAATTGACGTTTACCCTTTTACATTGTATTATATACGATTATGTAAAGTATGAGAATTAACGCGACCCCGTAACAGTTATTGAAATACCCTAAAAGTATCTCATGTTTTGACAGTTTGTACGAACCGAGATCAGCATAACCGTTAATTCCCATACGTATTCACACATAACAGAGAATTAAGATAAAAATGCCATATAGGCGTGTCAGGTGCGCTAGAACCTTGAGAAAATCACTCATAACAATAGAAAGCGATCATACTTACTACATTGTTACCACGAGAACACGCAATGAACTACATTTCCTGCACAAATATTTCAAAATGCTTCCTACTACAACATTTGATTAAATTACGAATGTTCGTACTCGAACCGTTGTAATCTAATCTATAAAAAAAACAATCAAACATTACGCATTAAGTTTGAGTACTAACTACATTGTTACCACGAGAGCACGCAATGAACAGCATTCTGCAAGAATGTTTCAAAATATTTTGCACGTAAATGATTACTCAGTCACTATTAACACTGTACATAAATATGCAAGTGAAACACTATATTATTGAACATTGTAAGTTAAATACCGTCGGGACATGTTTGTGTGTGCGTCTTGGCGACAAACGATCTCAAGAGACTTACCGTTGATCGCGCTTCTTATTTTTATTTCTCTGTTCTGTGTGTATGCATAATTTAGATAAAAAATATCAGAATAACAAATCATTACTACGTTTCATATCTCTAACTATTTAATCGTGTAGAGTTATACAACTAAGTGTCTTACAATATCTAGACATTAAATTAGAATGTATCCAACTCACTGTAGGTTATAAACAAAGACAATATTAACATTAATGTACATAATAAAAGTTTAGATATATACCTCCACAGATATAAACGAATGTGCCCTAATGTGAATAGCCAGCAATGAAAACTGCTTAACAAAAAACCGCTAAAGTCCTTAAAATTTTTTTTTTTTTTTTTTAATTTTTAACCTACCAAAGTGACTCTATTCTGCCTGATGGAAAGCATAAATAGAATCCAAGAGCGGTGGTCGCCATACTCACTGCGAATGACGACAGTGCAATATGGCGACCCACGCTATGGTGGCCTAGTGAGATGCTTTTTACGCCCCGCTTAAAGGACCCGGGATCGTAGTGGGAGGGAAACACGTACGCTGGTAATTTGATCTCTGTGATAGACAGCTACGAAACCGAAAACATAACTTTAAACTAGCGATGTTATTTAGTATCACCTATATTTTCATTGTTTACGTGCCAGTGTTATCACCAATGAAGAATCACACCTAGAACGTTTCTCGTAAGTTCTAAAACGACACTAGCGATAACTGTCACAGAAATCAAGCTATATTTTAAACAGTATAGAGTTGTGTAACCCACAAAGAATACACATAGAACAAATTGAGTAAGCAAATCAAATGATTACGTAAATATTTAAGCTTACGAAACGATCATGATTAAAAGGGACGAAATTGTGTAACAACGCAGTAACGCGCGTTTCGTCCGGGTTCTTTCTGCTAGATGTCAATAATTGCTCGTTAGATTTATGATGACTCAACAAATTTTCATTGCTGACTGTACCTGTAATATTCTTTGAGCGACTTTCCATTTGTAAAGTATATCAGTACAGTAATTAATATAATTGGAAAACTTGAGGCGGCTAATGCATTAATAATAATTTATATGTTAATTAATTCTTCAGAATCATTGTAGTGGAGATGTGAAGAGAAAGTTTTCAGTTCTGCTATTTATATACAAGTTGTAATCTATACTTAAGTCTTGTGTATGAGAGGATGGCCAAACACTGGTGTGACAGGTCAGGACATGTACATGACATGTTGTCTTATGGTGCTATTAGTATTGTCAAAAGTAGAAGAGTATGGTTTTTGACTTCAAGCAGTAGCTAAAGTCAAGAAGAGGTTCATTCGTTCATACCTCCCTTTTTCATCCATTCATTAATTCAATATAACACTAAAGAAAGATGGAAAGAAAGACTATAGTTTATTTAACTTTCAAAATTGTAAATTAAGAACTGTTTCTTTTTATCAAAACATTTTACCAATGTTGGTGTACATTTCTAAATAGTTTCATATTTGAGGTTTCTTATTATCTTTCCCCGTGTTATACTCGTAATGTAAAGTTTCTTATTTCCATAGTTATTTTTTGATGTCATTACTATGTCGTGAAATCTGATGTTATCACCGCACATCACCTGTAACATCCCAATATTTTTAAAGTTCAAATTACTTTTCAAGTGTGAACCACGCATTGTACGCTTAAAGCGCAGCGATGAGTTCGCTGAATATTGTCAAATAACATTCGATTAGAATTAACGTATCTCCAGATTAATATATTTTGTGTACCTCTTGTATATGTGAGTGAATTGTTTCTGTGTGAATGGCATGTGTGTTGTAGACTGTGATATAACGAGAATGGTAAACGAGTGGCCGGTATTGGCGAAATTGACTTGAATAAAACGGTGGTGATTGTCATCCTATATTTATATATTTAAAAGACATTATATTGTAGATAATTCAAAAATCTTACGTATTTGTTGTTAATTTTGTTTCTGTGTTGAAAGAATCTAGTACAATGTGCAGAATTTTCAAATAAACGTTGATAAAGTATTAAGAAATAATATACTAAAGTACAGATAATATATTAACCAATTATAATTATTAGTTTTCTTGATTTCCTCATCAGCATATTCTTTGCGCAGAACTAGTATTAATTAAGATGACAAATAATTGGACATTCCAAAGACACTTTCATGGTCCTTCGAGCCGGCTACATTAAATAACTATGGCAACTATTACAACGTATGATGAATGTTGACAATCATTTTCTATCTATCGTGCAGCGGTTTTAGTGAATAATTTGAGTGCTACGGCAACAAGAAGGATAGTCTATGTACCCTCCAACTTTTTTTTTGCTTTTTTTTAATTTACTAAAATAGCTTGCATACAAAATGTAATAAAATAACTACTTATGTTAAATGCAAATAAAAGAGGGGGTGAGATATATAAAAAACAATGAGATGTGTATTATTTTATTGAGCGGTTGTTTGTGGGCTATTCATGCCCTGAACTCAGCTGCAGACCCTGACCCTGCTAAGGGTCAATGTTATTACAAAATGGGTAATTTTATGTTAGTCTCGAGTGAAAATAGGCTTTTAGGTTGTACGTACGTTGAAAATGATTGCGCACTAATTTTTTATATTTGTTCGTCCGCTCTGACGTCTCCGAGTACCGATTGCTTGTGAACGCTGATGGAGAATTTTATGCATTTGCTATAGTCAGTGAGTATATTATTTAAGTTTACATAGAAACATGTGTAAAAACATTTCTATATTTATACATTTGTATCGCAATAGTAATTTCCCCGACAGGTCGCTTCGCTCTATGGTAAAGGCTCCAATCCAATCTGAATTTACCCAAAATCTAGAATGTTGCCAGTTAAAAAATTGCTATATAGTAGGAAGGGAAAGAATGTCAGTGATGTGCACAGTTTAGTTGTTAGTGTGACGTCAGAGTATAGTTTATAATTGTTGAGTCCGCATTACCAAAGTACTTGTTATTTCTAAGTGGAGTATGCTTTTGAATTATTTATTACTTGTGACGATATGATAAAATATTACTATCTGTTGTGATTTAGTTGATATTAGAAATAAACGTCTTCTTATATTTAGTCGTTTTATTACTACCTTTGTTTCCAAATCAAGTCTAGATTCTTTTTTGACACCCTCTTTAGCTGTCGACATTTTGACTCAAATGCACTGATTGTACGCGTAGTCACGAATGATGAAGGAATTCGGCCATTGTGACCTCTTCAACTCCCAATAAGTTCTCTACTGTTGCGAACGAAGGTCACGTAACCAATCTTCATAGCAAAGTGAGTACGTTAGTTAATTATTAACCATGTTACTATTGATGGCTGCGGGTGTACGAGTATGCGGTATGCAGTGTAGTGTATCAATAATGCTACTGTTATTGGTGCTGGTTTGTGTGCTGGACGAGAGAATACGGTCGTGACCTATGGAGCACTGGATCCTGATTACGGAAATAGGGATTGGTGTTACACTGGTAACGTAGATTATCAATATATTCATGTTATACAACACAAGGAACATTTAGGCATCACGGGGTTCCGTATAGAAGACGAATCAACGCAACACGATAGTTTCGAGCGGATAGTTTGGGGTCATGGTAGAATTTGAAACATAATTTAATAATAATATTTACTACACCACATTTACTACATACATTTTCTGCCAACAGATGGCGTTTCCTTAAATTAATTACTTTTTTAGTCATGTCAAAGTTATAAATTGTAAAATGATCGTAAATTATGTTGTTAGATAAGTTTCAAATCAACCTATCGCCGTCCACTGCTGAACGAAGGTCTCTCCCCAAGAAACACCAACCATCCCGGTCTTGGGCAATTCGCATCGATCCACTGCCAGCCACTTTCTTCAAGTTGTCGGTCCATCGCGCCGCAGGGCGTCCTATACTACGTTTGCTCAATCGTGGTCTCCACTCTAGCACAATTCAAGTTTACCTATTTGATAATAAATAAGTGGTTTTCCTTTGTCTACCATTTCTAATATCATTTGTAGAGTTAAAATTATTTATATTGCATATGTAATCAATTCACATATCGGCCTTAGGTTTTCTATATAAAACATACGTGTAAAATACTGAAACTTAACTGTACTTCATTCGATAACAGTTTCCAGTGTGGCGGGAGCGGGCGTACGTATCTTATCAAATATTTATGTATTGTGCTTGGCACTGACTTTTAACAGATTTGAGATACCTAGAACATATTATAATAATATTTTACTTAAATTAATAAGTATTTAAGTTTAGAAAATAATGAAAACTTAGCTTAATTGTAAAGTAAAATCTACTTATATACACTAATGGAAAAAATTAAGGGATCAAAAAAAAATTCCAAATTTTTAGGCAGTTTTCAACAGGTCTTAACTTCGAGAGAAATGGTCGTACAGAAAATAAAAAAAAGAAAATTGTAGCTCCAAGTGTCTAGTTTTTGGATTCAAACTTCAAAATTTTATAACATCCGCGGTTTTTGAGTGATCGGAGAAAAACCAACAACAAAACAACTTTCAAAATTTTTTTAGTTTTTTTTTTTGGTCTACGGACGTAGAAAAAATTTTTTTAGCTTAACCACTATAAGGATCGGATACCTTGTTTATTTAGCTTTAATTTGCTTTTTTATGCACCCTGATACGCCATCTTCTAGCCGAGATATCGGTTTTCAAATGAAAAAGGATTTTTTTGTCTTTGATTATCGATATCTCGGCAAACAATGATCGCACAGAAATTTAAAGGTGAGTTTCAAGAACTTGAATAAATTTTCCCTAACGGCTGGCCATTGCTTTTACGAAAAAAATTTTTTTCTCTTTGTCACATGAATTTGAAAATGCAACAAAAAAAGGGCTTTTTGGTGGTTTTTTGGAAAATCAAGCGCTGATTCGAAAATATTGAGGAAACCACTAATGTTAAGTGTGCCTTTTACAGTTCAATATGTCCACAAAAACTCTACAAAAACCAAATTAATCCAGCCAGCCGTTTTTTTGTTTCACTCAATAGAATTTTTGAAAAAATTAAAGGATCACGTTTTTTGCTCTAAAATCTCGCAATTTTTAAAAATTAGAAAAAAATGGTTTTTCCGAGCTTTACCCACATTTTTGTTCCAGAAAGTGCTTACAAAAAAAAATTAAGAAAAAAAAAATTTTTTCGAAATTTTTCTTTTGAAAAGTCTAATAAAATAATTCCTTCCGCCAGCATTAGCGTTATCCAAAACGTACCACGTGGAGGTCGTGCGGTCGGATTTACGCTTCCATGTGTGTGTCTGTGAGTATGTGTGAGTGTGTGTGAGTGTGTGTGAGTGTGCGTGTGTGTGTGTGTGTGCTGCATGCAACTGCATGTTGACTGTAACCTTCGACTGTAATTTATTTTAGCGCAAAGGGTTCACGAAAAGTAAAAAAAAACCATCACCGAGAAGCGTATGAAAAAGATCGAAATTCGATTGGGGGTATTAACTTTTTTTCTAATTTAATTAAAAGGAGATCAGAAGAATCAAGGAATGCAGCGGCGGAAACGCGATAAAAATGATTAGGCAATGGTTTTTTGAATTTCCGTAACTTGTTGAGAAAAAATTTTTTTTTTTAATTTAAGCACTTTCTGGAACAAAAATGTGGGTAAAGCTCGGAAAAAGAATTTTTTTCTAATTTTTAAAAATTGTGAGATTTTAGAGCAAAAAACGTGATCCTTTAATTTTTTCAAAAATTCTATCGAGTGAAACAAAAAAACGGCTGGCTGGATTAATTTGGTTTTTTGTAGAGTTTTTGTTGACATATTGAACTGTAAAAGGCACACTTAACATTAGTGGTTTCCTCAATATTTTGGAACCAGCGCTTGATTTTACAAAAAACCACCAAAAGCCCTTTTTTTGTTGCATTTTAAAATTCATGTGACAAAGAGAAAAAAATTTTTTTCGTGAAAGCAATGGCCAACCGTTAGGGAAAATTTATTCAAGTTCTTGAAACTCACCTTTAAATTTCTGTGCGATCATTGTTTGCCGAGATATCGATAATCAAAGACAAAAAGATCCTTTTCCATTTGAAAACCGATATCTCGGCTAGAAGATGGCGTATCAGGGTGCATAAAAAAGCAAATTAAAGCTAAATAAACAAGATATCCGATCCTTATAGTGGTCAGGCTAAAAAAATTTTTTCTACGTCCGTAGATCAAAAAAAAAAACTAAAAAAATTTTGAAAGTTTTTTTGTTGCTGGTTTTTCTCCGATCACTCAAAAACCGCAGAGGTTATAAAATTTTGAAGTTTGAATCCAAAAACTAGACACTTGGAGCTACAATTTTCTTTTTTTTATTTTCTGTACGACCATTTCTCTCGAAGTTACGACCTGTTGAAAACTGCCCAAAAATTTGGAATTTCTTTTTGATCCCTTAATTTTTTCCATTAGTGTATATAAAAGAAAGTGGCGTTAGTTACACCACTTATAACTCAAGAACGGCTGAACGGATTTAGTTGAAAATTGGTGGGGAGGTAGCTTAGAACGAGGAGACGGACATAGGATACTTTTTATCCCGGGATTTTTTAGAACGGGTTTAAGTAAAAAAAAATCTGCTTATTTATTACCTCTAAGGCGGATCAGAGTTCGCGGGGTAAGCTAATAATTTTATATTTACGAGAGAATTTAGATTTTTTTGAGAATAACTAACATATGGTTATCAAATAAACTTTTCATTGTTTAGATTAAGTCGTGTATTTTTGAACAAATATTTAATTCAGTATATTTTTCGCTATTTAGTGTTTTTAGATAGAGAGATTCTGGCTTTTTTTTTAAATCGTTTTTTTTTCTATTTTTCTCTTTGAGTATAAAATAATCATAGGTACATAGTGAATTTAACTATGTCATATAAGACACTATGACAAAACGACCACCAATCTAACCATATTAATATACCTAACACGTTTTAATTTTGGATATTATTTGAGAGCAAAACTAAATAATAAAATTCTTAACTCTTAACTATCACGAAGTTATCTAATATCACAGATTACCTCCGAATAGATTCCGCATACAGGATCACAAGCGTCCGCATTTTTAAATAATTTTAAAGGTTGAATAAAATATAAAATATGTAAAAGTTATAAAAAAGTAGTTAAATTTCAATAAAGTGTTATTATTATTTTAACTTGCTGTTCTAGCACATTTATTTACAAATAGTAAAAGAAATAAAAACAAACTATCATCTAACTATCTATTGATCAACGCTCTAATCCTGTCTCGTCGTTATGGTTCGATGCATTTTAAGTTGACCTTGAAATCGCAATCACGGCGTGTTTGACACGTCCCGCGCATCCCATCCAAACCTTACAAAGTTTGATGAAGCCGAATCGCATCAAATTTTTAATAATGCGGTATCTATTAGAGGTAATCTGTCTCTAATATCAACCATTACAAATTTTAGAATCTATACCACAAAATGTCTAAATGCCAATATAAACCCTAAGTTAGAAATTTCAGACATTCATTAAATTATACTGTGCTGCATTATACAACTGTAAAAACATCTCGGTTACTTAATTTTTACTATTAATCACATCTTAACGTAAGAAACCATATTAATTTTATTACGTTCATCTTAACGTTGTTTATCGTATTTGACCTTGATTTTATTCAAAACAAAAGTATTGGAGGTTATGTAATAATGATTTCAACCTACTTAACAGTAGCTTATTACCGTAAATAAAATTATTGCGATAAGTAAACTTGTTAGTAAACCCAGAGATCTGGAAGCGCTTCAACAATATAATGATAAATCACACTGAAGATAACCGCACAATCTTGGCGCGACCAATAACATTAACCCGGCACGGAGCTGCGCGGACGCACGCTACACGACACCACTGATCGACGCAAATCTAACAATCTCCGAGGTCACGACGGGTCAAGCTTTAAGAACTAAAAAAATAAAAGTTATCACGCCATACGTGTAAGTAAAGCTTATATTACTTACAGTTTTCAAGTCAAGTTAATTATGTCAGTAAAGGTGCTTATAGTAGCCGCATGGCTGTCAGCGGTGAAAGCGGCGACCTTGTCTGTTACGAGGTAAATTAAAGGAATGACTTGAAAACGATCGCTACTCTGGGCCAAACTGCAATCGAAACTCGATCCTACGTCGCTTTAGTAAAACTAATTTATGCTTAAACTCAATTCTTCGTAATGAGTTAGGAGCAAGTTTATATTTGTTTATGTATTTACTTAGTTTTGTCTGTAATTCGTGTGTAACATTTTAATCCATTTCTATGTGTATTTTAAACATTGACAATGGTGCCTAATCTATCTAGATCGTAAGAACTAAGAACAGTAGTAGTTGTACCGTTGTAGGGGTATTTCATGTTAGTTTCATGTTTTAATGTGTACATATTTCAGGATGTCATCTCTTGACTATGCGTCGGTGCCAATCACGGAGAAAACTCTTCACCGGCCGCCTCTCCAGGAAGTAGCTGATGGTGAGACTCGCAAAATATATCATTATATAATTAGATTACTAATAAAATTATAATACTTTATATAATAATTTTTAAAAATTATATCGTTGAAATGACGACCGTTTCGACGTTTGCACTCTTCTAAGCGAGCACCGAAATTTTCGAATACTTGTCTGCAAATAGATCGAGAGATCGCCGACATCTTTTCGCTGATTCTTTCTTTAAGTTGATGTAGTGTATTTGGTTTATTGATATATACACGATTCTTCAAATAACCCCATAGAAAGAAGACTGCTGGGGATACATCTGGACTTCTGGGTAGACATCGAATGTCGCCGCGTCTGGAAAGCAGCTTTCCCGGAAACATGTCTTTGACCACTGACAGGGACTCCATCTTGTTGAATTTGACTGTTGACTTTGAAAAGTAAAACTAAGTAAAACTAATTGAAAGCAAAATGGGTACGTTCAATTTTTCATCTTCTGCAGGGTCGTTCTTCGATTGTTATATAGTACCTAAGATACTCGTCGTAATGGGCAAATCGTCATAGGCAAAAAACATTAATACTGAAGACTTTCTTCACTTCCAGTTTTATCAAAGGGCCTGACGAGCACGTTCGCTTCAGTGCAAGTATCGGTAGAAGACGCGCCGGACCTCACCAAGAGCCCATATAATCTCACTTCGCCAGGTAGGCTTGTAAAATTCTATACTAAGTAATTATAATGTGTCTGATCTTCATTACTTATGCCTGCCTCTGGGTTAAAAGACTTGTCTACTGACTCTTGATCTTATGTTGACAAATTTATGACTTGTGCATGCTGAAATTTATCCCGTCCCCAAAGATCCTTCTATTTTTTTATTTTAACAGCCTGCCAAAGTGACTCTTCTCTGCCTGATGGAAAGCATGAATAGAACCCAAAGAGTTGTGGTCACCATGCTCATTGCAGATGGAGACAATGCAGTGTGGTGACCCACACTATGGCGGCTTAGTGAGATGTTTTTTCACGCTCCGCTTGGCGACGTAAAAGGCATGACAGTCATCGTGGCAGTGTAGTAAGGCTTACATGGTTATCACGATAACTGTCACCCCTGCATCAATGGGCCTCCGGTCTCGCACCGTTTGTAAGAAGATATACCCATTATTATAACTATAGGACTATTAAAATAACCCTAACAGGGGTCGTGAGTTCGTCTGTTTGGAGTTGAATACAAAATTGAAAAAGTTGTTTGTAGGTAACAACCTGTGTAGTAACAACTTCATGTACGGTCGCAGCTCTAGTCTTACTTTTACGAAATTATAACATTGTTGCATTACTAACAAGTTGTATTTACGACCTTCTTCTATTACTGTATGTGACACACACATATACAGGCTACATGCGTGTGAGTAACAAATCGAACGTCGAAGAATACAAATCGTTGATTTAAGATTTTAAACTGTAATTTGAGAGTTGATTTGAAACAATTTGAATGTAGTCAGTTAATTAACTGACCATACCAAAATTTTATAACGTTGGTAGAAGTTTCAGTGTCAACAAAAGGTCACCAATCCATAGACCGACCTGGCTAGGACTGTTTAATTTTGCAATTTCTTCTTATATTTAATAATTAGAATCGTTAATGTTAAGTATAATATACTTTTATATAATACCATTAACTGTTTTCTGCTATAATATATTTAAATGTTTTCATTTTCAATATTTGTTTGATGACGATGGCAAATAATACAAGAAATTATCCTATGAAAATAATTATCCTCTTTAATAAATTTGCTGTTAAATCTTTTGCTTTCACAAACTACAGTTATTTGAAAGTAACAGAATTAAAAAATATAGACTACTATGAACATAAGAACATAAAAAGTCCACAGGCCCTGAGATTTGAACCGTTACCTCGCGGAATCGTACAGTGGAAGGCCGGATTGTCACGCATTGTTTCATAGGAAAATCTGATTAGGGCATCACCTCTTTGTGCTTATTCCATGGTGGAAGCGAGCTTTTGTACGATTTCACCACTGTTTTTAATAATCACGTTGATTAAATTATGCATTGCTTCCAAATAGTCGCTGGCCCCTTGAGTTCAGTGCAAAGAAAAAATATGGAAGTTGGTGTACTTTATTTTGCACACATATGTATTGTCTACACACACACACACACACACACACACATACGTCTATATTATCTTGTTCTAACGTATGTGTGTTATGAAACATCACTACACATACATAAGAACAGAATCGACGCGCCGGTTCAAGTGAATGTGAATATTACTGTGCGACTGCTCTTATGGCCCTTGACTGGTCCTACTCGTGATTTAGCTTATAGAATATGAATTTTCATTTACATTCCATCACTACAGTATTTGAAAATCCCAATGGCTTGTTGTGATTTTATTTTCTTTTAGGTAATATACATATATTCGATTATATTATAAGTCAATAATAAAAAAAATGTCAAAGAAACGAAGTGTAAGAAAATAGTATTTAACCGCTTATAACTGAGATAAAATTTTAGTTTATAGATTATTATCATAAGAGTTATAAAAATAGATTTGAGGTTGCACTTAAACTTGCTGCGCTCCATTGCATGCGTAGGACACAATATTTCTACATACCTGATATTTACATATTTCAGTACCTAAGTTTAATCCAAATATTGTGACAACATGTAGATAGGAGAACAATAAATTGTTATTATCAGTGATTTCGTTTAAGCACCCTTATTCATAAACATTGTTTAACTTTAAACAACGGTGATTTTTAAATTTAAAGTTACAGCCTCAATAAAAAAAGGGAGAGGGATCTGAGAAATTATAATTTGACACTATCACAAAGTAAATAATTCACAATTATTCTGCTGTAACGTAGTTTTGTTTAACTTTGATAAGTACATGTTTGATTTCGGTAGTTTCTTCTCACTGTTTACCATTTGATGTTATCTGACACGTTACAAGCAAGTGGCGGGTCTGTATTAAAGCATTTGTAATTAATTCGTGAACTATGGTTTTGGAGTGTTTGTGGGTGGAACATCATTAATTATTTCAAAAGATTGATGCTTGCACAAATAAATAAGAACAATAAATAAATTAATCTACTTAACATAAGTAAATATATAAAAACATTCGGTTTAGGACTTATCATTGTCACATCTGGTTATCACTATGCACACTGCGCTTGGTAGCGTCTACCGTTGACACTAACGTGACGTTCGGTTGATACGGTATTTTTGTGTGGCGACAGCTGGTTTTTCACACCTTTCATTCAAATTTTATCAATATCAATGTTATTTATTTGTTTACCTTTATTTCTAAGCTAAGTTGTCGTCTAGACGCACACAAACAATTCGAAGGTTCAAGTACGATCGTTTTCCAAGATGTACAGAAGTACCATACCGCTTGATACTTTTTTTTTTTTGACGAGGCGTAAAATCCCTTCGGATCTCCTGCTCCTTAGGGTGCAGGAGACAGGAGTATGTGGTGTGCCCACTAAAAACCGTCCCGACAGCCGGCCTCTGGCACCCTACTCTGGAGGGGACCCGGACCATATGATTTCAGGTCCCCCCCAAATTGACACCATGCCCTGTTAGACCCTATCCCGGGGGAAAATATTTCTCCCCACAGTTCTAACGTGACGGCCCGACTGTAGGGTACTACTGTTCAGGCCGCCATCCTATCCCTCGCATCGCAGCAACTATTCTGCCCCCAGAGACCCATCTCTCTGGCGGCTCGCGGTCTCATCGACGGTTCAAGACGCCGTCGACGTCTTCTTCTCTCGGGATCAGCCCTCTCCCGATCCCGTTCAGCGCTCTCTTTTTGGAGCATGACAGCTTCGCAAAAAGAGACCACTGGGCCCCAGCCCTCCTCACCCGCCAGCATGGCAGCAATGATTGCCGGCGGGGACAGGTCACGTCCGATTTGGTCGACCAGGACTCCGCGTTCAGACGCCCACGCGGGGCAGTCCTCCAGCGTATGTTGGGCGGAGTCCCGGTCGGCCACGCAGTGGTAGCATTGTGTTGTCTCCTCGCGACCGATCTTATTCAGATACTCACCGAAGCAACCATGCCCGGTGAGTATCTGCGTCAGGTGGTAGGTGACGCGACCTCCCTCCCTACCTACCCAAGCTTCAAGGTTAGACAGAACGGCACCGACAGCGCGTTGATGCGAGTTTCGCGGTTGTTCAAGCCGCACGCGCCACTGTGCCAGTGCCTATCGGTGAGCGTTCCGCCGCATTTCGGGCTCGTCCTGGTCTTCCCTGCTCTCACCCCGACGGATGGCGCGAGTCTGGTCATAAACCCTCGCGTCCATATCCGCTAGGATGTCCAAAGGCGGGAAACGTGCCAGGACTGTCGCCGCCTCCGACGAGATGGTGCGGTATCCTCGTACGATCCGAATGGCCACTATCTGCTGCACTTGGTTGAGCTTAGCTCGGCAGCGGGAGGAGGCCGATAGGCGTTTGGCCCATATCGGCGCCCCGTAGAGGGCCATGGATCGTATCACCGCACTGTAGAGGCGGCGAACTTCCTCCCGCGGACCCCCTAGGTTGGGCAATAGCCTCTGTAAGGAGCCCGCTATCCCCCTAACTCGGGGGATCATCCGCTCGAAATGCTCCTTGAAGCTCCAGCGACTGTCCAGGGTGAGGCCGAGGTACTTAATGTGCCGGCCAACCTCGACCTCCGTTCCCCCAACTCTGATTAATGAGCTGGGGGGAACGGCACCTCTGCGTTTCCTGTGGAACCACAGTGCCTCCGTCTTATGAGGTGCAACCCGTAGACCTAGTCCTTCGATTTGTTGGACAATACAAGCCACCCCCTGCTCGGCCAGCTCCAGAACTTCTTTGAAGCCATACCCCCTGGTCAGCACTAGAGTGTCGTCCGCGTAGCAGACGACACTCACTCAAGAGGGAAGACTGGTCCTCAGGACCGCATCATATGCGAGGTTCCACAGAAGGGGTCCTAGGACTGATCCCTGGGGAACCTCGCATGTGACTTCCCTTCGGCGTTCCTCGCCGTTTCGGCTCTTGTAAATTATGGACCTATCACAAAGATAAGCCCCGATGATGTTCCGCAGGTAGAGAGGCAACTGGTGATACACTAGTGCCTCTCTAATCACCCGCCACGGGAGGGAGTTAAAGGCATTGACTATGTCAATGCTAACAGCTAGCGCCACTCCCCTCCACAGACAGCCTCATCCGACAAGGAGCAGACGCGTTCGATAGCAACCAGTGTTGAGCGTCCTTGCCGGAAACCAAATTGGCTGTCTGATAAGTCGGGGCCCACCCGCGATAGGTGCTGGTTGATACGGGCGGCGATAACTCTTTCGAATAGTTTCGCCAACTCGTCCAGCAGACATATTGGACGGAACGCTGAGGGAGAATCTGCAGCCCTGCCAGGTTTCTGGATGAGTAGCAGCCTGGCTTCCTTCCAGCTGGAGGGGAATACGCTATTACAGAGGCAGCTGGTAAACAGCTACCTCAGCCTATCACCTAAGATCACCAAAGCATACACCCATGCTCGGCCCGGGATCCCATCAGGGCCCGGAGCGGTGTTGCGGGCGGCGAGTCGCTTCACGGCTCGGTCCAGCTCCTCCTCCGTCACGTTGAAGTCATCGGAAACTGTGGCTGGTTCCGACGGTAACGGCAACGGAGGGCGTGAGGGACTACCCTGGTCCCTGGGAAAGAGGGTATCTACCACTCTTGCTACAAACCCGGTTTCCAAGGTCTGCGTCAATGGTGGGACCCACGGTCTGAGCTTGCCCAACACATGTTTGTAAGGGCGCCCCCAGGGGTCTCTGTCCAGTCCCTCTAGGAGCTCCTTCCAGGACCGAGCCTTAGCTTCTGCGATTGCAAGGCTCACCGCCTTTGCTGCAGCGCCATACTCTCGCCTCGCTTCTACGATCTCCTCAGCTGTGGCTCGCCGTCTTCTTCGGGTCCTCTGAAACCGGCGACGGGCTCTCGAGCACACTGTGCGAAGTTGCTCGAGTTCCGGTGTCCACCAGTACACAGAGCCCCTCCTTCCTGGCCTGACCCGTGGCATTGATGCGTCGCAGATGTCAGTCATGACGCCATGAAACCAGGCCGCCTGCGCTTCCGGATCGGAGGAGACCCACTCTTCCACTTCCTCTGGCCATTCCGCGACGATAGCTGCGGCAATGAGCATATCTCGGTTCATCCGCTTGAGGGACCATCGTCGCGAAGGACTACTGCGGCGGTCCAGGCCCACAACCGGGCACAAAGTGGCCATATCGAAGATGATGTGGCGGTGGTCCGACAAAGTGACCACCTCTTCCGCCACTCTCCATCCTGACACTTGCTCGATGCCCAGGGGAGTCGCCCACGTCATGTCGACGATTGACTCACCCTGCCATCTCAAGCAGGTGCTGACCGAACCTCGGTTTACAATACCGAGGTTCAAGCCCGCCGCCCACTCAATGAGTATATCTCCTCTCACGTTGTCCAGACGATCCCCCCACTGTGTGGAGCGGGCGTTGAAATCGCCCAGGACAAGTACCGGACGGGAGAGGTATGTGCAAATACAGCTCCTGAGGTCGTCCAGGTACGCCTCAAATACGGAGAGGCCGCTGTTTGGAGATATGTAGCAGCCCACAATGACCATGGGGCCCCATTCGACTGCCACAAATCCCAGCCCTCGCTGAAGGAGAGTACAGTGGAGACCATTCTCCACCGCTGCCCAGAATATAGCAATAACGCCGTCTTCCGATCCGAACCACCGAGGGTGATCCGGGACGCAGTACGGCTCCGCCACCACCGCTAAGGGAATCGACTGCTCAGCGAGTGTCTGCATCAACAGATCTTGCGCTGCGCGGCAGTGGTTCAGGTTACCCTGTAAAACTTTCTGGGAGGGCGTGAATTTTTAAGCCTCCATTGCCTCCTCTGCCGGATGAGTTTCCGGCTGTGGTACTCTTACAATCGGTAGATGCCGACTAGTGCCAGCACCTACCAAGACTGGGGCAGGGACTGTCTTCAGCCCTATTTTCGTTTTCGTCGGTGGGGAGCACTTCTTGCTCCCCAGCCGATGATCCGCAGGACGGCCGAGGTCCGAGCAAACCGGGCACCTCGGCGTTTTCGCAGTGCATATGCGTGCCACGTGGCCTGTGTCACCGCACGCATAACATCTCGCGCCACGATCTACCTCGTTGTGACATTTAGCCCTCACGTGTCCCAATTCGAGGTACCGGTAGCACTGCAACGGGCGTGCCACCAGTACGTCTACCCTGGCCGAAATCCATCCCACTTGCACTCGTTTTGCTGCTGCAATTTTGCGGACCGCCGAAAGCGGGCAGCGCACCCAGGCCGTGCCAAGACGCGACGAGGAGGTACGGATGTCCCCGACTTTTACGTCAGCAATAGGACATCCACCCAATGTTGCTACAGCCTTTGCGACCTCGGCTTTGGTGATGGACTCATCCAAATCCATCACCCGTAAGTCTCCTTTCCAACACGGACGCGCAATAACGGCATCCGTGTCGGACAGTACCTCCCGCAGACGTATGGCAAGCTTGTCCACTAGAGCAGCGCTATCCTCGCCGGGGACCTGTAAGATCAGGTCCCCGGTCATGGCTCGCTTACTACGGAGCCCTCCAGCGATGCCAAGATCGCCCAGGTTTATTTTGGCTTTCGCAGCCTCCATTAGCCTGGCTAAAGTCGTCCCCGAGCCAGGAGGTACAGAGACGGTGATGGCTGCAGCAGTAGGAAGCCGTGGCACGACCCTTTTCGTGTGTTTGGACGAGGCAATGTGTGCTATCGGCTGAGCTATAGCTGTCGCCTTTTTCACAGCCATGGCTTTGGACTTGCGGCCAAGAGCCAAGGCCCAAGTCTCACGCGCTGGGGAGTCTCCTATTTGCTGCTGCCCCATTGCAGAAGGAGGAAGCAGTGCTGACGTTGGTAACATTTGAGCAGCCTGCTTCCTCCTCCCCTTCTTCTTTTTGGACGCCAGCGTGCCAACGTTAGGGGTTGCGGTTGGGATAGGCAAGCTGCCCCCTCCTGGGCACTGCTTCTCCAACATCACTCTTCGGACCTCGGCTAGTGCGCGGTCCACCATATCCACGTACTGGGCATGATCTGGTTCTACATTCGGATCGGGCTGAGTCACTGGCCCTGTCCTCTGTTTTAGCAATACACCCTTGTCATTCTTTCTCCTGTATCCTAATGGAGTTTTTGAGTTCAGTTTGGGACCCTCACTGCCAAGTTTCTCCATTTCTTCCCGTAAGGAGGCTATCTGAGAGCGAAGCAACTCGTTCTCTCGCTGTAGCTTCCCTACTGCATCAGTCAGGACCGATGTGTCAGCTCTCCTGAGAAGTTCTGAAACACCAGCCCTGACGGCAGTCATGGCCTCTTTGGCAACAGTCCTTTTGCCACCTTTGAAGCCCTTCGTTCCTTGAAAGGCTTTCTCGATGGCTAATAAAGACTCCTGGATTTTGGAGTCTACAATGTTGGCGGATTGACCTTTCAGCTCTGTCATGATCTCTGTAGTGCGGGACTGCTCTTCTCCTGAAACAATCGGGGAAGTGGGTAGACCTGGTACGCCTTCGCGCTCCGTCTCTGTCCCTGTTCCTGTTTCACTCAGTTCACTGTTCCTGGCCGTTGCTTGACCCCTCCTTGACCTTGCAACCTTAGTGGGCCGGTTTTCCTCCGCCGGTGCCTTTGGTTTTCGCTTGTGGGCTTGGGTCGATCGCGAGGAGACGGAGAAAAACGAGGAAGCGTCGCTATCTCCTGAATCCCCCCGTTACGACTCGATATTGTGCCCTTCCATAGATTCTATGGTTGGCACATATCTATTGGCTTGGTCACTTCTTTGTTCGCCGGACTGGGCGAGAGAAGACGCCGAATTCGGCGTTTTAGGTCGCACAAAACTTGACGTGTGCATCAACCGGAGCGGTTGATGTGCTCGGACTCGGACACCGCTGTGCACGTAACTGTGCCCCCCCAGAATACGATGGGCAGAACACTCCAGTGTCAACCACCGAGGTTGAAACTGAAGTGCCGAGGGATCCTCCGACCGCGGTGCGGTCGGTACCCTCCTGGGGTAGTTTGTTTTTATGAGTCACGTCCATTTTAGGTTTTACTCTTATACGTGAGCTAACGTGGTGTTACCCTAGCGACTGGGATACCCCCCCAGCCGTTAACCTCTTCACCGGGCTTCCTCAGCTTGGGTTAGGGGTAATTTTTTAAGGAGGTTTTCTTCCTCGTGGTCTTCTCTACCCTCCTCCCCGTTCGAGAAGACCCCCGTTCCCGATTGCTCAGCGTTTACGGGTTGGGCCGGTCGGTTGCCGGTGTTCAGCAGTGATCACCATCAGTTATTCCATGCAGAAATTCCAACGGTAATCCCGTCGCCCCATGAGACGTCGACTTCCGACGTAACCCTCACACCTGCCCTCTGCGTAACAGAGGGACATGTGGAGAATAACTTTTGGCATGTGGCCCAGGCCATCCTACCCTTATGATTTTTATAGAGGTTTTCTCCTCTTGGCCACTCTCCTAGCTAGGTACAGGCCCCCGCTCCCGATAACTCGGTGTCTGCGGGGCGGGCCGCGCGTTTGCCGGTGTTCGGCATTGATTGCCACCAGTAGCTTCCCTTACGCGAAGCATCTGATGGCAATCCCGTCGCCTCTCTCGTAGCCGTCGAGCTACACTCCCGGTGCCAGGGACCACATTAGCCGCGCCAGTAGCATGAGGTCGCGTGTACCACCTTCCGCGTGCAACTGGTGATTGTTGCATTGGACGCCGTGGTTTGGTCTTGGAAGGTACCGCTTGATACGCCTACGTTGCATTTCTGCTTCATTCTCTGTTCTGTGCGAAATAAATGGTATAAACTTTAATAAATCAACGTCCACTATACTGCTATAAATAAGAGCTTAAAGTAGCACAAAAACACACTTTACAAAGAAGGGAGATTGTATTGCATCTGCATTCCCCTCAATAGACACAGCGCGGTACCAGCTTAGCAGCGGAGTGATTTCTAACAAGTCTGCTCTCACCGATTGCTTACATATTACTGGCAGATTAACCCTCCGTTTTAGTAAACAAGACAATAATGATTACTTTTATAGGATACTTAATTATAACAGAATCAGGGAGATCTTTGTTATTTTAAAATACAATAAATAGATTATAATGTTCCTTATTCCCGCAGGATTGACAGGCAATGAGAAACTAGTGGAAATCGGTGGCCCACCCTATCTATTACCTCTAGTGCAGCGTAACAAGCTCTACGACCTGGCGTTGCTCGCCAAGCACCTACAGAGAGATCCTGCA
Organism: Hypercompe scribonia; assembly: GCA_949316085.1. Classification (NCBI taxonomy): domain Eukaryota; kingdom Metazoa; phylum Arthropoda; class Insecta; order Lepidoptera; family Erebidae; genus Hypercompe; species Hypercompe scribonia. The sequence goes on along the minus strand of OX438972.1, from coordinate 1,055,031 downwards.
TTCATCGCAGGTGCGGGTGCAGGTCCCTGGCCACATATTGGCGTCAACTGCGAGGTGACACGCTTGCATTTGTAGGGCACCATTCAGTCAGTCATATAATCATAAGAAACTTGATAACCTATTAAATATTTCGTTACTAGTCCAATAAATTGAACCCATAAGTAAAAGCTAAGGCTTCACTTTTTAATGACCAATTTACATTCAGATACTTTCACAAATTACTAAATGAATAATGAGAAATTCTTCTTTCAAAACAACGGTGATCAAAAATCCAGTTCGTATTTTATTTAAATGGTGATCTCTTTTTCATTTTAAGTAAGTGTTGTAATTCATTTCCAGGGTATAATAAACCTGAGCATTAAAAACGGCTCCGTAGACCAGGGTACGCGCATAGTCACCGTGGAGCCAGTGGGATCCCCAAAAGGCACCGGCCTGTACCTCCAGCGGCGACTGCCCAACAATGAGACCAGGACAGCACTCCTCGGGAACTATCTTCTAAGTGAAGGGAAACCTGGGCAGGTAAGATTCTAAATATGGTGAATGTTGATTATAGTTTTATTAATTTAATGTATAATCTTTCTATTGTAGGTTATCAAAGTAGTTGCCAAAACACGTATAGGCCAGTCGAACTTCATCACAGCCATCAGAGAAACGCTCAAAAGCCATTATGGTTACAAAGTTGTCGGTAACTATCTTTTTTTGTTTATCCATATATAACCTCCAATTTGTCTTACTCGTTAGATGTCGATAACTCCTTAATAAGTGGCTTTCATATTGAGTGATCAAGCTAGACTTATCTAAATTAATTCCAAAGATTTTTTTAATACCACCTCGGTGACTAGTTGACAAACAACTATATAACTCGTCTAGTAAGCGGTTACCGTAGCCTGTTGAAGCTTGCTGTTGCTAGGATACCAATTATATTCTTTACATCTTAGGAGTATAACTACACTACAAGCGCTGGAACACGCAAAGATGTATAATATTGTAACCTTCTAGGTTTGGGAGGAACGTTCCTGCTCCGCGCGGGTAAGGTGAAATTCCACGTGATGCCGGAGTTCTCAACGACACCTCTTTGTAGCGACAGTGATGTTGACACTTGGCTGCATTACTTCGAGATGAAAGCGCCCATCATTCATGTGGGAACACTAGTTACTGGAGACCTTGTTAGTATCACCGTTCAGTTCTGATTAACGCAGAAATAACCCTCGGACTAGAGGGATCTCTATGTATTACGGTCAGTCGGTTTGAAATCTTGACGCTTTGGTAGTTGACTAGCTGAACTATTCGTCTCTTTTCGACTTTGTTATTAATATCCTAAAATCTTAGGTCCATGTCTCTCCTTACTCCAAATGCTATTATTAACGTACTCTCGATCCAGGGTTTGGACCTCCGCGTGCAGCACTTCCACGGGTTTAGTGCTCACGGCGACGGCGGGCACTACCACTACGATACCACTCCTGAAGAGGTGGAGTACGAGGGGTATTTCGTGGTAGCTGGCTCCCTCGTGCGGGTGGATCAACCGCAAGACACGCATGAATTTGGTCGAGACTAAGATGAGTTGTTCAAAACTGCTGCACAAACGTGTTGGTGGCGTTGTTAACAGCTGTACCAAACTTGTTATGCTAACAGAAATAAACTTGCGTGATCTTTGCGTCCTCAATACCTAGATATTTTTGTGTCCTATGACCTAGTGTTTTTGTTGTTAGTTTGTGGTCTAACATAGAGATGTTTAGCGAAAACCCTAACCTTGGTTAGTGACAGCTATGTTAAGACTTTGAAGCTGCACAGAAGAAACCTATTCTTCTTCTGAGGCCCATTTGAGTCCCCGATATATAACACCAGAAATCAAAACAAACAACCTGTCCTTCCTCCCTCCTAATGCACAGGCAATCTCATTTAAACGGCTAGGTATCAAGGGTAAAATAAAACCACAATTATGAATTTTTCCGTGTATTTGATTTATCTATGTGTTTTACATTTTTATTGAAATGATTGCGATTCATTTTATGTACACGGAACATATTTATAATAGTATGTACAACGCAAGCCTCCCATGTCTTTATACACTTTTATATCACATAATTAGCATAAACATACTCCAAGGTACACCTACTTGACGTGACAATTCGTGACGGAAACTTTCAACAAACGCGGCTTGAAAACCGACGCAACATTTACATATGACGCTCGTGGCACGAGTCGTCCCTCATATGCATGAAATACATCAATAAAAGTTACCGACAATAAGCTAGATGACACCTTAGTCAAATTAGTTACTTTTTATCATCTGTCAAAACGACAATTTCGTATGAAAAATGTACTAAATACCAAATTGTGACGTCACTGTTTTAGACTACTCAATTGAACAATACATTTCACTGTATATTTGATTGAAATTCGTAATAATAATAAAAAGCTATGTTAATTGTATTTGCCGAGATGTTTCGCGATATTAGTTTTAATGAAGTGGACAATGGTATTTATTTATGATACAGTCATTTACCCAATTAAATGTACACGGTTTTACTCATATTTGTATTTCGGGGATGTCTCGATGTTGCAGCTGACATCGTAGCAAATTTCTTTTCTTGGAAGAGATCCCGTCTAGTCTGAATCTAGTCGGGAATCTTCAAAACATAAAAAATACTAGTCATGAATGGTTGTATTCTGATCGATAATTAAAAACAAAGTTGTTCCTAGTGTTAAAATTACGATGAGATATGTACAATGCATGGCATTAAGAGCCTGGTCGGTAGGCCTTAAATAATACATGTTATTATTCGTTGGAAAAACTAAACATAAAAGTATTTCTCCTTTTTTATGCTTTTGTTCTTAAATTCACTCGTATTTTGATTAGATACGCTATATAATATCGTTTTAACAATGTCTTGGACCAATTCTTCAATTTGAGGCGTGCTAACTAATAGTCCACAGTGTAGTGATACACTTCATGGGAACAGTTGCCACCTTGACATGGTCGCTTTTTAATGCGTCGACTAGTAATGGCACCAATGGGTCAACAAACGTTCGGCAATCCATTCTTGATACTTTTTCTCTCTTGAGAATTACACACAGAATATTCGAACTGAACTCAACCAACACATGAGCGTTGGCCATAGAATATATAAGTGTGTTACAAGGAAATATGTCAACTGAATTAGGTCAATTGGCCTCGTTTTTTGTACTCTAAAGACCTATTTTAACTTAAAAGACTATTGTCAGTAACGTTTGGTTTCTGAAGTGAGATTTCATACCCTGTCTTGCTAGTGAACACGAAAAAATATATTAAAATGTTGATTTTACTAATTTGGCTCGCGTTGCACCGTACTAACCTACAATAAGAGCGCCGAGTCCTCAGTATACAGCAAATAAACCCTTCTTGAGAAGATTATATATGTAAATGATGATAAAAAATATTACTTGCATATAAAACTGTTAATTTTGTAGTTGCACATTCATTAAGCACATATGATGTATCATTTGCCATTTCCATTTGATGACCAACTCGAGCGTCGAGCACGCATTAAATTAAATATCATACTTCGTTTCGCCGGCTTCCTGTTACACAATTCCGTCCCATATACAGATGTTACAAGCTGTTACATCATTAACGCATTTTACTATATTACGAAGGACTCGGCGCTCGCAGTTGTAGAAAATTTGTATATCGACAGCTCGCCGTACATGAAGATTGGCGCGAGCTCTCATCTACATATAAAAATACAATATATTATATACAACAATAGACCGGGTGCGGTCCAGCGGGATCGACAGGCGCTTGCATGAAGTCTAAACGTGGTACTGTATATGATTCGAAAAATAAATGAAGCTATTATACCAACGTGAGATTAACTATTGCTAATAACCATTTGATATCAACTACAATCTGTATATTCGTTTATTTTCTTTTTGAAAGCCGCTTGAGAATGTAACGTACGTATTCGTAAAATTCTACGTGAACATCCGCATTTACAAAAATAGATGTTTATTGTCATATGTAATCGAATTAATTACATTCTTGTTTACTATACATGACATTATTTTGCGTTTATTATATATGAATATTATGTTTTAACGAGTTTCAATTGATTAAAATTTTGTGTTTTTTGTTTTTAATAAAAAGTACAGTGTATTCTAATCGAACGGTCAACCAGAAAATAAAAGAATTGATACAGTATAGGCATCGCTTAACGTTTAGTAGAACGGCAACACCGTACGGGGGTTTTGTTGAGAAACTCCGCAATTCACATTCGTCACATTCTGTCAATTTTTAATTAAATACGCAATTTCGCAACAAAACATCTGCAAGCTATCAACGAAGTGACGAATTCAAACACCGCGGTTCCGATCCCTACCGTCTTAACAAAATAAATTGCGAATACAATTATTTTTTTTAAACATTAATATTTATACAATTAAAGCGAATTTCCGTGAGGTCACGTGACCCGGCGCACCCGCGGCCTATCGCGGGCACCCATCTAAAACAATACAAGTCTTGGAGACACAGCCGTCGCTACCATAAAAAAATAATAATAAATAAATATATTAGATACAAAACAATACAAACAATCGCTCTATTGTCGATTCGTTTATTGATTTCTTTTTAAATTTACATAGCGTCTCGCTTGTGGGGTGTAACGGTGAACGCAGCGTGCCATGGAGGCAGTTATACTTGAAGATCCTTGAAGGGATAACTAGTCAATGACATAGTTCTACGTAGTCACAACCGTTGAAAGACTGCTGGCTGTCGGAGCTATAGGGTCCTAAGGAGCACCCACCAGTGAACGGAAAGTAAGACCCCTCAGCAAGATGGCTTATCAATCTGAAGAGTATAGCTGTGCATTTTAAAGAATCTGAATGTAGATGATATGTATTTAATGAAGTGCAATGGAAATAAAATTTAAAGTTGTCGACGTGATCAAACCATCCACAATAGAGCGACCTGCTGTATTCACACGATCTCTTTCACTATACAATATATTTCTTGAGCTAAATAACCAATTAAAACACCTAGTGAGCTGGAAGCGTTCGGAAGATAGCAGGACAATAAAAAAATTTAGCATGACCATAGATTAAAATTTGTAACGAATAAAAATATTATCTATGGTTTAATCATTAAAGCCAAGCATATAATTGCAAAAAAATGAGGAACTCTAGCAAAAACAGTAAGTTCAAGTGAACATTTTACGTAAACTTGGACGGACTATGGCAACCCAATGCTCCAAAGAGGTACATTACTCCCCGCAATTTATTTTATTTCCATTCATCTCAAATAATGTGATTAGGACTTTAAGCTTGTTATTTAAATCTTTTTAGTAGCGCTATATAATGATATAGACTAAAAATGAAGAGTAATCTATTTTTAATTTAAAGTAATAATGTACTTTTTAAAAAAAAACTCAAAAAAAAAAGTAAAATCTGTCAGTTGACTTCAATACGTTTTCGATTTTTAAATGACCTCGCTCCATGTGTTAGACGTGATATCGTCAGAACGCTCACAGTTTCATCCTTTTACATATAAACAAGCACAATTACACATACTTCATCGGGTGTACCTCTGTATTTATAATTTAGGAAAGGCCAAAACCCCAATAGCTATATGCTCAGTACATCTGTGGAAGGTATATGGATAAGTCATAATCATTACGACTTGTATAACGTACGTATTACGAGGGATTACTGGACCGATTATAGTAAAATTTTGATACAATAATGATTCAAATATTTATAAAATCTAATAAAAATGTTATTTACACAATCAGTTCTGTACTTTTGGCATAAACAACGGTGTGACTATGGTCACCTCTGTATTGTCTATTGCAAGCCATCGCGAAAGTGTAATTAGATTACAGTTCTCTTCGCGTCATGCGTCGGGAGGACAGGTGTCGGCATCGACGGTTGCCGTAAATACACAGCGTCACCTGCTGTGGCTACTCGCCGGAATAAAATGATTAACGCTAATCCTTTTGCATAAACAATGAGCGGTTAAATATCAAAAATTTGAATTAATGAGGTGTTAAAATACCAGATAATTTTAATTTTATCACTGTCTTGGTTATTCGAAACTAAAACTATAGATGAAATAGTTAATACAAAGAACTATTTCTATTATTCTGTACTCAGTACACGCGCAACACAGAGTGTTGTAGGATCAGACATTCTAATTTATTTTTCTCAATTTAAATTATAAAGAATGATAATTATTAGTAAATAATCATTAAATCGAAATAGTTGAGTAAATAATGACGCATCGCTGCTTTCGTACAAAACTATAATTTCTTGGAACCTGATTGGCCACTGGGTGTTTCTTCGTAACGCATCATTATTTTCTTAACGCGAACTAGTGTAATGACATAATTCTCGATTCGTTTAGTTTTAAGTTTGCAGTAAGATTTGAATTATTAAATTTGCAGGATTAGCGTTAGAAATCGAAGTGAGTCTTGGAGCACGGGAACCATATTAATACCTAACGTAATGATAAAATAACACAAATCAAACATTCGGGAGCTATGGAGAAATGGACGTGGGTGGTGGCGGTGGTGGTGGTGCTCAGGAGCGGAAGAAGCGCACGGCGCGCACGACGTACTGGCGGCAGATGGGGCACTCGGCCAGCTGCTTGGAGCAGGCCGTGCAGGCCGCGATGTGGCCGCACTCCAGCAGCACGCACTCCAGCGGCGCCGCCATGCAGATCTTGCAGCACTCCTCGATCGGCATGTTCTCCACGTCTGACAACGGAAAAATTGTATTTTTTTTTCTGTGCGAAAATCCCCCCCGTTACCAGCTACTGGTGGTGATGTCGGACTCGAACCGACCAAAAACCGCACGCCGTCTCAGGTACCAGTAGACGGGGAACCAGGTGTACTCTAGAAAGGCAATCTCTTGAATCCCGAGTGGAAAAATTGCACTCAAATCTTTCTAGCGATCGTTAAAAATTTTTAGTATCATAGTCAAGCGTCCTTCTGCTACACTTATTTCTGACAGTGATGCATCAGACAGTAGAGAGTCCCTTTGATATCGGTCGGTGTCGAGTGTCAAGAGAAGTCGAAGTCTCTTTGTTCTGGATATACAACATTACACTTACCTTGACTTGATTACTTGACTTACGTTACACAATTTTTTTATATATTTATTTATAGTAAATTATTTAATGAAATAATTTAAGTTTACTGTTATAATAGTTTGTTGATCAAGCAAAAATACTTAAATCTAACGAAATGAAATCTGACACGTCATTTAGTTTCAAACTAAATAGAAACTTGTGCTATGAAAACTAAATTGACTGACAGAATACCGACATAATTTTTCTTTTGTAATTACATACACATTATATATACAGACTGACTGGTGAGATACCTTCAATATTTGAGGACGTGATAGTATGCGAACATATATCATGAAATAAAATAACATAAAAACGAAATATTAAATAACTTCTTAGTAAACTTCGTACACAGTACACCGAGAGCCCAGTATTTAACTGCAGAATACTTGGACACCGCGCGGCCGCACGTGTCTATCAACACAGAATACATACCTACTCTGTACAGCTGTTGCCTATGTAGCAGGATGGAGGGCGGGGGTGGGTGCCGCCGCGCCGCTCGTGACTAGATCAACGTAAACAGTGCGGCGAGCTTAGGGAGTATAATATCCAAATTTCACTTATTTTTTACAGACATTTCGATAAAAAATAAGCACCTATTTTTTTTATATCAAGTTAACGAGAATCGAGTACCGAGTACTCTCCATAAGTATTGTAAGTATCTCACCAGTTACAGTGTATAAAACACTCAACATTTGGTCTGACCTGTCCGTCTATACATACCATTGACTTGTAATTTCTATATATCCATATCAATATAAAAAAATCTTCATAAATGTTATCGATCAAGTTATTACGAGACATACCATCTTTATACTGCTGGTGGTTCCTCCACAGCGTCTTGGCCCTCTCCAGCAGGTCGTCCCGCTCCAGACAGCCGCGGTACTCCACGCGGTTGCGCGTCAGTAACTCCTTCAGCTGCTTCACGTTCAACAGTTCCAGTTCGGACGAGTCTTTGAACTGCTCCACGCTTATAAGCTTGGACGTACCTAGAGATATCGCAAAATTAGTCTTTACAGCATTGTAGGTTTCTGAGGCAGTATTCATCCACAGATGGTGGGCAGATGTTTTATAATTTGTTTATTTATCATCATTAGCCGGAAGACGTCCACTGTTGAACGTAGGCCTCCTCCCTAGAACGCCACGCCGTACGACTGGACGCCAACTGCCATCCATCGGCTCCCCGTGACTCGGACTATGTCGTCGGTCCATCTAGTGGGGGGCCTACCTACGCTTCGTTTTCCGGTACGCGGTCGCCACTCGAGAATCTTTCTTCCCCAGCGGTTATCGGTTCTACCAGCGATGTGGTAAAACAGAGTAAATAAACTTAATCTATAAAATTATTATTGCTGTACAAATGCAAATAAGTCGCCTCGTATCTGTGTTCTAGAATGCACAGTACAAGTTGGGTGTAGTTTGAATCTTGGTTACATCACTATGTACTGATCTAATACGATCAATACATAGACATATAAACCTGAAGATATTGTTATTGATCAGTTAGCTTTAGAAAACCTTCTTTATATTACAAAAAAATAGAAAAAATTTAGTAGTACTCACCGATGTGATGTACACCGGGGGGCTCGACCGTGGCGCGTGGGCTCGGGCCCAGAGGCTCGTCCTGCAGGCTGGCCGAGTCCGTGTTGGTGTCGGTGTTGTCGGCGTCCAGCACGTTGAGCTCGAACTCTGAGGCGGCGCGCGGCTGGCTGTCGATGACGGGCAGGCGCGTCGGCACGCTCATGCTCACCGAGCGCCGAGGCCCGCCCTCCTGACTCACCGACATGAGGATCTCTGTCGAGTCTGCGATACATCAAAATATATTTATATTACATACACACACAATATGTAGTATGTATTTTATATAATGACTTCACTCTAAGTAAAAAAATCTCTTTTTTTGTTTACGATCCACACATAAACACACAGACCAATACGTTCGGCTTTAAGCAGTGTTCAATGGTGACATACCGTCGGGCAACGGATCTGCCGGACCGTTAACGAACTCCCACCCGGCCTCGTCCACGTCTTCGATCTCGAAGCAGTCGGCGGTGTCGACTCGAGCTTGCGCGTTCTCGTCGGACGAGCTGCGCGACACGGACGCGCTCGAGTCGGGGACGGGCACGCGGATGTCTGTCTCGCCACCTTGCACAACACCACACACATAAAAGCTGGATGACACACATTGAACAGTGCACTTGGGTCATGGTATGAGAATTTTATTCAGAATCCAGATCTGCGTATACAGAACTCGTTAAAAAAATGTGCGTACGTACTCATGCACGCACGTAAGAAGTTAAACTTCTTTTAACCTAATTTTAGGTCCTGTAAATTTAGTATACATTTGATTTTCAGGTATGAGTTGGTATTTGCTGATAGAAACTAATTGCGTTCAGTTTAGTGATAGATTATAAATAAAAATTTTTCAGTCATTATTGCACCCTAGTAGGTTAGGTATTGAGATGTGTAAGATGTTTCTAAAAATTTTATCCTTCGCGTTATCCTATATTTGTAGAAGAAACGAGACTGATAATAGAAAAGAAGGTACTTAACATATTATTATAAAGTTTTACTATAATGCATTATCTAGTTAGATACATTTTATTTCAATATCATAAAATAATTGTTTGTACACAATAATAAAAAAACGAAAATGTTGACTAGGTATGGGTACTTTTCCCTAGCGCGCCAAAAGAAGTATAACTCGAAAAATATTAATTATGAAGTAATTCTTCTTTGAATGAATTAAGTTTATTTTTGCATTATTGTTTGTTCCTTCAAAATAAACTATAAAATTAGAAAGATCTTAATCTAGTTTCTTTTTTCCAAATTGGGTAGATGACTGTATCGTAAATAAATACCAATGTCCACTTCATTAAAACTAATATCGCGAAACATCTTGGAAAATACAATTAACATAGCTTTTTATTATTTTTACGAATGTCAATCAAATATACAGTGAAATATGTTGTTCAATTGAGTAGTCTAAAACAGTGACGTCACAATTTGGTATTTAGTACATTTTTCATACAAAATTGTCGTTTTGACAGATGATAAAAGTAACTAATTTGACTAAGGTGTCATCTAGTCTATTATAATGCGCTCTAGTAGCGTCATCTGTTGTGGAATAGTGGAACTAAATTCATACTCTTAAAAACTTCAAACACTGTAACACGATCTTTTAGCAATAGATTGGGTTTCGGGACTGACTAGTTTTTTATTTTAAAAGCCTGCCAAAGTGTCTGATTGAGTGGATAGAATTCAAGAGTTGTGGTCACTACACTCATTGCGAATGCAGACAATGTAGTATGGTGACCCACACTATGGTGGCCTAGTAGAATGCTTTTTCACGCCTCGCTTGGGGACGTAGAAGTCATAACAGTCATCGTGTTGGAAGGGTCGTACTGCTCCGGTCGAGCCGGACCGTTCCTGATGCAATCAGCGTGGCTCCACTGCCTATACTGTAGTTGTGTTATATTTATCTTTTTCTGACTCAAAACTAAGAGCTGAACAAAACACGAAGCTGAATACCCTTCAAAAAGCAGTCCATAAAACAAATTTGGCAAAATACGACTATTCCCATAAGATTTATTTGTTTACTTAGCGAAAGCACATAGAAACGGTAGATACAATAAATAAAGCGTTACTGGTTAATACTAATGTATTACCTGGCCTGGTGGTGAATCTCTCAGAGTTGGGTCGAGGTGGTGTTGTGGTAGGGGGGACATAGTTTGGAGGTGGCGCTGAGGCGTGCGCATGCGCCGAGTTAAAACAGCTGTCTGGAACAGACATTAAAGTCGTTCTACAAAGGATAGAAATATAAAATCACATGTTAAATTATTTTCTATTATTCTAATACAAACAGTTCGAGAGTGTGGAACCATCTCTTATCAAGTAGCTGAACTAATTAAATCTTTGTAAAAAGCACATATTCTAGCACTGTTTATGATATTCTAGAAGTCTCCGGAGGATTATTACAAGAATTTTGATACTCATAACAATAGAATGTTAAAGCTTACTAGAAAATCCACGTGTTGGTGGAGGTGGGGCTTGCTGCTGTGATTGAGGGCCATTTCGCAAGTCGAAGGCAGAGGTTATTAGGTCATTTATGTTGTTGGTGAAACCCTTGAAGGAGCTGAAGGGACTGGCACCGGGGCGCTGACCCCGTCGCCGATACGACGTACTGTTCACGTGAGATTCACACAATCTCACCAATTCCTCCTTTTCTGAAAACCAAATCAATATTTCTTGTAATATTGAAAATCAAAAATAAATAACAATATTTACTTTATCAAGATTGCATACTTATAATTGGTCACCTATTGTCCCAGAGTTAAAACTCTCTAGCATTTAATAGACAACATTTTTTTATGGTAAACACAACATTTATATTGCAAGTGTTCCACAAGACTTCTCTTCTCTTCTCTTCTCTTCTCGCTTTGTTAAGACAAACCATCTAATCTTCCATATTTTGTTGTGTTGCATGTTGTTTACTGGTGATTAAAAAGGCACTGTAGCGTTCAGGTGGCAACACTGGTTTTGACGACGCCACTTTTTATACACAGAGTTGGACACACAAAAGAATGTTAAGTGGAATCGGATTAACAAAGCGACTACAAGCGTGTAACTCAAGCTCTTGGAGACAAACACTGTGAATATTGGTATCATCTGAACAGTAAATTCCTATTAAATTCACATTGTGTTTAATTTACCCATTCAAGTGGTAGATGCATCAGATAAAAATATATTGTGGAGTACACAAACATAGCATCTCCCAAAACACAGATTGTTTTCTCATGCTTAAAGTACACATTTATTTATTTATTTGACATTTGGAAGACTTACAGTAAACCTTAGTGTTAAATATGGCTCAAACGTCATTTCAAGGCTACTTACAAGTTTCCACATACTGATTTATTTTAAAAATTTTATATGTCATTTAAAACGTCACATGAACAGTAACTACATTTTAAATTAAAGGAATCGTAAAAGGAAAAGAAATTAACTAAAAGATTAATTTTAATAAAAAAAACTAAGAGGAATGAAGAATTCATAGTGGAGGAGTTAGTGAATTGATTTGCAAATAAATATTTCAATTTAAAGCAGTCAATCTTATAATGTAAAAGATTTAAAAAGTATTAATCAATTCACATCTATACTAATATTATAAAGCTGAAGGGTTTATTTGTTTCGTTGAACATGCTAATCTCAGGAAGTACTGGTCCAAATAGATTTTTTTTTAAATGTTAGACAGCCTCTATATTGAGGAAGGCTATCATAAAAGGAGTAGAGTATTAGTGTATCGATGAAAAATGATGAAAAACTTCTATTGAAAGCTGAATAAGTAGGTTCAAGTTTTGCTTTTAAAATTACAAAAAAGTCAGCAATTGCTGATGTTATGTTAACTTTTAAGGTTGGCTTGCTTTACTCATATACTATTTATTTTAATTAAATTTGTTCTCTCTGTAACACCACTCTATGAACAATAGGAGTCTCATACAAAGTTCAACTAAATAGGTATAAAGCACTAACATATATTTCTAGGAAGTTGTAGATAACAGTAATTATTATTATTATACTGACGTGGCAAACTTTCGGGTTGAGATAAATACTTAAACATATTGAAAATACTTAATGATTGTATTGGATAATTAGTAAGTCAATGAGTACATTACACTTTGCATAATAATCATTATTGTTACTTCATTTAACTATTTCATGTACCTGCCGTCATGACTATCTGCTATATTATTGTTTTCATTGCTCTTCACAAACTCTATTCCGTTTAATGTTTATCTCTCAAACTTTCTAATAAGATGTGCACAAACAATAATTAAAATCTTATTTAGACTTTCATGTACGACTACAAAGTGATCTCAAGACTAAGTCTTTTATAGGTGAAATATACAGAACGTATCACTTCTAAAATAATGTTTTAAGTCAGACTAAATTTTGGTTTTATCGGTCTTTAAACCATTTTTTAGAGTCATAACTCAATATGCCTTGTAAGAGAACACAATTGACACCGTTATTGGGTATTACTATTCAGAATGTACTTTACTAGGTATTTAGGTACAACAAACATGATCAAAGAATGCCTGGTTATAGTTATGTCATAATGATTTGCAAAAACAAATCAGTCTTTATCATAAGTAGTTTTAAAATATCAACTAATAAATTTTTACTTTTTCAAAGCTTTAGAAAGAATTTATAAAAGAGAATTTCAACCAATTTTAGACGACTAGGAAGATAAACGTACCTACACATCCTCTTGTGGAGACGTTCTGTCGTTGTAGGAAGCACTGTAAGTCACGCACTTTTAGGCTGGCGATGGTGTCTCGGGTAGGGCGAGTGGACAAAATCCGACAAGGGGCACACATGCCGCCACCGCGCCGGAGGCAGCCACTGCAGTAGTAGCGGTCACACTCAGAACACGCGCGCTTCCTCTTAAACACGCTGAACTGCACAGCGCAGCTCTCGCACGGCATCGTACTTCCTCCTATCCTTCCACACCATCCGGCTGCGTTACACACACATTACACGATTGTTTATATTAAAAAGATTATAAGACGAGGAACATTAGATACATGTTTTTGTTTAAAGTATTTATCTAAAAAAATCAAAACATATGAATGACACACCTGCCATCATGAAAATGATGTTCCGATCTGCGCTACATTGCACAGTTGTGTCGAATCGTCAAAAGATATTGAAATTCCTAGTAATAAAAATGAAGAAATAAAAATTTATTGATTAAAAATTAAAATAGTAAAAATGGATAAAATATTATTAATAACTATTTTTAGTAAAATAACTATTTAAAAGACAAAAAAACAAAATTAAAAACGTTTAATCAGTCTTGCGTGTAATGAAAATTTTTTCGTTTTTAATCCTTGGCAATGATCAACAGTCATGCAACCTATAGAGTAGGTACTTATTATGAATATAAACTTTCTATGCTAAACCTTCAAATGTTATCTGATAAAATATGAATTAGATTACTGAAAAAACATTATTAGTGATAAAAGTAAAAATGCAATCGTTAAACTCTGATAATATATAACTTTTTTATTATGTTACAAGGAAATAAATTAGCCAGTCTGATAAAAGTTAGTCTTCTGTAAGACACGTTTTCAGGCGAACGTTAATAATTTGCATCAAATAGCTAATAATTTATTTTACTGAGTTATACAATTCTATCAAGTTAAACACGCATATACGTACTGCAATTATTGGAATGGATACAATATGGTCATGGTCAATTTAAGTTAAGTTTTTAAATTGATTTTCAATGTAAACAATACAGGTGTCTTAACTATAAAGGAAAAATATTACTTTGCCTAATAATATTAATTATATTAATAAAGTACTATTAATTAATATAAAAAAGTACTTTGTAATGCTCGCTAGTGCAGGGCCACCATATTGATCTGTAGGTACTATCGAAAAATAACAAGCATACCGAAAAGCGCACAGCGAAATAAATTAACAAATAGGAATGACTTACAATAACAATCCATTGGTTGGTTTTCAAACTGATTTTATAATCAGATATAAAATTAGGACATAATAATACAAATTAACTATATAGAATAGACTTCAATTTAATGAAATATCGTGTATTTTTTTATTCTTAAGACACGTCTATCTACGATAGTGTGAATGCTATAGTGTTCCCCTTGACGTCACAATACATATTGAAGTGCCTGTACTACATACTTGTATCAAATAAACATTATTTTATGTCATACATATTATAATATTTACTTATAATACATATTATCTCTGAATTATTATTTTAAAGAAAATATTTATGTATGTGAAATTTAAGAGAAGAATGTCCCAGAATAGTAAAATTTGTAAAAATATATCTTGTATAGGAAAATTTTGCCTTAGTTATATTTTCGTAATAAAGAAAAAAGCAAAGTCTGGGACAGAAATGTGACAGTCCCATATATAGCTCTGTAATCATACGAAAGATTTCAAGTAGGTAGATAAGCAAAGCTTGCCGTGAATCCTGACGAGTTGTCACACAACCACCATATAACTCGCTTGAGTATTTAAACAGTATTTTGACTTACGTTTTGATTTTTTTCCTAGTCATATGAATAGCCGCTATTTCTGTGACATTCGTATTCTGTCTTTCAAATTGTCATCGATATACAATACGATAGTGTAAAATTACAAGATACCTATGTTTCTCTGAATAACATAAGTACATGTTATTGTACGCGATTTATTCTATTGTGTTGATAAACTGGTTCACATGCGAATCCTGTGTTATATTTCAAAAGGGGATATTTGCATATCTATAGTGCTTAGGTGCAGATATGAATCTATATTTGACATTTTCCTTAACGTTTTATAATCATGTTCTTTGGTAGCTCAGAAATAATCCTTAATTACCTATTGTAATAAGGTTTTATTTGCTATAAAAGTCAGTTATCTAATGAAGTAATGATGGATAAAACAATATTCGTTTATTTTATTCGGACTTTTCGACCTGTGCTATCTCGTCCATTCGAGTTGCACGCATAGCGTAATAGTTTCAGCGGTCACCTCGTCACTGCGCCGAGTGTTGTGAGTTCAAACCAGGGATGTTACGAATATTTGTATCCGCATCTGTATATGCGGAACACCCTTATCGATTTAGATCTCCGCATCTGCATAAATCGATGCGGATGTGTAAGATGTGCAGGTCGTGACAACTATAATATACAAACAACTGCAAAAAATCCAGGAAAGACTCAACCAACCACATCTCAAAGTTTTTTAAGATTGTGTTACACGATGTTCGCTTGTTGATGTGTGTGTTTTTTGAAGATTAAAAGATGCCTTAAATCTTTATATAATATATATAAATGACAGCGAGATTGGTCCTATTTTACCAGAAGAGTGGAAAATCATAGAATGTTATGTCGAGTTGTTAAAAGCTTTTGAAGAAACTACACGTGAACACGTGAACACGTGAACTCTCAAACTCTCATTTCATCTGTGATTCCAATAATCCGAATGCTGCTGCAAAAAGTTACTGACTATTTGACAGCTTCACCGGTGTGGAGGGACGAGGTATCAAGTCCCTCCGACACAAAGGGAGGATCCTCCGACCAGATGAGGTGATCATGCTTGGTGGGCCACGGCCCTACGGTTGATGTTGGGATGTTATATATATGCTAATTGCCACGCGAATCTCTATATCGCGATACAGGATTAGTAGTTGCATTGTAGTTTATTACATTCATATATTGCGTTCATACTCTGTCGTGGTTTGATCTATCTTCGCTAGATGGCGCTGTTGTACATTTTTCTTTGTGTTGTAATGTAGAAGTTGCCACAACCCGAATCTCCTATTTATCATGAAGCCACAACTTTAAAAGCTGAAATTTCAGAACCTAGACCTTCACTGTAAGCATAAATTTTGCACATCAGTTACTGAGGAAAAGATTAAGGAGGATGTATTGAAGATTAACAGAAACACCGAAGATATCTTGAATTCTCGAACAGTATCTCCAAGTACCGAAAGAGCGAAGAGAATGAGAATGACAGGTTCCATGGAAACAGATATGGAACGACCAGGGACCTCAGGTACAGGACGTCAGTTTAAAAAGTGATCTTGCCATGATGCTCGATGCATCAAGTGAAGATGAGATTCATGAAACACCAGAGGCAGTCAACCCTGACGCAATTTTCAAGAAGGAGTTACTTACTTACCGCAACAAGAAGGGAATTAGTTTAAATGTGAGTTCTCTTAAATGGTGGAATGTTAATCAAAGTGAGTTCAAATCCTTGTCTAAAATAGCACGCAAATTCTTGTTCCAATCCACCAGCCAGTCTTCCAAGTGAACAGTTGTTTAGTAGCGCAGGATGAATATAAAAACCCTTGCGAAACAGGCTGGAGTCGGAAAAGACGGCCATTTTACTTTTCAATAAAAATAATGCCCTAGTATTCAAGTTTAATTATTAAAATATTTAATTAGTAATAGTAATACACTCACTCCTTTATTAATAAATAAAGAAAGGATAAATATTACTTTCTTTTTCTTACCCTACCCACATTTAAGTTTTTTTGTACAGATCCGCATCCACATTTGCATCCACGGATGTGAGCCTCTTAAAATCCACATTTGCAACATCCCTGGTTCAAACCCTACTTGAGACCACACATCATACATTGAAATAACAATATTTCGGGACACGATAAAATTGACTCAAAGAACACCTAGTCTCATAACGACAACAACAATGTTGTCGTTATGAGACTAGGTGTTCTTTGTTGTGTGTCAATTTTATATATGTTTGTAAAGTCCCTGCGATGTAAGAATACCATCAAAAGTTGTCTCTAAGCAGTACAAAAACCTCACTGATCAATTTGCTTCATTACCTGCTTATGAATAAATAGATGAATCCAGTGAATAAGTAACTGTGACTGACTTGGGTGATATTGGGTTTATTTTTTACACGTGTGTATTTGGTATTCCCATAAAAATCCTTTATACCTTCATACCTAATGCTACCATTGCTTAATAATCAGTGGATTATGTTTACTAATTTATAAGACGTTAACAATGTCTAACGGTTGTTAAATTCAGGTTTCATTTAAAGTTATTACATAAAATATATTATTATTATAAACTCATATTTTGAACACATACCTACAAAGATAAAAAATCAAATAAGATTACTAAAAAGAGTCGCTGAGGACAGGATTCGAACCTGCGCGGGTAGCACCCATTGCATTTCAAGTCCAACTCCTTAACCACTCGGACACCACAGCAGGATTTCAGAATTTTTAAGTTAAACTTTGTAAAACAAATGAATGGCAAGTCTGCTTTTCAATGGACTTTTTGTTTGCTCTTTTTTTCTTCCCACTTAAAACTCTGGTTTATCATACAAAATATTGTTATTCATACATTAGTTTAAACTTTTAAAAATATCATACATTTTATATGTTATCGAAACAAGGTCGTAACTACGGTGGGATAAGGAATGGCGTGGTACTTACCACATCCTGGTGTCGGTAATCGCTAGCTCAGTAGGTACATTAAATTATTTCAAAATGATCAACAAGTACACTTGAATAAGTCAAACAATTTTGACGAATTTTTGCGGCTAGGTGATTGCTTAACTATCTGAGTAACTTCTGTGGATTGATTGTTAAACTTTGATATTCAAGTTTCGAAAATTATTTACAACCTTAACATTATGCTCTACCCTAAAATGGAACCTGGCTGATCTAAGGTTTAGTGACTAAATATTTATTCATTATTGACCTTTAAAACTTACCCTTTTCATTCTTTGATATAAAATCAAGAAGTCTATGCGCGTCTTTGAACTTGACTGAGAGCATTTGTTTTACAATGTTTTACTTACCAATTCTGAAATCCTGCTGAGGTGTCCGAGTGGTTAAGGAGTTGGACTTGAAATCCAATGGGTTCTACCCGCGCAGGTTCGAATCCTGTCCTCAGCGATATTTTTTGGTAATCATAGAATTTGTTCCAATTGAGTTAACCTTTGTTTTGTTGTAGTAAATAATTTAGAAACCTCTACAGTGTTATCAAGGGTCCGCTACCTCAGTAATCTTTAACAGGTCTTATTTTAAATAATTTTAAAAAGAAATTACGTGTGTTTGTTCATGTTTATATGACCTAGAAATATATCATTAAACAAAATCTCGAATTAACGAACAATAATTATCTATGAATAGCTAAACTCACTCATTGATAGATTCATTTTCGTCTAACCTTTTTCTTATTATATTTATTAGTAAATGATTCTTCAAAACTCATTGCACCATCAACTACTACTGTCTCTACGAAACATTTTGATCCATCCTAAGATTGACTCTCTTTTTTTATGCAGAAATCCCCATGGATACCACCAGTAGGTGGTTATGTCAGACTCGAATCGACCAAAATCCGCACACCGTCTCAGGTACCAATAGGCGAGTAACCAGGTGCACCTTAGTAACGAAATCCCTGGCACCCCGGACCACCTACGGCTTGTAGATGATCCCTTTGCTGCCCCTAGAAGTGCGTGTGCAGTCCGTAGCACTCGCATCACCATCCCGGCCTGCTTAGCTACAGATGGCCTCATCTGCCACCACCAGGCCTACGCTTATGGAGGACGGAGATCGTTTAGCGATCTAAAGGTTGCCTGGAAGAAATTGCTTTTGGCAATAAGGCCACCTTTTACGCATTATATATTTGACTTTTTATGTATAACTCTGTAATACGATGTACAAGAAAGAATTTACTTTCAACCTTACTTTCTTTCTCTTTAAAAGTCTGTTCTATAATCAAAATAAATTTTAGTATTTTTTTTCACGATTTTAGCCCTGAAACGTCCTCTGATTACCATAGCTGCTTCCGAATAACATTGAGCGGTAATAAAATGTAATTAGACTTACTTGGAAAGTGTGTTAAAATAAGAGTAATGTTGAAACTGGGTCGAAAAAGGTTTCTTGAGAATGTGAGTAGAATTATTATAACCTTATACTTGATATGTTTAACTTTAATTGCAGCTCCCTGGTCGATATACACACTGACTCGCTTCCAAAATTCCACAATACCATACTATATGTTAAATAAAAAATATTTGATTTGGTTCTTATCTGTTTTTGGCTTGGTTTTGGTTTATAAGTAGTGCACGTGGTGCTTACCTATAAGTAATTGTAACATTATACCATTTTATACTCTTATAAAATGTCTTTTAACCATGAAACAGTGTATACAATTGTTGGTGAGCCAAATACTCGTAAATATATACATAAATATATAATTAGAGATACTGTCTAGGCCAGAAAGGAGAAACTATATTTAAAGTTAAGTATATTATATACTGAAGTATAGTATGTATATTTTGTACTTATTGCTCGGAGTGCTGATTGATGTGACAATCAGATTAATTTTAATAATTTTGAATGAAAATTATAATATTATACGAATACAGCTTTAACTTCTATCGGCAGTCCTCGTGACTGTTTTCGTTGTTTTTTTTCTAATATAAAAGCTAATCAAGCAAACGATACAGAGAATGGCAAGGGACTACGGCCGTCCATTGACACCTACAAAGTTTTGTCTCCTTCCTCTACACGATGGAGGGGAGGAGGGTTTGCTCTGGTAACCTCACTCACAAACAAGGCTGCGGTACTCTGGTCAAATAATCACAATTGTGTTGAAGTATAGTAGTGTGAAAAATAAACCATCTAATATGTACATACGTGACGGAACAAAATTCTGAATCTATTATGAAGCCCTATTGTTCACTCTTATACAAATATAACTGAAGGTAAGTATATTTTTTATAATGATTTATTTAAACTGGCCCATATGCAGCTGAGGTGTCCGAGTGGTTAAGGAGTTGGACTTGAAATCCAATGGGTTCTACCCGCGCAGGTTCGAATCCTGTCCTCAGCGGATATCGCTTTTTTGTAGCTACACAATTTGTTGCAGTCAAGTTAAAGAATGTACTTAACATTTAAGAATACCTCATTACAATTAAGGAACTACTCAGAATAGATTGATAATTATAGAATAGTAATTTATTGTATTTATTAATAAATTTGTTGTGTAGTCGAATATAACCAATTAAAATGTCTTAGTTTACTCTATTAACGTAGCAAACAGCATTAGCAAAATGACCTGTGAATCTTTAATAATATTTATAATATTTTCTTTTTTAATTTTTTCTCTTTTATTTATTACTTCCATTTTGAATTATCATAAATATAAAAAATAATATAATATAATACAGTTATTCAAATTATCAGTTTTATGAATTCTTAATTATATAACTTTTAGTTTTAAATACAACGACCATCTTAGGCGAGTAAACTGCCAGGCAAAGTACTGTAGTAGTGTAAAGTGGGAGTGTTGCCAGTACAAGGTAAAAGGAATACATCAGGGTAAATAACACGACGAGTGGGGAGGTCGCTAATGCATAGAACGTTCTATTCGGAGCTAAAGCTGTGATATGTGAAACGAACACGAGAATGCATCCAACTATGAAGCGCGTTTCAGTTTTGCTTGATGCCCCTACTATTATATATTTACTTGTTTATGAGCTTTTTTTTTATCTGAAGACAAATTGCGCAGTAAATACATTAGAGGAACGCCGAAAGTAATACCAGTTGACGAAAAGTTGAGTAGTAAGCGGCTATTCCGAATATGGACAGATGTGATGACTAGAGATACATTAAATGTAGCGAATAAAGATTTATGTAGAGAAGTTGCCGGATGGTAGACCATCCGAAAAAAGGTCAAGCTAGAAAGTGCAAAGTGTGCGTAAAGCAAATGCCATGTAAAGTCTATGCAAACTACTCTGTGACGTACCAGAACCATTTTCGTTTTGTAAAATAGACTTAGAAACAGTAAATTAAATATTTATCTTTGTAATAATGTTGTTCGTTCTAGTAAATCTATTACACTTTTCCTTATCTACTGCCTTCTAGCTCTTTTTTTTTTCTATATTAAGAGCCTGCCAAAGTGACTCTACTCTGCTTGATGGAAAGTATGAATAGAATCCAACAGCTGTGGTCACCATACTCATTACAAATGCAGATAATGCAGTACGGTGACGACCCACACTATGGCGTCCTTGTGAGATGCTTTTTCACACCCCGCTTGGGGACGTAAAAGGCATGACAGTCATCGTGACAGTGTAAGGCTTACACAGTTACCACGATAACTGTGACCCCTGCTTCAATGGGTATCTGGTCTCGCACTCACTAGCGAAACACGACAACATGGATGCTGGCGCTTTAGGTTAGTCTTCTGTGGGAGGGTAGTACTGCCCCGGTCGAACCGGCTCGCTTGTGCTGAAATCAGCGTGGCTCTACTACTCTTCATTAAGATTTTTCTGTCGGATTAATAACTGTCTGATAGATTTTTAGGTGAATGTGTGTAAAGATACAATAGACCTTTGTCGTTATATATTGTTATATACTTATTGGACTCACCTCATTAACTTTAAGGAAATTTGGGGCATTGATTTTCGAGTTTCAAGTTTGTGGTAGAGGTTGCACTGCTTTGTGTCGCATCAAACAAATGCATTTCAGAGAGCGCTGGCAATACTCGACTCCGTTTACGATACTACCAAGTACTTGCGACACTTAAACTGCAGAACAAGAAAATCATACCGAATGCCCGAAGATCGATCAAAATCAATTCTTCCCTCAAAACTCAATCTATCTTGTTTTATAATTTCAATATTTTGATTATATGGATGTTTTCTATACGTGTGGTGACGGATTAAGAATACGGAGTGCCCTCTGTTCATCCCGTGGGTACTGCGAGAGACGTCTAAGGGAGCAAACTGCGCAGTATAAGAGCACTACAAGAGAAAGAAATCTTGAAATAAACTATACTAACTCCTCTGGCCAGCGTGGTATAGTGGATCGATACCTTCTTTTCATTGCCAACCACAAAATTCCAACTTTTAGAAACAAAAGCAATAGTCAAGTTCTTTCTGACGAGCACACATTACTTGTGAGGGCTACTGTGTCCCAGTGTTGAACTGCTTTGGTAGCGCAGTGATAGCGTGTGCGATTGCTATGCTGAGATCCCGGGTTCTATTCTCGGGTCATACCAAAGGTGGTTTTTGTGCATAATATGTGGCTATTTACCAAAAAAAAACCATGGTACAAGCACTTTTAATTTGATGCTCTAGTGTGTCAGATGTCCGAAATATTAATTTGTTTGTTTATTTATGTTCGAAATATATATGTATTCATATTTTATTTACAGTATCAAACTGCCACAATCACGAGTGTAGTAATTTCTATAATCGTAAATCGTCTGTTATATACGGAATCTAGAATTCGCTTAACTTATGTTAAGACATGTTGAGAGATGACACAGTACTGACAGACCAAAACATGCTTAAAATTTGTAGTACCTATATGGCGTAAGTATTTCCTCATAAGCTACCGAATTGAGCAAAATTCGTTGCTATTAATAGTGAAATACAACTTTGAAATGACTTCAAGGCTTTATTTTCACTCTGATGAAAGAATAAATAAAGAAAAAAATGTAGATGAGGCAAATTGACGTGAAAAAGTTTCACATTTCAGGAGACTGTAAAAAACCGCAAGTAAGTAATAAACAGCGACACTCGATCGCTTCAATAAATTAGCACTCTTTCGCAAATTGATATAAAACCAATAAAGAACGAGTCGTTGAGGGTTTACTGAAAGCAATTTTTATTTACCGTGAAATCTTGTTTAGTACTTTCGTATTTTATTGTGGAGTTTGAAATGAAAAGAATAAACTGAGGGAGAGGGTTACGATTAAAGCAGCAGTTATGTTTATAAGACGCCGCTCGTGTTAGAAATATATCCTGTGTCGCGGAAGACTTTACAAACATACAAGAAACGAACACAATGAACACTCACACTCCGAACAATAGCTTGTGGAACACACAAGGTGTTGTCCCGTGCGGGATTTGAACCCAAACATAGTAGAAAGCGACGTGGCGACCGCTAAACAACTATTAAATCCGTGCATTCAAGTTATTGATTTGCAGAAGAGGTATTTGACGGAAGGTGGGCTCTATGCTATATAAAGCAGGCATTACGCAGAGTACGGATGTTTTAATGATGTGAATCTCTGTTTCTTTATCGAATTATTTTAGTCGGTTCCATTTCAGTATATCAGTCAGCCGAAACTCCGGTGGGTTGATGGGGATTTCTACCTTCCGCACACACAAAAATAACAGGTTTCCTGATTGCCGATACGTTTACAGACCTACTGTGACTCGGTTAAAAGGGTCCAGTGAATCACGATGTGTATTATTTAAAGGTTATTTATTATTTAATTATTAGACTACACGGATAGTTTAGCGTTGTAAGCGGTCGCCATAATTATTCTACTGCGCTGAGTGTTGTGGGTTCAAACTCCACACGGTACACTGGACACAACGTTTTGTGATCCACAAATTGTTGTTCTGAGTCTGGGTATTCTTTGTGTCCGTTTTATGTATGTTTGTACACAAAAAAATGTGGACTATCTTGGGTCTAGACTTGGTTGAGCAACAGCTCACGTAGGTTGAGATTTCAGCAGTCCGTGGCACGTTGTCGCCTTTGAATGCGGATAGTTTTTGCAGTTTCTATAGTTTTTTACCTAACAATTATTTTTGTTCTACTGATGATTGTTTTACTTATTTTTTGATTTAAAATAATACAAGTACCATTTGTGTTAGCTGCGACTGCTTATAATTGGTTGAGCACAAAACACGTGTTTTATATTTTTGTATTTATATAAGATATGCGTATCATTTGCTGGTGGTCCAAAATAACTAAAATAAAAATTAAAACCTAATGCTAGAGTTGTTCTCCGTGAGTATACTTAAGTAAAGATTAACGAAGTGCTTAAGTGTTTTACGAAACGATGAGTCGAGACTTAAGCTTAATTTAAACAGTTTTCAAGTCTTCAATATGTTACCTTACTGTTTTTTACTCGTGTTTGCCTATTCGCTGTTCATAGAAAACAAGCAATTAGAGAAAAAATCTGATGTGTGTAATTCTCTATTTTCTATAAAATGTATATATATTTCTAAAAAATATATATAAATGGAGATCGCATTTTTTGAAGTTGGTTAAAAGGAAAAACGATAAAATGCGATCCTCTATGTATTTATTTAAAGTATTTAATGTGTGAGTTACCGTTATCTGGGTCAATAATCTCTGCTCTTTATTGCTTTCACGTTTTGTTATCATTATTAAAATACTGTTATACACTTGTATAAATACGTCATATGAAAGTTATGAGTTTTTAAAGACTTCAGATTATAGTTAGATATTTCAACTCGTCTTCTATAGCTGAGGTGTCCGAGTGGTTAAGGAGTTGGACTTGAAATCCAATGGGTTCTACCCGCGCAGGTTCGAATCCTGTCCTCAGCGACTCTTTTTGAAATTGTTGTTATATTTTAATTTTCTTTTTTTTTGCAATTGTAAATTTATTTTGATTTTTAACATTTTGTTAGTAAGTTTTCTTGTGAAAGTGACCAATCTTTATTACTAAGATCTGTATATATTTTTAATTAATATATTTGATATCACAATATAAACTTGAGTTAATCTTATTTTTTTATTTCATTTTCAGCCTGATTTGCCAAACTCCTGTCACATCTGTAGGCCTTAAAAATACAATATATTATGTAGAACAGGAAAATATACCAAAAAATCTTCAAATTGACCATTTACATGGAATATGTGGTATTCTAGGAAATCATAACATGACGCAGAGTGTCAGTTCTACGAAATGATCAGATTAAAGCCAGATGTTCGCTATGAGGTACATTTGCGGCCTACATGCCTTGTATAGTATCAAACGATAAAGTTAAACACTAGAGACTTTTTTAGAAGAATACCCAATATCGGTAACTTGAGTGTTTTTTTACTGTTGAAGAAAACAAATAAGATTTCCAATTTTGTCAATGTTTAAGACATGAGTTATGGTTTATTTTAATTTGATTAATATTGCTTTCCTTAGCATAGACTGTCAAACAGTGTTAACACTGAAAAATAGATAATAAAATAAACTACGTATAAGAATTATCAAAAGAACGGCATAAGATTATAAATTAGTAATTATGTTCCTGATAAAAAATTTATAGCAATTTACTTTTATAAGTATTTAATTAAATTGCCACAGGCGTTTTCTATTTCTGACTTCTTTTGACTGAATTACAATATATCTACTACTTTTCGTCTCATAAGAATTTATTTAGAATGAAGTTATTTAGATAATTTATAAAAACAACAGCCTGCGAACTCTTCGGACAGAGGCTTTTGGTATTTTTGAGCTCCATGATGTGGTAAAGTGCTATTTAAAGTCTGTGCTAGGTGGCATAAATTATCTGAATGTCGTAATAACAGCTGTGCCCGGATCCCTGTGACGGCCCGAGGGGGTTTCCACACGTTAAAAAAAAGGGTGGCACAAATTATGGTTTATTTTTTACTAGTACCACGGCTTAGTACGGATAGCAGAGGATATTTGTCAACTTATTATAGGATATATATCTTAAAATCTTGTATAAGGTAGTAGGAGTCACGTTGATTTTAACACGAACGGGCCGGCTCGACTGGCGCAGTACAACCCTCTCACAGAAGACCAACCTAAAGCGACAGTATCTGTGGAGTCGTGTTTCGTTGTTGAGTGCCAGACCTGAGGCCCATTGGTGCAGAGCTGACTGACAGTTATCGTGATAAGTGTGGAGAGATTTACACTGCTGCGATGACTATCATGCCTTTTACGTCCTCATACGGGGCGTGAAACAGTATCTCAGTAGGCCGCCATAGTTTTGGTCACCATACTACATTCGCAATAAGTATAGTGACAACAAATCTTGGATTCTATTCATGTTTTCGATCAGGCAGAGTAGAGTCACATTGGCAGGCTTAAAATAAAAATATAATTAGAATACACATTGGACTTCCATAAGGTAACAGATCCAATTGTATTATTTATTCGTGATACTATAATGGGATCCGTTTTGGGTGAGATAGATGTGTGAATGGCTGTCGGTGTAGCGGAAGAGTTATATGGCGATTCTCGATCAAGAAATAGTTTACGAGCAACGAGTAATCACTTGAACTGTTTTAAGTGACAAGAAGCATTATCGTTATCTTATGAGGATACTCTACCCCGTCTACAAAAAAGGTATTTAACAGAGTGCTATGAAAGTACATATCGTAGAGGGTGCCGTGTATGGACATCACAATTCTAATGACACGTTAATCTGCTCTTCCTCATACTACATATATTTCGAATGTCCCGACCCCGAGTACTAAAACCTGATAATTTATATTTTGTGCCTATAATAAAAGAAAACACAACATAAGCAATAAAAAAGGCCATAAAATGCTTCGCCAAAGTTACCCCAACAGATTTATGGCGCAAGCACTTCAGATGAACCCTCGCAGAGCTGTCTCGGATTCATGATAAGACAAACGTCAACTAGGAACAGTCCTCATTTCACTGGACTTTTCCAGGGTTGTTGCCCTCTTCAACTCAGAAAACAGAGTAACGTAAACGTGAAAGTCAAATGTATGAGTTTGTGACACTAAACCTTATTTTTGATAGGACAAGGTACCTTTTTAATAGGCCGGTACTAACAAGATGTTGATTCTCTGAGATGTTTTGCAAAATAGTAATCTACACAGTGGGTGTAAGGTTCATGTTGTAATATAAGTGGTTGTTTTCTCGGAAGTAGGTTAAGTAGAAGTTATTTTTTACGTAGTCGTGAATGTGGTATCATTCGCCCTTAGCGGCGCATTAGAAACTGGGATAACTTTACACTATTGTAAGATTAAAAACTTTTTTCTCTGATAGAAATGAGATAATACTTATTTGTGTCCTTAATGAATATCTGATGTCTAAAATTTAGTATTGACTAGCTTCTTAGTGATCATTTAAAGGTATTAGAACGAACAACTGAATCACAATGAGTAATACGGATGTCTACCTGGATGTTGAATTTCGGTTAAAATTATTAAGGATTTTTTTTGGTTTTTTCATAGGCAGTATAATTTGAACTGTCATTGTATGTCTTACAGTCCTACACGCTATGGAAAGATGATGTGTTGTGATATGGCCGTTTTTATATTAAAAAAAAATCAATTTGTAGCGTATTTGGTTTAAAACTTTTAACTTTCTACTGCTATTGTCATATTTACATAATATAAATTAATGGCGCAGTGATTTTAGTTATCATCTCGCCGCCAATATAAATATGTTTTGGTAAGAAAGAACATCATTTAGTCTGACATTCACAGGACAACACATTATTAAGTAAATAGATACAGTATAAGAACACCCTCTTATGTGTGTGTGTACAGGTATACTAGCCATCAGCCACCACAGTGCCCAATGCCTTAGTAAAATACCAATACTTTTAGCATTAAAAATACTATATAGTATAATATCAGTCTATTCAACTTGTATAGGGAGGTTCTTAGCTGCCTCGTGAGTCGCTACTGACTGAGATCCGGTCTAATGTCTTGTCATCAGATGTGTTAAAGCCTATGCAATCATATAATAGTAAATAAAACTAGTAACTACTTAAATAAAAACTTATGAGTTTGCGGTTATTCTTGTAAATTCATTTAAAATACAGTATTTCTAAACGGAATGAATCATTTGTATTAATCAAGGAGTTCATTGGAATTTCAATATTTTCACTACCGTCACAGAATGCGGGGAATACCCGTGATGTGCTAATAAATCATATTTGGAGACTTGATGAAGTAATAACAACGTCATCAATACCTTAACACTGTAATTAATAAGCAAAACTGTGTAATATAACACTGAGTATAAAGTGTTCTAGATTCAATTGCTTATTAAGTTTAAGCACAAAATGCTAACGTAGCTTAAAAAATGCCTTTTCTAACGTTTTGTAAAGAATATTACACTTCAAAGAGGTGCAGGTTTTCAATTTTGCATGTGTATCAATACGCAGTATATTCACTGTCTACGTTTTGTTAATTTTGTCTTAACTGAATTGATTTTATAGGGTTAGTTGGACAATATTCCACCCGTAAACTGCAGAATTAGGGAATGAGGAATGTCACTTTTTATAATTTATCATGCTTAGGTTGTACTGAAATCGGGGATATTTTTTCAAGTATTTTCTTCTTCTTTTGTTTTTCTTCTTTAAAAAGACAACGCCTGCACTAGGAATAAATCCTGTGTCGCGGGGGACTTTACAAACATACAAGAAACGGACACAAAGAGCACCCAGACGCAAAACAACAATTTGTGGATCACACTAAGTGTTGTCCCATGTAGGGCTTGAACCCACAACAAGGGCCCCCGCGCACTGGGCAGCCTGGCTGCGCAGCCAGGCTGCGGCAGCCAGTAAAACATATGACGTTGTATAGGAGCCCGCGCACTAGGCAACCACGAATTCCCGGCTGCGGCAGCCAATACAACGCGCTTGTTTGCACGGCAGCCGGCTGGCTACGCGCAGCCAGAACGTGTGTAGGCGAATGTATGTGGCTGCGGTCAGTCTCCGCGCACTAGTTGTAGCAGCCAGACGTATTTTGCGTTCCGAACTTTGATAAGATGACTTTCGATACAGAGAAATTTATTCGGGAAATTGAAAGCCGTAAAGCAATTTGGGATATAACATCAGAAGAATACAGTGATCGGGATTTAAAGAAAAGAAGATGGGAAGAAATCACGAACAAAATGTGCTCGGAAAATTTATCAGAAAATGAAAAAAATGAATTTGGTAAGCATGTATTTTTATTTATTTATTTATTTTTATTTATTTATTATCTGGATTATACAGGGTGATTCTGCAACACCAATCAATATTTTTGTAAGGTATCGCAGAATAACTCTGTATTAGTTATTGTTCTTTTTTGTACTTAACTAGGTATTTTCACTTCAATGTTTTATTTAGATAAATAGGTAGGCACTATTCTTATGCGTATCTGTTTTGCCATTCTAACGGATTTGCATTAATAAAATAATCCGCAAATAAATCCCTATAAGATGCTGATGATCGGCTGCCTCTATTTGTGGGTCCACCGGTTATTTCCAGTTCTGGTGGAACGTACAGTGTGTCTTGAAATCTATACCCGTCTCTTTCGCGCACGTAGTTATGTAAGACACAGCAAGCTTGTACTATGGCAATTGCAAGTTCCTGTCGGACATCTAGTGGACGGTGAAAAATTCTCCATTTGTTGGCTAAAATCCCAAATGTGCATTCTATGTACCGCCTTGCCCGAGACAGTCTATAGTTGAAGATTCTTTTCTCCGCTGTTAAACTCCTACCTCCATAAGGTCTCATTAAATTTTCACATAAGCCAAATGCCTCATCCCCCACTATGACGTATGGCATCGGTACTCCATTATTTGATATGGGGTGCTTCTCCGGGATTTGTATATCTTTGTTGACAAGTTTTTGATACAAAATGGATTCTTTATATATAGATGAGTCGCTACATTTTCCATAAGCCCCAACATCTATATATGTGAACTTGTAATCTGCATCGCATACAGCAAGTAAAACGATGGAAAAATAATTTTTATAATTATAGTACAGTGATCCTGAATCGCTGGGTTTTATCACTCTTATATGCTTTCCATCGATGGCACCAACGCAATTGGGATAGTTTGCATTTTCATTGAAACCTTTTGCTATTTCAAGCCACCTCTCTTCATTTAATTCTGGAAACGATGACTGTCTCATATTCTCCCAAATCGCCATGCAAACTTTATATATGATATCTCGGACAGTTGTATGTCCAATCCGATAATTATGACTCAATTCCATTAGAGAACATCCTGTAGCAAGATATCTGTAACAAAGAACAAATATAATTTTCAGGTAAATCTCTACAGAGCAAGTGGAAGAACATCAGGACTAATTACAGCAGAGAAGTAAAACGCAGAGCTGGTGTTAAAAGTGGATCAGCAGCTTCGCGCAAGAGTCCATACGTATATTTCGAACAACTTCATTTTCTTCGGCCCACCGTACTAATGAATGAAACTCAAAATAGCATGGATGAAACACGCACTGCTGAAACCAACGTTAACAGCGGTAGTACTCAAGGTGAACGACCTGTTTCCAAAAAGAAGAAGACAAGTGACAACGATAATTTGGTGCAGGTATTAAGGGAAAGTATTGTAATGAGAGAAGAGCGTGAAAGAGAGCAAGAGTCTGATTCAGATAGACTATTTATGCTTTCACTTCTAGATGATTTTAAAAACATCCCGAGACATCGTAAGCTTTCTACAAAAATGGAGTTAATTGAAGTTATAAAAAGAGCTCAGATGGAAACTCACGATTCCGAATTTAGTCCGTTTCGCCAACGTTGTGTTGATTATGAACCAGGGACTTCGGCCGCCAGATCATATAGACCACAAACATCGTTCAGTGGACAATTTCGCCAAGGTCAAGGATACTCAACTGAATATGGACCGGAAACCACAAGCAGTGGGCAGTATCGCTATGGATACTCGACACACTCGAATTATAGACCAGAAGCCTCGACCACTGAAAGCCGCCGTGGGTATTCTACGGCTGTTCCAGACAGGCAAGACAATACTGTTTATACTGATGCGTTATCACCAACTGACACAAATGCAACAGATATGTCTCAGGGTTCTGAATTACTAGAATTATTTACTACACAGGACAACTTGAACTAGGTAATTCATTACCATACATGTAAGAAATAAATAATAAATGTTATGACTAATTAACAATATCTTTCATTTTCGTACTCACCTCAAAGTTATCACCAGTTTTTCTTCAGGACTTATACAAGCTCGCATAGGAGTATCAATGCCCTTGATTGAATTTCGTATTTTTTCCAAAAGGTTATCAAACGATCAAAGTCAAAGTCAAAGTCAAATTCATTTATTCATTTAGGTCACAAAAGACACTTATGAACGTCATAAAAAAAAAAAACAATAAAAGATGAAAGATGAACAATCTGTCGATTAAAATTATAGCTAGCTGGGTTCGCAGATTGTTCATGGTAGAGTGGTGAGAAAAGAACCCAGGAAAGAAACTCACCACCACTCTTTTAACTCAAAATCTTTTAATATTAAAATAGCAGTTATATTCACAATCATAGGTCTTAAAAAAAGAGCAATTCATTTCCAAACATCTAAATCTGTGACATAGTCTGAAACTGAGTAATAAGCCTTTTTGGACAACCTCAGCTTAACAAATTTCTTAAATTTACTAATAGATAATAATACTATGTTGTTTGGTAATTTGTTATAAAATTGTATACATTGACCCACAAACGAATTCGATATTTTATGGAGCCTAGTAGTGTGCAAGGCAAGTTTATTTTTATTTCTTAAATTAAATTGATGGAGATCACTATTTTTCTTAAATTTACACAGATTTTTATGAACATACAAAAGATTCTCGTAAATGTATTGTGAGTGTAGTGTGAGAATGTTAATTTCTTTGAATCTGTTTCTTAGTGACTCACAAGGGCCCATCTTATAGATAGCCCTAATAGCTCGTTTCTGGAGCACAAAGATTGAATCGATATCAGAGGCACTGCCCCAAAGCAATAAACCATAGGACATAATGCTGTGAAAGTAACTGAAATAAACTAATCGCGCAGTATCAACATCCGTCAATTGACGAATCTTTCTCACAGCATAAGCTGCAGAACTAAGTCTACCAGATAACGTTTCTATATGTGGGCCCCATTGTAACCGTGAATCTAAAGTTATACCTAGGAAGACAGCCTTGTCTGTCAATTCCAGTTCCTCCCCGTTCATCAAAACACTAGTTTTTACTTGTTTAACATTCCTAGTATAAAATTTAACACATTTGGTTTTACTCCTGTTTAATAACAAGTTATTAGCGCAAAACCAAAGTACCATTTTAGAGAGAGCATTGTTTACATCGTCAATTACCGATTGCTGTCTGTTAACTTTAAATACTAAGGATGTGTCATCTGCAAACAACACTATCTCATGGTTATCCCTCACAAGATGAGGCAAGTCGTTGATGTACACAAGGAACAGAAATGGACCCAGAATAGACCCCTGGGGCACCCCCACCGCCACAGCTGATCCCTGGGATAATTTACCATTAACATCTACTCTTTGAATCCTATCACTCAAATAAGAAGTAAGAAGATCCAAAGCACTGCCTCTTATTCCATAGTGGTGTAATTTCCTGACAAGTGTTTCATGCTGCACACAATCAAATGCTTTAGATAAGTCACAAAACACCCCGTAGGCGTCACGTGACTCCTCCCAAGCCTCAAATATATACTCTAATAATTTAACCCCAGCATCACATGTTGACCGACCATGAGTGAAACCAAATTGTTTAGTATGCAGCAATTGATTTTCATTAAAATAATTAAGCAACTGAGTAAGTATCAGCTTTTCAAAAACTTTACTAAATGTTGGTAGGACCGAAATTGGTCTAAAATTTGTGGGGTCTAATGGACTACCTGATTTAAACAAAGGAGTTATCTTGCTATACTTCATCAGGTCAGGAAACACACCATAATCTATACATCTATTAAATATAATAACTAAGTCAGGTACAATAATGTCAATTATTGAGTGAACGACACTTACAGAAATTCCCCAAAGATCAGCTGTCTTTTTTATATTAATAGATTTGAATTTGATTGATTGCACTGACATCCTCGTGTAGTTAAAAAACCGGTCTGGGAATGCGCGAACATCTTTGAAATGGGTTTGGAATAAGCCTTTTGAATGTCTTTCTAGAAAAAGAGGATGAATCCAGTGTCTTTTCTTTGTTTTGCGTTTTTTACGAGATAGGTAAGCAATAATTATAAGTTCTTCCACGTCCATATCGCTCGACGGAAGGATCTAGACTAGTCGTTGATTGGCTGCTATAACTGGCTGCGCAAATATTCTGGTTGCCGCAGCCTGGCTGCGCAGCCAGGCTGCCCAGTGCGCGGGGGCCCTAAATCACTAGGCCAACCGTGCAGTCTGTTGCAGTTAATTTGTTATTATTATTTTATTTTGGTGATATTTATATGATTAGACTATTAAAAATATCACCGGATACTGAACATACGTGGCAATCGTTACGGGTAACCCGGGTAAGAGCCCTAAAAAACTAGACAGTCTATCTACAGAACTTCAATTTCACCTACTGCTTAGGTTGCTGATATCTGATGGTAGTCGCTCCATACAAAAAATAAGTTCAACCGTGTCGTAGTAGGGTTAAAGCCAACCACATGCTAGTATTGGAAAAAAACTTGCAGGACGATAAGTAGATACTAAGTAAATTGACCTATGCAGACCTCCTAGCAGCACATCCAATGTAATTTTTAGGTTGAGTGGAAACTGTCTAGTACAAAAATGTATCTTAGCTCAGTGTTGTGGTGGGTGGGTGATAGCCTAGGAGTCAGTATAGCCCTTGAGTGTGGCCGCGGGTGGACGGGATGGGTTTGCCCCTCCATCCGCTACAATGGCCAGCCGCGAGGAGGTGACATCCGCATGTGCGTCGCCTAAAATAGAGAGTTTACCCAGAGATGGTGGCCGCATTAGCGGGCAGGCGCTAGGAGGGATCTGGATGTCGTAATAGCAGCGGTTCCCGGATCCCTCCTATCTCAGGCGCAGAGTGGCACACCTTGTGGTTTTAGTCGGTCGGATTCCGACACACCACCCCGCCGTAAACCCCGGTGGGGTGACGGCCCGAGGGGGTTTCCACACGTTAAAAAAAAATAAGGAGTCATAAAAAGAAGTTAGTCTAGCATCTGACAAAATGTATTTATTCATTGCTATGCTAAACGTGATAGAATGTTAAATACATCTAGTTTCAAGTTAAGATATCGTCATATCAAATGATGTGAAACCATATACCGACCATGTGCACCCACGTCGATGAAGTGGCGTGACGTTTGGTCGTGGGCGGCTGATCTGGTTTCTATGCATTATTGACATCATGAGAACGTGATATGTAAAGGGTGTATTGGTAGTAATAAGACCGATCATATGGGACCACACAGCAATATGTAGATACAGCTCTATGATTAGCTGCAGCTGGTGGTATTACAATGTAATAAAGTTGTAAGAAGTCGATGTCTGTACATTAAAGATATTGAAGGAAAACTAACTAAAGTGGTCTCTATTAAAATAACAGAATTCAAACCAAAAGATTTTAGATTTTTCGTCTGTTTGTCTGTGTGTTTATGTGCGTTAATCTCAGAAATGACTTAACCGATTTATATGTGGTTTTCTCTTATGTATTAGGATAAACTGATTATTTAGTGTCTGTTTTATTTTAAACGATTGATATATATATACTATAGCTAGTATATAATATGATTATTGCAATACACATGGACATTTATGTAAGCTTATGTTTTACTGAGTTCCTGTGCTGCTGAGTACTGCTCTGATAAGCATGAACAACGGATCCCATAACCTCGCTGCTCTTCGAGAGAAGTGAGAAGAAGATATCTTCCAGTAACCTCACAAAATAGGTACAAGGACACCGGTTTTCTGTTCGGCATTTATTTCACATCTGGCTGAGTGATTTCACTTGTGTGGTTGGAGGAGAGCTGCTACACCAAATTAATTGCTTCAAAAATATTGCTCAAGTTTGTGTTGGCATTCCGCAACACCTTTCCTATTAAGAGCAAATCCAATAACTTCAGTTTCAAAATGAAATAACATGTTTGAGTAAAACTGGAAGTAATTTCAGCGAATATTTTCAGAGGATGTTCGTCTGGTGGATCGATAGTTATCCTTGGACCGTAACGACTACAATAAATGGTACTTACAGTAGTACCACTGTGATAAATTGTAATGAAGAAATCGTGCTGTACGTGTGTCAAGTCTAAGTTTCTTAGTTCATCATTCTATTATTCAGTTTTTTATTGCTTTCTTATTTTCAGGCCCTTTGCACTAGAAATACACATATCTGTATTTAAAAAATGAAGTTAGAATTAACTTAATTTTCTGTTTACTATTCGCAATGCTGTCTGCGAGCGACCCATCACCTGACTGAATCAGTGTTTACTATAAAACTATTGACGACGATGCTTTGGTTATGTTTGATTTCCATCGCTCTTTTTAATTTACAAAAAAAATCATATATTGCAAGAAAACTGGCAATCAGTTGCGTGATGCCGTAGTATCCAATATGATATTGAATGCGCTCATAATATTTTTAGATAACTCTTTACTACACACATATTATTTTAAATCTATGTACAGATTTATTCGATTATTTATTGAAGATGTTACGTGCAGTGGGACGATCGACTCGCCTCCTTTGACATTGACACCGTGGTGGTGTTGACCAGTACAATAAAGACGATAAAGACCGACCGACACGGTTGGTACACCGCTAATTTCTCATCGAAAACAAGCGATACCTTATTTGCCTCTTCTGGTGTTTCGGTGGCTCGCGTCAGAGTAATTGTCCCGGAAACAGTTACACGAAGTTTGGACTGCTAGAGTGAGGTCGGGTGGTGGAACTTCATTCACAACGTTGTGTACTCACTCTTGCACACACATACATACATTCAAATGGCAGTAATACTTTACAACCGTCAATCTGTGACAAGGATGATCAGATGAGTATATGAACTAGCACACTAACTCCGCGGAGTCGAAACACGAGGTCTGGTAGCATTGTTTTTACCTACTATTTGCTGGTAGCGAACTGTTCAACCTACAATGTTTAAATAACGACGTGTGATGGACCATTAAGAATATGGTATGCCATCAGTCCTTCAGGTGTCGTAAGAACCGACTATGGAAGCAAAGTTTCATCTATACATTGTTGACATACCCAAAAGTCGAACTAAACGGTTTGACAGCTCGTGTTTGGTGAGAGTCGCCAAGATTTGGAACGACCTGTCTGGGTCTATTTTTCCTGATAAGTTGAACTCTGGAGCCTTTAAGAGTAGTGTGAACAGGTTTCTTTTGGATGGGCGTGTACCAACTTCGTCTTCATCTACACTTTCCATCAGGTGAGATAGAAGACAAACGTCTATTCCATTGCAGCTATATAAAAAAAAAACTACATAGGACAACGTCACTGTTAAAAAAAAATGAAAACTTGACACAAACCAAACTTTGTACCCTCCTGTCTGATCGGCGGGTATGGGAGTCCAGCAGTGGACTATCAAAGGTTGTTGCTGAAAAGGTTGGTTCTTGATAAAATTTTATTTAAATATCTATTTGAAATATAATTAAAAACGTAGTGTAAGCAAAGAATATAAAAAATAACCTTGTGTTAAAACTTTATATTATTATGTACTTGTGTGTTTACAATTAGTTTTGTTTGAGTTTTTATTTTTATACATTTACAAGTTATGATTTTCTTGTTTCCTATTTGATTTTTTTAAAAGATTCATAGCCAGTGTTAATTGGTGTTATTCAAAACCTAATAAGTCTACAATCAAATGGTTTTTTTAAGTTCAGTAATATTCATACGTTCCGTTCTAACGCAGCAACCGATATACATATTTAGATCAATAAAAAAAAAACATTTGATATCTTGTTGTTCTTGAAAGACACTTTAACTGATTAAAGCCATCATCGAATGCGAGCAAACCACGACTAAAATACTAGTTAGTAATGAAACACGATCGATCTTCAAAAGCTGTAAAAGTGTTGGCACTAAGTGACATCTAAGTGTTATATCAATAAGTATATTACCGTAATCATTATAGGTGTACCGTTGGTAGCGCCAAGACTGTAGGAGCCAAAAGTATAAAAAATATGGCAATTAAATGTCGGGACGGATTTATAACGCAATTGATACTGGTGCGTCATTGCTAAGGTCGTTTACACACTTGCGATTATTCTTTTTGTAATCTGTAGGTGGGGGTTTTATAAGTGTATATCAGTAGGCCAAGAAAGCGCGCGTTGTTTCACTTCAGCAATAAAGACGTGCTGTCTTAGAGTTGGCCGTCAGATATCCGATATTGTCCGTGTGGTGACGGATTAAGAATACATAGTGTTACCAACCCTATTCATCCCGTAGGTGTCGTAAGAGGCGACTAAGGAACTGAGTATACAAGACAACATCATTACAAAGAGAAGGAAAACTTGAAACAAACCCTATTCCAACCCGTCTGGCCAGCGTGGTATAGTAGGCCAAAACCTCCTTGCTAAGGAGAGGTCTAGGTCCAGCAGTGGACTGTTAAAGGTTGTTGATATCCGATATTACTCATTATACATGACTAATTGAATACACAATTTCTTAAGGGTTTATTACTGATTTTGATAAACATTAAAATTCACTATTTAAAAAGTTCATCGTAAATTGTCGTCAAGACAAAAGATTCAATTTGGATTAAACCTTTCTGTTTTAGTAGAATCTACAGTTTTTGATGCCTTTGCCTCCTTTAAAAATTGTATAAAAAATTAAAATGCACAAGCGGGAACAAAAAATAAAGTAGACTGAGATTTATAATTAGTTTTAGTGTCATGTTTAAATACTATGATTATACAATATGATGATTATTATAATATATTTCCATTCGA
This sequence comes from Hypercompe scribonia, assembly GCA_949316085.1. NCBI lineage: Eukaryota > Metazoa > Arthropoda > Insecta > Lepidoptera > Erebidae > Hypercompe > Hypercompe scribonia. The sequence continues at coordinate 1,016,955 of OX438972.1, read as the reverse complement.
CATCATTTTCATCTAACGAAATTGATAAATTATTAATTACTTACAAAATAACTAATTATAGGTGCTTATGCTTAATAGTGCAGCTACACTTATTTCTGGAATCATTTAATAAAATAACTGAGAAAACAACCCGGCAATAAATACTCCTAACCAATTTTACATGATGCCGTTTTCATGCGGAACGAAACAGACGTTTCGTAATTTTTAATAACTAAATATTGAGTAAGTCTATGACTACATTTATTTAAAGAAATTACAACACATAAAATAAAGTGTTAGTAAATTAAACCCGTTAGAAAAAATCTGCACCTGACAGTTTCATTTTCAAAAAACCGCAACTATGTGAGTCGCCTATCTGGCACAAAAATCAATATGGCGGCGTCAAAAAAACTTACTGTTACAATTTGGCGACTGGTGAACGACTTATTTGTTGGTATATGTGCCTTCATGGCGCCACACATACTGACCCTATATATTATGGGTATTAAAATTTTATTTAAACATGATCCTAAAACAAATTATAAATCTCAGTCTACTTTATTTTTTGTTCCCGCTTGTGCATATTATTTTTTTATATGATTTATAAAGGAGGCAAAGGCATCAAAAACTGTAGATTCTACTAAAACAGAAAGGTTTAATCCAAATTGAATCTTTTATACTAAAAGTATAGTGAAATAAGCCTTTCCTGACATTGAATATTGGTACCACATTCTAATATAGTCTTCTTTTCTTCTGGTATAGGAAGTATTCAGTAGACCCATGATGGAAAGTGACCACTGTGGCCTATGGATATCTACAACTGAATAAACTGTATCGTAAGAGCAGCACTACCGGATTAACCCAGCGTGGAGTCTGTAGTAAATTCTATCAAGGGGTGCTTGGATTGTTTTGACTATCAAGTTTATGGTATTCTATGTTACTTCCTACTCTGTTTTTGAACCATAAATATAAGATTATAGACGTGAAAGTTTGTGAGGATGGAAGTATGAGTGTTTGATCTGTATTTGTAACTTTTTTAGACAAAGACTACTAAACAGATTTAGATGAAACTTGATGGCAATAAAGTTTGTACATCAGATTAACACATGGGCTACAATTTATTCAGGTTTTGTGCAATTCGGCCATAATATAACGTAAACATAATATAACGTACAGGTATCAAGTAAATCGGTAAAAATGCCGCCGTTTGAGAACTATTTTGATCATAGCTCCCTAAATAATTGGAGTTACACGACCATAATATACCGTGGGATTATGTCTGAAACAGTTTTAAATAAAAGTCCGCACCAACTTATATTTTTCTTTTCTATTAAAACCAGTATATTCTAAATTGTGAGCCATAAACACGATTGAATTGGATACGATCAATATTTTTGAGTAGACATATTTTTTTTTTATCAAAAGTGATACATTTGTCACTTTGACACACAATGTCATCTAGTTTCAAGCTAAGTAGAGCTTGTGCTATGATAACTAGACTGACTGATAGAATACATATATATATGTATATATATACATATTATACATAGAAAACACCCAAAATTCGAAATCAATATTTGCAGATCATATAAACATTTGGTCCAACCCGGGAATCGAACTCGAGACCTCAAGCACAGCAGTCGCATTTACTACCACTGCACCACCGAGGTAGTAGTTAATTTAAGGTAGATGAATTTTAGTCTTCCACACTAAGTAATTGGGACGAAGAGTTTCAAAGTTATCACGATAAGATTGAGCTGGATGAAGCGTCTGCATGAGCGTAGGGCCGGCCCATGCAATATTTTTATGTTAATGTGAATGCGAAATTTACTTTGTCTGTCTGTTACATTGACATGACTAAACTACTGCCCCGATATAATGAACTTTGTTTTTACTTTTGAGGAAGTTTTCTATTCTAGGTTATTTCTACTCATATTTCATAGTGTTACCACCCCTATTCATCCCAAGGGTGTCGTAAAAGGCGATTAGGGACCAAGTATACATGACAACATCATTACAAAGAGAAGGAAAACTTGGAACATAGCCTATTCCAACCCGTCTGGTCAACGGGGTATAGTAGGTCAAAACTTCCTTGCTAAGGAGAGGCCTATGTCCAGCAGTGCGTTGTAAAAGGCTGTTGACTCATATTTACCGCGATAGCCGACATACACCTGGGCAGAATCGCACGTAAAAGTTGTTAAAATAATTCAACAAATACTAATTTAATTTGTACAAATTTGTAAATAATAGATAATATTTATTTCGATTTCATCAATCAATTCTTATTGGTTGAATAAAGCATTTTTAATTGGTTGCATACATGTATGCTACATGTCGGATTTATCGCCCGTCGATTTGCCTTCAGTTCTTTGTCGAATAGTTTTGTTCTGAATCTTATCGACTACAGAAGTACCCAGCACAGCACTGTCCATCGTAAGTTGAGCGACTTTAAGCTTGTGGAAGGATCCAACGGTGTGCCCACGTTTTGCCTCGTTGAGTTTTTAGTGATTGCGGGATATGACGGCCCGAAGATATGGCGAAGCTTTACATATGCTACCCAGCTTGGATAAATTCTTCTAACGGCCTTTCGATTGAATTTGTGCCGAATAACTTGGATAGTATAGTAGCCATAATGGCAGTTTTTCAGTGTCAACTGTCGTCGGTTTATGATTTCATGTTGAGCAGCAAGTGTTGCTTTGTGTATTTGTTTTAAGTATCATCATTAAAACTAATACTACAAAGACAAGGGTCTCAAAATAACCTATCCCTCTGGGGACTCGTAATGGTATACCCGCCTGGGGCCTTTTAATAAAATGCCAGGCCGAGATCTCACAATGATATACCCGTCCGGGGCCTCAAAATGAAATACCCGCCTGGGGCCTCGCAATGAAATAACTATCCAGGACCGCAATGTCTCAAGCCGCCACTATCGTTCCTAAGCCCTGTATAAAAATTGTTTTCAACATTCTAACGAAGCTACAACGATGACCATCCAAGGACTAGTACAAAGACATATCCAGTGGCATCACAGGGCGCAAGACACCATGTTATTTATCGCCTTGTTCGATGAAAATATTAAGGAACTTGCCTGTTAGCTTTTATTGCCAACCTATGTGTATTGGAGTGCAAAATATAGTGGTGTGACCAGCATTCATATTTGAGGAACGTACTGAAAGTTTCACTTATAGATATACATATCGATGTAACTCTTTCGTAGTAAGAATTGTGGCTACATTGATTTGGAAAAATATTTTTATACCTATTTAAACAAATAGATACTTTTTTTTACAGTCAGAAAGCAGACAACTCACTGTACTATTTTGAAAATAAAAAGCACTACGTTTTGCGCCACAAATATAATTTTAAATTTTATAGTAGAGTTTGAAATATATGTATTATCAATACTAATATTATAAATGCGAATCTAAGTTTGTTTGTTTGGTATTAGAAGTAAAATAGGATACTTTTTACTAAAAAAATAAAATATATTTATTTAAAATGCTCCACTACGAAACTTAATGTGGCAAAAGTTAGTATAACATAATTTAATATGCAATAGCGTATTGAGACATTTTTACAGAAATCTCCTGTTAATGTTACTATATTGAATAATGCTAAAAGGAAATGTTGAAAAACTATCCCGAGTCTATAGGTAAGCATTTCTTTAAATACAGTCAACAGTTTATTTATCAATCTCAAACTTCCGTGATCAGTAAAATGAGCCCGGATCGAGTCTTCGGCCCGTTGATGTAGCACCTTTTTATTTGTCTCGTTGTCTACTTGTGAGTAATGTAATTAGATGTCTTGTCAGCGTATAGATTAGTTTTATTTTTCCTCAAAACTTACATTAATTTATAAGCTCTTGTGTTAATTTGACCGTATCAAGTAATTATTTTTTGAATATACTTTTATAATGCTATAGCCCTGAGAGCCTTTGATCAACTTTATCTTTAGTTGTGTTGAATTATTCAGAAGAAGTTGAAAGGAAAATTTCGTAGACCTTATTTATTCATTAATCATCCCGAGGGACAAAAGGATGTTGATATAAAAGTGTGTTTTTATTTTCTGTCTTATAAATTGCTCTTCGAGAGAGCTCTTCAGATTTTTGAAAGAAATTAATCATTATTAATTTTTTAATATTTTGTAATAGAATTTGCCATGCATTGCGTCTTTGTATCCGTAAATTTCAAATGATCAGTCCCCAAAAACTAGTTAGAACACAAGATTTTAGCTTATTTATAAATTATTGATTTACTTCTTTAGACTGCACGATTGGCCTAGTGGTTTAAGCGGTCACCACGCCGCTCCCCACTTCGCTGAGTGTTGTGGGTTCAAATCCTACGTGGCACAACACTTTGTGTGATCCACAAATTGTTGTTCTGAGTCTGGGTGTTCTTTGTGTCCGTCTCTTGTATGTTTGTAAAGTCCCCGCGACACAGGATTTATTCCTAATGCGGGCGTTGTCTTTTAAAAAACAAACAAACAAAACTTTCAGTAGATATCGACCATTTCGGTTAGTTTCAACGGAGACCAGCCAGTTATTATAGTGCACAAATGCGTGGACAAACACGTGTAGTTTCTGTTCTCTCATTCTCACAATACGATAGAGTGGCTAATCGACACGACCGGGAAGAGCTGGTGCAGGACTGACGGCTTCACGTGCTCACCTAGGCGCGGGGGCTAAGACCCCAACTCCGGGCTGTTATTAAGCATTTCTATAATCCGAAATATCCAACAACATTCTTGGGCAGACCCGGGTATCGAACCCGAGAGCTCTTAATCGACAGAGAGGGATCTCGAGGCTGGAATGGAATATTTATGGAAAACTTACTGCGAAGGTTTGGCCCATCGATTTAACTTAATTTAATTTTTAAAATGGTTGGTCCGTTTGTTAATGAATTAAGAATATATAGTGTTACCACGCCTATTCATCCCGTGGGTGTCTTAAGAGGCGTCTAAGGGAAGAAACTATATCACTACGAAGAGAAGGAAAACTTGAAATATACCCTATTCCAATCCGCCTGGCCAGCGTGGTATAGTAGACCAAAACCTCCGTGTTAAAGAGAGGCCTATGTCCAGCAGTGGACTGTGAAAGGCTGTTGATGATGATGATGTTAATAAAATTGTATAGGAAAGTGAGATCGGTAATTGTACTACAAAATTTACAGATACTAGTTTTTAAATGCTTTATTTTATCTTCGTAATTGAGTCACTGACATTAAATCTGAATGCTGAGATTTGAATGACTCTCTTTTGTGTTCCTCTACATCTTAATCTTATGGACTTGATACGTTGGGTTCCATGACGTATTAGTAATATTACTTTAATTATTACTTATAGTAATGAATGAAAAACTGGTCTATTGATCTGGTGGTCAATTGTTTTGCCTGGTGAGTTAGAGATGATGATTTGTGATTTTGATTTTGAACCACGACAATGAATTGTCTGATGAATATGAACATAAAATACCTATGTCTGGGAGACATATTTCTAAAATGTGTATATTATATATTGGAAAATATACAAGTTTGGGTACAAGCTCTGGTTAGTTTAGTATTAGATAATCGTGTACTGTGTCAAAAAAGATTAAGTAGATCGGTCATTAAATTACCTGATTCTAAATGATTCCTGTGTTATTAGCATCTACGTACACGTTATCTTTTTGTTGATTTTATATACTAGAATTTATTACTATATGTTTCTTCATTATATGAATGGTAGTCTATACTGACAGTAAGACAACAGTACTAATAGTACTAAATTAGTAAATATTTAAAAAAAAATGTGTGCATGTACTAGCGTACACTCGTAAGAAGTGAAACTTCTTTATGACGTTATTTTTCAAAAAAATAATTTAAACCCGTCCGAAGTCGATGCAATCGCCACCTGGATTTCAAAAATGTAACTACTCAAAACGGGCCGCAAAACACATTGGAGACATTTACCAATCCCTACTCCGCTGGAGAAAGTATACTTCGAATCACGCGTGGTAGGGATAAGAAAAAGATGGCGCGTAACGAAAAAATGTGACGCGTAACGAAAAAATGTTACACTAAATTTTTTTCCAACCCCGATAAAGAAGTTTCACTTCAAAAAAATTAACCTTCTTTCTCAAGAGAGGTTTATGTCTTCTGTCTGTATGATAATAGTGGGCTCTTCGTTGCCCCTCTCATACATCTGAGTTTGTTAGCTCATCTTTCTTTGTGCAGTCTGTTCTCTGAAATGAGCTTCCCCTCGAAGTCAGGATGGCTACCAATGCTTTTTCATTAAAAAAATTGAAGCAGTATTTACTGAAACAACTGGGAGAATCCACCAATACATGATTATCATCTTATACTTGCTATGATATTTATTTGTGTATGTATGTATGTATTTAGATTTATATCACCTTAAGTATGTATATAGATATATTTATGTATTTGTATAAATTTTAGTATATGATAAGTTTGTATATGTTTATTTCTTTTATTCAATATCACCTGAAACGCACCTACTTCCTATTTTCTCTGCATCACCGAAAGGTCGACTGGTAGAGAATACCTTAGGCATTAAGTCCGCCTATGTACATAAAGGGCACGATGTATAAATAAATGGCTGTTGATGATGTCGAAAGACAATTTACAAAAAAGTTTTTAGTTTATATTCCCTCTAAGGTATGCGCAGTAATTTCAATGGCTCCAAAGTTAAACACAGCGACGATCCTCTATAAATATGAAGAGCTGCAGACTAGCTAGTTTCAATGAACCATAACACTTATATTTTATGGTCTCATATGCAAATTTTAAGCAATCTAGATAAACTGTAAGTTTACTCTAAGGAACGTGATGTTATATATTTATTTATTTATTTATTTACAACTTTATGCACAAATACATGCATCGGCGAACTTAATGCCTAAGGCATTTTCTGCGAGTCAACCGATTGGGTGATGCAAAGAAAATATGAGGTAGGTGCAGTTAAGGATAAGAAGTAATTGACAGAGGATTTAGTATATATAGACTAATTTGACCACAAATAAGCAAATACACTTACATAAATACATAAATATACTAGCTGACCCGGCAAACGTTGTTTTGCCATTTTGACTAAAATGGCTATTAAAAAATAAGGGTTGATCGTAGAAGAGTGAAAATTGAGGATTGTATGTATTTTTGTATGTTGTATCATAAAAAAATAGAAATTAAAAATTTTGTCTAAAAAATAAAAAAAAAATTTAGGATTGTACTACCCCTAACATTTAGGGGGATGAAAAATAGATGTTGGCCGATTCTCATAGATACCGGATAAGCACAAAAAATTTCATCAAAATCGGTCAAGCCGTTTCGGAGGAGTATGGCAACGAAAACTGTGACACGAGAATTTTATATATTAGATAACTTATTTTATCTACATCATAGCCCTACTAACCAGGTACTTCCCGGCGCAGCACAGCGTATATGTTATCATAGTATATATTTTGTGTTATTGAGTATTAGTCTAAAAAGATTGACCCCGTATGCCGTGAAATCTTCCACAATTTATGAGTCTTACGATTGTTCCGACGTGGTGAATTTAATATAATATACATACTTGCCTTACTTATTTCAATAAGTGTAACTGTTCAATTATTCTCCAAATAGGATGGTCAGTCCCTCTTACATCAGTTTTTTCAAATGGTAAAGAGGATTAACAAGTAGACAAGCACCTGATGGAAGGTGACCATCAACTCAAGATAAACAGTTCAGTTGCTCCTCTGGGAACCTCTGATAACTTCTGATAATCTTGTCGAACAGCTTAGTTGTCAGGATCGCTAATCACGATGCAGATAGATCCAATGAACCTATATTTGACTGTTGGTCTAGTCGTTTAAGCGGTCGCCACGCCCTCTCTACTTTGCTGAGTGTTGTGGGTACAAACATGGGACAACATTTTGTATTATCTACAAATTGTTGTTCTGAGTCTGGGTGTTCGTTGTGTCCGTTTCTTGTATGTTTGTAAAGTCTCCTGCGACAGAGAATTTATTCCTAGTGCGGGTGTTGCCTTTTTAAACAATAAAAAATATTTAAACCAAGATGATTATCATTAATTTCCACATTGCGATGACAGACCGTACGCATAAAAATGTTAAATAGGTTGTGTGTGTAATATTTAGTTTGATCATCAGTATAATGTTGACTGGTCTTTATATTATGATCAAGTAATTAAGTAGCATTACATTATGATATACAACCGTTAAGGTTTCTTTTACAGACAACCTTTTACCGAGCGTGGGATGTTTTGCACTCATTATAGGCATAAATTACTGATGTAATGTGATCCCACAAGTACGCCCGCTGAATATACGAAATAATGATTTCAAAAAATTCTGTAGATGTTTTTGTGCATGTTTTATTTAGAACAGAGTGAAAATACCTAATGACGGTGAGATAAAAATGCTTTCTACAATGATATACCTATAATAAGTTGTCAGCATAAATACAAGACTACACATGATCACCTGATATTGAATTTTGCAATGCGATATTAATCACAAGATTGTCACACAAATGAATAGGTGAAAGAATTAGCAGTTTTTGTTATAAATATCTATTTAACTTCATGACTACATAAATAGCAAAGGCATTGCAAACCGATGTTAAGTAATCCTTTCTATACTCATGAGTGAGGTTATTGGATGCGTAACCTCTCTTTCCCCTGATTGTGTGGAAAGGGTATTCAACTTACTACTCGACTTACTTAAGTGGTATACGCAATCGTCGGTGTAAATTGTAATAAATCTACTCGAAGTGCGTGCGTGCATGATGTCACAGACTCATGCGCGCACGCATATCGGTAACGTCATCGCTCGCACGCATCCTCCTATTGTTTTTTTTAATGCGTCAATAGACATACACTTTGTCATCAAGTAAATATTTAAGGACATCGGCGGATGATGCACCCGGAGTTGTGTTTTTAATAATCTTTTGTAAACCTTTTTGTATTTGAATAGAAATGGACTCGATCTTCAAGGCAGCTGTCAAATAGAGCTGCAGGTATCCGACCCCATCGCTTTCTAGCTACTGCTTACACTCACCAATAATGTGTGTAAGCAATATTAATAACCTCACACATCTCACACACTTCTGCCTGATTACAAACTAGGCAGAACATATATTATGGTAACGAAACTGCTGATAACCCTACGTATGTATATTATGTCTAAATAAACACATATTATAGATAAATTACTAGTCGTAACAATATTTGACCAAAAGCCCACGATCCTTGGTTAAGCAATAAGGATCACTAACCATCAGCCCAATAGAATTCCGTCTTCCTTTTGTTGCTTTCTGTCCTCACATTAAATTTTTGTCAATAGATATTACAAAAATAACGTGCGTAGGACTTAGTTTGATGTCATCAAACAGGGAGTTTTATCACAACTCTGACTAGACTGACTGATTCGATGGCACAAATAGTGCATAGGCAGTCACCTCTTTGCATCCTACCGCGTTTTACTACACTTTGTGTGATCTTCAAATTGTTATTTTGCGTTTGGATGTCTTTTATTGTCCGTTTCTTGAGTGTTCTATACTGTGTGTACTGCGACACGGGATATATTCCTAGTTGAGTAGTCTTTTTTGATAATAATAATAAAAAACCCTGGCGATTACATTGAAATTGCCGACTAAATACAGTGTTAGAGTCAGTTCAGGAGTTTAGTTTTTTATTGAACTGAAGTATCGCAGTCGCGAAAGGTGAGGCTATGTTGGTAAATTTTGTACACTTGGTGGATAGTCTTGTTTTGTAAACCAAAAGAATGTTGCCGATCCAAACTCAATTATCATGTTTTCAAATTTTATTGTGTACATTAAAAAATTCTAGGTTTATTGACTGGAGCGGTGGGGACATGTTATGCTTATTGTTGATAATTTGACTAACTGATACATGACGAACGTCCTTCAGACCTAACATACAAAGAACATGTTACACTCACACCAATTCTTATGTTTTCACACCAAGTTACTTCGGGAGTTATTTTCTTATTTTTTTATACAATACATTCTCCAGCAAGCTTTTACCACTGATATGAAAACATCATAAAGTTTAACTAAAAAAGCTAAGTACCGAAAAAAAAACAAATATAAAAACCTTATTTTTATGATTTATAAATATACATAGAGTCACTCAAAGTTAAAATGAATCTAAAGACACCTAAAGCGCCTATATCTATATAGCCATTTTGGTCAAAGCATTATATATACACTCGAAACACTATTTTCGTACCTCCTTTTAGCGCAGTCGGGTTAAAATAAGTTTCTTGCAAACTAAACACTTTTTAAAGAATAGATAATTTTTTTTTTACAAGAATAGAGCTGTGTAAGTTGTTTGTATAACAATGAAACTACAAGACTCGTAGACCGCACTGATATAGCGTGTTCATGAGAGCAAGACCTAAATAAATATCCACGGATTTACCGGCTATTGTCTGTCGACATTGTCCCATATCTCAATACATAATACATTATATCACGTATTCCGATTGTCTGCACAACTTGTGTGGTCGTCATGCTTTACATCTTTCAGTGATAGTAATAATTCTTATTTAGGTATAACTGCCTTTTAAACACAGTGACCCCCGGTAATCCAGCTCCTGTTTAATCCGGTACCTCCTGTAATTTTAATATTATACCCCTGTAAACACAAATGTTATTTTCATAAATGTTTACTAATATAAGTAATACAAGTTTAATTATTATTTTTTGTAAGTTCTGTAGCATTGAGGACGTTTATAATAAAATGTTAGGTCTCCATTTGACACCTGAAATAATATGGTCTGGGTCCCCTTCAAAGAAGGACGCCAGAGACTGGCCGACGGGGTGGTTTTTAGTGGAAACACCACATACTCCTGGCTCCTGCGTCCCCGAGGAGCCGGAGATCCGAAGGGATTTTCCAACCCGACAACAAAAAAAAAGAAAAAAAAGGTCTCCAGTTGACGTGCATAATTTGACATACATAATTATGTAGTGTGATTTATGGTTCAGATAGAATCTTATTTTTTCGGAGTCCAGTGTATATTAATAATCTTCAACTATTTCACCTGTACTTTTAGGCAAAACTTCGCACTTCGTTCAGATTTTGTGACATATCAGTGTATGAGAAGAACCCTTCTTGTTGGGAGAAATTACCTAAGGTGAGACCTGAATGACGTTAATGAAAATGTTGCTTAAATGATTTTTTTTGGTAATTTTTTAAATCTTTAATCAATACTTTACTATTTGCAGCGCAGATCAAACAAATCAAAGATTTTAAAAATTACTCCCGTTATCCTCGAGTCACAAATGCCGTAACTAGCTGACTATGCTGATATTAGCAATACTTGCGAAGGGTGTGTATCGAATCTACGACCTTTTAACTTAACACTCTGGATCACTAATAACTAGACCGAGAGAAACCATACCATTTATTTCATGTGAAACCCTTTCTTTTTTTTTAACGTGTGGAAACCTCGAGCCATCACCCCACCGGAGTTTACGGCGGGGTGGTGTGTCGGAATCGGACCGACTAAAACCACACGGTGTGCCACTCTGCGCCTGACATAGGAGGGATCCGGGAACAGGTGCTATTACGACATCCAGTTCATGTGGAACTCGTAAGCAACCTTAGACCAATGGTTCAACACCTTACCATTGCTTTAAATGGTAGTATGTAACATAATATATTTAAGGTATTACTAAATTGTTATATTAGGTGTGTTTTAATTCAAGACCTATCAGCACCTACTTAGCATTAGGAATCAACACGATGCTCGCTCAGCGGTTTTGTGGATAGAATCGTATCATGTTATGTCATCCACACCATGCTCTAACGCGTCAGCAACAGTGTAAAAAAAGTGTAATAACACTGAGCCAAGCAGTCTCATATGTACCATTGATGACTACATAATATGTAACCTTACTTGACAATTGATGATAAGCATTTTTATTAGCAGAATATTTGAAGAAGGAAGGTCAGCATAATTCTTCGAATTTTTGCAGCGCAACTGGTTTGTTAACAATTCTAAGTAATACTCATATATCTGAGGGAGGGTCATGCTTCTACACATATGGAGAGACTCGATCAGAATGATAAGGCAAAACAGAAAACTGATGTTAAGCAAACTTTGTTGCTTATTACCGAGTGAGTGAGGTTACCGAAGTTTAAGCGTTCATCCCTCTTGTTTTGGAGGAAACGCTCAAAGAGCGGTAACGCACTTGCCTATGGGCGGCTGTAGTTTATCACTATTGGACAATTCTTCTCCCAAGTCTTTTGAAAGAAAGAGAAACCCCACAATATTTTTGACTTGACCCGGTATCGAACTCGAGACCTCTTGATTGGCAGTCGCCCACGTTAACCACTAGACAAACGAGGCGGACCCTTATGGCATTAAAACAAATATGAAAGTGGGTTTGTTTAACAGCTTTTAGACTCTTCAGTGAACATGGCATATTTAAAAAAACATAGATCATGCTTAAACAATTAATTACGTGTTGTTGTCACATATTCTATCTGTTGCTGAGAAGGCATTCTGCCCGTCATGGCAGAATCGCTTTACCGCTAGCACCTGACGACTTGCAATATGAGACCAGTCGCCCAATTCATTACAAGAACTGACGATGCGAAATATTATAGACACGTGTAATATTCAACACTTCGTATCAAATAATATTTTTGTGAACGTAGGCTCTTGGTGATGAGTGATTCTTCATTCCTTTGAAGTTCACCTTATTGTTCGTAAGTTCACAATATCAATACTTTTATTAATTTCTTAAAATAAAGTGAAAATATTTGTGTCTTTATCACTTACGTAGTTACATGTTTCGTTTAGAGTGTAGTAGACAATTACAAAGTATGATATACTTCTTCAGGAGAATATTGACGCAGAATAATTAAGGAATAAAAAAGTAGGATTTACCGTAGTAAATTTAGGAAGATTCTAATTTTTTTATCAATTAAAGTAAACTTAATTATCGTACAAAAATGCAGCGCTATCTAGACCTAAGCATATTTTGTACTATGGTTACAAAATAATTGCTGCTTTATAGATATTCCCACCAGTACAAGTGACAGTCATATTCGCGCATTGACAGTGCATTACGTTAAGATGAAGTCAGAATTGCACTAACACCGAATAATGTTAGAACGTAATGAACCTCACTCGAGAGATTCCGTGAGTGCCAAAGCATGGCTATTTTACTTTAAAATTATATATTGGACTCAAAACATTTCCTATAAAGAATTGTTGGATTGCTGCCACGAATCTCCGATCGACTACCTGATCAAGCGCCACAAATGGAACTGAATTGGAATGCATAAGTAAAATGTAAGCCCGGCCGCTCTAAGCAAACCTGGCGACGCACTGTGGCAGATTTCTTTTTTTTTTTAAATTAAGAGCCTGCCAAAGTGACTCTACTCTGCCTGATGGAAAGCATGAATAGAATCCAAGAGTTGTGGTCACCATACTCATTTCAAATGCAGACAATGCGACATGGTGACCCACACTATGGCGGCCTAGTAAGATGCGTATTCACAGCCCGCTTGGGGACGTAAAAGGCATGACAGACATCGTGGTAGGGTAAGGCTCATACAGTTACCACGATAACTGTCAACCCCTGTATCAATGGGCCTCCGGTCTCGCACTCACCTTGAAACACGACATCACAGATGCTGTCACTTTAGGTTAGTCTTCTATGGGAGGGTAGTACTGCCCCGGTCGAGCCGGCCCATTCGTGCTGAAATAAACGTGGCTCCACTACCTAAAATATCTAAATAAGACGGAAGCATTGTGGTTCACAGATGAGGTGAAAAAGATTGGTTAGACACGGACAGACAAACAAAATGGAGAAATACTATGGTATCCATCCGAATGGGTCAAAAGATATCTATATTTATTTAGTCGAGTGAGTCTAGGTAGTCTTATTACCTTAGTGATCTTAGCCAGAATTGGCCAGTACAAGACGTTATACTCGTAGTTTGTAGAAGGGCCAAGAAAATGTTTACAGTATAAATATAAAGGAGTAATATTATAAGAACTGAAACGAAGGGTCATGGAGATGGGTCGTGGTAATTAATTGCTTAATGTTGACAAACGATTCACGGTTGGTTGACAATAAACTGCTTCCACCCGCCCTCTGGCGTCGTAAAAATGTTCTAAGAGATTATGTAAGATTGATCGCGCCCGGACAAAGGAGTAGTTTGCGCTTATTATAAGACGGGTGAGCCTTTACGTATGAATGTGTAAGTTATCTATAGAAATAAGAGAAGTCTGATAATACAGTAGGATCAAACACCAGTAGCTTGCGCAAATTCCTCTGTGTCACTCTGGCGGAATAAATTGCCAGTGTTTTCTTAATCTTTTTTATTGATATTTAAAAATCGTGCGAAAGTTGAGTATTATGTATATATGAGTCGAAAACCTTCCAAAACTTATATTTCGATCGAGTAGTTTCTGAGATACAAACAAATAAACTTCAAGTTTATAGTTTAGGTATAAATTTTATGTTAATAAAGGCAATAAATGGCTCAAGAGTTATAATATTTAGGTTAAAAATATTTATTTATTTTACTTTCATTGTGACATATCAATAGCAACAATTTTATGAACGTAACAATCGGTGGTCTTATCACTCACGGTGGTCTCTTAAATACAACCTTTGTACAGATTTCAAGCATTAACAAATTTGGATAGTTTATGGTACAAAAATCTACAATCTACTCTTTACTAAAAAAAGAAACAAACGATATATAATATATTGAATCCATTTAACGCATAAAGTTTTTAATTGAATGAGAAATGCTTCTTTTACACATTAATTACCTGTTATGATTTGGAAATTTAAATATTCACATAAAATAAGTCAACGTAAAAAGTTATTTCGGTGTGATAAATATGTGTACAGCATCACGGTTGGGCGGACAGGCGTAGAGGCGCCCGCCCATCGCGTCCGGTCGACTGCGCCCACATTTAGTGCGCTCGCCTGCTTCGGCCTTCACGCGCCAAAGGAAGGAGTCCCAGGTTTCATAAATATCAGATATATATAATTTATATAATATTTATGAACGTTTAATGAACTGGAATTTTAAATAAGTTTATATTTAGATTAAGATTCAGAGAGACTTGAGTGCTTTGTTTTTTTTTCACTTAGTTAAATGCCCCGAAAAAACTGGTTTAGCTACATTTTTCTGATAGGACAGGGTCTTACCGAGGTTGAGCCTTGCTGGTGGAACTATAACTTAAGCAGAAGTTTATATATTTTTTACTTTTTAAATGCCGTAAAGGTCACTACGAAATAGGATTTTTTATTGACAATTGTCAATGCATAGGAAAGTAATTAGTGAGTCAACAACTTAATGCCCGACGATTACGTTGAGTAGCGTTGGCCACGCCACTTAGTATGGATAGCTTATTGTTCTTTAGATAATAAAAACTGTGAAAATATAATGAATATTTACACATCATTATGCTATTGTACTTTTAAAGTAATTAGTTAACTAAAGTTTAAGATAAAAGCACCAATTTGTGTGTGGACTATAGAGATTCAAATCAATTTGGCATTTGATATCATCGCTCCGGGTTCTAAGTAAGAAACTAATCAGTCACTCCTTCAATAAACGGCCTGACTGACTTGGTAACCCAATCACAATTATCATGACGACTACAGGTCGTAGGCTCGTTTCCCACTCATGACAAATAATTATACGATGAACGTCATCCAATTTTCGGTGTCTGGGGTTAATAAAGTCAAGCTATGATGAAAGTGAAGCGTGAATCAACGCGATTGGCAGACCATGGAAGTTTCTGTCTCTTTGATCTATTGGGTCGTTGAACGGGACCAATATAAAAACCTTTACCTATATACTTTATCCTCTGCTGGACCTCAACTTAATTTAGAGTTTTTTTCTTACAAATAAAGTGATAATCTAGGCCACCATATTGTGACCCCTTCTGTGGAATCTCGCGTATGCGGATTGCTGTGATCCTGAGGCCTAGTTTGCCCCACGGAGTGAGTGTTGTCTGCTACGCGGACGACACTCTAGTACTAGCTAGGGGGCATAGCTTCCAAGTAGTCTTGGAGCTCGCTGAGTTAAAGGTGGCTTGTGTGACGGCCTGAGGGAGTTTCCACACGTTAAAAAAAAAAAGGGGTGGCTTGTGTCATCCAGAAGATCAGTGGTCTAGGTTGACGGGTTGTACCTCATAAGACGGAAGCACTGTGGTGCCGTTCCCACCAGCTCGCTTATTAGAGTAGGTGGAACGGAGGTCGAGGTTGGTCGGCTAGCCCCAAAATGCACGTCAACGCGCTCTCGATGCCATCCTGTCCAACCTCGAAGCCTGGATAGGTAGGGATCGTGTCACCTACCGATTGACACAGATACTGGGCATGATCTGTATAAGATCGGACGTGAGGAGACGGCACAATACCACCACTGTGCAGCCAACTGGGACTCCGCCCAGCATACGCTGAGGGAAAAGGAAAGGAGGCTGCCTCACGTGGGGGTCTGAACGCGATAGTTGGATAAATCGGACGAGACCTGTGCCCGCCAGCCATCATTGATGCCATGCTGGTGGGTGAAGACGGCTGTTCTGTGTTTCTCTGAAGCTTTAATGCTGCAGAAAGAGACCGCTGATCGCCAGCGTAGAGGACGTCGGCGGCGTTAGCAGCCGTGGACGGGACCGCAAGTTACTACGGAATGGGGACTTCTTTCGGTGAATAAATCGCTGCAGTCGGCGACAGTAATGCGGCCTGGCAAAAATGCGATCAGGCCGCAACTATAACAACCAGATCAGCGGGGCTACGTTTGAAGCGTCCCCTAAGAGGGGGTCTGACCAGGCACGACGTTGACCTTGGAGGGGACCTGAAATAACATGACCCGGGTCCCGTAGGACGACTGAGACCGGCCACCGAGGTGATTTTTAGTGGCAACACCACATACTCCTGTCTCCTGCGTCTCTGAGGAGCCGGGGATCCGAAGGGATTTTCTACCCTATCAACAAAAAAGGCTACCATACTGTATTGTCTGCATTCACAATGAGCATATTGACCAGCACTCGTAGATTTTATTCATGCTTTCTATCAGGCAGAGTAGAACCACTTTGATGGGACCCGGATAAAAATAGATTATCCGTGGCCGTATGATTATATAGCGAGCACAGGGGGTTCCCTCCAATCCGGCTGTGTAAGTCATACCGTTAAGATAATGATTATATGTACAAGTACATACTCTAATCATTATTATTTCCATTATATGGCATGCTAGGAATCAAAAAGGCTGTCTCTATTTACCTTTCAGTACTTACCGATCGCGACAACGCGACGTGACAAATTGTTTTTTGTTTCTTTTGTTTTGCGAAACAAAACTGTACTATACACAAAGTAAGCTATTGACGAACAATCTTATTATATTTGTGTTGTTGTTGTTGTTCGTTTCTGTGAATTATATATCAAGGTACTGAGGAATTCGTATTAATATTTGAAATGATATCTTATTAAATTAATTTCAATTTTTTTTCTTTTTTTTCATCACAAATTAGGATGAGTCTATGCAGTGCTAACCAGACTGATGTTAAATGTACTTGTATATATCTAAATACGAACATGTTATGAATAAATTCCATCCCATGATGGCACATTGGTTTAAATGATCATCTCGTCCTTTAACACTGCGCTGAGTGCTGTGGGTATCTCCACATGGAACAACACTTTACATAAAATTGTTTTTCTTGATGTTCTCTTAGTCTGAGTGTGTCACGTCATGAGTGTTTGTAAAGTCCCCCGCGACACAAGATATATTCTTAGTGCAGAAAAAAACTATTTTTTTTTTATTTTAAGGGCCTACCAAAGTGACTCTATTCTGCCTTATCGAAAGTATGAATAGAATCCACGAGTTATAGTCAACCATACGTATTGCGAATACAGACAACGTATTATGGTGGCTCACACTATGGCGGTATAGAGACATACTTTTAACGTCGTGGCAGTGTAAGGTTCACACAGTTAGCACGACAACTGTCGCCCCTGCATCAATGGGCCTCCGGTCTCACACTCACCAACGAAACACGACAGCACGGATGCTAGCGCTTTAGGTTGGTCTTCTATGGGAGGGTAGTACTGCCCCGGTCGAGCTGGCCCGCTCGTGCTGAAATCAGCGTGGTTGTACTACTTAAACTTAACATTTGTCCTGGCTGGATTAAACTCATGACCTTTAGCTTGGTACTCAGTATCGCTAACCGCTAAACTAATGAGCTCATTGTTGTAATTAAATTAATTTTTATTTAAATAACGTGCTTTATCATAGCTTTACAATCAAACTATGAGCAATCACTATAGTCTGTAGAAACAAGAAATGAAGTTCCTAAACGCTTTGGACTGAGAATGACAGTCTCTCGTAGGTATCTACCTACCGTCTGGACTGATAGTATGGTCTGTTTTAAGTAACTGTCTACAGTAGAGTACAGTACAGGTCTAGACTGTTTTATGAAAAATCTGAACTTCTAACAACGATACAGAAACTCTTGCACTGGTTGCACTATAACTATGGAGTCAGGTTTTTAAAAATTCAATTGAATCTAGAAGTATAACCTAAATGAGACTCAAATTTTTTGTTATCTTTACTTATTGTTAATTGCAATCTTAGTTATATACTTGTAACAGTCAGTTTTTGTTAACAAAACACCCCAGAAAACAGAGATTATCTTGTGATCCGGTGAGGGCTTTACTCCACGGCTTAATCCTAGCATTTTTAAACTAATAAATTTCTTATAAGTTTCTTAGAAACCTTTTACAAAATTCCTTTGACCGGGTCAAATAGTTAAAAGAATTTGAAATCCATTTAGCTGATTAGTTTCAAAACAAACTCGAGCCTTCAAGAAAGTTAGCGTGACAAATTGTTAAAAAATGCGAATGCAAATTCCGTTAATGAGTGTTTCTTAGTAAAACAAGCTGCGATAACCGCTGCGTCATTTTAGGAAACTTGAGGAAAAATGTAATAAAAACAAACATTATTTCTTCCCTTTTTAAACTTAAAGTGCCATAAATAGTTTCGAATGCTTAGAAGTTCAAAAGCCTGGCAATGAGGTCTTTGAACATTGTATACATACAATGTGATTATCAACTTCAGCACGTCTTCAATTGGAGGACTGTTTGTAATGACTGTTGAATAGAAAGTGAATTGTGAAGTAACAACGGATAGAACTAGGAACCAGGGTACGAGTTACTGCTAGTCTCGAAAGGGAAACTAATTACAGTAACCCTTTTATGAAGTTACAATGTGAAATTGATAATGAGAATGAATAGGTATGAGGTCCATCAAGTGAGAATACGTAATTATTATCAAGTTATGTCGTATTGGTTCTGTTATATCGCTGCAATTCAAGTTAGTCGGCTAGTCTCGATGGCTCAGGGATGGAGTTCGCTTATCTTGCTATGTAGAATGCAATGAAATTCCTAGTTTTAGGCCTTTGACAATGCTACTAACTCGATGAATGCAAACACAGTTTTCTGTGAGGCTGAGTTACTACAAATTAAATTACTTGACCCGTCATTGCACTCCAGTTTAGATTGTATCTGTATGCCCTTTAAATTACACAATTGTTAGTTCATAGAACTTTCGAATCTGATATCGTGTTTAGGTTATAAACCTTTCCTTTAGTCGACGTTTATCTAACTTGCTAAATGATTATAAATGTGTCGATTATAGTTTCATTAACATGTGCAAAACATGCGTTTTATTTGTGACTTAGATAAATGCTTACAGGCTGTATCCACCAACGATACGGCAATTACCTCGCTCTCTATGTAATCACATTTTAATTACATATGACAGTTTCATAACTAGTTTGATTTGAAAAGGAGTACAGACATGGAATTCAAGTCTGTCATGTTATGTAAAAACTATAGGCAATTTAATATGTAAACACTAGATTTTGGCTCATTTTGAGATGGATTGGAGAAATAATCTGTCCATTTATACCTACGCTAAAATTATAAAAGCACGTATGGAGAAGAATGTTAATGCAAAATTATTATCAGTGATGTCGCAATTGAGATAAGACCAGGCAAGCTAAATGCTGATTTCATCATAAAGAACTCATTAAAGTAATATTTCATAATCTCTGAGACGTATGAAATTAATATAAAACTTGCAGTGCTGATCTGATGGAGCGAATTATGTGCGAATACAGTTTATTGGAGTAGTTTTTATATAAGATTATATAAAAATGAGAAGATCCAGAGTCCATCTAGGATTGACAAAGGTAACTGGAAAGACGGTGTACCGTTCTGATTCCCTATTTGAAGATGCCAATGTTTTGTAGTAGGCGCAAAGATTAATACACAGTAAAATAAATAACACTGTGCTTTTGACTGCACGGATGACAGTGATTTCTGATGAATCGGTCATCTCGCCGCTGTGTGTCATGGGTTTAAACCAACATTGGACATCGTTTTGTGAGATTCATAAATTCTTGTTTTGAGTCTGGGTGTTCTGTGTCCGGTTCATATATGTTTGTAAAGTCTTCTGTGGCAAAGGAATATTCTTAGCAAGGAAGTTCTTTTTTCTAAGAAAAGGTACAAGAAAACAGCTCCATTAAACATGCATTCAATTACCACAATCTGTAAATACTTACTGAGAACATAAGCATATTATACATTATGTAATATTTTAATATATACATTAACGCATGTTGCATGGGGCCTTTTATTTCTAATGTTATACAATTTTTTTTTCTTATTGCAATCTGTCTATGGAGACATTCAGCAATGTTTGTGTCAATGTATAGCAGTTTTGCAAGGTAAATGTACAATGACATTTCCTTAATATTTATTTTAGAGCAAATCTTGTGGTACTCTTCTTTTCAGTCTCCTAACACTGGGGAATATATCATCCATAAGGTGGTGTGCAAGTTCATTTGGGTGTGTCTGTATTCTCTTTTTATAAGTTTTTATTGTGTCTCTTATTTCATCCTTTACAGGTTTTATGCCAAGATCGTGGTGGAGTCGTTCGTTTGTGACATACCATGGTGCAGCAATTATCATTCTAAGTATTTTTGATTGAAACCTTTGTAGAATTTCATATATATATATTATACAATTTCATATATATGTTATACAATAACAAATCTATTTACATGTATATGTGACTATTGAATAACTTGACAAAATGGCTAGAAATAACACTTGAAGGAGAGGTGGACTGTTATACCTTTTGTGTAGGTTAATGTATTATAAGGATAAAGGTTATATAAATTATGTATGTTTAGCATCTTCGTACCATTGACTCACATCGAGTTATCTGCTCTGCGTGCTTAGGATGTTAAGTGGGGACTTGCTTAGTCTTGATGTTCTGGGAATTATGTCAGACTTGTGATCCACTATATTACTGTTTCCGGATCCCTTTTACTTAAGACGTAGTAAGGCATCTTATATTGAATCGATTTGATTCTGACACAGCATCCTACGGGTAACTCCAATAGAGAGATTGTCCAAGTTGATTTTCACGCGTACAAACATAAGAATTACATGAATACCTTGCCCTAAAATAAAATCTAAAGAACTAAACCTTAAAAACATTACATTAAGGTTATATGAAGGACAGAAAAGAAGGGAGGTTTATATAACTGTGGGTAAACCATTCTTCCCCACTTATGGGCCGGCTCGAACCAAGTGTTACCACGGCTCCACAGAAAATCTGTGTTAAGCAAACCCCTCCCCCCACACTCTCGGGCTCTTACAAAACTCTTGAGTTGCGGGTGGCCAAGGGCGGCAGATGTTATTGACCGTTACCCGTCTGCTCGTTCACCCCCATACTATTAAAAAAATAGTTTAAAAAAACTAAAAAAACACGCTTTTATTGCTGATCAAACTAAAAACTAGAAAATAATCTTTAATGACAAAGAGTCTAATATTACAGTAGTAGAAGATCAAACAATCAATCATAGTGAATCGCCTCAAAATAAAATTATAATAAAATTTAAGTTATTAGCAGAATAATTCAATTCAGAGTAAAAATCGTGGGGTGCTGGATATTTTAAATATTACAATCATTCTATTGGCAACTATCTATGAGAGGATAGTTATGAATCACAGTAAAATGCACCCAGTAAAATGCAGTAATACTATTATTTATTTTTCATTTTTTAGTCTGTGACAAACTCATAAATCTATTATCAAATTGTCGCATTGTCATCGGTCCTTGAGACGTGTGCGAAGTTTCAAGTTGATCAGATTTTTAGAAACCGGTGAAAATTAAGCTCAAAGATTCCGTTACACACATAGATACAACCCAAGCTAATAAAAGCGTATTAAAAAAAGCAAAAGTGGTAAGATTATTGCTACATTATAGTAATCAATGTGTAAGAAGACTTATATTTTCTATATCATATAACCTATTGCAGATAATAGGTAAGACACTCATGTCCTCCGGACGAAGCATCCAGTCTAACTATCACAAATATACTACTTTAATTTGCACAATCCTCTGGTAGTGAAATTTTGTTAAAAGGAGTACCTACAAATAATTCTCTTCACGTACTCTAACTATAATATAAATGGGAAAGTGATTTTGTTTGTTTGTAGCGCTTTCACGCCCTAAGTACGCAATTGATGATAGTGAAATTTTGTATTAACTTTTTACTGCAAGTAAACAAGTAGGTACGAAAAAATTCAACGCAAAAGCGAATTGATAGAACTCACTCACTCACTACACTATATCTGTCGCTCTGCTATTGACCATGGCCATGGTTACTACTAAGTAAGGTCACTCTGCATGAGACACCGTTATTATCGAGAGCGTCTATACGCACCATTAACCGCATGCTTAGAGGGGGTACGCGTTGTGGTGTACCATCACTAAGCACTAATTATTAAATAATTTTGTGTTATCTAATTTACGAGTTTCAGTTATTTTGAAACTATAGTATGTAGTAATATTGCCCCTCGGGCCGCCACCCTACCGGGGTTTACGGCGGGCTGGTGCGTCGGTTTCGGACCGACTAAAACCACACGGTGTGCCACTCTGCGCCTGACATAGGAGATATCCGGGAACAGCTGCTATTACGACATCCAGATCCCTCCTAGCGTCTACCCGCTGCCGCGGGCACCATCTGCGGGTAACCTCTCTAGTTTAGGCGGCGTATGGAACACGCGGACGTTGCCTCCTCGCGGCTGGCCATTGTAGCGGATGGAGGGGAAAATCCGTCCCGTCCACCCGCGGCCACACTCAACACGGCATGAGGCACTGGTACGTGCGCCTCATACCACTGGTTCGCCGGCGGCGAATGGGGTCCGAGTGGAGATCATCCTCCCGGGCGTTCTCCGCCGCCTTCCGCGAAATTACGTTTTCGTAGAAGGTTACGACCGCAGAAATTGACTTCCCTAGCTATATTATTTATAATAGATAAATATAACAATGTTGAGGTGTCCTACATGAACGACTATGTGGCAGTTTGAGGCGGGACGCGACGTGTATTTGTTTTGTGGGCAATACCATGATTGGTTTAGAAGCTATGACCGTCGCAGTAGTAATTTTTTGGCAGTTTGTAGTTTTTAATTTAAATTCAGACTTAATAACAGCAACAATGTAATCGGAAATAGACTCTAATAGATACTCCGCAATACTGTACAAACATTTTAGAATCGTTCCTTAATTTGTATATAAAAGATGGAACTTACCAAATATCTAATAATCAAATCAAAATAATCTCTTGGTAAAAATATTTTGTCTTCTTTCTGTGTTCTTTACTATTTGTTTTTAAAGTCTGTACTGTAGGTATGGCCTTTAAACTAAAATTGTACTGTATTCGAGAGGTAATGCCGAAAATCACGTTCGACACTTGTCGCGTGTAGCATCTCGTCGCATTGCATCGTGTCGTGTCCCGCCGCGTCGCATGTCACTCACGCAGTACACCACGGTAAGTGGTTTTGTGTGTACTTTAAAAATTCAAGAAGTTTTACAATATTTCAGTTCAAGTTTTAATATGAAATACAGCCAGCAGCCATCATATATTTCATCAGATTAGAAGGGTACTAATAGGGCTAGTAATATATTATTATTATATGTTTTCGGGAATACCGCCGCTCACAATAGGGCTTGGTAAGCGCTTTTTAGGGGAGGCTATCGTTCAGCAGTTGGTTATAGACTGGGGTAGCTATAGGCATTAAGTACATACCTCTGGAATGTCTGATATTGCCACCAGGTTGCACTGGTCATTTTTTTTTCTATCTTAAGAACCTGCCAAAGTGACTCTACTCTGCCTGATGGAAAGCATGAATAGAATCCAAGAGTGTGGTCACCATATTCATTGCAAATGCTGATACGCACAGTATAGTGACCCACACTATGGCGCTTTGTGAGATGCTTTTTTACACCCCTCTTGGGAACGTAAAAGGCATTACAGTCATTGTGACAGTGTAAGGCTTACACAGTTACCAAGATAACTGTCACCCCTGCATCAATGGGCCTCCGGTCTCACACTCACCAACGAAACACGACAATACGTATGCTGGCGCTTTAGGTTGGTCTTCTGTGGGAGAGTAGTACTGCCCCGGTCGAGCCGGCCCGCTCGTGCTGAAATCAGCGTGGCTCTACTACCTAGATGATCACAATAATACCCAAATACCCAGATGCCATGGTCACAGTCTCGCTTTATAACCTGTAATAGACCAGAATCTGATAGTGATAAACGTGTCTGAGATGTGTCACGTTGTTATTGTTATAAACATACAAAGTTATAATCGGTTCTACAGTTTGCCGCCAATCTGGCCGAGCGCAACTAAAATTAGTTACACCAAACAAATCGATTACGCACTTATAATATTAGATATTTTAAATTGATGCTGGTTGTTTGTGTTCAAAGAGTCTTTGTGTTACAGTAGAAGACTATTCGTTCAATTTATAATCTCAGTTACAGGCGGTTACTGAGGGATAAGTTTAAAGAAATTAGTATCATGGCAGTCGCATGTCAATACGTCTTTGAAAATTTTGTATATGTAAAGAAAAATATTCATTTATTCACAAAGTTCAGCGATATTCATGACATCAACACTAAACATAAAGATAAGTGCGTGTTGGCAACGAATAGATTACAAAAAGTAAGCAAGTCCTTTCGACGTGGAATCGCACATCGATTCTACAAAAAATTCCACGTAAATTAAGTATTAACAAATTTAAATCCTTCATAAAACAAAAACTGTATGAAAAGGCTTACTAACACAGCTTTAGATTATTAAAATGGCAAAGTTACCTGGGATTGATGCTGCTCGCTCATGCATTTACATTTGTTGTGTTTGAAAGTGATGGATATTTAACTTATTGTTGTATTTTAATCTTTTTTTTTCGTTATTATTTGTTTTTTTCTTACATGAAAGTCGAGTTGTAATAGTAATTATTTTATGCACATATATTCTAAGCTTGTAATATTAATTTGTCTTTACTGTCTTTCTGATAGTTTTGAGTGCTTCCACGGCCTATCCAAATGTCTTACTGACGGTAATGTCGCACTTCGAGTTGTTAATTTTGACTAACACTGGTTAGGTGACATGATGGCTGGTGCTCATATGACATCTGTATGGATAGGCCGACTCAAAACAATTTTTTCTTTAAAAGGCCAGATCCTATACTGTACTCGTTTAGTTTTTATTTAACCAATGCTCACGGACTGAAAACAAAGACACCTCCACGACTTTTTTTAAGTCCACGACGTGGCTTCCCAGAGTGAGTCTTAGGCAATGTCGGTGTCTTCTAGCTATAAAGTTTGACGTGTAAAAATATCTATAAAAAATTTACTCGCAGAAATTTAACAAATATCATTTATCATCATACCATCATCATCATTTATCAGTTATCACTGATATTTCGTATGTAAATATTAAACGAAATTTGTGTGAGTGGTGCCCCCTTTGAGTAGGTTTTTCACCGGTTTTCTGTGAGGCCACGGTATCACTTCGTTCATGCTCTTCGTGGATGCAAATTCCCTTTCAATGGGAGCCATTGATGGAAATAGCTCTCAGTGAGATTTCTACTGTTCTAAATAAAAGAATATATACGGCAGACAATTGGATAATAGTACTTTACAAAGTTCATTGAGTTTCTCTTTTCCAATTCTATAGTAGGCAGATAATGCAAGACCTCAGAGAAAAGAAGGTCCATGGGTTTTGAAGTTTAGTCACTACATATTACCGTTATAGGCATCTGCCTGCAATGAATGTGATAAATTTATTAAAAAACGACTTGTGTTTTTGATTACCATGAGCAGATATTGAGGAGGATAGGACTGATAATGTACAAGAGTTGATATTGAAGAACTGTATCAGGTTGTGTGTTGATTTTTTTTATCATTGACATAGTATAGATATCAATTTTTAACCACTTACTAACGAATCCTGTATAGGAAAATTGTGCTGTCGTCATAGTAGTATGACATTGTATGAATGTTAGAGTTAGTATTTTGTTAGTTTGTTGGAAGTGGAACTGTTCCACGCCGTAACTAATCAACGAAGTATTATAAAACTATCTATATACATTGTCGGAGGCTTGTGGATAACTGAGTAGGTTAACATACTTAACGCTAGTCTATGGATGGGTGATCATTTCTTAACCTCTTCATAGGTCGGAGGACATGTTAAGTTATCGGTCACTTGTGCTAATAATTATGATTAGTTGGAATGGAAAAAATTTCGTGATTAATCTTTGGGTTGGATTGTGAAGGTCTGATGATACTCGCTGTATGTAAAAAAACCAAAGTTTAACCTTAGGAAGCCTAAAACGGACCCGACCCTAGTTTTTGAAAAAGGTTTGGAGGAAGGAAGGAAGTATGTATAATGTATATATATATATATATATATTTGTTGTCAGATTTATAGAAAGGGATTAAAGATGCTTATTATCATGATAAAAGTGGTTACTAAATAGTAATAATAATAGGCCACTACTGGGTACAAGGCTCTCCTTCAGAACGATTTTGAAAGTAATTCACTGTGATTCCTACTTATTTACAAATAATAAATAATAAACGTCAGTCAATCAGAACAGCTCAATCAATTCGCGTAACAAAATTGTAGTTAAATTGAAATTAAAATGTGTTTGAATCGATTATCGCAGTACTCGATAACGTTAACAGAAAAAGGTTATCTTCCTGAACTCTTTCGTATAAAACGAGCATTGAACGGTTCACTGAAACGGCAAGACTTAACTTGCAACAAGTTTTTTTGATTTCATGCAGGTTATTGCGATAGTAAATTCTACATAATTAATTGCTGGAAAATAGTTCATTTCCAAGTGTGTTCGCAAAAATTTGCGAATTTGATCGAATGATGCACTGGTGGGTTAAGATGCGGAGTCAGCAGTGAGCCTGCAGGTCGGTGTGCAGGTTGGCGCGGCGCACGCTCGGGTCGCGCCACCCACTTGCCTCCAAACCTTCGTCGCGAACGGACGGCATGGCGACCGCGCGTTGAACCGAATACGTGTCTGTGCTCTGTGAAATTTTACACACCGCTCATCACTACTCAGCGAACACTCACCGAACTCATTATGCACCTGTAAGTACTAAAACTTAAATAACTACTGAAGTATCTGCCAGAACGAGTCGTTTATTAGTTTCCATTTTTCATAATTTTTCACCGTCCTGGTGTTTTCCCTCCGGAAATTTGTAATTTGCACATCCTTCGAAAATATTACTTTGATTTCACCCATAAAACATCTGTTTAATAATACATTGTAAGTCGCGCATAGACATACATCGCTAATTACCTTTGACTCGGTACAAAAGACTCTATTGTGTTCTCAGTATTTGTTTTAATGTTTCAATGCAGACGATGAAATGCTACGAAATTTCAATAACAGCCGATGAAGTGAATCACGTCTTAGTCATCGGCTCCGTTCAAATGTAAACTTATCTTTGGGGTCGTGACATCCAATAAAAACGTTTGGCTAAATATTATAATACCATTTACTTAGAATTGCAACTACACTGAAGAGACTACTCAATCAAAACAGTTTTCCTTGATAAGTTTCTGTAAAAAATTGTATTCTTTGTTTATTTTGCGCGTTATGAGGACTTTATTGTGTAATTAAATTAAATTTATGTTTTTTATATTTTATTATAATGAATGTTAGCAACGCGTGTTTCTAATATTTTTATTAACTACTTCAGCTAAGTCGAATGCTAGTGTTGTGATGGAGGCCGGTGGCGGTTCAAACTCTAACCACTGCTAACTGCTGCTGTTGAGAAGAAGTTCAATATCCGAGCTATTGCTTGTATCAGATCAGTTCTGACAGCACTATATTTTGAACTGTAAATTAAATTAAACGTAACTTATGTTGTGAAATTAGAATTTTGGTACTGCATCAGCAAGAGCCATCTCTGCTCGCCGTCGAAGGTCCATTACTTTGCATGAGGAATTTTAATTAATGACGCAATATTCTCTGCTGCTTTTATTTTTGCATAACGTGAAAAAAAAAACAATGCAATAACCTGTTGTATCATCATCGCTAAAAATTGGAGTCAGTCTGGTTTTCCTTGGAGATGATTCCGTTCATCGTACGAAGGATCAGCTAATAACTGTAGAGTCCACCAGACGAGCGACTTATCGCACCGATCACGCGTCACTCTACCGGTACATTTCTATTGTCTACACGGGCCACTTGCTGTACGATTAAAGCTCTCCGAATGTAGGTTATTATACTTATTATAGCATCAGTAAGTAGCAGTTAATTTGCGCATCACAGCTCAACTCAAATTTGTGCGGCCGTCGGACAGACGGTCTTGATCTTTCAATTGTATGCAGATGAAGCTGCAATGGCAGTAATATTAAAAACTAGTTTCAAGAAAATAACGGCCATCATATTCATATTAATGTCTATTTGCGGCTTATGCAATTAAAATAGCTGAATTAAAGTAGGGGCTAGTGACGTGTGGTGAATATTGAAGTCGTGTCGAACGCGGATAGTTGCGCAACATAATTGTTGGTTCGCGGTGTGAATCGCGAATAATCCATGTTAATATTTGTTGGGCGGCGGAGGGTTCGTCGTCGGGCGTGTGTCGCAACCCGCGGCGATAGTCGCGCGGCAGCACGACGTGCTCCCGCCGGCGCCGCGCGGAATTGCAATTAGTCGTGATGTGTGATCGTTGGCGCATAGCAACAATGCACCGGACACCAGACGCACATCAGCACATCGCCACACCGCGTACGATAACACAGCTTTGGTTACATTTACATACACTCTACCTCCGCACTTCTCAGCTCATTATTTCCCCCGAGGTAGCGTCGTCGGGTTCGCTCACCATTCGGTCCGCGCTCGCAATTTTGAAATAATGTTAGTGTTGGTATAGTTTGCATTGCAGATTGCAACACTTAATGAATGTAATAATTAAAAATCTAGTACATAAGCTCATTATTTTGCCTACTTATTTGAATTTCTAAAATAACCATTTATTTATCTAAAAATATAAAGAATAAGCATTTGGTGTACCCTATTTCTCTATAGGTATTGTATAACCAAATTAGTTGTCTATAAGAACAACTGCATCGATTTTATTAGATACGGTTGTTATCGTCACAATGAGTAAATTTCAAAGCGTTCATAGCTAAGTCTAAGAAAGATAATAGCTCCTCAGCACTGACGCGAGGATGAAGGCTGTACAAAATTGTCTGGTTAGGTAACATTAAAAGCAAACAAATTTAAATTGAGGACATTTGACTTTTGTTCCGCTTTGATGTCACGCTTGTTGCGGCCCAGACGATAATTATATCCAGCAACCTGGACACGCAACTTGTCTCTGATTTGATAGTCTGGCAGCATTAAAATATTTTTTTTTTATATCACTAATGGTTGGCAATAAGATTTGTGTGAATCAAAATTTTCCAATGGCGATATTCTTAATTAGTCTTGTATCTAATCGATTTCCTTTAATAATTAGATACGCATGTACGTTTAGATATTGTATAAAAATATCAAATTAAAGTATTTGTATTAATTGCGTCGCCGTCCACCCGTAGAGTTTACACACTTGGCGTGGGAGCCGGTAGTGCAACGGAACGTGATTCATTTAAATCCATCAGATTGCGGTATTTGTTGAAGACGTAACTATATTTGCATACTAATACAGCTGTTGCGGGATTTATTCTTTTTGCTCATTGTATTTTAAACAAAAAATCTCAATGCCATAACTTTTTTGTCATTATGGCTCAGCATTGTCCCTGAAATGATGACGGTATCAGTCGCCATCGCGATACCTGTTCGAATTCCGGAACGCTTCGACACAGGAATGCGAAATTCAATTAACTTTTTTTAAGACACGTCCATTTTGATGTTTCTGCAAAAATGTTGCCACAGATAACACGACCCAAGACATTTTGGCGCCAATTAATGGAGCCATTTTAGACTTTTATATCTTTTTTAAATGTTTAAAAAGTAAATCAAATGAACTACCTTTTATAGGTGCATTATTGGTAACTACAATAAAATTTACAATGTAGGATTAGTTTTAACGTGTCTATATTTGTATTTAAAATCAATGATAAATCTTAATCAGTTTTGCGCTCTCTACAATTATATTATTCGAGCTAAAGGGAACTGTATGTAAGATTATATTTACATAATCCATTTGAAATGACACGTGAGATAAGAAGACTGTCGTCTCACATTCACATGGCTAATTTACTCGTAACTTGTGATTAATTGAATAAATCTTTAGCTTATATTTTCTGGTGTTCATGAAGCGAAATAGACATTTAGCTGACAAGTGAAAGTTTGAATGGCATGGCAAAATTGCAGAACATGTTTTAATTATTAATTACAAAATGTTATAACTGTAAATGCATGGCTTCAGGAATATTAAAATGAATGTAATACGAAAAAGGTTTTTTTTGGAGACATTTTACTTATGTGAGTATTCAAGTCAGTTTGGTTTAGTAATTACTGGTGTTGGAATGGAATCATGTGAAATGAGTTTTAGTAGGAAAACTCTAGGACCCGAGCTTAGTTGACGGATGAATAGCAGGCACGGAAGCCGTGGAATATGGGTGTTAAAAGGTTTTGGGTTGAAGTCTAAGCCCACGTTCTTCTATAAAAATATGCAATTCTTCTAGCAATTGGTAATTAAGTAGAGAAATTACAACACAGCCTTACTTTTAACCCTCTGTTAATTAATCACCTTTTAGGCTTTATCGTCACAATGTGGCTTCAATTTGATTGACAACCTAGAATTTGTATACGTCGTATACCGTCTCCTATTACGGTTCTTATCTGAATTGAATTTGTCACACATTGCCCCAAGATAATTGTTTTCATGAATAATAATTAATCGAACTTATCGTAACGGTAAACATAACTTTGTATTATCTCTATTTCCGATTGAATTGAGAACTGGACGACATATATTTTCTATGTCTTTGTACAGTGTAATTGTGTAACTTGTTTGAATTCTGTAATAAATAAAATAGACTTAAATGTCGAAAGGAATTCAGATCCAGATTTCTTTAGTAAGATCTAGAACAAAGATTGTGCACGTTGTTCTTTTGTGAACAGATTGAGTGCTCGTAAAACGTACAAATTTCTCACATTTTGAGAATGCAGAATTAGGAAAAGTTCGACACCGAAATGTGTGCAGGTTCATAGATTTGATTACCAAGATGTAATCCAGCTAAAATTGTCTGTGCACTTCTGTATTGGTACTAAACGTAATATGATACTGATATTCTGAGAAATCTACAGCTAAATAAATATACTTCACAACCTCCTATACGTCATAACCAAAATTATTCTGAACAAACATAGATAGTGGATTTAGATATTCAATGACTGCCTCGGTTAGACTACAACGTCTAGCTGCTATTTAAACAGTGCTAAGTGTGTTTTTTAGAACAAACTTAGAGCTTTAAACAAATATTTACTTTGGCTTCTAATGCTGGCGGCATAATTAAGTTGGTTACTACGCTAATAATGTTTCATTCAGTAGTAGTCACACCGTCGTCAGAATATTTTTGTGAGATACTATTATTAAATAGACACATCTCGAATACTCTTGTTTATGGTAGTTGTCTCGACGGCGTAGTGGTAGCGAAGCGACTGCTGTACTTGAGGTCTTGGGTTCGTTTCTCGGGTGGTTACAAATTTATGTTTGATCTGTGAATATTTGTTTCGAAGTTTGTATGTAAGTATGTATTTACAAAAAAAAAGTAAGTAAGTTTTCTATCAGTCAGTCCAGTTATCATGGCACAAGCTCTGGTTAGTTTGAAACTAGATGGCGTTGTATGTTAAATGTCTGAAATATTATTTATTTATATTTATAGTTAACTAGCTTACCCCGCGAACTCTGTTCCGCCTTATAGTAATATAATAATAAGCAGATTTTTTTTACTTAAACCCATTCTAACGGGATAAAAAGTATCCTATGTCCATCTCCTGATTCTAAGCTACCTCCCCACCAATTTTCTGCTAAATCTGTTCAGCCGTTCTTGAGTTATAAGTGGTGTAACTAACACCACTTTCTTTTATATATATAGATTAGGAATTAATTGCGTTGAACTGCAGAATGTGGATTCAATTGAAGCCTCGGGATGGCAAAGGTAACATGAACTTCACTACTAAACCTCAATAGGTTTCCTATTCATAGGTATGTTGCCTGTTCGTCGTTTATTTGAAGTTAGTACCTACGATTTCAGCAGCCTCCTCAGTACCAAAGACACCATTGGTTGATAGTGTACTTGTAGATGACAGATTATAGCTGTTTCCTATATCTATTTGTAGGAAGCGCTTCGTCCTCCGTCATCTAGTACACGTTCGTATAATATATACACTATTCTAACACTACATTCGTATTCACGCACCCGGCCGCTGCACGTGTTCGCGCATTCATTACAATCATTCACTTACGTTATTCAAATTGAGTGTGCGTTGAAAGTGGAAAATGCTTTATGATATGTACTATTGATACACTCTGCCAATGCTTTCCTATGATGTTTTCTTCGGACTCAAACTTGGCCTATATATCTGTCCTGAACAAATCAAGCTGTTTTAATATATTTTTGTGTGCTTCCCTCTGTTAATTCTTTTCAAATTAAAGGTACTTTCAATTCTGTTAAACAATCTAACAAAATGCAGTTTTAGAATGAAAGTGAAGTAGTATTAAACGCATTTTCTCAAAAAAATGAGCTACAATTACAAAAAAATATTAGAATTTTTCAAAATTTGGGTGCTGTTTTAGTGCGCAGTAGTCTTCTTCAGGTGGATTTTACAAAAAACTCAGAACATTCAAGAATTTTGTGTAAAAGGCCACTTTCATTCTAATAATGCGTATTAATCATTGAAAGCTTTTCAAGCGTGACTCATCCTTGTGACGATTGCTTCAACAATGTATTGAAACTTTTTTATCGACATTATCGACTATTTCATTGGGATCATAGATAATTATTTCCAAATTTATTGTAAGATAAACAAATGTAAGATTGAATTAATGGTGTTACATTTTATTTTATAGATGATAGACGCTTAAATTTCGATTGGCAATAATGATTGAACGATGCCTTTTGAAAAATGTTGGCTTATTTAATGCTCTCGAGTATATAGTCTTCTTTTTCGAAGCTAGGTGTAAGCTGTGACGCAACTTCGGTCAGTCTCCAGCGCGTACTTTCACTCACTTGGACAATAGCTCCAGACTGGTGTTATGCTTAAAATTCCAAGTCAACAATGCCCGGATGATGAATTCTTCACATAGTAAACACGACGAGAAATTTACACGCTTCACGACAAATTGTTTTGACAAGACCTTTGTAGACAGTCGTTTTAGGTATTCACATACCTATGCAGCCTTGGATCTGTTAAATTGTTTTGTTTGATGGTAAAGTCCTTGGACGAATTATTGAGTTGTAAAAAGATCCGACAGTTGCTAACAAACTTTGTTGTTCTTCACTTGACACTTGACACTTGACGGTGGTACTTTTAGCTGTTTTGCTTTTGTTTACTAGTCTTGAGGTGAAACAAAATGGTATTGGAGACCCTGAACATACATATATTATGATCAATTGTTGTTATTTATCTTGTGTAGTCGTATACTGTAGGCTATTGACCGGCCTCGTTGGTCTGGTGGAGTTAAATAATTGAGTAATGAGTACGACCAGTTGTTCTGTCTGGGTGTAATTTATCAATTATACGAGTATATATATTAAGTATGTTTTCGGTAGTATGGTTAAGTACAGACTATGTAAATTTAAGTTATAGACTGTCTGTGATTTCCAGTTATTATTATTGATTTTAATTTAGACGCTCCGTGACGATTTTAGTTTTCAGGTTCAGTTCTTGTTAGTACAACTATTTTTATGCTTTCGTATTCGAGTTAATTAGTTTGGTTTCGGGTTTTAAGTATATTTATTGTAGAACCTCCTCTCAGAGGAGAGGTTTATGTCCAGACTGTTAAAGGCTGTCGATGATTGTAGAACCCATTGTACAGCACTGTCTACTTCGGTATATTATCAGTAACCATTGCACTACAGAGAGGCAGTGTTTAATAGTAGGGAGTATAAAAGTAACCCTTCCACAGACTGGGTATCACCTGCGTTTTCATAGCGAGAAAAGTACATAGACTATTATTCAGTTTCAAAAACGTATCGTCTATGTGTAGACAGCATACGAATTTGTTCCGAGAAGGCCGAACACCTGAAGATTGTATGTACGACAGTAATTGCTTGTTTTATTGCAGTTAAGTGCATTAAACGCACACATGCAACGCTGGTATTGCAACGAGTGTCGTAATTATGTTACGTATGTTTCCCGTTCGGTAACATCATTCTTTAAAACATGCAAATAAATATGATATGAAGTCTCGTGCAATAAAGTCACAATTTTGTGTGCACCAAATTGTGACTTGCTTATTTTTGCATTGATTTCTGGATTCTGTGTATTGTTTCTTCATATTATAAATACTTTATTATAACACTTAAAATAGGTAAAATGATTTGTTTTGCTACATGTACAGTTAGGGTGGGTTGTTAGTTAGTTATGTAAGTAAAAAGTGAAATTGATTTGTTTACGTTTCCAAAGCTCAAAAAATTGCGTCCATTGAAACAAACTTTGATACGTTATACATACACACTATACATAATGTCAGCTACCCCGTCTGTCTAGCAGTTACCGTATGCGACTGCCGTTCGAGAGATCTCGGGTCCGATCCCTGGACTGGGTCAAAAGTGTTACTGAATTTTTGTGTCTACGAAAACACTTGATAATAACCCGAAGTTTGGAAGTTGGAGTTTTGATCCCCGTGCCTCAGTCCTGCGCCTGGTCACTCCTCGGTCGTGTCGGATAGCCGTCCCATTGGATTGTGAGAGTGAGCGAATAGAGAGTGCAACTGTGTTTACGCTCACATTTGTACAATATAATATCTCCTACACAGTAAGCTGGTCTTCGTTGAGACTGGCTCCCGTAGCAGAAATCGGCTAGGCGTACATCATCACCATCATCACACATAATACACTTCGGAGATAGTAAGAGAGATAGTAGAATCACTACGCGCCATAGTCATGCGTGTCAGCGTACTTCTTGGTATAAATGAAAGTACTCTCAGAATATTATGAGTAAAGAACATTGTATTATGATAACAC
The DNA here is from genome assembly GCA_949316085.1 of Hypercompe scribonia. Classification (NCBI taxonomy): domain Eukaryota; kingdom Metazoa; phylum Arthropoda; class Insecta; order Lepidoptera; family Erebidae; genus Hypercompe; species Hypercompe scribonia. The sequence continues at coordinate 981,388 of OX438972.1, read as the reverse complement.
TCTACATATATATTAGATCTGCCCTGCTTATATTTAGACTTCGTTTCAGTTTCAAAAAGTTTCGTTGAAATTGAATTCGATTGAATTTACATCCTAAGACTAATTCACTTGAGGGAATACGATCAGAATTCTATAATCTCATAATGCCACGTGCTTAATAACCCAAAATATTTAATCTTTATAATACACACACTGGATTCAACTTAATCATTAATCATATTCAAATATTTAATCAAATGAATAATCACTTAGTGACGTTGATATCATCAACGTCGCTCGTTAAGGGGCTATTAACGTTATATTGGCTAGTAAGTTAGATTTATTATTTGTGGTTGAAGGACTCTGCTTACGAAGCAACTTGTGGTTTACAAAAAATCTATATAATATTATAAATCTACAGCGTTTATTTGATTAACGCAGCTAATCTTATGATTCGAATTGAAAAAACCATTAAGTGTTAGACAGCCAATTTACCAAAGAAGGTTTTGGGACATGTAACAGCACGCTACCACTCATAGAAACCAAGTAGAAATGAAAATTGCTGTCAAAACCGGGCATTGTTATTGTTTTTGACAGATGCAGTCGAAGTTACGCGGATAGTTAGGTTATGAAGTGACAAATTGACACGTCGGAAACACGGTCAACAAACAAGACAGAGCTTGTAGTATGAGTACTGGTAATAAAAATACAATTCGTGTTTAAATACACACATAATTATACTCAGAAACGGAACATGACACCTCAGATCAGTTAGGATCGCTAATCACTAGACCAACAGGCAGTTTTATCTCTTAACTAGTGCTTAAGAACCTGGATGTCTTCGATAGATAAATTACATTTAGTTATACGGCTTATAGGGGTGACAGTTACCGTGATAACTGTGTAACCTTACACTGTCACGATGACTGTCATGCCTTTTACGTCACCAAGCGGGGTGTGAAAAAGCATCTCACTAGGCCGCCATAGTGAGGGTCACCATACTACATTGTCTGCATCTGCAATGAGTATGGTGACCACAACTCTTCGATTCTATTCATATTTTTCATCAGGCAGAGTAGAGTCACTTTGGTAGGCTCTTAATATAGAAAAAAAAATATTCTCCGACGCTAGTCTCTAGAACTGGCATTGCTGAAGTTATTACACAACGTATGGGCAAAACAGCGACTTTGTATATCCCGTGCGTGACAGTGACTGCCTCGGTGACGCAGTGGCGCTACCACTGCTGCTGTTCTTGATGTTTAAGGTTCGATTCCCCGGGTCGGAACAAATTTATGATCTAAATATTTGTCATATATTTCGACCAGTTGTCTAATCCCCATAGTGGAGGTTCTGCTTAGTTTGAGACTAGATGGTGTTGTTTGAATGTGGTAAAATATTATGTTAGTGACGTGATAGAACCTCATTCACTCGGCAAATCAGCGGTTATTTGTTAGGTCGTGGTTTACATTTGGCGGACTATATATATCAAAGCATGGCTCTCTCGTGGATAAATGTCAATTCTGGGAATTACTTTTTATCTTTGTTAAGATATATAGATATAATTTAGCTATGTAAAATTAACAGTAGGTGTATGTAGTGTGTGATGTCTGCTCCACTATAGTAGCAGTTGGATGAGTGTAGTTGCCATTATGAAACCCAATGCGATAATTGCACGTGCTCCCGAGACACGTACAGTATATCGCAATTTATAAACAGATACGTTATCTGCGTGTGTTATCTTAGCATCTGCGATGTAATAAGTGATTCATCTGCACTGTCTTGCAAAAATATTGAGTATCTTGCATTGATATTGTTTTCATTAACAGTGCAAAATATGTAAGTTGTCAGTTTTATAACGTGGGAGAGACATGTTTCGGTACAAATGAGGTTGGCCAGGTGCTGTTGTGCCACGGCCTCACAGTACATTGGTGTTAAGCTATTTTTTCGTAGCTTTAAAGTGAGTGAGTGGAGTCAGCATGACTCAAAAGTTAAGTTGCTGGTGTCCCGCCTCCTCGGTTACCATTTACCTTAAAAAGAGCACTATGGCTAGTGGTATGGCAGAACTTACTTCACACTTTATTTCTCAGCCTTCTTTCAGTTCAATCATTTCTCGAGGATGCTTCCATTTTTCATATTTATCTTAAGTTTTTGCACAACAGTGGAAGATAAAAGAGGAATTTCAAACCATAACATTTGGGCTGAAATATCCTAAATATTTAAGATGCTGTTTTGTTATCAATATATAATATTTCTTGTTTTATACTTTGAAGTTTCTTACGTGAGATTACTGTGACATCGGTGTACTTAATGTCCAAGACGTTTTCTTCTAATCAGCTTTTGAGTCTCGTAAATCGTGTAAGGTAGGCGCATGAAGGCAAATAATCTACTAGAATATATACTACATAATACCACATACATAAACTTACTTGTAAATTTTAAACTTCAGTGATTTCATATTAATACAATCCTTGAAGTGTTGCGTTTCTATATATATACTTGCGTAAGCACACTATGTTGCTTACCTCAGATAACTTAGTACTAAAAATTTAATTTATCGTGTACTGTGACTATTATGGACATTTTTTTTTAAATAAGAGACCTACCAAAGTGACTCTATTCTGCCTGATGGAAAGCATGAATAGAATCCAAGAGCGGTGGTCGCCGCACTCGCTGCGAACGAAGACAGTGCAATATGGCGACCAACGCTATGGCGGCCTAGTAGTGCCATTTGCACCTTTTGTTATCAATGTCAGATGAGTGAGTTGAACTGTATTATACCACTCTGAATTGACATCACGAGTTTGTATCAAGTCAAGCATTACGAAATGTTGCCGTAATTTTTAAAATTGCATAGATATGCGACAACAATTCTATTGTCATTATATTAATTTTGAAATACTCTTAACTCATTTAAACTTCTAAAATTAAAAACCTAATTAAAACAGTAAGTACTACGTCCGCTTGCCGCTGATATGAGAAACAGAAATTGTTTAAAATATAACAAACAACCTTCTTACAAATAGCTTAACTGCTGATATTAAGCACTAATTGTTAAACACTTGGCATGGATTATTTTCCTCAACATGCAAAGTTGAGATGCAACTAGTGTACAATGCAAACTGCAGAAAACTCATCTAAATGATGGCACAAATGTCAAATTAATTATCCAATTAATAATCTAACTTACCTAGTCCGTATTGTACGGAAGGTTGTCCTGGACTGAGACGAAACGAGATAGTTCTAGAACGGTAATGTTTTCCTCAACGATTTGTAACCATTCTTAGTGTCAAAGTCTCAAACATCCTTCATTTACAAACTTTGTACGCTTTGACAATACATGTTGTATTGACCAGCCGATATAGGATGTTTTAATATGGGCAGTATTTTGATCCGTTTTTAAACGAAAGATGTTTGCTTAAGTTAAACATTCTGATTTTACTGCCGTTCGTAAAGCTCGGTGACCTGTTTTCGTGAAAAAGAGATGATTTCATGACGAAGGCTGTACTCCAAAAAGTCGGTCGTCAACAGAGGGTAGACAAGGAAAGGTGTATATTCTAATGACAAAGGTAATTGACAAAAATCATTATCATTTCTCTCTCTTACCACTCATTCTGTTTGAGACCGGCAAGTGTAACATTGGCAAATGTTTTGGATAGTTTCTTAATTGGCCGGCCTGTCGGGCGCCAAACCCTATTAAAAATTTAATCGTTGTCCAGATAAGACAAAGGAAGAGGAAACTAAAGTTAGAAATACCTTAAGTCTTTGATGAGAATTTATACTGTGAGTGCTGTAGCACGTCTAAGCCGCAATAACCTAACAAATTTTTGTATTTGGCTTAATCAGGCGTATAAAAAACACAATATAAATAAAAATATTATGGTGTTACGATCAGCTGCTCGTTGTCTTTTTAAACTACTCCTTCAGGGATAATTTTATTGTCGAAATTATAAATCATTTACGCTTAAATCGTCATCAAAAAAATTCAATTGGCCCAAATATTCTTGTCTAGACTAAGAGAAGTGATGTTCGAAATTAACATGCTTAAGGTCCATTTTGTAAGCCTGTTGCAGAAAGACGGCAATCTACCCGTCACACAACGAATACAAAGGTAGATAGTGATTTATTGTCGGAGCCAGCTACTGGTGGCCGACAGCATTACTACCACAACGATAACTAACTACCGTTACCTTTCTTATCGTTCGTATTGTGCAGTGGCATCTTTGTTTGTCTGCTTTACACGTTTAGCGTTATTTTTTATTATTACCGGAACTATAATGTATATTGTGCTAGATGAGAGTGATGACTGCGTTGGTGTGTATATGTTTTAATATTATTTTGTAGTTATTTAGCTATGTAAACTCCGGTTACTCGCGCTATTGTTTTATAGGATTTTGTGTTATTTACATGCATAAAGAGGTATGTTAAACGCCCATTTTTCACCAGTGTTTTGGACCCATGTAATAGGTGTGTCGCGTGTCCCGCTAATCCGTATGTTTTGTTTGCTAAAACCTTGTCCGTCGATCAGCAAGTGCAACCCTTGTAGCTGAGGTTGACTTGGAGCCCCAAGTTCTAGGGATCTGGATGTCGTAATGACAGCTGTTCCCAGATCCCTCCTATGTCAGACGCAGAGTGGCACACCGTGTGGTTTTAGTCGGTCCGATTTCGACACACCACCCCGCTGTAAACCCCGGTGGGGTGACGGCCCGATGGGGTTTCCACAAGTTAAAAAAAAAAAAGGGGTCCCAAGGTCTAGGTATAAAACACCTTTTATATTAAATACATACATATTAAATAATAATTATTAGTACCCAGCATTAGTTAAACCTCCAATCTCCTAAACTGTACATTGTAAGGTCAACCAATTAGTTTTAATTTTTATGCTAGTAATATAATATGATACAAGTTAGCGACTGAAAACATACCTTAATATTACCTTCAGAATCTTTACTAAACGGATTAAACTTCTATACATTTAAATACACTACAATAGATGTAAAAAAATTTTAAACGCTGAGAATTATTCGTTAAACCAAGACCAGCATCAAGCACCCAAAAATAAGTAATATAGTGACATTACATACGTCGTCTGTCTTCACAAGCAACTGCAAATTTCATCTATCACACGGTTCTATTCTGCAATAATTATGTTATTTAATTCAATTCACCGTTAGTTGCGCGTGCGCATGTCAGAGTGAGTCAGCCAAGAAACAGCAAAGTGATTCACAACCCCGTACTTTTACTTGGCTCGATGAAATGACAATTGTAAATGTATACAAATGTGTACATAGTTGTGTTTGTATGGAGTTTCCACATAGTACTGAAATGATGTACTCAAATTTTTAAGCTTTATACGATTAGATAACTTAAGTCATGTAACTAGTATATAGTGAGTCGAGAGAGCTCTTTCAGTGGGTAGAGGCTAGAGCAAAAAGAGAGTATGTGTAGGTAAACTCCGAAGCTACGGCTCTCCTAGGTTGGACTGGTCAATTCTCAGGTCTAACTTAATGCCTTAGTCGAACTAGGAGAGACTGATTTGATTAGGCATACATCAAAACTCAATTGTTAAAAATCAAAGTTTGACCATTGAAGTTTATTCGTCACCCAAACACATAACAGTGTAGCGTTTGACATGGTGATACTGCAAAGACGTTTTCTTTTCAGCTACTTTAGCCGATTCTATCTCAGTAGTACTCTACTCATACAATTGTTTGTTTTTTATGTAAAATGAACACTTATTTTTTTTCAAATTGAAAATTTTCTCTTTATACTTTCTTTTAAAGCTTCCTTATCTACGTTTCTTCTTTAATTTTGCACGAACGCACGCTCGATGAACGAACATGAAATTACAAAATGATCTATCGGAGCACGACAAGCGGCGTATGAAGCTGTTTAAACATGTTCAGATCAACATTTGTTCGAGTTTTGCAGTGCGTAGTGCTTCTCGGATTGACTAGGTCAAAATCGAAACAGATTAATTTACATACATTCGACCTTTGATTCAAAAGTTAGAAACTCTTGCATTTAGCTAAAAACACCTAGTCAAATGGCGAAATTGAAGTATATTTTACCTGAAGGTTTTGGCCAAATCTACGATATACCAGACCTTTCGTGAAGAGATTGTGCATCGAAATTTGACTATAAATTAAATATCGGGAGTGATCAGCAATGCTATGTACTGAGCAGCAAGGGAGACAATTTCATTTCGAAATTTACTATAAATATGAAAATTCTAACACAAAAAAAAACGATGAAATACATAGAACACAAATTTACATTGCTTGTTCTTTAATTAATACTTTAAAAGATAACTTACCTACTTGAGAAAAATTAGTTTTCTTATTTTCAGTTTCAACTGAATATTAGTTCCCCACTCTTGAGATGCAGGTGTTTGTTGACGGCGGTACTCACTTATCGTCAGGGAAACTTAGATTTATATTGTATATATAAACTTATCTTGACATATTATCCGAAACAAATGAACGATAATAAGAACCACATCGAAATCTGTTGAGTAGTTTAAAAGCAGATATACAGAGAGAAACATAGCGAGTTAGTTTTACACTTTGAGTAGAAGATAACGTGAGCATTCGTGTTATACGCGATAATGTCCAAAGGTGTAAGGTATCATGGTTGGGCTTGCGCATAACCTTAAAGTATCAATAACGCGGTTTGCACTTCGAGTTCTCTTGAACTTGATCGTGATAATTACGCGTCGACTTCTCGAACTTGTTCATAGACAACCCGCAATTAGAGAGCTTATAGAATATGGATGTATTTTAGGAAACTCTTTTTTTATTTTATTTTACTTTTATTTTTAATCATTTTGAATAAAAGAAGGTTCTAAAAATTTTTTTATGTTGGTTATCTCACAACTCTGTCCTATTTGTGAAGAGATTTGAAAATAAAATCTACTAGTCAGTCCCATTAAGATTAGAAGAAACTCATTGGTAATGGTAATTTCTTACGTTCACTTAATCCAACTGCTTGTTTACCCCATATATCATTAAAAAACTTTGTACGTTGTGGCAGTCTGTCATCGAGTACCCGCAGATGGTGCCCGCGTTAACGGGCAGGCTAAGAGGGATCTGGATGTCGTAATAGCAGCTGTTCCTGGATCCTTCCTATGTCAGGCGTAGAGTGGCACACCGCGTGGTTTTAGTCGGTCCGATTACGACACACTACCCCGCCGTAAACCCCGGTAGGGTAACGGCCCGAGGGGGTTTCCACAAGTAGGAAAAAAAAGTCTGTCGAAGAGAAGAAACGGGAGTTATTCGCTAGGTTGTCGCATAGATTTTACATATAAGATATATTTTCTCTCAATTATTGTCACTTTCTTAAGTTTTCTTTATTCAATAAAGACATTTATAAGACGAACATTCATTGCGTTCATAAATAGGCAATGGACCATTGAATAACTATACCATTAGTGATATTACAAAAGCTACCTGTGATGAGCTCTGTTCAAGTTGGAGAAATTTAAATTTATTTTATTACTTCAAGCCGTCGTAATTATTAAGTTTATTCATATTATAAATTATTGTTTAATGAAATTAGATAACTTGTCGCTGTTTTTATTATATACTGTGCTTATTACTTAACAAATTATCTTATTTTATTTGCGTAATTCAGTAAAGTAAATAAGACAGACGATAATTATCAGCAGGGGCTCTGTGGTGAGTCTTGAAATAACTCTATGTCCAGCAGTGGACTGTAACTGATGATGAATATTAAAATACTCGATTAACGGCAGTAGGTCCTTATCACGCAAGTGGGTTATAATTTTGGTTGACAAATTGCGGACCTTAAACATATGTGGGTATTTTTTATAATGTACTATCGCGTTGGGAATATGTTCTGTGTCGCGGGCGACTTGACAAACATACATGAGACAACAATTTGTGGTCTCCACAAAGTGTTGTCCCATGTGGTGTTTGAATCTACAACACTCAATGCAGTAGAGAGCGGCTTAGACGAATATAAAACCCGTACAGTTAGCGATAGACGAGTGTCCTCGCATTTTTTGAGACCATGCTCAGAAATGTACATTCGGACCAATAGCGATGACTCTACAAAGTATTGCTGACCTTTATAAGAAATCGTAATTGTAATCTTGTCTTTTGTCTAGATTATTACAATCATTATGAGCGAACACATTCACTGTCTGCAATTACTAGGTTAAACTTACGCCCGAAGCACGCTTACGTCTGCAGCCTTATTATCTGTCTGTAATACTTAAACTGATGTTGAATTTCATGATATATTTCTGTGATAATGACGACTGTATCCCGCTACACTTCACTATAGTATATTATAGCTGCTTTGATGAGAAGTGGTGAACAAAACTGATACCAAAAACTAGAGAAAAACCATGTTTGTAATCATAATTGGCTTACTATCGTGTCAAGATTTGAGCTCAATTTGTATTAAGTATTTAAATGCTTTAAGCGTATACAAATCAATTCGATCGTGTTAATGTCTGTGTGTCTCTGCTAAGAAGTATGCTGTGTGTAATACAACAATAATTACATATGTAAATTTGATAGATAGTGCCAGAGATTAGAACATTTGAATAAACAAAATGATCTCACAAAAACTCTTCAACTTTATAATGTTACCATAAAGTTTGATAATCCCAAATAGCTGAAGTTTTCGTTTCATGTTTGTAGAGGCCTCTAGAGTGGATTTATAATTGAGATACAGCCAGCAGAGATTTGGTAATTAGTAATGTTTGTTATACTACTAAAATTCAGCTTGTTGTCAGGACTTAATTCTCGGTGGAACAAAATAAACACACTATTAACCAATAAAAACAAGCCCATATCATTATTTCTTACCTCGAAACTAAATTTGGCTTAATTTACGACTACACGTGTATTTAAATTAAAACCGTATCTGTTACCGAAAAATTGCCTGAAATAAAAATACCTTTTTAACACAAATATTTGGATTTCAATAATTCAATATTCTATAATTAGATAGTTTGAGAAAAAACGATCGATCTTTGTAATTGATTAATTAACTATGTGTATTTACAATGCCTTTACACAATTCATCAACAGCCTTTTACAATCCACTGCTGGACATAGACCTCTTCTTAGCAAGGAAGTTTTGGCCTACTATACCACGCTGGCCAGACGGTTGGAATAGGGTTTGTTCCAAGTTTTCCTTCTCTATGTAATGATGCTGTCTTGTGTACTTTATTCCCTTAGTCGCCTTTTACGACACCCACAGGATGAATAGGGGTGGTAACACTATGTATTCTTAATCCGTCACCATATGGACATTTTCACAATTTTATAATTATTTATTTAACATTGCATAAACTCTTAGTTGATTTCTAATATGACCGGTTACCTGCCTGACGCCGTCTCTTCTTGTTTTCAGGTTTTGGTTGTGACAGGATCACTAATTATTAGACTAGCACGGACGTTATTTATCTTTAGTAAATGTTTACATATTCTACGTTTAGTTCACACACAATCATATTATTTTAAAAGTAATAGGGTCACAATCATTATCCATACATTAATCATTACAATAACTGTATTACAGTTGCATGTCTACAATAATAAGTTTGTACCGTTACGGTGTTTGGCTAGTCTAGATGTGAGAATGTTCCACATACGTGATTGACAACTGCCACCCCTCTCATTTCCCCTTAGGTGAAAGTGTACGGGACTTTTTTGTGCTTGTCCCTCTCTAACACAGACAAAAAATGAAACACTTATTGATAATTTGTTCTAAATTCTCGTCAGACAAAAAATGGTGTAACAAATCGTGACGTTAACGAGAGCTGACATCAGATAATGCCAAAAATGTTAGCTGTATCTCAATGTGTTCTAGAAACTCACTTTTACTTTTACTCGCCGACTATTCCAATAGTAGAGAAGAATAGAAATGTGAGGAAGTAGGTGACGTAGGGTTGTCAGGCTTGGCCATCTTATGATGAAAGGAAAGGTAGCGTCATCTAGTTCACAGCAACACTTCCTGAGAAGGGTAAAGAAATTCTAGGTTTTTTTCATGTTATATCGTCGTCTGGACTACCGCTGTCTATGGTCACATAAACTTAAAAATCACGAGTGTATTTTTACCATTTTAGTGCCTACAGCCCCATAATTTAGGAAAGTGAGAAAATTTGAGCCTCCGGTAAGGGTACAGAAGCAAGGTTTGCCCACTGTAACTCAGATGCAGGGGGGAATGATTTTAATTTATTTAAAATTTACTCTAATATTTTAATCATTATTTCACAAATTTTGTTTCCAAAATGCTAGGTTCTGTTTTGGGTCGAGATAGTCGAGTTCAGAATCACTTTCTGTTTTTGGATTCGGTTTAATAATATTTCTAGACGATGAAAACCCTTTTTATATCAAATTCACAAATTTCTGCCACATATCTGGAAGATACAAGTATGAAATTTAATTCGCGGCTTCAACAAAACCGCACCTAAACTTAATTCAACCGTGACATTTGCAAACGCACATGAATTTGCACCTCTGTGCTGTATTGTGTCACCGTTACACCTCTGTTACGTAACACACGTGACCGATAACACATCTAGACATGCATCGACGAACAAAACATTTGGCACCACAGCCGCCAAGGTGAGACGACCGATGGGGACCAATGTCAACGACTCACTCGCCTACAATGCCCAAATATCAATAGAACATTATTTGTTGTAGGTAATAATAATACTTATAAGTATATAATATAATCCATATATATAAGTATGTACATTTTTTTTTTCTAAATTAAGAGCCTGCCAAAGTGACTCTATTTTGCCTGATAAAATCCAAGAGTTGTGGTCACCGTACTCATTACAAATGCAGACAATGCAGTATGGCGGCCTTGTGAGATGCTTTTGCACACCCCACTTGGGGACGTAAAAGGCATGACAATCATCGTGACAGTGTAAGGCTTACACAGTTACCACGATAACTGTCACCCCTGCACCAATGGGCCTCCAGTCTCACACTCACCAACGAAACATGACAACACGGATGCTGGCGCTTTAGGTTGGTCTTCTGTGGGAGGGTAGTACTGCCCCGGTCGAGCTGTCCCGCTCGTGGTGAAATCAACGTGGCTCTACTACCTAGCATATGTGTATAAATTTTTTTAATTATGATTCACTTTGTTAAGTATATTAAATAATTTACCTTCGGTGGAAGTGGCTAGTCGATAATACAAAAAAAAGGAAAGGTGCGCTTAGCATAGTTTTTTTCTATTTTACATCTCATTCGATGGTCTTATTCTAAATTAGATAGACCCTGTGCCATGGTAACCAGAGTGTTTATCGTGCTCATTACACAATTATTTGTAGATGGTGGGAATGGAACTCACAATGTACAGCAGAACAACAGAACAGCTAATCTAAACTAAGCCGTAGGAACTCCACAACCATCTGAGCACGCCATTTTTTTGTTTTAATGAAATAAATAAACAGAAATTATAAAATGGAAAATATTAATTACGCGAACTACCTCAATATTTCAACTTTAAGAGAAGTGAAAAGTTATGAAAAGTATCCAAGTGCTCCAGTGTGTTCTTATTTTGGACTTATATAATTTAATCCAAGATTAGTTCTAACTTTTAGGACATAGCTTTAAACCCGGTGTAAGGGTACCGTGTCTTCTTAATTCGCTGTAGTGTAAAGCACTGCTGTACACAATCTTGAAAGTGGGACACCACGAGATTAAGTGCTAACGTGTTTTAAAAAAGATTGGAATGTAAAAATGGATTAATGTTACTTATTAATATTTGAATATTTATTCGTAACGGAAAAGATAATTTTGAATAGTCATGCTAACATAGTTAAGTATGCCACTATTAGAGTTAAGACATTATTAGAGTCCGTGTGGTGACGGATTAAGAATACATAGTGTTACCCTATCATCCCGTGGGTGTCGTAAAAGGCGACTAAAGGGAACAAAGTATGCAAGACAACATCATTACAAAGAGAAGGAAAACTTGAAACAAATCCTATTCCAAGCCGTCTGGCCAGCGTGGTATAGTACGCCAAAACCTCCTTGCTTAGGCGAGGCCTATGTCCAGCAGTGGACTGTAAAAGGCTGTTGACGATGACGATGATGCCACTATTAAGATATGTTAGGTTTAAAATATTATGAGAGGTAGGGCATAGCGTGATATTTTCCGCTCAAAACTTGGGGCAGCCCGACTGGGGAAGGACCTCCACCTTACAGAAGACCACAGCCAAATAGCACTGCATTTTCGGCAGTGCTGTGTTCCTGTAGTGAGTAAGGTATTCAGAGCTCTAGAGAATTCGCTGTTTTGACAACGGGGGACTAGTGGTGCTTATAATACTGCTACTGGCTCGTGTGGGCGCGGGATGTGGGCGCGGCGGTCAGGAAGACCCACTGAAACGGTTATCCGCTGGCCGCCCGCAGGATAGATGGGTTCCCGAACCCAGGGATCACTACAACCTCCACCCTGGGAGGCTGAACCGCCAGCCTGCGAAAAATCCCTGCAGTAGTAGTCGTGCCGGAGGAGGAGACCGGAGTGGAACCCGACTGCTGCTGCAGGGGGGGCCCTTTCGTACGCCGCGCTGACAAATCGCACTACCCGCATCGACCATGAGTAGATTAGCACCGCCCCATTGCCCCCTTAGTTGTCAACACAGTGAATACTCACAAACCAATTGAACCCCCCCAAAAAAGTGACGAAGAAAAATAGGAAAAAAGTATCTACAGCGGCATCCTCTGCCACATATATGGACTTCTGCAACATCAGGGGACTTCACTCCAACCTGAACGCAGTCCACCTTCATCTGGAGATTGCGCAGCCGACCCTCTTATTTCTTACGGAGACGCAGATATCCTGCCCGGCCGATACATCATACCTACACTACCCCGGCTACAAACTCGAACACAAATTTCTGAGACGTGCCGGTGTATGCATGTACATCCGGGAGGATATCTGCTGTCGCCGTCTCCATTTTTATGAAGACAAGGACCTGTCAGTAATGTGGGTGCGTGTAGACTACGGAGGTGAGAAGTTCTTGAGCGGTACCCTCGTGCTGAGTTGGTGATTTTAGGGGATTTTAATGCCCACCACTGTGAGTGGCTAAATTCTCGATCCACCGACTTTGCAGGCAGGTCTACTCATGAATTTGCTCTGGCCTATGGCCTCTCACAACTGGTACATTCTCCAACAAGAATACCTGATATTGAGAGCCATGCACACTCTTTGTTGGACCTTCTGCTGACGACGCGTCCGGACGACTACACTATTGCAGTGGACGCACCTCTCGGCTCGTCCGACCACTGCCTCGTCCGGACCGAAGTCCCATGCCCGCAGCATATTCCACCTCGCCCAGCCAATTTGCGCCACATGTGGCAATATAAATCAGCAGACTGGGATGGATTGCGTGAATTCTACGCATCGTACACGTGGAGGCAGCTTTGCTTCACGCCAGAAGATCCTGACTCCTGCGCAGCTGCTGTCACTGAGACGATCCTGGTGGGTATGGAGTATTTTATTCCCAACCCATCAGTAGCTGCGGGGGAAAAAAAGCGACCGTGGTTTAACCGGCTTTGCAAGGAAGCCAGGCTAGTCAAGCAGGCCGCCTATAGGGCTTGGACCACAGCCCGTACCAATAAGGATCCGAATATCTCTGATTTGAGACGCAAACTAAATGCTGCCTCGAGGTTCAGCAAAAAGACAATTGCCAGAGCCAAATTCGATTTCATCGGCAGGATTGGTGAGCGACTTACGAGCTATCCCTCTGGGAGTCGTGCGTTTTGGTCTCTTGCTAAGGCTGCCGAAGGAAATTTTTGCCAGTCGTCTTTACCACCATTGCGAAATGCCGATGGTAACTTGGCCCATAGTGCTAAAGAGAAAGCCGACCTACTTGGGCAACTCTTTGCCGCGAACTCGACCATCAACGAGGATAGAAGTGCGGTACCGCCTATTAACCCGCCGTGCCAACACTTTTTGCCGGAAATACACATTTCGCAAAGAGAAGTGCGGCGGGAACTAAACTGTCTAGACGTTCATAAGTCGAGTGGGCCAGACGGCATACCTGCAGTGGTGCTCAAAAAGTGTGCCCCTGAGTTGTGCCCTGTACTAACGCGACTTTTCGCGATTTCCTACCGCAAAAGGCAAGTGCCGTCTTCGTGGAAGACTGCCCATGTGCATCCAGTGCCAAAAAAGGGTGATAGATCGGACCCATCGAATTACAGGCCTATAGCTATAACCTCCCTTCTCTCTAAGGTGATGGAGCGTGTAATCAACACACGGCTCCTCAGTTACCTGGAAGAGCACGATTTGATCAGCGACCGCCAGTACGGTTTCCGCCGCGGTCGCTCGACTGGTGATCTTCTAGTGTATCTCACTCACCGGTGGGCTTCAGCCATTGAGAGTCAAGGTGAGGCTTTGGCAGTTAGCCTGGATATAGCAAAGGCGTTCGATCGGGTCTGGCACAGGGGCCTTCTATCGAAGTTACCGTCCTACGGCCTGCCCGAGGGTTTGTGCAAATGGGTGGCTAGCTTTTTGTCCGGCAGACGCATAAAAGCCGTCGTCGACGGTAGCTGCTCCGAAAGCATGGACATAAACACTGGTGTCCCGCAAGGCTCCGTGCTATCTCCAACACTATTCTTGCTGCATATTAATGATATGTTGACCATAGATAGCATTCATTGTTATGCGGATGACAGTACTGGAGATGCGTATTACACGGGCCGGGCTAACATCCCTCGTACCGCTGTAGTAGAAAGTCGCGAACAACTTGTGTCTCAAATCAAGAGCACTTTACATAGAGTCTCCGATTGGGGTCGGGATAACCTGGTCCAATTTGACCCCTCTAAGACACAAGTTTGTGCGTTTACTGCTAAAAAAACCCCGTTCACTCTAGTTCCACAATTCCAGAATACACCCCTTACCATCTCACAGAGTATTGGGATCCTCGGTGTCGATATCTCCAGTGACGTCCAATTTCGGACTCATTTGGAGGGAAAGGTGAGGCTGGCATCAAAAAAGCTTGGTGTTATGAATAGAGCGAAGCGATATTTCACACCGGCACAAAGGCTACTACTGTACAAAGCACAAGTTCGGCCTCACATGGAGTATTGCTGTCATCTCTGGGCGGGAGCACCGAAGTACCAGCTTGAGCCTTTCGATTCAGTCTAGAGACGTGCTGTGAGAATAGTCGACGATCCTGATCTCACAGACGGTATCGAGCCACTAAGTCTTAGGAGAGACTTTGCCTCCCTGTGTGTGCTCTACCGTCTCTACAATGGGTTGTGTTCTGAAGAATTGTTTGATATGATGCCCACAGCCACATTCTACCATCGCACCGCTCGCCATCGTCAGGGAGCTCATCCACATACATTGGAACCTAAATGGTCGCGCACAGTGCGGTTTCAGAGAAATTTTCTCCCGCGAACAATCCCGTTATGGAATGAGCTCCCTGCCACGGTTTTCCCTGGGAACTACAGCATGGGGTTCTTCAAGAGGGGGGTAAATAGGTTTTTGAAGGGTCGGCAACGCGCACGTGATGCCCCTGGTGTCGCAGGCGTCCATAGGCTGCGGTAGCTGCTTACCATCAGGCGGGCCGTATGCTTGTTTGCCACCGTCGTGGTATAAAAAAAAAAAAAAAAAAAAGTGGATCGCCCGATTTTTAAATGTTACTATATTATCTAGCTTACGTTTTTACATTTGTTTACGCATTGTCATCATTAACAGCCCACTGCTGGACATAGGCGTCTCCTTAGCAAGCAAGTTTTGACCTATTATACCACTATTTATTTTATGACACTGTTTCATTTAAATATATGTCTAAAATGTTTTACAATATTTGTACAGAACTCAGACGATCAATTCTGATTATATAAATGTATTTGTTTAATTCAGGACTTTAATAAAAAAAATTAATACTTACCGAAGTGCCGAGTTTTCGAGAGTGGGCAATTCGATTCTTTTCTTCGTTTCTTATCTATTTTTCTATAACATACAGACGTGTCTGATCGTCAAATTGCCCATTTTAACGGCAATAGGCTTGCTGCCTTAATACAGAAGTGACTATGGTACTAAAATAATTAAAAATAACGCCTCTACTTACCCTTAAAGGAATTCAGGCTTGATGTTAGTAAATAACTGTTATATGGCAGTTTGACGATATTGATGCTTTTGAATTAAATTGCGTTTAATACAATTCTTCTAGGGAATTCCATTGACGATTTGTGTCTATTTTGCTTTAGTAAAATTGTTCCTACAATGTAATACTAATTGAGATTATAGAAAGTTGTACAATATTTATGATAGTTTAAATATAAATTGAAAGGGCTAAATGAAAAGTTAATTAATTGAGTGTAGTCTACTTTCCTTCCTTTAATATACATATATATTCATATATATTTACTTTTTTGTAAATACATACGTTTTGTACATAACACTCGAACTCCGTAACAAATATTTACAGATCATACAAACATTTGGTCTGACATGGGAATCAAATCCGAGATCTCAGGCACCACTGCACCACCGAGGAAGTCAAAACATAAAACTAGGTTCCTAATTATGAAATTTTCAGGCATGTTGAAGTGTTGTGGGTAGATCTGAAAGTCGTGTGTGAGTTCATTTAACATCAACTCGATCGTCTCGGTGACTGCGTTCGGCCTTGCAATTGGCCTTCTGAAATCTTCATCAATCGCAACAACTAACGCGATCAGCGTCTAGAGCGAGTTAACGTGAAATAAACTCACAGTAAGCCCTCTGGTTAGTGTATACATGTTAGAATTGTATGTATTTCACGTTCAAAGAAGCTGCGAGTAAGCCGGGATTTTCCTACCTTACGACCTTGGCTTATACAATGTCGTATCAAGATTAATATTAGCTCAGTATTGGATAAAGTACTATTTCTATATAAGGTTTTTAAAGAAATTATTTAGAATTAGTTATTCTCCTATTTAGCTTGATTGAATAGTACTTAGCAACGATTGGTGGACTAAATGATTGAGTAATGTGAAAGTCGCTACACGCCAATGTCATCGTTATGGTAGAATTAGTTATATGTTTTAACTATCCTTAGATTGTAAGAATTACAAGTCTATACAAATAAGAATAGAATAGAGTAATCTTTGTTATACACCAGTTAATACAGTTTACATATAAGAGCATTTTAATTTAACGGCTATATGCAAATGACGGCTTTATCGCTAAAAATAATTTCATCCAGGCAAGCTTTGGATGACAAAAATGGATTGTTCAAAAAGAATTCAAGGGCAGTTTTTGTGTGAGATTTTTTTATGTATACATAATTTTGTTTTTTCTTTTTGTATAATAAAGAATTATCTATCTATGTCCCACCAATACAAAGTGAAGACCCTAATCTGAAATATTATAATTTGTTTTCATATTATATCTGCCGCGTATATTTTTAGCTTGATAACTAAGCTGATACAGAAAACTTGCTGCACTATAAATAGCACCAGTTATTCAATAATATATGCAACTAATGTTCAATTTACGTACATAAGTGGTTGCGTCATGTCAACGACGCCGCTCGCCATCGGCGCCGCGTTGCGTCTGTAGGCTGCGCACGCGCGGGTCACATCGCAGGCTGACACATCGCGTCTACGATCTACAATGTGTCGGCGATTTCTATCACTATTGAGGAATTACCATACATCATTTGTATCACTGACTGTGATGACATTTTGTCTTAATAAATTTGTAATAATTGCGGAAAACGTCTGTACTATGACTCATATGGCAACTTATAATCTTGTCATTGAGTTAGCTTAGACTTGTTGTGATTTTAAATTGCACATTAATTTGCATATAAATATAATATAAAAATAATTCTATTACAATGCGTAAGTATATAAGTTGTGCAGTTAAATGATGCAATCAACAATCATTGAAAATTATTTATAATTTCTCTATATTTTCCAATTATTCATTGAAATACTATAATAATGTTGACATTTATGTTCAATTCTACAAAAACGTATGCTACTTATGCTTAAGTAAGTGAGTAAATGACTTATGTACACGAATAGGAATTCTGATTAGTTGACAGTTAGGTGACAGTTCTAAAGTCCATGGCACAGCATTGTGGTCAAAACGTCAGATATTGTAAAGGTGTACGAGATAGCGTTAATTTCATACGTATGTCTGTGATATTAAAATTTTCTCGAATCGACTACTGAGTTCATAGGATGCATATATTTTTAATAATATTTCGTTTACTACAACAAAGGACGCACTTACTCCTGCATTTCAACTTTTAACTAATATTAAGTAGTCTCAGCGACAAGTCAGTCGGCACAAACTTTTCATAACAAAAAAAATCAGCAGATCACGTTCAGCATTCTCTTCTGGAACTGAACAATACCGATATTCATACTTTAATACCTATACTACAAGATACTGTAGATATGGTTCTACACCCATGGGCGATATTAAATTCCACCGTAAATGGGAGGCAAGGGAATATGAATAATACCTTTCGTACGGCTTGAGAGGCTCCACGGAGCGCAGTATCAATATATAAAGGCACTTTGGAATAGTAAATACGCACTACATCATACATATAAAAAGAAATTGCGGTCGTCTCATGTGCCACGCGCGGCTCTAGTAATTTATTTATATTTTGGACGACGCCTCGTAGGAAAACTATGCGTATTTTCAGTTCACTTAATATTCACAAAGCATGAGCCGAAGGTCGCAGTGGTCGCGGTGACAGGCTCCAGTTCCATATTATGTATTACACAGAAGCGACAACTACGTGACACTCGAGCTTAGATTTTCCCTCTTCCGCAGTAGACAGACTCACCAGCCGCATATATCGTGGCATCGATTCATCAAGTTTGCTTAAATGTTGTGATGGATATTTACCGTATTAAAAACTGTTAATATCTGAATGTGGTGTTAACGTCTTACAAGGATAAATGAATAATATGTAATAAAAATAAGTTTGTGACCCTCAGTTATTTTATATCGATCTTTTAGTACAATGCCCTTGCACATCACTACCACACCAGTAATAAATTATGCATAGGAAAAACACAATCAAATTTAACAATTTAAAACGTCCTTTCCTTGTATTACATTTCCTTATCTAAATTTAGAAAGAAATAAAACATAAAGTCTAAAAAACTATAACCTGACTCCACCTTGACCATCATACAGATGGTCAAAGTGGAATACAGAAATTACAGAAATGACCATTTCTGTATCTATACGTCTGTAAATCAGCTTTTCCGGAAACATGTCTATATTCACCGGCAAGGACTCATTGGATGTGTGACAAGTGCTCCCAAGAACTCCCGTAACATGTATACGCGGGATGTTAGATTCAAATGTTAACGAATTCTTGGCCCACCATATGTAATAATAAATTTTGTGCACACTAACCTCCCTCTTGAATCACTCTCTATATTGATGAAAGCCTCATATTTTAAAAGAAGAGCTCGTAGCTCACTGCAACCATTTCTGTATCTATACAGAAATGGTCAAGGTGGAGTTTTGGTCACACCTGTTGTAAACCTATAATGAATGTGTCGGTGTCACAAACGCCTTCATTAAAGAGACATGGTATTATAAGTATATAGTAGTAGGTGCAACCATGGTCTATCTTGACCATTTTTGTATCTTTGCATTTCTGGATTTCTGTCTGAATTATTTTCTTATTTTGTCTATTTTTGATCGCTTTTTTTATTTAGTCGGTTTATAGTTTTTAAACTTTTTTATTTATTTCTGAATTAAGATAAGAAAAGGCATTACAAAGAAAGGACGTTTTCTATTGTTTAAATGTGATTGGTCTTTTTCTATTGGTTATTTATTCTTTGTGTGGTATTGACGTGCAAGAGCGTTGTATTAAAGACTGATATAAAATAACTTAGGATCACAAATCTATTTTTAAAGTATAGTAGTTGAGTATTTTAAACTTTACTTTTTATCTCATACTTTTCTGTTTTAAAGTTATATTTTGACTTAAACAATATGATAAATATACATACATATTTGTATTGTGCTTGCTACAACTTCTCTTTTGATTAATAAGCTGAGATGCTGAAATATGACTGCACGGTTGGCCTAGTGGTTTAAGCGGTCGCCACACCGCACTCTACTTCGCCGAGTGTCATGGGTTTAAGCCCCACATGGGAAAACACTTTGTGTGATCCACAAATTTGTAAGTCTCGGTGTTCTTTGTGTCCGCTTCTTGTATGTTTGTAAAGTCCCCCGCGACACAGGATTTATTCCTAATGCGGGTGTTGTCTTCCTTAAATAAAAAAAAAGGAGATAATCAGCATGTGTGGTATACGAGTTGATTATCTCAGTTTACAAAAAAAAGCCAGGAATATTCTAGGAGTGCGTTTGTGGCTCATGAGTTCCTGAACTGAAGGCGTTCCTGTCCAGCAGTAGTAATTTTCTATCAGGTTATCAGTGTGCTTATATACTTCTTCTATACAGTATAAAATGAAGTCGTTTCCTGTTGTCGTACTCTTACATCTTACAAGCTCTTTTACTGAACCTTTGTCCAAACTGGGTTGTGATCGGCTCAAATTCTACTAGGATACAGAGTTCTGTACAAAGATTGGTGATGAACTTTTAGAATGCCAACTATTCGTAAGGATTACCAAAGCTGTTCATATGGTAACTAGGATTGACGACTTAACGTACTCTCCAGGACACGGAGGGTCTTTATGTGTTAAAAATGGTCTTCCAATCATAGTCTGACCGGATTAAGATTGCTAAACTTTGCAAAGTGCTAACCTATGAGGTTGCAGTGCGCTACGAACTCTTCTTTTAAAATATGAGGCTTTCATCAATATAGAGAGTGATTCAAGAGGGAGGTTAGTGTGTCCAAAATTTATTATTGCATAGGAAGGGCCAAGAATTCGTTAACATTTGAATCTAACATTCCGCTCATTCATATTACGGGAGTTCTTGGGAGCACTTTTCACACATCCAATGAGTCCTTGCCGGTGGTTATAGACATGTTTCCGGAAAAGCTGATTTCCAGACGAGGAGACATTCCATAGCCACTCAGAAGTCCAGATCTATCCTCACCAAACTTCTTTTTATGGGCTTATATGAAGAATCGTATTTACATCAATAAACCAAATACACTACGTCAGCTAAAAGAAAAAATCAGCGAAGAAATGACGGCGATCTCGTGGTCTCTTTGCCGACGGGTATTCTAAAATTTCGGTGCTCGCTTAGAAGAGTACAAACGTCGAAACGGTGTTCATTTACGCGATGTAATTTTTAAAAAGTAAATACCACCTACTTAGCTTTCTTGTAAATAAACAATTTTTACAATATATCAATTGTTTTTACGACTTTTCCAAGCGTTAACTAATTCGTGGCCTGTCTCATCTTAAATTCGCGCCACATTAGACACACACTGGGCCAGCCCCTAATAAATCATAAGAAACAAAGAAATCAGATATCGGTGTGACAAGATGTTACCAGTTCGAAGATCAGTGAGTAAACATACGTATTGAAGAAGGTAAAAGAATACTTGATGAAAGTGTGCCACGGTGCCACCGTTGTAGACTCACGCCAAACATAACAGTAAGATGACTCACGTTTGAGATCGTGACACCAATGTTTTATCGAAATCATATAAATGTATGATAATTGAACACACACATATATTTATTTTAGCTCTTATGGGTTTACTTACGTTTCGCGCTTATCTATTTTACAGAAATAGTTTTTTTCAGTAACGAACATCAGCTTATATTCTTATTTATACTACTTCGAGATTAGTTGAATTGTTGAAGAGTGAAAACGTAAATTAATATGCAAAAAAAACGAACACGGAGATGATTAGGGCAAAAGAATGATCACTTAAAAATTAGCGAGAAATCTAAGCATTGTAGCAATGCTCTAAGAAACATTCGATCTAATAATACACATATTATAATGTAAATTAAGCTAGAAATGTTTTGACAAAATCTAACAGAATAGTTCATTTTTACATAAATAGAGCAGTTGAAACAAGACTTTACTAAATTATTAATAGTATTATATAATAGAAAACATAAAAATTTATCATGTTTAGATTTGAATAGATTTTATGTTTCTATTACTAGGGGGGTCCGGTATAATTGTAAGAGTTGAACTTGCCTAATCTCCGGTTTAACCTGAAACGGTTCGAATCAGGAAGTATCTATAGCTTGAGTTTTTAAAAAAGGTTCAAAAACATACCAAACAGCTTTAAAACTAGTGTCGAGTTTGCTGGTCATTCAGGTTGAACAAGATATTGATACACTAAGCCATCTTCTGGTTCACTGCGATGTTTGTTGAATTTAGGTATGCAAAAATTCTAATGCTGCGGTGCTGTCCAAATTTAAAGGAAACAAAAAATGCTACGTGAGTGGAATATAACATATAAGGTCTACCTTACCTTACCTACTAGTCTAGACATTGTCAAAAAAAGAAAGACCGCGTCCGTCATACTCTACTAAGATTGTCTAATCATGATCTTCTTCAGTGTGAAGATATCAGAGTCAGTTTGATCAGTGGAGTTTTTCTGAGGGATCCCTGTGAAGTACTTAAGGTAGTAGAGCCACGCTAATTTCAGCACGAGCAGGCCGGCTCGACCGGGGCAGTACTACCCTCCCACAGAAGACCAACCTAAAGCGACAGCATCCGTGCTGTCGTGTTTCGTTGGTGAGTGCGAGACCGGAGGACCGGAGGTGACAGTTATCGTGATAACTATGTGAGGCTTACACTGCTACGATGACTGTCATGCCTTTTACGTTCCCAAGCGTGGCGTGAAAAAGTATCTCCCTAGGCCGCCATAGTTGGGGCACCACACTGCATTTTCTGCATTTGCAATGAGAGTGGTAACCACAACTCTTTGGATTCTATGCATGCTTTCCATCAGGCAGAGTAGAGTCACTTTGGTAGGCTCGATATATAGAAAAAAAAAGTCTAAAGTCTGAATTGTTCCTTTTCCAATTTTAGTCAACTCGGGAAAGTATTAGGAGATATGAATTAGGCATTGACTAGTTATTAGAAGTATATTAATATAACTTTAAAGATTTAATCTTTCTTTAGTATAACAGTAAAATAAACAATGGCTATTTAGCTTCCTGGCTATTACGCTCAGTGTATGACACACACTTGAACGTGAGTTTAACAGGATCAAGTGCGATGACTGGTCTCTATTCAGTGATTCTCTGAACTCATTCACTTAATATTCTACTGAACACAGTCAGAAAGATGACAATTACTTGTTCAAAATAACGACGAAACCAAAAGTTAGCAAAACTTAGTCATAAAGTAATATAATGCTCAGAGCTTTAACAATGATTTTCATTCTCCGTTTGAATCGCAATGAATTGGTGTAATCTTCATGACAGCATTATACTTTTGACGGCATAAACAAACAGGTTAAAAATATCAAGACATCTTTTTTAATTCAAAGCAGGAACATCTTCTTGTACATTCGTATAAAGTAGACTCAAGTCTAGTTCAAGGACCACACAAAGGCTAAATAAATTTGAAAAACATGCTAAATTCTTTTCTCAGAAATGCTTTACAAGATAATTACTTTAGCGCGGCAGACACTTCCGCCTTAATCTAGTCAGCTCATCTCTGTACACATAGACAATGAACAAAGACGAATAGACCTAGACAATGCACAGATTATTTGAATATTAAATGCCTAAGATGGTGTTTTATGATATGCTTTACGTTTTGAAAATCGTGAAATGGTTACAGTTTATCTCTATCTGTCACGTAATGTCATGACTCTCCATTTTTCTTTGACACTTGTTTTCCTTGTAAAAGATTTAAGACTTAAAATAATAGAGATTACAATGAAACATCATGGTATGTGAGTGACAGATTGAGAAATGGCAGTGTTTAAAATGACTCAAGTAATTTCTGACTAACATACTTTTACAGTATCTAAAAATGGCTTGTCGTTTTAAAGTTTTTATCTCATTAGTCCTTTTTATACTAAACAACTAATTATTGACACAATTTTAAAGAAATTATTTCTATTTTCGACTTGAATCGTCCTTGATTCTATAGTTTATTATAAAGACCAATTCCGGGCAAATACTTTTAGCGTGTTACACTCCAATAAGCTTGGTGTCGTGTCTGTACTCTATACAATCTGTGTACGCCAGTGTCACGTCAATCCGTGGCACAATTTTCGAGCAGTCTTGCCTTAAATAGGTCGCCATTATAACTTTCATGTTTATTTTCTTTGAAGTTAAAACTGGTAATTTTATTCTAGATGTAGATTTAGATTTATGAAACTTATTCATGTAAGACTTCTGTTCATATATACAAATAAAGATTGCGTCATTCATAGTTTTTGGGTTTTCGGGGTTTTGTGTCAGTCGTTTCTTAATCTAGCCGTTCGATCTTTGTCCCCGCGACATTTGAACTATTTTTAGTGCAATAGTTATCTTGTAAATAACTGGAATAAAAGAGTGAAAAGCATTTATACACCTCTTAAAATCAATAATCGATTATTTACGTAATGATAAAGAGTAAATACCTAATACAATCGAGAATAAATATACCAGTAGGTAAGCTACATAATGTTTTTCTTTCGTGCTCTTTGTTTTCCTGATGTTTGTAATTTGGCTCTAATCATTACAACATTATTTACCAGAAAAGGGGTTAATCCTAAAATTCCTTTGGTCACAAATATATTGTGTATTAAGCTATTGGAAGAAAACTTTCTTTAATGAATAATATTTAAGACTTGAATTGAAGGATCACTTTGCAAAAATTACTAAAGTATGTGTGTATTGTATGTGTACTGGAGATGTTTCAAAAACGTAACGGCACAACTTAGGAGTTTATGTACACTTTGCGGTTCTGTATCGGTTTAAATATTTGTAAACGTACTATAGTTTGTGTCTAGACATAGACGTATTCCAAGTGTTTTCAAATAATGGTTACGCATTTCTAGGAAACTCATTTAGCTAAAGCACATAAATGCTTGTTTTTACTGTACAGTGTTCATCCAGGTCGGGAATAAATGTTACAACGAATTTATAACAACGGTGGTCCGGATCCCCTTCAGAGAAGGACATGTGGAGATCTCGTCTATGTGTATGTATAGGGTTTTTTTGTGGTGAGGAGCAAAATAATGTCAACTCGTTAAGGTGTGGTAAAAGAATGTAATCAGTTTATTATGGATACACTATATATAAAGGTTGAGATTACATCATTATTACTAATACTAATGTCATGATGTCACTAGAATAAAACTAAGGCGCGGTCAGTGACCGCTACAGACACCTGAGATCGGCCGCCGGGGTGGTTTTTAGTGGAAACACCACATACTCTTGGCTCCTGCTCCCCGAGGAGCCGGAGACCCAAAGGGATTTTCTACCCCGACAACAAAAAAAAAAGGTACTCTTACCTCGCTTTGGTTCAAAGTTATTTGTTGAACATGAAAAAGACATCTTGATACAAAATCAGCAATATTATACGTATAGTTATGTAATAATATATACGCACATACACTTATTATTTCTAATATTTGTATCAGTTACTTATATTACAAACTAGCTTACCCCGCGAACTCTGTTTCGCCTTAGAGGCAATAAATAAGCAGATTTTTGATTTTGTGCTGAAACGCGGTCAAACGGGATAAAAAGTATCCTATGTCCGTCTCCTGGTTCTAAGCTACCTCCCCACCAATTTTCAGTTAAATCCGTTCAGCCGTTCTTGAGTTATAAGTGGTGTAACTAACACCACTTTCTTTTATATATATAAGATGTTATGTGTCGGCTAATTGAACTGCGAAATTTAGTCTGCGTTTTCCAGAGGGAATGTATTTTGCTTGTTTTTGTTTTTCATTATTTATCAATTGATCGTAGCGTGATACTATTTAGTCTTCTCGATAACTAATGGTCTAGCTAACACTATAATTTGAATCCGAACCAGTAGTTCTTGTATTTAACGTGTTCAACCAAACAACTTATCATAAACAAAAATAAAACTGTTAAATTCCTGTACAGATTTGAATAAGCGTGTTAACGTTAGAGGCCTTACAATAAACTAATAATATAAATCTGTCAAAACAATACCAGTGAGTTACAATAGCCTGTATGACGTTATATTGATATACCATTTCATACAAAACAGAAATTAACGTGTTATTTGTTTCATCAAGCTATTTACAGTACAAATATAATCAGGAAATGTTACAATTGCTTAACTTTAGCCATGTTTGTTTGCAAAATTTTTTTTTCTTTATATAAAGATGTGGTGACGGATTAAAAATACATAGTGTTACCACCCTATTCATCCCGTGGATGTCGTAAGAAGTGACTAAGGGAAGAAACTGTTCAAAAAAATACCATTACAAAGAGAAGGAAAACTTGAAACAAACCCTATTCCAACCCGTCTGGCCAGCGTGGTATAGTAGGCCAAAACCTCCTTGCTAAGGAGAGGTCTATGTCCAGCAGTGGATTGTATACTGAGACATTTGGTAAGGTTTTCCCAAGCCAAGCTCACCTGCAAGTAGTGCACTTGCTGATTGACAGACGAGGCTCTGGCAAACAAAATATCCCAATTAGCGGTAATTGGCTTGTCATCTTTTACGTCCGCATGTGGGGCGTGAAAATTCATCTCACTGGGCCACCATACAGCGGGTCACCATACTACATTGTCTGTATTTACAATGAGTCTGGTGACCAAAATCTTTGGATTTCATATATGCTTTCCATCATCCAGAGTAGAATCACTTTGGCAGGTATTTGGGCGTTCAGTATACCTCTGCCTACCCCTGCGGAGAAACAGGTGTGAATTATGGTGATGATGATGATGATAAAATATGCTATTGATATATAATTTCAATCTCAAACTCAAATCAAGCCAGCTAAATTGTTTTATGTTTGTTCACTCACAAACTCGTCATTTATGAACCGATGCGATCAAATATATGTTTTTGAAAAGGTACATTGCTCGTTTGATACCATTCTAATTAAAGAAAAGATTTTGTCTTTAAGGATATTTTAAAGATAAACACTTAAGCAATTAAGAACAGTTACACACAATACAGTTTCTTTGCAATTTATCGTGCGCGTTGAAGTTAATTGTATCCACCTTCTAATATATTTATTTTTGTTTTTTCTTCTTTTAATAAAGTATAAATAGGCATAAAAACGTATACAATGAAATGAATAATGACCATCATAAACCTTTCGAAGTCTACTGCTCTAGTAGTTTAAGAAATTCTCAATAAATACTCTATATAATAAGGTGCACAAGGAATTCTAACTAAGTATGAAACGAAGGCATTTATGAATATGAGTAGTTTGTCGTTCGTCATTGATAAATAAATAGAATCTTTCACTAATAACTTGACAAGAATTGATGAAGGTGTCGGGAAAACACTCATATGTCAGGGTTCTGTGGGTGGAATGTATTGAATGGGATCTATAACTCAACACCCTCACTAGAGCTTCGAACACAACGATAAATCTTCATACGCTGTCGAGGTATTAATTTCACTAGCCATGATGGTAGGGTACATTATCGTAGTGGTGGGAACGGGTATCACGTCGCTCCAACACAATGGGGGACTACTTCGACCTGACGAGGTGACCATACCTGGCAGGCTACCGCCTGGCGTTTAAAGTTGGGAAGTTGTGTATATGCTAATCGCCGCGAGAATTTCTATATCGTGATACAGGGTTAGTAGTTGCTCCGTAGTTCATTACACCGTAGTTCGAGGTGTCTTCGGTAGATGTCACTTTAGTATGTATTTCGAAGTCGCCACAATCATCAATGTGTGATAGCTAGTTGCGTTTTCCCGTGTAAACTACTAAACCGATTATAAAAAATCTTCAGAGGAAAGCTACTAATAAGCTACATTTACCAGTATAACCGACATACAGTCGGGTGGAGCCGTGGGCTAATGCTAGTTATGTATTACACATTCTGAATTTATAATTTTTTTTCTTGAACATCAGAACACTGTCATTTGGAATTTTGTAACTGGCAACCAACTCAAACATAGATACCTTATCATAAATTCTCTACAAGTTTGGCATAGAGTTTGGTTACGTCTCGCCGCATTGTGTATACCCCAGAAACATGATTACTTTATTTCCTACTTTATTACGGCAAATAATTTAAAATTTGATTTTTAACAAATGATTTCATTGAGCAACAAGGAGGACAAAGAATTCAGTGTTAACTCAAGTGCGTAGACAACAACTACTGATTGTCAACATTAATTAAACACTTTAAAACATATGCCTTGTCTGTGCACTATACACATTATCATTTATAAATATTAATTATACGTCAAGTATTGTAAAGTTTCCTTATTGGTAATTGATTTTTATAATGATAATATCTTAAGACATCTTATTCACTGCCGTCTGATACAAAGTTAAAGAGAGCCCGTACGAAGGCACTAAAGTAAGGTAATAAGGAGTTATAATCCGGTCCTAATAATATAATACATGCGAAAGTTTCTAAGGATATATGGATGTTTGTGACTCGTTCACGCAAAAACTACCGAACAAATTTAGATGAAACTTTACACTAGTATAGCTTATACATCAGAATGACACTTTGACTATAATTTATTAAGATTATGTGTGTTTTGGCCATTATATAAGAATGAACATCAAGTTAGTCGGAAAAAAACATTCATGCTGTCTGAGGATTGTTTTGTCACGCGCTGCCTAAACTGTTTCTTTGTCTTAAAAATTTTTAAATAAATCTACCTTTTATGGGAAAGCCATTACATCCTAAATAGTGAGCCTTAAACACAATTTAATTGGATACTCTTTTACAATGCACATTTTAGGATATTTATTAATTTTTTATCAAAATTGACACATTTCGATGAATAATTTGAAAGATTTCACGATAAAATTGAATTGAATGAAGCACCATAAAATGCTTCCTATGAGCGCGGTGAAGGGTGACGGGCAGTCCATGCAATGTTTAATTTTAGTATGGATAGGAAAGAAATTTTGTCTGTCTGTTACGTTTTCACCGCTAATCTGCACCGATTTTAATAAAATATGCAATGGAGATCCTTTGATTCTTGAGGAAGGGCATACACGTGGGCGGAGCCGCGGGCAAAAGATACTATTGATATAATCCCAAAACCAAACATGTTATAGATAATTATACCCAAACACTGAACAAATGGCTGTGGTCGTTAGTTAAAGATTTCTTCTTGATGAGAATCAAACCTAGAACCTCTGAAGTACCGAGGATACGTAATCAGGACACCAAACCAATAAATAATCAGTCCAGTCGAATACTATTTTTACAAGGAGTTATGTAGCGTATTTCTGCGTTCATAGTTGGTCTATATCGAGTTGTGGAGCCGGGACTAGAACTTGTGGCTATTTATATCTGTCAGGTTCCCACGAATGCAATGTTACGCAGAGACTTCGTAACGACTTGTTGGTAACGATCAAGGTATGAACCTGTTCTGATGCGCTTGCACCCATCGCAACCTGCTCCTGCACGCTTGCATAAATAGTGCCCTACTACTTTTGTTTTTTTTTTTTTGAGTGAAATATATTTTGATAAGAATTTATTTTTAGATTAAACAAAACGACGATAGCAATAGCTAATGGCTACCTAGCTTCATATTGATATTTAAATTTAGGAATAAAAAAAAAACATCACAGAAACCGACTGAGTGAGGTTACCAGAGCTACCTCCTGATGACAGAGGACTAAAAAAGCGGTAACTTGTTTCTCTAGACTTATAACTATCCAAGGATATGGGTGATGGTGGTAACTTATTACCAGGTAATCCGTCTACTGGTTTAATCTTCTATACCATTACAAAAATACACAAAAATAAGTGCAGTTCTAGTTACATATCTTAGCGGTATCTATTTTAAAATGCAAATACAAAATTATTAAACAGATTATACCGTTACATAAGCTACTTATTATAAATATGAAAGACATGTCACTCTATCTATATTTTATTTACTTTACGGCTGCATTCTGGTTGTAGATGTTACTTAACTCAGGATATCAAATGGTCTCTGGATGTCGTAATAACAGCTGTTCCCATCCCTCCTATGTCAGGCGCAGAGTGGCACACCGTGTGGTTTTAGTCGGTCCGATTCCGACACACCACCCCGCCGTAAACCCCGGTAGTGACGGCCCGCGGGGGTTTTCACACGTTAAAAAAGAAAAAAAAAGGATATCAAATGGTTGTCATCCTGGGCCTTTTGAAATTCACCAATTTGAGAGTTGAAAGAGAGCTTTAGTGAGAGATATCAAAAGACCGGTTGACGAAAATGAACCTGAGGCCACGGTAGCTCGAAAAAGCTGATATCAGGTACCCGTGTGTCCATGGAAAGAAGAAGTGACGACACCAGAGCATAAACTTCCCTGGAGAGTTCAATAAAGACAATAAATTTGCCACTCTTGAGTGTCATATTTATAATAACAATATTCAATTCTTATGATTTGTGATTTTAGCACATCTTCTATTTTATTACGCGTTCCATTATGCCATTACATAAAGTCACCTTAATACTTACTTAAGTTATGATGTCACTAGAGGACAAACGCATTAACATCGTTTAGAACTAAAGAAATCTAGAGCTGTGGTTCTACCATTTATTTTCCTGACAATTTGTTTATAAGCGACTGGGTTTTATCCTAAAACAGTTGAGACAAAACAACTGTGTAAACTTATTTAATCTATGGTTGTAGTTGGAGAAATATTATTTATTTAGTTGTTTATTGTTGAGGATATCAAATAAAAGATTAATATGAAATAATCATTTTAACAAACAAAAGTTTTTGACTAGTGCATTTCTTCTATTATAAAGCAGCGAGAGCGAAATGCACTAAAATATTGAGTACTGTCATTTAACTTATTTTCAAAATACTATTATATAAAAAAAAAACTCGAGACAGGTAAACCAATCTCGCTAGCCGTTTTGGGTATCTTTGACAATGTTTATGTATTTAAAACATCACCCGTTAAGAAATCACTCATGTTCATAATTAGGATTAAGTCGCTTAACTATTTTGTAAGCTCTCCTATTTATTTATCTCTATACTCCTCCCATGAGTACTCAGCTTTATTTATCCACATACAATTAACACACAGAAATTACAGGCGCGGGCGAGCGACCTGCGCTTGCTCATCTATCTGGGTCATTGACAATGTGCACACTTGCGCAAGCGCAATATTATGCACTTATGTGCATTTCCTTAACAAAGATTTTCTTTCTGTTTTTCATAATCATATTCTTAGATATATATAGTAACTTTGATTGTGATTTTATTATATTTCAAATAAGTAATCTCGAAAAAGGGCTACGGGCCCTTTAAATAGGTGTCTGAGTGTAGTAGGCGTATTTTATAAAGACTTCATGACAATATACATAAATAATGCGTAAATAAATATTAGTATTTAATGTTTTAATTGGCTTTTTTTTTTGTACATAAAATAATATTTGGAGAAGTAAGCGATGCTGCGTGACAAAATTTCAATTTAGAACAAATTTGTACGAGTATTGTATTGTATTTGTATTGTCGGTACAGTTCGTACCTTACCGACGATCGGATGTTATTGTTTTCAAACAAAAATTTATACAGTTTTTTCCTAAACTACGACCGGACCGTGTGGAAGTCAACAATTAATGAATATTGATAAATTACAGCCGAATTTTAACCTCTATGCGATCACTAATAAGAATAAATGGATTAGTTACTTTTATTTACATCTACAAACTGTTAAAACTGTTTTTTTAATAATTTAGGTTTTCATAGACGCAATAGATGACATACGAGTATAAGATTTAAAACAACCAATGTAAGTCATTGCCTATAGACACGCATAATATTTTTAGTGACTCTTACACTTATTTTTGATATTTCATCTAAGAAGATACAGCTAAATATAATAGTTGGTTAACCAAGGTTGCGTTCTGTTGGTTGATTTTACGGCTTTTTGTAACCAAGAAGACCAGTAACGCATACTCCAAGTAACAACATCAATATCGCTCATTATTCAAATATTAACGTAACTCTATAGACGATAAGTCACTAGATTTAAAAATATAGATCAGAAAGAATTCAAATTTAGACGATTTTAAGGAGTCTTTCGAATTATATTATCGTTTTTGGTCTATGGCAACGTTAGTGTACCAACACTGTCATATACTTAGAAACAAACGAGTGCAATGTTCCATACGATTATCTATCCTCACATAAGCTGTACCATATAAGGGTTATGCATGCCCAACTAGTTTGACTTGTGCGCAGAAAAAAGGTACAAAAAGTATGAGATGCATCGACGCACCGGACGCTAGTGCATTTCATTACCTACCTTGCTATTTTTAGGCGTACATCTTATGCTCAGTAATTTTATTTTAGTGATAAATTTACATGCATCTTTGGTCTATTGGAATCGTTTGTTAATTGTCTTTAAGTGTTACGAGGTAAATTGGAATGAAATATTTCGGAACTCGTAATTTATACGTAATATGAAATCCAAACAGTTGAACGGTGTTACAATACTATCTAGTGTAACAGGATCATTTTCCTGAAAAACTTAAATATCTTCTAGTTATACGACGGGAAGAGTTAGTTGCCTAAAATTTAAGTTAGATAATGCATGAAAGAAACTGTTTATTTCAGAGATTACGACTGTTAAACTTGGACGATTTTGAACTTAACTGGTCTGTTGATCAAGTCTGATTAACTTTGATCTTGACTGCTAAGCTAGAGATCGTCTTTTCAACACCCGTCTAGGCTAATTAATTCGTATAATTGTGTGTGTTTATCAGCCGTCTGATTACCAAACCATAGACACTATCTAATTTCTAATCATGCCGAGATGTCAAAAAGAAAAAGTACTCTATTATGTTAAAAACATAGTCTATGGCTACAAGTGTTACACGCGCTACCAAAACATAAGAAAAAAACATTTCAAAACATAAATTCAAAAGAAATAATTAATCATCTACAAGAAGCTCATAATAACTTAGAAGATCCGGGTCATGAGACCGCAGTATCTAGATTCAACATCACGACCGTGTCTGAGGAAGTTCTGTTAACGATGATGATGTGATATAATGTGATTATCTACGAGATGAGGGATAGCCGACAGCCATTTTGTGAAACGGCACAAGCAAATGACTGTTGGGACTCATTCTTGTCTTTAAAACGAATTTCTCTATACGGGTGTGACGATGTTCAATATTTGTCAAGAAATTTGTCTATACGAGTAAGTTAGTTTTTTTTTTTAATCCTAATTATAATATTTGTATTGTAGTATTGCTGTTACCTGATTTCAATAGAATGAGGGAATAAGAATTAAAAATTGTTACGTTTATAGTGTAGGAAAGTGCCTGGATCATACTGGACTAGGTCAAAATTAGACTATAATTTTGTTGCAAACCCCTCTCCCCCTTCACACTCCTTAATGTGGTGGAGACCTAGACCTTGAGTTGTAAGTGTCCACGGACTGCGGTAGTCAGTTACCATTGCTCATATGACCCTATAAAAACAATCTAAAATCGAAATATTATATCAACAGCATTTCATTTTAATATTCTGGCCGCGACATTCGCCTTACTCCATCGAGGATCTCGTCAATCATAATTTCCGTTCGAGCTTTGTAATAGAATGTTATTTTTATTTTGTGTACAGACTGTCTCATTGTGTTCAACCAATTTGTTTGATGTTTGTGTGCAAGATTGAACGATCAAGTTATATTGTCGTTTTATTTCGACTGTAGTAACTTTATTAACTTTGAAATAAATTTTGGTTACTTACTGTCGAAGAATTCGTCGCTAGAGATTTAATCTTTCATACGCATTCAATTTAAACCCCGTTCTGTATTAATGTTTGATACTATATATTATTTCTTTAACGTCTTAAGATGTAACCATTAAATAATTTCTATCCAAGTAACTTCGAATAATTTGATATATTTATTTTAAATTTACGTAAGATTTTGTGGTAACACTTACTTACGAGTATAAGTTATGTGGATTAGTGTTTCCTTGATAAAACAGTAATTGGTGCACAATTGTAGACTATAAACTATCTCTGGGTTAAATTTTATCCAAATCCTTTCGCTCATTCTCGCGTAATTCACTAGCAAATATTCATACATACAATCTCACAAACTTTGTGTTTATAATACTCGTATAACGCGATATTAAAATACACGCTAAAGAATTGTTTCACAGTATTATGATGACGACCTAGCCGTTTTAGGCACGCAGGTGATATACACTCGTATTACACAAGCGTGTGGGTAAAAGTGGGTGCACTCGCTGTTCCCGCACTCTGACATCCGATGGGACCGGCCGGTAGAGATCCAATGCTTTCCGAGTTACGAGGGTTAAAACCCCAACTTCCAAACTGAGTTTTTATTAAGCATTTGCATAATCAGTATAACTCGATAGCACTTTTTATCCCGACTCGTGATTAGAATCGGAAACCTCTTGCTTGGTAGTTACTAGACCGACCAATATAAAAATGTGTCGATAAATAAATGTATATTAAATGCGTAATTTCCACACATGCATAACATTAACCTTAGAAAAGACGATACTAAAACTATATACGCTATTATAGTAAAGTAACGGAGCAGCAGTATTATCTAATAAGAAAAATATTTGACCAGTTTGTTGAATTCGTAATAGGTAGGTATAAATATAATGCGTTTAGCATTGTTGTGTAAGGATCAGCGCACGACTCGTGATTACAATACGACTGTAACGGTTTTGTGACTGTTGAATCCTAAAATTGATCACAGTGGCGTGACTTTCAGGTGTTCATAGACGATGGTAGATACTTGTTGGTAAGTAAGTATTGGTCTAGTTGTCACTCAAAATCGTCAAAATGTGCGCTGGTTCTTAGCAGCTAGTCACATAGACCTCTACGAGTTAACGCAGCGGACTGCTCTATCAGTTTGATTTATGGGCTATTCTCAGTATTGGGTGTAACTGAATTTTTATATGTTAATGTAGAGGTATGAATAGTTTTTATGACGTAAGGCGTTCAGTTTTACGAGTAACATTTTCTGTAACTAAACCGAAGTTACCTTTTCATTAAGTAGTACAATCATAATTCTGTTATTGGTGCAAAGAAAACTTTTGTTGTTTATTGTAACACCGATCAAGAAATATATGTGTACCGAAGCAAATAACCAATAGGAGTAAACATCCTCTGCAAAGTGATCTATCCGTGACATTAATTAAAAGATGTCGGTTTAGGGTCTAATTTCACGTAATGGTTCCTACAGCCATCGTACTACGGAATCAGTTAAAGTCTAGCAGTGTACAAGAAATATGATGATGATCTGTGTCATCAATCATGTTCATGTTTCTTTAACATTCCACTTCTGGACATAGGCATCTCCTTAGCATGAAGGTTTTGACATGGAGGGGTGGGCTTGACGTGTTTTCCCCTCCATTCATTACAGTGGCCAGCCGCGAGGAGGTGAGGTCCGCGTGTACCGTACGTCGCCTAAACAGAGAGTTTTATCCGAAGATGGCGCCCGCGCAAGCGGACAGGCGTTAAGAGTGGTCACACCTGTTCCCGGATCCCTCCTATCTCAGGCGTAGAGTGGCACACCGTGTGATTTTAGTCGGTCCAATTCCGACCCGCCGTAAACCCCGGTAGGGTGATGGCCCGAGCGGGTTTCCACACGTAAAAAAAAGGGATTGTTTCAAGTTTTCTTTCTTCTTGCAGATGTCCAAAATAGTTTGTCCCTTAGTCTTACGACACCCACGAAATGAGTAGAGATGTGACATTCCGTATTCTCAAACAACATGGAGAACATGATCAACAATGATCTGTGAAATTGCGTATATTGGCTCGCGATTATTTCTAGCATTAGTTTAGAGGCCTACACGCAGGCTCTGTACAGGTCTGCACCCGTGAGTCTTTTCCACTTATTGTCATCTTATTGTTTCAAACATACTACATGTCCTTGGTTTCTATATATGTAAATTAGAGTCAAAATATTTCATTTATCTGGGTCACCGAATTACAATTATGAAGGTCACTAAAATGTATAAGTATAATAATATAACGGTATTGTCTGGCCTTGGTGTTATAACGTTAACCTGCGAGCGTCTGTGTATTGTACTAAATATTTGGCTACATCTACAAATAGTTGCTCTGAGATGTCTATCTAACATAAATTAATATTATGAATATATTTTTTTATTAGTCCATAATGTTTTAGTAAATATAAGTCCTAAAGGTCACCCTAATCAGAGGATGTGGTTACGGGTTACGCATTGAGTGTTTTGTTTTATTACTCAAGTTTGGCTTTTATATCGTTTAAAAGTGTATTAGTTCCAAAAAAGGCCGGCGTTAAAAAGGTGACTTTCTATAAAATATGTTAGACTAAACCCATAACGTATAGCGCAAGGAACAGAATAGAAAGAAAGAACGAACCAAATGGAATATAGAAATATGGAACATAGTGATTCTGTTTGAAATTAAGAGGTGTATGTTTTAACTAGTGGCTAGCAACCACGATTGCTAAACTATAGGTTGCGGATTCGATCACCACCCAGGACAAATTTAATACTGTGTCACGATGAAAAATTCTATATCTGGTTGCAGTTTTTTATAACAATTGATGCATTCGTATTTAGCAATTTATGAGATGTTTATTAGCAGCTTGGTGATCTTGGTACAGACGCCGTATGGTTTGGGATCAGACGGCTGAGTTGAGGTTGTTTGACATGTGTCAAAATATTATTATTATTTTGCAGCAAAGACATAATGAGCAAAAATGCTAAATATGTTGAATGGTATAAATTTGCAATAAGGCATTTCGGAACAGTTTTTAATACAGTTTTCTAAATGGTAACCGGACACGTTAATTGGATGCATTTAAAATTAATTAAAACACACCTTATTAATTTATATTTTATAAGTTTTACATATACATGTGGATCTTTAAATATTCATTAGGCGACACGTGCTACGAGAGGTCAGTGACATTTAAGATGCTTGTGGGGTAGCTCTAGATGGAAAACTAAACTATTAGCGCCTATTTCAGTATACCTTTTTAATCAGCTTATAAAAAGGATTTCGTTCTCAATACGGTTGTTTTGAGTTTTTTTTGTTGAGATTTTTTACGAACGAATTTTCTTTTGATTTTTTTTTTATTTAGGATTTTAAATGTACATGTTGTTTACCACTTAATGTAAAGAAAAATATCATCTTCAACGGTTTATAGAAGCTCATTATTACGTATTTGGAAGGATCTTTATAAAAATTTGTTGTCTTTCCTAAAAAAAAAGAAAGTACAATGTTCCTTATGATTTGCATATAGTTTGAAGGTTAAAAGAAGTACACTAGTTACTGAAGTCGGTGCAGTTCCGTTTTTGTTTTAGACATTTCGTATATTTAATTTTGTCATAAGTAATCAAGCATTCGAAATGTAAGCGCAACTTCTCAGACGCTGACTACGCATTTTTGACTCCTGTGTTGCAGTCATCCAGAGACGATAGTAGTCACTTTTGTCAGATGATCAGTACGCTTAATTATCCTCCTCAAGAATTGCAGCAACAATTATCCAATCTGATGAGTTCATCACAAAGCTCACATGAGTTTTGTAAAGTCAACGACAGTATTTAGCGTTCTAATATGATATCCTAGGAAGTGACTGTTAAGTTTTAGCACCTAATATAACGTGCAATGGCGGCGCGTTATACAGTTAAAGACGGTTTGCGCAGACGACAGCAAATATTTGTGCTCAAATCTCGTTCGGGTCAGAATTGAGCTGCGTGCGAATGGCTGGGACGATGTTCTAGACATATGTATCTCTTAAAACATATTAAATTTCTTTACTGCCTATTTTGTTTTCTAAGATTTTTTATTTAGGAGCTACCTTTGAGCACTCACACTCGGTTCTCACGTGTTATCCAAATGTGATTTTTTTATTGAAATCAAATAAACATAAAGTTCAAAATATTGATTTTGTTTCAGAGATAGGTAGCCTATTAAAAAAATAAAACTTTTTGCCTAAATGAACATTCTGACTATTGTAACAAATATAATATAATAAAATTATGTAATAAATATCTATGATAAATATAATGCCGGAGCAGCAAAATAAATGAATTTGGTTTTGGTGGAATTGAACTTGAGAAGAAACCTCAACCTGGATTGGTAGTAGGTATAAGGGATAAACTTGATGAAAGTCAGCCAGAAATGTATTTTATAACTGTCCGTTATCATACAAATCAATTTAGTTTAATTATAAACTAAACAAGCAATCAATAACGAAGATAATTAAATGACAAATAAATTAAAACGCCACTACTTCACTTCGGTTGAAGGTAATCTTAAAATCTTTCTATAAATAACATCGCATTGCACTTGGTGTACAATCAAGCGCGTCCTGAATGCCATTAGTGATGAGCAAAAAAGTAACTAACCGCAATATCTAATCGAAATTCCGATTGAGACTCGATAAAAAATCGATTGGGTTATCATTCGATGCTCAATTGTACACGGTGGCGCCAAAACCGCTAGCTTTTTTTAATACTTTTTAATTTGTTATTGGGTGAACGTACGAGTACTAGGGCAATATTCGGCTCACAACCATTTTTGTTATTGGCAATCAGACGCAGTTCGTGCAAGTTTTTGGCTTTAATTTTATTTTATGACTAGCTAATATATTTTTATAATGTCTAAAGTACTTTGTCTTGAGGTTATTGCATTCTGCCTATTTAAAGTTTAAAGAGATCGAGAGACTTAGTTTATGTTTACTTTGAAACGTGTTGATATAAATTGTTTAACAACGGTTTCTTGCTAGGTTGTTGCTGTTCCTCCTACTAAAGAGTTTAATCGTTTGTCTTTTTAGGCGCGTGGAAATACGGATGATTAATTACCTCCCCAGTCTTTAATTATAGTAAGACAAGTTATTTAAAACATAAACTTACTGCCAAGTTAATTAAATCTTTTATTGGACTCAGGGACAAAGTTAGACTTTTGTCTCTAACCCAAATTCAATGAAAGCTCTTATAATTAGGTGCATGGGATGAAACTGTGTCTGGTGGAATCCTATTTGCCCTATCTCTGTCACGAGGTTAATTTAACTATTCCAACTTTAGTTTAGTTAGAGTAGTTTGGTTTAGTTATACCACGATTTAATCGAACTTGTTAGAGTTGATCGAAGGCTTTGGTGATGATGTGCTGTCTAAATCAACAAATAAAAGTTTACTGTAAGATGTAAGCTGTATTAAGACTTAATATATAAAAATTAAAATGAAGATTTTAATTAATATTGTACAACATAATGCTACATTTTTTTTTAAATACCGGTTATGTTTACAATGCGTCACTCAGAGAAGCCTTTATTGACAGTCCGACTCAAAGTTATGGTCCTTTTTTCAAAAGGTCAAACCAGACTCTATACATGAGTCTATGTATGTGTACAGCGGTGAGCCGCTGATGATGTACTCACAGCTGAATTTGGCTACGGTAGCTATTCTCAACGGAGACCACTTAACTACTCAGGAAATACTATAGTGCACAAGTGTGTACGCAAATACAAGTGCACTCTTTGTTCTCAATCCCAATCAACCTATCGCCGTCCACTGCTGAACGAAGGTCTCCCCAAAGGAACGCCAACCATCCCGGTCTTGGGCAATTCGCATCCATCCGTTGCCAGCCATCTTCTTCAAGTCGTTGGTCCATCGCGCCGCAAGGCGCCCTACAATACGCTTACCCAATCGTGGTATCCACTGTAGTACACTTCGGTTCCAGCAACCATCGGTTAGTCTGGAGACATGGCCGGCCTACTTTCATTTCAGCATACTGATTTTTCGTGTGATGTCAGTTACTCTAGTTCTTTGTTCACTTACTCTTAAAATGCGATGAAAAGATTATACAGCACAACCAGAAAGGGGTCAAGCGCAGGACAGATGTCTTTACGTGCTCACCGAGGTATGAGAGTGCCCTGCATGATCGAATAGTCACATTTATTTCCACTAAATCATTATATCTATATTTTAGAATTGAGATATTACAAGAACCATACGGTGTTCTAAACGCCTCAACGATGGGAGACATACAGGGAGACACGTAGGGGCCAAACTCGATCAGAGTGTCACCACGGGCTCACAGAAAGCAATTCTTTCAATACTTTTAACTGAGTGAGTGAAATTCTCTCTGTTACTAATTCTGGGAGAAAGGAACTCCAATGACTGCAACGTCCTTACCGTTTGCCATTTACGCATTAAAAAAGTTTGGTATTGTGTGCATAAATAAATTATAATATAATATGATATTTTGTCAATTGATGAAGCAGTGACAACGCTGAATTGTCAGATCTACCAATTCAATATTATACATTCATACCTATACTTACACCTATGTCTAAGTTACACTGTACTGTGCCGACTGTGCGCGCGTCAGACACTGTTAAAGTACATTTATGTTTACTTTGGTTTTCCGGTGTCATGTGCGCTTGCGCATGCCTGATGTAATACTTAGAGTGGTTTCAAGTGATTAATGATTCGCGAATATTCTAAGTATCTTTTGACTTTATTTTAATTAATCGTATTTTAGGTTTGCGTCTGACTGCTCGTTAGCTACCAAATTTTTGTATCGTGAAATATATATTATCTTTGATTAAAGTTGTTGTTCTATAGGTCTTATAATAAGAGGTTAGAAAGACGACGATAATGGTGATAAGGGGGGGGGGGGCACAAATTGGGGTTATTCTCCGTGGGAGAGCCATATGGTTAGAAATAAATGGACAGACTTTAACCGAATAATTTCACGAATTTAGAGTAAACCGGGGCGTCAAACATATTTCCTCCCTGTTTTCACTGAGTGAATGAGATATAACTCCTTCTTTTAAATACTTACTCAAAAGGCGACAACTCTTTTGCAACTCTCAAGTTGCAGATCGTTTACTTAATGCACTTTTTAAAATGTTCATGACTAGATTTGGATAGTTACAATTATATGATAGACTAAACAAGAGCTGAAAACAAGCTCATCTATGTTAGTAGACCAACTGTGGCATTGGCTTTTGTAACGAAATACCTGGTAGTTCAAGTTTTTTAATATTTCAGTATCTTATCCTTTTCTGCCCTCGCTGTGGTCTCGATTACAATATGACTTACCTACATTGCGCGTCTGAAATTTCAATACAATTCCTCAAAACAAACTTCTTCCTTAAAAAAATCTATTCAGTTTCTCTACACGCAAATAATTGCACATAACCATATCTAAATTGTCCATCCATTGTCCATGTGGTGGTAGATTAAGAATACATAGTGTTACCACCCCTATTCATCCCGTGGGTGTCGTAAAAGACAACTAAGGGACCAAGTACACAAGACAACATCATTACAAAGAGAAGGAAAACTCGAAACACACCCTATTGCAATCCATCTGGCCAGCGTGGAATAGTAGGCCAAAACTTCCTTGCTAAGGAGAGGCCTATGTCTTGTAGTGGACTGTAAAAGGCTGTTGACGTGATGATGATGATATCTAAACGATACCAAGTAAATGAAACGTTATACCAGACAACACATTATAATGTAATGAACACCAATGTAACGTAACACTGGCACTTCGAGCCACCCGGAAAGTGCCCGGACACATCTTCACACGTCTGCGTCCAGCGTGTACCAACGGTCATCATTATCCTATTGAGAGAAATTGATAACAAGCGCGGTCGTCTACCCGAGACAAACTGCCTTTAGGGCTTATATTCACTGATACATATCTATTATAATAGTCATTTCTCATGTCTCATAAGCGGCAGCATAACTGATTTGTTGTAAATAGAACCTGTGCTATGGTAGCCAGAATACTGGTGAACCAAACCGACCTTAGCAGAGATTATCTAATTACTAGACTATTCTATTCTATATATAGAAATAGTAATATAAGATTTCTGTAGTTCTTTATATTTGAGATGTCCAAGCTTGCGTAAATACTTCATATTATTGTCAGTTGCTAGAAGTATCTGGTTAGCGCAACGGCTAATCGGTATTCTTCTTACGACTTCTCGTTTTAAGCATTCAACACATTACGCCAACTTCAAAAGAAGCTGATCAAATAGCAGGGACATGATGATGGTAATACCCACCAA
This sequence comes from Hypercompe scribonia, assembly GCA_949316085.1. Lineage (NCBI taxonomy): Eukaryota > Metazoa > Arthropoda > Insecta > Lepidoptera > Erebidae > Hypercompe > Hypercompe scribonia. The sequence goes on along the minus strand of OX438972.1, from coordinate 939,352 downwards.
GTCATCAAACTCAAAAACTTTCTAGTAGTTTCAGAGGCCCCCGGGCCGTGGTTGTCATGAACACCTATTACAATGGTTATTGGAAAGTCAGTGGCCTAAAATACGCTGACAATTAGTGCAATCTTCGAATTTAGTTCTCCCTCACTTCCGTGGAAAAACTGATTTAGGAAAAACCGGTTGAACTAATAGGCGACCCCAAATAATCTTGACTGTAATGTAGTGCCAGAAATTAATAGTTTCACACAAAAAAAGTTTATCATTATTTTGGTTAGGTTGTAGTTTTTTGTAAGAGAATATCTTACGTATGCACATTAGTGAACACGTACTTAGAATTGTATATATAGATAACGCATTTACATTTTACAGTCGGGAAGTACTCTCTAATGAGTTTTTATGGTTACCGAATAGACTTTATGCAATCTAATCGGTAGTGGAAATACATTAAAGAGCATATTAAAGCAAGTCTTATAAATGATTTCTAGTAAAATTGCTGACAACTGTGAATTAAAATGAATGGACTTTGGAACGTTTCAATTACTTTGGTAAAATTATTATATATGGTAACTGCCTAAGACTAACCATGAGATGCAACACCAACACAAGTTACGTTGGGGTTGGTATAACGGGTCCAGGGAGGAAAAGAATCATGTTAATTTTAAGCTAATATCATATCATGTCGACACCTGGAAGTCCAAGTTAGTAATTAATAGCAACTCAACCATACAGCAGGCAGCTCCACGATTCTAACTGGTTTACTACCACATTGAGAGAAGAGGGGTAAGCCTGACAAAATGCCCATATTGTTGTAAATCCTATACTCCGAATTGCGAACAGTAACTATCGATACACAATTTTTTGTTTTAAAAATATAAAACTTGTTTTAAAATTATATATTATTTGCGTCAAATATATGCAAACATAGTTGTAATAGATGATACCTTATGTCAACAGTTATCATTAGAGCCATATATTATTTGTTCAGGTGTCAGTTTTAACAACAGACAGCAATAAATTCTGCAAAGTAAATTAATTTAGTCATCAATTTTAGTCACAACTGGTTTACATGTAACCAAAAACTCGTTATACTTTTTTTAACCAAACTTTAGATGATATGTTGAATCTTCAAGATTAGTTTAAAAAAAAAAATGAGCATGATGTCATAAAATGATATGGCTAACGTTTTTAACTGTTTTTCATTGAATTCCAAATTCAATATGCCATTGATTAGAGCGGGCAGGGACATCTTGACTCTCCTCTCAGGTGACTGTCTGATATCCAATTAGGCGGGGCATGTACCATGGTAATCAGATTGCTGATAAGCATACTCATATATTACTAAATACAGACATATAAATAAATTATACGAAATCACAGAACAAATGATCGTACTCATCACACAACTATTTCTTTTAAGTGCGAATCGGAAGCGACTCCTTCAGTAGATCAACAGACATCGTGAAAGTAATCAACAATGTGAGCATCGCAAAAGTTATCTATATCAGTAGCAATTTTATCACACTTTTGAACCAGGACTTGACAATCCTTCTTTAAAGAAGCTAAAAAAAAAGTACTCAACAGTCGCAACGTTTACACGTAAAAATAAAAAACAACAGTTATAGGTCGGCGGACGAGTCCCCTCTGACCTCTCAATTTGGAGGACAGTAATCCATCTCCCACGATGATTATGGTGTTAAGAGGCCATTACACCCTGATGTCCGGTGTGTAGGTGACACAGTTCTCATAAACCATTAACTGTCGTCGTTGGAGCAGACAGCTGGTCGCTAAGGCGTGATAATGGAGCCGTCAATAAGTGATTATCCATTTATGTACATTAAAGTGACCGTTAACAGAACAGGGTTCTTAAGAATCTTTAACCAATTTAAAAGAAGTCAATTCGTTTGTATATTAATTTATGGTAATATTCAGAACGTTGCATTTTTTTTGTAAGGAGACACTTGCCGTTTGTTAGACTTTAGAGTGCTTTTATTAGGTAGTAGAGCCACGCTGATTTCAGCACGAGCGTTACTACTCTCGCACAGAAGACCAACCTAAAGCGACAGCATCCGTGCTCTCGTGTTTCGTTGGTGAGTGCGAAACCGCAGGCCTAATGACGCTGGGGTAACAGTTATCATAGTAACTGTGTAAGCCTTACACTGTCACGATGACTGTCATGCTTTTTACGTCCCCAAGCGGGGTGTGAAAATGCATCTCACAAGGTCGCCATAGTGTGGGTCACCATGCTGCATTGTCTGCATTTGCAATGAGTATGGTGATCACAACTCTTGGATTCTGTTCATGCTTTCCATCAGGCAGAGTAGAGTCACTTTGGCAGGCTCTTAATATAAAAAAAAAATGATTTTGAAGGAAACCGTGGAGCGGAACCGGGAGAACGGAGTTCATCTTGCGTCAATCATTTTCCTTGTCTCAAAAGTAAAAGTCATTATGCGATGCAGGGAATGTGATTACTAAAACATGTGGTCAATGCCCAGATACGTTTTTTTTTAACAGCTCAGAACGTTTATTAGTATAAAATAATTTGAAGTTTTGTACTAGGCTTGACTTCAATGATGGTGACGGTAAAAATAAAGACTTCTACTTCATATTTTATATTATCATGCCGCATTCCATAACGGTGAAGCAAATTATAGCAAAACTTCTACTAGGATCTTTTATTTCTCAGTACTGTGTGTCTAATTAGTGTATGTGTGTTTGTTGCAGATTGCGAGGCGACATGGCGCCGCCACGACACGCGCTGTTCTTGCTGATAGCCATTAACTTTGTATCACTGTGCCGAGCAGGTGAGACTTACTTATGTTGACACTCTTCTGTTAGACAATTTAGAGTCTCTCGTCTTAGTAACATATCTTATAAAATTTCATCTTTCGGGTAATTTAAAATTAAAACGTTGTTATGTAGAGGTAGGGAGTCTTAGATATTACTCGGGGCCTTTCAGTGATTACAAGTGTCAGCCCTATTGATTGCTGAAGATCCTGATATATTCTGATATAATATATTGAGATATGTGATTCAATAATATTTTTTTATCGTTTAATAAAATCAAACATACATGAATTGAGGCCCTACACCCCGTGTTAGGATTCTTTGTCTCCGTGAAGCCAAAAGATTGCCTGAAAAATCAATTTGCGACAAGTTTCTCCTAATGAATTCTCTAGTTGGAACGGCTATAAATGCAGATGGAAAACGAGGTACTATCAACAACTTTGCACATGTTCCCCTTCAATCTAGAATTACGTGGCTGCAATATAATGTAATGTCATAATTCATCAACAGCCTTTTACAGTCCACTGCTGGACATAAGCCTCTCCTTAGCAAGGAGGTTTTGGCCTACTATACCACGCTGGCGAGACGAGTTGGAATAGGGTTTGTTTCAAGTTTTCTCTTTGTAATGATGTTGTCTTGTATACTTAGTCCCTCAGTCGCCTTTTACGACACCCACGGGATGAAAAGGGGTGGTGACACTATGTATTCCTAATCCATCACCACACGGACTATGGATTAAAGAAGAATAAACTAGTTTGTAACCACCCCATCGGCTATTTGACGGAGACACGTAAACACACTTGTACCAACAGTCGATATCTTTCACTGAGCGCTCCAAGATGTTTAGACCATGTAAGATGACTGACTGTTAGTACTTTGGGTACAAATGGAGTCTGAGGCTAAAATTACTCTACCGGAATGTTCTTTTATACAACATTTGATAAGATCAAAGCAATTAACTTTTGCAATCACCAAAAGCGATTAGAGTGTATTTAGCGGCGACAGGTTGCATTGTAACAAATCAGTAACCACTGGTAAGCCATTTTTAGCCCCCAATTAGACTTCATCCTTTTTACAATAGACTTCAGTCGATTTAAAATTTACCAAAATAATTTCATGTAATTAAAAGGCGCTTCCTAAATTTATTTTTCATGGTGCTAGCTATAGTTATGTTCTATAGATCAGTCATCGTTTTTATACAGCGACCACGGAGGCACCTGCTTGCCATTTTAAGTAAAAAAGGCACTAAATCTAAATACCTATTGGAACAATAAATATTTGTTAACTAAAGAAGAAAATAAATTTCAAACAAATTTTTCATTCAGCTGTTTCTTTGAAAATTTATATTTAAATAAACTAACAACATATTATAAACAATGGCCGCATGTGGCCGCCCGTAGTGTAAGGTTCACGCAATTGTGACGTCACAAGCGGCTGTAATCAGCGGTCGCGCTCCGATGCGATTAATCGCTTGTTAGGCTTGTTGCGATAAGCGAAATGCACTTGGAATGTACTAATGTAGCTATTTGTTTGATGGCTCGAGCGGTCATTCTTGGAAGTTGTTTGTTTCTATTGTATTTTACAAGTGCGTAATAAGGTAGTTTTCTATATTCAAGAAAAGATTGTGAAAAGTTTGTCTTCTCACTATATTCTTGTTTGTTATATTGCTACCATTTATAGTGACGTTAAATTGATTAATTTTGATGTTACGTTACTACTTTGACGTATATATAGAGAGGAAGTGCGTAGCTGTTTGACTAGACAGAGAAATTACCTATTATGACGGCTTAAAAAGGAACATTTTTGTTGTGTTGTGTTTTTGTTTTGTTGTGTTAAGTGTTGTTAGATCGAATATGAAGTAAAATATTTATAGTTCTTCGTAAATATTTTTTATATTTTACTACGTATGAATTTAACAACCTTACAGTCGGAAAGGTACAGAATTAACTGCATTATTAGCGGCATACCTAATATAATTCCTTGTATAGATATTGTAATAATAATCTTAACTCAACAATATAACAGTAATATATTTGTATAAAAATATGTCATGTTGAGATTGCGAACAACCATAATACCTAGCTTTAAGTAAAATCTCGAATTTTCTTGAATATTCATTACGTTGCCATTCGTATTCTACAAAATTCTTTGAAAGATAATGTCTATTATTATAAAAGCCACATAAAAATGTTATTGTAAATGGCAAACGTTTAACATTGCTAGAGAAGAACAAATTATATCTTTTTAGATTATAAACACTGTTTTCGTTAAATGACTGGAATAGAATCTTAATTATCTTAATTAAACATGTCATAACATATTAAATTGTTGGCACAAAAATACTGTCGTACGTTCTGCTAGGATGAAGTCTACAAATGTCCTTGGTATATACAATAAGAATCTTGCTAACAAAACTATTACATTTTCAAATAATTATCTTGAAAACATTTCAACAAGAAAAAACACAGAGCGGTAAAATTTTGGCAACAATTTTATCGATTTTCAAGTGATTACTTTTTACCAGTACTACTCACTTTAGTCTTAGGACTATAATTTACTTTTTAACGACAGAAAATGGTTACTGCTGCATACTTTAGGTAGTAGAGTCACGCTGATTTCAGCACGAACGGGCCGGCTCGACCGGGGCAGTACTACCCTCCCACAGAAGACCAAGCTAAAGCGCCAGCATCCGTGTTGTGGTGTTTCGTTGGTGAGTGTAAAACCGGAGGCCCATTGAAACAGGGTCCCAGTTATCATGGTAACTGTGTGAGCCTTACACTGACACGATGACTGTCATGCCTTTTACGTCCCCAAGCGGGGCGTGAAAAAGCATCACTTTAAGCCGCCATAGTCTAGGGCACCATACTGCATTGTCTGGATTGCAATGAGTATGGTGACCTCAACTCTTGGATTCTATTCGTGCTTTCCATCAGGCAGAGTATAGTCACTTTGGCAGGCTCTTAATATAGAAAAAAAAAATATTTTATTTTGTGATTTTTTACAGTTATGTACTGCAAAATCACCTATGAATTTGTCGATTTGTCAATCTAAATATAAGATACGTCGATTGTAAGTCGATTTTGACATCCAAATGTAAAAAATTACATTTGAACTACACTGAAGTTCGACTCTACCATTTCTTAACTAGGTCCGATTCTACTAATACCAATAGTATTTACAAGTATAGTACTATTTATAATCTATTTATTCAATCTTTAATTGAATAAATAAATTATCAAATAATAAAATAACTTATTATTCATAGCAGTACCCACTTTCTTAGATTAATCTGTTCAACCAAAATAAACAAATTTTTCGGGTTTATAATATTAGTGTAGACCAGTGGTTCCCGATTATTTTTTTCTACGTACCACTTCAAGAAAGACCTCGAACTTGCGTACCCCTCAGTCCAAGTCAAAGTAAAATGCGTTTATTGAAAATAGGTTTCTAAGAACACTTATGTAAAAAGTGATATTTAATTTAACATTAAGAAAATGACTCGACCACAAATAACTTTAAGAAGTCGGGAAAGAAGGATTAAATAATCATTAAGTATTGATTTCAAGGATTTAATATTTTAATTAACGTACCCCTGGGGGTACGCGTACCACTAAATGGGAAACAGTGGTATAGACTATTCATAAAAGATTTCCTTGAACTAAATAATGATATAAGTCCTAAGATGTTTTCGCATCATAAAATTAAATTGCCAATATTGATATAGAGTGAAACAATATGTTATAAACAATCACATTAAATAAAATGACTTGTTTTGATTCCAAAAGAAACATAACTTTGAAAAACAATAAAATCAAACAGATTTGTTTGTTTTTCCTTATAGAACATTCAGCGGTCGACTTTGACGTGTTATGTCTATATACACAGGTGACTCATGCCCCAAATTGAAGGTCATGATGTGAATGACGTCATTGAATTCTCACGTTTGCTTAAAGCTTAATCAGGATATAGTTTAACATCTTCACGGCTCGATTTGTGTCGGTTATTAGACGTATATACACGAAGAGCTATTAAGCGATGATAGGTATAAGTGATGATAGGTGAGTCGATGGCTTTTTGATTATGGTTACGTCTTTAGATTTGGGTTCTTCTTTTATTTTTCTTCCACCTGTAGGTCGGTGTAGACCGGCGCAGTGTGGAACACTGTGTGGTTTCTGTCTGTTAGATTTCAATGAAACGTCCCAACGCCAACTTTAGTAGGATGACGACCGAAAGGGAGTTTCTATATGCGTGATAAAAGTCCTCATACATTAGCCTTATCTTTAGATGATTAGTGTTAAAGATAAAATTATATAATAGATATTACAACTTTCTAAATATATAGCCTAGCTTATTAGAAATTAATTATATTGATTATAATATATGTATCAGATCACTTCTAGGTAGTAGAGCCACGCTGATTTCAGCACGATCGGGCCAGCTCGACCGGGGCACTACTGCCCTTCCACAGAAGACCAACATAAAGCGCTAGCATCCGTGTTGTCGTGTTTCGTTGGTGAGTGTGAGACCGGAGGCCCATTGATGCAGGGGTGACAGTTATCGTGGTAACTGTGTAAGCTTTACACTGTCGCAATGACTGTTATGCCTTTTACGTCCCCAAGCGGGATGAGAAACAGCAACTCACAAAGCCGCCATAGTGTGAGTCACCATACTGCGTTGTCAGCATTTGTAATGAGTATGGTGACCACAACTCTTGGATTCTATTCATGCTTTCCATCAGGTAGAGTAGAGTCACTTTGGCAGGCTCTTAAGAAAGTAAAAAAGCAAAACAGCATGATACGGCTTCGCTAGCTCAGCGACACAAAATGTGTCTTGTCTTAACAGATACCGAATAAAATTTACATTTAATAACTAATTATATTAAAAGTCTTAAAAATTAAGTTGTTAAATGCTCGTTGTTTATTAATATATTATACTGTTACAAGCATTTATTTAACTTGCAATGTTTTTATGTATGTTACTATGTTTGTTTGAGTGGAATGTTGCAACTCAACTTTGAAGCATATATCTTCCATCTATTGATCTGAAATTTTGAACACATATGTAAATCGAGTGACAATGGCTGCACTCTTGGCCTGGCGGTTTAAACGGTCGCAACGCCGCTCTCTACTGTGCTGAGTGTTGTGGGTTAAGGCTACGTATGGGACAACACTTTCTATGATCCACGAATTATTGTTCTGAGTCTGGGTGTTCTTTGTGTCAATTTCATGTGTATTTGTAAAGTTCCCGATATAGAATTTATTCTTACTGGAGATCTTGCCATTTAAAAGAAAAATGTAATATTAATATTAATGGAGTTGGAAGGTGACTTTAGTAACCCTATAACAAAACGATGTAACCCCATTGAGTTTGAACTCGTTTGATTGGTCTTGACAAGTACTTTAGATGGTATGCGGTGTCTGATGATTGAGCTGGAAAGTGACCATAGGAACTTCTTTATACAGCGATTTATATGTATATATATATAACGATGAGTTTATACTCATCGAGTTTGGTCTCGAATGATTCATCTTTAAATAGTATCCAAGGTCTAATAATGGAACTAAGGAAGCTGAAGGTAACCACAGGAAACCCATGTTTAAACCACATAAGCCCATCCAATTTGGGCACATTTAATTTCTTGACGAGTAACTCTAGTCCCAAATGGTATTCAGGATTTGATGGTAAAGCTTTCAGGACTTTCATCTCGAGTTTTACTTTTTTAATTTGTCTTGATGAGTACTTTATTCCTAGATGATATGTATATGTATTCATTTTATGATTTAATTTTAAAAAATTTCCAATTAAGTTAATACGGGTACCCAAATTTCACGACAAGCTTTTGTATCATGTAATTCGTGTCGTATTACAATTTGAAAGTAAACATTTTCAAAAAAGTTTATTTTATTTTTCAATATTGTCTCTTTAATTTCTAGTTTAGTTTCCTATTTCTTTTACCTACATCTATATGTTCACCTCAACACAGGCTCTTTATTAAGGTTTACTGTATTCCAGGCATCAAGTTCATCGAACTGACGCGTTACTTTAGCGATAAAGTGGACCCAAGTCCTAAGACTTAACGACGTCATCACTTCTACTTTAAAAGCAAAGTGAACGAGTCTGTAATTATTGTAATTAAGTATAATAATTTAGTGTCCAACTGTTGTTTACAATTTTAGTGCTTATAAAATACCTTACAGCTTCCGTTGTGCACTTCTTGTTTATCGAACATTCCGATGAGAGCGATCGATAACATGATTTGTAAAGCGCGGGTTTTTCCGCCTTAACGTTACGAGTATGAGTCAGGTCGAGAAAGCTCAGTTAGTTTAATTATACTATGCCCTAACTTCAACATTTATGGATCAGGCCCAGATACCTCATCTGGGCCTGAACCGGTACGAGGACCGAATTGACTACGATGAAGGCGCCGGAGGGTGGACCATCATGTTAGAGAGCTGGATCAAGGATCTGCTGCAGAAGGCAGTCCTCCTTGATATGGCCCGTATAGTGAAGAGGTGTTTTTGGGGTTCCAGCCACCGTTGTCTTCGTCCCTGTCCTTAAAGTTGTTGGTCTACTATCTTTTAATTATTTAAATGTATATTCTTGTTTTCTACATATAAATTATACATTTTCTCAGAGAATACAAACTCGACACACAACAATTTTAAACCACGAATTAAAAAACTTAATATTCTGGTGGTTATAATTATATATTTTTAAATGTATTCTCAGCACTAACACAGCAACCAGGTCAGTGATTAAGAAACTTGTCATAATATTACATGGAATTGTGATGAATCGCCTACTTTGTTTTGGCACGTACGTTCTAGTGAGGGAGGTAGGGATTCCAGACAAACGGTTCGTGAATACTAATAGAGTAGTTACGTTAGGAAATATGTTCAAATAATAATGTGTATTTTTGGTAGACATTGAATTAGTAACACACTTACACATTGAGAGTCGAGACTAATTGTAGACAGAGTACAACTAAGTCAGTCTTGTGTTTAGACTATTCGTAGATAAACGAATAGGTTTGCACGTAAATGATAGATTTTCAGTCTATATTAACTGTATGTGTGGTTAATAATTGGTTTGTGATTACCGAGTCTTGAATGAGTTTAGATCAGTTAGTTTGTGACCGGATTAGTTGGATCTCTTTTGAGGAGGTCTTCGTTCAGTAATCCAGGGTATTAGGCTGATAATGATGATGCCAGAAATATGATATATTAATATGTACAAGTGTAAAAATACAAACGAAATGACTGTACATTGGTATTTTTATCTATGGTACTATTTTTTACATAAATAATACTTTAACAATGTTTTAAGGGCAAGAAATTTAGAGTGATTACTCAATGGGAAGTTAAAAATGCCTTTTTATAAATTCGTTTTTTATTATTCTCTTAATTAAATAATTATTTAATTATTATACGTTATTGTCGATGAGTTTACGCGGTTGACCTTTGTACCTACCTTTTTTTTTAATGTGTGGAAACCCCCTCGGGCCGTCACCCCACCGGGGTTTACGGCGGGGTGGTGTGTCGGAATCGGACCGACTAAAACCACACGGTGTGCCACTCTGCGCCTGACATAGGAGGGATCCGGGAACTTTTATACCTATCTAACCTATCCTTGAGTAATTTATTAATTTTTAATTAACAGATCTACCCGTATTAATATTGAAGTTCATACGTTTGTTAATTACACGAAAAGTAGTTAAAATATGTTAGTATATGTTAATTCAAAATTTTTAAATATTTCTATTAAAACATTCTTAAGATTCGTTTTCTTGTCTGCTGCGAATTATTGTTTGTATATCTAAATATACATATATAATGTTCACTGTTTTATTGTTAGGGTTTATTGCTTACCCATAAGTTGCATTTTATTGAGAACATTTTAGATGTTTCTGAAAGTAGTATCATTCACTTAACATTATTATAGATAAATGAATTAAACAGACGGCTGACTTTACAAGATAAGTAAATCAATGTGAATCATTACGCATTAATATTTTTTTTATTATCGTTACTTAGTAGTATCTTTTCTAGCGACGTATACTCTTATGTACTTATCGTCCGTGTGGTGACAGATTAAGAGTACATAGCTTTACCACTCCTATTCATCTCGTGGGTGTCGTAAAAGGCGACTAAGGGAAGAAACTACTCAGGAAAATATCATTACAAAGAGAAGGAAAACTTGAAACAAACTCTATTCCAACCCGTCTGGCCAGCGTGGTATAGTAGGCCAAAACCTCCTTGCTAAGGAGAGGCCTATGTCCAGCAGTCGACTGTAAAAGGCTGTGAATGATGATGATGATGGTGATACTCTTATGTCTTAAGATCTCATGCATTCTTTAATGTTATAGTATACAATGAAAGCTGTCCTTAGCTCAATGCTTCCATGCTTTAGCCTATTACCGTCCACTGCTGAATAAAGGCTTTTTGGGGGGAGGCCTTCGTTCTGTCTTGGGCAATCCACATCCATCCGCTGTCAGACATTTGTTACAAGTTGTCGGTCTTAGCTCTGCTTTAGTATAAGCAATACAAAACCACCATGAGTTAGTTAATTAGTGATGGTTCTAGGAATAACAGCAATTCGCTGCTTTGTGTTTACATGTTTTTATCCTACGGCCTAAATAAAATATTAGATCTGTTGAAGGTTGTGATTTTTCTTAATTAGTAAGGCCTTAGTTAGGTAAGGATTTTCTCCCTAATTCATAAAAAGGCGTGTCCCTAAAATACGTAAATATTATATTTCTGCGAAGCCTTCAACTCGGCAAAATCACAAAATTTGCGACACTGCTTAAGATCAGTTAATAAAGTAAGATGCGTCTCTGCGATAATTAATGAGCGAACCATCAACCCCGAGCGTAGTCTAAGACGGCGTAGCGTAAGCGTAGTCTACACTTATATATATCGTATCAACGAGGTACGTATCTGCTGTCGATAAGAAATTCCTTGAGATAGCGAGATGTGCGCGGTCATTAGAGCCGGCGCGGGCGGCACATTGTAAGAAGCCGGCTACTGTGGGAAAATTCAATATTCCTGTTAAAATTGTTGATCTATTCAGATAGTTCATTGAATGGTGATAGCTTTGGACAAACAAATGCTGCTATGAAACTAACATTTGTGGAGGATTAATACAAAGATAATCTTTAACATTGTGACAAGTAATCTATCGGTCACGATTGATGTTGCTAATTTATATAAATTAGCAACAAAGTATTGTGCTAGTAAATTGTCATCAATGTTAATTTCATCCAGAAGATGAACAAAAGATTGAAACTGATGCCATCTTATATTATATTTCAGTAGTAGAAACTTTTGAGATCACCATGACTGTTTCAACTCCAAAAATCCGCGATCGAAGTTCCTTGTTGGACTACATTTATTTAGAAGTAATTAGTTTGAAATAATTAAAAAAGCCAGAAGTATTAAAGATACAAGAAACTTGACAATTTTAGAACCGTGTTTGTAAGAAAAATGGCTGTTTCTATTTTCTTACATAATTTCTAGAAACACCACCATTGAGGCATTTATACTATTTTTAACAACGCCATGATGTTTTACGGGAATTATCATTAAAGTTAATAAATCTTCTTCCAAGTTTAGACATCACTACAACACGATAAAAATGAAACGAGTTTCAAATTCATTATTTAATACCGTTTTTACCAACTAAATGAAATACCTCGAAACAATTAAGCAATCTTTTGAATATTTTGACAAATGCCAACCATTCAAATTGTGTTTGGTAAATTCGAAATAATTGTTACGTGTAATTAAAGTACTCGTTCGAATTAATCTCATCAACATGCTTCACGTCTATTGTGCTAATAATTATGTAATTCTACGAATTTCATCAACATTACCGGACGCCACTAGAGACGTTCAACCAGAACTTCCTCGGCAGATGGCACCAACAGATAATATGATAGACGTTAATAAATTGACGGCTACTTACACTGGCGCGTCCGCTGAGTCACGCGCGGAATGCCGTCCGTCCGGCCGAGGTACAACGGCCCCCCTCGCCCTCCGCTCCTAACCGCCTCGCCCTGGTCTAGCCATGGGAATTGCATAGCACAAAATATCGCCTCTAGTATGTGGGCCACGGGATGAGCTGAACATCTGCCTTGTCTCGCCTGGATTCCTTCTTTGGATGAAATATGTTGTATTCGCTTAGCATATGTGCAGTTATTATTGGTTCAAATTGATAGACATCTTGATATTTTAAAGAATTCAAGAGATATATTCTTACGTTATCTGATCAAACACATTGGTTACTAAATTGACCACCAAAATAATTGGAGAAGCATACGGAATTAACGGCCGAAGGTTCTTCTGCAAAGGGGATAAGCTGTGCGACTCTTTGCGTCACAAATGATATTCACATTAGACTTACAAACACTATTTTATGACTGATATCGTGTTTACGTAGGAATTGAACATTACAACAGACTATAACGGAAACTGTGTCAAGATCTTAGCAGACAGATGCCTGAAACCTTTGAATTAGAATCAAAATATTGATTAAAAGCTCTCGACCTTCAGAAGCACTTACCATATTTTGATTATTTACAATTATTATGTAGATTAAACACATCTGAACTTCACGGCTTAAGTAAATACTTAGTTTAGAAAGCGCTCTCCAGGGCTTCATTGTTAATTAACAAAAGTAAAACAAAACTAGTTTCTCTTAAATAAATAGTAAAATTAACCTGAATTGAAAGGCACGCTTGGATTGATTTCATTTAGAAATACAATTTATTTAAATTTAGTACAGGCGTTTCAAATTTAATACTCTCATGTTTCATAATAATAGTGTTCAATTCTAGTATATTAGCATAAAGTACTCTTATTTTAATACTTTGTCATTATTACTTTGTATTGAGAACCTTTCTAATGGCAATAGGTTATAAATAAAAGCACTTAAAATGTTTACATTAATGAAAGACTGCGTTTAATTAATATAATAATAATTTTAAAGGTAAAGAGAAACTTCACAATTAGGTTTCTCTAACCAATTCAACTTAATAACCTATGGATTACGCTCTGGTGATTCTTAAATGTCCCATTTTAGATCGTCTGATCGTATCACTGGTTTGTTGAAAGTATTCGTACATATCAGCAGCGGAAAAGCAGTTTATCAATAGTTGACCACGGTCTGTACAACTTGTTTGAAGCGTAAACTTATGTAATGTAAATAACGTAGATATTATGTTGATTCCCGTGCATATTTACGTTCGTGGGGTAGCCAAACGTTCGCAATGGATAACCATAGTTGCACCATGCCCTCATAAATTACTAGTATTAAGTAATTCTTTTGTTGCTGGCACCACGTGTGTCAGGTTAAAAAACCGCTGTTTCCATTAGCCACTCTAAGAATAAATACTCATTAAAATACATAATCATATATCATGAAATGTAAAAGTTTTGTCTTGTCGAGCTTTTAGTTCATAAAAATTGTTTTGTGTCTTTAACAGATGCGGTCGTTATTACGCATGAGTTACTAAAACAACTCGATGAAATATTAATTTTCTCGAAACAAAGCGAAAGGCTCTTACAACAGAAGCTTTTCTTTGATTATGTATGAATATTCCTTTGAGTCTGAAAACCAATTATGTTATTATTATAATAGTTCGTCTTTGTTTTCAAAGGAATCTGAACCGAGATAAAATACATGCTACTCAGTACGTTTTTGTGTAACAAAAATAAAGTAATGTTTTCGTGGTTGTTAGGTACAATAAGGTTCTAAAGAAAAATAAATAAGATAGATAGAAACTGTATTTTAACTATACGATTAATTTATATTTTATGTGTAACTGTGTAGTGAGTAGTTTCTTTATGTCTCCTAATGTATTTCTCCGTTGTCAAGGTAGTCAGAACAATTGGATATAGTGTTCTAGCGTCGCCGCGCCGGCTCCTAATGAGAGAAACGTGTTTCCAGCCTCTTATGGGTATCACCGAGACGCTGACATACGCTCATTGCTCGCTGCTACATCTAGGCTTTTAACCCGAATGGCTATTAGGGTATTTAGGTCGACAGCTAGAGGACAAATGTTACAGAAGAGATACGGTTACGTAAGGAGTTGAGGGTGTATTTCATTCATTTTAAGGTAAGATCAATATAAAAAAATCATATTTCGTACTGTTATTTTTAAACTTTACTTACTTATAACGTATAGTCTATATCCCTTCCTTTAATCGGCCTGCCCGTTCGCTTATCCAAGTTCAGCGTCTTCAGTTATTTCGTAGGAAAACGAGTACATTTCTTACATAGTCATAAAAATCGCGCAAATATTTTGGCCAAATACACTGCTGAAGACAAATAAAATTGGCGTAGTCTGGTAAAATTATAATGATTATGGTCTTTACACTACATACATAACTTAGTCGTGATATCACTGTGACTATCACTTACTAACTTAACTTAGTTAAAGTTAACTAACCCTATAGATTACAAATACTGTCAAATTATTACCTTTCCTATCTTTAATGAACATGAATGTATATCTCATGGTTTATTACTTTTATCTTTCGGATAAAGGGTATTGTGCTCATATTGTGAATCTTTGGATCGTGTCCTTAAGCGGTAATACGTTAAAATATCTGGGTATCACCATCAATTAATCTTATATCGTTCCGCCCTCCGTCTTGGAAAAGCAATTAGATTGCAGGAGAGCACATCTTAGTAATGAAATACTTTAGATGTAACTGTTCAATGACATTTCTTAATTGTTTTTTTTAAAGCTATTCCAGTGTCATAAGTTCTCTAAACATTACTATGTTTAGATTATCGCGGACATGCCCTTATATATAATTTTAGTGTGATTTAGTACATACTAATCGAAGGTAAAACAACTAGGAGTTTCTTAGTAACCTGATATGAAAATGTTTTTAATCAACTTCATAATAGACAGGAATTTATTAATTATTAAGATATTTTTGTGTGTTATGTGATATCTTTGCCATTTGTTTCTCGAAGTTAAACGTACTTTAATTTAAAGGCAGAATTAAACCTCTAAGAGTGAATTAAGCGATCGATACTACAGTCCTATGTTATATTACCAATAATATAATATTAATACATGAAAGTTACTGAGGATTTTTGGATGTTTTTAACTCTTTCACTTTACAGTAATATAGCTGATACATCAGAATAACATAGACTGCTTTTTGCCGCGATATCCAACATATACGGTGACGGTACCGCGCTAGCTTTTTATAACATAGGCGTATTGAAGCCATTAAACCTTATTTTTTTGGTTAATTGCGTGTTGCTAGATTAGGGTCTGAGAATTATAATATTTAAAGCTGTATTACACAGCTGATCAACGACGTTCGATACACGATAACAAAATAGTTATGAATATGAAACAAGAAAGTGGTTTGGATGAAAGTGGTGGAAATTAAATATATTGAACTAATGATATCAGTCGTTTAACTACACGGGATACTTATAAAGTTAGTAAAACTTAGATATCAGATCAAAGCAGGACTACGGTGAAAAAAATGCTTGGTAGTTGCATTCAGTTCGTCAAATAATAAATTTCCTCCTCCGCCTCAATGAAGTTTAAAAATTACCTGGTCCCGTAGCCTTGTTTAAATGGCAAATATTTTTGTAGCACATTATGCCGAATAAAAGTCGTCACAAGGGCGTGTGCCGTATCGATCGCCCGTGAGCCGTGACACGCCGTATCTAGTCCCTAGCCATACAGAGACAAATGTACACCACTATTGATTCGCAGAAGATACACTGAAGCTTTAGTGCGAAAATCAAAGATACAACAACAGGCCGATAGAGCAGTGGAACGGCTTATAAAATGAGTAGGTTCTGCATTCGTTTTTGATAGCTTCCGCAGTGGTTGTCTGCGGTTTTGATGATAATGCAAATAACGTAACGGAAATAATTGTTTTACTTGTAAACAGTTTCTGCAATTAATTATGCAATTCTTTAGAGCGCAAATGATTTAAACAGTTACCTCGTTAATTGCCGTTACGTTTCGGTGTAGTAGCTTTGTTGCGTATGAGGAACGATATTTGTCTAATTTTATTAATTGCTTCGGTTCCTGGTAAACGCCCTGTGTACTGTAAATCAGTAAAAAAATAAGCATGGTTTTATCATCCTAGTTCTGCCAATATATTCTCTATCTCTAGCATTCGCAATATGGTAAGGCACTTGTTTCTTTCTGTTTACTTTCGTGTGATAAACTGATCCACCTACTAATGTTATTACTTACAAAGTAGTCATCCAAGCTGATTCAAGTATGAACAGGCTGGTTCGTCCAGGGCAGAACTATCCTCTCACAGAAGACCAACCTAAAGCGACAACATCTACTCGTATGCTGTCGTGTTTAGTTGATGAGTGCGAGACCACAGGCCCATGTCTTTTGGCTATCCAAGCGAAGTGTGAAGGAGTACCTCGCTAGGCCGCTATAGTGTGTGCCACCATACTTTTTTGTCTGCATTCGCAAAGTGTGAGACCGGAGGTCCATTAATGTAGGTGTGATAGTTATCGTGGTAACTGTGTAAGCCTTACACTGTCACAATGGCTGTCATGCCTTTTACATCCTCAAGCGGGGTGTAAAAAAACAACTCACAAGGCCGCCATAGTGTTGGTCACTACACTGTATGGTGACCATAACTCTTGGATTCTATTCATGCTTTACATCAGGCAGAGTAGAGTCACTTTGGCAGGCTCCTAATATAGGAAAAAAGAGTATGGTGACCTCAACTCACTGATTCTATCCATGGTTTTCCGTCAGGCAAAGTGGAGTAATATAGTTTTTATGATATAAAAAAAAGATCTCGTCAATAATACCTACTGTTAAGATTGATTGTTTTGTTTCACATAGAGATGATAAAAATAGTTAGGACAATTTAAAACCAGCCTTGATTAATAATAATGAGGACATATTGTAACATTAGTACTTGTGATTTTAAGTTAACGAAAGTTAGATGAAAATATGACTCAAACCTGACCTGACCTCCCTTAGGAAAGCTGGATTATTTTAATGACAATTTCTTTAAGTATTTCGCGAAATATAACGTACCAGATAAAATACATTTGTTTTAATATCTTTGTTGTTTAGCAATAAACGAAAAGCCAAATAAGTGTTTGTGACCTTTCCTCTTCGGTTTATTCGAAATGAAGCTCACTTTCCTTCGGGTTCGGGTCGCTCTTTCATGAAAAATGGGTTTCCCTTTGTGTCAAAGTATTTTGTATGTATTGTTCTCGATTCAGAGGTTAGAATACATTTACATTTTCAATAAAACCTACCATTATAACAAAGTATATGATGGCCTGTTATTGGTTCTATATATTTTACGTTAATTCTATCATTACCATATTTTGCTTTTGTCCCTAAACGTTAAAAACAATATCTTTATTTACGTATTCCAAGTTGGGCAGTTCAAGATGGCTCGACATTCAAGTTGTGCCGCATAATTTACTAAAATTGCTTAAAATGTGACCTAAATATTTTGTAAAATTATTTAATACAGTACTAAATTATTTATTATTACGTACTTCAATGTAATTTAAATCGCTGTTTCGTTGGGTAAATATAAATTTACCTAAAATTTTGCTGGTGGGAATTTAAAACATTTTTAGAAAATCAGCAAATAGTCTTTTTTTCTTCTTATATGCTGTATTTCTCTAACTTATATTCAGAACTCATTTTCCCAAAGGTTTAAAGTACATTTTTAAAGTTAATTTAAAACAAATCAGAAGTTTCAGGACCTCTTACTTAAGTCACTTTTATTCTAAGAGTACGACATTATCCTATGGTCTATGACCGTACGTTCGAATACATACGAGTAAACTCCATAATTTTCTGACATTGGTCACGTTTGACATCCAATTTAAACCGATGGCTTAGCACCGAAAATTTTGTAGTCCAAATTAACACATTTGCCAGAGGACGGACATAATTACTTCATTTTCACCTTTGCGGGAGCCGAGGTAGAGTTGAGCCAGATTTTCATTGTGGAATGGGGTCCGGAGGGTACTAATATACTTTGTAATTATGCGTCAAGGAGGGCAGTCTTAATTGGCCATTCAATTATAGGATTTTTCTTGGATATTTTCATACAATTTTCGAAGTGGGAAGTCTTCAAAAGGTGCTGCAGCTACGCTGTCTACAAGGCCGCAGTTGCAAAAATAACCTCATTAAAACTCACTGCACTTTAAGTAGCATGTCGCAGGAAATAGAGGAGGGTATTAGAATTGTATACAAAGAAACCGTTGAGAGATGGGGGAAGGGAAAAGTGGGTGACCTGTCCGCCACCGGAATATATTTTAATTAAAGCTGTCTGCGCGGCAGCTGAGGGTATACAGGATGTTTCTATTTTAAGACGAAATAAATAAGTAGCTATTTTTACTGAGTATTGGTACTGGCAGTTCAATTTATGATAACAACTATAAACACGAAAAATTCTGTGTGTGTGTATAATTTTAGATGCATTTGGATGACTTGTTAGATTAATTTGATTTGAGATTTGAAGTAAGCTGCAGTATCGCGATTTAAAAAGTTAAGTCCGTTAAAGTTATATGGCACAATTGTTAGTATTGTAAAGCTTTGATAGTTTACGAATGGTGAGCACATCATGATACAACCTTTTTTTTGTTGCCGCTGTGGAAACTCCCTTTGGATCTCCGGTTCCTCAGGGACGCAGGAGCCAGGAGCATGTGGTGTTTCCACCAAAAATCGACCCGGCAGCCGATTTAAAACGTCCTGCTCTGAAAGGTACCCGGATTATATTATTTCAGGTCTCCTCCAGGATCAACGTCCTACTCAGGCCATATCCTGGGGTAACTACAGAGTCCTCTCGGCCTATCAGTCTAATCGTTATAATTTGTTGCGTCTCGATCGCATTTTTTGCGCCCAAACCGCAAATCTATCGCCGACTGCAGCAAGTAATCTGCCATCAGAGGTCACACACTGATACAACCTACAATATTGTTTAATATACGCAATATCATTATCAAAATTAACATAGTATTATAAAGAGATCATACTCTAAATTATAAAAAAAAATTTTTATTCGAAACTTAAAAGAGAAAATACTTTTTTTTAAGGTTTCTAATATATCTGGAATTCGCAATTTTTTTAATGTTTTCTTTGCTGACTGTACTTAAATTAAAAAACAATCACCTGTATCAAATTTTTTATAAATTTCTGACACCAATCTCATACTTCAATTTTCTTAACATGAATTATCTAAGTCTATTTCCAATACAAAAAAACAATTGAAACCCTAAAATAGTGAAAGATATCTTCCAAAGCGGGTTGGATTTGAATGATTCTGACCTAGGCAAACTCATCCAAATCTAATCTCTTACACTACTACTCTAATACTTACACTACTGGCTTGTCTGAATGAGAGATAATATTGTATAATCTTTATTTACTTTTTTGTGTGCATATATTAGTTACGCGGCGATACAGATCTGAACTAAATCCAGATGTATTTAACATGTTTGATGTATTAATTGATTGTAATATGTGATGAGCACTTGATAATTCCAAAAATATAAAGTGTGTATTTTTTTAGGGCAACCTGTATGTAAAAACAGCAGGTAGCACCGACTGTTAGCTAATAAACGTCCGTGAAGATGAACCGTCTTCTTACGTGCACTACTTACGGAAGAAATTTTGCGTTGAGAGTAATTACATAGCCTCTTATGGCTGTTTTCTTATGACCTTCTTCTACAAGAGATGGAATCTTATTTTTGTAGCAATTTGTTTTGTACCTCTAAAATTGTATATTAGCTATTAACCTGTACAGCTCGGTTGATGGTACAATTTGTAGTAATTCAGTAAAATTGTATCGAACTGAGTCAATTTTTTTGAAAACGTGCTCAAAAAATTAAAACATGCATCAAAGATTTATAATTCCTAAAATAGAAGCTTACTTGATTATTAAGTATACCGAGAAAGACTATTGCAAATATAACGAGCGAGGCTACAGATGCTCAAACCCTCACTTCCTCACCCTGACGATGGGGTGCGGGACTCAAAGCATGGCAACACTGTAACTTTTGAAATCCTTTGTACCCGACCTATATTAAGATTAGTTATCCATCCTCTCGGGACTGTGTCTTTACGAGGTTAATACCCATTCGGTGCTGTCCCATCTGCTGATCAGCCGCCCTACATACAGTATATCCGCCCTTCGCGCCGGGGTCACGAGCACATTGACCCTAGCCTCCACCGATAATAGGTACAACCTTCTCGCAGGCTGCCGTTTAACCTTTGACTAATAAATTAACGCTTTGACATCGTGTCTCGTATGCTAATCGTTACATTTACAAACTGCCTAAGGTTTTTTTTACGTTTGACTTTTAATATTTTATCATCAATCCCACTTGTCTGCCTATTTCTTGGAACCGGACTCGTGAATCATGTGTTGTGCTGACGATGGACGGTGGTAGTCAGTACGGTAACCGTCTACTTATGTAGTTCTATACCATAAAAGCTATATTTGTTTAATTTTAATCCTGAAATGAAATCGAACCAGATAATTTTATATATATATATTGCGTGTATGTCTTACGACTAGGCAGATGAGGTAATATATTCAAGTCTTCAAGACTTAAAATCAAATGTAATTTTGTGTTTTCTGAGGCGCAAGTACGCGTGGATAGTTGGCCCTCTATATATACCCAAAAACTACTAGATAAGTAGGAATTTACGAAGTCTTAGTTGTCACATCTTAGAGAGCTCCCTGCTTCACACACATCTTGCATAAAGGTTTCATAACTTGAATAAAGTAGAAACAGATTCAATATTAATAATTTTACTGTACAAGTAATGGTACTGTAACTCATTTACGCATTTATCATTAGAACCTTACATCCTAGTTTTATTAAAAAATTCACCGGCTTCGAAAAAAGGGGCGTTCCCAATTCGATTATTTTTGCATGAGAGAAGCATGAATAAAATCCAAGAGTTGTGGTCACCATACTCATTGCAAATGCTGACAACACAGTATGGAGACCTACACTATGGCGGCCTTGTGAGATGCTTTTTCACACCCCGCTTGGGGATGGGATGTAAAAGGTATGACAGTCATTGTGACAGTGTAAGGCTTACACAGTTACCACGATAACTGTCATCCCTGCATCGATGGGCCTCCGGTCTCACCCTCACCAACGAAACACGACAACACGGATGCTGGCGCTTTAGGTTGATCTTCTGTGGGAGAGCAGTACTGTCCCGGTCGAGCCGGCCCGTTCATGCTGAAATCAGCGTTGCTCTACTACCTACCAATAGTAGTAGAAGTCTTAGTAATCACATCTCAAAGGGCTCCCTGCTTCATACACATCTAGCATAAAGATTTCATAACTAAAACAAAGTAGGAACAGATGCAATATTAATATTGAATCTGTTCCTACTTTGTTACTTATATTGGGATTCCCAATTCGATCATTTTTATGTATATACTGTACTCGATATCTCCGTCGTGTATGGACCGATTTTTAATTATTTTTGTTTGTATTGAAAAGAGTGTTTTTCCAAATTGGTTTTATTATCACCATGTCAGTATCATGATCCTAAAGAAATTGAGGGATATCAAATTTTACAGGCTCGACGATGTGTTTTACTTGGCTTGTTTCTCTAGCTACAGAGGTGTCGCGTTTAGTACTCTGTTTCTTATGTTGTAGAAAGATCTTTGACCTTTAGGAGCTTCAGGAATGTTTCACAGACTGGAAGGTATCTGACCTTCCAGTCTGTTGTAACAACGTTATGTGTTATACTGAGGGTCGTCCTTATTTTAGTTTTTACTAAGTTTTATTATGTTTTTTGTATTTTAGGTATTTTTGTCGGTTCAACATTTTCAAAAGAGATTTGTATTACCCACACCGATTCTTCAAATATTTGTTTCTAATTTGTAGAATTTCCTTATATAATTTCCTTGATTCTCTACACCGGAACATATAGGCTACGGTTGTTTTGTATCGTACAGCCATAAATTACTTTATGAATCGATTAGTTATACCAAGCGATTTGAATAAAATGATGCGGTATGAGGCCCGGAAACATTCCGCACGTTTATTTGTGCAGTTATTTGTAGACATATACAGGCATACGTACTCATACATACCTATATTTACACGTTATTTTTGTTCAGGGTAGGCAGAGACGATAAGAGGCCATTTTCCACGATCCTAACATATAAAAGATATATAACTCGCGCCTTTTTCACATTCATCAGATCTTTAGTTACAAATTCGCTGGTTGTTCTTTAAGAAAATATCAGGCAATTATTCATTGTAAGTATATTTGTAGTAGACGTGAAATATAAAGAAATATAGCTACGCTATCGTTCAAATATTTATAAATTACTTAATATTTCTTTTATATATGACTGATTTTTAATTCGTTTTTTAAATCCGAATGGTGACCCAATACGTTTAGTAACGAATTAAAAAAAATACGGAGTGTTACCACACCTATTAATCCCGTAAATATCGTAAGAAGAGTAAACTACACAGCACTACTGAAAGGAAGAAAATTTAAATCAAACCTCTACCAACCCACCTGACCAATCTGTAATAGTAGGTCAAAACCTATTTTCTTAGGAGAAGAATATATATATCGACTGCCTCGGTGGCGCAGAGGTAGCGAACGCGACTGCGCTTGAGGTCTCGAGTTCGATCCCGGATTGGATCAAAAATTTGAATGATCTACAAATATTTGCTTCAGAGTTTGGATGTTTTCTAAGTGAAATATGTATGTATTTACAAAAATAAAGTATTTTGGTATTCTATCAGTCAGTCTATTTACATAGTACATGGTAAGCTCTGCTTATTTTGAAACTAGATGACGTTTAACACACAACGTCATCTACGTTGTGTGTTAAATGTCCAAAATATTTATTATTATTATTATATTATATAACATAAAGCAGTGGACTATCATAGGTTGTTGATGAAATCATTGAAGTTCAAGAGATTATTTTTATACATATTTATACAAATCTAATAAAATAGTTCGGCAAGTCATTGCTTCAAGTGAGACTTGAAGTTTCAAAATCAATCGTGCACCTTTCGGTAACCAGTAAGCAGACATAATACTCTTATATCATCAAACCACGTAATAGACTTTCCCAATGATATTTTATATCCTAAATTTTATAATCAATTATATTGCAATATTTTGTGTATAAAGATTTTGCTTTGAGCGATTGACCGAGTCAGTCGGGTCGAATATTTTACAAATTTATGTTTTTTTTTTCACTAGAGAGTATATCAGTGTAGTTTGGAAGGGTAGTTATGGATAAAGGGCTCTACTTAGCCTTTTGCTCTCTCCCCAGAAAGTTGAAGTAATTATGCAAACACCAAATTACAAACTAAATTAAATAAGAGAAACAAAATTAGTCAATTGCTTTGTTATTTTAATCGGAAAACGTCTTTTTTTGCGGAGATACCCACAAATACAACAAAAGAGGAACCAGGTGCATCCTAGTAAGAAAATCCCTGGAAATCCGATGTACTTCGGGTCACCTACTACTTGTAGATTTCCCCCCTCATGTGGGAATCCTCATGTTCCCTTTTCTTCTTACCCCCACAAGGGCGGGCACGGTTCATGGCATCGCCACTCCGGCCTACTTCTGCTAGGGTGGCTGATGACCTCACCTGCCAACCCGAGGCCTGCGTTTATAGAGGACGAAGATCGTTTAACGATCTCCGGTGCCTGAGTCTCCTGCGGTACCTGGCCTGTTGCCGGACCTGGCGTGAGTTCTAAACCTCTCCCAGATTGAGATGATGCAGTATTTGCTTTTACTAAAATAGAAGGTTAAAAAATAAAACATTTCTCATACGAAATCAGCTATCATCGAAACTGCTGAACCATATGGAGTTTGTGATAGTCTTACAAATTGCGGTGTATCATACAAGTTGTTTTTAACGACCGCTAACTCTCTGAGATAGCAAGCAAAAGAAAAATTAACCACTTACCAGTGAGGCTGATCCATCTTTTCTCCAAACTTTGTGATGTGTAATGTTCGCTATCTAACTGTGCCAACCACTTCTTATCTCTGTGAAGAGGAACCGGTGCTCCACTGGTCAGAGCCGTGTTCTGTCGTTCAGCACACTAACTAACCAGTAACAGTTACGCAAATGATACACAACACTGCTACACTACGTCGCTCTACGCGCTACGAACCGATTGAAATTTTTCTTAGTTTTGGTTTATACCACATCCATATCCGGCAAGAATGACGATAACAAAAAATACATCTAAGAGCTTATAATTTTATTTTAACTGCTTTTCTAAACAGTGAAAACTTATATTATTTTTAAGATATACCTATTTTACTTTATTAGTAAGCAAATAATATCTCCCATGGACACAGATTGCTTTCTGCATTCTAGTTTGCATTCTAGCTAAATATATTCTAGCAATCATACTGTAGTCTATGTATATATGTATTTTTTATTACATAAAATGATTTCATTTTCTATCGTATATGTCTTAAGACTGAGTTTAAATTTGTATAATATTATATTATCAACATTTTTTACGTCCCAACAATACTTAAGAACTCCTTTTTTGATACTGTCATTAGTTCCGTATAGATAAGATCAGGCAACTTACTAAGAGCCTGGATACTTTTTTACAGAAAATAATTTTGGGGACAATGATATTTATAATTGGGCTGAATTGATCATTCGTTGACCATTAATGTGCACAAATAAATTGTAAGCATCAAGAATTAAGTATATTGACATATACGACAATAGGACAATTATTGAGAAACATTGACATCATCATCTTTATATATTCTTTGGAGTAAAGAATCAAATAAGTAAAGCTTTTTACTTAAATATTTTTACACCAAAAATGGCCCAATTTTTTCTGTAGCCCTTCGTAAAAAGTGAAAAATGGTCTTGTTGAAGTAACACTTGCTACCTATCAAGCACGCTTGAACTTAGTTCCGTCTCTTTTGTCCTTTCTAAGAGCCACTCGTCGCTGACGAGACTTTAACGTCAAATCAATGCGTCTAATTACTCGGAGGGTGGTTTTGTTTTTGGCAATAGCAGGGAGCCAGATTCAGTCATAAAACGATTCCATTCGCATTACAATACTATGGATTGGACGTAAACAAAAACAACTCATCTGGAATTAGTCTAAAGACGACAGATTATAAAAAGTCACTCCTAATATACCTTAAACAGTATCTAAATATTCAATATTAACGTGGAGTTAGTACAATACGAGTACATTGCACAAGCTTGAATTATATAGGAATCCTCATAAATAAATTGCAAACTTTTCTAGAGAAATAATTATAAGGCGCACTAAAAATAGTATCTCTTTTCTCAAAGGTTTTAAAGAGACTTTAATATTAGATAATATAGCATCAATTGTGTGGTAAAAAAATTATTTTAATTGGTAGAATATGTTTTGAAAGTAATAATGAGATTTTTATTATTGTATTGTTTACCGGACTATTAAATTGTTTAAACGTCAAAAGGAAAGTCAACTTGACTTCTTGTTATACGTTTACTAATTCAAAAAAATCTAATTTAACTTGAGGTTCGCCGATTAAATATCTGGTCACATGATGTCCCGAATGAACAAGATTTATATATTTATAATTTGTGGAATTTAAACGCATATTCAACTTGATTTTGTGCTCATTTCATAAATCTGACATAACAAAAGTGTAACTTTGCGAACGGCATCAATTTTTGATAACTGATTTTACGGTTCCTTAATGCTTAATCAAACACCGCTGCCTTTGATAAATCTTTTGATCTGTGTAACAAGTAAACAAAGAAAATAAGAACGTTTATTGATATTGCAAATAATTGCTAATGTCGTTTTCATTCATTTTTGTAATTTACGATTCTTCTCTAAACAGCTTACATACACCATTATTATTAAAAAGAATGTTCAAAAAGATATATCATTTACTATTTGCCACATTGAACAAATACATTTTAAACCTATCCCACCACCCAGTGTATAACTCCAATTTTTGTTTTATTACATTTTATATTATTTTTTTTGAAATTGGGCTGCCAGACTCCTTGATTTCTGCACTTGGTGTTTCATTACGGTTATGGTGGTTAATAGTGGTTAAGTAGTCACATATGTGCATATTTATATGTGCGACTAAGCGCAAAGTACTAGTCTACCAAGTACGAAATAGTCTATGTCACTATGTAGGTTGTTCAATGTAGGACTGATTTATACTTTCAAACAAAATTACTTCCGTAAGTGCACATGACACGACACTCGACTCAATAGCCCTTTCAGTTTTGAAGTGAATGTGCAGCCTTAAGTGATTCTCCATTACACGCCCTTTGATTTATGTTCTGAATCGCTCTGAAAGCCGTGCTTACAATTTTCCTGTCGTATGCTTCCTCTCAAATAAATATCGGTACGAGAGATCTTTGACGGGAAAACATACATTTTGGATTCTGACGCCACGTGAATGGGTCCCCAAAGTGTATTGGTTTATTCTAAGTTAGTAGCCATATTAAATCGTCATTGTATTATTTTGTGTGATATGAGTAATGTGCATTGGGTTTATGGAGGAAACAAAATAAATATATCTCACAAAAGCGTGGAGTTGCGACTCGTGGGCTCTATGGGGACCTTTCTATTAAGTCAAAATCGCACAATCCAATATGTCCAAACATTATAAATGATATACATACGGACAAGAAGGTGTGTGTTGAAGATTTCATTTTGAGAACTATAATTTTAGTACTACTTTCATAATATTTAGTGTCCAGATGGTAAAGTTATGCCGTTATCTCAATCCGTGTGGTGATGGACTAAGCAAACATTGTATCACCAACCCTATTCATCCCGTGAGTGTTGTGAGTGTGTGGGTGCAAAAGTCGACTAAGGGAGCAACGGCAACAGCACTGCAAACAAAAGAAAAACTTGAAACGAACCCTGTTATTTTTTAACGTGTGGAAATCCCCTCGGGCCGTCACCACACCGGGGTTTACGGCGGGGTGGTGTGTCGAAATAGGACCGACTAAAATCACACGGTGTGCCATTCTGCGCCTGACATAGGAGGGATCCGGGAACAGCTGTTATTACGACATCCAAATCCCCTTGAAACAAACTCTATACCAACCCGTCTGGTGAGCGTGGTGTAGTAGTCTACAGGCCTCTCCTTTCTAAGGCGAGGCCTATGTTCAGCAATGGACCAGTAAAAGCCGTTGATGAAAATTATTTCTATGGAACAAATCAGAAGCTGATTGATGAAATGAAAAAAATAATAATAAGGAAATAGTTTTTTTTTTAATATTTAAACAAACGCTTAACGATGTGATGGTAACAAAAGAAAAATTGGTACTTATTATTGGATTAATGTTTACTAATTAATTTTTCTTTACCAGCTCAGCATTTCGTTTCTAATTCATTTGGCTTCTGGACCCCGGATTACAGACGGATTGATGCAAATTGTCGGCGTCAAATTTTGGATCCCTAATCAAGAACAACTGGCTATGAGATTGTATTTGTGTTACTGGACTGTACTGACTGACGTCTCTTTTGTTGCAGGTCCTCTGGGCTCAATGCGGAATGTAAGCAGCACAGACCTTGGATTAAAAGAAGGTGATTTATTTATTTATAATTATATTGCTTACTATCGATTTGTGTGTTGAAAACTAGCTTTTCCTTGTGGTTCGTTTTCCCCAAAAATTAGATGAGAGTTTATATACTAGCGAATGTGAAATATTAATGTACGTAACTGAAATGTCTCAATTTGATTAGACTACAGCAACTCAATTGTTTTCTATGATAAACAAACGAATTGAATTTTTAAATATTTCTTAAAGGAAATCAAAGAAATCCTATATCTGTCTTTGAAATGTATGTCGCATAAATATTTACCAAATGTAATTCAAACCAATGGTTTGTTGTGAGTTCTTTACGTAAAATATTATGGTTAACTCTTCCTAATTTATTACTACTCAACTTAGCTAGAGACTTGTGACGCTATAGCATATTTTACTAGATAGAACCATGTTACATGTATGCTAAATATTGCAATATTATTCACGCTACATAACAATACAATGTAATTGCTGTATTTTTTTTTCATCCTTATTTTTTCGCGTAAGTTTAGGCATTAAATATTTTCTGTTATGATGCCACAAACAATTACTATTCTATTATAGCTGATATAACTACATTAATTCATATCTTTTGATATTCCAGGAAGTTGTGCATTGGGCGATGTAGTATACATGCCGGGTGATGAGTTCCCGGGTTCGACTCCATGCGAGAAATGTATGTGTGCGGCCGGCGATGTGAAATGTTCCAGACAGGTCTGCGAGCCACGACCTGGATGTAAAGCTCTCCACAGACCGGACCACTGTTGCCCTACATATCAGTGCGGTTAGTATAGCTACTAATCTTTCAAAATACATGTGTACCTGCATCGATACTATAAGGCTATAAAGCTAAAGAGCTGCTTTGTTTCGTTGAACGCGCTAATTTCAGGACCTACTGATTCGTTTAGAAAAACATTTTTAGTGGTAGATAGCTCATTTATGGAGGAAGGCTTTATACGATCTTACCACGATCAATAGGAGCACAGTATGAATGAAAAATGTTGCTAAAACAAGGAAAATCTATACTTTTGAAAGGTACCCTCGCGTGTTGTGCAGTAAAAGTTTCATAAACATCTTCTATAATGGAATTGTTAGCTTTCGAAAGTTTTAAAAAAAAGTCCACGACAGCATTCAGTGTTTCGTTGGTGAGTGTGAGACCGGAGGCCTATTGATGCAGGGGTGAAAGTTATCGTGGTAACCGTGTCACGATGACTGTCATGTCTTTTACGTCCCCAAGCGGGGTGTGAAAAAGCATCTCACAAGGCCGCCATAGTGTGGGTCACCATACTGCATTGTCTGCATTTGCAATGGGTATGGTGACCACAGCTCTTGCTCACATTCTATTCATGCTTTCCATCAGGCAGAGTAGAGTCACTTTGGCAGGATCTTTATTAAAAAAGAAATATGTCTATGTTTTAAGTTTGGCCTACTATAACCTCTTTTATGGGAACGCTGTAACGTCACAAGTGATTGACGATAGTAATGATTGGCGATTCATCTTGTGTCCTCAATATGGATGTCTAGGACAAAGGTTACGGTTTTAGATTATATTACTGATCGATTTCACTATCTTCAATACCGTAGATCATGATATCCTCTTATTTATCTCACTGGAATGGTTCTCATCTTATCCCCAGAGACGACAGCAGTCTGTCCATGTCGATGAATCTTCTTCGGGCTGGTGCTATCTTGACTTTGATGTGACTTAAGGCTGTATTCTCCTAAGCCTGGAACTTTATTGTGCTATATCTGTATCTTGACGATCTACAAGTCTATTCCTAAAGTATTTTTCTTGTGTAACCTACTTTTCAGCAAAATAATGACGTTATACACAACTACACTAGTTACTGTCATAGTCATCTTATGAAAATAGAGGCAATCAAAATTTAAACCTCGGCTTTTAATAATAATATCATGATCTTTCTTATTATTTCCAATCTTTTTAGGGTCAAACGATATTACCTGTATTTTTAAAATAGCGACTGGCATCAGACCTGCGCAATCCCGAGGGTGAACTGAATTCGAGGGTTGAACTCAGGTGTCAGTATGTTTTTGAGGGCACTGACTTCTCAATAAAGATTGTCAAAGATTACAACCGCGATCGACGGCTTAACGTGCTCTCCAAGGCGTGAAACGAGTATTAAGAATCTCTTGTAAGAAAACCAAAAACATTTTATTGGCTCGACCTGTGAATGAAACCCGAGACCTTTTGATGGTTAGTCGCATAGACTAGCTGCAAGACCCACGAGGCAGATTTCAATAACAATAGAATTTTTTTTTCAGAATGCGAGCAAGAAGGTCGAGTATACGGCAACGGTGAAAAGCTGGTAGATCCTGTCGACCCCTGCCGTGTGTGCTACTGCCAGGGTGGGGAAGTGGTGTGTCGCCGCATCGCATGCTTTGTACGCGACGATTGTACACCTCGTCTCGTGCCAGGCCGCTGTTGCCCAGAGTACGACAACTGTCCCCTCAGAGGTGAGCATCACAATCATGCAAAGAAAATGCTTAGACCGTGGTCACAATGAAAAAATCTTAATGGTTAAGTGGAGTGTATATTAAATTATATAGCGCTATAGTTTGGTTCACTAGGATACTATGGACATGAGTTGATTAAACTTAAAAGGACATTAGACCAATGAATGAGCTTTTACTAATTGATAGTGCCTAAATAAAGCTACTGCAATTTTCATTCAAAATTTTAGAGGGAGTCAAAATATACTAAAGTATTTCCTGATTTTGTTCAATAAAAAATAGATTTAATAATAAATGAAAATTCTAGAGTCAAAAATATGGTTTCTGATACAATATTACGCATTTATAATTCCAGGAGTCACGAGTTTACCCGGATTATCATCACCGATCCCCAGTATCTCGGTAGCCGCAAACGATGCTCCCATAGCACCTCTTCGCGAAAACATTAAACAGGAAATCACCATTAAGGAAATTACTCCTGTATCTGAGATCCCTGTCATCACTGAGGTGAAGATTAAGGAGATTTTGCCTTCCCCTAGTATTGAAGTAGCCGAATATTCTTCATCTAAGTCACCACTTATACCACGAGAAGCAACTTCGGAAAAAAACGACAAAGAAATTGATTCAAAAACAGACTCACCTTCGGTGGTAGAAGTTCACTTCTCCTCACCTGCATCAGCCCCAGAGTCTACTCTGTTTAGCGTTAATGAAAACAAGAACGAAAACGCACCACCCTCCAAAATAAGTTTCTCTACTCAAGATTCCATGTATCCGTCCAAAGTACCAATACTAGCAACGATGGGAGTTCCTCCTGTAACGTCAGAGCCCATACCTGTTGCTGCTACAAAAGCGCCAATTATTGAAGAAGAAGATACATTTGATCATAATCCGGCATTCCCCCCACTTCCGGATGATTTAGCTGTTTTGAGAAACCATGAGGATGAAATTGTACCGGAGCCTGTTGTAGACAATGAGCATATGGCAATCCATGACACAATAATATCTAGTTCATTGCCATCTTCGGACGCGGAAGTTAAAGATCTAGAACCACAAATGACCTCTACAACAAAAAATCCTCTTGACGTAACCACTACCATTAAAACAGAGATGCCTAGAATTAATCCAGAATTATCCACTTTACAGTCTGAACTTAAAATAAGTACTGAAAGTGCTAACTTAAAGGAAAGTCCTTTGCTTAACCTTAGATCAGCTATTCCTACAGAAGTACTAAACGCACCATCTATGGTGCCAGAAAAAAATAGCGATAAACTAGACGAGACTACAACTGTAAGCGAAATAGTATTTCCAATAATTACGACAACTGAAACATCAAAAATATTGCATGAAATTACTGAAAACCTTGAAACTTCCACGGCAATTGAAGGAAGTACTTCTGAATCACAACCGACTTCTAAAGAAATGCAGACAATTGCTGAAGATATCAAAATTGATCCTGAAGAATTTAAAACGACTTCTGAAGAAGTAAAGACAACACCTGAAGGAATGAGGACATTTTCGGAAGAAGTCAACATATCAGAAATTACCTCATCAAATGAAATTGTCACACCAGTCCCTAAACTTGACAGTACTACCATAAATAGAGCAGTATCTGAGATAGAGAGAAGAGCTAAGGAAGATGAGCAAACGACCAGCTCTATAGCACAGTCAAATATCGCCACCGAAGTTACATCCCAAACTGAACTCAGCTCGCTTCCAATTGAGACCAGCGACCAAAATCCACCTAAAGAATCCGAACAAACAACTAGCGATAAAGAAGTTTCTTCTACACCCAATCCTCTTGAAATTATATCTAAAATACCATCGACTAGTTCGGAAGTAATTACTGTATCTCGAGCATCTTCGAATGAGAATACCGGTTACGAAAATGTTGAAACAACAGAATTTATTCTGACATCATTTGGCTCCTCAGAGACTGCGACTGATGCTGTAGAGTTAATTAAAATTTCTGCCAGTCCCGAGAAGAGTGCATCTATAATAGACGCTAACAATAACAACAAAGATAATGTATTGACAGATCTTATAAATTTAGTCAGTGACGTAGCCGCTATGAGCGACCATACTGATGAACCAGCAGCTATTCAACAAACAACTACGACGGCTCGTATTTCTGACTCTGAAGAACTGATACCAGTCAATGCAGGCTACAAGAGCAAGAACAAAAACTTTAATCAAAATTCTATAACTGAAATACCTTTTAAAAGTAAAAATCCAAACACTCTAAATAAACAGAAGGTAATGGAGATTGAGGATGATGAATCAGAAAGTGTGACGGATGCTCCTGCACCTAATGACAAAGTAGAACCGACCACTCGTCGACCTATTATAGACAACGTATCCGATGACGTCAATATCGCCCACAACAAGAGTTCTAAGAAAGACATTGAGATAATTACACAATCATATGTACCAACCATCAACCGACGGCCCACTAAAGTTGTCATGAAGAAGAACAATGAGAAAGTACCGACTGATGACTCGACTGGAGTGACAACAGAAACCACATTGTATACTAGTTTGTCTAACGAAACTCCAACTACGACTGGTGCTGAGTCTAGTGCGTCGGCTGAAATGAGTCCACCGGTCGAATCTAATAATCCATTCGAATCAATTGTTCCGAGTGTTGAATCTGAGCAGCACGTGGAACCAAAATCTCACGACTACAACTCGAACCTGACGACCGACCGGACGGCATCGATACAGTGAGGGGCCACTAGCTAACACACGTCAATGAAACCTCAGCTAATCAGCATTTTATAGAGTAAGTTTCGTTCTTGAAACTGTAAGTTAACGTAGAGACTATTAGGTATATATGTAGGTGTACGCATCCCTTTCGGAATCGATCATATTCCTCGTCAATTGATCACTAAGGTGGGGAGTCCCGCCTTAGGCTATTTATGTTTCGTATCGTAAGTAGACGGCCGGGCTGCCGGTCGATTTTATGTGTATTAGCTGGACAAATTATTTATAATACTTTAGCGTAGGGAGCGAGCCGCACGGCCGCGTTGTGTCAAGTCGCGAGGCGCGTGGAGCTCCTCGTGTTAGTGGATAAGTTATTTATTTGTTTAGTGAGAGATCGTGAGTAAAGTGATCGATAAAGTAAGCAACCAAGCTAGTCATCATGTGACAGGGCCGGCGCACGCCGCACCTCGACGCCACGTTGCCATTACTTCTAGCTGTATTTAACATGACAACCGCAGACATTACGTAATGTTAAGACATTCCACTTAGACTTAGTTCCTCCGTATTGGGTACGAACAAACTGTAGCGTCCGCGTCAAGTGTCAACTATATCACTAACAAAATTTGGTACAAAACGAATTTGATATTTAGAATATTGCCAACCTTTTGAAAAGTTTAGAACTAGACGAATTAGATTTAAATGTGATGCACGTACTGTTTATTTATTGCACTTAGAGGTGGTATATAGTCAGAGTGTATAGCGAAAGGAGGGATGTACCGGGAGGCTCAGGCGTAAAGTAAGGTATTTATTGTAACTACGTCATGTACGTACATTGTAACGTTTACTTTTCGTAAGTTCGTTTCGTTCCAATTGTCTGCTACGGTCGGTTCATTAGTTGTCTCCCTATATGTAAGTGCAGGCGCACACAACCCGCTGCTCGCGCGGTGGGTCGTGTGCGACGGCATTTAGTGCGACTTCTTGCTCCGGAAGACTACCACTTTTCCCGGGCAATAAGCGCACGTGCTCACTGTATTATTTAATTATTAACAATTAATTATTGTTTTTTTTTACAAATAAAAGAAACCTAGACTGAAGTTTTGTTTTATTTCGTTCATTACTTAACACCTCACGTGATCAACATCCCAACATCTCGCCTATACTTTGGTATACAGACTGCTTATAAACATACCTATGTAGGTATGTTATGTAAACACATACATATTATAGACATGGGCGCCGCCAGAATTATTTTCAGGGGGAACATCTATTAACATGACTGCACGATTGGCCTAGTGGTTTAAGCGGTCGCCACGCCGCACTCCATTTCGTTGAGTGTTGTGGGTTCAAATCCTACATGGGACAACACTTTGTGTGATCCATAAATTGTTGTTCTGAGCCTGGGTGTTCTTTGTGTCCGTTTCTTGAATGTTTGTAAAGTCCCCCGCGACACAGGATTTATTCCTAATGCGGGCGTTGTCTATTTAAAATAAAAAAAAACATACATTTAACTAACATACTATTAACTAATATAAAATATACGAGTGGCGGGGAGTGACGTTGGCTTTCAGTCTTGATATAGTCAACGCCTTTAACTCCCTCCCATGGTCAGTAATTAGAGAGGCACTGGTATATCACCAGTTTTACCCCCTACCGGCAGGACATCATCGGGGTCTATCTTCGCGATAGGTTCATATCCTATGTAGGTCGGGACGGCGAACAATTTAGAAAGGGAGGTCACATGTGGGGTTTCCCAGCGTCGGTCTTAGGACCGCTTTTCTGGAACCTCGCGTATGATGTGGTCCCGAGGACCAGTCTGCCCCTTGGAGTGAGTGTCGTCTGCCACGCGGACGACACTCTAGTACTGGCTAGGGGGTATGGGTTCCAAGAAGTCCTGGAGCTCGTCGAGTTAGGGGTGACCTGTGTCGTCCAAAAGATCAGCGATTTGAGTCTACGGGTTGCACCTCATAAGACGGAAGCCCTGTGGTTCCACAGGAGACAAGGAGGTGCCGTTCCTACTAGCTCGTTTATAAGAGTGGAAGAAACAGAGGTCGAGGTCGGTCGACACATCAAGTACCTCGGCCTCACCCTGGACAGTCGCTGGAGCTTCGAGGAGCATTTCGAGCGGATGATCCCACGAGTTCAGGGGGTGACGGGCTCCCTACAGAGGCTGTTGCCTAACATAGGGGGCCCACGAGAAGAAGTGCGCCGCCTCTACTGTGTGGTGGTACGTTCCATGGCCCTCTACGGAGCGCCGACATGGGCCAAGCGCCTATCGGCCTGCTCCCGCTGCTGAGCTAAGCTCAATCGAGCGCAGTGGGTAGCGGCCATTCGGATCGGGTCCCCTTCAGAGAAGGACGCCTGAAACCGGCCGTCGGGGTGGTTTTTAGTGGAAACACCACATACTCCTGGCTCTAGCATTCGCGAAGAAGCGGAGATCCAATGGGATTTTTCACACTGACAACAAAAAAAAATGACTTTACCTATGGCATTGATGTTTTTAAGATATAAGTTAACCTATTTTCTTCTAAATGTTTTATATCTATTATTTAGGGTAATATATAAACCCTTACAATCTATGCGTCTCTGCCAACACAATGGCAGTTTATTAGTACTCTTCTTGAAGTAGTCAGCTGAACGAGAGGCGAAAAATTCTTTTAAGGCATCGCATCGCACGCCCTGGTGTTGTCGAGTAAAAAATTGGTATTTTTTCTATACATTTTCTTTTGTAACATTTTTTTATCTGTGATTATAGGTGAATTATATCTAACCACATCTCACAATATTTTTGGAAAACAAACCCACGACCTCTGAATTGTCAGTCAGGGTCACTAACCACGGTAGAAATTGAAGCAGTTCAACCTATTTTTCCTAGATGGCGTTTGTATGTTCACTATTCTTATAAACTAAGAACACGGAAATACTAGTTTATTAAAGGGTGCATAACAAATAAAAGAGTGTCATAAATTCACATATTGTATTGTTGTTGTATGCTCTGGATATTTATTGTAATGAGAGTTAAATTATTTAATCACTTCTTAAAAGTACAGAGTATCACGACCCCCATTTCTTC
This sequence comes from Hypercompe scribonia, assembly GCA_949316085.1. Taxonomy (NCBI): domain Eukaryota; kingdom Metazoa; phylum Arthropoda; class Insecta; order Lepidoptera; family Erebidae; genus Hypercompe; species Hypercompe scribonia. The sequence goes on along the minus strand of OX438972.1, from coordinate 902,739 downwards.
CCATGGGTGTCGTAAGAAGTGAGATCACAAAATATACAAGTCTGTATCACTGCAAAAAGAGGGAAAACTTGAGATAAACCCTCTACGAACCCATCTGGTCAGTGACGAGTGGTAGGCCAAAATCTTCTTGCTAAGGAGAGGCCTATGCGCAATATTCGACTATTAAAGATTGTTGATGACAGAGATAAATGGGTAGAAAAAAATACAGTTAAATATTTTTACTACACCTCAAGAGAAAAATATTTCATTTGCTTTTTAAAAAATTCACTTCCTTTTTCAAGTCAAAATAGCTATATATATGTATTACCCGAGTCAAAAAGTAAATTCATATTTTACCCTCAAAATCTTCAATGAGGTTTTCGAGGTTCAGCTTGATTTTTTTAGATTGGATTTAACATAGAAAGTAGTCTCAGTTTTTACCTCAAAATCCTACTTACGGACGGTTTTACAACTTTGAGGGTAAAATTAGAACTATAGAATCAACATTTGACCCTCAAAAACCTTAAACCATATAAAAATTATCCTATACGGCTTTGAACCTCAAAAACCTCATATGATGTAACCTCCCATTAAATTTACCCCCACTCCTTTTATGTAGAGGAGTATTCCATACCAAATCGGATAGTTCAAAAAATTTTTATTTTTTATTTTTTCTCTTTTGACATTCCGATGTATGAGTATTTTGAGGGTAAAGTTAAGATTTCAAATCTATGGGTAATCCATATGGATTACCCATAGATTAGAAACCTCATAGTCTTCAATGAGGGTTTTGAGTGTTAAAATAGAGTTACTTTTTGTGCGGCAAATAAAAGATCAAAGGAATTGAAGATTTTGAGGTCAAAAATGGAACTTGTTTTTTGACTCGGGTAAAAATAGTTACTAAGCTCATTGATACTTACAACATACACAATATAGCAAGAATCTAATCAATCAAGTAGTTAGTGTATTGAAATAAATACATTTAGGAAATACATGCCCGTGATGAACAATCTTTAACCACCCGTTTCTTGGAGTTGAGCCTCATGAGAAAGAAAGGGACACAGTGTACCGTATGAAATAGCACAATTTGATGCAATCGACCACATTATACACAAAAAAGTGTATATATCCTACTAATATTATACATATAGGCTACAATTTATAATGATTTTATGTACCGTAATTTTGGTCGTAATATAGCGATCCATGTTAATTAAGTCGAAAAAAAATCTGGCCTCTGAGAGTTATCTTGGCGTACACTGCCTAAACCATTGAAGTTACACAAAGATGATGTACCGTAGGATTGTTTCTATGTTAAACAAAATATTATCATCAAGTTGATCTTTTAAGAAACTTAATGTGGCAGACCAAATACCACGCGAACGAATAATGTTTACTACAACAAAAAAATATTTTGTGCCATAAAACTCCCAATAGTTCGATAACTAATTCATAGATGGCATTGCAACTGCAATTTGTGTGATTTGACTAGCTATACAGAAGTGGTGATGGTTGACACATTTTGACAAACTTTGGTAAAACAAAGACTGTGTGTTTAGCCAATTATCAAAGTTGCGATACCTGTTACAGCAAACAGTTCTACTGTCATCCTATGCCACACAAACTTTCAGATTATTTTAGTAATACTTTCTTCAACTGTTACTTTTTTTTTTAAATCCTTATTGAATGAAATGGCAATTTAAACCATAATTCATACAGCATTAGGTTTGAATTTCAGAATATAATTGATGTGAAGTACATTTATAAAGAAAACCTTGAGACGTCAATTAATCATCATTTAGTTCATCAATAGTTGACGAGTACGATGCACCCACCTGTTATGGAGTGTTGAGTCTCGTTGCCTCACCGTCACCGCGAAGGTCGGAGCCTTGTATGGGGTACACCTGACCCACTTGCTGCTGACTACAACGTAACTCGTTACCATATTATGATGAGGCATACATTTGCGTAAATAAGTGTTAGTACGTTGCATATCATGATTTAGGTACAGATGCATAGATCTCTGTGTTTACTTTTAACCGTTATGGATATTTGGAACCCTAAAAAATCCGAGACCAGACTTTCTACAGACCTTCGATATCGTCTAGTATTCGGATTGTATTACTCTAATGGTAATCGCTCCACGAAAAGAGTCGAGGTTCACAACCTAGTATGGGAAAAATGCTCGGAGAAAGAAAGTACTCTTTCTATATGAGTTCATCTGTTTCTCCAGTACTGAAACTATTTCGCTGAATCAAATAACAATACCAGTCTGCATCGATTTCAACTTTCAATCATAGTTACAGTAAAATTATATTCAGTGTAGTTCAGTGTTGTCCGTGTGGTGACGGATTAAGAATACATAGTGTTACCACCCCTATTCATCCCGTGGGTATCGTAAAAGGCGACTAAGGGAACAAAGTATACAAGACAACATCATTACAAAGAGAAGGAAAACTTGAAACAAACTCTATTTCAACCCGTCTGGCCAGCGTGGTATAGTAGGCTAATACCTCCTTGCTAAGGAGAGGCCTATGTTCAGCAGTGGACTGTAAAAGGCTGTTGATGAATTCAGTTATAGTTTGGAATGAAAGTTTAATCTATCCGTTCATTTTAGTCATCAACATAATACACGTGGTACGAAGAACTTTGGCTAAAACTGAAGATTTATATTGAATATAATATAATAGTGATGCTGATGAATATGATAAATATTTAATCATGAAGCTAGATATGTAGCTACTTGTTTACCGTGAACAATTGAGCTTAATTTGAATAAGTTTGTTATTAAAGTACATAGAGCTATTTACTTATCCAGCAGAACTTCAGCAAATACTTATTGTATTGTTAGCTTTCATGAGTCAAAGTAAACATAGATGGAGGACTGAAGTCTACAGCTAAAAGGTGAAGGCGTATCCTAAGATTCACTCTTTCTTTTTTTTTTTTTCTATGCGTAAATCCCCCCTGATACCACCTACTGGTGGTTATGTCAGACTCGAACCGACCAAAAACCGCACGCCGTCTCAGGTACCAGTAGCCGGGGAATCAGGTGTACCCTAGAAAGGAAATCCCTGAAACCCTGACGTACCTCGGGCCATCTACCTACGGCTTGCAGATGACCCCTTTTCTGCTCCAAAAGAGCGTGTGCTCCGTAGCATATCCCGCTGCTATCCTGGCCTACTTCTGCTCGGGTGACGGATGGCCTCACCTATCACCCCCAGTCTAGCGCTTATGGAGGACGGAGATCGTTCTGCAATCTCCGTCGCCCGAGTCGTCTGTGATACCGGACACGTTCCCGGGCCTGGCGGACCGGGAGAGTTCTAAACCTTTCCCTTTCTGAAATGAGTTGAAATGATGTTTGTTGGCACGTAACGATTGTTTTAGATATTAGTTAGATTATTATACCATGTTCTATATTCTATATAAAGAGCCTGCCATACTGATTCTACTCTGCCTGACGGAAAGCATAAATAGAATCCAAGAGTTGTGGTCACCATACTCATTGCAAACGCAGACAATACATTATGGTGACCCACACTATGGCGGCCTAGTGAGATACTTCTTCACACAGCGCTTGGGGACGTAAAAGGCATGACAATGTAAGGCTTACACAGTTATCACGATAACTATCACCCCCGTATCAATGGACCTCCGGTCTCACACACACCAACGAAACACGACAACACGGATGCTGGCGCTTTAGGTTGGTCTACTGTGGGAGGGTAGTACTGTCTCAGTCGAGCCGGCCCGATTGTCATAAGTTCAGTGTAGACTTTTGTTTTTATTTTAAGAGCCAGCCAAAGTGACTCTGCACTGTCTAATGGAAAGCATGAATAGAATCCAGACTTGTGGTCACCATACCTAGTCTTGCCATAAATATTGTAATAAAGAAAAAAGAAAATTGTTAACTGCAAATAACATTTATTACTTTTACAGTGTGTCAGTTTAATACATAAATATAAAACAATTAAAAATATAAAAAGCTTATTCGAAGTGGTCTCCATTGGCTGCAATACAGTCCTTTAAACGATGAGGCCAGTTATCAATAGAAGCACGCACTCTTTCCATGGGAAAATTCTTCACTGCCAATCGTATAGATTGTTTTAGGGACTCCAAATTATCATGGCGTTTAGAGCAAGCTGTACTCTCTAAAACTGACCACAAATCATAATCCAGCGGATTAAGATCGGGACTAGACGACGGCCAGTCTTCAGCTCTGATGAAGTCCGAAACGTTCGATTCCAACCAAGACTGCGTGGACCGAGCTTTATGACCCGGCGCCGAGTCTTGCTGGAAGGACCATACTTGGTTATTGAACATGGTGATGTTAAGGGGCTTAACTACCTTCTCAAGAATGGTATCTTGATACACTTGTGCCGATGTTTTGATACCTTTTTCACAAAAATATGGCTCAGTCACTCCTTCATAGCTAACACCCCACCAAACCATCACTGAAGTCGGATAATGTCCACGTTGCACTCTGTCGACTAATTGGGAAGCTTCCTTAGAGCTTTGAGCATAAATACGGTCATTTTGTTTGTTAAAATGTTGCTCAATTGTAAAAATTTTCTCATCCGTAAACAAAATTTTTCTGTGACCTCCCTTTGCGTACCGCTTCAGTAGTTGTTTCGATTTTACCACCCTATTCTTCTTTAAATTATCAGTTAAGAAATGGCCAGTGCGTCTCTTATAGGCTGCAAGTCCTAAGTCATCTTTTAAAATACGCGACATGGTTCTAGGTGCTATCTTCATTTCCCGAGATAAAATCTTTTGCTTTCGGACAGGATTTCTTCGAATTCTTTCCCTTACTGCTTTGACCACCTTTTTCGTACGAACACTACGTGGACGGCCAGATCTTTTTCTGTCACAAACAGAGGAGGTCTCATTGTACCTATTAATAGCCCGGTACACAAACATTTTACTAATACCAAGTGTATGGAGAGTTTTAAAAATTGCATTTGGCTCCATACCTACTTTGTGTAATGCTATCACAGCGATTCGGTTCTCTTTATCACCCCACACCATTTTAATATCGCAAAATATTTTACAATGTATTGGCGCCAAAATGAGAAAACACAATGAACAATCGTATAAAAATGACAGATTCGAAATTCAAATGTAATATTTTTTTATAATTAAGTGTAACAGTATTTATGGCCAGACTAAGTAGTCATTGCAAATGCACTGCATTATCCGAGTTGTCCTAGAAGGACGAACTTGCAGTTATGATTCATAAACTGAAAATTTTTCTCTATCACGATGGATAAAAAGGTATAAAATTTAATTTTTAACGAGTATTATGGAATGTATGTTTCGAAACAGCCGTACGCTATTCGCATTGATAATATTGCGACATACAATTTTCAATGTCGTAGCAAATGATTTGACCGTCTGCCTATTATATCTATAACCTTAATCAGTAGATCAAGCCCATAAATAATAAACAATGATAAACATTGGAAATATGTTTAAGAGTTCTCCAAAAAAACAAAAATTAGAAAAACAAAATACCCGACTCCTTAAAACTGGTGAACTGAAAAGGTAAAAACAAGTACCACAATATCAATGTGATGTTCGACTAATTAATGCATTGTGGTGTAAACTTACATAGGGATGGTCTTTCACGCTCTTTACTTTGATACCTAAATTGTTAAGGTAAGGAAAAAACTCACCTCCTCTGTTTTTCATTTGTGGCCGCCATTTTTAAAATTTGTATAGCCTATGTCACTATCACAGTTCTGATGAAGTCAACGACACCTCGTATGCCGAAAACCGTCCAACCGTTAGGGCTGTAGATATGTACATAAGCTCGAAAAACATTGCCTTCCTTCTGATGTAGTCCAGTAAAAAAAAGAGACTCAATTGACTTGCATTTTCTGTAAGAATCTCTTGTGTTACCTCGAAATTGGTTTGTTTATGAATCTTCTTTTTTTTAATAAAAAAGTATGTTTACTGTGTGATCCCATAAAACTTAAGGATAAAATCGACCTGTAATAATGGTAATTACAATAAGCAATGAAGACTATGGTTTATTGAAACTTTGAAGTCGTAACTATTAAGTTATTCTTATGTAACTTATAAATGTATGTTTTAAAAGAGCTCAACTAAGACTAATGATAGTTCTAAAGTCCTTAAAAATTATATTCATTCCATTATATTTTAGAAATTTACAAAAGTGAATAAAACCATTTCGTCTACAGTGGAATAATCTAGAAAAGAATGTTAAAGATTCAAAAAGACCCGCAAAAGAAAGTTGTTTTACGATTAAAAGTAGAAATCTAAAAATGTATCACTAAAGCATTATTTAGCAACTGTGTGACTTTTTGAGATCGTTTATCAAATATAAGTAGTGAAAAAATTGCTTGCGAAAAGATAGCCCGCGGAGTTTGCCAACATAACGTCATTACGTGAGATCCAAAGCTATAATAAAACCTAATCTAGCTCAACGCATTATAGTTCTAAACGTGATCGCACAAAAGGCTAAAAAGTCATAAATCTTTACACAAGTTGGTTAAATTGTGTGGGGCAACAAAATATTTGTGTTACAACAAAATAATAATGCTTCATACTATCACGAACGGCGCAAGATGAAACTTACAGCGAGCACTATATACATATTTCTCCAACTTTATACACAGACTCAGAAGCTAAAGATTGCAGCGAATGGAACGACAACGTGTGCACAGTTGAAATACATTATCGCCAAGCACAAGGCTGATATATAATAATATGTATAGTTAATTATAGTCTACTCAAACCGCAGTACCCTGCCGCCCTACCCGTCATTTGGCAAGGCTTTCAAGGACTTCATTTGGTGTCCCTCTTTCATTTATCTAGGCTAATCTAGTCTCTTTCTTTGAACTTACCAATAATTAATGAACCATTTCAATTATAAGTATGTCTGGGATTACTTTATTGTCTACAAGTGAGCTCCGAGGTTAGAGGTTAGAGCTGTGATTTGACGATTATCGTCTAAATCACAGCTCTAGCCTCTAACCTCGACACTCTCGATAATAATACAGCAAAAGCCTCCGGGTGAGTGTAAATCATTACATATTATAAAATAAAGTCACTAACCATCATTTAGTTAACTTTTAAAAAAAAGTTTACATATATTTCACTCATCTTATATTAATAGAACATATAAAAAAGTAAATGTTACTGATATTATATAAACTTTACGAGATTCTTACATTTTTTATTTTAAGAGTCTACCAAAGTGACTCTGCTCTGTCTGATGGAAAGCATGAACAGAATCCAAGAGTTGTGGTGTCACCATAGTCATTTTGAATGCAGACAATGCAGCACGAGTATAGTGACTCACATTAAACCCGAGCGATGTTCGAGCGGGACGAACAGTCGCACGCTTCTTCAGCGACCGATTTTTCAGATATTTGCAGGAATTAAACACTTGTAGTTAATTGGCTCCTACTATTTTACGGTCATTACCTTATTTAGCTTTGAATTTGTTCAAAATTTCAATGAAAAGCTTTAACTGTGATCCGCTATCTCTCGTCCTATGCACTCTACTGCTTGTATGAAGAGAGCCCAGTTACTCAACGAGCTCTCCGTGTTGCGCAGGCGACCTCTGCCGTGACCTGCGCTGAGCTCTCTTTATGATCTTCTAGCTTGGCTCATACCCTTTAACGGTCATAATCCTCTAAAATGTTCTTGAATATTTCGAAACGGAAGTGTAGTTATATTTGTACAGAAACACACGGTTTTAGAAGCGAATAGTGTGACTTTCAATTCTTATTAAGGTTACGTGCTTCTTCTTCCTAATAGATTTTGGTCGATAATCGGTTTCTAGCGACCTGACGGAGTTTGGCGGATCTCATTCAGTACGAAACCTGAAATCGACGATTCAAATATGTACACAGTTAAAGTTTTGCTTCGAAAATATTTCTAAGATCTGTGTTGCTTCTCATTTTCAAGCGTAATATCCTGTGTAGTATTTTATTTATACCCGTCGTAGGTCGACGTTTGTAAAGTGTGGATGCTATTTGAATGTATGTAAGTGTTTAGAAAGGTAAGTAAGTACACGACGATTGAGCCGGGGTGAATTATCCGGGACTCCGACTTTCCCGAACAGTCCAAAACGCGGTTATTCTTTTTTTTTCTTTTAGTTGACGTATTGTATTTGGTTTGTTGATATCTACATGACTCTTCAAATAACCCCATGAAAATGAGGATAGATCTAGACTTCTGGATGGCCATGGAATGTTGCGTCTTCTGGAAATCAGCTTTTCCGGAAACATGTCTTTGACCACCGACTTATTGGATATGTGACAAGTGGCTCCATTTTGTTGAAACCTTGTGTTACGCAAATTCCAGTAGTATCGGCCCCAAGAACTACCGTAACATATTTGTGCGGAAGATTCGATTCAAATGATAATGAATTCTTGTCTCCCCTTCCTTGTAATTCTAGTTTTAATTTTATTCATTGATAGCTGTTTTTTTCTCCGATTCGATGGATTTTTTCATCTTTTTCGTTCTAGATCTTTTCATTGGTTTTAATTCTTTCATACGTCCTTTTTTCCACGAGTCTTTTTTCGTAGGTCTTTCGTCTCTATTCGCTTTTATCAGTTCTAAAATATGGATCTGAAACAAGAAAATCGTTTTTACGTGATAGCTACAGGAGATTGTGTTAATATGTAATTTTTGGTTAACGGTTTATGTGATAAGTTGTGACTTTACTGGTCTATACGGTACACTATTTTATTAATACTAAAACATGTTAAAGAAGCATCTGGTTTTATGAGGCTTTCGTTACTTATACCAAACTGTATACTTACTTTTTAATTATTTAAATTTTTTTTTTATATTAAGAGCCTGCCAAACTGACTCTACTCTGCCTGATGGAAAGCATGAATAGAATCCAAGAGTTGTGGTCACCATACTCATTGCAAATGCAGACAATGCAGTATGGTGATCCACACTATGGCGGCCCGCTTGGGGACGTAAAAGGCATTACAGTCATCGTGACAGTGTAAATCTTACACAGTTACCACGAGCTACCAGTTGTTTATCCATCCGGTTCAGTCCGTCCAAATTCATTTGGTCATAAGAGCCTGATAAAACGGCTAAGCAAAAATAGTAATTTGAATACAAATACATTGTGCTCTTTTATTTCTGAACGGATAGAATCTAAGTTAAAAGAAACGTTAGTAAACAACTTATTTATAAGCTATGATTTGGTTGCTAAATATAACTAAAGACACAATCTATAAAAAAAATCAGATTAATTATGCAATGTACACAACTTTCGATCGTATTTTTTGCAAAATTACACCCACACACGAGCATTGCATACGACACGTCGGCGCCGACTACCGCAGCCAACCACGAGTCGGCATTGTTCTCAACAAACATGTTGTTTACATTGAAATTATGTTCAAATAAATTGCGCCAGGTGAATTACAATTATTTTGAATATAAACCACGATACGTTAAAAAAGTTTATATTCAAATATCGATGCAACGTTCTAATTATGATATATTTCTTCGCTAAGATCACATAAAATCTAATCAAACAATAAAATCAGCGTGGGACACACACCAGATTAATTATTATACATTCGATCATTTTCTGTAGATAAACAATATCAATTATTATAGAACCTGCAAACGTTGTGTAAATTGGAAGAAATACCGATATTTTCTTCTGTCATAAACATGTCACAACTGCGTACCAAAGAATCATCCGTTTTCCTTTCTCATAGATAAATCATTCACACATAAAACACTTTATTGACAACACTCAGAAGACTATGGGAATAGAAATTTTTACGGATCATCAGTGATAAATAAATACATTCAGAAACATATAAAGTTGTTTTACGACATAATACACTTTTATTACAAAACATATCACTTCAATATGAAAGCTGACTGAATTGCATTACTAAACAATTTACAAATCGAAGCTTACGACTTTTGTAAGTTTCTAGCTTTTGCTTGCAGGTTTTATTATATCGAACACTTCAGGTATCTATGAAACCAGATCATTTCTCTTTCTTTCTTAGAATGAAAGTAATGTAATTCAACATTCTTCTAATGAAATGTGGCTTCGTTGTGAGCTGGAAAAGGACGGCAATAGACTTAATTCTTGCTTTTAAAGGCTTTCTTATATACTTTCCATAACGATAAAGTCCCAATCACTTTTTTTCTATGGACGAATCCTTAGAAAGAAAGTACACATTATTTTCTACAGTATTAACAATTTGGAATCGCACACGAACAAACAAAGAATATTTTTATACATGTATTAGATTATTTAGGATGATCGATTACCACACATCGTGCAATTTAGCTGCAGTTAACATCGTGATAAAATATTCGCAATATTTGTAATAAGATGCAGAAAGTTGAGTAAAATTCACACTTACTGCATTGCTCCATATTGCGACACATTGCAGATACTAATGTACTACCTACTCACACATTTTAGTGTGATGGACAAATTATGACCTTAGTATACTCGCTAAGGAAATCTTACCAATCGTAAAGTTTATTGCTGCTACCAGCCAATCGTAAGTGAATTTGAATTGAAATGATGCGAGATGGAATTGAGTTGAATTGTAAAATTATTTTAATGACTATTCAGATTTCATCGAATGTTGTAACAATAACAAAACTTACTGCGCTTAGTACATCAGTACTCCAACAGCCCAGTCCACTGCTGGACATAGGCCTCTCCTTAGCAAAGAGGCTTTGGCCTACTATTCCACGCTGGCCAGACGGGTTGGAATAGGGTTTGTTTCAAGTTTTCCTTCTCTTTGTAAGAATGTTGTCTTGTATACTCGGTTCCTTAGTCGCCTTTCACGACACCCACGGGATGGATGAGGATGGTAACACTATGTATTCTTAATCCGTCACCATACGGACAATGCTTACTTACGCGCACATAAACATTATTTGGCCGTCTAGTGAAGGATTAAAAATACGAAGTGTCACCGTCTCTATACATCCCGTGGGTGTCGTGTAAGCCGACAAACGGAACAAGTTTCGTAGAGTAACGCTCTGCAAAGAGAAGGAGAACTTGAAACAAGCTCTATACCAGTTCGTCTGGCCAGCTCGATATTATCAGCAAACATCCTTTCAAACGAGAGGTCTATGTCAAGCAATGGAATATATAATGCTGCACACACAGTGTTCCTTATCTTATACAACTACGTCATCTATAAAATTCATCAGAAAATAACGAAATTTTCAAATTGTGTAAAGCTGTCTTTCTCTTGAACAACTTAAGAAATAAAAGTTTGAGAATGTATACATTCTATTAATATTATAAACGTGAAAGTTTGTAAGGATGTATGAATGCATCAGAATAACATATAGATTACTTTGTACCGCAGTATCCGACATTAACGAGGAGGGAACTGAAGGCGAAAGCTAGTCTATCTGTTAGGGCTATATGTTTTAATCTTAACACAGGCTATCCTTTCACATCTCAAGCGCAAGTAAAAGTGTTCGATTAAATTAAGTGTATTACAGTTGATGTAACAGATTATATCAGCACTCGTAATAATATTTGGTAAATTAGTTGAGAGATCAGTAGCAAACAAGTTGTTGGGCATGTTAAAACTTGTTTGCTATCGACGGAACTTGACCTGTTGATGTTTCTGCTTTAGTATCGTCTCCAATCCGGATCGATTTAAGACGGACTCTCCCAGAAATTGGACTCTATTCAGTATATGCCGAAATAATTTCGACTGCCTTGACTTAGTGCATTATCCGTGCTGCCTAATTTTTAGAAAAATACATAGGGTACAAGACCTGGTCTTCTTAAATCTTCTGAACTTTATGTACCATCTCTCTTACCTGGCTCTGGCTCTCTCACTTTATCAGTTTTTCTCATCGTAATTTTCCTGCACTATCTTCAAATAAAATTAAGAGAGTCAAGTCAATCACAAAAATGAGCAGAAGAAAAGAAAAAGATAAAATTTTGGATATGTGAACATTCACAGACTGGCAGGTTTATATTATTTATATAAAGGTTATGATTAAACTTAAATACATAGCTTGTCGATACAATCTAACAACTCCGTATCTTAAAACCGTCTCTAATCATAATACAGAAAGAAACCAGTATTCAGATCAACTAATACGAGTTATGGTAAACGAAGGTTTTTATTGATTTTTCTAGTTGGTAGCGAATATTTGCAGCAAGCAAAAACTTAAAGTGATTTCTATTATTTATAAAAAGTTATGTAAATAGGTCATTGACCACATTTTAATGAGGGCTATAAAATTTGTGTAAATATATACGTTAACGAATTGCTAGTTGAAGATTCGATAAATTTAAAGTTTGTCTGTCACTCAAAGGAAGAGTAAAAATGCTCTCACTGTATTTAAACTTTCAAGTAATTGAATATACTACTTATCCACTTTTAGTAGCCCACTGCTGGATATAAGTCTCTTCTTATCTCTTCATTGTCATATTCAAGGTATATTAAATTAGTTATAGTTTCTTTTTTGCTTCATTACTTTTTCCTTCATCGTGGGATATACAGTAAGTGAGGTTACCGCAGCTCGCTCTCAACTGTCCCTGACTCTGGGGGACGGCTTTTCTCGCTTGAGTCTGTACCTACCTAATTAAATTATGTATACTATATAAGTAAAGTTACCGTAATTACTCATACATTCCATCAGCTCATGATATCATCACCTCTCTAATATTTAGGACAGTTGGATGAACCCTGTATTTACAGATATAGTCACGTAAAATAAACGTTACTAGTTATATTGTATTGTTAACTATTAGATATGGGCAGTCGGTACTGAACCGTTATAACGAACAGTGCAGCAATAAAATCGTCACTTCACTCCATCTGCGTTTACCTTGAACCACCCAAAACCGACCTTACACGGAGCAAGAACTCCACACGGCACAAGCTGTCAAAAGTCCATGCCTACACGATCGACGACAGTAATTTTTTTATTGACAAGTCCCACAATATTCCTGTTTCGGGGGGCATTTTACAAATATACATCAAATGGACACAATGAACACCTACACTCAGAACTACAATTTGTGGATCACACGAAGTGTTGTTTCATGTGGGGTTTAAACCCACAACACTCAGCGCAGTAGAAAGAGGCGTGGCGACCGCTTAATCCACTTCACCATCCATGAAGACTTTATTTTTGCACATCAACTTATTTACGTTTTAAATATTTGTTAGTCACAATAGTACCTTTAATTTCTCAATTAGAGTCAAAGGCTCTCTTTCTTTCCAGAATTCTTTATCTTTTGCAAGAGTCATCCAATCTTGCCCTGCTTTTACAACAATATGATTCACCCGCCGTTTAGCAACACCCTTACCAATACGTACCTCTCATGATCTATGTATTGTTTTACCATCTCGACATATGTCCAGCCCGCTGTCGTTTTTATTTTTAGTATAGATATAGTAGTACTATATGCATATATATTAATAGTTTTTCAGTATTCTCTCAATTAACTTTTATGTTGTCCTTAATTTTTCTTCCACTTTATGTGTGTAAAACAATGTCAGACACCTACGAGATCACAATTCCATAGATTTTAAAGAACAACTACTATAAGTAAAATTGTATTATAATTTTGTAACGACAAACAGCGTTTTACTGTAACTGTTTACACGATGAGCCGCTGCCAGGTCTCCGGTGTTACAGGTGTGTGTGCGTGACTTTAGCTAACATATATTTGGCGAACTGCCACCATTTGAATTTCCATCCTATTGCGTAAATAAATAAATTAAAGTTCGCGTGAACAAAGTCACGGTGAACTGCTGTATATGTTGAATGATAAGTGGCACATCACATCGCAATGCTATGTGTAGCAATGTGAGCGGGACCGAACCGACCGCCTCGGATCATCTACCCGATGATATAATACCGTTACTAAATAACCACTGCGAATATATAGTATTGATTTTTATACTAACAATTGTGTAATATTGCATGTAGGAAGTATTTTCATTTATTTACGACTTATATTGCAGTGATAGTCAATTTGAATACAATGTGAGAGATTGTGAGTTCGACTTCAACTTGGGAATTACCTACCTACTTTTGTGCATTAATCGTGATGAGACTCAGATTATCATTTATATTTAATCATGTTCTAGAACCTAATAGATTTAAACCAAGTCTTATCACGAAAAGCAAGCAAAGACTTGCTAAAGGTAGGTTATACTGACATACTTATAATTCCAGAAGAGTAAAAGTAAATTGATTTCTAATATTTGATAGCAAATAGACCAAAGCCTCCTTTCTAATAGTGGACTGTTAAAGGCTGTTAATAATGCACGAGATAATGAAGGCATTCTATGTCTACCGTTACCATAATAAATGAAAATTACGAGTGATTTTTTTGTTGAATGGAGTTTGGAAAAAACAAAGAAGTTACACGTAATAGATGTGCATTCATTGTAGAGGTGATCAACTACGAAAGATTGCATACATGTAAATGAAACTTCAACACGTTATAACAAGTAGGTATGCATCCGTTCTGTCATTGCTTACCAGTGCGCATTTAAGGATTTATCTCTATTTGCAATTAAAATGTGTCAATCGTAAATAAATTTGACAGTCAAAATATTCATAACACCCTTGTTAAGGCAGATATTTAAAAGAGTGTATACAAGAATCCATATCACAACAGAGTGTAAATTACATCACATGGCCGTAATAAACATGAGAGAGCCATGCCTCGACACAAAATGTGCGGGCTCAAACGGGGGCGATACTCTTACAAAAATGTGGTGTTAACTAATTCTTTTCTTCATTTTCAATGCGAGATTAAGGTGACCGAAGCCCAACCAGGCCCAAGAGGTGGAGTGGCGGGGGCTTAAAAGACGACAGCGCGCTTGTGACCCTCGAGTTGCAAGTTTTCATGGAATTTGGTTTTCAATTAGCATCAAATGTCCCGTCTGTTCGATTGTCTCCCCTCTCATGCTATAGAAAAAGGGGCTACAGGAGAGCGGAGACAATTGTTTGCCAGAAGAATGAAGATAAATATTAATAAATATAACTTGTAATAACTTTTGTTGTAGTTGCATTAACGTCAACTGTAATAGAAGACTTCTAAAATGTACATATTTTTATTTTAAAAAGACAACGCACGCCTCAGGAGTATATGCAGTGTCGCGAGAGACCTTACAAATATACATGAAACGGACAAAGAAAACACTCAAACTCAGAACAACAATTTATGGATCACACAAAGTGTTATCCCATGTGAGATTTGAACCCACAACACAGCGCAATAAAGAGCGGGGTGGTGACCGCTTAAACCACTAGTTAGTTATGTTTTAATTATAGCTCACGACTGATTTAGAATCACATCTTATTACTTAATCACGCTTATATATACATATTCAAATGAAGTTCCCAACTTCTCGGAAGAGTGCCTACCCGGCAAACGGGGTGTCTACATAACTTATTAGCGAAGTGCGTGCAGAACTTTACAATTGGTCGTACAAAGGGAAGTAATTGGCTGAGAGAATATAATTAACAACTTTTGTTTTGCCACTGTCTTAAATTATTTGTGAGTTACGTGAGTGCCGTGGGAGAGACTTCCTGACAGGGGAGACTTCCTTTCACATGTTTTTGCACACTAAGCTGAAAGGTGGTAACGAGATGTAACAGGGCAGGGGGAAGACAGTATTTCGCGGTAATTGAAGGTTTGTTTTTATGATTTAGGGGGAGAACGAGCAAGTAGATTGACTGACGGTAAGTAACTGTGATGGTAGTCACTATGACTCTAAGTATTATTCTGGTGAACACCGGTCATGAAGACCGGTAATTCAAGAGTAACACAAGTACGTTGACGTTCTTTGATTACCCTCAGAATCAGATGGCGAGGGCCAGGCTAATCTCTACTAATAAAATGGACGTTAAGAAGTTGTTTCTATTTTGATTGAAATGCTACGACTTGAGTCTATTTGAATAAATATTTAGCCTTAGTTTTGAAGGAAGGTTTATCTGAATTTTCACATCACATCCGTGAAAGTGTAGGTATAATTAAAAGTTTATTTTCTGTGGGAGCTAAGACCACAAAACTGTCTCAACATAATTTACTCTTTGTTACCACCGCAACATATTGTTCGGGCAGATTCAATAAAGCTACAGTATAATGCTAGACACTACTATTGCTTGCAAGAGTATAGTTCAGATATATGATGTAACCAGATACTCGATAACTTCCTGCCTCAGAAACCACATGCCCGATGTGCCAGACCGCAATTTCACATGCCAATTATGCGAGGTTTAGTTAGCTTATTGATAGTTTCCGTATGATCTCTGGCCTTTCTCCACCGCAGGTGTCTTTTGACTACCTTTTGGAAAGATATAACTATGTTACTAACGTCTGTTGCGTTTTAATTAAATTAGTTTTAACAGACTTCGTAAAAGGAGTAGGTTTTCAATTAGACATGTAGTATTTTTCAAGTTTTCTTCTTCGTCATTTGTGAACTGATTCGGAAATTATTTATTTGATAGTGATGATTATACTTTCCGTTTAAGCCCAAACATAAATCCATTCAAATATTGAAGAAAAGATAACTGCTAAGGTTACCATGGGCCCAATAAAATCTTTCATACTATGCAGGGACGAGGGTCTCCTGTCGCTCCGACACAAGGAGGATCACCCGACCAGGCGAGTTGATCATGCGTGGCGGGCCGCGGCCCATTGGTTAATGTTGGGATGTTGTACATATGCTAATTTGCCACACGAATCTCTATTTCACAATACAGGATTAGTAGTTGCTTCGTAGCTCATTACTATCCTTCGTAGTTCGATGTATCTTTGCTATTCGTAGTTCGATGTATCTTCACTAGATGGCGCTGTTGTATATATTTGTTTGTGCTAAATGTGGAAGTTGCCACAGTACTGTAATGAAATTCTTTTTTTTTAATAATTCTCGCACCTGCAATGTTCCTGTATCGCGGGTGACTTGACAAATATACATAAAACAGACTCAAAAAAAACCCAGACTCAAAACAACAATTTGTGGATTATACAAAGTGCTGTCCCTTGCGGGGTTGGAACTCACAATCCTTTGCGGTGAGGCGCCCGCATAAACTATTGCACCATTCATGCAATTATAACTCTTTATAGTGTATATACATTGAAGTTTATATTCTGTTCAATTTAATTACAACATAAAAATTGGGCAATTGAAGGTTATGGTTACACTATAACAAAACTACAAACAGTGGTACAATATAATTAAACTTTGTAAATACTATTGTTCAATTGCAGCTTCATGCTTGTTTTGTAAACACAATTACTGTCATTAATATCACTTCAAACTTACTGACCATGAGTTGTTTGCAATTAAACCAAAAAAATAACACAGAATTTTTGTTTTTATGAAATAATCACGGCAAATGAGGAGACATGCTACCTGACGGTAAGTGATTACTGCCACTCATGGACAAGTGCAATTCAATCACAATGTACTTCCATTATCTGGTGTATTTTAAGGTGTATTTAAGGGTTAATTGGTGTATCCTCAGAATGAGGGTGAGGGATCGAGCTTTTCATCGAGTGAGATATGGTGTACTTAGGATCAAACTTCTCCAAACTGTTCAAAAGGAATCGAAGGAGAATATAAGGTCCATACTACGTTTGTATCGTTACTTTTTATGTAAACATACTCATACATATGTGTATCAAATATTGAATTATTAATTTAACATAAAATTATTTGAATATTTTAGAGTCCATTAAGTAAGGAGCTTATTATTGGCTATTGACTTTTAAAGATTTTTCAACACAATTCATAATAACACTCATGTCCTGTGGCTCCGTTCTTTTTGTATGTGATGAAATTGAAGTCTGTAATTTATATCATATTAGCTTTACTCAGTCACACTTCACTCCGGTAGATTGTGGTTGCAAATAAGAGATAAAAATCATCTCTCTAAAGCGTGTTGTGTTGTATTTGAGTAGAAAATACAAGTTTTTGAACCCTTCACAAATCTATTTAACATTTATGTATTATATATTCTCGTAGACTAGCTTTTGTAGTGAAAATTTCGTTTCAAGACCCAGGTACCAATAGGTCACAACGAAACGATAGGTATCATATTTTTTATTTATAAAGAATGGCTTGCTGTGCCTGACACCATGGGCGCCAGGAGGAGAGTACAAGAGGGGCACTTGCACCCTCTGGGTAGAAAAAGAAAATACGTAGAAAAACACATATTTTTAACTTATTTCATAAAAAAAGGCAATTTCTGAGTAAAGACCAAGTACATTTCTATATTTTATATTAGTAAATAGTATTAGCAGATGTAGATGCATCACTCTGAAAATAATTCTGGCACCGCTCACGACACCAAAGTAAGGATGACCGTGGAAGATCGATTAACCCTTCGATAGAGGTCCCCTGAAGGGTCCAAAACAAAACACGTTTCCTGACAGATTGATTCACCAACGCAGTGCCTAAACTGCTGGGGCAGTAAACTTCAAATTTTGTCAACGGTTTATATTGTAAACACATAATACGAAAGTATATTTGGATATTTCAGCCATAAAGCGGTAAAATAAGAGATGAATGATTGTATTGAAGTAGAAGTGGGCCGGCCATGTCTCCAGACGAACCGATCGTCGCTGGAGCCGAAGTGTATTAGAGTGTATACCACGATTGAGTAAACGTAGTGTTGGGCGCTCTGCAGCGCGACGGACCAACGACTTGAAGAAAGTGGCTGGCAGTGGATGGATGTGAAATGTCCAAGACCGGGATGGTTGGCATTCCTTCGGGAGACCTTCGTTCAGCAGTGGACGACAATAGGTTGATTGATGATTGTATTGAAGCTTGTCAAAGATACAAAATAATGCATAATCACCACACAATTAACAGAAACTCTGTATTATTTTTATATAGTCCCACGATCTGAATTCTTTGCGCGATGCTACTTTCAATTGCGGCACGATACGAAATCGTATCATTCTGATGTGCTGTCTTAGGCAGTTCCTTCCAGTGTTGATTCGATATTAATGCGTTATATAATGAATATTTCCCATTGCCACATAAATTTGAATTGACCTTTAGATGAATATTAAACAGGCATTTCACGTATTATTATAAGAATAAATTAATATTTTAGAAGCAGAGAGGGTAAACAAATGTTTTGATTTCGATAGTGTTTAACCACAACAGAAAATATACTTTTTCTAGGTCTATGAATCTGTTTTTGTAACTACCCTAACAGACAAACAAACGTACAGACCGGCTGACCGGCCGTCTACATCCTTGTGGGAGGCCTATGTCCAACAGTGGATGTCTTTTAGCCGAGATGATCATGATATTTAATGATTAACTAACGAACACTTACAACGGCATTTATAATATTACGCAGCAGCAACAACATCAATTTACTTTCATAGTTATAGCGTATGGTAAATTAATTAGCTATGGCATTGATGTGTAAATGTATAAAACTTTAAACGTTATAATATACATTCACGCAACATCACATAATAAAATCTAAAGTATTTTTCGACATGATCTTAACTGACGTCTGACGGACAGGAATGTCTCAAAGCCTTTGGAATAGATTGAGATCCGGATAAAAGACGTAGTTTTTTTGCGTTGATATTTGAATTCCAAATGCTGGGCTTTAGTCTTCTACGGCCGAGGCTGTGAAGTTCGCGAGGATCCAAGCGGCGCGAGTAGCGGAGAGGGTTTTATTTATTTGTAATAGAAAGTTTGATTATAGGTTTGTTATGAATTTTGTGTTGTATTCATATATGTGGACAGTTTTTTGACACTGAGAAAATTTTAACAACGGCGAATCTGTTGGGCAAAAGTTTTATGACTACAAGATATTTTTTTTATTTACTAGTTTAGTTTACACACGTTCAAATCAATTACATAGAGGTAAAACATAAACTCCTTTGACTTTAACATTAATCCATGTACACAGAAGAAAAGCACAATGCTGTTTTTTTGATTACCGGGAAAGAAAATGAAAGTGCTACATCAAACTATGAACGTACCTTCTGCAGGTATATACGAGTATGTATGTCAACTTCTCATAGTAAAGAAAAGTTAGATACTGATAGTTTTATTGGTGAATAAAACGAAACCATCACAGTTGAATAGAGTGTGAATGAATTATGGTCAAAATAAAAAGGCAAATATGACCATGGTAAGCATTAAATTCTATTTGGTAATAAGTTTAAACAGTCACGACACGAACTGTATAGAAGCTTTGCTCATTAATATCGTCTAAGATGTTGGTTATACTAGGCTTTTTAAACTAAAGATCATATGGAAAGAACATGTCTGTTTTCAAAATTTACCTGTTTCCTAGAAAGTACACAATACGTTTTTTCCTCAAATATGTATAAAGGAAATAAAACAAAAATTGATTACATGTTCCGTCGCATATTTGAGTTGAAACTCGTGCACTTTTGTAAAGATTTAGAAACATTGCATATGTGCACTCTGCAAAAGAAGCAGGACAGCAGTTATTGCTGATGAACAGGGATCTACTTGAGCATTGCAATAAAGTTGTCTTTGAATTACTGTAAGCCTCACAATTCTTCAATCAGATTACTAGCCACAGACAGAGGTTTTTCAATTGTTAAAGCCCCAAAAAGTACAATGCCTCGACAACTCTTTTTTGGTTCAAGTCTAGATTGGATTGTATACACCTGTTTGTATAAATCTTTTATTACAACCAACTACAGTAAAAAGGTTACCCTTGGATTCTCATGTTTCATTTTCTCCCTCATCATCAGGTCCTAAAGCGGTACCTGTTTTAGATCAGTAAATAAAAAGCCTGCTTTGAACTTTGTGTCTTGTTTCACAGTGTCATTAGCTTGTACTTCGAATAAGTTTGCCTTGGCAAAAATAAAGACGAGCTACTGGATTGTGAAGGTTATTATATTAAGGTTTTAATATTCAAAAGTACGTTAAGTATACCTTTGTAACTCTAATAAACACAATTAATTACAGATGAGCAAATCTTGTGGCCCACGTACATCGTCAGGACAGTTGCGCAGGCGCTCCTCGCGGTGAAAGTGGTAGCGCGGGGAGGGGGCGCCTATATCAGGCGGACGGCTGCGCGCGCGCACCACTCCGCAACTCTCAGGTGAGATATGGCTACACTAACAAACCCCTCGAGTGATTGTGTTAAAAGTGGTAAAAGTGGTGTGTACTATGTGTACTTTTGATTAGCGATAGGCTTTCGTGCTGATACGCATCTCGTCCGCGTTTATGTAACGTTAGGAAGTGCTTCTAGAACGATTGAGTACTTAATAGAAAATATTGTGGTTAAATTCTTTACTAAATAAGTTGAGTGTTCGAAAAAGCTCGATTAGAACGAGGGGTTTGTTGGCTGTGTTTGTTAAATAAGTTCATCTACTTTTACTATTAGACATTTAGCTACACTAATTAAAGTCAGATCAGTGTCTAACCTTATTTTAAAAAGTCAATAGAAGAAGGACAATAATGAAAGCTCATTTTATAGTTTCAGCTTAGGTAACATTTAAAAATTGTATTAAAATCATACTTTAAATTTACTATATTTGGAATATGTTTCATTATACATACCTACAGATTTACCTATTCTAGCAATTTGCCTCCAATCTCTTAATCTACTACCAAGCTAATAACAGTAACTTATAAGCGTGTTCATGATTGAGCC
Source organism: Hypercompe scribonia (assembly GCA_949316085.1). Classification (NCBI taxonomy): domain Eukaryota; kingdom Metazoa; phylum Arthropoda; class Insecta; order Lepidoptera; family Erebidae; genus Hypercompe; species Hypercompe scribonia. Next base: position 881,109 of record OX438972.1, on the reverse strand, counting down.
TTAATTTTTACGCTTTTTTGCGTTTATGATTAGACTTTAGCGTCTAATCACAAACAATATACATACAATACACTAAACTTTTCAACATACTTCTAAATTTTGAATCTATGCTTAAAGTCCGTTTCTCGTTCACAGTTTCTTACGCGTTGTAAGTAGATCTCTCCCTGGTCACAATGAAATCCGTGGTGCTCTGCGCTCTGGTGCTGGTCGCGTGCGTGGCTGCCGCCCCTCAGAGGGAAGGCGCTGCCTACACCAGGGAAGCCATCAAACAGGCACAAAGCACACATCTTATTCCTAAAGATGCTGAAATCCAAAAAGTAAGTGTATTACGTCTTTTGTGAACGGTTTAAAAGATTTAATATTACGAAGGAGAGCGGGTTGTGGGTTTTGATGTGAAATCGACTGAGTACTATAAAATAGTCGACGTCCTTGCTCCTACATTTTTCTTTTACAATGGTTACAACATATCTTAAGTTCGATTATCTAGTAAATACCTAATTATTGTAAATTTTAAATTAAATTTTATTATCTGACGTGTCAAGCTTTTTGTGAGCGCCCTCCATCACAAAAATCTTTTTGTATCCACAAAGTATTTAGACAAAGTCAAAAGTCAGTTCTGCATTCTCTTGAATCTTATAAGAATTTTATTAATTTACAGAAGTAAAGTTCGCATATTCTGAGGACTAGTTACATTTGTATAAATAAATACGAAAAGAAAATACATAATGTGTGCTCTCATGTTATTATTTTTGTGCCTTCTCCGTTTGCACTTTAATGTTTCTAAGTAACTAGTAGTGTAGACTAAAAAACAAGTTTACATGTATTTAAGATGGTGTAATCAAATTCTGTATTTACTTATTTAAAACGTTCTATATTTACAAACATTATTTAGATGCAAAAACAAAAACAAAACAAGCTGCAATCTAAATAAAAATATTTTATAATGCAACAATTTATGCATATGAATGAACGGATTATCATAATATACACATTTAACAGAAGAACTACATAATGTCGCATTTAAATAATTAATATTAATGTTTTTGTTGTAACTAAAACACGTATGTTGATATGTCGATCGTCAAAATGGAAAATTGATATAAAGTGATTTTATAAATAATTAACACATATCTAAAATCATAAAGTTAGCATAACTTCTACTAAACGATTTCTACTGTTATAAACAAAACAAAAGTATAATTTGTAAAAATTAAAAACAAAGATGTAATCTTTATTTCAAATATTTTTGTTTTACTATCATATTTGATTAGACACAGATAGAAGTTATCGATTACTATAGACGTTGTTTCAAACTACTTTCAAACCACTTATAGTCATTGTCACTTATGTACGTATGCTGAGCACGGTCACGGTGCACTTACATATTAGTACGCACGGTACAAACGGCGCCCGGCTGTGCTCTCATCTATTTGGTGCTAAATGATATTTGGTTATCGAACGTTTTCACTTCCACTATTGTCTCCTTTTATAATTATTTACTTCTACTGACCAATGCTGTCTTAGAGCTTCAGTGCCTACGATTTTGATGTAGTGTTGTTACAGTAATAATATTGTCCATGTAGTGACAAAAAGACGCATAGTAGCACGATAAAGAAGTGGAAAAACTTGAAACAAAACCTTTTTTTATGTGTGGAAACCCTCGGGTCGTCATCCCACCGTAATTGGTTGTTGCGGAATCGGATACCAACTGATCTGGCTAACGTGGTATAGTAGACTAAAACAACCTTTCTAAGGAGAGGCCCATGACCAGCTTGCCTGTTAAAGATAATGATGATGATTATTGTATAAAGCCTTTAAAGGCACGAGAAATAATTTCTGTGCATACAAAATATTAAATTAAGAGAGCACACTGTCGTCTCCACAGACTAGTTTACAATAATAAATTGTTATTTATATCTAATTTGATGTTTCTTTCTATCAGGTACAAGAAGGCATTGAGTTGGCGGCATATGAGTCAATCCCAGTAAACCAAAGGATCAACCTGTTCGAAATCTTGGGTGACCAAGTCCCCTCCGAGGTCATCAACAACCTACAGGGCCAGATCGACCAGATCGGCCACTAAGGACCGAGTCTTTTGTTAGAAGTGTCTTCAACGGGACGCAATAGTGGTTGCAGTATGATAATGTGGGAGGGGTTGTTGCGCACACGCACCGCACTTGATGCAACCACTACTGCCTCCCGATGAGGACACGGTCGATTTACATTTAATTTATTGGTGACGCAAGTCGAGTACAAGACAGTGAATGTGACATTGTGCAACATCACAGTTTTATACGTTTGTATATAAATATTGTTAAAAATAAATTGGAAGTGCGATGTCCAACAAGCTGGTTTTGTTTTACGTAATATTTAGGGACAATGGCGTTACGCGGATGTAATCCGTAACTCGATTACATAAGGAGGGATGTGGCGCGCACGACACGAGTCTGATTGTGGTGATGTAATCTATGATATCGTGAATATTCATAGAGTTTCGTCTAAATGAGAAAAATATTTGGCCGTTGAGCTTACACAAACACGAATTAATTTTATGTTAATAGGAGCAAGCTTTCATTAACTTAAGTTGTTGTGAAGAGATTTTAATAGATTCACATCAGTATACGCTGTGGTGATTCAACAGTTATTGATGTTAAGTGTTTGGTATCCCGTTTTAACAAAAGTGATGAGGCTCATTACGAATATAAATACAGATATTCTTATAGATGGTTATGAAATTAGAGACAAACTAAACGGCTCGGCCCTACCTTGCTGTGTAAATCAGTTAAAACTTGGAATTCACTACCAAAGCACGTATTTCCCGCCCATTATTATCTCGTATCTTTTAAGTGGGCCATGAAAAAGCATCTCACTAGGCCGCCATTGTATGTATCGCCATACTATATGCGCCGCGTATGACGACCACCACTCTTGGATTTTATTCATGCTTTTCATCAGGCAGAGTAGAGTCACTTTGATAGGCTCAGAATAAAAAAAATAAGAGTAGGAATTTGGTAAGCAATGTTGATACTGAATACGAGAATTTCTTAAGGAAGGTATTTACCAGCAAAAAGTTAGACGTGACTATAAGAGTATTTGGTAATTCCAATAGACATGTGTATCATAAACCTTAGCAGAACAAAAAAAGTTTGATAATTTAAGCCAGCATTCGGCGAGAATCTGGTTCATTTAAACTTGATAGAATGGACCTGTTTACCTACTATAGAAGATTTTCCAAAAGTCTATAGGGAGGTAATGGTAATTAATACCGTAGAATAATCATTTTACCCTTCAGTAACAGTCACTTCTTTAATACTTTTATTATTTTATGGTTAGCAATAAGTTACAACGTTGATATATTTACGAAATACACATATATGTTGTTTCACAACATGATTAAAGGAAATGAATTTTCACAGTAAGTCAATTAATAAATAGGTACCTACGTCAAAAATACAAATTGCTAGCTGCAGATGAAAAAATATTATTTCGACAAAGGAAATATACTTAGAATGTTACAAATTATAAGTAAGCGAGTCATCTTAATACAAAATTCATTTCCTGATGCAGTTGTCTTCATAGATAAACTTTGTGATAACTACGGACTTATGTACGTGAATGATTGCAGTAGTGGGCCAACCTTTCTAAACTGAAGGGGATAAGGCCAATCTAACTAAACAATGTTTTTGCGAACCTAACCGGTGACTCAAGTTTGCAAGGACTTCCTTTTAAGGAGTTAATGATTGGATTTCGATGTAACAATTCTCAGTTTTGTCAGTGTTTAGAAGAAAAATGTGTCAACTCAATTTAAAGATACAGTGTACAACATATGACGTAGATAAAGAAAGACGAAAATTGATAGTTTTGCCATAAATGTTGACAAATCTTTTGAAAAATAAACTTTTATTTCGCCTTTCAGAAGCTAGCGATAACCTTTTGACTGTAACCTTGTAGGTTACAGTCAAAAGGTTAAGCATCGTTGTATGGATTACTTTAGAACGGCAAAGAGTTGATTTTTTAGAAAAAAATAGGCCGACATTAATTTTGCACAAATAAATGATACTTTATTATCTCATTATCATCATCATCAACAGCCTTTTACAGTCCACTGCTTTACATAGGCCTTTCCTTAGCAAGGAGGTTTTGGCCTACTATATGTACCACGCTGGCCAGACGGGTTGCAATAGGGTTTGTTTCAAGTTTTCCTTATCTTTGTAATGATGTTGTCTTGCATACTTTGTTCCCTTAGTCGCCTTTTACGTCACCCACGGGATGAATAGGGATAGGAACACTATGAATTCTTAATCCGTCACCACACGTACGGATTTATTATCTACCATTGTACTATTTTTTTGAACTTGTTGAACAGATTTTTTAACAGAGTGAAACATAGTTAAACTGACACGGCTTCTTTTTTTATTAAATGGTGTTGTTTTACACAAAAAAAATGTGAAAACTCCGCAACAGAGATCAATTACTTATTCAATTAAAACATCTGTCAAAAAGCCGTTTACATGAACATAACATTTATCGGTCAGTAAATGGACAATCATTTTGATAAATACCAGTCACATTGGATTTTATACGTCTCTGATAATTGTAGTAATTTATCACAAATGGTAGCGAAACTGAAGACCTGGTTTTTATATAAAAGCTGTTTCTTTAGAATGTGTAGAAAGAAAGTTCCGCATTATCTTCGAAATAAGTGAGACTACATTCTAAGATATACAAAGAAGAAGGCTAGTATACTTTATATGGGATGGGCCACGAATTAGTTATTATTTGAAAAAAATTGTACAAAAGAAACTATGTAATATATTATAAAAATTGTTTATTTACAAGAAAACTAATTAGTTGGAATTTATTTTTTTAAAAATTATATCGCCTAAATGACCACCGTTTCGACGTTTGCACTCTTCTAAGCGAGCACTGAAATTTTCGAATACTAGTCGGTAAAGAGACCGCGAGATCGCCGACATCTCTTCGCTGATTTTTCTTTAAGTTGACCCAGTGTGTTTGGTTTATTGATGTAGACAAGATTCTTCAAATGAAGAAGTATGCTGGGGATAGATCTGTACTTCTGGGTGGCCATGGTATGTCGCCTCGTCTGGAAATCAGCTTTTCCGGCAACAAGTCTTTGACCACCGGCAGGGACTCATTGGATGTGTGACAAGCAGCTCCATCATCAAACCATGTGTTACGTTTGTAGCCAGCAAATTTCAATAGCATCGGTGCCAAGAACTTCCGTAACATGTTTACGCGGGATGTTAGATTCAAATGTTATCGAATTCTTGACCCACCCTATATTTGTACCCTATTGTGCAATAAAGATATATCATTTAGATAAGTCTTAGGTAGTAGAGCCACGCTGATTTTAGCACGAGTGGGCCGCCTCGACCAGGGCAGTACTACCCTCCCACAGAAGACCAACCTAAAACGCCAGCATCCGTGTTGTCGTGTTTCGTTGGTGAATGTGAGACCGGAGGCCCATTGATGCAGGGGTGACAGTTATCATGATCTCGTTTTAATGATTTCAACAAACAGTAAATGAAAACAATAAACAAAATTGGTAACAGTATTAAAGTTCTCGTGTGTGTGTAACTCACTTGCGAAACTTATCGAGAGAAAGGTTGTTATCGGTTTGTGGAAATGGAAGGGCCGGCTTTACCTTGTTGTACTAGAAAATCGTTTCGAAATAGCAATCATCGATTAGATATACTGAAGTAACAGAAGTAACTAGAAATAAATCACCTTTTTTTTTACTGTTGTAGTGGAATAGACGTTTGTCTTCTATCTCACCTGATGGAAAGTGTAGATGAAGACGAAGGTGGTACCCGCCCATCCAAAAGAAACCTGTTCACTTTACTCTTAAAGGTTCCAGAGTTCAACTTATCAGGAAAAATAGACCCAGGCTGGTCGTTCCAAATCTTGGCGACTCTCACCAAAAAAGAGCTGTCAAACCGTTTAGTTCGACTTTGACTTATTAAAATCGTCACTCAAAAATTATGAATCTCCATGATTCTGTGTTCCCACTTTCTATGTTTTGCTTGTGGTTCATGTATTTTAATAATTAAAATTGTATGTCACACTTAATTGAAGAGTCAGCTTTTCTAGAGGTTACTTACCCTGACTGTAAAATCTGAGGTCGGCTACCATTCTTACCATCATTGTTTATTTGTTCTATGACACAGTGTAATTTTTTTAAATAAATTGTTTTTTTTTTAAATTGATGATAGGCTTGCCACTTATTACGTAAGTTGTTTTTAAATTATAGCCTGTAAACGAGAGCATTTTTTCCGATTGACTTTGACTGATTCTTACTCACCACAATTATAAAAGTACTTATTATGTGTATAATTTAAATAAAAGCTTATAGTTCGATAACAATAACACTTTTCCAACAGAAAACGTTTAGAACTAAGAGGTATCCAACAACAATATAAAATAAAGTAATTAAAATATTCTCTTGGTAGGGAAAGTCTTGTGCCTCAGCATTTCACAACACATCTCAAACGACTTCAAAGTATTTAAACTAAAGTGCTGTCTAATAAAATATAAGAAAATAAAAATAAAAAAGTGCTCAAAAATACTATAAACGTAATCTGCTGTCAACTTAAACTGTCAATTTTGACATTTAAATGACGTTCGAAACACAAATATAAACGTCACATTTCTAACGATTTCTTTACGTTTGAATTTAAATAACACTTCTATCATAAGCCAATAATGCTAATGATTTGAATAGTTATAGACAACTTTAAGTACCTTTTTATGTAATCAAGGGATCAATAAACTCATTATTTTTTACTAATAATATTTGAAAACCGGACAAACAAAGTAATAACGCAACGACTTTCATAAATTAAGAATTTCGAGCTTTTTAAACATTAATATTTATTTTAAAACTTATTGGACTATCACGTTCGTTGAAATGAAGTATGTTTGTTGTCAACTGTGGCATCTTGAATCCGGCATTTTATTTTAGAAAATGTCGTGAGAACTACCTTTAGTTTGATGTTCAGTTTGAACACAAATATATTGTGTCGTGAGAATCGTACATTTTTTATGATAAAACACATTTACATTCGGTGTATTGCATTTAAGAAATGAAGACATTATTGTTTGTATCTGTTGAGTATGTTATTCGAAAAGCTTTTTAACAGTTGTGTTTAAACAGTATCAACTGTTTCAAGACATCTCAGTTTTATGATAAACTATAATAAGGCATATTTTACGTCCGTTAATTTTCCACTCTCAGATGTGACTAACAATTTAAAAATTTATTATTTATATTGCCGTGTACTGTCATGACAGAGTATATCTTGTTCTTTTGTTTTATAGGGCCATACATCTAGTAGAGTCACACTGATTTCAGCACGAACGGGCCGGCTCGACCGGGGCAGTACTACCCTCCCACAGAAGGCTAACCTAAAGCGACAGCATCCGTGTTGTCCTGTTTCGTCAGTGAATGCGAAACCGGAGGCCCATTGATGCAGGAGTGACAGTTATCGTAGTAACTGTGTAAGCCTTACACTGCCACGATGACTGTCAGGTCTTTTACGTCTCCAAGCGGGGCGTGAAAAAGCATCTCACTAGACCGCCATAGTGTGGGTCACCATACTGCATTTGCAATGAGTATGGTGACCACAACTCTTGGATTCTATTCATGCTTTCTATCAGTTAAAGTAGACTCACTTTAGCAGGTTCTTAATATAGAGAAAAAAAGTGCAATAAAAGAAACAGTATAGAAAAGCAGATTTACCTGTCGGCAAATATCAAAAGACTGTCGCAAAATCCTGAAGTATGATGCCACAGAGTATTTTGACCATCATCAAATAAATTCCTAGTCTAAATGTCCCTTAACCTGCCTTTTATTGATCTCAAACCCACAAAACAATCTCACGACATACACTTTACAAATTACTACCGCTTACACACACACACACACACACATCCGCACACGCGTGTGCACATACTGATTTCAGCTTTAGCTTAAGTACACTGTCCGTCTTCTGGACTCATTGTGTTTCCTCTGTGTTAGCCTTTTTGATATTTTTACCCCCGACACAAAAAGAAGGATGTTATAAGTTTGAGTTGTGTGTGTGTGTGTGTTCGTTTCACAGCTTCATCGTTCGACCTGTAGTATGATAACTCCCACACAGGTGAATCAATTTGGATAATTCTTTTTTTTAGTCTCAGTTAATTTTATTGTTATTTCTCTCACACGGTCATTATCGTCATCCTATTCATAACCGTGAAGAGGGCCTGGTGACCTGTAACACCGGTTATCTTTTTTTAACCTACGTCGGGCACCAGTCTTCACAAATGTATAATCTGAAAACAAAACAGGTACATTTATAAGCATACATTTGTGAAGTATAAAGTTTTATTTTATGTATTTATTTTATTAGTAACTTAAAAATCTCGTTAGCAAAAATGTTATTTAGTAAGGCAAGATTTCGTGCACTTAATACTATTATATCAAAAATACATTCGTACACACTGTGATCAAAAAATAAGACGACTCGTCATTTTTGTAAAAAATAATAATAATATTTATTTATTCATCCAAACTTACGCTTTCCACTTCAAAATGTTATTTCTCTAATACAATGCACTGCCAGCACTTTTTACAGTCGTCAAAACACTTCTGAAAGTGCTTCACAAGCACTTTTGGATATTGCCTGGAGCTCCTTCAGCGATGCAGCCTTAATCTCCTCAACCGTCGCAAATCTTCGTCCTTTCACGGACCTTTTCAATTTTAGGGAGAGGAAAAGGTCACAGGAGTTTAAGTCTAGTAATTAAGGTGGCTGAGGTATGTTGGTTGGGTTGTCTTTGGGTAAAAAACTATTTAGAAGTAACGACGTGTGTGCAGGTGCATTAACATGGATCAAAATTCGTGAACTTTCTTTCAACACTGTCAGCCTTTTTTCCGATTTTTATTGATTCACGTAAACACTGCATAACCTCAAGACACACCTTCTAGTTGACCGTACGACCTTGTGGAAGGATCAAAAATTCTTGATGCGTATTGCCCTGGTAATCAAAGAAAACTGTGATCAAAACCGGCGCATTGTTTTACTCAGAGTTGACTCGCTCGCCATTGTCCACGTTTCAAGATTTTTTGACACCTCACACAGAAAAATATCTAACATCTAACATTTGCTATATAGTATAAAAAATGTCATTATTAAAATTAGAAAGTACAAAAAAATCTTCTTACTTTCTGATCACATTTCGTACATTAATAGCTCTAGTTAATATTGTTAATTGAAGTATAAAATCAAAATAACAAACTTAGTACGTATGTTAGAAAGTAAAATAAAATGTGAGACAAATGGTTTCGTCACAATTGCTAATGAACGGGGAAATAAGCCTCTCTTCCGTCGCACTTATGACCCCTCCCTCTCCAACGTGGAAACCACAACCACGACATCATCATCGTGACAGCTTCATTTAAATCGTAAAGTAGGTCAACTGAATGTTATAGCATTATTAGTTTTGCGCATGTCTTCGTTTGATTTCATCCGTCTAAAATGTTGTTTTGATGAAATAGAGGCAAATGAACTTGTATTGCTAACACACATCATCATTATCAACAGCCTTTTACAGTCCACTGCTGGACATAGGCTTCTTCTTAGTAAGAAGGTTTTGACTTACTATACCACGCTGGCCAGACGGGTTGGAATAGGGTTTGTTTCAAGTTGTCCTTCTCTTTGTAAGGGAGTTGTCTTACATATTTAGTTCTCTTAGTCGCCTTTTACGACACCCATGGGATGAATACGGGTGGTAACACTATGTATTCTTAATCCGTCACCACACGGACTATCCGTCATCACACGGCTAACACACACTTGTGATTATTGCTGGCCGGTGTCAGTTGGCAGCAATAGTTACAAAGTGGTCATGGGAAGTAACTACCGCCTCTTATATTATTTAAAAACCACTAGTTGCCAGAATTCTTTTTTGATTTTTTTTAAACAAAAGGATTTCCTACTCTGCCTGATGAAAAGCAGGAATAGATTCATTTGTACCCTTTCTTTTCCTTTCTGTTTTCTAACCCTCGGGGACAGTAACCCTCGCTTTTCAGAATGAAGTGTACACTATGTCTTTTTCTATATAAACAAAGTGTATGCAAAATTATATGATGGACAAACAGAGTCACGTTTATATGTATAATATTAGTTAGAATGTCTAAGATTACAGAAAAAAGTTATCTGCATTAGACGCAAAGATTAGATTTTACACAAGAGCCAGAACCAATGATGTAACGGCATATTGTTGCAATATTTGAGTACAATTATGGCGGAATTTGTGCAACACACATTAATTTAAATACATTACTTTTTGTTTACAACATTTGTTTATGTTCATATGTAACATTTTTCCCGGTTGCTTTTCTGAAATGTGAGAACGTAATTTAGTGAAAAGAAACGGGAGCGTGTAACAGGAAGACAGGGAAGCGTTCCGCTCCACTTGCTCTGATTCTATTGGTCCGGAGATTTCGAGCAATATGTTTGGCCAATTCACGGTTTGTTTTCTTCATTCTGCCCAGCTGTTACTGTCGTTTCCACTTAGAACTTTAGATCTAAAAGCTAGTATTTAGAATTTTCAGGTACTTATTTTAGGAATGCCCCGAAAGTAGATTTTTAACAAAGTACATTTTTATTTCCATAATTTTTACAATTTAAAATTATTGAACATACCCAACGTTGTAACAATTAAAACTAAGATCTGCTATGGCATAAATCATTTGTGTTCATAAATTCCTTATAACAAGATTTTTTTTTCTTATTACGAAATGTATGAGACTAATTTAAGTCGCTCGCTAATTACTTAGAGAAATATACACACATGCTATTAAACCAGTTTGTGTTTACGCTAGCTGACCCGCGCAACTGCATCTGCATCTTTCAATAGAAAAAAACTATCTCCGTTTATGCATCATTTTTCATTGAAACTCAGCTCCTATTTGGTCTTAGCGTGATGTCATGTAAACTTTGACCTTCCTCGTGAAGTAAGCTTACCGACACTAAAATAATTTTTCAATTCGCATTAGTAGTTCTTAAGATTAGTGTCGAAACCACCAAACAAACAAATTCTTTAGCTATGTAATATTAGTAGTAGGATAAGAGCATCTAAAAATTTTTAGAGCATACTTATAATAGAATACATACATTTAAAATTAAATAGATTATAATATTAGAGAATTAGAGAAGAAACATATTGTATTAATTAAATAACCATGAATATTTTTTCCATCAGGCAACATTTAAAAGAAGAGTTGTGATAAGAAGACGCCTGGTAACAATAGAAACCATGTTACCTATAAAAAAAAATACACTAACTTCAAAAATTTTAGATCGAAAATACTTAGGCACATATATGGCATATGTGGATCATATTAGGGTTAGTGTATTCTTGAGTCGTATGTGTGTTAAGAGAGTGAGGACGCGTCTTAGTCCATTGAAAAGTTACATCTGGGGTTGCGTTTTTTAGAGGACGTAATTTTATTTTTTTGATGTGTAGGGGGGGTCAGTGGAAAGCTAAAACCAAGTTTGTGGGGTCGCCACCCTTGTCCCACGGCCGCCATCTTGAAAATAGGGGTTGAAACGGTTTTTATGATATATCTCTTAAAATATTTATTTGATAAAAAAAAATTGTTAACATTTTTTGTTGCAAATTAAATTCTCTACAACTTTGGTCCAGTAACTTTTTATCGTAGAACTATAAATAAAAAAGTTATAAGCGAAAATCTTCAGAAATTCGAAAAAAAAATTTATATTTTTCGATATTACTTTTTTTTTATCATTTTACGGAAAAATAATATCAGACCATTTTTGTAGATCGTTTTTTGAGGAACAACTTTTATTTGCATCATTTTTTCATTAAGTTAATAGCTACCTGACGCCAAATCTAAATTATAAAATACGGGTTGTACCCTGCCGCTAGCCACGCTTTGCTGTGGCACATTGTGGTTAAAAACCACTTTAAAGCTTATTGTATATCGTGCCAAAATTTAAGCTCAATCGGAGAAGAACTTTTGAGTTTTTGACACACACACAAACCAATTTAAGATTTTTATAATGCACTCGTTAACCCTGCCCGTAGCGTGATGATATACAGCGTGAATTAATTTGTTTACCATAAAGGTTATAGAGAACCAAGCTTAAAACACAGACATATACTATTTCGAATTTTTTTTAGAACTTTTAAAGATGAATAATTCCTTATTTTTGCGAAATTTGACTATTCACGCAACGCACGCAATAGGTGCTCTGAAAACGAATAATTTCCCTCCGTTCTTGCAATATTTTTCATTGATACTCTGCTGCTATTGACCCAGTGTGATGATTTTATAACCTTCTATTTAAACTGAAAGAACTTTTCAATTCAGACCTGTAGTTACATTGAAACAAACAAAGCTCTTCAGCTTCATAACATTAGAACCGATGAGGGTAGTCATCACTTCTTGGTCAACTGCTTTACATAAGACACATAAGCCTCTCCTCCCAAAGGAGGTTTAAGACTGCTATATCAACGCTGGCCAGACGGGTTGGTATAGAGTTTATTTGAAGTTTCAGAAAGCCAATCAGATGCTGAGCCGCAGCCTGGTCCATCGAAATGACTGAGGACGAAGTAGTTCTAATTTAGAAAATTACCGTGGATTATGCCTATTGGGGATACCACGTAAAAAAAAACGCGCCTCTAGACTCTACCTCGTGGGTGGTGGGGAAAGAGTCAATAATTAATTATTAATAATATTGCTAAATTTGTAATAAAAAAAGTTATAATAACAAAATAAAAAAAAAAACAATAACCGATGACATATTATTAGTACACACATATAATATAGGTATAGTTAAGAGTACTAAACAATAGTACTCGCTTCGGAGCGCTGTAAAACCTTAGCTATTAACTTAATGAAAAAATGATGCAAATAAAAGTTGTTCCTCAAAAAACGATCTACAAAAATGGTCTGATATTATTTTTCCGTAAAATGATAAAAAAAAAAAGTAATATCGAAAAATATATTTTTTTTTCTCGAATTTCTGAAGATTTTCGCTTATAACTTTTTTATTTATAGTTCTACGATAAAAAGTTACTGGACCAAAGTTGTAGAAAATTTAATTTACAACAAAAAATATTAACAAATTTTTTTTATCAAATAAATAGTTTAAGAGATATATCATAAAAACCGTTTCAACCCCTATTTTCAAGATGGCGGCCGTGGGACAAGGGTGGCGACCCCATAAACTTGGTTTTAGCTTTACACTGACCCCCCCTACACATCAAAAAAATAAAATTACGTCCTCTAAAAAACGCAAGGTTAGGCCTAAAAAATGTAACATTTCAATGGACTATCTCGGCAAATGTAGTATAGGACGTCCATGAACCAAGTGGAGTGATGACTTGTCTAAGTCGGCTGGCAGGAGCTGGATGGGTAACTGAAGGTCGAGCCAAGTGGTGTGCAATTGAAGAGGCCTACATCCAGCAATAAACTGTGTTGACGTAGACAGAAAACATGGATTGACAATAGTCAAGAGTTGCTAGGATAGGATAAAAAAACATCTTACACACATAGTAATTTCAATCAATATATTTCTTAACGTTTCTTAAGTGAAAAGAAAAGCAAATTTTAAACAAAATAATATTAATGTACTTTTGTACTTTTAAGAAACATTTTAATAAGTTTCGTTTTTTGCTCTTGTTTAGTTAACTCTTGATTATTTATTTACATTTAGTTCAGTATTTTACGCAGAGTTGCAGCAGGGTAGGCGTAGGGTTGGTGGACAATGTTTGCGTTACAAGGATGTCCTCAAAAGACATTTGGTTAACTGTGGCATACCGGTGAAAGATTGGGAGAAGCTATCACTACATCGATCCGAGTGGAGACGGCGAATCAAGAGCGGAGTTGACAAGTATGAGCAACAGCGTCTAAAAGAGCTTGATGCGAGAAGGCACTCGCGAAAGACCCAGCCGAGGCCTATCTACGACTACACGCGCAATGAAAGCGGTCAACTCTGCTGCGTTCCCTGTAACCGCACATTCAGGACGAAATTTGGTTTTGCCAGTCACATCCGTGCAGACGCCAGGGGAATGCCATAGGGTCGCCGTCGGCGGATACGTCGAAGAGGACATCATTTATTTACATAACAACACGAACTCAAGCGTTTGTGTTGTTACGTAAATATTTCCTTAAATTAAATATAAATCTTATAAAAATAATTTAATATATGTCCTTTTAATACTATTGGATTGTGACCATAATTTGTTAAATCTAAGTTGTTTCTAAAATAACTATTCATAACTTATAATATTAACATATCGCCTTGTATTGGTTTTTCTTTTCGTATATTTGGTTTTGAAGTTGATTTTTTTAAATTTATTGTATTGTGTGTACAGGTCAACTGTAACAGCAACCAGTAAAAAATTATTTAGTTAAATGTCATCAACGACTTTGTTGCCATAAGACAATAGATGCAAATATGTATTAATACTTCGAACTAAAGCGGGAATGTCTCGGATCGTGGTAGTTGTGGGATGATCCTTATGTACTGGAACCAGGATTTACAGTAGTGGGTGTGTGAGAAGCATTAGTCGCAATCAAAAAGCCTTCCAAAAAACCCAGCATTTAACCTTTTTTGGCTGATTTTAATCTAATAACTGAGTTTACCGGACCCTAAATCCTGGCTCTGAGATGAGAAATTGACAAGACATTAACCCATTAGTGACTCTTGAAAAGCAGATACCCCTAGGCGGTGATAGCCACAAACGATCAGGTTTGAATAACAATGTTCCCACGTCTTGCGAAGTCCACCTACAGCGTCATCTATCGGCGACACACCAAACTACGGAGTAACGAACTACTGAACAACTACTAATCTTGTATTGCGATTTTAAAAAATCACGCCGATAAGTATTTATACGGCTTCCCAATATAAACCGTTGGGCCGCATCCTGCGAGGTAAGCCACCTCACCTGATCGGAGAGTCCTCCCTTTGTGTTTGATTAAAAATGACATTAATTCCTCCACACCACATAAGTCAGTTTCTTGCCTTAGTCAGCCTCGATTCCCTCCTCGACTCATGACTTATTTGGTCCAAGTATTACGACATATCACTACGCCACCACACAAGGAACATCGCCGGTCGAATAGTAATTGATAACACGTCACGACCTGAGAGAAAGTGTTGTTTTGAAAGACCGACAGAGGTGACAAACAGTTTCTGGTGCTAGTTACGTCTAGAGGAGTTATAATTCTTTTAATTTATAGTCTTAAATTGGTTAGGGTTCGCATTATGGTGTGCAATATAAAGCCATACAGAAAACAGATTTTAAACTCTTTTTTTGACACTTTTTACCGAGTGAATAATACCGAAATTTGCCTGAGGATCTGAATAATACCGAAGGATCAAAACAATCCCATTTCTTTAGTCATTATCAATGAATGGGCTTAAGTGTACATGTATGTCGGTAGTCACTTACTGTCCAGTATCCTGTATGCTCTTGTTCTGTGCCTCTTTTAAATTAAAAATTCTCCAAAGATTTTTAAACTGTAACCACACAGTGTTCCACTTTATACCTGAAAAAAGAAGGATCCGAGTACAACTGTTATTGAATATTCCGGACACTTTCCGATTTAGACTGATATCTAACCTAAACTGACGGTACATGAACACTTTTGACTTATTTTGTTAATTACAAGTACCAACTTGCAGTACATTTGCCTAGAGAATGTTATTTTAGACATTAAAGTAAGGTAGGTCGACGTTTGAGATGAAATTAACGAAAACACAAAATTAAAAAGTTATAGTAGCGCCATCTATAAGTAATATAGCACACTATTACGATAATGCTCTTCTACCAATGAAACGCAGACGCTATTAACGTTAATATTGCATATGACATATAGATGGCGCTTTTAAAATGTAAACGTAAGGGCGTTTGCGAGAGAAATATAAAATTAATAAGAAAATTACTTAAGTTTTATTCTTTAACTGTCAAATTAGAAATAAATTTAAAATCAAGTAGAGACCGATTAAAAAAAAAACAGTTCGATCGAATTGTTATCTAGTTAGTTATAAAGTGATTTAGAAAATTATTAGTAGGTATTTTATTTCAGATCGTATATTTTCTGTTTGTTTCTATTCCAATTAGGAGAAATGACCACATCTTAAAGCGACAAATGAAAAAGTGTCTAACAATTTACAATGAAGTCACTTACAACTATTGTATAAGGTTTTAAAAATTTTACTCTTTTTTACAGTAGATATTGTATAAAGAGAGTTTTAAACCTAAGTATATTTACAAACACGTCTTTTTTAACGAATGTGCAGATGAAAGTGTTCAATAATATCCACTATTTGGCGAGTGTAATTTTAGCACAACTTCCGTGGTCTCATAAAACAAGCTTACATCGAAATGAACAAGTTTAATTATGTATTTCTAAATACATAGAGAGGTATATTAACAGGTCAGAAAACTTAACCTAATCTTGGTCAACAGACCAGTCATCCATCCACAGGTGGTCTATTTACTCTTTAAATTGTCTGTCTTCTTTTTTCTTTCTTTTAAACTCAAAAGAAAATACAGCATATATACAGCATTTCAACTGATTGATGAGAACTGATTTAATGAGCACATAAAGATATGTTAAAATACAAAACTAATTCCCGATATCCAGCTCACACTAGTTCGGAAATCAAGGAGCGCGCTTGCATTGTATACCTACGTCCTTATATGATATAAAATGAAACAAGAAAAGTTCTCATTTAGGCTTTGTTCGTTACGTTCCATAAGCGACCTACTTCGTTTATTTTCTGAACTCTAGCTGTAACTTGTAAGTTGTTGTACAAATATGTTAGGCTTTTAACAGCTAACACTCTCTACATTCTTTTTATTACTCTTAAATTGAAATAGCTGAAACATTATAATCGTACAACGAAATGCGTGTTTTCATCGTGCATGATAAAAACACGCATTGATGATTCTACGAGTGGATTCTCAAATACATCATTATTATTTGTGCCTTTCTAAGAAATTGGATATCCATTTATAAAATAATATACAGAGTGACCCAAGAATTCGTTAACATTTGAATCTAGCAAGCCGCACGGGGCGCGGGGAGAGTCTGAGACCCAATCAGAGAAAATTGCCGAGAAATGAGCTAGTGGTCAGCCACTAGCTCGTTTCTCGGCAATTTTGTCACAATGGATCGCTTAATGGGACTGCAACGCGCTTACTGTGTGAAACCATTTTATTTAAACAACAATTCGCTTATTACTTTGAGACGCTTATTACGCGTGGAATACGACTTACACGACTTAAATCAATGTTCGAGTGCTTCTTTAATAAAGAAATGTGAAGCAAACTGGAGGCCCACGGACTTCTCGGACCGAAGAGAACGTGCATAAAGTTTCCACTTCTGTTCAATGTTATCAAGATTTATCGACGACCAAACGTTTGGCTGAATTAGGGTTCCGCACATGATTATTAAATCCATATAAAATCCAGATAGTGCAGGAACTAAAACCTAATGATTTAAATTTGCGCAAATCGTATGAAGAAAGAATGTTAGAATGATTCAGTGATTTTGACAATATCTTATTTTCTGACGAAGCCCATTTTCACTTCAACGGACATATAATCAAACAGAAATACAGCTTTTGGAGCAGCGAAAATTCCAAAACAAAGCACGAGAGGCCACTTCATTCTCACAAAGTATGGACTGCAATTTCAGCGAAAAGGTTTCATTGGATCCTACTTTTTACTATTAATTCTACTGATTATGTGTAAATGTTACGGGAGTTCTTGGGACCGATGCTACTGGGATTTGCTGACTAAAATCGTAACACATAGTTTCAACAAGATGGAGCCACTTGTCACACATCCAATGAATCCCTGCGGGTGGTCAAAGACATGTTTCTGGGAAAGCTGATTGCCAGACGAGGTGGCATTCCATGGCCACCCAGAAGTCCAGATCTAACCCCGGTAGACTTTTTTTAATAGGTTGATTGAAGAATCATGTCTACATCAATAAATGAAATAAACTACGTCAACTAAAATAAAAAATCAGCGAAGAGATGTCGGCGATCTCGCGGTCGCTTTGCCGACGAGTATTTGAAAATATCGCTTAGATGCATGCAAACGACGAAACGGTGGTCATTTAGACGATGTAATTTTTAAAAATAAATTCCAACTTATTATATTTCTTGTAAATAAACAATTTTTATAATGTATCATTTTAACTAATTCGTGGTCCACCCTATATTTGGCATTCTTTCGTTTACTCTATATTTAGATAACTATTGTTAATATGATTTGCCGTTAATAACACTCACCCTTCTTAATGAAGAATGCAACGGCTTTCATTTTTTTAATATATCAAAGGGCTTTTTTTACACATTTTTTCAAATGTTTACTAATTCGTGGCCCACTCTGTATTTTAGTAGGATAGGTACTACTTTCTTGAAACTTTACGAAAGTTTTTATAGGCTCTTTACTGTTAAAAGTGACTGAATTGACAATAGTGAGCCAAAAATGTCTCATAATTTAATAATGGATTAGGTAAAAACGAGTATCTATCACCCGTTTTCTAAGAGGTCTTGGTATTGCTCATTGCCTTTGACTCGAGAGAGGCTCCAACGACCAACTGTCAGAAAATTCTAAGTACGTATCTGATATGTTTCTATCTTCCCTGTCTGTACAGGCTTGGATGTTTGTATGTGTGTGGGTAATATTATCGTCTACTGTAAATGGTGGTCTAATTACTGCGTTGATGTGTCGCCGGCGACATTTGCGCCGCTCCAAGTGAGCCGTTACTCGCGACCAGCCTTCGTACATGATACCCACATTACGTACCTCTTCTCCATTACACTGAACATAAGTTACATTTTTAATTAACTAACTGTAATACCGCAAATGAGCAGAATAATAATTTCTGTTTATTTTTTTTATATTTAACCTACCAAAGCGATTATTCTGCCTGATGCGAAAGCATGAATAGAATCCAAGAGCAGTGGTCGCCATACTCACCGCGAATGACGACAGTGTAATGCAACCCACGCTATGGCGGCCTAATGAGATGTTTTTTCACACCCCGCTTAAAGGACCCGGGATCGTAGTGGGAGGGAAAGACGTGCGCTGGTAATGGATTCCAGGCTTGATGAGTTCTGTGGTCTTCATCATCCAATTTTTCAATTTTTTAAAAGACAACACCGGTATTACATTTAAATCTTGTGTCGCGGGGGCTTTACAAACATTCAAGAAACGGACACAAAGAACACTTAGGCTCAGAACAACAGTTTGGGGACAACACTTTGTGTGATCCACAAATTGTTGTCCCATGTGGTGTTGAACCCACGATACTTAGCGCAGTAGAGAGCGGCGATACGATCACTTAAACTGCTACGCTAATCGTGCAGTCCGAACCTCTAATCGTAAAGTTTATTCTCTTGTATTGTAGCAAATCTTAGTAGTTAGAGCGTTTTAAGCGTTTGAGAGAATCGTGAGAAAGAAATATGAATTTTTATAATTGCTTGTAAATATTTACACAATTTTTGTGACGCCTTTACTCAGGGTGCGCAAAGCTAATTATTATAATTATATTCTTGGTCTTTAGTTATAGCTGTCTAAGTGTGTAACTCAGGGTTTTTCACTTGGTGTTAAATTATTATAGCTACCTCACTTTACAATCTATTTTCTTTGTGAGTTGACATGACAACAATTACGAAAGGAATGAATGGTAGCAGTGCTTCCACTGCCAACCAGTAAGAGAGGAGACAAGGTTTTAACCACGATACCGATGCTAGAATGTTACGTAGGCTCTTACAGCAAATAGCAGAAGTGATTAGACACCTATCTGTATTGTATTTATTGTTTTATAAATGCAGAAACATCAACTCTATTGCTTTTGCAAGTTCTCCACACAAGTCTCGGACGGGAAGCTGGATCGTAATTGCTGTTAAAGCTTTGTGATTATGCAGACCAACTGGGATATGGTCATCAATATTATACTAATAACAACTAGCAACAACGACAACACATTAAAAAGCAGTTTGTCTCCAAACTTTTTTCCAATCTTGGTTGACGTCAGCTTTAAGTCGACCAATACACGTTGAAAACGACGTAACAATATTGAAATGTAAATAAAAAGGTAAAACCAGATTTGTTACAATGTTGCTCACTGTGTAAATACAGCTCACCCTTGAGAAATGCAACTGGATAATGAGTTTTTAAATGTTTTTAAAGCAATTATCTTGTAATAGTGTCTAAATATAAGGCGTGAACAAAACATTGAAAAAGCTCATCATGAATTCCTAAGGAGTCGAGTTCAACACTGTTTTTGAACGGTTTTTTTGGAGTTAAGAAATTTGATAACTATAAAATTATATAAACTGATATTTTCCCCGCTAGCTGGTGATGATCATTTCTTCGTTAAAAGTATTGCTGACCAAAGTTTTAAGTTCGTAGCCGCAGCAGTTCAGGCTCTGCGTTTTTGAGTCCGTCACTCATGGCACGTAATTTAATATGTACCTATGTACACGAAACATTACATTATACATTACATTACATATGTACACGAAAGATTTATTACAAATAAACCAAACATTTATCGAATAACTGAAACCAATACGTACTCAGTGTACAATTATACTGTCACTTTACTTTTTCAAAGCAGTTGTTGCAGTTAAAAGTGAATGAATAGGTTGTTTAAATGTCTCAGAGGTTTCGTAGGGAGAAGTAACAGTGAGATGGTGACGGCGTTGACACTGTGTGTGTGTGTTTAATTTTTTTTTATTATATTAAGAGCCTGCCAAAGTGACTCTACTCTGCCTGATGGAAAGAATGAATAAAATCCAAGAGTTGTGATCTCCATACTCATCGCAAATGCAGACAATGCAGTATGGTGACCCACACTATGGCGGCCTTGTGAGATGCTTCTTCATACCCCGCTTGGGGACGTAAAAGGCATGACAGTCATCGTGACAGTATAAGGCTTACACAATTACCACGATAACTGTCACCCCTGTATCAATGGGCCTCCGGTCTCACGCTTACCAACGAAACACGACAACACGGATGCTGGCGCTTTAGGTTGGTTTTCTGTGGGAGGGTAGTACTGCCCCGGTCGAGCCGGCCTGCTCTTGCTGAAATCAACGTGGCTCTACTACCTAGCAAATACCACAGATTGAGCTTCCTTAAGCCTATGACATGTAGAATATGAGCGTTCGAGAAGCAGGATAGTCTAAGATGAAGACTGTACCGAGATTTTTTCTCTATTATTTAATGCGGCTTTGTGAGATTACAAGTAGGCAAGTCTCTTAATGGTAAGCAACAATCACAACGACACCTACAAGTGCCGGCAACTAACAATAAAGAGCGTTACCGCCCCTTAACTACCCCTAGAATTTAAAACCAGGGAAGATTTGGTGCTCTGGTAACTTTACTGAGCGAAATGCAACTAAAAGCCATAGCTTCAAAATCAAACCACACAGAATTTTTGTAAAATGAGTAGGTCTTTTTTTATATTTCCTTGTGTTGTGTACTCCACCTTATTGCTATTTATCATGTAACGCTATAAGCCAGTCATGTTAGGCATAATTACCACCCGCATAGGGAAATATCTTATCTAGACTTTCTACTAGTTATGGGAATTGTTATACAGAGAGACTGAACTAAATAATTATGTTGGATCGATTCAGTGTTGGGGAGACAAATCCTGAATCAGTAGATTAACTATAAACATCTTGACATCGTGAAAAGTATAAAGAGGTACCTAGGCACCAGTACAGCCATCACATCTATACATTCCGTGGGTGCCGTAAGAGCAAACATGCGCGAAAGCGCTGCAAAGGGAATGAGCACTTGAAACAAATCCATACTGACCCATCTGGCCAACGTGGTGTTATAATCCAAAACTTCTTTTCTATGGAAAGTGTCCAGCAGTGGACTCTTCTAGGCTGTTGATGATGATGTGATTAGTGAAGACGTTGTTAGAGCCACTGTGCAATCGCAAAACATCTCAATAATATCCACGGTTAATTAACATATGCTCTGTTGATTATTATATTAACAAAAATGGATTCTAGTCACTATTTTCTATTGTGATCATCGTTTTGTTTGGGGTCATTGTAAATGCATAATATACCACGGTTTTTAACGTTCCAATAATACCTTTGTTAGCCTTAGTAAATATCAATAGGCATTAGGTTATGACGTCACGCTCTTATCATTTTCAATCTTAATTACTTCTTATACTGAATTAGGCAGGAGTATTTAAAACAATAAGAATAAATGACCCCAAAACCCTAAGAAAGAAAGAAGTACCTTAACTAATTGTTTTTTTAATTGCCTGCCAAAGTGACTCTACCCTGCCTGATGGAAAGCATGAATAAAAGCCAAGAAATGTGGACACGATAGTCATTGTGAATACAGACAATGCAGTATGGTGACCCACACTATGGTGACACGCCCCTTTTGGGCACATAAACGGTAATGACAGCCATCGTATTGTATGCATCAACGGGCTTCCAGTCTCGCACTCACCAACGAAAGACGACAGCACGGATGCTGTCCCTTTAGTTTGGTTTTCTGTGAGAGGGTAGAAATGCCCCGGTCGAACCGGGATAGTTAAAAAATACATAAATTTAGTCGCAATAAACCGTGCACCGTGTACAGGTGTAATTGATTCGTTTATTCGTGAAAGAAAAATAATATTATACTCTTCAAGCTTCTACTATAATGCCATACTGGTTAGTTAATGTCCAAACCATCTAAAAACTTAAACGTGTGTTAAACTAGTTTCAAACGTAATAAAACAAAATACAAAAAATAAATGATAGTAGAAAAGTAATAAGTGAATCTTGTTCGAACGTGTTTAGTAGTGTCTTGTTAATCATGTGCCGTTCGTACAGATATTTTTTTAAAGTACAACTTTGATTGAGACTTCTTGAGAATTGTGACGCTTCAGGGCGGTAGTTTCTTGCATTTCAAGTTATAATACAGAATTAAAATACTCTTGCTGGTTTTGGTTACTACTTTGAATCATTTTTAATTTTATTAAGTAGTAATCAGCAAGTAAATTCGGATATAGTTGTAATCGGACTCCAAGTTTACAAATTGCACAAGGTTACAGGTAGTTAGAGTTGACATTAATCAGACCCTACAAATAAAATAAAGGGAAGACACATTCTTTGTTTAATCCTCGCCAAGTTTGATACAAAATTTCGTGACGATCGAATATCTAAGGATGTAGATATTTTTAGCTTTTGACGTAAAGTGACACATAGCCTATAATTTTTAAATATCTGTCGGAAAAAAACTTGTAAGCAATATTAATTTAATTTACAAAAAAAAATATACAGAGGCGCGCTTGGTCGCTAGTATGTAGCATCAGTTGGTTACACAAGTTATTAAGAAATATGAGTCCATTAGGCGCTGCAACAATGTTGCAGACGCCTCATCATCAGAATACCTAGGCCTCTCACGTTGTCACTCATCTCTGGACACCAATTACAGGGGAAAAACGATTTAATGTAAGTTTAATACATTGTCATGCTGTCGGTGACTACTTATTGGTCTGAGAATGCACCTAATTTGGAATGTAGAATACCCATTATAATGTAGGGTTGTCACTTCAGCTCACTAGTTTTCTATGAACTTTTTTATATAGAGATTGTCTGAATTGAAAAGACAGTAGGTCAGCTTAGTACCAGCTTAGTACCATTGAGCTACGACCTAATCTCAGATTAATTTGTGAATTTGAAGTTTTTGTAATTTAAGTTCTTGTTTATTTAGCTATGGTATTTATTTATTTACGCATGCAATTTTGATGCGTCAGGGGAATCAATGTATAAAACATTCTCTATCAAACTACCTTCGGGTGATGCTGAAAAACATCATCAAGTTGCATAATGGTTGAAATTAGGTTTAATACATATAAACCTATTATACTATTACACATATATCTCATATACATACATAAGTATAACTAAATACTGTTACAATATATTGATCGTATTTAAAAAAAGCACTCGTAGATAAAAAGTGTTCACATAAATCTCATCGTGTTGAAGTTATTAAGGTCATGAGACAATGGATTATTTATTCACTTACATTTAAGACTGTGGAAGAATATAATGGTGATCATTAGATTTCTCAAATTTCAACTGTTTCCGACTTGCTTTAGAAAGTAATGACCAATATAAGGAAATGTTTCTGTTATGGGGCAACGGATGAGGGTTCTCGCTAACAGACGCTTTTGAGATCTGAATCATGCTAAGGCTTATACTAAATTTTATCCTTTCACTCATTCACAAAAGGCTGGAAACTCTTGTTAATTACAAAGTATACCTACACTCTTACAGAAAGTTATGTTTACAATTAGAAGGTGGAGGATGGATGTAGATCTCGTAGAATTGGGCGATAAAGCTCATCATAACAAAGAAAGAATACTTGGATCTGGATTCAAAAACAATACAACTACCTGCAAATGAATAGATAAATACCTTCTAAGAACATATAAAAGAAACTGTAGCCAAATAACAATGTTGAAGAAAACACAGATGTTAAATACATCACTGGAAACTCACGCCACAGCATAATTCCGATGTTTTGCTTTTCGCATCTTTAATATCCGATAATTTCATGTTTGTTATATATGATGACGGAGAAATCAGATATGTTTATTTACGCTCACAAGTAAGATTATATCGTTCCTTTACAAAAACAATTAAAGACAAAATTGGTAAAGCACGTATAACACATATATTATAATAAGTATGTGTGAACATTGTTTATGGTAATAACGGGTGTCTTATTTAATTAATAACTTGCACAATTTCAAGAAATGGTAAGCAAGAAATTTGCCCAGAATATTACTTTTTCCAGGAAATTTCGTCGAAATCGACTCTAGGCAAGTCTTAAAGACGAATTACTTGATAAAAAAAGACAGAAGTTGATAGCTGGATAAATATTTGTACCTGCCTGCAACCGTTGCCGAGTGAGAAGCCTGGATGACAACAGAGACAAAGAGCATATTTGTGTCTTTGTAAGAAATAACAGGGTTACAGGTCTCTCCTTAGCAAGGAGGTTTTGGCCTACTATACCACGCTGGCCAGACGGGTTCGAATAGGGTTTGTTTCAAGTTTTCCTTCTCTTTGTAATGATGTTGTCTTGCATACTTTGTACCCTGAATCACCTTTTACGACACCCACGGGATGAATAGGGGCGGTAACACTATGTATTCTTAATCCGTCACCACACGGACAACTCGTTTTTCTACAAAATTATAGTGATAGCATGAATCCATGCTACCACTAATCTTATAACCGAAGCCACACGATCTCGCTTTACCAAATCCCTTACGAGAAACATCAATTTATTATTTAATCACTCAATTCTGATTTAAATTTAAATTAAATACATGATGATGAAACAACGAAGATATGAAGGGTAAGACGTCAAGGGCTTTAACAGGGTTATTTCTTACATTAGTTATGTCTTAAAGGTTTACTAAAAGCAACTTTTCTATGTAACACGGTTCCAGAAAAGGTGGTGCTAGTAGACATCTTATGATAGAAACTATTTTTTTTTATACATTTTATCACCTCTAAGTATAAAGGTAATGAAGCTGACAATCAGAGCCACAACAAAACCCTTGTTCTATGTAATTAACGAAAAAAATAGTATTTTAAATATTACTTTAAAAAATATTGTACTCTATTATTTCTCATACATTTGTTTTAGCACTCTCTTAGAACCTAACTTACTACGAATCTCACGAACCAAAGGGTAAGGTTTATTCTAGTTCAAAGTTTGTAACCCTTGTGGCTATAGTTACCAACAAAAAAAGTAACGATATGGCAAAAAGCCGTCAAATACCGCGGCTACTGTGTGAGGCTGGCAAAAGGACCAGGCGATTGCCAACAGCTGCTAAGTACCGGTCGCCGAAGGCTCACCGCACACTGCATGCTCTGGGTCGTTGACATCGGCCGCCAGGCCACTTGGCCGTCAAGTACAGACAGCGTGACGCTTCTCGCCTTTTTTTGGGTGGGTCACGTGATTTGTTAGAGCGTTAGTGGATCGACACGAATGGTGGGAGTTCATTATTACTATAAAAAATTGAAAATTAAATAATGGGTAGTAGTGGGAGTCGTATTGATATTTTAGACGTTTAGGAAGATAGGTGCAATAAATAAGGTGCTTTTAAAAAAGAAGTATTCAATAAATTAAGTTACTCATCTTCAACAACCTTTTACAGTCCACTGCTGGACATAGGCCTCTCCTTAGCAAGGAGGTTTTGGCCTACTATACCACGCTGGCCAGACGGATTGGAATAGGGTGTGTTTTAAGTTTTCCTTCTCTTTGTAATGATATTTTCCTGAATAGTTTCTTCCCTTAGACGCCTCTTACGACACCCACGGGATGTATACATGTTATTCATATTGCTTTATTAAAGTTCATGAATAAATGTTTAAAATTCGTATTTATGTACCGCTAAATAAAGTCTTCATTACTAAAATTACTGATTTTAATTAGCTACTTACACACCTAATTACACTGAGGTATGACGTACGACAATTAATTCACTCGAGAATTTCTTCATGTTTGCTTTTAACTGTGAGTAGTCAAATATAAACGGTAATGGTTTAAATAAAAATATAACAAAGTGTTCAGCTCTGCGAAACACAAAAAACATTTTTTTTTATATGAAGAGCCTGCCAGAGTGACTCTACTCTGCCTGATGGAAAGCATGAAGAGAATCTAAAGAGTTGTGGTCACCATACTCATTGTAAATACAGACAATGCAGTGTGGTGACCCACACCATGGCGGCCGAGTGAGATGCTTTTTCATGCCACGCCACGTAAAAGCCATGACAGTCATCGTGGAAGGGTAAGGCTCACATAGTCATCACGATAACAATGGGCATCAATAGGCCACCGGTCTCGGACTCACCAACAAAACACGACAGCGACAATGGTAGCGTTTTACGTTGGTCTTCTGTGAGAGGGTAGTACTGCCCCGGTCGACCCGGCCCGTTTGTGCTGAAATCAACGTGGCTCTACTACCTAAAAAAATATAATATTTTCAAGAACATAGACACATTGGCTTAAATATCACACGCATATAAACTAATGTGTTGTGGACCTCACTCCAGGGCAGCAGATTGATCCTCTAAGTAATAATTCCTATGATAATCATTAATTTTATTACAATTTGTGAGGATTAAGCGACCCTCACTTTAATTAGTTCAATACGAGGTGAGGGTTAGTTATACATCCGAGTGAACCCCGAGGATTATCTTTCTAGGATATCTGATGTAGTAAATTGATCGAATTTATTTCAGCATTTAAAATTTTATAAAAGTGATTGTTACTCAATTTTAGTCATGTGACGTTATATAAGCCAAATAATTAACAGTATATTTGGAAGACTGTCAATCGTTTTTAATAATGACGGATCGAGTGATACTCACCATACGTATAGCTTGGGTCACGAATTAGTTAACATTTGCAAAATCGTGTAAAAAACCATTTGATATATTATTAAAATTATTTATTTACAAGACAGCTTGTCACAGTTGGTTTTTTAAAAATTACGTCTTCAAAATAACCACAGTTTCGACGTTTGCACTCTTCTAAGCGAGCACCGAAATTTTCGAATACTCGTCGGCAAAGAGATCACGAGATCGCCGACATCTCTTCGCTGATTTTTCTTTTAGTTGACGTAGTGTGTTTGGTTTATTGGTGTAGACACGATTCTTCAAATAAAGAAATCTGCTGGAGATAGATCTGGACTTCTGGGTATCCATGGAATGTCACCTCAGGTGAAAATCAGCTTTTCCAGAAACATATCTTTGACCACCGGCAGGGACTCATTGGATGTGTGACAAGTAGCTCCATCTAGTTAAAACCATGTGTTACGATTGTAACCAGCAAATTCCAATAACATCTGTCCCAAGAATTCCCGTAATATGTTTGCGCGGGATGTTAAATTCAAATGTTGCGAATTCTTGGCCCACCCTATATTTTTTTTATATACAACCTATCAAAATGAGTCTATTCTGCCTAATGGAAAGCATGAATAGAATCCAAGCGCGGGGGTCGCCATACTCACTGCTAGTGTAATATGGCGACCCACGCTATGGCGGCCTAATTAGATGTTTTTTCACATCCCGCTTAAAGGACCCGGGATCGTAGTGGGAGGGAAACACGTGCGCTGGTAATGAATTCCAGGCTTTAACTGATTTGCACAGGAAGGAAGAGCCCAACAGTTTAGTTCGTTTATTTCATAAAGGTTCTTGTTTTTACAAAAAAAAAAGACCTGCACTAGAAATACATCCTCTGTTGCGCAGGATTTTATAAACAAATATTTTTGAAACGGACACAAAGAACACCCAAACTTTGAGTGATAATATAATTTATGAATCACAAAAAGTGCTGTCCTCGGAGAGGTTCGAACTCACAATGTGATACTCAGAGCAGTAGAAAGCGCCAAAGTGTCCGTTTGAACCACTTCACGTTTTGCTATTGCTAAAAAAGGAAGGAAATTTAAATAAGAAGTATCTATTGGAAACAAACGGACGCTGGAATTTTATATGTCAAGATTTAATCACAGTTATTTTATTGAATGAGTATTGGTGTGGACCATAGCTAAGTAAGCTTTTTTTTGTAAGCTTTTTCAAGTCACTTCAAGTATCCAGGTATCCGCTTACCATGAGTATTCAGTAATTAACAAAGAGGATATGGTGGATTAGATTGCTAATGGCACACTCAATCAGAGCGGCTCGCTTACTTTAATGGAAACTATGTGCATGTAATTAATGAATTATTTTTACAGGTTTTTGGACATCCGTAATTAAGGAGTGACTTCCTCATCAAGTTTTCTCGTGAGGGAATCTCATACGGGCACCAAATAAGGTTTTATTTGAAATATTTGATGCAGGGATGACAGTTATCGTGGTAACTGTGTAAGCCTTACACTGTCACGATGACTGTCATGCCTTTCAGGTCCCAAGCGGGGTGTGAAAAAGCATCTCACTAGGCCGCCATAGTGTGGCTCACCATACTGCATTGTCTGCATTTGCAATGAATATGGTGACCACAACTCTTGGATTCTATTCGTGCTTTCCATCAGGCAGAATAGAGTCACTTTTGCAGGCTCTTAATATAGAAAAAAAAATTTCAGTAACGTTGACTGTTTACGCATTGGTAATATTATTTTCGTTTTTTTTTTCATACAATAAGAAAACAAACGAGCGTCTCCTCAACGATGGTAAGCGATTACCTGCAACTCAAGAGTCAAATGAATTGCTATCTTTTGAATCCTTCCCTGAAAGTCAGGAGGACGGTAGTTTGGACTAATGTTACCTATCTCTGTGGAAAGCGAGAAGAGATGTATTTAACACCGGTTCTCTGTGAGGCAGTGACATCACTCTAGTCGAACTTTTATCTTTTTTTTAGTTTTTAAAAAGACAATTACAACATTAGAATTAAATTCTCCATCCAGACCTATACGGGGCTTGAACTTACAACACTCAGCGTAGTAGAAATTGGCGTGGTGACCGCTTAAACCTCCGTCATTTGTGCCCAAACATTCTTCTGCCACACATAACAATGGATGACGCCAGTCACAGATCTTCAAGTAACATGACTAGGCTATAGCATACACATACACTATACTAATTTTATGGTGATCTATCATTTGCTAGTCAGAATAATGTGTCTCTCCTTCATACTATTTTCTCCGATTTAAACGGAGAATCGTATAAAAACCAAGGTACTGTAATCTCAATCTCTTTCTTTATCCAAAGTGCCCTTGTATCTTGACGTCACGTCTGCATCAGGCAGGTCATAAAAGAAGCAATCCAAGTCCTATACAATGTTATACACTCTGCTAACCCCAATTATAATTGGGAAAGGGGTACTCCAAAAGGATTTACAAATTGACTTTGCTGTTATGGTACTTACAACAGTAACGATGCAGTGAAAATTCTATGAAACTCAGTGTGGTCAACTAAGATAGTTCAAGTCTTTGAAATAATAAATGGCACAGCATAAAACACAAGGACCATGTTAATCACTGCGCACCCTGTGGCGGGCGGCGATTTGGGCGTCGCACAGACCTAAAAATAGTTAGACAGGTGTCACACAATTGCCAAATTTGTTTTCACATTTAACGTTTTGATGTGTTAATATGATATGATGATCACGTTGTTAATGATGAATGATGATGATTGGGATTATCATATACGAAATGTGACGAAAGATGACATTTTAGTGTGAGTTTTACCGTCGATCTAGCTGTCAGTGCTCTTAACAGTAAAGCCAGAGGTCGTAATTTCTATTTCCGTCCAGGTAAAATAAATGTGTGATAAGCTCAATCAACTTTCATGTGCCTTGAAGTAATATGTGTTGTATTTAGAAAAATATAAAATATTTCTGGTAAAACTGTAATATGTGTATCAGCAGTATATTTACTATAGCGTGTGTCACGTATCAATTATTATTATTAATTGTTAAAAAATAAACTAGATACGTAAGGGTAATAATAAGCAATGTAAAAAGTGAAAAACCAATACATTTTACATCTAAACTAAATCTTTGATTAAAAGCCTCTGTTGGATCAGAAAATCAGTCCGGATTGCCCGAAATATGTTTTTTTATAATTGTGTATAACTACTTAAAGTAATTAATATGGTACATTTTTTAAATAATTTAGCACGAACGAACATAAATGTGTGTTCTGTACACGTTTGCAGGAAGTTGTCAGAGTTCGACTGCACGATTGGCCTAGTGATTTAAGTGGTCGCCGCTCTCCACTTCGCTGAGTGTTATGGGTTCAAATCCATGGCACAACACTTTGTGTGATCCACAAATTGTTGTTCTGAGTCTGGGTGTTCTTTGTGACCGTCCCTTGTATGTTTGTAAAGTCCCCCGTGATACAGGATTTATTCCTAATGCGGGCGTTGTCTTTTTAAAAACGAATCGAAGAGTTATGTTACATGGATTAATAAACGATATTGTGTTGTAGATCAAAAGTATAGTACCACTTATAACTGAATTAATATTTTTATTCACATAAGCTATCTAGTTACATTTTATTCTTATTTCTATTTTAGTTTTGTATTCTAGACTACAGAATAACTAAAATACCTCTAGAATTTAAACATTTAACAACATATCGAGCACTATGTAATATTATTGAATTTTTATTTAATTACAACTTACTTATGATTTTTAACAAATTAATTATCCATATAAGCCATGTCTGTCAGGTGTCAGTGTTTAGGAAGTTCAACCAAAAGCTCCTCTTTGTCATCGTCACATGCTTTTCACGACTTCTCTAGACATTCTTATGACATTGGGGAATCCAAATCATCTTTGAGGTTTTGTGACATGTACGGTTTTGTTGCGCCGGCGCAGCTCCGACCGGTCAGTGCATTGTCGTGCGCCGCCGTGACCGCCCGCCGCCACAGCATGGCCCCTGCGCTGTTCACGCTGATCGCGCTCCTCGCCTGCGCGTGCGCAGGTCCGACTACCGCCATGCAAATCCGCCGGTCGACGACCCCAGTGATATATGCGAAGGATAAATACCCAGTTTTGATTTTATTGCCTTTTTTAAAACGTTTGAATAATTTTATTAGAGATTTATTGATCTCTAGTTTAGATTTCGAATGATGATGGCAGGCTTTTGTTATTATTTACGTGTTTTTAACTGGGAAATGTTTATGTGTTTGATTTTGAAGTTTATATCGCGCTGTTTTGATGTATGTATTAAATTTTTGATTTATTTATACTGTTAGGAGTCTGAGAACAGTGGAGCAATTATTGTAAACGTGAAATTCTTTATTATCAAGAGTCCTGCTTCTGTGCTATGTTACAATACTGTAGTCTATTTAAAAAAGTTAGGAATAAGATAAAGATATTGTCGCTTTTAAATGTATCTAAACTTAATACTTCTTCAACTAAAAGATATCTATGCGCGATATTTTCATATATATTTTAATTTGTTGTGTACGTACATTGTTGATTTTGTGGGAACTTCAGTTGTTGAACATAACAGTGACAAGATATCGCTTCGCCAGTTATAAAAATGTTAAAACGGCAGAATTATTTCCTACTTCCTCGAAGTATTGTTTCGCGCATTACACTAATACTTAAAATATGTAATTTTTACCGCACTTTAGTATGCTTTTAATTAGTTTTTTATACACTTTGTTTATTCTTTAGAGTAATTTTTTACGGAGCTGTCGGCTTATAACTGTTTTTGAACCTTTACTGTTAGAATAGAGGTGTATTATGGGTTTTTAAAAAGAAAAGTAGATTCGAAAAATCACTATACTAATGTCATAAATACAGATTTTTAAAATAAGGCTGAAGTTGATATGGAGTTTCATTATCAGCCTATTGCATTCCCTGCTGGACATAGGTCTGTCAAATTGCATACTACTGTGATCGATTTTGAGCTTGTAGCACCCAGCTCCTGCCAACCATCTTGCGCAAATCGTTAATGTATAAAAATAATGATTAACAGTTATGCTATCATCACAAACTCAGCTCAAAAGATGAACCGGTCATTATAATCAGTTATTTATCTAAGAGTGCTCAGATGGTATAATTTAGAACATTAACTACTCATTAAGTCATTAAATATTATGAGTTCGAACCGTTTATTAGCTATTACTTTTCGCCTACTATGTATTTAAAATACTAGAGCAATATGCATAGTCTCAATAGCGTAATGACTGATGTGTAGGGCTTTGTATTCGCTGTCCTTTAACCACATGTAAATCAATTTTAAAGTAGTAACTAAAACCATCAGAAGGCAAGTTTTCTATTAACAATAGCGAGTGAGTATCGTCGTTTTCATGTTTAATCAAATAAATAGAGAGGGTTCTCATTAGGATGGACTATTTTTCTTATCATGGATGTTCCTTCTAGTCGATGCTGTGCCAGTTTAATTTGAGAGAATTATTCCACTTCTACATTTTTTTCTTTAATTAAAGTTTGCCGTTGTTGAATGCTAAGGGATGCATAATACAAAACTCAATTTAATTCTTATTTGATTAAAGATTACCGTTTATATTCATATTTTATTCATTGAATGTAAAAACCTTGTCACAGGGAAGTGTCTAATGTTAGAACTTATATTGAATTTTCTTTCGCATTAAGGAATCGGTTTTGATGACTAATAATTACACCCTACTTTGTAAGGCATACGTCTTTAGTTCAGCCTCATCGACAGACCTTAATAGTTTACTGCTGGACATAGGACTCTTCTTAGAAAAGTTATTTTGGCCTACTATGGCACGCTGAAAACACGGGTGGTATAGGATATGTGTCAAGTTTTCATTCTCGTTGCTGTGATGTTGTTCTCCTTATTTTTCTCCCTAAGTTGTATCTTACGAGACAACGCATGAATAGGAGTGGTGAAGCTCCGTGTTCTTAATCCGTCATCACACGAATCAGTTCAGAATCTTAGTTGGTAATTTCATCTCCTCCTCTTAAGCATATTTACAAACTCCATCGTCCTATATACTATTTATGGGATCTACTCACACCGACTCGCTCACTCACAGGAACCTTAACTTATACAATTTTCGCTCATCTTTTCAACATACTAAAATAATCGCCCTTTCTTATAAGAGTGCAATATTTTCAACCCACATCATTATTGTCTCATCATTCCTCACTCCATCAGCCAAAAGTCTTGAATATTTTTTTTTTTTTATTTATTTATTAAAAAAGACAACGCCCGCACTAGGAATAAATCCTGTGTCGCGGGGGACATACATTATTTATCGCGGGGGACATATTATTACAAACATACAAGAAACGGACACAAAGAACACCCAGACTCAGAACAACAATTTATGGATCACACAAAGTGTTGCCCCGTGTGGGATTTGAACCCACAACACTCAATGCAGTAGTAAGCGGCGTGGTGACCGCTTAAACCACTAGCCCAATCATACAGTCAGAATTACGTAACAATTGTCTTTGAATTAATAATAATAATATAATAATATTTATCTTACTTCCTTTTCAATGAATGTGCCTCCAAAGTCATTAATTTAACACAGTATTTATGCTCCTTGACAATAAAAAAAACATTTACGGGTTATTATTTACGGTTAGTATTTTGATAATGTCTAAGATTTTGGAAATAAAATTTTTATAAATGATATTCAAGGTCACAAAATTCAGGTAAAATTATGGTATTTTATATTAATAGTGTAATAAAGAGAACAGTAAGACTCAAACAAAACACACGAACGGATGTAACTGGTATCCTTAGAACTCAAAGAGAGAAGCCTATGTGCGACAGTGATTGTCTTATAGCTGAAACGATTGTAAAGAAATATAGTTACATGCAATAACATATGACAACTTACGAACTTGCAAACCTCAATGAAAAGAACAGAGTGAGATTCTTTGCACCATAACTATGTCAGTAGAGCAGTACACAGTTCAGGACTATGTATTACCATAATAATAAGACAATGGAATCTCTTCTACTACACACGTGGCGGGTGAACGCTATGTACGGATCACTTTCATTTGTAACTTACTGCAATGTTCGGAAAAATTATCAACCAAAGCTAACATTGAAAACATTTAAATTTATAAAGAAACTGAGTATTCTTATTGCGTCCTGTATAAATAACTCCGAGTGAAACAGAAGTATAAAATGATTTGTTTCACGTTCATGGAGAATTTAAAGTCAACTCCGTTCAACCTGAACATATCTATAAATTCTGGGTGTTTTGTTTAGGTGTTTATATGTCTAATGGTTAGCGGTTTGTCTGATAAGATAGGGGTCGTTGGTAGAATTCCTATCCAGTACAAAGCGTTTTGTAAAATGAGAACTTGCCTGAGCTCCATACTCTACGCATTAAAATGTACTAATATTATCCTCACACATCTTACACACGGCCGTCTTATCCCAAACTAGGCAAAACCTGATCTATGGTAACCAGTCTGCTGATAAATATACTGATATATTTCTAAATACATACATATTATAATATAGATAAATTAAACCGAGACCCAGAACAAACGATCGTGCACATCACACAGAGATTTGTCCTGGGTGGGAATCGAATCCACGTCCTCTGACTTAGTAGTCAGGATTATTAACCAATAGATCAACAGACCCGTCAACTTTGTACGTACGAGTGCTCGCTTATGAGGGACACAGTAGCCAATACGAGCACTCATAATGTATGAGTCTAGATATTAGTATTCTTAAATGTATAAATAAGCTTTCTACTTAGGTAATCTCGTTAATTACACAGCTATAGCTAAATGCATTACTGCCATTATGAAATATGACTCAAATAATTAACATTATATGACTAAAGATAACGTTACGTAAAATGTAATTAATGCGTACATTATTACATCCAATCTTGTTGTATCCACATACTCACACTGTACATGTATTGTATGCGTGGTAGAATATAGCTAGAGTCTTTTTTCATATCAAAATCTTTGCCGCCAAATAAGTCTGCATAACGATCTTATGATTTTAGACCTTTTCTCTATCTAGGTTTTATTGAGCGCTTAAATATTACTTACACCTTATATACTTAGATAGTAGAGCAACGCTAATTTTAACACGAGCAGGTCGGCTCGACCGGGGCAGTACTACCCTCCCACAGAAGACCAACCTGAAGCGCCAGCATCCGTATGGTCGTGTTTCGTTGGTGAGTGTGAGATCGGAGGCCCATTGATGCAGGGGTGACAGTTACCGTGGTAACCGTGTAAGCCTTACGTACTGCCTTTTACGTCCCCAAGCGGGGTGTGAAAATGCATCTCACAAGGCCACCATAGTGTGGGTCACCATACTGCATTGTCTGCATTTGTAATGAGTATGGTGACCACAACTCTTGGATTCTATTCATGCTTTCCATCAGGCAGAGTAGAGTCACTTTAGCAGGCTCTTAATATAGAAAAAAAATATTATAGAACAGAATATAACATATACTACTTTATTGTATATCAAATATAATATTACAGTTGAATAATACAAGGAGATATGTAGATGGGTGGCCTTATTGTCTATTTCAATTTATAACTGGAAGTAAAAAGCATTTTAAATTAATTGCATTTTACAGTACACAGTAGATTTAGTAAATTATTTCAAATCATTATAGAATACAATATCATAGAGTGTGAGTATGCTATCTGCGTTACAAAAAGCTTTAGGTATCATCTTACTTCATTATTTTATGTAATTGTTATTAAATTTACATCATTTTCTTTTTCTATCTTCAATACAATGATCTTTCTTTCTTTTCCTTTCTTTAAAAAGATGACTCCCGGACTAGATATAAGTCCTGTGTCGCGGGGGACTTTACAAACATAAAACAAACGGACACAAAGAACTTCCAGATTCAGAACAACAATTTTGTGTTGTCCCATGCGGGGCTTGAACCGTCAACACCCAGCGCAGTAGAAAGCGGCGACGTGACCGCTTAAACTACTATGCCAACAGTGCAGTCTTACCATTCGATCCATAACCTACCATTAAATTATCAGTAAAACAATGGTTATAATTATGACTAATTGAACCCAATGCAAATCTTGCTTGCAAGACAATTGTTAACTATTTAATGCAAAATTCGCAGACATTCTATATAATACAAACTCAGTATAACACACTCTGTACAATGTAATAATCACGTGCACGAGCTATAGAGATTGGTGCCCGTTCCTACCTGGTATCAATAGTACTTACATTTACTTGATATTTGAGCATATTTTTCTTTTTATAATAATCGCCTGCCAAAGTGACTCTACTCTGCCTAATGGAAAGCATGAATAGAATCCAAGAGTTGTGGTCACCATACTTATTGCAAGTGGAGACAATGCAGTATGGTGACCAACACTATGGCGGCCTAGTGAGATACTTTTTCACACCCCGCTTGGGGACGTAAAAGGCATGACAGTCATCGTGATTGTGTAAGGCTTACACAGTTACCACGATAACTGTCACCCCTACATCAATGGGCCTCCGGTCATTTATAATACTATAATGAATAAAGCATAAGTTACTTGACTTAATACCCTATGGGCCCGAGCTGGGGCAGGGGACGTCAACACTAATCATTCATGGGGTTCGGTCCTGTGTTTTGCGCTCGACCTCACTGCACACCATGTCGATTCTCTTCCCCTCATCTGTGACAGTGCAAAGTCAAGTTTACTTTGGCCGGCCAAGTTTTCCTAGCAAGTTCTAATCCAATGCCTGTTTAGCAATATGATTGAGATCTTGACGCAGTGTGGCAATTCAATTCCACTTACGGCTATAATTAAACACATTAATGTTCAATATTTTATACATAATATTTGTATGCTATAAACTACGAAGCAAATTAATAATTTTTACTAAATAACGTGAATCCATTCATAGAGCCCCACTGGCTATCGTCCATAAATTATCTCAATTTTTTTTTAAGGTTGGCCACAACTTTAATGTATGCTAATGTGACTTACCCGCTATGTCTACAAAAAGTTTCATAACGAAAATGTTACTTAAAAATGATTCTTATTAATTGATGATAAAGGTGTTTACGGAGCTCATGTGATGTTGGATGATGGGTGGTATAGTTGTATGGGCGAACTATGTTGTTCGGTGCGCTCGCGCAGCTTCTACCAGAATACGTAATTCGAGGCAAGTGCCGTTTCTTTTACACACGTCTACTTCTGTTAAAAATAAATAAAATAAAAAGTTTTGGTACATAAAAAGTCTTTATTTAAATGATTATCGTAATAGATTTTTAGAAAAAAATAAGATTGAATAGTGGTCCATTTTTTTATGTGATATATGTAGTGTAACATCAAACGCGTGACCTAATGGTATATGATTACCACTGCCCATACACACTTGCAAATTAAGAGTCATAAATGCGTAATCGCCTGTTGATGGTCTTTATCAAAATGAGTATAAGTTTAATTCCAGCAGCCTTACTCGATAAAAAGCAATTACTGAACTGCTTAAAGTTGATTTTCTGTAATCTGTGTTATGGTGTAACTCCTATTGAGGCAGTTGGCTTGTGCCGAAGAAGGGCTTTGTACACATTCACAATTAACCAATTATATTTTCAATTGTTATTTATAACTGTATGCACCTGCTAAAATATTACAATTAGAATAGAATATACCTTAACTACTAAATGATTCTAGCTAAATATCATCATTTAACGACATCTTTCCAATCAAATTTCCGAGTCAATATTATCAATAATTTCTATCTGCAGTGCAACCATCGGAACTTTTGTTCCCAATCATGTAGTTTTAATCTTGACTCAAATTTCCTGAATCGATTTCTATCTGTCCACTCGATCGAACGGATTGAGATGTTTGATTAAGCGATATCAAAACGTTTCATATAACTGTATTTTATAGACATTTAGTTTCTAATGTCGTGAGGGAATTCCCAATATCATGAGTGTTTAATTTTGACATAGAACCGTCACTTGATATTTGGTGTCATATGGCAACAAGGGGTAATGATCGAAGCGCGGTCAAGTGCTGGACTGTTGGTTTTTATAAAAAGACATGTGTACAGTCGACACCTAGAGTTGGTTAACCCGTCTAGTCACTACTGACACTTCTACGATGATAAATATTTCAATTTCAGTACGTTCGATTGGAAGTGAAAGTCAAGAAATTATACAATGTTTTAAATAAAATTGCTGTCTAAATATGAAAGACCCTCTAATGGAAGGAATATTCTGACTTAAAATTTATGTAACAAAAAATTATTTTATTTTGAAATGACTGTTGATTATTTTGACATTATAAATTCTCCTGAGAAATTATCGTTTTACTTTCTTAGTTTCATATTATTCTCACTATTAGGTCTTAGAGACCAATAGAGACTTCTTTATGTCTGTCACTGATTGAACTACGCTCTCTTGGAAATAAGAAAGAGAAATGGTGTACTTTGCAATGCTTGGCGTCTAATAAATAGGTTTAGTTAATCAAAAAGTGATATTGTAGGCCAAAACCGCCTTGCTATGGCCTATGTCCAACAGTGGACTGTTGAAGATTGTTGATGACAAATTAAAAAGTTAACAAACAAATTTTAAATGTTCTGTTTACAAACAAAACGGCAGCGACTAGGCCCTATACACAAACAAATATATTAATGTTATATTACCGTATCTGTTTAATAAACTACAGAATAAATTCGTAGTAATTACAGAGAATTAATGGTAAAGGAAGTAAGTTTTTGTTAAAACTTTGTCGGTGCACGACTGTCGGTATGTAGATACAGATCTGGTCAAAAGACAATGGCCAAACGCGTCTCGGTTAGTCAGAATCTAGGGTTGGCGCGTCGCAAAATACGACGACACTTACCAGAACTGGAATTAGCAGTTTACTATTTTTATACAGTTCTATAATATTGCCTATTATTTGTTTGACTTTTTTAACGATATAGGTATCTGAAGATCTAACAATGAGTGAATCATCTATATACCATGCTGAAGGTGGTTTTGAATAATAATTAACATTTGGATTGCAGGTTTTTTTTCATAGTTATAAAGCTATGTATCCACTTCTATAAGGAAATAATATGTCTAGATTGTTAAACATAAGGTAGTAGAACTACGCTGATTTCACCAAGAGCGGGTCGGCTCGACCGGAGCAGTACTACCCTCCCACAGAAGACCAACCTAAAGCGCCAGCATCCGTGCTGTCGTGTTACGTTGGTGAGTGTGAGACCGGAGGCCCATTGATGCAGGGGTGATTGTTATCGTGGTAACTGTGTGAGCCTTACACTGCCACGATGACTGTCATGCCTTTTAAATCCCCAAGCGGGGCGTGAAAAAGCATCTGACTAGGTCACCGTAGTGTGGTCACCATACCGCATTGTCTGCATTTGAAATGAGTACGGTGACCACAACTCTTGGATTCTATTCATGCTTTCCATCAGGCAGAGTAGAGCCACTTTGGCAGGTTCTTAATAAAGAAAAAAAACATATCCATTCATACCCATATAGAGAAATATTGCCAATAAATACAAAAGTAGGAATAGAGTATTTCTATCTGCCTGTTTTAAAGTTACTAGTAGAAAATGTTAAAGTAAGATGTAAAAACCATTAACTCTAACCTGCTGTGAAAGTGAAAGAGAATGTGATTATCCTGACACTTTTGAACTCTTTGCTAAAGATACACTGGTCACACTTCATCAGTAGTGTGTCCAGTATGGCTACCAAAAGAATTCTAAATCTTGTACCACTTGCGAAGTGAACTTATAGTTTCTTGTATAAATTTGTTAATATAATCATTATTATTATTTTATTTTGACTGCCTCTGACTTGACTGATAACGTATGCGACTACTGTGCTTGAGGTCTCGGGTTCGATTCCCGGGTCGGCCCAACTATAGTGCAAACATATCTAAAATTATTTGTTCCTGAGTTTGGGTGTTTTCTATATGTACTACGTACGTATTTGCACAAAAAAATGTATTTAAATCAGTTGTCTACTACTCATAGTACAAGCTCTGCTTAGTTTGGGACTAGATAACGTTGTGCGTCAAATGTATGAAATATTTATTTTTTTATTATATTTTAAATTTTTTTTTAATATCAGGTTAAATATTTTCGTGGATCATTAAAAAAAAAACTTTTTTTTTTAAACCTCAAGACGTTTGCGTTTTACCAACCCTATTGTGTAAGTTCTCGGCAAGTCCAACGAGCGGAAATATGTAGTGGCTGTTTCCCATAGTAACGCCATGGGATCTCCCATTGTTCTGATACAGTTATTATTTTATACGTTTATTATAGGAATAGACGGTTCCAATTAACGGTCTACTCCACTTTGCATACTTATTATTAGTTTTCGTGTCTACTTCGTCTTTATTTAAAAGAAAATAGTGTATCTGTGCTACTTTCGAGTCATTTCTCATTATTTATCATCTTTTCTACGGCAAATGCAGGATTTATGAGTAATTGCATTGTTGGTTCATGTTGTTATTTCTTGATTTGATCAAATGGTGAGAACTAATCTAATTCAGGTGATCATTAAGATTTATATGGTTGTGAGTGCGCTATTTATAACCAAGTAAGAGTACATGTCATGTTTAAGTTAATTTATTGCCTTTTTAAACAACTTTTTTTTAATTTCTGCTCGTCAAAACTACGATATTTACGTCCCTATTTGGCAGTGCAAATACTTACCACTTAGAAAGTGACAATTTAATGAATGAAGAACAAGACTTGTTACCATTATGCTTTGTGCCATATGTCGTTGAAACGATACTTGTTCAAAACTGCTTTGTTGCGACTACCGATCGAGAGGTCTTGGGTTCGATTCCCGTGTCAGGTCAAAAATTGTCATTGAGGTTTACTGATTATAATAATGCTTTACAACCGTCTCACCGTTTGGAAGTTGGGGACTTACCCCAGAGCACGCAAAGCCGTTGGTCTTGCGTCTAATCTCTCCCCGATCGTGTTGGATAGCCGTCCCATCGGACTGTGAGAGTGACAAAACTAATAGTGCACCTCTGTTAGCGTGTATACTTGTGTACTATAATATCTTGAGTAGTCGTCTGGTCTCCCATGAGACTGACCGTCGTGGCTGAAATCAGTTAGTGTGGCATTATCATCATTACTTTTCAAAAATTAATTATCTTTCAAGAAAGAAAAGGGTTGGTGGAGGATTAACAACTCACTATATCAGGCACAGAGTGGCACACCGTGTGGTTTTAGTCGGTCCGATTCTGACACACCACCCCGCCGTAAACTCCGGTGGGGTGACGGCCCGAGGGGGTTTCCACACTTTAAAAAAAAAAGGATTAGTAACTCAACAGTGTTGTCATTTCAAAGCTAGACAAAAAATCAAGCTTTGAGAAGGCAATTAAAATATTTGCAATTGTCGACCTGCGATAGAAGAAGAATCGAACCTTGGAGTAGCCGACGAAAATGTACTAAAGAGGGAGTTTCGAATTAATGTTATATTTCTATTTATTTTATATATATATATATATATATATATATATATATATTTAGTGAAAATAAATACACAATATTTTGCAAACGCAATTTAAAAATACCGTCAACATTAATTATTCCAGCATATTGTATACATAATTTTTGAATTTCACAAAGAAAGTAATTTAAGACTAAAGCCTCTGAGGCTTTGAAAGGCTTTTCAAAGGTAGAACAAGTTCCTTAGGGTACCCACTGTTTAATTTTGGAGTTTTGATTAAGTTTACATATTGAAAGTTTAAAAAAATTATAAATATTTATATACATAAATATATAGTATTAAGTATTAGAAATATTACTTAACGCAATATCACGTTGTGTATCAATGTCTGCATTAACACTGAGATGTCTAAATTCATAGAAACAAACAATTATATTGTAATGCATTATTAATTATTAGAGACTTAAATTACGTTTTCATGATATTTAAGCTATAAAAACGCGAGTTATGTCACCATTTATTATTTATATTTTTCACTCGTGTGATTATTACTATTTCATGTTTCTGAATTCAATATTTGAAAATGATAATTTTCTACACAACCGTTCTTCGTTCACCTCTTATTTCACCCCCCTGAGGGGATAGTTTTCAAACATGTTTTCTCAGTGGATGCTTACAATACGAAAAGCATCAGCTGCCAAAATTACACCCTTGAGGCCTCATCGGTGCTCTGTATTGCTGAACCAGTCAGTTAGGGCAAGTACTTTTAATTACATACACAGATTAGTACTTAAGTGTAGCCTTAAAAATTAAATCACAGTAAAGTTAAGGGACACCCCTAACGTATGACAACGTAATTGGGAGAGCATTTTTTTGAAAATTTTAATTGTGGGAAATAATTTCGCCGAAATGTATGAAATGAAAGGTTTCTCAGACATGTCATTTGTTTAATTCACGGTCATCCGAACTTCACACGTCCCCGATTTGATGGTGTTCGAGATTCGACGAGTTTGTTGTGTACTTAACATTGTTTGAACTTGGATGTTTGCGAAGGTGATATAGTGAATATACGTTAGCGTACGCATGCTGTTAATTATGAATAATTTATTTTCTATACAAGTTGAAAGTATAACTGGATACAAACATTGCTATTTTTGACCTCTTTTTAACGTTGGAAATTATTAACTGACATTGTATCTGACACCAGCACCTTGGAAACGCATAATTGTATTTCTAAAAGGATATGTATCTAAATAAAAAAAAAATCTTATTTACAAACGTATTTGTAAACTATTTACACGTTTAAATATGTTATTATCTCTCTTCGCCCGTGCAATTATTGCTTATTTCATGTTTCAAAATTCAAATATGAGGATATCCCTTACAACTGTTCACCCCATATTATTATAAAACAAGAAGATACGTTGAGATAAAGAAAGGGAAAGCATTTGAGCTAGGGTAAGGACTAACACCAGTCTGGGATAGGACACAGGACTGGGGCCTGAGCATCGCAAATATATATCGGCATATTCTAAAGAGTAGTGTTCTAAGTAGAGATGGCTTATGTTCACTACTTAGCGTTGATGGATATGGATTAATCTCCACTAGTATTAATTATTTTTTTATTATTATTCGGACATAAGCCCGAAGAAAAGGCTATATTATTATATAATATAGTATTAATTGTTTCTCACATTCTATTAGTTATTTGCATTGTGAATTGAAACGTATCTGTATACTAGGTAACTAGTATATTACGTAATACGATATATCTTGAAATTTATGTAGAGATTACTGTTAATATGAAGCTCGAGAATGTCGAGAATAGATGATTTGAATTTTTTTATCGTTAACCCTAAAGATTGTAGCACTAAATCTTGCTATTAATACAGAAAATATAATGGTATT
The DNA here is from genome assembly GCA_949316085.1 of Hypercompe scribonia. Lineage (NCBI taxonomy): Eukaryota > Metazoa > Arthropoda > Insecta > Lepidoptera > Erebidae > Hypercompe > Hypercompe scribonia. The sequence goes on along the minus strand of OX438972.1, from coordinate 837,253 downwards.
GTAAAAATATCTATTTGAAAAATCAACTAACATTTTTACCTAACAGCGTCGAAAGGAGAGTCGTGTTTATGTATATTTCTTTGTCACCCTGTAGTTTAAATAGCTTCATGGCTTTGCCTTGGATTTGTCTTCGTTGTGAGAAAATTGGATAGTCTATTAATCTTATCGTTGAAAATTATAGAATTATGTTTTAGGTCCCTATACATTTCACGCACTCGGGTTCTTGTTTTTTCTTTCATTTATTAGCTTTTTGTCTGCCTGATTATTCATTATAATCCTTAAAGACGTAAGAGAATCAAAATTACAAATATCTACAGACATCGCTAGCACGTAGGCTCTATCGTAAAATAGTCCAGTTTTAGATCATTTGTGCGGAGCGTGGGTGGCTCATTCAAGCCTCACATTTCCCACGCGCTGCGTCCCCCTCGCACAAACCTGCCCGCTGCGCTGTTTTCCTGGTGGCTGGTCACCGCGAAACTGGTTTTTATATTATCTCAGAGATGATATCAGCTGTGTTAGCAATGGTTCAGTGCCTTCTTTATAACATGATGGATTATGATATTTTAAATATGAGTAATTTTTAATACAACTTTTTTTTACAAATGACATCTCACTTTATGTCCCACCCATTCGTCAGAGTTCTTTTATTTGTAATGACTGAGTCTCGTGATTATTTTCTCATATAATATAAGATTGCCAGTGTGGTAGATTAGGAATACAGAATATCACTACCCCTATTTATCATATGGTGTCGTAGGAGACGACTAAGGGAGAAAACACAACATGCAAAGAGAAGGAAAAATCAATATAGGTACTCTATCCCATCCTTTCTGGCCAGCGTGGCATAGCAGCCCAAATTCTCATTACTGAGGAGAGGCTTATGTCCAACAGTAGACTATTAAAGGCTGCTGATGTGTCATGTATTATTATTAGTATGTATTTGTATAGGCTGGGCAACGAATTAGTTCACATATATATATATATATATATATATATATATATATGTGTATATATATAAGTTTTTATATATATATATATAAAAATTGATTATTTATAAGAAAGCTAATTAGTTGATATTTCTTTAAAATTACGCCGTCTAAATGACCACGATTCTTCAGATCACTTCATAAAAAGAAGTCTGCTGGAGATAGATCTGGACTTCTGGGAGGTCATGGAATGTCACCTCGTCTGGAAAACAGTTTTGCCGGAAACATCTTCCTTCGGTTTTTGATCACCGGCAGGGACTCATTGGATGTGTGACAAGTGGCTTCATCTCGTTGAAACCATGAGTTACGATTATAGCCAGCAAATTCCAATAGCATCGGTCCCACTGGTGACTAGTAAAGAATGATACGGCGTTCTTCTTTAGGGCATGTTGTATTAAATAAATTGCGCTTACATTTGCCGACTCCAATTTTAGTCACACTTACGGTCAAACTTTGGGCAGTAAGCCATAACGTACGTTTCTAATAAGCACGCTCATATGTTTCTAAATATATATATACTTAAATATTTCTAAATTTAATTTTTAAGATAAATTACACCTAGATATAGAACAAATGATCGTACTCAAAACACACTATTCGTTCTGGATGCGAAACAAATGCACTATCTCTGGCTTAGTCATCAGGATCATTATCCATTAGGCCGATAGGTCAAATATTTAATAATATATATTTAATTTTTAACAGTCCAATGCAGTAAAACTTATGGCATAATAAAGACTATGGTGATGTGTGTTACCTCGACCAGAACGCACTTCACATATTGCACATGTTGACTATGTTACACTCCCTTCTCTACTCTCCTAACCCACCCACTTACCTAACAACCAACATACAATATCTCTTTTTTTTAACGTGTGGAAACCCCCTCGTGCCGTCACCCCACCGGGGTTTACGTAACCCCACGGGGGTTACGTCAGAATCGGACCGAATAAAACCACACGGTGTGCCACTCTGCACCTGACATAGGAGGGATCTGGGAATAGCTGTTATTACGACATCCAGACATACAATATCTCTGCTCTAACCATGACAGAAATCTTCGTTCCTTCGATAATCTTAGCTTAGGACCCCAAGCCAACCTCGTTACAAATGCTGATCGACAGACGAGGCTCAGACAAACAAAACATGCCCATTAGTTTCAATAGTCACCATCTATTACTTAGAACCAAAACACTGGCGCGAAGTGGGTGTTTAGTAAGCCTCTGCCTAGCCCTCTGGAGAAACAGGTGTGATTTTATGTGTGTATACATGTATGTAATTGGAGGATAGATTAAGTGACGATCAGGGTCCATATTTATGTGACAATTTGGCTCTGATTACTTCACTGTTAAACTGACACTGACTAACTGATATTTTCGCTTTTTAGCTTTCATAGCTGTCCTTTCATAAAGGATTTATTTAAAAAATCTATTTATAATATAAATATTTGAATTTTAAGATTATTGTCCATCGTATTATTTTCGCTCATTATTTATTGTTCGAGTTTTATTGTTTTAGAAAACCATAATGCAATAACAATTCTAATATTGAGTTGATAACCATTGCTTTTTCAAAACATTGTTTAAGGGAGTATCGCACTGGAGGTCAACATACCTACCTTTCATAGAATTTTATACAAATATTGTATGGTAAGCGCTAATCCATCTCTACAATTAAGTACTTTTGTGGCAACAAGTATGTTTTTCCAGATAGGTCTGGACGACCCTCGACAACGAACCAATTTAAAAACTGATGCAAGGAATTACAACCTTTACAAGTAAGGAGAGTACTTGATATAAAAGTCAATTGTTGTATTTAATGCGATGAAAATGCGTTTTTAGTAAATTCTAATTTAATATTTATCTATCTCTTTTTGACTTCTTAATTCAGTTCATCATTAAGGCGCGTTTTTAGGAATCATTAATATATTTTATTTATTTATTATCAATACAAAATAAATACTAAAAAATCTCCGTACGATAGAAACATAAACCATTATTGGCAAGATAACTTTTACTTGAACAAGTTCGAACAGGCGTAAGTGGCATAATACATGTCCGGTCTGGCCAACTGGTCTGTGTTTTTATTGCTGGGCGCGCATCAACTTGATTATGTCTAACTATTGATACCTATATAGCGTACACGTGGTGGAGCTCGTTGTTTTATGGATAGAGGGCAGACAGGACGTTAGATGTGCATACTTTCTTTGTGTAAATAATTTTTAAGGTTATTTATTTGTATGTAGGTATCTAGCAACGATCACTTTACTTCAATCGGCAATTAACCTCGGGATATTCTCTCCTTTCCCTTTATAAATAAGTGTTTTAAATCCCTATGGGTCTTAAAATACTCATGTCTTAACAAAACAGTGTCATTTGACAAAGACACAACGAATTATAGAGTAATTCTGTATCGCGGTATGGTAGGGCTCACGTCGTTTAGTATTTATAACTTACTAATATTAACTATTGAACCACGGCCCGTCAGGCATGATTATCTCATGTAGTTGGTGGATTATCTACCATTGAATTCTAGGTATACGAGCGTATCTCACTTATTGTGATAGAAGCGCCTTGCACAATAGTTATGGCAATACACAGCCAACAAACTCAACTGAACAAAGATTTTCTAAGCTTCATACCGTAAAACCGTACTATGATATCATTATTATGTTATTAGTTTATTTCGTCCTCGTAGCATTATTCTATAAGTAACATTTTCAGTTGTTTGCCTGCCTCATTATTATAACAATATTAAGTCATTACTTTCAAAGAGGTCGGTGTCAAAAATCATATTGATGGTAAATTAAGGATTAGATGGTAAAATTTATAAAACTAATTGCATTTAATAGATTAGAAACGTATTTTTCTCAGTATGTAGTCGTCTTTAATCCAAGGCAAAAGTCAATACTGGTGTTTTTATATAAGCCGCTTACGATTGGGGGTGGTCGGCTTGTGGATTTTTACCTATTCTATTCTATTTAATATATTGTAAACTTATTGATATTTATTTTTGTAGATTCCTATGAATATCGAAAAAAAGACGCAGCCTCAAAGGACAAATACAGTAGCAGTGACACCAAAACTTTTGGTAAGCATAATGGTTTATATATTTATCATGTTAAATGACAAATCGTGGTTATACGTTTATGAATCTAGCGTTTTTCCAGATACAACAGAATATTAAAGTCTGAAATGGGTATCTTGATCGGTTATCACACAGTGAGACAAGGCAAGTGGATATTAAGTCCGTTTAGAAATAGAGCTAATAACGATGTTACGACTTTAATTTCAATAAAGCATTAAAAATGTTTCGTAACATGGTAAGCAACTCTCAGTTAGTTGAGTACTCCCATATGTGTCATATTATCTATAGGGTTTTCTATGTGAATTTCTCTGTTACTTAGATCAAATTTCTCATTATGCTAATTTGAACCAACAATGTTAAAAATTAAGATTTCAACAACATAATTATTGAATTTTCTATCAAAAACTCATATAGAGTTAAGAATATTGATGGTCGATCAGAACCCAATTTCAATTCATAGAGGCCGAAATTTATATTCTTGCAGAATCTATAGATATGACAAATTTTAAAGTTCCAGATCAAGCCAGTCTACTATCGGGGTGCCTTTACGAGGGTCGGTGGCATTCTAACGGTGCTGTAGTACAAACCCGCGAGAAGTGCTTGCATTGCGTATGCGTCCGAAGCGCGCTGTCGTGTCGGCGCCAAGCATGTGCACCACTCATAGACCCGACACCAAAGCGCTGTCACATCAGACATCGACGGGAAGCTTGCTGTCCAGAACTCGTTTGTCCAGGTAACTGTGGCCCTTTACAAATTGGAATACCATAATTGTTAAATACTATACCGGGAAACGACTCAATGTTAAACTGTAACTCGAGTTTGTAACCAACGAGGTACACTCACTCAAAAATTGCTCGAGTTGTGAGGGCTTCTAAGAGACTTTGCAAAGTGTGAAAACAATAAACCTAAAATTGACATTGTAGAGGGAACGTGTATCATATGTCTCTCCGACACAAAGGGAGGATCCTCCGACCAGGCGAGGTGATCATGCCTGGTGGGCCTCGGCCCAACGGTTTATGTTGGGATGTTGTATATATGCTAATTGCCACGCGAATCTCTTTTCTGCTACAACATTTTCAAAAATAAATTATATTGACCTCTAGTTCACATCACCTTACCCTAGTAAGGTGATGTGAATTGCTGAACTGAATTGCTAACTTTTTGGAGTAAAGAATTCGTTAATTTTTCTACTTTTTGTAATCTAAGCCATCATTTAGCAGTCACTATTTTTATCTCATTAGACACAGAATGTGATTGACGATGATGACATGTTCTTTTTGTTTTTCAGATGGAGTTGTTAACATGGAAAAGAGTACCAAGACACGCTTTGAGCGTAATGATTTCGAGGACGCGACTCCTGTTACTGTTGGGCTAGGTATGTTAGTCAAATGTAATTTCCTACCTTCTACAGGGGTTATAGCAACAATTGATATGTGAATTATTTTTTAAGCTGCAGCTGATTATAAAATTATATGTTGAGTTTTTCCAGCGTGTGTGGAAGGAGGTACTATCTACGCCGCAGGGTCAGCCATGTCATCAAACGTAGCTTGTGAGCAGTGTTTCTGTCTTAAGGGATCCAGAAAATGCGTTAGGCCAAACTGTTTGCCGCCACCGCCACACTGTGTGCCCAGACCAACACCTGGCGCCTGTTGTCCCCAGAGATACTACTGTGAATATGACAGTGATGTCGTTGAAGGACATTCTTATGGTAAGTAATTTTCCGCACTTTCCTTTTTGTATATTAATAGCCTGCCAAAATAACTCTATTCTGCCTGATGGAACGCATGAATAGAATCCAAGAGTTGTGGTCACCATACTCATTGCAAATGCAGACAATGCAGTATGGTGACCCACACTATGGTGGCCTTATGAGATGTTTTTTCACACTCCGGTTGGGGACGTAAAAGGCATGACATTCATCGTGACAGTGTAAGGCTTACACAGTTACCACAATAACTGTCATCCCTGCATCAATGGGCCTCCGGTCTCACACTCACCAACGAAACACGACAACACGGATGCTGGCGCTTTAGGTTGATATTCTGTGGGAGAGTTGTACTGCCCGGGTCGAGCCGGCCTGCTCGTGCTGAAATAAGCGTATCTGAAATAAGGTAGTAGACCTTAAAACCTTTTAAAGAAATTAATGAAATACACAGTGTAAATATTAAATATTTTAGAATTCATGTATAGCAATAGAAAAATAACATTGGTTGGTTAAAATCATCACAAACATGCACTGGAATTAAGTTACATGTCTATTGTCATGCTGTCTCTTCCTTTACCTTTCAAATATTCCCAATTCAATCATCTAGTATTCAAAGTGCTAAATAACTAAAATTGTGTACAGCAAAATGTGGTTATTTAATACACTTCTTTACATTTTAAAATAAACACATTTTTCCCAGATAACATTTCTACATGTAGACTTTTGAACCATGATTCGCTGCTCATTTTAATACTGACATTTATATGAGTTTTGTTATCAATATTTTCAGATTGTGAAGTAGAAGGTAAACGGATCCAGGAAGGTGAGCGCGTTTTCTCTGGTGTGGACTGCACGGCGTGCTTCTGTCTGAAAGGCACAGTCCAGTGCCAAGAGATGGGGTGTGCACCACCTCTTCATGGATGTCAACCGGTATTGACACCCGGTGACTGTTGCGCTCACCAGTATAAGTGTGACCATAATCCCCTGCACAGAGGTTAACATATATTATTATATATTTAATTAGTACACTTCATTACTATGAATTAAAAGGTTGTATTATGTAAGCTTCGTTTGGAATTCATTATTCTACAATAGGCTAGATGACACCTTAGTCAAATTAGTTACTTTTTATCATCTATCAAAACGACAATTTTATATGAAAAATGTACTAAATACAAAATTGTGACGTCACTCTTTTAGACTACTCAATTGAACAATATATTTTACTGTATATTTGACTGAAATTCGTAATAATAATAAAAAATTATGCTACTTGTATTTTCCGAGATGTTTCACGATATTAGCTTTAATGAGGCGGACGTTGGTATTTATTTACGATATACTTAGTCATCTACCCAATTATAAGAAAAAGCAGTTTTTATGTCAATGAACCTACGAAACTTGTCACTCAGTTAAACATAATCAACAACATTGGAACTCTTTAGTTATCTCGATCAATAAAAAAGTTAAAATATCTGAATTTATACAGTGCATAAATCTCGTAACTCAGCTCTGTACGATAAACGTTGAGTGAAGTTATGTACTCGTAATTATAGTCGACATGAAAGTGTATACTAAATATATGACAAATTCAACCATTAATTATAAAATTATTATTACGTTTTACAGGGCATATGTATCACCACCGACCTATTAGTTACAACTACTTAACGGCGCCAAGAAACGACGATCGTGCATTAGACAAGCAAAAATGGCCTAAATCTAGTGACTCTAACACTGACAAAATATTTCCTGATTTATATAGGTCAAAACACATGCTCATTGGTTCAGCAACTACAAACGACTTAGAATATACCATTAAAGTGAAAAGAAAAACAGATGAAGCTGAAAATGAATACTTAAACAATGATGCGGACGACCTACACTCTACTATCTCTCACAAAAGTGTAACTGCACCTGCTGAGGCAGACGCAACAGAAATAGCAACCGAAGAAAGTACGGAACAGCCCGAAGGGATTGTTAAAATCGTAATCAATGGCACAATCAATTGTACTGCAGAACTATCATCTACTTCTCTTCCCCTAAATATTCATCTTAACGATACAGATAAGAACCCTCCAAATATATTAGCACGAAGACCAATAGTGAACGGAATAGAAGCTGAGGGATATGCTCCAAACGATATTATCACTGATCGTTCAGTTCTTGGTGATTTTGATGACAATGAAATGTTTACTATAAATGTTACTAGTTCATTAAACGCAAACACTAAATCTACTGCAAGACCTGAAAAGATCAATACTGTTAAAAAGCCAGTTCTTGTTACTTTAACTGATGCACTGAATAGTTCTAAGAAGACAGAAGATTATGATTATGATTACAATGAACCAACACTGCCACCATCATTGCCTAACTTGAAGTAAGTAGCTACCACCAAACAATAAGTCATACGTGAAAAGTAAACAGAATTGAGGAAGTAAATTTAGTGACCTCAAATATTTTTCTTACAGATTTATTATTAACAGAAGTGATTTCAACTTCATAGTTTTTAAATTTGAAAGTAGATAAAACAGTAGTAATATTCTCTATCGAAATCACAGGTACAATAAGTACAATGGAATAATAAATAAATCACACAACGTATAAATATTTAGGTCTATGTCCAGCAGTGGACGTCTTTCGGCTAAGATGATGTTGTTTTGAGTTTTCTCGTTGTACAAATAAGTCTGTTTTGTTACAGAATTATTCCCTTTGTAGCGGCCGATGCAGTCGTTGATGATGAGTTGTCTAAAGAAATTCAGGAATATCCAATTCTTGAACGTGAAGATAAATACCCTGTTTATTATCCAACTAAACCCAAAGTATCTTCAGTGAATAGACGAGATGAGGCTTATCACGCTACTCAGTATCCTGTTTTTGTATCAGATAAAGGTTATGATTTGAATCTACATGACGACAGTTACCATTCGAAAAATCTAGGATACACGATTTCAAGCTCTTTGGAGAAACATAAAAAGGATGAAAATTCTGTTACTAAAGCACCAAATTCTAAACTGGAAACTCCAGCGTTCAATTTATTTTCACCGCCTATAGAAACTGAAGGTTTGTCAAATGTGTTTTTTTTTGTATAAGCGTTAATCTTGTATTTACGACAAATATAACATTGACATTTGTAAACCATATTCTAACAAAGAAAAATAAGAATTCAGAGTAATTTATTTTATAGTCTTGTATAAGAACTATCTCATAACAATAACCTTTAGGTGAAAAAGTATATAAAAAAATATATTTGTTTCCTGTCTTTGATCTTTGTGCGAAATTTCTTACGATATTGCATTCAATTTTTTTGACCTAACGTTGTTTCAGTCTTATAGGCTAATTGTTATGTTGTGAGATATAATTAAATAATTCTCAAAATCAAAATGTTTTTGAATATAGGTGGTTTCATACCAAAAGGCCCTGGTATCAACGATGAGTACTTCACTGTTTACACACCAAGTACACCATCGGCAGTCGCAGTACCTCATCTCACTACATCAATGCAATTAGACATTCCTAAAGGTAAGAAATAAATTTAATCATTATATTCTTTTTTTTAATTATGTATAATCAAAGTACAACAGATGCAAAACTTGCAAGCCTTACAAATCTCATCAAAATAGTGACAATATTATGCAATATTTCTCTATACCCGCCCTGGTATTGAGAACTTATGGCAGAAAGGCATTTATGGAAAATAGAATGATTTCAAAAGGCACTTAAGACATGAAAGTTCAGCAAAATGTATTTAAACTCTTAGTTACTGACAGTAATTTACTGAATTCTCATGTAGTAACATTTTAGCCTTCTTGTAAGAAGCTAAAAACCGATTAAATTGACGATTTATAATAGGAGAGGCCTATGTCCAGCAGTGAACTGTAATAGGATAATAATGTAGCCTCCTTTATGACGTTTGAATGATGGATAGATTGAAGTATCTTATACACAGAAATGGCATAAAAAGGTAAAATAATTTATTTTAATGTTATTAATATATATTTATATAAATTTATAGGTGACTGCGTAACCGAAGATGGCAAACACATACATGAAGGTGGGAATATCACCTTGGACTGTAACGAGTGTATTTGTGAATGGGGACACCTGAGATGCGCACCATCTCTTTGTCGAGCTCCGAAAGGATGCCATTTCAAAGAACCTAATCCTGATTCTGTGAACCAGTGTTGTGGAGACCTCATTTGCAAGAAAGGTAAAGCTCTATATAGCTGTCCTTGGAAATGTCATCTGATTCAAATTATTAACAAATTAACACTATGAGACACTCGAAAAAGAATAAGCTTTTAATAGATTTAGGAAAATGGTGTAGATTTTAAATATCATGGTAAATTTTCTTAACCAAATATTAGTTGTAGTTTGAAACATGTTTCACCATGAGATAAACATAAACTATTTATAAAGTTATTAAATCACTTAAACGTCATCCAAGCCTGCTGATAAGTGTAAAATGAGTGATTATATACATTTTATACATGAGATAGAGATGTTGCCGCATGTTGTTGTATTTACCTAGACCATTTGTATTTACATTGTAAGTTTAAGAATAGAGTATTCAATCCATGGAAACATAAATATACTCGTACACCATTGTATACCAAAATTTTCAAAGTAAATACACAATAAATACAAAAATCATAAGTTTTGTGTAATACTATATGTTTGTTCAGGGCCTATGCAAGTGGTATTAGTTAAAAATGTAATAAGTATTAATAAATATAACGTTGCCATAATAAAAATTCATGTTTTTTTTTATTTGTCTATTAACAAGCCCTATTTACATACTTTTTGATAACTCAACTAATTTTTATAGAGTTTCGCTTAGTGTAATATACTACACTCCTGATATTTTAAACTACTTTGACAAATTCATTTAAAAATTGTTTTGTCAACAAATAATTAATAGTGTCTATTATATTAATATTAAATCCTTTTTTTCACAGAAAATCATACTACTCCTGCACCACCACCTTCTGGAAGTACTAAAGTTGAAAATACAAACATAGAAACAGCAGTAAAGAGTGAAAAAAGCGACATCTTAAATCAACCTTCGCAAACGAAAAATACAACTTCACAACACAATTCGATATCTACAGCTATTAATAAAACTTTTGATAAAACAACTGAAAAACCCAACAAAACTTCGCCAACAAGAACGACATCTCTCATTGATAATACTACCATAGCACTAAACATTAATGGATCTGCACTAAATACTGCAACTGTAGGTCCAGCAAAAACACCTATTGCAAATGTGTCAACAACATTTCCTACAAATGCTCAAGAAATAAATGATACTTCTTCAGAATATGAAGATGAGGAAGATACGGGATTTTCTTTTGGCAGCGTTCTCAAACTTCTATTGAGAGAAAATTATGAATCAACAACCACTATTCCGCATAAAAAACCTACATCTACGAAAGTCTCAATAAAATCTACTCTACCACCTATCTCTCCAACTAAACAATCACTGTCCACTGTAAACCCGTTCATCCCTCTTCCATCATTACCATTTAAACCTCCAAAAATAATACCATCCACTATTAGCAGGATAGACCATTTAGTCCTTGGGGAAGCAACCGCTATCAAAAAGACTACTGTTCGACCGATGACAAATAAAACTACGAAAAAGCCTACAGAGAGGCCAACAGAAAAACCTAAGATAGACATATTTACACCAGGACTGAAGCCTCCTAGCATAAGTGGATCGACGGGGTCCAATTCACATGGTGTTGGCACTGGTTTGTTAAAGCTAGCAGGCTGTAACATCTATGGTAGGATATATAGAGTTGGAAGAATTATTGCGGAGCTATCCACGCCATGTTTGGAATGTTGGTGTATTGAGATAGGAGTGGAGTGTAAGAAACTTGATTGTTGAGACAAGTGAATAGATGAATTTGAAATTATTGTATAGCAGTGTGTGTGTGTGTTTGAATTTAATGGGAATATTCTCTCACTACCGGACATTTCAAGAGAAGAAACGTGAATCATTAGTAATGCAAATATTTTATTTAAGTCGATCGTTATATAAGATGCCTGTTATTACCTGTGACAGCCATAAAGTACCTACTTAAATGAATCATGTCTTGTAGCAATTGGAAATATTCTCTGAAAAGATTTAGTTAAAGTATTTATTTATACAAAATGACCGGGATTGATCTCATACGTCGTAGAGCAAAACCAGTGGTTCCATTTCAACGCGGTTCGAGTATTGGGCCGTGGTCACAAACTCATAGTGCATTTATTTCAACTTATATGGGTGTACTAGCCTCAAAGTATAATATGACTTTAGATGTATAACATAGTTTTAATGCTTAAAATAATACTTATTAATAAATTAAATCCTTAAAATGTTTTGTTACTACTGTGATAAAATTTTTCCGTGTCAAAGCAACTATTAACATATTCGATTAAACATCGGAGCAAGTTGCAGTTTATTTGTTCGTAGCTGTTTGAAAAAATCACTCCTTCTCATCATTTGGCAAATCTGCATCTGTACCTGTACATTTACAAAGTAATTCTGGTTCAATTATAGGTACTAAATCAATTTGTCCCTTAAATTGGTTCCAATCAACCACTCTTTTTTAAAAAGACAACTCCCGCTTTGGGATAATATACAAGAAACGGACGCAAAGAATACCCAAACTCAGAACATCAATTTACTGATCACATAAAATGTTGTCCATAAAATTCAGCGCCAAAAAAACGGCGTGGTGAATGCTCAAATCACTACACCATCAGTACAGTCAAATACTCTCTACAGCTAATCGATATAATATAAGAATTGAGGCATTTTTTCTACAAGGCATTTGCCACAACAACAGTGATCTGTCGAATTTCTATCTTAATCCCTATGAGAGTGCTTCTATTTTTCAATATTTAATTTAATAGGATTGTTGTAAGCTATCCAATGTTAGTAAATATCACATACTTCAACAGCAGAAGAATCAGGCTTTGGTACTATTATGGGTCGGTTTTATAAAGTGGAATTTCACGAGACCTAACTACTCCCACTTATGCTTTCGCCTCAGCCGCACCCTCAGGGATATTTAAGATCGTAATAAACTTATAATTCTTTACCTCCAGCGTTAAAGAACTCGTCTATTCATTAAATCTCTATAAAAATACGGCTCTTACTGTCTTGGAGTGATTTCAAAACAAACCTAATTTTAGAACTGGATAAGGATGGGGATTTTGAACAAATAAAAGTAGATGTCAATATTACATTATGTATTATAAACTGAATCTGACTAGAGAGCAACAATCTCTTTGGTTACAATCATTCATTAGTCTAGCATTACGCTTATAAAGTCGATTTTGATGCTTCTCAAAATTTATGAAAATATTTCGGAATGAATTGGATTTGTTTTAATTTTATGTGACATAATAATATCAATAATTACCTCTAGATCGCATGCATTATTTATGTTATTATTAGTATTTATCAAATCTCTTATTACATTTGGTTCAGGTCAAACTGCTATTGTTTTATCACTGAATATATCAAGTTTAGTAAAACCTCAGTCTTGTTCACCAACTCAATGGAGACAATTCGACACGATATATTTCACTGATAACCTTAATTTACTGTAAACAATCTGAAGGAAAATTTGTTGCTACTTAGTGAATAACATCATTATCACAGTTGCGCATGTACCTACTTCATGACTGATTTAATTAAGCTTCAGACGTGTCTTGGTTGTTCTACTACAGAAAGTGATAAAGATAACACCAAAAGGTCGTCTTTGGTTAAGCGATATATGACAATCACTTTAATCTTAGAGTGTGCACAATAAGTACAATGCTTACAAAATATCACTAGCCAAAATATCAATGTTTTGATACAAAACAATTATAGATTTCACAGAAATCAGTAAGGCGTCTCCCTCTTAGAAAACTAAACTAACATATATTATGCTTATTTACATAAGGAGTATTTTTCTATACAAGTAATTGAATTATGAATGATGGCCATTCTTAAACATTCCGTTAATAGATTATTGAAAAACTCTTTTTAAGTATAGGCTATAAGAATGCCCAAAATCATATTATCTCATCAAAACAATAAATCGTAAACTATTGACTTCAATCGGTTTAAAACTACTAAACAGTGCATAAGAAATTCATAAAATTTTGTTCATTTTCATTATTTTGGTCGGAGTGACAATTTCATCTCTATATTTAACACTTACTCTTAAGTCTGAATCAACATTTTGCACATAACACTTAATAAACTATCATTTAACGAACTTTGTACTAATATACAAAAGTGTAAAATCCATCAAAAGCTATCTTACATGTAATAGCGGACGGATGAATTTTGAATGAATGCACTTTTCAAGGCGCAACAAAAGACTTGTTCCTACCAATTGTAGTTAGCGGTTCAGGTCTGGTTACTTCTCACATACCAGCGTATGTGTTCATCTTCTTCGGAGTATTGAGTGTAGTGGAGAGTGGTTAGCACGATGGCAGCGATTAGAAGTAATCCTGAGATCGTGCGACACGCGACCACGTATGGTTTGTTGTAGTTTTCACCTGTGGAAGGAAACTTAAGTTAGTACACTAGTAAATGTAAAAGGAAAACTACATTACGTAATGATGATATCGAGTATAGATAACCCTACAAGTATATATTATAAACGATCACCAGATGATAGATACAAAATGACACAAATACATAATTATAACTGTGATTATCTCATTAAAACCACATGTCATATTGTGTGGGACTAGAAGTTTTTCCTCAAACAGGATTTACTAAAATGCAAAATAAGAAAGGTCTAAAATAAAAAATAACAAAAATAGAAATATCTAAAAAAGATTCTAAAATTTTCTTACCGGTAAAAAACAAAAAAGCAAGTGGAACTCCAACAGCTGCACCAAGTATATGAGCAGACCAAGCGACGTATTCCTGAGTCGTGGCTGCGTGAGCCGCAGCTTGTCTCTCTTCCAAAGGTGACTCCCGTATTAATGCCCAGCATAGCTCTGAAGTTCCAAGTACGACAACACTTAGAGGCCTAAACCACCAGAGGGGGACGTGGCCGTATCTGTAAAAGAACATTTTCTTTACTAATTTATTGTAGAAGCATAGGCTGTCCATACGTATCTACACCATAGATTCTAATAGAAAATAGTGAAATCATGTCATGTAATACCTTGTCTATATATAATTACCTCATTAATTTAATTTTTAGACGACTAAAGGATAAATCTAAATAGTTCGAAAATAAAATAATCAAGATTCAAGTCGAAATAACATGGATTAGTATATTAATTTATATTTTTAAAAAGATATTGGCACATGCTTTAACATGTATATTTATTCGTCAATCTTCATAGCATAGGTCATTATCTTATAATTAATTTTAATATATGAATAATTAATTTTCTATTTACCTAAAGCAAACATTTGCTAAATGCGAAGTAAGAAGCGCATAGACCGCTGCGGATGCGCCGATGACACGTACGTTTGGTTGCATCACACCCGCACCCAGGGCGCCAGCCACTAGGCCTCCGCACCACACGAAGAGCACCCGCCACCATCTCTGTTCACGTTCTAAAGGCCAACCAACCTACGGAAATAAAATTTAAGTAACCTTCATCTAATGCAAAATCAAAATATGAAGTCGTGGACATGAAAGTAATATACTTACAGCTAAAGCAACAATTGCGTTCAGAGCTAGATGCGGTACATTGGCGTGGACAAGCCCATAGGTGAATACTCTCCATGGCTCTTGCAACCATGCTGTCGGAGACCACTCTAGCGTAGCTCGAACACGGTCAGTGTCACATATATACATACCCACCTAAAACAAAATAAAATATCTTTAGCTATTCGAAGCATTGTAGCTTGAAGTGGGAATCAAATTAAGTTACTTTTAGCATGCTTCTTATTCATTCGTGATGTTATATTGCATTTTTAAATAATTTTTTTCATATTAAACATGAAATACTTACTATTACAACGATTACAAATAAAATGAAGTAAGGCGGTTGCAGTAAGGCTACAAGTTTTTGTTTCCTTTTCTCAAACTTAGAGATGAGTTTTTTCTTTTCTTGCATTTGTGGACATTTAATATATTTGCCCGAAGGATGAACTCCTAGAGTCAGTCCTGCTTGAAGACGAGATTTATGTTTAGGCGGTGGTTGACTAGGCAAAAGTCTTCTATTCTCTCCTGGGCTGTTAGTATTATCATTCGGCTTTTCATCCTCGTTTTCAGTCCAGGCTACAGCTGGTTCAGGTTCACCTGGCAGGATCCTCCTACCGTGATGTACAGGGACGTCTTCTACATTCAGTCTAACTGTTTCGCAGTCTTTGGCATCTGGAGCCATTGTGACTAGTTATCATCATCTTTATTTAAAACATGGTCAGTCCCGCTCCACGATGTGTCTCGCTCCCTGTTTGGACCAAAAATACAAGATTAATACCGCGCTCATAAACTTATAGTCATTTAGAAGGAAAATGTTATCCAGTTAACTAATTAGGAATTCCAGGACAAAAGGAAATATAATAATATTAAATAGATGTTATAATTTTGTAAAAAAAATAGAATAAGGTAATAATATATTAATTGTCTGATGTTTATGAGGAGAGAATTATTATTTCTATTATGTATATATGTAATACTCGTATAGTTATGCAACTCCACTCGTGTATGCACACTTATTCTTGTTAGATTGCCTTTTAAATAAAAATTATCTAAGATATTTTTTGTAATGTGGTCAATCTGTCTATATATATACCAGTTAAATTAAAGCTTAAAAATGATTTTATGCATCCAATTGCCAACAATAGTCAACACAGAAAGCACTCGCTGCCGAAGTTTTTATTTGTAGTAAGGCCACTACCTACTACCAATTGGAGATCACTACCACAATACTTTTTTTACAATTTTCATTTTTTTATTACTTAATATGTATGTAACTAAGCAATGTATTGTAATTTTTATAACTTTCATTTTTTTTCACTTAATATAGTATATTCATAAGTGCAACGTGCTGAGCAATAAAATAATGAAAATTTTGGATAGACAAAAATAATTTACTAGTGGTTTTATATGTAAATATTATATTTAAATATAAAGAGTTTAATCATTATGTACATACTTTAAAAATGTTACAAATGAAAACGCAAGTTATTTTATCATGTCATTTCGTAAAATCGTCAATTAAGTAGAAGCATCCATCAACATAACCGTAAACTTAAATAGCATCCACTTAACCGTAAACATTGAAAATCCGTCAGAAACCTTGAGTAAAATTGACCGTAATTAATATGAATTGCACTTCAGATACTACGAATTACTTAGCGCTAAAAATACAAGTACAGGCGCACATTAGCAAGGGAATTCCTCGAACGGATGTTATATTACGAATAAATATTAATTGTGCGTATTATCCTATACAGATAATTAATAAATCAATTCCTTGTCTATATTTATTATTTGATTATTGCATAAGTACTATAATTGTAACGGAAAACAGAATTTCCCAATTTAATGTACCGTGGACAGCGCATGCAAAATCAATTACAGGAAGATTATTTTAAAAACGTTGTCTAATCTATCAGTTATATGTTTTATTACCACACAAATATATTTACTATATTTGCAAATGGGGTTGTATTTTAAATTATTACACAGCACAAAAGTAGGCATCTATGTAAATTCAGTCCATTCTTTTATTTTTTTTTCGGCCATCTTAGAGATAAAAATATATAAAATTTGTACTAATAAAACTTGGAATGCAAACGGTAAGAAGATAAATACATTGTTTTACTACAAATTTATACTGTACCTTTACAAACAACGTGTTGAAAATAAACCACAGCTTCACATATATCACTTTCATTTTTGTTCGTATCATATTTTCCCAAAGTATAACAAAAGCATTACAACTGTTTTCATAATATATCGTAAAACGTGTTCACTACCAAGAGAACTAACATATTATGGTGTGGTATGAAATGTAGATAAACGGGACTAACACAAAAATCCCGCAGATGACAAACGATTGACGTACAAGTTATAGTATGACATCATATAAATTGTAGTTCACGTCAATACATTTAAACAAAACAGGAATACCACGAACTTGACCCAAAAAGGATTTACGCGTTGAACCACAAAATAATAATCAATATTATTTACTTGGAATTCCTTATTTAATATAATGTGGATTTCTATTGAAACACAGTAATAGATAGTAATATTAATTAATAATTACCAGGTAAGCATTCGTTATAGAATTACAATAGTATTCGTCGCCTCATAGATGGAGATCTACTTTTATCAAAGTATAAATCAATTTTGTTTCTATATTTTCATGTATTTCGACTGGGCCCGTTATCCTGAGCCCTAAACCGAAGATTGTGAGTGAAATTACGACCCACTCAAGATAAATATTTATGTAATGTGCACGATCTGTGTCTGTTTTGTGTCTGAATGCAACTTATCTATAATAATGTAAGTATTAATGAATATATAAGTATTTCTTTTAACAGACTATGCCTAATATGATTAGACTATTGTGTGAGATGTGTGATGTTATAATTAATAAATATTACGCACTGGTTTAGGTAAGATACTAAAAATGATATTTTTTAAAACAATATGTTTTGTTGTGGTGACGACGCAGGTCATCCCACGCGTGACCTATGTAATCTGGTGGACACTGTGTTTTAAATAAACTACTCATAAAAAAACATTTAATGTTATTTAAGCACTATAATTTTGGGGAAAATCCCTTTTCAGTTTATATTAAGGTGGGATTTTAATTATTCAAATTTATATAATAAATATGTTGATTTCAAATAGTTACCACTCATATTTTAGTGTGAAATCCCAAATGACCTTACTGTTTTGAAGTACAAATAAATATGATGAGTCGATTGTGCGACTGAAGGAAAACGACCATTTTTTAACTGCACATCTCTTGTTTTCACGAGGACTCTGATATGTTCTTTCTTATTTAATATCTTTTTTTTTATAAAATAACCAAACGTCGATAAATAACATAGGTATGTGTTCATTTATATATTTTCCCTAACCTATTCCACTAACAGTAGCTTCAATCGCATGGCCGTGTGATAGTGTAGTTAGATATTCTTTTATTGGGCTGTTATGAAAATTTGCAATAGGGACAAGTAGTGTTAAATTAATGGTAATGTTATAACATTTAATTTGCGAATATTCTGTCGCTATGGATATGAAAGTCATCGGCCTACACAGATAAGTGGTAACCCCAAAATGATAATGTCGGTAATTGGCAGAAAGTTTATCAAATGAGCCATTTTTATGTTTATAAAAAAGTTTAAATATCTCTATACCTATTCCGACATATCTTTTTAAAAATATTGTGTTCAAGTTTATTGTCTATGCAAGAATGACTTTGACGGGTCAATTATTGTATTCGGCGGTGTTTTTATTACAAATATCTTTTTGATACGCATGTTTGTTTTGCTATACGAATGGTGTATTGGTTCAAGTGGTCACCACGCCGCTCGCTACCGCACCCTGTTGTGGGCTAAAATCCTCATATGGGAAAACACTTTGTGTGATCCACAAATTGCTGTTCTGGGTCTCGGTGTTCATTGTGTTCGATTCACATACGCTTGAAAAGTCTCTCGCGACATAGGATATATTCCTAATGCGGGCGTTGTCTGAAAAACAAAAGTATATGTGTAATGTTTATTTACATAAGAAGGTATACTTTTTTGGCGTAACACGATAAAAATCTTTCTCAAAATTCTATTCTTCGCGTTATCCTGTGTTTGTAGGTAAAACGACGCTTATAAGAGAAAAAAAGGATATTTAATAAATTGAAAGAAAGTTTTATTATAACGCAGTATCTAGTTAATTAAATTTTACTTAAACATCATAGAAGAATTATCTGTACATAATAAATAATAAAAAAAATTAAAATGTCGGCTAGCTAACTTCATGGCGTCGATTTTTGCGAAATACGAAATTTGTTTTGTTTTTGCTCTGCAGAACTTACCAATAAAGATCGATCGATAGTGTACTTTGGATCCGTAAATAGTGGTAATCCGCTGATGTTGATTCATTTGCACTTTATAAATCCTAACAATAAATAAACGCACACTTATAACATAAGATGCGAACTCATTAAATAATAAACTTTTAAAATAACATTTGGTAGAGTCCTTTTTTAATCTGATTTCTCTGAATAGTACTCTGAGGACGTGACATTATAACTTGGTGGATCGACCTGGTACGCAGGTAACAATTTCGTACGTTACAAAAACTTCACACTTAGAGTAACAAGCTGCAAAATGACAATATTACTATACATTAGGAAAAAATTGCGGTTGGGTCTGTTTGACGTGGTGAACACTAAGGATCCTCTGATTACATTTTTTTTATTTTAAGGGAACGCAAAAGTGACTCTACTCTGTCTGATAAAAGGTAAGAGTAGAATTCAAGAGTTCTGGTCACCATGCTGATTGTAAATGCAGACAATGGAGTATAGTGACCCACACTATGGCGGCCTACTGAGATGCTGTTTCACGCTCGCTTGGGTTCGTAAAAGGCAAAGATAACTGTCACCCCTGCATCAATGGGCCTCTGTCTCACACTGACCAACGAGACACTACGGCACAGATGCTGTCGCTTTAGGTTGGTCTTCTGTGAGAGGATAGCTGCACTGTACTGCCCCGGTCGAGCAGGTCCGTTCATGCTAAAATCAGTGTGGTTCTACTACCTTATGATATTGGTATTGATGATATTAGTCAGATAAAATCAGAATAGAAATTCTATAGAGTTTTTAGTCAAAAGATAAGTATAAGCCTTAAATTTTAAATACCTAAACTTTTTTTAACTGTATGGACTTCACTAGCGTATTCATTTTACAGAATTCAATCCAAAACCTGGTACCGACTGTACAGGTTGCTTCACTCTTTGGCAGGGGATCCCTTTTTAGTCTGTTTTTGATTGGCTAAGTGTATCGATATCGAATTATTTGTCAGTTAAAACTTAACATTATTGTCTTTCGTTGAAGAGATATATACTATTTATGAGTAGTATAAACGAAAGTAATTTATGTTTAGCCAAATGTTCGACATACTTAGACTTAAAATTGGCAACACTAACAATAGTATACCTATGTAATAGTCTGCTAACGGAACTATTAACAAATGCATAATTGGTCACATTTAGGTTTTGCTATGAATAACAAATAGACGCTATTCTAGTCTGCGAAATAAACGCATTTAGCACAGTATGCACCAAAATGGTTGTCTATGATATGACAGTGAATGCATATTTAAAAGGTCTATGCTCTCTCTTTTGTAAATAATTTTGACATTACTAATTTGTATGAAGTTGAATACACGAGTGTAAAGTTAGAAATAGCTGATAGGAATTAGTTCCGAATGCTTAGCTCATTGTATCTTCTGATGGATTTGAAAATATTGAGAAGATAAAATTAGTGTTTTAAAATGAATCAATTGCTTATTTACTGAATGGTTTAGTTATCAATTTTCGTGGTAATTGTAATGAAAACAGCTGATTAAATAGTTGATCTATATTATTAATTATAACATAGTATACTTAAATAATCATTTGTATATTGGCGTTACTCAGTTTAAATGTAATTCTTGCGAATCTTTTTTTCCCCTTATTCTTTCTTTAGCAACACATAAAAGCACATAAAAAATGGTGTTCAGTGACTGGAATAAGAAAGTTGGATATGTATCACTGTATATGTAAGTATATTAAATTTTTACACACAGTCAACGGTGAGTTTAAGAAACTCTAGCAATAAAATTCTTTATATGGGTTGTCTATCAAGTAAACAGTTGTCCAAATCGAATATATAGATGATTATGCAGCTTGTTGATTAATGTCAAATGCGTGAAACAATCCCCGTTAAACTTCTAACATTAGACTTACAAGTATAAAAAATAATATAAACGAATAAAGACAGTATTAAATGCCTTTGTCTACCAAAACTATTCGCAATAAGAAAGCCAGACACCCATAATTCGGCCATAAAAATACAGGCACGTACGTCGACCAGGTGTCCCACAGGAAGTATTTAACTAAACGATGACTTGTGCAGTTTTTGAACAGTATTCAATATTCAATAGTCGACACCTTGACAAGGTTTGCATATGTCGTCTATAAAGCATCTATTCGATTGATAGGCGAGATACCTTCGTGCCAAATGACGAGAATGGTGGAGGTTATTCATAGGTATTGTCTATGGCTGTTGATTAGGTAACGGAAGGTGCTTTTGTAGTGTATGTTATGTTATAGTACTCAGACCAGCCATCATAACTATGTGAGTCGTGGTCTAATTTATCTATAATATGTATGTATTTAGAAATATATAAGTATATTTATCTCCAGTCTAGTTTCCATAGTAACCTGCCTAATATGGGTCAGACGGCCGTGTGTGAGATGTGTTAGGATATTATTGTTATTTTATTTTATTTGTCGCATTTGACAAATAAAATAAAACGAATTGGATTGAATTATATTCGGTGAAGTGTTGTTGAGTTGAATACCGAAGAGAAGTAACTGTGAAAGTTATGCAATACTCGTATATGTTCGACTATATCTTAGTAATATAATCACACAACTGTAGAGTATTCATTATCATATCATTCGCAAGAATTATTAAACGATTATGTTACGAATAAATAATTGTAATTATTCTGCATGTATCATATATTGATATTTAATAATGATAACTCGACACATGTAACATACAGCCGACTGATACCAAACTATGTGGAGACTTTATTATAGTAATCAACTGCTAATAAACATAGTAACATGATGGTGATGTTTGCGCCACGTCGGCCAGTCTCAAACGAGACCAGTCAACTGGACAGGAGATATAGTGCACAAGTTTGTGTGCAAACCCAGGTGCACTTTCTGTTCCCCTACTTTCACTCTCCGATAGGGACGGAAGGGTTATCCGACACGACCAGGGAGACAGGTGCAGGACGTTTCGTGCTCTCCGAGGCACGGGGTTTAACCCATTGACGCCGGGCCGCAAAATGCCGTTAATCGCTTATGCCGGCGGGCAATTTCGTTAACGCGCGAGCTATACTTGACACGGGACTCTTTAGTTAAAACAGCTCTTGGTGTTGGTGCTCATATTGTTTGACGCACCTCACTCGTGCGTGAATTCACGCTCGCCGGTCGCAACGGAATTTTTGTTGGGCGTGAATTCACGCCCGCCGACCTCAAAGGGTTAAGACCTCAAACTACCAAACTCCAGGATATATTTGGGTATTTTTGTAACTAGAAAAACTCAACACCTTTGACCCGACCCGGGAATTAAATCCGAGGCTTCTTGGTCGGCAATTGCATACGCTAACTACTAGACCAACGAGGCAGTTACAGGCAGGAGTATAGTTACATTATACACTTTTATTATTATAAATATAAATATTTATTATAGAAAAAGTATATCTGAATACACTCAGATCTCAGATCAATAGAGATGGTAATATAGGCACAGTCAAGTACAAATAAGAATTAAAAGAGAATCAACCTCGCAACCTCTGACATTTGAACAAAATGATTTACCATCTAGTTTATAGACGCAATACACGTACCAGTTAATCAATTAGTCAATATTACGCAGCTATTTCGATCGAAAAAGCTCGAGTTTATTTACTTTGCTGCTTTAGAAGAGAACGTTCAAAGCGTCTTTAATTTACCAGTCTCTATCTCCGCATTGTAATCAAACATTCAATAAATAAAGCACCTGTTGTGTGATCATTATTATTAATGACGCCTTTGGTATCTTGTCTTTCGAGATTACTGATTGACACTTGTTTGATATGGATCCTTACTGACATCACACTAAGGGATTGGTGTCTTTTAAGGTAACATCTAATTGACAGTTTTGACTGACAAGCTCGTAACCTTTTTAGTAAATAGAAGCGATGAGTTTTATTTGAATATTCTGTACCCGTTCTTTTGCTGAATTTCTGGTAATTTATTCGTTAAGGGAGAAGAGGGTTGCATGCAATTTGAGGCAGCGTATGAGAGTTTTATTAACAAAATTTTTCTATAATGTTTATGTATGTATATAAGAAGGAATAGCTATCTTTACACATGTTATATTGGGTTAAGTTAATCCGCTGACGAAAACGAGTTATATTTTTAAGTTTGGTGCTAAATTCATTCTAAATAAATTACAGCGAACTACAAAACAAATATTACTATTTCTCATACAATTGGGTAGATGACTGTATCGTAAATAAATACCAATGTCCACTTCAGTAAAATTAATATCACGAAACATCTCGGAAAATACAATTAACATAGCTTTTTATTATTATTACGAATTTCAATCAAATATACAGTGAAATATATTGTTCAATTGAGTAGTCTAAAACAGTAACGTCATAATTTGGTATTTAGTACATTTTTCATACAAAATTGTCGTTTTGACAGATGATAAAAAGTAACTAATTTGACTAAGGTGTCATCTAGCCAATTATCCTCGATGTGAATTATACCTATGACCTGCAGGAGTCACTAAGCACTGGACTAACATACTCATATACAAAGAATATACAAAAACAAACTATCTGTGAAATGTTCAGGCTCTGAATAGGTAATGATTGACCTCAACTGCCACATTCCCTATCATTCTTTGCATGGTTAGCATCTCCAATGCTGATACAGATTTCAAACAGCTTCTTTACTCAGTAACAAAAAGCATATGAGTGAATCAGTACAAAAATATACAGAAGATAACAGCATAGGATGTACCCATGTAGTTAGTAAACTCCCGCGTGGACTGCAAACTCCCACTCAATTGACTTGTGTGTTTACCAACACAAACTTACTGGTGCAAATTGCTCACTCGAAAACCCATTCTATCCTATTCTTCCTACTACATCCTTTGTGAGGATATTCATCCTCATGGATGGATGTTTGTTACTCTTTCACATGAAAACTTATGAATGGATTTGGTTGAAAGTTCGGCCATGATATAACGATACTTATCAACAACAAGAATTATTTTGACTTACGCTGCCCAATCCGTTCGAGTTATACGGCAATAACATAATGTGAGATTGTATGTTTAAATAATTCTAAATAAATACGTTTTAGGGTATTTATAAATATTTAATGTAGATAAACTTTGACACGTACACCGAGTAATTTGGAGGAATTGTTTAAAAGCAATCACGATAAGATTGCACTGAATAAAGCGATATTAAGCGCTTGTTATGAGAAGAGGGGTGAAGAGGCATTCAACGCAATGTTTAATGTTAACAAGGACGCGAAATCAATAATGTCTGTCTGCTATGCTTTCTCTGCTAAACGGCTGCATCGATTGTAATTAAATTTGCAATGGCGATCCTTTGATTGTTTCGAAAGTACATAGGCTACTATTTACCGTGATAACCGACATACAAGCGGCCGGAGCCGCAGGCAAAAGCTAGTATATAAATATCCTGAAGCATTTCTTTGACAAACAAGATATTTAGTATTTTTTAAAATGATCTTTAAATTTAATATTAACGGGAAAATGCCGACAACTCTTAAGTATTATAAAAAATAATATATTTGACATAGTTGAGAAGTATAGTGATAAAGTTACAATTTTTTAAAGTGGTAGTAATTTTCAAATCTGTACTTAATCTCGTTGCATCTAATAAACAAATCTCAGAGATGATATTAAAATACGCAAACAGTGACTCTAAAGTTAAAACGATAAAAGTGAATTTTGTAAAACATGTGAGAAAGTATTGTATTTTAATCGACAGGTGGTAAGCAGGTAGCTATACATATATTTACCGTCGTAAGGATGTCTAACTTTAGATATAACTTTTACCCTTTTAAGCTTATGCATTTCAAGATGTGCAATAAGTACTAATGACGGTCACAAGGAGAATCAACCTGTGACTAGCATTGACAACGGCCAGTGCAATCCAGTCGAACATCGGGCACTTAAAACATATCAACGGCCTCGGTGGCGCAACGGTATTGAATACGACTGCTGTGCTTGAGGTCTCGGGCTCGATTCCCGGGTCGGACTAAATGTTTGTATGATCTGCAAATATTTGTTTCGAAGTTTGGGTGTTTTCTATGTATAATATGTATGTATTAACAAAGAAAAATATATAAGTATTCTATCAGTCAGTCTAGTTATCATAGTACATGCTCTGCTTAGTTTTAAACTAGATGACGTTTGTGTGTCAAATGTCCGAAATATTTATTTATTTATAACATTTGCAATATCCCTTACGTTATGGACTATCCCATGGAAATACATACGGATATTATAACTTTGCCCGTTCGGCGCCATGACAATATTGGAGACCATGAATATGAATATAGACCATGAATAGACTGGAGCAAAAATCCCCTAGAAACCACTTTCATCATTTTGAAACGTCTGTAAGCGTAGTAGAGTTTTGGTATTAGTCTTGATTGGTGAAAATAATAATAATAATAATATACCTATACCTGTGGGAGTAGAAGCATAAAGTAGGTTAAAATGTATTTTTTTTTAAATTTCATAATTTCTAGACACTATAGAAGCATCTTTCTTAAATAATACTTAAAGTTTGTCTTTACAAATGTATTTTGTCATTAAAAAGGTAGCGATGTATGTGCAATAGGTAAATCATCCAACTTGGTACTTAATAGTAACGGATTCGAACCCCAATCAGTATCCAAATAACGTGAGCTTACTCATGATTCAGACTGTAAGATCAGTTTACTGTTTTAGGTAAAGTATATATACGTAAATTAACATTTTTATTTATTTTTCTTAGAAACGAATAATATTTTAGTAACACTTAATAATTCTAATGTTAATTTATAAATGTAGTTTTTAAAATGATTGAGTATTGCCATAAGAAATTAAATTTATCTTTTTAATTATTACTAATGTAACTGTTAAGATAACATTAAAGATTTATTAACATCTGTTAAATAAAATAAATATTACTTGTAGGTTAAAAAACTTCAGTGAAATGAATTTTATTAAATGTTTTTTTCAGTTAAAAAGGCATTTAAATTATTCAAATCATGCATTAAAAAAAACTCACAGATATTATCTTCTCGTACAATAACAAAATCAGCTGATCGCCACACCGACGCACACGCACTCAACAGAATCTTTCTTCCAAATGACTGTTCACACTCAATGTTCACTCACAAACCAAACTATAATCACAATGTAAGGTCAACGCGAACACAAAATAAAGATAAGTTAAAATATTTCCATCCAGACAAGTTCACGACCGAAAAGCTGGATGTGGAATGCCCTACAGACACCTGCGCTGCCCATGCGCCTCAATCCCAAAACACGCACACACAGACACGCCTATTGTGTACGTATACGGAACATTTCTTTCTTGTGGGTGTTGATAAGATTTGGCCGACGATGCACTGTTGGTTTTATTTTTAAAACGCATCTGCTCTCTGTCCGTGCTGTCCAACATATGAATACAATTGTATACGCCCGTATACGCTTATTTTTTTTTCATCGTAATTTTACACAGGTAATGTTATTTAACTTTGTTTAAAAAAGTAAATTTCTTTTAAGATTTTCACAGATAAAAAATGTGCCAAATATATTTTTGTATAGCTAAATATTCTGATATTTTATATCCTTTTTTTTTTTTTTTTTTTTTTTTTTTTGTACTGTGCGGAAATCCCCACGGATACCACCGCAGGGTGGTTATGTCGGACTCGAACCGACCAAAAACCGCACGCCGTCTCAGGTACCAGTAGCCAGGGGACCAGGTGCACCCTAGTAAGGAAATCCCTGGAACCCCGACGTACCTCGGACCAACTACGGCTGCAGTGGCCCCCTCCTGTGTGGAAAACTCATGGTTTCTTGGAAACCTGCTTCTGCTAGGGTGACAGATGGCCTCATTTGTCACCCCCAGGCCTGCACTTATGGAGGACGGAGATCTTCTAGTGATCTCCGGCGCCTGAGCCTTCTGCGGTACCTGGCCCTTTCCCGGGCCTGGCGGACCGGGAGAGTTCTAAACCTCTCTCGGTCCCGCTCCGCCATCTCCTTCGCAAGCATAACCTGCTCGCAGAAAGAGACGGCGGAGTTCCACGCACCCTCGCTCCGTATCATGGCTGCAACCATGTTACCGAGCGAGAGAGTCCCCACTTCGATGGCCGCCATGAGGTCACGCCTCTGCTCCACCCATGCCGGGCATTCTGCCAGCGTGTGGAGCGCTGTGTCCACGGTCCGGCCATCGCAGTGATGGCACTCAGGCGTTGGCTCCTTACGGATCAGACACAGGTAATCTCCGAAACATCCTTTTCCAGTGATCACCTGCGTCAGTCGGTATGAGAGGGTCCCATGATGCCTCTCAAGCCAATCCTCCAGATATTTTTTATATCCTGAAAAAATAAATATCAAAACGAAATAATGAGGTTTAAAAGTATTAATGGAGTAAAATTAATTAAAATTATTAATTATTTAATTATGAACTTTTAGATATTTTGACACTACATGGTGAAATGTGTGAAATACACTTACCTACCAAAATAATGTTTGTATATTTTTACAATAGCCTTTAATAGTCCACTGCTGGACATAGACCTTGCCTTCAGAACATGTTTATTTTAATCCCAATTACGTAACAGGGAGCAAGCGTATTACAATCAACCTTACCCATACGTCCATTTCATATTTTAGATAAATACGTTTTGTATTACGTACCTTATTTTTAAACGGAAAGAAGTCACAATAGGTTGTAGTTGACACAATTTAATAGTCGATAAAAGAGTACAAATACAACTACGGTATGTAATTGTACTATTTCTGGAACAAACATTGGATTAGTGAAGTTATTGACATAACCCAGTTTGAATCTGACAATATTCGTAAGCTGACGAATCGTGGATTGGAAGTTGGTTAGGAATGAAATATGTTAATTTATAGTTTTAGCGAGGCATAAAAAGCATCTCACTAGGCCATCATGGTGTAGGTTACCATGTTGTATTGTCTTCATCCACAATAAGGATGGTGACCACCACTCTTGTATTCTACTTATACTTTCCATCAGGCAGAGTAGTCATTTTTGCCGGCTTTTATATAAAAAAGAAACAATCAATGACCTCTGATCAAATCTTATAAAAACAAAATAGAGTTCAAAACATATCTTTTATGTGATTTTTGCTGATACTAGGTCTATCATAAATGGAATGACTGGTCTTGGCTGCCAGGCCTGAGGTCATGGGTACTAATTTCACGGTGAATGTGACGACCATGAAACGAAAACAACGTAGGTACAGACTGTAATATCAGCAATATCAGGCTACAACCTTCTCGAGAAGATCAGTACTCATAAACACTGATTAACCAGCAGTAAGTGACAAACTAATTGCGTAGTTTTCATTCCAAGATCTTTAAATAAATTGATAGAAAGAAGCATTTACATATTTGCGAACGCAAAAAATAAGCAATGAGATGACTTGCGTTACAGAATCGTCTCCGTTGATCTAGATCGCTCATGACCGGGTTTAGTGACATAGTTTTGCAGTATTTATAATTTAGTACCTTTTTACTATCAACGACGAGGTCAGCTAATAAGATCAAGGTTGTTTCTAACAGCTGAAGGCGTTCGATTATCGAAAATAGCAATAGAAACTGTGTGATAATTTTTGCAATTGAAAATTGCCAAGAGACTGCTGTAATTGTCCGAGAACAATTTTTTTGATCTTATTATGAAATTACTGTGTCATTCGAAGGGGCAAAGAATGTCAGTAGAAGGCATATGATAGGCACTATTATGCTACATTACTACTAATACGAAACAATTCTACATTTCCGTTTTCTATATTTCTGGTTTCATACAGGACATTCTACATTTCTGGACGGTCGAACTGCCAAGATATATGTTGTATATTTATGACTCAATCAAAAGCCAATGTGATATAAGATAAGCTATGAAGCTGTATATAAAGATGTGTCTGGAGCATCATATACACTTTACGACGGCAAAAATTAATTGACAAAATTGACATTAACTTGAGTGATTCCATGTATAAAAGCCTAGTTAGTTCAAGAAATGAATGAGAACTTGCTATAGCAAAAAAAACCTTTGAATAAAACTCAATACACAAACGTCCACACTAGCATATTATAATAAGTATCGAAGTGATGAAGAAACATCTGCGCCTGCGCACTCACACGTGCCGTGGGACGCTCAGGTGCTCCCCGCATCCGAACAGGTGTGCTGACTTGAGATAAATTTAAAAAAAATCCCAACATCTGCTCTGTGAACCACTCAAGAATTATAGTGGAGTTTTAGAATTTTAAAGCATAGGTTGAAACGAAAACAGTTTCGGTTACTCTCAAAAAAAAATGTTATAAAATAATGATTTTTTGACATATTGAGCATTACCAGTGCCTGTCGCAGCTACTTGGGTTTACATACTTTGTATTATTTTCCGTACACTAACTATTTGTATATGAAATGAAACTACTACTTACAAAATTGGTTGTTTGCCAAAGATGTAACATGTTTCATTTAACCTGTTGCCGGCCACTGCTGAACGAAGGCTTCACCAAAGAACGCTAACTATTCCGGTCTCGAGCAGTCCACATCCATCAGCGGTCTCCACTTATTACGGGTAGGATACACTGGCCAAAAGCTAGGCTTTTAACGATTTCAAGATCGGTGACTCGAAGATATGACGAAGCGTACATATTTTTCGATAGTACCGCCATTTACGGACCACGGGATTCGGAAAAAATACCTATTATACATGATCTTGGATTACCAATGTTCATTGCAACACGCACTCGCCTTGAAGTTTCGTACAGACTGTTAAGAATTTCTTCAAGATCATGCAGAGACTCGACGGGGGTTATTATGTCGTCTGCAAATCACAAGTGTGATATGTATTGGCCATTGATGTTGATTCCTCGTCTTTTGAATTGGTCTTGTACTCTATTCAATCAACACTGAGGAAATACTTTTTGTTCATTTATTTGATTAAAGGTTATCTAAGGCACCACAATATTCGGCTCGATGCACCGTCCCACCACAAACTTCACGATCAAAAAAAGTTACCTACCAAAATTTTCGTTTTTTTTAATTGGTGGCGGTATTCATAGCCACTAAAGCCATGATTTTATTCGGTTGATTTTGACTATAATAGCCGACTAGATCCGAGTCTGATGTAAATTTTTCTTCTATTAATTATTACGAAAATTTATCTGCCTCGCACAACTGCATCTGTATAACTCAAAAGGAATAAAATTGCCCTGATTATGCAATTCTTTTTATTGATACTCAACTTTAATGATCAGAACGAGATGTTATGTGGACTATCCAAAACTAAAAATTTTTTTTGAAATAAGACCAATAGTTTCTGAGACTCTTCAATTGTACGAGTACAGTATTAGTATAGATTTACTTATCATAAGTAACGTCTACCTTCCCCATGTCCAAGGTACAATGGGATCATATAATCCTGGCTACTTTCTTTTATTTCATTCAAGTCCTTTAAGCGGGGCGTGAAAAAGCATCTCATTAGGCCGCCATAGCGTGGGTCGCCATATTGCGCTATCGTCATTCGCAGTGAGTATGGCGACCACCGCTCTTGGATTCTATTTATGCTTTCCATCAGGCAGAGTAGAGTCACTTTGGTAGGTAGTAAATAAAAAAAAAGTCGATATTCAGTACTCAACTGTCCTGGCTAATTTCTGATTACTTAAAAAGCATATATTATGATCTATTTGTTCAATTCTTGAAATATAATATATTTGTACATCATAATACAATTGTTCGAGTTCTGCCTAATTTTGGAATGAGACTGCCGTGTTTATTCATGTTTTTATCAACTTTGTTGTAAATGTTAATATATAGTTTAGGTAAGTAGTTCTTATTTTTACGCGTAAAATAGGCTAGATGACACCTTAGTCAAATTAGTTACTTTTTATCATCTGTCAAAACGATAATTTTGTATGAAAAACTACTCAATTGAACAATATGTTTCACTGTATATTTGATTGAAATTCGTAATAATAATAAAAAGCTATGTTAATTGTATTTGCCGAGATGTTACGCGATATTAGTTGTAATGAAGTGGACATTGGTATTTATTTACGATACAGTCATCTACCCAATTCAGCTTATATTAAATAACATTAAAAAAAAGTTTACCGTTATTGGTGGTTATTTGATTCCTTCTTTGAATAATAAAATCAGTTAATTACGTACAATACCATCTAATTAAAAGTTAGGCGCGACATCAAAGCATCTTTCAAAAGGCTTAATCCCGCGCCACCTGGCGCCGAAAGCTCCCGCTTCTGTCGTTCTTCTCATGGGTCGGTGTTTTAACGTTAAGTATGTATCATTAAATTGGACCTGTTCCTACATATTTTAATTAAACGTATTAGAAAACTTAAAAACCATAGTAATCTCGATTTGTCAAGGCCTTGATCGTAGGATGAAGAAATTAATTCCATCATTTAATTTTTTACAAAACGTTTAATTAAACACTTCGTAACTTTACTGATATCGAAGTGTTATGTTAACATAGAGACAGGGGTTTCAAGAGGTGCGATGACAGCTTAAGTTGGTAATATTGGCAAACAAATCTGTCCTGTGCCACTGACATCAAACCTCATACATCGGTAGCATTAAAAACAAGCAATACGATTATTTAATGCCATATTTTTAACACAAACACACTCAACTGTTTATCGCTCACAATTTACCGACGAACATTTTTAGTCCCATACGTATTAAGTACAAATTTGTGAACAAATTTTGGATCTTAACTTTAACCTACTTTAATTAACGATACGGTCTGATGTTAGAGCCAGTGGCCCCACGTAATTTAAGTCTCTTTTATTTTTGTTTAGGTCCACGACTAAAGCGTGTTTTTTAAGTCTCTCTACGCTACTATTTATTTTATATATATTTTGCGCAGAATTGTAAACATTTAATCAGGCGTTTGTTTATTCTACATAATATATGTGTATTACCGCAGACATAAATATTATTGTTATTATATTATACCTATATTATTATGTAATGAGATAAATAATTATAAAATAATTAAATCCACACAGGAAATGTATATTGTTGTGCCTACATATATCTAGGTGTATCTAACAAATTCAAATAGATATACATACTACTAGAAGCTGACCTATATATTTTTCTAAAATCTGAATGTTTAAACGTGCCTATTTCATTTTATTATTATGGTCTTTTTAATACGTATTAATTTGATAACTATTCAAAAGTATTCAACTCTTGTTTATTTAGACAACGACGTCTTAATGTTTGACTGACTTAAATTGATGTTTAAAGTGTTTTGGTACATTATCAAAACTACTGCCTGTATTTGTTAATATTCTAAATATACATATAAAAGGTACACATAAGGGCATGTGAAACAAGCAGACGCGACCCACCTGTCGACAACCGTTTCCGAGTGTAAATAGACTATCGATTGTCACCTTTTACGATAGTTACGTTCTCGTGCTCTCTAATGCCAACTTTTGGCACTTCTAATAGCTGGCAAGAGGAATGACAGAAAATGAATTATAGAAATTAGTTATTTGTTTGTCACTTGTGGTTTAATACATTGTAATAGTACACATATTACAATGTACAAATGTGAATGTCTAACAGTTCAATCGGCAGACCAAAATAAACTAGTCTCAGCAGTTGATTGTTGACAGCTTTTAGTACTGACAGACTTATTTTAAAAAAAAGTAAATAGTTTTAAAGATAAAGTTACGCCTTATAATGGTGGTTGAAATAAATCATGTCTGTTAATGTCGCAAGCAATTATGAATATACTCTCACATCTGTATTATCGAATAGACGAGGGATGTTTTAAACACCCACATTTTAATACACTCTTTGGTCCTAATTACTAAAAGGCTATTAAAGTAAGAGAAAAAGGAGTGTATTCAACAGGGGCATACGATAGAAAAAGATTTCTGATACTAACATTTCTAATAGCTCGAGAAATTCAAAGGCGCGTTAAAGTTACACTTTAATTGCCCTTGTTCTTTCTTTGTTCCAAACAGTAAAATGTTACACCAGATTACAACCAAAGCAATAGACCGGAAACTGCATCAAATCCAGACTCCTTGCAACATCGAACCTATAATATAGGGATTATGTTCACAACTATGTCCGGCCAAAAAGCATTTGAGTTTTTCTGATTACTCGTATTGAAATGATTAATAACTCGGAGTTTGGAAATTGGGGTCTTAATCCCCTGGTTTGGAGAGCATGTAAAACCGTCAGTCCGGTGTCTGATCTTCCTGTCGCGTCGGATAGCCGTTCCTTCCCAACAGGATATTAGTGTGGGGGACAGAGAGTGCACCGATGCTTGCGTACACACTCGTGCACTATAATATTGCCTGCGTAGTTGACTAATTTCTGTTATTGCTGGCCGCCGTGGCCAAAATCACCTAGGAGTATCATCATCATTTTTATTAATTATAATGGCATCATTAAGAATATTATTAGCGGTTCACATATTACTAGTATTAGAATGAACAAAGGGTACTGAGCTAATACTCGAGTTAGGAGTAGGTTTTGGTAGAGTTTTAACCAGACACCTTTTGATTGCTCAGTTATGAGGTTTGATGGCTTTTTCAAAATAACTTTATTTCGTGGAATTTGAAATTTAGGAATTAGGAATTTACTAGATCTCGAATTAGCCTACTACTACTACTAGTTTAAAATTTGAAACCATTATGGAGTGATTATTTTGTGACTGAAGCATCATTTTCGTAATTATGAACGTATAGACCACTATACATTAAAAAAAGGGTAGGCTGGGTACTTCCCTTTTTTTTGTTGACGAGGTGGAAAATTCCTTCAGATCTTTTGCTCCTTGGTGTGCAGAAGTCAGGAGTATATGGTGTACCCACTTAAAACCGCCAAAGTAGCCAGCGTCTGGCACCTTACTGTGGGAGGGACCTGGACCATATGATTTCAGGCCTCCCCGAAAGCAACGCCATGCCCCGTTAGGTTTTCCCCCGGGGTACGGCCTCGGGGGAAAATTGTTTCTCCCCCTCAATTGTGAAGTGGCAGTGACCGTATATTTGTGCTGGTCAGGCAGCCATACTATCCCCTATTGCAGCAACTAATCTGCCACTAGAGGCCCACAATTTCTGGTGGCTCGCGGCTCTTTCTGGAGAATAAGGGCTTCGCAAAAAGAGACCACTGCGCCCCAACCCTTCTCACCCGCCAGCATGTCAGCAACGATTGCTGATAGGAACAGGTTACGTCCGATTTAGTCGACCAGCACTTCACATTCAGACGCCCACGCGGGGCAGTCCTCCAGCGTATGGTGGGTGGAGTCCCGGTCGTCTATGCAGTGGGGGCATTGTGCCATCTCCTCGCGTCCGATTTGATTCAGATACTCACCAAAGCAACAATGCTCGGTGAGCCTCTGCGTCGGTGAGCGTGCCACCGCATTTTGAGTTTGTACGGGCCCTCCCCGCTCTCTCCCCGGCGAATGGCGCGAATTTGATCATAAACCCTCGCGTCCATATCCACTAGGATATCAAAAGACGGGACACGTGCTAAGACTGTCACCCACCCAACCCTAGCAATAGGTATATACCGATACGTAGATTACCATTAAAAGCCTTAATTAAAAACGTTTGTTTCTCAAAATACGTAAGTATTATATTGATACGAGTATCACGGTTACCAACTACCTCGTTGCCTGACTAATCAACGTAATGAATCAAAATGGGGGATTAATAGGTGCAGATGGCTTTTTTCTTTTGTTTTCATACAAGTAAGTTGTCAAACAAGCACATGGTGCAACTGGAGGTAAGCGGTCTCGGCTTTATCGTGGCGCATTCAATCTTAATGGGAGTGTGATACACTAACAAGGTGTCCACGAATGAAGGAAGTTCTATAATAACATTATTAGAAAAAACAAGTAAAAAGCTTTCACTTTACTACTTTGAATTTCGAATTATTGTTTATGGTATGGTATGTTAATATTGGTAGCGCGTAAATAGGACGAATTTCCTTGTACAAGACCTCTTTGAGCTATAACCTTTTCGGTCCCGTATTATAAGAGAGCGTAGTACGACTTAATTTTACAGCAATTGTGTCTCGACGGCGCGAGCTAATCTCAACATCAAATGCGGTCACCGTGAATACCGAGTTGTTGCATGTCTCGCACTAGGTCCACACCTGTCCCGTGTTTTATAAAAAATATAATTTTAATATTTATGTGATCTGTAAATATTTGTATTAGAGTTTGGGTGTTTTCTATGTAATATTATTTTAATATTTCTGTTTAACGAGTTTATATTTACAACAACAAGTATATATCTAGTTATATCACATGTCTAGTACCCATAGTACAAGATCTGTTTAGTTTAGGACTAGATGGCGTTGTGTCCGAAATTCGATAAATGTATCACGGAAAGATAGATTAAGAAAAATAGCCGTTAATTAGTGTAAAGTGATTAAGTTCAATGTGATTACTGGCATTTAGGTTATACAAGTATATTCACTAATTAATATTATCACAGTTAGGCGAAGATACCTATTAAATCTAAATTAAAAATAAACGTAAATTGGAATGACGCAGATGCACTCTGTACAGTGTATGTGATTAAAGTTACTAACGACACAAAATTTTGTGGATACAGAGAACTTAATATCCATATAAACTGTTTTTAATTACCTACTATTTGAATAAAATGTTTCGATCTATATAGTAATTCGATAGTAGGTAGTAGAGCCACACTGATTTCAGCACAAGCGGGCCGGCTCGACCGGGGCAGTACTACCCTCCCATAGAAGACCAACCTAAAGCGCCAGCATCCGTGCTGTCGTCTTTCGTTGGTGAGTGTGAGACCGGCGGCCCATTGATGCAGAGGTGACAGTTATCGTGGTAACTGTGTAAGCCTTACACTGTCATGATGAGTGTCATGTTTTTTACGTCCCCAAGCGGGGTGTGAAAAAGCATCTCACTAGGCCGCCATAGTGTGGGTCACCATGTTGCATTGTCTCCATTTGTAATGAGTATGGTGACCACAACTCTTGGATTCCATTCATGCTTTCCATCAGGCAGAGTAGAGTCACATTGGCAGGCTATTAATATAAAAAAAAAGTGTATATATATATATTAAGCATTTAATTTATTATTACAGAACTATCTTAAAACTGCAACTTCAATAAACGTCCCGTTGTTCAAAGATTTAAATGATATACAATAAGGTTTGAAAGAGTATTTACCAGCACGAAAACTACTATTGTATATAGGGTGTGGGTGTGGACGAAGTACTAGTTCAAAGGAAGTTTTATGTCATAACACTTAATAATAATAGCCTTATACAAAAATCGAATGTAAGCCATATCGACAATAGAAGAAGAAAAAAAAATGCTCAGGGAGGGAATAGTCGTCGGGGTTCCAGGGATTTCCTTTCTAGGGTACACTAGGTGGTTCCCCCACTATTGGTACCTGAGACGGCGTGCGGTTTTTGGTCGATTCGAGTCCGACATAACCACCAGTAGGTATTCGGGGGGATTGCCGCACAGAAAAAAAAAGGGAGGGAATAATAACCTCATACTTGACTGCCTCAGGGGCGTAGCTGTAGTGAATATGACTGCTGCGTTTGAGGTCTCGGGTTCGATTGGGTTGGACTAAATGTTTGTATGATCTACAAATATTTGTTTCAAAGTTTGGGTGTTTTTGGAACGAAGTTCCTTACGGCAGGCTTGGAGGGGATAGGGATTTCGCTGCGGGACCGAACTGAAAAAAATGTGATAGTAAAACCGTAAGAAAAAATCCGTGGAAAAAGTGCGTGGAATAAATCTGTGGAAAAAAGTGCGTGGAATAAAACCGTTAAATGAGACGTGCGCAGGCGCGAAAGCGCGTCATGTGTGCTACGTTTCATACTATCTATCACGTACTTAACATTCGTACTATTTCTACCTCTTTTTTCTATTTTTCTATTTCTATGTAATTTTTAATTAATAATAATGTTGACAAAAAAAAATAAAGATACATATTTTTTTGTTATTTCAGTTGAAATTTGAATTACGATGTTTTTTTTATTTTAAGGAATTTATTATTTTATTATTTTAAGGAATTTATTATTTTATTTCCTAAAATACTGAATTTCTTAAATACTTTCTTGTACTTAAATAAAAACTAATCAGCAAAATTTAAGAGAAAAATCAAGAAAACCTACATAAAATTGAGCACGATTTTTTTTGCAAATTGTGTCGATTCCACATTATCCGAAAGAACTTCGTTCCTACCTGGTGTCCCACGACACCATTCATTTTTATGTATAATATGTATGTATTTACAAAAAAAGTATATAAGTATTGTATCAGTCAGTCTAGTTATCATAGCACAAGCTCTGCTTAGTTTGAAACTAGATGACGTTTGTGTGTCAAATGTCCGAAATATTTATTTATTTATTTATTTATAACATTTGCAATATCCCTTACGTTATGGACTATCCCATGGAAATACATACGGATATTATAACTTTGCCCGTTCGGGGCCATGACAATATTGGAGACCATGAATATGAATATAGACCATGAATAGACTGGAGCAAAAATCCCCTAGAAACCACTTTCATCATTTTGAAACGTCTGTAAGCGTAGTAGAGTTTTGGTATTAGTCTTGATTGGTGAAAATAATAATAATAAGAAGACCAACCTAAAGCGCCAGCATCCATGTTGTCGTGTTTCGTTGGTGAGTGTGTGACCGGAGGCCCATTGATGCAGAGGTGACAGTTATCGTAGTAACTGTGTAAGTCTTACACTGTCACGATGACTGTCATGCCTTTTACGTCCCCAAGCGGGGTGTGAAAAAGCATCTCACAAGGCCACCATAGTGTGGGTCACCATACTGCATTGTCTGCATTTGCAATGAGTATGGTGACCACAACTCATGGATTCTATTCATGCTTTCCATCAGGCAGAGTAGAGTTACTTTGGCAGGCCCTTACTATACAAAAAATTTAGATAATGAGCAGGTAACAATTGGCATAGTTTAATAGTCTTTCTGAGAACCAAACGGTAATGTACAAGCAATATTGGATTGGGTTCCTAGTAAACATATCCTTTAACCTGCTCCACAAATGTTCTCCGTACACACTTATCGACGAGGAAAACCACGGAATGGGAATCCACACAATAGCCTCATGTATCTATGTTTATTTTGGTACTAAAGTACTTAGTGCGGTACTTATGTGCACCTATACAGAATACGTCTAGAAGTTCATTATAAACAAACTTGATTTTTAGATTTGAACATGCAGTTTCTTCCCCTTGATCTTCTCTTTCGCCCCACTGCTGATATCTATCGTTTTGCCATTATTATTTTCTATGCATAAGTTTTTAATAGTTAAAGGTTTTTCTCATGTCACCTATAAAGCAATAATTACTTTATTTATTTGCCTGTTTCTATTTAAAGACTAATGTCGGCCCACTTTACATAAAAGAAGTATAGCGAATACCGGGAAGCTATATGCATCAAATATGGGACTACAATTGGCCAATTAATTAATTGCTTATAGTTGTTGTTGGACGGAAAGGGGTTGCCATATTTTATAGTTATAAGAACTACAGGACACTGGTGATTTTGAACAGAAATCTAAACTTGAAAAACCAAGCTTTTTTTAATTGATAAGAGAGGAAGGCAATTCGAATGTTACAGAATTTCCAAATTACTCAGATTATGTTATTTTGAAATTCAACTTTCTATTTAGTATTTTTAGTCTATGTTAACTCTTTTCACAGTACATACTACTGCTAGGAAGATTTCTCAATTTTTTGTATCAACCTGCATAAAAAGTCTTTCTAACACTGTGAGAGAAGTGTTTAGCTGCATCCCTGTTGTACGTGTTTACGAGAGGAAGCGATATAAATAACAAGCCTATTCAAGATCGTTCAGTGGTACAATACAGGAAGGTTTATTTATCTAAACACCTCAGCTTGTGGTTTATTGATATCACGACCACAAATTGACAAATTAATTATGTTACAATAAACGCTGTTTTATGAGCACCGAATACTATTATTAAATTAAAAGTTTACTACATCAATAAATTATATCTTCTAGAAATGTTAATAGTCTAATTGTCATCTTTTCAAAGTAAATTTTTCGAAGTAAATTACAATGTTTGTATTAGGAATCATAAATCAATTCACCTACCTACTGATACCTACGAGGGTAAGTTTTTAAGTTCGCGGAATGACAGTGAAAAAGGCGGGTAAACGCGCTCTTTTGATGCCTACCGTATTCAGTGACTCATAATTAGTCTGCATAGTAAAATTTGTTGTGATTGGATCATTAGTTATTAAACTATCGTTGACCAAGTATTTTAATCGGGAACGAAGTGAAAAAAATGGAGAAAATTGAATTCCGTGCGGTGATAAAGTTCCTTACTAAGCAAGGAAAGTCTGTTCAAACCATACTCAATGAGATGTCATCGGTTTACGGGGATTCTTGCCCAGGAAAAACAATGGTCTACAAGTGGCATAGTTTATTTAAACAAGGCAGGGAATCACTTGAAGACGACCCGAGGCCGGGGCGCTCCGTTGAGGTGACTACGCCAGAAGTTATTGCAAAAGTAGAAAAAAATGTATTGGAAGATGCTCGACTAAAAAAGAAACAACTCGCAGAAATGGTTGGAGTATCGGATACAACAATTTTTAAAATTTTACACGATCATCTTGGCATGACTAAGGTTAGCGCACGGTGGGTGCCGAGAATGCTCACGCCATTGCAAAAACAACAGCGCGTGGAATGTTCACGTGCGTTTTTGGACCTCTGCAATGAAGACAAGGATGGCGTATTGAATCAAATTGTTACTGGGGATGAAACTTGGGTTCATCATTATGAACCCGAGTCCAAACAAGACTCCATGCAGTGGCACAAAAAGGGCACAGCACCACCCAAGAAATTTAAGGTTTCACAGTCGGCTGGGAAACTCATGGCAACGATTTTTTGGGACTCAGAAGGAATATTATTGATAGATTATAAAGATAAAGGCATTTCTATAACGGGGGAATACTACGCTTCAATCTTAGAACAGTTAAAAGAAGCCATCAAAGAAAAAAGACGGGGAAAATTAGCGAAAGGTGTCCTGCTATTGCATGACAATGCTCCCGTTCACAAGAGTCGAGTCGCACTGGCTGCCCTGCATAAGGTGGGCTTCGATATTTTGAATCACCCACCCTACAGTCCAGATTTGGCTCTGAGTGATTATTATCTCTTTCCAAAAATGAAAAAAGAATTACGTGGTAAGAAATTTTCAACTGATGAGGAGGTTAAGGAGGCGGTTTCGGTGTATTTTTCAGACAAAGATAAAACTTTTTTTTACGAGGGAATAAAAAAACTAATTGAAAGATCTGAAAAATGTATTCGTGTTGCAGGGGAATATATAGAAAAAGAAAAATAATTTTGTGTTTTTATTATTACTCAATACCCTCCATTCCGCGAACTTAAAAACGCCCCCTCGTACTTTATAGATTACCAACATTATACAAAGAAGAAAACGTAAATCGTTATACTGAACAGTCTGAACCCGCCTTTTCCCGCAAATTATCCACATAAGTTATTTAGAGTTAGTGACATCACTATTTTAAGGGTCCAAGACGTACAATTTAAATTAGGAATTCAATACTCATATCTTATCGAATTCTAATAACATATGTTAAAACTATGTAGGTATTCGTAACTTGAATAAATATTAAATATGGTTCATAATGTCGGCAACACTGCGTCTGGAACGCCATGCAGATTTAAAAAAAATCGAAAATGGCGGAGCGCGGGCAAATCGCTCTTTTCAAAACTTTATTCTATCAAGTAGGTAAGGTAAATAAGGTAAAATCCTGGATTAAAGATTAAAACATTACACATATAGTTTTTCATTTGTAGAAAGATATTGGAACGTGATTTCATCTTGAGTTTGATCTAATTCAAAGTGTACTAGTTTGCAGTCATTTTTACGGTTTTTAATTGGGATGGTTTGTATAGATACCAACCATTCGCCTCGAAAATGTTTGGTGGCTCATGTTTGTATAATTAAATAACATCTGCACCCGGTAAAAGGCAAACTTTTTACTAATTCATAATTGATTTTCTTTTTTAGGTTCATTATGCTCTGTAGAGTACAGAAATTATTGCCAAAATTAATTAAAATTGCTAAATTACTCATTAAATTAAATGACAAGTTCCGTGATTTCTCACGGAAATCTCACATGATTAATGTTCTGTGATAATGATGATTGTCAGAAGTCATAGGTAAAATATTTACATAATTATTAACACTGCAAGAAATAGGCAAATTGCGCAAATCAGACAACGTTAATAGCACAAAGTTCACAACTTATTAACCAATCAGCTGTCTTACTTATCTCGTCTTGAAACACGTGAAAATACAAATCACATTTGGTAAATGATTAAAATAATTCTTTCTTCATTATACTGTTCTGAATGCAGAAACAATAAAAAAACATGTGAACACAATCCTAATTTCACAATTATATTAAATTTTCATTTAATTTAAAAGTAATGTAATGCTGTAACATGCTGTAATGTTGATATCGCACGCAGTCAGGCGACCGTGGTGCTGTGTTATGGTTGCACATCCTTTTGTTTATACATATTGGCAGTTTATTTTTATTTGATTTGGAGCTTATAAATTGAAATTGTTAATTTCAATATATAAGGTTATTAAAACTATTTTTAAAAGCTTGCCAACTCAATTAATCGATAAACAAGTGTTTGTTGACGAAGATTATGTGTATATTAGTTTTTATATGATTGTGATTAAAAGAACTTTATTTAACCTCAAAAGAAATTTACTATAAATTTCACCTTAAGTGATTTTTTTTAAATAATCAATTAAATAGCAGTGAGTAGAATAAAAACTTCATTTGAATCATATTATGCGTGCTTGTAGATAAGGAAACGTTAACACATACTTACATTTTTATGTCAATAACAATGCTCTAATAATCTATGGAATAACTACTGACAGTCACGACGCACGAAAAATTAACCGTTTGTTTGAGAATCAAATCATATGTATATAAACCTCAGATAATTGTTATTTCCTAATTTAATAAAAAAAAAACATTTATAATTATAACAAAATTTATCAGAATCTGATACAATTACAGTATGTAATGCGCTGGTGCGAAGGATGATAACATTTTTATATACCTATATAAAAAACAACATTGAGAACTCAAAACGAAAGGTAAAAAATAAATCCTTATGACTAACGCCCTAGTTTTCATTTTGACTAATGTGGTGGTGAAAACGAAGTGCAATGTGAATATGTGATATATGTTATGTTACACCCGCGTGGTACTCATGTGTTTTGAAATTTTGTGTCGCGGGGTATTGGAATTTTGTGTCGCGGGGTATTTGTGTTGGAATACTCATATAAGAATTGGAATTTTGTGGTATGTTTGTGTGACGAAGTTTTGTGTATCAAAATATTTATTGTGTAGTAAATACAAATAAATTTTATTCGGTGCATTTTCAACTATTGGAATTTGAACGAATTTCAATCGATTATGATTTAGTCATTTTGTTTTTACTCATTATGTCCAGTTATTTTGTGCTAATTTAATCTATTTAAAATGTTTACGTCATTTAAATTTTGTAATTTAGTTATTGTGGTTGCATTCATTTGCCCTGTTATTTTATGA
This sequence comes from Hypercompe scribonia, assembly GCA_949316085.1. Taxonomy (NCBI): domain Eukaryota; kingdom Metazoa; phylum Arthropoda; class Insecta; order Lepidoptera; family Erebidae; genus Hypercompe; species Hypercompe scribonia. The sequence continues at coordinate 793,785 of OX438972.1, read as the reverse complement.
TATTTCTGGACGAGAAGGTTCTACATATAAGGTAAAATATGCAGTGAAAATAACTTTATAATATAATTTGGTGTATTTAAGTCGATAACAGTTGTGTTTGTTTTACCTACAATATAACACATCACAACCACACACATAAATCGATAGAGAGTGTGTTACACCCTACAAGCGTGCCAGTAGTTCCAGAACTCTTAAGACCATACCTGTGAAAGTAACCGACACGCTTTGCGAGCGGACGTCGTAGTTTCTGAACCCAAAACCAAACCTCTGAAAGAGACCGATACATCCCATGAGTGTAAGTGTTATTTTCATAACTTTGAAAACCAAACTGATGGAAGAGGTTGAAACACCCTACGAGCTTACGCGATAATACCATAACTCTGAATGCTAAACAAGTGGAAGAGGACGAAGCGCTCTGCGAGCGTAGATTTCAATTTTATTTTTCTTTTCTTTAAGGACAACTCCCACACTAAGAATATTCCTGTGTCGCGGGGGATATTGCAAACATACATGAAACGAACATAAGGAATACCCAGACTCAGAAAGACAATTTGTGGATCACACTAAGTATTGTCCCATGTCCTACAACACTCGGCGCAATAGAAAACGGCGAGGTGACCCCTTAAGCCACTGTACTAGTCGTGCAATCAATTCTATGCCTCTAAATAATAAAAACCTGTCAAGAGGCCAATTGGCCCTACGAGTGTACGTGATAATTCTACAATAAGGTATTTTGTCGGTTGCAAGGTAAAATTACATGTATTTCAGTGAGTTGCACAATTTATAAAAATTAAACAATTTATGTGGTTGCAATTTGTGCTTTAATGATTAATGTTACTTGTAAACGGGCTGGTCGTGTACCGATTCGTTCCCTACAGACATATAGTAATCAGAGCACGCTTTATAATCGGTTTGAAATACCAAAAGTAAAGTGTTCTGTTAATACTTTATTAAAAAATCTATTAGGAACCCATCTGCAATCGATTCAACACCTCTTTAACAGTATACCTAGTCTTGCCATAAATATTGTAATAAAGAAAAAAGAAAATTGTTAACTGCAAATAACATTTATTACTTTTACAGTGTGTCAGTTTAATACATAAATATAAAACAATTAAAAATATAAAAAGCTTATTCGAAGTGGTCTCCATTGGCTGCAATACAGTCCTTTAAACGATGAGGCCAGTTATCAATAGAAGCACGCACTCTTTCCATGGGAAAATTCTTCACTGCCAATCGTATAGATTGTTTTAGGGACTCCAAATTATCATGGCGTTTAGAGCAAGCTGTACTCTCTAAAACTGACCACAAATCATAATCCAGCGGATTAAGATCGGGACTAGACGACGGCCAGTCTTCAGCTCTGATGAAGTCCGAAACGTTCGATTCCAACCAAGACTGCGTGGACCGAGCTTTATGACCCGGCGCCGAGTCTTGCTGGAAGGACCATACTTGGTTATTGAACATGGTGATGTTAAGGGGCTTAACTACCTTCTCAAGAATGGTATCTTGATACACTTGTGCCGATGTTTTGATACCTTTTTCACAAAAATATGGCTCAGTCACTCCTTCATAGCTAACACCCCACCAAACCATCACTGAAGTCGGATAATGTCCACGTTGCACTCTGTCGACTAATTGGGAAGCTTCCTTAGAGCTTTGAGCATAAATACGGTCATTTTGTTTGTTAAAATGTTGCTCAATTGTAAAAATTTTCTCATCCGTAAACAAAATTTTTCTGTGACCTCCCTTTGCGTACCGCTTCAGTAGTTGTTTCGATTTTACCACCCTATTCTTCTTTAAATTATCAGTTAAGAAATGGCCAGTGCGTCTCTTATAGGCTGCAAGTCCTAAGTCATCTTTTAAAATACGCGACATGGTTCTAGGTGCTATCTTCATTTCCCGAGATAAAATCTTTTGCTTTCGGACAGGATTTCTTCGAATTCTTTCCCTTACTGCTTTGACCACCTTTTTCGTACGAACACTACGTGGACGGCCAGATCTTTTTCTGTCACAAACAGAGGAGGTCTCATTGTACCTATTAATAGCCCGGTACACAAACATTTTACTAATACCAAGTGTATGGAGAGTTTTAAAAATTGCATTTGGCTCCATACCTACTTTGTGTAATGCTATCACAGCGATTCGGTTCTCTTTATCACCCCACACCATTTTAATATCGCAAAATATTTTACAATGTATTGGCGCCAAAATGAGAAAACACAATGAACAATCGTATAAAAATGACAGATTCGAAATTCAAATGTAATATTTTTTTATAATTAAGTGTAACAGTATTTATGGCCAGACTAAGTATTAGGTGTTATTAACATATCGTGAGCGCTCGAATTAATTATTCCAGCATCTAGAGGGGCCGAAGTACGTCTTATGTGCAAGCGGTGTCCAAGTAACTTATAAGGACGCTCTATAGGGATACTTTTCTTCGGTTAATTGGTGATTATTCATTATATTATAGTTTATTACACTAAATGAGTACAGAGCTGTCGTCGTTGCTTGACGTGTTTTGCAAAAATACTAAAAGTGGATGAAGAAGAAAACTATTTTGCGTAAGGCGTTAACGTGAATTCGTTAATTACGAATACTTTTAATTTTAAGAACACGCGAAAGGGACTCTGCTCTGCCTGATGGAAAGCAGGAATACAATCCAAGAGTATCTTTTGCTAGGTACATTATAGTATTTTCTCTAATTGACTTTCATGTTACGTATAAAATATATCTGAGGTCAGGTGTATATCGTCAAGATGGCCGACCGTTAAAATTGTGATTTTATTTATGTAAATATTTAATATAGTACACAATGTCGGTAATACTGCGCTTGGCACTGTATGCAAATAAAAAAAACAAAATGGCGGCGCCCCTGCCAATCATTTCTTTTAAAACTTTATTCTATTAGGCAGTCAAAAACCGGGTTAAAGATTCAAGCATGAATATTATGTTTACTTTCATTTCTATAAATATATTGGAACGTGATCAAATCTTGATTTTGATTTAATTCAAAACGTACTAGTTTACTAAAGTGTCTACACGTAATTCAGCAAATTGTATAAAGCCATCTATCGACATTCAACTGTAACATTGTACACAACTTAATTTCCTACAGGAAATTGTTCCTATTGTTGGATAACAATAATAACTGCACATTGTGATCAGTGTCAATACTAATTATTACGTATAATAGAAGTTTGTCAGTGTCTTCTTTAAACAGTATAACAGTTAAACAAGTTTAAACAGTGTCACTTGACCAAAATATTGGGTAAATAGAATAAAGTAGCTAGCTTAGTGATGCTTCACAAATCAACTTTATACGAAGGATGAGGTTCTAATATCAGTTTTCTTTTTCCTTATGTTTTTTGCTTTAGAATTCCGTGATTTATGAATAAAATTCATATACTTCTCGTTAGGTCCCATTCAAATTAAAAAATCCACATATAAAGGTGTTGAAATTTAGGAATAAAGAACAGTTTATTTATAACAAAGTGATATTCAAATAATAATAGTAAATATATTTATTCTTGCCCTCAAACCTTTCGTCTGTTATATTTCTTATAGTCAGGTAACTTCGTGAAAGACTGGTGCCTAAACTGGGTTAAACAATCCGTAATAATAAGTCATCAGGGCAATCCCGCAGTAATGTAACTCTACAAGACTATTTATGTATGATTTAGGCATTTGGACTTTTTTATTTGAGAGCCTGTCAAAGTGATTCTACTCTACTTGATAGAAAGCATGAATAGAATCATAGAATTGTGATTACCATACTCACTGCGAACGCAGACAATTCAGTATGGTGGTCCACGGCGGCCTGGTGAGATACTTTTTCACACTCCGTTTGAGGACGTAAAAGGCATGACTGTCATCGTGGCAGTGTAAGGCTCACACACTTAGCACGATAACTGACACTCCTGCATCAATGGGTATTTAGTCTCACACTCATCAACGAAACTCAACAACACAGATGCTGTCGCTTTAGGTTGGTCTTTTGTGAGAGGGTAGTACTGCCTCGTTCGAATTCGGCCTGTGTAAAGTTTTACAAAATGTAGATTAGCTTTTGAAGAAGAAGTTTTGTGAGGTTTAAATGTCAAAAATTGGTCTACTGTCATAGTAACACCGAGATACTTTAGATTTACCATCCTTTAAAGAGTAAGTATTCAAGAAAGGGCATATGTAGTAAATAAATGATGTGATAAGTTAACGGCCAGAAGTTTGATCTATATACAAATGTAACATATTAAGTTTTTGATAGGTTAAGAGTCAACACGTACATTGGATTGCAACCATTGACACATTTGAAAAATTCTTCCCAAGAATCACCATTAAAGCAAAAGGGCAGTGTTACCTGTTAATGTGATTATTTTGGCCTTGATGGAGTTGAAGTTGGAAAATAAATAATTGTTGCCACTGTTATGGACATGGAATTTGATTAATCCGAGTTTCACAATCATATCTTTCTGTCATAGGGGTAAACGAGCTTGAGATCACTAAACGATCTCCGACCTCCATAAGTGTACGCCTGTGGGTGGTAGGTGAGGCCATCTGTCACTCTAGCAGAAGTAGGTCGGGATGGCGATGTGAGCCTGCACACGGCCTTTTGGGGGCAGTAGAGAAACATCGGGATTCACACACGGGAGGGGGCCATCTACATACAAACCGTAGCTGGTCCGAGGTACGCTGGGGTTCCAGAAATTTCCTTAGTTTTTTCGGTTTTTGGTTAGTTCGTGGCCGGCATAACCACCAGTAAGTGGTATCCGTGGTTTCCGCACAAGAAAAAAAGGGCTAAACGAGCACAAGAACAGTCACTTGAAGGAAAGTGGTCACCGCCGCCGCTGAACAATTGAACCCAGGAGTTGTGGCTCCTGTCTGCAGATCCAATAAAAAGACACGTTGCCGGTCTGTGACGTAGAATTACGCTATAGCGTAAAGAATAATTACAAAGAATTTGATTTAGGTATTGTTGTGTGTATAAATAAATTAGAATGAATTATATGCCTACTGTTGTAAGTAAATGTCGTGGGCGTTGCATAATTATTGCACTTCTGTAGTAAAAATAGAATTTCTATACAAAGAAATACACTTCCATTAACAATTAATTTTATAGTAAATGAGTAATATTTCATTTAATTTCCTAGTAATATGTAAATATATCCTGCACTGTGTTAGCCTGGCAACTGACAATAGGTTTATAGTTCGTTATTTGTTTTTCGTAAAGCAGTTGTCTTTGGATAGAGCCTGGCTAGGTGCGTCAGCGTCGTCTATTTGACAGGAATCGGATCACATGACCCGGGTCCTTTCCAGAATGGGACGCCGGGGACTAATCAGAATGGTTTTTAATAAAAATACCATTTACTCATGGCTTTTACCTCCACAAGGACCCGGAAATCCGAAGGCGTTGTTAATCGTGTAAACAAAAAACGTACTTCGTCTTAACTAGGTGGTTACAAAAGTAAATTTAAACAAAATCCACAAACTAGGTACCTATGCGATGAGGGTTATGCGAATCCATGTACATTCGCGTATATATACAGACGTAATAAAGATAAAAATGTGGCGAGCAAGGCCACGCTCACATAGTTACCGCAAGCAGCAATGGCCATCACTTCAAATGATTTACGTGTAAATATATATTTGAAACCAGTTTATTGGTTTATATTTATAGATGAAAAGAAACTTAATACAAATATGTTTATCGCAATTTGTTGTTTCAAAAATTTAGTTTTAAATAACTTATACGCATCACACTGTATAACAATAACATCATACTAATCCATTATTTATTATTTATTTATTTATTTTTATTTTTTAAAAAAGACAACTCCCGCATTAGGAATAAATCCTGTGTCGCGGGGGTCTTTACAAACATACAAGAAACGGACACAAAGAACACCCAGACTCAGAACAACAATTTGTGGACCACACAAAGTGTTGTCCCATGTAGGATTTGAACCCACAACACAGCGAAGCGGAGAGCGGCGTGGCGACCGCTTAAACCACTAGGCCAATCGTGCAGTCTAGAGACATCGAGAGACATCACTGTGTACTGTAGACATCATATTGATCTATTGCGACATCACTGTGTAATGTAGACATCATACTGGTTCATTGAGACATCACTTTGTAATGTAGGTATAACTAACCAATCAAAATCTCTTTTAATTATTCTACTCTGTTTTTTTTTTAAATGGAGGAAAGCCAACATCAAAATAAAATTATTTTAACTACAGGAAAAAATATTTAATATTTTACAGTAGGTGAACATACTGTGACCAAGCTTCTTTCTAACCAACACCCCATGCCGGGTTTTACGGTGATGTAGTGCAATTCAATTTTTCTTTCAACCTGAATTATGACGTGACATGCAAATTTGTATGTCTGTCTGTCTTCATAGGTATTTATAGCTCTGTTCATTATTTATCTACTTATATCTATCCACGTTATCTTGTCGATGGTTTTATAGGAATAAACGCCCCATAAAGTTAAACGTTCACATCGTGTTGTTAATATTAATATACTCATATCTGGAATAATGGCCGCCATGTGCTGTGGAAGAATGATTTATTGAATAGATTATAGCCTTATCAGTCAATGGTAATTCTCTTATGTGTATTTATTTGTGACTGAGTTATATTAAGTAAGAGTATACTAATAATCTAGGCTATTATAACATGTCTTCTGATATATGTATGTATGTAGGTATGTAATAACTCTTAAGAAGTCTTATGAAATAACTATATCTTCTCCTTTTTGGCAACTAGTTGCGACAGAAGAATTCACTGAGGCTGTGGGGCTATCTGAACCCAAATGCCCTCCTGCCGTCTTTTCAAAGTTCTGGGAGGTAAGAGAACTCACTTGTGACTCTAGAGTTGTAGGTGTCCATGTTCGGCGATAGTTACTGAACAAAAGATATTCCGTTGGTTCAGAACATATCGAGCGACAACTTTTTCTACAAACGGATTGTTTATTAGTTTGTATAATGTATAATGTTGTAGAAAATTTAGAAGACGATGCAGATTACTTTTCAATCATAAAATGGTACTGCTGATGAAAGAGTAACGAATATGGCAGTAAAAAGAAGTCTTCGTCGTACGATCAGTCCGACGAAATCGGCGGACAACGCGATCGTAGTGAAATCCTAAGCAAAAACTAGTTTAAAAGTAGTATTATTTCTTGTTACTTGGATTGTGGTTTGCAAATTAACTATCGTCCCACAATAGTAGCGACAAATAGCGAGCTGAGGTTACTATTAATAAACGAGGAAATATGAAATATGTAAAGGAAATTAATATTTCAAATCTTGACACTTCTTTTTGAAGTATTAATAATTATAACTATTAATATTAATTGAATAACATTAAACCACGCACAAAAACAGATTGTTTGACATGAATTTTTTGAAAATGTTCAATTCTTGTCAACGTACAAAACACCGCGTAGTGACTGCTGAATGTTAAAATGGATATTAAATTACCGATAGGCTGCATGTTACCGCGATAACTGATATAATTATGTGTATTGTACGTATATTTATGTCCACGCCTTAATATGGACAGAACCGCGGTTCCCCTTTTTGGTGGTAGGGTGTAAAAGCCCCTGAATGAGAAGGAAAGAGAACGCCCTGGGCGTCAAGTCCGTCGATGTACAAAATAAGTGCATAAAGTTTGACATAAATAAAACCCTTTGGATCACAGGCTCATGGGGGAAGCGGTGTAGAAGCCAGGAATATATAATCATACTTAAAAAAATCAGTTTATCTTAAAAAACATTGTTTTCAGGAGTGTTTATAAATACCGTTGATCTCTTCCGAACGCACATTTTTATATCTTGAAGACATAAAAATGTTGCGTTTTCCATTTATATGAAACTATAAATAAACTGCATTTCGCACACACTGAACTGGGTAGACGGTTACAAACAACCTGTCAAGAGGTCAAGGACCTTTGCAATTTTTGTACTTATTTAACAAAACATTGAATTTATATAAATATCTGTTATACATATGGACTAGATTACAATAAATGCAGTAGAGTAGCGAAATAGGCAAAATATCTACATGACAATGACAACCTCGAAAAATGAGTTAGTACCATCTTATCTTTAAGGCGGACTTAATGCCGTAGGCATTTTCTTCCAGTCGACCTTTAAGTGATGCAGAGATGTATATGGTAGGTGTAATATAAGCACTAGTAGTGTATTTATATGTACGTCAAATCAAAAGACGCGCGCTTCCCAGAGTTTCTGTAACACATTTCCACCGCTTTTTATGCACTCTTAGAAAAAAATAAAGAAATATGTTAACTACATATAAAAATGCACTACAGCATCAGTAAAAGAGAACGAACGTTGTGAACTAAGAAGTCAGTATTTCATCAGAAATTGATTAATCAAAAACTTGCTGGTAAACATAAATACTCGTCATAATAAGCTTTGTGCTAATAAAATCATTTCTAAGCTTTAATTTTATGGGTGCTCTGACAACATAACGTAGACACGTTAAATTACTAGAAATATCCGCAAAATTATATATAAGAATTCTGTTACATAAACGTCTGATAACGCGTAACGCGATACCCACTAGAGATTGGATCTTAAACACTATCTTACAAATTTATTAATATGTTTACATTCAGTAGCTCTATAAATATTTGTAAGTCATTACTTAAGACGGACCAAATCTTTTATTAGAATCGTTCAAAAGCAATTTTTAATATTCGACCCAAAATTAACCTCACAGATCAGTACTCAGCAATTCATGCAATTAAAAGATATAGGTATACGAGTGTTAAAATTAAATTTTGCAATAAACAAGGTCTCGCAGCAAAAGTAAAATTAACTCGAAATGATGATAATTTGGTGTTAAATCAATTGATCTGTTATAACAAATGCATATTTTGCTGTTACAATATTGATTGACTCTTTGAAATATTTATTCAAATTAGCATTTTAGAAGTAAACTACATACAACTATATCTGCATACAAAGTAGGTTCAACAAGAAACTAGACAAGATGTTTCCACCGCTAAACACACTAAGTTTTTAACAATATTTATCCCTCTCTAACAAGTGTTCACACTGTAGCTTTATATTAATATAAGACCTTTTTCTTTATTTCATGTATATCTATGCTTTCAAGTCTTTTTTCTCTCTCCATGCCACACCCGATTGATGTTATGACTAACACACGCGAAAAGGATAAAATTGTTCTTAAATATAGATAGAGCTAAATACACTTTGGCCACTTTAGTCCACCACACGCTGCGGCACCACAAAAATACACCAAAACAGCCAAAACTGACACTATTATTAAATGTATCTTGATATTCTGCCACCAGTATTTACGTTGAACCTGTACTGCCGTGCTCCTATAAACAGTGGTGCTTGTAGCCAGTACATCTGTTCTATCCACCAAATTCTCTAGCCGTTCTCCTCTGAGCGTCATTTTGTCCACATTTTGCACCATTATGTTTTTCAAATGTTCCAAATCTGCTTTAATGTTTGGTAAAGCCTTTCTATTTTCATTGCACTTAGTCATTTCAGTCTGCAACACTCTGTCAAATGTGCCACCATCTATTTGATTTACTGCTGCATATGGTACCGCTACAGCTGGTAATCCTTCAAACGAAGCCAAGAACTTATTTTTGATTTCGTCTAAAAATGAGTATGCTTTCGGATAGGGAAACTTGTCATCTGTGATACAGAAGTACACCAGTTTATTCTCTGACAAATAATGGAATAAGAAGCCACCAGTGGAGTAGGTGGTCTTTTTATCTTCTGGCGGTATCATCGGTAGTATTTGTTGAACAGTTTCTGTAAAGTTGCCACTGCAGGAAGCAAATTTGGCCAGAATGAGAGCGCCTTTGGCGACTGCGCTAAACATTATTGGCATTTTCGCTCTTGTTTGATTTCACCGGAATTTGTAGATTAATATATTTTACTAGTATAATTTAGAAACACAAAATACGTGCAATCGTGTAAATAGCTTTGAATATATAATTATTACTAAGCGGAAACATTTATTTTAATGATGTTTGTGTTATATTAAGCGATAAGTAAATTAACAATGTAACATTCTGTTGCTATTAGTATTGATTTATTGAGAGATATTGATTTGGTCGACGTAGGGGCACAATTCTGCGGGTCCCTATAAGTAAAACGAAATATTTTACAGTACGGTAGTAATTAAAACCGAATGTTGCACGAAAGTGACAGAAATCCAACTCATTAATACCACTTAAGTGGAATACCATGCTCGTAAATGAAAATACATTAACACTGTATGAAGTAAACGAATAAAGGTAAATATGGATCTGTTATCATCTACCGCCCTAGTTAAAAACGACGCAGTACTTCACTCCCTGATAAAAGGCGCCCGTTAGTTCGTGCTCCTCACTAATACGATCAAAATATAAGGTGTGTATCTAATTGTGCTTCTGCCTAGAATAGGTGTATCGTGAGTATAGAAGCTTTCTGAGTGTCGTTTAGTCACATCATTTCAAGTTGTAAAAAACTGAAATACCTATCACATCAAACATCAAAACGCACTATTTTATATAAGACGTAGTAGTATATATTAGTGTAGTATTTAATAACATTGACGGAGTTGGCTTCGAAGCCCGATGTGGACTAATTGATTACGTTTTTATGTGTCGGGGAACAAAGGTACCTACAGTTGATATAGGGGTGTCGACTTCGTATCCTACTTACAAACGTTCATGATTATTACTTAGACAATAAAGTAGGGTTGATATTTTAATGATGGTATATAAAATATAAAATTTACATACAGAGACTGAGAAATTGTGGCTGAATTCCGAACGAAAAATCATTACACTGAGATTTTATATATCATATTTTTATTTTCGATTTTATTTGAGGTCGATGTAATGTGTAACAAAACAAAAGGTTGTGATTAATTTCTTTTTTGATCGCTGACATGTTCGACGCCGTCTCTTCTTGAAGATGCAATTATTTTCAACAGAAGAAGATAAAAATAAAAAAAAAATTAAGGAAAACGGGTAGAATGAAGGATCAACGGCGAGGTTCTGCGAGTTCAGGTTGCAACTGAAGGAGCCAGCGCAAGAAGGACATTGACTTTTTTATTAAAAAGTGTATGTACATACATCTATGTATCGGTACCTCACTATCTGTATCTACTGATATTATCTGACTGATAGCTTTTTCAATAACATTGAAGTTTAAAAACATTTAAAAAATATGTATTGTATTTTTGATTATTAAAGCAAAAGTAAGAAGATGAGTACTAATTTATGACGCTTTCTCTAACGTTCTTAATTTACTAAATTACTAAGGAATTGTCAGCGAATCACTGCCTTACATCCAAAATGTCTTTATCTAAAGATTAAACTACCGTGATAGAGTCTTCCTCAGTCATCCTCATAGAAAACCTAATGAGTAAGGGAACCAGTAGCCTGATGCCTTACCGCTCTAATCCTGGAGGGATTGCCTCCTAATCCTCATTCTGGAAGACTAAAGGGTAGCAACAGTCTATTGGGAGCAAAAATCAGAATTTCTAAATGTCTTATATAAATATTTCTCTTTTTTTTTACCTTTATACATATCATGTTTAATAAACATGACGTAGGTTTGTTTAACTGTGGTTTACTGTCAAACTTGCCGAGAGTTCCGAGATAGTTCCGGCGTCTCAATGAACATAATTAATATTTGAACAAGTGGCAGCCCTATTGTCCCGAGGGGCGAGTTGTTGACCCCCGCGTGCGTCACCGCCCAAACACACAAGTGCGATTGCTTTACTACCGTAAGACCACACGTCTGACTCCGCAACGGAAAGTCCTATTTAAAAATTTAAATATGCAAATTATATTTAGCCTTGCTTCTTTTATGGCGCAGAGAGGCAGACGAGCAGAGGAACTACCGGATGATAAGTGATTATCGCTACCTATAGATACCTACAGCTGTCTCCGCCCAAGGGAGGGGGAGAGGGCTTTGGTCACCTCAATCACTCGATGAAAAATAATGAAAAAAATAATTAAATCCGCAATATTGAATACTTTGTGCGGTTTTGTTTATCGGCAGACTTAATGCCCGGACCTGAAATCTGAAAGAAATCCAGGTTAAACTATCGAGTTTCAATTGTTAAACAAATACAGTGAAGTTTAAAAAACGGGTAATTAATAATCTGCATTAAATTACAGCAAGTTAAGTTACCTAAGTGATAATTAAGCAACAGTCCCTTACTGACCCTATAACTAGAGATATGATTTGTACACACAACAACTCATACTAAACGTCATTACAGCAAAAATTTGTGTTTACGAAGACACCATTGGACAAGCATATTTGTAGGGCACAAACAATTGCAGTCTCATTTTGTTCAAACGTATGGCCAATACAGTCATAATGTATATTGGGCGGTATCGTCCAATTACCTGCTGTACTTGGAGGAGGAGCGGGTCGTAACCTCGCAACACGTGGTTTTTCTTTGTTGTCTCTTTGGGTCATTCTAGCGGGACACGCAAAGTTATATATTCGAATGATAACAACCTACCGCTCGTACTAACCTAAATAAATCGATGTTTCAAAATTACTGGCTGGTAAATACAAAGAAATTTGTTAATAAAATAAACAAAATTTTAGTCTTCTTTAAACGTAACAAGTTCTTAAGATGTTACTGATTAAAAAGAAATTAAAACCATGAAAAAGACCATAGTATAACCTTTTTTTTAAAGAAAATAATATCTTAGAATATTACTGGCTGATAACACTTGTACAGAGGAGGCTAAAGAATCTACAACTATTTTGTTTGTGATCACACTCAAGACCAAATCGAATTTCGAATTCTCTTGATTTTAGAAGTCTGAGTCCAAAAACAGAGGTAAAAATCTTACTTTTCTACCATTTTCTACTATTATATAATTAAAATTATTGTAAGATATGTCACTTTTTAAATTGGAGTGTCAAACGTAGAGTATTATATTTTGAATATCTATATCTTCGATCTAAATGTAAGTAAATACTCCGATAAATATTTAAAACATACAATTATTCCAACTATTACTTATTGACAGGAAACTTTTAATTACCGATTTAATTAAAAACTATTCATTTCACAAACAGGTCATGCAAATACACCATTTGATTAACTATGCATATATGTTGAATATTATTAGTTGAACTCATTTCGGGAAATACGACGAACTGAAAGGTATAATTGTTTGTTTACCTCGTGTTGTATGTGAGACATCTTGAGAACGCCGAAAATAGACTCGTATTTTCACTTTGACCACTCGAAAACAATCACTGTGTATTCGAATAATTATGTTTACACAAAACGATTAATACGATTAATTGTACTATAATGGAGTGTCGCCCTTGCTGGTGATAAGACGACTTGCCTGTCTGATAACGAACAGCTGAGTGCCGGCTAAACTACCGCGGCGGCGATAATACTTGTTTGGGTATTATGGTGTGAAGAAACGCGTGGTTACGAGCGATATGTGATGTTTGGAGTTATTAATGTTGATAAAAGAAAGTAGTAGATGTTGTGTGTTTTGTTTTATGTGTTCTGTTTTCCTGGTTAGACCTCAATAGACAATGTACATAAATATATCAATGAATTCTATCCTATCCTAATAATATTATAAATGTGAAAGTAAGAATGTGTGAGTTTTTTTACTCTTTTGATTAAATAAAGCAGTGCAACAAAATCCCCCCATAACACTTTATTTTGCACCAAGTTAGACATTTTTACAATAGCTAATTAAACACGTGCTTGACACTATGGTATACTATATACGCTAGAATTTGAGGTTATATATAGTACTACTTAGTTGATGCGCTAACGTACGAAATTTCATGCACAGTGTCACTATGCCATCTTTTAAAAATAACGAGAACCTACCAAAGGTCCTATTGATATCAATTTAACCGAGTTTGACAGAACGCTGCCAGTTTTTTTCCATGTTTTTGAAATTTTATTGTACAATAACTTTCTTGAACTAACTCCAAATCCAGATTTTAGTAGTTATAAATACGTCAAGTTCATATTACGATGTACATCGCAGACTGCTAGCATAAACAACAAGCTTCTATAGTATCTCATTTAGTTCGATTACTAAGGTTATCTAGTAAGATAAGGTACAGTGCTTCCGCCAGTGAACACTTGTATGCATAATCGCGCTTACTACCGTCAGTCATCTGTTATCTGCTTAATAGTTAAACTTGACCATTAGAATATATTCTTGCACTGCACACACATATAAGTATATACAGTTAAATGTCTGGGACATGTTTTTTTACGAGATCGACATAATTAGGGTATGATTGCATTTTCATTCTTAACTATGTGGCGACATCCAAATATAGCGCAACAAGACTTATTACGCCGCCATCTACCGAAGACACACCGAATTATGGAGCAACTGCTAATTCTGTATCGCGATATAGAAATTATCGCTCCGATTAGCGTGTATAAACTTCTTAACGTTAAACTTTAACGTTACAGACATGGTCACCTCGCCTAATCGGAGGTTCCTCCTTTTGTGGTGGAGGAACTTAACACCTGTACCCCCATGGTAATCCAAAATGTTTGCTACAACAAGTTTGAGTTTTAGTATGACTGATGATGATGTATGGATGAGAATTATAATATTGTCGTGTTGATACCAGACACAGCAATATATTTATAATAAAAATATACAGAATTGTGTTCATATTTAGTTTAATTATCAAAATAAGAGCTTGTATAGTGTATATACTAAAGTTAATTGTGTTAAAAAACTGGAGAGAGCATCAAGCATCACTTAAGTGTAGTACGAGGGAAACAGAGAGAGGTGAAATACCGGTTGGATCGATGATACCATACCGTGCGTTACTCATGGGGTAGGCGCGTTGTACTATATTCTGCAAAAATATTAGATCTTATTTTATAGGGTAATCTTATTATTGTCATTTATTTTAACTTTCTTCTAATAAAAATACTTGGGAATGAAACATTTTGAGGTATACTTACTAATTTTTCTTATTGAAAATTTCTTCTATGGAACTTACACTCAAGGTTGTAGTACCAGCACTTCTAATACATGCAAGTTATCGGTTTCAAATGAATATCACTATATCCAATGCATACAGTCTTCTCAGTCTCTTAATAAATAAGACCTTTCAGTTACTAACTTTAATTTTTTTTTTCTATATGAAGAGCATGCCAAAGTGACTCTACTCTACCTGATAGAAAGTATGAATAGAATCCAAAGAGTTGTGGTCGCCATACTCATTGCAATTGCAGACGATGCAGTATGGTGGCCCACACTATGGCGGCCTAGTGAGATGCTTTTTCACGCCACGCTTGGGGACGTAAAAGGCATGACAGTCATCGTGGTACTGTAAGGCTCACACAGTTACCACCATAACTGTCACCCCTGCATCAATGGGCAATTTAATATGTTTTATGTGTTTATATATCAATAATTTAAAATTAAATCGGCAAGTTCTGAAAGAGTTCTACAAACCCATTGATGCCAGTTCATTTTATTACATTCACAATGACAGTCCTTGCCAAGGAAATCAGAATGGCATCCAGTCGTAACTAATTCAAGGTTAAGGTACGAGCTCTCCTTATCTAAAGCATAGCAGAACCATCTCAAATGTAATACCTTATATATTATAGTATATTTTGTAAGAACGTGTAAATAAATTTTACACCATTATTTTTTTTTATCATTTATTCCTTGATTTTTAGTTTTTTCTTGTCCATTTTAGAATTTTCATTATAACAAACTGACTTTCTCATTTATTTACGCACTACCCGGCGATACGCTTACTGGTAGAGAATGCCTATGGCATTAATCTGGCATTGCTTAAATGACGCTTTGCTACCTACTTATTAGCCATAATGTGAGTCTAATGAAAAACAAAGCAATCTTTAAGCAAAAATTACTTTCATCATCAAATAGTAAAGCATGAGAGACCCATGCTTCGGCACAAAGTCAGGCATTCAGCTCGATTAGAGTGATATTACTCTTAAAAAAAAACGGTGTCTTTCGGTGCTTTTTATCACTTGAATGATATTAGCAACCTAATCTCCTCCCTCACTGCTGACCTGTGCACTATTGAGTTTTGAGTTGTAGGTATCCATAAGTAGCAGCGGACACTTACCAGCAGGTGATACTGCCTATACGCCCTCTATACCGTAAACGAGAAATTAAATGTGATGGAAAATTTGATATTGCTTTTGTTTGAGTTATATCGTCAGTTTGGTTTTGAATTGCGCAATAGTCTAGTGCTATAAAAGTGTGTTAATTGCTAAGTAATAAAGTTCATTTTAGTCAGCTTTTGCGTGTTCAGTCTGGGCGAGTCTAACACCGCCGCTTGACCTTGCGTCATGTTTGCGTACTTTTGAAACATAATATAATATAACGTTCAGCAATATTAATGTGTGACTAGTTCTTAACCACGACTTCGTTCGCATGATAATACGTTTATTACTTCATATTTCAATGTATAAAAATGATGAGCATTCATGTTACAGTTTATCTCTTATTTTACCCAATCAAGCATGAAATTTTAATCCCTTTACAGCGAGCACATGTAATGTAAAAAACTTCAGTTAATAGAAACTGGAAGTTGAGAATTTTAAGTTTGTAGCCCCGTTGGTTTAGAACTGTACGCTATGAACCAATCCACAAGTGAGGGCCAGGGCAAGTACCTAATTATACATGTATTTAGATTACGTCAGCTTCGTGTATACCGACAGTTTTCAGACCGATATCTGGCCGGGCATAATTTACTTTACAAATTTATCACTTTTTAGTTAATTTCGTAGGTGTGTTAGATTTATTTTTATTGTATATAGTAATATAGTTGGTTTTTTAAGTCAAATTAAAGTAATTTTCGAAAAAGGAAGGAGGAAATCAATAGGTATTTTGTGAAGAGTTCCTTGATATTTAATAATAAGTGGTCTAAGTAAGTAACACTAACAATATATGATTTTTTAAGGATTTTATATTTAGTACAATTTTTTCCAAGTTTATTTTGGTAGTAGTGCGTTGTTTTTTTAAACTAAGAAAACTAATTTAGCGCTGATACTTGATTGGTGGATTATGTTGAATTAAGATTTTTAATTCACTGTGAGCAAGTTAAATGGTTTAAAGTAGTTTACCCACTCTCGTAATATTTACGGAATATAAATCTATATATTGTGTGTAGATAAGGACATACACACTCGCACCCACGTCTTCATCCCCGAAGGGATAGGTAGGAACGATGCTGGACGAGTCTCTCCTTAACAAGGAAATTTTGGCCTACTATATCACGCTGGACATACTATGGCGGCCTTGTGACATGTTTTTTTACACCCCGCTTGGGGACGTAAAAGGCATGACAGTCATCGTGACAGTGTAAGGCTTACACAGCTACCACGATAACTGTCACCCCTGCAGCAATGGGCCTTATTATTGGAAGTCAGTGTCCTTAATATACTGTCAATTAGTTCAACCATTGAATTCGGTTCACCGTCAAGTTTACGGAGATTCGAACGCTATGTGAGGCTGACATTCAGGTAAAACCGGCTGAACTAGTACCCGGCCCCAAAACAATCTTGGCATTAATAAAAGCTAGGAAGATGACCAAAATACATACATATATTTCGATGTTATTGTATCCATTCCTACTTCCAATATAATCCTGAAGTAATACTTTGTTAAAATGTCAAAGTACTTCTTAGTTTTGTAAAATGACTAAAGATTAAGATACTGACAACTGTCCGTGGTTTATCTCTTACAAACAGTATTTTTCTATTCTTGTGGGGATTGAATTTTTTTTTTCCTGAACGAAAATGATACAAGGTTCCTACACCGCCTGAAGGTTGACTGGGGGGAATGGCTCATGATCTGGATGTCGTAATAGCAGCGGTTGCCGGATCCCTCCTATCTCAGGCGCAGAGTGGTACAGCGTGTGGTTTTAGTCGGTCCGATTCCGACACACCACCCCGTCGTAAACCCCGGTGGGGTGACGGCCCGAGGGGGATTCCACACGTTAAAAAAAAAGGGGGAATGGCTCATGGCATTCAACTCACCTTTGTGCAAGTGCAAAAAGTTTTAAATAACCACAGAAAGAAGTAAAAGATATCGTAATGTGCTATATACAACATTTCATGATGGTTACACTTTCATGTTTCAGTTAATTAATTAGTAAACGACGTCCAAGCGTGTAGTGTAACAAATAAGTAAATAAACGAACTCATATCATATTTAGAAAGGGATGGACTCGTGCTTCATGCAGTTTCTCCACCTGGGTGAAACACAAGGACCATTATTCTCTCGCGCTCCAACTGATATTAATTACAGTCAAGAAATAAAGTTTTGTTTTATTCATTGTATCTTCATTGTACAGTTATACACACTTAATACATAACAAGAAGAAGAGTTACGTATAGTATGCAAGCCTCGAGCTTCACCCTAAAACCTAGGTGAAGCACGAGTCAGTTATATTATTGTATAGCTGTGCCCTTCATTTGCGTAGGATTTAATTTTTTGTCTTAGATTTTTTGTTGTTTAAATCTCAATTCTGTGGGAAAGTCAGAATAAAAAATATATTACATAGTAGCCTCCTCTTTCTCTTAGTGAAAGTTAGTCTCCCAGGTTCAGCGGTTCCAGAGATAGCCCACTTTAATTATTCGTGTTAAACAAACAAAAGACAGATAGACAAAAATATAATAAGCACTTAGCAAATATATTTTTTTTGAAATCACAGACAGACACTTCAATTTTATTTATAGGAATTGATAAAAAAGTTTTTAACTAAGAGAAGAGACTATAATAACTCATACAATAACCCATAAGAACAAAGAAATACGCATAAACGTTAGCCAATCTCATCCAATCAATCAGATGAAATTACAATAAAAAACTAACAACTTACAAACTAAAAGATTTTAATAGTTTAAATAAAATAAAAGAAAGTCAAAAGAAATAAAAAAAGAAAACACGATCCAGTTTTATGGCTTAATCTAAAAATATTTTATTGTCTACACGGAAATAGTGCGTTGTCTGTGCTAACAAGACTTTTTGAGACCATCGGTTCGCACGCACCGCACGTTTTCTAAATGAAATGAGTAATAAACCTTAACCCTAAAAATAATAAAACGATAAAAATTTACGTACCAGGGTTCGAACGGGAGGGAGAAACGTTTGAACACACAAACACATGTCGGGTTCACACATAAACATTGCAATAAATAAGGCTTTAGATTGAGGACACCGCTCCCACGCCCTCTAGCGACAAACACTAGTGACCGCAGTTGTTAATGACACTTGAAGTCCTTGTTATCGATAACGAACGGACATAAACAATTGTTTACAAAATAATGTGACGTTATTGTTGCGGTTCGGTGTGCGCTGGGCGGGCGGCGCGACAGGAGTGACGGGTCAACGGCCGGGGTGTTGCTGCGCGTTACCATAGCAACCGCGACGTGATGTCGACATTAGCTCTGCTACGTCACAGGTAGAGACTGATGTAATTTTTCAGTGAATCCTGAAAAATGAGGCCGGGTTTGGAAACAAATATAAGTTACAAATAAATACAATTTATCTAAAAAGTCTTTATAATCCATTACGTAGCAAGCAGTTGTAGTTGTTTCAAAAAGTAAGAAATGAAGAAGAAAGGGAATCTAAATATTGTCGTAGATTGTATCTTTGAATTACAGTGATCAGTACCAAACTTTTCTAAAATCATACCTAAAAATACTTTTACTTAATTTACTTGATCAGTTATGTCAGTGGGCTAAACCAATTTCATCTTTCTACTCTTCCTACTTCCTACCCTTCCAATTTACTCTTGTATTTTTATTTTCCATCCCAAAACTACTCAGTTGACGGAAACTCAATAAACTTTTTCCTTTCAAAAAAGTCAAACAGAGTCCTAAAATAACAAGTGCTACTCGGAGCATAAATATTTTTCGGAGTAATAATTCTCGAGATTGCTCTCCGTTGCTATAATTATACATATTTGAACATAAAGTACTAACACGGATAATTAAAATTCCCATAATAGATTGTACAAAATATCTTGTCAGTTGCTACAACTGGATCTATCTGGTGCCGAGTTTAAGAGGATTAGTGTGAGGTAACATTCATCACTAATCTTATTATTGTCATCCTTCTTCTCACCTTCCCCCCCTTCACATCCTTCCTTCCTTAGACTAGGTACCATTTTTTTAATAAATCTAAATACGTTACAATTTTGTAGTTTTTTTAGTGCCAACGATAATTAAATTTGACTAAATTTGAATAAGCAAACCTTGGCATGTTGCAGGTTTGATTAAAAATAAGTTAGTAATTTATTGCTAAGGAAAATAATTCGACAGACAGACAGTCAAGCACCAAAGCCTGTATAATAGCGTGACCGTCATCTATAATCTCTATAATCCTAGAGTGTTAATTAATTAATTATTAAGTAATTATTATAGTACAGTGAGGCAGCGCCAGCAGCAAAAAAAGGTCGTAAATTAACCAATATTTGTACCAGGCGAAACTGGGAACTTTATGGACTCTGCAGCGTTTCCTTAAATACACTAATAGGAAAAGACAATCAATTTCTATTATTAAACAATCTACATAACATACTGTCCGTATGGTAGCGGATTAAGAATACATAGTGTTACCACTCCTATTCATCCTGTGGGTGTCGTCAAAGGCGACTAAAGGAACAAAGTTTGCAAGACAACATCATTACAAAGAGAAGGAAAACTTGAAACAAACCCTATTCCAACACGTCTGGCCAGCGTGCTATAGTAGGCCAAAACTTCCTTGCTAAGGATAGGCCTATGTCCAGTAGAGGACTGTAAAAGGCTGTTGATGAACATAATTAAGAGCTTTTAATACTCTTCTACAGAACCTCGATCTTTACTTAGAAAAGAGATTATATACCTACCCTCTCGCAGAAGACCAACCTAAA
Source organism: Hypercompe scribonia (assembly GCA_949316085.1). Classification (NCBI taxonomy): domain Eukaryota; kingdom Metazoa; phylum Arthropoda; class Insecta; order Lepidoptera; family Erebidae; genus Hypercompe; species Hypercompe scribonia. The sequence goes on along the minus strand of OX438972.1, from coordinate 772,845 downwards.
ACGACAGCATCCGTGCTGTCGTGTTTCGTTGGTGAGTGCGAGACCGGACTCCTATTGGTGCAGGGATGACAGCCATCGTGGTAAGTGTATGAGCCTCACATTGCCTCGATGACTGTTATGCCTTTTACGTCCCCAAGCGTATTTTGGACGCTTCGGGGCGGTTAAGGGGCGGTCACCATACTGCATTGTCTGCGTTCACAACGAGCATGGTGACCACAACTCATGGATTCTGTTCGTGCTTTCCATCAGGCGGATCACTTTAAATAATAATAATAAAAAAGTTTGTTTATAGTTTTCGTTCTCTTTGAAGTTCTATTGTCCTGAGTAGCTTGCCATCATAGCCAGCCTGGCAGATTGATGAATTGAACCATGCTATTGATACTGTGGACTGCTGGCATTTGGTGGAATTTGCTATACTACTGAATTATTATGCTGTTCCAGTATAAATCTGACAGATTTCGCTTCACTACTTTTATAATTGGTGAAGATCAAATAAATAAATATTATGGAAAAGCACAAGTAGTTAATTCAAAATAAATACAGCCATTTCTTCATTACAATTTATTCCGTAGATATCCTGCAGTTTAATTGGTTCTGTTCTATACATCACACATCACACTACTGATAGTCGATAGAGATCAAGGAACGCGGTGATTTCTCACGTTCAAAAATTGCTTTAGTAGATTGCATGCCATTGAACGTTCGAAATCTTTCTAGGTAGTAGAGCCACGTTGATTTTAGCACGAGCGGGCCGGCTCGACCGGGGCAGTGCTAGCCTCCCACAGAAGACCAACCTAAAGTGGCAGCACCCGTGTTGTCGTGTTTCATTGGTGAGTGTGAGACCGGAGGCCCATTGACGCAGGGGGGACAGTTGTCGTAGAATCTGTGTAAGCCTTACACTGTTACGATGACTGTTATGCCTTTTACGTCCCCAAGCGTATTTTGGACGCTTTGGGGCGGCTAAGGGGCGGTCACCATACTGCATTGTCTGCGTTCACAACGAGCATGGTGACCACAACTCATGGATTCTATTCGTGCTTTCCATCAGGCGGAGTAGAGTCACTTTAAATAATAATAATAAAAAAGTTTGTTTCTAGTTTTCGTTCTCTTTGAAGTTCTATTGTCCTGAGTAGCTTGCTGTCATAGTCAGCCTGTCAGACTGATGAATTGAATGATGCTATTGATACTGTGAACTGCTGGCATTGGGTCGAAATTTGCTACACTATTAAATTATTAAGCTGTTCCAGTATAAATCTAACAGATATCGCTTCACTACTTTTATAATTGGTGAAGATCAATTAAATATTAAGGAATGACACAAGTGGTTAATTCAAAATAAATACAACCATTTCTTTGTAAAGGGTGTTTTTTATAGATGTATAGAACTTTAAGTTGGCATTACTTTTCAAGATGGCGACCAATTTAACAGCTGTCAAGTGATTTATTCTTAGTTTGGTTTGGCAATTCATCATGAATAGACTCACGCCTGAACAACGCTTGCAAATAGTGTAATTTTATTTCGAAAATAATGGTTCTGTGCGGAAAACGTATCGCGCACTACGTCCATTTTATCGTCGACAAAATCGTCCATCAGAGCAGTTAATTCGATTAACCATGGAACGTTTTCGCGCCACGTTTACTCTTATTGATAACTCGCATCTCCAGAGACGCCGTACAGTGCGTACAGAAGAAGCTATTGCTGCTGTAGAGCGTAGCATTGAGGAAGACCCGGAGGAAACCATCCGCCATCGAGCACAGGAATTGGATCTGTGTCCATCCACTTTATGGAAGATTTTGCGGAAGGATCTTGGTTTACGTGCTTACAAAATCCAACTCGTGCAAGAATTGAAGCCAAACGATCATTAAGTAAGGCATAGATTCGTCGAATGGGCCCAAAATGAGATTACCGTTGTTCCCGATTTTCATAAGCGAATTTTGTTTAGCGATGAAGCGCACTTCTGGTTGAATCGCTACGTCAACAAACAAAACTGTCGCATTTGGAGTGAAGGTAATCCTCAAGTGTATGTCGAAACACCGTTACATCCACAAAAACTGACTGTTTGGTGCGCTTTATAGGCTGGTGGAATCATTGGTTCGTACTTTTTCAAAAACGATGGTGGCCAGAACGTTACAGTCAATGGTGATCGGTATAGAACCATGATTACTAACTTTTTCATTCCTGAATTGAATAACCATGATGTCCAGGAGATGTGGTTTCAACAAGACGGCGCAACATGACACACGGCTCGTGCCACAATAGATTTATTGAAAGACGCGTTTGGTGACCGTCTAATTTCACGTTTTGGACCTGTGAATTGGCCTCCAAGATCTTGTGATTTAACACCGCTAGACTACTTTCTGTTGGGCTATGTAAAGTCATTGGTCTATGCGGATAAGCCACAAACGCTTGACCATTTGGAAGACACATGTTGGAAAAACTCATCGAAAATTGGACGTCCAGATTGGACTACATCTGCGCCAGCCGTGGCGGTCATATGCTAGAAATCATATTTAAAATGTAATGCCACAAGATTTTCTTTCGGATAAATAAAATTCATGTCAATCGAATAATCCATCGTTGTTTTATTGCAACTTAAAGTTCTATACCTCTATAAAAACACCCTTTACAATTTATTTCGTAGATATCCTGCACTTTAATTGGTTCTGTTCTATACATCACAAAACGTCGACGTTATCAGTAGTGTGCTACTGATAACGTCGATAGAGATCAAGGACGCGGCGATTTCGCACGTTCAAAAATTGCTTCAATAGATTGCATGCCATTGAACTCGGTTATCCAGGTTTATCTACTTGCCAAAACCATCACATTTACAGTCATGCCTATACCTCCCAAGAAGTACACATTTAAAGAAGTATAAATTTTAAAATCCAGTTACATAATAGAGGGCAACATAAGGGATAGTATGGAGAACTAGGAATAATAGTTAGGAAAAATACATTACTACATTACTACTTACTACATATTTGAAATTCATGTTTAATTTGCCACTGCACGGATGGCGTAGTGGTCAAGTGGTTACCTCGTTGCGCTAAGTGCTGTGGGTTCAGTCATCACATGGAACTAAACTATTATTCTAAGTTTGGGCGTTCTTTGTGTCCGTTACATTACAAATGTTTGTAAAGTCTTCACGACACACATACACGACTTTTTTAACAAAAAATTATCGACCAACTTTTTGAACCTTAAGTTTACTTCGTGCGTCTACAGAAGTCGAGGCATACCTACTCCACTGAAGAGTGCTTTCTTTCAGAAAAACAGTGAACTGTAAAGTGGGCCAAGGGTCACCACGTGCTAAGAGTGCGTGCACTGAACTCGCAACATGTTTGCATTTTAACTGATTCTCGACAAACTAATTTAATTGATTCCTGTTGTTATGTATGTCGTGAATATTAAATGGGCTAGCTTTACATTATAAAACGGTGAAAGTATTTCCATTCATGTTGTTGACTCCTTTCAGGTTTATTATGCTGAGGAACATGTCACTGAATGACATAATTTTTCAGTTTTCATGTAATTTTTACCCCGAAATACTGAAAAAGATACGTAAGTATATATTTTTTGTTTTTATGAATTTCTCTATTTACAAAAATTCTAAGTGTTGACCACTAAATTATGGAAAGTAATTAGTATTTTAAACAAATATACCTATACTCAGAAGTATAAACGGCTCTTAAACGAACCTGACGACACTTACGTCATTTTTACTCTAAAATTATGATTAAACGAGAGTCGCATGATTTTTCTCGTACACCCTTGTCAGGGTCTCGTGGTAACTTCTCCAGGTCGAACTTTTTCGGATAGACCACGTGACGCAACCAACTTGATAGTTATGCCCGGGAGTGTCCGGTGCTTAGCGAGGTCGCGCTCTGAGAGGTGGGGACCCGAGGAGCGCCCGTCAATTATCATCAGGTCGTCAGTTGGTACCAGATTTCAACGAGAGAATTTACGATTCTCAAGAAACATTGAGATATAAATATGAATCTTTCGAAAAAAAATTAAGAGTATTCGTTATTATAGATAATTTATATTAGGGTTTTTTAGAAACATAAGTAGATTTTATCCCAATTGTATTCAGTTTTCAATAAATCAGTCATCTTGTCAAACTCTGATAGAGAAAACAAAAGTTCTAAAGCAATTAGTATTTTGATTAAAAACTAGATGTCACTATACAGTGACAGAAAAACCACTTTAAGACGCCATCTATTTTACATTGAACAAAGCTATGTTCAGAAAACGAATGTTGTAAGTACGACTGTGTGCTACTAGATGTCACTATAAACAGTAATTCTAAAAAACATATGTATTTGGATTTTTCGTGATTCTTCCGGTGGAAGTATTTTTTTGTGATAAAAGGGGGCAAATATAACTTATTTAATAAACAAGTTTATGATTTTTGTAAATGTGAAAATTAGTGGAAGGCACTGAGCTCAGAAAATTTCACTATGCCTAGGTGTTAGTATAATACTATGGTTATTTCTTATGAAGTAATGACAAGTTTAAACGAAGATTTAATCTATTTGCTCACTTAGCCTTTTTTTAGATCATGAAAGAAAGAATCCCGTTACAATTCTGTTGTTAATACTTTTTCCCTGTAAATACATACCTTTTTATATACAACAAATGTTTGCAGATCATACAAACATTTGGTCCGACCTTGTATCGAACCCGAGACTTCAAACACAGCAGTCACATATGCACTGCGTCACCGAGGCAGTAAATTATATTCACCTACCTCTTGTATGTAATAAACTAGCTGCTGCCCGTGACGTCGTCTGCGTGAAGGCTCTACAGCGTCAGCATACCTAAGATGGTGGTATCGGTATAGTATTATAATTAAACAACTTTTAAAATAGCATTAAAATATAAGTATACTTAAATAAATAAATAAATAAATAAATATCTCGGACATTTAACACCAACATCGTCTGGTTTCAAACTAAGAAGAGCTTGTGCTATGATAACTAGACTGCCTGATAGAATACTTACATCCTTTTTTTTGTAAATACATACATATCATACATAGAAAACATCCAAACTTCGAAAGAAATGTTTACGGATCATACAAGCATTTGGTTCAACCCGAGAATCGAACCCGAGACCTCAAGCATAGCAGTCGCATTCATTACCGCTGCACCACCAAGGCAGTTAAGTCTTTTATAGTATATATGTATATATTATAATCTTTCAATACTTTGTTTTTGCAAGCGAAGCAAGTCAAGAGAGTTATACGGGAATCCTGCTGAGTTCAGTCCTAAGATGTGACTGAAGGAAATAGAGAAAATAATGCAAGAATATATTCCAGGACACAAAAGAGGAAAAATACATAAGTACAAAGGTATCATACCTTACAAAATATGCCTCGTTAGACTACACGCTATCACAGAATGCATAAGAAAAATAAAGATTTACAGCTCCTCCCCCGTAGGTGATAGCGTGATAATATGTAGCCTATATATTGACCCGACCTGTTAGTAATATTCATGTCAAATTTGAAGTAAATCTATGCAGTACTTTTTGAGCTTAGTCCAAACATACATACTGACAAACAGATAAACAGACAAAAATTCTAAAAGCTATATTTTTGGCGTCGATATCGATTGTAGATCACGTTCCAAGTATTCTTTTAAAAAATTATTCAATGTACAGTTATGACTTTCCTACGATTTTATTATATGTATAGCACAAACAAGTCTTATCGAGGAGTACCACAATGGAAGAGTTCAACATTTTTACAGCCGTCAAATAGAATAAAACTATTTTTTTTTAATAAATCCAGTCAACTGACTGGATTTAACTCGTATTGGTATGTTTCATAACTATGAAACCGATATGAGTTAATTTATCATAAAAATTGTCTGAAAATCAGTTGTCTACGAGATAGAAAGACTTTGTGGCTCCACCCTAACCTCGGGGGCATTCTAATTGTAAAAGCAACTGAGTGTAAGCACTCACAGTATAGCTGACAACGTCACTGCCACTGACAGCTAACTTGACAGGCGGGTGACGTTGACATTTCGCTGCCGGCGAAGATCGTCATGGAAGTAATTGCACATTACAGTGACTTGCAAATATTGATTAGTGTCAGTTACCATGGCGGCTGAAAGGGATTTTTTGAAGTCCAACAGCAGTCAAAGAGCTTTTTTTACGATCGCTTTATCTTCGTATTTAACAAATAAGGGTGTAAAGAGAAATGAAATTCAATAAATAGTACACTACGTTTCACCTGTGGGTACGACCACATTATTGGGTATTGGTTTTGTTAATTCAATAATATTTGCAGGATAAAGAAATTGAATAAAATGAAACACGTGCGTAGAAACCTAGAAAGGCTGTAAGCACCTTCAAAGAGATCGCTTTTAGAATTAATAACTGAAGTCAGGAATTTTTTAAATTTTTTTTTATATTAAGAGCCTGCCAAAGTGACTCTACTTTGCCTGATGGAAAGCATGAGTAGAATCTACGAGTTGTGGTCACCATACTCATTGCAAATGGAGACAATGCAGTATGGTGACCCACACTATGGCAGCCTAGTGAGATGCTTTTTCACACCCCGCATGGGGACGTAAAAGGCATGACAGTCATGGTGACAGTGTAAGGCTTACACAGTTACCACGATAACTGTCACCTCCGGCATCAATGGGCAAGCAAATAATTGACTACTAAAGAAGAGATCCTGGATCCGGTTACAATATTTTAATGTTCGTTACTTTACTACTTCTTCAATTCTAATTTAAGGAGCAGATCACCATCGCATGAAGTCAGACATTGAGTTATAAAAAATATAGTACCATCGATTTCAATGCGTCTAAATCATGATGAATTTATCATCAATAAGATATCAATTTTTTTAGTAAGTGATAAAAAACAACACAATATATAATATCCACCTACATCTTGAATATTTAATTGCTGTCCAAAGTACTTCCTTCAGAACAAATATTAATTACCAAATTCACACAGGCAATTACAGAATGAGAGAAACCCGTCCGCATCGATTGACTCAGAAGGTGATGTTATACTCGAAGAACCCGCACTAGTCTCAATATTCAATTAATTTAAGCAATTACTGTTATTGTTTAATTTGCGAACCACTTAATGGATAGCTGTTGTACCTCAAGTAAGTAATTGGAATTTATATAACATTTAGAAAACTGAATTTGTGTCGAAAATGACGGCTGTTTACGAGCACGCCTGGTAACGGTTATGCTGATCTTATTTGAATGTTTTGCACGTGATCTCTTGGATAAGAAATATTTTTTTTTGATATAGGAGGAAAATGAGTAGATGGATAACATGACAAAGTGTTTAGCACAACCCATGTAAGCGTCTAACAGAAGTTACATATATGCGTGTACATGCACACATACAACACCTGTATTTAAAATATATTCTGGGTCGCGGGAGACCTTACAAAACATGTTACCAGTTGTTGCCAGAACAGTGAATTCACTAAAGTAAAGTTCTATTTGTGCCGAGCTCTCCCTGACCTGCCTACCAGAGATCGAGAGATCGAGGCGAGTGCGCAAATAGAACTTTGTCTTTGGTATTCTAGTCGAGGAAGCCTTTAAGTCAGTGGTTCCCGATTAGTTTTTTCTACGTACCACTTCAAGAAAGACCTCGAACTTGCGTACGCCTCAGTCAAAGTCAAAGTAAAATGCGTTTATTGAAAATAGGTTTCTAAGAACACTTATGTAAAAAGTGTCATTTAATTTGACATTAAGAAAATGACTCGACCACAAATAACTTTAAGGAGTCAGGAGAGAAGGATTAAATGATGATTAGGTATTGCTTTTAAAGATTTAATATTTTAATTAAGAGTTTGCTTGCGTATCCCTTGATGCAATCTCACGTACCCCTGAGGGTACGCGTACCACTAAATGGGAAACAGTGCTTTAGGTAACCACTGAGTGTTCTCAAATATAGGGGCAATGTGTTATAGAAAGTAAACAGCAAAAATTTGATATTTATCACATGTGTTTACTTCCACATTAAGCGCACATAAAGTCATACTACAGTGCCATCTACCGAATGGAGCCGCGGCCTGCCGGGCATGATCACCTTGCCTGGTCGGCGAACTCTCCTTTTATGTTAGAGGGTCATGACACCCTTTCCTTCACATACTTAAAAATACGCTATACACAATAAAAATGCCGAATGAACTTGCAATATTTTCTATTTCTTAACTAGAAAAAAATAATATAAATTTGTTCTTGTTTAACAAATCATCATCATCATCATCAGCCTTCCGTAGTCCACTGTTGGACGTGGACCTTCATTATTTCATAGTCGCTTCACGTGAATCATTAAACCTTAAAGAAAATATTTGGTTGATTTCCGCACATTAACAATTCACATATTGGCTATACTCGTATTGTTCATTCTCGGGTCACATTTGTGTACAATGTTGTTCCAGCTGCGGTCGCCGCGCTCCGGTGAACGTGCACAATGGTCGCGCCCACGCTCCTGCCTCACTACACCCATTATTGCTTCCTACTGCTCAAGTAATCAACCCATTCAGTCACTGGGTTACTGGATAAAAATTCACTTTTGTTTAGACCTCATTTTTTATTTAGCAATCACTAAGTAAAGAAGCATACGATGGGCCTGATGTCTACAAATTATGAGGTTAGGCATAGTTAGTGACTATGTCTTTCTCGGAGTAGAACGCATGAGACCGGTCTTCAAGGTGATTTTTAGGCCACCACCGCACATGTTCTTCGGTCCGTTGTCCTCCTGCGTCCGTTAAGAAACCGGAGTTTCTGAATTCTGGAGGTTGTAAGACACATAACTCTTTACCCGACCGTGAATGTTCGTAAGTTGAGAAGTAGAAGACAGCCTTTACATTGTTACTTATTTTTGACAAAATTTTGTGTATTATGACTGTAGTGAAATACGACAGATCGAGTAGACATATTTTTCTTAGAGTACAGTTTGTCATAGTAATTTACGGTAGTGCGTCGCTATTGAAGCCATATTTGTTGCTAACGCATACGTTATCAAGTCGACGATGAATGGCGGGTAGTGTGCTATCAAAATCTTACTGAAACAGTGGCTATTAATAGAATTGATAATTTACGTTGTTTGTATAGGATTTGACACACTCATAACTACACGTTTTTTAACTGTCATACATATTTCAGAGAAGCCTGACTAGTCTCAAATGATGAAGTTTAGGCCAAATATATTCATGCTCTTTAGGTATGCTCCTTCCAGCGCCTACTGTTTAATCGGTTTAATTCTGGCATATCGAACGTATAAAAAGCAGAGCGCGTATCATCCGCCATTATTACACGAATAAAACGTTAATATTTCATACATTCTTAGTTTTTTATCATAAAATCTTCACTTCGCACACCCATACATCAATTACAAAGTATTAATTAAAAGAATTGCACTGCGTTTCGGTTTCCTAGAATTTAGATGATTGTATGGTTTGTTTGATACGAGTTAATAGTGTTAATGCGATCTCAAGGCTCTCTCTTGAATTGGTGACGTGACTTACGTGGGAACTGGAGTCTAGACGGCGAGCGGCACTGAGGCGGAATCTTGTGGCCGCTTGAGATATGTGATCAGCGTGGTTAGTTCATCCTGTAGTATAACTTCAGAGTTATAATTCATAGTATACACGAGTGTGGCCTTACATCACACAAGAGGTTTGCTATCTAAAATGATAAGTACGGCTAGAAAGTTCGGCATTTTCGACAACGGTCATATCTTTTTGACCCTGATTAGTTTCAATTTTCGTTGATATTTGCCAATCCCTTCACCGGGGCAGTACTACCCTCTCACAGAAGATCAAATTAAAGCGACAGCATCCGTACTGTTGTGTTTCGTGGATGAGTGTGAGAGCGTAGGCCTATTTATACGTAAGGGACAGTTATGCGATGTGTTGGTTGTGTTATGCGATATGGTGACACTGCTACAATAGCGATCATGCCTTTTACGTCCCCCAGTGGGGCGTGAAAAAACATCTTGCTAGGTCACCATAGTGTGGTTCACCATACTTTATTGTCTGCATTCGCAATGAGTATGGTGACCAAATGTTTCGTATTCTGTTCATGCTTTTGTTTAAGCTGTGTAGAAATTGTCTGGAACTCACGTAAAAAAAAAACACTGATTTTAAGAGAGACATCAGAAGAACCAAAGTTATAGTAGCAAAGTATGAGTTTTTCATATACGCTTCTGCCTACCCCTTTCAAATTTAGGCCTCAGTGTATGTATAAATTTTACTCATCATTTAACTTTTTAAATTTTTACAGCCAGTTAACTGACAGGCAAGCTAACAAGTAAACTTTTTATTGTTTACAATACTAGCCTTGAACCTTTTAGTATAGAGCTAATATTAATTTAACTCAAAAATCTATAGCCACTTTATTTCTACTCTTTTGAAGCGCTTTCGTCGGTCGTCTGGGGAAATAAGCCGAAATTTCCCCGACGCGGTTATTAAGTTTACTCAAACCGCACGTTATACACAGATAGCGTATATGGATGAACTTCTCACTGAAGACGAGAGACGTTTAAGGAGATCTCGAAATGTTTAAGAGTCGTTATACGAACATAGGGACACACATATTTAGTTAAAATCTTATTTAATCCTCAAAATGAAGTCTATAAAGATAAACGCAGAAAGCTTCTTTTAACCCCGTTTTAACTTACAGCTTACTCGATATCTTAGTATCGTAATAGGTATAGCTATGAGTTAGGGTTGACTCAAAAACATACAGAATTTCTACTTAAAAGTTTGTTGTTTCTTACTTTTTTCTTGTAACTACTGATGCTGAGAGAAAACACATATATTCCTAGGCGATTTTGGCCACGGCGGCCAGTGTCAACGGATGCAGGAAATGTTATAGAGCACAAGTGTGTGTGGAAACACAAATGCACTTTCTATTCCGTGGCTCTCGCAATCGGATGGGATGGCTACTCGATACGACTGGTGTTAGATCAGACGCAGGACCGACGACTTTATGAGCTTTCCGAGGTACAGAAGTTAAAATTCCAACTGCCAATCTCCAGGATGTTATTAAATATTTCAGTAATTTGAAAAACTCAATAACACCTTTTACTCGACTTCGAAATTGAACAAGAGATCTCTGGATCCGCCGTCGCATACACTGTTATACCAATGAGGGATTCAACTTACATAAATTTAATTAAGAAAAAAGTATTGTTACCGAGCGATAGATCGAATAACTATTACGCAAGAGGAACAACCAGTAACGTTATCAAATTTCAAAATAATTTTAATTAAAATTCTTAGCAGACAAAAAATTGGAAGTGTATTTCGGCTTCATTATCAGACTTTTTAAGTTTAAGGGTGAATTTTAAAGATTATATAAAACTGTCTCTTATTTATCTTAAAACATTTTTTGAGCGTCATTTTTTTAGTCAAACTACAATTTACCGTGTCACTAGCCGTACTCTGTCAGCTAGCTGTTGTCACTTTGCACAAAATGATAAAAGAGATATTTGATTCTTGCCAAAATTTTACCTTAATTGGTACAGAACTTATTGAGTTTTTGATTTAACATACAAACTTGTAACTACACTTTTTTGTAATTCATGATTATGAGTTACAAAAAAAGTTATAAAAGTCTAGTTACAACATTATCCAAAGTTTTCAAAAAAGTTATGTCACGCGAAAACAGGAAAGCACAAATCAAATAATATAAATTATAAAACATACGTACATTAAAAACAACACATAAATTGATCAATCATACTTATATATCGTTTACTTGCAGCTGTTTGCCTTGTCTCAGCATGGCTGCCACAAGAAGTACATCCTTCGTATTTATGAACGGTAAATTACAGTTCTCGCACCGATCTGCTCGAACGTCATAAATATCAAATGTAATGGTACTGTGTAAATAAGGGTTGGGACTGGAAAATTGTCGGAGGCTCAATCTTAGAGAGCTTTGACCTAAACAATGTACGTATATCTATATAAAACAGATTATACTGGCGGAATCAACGGAGTTCAGATTAGGGCATTGACGCAGACGTTGGGACGTCTTGAAATCTTAACTAACACGCTCCGAGAAAGCATTTACTTGTCACTACTTAAAGAAAACGAAACGAAGGTTGCCGTTGAGTTATTTAGTGAGAGTTTTTAGTATAGCGTTGTGACCTTTCGGAGGCTGGTGCTACTTCTAAATATAGGGAATAATTTGACATTCAGCGTACAAAATACCTGTTCCAGATATCAAATAATGCTATAGATTTATTATTTGTACAAAAGACAAAAGGTTTTTTTTAATTCCTTCATATAAATATAAATGTGTAAATAAATCTTTGAAGCTAATTCAATCTACTTGTAATTGATGTTTTGTTTTTTTTTTTCTATATTAAGAGCCTGCCAAAGTGACTCTACTCTGCCTGATGGAAAGCAGGAATAGAATCCAAGAGTTGTGGCCACCATACTCACTGCAAATGCAGACAGTCCAGTATGGTAACCCATACTATGGCGGCCTTGTGAGATGCTTTTTCACACCCCGTTTGGGGGCGTAAAACACACGACAGTCATCGTAACAGTGTAAGGCTTACACGGTTACCACGATAACGGTCACCCCTGCATCAATGGGCCATGTATGGAAATTAACTTTGTACATGACAAAACTATAATTTCGCATCTTAACTGACGGTACGGACTAGGCAGATAGGGGATGTTTTTTTTTACTTTTTATTACAATAAAGCAATTCTTTAGTTTTACTAAAGTATAATTTTATTGTTGTTAAATTTTTTTTAAATATTTTGTCACTGATATAATTATTACGAGCGTATGTTAATCCTAAAGTATTTGGTTGATTTTGTAATAATAATAAGAGGTGTGTTGACTGGTACCTAAAACCTAATGATTTTTTTTTAGCTTTTAGTTTTTGTAATAGTATATTAACTATATAATAATTAATATATAAATTTCTATCTTAATTTTAGTGAAACCGTATCATATTAATAAAAGAAAATTTTAGTGTATTTATTTTCAAGTTTTTAGTTTTTAATATTGTTACAAAATTTAACACAGCGTACTGCATTCTATTAGTCGAATCTTCTGATACCCATATTTAAGGGGTTGTGTAAAAATATCTGCTTAATCCACAGTTTTGTTGGTGACCATATTGGATTTTCATTATTATTCATGTTTTACGAGTCAATCTCTTTTATTTGATACCCACTTTGAAGTAATTGTGAATAAGTTATAATTCGCCATTTTGTAGTAGCTGCCATCTTGGATTTACAGTGATACAGACTGAATATTGTCATCAGAACTAAGGTGCGTACCCAAAGACTCAAACAGTAAAATAGTGAAATAATAATTACTAAATTTGGTGTAAACAAGTAAACAAACAGGTTAAACTAAATAAACCTGCAAAAAGTACGTTTGACCATCCTTAGCCAACTCTAAGTTGTCATAATCATCTCAACCGAAAGATGTCCACTGATTGAGGACTGCTCACAGATTCTCATACACATCGCCCACATCCAAAGGCTTTTTGCATTCTTCACCAAGCCGTGGCGTGGCACCATTTTGTGAGGAGGCTCACCCATGCTCAATCTTCCAGTACCTTTTCGGTTACTGCTCAACAACGTCCCTATATATTAACTACAAATCAGTTTTTCCTAAGCTTGTGTCTGTAATAATGAAAATAAAGAACATTTTCGAAGTTGCAAAATCCATTGGATTCCTTTGAATGATCTTTTTAATCAGTCTCGCATAATACTTCGGTGCATAGTGAAAGATATTGTATTTACATAACATATTATGAAAGTAATTCTGTGATATTAATTCGGGGATAGTTATATAATATCCACATCACTGACACTTGCGTGATGGACAAGAGAAATCGCCGGCGGGTCGCGTTGTTTTAATGGAAACTTTCTAATAAATGTCATGTTACTGCCTATGACATGGATATGATGAGGGACAGCGAAGGCATAATACATGTTTAAAATATTGTTTTATACATTGTATTATATAAATGGTTTAAGAAATTTGTTCGTGCAGTGACAGATTAAGAATACAAAGAGTCACCCCTCCCTATTCACTCCGTGGATGTCGTAGGAGACGACTAAGCAAATAGCGCGATAAAAAAGAAGGAAAACTTGATACAAACTCTGACCAACCCGTCTGTTCAGTGTGGTATAGTAGGCCAAAATGTCCTTTTTAAAAAGAGGCCTATGTCTGACAGAGGAATATTAAAAAAAATCTTCACATTTCTTCATCTTCACAATCTTCTTAACAAAAGATGCCGGTCTGTAAGGTTCAATAAGACGGCGAGAACCAAATAACCAAAAATGTCGAATAATAGTTCAAAAGTGAACCGCGAGCAGCCGCGAGGTGAAGTTTGTTTGAAACTGCAAAATGAGCGGCAAGGATTCATCGCTTAACGGAAAGATTTGATCGTTTCATTGTTGTGAACCATTAAAGGTGAGTTTTACGTAGCATGCATTAACGATTGCGACGGAGAATATAATTATTATTGTTCGTAATATACTCGTTTTGCTTTGAATTTATACTGAACCATTTTTTTTAAGCTAGAGTATGGAAAGGTTTATCGGACTCTTATCGACTTCCAGTTTGTCAATGGTCGCAGATGTATATATGACGGTGCGTTGATTATGGATTAGTTTTATTATAAATTATTTTATTTTAAAAAAATATTTACGATTTATTTTAATTATAATTCAATTTATTAATTTTGTTTTTGTAAATTGATTCTGTAAGCGATAATGTTACTGAAATAGGAGTGATAATCCCGACTAGAAAAGTAAGTTGGTGTCGCCACGAGTAATAGTGGCCGTCCGTTCTTTGGAATGGACAGCTGTCACGAGGCACACATGCTAACCTCTTGACTCATTCATTTTTAAAGCTTGTTGATCTATGAGATTTTGTTTAAAATTGTAAAACGATTAAATAAAAAGACGTTAACTAATACAAGTGTGCTATTATTTTGAAAATTCTTATTGAACGCCTAAGATGGATAGCTCCAACCAAAAGTGTTTTGAGGCCCCTTCTAACATTCTTACATATTTGAGTATATAGTATTTTTTAATTCTAGGGTTCTCATATCTTTGTATTCTTAAAGGACTAGTATGTGAAAAAAATAGCGAACCATTGAGATATAGTGTTTTAATTATTTGTGTATTTCATTAATAATACACCCCTTCTTCAGATTGTATAATGGTAGACACATAACGGGCGAACGTTGCATTATGTATTAATGACAGATAGGGGTAGCCTCGTGATTAATGAGTATCGTAAAGTAACCCCATCCCTTTAGTTGAACCACAACGTGCTCGGAATAATAAGCGAGTAGATAATATATAATTTAATTTGAGATTTATTTTAATTGATGTTCAAACTTTGATCTTACTAAATAAGCTACTAGTAAATAAATTAGCTAGTTTCGTGTCATGAATGTTAATAAATAATGTCTTTGAATTAAATTTTAATAAACAAACGAAGATTAAATTCTGTGGTCACGTAGAAAACCGCAAGACAAATCAAATTGACAATTTTAAACGCTATTTTCGGAACAACACCTTAACCTCTAAACAGTTTAACGATGTTCATGAACAGCGTGGCTTAGTTTTTATTGGTTAATGGAACATTTTCTTCATGAACACAAACATAAATATTTACTGCAGATCGAACTTAAAATAAGTATTTTTAAACAAATACAGCACATGGAGACTTATTCAATTAGGAATTATTATAGTTTATATTTAGGAAAAGTGCAAAAAGGCCCCAATTTATATGTAATCATGTTACAAAAGTCATATGATAGCAAGTTATACTGGCCATAAATATCCGCGCATATTAATCTGATCAAACTAAGTCGAACCAGCCTTTCGGAGGCAGATAGAGTACACCAGTGTTTCCACACAGGAGGGGGTCATCCTAAGCTGGCTCGTAGTATCCATGTACCAATATTGGAACTATAAAGATTGCTTTTCTAGGGTACTCTTGATTCACCGGTACGTTATTAAAAATCTGTTTTGAGTCGTTTCAAATACATTTCATTGGGTGGTGATGGATTAAGAACACAGAGTGTCACCATCTTTATTCATCCCATGGGTGTTATAAGGAAGCAAGTTAGGCAGGACAACTACTCTACAAAGAAAAGGAAATCATCATCATCAACATCCTTTTACGGTCCACTACTGGACATAGGCCTCTCCTTAGGAGGCAGGTTTTAGCCTACTATACCACGCTGGGTTGGAATAGGGTTTGTTTCAAGGGGTGCTGGGCTAGAAAACCTCCACGTGGTGCACCCTGGTAACGTTGGCAGCACCGCCAACGGCTAATATTCTAGCACGAAGAGGAAACCATTGTCTTCGGCAAATCGGCCGAGACTTGGTCCAACAGAGCGGGCGTGTCTGTCGGATCCTCTGTTGGCTCTTCGCTCTTCGGAGCATTGAGGAGGAAAACCTCGGTAAAAAATCACGATGGTGGGACCCTCTCTAGGGTCGGAGTTCCTCCGTTCAGCGGTTGGAAAGGTAGGACGGGCTCGGTGTGCACTTACACTGCCACCGAGCAGGCATCAGGAGACGCAGTCTCCCTGCCGCCGTCGGCATATCGTAGTCCCGAGTTGGAGTCTCGCGACTCCAATCGGGGGCGAGGGTCTTGGCTTAACCGCCCGGACTGCGAGGAAGAAAACCTCTCTAAAAAACTACCCCGAATCCCGTGTTCTGGTGCGTGACCAGGGGATGCATGGCTGATGGGTAGTTCAGTCGTAAGCGCACTCCCAGCCGGGGCACCTGCGGACCCCTCGGTTGGGCACAAATTTACGCTTGCCCGGGTATTGGGGATCTCTGCCCGGGTCGACCTTTATTCTCCCCATCTCGTGGGTTCAATTATGGAATACATCTCAAACAAAAACTTAAAAACTATGGAAGGAAAGCAGGAGATAGATGGTAGGAAGCAGAAAAGGTCGAACGACTTCTCTTCCAACGACGAGGAAGCATTGGTTGGGATGCCTACCTCGGTGGGGCTCCCAGAAGTTATTATGACTGCTGGGAGCCGAAGAACATCGGAGCGATTACGCTCCAGATCTACCGCGGGCGGAAGCTCCAATGCGAGAACGGACATGCTGGACTGCATGGAGACGGAGCTGTGTGACAGCCGAAAACGCGGCCGCTCCAGGGATGAGGAGAGCGATACATCCCAGGAGATGCTACCTCCTAAGGTAGCAAGCAGCCGCAGAGGGAGGTCACGAACCCCGATCTCGGCCCCGTCAGGCTCCGTCTTCTGTAAGGCGGAAGCCTATAGACGGGTCAGGGCAGACGGCGAAATTTTGGCGGAGGCGGAATCGTGGATCTCCTGCTAAAAATAAAGGAGCCGGTGGTGGGGGATTCAGTTCCTCAAACACCATCCTCCATGCAGGAGAGAGCGAATGCGGCGGTGGCCATCATCCACAAAGTGGCTACCAAGTCGAGTAACCTTAAGGGCTCTTTTGTGAAAGCCCTTAAGGACTCCTCTTCCGCTATTGCAGGAGTAGTGGATACCCTCATCGGGGACGTGGCTCGACTCCAGGCGGCCAACGATCGCCTGACGGGGCAAGTGGCTGAGCTCAGCGCTCAGTTCGCCCAATTCCGGGCGCATCGCCCGGCAGAGGATCCGGTCACGTCCCCGTCTCAGCTTGCCCCCTCTTCCAACCTCGGTGGCATTGCTGATTCCCATCTGCGCCAAATAACGGATGCAGTATGGCGCATGATGGACGGGCGTCTGGCTGGCCTGGAGGCAAGGCTGCCACCGGCTCCTGTTGTCCGGCCGCCGCTCGCGGCGCATAAAGCGAGGATTGCGTCGATGTCAGCATCGACGCAATCGCTTCCCGTTGCGACCGGTCGCGTGTCCTATGCGGCGGCGGCAGCGGTCTCTGCTGCTCCTGCAACTGCTCCGAGGACACGGCGAGCGGCCAAGGCGACAGCCCGGACGCCTGCACTGAGGTTGGGGTCCAAAACAGCGGCAAAGGCTGGAGCGGAGTTCCCTCCGCTCCCCACTCCAACCGCTGTATCTGGCACCTCCACAAGTGCTCCCTCCACATCTGCCCCTTCCACGGATGGTTGGCAGGTAGTCGGGGGAGCTAAGAAGTCCCGAAAGCGGGGTAAGAAGGCTGCACAAAAAGCAGCCTCTACCCCGCAGGCGCCATCGGCTGCAGTGACTGCCACAAAGACGCCGCGCAAACTACAGGCGCCTAAAAGTGCGGCTGTGGTAGTCACCGTGTCACCGGAGGCAGCTAGCGGCGGGTTGTCCTACGCGGCCATTTTCAAAAGGGCCCGGGACAGTCTCGCACGCGATTTCGGGACAGTAGGTGTCAGAATGCGCCTCGCCCAAACGGGAGCTCGAGTCCTCGAGTTCCCTGGGGCTGAAGGCGCAAAGACGGCGGACGTGTTTGCCGAGAAGTTGCGGGGTATGTTCGAGGCCACGGATGGTGTAAAAATCGCCAGGCCAACTAAGTGCGTAGAACTGCGCATTTCGGGCCTGGACGACTCGGTGACATCTGAGGATGTCTGTACTGCAATTGCGGAGAAGACGGGCTGCAGTGCGGAT
This sequence comes from Hypercompe scribonia, assembly GCA_949316085.1. Taxonomy (NCBI): domain Eukaryota; kingdom Metazoa; phylum Arthropoda; class Insecta; order Lepidoptera; family Erebidae; genus Hypercompe; species Hypercompe scribonia. The sequence continues at coordinate 754,269 of OX438972.1, read as the reverse complement.
AGCATCCGGGTCGGCACCATCCGCCCCGGTCCAGGTGGGCTTGGCGCTGTGTGGATCAAATGTCCAGTAGTGTCGGGCGGGGGGTGGAGTGGTTCGCGTCCGTAGGAAATTACCAAACCAATACCCTACACGTGCTCCCCGGGTGGTGCAAAACGAACCCCAACGCCGAGCCTCGGGCGGCGGTTAAATAACCCGACAACTCTGGCTTAACAAGCCGGTCAGATGTGGATATTAGGAAATGAATACCCACGCTCGCAACTGCTAAGGAGCAGTCGGGAGTCTTGGCTTAATTGTCTGGACTAAGAGGAAGACAACCTCCATAAAACAATTACCTCAATTCCACGGTGGGATACGTGCCAAAGGAATGCATGGCTGATGGGAGATCAGTCTCAAGCGCCAACCTCGGCGGACCTGGCAAACGTCGTTGAAATTTGCCTTCTTGGAGGAAAGGGCGTCACCCCCCAAGAGACCTTTTATATCGACCCATCTCGTGGGAACAAAATGAATGAGATTAAAAAAAACAAAATTCCAAACTACGTACAGCAAACGCTTCAAGAAAGTATATTTAAACATTCAAGGAGTCACTCACTTGGAAATTTAACAGCTACTAATACTGAAATGAACGCTGAAAGCATGACACTAAACAAAAACAACAAACTAACTCACAAACCGTGGCAAAACGATCAAATACCCGTTAAAAGGAAAGCTTAATTAAGTCCTAGCACAATGAACAAAAATAAATTAATGAAAACAGCATTATACTGTTAGAACACAAAATAGATTCCAATTATTGGAAACTGACGATAATAATGAACCTTCTAAGCAGAACATAGAGCCTAAACCACCGAAACCAGAGCCTATATTTGTAACAGGAGTCTTGGACATAAAGAAATTAAAGGAACTCCTTTCAATAATTACTGATACCAACAAATATACCATGACGACCTTAAGATCCGGTCATATAGTAAAGTTAATGCCACTGGATGTAGACACGTATAAAAGCATAAGAACTAATTTTATAGAGAAAGACATTAGCCACTACACTTACAAACTAAAAAGCGAGAGAGCTTATCGTGTAGTCCTACGTGGTCTTCACTGTTCGGAAGACACTGAACTAATAAAGAAAGAACTTGCCGAACTGGGGCATGTAGTTAGACACATTACAAATGTAAAACATAGAAGCTCAAAGCAACCAATGCCACTTTTTTACGTGGACTTAGAACCAAAACACAACAACAAAGAAATCTTCGACATAAAAAATTTAAACCACACCAAAATTTTATTTGAGGCACCATACAAAAAAATGGACATCTTGCAGTGTAAAAGATGCCAGAGATTTGGACATGCTAAAAACCAATGTAACAGACCTTTCAGATGCGTTAAGTGTGGCGAAGACCATCCTACAACAAGCTGCCTAAAAAAACCGGATACTGATGCAACGTGTGCCAATTGCCAAGAAAAACATCCAGCAAGCTATAAAGGTTGCACAAAATATAAGCAATATAGGGACTTAATCCTGAAAAATAAAACAGAAAGGAAAAAAGAAACAGAAAGAGAAATTAAACAGCAAGCCAGCCATTACTCAGGTATAACTAGACAAAATGACAATCAAAACAAAAAAGACACGCTAACTAAAAACAACTTGACATATGCACAAGCAACAAAAACAAAAACTGACATCAAGGATCCAAACAATTTTGTGGAGGTACTAGATGTTATGTTTGACAAATTCCAGAACATAATGAATATTATGTTGGACAACATGATGGATCGCATGATTCAGCTAGTCACAAGTCTTATTAAACACCCCTAAACTTGAGAATAATTACGTGGAACGCCAACGGCCTGACAGAGCGCAGACAAGAACTTGAACTATTCCTAAGGACTGAACGAGTCGACGTGGCTTTGATCTCAGAAACACGGTTTACAACAAAAACTAATTTTAGACTTCAGAACTACAAAGTTTATAGTACAAATCATCCGTCAGGTAACTCTCATGGAGGAACAGCTGTACTCATTAAGGAAAACCTCAAACATCATCCTTTTGAGGAATACCAAACTGAAAAGATACAGGCTACTTCAGTCAGAATCCAAGACAATAAAGTTGAAACGACACTATCTGCAATCTATTGTCCACCAAAGCACGCTACTACAACGAATGATTTCACAACATTCTTTAAAACACTCGGTAATAGATATGTTTGCGGTGGTGATTGGAACGCAAAACATATGTTTTGGGGTTCCAGATTAACGACTTCACGAGGCCGACAGCTATATGTAGCTATGAAATATTTAAACCTCCACTGTGCTTCACACGGTGCACCCACATACTGGCCGACAGACGCAAATAAAGTACCGGACTTACTGGACTTCTTTATGATAAAAAATATCTCACAAAGTTTCATAAGTATCGAGGAATGTATTGATCTTTCATCTGATCATACACCGGTTATAATCAATGTCCAATGCAATGCTATGCCGATCGAGTATCCCCAGAGACTTTACAACCATAAGACTAACTGGGATAACTATAAGGCTAAAATAACGAAGTCCATTAATCTGAACTCACCATTGGATAGTGTGGTCAACGTTGAATCAGCTATTGAATCATTTAACAAACTTATACACCAAGCAGCCAAGGACTCAACACCACTAGTAAAACCAAAAATCACTTGCAATTCATCCTATTCCAAAATAATTAAAAATAAAGTACACGAAAGACGAAAACTGCGGAAAATATGGCATACCACAAAATACCCTCAGGATAAGAAAGCCTTCAACAAGGCATCAGACGATCTCAAACGCATGATTTGCCAGGCAAACAACGAACGCTTGCAAAATCAGCTGGCTAATCTAACTCCATATGCGGACACTAACTACTGTCTGTGGAAATTAACAAAAAAGCTTAAAAGACCTATAGCACATATTCCACCTTTAAAAACAGCTGAAGGTAAGTGGGCCAGAACAGATCTTGAAAAGGCTCAGGTGTACGCGGAGTACTTGCAATCTGTGTTTAAACCGCTCCCTAGTAAGTATCCTGAACATGACAAAAAGGTCAACGAATACCTTAAAGCACCAATGCAAATGTGCTTGCCATTGCAAAGTGCCAGTCCCAGGGAAGTTCAGAGAGAGATATTAAATTTACAGGAAGGTAAAGCGCCCGGATACGATCAAATAGACGCGCGGCTAATAAAACAACTTCCTCAAAAGGGCATAATCCACATTACAGCAATTTTTAATGCTTGTATACGACTTCATGTATATCCCGCTCAATGGAAAATAGCACAAGTTACAATGATACCTAAACCGAGCAAACCACTACAAGAAGCTAGTTCGTACAGACCGATAAGTCTTCTCTGTGTATTGGCTAAATTACTAGAGAAAATATTACTGAATAGGATACGTGCATATTTACCAGCAGTCATACCTCTTCACCAGTTTGGCTTCCGAGAGAAACATGGAACCATTGAACAGGTCCACCGTGTAACAAACACCATAAGTTTGGCGTTGGAGAATAAACAATTCTGCTCTGCCGTATTTTTAGACATCAGCCAAGCCTTTGACAGAGTGTGGCATGACGGGCTTCTTTTCAAAATCAAACAACTGCTACCTCATTCTTTCTACCAATTGCTGATATCATACCTGAGCGGGAGATGCTTTGAGGTGAAATACAACAATGATACTGCTCCCTTGAAGAAAATACTTTCAGGAGTACCACAAGGAAGCATATTGGGCCCCATCCTTTATCTCCTGTACACTGCTGATTTGCCGACACAAGATGACACTATAACTGCCACATACGCAGATGATACAGCCATACTATCAGTTAGTGAGAACCCAGTAATAGCATCAGTGAAACTACAGGCCCACGTCCGCAGGGTAGAGGAGTGGCTGGATAAATGGCGCATTAAGGCAAATCAAAGTAAATCTATCCATGTAACATTCACCCTGAGAAAACCAACCTGTCCGCCTATAAAACTCTGCAACAGAGAGATTCCCCAAGCTGAAGACGCTAAATACCTCGGGATGCATCTTGATCGTCGGTTAACCTGGAGAAAACACATATGGACCAAACGAAAACAGTTGGACATGAGAGTGAGATCTATGTACTGGCTGATAAGTCGTAAGTCAAGCCTGACACCTGAAAGCAAAATAGCAATATATAAGACCATACTGAAACCCATATGGACTTATGGTATTCAATTGTGGGGAACTGCTAGCAATAGTAATATCGAGATTCTCGAGAGATTTCAAAGCAAAACGCTAAGAGCCATGCTAAATATACCGTATTACGTGAGCAACAAACATATACACACAGATTTGAATATCAGAACAGTTAAACAAGAGGTCACTGAGTACAGTAGAAGCTATCAAACCAGAATATCCACTCACGTAAATGAGTTGGCCTCAGGACTGCAAGGTACAGGCAGTGTATCGCACGATCGATTAAAGCGGCATGATGTGCCTAAACTGACTACAAGATTTGGTTGGGGAATCTGAAGGATACTCTTACTGTTATAGACAATTACTAGATTGAATACCAGATGATTGGCTCATTGTGTTAACACAGATCGCCAAGTGGCAGATAAAAAGAAAAAAAAAAAAAAAAAAAAAAAAAAAAAAAAAAAAAAAAAAAGTAGTGTCGGGCAAAGTCCTGGTCGACGCCGGAAAGTTGCTCATCGGTTTCGTGAACGCTAGGATCACAGTCCTGGCACCGAGACCGATGAGGTGTTATAAATGTCTGGCGTCGGGACACACACGCGCCAAGTGTGTTAGTTGTTTTGACTGCAGCGGACTATGTTTCCGCTGCGGTCGATCGGGGCACAAGGCGGCAGAGTGCTCTGCCGCCCCTCACTGCCCGGCGTGTGCGGCGGGTAACAAGCCCGCCAATCACCAGATTGGGCAGGGAGGCTGCAAACCTGCCCGTAATTCTCGGCAAGCGTCGGGGGCTAGCCAGTCGACCCAGGCTGCCTCTGACGTCGTTTCTGCTTCGATATCGTCGCCCATGGAGGAGGTTGTAGAGACGGTCGAGTAATGGCCCAAGTCTCCAACCTCCTAGTCCAGACGAACCTGAACCACTGTGCTGCGGCGCAGGACCTTTTCCTGCAAACCATGGCACAGTGGTCGATCGGTGTTGCCGTAGCCGCGGAACCCTATTACGTTCCTCCCCGTCCAAACTGGTTGGGTGACCGGGACGGTTCCGTGGCAGTCGTCGGCTCCACGGCGGCTCATTCCCCGCCCTTGTCGCTAAGGGACAAGGGTACTGGATATGTTGCTGCCGAGTGGGGGGGGATCACCATATATGGTGTTTACTTCTCCCCCAACCGGAGTTTGAGCGACTTCGAGGTTTTCCTTAACAACTTGGAAACCTCGATGCGGCGTCTAACGTCTGGGCACGTCTTAGTGCTGGGGGACTTCAACGCAAAGTCCATTGCGTGGGGCTCCCCCAGGACGGACGCTAGGGGCGAGGCCGTAGAGGAGTGGGCGGCCTCGGTGGGCCTCTGTTTACTAAACAGGGGCTCTACCAATACGTGCGTGCGACAGCAGGGAGGGTCGATAGTGGACCTTTCGTTCGCTACCCCTGCCCTCGCCGCACGAGTAAGGAACTGGCGCGTCCTGGAAGAGGTTGAGACGCTCTCGGATCACCTCTACATCCGATTTGAGCTCTCCCGGACCCAGGACCCCAGTAGGGGTCACGTGGCGCGGCGTTCTTCTCGCTTTCCGCGGTGGGCTTTAGCCAAATTAAATAGGGACCTACTAGAGGAGGCAGCCATCGTTCACTCTTGGCTGTCTCCGCAGGCCCCGACCGAGGAGGTCGACATGGGGGCTGGTCGCTTCCGCGATGCCATTGCGCAGATCTGTGATGCGGCCATGCCCCGCATCCGAGGTTGCCGGCCTCCACGGAAGGAGGTTTACTGGTGGTCCCAGGAGTTGGCGGACCTCCGCGCGGCCTGTACTCGTGCCCGGAGGTCCTACACCCGTAGTCGGCGGCGACACCACGAAGAAGGCGGGGAGGACCAGCTTCATGAAGAGTACCGAGAGGCGCGGAAAACTTTGAAGCTGGCCATAAGCCGCGCCAAAGAAATTAAGAGAAAGGAGATGCTGGAGGGTCTCGATCGTGACCCCTGGGGTCGCCCTTATCGTGCGGCGCGGCAAAAGCTCCGCACGTCGGGCCCCCCCCTTACAGAGATACTCCAGCCCAGCTTCCTGCGGGAAGTGGTCGAGGGCCTTTTCCCGCAGCGGGTGGAACACACACCCCCGTCAATGACCTTCATGGTCGGAGACGACGGGGGGAACGAGGACGATGTTCCGCCCGTTAGGGAATCGGAGGTAGGGGCGGTTGTTCTACGGATCCGCTCTAAGAACACCGCCCCCGGGCCGGACGGGATACCTGCCCGAGTGCTGGCCCGAGCCCTCGAACACATGTCGGACCGCCTCAGGGAGGTCCTGGACGCTAGTTTGGCGTCCGGACGCTTCCCTGAGTGCTGGAAAAGCGGGAAGCTGGTCCTATTGAGGAAGCCGGGACGGCCAGCCGAATCGGTAGCGGCCTATAGGCCCATCGTTTTGCTGGACGAGGCGGGTAAACTGTTTGAGAGAATACTCTCTGCCCGCATCGTCCGGCACCTCTGCGAGGTGGGCCCCGATCTGTCGGACGCCCAATTTGGTTTTCGGGCGGGGCGTTCGACGGTCGATGCCGTGTTGCGCCTGAGGGCCGTTACCGAAGAGGCGGTGAGCTGTGGCGGCGTGCTGTTGGCGGTGTCGTTGGACATCGCCAACGCATTTAATAGTCTGCCATTTAGCTGCATCAGGGAAGCACTCCACTACCATGGGGTGCCAAAGTACCTGAGGCGGCTTGTGGCAGACTATCTTGAGGAGCGTACCGTCATGTACGAGGACCGAGACGGTGTTCTAAGGCGGCGGCTCATGTCGTGCGGTGTTCCACAGGGGTCTGTCCTCGGACCACTCCTGTGGAACATGGGATACGACTGGGCCCTTCGAGGTCGTCTTCCCCCCGGGCTGGGCGTAATTTGTTACGCAGATGACACATTGGTCACGGCCCGGGGCATGAACTTTCAAGAGGCGGCGCGCCTGGCCACCACGGGTGTCTCTCTGGTGGTCGGGCGAATTGAGGCGCTGGGTTTGCGGGTGGCCCTGGACAAGACGGAGGCTCTTTTGTTCCATGGGCCCCGTCGTGGTCCACCCTCCGGCGCCTCCATCGTGGTCAATTCGGTCCTCGTACCGGTTCAGGCCCAGATGAAGTATCTGGGCCTGATCCTCGACGGCAGGTGGCTCTTCGACGAGCACTTCCGACAGCTTTCTCCAAAGCTGGTCGGCGCTGCTTCTGCCCTTGGGCGACTTTTGCCCAATCTGGGTGGAGCTAGCGTCGCGACGAGACGGCTATACACGGGGGTTGTCCGGTCAATGGCGCTGTATGGTGCACCGGCGTGGGCGGCGGCTCTGACCGCCCAGAATAGGGCTCGCCTCTGGCGCCCTCAGAGGATATTGGCGGTTAGAGCCATACGCGGTTACCGCACCGTATCGACGGAGGCGGCGTGCGCCTTGGCCGGAACTCCTCCGTGGGATTTGGAGGCGGAAGTGCTCGCCGAAGTTTATAGGCGGACGGTTGACTTCCGGGCGGGTAGCGGCATACGGCCCCCGCCCGAAGAGATACGCGAGTGGCGAGAAGCCGCTCGTCGAGCCACAATGGCTCGTTGGTCGTCCCGGCTGGAGGCTCCACGTGCTGGCTTTGCCGCCGTGGAGGCTCTCCAGCCGGTCATCGCCGAGTGGGCAGGGCGGCAGCACGGGACCCTTTCCTTCCGACTGACGCAAGTCCTTTCCGGGCACGGTTGCTTCGGGAAGTATCTGCACTCGGTCGCCAGGAGGGAATTGAGTCCCGCCTGTCACCACTGCGACTGCAGTGAGGACTCGGCTCAGCACACGCTAGCGGTTTGTTCCGCCTGGGCGGCGCAGCGTGGGGTCCTCACTGCAGTTATTGGAGGAGATCTCTCGCTACCGGCCGTCATACGCTCCATGGCCGGTAGCGACAATTGTTTTACCGCGGTCGCAACCTTCTGCGAAGACGTAATTTCGCGGAAGGAGGCGGCGGAAAGGGCCCGGGAGGACGATTTCCATTCGGACCCAATTCGCCGCCGGCGAACCGGGCGGCGGAGGCGCGCATATCAGCGCCTCATGCCGCCTTGAGTGTGGCCGCGGGTGGACGGGATGGGTTTTCCCCTCCATCCGCTACAATGGCCAGCCGCGAGGAGGCGACGTGCGTGTGTGCCGTACGTCGCCTGAATAGAGAGTTTGTCCGCAGATGGTGCCCGCAGGCATGGCAGGCCCTAGGAAGGATCTGGATGTCGTAATAGCAGCGGTTCCCGGATCCCTCCTATCTCAGGGGCAGAGTGGCACACCGTGTGGTTTTAGTCGGTCCGATTCCGACACACCACCTCGCCGTAAACCCCGGTGGGGTGACGGCTCGAGGGGGTTTCCACACGTTAAAAAAAAAAAAAAAAAGGGTTTGTTTCAAGTTTTCCTTCTCTTTGTAATGATATTGTCTTGCATATTTGGTTCCCTTAGTCGCCTTTTACGACACCCACGTGATGAATAGGGGTGGTAACACTATGTATTCTTAATCCGTTACCACACGAACTAAAACTAAGAAAAGGGAAACTTGATACAAATCCGATACCAAAAAAAATATTACCTCTTTCAATACATCGATTTCGTAATTTCTATAATAGTTTTTATAAATGTGCAGATCTTATGGCATACAAATCAATATTACGGAGGTACGTCATTTAAAGTTTCCGTGGTTATTTTTATTGCGCTGATATAAACGTGTGTTGGAAAAGTGGCGTGCCTTGAGTTATGATTCATATCAGTCAGTCTTCCGTTGATAAATATAGCCCTCCCTTACTCGATGGCGTGATTAATAATCTTGGAAAAAATGTACTTGGAATTAGCACTCGATATTATAATATAGTAGGTTTATTTAGTTGCAGTAGTTATTTTAAGAAAAGTAAAGCGTTTTCCTTATACATTTTTATTTCGAAAGTGGCAAATGAACAGATGAATCTTCTGACGATACTGGGCTACAGTCACTAGTCCATCACTGCCGTTTGATACCCTACCTACCATAATTATAGGGGATCAAAGGTTTTGAGTTACTTCCCCTATGATCATCATTTCAGCTGAAAGATGTCTACTGCTAGACATAGGCTTCCCCCAAGGCTCTCCACAACAGCCGGACCTATACTAACCGCATCCAACGGTTTCCCACAACCTTCATTAGGTCGTCAGATCACCTTGTAGGTTGCTCACCCACGCTCTATCTTCCTGTACATGGTCGTCACTCTAGAACTTCGTGCCCCTTCGACCGTCTTGTCCGCGAGTGATGTGTCCTATTTTCCTCATTCGGCAGAAATAAGAAAAGATCTGCTTGACACCAGTTTTTTATGAAACAACACAAAATAATAATATTGTTAAAGGTGAATTCTATTTTTCACGACAACACCGACATAATTAAATCATCATTGTAAACCGGAACATTATTGCATTAATCTCTTAAACACAGCATCCCTTTCGTATGCTTGATTTAACGGATACGGCACTTAATCAGAAGCCCACGGTTGGACGTGGGCGGCTGCACTAACCGCAATGTAACAACGTTAGTGCTAATTATTAGTAGGTGACCCGCAGCCATCCGAAAATAACCGTGTAATGTAAATGTATTAAGGTAGGATGAAATGAGAATTTATGTGCCTTGATTTGCACACTAACTGTATCATTTTTCCTTTCGCCTTCGAAACCAATGAGGGTGAGAGGGCGGTCTATTTTGCGAAGAAGGACACACTTGTCTAACAAGAAGTCACGGTTACTTGATTTGACTGATAAATGTCGGTTTAAGAGTTAATCTTTAGGTGACTACTTACGGTGAGGTTCATCATCTAAAATATGTTAACAATACAGACAGTGATACTGTACACGATCTGTCAAGTACGAAGATTTTGGCTGTCTTTTAAATTTTTCATCTCTTTTGTAAATGTTCTTATGTATATAAAGTAAAGTGGTGTTAGTTACATCACTTATAACTCAACGAAAGAACAGATTTAACAGAAAATTGGTGGGGAGGTAGCTTAGAACCAGGAGACAGACATAGGTTTCTTTTTATCCCGTTCGACTGCGTTTCAGTCCAAAAGCAAAAATCTGCTTATTTATTGCCTCTAAGTCGAAACAGAATTCGTGGGGTAAGCTAGTTAATAATAAATAAAGACTGACATTCAACTACTTATTAGACAAATAATTATTTTGGTTTACACTTAATACGTTTGGTGTGTAAGCAGTGTGGAGATAAATCACGATTTAATTCACTGGTAATTTAGTTATGTAACTGTAATATCATGTAAGTTCTAATTAGCAAGAATTTTAGGTTGCATTGTCATACACGGCGTGTTATTGCATCCACGGGAATTCCCGTATAATGTGGTTATAATGTTATTAAAATGTCGTCCCGTTTATCATGAGGAGCAAATCTTCAAATTAACCTAGCTCACATAACACTGTAAACTAATAATCATACAGGTATTATAATAATAACATAATAATAACAAAAATCTCACACACTTCATACACGGCCGTGTAGTTCAAAACTAGGCAGAGCCTGTGCTATGGTAATCACACCGCTGATAAACATACTTATACACTTCTAAATACATACATATCATAGATAAACTTCACCCAGACACAGAATAAATCATCATGTTCATCACAAAACATTGATCCTGGGCTGGAATCGAACCGACGATCATTGGCATAGTAGTCAGTATCTTTAACCACTAGGCCACCGGGTGAATCGTTACTAAAATCACAGCAGATAAACGGCAAAACTTGGTTTGCTTGTCTATGTCATTGTACAGGTTATAGTAACAATCGGCTATGACCATCGGGAGTGGAGCAGCGAAAGTGTGGTGAACTTTCTTGAATTTCGTTTTTTGTTACTTAAAATTTAAAATTTGAAGTTTTGTTAAATATTGTAAAGCATATAAATGATGTAGCTGAATTATCATCATCATCATCAACAGCCTTTAGCAGTCCACAGCTAGACATAGACTTCTGCTTAGCTGAATAATGTCACAAGTTTATGAACGTATTTATTTCTCTCTCTCAATGTAAGCAGGAGACCCTGGTCAATGAAACAATCGCCACATCTCTATTCCCCGCAATCTGTGTGAACAGATTAGTTGCGTGTTACCTACACATTACTACTCTATCAGTGTTCTTATGACATATATATTACGAAACTCAACGCAGTTAATATGTCCTCTCAATTTATTTAGTTATTTATTTTCACATTAAATACGAGACCTTGAACACCGATACACGTTCCGCTGAATACTAGAGGACCGTACTTTTAATTCTGTTTTAAAACAATCATTTTTCCTTCTACTCAAACATTTTGGTGCTTTGGTCGAAATAAAAAGGTAACGATATCGTAACTATTTAAGCATTTGTACTCAAGACGCAACATTACAAGATAATAAACCTTTCATAAGATAATAACATCTCAAGATTTTCAAACCTCGTTTTATCTTCAATAAATAGCGAATGTATATTTTGTTCGTATCATATGAATAATTCAAAGTCTATATTGTTTAAAACGAATCTGTTATAACGTTTCATTTAGGGATTTTAGGAATATTTATCTTCACTAAAACTGGCCTGGAGGTTGAATATCAAATCTTTTCTAATGTCTTGTTATTATAAACTGTTATATCATTTTCTAGTTTGACTTGAACTCTGATTATAAAACCTTCATGAATATATGACACATGTAATTGAAAAAAAAATAGCTTTATGAAACAAAAAAAAATGGATTTCTTTTTACAATTACAAAATTATTTGGCCTGCACGGATAGCGAAGTGGTCTAAGCGATCACCTCGCCTTGGTGCGCTGAGTGTTGTGGATTCGATCCTCATTATGGGTCCATACTATATTAGATCCACTAATTCTTGTTCTGCATCTAGGTGTTATCTGTTTCATAAATGTTGTGGAGGAACAAGTATCAAGTCCCTCCTACACTTCCTAGATAAAGTGATCACTGAGCACACCTGGCGGGCTACAGCCGCGTGATTGATGTTGGGAAGATGTATATATGGTAATCGGTGCCACAATATCTATATCGCGATACAGGATTAGCAGTTACTTCGTAGTTCGGTGTGTCTTCGATAGATGGTGCTGTAGTATACTCGTATTTTGTTGTGCTGTATGTGGATGTCGCTATGTATATTGTATATATATTTACACAAAACATTATCTTTCTAGTGTAGGAGTTGTCTTTTAAAAATATAAAGAACGTTCTTACACCTACATTAGGTTAAAGTAAGCAAAGTTCACAGATTTCATCCGCCTGATAATAAACATGTAAGCTGTATTATTTATTGACTTATAAAATGGCCATTATAAAGATCAGTCCTCTAAATATTTCGAAGCCGCACGGGAAAATACAGAAAAACGATATATATATTCAGCGATGCTACGTAAAGGAGTACAACTCAATTTATCTCTTGAAAAATCAGTCGAAACGCGAGTCTGACATGTTAACAGAAATAAATAAGAGATTAACATAATAAATGGAAGTCATATTATAATAAAATATTACTTAAGGTAAAATCAAACGACGATTTTTTCGTAGCCGTACCTTTAATAACCCTCAGGAAATAAATAAGTGTTAGGGATAAAAATCAATATTTAATGTGCTTCCGTATTTCTCTGACCGTCATGTAAATTTTTCACACATATTGAGAAAATAATGTTCCCGAGCGATAGAAAAACTATTGGCTACGATGACGCGGGTAAAGTTAATAGAAGTAGTTACTATTAAACATTTTTTTTATTTATAAAAAGACGACACTCGCACTAGAAATAAATCCTGTGTTGAGGGGACTTTACAAACACAAGAAATAGACTCAAAGAACATCCAGACTCAGAATAACAATTTGTGGATCACACAAAGTGTTGTCCCATGTGGGGTTTAAACTCACAACACTCAGCGCAGTAGAGAGTGGTGTGGCGACCACTTAACCCACCAGGCCAACCGTGCAGTCAAAGTCTAGGTAACCCCTAAATACAATGTTTACTAGGCAGTGTTTGTAATTATGGACTTTAGTACGTAGATTACATTTGATGTACACATTTATGATATAAGAAATATATGTAATTAAAGCTGCACATTATATCTAAACCTAAAAAAGTTTGTACTGAACGGTATCGATCCCACGAACCCGTACGTGGTAGTCGGTAACAATACTGCATAGGCATTAGTAACTAACCGATCCGTGCAACCTTAATAGCGTTTCTCAAAAGTCAAAAGGAACATTTTCCGGGAAGGGTTTTGCAACATTATTCGTTGAAGCTCGTCTCCTATTGGTCGTAGCATCATGTTATAGAACCTCCAATCTACCTCGTTATCTGTGCTATCTATTTCTAAAAACTTTCTCAGTTCAAGCCAGTAGTTCCTGAATTTAGCGCTTTTAACCAAACAAACGAGCGCTTTAACTTCTTAATAATATTAATGAGCCTAAAGCTTGACGCCACAACATGACGAATGTAGGTTTATTAACCACAAGATATCAGTCATTTCTTTCATCCGGGCGGCGCCAACGCATAAAACTAGTTAATTTGTTTACAAACTAATGAAGAGAAGTAACAAATAATCACCAATGATTTATGATAGCTAGCCTTTGATATTTAGATGGCTCTCTGTTTTAAACGGGACGCGATGAAAGCTTGGCGTATTTTCTTTTCTACTGAAATCTCGTGTGTTGTATTTAAAAAGAAAAAATAAGCTAAAGTAAAGACTTCTAATGCGTATTCGGAACTTTTTATATGTTATGGTACTGCCATGAATATATTTAAATAGATTTTTTGTCTTTTCTACGTATTTAAAATGTAATCAATTTGCGTACGAGTGTAATAAAGAGAATAATAATAATAACAAACATTTCAGACATCAGACACCCAACGCCATCTAGCTTCAAACTAAGCAGAGATTGTACTATGACAGTTTTTTTTTAACGTGTGGAAACCCCCTCGGGCCGTCACCCCACCGGGTCTTACGGCGGGGCGGTGTGTCGGAATCGGACCGACTAAAACCACACGGTGTGTCACTCTGCACTCGACATAGGAGGGATCCGGGAACAGCTGTTATTACGACATCCAGATCTTGTACTATGACAGCTAGATTAACCCATAGAATACTTATATACTAGTTTACCTAAAAACATACGTTATGTGGAGTTAGTTTATGATTACTGTCATAAACAAGCTTTATAGAGGTGTTAATTAATCTACACTGTTTTATTTGTTTTGTTTTAATCAGGCGCTGATTACGTAGTTCAAAAACTCTGTTAATTAACCCTCGTCCCTTGTAATTTGGAGAGCAGTTATGGAGCAATCACAGTCGGGTCCATGGGTGACGGTAGCCACTTTACATCAAGTACTCGTTTCCTACAAAACTATAAACAAAAATAACGAATTTAACTATATGGGATTTAATACGACACGCAGTTTACACGGTAAATATAACATGATTTTACAAGAATAAAAGTATGCCGTTTCAAACATTGACAGTCGTAATTATAATATCGTGTCATATTTGATCTAAGGTTATGAACCGGTAAGCCTAGTTAAAAATGAAAATAGCAGGTTAAGTGTTCATTTCATCCTACATGCACAGCCGCGCTTTTTAGTAACGCATCCGAGTCAAATTATTTCGATAAAACTCTTCCTCTTACATTTTATCGCTAACACATATCTACACACACTTACGTGTTTCTTACTTTTTATATTTGTCTGTTAAATAAATTATAGTGAATAATTAATGAGTATATAAAACGTTACTATGTTCTTTATACGTATACATTTTTATGTGTATGTTAATTTATTTAAAAATGTAATTTATATGTTTTTTAAATGAAAAAAAGTGAATAATAATAATTTAAATGACATTTCACAGCGTTACTAAAGGTTAATGAAAAGTTTAATATTTTTAAGAAGATAGAATTTTGTATAGACAGATGTGCAGTCACGTATGTAGTTTTCTGATTCAACAAAACTCAGATTTCTATCCACAATTGACACCTACAAATATCAGAATCTGACATGAAATAAATACTGCAGGAACGCTTCTTTGGCCACCTGAGAAAAGTTTTTAAAAGTTTTTTATCACGTGGTAACAAGGAACGAGTCCACAATATTGGGTCATGCCCATTTCGATCTGTTCCTTGGCTACATTTAGATGGACGGAATTAGATGCCCTTGATAGAAGAGTCTGTATGTTGTTGACTGCATTACCTATGCACCACGTTCCTAGGTTATAAGATTATGTATTCCGAGAAAGTTTGGGGGTCGTGGACTATTAAATATCAAGACGCAACACAATCGTGAGACACACAATCTTCGACTAACACCATTAAAAGCTCCTACAGTAAGGATTTAAAAATGTAGTAATATATATTTAAAAGTAATGTAGAGAATTATAATAATTGCTTTGTTGTACATCGGATAATAATAAAAGCGGCTTAAAACTAGATATGTGGGTATTAGTGGCGACCTTATCGCTCGGAGGCAATCTATTACAGGTAACCATGGGATGGAGAGAAAATACAGGGTGGGCCAAGAATTCGTTAAGATTTGAATCTAACATCCCATGCAAACGGGGCGGGACAACAAACGTATACACATAGGCCTCTCTCAAGGCAAAATATCTATATATCAGTATATCATAGCTTTTCTATGAGAAAAAAATGCTGACTAATATTATGAATGTAAACTTACTACTAAATGATAAAGTTAAGATCTTTGTTACAAATACGGGATAGAACAAAACTAAATAGAAATTGAAATTAGGATAACTTATAGTTCAAATCAATACTTAGGTTACTTAAACCAGGCAATATTGAATTTTTGGCACGGAACATTAAGAAGACCTGAATCTAACGCACTGAAAAAAAATTCTAGGACACTTTGATTACGTGTTTGGTTAAGAAAAATGTTTAACAAATAATATGTAGAACCGTAAATTTTATCGTTAATTTCAAATGTAAGTATACCATTTTCAGAGAGTTTATTGTAACTAAAGTCAACCTCTTATTAATGTTGTGGAGCGATTACATTTAACTGTTACTTATAACATTAATGCTTCTTTTAACTACACCTTTCTACTGTTACTAATAATATTTATGTTACTCAATAAGTTATGATTTTAGAATAGATTTAATAAACTTTCACGAAGTTTAGCAATTTATTTACTTATTTTTTTGTGGCAACACTGATCCCAAGCCTTCATATCCTACCACTATCGAAGGGGAGAGAAATTGTAAAGCGCTGAAGTCATTGTTGTAGGCAGTCGCTTCGGAGAGTCGTACTAGTCAAATAAATGTTAAATACATTTCATCTGAGTTACTTACTAGTCAAAAGTGATATATCAGTAAGCTAGGATTTTAATATAATTGGTAACAAGACAAAAAGTTACTTTCAAGTAATGTTTAAATGCCAAGCTAATGTAGAGGTTAAACAATATTGTTATTTAACTAAAAGTATTACAAAATCGTAATATATATGAAGTGAAAATCCCAAATAGATGTTTCTGAATCAATTGTGAAGAATTTCTATACTAGATTCTTAAGTTCTACTTCTATTCGCCATTAACATTAAATTTGAATTATTCTGATGAGAAATAACAAAACACGAAAATCAATAAACGTTTCTATTAAAAAGTTAATAATAATTTGTAATTTTGCTCAATTTGATATTTCAACTTTTAATAAAATAACTCATGTAATTTAAAGTTAACGAACATCCGCACATTCTGTAATCTTCTTTGTCGTTCACGTGTACCCAATTTATGCTCCAATTATATAAATAGAATATGTGACTTAAAGTTTTTCTTAAGTATTTTTCAGATTTATTCAGAATACACGGTTTTATTTAATTTATTTGTTTATTTAGTTGTTCTTAGACAAACTTACAGACATATAACATTGTTGAATTATTACAATTGAATAATCTTATTGTTAATTGTAAGTTTCTACATATATGAGTAAATGCTCTGAATAGGAGTGAAAGTACACATTTAACGCATACATATAAACACTAATGTACAATTATTTATTAAACATTATACACACACTCATACACAACAAAATTATAATGCAAGCATATGCTAAAAAAACAAAAGAAAATAAAACAATAGAAAAAACAAAGTAGTGCAGTTTGAGTGCCGCTTTAGGTCTCAAAACTTGATGGAGCTAATATAGACCTTATCGCGTTCAGATTGGTGTAAAACAAGTCTATATCAAGATTTCAAAAAGTGAATTAAAACTAGAAAAAGCGTTCTTGGAGAAAATAGTTACAGTTCGGCTGGGAGTGATGGACTAGTTTCGGCCTTGACAGCGGATCTTTTGTCAAAGGGTGAATTGGCATGTCAAATCTAATTACGTGAACCACCACGTCTCTGAAAAGGGTATATTTGACTATACATGACATTATACAATTATTTTAGGCGGAGGGGTTACACAAAAAATCTGGTACATTATGATTAAAAAAAAGATTTTTCTTTTTCGCCACTCAGTTTTACAATTTAAAGATGAATAAAAGCAACGCCATTCGAAGTACAATATAGAAAAGTTGCCGACGCCATGTAGGTTCAATATACACAGCCTATTCGCAAAATATGAATACTTCGGTTTAACATTACTCCAAATCTTAAATAATATTAAACAAATACTTTTATGTTAGATGCAGTCACCTAGATCCAGCTGGCCTGTTTGTTCTGCATACTTGTCATTTTTGTTCAAGAATAAATATTTTCTCTACCCTCTCGAGCGGTATTGGTAACTTGAAGTATGTATTTAATATAAAGTTTCCCTCTCTCTCGTACAGCCTCTATGTGCGCCTCGGGCACTAACACACACAGGAGGTAGCCTTGAATCGGCGTATTTCACTAGCTAGTCGGTACCTACATAAGTGTGTCACACTTTATACAATTTTGTTTAGCTACTTTTCTCGTTTTCTTTTATCAAGCCTGCCAAAGTAACTACTCTGACAGATAGAAAGCATGAATAGAATCAACATGTGGTGATCAACATACTCATTGTGACTGCAGACAATGTAGTGTGATGACCCACACTTTTTCACGCCCACTTAAAAGACCATCATAATGAGAAGGAAACCATAATGAGAATGAATGAGAAGGAAACACACATTTCTTTTTATTTAAGATTTACAGAAAGGAAGAACTGAATCGTTTAATTTGGGAGCGTATACCATTCTAAAATGGTGACTTCCAAGGCCAGCAAGTGTTGTTCTGTAGAAAAAGGGAAGAGGTGGGACCGGTAGGAAAAGGTCGTCAGAACACTCCATGATAAAGGCGATAGAGAATTGCCACAGATGCTACATTTCTTCACAACTGAACTTTTGTTTTATTTCGTCCTTTTGTTTTTTTTTTGTTGTCGGGGTGGAAAATCCCTTCATATCTCCGGTTCCTCGGGGACGCAGGAGTCAGGAGTATGTGGTGTTTCCACTAAAAACCACCCCAGCGGCCGGTCTCCGGCGTCCTTCTCTGAAGGGGACCCGGACCATATTATTTCAGGTGTTTTATTTCTACCTAAGACCTCAGTAATCGAAAAAGGAAAACAATTTTGGGTATCGCTACCGAGTTAGTTATGCCTCAAGTATATTATTTTAAAAATTTCTATTTTTATTTACAAACTTTAATCTGATAATAAGAAATCTATTCAACGACGAGCAAAGTACAGAATGTTAAAAGATTCTAGTTCGTTTTGCTTCTGTTTCCTTTTGGTATAATAGGATAGGAAGTAGTACGAGTATACTTAAGAAGTAAGTCCGTTGAAATATTTTGAAAGATTTTAATCCTTATGTATCGATACTTAAATTAAATTTTTAAATTTATTTATCATCATCATCAGCCGGAAGACGTCCACTGCTGAACATAGACCTCCCCCCTAGAACACCACGCTGTACGGCTGGACGCCAACTGCATCTGGTACGGGAGCTAGCAACGTTTGAAAAGAAAGAATTTTAGGTCAGCTGATTTTGTGATATGTCGTCCTTCTAGCACTTTCGGTTAGAGTCTGGGCTATCTGGCTGGCGGTAGCGGTTGCGTTCATTAGTGCGCATCCTACCTGTCCAGGTGATAATCCTGGATTTTAAAAACATTTTAGAAGGCGTAATTTTTAATTTTTTGTTTTTAAATAAGTCTACCTGACATACTTTTTTTATTGCCAGACATTTTTGACATTGCTAACTATGTGCCATACGTGGTTTTTTTTATTTTTTTTATAAAAATTTCAAAGTATTTTATAATGTCTGTAATTTTAATATTATGTTGTTTAAGTATAAGAAAACTTAAAATAAATTTGCCAGACATTAATTCAATTGTTAAGTCTTGAATTAAAATTAAAAAGTCATGAAGTATTGCAATATGATGCTAGTAGTCCGAGAGAGACAGCTGAAGGCGCGAGAGAGATAGACAACGACAGTGGCGCGACAGGCAAGTTTGCAAGATGGTGTCAGTCTAATGTCACATGTTTGTTTTTGTTTTGATTTTAATGTTTATTTTTTAATTTGGTTACAATGGCCAGTGATAAAATAAAATGTGTTTTTTGTAAAGGACATAACGATAACATAATACTTTTCATATAAAAGGCTGAAACAACTTGAAAAACTTAATATTAATTATTTATAATTTACATTGAGTAATCAGAACAATTTAAATAAAAAGTGTTGTTTTTTAAATTTTAATCTAATTTTATATTCCTTTTTATACTTAAATTTTTTTGAAACTTGCTCTGACTAGAATGATTATTATTATTATTTTCTTTATTTAATTATATACACATATTTATTACATTTTTAAATATATAAAAAATTAAAAATACACATTTAAAAATATAACAAATAGTAGTAGACCACCGACATCGGGTACAGGGACCAAGACACCGGTGGTTAGAGCTCCAAAGACAGGAACCTCCTCACAATACGGGCCGTGTCAAGGAGGACTGCCTTCTGCATCAGACCCTTGATCCAATCTTCTAACGTGAGCCTCTTAAGGTGTTGGTCTAGGCTCTTCGCTATCAATCCATGAACAGATATGATTATCGGAACAATAATCACCGAATCCACATTCCACACGTTGGCAATCTCGTGAGACAGATCCAAGTACTTCAATTGTTTTTCTTTTTCAACTTTCACGAGATTCTCGTCATGAGGAACGGCGATATCGACAGTCATTGCGCGGCGCTCTAATCGATCTATCACCACAGTATCAGGCTTATTGGCAACAATAGTCCTATCTGTGATAATAGATCGATCCCAATATAACGTAGCACGACCGTTCTCGAGAACTGGGTCGGACACATACCTGTAGTAAGGTACTTCAAAATTGACAAGTTGGTATTTAAGGGCAAGTTGTTGGTGTACGATCCTGGCTACTTGGTTGTGCCTGTGCAAATACTCACCTACCGGTGAGCAAAACGAGAATAACCAGAAATAATATGCATAATAGATTCTCCAGGACGGTGGCACGCCCGACAGATATCAACCGTACTATCTTTTAGGATATATTTCCGGTAGTTATTTGTCATGATAACTTCGTCCATAATTGCATAAACAAAACCTTTGATTTCTCCGAAGAGATCACCATACCGTAGCCAAGACGACGACGCTTTAAAGTCTATATCGGGCCCGATAAAAGACTTTTAAGTACTTTTTTTAGGCGGCCAAAGAAGCGTTCCTGTAACAATTGTTTCACGCCAGATTCTGGTATTCCCAAGTACTGTGAAAAACCTAGATACATATTATTATTATTTTTTATTATATGCACAGTGAAAAATAATTTACTTTTGTAATGGTTCTCTGTATCATTCTCGACTTATTCTGCAACTGTCTCTCTCGGACTACTGCAATACTTTTCATGACTTTTTAATTTTAATTCAAGACTTAACAATTGAATTAATGTCTGGCAAATTTATTTTAAGTTTTCTTATATTTAAATAACATAATATTAAAATTACAGACATTATAAAATACTTTGAAATTTTTATAAAAAAAATAAAAAAAATCACGTATGGCACATAGTTGGCAATGTCAAAAATGTCTGGCAATAAAAAAAGTATGTCAGGTAGACTTATTTAAAAACAAAAAATTAAAAATTACGCCTTCTAAAATGTTTTTAAAATCCAGGATTATTACCTGGACAGGTAGGATGCGCACTAATGAACGCAACCGCTACCGCCAGCCAGATAGCCCAGACTCTAACCGAAAGTGCAAGAAGGACGACATATCACAAAATCAGCTGACCTAAAATTCTTTCTCGAAAACGTTGCTAGCTCCTATACTAATCCATCGGCTCCCCGCGACTCGGACTATGTCGTCGGTCCATCTAGTGGTGGGTCTACCTACGCTTCGTCTTCCTTTCTTCCCCAACGATTCCCCAATTTGTTTATATCGGTCTTGATTAATTCCATTACTTACTACAAATGTTTGAATGTACTAAAATGATTTTATGTGGGACATTTGACATCACATGGCACCGTTGTTGTTGCCTGTTTACATCGTAACTAAGAGTGTGCGCGAAACACCTAAATTCATATATATTTTACTTTAAACGTGATTGTGAGATACGATTCCACACCCGTTAAGTAGAAACGTTTGTTGGCTGATGTATTTACTGTTCACTTCAACGGCGGCATCAATGTTAGCAGTTATTGTTAGACATACCAACTGAAGTGAAAAAAAAAACGGTGTAAATGAGTCCAAGTATCTAGAGTATTGTACACACTGGATACTTGGATCTCACCTACACTGTTTTTTTTTCTATATTAAGAGCCTGCCAAAGTAACTCTACTCTGCCTGATGGAAAGTATGAATAGAATCCAAGACTTGTGGTCACCATACTCATTGCAAATGCAGACAAAGCAGTATGGTGACCCACACAATGGTAGCCTAATGAGATGCTTTTTCACACTCCGCTTGGGAACGTAAATGGCATGACAGTCATCGTGACAGTGTATGGTTTACACACTTACCACGATAACTGTCACCCCTGCATCAATGGGCCTCCGGTCTCACACTCACCAACGAAACACGACAACACGGATGCTGTCGCTTTAGGTTGGTTTTCTGTGGGAGGGTAGTACTGTCCCGGTCGAGCCGGCCCGCTTGTGCTGAAATCAGCGTGGCTCTACTACCTACAATACCTTTTTTTATTATAATTGATTTATTTTTAGTAACTTAATAATTATGCTCAAATTAATATTTATAATCGATAATATGTTGAACCTATGATAAACCTTCAAATTTTACCAACATATTTCGAAAAGTGGCGATTTATGTGATATATGTTAAGTTTTCCTAAATGTGTACATTAATGCCATGCCATAGCAGTATTCTTTTATTGTCATAAATATAATATACCCAAAAGTCGAATTAAACGGTTTGACAGCTCGGTTTTGGTGAGTGTCACCAAGATTTGGAACGACCTGCTCGGGTCTATTTTTCCTGATAAGTTGAACTCTGGAGCCTTTAAGAGTAGAGTGAACAGTTTTCTTCTGGATGGGTGTATATACCACCTTCGTCCTCATCTACACTTTCCATCAGGTGAGATAGAGGACAAACGCCTATTCCGGAACAAATATAAAAAAAAATATCTTTCTTGCAATATTAAATGCCATGGTTGCTTGAACATTCCCCTTTATACTAGAGGTTTTATTTTTTAATCTATGGAATCCTGAAAGGAGGAAACTTATCCTCTATGTATTTATCTATCTAGTTATATCAAACCATACTCATCCGTTTCGTTGTACATACCAGAGCGATTCTATACCACAAAGGAAATCCAAAAATATTAAGCTTTATGTAACTAACACACACATGGACAGCCACATGTTTTACATGAATGTCTATGTATATGTGTATATATAGCATGCACACGTACCATAAGTTTATCGAGGTCCTGCACAAGGACAACAATTCTCGATAAAGTGCCCGATGACTCAGTGTACGTGTTTTACTTAAATACATCCGAAGTGGCCTCGTTATATGACGTAACGGCATATTTGCCGACCTTCTAATCCACAGTTATACAATTTTACTGCAAAATGTAACTAAGGTTTCGAGATTTTCACGATATTTATTAAAGAGAGTACTGCACAGTCTGTGATACTAGCTTAGTTTTGCCGTAAATATAACAATTTGATACATCTCACACATGGCATGATCCCAAACCAGAATTAGTTTGTACTGTTACAATAATATTACTGATAAATATACATATATATTTCTAAGTACATACATATAGATAAATTATATCTAGGCAAAGAACTCATCACACTTTTGTTCTGGGTAATCTAACCCACGACTTCTAGGCATGCAGTCAGTCACTAGCCACTAGACCCGTCGAAAAAGTGAGAGTAGGTCACTAGACGGTATACCATCCTGCTAGAAAGTTTGATGCTAATTAAGTGGATGCACTTCGCTGATTTGGGGTTATAGGGTTACGTGGATTGGGTTGTCTCATATCACGGTAATGACTACTTGATAGAAGAGAGAGTTGAGTATTTCGTAACCGGTAAAATAAGATGTGCGACGTTGTTTGTTCTTTGAAATATAAAAAACTATATTTTTTTATTTAGTGGAAACAAACATTATACTTAATCCGACAGGCCAGCGTGGTATCGTAGAACAAAAGCTAAGGAGAAGCGTATGTACAGCAGTGGAATTGTGATAACTTCGGATTTATCGGAGATACATCGGATCTGGATAGAATCGAAGCACGGAATATCAACTAATTCTGTTTTGCGATATAGAAGTTCTCGTGCCAATTAGCAGATGTACAATATCCTAACTTCAACCGCTGGTCTGCGGCCCATCAAGCATGGTCTGTGATCACTTCGTCTAGTCGAAAAATTCTCTCTTTGTATAGCAGAGACATGATACCTGTTCCTCGTCAGTGGTGACCCCGACGTAATTGGAAGCAACCTTCAAAGAAGCAGATCAGAGACAATCGCGTTACTCCCACAACCATAAACGGTAATCTAGTCTCCACCAACCTCAGTTTCAACAGGTATACCAAACATAGGTAACGACCGCTTCAGCTTGGTTACCCATACGGCTCGATCAGCCTATAGGCACAGCACACTGCACCTATGGACCACGTAAGTAGACCATATGTCTCCCGTCTATGCTGCAGCCAACCACTACTCAGCAACTACCAGATTAATTGGGGACTTCAGCCTCGACTTAATGGGACTACTGGCAATATATTCCAACTCACTGGAACTATTCAATATTGGTGGTGCCCGTGTTGAGTAGTTCCAGTAGAGCATAGACAGCTGACTCATTAATACTTCCACATACAGTGCCAAAGGTATACTACAGCGTTATCTACCGAAGACACATCGGACTACAGATTAACTGCTAATTCCATATCGCAATAAAGAAGTTATATAAACAAGTGAAGCATACACACAACGACCCAACACCAACCGCTAGCCCGCTGCCCGCTAGGTATGATCACCTCACTTGGTCGGAAGATCCTTCCTATGTGTTCCTCCACAGACTATTAAAGTCCGTAGATGATAATGTTGAAGACTCAGTCAGTGTGATTTTGACAGTTGTTGTCGTCTTCCCAATTCCGGAAGACAACCATGATTATCTTTCATCCCGTTATCCATAAAATGTCTAAATCTATCATGGTATAACAGATGCAACATACATGTGTATAAACATATAATTTTGACCCAAATATTGACATTATTTTCAGCGAATATTTCGAAACGTAGTAAACAGCTCATATCTTTTACATTATGTTTATGGTATTTCTAATCTATTCGGATGTTTGTTATTTTAACGGAGGTAAGCCTAACTGACTACTGAACTAGGAGCCAGTAATAAAGTATGAACCGATTGGATTCTGATATCATTAGCCGATGATGTATACGGCTTGAAACGTCCGAGGCGGTGTGCCAAGTCCATAAAAGTATCGATCGTGGTATTATGCTGCTTCCTGTGATGTGAGGTAACGTATCCGCTCCGGCGCCGATGCTGGAATTGATCCATTTGAGTTTGCGTGATGTCTATATTGTGTTTGGCACTGCCCCTTTCATCATATAATTTAACTTGCCATCTTCATAAACTGCGGAGATTCAACTGCATTTTGAGTTTATCCATTCATATGTGTTATAAATTTATGTATTGTATTAAATGCGGCATAGAATATTCGTGTAACATACACACGAATACATAGAAATCATACGTACAATCGTATGATTTCTAAGTATTCGTCGTCGTCTAGATCTCAGTTTACGTTAAGAACTATTGTCAAAGAGTGTATTTACGGAGATTTAGTATATTATTCCTGTCTTTTTATCGTATTTTTTTCAAATTTAAAAGTAATGAATATGAAGCACAAGCGTGCATTTAAAACGGTCCACAAATGGCAAAGATATCACGTCAAATGCAAACCGTCAGTCTGATCGAGAATCAAGAACCGACCGATTTCCTTGAATATTATGTTGTAGTAGTAATACTGTAATAATAGACTTCTCCGTATCATCGCACTCACTAGTTTGTTAGTCAGAAAACTGCACACTAAATTATTCACCAATAATTCGGATGCAATAAATTGTGCAAGTTGCACAAATATAGCGTTCTAGTTCACTTCTGGGAACCAGTTGAACGCTTACACGTGAAACAATATAGTTACAAAGCAATGCGCGCAAATTCAACACAAAATCTCATCGTGTAACTTTTACTAATAAAAAGAGGAATATGCGTTGAAACATAATACTGATAATTTAAACTACTGACTGAGCAGTTAAACATTACGAGGCAGTTCTATGGTCAGAGTAGTCGATTTCTTTTAAAAACTTGAGATAAAAATATACACTAAACAAGAGTTAATTTAATTTATGAGTTTATTTACATTGGAGAATAATTTTAATAACTCCACTACTTATTTATTAAAATTTATTAAAAGATAAGATAAATTCAAAATATATTTATCGATAATTATCCCTACTTCTAAGAAGAAAGAGAGTAGTCGCTGGTAGTTGTCCTTACGTTATTCTCAAATAGATACGGATCTATCGTGCGTTGGTTATTGAGCTGAGATGAATAAATCGATTGATGGACGAGGCGTTTCGGATCGGTCGACTGTTTTTCTCGAACTTGAACTTGAAACTAAGGCACTCGGCCGAGGTCACTGTCTCATACACTCTCTCGATAAATTTAATAAACAAACGTGACATCAATACAAGTATATGACAGGAGGGGATAGTTTTTAATAAAATGGCTAAATGTAACCTTTAAAAACGGTTATTCTTTCAGTGAAAGGTGCCAATTATGTTGGCTTCTGTCCCCTGCTATGGTATAGAATTCCTTAGTAACTTTAATTATTTAGTTCTTTAGTTTTGTGTTACGTATGAGGTTAAAATTAAACCAAATTTTTGATAATTTTTCTTTTCTTTTTTTTTAAAGACAACATCCGTATTTGGAATATATCCTGTGTCGTGGGGGTCTTTACAAACATACAAGAAACGGACACAAAAAACATCCAGACTTAAAAAAAATATTTGTAGTTCACACAAAGTGTAGTCCCGTGTGGCGTTTGAACCCACAACATTCAACACAGTAGAGAGCGGCGTGGCGATCTCTTAAACCACCACGCTATCCGTGCAGTCAGTACTACTGTAACAGCAGGTGGGTTGCTGTGCTTCATGTCTGCTCCCACAGAGTATTCTATCAGTCCTTAGATACCTTAAGGAAGTATACTGTACAGTGTACTAAGCGATATTATTATCGTCGCTTTGAAATGCAGTAACTTCGTTTCTGAGATCAAGTTCTAACGGAATAGAAATAACCTCATAATATTAAGTTAGTCACAACTATGGGTGTTGAGATCGTCTTGCTACTCACGTCAACTTTTGTGTTGAGGGATGTCCATACGGAACAATAACTTCTATAATCCGAGTCCGAGATACCAAGTCTATGACGTATTCTGTGTGATTAGTTCTTTATTAAAAAATACTATTTTCACAAAGTGTCAGACTTTAACTAAAATCTACCACATTACTATATTTATTGGGACTTATTGTCTGAAATGTCATAGAGGTGTAAAATTGTACCAAAGTGTAACTAACAGTAATCGGAACTACACTCTCTGATGTGAACTACGATAACTCGACACAGTTAGCACAGGAAGTGACTGAGCCACTGAGCGTGATGACTGCAAAACCACAGGTTGCGCTCTGTTCTAGGGTTGTCAAAATTCTAAAATATTTGAGCGCAACCTAATATTTATCAAACTCTATAGTTTCAACCATTTTTCTTCAGCTTACTTTTTCTTAGGAAGAATTCCTTTCCTTTAGTATTCCTAAGATTTGGGGTCTTCTACCAGCTTGACCCTTAATAAATACCGCATACAGGGTCACAAACGTGCACCATACGTATGTGTTGTAGCTAGTAATTGAAGTGCCGCTAAAAATCGCGACATCAGTATCGACGAAGTTTGTAATCCATAAACACGCCGTGTTCTTGATAATTTAAAAAAACTCTTGTATTCAAAATAATTCCTATGAAGTAAAATTGTGTAGCTACTCAGCAGTTATCAAGAAAATGGCCTAACATTTCATTTAAACACACACACAATCTAGGGGTAATCTGTGGACCAGTTATACCAGAATGTCCAGTATTTGAGATTGTTCTTTTACGTAAAAATAAGTAAGGTAACAAAACATTTTTAGAATTTTTTCAATATAAATGTTCACATGATTGCTTAAATCTTTATATTACATTGTTCTCGAGTTAATTACCCCGAAATAAAAAGTGACTTAGAAGGTATTCTGAACCTCCATCTTGGTCCATCAACCATCTATCTTGGTGTCAAATTTCATCTTAAACGGTTTACCTATTTTGGCGTGATTAATAAACAAACTTTTATCCAAATTTTTATTTCGAAAATAGAAGTGAGATCGGTATATTTATCGAAGAGCTATTTCTTGACAACCCTAATTATAGGTATCTACTGACTAAATAACAGACCGCGACGCAATTTTGATGCGTCGCTATGTGATCCTATGTTTGACGTTCTAACGTATCCAAATTACTCGTGCAGTTTTGTTATTTATAACCGCACAAACTATACTTTCCTAAATTATGTACAAATTGCGTCTCATAAAAATATAGTTTGGCGTAACTATTACTTTTAATATTTCTTGCAACAGCCACTTCGAGTTATAGGAATGCGATCCTGACCTGCTAGCTATGGTATCTAGTTGCTGAGATTTTTCTAAAGAACGTCCACACCAGGAATAAATCCTGTATCGAAGAGGACTTGACAAACATACAAGAAACGGATACAAAGAACACTCAGACTCAGAACAACAACACTGAGCGCAGTAGAGAGCGGCGTGGCGACCGCTTAGACCAGTAGGCCAACCGTGCAGTCAAGTTGAGTGAGCTATTGGTCACATAGTGCACTTCATCCACCTATAAAAGCAATATGCCTTTATATCTTAACATGTATTTCCTTTCAATATACCTTGGGGGAGACCTTCGTTAGGTAGCAGCTGTTCCCGGATCCCTCCTATGTTAGGCGCAGAGTGGCACACCGTGTGGTTATAGTCGGTCCGATTTCGACACACCACCCCGCCGTAAACCCCGGTGGGGTGACGGCCCGAGGGCGTTTCCACACGTTAAAAAAAAAAAGACCTTCGTTAGGTAGGTTAGGTTATATTATTGTGGTTATTACTCACACTCTCTCATATAATTTTCACTCTCACATAATTTTTAAAACGCCCGGTTTAGAACAATTAGCGTGGCTCCCTTTAACAAATGTAAGACTAAAATTACAGGTACAGTACTATAGGTATAAAAGACATTTTAAAATTCATGATTAACTCCTTCGGAAATTAACACATGAGTGTACTTCAATGTTTGATTGTTTTTACAAACACAGCAGAAGGTGAGTTACTTAGATAACGCACACTTTCATCTCCAAAGAAATGGCAGAAATATTTCTTAATCCTCCAGAGTCTGGATAGAGTGTTATTAGCTCAGATGGAGCTATGTGGGGGTTAGGACGAATATTTAATGTTCATGAGTCACGTGGTCGTATTTTATTTTCTGTGCTACGTGAATTAATTATTTGTATTTTATGTTAAAAACCAAATAAGTTCTAATTCCATCAGAACTTATGAAATAGATATGAAAAAACCTGTTTTATTTTTATATTACAAGGTGATTATTACAGATCTTATCTTTAAAAAGAGGAATTAAATTAATTAAATATTATGTTAATTTTTTTTTTTAGTAATTCGTACAAAAATAAAAGATTTTCAATTTGATTATTTTATAACTCTCATTTTTGTATCTTTGGAGTTGCTATGATTGTGTCACTCCACAATGCATTTTTATTTGATGCATGTATCACTTGAATGGTCAAATTAAACACAGTATATATTCAATATGGATTTATTGTTCAGGAGATACCAATACTCACAGTATTTTTCTCCAAGAGCTTGAATTACACACTTTGTTAATCAGAGTTCACTTAACATTTTTGTGTACCCAACTCTGTGTATAAAAAGTGGCGTCGTCAAAAATAGTGTTGCCACATGAACGCTACATATCTATCAACTTTTGCTGTTCTTTTTCACAAATAAAATGAGAAAAGGACAAAAAAATATTATGATGGCAATAAATGCTTGAAGAAACATTTTTCTAATGGAGAATTATGTATTGCAAAACGTTATTTTCTTCCTCCTGAGGGTAACAGATGAAACAACATTGAACATTGTATCAATTTCTAAATTAGCATATAAAAAGACGATATGACTGCAAGATGGTCCCAATAATAACTTATGGTTTTTTCTCAGAGATTACTACATCCGTTCTAAAAAGAAATTGAGATATAGTTCTTGGGACTGATGCTACTAAAATTTACTGGCTACAATCGTACCACATGGTTTCAACAAGATGAAGCCACCTGTCACACACATTTCCAGAAAAACGACTTGATTTCCAGATGAAGCGACATTCCATGGCCACACAGAATTCTAGATCTGTCTGAAAATCATTTATTTACATCTATCTACATCAGTAAACTAAATACACTACGTCAACTAAAAGAAAAAATCAGCGAAGAGATGTCGGCGATCTCGCGATCTCTGTGACAACGAGTATTCGAAAATTTTGGTGCTCACGAAAAGTACAAATGTCGAAACGGTGATCATTAAGACAATGTATATTTTAAAAAATAAATACCAACTAATTAACTTTCTCGTAAATAATCAATTTTTATAATATATTAAATAGTGTTATTATACGATTTTTTCAAATGTTAACTAATTCGTGGCCCACCGTGTATTTGTTGTTCTAGTATACTAATTTAAATGTAGTTATATTATTTTCTCTCTCTACATGACGTTATTGCAGCGTACCTGCAGCACAGCACAGCACAGCCACAGCATAGTGTGTACAAGTGTAAAGATTATTGCTCTATACTGTACATTACGAGTACGTTGTGATTTTTCAGACCGTGTTTAGTACAGGAGCTCCAGAACAAAAAAAAAACTAAGAAAATATTAGTGTTACACATTGTTAACCACTACCATCAGCAACATAGGTCATTATATTTCATGGATCATTTGGTAGACTATAAATAGAAAATATATATATCAAAAAGCCAGCTAAACAACAAGTAAACGAAATCTTCGAGATCCCAATTAGTGGGAGATAACACAATCAAACCGAATAAGGTAGCAATCAGACAGCAGATAATAAACTTAAAGGTATAATAACCTTAAGAAATGTCTTTGTTTTCACAATATTGCCATCGGATGGGTCAATGACTTACAACACTGTCCTTTGATTGATCAAATTACTGTGTCTAGCACTCTTCGGGAATTGTTGCTAAGTTAGGAAACAATTAGATTTTGCTGATAACACTTTGAGCACGTAAGTATAATGCAGAAACTCTTACTCGTAATTTCGATTATGGCTTTTTTAGGACTCAGTCGTAAAGTCCTAACTGACACAAACAAACCTTCTTTTCAACTTACCAGGAACATAAAATATTCGCTATAAAGAAAATTACATAAAGTTTTATTTACCCTGTGTACAAGTAGTTAATGCTTCGATAATAGTTCTTTGGAAGCAGCTAAGGAGTTTGCACAAATTCTTGGAAAGTTCTTGTAGACTGAACTGAAAGCTTAACAAGTCGAGTGTTATTTGATCTGTAAATACATCTACTATGTTTCTGATACTTATCTTATTAATTAGTTTTTTTTTTTTTATATTAAGAGCCTGCCAAATTGACTCTACTCTGCCTCATGGAAAACATGAACAGAATCCAAGAGTTATGATCACCATACTCATCGCAAATGCAGACAATGCAGTATGGTGACCTACACTATAGCGGGCTTGTGAGATGCTTCTTTACACTCCGCTTGGGGACGCAAAAGACATGACAGTCATCGTGACAGTGTAAGGCTTACACAGCTACTACGATAACTGTCACCCCTGCATCAATGGGCCTCCGGTCTCACACTCACCAACGAAACACGACAACACGGATGCTGGCGACTCTACTACCTATCAAGCGACTAATGACTTTCAACTGTTTGTAAGAGGTTGTAACTTATTTTCATAGGTGTAGTGGTTATGGTAAGTAACTTAGAGACACAAATGCTCCCCTTTCAATACGTCCTCATAGAATCAGGGCGAGGAGGAGGGTTGTATTCCTGTAATATCATTCGCTCTGTGAAAAGCGACGTAAAACAGCTTGAAATCGGTTTTTCATTTCAATCAAACTAACTTCATATTGCTGAAAGGGAGTAGTGAATCTTATAATGGTTGTGAGTATGTGTGAGGAAAGCAAGTTAGTCTAAGACGTAAGCAGTGATATGTGGTTTATATAGTATGGTATAGGTAGTAGAGCCATGCTGATTTCAGCACGAACGGGCCGGCTCGACCGGGGCAATACTACCCTCCCACAGAAGACCAACCTAAAGCGCCAGCATCCGTGCTGTCGTGTTTCCTTGGTGAGTGCGAGAACAGAGGCCCATTGATGCAGGGGTGACAGTTATCGTGATAACTGTGTGAGCTTTACACTGCCACGATGACTGTCATGCCTTTTACGTCCCCAAGCGTGGCGTGAAAAAACGTCTCACTAGGCCGCCATAGTGTGGGTCACCATATTGCATTGTCTGCATTTGCAATGTGTATGGTGACCACAACTGTTTGGAAAGTAAAGTCACTTTGGCAGGCTATTCATATAGATTTATGGTAACATATCTCCTCGTTGCACATCACACATCAAAAGATTTTATATAAATATATATATATATATATATAGAATACAATGGGATTCCATCCTGGTGCATTTATGCTGATATTTATGGTGTAGCTTCTTAAGAGGCAAGAAGTTCGGAGCAGAGGATACAAAAGGATACGTCTATAACTCATTATCATCTGTCCCTATCTTGATTAATTTATGTATCGTTAATAAGTGGGACGTATTGACGGCTAGGGAACGTCGGCCGTTCAGACAAGGAGAAAGTGGATAACATTGCAAAGGGGTTAGTTACTTTTATGACCGACCATCAGTCTGATGCTAACTCTCCTTGGGGAAGCAAACGTAATTGAGATTGGGGTAAGAAAAACGAATATATCGAGGAAGCTGGGAGAAAAGATACCGTAAGTCTCGGATAGAACTTTGGAAAGCAAGTTAATACACGAGTATTTATGTGTATGAAGCATTATGATACCTTGAAATTACTTGACGTTTCGACTACATTACACTATCTCTGATCACACAATTATAAGTCATAATATTGTGATACTCAAGTGTGAAAGTTTAAAATAAGAAGAGGCAGTGGTCGGGTATCCACATGTCTATATATAACTACACTACCCTTAATACTCAAATAGTGTTTTATAAAATATTCATAGTGTAATTTCTTTCGAGTAGAACTTTCCCCAGTGTACTGTAATATTTGAATAGGCCGCCTCTACGGTGGGTTTGAACAAATCATAAAGTAAAACTAAAAGCTTACGATGGATGGAGAACAATTACTGTTAACGGGACGTGGTACTTTTATCAGTCTTCATTATCAGATAAAAATCTTTATTGTCTTAATCCTACATGAGATCGGCTGTTGCTTTTAAACGTTTATTAGAATTCAGGTGGTGCCAAGTGTTTTTAACAGTTAAGTTGAACTTAATGATAGCTAATCTTAGCATAAAGTAAATAAATAAATAACAAAATTAAGCAGAGCCTGTGCTGTGTTAACCAGACTGCCAATAAATATATTTAAACATTTCTAAATACATAGATATTATACATAAATTACACCCAGACGTAGAACAAATAATTGTGGCAATCACACAAATATTTGACCTGGGTGGGAATCGAACCCACGGCCTCCAGCTTGGCAGGCAAGGCCACTAACCACTAGATTAAAAGGCCCGTCAAAGTGTTTAAACAAATTAAAAAAAAATTTTCGTCATAAAACAAATTAAGAGAAGAGTGCCTTATTATTATTTAATATTCTTAATTTGTATACGCGTTGCCTTCTTTTTTGGAATATATTTTTTCTTACCATTAAACGAAACTAAGTCGAACCTTAACTGTAAGTTATAAGTAAAATATTAGCAAAAGAAGCGAATGAAGTGATTTTGATTTTCAAAATATAAACAATGTATTACAGACAATTATATAGTACCTGGCAGTACCCATATGTACTTTTCCCTATTGTTCATACCTAGAAATTATATGCAAACCTGCTAGTCAAAGTTTTAGATCATATATAAAAGTATTTATCTGAGTTTAAAGCAAAATAAGACTGCTTATTAGACAATGCATTGAAATCTAGAGTGTTTTCAATTAAAATTTATCTTTCAGTACGATTTTATACCATATATGTATTTACAAATTTTATAAACCTGCAGGGGTTGTTTGAACGTACTATCTCCGGAATTATTGGTTTGAATTAAAAAATATTTTAGTACTGAATAGTATATTTATCAAAGAACAATATTAAGTTACGATCAAGATTACTTAGATCTCAAATTTATCCTAAGTTGCACGAGTCAGCTAGCTGGTCCATTAAATGACAAGATAGCAAAAATAGAAGTGTTTGATAATGGAACAGCAATAAGTCTAGAGAATAAATATCGTTATTCATTGTACTAATCTCCTCTAATCCTTGCTATAATACTGACTGACTATTAGCAGTTACATTAAATGTACTTAGGTACTTATCTATAGCAAGATATCGATGGTTCACTCTCGGTCAGTCCAGCTATTTGGCGACTAGGGTGTTAATAAAACTTTTATTTCTACCATTAAAAGCAAGTCTTATTAACACGGTTATCACAAGAACTGACCTTACGCAGTCGTAATAAGATATATTTTTTTCTAGAGAATAAAGAATTGAAGCTGTACTCAATGTTCATTAATCGCGTTTAGGGAAAGGCGAACATACGGTCGTTCGTTCACATTCAGTATTGCTTCTTCGAGATTTGGCCAATTCACATCGACGTTTCAGCGAGTTCATTAATCAATAATTAATAGGATTTATTGACAAAGTTTATGAGACTGAATTAATGAAATTTTTCTTACTTACCTTATTATTAATCAAATGGAAACAAAATGGAATAAATACAAATCATTAGTCATCAAAACTGTTATATTTAAGTGATTATTGGTGTTGAATATCCTTGACTGAGTACGCATAACTAACCTTTAGCGAGACGGCTTCCAAGATAGAAAACAAATTTTTCATTGTTGTTTGATGGAATTCCTTTTATTTCTGTATAGTTAAGTCAAGATCTCTGGTCGTTAGCAGATGAGTCTAATTTCATAGCATTAATATCATCATGCATAGGCTGAACTTTACCCTTAAAAGTCTCTAGGCAGACAAACCGCCACTCAAAGTCATTCAGTTTAGCTGCAAATTTCTCCTCTTTACCGTCGGCAAAATGTAGACTCTTCTTGATTTCCCGGAGTTTGTCATTCATACTTCGAAAATGTTCGTGAAGCAAAGCCTGTCCAGAAGGCTACACTTTCATCGGCCTAATATTGTTGAGTATGGTTCTGTGGCGGCTTCTACATTATAAACTCAAAAAGTAAATGTACAAACGGCGCCATCTAGCGAAGATACATCGAACTACGAAGTATGAACGAAACGTATGAATGTAATGAACTACAATGCTACTACTAATCCTGCATCGCGATATAGAGATTCGCGTGGCAATTAGCATATGTACAACATCCCAACATCAACCGTTGGGCTGTGGCCCACCAGGCATGATCACCTCGCCTGGTCGGAGGATCCTCCCTTTGTGTCGGAGGGACACATGCCACACGTCCCTCCACAGTTCTATTTGAGATAGACTCTGTAGATAACGCACTGAGGGAGCGAGTACTGTTTGACAGGTCAAACACTTCTAAAAGACTTCTTTTAGTTCCCAGTTTTCTGCCGGCTTCGGTTTCGGCGCATTTCTTACGCATCCCACGCAGAACTCCATCATTAAACTCTGCGTTGCAAGCGGCATACACAATGAACAAAAAAGATATTCACTACAGAATTTAAGAAATGGTTACGAGTCGCTGATCAATTTGAATGATTTATTATGATTGTTAACTAAACCTGCTGCACCTAGCAGCGGGTTTAGTTAACAATTGCACGAACGCTACTGAAAGGTTACTGATTTTCTAAGCTTCTCTTATATTCTCACATAAGGTATATAAGTACAGTATAATTTTCTTAGTTTGTATTTATAATATGTAAAATGGCAGTTGACTTTCTATTCTCTTCAGCATCTAATTTCATTGCTAATTCAGAGATACAATTTGTAGATATCGTTTAAGTCCACTGCAGCCTGAAGATAAGATATTTCACTTTTGAATTATAAGAATCTAAGATATATATCATCATCATCATCATCAGGTGGGAGGCGTCCACTGTTGAGCATAGGCCTCCCGCTAGAACGCCACGCCGTACGACTGGACGCCAATTGCATCCATCGGCTCCCCGCGACTCGCACTATGTCGTCGGTCCATCTAGTGGGGGGCCTGAGGGGCCTACTTACGCTTCGTCTTCCGGTACGTGGTCGCTACTCGAGAACCTTTCTTCCCCAACGGCATACATAAATGAAGCGTCCGCGTTTTTGGCCCCGCCACCGGGGACGGAATACGCACCGCGTAAACCGTCTAAACATGAGACTAGGTCGCCCCAACTTAACAGTAACGCCCCAAGCCGAGGTCCGTACCCCACAGGGGGTGCCCTTGGGCGATGTTACTTAATAAAAGACCGACTGAGAGCCCTCAACGCTCACTGAAAAATCCAGGTAAGGTTGTAGAGGCCATCTGAGGCGAACAACCATAGGTCAAATAAAAAAAAAAAGGTATACATAAATAAATATACATACACAGCACTAAATGGACAAAACATTAAGGCTCCCCTATTTGGCTTACAAAAATAGTTTAAGTTGGGGAAGGAAATAACTGTGGAAACCTAATTTAAATAAGATGAAATAATAAAATAAACGTCCTAACAAAACATGTTGTTGGCTTATTCACCGTAAGAGAGCGAATTTTCAAGAAGAGAGAGTATAACGAATTAATTCTCAACAACTTTGTTGAAGGGTAGATGTAATAAAACAAATTAACTTTTATGTAATAAATACATATCAAAACCACAGGCCATTTATCGCGCTATACAATTACCTAGTAAGATATTAACTCGACCATTTTATACAATGTCAATATGTTTTTGACTCCTTGCAGAATTCTGTGATCTGTTTTCCATACCCTTTCATTCTATAACACATATGTTAAATATTCAAAAAATTATGAATGTGAGCAGTCTATAAATAAACATTTAAGTATACAAGGCTTCATATATTATTTAAGCAGGGTTTGTGTACAAGTAAAA
The DNA here is from genome assembly GCA_949316085.1 of Hypercompe scribonia. Taxonomy (NCBI): domain Eukaryota; kingdom Metazoa; phylum Arthropoda; class Insecta; order Lepidoptera; family Erebidae; genus Hypercompe; species Hypercompe scribonia. Next base: position 717,246 of record OX438972.1, on the reverse strand, counting down.
CAGTTATAAAATATTCACAGCAGTAACAAATTCCCGCCGCGTCACAGCACTTTCGCATGCACGGAGGATCACCGCCCGCTCCCCAGAGACCACTCTCTAATTGCACAAGGAACTGATGTCAACCCCATACTAATTACCACACGCTATTTATAAAGTACCGTGCTTGTTTTGTCATAGTCATTTTCTTTTTCTAAAAATTGTCTATTTCATCGTAACAATTGTAAGTTAGTGAATTGTAATTAGTTGAATTGTGTGTTCATATCACTTTTAGGTGTAATTTTCTAATAACGTGACGGCTATAAGTTTACTCTCTATGATGAGAGTAAGTAAAATTATTGTCGTGAACCGAATTAATTTCAGCTCTAGGTTAACAAACACGTGGTATGGTTGAACGCAGAACAGCGTGATTCAATATTGAATGTCTATAAATCCAATTTTTAATGTACATTATTTTGAATACTAACTGGAGATAGCATTTGTTACTTACAATTGCACTGTAACTTAAAGTAATAATGTTGTTATATTATTTATATGAAGAAAAACAATAAATGAGACAGTTAACGTGTTAAGGTAACAGTTAACGTATTTTTTCTGGTGATCTCTCCAATCAAAGGGTTTATGAATCCTGAACTCTTTGAATGACTGCAGTCCTATTCCCTCCCTCCGAGTTTTACCTCTGAAGAGATTTACGATATCTCCTATCTTTCCAATTAGAAAGAGTGTCTAACAGATTTTTGTTACGATCAAAAAGGACACTCATATTTTATTAAATAATAAAATATGTCATAAATATAATAACCATTCAGTATTTATTATAATCACATTTCAAATAATAATTAATTAAAGAAAGATTACGCATTTATAACTATTCAATCTTCTCTCTCTCCTCTGTGCCAGTATCAGTCCCGAAGTCATCCCAATATACCTTCACTAGCTTAGCGACCTTCGTCAGGAACCAGTAAATCAGGAAGATCAAACCAGCTACGTCTATGTGATATCTTTCTATAATATTTAACGACAGTGCTGGAGAACGGAGCTGGGCTGCTCCTCTAGTAGACATCACCAGCTCCACCCAGTACCTCAACTCTTGGCTCGGTGGTACCAATGGCCGATGTAGGATAGACGATACTTCTTTGGCATTAGATTTGTATCTAGGACAAAAAATGTACATGAATTAACTATAATCACCTCACATGCGCTCTTCTGATTATAATTAAGGCAGAAACTATAATAACTAAACTGCTGATTAACATATGTACGAGTATATACATAACCTACTTACTTAGAATCATTTTTAGATAAATTACACCCACAGAGGATATTGGATTATTTTTCTATAATACATTTGCATGCCTACAAAAACCTTCAGTATTTAAAGATGTATGTATCTATAATACTTTGTAATTTGAATAACGTATGAAATATGTATGAAATAAAGAAATAAAAATTATGCCACGATAATCCATCTTTTTTTTATTGCGAAGAAAGAAAAAGTAAAACATGTATATTTAGTTCAATCAACAACCATTCACTCTAAACCTTTAAGAATCATTTAATAACAAAGACACTTCGTTGTCCAATTTGTCAAACGAAATAAAATGTGAGATAAATCACTATAATATATATAAGAATTTTGCTGAACCGCCACCGAAATGGCACCGCGACACGTCTAGATAACGGGCGCTGTAATCTTCAGATTGATGGATCACAAACAAAATAAAATATCAGGAGATATTCTTATAATAAAAAAGCGAAACAAAATGTAGATACGTGAACAGTCCCCGGGGACGAAAGATGGAGTCTTATATTATGAATATATTACGTCTTGTATTATGAAGCATTTATGAAAGAGCTGTAAAATTTTTGTTGTAACCTTGCTCGAATTATGACGCAACTTGGAACTATTCCCTCGAGGCAATTTGATACGAATACGATCTAAAGCTTTATACCAACACGATATATAGGTACAGTCGCGAGTATAATTATATAACTACGGGCACATCGGTAATTATATCTGCCTCAGGAGCGAGGTCAATAATGTATGTCTGCATGAACACTGTACAAAGATCTGACCTTCATGGGCATCATTTTAAAGTGACTATCCAAAGTAAAAATATGGGGTGATATTAGTTCCTAAATAATGTGATATGTCTTCGATTGTTAATATTTGTGCTGTTTACTAATTCTGTGTTTCTTGTATTCCTCAGTAAAGTGCACGATCAATAGGTAACAAAACTATCTGACACACATCTATCTTACATGCTGCTATATGACTTTTAAATTTGGAATATTAATTGTTACATTTTTGAGGACAGATTATTTTTCCATTTGACATTGCCGTGTATTAAGAATGATAGTATAAAATCAATGCGGTTTGAGTCGATAGTTTAATTAATTTTTCCAGTAAATTTATTAAGTTGATCTTGAACATAATATTTCGACGTTTTATCGTATAAGTGTTGATTTACGCATCGAACATTGTCATTATATGAAGATAGAAAACAGTTCATGATAACGTGCGGTATCATCAAATGTTAACATTGTAAGTAGAAATTTCAATATGGAAATGACTTATGGAAATTTTAATTGATCGAAGATGTCTTGAATTGTTTTGTTATCCTCATAATTATAATGAATTGCTCTTTGCCTTAAGTGATCACTTACGCAATGAGATATTGTAATAATATTCATAAATGTATGGTATCTAATTAATGTTATGATTATCGTTGTCGTAGACCGACGATGGTAAAGTGTTGGTGCTATTTGAATGAATGTCAGTGTTTGGAAGGGTGAGTTCACGACGATTCAGCCGGGTTGAATGTCCGGGACACCGATTTAACTCGAACAATCCAAAACTTCTTGGAATAACAAGTTAAAAACGTCCACGCGGCTCTAATCACGCTATACACAAACCACAGATCCTGATGTGGTCACTATGAAGACACACGAAAAGAAGTTGCCGGTATAACAACAAGGGCAAATTGTAATAGCTACTTTTATTGACGTGGGCCACCATCACGATTCCAGAAAAAAATTTGCTTAAGACACTCCGCGGGGGACGGCTGATATTAGTTTAAGATTACTGGGTAATAGATATTTACATAGATTTTCGCCTATGATCTTAATTGCCGTTCTGTAACACTGGTCTTTATTTAAAAAATAAGTATTGTTTGTCAAAATTTCATCGTATTTGAATCGTTTTGTTGCCACAAAGATGTTAAAAAGTCGAACAATTATGGAATATGAGTATCATCGTTAACGCAATACAAGAGGCACAGAACATTAATGACTACAAAAGAATACACCACCTGTTTGTTATTGGTTTACTCGCTTTCTTTCCCGAAATTTCAACTAGAAAAATAAAGACCGTGGTCGTTTGAAAACTTTGGTCGTCAAAGATGAATTAAAAACGATTGTGAAAGCTAAGGAAACTCAATCTACACTTGAATTTGCAGCAACTTTCGACTTTGACATCATAACAATACTTTTTTATTTCGTGAAATTGGCAAGGTAAAAAAAATGTCAAAAAATGATAAATGGTTGCGCTACGAACTCAATCATCAGCTGTGCGACGTTCGCGGCGAGACACTTTGCACTGCTTAATAGGCACACAAATGAAGAAAATTCTATAGTAAAATTCCAAGCAAATTTCTTGACAAATGACAAGTTTGCTTGCAATTGATGCAATGCAATTTTGTTTGAAAGTGATGTACATTTTATATATCATTGTATTTCTTATTTCGTTTATCCAATCAAAGTCGAATTGTAATAGCAATTTTTTTACGAATGTAAAGACGAGTGTAGTCCAGGCTGTAATATTACTTCATGATTAGAATCTTTCTGGAGACTTGGAGTGTTTTCATGGCCTATCCAAATGTCCTGTCAGCGATAATGTAGCGCTTTGCGTTATTAATCTTGACTAATACTGCTTAGATGTCACGATGGCTGGTTAGGCCGACTTAAATTATAGTTCTACTTTCAAAAAACATTGAAACATTCAAGCATTAAAAGTAGAGGACTAGTTTCCTTTTGCAAACCGTTATTACTTCAATTCCAATCACTAGGACCCGTGACATGTTAGAACCCACAAGATATGTTTATTCGCGTTGTTTATCATTATATTAATGGACCTGTTGTCTAGAGATTAGAGGTCCTATCTACTAATTCAGAGGTGGTGGATTCAATGCTCACCCAAGGCAAGTAATTATGTGATGAAAATGATCATTTACTCTATAACTGGGTATAATTTATGTATAATTATGCAGAAACGGTCTGGTTATCGTTGTAAAGTCTGTCTCTGTTGGGACCAGATGGCCGTGTGTTGGATTTATGAATTTATAATTACTTCAAGTAATGGTTGTCGTTTTCATTGGCTGTGCTTACGTGACCGTTCGGAGAAAAGTTAAATATTTTCTACACACCGTTAACGTCAGTTAAAGTAAATTCTACCAAGTTCTACTGAAACTCTTCATAAACAATTTATATAACTTACGTGAAGTTTCCAAGAACTTCGTTGATAGCTTCTTTAAGTCTAAATGCTAACTTCTCAGTGTAGTGCACTTTGATGCCCAGACCCCTGGCTGCGGTGAGATCCATCGTCAATAACTGGTCTCCAAATACCGGTATACCAATGAGGGGAACTCCATAGAACATGGCTTCTATGTAAGTCAGGTGGGCAGCGTGGCTGATCATCATCATTAGTTTTGGATGCTCTAAAATTTATTTTTAAACGTATATTGAATCGGAAACCTTTTTGAATCTAATTATGTTTTTATTAGAGATCATATTCATTAGTTTACAAGACCTAATTTATTATAAATAGTGTCAATTCTGTGAAATGGATAAACATCTACATTAAGAAAGAAAGAAAGACATTTATTAATGACATCAAAAAGGTGGTAGTTACTTGATTACCTTTAATATTAAAGTCGTTCATAAATGACACCCCAAGCAGCTTTAAGAAAAGACCATATTCAAATTAAAATTGGATAATCATTTATGAATCACAAGTCTTTATTTTATTTTGTTTGTTAACACGGTAAAGATCGCTTCGCTTCTCCAATTCCTTGGGGACACAGGAACCAGTGGTATGTGATGTGTGCACCAAAAACCACGCCGACAGGCGACAAATTTAACATACAAATATTTCTGTTCCAAGAAAAATACGCATACAAAATATTTACTCACTCAATAAAGTCTGTTGTGGTACCCACTCTACCATATGCACATTAGCTGGAATATGGTCCAATTTGTCTCCATACTTCCAAATGATATCTTGTTCCAGGTGACGGAACACTTTTATCAGTTGTTCTAGCATCTCTTTAGGAAGCTCATCAGTGATCGTTGAGCCAAGGTTCACGTAAATAACTCCATCTTTTGAATTTCTCAATATGTCTTGCAATTCCTATGAGAAAATATTTTAAGTAATTACTCATAATATAAAAGTAAGTAAAAGTAAGTCTAGATAAATATTTTTTAACTAAATAAATCTAATTAGTATGTACAAGTTTTATATTAGTTACTGAGATATCGTTCTCAGTAGGTAGTAGAGCCACGCTGATTTCAGCACGAGCGACCCGGCTCGACCGGAGCAGTACTACCCTCCCACAGAAGACCAACCTAAAGCGCCAGCGTCTGTGTTGTCGTGTTTCGTTGGTGAGTGTGAGACCGGAGGCCCATTGATGCAGGGGAGTTGTTGTGGTAACTGTGTAAGCCTCATACTCTCACGATGACTGTCATGCCTTTTACGTCCCCAAGCGGGGCGTGAAAAAGCATCTCACAAGGCCACCACAGTGTGGGTCACCATACTGCATTGTTTACATTTGCAATGAGTATGGTGACCACAACTCTTGGATTCTATTTATGTTTTCCATTAGGCAGAGTGGAGTCAGTTTGGCAGGCCCTTAACATAGAAAAAAAAAATATTAAAACCCAACAGAAAAGTCATCCTGATTTTCTCAATTGTTGTTTCAGGAATCTTCTGATGCTATGTTCAATTATTGGTATATTGCAGGCCGCCTGCCTGATTGCCTGAAGGAAATTGTTTTCAGAAGTGAGGTAACGTAATGGGTGAAGGATCTTGGATTCTTGGATAAGGGTTATCTGACATCCCAGCTGGAAAATTTAATTAACACTACAATAGCTCGAATAACTTTGGCTCAACTACCTGTGTGACCGTTTTGGGAACATCAACTGCCTTTTCCTCTTTGTATCTTAATAAAACATCCTTTATTAAAAAGATGCTGACATTAATCGGACTACTACTCCTACAACAATGAATGTCTCAAAATAATTAGTACATCTAACAGAAGAATTGTACAAAATTTAGCAAATGCAAACTAAATGGAAAGATTAATTCGAATATTGAGCCGCCCTGAATAATAGACATGCCGTCAATAAGCCCGACGGTAAAACCGGGTAGTGGAGTCGCCGGCCTTGCCACACAAACTAGCCGCCCAGTGTAAACTGGTATCGCTGGCCTCCTGATTATACCGGTGGCATACTTGTACGGCAAATTCTCGCCAACTTAGACACTGGCATAGTGTGTAGGAGCCTTAATATTGTTTGATGACGTGCAGTCACTAGCATACTGCTGAACAAAATCGATAAATGTAATATACATCTGGTTTGTTTAAGCGATTATAAAATAAGTTTACGAGTGGTTCTACGACTGCCATTAGTGGACCATAAAACAATGAGTTCTGAAACTAAAAGAGGTCACACCTCATCTTATCCACAAACGCTTGTATTTATTTTTATTCTCATGAGCGTATCCACGGTAAAATAAGGTGAAGCACGTACGCTAACCTAGATGCCATAATCGTTAATAGAACATTATGATTTCTAAATTACTACGCCTAATCGAAAGGCAGGATCCAAAGGTACAATTACACAATAACTATTTTGTTCAAATGGGTGACTGTTGTGGTCCTTTCGAATTTTTAACTTCCAACAAAATCCTAAAGTAGTCAATAAGTACTTAGCCCTCTGTACCAACAATATAACAATGACACGTATTATAAAATGGTAATTGTTAAAAACTTTAAGAGTCAAGTTCTAAACAAATTCAGCAAAATTCTCTTTATGAGTTTTGACTAGGTTTTGATATTAAAAGTAATGATATTTATTTTTCCCAGTTTGGCCTTACCTTAAAACCTTCTTATTATTCAAATAAAAGTGTTTGATGCTATACCTCTTATAACATCTCTTAGGATATTTTCGTCAATGCGTTATGTCATGGTCAAGGGATTAACGTTGATATTTATATAAATAACTAAAATATATTGATGCACGTAAATACACAAGGACAAAGAGAAGGTTGGAGCGATATTTTTATGTTACATTGACCTCAAAATGAACGGTGCTGCCAAAAATGGTGGCCAAAGTCCGCTGAGAGCTCGCGGCTGCATTTGAAGCTTTAGATTCGATTAAATAAATTGGTTCGTGTCCTTTGCATCAGTGCCATTAGTCCCGCAAAGATAAGATTATCGCTCAAAATACTCAAGCGCCATTTGAAACTATATTTAATTGTTTATTGAATGAATTATTCAGATAGTTTTACATGCAATATAACACATATAAACAATTTACAATACTGAAACCTCTAAGTAATGTATCTATTTATTATAACGATCTGTCTATCCGAGCACTTGAAATGACAAAACATGTCTACTGTAAATAGTTAGAGAATCAATTAAATTGTTAAATTGTAAGCACAATGGAGCTATTTTAACAAACGTTAATGCATTTAGTTTCATATTTTATCTTATTTATTTCCATTAAGAGTTTAATCTAGCGAGAATCAAATATTTCAAGATACTTCACGAGAGGTAACACATGGAATTTTCGATAAATATCAAAGAGTCTCTGGATAGATGTGGAATGTCTTGGAGGAAACAAAGGTATTTAATAAAACGATTCTCTGTTTACTCTCCGGGCTGTTATATATGTAATCGATTGTTCCGTTCTCTACTGTGTACATAAGTGTTTCTTTTTATTTTAAGAGCCTCACAAACTCTGCCTGATGGAAAGCATGAATAGATTTTAAGAGTTGTGGTTGCCGTACTCATTGCGAATGCAGGCAATGCAGTATGGTGACCTACGCTATGACAACCTAGTGAGATGCTTTTTCCTAGTAGATACTAGTCCTACACTACTTAGTCAAATTATTGCTACTCTTAACTTTTTAGTATCTAGACGATATAAAAGCTTCAATAATTATAAATTACACGCGCTTTGGATACGATTAATAAATTGAGTTTCTTTATTTAGCTGACTAAAGTGAATTTCTATTAAAATAAATTGATGGCAGCAAAAGTTTCTAATGATTTTTTTGATTAAAACTTGTAATGGGTTACAAGAAAGATTGTTATTTCTTTAGTGTTATTCACTTTTAATTTTCTTTACTGTTACAAAGTTCCAAATTCAGGCATTGGTCAGATAGATGGACAAATCAACACCAATGTTTTCACCGATTGGTTACCTAACTTAACTGTATCGATATAGTTTGAGTGAGTTTCGTATCTATCTTTTAACTTCTCCAAAATTAAAGAATAAGAAAAATCCCTCCGATGATTGTTGGCGAAGTAAAATATATGTTTACACCTCTACTTCTACTTTCACCTACCTCTAGTGTTATTCAGCTCACAAAATTAACCTTTCTTTTTTTATATTTAACCTGCCAAAGTGATTCTATTCTGCCTGATGGAAAGCATGAATAGAATCCAAGAGCAGTGGTCGCCATACTCACTGCGAATGACGACAGTGTAATATGGCGACCCACGCTATGGCGGCCTAATGAGATGCTTTTTCACGCCCCGCTTAAAGGACCCGGGATCGTAGTGAGAGGGAAACACGTGCACTGGTAATGAATGCCAGGCTTTAAAGTAAAAAATCTAAAATCTCAAGTCATATTCTCTTACCTTTGTCAAAGGTTCAGCATTTCCCACATGATGCACTCCAATATACTTAGCGTTGTTGGGTAGCGGTAAGTTTTGCCCAAGGACTGGCTGTGAGTTGATTAGCATCATGGCGCCGGAGTAAATGAGATCACCGTATAAAGGCGGTGATCGTCCGCGGAGCTGAATCGCGAGCTGATACTGCTCGTAATATAGAGGAGCTTCTACGTAGTGGGTCATGTAACTGGAATAATTGAGTATGGTATAGTTCTACTTAGAGCTATACAAATCTCCACATAAACTGCACTAGAATTAATAATAATGACATTTAGCACATCTTACTTACGGCAGTCTGATTCTAAAATAAGCAGAACCAGAGCGTTGATAAACATACTATATGACTACCAAACACAGAACAAATGATAGTACTCCTCACATAATTAATTTACCCGGATGAGAATCGAACCTGAGGAATCTCAGTTAGGGTTAGTAACCACAGAATCAATAGAGTAGTCAATTCATTTTCAGAAGTGGAGTTAAGTCCAAAATAAACACTAAGATATGACTGAGACGAAATCTACAGTCAGTTTTGTCTTATCATTGAAGTTGATCTTAATCGTCTATGGTATAAATATCACTTACTACTGGTATGTATTTAAATACATCTGTTTCCAAATTCTATGCGCCCTCTCAGTGACACTGGGTATTTCAGATGCTTTATTGCTAGCTTGCAAGTCCGCCGCGTACGCCGGGTTCGGAGACTCATGCACCAATTGCAAGTTCATCCAGGTGGCATCTACTGGGCTGTACCAGATAAGGGGACACTCGAAGACTTCGGCTAACCTTGAACGACAAAAGAATTTCCTACGTCACTATTGAAATAGATGTAATTGTTTAGTAGTTATTGGTATTTAAGTAAACTTTAACAATAGTAAACGTAAAGCAAAACATATGTTAAATTGTTAAGAATTACAAAATACTAGTAACAATTACTGTTCCACCTCGAAATATAAATGGCGACAAAAGTTCCAATTTGTTAATATCTCTTGTCTGTCTTTTCCTATTCATGTCTCCAAGTTAAATAATTTTCCAATGATTTTCGCTCATCATCAATCGCAAATGAATTCTCATTTAGATATTCTTAAGGCCTTACAATCTTCAATTTTATTGAAGAGCAGCTCTGTTTCTATTGCCTAAATTACAACTAATATTTTTTTTTTTAATATTTCTGGGAAATATTTTATAGGAATACAATAAAGATTCATTTCATTAAGGGAGTAAGAGAGATTAAATTTGCCCAAGATTATATCACAAAAAAACATTGTGCATATTTTTGCGGTATGGCATCATACATACACTCACATCTATATGTTAGAAAATGCATATTTAACGTCTATATATTCAAAACTATAATTTAGTACCACTCACGCAATAAGTCACTTAAAGAATTAGGTCAGGAAATTGGGTATACAAAATAGGGAAGGACCATTATCAGGTCACGGTTACATACACTTGTATGTAACCGTGACCTGACCTGACTTATATACTTATATTGTTGATTAGCAGGATTGCTTAGAAATGGAGAAAGAATACAGGTGAAAATGAAGTATTTTCAAAAAAGAAAACAAATTATCAATTTGTACAAAAAAAGAAAAATATATAAAAGAGGTTGAATATGTTGAGGCTACAAGGATTAATAATATAATATAAGTTAATGTATTTCGCAACAAGGATCAGAGACCAAAGGTGAAATAATTTATAATTGGAATAGAAAAATAATATTACCAAGTATGCTCATAGCTGATAGTTTAGCAATGGCTATGACAACTGTCATATTCATATAAAAAACTACTTACGGAGCCAACAGCCCACTATAGAACCACTCGGCTATTACCACGTCGAAGGTCACCGTCTTCATCCTCATCAGCAGCTGAACTTTCTCGTGTCTGAGTGCTCGGACAGCATACTTGGCACCTATCGTCATCTCGTGGTGCGAGGGTAACGTCCTTCCAAGTAGTTCTGACAAACGAGGTCTGTCACCATCTGAAATCATCCGTTTTGTTAGGTGCCAGTTTAGAACCAAGATCAAAGTAAGAAATTGACTACAACGATGACGTGGTGGTGGAAACAGTCGCCACACCGCTTTATAGTGTTCTGAGTGAGGGTATATTCTTTGTGTACGTTTCATGTATGTTTATAAGTCACCTACGATGCAGGATATATTTCTAAGTTGTCTAGTGTTGTTTTTTTAAAGAAGAAAAAGTAATGAAAATTTCTGCTAAAACAAAAAGAAACTTTTTAGAACTTTTTGTTGATAGAATATACTGGCGCATATTTTCAAAATCGCTCATACTAACCTCGATGGTTTAATGAGTAAATCTCTTGCGATACAATGGTTATTATTAAGAAAAAATTCATCAGCAGTAATTACGTAAGTAATTTTAGCCACGGGTTATAAAATTTGTTCGCCAACACTTGTATTCCCTTCGGAGTGATTAACAACTTTGTGTAATGGACGGCCGTTTGGTTTAGAGGCGATTTGTCTTCGTTACTGTTACATATCTAATATTATATAAATATTTTTTTCTAGTTGCTATTTTTAAAATATATACATTAAAATAAGTCAAACAGGAGTTATTATTATAAGAATTATGTTCTGTGATGGAGAAAATATTTAGTAATAGAAAACTTCGTCTCGGCTGAGATGTTTGTAGCTGAGATATGTGATTATAGTTCTACAAAGCTGTTCATAACAATATCACGAGGCAAATAACTGTCATAGAGAATTATCTAATAATATAAATACTTTATCATGATTGAACATAAAGATTTTCTCAATTATTATTGTGAATACTTGGTGTCTTTGCGTAGGGCAATCCCAAGTTGTGTTACTATTCTTTAAAACACAACCTTTTATTTTTAGGATGAATAGGTAGATAGAAATTACTTTATTGGTACACTGGTGAGTGTTTACAAACATCATACAGCAATAAAACTAACTAGAATTGTGATGTGCTAAGGGCGACCTTGTTGCTTATAGCTATTTGTTCCAGGCAACTTTTGGATGGACTGGTTTCATTTTAAACTTATGCTAGTTATATAAGAGTAAAAATTGGAGTAAGTTTAAGTATCATTTAATATATATATATTATTTTTAAATCTTTCTTAGTTTTTATTTTAAAACTATTTTCAATTGTTTTTATAAATACCTTTTTCATTCCTAAAGAAATAGTTGATACAGATCGCCAACCGTAACTACCTCGCCCTAATTGTTTAGTAATGAATGATTATAACAATAATGAAATAAGGTATTTATTTGTGAGTAACTAGAGAACGCTAGCGTTGTCTGAGACTCACTTCCTACGAGAAATTTTTCTTTTTCTGTTATTGTTAAATTTACATCTCAACGTGCTGCCGCTGAACGGAATCAGGAAAAGATCAGGCTGATGGATACGCTGACAACGACTTTAAAAATTTTATTGTTTACACAAAAGCTAAACAAAATATCTAGAGCCACTTATTTAATTATATAACCTGAAAAAAAATAATTTGATAAAAAATAGGTCGTTCTTTGTCAGTAAAAGTAAAAAATACCTTGGTTATAGGCATCACCTGGAGGGTTCACATCGATCACTGTCAGGTTTTCACTTTCTACTTGTGTAAATGTTGTGACATACGTTACCTGAAAGCAATGGAAACTCCTCGTTTATGTTATTTTACGCACATTTATTGAACATTGCATAATGCCGGCAACAATTCATACTACTAACCAAAGTTTAATTTGAGTTAAATAACCCAAAAAAACACAATTAATTTTTCTTAAAACTTTAATAGAAATTTAACATTATTTCTAATTTAAATGACATAAAGCGAATTACACGAAAAATGTGAGGAAGGCTTGATTTCACCGACGTCGGTGGTGTGTGGCAGAAAAACCCCACAAGGTGAAGCTGATTGTTGTCAACGTATTATGATATTCTACTGAGCAGTTGGTGGCACTCTGAACATGCTTAGAGGGTCTAAGGGTGTGCAAATGTGTTCAGTATATAGCAGACCACTACATAATGAGACAAACCTTTAGAAATAATTGAATGTGTAATTAAAATATGCCGTAGATGATAAAAAAACCCTTTTTGTAAAAATACCATCTATGTAAAAGAATTAAAATTTCATTGCTAAACCTCTCTTCGACTCTACTCTAGCGTAGTGTAATCTGCCGCTGATGAAAGCCACGTAGTGCAGTGCTTCATAGAACTAGTATTTATTCGTACGTTCGACCGATGTCGGCGATCGACGTCGACGTACAAGGAAATCAAGGCTTAGAAGTAAGAGACCTCATCGTACACTAAAAATATTGTTAATGGACTACAATATATGGTAATGTTATATCGGATCCGCATAGAAACACTAATGTAGCTGAACTTTTTACGAAACATCAACATCACATCATCACACATCAACGTCGTTTAATAGTCCATCGTTGGACATGGGCCTCTCCTTAGCAAAACATAAATATGTTATGTTTGAGTACTTTCTGGCAACTCTAATATTTATAAACATCAAACAGTAATACTGTTTTATTTGCTTAACATTCATTTCCAGCTAGTTTCCGTTGCCGGATGTTTCCCTAAGGCACTTAAGTGATGTAATTGTACTCAAACATACTGATATTTCATATTGATCTTCATATTTGTTGTACTCCCACGTCATTGGATATGGGAGTACAGAAATATAAAAAATACCTAATGTAACATACATAATAGTTGACTGTTTTAGTGTCTATGGTCTATATTACATAAATATTAGATTTGTCTGAGTTTAAGTTAGATGAACAAAAAAAAATAAAAAGAATAAAATAATATTTTAATATTTAATATTAAATATATACCTATAGAATATTAAATAAATTATATTTAATTTACCCTCTCCACGTGTCGAACTCAATTTTGAGGAGATTTTTTCATTTTATTTTTATTTATAAACTTTAATTTAGATCGAAATTCCACCTCTACAACTTACAGTATGAGCTCCTTTCAACAAACTCCGGACCACGGCATCACCAAGCGTGGTGTGACTTCTTCCTGGCATGGGAAACACCACCAACACCCTGCCGCACGCACACATATGGAAACACGCACACAGCAGTAGCATACATTTATACAGCATTATAAAAACTTTTGGGCTCTTTATATAAAAGGAGCGATATAATTTTAACGTACTATGTAGACATGAACAGTTGACTGTTGGTACTGAGATGGTGCACTAGTGACACAATTTTTCAGTTGAATATGAAGCAATGATAAGACAGTGTCAGTTATTCTTATCTAATCTTCGAAAATCTAAGCACGACCGAATAATTTCAGTGTTTACTGTTTTAGGTACAGTTTTACTGTAACAATTTCTGATTAGATTTTTTATGTAACTGGTTTTTACTTGCGGTTCCATCCGCGTTTATTTCGATTAACACGGCACATAGTAACCTATGTCCTTTCTCAAAAATCAAAGTATCTCCACGCCAAATTTTATTAAAATCGGTGGAGCGGTATTACTCCATTAAAATACAGCAGTGTGTGTGTGTCTTTCTATCTGTCTGTTACGTCTACACACTTGAAACACTGAACCAATTTAAATGGAATTTAATAAAGAGATAGAGACAGTTTTTACTTATTACAGGAAAATAAATAATCGCTAAGCTTTCTACACATCTGATTAGCGACTTAAGCGTTAATAGATTGTTATCTATTCACACTTAAGCCAGACTATTGTCTGATAAGGATCACATCTGTGTTTAAAATAAAAGGAATGCTTTCGGTGAAAAATACTGTTCTATGTCCTTCCTTAAAACTCAACCTACCTCCACTACTGGAGGATAAGAACTATTTTATATTATTACTAACATACTGGATATTATCTAAATTGGTCTAGTGGTTATTGATTGCCAATACTAATTCACACTTCCCTTTTCATTATCTTATATGTATAGAACATTCCAGTGTGTATATTGTACATAAGTCTATAAAAAGATAGTTCAAGTTAAGTTGGTCATTAAATCAAACAAGCCACAATAACGCAACTACATAGGACTTAGAAAGTATTGTGTCTATTTTGACTTAAACAGCCTGGCCTATGCCAGTAACCTCGATCAATAGCTTACAATTCTCGTGCTCCTCCATTGCCGTCTAAACAAATATGCTTGATGTTTAGAAATTATAAATATATATATAATAAAAAATTCGAAAACTTTCATAGCGCAACACCAGATCTAGTTCAGCTCACTTGCCCTAGCTGATGTTAAAGAATGTTGAAGTCGCTACAGAATCTTTGGTATTCCTAAACTGATATTATGGTACTCGGTGTTCACACGTTTACAAATTTGAGTGAATATATATGTTAATTATTATTAGTTCTGTTTTTATTCGTTGTCTAATGTCAAAGTAGAAATAGAATAAATAACTCAACGCAGTTCATAACTGTCACAATGGTGATAAACAGTGATGTAAATTTAATGAACGTCACCGCTATCACAACGAGATAGCAGCGATGACAGATCACTCGTGGAAGTCATAACTTATGTTATCAGACTGTTCAACTGCTTAAGTCCATAATGAAAAAAATAATAATGTAGTTTTTAAACTTTTATATTCTTAAATGTATAATTTTATTATATATTTAAAATAAAAACTCATAATAAAATATATTTTTATGAGTAGTAGAGCCATGCTGATTTCAGTATGAGCGGGCCGGCTCGACCGGGGCAGTGCTGCCCTCCCACAGAAGACGAACCTAAAGCGCCAGCATCCGTGTTGTCGTGTTTCGTTGGTAAGTGTGAGATCGGAGGCCCATCGATGCAGGGGTGACAGTTATCGTGGTAACTGTAAGCCTTACACTGTCACGATGACTGTCATGCCTTTTACGTACTCAAGCGGGGAGTGAAAAAGCATCTCAAAAGGCCGCCATAGTGTGGGTCACCATACTGCATTGTCTGCATTTGCAATGAGTATGGTGACCACAACTCTTGGATTCTATTCATGCTTTCCATCAGGCAGAGTAGAGTCACTTTGGCAGGTTCTTAATATAGAAAAAAAAATATTAGGCCTCTTTCTTTTACTGTGAATAGTATATGTCTATCTTAGTTTTCTATCTTAATATTGCGAAAGTACTTTTTTAAATTCAGCTACAAGATTCTGGAGTTTAGATATGAAAAAGTAACACATGAATAGAGTACTTAATAAATACTTGATATTATATTGATATGGAGTTTTAAAAATCTCACTATTTTCACACGATAACCCTCACTTTACAACTCTAACAAAAATCAAAATGAACAATCATATCGACTGAAAACGTTACAAGACTGAAATTTTAATTTAAATTATATTTTAGTTTAAGGCTTTTATATGGTGGACTATTCTACCTCCAAATGGGTTTAAAACAATTAGTGATAGTGCAAGCATAAACATGGCGTTTTTAACATTCAGTTTGGTTGTTGATAATGAATGTAATATTAAAGAATTTTTTTTTTTAATATTTCGGACATTTGACACACAACGTCATCTAGTTTCAAACAAAGCAGAACTTGTGCTTTATTTACTATATACTTTTTTTTTGTAAATACATACATATTATACATAGAAAACACCCAAACTTCGAAACAAATATTTGCAGATCATACAAACATTTGGTCCGACTTGGGAATCGAACCTGAGACCTCAAGCACAGCAGTCACATTCACTACCGCTGCGCCATCGGGGCAGTTAAAAAAAAATTAAATTGTCTCTAATTACATATTCATATGTGTATGAAATATCTTTGAAACAGTTTAGGAATGAAAAAAGAAATTATTAATGCAATTTTTTATTAGGAGCACAACACAGCACACTGTATTTTCTTGCTTAATTCCCGATTCAACAAAGAGACGAGGCTATACTTAAAGAAAGATTTTATATTCAATTATTATTTAGTACCTCAGAGGATACAACATCTCAATTTACTTACTTTAAAATATAACTAGTACAGCAGGGCCTCTTTAATCCGAACGCCGAAAATTTACCCTCCGTTCGGATTCGTGGAGAGTTCGTATTATAGTATGTTAGGAACTATAAATAGGTGTATGTATATGGTACATACTTTCCTGAAATAAAACAAATAGTATTGCAAAATATTAATATACCTTCAAAAACATACAAACAGTAACATTTATTAAATTTTTTTAAAGAAATCCTTTATTTTAGTTTATCGGGAGGTATTTAATGAGCAGCTGGCGAGAAAAGCGGGTGGGTATGGGCCGTTCGGATTATAGAGGGGTTCGGATTAAAGAGGTCCTGCTGTACAAAGTTCAGGATAGCATTCTAAAATTTTAATATGTTAAGACTTTTAGAAGTACTAGGTCGTAATGAAATGATATTAGGTTTCAGTCACTTAAAAATTAAATTTTAACAGAAAATTAAGCAATAAAGTAACATAGTGCAATGTAATGTAAGGCAATTAGGTCGACACTCTAATAACGCACATGATTTTCTAGACTTTGTTACACTAATTATTTTTTATATTTTGTAACTGGTGTGCGATTGAGATTTGCATTTTAAATTATACGCGCTATATATTGGTATCTTAAACGATACTTTTCATTTTTACAATACATTATAACGAGAAAATATATGTCACTTTACTACAGTTCACATTTCTTCATTAACTTACTGTCATCTCAACAACTCATCTATGTGATTGTCCATTTATCTTGAACTAGGCGTTCGTGAATGAGGTTCGTTGTGCCTCTGTATCAATTCCAACTTGTCATGATCACCTGGTAGTACGACACGGAACAGAGACTGCATAGATATTAAAATCCTTTATAATTTTCAATATAGTATTTTCTTAATATTTAAATTGAAAACACACAGTTCAAACTCTCAAAATGGCAATGAAATTATGAGTCTCTTCTAAGTAGCGCCAACAATCCCGGTCTTGGGCAATCCGCACCTACCACTGCCAGCCACCTTCTACAAGTAGTCGGTCCATCGTACCACAGGGTGTCCTTCACTATGTTTGTCCAATCGTCTCTACTCTAGCACACTTCGGCTCTAACAACCTTTGGTTCATCTGGAGACATGAACGACCCACTTTCTCTTCAGCGTACTGATTCTGTGTGTGATGTCAGTTACTCCATTTCTCTTTCGAATAAACTCGTTACCAATTTTATTAGACAGAGAAACACCCAATATCGCACGCTCCATCGCTCCATCCACCAATGGTGAGTGTCCACGTCTCGTTTCCGTATGTCATTACGGGTAGGACGCACTGATCTAATACTTTGGTCTGTAATGATTGTGAAATCAGCGACTTGAAGATGTGACGCAGATTCCCGTATGCTGCCCAGCCCAGACGAACCAATCCTCCGGATCGAAGTCGTGCCCGTCAAGTTTAATGGTTTGTCCAACCCAGATAGCAGCGCCATTTACGGTCACAGGACTCCGCGAGCCACTCTTTTTGGCATCCAGAAAGAAAAAGCTATTGAGCAATTGAAGAAGGATAAGTGATATGTTCTAACAAAGAGATGATCCTCTTACCGAGAGAGTGATCAAAATCCAACTTTGTTTAAAACTCATTAAAAAAAAAAATATTCTGTCGAGTTGAGAACTTCTTCCTATTAAAGACATTCATAAAATCTTTTTTTTAATAATCTCGTAAAATAATGGCTGCAATAACATTTAATCACAATTATGAAGTCTCAAAGGTTGGTTATCCTGCCATAAGCGCTGGTGCCTCGCAGTGTAACATAAGTGGGTCAAGGTGAGTTCGTACTCTCGGGAGCCTGTGTATGGACCATCGAGCATGGGTCTTTTAAGGTTTTGTGCTGATTAAAGATGTATCTATACAATAGAAGATGGAAAAGAAAATTTCTAAGTTTCGATAA
This sequence comes from Hypercompe scribonia, assembly GCA_949316085.1. Taxonomy (NCBI): domain Eukaryota; kingdom Metazoa; phylum Arthropoda; class Insecta; order Lepidoptera; family Erebidae; genus Hypercompe; species Hypercompe scribonia. The sequence continues at coordinate 698,436 of OX438972.1, read as the reverse complement.
GATAATTCACATTTACTCATTTCATGCATTTTCAATGTAAGTTATAACTTCTAGAGCACAGTTTCCTAACAAACAGAAATTGCTTTTAAATAAATGAGAATTACATATGTTATTAAATATTTAGAAAGAAATAAAGAAAATCATTTATTCTGACATCTACAGGATAAAACATTTTTAATTCAAACTCCATTATGTGTGTGTGTGTGTGTAGAGGCTCACTGGCCACTAGCAATTGTAATGCACTGTGCAGTGCCAGGAAAGGCGCCTATCTCAGCATACTGTTGTTGCCAAAGGGACTGCAGCGCTGGTATTCTAAAAGGAATCACGCCTTGTGACCACGATTTGTCTATCCACGTGTGCCGTATTTTATGTATTTTGTGCAGTGTATTAGAAAGAAATATCATATATATCATAAATATGTATCTTATTTATAGTCCAATGGTGACACATGGTTTCCATTTAAGTTGTTTTCATGTCCAACGTAGAACCATTTGAAAAGAAAATTGGTATCGTGTGTAAACATAAACAAATAACGGGTCCTAATTAAATTTTCCCACTTTTACATCAAAGCAGAAATGTTTGGCGCCCAATTTGAGTGAATAAAAGGAAAGGAAACGTACCAATTAAATAAACTCGATCAAAACAATTTTACCTCGAAACAAGAAAACTCAAAATGAGAAAATAAAAATTGATTGAGTGCTAGGGAAATTTATAATGCTTTTAATATACTTATTGCCTAGTAACACCACAAGTGCAGATTACCGTCCTTGGAATGCCCTTTTCCTCGTCCCCTCTCAGAGTTTGACGTGAGAGAAAGAGAGTTGAGCGTCAGGTTACCGTCGTAAAAGTAACCAAAGAAAGAAGTGCTCAGCACTGCTTTTTATAGGTAGCCTTACTTTAATAGAGCCTTTTTGTTTTCTTACTGTATGTTTTTTAAATGATATAATTAGTTTCACCACATTTATTCCAAGTGCAATGAAAGTTTCTTTGAAAGAAAATTAGAGCTTGTCGCATCTACATTGTGTCCAATTTTACAAAGGTCTAGGCGGAAGTCGTTAATTAGTTCTCAATGGTAACAAAAGCTTAGCAATATTGTCGCAATATTTTTTTCTTTAAGGTTTACTATTTGGCATTAATGAAATGTGATGTGTGTAAGTAGATTTTTGTAGTGTATATCTTATATTGACGAAATGAAACAAGAGACAATTTGTTTTATATTGAGTCCATTAGTCAAATCTCATATTAGAAAATCCACACACCACAGCTCCACATAGTAATATGTATGTAACATTATATTTTTAAATCAAGGTCACATCTTTCTATAATATCTTGTGGAACTCTACGTACTTGGTTCCTGATTTAGTTCTGATATGATCACGAGATCTAGATACTGTCTTGTGATTATAACAGCGATTGAATTAGCAGTTATTCAGAAGACGCAGAACGGTATTACTGAAATTTTATTTGTTACATACCCATTTAAAAAATTCTTAGTTTTCCGGAGATATAATATACTGCCCGTTAGTTTCAATTAAAATTTTACAAAAAGTAAATGTAGCTCCTTGGAGATGAAAATAAAGAATAAAAAATATAATTTATCAAAGAAAACTCATATTTATTTTATAATAACGTATTGTAACAGACGCACTTTTCGTTTTTTTTCTATCTTAAGAACCTGCCAAAGTGACTCTACTCTGTCTGATGGAAAGCATGAATAGAATCTAAGAGTTCTGGACACCATACTCATGGCAAATGCTCACAACGCAGTATGGCGACTCACACTATGGCGGCCTGTGAGATGCTTTTTCACACCCCGCTTGGGGACGTAAAAGGCATCACAGTCATTGTGACAGTGTAAGGCTTACACAGTTACCACGATAACTGTCACCCCTGTATCAATGGGGCTCCGGTCTCACACTCACCAACGAAACACGACAACACGGATGCTGGCGCTTTAGGTTGGTCTTCTGTGGGAGGGTAGTACTGCCCCGGTCGAGCCGGCCCGCTCGTGCTGAAATCAGCGTGGCTCTACTACCTAGAGATAAAGTTAATTATGCCTTGCTTATACAAATTATACTTAGTTTCTTTTATATTGTTAATCTATTTATTTACTTATTTATTTACAAACTTTATGTACTAAATATACATCTTTAGGGTGGTATAGTGTAGGTAGTAGGTGCAAGTTTCGGCAATGAAGTTGAAAATGTCAAAAAAATTCACAAATTGCTAATGATAATTACAATTTCACAAACATACATTTGATGTATATTACAGTTGTATTAGAATGCTACACAAATGCCTGAGGAAATGCTACACAATAATAACTCCGCTTTCTGACAATAACGATATAAAATCAAAATAATTGCCGATATCTATCTGTACAATATTTTGTGTTTTGTAATAAACTGTAGTCAATGCGTGTAGATAAACAGCCACACTGCATCTATTTATGAGTTGTCTTTTAAGAGTAATATTGTCTGATTTGTTCGCCATTATGTCCACATTGATTTATTCTATTTTTACATTTAGTATTCGGTGCGATTTGATAGCTGTGAGTTTTTGTACAGCTTATTCTTTTATTCTCCATTAAAAAGCATGTTTATGTGTCACTACCAAGTTTTATCTAGCAAAAGATCAAACTCTATTTCTGAAGAGAGAGAAAACGTTATTCGGTGCAAGTTTTTTACAAAATTTCTTTTTGGGCGCGTTGCACCTTGTTCTCGTTGTAGTTGTAGTGATGGCCGGCTTGACTCAATACTGTCCTGATGTGCAAATATGCCTAGAAAGTACCTGCACTAAGTAAATTCAGGGCAAATACCTAACGCTGACATATGTACGGATGTAAATGATGTAAGAACGTTAGTAACATATGATCATGCAAAGATACCGCGAGATTGCCGACATCTCTTCGCCGATTGTTCCTTTTAATTGACATATTGTGTTTGGCTTATTGATGTAGATACAATTCTTCAAATAGCCCCATAAAAAGAAGTCTGCTGGGGATAGATCTAGGCTTCTGGGTGACCATGTAATGTTGCCTTTCTGGAAAACAGCTTTTCCGGAAACATGTCTTTGACCACCAGTGAGGGACTCATTGGATAAGCGAGAAGCGGTTCCATCTTGTTGAAACCATGTGTTACGATTGTAGCCAGCAAATTCCAATAGCTTCGGTCCCATGAACTCCCGTAACATGTTTTACACGAGATGTTAGATTCAAATGTTAACGGATCCTTGGCCCACCCATGTAAGTGCAAGAGAGTTTTGTTTTAATAATGTAATTTTTTACTCTTCCAACAAATTTAGGACCCTTCAAGATTTAAACGACGCGTTGAACAGGTTTCTGCGGCAGTTCTACTTGTGAAGGCGTGATCTTTTTCTTTTTCAATATTTTAGTTTTAGTTATTAAGGGTTTTTCTTTATCCGATATATTTATACTGGTTTTAACAGATCAATATTCGATATAGGATACTTAACCTAACTATAAACACAATAATAATGAATAATTTTGTATGATTATTCGAAGAACATTTGCGTCAATTTCCGCCTTTAGGTAAAGAAATTGGATCACACAAAGAACTGCTTAATATCGATTTTCTAAAGGGTCTTGTTAGCACTCCGGCCTCTCACACTTAGAGTAAAGCTCAATTTTGTTGAGTTGTGAGCTTCGTCGTTTGTATATTGGTTGGGATTCAAACCGACAAGTAACAAGTATGATACATTTTAAGTGTTTAAATTCAATAGATTCTGAGATTATGATTCCAAAATTTGTTTCAGATATTCAATATGTAGTTTACCCCTAAGAACTTTCCCATACAGTTGTCACACGAAGACATTAATATAAAGCTGATATTAGACCTGATGAAAACCAAACTCATAACATCTCAATGTGAAATAAAACTGTTTAGTTGAACCTCTATTAAATTCTATATTAAACAGGTGTTGATCGCATTACATGAGATTAAATAAAGCCCCGTAACGATATTTCTTCACTTTTCCTTTTTCCGTTCGAAAGTGTGAGAATTTCTTCGCAATTCATACTTAATTCTTAAAGATTTTTTCTCTACCGGTTATGACGTAGTAAAAGTTGAACTGCCATTATAGACTTGTGTATATACTATGACAGGGCATACGCATACCGGTACTTGTACCGGTTTTCGTGTAATTTTTGGGAAGGAAGGGATTAAGACTTAAAGTGTTCAGTTCAACTCATTTGGGTTTTAAAAGTCCTTGGACACTAGTAGTCATTTACATTTGTGCGTTTGCCCCATCCCATGAAAAACAAATTGAAATAATTCCTTATCGCAAAAAAAAGCATCGCTTTGCCGATGTCCAAACTTCTCTAATTCACAAATTTTGTCAATATGCACACACACTAACATTAATGTTACTGACACTACGAAGAGAACAAACAAAGTATCTCAAATGTGTGTTAGTTTTATTTTCAGCGGAAAAATTGAAAAAGTTTTTCGTTTCTATCAAAGTAGAAACCGCAGACGGGTGAGTTAGACATAGAGGAATTTAATCGTTACCGACATATCGAACAAGTTTTGCCCGGACTGACGTATCAGATTGCCTGCAGGAGGCAGGTTTTGTCTATGGTTTGAAGGATATTTATCTACCTCTGTCTGATAATATACCTAGGACTTTTCTAGCCCAAATAATGGATAAATTTTCTTTACACCATCGTTTGCCTTACCTAGGCAAGTGGATTGGTTACATAAAGTGTAATTTCTGCATCACCGTTAGATCTTGGAGCGCACGTCTCTTTAATCTTTTGAAAGTTGTGCTGGATTCATTATTCGCTATGTTCCTTGCGAGTTGGTTTGGGTGGTTTTGTAAAAGTTTGAGATAACTTTATGGTGAATCTACCACCATCTTCTTTACAGTCTTTATATTCAGTTTACAAAGTAAGCGGCCGTTTTTAATGTCCCACGGAGTTTTGATAATCATCCAAAACATGTTAAATTGAAACCGTTGCAGTATTCTGAGATTCGAAATTTAAGTTCGAGGTTATTCCCCACAATTACACCTCATATGACTACATTTGTTTAAGTACTATTTTATTTAGCAAGAACTTGTTTTCTAAAGAAAATTAAAATCTTTGGTTTAAAAGTCAATATCATCTTTCTCACTTGTCGTGCAAGGGTTTTTCCTTTACGTTAAAATATGTTTTACCCAAGTTAGTCATCTGTCTTGATAAATGCCGAAATATCTAACGCTATCTGACTGTGGAATCTTTACGTGGCTTAATACCACTTCAGGGCATGCGTCGTGTCTTAACGTAAAGGTAACTTGCATGGATTTGGTTTCATTTGCTTTTATGTTGCAACCCTTAAGCCAATCAGATATGCTGTTTAGACTTGCTTAATTTTTTGGTGATGCTCCGGATGACGTTGTAACAAGCGCTATGATGGCTGTGTCATCAGCATATGTAACAGAACTATCTGCGTTTGGAAGATCACTTGTATAAATCGGGTATAATAGTGGGTCCATACCTTGAGAGACACCTGTTTTGATCTAAAAAGATTATTCACATGTTTCAAGCAGAAATGTTTTTACTTGAAGTATGATTTTATGAACTTGAAGTAGTCAGTAAATACATACTTAAAAAAGGAGATTGTCGAGCCACACTCTGATACTCTCACACGCCTGTGATATATTCCAAAATACAGCTGAAATGTATCGTTTCTGTTCAAAAGCTTTGTTAATTTGTTCCACCAATCAAATTGTTCTATTGTTTTTAGCACAAGAAATTGATAAACTTTGTGTGCTTCATCGCTTAGCTAGATAATTTTCAAATACAAAAAGTATTTTATGAAACTGGAGCAATATTTACTTTTTAGTTTTTTTTTTAAATCTTTAAAATAAAATTTTTAATATCTCTGGGCAGAATTATTGTTTTACTATTGAAGACTTTTTACGAGATGTGTGGTAGTTGTTGAATCAAGTCAATATCACAAACTTAAGGTTAAGGGGCGTCAAAACCTTGATTTAGTTTGTTCCTTTAGGAACAAAATTAAAATATTATTATGAAAAGTAAACTATCGCTTGCCATCTGAATGAAAAGCTGATTTCATAAAAAAAAGTCACTGTTCGAGAAATTCATGGAATGAGAAAAATCTAAATTTATTACAAAGATCGTTCTACAAAGATGTTTATTTTAATCCAGATCGATTTTTCATGTTTCCATCATCAAAATATCGTAGCTTAGTTTTCTGTTAACGTTTTCTAACATGTTTCCCAAACATCCAGTGTTTATTCAAACACAATGATAGAATCATTGTTTTCTGCCAAATATACGTCAGTTTGTAGTGACTCTTCACTGCGTATACTCTTGTTATAATAGTATATTTGCGTTAGGCCATTCAGTCGTGTTGAAAACGATATGTGTTTAGATTGTAATAGATTTAAACTTTGAAAACATACTGTATACAGTAAACAGCAATAGAATTATGTGTCAGATGTAAATAAACTTAAGCTGAAAAACACTCGATATGTTTAAAGAGAGACAAACTGTTTCGTACACCATAATTTTTTTAAATAATGATAATAACGATGACAAAACTCACACACTGCAATTTAATTCTAAACTACACAGAATCTACTGTGACAACCAGACGGATAATAAATGGAATTTATATATTTACAAATGCATCACATTAAAGATAAAGTACACCCGCATGCAGAAGAAATTAACATTCTTATCCTTTTCAAATAATTGTTTATTCTGAGTAGAAACTGGACTGGGTGGAACCTTTGGCTAAGCAGTCACAATCATTAAATACTACAACAGCAAGCAACACAAATATCAAACAAATTGAAACAATACGAACATAAGAATTTCAAGGTAAATTACAAAGAATTCTTTTTAAAGAAATATGGAACAAGTGTGTATTCATTGCTATTTTAAATCATTCAGATTCAAAAACAAATACAAAGTAACGCTTTAAACGTCGCAGAAGGACTATCTTTTATACAGCGTGTACTTCAAGATGACAAACTGCTTTTTCCGCACAAACTACAGCATCTTTCTGCGTTAAAATGACATAACGCTTAACAGTCAACGTTAAAAGCGTCAAGCGTACGTGTGAACGCTTATAGTTGCTATGTCCCTAATTAAAGTTAATAATTATAGTGATTTTTGAAGTGAAACTTCTTTATAGGGGTTGGAAAAAAATTTATTGTAACAGTTTTTCGTTACACGTCACATTTTTTCGTTACGCGCCATCTTTTTCTTATTCCTACCACGCGTGATTCGAAGTATACTTTCTCCAGCGGAGTAGGGATTGGTAAATGTTTCCAATGTATTTTACGGCCCGTTTTGAGTAGTTACATTTTTGAAATCCAGGTGGCGATTGCATCGACTTCGGACGGGCTTAAATTATTTTTTTGAAAAATACCGTCATAAAGAAGTTTCACTTCTTACGAGTGTACGCTAGTACACGCACACATTTTTTTTTAACGTAAGAACTACGTACAGAAGTGTAATCAATATATAAAATTTAATTATGTTGTTATGCACAGCTCTAGTAACTAACATGATGCAGTGTTCCTAAGGCAGAGATCTAAACAAACGCAACAATTGCCTTTCTGTTCACAATTGTTGTTCAGTTCAGAAGTCGTTGTTATCTGTATGCTCAATATCAACGGTAAGGGTTTAGTGAAAGTAAGTTGTCATACTTTTTTCTGATTTTCAAGGTTACATATTTAATTGTTTCACTGCTAAATTTGTTTAACAAGGAAAAGATTTTCTAGATTTCCTTGCCGTGACCTTGAAGCACGCTAAGCCTTCGGTTCTGGTTGCTCTTTAAACATTTAGACAACCGGTATAGGTAGTCAGAGTCCTGTAAAGACCGACCACAAACTGTCTATAGTACTTCCATATCGCATAGCCCTCGACTTGGAGGTCTGCCTTGTTGTGACAACATTAATATCAATATAAAACATACTGATATTTCTGTGATAACATATCAACGACAATTGTTGAAGAGCATGCTTCGCATTGAGTGTCAACCTCATTCTCATGTGAAACGTTGACTCGTGAGAAGTACGTATATATGACTGGACCATAATATCCTAGTTGCATACGTAAATAATAAAACTGTTCACCGCGACAATGTGTGTAGAATATCTGGCACTCGTCCAGGGAATCAACAAGTCCTGGCTTTTAAACACTCATCGCATAAATTTTACTGGGTTCAAATAGGAAAGGTAAACAAACATGTTCTGTACTTTTTATTACCTTACTCAGATAAAGACAGCATTAACAGGAGGCATAAGCGAGCGTAGACATTGAGCACATCACTAAACATCCACTAGCTCATTTGTCTAGATATTATTAATCTATATGATAGTTATAATTGGGTGATATAAGATTACTAGCTACGAAATGGGCCTTCGTGTTTTTATCTAGTTTGAAAAGTTGTCACACTCTTGAAATGATTTTGCAATTCAAAAAAATCATGTACTATTCCTTCACAGCCAGCAAATACTTTATTAGATTGTTGAATTAGCAGACACGCGAGTCAACAGTTTATGGATTAAAATCTAAAATGTTGTAAGTAAAACATAAGTGGTTATTTGAAACAGACAGTATTTACGTAGAGATAAGGTACATATTCCGCGTTTACTTCAAAATATTTAAAGTTATCGTGCACAGATAGCGGGCTGCTATATATAATATGTACATAAAAAAGGATTTTGATTGAATGTTCCAGATTTGTCTATGCCTATCGAGAGAGAAAATACTAAAAATATGTTATAATAACTAAATATACTGAAAATACTCGTCTGGCTTGTAAGTGTTTTTAGTTCCAGTTGTAACTAATATTTCAACCAAATTATTTCAGTATCTTTATCGTTTTAGAACCTTATGTATTTGAGATCCCGCTTACGATATAAACGTTGTATTGTCATCTTTACATAACTACTTAATTAGTGGATTAGGATTCTTAATTAAACTAAAAATATTTTTTTGACTTAGTTTTCACGAAGATCTCTATGATAAATGTATTTGCTTAAGGCGCGTTGATCAATAAAGATTAAAGAAGAACAAACAGACACTGCACATGAACAGCTGGCAACAAGCAACAAATTATTGCACAGTGAGAGCGTCCACGCGACTCGAAATGCATGAGAACAAGGCGCACTAACATCTACCAGATGTTGCCGGGCACTTACGGAGCGCGATAAAGATGCACTTACACAAGTGTGTTGCTTGCATAAGCCCATCAATCGCACACGTATTGATGCAGTACTCACCTCTTTATTGAATGAGTTGTAGATAAAGAATGGATATAAATATTGAAACAAAGCTCATATTCCGTATGGTATACTTTTTTTTTTATATAGTAAGAGCCTGCCAGAGTGATTCTACTTTGCCGAAGGAAAGCATGAATAGAATCCAAGAGCTGTGATCACTATACTCATCGCAAATGCAGACTGCAGTATGGTGACCCACACTATGGTGGCCTTGTAAGATGCTTCTTCACACCCCGCTTGGGGTCGTAAAAGGCATGACAGTCATCGCGACAGTATGTGGTTTACACAGTTACCACGATAACTGTCACCCCTGCATCAATGGGCCTCCGGTCTCACACTCACCAACGAAACACGACAACACGGATGCTGTCGCTTTAGGTTGGTTTTCTGTGGGAGGGTAGTACTGCCCCGGTCGAGCCGGCCCGCTTGTGCTGAAATCAGCTTGGCTCTACTACCTAGCAAACATTACATTTATACATTATATTTTTCACAATAAACTTCTCCAAAGCCAAAGTCTAACTATTGGATCAATAGAAACTATATGAAAAGCCCATGTAGGTGATTTTATAGCAAAACAATTACAACATATACAAGAACTTTACTATCCTATACATAATAATTCATTTGCTATCTTAACAATAGATTTAGGCAAATTTTATATATCTTAAGGTGTAACAAATTTTACATTAACATGGACTGTTGTATCAAAGCCTACCCTAATCAAAAAACGAACACGCAAAACGTTACACTGCCGTGAATAGCTTCTTGATATAGCAATAATGGGCTCCATTATACGATAGACGATACAAGCGTTTACGGAGGGGTCTTTTCGATTCGATCATCCATCGCCTCCATGCACTGTGTCGTTTGTAGAGTACTATAAAATAGATCTATCATTTACTGGAGGTGACATTTTATAAAAATATTCTAAAACAAATGCAAAATAAAAAGATAATTACACGTTCTTGTGTGTACAATCATTGTTACTTTTTGAGGCAGTGTTAGCAAATTTACAGTATCAATAAAATAGGTACAGTAAAATTACACACACAGACGCAACAAGACGGCGTGGGCAGGGTTGAGAGGGGTATTTGTGTCATTGATTTTATAATTTTGGTAGCATGACATTAACTTTATAAGTAGATTTTGTTTATATCTTGATTTTTAGTGACTCTTTAGTTAGATTACTTATTTTATTTGTATGAATATGGGTAGACTTACTAAACGCGCTCCTCATATGAGATAGCACTGCCCAAATGAAACAAAGGAAGCAAAGGAGCACAGTCTATCTCAAAGTCGGAAATCCAACTAGAAAATATCGTTTGAATGTTATGTTTTATTCTGGAATTCTGATGCTTACTTTTTGTCCGACCTAGAGTTATTATGAACTTTATTGAGTTTTGCAAATGCACAATATCTTATACTTCAGCGAAGATCTCCGCTGGGTATCACTAAATGGGAGAAATTTAAGAATAAATTTACATCGAATTTATATTTGCCAAAAAAGTTTTTGTTTTTTTCATTTATATCACATTTTCTGTACATGTCTTTACATGGATGGTTCTGTACATGGATGTCTAAATCACTCTCACAATATAGAGTAGAGTGTGATATACTGAACACATTTGCGTACCCGTTTAGAGGGTGCCGGCGTAATATTATATTGTGTGATTGTGTAAACAATCTTACACCTATAATTACAGCTACCAAGATAGATTTGCTATCATTTATTGAAAAATGTATGTCTCCGAAAACTTTGTTAGAATATCACCAAATAGAAGAGGACCACCTTGAAATACTACAATTCTCTACTTAACCATCGTATACAGTTTTTTTTGTTTATTTTACATCGACTAGTGAAAATCGACTGCATTTAAGATTTTTGCTATCAAATATCTTTTATTATGGATAACTTGGAGCCATAAGGTTCTGAGGTGACCGCGTACTGAGAAACACACTTTTGGTAGGCCCCCACACAAGGTGGACCTAGGACCACGACATAGTGAAGGTCGCGGGAATCCGTTGGATGCGTTTAATTATAAAATAAAACTAAACAAAATTAACAAATGTAAAAATGAGGCTTGAAAACATATTTTTTAGCATTTTGTGATAAATAAAAGTAAATAAAAACGTAACCTTAAAAACGTAATAATTAAAACTTTAATTACTCAGTTTGTTCAAATATTCAAAATTGAAAACGAGAACCTGAAGTGGAAAGTAAAATACAATTTGTTTAATTGCTTACAACGCTTTCAATGTTCAGTACTAGACCTGTTTTATTGTATAAGTACATATATTTTAATAGTTTACCATTTTTACTAACAATAAGTATTTAATTTTTAAGAGATTTGGTTTTTTACTTTTGTTACTCTTTTTTATGAGTTTAATATCCCTAATTATACTACTAACAAGTTTTCTAGAAGTTGCCGTGAAGTAGTTTTACTTCGTTAACGGTTTCAGATGGCTTGTTATTTGTTCTTTCAAGAGCTTAATTACCTTTTAATCTAATTGCTTCACTTGAAATACGGATTTAGAACTTAAACAGATATTATCATAAATTTCGAAGAATGTTTAACAAATTAAAGTTATTGTTAGTACCCATAACCTCGTTAGCATTGAAGGATATTGTTTGAGCGGTGAGGTCTTATACTGAAATTAGTTAAAGTGGACCATAAAATTGGTGAAGATATGGTGCAGCTGCTCAGTGAAACAACCACTCACATAAAATATTAAAACATTTGGCATTCTTTTGTTTACTATATATTTTGATACATATTATTAATATGATTGTATGTAAGCAAATTAATGCGCCGTCTGAGTCCTGACTGGACAAAGAGGAGAAATATTAAATCCCTCCCCCTGCTCTTAATGAGACTCACCTTTGTTCATTGTTTAAATTATTTAAAAATACCATTTACTGTTTTAGCTTTCGTCTATTTTTCTTAGACTAAATTTTCTTCCAATATATTGTCAGTCTCAGTATATTTTACTTTGATCTTACACCAATCTGGCGATGAACTGTATCGACGACCACTGTTTAAACATGAGTGTTTATTGTATCTGACGTGTTTATAAATTAACATAGATCTCATGTAAACAGGGATCCGAAATCCACCGGAGCCAATAATACACATCATTTCATTTATAGGTAATTGTGAACTCGCTTGGCAAGCTCTCAAACATTCCTATTTAATTGTAACTATTGAGTCCATCTTTGCTTCAGTGTTCTGATTCGTTTTCATTTAAAATTATAAGTAAACAAATTCCAAGAAATTTTCTAGCTTTTTTATTGAAATAGTGATCGCAGTCTACCGAACCAAGTTCAATCAAGTGCAGTGAGTAGCGGGCATTCGAATCATTAAAGGATACCGCACCATCTCGTCGGAGTCGGCAACAGTCCTGCCACGTTTGCCGCCGTTTAATTACTGATTTGCTGTACTTACGTAGTTTGTCTGTGGCTATGTGCTGACCACATCATATGCAGTTTACCATTCACCTCTTCACAATCAGATCCAAATTCATTGCTCTCAAATGTAATCAACGGAAAATACAGCTAAACAAAATACAAATAAGAGAAAACTGCTAAAGTCATGCACCTTTATTGCTATGTGGAATAAAAGCCAATACAGTTTTAAAAACAAATTATTTCCCTCCATTACGCATCAATTGTCACGTAAAATAGAAAATCAACAAGAAAATAGTAATATACGAAAACATTGAAATTCAGAATTTATCGTTTTATCACAGGACAGAAGAAATATAAACCATTAGTATATATTCGTAAATCTAAATATTCAAGTAAGTTAAGCACTGCGATTATTTATAGTTGGCAGGCGACGCGGTGTCGTAGCTTTTACATACCCGGAAGAGACACCACCTTGAATATTTATACTCAAACAAATAAATTACAATAATTGGCAAAGAATACATAGTTAATGCCCTTCATCATTACGCATATGGTGCGTGTGCGCATGCAAAACAGTGGCGCTAGTTACGTGCAAAGGCAAAATAAATAATGAACTTGTACACGCTTCCTTAAAGAAGGTGGCTGGCAGCAGATGGATGCGCATTGTCCAAGACCAGGATGGTTGGCGTTCCTTGGGGAAGACTTTCGTGCCAGCGCCTCATGCCGCCTTGAGTGTGGCCGCAGGTGGACGGGACGGGTTTTCCCCTCCATCCGCTGTAGTGACCAGCCGCGAGGAGGCGACGTCCGCGTGTGCCGTACGTCGCCTAAAATAGAGAGTTTACCCATAGATGGTGCTCGCAGTAGCGGGCAGGCGCTAGGAGGGATCTGGATGTCGTAATAGCAGCGGTTCCTGGATCCCTCCTACGTCAGGCGCAGAGTGGCACACCGTGTGGCTTTAGTCGATCCGATTCTGACACACCACCCCGCCGTAAACCCCGGTGGGGTGACGGCCCACACGACGGTTACCACACGTTAAAAAAAAAAAGACCTTCGTTCAGCAGTGGACGGCGATAGGTTAACTACACATGCTTCCTTCTAGGAATTAGTCTTTGCGAACTCGTATTGTAATTCAACAACATTTACTTAATGGCTTGAATATAACTAGTGAATTTGAGTGTGAATTTTAATCAGAGACTTATCAGAATTTCGTGCAATTGTAATGAAATAGATGTTGCAATTGATTATTGATTTTATGCTTCATTAATTGTCATAATCAGTATTATTAAGTGTCATAATCACTCGTACCACCACACTTCACAAAACTGATTGATTATTTAATTGTTCTGTGTCTACTTATACTCGTAACATATGTACCTATAACATGAGAGCATCTGATAATATTATATGTTAACGTATGTTTAATACTAATCTGATTACCATAGCACAGGTTTTCACCAGTGTTTAATCAGTCAACAATTGTGGTTGTTTCAAATTGTTTATCTGAACTGAATCAAACAAACAACAGCTTCAACCTAATTATATTAGCACAGATAGATGTACAACAAACACAGCACGTTATTTTGTAGTACCAACGTAGGGCTTACACGCAAATTAGTCTAGGTTATAAATGAACTTCACACAAACAGGTGTAAGTAACTCGTCCCAGCTGTACTTTGCTCGCGAGTTCAGCTTTCCTGATGCAGCAGCCTGTACAAAAAGTATAGAAAGAATGATGCCAAGCAGCGTATTCCCTGCCGTGTAAACTTATACCTACGTTAACACTTGACCGTCCGTGTAAAGTTCAAACTTACGATGTTGTTTACTACTTAACGGTGTAGTGTTTCATTTACAATTATAGGTTGAACATTCTCTGTAGAAGAAGTAATGTTTTTAACACGCTGTTATTAGCTTCACCTGTATGTTTGTTTATTGGTAATCGACTTTTGTAAGCGTGTTTTTAAACTATGTTTTTTGGTAAAAGAATTGACGTAAAGATTTTGGATTACGACTTAACTTTAAGGTGTAGTTACTTAATAATTAGAGTCCTAAATGGTTTCTTTTCCATATGATACTAGCTGACTCGGCAAACGTTGCTTTGCCATATAAATTATTTCTAAGTAATTTGAGCGGGATGAAAAATAATTAAATTACTAAAATTGCTATTAAAAAATAAGGTTTGATCGTAGAAGGGTGAAAATTGAGGATTATATGTATTTTTGTATGTTGTATCATAAAAAAATAGAAATTAAAATTTTGTCTAAAAAATAAAAATAAAAATTTAGGGTTGTACTACCCCTAACATTTAGGGGGGATGAAACTTAGATGTTGGCCGATTCTCATAGATACCGGATAAGCGCAAAAAATTTCATCAAAATCGTTCAAGCCGTTTCGGAGGAGTATGGCAACGAAAACTATGACACGAGAATTTTATATATGAGATGATCGTTTCTTATTATAGTTTAAGAAAATAATCAATTTTTGAAAAGCCAAAACTATTTCGTAATGTCTACGAGTATTCGTAAAATAATTATAAATGCAAAGGTACTCGATGTTAAACCTTTAATCTGGTTTATTTCTAGCAAGTTGTTTTAATGTTAAATGTAAAAACAATAATTAATGTATTATTTTTTTTTAATTTAAACATTAAATGAATTGCTGATGGTAAGATCTAAGTTAAGATTGTTAAGCTACCGTGAGCTTAATACCGAATTTTAGCTGCAAAACATTTAATCTACTAACCAAACTAGAGCACTCAGCATAACAGGATCGGTTGTTACGGAGAGCACTGGGAGAGGCCTATTGGGCATCTTTTGGTTGAGATGATAATGATGATGATTAACCAATATGCTATTCTCTCCTTGCCTTAAATTATTTTCGAAGTTTTCTCTTAACTCCTCTATTTAAGACATTAAAGACTCACTCGCCTCTACATTATATAAATTTTGTAAACCGTCACTCCAATTTTACTTTTTTGCACACATGTAGCCTAAAATATTACTATTATTTTAAAGTAATCGTGAATACAATTTACCAGAAGGTATCGACCCTCTCTAAACAAAACAGTGCAGTAAACATGTTTTGTGTATTCAATGGTGAATAAACATAAACATGCGTTGTATACGTACATAAAACACCGCTGAATGGTGAACAAGGTATAACTATGTACTCGTATACATAATTCATCACTCACCCGCACATATTCATTCGATATTTTATGGTATTTGATAACAATACTTCAGTAATAACCATTGTTTTGAAGTTTGATCATAATTTATACAAGTTTCTAACAAAAGGTTTTTCAAGTACTTAATGAAAAATAACCGAATGTGAGTTGAACTCGCGAGGAGAAGCTTTCGAACGATGTAATGAAAATTGCAGATTGTACGTGCGGTATTGATAACTTAACTAGGATATTTTCAAAGCAAAAACTTCTTATGGATTTAGAGAACAAATTGCATGGGACAGACGGAAGACATAATTTATAATTTTGAAATTACGGAGCCCTAAAACACTGTCAGAGGACACTAGAGAAGTGATCAAAGAATCTGTTTACAAAAAAATATGTCTGTAGCATAGTTTAGTATTGTCCAAATTTAATTCATGTTGTTAATATATGGTATGTAGGTTCTTACCAGTCAAAGCTAAAAACTTAATACAAAAAGTTCAAAATGCCTGCGCTCGTCACTGTTTTAAAATCAAGAACCTGCCAGCAAATTTAGCCAATTTACTGTTTGGTGTATTTAAAAAACCTCCACGAAGAAATGAAAGACTGGTGAGATAGCCGCTTCTTATATTGGATCAGACCATCAACTTGAGAACTCAGCAGATCGGGACGTAGAACTGTAGCATTCCGTGATATCTTTAAATATGCGGCAACACGATGTTGGAACTCAATACCACCGCCAATTAGGGAATTATAAACATTAAATAAATACCTTCTAAAACAGAAAAACCAACAAATTATAACCTTACATGGATAGATATGTGGTGATCTACACGAGCGACAAATACAACGTAACACGACACGATGCAATGTGACGTGATTCTAAACGTGACAATTGTCCTACGTGAAAGGTCTCGAATTAAGGAGAAATACAGCACAATTTTGCCTGATAGTTTGTACTTATATACTTTAAAAAAATGCGATAAATATAGAAAGAAAAACACTATTCTGAAAACTATTCTGAAATTTACAAACAATTTTGTGAAATATTCTCGTCTACTTTCGATATCATTATCGCTACTGTTAAGTTTGTGGCTCTATTACCTAAAGAATTTTTAATTTATTGATCGTGTTCATCGCGTTTGCAGCATCGCGACGTTGTCTTCGTCGTTGTCGTCAAAATAATGATCACCGGATCTATTTTCTACATGTCGACAATTTCGTAACATATTTTTTTTAACTTTCATGAAATTCTCGTCATGAAGAGTGGTGATATCGACAATCATTACGTGGCGCTCTAATCGATTTATCACCACTATGTCAGAGTTATTGGCTCCAATAGTCTTGTCTGTGATAATAGATTGCTCCCCGTACAATGAAGCACTACTATTCTGGAGAACTGGCACCTGAAATATCTATTCTGAAATTCACAAATTGGTATTTAAGGACAAATTGTTTATAACCGACTGTGGCTTCTTAGTTGTGCCAGTGCATATACTCGTATTCACCGTTAACAGGTCGGGAATAACCAGAAACAATTTTCCTGAAAGTTTTTTATTGATCATTATTGATATTGACAAGTTACTTTGTCAAGGAAATTAATCGATCATGTTTATTTTAAGATGGGGAACAGAAAAAGGTAACATTAGCTATCATAAAGGGACACAATGAGAGGTAACGTTTGTTGAGTTGATTTTTAATGGATAGTTTGAATCTGCTTGTTTTAATAAATCTGGTTAAATATGTTAATGTCTCCAGCTAAATACTGTTTACATCTTAGGATAGATTTTCTACAGTTGTTTATTATGATGACTTCATCTATAACCGTACAAACAAGACCTTCAACTTGTCTTGTCTAAAAGTTTGTAACAGACCCATTTAGGGCCCCATGAAGCTGATTGTGAAGTTTTTACATTCTGTTGTCTAATTCGGTCTGAGCTCATCTAAGAACACCAAAAGCATACCATATGAAAGACTGTAATTGCTTTGTCAGGCGTTCAAAAAATCATTTCTATGAAGTTTGTTTCACGCCAGATTCTGGTAAGCCCAATGAAATTCCCAGATGATATTCCCATGTACTATAATATATCTGAGAGACAAAGATCTAACTAATAAAAGGTTTTAATAGACGAGTGTCATTATTGACCACTTCTTGTATTGGTGTACAATGCAGTTTTATTACTGAATCTAGACCTTTTGCATATCTTTACCCTTTAAGCCTTTCACTCATTCCTCAGCGGAGGAAATGGAATATGTAAACTCTACAAGATTTCAAGTAAGAAATACTAGTTTGCTGAACGAAATTGATACCAAGAAACATCTTAATCCAATAATTACTACACATCCTCAATCAAATGCGATACCACACATGTCTCGGCGTCCCATTTGTCTGGCGGAAGCTGTGCGATGAGCGCGATTCTCTCGCAGCATTTGAATGGCTTGTCAGATGATCGGAGCTAGCACAAATTATTATCAGATCACGGAGATGAGTGGCCTTTGGTGAGTAACCTATCGGGCAAAGCATTCGAGTGGGATTTCGGCATCATGTGGAATTAATTATCATCTATAATAGTTTGTAATCATGACATTTAAATGTGTGAAGTTGAATTTTGAGTTTTTATGTTCGGCAGTCGAGACTTTTCTTTGTTTATATCGAATGTAACCCAATATCTAAGAAAAATCTCCTACTAAGCTGAGGATAGGTATAATATATTTTTTCTTACATCGACTTAGATATAATAAAGATCAAAACTACATAAGTAGAAGAAAATTAAAAAACATCTAATATTATACAACGATGAGGGATCATTAAATATTAAGTACTGATTGCTGCCATTATTATAATTAGTTCAGTACGGTTTACCTTACTCAAAACTTTTAATTTTGTACAATATTTATGTGTTTCTTAAATTCACAAACAAGACAATTTGACCATCTTACTGTGAAACTAATATGAACTTATGGCAAGTGCCCGTTGTAATGAATACTTCACAGCATGTTATAACTGCACTCTTATCTACGAATACGAGAACTCGATACTAAACATGGAGTCGATCGATCTGTGAAGGTAATTGCGTCCAGCCCGGACCGGTTCGGTGCTCCGTTCCCACCGGGTACGCTTGGCTAACGGTCTGCACATTTATGTAGATACACACTAGCATGAAACTGTATCGACCTTTTTGTAGGGATCCTTATAATAAACTTCTTGAATTCTCTTATAACAAATACATACTTATACATCCATAAATTCTCACTCACTTAAGAACTAAATGGCTGTGATACAAATGAGAATTATCGGTAAGTATAAAAGAAAATTGATAGAGGGAAAGGAACATCGTACATGTGATAAGTCGATTAGTTTGCTACCTTTACCATAAAAAACTCGGTAAAAAGTTTAACTAAGTAGCTACACTACTAGATTTTTGTACTCGTGGAAACTCTAAATCTAACATGATATGGTAAACATCAATGACTTCAAATTTACTCTTGAATATTAAAGTTTATGCAAAATTCATAAAATTGCTCATGTTAAAATTTAAAACGAAAGTAGCCTTTGAAAACTTACTTTCAGAATAACAAATATATCACATGTTTCAACTAAAAGTAAACGAAAAAAGTATACATTGACACTCAATTCCGCACGTGTGACACTCCGCTAATGGAGTTCGCAAATGCAAATTGAGTTAAAAAGTTTTATTGGATGAATTTTTAGTTTTTATGCGTCTGCTTCTATATGAGAAATCATAAACTAGATTCTAACACTAATTTATAACTAGTAAGCCAGACCCATTCTTCACTTAAAGCTTAAAACAACAAATACATTACGGTTAGATTTTTTGTGGTAATTTCGAGTTAGTTTGTTAGTTAGAGAGTTAAAATACACTCATATAAAACAGAACCCCCAACATTTTGTACTTCACCGTTCAACAGGGTTTCAGGCTCAGCTCATCTTCTTAATCATAGCTTATCCTAAGAACCAATTACTTTTTATATTCTCATGGACCTGTACTTGTCAAACAAGCTTTTTATCTGAAGAATCGAAGGTTCAATCCCCTGGAGGTATATAGCTGTATTTACAGACGACAATTTTACAATTTGCTTGTATCGTAACAATTTTGCCTCGTATGGGTATGAGTTCACTAATGGGAGAATTATTGAAGTACTTAGTAGAAATTAACTGGACTTTTTTCTTCCTCTAACAAATTTTTAATTAAACATAGTTGTGAAAAAGTTCTTGAAGTTTTACAAATGGTATGGATCTGAGAATTAGGTATTATATCTCTTTAGGAAAAATTTGCTCAACGAAAATACCTACATACGAGTGCAAAGTATTTAATGTTAGGGTCTACAATAGTTATATAATATTGATGAGCACGATCCTCTGCTTTGTGTTGATTGTTTTAAGCTCTACTATGTACGAGTATATATTTAAAAATATGTGCAGCCAGACCTCTTTTACTTCGACACTTAAAATAACAATTTTTGACATTTATGACGTATTGACTTTTTTATTTATAGTCTGAGCTTTAGGAGATACTGTGATAAGTTAAGCCATTTGCCTTAATACATAGTCTAAAAATATATTTTATACTTCTGTTGGCATAGTTTGCTACTATGCCAACAGAAGTATAGAAGAAGTTATTGGATATTGGCATTGGAATAACCAGCACCAGGTGTCGTACAAGGAGTACAATCACGTAGATAATAGTTGTAACCAGCTAGTAATGTCTTTAATGGAAAATGAACGAAAAAGTAAAGTGCGAAACTTGTATTTATACGAATATGATATAAAGTGTTCTAGT
The DNA here is from genome assembly GCA_949316085.1 of Hypercompe scribonia. NCBI lineage: Eukaryota > Metazoa > Arthropoda > Insecta > Lepidoptera > Erebidae > Hypercompe > Hypercompe scribonia. The sequence goes on along the minus strand of OX438972.1, from coordinate 677,804 downwards.
GCAGAATCAAAAGCACGAAAAAAAAAGAAAAATTAAAAAAAGTGTAAAAAAATCTAAGGAACACAGTACAAGTACCATAAAATAGAGAGGTATATACACCTTAATGTTAATTAATCATAGATATTGTCGGACAATTATTATTTTCATTATAGAAAAGAGCGACATAACCGTCAAGTATTAAGTTTGCAGGTAACGTCACAATTAATGAAGCTTAAGCGGGGGTTTAAGGATCGTAGAACCTTTAAATGAGGATTCTCCTTGTAGAGGAATCGATAAAAGTAAAATAAAGCTTATAAGAAATGTGACTCGACTACGTAAAAGACGAACGCATAGGTACAAAAACGGTCAAGGTAGAGCCCTCGTCACATCTACTGTTTACCTACCATATTTGTTTACTGGAGGCGTTCCTCGTACTCATACTAGGCATCCAATAGGTGTGAAAATGGCTCTATCTTAACCATTTTATACCAATACATTTCTGTGTTGCTATCAGAATTATTTTCTTGTTTTGTTCTTTTTAGATTTTTATGTAGTTGGGTTATAGTTTTAATACTTTATTTTTTTATTTAATACTTAACCGTACAATATCTTCATCGTCAAATTCTGCGAAAGGATTAAGACCGTGCGAACTGTGTGACTGTATATTAATCACATATTTTGACTTAAACGATATGATGTACGTACATACTTGTAATGTGCTCGTCAAGACTTTTATTTTGTTGGCAAACATGTAACAATTATCTCAGTTTCATTTGGGTCATGGTTAGAAACTGAGGTTGAAATTTAGTTTTATAAAATTTTGAGAAAAAAAATATATAACACTTCAACCTTTAAAAACGATTCAGTAGTATAAGCACTATTGTGGATCACACTAACGGTGTTAGTAATTTAAACGTATGCGGTATACGTTGCAATAACACCTAAAGCGTAAAGATATAGGCAATAACAGATTTTTTGCTCTGGGATCCCTCGCGGTACCCCTAGAAAATATTATCTAAAATTTATTGTATTTTTGTAGACTACAAACGCAGGCGATACTGATGGAAACAGCTAATTTACGATAGTAGCATAAAATGAACACCGTGGTAAACAACCAATCCTAATCAAGTCATAAAAACTTACACCGGTTTTCTATCAGTCGAGTCTCAAGTGAGTGAAGACAATGCTGGGAAGTAACACTAATCTCGCAAATCCAAGCGGCCAAGTTCGTCTTACAAGGCTTCACTTGATTAAGTTTCACCACCGGAGGGTGTTTCTCCCTAAGACATAATAACTTCTTGTTGCCATGGTAAGCATAAAAAATTACTGCGTTCAAAGTACTTTGAGCGAAATTATATTTTTAAATTAAAAGTAAACATTTAAAGCAATTGAAAAAGCAAAAGAAGAGGCTTATGACCAGCAGTGGACTGTTTAAAACTGTTGATGTGTGTGATGAGAAAAAGTAAAAAAGTGGACGTTTTTTTATTCTGGATTAAATAGATGTAATATTTAATATATTTTGTTTATTCTTTAATATCGAGGATATTATATGGGTTTATTGACTTTGACTTTAGCTTAGAGATTTTCTGAGCAGTGTGTTTTTAAGCACACATACACATGGTCGTCACAGAATCATCAATCTTTATTGTGAGATAAATGCCTAGTAGCCTAGTTTATCGCAACAGAAATCTCTGATTAAATTGTCTCACACTGACGAAGGTCTTATTTATCGAGTTTCTGTACGGTCACTAAAATGTCTGTACAAGACGAGTATAAAATACTAGGTTCTGCTCTTGCGGCAATTTCGTGTCTATTCCTCCAGAGCACTATTGTTTCTGGTAAAATGTACCATAATATGTATTTTTCTGTGCTCTCGGAGATGTGTATGTGAAATATGATGGCGACTGATTCGGTACTTTAGATCTGAAAACTTGTAAGTTTGTTTTTTTATTTTATTTTATTTGTTTAGGACAATAAACAATTATACAATATGGTCTTTACAGAAAAAAAATATAATTTAAGTATCTGAGACGTGTAACCTACACCAATGTCAACGAGGTAACAACTGGAGTAAGTAAAGTAACAGGTATGCTTTATATAGGGTGTTATCATTGATTAGCAAGCAATTCAGAAACATTTTTTTTAAGTTAGTTTAAGTAGGAGCAAAAATGTCCAAAGACGTGAAATGTGAGTTCACGTTTTGCTTCTGGCTTCATTATGTGTGTTGTTAACACACATAATGAAGCCAGAAGCAAACGCAAATATCATTTTCTCATTTCCTGCAATAAACACTAATCAGTCTAGTGTTCAGCGAACCTAAGTCATAGGATTGTATTCCCATCCAGGGCAAACATTGTGTCATGAGCACAATCATTCGTTCTGTGTTTATATATTACTAGCTGTTACCCGCGACTTCGTCCGCGTCATTTTTTACTAAGGACGTGTATATTGTAGGAATATATGTTTATAGACGCGATATTTTATTACGATACGTTTCTATAAACTACGTTTTTTGTTTTACCGTCTTTTGACAATATGTACAGGTTTTGGGGGCTAGATACACGGGAACACGCCACATGCAATTGCCCATGGGAAAAGCAGTTTTTCTCTAAGTGCACACCTGCTACCTTCAGTGTCTGCCCTTGACTTTTATTTATAGTCATTGCACAGGCGGATTTTAAAGGGAACTGCACTCTTTTAAACTGGAACGGCAAGTCTGTTGAAATAATGGGAATACGTGGAATCAGAACATTTTCTCCTTTTGCCGTTCCAGTCATAATTGTTCCTTTCACGATGTTTTTCCCCAAGTGCGTAATTTGCAATCGAGTGCCGTTGCATAGCCGAGGAGCATCAAGATTACGCATTAATAGAACGGGGACACCAACTTTCAACCTCAGGTTATAGGAAGGCACGCCTGATAATTCTAGAGAGTTAAGAAAGACAGGGTATGATGTTACGTGTTCTGTATCCATTACATTATCTACAGAGAGATATTCCACGACGTCACCTTCCACTTCTGACATAATATTTTCATTAATCTGTCCAGCAATTTCGTTCGTTGGTACTAAAATTGCCCTTTCACACAACCATTCTTGGTCTCCCATATTAGTCCGCAGATCAGGATATACCTTGTTTTTTAGATCGTCAGTGGTTTTTGATCGTCAATTCGTGATTTAGAGTGATCATACCGTTAATGTCTGTGGCCATACGTTCTTCACCAATTTTTAGGAGAGTGGCCGAATACAGCCCCGATGGTGAATCGTTGTGCAGTTGTACTCTCATATTTGTAGTCAGACTAAATTTTTGCACATGCGCCCATAGCGTAGAGGCCTTCAAACATGCGTTTATTTCATCTGCCGGTGTACCTCTAGTTATCACGGGTAGAATCTGTCTCAAATCACCAGCCAAAAGAACAACCATCCCTCCCATAATACTTCTGTTGCTTTTGAGGTCTTGCATTGTCCGGTTTAATGCTTCGACTGCTTTCTTGTGAGACATAGTACATTCATCCCAAAACAACTTACATTGCTGCAACATTCTTCCGCGCTCACTATTTTTACTTATATTGCAAACTGGAATTTCTCCATGAGCTAAGTTTAAAGGAAGCTTGAGTACCGAATATGCTGTCCGGCCACCACTGAGCAGTGTGGCGGCAATGCCAGAGGACGCTACTGTAACAGCAACTCCCTTATCTTTTCGGATTTGAGCAAGAAGGAGACTTAAATGAAATGTTTTGCCAGTGCCTCCAGGAGCATCAAGAAAAAACAAACCACCTACGCCGTTTTCGATTTTTTGCACCACACTATTAAAGACATTTCTTTGTTCTGGGTTCAAACGTGGAACGAACTCCGTTATTTGCTGTTGTAAAAAAGCATGGTCATAATTTAGTTCGCGTAACACATCACTACAAACTTGCCCTGTCCTACGTGGTCTAGTCATCCCAAAATCTGATAAATCTTTACCAGTAGTATAATAGTTATCACTTGGTCTTCAATCTTTGTTAGGGCTTCACCATAAATAGAATCATTGTATGTGACATTAGGATTATTTTCTTGCAATCTATATAATATATCGTCTGACATATCATTTCTGTACTTGTCCCACAATTGCTGAGGATTCGACAGTCCACATGTCGCTATTAAAATAGCAAAAAGCTCTCTCATCTTGGCTGCTGATCTACATTGTACGGCCTCTTCCAGTGTTTCATCCCAATGATTGTCATTCTCCAATAAACCTTTAGCCTCACATGCTTCTCTAAATGTTGACATTTCCTGATCATTGTGTTTTTTGAGATCTTTGAAACACATAGGCCCTCGCACGTGATGTAGCAGCATTCTCAAACAATAGCATTCCATGTTGCTCACATGGATTGTGTAAACTCTACCTAAAGCATCACCAGATTTAACACCGGGCCAATTCTGAACAGGAGTTCCTTGAACTCTGCGTTTCCATTCTTTTCTTGTTGCATTCCAGGTGTAATATCTTGGCACAACAACATACAGAAGAGTTTTTGCAAAGTCATCCCTTGCGCATAGTTCAAAAAAAGCGGTGAGCGTGGTTTTAGGTGGAGTTGACACTCGGTCATGGAAATTATTTTCCGTAAAATAAACTCGTTCACCGTTTTCTAAGTGCACACCAAGGTGCGTAACAGTAGGGTGCCTTTCATGTAGTGGAAATCCCAACAGCCGCCACACGGCCTCGTTGCTGCTGACATAACGACCGGACTGATACGTTTGTACTTCATCTACGGGATTTGCGTGCTCTGTGCTTCTAAAATTGAAAATAGCTTGATCGCTGCCTTTATTTATGTATTTACAGATATATCTAATCGCACGCACTGAATTGCAAACCTCTACATTGATGTGGGCACTAAACATTTTTGACAAAATAGGCGAATAGGAAACCACCCAACTATTATCAACAGTAGCATTACTACCATTTCGAAGTTTTACAGTTGCCGTTCGACCTCCGTTTGCTGGCGCTCGTCTACGATACATCGGGTATCCGTTTTCATTGTGAACTGTCTCTGAGTGTAATTTGCGTGGAAATTTTTTAGTACATCTACTGTCTTTCATGCAAGGGCACTGAGGTTTCTCAGGACGGCATGGACCGTAATCATATTTTTGATAATAATATCATGAAGAACCTTGTCACTCTCTGGGTCCGGTATTTCGGCGCTGATAATGTCGTCAATTTGGTTGGGTCTCAACTTGTCTTTCAACCAAATCAATATGTGGACATGGGGTAATCCACGCTTTTGCCATTCTATGGAATACATAAAACACAACACTTCTCCATATATTTTTCTCTTGGTAATAACTGACATTAGTTTTTTAACTTTCAAACGAAAAACTCTTGCAACTATATCATGTCTATCAATTACACTCTCTCCCGGCATTAATTCGTTGACTATTTCCGGCCAAGCCGGGTTACATGTGAATGTAACGAATAAATCAGGGCGACCATGTGTACGCACATAAGCAAATGCATCCTGGGTGTATTCGTGTAAATAGCTTGGACTATTCACAAATGAGGAGGGTAGAATGGTCATCCTACCTAAATTGTTGGGATTCACATTCGCGTCATTTGCTACAGTATCTTGAAGATGGATGTAATTTTCTGACCTTAATTTACTCTGATTTAGTGATATATATCGAAATCGTTCGCTTTCAACCTTCACGTACATCAACATAAAACTGATTGGCTAGTTGTCTGCATCGTGGTATTATATTAAAATCGTCTTCCCGTATAATCATGTTGTAGGCATAAAAATTCATCGTCATCCACCGTCTTCTTTCTGCTTGTCGTTCAGCATTAATGTCTCGCCGCCTTTGTGACTCTTCGTGAGTCTCTGCAGTTATGCGTGACGCGTGACGCTCAGTATCTGAAAGTTGCCCGGCCTGAGTCTGCTCTAAAGTCTCAGTGGCTCTAACAGACGCGTGACGCTCGACCTCTAAAAATTGCCGGGACTGAATCTGCTCTAATGTTTCGGTTGCCCTAAGAAACGCGTGACGTTCGACATCTAACAGTTGCCGGGTCTGAGTCTGTTCTAAGGTCTCAGTGGCTCTAAGAGATCTGTGACGCTCGGCATCTAAAAGTTGCCGGGTCTGAGTTTGTTCTAAGGTCTCGGTGGCTCTATAAGATGCGTGACGCTCCGCATCTAAGATTTGCCGGACCTGAGCTTGTTCTAGAGTTTCGGACGCTCTAAGTCGCATGTCGCTCGGCGTCTAAATGCTGTCGGGCTTGAGTCCGTTCTACGGTCTCGGTAGCCTTTGCAGCTGCGTGACGCTCGGCGTCTAAAATCTGCCTTACTTGAGTCTGCTCTTCAGATTCTTGAGTTCTAGCTACTTTTGCGGCTCGAGCTCTTGAAGAGCTACGCGTTAAATCTGATTTACGCTTGCGAGGCATATCGGAAGAACATAAATAACACAAAATATATAGATGTTGAACAAAATCAAATCACTTATTCCTATTGTAAATTTGAAAATTCTATAAATTTTAGAAACAAATGACTGTAATTTTCTGAAAATATTGTTTGAGAAACATTCAAAAAATCTATAGAATAATACAATTGCCAAGTAATACGAATAAAAAAAAAAAACAATCTTTAAGGAATCGGATTGCATTAATATACTTACATTAAAAAAGACTTAACTATGTAATTTAGATAAATAAAGAGAACCTTCGCTAATAACTACTTTTGTTAACAAACTAAGTTGAAAAGAGAAATAAATTACTAATTATTTAAATTGATAGCATCGATCAAAACTGAACTTAATTAGTTCCAAAGCTATTGGAAACAAAAATGAGGTAAAATAGAGTACTCATGATATTGAATTAATAGGAAAAAAACAGTAGCAGTCGTGGGACTGCCGATAGAAGTGAAAACGGAACTATTAAGTTGAGAGTAATTAAAACTATATGCAAAAATTATATGAAATTTTTTATGTTTCATATATAGCTATATACCTAGTCTTGCCATAAATATTGTAATAAAGAAAAAAGAAAATTGTTAACTGCAAATAACATTTATTACTTTTACAGTGTGTCAGTTTAATACATAAATATAAAACAATTAAAAATATAAAAAGCTTATTCGAAGTGGTCTCCATTGGCTGCAATACAGTCCTTTAAACGATGAGGCCAGTTATCAATAGAAGCACGCACTCTTTCCATGGGAAAATTCTTCACTGCCAATCGTATAGATTGTTTTAGGGACTCCAAATTATCATGGCGTTTAGAGCAAGCTGTACTCTCTAAAACTGACCACAAATCATAATCCAGCGGATTAAGATCGGGACTAGACGACGGCCAGTCTTCAGCTCTGATGAAGTCCGAAACGTTCGATTCCAACCAAGACTGCGTGGACCGAGCTTTATGACCCGGCGCCGAGTCTTGCTGGAAGGACCATACTTGGTTATTGAACATGGTGATGTTAAGGGGCTTAACTACCTTCTCAAGAATGGTATCTTGATACACTTGTGCCGATGTTTTGATACCTTTTTCACAAAAATATGGCTCAGTCACTCCTTCATAGCTAACACCCCACCAAACCATCACTGAAGTCGGATAATGTCCACGTTGCACTCTGTCGACTAATTGGGAAGCTTCCTTAGAGCTTTGAGCATAAATACGGTCATTTTGTTTGTTAAAATGTTGCTCAATTGTAAAAATTTTCTCATCCGTAAACAAAATTTTTCTGTGACCTCCCTTTGCGTACCGCTTCAGTAGTTGTTTCGATTTTACCACCCTATTCTTCTTTAAATTATCAGTTAAGAAATGGCCAGTGCGTCTCTTATAGGCTGCAAGTCCTAAGTCATCTTTTAAAATACGCGACATGGTTCTAGGTGCTATCTTCATTTCCCGAGATAAAATCTTTTGCTTTCGGACAGGATTTCTTCGAATTCTTTCCCTTACTGCTTTGACCACCTTTTTCGTACGAACACTACGTGGACGGCCAGATCTTTTTCTGTCACAAACAGAGGAGGTCTCATTGTACCTATTAATAGCCCGGTACACAAACATTTTACTAATACCAAGTGTATGGAGAGTTTTAAAAATTGCATTTGGCTCCATACCTACTTTGTGTAATGCTATCACAGCGATTCGGTTCTCTTTATCACCCCACACCATTTTAATATCGCAAAATATTTTACAATGTATTGGCGCCAAAATGAGAAAACACAATGAACAATCGTATAAAAATGACAGATTCGAAATTCAAATGTAATATTTTTTTATAATTAAGTGTAACAGTATTTATGGCCAGACTAAGTATAATATATAATATCATATTCTCCATAGCTATAGATATACTATTATCATTAGCATGTCGGTGACGCGAACCGAGGATTTTACCCTCTACCAAAACGCTCAACGCGCCTAAAGAAGTTTTCACTTCAAAAAATGTGACCTTTTCTCTATGTTATTAACACCTAACCTAAAACTATTGCCGAAATTTTCGATAAAGTTTAATTTAAGAAAATACTTAATTACTCAAATTAATTACATTAATCATACGCGAAATAAGAAGTAATTTAAACTGAATATTGGTTTTGTATAATTTATGGAGAAAAAAAAAATCATAAACTAAAAAATTCTGAAGAGAAATAAACAGTTACAGTTTTAAAAATGAAAACTTATGTAAACCGTAATTATATTATTATACAAATAACCTAAAAGTATTTCCGACAATAAATAAAATGTTAGACTTTAAAAACATCAAAATTTTAAGTTTAATTAAAAAATACTTAACCTAATTTTGCACATTAAATACATTAGTCATACACAACTGAATGTTGTTTTATTGTTCCGCAAGTTAAGTACGTTCGTCGCAGCGCAAATTTTAATATTTTGCAAACGTGCGACAACGACGTCTGCCCTCATGTGTCTACACGTTCGTGTAAGCGTAGTTAGTGATGAGACCTCCCCACCCGCCTCGCTGCAGCGTACATACAGTCGCGGGCGGCCGTGGCTTGCCCGCGCGCGCCCCGCACCGGCCATGCCGCCGCTGCTGGGTTCTAAAACTTATTTTCCATTTTTAACCAATTTTGCTACTATGTGTATCATAATTTCTTTGTGTGATAAACTGATATACGTGGTTCATTGTTATGGACTTATGGTAAAAATTATTGTTAAATATTTTTCCTACGCAAATTGTGCCACCTCCGTTAACCCCCATGGGGGTTAATTTTCAAAAAACGCTTAGATATGTGTCTCATAATTTGTATTGCAGAGCATTATTTCAGTGAAACGCAAAATATTTCAATAGAATTAAATTTCCCATACAAACTTAGCCACCCCCTTTAACCCCCAATGAGTGTGAATTTCGAAAAACCCTGAAATACGTGTTTCATCATTTGTACTAAAAGCATTAATTCAAAGTTTCATGCAAAAATGTGCAATAAAAATATTTTTCTCATACAAACTTTGCCACCCCTTTTAACCCTTTTAGGGGTTGAATTTCCAAAAAATAATATGCCTATGTCCTTCTCAGGAATGCAAACTATCTACATACCAAATTTCAGCAAAATCGGTTGGGTGGTTTAGGCGTGAAAAGGTAACAGACAGACAGACAGACAGAAAGACAGAGTTACTTTCGCATTTATAATATTAATATGGATTTATCTTTAAATGTTATGTATTATTATGGTATACAAATATGGTTATTTAAAAGTATGAGATCTGCTCCATACCACGAGAGTACACACATACCCATAAAGACTGAACTGAACTATGTACAAAAAAATAATTACCTGTGGATGATAGTTCACAATCAAATAAAAATTGGGTTTGAATAGCAATAGCTTCAATAGATTGCAATATGTGTTTTTACTAATACAAAAGCATTTAAAGGAACTAATTCCAATGGCAAAGAAACAGCTGAGTTCAACAAACTTTTGGATTAAAATTCTATTGAATGCTTTATGTATGCTGACTATGAAGCATAGCAAATACCGCACACGTTCGTCTTGGTTGGATGGTGTTATACATATACATGCATATTGAGAGCTATAAAGTGTTATGATAATTCGTAACGGTTTCGAGTTCCCGGGATGTCGAACTAAGCAACCTATGCCACAGGATCAAAACGACCGTCCAATTAATTTGGTATTTTTTAACATGCGATGTAAACGAGCAGGTTTGGTTCTTTTGTGTGTTCCAAGCAAGCTTATCTCTGATAATCGCATTCACTACGTGCAGAAGCAATGAAGGAATTGATTACTGCCGGTTTTATGTGAGACCCTGATATAGCTTCAGTAGAGCTCTCCCTGTCATGTATCACTGTCAGTCTTATTACTAGACTATGTCTAGAAACACTAGATTGAATATACCTAAATAAGGTATAACCATCTGTGTCGTTTTTAGTAGATTAAATGTTTTCTGGGCATCGTATTATCATCAAAGTTAACGGCAATCCATGTATGGATTTAATATACCACGATAAAACGCTTATGGAACAAAGCGCTGCCTTTGTAACTCCCAAAAGGGTTTATAGTACTCCCACTAGACAATGATTTGTAGTATTTGTTTATTTCTTTAAAAAGTATTGCATGTGTTGTATAAAGGCGAATTTAATGCCATATGGCCTTCTCCTCCAGTTGACCTATATAAAAGTACATAAGTACAAGTCATACAAGGTATAAACATAGTTTAATCAATTACTATAAGTCCTAGACCACACCATACACATATACAAATTTATAATATAGTAAATATCCTCCAGTACTTTAACAAGCGGTTCCACGACCAGTTTTATTAAAGTTTTTAGTGAGGCTGTGGACGGGTGCGCGGGCCGGTAATGGCCGGATGGGAAAGGCAACGAAAAATAAAAAAATAGGTAAATCACCGTTGATTACGGAACTTGTTTGTGTTACTATACTCGTATGTTTATCGTCAATATATATTGAAACAAGGAACTATGTATATACTATTGATTTATTACAATTATATTGAACTTTGGAAACAAAGTAATCAATAAGACAAACAAACTCAAGTGATTTTGTAAGATATTTTATTGCCTATGTCGGCAACGCGCACGCGATGCCCCTGGTGCCGCAGGCGTCCATAGGCTGTGGTAACCACTTACCATCAGGCGGGCCGTATGCTTGTTTGCCACCGTCGTGGTATAAAAAAAAATGTGCCACTGTGTTTACTCTACTGTATAAAGACAATGTAAAACGCTGCTCTACCGAAAGCAAAGGTCCTATGACAGTAATTTCTTGTAAATTCTAGTTTCAATGTCACGAAGCTTTGATGGCGTGTAACTAAGTGATGCGTGTGTGTGTATCGACAATAAGAAAGTGCAGCAATAAACAGTAAATAAAAAAAGAATTATAAAGTACTCGTAACTGTATTACCCTCTGATAAATGTTATGCTTAAGGTTATTTGCGGTATATCTCAATCAGATATCAATGGTTTTTTCGGGACGGCTAAATCAAATGCTTACTCAGTTGCTCATGTTTAAGTTCATGTGATCAATATCATACATAGTGTGGTTCTGTCGATACTAAATGTTCTTGTATTATTTAGCTATAACGTAATATTCTTCTTAGTTGTAGCCTGCTGAAGTTACTCTGCCTGACGGAAACTGTGAATAGAACCCAAAAACGGTGGTAATGATACTCATTGCAAATGCAGTTAATGCAACATACACAACTTTACTTTTTTCCAGTGAGACAGCCCATTTTTAATTTTTTTTCTATATTAAGAGCCTGCCAAAGTGACTCTAATCTGCCTGACGGAAAGCATGAATAGAATCCAAGAGTTGTGGTCACCACACTCATTGTAAATGCAGACAATGCAGTATGGTGACGCACACTATGGCGGCCTTGTGAGATGCTTTTTCACACCACGCTTGGGGACGTAAAAGGCATGACAGTCATCGTGACAGTGTACGGCTTACAGTTACTACGATAACTGTCACCCCTGCATCATCGGGCCTCCGGTCAAAGTAATATAACGTTGTACTTTTTCAACAAATTAAAGAGCAACTTGTCACGAAAAGTTAAAGTCACGGCCCTCTGGGATCCTTAGAGGGTATTAACTATTGGAACTACAAAACAAAAGTCTGTTTGTGTTGGTGATACACGGTGGAGTTTGAAGTTGATACCATTGCATCGTAAGTATCACACGCATTTCAAGTTTCAATCCATAACTTTAAAGTTAATGAACTATGCATCCTCGCTAGTATTCCCATTGGAATTAAAGTTAATCACACATTAAAACCATCCCTTAGTTGGCCAAAATCTCCTTGCTACGGAGAGGCCTATGTCCAGCAGTGGACTGTAAAAGGCTGTTGACGATTGATGATGACACATTAAAAGAATGTGAAATATAAGGCAATATTAAAAAAAAATGTTAAGTAAATACTGTAGGTACTTAATTATTCCTATGTAAATTCCAACAAACATATATTTGCCGAATTGAATTTATTATTTGAAAGAAAAGCTTCATCTAAACATTTAATTTAATTTCAACAAACCGAAACATACCAACACTACAAACATACAGAAACCAGATCAAACACACTATCTAAACTAATTAATGTGCTGTTGAAACTTGTTTAAACACAACAAAAAAACACTTGTTCCAAATATAACATTTACTCAATCGAAATAAAAAAGGTAATCGTTGTGTGCTCCATTTTCCCCGAAACACAATTGTTTATTCATAAGACTGGCCTCGGATATAATTCGGTAAGGAAGGCCGAGGTTCGGTGCCGAGCTGAATAATCAGGCTCAGTAGCTCGGCTCGTTAGTATGCAGCGCGACGCCTGCCTTTTGCATGTCCATTCAAACACCATTTAAGGTATAAAAGCCAAAGTAATCGCAAAGTTTATTTATGTTGAATAAAGTATCGCTCTAGTGTTTCCTTATTCAGAAACATTGTTTGTTTATTTTAAATGTGTTAACAATCAACGGAGATTAAAACCACCGCGAGAGATTCTCTAAGAACACGTATTTGTGGAGCATCGATGGAATGGTGGTTAATTAATTAATTATATAAATAAACAATAAATAAATATTCAGGTCATTTGACACCTAACGCCATCTAGTTTCAAATTAAGCAGAGCTTGTGCTATGATAACTTAGTCTAGTTATGCATAGAAAACATCCAAACTTCGAAATAAATATTTTCAGATCGTACAAACACTTAGTCCGACTCGGGAATCGAACCCGAGACCTCAAGGACAGCAATCGCATTCACTACCGCTGCGCCACCGAGACAGTTGATTATTGTTGATTAACTTGACTAACGTAAATCATATGTTATGGGTATTCTAGTAAACCCGTTCAGTTAAACATTTTGAGTAGGTTTCAAAACTGCAAATTGTGATCAAGCCAATGAAGGAAAGCATTTGAGAACTGTCTTCTCATTAGATATTACTTCTTTTACAATAAAAAAGAGAATCGTTTAAAAACTATCTCCAAAGAATGCTTAGTTGTAATATAAAAAATAAAATTCATGATACCTATTTTTTTTTTATATTGAACCTACCAAAGTGACTCTATTCTGCCTGATGGAAAGCATGAATAGAATCCAAGAGCGGTGCTCACCTTACTCACCGCGCATGACGACAGTGTTATATGGCGACCCACGCTAAAGCGGCCTAATGAGATGCTTTTTCACGCCCCGCTTAAAGGACCCGGGATCGTAGTGGGTGATGAATTCCAGGCTTTAACCGATCATAATTATTATTACCTATTTAATATAGTATGATATATTTGATTAAACATTTTTCCAATTTAAATCTAATCAACTTTGTAATATATTCTCGCAAATTTCTCGAACAAACTTCAGTATCCCCGTGTCTGTAACTAGTTTCAAATCCGGTTTGACTTTCTCATTACGACAGTAGTATTCAATTTGCAACAATGTATATAATCTAACGTCTATTGTAATCTTGTGGCGGTTCAATCTCCACGCTCAGGCCCGTAATTCTACCGACTATGTATTAGGTTGCATAGACTGTACAGTCACTGACAGTAGGTCTATTATCTAGCACTGCAATGCTTAAGTGGGGTCAAATTCTTTGCTATATTGTGTGAGTTAGGACACAGAGGCTCAATCTTTTAAATTTTCGGTTTTTATTCTACGTAGAACTGCTATTCTTTAGAATTTGGGATCATTTGGATTTAATCTAAACAAAGTAGAGACACAGTCACATCATTTTTTGTTCGAGGCCATTTAGTATGATTAATAATTTTTTTTCAGATATGTGACTCACAACGCCATGTAGTTTTAAACTAAGCAGAGTTTGTGCTATGATAACTAGACTGACTGATAGAGTATACTTTTTTTGTAAATACATACATATTATATATAGATAATACTCAAACTTCGAAACAAATATTTGCAGATCAAACAAACATTTGGTCTGACCCGGGAATCGAACCCGAGACCTCAACACCAGCAGTCGGTTCACTACAGATTATGTGTAACTTCGTTGTGAATTTCAAGTGAACTATTTTAGTGATTGATAAACTGTTAATAGAGTGAGTATAAAAAGTTTTTTATTTTGTCAAAGAACTAGTTTTGTTGTGGTGTGGTGTGGTGCTCCCAGGTGTTGAACCTCAGTAATTTTTTGGTTTATTTTTAGATCCACTGTCCTCACAAATAACCTGTTTGCACCAATTGACTAACTCGTGAGTTATGCGAACACACAGTTACGCTCATTTAGGACCACTTGTCTTAATTAGCAAAGAAATCATTCTGCAAATTGACTTATTGCAAACAGAAAATAGTAATACCAATGCGTCTTGTTGTAAACTTCTTATCATAGTCTTTTCTACCTTGCGACTGTGCAATGCAAGGATGCATACACGAGTATGCATCCTTGCACTGCAAAGTGGTAGTGATTATGTGTAGCAACTTTATGTTAAACCGACTTCAAAAAAGGAGAAGATTCTATGTTTGTTATGTATATTTTTATTAATAATAATGATAAGTCGACTTGATCTGTGTACGGGAATGTTGCCGGTCCTAGTATTAGTAATAGTATCTTTAAAGAATAATCACTAAAGATACTAAGTATTAATATGTCAAAGATAAGTCAAAACTTGGACTGGTAATATTCCCGTACACAGACCAAGTCGACTTGCGATGAAGACAGAAAATAAAATCACCAATCATAACCATAAAAGTTTTAACTAATGTTATACAACTAATATAAAATACCACCATCATTATCAGAATCAATTACGTTTATACGATAAATACGTATGTTATTGCTTCGATGCACAGCTATAGAAGAGTTTTTCGAGATAATACTTTCATCTTACTGCTCTATTGTCACACAATCGTTCGTGAATGTGTGGTACTCGGTATCACAACTAATTAATAAAATAGGCTAGATGACACCTCAGTCAAATTAGTTACTTTTTATCATCTGTCAAAACGACAATTTTGTATGAAAAATGTACTAAATACCAAATTGTGACGTCACTGTTTTAGACTACTCAATTGAACAATATATTTCACTGTATATTTTATTGAAATTCGTAATAATAATAAAAAGCTATGTTAATTGTATTTGCCGAGATGTTTCGCGATATTGGTTTTAATGAAGTAGACATTGGTATTTATTTACGATACAGTCATCTACCCAATTGTTGTTGTAAAGAGGTTACCTCTTATAACTCTACGGGACTGATCAAGTACACACACTAGTTTTGTTATCTGCTGCACATACCCTTATCGCATACAAAAATAAACAATTCGCCGATAAATTTAGTCACCATATTTAAGACTCAGAGAGTGTTATTTAAACGTCATCAGAGTAACAGTTGTTAAGCAGACATAACCATGATTCATTGCTGGCGATCGTGGGCGGAATGTGACAAAATATCTACCACTAGTCTTAAATTAAATTTCTTAAATAATTTCAGACGTCAGAACCCATTGAGGAGACAGGGAAACCATGGTATGATAGATGAATAAGCGGACTACATCCACGCCAAAAATAATATTGGACGAAAATACAACAGTACTCTCTCTTAGACCAGAAATGTGTGAATATGTTCGTGCGCACCAGGTGCCATGTACGAATGTACTACCATGCACACATTACCATAATATAGGATGGTAGAAGTTGAGGATCGTAAGTGTGATCAAGTAGCTGCACGCCCGCTTGGATTTACCTGTTTTCACTAGCCACTTTATTGGCCGTAATTTTCTGTTATGATTAAAATTTTTTGTATTGATTTTATGTAAGTATATGTAGTGTTAATTGTTTAAGTATGTTTGTATTGACTTTTTAATCATGACTTCGAACAGAGGTAAAATATATTGCTGTATTTATAGATGATTGGCAATGCATGTCGCACTTTACACTTCGACTACGAATTAAAACAAAACAACATAACTAATATTAGTGATTTAATCATTTTACGTAACAAAATCGTTACCACAAGCGCCACAAGCGGCAAACACAAAGATTAGACGACGTGTGCTAAACGCATCGGCTCCGTTTGTCACTTTAAGTACAAAAAGTGGCAAGTCTTTATCGAACCGTGCGGTCGGTCTTTATTCGCTTTGATGTTTTATTATTTACTTATTATTCAATATTTTAGGCACATATGCCAATTAGCGTTGCTAGGGTAATCCACAATTGCGAATTAAAATTTATCATAAAATTTGTATGATTTTATTTTTGGGTTTTTATTTAATTTCTGGTGTTTAAACGTGCTAAATCACAATATTGTGTCTCATATCGAAACTAAAAAAAAAATTGCAAGTACCGACAGATTGACAGTTTTTTGTATTTGTATTACACATATTGAAATTTTTTTTGAAAAAATTGTATTTGAAAAATTACGATTAATGAACAATCAATATACTGCAGATTTATTATGTGATATGTTTTTACATATAAAGTTTTGTTTTTTCTTAATAATACTTACGCGAAACAAAGGGTTATAAAAATAACCACGTTATAAAAAAAAATATCTTGTGTAGTGTGGTGAAAGGAATTTTTAAGTCTGACATTGAACCTGTCATGTCTGATATAAAAAAGGTACATCAAAAGCAGTTCAGCCGTTTTTATATGATAGTGGCGCAAACAAATAGCTCTGTAATAGTATAGATTTGTTAAAATAATATATTGTTTGATATAAATAACACCTAGTGCTAATTACATCGTGCTGATACATGAAGATCGCTGATGTTGCAAATTGCTGATGCATCAATAACATCAATCGATGTCGCGAGTAATATTTATTGCGACATTCTGTAAGAGCGATTATTCTATATTACTATTAAGAATTAGAATCATCGCTCATTAGGTTTAATTTTGTTATGTAATTTCAATTAATTAAATAGTTATAAAATCATTTCGATTTATTTTCGAGCCTTCGATTGCAGCTAACGTAATTTGCTGCTCGTAATATAAATAACATTTAACCAAAAATGAAAGTGGCAACCCTAAGCGCCAAAACAAGAGGAGGCTAATAACTCGCCGGGTGGCCTTAGACGAACTACTGCTCTTAGAGTACTGTGAAAATACCTGAGTGTGTGTAGTTGTGGGCGAAGTCCTTCGTTTGTTTACGTGAAGACTTACTATGGATCGGATGTGCATGTAAGGACAGTCGGTGTCTTCATGAGTCATGATATTCAATCAATGACCTCAATACCTCGGTACTAAATAATACTTTTTGAGTAAGGATTCATTGTGTGTATGATACACGACATAATTAAATAGGTGAAGGATTTTACCTGTGCCTAAAGTAGACTGTGATGTTTCATAAAAGATTTTGCATATTTAAGTTTTAATTTTAGCATTTCTTTTTCTATTTTTACTAAGCAATACCTATTTTAAGTATTTAGTATTGTTATAAAATTGTATCAACGACTGCTTTGTTTTTGTTCACACAGAGCGTGTGTTAACAAAGTGTGTCTTGATATTTATAAAGTACATGTAATTGTACTCCCGTATCTATTTACGAATGCCCGACTTATTTTAAACCCTTTCGCAAAGGGTAAAACAACGTACCGCCTCGGTGTCATCCACTGACAGTAATTACAGTTAAACATACTTTTGTCAAATGGATTGAGTTAAAAGTAATGTAAAGTTTGAAAGTTGTTTTAATTGTAATTATGGTGTTCTAGAGCATTTTTATCTCACACTGACAGTAAAGTCATGCGTGAGATGACTTACTGTTAACTATAAGTTTTAATTTAGTCTACAGTATTTTTTGTTACTTTGTCAGTCAATTGTATTATTATAATAATTGCCGATCAATTGTAGTGACTAAAGAAAAACTTTAATTAGTCGCACTCAAGCAGTTTTAAGGACTGCTAACTGTTCTCATTACAAACAAAATTAAAGGTACATAAATGATAACGTCCGGCCGAGAGTTTCGGTCTTGGTTTTGGCCAGTTTCGGCTAATAAATGTAGTATCGGCTTTAGCTTCGGTTTTGCCCAAAAATAGCTAAAACGAATTGTTGTGATTCGTCAGGCGATCTTCACTGCTAACTCATGCTCACCCACCTTGCTGTCAAACATTGTTAATTACACTGAGTTTAATTTATGTTTTGCACAGAAGCGTTTAGCGTACAAACAGAATTCTAGAGTTTGTCATAAAAATCAAATATATAAAGGGTTTAAATGATTGTAATTATGATGTTAAAATTGGTTGTGAGATATTTGTTTAGATTTTTTTTTCGACGTGTTAACTGTTTATTTTTATTGTGTTCGTCATACTATACAGGAATAGTATGAACAAATGTTATCGTAGGCGCAAAACTTCATGCTGTAATGAGTCTCGCTAATTTTAATTTCAAAAGTATCAATAGTAGTTTGTATCGTGCATTGTCTCTGAAATTAAATACATTATCAGTTTTTTTTAATTTTTATTAGATCATCAGTATCTACATCCACAATGCCGCGAATGACATACATAGCCCCGAACACCTTGAGGTGATGATAATTTTCGGTTCGTTAGCGCGTCATATTATGCTTCGTTAGCTTTACAGATATACCGAATTATGTAATAAATCATGTATGTAGCTTAAACACTCTGCTATCAGAAATTGGTAGGAAAACCTTGCTATTAGAAGTGTTTTAACTCGGTAAGTATCATGTGCTACGTACTACTTGCATCCTTGTCGAAGACCGTGAACACCGAAACGCGAAAAGAGGTAAATTAGGTATCACTTGCAACCAACCAACCAACCCGACTGTATTAACCGAATACACTGTACGGACCGGTAACGCCCGACTTGCTAATGCCAATGTCAAAAGTGGCGAGTCACGCGCCCCACTATACGGATGATCTTCCGTAAATTACCGAACAGTGTACGTCCTATAAACTACCAAAGTATTGTAACAGTAAGTATTGTAAGAGTGGTACAAAAATTGCAAGGCAACCAAAGTACCTACCTTTCAAAGAATAACACATACTGCCGGATCTAAAACTAGTCGAGCTTTCCGAAATAAACACGTGAGTAAAACCTTATTTACTTATTTGAGACATAAGAAGGCGAATCAACATCTTCTCACTTGAAGCCTACCTCACTTGCACGCGGTAAATCCTACTGATCGACGGACGAGGCTCTGGCGTCTGATTAATGGCGTTATATATATTCAGTTAGGTTTAGCTAAATACTACAGATTGATGACGCAGTAACCGGTGACCAGTGCGACAGGTTATACCACAACCGACTGACCCTGGCTACTTACAACGAACGCACGTTACTTAGCCGAGGTTGAACTTGGGGAAATTAGGTGGCACGTGCTTGGGCTTTGTAACATCTGAAAAGAAGGAAAGGACATAATAATTCTCGAGTCAGACCACCTAATGTGCTTCAGTGAGGAAGATCAACAATCCCAAAGTCGTGTTGAGTGAAAAGTCTCTTTTCTGTCAACGTTGTGGCAACTTCCAGTATATCCAACTGGGTAGCATACCTCATTATCAAGCTCAACGATAGGTATAGATTGAGCAAGTGTAAGCACCAGCAGCAAGTGTCTAACGCTAAAGTTTAGATTTGCAGCGAATCAGTAGTAAGATCCCATAGTCATCCCATGGATGAAGCAAGCAGAAATCATAGAACCAAACATTTGTCAACTTTTTCGAACACGAAGGACTCTTCTTGATTATTTTTTTTTCTATAAGAAACAGTCCCAAAGGAGGTGAACATAGTAAAGCCCCGACAATCACTATAATAGGACACACAATATAACCAAAAATATGATTAATTTCATCATAGCGAGAAACCCAAAATCAAAGCAAAGCCTATGTTTAGCAGTAGATTATGATAGGCTGTTGATAATGATACTTAATTGACTTTAAAAAGCAAGTAATTACTGGCAAGCATGTAAAGTGTAAGTACTTCGGATTTACATACACAAATGTTCATACAACTATTAATGAAATTTTATAATAGGTTTTCTTTTTAATTTACAGTAGGTAGGTACATAAAAATCTAAACCTAACAGTAGCACAGAAGTTAGAAACATACAGAATTAGCGAAAGAGAGAAGAGTTCTTTCATCTGCACACTATTTACAAAGCTAGTAAGTGTACATATTATGTAACTACGCTATATA
Organism: Hypercompe scribonia; assembly: GCA_949316085.1. Classification (NCBI taxonomy): domain Eukaryota; kingdom Metazoa; phylum Arthropoda; class Insecta; order Lepidoptera; family Erebidae; genus Hypercompe; species Hypercompe scribonia. Next base: position 657,276 of record OX438972.1, on the reverse strand, counting down.
AAGCTCGCCGACTCTCTTGCTCGGTCACTTTGATTTCGCTGACATCTACAGTTGTCAGTTATCAATACTGTCATCTACAGTTGAACAGCTCATGTAAAAAATGTTGTTCTAATTCGGTATTCATCAACAGAATATCGTAGTTAACTACTGAACATAGGCCTCTCCAATTGCACATCACTTTATTCGATTTTTGACTTCCTGTATCGTTATGTAACTCTATTTAACTATGTGTAACCTATATGAAAATAAATCTGTACTATTATGTCACTATATTTCACTATACAACAAATTTTATAAAAATGTTTGGGAAAGTTTTGGTTTCGGCCGAAACTGCGGCCGCGGCTGTAATTTCCACCGAAATTGGTTTTTCAACCGAAATTGATTCAGTTGAAAAACCAATATCGGTTGTACACTAATAAATACACGCTCACGCCTGTTTTACTGAAACAGTAAGCAGTAACACTTTCACTTCACTTCAGTAACAATTTTGGGATAACTCTGATAAAAATTGGAGATTTGTTATTTTTTTTTATTGTTATTTAAAAAGACAACGCCCGCACTAGGAATAAATCCTGTGTCGCGGGGGACTTTACAAACATACAAGAAACGGAAACACAAAACCCAGACTCAGAACAAGAACTTATGGATCACACAAAGTGTTGTCCCATGTGGGATTTGAACCCATAACACTCAGCGCAGTAGAGAGCGGCGTGGCGACCGCTTAAACCACTAGGCCAACTGTGCAGTGTTTTATATGGACATTTGTGCATGTCAAAGATGCATACGTCATAATTTTAAATGGCTATTACCGGGAAGTTCAGACCCTCTTACTGTCTAAATTCGATAAGTAAATTTAGAGATAATTACATAATTAGGCTTAATATACCGCATTCCAAAACACCACTGTACCACCTGTCAGTCTATATTGCTTTTAGAAGTGTTGTAACAGATCTGAGAGCTGATATAGACCCGTGGCCATTAATATCATAGAGGAGTTAATGCGACGAGCCACGGTCGCATCAATGTGTCAACGAAGTGACGGCGACGTTCAGCCGTCTGGCGATCGAAGATAACAGCGTAACACCGGTAGTGACACAATATCGAATGTTTGCCTCTTCAAGGTATAGTTTAAAGTGGTATGCAAATGGGATATTTATTCAGTCTTTGTACTGAAGAAAATGGATGGTAAAATCCTGACAATTGTGCTCTTTAGTGGGCGGAAAACATACAACATTTGTGATTGAATTAGATATCTATATGTAAAAGTTATATAATAGTTATTTTTTATACATTAGATATCATAAATATTCATCTCAGTGGTAATTCCAATCGTAAAATGGAGATATGTACGTTAGTCACGTATCCGAGATATGTAGTATATTGTAAATTGGCAAATTTTGTTTACTTATAATAGGTTTTCATATCATTTTTCGATCCTCCAGTCTATTTCCGATCAGAAATAATCGAGTAGTAACACTACCTGAACCAATGTACACAGGCAAAATATAGGTATTATCATGAATACACCCCAGCAAGAAACTTGAAACAGAAACTCATATAAAAATATTTTATTTACATAAACTTAACGAGGAGATTAACTGAAACCATCTGCTCATTTATTCACTCACATAATCTAATTAGTGCTGTTTGATCATGCGTAAGTTCTGTATCCCTGATGGGCCAACACATTGGCCACTTAAAGCCACATGTGCTGGGATATCGTTACTTTTCAATAGAAGGATTAATCAGAATATACGCATTAACGTCCACTTACGTACGTCTACTGGCTATTGCAGCCAACGCATACGGCCTTATAGAGAATCTTTATCGAGCATTATCGCAGCGCAATCTAGTTGCTGTATTAATAAATACGATGGAGGGTGTATGAGACATCGACCACGAGGCACAGTAGCTAATTGCGTCTCAAAAAAATAAAGAATAAACTTTCATGAATATGTATATTAGAGTATGTCACTCATGTGAATAAAGAAGGAACATATCTGCTTTAACTGAAATTGTAAAAAAAAATATAATACTAACATACCTACCGCTTTTGAATAAATAAAGCAAACTTTGTAGAAAATACCTTAGAGCTATATAAGAGAATGTACTGATGAAAAGTATTCGAAGATCCGATAGTGGTAAGTGTGTCTAAATGTATGTATGTGCATTAGGGTGTCCCTTAAATTTCAAGTTCGATATTTTTTTACGCATACCTTCTTAAAAGTTTCGTAATAACCCTATATTGTCTAGAAAAAAATATTAGTTCGATTTATAAACGATAACCCGTGCCGACTTGCTATTTAAACTTGTCGATACAAGTTGCTTAAGTACTGCCCAGTGACCTGTTACGACATGTTTTATTTGCCATTTCGTACGTGATTTTTGAGACTATTAGTGCTTCATTGTTTAGTGCGTAAACATGTCGGTGGAATTACGGAGTGATAAACAAAATATTTTTCTTATTGGATTGACTAGCTACCAAATAAATGGTGCAAAATTACCATCTAATCGACAAGTTCTCTCAGTCCTATTTTACAATATTCGTGAGGTTAAATTGACTGTTAGTGAAAGTGCAAATCTTGTGATTAGGGAGTGCATCATATATTGGGAAAAAGCAAGAATTCCAACAAGGGCATTTCCTAACTGCGTGAAGAAACTTATTGATTTATATCATGTTTGGAGAGAGTTGCAAAAAAATTGTAAGAAAACTCAGATTACGTTTAAGAGTCGTGAGAACAATTTTATAATTAATCTTGATAATTTGTTTGATATTGCACATGCTGATGCTTTTGAGAGAATGAAAATAGAGGAAGATAAATTATTTTTAATGAAACAGAGAGAGCCAGGTCGACCGTGATGCTTAGGTGGTGTAGATAAAAAATTGGCGGAAAAAGAACAAAGATCTAGACAACGACGATTGAAAGAAGAGGAAAGGATTGTAAGACAAAGAGAATCACTAGCTGTTGCATCTACTTCCACCACAAATAACTTAGACAGTGTAGAAGATTCAGACGAAGAACAGATCTTGAATTCTGAACTCAGCTTGCCGGACGTTCCCTGCCATGAACAAAGTTCAAAAAGAGGTAGAAAGAATCTTATAACACCTAAACTAGTTGCAGCTTTAGATCGATGCCAGTTAAGCATTAGAGATACCGTTTACATTCTTAATGCGGTGGTAGAAGCGCTTGGTCTGAGCAGCGATGATTTCTGTATTAACAAATCCTCGATTCAGCGAATTCGTACTGAAACTAGAAAATCAAGGGCAGAAGCAATAAAATCTAACTTCCAAAACAATGTACCCGACATAGTCACAGTCCATTGGGATGGAAAACTATTACCGGGGTTGGATGTACGGAGTTCAAAAGAAGAACGCTTGCCAGTTATAGCTTCATTTGACGATAGAGAGCAGCTTCTTGCAGTGCCGAAACTAGAAAGTTCTTCTGGAAAACATCAAGCGAAGGCTGTATCAGCAGCTCTCTTTGACTGGAACCTTTATGCTAAAGTGCAAATAATGTGCTGCGACACAACAGCTTCCAATATGGGCCGCTTCAATGGAGCTTGTGCTATTTTGGAGCAAACTTTAGGAAGAGAATTGTTGTTTTTCGCCTGTCGTCATCATGTTTATGAATTGGTCCTAAAAGCTGTCTTTGAAACCAAGATTAAGCAAATTACTAGTAGCCCAGATATTCCGATATTCAAAAAGTTCCAAGAAAATTGGAAAAACATTGATTGTACTAAAATTGAACCATCTCTTAATTTCGTAAAAGCACGGGTTGCCGAGACAGACATTCAAGCGTTGTTACTATTTTATAAGGCAGAATTAGATAAAGGTTTTGTAAGAGATGATTACCGCGAATTGATCGAACTGTGCATAATATTTTTAGGAGGAGACACAGAGGAAAAATTAAAACTAAGGCCCCCCGGAGCTATACATCAGGCACGCTGGATGGCGAGAGCGATCTATTCTTTAAAAATATGTTTACTTCAGTCACAATGCAGAGTAACTGCGAAGGACAAGAAGGCTCTACAAGATGTTTGCTTATTTCTCGTAATATTGTATGTTAAACCTTGGCTCGAATGTACAGTGGCGACCAAAGCACCTAATCAAGATTTGCGCTTCTTGAAGATGTTAAAAGAGTATGAAAAAGTTGACGCAACAATTTCTAAAGCTTCTATAAGCAAGTTCAGCCATCACTTGTGGTATTTATGTGAAGAGACAGTCATTCTATCACTATTTAATGATGAAGTTGACAACCAAACTAAGAAGAAGATGATTGCCAACTTCAACAGGGACAAAATCTCGGATTTTAGCAAACGCTATGACCCGTCGAAGGAAGAACTGACTCAAAAGTTGTTTGGTAAGTTAAATTGACTTTTTGTTGGATTTCAATTTCAATGTCCAATACTTATTTATTTATTTTCAAAATTGTTGTTGATTTTTATTTGTTATTTAACTTATTTTTCTTTTTTTTTAGACAAAGCACTGGATGATTTCGTATCCGAAAAGAGCAAACAATTTTTATCACGACTGCAGATCGACGACAGTTTTCTAAAGGAAGATGTATCTTCTTGGAATAACAATGCTGCTTTTCTGGAGGCTAAAAGAAGAATAAGTTATTTGAGAGTTGTAAATGATACTGCTGAAAGGGCTGTTAAATTAATGCAAGATTTTAACGGACTTATCACGGCTGAAGAAGAACAAAAACAGTTTTTGCTGCGCTGTGTCCAGGAACATCTAAAATTGTATTCAGACTGTAAAAAAACTACTCTAAAAAGAAGTTACCCTGAATGATTCTTATTTCTTTATGTTTTTAATTAAAGATTAATGTTCATCTAATTTATTATTTAATTTTATTCACTTAATTCATTGCATTTATAGTGAAATTATAGCAGACTGAAATTTTAGGACAAAACACGTTTTTTACTAAACTTTGAAGCTCGGTCGGCACTGGTTGCAATTATTCTAGATTGATAAAATTTTATATTTAAGTATCTTATAGCATTAGTAAAAATTATAGAGGGTATGCATTTCGAAATTCGAAAAAAAATTTTTTTTTGTCATATAAGGGACACCCTAATGTGCATATAAATATACGTGTATGTGTGTGTGTGTGTGTGTGTTTAATCAAATTTCTACCATTCTCTGTCAAATGCTTTCTAAATCCGTTTAAAAGTTAGACGTAATTGATTAATATGTAAAATTAATTATATTGAAGAATATGAATACGTCATTGGACACTTGTACATTTGGGGGAGGCCTTTGTCCAGCAGTGGACGTCTTTTGGCTGAGATGATGACGATGATACATTATTGGCTAATCATCATTTCAATTATTAAATATTTAATATTTTTGAATAGATATAGCATAGTTTTGTTTAGGGATATTACACATAGTATTGTCACTTTTTTGAAGTGTTTCATGTAGTGGATAGGTGAATAGTTCATTTAGGGCAGTACTACCCTCCCACAGAAGACCAACCTAAAGCGCCAGCATCCGTATTGTCGTGTTTCGTTGGTGAGTGTAAGACCGGACGCCCAAAGATGCAAGGTTGACAATTATCGTAGTAACTGTGTGAGCCTTACACAGTCACAATGACTGTCACGCCTTTTACGTCTCCAAGCGGGGTGTGAAAAAACATCTCACAAGGCCGCCATAGTGTGGGTCACCATACTGCATTGTCTGCAGTTGCAATGAGTATGGTGACCACAACTCTCGGATTCTATTCATGCTTTCCATCAGGCAGAGTAGAGTCACTTTGGCAGGCTCTTGAGATAGAAAAAAAAGGTTATACTTAAATTTTCTTTTGTTTTTAAAATGTTTCCTAGTGTGTAGCCACATTTTTGAACAACACACTCGTACAATTTCTTACGTTAATTTCTTAATTTAGCGTACTAATTATTTTCAGAATCTCACATACGGCAATAAGGCCGCCACTTGTATTTCTTTAGCTTTAAGTTACCTCTGAATTTAATCTGGTGTACAATAAAGAGATATATTATTATTATACAACAATGCATCTTCATTTAATTGCTTTTCAGAATAATTCACACATTCCTCAAACATCGTGGAAATAAAATAACAGTCATTTTGACAAATGTTGACTTGTATAAGAATTTTTATTTTATTATAGAATTTGAATGAATTTTCAAGTTTGACACTAAAAGTACCTCACCCTTCTTAGTGCTTAATTTTCACATGGAGTTTACGAGGCGTTAATGAAGTAGCTCACATCTCACACCTATCTATATCACGCTATAATTGTGTACATGTGTATATTTATTGATTCTCTATTGTTCTGCATACATGTGCGCGTCTCAAATACAGTACTAATGTGTAAAAACTGACTTTGTTCCATCACGTGACCTTTTAATGCGATTTATGAATACTTCTGTAGATTGTTTAGTCTGCTAACCTGTGGTGAGGCAACGCTCTTAGTAAATCGATCTATGATTTCAGCAGCAGATCTGTTTCTGTGGCATGTTTTATTTATATGAACTTATTGATGTTTACTCTTGACATAGTTTATGATGCGATTGCTTTTTAAAAACTTTTCTAAAAAATGTCAGCAATATCATTGAGTCTAAATCATAATAAATTATAGCACTGTGCCGAATTCCATATTATTGCACAAAGAAAAATACACAACAGCGCCATCTAGCGAAGATACATTAAACTACGAAACGTATGAATGTAATGAACTGCAATGCAACTACTAATCCTGTATCGCAATATAGAGATTCGCGTGGCAATTAGCATATATACAACATCCCAACATCAACCGTTGAGTCGTGGCCCGCAGGCGTGATCACCTCACCTGGTCGGAGGATCCTCCCTTTGTGTCGGAGGGACATATGACACATGTCCTTCCACAGCACTCTTATAAATATTAGTAGATAAGCCAGTTGGTGAGGTCGATAGCTATCCTGACTATTAAGCCAAAGATTGTGAGTTAGATTCCCATCCAGGACAAAGGAAAAGTAATGTGTGATGAGCACATTTGTTCTCCACAGGCTTCATAGTACACACGGTAAAACATCTCTGTGTCGTCATCGTTATGTGCGGATCGACACGATCTCCAAACTTTCAGGAAAAAAACATAGTTCTACTTCAAGGACCCGTAACGCGCTCACGACTCCTGAATTTCAAGCATACTTGGGCGGCGGAAGTTATTGTACATGATATTGAGAATTCTCAAAGAATCAAAAATTTATATAAAAAATGAATAAAAGTTGATCAAACTACACTTATTTTCCTTGAATATGAGTTCAGCATTATATTTATCATCATACTAACATAAAAAATATTTTATACCAATTTCCTATTCCTGTTTTTTCTTTCTTTATCCCTAATGATAAGATTTCCATCGTTCAAAACTGTTTCTTAACTTGCTTATTATATTTATTTTGGATATTGCGAACAAACCGATACTAATATACTTATCGTTATTTTAAAATAAAAATAACTAAAATGCGTACATTAACTCGGTCATATATCATAACCGTGTTATTTTTTTTTACATTATCTATATATAACGAGCTAAACATCCATCGTCGCACAAACAAGAGATTCAGATGTGAAGTGCTTCAAATATTTAACGAAAGCGTGATGGATCAATCGTAAAGAGGTCAATACCCACTACATACTATAATATAACATGTAGGCGCCGGTGGTGTGCGATGTGCGATGCTGTCGGTATCGCGCATCTTTCGTCGGGTAAGTACGTGCGCCGGCGCCGACGTTCTGCTGACGCATGCGCACAAGTGCTTTACAACATATCATTTTTCCATTTAATTAACAAGAACGGAAATAGTTGTCATAAATCAAATATCGATTGGAATTGAATCATTTGCACGTTACTGAGTTCTATATTTAAATTTGTAAATGGTACAGACTTGATTAATTGTTACGTCGTTTCCGGTGTAATTTTTTGTTCATGCATTCTTATGTTCTTAATCATGCCAATGTCAGAGAATTGTCTATAGTCACTATCGTTTGGAGAACGCTCCAAGGAATTTTTCGGACTAATATCGACTTCAGTATAAATGCTTATCACTTCGTCTGGCACTCCGCCACTGTGTGCTTTTTACGAAACTTTTTACTTTACACAACCAATTTGAGGAATAAATTGGTGTCTGAAGCATTTACAGATCGATACGATGTCCAAATCCTTAGAAAAAGAGCGCCGGCATCATTATGAATAATAATAGATTATATAGTATAGTATAGTATAGTAATAATAGAATAGATAGATAGTACATTCTGAATGGGTCTCCATTTTCAATTTTTTGTTTAATATATATATATATATATATATTTATATTAAGAGCCTACCAAAGTGACAGTGATATAATTTGGTAGGCTCTAATTAGCAGTTATTCAGAAGACGCAGAACGGTATTACTGAAATTTTATTTGCTACATACCCATTTAAAAAATTCTTAGTTTTCCGGAGATATAATATACTGCCCGTTAGTTTCAATTCAATTTTTACAAAAAGATAATGTAGCTCCTTGGAGATGAAAATAAAGAATAAAAAATATAATTTATCAAAGAAAACTCATATTTATTTTATAATAACGTATTGTAGCAGACGCATTTTTCGTTTTTTTTCTATCTTAAGAACCTGCCAAAGTGACTCTACTCTGCCTGATGGAAAGTATGAATAGAATCCAAGAGTTGTGATCGCCATACTCATCGCAAATGCAAACAATGCAGTATGGTGACCCACATTATGGCGGCCTTGTGAGATGCTTCTTCACACTGCTTGGAGACGTAAAAGGCATGACAGTCATCGTGTCAGTACAAGGCTTACAGAGTTACCACGATAACTGTCACCCCTGCATCAATGGACCTCCGGTCTTACACTCACAAACGAAAGACGACAACACGAAGGTTGGCGCTTTAGGTTGGTTTTCTGTGAGAGGGTATTACAGCCCCGGTTGAGCCGGCCCGCTCGTGCTGAAATCAGCGTGGCTCTACTACCTACCATATTTTGATATTTTCAAATCATCATTAATTATAAATGACTTGACAATGCGTAGATGTGACGTTAGGCCATACTAAGTATGATATACTAAATTGAACCGTCTTTATTGTTTTGATTCTTAATAAACAGACACCGATGAACTTATGAATCACGGTATTATCGTAGATTACTTTGTCCAGTAATCCCCTACTGATTAAATATCGAAGTTGACTCTCTCGTATGTGCAGTTAATCATAGCGTTTAAACATTACACGAAACAGACATGGCACTGTATGTCATAGAATCAGAGAGCTCGTACTTCCCGTAGTAATTAGAGTTACCGATGCGCATGCGTGACTACTCCTGACTATTTCTTACACTCACCCAATTCCGTCTGTATAGTCTATATCAGTCTCCTACCATTCCCTTTCCATATTATCTATTTTTCCTTTTAGTACCCTTCTCATTCTCTAATTGACGTGGCCCCTATCGTGTAAGCTGTACCTAATAAAATTATATGATACAAGTGTACGAGGATGTGTTTTTTTAAGAAGAGACCTATATTAATGAATTTTTGATGTTGATTTGTATGTGTGCATATATGTAAATCAACCATTGTGATTTAATCGTGTTTTGTTGGTGAGTGCGAGACCAGAGGCCTATTGATGCAGGACTGACAGTCACAATGGCAATTACACTGCTACGATGACTGCCATGCCTATAGCTTGGGTCGCTGAGTATGGTGACCACAACTCTTGGATTCTATTCATGCTTTCCATTAGGCAGAGTCACTTTGGCAGTAATTAAATTATAAAAAAAGAAACCGTACCGCGATGTAAGTTAAGTTAACACACATTTGACAGCATGTACACATTGAAATACGCCACACAACCAGTGCCGTGAGAGAGTGACAACATTAACCACGTGTTTAATTACCGTGTCATTTCTCAATGTTTATCGGCCCGGTAGAAACTGGATGGGAGTTCACCTCTTTTAAAAGTCAGCGGACATTTTCTTAAATGATATTAGATACTGACGAAATACCTTCATACTAGACTTGCGATCAAAATAAAATCAGTCTTATGAACATTTATTATGCATACGCATACACAATAGGGATGGCGATTCTTTCCAAAAAAATCAATTTTTAAATCGATTCGAATAGAACTTTAATAAATCGATACACAAAGAATCGAAATAAAAAGAATCGATTTTGTAAAAATCAATCGCTTTCCAATTTTCTTATTGAGTCTATGTTTTCAATACAAATACAAACCCATTTATCGTATCAAAACAGAAATTTATCGTAACGAAACAGAAAAAATCGAATCTCGATTTTATAGGTTGAAATATCGATTCAATGGATCGATTCAGTACAGAATATCGATTTAAAAAATCGAACTGTTTGGTCTACAAAATCGATTCTTCGATTATTCGATCTCAGATCGCCATGCCTAATACACATATATTATATATTAAATGGTGCGTATTTAAATTACATTCATAAGAATTTCACATCAACCTTATGTGATAATGTGATAATACAAGTTTTCATTAGGATTAGAAACCTGTCATAACACCCAGTAAGGCAAAACAACCGATGCAAAGGTATTATTTCACTATGTCAAAGACACAAACTTAACTTTCATAACAGACGGCTGCGTTTACGACGACAATACAAGAAATATCTACTAGATGTATGTACATGGTCATGAGCTATACTGCGTACAAATAGGTACCCAGTGTGTTGTCTATACATTGTATTATTACATAAAAATCAACAAACAACCTCTTCTTCGCTTCAGTAAATGCATACAATGTAATATGTTACATATGAGTACATAACACGAATAAATGCAAGCTAGTCATTACATCTTACAAGAACGCCTACAAGGCAACCTATCCAAGTGCAGCTTTAGAAAGCCCACGCTCAATATGCTGCCTTTACGTTTTAGTCCGATGTAAAGAGCACAGGCCACACTGTCCTCGTAAAGGCCACGGAAAAATGTACCAACACCATTGAGCTCGAGGTGAATTGGAGTCTCGCTGCATGCACCGCACGGCTGAATATTGCATCGTAGTACAAGCACTGCACCGAAGATGTTGGCCGTGATAGGACGCCCGGTATGAGGTCGCTGACCCGAAGTCACACATGAATATCAGAGTGTATCTACACACTCTAGTGATGAAATTGTGCAACACAAGACCATGATTGAGTATTGCACATCTTCCGATGAGAAAACGCGTAAGTAGTTCCATAGTATTTCAAAATATTCACAATATAATCGTATCTCTTGATTGATTCTTACCACAATGGTATGTTATGAAATACACTTTCTTCTTTGTTAAAGAATCCCAAGTAATGATATATATTTACCAGCACTTTAAGTAACAAACATTATCTCATATTTGTAATATAAAGCCCGTGGACCTACGAATTCGGTTAGGCAGCTACCTGAATATTGTAGAGAAAAAGAACTTATAGGAACAAAGAGATTTAATAGAATAGTGAATAAGTAATTTTTAATCTTTGACTACGACTAGTCCTCTAAGACTTGACCCATTTTAATGTCTTAAACACACAAAAAAACTTTAAAAGGTATCTTGTGTCGCCTTCTTGTATTACATGTCCAAATAAAAAAAAAGTGTATATGTAATGGGCATCCACATCTCATATTAATTCAACGGGTTCATTATTGAGCTCGTCATTACTTGTCACACAACGGACAACACCATCAAAAAACATCTCCACCTCCTTTTGAGCGCTCACATGCACTTTGAACGCATACAAGCTAGGCCTAATGTCACATCGCTTTATAAACAGTTCGCCTCCACAAAGCCACGGAAGTAACTTTCTCTTCTGAATGCATCTCGTGAGGCACATATGCAGAGGTATATCCAATAACTTCCGCGGACACACGGTCAACAACCCCGGAGACGCGGACGATTATCGTCATATGAATACTCGCCATTATTACTGTCTGGGCTGAAGCAAAATTTTGATTGATTCGAACTCGTAGTGATTTAATGTAACAAATGACTATCACTTTTACCACTTTCTAATGTTACGTAATTGAATTTAATGTGCTATTGTAGTTTAAATATCTATTGAGCGTCTGTTGTGTGCAGGCGGTAAAACCGTCAGCTATTAACACACAAAGGAGATTATAAAATCGCATTAGCCGTCCACAACATTAGCTGCCACTATTGAATACATATCTTTATTGTGATATCAGCTCGTAAATATTCCATTAGGAATGTGGGTGATCGGTATCGTGATTTTTATTTTGACGTTCGGCGAATCTTCCTGCCTATGTATGGTATTCTGATTGTTCTCTCTCGTAAGGTACTCTAAATGTGTAGTCTCAGAGTCGTGTCCAGTAAAGTACATGTAGAAAATTATTTAAATGAAACCCTCAACAAACTGGAGAAGTATTTTAATGTTAACTCTTAATTAAATTATTTTTGACGAGTCTAATAGATTGTTTCGGAAACAAAGATCTAAATTATAATGTCAGAACAAGTGTTATAGTAGATCTTTTTGGAGTTTACTCCTTAAGAATCGGTTTATTGATATAAGGCGCCCGGTATGAGAAAAATGTGAGGAGTAAAATCTACTGAACGAATAACCTCGTTACGTTTTTGGTGCGGCTGCACGGGTTGTGATTGTATTAAGACGTGTATAGAATATGCTGCAAAGCGACTATATCTATATGTTATTTTCATTAATTTGTTAATTTACCCTTTCATACGGTATCAATCTTTTTTCAGTTAATTTCAGTTAAATAAGCTTTTTTTGCGTCTCTTTTGACAATCGTACTTAAGGAGTAAACTCCAGTCGTGCGTCGGAGCTGACACACACAATTTTTTTTTGTAGTTTTTTATGCCATTTTGTTACTTTTAATTTGTAACAATATTTTTTTATATATTTTTAGTTTCTTCTTAAATTGATCATAGTACTGATTTCAATTGCGTGATCCTAAGTAAAATATACAACACATAGTACATTCAGGTTGAATTTCTTGTGAGTGAAAATACCGTCATAGGTGATAAACTTCGTTACAAGGTAAAAGCTTGTAGTATTTCTACGTACTGCGTTACATGTTTTTATATGTTTTATTAATAACCTGTAGCTGACTGCCCCATGCAAATGCAGTCAAGCTCAACAATGTCTCACGCAACATCATCTTAATTGATTACAAACATGGCCACATCAATATGTATGATTCCTTATGTTTATTCCATCGGTCATATCTGACGTCTCATATTTATTCATTAGGAATTACTATCAACATATTATAATAGTAAATCCTTGTAAGTAAACAGTTATAAAAGTAATTGTATATCTATCGTGAGTACTACAGACAGGCTCAATGAACGGCCCTGGCATTACCTTAATCATGTTCGGTGGACCGTACTGATGTGTTACAGGAGTCAGTGCTTAAGTTTATAGTAATAAGTGGGCAGACATGTCAACCGTTCAAATGACAGTACAAACAGTAAGATATATAATCAAGTTTCTAAGTCTACTTAGTGCTTTAAGGAACTCAATGCTTCGGCAAACTCTTTATGGTTTTGATGAATAAGGTAATGTTTTTCTAAACAAATATAATTTTGTTAAGTAGAGTGTGTAGGTTTTCTTAGATCGGTGGAAACCATCTTCGTCCCTATCGTCAGATCGTCTTTGCAACAGAGAAGTCGGCAACAAACGCCTGTTTCGTTGTCCGTTTCTTGTTTGAAAGGACCTCTCTTATACTTATCATCACATCATCACAGGTGTAAGTCACCTTTACCGGTTGCTACTGACTCTTATAAACACTCCCAAAGTAATCACTGTCCCTCATATACTGCGCTTAATTTGCCCTTACATTACTAAGATTGGTAAAGTTTACTTTTGTCAAAGTTCATTACACGCGGATCCAGGAAGTCTGCGTATAAATGACTGGTATTTGCCACTACAAAGGGTCTCATTATAACTAAATGAAACCTAAACTTGTTTAATTAATTGAATTAATCTTCATATAGTTCAAACTGAATGTAAAATTAAACGGTATTTCGAGCTCTCGACCTCAACGAGCAACATGATTAAATTCTCTTGTCAATTGTAGGGAACGGATAGCAAAAACATTTTCTGATTTAATTCTTGAATTCTATAATAATATTGTGTTTGTATACATTAAAATGTATCATGGTGTGTTTAACGCTTGTTAATGCACGACTGTGTCTGATCAGACACATTATATTATCTGTGTTCTCAATCGAGAACACGGATAATGTAGTAATTACATGCCTGCCTACTCACCTATTTAAAGGTGAACCATGAATGTAAATATGTGTATACTTTTCCTCGTCTCAGTTTCAACAAACACCCACATTAAAGCATTTTCTAAAACAAAATCAGTAAATATACTTAAACAGTTCGTATAACACAGAAGTAGCGACTAGTTAATAACACGAAGTCGTATAAAGTAAACAAGGCGACCGACTCATTACTCCCATTAAATTCTCGAACAGATAGACGGACTGTTGTCGATAAATAAACGAATCGGAAGGCTCGGCGAATGACCTCACATTTCTTTCTGTAACCAGTACAAAACTAATTACTCAGTTTTTAATCATGCTTACTATTTGACCTAGATGGACATATCTCAAGATCCATCCATACATGAGGAGCTCGTGTTATATTTAGATCGGGCGTCGTTGACGCACGTTTTGATATTAACACAATTATTTTGATTTATGATTATTTAGTTTTTAAATGTAAAATGTAAAACTCGTCAGTTGGTCTAGTGTAATTGTGTTATGAGCATTAGCATGTTTGCACCGTGGCGGGTTGTAATTCATTTAATAAAAATGAATATTTCAGACATTTGACACACAACGTCATCTAGGCCCAAACTAAGCAGAGCTTGTACTATCGGTATTAGACAACTGATATAAATATATACATATCTATTTATGTAAATACATACATATTATACATAGAAAACACCCAAACTACGAAACAAATATTTACAGATCATGCAAACATTTGGTTAACCAAGATTCGAACCCGAGACCTCAGGTACAGCAGTTGCGTACGCTACCACTGAACCATGGAGGCAGTCAATAATAATAATGTATATGTTACATATATTTTTTTTATATGAAAGTATATTTAACAGCAGTCTGGTAACATATGTTAGTCACAGGTACCATATGATTTGGGGTCAGAAGGACGTGTGTCATGTATGACAATAAATTTTTGTGGTTGGCGCATGTACCCAATTCAATGCAATAATAGTTCCTCGTGAAAATATTCATTATTGGTCAATAGGGCGTCGAACATAAAAACCTAGATTGAATCAGACCATTAAGAGTCTTTTCTACATCAAATTATGATTTAAAAATTACGAATTTCTCTTACCAATACCTCAATCTATTTTTAAATATCATCGAAAATAACCTAAACGGGCTGTCAGTTCCTAACTGTTACAATTCCTGTTAAAAATAAATTGAAGGAATCTCGAGAACAGGAAGACTTTAACATAATAAATAAATAAAAATGAATAAAAATACCACCAGTACAAATATGTATCATAAATCTATTTAAAGACGCCGTGCAATGTCAACAGATGTCATGTTACAGAAGTATGAGGAAAATAATATCAAATTTATTACAAAAATGTGTTTATAAATAGAAGTACCGCATTATGGACTATGTAATTATAATTGGATCAAGTTATGCAGAAAATAACCATGTGATTCAAATAAAACCTCGAGGTATTTGTACTTTTGTGTTCAATATTGTTTTTGTGTTTAATGTGTTTTGTAGCTAGCTGAGACTTCTATACCATTATTTTCAATATTAAAAAAAAAACCTTTTACTATGGCTGATACGTGCATAAATTACGTTTCAACTCAAAAATTTATAACATTTTCAACTTTTATCACGAAAATTAAATCGATAAAATAACCGAGAAAACCATTGTCATTGAATGAAACCCTGTTTTATACATATTTCATTATATTATTATAGTCTTTCAATCTGTTAATTTTACGCAAACTACATCTCTACATTGTATAAAAATGAAGTCATTTTTAGTTTTTACTATCTTTCAAAGTATGTAAAGGGTTTTAATGTGATTTACCAATGAAAAATGATATAATATATGCAGTATACAAAATTTAAAAAAATATTTGTAAAGCGATGTAGTAAAAGTCATGTTTTTGAGCCATGCCAAAACAATTCAGCAATGATATACATCTCTTCTGAGGATAAGCTACGATCACCATTGTTGTCTTTTATATTTTACAAAAAATGATGGGTTATTTACAAAACGCTTTCAAACCATACAGCATTATTTCTTATTCAACTAAATACTCTCGATATGTTGTGCAATAAATGTAGTCTAACATTGCATTTTGCAGCATATCATTAAATGATTATTTTAGAAGATATCAAAGAGTGAAAATGTTCGTTGGTCCCGGGAGGCAGCCGCCGGTAGGCACAACACGTGACTGTAAATCTAACTGGGTGCACATCACATCAACAGCGTTTAACAGTCCACTGCTGGAGATAGGCCTCTGCTTAGATAGGAGGTTTTAGCCTACTATATCACACTGGCCAGACTTCAGACAGCAGTTTTCCTTTCTCTTCACAATGATGTTGTCCTGCATAATTTACTCTCTTAGACGCCACTTACGGTACCCATTATTATTACGCTTATTCAAAATATACACTAACTAACTACCTAATTATTTAAAACATTATTGGTTTTGACATGATCCTGCTCAAATTCAGTAAAAATAACCTATGTGTTAAGCATACAAGCTGTCTAAACAGTAGATAAAAATTAGCCAAATTAGTGTTCAAAGCATCCGAATATCACTGCATAGTTTACAATAATCAGCCGTTTCTTAATGGTTTTATCCAATGCTATCTTTTCAATATAAGCCCGTAGATCCTGAGATTAGCGCGTTCAACCAAACAAACTCTTCCCTGTGTGGTGACGGATTGAAACTATGGAGTGTCATCACTCTTATTCACCACATGGGTGTCGTACGGTTTCACAAACGCTTAAAAGCATGTCAGCTTTCATACAATATGTTGTATGCTATAGTATACTGTGCCATAACGTCCGTCATATAGTATCATAGACGAATTTAAAAATATAGGCACAACAGCTTATCACTCTGAATTTTAGATTTCTTTTTAAAATATTAGACTTAGATATTAGACTAATTCTTTTATCTACTTAAAGCAATTTAGGAATTTTACATTCGTCCATAAGCGATGGTGACAGTTCCAATCAGGAGCTCTTGTTGCTTATCGTGTAAGTAATATGTACGATTAATTTTAAAATATCTTAATATTATTACATATTAACATATTAGACTATAATTTTCTAGATCTGTGTACTCCGTACAGAATTATATATAAATTAGCCTTTTAAAATCCATCGTTTTGATAAGCGACTGAATATACTTAAAGATGTGGCTACCGAAAGAATAAATCAAATTAATCCTTCAAAGAAACACAAAAAAAGACGACACGTGTCATTATAGAAATGTTATTATTGGCGGCTTTTCGGACAAAACATACAGGAACTAATAGATTTTCATGACACAAGCAAATCAGTCAGGTTATTATTAAAATAATGGTGTCGGTAAGCGTTGCGGTTTCTCTGCACTCAACAGTCATAATTCCCAAACGGTACGCTTCCCGCGATCATTCATCACGCTACACCAAACGGCACACGGAAGAAGTGGGCAGGCTAAACTAGCTAGTGTAAATATTGTGGTTTTGTTTGATTTATTGCTGCAGCGTAATATGCGCGAGACTGCGGGGCATGGGTTGCGCCGGCGCACGTGTGCCATTGAATTGATTCACTAGTACACTAACACTCTTATTGAATTACAACTCGATAAATGTACTCATATTTTATGAAGAAGGGGCTTGCACCGTTTCGATGTGTGTTGGTGCTTTGTAATAACTGTTCTGAAGAACGGGTCAGGTAGTTTCTAGACAAATGCTAAACCAGTTATTTCAAAATAACATACAAAATTTCAACATTCATTTACAAAAGAAATGTCTATCAGTCGGACATACATTATCATTTTCTCTTAATCTTCTAACGTAACTTGTCATTATCACTGAACGTGGTCTGTATAAAATATATGTTTTATCTATTACATATATTTTACCTCATTGGTTTTGTTTCTTACGTGTGTATTTGTGAGACTTGTTTTGGATGCCACAGGGTATCAAGAGATACTTAAAGATCGAAAATCATGTATTTTTAATAATTAAATAGGATAATCAATCAAATTATTTTTTATTCCGATGGTCGCAAGTTCTATTAAGTTACATATTTAAGATTCAAATGTGCGTAAAAAAACTGTAAATAGCCAATGTCTCTAGGCTGTTTTCAGAATTAATAATAATGAGTAATGTACTGAAAAAAGTGTCCTGAAACTTTTGTAGCTCAAAATATAATATTATCTATATGCTAAGCGTGAAAATATTGGATGAAAGCCTTGTTTGCATGTGATCTTCCGGGAGCATATGTTGAACAACATATGCTCCCGGGAGCATATGTTGTTCCGCATACCTGAATATAAATCCCCAAATGGCTGGTAATATATTAAATACAAATATTTTGCTTACTGTTATCGTCAGGCGGACACTTGTGATTGATGGACAAACTGGCAATATGTTGAAATTATCACAACAGCCTGTAGTAGCCCACTGCTGGACATAGGCCTCTCCTTAGAAAGGAGGATTTGGCCTACTAAACCACGCTCGCTTGACGGTTTGATATACAGTTTATCTCCAGTTTATTTTCTTTACAGTACTGTTGTTCTGTATAGTTTATTCCCCTCATCGGCTGGAATGGCACACAGACAGGACAGTGTATTGAAAAGAAATATTGATAAGTAAGAAAGAAAACGGAGGGAAAGAGATAACAATAGGTCAACCAGGTCTGAGTCGCAACAACGTACCTATAACCGAGTGAGTGAGCTGTAACAGAATCTAAGAAATATAAATGTTAAAAATCCGTGATGAAAATGAATTCTAGAAAGTTTATTCAACTTCTGAGAAAACTACAATCATCTAAAACATTCGGTAAAAGCATGTCAAAATCCCACCTAGAAATGGAAATGCAATAAATATTGCGTAAAGCAATCTGAGAAAGTGATTTATCATTCACAAATCTACAAACTCTACGCGTATGTCTGATGTATGACGTAGGCTTAAGACGCTGATTCACCTACTGACAAATCGTTTCTAACCAAATAAAAAAGAGGATGAGCTGATATATGTGGATTTTATTCGTTTTTCCAATGTTCTCGAATACAGGAGTTATTGAATTTACGGGCGGTGTAACACTTCTCAAGAAATTTGGCGAAGCGTGTTTCAGTGGCTCAACAAATTATGTTATCGTAAAAAATGTAATACATTGAAGATTAAATTGAATGCACTTAAATACTAAGCTAAGGTTACTTTAATCATTCACTGAAAGTATTTTTGTGTTAACTTTTTTTGGAATTAAAATTAAATTCTAATCAATATTATCTAAAATGAATTAATAAATAAAAAGACTGAGTATTGAGTAGACTTTTAAAGTGGGCACTTAAACTTTCTTTAAGGTTCGTTATACGGAATAAATAAAGCACTGTTTGTTTGAATTCGGACAGCCACTGGACCATGCAAGGTTTTGTAAAAGAGATTCTTTCCTTTTTTCAAAAGGATAGCGGAAGAATAAGTAGTTTTCCAGAAGGACATGCCCTTGTTACTTGGAGCTAAACTATCTTCAGTAATAAATTCAATATTGGTGCTTAAGAAAAAATAAAGTTATCCATTACTTTCTTCCTATTGATTCATTCATTTTTTTAATGTTTCGTCGCAAATAAAAATACAATATTTCTAATTATAAGTTAGTTAAAAGTTTGAAAATGAGGTATATGATTATACAAATTCCTCGTTCCTTGGTAAGGTCCATTGATGCAGGGGTGACAGTTATCGTGGTAACTATGTAAGCCTTATACTGTCACGATGACTGTCATGCCTTTTACGTCCTCAAGCGGGGTGTGAAGAAGTATCTCACAGGGCCGCCATAGTGTGGGTCATCATACTGCATTGTCTGCGTTTGCGATGAGTGTGGTGATCGCAGCTCTTGGATTCTATTCATGCTTTCCATCAGGCAGAGTAGAGTCAGTTTGGCAGGATCTTAATATATACAAGGGGGCGTTTTTAAGTTCGCGGAATGGAGGGTATTGAGTAATAATAAAAACACAAAATTATTTTTCTTTTTCTATATATTCCCCTGCAACACGAATACATTTTTCAGATCTTTCAATTAGTTATTTTATTCCCTCGTAAAAAAAAGTTTTATATTTTTCTGAAAAATACGCCGAAACCGCCTCCTTAACCTCCTCATCAGTTGAAAATTTCTTACCACGTAATTCTTTTTTCATTTTTGGAAAGAGATAATAATCACTCGGAGCCAAATCTGGACTGTAGGGTGGGTGATTCAAAATATCGAAGCCCACCTTATGCAGGGCAGCCAGTGCGACTCGGCTCTTGTGAACGGGAGCATTGTCATGCAATAGCAGGACACCTTTCGTTAATTTTCCCCGTCTTTTTTCTTTGATGGCTTCTTTTAACTGTTCTAAGATTGAAGCGTAGTATTCCCCCGTTATAGAAATGCCTTTATCTTTATAATCTATCAATAATATTCTTTCTGAGTCCCAAAAAATCGTTGCCATGAGTTTCCCAGCCGACTGTGAAACCTTAAATTTCTTGGGTGGTGCTGTGCCCTTTTTGTGCCACTGCATGGAGTCTTGTTTGGACTCGGGTTCATAATGATGAACCCAAGTTTCATCCCCAGTAACAATTTGATTCAATACGCCATCCTTGTCTTCATTGCAGAGGTCCAAAAACGCACGTGAACATTCCACGCGCTGTTGTTTTTGCAATGGCGTGAGCATTCTCGGCACCCACCGTGCGCTAACCTTAGTCATGCCAAGATGATCGTGTAAAATTTTAAAAATTGTTGTATCCGATACTCCAACCATTTCTGCGAGTTGTTTCTTTTTAGTCGAGCATCTTCCAATACAATTTTTTCTACTTTTGCAATAACTTCTGGCGTAGTCACCTCAACGGAGCGCCCCGGCCTCGGGTCGTCTTCAAGTGATTCCCTGCCTTGTTTAAATAAACTATGCCACTTGTAGACCATTGTTTTTCCTGGGCAAGAATCCCCGTAAACCGATGACATCTCATTGAGTATGGTTTGAACAGACTTTCCTTGCTTAGTAAGGAACTTTATCACCGCACGGAATTCAATTTTCTCCATTTTTTTCACTTCGTTCCCGATTAAAATACTTGATCAACGATAGTTTAATAACTAATGATCCAATGACAACAAATTTTACTATGCAGACTAATTATGAGTCACTGAATACGGTAGGCATCAAAAGAGCGCGTTTACCCGCCTTTTTCACTGTCATTCCGCGAACTTAAAAACTTACCCTCGTATATAAAAAAAGACACTTAACTTCATAAATTTTAAAACGAAAACAGAAATAAGAAACATATTAGTGTGGTAGAAAACAACCTTCATGAACCAGTAAACCCCTTGATTTGCAAATCCGTGAGATACACGTCTTAAAGAGATGTAACTAATTCGATCATAAAATTATTGTGTTTCGGATATTTTTGTCGACTAAACGAAATGAAACAAATAAAAAATTGTAATAAAACGTGCAATCATAAAAATGATGTTCGTATATCATTTTAAACTGGTCGGTTAACAACTGAAATTATGGTTTCTTCTAATTTACAGATATTACACCAAACTTTTCAAGGTTAGTTTAGAAATATAACGTAATATCATAAAATAGTTTTATGTAACGACTTTTGCAGACGTATTCTGACGGTAGAGTGTTATATATTGTATAATTGTCATCTAACAAATTGCTTACAATACTTCTAGTTCAGTTGACCATTTTAAATTTAAAGTTTACTCTATATTTTTTAGTGATAGATTTATCATTAATCGGAGGCAATCACATTTCTACACTTTTCTCCTGAACGCTTTTTATATTTTTACAGAGTAAAGTTTTGTTTAGAATTGTAGTGCTCATTTTCAACATTCAAATATTTATGATTTAGAGATCAGTTCTAGAAGAGTTGCTGGCCTTTGACTTGGAAGTACTGGAAGTACTGGATGCGGTCAACGATTTATTCCACAGGTGGTTAATGTGAGGCAAAAAGTTTCGTGAAAAGCACTCTTAGCTGGTGTGCCATTTTATTCAAGTGATTGGAACAGAAATTCAATCGCGTCAAACGATCATAATAAGAATAATTAACGTATCTCTTAATTCTTTAACTTAGAAATTTGAATTATTTTGAATTTTTCAACATAATGTTTTGTTGACTAAATATTTAAGAATGAAGTAGAAATGAGCAATTTACATCCACCAGATGTTCGACGAATGGTTCTATAATTTTTCCGTTTCGTGTTATGACAAACGTATTAAACATATACAATATCTATATAAACATATTTGTCTTGAACCCAAAAGCGCGTGACCGCACAGTGACATTATTGTGAAATGTTTACTTGTCATTTGATTTTATGATGTAGTTTTTGTCTGGTATTATAGTCCTACCTTAAGATTTGTGACACAGTTACGCCTGCGCAATATCTGAGGTGAAAAATAACACTGATAAAGACTACTTCACAGTTTTCTCGAAATAATTCACCATCACAAATATTACTAAGAGCACAACTACGGCAGTGTATCATTAGCGTTGTGTGTGATTATAGTTCCAGGAAACGCTGGAGTCGCTAGTCACGTAGATCTAATACTTGTAATGGCCAACCAGTAATGTTTCTTTGTGCACAGCCCTGTATGGAAAGTTGTACTCGTGCTGGAAATAATTACCGGCCACTGCACTCGGTCCTAGACATTCTGTGAGTTATCATCATCGGTCCTAGACATCTAACTGTAGCTACTTGTACTTTATTTGTTAAGGTTAAGTGTGCCTAAGATACTCTTTATTTACTAGTTGATCACATACTAAAACAATCATATATTGTGACCCGATTTGTGTGGAATCTTCCATTGATATTTAACGAACTTCAAAAAGAAGAAGTTTTTGTTTCACTACATGTAGTTTTTTTTGTGCATGTTCAGCGAGTTCTCTGTCAATTGTTCACCGATTTTGAAAATTAGTTTTGAATTCAAAAGGACATACTTTCGATGTGGGCCTAATGTCAGGCTTTGGTGATGGGAACCCAAAGAAATCGAGGGCAAACTTCAAATTTTATAAGTTTTTTAAGCGACTTCAAAAGAGAAAGAGGTTGTATGTTCCACCGTATGTTTTTTTTCTTAAAAAGTAATCTAATTATTAATAGTAATTGTCCTTAAAAGTAAAAACTACAAAGCAAGTAGTGAGTGAGCATCAATACAAACGCTTGATAATTGCGAATTGTCACTGTACCATCACGCGTTTGACGAACGCCCGTAATGAAATCTGATTAATTTTATTTTTATTGTCAGACCTATGATGTCTAGCCGTCAGAGGCTCAAGTCTTATAAAGAGCCAAAGAGTCTCCATAGTATTTCATTAGTGTTAAAACAATAGATATTTCGATAGTGTTTCAACAACAGAGAGAATTCCGTCTACAGCCTTTAACAGTCCACTGCTGGACATATGTCGATCTCTTCTTAGAATGGAAATTTAATATAGAGAATGCTGAATGATAAATATATTCTAATAATATATAATTACAACACTATTTAGACTGTATTGATGTGGTGGTTATTTAGCAGGATCGGGATCCTTAGTGTACGCTTACTTTGTTAGTTTTTCAGTTCAGTTCAGGCCCAGATGCTTCACCGGGGAACCGGTACGAGGCCCGAACTCATTATGATAGAGGCACCGGGGACTACAACGGAGCGCACGAAACAAGAAAGTTTCCATCTTACCGAAGGCCACTCGTAAGCCCAGCGCTTCATTGAGCCGAACCATCAACGAGACTTCTATGCTGGTCAGGTGACCATCGTCTAACGGTTAATGCTTTAAAGAATATAACGTCAGATACGTTATCTTTCAGATCACCTGTGGAATGGGCGTCACAATGTGCCGTCACAATGGGCGTCACAATCATTACTTAGCTTATTGGACTGCAAGTGCTATAAACACTGTTTCTAAAGCATAAATGACAGACCAACACTGTATTTTAATGTTATCGAAAGCCAGAAATAAATATAAAAATAAGAACATGTCGACGAAGTAAACATTATCCTCATTTATATGAGAACTGTCGACAGGGAACAAACATCTCATAAAATGTCAAAGTAAATGCAATAATTTATAACTACATAAGATATTCTAGGCGAGACATGCGCATGCGCGTGGGAAACACACGGGTGCCCCTAGTGCATCGACAATCATGTTCAAATATTATGTTAAATATCTTAATAAAGTAACACTTCAAATACGAAAATGTGAATATATGTTTGTTAGTATACATGTGAAGTTGCAAACTCAAGTTATCAGTCGAGTTTGTAATTAAGCCATTAAAGAAATAGATTTGTAAAGGCACCCTACACACCGTTTGATTGATTATGTTATACTTAATTAATACACACACAGAATAATCTAAGCTGCTGATGAATAATCAATACGTCCTTTGTGGGAATAAAACATACTAGTTCAGACTCAGCAGCCTAGATCAATAACCTAAGTTTATAACCTAAGTTAGCTATCGCTATAAAATTAGAGAGAAAAAGAAACAAAGTAAGTTTCACACAAAAAAAAATGATTAACTAATTACCAGTAACCAGAAACCACACGCTAAGACTAGTAATCAATAGCCTTTAACAGTCCACTGCTGGACATAGGCCTTTTCTGAGAAAGGAAGTTTTGGCCTACTATACAACGCTGGCCAGACGGGTTGGTACACGGTTTGTTTGTTTGCTGCTCCCTTAGTCAGCTCCTACGACACCCATTGGATGAATAGCGTTGGTGACATTCCATATTCTTAGTCTGTCACCACTCGCACAAGACCAATATGGTATGTATTAAACAAATACTCACATTGCTCATACACAAATATGGCGGCACAGGTAATTTACCTCTCTTGGTATTATTAACATACATTAAAAGTAGGAAATGGTTAATCAATTGGCAATGTTAGTGTTTATTTTAATGATTGTAGTGATTAGTATGTACTGTTTATAGCAAGAAGGTTCTTCCAACACAGTAGCAATATCTATGTCTGAATTGTATAGACACGATTGAAGACACGTGTGCTTTGATCAGTGAATGAGTGCAGAAAAAAGAGTCACTGCATGAATTACTTTTAGTAACAATATCAAAGGTGATACCACTAACACGTTGTTCTGTAACACTTTTCGGAATATACACACAAAAGATTTAAAAACAAAACCCAGAATCAAAGAGTACTTATGACAAGACAATGTTAAGAATAACACGCATTTGGTGTATTGTACAACGAAGGAAGGTTTTAGAACGACGAAGTATTCAGCTTTTGGTTATCTTTTTTGTTGTGGATGGCACATTTGTTGAGAGATAACAAAAGCTGTAAGTCATCACACTACACATTATAATATTAACCTAAAATAGATATTAAATATTGAAATGACAGGAAGCTCTGACGTTACAGATCACCACTGCATCGGTGCAATGCGGCGGGTGCATCTTATTGACTATTCAATCATCCTTGTACTGTCTCACGCACGCAGTCCACTGTATCGATAAACGGTAATGTATGCAGCCACGCGTAGTACTGCACACTCACTGAATACAGTGTACAAGAAATTGCATACCTTTATCAATGTTAAATAACAAGATCTCTGAAAGTTAAATAACAAATTCAAATGTGCGTATGTGGCTTGTAATGTTAGTTTATTTTTAGTAACTTTCTGGTGGTTTTGAGTATTGCCACGACCCACACAAATGTCTCTGTTCCATACTGATGGTAGTGTCGCGCTTCAGGTCGTTGATCTTGACTAATCTTCAGTAGGTAGTAGAGCCACGCTGATTTCAGCACGAGCGGGGTGGCTCGACTGGGGCAGTACTACCCTCCCACAGAAGACCAACCTAAAGCACCAGCATCCGTGTTGTCGTATTTTGTTGGTGAGTGTGAGACCGGAGGCCCATTGATGCAGGGGTGACAGTTATCGTGGTAACTGTGTAAGCCTTACACTGTCACGGTGACTGTCATGCCTTTTACGTCCTCAAGCGGGGTGTAAAATAGCATGTCACAAGGCCGCCATAGTGTGAGTCACCGTACTGCATTGTCTGCATTTGCAATGAGTATGGTGACCACAACTTTTGGATTCTATTCATGCTTTCCATCAGGCAGAGTAGAGTCACTTTGGCAGGCTCTTAATATAGAAAATACATGGAAATCAGTTTAGGTTCACGATAACTGGGGCTCGTATGCCGTCTGTATGGACAAGCGGACTCAAAACTGTAGTCTTCTCTTTAAAAAACCAGACCTTATGCTGTAATCGTATAGTTTTATTGAGGGTTTTTTCACGAACATTTAAATAACTATAACTCGGTTTGTTTCCGCATTTCTTTCTATGGCGAGTCTTAGTAAATACCAGCTCCCTCTAAAGTCCGATTTCTATTTTTAAAGACTTACAAAAATAAATTCATTTTTAGTTTATCGTTTGAACTAGTTAAGTTCTGATTATATTATGAGTTTAAATGCGGCAGTTGTACTCGTATTTGCCGTTGCAAAATCATTTTTCAATTAACCAAGAACGCTTCATCAATTTTATTCAGAGATTTATTTGAAAATACAATGAACTTGGAACCGTGTCTTAACTGTAGTTTTCTTTTTAAGATTATAAAAAAGCTTGCTAAGCCAGTAACATTATTCAAATCGATCCCGTCGTATCCAATTTTCTATATGTTACGTTCACCTGATGCCGGGAGATTGTCGTTAACGTTGCCCAAGTCAATATTGTCCCACACAAAGTTTGGAGTATAACAACTTTACTGTATGAGATCGTAAGTACAAAGTTTAACATCGATTTATCAAAAAGTTATTGGAAAATTTTAGAACTAAATAACCATATTGTGTCACAGACTTAATGTATTTATTTCTTTTAAAAGTGTTTCGGGATTTAAAAATACAGAAAACAGCTAAGAAGTGGTAATAGGCTAGAAGATACCTTAGTCAAATTAGTTGCTTTTTATCATCTGTCAAAACGATAATTTTGTATGAAGAATATACTAAATACCAAGTTGTGACGTCACTGTTTTAGACTACTCAATTGAATATGTTTGATTCAAATTCGTAATAATAATAAAAAGCTACGTTCGTTGTATTGGCCGCGATGTTTCGCGATATTAATTTAAATGAAGTGGACATTGGTATTTATTTACGATACAGTCATCTACCCAATTTTCAGAGAATGTGTTATAGTTGTCGTTTTTGTTTTAAAATAATCTATGGTGTGCTTCAAGTCACTCAGGTATTGTTGAACCACTGGTTAGATAACTGCTTTGTTAATAATATATGAGTAAGAAACATTTAGTAGTGCCTAAGCTACTGTACTGACTTTAATGAGTGAGGATTCAATATATTCACAGTATGAGCCCAGGTGCAACAGGCAATATAAATTTTATATGACGGAACTGAATCCCCAAATTTTAACCTCGAAACAAATTAAACTGAGATCATCATCACGTGTTTAGTATCAAAAGAAAAGTCTTGTTAATTATATTACAAAGAAAAAAATTGTTTAAGATAAAATATATATTTAAAATGCGGTCGTACAGGTCGACACACATTTTTTTTACACACTACGCTTGGTTATATCATATTATGAAAAACAAGCTTAACCCTAGTACTTATTTTTAAAATATCATCGAAAATCGTTCATTTCCTAAACATTTGTTGAAAACTACTGCATCTGACTTTATACTGTACAAAAATAATTCTATTCGATCTAAGTTTGCTACTATAAACTCGTGTATACTTATATAAAAATACCCTTGCAAATGTATACGAGTACATTGGTATTTTTATACAAGTATTACCTAATATATTAGAGAGTCAAACATCAACTACAGTATACTTTTATTTGTATAAACATATGATGTAATATACTCATCACAAGTTATAAAATAACATTTGAACAATAAACTTTACTCAACCAAACCAATGCATAAATATCTACATGTACTCGTATGTAAAATGAATCGATTATGCATGAGGAGCCAGCGTCCGGCGCGACGACGTACTTCGCTGCTGCGCCGCTCTGCCCCACCGATAACATGGTTAGCATTCATTTAGTATACCATCAACCTATTGTGCCGACATAATGGACAAGCTTTATACTCCAAGGAACAGTAATGAGTGAAATCTGTTATTCATAGCAGACTATTGTCCATACGAGCGCATACCGATGTAACAAAGAGATTAATTAGAATATCTTCTCGATTATATTTATGTTTAATTGATCTGAACGATTAGAAATATCTACTAAATTACCAAGCCAGACATACACAAATAGACGTTTAAGATAAACTTGTCAACAATTTGAGTAACAAGTCAGTGATACAGGCACTGTTTTTCCCTTGTCAGAATTAGCTGTCAATTAATTTTAAATTTGAGTTCTCGGTGTACAGATTTCATCGATAATATCCCACTAATATGAGTAGACAACAAAACCAATGATGAGCTTAGGAGAATAACACGGTTACTTACTTTATATGCTTCTAATATTGTACGAGTAAGCTGATAATTGTTTAAATTTAAACTGTTTACTTAGGTAATTAAGAAAGCTAATTATGCGATACCTTTCATATGCTCAGCGTCACTTATAACTCGATTTTGTTAGCATTTGTTAGAACTAATTTTGAGTTTTTAATTAGATTAATTTCGAGTTGCCGAATATATTGTCCAAGTTAACTTAACAAATTTTTGGACTGCACATCCGATCCCTACATGGGACAACACTTTGTGTAATCCACAAGTTGTTCGAGTCTGGGTTTTATCTGTGTCCGTTTCATGTATGTTTCTAACGTCTCCCGTGATACAAGTATACGAGTATTTCATTAGAAATTAGCATAAGCGTTGTCTTTTTAAAAAAAGAAAAAGTTACTCATATACGAAACTGTCTTTGAATAGGAATATGAACGACAATATTGTAATTTAGAAACTTGAAGTTAAGCTGATGGGAAACGGAGTAACTCTAAAACAGTCCTAGTTTAAGACATATATACTCACATAATTATGAATACCGATCTACATAAATGCGTTTGAGTACGCTTTCAAAACTCAAAAAGTTCTGCACGGATTGAAATTAAATTTTGACACTAAGCTCAAACCGCTTCAAATATGTTTTGAATCACTTAACACGTACCATACGTAGCACAATGTGCCAGAGCGGAGCTTGGCAGGTTACAGATTATATGTTACATAAATAACTGAAACAAGTAAGAGAAATTTATTTAAGCCGTGTGTTCTACAAATGGAGCTAAATTTCCCATGGGAACACTGAAACGCGGAAGGATACCGTTGAAAGCGATGAATGGTAGTCCCTCGTCCTCCACTTTGAACAACTATTTGCCAAGACGATATTGTTCAACATCTATTTATCATTGCATAAGGGCTTATCTAATTCACATTTCCATTCTATTACACTCTCAGAGTCTGGTACAACAAGAATACCGACCCATGAAGATAAATATTCGAAATAAAAATTTTTGTAGGTAATTTAATTAGTTGTACTCAAATGTGTAAACAAGTAAGATATCTTATTATAGCAGAACATTAAACACACCTTGAAAAAGAATTCCCGTCCAGTCGGTAACTAGTTAAAATTCCTCGAAATATACTCCTGAGTAAAACATGTATAAAATTATAAATATCACTCACGAAAGTTTCTCTTCCAAAATTTTCTTAGTCCAAAGTTGTCTGAGGTTTAGTCAAAGCATGGCATTCTAGTTTAATCCAAATATATCAAGATAAGAATCATCTCCATTGAATTTAAATAACTCCAAATCCTGTACAAGTTATAAAATATTCACTTTCTACAACTGAGGGTCGGGTAGATGGCTGAAAGGATTACTGAAATAATTACGATCAATAGCACCACCAGCCTGCCCACTGTAATATAATTAAAGCCTGTGAAAATGTGGGATTATATAAATGGGTATATTAAACTACGAGGGTAACTCCAGTGGATATCTAGTTATACGTTGAATAAATCATGAGGTCTTTATGTAATTATGCGAAATGGTTTAAAAATTGTAATCTTAAATTACGAAAATATTTCCTTGTACATTTTTTCCTTCCTGTCTCATTTATAGGCGACAATAATGAGAATAGTAACTTGACACATATCGAATACGGTCGTATTAACACAAAGTAGACAGAACCAGCATTACGGTAACAAGACTGCTAATAAACATACTCATATCAAGATGACTTCGGCCAAGGCGGCCAGTCTAAACCTAGACCAGCTAACTTCGCACGAGATACTATAGTGCAGAAATGTGTTCACAAACACAGGTACACTCTCTGTTCCCTCAGTTTTACAATCCCATGGGACGGCTATCGGCGGCGACACGACCGGGGAGAGATCAGCTGCAAGATCGATAGCTTTGCGTGCTCTCCGACGCACGGGGGCTAAAATCCTGAGTACCAAACTCTGAGCTGTTGTTAAATATTTCGGTCATCTGAAAAATTCAATAACACTTTTTGACTCAACCCGGGAAACGAATCCAAGACCTCTTTGTAGGTAGTCGTATACGCTAACCGCTAGATCAACGTAGCAGTTATACGAGTACATGTGTATTACAGATATTACATCCAGCACGGAACAAATGATTGGCTGCATTTATTGAATCAAATAAAACTAATAATTAGTGTAAGATGACGAAACTGTATAAATACTGTAAATAAATAAGTCTCCTAAAATCCATTGCAGTTGAATTTAGAGACACTTTCTATCCTTTAGATCTATCTGCATCGAGACATTGTCAATCCCGTTACTAATTACAACCTCCCAAAAAACTTCAAGCGGTGAGCTGTAGACTGCTTTCACACAATTTTACGCAATTACAGAAAAATCAGTCAAATTCACCTGTCAATAAATTATTTTTTAGTAACGGAACAGTGGCCGCAACCTCGTTACAAATATAACAGAGTAATTCTGGCGGAATGCTCGCTTCGCGGTTGCTTTGTTCGTCCTGTCATTGGCAATGAACCGATGAACTGAATGTAATCGAATCAAATCTCAAAAACTTCTTGTATTTTTTGTTACAAGAAGTAAACAAAGTGGCATCATGTTTTATAATAGTGACGGGTCGAAATGATTTAATGTTATCGAGCGGCTTAAACCTCTGTAAAGTTGTGATAGTGTGCTAGTAGTGCTGTCAAACCGTGTTGTTCGACAACAGTGTTTATTTACTTATTCTTCCAGGATGGTTACCAATCTTTAGAGGAGCGTTCTGTGGCTGACAGCAATAGGCTGATGATGATAACAATACCTCTTCATTTAAAAACAACAATAAATCAGGTTAGTTGAAAAAGACAAGACAAATTTTCTTAAGGAATAAATGATGCAATTTCCAAACCTTAATATCATCATCTTTCGCTTTCATCATATCACATCGCATCAACACAAATGCTTTATGAGGTGAGGTAAATTTTTAAATAACAAGCATAATCTTCTATGAACTCTTATAAGCAGTTTCCATGAGTTGTTGGCATAAATAAAAGAATTTAATACGTTTTCAGAGAGACAGTCTAAATATATTCTAATACACTGAACCGAACATCGCTGCCGTAGACATTTCTACAGTTAACAATTACTGACATTATTTTAATTCTGAATCTTTTAAAACTGAAAAAAAAATACAATATATTTGAGATGCCCGATGCCCGTGTGAATGACGCAAATGGAATTTTCAGTATGGATTGAGATTCTCCGCGGTATCTGTAAGCATTATATATGTATGCATCCCAAACATTTTTTTTTAATTGCCTCCGTGGCGGAGTAGTAGTGAATGCGACTGCTGTGCTTGAGGTCTCCGGTTCGATTCCCAGGTCGGACCAATGTTTGTATGATCTGTAAATATTTGATTCGAAGTTTGGATGTTTTCTACGTATAATGTGTATGTATTTACAAAAAAAAAAGTATATAAGTATTCTATCAGTCTAGTCAGGTCTGCTTAGTTTGAAAATAGATGACATTATTATTTATATTTTTTTATTTTCTACAAATCAACACGTGACCCATTAGAAAACGCATTTCGTATTAGACTAAATAATCTGTGGTTCATTACTCAATAATTCAAATTAATATTTTAAACACATCTGTAGCTAGTTACTACTGTAAACACAAATGCTCATTAAACCAGTAAAATAAATAACTCAGATCTCATATATAAAAAGATCATTGGAAATATTCCACCCGATGGACTTGCGAGTGACCAACAAGGCACATTCCAACACGTAAACTAGATCTCTAGCACATAATATATAATAGAACATCGTACTAAAAACCGGTAATGGAATATTTTCATGTAGTGGGTAAAATTGCGTACTAACAACTACTGCATTGTTTATGCGCTAGATATAACAATAAATCATGTACAAACATGTATAGTACTAGGTAGTACAACCACGCTGATTTTAACACGAGTGGGCCGGCTCGACCGGGGCAGTACTACCCTCCCATAGAAGACCAACCTAAAGCGCCAGCATCCGTGTTGTCGTGTTTCGTTGGTGAGTGCGAGACCGGAGGCCCATTGATGCAGGGGTGACAGTTATCGTGGTAACTGTATAAGCCTTACACTGTCACGATAACTGTCATGCCTTTTACGTCCCCAAGCGGGTGTGAAAAAGCATCTCACAAGGCCGCCATAGTGCGGGTCACCATACTGCATTGTCTGCATTTACAATGAGTGTGGTGACCACAACTCTTGGATTCTATTCACGCTTTCCATCAGGCAGAGTAGAGTCACTTTGGTAGGCTCTTAATATAGAAAAAAAAAATGCATATTAGAAAGCTAATGAAACTGTCGAAAACAAAATGTATCCTCAAAACACACAAAAATGAATACCACTTGTATACAGTATAGTATAGTACAATAATAAGCTACTTCACCTCACGCATTTATTTGTAGAAAAAGGTAAAGCGCAATCTATTAGACTGTAGTGTCTACTCTAGTAACATCTAGGCTACCAAAAAAATTGTTTTATCTATCATTTTATAGACGGCTCTATGAAAAATGTTTATGATCTCCTCGATGTTTATCATAACGGTGAAACTACCGGTTTTCCTAGCTACAGTTTATAAATACTGTGTTCTAGAGTAAATGTAGGATATTGCTCAATACTCAGCCAAGCTTCTAGCGGATCGAATGTGTCCATGTTAATCTGATTGTGAATAATCTAGTTTCGCGCCTAAACAAGTCAACTAATTGTCATAGAACTTTATAAAAACGTTTTTGAGACTCAAAAAGATGCAGTACTACAATAATATGACATAATGTTTTTTTTTTTCTATATGAGAAGGTTGCGAAAGCGACTCTACTCTGCCTGATGGAAAGTATGAATAGAATACAAAGAGTTGTGGTCACCATACTCATTGCAAATGTAGACAATGCAGTGTGGTGACCCACACTATGACGGCCTAGTGAGCTCCTTTTTCTCGCCACGCTTGGGGACGTAAAAGGCGTGACAGTCATCGTGGCAGTGTAAGGCTCACATAGCTATCACGATAACTGTCACCCCTGCATCAATGGGCCTCCGGTCTCGCACTCACCAACGAAACACGACAGCACGGATGCTGGCGCTTTAGGTTGATCTTCTGTGGGAGGGTGGTACTGCCCTGGTCGAGCCAGCCCGTTCGCGCTGAAATCAGCGTGGCTCTACTTCCTGAAGTAATGCTGTAACAATGCTAATTTGTTACAGAAAGAACATATTGTTCTATTCCTAAAGAATGCAAAAATTTGTTATATATCTACAAAATTAACGTGATCTGAGTTACAAAAGTTGTTAAATAAACACTTCACAGTATTGACTGATGGCACTAACTACAATATTAAAATCACACACTCGCACTTTTCCACGTTATTTATTTATTAAATCTGACCTAACATAACAACACAATGTGGACACAGCTCGGCACCCGCCTTTGTTACTGGTCGCAATGTCCATTTACCTATTATCAATACCACCACTTCTGTCACGCGAGTATATGCATTTGATACCTTTTCATATTTCTTTCGCTTGCTGTATTATATTTGTGACATAGGAGGCATCTACACTGGTATTTCTAAAAGGAAACACAACTGTAGGCCATACGTATGTAATTATTTTCATTATTGTACTTGTAGTTACTTATATAATGACCCATCATTCCTGAATTTTTCCACCGTCGTGAGAGACGCTCTAGACAAGAAGCGGTAAAGACAGATCATCTGCTCCTGATGCTATGGTAAATCTGGTCACGCTCCTCAGACATTAGGGACCGACCAGAGAGAGATAATAATTTGCTTTTTACTCCATAATAAAATACGTACAGCTACTGTAGGCTGTGTTTCGGTTCTAACTGGTCTGCAATAAAACTGAAGTTATTGCCCTATTAAAGGTTATATTATGAGCATATCGCTAACAGATTTATAGGTAATACATTGAATAAAGAAAATAATTGAATAATTTGAAATGTCTCTCGAATTACAAGTGTATTTTCAGTGTCCAAAGTTGCAAAACAAATAGCACTTTATCATCGGCACAAGACATGATGGCTCAATTACTAAAGCGTGTATAACTATGTCATATTTGTATACATCATATGTGTATACATGTAAGCAGTTATACCAGTAAGGTACGTGATTTTTTATACCCAAGTATCCATCAGTTATTATATAGATGTATAAAGGTCTACAAGTTTGGTAGCAACACCTTTTTTGATTTTTATATTACAATTATGTACGGAAGTTAACTATAACGAGTTATAACGAGTGTCACTTCTCTGTCGTGTATAATTTCACAGCGTAGTATAATGAAAAAGCTCCGCATGGCAGCTCGACTGTGTCACAGCACGGCGCGACAAATCACTGGCATTATGTCGCACATTGTTTCGGCGCGTGCGCAGCGAGATAAGTTACATGCCGTTAGGTTGCGTATCGGTATCCCACCTTTCCTTACATTACTACTACGAGTACTAGTTTGTTGTACATTAACGTTTTAAGTTTAACTCGCACGCAGTTAATTTAAGCTATGCAGCAATGAACGACTAACCAAGCCATGAAATCCGCTATCTAAATTGTGTTTAAGTGAATGTGTTTAAGTCAAACCTAATGCACGTATGTGGTGATTAAGTTCGATATACGGTATCAATAACGGTACTGTGACGGCCGCTCGACAATGATGAGAGAGAAATCATTAAAGGTACATCACGAGCTTTTTTTTTTTTTTTTTTTTTTTTTTTTAACGTGTGGAAACCCCCACGGGCCGTCACCCCACCGGGGTTTACGGCGGGGCGGTGTGTCGGAATCGGACCGACTAAAACCACACGGTGTGCCACTCTGCGCCTGAGAGAGGAGGGATTCGGGAACAGCTGTTATTACGACATCCTAATCCCTCCTAGCGCCTGCCCGCTTTCGTGGGCGCCATCTGCGGATAAACTCTCCATTTAGGTGACGTCCGGCACACGCACACGTCACCTCCTCGCGGCTGGCCACTATAGCGGATGGAGGGGAAAACCCGTCCCGTCCATCCGCGGCCACACTCAAGGCGGCATGAGGCGCTGGTATGCGCGTCTCCGCCGCCCGGCTCGCCGGCGGCGAATTGGGTCCGAGTGGATATCGTCCTCCCGGGCCTTCTCCGCCGCCTCCTTCCGCGAAATTACGTCTTCGCAGAAGGTTGCGACCGCGGTAAAACAACTGTCGCTACCGGCCATGGAGCGTATGACGGCCGGTAGCGAGAAATCTCCTCCAATAACTGCAGTGAGGACCCCACGCTGCGCCGCCCAAGCGGAACAAACCGCTAGCGTGTGCTGAGCCGAGTCCTCACTGCAGTCGCAGTGGTGACAGGCGGGACTCAATTCCCTCCTGGCGACCGAGTGCAGATACTTGCCGAAGCAACCGTGCCCGGAAAGGACCTGCGTCAGTCGGAAGGAAAGGGTCCCGTGCTGCCGCCCTGCCCACTCGGCGATGACCGGCTGGAGAGCCTCCACGGCGGCAAAACCAGCACGTGGAGCCTCCAGCCGGGACGACCAACGAGCCATTGTGGCTCGACGAGCGGCCTCTCGCCACTCGCGTATCTCTTCGGGCGGGGGCCGTATGCCGCTACGGGCCCGGAAGTCAGCCGTCCGCCGATAAACTTCGGCGAGCACTTCCGCCTCCAAATCCCACGGGGGAGTTCCGGCCAAGGCGCACGCCGCCTCCGTCGATACGGTGCGGTAACCACGTATGGCTCTAACCGCCAATATCCTCTGAGGGCGCCAGAGGCGAGCCCTATTCTGGGCGGTCAGAGCCGCCGCCCACACCGGTGCACCATACAGCGCCATTGACCGGACAACCCCCGTGTATAGCCGTCTCGTCGCGACGCTAGCTCCACCCAGATTGGGCAAAAGTCGCCCAAGGGCAGAAGCAGCGCCGACCAGCTTTGGAAAAAGCTGTCGGAAGTGCTCGTCGAAGAGCCACCTGCCGTCGAGGATCAGGCCCAGATACTTCATCTGGGCCTGAACCGGTACGAGGACCGAATTGACCACGATGGAGGCGCCGGAGGGTGGACCACGACGGGGCCCATGGAACAAAAGGGCTTCCGTCTTGTCCAGGGCCACCCGCAAACCCAGCGCCTCAATTCGCCCGACCACCAGTGAGACACCGGTGGTGGCCAGGCGCGCCGCCTCTTGAAAGTTCATTCCCCGGGCCGTGACCAATGTGTCATCTGCGTAACAAAGTACGCCCAGCCCGGGGGGAAGACGACCTCGAAGGGCCCAGTCGTATCCCATGTTCCACAGGAGTGGTCCGAGTACAGACCCCTGCGGAACACCGCACGACATGAGCCGCCGCCTTAGAACACCGTCTCGGTCCTCGTACATGACGGTACGCTCCTCAAGATAGTCTGCCACAAGCCGCCTCAGGTACTTTGGCACCCCGTGGTAGTGGAGTGCTTCCCTGATGCAGCTAAATGGCAGACTATTAAATGCGTTGGCGATGTCCAACGACACCGCCAACAGCACGCCGCCACAGCTCACCGCCTCTTCGGTAACGGCCCTCAGGCGCAGCACGGCATCGACCGTCGAACGCCCCGCCCGAAAACCAAATTGGGCGTCCGACAGATCGGGGCCCACCTCGCGGAGGTGCCGGACGATGCGGGCAGAGAGTATCCTCTCAAACAGTTTACCCGCCTCGTCCAGCAGCACGATGGGCCTATAGGCCGCTACCGATTCGGCTGGCCGTCCCGAAAGGTACATCACGAGCTAAGTTAACCATCGTAAAGATATTTTAATAAGTAAGAGCCTGCCTCACTTACTAAGCTTCAGAACTTGAAAGCTGTTCATTTTATGATATATGCGAGACACCGGTGAATGCAGTGACATCTAATAAATAATATCCATGTATTTTCAAGCACGTACCTATCGGTATTTATAAATTAAATGATTTTGCATTTCCAAAATTTCTTTTGTTCTGAAATTTATTATATTAAGAGCCTGCGAAAGTGACTCTACTCTGCCTGGTGGAAAGCATGAATAAAATCCAAGAGTTGTGATCACCATACTCATTGCAAATGCAGACAATACAGTATGGTAACTCACACCATGGCGGCCTTGTTAGATGCTTTTTCACACCCCGCTTGGGGACGTAAAAGGCATGACAGTTATCGTGACAGTGTAAGGCTTACACAGTTACCACGATAACTGTCGCCCCTGCATCAATGGGTCTTCGGTCTCACACTCACCAATGAAACGAAAAAAAACAAAACTTATTTTTCTAGTTCGACTTTTAATTAGGTAAAACTTAAGAGTACGATTCCGATTCCATCAAAGCAAAATTAGTACCGGCAATGTTATAATATTCTCAGAGATACTATAAAGAATAATATGTTCACGTCCAACAGAAAGGTACATATCTCGTACATATCTCTGGAGTAAATAAAAACCTCGTTTAGTTCGTGCAGGTAGATGGCGACAAACCGATAGATATACGAATAGAAATTTACTAAGCTATACCAACGCTAAAGCTAACTATGCTTAACTATTATTAGAAGTTTGACACTATCTATATCAACAGGTATATCGGGAAGTAGTGTCTATCAAACAAACAGACTCTATTGGGTCACTGAGATTCGATTATCTATCACAAGTAGTTTACATTTGATTTGAAATACCAATTTGCATTGTAATTTCTCTGACTAGCGTCGTGCTCACACTGAACTGCGATCAAAGTAGAATAATAATTATTACATTTAAATTTCATTCAGTCCGTGTGGTGACGGATTAAGAATATATAGTGTTACCACCTCTATTCATACCGTGGGTGTCGTAAAAGGCGGTTAAGGGAACCAAATATGCAAGACAACATCATCACAAAGAGAAGGAAAACTTGAAACAAATCCTATTCCAATCCGTCTGGCCAGCGTGGTATAGTAGGCCAAAATCTCCTTGCTAAGAAGAGGCCTATGTCTAGCAGTGGACTGTAAAAGGCTGTTGATGTTGATGATTTAAATTTCATAATAAATTCGACGGTCTTTTTGACGTAGTGGTCAACGATCTTCACTGTCAAATCTAAAGGTCGTCGGTTCGATGTCAATTCTATTCTGTCTCTAAGTATAATTTGTCTTGCATAAAAGAGTATATTTTTATAAGCAATCTAGCAAGATTATTATATATACTCGTACAATATACATGCTACCTAATTTGAAATCATATGTTGAGACGTGTCAAAGTATTATTATTATAGAGTTTCAAAAAATGTCATCACAAGGCTCATAGAAATAAGTACTTCAATAGATATATAACTATGTATACATATATAATCTTAAAGCTCTGTGGAAGCGTGTAAAACTAAGTTTTATAAACTTTTTAGAATCAAAAAATATTGAACGTCCCCAGTTCTAAGACTTGTCGAGACAGTTTAGTTAAAAAACAGTAGAACAAAGAGCCAAGTTGTAAAACTTGACTTTACTGTTTCGGTACTTATATTAGAAATCGAATTTCCCTTTTGTTATGAGATCTAGACGTGAAATGGGGCCACAGTTTAGTAAAGTGGATTGTCGTGTTCCATCAAAACTTCGACATTCCAAGTTTGGGTAAGAGACAAACCTGATATTGTTTGTTAATATTTATCGTCTGAGTCATTTGAATGCTAAACGCAACGACTTATTTGTATAATTAACTTTATTTTCAATGTTAACAAGTCTCACCAAAATCAAATGATATTATGGTATGACTCGAATAAAAATTTTAATGATTTTTGTTTAGGTTCATGAAAGAAGGATAATAATATCACGGTAGCAGTTAAATAATACATATTACCGTGATGACTTGTACATATTGTGTCTGATTTACGACGACACTCACGTCTGAGTGTCATGTACGATATCAAGACATCTCTTGTTAATTAGTTGTCTCTATTTCAAGACAACTAATTAATAAATGAAATGAAATGAAACAAACAATACTTTTTTGTTGAAAATTACATTACAGTCTTGTTTTAAGTATTTCATTGGTTGTTCCAAATGTCTTTTTGCGGTAGCGGACCGGTTGGAGTAGCGGAGCTCCCGTTGAATTTACAAATCTACGTACCTAACTCATATGGTTCACTGAATGTCGTAACTGGTGAGCTTAAAGTCACTAAATTATTTCTTTGAAGGACCAACCTGGCTTTTAATTTCATCAACTTGCATTTAAAAGTAAATTTAAACATAAAAGTTTCAGAAAAAAACAATCTATAATACAAATTATAATATAGTATTCACCAGGTAGTAGAGCCACGCTGATTTCAGCATGAACGGGCCGGCTCATCCGAGGCAGTACTACCCTCCCACAGAAAATCAACTTAAAGCGCCAGCATCCGTGCTGTCGTGTTTCGTTAGTGAGTGTGAGACCGTAGGCCCATTGATGCAGGGGTGACAGTTGTCATGGTAAACGTGTGTAATACAATGCTGCGATGACTGTCATGTGTTTTACTTCCCCAAGTGAGGCATAAAAAATCGTAATAAACCGCCTTAATGTGGGTCACCATACTGCATTGTCAGCATTCGCAGTGAGTATGGTGACTACAACTTTTGAATTCTATTCAGGCCTTCCATCAAGCAGAGTAGAGTCACTTTGGCAAGCCACTAAAATAAAAATATATTATATATTATTTAATTAATTTTACCTTATGAGTCAACCTGTGAGTCTGTGCAATCGCTCGATATACGAAGAATGGAGAATACTAAGGCACTAATGGATCTGATATGGTTTTGTGAGTCTATACAATGCCAAAAATCTACAATTTAGGGTACCTAATACCGCAATAAAAAGCAAAATTTATTTAAAAAGGCCAAAAGTTTATGTTTGTGTTTTGTGATACTAACCATACAGCTATTCAGTAGAGAATTCATGCTCCGCTTACGCTCGACTGCTACTTGTGAATATGATACGTATTCTAATGTTAGTTGCGATTTGTTCGTAAAGGTATGTAGTATGAACATAGTACACGAATAAGTTTAATAATAATGCATTATTTCGTAAAACTATACTGCAATTAGTGACTAGAGCGAACGGTTAGTAGTTTTATGAAACTTTGACAAGAGAGATTAGTTTCAAAATTCAAATTCGAACATCTGTAATCTTGCTCGCTGGCTTAATTACAGCTGTGTAAAACTGAGAATAGTTTTTGTTTCTATTTTTTAATGCGTACAAATGTCCGCAAAAAACGTTTAATTCAAGAATGTAATGCTACAGCTGACTTAAATAGGCTAATGTGACAACTATAACACAACAACATTGGACACTTATTATAGTACCTCTTGCTGCTCAGAGCTAGCAGTAAGGTCCACCGCATGATCTCTTTACTAACGTTGCATTGTTACTTTTTGAAAACATTCGATTTTTCACCAACCTTTCAAGCAAGAAATAGCTTCATATCAAGAAACAGTAGTAAAAGATTCATAGATTCACAGGGAAATTGAGTTCCAAAGCATTCAAGGCGGACAATGGATCATCGCGTCACTATGTAACTTCGAGGATGATATAACACATATAATGTCTCACGCCTACATACCCAAAGGAGTAGGCAGAGGCTAATTAAATGTCTGACGTTGCCGACTGAAACTACGAAAATTAAAAACAGAAAAACTGAGAGAGTAAACAAGGAGGAAACATGAGAAGTGTTCGTGAAAAATTCAGAAAGGAAGAGACACATACTTGTACCTCAAACTCCAAGTTTTTTATAAAATAACCTGTGATCTAAACAATAAACAAGTTATAGCCATAGTTAAGGATTATACATTTTGTACAGTGTACTTTAGTCCTCAATTGCAGTGGGAAACTCAACGAGCAACGTTTAGAGTCTATAACTGGTTATAGACTATAACGGAGTTGGAGCCTTAAACTTGTTCTAGTGTTCGTCCATGTTGTTTTCATCTGACGGTGTACGTCATCTTAGACAACGATATTTAGCTCTGAAAACGGCACTTCACCCACAGATTTCACCGTAACTATTCGAGATATTTCAAACTTGATGCAAAATTACTTCAACTTTGCATCTGATGATAATGTTTTCTTTGTATTTTTGTAAATGTTTAACATTATATTCTTTTACGTATGCTGATGGATTAGAATATGGAGTGTCATCACGCCTATCCATCCAGTGGATTTCGTAAGAGACGACTAAGGGTACAAATGATTTAGGAACGTAAAAGGTATGACAGTCATCGTGACAATGTAAGGCTTACACAGTTACCACGATAACTGTCACCCCTGCATCAAAGGGCCTCCGGTCTCACACCCACTTCTGTGGGAGGGTAGTACTGCCCCGGTCGAGCCGGCCCGCTCGTATTGAAATCAGCGTGGCTCTACTACTAATAAACATGAAACAAATCCTATACGAACCCGTATAGCCAGTGTGGTATACTAGGCGAGAACCTCTGTTCTAAGGAGGGACCTACCTCCAACAGCGGGCTGTGTAAGGCTGTTCATGATGATGATGGCGATATTCTTTAAACATGACACACAACACAAAAGCTTACTTTTAATAAATCAAGTAATCATTCAAGTTGCAGCACTTTAATCTATCTAAGGACTATAATCAAGTTTGCTACAAATATATAATTTAAATATAAGCAATTTACAGAACAGTAGATATGAACAGTTTTTTCGAACAGTCCTTCACAATGGAAGTAAACAACAAAGTATCTTTTATATACGATAATATTACGAGCTCTCTTCGGAAGATAACATTCCGGGCAGATTACGATACAGTAATACCACATATGTGGACACGATATAATATATAAAGAAAGATATTCTTCCAATAATATTAATAGACGTTCTTACGACGTAAGACGTAAAGTTCTTTATATCGGTGATAAGCAGCTTTTGTGTTGAAAAAGGCCAGTGAATACAGTAAGCGAGGTAATACAACGTACTCTACATATCTAGAGTAAGTTATATAGTCTGACAAACTGGTCAAGGCCTTCGAACTAAATACGTGAAGCTGCGCAGTGAAGTTCGTTTCACAAAGTATTTTAAGGCTTTTATTTAAAGAGTAATTCCGAATGCTAGTTTTATTTTTTTTTTAAACTAAATTAATGTCTTCAAAAATTAGTTAGTGCATTTCCTTATCTTTTTTGAAGGCGATGCCAATATTAGGAATATATTCTGTATCACGGGGCACTTTACAGACATGCATGAAACGGACACAACAACACCCGTTTGTAAAGACACTGTAAGCTGACGTCTAATCTAATCAGCTTCAGCTCACTAAACGGAACCAGTAAAAGTTGCATCAAAA
Source organism: Hypercompe scribonia (assembly GCA_949316085.1). NCBI lineage: Eukaryota > Metazoa > Arthropoda > Insecta > Lepidoptera > Erebidae > Hypercompe > Hypercompe scribonia. Next base: position 614,302 of record OX438972.1, on the reverse strand, counting down.
GTCTTTGGCATTTTGGAAGCTTAGTGTGAGTTTATCTTACTTTAAATTGCTCTCGACGGAGTTCTCTTCGGTGTATGTCGTTGGCGGCTTGTCTAAATTAGTGGTATGTTTTCATTTATTACAGAAATTAAAAAAAATAACTTTAAAAGTCAAGTTTTTTAAGCAAATAAAAAGTAAAAAATACATGTTGTATTTTAATGAAAAAATGTGAGTACTCTTTACTAAAAACTCTTTGTTTATTACACATACTTACCAATGAAATATTTGTAACTAACTGTGTTAAGTGCCCACGTTTTGGTGAAAACTATGGTAAAAGACATTACATAGACAAAGAGATGCAGATCAAGATAACACAGATGGACACTTGCGAAGTTCAAAAGAAATGCTCACGGAAGGTTTCCAGGCGTATGTCAGGAGGTAAGTCGAGGATGGAAATACACGTCCGTTTAACTAAATATTATTGACGAAGAGTAAAAATAGCTAAACACCGTTTTCCTTTTAGAAGCGCACGTTGTTTACCTTTCAGAAATGTTCAGAGAAATAACAGTCGTTTCCGTTGCTCGTTTTAATTCCGCTAATTTACACAGTACTACAGTTTTATTTTAGTGGAGTTTACCTTCTATAACATATATATGTAAACATGAATTTTACACCGTTTATTTATATTACCCTAAATATTTTGTGGATACATCCGTTATTTTATGGCAAGTAATAACCTTTTTACTTGATATAATGGATGTCGAGCTTACTGTCTATACAAGTTATAAAAACATGATCTCTTAATATTAATACTTTGTATAAATAGAAGACAGAGATGTAAGTATCCATTGAATATTACCCTTACAATATACGCAAGAGCAATTAACCCGGTTACATAAAGATATTAACATTAGGAATGGTAAATTAGTTAAATAGAGCACGAATGTTCGAAACGGAAAGAGTCCTCAAGTGAAAGTGTGGAGGACTGGGTTTCGTGTCCCTCCAACGCAAAGGATCCAATTCGAGAGCTGCAGTCTAATAAATTGATATTGAGCATGTAGCGTTCATGTGGTAACACAGTTTTTGACGACGCCACTTTTTATACACAAAGTTGGGTACACAAAAAATGTTAAGTGGACTCTGATTAACAAAGCGTGTAATTCATTCATTCTTGGAGACGAATACTGTGAATATTGGTACCTTCTGAAAAGTAAATCCATATTAAATAAATACTGTGCATAATTTGACCATTCAAGTGGTAGATACATGAAATAAAAATATATTGTGGAGTAACACAAACATAGTAACTCCAAAAGCAGTTGTACAAATGCTAATAGGCGCGAGAATTTCTATATCACGATACAGGATTAATAGTTACTCTGTAGTTTGTTACTCTGTAGTTCTCCGTATTCCTCCATAGATAGTGCTGTAGTATATCTTTTTGTGCTATATGTGGAAGTCACCACAAAAGCATTTCATTAAAATACAGTAGAAAGTCAGTAATTTATGTTAGCAACAGAGAGGTAACATTATTGTTTTGTATTTTTTTGCGGTTTGTTACACTATACGAATATACCAGGATTTATTTAAGATGTTCTGGGCTGTTCTCCCATTCTATTAAAAACTTTCAAGCTACGTACAGTAATAGTGGCAGAGCATTAGAGACGAGTAGCCTCCTTTCTACCATTCTAGTCTAGTCTAGTCTAGTCTCGTCTACTCTAGTACCATTACTCTCCTAGCGTGCCTATTATATATCTGACGTCAAATTATATCAGAAATTCAAGACAAAGCCATTGTAATCAAATTTATGAACTATAACTTAGATACGTGTGTATCGGCTTTACAGTTTAATAATATTTAATTATCTCTTACGTTCACAAGTCTGTCATACACTGTCATAAGCATTAAGACGTGTGAGAGCTTTCGTACGTCTTAAAAAACTTCAAACAATAATACAAAACGTATTATATTCTATTTCCACAATGAACTTAATCGCTAGCATCACATATACCTATTCAAAATGGAAGTGGGAAAACCATTTCCAACCAATAGCCCACTAATATGTTCTAGCTCTCTGCGGTCCGTGTCTCTTTTGAGGGATAAACATAAAAGATAGATATGCGGACCAATAAATAATTAAAAATAATCATTATTTTATGGTTCATGAGCCATAAGCTTGTACATCGAGGTGCAACTGTGTAGAACAGTATTTCATCCCTGACAGTTGTACTTTTTCGTAACCGAACTGGTTTCGTACTGAGATCATTATTATCTCCTAGAAATTCACTGAAATCTGTGTGAGGAACCGTTGATGTGAGAAATAATTTATCAACTTAAGGAATAACAAGTTACAAATATAAATTGGTACTAAACAGAGTACAAATATATATATTTTAGATTTGTGTAATAGACTCGGACTAAAGCGCAATTAAAGGAAATACAACATATATAATATATATAGACTGGTGACGCTAAAATAACACCAAGAGTGGTGATTGAATGTTCAGTCATTTTCTATAGACCTATAGGGACTTATTAAATCCTTCACTTTTTATCGACCATAATTGTCATTAACCGGATACATATCACCAACAGCACACATTTTCAGAACACATTTTCTAAATAAATATATTTTTATTTTTTCCATTTTTTTATATTAATAGCCTGCCAAAGTGACTTTACTCTGCCTGATGGAAAACATGAATAGAATCCAAGAGTTGTGGTCACCATACTCATTGCAAATGCAGATAATGCAATATGGTGACCCGCACTATGGCGGCCTTGTGACATGCTTTTTCACACCCCGCTTGGGGACGTAAAAGGCATGACAGTCATCGCGACAGTGTAAGGCTTACACAGTTATCACGATAATTGTCACCCCTGCATCAACGGGCCTTCGGTCTCACACTCAACAACGAAACATGACAGCACGGATGCTGGCGTTTTAGGTTGGTTTTCTGTGAGAGGGTAGTACTGCCCCGGTCGAGCCAGCCCGCTTGTGCTGAAATCAGCGTGGCTCTACTACCTACCTACCTTTATTCAGTAAATATGTAAATACACCGATATAAGGTACTGGTAATTTACACAGAACACTGTCTGCCTGTTGATCTAATGGTTAGTGATCCTAACTGTTAAGCCTGAAGTCGTGGGTTCGCTTTCATCCCCGAGGAAAATCTTGTGTAAAGAACCGTTTCCTACCAAAAAACAAGGCATTGAAATTTGTAAAAGATTCATAGATACTGTCATCTTATTTTATTAACAACATAACCGGCTACTACTATTCTAGAAAAGTTATAGCCCCATAGTTACTAGACAACTCCTAGCTACATTCTAACATTATCAGAAAGTACGCGGGTAACCGTTAACAGAACCGTAATCGCTTTACAACCCGCGTTGTACAAAAGTTTTATAAAAGAACAGCATTTCTGAAGATATTTACGTAAATAAATATGTTACATTGTATCTCTTCCTATAATTCCTTCTAGTGTAAAAATGATTATATTCGAAAAGCGAGTTTGTGTAAGATAGGCAGCTTACTATATAAGAAAACAGAAACCTGAGCAACGGGAAACCTTCCAGGTTAAGATAAGATCAATAACAGTAGGTACTTCAATGAAGAGCACGATCTAAATTTAAATCCAAGTGAAAGCTTTTTATGTTCTATCTGACTTTTTAAACGATTTGCTGTTTTGTTTTCTATCACTTTAGACTTCATTACAGTGGACCCTCAGTAATCCGGTCCCTGTCTAATCCGGACCCCCTGTAATCCGACATAAATCAAACAATTTTCACTAATGTAGATCGTGCATGATTGAACAGGTTACAACTTGTGCTCGACATGTAGGTATTGTTTCAATTCCGATTGTTTAGTTTGAATTTGACTACGTGTGATAGCGGTGCAGCTTAGCATGCGTTCATGGTTTGCTGTTTATTCATTGTGTATTACGTATACCTGTCTAGTAATGTCGTCACAAGCCCAGAAGACGACAATATATACAATCTTATCGTTTGTCTGTAATTTGTCGGATTACAAGGTACTCTTTTGTAAAAAAAGCCGGGGTCTTAGGCAGTGCTCTATAGTCCCACAAATTCGATAGTCCGACACTGCCCTGCAAAACGTTTGTCGAATTACCGGGGGTCCACTGTATTTGCGTAAATATTTTGTTAAATGAACAGAAAACATCAAATTATTGTATCGTATGTTTTCTTATTTCATTTATGATAGTATTACTTCTAATAAATATTTTAACCAAACGAAAAGCGTATAAATAAACTTGATTATGTGTTTAACTTATCTTCACGCAGAATGCGGCTTTCGCTGTCTACTTGAAAAACCGCAAGCCGTGTTGAGAAATATTTGTGGTTTATAACAATTTTAAAGTTGAAGTCAAAAGTTTAAGAACTAAACTTTCAAGTAAGATATGCCCACAGTTTTAAAGAGGTCAAATTTATATGTGAAGGATCTGTGGAAGGAACGGGAATTATGTCTCTCCAACGCAAAGGGAGGATCCTCCGACCAGGCGAGGTGATCATACCTGGTGGGCCACGGCCCATCGGTTGATGTTGGGATGTTGTATATATGCTAATTGCCACGCGAATCTCTATATCGCGATACAGGATTAGTAGTTGCATTATAGTTTATTACATTCATACGTTTCGTTCATACTTCATAATTCGAGGTATCTTCGCTAGATGGCACTGTTGTAAATTTTTCTTTGTACTATAATGTGGCAGTCGCCACAGATCCCATTATTAGAAACTGATATAATGACCACTAGAATATTAAATCAACTATAACGTTACTATTAGAATAGATCTTTATGGTAAAATCAAAATAAAGGAATCTACGAATTGAAACGTATTCCTTTTTCGAAGTAAACATGATGCGTACCTTGACCTAATGCAACGGCGAAACCGTGGCTGTGAACCAGTGACACAATAAGATCTCGCCCGAGATCCGTGAAGTGTGTTAATTCCTCGTACGTGTTTATAACCGGGTGCCTCAGCCAGCAATGCCGTCATATTACTTCTGACAGGAATTCCAATTTCCTCTCTCGTCCAATTTTCATTTTATAAGAACTGATCATATTGACGAAATGAAATGGTATATTCCAGAAGAATTAAATAATACGTAGAAGGTGAGGACCGGTACTGTCATGACGATTTTTTATAGCATTACTTTGTTATTAGGAGGACGTTTCACTTCTTGAGAAAGGAACCCTTTGGGTATCAGAATAAGAAATAATTTTACGCGGAGTGAAAAGCTTGCGACTTTAAGCAAAATTTTCGTAAAAATTTATGTTTTCAATAATTCATTTCGTATCGTTCATAGGAAGAAAATACGTTTATGACTTTCAGCCTTTATGAGAATATTAATAATATTGGCCATCCAAGTTTTAATAACTCTCACTCACCTTTTATAGTGTTTCGTTGAACTTTAGTTTGTTTCAGAAAGATTAATATTCCTGTAGGCCCACAGCCTAAACCCTACATCGAAAGAGCTTTTTATTTTAGACAGTCGGAGCCAGCAAAATTAAGCTGCTTTGCCATAAATAAATGAGTACTCGTCAAAGGGTTACCATTTACGGGGTTAAAGGCTTTGGCGGTAACGTTAGGTCGTCAGCCCTTGATGTTATGACGTCCGGCTGCCGATTTAACAGGTCAGTGCTCCCGGTATGAGGATGACCTGAGGATAATTCTTTTACACCCCTACTTACCATTTGTGAAGTATTCACCATTGCCTATTTTTACCATTATTACTTATTCCATTTTAATTAATTATTTTAATTTCAAAATATCAATTGTCATTTGTAGTAACAGTGTGTTGTCGGTCTAGTCATTATAGTCTAGTAATAGACTAATTAATAATTGCCCGCCTAGCGTCAAAACAACATGGCAGGACGTTTCACTTCTTTACAAGCGTCCGTGTCGGTTTTTCGTCCCTTTCTAACATCTAAGAAATATACAAATCAATTACTTGTTTGAAATAAACTTACATATCTCACACACGGCTGTCCCGTTTTAAATTGGGTGGCGCCTGTGCTATGGTAACCAGACTGCTGCATATTCTTAAATATTTCAAAATACATACATATTTTAGATAAGTTACACCCAGACACGGAACATATAATTGTGCTCTTCACACAAATATTTGTCCGAGGTGGTAATCCGACTTAGCAGAGAATCTGTCAAAAATCGTAATTATTTTTTTTTATCACTTACTAGTTAATTTTAAACCTACATGATTTCATCAATCTTTTTTTTAAATAACTGTGCAAATGTTCATATTGACTATCCTGCTGGTACAGGGATCAGTCGGCATGACAGATTAACCCAACACCGCACTTTAGATTTCAACCAGAAGAAATGGTAGTGTACTGAGCAAGATAACTAGTTTTACGCGTGATTGTAATTCATCCATAAAATGTAACATATTTGGTAATAAAAACGTAAATTTCATCGCTATGTCTTACGGAACTAAGGTGCCCACGATAGTTATTAAGTACCTTTGAATTGTCTGTCGTTTCGATCAGGTTGCACTAGCAATAGACAAAGACTGACTGGAATAATAATTAACATAATTATATATGATGTGACGTGCTTCAAATTTAGTTCATGTTGTATACGTCTTCATCAGAGGTTAGTTAAAGAGGTCAGACAGCCCTTCATCAGTATCCAAATTATTTAATTTCAGTAAGCTAGTTTTTATATTGACCCCATTAACATAAATGCCCCAATGTCTTACAATTAAACAAAGTAGATGGTCTCATTTAGGTGTACAAAAAGAAACAATATTCTTTATGTTACTCCTAAAAATATAATAGTGCTGAGTGGAGGCTGTCCTGCGACGTTATTTCGGTAAATTAAGTTGTCACAGCCTTTTTATAACTAGGACAAAAAAGGTAAGGAGTTGCTTCTTTGTTGTGCTGGTGTTCAACTGTTATAAGCAATATTTGAGTGTTAAAGCATAACTTTTGTGTGGTGACGGTTCACAAACTCCGTTCTAAGCCGTTCAGGACCCGTCCACCCAAGCGTACTCTCCACTATGTCCTTCATCAAATGGAGGGAGACGCAGAAAGTCTCCGAACAAGCCTCAGGAGGAGCACTATTCTACCTTCTCGGTCGTCACTTTTCCACATCCAAATGTTGGTGGTTGCGTCTCTCTAAGCGAGAGAGGAGCTGACGTGTGCATTGCAGAGGAAACACTGCACGAAGCTTCTGGACTTTGCGTACCAACGTTGGTACCATAAGTGGATGTGATGTACGCCGCATGTATAATATGATATGGAAAAAAATACCGTATTCGGTAAGAAATAAAAATGTTTTATTACTAGATTTTAAATACATATGAATTTCCTTAGACTATTAATATGATAATCTAGGTGAATTACTTTTTACTGGTATTCACTGACATGTATTCTTAGACAATAAACCCACAGAAAAAGTAAACACTAAAACGCCGCTCCATTATTATCGCGTTCTGCAAAAAGGATGTAATAAGAAAATAAGGAATTCTTGTCTGTTATTCTTGTGTATATTAATCATCCATATAATAAAAAAGAAAATATTATAAATTTTCTTTTATTATAATGGACATTCAGTGATATTCAGAGTACTGTCGCGGTCGTATGGGACCGCAGAACAGGAACAGTACATAGCTTTTAAGCTTGTTTTTATTTTACCACTTAGTGATTTAGTTCTGACTCGTTATTACTTATTATATAGTGTTGTGAGCAATGAACACATTAGAGGATACCTAAAGGTTGAGTTTATTGGCAATATTTTAAAATAACAGTGTCAATATGTTATCTGTTGATTTTATCAGTAAGTTCATCAAGTTGAAGTCGTTATATTTAAACTGCACGGACTCTTCTATATTTCCTTCATTTATTTTTCAAAGTCCCCTTAATATAACCCTCGGCGCCTGATATCAAGGCGCTTAACTCTGACATTTACCCAACACCTAATTGACAGTACAGACATTATAAATTTTTAGTTGCAATTATCTCACAAACTTTCTTCGTCTTCCTGAATATTAATGAAGTTTTCGATATTTAACTTCAGAGGAAAATAAGTTTAAAACTCTCTACCAACCTAAAATGTCACAGTAAGAGATGCTTTATTTTAATTTTTAATACCCTTAACTTTGAATATTTTGTTTATAACTTTGTGTCTGTGATTTGAAACGGATGAAAACCCATAGCTAGATAATAAGTAGAGTCCGTCTAATAATAAACCAGGACCTATAAAAAAATTATACTCTCGGTTATTAGCTATGCTCGCTGTTGCGCCCGCGTGTATCTCGGTTATCACCATATACGAGTATAGCAGCCTGTGGAGGGATCACCACTGCGGAAGGACGGGTATCATATCCCTCCGACACAAAAGGGAGGATCCTACGACCAGGCGAGGTGATCATGCCTGGTGGGCCTCGGCCCAACGGTTGATGTTGGGATGTTGTATATATGCTAATTGACACGCGAATCTCTATATCGCGATACAGGATAAGTAGTTGCATTGTAGTTCATTACATTTATACGTTTTTCGTTCATACTTCGTAGTTCGATGTATCTTCGTTAGATGGCGCGGTTGTATATTTTTCTTTGTGCTGTAATGTGGAAGCCGCCACACAGCCTATGTGTTAACCTGATGTAGAGAGCTTTCGTCTAAATTCATTTAGTAATTTTTGCCTGAAAAAGTAACAAACATCCATACGTCCACATAAATTTTCGTGTTTATAATATTAGTAAGATTGTCGGTATTTGGTGAAACTTGTCAAAATATCTTGAAGTAAAAGTCACTTTGTACTATTTAATTAAATTGACGGTCCCGCCCTACGCCATTATCAAACCTTTAATAATACTATAGAAAGGGGTGGAAAGGATTTATTTAAAATATAATTTTGATATTGTTGTAACTACGAGTATAGTTATTGTTTATCTTACATATCAAAGAATTTATATTTTTGTTTTATTTTTTATTTAGATACGTGTTGAGTGGTCGTATACTCGAAACAATCACTTCAGAAGCTAATAAAGTGAACGAGTCAGTAACACGTGTTGTTTAACGTCTAATTATGAAATACTACCGCTAGTATACCACTACTTCACTAGGTAGTAGAGCCACGCTGATTTCAGCATGAGTGGGCCGGCTCGACCGGGGCAGCACTACCCTCCCACAAAAGACCAACCTAAAGCGCCAACATCTGTGTTGTCGTGTTTCGTTGGTGAGTGTGAGACCGGCGGCCCATTGATGCAGGGGTGACAGTTATCGTGGTAACTGTGTAAGCCTTACACTGTCACGATGACTGTCATGCCTTTTACGTCCCCAAGCGGGGTGTGAAAAAGCATCTCACAAGGCCGTTATAGTTTGGGTCACCATACTGCATTGTCTGCATTTGCAATGAGTATGGTGACCAAAACTCTTACATTCTATTCTTGCTATCCATCAGGCAGAGTAGAGTCACTTTGGCGGGCTCTTAATATAGAAAAAAAAACTACTATCTTTTTAGATAATATGAAGCCCTTATTATTTATTAAGGTGGCTTTAACCGATCAAATAACCGCCAGGTGTTGGCTCCCCCCGGATTGACTCAAATGCTACAAACCTTTCTCTCCCTAAAGACTCTCAGAGAAACATGGTAGTTACAGAAAACGATATGTAGACAGAAAACAAACGTTCCGTAGACAGAGGAAACGCTCACTTGAAAAACTTTAAAGTCTAAAACAACTTACAACTAAATTGTGAGAACAGTGAAAGCTGTGGGTAGCTTTAAGATTTCTCTTACAAACACAAACTGTAAGTTACCTACCGGCCGAGAACAATCCAAAGTTGTTTAAAATAACTCTTTTAGCAGTATTTTACCTACTCACAGGGGCTTTTTTATTACGACACTGTTTATTTATAGAACATTAATGTGAGATTTTAGGAATTCATAGCCATTCGAAACCATTACGCAAAGAAATTCATAAGGCCTCTTAGATGTCATAAGAAAATGACTTCACTTACATTTGACTACGTAAGCGGCAATTTTAATAAATAAGCCTCGTGGCGACGATGGACATTTTGATGCAATTTTGCAATGCACTTTTTCTGTTTGCGAAAGTGGGAAAGTAGTTATATCGTCAATTAATTTGCATATCATGAGCTTTCTAAAACCGAAATATTAATAGGCTATAACTTCTTTTTTACAGAGAGGCCTATGTGTAGTAGTGGTTAAAAGCTATTGGTGAAAAATCAAATCGACACATTATTTCACAACAACAATTTACTTGTAATGTATTCTTCGTCTAATGGATTGTTTGACATTTCTATTTGAAATAAGATATATAAATAAGTTTAAACAACCAGCTCGGTACCTGTGTCAGTTGCAAGTTGTGGTGATAGACAATATATTTATTTAAAAAGAAGAATCTGTCAAAGTGACCTTGTCGACAATTTTTCAGTATAATTCTAGACTCCGAATTCCACTATACTGCACATATGTATCGATAGATTGTTAAATAGACCCAACTCTGCAGCATACGTGGTATATATCAATTAACTGATAGAGAAATAGTATTTTAGCTACTTTCCTAGTGCAAAATCATATGATACTTTATTGTGGGGCAATGCTGCTTACATCCAAAATATCTTTGTGTTTCAAAAGTGAATTAGTCGTGCAATTTATAATCTCAGTTATAGACAATCACTGACGGATAAGTTTAAAGAAATTGGTATTTAGTGTATGTCAAGAATATATTCAATTACTCACAAAGTTTAACGGCATTCATGATTTTTATACTGGAATTAAAAATAAACTCATGTTGACAACAATTAGACTTCAAAAAGTATACAAGTCTTTTCGATGTCTAGGTGTGCGATTCTACAATAATATTCCAAGCAAATTTTAAGATATAAATTTTAACATATTAAAGTCCTCAATAAAATAAAAACTAAATGAAAAGGCTTACTAAACGAGCTTAAATTATTCCAATGACAAATTTACTTGTGTTTGAAAATGATGGACATTTAATTTATTGTCGTATTTCCTCTTTTCAATTTTTTTTTTATTTTATTCTTTTATTACTTGGCAGTTTTAAATTTGAGTGCAGTCCAGTCTTGTAATATAAGTTTATATATTTAGTATCTTCCTAGTGAATTGGACTATTTCCATGGTCTACCCAATAATTCTGCTGGCGGTAGTGACTAACACCGGTATCCTAACATCCACTCAAAATAATGATTCTTTCTTTAAAGGTTCAACCTAGACCTTATACTGTAGTCGCATTGATTTAATTTAATTAATGTTCACAGAATTTACAAAAAGACATCTCTGCGATTTATTTAAATATTTCTTCCCAGAATGAGTTTTAGAAAATGGCGGTGCCCTCAAGCTGTAAAGTCCGATGTGTATAAATATCAGTGAAAGATTTACATACAAAAATAAATATCATTAATCATTGTATAATTTTGTAATGCCATGATGAGCGTGTGGTAACAGATCAAGAATGCAACGTGTCCCCACCCCTATTGATCACCAGGGGGTCGTAAGAGGCAACTAAGGAAGCAAAACTATTTAGTACAACATCATGCAAAGAGAGAGAAAACTAAATACAAACCCTACACATGGTATAGTAGGCTAAAACCTAGGCCTATATCCAGCAGTGGACTATTGAAGTCTCTTGATAATACTGAAAAAGAACGGAAGGGACATGGGGACGTAAAACGCATGATAGTCATTGTGGCATTCTATGTCGCGAGCTGCTCCCACCCACGAAAGACGACGCCACGAATGCTATTACTTGAAATTGTTTTTTTTTATGAGAGGGTAGTACTGGCCTGGTCCAGCCAGCCCACTCATACTGAAATCAGCGTGGTCCTACTGCCACTACTACCTGTCAATAATTATTCGAATTAAAATAATTGAACGAAATCGGAATTCATATAGAAAAATGTTCCCATTGAGGACTTGTATTATTACATTTTGGTAATGACTTTTAGAAAGTACTTGAAAGCCCAAAGTGAAGTGCACCTCAAGGTATTTTTTTCTTTTAAGGTACGAGTACAATTACAAATACCTACATACATCTTTATTTAATTAAACTATTAAATAGGATAATCCCAGGAGCGAGTTGATAAAACTCGCCGGAAACTTAAAGCAGGCTATTTACACTCAACACTCACTTTTAGCATACCCCATTCAATATAATGACATACTTAACGTCAAAGAAAAACACTCCGTCCAAACTGATGCCAACCCTGTCCCTACGCTTCAGTGTGAATATCTCTTGAAGAAGGAAAGGCGTAATTAGGTTTGAAAGAGCCAACTCACCCCTAGAAGAGCTCTACGCTTAAGTACTGGCGCTAACTGCTTTTGAAGATGGTATTTTTAATAAATAAAATATGTACTGACTTAACGTTTAAAGAAATTATAGCAATTCTGTTGAAACTCGTACAGTCTTGTATAGATAGTGTACGGATTATTGCAAAATTAAATAAGAATTAGAGCTGTGTTTTAAATAACCATTAAGGTTAAGCACGTAAAATGACAACGTTAACTTAAGCACAACATAATAATAAAAAAATCATTAAAGCATAGACATACTGAAACTATATAGATGCTCAAAGCGGCGATCTGTAAAATTGATTACAGCCTCATTACAGCGCCACAAGACAGCATCGTAGGAGATGTCAACTGTATAAAATGGTCAATTAAATTCATGAAACTTTAGTTCTAAATATAAATATTATTAGATAAAAAGTATTACGATTAAAATAAAAAATCCGACTCCTTAAAGCTAATGAACTGAAAAGAGAAACACAAGTGACTGACAGTATTTTGTACATATACGAGTATATTATTTCGATTAAGTAAGCTTACAAAACAATGCGAATTTTATATAGTTATTGTGATACTTGATTTCCTTCTTTTAACTCGTTACTTTTAAAACATTCCCCACCTTCTGATGACGAAAATAGGTTTATCTCAGTTCTCACCAAAGACAATAGTCTCGATTTTTTTCCAATTGAAGTTACCGGCGTTCCCTATGTGTTAACTCTTCTTGAACTCTATCATCATACATTCTAGGTCACGCTGATTTGAGCACAAGCTAGCCAGCTCGACCGGGCAGTACTACCCTCCCACAGAAGACCAATCTAAAGTGACAGCACCCGTGATGTCGTGTTTCGTTGGTGAGTATGAGACCGGAGGTCCATTGATGCAGGGGTGACAGTTATCGTGGTAACTGTGTAAGCCTTACACTGTCACGATGACTGTCTTGCCTTTTACGTCCCCAAGCGGAGTGTGAAAAAGCATCTCACTAGGTCGCCATAGTGTGGGTCACCATACTGCATTGTCTGACTGCAGCATTTGCATTGAGTATGGTGATCACAACTCTTGGATTTTATTCATGCTTTCCATGAAGCAGAGTAGCGTCACTTTGGCAGACTCTTAATATAGAAAAAAATCAAAATTTATCCCTACAATATTGCAATGTTTTGTTTCGATCAATCTATTGTATTTCACTGATACATTCAGCACTTTTTCAAGGTGAACCATAACACCAATATTGGGCAACGTGTTAGTAGATTTTTCCTTGTATCTCAGCGCAACACAATCTAAATACTCAGCTTGAAAGAATAGGTATAACTTCAAAGAACTCATAAACATCTGAGAATGTAAAATCTCAATTCATCTCAACGATAGCGTTGCCGTAGAATGACTCCATCCGTCATTCCAGCAACACAACGCAAGATGAACAGACATCGATCTCCTTTCACATTTGTAATAATAATAAATGAAAGTGAACTTCTCTTTGAAATCGAAAAGCAAAATCGTATACACAGCATTTGTATATGTGAAATATAAGTCCAGGCTATTGATAGATCTGGATGAAACAATCTTGTTTTATTTGCTATTTAAAAAAAGTCATACAATATTATTGTCTTGTTAACCGCTCACTGACCCTCTCCTAGCAGCTCTCCCAATAGCCGGAAGAACGAACAGTTCCACAGATTTCCTTTCTAGGGTACACCTGTTTCCCCGACTACTGGTACCTGAGACAGCGTGCGGTTTTTGGTCAGTTCGAGTCCGATATAACTACCAGTAGGTGGTATCCGGGGGGATTTCCACACTGAAAAAAAGGAGGAACGAACAGGTCCACAGTAGTTGACACTGTTTTAATTATTTTTCCCTTCCCGAAACTTCTAGTATTCATTACTAGAGACAAACAAAGGGAACAGGGCACACTCCATTACTCTAACTAATTGTTTCTTATTTTCCATCTTAATATTGTTACGTTTTCGGGGAAGGTAGACATGAGACAAGCGGCCGGCTACAGAACAAACGAACTAAAATCCTTGAGAATATTTTTCCTTTTATATGTTTATCATGCTTTCACACCACTACACAACCAATCATCGAAACATTTTGTATGTACCTTAAATCTCTAAAAGAACGTACCCAGCACACCTTTAAAAAAAAAGTATTATGCCCGAGATATAGAAGTTAAGTGCTAAAAAACTAGAGTTGTATCACGCATGTATATGTAGCCTAATTTGTTTAAGTTAAATTCTTCACGTCTTTTTTTGCTTCACTTCTATGTTTGTTCATTTGTAACCGACTTTTGTAAGTGTATTTTAGTTTTTTCAAACAATGTTCAGTTTATTTTTTTTCAGAAAACCCAATCCATATTAAAATTTGTAAGTGACTGTTGATTAACGTAATTAGTTTCTTGTTCTTAGAAGTGAGTGGCGATAAAGTGGAAAGTCAGAGGTCGTCTGTCGCGAGCAGTTACGAGCACATCATGTTGATACTCATATTTTCTCAAAGTGTAAATGATATCATAAAGAAAACGTGAAGTGAGCTTTATAGCACCGTAAACCATCGTGATTGTGGGCGGTGAACGATCCGACCTCTTCTACTTACACCACTATGGCTTTTGCCCTCGACTTCGCTTATAATAATAATAATAATAATAATTTATTGACTCATAATTACAATGTTAACTTAGAATTTAACAACAATTCGAACACTCAGATTATGCCAGGATGTTAACAAATCAAACTAGGTGTTGCAACCAGAGCCCTTGCTAAGTTATGAAATAACTTGTATTAAAGGCCTGGTTTACCTCTTTGACATAGCTTTGATAACATAAAAAGTAACGTTAAAACTAACAGAACTGGTGTTGTATTTTAGTAGTGTACACTAATTATTAAAAGTTAATTTACATGGATTGAGAAATTTTAATTTATACAATTAAATTTAAGAAATTATAGAATTGTGTATGTGTGTGTGTGTGTGTGTGTATGTGTATGTGTGTGTGTGTGTGCGTGTGTGTGCGTGTGTATGTGTGTGTGTTTGTGGTGAGTTATGGTGGATTATTTTCAGTATAAAGGAGCTGTTCCGTATCTTGGTAGTTTTTAGTTAAAAGCCAATTTGCTAATGTTTTCTTAAGAGAGGTGCTAGTTAAAGAGTAGAAATTTAATTGTTTATTTAGTTTGTTGTATAATTGCGGACCTTGGAAACAAACAATATTGATAGATATAGATATTGTAGGTATTATCGATACAGAAAGAACTAACGTAATAACTATTTAAAACATATATTTCTGAACTTGCTGATTGGTATTTTTCCGAGTGAATTGATGTACTATTTAAGGAAGCATAACCAGGCAATAATATTGACTAAGACTTGTCGTAAAATTAATATAGAAAGTCATAAAACTTGCTTCTGCTATTATTAAGGATACAATAAGCTCCCTAAAGATCACAACACAGTAACACTTTTGTAACGTTACTGAATTTCTTCGCACCATTACTGTGTACTTTTACTATGGAACACAGAACAGACATCAACATAAAAGAGTATAAATCACACAAAGTCCAACAGAAAAGTTAAATTGGTGGCACACTTCTACTTAAGTTGCGACACTTTTAAACTACTGTCATTATAATAATTGAGAGAATATTTCAAACCACAGTCTTTAAGAACTCAACGGTGCTCATAAAAAATGTCAGCTTCTTCTGGCACTTGTTCAAGATTTTTGAGGTAACTTTTCTGTCAACAAACAAAAACTTGTGGCAATCAGTTATTTTTATTTTGTATTATTGTTTAACTCGACATAACACCCAATAATAGTTCAATTTAGTTTTGTAGTAAAAGAATTGATAACACCTTCTGTTTAAAATCTTAACTACTGACATTCTAAATTATCTTTATACAACTTTTCTACAAGTTTTTTTTTGTGCCTGAATGATATTGAAGCCGCCTGGGGCTTATTTCTAGTGAGTAAATCTTACCACCGCAAAGGCATCATACTCACCTGACTTCCTTAACACTACGGACCCGTCGAGTCTAAAACTAGTCGGGAGTTTCCCAAACACATACGTAAGTCAATCACATTTCTTAAATAAATATTACAACCACATGAGAGTTTTTATACCTTTATTTATCTTTTCTCGCAGACTTTTGGGACGAAATCGAGTTTTACAGAAATAAATCTTACCACAAACTCCGTTAAGCCTGTGGTAATCCGTAAAGCATCTCGTTACTGATAAATGTTAGGTTACAGGTGTTGGTGTGTGGTATGTTTGTGGCTGATAAGGGAGCACTGAACGCTGATAACAAATCTGTGTATCTACGGCGCTGGCCTGTAGAAAAGGACACCCAGCGCGCTCGATAGTGGTGCCAGCAACACTTTCAGTCGTAACGTACAGTTTTGTATATATTTATTGAGCTTTATATGTATATATGTAATACCGACGGTTCTTTCTAAGAAGAGGCCAATGTGCAGCAGTGGACTCGATATAGCGAGAGTGTGTAGGTTATTATAGTTTCACAAGCCTTCAGCCATCATAGATACAAGAAAATGAGAAACTTTACGCACTCAACGGGTATAATTACATCGAATTAAGAAGGAATCAGCACAGTATTGTGAGGTGCCCACCACAGTGCTATCAATCGCCCGATCCGTTTTTAAATTGATTACATTTCACGTTTCACGTCACCTTTCCCGACAAGTAGCTAATTTGACGCGATAAGTACTTAATCTGTAAATTATATGATAGAATGTATAAATTAATATTTTATTTCCCTATATTAATATAAAAGTTAACGATAACTGAAAAGATATCTTTGAAAAGAAGGAACGTTAATACAAATGGTTAAATAAATAAAATCCCAAGTGATATTATGATTACCCAAAGATTAAATTAACGTCATTTTTAAGATCCAACCTAATTCCACATTATCTAAATCGGATAATCGTGAAGCGCTCCTCATAATTTCAAATCAGGATAATAATCCGCGTTGTGATAGAGATGTACAGAACGCTGGACGGTTTAGTCACTTGTTGGAACATCCTTATTAATATAAATTTTCTTATGAACTCGTTTAGTTAGATAAGTGGGCAAAATGATGTATTCACACGGCAAAAAGACATATATATCATTTAGATTATACAAGAATTTAAAACTTATGAATAAAATAAACAATAACAACCTATATATCTAATACGTACCGCTATATCTCAAATTAATTTCAGTAATGGTTTTATTTAATTTATTTATATTGTTTTAAATCCCAATAATAGTTGAAAAGCATTAACAAAGAAAAGAAAATGTTGTTTTTCAGTTCGATTAAATTAACTGCCGCTCTTCAATAATCAAAGCTAACTGCACGTCAGCGAAATGCCGACTTATTAATTGAACACATTTTTAAATATACTATTTGAAACATTAAAATAGATTTTTGTGGAACAGTTTTTTCAATTCTTTTGTAGGTTCGTATTTTATATCCATATAAAAGAAATAAATCACTATTTCCTTAAAAAAGCTTTTGCTATTGTAGGAGGAGTTGATTAAATATATACATACCGATACACTATCAATCAATTTTTGCAATGTTTGCGCTCCGAAGTTGAGAAAGTGAACGTTATATAACCACTTTCTTTTTCCTTCCATTCAATATTAGATAAACACTCCAACTCACTTGTATAAAAAGCAAAATCAAATTATATTAAACTCGAGCTGAGAGACCAAAGGCAGTACAATTTTCTCTTACTTGTTTTCACGTAATAGAATCTAAAACAGTAAGCGACGATACCCACGAGTAGAATATAGACTTTTTTCTTGGTTAATCAATATTTAGATAGTTCTAAGCAATTTGTTTACATTTCGCATAAATATTGTCTATAAGTAAAGTTCAAGACTGCACAATTGGCCTAGTGGTTTAAGCGGTCGCCATGCCGCGCTCCAATTCGTTGAGTGTTGTGGGTTCAAATCATCCTACATGGGACAACACTTTGTGTGATCCATAAATTGTTGTTCTGAGTCTGGATGTTCTTTGTGTCCGTTTCTTGTATGTTTGTAAAGTCCCCCGCGACACAGGATTTATTCCTAATGCGGGCGTTGTCTTTTTAAAAGAAAAAAAAAAAAAAAAAACTTTCTGCGTTCGTCGACACTAGTCTAAAAATATTCTAATTGTAATGCAGTATCAATGTTATTACTTTCGAAAGATAGCCCTGCCCTTTGCCCTGCTGTTAATATCCTGACAAAAGATAGGACCGGAAGCCCATTGATGCAGGGGTGACAGTTGTCGCAGTAAGTGTGTGCAATACAATGCTACGATGACTGTCATGCCTTTTACGTCCCCAAGTGAGGCGTAAAAAAGCATCTTAATCGGCCGCCATAGTGTGGGTCACCATAATACATTGTCAGCATCCGCAATGATTATGGTGACTACAACTTTTGAATTCTATTCATGCTTTCCATCAGGCAGAGTAGAGTCTCTTTGGCAGGCTTTCAAATAAAAAAAAACTTTCAACATTGACAATTTTCTAAATATTTAAAGTTATGACCCATACACTACTGTTCATATGGAATAAATAATTTGTTAAGAATCATATATAGATACTTCTTAGTTTTTAAGCGACTTGTCGTCGAAATAATTACACCTTGCAACTAATAAAACCTACCAAATATTTAATGAAGCAGCATTTTACAAAATATTTCACTTTTCAACGCAGTATCCAATAATCTTGCCAGCTGTGCTGCGCATTTCATTCTGGTATCAACAATGAATGTAGGTACGTACGGAGGCGCGGTACGGCACCAATCTATGAGCGTTGTAGGGCTGCACGTTCGCTAAAGATATCATCGCCCGTGTGTTACGATATCCAATGTTTGTTAACAATTAGTGAGCCAACATCTGGGGCGTGTCTCATTCAATACCACAGCCGGACGTTTATTGTTAATAGTTAGTATCCTCGGCCTGCATATGTTACAGACAGAAATGCGAACCGCTGTATGCGCCCGCGCCCCGCTGTCTTCATAGTTTTTATAAGAAATCATAACAACCTGCTATGTAGCCGTTAACTGTGTTGTTTATACTAACACTAACGTGTATAGTTGATGTGATATTTTTTTTTCTAACGGTCTTCAAACTGTGATTTCAATTTGTTTTAAGGTTCCGTGAAATCATGAAATAGTTTTATAGTTTAACCGTATTCATCTCACGAACCACTTGTGATTATACTGTTAGTATCAGTTTTGAAAGTACAACTACATATCGTCAAACTCATAACATAACATATCAGTAGTCATAATTTTATTTCTTCTTTCACCATAACGTGTAAACAAGTACTTTTCTGTTCAGTGATTCCCTTTTTATGCATTAAACTTTAAAGTATCAATTTTCGATGAGGTCAAAGGTCTACTCCTCTTTTTTTTTGTACTGTGCGGAAATCCCCACGAATACCACCGAAGGGTGGTTATGTCGGACTCGAACCGACCATAAACCGCACGCCGTCTCAGGTACCAGTAGCCAGGGAACCAGGTGCACCCTAGTAAAGAAATCCCTGGAACCCCGACGTACCTCGGGCCACCAACGGCTGCAAGTGGCCCCTTTGTGGAAACTCCTTTGTGGAAACCTCATGGTTTCTTTACTGGCCCCCTCTCCCTGAAAGGATGCGCAAAGTCAGTAGTGCTCGCATTGCCCCCCCGGCCTGCTTCTGCTAGGGTGACAGATGGCCTCATCTGTTACCCCCAGGCCTGCGCTTATGGAGGGCGGAGATCGTCTAATGATCTCCGGCGCCTCAGTCTTCTGCGGTACCTAGCCTGTTCCCGGGCCTGGCGGACCGGGAGAGTTTTAAACCTCTCTCGGTCCCGCTCCGCCATCTCCTTAGCAAGCATAACCTGCCCGCAGAAAGCTATGAACTAAACAGTTGACTTTAAAAATATGCCAGAAAGAAATAAATCATTGGCTTAAGCGAACGTAATTGAGTTGCGTGAATGTTTGTAGCCTATTATCGTTATTGCTTACTTTGTTCGTTTTGTAGCATTTGAAAAATTTCCCTTGACCTTTAACATTCCCGGCATTTTACCGCCCTACGTGAACTTCCGTTTTAAAATTAAAAATAGAAATAACGTCGACGTGAGTACCAGGTACCCACTTGGCGTGTTGATAACTACACACAGCTCGCTGTTACTTATATATGATGATTAGTGAAGGTCGTAGGAAGCCGTTGGATACAAGCAGTACAAGGTCAATTCTTGATGCGAACCATTGGGAAGGCCGTGGATGTTTTCAGCTGAGATGCAAATGAAGCCCTTGATGAGTCCTTCCTTCAAAGAAAACAAAAACAAACTTTCTATTAACTTTTATGCTTAAGTACCTAGATCATCTTCTTCATTGTGGCCATCATTACACCTTTTTACCTTATTTTTATGTTCAAGACAACGGCAGGGTCCACTACAGTTCTTTATCGGACTTGTACTAATCTAATACATACTTGCGTGCAGTTATAAACCTTTAGACTTACCATATTAAACTCTTTTAACTTCACAAGATTCAACGAAGAATATCATATTACATTAATCTATGTGTTTTATTTACATTTAGAATAAAATGTTGATCTTTTACGAGCCTGTAATGTGGTCACAGAAACATGTGTGAGAATTAAAAGCGCTATGATTTGTGAAGTTTATGAGGCACCCGAGGTTGCGCCGCATCACCATAAAATATCCGACATTCACGAGGAACGTGATATCATTATAGCTAAAGGCGAACATAAACTTTGTCAATGTTCTATTGCGTTACAAATATATGTAGAGTTATGGGAATTCCTAACGTGATTAAATATAAGATCGCAAGATTACACAAGAACTTTATTTTCGTACCTTGTGAAAAATGTCCGAACAAAAACTGTCACAAAAACATATAACAAATGTAGGCCATAACGATTAATTTTCGAAAGTTTAAATAAATCCTTATTTTAGCCCGTTTCATGATATTTTTAGACGTTAACAACTTTAAACTTTAAAACCAGACTCTATTTCTTACTTTACATATATTAAAATTATTTTAAGGTAGAGAAGAGTAACAATTCAGTATTATGCTTTTAAAATAAGATGACACACGAGGTTCACCCACACTTGTTACACAAGAACTACTTCCATCCCTTTTGATTTAAAAAAAAAACGCTAAAGCTAGATAATATATAAATATATACCACTAATTCGCATATTTCCAAAATAGCCATGTAAAATAATTGACCTCACACGAAGAAATTGACGTCCCAATGTACTTCGGCCTTCACACGTTGATAAAGAGTACGGATAACTTTTTTCTAAGACTATTCACATTTCACTCCTAAATTTAGAAATTAGTATCACAGTAGAGCTATGCAGACGCTCGCGTTGAAAAAGTGACAAACAGATTCGATATCACCAATGCTATCTTTAACCATTCCGTTAAACGTTGGAAATATTTTTTGTCTATTTCTGAGAGCACGTCGCACATGCATAGATAACCTTTGACTATTTTTAGGCCACTATCTGAATAATGCATCATTCATCGCTGATGGACAAATGAGGTTATGACCTGTAAGAGTACAAGCAAACGATACCGAATTGTTGTTATTAAAGTTGAAATTAAAAATGTAGTCCTTAAAATATTTACCCATTATTGTGTAATTTAGATTGTATCTGATTTATTTTCACATGGAAGTTGTGACAAATCTCCAGAAATTGCAATAGGCTAGATGACGCCTTAGTCAAATTAGTTACTTTTTATCATCTGTCAAAAAGACAATTTTGTATGAAAAATGTAACTAAATACCAAATTGTGACGTCACTGTTTTAGACTACTCATTTGAACAATTTATTTCACTGATAACTTGATTAAAATTCGTAATAATAATAAAAAACTATGTTAATTGTATTTGCCGAGATGTTTCGCGATATTAGTTTTAATGAAGTGGACATTGGGATTTATTTACGACACAGTCATCTACCCAATTGTAGTTAGCTTTATATTTAGAGGTCCATAGTGCACTTGCTAGCTATCAGATGAGTTAATGTGCGTGATATTAACAGGTTAATATTGTTACGAATGATTGAGATTAAATATACTTATATATAGATACAAAAAACCTATTTTGTTACACTATCCAAATGCTTGCGTGTAAAATTGGTTTTAACTAAAGATATTGCATAAACGTGTATTAGAATATCAACTTTATTAACCGAATATGGCAAAAATGCTGATATCTCCTGGTTTCTGCTTCACTGCTCGTTGCACCTTTAGGTAGCCCGTTGCAAGATTTGTGTTCATATTCCTTTTATGACTTTAAATATAAGTCGTAATATCTAGCTCTTAAAAATGATTAAGTTAGTGAAAAGTGGGTGAGCACCGGTGTGAAATAAATAGGGTCACAACAAAAACTGACAGACCTTGTTTATGACCACTTGTTCTCAGAGTTTGTATGTATCGAACAAATTTGCATTCGCATACAAATATCTACATAGTTATAGTTATGCTACATGAATATTTTTTTCTTACGCCCTTTTTACTTCGACCGGAAAAAACGGATATAAAATATTGAACAAAGAAAGCACTGGTCGCATCGCAGAAATTAACTTTTCCACGATCACCTGTCTTGAGAAAACCTATCCAAATCACATACAAAAGCTTGTCATTATGTACTTGAAGATTCAAATAATTACATATCTTAGTTAAGAAATACGCCTAGTCTCTTGATAACACACCTATTTCACATAATGGTGTTGTAAAGAAGTCTCAATTTATCCGACGACCGAACTTCCACAAGCGAACTGATTGGACAGAGACGGAGTGATCATTCCGTCTGCACATCCACGGCAATAAGACGTGCACAAATACAAACACTGTCTTCAAGAAACTGGTAAAGAAACATTACCTAGGAGATATCATTGTCCCATAACCAACTTTTTTTAGTCAATATGGTCACATGATTTTATGTGAGTATGTAAATAATATTTATACATTTCACTTATAAAATATATGATTTTGTTTAATAATCTACACCATGTCTTACTACTACGTTATATATTCCGTATATTACTTTAACTTTCCCTTTTTATCTACGTTTAATAACAGCAAACATTACCCCATATTTTTTCACAATCATAGTTTCTCTTCATCATTGCCTCCAATCTATGAGACCACCACTTGTACCTATATGCCTAGCTTTAAGTCCTTTTTGCGATTACCTGATCTACGATAAAGTTGTTATTATTATTATTACACCAGTTTGTAGACGAAGTCCTACTGAATATTTCACCAGTACCACAGTACTACGATCAACTTATTGGTATCGTGTCACTTGTCGAACATCCTAGATACCTGGAATATCGAAGGAATCTATAGATCTGCTAAAAGAGTATAAAACTCGAGTCAGCTGCGACCCGTACTCCCCGGAAACCACCTTAGCCGGTGAGCAACTGCTATTGCGGATAATTAAAACAAGACAAAAAATTTGGTCAATACTGTTACTAATATGCAGCAGCTCTTTGTATCTTGTATCAGTACCAAAAGGATAACTCACTCAAGCCAAACCCATCAAAATCGGAATCCTGTGCACTTCACCTTCGCAACAACCAGGTGAGTTCATAAGGCTAAGGCTCAGTATCATGTGGCAAGGTGTTTACTGATTACCCATAATCATCATCCAAAGCACCTGGTATCATCTTGGATAGGACTTTTACATACAGGAATAATTACTAGAATATAAAAAGGTACATTCCTGTAACAATTTACTCCAACGTCCCTGTGCTACTAACTGGGAAGTTTCACCACGGGTAATGAAGACATCTAGTCTGCCACCAAAGCTTTCTCTGCTAGCAAATCGCATGTCCCACATGGAGCCGCTCACATAAGACTAGTATAGAGCACTAAACGAAACGTGTTGGATAATTACAAGTAATCTCAAATCGACCCCGTTCAAACTGTTGTACACACTGGCCCGTATAGCGAATCCAGCAGTTCGGAGGACTGTGATGGGTTCTGCAGAGAGAAAGAGAATAGAAAACAACCCACGGCCCCCTATGCACAGTCATACTCGACCGCAACAAAGACTAGAACTGCAGGCGTTTTGCAAGATTTGTCGAATCATTGACCTTAGACCCGTCTCAAGCAAGGTGCAAATTGTGGAGAGAAGTGGTATTTTTGCCAAACTCATTTGTAGTGCTTGCTGAGAGTCTACCATCTGGCAATAAATATACATGGTCGACCTGGAAGTCTTTAAATAGACTGAATTCTGAATCAGGTAGGCCGGAGCAAGGAAAATGTGTCTAGGTGGAAATTATCGGACGGTGCTAACGTGAGCTGTTTGTGTGGTACAATGAAAATACCGATGTTCTACCTTGCATCGTGCTCTGCGTGCCCGGACACTTACACATAGAAGGACCTATGGTTGCTACTGATAACACAGTCAAAATGACCGCTTCTTGGTTACCTAAATACAATTTTACTAATACGCAACGTTTACTGTGGAAACACTAAGAAGAAGAATTGTAGACAAACCAGGCTGAGATTGTCATCGAAATAGAAAAGTATTGTGAACAAATAAACCACCAAAAATAATAAATAGCCTCACACGTCTCACACACGTCTGTTTGATCCCAAATAAGGTAGAGTCTGTGTTACGGGAACCAGACCGCTGATAAACATATTTAAATATTTCTAAATACACATATATTATAGATAAATTACACCCAGACTGAACAAATAATAGTGCTCACGTAAATATTTGTCTTGAGTGGGAATCGAAACCACCATGCAATGGTTAAATATCATAATTTTAAAAGAGACAGTTTCGAACATTTTTTGAAGAAACAATTAGCAAATAAAACTAGTAAATCCACGACTGATGTAATTGTACACCAGTACGACGATGTACAAAGTTGACCTTGTACCTACACCAAACCGTTACAGAATATAGATGTTCTCCCGAAGGAAATTATAAATAAACACACCTAGAAATGTTTGAATTTCTTGCGAACAGCGTTTTAAGTTTGCAAATTTACACACAAACTATAATGTTTTAGGTATTTTTAAATAAACCAACTTTTTATTCTGAAAGTCTATTTATAACATTATGTAAACGTTTTGAGAGCGTCCGTGGGTTGGAGAGCAGGTAATGTACACTAAATCTAGGAAGAATATGTTGGATAAAATATTAAGCAATTTGTCATTCGGCATAAACTAATGAAGATAGAAGATATTTTAGGTGTTTTTCTTGATAGTTACGACTTAATATTTTACTGGATATTCGGTGCTCTTTAAAGTAATAGTTATGATGTGACATCATAATCTGCAACAATTTTAATGAATCAATTCCGACTATCAAACAAACTGACATGGAACAAGTTTATTTCAAAATTGCCTTTTCTAGCATTTTCATCTGTGGTAATGGTTACTCTCCTTGTCCTAAGGAGCACAATACTCTGTGGCGGCGTGCTGTTGGCGGTGTCGTTGGACATCGCTAACGCATTTAATAGTCTGCCATTTAGCTGCATCAGGGAAGCACTCCACTACCACGGGGTGCCAGAGTACCTGAGGCGGCTTGTGGCAGACTATCTTGAGGAGCGTACCGTCGTGTACGAGGACCGAGATGGTATTCTGAGGCGGCGGCCCATGTCGTGCGGTGTTCCACAGGGGTCCGTCCTCGGACCACTCCTGTGGAATATGGGATACGACTGGACCCTTCGAGGTCGTCTTCCCCCCGGGCTGGGCGTAATTTGTTACGCCGATGACACATTGGTCACAGCCCGGGGGGCGAACTTTCAAGAGGCGGCGCGCCTGGCCACCGTGGGAGTCTCTTTGGTGGTCGGGCGCATTGAGGCGCTGGGTTTACGGGTGGCCCTAGATAAGACGGAAGCCCTTTTGTTTCATGGGCCCCGTCGTGGTCCACCCCCCGGTGCCTCTATCGTTGTCAATTCGGTCCTCGTACCGATTAAGGCCCAGATGAAGTATCTGGGCCTGATCCTCGACGGCAGGTGGCTCTTCGACGAGCACTTCCGACAGCTTACTCCAAAGCTGGTCGGCGCTGCTTCTGCTCTTGGGCGACTTTTGCCCAATTTGGGTGGAGCCAGCGTCGCGACGAGACGGCTATACACGGGGGTTGTTCGGTCAATGGCGCTGTATGGTGCACCGGTGTGGGCGGCGGCTCTGACCGCCCAGAATAGGGCTCGCCTCTGGCGCCCTCAGAGGATATTGGCGGTTAGAGCCATACGCGGTTACCGCACCATATCGACGGAGGCGGCGTGCGCCCTGGCCGGAACTCCCCCGTGGGATTTGGAGGCGGAAGTGCTCGCTGAAGTTTATCGGCGGACGGCTGACTTCCGGGCGGGTAGCGGCATACGGCCCCCGCCCGAAGAGATACGCGAGTGGCGAGAGGCCGCTCGTCGAGCCACGATGGCTCGTTGGTCGTCCCGGCTGGAGGCTCCACGTGCTGGCTTTGCCGCCGTGGAGGCTCTCCAGCCAGTCATCGCCGAGTGGGCAGGGCGGCAGCACGGGACCCTTTCCTTCCGACTGACGCAGGTCCTTTCCGGGCACGGTTGCTTCGGGAAGTATCTGCACTCGGTCGCCAGGAGGGAATTGAGTCCCGCCTGTCACCACTGCGACTGCAGTGAGGACTCGGCTCAACACACGCTAGCGGTTTGTTCCGCCTGGGCGGCGCAGCGTGGGGCCCTCACTGCAGTTATTGGAGGAGATCTCTCGCTACCGGCCGTCATACGCTCCATGGCCGGTAGCGACAGTTGTTTTACCGCGGTCGCAACCTTCTGCGAAGACGTAATTTCGCGGAAGGAGGCGGCGGAGAAGGCCCGGGAGGACGATATCCACTCGGACCCAATTCGCCGCCGGCGAGCCGGGCGGCGGAGGCGCGCATACCAGCGCCTCATGCCGCCTTGAGTGTGGCTGCGGGTGGACGGGACGGGTTTTCCCCTCCATCCGCTACAATGGCCAGCCGCGAGGAGGCGACGTCCGCGTGTGCCGTGCGTCGCCTGAAATAGAGAGTTTATCCGCAGATGGTGCCCGAGGTAGCGGGCAGGCGCTAGGAGGGATCTGGATGTCGTAATAGCAGCGGTTCCCGGATCCCTCCTATCTCAAGCGCAGAGTGGCACACCGTGTGGTTTTAGTCGGTCCGATTCCGACACACCACCCCGCCGTAAACCCCGGTGGGGTGACGGCCCGAGGGGGTTTCCACACGTTAAAAAAAAAAAAAAAAAAAGGAGCACAATACTCGTGCGTCCCTTAATAATACATAATATTTTTTATGTTATTATTAAACAATTATTTATGATGTTTATAACAATTAATAAAGAAAACACTATAAATTGTTTACCAATGAATACCAACTTCTAACTGAAGACAATCTATGTGTATGTCTCTTTTGAGTCTTATTGATTGCGTTTAAAAAATTACAATCTGAACTTTTCGGCTGAATGTATCACATTCTCCATATCATAAACATTACAGCGAACGTACATTTATTGTTGAATAAATTTATAAACCATTTCCTTAGAAAACATCAGAGATATGAGAATTGAGAAATCAAATTTCCGTTGGCAGACCTAGTACGTAACAATTCTTGAACGAGAGGGATTTACCACTCACCAGTGAGAGCTTGGTTTTTCCCTCTTCAATCAATATTTTTAACGATTGACGTCGGCGATAGATCTGTACAAGAATAGATGTTGTTGAGATTATCATCCTAAAAGTTATTTCAGTCAAAAGTATCAAATAATAAAGGCCTACTTGTTTCGTTACTAGTAAACAACCATATCCATAACATCTATTCAGGAATTGGCCCAGCGCAGTAATATAAATCAGACCACTTAAATATAACAAGTAGCTCATTTGAACCGCCATGTACTGTGTGTATTGCTTCACTCACAGATTAGCCGCGTTCCGTATGCACATGCAAACACACCAACTAATCTTCATTCAACGCATGAATCATCAAAAATTAATTAGTTCAAGCAAGAACTTTCTATTTCGCAAGTTGTTACGTGAGATGGACCAACTCGAGTCATTGGTTAATTAGTTCTGCAAATAGATAAGTTTATCGAGAGTTTACATCGCTTCCCGCTTACCACCGTGTTCCCCCTTTGTCTTCGAAGCTGTTCCCTGTTATCGGTGTTGACTGCAAAAAATAACTGCCTCTATGTTACTGCACAAGTCAAAGACGGACGGCGCTTGCCGGCTTGCGCGAAGATTTGGTAACAATGCTGATGACACACTATATTAATAAATTAGATATACGTACACACATATAGTGCAAAGCGGAGACAAATTTATTTTCAAATTTATTAAATTTAAAGTTTATTTGAAAAGTTCTAAGACTCAGTTCTTTTTAAAATTAAAATAGGTACTTTACATCCTTGGTGGACAGGTCAAGACATGTTCACATATTGAGTTGAGCTCAAATTGGAACCATTTAAGGTCTGCAACAAATATAATAATCTCCATTTATTTTAGGCATTTTATATAATAGCCACATGAGAAATTTATCACTATCTTCTTCCACTACATAGCCGTACATAGCCTTCACTCATTTAATAATTATAGATCGTAGATATAGTAATGTGTATATTTAATTAGTTCGAGCAAGTCACGTGTGACATTAATGGCGTCATAAACTGGCTCTACAGTGGTAGATCATAGTTGTTGCTCTCAAAAGTCGCTCACGTGTCCCGATTGCTTTTTTAATATTGTAAAACCTACATCTCTTCGGTTTTCACATTCTTTATTGGTGTGTGCAATAATTTGCTCTGAATTGCGTTAGGTATAAATATATATATATATATATATATATATATATATATATATATATATATATATATATATATATATATATATATATATATATATATATATATATATATATATATATATATATATATATATTATGTAAATCATATTATTTTTTCTTACTTAAAAATTTTGTGTGTAAGTTCGTTCTCCGTGTGATGACGGATTAAGAGTACAGAGTGCCACAATCCCTTTTCTTCGTATGGGTGTCGTAAGAGGTGACTTGGGGTACAAAATATACAAGATAATATCACGGCAAAGAGAAGAAAAACTTGCAAAAAAACCAATGAGAACTCGTCTGGTCAGGGTGGTATAATAAGCCTAAACCTCCTGTTGAAAGTTGTTGACGATTTGTGCGCAATATTGGAAAATACCTTCTTGAAATAAGCTCTATACGAGTTTACAAAATGTAGCCATCTTTGTACAGAGAGGCATACGTCCGGCAGTGGACAGTTAAAGGCTGTTGATGGCGATCCAATATATATTCATCAAGAGTCAGGATAGAATGAAACAGCTACAAATATTGTATTCCTCTTCACACACATACGAGTACATACTACACACACGTACACATTTCTTTTTTCTTTCATAAAAGAGATAGACTTGAACAAGAAATAATATTTCTGATATTTTATCCATAAAAACGTGAATGTATCGTTATACCCTCAACGGAAAGGTAGTATTGCCCGGAAAAATGACTACTAGATAGACAGATAGTCATGCCTGGCTAGACGCGAATTACCGGTAAAATATAAAACACTAACCCGTAAACATAGTTAAACATTTGTATTATTTTAATATGTCATAATTTCCATAAAAATTAAAAGACATGTAACAAAAGTATGCACTAATATTTTAACTGAGTAACTAATTCAGACTAAAACCCCATTATGTATGAAACACAACACCAAAGACGCCAGGACTAATCCATAATAACCTGTTATATCATAAGCTCGACAATCGCTGTCGTTTACAAATCGCACCCACACTGACTAGAATGCATCAAGTAACGAGCAGTAGCCGGACAATGCGGCCAGTGTATCGTGTCAACACATCGACTCCTGCGCACTGTTCACGGGGCCTCGCTAAATATGTACATGCGATGCGTTCAAAGGAGACGCTGACATCTCAGCTAAGGCATTATTTATTGTTACTCGCGGGACTATCGCACCGCACATAAGAGATCTTTTGACAGCTATTTATGTGGACAGGACGTTGGCTCTTTTGTCAGTCGCCGCCTGTTGAGGTAATTAATTATACTATGAACACATCAAGCACACAGTAATAAACGAGACGTCAGATATTGCGACAACTGAGAAGTTATCTAGAGTCGGGATATTAATGAATAATGCTATTCTTGTTCACAATCATCTTCCACTTCCTTGCGTTTATTATTTCCAAGATTATTTGGGGTTGGCTACTTGTTCACAGCACACACTTAATATCACTTGGCTTGTATTTTCAACGTCCAAAAAACGTAAAAACCTTTTTATTTACACTCTAACGAAAAACACTAGATTAACTATAAAACCATAAATAATAGAAGTCCAAAACTTTATCAGCTGACAACCGCAACAGATGAGTTTGTGGACCATTACAAAACTTAAACGATTTCGTTAATGTACGGCCAGCATGCAACAAGTGGTCGTGTACCCCTCGCCAACGATAACGCGTAATACCAACTAATTAATTTCTTCATAAATAACAACAACATTCAGTAGTGATGTTCTGTTTTAAGGCACGACACACACGAAATCATTTATCAAGATGTACGACTCTTCGGTGTCTTTATAATTCATGATGAATTAGTTTTGTATTTTAAGTAAACACTTGATACACTTAAAATTTGTCATTTTTAGTACCATCAAGTTCATTCATCAAGAAGATTTTAACCACTTAGTAGAAGGCAAACTGTTTTCTACATTGACCTTTTTTTAGCACGGAAAGAGGTTCAGTTTCATATTCAATCAGATTATAGTTCTTATAATGACAATAAATATGACAAAAACATGATGATGTAAACTCATTAACAATGACTGAATAAATCCCACACGAACTTGTCTATATATCTTTATATTTTATATATTTTATATCCAGATCCAGATAATCCAACGAATATATTTTTTAACTAAGCGCAATCTTATGAGCTTGTGTATTTAAAAACATTTGATCCTTCAGTTTATATTATATTGTACCCAGAATCTATTAATATTTCATTAATGAAAGTGGAAGATGCTCCTAAAATATGCTACCTTTCACAATGTTCCTAAGGGCTAAAAATAAAATAACCTTTGTCAGTACCTGTGCTCCTAGTATCTCATTATATAGATTTTGTTACCCAGTATCTCAGTGGCTAAGTGGAGCACCGGGCCGGGTCATGAGGTGCCGCCACTTGCGAATGCCGTTCCATTTGCCGTATACAACAGTACACATGACATCGTTTATGGCACGGCGGCATTAAACATGTACAAGCACAATGGTAGCTCTCAACTTGATATGCTGCTGAATGTTGGTAGTCATGAAAAAACCATTTTATTTCCTATATATTTACTAACTTTAATAATTTGAAACCATTAACTCATTTAGTCAGTTTCATAAAAGAAAGGCATTTCCCTGCACATATTTTCAATCCTTTAATAAAATACTAAAGAAATGGAAAGGCGTAGAAAGTGGTAATTAGTTCCGGGGTACTATACAAACAGATCTTTTCTTCATTTTGATACTGAGCATTCGTTTACAGACAAAAGAACACCTCTTTTTTAAAATTAGTTAAAGGATTTAAACCGTTATTACCACCGCATGCTGAGTACCGCGTGTAGAACCTCCTTGGAATTGTTACAAAATCTTCTTATATCTTGGCTATATAAGTATAGCATGTTGACTCCGTACTTCAGAAATAGCTTTGTTTTATACTTCAGAGAGAAAAACAGTTCTACAACCCAACCCAACAATACGAACTTATATAGGGTGGGCAAGGAATTCGTTAACATTTGAATCTAACGTTCCACGCAAACAAGTAACAGGAGTTCATGAGACCGATGCTATTGGAATTTGCTGGCTACAATCGTAACACAAAGTTTCAACAAGATGGAGCCACTTGTCACACATCCAATGAGTCTCTGCCGGTGATCAAAGACATGTTTCCGGCAAACTTGATTGCCAGACGAGGCGACATTCCATGGCCACTCAGAAGTCTAGATCTATTCCCAGCAGGCTTCTTTTTATGGGAGTATTTGAAGAATCGTGTCTACATCAATAAACCAAATATACTATTATATGATAATGAAAAAAAAAACGAAGAGATGTCGGCGATTTCGCGGTCTCTTTGCTGGCGCGTACTCGAAAATTTCCGTGCTCATTTAGAAGAGCGCAAACATCGAAACAGTGGTCATTTAGACGATGTAGTTTTTAAAAAATAAATTCCAACTAATTAGCTTTCTTGTTAATAAATATTTTTTATAATGTTTCAAATAGTTTCTTTTATGCGAATTTTTTAAATGTTAACTAATTCATGGCCCACCCTACATGACAAAATAAATGACCTAATATCTACAAGTTTGTAATTAGTCGTAAGCTGAAGTTTTACTTTCTATGAATTTCTGATTAGAGCAAATTGTAAATATTAATATATATAAACGCTAACTACATATGTACTTGTATATATATACATATATAGTAAACTTAATAACAAGATCTTTATTTAGCACTAGACGTCTTACGACGCATACTGTCAATGTAACTACATGATTTTCTTTTCATACAATATACATTTTGCATAAACCATTAGAAATACTATTGAAAGCAAACAAATCCATGTGGTGTAATTTTAACTTTCATAGAGATCGAACCCACAATCCCCGGCATGGTAGTAAAAGCAAGGGAGAAGTGCCACGCTGATATTGGCACGAACGGGCCAACCCGACCGGGCAGTATTACCCTCTCACAAAAAGCCAAGCTAAAGCGACTGCATCCGTGCTGTCGTGTTTCGTTGATGAGACTCATTGATACAGAGGTGACAATTATCGTGGTAAGTGTGCAAGCCTTACACTGCCATGATGACTATCATGACTTTTACGTCCCCAAGTAGAGCGTGTAAAAGAACCTCACCAGGCCACCATAGTGTAAATTACCATACTATTATAGTAAGTACAGCTTTCAACAGAAATAGAAATTAAGTTAGATTAAATAGAAATAAGAACCGCTAATATAAGTTGTAGAAATATTGTAAACCCACTCCCTTAAATATAGTAAAACTAGGTTAAGTATCAGTAGTAAGTAGTAATAAGAATAATTTGTATATTATACCCTGTACATTGTAAAATTAATAAAAAATTAAAGATACGACAAGATCCAGTTGGACAAAGGCTCCAAAATATTTACACATTGGAGGTGTTAGGAACAGGCTCAACACCCTGCGATGGCGGGTGCCTTTATTATAAAAAAAAAAAAAAATTACCATACTGCATTCCATACACGATGAGTATGGTGATCACAACTTTTGGATTCTGTTCATGCTTTCCATCAGGCAGATTAGAGTCACTTTGGCAGGTTGTTAAATAAAAATAAAAAACAAAGAACACACGCACCGCTCCATCGAAACCACTTCGTGATTCATAACGTTTTTTGTGTATACAAAACAAGTAGTGTGTTTTGAGGGCGCCAATCTAATTTTAGGCCTATCAAAAGCCCTCGATCAAGGGTTGTAAACACCTGCCGCGGCGATATCGGGCACCACAGATCTTTGTTACCCAGTTCTGTTTTTGAAAGTAGGTAGTGTCCGAGTTAAACAGCACCTACAATATATTTCCGTTCCAAACAAGTTGTTTGTGCGAGGCGCACATGTTGGTCATAAACATTAAGTAAAATAACCAAATTTCAATATTTATGTGCTGCGCATACGCATTTCATTGACAGAAAGCCGCAGCGTGCCAAGATGCGACCGAAAACACCAGATGTTACGCTGGTACAAAATTGTCAGACACAAAGCAAACGTGGTGATTGAAATTATGTATCTCTGTACTTTAAATAACATCAATACGCGTTATTGTGGCCGCGACCATACTACGAGTGCATTATCGCCGTTACACAAACGCACAAAGGACTGATAAATATATTCCTTTTAATAGTTTACGGTTCCACTGGTCTTGGAGTCGCAAACCTAAATATCATCTGACTATCTAAGAGAACCTCGTTGCATAGTTGAAGGGACGTCCTGTGCACACTCATTGTGCTTTAATTAACTTACCAGTGTTTGCGGTTTCGCTGGCATTTCATGGGTTCTG
This sequence comes from Hypercompe scribonia, assembly GCA_949316085.1. Lineage (NCBI taxonomy): Eukaryota > Metazoa > Arthropoda > Insecta > Lepidoptera > Erebidae > Hypercompe > Hypercompe scribonia. Next base: position 579,925 of record OX438972.1, on the reverse strand, counting down.
TCACTTTATTTAGATATTCTCCGGGAGTATGCCATGTGTATTGTTATCAGTCACCCATCAATGTTAAAATATGTAGTAGGAAATAAGAAAACCTTTTAATATATATTTTTTATTCTAAGAACAAAATGATGTAGGCAAGTTGATATGTTGATAAACACTCTGAACTTTTCATTTAGAAAATTTCCATTCCCTGCCTCTTGCATAAAATACAACAGTATCCATGGAGATTGTTTGATTTAACTGTCAATTCCGCTTACAGACAGTGTTAAATTTCATGACGTTAAGATGTTTATAAAATTAAACATTATTCGAGACCGTGGTAAATGCATGCTTTGTATTCAGGGCTCGACCGACTGCAACTCTTGTCGATTCTTGGGTACCTTATGTAACCGCATTGTAATACGCCTTTACGTTATACAATGAACTTCATCAATTGAGTGCTCGTGGAGACATTAAAGCTTTCTACGATTGCTTAAACTTGTGCAAGTAATATAATATATGCTGGCTATGACTAGGAAAACTGTATTTTATTTGCGTTTTGCGTTTTATCACGTTTATCGCTGTAAAAATAATGAATATTTAATTGAAAATAATTTAGTATATTTTTTTATGAAAGCATTGTTCTATAATATGATAAAAACCACGTGCGTTACTGAGATACTGTTACCAACTTCGTACTGTTGAAAGTTATTAATATAAAACGCATTTTATAAAAAAAAACAATGTTCCATGTAAATTTAACAACATTATCGTCTTTTTCAAATTTGTTTATTTACATGCAAGATTTATATCACAGGCAAGTGTGTGAGAAGACCTCGCTAGGTTCACTCGTTTTGAGATCTACTACTATGACGTGTCTAAATGACTCGAATAGATATTCTATGTAAAATAAATAAATTTATATTTCAATAAGTGTAAAATGCATATTTGTAAATAGTGTATGTAATAACATAATAAAATAGCTCTGCACTGATAACAATAAAAATATTTCGAAATATTTAGAATTATCTTGGAACACTGACGATATTCAGAAGTGTTTGCTAGACCTTTGATAACCAGACGGAAAAGATAAATCACGACAATTTACGAATGAATCATTGTCTACTTACTGACTTTGAGTCTGACTTAATGTCCTTTCGTCAGGAGCTTTGTGAATAATAAAGACGTATGCACAAAAATGTTCAGGAATAACTTGTGAATATTATCTTGGCTAATCTACTGAAGCTGTGAGATCATGTCGTTAGAGTTTGTGGCTGTATCAGTTGAACGCCACCAATCAAAGTTACGATAGTTTGAAGTGACGCACTCATTAGTGCATTCCGGCGCCGGAATTTCCGATTAGAAGGACTGTTAACTACTAACGATGTTTAGAAATGGCCCGTGATGTTTTATGACAGTCGCGATAAATGCGCGTCGTCTCGCCTCCGATACGAAACAGGACGAGTGCCCCATATATTTGCGTATAATTGCCGCCGAGCTTCCCGACGTCCCCGACTCGTATTTTAGATAAACTCCAAGCTCGACTATAGGCCCGTGCGCTACACATTTCTGATATAATTTTAAGTTTAACTAAATACATTATTTTTAAAGGAAATTTAACTCTCATATATGTAAATGGTAAAAATTCAACAAGCGTGTAATTACAGGTGCTGCATAATGAATACTTCCCACAGCCCACTTTCACAATATAATATACGTATCTGATGCACCGCACCGTACATCATTATGTTCCCAAATAACATGAAAGTAAAACGTAAGTGGTTAATACTCGGTATTATTTCTCAAACATACGATAAAGTGGCGGCGCGTAGTACGTGGGAGGAAGGCGCGGGAGGAGCGCACTTTCACCTGCATTCCGTGCGCGCCTGCCGTTAGCGGCGATATTGCGACCTCGACACTCAGCGGCGACATTACTATCGCTGCGATAACTGTTTTGTGTACTTACTTTTTACTCAATGTTGCGTGACTATTAACTTGTTAAATTCGTGACACAAATCACCGAAATACGCGCTACCACCGAAATCTTCACGGCAAAATCTCACGGTAACTCGCACATGCACGCACACGTATCGTAAGCATAAACCTCAGCTTGCACAACAAAGAACGTATGGCTAGTCAAAATAGCCAATATTTATAAACACAATTTCTAAGTAAATAGAAAGTTCCCAAGCACAGTTAGCAGAAAACAAGTACTTGTATCTATATGTATACACTGTATACACATCACAAGAGCATGTCGCTGGCGATCTACTGACACACTTCTTCATATTCTCCGCGTCTCCAATGATCTGATTTCCTAAATTCGATTAAAGGAGACGAATTATTTATTATTACTATTAACATGATATGTTAAAAAATTTTAATACCACGGCAATTCTTTCCTTCGGTGTGTGACTATACCGTAACAGGCTTATACTAGAATCGCAGACAATCTTGGGGTATTCCTGTTTACCTGTTGTTTGTATTTTTGCTTTTATTTCTCTTTTTTTGTTCCTCGTCAATGTTAGTTTAAATCCAATACCTGATTGCTTTTAAAGCATGTTAAACAAATATACGAGTAATGTCCCTGGTTAATTATAATGAAGGAGTATTCAAGTTTAATGGTGCCAAGTTCATCAGCCACCGCGGTCGCACAGACATTCGCCACGGTCGGGTTGTCACTGAATGTTATGCTTATCGTTACGGTTGGGAACTTCCGTACACAGTATAAAAATATCACTGATCATCGTGATCATCTCAATATTTATTTATTTATTTATTTATCCTATCGTTTTCCCAATTTTATTTGTAGTCGCCGCAATATGGGACGTTGCAATGAATATCAGCTTGTCTTATATAGCTGCCGAACCTACCTGACAATTCTCCTTGGAGATGTCTACAGACAGAACAAAAATGAAACTGAATAAGGATTAGAAAAACGAAGAGAGTGAGAATAAGGTAGATCACAAGGCTCAGATGCTAATTAACACTCACAGCTATAAATTTATTTGCATTTTTTATATCATAGGGATAATCGAGCAGCCAGATAGCCTGGTGGTTGGACCGCCGCCCTTGGAGACCAGCAAGGGTAAGACAAGGGCACGCTATTTGAACCCCCTTGCTCCTTTAAAATCAAGGCTATGGGCCGGTTTAGGCTGCGGTACCCTCAATAGCAATGTAAGCATTGCTCCACCCCAGTTTTTGTGAAATAAATAGCTGTAATTAAATTCTATAATTAACAATAACTAGGTTATTAAAGAGGTCTTTTTTTTTTAATAGCCTGCCAAAGTGACTCTACTCTGCTTGATGGAAAGCATGAATAGAATCCAAAAGTTGTAGTCACCATACTCATTGCGAATGCTGACAATGCAGTATGGTGACCCACACTATAACGGCCTATTACGATTTTTTACGCCTCACTTGGGGACGTAAAAGACATGACAGTCATCATAGCATTGTTTTGCACACATTTACCACGATAATTGTCACCCTTGCATCAATGGGTCTCCAGTCTCGCACTCACCAATGAAACACGACAGCACGGATGCTGGCGCTTTAGGTTGGTCTTCTGTGGGAGGGGTAGTATTGCCCCGGACGAGCCGGCCCGTTCATTCTAAAATCAGCGTGGTTCTCCTATCTGGTATACAGCGTGGCTCCACTACCTCAAAAGAAGCCAAACAAATTACTTTGAATAACAGACTTCTCTACAAGATATTTACAAACAAGCTTTTAACGATTATGAGTGTCGTGTTGTAATTCTACCGAATATTCGATTTCTTAATCGAATAAATGTCAAAACAAACCAGATATTACGAAGAACTGTTTACAGTTTCTTGTAAATGGACCTGGTGAACATTAGTAGTAATCTGATCGCCCGCGTCGTCCAGCGTTCGATTACCGCGCTCTAATTGTTCTAATTGTTTCAGTTCGTTTCACGGAAGTGGCCGGCGGCGGTGCTGCGCTTGCGCAACATACCTACAAGTCACAGCGAAGGAAGGTGGAAGGGGCACGGGTGCACGGGGCTGTAAACCCGTTGAATACCAGACAGTGCTTTACGACACTACTTTCTACACATACAGATAATTGAATTTTACACAGACACACATTTGTGCATGCGCATTCTATTCATTGGTAACGGAGAAAGCCCGACTAAACACTAATTCAAGTATTGTTTTCTTTGTTACTTGATAGGGAACTCATTTAGTCAGTCCCGGATTTCACTTTTGTTACCGTTAACAGAAATTGTAATAGAAGTGAATATGCGTTTGAATTGTTTCATTTTTGCCAAACACGTGCACGGGCCGTAAATAGGTGTTTTATAAAATATATGAAAACGCATTTCAATTAAATGTATTTTGCGTTCTATACTTTGTTTTTATAGTTCACGCTCATTGATATTCTCTAGAGCAAAAAATTGTTGTCGGAGTAACTTTAATGCTACTTTATTACTTTAAACAATTTATTAATAATAAAATATAAACTATTTAAATAACGTATATGCGTAAAGCCTGCCTAGTTGTGTCTTATGCGATTGTTGATCAAAGGGTTGTCTTCGTGCTTGTGTTCGATTCCCAGGTCGGATCAAAGAGTGTTTTTGAGTGTTTCTGGTTATAGAAATTCTTAATAACAGCCCAGAGTTTGGAAGTTGAGAAGCCCGTGCCTCTGAGAGCACATACAGCCGTGGATCCTACGCCTCGAGCGCACTGCGATCCGAAACGAGAGTGCACCTGCGTTTGCGCGCTCATTTGTGCACTACGTATACTTCCGTGTCGTTGGATGGTCTCCGTTGAGATTGGCCACCGAAATTGACCAGAAGTACAACATCACCACGTGTAAAGTAAATTGCATAAAAATATATTTGTGAGAACTATTTTGTTGTCTGAACAGCGCAAACGATTGTGCATTTAAGTCAATACTTTTAAACATGTCACAATCGGCCTTGAATATGGTGCAACATACATATGCTACAATTTTAATTAACTTTTTATGTATCCAAATCATACAGTAACCTATATTCTCTATCCTCTAAATTTCCATTCTGAGAGGTGAAATACTTCAAATTTAAATTACACGATCCATAAAAATGAAGAAAGGAGAAATATTATTAAATACAATAAAACTCATTCTCTAATGACCGGTGTTGGAGTGAACTTGATGTGTTACGGCCTTGCAGCCGTGACGTTACAGGTCAAGGACACAACGAACACATATACACATATGACGTCATCGACCTCTCACTATTCCTCAGAATACAGCAGCACGCACCGACCGCTAATTTAGAAAACCAGCGAATTGAGACGATCTTTCTAAATCAAGTATAGAATGTCGTTGATGAGACTATTTACGTTGAAAATTAAACATCGACCAATGTTGAAATTCAAAATGAGAAAATATCGAACGTTCTAATTACGATGAGAAGTTACAACACCACCGATTAACAAATAACAAAAATAAAGGTTGTATTAACTGTGTCTTATTGAGGTCGGTTCACACATTATTCTCACTATTTGCTCAACAAAACGCCAACGTTAAATAATGACTCATGACGTTATTATGTTTACTACATTACGAAATATGGAAAGTAACCCAACATCCTAATTTGTTATTATGTGTAATCATTGTAGAATTATCTGCTATAATGACGGTTTAACTATTGTTAGACAATCTTACAAAACATTCAACTTTGACAGTTTTAATAGAAAAGAAGTCTCGATTGAGTACGAATCGTGAAGGCCACTCAAACATGATCGAGTTGACGGATTCCGTAATTGATGACTTAACTAGTGACAGGGGTTAATCAGCTTAACATTTAAATAGGTTTCTCGCATAAAAATATTAAATGGATTAAGGATACATAGTGTTACCACCCCTATTCATCCCGTGGGTATGACACCCAAAAGGCGACTAAGGGAACCAAATATGCAAGACAACATCATCACAAAGAGAAGGAAAACTTGAAACAAACCCTATTCCAACCCGTCTGGCCAGCGTGGTATAGTAGGCCAAAACCTCCTTGCTAAGGAGAGGCCTATGTCCAGTAGTGGACTGTAAAAGGCTGTTGATGATGATGATGATGATAAAGATTTTAAGCTTAGACCTTAACTCTCACGGGACGTCTCTTATCTTGGACTAGTCCAAAGAAATGCGGGTGTACATCTAGCTCTATAGAAAAAATTGACTCTGATCTATTTGCAAAACCGCGGATGAACCAGGCTTCAGCACATGAGTCGCCTTGAAGGTTGATGCGACGGCCGAAAAGACAACCTGTGTGAAGTAATTCTTTCATTACTTTTACTGAAAGAATACTGGACTCCCAAATCCCTTCTCTCTCCCTAATTCTTCAAGGGGGATACTTGTATATACTTGTACTTTTGAGGTGCTGCAGGTATCCATAACCGGCACTAATTTTTAACAGCAGGTGACCCGATTGTTCGTTAAGTTTTCATCCCATAAAAAAACATTTATCAATCATTTATAAAATTAAAACACAATAAACTGCCAAATAACCTGTATATAAATAATCACCAATATATCTTGAATACCTATTCAATTTCAAACATCTACAATGACTACACAACTGATCGAGGCCACATTTTATTGGACACGGCTTTATTGCATGAAAGTGAACTGTGTCAAGCACTCGACACGCATAACAATGCCATCTATGCGATCGACCAACACACACACCTCGCCGAGCTCTGACGTTCAGAAGTGAGGAACAGGTGACAGATGACAATCATCCGTCACACGTGTCAAGTGTCTCGTGTATGCCACAACGTTGCTTAGATCCTACCGTCTATTAATAAACTCATTGTTCCCCTAACTTGTAACAGAATATGTGCCAGCGTTTCGTGACGAAAGTTACATAAATAAAGGGCCTTGGATTTATTGCTTTTTAGTTTTTTAACAATCGGACGTTATAATAAATGTAAATGTCAGGGCTGATCTTAAAATTGATCACATCATAACGCGACCAACTTTTTTATGGTATTACACAAATTTTTTAGGAAATAGTCTGTCTAGGTAATTGATAAATCAAATTTTGACTACAAGAACATATGCACAGGTAATAATGCTTCATGATAATATATAATGTAGTACATACATTATTTGCTCGCAGGAAAGATGGCTGATGGAGCTAAAAAGATCATTAGTGGTCCGTCAGCTGCCGGTAGCACAGGACTGGTTGTTGTAGCGAGCCTTGGGTAGGAACTATGCTCGCGTTTAGGCATCGCGAAAAAAAGTAACAAAATGTGTTCACGACCCAAACTATTTTTTTTAAAACATTTTTAATATCGTTAGGTATAAATATATTTACACCATATATCGATAGGTGACGCTGTACTGTGGTATAACTTAGGATTATTAATAAATATACGATAAATTAGATAACAGTAGGTAGTAGAGCCACGCTGATTTCAGCACGAGCGGGCCGGCTCGACCGGGGCAGTACTACCCTCCCACGGAAGACCAACCTAAAGCGCCAGCGTTCGTGTTGTCGTGTTTCGTTGGTGAGTGTGAGGCCGGAGGCCCATTGATGCAGGGGTGACAGTTATCGTGGTAACTGTGTAAGTGTGTTACGTCCCCAAGAGGAGTGTGAAGAAGCATCTCACAAGGCCGCCATAGTATGGGTCACCACACTGCATTGTCCGCATTTGCAATGAGTATGGTGACCACAACTCTTGGATTCTATTCATGCTTTCCATCAGGCAGAGTAGTCACTCTGGCAGGCTCTTAGTATAGAAAAAAAAAAGTTGTAGTTTCATTTCTCGGACTCTACTAATATACCCTTATAGGTCAACCAGGTTATATTTACGCTAGTCGTACCTTTATGAAATACAATATTTAAAAAAAAATGTTTTTCTTGGATGCTGCATTATAGGTATCAAATCAAAGGGCTCATCATGAGCCGTTTGGCCACAGTTTACTTTAAAAAATGATTACATGTTTCTTAGGGCTTGCTATCAGTGCTCTTGAGCCTAAAAACATATTAAATCATCCATACGATGAAAATTCTTGCAAAGAATTGGGCCATTTAGGAAATTTATAACAAACCTAACAAAAAAATACGAAATTATTCATCTTATTATAATCATAGCTAAAAAGTATAAAATATACAAATAAAGAACCAATTGCGTAACAAAATAACCAATAACTTTAAACAAAAACTGAAAAGAAAAAAGCAAGTTCAGTCCGTAAGTATAGGAAGCAATTTAATTACTCATAAAAGAAAACAAATAATATATTCTAATACGTACAATATTGACTACAATAGTCGGGATTCGTTAAATAATCAAGACTAAAATCATTCTTATCAGAAATAAAATGTTTAATTTTACGTGTGTATTGTCCGTGTGGTGACGGATTAAGAACACATAGTGTTACCACCCCTATTCATCCACTGTGTGTCGTAAAAGGCGACTAAGGGAACAAAGTATGCAAGACAACATCATCACAAAGAGAAGGAAAACTTGAAACAAACCCTATTCCAACCCGTCTGGCCAGCGTGGTATAGTAGGCCAAAACCTCCTTGCTAAGGAGAGGTCTATGTCCAGCAGTGGACTGTAAAAGGTTGTTGATGTGTATTGATACTGAAATTATTTTAATGTTATAGTGAGTAAGTATAAACAGAACTGGTTTTTTCTTTTTAGTTTTTATTTAAAAGTTATTAGTTAATTATGTTTTACGCAATCGTGGTTTTTTAAATGTGTCCTGTTTAAGTTTTGTGCAAAAAGAATATGAACTTACAGGAAAATGGCTTAACAACTTTAAAGAGTAAAAATATATGAGTTCGTTCTTTACTTAGATTTTTTATTAAACCAATTATAACGTGGCGATCCAACATTAACGTTATATAGCCTAACGTGGATTGATATATCATTAAACGTGGCCATTTAAAAGATACGATCCGTTTCTCATATTTATATTAAAATGCATGCAGCGGTCGACTACTCGGTTGGTCTTGTGGTTTAAGCGGACCCAATTCGCCGCCGGCGAACCGGGTCGCGGAGGCGCGCATACCAGCGCCTCATGCCGCCTTGAGTGTGGCCGCGGATGGACGAAACGGGTTTACCCCTCCATCCGCCATAGTGGCCAGCCGCGAAGAGGCGACATCCGCGTGTGCCGTACGTCGCCTAAATAGAGAGTTTACCCGCAGGTGGTGCCCGCAGTAGCGGGCAGGCGTTTGATGGGATTTGGGTGTCGTAATAGCAGCTGTTCCCGGATCCCTCCTATGTCAGGCACAGAGTGGCACACCGTGTGGTTTTAGTCGGTCCGATTCCGACACACCACCTCGCCGTAAACTCCGGTTGGATGTCGGCTCGAGGGGGTTTCCACACGTAAAAAAGAAAAAACAGTGGTTTAAGCGGTCGTCAAGCCTCTCTCTACTGCGTTGAATATTGAGGGTTTAAACCCCACATGGGACAACACTTTGTGTGATCCACAAATTGTTTTCCTGAGTCTGAGTGTTCCTTGTGTACGTGTCTTGTATGTTTGTAAACTCCCCCGCGACACAGGATTTATTTCCTAGTACGGGCGTTGTGTTATCGAAAAAAAAAATTGGGATATAGATTCGAAATTTATGTCAAAACAAACAGTTAAGAATTCAAAAGATATAAAGTATTTTAAAAGTTAAGAACTTGAACGAGTAAAGATTTGTAGAACAAACTTACCATACCTAGGGTAGGATACTACAGTTTCTGGATGTCGTAATAACAGCTGTTCCCGGAGCCCTCCTATTTCAGGCGAAGAGTGGCACACCGTGTGGTTTTAGTCGGTCTGATTCCGACACATCACCTCGCCGTAAACTCCGGTGGGGTGACGGCCCGAGAGGGTTTCCACACGTTAAAAAAAAGGATACTACAGTTTTATATATAACATGTAAACTGCATCTAAATTGTAAATGACTTTGTTTTTTTTTTAAAGACAACAGCGTGTTGCAACATATCCAATAACTGATTTTCGTTAATCTTCTTTGATGCGTAATAATGCTTTACTTCATTATGAACAAACTACTTAAATTTGAATAAAGATTGAACTTATGCGATAAGCACAGGGAGGGCACTAACCTCACTAATACTAAGGTTATTGACCTCTCTGTGTCTAGACCCCTGTGACCCCTATATGTGATAGCTCTGTATCCAGAAGATAAATACAAAGGTTTATATAAATGGCTACTGAAAGTTACTAAAACTAGGGGAAGTCGGTACTTATGATTCCAAATGCCAGGATTTAAATTTACATACATATGTACGTAAATATATTTGGTTAATTGTACGACCCTTGCCACAAATCAGAATGCTAAAAACCTATAAAGATAATCATTATGTTTATACCAGTTCCCAAAGTTTGTAGTTCTTCCAGAGAGAGGGCCGTTTCTCTTCTGGAGGCCGTTATTCACGATTAGTGCAGAGCCTCCGCGACCCCGACCTTGCACTCACACCCACACGCACGCACATGCATACACACACATAGTATAAACACTCACACTCCATGTCCTTTTGTTTGACAAACAGTGCTAACGATAAAAGCTCTATTTGATCGTAAAATTTCTCTCGTATCGTCTGAACAGTGAGGCCGCGTAGAAAATGCAAGTTGAAATGATTCAGTATTTCAGATTTATTTTTATGAAGACATATTTGCAGAGTAGTTACAAGCATTCACGTAGATTTATTAGATATTAATTTGCACTCAGCTTTTGTATGTATCGTAATGATACATACATATTCATGCGAATAACTTTGAAATAATCAATAATCACAATCATTTGATAAATGAAGAGGGTTAGTTACGATTCGATTAATAATGGACCATATGTCATGGCAACGGGTTCTTTAACTGCAAATTGGTAATAAAGAAGTAGGTATATCTGTCTATATGGGATGAAATACCAATCTAGCTGTTTCATTTCATTATATATTTAAAATAATAATGCATATGACGATAAAGTTGTATGTTTATGGAAAGAAGACGATATTCCTGGTTGTAATGTTAATGAGTGCTTCAACTGCTCTTAAAGCCAACTTTTTAGACTCACAACATTCAAAACCAGAATAACCTTGATAATTGCCTGTCTTCGGAACAAAGGTGGTACTTGCAGAAGAAAAATAATGAATATTGTATCCCTGAATCGATTCCTTTTTCAAAATCGAGCGTTTTCAATACTGTCATCTACTGAGAACACACTCAATTTAATAGTGTACAAACATCTTCATTAAATGAATACGTCGTTATACATGTTAATAACAATTATGTACAAAGTGACATCAGTAACGAAACCATTTTATTTACATTTAGCATGTATCGAATTATCCTCAGAGACAATCATCTCCTAAAAGAGCATGAGTCCTCGCTCAAGGTCACACCAGTCTTCGGAGATTTGGTTTAATCTTCGTTCACAGCGCTCTCTGCCTGAGTAAACAGCCAGGGTCGCCAAGCCTTGTGTCAGGCCCACTTGAGCACGTACCAGTAAGCCCACATACATACAATTTAATGCGTTTTACTTTACGAAGAGAAAGTCTATGTGTGTCTATAGACCAGCTAAACGTTTTGGCTATTGTTGTAAATTATTTACTTATAAAAACGAACTAAAAACCTAGAATCTAGCCTCAAGAATAAGTACAATGAATCCAAAATCTTTTAGTACCTAAGTTTGTCATTAATTATTTCACGTAACGGCGTTTCACCAAGCTGCATAAAAGTGAGCAGTGAGTAGCTGCTCGCCCAGGAATACTACAAAAACTGATTTAGGCAAAGTTTCCAAAGACATTGGACCAATGAAATGACATTAGTGTGGTGATGTAAATGTATTAAAAAAATCGAAAATATTGCCGAAGATTTTATTAGAAGATCTCTTACGGCCTCTATGTAAGAAATAGGGATGAGGAGACTTTTAGCCCATCACCACACTGACACTCTGATGCTTCACATCACATCACATTGTATCAAAAAGAACCCCGTCAGTTTCAAAACTAGTCGGTACTACTTCCCCCTACTTTTAGCCGACCTAGCTGTAATTTGTTGAAATATCCTATGGTTGAAATGGTCTCCATATAGATAAAGGTATTTCATGTTAATCTAAAAAAGGTATTTAAAGTCAGACGTGATTATAAAGCAGAAAAAGGTTTTCTTCTTTTCTACTGAGATGCAGTATGCTAAAAAGAAAAATTATTTAGTAAATGCAATAGCAAAAATAATGGCCTGTTATAGTTCAACATTAAAAAAAGAAAGAATTATCAACAAAGTCTCTATTGTCAATAAATTAAGATTTTTTAATGGCCATTGAGAAAGTATTTATTCAGTTTGAAGTAGTAGACGTTGCAAATACTCCTAAAAGCTTTTAGTAAATGTTAACTTGAACAATTAAGTTAACTTAGACATTTTCAGGATTCCATTACAGATCTACTTTTCACCTACTTTGTTTAAAACGAAATTTATTGAATTATTCACTGCGAAAAACACATTTTGTCAAAACACCATTTTAAGTTTGACGTGACGAATTGTTACTATTACAACTCAATAGAATTGACATCATAGGAATGATGTTTCTAGTAAAAATTAGAAAAATATTTCGCTTTGGCGCGGTGTAATATGAAACGTGACCACTCTAAACAAAGTGGTGCTACTATTAGGCGAAGATTGTTGATCATCGGATCAAATACTAGATAGAAGTGTCCATTAATTTCTTAACACTCCATGAATTACATTTTACCGGTTTTCTTAAAACGGTCTTTATAAATACATTAAAGTAGAAGACGTGTTTATATCGCCGGCGTTAGCTCACACACTATTAGAATCGTTATTCCTGATAGTAATAATGATTTTATGCAGTCCCGTTATGTTATTAAATTAGTGTTTTTTTAGTGAACTATTAAACAAGTCAAAGCTAATGCTTACGTATTTAAGTGTTATTAGTAATATCTACCTATCGTACACTGCGAAGTGTACAAGGTCTGTTAGTGTAATATACCAGTTATTAATCGGTTGCAAGTTATATTAGATTATACAAATAGTGTCTGGCCAATAGAGGTTTTTTAATTCCACATTTTTTTCTATAAATATGAAACAATAACTTTACAATTTGATTTCAGTCAATCGTTCTTAATTGATCTTATTCTTTTCCCACACATTAACTATACGTCTCTATAACTACAAGACTGTTATGATGATATGATGACACAAATACTAGAAGTCAACCTTTTCTTTAGACTGATAATTTATTTATAGCAAAATTGAACTGGGTTTTGATTCATTTGTACACTGGTTATGAAGCAACCGAGAACAGTGACCCTGTGATCATGGGACGGGCTATGTACTTGTTCACCACGGGAAGTACTGCTTTTGGATACCGGTTTTTATAAACTACATACGCAATACGAAATAAAAACGGTCTTCTGACTGCTAGTGTTTGTTTTGTGTAGTAGGAATGAAAAAAAAACCTTTACTGGGCACTTTCCCAATACTTAAAGTAAACCACTTGTTTTACTTATATATAGCCTTTATTAAGTCAACGATGAATTGAACGGGATTGGTAAGGATTAAAGTTCAAGGAAGAGCGCGATTTAGTTAACCAATTTAGTACCTTAATGTATTGATTTTGAGGATGTCATTCTTTGTTGATTTTATTAAAAGAGTTCGAAGGGAAATGTGATGCATTTCAAATGAAATACGCAAACAAAGTGATATTTTATTTGTACCAATGTTCCGAATGAGCGGGCATCAACCATCAATTAGGCGATGTAACATTTGCCCGTTATAATTTTATTTACGCTCCACAAACTGCACAGCACAGAAATCTAATATACGGTTCAAATTCAAAATTGAAATTCAATATCTTTATTTCATAAAACTGGTTACCAATTATATGAAATCGTTCAACTGAACAACCAAAGCGCTCGTTTTTTTTATCTTTGTACTCAAATCGAGAATAGGGCTACTATCCCACCGAGTTTAATTGCATTCATCCTCATTTCACAAAGAGTCAGATCCCGATTGTTTGATGGCAATAAATAAAATTATTTAAACATTAATTTTAATTACGTAAGAAACCAGCACTTTGTGAACTTGAAAGTGACTACTCTGCAAGCAGTCAGGATGGTAAACATGAACAGAATCCCTGAGTTCCCTGAATAGAATCCCTCATTTTTCACGCTTCGCTTGGGGACATAAAAGGCATGACAGTCAGCGTAAGGCTCACATACTTATCACAATAACTGTCACGCCTACATCAATAAGCCTCCAGTCTCTTACTCACCAACGAAACACGACAACATGGATGTTGCCGGTTTAGGTTAATTTTCTGTGAGAGGGTAGCAATGCCCCAGCTGAGCCGGCCCGTTCTTTCTGAAAGTTGCGTGGCTATACTACCTCACTGATAAAATTTTTGCTCCAGGCTGAAAAGCATATTTTTTTATTAGAGTGAGTATTTTAAAAGTCAACTTTTTCATTTCTTGTAAAGAAATATTCTACAGGTTTTGCGCATTTCTAGAACGGAGCAGCTAAGAATGTTATTTTTAGAGATGAAAGCTCTAACATAGATGGAGGACGTTAAAGCTTAGCACTATATACGATAACAATCCATGACTTTTAAGATTAATGTAATATAGTTACAGTTTTATGAGCGTCATAAGGTATCCTGAAATATAAAAATACCAATGATAAATCGACAAGTTCAATATCGTGTGAATTATCCACAGAACAACGACTAAACTTTATACATATTTCTTTTCTGTGGAAACTATCAGCTTCAAAGGAAACACTTTTGTACTACGAATTCAATAATTACGAAAGCCAGTTTCGTCTGCTGTATTTCTAATGTTAATGTACTTAATATATTATGACTTACGTGGCTGTTATATATTCATTAGAAATCATGTGACACGCTAAGTTATCGTCCAATTCAAATGCATAAAATATGCGATAAGACCACCATAGTGCCGAAGTCGTGGTTCGTTCTCTAAAGAGAACTACTAAAGGGAAAGAGATAATAACAGCTTATAAATAAACAAACAAGATACAACTCATGCAATATTATCGTGACTGAAGTTAGTCAAGTTTACACGGCGTACAATTGACGGCGAGCTCCCCGCGGTCCGTGCACATTACGAGTAACACTTAGCAAGCCCCGCACTTTATCGCCTAGTCATCAATGCAAACAAATCTGCTATATGTATCTGACAATATGTTGTTAATATATATAATGTTATTTTATTTGTATTTACGTTTCTTTTTGTCCGTTCTTTCATCGATATTATTTCTTTTTATTATTGGCAAATTAAGGCAAAACTGAAGTGAATATTGCTGGCAAAAATATTGTTGTGATCAATCTAGCTATGCTAGCGCTCAAAATAACTCCTTTTAATGTTTAGAAAATATATTTGCAAAAGTCAGTAGTGCAATAGGACTCAAGTTTGCAATAGGGCTCCTCGTTGAATTCTTTCTTTGAACTCAGACCACCCCATTATACAACAAGAAATTTATTAACCAAAACCCTGCACAAGACGACTTATTACTGTTTACCAATTTCATCAATTATAATCAAAATCAGTTCTTATACCAAAGACATAGACTATGATAACACTACACACGGGATGGCACTTGTTACCCATAAAGAAGTCGTAAAAGAATAACCTAATAAAAAATAAGCACGAGTACACACAAATTGACAATTTACATAAAAGTTATATTTATCAAATATTGATATTTTCGTAACCAACATGTGATACTTTAACAAAAGGAATGTGTTTATCCAACTTACAACTATTTTTTTTTTAACTTGTGATAACCCCCTCGGGTGGTCACCCCACCGGGGTTTACGGCGAGGTAGTGTGTCGGAATCGGACCGACTGAAACCACACGGTGTGCCACTCTGCGCCTGACATAAGAGGGATCCGTGAACAGCTGTTATTACGACACCCAGATCGTTCCTAGTGCCTGCCCGCTATCCAACTTACAACTATCGTCTAGCCTTCCAAAGTGTCACTTCATATCGTTTATAAAAAAAAAACTTCTATTATATTTTCGTACACAGTAAATAATACAAATCTAAGGAATAACGATTGCAGACTAGATCTGCTAGATTCTTAATTGCACTTAGATATTCATATCGATGACATTGTTGTAAAGTCTTTCGGATATACTCGTACGACTTCGTCATGCGCTCATGCAAAGACTTCAAAAAGCCTGTTACCTATTTTTTCCTATACAAAGCATTAGCCCGTTCCTCGTTGGAGTACGCTATACCCATTTGGAGTTCCTTTTATACAAAAGATAAACAGAGGATCAAAATGGTTCAAGAAAGATTCCATCCTACTATATATTACAAGTGTTTTCGTTCTAGAATATTTATGTTAATCTTCTGTAACATTTTAGACTCTCGAGCTTGGAGCATACACGCACTTTACTCGTGATAATGATGCTGTACGGCATATACCATAATATTTTTATTATATCATTAGCCTCTAATAGTTCACCGCTCAGTTCGGGACATAGACCTCTCCTTAGAATGCTATTTAAAATATTTATTATTTGTAAAGACCGTTAGAGTTAGACTGTTTATAATGATCGTTTGAAAAAATCGTGAACCAATATACACCATCCATGCAATCTCTTGTCTAAATAATTGCAAAATATCAGTTGGTGTAGTCACATTGAAAAATTGAAATAAATTGATATGAACCATGTGTTCGGATTATAGCTGCCGATCAAATTACGCACAGCGTTCCTTTCAGATCATACATACATATACAGATCAGATCACTGTATCATTTTCCTGACACTCGCCCATGCCCAATCAAATGTTCACATTGTCATGGGATAGCTTCGTCACGTATAGATTAACTGTACTGAACATAAACAAAGCCTTCGCAAAATATTTGCGATAAGTAATATTTCTGTCCTCTTCACCGAGTTAGTGAACTAAACGAATTCAAAACCACCCCCGGTGAGGAGACTCAAAAAATTCCCTTCGTTAATTATATAAAATGGCGGCTACAATTGTGTCTTATGTCACCAAAGGACACAGTATATGAATTACTGAATACAGAGTAACTGAACAATTAAGAACTATATCACCCTCAAAAATACACCAGTGAAACGAAACCACGGGCAAAACCTACTTAGAAACTCTTAGCATCCTAATACGCTGTCAAACCTCCTTATGCAATTTGCATAAAAGTATATATTTTAAATGTGACTCACGTGTGCCTTAATTAAAAGTGAACAATAACACAAACCATACTTGTAGTAATTAGAAAACACATAATTAATACTTACATTTTCAGTCTTGAAGTACAACCACACACATGTTCAATTACATAAGTAGTTCAGTGTACACTCTTCCAAAGAAGTCAACATAAAAAACTTACAATGTAAGGTGAACCATAAATAATATTCTGTTTACTTTAATACTTTATTATGTATTTGTGTATTCTGCATTGAAGGTCTGGGAAAAGATTTACATATTTATATTGAGCCAATCTAAAGAGACTACATCATTCGTGAAAGATGAATTGTGTATTCACAGTGCGCACACAGCGTTATAGGCTTTAAATATTTAATCTGTAATACCAGATCACTATATCATTAAATTGAAAAACAATAATTTCTCTTGCTTTACTTTAATTGGCTAATAAATGATATGAATTTGTAGTACAGTAGCAGCAATAGTAGTATTATGAATAGAGCATATATTAGGTTTTTTTCCAATTACCTCATTCCTTGTCACATTTGAAAATAATCAAATATCAAAGGGAAGTTGGCGTCAGTTGCAGGTGGCAGTAAAAAAACAAGCCTTAATCCTTTACAATATTCCGTTCTGTTGATCCCAAATAAAATAGTAAGATGTTCAGAAATGTAGTGATGACATGGCAATATCTGAAACGTTCCCTAAAAGTTCAATAAATTTGAATTTCACCTGTTCCTCACTCGATGTAAATGGAGATGCACTTAGCGCAAAACCTCGTCGGCTTTTGAGAGGTAGGATGGAGCGTGGGATAAGAATAAGGTGTTATGCAAATGATATGGTGAAGTGCTCACAACTAATGGAGGATCCAACGCTGATTGTGTTACAGACTGGTGAAGTTGAGATTCCACCTGAAGTAAAGACGCTAGGTAGAATACAATATACATCTTCTACTACTATAAGCTAAACTAAGCTAAGCACCTCCTACGGTATAGGGTTACACTATGTGAGTAAAGAATTCTCTCGCTTCAAATAGTTCAAATGCCATATCAACCTGAAATGGACCGCATTTTTCGTAAAATTCCTACGAGGTTATACGCTATGAGCTACGGGCGACGTAGCGTTTAAATAGAAGAAGCATAATATTTAAAAATAAATAATTTACTTGAACTTCAAATACGAAATACTTCTGCGTTTGTCCATTTTGAATTAATCTATAAGATTTTTCAATGGACGACAATACAAAGCAAAGTATTCCATAACAAAATAATGAACAGCGTACAAACAGAACGCCAGAAGAAATCAGCTTTTCAGACATACAGTCAGTCGTTTTGTGTTGTTTATTCATAACTATTGGATTTGTTTAGTTCACTTAAGACTCGTACTCGCCTACAAACAAAAGGTATAAAATGAATTACACTAGATATAGTTAATATAACAGTGCAATTAAACATGTTTTGACATAACGTCTATCTCTGAGTCCATCATTCACGACGAGCTGGATATACCACGAACAGATGTGGCTAAACAGTAATCAACTGCAAGTGTCATTCGAAATCTGATTAGACAACCCGATTTATTGACTATCGGTGTCATATGACCTACAGTTATAATTTAAGGTAGTATTTAGGAGACGGTAGATAAGTCTAATTAATATTTTGCTAGTGAACTTTTAAGATTATTTGTTAAAAATTAAACCAACTGAAGTTTAAAGTCTACACAAGCTTACTAAAGTTAGTATGATCGTCCTCAGTAAGCTAAATAAATCGCGATTTTATTGTTTCGATATTCATTATGTTGACTAAAAACAAAGGAATCAAGCTCATTTTTCTTAAATATCGCTTATAAGTATATATATAAATATAATATAAAGAGTGATAATTATCAATCTATTATAATAACCTACGGGAAGAACTAAAGCAAACAATGAAACTCTCAAACTGAAAAACGATTGAAAAGAAAACATCATTCGACTCTAATGCCCTACTTTCACAAATTGAAAACATTCCAGTATTTCTTTTCTTCCACTGAGAAGGCTTTTATACCTTCATTCATTATCCGGAGTGTGAAGTTGATAGATTGGAGTTCATCGTATCATTTAGTTAACAAACGGCCACATTATAAAGTAAGAATAGAAGTTTCACTTCGCAAGTACTTGGTTTCAGTCTTCTTGGCTTAGAAGAGATTTATATAAACGACGGTTCTCGAGTTGCAGCACTAATGTACTAAGTCACTCCCACATTCTTCTGGTAAATTTAACGACTTTGTGTGAACGGGTCAGTTATACTCGTATGAATACATATATTGACTACCTCGGTGCCGCAGCAGTACTACATGCGAAATCTAAATGCGAAATGCTGTGCTTGAAATCTCGGGTTGGATTCTCGGGTCGGATGAAAGGTTTGTATGATTTGCAAATATTTTTTCTGAATTTGATAGTTTATTTATAAAATATGTATGTACAAGCTCTACTTAGTTTGAGACTAGATGGCGTTGTGTGTCAGATGTCTGAAATATTAAATTATTATACCTAGCCCGTCAATATAATTGTAAGCAATTATATCATGTATTTTGTACAATTTCATATATTAGAATCAAAATATTACAGCGCAATGAAAATAAAATCAGTATGTTAAGTGTAGTGTGTTAAACCGTGTGGTGACGGATTAAGAATACATAGTGCTACCACCCCTATTCATCCCGTGGGTGTTGTAAGAGGCGACTAAGGGAACAAAGTATACATGGCAACATCATTACAAAGAGAAGGAAAACTTAAAACAAACCCTATTCCAACCCGTCTGGCCAGCGTGGTATAGTAGGCCAAAACCTCCTTGCTAAAGAGAGGCCTATGTCCTGCAGTGGACTGTAAAAGGATGTTGATGATGATGATGATGATGAAGTAATTCTGGCTTTGTAGCACAGTAGCAATTATATAAGTTGAAAATGCGACACGATTTAATAATCGTACAGATGTGTAACATCGGACGTGGAGTGACACGTGCCGTCCCCATTATTTAGCTAATCTCATGCTCCCGGTCCCGCCTGTGCGTTTTGTCACCCACCGGAGGTTCGAATATGTTCTTATTCCATTTGCTGACTTTTAAATCGTTTTTTCTTGGTGCAATTTCTTATGAACTCAATTTAACCATTGTCCTGTGTCTTAACTTGTCTAATTTAATATTCACTTTTTAAAAAAATAAAAAAGGATTACTGTATGAAACTGTATTGTGGAATCCAAAACTACAGCATGAATTCATGATAGAAAATAATGTTCGCTTACCATGACTTTCTTAATGAAAATATTTGGTAAGGTTTTGCGTAAAATTTGAAAAATATTACTAGATTACGTAAAAACAATTATGGAGGTGTGACTACAGGCATGAAAACTAGTAACTACCGCATATTTTGTACATCATCTATCACTAGATAAAATTAGAGAGCTGGACAAGCAGTAACAACAATGAAAGTTATTTATTGTCAAGTATTTTAATAGTGTATTCGTGTAGTGCATTAAAGAAACCAACAACGAAATCACGATTAGATTAATAACAGAACACGGAGTTGCTACGCACTTTCGCCGCTCCGTTATCGGTGCAAGGAATCTGCACCTCGCAAGTAAAAGCTCTGTAAATATAATGACTGTCATAATTCTTATACTGAACAAAATGCCTGCAGCTTTATGTAGATGTTATCTAATTGAGGTTAAAAGATTTTATTATTTATTGCAATTCATTTAGAAAGTTATTTAACTACCCACACTCAATAGGTACTCAGATAAAGTAACAATTTAAATGCAAATTAGTACAAGAAAGCAAAATGTAACGATGCAGGAGGGACGTCACACTCGCCATGCAATGAACGACAGACTCGGTGGAAGGAACACACCGCATCTGCATATGAAATGGACTGGAATTAAACCAGAGAACGACCCTTTACCCCACGTATCGAATTATATGAGGGTAATGTACATTAAGTCCCCTTCTAGAGCGTTATTGTGCGCGACAACCCCTAACTTATTAATTATATTCACACAGCAGAGATTGCAAACCTGTCGAGTTGTTGTATTAGGGTGGCCCGAGGGGATCAGGAGACGTAACACGAAGTCCCCGTGGGACCGCTCGGCATCGCCTGTTTGGACGCGCTTAGCGATTTATTGTTCCCTGGCCATGTCCACTTGTCGTAAAATTGCTCTTCGATAGTACGAACACAGACGAAAATCAAATGTGAATGATATTCTTTAATATTAAAATAAGTTAAGCACTCTATACTTTATACTAATAAAACCAAGGTAAAGAAATATTTTAAGTTCTCTAAAAGTACTTCAATCATGAGGCAAGCGCTGTCATCATACGGTTGATCAAATTTTTTAAATCTATGAAATCATCGGATAGACATACGCAGGCACACAATACAAATATTTGAAGTAGGATTAAAAAATTATAAGGAAACGTAAAACAAGCTTTCAAACAAAGCAAAAGCTATTACAGATGTGAGTAGAAGTTAGAAGTATTATAAAATCAGGAATTTTCATTTTTGTAATTGTTTTGTGCATTTTGTTATGCCATAAAATCAATATATTAACATTCACGGAATTAATGATACCCACAGCTCTATTCAAGACAATTCTTGTCTCATAATACATGTTCACTTACCTAATATAATAGCCAAATTTCAAGTTCAATTTGTCAGTTTCATTACAAGATTTCAGAATTTTTAGACTGTGTTTTCTTTCTTAGTTTATTTTAAATGAAAACTACGAAGTTACCCTGGGTCTTTACCCAGGGTCTATATTTTCCCATTATGTTATAGGTGAATGGTGCTCTACACTCCTTTGTTGCCAACAAAAACGTGTCTAGAACGGCGCGTTTAGCTACGCACAATAGTGTGCGGGTCCCAACCCTTATGTGTGGTAGTAAATTGTAGGTAATTTTAGGTATGGCAGAAAAGGCCCGAAAGTAAAGTTAATGGTGTAGAGATGCATTCTCTAAGAAAAATGTGTGACGTGAACGTCAGTGACAGAGTCTAACGTAGTGACAAGAGAACTTTTCGCACTAAAAGGAGATATAGTGACAAGGATTGAAAAGGGTATGCTTGGATGATTAGCCCACGTAGAGAGGATGGATGATAGAAGACTCTTGGATGGAATCTATAATGTAAAGGGTCGGAATAGGTCGTGTTTAAATGTTCACCTTGGGGTAAACATTTAACGACAAAATTGGTGGAGTTCTGAAGAACAGCCAAGTGAAAGGCACTAGGAACCGACGAGCATACATGCAGCGATTGATGAATGTGGACGAAGCAAAAGAGGAATGTTAGGACCGTAACAAGTGGAGATTAATCTGCATACACCTCTGGGAAATAGGCGTGACTTTATGAATAGATATTTTCATTACAATTCAACAAAGTCCGTTTTCCTCATTAGGTCAGAAGAAAAACCTATGTCCAACTGTGGACTGTAATAGTTTGACAATGATGATGATGATATTGAGAAATCGACTACCTGCATATGTAAACATTTTAACATAAATTAAATGATACTACTGCATATGTATATTAGTTTAAATGTGATGAACTACAGTCATTCCTGTTGCACTGGACACTTGGACACACTGGACTGCGTTGCGTGATTCCGTCATTCACTTAATCAGTGACGTACAGAGGGCAGTACAGTGGGCGCCACCAGCGTCCGTCTCGACCTTTCAGCTCTTCACTTTATTTATTTTCTCAAACTCATGTAGTTTACAAACGTAATGCCGGTACAAAGATAAATCTATTCCAGTTATAGAACAGCGCGAGTTTCACAAAAGCTACCTCGAATAAATAACGTATGGTACTAAACAAATTGTTCTTGATATTGAAATGTTTACATGTTTAAAAGATTTCTAAAACAGGTTACGTATAATAACATATTTGTATCAAATTATCTTGTAATAGATCCATTACTGACATGTCATGGAAATCTTTTTGTTTCGTCTACATTCAATCTAATGTATTTATAATAGAGTTTCTGATACCAGTATCGATAATACTAATACTAATTTATTATCTATCTCACGAGATTGAAGATATCTGAAATGTTGATTCGGTGATCATTGTAAGAACAGTCGTGTCTGCTCACGGACTGAAGAAGTTCCTGTCGTTCAATCCCTAGTCACCGGTTGTCTGGTCCCTATACCCGAAGTCGATGGTCTACTATTTTTTTATATTTTAAATATATTTTTATTTGTATGCTTATGCATATTAACGTAAGAAAGAGAAAATAATATTTTGACCATCTGACATACAATATGAATATTTACCCAGTTCGTGAGCGTGATAATACGCAGGTAATCTTAACTATACACATATTCAATTCCAACAAAGGTCACCACAATTTTGCTATTACCAATATTATAAGCAAAGGGATAATCGAAACTCAACTCAATCTTCCAAACATTTCATTATTTAAAATAACATTGGAAACGAAATCATACCGTGATCTTATAATATACAAAAGATAGAATAACAATACAGTTTCTGGTGTATACTATCCAACATATGATATTACATTTTGTAATGTTTTTTGATATAGAGATAATTACATGACATGATAATGTAAAATGTACAAGAAGATATAATGTATCTAGCCATGTCACATGATGCTATTCCGCCACAGTTAGGTGAGTCAAAAAAATTATTGAAAGGTTCATAATTCGAATTACAATTAGAGAAGTCAAGATCAAAAATAATATATATCTGTTGGTGTTTCGCGATGTCGATTTTGCGTCAACTCAGTATCTTAAACGCAATAAACTCGTAAAAAGAGATATCGAATGTTATTATAATCGAAACGTAAAACGATCTCTGTTCGATGCTGAATTGACAGGAGCTGACACAAATAGACGTTAACCCAATCATACTGTAATTTGTTTGTGCCGAGTCCCTATTGTATTGAGCCGTTTCTCTTCTTACAACAGAATATGTTTATTATTAACGTCCCATCAACTTTTTATTCTAGTCGCTGTTACTTCTAGTGTTCTTATTTCAGAACAAATTTACTCAGAGACTTGAATGACTCAGTTATGTGGAACAATCGCGGAGACTTGAAGTAATATTGTTGCCTCTTCATCAAATATTTAGTGTGACCGACTTATACAATAGTCAAGACCGCTATAAGTTACAATTTAGTTTGGCTGGTCAGGTTACAGGGATGTGATTACATTAAGTGAAAGTAACGACCTCTATCCCTCGGAGAATCTAATTTACTTTATAAAGAAGCCACTGTAATCACATTAGTGAATTATTATTTGATAAAAGACTAAAGATTTTATTAAATAACCCCTACAATTGAAACGTACAGTAGTGTAGTAGAGGCAAGATAATAGTTCCTTACATAACTTGTAGTCGAAAAAATATACGAACGTTTGAATAAAGGGACTCACTCCTAAAAGCCAAAAATATATTAGCCATATATCGATTTCAGGGATGCACTCCGGTCAGCGAGCACACGAGAAGATAAAAATCAACAATTTTCATAAAACCTTTGTACATGTGGGTATGTTGTAACATGATATCATACTTTCTTATCGCACATAATTTGAACGGGCCGCCATTAACTGACAGTTAAGTAAATGTCAATAGTCCTATAAAGCGGCGCGACCACTTCTCTCGGGTAATTGAGTGAGCGACGACTGAGTGTTCCGATCTGCGCCCGGCGCAACTTGCGCGGGTGTGTGCCTGCCCGCCTGTAACTAAGTTAGGTTCGCGCTTTCTCTCTGCTCTGTGGAAAGTTGGACCTCGAGATACTAAAACACAGACTATTTATTCCTGTTCTTACACCGTACGATAAACACTCTCCAGTCAAGAAAGTTCTGTTGCGTTTAGAATTGCTGTATATTATGGTATGGTATTAAATTATTGGACTTACTGTAAACTTAAAAACCTTAAATTCTTTGGGTTCGATCAAAACCTAATTAGGAACATAAGTATATATCACTTGTGGGATAATGAGTTTTCTGTCAAAAGTATTGCTAGTTATACTAATCACACTTTGAAACATAATTGGTTAGATTTCAATTTAGGTAATTTAACAAAACTACATCATGAGCATTTGTGGATGTATCATCATAATAGGGGATTTTTTTCTGTATATAGAAACCTACCAAAATGATGGAAAGCATGAATAAAATTCAAGAGCGGTGGTCGCCATACTCACTGCGAATGAAGACAGTGGAGTATGGCGGCCTACGCTATGGTGGCCTAGTGAGATGCTTTTCCACGCTCCGCTTAAAGGACCCGGGATCGTAGTGGGAGGGAAACACGTGCGCTGGCGTCCAAGGCTAGCACGAGAAACTGAGAGGATAGGATCAGTTGGAAGAGTTCATTAGAACCGTCATAAAGGCGATAGAGGACTGCCATAGAGGTGACATCTCTTCACAGCTACAGAGACTCAAAGGATTCAGTGATTTTGGGGTTATTGATATTTTGGACTGCTCGCCGCTGTAACCTATCCAAAGCGTCAAGCAAATACGGCACGAATCCATCATAAAGATAAAAAAAGTACTCCACGCAGGAGCGTACCTGGGTCTTATAAAGAAGGCAGATGCTCAGGCACGAAGAACCGTGCAACAATAGACACCGTAGTGGACACCAGGCAGTGATCAGAGGATTCCAGAGGGGCGGGAACCGATACGGCGTACTGCGCTGGGTGACTCGTCAGCAGTAGATTTTGCAAAGAGGGCGTTTGACTTGTTACATCTGGTATCCTGGTGAGCTGGAGTACCAGCTAGGTGAGGTCATGGGTGAGAGCAAATACGTGGGTGGTTCGACCTACGGTGTCAGTTCTGCTCAGCGTGATTAAGTAGCCGGGATAGTGGAGATAAGCTGTGTCATCAGGGCGGTGTATTTGTGTCTTGGTCAGAAAGAACATGGCCGACAGTACCGTCTCAAGGTGCTGATGGACGGCGCTGAGGTTTGCATGGAGTCCACGGATATTCGTGAACTCCACTTCTAAAAGTGAGGTAGTGGGAGAGGAGAGTGTTGAGACTGTTGTCGCAGAATTAACTTTTTTTCGCGCTGCCATGGTTGTATGTTAGGGAAAGAGACGTAAAAAGGGCATGACAGTCATCGCGGCAGTGTAATCTGAGACTCAGTGTACTGTAGCTTCATATTACGGTTAAGCAGGACGGTGACCAAACCGTCGGAAGAAAGGGCCCCCGTACCTTCCCGGAAATGATCGCCGGGCCCCACCGTCCGGTCACCAACCGGCACGACGAGCCACTCTGTAGATTATGCGCGACCTGACGGGGCAGCCTCCCAGGGTGGTTAGCCATGGTTGGGCCCCTCTCTACGCCGCGGGCGGCCTGCGGCGCCACTGTTTCTGCGGGTCTCTGTGGCCGACGGTTCAATCCACGGCACCCCCACGATAACTCCACGAGCACTCCACTGCTCACACACATACTACGGCAACTATCACCCCTGCATCATTGGACCTCCGGTCTTGCACTTACCAACGAAAGAGGAATGCACGAATACTATCACTTAGGTCACTGTTTCCCATTTAGTGGTACGCGTACCCCCAGGGGTACGTGAGATTACATTAAGGGGTACGCGAGCAATATCTTAATTAAAATATTAAATCCTCAAAATCAATACCTAATGATTATTTAATCCTTTTCTCCCGACTCCTTAAAGTTATTTGTGGTCGAGCCATTTTCTTAATGTTAAATTAAATGTCACTTTTTACATAAGTGTTCTTAGAAACCTATTTTCAATAAACGCATTTTACTTTGACTTTGACTTAGGGGTACGTAAGTTCGAGGTCTTTCTTGAAGTGGTACGTGGAAAAAACTAATCGGGAACCACTGACTTAGGTTGATATTCTGTGCGAGGGTAGTACCACCCCGGTGGAGCCGACCCGTTCGTGCTCAGATCAGTGTGGCCTTACTACCTTTACAACATGTAAATAATTACAAAATATTTCCTTGCTAGATACATATAATATAATCTCTATGTGCATAATGAATTATAAACATATAGAGTATGTGTGCCTTAACTGAAATTTTCACAGTTGTACAAAATAAGTAGGTTCAAAATGCAAAAGTCAGTAAATATGTAGTTCAGCACTCAGTCACAGCAGTTAAGTCAGTGCTGGTCAGTGTACACAATTATGTGTATGATAATAATTTAAACACAATGTTCAAATCAGATCCTATCGCTATTGATTGGTTTAATTTTTTTTAAACAAAACGGAATAAACTCGTAACAATTTATATTTATAGCAATGGCACTCAGCTGTTTCCACGAATGGGTGGAGAAGTCGGTCGCGGTGCTAGATCAAAACCATAGAACGTTAAAAAGCCAATAACGTTTCATTTCTGTTTTAATGACGATACGAGTACCAACCACTTAAGGTCCGTGAGTTTCTCGTTAACTCTCCCGACGGCAAATAATGATTGATGTCGCCGCTTTAAACTTTATATGGCATCTTTATTTTTATTGACTGTTTTATTGAAATTCTAATTGCAGTTCAGTGATGCTCTTTTCTTTCTTTTGAACTAATATTTGTGTCGTAAATACGTTATTGTGTCTGAAGTATGGATCCATTTATTTAAATACTTGTCTTAATGTTTGTTATACATTTGTATTCAATTCGTACTCACTCATAGAATGAAATGCTCGAACGTAATAATTATTGTGTTTAAAAAACCAATCGTAAATTCGTAATATGAAAAATAAACTGCTTTATTTATTTGTTCAAAAATGCACGATTTTTTGTAACTACTTAATTCAAAAGTTTACTTAGTAACTATAATTAAGTTATTCTAAATAAAATTCTTTTTACCTAAGTAATTATTGTGACAATTGTTACCATAATGTAATTACCTATTTACCTACAAGAAAACGATCACCTTCAAATGTTACTCTTGTTGATGCGAAAAACTGCGGTAGTTTGAAGCACGTGCTGATATTGGGTATAAGCTCCAAATCTATGTTTAGAGACAACATTTCTATTAGTGAGGGCTTTGTATGGACGGAGTAATCCTTTGTACTATCACTCCTCTGGGGGTGGTCTGTCGGTATCGGACCGACTAACCGACTAACCGACCACTTGGTGTGCCTCTTTGAGCTTGAAATAAGAGGGATCCGCGAACAGCTGTTATTATGATATCTGAATCATCATCTCTTTACCTACCCTATCAGGTCACATGAATAATTTCGAATTAATACAACTTATCAACGTCTATACGAGGATGTGATTAACTGTCTACCATCAGCTCATTTGAATGACTTGAAAAATACAAATTAAGGTACATGTAACACGTATGATATTAAAGTAATCATCCTCCTACTCTTAATCGTTGAGGAGTTTTACCTTCTATCATCATTTCACCTGAATAACTTGAAAGAACAGAACTAAAGGTCTATAAATACATACGATATTGAAAAAAATATAGTCCAACTACCAAACATGAAGGAGTTGCACCTTCTATCGTCAGCTCATCTCAAAAACCGGAAAAAATACAACTAAAGCTAACAGATACCTATGATATTTAAGGAATTATCACCTAAAAAAATTCAGAAAATATATAAAAACCACAATACGAAATTTGAGGGTTGCCCTCAATGTCCTTAAGATCCCGACATAGTGATAGTGAAACTACTTTGGGAGTAGTTCAAGTTGTAGCTGAACACACGTAAGAAAAATACATACAGTGCAACAAAAAACCTTCTCTTTGAAATCGGTACAAAATGACCCATACTAATACCATTTCTACCATAAATATATTGTATTCCTCAATTTTGCACCATAGAGGTTTATTTTAGCACCCAAATATAGCCAAACATAACAGTTTATCTATATTTGGGTGCAATCATCACAAATTATTGCATAATTTTTGTACGTACATGAAGTCTTCGGTCAGTGGGTTAACAGTCGCACCACCTGTTTACCATCGTCTGCAGGCGCCAGCGTCGGCTCGTGGTGCAGAAGCGCCGCGCATTATGTATGTCGATGAGACTGTTCGTTTGTTGGCAAGCTACCAAGGTGCATTTCTCTTTATTTAACTGGCTGCAACGCATTTATTTTTTCCCTTGAACGTATCTTGTCGGAATCGTTTGTAATCTCAATATTGATGTCTATTCATTAGGACGCTCTCGTTCCTGTTTTTGTAAATAAATAATACACTCCCGTTGCCCAGTTCGCATGGCATAACGTAAGTGCCACGTCACAGTAAGTAAATATTTTCAACATAACATATGTACATCCCGGAGTTGAGTTATTGAGATTCAAGTCATATCTATCTTCTCAGTCCTATCTATCTCATTATATCCTGTGAAGCTTTTGCTACACTGGATAGAGTCAAATGTACATTAATTTACAAAGTGATTAAAACCTGACCGTAAGCCAATGAGATAACAGACTTTCCAGTTGCGATCAAATTAACAGGTTCTTGGAAGGTTCTGTCTGCGGCGGCGCGACAATAAAGTGAAGCACGAGAAATTTTAAAAGTATTGCTACCTTAAAAAAGCAAAATGCCTTCGAAGATTTCAAAGAAACAAGTTATATTAATCACAGTCATTTCAACATCTCTAGACGACGAAAATTGTTTTGTTAAATAAATGAATATTAACAATATACACAATACATTACTATTCAGTGATTTATTAAGTGTGTAATATTAATCTTACTTTTATTACTTTTACAGCACTTTCATTTGCCCACAGTCGGATAACACTTTTCAAGTTTATTTTCAATTTTCAGGCATTACCGCACTACTTAGTAACGGGTACGTTACTATTTAGTAGCGGGTAGATTTAACTTGACAACGTTGAATTCTACATACAAATAACTACTACTCACGCAAGTAACTTTAAAAATTGCAACGTCGTGAAATATGTACGAGTATATATAGATCACCAGACACTTGTATTATTTCGTAATATCATTTTGGACAATACCATTAAAATATTTTTAAATATTAACGATCATGGACAACAATTTATATATAACTCTCTGGCCCGGGACGCACTGCAGAATGATCTTAAAATATGTGATTTTTATCTTGTTCAAAATCATAAAATATTTCCTTTAACAAACATTTATTCTGTCCAAAGATATTTAGACAGTGTTGCAAGAAAACCGGTAAAACGTAATTTGTTTATTATGTGTTACTTGTTTCAGGTATTTGGCAGAGCGTTTAACGATATGGAGACACATGTTCGGTCTCCGGCTACACCCGGTGATAGTACCGCTTTGTGTAAAGTAGTCACGTTTCATATTACATCGCACCGAAGTGAAACATTTCTGTAAATTATTACTATAACTGGTATCCCTATGAAATCATTTCTGTTAAGTCTGACAACTCGTGACGTCACTCTTAAAATAGTGTTTAGAAACCGCTGGGGTCTTGGTAATTAATGATTTTCTCGTTTTGAAATATCATTCTAATATCAATTTCACGGAAGTAAAACTGAAATGGTAAAGGAGTGGAAACTGCAAAATAACATCAGATAGACGATTTATTGTATCATAATACATTCGTAAGGCAGATTAATTTATGATATCGTCAAAAGTGACTGAAAAGCGCTTATGAGTGCTATAGTCACATCCATACCACTTTGGCTTGGCCACACGATTGTAACACTTCAATTCCGAGCGTTTTTCGGCGGCGTTAGTCATTTTCTGTCAGTGAGATTCTGTTAAAAAGAGGTATAACTGATTCAAAAATACAAACACAGCGTCGATCTTTATCTCTAGCCAACGTTTTTGTTAAGTAAGTCAAAAACTATCAATAATATATGATAATGTTCTCCTAGTCCATGTCGGCCAGGGTGAGAAGTATTAACGGAGACCAGCCAACACAGTGTGCGCAAACACAAGTGCACTCTCTGTTCCCTTACTCTGAAAACCCATTGGGACGACTATCCGACACGTTCGTAGAGAGATCAGGCGTAAGACCGACGGCTTTATGTGTTTTCTGAGGAACGGAGAGAACAACTACCAAACTTCGGCCTGTTATTAAGCATTTCAATAATCAGAGAAACTTAATACCACTTTTCTAGTCCGTTCCGGGAATCGAACCCGAGCCCTCTTGATCGACAGTCGTACCGTACGCTGTCGACCAAGCTTTAATATATAATTATTTTATTATTACATCTTATGAACGACGTCAACGGACGCTCTATTTTAGTGTATAGTGTTCTATAAATACACGTGGGCTGTAGCCGAATGAATCCTAAATCTATCTCACCAATTATAAACATTCCTCCCAGATCTGCTCCAGACTAAAAGCCGCGCTAAATTACTACTTAAACAATGTTGAAACATTTCTGACAAATTTACCTGAATTTAAACCCGCTTCTGTTAAGCTTGTTTAAAATTTGCCCACATCATTTTAATTCGTACTCTACATACATTTCCGGCTACTGTATAAACTAAACTGTGTTTAATATTTTTATTGTGAATGCATTCGTTACTGCGCCGGTACTTTGCACCATTTATTATTTTGGATAGTTAAAGTGAGCATCCGCTCCAGTAGGTGTGGAAGTAGATTAAACAATGGCTAGTCTTGCCTTTATAGGGCTGCCACATTAACGTCGTATATCAACGAAAAGAAGCAAGGATAGTCCTAGGGATCGCTTAAATTATCAGAAAGATTCAGGGAATGTCACCGGGATGGTAAGGATGTAGCTCAAGTGATTACTATACCTTTTAAAAGGCACATTACATTTTGAGATTCTGACATCTGAAATGAATGGCCGGGCTTAGAAATAATACGCACCAAGTTTTACCTAAAACTGAACAATTTAAATCGTACATATTTTAAATATGAATTTTCGTTCTTCCTTCTAATTATGTGAGCATCGAAAAGGCGACATAATATTAGTTATATTTGTAGCCGACACAAATTGATATGACTAACTCAAATAGGTCAATGAATTGTCATAAGATTTGTTACAAATAGTAAAATAAAATATAATTTAATCATATTTATCAGAAAGAAGAACAGTTAAACATGTATCTTGTGAGCGTTGCTGTGACAACCCTACTGTTAGATAATAACCAGACGCTGTCTTATTGCCATCCAGTGAAGCTCGGTGCCGGAGTGTGCCAGTGATTGATTGTAACTAAACAGGTGTAAACAACGTGTTATCAAAACATACTCAGATCTATCGTCAAACCGCAGAGAACCACAACGCCGCTGGTAGCTCCGATCCCTTCCGAAGTACTCCGAGCCGTACATTCGATGCACTTTCATTAGTATATTTAATCTGACAACAGAGTAACAATATTAATTACGCCCAATAATGCCCACCGAGTTTGTACTCTAAAGTTATATGCCGGCATCGAACTGACTAATTTGTCGGAATTTCATGTATTCGCAGTCATGTGTACTGTAAGAGGTTTTGCAATATCCTCACATATAAAAGGCCATCAAAGCAATAACAAAAAAGTACGTGGAACAGTGTAGAAATATCTATGAAACCATGCGTATACTACCAGTGAGAAGTAAACCTGATATTGATCTAGTCTAGTTAAGTTATTTACAGTAGTTACTGTAACATCCTCATATTGAAGGTTGGCCGTGATTGTCTAAACAAGTAATAGCGACGACGCGGCTACACGATCTGACACAAGACGGCGACGGATAAGTGGTAGGTAGCGTTCACCTCGACGCTATATCAATGCTCTGATTTTACAGCCAACCTCATAAATACACTGAACGATTTTATACTCGCCCCGTAAACGAACACTTTTACAGGTTGGAGCCACGGCGAACATTAACTGCCTGTCGAATGATTTATCGTTGCCATAAACACTTATTAGTACATTCCTGTGCAAATCATTTGGGGTAAGTGTCTTTATACGAACACTAATCGTTAGACTAAATAATTGTTGCTTCAGTTTTATTTATTTCCAGTGCTCCTCGTATCTATGTTTAAGCGTTGTGTTAGAGCGTATTAATCAATGTTGGTTTTGTTAACGCGAACAATTATCGTAAAACCGTGGAGGCTGTGGATCAAACGGTGTGGTCGGGAGAACGGGGAGGGATTACGAGCACTCCCGTTTATACCGGCCATTAATTTTTTATAGCCGTGACTGTGATGCTGCACGCATTCTCGCTCGCGGAAACCACTCGCCACACTGTGCCACTCATGAGAATAGCCCCTCTGTTAAAATGACAGTTATTTGCAGTAGACAGCGAGTAATGCTTACCACACCGCTCGACTGTGACAGGAAGTATTCAGGCTAAATCGTTAAACAGCCCGAGGTGTTATTTTGGATAATCACACTAGCTGTGTTATAGTAAATATCGTAGAAACACGGATATTATTACAAGATAAAAAAAAATCAACAAGATAAGTATGTCTTTACAGAGAAAATACACCGAATAAAACTGCATTCAGATCTGTACTATATTGATCACCGCTGACGAGCCGTCCGATGGATCGTATACGAGTATGTGCGTATAGAAATGAAAGATCCATTGTAGTCACCGCACCACTCAACACATTGGCCTTTTCATTGCAGTGTACGTAAAATTGCCCGCATTGCGTTGTCTCTGACGCCGAGGGTGGCCACACAATACACACTTTTATAGCAGATTGTATGGTACATTTATGGGAATATCATTAAACATAAAAAAAAAAACAAAAACTAGGCGAGTTTCAATCAAACGACGTGAAGCCAAGGATGTTTGATATGTACTGCGGTTTATGTCCAAATTATGACTTTCTTAGTAAGGTCCTGAATAAAGTGGTTTAACCACTTAACTACTTATTGTCGACTTCAAAGTTAGAAATAAATAATTTCCACATTTTGGGCCGGTTCAACCGTAATGTTTCCAGTCTACAATATAGCGATATATCATTGCATTTCGCAGAGTGAGAGAGGTAATCGGAACCTTCTCCCCCCTCCCATTTTTCTCGCAACATTCTTGTAGTTATCAAATGTTAACCCGTCTAAAGGAAAATATTATTTTTCTTGGTCCCCTTTTTTTCAATTTTTTCAGTGAATGTTCTAATCAGTTCGAATGATACGATATTGTACGAGTGATAACGTCAACTACTACTTACAATTAACGATGATAGTAAGATTCCAGAGTCAGCGCAAATATTTCGAAGTAGTAGCAAAGATTACAGTTAAAAACATACTTTAAGAAAAGCAAAAATTAATTGTAGATAAATCTTAGAGTTTCGAAATATCACTCAAATCGTTTAAATAGACCAGAATGGCGGAGCTTTCAAAACCGAAGTATTTAACTTCTCTCAGCAAAACGTAAAGAGGCTTTTAAGGGCCGCGCTAAGAAACTTGTTTTTTTAATCACCAGACGAGCCGCGCCACTTGTACAGCTCTCGAAACGTTTGTCTTTTACGAACCTCAATAGTACTACAATTTTCGTACGAAATACGAGATAAATTGTCTCTGAAATTTCAGGATTCGTGGAGTCATTAGTATGTCCTGTGAATGCGGCACTGTACATAAGTATAAAATGCAGTATATACAATGCACCAGTCGAGCTCCTGCGGAAAAGGAGTGAGGTGCATTGTGTATGGCCACGAGTCGAAGCGAGAGGGGCAGGTTGTCAAGTGACACCGGCAGTCGCACCTGGACCGGCGCCACTTCACAAACTTACACGTTCAGCTGCACAAGGCGGTTTCCGTTCGATTTCTGAGCCGTTATGTTGCACTTGCGTGAACGCTGTACCGCATATCTTACATATGTCATGTGGGTACGACATGATATAAGACGTGCTGTTTGCAGTGAGTGATTACAATTAAAAATACATACAGTTGAATACAATATTTTATTTTTGGAAGTCTTTAAAATATAAATACAAAGAATATTGGCGTGATTTTCAATTTCAATAAAAAAATTTAGAATGTGTGGAATTTTCTAATTCTATGTTATGTGGTTGTTTCAACAGACTTTAAAGGCTTGTTGAATGTCGTAAACAAATTATCTTCATTTTTTAAGACATCGTTTAAGAACTGTTGGTAATTAATATTTTTTACCTCTGACTAATTTATAAAAATCGATTTGAAAACCCCTATTTTTTTCACAATTACAATGTAAAATGAAGGAGGTATTTGTTTAACGGTAGAATATAATTCACTTAAGTTTTAAATGAGAGACTTAAAAATAAGCAAAGTGATTTATGGAACTGGTCTGCCATTGGGGATTTGATTAACATTATTCCATACCAATGATCGAGTGAGTTAACTCAGTACAGTATCGAACTGGATGGGACAGTTTAATTTATTAATCTTACTAACAAGCTGGTCAATCGATAACGCTTAAGAATAGTATATATTTGTAGTGGGTGAGCCAGAATGAAATGCCAGTCCTAGTACTGGATTAGCTCGCTGACTCCAACAAATAAATTTCAGTGCAGTATCGGTTTTTCGGCTTCGATTGCTTCACTGGAATGTTGCTGGAGTGAAACCGGGCATTTCTGATGAAGTTCAAACAACGAGAGATTAGCTATAATGTGGAGTAGACGGGTAATGCTAAAATACAAATATACTTCACATTTGCTTTATTAGAAAGTTAGCCGCATGTTGTTGTGGGGCCTTGTAGCGTATATATTATGTTATACATTACGAGGGTTCACAAAATGCGATATTTACCAATGGTGAGGTGGTATCATAAGCTTCACTACGTCACATTGCAAACAAACTCTTATATAAAAAACACTAAACGTAAACAAAGTCACTTTTTTCTTCTTTTCAGTTTAATATTAAACCGAAATGAAAGAATCTTCTAACAAAGTGACAGATTTGATTTTTGAAAATCCATACCAAGTAGAACAAAAATTCAACACAAATTAGAAAGTCACTGCCCTTCACGGGTTGACAAAGCCTGATTTAATAAAAAGGTTCTCCCTCCCTCCTGACCCCTACATTTGTTCCATGCGAGCGGCCGCAGTAACGCAGTCATCGACTCGCTCAGACGTCATTCTTGTTACTTAATGAACGATTCGTACATTGAACACAAACGATAATTACATAACCAGCTACTTTTTTAATTTTCTCAGTGATTATGACTCGGGAGGTCACCACCGATGACGACACAGATCACCACCAGACAATATAATGTGTATTCAACGTCTTAAATATATTATGTAGCAAACGACCTTGCCAGTGGTTACGATTGATACACAGTTAAGAAAATGGCATAAATAAGTATTTCGTTAAAGTGATCTTAATTTTATATTAACTCAAGAAAGCTTGTGAATAAAAATCATTTACAAGTGAAACTTGAATCGATAAAAACCAGTATTATCCTTCCGACGTATAACTACATCACTGCTAGTCTTAAATACAATACAAAATTGTCCTCTTTACCCATAACAATAACTACTTACATAAGCTATGTTATATTTTGGAGGCGTCTCCACATTAACGATCGTAGGACACCCTTCTTGTACAGAATTAATTCTGTAAACTAATCGCAGACAAAACACCTCGCTATATACCAGACTGCTGATTCCTAGATACGGCTGTAACATGCTTCATACTATTAATAAACGTCTGTCTATAGGTTAGGTATGGTATTTATGTATTTCTCTCTTGGTTGTATTAATTATCGTTTGATTTATGTAAATTGCGTCCACTTGTGACAGTGCGACGAATCACCATCCAAAAACCAAAAAATACCTAAAAAAAGTTAATATATAACATACTTACAAAAGAGAAGAAGTAAGTTTAATACATTACCTGATTTTATTTTTAACTCAACTTTGCCTGATCGAAAGCATAAATAGAATCCGAGAGTGGTGGTCATCATACTCATTGCGAATACAGACAACGCAGCATGGTGACCTACACTATGGCGGCCTAGTGAGATGTTTTTCATGCCCCTCTTTCTTAATCTTTTTTTTTAATTAGTCCACTGTCATCAGATCCATATCTGTTCACAGGAATCCACAGTCAAACAGATGACAAATATTATAAGATGTAATAGAAACTTACCTGTAGAAAGCAAAATTTTTATTTTAACTCGTTCATAAGAGCATGCGCTCCAGATTAGCTTCGGACGAAGGAACTGCTTCACTGTCAACCGTCCACATACGAAACTTTGTGCACGATATAAAGTATGAGTTCTCTATTTTATCCAGGGCTTCAATCATTATTTTGTCAGGTTTAATGCCAGGTTGATTTTACCGAAATTGTTATTTGAGGACTTTGCCTCATTTATGTGGTGCTATATGACACTCTTATTATCGATATTATCAACCATGTGATTTTTTAAAACAATTTAATATGAGCCACTAATCTAACAATGAACACTGGAATTTAATAAATCTATGTAATAATGTTATTAAACTACTCTTTCTTGAAATAAAAACTCAGTTGGATTTCTGAAATAAAAACAGATTTATTTATTTATCTTCTAATTACAAGATAAGAATACACAAGACAGTTATAAATAGCCTTACCTGAAATAAAAACAGAAAACAACATTAAAAGTTTTTACTCCAGGTGATATTTAAGATTAATTATTTTAATACACTTCTTCTTATTCTTCGACTAACGATATTTTTTTGTTAGAATCCAGACCACAGAGTATTGACGTTTTACCATTAAGAAAGTGACGTATTGAATAAATGAGGTTCGTCGTTTTCTTTATATCTATATAATCAATAGCCATTATCGCCAACAAATTCTGCTGTTGGACATAGGCCTCTTCGCAGTAAAGTGGCCACAAAAGATATCACCACGGTACAAAATAGAAGTAATGTACCAAAATCAGCTCAACAATCTAAACATATCTGTACTTTTACTATAAACATTTTCACTCATTCAATACACGAATAAAATTATTTTTTCTATCGGTCAACGCCAGCTGGCGTCATACGCGGCTGTAAGGTGTAATGGTCATTACCGCCTTACAGCCGCCACTCAGGCCAGGGCTTCAATATTCGTTCTTTATAAACAATTCATTTTTACTTAAAAATAAAACTATCAATAATCCGCTAGACTCGAGATTAAGTCTTTTAAAAGAGAATAAATATTTTCTAACATACATGTAACTTATATGTAATGCACACATGCTATTATTTGTTAAAAGCCTAGCTCTTTATTCATGCGAGTCCCTACAACATCTATTTTCCACGTGATATTTTTGTTCATTCAATAATTCATGGCAAATTTGACAATCTTCTCCGGTATCTCCGGTATATTTAAACGTCGTGAACATTCACACGAAATCTTTATTACTGCTCAAAAAATCATATCTCACAATTTATTTATTCCGACTAAATTATTTCGTAGGACATATATTTAAATTATTTGCGAACATTTACACAGGAAACCGAGTCGTTAATCATAATTAGTGACGTGTTGTACACGCCGATAGAAATAAATGAGAGTTCGTGAGAGAATGCGCCCGCGCAGCGACGTGTAGCGCTGCGCGACGAGAAAACTACACCAGACTACATGTTCATTACGTTGAGAGTTCAACGAAACATGACCAAAACAGTATATTAACCAATAATACTTAGAACCTATAACCAACAGAATTTGTTTCATCTTTGATCACACGAGAACTTGAACAAATAGCTTAAAATTAACAGAGGTATGAGTATATTTATTGTGAGGTCAGTCTGTCACGAAGAGGATATCCTAGCTGGCAGTACACAGATACGTTGAGTCTTCGAGAAGGTCCAAAGCGAAGAAGAAAAAACTTTGTAAAATATTCCTGAGGTGACCTGCTGAGGGTTAGAGTGATAGAAGCGGTGACTTCAACGAGATGAAATTAGGCTCCTCCGGTAGCATGCCTTATGTTAGTTTCAGAACGTAAACCTGATTGAGAGACAGTCCTTTCTTAATGACATCGCCGGGATCTTAATTGAAATACGATACATGAAACTTTTAGTGAGTTATATAAGTGCTAAGAAGCGACATTAGCAGTTTATTAGAGAGCACATAAAATTATTTCATTAGGAGTTGTTTAGCTGCGTCTAGTAATACATAGTATATTTCTCTTATATTATCAGAATGCATACATTTATTCTTGTTCACAAGTCACGTTAAAAACTTTGTCGTCAAAGGTCGAAATCTCTGAAATAGATCGGTTACAAAAATAATATTACGAAATGGAAAGTCAAGGACGGTAAAATACACATATATCAATACATGTTACGACTCTATAATAGTGGCGTTCTCATCTAACAAAACGCGTTTACATATATACGAAGAAATAAATCATTCGCTGGATATGATTGTGCGGGTCAGAAATGCGTAAGGTACCCGGCACCCGCTGACGTGCGGATGTGTGAACGATGGCAACACACAAATAGCCGGCGATAATAAATAACGCGACACATTCCACACGACACGCGCTCGGCACTACCAATGTCGTACACCTCACAATTTTGTGAAAAATATTCTGAGATCTTCAGTTCTATCTACTCTACCCCCCCTTCTCGCCGCACTGCTGCGCGGAGACAGACGCTCGCGCATTATCCAGACTGTGTAATTCGAACATCCAATGTTTTTACCAGTTCGATGAACAGCTCTATTTATGAGTTCAATACGACCACGCTTCATGAGCAATTGAGGATTGTGTGACTCAATACAATAATGGTTTCGTATAAAAAGTGTCTGGAATTGTTAAGAAATATCCACATAGAAGAAAACAACAACCAGCGTCATTCTCTGTTATTTTCTCGGATATCACTGTAACCGTATTTCTCTTATATATAGTGCTATATCAAACATTTTTATTTTATCGTGCTGAACAGATTATCACGTTTTTAATTACTTCATTCATAACGAGTAATACTAATTATAGTAAAGAAAAACTAAAAAAACACGCACTTATAAACGTCGATTCCAAACAAACAAACGTACAGGTAAAACTTATCAAAGTATTTTCATAAGAAATAAAGAAAATTACTACGATTAATACACTGCACAAATTGTGCAGTGTATTAATCGTAGCTTTTGATTCGACTGGAATAATACACGGCCTACCGGAAAATTGGTGTTGACCATCTCTTGAGCATTTTACACCGAGTGAGTGTGGTTACCGAATCCCAAATCTTCGCCGTGAGTCTAAATAATAATTCGTACCTACCAAGATTTGAAAAGAATTTAATTTTCACCATTTTCAATTTATACTCAAACTCCTTCTGTACGTATCTCCGAAGAGATACGTACAGAAGGAGTTTGAGTAGGAGGAGACGGAAATATACGAATATATTCATATATTTCTGTCTCTACATCTTCCGTTCTAACTGTCGTATACAGTTCATTTTGATCTAAACCATTCACTGAGGTCAGCTCTTTTATTGAGTGGTAAAACTATGTATAAAGGCGTACATGAAAAATAAAATTAGTACCTCGAAAATCACTACGCAACAACTGAACTGTGTTAATATATTATGTTCTGTGATTCTACTTTAGGTAGTCGAATTTCCACGGGGGGGGTCATGTACAAGACGTAGGTGGCCCGAGGTACGTCGGGGTTCCAAGGATTTCCTTACTAGGGGGCACCTACTCCCCGACTACTGGTACCTGAGACGGTGTGCAGTTTTTAGTCGGTTCGAGTCCGACATAACCATCTTTTGGTGGTATCCCCGGGGATTTCAGCACAGAAAAAAAAAGAAGGTAACCGAATTTCAAACTTCTACAAGTATCTGTAAGGTAATCATCTTCATCACTGATGTGATGACACTAAGATTACTCTTCAAAAATGATGGGATTCCAAAAGTACACCAAGACCGCTCTTTAATCTTCATAAATAGCTCTAATGTTCATAGTAGCTGTTTTGTTGCTCTCTATGCCTATTAGCCAGGACAGCGGCAGTATCGATTGGCTCATTTAATATTAGTTGCAACTTATCTGCTGGATGCACTCGCTAAATGGAAGAATAATAATTATTTTTGATGGAATCAGTATCATTAAACTCTATCTATCTCACTTTATTCGATAACAATCGCAAATCAACTAAGTAATTCCAACGTACTCCAATCCTCTACGGAAACGAAACATAACGAAGAACAATCAGAAGAATATTAAAAAAAAACTCAAAGTTTCCATGTTCCAAAGCGTGTGTATATTTAGTATGTATATTTCACATAAACTACAGGTATCCACATCCACACATAAAATATACATAACTGTATAACGATGTATTCAAAGTGATCAGTAAAATTATTTAGGAGTGATGGAAATACCATTTCAGTGTTTATGTATATTTCAGCAACACGATAGAAAGTAAATAATTTAAATAATAAATTTCACTAATAATCTAGATTTACAAACTACATGTCTACTGTTTACACACACGGGGCAGTTATGTTTATGAGGTGGTCCTGAATCCTGGATAGTTACTCTTTAGGTAGATCATTATGAAAATAATGAGCACAGAGAGAGTAATTTGAGAAGCACACGACGCCACTAACTGTGTTCTCGTGATGGCTCACACGCTCTCACATACACACACGTAAATAGGGTTGCATACAAATATTGACTCTAAAATTTCAGAATAAGATAGAAAATATTGACAAGTCAATTGATCCCTACTACATACATATATCATGAAAACTATTTTTTGACATTACCAAATTACATTTCGTTAGATCAAATGTGACTATTAATAACGCAGGAACTATACTCGTATAAGCTGTTTATGTAATTAATTATGTCTATTCTACGTAAGGGTTAATTACCTTCGCACTTTTGAATAATCATTTTTTTCTTCAACTGTGAACATTGTTTATGAGTTAGACATAACTGCTTGACAACCCTAACGTTTCGCTTCTGTGTTGACATCTGTGCATGTACACACGTCGAGCACTTCGATATTCCGAAGCACGTATAATATTTAAAAAATATTTTATTTTTATCGGCGTTCGCCGCCTTGCATTGTCGCCAGACTTTGTACTTTTCAGGCGGCACGCAACTACTGTACATACATATTATGTGATAGACATAGAATCAGTGTTGCTTCTGAGAGATGGTAAAACTCTCGAGAGGTACCTACTGCTGGAATGTCAAGTTTTAACTGGATTTTAAGCTGAGACATATTTACCTTAAAGTCTGTAAATAATGTTTAGAAAGGTTTTTTACTTGATTTAATTAGGTTTCATAAAACATCCTCCTCCTGCTATCTATCCTCGCACTGTTGACGATTGTCACTTCTATAAATTTATCCCTCGGATAATCGCCTTCCACCCATTATGGTACACAACAGCTACTTGGTAACAAATGTTGTACTCACTCAGTTCAAAAGAATATGCCTTGACTTTGTGATCGGAATTTTGGTAGGAGTAATAACAGATACAACAATATATTAACTCCTCTTCCTTCTTACCCTGTGTTCTAGTTCTAGAAAACAAATACAAAATGTGTGAATAGAAAACGACGCGTAGAATGTTAGATTAGAGGTGCCCGTCAATTCGGCTCGGTGTGTGAGCACAAATAATTAATGTTTCGGTGCGTGGTTCCGTGCGATGTGACCTTTGCTACACACTTATGATTCTGATCACACACCACATCTGTGCGTAGCAAACGTACACATCCACTGGATATCCTTTTGTTACACTATCTTCTGGTATATTTTACGTAAATGATAAGTTGTTAAGCAATCACACTGATTTCTACTTTTTACGATTCTGTACTTAACAACTAACCCTTTGAGTACAATATTATTTTCTTGTCCATGTAGTTATTAAAACTCTTTTGCTCGTGAAGACGTGTGATGATGAAATTGATACCTGCGCGTGTAATCCTCATCGATCTACAATTGGCGACAAGCAACGTGGCATAGTACATGTGTAGGATTAAGTAATTTCCCATTTATTTCAAAAAGGAACCGCTAAGTACCAATGCTCTTTCAGTTCGAATTGTCATCAAGTACGTGAACCTTCTGAATCAACTCGTACGTTGCATCTTTATGTGTGATCTTTTTATTTCTTTTATCTCCACCAGTC
The DNA here is from genome assembly GCA_949316085.1 of Hypercompe scribonia. Classification (NCBI taxonomy): domain Eukaryota; kingdom Metazoa; phylum Arthropoda; class Insecta; order Lepidoptera; family Erebidae; genus Hypercompe; species Hypercompe scribonia. The sequence continues at coordinate 536,842 of OX438972.1, read as the reverse complement.
AGAAGAACAAGTAACAGAAGTATTACAAGTTAACCTCTCTATCACATCACACTCTATCACTGTAATGATAGTAAAGGTGATGTAATAGAGAAATATAAAGAAACATTTTAAGACAAGATTATACATAACTACGGAAATATTACAGAAAGTAATACAAAGTTATTAAATAGACATTTCATAATGCAGTAATGATAACTTACAACTTAAAAAAATGTCAAATGTAACTCACTTCAACTAAACAGTGCAGAGCAGTGAGAACTTACAATAGCGACACTTGGCGTGTCTCGTTATAAACACTAATCACCAGAACATCAACATTAATCTATAATTTTAATATAATTGCAAACTGTTGTTCAAGTGACACAACTCGACTTCAACTTTTGTGGTGGTAAAGACTGATTAGTGTTTGTCTGGTCACGTTGATTTTAATAACGTTAATTTATTTTTCATCACGGCTGCCAAATAGACTCTACCCTGCCTGATGGAAAACATGAATAGAATTCAATGATGGTGGTCACCACCCTCATTATGAATGTGGACAATGCAGCATCGGGACCCACATTAAGGTGGTCTAGTGAGAAGCTTTTTCACGTGCCGCTTAAAGGATCCAGGATCACAGTGGGAGCGAAACTGGTAGTGAATGCCAGCTTTTGACTGCATGGCGCAGGAAGGAACAACTCAACCGTTTAGTTCAACTCTAAAGTGGTGGCTTCCAAGGCCGGCACGTGTTGTCACGTAGAGGAAGCGAGATAATACTCTTCTAAACTGCCTTTGCTGGTGCCACCGCGTTGATAAGCCAACACGCCGCAGACGTAAACGCCTGGATAGAACTGACAGCTCTGACAGCACTGTCAAAGTTGTTATATCATTTAAAGGCGAAGACACACGGAACGAATTACAGTAAGAATCGTATTAATATACATTTACATACATATATATGTTTATACGTACGTTTACGTTACCTTATAGTACAGTAAAACATATTCCCACTAACATATTTTCTTATATGTGTAACGTATGAATATATAATTCAGTATGTTTGAATGAAAGTTTTTCTAGTTTTTGCTTCAAAATATATATACTCGTATAATATAAAGAGAACAACATGCGCCAACACGGTGGAGCATTACTTTTATACATACAGAACATATTGGCTTTTTTTTTATATTAAAAGCCTGCCGAAGTGACTCTACTATGCTCGATATGATATGCACCATACTCATCACAAATGCAGACAATGCAGTATGGTGACCCACACTATGGCGGCCCTGCGAGATGCTTCTTCACACCCCGCTTGGGAACGTAAAACGCATGACAGTCATCGTGACAGTATACGGCTTACGCAGTTACCACGATAACTGTCACCCCTTCATCAATGGACCTCCGGTCTCCGGTCTCACACTCACCAACGAAACACGACAACACAGATGCTGGTGCTAACACCCTCAATGTTTGGCAGGAGAATTAGAAAGAGTTTGATAATTAAGTTAAAGACTACAGGCAAGCCGGCTCCGCGCCAATTAAACTTCCTACTTGGGTTGTAAAAAGAAATTTCATGATTGCAAGCGCAGTTAATCTCGTTGTGACACGCGTCTCCCTCGGTGAGAGTACGCTCTTCTCACAAACAAACAAAAAACTAATTAGATGCAGTAATTGCGTCGACGCGACGCCACACGCGGCATGTGTCGCACGACAGATGTCATCAGCGTAATGTAAAGCGACATTATACTAATCTTATTTGTTGTCCTTAAAAATATCAACATCGAGAATATTAACAGTGTCTTATTTTGTAATCAATAATTAATTTGGATTTGTTGTAAGCTTTCTTCCGGCAACTTGTTTTCTTGTGCCTACTCACGATAAATTAGCTGACGCAAGGGCGGCCGCGTCCTTGTGACACTCGGACGCACAATCGAACACTATGAATAATTACTCGTTAAGGCCCACGCAAATGACTCTCACACGTAGACACACGCATTAATGATGTTACAATTGTGCTTGTTACATTGCTGTGTGACTAGTCGAATGCGTTTGCGAAACGTCAATTTGCAATTACGGAAATAGTCACCTTCTGCAGATACGCACACAGTTATTTGTAAATTTAACTATGTAGGTCCAAATATTATACAATAAATATTAGACGTTTATGGTTACGTGACCGAAGCTGATACTCTCAAAATAAAAGCAAGCAGGTTACAAGACATCTGCTTAAATAAGATAATCTTTAAAACACCGGAGATAGACGTTTGCACGACGAGTGTAACGGTTAGAATGTTCGTAGTGCAAACCCAAGTCGTTACACTAACAGCGTACCGAGGCACTTTATCGGTACTATTAGTGTGCCGGCTCGTGATCACGAAGCTAGAAGTGCAAGTAAACACACTACACTGTGCACGAGAGATAACGCCATGTTGAATACGACCGTAGTGAATGTTCATGCATTATATGAAATGTAACTAACGTACCTGTATTTCAGAAACATATGTACACTACAGAAAGGCAATTAATATTTACTTTTACCCGAAAAATTTTAATGTTTATTTTCTTATTTTGGTACCATTGTAGTGTCTCATTGTTTGTGTGGCGACGGATGAAGAATACAAAGTGTCACCATCCTTATTCATCCAGTTGGTGTCACAAGAGATGACTAAGAGAGCTACGTAGGACAAAAGCACTGCGAAGAGAAGGAAAAACTTGAAACAAACTATGACACCCCGTCTGGCCAGCGTGGTATAGTAGGAGAAAACATTCTCTTTAACGAGAGATCTCTGTCCAAGACTGGGCTAGTAAAGGATGTCGACAAACCGTTTTACATTCAAAAAGAATGTACATAGTCTCCTTCTTAACGAGATTGAAGAATCGTCTCATCGTTAGTTGGCTTACCTTACAGTCAAATTGTCATAGTGTACTAATATAATCTAAATGTATGTGTATATTTATGTATATATGTGTATTTATGCCGTATGTATGTATACACACTCATGTATGGTATATTTTAATTGTCAATATAACCTCTGTGCACCTCCCTTATAATATTTCTAAACCACCCTAAGGTTGACTGGAAGAGAATGCCTTGGGCATTGAGTCCACCGATGTACAAAGTGCATAAAGTGTAAATAAATAAATAAATAAATAAATAAATAAATAAAAGCTGTTGTTGATAATGATGATCTAGTTACTCATTTTGTTGATCGAACATGTTTCTCAAAACTAACACATTTCTTTCATAACCGTATTTAACATATATATAGTAATAAAATCTCACGAACCGTTCATAGCTACTGTCGTACATAATTATTATTTTGTCATAGCATGTGTACATTTATACACCTTTGTGTTTTGTTAAATTATCACTTTTTTAAGTCATACCTCATCGTTTTGTACAGCCCTTAATGGTCCACGGTTGGACATAGATCGCTCCTTAAGCATAAATCACTGTCTTATAGATATTTTCACTTTAGAGTAAGAGAGTGGTTGGTGTAAACTGTATGTTACACAAGTAGATAGACCTTCAGCTGACTATTACAATTACTAAGAAAACTATAAAGTCGTACAGATTACGGATACTTATAATTTTTTTTATTAAATTAACCCTGCATTAATTTAATAGGTAGCCCTATTCATGAATTTTGTGTGAACTAACAGCCGTACATTCAAGTCCATTGTGTAAATACCTACGTATGTAACAGCTAAACAAAAGGACCGCAGAAGGTACAAGTCACTTCTTACGAGTCATACAAAACCGATAGCGTTAGGTTTTATGAAAGGCATTAGGGAAACTAAACACAAACCCATGACGGCTCGTGGCGCAGTTGGGTGTGTACTCGTCATATCTAAGTGTGTGTAGTTCCAACACACACTCGGTGCAAATACAGTATGCAAATAACCAGTGACTCCTGAAATAGACAAAGGTAAACTTGGGCCTTATCTATTTACACAACTACTGGAGTGGCTACTGGAAACAGCCCACAATTACATACATTTCAATATTCTGATTGTAAACACTTTTTTAAACGCTTAGATGTGGTAAGTGGTTCCAAGAAAGTCATTACATTTAGCGTAGTGAACAGTTGTTCAGTGTACATCTTTTAAAAAAGTTTAACCACCTTCAATTCACCTCGGCCATGAGAAATTCCACTTTATACTTTCTTAAGATTTATGTATATCTGCAACTGTACTTGATACATCTTCTAACAAAAAATAAACTGTATTAAGGACAAGTCAACTCCTCCTGATTGCAATTAGTTCTACCCATTACCATGTTACTTCGACTTCACACGATCATAGTCAATCTATATGTCAGTAAGTCTTGCAATCGAGTGTTCTCAGGTTCGACCCCTTCTCAGTGCTCTGTTGACGAGAATCTGTGTCGTTTAGTTGAAGGGGCAAAGTAGAATAATCTAGTCAAGTATGATTCATGATACAGATGGTTTAAAATATGAATAAGCACTGTTCGCAAACTCACACAATGTGGAGTCGTTACATCATAAAAAACACGTTTAAAAAAAGTTGGTTACAAACAAGCATACAGGTGAAGTTAATAAAAGCGTGTTAAAAAGATCTGCTCTAAAATATTATAATCAATCAATCAATCAATCAATCAACCTATCGCCGTCTACTGCTGAACGGACGTCTCCCCCAAGGAACGCCAATCGTCCCGGTCTTGAGCAATTCGCATCCATCCACCGCTAGCCACCTTCTTCAAGTCATCGGTCTATCGCGCCACAGATCGCCCTATACTACGTTTGCCCAATCATAGTATCCAAAAAATAGTAAATAAAATAAAAAATAAAAATTAATTAATATTATAATAAAGTATTACAATGAAACTTTCATTTACTTTCCATAACGGTGTGTACACACCACAGTGAAAGATCTTAGGTAAGGTGGGGTAAGACGGGGTAGCGAACTAACATACCGTGCAGATGACACAGTGCTGCTAGAGAAGTTCTGACAGTATTTAGCAGGAATTATAAGAGTCACCCGAAGATGATGATAATGAATGGTATACAAGTGTGTGACATTTTTTTATTAGTGTTTGCTTATTTTAGTATGGAAAATCTATTATTTCGTTCCAGCATGCTTTGGTCTAATCTCAAAAAAGTAAATATAACTTAAACACCACTTTGGAAAATATGGGATACCTACTAGCTGGCAACGCGGAACTGGTTCAAAAGAAAAAGATAAGTTCAAAAAACAGCAAATATCACTACTTCTTGTTATAAAACGAGTTAAAGGAAAGGTAATGCAGCAAGAAACCGAGATCAAACTAACAAATAAAAGAAAACTGAAAAACAAAGACAAATAAATGGGTCTGCCTGGTTTATAAAGATCAAAAATATAGCTCATGCAAGAGGGTACCCGTCTTACCCCAAGGTGGGACAAGATGGGAAAATTTTTAATATCTTTTCAAGTTGATAATTCTTGAGAACAGTTTTAGTTTTTGTTTTGTCTGATTATAATTATCCGTCTTACCCCACCTTTCTATATATTTACAATACAGTAATAGTCCAAAATATACAGTTTGAACGTGTCATGTTTACAGCGCGAGGCAGCGGCAGGGGCCGCAGACGATAGCGACGGCAGCGCTACTCAAATAAACATCCGCATACAGAACGTTACCTACGCTCCGATATTTATAGGTAATCTCAGCTATAACATTACCATCATCATTACAACAAAATGAACACGTTTCTAGTGGTAGTTAAGCTAACTACTGACAAGACTGAGACCATCAGCTAAGACATCAACCATAGTGTGGGTCAGCATGTGGATCATGTTTGCATTCACAATGAGTAACTATAGCGCTAGGATTGTATTCGTGCTTTCCATCAGGCAGGGTAGAGTCATTTTGGTTGGCATTAAAATAAAAATCTATAAAGTTGCAACATAATGGGTTCTCTAACTCGTGCCTATCCAGGTCATGTGGTGTCTTCCAACCATGTTGCACCTAATCGACTGTCCTCTTAACTAATGTTTAATAACTAAAGAACAAGCGTCATCTGTACTTTTCTCATTGTAGTTCGGAAGATCATGGCTGACAGCGAAGAGGAAGACAAAAAGCTTAAATATGACAAATATTTCGCACACACGTAAATATTAGCATTTATTGCTCTCTGTAACTTCAGTAAATTAGAATCCACATTATGTGAATTTAATATTACCAAGGGTATCCGCATATTGCCCTTTATAGGGCCCCAGCATGGGCGGAGGTCCTGATACCAGCAATGTAGCGTTACTGCGACGACCAGCGAATGCTGGCCAACAAGATCGTAAGGGAGCAGCGCACGATCTCCTTTGAGGTGGTGAGTCCCCTGGCCGGCACTCCACCATGGGGCCTGGAGGCGAGAGTCCTTGCGGCTCTACATCAGTGGCGCAAGGAGGCACAGGATTTTTTTCGGGGTCCTAAGACTCGAGAAATCGAACATCAGAAATGCCAACTCCGCCAGGCCCTCGTGGAGAAGTGGAAGCAAAAACTTGGGCAACCAAGCTCTGGGCACGCCCTTGCTTCGGCGGTAAAACCCCTTATGGAGGATTGGCTTGAGAAGTATCACGGAACCCTCTTATACCGGGTGACGCAGGTGATCACTAGAAAAACATATTTCGGAGATCACCTGTCTCTGATCCGTAAGAAGCCAACGCCTGAGTACCGTCACTACGATGGCCGAACCGTGTACACACACACGCTCCACATGCTGGCAGAATGCCCGGCATGAGTGGAGCAGAGGCGGACCTCGTGGCGGCCATCGGAGTTGGGACCTTCTCGCTCGGTAACATGATTGTGACTATGATACGGAGCCGGAGTGCGTGGAACTCCGCTGTCTCTTTCTGCGAGCAGGTTATGCTTGTGAAGGAGATGGCGGAGCTGTACTGGGAGAGGTCTAGAACTCTTCTGGTCCACCAGGCCCGAGAACGGGCTATATACCGCAGAAGACTCAGGCCCCGCGATCTTTAGATGATCTTCGCCTTCCATAAGCGCAGGCTTGGGGGTGATAGGTGAACCCATCTGTAACCCTAACAGAAGCAGGCCGGGTGGCAATACGAGCGCTACGGACTGCATGATCCCTTTCGGGGGGCAATAAAGGAACCATGAAGTTTCCACACAGGAGAAGGCCATCTACAGCCGTAGGTGGCCCGAAGTACTTTGAGGTTCCAGAGATTTCCTTACTAGGGTGCACCTGGTTCCCTGGCTACTGGTACCTGAGACAGTGTGCGATTTTTGGTAAGTTCGAATCCGACATAACCCCCTTTGATGGTATCCGTGAGGATTTCAGCACGGAAAAAAAAAGAAGGTAGCCGAATTTCAAACTTCTACAAGTATCTGTACGGTCATCTTCATCACTAATGTGATGACACTAAGATTACTCTTCAAAAATGACGTGATTCCAAAAGTTAAAGGAGTAGCCGCATAATTCGAAATTAGTATAATCGATTTGAAAGCCAAATCAAACAAAACAAAATTAAATACAATCCAATGATGGCTGTTTTTAACAATTATAAATAAATACAGCTACGACGACAGTAAATTGACCACGTGAGAATGTAATTTAAAATTTGATGCGAAATAACTAAGCTTTGACGTAAATAATTACACTTTTATTTAAGTTTTCTTTGAAATCGTCCTTCGGTTTCAATGAAAAATTGGATAGGATTTTTGTTGGTAAACCCTATCCGGTTTACCAACAAAAACTCAGTGTGGGAATATACGTCGAAGGTGAGATTAGCTAATGAAAACATATCTATTTACGACTTCGGGTAATCACACGTTCCGATAAACAAGATTCTTCTGTAAAATATTTTAACCTAGCTATCATAGCTCGAAAATCACGTATTTGAACCCTAAAAATACGTGGAATAAACAATTTTTATTTGCCAAGTCCTATTTACTCGGGCGATATTTCGTCAACTTCGATAATTAAAAATTTCCAAGAAATTAGATTTTACTTTGTTGAATCGTTAATGAGTTTATCCTTATTTATTTTTGTGTATTTTACCAATTCCTGAGGGCTTCAATATAAAAAATCAAACAAATAATAATTAATAACAAGTAGGGTTGAAAGAAAACGGGGTTTTACGTGAAAAGTTACGCAGTCCTTGGGTTGAGAGTGCGTCCAGCGACCCGAGTCGAATCGCCCGCACCACGACACGACACGGCTACTTATACAATACTCGTGTTGCTTGTTACCCCGCGTGAGTGTTTACCCTGACCGTGTATGTACAACCACACCCTGGTGATATAAGTCAATGATACCTTGTCAGATCTTATTGTGTTTTGCAATAGGTAGTCATTTTGCGAATATCAAACATGATATTCATAGAATACGTACCTAAGTAACGACATGCAAGACACGTCGTGTTTTGCGAACTCAATTTCAACATTATTAAGCCTTTATAAACACATGAAAGGAAACTACCTGTTGTAACGGAGCTCATATAAGTTGGCATCACTTCTAAATAAGTAGATACATTACATATATGTAAATGTACAAATAAGACCGACTTTTTACAAAGTGATGGCAATATAACTGATGCTTTTCTTGTGCCTTTATTTCTCATACATTACGAAATTTTGACTTTTTTAGAGCACAAATTTTCATCCCGTGCAGACTGCAAGTGGTAGCTGCAAAAAGTGTACAAGTACATTATAACAAAGTAGCTTCATCGTCACCCATAGGAAAGCAAAAACAACGATCCCAATTAGTAATTAACAAATTAAGAACATACAAACCAGCTACCTACGTCATTAACAAGATACGAACTATTACTGCATTTTTATTTTTTTGTAGTTTACTTAAATATGTTTCGCCGGCTTTGCTCATGTGAAAGTACCCCAAACATTGTCTCAAATGTCTTTTACGCACTAAAGGAGAGGACATTGTCGACATGTTAATGCTCGAGTCACCCATGTTCTCGGATATATTTCTGCCTCTAATGAGACGTAAATTTGTCAATATGCCTAACGAATAACCGTTGTCATTGGAAAGCGGTTCACTTCCCTGTTACGAATACCATCGATAAAAACTGCCCAAACGGGTTCCTAAATAAATACCAAATTAGATAATGACTAATTTTAGTTCATTGACTCGTTATATAACCCCGAAAGCAGTGTGAGAAGCAGTGAGCGCACCGGAGTCACGTGCCGAGTGATCAGCATCAAAAGAACGGCGGCGGGTGGTCTGCTAGAGATTAGGATCACCGTTCCATAACTGTACCGAAATCATGGCCAACTTCAGTGCACCTGGCGACCATATGTCTATGGGGTTGCGGGTTTGCTAAAAACATCGTGAAACGAGAACGCCGCGCGGCCGACGAACCCAGACTAAAATTAAACTGCGTGCCTACAAACCTACTCTAACATGAAATGGATATAATAAGCGTAATTAGTTAGACTGTGCGACTGCGGCGCGAGTCGACGGCGACGCATAGTAAGAACATAATTTGCGAAATATTCGCGCTCTGGTTCCGACAACAAACAACCGACCGCGCCGCTGTGCCGCCTGCGCACAATGCTCTATTTCGATATTTGTTTGAGACTATGATGCATTGTATTTGCCGCGTCGAGCTCATAAACTTGATAAAAAGCTTTTTATAACACTCCATTTTGAAGACGATATAGAAATATAGGAGCATTGAACGTTGAATATAAAGAAGCGTCCGGCCTGTTAGTCGAGACAAGTAATAATAGCGACGTCCACGTTGGAATTATTTGAGTGAGAATAAAACGTTTGATTTGTGCGATCCTTGGCGATTGTCTGCCTCCGCACTAGTCGCCTTGGTAGGCGGCAAATATAAAGGACTTCTACATTTGCACCAATGTCAACCAATTAGTGTAATAGCGACACAATTGCAATAGGCATGGTCGACTTTTTTTAGTGGTTGATTTACCTAAATCTAATGAGGCAGTTGACCGCTAGATGAGGCGACAAAATTCTTTGTAAGAGCTATCGCTGCCCGTCAACCACCATCTGTCGCGAGGGGGCCGCGATTTACCAGAGGGTCAATTTAAGTTACAACAAGGACGCTCAACGCTCGAACGTGTCCGTTCTTTGTTGGAAGAGGTCATCTGTCGTCGTGTCCGGTGTACCACCAGTTGCTCTTCTACCTGTGAGACATCATTGGGTCCTATCTTCGCAATAGATTTATATACTAAATAAGTTGGGATGGCGAAGAACAGAGGTGACATGCGGGGTTTCTCAGTTTTAGGATCCTTTCTGTGAAACCTCGCGTATGATTTGGTCCTGAGGACCAGTTTGCCCTTTGAAATGAGTATCATCTGCTACGCAAACAGCACTTTAGTACCGACTAGGGGGCACGGCTTCCAGAGAAATCCTTAAACTCACCGAGTTATGTAGGAGTGGCCTGTGTTATCCAAAAATGTAACAGTTTTTATCTACGGGCTGTATCTCGTAGTATGAAAGCGCTGTCATTACACAGAAAATTTGGAACTACCATTACCACCAGTTCGCTTATTAGAGTTAGAGAAACGGAGGCCGAGGTCGGTCGACTCATCAAGTACCTCGACCTCACTCTGAACTCAAGTTCTCACTCTGAGCTTCAAGGAGCATTTCGATTGGATGAACCCACGAATTCGAGGGGTGGTGAGCTCCGTATATTCCGCACCACTGGTGATAGTAATACACGTGAGCACCTGTATTTATAAATTAATTAAGCGAACACAGATGCGATCTTAAGTGATATAATTCATTGGAGAAAGATGGTTAATTAAATTGCAAGACGTTTGCATGCAGTCAGTGTGTCGTTTGGGTGAGTGACCTACCCCACGAGGCTACGACCGGGGGCGTAAACGAGTCATACTTCAGATAAATGATGATGAATGCAGCAGTCGCAAGCGCCCTCCTGACAGGAGAGCACATGGTCGCTCCCAGTACGACCCGTCACACAACAAAACCAGGACAATTCATGATATGATCCTTGATATTTATAATATGCCAATAACGATAGCATATTCTAGTTTTGCATTGCAATAGATATATTATTATAATAATAACGATGATTAGAATATTCGTTAATTTTGGTGAACTGCATGGAGTATACGAAAATATTCTCATCTAACTCACAGTGTTTTTAAACGACTATGCCTTCAAGTAATCGCGATTCAATGCAACAATGCAAGGACTTTGTGCTTATTAAACTTGCATAATTACAACCTGCAAAAAAAAAACATTTTACGATTTTTGCTACAGCAAAATAAAAAAACTGAAACAACTTACAAATAGCAAAGTTGGAAAAAATTACTAAGGCATAAATGGAATACAATTACGAGTAGAAAATGAAATATAATTGAGTACTACCATGAGGTCTATCTGTTTAGAGGTCCATCGTCTATTATAGTTAATTACAAATATTTCAAAATTATCAGTTGTACATGTAACGTTTAGCTTTCCCTACTTGCAGTGCAGTTACGAGAACAATGGCATCTATTTATTGCACGCTAAGTTGATCATCGTTAGTAATATGATTTTGGGAAAACGGATATCACAACTTTTTTGTCTAGACAGATGAATATGTATGAAGGTTCGTTCTAAATCGAGATGTGCATGAGGCGTATTTTATTAAAAACATAAAACACGTTGAATTTAAAAACAATATAAAACGGACTGAGATACTGCGAAATGGAGCGAGATCTTTTTTGAATTACATGTATTTATTACTCGATCATATTAGTAGATCATAGTACTGTATCTTATAGTGACATATCTATGACATTGTATGTCCCTAAAAATATATAAGTATGTTTATCAGCAGACTGGCTTCCGTGGCAGAGGTTCTGCGTACTTTGGAACGTGCGATGCGTGAAGTTATTATTATTATTACATAATTGTGTCATTGAAAAGTTTTAAGATACCAGTTAAAATAAAAAATTGGAATTTACCCAAAAAGGCCCACATACTCGTAAATTGAGAAAAAAACAGATTAAAGAAAACGTATCCTAATTTAACCAGTGGTCGTATTTCATCATCAACGGCTTTTAACAATTCAATGCTGGACTTAGGTTTTGCCTTAAGGAGGTTTTTAAAATACTGTACCACGCCACGTCGGCCAGACGGATTGGTATACTCGTAGAGGTTGTATTAAATTTTCCTTCTATTTGCAGTGCTGTTGTTCTGCATACCCTGCTCCCTTAGTCGTTTCTTCTTTGTAGTCGTATTAACTTCTTTTAAAAAGACAGAAATTACTGATCTTAAAAATGATATTGAAAATGGTTCATAATTAATTTATAAAAAACAGAGAGTTGCTTGTCTGGCCTCGTACAGTACATTGCACTTGAAAGGCGCTGTAGTGTGCAATATGCCCACTTCAGCTGCAATACGTAATGTTATTCTCTCGGGACAAAAAGATGAAGTGGCGAATTACCACAAGTGATACTCGTCACTGTAGTGTAATGCAAGCCACAGTTGCTATGACTCCGAATTATCCTTCAAATTCGACAAGTGATACAACTGCAGCGTTCACGTGCAATATGTAAACAACACTCGTGGTCATCCCTCCGGTCCACTATGAGTACATAATTAAGACACGTTGTGCACTCACATACCAGCTAATGCCAAAAGCAAACCTTTTGCGATAAGTTCAATTAGCTCTAGACAATATCAGATAGTAGAGCCACGCTGATTTCAGCATAACCGGGCGGGCTCGACCACGGCAATACTACCCTCTCACAGAAAACCAACCTAAAGCGACAACATCACTGCTGTCGTCTTTCGTTGGTGAGTGCGAGACCGGAGGCCCATTGATGCAGGGGTGACAGTCATCGTGGTAACCGTGTGAGACTTACACCACCACAATAACTGTCATGCCTTTAACGGCCCCAAGCAGGGCGTGTAAAAGCATCTTACTAGGCCGGCATAATATGGATCACCAAACTGCATTGTCTGCTTTTGCAATGAATATGGTGACTACAACTCTTAGATTCTATTCATGCTTTCCATCAGGCTAAGTAGACTCATTTTGGTAGGTTCTAGTTAAAGGGAACAGAGGTTCAGCCCCAAATTTAAGTTTCGTTTTCTTATTTATTTGATGCATGAAAAACTAATAGCAAGAATTATCAGAAAAATTAAACAGATCAACCGATTAATTTGTCGTGTTAAATACAAATATTGTTGTCCAGTCATCTTCCGCTCCTGTACGTTTCATGTCTATCGATCTGGTTGATTTCAACTTTAGTATCACCATAACCTGATTGTTACAATAACCTGGTTATTTATAGAAATTGTTCATTTTTACTTTTCTGGAGTTTTTATTGCAATCGGGCTATTTCTTTATATTTTACATATTTGTTTGTAGTGTGCACTTTTATTTGTAAATACACTGGTGCACTCTAATATCTCTGTGTAGTAGGCTGATTTCAGTTGAGACTGGTTAGATTTCTGGTGAGAGTGTGTTCCAAAGCTTGAATAAGGAAAGAGGAATGGACTCTACTGCAAGTATGTGCAGGACAAAGATGGAAAAGATTGTTAAAAGAGTGAAAATTTCTATCATGATTAAGGCAGAGATTGGAATTGGGATGTTACCTATCACCACCTATTGGTGGGTGAGTTCGTTGAGTGGGAAGGAACAACATAGGCAGATCCCTTAAACTTCGGCGCTGTCTTATAGGTAACCATGACAGTTGTGTACAATAGGCAAATATGTGATCATATTTTCACAGATTGCAGATACATCGAATGTAACTGTTGAGAAGTAGTTCTAATTTATCAGCATGTATTTTCGTGTTTCCTAAATAAATTCACAAAGGTCACTTATTACGTTTTAAGTTATAATTCTGGATAAAAACATTATGATTAGTTTAATGAATTTTTTGATATCTTTTTTTTAAGCTATTTTTTTTATCACGGGTTTCGAGCGCGGCGACTGAACCAAGAAATTCCATAACGAAAATAAACCTAACACCTCCCACTCCGACCGGCACAGTGGAGCGGCGTTGAAAGCAGTACATCGTCAAACGTCGTATCAGTTCGGCAGACTTCGGCACGGTGTTTGTGTGCGTGCGACTAGACGTATGCGTGTAGACTGTACGAAGCTCGCACGGATCGACACGAGCTGCTCTGAAATATTATAATTGCATAAGTTGATAAAAAATGCTTTGCAATAGCTTTACCGCGGCAGTCCCCGAGTGCCACACGTATTTTTTCTATTGTATTAGTTGTGTTGTGTTTTATGCGTATATTTAATTTTACTTCTTAATTTCTTTTTTTTTTGTACTGTTTATTGTGTTGTATTGGTTGTGTTATACAGTTTATGTATTGTTAATTTTAGTTCTGCTCTATTTTATCAAATATAACCTGTATGACAGTGTATAATATGATAATAAACAAATAAATAAACGAACAAACATACAGATCTGCACTCAAGTCATGATATAACACACATAACTATAATCGGTTGGTGGAAAATGAAGTTGTGCAAATTCAGGTTGCAAAAATTCAAAGTTGAATTAAGACCTTCCTCATTCTCGCTTTAGCCATAAAGCGACTCTGCATACATATTAATTAACTTACGCATACATATCAATATCTTCCATAAATTGATGTGTTCACATTAGTTTAGATGTACACAAACATTTATTAAATGTGGAGTCGTTTGCCTGTCGACAGGTACTTTAGTATTAACGCAGTAATGAATCTCGCGTGCATCTTTGAGTTATGATCACTTATCAACGACGCACTTCAATAATAACTCGTTACTGGGTTAATGACTCCGACCCGACTCATACCTACACCTAATGTACTCAAATGTACTAAATATATATATACATCTCTTTGGATATAACTGGAGTATAATGTGGCGGCGCCGTCTTACCTACGTCATTACACGAGATCAAAGAGTCGCGCCGCAGTAGCAAAAACATACAGTTATACACATGCGCATACGCCGCTCGTCCCTAAAGACCCAATTCTAACTAATATTATGATGTAATATCAGTTAGTTCTTTTTTTTACTTATTTATTTTAGAAGACAACGCCCGCACTAGGAATAAATCATGTGTCGCGGGGGACTTTACAAACATAAGTACATGAAATGGACACAAAGAACACAGACTCAGAACAACAGTTTGTGGATCACACAAAGTGTGATCACACAAAAAATAAACAAACTCTAAATTTACTGAAGCCAATGATTTCATAATATACTTACAATATCTTCACATGCTTCACTGTGGTACAATGTCGTAAAATAAGTAAAAAAAAAACTTTGAAATGTGTTGTAAATCGCGTGAAATTGGACCTCCAACAGTGTACAACTTTTTGAGTTTTTGAAACGTACACAAGTCAACTTATTATTTTAATTTTTAAATTTCATTAACCGTTATATGTTCTCTTGTTGTTTTATTATTCAAATGAGCATAATATATCCTACATTGACGGTAAGGGACCAACACTAATACAAAACAGAAAAAACATTAAACTTAACTTCTCGAAGATTACATTGCTTCTCCGTGTTCGTGAATATTAGAATAATATTGAATTCGCTACCAACTTTCTAAACCTAATTGACAGGAGCTTGAATTCGGGCTCTTCAACCGTGGATATCTTGCACAATAATGCCTTAAATGTTCCATATCCTACAGTAAACTTTATTAATAAGATCGTATAACTGCCTCTCAATATTTACTATTTTTATGGGCTCAGATTAATAGTAACATTACATTTTCAGTCATATTATATAATCATAGCTAGAAGAGGTAGACTAAGATAGTAGAGCCAGGTTTAGCACGAACGGGCTGGCTCGATTGGTGTGGTACTAACATATCACAAAATAGCTTTAAAAATAGTATTGTATGTGTAGCGGCTTCTACATTACAACACAAAGAAAAATGTACAACAGCGCACATAAACCCACGTATTAAGGAAGCTGCATACTTTCACATTATCACGTACCATATTAGTATATAAGCATTAGCACAACTACAAATAGACAGACTAAGACAACAGCAGCAGTAAATAAAGCAGTGAAGTAAATATGACATATTTTAAATGCTTAATTTCGGACCGTGAACCGAACATCTATTGGGCTAAAGATTACGCACAAAATGAATTGTATGATGCTGACAGAACGTAGCGCAGATACGACAGAATTTATAGTATACTTTTTCTTACACTTTTATTAATAATATTAAGATGTTCTCATGTTAACTGCTCATTTATAGACCAGTAGGTAAAGTTTAGTGGTGTTTAGATAAACTTATCTAATCACTCCTTGTTCACCAATTGAAGAACAAGAAATTAATCAAAATCTTAAAAACAGCTACACTGAACGCAAAGCTGCCACCTAATCAATCTGTTTCGGTCACAAAACAGAAACAAAAACAGTTGATAGCTCTTTGTGTCCTTGAGTGTTGAGCATAATAAATCCAGACTGAACGCTGGCCGATACTTGAGTAGAATAAATCAAGTTAAAAGTCT
The DNA here is from genome assembly GCA_949316085.1 of Hypercompe scribonia. Lineage (NCBI taxonomy): Eukaryota > Metazoa > Arthropoda > Insecta > Lepidoptera > Erebidae > Hypercompe > Hypercompe scribonia. The sequence goes on along the minus strand of OX438972.1, from coordinate 520,418 downwards.
TTGGAAGTTAATCAAAGCCCTCTATATTTTACGAGTTCAATTTTGAGGTGACAGATGGCCCCCGTTCGCGCCTCTCCGAGGCCTAAGGGCAGCAACTCCCCCTCAGGGAGGTCCACGCCCGCTATCGCCGACGCCTCGGCGGCCGCGCCAAAGATCCCCGCCCCTCCACCGATTTTCATCCAAGAGAAATCGAGATGGACGGCGATCTCCACCTGGTGCAACGAGCGCCGCATCCGCTACCACTCTGCCCGTAGCACCCAACAGGGCATCAAAGTTGCCCTAGCCACCGCGAGCGACCACAGGGCGCTCTCGAAGCTCCTTCGGGAGAGGGACGTGTCTCTGACCACACGTACACTCTGCCGGAGGACAAGAAGCTCCGTGTCGTCGTTCGCAACGTGCCCAGGGAGATCTCCACCGAGGAGATCAAGCAATCCCTGACACCCAACTACCCGGTGCATGAGGTGCACCGGATGGTTAAAGGCCGCACCAATGTCGTATACGACATGGTGTTGGTCACCCTTGACGACAGCCCCGCCGGCAAGGACATCTTCAAGATGTCGTCCATCTGCGGGCTGTCGGGCATAACCATAGAGCCACCTCACCGTAGAAGTGGCATCTCACAATGCCACCGCTGCCAGCTCTACGGGCACTCGGCTCGTAACTGTTTCGCACGCCCCAGGTGCGTCAAGTGCCTGGAAGACCACGCGACGGACCAATGCAAAAGGCCCAAAGACAGGGCCAAATGCACTGAGCCAGTCGCGTGCGTACTGTGTGGCGAAATAGGCCACCCCGCCAATTATAGAGGTTGCCTGAGGGCGCCTAAAACCCCCAAGGCGAAAGGACCTCAGCGTCCCCGCCCGGTCGTCCCTGCTGCTGCAGAGACTGGGGGGAGCTTTACAGCTGCTCCTCTGCCGAAAACGAACGCCTGGGCCACTCCCAGGAAGACCGGGGAGACCTTCCCACCTCTGCCCGTGCGGAAGACGATGCAGGCCCCCATACCTGCCCCAGTACCCGCAAAGGCAGCCCCTGTCGAGCGGCCCACAAAGCCTCTCCAGGGAGGGCCCAAGCCGCTCGTCGTCGACTACAGGAGCCAACTACCGCAAACGATCGACCCGGACCTATCCCTAGTGGCAAGGTTCGCGAGTGCGATCGACTTTAGCGAGCTACGTCATCTCGCTAGTCAAATCCGTCAAAATGAGGGCAATCCGTTGGCCCTCCTCAGTGTTAGTGTTAGGTACTCGAGCGTACTCGAGAAGCTAGGCGCGTTTAAATGTAACCCATAATGGATTGCACACCAACACGCAGAGTCAAACCCCGATCACTCAAGCTAGGGTACATCAACGCCAACGGCATCGGTAGGCAACGAGATGAAGTTGGCGTTTTTCTTAGGGCACACCAACTCGACATATTACTAGTGCAAGAGACCTTTCTGAAACCCTCGCAGAGAAACCCAAACGTTGCGAACTACTCTGTGGTCCGCAACGATAGGATTGACTCTGCGCTAGGGGGAACTCTCATATATTACAAAAGGTCCCTTCACTGCGTACCTATGGATCCGCCTGCGCTGACTAGCATCGAGGCTTCGGTCTGTCGAATAGGCATGACCGGACACCAACCGATCACGCTAGTTTCAGCCTATCTGTCACCCAATCGGCAACTACTCGAGAGCGACCTCCGAGCGCTGCTAGAACTGAGCGACGCCGTGATAATCGGCGGCGACCTTAACGCCAAGAACACCATTTGGAACTGTCACCAGTCCAACGCCAAAGGCAGAGCCTTGGAGTCGCTCTCGAATAGACTAGCGTTCGACATCATCGCCCCGCTCGAACCGACCCACTATCCGCACAACGTGTCTCACCGACCCGACATTCTGGACGTGGCGCTCCTAAGGAACATAAACCTACGTTTGTGTTCAGTAGAGGTGCTACACGAGTTAACTTCAGACCACAGACCTGTGGTCGTGGAGTTCGCACCCAGACTGGGTCCCATCGACACAGGTCATCGTACCCCCACTAGACGAACCACGGACTGGAGGCGCCTCGGGACAAAACTCGAGGCAACCTCGTCCGTGCATCTAGATAGGATACCCGACCACATAAATAGCCAAGAGGACACCACGATGGCGATCGACAACCTCACAGCTCACGTGCAATCGTTAATTAACGAATGCACTCGGGAGGCACCGGCGACGAACGATCGCCGCTGGGACCTACCCGATGACGTACGTGAGCTGCTGAGGCGGAAGAACGCCGCCGTACGAGCCTATGACAGATATCCATGCGACGCCAACAGGATCAGGTTACGACGCTTAGAAAGAGCGGTCAAGTCGCGCATCGATCAAATGCGCCAAGACAGGTGGGATAGGACACTACAAGACCTCGAACCTACCCACCTTGCCTTCTGGCAGCTGTCCCGCTCGCTTAAGAGAGACACCGTCACCGTTATGCCTCCTCTAAGCAGACCTAACCTACCGCCGGCATTCGACGATATCGAAAAGGCAGAGTGCCTGGCCGAGAGTCTAGAGAATCAGTGCACGCCCAGCGTAATACACTGCGACTCGGACCAAATAGCCGAAGTTGATTCGGAAGTAGAGCGCATAATGTCCTCACTTCCTACATCAACACTAGCCTCAACTTCAACGCCGACGGGGACGACAGACGAACAAGACCTTGACACGGTCACCCCCGAAGAAGTCGAAACGATCGTCAAGGGCCTACACGCTCGCAAGGCGCCCGGTTCGGACGGTATCACAAACAGGGTGTTAAAACTCTTTCCGGAGAGGCTACTGGTCCTGCTGACGTTCATTTTCAACGCAGCACTCAAAAACAACATCTTTCCACAACAATGGAAAGAAGCCGTTGTTATTGGGATACCCAAACCTGGCAAACCAAAGTCCGAACCGACCAGTTATAGACCGATCAGTCTGCTTAACGGATTAGGCAAGCTATACGAGCGTCTAATCTACAGTAGGCTGAAAGCGTATGCCGATGCTAATCTTCTCGTCCCCCACGAGCAATTCGGTTTCCGAACCGAACACTCGTGCGTCCACCAAGTCCACCGCATCGTTGAATACACCAGCGATCGGCTTCAACGCAACCTGTTTACAAGAATCCTCTTTTTCGACGTAGCGAAAGCTTTCGACAAAGTGTGGCACAACGGCTTATTATTTAAGCTGTCCACCATGGGAGTGCCACACGGACTCGTGCTCATCATACGAGACTACTTGTCGAATCGAAGCTTCCGCTACCGAGTAGAAGGGTCAATGTCCTCCACTCACCCCATACGAGCCGGTGTCCCACAAGGGTCCGTGCTCTCCCCACTGCTCTTCACGCTGTATACTAGCGACATTCCGAAGCATCGGTATGTGCAGACGGCTCTATTCGCAGACGATACGGCTATCTACTGCTCAGGAATGAACCCCTCGACAGTAGCCAAGAAACTCCAGACCGCAGCCAACGCACTGGGCGTTTGGTTCCGGAAATGGAGGATTGAGGTCAACCCCGAGAAAAGCCAGGCGGTGCTGTTTCACAGAAGACAGCTAAGCTTGTATCCTTTGGAGAAGACCCCTCAGATTAGGATGTTCGGCAAGTCTATCCCTTGGACTAGGCAGGCCAAATACCTAGGCATAACCCTTGACGACCGTCTATCCTTCGGCCCCCACATCAAGGCAGTCCGCAACCGGGCTGCCTTCGTGCTAGGACGTCTACACAGTTTAATTCACGCGCGGTCGAAATTAAACTTAAAAAACAAAGTTCGATTATACACTGCATGCATACGTCCTATAATGACGTACGGCAGCGTGGTATTCGCACACGTTAGGCCACACAGGATCCATAGGCTTCAAACACTACAAAATAGCTTCATGCGCAAAGCTACGGGAGCACCGTGGTATGTACGCAACGTCGATCTTCACATCGACCTCAGATTGCCGACCATCAAGCAATTCATTAAACAGTGCTCCCTTAGCTACTTTGACTCTGCTCCGACTCACCCCAACCCTCTAGTGGTTGCGGCCGTAAACTACATACCGAGTAAAATCTCAAAAATACGTCGACCCAAACACGCGTTAGGGGAGTTAGACGACGACATTACACGCGCTCAACGCAAGCGGACACACTAATTACGAACCGTCCGCGTTTTCGTCCCTGCCGGCGGGGGCGGAACACGCGCCGCGTAAACCGTCAACAAAACATGGGAGTAGGCCGCCCCACTGTTTCAGCAACACCCCAAGCCGAGGTTCGTACCCCGCAGGGGGTGCCCTTGGGCAATGTTGTTTAATAAATGGCCGGTTGAGAGCCCTCAGCGCTCACCGTAACTAAACCGGGTAAAGTTGTAGAGGCCATCTGAGGCCAACAGCTAAAAATCATCACAAAAAAAAAAAAAAAAAAAAAAAAAAAGGTGACAGATGTAACATCAAGTCAGTCACAGACACCGAACCACGAACTACATGTTGAGGCCTGTGGAACAACCACAATCACTATAATCTCTTGAGTAAGTCTTGTTAGCCTCATTGTGCTCCACAGTCACGCACAACAAATTATTTAGCGGGTCATCGCACCTCCTTCCACAAATATACGAGTTAGATCAAAAAATGGTGTTGTATGAAACTGCACTAAGGTACGAGTAGCTTACTATTATGTCGGTATCGCAACTTTGTCAATTGCACTATACTTCCGAGTCACGCAGTGAACGTTTGAAACATTATGTTACCGTAGGCGTTCACTCTAAAATATGCGCGTGGGATAGCTCAACGTGTTCTGGAACAGTTCTGGAATCTAAAACCTTGAAAGTATTTGTATCGTGATTAGGATTCTCTTTAGATAAATGATATTACGTATATTGGTCCTCATAGCAATTTAAGCATATATCACGAGAAGAAAAGACTTTTAGGTAGTCTCACTATACTTCAAAATTAAGCGGTGCTAGAGGCAACGAACAACTCACGGGCTCACAAACTGGTTGACTGGCGGCTTGGACGCGTCGCCGTCGCCCGCGGCCACTATTCCGACATAATTGTCTCCATGCCTGTTAAGCCTCTCGAGCACGTCTGTACCACATGCCTGTTTCAATCAGTTTTTATACAGTTTATACAGACACAAGGTCGTTAAAGCAATTTTCGTGCGGTTATCGGTTTTTATTGTCATGCAAGCATTTTGTAATAAAAATAGATATTTCTAATTTAAAACTAAGAAATATCAGTATTGTATACACACAATCTATCGATTATTGAATCATATTAAAGGAATGATTATTAGTACAAAAAACATTAACTATCGAGTATCTAAAACAGGATGGAGTTTTATAACACAACATTCAGTCATATTCATATATATCTGTATATCATCATTCATGTATAAGAATCACTGAAATTGTTACATAAACATATCAGTTAGTAATAATTATAATTAACTATCTTTGTGCCTATCATAAAGCCATTCGGAGTGAAGAAAATTTTCCCGTTACTGTGACACACCAAATCCGTAAAAAAGTCGCGGCCCAACCGGAAGGATACCACAGCCTCAAAGAAAATCGGAGTTAAGTAATTATTTCGTTGCCTTTTACTGAGAGAGTGAGGTTACGGTAGCCCAAAATCGTAATGCATTTGGAAACTGTACATCTTTACTCGATTATATTTGCAAAGCAACAATTAATATTAAAGCTATTTCCGGTTACTTGATTTCAAAAATGAGCAGAAATTCGATGTCCGATATCCTTTGGAAATTTGCCATGGGTCCTCCGGGAACAACACTTATTCTGAATCTAAGGCATTCTACTTTTTCGCTAACTCTTCTGCCAAAATGTATGCAATTGACGAATGTATTCTACTGAGCAGAGTATTTGCATATTTAATATAAGTTTTTTGTGCTTTCCATGAAGTATTTTGTAGTGTCGAGCAATTGCAGACAACTTACAGCCACCAAAGGTTTAATCCTATACTGAACTATCTACTTTCATAGTAAATAAATAGTACTAATAGACTACGAAATGTAGGCGTGTGCAAACAAAACATGAACGGAGACGAGAGCTGTGATACACGGACTCGCGCATTCTGGTCGACAGAGTCGCAAGCTTTCATAGATACAAGATGCTTCTTTCTCTTTATCACATTTCAGAGCTTCACAAATGAGTCACCCGTGTGAAGAATACTACCATTTAAAAAGGTATCAAATAAACAACACTGTTTATTTGCAACATGTTTATTTTTCTACGTCCAGCGATGCCGCTGACAACCTTATATAAAACTAATTCATGTTTCTCTAAGAAACGGTTCTCGTGATGAAACATTTAATTTTCTCTTAATGGTCTATTGAGGTGTTACTATTACTTATATTACTGTAATGTTAAAACTTCCTGTTAACGGCTGATCACAATCATCATCATCATTTCAGCCAAAACAAGTCTACTGCTGGACATAGGCTTTTAACTGCCTCGGTGGTGCAGCGGTAATGAATGCGACTGCTATGCTTGAGGTCTCGGGTTCGATTTCCTGGTCGGACCAAATGTTTGTATGATCTGCAAATATTTATTTCGAAGTTTGGGTGTTTTCTATGTATAATATGTATGTATTTACAAAAAAATATATATATACATATGTATTCTATCAGTCAGTCTAGTTATCATAGCACAAGCTCTGCTTAGTTTGAAACTAGACGATGTTGGTTTTAAATGTCCGAAATGTTTATTATTATTTATTATTATAGGAACCGGCCCTGTCCTGCCTGTGTCCAACGGTTTTCCAGAATCTTCACTAGGTCCTCTAACCACCTTGTGGGGTGCCTACCAATCCTGCGTTTCAGTCAGCTCTCAAGAACTACAATTCTCTAAATAATAAATAGAATTTCTCGTTCCACGCTTGCACCGACTGGCACTATTTACCGTTTAAATAATCTTATAACATTCATTACAACAACGATATCAAAACAATAATATAAATAATAAAAAACTAAAGAATGACTAATTGATGTCAAATAGTTCATATGCAGGCAAAACGTCCCGCATCATATTCAACGCTGCGGCTGCACTCACATCTCAGAACACTGTACAAAATAAATAAGAATGGTCACTCCATTCTAGAAGCTCGATTCTTCCGCTCTCACACAAAGTTTCTTCTTTTTTTCGATTGTCATGCATTTTAATTTTCGGACAATTACCTGCCAAATGATAAATGATGACTACGTTCACTGTGAAAAATTAGAAGTTTTCTTATTGTGAAGCTATATATTGTGGTAGTTAGATACGTTACAGAATAAATCTGGTGAGAGCGCCAGTGTATCGGGACAGTTTGCAATTATCTAGCGTTCGTTCAGAGTAAAAAGGCGATCAAAACTGTTTCTAATCAATGCGTCAGTTAAGTTGCTTTATTTTTCATCAGTATACAGCCCCAGTGCGACCCACACCAGACGGGAGGAAGAAAATTACGGAGGCTAGGTGGCTATTATTTCAAGCTCGGCCGAGCACCTGCCACGTATGCACTAATCAGTTGCAGCACTTGCACCGACTGATATCCATTGAAAGTCATTGAAGTAGAACTGAAAATAAAACTGTACCAAAACACAATTCTGAACCGCCATCCCTCCCCAGAGCCCCTTACACGCCATTCCATATACAGATATTGTACTACTCGGAAAACTGATTAAATTCTGTATATACGTGAAAAATTAAACAGTGATATGCATTCACAGCATTCAACGTTACTGTCACTTACTACTTTTAAATCCATCGAAAACAAGCATTACCTGACACAAATGGTGGAAGAAAGTCTCATTCAAAATACTGTGTAAAATATTTTGCTGTAGTATGTGCCTCCGTGTTAAGTTCGTTCAAGGTTTTCCTTGACCTAAGTAGAGAGAGTGCACATAGGTGTGTGCGTGTGTGGTGAAGTGGTGGATCGAGCACTCAACGGCGCATTGTGATTGAAATAGAACATAATTGACATCCGGCGCGACGAGAGCGTGAAAAGCTTCGAGTCGGAGGTACGAAACCTTTTTAGTTTTACCTGGGACAATCTGATCACTAAAAAGAAAATATATATTTTCAGTATCTTTTTTTACGAACGTCGATGTTTGAGTCAAGGAATATACCAAAGCTGATTAAATTATGCAAAGCTCACTCAGCCACAGGTTGATGTAAAAGGATTTTAATGTAATATACCGACTAGAGAGACTTACATTACACTTGAAAGTTTAGGCACTCCAACAACCAATGTACTTCGTAACGTGAACATATCAATTCCACTTACAAATAGCGATCATGTTTATAGTATATGGCATACTCGTGTGATATACCGTGTGGACAGTACAATAGATCACCTCTGATTATATTTGCGATCGGTACAATCCAATCAATACGTCGCATATACAAAAATATATCATCCTTCATAAACATTACATACTAATGCTTTATCGAATCTCACTTTATACATATTACCGCGAGCAAGTCTCGAATCACACATCTAACCCAACACGTTTATCTATTTTTTAAAGCTACATGGTGTTGGCATTTCCTATCGCTAGTCATAAGTTATGTTCTAACATTGAAAGTGTAGAAAATAAACTGCAACTGCAATATTCAAGTCTACATAAACTCAAACAGTGTCAGTAACGTAAGAACACCCAAGTTGGTTCTAATACAAGAACAGATCTGTCATAAACACATTTAGGGAGCTTAGGGAGCTCGTCTACGACTCCAACAAGTTCGCCACCGCAGTTGAGAGGGTCAATGAAATCCAAACTGCCAGGCTGTAGTGTAAATAAAGTATTTAAACGATAATTTTTTTATCCACAAACGTAAGTTCTATAAAAATATTTACCTAAAAAATAACGACTCGTCTCTAAAAATTAAACAAAAAAGGGGTTTCAACATAAAAACAAACAGCAATTAAATCAAGTGGAATTAAACCACTCTGCATTTGCCGCGTACTTTCGTAATGAGAGTTAAATACGTCCCGTCGCCGGCTCTTATCTGCTGGCGCTTAGAGCAAACATTTGTAGTTACGAGTCAACATTACTAACTACCACTTAGTAATTGTTTAGGTCTACAGTGATACGTTATCACTAATCACAAGTCGATACCAATTTCGCTAAGCGAAAGAAAGTAAATGTAAAAAGCGGGAATTAGTTTACATCCCTAAAGAAGCTCGGCAAGGGTCACATTGCCCCATAGCATCGCAGGTTGACCTAGATCGAGGAATACTCTACGAGTTGGTTAGTTGACCGAGCCGGAGAGTGCACAATAGGATTTCATTTTGTGCAAGCTCTCAACGCTACTTGGCAATCGTGCCTCACGTACGCTAGATAGTGGTTATGTGCCGTGTGCGCGACTGCGGCAGGACTATTTAATTTCCTGTGGCAGTTAATTCCTCTGCGTCACAAATACGATCTGTTTAATAAATTGAACATTTTGATTTTAATTGAAATATGATCTCATTTCTCTCTCTGCGGATAGTCACACGCGGGGATATTAAAACGTTCTTCAAAACAATAACTTTAGGTGAATTTATCAGATTATTGATGAAATTTTGTAAACGAATTTTTTCATCTCTTTGAACTCCACAGCCAACAATTAATTTTATGATTTAATGAATGTGGACAGTATAGTACAGGGAGGGCTAAGAATTCGTTAACATTTGAATCTAACTGAATGTGTAAAACTGTTACGACAATTCTTGGGACCGATGCTACTAGAATTTGTTGGATATAATCGTAACACATGGTTTCAACAAGATGGGGCCACTTGTCATACATCCAATGAGTCCCTGCTGGTGGTCAAAGACACGTTTCGGAAAAGCAGATTTCCAGACGAGACTACAGTCTATAGCCACCCAGAAGTCCAGATCTATCTGTAAACCATCTATCCTATCCATTCTATCCATCTATCTACATTAATTTACATCAGTAAACCAAATTCACTACGTCAACTAAGAAAAAACCAGTGATGAGATGTCGGCGATCTCGCGGTCTCTTTGACGACGAGTATTCGAAAATTACGGTGCTAGTTTAGAAGAGTGCAAACGTCGAAACGGTGGTCATTTAGACAATGTCATTGTTAAAAAATAAATTCCAACTCATTAACTTTCTTGTAAATAAACAGTGTTTAAAATATATCATTTTTTTTTCTTTCAACTTTAAAGGTAGTAAAGCCACGCTGATTTCAGCACAAGCGGACCGGCTCGACCGGGGCAGTACTACCCTCCCACAGAAGACTAACCTAAGCGCTAACATCCGTGTTGTCGTGTTTCATTGGTGAGTGTGAGACTGAAGGCCCATTGATGCAGGGGTGACAGTTATCGTGGTAACTGTGTAAGCCTTACACTGTCACGACGACTGTCATGCCTTTTACGTCCCCAAGCGGGTTACAAAAAAGCACCTCACTAGGCCGCCATAGTATGGGTCACCATACTGCATTGTCTGCATTTGCAATGAGGATGATGACCACAACTCTTGGATTCTATTCATGCTTTCCATCAGGCAGAGTAGAGTCACTTTGGCAGGCTCTTAACATAGGAAAAAAATGGTTTTTAATACAATTTTTTCAGATGTCTACTAATTCTTGACCCAACCTGTACCTTACATTTGAATTAATAAATAGGCAACACTGAAATCTTTGAAACCGAAATCAAATAAATGATGTAATGATTTATTCGAAACCATTGCTGCGGTTCAATGTATTCTTCAGTTTATATCAACTTCGCAGTAGGCTTGTAGACTTGTAGTTTATTATAAGTCATATGCTATAGATGAAATAAAGAAAGGGAGCCATAATAGCTTGTCACTGGGCGTCTGTGCCTTAGCTTTATCTAAAATGTAAGGTTCTGTGGAAAGAATATAAACGGAGTCTATTGGTGTTAAGCTACCTGTAGTGTGGTAATAAGTAGTTTTGTACTTTGAATATGTAAGCGGCATAATCACTTATACTCGTAACCGGAAGCGTCACGGCACCGACTAAGCCACTTAAACTAATGCCTGCAGCCTCGTGGGCCGATTAAGCATCTCTAAATGGACCTTATACAATGTGTCACCACAAAGGTCCCAGTAAAGTGACCAGACGTATTGTATGTATATAAAGTTAATTCTCTCTGACGTACACCAAATCAATTTTCATAATATTGTGGAGGGACGTGTGTCATATGTCTCTCCGACATAAAGAGAGGATTCTCCGACCAAGCGAGGTGATCATACCTAGCGGGCCACGGCCCAACAGTTGATATTGGGATGTTGTATATATGCTAATTGCTACGCGAATCTCTATATTGCGATACAGGATTAGTGGTTGCATTGTAGTTCATTACATTCATACGTTTCATTCATACTTCGTAGTTAGATGTATCTTCGCTAGATGGCGCTGTTGTATATTTTTCTTTGTGCTGTAATGTGGAACTCGCCACAATATAATTCGGTATTGTCGCACTGTAACAGCGCCAACATAATGAACATAAACTAATCTGACCACGTAGAAAATACACACACGCGGTTTTAAAATGTGAACTTCTATACTATGTGAATGTTGTGGTTAGTGAAACTGACCACTACAGCCACCACACCATGTCGCGAGTAAAACAAACGGGAGATGATGGTCAGGGCCTGGCAAATGCAATACAGACGGTATTAAGGACACAGTTTGTTAGCTCACAACTACATGAGGACACGACACGACTTTATAAATTACAACTCCTTCGAGTGGTTCACATTACTATATATTTGACTGCCTCGGTGGCGCAGTGGCAACGTATGTGACTTGTGCACTTGAACTCTCACGTTCGATTCCGGGTCGAACTGAATGTTTTTAATAGTAATTTTCACTTGCCTTGTACTCGTAGCACTATCTCTTAGTTTGGGACTAACCAAATAGAGTAGATAGTTAAATATCTGCAAACAAATAAAATGGGTGCATTCAGGGATTTTCTATTTTCATTAAAATGGTATTTTCATGAGTATGGACAACATAAAAGCTATATTTTGGATTCAATTGCAATCATTTAAACGTTAAGATTATTTAAATGACAATTCTCTTATAAATCATAGATTTACCTCAAACCAAAAATTCTGTTTTGTTATGCACTGGTTATAATAGAATTTTTCCTTTATTCTGAATCAGATGAACAATCACTAATACTAAAAATATAGTTTAAAAAACCAAAAAAAATACTAACAAAAGTTGGTTACAAACAAACAAACAAACTTACAAATGAAACTAATGAAACCAACCAATCAATCAACCAAATCAACGTATCACCGTCCACAGTTGAACGAAGATCTTTTTTTTTTTTTTTTTTTTTTTTTAACGTATGGAAACCCCCTCGGGCCGTCACCCCACCGGGGTTTTACGGCGGGGTGGTGTGTCGGAATCGGACCGACTAAAACCACACGGTGTGCCACTCTGCGCCTGAGATAGGAGGGATCCGGGAACCGCTGCTATTACGACATCCAGATCCCTCCTAGCGCCTGCCCGAAACTGCGGGCACCATCTATGGGTAAACTCTCTATTTTAGGCGACGTACGGCACACGCGGACGTCGCCTCCTCGCGGCTGGCCATTATAGCGGGTGGAGGGGAAAACCCCTCCCGTCCACCCGTGGCCACACTCAAGGCGGCATGAGGCGCTGGTATGCGCGCCTCCGCCGCCCGGTTCGCCGGCGGCGAATTGGGTCCGAGTGGATATCGTCCTCCCAGGCCCTCTCCGCCGCCTCCTTCCGCGAAATTACGTATTCGCAGAAGGTTGCGACCGCGGTAAAACAACTGTCGCTACCGGCCATGGAGCCTATGACGGCCGGTAGCGAGAGATCTCCTCCAATAACTGCAGTGAGGACCCCACGCTGCGCCGCCCAGGCGGAACAAACCGCTAGCGTGTGCAGAGCCGAGTCCTCACTGCAGTCGCAGTGGTAACAGGCGGGACTCAATTCCCTCCTGGCGACCGAGTGCAGATACTTCCCGGACCATGCAATGCAACCATGCCCGGAAAGGACCTGCGTCAGTCGGAAGGAAAGGGTCCCGTGCTGCCGCCCTGCCCACTCGGCGATGACCGGCTGGAGAGCCTCCACGAGGGCGAAGCCAGCACGTGTAGCCTCCAGCCGGGACGACCAACGAGCCATCGTGGCTCGACGAGCGGCCTCACGCCACTCGCGTATCTCCTCGGGCGGGGGCCGTATGCCGCTACCCGCCCGGAAGTCAGCCATCCGCCGATAAACTTCGGCGAGCACTTCCGCCTCCAAATCCCACGGGGGAGTTCCGGCCAAGGCGCACGCCGCCTCCGTCGATACGGTGCGGTAGCCGCGTATGGCTCTAACCGCCAATATTCTCTGAGGGCGCCAGAGGCGAGCCCTATTCTGGGCGGTCAGAGCCGCCGCCCACACCGGTGCACCATATAGCGCCATTGACCGAACAACCCCCGTGTATAGCCGTCTCGTCGCGACGCTGGCTCCACCCAAATTGGGCAAAAGTCGCCCAAGAGCAGAGGCAGCACCGACCAGCTTTGGAGTAAGCTGTCGGAAGTGCTCGTCGAAGAGCCACCTGCCGTCGAGGATCAGGCCCAGATACTTCATCTGGGCCTTAATCGGTACGAGGACCGAATTGACTACGATGGAGGCGCCGGGGGGGTGGACCACGACGGGGCCCATGAAACAAAAGGGCTTCCGTTTTGTCTAGCGCCACCCGTAAACCCAGCGCCTCAATGCGCCCGACCACCGAAGAGACTCCCACGGTGGCCAGGCGCGCCGCCTCTTGAAAGTTCACCCCTCGGGCCGTGACCAATTTGTCATCGGCGTAACAAATTACGCCCAGCCCGGGGGGAAGACGACCTCGAAGGGCCCAGTCGTATCCCATATTCCACAGGAGTGGTCCGAGGACGGACCCCTGCGGAACACCGCACGACATGGACCGCCACCTTAGAATACCATCTCGGTCCTCGTACACGACGGTACGCTCCTCAAGATAGTCTGCCACAAGCCGCCTCAGGTACTCTGGCACCCCGTGGTAGTGGAGTGCTTCCCTGATGCAGCTAAATGGCAGACTATTAAATGCGTTGGCGATGTCCAACGACACCGCCAACAGCACGCCGCCACAGCTCACCGCCTCTTCGGTAACGGCCCTCAGGCGCAACACGGCATCGACCGTCGAACGCCCCGCCCGAAAACCAAATTGGGCGTCCGACAGATCGGGGCCCACCTCGCAGAGGTGCCGGACGATGCGAGCAGAGAGTATCCTCTCAAAAAGTTTACCCGCCTCGTCCAGCAACACAATGGGCCTATTGGCGCGGCCGATGGCCAGCTTCAGAGATTTCCGCGCCTCTCGGTACTCCTCATGAAGCTGATCCCCCCGCCTTCTTCGCGGTGTCGCCGCCGACTACGAGTGTAGGACCTCCGGGCACGAGTACAGGCCGCACGGAGGTCCGCCAACTCTTGGGACCACCAGTAAACCTCCGTCCGTGGAGGTCGGCAACCTCGGATGCGGGGCATGGCCGCATCACATATCTGCGCAATGGCATCGCAGAAGCGACCAGCCCTCATGTCGACCTCCTCGGTCGGGGCCTGCGGAGACAGCGAAGAGTAAATAATGGCCGCCTCCTCTAGTAGGTCCCTATTTAATTTGGCTACAGCTCACGTCCCGGTCCCAGCCGAGGTCCTGGGACCGGGAGAGCTCAAATCGGATATAGAGATGGTCCGAGAGCGTCTCAACCTCTTCCAGGACACGCCAGTTCCTTACTCGTGCGGCGAGGGCAGGGGTAGCGAACGAAAGGTCCACTATCGACCCTCCCTGCTGTCGCACACATGTGTTGGTGGAGCCCCTGTTTAGTAAACAGAGGCCTACCGAGGCCGCCCACTCCTCTACGGCCTCGCCCCTAGCGTCCGTCCTGGGGGAACCCCACGCAATGGACTTTGCGTTGAAGTCCCCCAGCACTAAGACGTGCCCAGACGCCAGACGCCGCATCGAGGTTTCCAAGTTGTCCGCATCGAGGTTTCCAAGTTGTTGAACGAAGATCTCCCCCAAGGAAACCAGGCTAATCAAAAATGTGTAAATACCAGGATAAACAGCAAAGAAACACAGAAGTACAATGAAAATAAAGAGAACTGCGAACTGACACTGTTAGGCATTCCTGACAGTGTCAGTTTGCAGTGACTTGTCAGGCATTCCTGACAGTGTCAGTTCGTAACTGGCAACCCAACTAAGTAACAGCCGGTTGCCGCGCTATTATACACTGCAATATTTGTTAGTAGAGTGCAGTATTAGCAGTTTCTTTGTAATAGTCACTGCAATATCGAAATTATTATAAATTTTAATATCTTTATTGTTTATACGATTACTAAGTAATGTGTGTGCCTTAATTTATATTAGTCATATTTTAGAAAATAGAAAAGAAAAATATCATTTTAAATTAAGAAGTGGGTCTATATAAAAATTCTTTTTATAGTTTGTTTACATATATTTAAATACACAACCAAATGTAGTGTAGATGGTGTTGTGTAAGATGTTTGAAATTTGATTATATTCATAAGAAGTAATTAATTAGAACGTAAAATGAGTGAAAATATAATGAGTAGTTGGATTTTAATAAAAAAAATAATAAAAAAGAATAATATACGTATACATTATATATGTATATCCTTTAAGCGGGGCGTGAAAAAGCATCTCATTAGGCCGCCATAGCGTGGGTCGCCATACTGCACTGTCGTCATTCGCAGTGCCATACGCACTGCCTGGATTCCCACGACCACCGCTCTTGGATTCTGTTCATGCTTTCCATCAGGCAGAATAGAGTCATTTTGGTAGGTTAAATATAAAAAAAATAATTATATATATATTAGTTAAGCGATGTGTTTTTTAAATTCCACGCTCTCTGCGTGTGGTGTGTGTATTTATAGACGATCACGAGATTACACATTTACTTCAAACATAGGAGGGCCTGAAGTCTGTGTACTTTTAAATACGTACACCGACTTTAGGCCCTCCTTTTTTTTTCTTTTTTTTTTTTGTACTGTGCGAAAATCCCCACGGATACCACCGCAGGGTGGTTATGTCGGACTCGAACCGACCAAAAACCGCACGCCGTCTCAGGTACCAATAGCCAGGGGACCAGGTGCACCCTAGTAAGGAAATCCCTGGAACCCCGACGTACCTCGGACCAACTACGGCTGCAGTGGCCCCCTCCTGTGTGGAAAACTCATGGTTTCTTGGAAACCTGCTTCTGCTAGGGTGACAGATGGCCTCATTTGTCACCCCCAAGCCTGCACTTATGGAGGACGGAGAACTTCTAGTGATCTCCGGCGCCTGAGCCTTCTGCGGTACCTGGCCCTTTCCCGGGCCTGGCGGACCGGGAGAGTTCTAAACCTCTCTCGGTCCCGCTCCGCCATCTCCTTCGCAAGCATAACCTGCTCACAGAAAGAGACGGCGGAGTTCCACGCACCCTCGCTCCGTATCATGGCCGCAACCATGTTACCGAGCGAGAGAGTCCCCACTTCGATGGCCGCCATGAGGTCACGCCTCTGCTCCACCCATGCCGGGCATTCTGCCAGCGTGTGGAGCGCTGTGTCCACGGTCCGGCCATCGCAGTGATGGCACTCAGGCGTTGGCTCCTTACGGATCAGACACAGGTAATCTCCGAAACATCCTTTTCCAGTGATCACCTGCGTCAGTCGGTATGAGAGGGTCCCATGATGCCTCTCAAGCCAATCCTCCATAAGGGGTCTTATCGCCGTAACAACGGCATGTCCAGCGCTTGGCTGCCCAAGTCGTTCCTTCCACTCCTCTACGAGGGCCTGGCGGAGTTGGGATTTCTGATTTTCGATGTCTCGGGTTTCAGGACTCCGACCCAACTCCCGCGCGTGCTTGTGCCACTGATAGAGAGCTGCAAGGGCTCTCGCCTCCAGGTCCCATGGTGGAGTTCCGGCCAGGAGACTCGCCGCCTCAAAGGAGATCGTGCGGTACCCCCTTATAATCCTAATGGCCAGCATACGCTGTGGTCGTCGCAGTAACGCAATATTGCTGGCCTTCAGGACTTCCGCCCATACTGGGGCCCCATAAAGGGCCATGGACCGCACAACTCCAGCGTAGAGTCTCCTGCATGAGTCATCGGGTCCCCTCATGTTCGGCAGCAAACGTGCCAATGCACGCGCTGCACCAACTAACTTGGGGACCAGACTTCGGAAGTGATGTCCGAAGTCCCATCGGCCATCGAGTACTAACCCCAGATACTTCATAGAGGGCTCGATGCCGATGCGAGTACCTCCTACTGTGAGGCTGAGTCTATCAGGTGGCTTCCTCCGAGGCCCATGAAAAAACAAAGCCTCGGATTTGTGCAAAGCCACCTCGAGACCCAGTCGCCGGATTCGCTGCACGACTTGGGCAACACCGGCCGTGGCCCTCAGGGTTGCCTCACGGTGTGTCTTGCCGCACGCCGTCACAAGCGTGTCGTCCGTGTAACATGTGACGGCTACACCATCTAGGTATGCACCGCGAAGCACCCAGTCGTAGCCAATGTTCCACAGGAGAGGCCCTAAGACCGACCCCTGCGGAACACCACACGACATTTCACGTCGACCGAGACCGGTTCTACTTGGGTAGATAACGGCTCTTTCCGACAAATACGCCCCGACAACGCGGCGGAGGTAGAGAGGCACTTTATGATATACTAGCGCCTCTCTGATACAACTCCAGGGCAAAGTGTTGAACGCGTTGGCGATATCTAACGACACCGCCAACACCACTTCACCCCGAGAAACGGCTTCCTCCGCTAGAGTCCTCACGCGCATGATCGCATCCACGGTGGAGCGCCCCTGACGGAAACCGTACTGGTTATCCGCCAAATCCGGCCCTACTCTGAAGAAGTGCTTGACGAGGCGCCATGCAATCACTCTTTCATAGAAATTGCATACCTCGTCAAGCAACACTATGGGCCGGTAAGCGGATGGTGAGTCCGCTGGGCGCCCCTCGTTTCGGATGAGGACCAGTTTTCCAGTCTTCCATATTTTCGGAAACTGGCCCTGCTCGAGGCATGCGCTGAGAAACTCTCTCAGTCGGGGTTCGAGAGCCGGCGTCTCATCATCCAGAGCCAGGACCCATGCTCGTCCTGGGATGCCATCGGGTCCTGGGGCGGTGTTTTTGGCTTTAAGCCGTCGCACCGCCAGCGCTAGTTCTGCCCAAGTGACCTCAGGCACGTCGTCGTCGTCCACGTTAGGCGCCTCAGGCGCTGCAGGCGGAGCCATCGGTGGTGGTATGTGCTCCATCACATGCAATGGAAACAGGGAGCCGACAACCCTTTCAAGCAGCTCTGGCTGAAGACATCGGGTTAACGGCGGGGCCCATGGCCGCATTTTGCCTCTAACCATACGGTAAGGGCGTCCCCATGGATCCCGCTCCAGTGTCTCCAGCAACTCGCGGCGGGCCTCGCTCTTGGCCCGTTTTATCGCTGCCTGAAGAGTCCTCTTGGCGACCCTGTATTCCACCAAAAGCTCCGCCTCTCGAGCTGCCGCATCCTCGGGGCGGCGACGCCTTCTGCGGAACCTAGACCATTGACGGCGCGCGGTCACGCAGGCTTGTCTCAGCCTTGCGATCTCCGGCGACCACCAATAGACCTGGCGTCTCGCAGTGTTGGGCTGAACCCTGGGCATCGCCGCATCGCAGACGCGGGTCATGGCCTCCCGGAACCATAATGCCTCGGCATTCACATCAATAGGCCTGTCCGGTGCAGGGGTCCAGGCCTGTACGATGGCGGCTTCCAGGAGGACCTCTCGATCTAAGCGCTTGAGCGCCCAACGCGGCTCAGGTGGATTTCGTCCAACCGGCACGCCATCTGTGGGAGCGGAGACTTCAAACCGAATGTATCGGTGATCCGAACCCGGACTTTAGGCCCTCCTAAATTATTATCAATTGTGTTAAAATGTATTTTTCATTCCTTATTTTTCACCTTTAAAAGCCAAATATTTTGTTGTAATGGGATCAACGTAGAGTACAATCAAGTAAATTACAAAATAATTAGCGTAATCAGTTCACAAATTATTAATATGCAAAAATAATTTGAAATCCTTTACGTTTGCAAATTCTATTTTTACAAAACCCGGGTTACACAGATTTTACTGGTGTCAATGGAAGGTTCATTTAAAATATTATTGCAAAAAATAAGTATTGTAAAACGAGTTCACGGACAGTTATATCTCTAAATAAAAGACAGAAGAAACAACAGTTATGTAAGTGTTACCGTTTCATGGGAAAATGTTCCGAAACAATTCTCATACGCCAGAACATTTTCACACGCAGCTGCAAAACAAACAAACGTTTATAAACATTACAATCTATTAACTTTTTAATACTTAATAAAAATAAATTACAACATATTTTAGACCAATTAGTCACTCGCAAATACCTAACAGAGTGTCAGCAAACTATTATATTCGCATTCTAGTGAAGCTCTTTGTTTAAGTTTAAACATTCGTTGTTATTATACACTTTGCCCGCGTATCGCGAGCGGTATCTGTCTTGCCACTGTCGTCGTCACTTCCCGAACCATTAGACTTGAATGCGTTCAAAGAAAGAGATCAATGGATGACGTCTTTAAAAAGTGCGTCATGTAACATGACTTTTGTCAGTTTTATCCCAAGACTTAATGGACTTGCTATAAGTGTAGCAAACAAATGATTGATGGTAATCTAATTGCAAGGTATTTGTATTAAAATCGAAGTCGATAGAGTAGATAGTTCTTAATAAAAAATGTAATACTGAAATGCACAGTTTCAACGAAGTTTCAATTCGTAAAGACAAAAACCATATTATAAGTATTCATATTTATCTATTATACGAGTAACATGCTTAAATTAATTTTAACCACAGACAACGCTGGAGTTCAACGTTGTTGATGTGAGACCGATTGATGAGATTTCTTGGATTTCACCTACTCTTCTTTTATAAGATTTTGTTTAACTTTCCGTCAGTCAAAATTCATTTGAAAAACAATTAAAACTGCTCAACTCCCTAGTTACGAGTATATTATAATTTAACATTATAGATTTTCATTTTTAAAACATTAATGATTTACATAACTATGCTATAAAAGAGCAGTTTTTTTTACATGTAACATGACTAAAATTGAATAAATGTATAAATCACACATGATTTAATTTTCATTTATACTACTAAATAATAATACTACCAGAAGTAATAATCCTTTCGTACATTACTGAGTAATCTACGAGTACATTATGCGACTGCTGCCAAAACCACGAGCTCTACGTCTATGTGCACAATATTTGCGTATAATTAATATTTCTTTGAAACTGTGAAATTCTTCCGACTCCACATAGATACGAGGATAATTTGTGTGGTTTTTGCCTCTCGTATTACACAGAAACATTAGTTTTATCAGTCACTCAGGATTAATACTCCATTAAGTCCACTCTTCACTAAATTGTCATCTCTCTTTCAACTTCGATTATATCAACGATTATAGAAAAGTTGCTCTTTCATAAAAAAAAACTTTTTCCTAGATATAAAAATAAGAAAACATCAATAGTGATATACAGTTACTAAATTGGACATCCTATTTTCGGTTCTCTTAATTTTGTCACTTCTATTGTATTATTAAATTAAATATGAATGAAAGTTGATTCATTGATGCCGCTAACCGCTTATTATTACATAAATCTTTTTGAACTTGAAACTTGATTTAAAAAAGACAATTCGGAACTATAGTAATAAACTTTAATTGGCTAAACTGAATCTGCAACATACTGTAGTTACGATATTGTCATTATTTTAACTAATATAGCTCAGTCTGTTTTGTTTGAGTGTCATAAAAAGCAAACAAAAACAAATAAGTTAGCATGCTGTTTGCGCTCGCTGCACATGTACGGGACAGCGCTGCCAAAGTAACCCGATACGGCGGAGTGAGCTCTTTTTGTGTCGTCGCCGCATCGTCCCTCGTCCTAGCCGCTGTAGACCCTGACACGTGCTCGATCAACCATGGTACAACGGCCCCCTAAAATTAAGCTTTAAATTTTGATGCGTTTGCTTACAATAATATCTAAACTAAAATTTTATTGCAATGCATGTAGCATGATTTGGAAATAAACATACAATACAAACGTGTATATTTTGCACACATACAAGTATTATACTAGCATTATACATTGATCTTTTAATATGTAATAGAGCTGGTTATATCTCTGAGCCTTTTTGAGATAATTCTATTTAATATTTTATATCCAACAAAAAATTAATACAAAGAATGTGAAATGATGTAGAAGGCAATTAAAGTGAAAGGGAACTTGACCATAAGAATAATCGTTTGTAGGGAATTACCAACATACGAATATATTCCAGTGCGGACATGATTTCAACTCCTGTCAACATTACGTCTCAGTGTTTGTTTAGTGTTGTTTACACGAGACCGGTCTCAAACCCGCTACCCACCTACTTAAATGTGTATACTCATTTCACCTCACCAACATTCAAATTTTGTATTAAATGTTTGTATATATTAAGTATACAAGAGATACAAGAGACCCAGAGAGAGAGATTATGTTAATCTGTTCACGATGTGGCCCAACTGCATCGATAATGGTCGATTAGACCATCACCATCAATCAACCGGTCAGCTTTATCATTACAACCGTTACATGAACAGTTTTTAGTTACATTAAAGAGATTCGTTTTCCCGAGGGACAGCTTCTATCTCAGCCAAGCAATCGGTGACTATCCGTTTCTATGATGTAACTAAAGTAATATATTCCTATCTACAACCAGAACGTATAACTATTGACTTCAGTTGAGTTTTTGAGTTTATTCTGTAACAAACATTTTGTATTATGTTTTGTATAATTTATTTGCAAAACAATATCATTAACTCGTACTAACATAAATTTAGGTAAAAAATACTTTTAGTTTTATTGCTTCCGTCGCCGGCAGCAGTTCCTGAATGACTACTATTTTTTACAATATTTAAAATGGCTCTTTGCAAGAGTGTTGCCATCTCGTATAGATTTATAATATTTTTTTATTTTAAGTTGGTGAACATTAAGTAAAAAGTTATCTTAAAACAAAAAATAAAAATAAATGAAAACTTACATTGATTCTTGCAAGTCCTCCTGTTTTAAAATAATATTTTAGATTTAATAGTTTAAAAAGTACACGTCAAGAATCCAGACCGAGAACTATTCGTTTATTTTCATTACTTTTTTAATACCGAAGTCATATACAAATATAAGTGCTTATATAACTAGCTGGGAATTTGTTATACCTGACGGTTGTAATGTTACAAATATCAAGGTCGTCTGTTAAAACTCGTCAAGCCACGGGACCGGACCCATTAAAATCCTATTCGACACGGAGGTAGGCCAGTAGTTTGTCAAAAAAAGCAGAACGACATTCCGGCGCGCCATATCGAGAGCATTAACTATCAATGTGCAGGGCCATTAAGGAAACAATAAAGTTCTCGAGACATTAAATAGAATACATCGATCGTTCTGATGTATTGCAGTCCAAGTTTTAGTAAATACATTTTGCATAGTACGTAAGTCTATACAGAGAAGTAGGTAAAAAATTTAAAAAACAATTCAAAGGTGCGCTCATAATATTCATAAACATAACAATTCCTTTAAATGAGCAATTTTTGTATATATATGTAAAATCTGTTTCCCGGAGACAGCTCTAATGATTTTGATGAAATTGAGTATGCTTGGGGTTTCGGAGATGATAAATCAATCTAGCTAGGTTTCATTTTTAGAAACTGTTATTTTAGCCGTATTTTCAAGCACAAAAAAAATGCTAGTGTCATTAGAGTATGAAGATAAATGCTGCTTTACCGACACAACAGCGCAAAAACTAAATACTTCAGTAGATAGCGTTGTCTAAAAGGCCCGTTTTGACGTTTATCTATGTGATAAAATTAGGAATGGGAACAAAAAATTTTGGTAACTTACAAATCGACTCCCGGTAGACTTACTAAAAAAAATATCGGGCAAAACACACTTTCCAGGTAGTTATTAATTATTACTTATGGAATATGCAAAATAGTTCTTACCTGTAAAGTCTTTATATAACATGTCGTATTTAGTATTGACCACATGACTGTAACATTAAAAAATATCTATACAGATTACGATTTCACATCTTTGTTATTTTTAAAAGCACGATCTAAACTTTCTGCTACTTGATTTAGGAACCTTAAATTTGTAATGCTAATGTTTGGAAAGAGAAAAATCCACAAAACCAATATTTTTAACAAAATGTATATAATAAGAATAAATTAAACATGTTTCCAGCTCCCTTGATAGGGAGACTTGATATTAATGCCAGTTATATCAAACTTACACCAGAAAATGTTCAGTTTTATCTATTTCTAAACGATTATTTTATTTAAAAAAAAACTACATTTACATAGCTTAACAAAGCAATAATAAACGCTACCGTAAATGAATAAATGATGAAGGAAACATCATATCAGGATAAAATGAAGATAGTGTTCCCTTTTCTTGGTGTTCACTAAAGGGCGTGACCGGTAAAAGTAATGTTTCAAATAATGTGTCGTACTCGAGTTCAAAACTAACAAAATAGTAAAAATAAGCTTAGAATATTTCCTCGCTTCTAACGCTCGAGGTATGTCGAGAATGTCGCAGGAATGTTAATCTTTCTGCCCGCAACCAACAAATCTGAAGAATTCTAAAGGCGCAGCTGCTCGAACCGAAACCTCAATAGGTTGCAAAAAATATAATCGATCACGAACATCTGTTATAATACGGGACTAGATTATCTTTAAATATTATACTAAAGAATATAGCTTTTTATAATCCGTTAATAATTAGAATTTTTTACAATAATAATCTTCGGCCCGCGGTTCGTGTTCCGAGGGTAAAAATGTGACAGAATGCCTTACAATGGCAGTGTCGGCGTAGCAGTATAGTCGCTCGTAATAGCTGATGTATGTTTTTATCGACACTTTTTGTCATGAGGTGCTAAAAGCCAATGGTTCGTATATCAATGAGTCCCGAGGCAAGACCACATGATGTCAATGGAACATAACACCTTTATGTGCGAGAACATAATAGAAGATTGATAGAAAGGAGGGAAAACATAAACTTAGTGGTATGAGTGGCGAGGAAGGGAACGAAGGGAAGGGAGGGGTATAGGGGTATATTAAACTACTTTAATTTTTCAATATACAGACAGACAGACAGATTTCTTCCTGTATAAAACTTAACTGTGAGACTCGATTCAATTTCGTGTACTCGTATAATTACACTTGCATCATAAGCGCTAGTTTACAAGTAATGAACATTGACTATTCAATTTCATTATATTTATTGTAGTTGCATGTACAAAGGCTAGCTTAACCCAAAACCGAGTTTTCATTTAGTATAGTTATATTCCTTCTTCAAGAACCACTTGACAGATTTGGGTGACATACATACAATTAGATATTTTGAGACCGCGATTAACAATTAGAATACTTACTTTTATATAGAGTTAATACTGATAATGAAGAGTATATAGTATCAAATAGTATGAAGGAATCTTCGCGTTATCCCGTGAACGCACTGACCTCTTCCCGTATATCTGGATTATCTCCAGCGTTGTTTCGAGTGAAAATAAAGTGTAATAAAGAACTCAAACGAATTACAAACAAACACCAAATATAACGTTGTGTACTCCACTGACCTTATTGTAAATGACAGTTGATGAAGTGCGAGTGAACTAACGGAAATAAAATTGTATCGGTTTTGTGTGAAGCGGTGAAGAACGCTGCCGCGACACGCATCTCAAGAAGTCGACGCGAGTTCGTGACCGTTGCGGCGTGACCGTCGCTCGTCCACGAACAACTGTTCACATCCGCTGCACCGGCGAGGAATCACGTCAACCACGCGACCTCGATTCTCTCAGCCCTTGGAAACATCAGTTACTGTGAGCCTGTAGTTGTAACCCACAAATAATTCTGAGCAATGAAACTTCACGTGATCAAAAGACGGATTTGGTTATACTGATAAATCTGCTTCTCAAACACCACTTGTTTCTCTGATTTGACGATTATTTTCTTTAAGGAGTAAATACCCAACCGAGTTACTCAATCTATTTTAAATCGTGAAATGCATCTTGAATGCCATTTGCCTCTCAGGCAAAAAAAAACAAAAGTTTTATAGAATCACAGCATTTCCTTGTTTTAACTTTTTAGTTGCTTGATAGATATAATTCAATTCAACTACAATGCCCTTGGGGTCAGTTCAGCACAGAACTAAGGGTGAAACGGAGATAAACTAAATGAGTGTGCGAATACACGTACGGTACGTATGCATTACTCCAAACGGTTCAATGAATGTGCAAACATTTGGCGTCGAAGACAAACAATAGGCACCGCGTGCACTCACCGTCGTCTGGCACAGCCTGTCAGTATACACTCACCGGTACATGAGGGTGTATTATCAAATCCCAAACACTACTTCTAACCGACCCTACCCTTCTAAGCATCGCCGCAGCCGCTCGGTTATAGAAGCTTATAAATATTATAGCAGCTATTCTATTGCCACGAAGTTACTACACCATTTAGTAAAAGTTAAATAAAATGAATACTTGTTGTGGGGATTAAATTGCATAAATAAAATATCATACACAATATAAGAGCACAAACTATCACGATTTGTACTCATATTTAACAATTCATGATGATCATTCATGATGATTCTTGTAATACTGGTTGCCAATATAACATAATTATGATTAACATCGATGTTTACATAAACAGACTCAAGTTCTAAACGCAATTAATAGCCGCAAATACTTGCAATGTTGTACCACAATAATGACTGCTATAAAATTAGCTAAGAACAAAATGCTTCACGAAGTCTCAATAATTTCTTGGGACAAATGCCCATCTAGTGCCTAACAGTGTGATATCGAGAGATTTTTAGAGAGGATATTTGAGCGACCTGCTGCCACCCGCCGCCATACGAGCTCTACAATCAGAAATATCTCTGACATTTCTGTGTACCAAGCTAATATCACCGAATAGCAAGTACCTTTCTAAAGGTCTATTGTGAGGTAAAAACTGTTGTTAATGTTAAATATTATGGACAAGAATTCGCTCTAATTTTGATAGGATTCCATTTATTAGGCCCCGGTAACGGTACGGTAATAGTTAAAATATTTGTAATTGGCTAATTATTGTCATGTTAGCTACTATAAGTGTCAATTTAGGTTTAAAAACAAAGTATGCTGCTGTTGCACTGACATTATACGGGTGGCAATGGCAAGATTTGGCGTCGCGCCGTCTCACGAGTTGTGTTACATACAGATTTTAAATATTTGTTTGCACAAATCAGTTAGAAATAAATACTAAAAGTGGAACGCGATAGTCCGTGACACACTTGAGAGCTCGCGAGAGATTGATGTCTATGCTATTTCAGAACTCATGTACATTCCCAATACCAATGTTTACAATACATATCTACATAAAGTATATGGTTATTCCATGACCGTACTCACTTCTAATTTATTTTAAATTTAATATATTTATTACGTACACCCAAGATTGCTGTATCGTGGTTCAAATAATCAGTGTAAATTTTTTAATGAATGCTACTTTATATCAGCCACCCTAGCTAGCAGTAGAGCGTCGTCCATTAGCATTGCGAATGATAGATGTGTTTCTGAATGATCGGCAAAGGAGAGCGCGCAGCAAAACGCACGGTGGCGAGCCGCACCGTGTCGTGCCGAACCATATGTTGCGATGCCTGCACTCTGTCGACACGAACTACCGACGACAAACGTGGTGCACATTTGAAACCTGACGATGTTCGTCTGTCGTCTCATACACGTCTGTACTGAATGACATTGTGTACAATAATTTTTGACATACACAGTATTATAATAGTTTTTAATTAACTTCATAAACATTTAAACCTCAAAAAAGCAGGAGTATTGTGAAGTGATAATTCAAAGATGACTAAGATGAGAAAACTGACATGTTACATATTTTTTTAAAGGGTACAGCTGTCCTAGTGATCCAGACAATAGGATACTGAAGAATTCAAAGGAGTTCTTTTTTGTGTACTAACCACCCGCCCCGGCTTCGTACGGATGCAATATTTGTTTACGAGTATGTACCGTTTCAATTGTTCAATATAATTCGTAAACCAGGTATGTCTGCGCCGCTCGTTTCCGCACCCCGTCTCAGTAGGTTATTCTTACGCTGCCATCGGCATCTATAGCGACAACACAATAATTTCACCGCCTTATTGTGTTTATTTCGCAAAGAGTAATTACTGTGAGTTTAAAAACGCTACCACCAAAAATATAGAAGTTTCATATTACTTTACAATCCTCATTTTACATCCTTAGGAGTAGATTTTTGTTTTAAATCTTTAGTGCCCGCCGTCGTCATCGAGAGAACTTTTGTACAAAACTCACGCTAACTTCACGTCTCTAGACTTGGTTACAGGTTCTAGGTTCTAGGTCACAGCTGTGCGTTGGTCTAACAGTCAGTGAATCAGTCTGTCTGATTTTCTTTTGTAGATATAGAAAATAAAGATTTGTGACATTCAGACAAATTTTATTGACGGATTCTATTAGCAGTGACTCTGCCTGTTTGGGACCATGCCTTTATGCGTCTAGCAATAAGTACACTGCCTCTGTTCTACTTTCGTAGTGTTTACATATATTAACTCCTATTTTATGTCATTTAATCAGTTTACATCCAGACTGTGTGCGGACCGGCTGCGACAATATGTAGTAAATGCAATATCTTATTCGTAGATTAAAAGTCGTACGCAGAGTTATTACGAACTAAATTTTTAAAATCTAAGGGTAAGGTGAGTGGCACAAAACACTCATTAGCCAATAGTATGTCTCGGTGCGCCACAAGTTTGGGGAATGGTAAGATGAGCAAAATAAAATCTTATTTGTATGTAATATAGTTTGTATTAGTGAAAATTAGTGTCGAATCCAGCCTAATTTTGATATAAAACAAAATATAATCAAATAATAATAATAATAAAAATAATGTTTCAATTATGTATTTGACTTTTTTCTCGGTTTCGATGGGAGCTCGTGGTGCTAAATAGTAACGGAGTAGGTTAACATATTGCAAAGGCTCACAATTCTATTTGATGGATGGGTGACCATTTCTTAACAGGTTGAGACCTCTCCATATCTCGGAGAGCACGTTCAGCTGTCAATTTCAGTTGCCATACGAATACCTATGGCTATCGTTGTGTGTAGTCGGACCCCTAGAAACTCCTTTAACTGTCTTTTTACAGAACACAGATATCGCCTACTCGGGTGTTGGTTTGATGGTGGTTATTTCGCGTATAAAATAATAATACACTCAACGCTGACCCCAGCCTTGTTTGATCAGAGGAATCTGACAGGGATCTTATACAGTCTACTAATTTTTCTTATTCCCTAACTTTGGAATGTCATTCAGTTTTTTCCTGTTTGGTACTTTTAACAGCTTTTTCCCAATTTTTTTTTTGTATAAACGTACACATTATTGGGGGCCTTTATCTTATAAAAAATAGTTACAAATATTGATTTGTTATAGTTAGCGAATATCATAATATTCTTAATTACAAGCGCTCTCCTGAGACACTGCCTTCGTGTATGGTGTTTACCAGGGTAAAAAGTAGCTTTGGTCCTGGCTCCATGCTAAACATTAAAATCAATTCAGCAGTTTAGTCGTGAAAACGTAACAGGCAAAAAAAAATCCCTTTTGCAATTATAATATTTTACAACCTTAGGAACAATTTCATCTAATCCATGTCTTTTTCTCCAACTCAAACTATTTCCATGCCGACTTTTATCTAAATCGGTTCAGCGGCCATTGATTCCCTATACAAACTTCACCCCTGTTTTCAGTCCCTTAAAGGATAGTTCTATGATAAAAATATCTGGTATCCTTGCCCTAGACTCAAAATATCTCTACACCAGATTCAATTTAAATTAGTTCATCGGCTTAAGCGTGAAGAAGTAACAGTCAGATGCATGCATTTATAAAATGAGTAGGAGAGATTATATTATATATCTAACTTAAACAGTAGATTGTTAAAGGTAATCTAAAAGGTATTATATTGACGGAACTAATCTTAATAATAAAAGGGAAACTAAGGCACATTCAAAACTCATATTATTGCTGGATCCGATAAACTACATACGTGTACAGAGTGCGACTACATGTAAAGAAGTCTCAGAGAGTTTACTACAACATGCGTTTGATGACAGTGGGTTGTACAGAAAAGTAGCCTTATTGAGAGACCTTATTACAACTACATTGGACAGTCAGGAGAACCTAGATGACTATGTGACTAAGATTATGTCGACCGCGCACAAGCTCAGGAATATTCACTATAACATAGATGATGAATGACTTGGGACATTAGTTGTGAACTGGCTTACCGGCAATCTATAAGCTAATGATAATGGGTCTGGAGAGCTCGGGAATGAAAATCAGTGCCGACTGAATTGAAACATATTTCTATAGGAAGTTCAGCGTTCAGAGAGTACAGAATTCTTTACAAAAAAACCTGCCATTCAAGTGAATCAGAGTACAACTAAGGCCCACAGAGAGCCCGGATGTTTCAATTGAAACGAGCACGGCCACATGGCTAAGAACTGTCATGCTCCGAAGAAGAAAAATACACTGAAAAAAGATAATAAAAGTATTATTGCAACTTTTTCAGCATCTTCACAGACAATGAATAAATTTTTAATTATTTTTATTTAAGTTTGACTGAACAGAAAAAAGGTAAACAGAGAATAAAAAGATGTTCAACCTGTGTGATAATAAACATGTTAATCATTGACACCCCTCTAAGCTTGACTCATAATTCGCAATATTAAGAAATCGATAGTCGATGTGACTGAGATGTGCAAGAACCTGTTATAAATTCATACTGTCTGTATGTGTTTTAATATGTTTAAGATCGAGTTCGAGAAATCCTGGTATAGAAATGTAGTAATTTAAAAAACATAGCATTTAAAAGTAAGAAAGTTGGTATTGAATTCTGATCGGTGCCATTATAAACGACAAATTGTGCACAAGTGTCGAGCGCGAGTAACTATTTCTCGCGCTAATTGTTTTGTGTCAGTGACATTTAAAGCTCTACTAATCCCCTACGACACGAACATTATTTCCATCTGACGGAAAAACTATCGGGTGCCGAATATTCCCACGGCGCGTACGGAGGCGCGCGGCGCAAGCGCTCTGCAACTGTAATTAAACCAAACCGACAACTCACGGTGAATTATCTTCTTGAATGTCGTCCCACACATTATTGCATCATTTATTACAAAACTAGTCAACTAATAGGCATGCTTAATTACTACGTAAGTCATACAATAGATATGTTATGTAATTAGTCATATCACCGAATCTCGTGTACTTGTGCGACGGTTAAAGCAGGAAGTGGCAGTTCCCGGTAGTCGGCGGTAACTTAATAACGAGTGTAATTGAATCATAACGTCAAGCAATAAAACGCGGCTCTTCCCTAATTGGCTGATAAAGAATGTCCCACAACTCATACGGGACCGCCGTGCGGCTGAGTGACCAACCACTGCCGGCACCGAATACTCTCAGAGCTATTTAATTTCACATTCGATTCTGTTGTCACTGTAGTTACGATGATTGGAACCTAAAACATTGAAATTATGCGATCAAGTATTTCTTGATTGTTAATAAATATATAATTTAACCTACCGCCGTCCACTGCTGAACGAAGGTCTCCCTCAAGGAGTGCCAACCATCCCGGTCTTGAACAATTGGTATCCATCCACTCCTAGAATTTTATCAGCAAGAGAAACGCCCTACATCACGCACGCACCATCGCCCGCTGAGCTACTTTAAACTTGTGGACCAGTCCAATGGTCAGTGTCCTCGTCTCGGCTCCGTATGTCATTACGGATAGAACGCACTGGTCAAATACTTTGGTCTTTAATGATTGTGGGATCGGCGACTCGAAGATGTGACAAAACTCTCCATATGCTGCTCAGCACAGACGAATCCTGCTATCGGCCACCCGATCGAAGTTGTGCCGGCCATCCAGGCTATCCAGCACTTCTTTCAGATTATTGAGAGATTCCACCAGGATGACTATGTCGTCTGCAAACCGCAGATGTGAGAGGTATTAATATTGATTCCCCGTCCGTTCCAATCGAGTGTTTTGAAGACGTTTTCTAATGCATTGATTAAAAGTTTCGGAGATATAACATCTCCCTATCTTACCGCACAATGCAATTGGATTGATCTTGTGCACTTTTCTTGTACTTGGATGATAATTGTTGCAGCTTCATAGAGGCATCTCATCACCTGAACATATCGGCAGTCGACCAGGCATCTCTGTATTGATTCCAGGACAGCCCACGTGTCGACGGTATCGCAGGCTTTCTCGTAGTCGACATACGCTAGACAGAGAGGCTGATTATATTCCTCTGTCTTTTCGATTATTTGCCTTAGTGTGTATGTGTCATGTTGTGGAGGAAGTCGGTAAATAAATATTAACATAGAGCCGCTATTGAGTGTCAAGTTAATTGGTAGATAAACGTTTATCTTTGTTTATTTCTTTAACTCACATTACATATATAACATTATTATTATTCTTTTACTGTCAAACATTAGTGCATAACACATTATTAGTTAAAACATATAAAATATTAACGATTACATTTACAAAATAAAAGCTTGTTTTTTTTAATGTGTGCAAACTCCCTCGAGCCATCACCCCATCGGCGTTTACGGCGGGGTGGTGTGTCGGAATCAGACCAACTAAAACCACACGGTGTGCCACTCTGCGCCGTATATACGAGGGATCCGGGAGCAGCTGTTATTACGACATCCAGGTCCCTTAGCAAAATAAAACCTAACCTAATCCCAATTTTTAAGTGAGTGTTAATGACTAAAATGGCGGTAACACGGAATAGATATAATTGACTCTTCCGTTGAAACTTGTCACTCGTTCAGAACCAACCTCGAACTTGTTTATGTGCTTGTAACATCAAAAGTGTAATTGTAGGTGCTTCTGTAACTGCCCATTACGGTCATTCTTCTATTTAATATCTGCTAACGTGTGCAACTTTCTCTATGTTTCTTAAAGTAATGAATTTTCCCTGTTTTTCTAAATTTTTCACTAATTCTCGGCTCTTATTGGTCACAATGTGATGTTATCGATAGATGGGCTATCCAACACTAAAATATTTTTTCAATTTGAACTGGTTGAACCAAATAAACTCATTTGCTTAATATATTTGTATGGATTTAAAAAATCACAGCAGTAAGCACTATATTTATTTATACATTAAAATGAAAGACATGTTTTAGACAAGCAGTATTTAGTAATAGTTGTTTGCATCTCGCTATCAATTTAAATCTAATTTGATTAGAATGGAATATTTGACATGTTGAATATCTCATATTTAACAGATTGTATTCTGAATTTTTTTAAGAAATAATGTATCAAATAAGTAAGTCGCCTGATGGGAAGCGTTTACCAGCTGCTGTGAGCAATCACAAGACTTGATGTTGTAATGGTCCCCCTAGAAACCTAGTGCGAGTATAGTAATTTTTCGGCTATTTAATGAGGTATTATTGTACAAGCCAGCACCCTCCAATGTGGAGGGAGGTCTAACGCTCCTCCAGAATCCGCGTTAGACTGTAGAACTCGACACCAGACTGGACATTCTCCCACTGGCTTATAACGATTCAAATAAATAATAAGAAACCGCGATAAGAGGGAATCAAAATGAGAGATTATGAAACAATTAAATACATTTCTGTTGGTTGTGCTTATCACTCTTCCATCCGTTGTGCACTTAAGATTTAGGTGAATTAACTGACTTTAACTCGAGGGGGTCAGGAACGCTAAGTCCAAACCTATAACTCGCTTTGACAGGTGTATTCAGTTGTATACGACCGAAGCTAAACGCTTTCACGCCTCCGCCCCGACGTGGGACTCCAACCCATCGGTTTCCTGTGTACTCAACCCGCTATATGAGTTAACCCGCCTACTGACCCCCGTGCATCCGCCCCTTAAGACTCCTAGAACTCAAGCACACGGCACACACCCACACACGCTGTAACTACAATATAAATACACCACAGGGACAGTTCACCCAGATATAATCGTGTAACGGAACCGGTCCGGCGATCTACCGGATGGCTCCATTCGATCGTAAATAGACTCCCCACACCGCAGCGACTTATAAAGAGTTCTACTCATTATCTCTATCAAAGGTACCGATAAACCAACAGTAATGCTCAGCGAGAAATAATAGAGAGATATCATCTAATTATTCAACGATTATTACTATACTCAGACCGGCATATAAATACATATAAATCATTATCCTACGAAATAATAGGCAACAAGGACTTACCTAGCTACTGCAGCGTTATATATGCTAACTTACTCAACGTCATGGTAACCCACACGACCGGCTATGCCCAGCTTTCACGAACGTCCTGCCTTCTCCCTGCACCCTCACTGACTCCCCACCGACGACTCTCTCGGCCACCTCAAACCCTGTCGTTTTATCTCACCCCGCGCCCCGCTTCCTACCGCTTTTTTTTGTTAACAGTTCTATCAAACTCTAAGGCATTCATCACTCACGTAAATGTATACCAGATGTCGCGGGCACCGAAGTCCAAAAAGGTCTGTTAAGAGCCCTTTCCAAGGAATTCGTGTGAAGAGGGCAATAGACCCTTTGTCCATACTTGCACAAAGATCGCTTACGAATCTGTTCGTTAAGTTTCGCCCTTTTTATGTTGTCTAAACACATACACGTGTTGCCAACGGCTAAGAATATATTGTTGTATTGATGTAACAATAATTGTAAATTCTAAATAACGTAATATGATAATACTATCACAATGTGTCAGAAGTGATTAAAACTCTCACTCCCAGAAAGAGGGGCACTTCTTAAAAAAATTTAAAAACTTTTGTAGAATGGTGTTATTGTAGCAAAGTCTGCATTAATGCCAATGTTTTATGATTAGCTAATATATGTTCCTTTCTTATAGTTCCATTAGCTAGCGAGTAACTCCCGTATATCCGCACTGCCAACATTCGATACTGACTTACTTTGTCACAGAGCAGAATAATATGATATGGCCCTAAAATACTCGTATGTATGAGAGTCACTAGTTGAGGCGAGGCTCTGGAACGTTTGGCAAATGTGTGCAGCGGCCAACCGCAGGGTCTAACTAGTTTACCGGCTGAGTTGGCAACGGGAGCGAAACCGGCAGTGAGTCATGCTCACGTCCCTCATCTTTACAAGCTGTAATGAGTACATGTTCCTCTATACACATTTCTACGAGTTGTACTAAAAACTCAGAAAATATTCAGGTCTAACGAATTAATGATGTTGGCAATACAATGGCAATGGCAGACACTCCAGATTCTACTAAACTTGCATTTCTTAATTTAACAGACTTAAAGCCGTGCTCATACTTAGGAGTTGTAATACGCTACATGACACCTT
The DNA here is from genome assembly GCA_949316085.1 of Hypercompe scribonia. NCBI lineage: Eukaryota > Metazoa > Arthropoda > Insecta > Lepidoptera > Erebidae > Hypercompe > Hypercompe scribonia. Next base: position 485,983 of record OX438972.1, on the reverse strand, counting down.
AATCAAATTAGTTACTTTTTATCATCTGTCAAAACGAGAATTTTGTATGAAAAATGTACTAAATACCAAATTGTGTGTCACTGTTTTAGACTACTCAATTGAACAATATATTTCACTGTATATTTGATTGAATTTCGTAATAATAATAAAAAGCTATGCTAATTGTATTTTCCGAGATGTTTCGCGATATTAGTTTTAATGAAGTGGACATTGATATTTATTTACGATACAGTCATCTACCCAATTCCGTGTGACTTTTGCTTGTATATACAAGCAAACTTTACTCACCAAGTTACTAGTTGACAATCGGTTTAACACAGAAATTTATTTCCTGTTGCGGACAATTTTCGTAAGAATTGAAGTAACCTTGTACATGAACACGAGGTCATCGTAGATGTATGTATACACAACTCTCCGTGTATGTGTATGCGTGACTCCAACTGCGATAATTCTCAATAATGCGGCATTCCTAGATCAGTTCACGGCGAACACGTACAAATAGCGATATTATCTGTCCATTAGCGGTATTACTTACATAAGAAACTATTTCATTATAATTGACACAAGAGTATCTATGTGTTCAACTATTGTTTACTAACCACAAACATGCGACCTTTGGAGGAGTACAACGGGTGCATGACTCAGTCACGTAGCGTTGACGAGTGCACACTAGTGCAAGGATAAGCACGACCGAATGGCGTTGTACTCGATAACGTATCGATATACGAGTACAAGTATACGTTCGCAGAGGAACGGGTGCACACTTACTCTTTTGAAATGAACAACGATTTTTATCAAAGTCTTGGCAAACAATGTCTATAACACACTTCATCTACTTTTAGATTATCCCGTTGTTGTAGTCTGTCGATCCAGAGGTCTCGGATTCGATTCTCGAATTAGGCCAAATAATTTTACGGGGTTTTTTTTACCAGAAATTCTTAATGTCCCTGTAATGTAATGTCTGATAGTCACGTCTAACCAGGTCCGTGTTTCTTAACAGCACGCGGAAGAGTTGACACACATTCAAACACACATACATAGTCCGTACCAATGTTGTGTAACACATCCGCAACACTTACCTACTTATGCGACGTCCGACCTTCGATGTTATGCGTATTTATACGTACATATGTACGGTGTAGTAACAATATTCAAAAGAACTCATTGAGCGACAATGTTTTTGGCAAAATGTTGCAAAGAAACATACCGGATATCCTGTAATTCGCAGTCAGTGTTATCTGTCCCTTCCGTTGTCCTTGCTGGGTTTAATTCTTAAAGGAAACGTTCACTGCGCCACTTACTTGACGTGTACTATTTTGTTGTGGACCACTTACCTCCACAGATGGCGTAGTGGTTTAATTCATCACCTCGCCGCTTTTTTTTCTTTTTTTTTTATTTGAGAGCCTGCCAAACTGACTCTACTCTGCCCGATGAAAGCATGAATAGAATCCAAAAGTTGTAGTCACCATAGTCATTGCGAATGCTGACAATGTAGTATGGTGACCCACACTATGGCGGCCTATTAAAATGCTTTTTTACGCCACACTTGAGGACGTAATAGGCATAACAGTCATCGTAGCATTGTATTGCACACACTTACTACGACAACTGTCACTCCTGCATCAATGGGCCTCCGGTCTCGCACTCACCAGCGAAACACGACAGCACGGATGTTGTCGCTTTAGGTTGATCTTCTGTGGGAGGGTAATACAGCCCCGGTCGAGCCGGCCCGTTCATGCTGAAATCAGCGTGGCTCTACTACCTGCCGCTTCTTACTGCGCTCAATGTTGTGGATGGATCAACATCCTCCACAACACACGATACATTCCTGGTGCGGAAGTTGTCTTTTACAATTCATCGATATTGGTTTAAAGCAATTCATCACAGTTATAATGAAGTAAGTGCAAATACTGTAATGGTTTTTCCGTGTGTATGTTACCGTGTAGTATTCCGATATATTTTTTAACAGGCTGTATCTATGGTAATCACATGTTACTATTGTGATCATTTCAGACAATAAAAAAAAACCAAAGAGTTTTGTTCTTTGTCTTTCTTTATTGACCGTACCATAAAGTTTCGAAAGTAAAACTGTAACTTTTGTCAACATTACATAATTCCTATATAATAATCAAAACGGTAACAACATAGCTGTCATCGACAGGTTTGTAACAAGAGTAACATTCAATAGAATTATTGTAGGGCGCCGATAACCAATCAAAACTAGAAGTGGATCAAATTTTGTGTAAAGGTACCAAAATAGAACGAACAAAGAGAAAACACAATCAACTGTTACCCACAGTACGACAAAGCACAAATAATACTAGTTACTGGTTTTATTTTTGTTTGTGACATTCCAAAATAACAAAACATGTAGACTGCAGAATAGTGCTTTCATATTCAACAAGTCTTGTAACGAGTAAAGAGATTTCTCTCGCACAGTGGCCCTTTTTTTTCTTTTTTTTTGGCAGGGTGGAAAATCCCTTCGGATCTCCAGCTCCTTAGGGACGCAGGAGACAGGAGTATGTGGTGTTTCCACTAAAAATCGCCGCGGCGGCCGGTCTCAGGCGTCCTACTCTAAAGGGGAACCGGGCCATGTTATTTCAGGTCCGCTCCAGGATCAACGCCGTGCTTGGTCAGACCCTCTCCTGGGGGACGCTACAAGGTACCCCCGCTCATCTGGTTGCTATAGTTATAGTTGCGGCCCGATAGCGTTTTTGTGACCAGGCCTCATTGTTGTCGCCGACCGCAGCGATTTATTCACCACCAGAGGTCCCAATTCTCTAGCAGCTTGCGGTCCTGTCGGCGACTGCCGAGTCAAATATATAAAGACATATTATCAGTTCATGTCAGTAACACAAAGGTAGCAAACTACTAACCTAAAGCGGTTATTTTAAGTAACAGGCATTGGGGACGGAGCTGCTTCTATCCTATGGATGCCAAGTTCAAGATTTTTATGTACTGACAAACATATAATGAGCTGCCACAGTAAACAGAGGAAGTCTAAGAGGAGTGCCGAATACAAGACACACACCGAGAGATAGATATGTCTCAAATGGATCATGGACATAAGATTATCTATTTAATGTTCTATTACAAGGATTGTTTTAAAAAGTCAAAACTATTTTAAAGCCACAAAAAATAATAACAGTCCTAATATTTTTAAAATTGCAGCCTACTGTTACGATATATAAATAGATTCATAATAAACACAAAATCGAATGTCCGTTATACTTGAACAGCGAGGGACGTATCACAGACGAACTATTAATATCAAACCGCTATAAGAAACTTTTATTGGAATCGGCCAGATTTGCAATATTGACACTCGACCCAGTTCACCGCTATTACTCATGGTACGTGTCCAGTTTAGGTTGCGACATCGTTGTGCAACTACCGGCTCATATACCACAGTCTTGCCATCTAAGCAGATGTCTACAATACTGTTTTGTACTTATTTATTCAATTCTGAAAAATAAATCACGTGTTACAATCAGTCATTGTAATTTTTTTTTTCTATCACAAAAATCACATTTAAGTGACTAAGTCAACGACCATCGATTAAACTGTATTTTATAATAATTTAATACATGGTTAAACTTGAAAATAAAAAGGTTAATCTTATGTGGCACAAATGTAGCATTAATCTGCAACGTGGCTACATAAAAATATTTTGGTAAAAAATTATGATAAATCATTTTAGGCTTTATAACAAATAGTTTAACTACTTTAACTAGTATTGTACTTATCCGATAAATTGTACTTACCTTTGTAAATGAGATAAACAAATAAACTAAAAAAAAAATTAAAAAAAATATAAAAAAAATAGTTTACATTATAGTACTGCCTAACACTAAACTATTAGTAAATATTTAACAAAATGTTGAGATGAATCGTAACGTAAACTCGATACGGGTATGTTGCAATAATTCAAAATAAAGTTTCATTTTGATCACTTGGACAATTGACACCACACCTCTTCAGGTTTTTTTATTACAAAAATTCTAGTCAACAGACCTGTGACATTTATTCTTCTTCTTTTTAAAAGACAACGCCCGCACTAGGAATAAATCCTGTGTCGCGGGGCACTTTACAAACATATAAGAATCGGACACAAAGAACACCCAGACTCAGAACAACAATTTATGGATCACACAAAGTGTTGTTCCATGTGGGATTTGAACCCACAACACTCAGCGCAGTAGAGAGCGGCGTGGCGACCGCTTAAACCACTAGGCCAACCGTGCAGTCATTTATTGTCAGCCGAGATATTCGGAAGTGGTGAAAACTTCACTCGAACTCACTCGCCAATATACGATCCATCTGCTCCTTTACTCCCTGTATCATAAAAAGTAAATTAAAAAACTAGCTGTACCCTGGCACGCTTCGCTTTGACACGCTGTGATTATAAAAAATAAATAAAAACCACCTTTGAAGCGTATTGTTTATCGTGTCAAAATTCAAGTCCAATCGGTATCGCACTTTTTGATTTCTTGAAGCGTATACAAACCAATTTACATGTATACATAGATATAGAAAATAAGTTGCATTCATTGTAGAAAATACGAAAGAGAAATTCCATGAGCCATTCGTAGCGGTATAGCTGACGTGCGCCTGAGTCGACCCGGATTTACTAATTACATTTTGATTGTTGAGATTATGAATCATTGTAATGACCAACGTTAGTAATACGTTTGTTATTAAACAAGGCATTACGTGCGCCAACATCACCGTTATCTATCGTTTGCAGACAGTATTGGTCTGCTTCGGATAGAGAATTTGTTTGACTATTTCGTCAGTGCCGCCACATGTGCTGGAACAAGGCGAGCGCTGTTGTTCACAACAGACTACTTACGCGATGTGATATTTCATTTCACTATCACTTATCTTAGCCGTTTGTAGTTGTACATTTGACACATAATCCTTATATCTAGACAGGAAATTAGGTTATTGCTCAAGTCAAGAAGACACTATACATATACATACATACATACATACATAAAATCGTGCCTGTTTTGCGGAGAGATAGGCAGAGACATATTAAACGCCCACTTTGTTTGGTACCACGTATTATGAGGCAAGTCTGTTGGAACTAATCAGGAAGTTTTGTTTGCCAGAGCTCGTCCGTCGATTAGCAGGTGCACCGCCGGTAGCTGAGGTTGACTTGGAGCCCTAAGTACAAGGTGGAAACCCTATAACGCACTCGGTCAAAATTACAGTTGTCTAAAAAACATCCTCCAAACAAGTGTGTTGTGAAGCAAATTAACTCCTACTTACACTCTTTCGCATGAGGCCACCAGAAAATAACTCACTATAAATTATAAATAGATTATCATTAATATACGACTCATATGTTCTTAAGTTAACTGCAAACCCTATTTTAATGCATTAGTTTAATAACCATAATCATTCTAATAGATAATCATTAGACTTTTACTAAGAAATCCATATGTAATCGTAAACAAACTCCGCAAGACAACATTACTGCAAGACACGGAAACTTAAAACAAACCTATACCTACCATCCCGGCTGGCCAGCGTGGAATAGTATGCTCAAATCTCTTTTCTAAGGTGAAACGTATGTCCAGCAGTGGACTACTAAAGGCTTTTGTTTTTCTAATTTCTGTTAGTACGTAGATACCTCCACGAAGGTAGTTCAAAGAGAAAACGATATTAGGTCGTGTCGATATTTGACTGCCTCGATGGCGTAGTGATAGCAAAAGCGTCTGCTGAGCTTGTGGTCTCGGGTTCGATTCCCGGGTCGGACCAAATGTTTGTATAATCTACAAATATTTGTTTCGAAGTTTGGGTGTTTTCTATGTATGTACGAATTTACAAGAAAAAAAAAGTATGTAAGTATTCTATCAGTCAGTCTAGTTATCATAGCACAAGCTCTGCTTAGTTTGAAACTAGATGGCGTTGTGTGTTAAATGTCTGGAATATTTATTTATTAAATATTTATTAATAGGACGCGGTGTCCACACACCCTCACTTCCTACAAAGTCAATAAAATTCTGGAAATAACAAACTACCTTAACAAGTTTAGCATTTATCTAGTTCTTACAACTAAAATAACTTCTTATATGAAGAGCTGGATCTGATCGTGTCTCCGTTATCAATGTCAGAATTTACTGCTGAAGATAAGGTGATATCTTAATATTCGTAACAGCATGATCGGTGCCCTTGTATGCAGAGTGTAAATAGTTTAAGTACTCGTATTGTGTTTAAATGAGTTATAATAACGTTGTTTCTTTTCGAACCAATAAACAACATAATGCGATTATAATTACCAAAGTCCTCGCTTCTAATGGACGACGTAGAGTTAATATAACTCATCGTGTGACTGAACCCATATCGGAAGTATTTTCTATTCAAAAACTCTGATAGATTGTTGTTAGAACATTAATTACTGTATGCCATCGTTTCCGCCTATTGAGTTACCTTACTCATATTCTAAGAGAGACAGAGACATTCCTTAATAATATATCATACATTATCACAGTTGTTGGTTGTTGAAAACACGAACTTAGAGAAAGCTGTGACGTCGCTCGGCGTGGACGTGGAGAAGCAAGCGGCGGCGCCATAAGACGCTCGATGACGTAAAGGCCGGCGGTGGCGCCTGCACAACAATAGCAATGATAAGGAATATCGTATATTTCGCAACCCCCACATTTCTCTACCTACTTTCTATTGGTGTGGTCACAGATTATTTTTAGTTAGTAAGTTCTGTAAATCTAGACCTAGTTCTTTATTAAACATATTAAGAACTACCCACGTTTTACAGAACTTGACATTGTGTCCCATGAGTCTATATTTGTCAACTAAAGCTTCATAACCCAAACCCTGTGTTATTGTAAATGTCCCACGTGTCCAATGTTTCTCTGTCACCCCTCATACTTCAAACACGATCATATCTTCCTTGTTGTTTATTCAACCGCAAGAAGATCGAAATTCTCAATAATAATTAATAATTTAAAAACAGAAATTTTATAAACAGAAAATATATAACCAAGTACTACGCGAAAGGTGACTGCCGCCGAATGTCTGTATGACTGGGTGGCATAGGCAATATGCTTTGAATTTTGCTAATATAATATTATGATAATGTGGTAATAAGCAAATTTTAAATGTAGCTATCACTTTTAGGGGGGAAATTACAAAAAAAAATTGTTTTCCTAACTGTACGCTATCACAAATTCCATAAAAATCTACGAAAGTTTCCTTCGTGGCTTCAAATTCTGGTTTTCTTTATTATTTAAAAATGCCTATTATTTATAATTGTGTTAAATTAATTTTAAAACATGTATTTTGCTTACCAAACGGTGACCTTATGCTTCTAAATACGTACTGGACAGTTATGACCCATGATCCCAACAGTATCGTCGAGGATTTCATTAAAGCCATGATTTTTTGAAAGGAGTGTCCGCTAATTATAACACCCATTACATTGTGACTTATAATAATTTAACTACCAAAGAAATATATATATATATATATATATATAAATATATTACATTACTGATTCAGTTTGTTTACACCTAAAATCAGACGTGTTGTTGTACAGGCCGCTGACCGTACATTTTGACGCGGTCAGCATTTTACACCCACAACGTCGATTTTGTAATGATCTGGAATGAGGTTACTTTCAGCAAACGTATTGTGTACTCATTAGCATAATTCATTATCATTTTATAGCATTATTGCAATCAGTTATTTTGTGTGCAACAAACAAATAGCGTTACGTCAACTTACGTCTATCATTTAGCAAGCTGTGCACGCGACCCGTACAGATGCACTGTTATTCATCACCCTGGTGTCGTATTTTAATGTCAACGGAGTATACATAATATCCAGTCACTTGATCGTGTGATCTCGATGTGGCTCAACAAAGATTGCTCCACTTATACATGGTGAAGAGACCGTCCCGTGCACTCGGACCGAAACACGGAGTGGCGTCAACAACTTACCGCGTTGTGATACTTATGACTGGTGATAATCAATCACACAAGTTGTCAACATATCTGACGTAAGGTATATGTAAATAGTGTTGTTATATAAAAGAATTAGAATGTAGATACCACAATATCTATTTTCATAGCGCGTAGCTGGTTACTTTCATTTAAAACTTTACTTATAACGTCTTTTATTTAAAGAACGTGTACACACATGTCAGCCCACGTACATCGCAGAGTTCCGTTTTAATACCTTTCTTTATTTATTTTTCAGTGATAATAATTTTATAATTCGGCCGGTAATTACTAACAGCAGCAACTGAGAGAGATTTTTTTATGTTATAGAGGGACAAACGAACAAACAGTTCACCTGTTGAAAAGTGACTATCGCCACTCGTATGCACAAGCAGTTTCAAAGTCATAAACCCATTACTGCCCTTTCAATGCCTCCCTCCAGATTCAAGGGTACCTGAATACCTACGAGTAAGTCTAATTCCACTTGAATTGGACTCCAACCTCATTCTCTCCGTGAAAAGAATGCAACAACTGCATGTTAACATCGGTTTTCGAGAGGCCATAACACCAACCCGGCCGAGCCTGATTCACATGAGCTAAATAATTATGGCGCTCCATATAACAGATATCTCGAGGGAGAGAGCCATGACAGTCTTATCATCATTTTTTTACTTCACTGTGTCGAAAATATATATATACTTATATCCAACATGTGTACGTGAGCCCACTGCGATACTAGTCGTGTGCTTGTTTCAATATTTTAATGCTCAAAAGACGTCGACTGCTCGATATAAGCCTTTTTTTCGAGCTGTGGAAATCCCCTCGAGCCGTCAACTCACTGGGGTTTGAGGGGGGTTGGCGTGTCGAAACCGGACTGACTAAAACCACATTTTATGCCACTCTGCTCCTGGAAGAAGAGGAATTCGTTAACTGTCATTAAGCTACCAGGTGCCGTTGTTAAGGCCTCACCAAGGTTCACCACAACAGCTGGTGCCGTGTTGCCATTAGTTAGTTAATAGTATTTTATGTACTTTGAGCTAAATACCAACAATACTTCTGAAAAGTAATTGTAAGCCGGTCACAATTGGTGTTACACTTAAAAAAGAATAGGAGGGTAAAACCTTCTCAAATTTAATATGAATAAAACACAATGCGCAAGCTCAACTACTTCTGTGACTTCAATCAACTGTTTATCAACCAATGTAAACAAGCACCGTAGCCACCTCAACAGGACTACTCTCGCTAACTGCTGCTACGTATTAAATACAACGAGCACAATGCTAGAGGTGCAAATCCCCAACCCCCCTCCCCTCTCGTGAATGATCTCCGGCAGTAATGTCACTATTGCGCGGCACAAAGGTAATGTAAACATTATACACGTGCTATTGTACACACACTTGTAATTATTACCGTTATTATTATATCACCAAACAATGCCTTTGTGCTTTTGTGAGCCCGTGTCATGATGGAGCTGGATGACATCACACACATCCGTACTCCGACCGAGATGACATACCTCAAGTTATTCGGCGAAACACAACACGGGTCCCTAATTAATATATTATTGACTAAACTAACGGACATCTGAAATAAAGATACATATATCCGAACCCGTACCCTAAACCGTAACCTAATCTAATGAGACCGGGATTTAAGTTTAAAAAAAAAAATCAGAAAAGGATGAAGTCCAAGTAAAGCAATATTATGTACGAGTATAATTTTTATTATCGTCATCAGCCGGAAGGCGTCCACTGCTGAACATAGGCAGACATATTAGATAGAACAATTTTCATTATAATTATTTTATATTACTCTACATTATCTATATTATTATATTTATTTTATATATATACATATTGATTACATTTTTAAATATTTAAAAAAGAAAAACAAAAATACATATTTAAAAATATTAAAAATAGTAGACCACCGACGTCGGGTACAGGGACCAAGACACCGGTGATTAGGGCTCCAAAGACAGGAACCTCCTCACTATACGGGCCGTGACTGCATCCAACCTTCCAACGTAAGCCTCTTAAAGTATTGGTCGAGGCTCTTGGCTATTAATCCGTGAACAGATATGATTATCGGAACAATGATCACCGAATCCACGTTCCACATATCGGCAATCTCGTGAGACAGATCCAAATACTTCAATTGTTTTCTTTTTCAACTTTCATGAGATTCTCGTCATGAGGAACGGCGATATCGACAATCATTACGCGACACTCTAATCGATCTATCAAGACAATATCAAGCTTATTAGCAACAATAGTCCTATCTGTGATAATAGATCGATCGTAGCACGATCGCTCTCGAGAACTGGGTCGGGTGCATACATTGACAAGTCGATATTTAAGAGCAAGTTGTTGGTGCACGATCTGGGTTACTTGGTTGTGCCTGTGCAAATACTCACCGTTAGCAAGATGAGAACGACCAAAAATAATATGCCTAATGGATTCCCCAGGATGATGGCACACCCGACAGATATCAACCGTACAATCTTTCAGGACATATTTCCGATAGTTATTTGTCATTTATCTATATTATTATTAAAGTATTACATCTAAAATATTATTGTAGCGATATATACATATATATATATAAACATAACTGTGAAATTTTTGTTTTCTTTAATATTACACAATATGTTTACAAACATTAGTGAATATATAAGTAACACTTAAAAGTGAGCACCACGTATGAAACTATTTTGTCCGAGGTTGTCATACCAAAATACTAAATACATAAATAAATACTATTATGGAAAAAACTCATATTAAACTTTTCATTACATTGTTAAAACATTCTTATGAGGATTCCTGAACCCTAAATTCAAAAACCATTTAAAAATTCTAATCCTTTAAAAATCTTGTACCCATTACTAAAACTATCCAAGACTATTGGGTGCTATATAACAATAATTTTGAGGTAATGCCAACATCAGAATTTAAATAACAGGTTATTCACAATACTAGATACTTTCCCCTTTTACATTTTTTAATGTGCCATGGCTTGTGTTGCTGGAAGCTAAATCTCTGACTTTTCAGTTAAACCTGTAGTAGCAGTTCAGAGTGACACACAGTGTTCAAGTATATCGACTAGGCAAGTGACGACCTCATACCTATTCTTACCATAATCTCTTGAATGATAAACCGGCCCATATCGGGCGTGTGATGTGCGCGGGAGCACAATGGGTCCCAATAAGGAGTGTACTTGGTAACCATAGCGGCACAATGAGCAGTCGTACACGTTCTGCCTTTTGTTAACTTACCGGCAGTAAACGCGGTTACCACCGTAACTATGACACTCACTGGGAAAACAAGAATAGTATGCAAATTTGAAACACTCTCAAAATATTGCGAAATGACATATTTAATCACTCAACATTTTCTTATGGTTCGTTGACCTAGCGTTAAGCGTATGCGACTGATGATTAAAAGGTCTCGGGTTCAAATCCCGGATCGGGTCAAAAAGTGTTAGTGGGTTTTTCTTACAAGAAATTCTCAATAACTGCCCAGACTATGAAAGTTATTTCACATACGCACGTGGGAGGGCACGTTAAACCGTCGGCCTCAGTTGCTATGAACATCTCACCTCAACCTCAACGTTGTGGGAATCCGTTACTAGATATTCCGTAGATAAACTAACGTTTTAGTAAAACCAGTTGAACTAGTAGACGACTCCAAATAATCTAGAGAGTAATAAAGGCTAGAAAACTGACTCATTATTTTCTAAACTATTATTTCTTTTAAATGTGGCGTATTCGTATGTGATATTTGTATGCAAATAGATCTCCAAAAGTCAAAGTCAAAGATGTTCTTGTTATTAAACTAACAAAAATATTATGAAAATCAATTTTAAGGTACTTAGGAGGCCGCTACTTATGTCCTGCATCCGCTACATTAAGGATGCTGCTCATATACTTGGCCCCAGCAAACATTTCTTAGATTTATACTACAATTTAGTAACGATAAAGAAGAACGCCGTACGCCACTTACCGCCAACCTTTGATTAAGTAAGTATCACTTTAACAACACACAGTTCAGATATCAATAAAAACGGTGATATTGTATTTATGAACCCTCGCACTCATAAAATGCCGTCCACTTTCGGTTTCTTATTTGGAATGGAATTCACTAATGACTATGGCGGTTACGTCACTCGCTCGTTGGCGTGGGTCAACGCTCAACGTTCTGAATCATCCACGTACATTATTTATCACTAAAGTGTCATCCAATGACCATTTAAACCTTGTATATGGAGTTTGGACATGGATTACCTACCAAACGTTATTGATTACTGTTATAAACATAAACATATGTATTTATATAGAAACAAAGTGGCATTATAAACACAAGCTCAGTGCGGCCGCAAGGCGCAGACATTCCAAAGGTAAAAAGGTCCACGTGTGTGTAAGTAGTCGGAAGAGGTATGCGAATGCTACTGCAAGGCGAACTACATGGCTGTAGCTGTGTATATATGTGTGTATGTGTGAGCAAGCGCAAGCCGCGGCCTCGACCGCAATAATGGTGCAAAAAGTAAACAGGGATTACTTACACCTGTTTTTTTGCATCCACACACCACACTCACACAGGCTTCTTTTCTGAATTGCCATGTCAGAAACCCACCTGGTCATCTCGACACCAAAATATTGCCTATCACAAAAAATATTAAAACCAACCATGTAACTTTACGCGATAAAATTTACATGAAGCTTATAACAACTTAGTGATGTCTCACAGTGAATGGAGTCCCAGTCGTAAAAATACGAAAGATATAATTTATTTATGATGGTATCTTCAGTTGTCTCCAATATTTTCTATTCTTACTACTGAATGGCACACCTGCTAGTAATAATTGGTGATAGTCATTAATCTAATATTGCTAATATTACGAGTATGTCTCAATGGTGATAATGATGCCCAAACCGTAGATAAACCTTTCGAAATCAGTTTTAACACCATGTATACCTATTTATATATATTTTATGTAAATTATAAGACATAGGTTGCTAAAAAGTAGAAATGACCGTAATAAATAATTGTTTGAGTGCCGCGCATTGTGAGTGTGGGTATAGGTTTGCATTGGGTGTGCCGTGTCTTTCTGCGAAACTTTCTCAAGACAATGAAGTAAGGTATTCGTGGTGGTGGAGGGCCCATTAGCACGGTGAGCCGTTCGATGCATTGCGGCGCATTCTCGGAATGGTGCGCGGATGTAATATCCGCCGCCCGTTGGCGCAGCAGCGGTCCGTTTCGGAGAAAGCGGTTCCTTTCCCCTCGCACCTCGTACCTCCTTGTACATGGACACAATATGTCGCTACCTGACTTATACACTTTCGATTTACTTGCAATTTATTTGCATTAAGACTATTGCGCATGAAAATTAAAGCTCAATTTACAAGTGTATTGGAAGACTATACCTACATATCGTACATTAATATGGTTATTTTGACCGTAACTAATACCAACCCATATAATTTTCTTTGTATGTCATTTATCGTATTATATCTATATTTTAATCTTGTTAATTTGCAGTCGAGTCTTAAATGATAAATAATCTTAAATAAGTACTTAAAAATAAATGCGTGTATAGTTGTTAAACAAGATGGGCCACGAATTAGTTAACATTGGAAAAAATCTTATAAAAACTATTTGATATACTATAAAAATTATTTACTTACAAGAAAGCAAATTAGTTGGAGTTTATTTTTTAAAAATTACATCGTCTAAATGACCACCACTTCGAGGTTTGCACGGCAAAGAGAACGTGAGATCACCGACATCTTTTCGATGATTTTTTCTTTTAGTTGACATAGTGTATTTGGTTTATATGTAGACACGATTCTTCAAATAACTTCATAAATAGAAGTCGGTTGGGGATAGATCTGGACTTCTGGGTGGCCATGAAATGTCACCTCGTCTGGAAATTAGCTTTTCCGAAAACATGACTTTGAACACCGGTAGGGACTCATTGGATGTGTGATAAGTGGCTCCATCTTGTTGAAGTTATGTATTACGATTGTAGCCAACAAATTCCAGTAGCATCGGTCCCAAAAACTCCCGTAACATTTTCACATATTCAACAGAATTAACTGTAACTGAGCGGCCGCGAGAATCTTCAAAAAAGTAGGGTCCAATGATTACTTTTGCTGAAATTGTAGGCCATACATGGATGTAATTTTCAAAGTAATTTCAAAATACGACATATTGATGTGCGGAAACTTGCTGCACGTTCTCTTCGGTGCGAGAAGTCTGTGAGCCTCCAGTTTGCTTCAGATTTAGCGTAGATCTCATCTCTTCGAACTTCTTCACCCATTCCTTTATTAAAAGGACACTCAGACACTGATTTAGGTCGTAAATAAGCGTTTCACAGTAATAAGCAAACTGTTGTTTAAATAAAATTATCTCACACAGTAAGCCCGCTGTCGCCCCGTGAACGATCTATTACGACAAAATTGCCGGGAAAAGAGGTAGTGGTCGGACCGATGGATCGATGTTAGATTCAAATATTAACGAATTCTTAACCCATCCGGTATTATTGTTACCTAGAACAGTGCAGCTTCAAATTCATGTTTAATTTAAATTAAATAATCTACTTCATGACCTCTTTGATAATTGTTTGTGAGCAATCTTCAACACTTGACTTTGAGAAATTTACTAAAGTACAAATTTAAAAAATATTCAAAACAATTTTCTTTAGTAAAGTCAAATTTACTAAAGTAAATTTTGACTTCTAAGTTATTTATATAATACGAGTATATTTGCCGCAATAGATTTGTCTCCTGTCAAGCGGTTTAAGAAGCCGATTTTTATGTGTAAAATATGTTGATGTCTTCTTTAAGTATAATTACAGCATGAAACCGTCAGAAATACTATTATGTACAAGATAGCCTTGTCTGTTTTGATGGCTGTTTTGTGCAGAGCGTAATACATATATTTTATTTCGATTTTGCTAATATAAAAATATTAGATAGTCAAGCGAGTAAACTCTCAAGTGAAGGTTATATCTGGTAAGTGCCATACGTCTGAACCTCGGGACTCGATTTACAAGTAACTGGGTTACTGCAAGCCTGACACGATGTTACCGTGCAAGGTGTGCACGCATCTGTCTGCCTGTATGTGTGCGCGCAGTACTGTCGACCTGCAATTATTGGCAATTGAGCACGTTTGCACCGACACGCGACAAATACACAGACAGGCACATAGCATGTCAGTCGCCTACCGATCTCATCTTCGTTCTGCTACATCGTGACCAATATACTATATACTACAAAGAAACCACGCAATTGTTACTATAAATCGTGATTTATCGAAACGAAATATTAGCAAATGTTAGTTAGAATCACACCAGAATATTAATGTTATGGCAAATTTACATCAGAAGGCAATCGGCTGCCAACGCATTGCATAACATATTCGTCCTTATTGTGCCATCAGCTCCGATGTCACACTGTCCAACACAACGGAACACTTTCTAAAGCTCCAAGTAGACGTAGTCGGCGCCGTCGCTGGTCCTCATCAATAACTTATGTATTGATTATTGCATACGTTGTGCAATGTTGCGTCTATCAATCACATCGTATTTTAATTTTTTCGCTAGAGCCCTATATTAAAAAATAGGGTAAAAACAGGAAGAAAAGCGCTACTCAATTTTGTTCAAGGTCAGGTGTATGTAACGAATGTTTCATACATTCATCACGCGTGCAAATCTGTGCCGTCTGTCAATCTTTTTAATGTATTACATAAAGAATATTGAGAAATTGAAAACATGATTGCTTCAAAAAAGACGACTGCACAATTTCGTAATGATAAAAGTTGTAATATAATATTAATAAGTTGACAGTTATCTATACATTACAACATTTCCTTATTAGTTTCATTTTTTTAGTTATACAAATTATTTAAATTTACGTGAAATTATATCTCAGCTATATTTTTAACATAAAATTATAATTTAATTATTTAGTATTATTGTATTTCTGGAGACTAACATGAGTCTATTTAATTTCAATCAAAAAAATAATTTATAAAAGCAGTTCCTAAATTATAAAGATATCGTAAACATAAAATATAATCAGTCGGATTGAACACTACTTCCTCTTTGAGCACAGTTACACGCTAATATGCGATATAATATTCATACGCTGCTTATGCGCAGCCACATGTGGCTAATATAAAACAACAACCAATAAAGGTTATTAAAATAACCACTAATCGCATTTCAAAATGTTGACGTAAATTGACATCCCGTGAAAAGGCAAACAAGTAGTTAACAGTTGTAATCAAATAAATTCAACTGTTCGGTGCCAATGAGTTTGGCAGCCAGCCTCACGTTACGTAAACCTGTCCCTCAAACGGACGGTGCTTAATAGCTATTATTAGTTAACGAGTTTAATTGCTTTACCGTATTATATTATATTATAGCTAATTAACGTTTGGTGCAACTACTTTCCTAACGACACTATTTTGTGACCTTTAAACTGAATTTAAATCTGTACAGTGGTAAATAATTTTTGGTAACACATAGATAGGTAGTCCGGTAGTTATATAGCCCTAACACTCTGGGGCATACCTCTCTACTCTTGTATGTGTCCAGGTCCATAAACAGCAATAGTAACGTATGCGGCAAGCCTTTTCAGTAGAGTTAGATAAGTAGGGACAGCCTGTGTCCAGTAGTGAAGGACTTTTGGTTAAGTAGAAGGAATAAGAAAGTTCCTCACTTCAACACAGTAACAACTCAGTTCTGCTGAACAAATAATTGCCACATATTCTTTAAATATCATGTAATTACGAATATCTGTTCTCTGTATTGATTCATGTATTCACTACATAGTTATTAGGTTGTCGTTTGGCTTTTTTTAGTTTATATAGCTAACTGTCGCTGTGGTTTCAATGTGTAACTTAAAAAATTAAATATACACACGTTTATAAATTATGTTTGTGTATATATTATACTAAGGTCACATTATAAAAATCAGAAATTTAGAGCAGATAATGCGATAACCCCATCCGTTAACTCTCGCTATATTGAACGAGTTATAACTCTCTCGTTCTTATCGACCGCAGTACCCCCTGCAGTTGCAGCGGGAGCGAATGTATCAACTGTGTGTGTGTAAATGCTCCCACAGGTTCATCTTAATATTCGAAATATTTAGTATATATAAACATACAGCAACTTATATCGGCATTCTTTAAGTGGCTAAAGATGGGGCGGCTCAGCTGGGGAACAAAAGACATCAACGCGTAACGAACGTCAGATTCGTACCAAATAAAACAATGTTGTAAGGTTTTCATAATTTATTTTTAGTTCAACAGCCAATCTAACAGGGCAAGATATCCACCAAAGCTTACTTACATATAAGTTTTTCGCTCGGAGTCGTTTAGTACAAGGCACATACATATTAATATGTAACTTGTAATCAAATATATAAACACGTATACGCTTCAAGCACACACTCCTAGTCGTGCCAGACGCTCGTCCAGTACTCATCCAGTACTCGTCCAGTACTTGGTCGGCGCGAATTGTCAATCATACGACGACACCAATCGTAATTGTTACGGGAATACAAAATAATACTGAAGAATAAATATTCACTATAACTAAGTACGGTGAAGTACGTTAAAGCTGAGTTCACTGCAACACTGACTCATCGTTCAACACACAGTTTCCATAGGGATGCGCGGCGCGGCTTGAGCGGGGGTTGCACCCGTGCCGCACGCCGGTGGCGCAGGCGTCGTGGCTGTGAGCGACTCACCACACGACGGCAGGTGCGTGGAGGAGTGAGTAGCGCGCGTGCCCGCGCCCGCGCCTTCGCCACCGCGTCCGCGCGCCCAGCATGCCGCCGCACACCTCTTCAAAGCACTCCACGCATGTGGCTGGCAGCCCACCACCAGGAAGATAAACACGCCTTGCAGCGCGTTCAATAGGTCCGTCGCGTACCAAACGTAGTCAGGCCCGCCTGCCGCCCACGACACCACGTCCGCGCCCCAAGTCACACCCATCACCACCACTAACTTAGCGCACACTCGACCTAGGGCCGCCCTGCAACACGACAGACGGTGTAAGCCATCGTAACAAATGTCAGCCGTCACTAGTTTAAATTCGAACTGAAAGGTGAAGGTGCTAAAACTTACCGCTCCGAGGTGGACTTGACTTCATCGCGCCGCCAAAGGCCGCACGTAAGCTGGCGAGTGGTCGATATGAAGAGCGCCAAGTTGACGAGCAGCAGCACCCCAACCGGTCCGAAAAAATAGACGAGAATCTCCATATCGCCGTAGAACCAGCAGCGCTGCACCGCGAAACGCGGTCGCAAGAAGGGTGCGGCGACGTCGGGCGGCAGATGATCGAGCAGTGCCGCTGCGCCCGCCAGCAGCAGCGGTCCGCCCCACGCGTACACCATGTACACGCGGAGCCGCCACGCCTCCTGCCCACGTTCCAGGCTCGTCGGCCGGAAGTCCCTGCGTTAACACGTCACGTCAATTGCAAACTACTACAGTTTTTCCCGTACACAATTATGTAAGGACAATCATGACCTGTATAAATTATACACTTAGCACTTTATGTCCCTACTTTAACACCTTTATTTACTGGTGTATATTCCTTGTGAAATATAATGCAATTAATGCTTTTCATAACCGATCACAAGATCGGCCCAGATGAAACCTAAAAAAACCGAAAAAATATTCGCTGGCAGTAAGTTTTCTAATGCACTAATGTTTGATGAAACAATGCACTTGTGTGACGCAAGATACACTTAAGTGCGATAATAAAACTAAACTTGCGGGTAGTTGTGAGCTGAGGTGAACATGTTATGGCAATATGGCTGTTTCTATCACTACAATTGGGTTCACATTAAGCATTGATTCGTCTTAAATCTTACCGTAAGTGATTATTTTACTCAATATAGATACAAATTCATTTTACATGTATTTAAATGCATCCGTGTGGTGATGAATTAGGAATACATAGTGTTACCACCCCTATTCATCCCGTGGGTGTCGTAAAAAGCGACTAAGGGAACAAAGTATGCAAGACAACATCATCACAAAGAGAAGGAAAATTTGAAATAAACCCTATTCCAACCCGTCTGGCCAGCATGGTATAGTAGGCCAAAATCTCCTTGCTCAGGAGAGGCCTATGTCCAGCAGTGGACTGTAAAAAGCTGTTGATGATGATGATGATAAAATGAGTGTTGACCATTTCATATAATGTTTTAGCTTCTTTTGTTTGCCTAATAATGATTATTTTAAAAGTCAATGTTTAATGATACTGTTATTGATATTTGGACAGATTAATAGCTATGCAAATAAGTGCGTACCTAAAGCCACGTTGCTGCTACTGTTGAGATTTACATACCCGAGATACTGTTAATAGTCTTGAACTACGTACTAGTGACCAACCACTACTTCACACGGATGTTTAAACATTAGAAAAAGAATTGAGTTATTAGCACTTTCTATTCTTTCTTGTTAAGTTCTTGTACATTAGTTGCCGGCGTTCTGTGATTTGATACCCTTTAGACTCACTTTCAAACTACTTTGGACTGCCCTCTGAACAACCAAATTGATAGCGTTCCGATTCCATTTCGTTACCATATAATTTTTTAGTAATATTTTAAATTAGAACAACCATTACTTCGCGAAACTACAAGATAGTACATTATGAATTGAGATCCTAATATTATATCACAGTTCTAAAGCAATCAGAAAATATACTCTAAAATTAAATTCATCAACAGTACACTAAATACTTTTCTTCTATTATGAAGCAGGGTATGCTACGTTTCACTATGGTCCATTATGTTTGCAATGATAACAAATGTGGAACAAAACAGATGTGTAATTTTTTTTTGTGAAGCTGTTTACATGCTGTGTTAAAATGTGAGCTCTATCAGTACAGAACTTAGAGTTCTTGAGTCGTACACAAAACAACTCTTTTATATATGTACATAGATTGCTAAGAATTTATTATAAGTATATAAATTGCTTCACTTACCGGAATGTCCACCAAATGTTGAAACACATTGTGTTCAGCCAGAAGAAGGCAGAGAGGAACAGGAAGTGCATACACACAGCTGCACCACGACACATGGAACAACAAACACATCTTGGTCAAAGACCAGAACACCTGAGAAACTTTTGCTAAACACACAGAACACAATGCTCACCAAGTGCACGACACAGAGTGGGCGGTACGCGGTCAGCTGCCAGTTGAGTGCCAGCCAGCAGCACATCGCCCAGCATCAACGCTGCGACATAGTGGGTCTGGCAACGCCAGTGCAAGGCGTGGTGCGCTGCGGGCAGAGCGAAACCCGCCGCCAGAGTCGCCGCCAGAAACGCAGCGCCCACTGCTAACCCTGCGCCGTACAAAACGTGACGAGTAGCCTGGGTAGGCTGAGCTGAGCGCGCTTCTGATTCACACGCAAACACCCGGATGCCTTCTTCGCCCACAATTGCATCCGCACACCATGCGCCAGCTGTTAGCTTTTCGTTGTCACCGGCCGCCGCACGTAGCTCCAGCGTAAAGTCTTTGTTGAACCGTGCATTGTCTAACACGCCCGCCACAGCGTAACGTGTACCTTCAGGGCACACTGGAAAACCCGCGCCCACTGCACTAACGTTGGCCAGCTTGCGCACAGAGTTTAACACCGCCGTCGCACGATCCTCGTCCTCCACACAATGCGACCCATTAAATATACGAGTTCCCGTACAACACTTGGCAGGTATCCACATAATATCCTCATTGCAAACGAGCGCGGCACTTGCATCTGTACAATATTTATCACGTGATAGCGGCGCGGATCCGCCACGCAGCAGTATCAGTGAGCCAGTGCGGTACACAAGCGCATATGACGCAGAGTGTTCGGGTAGCACGCGCAGAGAGTCACATTTTGGCATAACACCGTCTGCTTGTAGCCAGTGTTCAGGCAGATTATCGTTTGTAAAAAAACTTCTATTCCTAGCTAGAAATATACGTGGCGCCCAAAGTCGTGGCTGTTTAGAGGCGACACAAGCTGTGGCAGGATCGGAGTGGGGCAGTATAGCTACACGCAGTGCATCAGGTGATAACTCCATGCTAGAGGGGCAGCAGCGCGGGATTTGCAACTTCCCTTTATGGAGGGTTTGCCCTTTATCATCGGCAACGGCCCACAGCACACCGCACGCCACAATTATTCCACTCACGGTCCACATCTCGCAAAAATTCACCGATCACAACGACGAGCCGGACGCCGGCTCTGCATCGCGGCCGTCTTATTGTTGCCGAATACTGCGTTTTATTTTCACTGCACTAGTAAACATTCAATTGCTACTTATAAAACATATTAAGGTCACTTTTATCCCAGAAAATTTGTAAATCAGCTACGCATTACCATAATATTATACTTATTGCATTTAATGAAAATGTCACCAAGTAACTAAACACGTGTTGTAGTGATCGTAATGTGGTTGACGCGGCCTCTCCCGTTGAAAGCTAGAGCAAGACTGACGGACGCGGACAGCTGACTGGCCTCGACGGCCGGTGCGGGGCGTTCGCCCCCACGTCTGGGTGCTGCCGCGCTCGCCACGGCGCTGCTCGAGTACGAGTTGCTTACACACAACTAAATGCACAAAGCCCGCAATCGTTAACGGTAAACCACTTATTTGTGTTCACCTCACCTTATCACACCACAAACACAACGCTACTAACTGCAAAGCGTAGGCACAAGTTTCTCAAAAAAAAAATATGGTAATGTCTTTTTTCTAGTGGAGGTGGCGAAGTGACACATTTATTTTGATGAATAAATATTAATTAACAAGTTATTAGATTTATTTATTTGTACAGTAGTAAAGTAAATAGAGCAATAAATTAGCCCTCCGTATTTAAATTGCCCGTATTGAGTTTATGTAATTTAAATTACATTGTAATGTGATAAAGTTGAAGAATTCTTTGTTTAATTAAACGCGCTAGTTTCTGGTACTAAATAAATAGATCTAAATCATTCTTTTGTACTACATAGACTATTTATTGAGGCAGGTTATGGGTTGCGTCACTTCATGCCTAGGCTCTTAAAAGCTAAGAAGTAAAAACAAACACAGCAAGTGAAACTTTGTTTTGTTTTACAGGAAACCGATATCTGTCGAGGTCCCAGATAAGGCATATCCAAATCAATCCAGGAAAGAATTTGGCCTGGCTTGAAAAAAGGTTCACCGGAAAAACCACTATCTTTTCTTTACATATCTAATTTCGGTAATCACAATGAAAAGGGTCGTGTGTTTATTTTCCATCATATTATATATTAAATAAAAAAATTAAGCTAAGTACAAACTTTTACTAACTGGATTGGTACAATTTATAAAGAAATAACAATTTAACTTTATAGCCCGACACTCAATCGTCGTGATCATTAGGCCAAGAAACATGAGTACGCACGTAGAGGTTACCCGACCCACACCCCATCCATATTCATCCTGTGGGTGTTGTAAGAGGTGACTAAAGGAACAAACTATTCAGGCAAATGTCACTACAAAGACAAGGAAAACTTGAAACAAAGTATTCCAAGCCGCCTGGCCAGCGTGGTATAGTAGGCCAAAACCTCCTTGCTAAGGAGAGGCCTATGTCCAGCAGTGGACTGTTAAAGGCTGTTGATGATGATATGTGAAGAGGCTTACTTCACAGTTTTAGATTACTTAAAGGACAGGTTTGCTTAGTATTGATGCTGCTCACTCCCGCGTTTATGTTTGTTGTTTGAAAGTGTCAGACATTTAATTTATTTCAAGGTTTATATTAAAACATTGTTTTTGTCTTACATGGAAGTCGAATTGTAACAATTTATTATATGTACGTAAAAGTAAGTATAGAGTAGGTTTATAGTATTGGTTCATATTTAACATATGTCTGGTTGTTATAAGTGTTTCCACGGCCTACCTAGATGTCCTACTGGCAGTAGTATCGTACCTCGGGTAGTTAATTTTGGCAAACACTTGTTAGCTGTCACGATGGCTGGGGCTCGTATGCCGTCTTATGGACAGGTCGACTCAAAACTATGATATTTTCTTCAATCGGCCAACCCAGGCTCAATACTGTAGTCGCTTAGTTTTTATTTATTCAATATTCACGGACTAAAAAAAAGAACACCTCTGTGGTTTATTTCGATATTACTTTCCAGTGCGAGTCTTAGAAAATACCGGCGCCTTCCAGCTGTAAAGCCCAACGTGTAAAAATATCTGCAGAATATAGACTTGCAGAAGTAAATGTAATTATCATTAACAGAAATAACTTTTTTTAAATAATTTCCAAAAATTCCTATTGTAGCATGTTTAAATATGGTACAAGACAAATTATTATAAAACAATTTGAAAGTAACTATGAGAAGAAAGATTGTAAATAAATGAACAGCCAAATGTTTTGCATCATAACCACAGCCGAATATGGGGCGAGGTCATCATTTGTGAAAACATCCCCGAGGCAGAGCCTGAAAGCCTGTATGGTGTTGATTCGGGAAGAACCTGAAATCATATTGTTCAGGTCCTCCCAGAGTAGGACGCCAGAGGTCGGCCGTCGCGGTAGATGTTAGTGGAAACATCACAGGCTTCTGGCTTTTGCTCTTTTTTTAAAATTGAAGCTTTTGAACGCAAAATAAAATCTACGGCACTTGATGCACGGAAGCTGCCCTGAGAGATAAAAATTATAAAATACGGGCAACTAAACAGAAAATATATGTCTTGATAAAATCTATGGTAAAAAGTAATAGTATAAAACTGCAAGACAAAAATATGTCAAGTAATATTTGATGTATGTACAACTAATTTTTTTTTTTTTTTTTTTTTTTTTTTGATATTGACCTAGCTGTTGGCCTGGGATGGCCTCTACAACTTTACGCGGGCATTACGGTGAGCGCTGAGGGCTCTCAACCGGTCATTTGTTAAGCAACATAGCCCAAGGGCACCCCCTGTGGGATACGAACCTCGGCTTGGGGTGTTGCTGCTACGTTGGGGCGACCTACTCCCATGATTTGTATATGATTTACGCGGCGCGTATTCCGCCCCCGACGACGGGGACGAAAACGCGGACGGTTCCTATTCCTAGATTGCCTAGCTGTGTCCGCTCTACGTTGAGCGAGCGTGATCTCGTCATCTGGTTCCTCTAACGCGTGTCTGGGTCGTCGTATCTTCGAAATCCTACTTGGTGTGTATTCTACGGCCGCAACCACTAGAGGGTTGGGGTGAGTCGGAGCAGAGTCAAAGTAGCTACGGGAGCACTGTTTTATGAATTGCTTGATGGTCGGCAATCTGAGGTCGATGTGGAGATCGACGTTGCGTACATACCACGGTGCTCCCGTAGCTTTGCGCATGAATCTATTCTGTAGTGTTTGAAGCCTATGGATCCTGTGTGGCCTAACGTGTGCGAATACTACGCTACCGTACGTCATTATAGGACGTACGCATGACGTGTATAACCTAACTTTATTTTTTAGATCTAATTTCGAACGCGCGTTTAATAGATTGTGGAGACGTCCTAGCACGAAGGCAGCCCGGTTGCGGACTGCCTTGATGTGGGGGCCGAAGGTTAGAGGGTCGTCGAGGGTTATGCCTAGGTATTTGGCCTGCCTAGCCCAAGGGATAGACTTGCCGAACATCCTGATCTGAGGGGTCTTCTCCAAAGGATACAAGCTTAGCTGTCTTCTGTGAAACAGCACCGCCTGACTTTTCTCGGGGTTGACCTCTATCCTCCATTTCCGGAACCAAACGCCCAGTGCGTTGGCTGCGGTCTGGAGTTTTTTGGCTACTGTCGAGGGGTTCACCCCCGAGCAGTAGATAGCCGTGTCGTCTGCGAATAGTGCCGTCTGCACATACCGATGCTTCGGAATGTCGCTAGTATACAGCGTGAAGAGTAGGGGGGAGAGCACGGATCCTTGTGGGACACCGGCTTGTATGGGGTGAGTGGAGGACAGTGACCCTTCTACTCGGTAGCGGAAGCTTCGATTCGACAAGTAGTCTCGTATGATGAGCACGAGTCCGTGTGGCACTCCCATGGTGAATAGCTTAAATAATAAGCCGTTGTGCCACACTTTGTCGAAAGCTTGTGTACAACTAACTTCAGTCAAGTGTTTATAAACAGTTATAGTAGAATTCACTAACGCATTGACAAAGAAGAACGTTTGTAGAGCTGTGAAAATGTGCCACAACAACAAACCGAAAGGAGAAAAATTAAATAACATAAATCATTAAAATAGACTGGTACCTGCACAAACCACTACGTTTCTGACAGATTTTTGCATGTTTCATATTTTAAGTTTTTATAGTGTACTTTTTTGCATGTATAACGATATTATATTATAATTCTTACAACTTGTCAAAGTTAAGTTATAACATACTGAACACACTCACACCCCACTAGATAACCAATAACGCCGTATTATACACTGAAGCTTCTATTACTACTCTTATAACCATGAACTTAAGATACTCACAAATCTGTTACGTATAACTTCACAATGTACAGATGGTTTTAGGTAGACCAAGTGTAATAAATATCTATGATAATAACATTCGATCCGTTATTTGAAACTATGGGAGATATAGACAAACTACATGTTTCTAATTCCTACATCTGTGAGCCTGTGGAATGCTGCTCGTTTCTAAACAGACCTTGAAATCTTACTATACACGCTTATAATATTCGCAGTGTCTCGGCGAATACGCTTAGCTTACTAACTCTACTGACTGGAAGTAAAATAACGCAAGACCTTATAGTGTTCACGAAATGCTGGCTATCTAGCAACCCAAATATTCTGTTATAGTTTACAGAAAGCTATTATACTTTCTACAATAGTAAAACAATTATCTAAAAAAAATGGAATAGTGATCTCTGTTCGTAAAACTTACTAATATAGAGGTTTTTCAGCCACGGTTTCAGGAGGCTCTTAAAACCTTTCAATATACATTATAGTGTAGATAATGACAATTAATAGTGACGCATATCTTATTGTATGCTACCGTTCCCTTTCGTTTAAGTAATTTTCTCGTGTCTCTAGATAATATTTTGACAATCAACTCCAGGTGTAGTGCTAGTTGGTGACGTAAATATAGACATAGCCACACGTGCTAAAGTTCGTAGGGCTTCAGAATATTCATATGTCACAGCTAGTCATGGACTTCCGCCAGCTCACTCTGAACCAATTCACTCTAGAGCGTGTGAGTGCAGTACAGTATCAGTGTTATATTCTACCCTGATTAATCATAACGCATTTATTTTCTTACTTTTCTAAAATAACATTTCAGCGCTATACATTTTTCGTCCGTATACGAAATCGGTGATGAAAATGACGCGTGTAAGTATTTTATGAAATCGCTGTCTTCAGCTATCTGTATAAACTCAAATAGTTATGTGTTACCATCTCGGTTGAGAATACTTAGATTGTACGAGAAATGGAGACCATATGTCCTAAAGTTTAAAAAGTGCATTAGCAAGGCCCATTAATCCAGGGGTGACAGATATCGTGGTAGCTGCGTGAGCCTTACACTGCCACGATGACTGTCATGCCTTTTACGTCCCAAGCAGGGCGTAAAAAAGCATCTTACTAGGCCGCCATAGTGTGGGTCACCATTCCGCATTGTCTGCATTTACAATGAGTATAATGAACACAACTCTTGGATTCTATTGATGCTTTCCATTAGGCAGAGTAGAGTTACTCTAGCAGGCTCATAATAATATAGAAAAAAAAACAAAAGTTCCCTAATAACGAGATACCATATTAAGAGAATGCTAACAAAAGCATTACATACACTTCTGAAGATACCTAGTTTTGCTAAATTACCTTTGACTGATCGTTGTCCGGTCGCTTCGGCTTTCGGCCTGGAGTATAGTGACCACAACTCCTAGATCCTATTCATGCTTTCCAACAGGCAGGGTAGAGATACTTTGACAGGCGCTTAATATAAAAAAAAACTAGTTGTTTCCAAAAAGTACTGAAACTATGCTTTATTAAAAATGATTTTAATACCATAAACGAATTTTTGAATCATAGGTCGGTCTACAATGGTTCTGAAATAGCTTTGTATGATTGTATTGTATACATACGTGTATGTACCTATTGTATTGTTAATCTTACATGAATTAGAAATTTAAAATTTTGACCAATTAACTTTTTTTGAAATTCTTTAACTTTGTTTGTTACTTTACTATTGGTATTATTTTAAATATAACTGGATATTTGATGCAATAGGACAATTGTTTATTATTCTTGCCAATGAATTAGTCATACGAACGGTAGTCAGTGTTATTATTAATCCTTGCAGTTTTAGATTCTAAACTCTTTGGACAGGCACCTATACGGTAAGTTGAATAAAAGTTATATGAAATTAGAACTAGCTTACAGATCGTCAGTAATTATCATAAAAAAAACATACATTAGTCTAGAATCTTACCAATGGCATCTTTATTCTTTTCAATTAATTAATAACTAATTTTGCAGTTCACTTGTTTTTCTTAAAGAGTTTCAGTTCAGTTCAGTTTTCAGTAAAAATTTCACTGCAGCCTTGCTTAAACACTTATAGTATACGTGCCAGTATTCTATTTTCGTTATACAACCTTTTCTCTATGTGTAAAACCTCTATCGGGCCGTCACCTTACCAAGTATAGCAGCAAAATGTTGCGTGCGAAAAAACTACTGGACAAAACTTTACAGTAATATAAGTTGTACATCGGAATAACATATAGGCTACAATTTGTAATCATTTTATGTAATTTTGGTCGTAATATAACGATACATGTCAATTAAGTCGGTAAAAAATCTGGCCTCTGAGAATTATCTTGGCATAAGTTTCCTAAACCATTTAAGTTACGCAAAGATGATGAACCGTAGGATTGTTTGTATGTTAATAGAAATTATATTTATTTAAAATGATCTGTTATGAAACTTAATGTGGCAGACCAAATACCACGCGAGCGAAGCCCCGGACAAAAGCTAGTGAATAAATATGGTATGAATTGAGCTCTTGTGTTGCTGGATTCTTTCAACCCTTCTGTTTTAGTTATTATTCATCATCGTAGTCAAGACTATTACGTGTATCATCTGTACGCAGTTGGTAAACAGGCATAGTTTACTCTGATCGGACAACTTCGACAAAGCAATTAGAGACACATACGTGGGTGTCACCAGCATCACTTTTGGGTGGGTGCATCTTCATCCACACATCATCAACCTATTGCAGTCCACTACTGGAAATAGACCTTTTCAACTTTATTCTTATATCACGTCATCCTCGAAGCCCTTCCTACAGTAGGGATGCAAACGATACATCGATGTTTTAAAACATCGAGGTATCGTTCACGAACATCGATGTTTTAACATCGATGTTTAACAACAAGAAAACATCGATACATCGTTCTTTATGAACGATGTTTCTATTGCAGCGCCATCTCTTTGTATGCGTCTATAACTAGTCGTTGTTTGGCGTCCGTGTGCCGCGTCAATTGTGTTTGTTTATTTGCACCGAAAACTAATATAGAAATAGTGAAAATTTAATTGGAAACCTCGTCATTTTGTATAACTATTATTACGTAACCATCCAGAAACTGCGTTATGTAAGTATATTGTTCAATTGTCGTAACCAAGTACCTTCAACGTTTTTTGGAATTAGTTTCAACGATTGGTGCAATATTGCTATACCGTTCTGATGCTCCGCCCATGCTGACTGCTAGTGAACTTGGCTGTCTGCGTGAAATCGTACAATTAATACAACCCTTTGAAAGGTTGACAAAGGAAATTTCTGGACAGAATTATGTCACCGTGAGCAAAGTCATTCCACTTGTTAGCTGTTTGCGAGGAATGTTGGAAAACTTTTCTCCGGCATTTGAAGCTGCTATTTCTTTAAAGACAGAAATTCAGAAAGAAGTAGTAAAGCGATTTGACAAGTTAGAACACTGCTCGTCTTTGGCTTTAGCAACTGCACTGGATCCACGCTTTAAGCTCCTTCATTTTAAAGACGAGTCTGCAAAAGCTAAAATCTTCAATTACGTGAACAACTATGTCAACAATATGCAAACCATGGTTTTACCACCAGAGTCTTCTGATGAATCAGAAAAAGAAGAGAAGACAGAACGTGAAATTGATATATGGAGTTACCACAAACAATTGACACACGATAACATGAAAAAAAAACCACGGACAAGAGAAAAGCAGAATCAGAATTTCACATGTTTGTGTCATCACCTGTTACGCCAATAAAAGCGGATCCTATAGAAATCTGGGACGGTATGAAAACTGTATTTCTGTTTTTACATAAACTGACTGTGAAACATTTGCCAATAGTAGCCACTTCAGTACCCAGTGAGCGGTTATTTTCTGAAGCTGCAGCTATTATTACTCAAGAAAGAAACCGTTTGCTTGGCAGTAGATTGTCGAAGTTACTGTTTTTGAATTCTATAATGAGAAACAAATAGGCAATAAGTTATGCTTAATTCTTCTCATAATAAATTTGATTATCTTTGTCTACCTGCTTTTGTTTATTTTGTCGTTTTTCCGCTCTTTATATGTTAGTATGTACCTTAAATCGGTATTATTTGTCTGTAATCATAATTATCAAAATGAAACTAATTCAATCTTCATAGGAAAACGCTTTTTCTCACTTAAACACGGCTATACGTCAATCCTGCTAGTATTTAAAAAAAACATTGTAAAAACATCGATGTATCTTTCATAAACATCGATATTTTCGACATCGATATTTCGTTTTTAAAAACATCGATGATATTAATGAACGATGTTGCATCCCTGCCTACAGGAGGGTGTACTATTCATCCATAGACCGATGCCTACAGGAGAGTCAGCTAGGTCATTCAGCATCTGTCGTTGTCCTCCAGCGTCTCTGCCATAATGACGATGTCGTCTGCAAATCGCAAGAGATGTATTCACCATTGACGTTGATGCCTTTGCAGCGAAAAATTTCTGAGTAACAACGTTCCTTTGTCTTCTTCCTCGATGTAACGGTATGGGCCTTGTTCACTAATTCTGTATTTGGACGAACATAGTGGCGGCTTCATAAAGACATCTCATAACTTGGGTATGCCGCCAGTCCACTGTCTGGTCAGAATGTTGTGTCTTATATTGAAACTAAAGTAAAAATGGTAAGAAACGACAGATTGGCTCATTCTTTTGTATTTAAGTTACGCAATTGCTCCGTCAATTATGAACCGAATTTGATGATTTAGCCTTAGGTAAACATCTATTCTTTGTATACTGTGGATAGGGTTTGTTCCAATAATGATTAGATAATGACATATTTGTTTAATTACCGCTTGTATCTCTCACGAAATTAATTACCTCACACTGCCATCTTACGTACTATATGAGAACTAAAGTTCAAACCATTTAGTACTGCAATGTACCGCTAGATGACATTAAACGAAAATTAAATTTAACCATTTTAAATCCTCTCAACACGTGTACTAAACCGCACCAAAATGTTTATAAAGTTGTGCTTTAGAGAGGCGAGAGTGGAACAGAAAATGTTTGTTTACTAATAGTAAAATTTGTGCAAATAGTAGGTTAAGTTATGTTGGAAAAAACAGATTTTGCTGCAGTAACGTTTGAGACTTGACCCTGACAAAATTTGTTGCCATAAAATCGTTTCAGTCCGGCATCGTATACATGAATAAGTAGCTTAGGTTGCGTATTCAATGGTAGTGAATAGCAAAATTTGTGTTGTAGTTACCTTAAATTATTAAAGATAACATTTGTGGTAACGTTTTGCGCTGGTCCAGTTCTCAATAAAGCGACTCAACGCAGAAGTTTGTAAAAACTACCAATGATAAACCTTAATTTGATTAAACATTTGTTTTCAACAATGATACTAAAAATTAAAAAAAAAACGATTTGCTTAATAAGCCGTGAGCGAGTCGCTCATTAGATATTTCATGCATGGGATATATGCTATGCTATATAGGTATGGCTATGGGGCAAATACGTGGTTGAAACATCGATATCTTTGGCAATCATTACTATTTGTTCGTTGCTGTGATCAATTTTAATTGAATCAAACCTGAGTCGATCATTATGCGTTATTAACATATGTGAATCGAATATAGCCGTCTCCAAAAATAGTTAGAATAAGTTTAGTTAGACATAACAAGCATATAGAACTGACATAAACTTACATAAACTAAACACATACTCCTAAATATATATATACAAGTATGTGTGTGTTCTTTGTATCTGTCTCATGTGTTTGCGAGATCTTTTAAAAAAAAATAATAAAATAGTATAATATAAATGTACATACACACAAATACATATACTTACTTTACATTCGTACACTGCGAATACTACATATAGACTTGACTGCCTGTGGCGTAGAGGTAGCGTATGCGACTGCTGTGCTTGAGGTCTCGGGTTCGATTCCCGAGTCGAACGAAATATTTGCATGAACTGTAAATATTTATTTCGGAGTTTGGGTGTTTTCTATGTATAATATGTATGAATTTATGCCTAGTACCCATGGTACAAGCTCTGCTGGGTTTGGGACTAGATGACGTTGTGTGTCAAATGTCCGAAATATTTATTATTTATTTATTTATTTAAATAAGGAAGTGTAACATTAATGAAGGTAATTCTGTCATCTCGTCCTGAAAGTAATTATATATATTCTTATTAAATGAGAAACTGTTGGTTGACAAGTTGATATCGAGTGGGAGCGAACAATAAGGCCGTGGTCCGATCACGCTCACAGCGCTCATAGCGTGCCAACGTGCGGTCCAATTCGTGCTTTTCACGCTCACCGTTAGCGGTGTGGATGCTATAATATGACGTCACATGTGACGTCACTACCTAGTGCTCACAGTACTGATGGGTCGGATCGTTAGCATCGTGAGCATTGACGTTATTTTGCGCCATTTATTTGAATCTATGAATCTATGATTGCGGCAAATGCTAGAAATACAAGCATTTCACCATCTTCATCGGCTACACCACATATTCCACTCATGTTTATGTCAAAAAATGCTCTGTTAGGTTATGTTCAACTTTTTGAATTCGTAAGCACACTCACAAGTGGTCCGAATTATTAATATTGCTAACAGACGTTGGCGCACTCACTAAATCCGACCACACGTTAGCAGTTTAAACGTCGTAAGTGCTGTGAGCGTTATTCGGACCACGGCCTAAGTTATCAAAGTTGCAATTGTGGTAGGGACACAAACAAATTAGATGTACATTTTCATAAAATTGAAAACGGTATAGTATTTAAGTACTTATGTTAGTTAGTTCCCCGACTATCCTTGTCGCAAGTCAACTTTTGTAGTGTTCGTGCTATTTGAATATACGTAAGTGTTTGGAAGGGTGAGACCACGGCGATTGAGCCGAGCTGAATTGCCGAGACACCGACTTCACTTGAATATTCCAAAACTCTAACATGCCCAAAAAGCCAAGGCTAAACATTAGCTACTTATTCTGACGTCGGCCACTATCACGACACATGAAAAAAAGATGCCGCTATACTGACGGCTCGACGTTTAAGTACGCGGAAAAACTTCACGAGGTACTACTATATGCGTCGACCGTCATCAACGTCAGTGTGGCCGCTTGCTCACCACTGGCTGATATTTAGTTCAAAATTAGCGAACAAATGTATTACCTCGAAGTGATTAATTATCTTTTGGACCTTAGAGACAAATGTAACAAGTTTATTTCTATTTCTGGTATTGATAGACTGTACGTAATAAATATATGTATGGAATATATATTACATTTTCATATGTGGACATGCCACTATAATGAAATACGATTGCCTAAATTACAAATAATATCAACAAAAATTACTAAATCATAGATATAGATCTAAATTATAGCTCATGTTATCTGCAAACAACACAATCGCTCGACTGTCCTTGTCAAAGTGAGGTAAGCCGTTTATACGTTACTGACCCGCGCAACCTCGTCTGCATCTATTGCATGTACCGTGATGTTATACAAACTAATTTGTTTATCATAAACAAAGGTCACAGTGACTTATTTTTTAATTTTCAATGGGAAACAATTCTTTCATAACTTATTTTAACTTACCTGTTTACATTTAGCGCATGCAATAGAAACTCTTACAAAGACTTTTTTTTTAAATTAGAACAGTAGTTCCCGAGATTAGTGCATTCGACCAAACAAACGGTTCAGTTTTATTATATTACTATAGATGAAATGATATTTTTCATTCTGTATGTTTAAGTTTTTTATGCTATTCCGGATTCTTAAATACGTATGTAGCAGAACAATCATCAACATACATATTTTTTTTTCCAATTTATCCATATTGCTTTAAATTAATTTGCAACTCAACATGCCTCTGATATTCCCTTATATAGTGCTATATATTCCGGTTCTGTTGATGGTTTTTTTAACCAGACCATAACACTACACAACAATAAACTTTCACCAAATATCCTAAAGTATATTCTCTATTAATTTTCTCTCCTGCCCAATCCGCATCTGCATATCCTAAAAGTAGAGTATCTTGCCCTATTTAGTCAACTAATTTGTGGCCTATTGTACCCTTTCCATATTGTAAAATACACTTCAATGCTTTCCACAATTGTAAACTTGCATATACTTGAAACCTACTATAATGTGTTTAAGAAAAATATCAGGACATTGTCCCTAACATTGTACACATTAATCTTCTTATAAGTTCTCCACATCTCTTCTCCAATTTCATACCTTCATATGGCTTTCTTGATAATTCTAATCCTTTTTTTATCAGTGTCGAGATAGTGTTACACCTTATATATTATCTTTAATATCCTTCTGAATTAATTTTCTTGATCTAACATTATTCTCTTCTATCTTATTGTAAACTTTTCATTTCAAATTTCTTGAGATAAAATTTTCAATCTTGCTACTTCTTCCTTTCTCTCCCATGACATAATAAAGCCATTTACATATAATAGCAAGTAGAACTTAATACCCTTCTTTAAAAATTTTCTTTATCATAGTCATTAATACTGTTATTTTGATGTTAGGTGATTCTGTTAATCCATATAAACTTTTCTTTAACGTTTAATACTTTATTCTCATTAACTTCAGCCTTTTGGCAATATTAAATAAACTTCTTCTATTTGTCTGTTAAGAGAAGCTCTCTCACATCCCTTTGTGATATATTTAAATTATATTTGCGAGCTACAGCTATATTTTCCATGTAGGTAACTTCATTACTGTCGAACAACTATCTGTATGATTTAACTCTACACCCTTTACTTTACTTTTTATTCTTTTGTAATGCCTGTAATCTTCTTTTGATTACATCTTTCCATCTGTTTGAATCCTTGCTGTTAATGGTACATTCACAAATAATTTAATTGTTATGTCTAACCGTATACAATAATCACTTAAATAATTTGGTTTCCTTGTAACACATGACCAAGTAGCTATTGACCTATTTCTATCATTTTCTCATTGTCATCGACTTCTGTATTTTGATATGTTTGATGTATAGGTATTCAAAACTTCTTCTTGACTTGCAAGTTACTTCTTTCTGTTGTGTCTAATGTAGCCTTAGTGTTCAATTATTGAAGCCTTTCTAGATTTTCTTATAAACATGTGTTTGAGTATTCTTCTGTGTTACAAATATGACATGTTTAGAAGTTTATATCCTATAACCTTTTGTTTTGATCCCATATCCAACAAATATAACTTTTGGCGTCCCATTTTAATCTCCTTTGAGTTGAAACATTTAAATTTATATCATTAATTTACATTGAATTTGTATCATACCTAGGTTTCTTATAGAACAGCTCATATGGTGTCTTACTATCTGGTTTTGTTCTTCCAGTTCTATTAATCAATAAGTTGTAGCACTTACTGCTTCCAAAATTAATTACCTTTAACTTGTAGCATAGTGTATAAGCATCAGCTTCGACAATGATTCTCATTTTCCTCTCAGCTCTCCCATTCTGTTCTGGCGTATATGCAAATGCTGTCTCATGAACAATACCACTGCTTTTACTTAAATTTTAAAGCATGAATTATAAAACTCTTAACCATTATTTGACTGAAAAATTAGTAGAAACATTATATTACAATAAATGCACAGAATTAAGATTGACTTGCTTCGCCTTCCCATCTTGGCGGCGATGCGATAAAACGCGATCCACAAAATGTGCTAAGTTCGGAATCCATAATAACTCGGTGAAGTTTTAACATTAGAGCCCTTAGACATGCAGGAGCCACGAAGGAGAAGGATCAGAGTCCTTAGGTAAGCCGAGTCCCATGAAACCTGAAAAATTCGGCAGAGGTGCCAAAAGACAAGCACAGAGCGAACAAACGTCAAAGTTGTCAACGTTTTCATGCTTGTCACTGTAAGGAAATCTTTATTTTTTTTAGTTTCGGAAATTTTTCGGATGTTTTGTCATCACTATTATTCCATAACAATGTTTGTTATTACGTATTTTAAAAACATAATACAACCTCCAATTCTTTTTAACTGACTTACTAAGTAAGTTTTAATTAATAAATAAATAAGTTTTACCATTATAAAACTATATCTATATATTTACAAATTACAACACAGTATTTCGAACACTTAAAAGAGTAGCCATAAAAGGGCGGGACAAATATGGGGACAAATTTGTAATGGCATAGAGCGTAGATATAGGTAAGAAGTAGTCCTAACCAGGCGTTCTCTTCTGTCAAAGTACAAGTCCAATTTTCCTAATTGCAACTGGATCTCTCTCTAAACAAAATTTAGTTGCACTACTAAGTATTTAAACGTACATCAAAAATCAAAGATTTCTTAGTTTTTTTAAACTTAAAAGTTATGAAAATAACGTTCGTGGTGTACGTTTACCAACAGAGGTCAGCCGTTCTCGTGCTAGTGTTTGATCTGAATATTATATAAGAACAATAAATTATCACTATCACTGAGGGATAGTAATAGGTTGTAAATATTTAGTAAGATCGGTGAAATATTTAATACATCCATGAGATTGTTTTCTGATTTAATTAATATGATTTTATAAGACTATGAGCTCTATTTTAGTATAATTTAATATTAAAATTGTGCACAATTAAATATAATAAATAATCGATGAACTTTAAGCTCTATCGAGAAAGTAAAAGGGTATATACGGCTAGATTTATCATTTCTTCGACATCAAAAAAAGTTAAGTAAAATATGTGCATCAAAGGTTTGCTATTGCCAATTGATGAAAAAAGTGTAATACATAAAAAAAAGCAATGTTGCTTTATGCTTCAGAAGATATAACACTTTTATGCCAAATTTGTGAAAAAGAAAGAAGGCAATGTTTAAGCGACGATAATAAACCTACATAATCTTGTACCACAGCTCTTGGATTCTATTCATGCTTTCCATCAGGCAGAATAGAGTCACTTTGGTAGGTTAAACATAAAAAATACATACATCAAATAGTCACAAAAAGACTAAAAAAAGTTTCTTGGCAAAAAACTTATTGCAATCGTTCAGTTACCATTCCCATGAAAATCATTTTACAAATCATAATTTGAAACTGTCAAGATTAAAAATGGAAAAATACTGATACAAGAATTCCTTTGTTAATGATGCAAAGTAATAATAATTCAGCAGCCGTTGATGTCTTTTTGAAATGTCCCTTTTGCTCGTCATGTAAATTACAATAGTTGTTTTTGTCTAGTACTGTGCGTGTATGGAAAGTCGATATTGATTAGTCAACTTTTTAATTTTTTATTAAGAAGCATAGACATTTTCTTAAAAGAAGTGACGTATTACTGTGAAATATTTATGTTAAAGGATATCTTAATGCCCCCAAAGGAAAAAAATGTGGATGACACGCATTTGTGATGCTCCGTAAAATAATTAACTTTTTCGTAAATTACTGGTTACCCAATTTTGAAACAGACTATGTTGTTTGTAAGCGAGTTTGAGTGCATGTAGGAATAAAGGAAAGTATCCCTTAAGTGTTTTTCACGAAGTTCAAATACTCCACACCACCCAGATACGATACGGATTGTCACATGTTTTTTGAATTGGTGTTGGGGAACACATAATGTTCTAAAATTTACGAGTGTACACTTACTGGCACAAGGTACCTTAAAAGCCCATGACGCCCGTTAAAAATAATTCAATACCTCAGGGTGAGTAAAATTTGGTAATAAATCATAAACGTTTACATACCCTAAACGTGTGACTAAACCATTAAGCGATAAAACCACTCCCAACGTAGATAATATTCCAAACAACTGTATGTATTATAAACATATGAGTCGAATAGACACGAAAAACCCGAATGTGTAAATGAAATAACAATTTTTATTGGATGTAGAAATCATACAACTTGTAGAATTGTATTTATTTACAAACATGGGAAGACATAAAAAAATAAATTATCCAAATCATCCAACCATGTTTATCGGTCAACTTTCTAATCCTCTTTCTTTTTAACATTTGGAAATCCTCTCAGGCCGTCACCTCACCGATGTTTACGGCGAGGTAGTGTGTCGGAATCAGACCAACCAAAACCACTCTACGCCTGACACAGGAAGGATCCGGGAACAGCTGCTACTACGACATCCAGATCCGTCCTAGCGCCTGCCGGCTGCCACGGGCACTATCTACGGGTCAACTCTCTATTTTAGGTGACGTACGGCACACGCGGACGTCGCCGCCTCGCAGTGGCCAGCCGCGGCGAAAACCCGTCCCGTCCACCCGCGACCACAGTCTAGGTGGCATGAGACGCTAGTACTTGCGTCTCCGCCGCCCGGTTCACCGGCGGTGAATTGGGTCCGAGTGGAGATTGTTCTCCCGGGCCTTCTCCGCCATCTCCATTCACGAAATTACGTGTTCACAGAAGGTTGCGACCACCGTAAAACAACTGTCGCCGGTGGCCGTGGAGCGTATGACGGTCAGTAGCGAAAGATCTCCTCCAATAACTGCAGTGAGGACCCCACGTTACGCCGCCGTGGCGCAACAAAGTTCTAGCGTGTGCTGAGCCGAGTCCTTACTGCAGTCGCAGAGGTGACTGACAGAACTCAATTCCCTCCTGGCGACTGTACTTCCCGAAGCAACCGTGTCCGGAAAGGACCTGCTTCAATCGGCAGGAAAGAGTCCCGGGCTGTCGCCCTTCCCACTCGGAAATGACCGGCTGGAGAGCCTCCACGGCGGCAAAGCCAACACGTAGAGCCTCCAACCAGGATGACCAACGAGCCATCGTGGCTCGACGAGTGGCCTCGTGCCACTCACGTAGCTCTTCGGGAGGGTAGCCGCCCGATGAGCGAGCACTCGCTTCTCCTTTTTCATTTCTCAACTCTCCATTGCTACCTAAATACCTTGTACCGCACTACCACCTCTTATGCTCCAATAATGATCGAAACCTTCGGTCAAGAAACAACATGCTTCCTCAACGTCCCCTCACACCTGCAATTTTATCAATTCCTACTTCCTTTTGCAGTCAATTCTTCTGTGGAACGCAATTTCTGCCGAAATCCGCCAATCGCCATACATTTAAGACGATAGCACACGAATGGGTACTCAAATAGAATATTATATTAATTTTATATATATGTATGTTAATGTATTATGTATGCATAAATAAATGAATAAAATGTATTGGTGGCTTATATTATCCCTATTTTTTTAATTCCTAAATACTATCACGTATCATTATTCCTAGTGAGATTGTGTAAATGAAATAACAATAATTATGTATACTAATTGAAAGCTAACAACAAACTATACAATTTTCTTTAGCAAGACTACAATGCGAGAAATTGCACCAAAACAGTTAGATCAAAGAAAAAATGTTAAAAAGAAATTTTAGTAAAGTCTTGCCATTTTTCCTTGAATATTGTTTATGAAAAAGATCTAAAAATATGTGAAGTCTAAGTGAAGGCTTTAATATTTACAATAAACATTAACATCAAAAATTAAATGTTCCCTTTTGATGTACATTGGATAACAATTTTATTTTAACTTATTTTGTTAGGAATGTATGACCTAGCGCCCTATTTGTTAACTTACATTCTGTAGTTCAGTAGCTATTGAGGAGTATTGATTTCATCCAGAGCTGCTAAATTACACTAATACATATTTGTTTCTAATATAGACAGGAATGTCTTTTGTAACTAAAATTTCTGTCACAACTTTACAGTAATAACCGAATAATTCGTGTCAAAAGCTATTGAAATAAAATGGCCCAATCTAAACTTCATTTGCTTACAAAAAAGTTTTTTTTCTCATTTTCTGATATAGTACAAGTATACTAAAATAATAGGGTCGTGTTATTTGCTCATAACGTCAGCAGAAATCTGACAATGTTTTATAAGCACACCAACAAAAGGAACTTTGCAGTCTTTGCAGTTTGTAAAAGAAAATTGTGCCAAAACATTTTAAACAAAGGAAAAAAAGTCGAAAACAATTTTTAGTAAAATTTTACTCAAGAGTATTGTGTCAAAGAATACACCTGAGTCTAATAATTTTAACAGTCATACACTACATTTTACATTTTTACTACAAGGTGGGCCAAGAATTCGTTAACATTTGAATCTATCATCCCTCGCAAACATGTGACGGATGTTCTTGGGACCGATGATACTGGAATTTGCTGGCTATAATAATAGTAACACATTTTTTTAACAAGATGATGCCACTGGTCACACATCCCTGCCAATGGTCAAAGACATGTTTCCGGAAAAGCTGATTTCTAGACGAGGCGACATTCCATGCCCACCCAGAAGTTCAGATCAGACTAGTAGCTTTCTATTTATGAAGTTATTTGAAGGATTGTGTCTTCATCAGTAAACCAAATACACTACTTCAACTAAAAAAAATCAGCGAAGAGATGTCGGTGATCTTGCGGTCTATTTGCCGATGGGCATTCGAAAATTTCGGTACTCGTTTGGAAAAGTGCAAACGTTGAAACAGTGGTCATTTAGACGATGTAATTTATTTGAAATAAATTCTAACTAATTATCTTTCTTGTAAATAAACAATTTTATAATGTATCAAATGATTTTTTATGCATTTTTTTTAAATGTTAACTAATTCGAGACCACTCAATACATTACAGTTATAAGTTTACTACTTTAAACGAAAAAACTAAATACTAAAGTCGATTTTATTTAACTCGATACAACACTAACTCTTCAGATGAATGAAAATAAATATGAAAAGGCTTGCAACATTAAAGTGCCAAAGCTAAAAGTAGAATTAAACAATATATGGACAAAATACTATTAATAAGCATTAATTTAAAATACTGTGGTATTAATAATATTTGAAATATAGTATGATGCCATTTTAATGTTTTGCCAATCCGAGATTACTTTTGTAGTTACGCCCTCGACGCGCTTGGGTCAAATTGATTTTATCCAATATGGCGGTTAAATTATATTTTTCAACTGTTGTTTACAGTGGTGTTAGTGGCAATATTTGTTCAGGTTTCTATGGGTTCTCTTCTTTTTGGAATTCATAGGTGTTGTAATTCAAAGCGTTATGCTTAGTGAATTTTGTGATTGGTCAATTACAAAAACTTTTATAAGTAATATAACTTGTTTAAAGTGCTTTTTGTGTCGGTGATCAGTGTATTAAGTGCTTTACATGTTTAAAACTGAAGACCTTAGGTTAATAGCGTACTCGGTCGCGATGTCACAACATGAGCGGTCGCGATGATCTTGCTGCGCCACCCGCACTCGGCACTGCTTTACAACTCATGGTGAGGAAACTCATATTTACTTGCACTTTTAACAGCATGCTTGTCTTTGACATGACGCGTCTCTTTTTTGTTAAAAACTGTCGCTCCAAACTGGCACATAGCCCTTTCTACTCTGAACATAAGAGATATGTTTTTTTCTTAAAACTCTGTACTTATAAATTACAACTTACTGGAGCAGTAGTCATAAATCATAAAATTCCATAATTTAATCTATTTGGGTGCCTCAGCTTAGTTCAACTCTATAGATTCAATATTGTATACCTAAACCAATAGAAAATTAAATGAGTATTTGTTGTAACAAATGATATTATTATTGTAGAATTTAGATAATAGCACTAGCAAATTCCCTAGCACACTGTTATTAGAACAGAAACTAGAATTATAGTTTAATATATCAGAATATTTATTTTTAATTTACTGGTAACCGTTGGCAAATAACTAAACCAAGGTGAAATATTGTCATGTATTACCTGGTTGTCTGTTTGTGTGGCTTGTAGTTAATACGTATGAAATGAGGATAATTAATGTATTAGTTAATAGACAAATCTAACATTACAACAGGCTGATGAGTCACATGTCATAGTGAAATTTTAGATAAAGATGTTTGTTTACGTTATGTGATAAGACAATAAAATAAATATTTTCATGAACATTAACCACATTACAGTAAAATATTCAGGATCTACCTGGTTTCTGTGAGTTGATAATTCAATGACATCAGAACTACTGTTTAAAACTAACTATTTGTTACCTATGTTATTTTTTCTTGGGTTTATTTTCATAAATCAAGACTAGCTTATAACATGAGCCTCTGATATTGGTGTGTTTATAAAACAGTCTCAGTTTTTGCTGACATTATAAGCAAATAAAACAACCCTTTTATTTTAGTGAGGAATGTACATACTTGTATTACATAAGGAATGTATACAAGGAAAGGAAAAAAAAAAATTGTTATGTGTCGTTTAGGACTGCCCATTTTTATTTTAATAACTTTTGACATGAATTATTCACTTATTACTGTAAAGTCGTGACAAATTTTAGTTACAAAAGACATTCCTGTCTATATTAGAAACAAATGCATATTAATGTAATTTAGCAGCTCTGGAGGGAATCTATTGATTCCTCCTCCTACTCCTACTCCTCAATAGCTACTGAACTACAGAATGTCAGTTAATAAAGAGTATGCTAGGTCATACAACCATGTCATT
Source organism: Hypercompe scribonia (assembly GCA_949316085.1). Classification (NCBI taxonomy): domain Eukaryota; kingdom Metazoa; phylum Arthropoda; class Insecta; order Lepidoptera; family Erebidae; genus Hypercompe; species Hypercompe scribonia. The sequence goes on along the minus strand of OX438972.1, from coordinate 444,141 downwards.
ATTGATTATGTAGTATAATATATATATGTAAGCAAAAATGATTGAACGAACATAATTAATAAATTACAAGAGATGTTTTTGGTAGACTGCTAACTTCTTTCAAGTTCATTCTTAACAAATTAAGTTCAAATAAAATTGTTATCTAATATGCATCAAAGGGAAATTTAAATTTTTGTTGTAAATATTAAGACTTTTACATAGACTTAACATATATTTGTTTTTTGTTGTTTTTTGTAAAACAGTTTTAAAAAAATTGTTCTACATCAATTATGAAGTTAAAATAATGGTAATAGTGTTAGCAGTCTTTGGAGGTATATGATTATTATAATGGCAGATAAAAGAATAGAACAAGTGTGAAAGTTTTAATAGCTATATATTTTTATGAGGATCGTAAGGGAGCTTATTATACTGCTTACTAATTATATTTAGTAAGAATATTTGTTTGACGGTAAAAACTTCACATTCTTCATACGGTTGTTTGGTTGGGAATAAAATTGGTCAAAAAATACCAACTTTTAGAATGACTCTGTGATGATCAATGTTTCCACCTACTCCTCTGGAAAATGGGTGCGACTTTATCGTTGAACGTTGATCAATTGATTGTATAGTTGATCGTACCGTTTTGATCTGAGTTTAAATAATGCAGTGTGTATTATTGTATTACATGTGTATTATACAACTGGGTGACATAGGCTATATAAATTTTATCAAAGTTGATACAAAAATGGTGCGACTATGTCTCTACCTCGACTATTTAAGTACTTATGCATTTCTGAATATCTGGGTTTCTGTCTGAACTAGTTTCTTGTTTTATCCTTTTTAGAGTGCTTTTTGAGCCTGTTTTGATGAAGTAGAGTTATAGTTTTTTGAACTTTATTATTTTAATAAACCAGTATTATGCATAATTGAGTTTACTTTTAGCTGTGAGATGTTTTCAAAAACTATTTCTTATTTACTTAGTCATGATTTGTATGAATAATTAAGCTATGTTACAAAATATCTGCTGATGTAAAAAGACATAGATCACCTAGTTCAGTCACAGTAATAATGGCAAATCTATACTTCTATACTCATAAAGCTGAAGAGTTTGTTTGTTTTGTTTGTTTGAACGCACTAATCTCAGAAACTACAGGTTGGTTTTGAAAATTTTTTTTGTATTGGATAGCCTATTTATCGAGGAAGGCTATAGGCTATATATCATCACGCTAAGATCAATAGGAACGGAGCACCAATGAAGAATGTTTCAAAATCGGGAGACTTTGTTCCTATTGAGAGCTTTCACTGTTTGCACTGCATAAACGGTTAAAGTTTCGCATAACTTATGTATGACAGAATTGTTCCCTTACTTACCTATATAAACGAAGTCGTGGGTTAAAGTAAGCACCAACCTAAAGTAACTATTCCACTCAGACGAAGTCGCGGGCCGAAGCTAGTTATCCATATGCTGATGGTTAGGAAGATGATTGATAATATGAAGTGTCATTATCTCAACTCATCCCATGGGTGTCGTAAGAGGTGAATATGGGACAAACTATGCAGGACAACATCACTGCACAACAGTGAATCATCATCCAATTTGTATTATGGCACAGACAATAGCACAGGAAAAAGAAGAAGAGAAATAATTTCACATAAACTCCCTTTTTTTTATTTTAGTGTTTGGTAGCAACAGGGCCTCTCTTGTCTAAAGTTACCCATAAACCCAGCGTCTCAATGCGTTTAACCGCCAGATTCACTCCTTTGGTGAGTTGCCTTTTCTCCTCTCTTGAATTTTCGTCGCCACTGACAGAAGAACAGTGGGTCATCTGCGTAACAATTTATGCACAATCTGGAGAGAGACGACCTCGAAGGGCCCAGTCGTATCCCATGTTCCACAGGAGTGGTCCGAGAACAGACTGCGGAACACCGCACAACATGAGCCTTTAGAACACCATCTCGGTTCTCGTACATGAAGTTGCACCCTCTAAATTTGGCACTCTGTAGTAGTGAAGTCCTTCCCTGATGCAGCTTAATGGCAGACTGGAATGCTTTGGCGATGGCCGCGATTGGACGTCCGACAGATCGGGGTCCATCTCATGGAGGTGCTGGACAATGCGGGCAAGGAGTATCCTCTCAAACAATTTACATGCCTCGTCCAACAACACGGTGGACCTATAAGCAGTTCCTTAACAGGACCAGCTTCTCGCTTTTCCAGCACTCGTCCGGACGTCGAGCTATCGTCCAACAATTCCCTGAGGCAATCTAGGCTAGCACTCGGGCAGGTGTCCCGTCCGACCCGGGGACAGTGTTCTTGGAACGGGTCTGTAGAACAGCCAGCCCTACCTTTAATGCCCTGACAGTCGGAATGCTGAACTGAAAACAACTGGGACCACCAATAATCCTTACGTGGAGGCCGATGAACTCAGATGCGGAGCATGGCTGCATCACAAATCTACGTGATCACATTTTCAGTTGACCTTGTCGGTCAGTCCCTTTTCGGCTTCGCAACAACCCACCATGTAAAACAAGAAAAACAGCGCACCGCGTAACCCCTACTGGTGTCCTGGGTTCACGAGAGCTCCAATCGGATGTGCAGGTGATCTGAGAGCGTCTCAACCTTTTTCAGGACACACCAGGTGACCACCACCACGAATGAAAGGTTCCCTATCAAACCCCTCTCTCTACTGATGCACACACAAATATAAAATATATTTTGACCTACTATAACCACAATGCCCAGAAATGAAAATTTAATGCGCTTTTCATCAATAGAGAGGTTTAAGAAATTAAATTTACATGTTACAATATGTGGACATTATAATACAGAAAAGTTGAGAATTTTCGTTCGGCAAAATGACTGCGAGATAGCCGACGTCTCTTCGCTGTTTTTTTTTTAGTTGACGTAGTGTATTTAACTTATTCATGTAAACACAATTCTTTAAATAACCCTATAGAAAGAAGTTTGTTGTGGATAGATCTAGACCTCGACAAACATGTCTTTGACCACCGGTAGGGACTCATTGGATGTGTGATAAGTGGCTCCATCTTGTTGAAGCCATGTGTTACGATTGTACCCAGCAAATTCCAGTAGCATTGGTCCCAAGAACTCCCGTAATATGTTTGCGCGGATGTTAGATGCAAATGTTAACGAATTCTTGGCCCACCCTATATGTATATATATATCTTACAGTCTCCTACCTATTACACAAAAAGGTTATTTACGAAGTTATTTTAAACAATAGTTATGTCTTCAAATCCGTTTACTTAGTGTAGATTAATACTACCTTTTAAAATATATCAATAAAATCAATAAAGAGCGATCATCAGGCTAGCGCGCGTGTCCAGTAATCTCTAAAAAGAACATTTCTATTTTGTCGTAAAAAACAGCTGTATATGGAAATATATTGTAATCCAGTTATTATTAATAAATGATATAACTCTACATTGCACCCGTGCGAAGCCGGGCGGGTCGCTAGTTATGAATGTATATTCAATCTGTAATTTTTTTTCTTAAATTAACATTAATCGTGTGCAGGGTGTGGAGCGTGTCGGCGTCCCGGGCGGCAGCGGGGCGGCGCTCAATGGAGGCACGCCGCCCGCTGCCACCGTGCCGCCGCCCGACCGCCCCGACGAGCCTCCTCGCAAGCGTCCCAAGCTGCCCGGCATCGACGACGTCGCCGCCTTGCGCCGTCGCATCATCGAGTGTGAGCTTCAGCGCCTAAGGAATTTGCGAGAGAGGTAAGCGCCCACGTCCGCACCGCACGCGACGTGCGCTCCGCCGCGCTACCGCTGACCTCGCCCCGTTTTGCAGGTTCACCGAGCAACTGAGCGAGCTGTACTTTCTGCAGGCGGGCGGCAATATGATGGACTACGCAGTGTGGCGCAAACGGCCGCCCGCACCACAGCTGGTGACGTTCTTGGAGGCGCGCCGGCCGCCGGCCGTCAGCGCACTGCCTTCGCCGCCGCCCGCGCCTCCCGCCGCGCCGCCGCCCGCGCCCTCGCCCGCCGATGAGATGGTGGAGAAGGCCAAGCAGGAGGCCTACGTGGCGTCCCGCGTAGCCGAGCTGGCGCGCGCCGGGCTCTGGACCGAGCGGCGCCTGCCGCGCGTCATGGAGCCGCCGCGCCCCAAGTCGCACTGGGACTACCTCCTAGAGGAGATGGCGTGGCTCGCGCAGGACTTCGCGCACGAGCGCAAGTGGAAAAAACAGGCAGCGAAAAAGGTATGTTCTTTTAAAAACCTGCCAATGCTCTGGCCTGATTGAAAGTATGAATAAAATCTATAATTTGTTTTCACTATAATCATGAAAGCAGAAAATGTAGTATAGATCCGCACTGGCGGCCCAACTGGGTGGTTACATTAAAGGCATAACAGTGATAGTGGCAGTGTAAGGCTCATACATTTACCACAATAGTTGTCACCCCCCCTTTTTTTTTAACGTGTAAACCTCCTCGGGCCGTCATCCTACCGGGGTTTACGGCGGGGGGGTGTGTCGAAATCGGACCGACTAAAACCACACGGTGTGCCACTCTGCGCCTGACATAGGAAGGATCTGGGAACAGCTGTTATTACGACATCCAGATCCTTCCTAGCGCCTCACCGCTAAAGCGGGCACCATCTGTGGATAAACGCTCTATTTAGGCGACGTACTGCACACACAGACGTCGCCTCCTCACGGCTGGCCACTATAGTGGATGGAGGGGAAAACCCATCCCGTCCACCCGCGGCCACACTCAAGGCGGCATGAGGCGCTGGTACGGGCGCCTCCGCCATGTGGTTCGCCGGCGGCGAATTAGGTCCGAGTGGAGGTCGTTCTCCCGGGCCTTCTTCGTCGCCTCCTTTCGCGAAATTACGTTTTCGCAGAAGGTTGCGACCGCGGTGAAACAACTGTCGCTACTCCGACCATGGAGCGTATAACAGCCGGTAGCGAGAGATCTCTTTCAATAAATGCAGTGAGGACCCCACGTTGCGCCGCCCAGGCGGCAAAGCCAGCACGTGGAGCCTCCAGCCGGGACGACCAACGAGCCATCGTGGCTCGACGAGCAGCCTCTCGCCACTCGCGTATCTCTTCGGGCGGGGACGGTAAGCCGCTACCCACCCGGAAGTCAGCCGTTCACCGATAAACTTCGGCGAGCACTTCCCACGGGGGAGTTCCAGCCAAGGCACGCGCCGCCTCCGTCGATACGGTGCGGTAACCGCGTATGGATCTAACCGCCAATATCCATGGAGCGTATAACAGCCAGTAGCAAGAGAACTCCTTCAATAACTGCAGTGAGGACCCCACGTTGCGCCGCCCAGGCGGAACAAACTGCCAGCGTGTGCTGAGCCGAGTCCTCATTGCAGTCGCAGTGATGACAGGCGGGACTCAATTCCCTCCTGGCGACCGAGTGCATATACTTCCCGAAGCAACCGTGCCCGGAAAAAATCTGCGTCAGTCGGAAGGAAAGGGTCCTGTGCTGTCGCTCTGCCCACTCTGCGATGACCGGCTGGAGAGCCTCCACGGCGGCAAAGCCAGCACGTAGAGCCTCCAGCCGGGACGACCCACGAGGCATCGTGGCTCATCGAGCGGCCTCACGCCACTCGCGTATCTCTTCGGGTGGGGGCCGTATGCCTCTACCCGCCCGAAAGTCAGCCGTTCGCCGATAAACTTCAGCGAGCACTTCCGTCTCCAAGTCCCACGGAGGAGTTTCGGCCAACGCGAAACTACGGTGCGGTAACCGCGTATGGCTGTGACCGCCAATATCCTCTGAGGGCGCCAAAGGCGAGCCATATTCTGGGCAGGCAGAGCCGTCGCCCATAGTTGTCACCCCTACCTGAATGCTTCTTGCCTCCGGTCTCACACTTCGGCAAGAAAAGACGAGAGCACGGATGCTGACGCTTTAGATTGATCTTCTGTGAGATTGTAGTACCTACTGCCATGTCGAGCCGTTCCGTTCGTGCTAAAATTAACATGGCTCTACTGCTTAACATAGCAAGTCTTCTGAGCATGGGACTTAGAGGCTAAATTAATATAAAGATACATCATTTTTAACTATATAACTATAAACAATTATGTACGATGGAGTAAATTGCCTAAGAAATAATAAGTAATAACTACACATTTAAAATTATTTTAAGTGACAATATTTTTCCTTGGATTCCTATTTTCATTAAATATGCATGTAAAACTAAACATTCAAAAGTGAATTTCGGGAATCTCGACGGACAGAAATGAAAAACAAGTCACTGCCTCTGACAGCGCGTTAAGCCGTCGTGGCAGTTCGATAAAAATATTTCTATAGAACCTCGAGAGGTCTGATAGCAGTCGTGCCGCAAAAAAATGATGTTTAACCGTAGTTTAGTAGACTTCAAGCGGACCTCAATTAACCTAGTTTAGAAAAAAGGCTCGTACGAAATTTGTTATGGTTTATAAATTGGGTTTGACATGTTGTCACACAAAGAAACACTAACATAACAAAACAAATATTTTATATCAAGCAGTATAATGTACTTACATGACAATACACTAACATAGATGAAAAGAAAAGACTGAGATAATGACATGACTTATTTTCGCTTAAGATGTTAATTTTGACATTACTTGAGGCCAAAGAAACTAAACAGATGTCGAACTAAAATCTGATGCCCTTACAAGAACTTTGAACTATTTACCTACCGATCTTTGTACTTTATATACATACATAGATGAATAGAAAAGACTGAGATAATGACATGACTTATTTTCGCTTAAGATGTTAATTTTGACATTACTTGAGGCCAAAGAAACTAAACAGATGTCGAACTAAAATCTGATGCCCTTACAAGAACTTTGAACTATTTACCTACCGATCTTTGTACTTTATATACATACATAGATGAAAAGAAAAGACTGAGATAATGACATGACTTATTTTCGCTTAAGATGTTAATTTTGACATTACTTGAGGCCAAAGAAACTAAACAGATGTCGAACTAAAATCTGATGCCCTTACAAGAACTTTGAACTATTTACCTACCGATCTTTGTACTTTATATACATACATAGATGAAAAGAAAAGACTGAGATAATGACATGACTTATTTTCGCTTAAGATGTTAATTTTGACATTACTTGAGGCCAAAGAAACTAAACAGATGTCGAACTAAAATCTGATGCCCTTACAAGAACTTTGAACTATTTACCTACCGATCTTTGTACTTTTAAATGTACAAAGTATGATAATAGCACATGATTTCCTTCTGCTTTTAGGGATTTTTATTTTGAAAAGCCTCAGTCTGCAATCATGAAATTTCAGATCTCATTTCTCTCAAAAATTTACACTCCTGCTTACACAACAATGTGTTACATTATTAATTATGACTTCATTGTCTTCCAGTGTGCTCGAGCTGTACAAAAATATTTTCAAGACAAGGCAGCCGCAGCACAAAAAGCGGAAAAAGCACAGGAACTGCAACTGAAAAAAATTGCTGCATTCGCTGCAAGAGAAATACGAACATTTTGGTCAAACGTAGAAAAGGTAAGTTCTTGGAGTAATAACAATCGGGAACAGGCATTCTGCGGCATGGTAGCTTAAAGTCGCTTCTGAATAAGACTGACTAGTGTGCTCAACATTAGAAAATAGTCATATTTATAAAATTCACTCTTGTTTTTGAGATAATGGCTATTCGCTATTTCACTGAAAAACCTTCATCAAAATACCAATATGTATTGAAAAAATATTATAAGAGCCTTTATAAATAAAAACGCCTCTGCAAGTGCGAAGAGATGTCACCTCTTTGGCAGTTCTCTATCATCTTTATTATGGAGTGTTTTGACGAGCTCATCTGGTCTGACCTGGCCCCACCTTCTCCCTTCCTCTACAGAACAACACGTGCTGGTCTTGGAAGTCACCGCTTTAGAATGGTAGACATACGATTCCGAAATAAACGGTTCGTCCTTGCTTTGCAAATCAGTTAAAACCTGGCGCTCATTACCAGTGTGCTTCTCACCCACTTTGATCCCAGGCCCTTTAAACGGGACGTGTTAAGCATGTCACGAGGCCACCGTATTATGGGTCACCTTACTGCATTGTCTACATTCGCAATAAGCATAGTGATCAACACTCTTGGATTCTATTCATGCTTAGCATCAGACAGATTAGTCGTTTTGGTAGTCTATTAATAAAAAAAGAAGAAAAGAACGATATAAAAACAAATAAAATTAATAAATTACCTCGCACATCTCACACAGAGCTGTCCGATTCAAAATTGGGCTGACCCTGTGCTATGATAACCAGACTGCTGATAACCATACTTACGAATAAACATAATCATACCAATGTTCACACCAATCCAATTGAGTCGTGGACTAAGACAGGGAGATGTTATATTTCGGAAACTGTTTATTAATGCATTGTAAGACGTCTTCAAAACGCTCGATTGGAACGGACGGGGAATTAATATCAATGGCCGATACCTCTCACATCTACGGTGTGTAGACGACATAGTCCTCCTGCCGGAATCTCTGCATGATCTAGAAGAAATTCTGAACAGTCTCGATGATTCTTCAAAACGAGTAGGACTGGGGAAGAACATTGAAAAAACGAAACTCATGCATAATAGGCACGTATCCCCGCATCCCGTAACCGTAAATGGCGCTGCTATCGGGGTTGTGCAAGAACAACTTGGGCAACAACCTTGGGTAAACTATTAAACTTGGCTGGCACAACTTCGATCGGGAGGCCGATAGGGGGATTCGTCTGGGTTGGGCAGCATACGAAAAGTTGCGTCACATTTTCGAGTCGCCGATCCCACAATCGTTAAAGGCCAAAGTATTTGACCAGTGCGTGCTACCCGTAATGACATACGGAGTCGAGACGTGGACACTCACCATTGGACTGGTCCACAAGTTTAAAGTAGCTCAGCGTGCGATGCTGGGCGTTACTTTGGCTGATAAAATTGGTAACGAGGATGTTCGACAGAGAACTGGAGTAACTGACATCACACGGAGAATCGAGCAATATTCGAACAGGCCACCTTACAAGCTAAAAGTTTAGAAACATGGTAACAAAATACAAGCTTATCTTCTTCGCTTAAGTAAGGAAGAAAGTCTTGCTCTCTGGTCTTATAGGTAACACCAGGTTGAAGATAAGGTTCTTCCTTTAGTCTCGAAGTAAGAATTTCAGCGGATTTTTTTGATTTATTGTTCGAGACATTGAGCTCCTTTTGAAAAAATCCCTGTTTTGTAACACTAATTTCTTGGAACTCATTTTCACTGCTGCTCTGACTGTCTGATCCCTCTAACAGTTCATCATCATCATAGCTTGCAAAAGATGATCTTGAAAACGTTGGAATTTCCAAATTACCCTAATATTCCACATTTGGATAAACCTAAGTACGTTTTTTGTACCTTTTATATTCAATGCACAAAAGTAAGTCATTTAAGTGATAAGTAGTCTCAGTCCATATTATAGGCACTACAAATTGCAGTCCTTTACGTCCTTTTTGACTCCAGTACTCCAAAGATTCTTGACCAGACTTACAGACGAAATTGGACACACAATATTTATTATTTTGAGCAAACTTTCTAAAAAAGTGTGCTTGGTAGGTTTTTATTACAAACTCCGTGATCCGTTTTCAAAAATTGTGACATGTATATAACAAAAATGTTGCGGTTCTTGACACAAGGTTTTCGTTACGAACACGTATTTTTCAATACAAAAAGCACTTTTAAACTTAAAAGAAGACATGAACTGAAAATTGCAAGGTCTAACCTAGCTGATTAGTAAAATTGTTGTGACTAAATATGTGAATAGATAACAAAACTTAGCGGCGTATTATCAAGTAGTTTAAATTTATTTGTTGATTTATTATGTTTCGTTTATCTCAAGAACCAGACCGGTCAATCCAAAAATAGTAAACGCATACCGTATATGTCTAATAGAAGTGTGTTCCACTGTGTAACGTTTAAAAAATATCATATTTTATAAATTATAAAGCCACGATATGCAGCCTGCTTTCTTGACCTGAAATGAATAAAATACGATATCTTTATTTACATCGTTTCACGTTCGGCAGCTAGTGGAGTGGAAGCGCGTGAGAAGAGTCGAACGCGCTCGCAAGGAGGCCCTGGACGAGCAGTTGAGTTACATCGTGGACAAGACCGAGCGCTACTCGCGACAGCTCGCCGCCAACCTGCACGCGCCCGCCGCCGCGCCCGCTCTCGACACACCCCCCTCCGACGAGGAGTTCGAGCCGCGCGACGACTCCGACGACGACGAGGAGACCATCGCGGCCGCCGAGCGGGAAGCGCAGCACGAGCCCGACGAGATCGAAGCGCTGCGGCGCGAGTCGTACGTGGCGCTCGGAGACCTGCTGCCGCCCGGCTACCTCGCCGCGTCGCCGCCGCCTTCCGACTACGGGCCCGACGAGGACGAGTCCGCCGACGACGAGAGCACGATCGCGGCGCAGGAGAACTTAGAGCGCGAGCGCGACCGCGGCACCGATCCCGAAGACGAACTCGAGGTGCTGCGGCGCGACGCCGACGTCGGCCTGGACGAGCTGCGCCGGCGCTACGCCGCGCCGCCGCCCGCCTCGGACCGCAGCGGCGCGTCGTCCGCCACCCCCTCGCACTCGTCCGACGCGGAGGACGCCGCGAGCGACGGCACGGAGGCGTCCGACGCGCTCGAGGCGCTCATGGAGGAGGCGCCGGCGCGGGCGGCGGGCGCGGAGGCGGAGGCGGAGGGCGGCTCGCGGCGCGTGGAGGCGGCGGCGTCGCTGGCGGCGTCGCTGCAGCCCACGGGCACGACGCTGTCGGAGACGGCCGTGGGCACGCCGGTGCCGCGCCTGCTGCGCCACGCGCTGCGCGAGTACCAGCACGTGGGGCTGCACTGGCTCGCCACCATGTACGCGCGCGGCCTCAACGGCATCCTGGCCGACGAGATGGGGCTGGGCAAGACGGTGCAGACCATCGCGCTGCTGGCGCACCTGGCGCTGGAGCGCCGCGACTGGGGCCCGCACCTGGTGGTGGCGCCCACCTCCGTGGTGCTCAACTGGGAGATGGAGTTCAAAAAGTGGTGCCCCGCCTTCAAGATACTCACTTACTACGGCACGATAAAGGAGCGCAAAATGAAACGTGTCGGTTGGACTAAAGCGAACTCGTTTCATGTGTGTATAACCTCGTACAAACTAGTAGTGCAAGACCATCAAAGTTTTCGTAGAAAACGGTGGAAATATTTAATACTCGATGAAGCGCAGAACATTAAAAATTTCAAATCACAAAGGTGGCAGATGTTATTAAACTTTCAAACAGAGAGGTGAGTGAAATAACAGTGATCAGAATTGTGCATAGATCAATTCTTAGACTATGATTTTATTTTTTTTTTTATACTATATATACTAGCTTTTGTCCACAGATTCGATCGCTCGTATATCGGTTACCGCGATAAATAGTAGCCTTTGCGTTATTCTGATGTAAAAGCTATATTACTGTAAAATTTTACTTAAATCGGTACAGTGGTTTTTACGTAAAACAGTAACAATTATCCTTACAAACTTTCATATTTACGAGCTTGAATAAGATCCCACTTTCTGTTTGCTAAAAAAAAAACTTAAAATATAAAGCCTACAATCACTTTACTCAAATTCTTGTCCATCACTAAAGACCAGTTTCTCGCATCTTTCTGGCGGTAATCAAATTCCTCGTCAAAAAACAATTCATCATTTGACGTAATCCAATCCAAGAAACGACCCATTTTTTGGTTTCTTCGAAAGAATGAAAGTTCCACTCGCTCGAACCAGGCGCCATCGACCGAAACAAGAAGTGATAACCAGTGGGGGCTACGTCCGGTAAATACGTCAGGTGGGGTAGAACTTCCCATTAGAGCGTTTCCAGTGAGTGAGTTGTGGCTGGCTTCACCACATGTCGCAGAGCATTGTCATGTAACAGAATCATTTTTTCGTGTCACAGCTCGTATAGTGGCCGCTTCTTTTGTAGAGTTCGACTCAAACGCATCAATTGAATTCGATTGCGAGTTCCTGTGATAGTTTCGTTAGGTTTAAGCACCTCATAATAAATAAGGCCCTACTGATCCCACCAAATGCAGAGTACAAACTTCGAATCGTGAATATTTGGTTTTGGAGGACGATGTTGATGCCTGACCGGTTATTTTTAACGCTTTGGATTGTCGTAGTAAAACCACTTTTCATCTCCAGTGATAATAAGGTGCAGAAAACCTTGTGTTTTCTTCCGTTGAGCAGCAATTCTCACATGAGAAAACGTCATTCAACTTCTCTCGGCTTTAACTCTCACTCGGCACTCAATTTCCTTACTTTTGGATCATTCCTAACGCTTTTAAACGTTTTGAAATTGTTAAAACATATACTTGCAACCTTGTCCTGAGCTCCACTAGCGTCTAACATGGGTATTGCAATCAAGCCATGCCTCCAATTCTTCGTCTGCAAACTTTCTTGTTGCTCCTTCGTTCTTTTTCATCAAGGTCAACGTTATTATTTTTAAAGCGCTTAAACCAGTCTCTGCATGTCGTATTTGACAGACGTTGTCAACATATTCTGTGTACTTCAGCTGCAGATTTCTTTTGAATAAAGCAGGGCAATAAAATTCCCCGCAAAAACACTTTATTTAGCACGAAGTATTCGTTTAGTATATTCACAATAGTTGACACAGGTAAACTATATCCAGTAGAATTTGAGGTTACATACAGTACCACTAACCTGATGATTTACCGTACTAAATTCTATGCACAGAGTGCTGTTTTTTAAACGATGACATAGAGCCAACTTTTAAGAAACAGTGAGAACTTATCCAAGGTCCTAATGTTTAAGCTAAAAAAGTTAAAAGTTCATCAATAGAGTTTAGGTGCCTTATCAATATAGCACCATATTTTTTGTAAAGTCTAACGTAAAAAGTGGCCAATATCACTCTCCAAACTTTTAACTATCACCAGACAATAATCATACCATAAAATCGTTCCGTTGCGACGTGAAACAAAGACAAATATAGAAACACATTTTCACATTTATAATATTACTAAGGATTTTGCCTGAAATTCAATTCGTCTGTGTTCTCTAGAAGTAGGCAGGTCTTGTTACTTAAAGAGGTAAGTAGTTCTGCTTTAAAAACTCATTTAAGTTTTGAAATTATTGGCAATGAAGCAATTGATAGATAGCCTTTGAGCAGATAATTCCAAACAGCTTATAATGCTAATATGATATTCGTATGCGTTTCTTTGAGTGTTCATACAGAATATGCATAGTTCGAATACCATCACGATTCACTTTGCAGCAACCGTATGGTGCTCTCCGCTCTCTTTAAAAGGTACACATATTAAACAAAAGGAAATTGAAATATTAAGTTCGATATTTTGTCAATTTAAATATATTTGAAACGTTCTCGATAAGTAATATACCACCAGGTAACTTACTTATAATGCTGTAGAAGTAATGATGATGAGCCATGCTTCGGTTGTGAGTGTTGTGAGTCCGATCTCCACGTGGGACAATAATCTGTGAGATTCCCAAGATCTTGTTGAGTCTGTGTGTTCCTTATGTCCGTTCTTGTATGTTTGTAAGGTCCCCCGCGACACTGTATATGTTCCTAGCGCGGGGGTTGTTTTAAAAAAAAAACATTACGTACATAAATACATAAATCATACAAGTGTTCATGAATATGAAGATCGTTTTTAATCTTTAATATATCGTTAGGGTATCATATGACATGTGGAGGGACGAGGTGTCATGTCCCTCCGACACAGGGAAGATCCTCCGACCAGGCGAGGTTATCATGCCTGGCGGGCCACGGCCCAACGGTTGACGTTGGGATGTTGTATATATGCTAATTCTCATTTCTATTAAAATCTCTATTTCGCGATACAGGATTAGTAGTTGCATCGTAGTTCATTACATTCATACGTTTCGTTCATGCTTCGTAGTTCGATGTATCTTCGCTAGATGGAGCTGTTATATATTTTTCTTTGTGCTGTAATGTGGAAGTCACCACAGACAGTTCTGACAAATTGTACAATAGGCAGGCAACCCAAGAAATAGATTACTTCAATATCTGATTTTTCAGAAATATCGATATCACGTCTTTGTATTTACAAATTGATAACATATTTGCAGTTTTACGTATTTTACTGTAAAAGTCCGTATTTTAGTGTGATACGCGATTTGGAAATTCTTCATGACCTCAAACTTCTTTTTGATCTGATAAAGTAATCTCGAGAACATCCAAAGCGCTTGGCTTTGTGACGTCTCTGGATGCTTCAAAAAAAGCAAAAACACAAAAAAAATTACCTGTACGTATGTTAGAAGCCACTTAGTATACACATTACGTATATGTAATCGGCCATATAACAAATTGCATAGAACATGCGGAGGATGTCCAAAGGCGTCAAGTTTCTATGCTTCCGGCTTCACATAACATAAGAGTCTGGCAAGCATTCAGATCTTTGTAAGGAATGTGATATTTCAGCCTTAAGTTATATAGCCATTCTTTTCTAAAATCGTCTCTAATGAAGTGGACTGCACTGACTTCAACGCATAAACTTGAATTTAATGTTCCAACGAGAAGTTCAATACTTTTTATTTTGTATATTTATGATACAGGACATGTGAATTACAGATCCAAGATATTTGGATAGTTGTGGGTTCAAATCCTACATGGGACAACACTGTGTGATCCACAAATTGTTGTTCTGAGTTTGGGTGTTCTTTGTATCCATTTCTTATATGGTTGTTAAGTCCCCCGTGACAGAGAATTTATTCCTTGTGCGGGCGTTGTCTTTAAAAAGGGAAAAAAAATATGATTAGAGTGAGTAAACACTAGTGAGTCGTGCAAAGAACTGTTGTTCGATTAATACACAGTGAAAATAAACAAATATTAAGTGAAGTTTACCACAATACGTAAGAGATGACAAAAAGAAAACTCTTAATTTACTTCAGCAATGATGCCCTTCATATTAGTTTTCTTTAATATCTTTAACGTACAGACGTCGACCCCTTACAATCTATATTAATATTAGTAAGTGTTAGTTTATTTGGATGAACGATTAACCTCAGGCCCTACATGTCTGATTCTAAAAATTCTCTGAGTGATAGCCCATTTATCGAAGCAGTCAGTAGTAGGCAGTAGGCAGGCTATGTATCATCTCGCAACGACTATCAGAAAGGGAGTATCAACAAAAAAATATTCCTTTTGAGAGCTTCCATTGCGTGCGTTGCGTAAAAAAAAGAAATGTTCACGTTGTATAACATCACACTACGACCAATATGAGAG
This sequence comes from Hypercompe scribonia, assembly GCA_949316085.1. Taxonomy (NCBI): domain Eukaryota; kingdom Metazoa; phylum Arthropoda; class Insecta; order Lepidoptera; family Erebidae; genus Hypercompe; species Hypercompe scribonia. Next base: position 428,911 of record OX438972.1, on the reverse strand, counting down.
GCAAACGAAGCTGCATGAGTCAGCTGGTTTTATTATTTATTTATTTATTTATTTATTTAAGTTAGGAAAACCAACAGCTACAAAAAACCAATGGGCAGTTTTATACACAACATCAAGCCAATTATAGGTTTTCACGAGTAGTGACATTACAAGTTAATAGAGGTTCTGGAACACTAAATGACACAAAACTACAATCACATTAGTGCGACAATGAATGAAGAGAAACAAAAATAATAAACAAAAGCAAAAACAAAAAAAGAACTACCTACCCGATGAAAAAAAGATACAATTCATCAATCTCCTGACAGTGCCGCCATTCACTGTATATGGATCGAATAGCAACTCCCTGCATAACTCGTTAATGGATTTACTCGTTCGTAACACAAACGAATTCGATCTGTAGTTCGCACGCGCCACTGGTACAAAGATAGGTGGATTAAACCTGAAACTTCTTACAGGAACGCTAAACTTGAGCATGTGTAGGAGGTCAGGGCAGTCCACCTCATTAGACAAGATTTTGGAGAAAAATTATATGTATAGATAATTGCTAATGGAGATAGAAAATATACCTTGCACCTTATGCCATGGTAGGCAATACATACATACTCGTGCAACAAAAAACAGTTGTAAGCTGTTTTCTCTTTTATGAATTTAATTTGTCAGTGTCTAATTTCTTTTTTTAACCCTCGACGGAAAAAGAGGGGGAGTTATAAGTCTGAGGTGTGAGTGTGTGTGTGTCGTTCTGTCTGTGGCATCATAGCTCCAAAACGAGTGAACTTAATCGAGAGTATTCTTGCCTATGTTTTCTGAAAATCTGTGCTGCCATTTGAAGGTAATCAGCTCTTTTCCGACATGGTGTAGAGATAATCATTCATTTAATAGACTCTTAGTACACTTCTACTGCACTGATTGAGTTGAAATTTGATACATATAGCAAATCATATAACACGATAATAATACGGTGACCTTGACCTGATGCTGCAGCCAGGATAGTCTGCAGAGTACTTAACTCCTCGACAACTAACAGCAGATATATCGTGTTTAGTCTCATTGTAAAGGGCTCGATGAGTGGATAAACATACTGTTGTGACAAAGACCGAGGTTCATAGATAATATTATACAATGTGGATATAAAATATATAAACACATTAACTGTTAATGTCTAAGTGACGATTCAGGGATTAGATAATAAACATATTAGATAGATTTTTTAAAAATTAATTGGATTTTATTCAATGTTATTGAAGATTCTAAATGTTTTGTAGGCATTTAACTCTGTTGTAAATAACAATTTAGTAAAAATTACCTTTCACAGTATTGAAGAACCGCTTTTAATATTTAACATAGTTTTTTATTTCAAAGTAAATGTCGCCAACAATAGCCTCAATTTTATTTTTCTAAGTGTCGTAAGTGTAAAAAAGGTGAAATAAAAATTTAAAAAAACCCCAACACCTAAAAAGTAAAAAAAAAGGAAGTGTTAGCCTTTATAGTCAAATTAGAAAAATTTTATCCAGGTATCGTCGTCGCGTTGAGGGGTTGGGGCGCCGCAGTAAATAGCAAGTCAACAGTCCTTAGATTTTTCTAAGTATAATAATACTAGAGAATTTAGTATATTAGTAGTATGCCTATCAAATATTTTTAACAGTATCAATACAGCTTATAGACAGCTACAAGCTGCATGTATGAATATGTAACAATAACAATTTTACGAAGTAATTTACACAACAAAAAATAAATACCTACTAAATTTTTCCCATTGCCGAAATAAACAGCATACAGACAATTATAAATTATAATTACTTCGTATATATATACCTCACCTATAGTACAATATATGAAGAAAAAAGCAAATGCCTATTTGTCAACCTAGACAATATGAATAACGTTTAAATTTACAATATAACAACTATAATGGCTGACACGTATTTATTGTTTACTTTTTAGAAGATTTGTGTCGGAGGTTTTTAAATTTTTAATTTATTTTTTTACACATTTTCATCTTTTACGTTGAATCCGTAACCACACAATATTGCGATTCAGAAACATGGTACAGTGCCATCTAGTGATTCAAAAGTAAGAACATTACTTACATTTTGTTTTGCGTTCATCGTGCCCCCCTAGTTATAGGTTTGTTTTTATCATAGACACTGTGGATTTACATTGAAATTTAGTAATTATGAATTGTATATTTTGTGATGAAACAGACATAGCTTCATAATTCTACGGTTTCGTTTCTATCCGTCGGTTCCGATGAGTTACGCCAACACAAAGTTGTTTCTTTTTGAAAAGCATAGAATATGAGACTTAGATTAGGTACGACTTCGAATTACGAAATTAGTTTATGGTTTGATTTATTTTTAAATAAGTACCGTACGGCATAATTAATTTACTGCGTTACAAATTAAGCGTATTCTTTTGTACGTTCGCAAGGCGGCTGCTGCTGACGGGTACGCCGCTTCAAAACAGTCTGCTCGAGCTGTGGTCGCTCATGCATTTCCTCATGCCCGACGTGTTCGCATCGCACTCGGAATTTCGGGAGTGGTTCAGCGAAGTCGGCGGCATCGCCGAGGGCTCCGCGCGCTACAACGAGGCGCTCGTGCGCCGCCTGCACGAGGTGCTGCGCCCCTTCCTGCTGCGCCGCCTCAAGCTCGACGTGGAGCGCCAGATGCCGCGCAAGTACGAGCACGTGCTCATGTGCCGCCTCTCCAAGCGCCAGCGCTTCCTCTACGACGACTTCATGGCGCGCGCCAAGTGAGTAACGCTCCCGGGCGTCCGACCGAACACCGTCTCGCTCGTTCGTCTCGCTGACCCTCAGCGTCGCTTCCCCGCAGGACTCGCGAGAGCCTCGCGTCCGGCAACCTGCTCAGCGTCATCAACGTGCTGATGCAGCTCCGAAAGGTGTGCAACCACCCCGACCTGTTCGAGCCGCGGCCCGTGTCTTCGCCGCTGCAGCTGGCGGCGCTGCGCTACCGCGTGCCGGCGCTCGCGCTCGCCGCGGGCGTCGCCGAGCGCGTCGAGCTCGCGGCGCGCCTCGGCGGCGACCTCGCCTCGCTCGAGGCGCGCGGCGCCGGCGCCTTCGCGGCGCACCGCGCGCGCCACCTGGCGCCGCCGCGCCGCCTCGTGGAGGAGCTCGCCGAGCCGCGCCGCGCCGCGCCGCGCCCGCCGCCCGCCTCGCTGCGCCTGCACCTGCGCCTCGTGCCGCGCGCGCCGCCGCGCCTGGCCGCGCCGCCGCCGCCGCCCGCCGTCGCGCTGTCGGCGCCGGGCCGGCCCGCCGCCGCGCCGGCCGCCGCGGGCGCCGCGCCGGGCCCGGGGAGCGCGGCGCGCCTGGAGGCGCGGCGGCGCGCGTGCCTGCGGCGGCTGGCGAGCGCCAACGAGCGGCGCTGCTGGCGCCTGCCGCTGTTCGGCGCGGACCTGCGCGCGGCGGTGAGCGCGGGAGGCCCGGCGCTGCCGCCGCGCGACCTGGCGCACGTGCTGGACGAGCTGCATCCTCTCATCGACAGGTCTGTCCTTTCGTATGGTTTCTCACGATTCTGTGACTCGTAAAGGTTTCGAAGACGACGTAACCCTTTCCACTCCAAGGCTATTTTTGTTTTTATTCCACCGCCTTGACGCTAAAATTACGTTTTTTAACTTTTAGTGTTTTTTGTGTATTTTGTAAAATAAAAATGAATTTTTCTTATTTAATAAACTTTATTTTATGAATAATTACATGATACTATATTACAATCCTTAATTTTAATCTTTATAATCTCTTTTGGTATGGTATTTTTCAAACAAATCCCAGGATGAAGCGAAGGTTTTGTCTCACATGTTTTGCAAAAATAGTATGTTTCTTTTCTCCCCCCTTTTATTTTTCGGTTGGAACATACAGCACAATCCTTGTGCTTCCTCCCAGGTTGTAAATAAATAAAGTGAGGGGTTCTATTGAGACGTTGTTCTGTATCTGACGCAATCTCAGTTCTGCGACTTGTTTCGGGTGCCATAAAGTTTCCAATGTGTGACATGAGCAAAGTTTATCTATTTAATTGAATTATAGTATCTTGCGATTCTAGCATACGTTTCATTCATTCGTGATTCAAACATTTTAGTAACAAAAATCCCTCTTGTTTTAAAATTTTCCGCAAGAAGAAGTATTACACCATGTCGAGTATCACTCGACAGTGGAGCTTGTGGAACAAAATCAGTGTCGAGTGACAATCGACATTGTAGTGGAAAGGGTTAAAAAATCAAAGAGGTAAAAAAAAACGATTAAAATGATTTGAAACGGTATATCGTTAAATAAAGTAGTGCGTCGAGCCGTCGGCGTATGCGGCCGTCGATCGAGAGGTCTCGGGTTCGATTCTCGGATCGGGCCAAAAGCGTCGTCGGATATTTTTTAAGAGAAATTCTTGACGCCACGGATCACCCGACGGTTCGACGGAGTTTCGGGTCCGGGGCTCGAAGAGCGCGTCGAGCCGTCGGAACCGGAAAGCCGGTGCCGTCGAACGCCCGAGCGATCGGTTCGCCCGCAGGGCCGCTCGGGGCCCAGGCGCCGCAGAACGGTAGACCCGTAGAAGCGCGTGTATCTAGTTTCCCCCGGCAGGTTCTGCGTGTGCTGGGAGAGCGCGCGCGCGGCGGCGCCGCGGCTGGCGGTGGGCGCGGGCGCGGCGCGCTGGCGGCGGCGCGCGCAGCTGGCCGAGCGCGCCGCCGCGCCGCCCGCGCGCGCGCTGCTGGCGCTGCTGCACGCGCCCGCCGCGCGCCACGCCGTGGCCTTCCCGCACCCCTCGCTGCTGCAGTACGACTGCGGTGAGTGCCCCCGCGATGACAATATCTCACGATTCATTCTTCGTAAATATAAAACGTACCGAAAGTTCCTTCTTCGTGCGATCCTTTAATATATTTAATCTAAGATGCGAAAGGAGCTCGTCGACGCTCGCGTCGTCGCTCCGACCGATGTTATGTTTATATTCAAATTCACAGATATTTTGTTAGAATTGCGTGCGCGCCCTGCGCGACACGAAATTAAAACAAATTTCAGATAATCGGAGATCGCCTTTCACCCTAAACGACCGTTATAGTACTGACCTCGGAGACCGACGATCGATGAATCGATCGTTAATTTTTGTACTGATTAACGTATAAGGAAAACGGTGCCATAAGTAAAATAATTATAAAACACCAAAACGATAAGTACCGAAGATGTTTCTTCATCGTTTCTCGAGCGCAGCTATCTAATATATAAAATTCTCGTGTCACAGTTTCCGTTGCCATACTCCTCCGAAACGGCTTGACCGATTTTGATGAAATTTTTTGTGCTTATCCGGTATCTATGAGAATCGGCCAACATCTATTTTTCATCCCCCTAAATGTTAGGAGTAGTACAACCCTAATTTTTTTTTTTATTTTTTAGACAAAATTTTTAATTTCTATTTTTTTATGATACAACATACAAAAATACATACAATCCTCAATTTTCACCCTTCTACGATCAACCCTTATTTTTTAATAGCCATTTTAGTAATTTAATCATTTTTCATCCCGCTCAAATTACTTAGAAATCATTTATATGGCAAAGCAACATTTGCCGGGTCAACTAGTACTGATGTAAAAGTCGATTAATCTCGAGTGTAAATTTTTATGTATCGAAAATAATTATGTATTGTTTTCGTACTTGCCGCACCTCACGAACACGAATTAAAAGGAAAACGATGTTCCGTATCGAAGGTAAGCTACAGACCCTGGACGGGCTGCTGCGGCGACTGAAAGCAGGCGGGCACCGCGTGCTGATCTTCACGCAGATGACGCGCGTGCTGGACGTGCTGGAGGCCTTCCTGTCGCTGCACGGCCACGCCTACCTGCGCCTGGACGGCGCCACGCGCGTGGACCGGCGCCAGCCGCTCGTGGACCGCTTCAACGCCGACCCGCGCGTGTTCGCCTTCATCCTGTCCACGCGCAGCGGCGGCGTCGGCCTCAACCTCACGGGCGCCGACTCCGTCGTGTTCTACGACTCGGACTGGAACCCCACCATGGACGCGCAGGCGCAGGACCGCTGCCACCGCATCGGCCAGACGCGCGACGTGCACGTGTTCCGCCTCGTCACCGCCGCCACCGTCGAGGAGAACATCCTGCGCAAGGCCGAGCAGAAGCGCGCGCTCGGCCACCTGGCCATCGAGGGCGGCCACTTCACCACCTCCTACCTGCGCGGGGTGACTATCCCTTCTATGAGTCCGAGGAGACCTCTATGTCCAGTAGTGGTTATAGGCTTTTTACTTAACCGTCGATAGTACTCGTGACCGACTGCACGACGGTGGCTTGACTCGAGTATAGTTTGTTACAAAAATTTTTTTTAAGTGTCTTCATCTTACGTAGTTTGCTTCTTAAGTCGGTTCTTACGACACCCACAGAATAAAAAAGGTGATAATATTCTAATTTCTTAATCCACACGGACATGAGGCTGATTAGGATTATAAAACTATTTAGATATAAATGGGAACACGTTTTCGAATAATAATAAAATATTTAGGTTAAATGAGAGTAGTAACATCTCTCTCGAGAACAATTCGTGTGGTGACAAGTAAGAATATACTGTCATCACCACTTCATTTATCCCACGGGTATCGTAAAACACGACTAGGGGAGCAAACTACACAAAACAAATCACTGCAAAGAGAAGGAAAATTTGAAACAAATTTTATACCAACCTGTCAGGGTGCTGTGGATTCTACACTATACTCGACCGAAATGTCTCTTCTAAGGGAAGACCCATGTCTTACGGTGGACTGTTAAGAGCTGCCGATGATAATGATGATGAGTAATTATAGATTTCCAGTGCTCTTATTATCCTCATCTAAACGATAGATTTTTGAGTCGAGTCCGCAGCGAACTCTACGTACGATCTACTGAACTCATCCATTTATATTTGCCGCAGTCTAACATCAAAGAGCTCTTCGGAGCGGAAGCGGCAGACGGTGCGGAGACGAGCTGCACTCCGGAAGCGGGAGTCGGCGTCGAACTCGAGTCCGCTCTCGCGGCCGCCGAAGACGAGGCCGACGCCGCCGCCGCTCAGGCCGCGCGCGCCGAGGCGCAGGGCGACCTCGCCGAGTTCGACGAGACTCTGCCGCTCGAGGAAGAGCCGCGCGCGCGACCCTCTGACCCCGACGATCTCGCCGCGCTGATGAATCAGGTGAGCGATCGTCGCGACGCGGCCGCCGGAGCGCGCCTCTCGAACCGCACTGACCGCTTCGTCTTCGCAGCTGACGCCGATCGAGAAGTACGCGATGCGGCTCGTCGAGAGCAGCGAGGCGGCCACGGCCGCCGAGCGCGCGGCGCTGGGCGAGATGCGGCGCCAGCTGCACGAGTGGGAGGAGGCGCGCCGCCAGCTGCGCAGCGAGTCGCCGGGCACCGCGCCGCCCGCCACGCCCGTCGCGCCCGCTACGCCCGAGCTCACGTACGCGCGCGAGGAGGCGCGCGCCAAGGTGCGTGGCCGCCGACGAGCGGCGCCGCGCCCGCCCCGCCCGCCGTCGCCGCCGCCCTCGCCCGAGGCGCGCGCGGGCGCGGGCGCGGGCGCGGGCGCGGGCGAGGCGGTGCGCACGCGCTCGCGCGGCACGGTGCACATCAACCTGTGGACGCTGGACGAGCGCGGCGAGGGCGCGGCGCGGCGCCGGCCGCTGCGCAACGGCACGCTGGACGCGTGGCTCGCGAACGCCCGCGAGGAGAACGATAATAAATGATTCGATCGATGCTCGTGCGTTTTATATTTCTGACGTTCGACGTTCGGTGCCGCTCGGTGTTCGTCCGTAAATGCTTGACCCGTCCGAACCGGCGCCGCGTCGCGCGATCCTTCCGCGGCACCGATCCGAACGTCAGGGATGTACGACGCGCAAGCATTTACGGGCGAACCCCGGCGGCGCCGCGCGCCCGTAACCCCCTCACCCTACCCCGCCCGCGCTTTCTATATTTATCTAGGTTGCGCGCGTAAGAACCGTAGGCGGCGACCGATGTTAGTTAAAATCGTTCCGTTAGACGCTCAGCAAAAAGTTTGTGAACGTCGTTCAAAGCTATACGATACGGCAACGTCGACGCGTCCGTTTCGTTTATAAAAATCTTAACTCATAAATAATCATGTAAAGATTTTATAATTTAGCAGAGAGACCTGTCCGTGCCGTACTGAGTCGGCATTTTAGAAATGTCTGAGAAATTACAGTATTCGTGATATCGACAAGTTTATCGATAAACTTGTTCGCTCGGGCCGTTCCGCGGCACAATTGAAAGTTTTAAAAATAATCCACAAACGCAGTCTTCGTGTCACGTGACTACGTATGACGTCATCGTTATCTTGCTGAGAAAAGGCGAGATGAGCCAGATCTCTGATTGGTTAAAAAGCAAGCGAAATGGTTCGATGATTACACATTGTCCGGTTGGTGTTTGCAATCACATGAACTCACGGATAAATACTTCTAGTAGTATACGAGTAGTATACTATTTTTCTAAATCTTTATTTTTCTGTCAATATATCTACGAAGCTACACATATGATATTTTTAATCTTGAAGTGTGAGGTCGTTTTAGTTCATCGCACAAACACACCCGTGCTGTTTATATTTTCTGGGAATGTATATTAGTGTATTCTCAAACTCCGATAGTTTTATTTATGGGTTTCGAAACGAGTAAAGCTCGTGCCGTGGCGACGCTCAGGCTTGTACTTGGTTCGTATGTCACGCACTCTCTCTCTGGTGTTCATCTCACCTGATTTGTCAGGTGGGGAGACTACTGGGAGCTCTGGGCTCCTTGCAGTGGTACTTCATCGCGGCTCATTACTATGAGCCGGTCATTGTTTTTACGCCGGCCTCGAGGATGGACCACTGGTCGACCCTCCATGGAGGGGACCGGTGACACACCTGCGAAAGGCTGGCGGTTCCTGATCGGTGTCCGCAGAGGTTGCGTTTGCCCCGCTCAAGGGAGCCACTATGAGCTCCCGGGCGGGGCGTTTTAACCGCCTACGGACCATTAGAGTAGTGTCGGGGTGCGGTAAGGAGGCGATGTTGATGAGGTGCGGCAGTCCCGAAAGGACCGCTTTCTCGAACATACCCGTGGCCAGTCTTCTGATGAAGTCCTCGATTGGTTCCCATTTGAGGTCCCGATGGATGGTGGCATTCTTCAAGTACCTGGAGGCGTCGACCGTCATGCGCAGACATGTGTTCTCCGTGCCTTGGAGCCTTTTACGCAGGGTGTTTCCAGTTAGGTTATACCAGGCCGGCCCCGCGTATGTGAGGCGTGACCTGATATAGGTTTTGTAAATGTTGAGTTTGGCTCTCAAGGGGAGTTTGGAGGATAGTAGTGGGCGCAGCCTTGTCTTCACGAGCCGCGCTTTAGTGATGACGGTCTCGACGTGGTGTAACATGGACAGAGTTCTGTCGATAGTTATCCTCAGGTATTTGACGGTCGGGTTCCACGGGATATCTTCGCCCATGAAGTGCATGGGGGGTGGGTAATGGCAATTACCCATCAGTAACGCCTGGGTTTTCCTGACGTTGCACTTTAGCCTCCACTTGTGAAGCCAGTCTGGGAGGGCTTCCAGGGTGGGGGCCAGTTTGCGCGCTGCGTGGTTGGCGTTCTTGGAGCTAGCTATGTATGCGGCGTCGTCGACGAACAGCGCCAACTTTACATCTTCCACCACCGGTATGTCGTCTGTGTAGAAGGCATACAGGGTTGGCGAGAGGCAGCTCCCTTGAGGGACTGCTGCTCGGATGTTCCTGGGTTCGGATGTGGCGTCCTCGACGGCCACATAGAAGGTACTGTTTTTCAGGAAGGATGCGATGACCCTGATGATGTCGGCCGGTAGCGACGTCGTCGACAGTTTGTGGATGAGCCCGTCGTGCCACACCTTGTCGAAGGCCTTCTCCATGTCAAGCATCAGTGTTACTGTGTGACCGCCCCTGTTCAGCCATGTGGCCATTTCGTCAAGGACGCGCGTTAGTTGCAGGGTAGTGGAGTGGCCCCCTCGGAACCCGAACTGTTCCTGCCTCGGCTGGATGTGGCGGTTCATGCAGGTCAGCAGGAGCCTCTCGAACACTTTGGACAAAGCGGGTAGGAGAGTGATAGGCCGGCAATTTTCCGGCCTCCCGAGATTCTTCCCAGGTTTTGGTATCACAATCATCTGGAAGTTGGGCCGGGTGGGCCCAACTTCCAGATGGTCGGAAAGTGGCCGGTCCTTAGGATGTTGTTGTATAGCTGCGTGACCGCAACTAAGGCCTTCAGAGGTAAACGATGTAATGCCAAGTTGGGAATTCCGTCCTCTCCGGGAGTCTTCCGGGGGTTCGTTTTCCTCAACAGGTCGGCAACCTCCTTAGGTGTTGTGAGTACTGGGATGATGTTGATGTCGTTGTTGTTGTTGTTGTTGGTGGCTTGTATGGAAGCGAGGTGTCGCCTTACGGCTTCTTCGACTTCCCGTGCGGCACTGGGATCTGCAGCGTCGTGAGGTGTAAACTGCGTTTCAAGACTATGTGCCAATATTTCGGCACGGTCTTGAGCCTTGAAACGTGGGAGTCCGTCCTCGCCTAGCAGAGGTTTGACGGGACTGGGTTCCGTGGATGGTGCTCGGCAGAGTCGATGGGTCGAGGGTTACTCACTTTCGTCGATGTGGGAGAGGAAGTTCTCCCAACTTTCTCCTCTGTGAGTCCATAGGGCGGTTTTAACCCTGTTGGTCAGTATGTTATATGTGGATTTGTGCTGAGGATGCCGAGTCCTTTGCCACAGTTTCTTGGACTTCCTTTTTTCCGCCAGCAACCAGAGAAGGCTTGAAGGTAGCTTGTCGTACCTCTCTGACCGTGGCTTGACGACGGTGGATGCCAGTAGTGAGTTCCTAATGGCCTCGGTGAGTCCCTGGGCTGCTGCGTCAACTTCGGTTGACGTTTTCACATTCTCAGGGCGCTCATACGAGGTCATGAGCTGGTGAAATTTAAGCCAGTCGGTATGGCTTGAGGGCTTGGGCGGGTTGACCATCGTCGCGGGCTCCCTGAACACCAGTAGCACCGGTCTGTGGTCAGAGGGTAGATCCTCAAGGACCTCTTGTGATGGAGGGGCTCTCAAACCTCTGAAAACGATGATGTCCAGCACGTTGTCCCGGCTAGGATCGATCGGGTCTATCCTGGTAGGCTCTCGTGGACCGGCGATCTCGTAGTCGTATGACTGGGCATCGCTCATCAGAGTGTTTCCTGCTGCGTTGGGTCTGGAACAGTGCCAGGCTTGGTGTTTGGCATTCAAGTCCCCGGCGACAATGGTTGGAGTCGAGGGGAGAAGGAGGTTCCGCAGTTCTTCTACTCGGAATGCTGCTTGTGGTGGTCGATAGGCCGCATACAGGCGCATCTCCCTGCCGCCGACTTCGATGTCAACACCGAGCGCGTACAGGGTGCCAAGATCCACTGGCTCGACAAGTTGATGCACCACTGTCCTCCTCACCAGAACAGCGAGCCCACGGTATGCCTCACCTTTAGGTGAAACTTCGTCTTTGCGGTAGACGATATATCCCGAGATCTTAAGTGGGATACTGCTCTTGAGTTGTGTTTCACTGATGAGCATAACGTCGACTCGCTGCTCCTTAAGGAAGAGCCATAGGAGGCCCATCTTGCTCCTTAACGAGTCCGCGTTCCAATGCACTACCCTCAGTGGCTTATCCATGCTTGGTAATGCTCGAGAGTATTCCAGTAGTGTTGATGTCGCCGGCTTTTACGCGTTGGGCGAACATCAACAGTAAGGCAGCGAGCTGCTCCCTTTCCGGGTCTTCGGGGACCTTGTCCGAGGTGGCAGGTGCCTTGTCGGGTGCCTGCGCCTTCCTGCGGCGCCTTTTCCGGGACGCAGTTTTGGCTGTCGGAGGTGGGTTTGCCTGTGCCATGAGTGTGGCCGAGGCGGACTTTTTTGCACCACGTTCGGCTGCACGATGGTCTTCGGGGGCCCTGTTTTCGGGGCTAGACCGGCTTTCTTGTTTCGTGCCTCTCTTTTGAAGACGGGGCACGAGATACTGTTGGCTGGATGGGGGCCTTTGCAGTTGGCGCAAATAGCGGGTTGGCCCCTGGCACGCGGACACTCGTGGGCTGGGTGTTCGCCTCCGCAGCGCACGCAGACGAGAGGCCTGTGGCAGTTCTGGGAGCTGTGCCTGAAGCCCTGACAGCGGTGACACTGGGCAGGGCCTCTCTTCCCTTTCCAGGCCTCGATGACCACACCGGGCATCAGCAGCACTTCGTCGATCTCGTAGGCTTTAGACGTTTCGGATGTTTTCTCAGCCTCGGCGAAGAAGATACATCCCGGTCTGCCTGTACGAGCCCGGATGTGCTTGGCGTATTTCAGGCTGACGCCCTTCCCTGCGAGGTCCTCCACGATTTCCTCAGCAGGGGTGTCGGCCGGAAGTCCCCAGATGGCCATTTTTATGGGCCTCTGGTGGGGAAGGGCGATGGCGTAGTAAGGCGCCTTCGTTTTACCAAGGGCGTCTAGGTGGGCTTGGATCGCTCGGAATTCGCCGTCGCTCTTGGGCGTAAATCGGAACCCTTGACCGAACGTGAGACCGTTCGGTCAAGGGTCGGTGTCCGATTTTTTCGGCCTTCTGTTTAAAGTGGGCCGTCCAGTTTTCTAGTCGGTCCACCACCAGAATCGGCTGCTTCTCGACAGCCGGCTGTTTGGTGTTGGCCTGTTGGGTTTGCGGAGAAGGAGTGGTCTGCTTGGTCTGCTTGGGAGGAGGCGGAGCGGACAACACAGCCGCCATGGTCCTGGGTTTCTGTGGCCCGCAGGTGGGGGATCCCTCCCTAGGGCGTCCCTCCTCTCTTGGGCGAGGCGTGGAGTGGCCTAATGGCTGGTCGCTGGTGTCCACCGGCGACGCCTTTAAGTCTGCTTTCTTGGTAGCGGTGATGTCGTCACCTGTGTCTTCTCGGGTGCGCTTTTTAGCGAGAGGAGTTTCGGGTACGTTATTTGCGAGCATTCGCTGTTGTAGCGAACGCTCCACCGTCTGAAGCACTTGCAGGTCGGCGACACTACAGTCTTCCTTTTTTCTTTCGCCGAGCTGGACTTCCATCACGCGGAAGTAGGCCTCGACCTGCTGCTAGGCTGCGACATGCCTCCCTTCTCTAGGAGGGAGTTGTAAATACGCAGGTCTTCCTGGTATTTGCGACGCTGGTCTTGCTGCTCTGCGTCTTGCGTCGGCTCCTCTTCGTCCCTAGATGGGGTGGTCTCCATGGCGTGTACGTCATGTAGGGTGTCAAGTGCGGGTGCTTCGTTAGAAGCAGCCGAGGTTGGTCGTGAGGCACTTGACGAACGCAAGGTCGGGCTGCGGCTGCGGCTGCGGCTGAAGTGGGTTTCGGGGAGCAGTCTGGCGGGGCGTAGCACCGAGCGCGTTGTCTTATACAATCAATGTCACGCACGCGCTAGTGGCCTAGTAAAATTAGTATTTGTATTGTCACGGTAAAAACCTTTATTTTAAAAAAAAAGGTTTGGGTATTTTTTTTTACTACCCAAAAAAATACAATATGAAAAACGTGTTTTGGTCCTAAATAAACACGAGTACCTCGGCAGTGGAAGTTTCGTTTTGTCTGTTTTTAGGAGGTTTATTAGAAATAGAAGGTTCTTATTTATCTTTTTCTTAGTTTTCACTTTTTTGATATCGATATCAAAACAATGACGTAGATTAGGATCTGTTATGTCTAAATGTAATAATTTGATGACGTCAGGTTCATTGTCGAGAAATCAAACCAGCGGCAAACTTGCCACTTAGAAGTGAACTCTGTCAAACAATAAAATAGATATCTATGAAAGTACCGTTCTGCAATACACACTGGCCACATCTAATAACATAGCTTTTGTTTGGCTAAATTTAAATTTCAAATTAATTTACCGACTGCACGTTTGGCCTAGTGGTTTAAGCGGTCGTCACGCCGCTCTCTAGTGCGCTGAGTGTTGTGGATTCAAACTCCACATGGGACAACACTTTGTGTGACCCATAAATTGTTCTTCCGATTCTGGGTATTCTTTGTGTCCGTTTCTTGTGTCTGTAAAGTCCCCTGCGACACAGGATTTTTTCCAAATGCGGGCATTGTCTTTCTCATTAAAAAAAAATACTTTTGATCCTGACATGCTCCCAGTTCTTAGAAATCATTTTTTTATGAATTAGCTTCGCATTTGAAGCGTTTTCCTTATTATGGATTCGTTAAAAATTGGAATAGTGATGGAATATGAGTGTCGTCATGGAAACGACTCGTCACAAGCGAGCATAACATTTTTGGTCGACAAAATTGAAGACGATTATAGAAACAGTTTTCGATGTTAGCATCAAAATAATATTAGTCTATTTGTGTCAAATTGACAAGGTAAAAAAGTTTGACGAAGGGATGCCAGACGAACTCGATGATTGTCGGCGCACAGCACATCGAGACGCGGCCTAGACTTGCTACGTGCAGATCGTATGTTATAAGCTATGACTATGAGAGTTCAACGCGACACAACGTATCATAAAACTTAGAATACTATCAAGTAAACCAACGGTGGGCAACCGCCGGCCCGCGATATGATTTGATGCGGCTCGCCGAGACATTCACGGAATCAAGTGAGCGAGCCAAGCCGTGCTATATATCGCAAAAAAATATGAACACAACAACACTACTTTAAAATTTACCTACTACTTTTAAACGCGGCCTGCGAACGTATTTGCACACTAAAGTTTGGTCCGCGACATGTGAAAGGTTGCCCATACCTAAAGTAAACAAATAAAAATTCCCTGTTACATTTAGCTTCTTAACATGTCTACAGTCAAAGATGGCTGCAGTTAATGTACCGCCCCGTGAGGCCTGTTACGATTTCTGGTCGACGCAGAAATGCAGAAAGAACAATTAGTTCCACAGTATTCGTTGCGCTCATATAAAATCCAGATCCTTATACTTTAACAAAAACGTGCAAAATTCGATTTCGAAAACAATTATCACAAATCAATAATTCAATCGTTATAAGAATACTTGAGTTAGTGAGAACAGTCCCACTCGTTTCTCATACCCGGTTATTTCGTAACCGTGTTACACTTGCAACGACGTAAATGCTAATTTTTTTTTTTTTTTTTTTCTTTTTTTATGACAACGCCCGCACTAGGAATAAATCCTGTGTCGCGGGGGACTTTACAAACATACAAGAAACGGACACAAAGAACACCCAGACTCAGAACAACAATTTATGGATCACACAAAGTGTTGTCCCATGTGGGATTTGAACCCACAACACTCAGCGCAGTAGAGAGCGGCGTAGCGACCGCGTAAACCACTAGGCCAACCGTGCAGCCAACCAATTAGGAGATAGTAGTAAATCGTCGAGTCACTTGGTGTGAATCTAATCAATTTTACCACGTCGAACGTTCTATCGAAAAGTTAGTGTCGCTCTGTTAGGGCAGCAGATCTGACCGTCGAGAGCCCTATGGAACCGTCGACGTCACTCCGATACTTCTTCTCGATAGAAATTTCAACGGTCACCGATTTCACTCGTAGGGTAAAACACTAATTGGTGAAGTTCGAAAGAGACGGTCGCATAATCTTAGAGGATCAAAGCGACGCACTCCGATAACGTTCGTTATAAAACGTACTCCTTTCGCACCCTTCTAACGTTACATTCCTCACCGGCAATCGGAAGCGGGCGATTCACTTAAAACTTATATCTTTCACAGGTATGGGTGAGCGCCACCGGGACTCACGAACGCATGCCGGTGAGTACTCGACTTCCACGGCGCGACCGTCGCTCGAGTTCGGTCGATCGTAACGGTCCTCGATTTCCTCAGATATGGTGCCCGCCGACCCCGCCCGCCGGCGACGGCGACGTGTATTGCGAGAGCTGGGCGCGCGCGCTCTACCGCCGCGGCGCCGCCGCCGACGCGCTGCTGCCCGCCGTGCAGCGCCGCGAGCCGCGCCGCGAGCCGCGCCGAGCCCGCGCCGCGCCGCGCGCCGCGCACGCGCCGCTCTCGCTGTTCGAGCGCGCCGCCGCCCGCCCGCGCGCGCGCCGCCCGCCGCCTCACGCGCCGCCGCACGCGCACGCGCCCGCGCCCGACTGGGCCGGCGGGGAGGACGCCGCGCTGCGCCGCGCGCTGCGCCTGCAGCGCCTGCCCGCCGAGCCGCCCGCCGCGCTCGCGCCCAACTGGGACTGGGCCGCCGAGCTCGTCGCCGAGGCGGCGCGCGCCTACCGCTCGCCGCGCGCCTGCCGCGACCGCCACGACGCGCTCGCCGACCCGGAGCGCGCGCGGCGCCGCCACCGCCGCCCGCCGGCCGCGCGCCGCCGCGCCGACGACGACGCGCCGCGCCCGCCGCTCGCGCGCCTCGACGCCCTGCGCGACGCCGCCGAGCGCCGCCGCGCCGCGCCCAAGCGCCGCCTCGACGAGCCGCACCGCCTCAACCCTAAGCACGCGGCGCTGCTGCTCGACCACGGCGTGGACCCGGACGCGCCGCCCACGCCCATGGAGGTGGCCTCGCGCCGCGCCGAGCGCATCGCCAAGGAGAAGCTGAAGGCGGGCGCGGGCGCGGCGCAGCGCGTGGTGGTGGCGGCCGGCAAGGCGGAGCCGCGGCGCGCGCGCCCGGCCGAGCCCGCGCGCGGCCCGGCGCCGGCGCAAGCCGCGCCGCCCGCGCAGCTGCTGTACCGCCAACAGACCTTCCCCGCGCGCCATCTGAAGATCCTCCACCAGACGGCCGCCGCCCACGCTCAGGTAAGCGCGACCGCGTTTACCTATAACGCTGGGTCTTTGGATCTGGATCGATCGTACATTTTTATTCTTTTTTACGTCGGTCGGCGTTTTTAACGATCGTCTCGCCGTTTTGTACTACGCCTAGCGTTACGATTTCGGTTCCGTCCTACGTTTTGAACCGAGTGAAAATCCCACTCGTAGATCTCCTAATGTGAATACGAATTATACAAAGACTACCCTTATGTAAACTTTAAAACCGGCCCACCCGCACGGTAGCGATGATGTTTGTGTTGTATAGTAAATCTATTATACTCCTGTGTCGATCTATTTGCCCTTTCCTTTCCGGGAGGTCGAGACTTAAACTGACGACCGCTCTTTTTTTATACAAACCTTTACGGACGAATTGGTAATAAATGCGAATTAAAGAAACACAAATAGTTCATCGGCGGTTCGCTAGTGAGTCGTCGTCGATTATTTGTGTCACACCTGTATGTCAGTAGAAGTTATATCGCGCAGTAGATGTGAAACGGAGCGGTCGTAGATCGGCACGGGTGCACGATGGATTAGTTTTTCTAAATATTCGTTAAAACGGACACCACTATCGTACGGGTCGATAGGATAGATAGATCCGAAGCCGTAGGCTTCGGAGACCGCATAAAAGACTAGGGACGTACGGGTAAGAACAGTCGAACAGGTGAAAATAATAGTATAGTAATGGATATAATAATAAAAACAGTAATATAGTAATAGAACCAAAGCGAAATGTAACGTGTCGCGGTGACAGGCGCCGGCGACGAGCACGGGCGCCACGGCGGAGGGCGCGCCCGCGCTGCGCAAGCTGCAGTTGCAGCAGCTCGCGCTGCGCCGCGCCGCGCCCGCCGCGCCGCCCGCGCACCCCGCGCCCGCCGCGCCGCGCCCGCCGCCCGCGCGCGCCTCGCACGTCGTGGTGGCGCACCTGGCGCACCACCCGCCGCACCAGCCCCACCAGCCCCACCAGCCCCACCAGCCCCACGCGCCGCCGCCGCCGCGTGCGCCCGACCCCAGACAATAATATACGTTCCTTTCCTTTAACCACCTTTTATTTCGCCGCCCGCTCTGCACGCCCTAGCCGCTTCCTCGACTGCCTTAAAAAAATGTATTCGGCCCGCAAACTCGCAGCGAGAAGGGCGGGAGCCTCGAATCGGGGCCCTTCGTTCGGCGTCACCGAGGCTACTGGCGGTAAGACGCGTCGTACATCATTTTGTACGCTTTATAATGTTTAGGTGAAAAATTAATAAATAAACAACGATCTTATTTTTTTTGTGCATTTTCTTCCCAGCGGCGGATACACCCCTGACCCTCACCGCCGAAGCCCATAGGCGCCGAGTTCGTATTTTCTAGCGTACGCGCTACAGTTTGGTATCTTTATCAAAAATTAAGTCACGTTTACTCATAATTTATTCTAATAAGATTAAAAGAAAGAGATTAAGTAACTAAAATTACTTCACCTCTATGGCTATGCCACTGATCGTTGATACGAATTTCTGTAAAGCGTTGACTGCACCTGCAATCTCTAAGATCGTGCAAACTTATTAACGCTAGTAAATAGGTGGGCACGTGCCTCATGAAATGTAGCCTAGCTCTTTCACGTCTAAATTATTGTTTGGACGAAGTCTAACACTGAGATACAGTTTCTTCAACGAAATAATGCTCATAAAGTCCAACATCTACTAACTAAGGAATTCAAAAAATGTGACGATGTGTTGACCACTTGTGGCCAACCTAATGACACATTTTTTCGATTCCTCGATCAATAAGAATTTAGTCCAAATTTGTCGCCAAATATCTGTTTGACGGACAGACTCGTTCGACATATATAGTTTATAGGTTGCCGATCTTGGGTTACTTTCCTCAATTTGGTCACCTAGCAAAGATCTGTTTTAGTAGCTAATTAGTCAGAATTTTTCGCCAAGTCACAGATTTAGTCAGATCTTAGTTTAGGCGATAAGTTTTTTCCGTAAACGCTTAGGTTCACGAAAAATTTTATGTAGCTATCAGTCGGCCACCTAGAAACACTTCTAATTTTTGCCTTGGACCCGACAAATTCTGATATGGTATCAAATTTCGACTAATTGACAACTAAATTATGTAGCTCTTATGTCTAGCGGACAGGCGCTAAGAGGGATCTGGATGTCATAATAACAGCTGTTCCAGGATTCCTAAAAATAGACTTCACACACACATGCCTCAATTTGAGCGGCTTGTTCGAACATACAAAGTATACATGTTTATGGTAGCAAAAGTTTTTTAAGTTTAAGACACCAATAATTAACACTATTGGTAACAAATAACTTAAATAGCAAATGAAAGAAAATATAGTTACAAATTTATGTCCTCTAATCATTGGTCTATTATACATTTAACTCGATAACTAATAAATAACACACGAATTTGAGATTGCATATTTTTTTTCTTAACTGCAGTTTTATTTTTAATTATTTTTTTACAAATAATGGACAGTCTCGACAATTTCATTTAGTTTAATCTAAAGTTTGTATACTTATCAAAAATATTAGTTCGAAGGTCCTGAACTTTGATGCGGTTT
This sequence comes from Hypercompe scribonia, assembly GCA_949316085.1. NCBI lineage: Eukaryota > Metazoa > Arthropoda > Insecta > Lepidoptera > Erebidae > Hypercompe > Hypercompe scribonia. Next base: position 409,659 of record OX438972.1, on the reverse strand, counting down.
TTGATGTGATCGTTGTATATATATACCATATATAAAGTCACTTTAATTAATTCACATTAATTTTGATGCAGTTATTGATGTGATATATATATATATACCACATCAATAACTGTATTTTGTATATATATACAACTATCTCTATGGTATAATACATATATATATATATATATATATATATATATATATATATATATATACCATATATAAGTAGATAGTCACTTTAATTAATTCACCACAGAACCTTAGTTTGTAAGTCTGTCTCACGCATATACACAATTATATTAAATACTAAGTTATCGTATATTACGTATTATATGTAATTACGTGAAATAATTAGTACTTAGTGCAGAGAATCAAGCAAGGAGTTTAAAGGCACCTGCGTGGCTAGGGAACGGCTGACCTAACTACCAGCGCAGCCGTCTCTATACATAAGTATATTTGTTTACACTTCAACTATAATTTCACACAAACATTGCATATGGAACGAAGGTAAGCAGATTAGGGACGTGTCGTTAGACAGTTTGAGTGTATAAATATTTAAAAAAGGAATAATCTTAAATTGTCGTATGAGCAAGAACATTTGGAGAAAAGGACGTTATGTGCCCATACGATAGAATTATATTGTAATTCTTTTAATTGTACTAGTGACGTAAAGGTGTGTGAGTAGTACCGTCAAAGATACTTCTGGCATAATGGATACAATCCTACGTCGCTAGTACCATTGATGGTAATAGTATTGTAAAAGCGTGTCGGTAGTACCGTCAAAGGTACTGACTGATGGTTTTTGTGTCATAAAGTCATAAATTATTGTTATTTGTGATGGTGGCCGAAGTCTACCTCCGAATTGACTTTAGTCAGTGACACAGAAAAAATAAGAAATTGCTTAATCTCCTCCGCTCGGCAATTACAGAGTTGTAAGGTATAAAAGGTAAACTAGCGTTGTTATATTCCCAATTATTATTATTATTAAGCTCAAATCGGCTAGGGGAACATCATCAGAATATCACGTAGTATGTAGCACAAGCTTATTATTATATTATCACATAAAAAGCAAAATGAACATGACTTATTGCCATTACCCTTAGCATAATATAATTTTAAACAAGTCAAAAATAATGTGTTTTGTGTTATCAAATCTAAGGTTCACAGAAAATTGTAGCCATTGTGCACTAAGTCGATCTCAAAACGCCCGTTTCCAATGCACAGTTTTGAAATTACAATTTGTTATGAATGTCAGGCTGACAATTGAAGTTGAACGTCATAGAAGTTCACAGATCTCGAGTCGTGATGCATATCATCCAACGTTAGGAAACGAAAATAAATCAAAAACCAGACAAAAAATTTATATAACCTCGTTTTGTGTCTTTTCTCTATTAAAAAAAATAGAGTTAGTTGCAATACGTGTATTGGTTAGGTGTATAATTTACAGAATCGTAGATCTGATCGAATAAGTGACAATATATTACACAGTGGTGTTGTGCTGGATTCGCTGTCGTCGAATAAAAACTACTTAGATTTTGTACAAACAAATGTGTTTTCAGCAATCAAGTTAAATTATTGTATTTCTGTACATTACCTTATGTAGGTGAGTTACTGTGGCACTATTTTTCTTGTACAACAGGTAAGCATGATGACAGTATATATTGTAGTGAAACTGTTTCAGCGGTTCACATCGCAAATCGGCACAGAATACTGAAATGTTCAGTAAACCAACCATTACTTTAAAAATGATAAACAGTTTATTTAAAACTTAGGTGAATCCTGTAAATAGCGGCAACTGACACTGAGCTTCTTATGTTTTGTCAACTCTGCACACTTATCACCCACTTATGGTTTGCATACCGCAAATATCGCATAGTAATGGCTCATATGCAACGAGGGCAATAAACAGTTTTTGATAACAATATTTTATGTTCCTTCATTTAGTTTGATATATGCTTGAAACCTTAACTGGGAGTATCCAGCCCTGATACTCGTCATAGTAAAGTATCGTTCTGAAAACCTATAGCAATCATAATTCAAATTCTCAAATCAAAAAACAATTGTGCCTATAAATTGTTCCAGGATCCCTTTAAAATCATAAAAGGAACTACTTAAAGCAATCGTAAGTCAATATTGTACTAAATAGACCATTTCTAAAAGTCAAAAAACTGTAACATTTTGTAACCAATTTTAGGTCCATTTGTCATTGCCTTTACCTGAGGCAGAGCCTGTGGAAATATAATTCATTGTTGAATTTAACACTACGTTAATAGTTTATTTTGTAGTATTTTTTCTGAATTAAAAATGATAAACCGGCCGGATAGATGGCATAGCAATTTTAATGTTCCCCATCCAGTACTGGATTATCAGTATATCCATTAGTGCTGTTATAGTATCACAGAGGGCAGTAAGTCAAAGGTGGCTATTTTCTTTAATTACTGATTTAAAATATATGTCAAATGAGTTTTGTTCCTACCTAGGTTTCAAATTTCCACATAAATTAGAAGTACATTTTCTTGATTAATAAAGAGTGGTAAAAATTGTAAAAATCTTTAGACACATTTTTCTCAAAACTACCAATTCTAAATTACTGCCATCTCAATTACCACAACAGAAAGGAACATTTCTTTTGGGTTTTTGAGTTGCATGCAATCAGCAGATTCATACAGGAAGGTAATTTTTATGTGATAAAAGTTTGTATAGAGATGGTATGATGGTCACTAGTAAAGATGTGGTACTGGGGGGCAGGGGGTCAGCGATGGCGGGGCGCGGCGCGCGCTGGCGGCTGGCCGCGGCGCTGGCGGCGGGCGCGCTGCTGCTGTGGGCGTGGCGGGGAGGCGCGCGGCCGGCCGGCGCGCAGCTGCGCCGCCAGCTGGACGCGCCCGTCGAGGGTCGCGAATTGCCGCTCATCTTCATCGGCGGGGTGCCGCGCTCCGGTACCACGCTCATGCGTGCCATGCTGGACGCCCACCCCGACGTGCGCTGCGGCCAGGAGACGCGGGTGGTGCCGCGCATCCTTCAGATGCGCCAGCATTGGATGCGCTCGCCCAAGGAGAGCGTGCGCCTCGAGCAGGCGGGCGTGTCCAAGTCCGTGCTAGACAACGCCATCGCCGCCTTCTGCCTCGAAGTGATCGTGCGCCACGGCGACACCGCCGCGCGCCTCTGCAACAAGGACCCGCTCGTACTTAAGATGGGCACCTACGTGCTGGAGCTGTTCCCCAATGCAAAATTTTTGTTCATGGTGCGAGACGGCCGCGCCACCGTGCACTCCATCATCACTCGTAAGGTATATATTCATTCCTTCTACGCTTTACCGTCGTTCGAGATCGTTTACCGTCTTATGGATTTTCTAGCCTCGAGCTGTGTTTTTAGTTCACTTGCAACTACTATGTATATTATAGTGTATATCTCATCAATACTGTACTAACACCAACTGTGATCTTTGAACTAAAATCGTGGCTGTCGAAATGAATACTACCTTACGTAAGTAGTTTTAGCTCGCCGATATAATATTGTGGATTAGATGCAAACTTTGCGCCTTTGCTCTCCGTTGCGAGTACGACTGTCCGAACCTATTTCTCCTGGTTATTTCAAATTTGGAAAATATAAGAGTTGTTCTATGTTTCATGCGTGGAACGCCCATCTCATAACAAAGTTTCAGGCTAATTATGAACATTAGGTTCATAATTAGCCTGAAACTTTGAACGATGATATGTCAACAGATCGGGTTCGATTCTCGGGTCGGACAAAATATTTGTATAATCTACAAATACTTGTTCCGGAGTATGGGTATTTTATATGTATAAAATGTATGTATTTAAATACCTCTCCCGACTGTGTTGGATAATCGTCCTATTGAATTGTGAGAACAAGGGAACAGAGAACGCACCTATAATTCCTGCGCAGTTGAGACTGGCCGTCGTGACCGCAATACGAATACCCATATTACAAGCTCTGTTTAGTTTGAGACTAGATGGTATTGTGTAAATTTGGTAGAAGATTATTATTAATAATTTTATCTCCCTTTTCAGAGGGGTAATATACGTATCGTCCGGACCTAAACCTAGCATGATATGTTGGATAGGGTAGATGGACGATGGATGTAGATGAAGATGTTAAAATTTTACTAGCAATACGGCAGGTGTTGAGTGTAGTGGCTTTTTGGAGCCGATAAAAAGAATGTGAAGGCATGTAAAGTAAATCAAGATTTTGGGTGAGAGTTTTAGGTACTATGCCTGTTGATGATAGAACTATTGGACTTATATGTACTGTGTGTACTTTCCGTTGGGTTTTAATTTGCAATACGAATATATATAGGTAATGTGAAAAAATAATTTTTTTTCGTGAACGTTAATATGTAGATGGTTGCGATAAATGGTTTTGTCTGTTAACTTGTTCTGTCTCAATACATTTTACAAATGAAGAATGAGGAAGATGAAGTTACAGTCTGTTTAAAAAGAACGTGACCGCCATTATTAAAAAAAAATACGCCATCTATTTTATTTTGTCATAATCTCATTTCCTAATGCGCAGTGTAACTTCTAGTGGTATTCAATATTGTTGATAGTAGTGTTTTGTTTATTTTTACAATGAGTGAAAAAAAATTTAAACGATACGAAGCAGCATTTCTTGTTCACAACTCTAAAGGACTGAAGCTAACATATAAATCAGCTGCAAAATATATTGAAAAGTCTGAAAGTTTCGTTAAGAAATGGGTAAAACCATGGGTGACTTTTTAGAGGTTGGAAACAGAAGGATAGAGCGATCGTTCGACTCTTTCAAGATACTTCAGGTCTGTCACTGCGTACGTCTCAATTGAAACTGCTTAAGAAGGGTATAGATATATCTTTAAATACAATCCGCAGTCGCATGCGTGAAAATGATATATCTTTTCTATCTACTTTTAAAAAACCTTTGTTAGCTGAAAAACACTTTGAAAAAACGACTCAATTGGGCAAAAGAAAATTTAAATCGAGATTGGAGCAATGTTATTTTCACGGATGAATCTTCTTTCTGGGCATGGTCTTCTCTGTCGAAAGCTTGGACAAGTAAGCATAATAGTTTACTTCAACGTACCGTAAAACACCCTGTAAAAGTGCATGTCTGGGGATGCTTCTGCCAAAGTGGATTTGGTTGTCTTTTTGTGTTCACCGGTATTTTAAATGCTGAAAGAATGTGCCAAATTCATCAAAAATGCCTAATGAGATCTGCAAAAAAGTTTTTTGGGTCAGACACAACAACCTGGGTACTTCAAGACAATGATCCAAAAGATCGCAGTAAATTGTGCAGTGAATGGAAACGGCAAAATAACATCACTGCCATGGCGTGGCCGGCAATGTCTCCAGATGTGAATCCAATAGAACATGTGTGGGCCTATAATAAAATGTAATTAAGAGGAAGGCCAGCGTTTACGGAGAAGCAACTGTATTATCAAATTAGGAAGATATGGCGGTCTTTATGATCGGAGTACGTGGAAAATATCATCAAAAGTATGGAAAAAAGGTGTGAAGCTATAATAAATAATGACGGCGATTGGACAAATTATTGAGTGACTGCGTAAAAGCTAGCATTATGTACTTCAATAAAATATTGACCTTGCATAAATCCTTATTTCCGAGAAAAGTTCCCCTTCCTGAAGCAACTCGTTCGACTTTTCTTTGTCGACATACTTTGGTTTAGGTCGGTTTGGTGTCTTCCGCGGAGAGATTCACCAACCCACTTTGTTATTTCTGTTCTATATTAGCTGGAGTTTCGTTGGATTGGACTTGCTAGTCTTGTAAGTTTAACAGTGAATTTTTTGTCAATATCTGTAATTTGCTAATGGAGGGAGATGACAGTGATTTCGTCTGAAAGTAGTTTCTGAGTTTAGTCTATTGCACATTAGACCTGTGCCTTCTTCATTTCTTGGTAGGTTAAGTCTTTCTATTTGGACGATATTTACGGTCTTTTAGTCATATGTATGTATGTTAATTGTTCGTTGCACGTTTTTAAGACCTCTTTGTGTCAATAAAGGTATTATAATTATAATTACAATTAATTATATAACCTTCCCATTAAGCGAGGGCACGTTCTGCAAGAGCAACGTCTATCGCAAACAAAAGTGGGATATATAATATCTTTAACTCGTATCTATTATAGTTTATACGCTGCTCCCTAAACCCTCAAAGTGTAGATAGAGGCGTACTACAAGGTAATACTTTCAATTGTATTGCGTTGTAAAGACATTTCCTTCACAAATCTTGGCAAGAAATCAATTGTCGATTTAGGCGTTATCGTTTACAATAGGCAACAAATTGGCACACCGTGTGCTTTTAGTCGGCTAGGTCCCGAATCATTGCCCCACTGTTGGGGGCGTGAAGTGTAGAAAAGAGTTTCAAGAATTGAAACTTGTTTCAAGAAGTGTGTACTCCTATTCTGGAGATAAAACAGAGCTTTTATCAATTCAATCTTTATGGGCTACAACCGTGGCATGTCGTATTACATTTAGTTTTGCACATTCTCATTCAGTAATAGTATAGGATCCCGATATAAAACGACCTTCACCGAGATGCTTATTTAATGAAACATATTTTATATTAAAGTATATTAAAGGTGTCCTCTTCTATCGCATGGAATAGTTGGATAGGACCTCTCAGTCGCACACATTCACTAGCAGTAATATTTTATTTTTCAAAATTCGGCAACCGGAATTCGGGACTGATTTTTCGCAGGCAACCCTATACCACCGTGTTTGTAATAAAATAATCTTTATTTTTTTATAAATTTTATTTAATAAACAGACCGGTGCAAAATGCTACTATCGATTTACCTGTTTATACCTGGCAACCCAATAGTTGTGACCGGAAAAAAATAGGCAACCTAACGTTTGTATATTCTATGGGTTTCATACTTTCGATTAGTATAGAATGTGTTTAATAATCAAACCGGTGAAATGTTTAAAAATAATTTTTTTTTAATAATTAATTAATCTTATTCTGGACTGAAATTTGTTAGGCAACCCATTTGTAATATATTTATTGAGATATTAACTTTAATATAAAATATGTTTCATTAAATAAGCATCACGGTGAAGGTCGTTTATATCGGGATCTTAGACTATAAGACAATGTGCCGTCTGCTATTATTTGTGTTTGCGTAGTACTCAAATGCTTTGCTGTGTTACGGTATATTGAAGTGTCGTATTGAAGCTAGATACCGCGGCGATATTTACACGAATACACTAACGCGATTAACACGTTTCTTCTGTGTAAGCCCGCACAGTGCAATGCCCCGCAGTGATACGTGTGTGTGTGTGTGTATATATACCTCACTTGTTACTGATAGGGAGGTATATAGTAGGTCTCATATGTTCTAACAAGAGTGTAAGGCCGAGGTGCAGTGTGTGTTTCCTTGTCCTTTTTCCTTCTTGTGCAGGGCACATATCTAGTACGGTAGCTCACCGCGGCGTGGCGCGTTTCGCTTCATTACCAACAATACGTCGCATGTTTAGGTTTTTCCCATTTCGTGCGCGTTGATGTGTTTAATCAAAATTAATTACTTTAAGTTTCACACTATAATTTAATAAGCACCCGGTACGTTCATGTCGCATTGTTCTGCCTGTTATCAATAAATGGCATATTACTGGCCTCGTACAATATTCCAGATTAGTTGGAGCAAAAGAGAATGTCACAAATGTTTACTGCTCCATTGTTCGCATTCGGAGCTCGCATGAAAAAATATACATTACGCAATATTTAGCCAAGCACGTGCATAATGTGTGACGTCGCAACCGGCCGCCGCGTGCTGACGACGAACACTGCGCCACTTACCCTGCCCAATTCGTACCTCCACCGCACTCTTCGTCTACAGGTCTCAGTGGCTCCCACGTGTTTCATATTCAGTGAAAGTTAAGGCCAAATGAGGCTGAACGTGGGAAAATAGCACTTATATGTCAAAGTGTTCTTAAAACAATATTAAATTGTGTGTTTTAAATTGTTTCATTATATTTTATTTGTTAATCGTACTACATTTTTTGCCATTCGACCTTCGGGTGGTTCAGAGAAAAAGAGGTAGCACCAACATATTTCAATACACACGAAGTATTTACTAAACAATACTCAAATTGCACACGTACCATCAACAAGAGCCGATAAATCTAGAACTTTAAGGTAGAGAATTAGTTATTTTACGAGTGCTTGGAAATGAGGATTTACATGAGGAGAGTGGCGACAAAAATGAGAACTGGCTCTCGGGCACGTGCTACTGTTTAGAGGGGATTCAATGTGTATAAATTACATTTATTGAGCCAAATAACTATTTGAAGAAGATCTACAAATAGGTGAAAACACTCTCTTCATCTCGTTGATTGACTGCACTAATGGCGTAGTGGTTGAGGCGATCACCTCGCCGCTTCCTACTGCGCCGAGTGTTGTGGCCTCGATCTCCGCATGGGACGACACTGTATTATCTACAAATTGTTGTTCCGAGTCTGGGTGTTCTTTGTGTTCGTTTCGTGTATGTTTGTTGAGCGCCCCTCACAACACTCCACACGAGATAAATAGGTAGTGGGGAAATTGGCTTATTAAAAAAAAAGTATAATGGTTATTAATATGTTAACTAAATATTTTCTGGTGGCATAACGCTCCGAATGTTCGTGCCACTCTTGCAAAGTAACTTATTGAAAGACACGATGTACTTGCGTTACCGGTGATAGAGTTTCAAGTCTCTGATCATTTCGTTTGCCCTCAGTACACGTGTGTATTAAATACGCTGAACGATAAACTAGACCAGTTAACTATTTTGCATGATTAATTATTTAAATTCTAAAATGACACACAAAAGTCATTCGCATAATCACTTTATTATGTTTTAATGGATTTTCCAAATCGTTTATTTTATTGTTCTTTATCTCACTTAAAGTAATATTATAAATAACTGATTTCAGTATATGTTTCTAGGCATCATATTTTGTTCTGTTAAAGCCGGTTAAAATCGCAATTTCAATAGTGTATGCTGTGCATGTGTTTTATTGGTCTACATGTAAGAACCTATTGCATTGCATATTTGTTTTAAACGACGTTGTGTATGTATACAGTTAACATGTCTACAATAAATAAATATTATAAACGGCAGATGACAAGCCAGACCGTAAAGCTAACGCCATGACGGTCCACCACCAACTTCATTAGTTAAAAACTTGTGCGTGTAGAGTTAACATGGAGCACATTACTTCAGTTCCCTAGTTTAGCAAAAAGATGTGCTTCCACTATTATATTTACCTATGACTGTTGACGTTTCGGATTTAAATACGATGTTCACAGGTGACCATTACTGGGTTCGATCTGACGAGCTACCGGCAATGCTTGACCAAATGGAACCACGCGGTAGAGATGATGTATCAACAGTGCAAGGCGATGGGCACTGATAAGTGCTTGCTGGTGCGCTACGAGGCGCTGGTGCTGCAGCCGCGTGAGACGATGCGCCAAGTGCTCGAATTCTTGCAGCTGCCCTGGGACGAATCCGTCCTGCATCACGAGCGCTACATCAATCAGCCGAACGGCGTCGCGCTTTCCAAGTAAGTCTGCGGCCCTCTGTCGTCACCGCCTATACTCTGTTCGTTAATTTAACTTCTTCGTGGCAAATCGATAAGTATTCTAAATAACCATAATTTTCAAAGAAATCTTTTCAAAGTGAAAGTGTAAGCAGTAATTACCATTTTCGCTCCGTTCGACATAAATTTCTAGATGTCAGTCGAATGGCATGCGTTGTTTTTATATGGCGTCAATGTTTATAACGGTGGGGTGTCGGTCGCAGCGTGGAGCGGTCGTCGGACCAGGTGGTGCGGCCCGTGAACCTGGACGCGCTGGACAAGTGGGTGGGGCAGATCCCAGCCGATGTGCGCGCCGACATGGCCGAGCTGGCGCCCATGCTGTCGGTGCTAGGCTACGACCCTTGGGCCAACCCGCCGCGCTACGAGGCCACAGCCGACGCGGCGCCAGCGCCCGCACTCGACAAACGCCCGCCCTAGCCGCAATAAACATACTACCATACCCTCGCTTCTTTTATTGCCCTTTCCCTTGTCTTGTACGACTTCTAAGACATGAGCATAAGCTGTTACATGACACTGTAATACAGGTGGCGCAATAGAATGTGCTTTTATAAAGTACAGGCTAAAAAAAATAATACAAAAGATATAGTTGAAATAAAAGGTAGGATGATTAGGTACTGAAAGTAAGTTTATTTGTAAAAAATAACATCATCTAAATGACGGCCCTCTCGAAGACGGCACTCCTTTAAACGCGATCGCAGATTTGTGAAAACTCTTCTCAATAAATCTGGGGTAATTGCTGTCATTTCTCCACGAATATTTTCCTTTAGTTGACTGATGTTCCTCGGATTGTTCATGTAGACTTTATGTTTGAGGTATCCCCACAAGAAAAAGTCAAGAGGCATCAAGTCAGGGCTACGTGGGGGCCAAGAAATATCACCTCTTTTGGAAATTAGTCTTGCAGGAAACATCTGCCTCACAACCGCCATAAAGGCATTAGTTGTGTGACAAGTCGCTCCATCTTGTTGGAACCAAGTCCTGATATTCGCTAACCTTGATCTTGCAAGTTCTGGAGTCAAATATCCCTCTAACATCCCAACATAGCGGTCGGCGTTAACGGTGATGTTTCGTCCTCGTGAATCTTTAAAGAAGAAGGGGCAAATAATTCCTTTGCTTGAGATTGCTGCCCAAACGGTTACTTTTGGACTATGCAGTGGTTTTTGATGTTTCAATTTTTTGATTCTCATCGCTCCAATAACGCCAATTTTGTCGGTTTACGCACCCATTCAAATGGAAATGAGCCTCGTCAGAGAAAAGAATTTTGTCAAAAGGGGAAAATCGAATAAGCACTTCTTCAGCAAATGCTAGCCTTGCTCCGAAGTCGGACTCTTTTAATTCCTGTGTTAACTGGAGCTTATAGGGATACAGTTTAAGATCCATCTTCAAAATTCGCTGTAAACTTCGTCGCGACAAGTTTAAAGCCCCCGATCGCTTCCGAGTAGACCCTAGCGGATTTTTTCGTATTGACTCTCCTTTCAATGTTGTCTGGGGTTCTAGACGTTCTTGGCCGACCTTTTGCTAGTGGTTTTAACGTGGATCCGGTCTCTTCAAATCGCTTTATCCATATTTTAATTAAGTTTGCGCTCGGAGCTTCATTAATGTGTGTCATCCATACTCAGAACAATACAGTCGCCTTGTAGAGATGTATGAACGACCGTTCTCGTAAAACGTGAGAACACAAAAAGCGCGACGCTTCCCGTCTAATTGACTCATGGCTACTAAAACTCAACGAGTGCCACTAGCTAACCACGCTAGGCTCTTCTCTCCCGCGCATTGTTTACCACGCGAAAACAGATGACGCAATATGCACGTCCTATTGCGCCTCCCTGTACCTTTATGTTCATATACCTGCAAAGATTAGACTCGTTGCAACCGAGTTGACAGCCCACTATCGTGCTAAATATATAGTGCCTGAACATTGTAATATACTATAGTTAAAACAATACAGTTCGACAGAAAACGTCATATTGATTAACAAGTGTACATGTCATAGCAACATGTACGTGCTGGTAGGTAACACTACAACCTGTATTTTAAAACATTTTGGTGATTTTATATTTCGATTTAAGGCTCATAACCTTAGGGATCATTCTGTAGAAGCGTGCACATACAATAACAACCTTATCTACAAATATCCTTTAACGTATGGAGTAATAAGATTAAAATTTTCTTTTATTTCAAACGTTTTACTGAAATAAGAGCGATAATATCTGAAAATTGATATGATCACAGCTGTATCATACAGCAAATGACCATATAGCTAAATACCGAAGACACCAAACCACAGAGTAACAAGCTACGGAGTAACTACTAATCCAACGATATATAAAGTCTCGCGGCGATTAGCATATGTCTGTCCAGCATGATCACCTCGCCTGATCGAAGGATCCTGCCTTTGTGTTGGAGGGAGATGACACGCATTCCCGTCCGACATGTAGGTGGCATTATCGCAATCATAGAAAGACTATCCAGCAAAGTTTATGCTTTGACTATTATCTAGTTACACGACAGCGCGTTGTCGCTATAAAGAGAAACCCGCGGTGTAGCAGTCAGGATCACTAACCACTAGACCGATGCCAGTCTAGGCTGGAGATCGCCTGGTGGTCTAATTTCAATCGATTTGAATGTCTATTTATGTTTAATATAATAGGTCAGTAGAGTACGAATACAAGCTGTCATAAATAAACAAATCGTCTAAGAATAGTAATCATCTCATCTCGTAAATGCTTGTCGTTTATGACTTTTCATTTTAATAAAAATTATCAATCAATTATCATTTATTTATCCAAAATTATGTTATTCCCTTTAAAATAATCCCTCTCTGATACTATGCATTTGAACTAGCGTTTTTTCAGTTGGCAAAACGCTTCTGAAACGCACTTTTGGGTAATATCTGTTAAAATTGTGTGATTTGACGATTTTTCGTCACAATTTCTTTCACTTTCTGAACGTTTTAATCGGTTTTTGATTTGCTGGGGCGTCCGGAGTGAGATTCGTCGTTAACATTTTCTCGGCCCTCTTGGAATAATTTATACTAAAAGTAAAAATTTTTTATTCGAGAGTTGACTCGCCGTACACCGCTGTTAATATTTCAAGAGTTTTTGAGCACTAAACACTTCGCTCATTATTTTTAATAGCAAAAGCTCGCCGAACACGGAAACACGAGTCTTATGCCTCTTACAGAATAACATATAACACATCGTGACAAGTCTAAAAATAAAATAATTTAAAATTAGAATATACATAGCGCGTAAAATTCAAAAAAGTCTCCTTACTTTTGATTACACACAAACGTTTAACTGAAAAAAGAGCGATAATATCTGAAAATTGAAATGATCACAGCTGTGATCACACACAGAGCGTACAGTAGTCCAAGATCCCAGGGCCACCAGACGTCACGTATTTTCTGACGAAGGAAATGTGGACGATTGAGTAGTGTTAGTATGTACTAAGAACGCATGCCTACTTGCTAGCTTGCTCAGACGGCCAATTTTCAGGTATCAGGTAATCAAGGTACATAAAAACATTACTTACCTCACGTAAATTCTCCAAGCTGATTTTTACGTATATTTTAGGCAATATCCTTAAAAATAAGTCGCCAATACTCCCAGACACTTTCCGTCGGCCGTATTGCTTTGCAGACGCTTTAAAACTCCCTAAATAATTACTTAACTTCACGTAAATTCTGATGCTCCATTTTTATATATGTCTACCAGACAACTATTTTAAAATCTTTTACAAGAAGACAGACCGATCCAAGGGGCCAATCACCCCCTAAGCTCAATTTTAATGCCTCTGTGGGTAGGAGCGCGAGGGCATTATCCACACGCATGAGACTCAGTGAGACAGATCGCGATGTCAAGGCCCCCTTCAGGCCAACAGCTAAATAAAAGTAACTCACAAGAAAAGTATTCAGTGATCTACTGTGTCCGTTAACAACGTGTGTGAAAAAAATAAAAATATTTTCAGTGTTTAAAAAAATATAATGGCTTCTCCATCAATTTGTGTTTTTTGTAAATATTCTGATGAAAATTTAATACTTTTCACGGAAGAAACATTAAAAAAGTGTCGAGTAGTTTTAAAACATAGAATAGAACATAACCTTAAATTTAAAGACGTTGTTTTACCGGGTGATTTATTCGAAAGTGGTTATCACAGACAATGTTATAAATCATTTACAGGGTTAAATAAAAAATACTATTTACCAAAAAATGAACCAATCAAGAAATCTACCTCAACAGAAAAATCATTAAATATTGTTGAAAATTCATCTGTAGAATCTTCAACGACAGTTGAATTAGACATACGAAGTATTGAGCCAGAAGCATCTACTTCTCAAGATTTTAATTCAACAACCACTATTATACCTGACCCTATAACAATACCTAGCCCATCTATTTTACTTGAGTTAGTCGAACCGGTTTCTTCAAATGTAAAAGACCATATTGAGCACCTGGAAAATATCGATTTACTTTCTGACAGTAATATTAAGGTTGATACCGATGTAAGTAATACTCAAAACAGTCTTACTTGTATATACTGTGACCAAAAAACTAAAAAGCACAAGTCTAAAAGATTGCCACTAATTTCCTCTGACCATACAGTTTTTTTATCTAAAGTAAAAGAACAAAATAAAAATCATACGGAGTTTATTGATAAAATTGTAAATTATTCCCATCCCAAAATATATTATTACACAATCTGTCAATTGAATTTCTCTTATGAAGCCTCATCAAACAAAAAAAACCCTAAACTGATTGGCATGATCTTCGTCAACAACATCAAACTGCTTTTGGTGAAATCTGTTCCTTTATCGAAGAAAATATAATTCAAAAAGGACGATGTTACTTCTTGACTTTTATTTTTCGGTGTTATATGGGATTATTAGAAGAAAGTGAAGAAAATAATGGTAAAGAAATTGGAGGGGACTTCAAACCACACATTGTAGAATCCAAAATTAAAAAACAATTCGGTAAAGATATAAAAATTTTTACTATTCAGGATAAAAAATTATTAGCACCGAAAAATTTAGTGGCTATTGATGAGCAATTATTTGAAAATCTAAAAGATGATGATATTTTACTTAAAGCCGCTATATTATTGAGAAAATCAGTCTTGCAAGCTGAAAAGAAAAAATTACCACATAATATAACTGCGAAAAATTTGGAGGAAGGAGAAATATCTGTGCCACAAGATCTACAGCAGTTTTACTTCACTTTGATAGCCGGTGACACTTTTTTAATGTTTCTTCCGTGAAAAGTATTAAATTTTCATCAGAATATTTACAAAAAACACAAATTGATGGAGAAGTCATTATATTTTTTTAAACACTGCAAATATTTTTATTTTTGTTACACACGTTGTTAACGGACACAGTAGATCACTGAATACTTTTCTTGTGAGTTACTTTTATTTAGCTGTTGGCCTGAAGGGGGCCTTGACATCGCGATCTGTCTCACTGAGTCTCATGCGTGTGGATAATGCCCTCGCGCTCCTACCCACAGAGGCATTAAAATTGAGCTTAGGGGGTGATTGGCCCCTTGGATCGGTCTGTCTTCTTGTAAAAGATTTTAAAATAGTTGTCTGGTAGACATATATAAAAATGGAGCATCAGAATTTACGTGAAGTTAAGTAATTATTTTGGGAGCTTTAAAGCGTCTGCAAAACAATACGGCCGACGGAAAGTGTCTGGGAGTATTGGCGACTTATTTTTAAGGATATTGCCTAAAATATACGTAAAAATCAGCTTGGAGAATTTACGTGAGGTAAGTAATGTTTTTATGTACCTTGATTACCTGATACCTGAAAATTGGCCGTCTGAGCAAGCTAGCAGGTAGGCATGCGTTCTTAGTACATACTAACACTACTCAATCGTCCACATTTCCTTCGTCAGAAAATACGTGACGTCTGGTGGCCCTGGGATCTTGCTCTACAGCGGTTTATACGAAAACATTTACGTTTTTTTTTGGTTTTGACGAACCTGGCAGTGACTCTACTCTTTCCGATGGAAAGCTTGAATAGAATCCAAGAATTGTGGTCATCATACTCATTGCCAATGCAGACAGTGAAGTACGGTAACCCACCCTAGTAAGATGCTTTTTCACGCCTCGTTTGGGGAAATAAAAGACATGACAGTCATCGTATTGTATTGTATTGTACACACTTGCCACGACAACTGTCACTTCTGCGTCAATGGGCCTCCAGTCTTACACTCACCAACGAAACACGACAGCACGGACGCTGTCACTTTAGGTTGGTCTTCTGTGGGAGGGTAGTACTACTCCGGTCGAGCTGGCCCATTCGTGCTGAAATCAGCGTGGCTCTACTGCCTAAGAAAGTACATCTCTCAGTTCTTACTTATGAACGAGTCGTCGGATAGCGAAGAATATAGTCTTTTATAGAGAAGCTTATTTTAATACAAAAGGTGACTAAAATCAAAATTTTCTCAATTGTGACTATTATTTTTATTTAATATCGTGGCGATCGTGAGTTACTAAAACATCAGTGGCCGGACTCACACGAACGCGATTGCGTACAGTGCGGACACGAGCATGCGAGGCGGACGTCCACGAGACGCACGGCGCTCAGCAAGCGCGTCGCCGGTTCGACCGCTTCAGTCAGTGCCGCAGACAGGGGCCGCAGCACCGAGCGCAACCCGCGTGCCACGTTGCACGCAAACACGAGCAGCGGCTGCAACAAAGCGTTGTAGAGCAGGGCAAGTGCCGGCTTGAGCGCGTAGTCCGAGGCAGTCTGCACGGCGCCCGTAACGGCGCCGCGCATCAGCACGAGCGCGGCGCGCTGCACGGCCAGCAGCAGTGCTACGGGCGCAGCGCCCAGCAGCGTGACCGCGGCCGCCGCCTCGCTCAGCAGTGCGCGCGCCACGCGTCCGCCGCGCCGCGCCGCTCGCTCGCACCATGTCACGCGCGCGCCGTCGCTCGTCGCCAGGAATGCGCTCGCACCTTGCTCGAAGTAGTACACCTCCACGCGCGCAGGCTCTACCCACAACGTTTGCTTCAATGAGAGTGTTACACTTACATCGATATTACTTTTAAGCGTGTGGGGACTATGCGTGCCTTCTAAGGTTCGACGTTCTACACCGACGAAGCCTAGCGTGGGCCCACAGAGCTCCAGTCGGTTCGTAGGCTAATCTATTTTCCTACGGCTGCGTACGATTCGTGCGCAATCCTTTCTATGTGAGTACCGCTTGCACCGATGAAGTAAAACGGTCGCGCTAGCACAATAACGATCAAAATGACTAAAGACGGGAGGACCTGACTCTCGTAATCGATCAGAAGTACTGTGACTAAGATAATTATCAACTGTACTTTTGCTACTTTAGCATTTTATAAGCGTTTGTAGGTTTCCTCTTCGTGGAGTCATCGTAGATTTAAACAATGTGTGACCTGATAACGAGTTCAATTTAGTACACCGCGTATGGCGGCGCTGGTGTAGTGCCTGTGCTGGTCACCGTCACAGCGAAAAACTCGCGGTACGTACCATTATCGTACAACTCGCTGTTGATGCCGCGGAATATCTTCCACGAATTACTTTTTTTCTGGAAAAGAATAAGCAGAAATTAGAGCAGAATAAATAATTTTAACACTCTGAAAAGTAGTAAATGTTAATTGGAGACACGTCTAGGATTATCAGATTCTTTTCAGCCTATAAGGGATTATCACTTAAATGGACAATAATTATGAGCTTTAGTTTTTCGTCTGGGACAAATTGTAAATAAAATTATTTACTTATTAAGTTTTCATTTACATTTTGCTCGGGATCTTGGCAGTTTTAACATATTTTTGTTCGTTCCAACATGTACAGTCTCATTCTGCACTTACGGACATTTTACTTACGGTGCGCACCCCACTGAACACTTATTTAGTCGGAACACGGGCGCTTTGTTCATAAAACAATCAACTGCAGTTGAATTTTTTGTGCTAAGTGTAACTACCCGAGTGATACCATCGGGACCAGGAAGTTTATGTTGTATATGTCCCACCAACCATCTACCAGGAGGTATGTCGTCTTCCTTAATAAAAAGCATGTCGCCAGTAACAGGTTCTGGTATATGATAAGCCCATTTATGCCTTTAAAGAAATTTATTTAAATAACTTCCTGACCAGAGTCGTCAAAAGTCTTGTGTCATCTTTTGGGCTACTTGCCATCGTCTGAGCGTTGATATATTTGAATTTTCAAAGTTAAAATCAGGCACCAATACCAGGTGCTCTCCCAACTGGAAAGTGATCAGAAGTTAGCACTTGCAGCTCTTTTCGGTCCTCAACATAAGACAGCGGTCTGAAACTGGGACATGCCTGGATTTGGCCTAGGACGGTTCTCGATGTTCTTCGGCTCTTCAAAGGTCAAGGTTGAATTACTGACCACTCATTTGAGACGGTACTTGAAAGACTTCATGCCTAACTCCCATAGACCGCTTTGATTTGGGGCATGTGGAGTAATGAAAGTCCACTGAGTGCTATTATTCGCAAGACTCTCAGATAGTTCTGGTACAAACATGGATTTCTCGTTAAACAACTCGGCTAACTCCAGGGCAGCGCCCACAAAATTTGTGCCATTGTACTGTACAACCGAGCACAGCGATCCGTTCTGGCTACAAATCTTTTAAATGTCGCCATAAACCCTTTTGTTGTCATATCAATGACGGTCTCCAGATGGACAACCCTCGTATACATACATACAAACAATGCAATATAGCCTTTGTAAGATTTATTGGCACGACCTGCTGATACCCTGATACTAATAGGACCTGCATAGTCAATTCTACTGTTTAAAAATACCTTATCTGGTGTAGCTCGTGACGAAGGAAGTTGTCGCATTAATTGGTTCATTGTTTTGCTCGAATATCTAGTGCAAACAACGCATTTCGAAGGCAAGACTTCACTAGTAATTTAACTCTCACAACCCAGTACCTAGACATCAAATACATAATCGTCGCCTGGGGTCCTCTATGCATAGTCTTCAAATGCGCGTCTGTAATTGAAAGTTTCGTGAGCAAAGAATCTTCGGGTATAAGAATTGGATGTTTGCGATTATACTCCAATTGTAACATTTCCAAACGATCCCTTACTTTAATGACTCTATCTTCCGTTGAATATTTTACCTGTGTGTCGTGTTGTCCACACTGTGTGTCGGCAGCGTCAAGTGGTTCTAGCGAGCACGAGCTGCGCGCGCACGTCGTCGCGTCCACCAGCGCGCCCGGCGCGCGACTGGAATAACACATGCGTATAAGTCCAGTGAGACTCTTACAAAGTTATAACATTACGGCTTCCTTCTTTTAGAGTATAGTAAATACACAGACACTCATCATGCATGTAATTATGGTAACTAATTTTAACATAATTATTAAAACCTCAGTGGTCTAGTTCGAATTCAAATTTTGCCTCCACCTCACTACTCGGTTGTGCAGCCCCCGCATTGCGTTTCCCTCGAGGCAGGGGACGTTCGATGTCTGATAGAATATTGTGATACAATAATTATACACAAAGGTGCAAAATGGAGTTATTTTAGAAAAATAGCATAGAGCTGTACGATACATCAAAATGTGTACGATATACTAAAATGTCTACGATATTCCAAAATCTTTTTTAAACTGTTAATTTGTTACTCCTTTCCATTGTGTGAAGTCGACATTATTGAACATCCAAACATAAAAACAAAATATAACTACATCCCCTAAACTACATACATCTTATACTCAGCACAAAAACACACTCTTAAACACCTACGAGTACACAGCAAATTCATGATTGTGCGATTTTTTAACAAATGTGTTTGTTAATTATTTTTACATTAAATAATTTAAATACCAAATAGGTTATATAGAGCGCCAACAAACACGGGTCTCATACAATTTTTGTTTCCACATTCCAGGGTGGTGGCCACGTTGGTAGCAGCATGAGGGTGCCAGATACCGATTCTTGTGTTGAGGTGGGTGCAGCTGATATTGAAAATGGTGCCAATGGGCTACAAGTCAGACGAGGCAGTGAATCTACCTTGTACCAAGACACCTTACCACCACAGAGACAAGTATGAACTTGTTTAATGTTTGACACCTCAGTTTACTGCAACTGCAACGCACGAACTGTGAACTTTGTGTTCACAACGTCCAATATAAATGTAGTAAAAAGGTATTCTGAACTTTGTAAGTATAAAGTTTCACCAAGAGTTTCCAGCTCTTTTAGTAGACTTAAATATATTGAACGCATTGATTTATTCCGAATAGAGTAGGGGAAGGGGGAGCATGACGGGGACGCGAGGTATGACGGGGTCACGCACACATACAAGAAACTAGACTCTTGCGAATAGAAAGCAATATGCCAATAGGAAGCCATACTCGATCAACCGTCAGCGCGACAAACAGTGAGTGGGAGTACACGCGTTTTTTGTTGACAAACGAACATCACGTTGAGTGTCTTCTCGATCTAATTTTACGCAGTTAAAAACGTCTTTACTGTAAGGTAATTATGACTACCCGTAATGGTACGTACATACAAGAAAAAACTAAAAGAGGAGAGTGTTCAAAAATTTCTATGAAAACAGCTATAGATAAAGTATTAAGTAAAGATATGGGCTACAGAAAAGCCGCTTCTGAATACGGAGTGCCTCAGACTACTTTAGAGCGATATGTTAAGAAAATGAAAGAAGGTGGTGAAGTTACGATTGGTGTACCTACCTTTGGGCCCTAAACAACCTATATTTACAACAAAAGAAGAAGACGAAATGGTGGCATATCTAAAACATATGGAAGAATGTCTTTTTGGACTTACAACTCTCGATCTGAGACGTCTAGCATATCAACTGGCTGTGAGAAATAGTAAGGCGCACAATTTTGATACTGACAAGCAGATGGCAGGGGTTGATTGGCTCAAAGGTTTCTTAAGGCGTCATCCAGATTTATCCATTCGAAAGCCCGAAGTCACATCAGCAGCTAGAGCAATGGGATTTAATAAAGTGGCCGTTAGTAAATTCTACCAGTTGCTTGGAGAGATTTATGGCAAGTATAAGTTAACTCCTGACAAAATATATAATTGTGATAAAACTGGTATCTCTGTTGTATCTAAAACCAAGAGCAAAATATTGGCTCTGAAAGGGCGAAAACAAGTAGGCTCGTTATCATCTGCAGAACGCGGCCAGACTATAACAGTAGAAATATGTTTTAACGCTGCTGGAACCTACATGCCTCCACTGATGATTTTCCCGAGACAACGAATGAAACCAGAATTGTTAGATCACGCCTCACCAGGTACTGAAGGTGTTTGCAATGCTCGAGGCTGGATAACTACTGAAATATTTTTGACTTGGTACAAAAAGTTCATCAGATTCTCTGGAGCTACTCGTACTAATCATGTGTTGCTGCTTCTGGATGGGCATATAAGTCACACTCAAAATTTGGAAGTAATTGATCTGGCACGTAAAAATGGAGTTATAATTCTTTGCTTTTCATCTCACTGCATACATAAAATGCAGCCAGCAGATGTTGCATTTATGAGGCCACTAAGTACATATTATGACCATGCTGTTTCGGCCTGGTTGAGATCACACCCAGGGCGTGTGGTAACTGTATTTCAGATAAGTGAAATATTTGGAAATGCATACATTCAGGCAGCTACAATGTCTACAGCAATTAACGCATTCAGAAAGTGTGGCATATGGCCGTATAATCAAAATAATTTTACGGATGCCGATTTCATATCTGCTACAACTACTGATATACAAAATATTGAAAACTCGTCTAGTGTAGAGCAACAGAGTGTTTCAGAAGCTGAAGGGCCTCAGTATGAGGGAGTTCCATCTGTGCCTTCAACCACAGTAGCCACGACTGTATCTTCAACGGCCACAACATCCCATCCTGGAGCAGTTACAACAAGACCTGAAGTTACAACAGAATCATGCACTCCAGTAAGAATAGATTTTATTACCGATCGTAACGAGCAAGTCACATCTGAGACGAGTAAAACACCTGCTCCTGAACCTGAACCTGGATGTTCTTTTGCTTCTAAATCTCCCATCCGTGCAGTGTGCCGCGATCTTACATCTAGCTTTGAAAATGTATTTCCTGGTGATATTTTGCCGATCCCTTCGGTCCAACGGACTGAAAAGAGGAAGCAATACCGGAGAGAAAAACAGCCGTCATTATTTCAACTCCTTATAAAAATGAGCTGGAGAATTTAAAAAAACTGAAGAAAGTATCCAATCCTAATGATCCCCGGCTCAAAAAAAACGCTAAGAAGAAACAAAAGACTACAGTTGCAGCCGAAACGAAAAATAATGATGATGAATATGCAATTTGTCTCTATTGTAAGGATGATAATCATACTTTTCTGAAATCATCCGAAGGTTGGGTAGGCTGCCAGCTTTGTGGACGTTGGGCTCACAATGCTTGTGCTGGTGTGGATGATGATAACACCGAAGAAATTTATATTTGTATTTATTGTGACAATAATTAGCTTACCCCATTTTACCCCATGGTAAGGGGCAAGATGGTTTTTCGCAAGTTCCCATGAAATCTTTTATTTTTTTTAAATGCTATAAGTTCATCTCCCTAAGACTATGCCAAATTGTAGTTAGATAAATAAGACATTGTGTGATAAATAAATAAGAACAATAAACGTAATGATTATACTGTATTTTTGGTATTTGCCTTAGATACCCCATCATGCCCCCCTTTCCCCTACGAGGGCGATTCAATAAGTACCCGAGAAATCAAGACACCATTTTTTTTGAAAAAAAGATTTTTTAATTTTCAACTCAATCTCCTTTTAGGAAAATACATTTCTCCCAATGTTCCTGCCATTTCTTTAACCCCTCCAAAAAATAAGATTTGTCGAACTCTCCAAAATACGCCTCTGTCTCGACAATGACTTCCACGTTTGAGCTAAATTTTTTTCCCCGTAAGCCATTTGTTATCCACACGCTATCGTTTTACCGCACTCACAATAACTAAAATTATATTTAAATGGCCAAAAATTTGTTTGCGTTACAAATGTAAACCTAACATATATAAAGGTTAATGTAAACAATGTAATAATGAGCTGGATTTTCATGAGACGACAGCATAAATAAAAACTTTGACCAACTTTAGGAATTGATGTCCATCATAAATATAAATATAGACGTTTCAATACTCACAGAATACTGGATCTGTAAAGTTTATAGTTTACCTCACCATTGATGTTAATGCCAATGATTGAATGCCTTTTGATGAATTAACAATGTAGTTACCGACAACCGGTTTAATTGGGTATTTGCATGATTTTCCAATCCATTAAATAGTTATGCCTTATTATTTTTAATTTTTTTTTAAAATTTTTGAAAAAAAATTTTTTTTTTTTATTTATAAACATTTAAACTATTTAACAATAAAAAAATTGTTAAAATTTAAACGTACAGGTAGCTCCCTCTTGCGTATGTGACGTCATTGTGCATATTCCATTTAAATTTGTTCGCGCCAATCCACTTAGAATGTTTTTATAAACACGCCTGATCAGCTGTTGTGATTGTTATTTAAAAAAACAACTGTTTAAATTATTTCAAAGCAAAAACATAAACTTTATAACTTTTTAATATGTCATTAAAAAACAGTGGTTGTTGGTGTATTGTACCAACATGCAGAGGCGGCGTAGGGCGTGGGCGACGTGGGCCACAGCCCACGGCCTCGCGGTCCAAGGGGCCTCGCGCCATGGAGATTTATGTATTACTTAAACCTAAGCCATGAACGCGCCGAAAAAAGTGCTTGCGTCGCTATCACACGTGAGAAATCCCCGCTGTAATGCACGTCACCACTGGCCTAAAAAAGGGTATTCCCCTGAAATTGCGTTCCTATCGCTAGCGAAGAATTTCCGCTGCGCGGCGCCGCCCAAAACAAAATAGGGTATTCCCCGTTCGTCAAATAACAGCCCCGGTGTACGGGACACCGCAACTTTTTGACGATTTGTTTTCATGCTGTTGGTCGTCAAAGCAAAGCGTATGTATAGTCTACTTGGGTTGACTTGTCGTGTATAAGTGATAATATCTTTTTTTTTATGTGACATTCTATTTAAGAAATTAAATCTGTGGTTTACTGTTTCAATACGCTGTTTTGTAACTATAACTACTTATAAAATAATAGATACGTAGTCTTGTACTAACTATTGATTTATTGTTTGTGATCTGAAGAAAAATAATTGTACCGGGATTAAGTGAAAGGTAAGAAATCATTTTATTTACACATAATACTTCTTTTTTTGACTTCAAATGTTTATTTTATTATCTGATCGAGGAATGTAGGTTTTATTTTCAATAAATTTAAATTAATATTTAAAACTTTATTTTTATAAGAAAAAAGCGTAAAGTGTACTAATTATCCAGTAGTATTACGTAGGTAACTAAACCCAGCAGACATAAAGTTACACGAGGCAGGGGAAATCTATATATCATGTGTCTGCCTTGTTTATGGACCACGAGAGCTAGTCTTATAAAGTATTATTGTTTTTGCCCACAGATTACTTATCATGTCAGGCTTAGGCCCTAAGAGAGATAGAGATGCTGGGAGGAAATGGGAATCCGGATCAGCAAAACGAAGAAGAAAAGCTGAAAGAGCAATATCAAACCAGGCGTTAAGTACAGGTATGATGAAGTTTCTTAATCCAACTGCATCTGGTACGACAGAACCATCTGAATCGATAGCGTCGACTTCTAAAAAATATTCAGCCACGATTGAGATTCCTATGAATTTGAGAAGTACTGATGGAGAACCACTAAATACTGATACCGAACGACAGTCTGAAATTGATACAAAATCAATATCTAACGAATCAGATTTCGACGATGAAATTCCTGTGTTTCCAGAGAGCAATATTCTAGATCACGAAAAAAAAATGAAAATTTGTTCTCCACCAACTAGCAGCGATGCGAGTGACGCAATTAAACAAGTATTTGATAATTTTGATCCAGGTATGTGGTCGTTGCCCATATCAGATGTTCAGCGTCATGATATAGTTCAGAACGGCCCCTCACAACAATTAAATATTGATGATGAAGATTATCCCAAAGACGACGACCGTAGGCACTTTTCAAATTTTCATTTCTCTAGAAAACTAAATAATGGTGAAATTCAACATCGTCGCTGGTTAGTTTATTCTAAGTCTCAAAATAAAGTATTCTGTTTTCCATGCAGACTTTTTGGCAATTCACAAACTCAGATGGTACAGGGAGGATGCTGTGACTGGAAACATTTAAGCAGTATTTTACAAAGACATGAGAATACCAAAGAACATATGGCATTTATGTTCCAATGGATAACATTAGAGAGAGGCATAAAACACGAGAAAACAATAGACAAAGAAAACGAAAGGCTTATTCGTGAATCTCAAAAACATTGGTACAATTTGTTTGAGAGGTTAATCGATATTATTAACTTCTTAGCCTCTCATAATCTTGCATTCAGAGGTCACAGAGAAACTATAAAGACAGACGGTGACTTCAGGAATAGTGGGAACTTTATTGATTTATTTAGATTGATATCAAAATTTGATCCTACTTTACGAGAACATATGAGACGTATTACTGACAAACAACTTGCGCATCATTATTTAAGTCACGACATACAAAATGAATTGATTACACTGATGTCAAAAACGGTAACTGATGAAGTGATTCGCAAATTAAAAGAGGCAAAATATTATTCTTTTTTGCTTGACTGCACTAGAGACTGTAGTAAAGTAGAACAAATGTCTGTGATCTTAAGATTTTGTAATACATCAACGGTCACAATAGAAGAACATTTTATTGGATTTCTTGCTGTAAGTGAGACAACAGGAGAATATTTAAGTAATGCCATACTAGGCGAGCTAGAAAAGTATGGGTTAGATATTCAAAACTGCCGTGGCCAAGGATATGACAATGGCGCAAATATGGTAGGCATAAATAGTGGAGTCAAAACTCGAATATTAAATATAAATCCTAGGGCATTTTTCACGCCTTGCGGTTGTCATAGCTGGAATCTGCTGTTGGTAGACGCCGCTAATTCTTCGGTGTCAGCAAAAACATTTTTTGGTTTTATCCAAAAAAATTATTTGCTGTTTTCAGGTGCCAGCAAACGCTGGGAATTGGTCAAAGATAAATTAAAACTTACCATGAAGCCTTTATCGGATACGAGATGGGAAAGCAGAATCGAGGCAGTTAAGTCCATACTATTTCAATTTGATGATGTTGTAGGATGCATAGAAAGTTTGAAAAATCAAACAGATCAATCAGACACTCTCAGTGATTGTGATTCAGTATTAAACGAAATGCTTAGTTTAGAATTTGTAATATCTTTACATGTATGGTATGAATTGTTATCGCGTGTTAATGTGATAAGCAAACTATGGCAATCTGTACAAGTCCATTTGAGCATTGCCCTTAAACATTTGCATACATTTTGTGACTGGATCAAAGAATATCGGCAAACTGGATTTGAAAAATGCTTGTCTGATGCTCAACAATTTATTGACAGAATCTGTTATGATCTGCCGAACGAATTTAAAAACAAAAGAGTAGTGAAAAAGAAAAGGGTCTTTGATTATGAGGGCGAGGATCAACCTATACAGTGTCCCAAAAGCCGGTATGAAGCAAATTTTTTTAACACTATGCTTGATTCAATTATTACCAATATGGATTTGAGATTTATGGCTTTAAATCAACATCATGAAAATTTCGGTTTTCTGTATGATATAAGTAAATTAAAAAATATTTCACACGAACAAATATTAAAAAATTGTCAAGATTTACACACAGTCCTACGAGTGGGTGAGAGCAGTGACTTTCAACCTTACGAATTATATGAAGAATTACAAATAATGATCCCTAATTTACCTAACTTTATAACAGACGTAAAACAGTTGCTTCAATACATTACACATAATAACTTAAAAGAAATATACCCAAACATTTACATCGTCATTAGAATATTATTAACAATACCAATTAGTACAGCCTCCGCTGAAAGGAGCTTCTCAAAATTAAAACTCATTAAGAATTATTTAAGGAGTACGATGTCACAGGAACGACTTTCTGCGGTCGCAATTTTGTCTATCGAGGCTGATATAGCATCCAAGCTAGATTACGAGCACGTAATTAAACAATTCAGCAGTGTGAAAAGTAGAAAATTTCTGTTCCTGTAATAATTAAATTAAATTGTTTTTTAACGTTGGTCTTAATATCTTAAATATTTTTAGGTTAGCCGATGAAATTTTTTTTTACCTAATTATATATAATCATATATGATAATACATAATTAGATAAAAACATTTTTCATCGGGTAGTTGTAAGTTTGACTATATTTTGCATGAATAAAAGTTTAATAATGAAATGACATATGTTTTTTATTTTAACAAATCTGTCTTTATGCCCGAGGAGAGGGCCTCGCAAAATGTATCTTGCCCACATAAAATTATGAATCATAATTTAACAGAAATTTTCTACTTTTCACACTGCTGAATTGTTTAATTACGTGCTCGTAATCTAGCTTGGATGCTATATCAGCCTCGATAGACAAAATTGCGACCGCAGAAAGTCGTTCCTGTGACATCGTACTCCTTAAATAATTCTTAATGAGTTTTAATTTTGAGAAGCTCCTTTCAGCGGAGGCTGTACTAATTGGTATTGTTAATAATATTCTAATGACGATGTAAATGTTTGGGTATATTTCTTTTAAGTTATTATGTGTAATGTATTGAAGCAACTGTTTTACGTCTGTTATAAAGTTAGGTAAATTAGGGATCATTATTTGTAATTCTTCATATAATTCGTAAGGTTGAAAGTCACTGCTCTCACCCACTCGTAGGACTGTGTGTAAATTTTGACAATTTTTTAATATTTGTTCGTGTGGAATATTTTTTAATTTACTTATATCATACAGAAAACCGAAATTTTCATGATGTTGATTTAAAGCCATAAATCTCAAATCCATATTGGTAATAATTGAATCAAGCATAGTGTTAAAAAAATTTGCTTCATACCGGCTTTTGGGACACTGTATAGGTTGATCCTCGCCCTCATAATCAAAGACCCTTTTCTTTTTCACTACTCTTTTGTTTTTAAATTCGTTCGGCAGATCATAACAGATTCTGTCAATAAATTGTTGAGCATCAGACAAGCATTTTTCAAATCCAGTTTGCCGATATTCTTTGATCCAGTCACAAAATGTATGCAAATGTTTAAGGGCAATGCTCAAATGGACTTGTACAGATTGCCATAGTTTGCTTATCACATTAACACGCGATAACAATTCATACCATACATGTAAAGATATTACAAATTCTAAACTAAGCATTTCGTTTAATACTGAATCACAATCACTGAGAGTGTCTGATTGATCTGTTTGATTTTTCAAACTTTCTATGCATCCTACAACATCATCAAATTGAAATAGTATGGACTTAACTGCCTCGATTCTGCTTTCCCATCTCGTATCCGATAAAGGCTTCATGGTAAGTTTTAATTTATCTTTGACCAATTCCCAGCGTTTGCTGGAACCTGAAAACAGCAAATAATTTTTTTGGATAAAACCAAAAAATGTTTTTGCTGACACCGAAGAATTAGCGGCGTCTACCAACAGCAGATTCCAGCTATGACAACCGCAAGGCGTGAAAAATGCCCTAGGATTTATATTTAATATTCGAGTTTTGACTCCACTATTTATGCCTACCATATTTGCGCCATTGTCATATCCTTGGCCACGGCAGTTTTGAATATCTAACCCATACTTTTCTAGCTCGCCTAGTATGGCATTACTTAAATATTCTCCTGTTGTCTCACTTACAGCAAGAAATCCAATAAAATGTTCTTCTATTGTGCCCGTTGATGTATTACAAAATCTTAAGATCACAGACATTTGTTCTACTTTACTACAGTCTCTAGTGCAGTCAAGCAAAAAAGAATAATATTTTGCCTCTTTTAATTTGCGAATCACTTCATCAGTTACCGTTTATGACATCAGTGTAATCAATTCATTTTGTATGTCGTGACTTAAATAATGATGCGCAAGTTGTTTGTCAGTAATACGTCTCATATGTTCTCGTAAAGTAGGATCAAATTTTGATATCAATCTAAATAAATCAATAAAGTTCCCACTATTCCTGAAGTCACCGTCTGTCTTTATAGTTTCTCTGTGACCTCTGAATGCAAGATTATGAGAGGCTAAGAAGTTAATAATATCGATTAACCTCTCAAACAAATTGTACCAATGTTTTTGAGATTCACGAATAAGCCTTTCATTTTCTTTGTCTATTGTTTTCTCGTGTTTTATGCCTCTCTCTAATGTTATCCATTGGAACATAAATGCCATATGTTCTTTGGTATTCTCATGTCTTTGTAAAATACTGCTTAAATGTTTCCAGTCACAGCATCCTCCCTGTACCATCTGAGTTTGTGAATTGCCAAAAAGTCTGCATGGAAAACAGAATACTTTATTTTGAGACTTAGAATAAACTAACCAGCGACGATGTTGAATTTCACCATTATTTAGTTTTCTAGAGAAATGAAAATTTGAAAAGTGCCTACGGTCGTCGTCTTTGGGATAATCTTCATCATCAATATTTAATTGTTGTGAGGGGCCGTTCTGAACTATATCATGACGCTGAACATCTGATATGGGCAACGACCACATACCTGGATCAAAATTATCAAATACTTGTTTAATTGCGTCACTCGCATCGCTGCTAGTTGGTGGAGAACAAATTTTCATTTTTTTTTCGTGATCTAGAATATTGCTCTCTGGAAACACAGGAATTTCATCGTCGAAATCTGATTCGTTAGATATTGATTTTGTATCAATTTCAGACTGTCGTTCGGTATCAGTATTTAGTGGTTCTCCATCAGTACTTCTCAAATTCATAGGAATCTCAATCGTGGCTGAATATTTTTTAGAAGTCGACGCTGTCGATTCAGATGGTTCTGTCGTACCAGATGCAGTTGGATTAAGAAACTTCATCATACCTGTACTTAACGCCTGGTTTGATATTGCTCTTTCAGCTTTTCTTCTTCGTTTTGCTGATCCGGATTCCCATTTCCTCCCAGCATCTCTATCTCTCTTAGGGCCTAAGCCTGACATGATAAGTAATCTGTGGGCAAAAACAATAATACTTTATAAGACTAGCTCTCGTGGTCCATAAACAAGGCAGACACATGATATATAGAATTCCCCTGCCTCGTGTAACTTTATGTCTGCTGGGTTTAGTTACCTACGTAATACTACTGGATAATTAGTACACTTTACGCTTTTTTCTTATAAAAATAAAGTTTTAAATATTAATTTAAATTTATTGAAAATAAAACCTACATTCCTCGATCAGATAATAAAATAAACATTTGAAGTCAAAAAAAGAAGTATTATGTGTAAATAAAATGATTTCTTACCTTTCACTTAATCCCGGTACAATTATTTTTCTTCAGATCACAAACAATAAATCAATAGTTAGTACAAGACTACGTATCTATTATTTTATAAGTAGTTATAGTTACAAAACAGCGTATTGAAACAGTAAACCACAGATTTAATTTCTTAAATAGAATGTCACGTAAAAAAAAAGATATTATCACTTATACACGACAAGTCAACCCAAGTAGACTATACATACGCTTTGCTTTGACGACCAACAGCATGAAAACAAATCGTCAAAAAGTTGCGGTGTCCCGTACACCGGGGCTGTTATTTGACGAACAGGGAATACCCTATTTTGTTTTGGGCGGCGCCGCGCAGCGGAAATTCTTCGCTAGCGATAGGAACGCAATTTCAGGGGAATACCCTTTTTTAGGCCAGTGGTGACGTGCATTACAGCGGGGATTTCTCACGTGTGATAGCGACGCAAGCACTTTTTTCGGCGCGTTCATGGCTTAGGTTTAAGTAATACATAAATCTCCATGGCGCGAGGCCCCTTGGACCGCGAGGCCGTGGGCTGTGGCCCACGTCGCCCACGCCCTACGCCGCCTCTGATTATGATCTGGCGCCGCTACTGCCAACATGTAAAAATACCGGTAAATCTAATCCAAATAAAATTTTTATAAATGTTCCATCAAAAAATTAAAACGAAAAATGTGGTTGGATGCATGTGGGAATAAAAGTGAATATTCTTTATCAAGTCGACTTTATTGTTGTGAGGATCATTTTGATGTAAGTAATAATAAAAATCAAAATAATTTTATTATAATCAACTTATAACCTCAAATTTTTTTAAATATTTTGACTGTAAATGAGTAATTAATTATTTTCATTTTAGTTAAAATCAGATATGGAAAATTATTTAGAGTGGAAAATGATTGGTGGTAACAAACGGATGAAAAGTAATATTTTGCCACATAAATACATTGAAGAATCAAAATTTACAAGTGTAGAAGTTTCTCCAATGGAAGTAGATCAACAAAGTTCTGAGAAATCCAGCTTCAATTTTGATGATAAAATGATAGGTCGAAATTCAAGCAAGAATATCGATAATATGGATCTGGAATATTTGGATACTCCCAATTCTACTGCATCTCAAGATTTTAAAACCAGTGTATCTAATGTTTTTTATGATAATTTTTCTCCTCAAACTATAAAAGTTAATGCTGCAGTTCAAGTCAAGATAAGAAGTTTGTATAGGAGTACACAAATTCTGTGTAAACCTCAAACAAAAGACCGTGCAAATATAATTAAAAATATAATAAAAATATGATTATGATTCAATGTTTGCCTTCTTTATGATTTATATGTCAAATATAATTAAACTCACTTTAAATAAAAACCAACTTAAAATTTTTTTCAATAATTTATCATTCGTCGTTTATCATGCATTCAAATGACGCGCCAATAATATGCACAATGACGTCAGACCAAACACAGCACGTTTCACATCACGTGATTTTTACATCATATTTGACCACTTTTATTTATTTATTTATTTAAAAATTATTTGTAAAAATTAAATTTTAATCTTACGTAGGTATTTTATGTGTATCAAAGAATTTATTAACTGAACTTTATTTGAAAAATCATTTTCATGCAAATACCCAATTATAATATTCTGAATAAAATTGACAAAATATAGTTAAATGACTACAAAAACTTTATTATTGCTCTAATTAAACACTAAAGTCTGTACAGCATCAAATTAATACTAAAACTTATCATTGATCGCCGTGTGCAATTATTTTTTTAAACATCAATAAACCACACAGCTGTAAGTCGTCTGGCATACTGAGCAATTTTTTTAAGATATTTTAATCGAATAAGAAGAATACTATCATATTTCGTTCCAACTTTAAGAATACTACTCTTGTTTTAAGAAAGTTGAACCAATTTAAATGAGTAGGCTAGTTAAGCAGTAAAATGCTATCGTTTGACTGCACGATTGGCCTAGCGGTTTAAGCGGTCGCCACGCCGCTCTCTACTGCGCTGAGTGTTGTGGGTTCAAATCCCACATGGGACAACACTTTGTGTGATCCATAAATCGTTGTTCTGAGTCTGGGTGTTCTTTGTGTCCGTTTCTTGTATGTTTGTAAAGTCCCCCGCGACACAGGATTTATTCCTAGTGCAGGCGTTGTCTTTTTAAGAAAGAGAAAAGAAAGCGAAGAGAAAGAGATTGTAGCTATTACATGAAATGACTGAATTGCATTCAGGCCACTAGTTGAGCGGTAAAGTGAAGAGGTTAGGCTGTGAATTAAACGACTGATTGAGCTAGTTGACTGCGATACATATCGGGCATTGAAGCTTCATGCACACAGAAGTGGTTCAAGCGAATAAGTATATTTTAATAAACTAGCCTATACTATAAGGTAACTGCCTAACAATAGTGCCTAACAACAGCGGTAGTGAATGCGACTGCTGTGCTTGATGTCTCGGGTTCGATTCCCGGGTCGGACCAAATGTTTGTATGATGTGCAAATATTTGTTTTGGAGTTTGGGTGTTTTCTATGTATAATATGCATGTATTTACAAAAAAAAAGTATATAAGTATTCTATCACTCAGTCTAGTCATCATAGAATAATAGTGATCTCTATCAATTTAATTTAAGAAATAAAAATAAACTTGCCTTGCACACTACTAGGCTCCATAAAATATCGAATTCGTTTGTGGGTCAATGTATACAATTTTATAACAAATTACCAAACAACATAGTATTATTATCTATTAGTAAATTTAAGAAATTTGTTAAGCTGAGGTTGTCCAAAAAGGCTTATTACTCAGTTTCAGACTATGTCATAGATTTAGATGTTTGGAAATGAATTGCTCTTTTTTTAAGACCTATGATTGTGAATATAACTGCTATTTTAATATTTAAAAGATTTTGAGTTAAAAGAGTGGTGGTGAGTTTCTTTCCTGGGTTCTTTTCTCACCACTCTACCTTGAACAATCTGCGAACCCAGCTAGCTGTAATTTTAATCGACAGATTGTTCATCTTTCATCTTTTATTGTTTTTTTTTATGACGTTCATAAGTGTCTTTTGTGACCTAAATGAATAAATGAATTTGACTTTGACTTTGACTTTATAGCACAAGCTCTGCTTAGTTTGAAATTAAAAGACGTTGTGTGTTACATGTCCGAAAGTAGGATTTGTAGTGATATTAATATTGTGAATATAAAGACTCAGTGGGATAGATCTCGCTGTGCACGAGCTGCCCGGTGACAAGTACATGCTTACGTTTTGTAGTTATGGGCGTTAAGAGCGCGGCACAGCGGCGAGGCAGTCGGGCACGCCAGCAGCACCGAATGCGGCAGCACGTATACGCCTCGGTCGCCGCCACCACCCCCCTGCACACACGTGCGCCAGGCAAACGTTATCACAAACTATGTGAGATCATACACACATCCATACGATATGCACACTGTTACTTATAGGATTATGATTCTAAGATCACGATTAAGCTGCAAAGAACAGTGAACAAACAAAAGTAAATATAGGTGAAAAAAACCTCTTTTGTTTTAATTTTCTACAAGTGTTTGTCTAAAAATATATAAGTAGGTAAGTAAGTCTTTATCGAAGTCAACGATGGAAATGTGAAACTATAAATGTAAATCGAGCAGATATTAAGGAATAAAGCAGAGCAGCTCTCTGCTCTGCTTTATTTAAAATTAACGACTTTTAGTTCTGACTCTCTAGTCAGAACTAAAAGTCGTTAATTTTTAAGACATGTTGTGTTTCTTTAATTGAGTTTGTTCAATTGTATTAATAATTATTATAATTATCAGGCAGAGTAGAGTCACTTTGGTAGGTTCTTAATAAAGAAAAAAATATTATAAACTAACTAACTAACTAACTTATATATTTCGTTCATAGTTTGCCTGTAACGATGATATAAAAGTGCCACGGCGGCACAGGCATAAAATGGTCGAGTAAAAATCTCTTTAGCGAAGAACCTGCGAAGGGTGCCCGCGCGTGAGGGGACTGGATGCACTAGGCAGCCGCGGCGACGTCTGCGCCGGCCGCGCCCTCACCTCGCGTCGCCGCCGATGCTTCTCTACTACCACCTGCAGTGTCAATCATTATGGGTCTGATCTTTTGGTGTACGGGTTAAACTCTACTTCGTCTCACTATGCTTTGGTTTTTTACGAGTTTTGCTTTTGAGCGGTTAAGTATTAGGGAATTAACTGTCACCTACAAACATACTATTGCCTGCTGACTAGATTTGAACAACTGCTTGGACGCTTTTGTGAATACGGGAAATAGTATTTACATAATCTTTGGCCGTTTATTCTTGACCTCATACGACATCATACAAAATGATTTATTCATCACCAAGAATGATCGCTTTAGTTTACTTGCAAGTAGGAGGTAGTGTCGTCAGGAGCGAATGCGGCACAGGTTGGCGGTGGCGCTGGCGCTTCGCTCGACGGTTCGCGGTCTGCGCAACTTTCCGCACAGAAATTACTTAAGTGCGAGGTCGTCAGATCTGCGCCACAACGAATCTCCCTTCAGATATAATATATAAAATCAATTATAGTGAAAAAGTGATGTTTCGACACATTTGAGTCGAGTTTGACCGACGTCATAACGTGGCCTCGTAGAAAATTGGTGTTTACCAGTACTATCATTCCTTTTCACCCAATGAATATTCTGAGCAATGGATAGGTAAACTTTATTCATCTCCAATATAGGAGCTGTATTTAACGTGCTGATTACGCCCGCTTATATGGCAAGTAGCTAATAAGCTAGTGTCACATGCTGTAGATACATAATATTTATATGGCCTGAAGCAGTATTGGAAGCTGATTTTCTTACCTAATTGCGGATTGGCTAATTCGATATCTTTAGCTTCAACTCCTCTGTGTGAAGAGCAGTTTGTATAATTGGAGACGTGTTTCTTAGGTGACTGAGTCATCGTACACGATAAGCTGCAACCAACTAGCTAAGGTATAGCTTTACCAACGTATAGTTCGAAGGTATAAATAACAACTGTATACATAACAACAAATGAACTAAAGCTAAACAGTTAGCAGCAAATGACAGACAGCCATCTGTCAATATGAACTAGACATGACCTATTTGAAATGAATTTAACATAAACTTGCGAGGAGTGCACGCCTTACTTTGTGCACCTTCTTGGTGTTATTAATGCCATTTAACCATATATTTACTTCATATTTAATAAAAAATTGAATTGAAATTGATCATGAATTGTGACTATAAAGTGAAAAATAAATATTTTACACTTTGTAGTCATAATCATACCCCAACCTGAAATGACTAAAATAATTGACACTTTATGTGTGTAGTGGTCTACGTGTGGTACTAGTGGTCTGTTAGAAGTCGAGTACGGTAACAATTAATGAACCGATCTCATAAAGATTCAATTTACCTTTAGGAGAACGGAACCTGCAGTTTCCCGGGGCGAAGTAGTATTGGCGGTGTCTTTGGACATTGCCAATGCGTTCAATACTTTGCCCTGGAGCTACATCAAGGAGGCACTCGTATATCACCGAGTGCCTCTCTACCTCCGTCAAATAGTCGGGTCATATTTGTCGGAAAGAGCCGTCATCTACCCAAGTAAGACCGGTCTCGGTAGACGTGAAATGTCGTGCGGAGTTCCGCAGGGATCGGTCCTAGGACCGCTCCTGTGGAACATTGGCTACGACTGGGTGCTTCGCGGTGCTTTCTTAGATGGCATCGTCGTCACGTGTTATGCGGACGACACACTTGTGACGGCGTGCGGCAAGACACATCGTGAGGCAACGCTGAGGGCCACGGCCGGTGTTGCCCAAGTCGTGGAGCGAATCCGGCGGTTGGGTCTTGAGGTAGCTCTACACAAGTCCGAGGCCTTGTTCTTTAATGGGCCTCGGAACAAGCCACCAAATCGATCCAGCCTTATAGTAGGAGATACTCGCATCGGCATTGAGTCCTCCATGAGGTATCTGGGACTCGTACTCGATAGCCGATGGGAGTTCGGAACTCATTTCCGAAGTCAGGTCCCAAAGTTGGTGAGAGCAGCACGGGCGTTGGCGCGGCTGCTGCCTACCATGAGGGGACCCGATGACTCCTGCAGGAGACTCTACGCAGGAGTTGTGCGGTCAATGGCCCTTTACGGGGCCCCAGTGTGGGCGGAGACCTTCAAGGCGAGCAACGTCGCAATACTGCGACGACCACAGCGAGTGCTGGCCATCAGGGTCATAAGAGGATACCGCACAATCTCCTTTGAAGTGGCGAGTCTCCTGGCTGGAACTCCACCATGGGACCTGGAGGCGAGAGCCCTTGCGGCTCTTTATCATTGGCGCCAGGAGGCACGGGAGTTGGGCCGGAGTCCTGAAACTCGAGAAATCGAGAATCAGAAAACCCAACTCCGCCAGGTCCTTGTGGAGGAGTGGAAGGAACGACTTGGGCAACCAAGCGCCGGGCACGCCGTCATTGCGGCGGTAAGACCCGTCATGGAGGATTGGCTCGAGAGGAATCACGGGACCCTCTCATATCGGCTGACGCAGGTGATCACTGGAAAAGGATGCTTCGGAGATCACCTGTGTCTGATCCGAAAGGAGCCAACGCCTGAGTGCCACCACTGCGATGGCCGGACCGTGGACACGGCGCTCCACACGCTGGCAGAATGCCCAGCGTGGGCGGAGCTGAGGCGTGACCTTGTGACGGCCATCGGAGTGGAAACTCTCTCGCTCGGTAGCATGATCGCCGCCATGTTGCGGAGCGAGAGCGCGTGGAACTCCGCCGTCTCCTTTTGCGAGCAAGTTATGGTTGCAAAGGAGATGTCGGAGCGGGACCGGGAGAGGTTGAGAACTCTCACAGTCCGCCAGGCCCGGGAACGTGTCCGGTATCACAGACGGCTCGGGCGCCGGAGATTGCAGAACGATCTCCGTCCTCCATAAGCGCTAGACTGAGGGTGATAGGTGAGGCCATCCGTCACCCGAGCAGAAGTACGCCGGGATAGCAGCAGGACGTGCTACGGAGCACACGCTCTTTTGGAGCAGAAAAGGGGTCATCTGCAAGCCGTAGGTAGATGACCCGAGGTACGTCGGGGTTTCAGGGATTTCCTTTCTAGGGTACAACTGATTCCCCGGCTACTGGTACCTGAGACGGCGTGCGGTTTTTGGTCGGTTCGAGTCCGACATAACCACCGGTGGTATCCGAGGGGATTTCTGCACAGGAAACAAAAAAAAAAAAAAGGAGAACGGAACCTAAAAGGTTTTGGCTTCAATACCCACTTGGGACAACACGTTGTGTGATTAAATTGTTCTGAGCCTGAGTGTTTGTATCTCCATTTCATGTGGACTGATTGTCATTTGAATAGTTATTATCTCGCAGTCGCGTAATTATACTATCTAAGACCAAGGCTAATTCATTGGGTGGGACTGAAGAAAAATCATCACATTGTAATTTAATTTAAACAACTAACTGAGATATTTAGCCGAGGGTAATATCGTGTTCATTTTAGTTAAATATCTAATTTTTAAAATCATAAGTATTATATATTTATAATCACACTAGTTGACCCGGCAGACTTCGTACTGTCTTAATTGAATTGATTAAATAAAAAAGCTAATCTATAATATAAAAATGAATCGCAGAATGTGTTGGTAAGCATAGAACTCAAGAACGTCTGGACCAATTTGGCCAATTCTTATTTTTAATGTTAGTTGAAGTTCGAGGATGGTTTTCATGGTGAGAAAAATTCGAATAAATGTCGGGAAAACCCTAAAAGCAGCCAGTATTAATCTGGAAAACTCATGTTTTTCACATGGTCAATTGTATGTTGCCTGTTTCCGTGTTGGCAATCCATCAGATTTGTTTGTCTATGCGCCAGGTAATCAAACAAAAAACATCGTATATCACAAAACACTAAAACGAAAATAAAACCGATTTATGTAATCATTATGATTCATTTGATTAACAATAAAGCGATTACTTACTTTTAAATGCTTACATCTGTTTTATTTAATTATTTTTTATTCACAACGCCCATACCAGGGTGATGGTTCTGTTCAGGAGAGTTTTTGCCCCGACTATAAAATAGGTAGGCACAAAAAACTGCCACATTACAAATCTTTTTGACAGGACGCAGTCTGTCCGGTCCGCTAGTCTATAACAAAATGAATCGCAAAATGTGTTGGTAAGCGCATAACTCAAGAACGCCTGAACTAATTTGGCCAATTCTTTTTTTTTAATGTTCGTTTAAGTTCGAGGATAGTTTTCATGGCAAGAAAAATTCGAATAATTAGCGGGAAAACCCTAAAAACAGCCCTTTTCTTTTTCCCTTACAAACGTTTTCTAACTAAAATATAGAGTTAATTGGGGCTTTATTGCTATTGTATAAAGTTCACGGTTGTCTAAGCAATGTAGGTGTGTTCCTAACGTCACAGCAGTGTGCGTGTGTACGTTGGAGCACAGAATATAATAAAGTAATGTCACGTTCTGAAATTCAATAAAAGTGACATAGCGGACCCGACCAAATTGAATAATCACAAAATGTAATAGATCATCAGTGCTGATTTCCAATTTATTTCTTTTGTTTTACTTTAAAATGCATCAGTTTTCACTTCATTACATCATTCAAACACAAATCGCGTTACCAAAAGTGTTTTTAATTTAATATCCCTATTTTACATACATAAAACATTGGTACGGCTTGAAGGATTTGACTCCAAGTCATATCAAATTAAAAAAAGTGGAATATTGAAAAAAAAATTGTGAATCTCAATTTGACAGTGTACAAGTGTTGTTTTTCTTGCCTTTTCTATTAAATACTCTACTGAGCTTGCTCTTGTAAGCTGAAACATGAAACAAATTCGTATATCGTGTTTTGTGCAGAGTGTTTAACTGCCTATGATCACTTATTATTGCATGTGATATAGATATGCCTGCTATAAGACGAAGTAATTTAGGTAGAAGAACCCGAAATGCTACAAACCAAGCTAATTACCGATCTAATCATACTGCACAAGAACGTGACGACCAAAATGAACGTGAAAGAATTCGGATATCCGACAAACACGTGAAGCGCGAGCGAGACATTCAACTAATAATCGCGCAAGTTTGAATCGAGCTGGTTTCAGTTACGATGTGTCAATTGACTATAGTAACTACCAATGTGTTTTTATTGGTTCTATAAACTCGGTTTGACCACATTCAAATACAAAAACGAAGGCAATGGATTGTGTTGCGCAAATCGTAAAGTGAAATTAATACCATTGGATCCACCACCAGAGCCCTTGTACTGATTGGATTCAGGAATAGGAACAGATTCCATATATTTTTTGAGAAATATCCAACAACATAATAATAGCTTTCAAATGACTTCATTGGGGGCAACAAATGTAGTTCGGGAAAATTTTTATGCCAACTTTCAAGGTATGTATTATAGCAGTTAATTATAATTATTTAGCTAACAATATTTTCTGTCACATAAGTTAAGATGTGTATGTGTCACTAATCTTCAATTTCTTAATCATTAAGATCCTGATCATCACGTAGTCATCATATTACTTGGTGATTCAGTTTTGGTGTCACTTTTATTATTTTGAAACCCAATATAATTATTTGTTAATAGATATTATTTACAACTAAATATTACATATTGAGGTACCTAAGCATGTGAAATATTATTTACTGATTAGGAGACAGATATAATTCTTAAGAACAAATATTATTTAAGTTTGATCACTGACAATCCATAAATTTATAGCCCACATTGCTTATTTAATTTATTTTATTTTATAGTATTTGGCACAAACATATTGTTTTTTTTTTTAATTTACAGATACAAGGCCAAATATATCACAGAGCAGATTTACTGTTACCTGTGTCAGATAGCAACTACAAATTCCTGTAAATTTATTTTATGGGCAATCCACTACAAGAAATTAATCTGCTTTATGCGCATAACAATTTGGTAAAGAGGTCCATTGTAAAACAATTACAAATTTTATTTCATGAACACAATCAATTGATTATATTGTTTAAAACTACACTAGATCTGATGCCATCTGATAATCACAAAATTGTAATCAGAGCTGATAAAGCACCTGCGGGTCAACATGCAAGACGTTTTAATGCACCAACTATTGATGAAGTTGCTATCGTTGTAGTTGGAGAAAATTTGGAATTCCGCGATATTGTTTTACATCGTCAGAATGATCAATTACAACGTATAAAGGAAACACACCGCTCATAGAGAAGGCAATATCCCATTATATTTTGCAAGGTGAAGATGGCTATGATTTCTCAATAAAAATGATAAATCCCATTACAGATAATAAAAATATTATTTAGCGATTGCGATAATATCTCTGTCACAATATTATATATTTTAATTTTATATTTCAATTATTAAGAGAAAATCTATTTACAGGTTCTGAAACCAACAAAAAAGTCAGCTCAATGAACTATTATTCATACTGTCTAATGATTCGGGAAAATGAAGACAATCACATATGTGGAAAATGTCGGCGATTATATCATAAATATGTTGTTGACATGTATGTTAAAATTGAAACGGAGAGATTAACATTCATCAGGTTGAATCAGACCAGACTCCGTTGTGACATAAGTTAAAAGGTTATTAAAATGTGTCCAGTATAGTCACATTTTACCAATGAGTCTAGTAAGACTCGACTTGGTGTCGATACAAATGAGGGGCTTCTCCCTCCACTTTACGAAAATAAACTAAACCTCGACAAGTCCAGCAGAAGGCGTATCCATTGTCGCGTAAAACTTGACGAGCAGCGTGAAATAATTTTTGGGCTTTAGGTGTTAGAGCCTCTGACAAAAATACAGGTCTGTTAGCACCAACTATGTTCAGGTGGCCAGTATTTAATTTTTCGGAGATTTGTTTGTTTTTGTTAAGTTTTTAACTCCCTGTTTATGCTTCTCTTTTTTTAAGGCACAGTTTAACTCAACCATAATCGATTTATTTCCCTCCTTATGAGTCATAATTCTATACGAATCTTTTATGTCCGAGTCTTTTATTTCAACTTCTATAGCTTTTGATAGGGTTTTAATTATCTCATTGGTGACCTCCTTCAATTCATACCTTTTATTATTACGTAAAACAAGTGGTACATTACGTATTTCTATACTAGTAGATTTATTCTTACGCTCAAGGACCTCTATTTTCTCTTCCAATCTCGCTATTATCTTTTTGTCCTCATCTTTCTGTAATTGTAATTTTTGTAGGGTCTTGATAATCGTATCATATTGATCAGAAACAAATTGTAGGCTTTCCTTTAATTCTTCATTTTTTTCCGCTTAATATTGCTGAAATTTTTCGTCGACTTTAAGTGACAGAGAGGAGATTAGATTATTTAGTTCCTTTAGGTCGTCATCGTCACGCTTACGTTTTTGTCTCATATTGCCAGCGCCTCTGCCAGTTCTCTCAGACGCAGTATCCATATCCGATTGCTGAGTAGCACATGTAGTTCTTGGAGGATGTTTTATCCCTGGAGGCAGCACGGGTGAGGTTGGTGGAGGCGAGTGTCTGAGTGGCATGGTTACTTAAAATATCTTTATTTATCTATTTTATCTTAGAGCACGCAAGTAAAATCCCTCAAAATATATTAATTTATAAAAAGTAATTGGCACACTAATAAAGTCTCACATTTCAAGCCGCTCCGTATCTCAACACAAATATCGCGACCAAAAGGTCGTAAGAACGCTGTAATCGGCGGCGCTTACGCGTTTGCACTGAATGTCTTGTTAGTGCAAAAGCGCGGGTAAACTTATTTTAAAATCTTGTGTTTGTCACTTTTAAACTTAGTTTTTTTCAAAAAGAGACGACACATCTGCAATGTTCTAATTGGGTATTTGCATGAAAATGATTTTTCAAATAAAGTTCAGTTAATAAATTCTTTGATACACATAAAATACCTACGTAAGATTAAAATTTAATTTTTACAAATAATTTTTAAATAAATAAATAAATAAAAGTGGTCAAATATGATGTAAAAATCACGTGATGTGAAACGTGATGTGATTGGTCGGACGTCATTGTGTATATTATTGGCGCGTCATTTGAATGCATGACAAACGACGAATGATAAATTATTGAAAAAAA
This sequence comes from Hypercompe scribonia, assembly GCA_949316085.1. Classification (NCBI taxonomy): domain Eukaryota; kingdom Metazoa; phylum Arthropoda; class Insecta; order Lepidoptera; family Erebidae; genus Hypercompe; species Hypercompe scribonia. Next base: position 367,591 of record OX438972.1, on the reverse strand, counting down.
ATTTAAGTTGGTTTTTATTTAAAGTGAGTTTAATTATATTTTATCATTAAGATTAAAATTTACTGAAAGTAGCGTAAATAACAAATAACAAATTTAAATGGAATATGCACAATGACGTCACATACGCAAGAGGGAGCTACCTATACGTTTAAATTTTAACATTTTTTTATTGTTAAATAGTTTAAATGTTCCTAAATAAAAAAAAAATTTTTTTTTCAAAAATTTTAAATTTTTATTAAAAATTATAAGACAACTATTTAATGGATTGGAAAATCATGCAAATACCCAATTGCAATAATCTTCAAATTAGTTAATCTAAAGTTTCTACTATAGCACTGCACTATTAACTAACTTTTATTGTGGTTTCACAAGTAAAATTGCCGGAGACTTTAAAAGTCAACATTTCGTAAGGAAATACTCCGCGTTTTCTCAAGACCAGAGTTCCAGAGTTCCACAGGGACCGTGTAACATGTTTTCGATAACTACCTCATGCAATCCAGAATCTACTTGTACATTAGGGATTTCAGCTGATATCACTGCATCAACTTCGTTTGGCCTTATCTTTTCAACCAACCAAATCAAAATGTGTGCATGTGGCAATCCTCGTTTCTGCCACTCTACAGAATACATCCAGCAGCGTATCTCACCAAACACATAATGTTTTACAATGAAAACCATTAAAGATTTCGACTTATGTCTAAAGATTCTGGCTGTAATATCATGACGATCAATGGGCGATTGCCCAGGGAACAACTCCTGCTTGATTTCTATCCAGTGCGGATTGCATGTAAATGTGATGAACAAATCTGCTGTACCATAATGACGAATATACTACATGGCATCTTGAGCATATTCGTGCATATGTCGAGGGCTTCCGATGTATGTTACTGGAATAATAGTCATCCGATCAACATTCTGTTCACATTCAGTATTAATTAACATCTCGAAGGTGAATATACTCTTCAGATTGGAGTTTGGTTTGATTCAACCTGATGAATGTTAATCTCTCCGTTTCAATTTAGACATACATGTCAACAACATATTTATGATATAATCGCCGACATTTCACACGTTTGTGATTGTCTTCGTTTTCCCGAATCATTAGACAGTACGAATAATAGTTCATTGAGCTGATTTTTTTGATGGTTTCAGAACCTGTAAATAGATTTTCTCTTAATAATTGAAATATAAAATTAAAATATATAATATTGTGACAGAGATATTATCGCAATCGCTAAATAATATTTTTATTATCTGTAATGGGATTTATCATTTTTATTGAGAAATCATAGCCATCTTCACCTTGCAAAATATAATGGGATGTTGCCTTCCCTATGAGCGGTGTGTTTCCTTTATACGTTGTAATTGATCATTCTGACGATGTAAAACAATATCGCGGCATTCCAAGTTTTCTCCAACTACAACGATAGCAACTTCATCAATAGTTGGCGCATTAAAACGTCTTGCATGTTGACCCGCAGGTGCTTTATCAGCTCTGATTACAATTTTGTGATTATCAGATGGCATCAGATCTAGTCTAGTTTTAAACAATATAATCAATTGATTGTGTTCATAAAATGAAATTTGTAATTTTTCTACAATGGACCTCTTTACCAAATTGTTATGCGCATAAAGCAGATTAATTTCTTGTAGTGAATTGCCCATAAAATAAATTTACAGGAATTTGTAGTTGCTATCTGACACAGGTAACAGTAAATCTGCTCTGTGATATATTTGGCCGTGTATCTGTAAATTACAAAAAAACAATATGTTTGTACCAAATACTATAAAATAAAATAAATTAAATAAGCAATGTGGGCTATAAATTTATGGATTGTCAGTGATCAAACTTAAATAATATTTTTTCTTAAGAATTATATCTGTCTCCTAATCAGTAAATAATATTTCATATGCTTAGGTACCTCAATATGTAATATTTAGTTGTAAATAATATCTATCAACAAATAATTATATTGGGTTTCAAAATAATAAAAGTGACACCAAAACTGAATCACCAAGTAATATGATGACTACGTGATGATTAGGATCTTAATGATTAAGAAATTGAAGATTAGTGACACATACACATCTCTGGTAGATACTATGTTTGTGTACTCCACAATATATTCTTATCTGATGCATCTACCACTTGAATGGGTAAATTAAACACAGTATAAACTTAATAGGCATTTACTGTTCAGGTGGTACCAGTATTCAAAATATATTGTCTCCAAGAGCTTGAGTTACACGCTTGTAGTTGCTTTGTTAATCCGAGTCCACTTGACATTTTTTTGTGTCTCCAACTCTGTGTACAAAAAGTGGCGTCGTCAAAAACAGTGTTGCCGAATGAACGCTACACCACCCCCCTATGGAGAAAGACAACTAGTCTCTGAAAGTCTTAAATCTAACACGCCTACCTGATCGTGTGGTATAAGGCGCAGGATGAAGTGTAACTGGAGCAGCGGCTAGCTGCTTTTGAGCTGGAGAAAGCAAAGGATCCTTAGTAGTGGCTGCAGGTTTCGGTGGAAATACCTGATTAGAGGAAGGATGTATGAGTGGATCTGGAGCAGGAGTCGAAATAAAGACGGGTTTTACGCGATCGACGCTAATGGTAACCGTTTTACCTTTGATACTAATGGTAATAGTTTTACCATCAGTAGCTCTATCCATTATTTGGTGAGGACCAGTGCACGGAGGTTGAAAGGGACGACGAACGGCGTCTTCACGTAGGTAAACGTGTGGGCTGTGGCGAGGTCCTTGAACATGAAGGAAACCTTGGTACCGTGTCTTGAAGCCGGAACTGGACGAATCGCAGACATGTGATGCTTGAGGCGCGACACAAAATCAGCAGGGTTGACCGAGACTTCAGAGTGGGACGAAGGGACTATTAGTTCACCTGGAAGACGCAGAGTTTCGCCACATAACATCTCCGCAGTAGATGATTTGATGTCCTGTTTGAAAGCTGAACAGATGCCAAGAAGTACTAGAGGCAGGGCAGTAATCCAGTCGCCTCCATGGCATATAATGGATGCCTTCAATTGCCTGTGCAATCTTTCGATCATTCCGTTAGCTTGAGGATGGTAAGCGGTGCCCTACGAACGGAGCGGTAACCTACGAAACAAATCGGACTCGAATTGAGTACCTTGGTCGGTAGTGATGGTTAACGGAACGCCAAAACGTGAGACTCATTACCTTACAAAAGTTTCCGCTACTTCTTTCGCAGTGATTCCTTGCATAGGCCAAACTTCGGGCCACCTAGATACACGATCAATGGCAGTCAAACAGTACCGAAAGCCTTTGCAAGGAGGTAATGGACCGATTATGTCGATATGGATGTGCATAAAACGACCAGTCGGTGTTTCGAAATTGCCAAGTGGAGAAGAGTTATGTCTCGACACTTTGCTGCGTTGACAAGCATCACACGTGCGGGCCCACTCTCTACAGTCTTTATTGAGCGACGGTCAGACATAGCGGTCAGCTATGAGGCGAGCCGTAGCCCGGATACTGGGATGGCTTAAGTTGTGAAGCTTGTTGAATTTAGTACGACGCAGGTCTTGTGGAATATATGGACGAGGTTTGCCGGTCGAAAGGTCACAGAACAAGAAAAAATTTGTGCCGGGAATGCTCGTCTTAGAAATTTTCAGACTGGAATGCTCCAAAAGTTGGATCAATTCCATATCTGCCTCTTGTGACTGAGCAAGTGCCTCGTATTCTTGTTCCAAGGAGATTGTGACACGGCGTCAGCAACGATGTTGTCTTCACCTTTAATGTATCTAATATCAGTTGTAAATAGACCGATAAAAGATAGTTGGTTTAATTGTGGTGGTGGAAGTTTTTCACGGCGTTGTACAAAAGCGTACAACAATGGCTTGTAATCTGTGAATATGGTCACGTGTTGAACTTCCAAAATATGGCGAAAATGCTGTACACTTTCGTACACAGCCCACAATATACATACAGCCACTGACATTGCTAAGGAGTAAGCTTCTTGCTGAAAAATGCTAACGGTGACCAATGTCCGTTGCCGTACTGTTGTAAGCAAGAACCAACATGAAGGCTAGATGCGTCGGTAAAAAGACCAAGAGGAGCATCAGCGACAGGATGGTGGAGCAGGGTTGCAGCAGAAAGTCTTTTCTTGCATTCCTCGAAGTTACTAAGCAGCTCAGGTGACCATAGGTATGGCTTAGGACCTTTGCATTTGGTGAAACTAGACCAGCTATCAGAGGTGCCTGAAATTTGGTGGCCTGGGGAATAAAACGCCGGTAGTAATTAATCATGCCAAGAAAACGGCGCATGGCCTGTACTGTTTCAGGAGGTTTGAAGTCCAAAGTACTTGGTCACGGTCCTGAGGAGGTCGAGTGCCATCAGCACTGATGTGGTAGCCCAAGAACTTAACTTCGCTAGCGCCAAGGACGCCTTTACTCAGGTTGATTACAACGCCGTAGTCCTGGAGACGCCTGCATAGTGTGCGAAGATGTATGACATGAGTGGCCTCATGTGGTGAATAAACCAAGATGTCGTCAATATAAGGAAAACAGAAATCGAGACCTCGTGTAACCTCATCGATGAATCTCTGGAACGTTTGTCCTGCATTCCGTAAGCCGAAGATCATAAATGGAAATTCAAAGAGGCCAAACGGAGTCACGATGGCAGTTTTCGGAATATCGGTCTCAGAAACTGGATCTGATGGTAAGCTTTCACCAGATCGAGAGTACTAAATACCTTCGTTGTTTGTTCTGAAGTCGTTGATGTGACGGGCAGGATATTTATCCGGCATAGTCTTGGCGTTCAGGGCGCGGTAATCGCCACAAGGGCGCCAGGAATTGTCCTTTTTGAGGATCATGTGCAATGGAGATAACCAAGCGCTTTTAGAAGGCCTTGCTTCCAGAGCGTACTATTTCTTCAAACTCCTTTTCGGCTGTAATCAATTTTTGAGGTGCCAAACGACGAGGTTGACTAGGGATAGGGGACCGTCGGTGGTTTGAATATGATGCACAGTGTTGTGCTTAATAATTCTGGGTAACCCAGGAGGTTGTGTAACGTCTGGAAATTCGGCAAGTAAGGACGGATAAATGGAATTTCCAGTTACGATGGCCTTGACGCTGGGTTGGTCTATGGAAATGCAGGAAGCTTGACTAAAGAGACCGGGGACGCCGTCTATGAGCATTTTGTTACGACAGTCAGGCAGCAGGCGATAATGTGCTAAAAAGTCAGCACCGATTATCGCGCGCTGAACGTCAGCAACTACAAACAGCCACACGAAGTCTCGTCGTAGCCCTAAGTTGAGTCGAAGATTAACGGTTCTGTAGGTTTTGATGCAGCTCCCGTTTGCAGCGGTCAATTGATAATCGGGTGATTCTACCCGTCGAGGTAACCAGCTATGTGGAAAGCAACATAAGTCGGAACTAGTATCGATCAGAAACTGACGCTTTGTAACTCTGTCGATAACGAAGAGTCGGCGGCTGAGGTGCGAGCAATCAGCTTCCGCCACTACTGATCGACTCTGGAGTTTGCCGGGGGCATGGTAATACCATGGTTAAGGGTACTTAAATAATTTACGCTGAAAGCAATATCTGGCCGTGTGCCTGTACTAATTTACAATAATTCACCTATTAGATTTCTGTACTTAATACTTTCATCTACTTCTTTAGCTTGTTCTAACCTTAACTTTGTTTCCATTGGAGTATCATATAGCTTAGTATCTTCTAGATTATATTTTGCAGCCAAAGATTCAATATATTTTGTTTGACTTAGAGTCATTACATTTTTATCATCACTATAATCAATATCTATTCCATTATAGCTTTTAATTTTTCCTAAATCTTTCATTACAAATCTTTTCATTAGACTAGTTTTTATCTCTTGTATTTTATTTTTATTTTTACAGCAAATCAAAAGGTCATCAACAAATATTAATATATATATTGGATCTTTGTTTGCTCTACTTACATATAAACAATAATCATGGTTACTTCTAACAAAACTCAATGTTTTAATAAATTTATCAAAACAATCGTACCATACTCTAGGACTTTCTTTGAGACCATAGAGAGCCTTTTGCAATTTATAAACTCTATTGTCTCCAGTTTCATAACCTTCCGGTTGATTTATATAAACTTCTGATTTTACCTCACCATTTAAAAAGGCTGTCTCGACATCCATTTGTTCAACAAATAAATTAAATTTGCAACTATATTGACAGTAAAATTTTCAATGTTTGCATTTTTCCTACTGGTGAATAAACATTTTCAATGTATTCCTTTTGCTGGAACCCTTTTACAACTAATCTAGCTTTATAAACATTATTGCTTTTCTTTTTAAAAACCCACTTAACATCTATAACCTTTTTATTTTTTGGCCCATCAACAATTTGCCAAGTGTTATTTTTATTTAAGCTATTTATTTCAGAATTCATTGCTACTTGCCATTGTTTATTATCATGGGAGTTTATCGCCTCCTCAAATGTATTTGGGACATTTGCATTAACATAGTTTACATATATACAGTGTGCAACTGGATTTCCATACCTAGTAACTGGAATTCTTTTTCTTTTTGGCGTTTCTACTGGTACATGTTCGTCTCTATTCTTATCTAGATTATCATTGTCGACCTGATTCCTAATATCATTATTAGCATTTGCCTCATCTGCATCTACAGAACTTTCATCGCTTTCATATTCATTTTTAGACATTTTGTTTGATATATTATTAGTTAGATCAATGTCTAAATCTTTATAATTTTCTCTTTCATCATTAAGTTTTTCTAAACAAATTAATTGAGTATTCTCTTCCACCACCTGTACATGTCTAGCATTAATTATCTTGTTATTTAATAGAACTTTATAACCATTTTCATTATAACCCACTAAGACTCCTGATTGGGCTTTATCATCCCATTTGCTTTTTCTTAATACTTCAGGAACTCTGACAAAGACTCTACTTCCATAAATCTTTAAATGCCCTACATTAGGTTTTATTCTGAAAAATATCTCATATGGAGTTTTATTTTGAACTGTGTTTGCAATTGTTCGATTTTTTAAGTAAGCTGCTGTTTTAATTACTTCTGGCCAGTACTTTTTATGAATGTTAGCTTCTCTCATTAAACACCTACCTATATCCATAGCAGATCTATTGTATCTTTCTTCTACTCCATTTAATTGATGGACGTAGGGTGGACATGGTAACAACTCTATACCCTTTTGCCTTATGAAATTATAAATATCCTTATTTAAATATTCCTTGCCATTATCACACTGTAGTTTCTTTACCCTTTTATTGAATTTATTTTCTACTAAATTTACAAATTCTATAAAACAACTAGCAGTTTCGGCTTTACTTTTAATGCAAAATATTCTTGTACACTTAATAAAGTCATCAATGAATGTTAAGAAATATCTTTCTCCACTATAACCAATAGTGTTGTGTGGCCCATTCAAATCAGTATGAATTAGTTCCAAAATTTCAGTAGACTTTTTCCTATTGTTTTCAAAAGGTACATTAGACATTTTACTTTTAATACAATTCGAACATTTCATTTCTGTGTTTTCAATCTTATCAGGCATACCATCGACTAATTTATCATTTATCAACTTATTTAAATATTGAAAATTTACATGACCAAGTGCCCTATGCCATTTCTCTTTCTGAGTTAATTGAACTGAATGTGCATACATGTCCTTTTTATAGGTACATGATACATAACTTTTTATAGAATACAAATTGTTTATTTTGTCAGCAACAACTATCAATTCTCTAGACTGATTAAAAATTTTTGCATTTTCATTTTTGGCTACAATGGTACAATTTTTGGTTCCTTTGACAAAATATATGTTATTTAATTCTACGTGTTTTTCATTATAATAGTTTTTAAAATAAACCTTGACAGTACCTACTTTAGCTGCTTTTAACATTATGCCGTCTGGTAGTTTCACATCAACAGGAATCTTTAAATTTACCCAATTATAAAAATAGGTTTCATCATTTATTATGTGATCAGTACACCCACTGTCTAAAAGCCAGTTGATTTCATTATTGTTATCACATTCTTCCTTTAAAGTAGACCCACATACCTGATTTATTTCTGAATCACATACTTGAGCCGTCTATGTCTGAGTTGAAAAGTTGTTTGATGATGATTCACCTGTGAAATAGCCTCGACCTCTGCCTCGGCTACGACCTCTGTAGGATCTAAATCTGTTGTAACCTCTACGTTGTCCTTGCTGACCCTGACTGGATTGATACCGTCCTTGGCCGTTGCCCGGTGCATACCAGCACTACTTCTTGATATGTCCAGTCTTACCACAGACAAAGCACTGGACTTTAGTTTTGGTTGCAAATGTACTCACATTGGTTTTGTTGTCAGGTTGAGTATTAGTCATATTTTTCTCTTTTATCTTAGACTGTACATAATCAACTGTTTTTTGTTCTTCTGGAATTACATCAAGAAAGTCCCCAATGTAGCTATAGCTTGGTGGAAGTGCTTTGAGCAAATATCTTAATTTCTCGGGTTCATCTATCCTTCCTCTGGCTGTTTTAAACTCATTTATTGTTTTCTCAAAATCAACAAAAAAATCTTCTACTGTACTATAATTAGTCAGTCTGATCTCTTCAATTTTTCCTCTACATATTATTTGCATAGCTGTAGACTGTGTTAAATACATCTTGTCAAACTTTTTTATCATTTCATACGCTGTTGTACATTCACTGACATATTCTAATTGCTTATCTGAGATTGTGCTCATTATAATAGTTTTCGCTTTTAAATCTTTCTTTCTCCATTCTACCTCCGGATTTTCCTTTTTGACAACCACAGGCCCGTTGCATTCTTTGTATTCCAATAAAGTTACTAACCTTCATTTCCAGCTTGAATAATTTGCGCCATCAAAAATAGGTATCGTTATGTCTTCGATCCTCGCTTGTTTAGCCATTTTTTATAGAACTCGTGACGCGGTCTTTATCCTCAGTCGAAATTTTTTATATTTTGTTGTATCTTGACATTACACATATATAGAGTTGTCTTGACAACCACACTCTGCTACCATGTTGAAATAAAAAGAATAAATGCAGGAAAACACTTTTCTATTACTTTATTGTTATAACATCATATTCAGACAGCCAAGCAGTGGTCTCGAACGTCATAGAGCAAAATCGGTAGACTTGCCTGCTAAAATCGGTATATTTCTACTTGGCTCCTTGGCTCCTCGTCAGACGACATTTTAACTTAATTATTTGAGGGCTTTCCCCAGTGGTCTCGAACGTCATAGAGCGATATCGGTAGATTTACCTGCTAAAATCGGTATATTTCTACTTGGCTCCTCGTCAGACGACATTTTAACTTAATTATTTGAGGGCTTCCCCAGTGGTCTCGAACGTCATAGAGCGAGATCGGTAGACTTGCCTGCTAAAATTGGTATATTTGTACTTGGCTCCTCGTCAGACGACATTTTAACTTAATTATCTGAAAATCGTAGAAAAAGCGTTATATTTCGGTATTTCGGTAGAACAGAGCCCATATCGGTAGAAATACCGAAAAATCGGTAGGTTCGAGACCACTGCAGCCAAGCTACAGAAGCAAAAATAATGACAAGTTACAGAGTTTTCATAAGCATAGACTTAAGAACTAGTGAGTTGCCATAGACCAAAATACCAATTTACATTCCTGACAATCTAGAATCTAAATAGTGCTAAGAAAATTAAGATTATATTATTTACTCTAAATTACAACAATAATATACTACGGTATACTATACTACGGTTCTACTATTAATATAATAATAAATAAATAAATAAAAAGTCCGGTGTCGAGCAGCGTGACACCGCTCAACTGCCACCCGATGCACGCACACAATTACTGGAGACAGCGCGATTAAACCGTTCTGTAAAAAAAAAGAAAGAAAAAAAAATGCCGCCAAATAACATTAATAACATTCTTCGTTTCTTTCTATCGCACTCAAACGCTCGTCCGTTCACTCGCTCGTTCGCTAGTACGGCTCCCTAAACGTAAAGTAAAGTATGAATAGTCCAGCGCGAGCGGTGTCCCACAACTGACATCTTCAAGATGTCATCCGTCTGCGGGCTGTCGGGAATAACCGTCGAGCCAACTCACCGGAGAAGTGGCATCTCACAATGCCACCGCTGCCAGCTCTACGGGCACTCGGCGCGAAATTGCTTCGCCCGCCCCAGGTGCGTCAAGTGCCTGGAAGACCACGCGACGGAGGCGTGCAAAAGACCCAAAGATAGGGCCAATTGCACTGAGCCAGTCGCGTGCGTGCTGTGTGGCGAAGAAGGCCACCCCGCCAACTACAGAGGTTGCCCGAAGGCGCCTAAAACCCCCAAGGCAAAAGGACCTCAGCGTCCCCGCCCAGTCATCCCTGCTGCTGCAGGGACTGGGGGGAGCTTTACAGCCGCTCCTCTGCCGAAGACGAACGCCTGGGCCACTCCCAGGAAGACGGGGGAGACCTTCCCACCTCTGCCCGTGCGGAAGACGATGCAGGCCCCCATACCTGCCCCAGTACCCGCAAAGGCAGCCTCCGGCGTGCCCATGCCCACTAAACCTCTCCAGGGAGGGCCCAAGCCGCTCGTCGACTATAGGAGCCCTCCAGCCCAGCTAACCCTAAACCAAACTATCGACCCGGACCTATCCCTCGTGGCAAGGTTCGCGAGTGCGTTAAACTTTAGCGAGCTTCGCCAACTCGCTAACCTAATTCGCCAGAACGAGGGCGATCCGTTGGCCCTCCTCAACGTCAGTATCAGATACTCGAGCGTACTCGAGAAGTTAGGCGCATTCAAGTGCAACCCATAACATGGATAGGACACCGACAAGCAGAGTCAAACGAAGATCACTCAAGCTAGGGTATTTCAACGCCAACGGCATCAGTAGGCAACGACATGAAGTTGGCGAATTCCTTAGGGCACACCAACTCGACATACTATTCGCACAAGAGACCTTTTTGAAACCCTCGCAGAGAAACCTAAACGTTGCGAACTACTCTGTGGTCCGCAACGATAGGATTGACTCTGCGCTAGGGGGAACTCTCATATATTACAAAAGGTCCCTTCACTGCGTACCTATGGATCCGCCTGCGCTGACTAGCATCGAGGCTTCGGTCTGTCGAATAGGCATGACCGGACACCAATCGATCACACTAGTTTCAGCCTATCTGTCACCCAATCGGCAACTACTCGAGAGCGACCTCCGAGCACTGCTAGAACTGAGCGACGCCGTGATAATCGGCGGCGACCTTAACGCCAAAAGCACCCTTTGGAACTGTCACCAGTCCAACGCCAAAGGCAGAGCCCTGGAGTCGCTCTCGAATAGACTAGCGTTCGACATCATCGCCCCGCTCGAACCGACCCACTATCCGCACAACGTGTCTCACCGACCCGACATTCTGGACGTGGCACTCCTAAAGAACATAAACCTACGTTTGTGTTCAGTAGAGGTGCTACACGAGTTAACTTCTGACCACAGACCTGTGGTCATGGAGTTTGCACCCAGACTGGGTCCCATCGACACAGGTCATCGTACCCCCACTAGACGAATCACGGACTGGAGGCGCCTCGGGACCAAACTCGAGGCAACCTCGTCCGTGCATCTAGACAGGATACCCGACCACATAATCAGCAAAGAGGACACCGTGACGGCGATCGACTCCCTCACAGCTCACGTGCAATCGTTAATTAACGAATGCACTCGGGAGGCACCAGCGACGAACGATCGCCGCTGGAACCTACCCGATGACGTACGTGAGCTGCTGAGGCGGAAGAACGCCGCCGTACGAGCCTATGACAGATATCCATGCGAAGCCAACAGGATCAGGTTACGACGCTTAGAAAGAGCGGTCAAGTCGCGCATCGATCAAATGCGCCAAGACAGGTGGGATAGGACACTACAAGACCTCGAACCTACCCACCTTGCCTTCTGGCAACTATACCGCTCGCTTAAGAGAGACACCATCACCTGTATGCCTCCTCTAAGCAGACCTAACCTTCCACCGGCCTTCGACGATATCGAAAAGGCAGAGTGCCTGGCCGAGAATCTAGAGAATCAGTGCACGCCCAGCGTAATACACTGCGACTCGGACCAAATAGCCGAAGTTGATTCGGAAGTAGAGCGCATAATAACCTCACTTCCTTTTTTTTTTTTTTTTTTACGTGTGTAAACCCTCGGGCCGTCACCCCACCGGGGTTTACGGCGGGGTGGTGTGTCGGAATCGGACCGACTAAAACCACACGGTGTGCCACTCTGCGCCTGACATAGGAGGGATCCGGGAACAGCTGTTATTACGACATCCAGATCCCTCCTAGCGCCTGCCCGCTTATGCGGGCACCATCTGCGGATAAACTCTCCTTTTAGGCAACGTACGGCACACGCGGACGTCGCCTCCTCGCGGCTGGCCACTATAGCGGATGGAGGGGAAAACCCGTCCCGTCCACCCGCGGCCACACTCAAGGCGGCATGAGGCGCTGGTATGCGCGCCTCCGCCGCCCGGCTCGCCGGCGGCGAATTGGGTCCGAGTGGATATTGTCCTCCCGGGCCTTTTCCGCCGCCTCCTTCCGCGAAATTACGTCTTTGCAGAAGGTTGTGACCGCGGTGAAACAACTGTCGCTACCGACCATGGAGCGTATTACGGCCGGTAGCGAGAGATCTCCTCCAATAACTGCAGTGAGGACCCCACGCTGCGCCGCCCAGGCGGAACAAACCGCTAGCGTGTGCTGAGCCGAGTCCTCACTGCAGTCGCAGTGGTGACAGGCGGGACTCAATTCCCTCCTGGCGACCGAGTGCAGATACTTCCCGAAGCAACCGTACCCGGAAAGGACCTGCGTCAGTCGGAAGGAAAGGGTCCCGTGCTGCCGCCCCGCCCACTCGGCGATGACCGGCTGGAGAGCCTCCACGAGTGCAACGCCAGCACGTGGAGTCTGCAACCGGGACGACCAACGAGCCATAATGGCTCGACGAGCGGCCTCACGCCACTCGCGTACCTCTTCGGGCGGGGGCCGTATGCCGCTACCCGCCCGGAAGTCAGCCGTCCGCCGATAAACTTCGGCGAGCACTTCCGCCTCCAAATCCCACGTGGCAGTTCCGGCCAAGGCACACGCCGCCTCCGTCGATACGGTGCGGTAACGGCGTATGGCTCTAACCGCCAATATCCTCTGAGGGCGCCAGAGGCGAGCCCTATTCTGGGCGGTCAGAGCCGCCGCCCACACCGGTGCACCATACAGCGCCATTGACCGGACAACCCCCGTGTATAGCCGTCTCGTCGCGACGCTGGCTCCACCCAAATTCGGCAAAAGTCGCCCAAGGGCAGAAGCAGCGCCGACCAGCTTTGGAGAAAGCTGTCGGAAGTGCTCGTCGAAGAGCCACCTGCCGTCGAGGATAAGGCCCAGATATTTCATCTGGGCCTGAACCGGTACGAGGACCGAATTGACTACGATAGAGGCGCCGGGTGGTGGACCACGACGAGGCCCATGGAACAAAAGGGCCTCCGTCTTATCTAGGGCCACTTGTAAACCCAGCGCCTCAATGCGCCCGACCACCAAAGAGACTCCCACGGTGGCCAGACGCGCCGCCTCTTGAAAGTTCGCCCCCCGGGCCGTGACCAATGTGTCATCGGCGTAACAAATTACGCCCAACCCGGCGGGAAGACGACCTCGAAGGGCCCAGTCGTATCCCATATTCCACAGGAGTGGTCCGAGGACGAACCCCTGTGGAACACCGCACGACATGGGCCGCCGCCTCAGAATGCCGTCTCGGTCCTCGTACATGACGGTACGCTCCTTAAGATAGTCTGCCACAAGCCGCCTCAGGTACTCTGGTACTCCATGGTAGCGGAGCGCTTCCCTGATGCAGCTAAATGGCAGACTATTAAATGCGTTGGCGATGTCCAACGACACCGCCAACAGCACGCCGCCACAGCTCACCGCCTCTTTAGTCACGGCCCTCAGGCGCAACACAGCATCGACTGTCGAACGCCCGGCTCGAAACCCGTATTGGGCGTCCGACAGATCGGGGCCCACCTCGCAGAGGTGCCGGACGATGCGGGCAGAGAGTATCCTCTCAAACAATTTACCCGCCTCGTCCAGCAACACGATGGGCCTATAGGCCGCGACCGAATCGGCCGGCCGTCCCGGCTTCCGTAGTAGGACCAGCTTCCCACTCTTCCAACCCTCAGGAAAGCGCCCGGACGCCAAGCTGGCGTTTAGGACTTCCCCGAGGCGATCTGACATGTGGTCGAGGGTGCGCGCCAGCACTCGGGCAGGTACCCCATCTGGCCCAGGGGCGGTGTTCTTAGAGTGAATCCGTAGAACAACCGCCCCTATATCCGATTCCCTAACGGGCGGAACATTATCCTCGTTCCGTACCCCGTCGTCTTCGACCATGAAGGCCATCGACGGGGGTGTGTGCTCCGCCCGCTGCGGGAAAAGACCCTCGACCACTTCCCGCAGGAAGCTGGGCTGGAGTGTCTCTGTAAGGGGGGGGCCCGACGTGCGGAGCTTTTGTCGCACCGCACGATAAGGGCGACCCCAGGGGTCACGATCGAGACCCTCCAGCATCTCCTTCCTCTTCACCTCTTTGGCGCGGCTAATGGCCAGCTTCAGAGTTTTCCGCGCCTCTCGGTACTCCTCATGAAGCTGGTCCTCCTCGCCGTCTACGCGGTGTCGCCGCCGACTACGGGTGTAGGACCTCCGGGCACGAGTACAGGCCGCGCGGAGGTCCGCCAACTCCTGGGACCACCAGTAAACTTCCTTCCGTGGAGGCCGACAACCTCGGATGCGGGGCATGGCCGCATCGCAGATCAGCGTAATCGCATCGCGGAAACGACCAGCCCCCATGTCGACCTCCTCGGTCGGAGCCTGCGGAGACAGCCAGGAGTAAATAATGGCTGCCTCCTCTAGTAGGTCCCTATTCAGTTTGGCTACAGCCCACCGCGGCAAGCGAGAAGAACGCCGCGCCGCGTGACCCCTACTGGGGTTCTGGGTCCGGGAGAGCTCAAATCGAATGTAGAGGTGATCCGAGAGCGTCTCAACCTCTTCCAGGACACACCAGTTCCTTACTCGTGCGGCGAGGGCAGGGGTAGCGAACGAAAGGTCCACTATCGACCCTCCCTGCTGTCGCACGCACGTGTTGGTGGAGCCCCTGTTAAGTAAACAGAGGCCCACCGAGGCCGCCCACTCCTCTACGGCCTCGCCCCTAGCGTCCGTCCTGGGGGAACCCCACGCAATGGACTTTGCGTTGAAGTCCCCCAGCACTAAAACGTGCCCAGACGTTAGACGCCGCATCGAGGTTTCCAAGTTGTTAAGGAAAACCTCGAAGTCGTTCAAACTCCGGTTGGGGGAGAAGTATACACCATATACAGTGAGCCCCCCCCACTCGGCAGCAACATATCCAGTGCCCTTGTCTCTTAGCGACAAGGGCGGGGAATGAGCCGCCGTGGAGCCGACGACTGCCACGGAACCGTCCCGGTCACCCAACCAGTTTGGACGGGGAGGAACGTAATAGGGCTCCGCGGCTACGGCAACACCGATCGACCACTGTGCCATGGTTTGCAGGAAGAGGTCCTGCGCCGCAGCATAGTGGTTCAGGTTCGTCTGGACTAGGAGGCTGGAGACTTGGGCCATTACTGGACCGTCTCTACAGCCTCCTCCATGGGCGACGATGTCGACGTGCGAACGGCATCGGAGGCAGCCTGGGTCGACTGGCTAGCCCCCAACGCTTGCCGAGAATCACGGAGAGGTTTGCAGCCCCCCTGCCCAATCTGATGATTGGCGGGCTTGTTACCCGCCGCACAAACCGGACAGTGAGGGGCGGCAGAGCACTCTGCCGCCTTGTGCCCCGGTCGACCGCAGCGGAAGCATAGTCCGCTGCAGTCAAAACAACTCACGCACTTGGCGCGTGTGTGTCCGGATGCTAGGCATTTAAAGCACCTCATCGGTCTTGCCGCCAGAACAGTGACTCTGGCGTTCACAAAACCGACGAGGATTCTGCCTGCATCGCCCAAAGCTTTTGCCGACGCTACCGGACAGCTGATCCACACTGCGCCAAGGCCTCCCGGACCGGGGCGGGTGGTGCCGACCCTAATGTTGTCCGCGTTGCAGCCCGTCTTCTCGCTGATTGCAACGCGGACATCCTCTGTCGTTACGGAGTCATCCAGGCCCGAAATGCGCAACTCTGCGCATTTGGTAGGCCTGGCGATCTTCACACCATCCGTGGCCGCGAAGATTCCCCGCAGTTTCTCGGCGAATCTATCCGCCGTCTTTGCACCTTCAGCCCCAGGGAACTCGAGGACTCGAGCTTCCGTCTGGGCAAGGCGCAACCTGACCCCTTCAGTCCCGAAATCGGTGGCGAGACTATCACGGGCCTTTTTAAATAAGGCCGCATAGGATAGTCCGCCACTAGCCGCCTCTGGGGTTACAGTGACCACCACAGCCGCGCTTTTAGGCACCTGCAATCTGCGCGGCTTCTTCGCGGTAGTCACCGCCACCGATGGCGACTGCGGGGTAGAAGCTGCTTTTTGGGCAGCCTTTTTACCCCGCTTTCGGGATTTCTTAGCCCCCCCGACTATCTGCCAACCATCCGTGGACGGGGCAGATGTAGAGGGAGCAGATGTGGAGGTGCCAGGTACAGCGGCTGGAGTGGAGAGCGGAGGGAATTCCACTCTAGACTTAGCCGCCGCTTTGGGCCCTGACCTCTGCGCACCCGCCTTAGCTACTGCTTTAGCCGCCTGTCGTGTCCTCGGAGTGGCGGCAGGAACAGCAGATACTGATACCGCAGGAACAGCAGACACTGACGCCGCCGCCGCATAAGACACACGACCGCCTACAACGGGAAGCGACGTCAGCGCCGATGCGGCCTTTGGTCTATGTGACGCGAGTGGCGGCCGGACGACAGGGGCTGGAGGTAGTCTCGCCTCCAGGCCAGCGAGACGTCCGTCCATCATGCGCCACACTGCGTCTGTGATTTGCCGCAAGTGGGCATCAGCGATGGTACCGGGAGTGACAGAGGCAAGCAATGGAGACGAGCCTCCTTGCTCAGGGCGAACCGCCCGGAATTGGGCAAACTGTGCGCTCAGTTCAGCTACCTCCCGTGTAAGATGGTCGTTGGCCGCTTGGAGACGAGCCACGTCCCCAATAAGGCTCTCAACAACCCCCGCAACTGCAGAAGAGGAGTCCTTAAGGGCCTTTACAAAAGCACCCTTAAGGTTACTCGACTTGGTGGCTACCTTATGGATGATAGCCACCGCTGCTTTCGCTCTCTCTTGCATGGATGATGTCGTTTGGGGAACAGAATCCCCTACCATCGGCTCCTTAATCTTATGCAAGAGATCTGCGATCTCCTCCTCTGCAAGTGCTTCGCCGTCCGCCCTAACCCGCCTATAGGCTTCCGCCTTACAGAAGACGGAACCTGACGGGATCGAGATCGAAGTTCACGACCTTCCTCTACGGTTACTGGCGACTTTAGGAGGTAACATCTCCTGGGACGTGTCGCTTTCCTCGTCCCTGGAGCGCCCGCGTTTTCGGGAGTCGCCCAGCTCCGTTTCCATCAGGTCACCTCCCGTGCCATCCGACGAACACGTAGACCTGGAACGCAGTCGTTCCGATGTTCTGCGGCTCCCAGCAGTCATAATGACTTCTGGGAGCCTCATCGGCATAGGCGTCCCAACCGATGCGTCCTTTAATTTGGACGAGAAGTCGTCCACTCTTACGCTTTTCTCTTTCTTTTCCTTCTTCTCCTTCTCTCCTTCTAAATTTATGTTTTTGTTTTTATTTTCAGTTTCCATATTAGACCCACGAATGGGGGAGAACTGTAGGTCGACCCGGGCAGAGATCCCCCAATACCCGGGCAAGCGTACATTTATGCCCAACCGAGGGGTCCGCAGGTGCACCGGCTGGGGGTGCGCTTGCGGCTGAACAACCCATCAGCCATGCATCCCCTGGTCACGCACCAGAACACGGGATTCGGGGTAATTTTTTATAGAGGTTTTCTTCCTCGCAGTCCGGGCGGCTAAGCCAAGACCCTCGCCCCCGATTGGTGTCGCGAGACATAACCACGACACTCCTTTCGGGAATACGATGTGACAACGGTGGCAGGAAGATTAAATCTTCCAATGCCTGCTCGGCGGCAGTGTGAGTACACACCGAGCCCGTTCTCCTTTCTCCACCATTGACAGTGGAGAAACGCCGACCCATGAAACCAGGCAAACCCACCTCCGACAGCCAAAACTGCGTCCCGGAAAAGGCGCCGCAGGAAGGCGCAAGCACCCGACAAGGCACCTGCCACCTTGGACAAGGCACCTGCCACCTCGGAGAAGGCACCTGCCACCTCGGAGAAGGCACCTGCCACCTCGGACAAGGTCCCGGAAGACCCGGAAAGGGAGCAACTCGCTGCCTTACTGTTGATGTTCGCCCAACGCGTAAAGGCCGGCTACATCAACACTACTGGAATACTCTCGAGCATTACCAAACATGGATAAGCCACTGAGGGTAGTGCACTGGAACGCGGACTCGTTAAGGAGCAAGATGGGCCTCCTACGGCTCTTCCTTAAGGAGCAGCGAGTCGACGTTATGCTCATCAGTGAAACGCAACTCAAGAGCAGTATCCCACTTAAGATCTCGGGATACATCGTCTACCGCAAAGACGAGGTTTCACCTAAAGGTGAGGCATACCGTGGACTCGCCGTCCTGGTGAGGAGGACAGTGGTGCATCAACTTGTCGAGCCGGTGGATCTCGGCACCCTGTACGCGCTCGGTGTTGACATCCAAGTCGGCGGCAGGGAGATGCGCCTATATGCGGCCTATCGACCACCACAAGCAGCGTTCCGAGTAGAAGAACTGCGGAACCTCCTTCTCCCCTCGACTCCAACCATTGTCGCTGGGGACTTGAATGCCAAACACCAAGCCTGGCACTGTTCCAGACCCAACGCAGCAGGAAACACTCTGATGAGCGATGCCCAGACATACGATTACGAGATCGCCGGTCCACGAGAGCCTACCAGGATAGACCCGATCGATCCTAGCAGGGACAACGTGCTGGACATCATCGTTTTCAGAGGTTTGAGAGCCCCTCCATCACAAGAGGTCCTTGAGGATCTACCCTCTGACCACAGACCGGTGCTACTGGTGTTCAGGGAGCCCGCGACGATGGTCAACCCGCCCAAGCCCTCAAGCCATACCGACTGGCTTAAATTTCACCAGCTCATGACCTCGTATGAGCGCCCTGAAATTGTGAAAACGTCAACCGAAGTTGACGCAGCAGCCCAGGGACTCACCGAGGCCATTAGAAACTCACTACTGGCATCCACCGTCGTCAAGCCACGGTCAGAGAGGTACCACAAGCTACCTACAAGCCTTCTATGGTTGCTGGCGGAAAAAAGGAAGGCCAAGAAACTGTGGCAAAGGACTCGGCATCCTCAGCACAAGTCCACGTATAACATGCTGACCAACAGGGTTAAAACCGCCCTATGGACTCACAGAGGAGAAAGTTGGGAGAACTTCCTCTCCCACATCGACGAAAGTGAGCAACCCTCGACCCATCGACTCTGCCGAGCACTATCCACGGAACCCAGTCCCGTCAAACCTCTACTAGGCGAGGACGGACTCCCACGTTTCAAGGATCAAGACCGTGCCGAAATATTGGCACATAGTCTTGAAACGCAGTTTACACCTCACGACGCTGCAGATCCCAGTGCCGCACGGGAAGTCGAAGAAGCCGTAAGGCGACACCTCGCTTCCATACAAGCGACAACCAACTACAACAACAACAACGACATCAACAACATCATCCCAGTACTCACAACACCCAAGGAGGTTGCCGAACTGTTGAGGAAAACGAACCCCCGGAAGGCTCCCGGAGAAGACGGAATTCCCAACTCGGCATTACATCGATTACCTCTGAAGGCCTTAGTTGCGGTCACGCAGCTGTATAACGGCATCCTAAGGACCGGCCACTTTCCGACCATCTGGAAGTTGGGCCGGGTGATTGTGATACCAAAACCTGGGAAGAATCTCGGGAGGCCGGAAAATTACCGGCCCATCACTCTCCTACCCGGACTGTCCAAAGTGTTCGAGAGGCTCCTGCTGGCCCGCATGAACCGCCACATCCAGCCGAGGCAGGAACAGTTCGGGTTCCGAAGGGGCCACTCCACTACCCTGCAACTAACGCGCGTCCTTGACGAAATGGCCACATGGCTGAACAGGGGCGGTCACACGGTGACACTGATGCTTGACATGGAGAAGGCCTTCGACAAGGTGTGGCACGACGGGCTCGTCCACAAACTGTCGACGACGTCGCTACCGGCCGTCATCATCAGGGTCATCGCATCCTTCCTGAAAAACAGGACCTTCTATGTGGCCGTCGAGGACGCCACATCCGAACCCAGGAACATCCAGGCAGGAGTCCCTCAAGGGAGCTGCCTCTCGCCAACCCTGTATGCCTTCTACACAGACGACATACCGGTGGTGGGAGATGTAAAGTTGGCGCTGTTCGCCGACGACGCCGCATACATAGCCAGCTCCAAGAACGCCAACCACGCAGCGCGCAAACTGGCCCCCACCCTGGAAGCCCTCCCAAACTGGCTTCACAAGTGGAGACTAAAGTGCAACGTCAGGAAAACCCAGGCGTTACTGACGGGTAATTGCCATTACCCACCCCCCATGCACTTCATGGGCGAAGACATCCCGTGGAACCCGACCGTCAAATACCTGAGGATAACTATCGACAGAACTCTGTCCATGTCACCCCACGTCGAGACCGTCATCACTAAAGCGCGGCTCGTGAAGACAAGGCTGCGCCCACTACTGTCCTCCAAACTTCCCTTGAGAGCCAAACTCAACATTTATAAAACCTATATCAGGTCACGCCTCACATACGCGGGGCCGGCCTGGTATAACCTAACTGCAAACTCCCTGCGTAAAAGGCTCCAAGGCGCGGAGAACACATGTCTGCGCATAACGGTCGACGCCTCCAGGTACTTGAAGAATGCCACCATCCATCGGGACCTCAAATGGGAACCAATCGAGGGCTTCATCAGAAGATTGGCCACGGGCATGTTCGAGAAAGCGGTCCTTTCGGGACTGCTGCACCTCATCAACATCGCCCCCTTACCGCACCCCGACACCACCCTAATGGTCCGTAGGCGGTTAAAACGCCCCGCCCGGGAGCTCATAGTGGCTCCCTTGAGCGGGGCAAACGCAACCTCTGCGGACACTGACCAGGAACCGCCAGCCTCTCGCAGGCGTATCACCGGTCCCCTCCATGGAGGGTCGACCAGTGGTCCATCCTCGAGGCCGGCGTAAAAACAATGACCGGCTCATAGTAATGAGCCGCGACGAAGTACCACTGCAAGGAGCCCAGAGCTCCCAGCAGTCTCCCCACCTGACAAATCAGGTGAGATGAACACCAGAGAGTGTGTCCCACAACAGTCAATCTATAGCTCTCGTTCGTTGCGCACGCACGTACGCACGCACGCACGCACGTACGTACGGAACCATATAGTGGCTACAAGTAAAACGAAAAAAACAATGGCACACACTGCTGTTATAACCGAAGCTCCCGCTCCAGCTGCCGGTGTAAAGAAGCCCGCAAGACAATCTGGCGGTGGCGGCGCTGTTGCTAAAAAACCTAAGGCGAAACCCACTCATCCCGAGACATCGGAGATGGTGAACAACGCTATAAAGAAAATGAAGGAACGTAACGGATCAACGCTACAGGCCATCAAAAAATATATCGCCGCTCATTATAAGGTCGACGTCGAGAAGTTAGCACCGTTCATAAAGAAATATTTGAAGAGCGCCGTCGAATCGGGTGCTCTCGTTCAGACCAAAGGCAAGGGCGCATTCGGATCTTCCATGCTAGAATCTAAATCCTCGTTGGCGAAGAAACCGAGCGATAGCGCCGGTGCTGGCAAGTTTGCCGGTGGTAAAAAGGAAACGACATCGTCGAAGGGCGGCGGCGCCAAGAAGGCCACCGCATCCGCAACCGGCGCTAAGACCAAAAAGGCCGCCGTCGCTGCTTCCGCATCGGCCGCGTCGGGATCTCCTTTCAAGTCGTCTAAGGCGGCATCTTCGGCTTCGAAAGACAAGAAGACGGAAGCCGCCGCTAAAAAGACCGCCGCCGTTAAAAAGGCCAAAGCGAAGGCTGGCGCAACCCCCAAGGCCAAGAAGACCGCGAAATAATCCACGAAGAAACCAAAGGCAAATATATAAAGGCCGCAGCCACACCCACCAAGTCGAAGCCCGCCGCCAAGAAAACGTATCTTCAGTCAGTCATCGCACACGCACACATAAGCTTACGAGAGCGACGCTACCGCCGCTCACAAAACAGCCCTTTTCAGGGCTAACAATATATTCGTGAACGCGTGTGTCTTTCGGCACACACATTCGTTTCTAGATAACGCAGAAAGTCTCCATATATAAATCAGTCGATCAATTACCAAAATATATTTACATGATTATTTCTGATAGGTACGCATTACCAATTAAAACTTTTTCACTTATACCTACCTTTCAATATTATTATAATAATAATTTACAAGTATCTGGGTTTTTCACAGTCCTTGGGAATACCAGAATCTGGCGTGAAACAAATGTTACAGGAACGCTTCTTTGGCCGCCTAAAAAAAGTATTTAAAAGTCTTTTATCGGGCGGTAACAAGGTGCGAGACTATAACAGTTGGGTCATGCCGGTTCTGATGTGTTCCTTTGGTGTATTTAGATGGACTCAGACCGAATCAGATTCCCTTGACAGGAGAGTGCGTACATTGCTTACTGCGTTCCGCATGCACCACCCACGTTCATCGGTTATGAGATTGTATATTCCGCGAAAGTTTGGAGGTCGTGGTCTCTTTGGAGGTTTTGTTTGTGCAATTATGGACGAAGTTATCATGACGAATAACTAACGGAAATATATCCCGAAAGATAGTATCTCGGTTGACATCTGTCGGGCGTGCCAGCCTCCGTCCTGGAGAATCTATTAGGCATATTATTTCTGGTTGTTCTCGTCTTGCTAACGGTGAGTATTTTCACAGGCACAACCAAGTAGCCAGGATCGTACACCAACAACTTGTCATATTTCGAAGTGTCTTACTACAGGTATGTATGTATGTGCCTGACCCGATTCTCGAGAACGGTCGTGCTACGTTATATTTAAATGTGTATTTTTTTTTTATTTTTATATATATTTAAAAATGTAATGAATATATGTGAAATGATGAAATAAAGAAAATAATAATACATATATAATAAATATTAATATGATAACAATAAATAAATAAAAAATGAAAGTAGTCGTCGTAGGCGGTGTCGAGCAGCGCGACACCGCCCGACTGCCCGACTCCCGACTCCGGTATACTATACTACGGTTCTACTATTAATATAATAATAAATAAATAAATAAATAAAAAGGCCGGTGTCGAGCAGCGCGACACCGCCCAACTGCCACCCGATGCACGCACACAATTACTGGAGACAGAGCGATTAAACCGTTCTGTAAAAAAAAAAAGAAAGAAAAAAAAAAAACATGCCGCCAAATAACATTAATAACATTCTTCGTTTCTTTCTATCGCACTCAATCGCTCGTCCGTTCACTAGCTCGTTCGCTAGTACGGCTCCCTAAACGTAAAGTAAAGTATAAATAGTCCAGCGCGAGCGGTGTCCCACAACAGTCAATCTATAGCTCTCGTTCGTTGCGCACGCACGCACGCACGCACGCACGTACGTACGGAACCATATAGTGGCTACAAGTAAAACGAAAAAAACAATGGCACACACTGCTGTTATAACCGAAGCTCCCGCTCCAGCTGCCGGTGTAAAGAAGCCCGCAAGACAATCTGGCGGTGGCGGCGCTGTTGCTAAAAACCTAAGGCGAAACCCACTCATCCCGAGACATCGGAGATGGTGAACAACGCTATAAAGAAAATGAAGGAACGTAACGGATCAACGCTACAGGCCATCAAAAAATATATCGCCGCTCATTATAAGGTCGACGTCGAGAAGTTAGCACCGTTCATACAGAAATATTTGAAGAGCGCCGTCGAATCGGGTGCTCTCATTCAGACCAAAGGCAAGGGCGCATTCGGATCTTCCATGCTAGAATCTAAATCCTCGTTGGCGAAGAAACCGAGCGATAGCGCCGGTGCTGGCAAGTTTGCCGGTGGTAAAAAGGAAACGACATCGTCGAAGGGCGGCGGCGCCAAGAAGGCCACCGCATCCGCAACCGGCGCTAAGACCAAAAAGGCCGCCGTCGCTGCTTCCGCATCGGCCGCGTCGGGATTTCCTTTCAAGTCGTCTAAGGCGGCATCTTCGGCTTCGAAAGACAAGAAGACGGAAGCCGCCGCTAAAAAGACCGCCGCCGTTAAAAAGGCCAAAGCGAAGGCTGGCGCAACCCCCAAGGCCAAGAAGACCGCGAAATAATCCACGAAGAAACCAAAGGCAAATATATAAAGGCCGCAGCCACACCCACCAAGTCGAAGCCCGCCGCCAAGAAAACGTATCTTCAGTCAGTCATCGCACACGCACACATAAGCTTACGAGAGCGACGCTACCGCCGCTCACAAAACAGCCCTTTTCAGGGCTAACAATATATTCGTGAACGCGTGTGTCTTTCGGCACACACATTCGTTTCTAGATAACGCAGAAAGTCTCCATATATAAATCAGTCGATCAATTACCAAAATATATTTACATGATTATTTCTGATAGGTACGCATTACCAATTAAAACTTTTTCACTTATACCTACCTTTAAATATTAATATAATAATAATTTACAAGTATCTGGGTTTTTCACAGTCCATGGGAATACCAGAATCTGGCGTGAAACAAATGTTACAGGAACGCTTCTTTGGCCGCCTAAAAAAAGTATTTAAAAGTCTTTTATCGGGCGGTAACAAGGTGTGAGACTATAACAGTTGGGTCATGCCGGTTCTGATGTGTTCCTTTGGTGTATTTAGATGGACTCAGACCGAATCAGATTCCCTTGACAGGAGAGTGCGTACATTGCTTACTGCGTTCCGCATGCACCACCCACGTTCATCGGTTATGAGATTGTATATTCCGCGAAAGTTTGGAGGTCGTGGTCTCTTTGGAGGTTTTGTTTGTGCAATTATGGACGAAGTTATCATGACGAATAACTAACGGAAATATATCCCGAAAGATAGTATCTCGGTTGACATCTGTCGGGCGTGCCAGCCTCCGTCCTGGAGAATCTATTAGGCATATTATTTCTGGTTGTTCTCGTCTTGCTAACGGTGAGTATTTTCACAGGCACAACCAAGTAGCCAGGATCGTACACCAACAACTTGTCATATTTCGAAGTGTCTTACTACAGGTATGTATGTATGTGCCTGACCCGATTCTCGAGAACGGTCGTGCTACGTTATATTTAAATGTGTATTTTTTTTTTATTTTTATATATATTTAAAAATGTAATGAATATATGTGAAATGATGAAATAAAGAAAATAATAATACATATATAATAAATATTAATATGATAACAATAAATAAATAAAAAATGAAAGTAGTCGTCGTAGGCGGTGTCGAGCAGCGCGACACCGCCCGACTGCCCGACTCCCGACTCCGGTATACTATACTACGGTTCTACTATTAATATAATAATAAATAAATAAATAAATAAAAAGGCCGGTGTCGAGCAGCGCGACACCGCCCAACTGCCACCCGATGCACGCACACAATTACTGGAGACAGAGCGATTAAACCGTTCTGTAAAAAAAAAAAGAAAGAAAAAAAAAAAACATGCCGCCAAATAACATTAATAACATTCTTCGTTTCTTTCTATCGCACTCAATCGCTCGTCCGTTCACTAGCTCGTTCGCTAGTACGGCTCCCTAAACGTAAAGTAAAGTATAAATAGTCCAGCGCGAGCGGTGTCCCACAACAGTCAATCTATAGCTCTCGTTCGTTGCGCACGCACGCACGCACGCACGTACGTACGGAACCATATAGTGGCTACAAGTAAAACGAAAAAAACAATGGCACACACTGCTGTTATAACCGAAGCTCCCGCTCCAGCTGCCGGTGTAAAGAAGCCCGCAAGACAATCTGGCGGTGGCGGCGCTGTTGCTAAAAAACCTAAGGCGAAACCCACTCATCCCGAGACATCGGAGATGGTGAACAACGCTATAAAGAAAATGAAGGAACGTAACGGATCAACGCTACAGGCCATCAAAAAATATATCGCCGCTCATTATAAGGTCGACGTCGAGAAGTTAGCACCGTTCATAAAGAAATATTTGAAGAGCGCCGTCGAATCGGGTGCTCTCATTCAGACCAAAGGCAAGGGCGCATTCGGATCTTCCATGCTAGAATCTAAATCCTCGTTGGCGAAGAAGCCGAGCGATAGCGCCGGTGCTGGCAAGTTTGCCGGTGGTAAAAAGGAAACGACATCGTCGAAGGGCGGCGGCGCCAAGAAGGCCACCGCATCCGCAACCGGCGCTAAGACCAAAAAGGCCGCCGTCGCTGCTTCCGCATCGGCCGCGTCGGGATCTCCTTTCAAGTCGTCTAAGGCGGCATCTTCGGCTTCGAAAGACAAGAAGACGGAAGCCGCCGCTAAAAAGACCGCCGCCGTTAAAAAGGCCAAAGCGAAGGCTGGCGCAACCCCCAAGGCCAAGAAGACCGCGAAATAATCCACGAAGAAACCAAAGGCAAATATATAAAGGCCGCAGCCACACCCACCAAGTCGAAGCCCGCCGCCAAGAAAACGTATCTTCAGTCAATCATCGCACACGCACACATAAGCTTACGAGAGCGACGCTACCGCCGCTCACAAAACAGCCCTTTTCAGGGCTAACAATATATTCGTGAACGCGTGTGTCTTTCGGCACACACATTCGTTTCTAGATAACGCAGAAAGTCTCCATATATAAATCAGTCGATCAATTACCAAAATATATTTACATGATTATTTCTGATAGGTACGCATTACCAATTAAAACTTTTTCACTTATACCTACCTTTCAATATTATTATAATAATAATTTACAAGTATCTGGGTTTTTCACAGTCCTTGGGAATACCAGAATCTGGCGTGAAACAAATGTTACAGGAACGCTTCTTTGGCCGCCTAAAAAAAGTATTTAAAAGTCTTTTATCGGGCGGTAACAAGGTGCGAGACTATAACAGTTGGGTCATGCCGGTTCTGATGTGTTCCTTTGGTGTATTTAGATGGACTCAGACCGAATCAGATTCCCTTGACAGGAGAGTGCGTACATTGCTTACTGCGTTCCGCATGCACCACCCACGTTCATCGGTTATGAGATTGTATATTCCGCGAAAGTTTGGAGGTCGTGGTCTCTTTGGAGGTTTTGTTTGTGCAATTATGGACGAAGTTATCATGACGAATAACTAACGGAAATATATCCCGAAAGATAGTATCTCGGTTGACATCTGTCGGGCGTGCCAGCCTCCGTCCTGGAGAATCTATTAGGCATATTATTTCTGGTTGTTCTCGTCTTGCTAACGGTGAGTATTTTCACAGGCACAACCAAGTAGCCAGGATCGTACACCAACAACTTGTCATATTTCGAAGTGTCTTACTACAGGTATGTATGTATGTGCCTGACCCGATTCTCGAGAACGGTCGTGCTACGTTATATTTAAATATGTATTTTTTTTTTATTTTTATATATATTTAAAAATGTAATGAATATATGTGAAATGATGAAATAAAGAAAATAATAATACATATATAATAAATATTAATATGATAACAATAAATAAATAAAAAATGAAAGTAGTCGTCGTAGGCGGTGTCGAGCAGCGCGACACCGCCCGACTGCCCGACTCCCGACTCCGGTATACTATACTACGGTTCTACTATTAATATAATAATAAATAAATAAATAAATAAAAAGGCCGGTGTCGAGCAGCGCGACACCGCCCAACTGCCACCCGATGCACGCACACAATTACTGGAGACAGAGCGATTAAACCGTTCTGTAAAAAAAAAAAGAAAGAAAAAAAAAAAACATGCCGCCAAATAACATTAATAACATTCTTCGTTTCTTTCTATCGCACTCAATCGCTCGTCCGTTCACTAGCTCGTTCGCTAGTACGGCTCCCTAAACGTAAAGTAAAGTATAAATAGTCCAGCGCGAGCGGTGTCCCACAACAGTCAATCTATAGCTCTCGTTCGTTGCGCACGCACGCACGCACGCACGCACGTACGTACGGAACCATATAGTGGCTACAAGTAAAACGAAAAAAACAATGGCACACACTGCTGTTATAACCGAAGCTCCCGCTCCAGCTGCCGGTGTAAAGAAGCCCGCAAGACAATCTGGCGGTGGCGGCGCTGTTGCTAAAAAACCTAAGGCGAAACCCACTCATCCCGAGACATCGGAGATGGTGAACAACGCTATAAAGAAAATGAAGGAACGTAACGGATCAACGCTACAGGCCATCAAAAAATATATCGCCGCTCATTATAAGGTCGACGTCGAGAAGTTAGCACCGTTCATAAAGAAATATTTGAAGAGCGCCGTCGAATCGGGTGCTCTCATTCAGACCAAAGGCAAGGGCGCATTCGGATCTTCCATGCTAGAATCTAAATCCTCGTTGGCGAAGAAACCGAGCGATAGCGCCGGTGCTGGCAAGTTTGCCGGTGGTAAAAAGGAAACGACATCGTCGAAGGGCGGCGGCGCCAAGAAGGCCACCGCATCCGCAACCGGCGCTAAGACCAAAAAGGCCGCCGTCGCTGCTTCCGCATCGGCCGCGTCGGGATCTCCTTTCAAGTCGTCTAAGGCGGCATCTTCGGCTTCGAAAGACAAGAAGACGGAAGCCGCCGCTAAAAAGACCGCCGCCGTTAAAAAGGCCAAAGCGAAGGCTGGCGCAACCCCCAAGGCCAAGAAGACCGCGAAATAATCCACGAAGAAACCAAAGGCAAATATATAAAGGCCGCAGCCACACCCACCAAGTCGAAGCCCGCCGCCAAGAAAACGTATCTTCAGTCAGTCATCGCACACGCACACATAAGCTTACGAGAGCGACGCTACCGCCGCTCACAAAACAGCCCTTTTCAGGGCTAACAATATATTCGTGAACGCGTGTGTCTTTCGGCACACACATTCGTTTCTAGATAACGCAGAAAGTCTCCATATATAAATCAGTCGATCAATTACCAAAATATATTTACATGATTATTTCTGATAGGTACGCATTACCAATTAAAACTTTTTCACTTATACCTACCTTTAAATATTAATATAATAATAATTTACAAGTATCTGGGTTTTTCACAGTCCATGGGAATACCAGAATCTGGCGTGAAACAAATGTTACAGGAACGCTTCTTTGGCCGCCTAAAAAAAGTATTTAAAAGTCTTTTATCGGGCGGTAACAAGGTGTGAGACTATAACAGTTGGGTCATGCCGGTTCTGATGTGTTCCTTTGGTGTATTTAGATGGACTCAGACCGAATCAGATTCCCTTGACAGGAGAGTGCGTACATTGCTTACTGCGTTCCGCATGCACCACCCACGTTCATCGATTATGAGATTGTATATTCCGCGAAAGTTTGGAGGTCGTGGTCTCTTTGGAGGTTTTGTTTGTGCAATTATGGACGAAGTTATCATGACGAATAACTAACGGAAATATATCCCGAAAGATAGTATCTCGGTTGACATCTGTCGGGCGTGCCAGCCTCCGTCCTGGAGAATCTATTAGGCATATTATTTCTGGTTGTTCTCGTCTTGCTAACGGTGAGTATTTTCACAGGCACAACCAAGTAGCCAGGATCGTACACCAACAACTTGTCATATTTCGAAGTGTCTTACTACAGGTATGTATGTATGTGCCTGACCCGATTCTCGAGAACGGTCGTGCTACGTTATATTTAAATGTGTATTTTTTTTTTATTTTTATATATATTTAAAAATGTAATGAATATATGTGAAATGATGAAATAAAGAAAATAATAATACATATATAATAAATATTAATATGATAACAATAAATAAATAAAAAATGAAAGTAGTCGTCGTAGGCGGTGTCGAGCAGCGCGACACCGCCCGACTGCCCGACTCCCGACTCCGGTATACTATACTACGGTTCTACTATTAATATAATAATAAATAAATAAATAAATAAAAAGGCCGGTGTCGAGCAGCGCGACACCGCCCAACTGCCACCCGATGCACGCACACAATTACTGGAGACAGAGCGATTAAACCGTTCTGTAAAAAAAAAAAGAAAGAAAAAAAAAAAACATGCCGCCAAATAACATTAATAACATTCTTCGTTTCTTTCTATCGCACTCAATCGCTCGTCCGTTCACTAGCTCGTTCGCTAGTACGGCTCCCTAAACGTAAAGTAAAGTATAAATAGTCCAGCGCGAGCGGTGTCCCACAACAGTCAATCTATAGCTCTCGTTCGTTGCGCACGCACGCACGCACGCACGCACGTACGTACGGAACCATATAGTGGCTACAAGTAAAACGAAAAAAACAATGGCACACACTGCTGTTATAACCGAAGCTCCCGCTCCAGCTGCCGGTGTAAAGAAGCCCGCAAGACAATCTGGCGGTGGCGGCGCTGTTGCTAAAAAACCTAAGGCGAAACCCACTCATCCCGAGACATCGAAAATGGTGAACAACGCTATAAAGAAAATGAAGGAACGTAACGGATCAACGCTACAGGCCATCAAAAAATATATCGCCGCTCATTATAAGGTCGACGTCGAGAAGTTAGCACCGTTCATAAAGAAATATTTGAAGAGCGCCGTCGAATCGGGTGCTCTCATTCAGACCAAAGGCAAGGGCGCATTCGGATCTTCCATGCTAGAATCTAAATCCTCGTTGGCGAAGAAACCGAGCGATAGCGCCGGTGCTGGCAAGTTTGCCGGTGGTAAAAAGGAAACGACATCGTCGAAGGGCGGCGGCGCCAAGAAGGCCACCGCATCCGCAACCGGCGCTAAGACCAAAAAGGCCGCCGTCGCTGCTTCCGCATCGGCCGCGTCGGGATCTCCTTTCAAGTCGTCTAAGGCGGCATCTTCGGCTTCGAAAGACAAGAAGACGGAAGCCGCCGCTAAAAAGACCGCCGCCGTTAAAAAGGCCAAAGCGAAGGCTGGCGCAACCCCCAAGGCCAAGAAGACCGCGAAATAATCCACGAAGAAACCAAAGGCAAATATATAAAGGCCGCAGCCACACCCACCAAGTCGAAGCCCGCCGCCAAGAAAACGTATCTTCAGTCAGTCATCGCACACGCACACATAAGCTTACGAGAGCGACGCTACCGCCGCTCACAAAACAGCCCTTTTCAGGGCTAACAATATATTCGTGAACGCGTGTGTCTTTCGGCACACACATTCGTTTCTAGATAACGCAGAAAGTCTCCATATATAAATCAGTCGATCAATTACCAAAATATATTTACATGATTATTTCTGATAGGTACGCATTACCAATTAAAACTTTTTCACTTATACCTACCTTTAAATATTAATATAATAATAATTTACAAGTATCTGGGTTTTTCACAGTCCATGGGAATACCAGAATCTGGCGTGAAACAAATGTTACAGGAACGCTTCTTTGGCCGCCTAAAAAAAGTATTTAAAAGTCTTTTATCGGGCGGTAACAAGGTGCGAGACTATAACAGTTGGGTCATGCCGGTTCTGATGTGTTCCTTTGGTGTATTTAGATGGACTCAGACCGAATCAGATTCCCTTGACAGGAGAGTGCGTACATTGCTTACTGCGTTCCGCATGCACCACCCACGTTCATCGGTTATGAGATTGTATATTCCGCGAAAGTTTGGAGGTCGTGGTCTCTTTGGAGGTTTTGTTTGTGCAATTATGGACGAAGTTATCATGACGAATAACTAACGGAAATATATCCCGAAAGATAGTATCTCGGTTGACATCTGTCGGGCGTGCCAGCCTCCGTCCTGGAGAATCTATTAGGCATATTATTTCTGGTTGTTCTCGTCTTGCTAACGGTGAGTATTTTCACAGGCACAACCAAGTAGCCAGGATCGTACACCAACAACTTGTCATATTTCGAAGTGTCTTACTACAGGTATGTATGTATGTGCCTGACCCGATTCTCGAGAACGGTCGTGCTACGTTATATTTAAATGTGTATTTTTTTTTTATTTTTATATATATTTAAAAATGTAATGAATATATGTGAAATGATGAAATAAAGAAAATAATAATACATATATAATAAATATTAATATGATAACAATAAATAAATAAAAAATGAAAGTAGTCGTCGTAGGCGGTGTCGAGCAGCGCGACACCGCCCGACTGCCCGACTCCCGACTCCGGTATACTATACTACGGTTCTACTATTAATATAATAATAAATAAATAAATAAATAAAAAGGCCGGTGTCGAGCAGCGCGACACCGCCCAACTGCCACCCGATGCACGCACACAATTACTGGAGACAGAGCGATTAAACCGTTCTGTAAAAAAAAAAAGAAAGAAAAAAAAAAAACATGCCGCCAAATAACATTAATAACATTCTTCGTTTCTTTCTATCGCACTCAATCGCTCGTCCGTTCACTAGCTCGTTCGCTAGTACGGCTCCCTAAACGTAAAGTAAAGTATAAATAGTCCAGCGCGAGCGGTGTCCCACAACAGTCAATCTATAGCTCTCGTTCGTTGCGCACGCACGCACGCACGCACGCACGTACGTACGGAACCATATAGTGGCTACAAGTAAAACGAAAAAAACAATGGCACACACTGCTGTTATAACCGAAGCTCCCGCTCCAGCTGCCGGTGTAAAGAAGCCCGCAAGACAATCTGGCGGTGGCGGCGCTGTTGCTAAAAAACCTAAGGCGAAACCCACTCATCCCGAGACATCGAAAATGGTGAACAACGCTATAAAGAAAATGAAGGAACGTAACGGATCAACGCTACAGGCCATCAAAAAATATATCGCCGCTCATTATAAGGTCGACGTCGAGAAGTTAGCACCGTTCATAAAGAAATATTTGAAGAGCGCCGTCGAATCGGGTGCTCTCATTCAGACCAAAGGCAAGGGCGCATTCGGATCTTCCATGCTAGAATCTAAATCCTCGTTGGCGAAGAAACCGAGCGATAGCGCCGGTGCTGGCAAGTTTGCCGGTGGTAAAAAGGAAACGACATCGTCGAAGGGCGGCGGCGCCAAGAAGGCCACCGCATCCGCAACCGGCGCTAAGACCAAAAAGGCCGCCGTCGCTGCTTCCGCATCGGCCGCGTCGGGATCTCCTTTCAAGTCGTCTAAGGCGGCATCTTCGGCTTCGAAAGACAAGAAGACGGAAGCCGCCGCTAAAAAGACCGCCGCCGTTAAAAAGGCCAAAGCGAAGGCTGGCGCAACCCCCAAGGCCAAGAAGACCGCGAAATAATCCACGAAGAAACCAAAGGCAAATATATAAAGGCCGCAGCCACACCCACCAAGTCGAAGCCCGCCGCCAAGAAAACGTATCTTCAGTCAGTCATCGCACACGCACACATAAGCTTACGAGAGCGACGCTACCGCCGCTCACAAAACAGCCCTTTTCAGGGCTAACAATATATTCGTGAACGCGTGTGTCTTTCGGCACACACATTCGTTTCTAGATAACGCAGAAAGTCTCCATATATAAATCAGTCGATCAATTACCAAAATATATTTACATGATTATTTCTGATAGGTACGCATTACCAATTAAAACTTTTTCACTTATACCTACCTTTAAATATTAATATAATAATAATTTACAAGTATCTGGGTTTTTCACAGTCCATGGGAATACCAGAATCTGGCGTGAAACAAATGTTACAGGAACGCTTCTTTGGCCGCCTAAAAAAAGTATTTAAAAGTCTTTTATCGGGCGGTAACAAGGTGCGAGACTATAACAGTTGGGTCATGCCGGTTCTGATGTGTTCCTTTGGTGTATTTAGATGGACTCAGACCGAATCAGATTCCCTTGACAGGAGAGTGCGTACATTGCTTACTGCGTTCCGCATGCACCACCCACGTTCATCGGTTATGAGATTGTATATTCCGCGAAAGTTTGGAGGTCGTGGTCTCTTTGGAGGTTTTGTTTGTGCAATTATGGACGAAGTTATCATGACGAATAACTAACGGAAATATATCCCGAAAGATAGTATCTCGGTTGACATCTGTCGGGCGTGCCAGCCTCCGTCCTGGAGAATCTATTAGGCATATTATTTCTGGTTGTTCTCGTCTTGCTAACGGTGAGTATTTTCACAGGCACAACCAAGTAGCCAGGATCGTACACCAACAACTTGTCATATTTCGAAGTGTCTTACTACAGGTATGTATGTATGTGCCTGACCCGATTCTCGAGAACGGTCGTGCTACGTTATATTTAAATGTGTATTTTTTTTTTATTTTTATATATATTTAAAAATGTAATGAATATATGTGAAATGATGAAATAAAGAAAATAATAATACATATATAATAAATATTAATATGATAACAATAAATAAATAAAAAATGAAAGTAGTCGTCGTAGGCGGTGTCGAGCAGCGCGACACCGCCCGACTGCCCGACTCCCGACTCCGGTATACTATACTACGGTTCTACTATTAATATAATAATAAATAAATAAATAAATAAAAAGGCCGGTGTCGAGCAGCGCGACACCGCCCAACTGCCACCCGATGCACGCACACAATTACTGGAGACAGAGCGATTAAACCGTTCTGTAAAAAAAAAAAGAAAGAAAAAAAAAAAACATGCCGCCAAATAACATTAATAACATTCTTCGTTTCTTTCTATCGCACTCAATCGCTCGTCCGTTCACTAGCTCGTTCGCTAGTACGGCTCCCTAAACGTAAAGTAAAGTATAAATAGTCCAGCGCGAGCGGTGTCCCACAACAGTCAATCTATAGCTCTCGTTCGTTGCGCACGCACGCACGCACGCACGCACGCACGCACGCACGCACGCACGTACGTACGGAACCATATAGTGGCTACAAGTAAAACGAAAAAAACAATGGCACACACTGCTGTTATAACCGAAGCTCCCGCTCCAGCTGCCGGTGTAAAGAAGCCCGCAAGACAATCTGGCGGTGGCGGCGCTGTTGCTAAAAAACCTAAGGCGAAACCCACTCATCCCGAGACATCGGAGATGGTGAACAACGCTATAAAGAAAATGAAGGAACGTAACGGATCAACGCTACAGGCCATCAAAAAATATATCGCCGCTCATTATAAGGTCGACGTCGAGAAGTTAGCACCGTTCATAAAGAAATATTTGAAGAGCGCCGTCGAATCGGGTGCTCTCATTCAGACCAAAGGCAAGGGCGCATTCGGATCTTCCATGCTAGAATCTAAATCCTCGTTGGCGAAGAAACCGAGCGATAGCGCCGGTGCTGGCAAGTTTGCCGGTGGTAAAAAGGAAACGACATCGTCGAAGGGCGGCGGCGCCAAGAAGGCCACCGCATCCGCAACCGGCGCTAAGACCAAAAAGGCCGCCGTCGCTGCTTCCGCATCGGCCGCGTCGGGATCTCCTTTCAAGTCGTCTAAGGCGGCATCTTCGGCTTCGAAAGACAAGAAGACGGAAGCCGCCGCTAAAAAGACCGCCGCCGTTAAAAAGGCCAAAGCGAAGGCTGGCGCAACCCCCAAGGCCAAGAAGACCGCGAAATAATCCACGAAGAAACCAAAGGCAAATATATAAAGGCCGCAGCCACACCCACCAAGTCGAAGCCCGCCGCCAAGAAAACGTATCTTCAGTCAATCATCGCACACGCACACATAAGCTTACGAGAGCGACGCTACCGCCGCTCACAAAACAGCCCTTTTCAGGGCTAACAATATATTCGTGAACGCGTGTGTCTTTCGGCACACACATTCGTTTCTAGATAACGCAGAAAGTATCCATATATAAATCAGTCGATCAATTACCAAAATATATGTACATGATTATTTCTGATAGGTACGCATTACCAATTAAAACTTTTTCACTTATACCTACCTTTCAATATTATTATAATAATAATTTACAAGTATCTGGGTTTTTCACAGTCCTTGGGAATACCAGAATCTGGCGTGAAACAAATGTTACAGGAACGCTTCTTTGGCCGCCTAAAAAAAGTATTTAAAAGTCTTTTATCGGGCGGTAACAAGGTGCGAGACTATAACAGTTGGGTCATGCCGGTTCTGATGTGTTCCTTTGGTGTATTTAGATGGACTCAGACCGAATCAGATTCCCTTGACAGGAGAGTGCGTACATTGCTTACTGCGTTCCGCATGCACCACCCACGTTCATCGGTTATGAGATTGTATATTCCGCGAAAGTTTGGAGGTCGTGGTCTCTTTGGAGGTTTTGTTTGTGCAATTATGGACGAAGTTATCATGACGAATAACTAACGGAAATATATCCCGAAAGATAGTATCTCGGTTGACATCTGTCGGGCGTGCCAGCCTCCGTCCTGGAGAATCTATTAGGCATATTATTTCTGGTTGTTCTCGTCTTGCTAACGGTGAGTATTTTCACAGGCACAACCAAGTAGCCAGGATCGTACACCAACAACTTGTCATATTTCGAAGTGTCTTACTACAGGTATGTATGTATGTGCCTGACCCGATTCTCGAGAACGGTCGTGCTACGTTATATTTAAATATGTATTTTTTTTTTATTTTTATATATATTTAAAAATGTAATGAATATATGTGAAATGATGAAATAAAGAAAATAATAATACATATATAATAAATATTAATATGATAACAATAAATAAATAAAAAATGAAAGTAGTCGTCGTAGGCGGTGTCGAGCAGCGCGACACCGCCCGACTGCCCGACTCCCGACTCCGGTATACTATACTACGGTTCTACTATTAATATAATAATAAATAAATAAATAAATAAAAAGGCCGGTGTCGAGCAGCGCGACACCGCCCAACTGCCACCCGATGCACGCACACAATTACTGGAGACAGAGCGATTAAACCGTTCTGTAAAAAAAAAAAGAAAGAAAAAAAAAAAACATGCCGCCAAATAACATTAATAACATTCTTCGTTTCTTTCTATCGCACTCAATCGCTCGTCCGTTCACTAGCTCGTTCGCTAGTACGGCTCCCTAAACGTAAAGTAAAGTATAAATAGTCCAGCGCGAGCGGTGTCCCACAACAGTCAATCTATAGCTCTCGTTCGTTGCGCACGCACGCACGCACGCACGCACGCACGTACGTACGGAACCATATAGTGGCTACAAGTAAAACGAAAAAAACAATGGCACACACTGCTGTTATAACCGAAGCTCCCGCTCCAGCTGCCGGTGTAAAGAAGCCCGCAAGACAATCTGGCGGTGGCGGCGCTGTTGCTAAAAAACCTAAGGCGAAACCCACTCATCCCGAGACATCGGAGATGGTGAACAACGCTATAAAGAAAATGAAGGAACGTAACGGATCAACGCTACAGGCCATCAAAAAATATATCGCCGCTCATTATAAGGTCGACGTCGAGAAGTTAGCACCGTTCATAAAGAAATATTTGAAGAGCGCCGTCGAATCGGGTGCTCTCATTCAGACCAAAGGCAAGGGCGCATTCGGATCTTCCATGCTAGAATCTAAATCCTCGTTGGCGAAGAAGCCGAGCGATAGCGCCGGTGCTGGCAAGTTTGCCGGTGGTAAAAAGGAAACGACATCGTCGAAGGGCGGCGGCGCCAAGAAGGCCACCGCATCCGCAACCGGCGCTAAGACCAAAAAGGCCGCCGTCGCTGCTTCCGCATCGGCCGCGTCGGGATCTCCTTTCAAGTCGTCTAAGGCGGCATCTTCGGCTTCGAAAGACAAGAAGACGGAAGCCGCCGCTAAAAAGACCGCCGCCGTTAAAAAGGCCAAAGCGAAGGCTGGCGCAACCCCCAAGGCCAAGAAGACCGCGAAATAATCCACGAAGAAACCAAAGGCAAATATATAAAGGCCGCAGCCACACCCACCAAGTCGAAGCCCGCCGCCAAGAAAACGTATCTTCAGTCAGTCATCGCACACGCACACATAAGCTTACGAGAGCGACGCTACCGGCGCTCACAAAACAGCCCTTTTCAGGGCTAACAATATATTCGTGAACGCGTGTGTCTTTCGGCACACACATTCGTTTCTAGATAACGCAGAAAGTCTCCATATATAAATCAGTCGATCAATTACCAAAATATATTTACATGATTATTTCTGATAGGTACGCATTACCAATTAAAACTTTTTCACTTATACCTACCTTTCAATATTATTATAATAATAATTTACAAGTATCTGGGTTTTTCACAGTCCTTGGGAATACCAGAATCTGGCGTGAAACAAATGTTACAGGAACGCTTCTTTGGCCGCCTAAAAAAAGTATTTAAAAGTCTTTTATCGGGCGGTAACAAGGTGCGAGACTATAACAGTTGGGTCATG
This sequence comes from Hypercompe scribonia, assembly GCA_949316085.1. NCBI lineage: Eukaryota > Metazoa > Arthropoda > Insecta > Lepidoptera > Erebidae > Hypercompe > Hypercompe scribonia. Next base: position 329,245 of record OX438972.1, on the reverse strand, counting down.
CCGGTTCTGATGTGTTCCTTTGGTGTATTTAGATGGACTCAGACCGAATCAGATTCCCTTGACAGGAGAGTGCGTACATTGCTTACTGCGTTCCGCATGCACCACCCACGTTCATCGGTTATGAGATTGTATATTCCGCGAAAGTTTGGAGGTCGTGGTCTCTTTGGAGGTTTTGTTTGTGCAATTATGGACGAAGTTATCATGACGAATAACTAACGGAAATATATCCCGAAAGATAGTATCTCGGTTGACATCTGTCGGGCGTGCCAGCCTCCGTCCTGGAGAATCTATTAGGCATATTATTTCTGGTTGTTCTCGTCTTGCTAACGGTGAGTATTTTCACAGGCACAACCAAGTAGCCAGGATCGTACACCAACAACTTGTCATATTTCGAAGTGTCTTACTACAGGTATGTATGTATGTGCCTGACCCGATTCTCGAGAACGGTCGTGCTACGTTATATTTAAATGTGTATTTTTTTTTTATTTTTATATATATTTAAAAATGTAATGAATATATGTGAAATGATGAAATAAAGAAAATAATAATACATATATAATAAATATTAATATGATAACAATAAATAAATAAAAAATGAAAGTAGTCGTCGTAGGCGGTGTCGAGCAGCGCGACACCGCCCGACTGCCCGACTCCCGACTCCGGTATACTATACTACGGTTCTACTATTAATATAATAATAAATAAATAAATAAATAAAAAGGCCGGTGTCGAGCAGCGCGACACCGCCCAACTGCCACCCGATGCACGCACACAATTACTGGAGACAGAGCGATTAAACCGTTCTGTAAAAAAAAAAAGAAAGAAAAAAAAAAAAACATGCCGCCAAATAACATTAATAACATTCTTCGTTTCTTTCTATCGCACTCAATCGCTCGTCCGTTCACTAGCTCGTTCGCTAGTACGGCTCCCTAAACGTAAAGTAAAGTATAAATAGTCCAGCGCGAGCGGTGTCCCACAACAGTCAATCTATAGCTCTCGTTCGTTGCGCACGCACGCACGCACGCACGCACGCACGCACGCACGCACGTACGTACGGAACCATATAGTGGCTACAAGTAAAACGAAAAAAACAATGGCACACACTGCTGTTATAACCGAAGCTCCCGCTCCAGCTGCCGGTGTAAAGAAGCCCGCAAGACAATCTGGCGGTGGCGGCGCTGTTGCTAAAAAACCTAAGGCGAAACCCACTCATCCCGAGACATCGGAGATGGTGAACAACGCTATAAAGAAAATGAAGGAACGTAACGGATCAACGCTACAGGCCATCAAAAAATATATCGCCGCTCATTATAAGGTCGACGTCGAGAAGTTAGCACCGTTCATAAAGAAATATTTGAAGAGCGCCGTCGAATCGGGTGCTCTCATTCAGACCAAAGGCAAGGGCGCATTCGGATCTTCCATGCTAGAATCTAAATCCTCGTTGGCGAAGAAGCCGAGCGATAGCGCCGGTGCTGGCAAGTTTGCCGGTGGTAAAAAGGAAACGACATCGTCGAAGGGCGGCGGCGCCAAGAAGGCCACCGCATCCGCAACCGGCGCTAAGACCAAAAAGGCCGCCGTCGCTGCTTCCGCATCGGCCGCGTCGGGATCTCCTTTCAAGTCGTCTAAGGCGGCATCTTCGGCTTCGAAAGACAAGAAGACGGAAGCCGCCGCTAAAAAGACCGCCGCCGTTAAAAAGGCCAAAGCGAAGGCTGGCGCAACCCCCAAGGCCAAGAAGACCGCGAAATAATCCACGAAGAAACCAAAGGCAAATATATAAAGGCCGCAGCCACACCCACCAAGTCGAAGCCCGCCGCCAAGAAAACGTATCTTCAGTCAATCATCGCACACGCACACATAAGCTTACGAGAGCGACGCTACCGCCGCTCACAAAACAGCCCTTTTCAGGGCTAACAATATATTCGTGAACGCGTGTGTCTTTCGGCACACACATTCGTTTCTAGATAACGCAGAAAGTCTCCATATATAAATCAGTCGATCAATTACCAAAATATATTTACATGATTATTTCTGATAGGTACGCATTACCAATTAAAACTTTTTCACTTATACCTACCTTTCAATATTATTATAATAATAATTTACAAGTATCTGGGTTTTTCACAGTCCTTGGGAATACCAGAATCTGGCGTGAAACAAATGTTACAGGAACGCTTCTTTGGCCGCCTAAAAAAAGTATTTAAAAGTCTTTTATCGGGCGGTAACAAGGTGCGAGACTATAACAGTTGGGTCATGCCGGTTCTGATGTGTTCCTTTGGTGTATTTAGATGGACTCAGACCGAATCAGATTCCCTTGACAGGAGAGTGCGTACATTGCTTACTGCGTTCCGCATGCACCACCCACGTTCATCGGTTATGAGATTGTATATTCCGCGAAAGTTTGGAGGTCGTGGTCTCTTTGGAGGTTTTGTTTGTGCAATTATGGACGAAGTTATCATGATGAATAACTAACGGAAATATATCCCGAAAGATAGTATCTCGGTTGACATCTGTCGGGCGTGCCAGCCTCCGTCCTGGAGAATCTATTAGGCATATTATTTCTGGTTGTTCTCGTCTTGCTAACGGTGAGTATTTTCACAGGCACAACCAAGTAGCCAGGATCGTACACCAACAACTTGTCATATTTCGAAGTGTCTTACTACAGGTATGTATGTATGTGCCTGACCCGATTCTCGAGAACGGTCGTGCTACGTTATATTTAAATGTGTATTTTTTTTTTATTTTTATATATATTTAAAAATGTAATGAATATATGTGAAATGATGAAATAAAGAAAATAATAATACATATATAATAAATATTAATATGATAACAATAAATAAATAAAAAATGAAAGTAGTCGTCGTAGGCGGTGTCGAGCAGCGCGACACCGCCCGACTGCCCGACTCCCGACTCCGGTATACTATACTACGGTTCTACTATTAATATAATAATAAATAAATAAATAAATAAAAAGGCCGGTGTCGAGCAGCGCGACACCGCCCAACTGCCACCCGATGCACGCACACAATTACTGGAGACAGAGCGATTAAACCGTTCTGTAAAAAAAAAAAGAAAGAAAAAAAAAAAACATGCCGCCAAATAACATTAATAACATTCTTCGTTTCTTTCTATCGCACTCAATCGCTCGTCCGTTCACTAGCTCGTTCGCTAGTACGGCTCCCTAAACGTAAAGTAAAGTATAAATAGTCCAGCGCGAGCGGTGTCCCACAACAGTCAATCTATAGCTCTCGTTCGTTGCGCACGCACGCACGCACGCACGCACGCACGCACGCACGCACGTACGTACGTACGGAACCATATAGTGGCTACAAGTAAAACGAAAAAAACAATGGCACACACTGCTGTTATAACCGAAGCTCCCGCTCCAGCTGCCGGTGTAAAGAAGCCCGCAAGACAATCTGGCGGTGGCGGCGCTGTTGCTAAAAAACCTAAGGCGAAACCCACTCATCCCGAGACATCGGAGATGGTGAACAACGCTATAAAGAAAATGAAGGAACGTAACGGATCAACGCTACAGGCCATCAAAAAATATATCGCCGCTCATTATAAGGTCGACGTCGAGAAGTTAGCACCGTTCATAAAGAAATATTTGAAGAGCGCCGTCGAATCGGGTGCTCTCATTCAGACCAAAGGCAAGGGCGCATTCGGATCTTCCATGCTAGAATCTAAATCCTCGTTGGCGAAGAAACCGAGCGATAGCGCCGGTGCTGGCAAGTTTGCCGGTGGTAAAAAGGAAACGACATCGTCGAAGGGCGGCGGCGCCAAGAAGGCCACCGCATCCGCAACCGGCGCTAAGACCAAAAAGGCCGCCGTCGCTGCTTCCGCATCGGCCGCGTCGGGATCTCCTTTCAAGTCGTCTAAGGCGGCATCTTCGGCTTCGAAAGACAAGAAGACGGAAGCCGCCGCTAAAAAGACCGCCGCCGTTAAAAAGGCCAAAGCGAAGGCTGGCGCAACCCCCAAGGCCAAGAAGACCGCGAAATAATCCACGAAGAAACCAAAGGCAAATATATAAAGGCCGCAGCCACACCCACCAAGTCGAAGCCCACCGCCAAGAAAACGTATCTTCAGTCAGTCATCGCACACGCACACATAAGCTTACGAGAGCGACGCTACCGCCGCTCACAAAACAGCCCTTTTCAGGGCTAACAATATATTCGTGAACGCGTGTGTCTTTCGGCACACACATTCGTTTCTAGATAACGCAGAAAGTCTCCATATATAAATCAGTCGATCAATTACCAAAATATATTTACATGATTATTTCTGATAGGTACGCATTACCAATTAAAACTTTTTCACTTATACCTACCTTTAAATATTAATATAATAATAATTTACAAGTATCTGGGTTTTTCACAGTCCATGGGAATACCAGAATCTGGCGTGAAACAAATGTTACAGGAACGCTTCTTTGGCCGCCTAAAAAAAGTATTTAAAAGTCTTTTATCGGGCGGTAACAAGGTGCGAGACTATAACAGTTGAGTCATGCCGGTTCTGATGTGTTCCTTTGGTGTATTTAGATGGACTCAGACCGAATCAGATTCCCTTGACAGGAGAGTGCGTACATTGCTTACTGCGTTCCGCATGCACCACCCACGTTCATCGGTTATGAGATTGTATATTCCGCGAAAGTTTGGAGGTCGTGGTCTCTTTGGAGGTTTTGTTTGTGCAATTATGGACGAAGTTATCATGACGAATAACTAACGGAAATATATCCCGAAAGATAGTATCTCGGTTGACATCTGTCGGGCGTGCCAGCCTCCGTCCTGGAGAATCTATTAGGCATATTATTTCTGGTTGTTCTCGTCTTGCTAACGGTGAGTATTTTCACAGGCACAACCAAGTAGCCAGGATCGTACACCAACAACTTGTCATATTTCGAAGTGTCTTACTACAGGTATGTATGTATGTGCCTGACCCGATTCTCGAGAACGGTCGTGCTACGTTATATTTAAATGTGTATTTTTTTTTTATTTTTATATATATTTAAAAATGTAATGAATATATGTGAAATGATGAAATAAAGAAAATAATAATACATATATAATAAATATTAATATGATAACAATAAATAAATAAAAAATGAAAGTAGTCGTCGTAGGCGGTGTCGAGCAGCGCGACACCGCCCGACTGCCCGACTCCCGACTCCGGTATACTATACTACGGTTCTACTATTAATATAATAATAAATAAATAAATAAATAAAAAGGCCGGTGTCGAGCAGCGCGACACCGCCCAACTGCCACCCGATGCACGCACACAATTACTGGAGACAGAGCGATTAAACCGTTCTGTAAAAAAAAAAAGAAAGAAAAAAAAAAACATGCCGCCAAATAACATTAATAACATTCTTCGTTTCTTTCTATCGCACTCAATCGCTCGTCCGTTCACTAGCTCGTTCGCTAGTACGGCTCCCTAAACGTAAAGTAAAGTATAAATAGTCCAGCGCGAGCGGTGTCCCACAACAGTCAATCTATAGCTCTCGTTCGTTGCGCACGCACGCACGCACGCACGCACGCACGCACGCACGCACGTACGTACGGAACCATATAGTGGCTACAAGTAAAACGAAAAAAACAATGGCACACACTGCTGTTATAACCGAAGCTCCCGCTCCAGCTGCCGGTGTAAAGAAGCCCGCAAGACAATCTGGCGGTGGCGGCGCTGTTGCTAAAAAACCTAAGGCGAAACCCACTCATCCCGAGACATCGGAGATGGTGAACAACGCTATAAAGAAAATGAAGGAACGTAACGGATCAACGCTACAGGCCATCAAAAAATATATCGCCGCTCATTATAAGGTCGACGTCGAGAAGTTAGCACCGTTCATAAAGAAATATTTGAAGAGCGCCGTCGAATCGGGTGCTCTCATTCAGACCAAAGGCAAGGGCGCATTCGGATCTTCCATGCTAGAATCTAAATCCTCGTTGGCGAAGAAGCCGAGCGATAGCGCCGGTGCTGGCAAGTTTGCCGGTGGTAAAAAGGAAACGACATCGTCGAAGGGCGGCGGCGCCAAGAAGGCCACCGCATCCGCAACCGGCGCTAAGACCAAAAAGGCCGCCGTCGCTGCTTCCGCATCGGCCGCGTCGGGATCTCCTTTCAAGTCGTCTAAGGCGGCATCTTCGGCTTCGAAAGACAAGAAGACGGAAGCCGCCGCTAAAAAGACCGCCGCCGTTAAAAAGGCCAAAGCGAAGGCTGGCGCAACCCCCAAGGCCAAGAAGACCGCGAAATAATCCACGAAGAAACCAAAGGCAAATATATAAAGGCCGCAGCCACACCCACCAAGTCGAAGCCCGCCGCCAAGAAAACGTATCTTCAGTCAGTCATCGCACACGCACACATAAGCTTACGAGAGCGACGCTACCGGCGCTCACAAAACAGCCCTTTTCAGGGCTAACAATATATTCGTGAACGCGTGTGTCTTTCGGCACACACATTCGTTTCTAGATAACGCAGAAAGTCTCCATATATAAATCAGTCGATCAATTACCAAAATATATTTACATGATTATTTCTGATAGGTACGCATTACCAATTAAAACTTTTTCACTTATACCTACCTTTCAATATTATTATAATAATAATTTACAAGTATCTGGGTTTTTCACAGTCCTTGGGAATACCAGAATCTGGCGTGAAACAAATGTTACAGGAACGCTTCTTTGGCCGCCTAAAAAAAGTATTTAAAAGTCTTTTATCGGGCGGTAACAAGGTGCGAGACTATAACAGTTGGGTCATGCCGGTTCTGATGTGTTCCTTTGGTGTATTTAGATGGACTCAGACCGAATCAGATTCCCTTGACAGGAGAGTGCGTACATTGCTTACTGCGTTCCGCATGCACCACCCACGTTCATCGGTTATGAGATTGTATATTCCGCGAAAGTTTGGAGGTCGTGGTCTCTTTGGAGGTTTTGTTTGTGCAATTATGGACGAAGTTATCATGACGAATAACTAACGGAAATATATCCCGAAAGATAGTATCTCGGTTGACATCTGTCGGGCGTGCCAGCCTCCGTCCTGGAGAATCTATTAGGCATATTATTTCTGGTTGTTCTCGTCTTGCTAACGGTGAGTATTTTCACAGGCACAACCAAGTAGCCAGGATCGTACACCAACAACTTGTCATATTTCGAAGTGTCTTACTACAGGTATGTATGTATGTGCCTGACCCGATTCTCGAGAACGGTCGTGCTACGTTATATTTAAATGTGTATTTTTTTTTTATTTTTATATATATTTAAAAATGTAATGAATATATGTGAAATGATGAAATAAAGAAAATAATAATACATATATAATAAATATTAATATGATAACAATAAATAAATAAAAAATGAAAGTAGTCGTCGTAGGCGGTGTCGAGCAGCGCGACACCGCCCGACTGCCCGACTCCCGACTCCGGTATACTATACTACGGTTCTACTATTAATATAATAATAAATAAATAAATAAATAAAAAGGCCGGTGTCGAGCAGCGCGACACCGCCCAACTGCCACCCGATGCACGCACACAATTACTGGAGACAGAGCGATTAAACCGTTCTGTAAAAAAAAAAAGAAAGAAAAAAAAAAAAACATGCCGCCAAATAACATTAATAACATTCTTCGTTTCTTTCTATCGCACTCAATCGCTCGTCCGTTCACTAGCTCGTTCGCTAGTACGGCTCCCTAAACGTAAAGTAAAGTATAAATAGTCCAGCGCGAGCGGTGTCCCACAACAGTCAATCTATAGCTCTCGTTCGTTGCGCACGCACGCACGCACGCACGCACGCACGCACGCACGCACGTACGTACGGAACCATATAGTGGCTACAAGTAAAACGAAAAAAACAATGGCACACACTGCTGTTATAACCGAAGCTCCCGCTCCAGCTGCCGGTGTAAAGAAGCCCGCAAGACAATCTGGCGGTGGCGGCGCTGTTGCTAAAAAACCTAAGGCGAAACCCACTCATCCCGAGACATCGGAGATGGTGAACAACGCTATAAAGAAAATGAAGGAACGTAACGGATCAACGCTACAGGCCATCAAAAAATATATCGCCGCTCATTATAAGGTCGACGTCGAGAAGTTAGCACCGTTCATAAAGAAATATTTGAAGAGCGCCGTCGAATCGGGTGCTCTCATTCAGACCAAAGGCAAGGGCGCATTCGGATCTTCCATGCTAGAATCTAAATCCTCGTTGGCGAAGAAGCCGAGCGATAGCGCCGGTGCTGGCAAGTTTGCCGGTGGTAAAAAGGAAACGACATCGTCGAAGGGCGGCGGCGCCAAGAAGGCCACCGCATCCGCAACCGGCGCTAAGACCAAAAAGGCCGCCGTCGCTGCTTCCGCATCGGCCGCGTCGGGATCTCCTTTCAAGTCGTCTAAGGCGGCATCTTCGGCTTCGAAAGACAAGAAGACGGAAGCCGCCGCTAAAAAGACCGCCGCCGTTAAAAAGGCCAAAGCGAAGGCTGGCGCAACCCCCAAGGCCAAGAAGACCGCGAAATAATCCACGAAGAAACCAAAGGCAAATATATAAAGGCCGCAGCCACACCCACCAAGTCGAAGCCCGCCGCCAAGAAAACGTATCTTCAGTCAATCATCGCACACGCACACATAAGCTTACGAGAGCGACGCTACCGCCGCTCACAAAACAGCCCTTTTCAGGGCTAACAATATATTCGTGAACGCGTGTGTCTTTCGGCACACACATTCGTTTCTAGATAACGCAGAAAGTCTCCATATATAAATCAGTCGATCAATTACCAAAATATATTTACATGATTATTTCTGATAGGTACGCATTACCAATTAAAACTTTTTCACTTATACCTACCTTTCAATATTATTATAATAATAATTTACAAGTATCTGGGTTTTTCACAGTCCTTGGGAATACCAGAATCTGGCGTGAAACAAATGTTACAGGAACGCTTCTTTGGCCGCCTAAAAAAAGTATTTAAAAGTCTTTTATCGGGCGGTAACAAGGTGCGAGACTATAACAGTTGGGTCATGCCGGTTCTGATGTGTTCCTTTGGTGTATTTAGATGGACTCAGACCGAATCAGATTCCCTTGACAGGAGAGTGCGTACATTGCTTACTGCGTTCCGCATGCACCACCCACGTTCATCGGTTATGAGATTGTATATTCCGCGAAAGTTTGGAGGTCGTGGTCTCTTTGGAGGTTTTGTTTGTGCAATTATGGACGAAGTTATCATGACGAATAACTAACGGAAATATATCCCGAAAGATAGTATCTCGGTTGACATCTGTCGGGCGTGCCAGCCTCCGTCCTGGAGAATCTATTAGGCATATTATTTCTGGTTGTTCTCGTCTTGCTAACGGTGAGTATTTTCACAGGCACAACCAAGTAGCCAGGATCGTACACCAACAACTTGTCATATTTCGAAGTGTCTTACTACAGGTATGTATGTATGTGCCTGACCCGATTCTCGAGAACGGTCGTGCTACGTTATATTTAAATGTGTATTTTTTTTTTATTTTTATATATATTTAAAAATGTAATGAATATATGTGAAATGATGAAATAAAGAAAATAATAATACATATATAATAAATATTAATATGATAACAATAAATAAATAAAAAATGAAAGTAGTCGTCGTAGGCGGTGTCGAGCAGCGCGACACCGCCCGACTGCCCGACTCCCGACTCCGGTATACTATACTACGGTTCTACTATTAATATAATAATAAATAAATAAATAAATAAAAAGGCCGGTGTCGAGCAGCGCGACACCGCCCAACTGCCACCCGATGCACGCACACAATTACTGGAGACAGAGCGATTAAACCGTTCTGTAAAAAAAAAAAGAAAGAAAAAAAAAAAACATGCCGCCAAATAACATTAATAACATTCTTCGTTTCTTTCTATCGCACTCAATCGCTCGTCCGTTCACTAGCTCGTTCGCTAGTACGGCTCCCTAAACGTAAAGTAAAGTATAAATAGTCCAGCGCGAGCGGTGTCCCACAACAGTCAATCTATAGCTCTCGTTCGTTGCGCACGCACGCACGCACGCACGCACGCACGCACGCACGCACGTACGTACGTACGGAACCATATAGTGGCTACAAGTAAAACGAAAAAAACAATGGCACACACTGCTGTTATAACCGAAGCTCCCGCTCCAGCTGCCGGTGTAAAGAAGCCCGCAAGACAATCTGGCGGTGGCGGCGCTGTTGCTAAAAAACCTAAGGCGAAACCCACTCATCCCGAGACATCGGAGATGGTGAACAACGCTATAAAGAAAATGAAGGAACGTAACGGATCAACGCTACAGGCCATCAAAAAATATATCGCCGCTCATTATAAGGTCGACGTCGAGAAGTTAGCACCGTTCATAAAGAAATATTTGAAGAGCGCCGTCGAATCGGGTGCTCTCATTCAGACCAAAGGCAAGGGCGCATTCGGATCTTCCATGCTAGAATCTAAATCCTCGTTGGCGAAGAAACCGAGCGATAGCGCCGGTGCTGGCAAGTTTGCCGGTGGTAAAAAGGAAACGACATCGTCGAAGGGCGGCGGCGCCAAGAAGGCCACCGCATCCGCAACCGGCGCTAAGACCAAAAAGGCCGCCGTCGCTGCTTCCGCATCGGCCGCGTCGGGATCTCCTTTCAAGTCGTCTAAGGCGGCATCTTCGGCTTCGAAAGACAAGAAGACGGAAGCCGCCGCTAAAAAGACCGCCGCCGTTAAAAAGGCCAAAGCGAAGGCTGGCGCAACCCCCAAGGCCAAGAAGACCGCGAAATAATCCACGAAGAAACCAAAGGCAAATATATAAAGGCCGCAGCCACACCCACCAAGTCGAAGCCCGCCGCCAAGAAAACGTATCTTCAGTCAGTCATCGCACACGCACACATAAGCTTACGAGAGCGACGCTACCGCCGCTCACAAAACAGCCCTTTTCAGGGCTAACAATATATTCGTGAACGCGTGTGTCTTTCGGCACACACATTCGTTTCTAGATAACGCAGAAAGTCTCCATATATAAATCAGTCGATCAATTACCAAAATATATTTACATGATTATTTCTGATAGGTACGCATTACCAATTAAAACTTTTTCACTTATACCTACCTTTAAATATTAATATAATAATAATTTACAAGTATCTGGGTTTTTCACAGTCCATGGGAATACCAGAATCTGGCGTGAAACAAATGTTACAGGAACGCTTCTTTGGCCGCCTAAAAAAAGTATTTAAAAGTCTTTTATCGGGCGGTAACAAGGTGCGAGACTATAACAGTTGAGTCATGCCGGTTCTGATGTGTTCCTTTGGTGTATTTAGATGGACTCAGACCGAATCAGATTCCCTTGACAGGAGAGTGCGTACATTGCTTACTGCGTTCCGCATGCACCACCCACGTTCATCGGTTATGAGATTGTATATTCCGCGAAAGTTTGGAGGTCGTGGTCTCTTTGGAGGTTTTGTTTGTGCAATTATGGACGAAGTTATCATGACGAATAACTAACGGAAATATATCCCGAAAGATAGTATCTCGGTTGACATCTGTCGGGCGTGCCAGCCTCCGTCCTGGAGAATCTATTAGGCATATTATTTCTGGTTGTTCTCGTCTTGCTAACGGTGAGTATTTTCACAGGCACAACCAAGTAGCCAGGATCGTACACCAACAACTTGTCATATTTCGAAGTGTCTTACTACAGGTATGTATGTATGTGCCTGACCCGATTCTCGAGAACGGTCGTGCTACGTTATATTTAAATGTGTATTTTTTTTTTATTTTTATATATATTTAAAAATGTAATGAATATATGTGAAATGATGAAATAAAGAAAATAATAATACATATATAATAAATATTAATATGATAACAATAAATAAATAAAAAATGAAAGTAGTCGTCGTAGGCGGTGTCGAGCAGCGCGACACCGCCCGACTGCCCGACTCCCGACTCCGGTATACTATACTACGGTTCTACTATTAATATAATAATAAATAAATAAATAAATAAAAAGGCCGGTGTCGAGCAGCGCGACACCGCCCAACTGCCACCCGATGCACGCACACAATTACTGGAGACAGAGCGATTAAACCGTTCTGTAAAAAAAAAAAGAAAGAAAAAAAAAAAACATGCCGCCAAATAACATTAATAACATTCTTCGTTTCTTTCTATCGCACTCAATCGCTCGTCCGTTCACTAGCTCGTTCGCTAGTACGGCTCCCTAAACGTAAAGTAAAGTATAAATAGTCCAGCGCGAGCGGTGTCCCACAACAGTCAATCTATAGCTCTCGTTCGTTGCGCACGCACGCACGCACGCACGCACGCACGCACGCACGCACGCACGTACGTACGGAACCATATAGTGGCTACAAGTAAAACGAAAAAAACAATGGCACACACTGCTGTTATAACCGAAGCTCCCGCTCCAGCTGCCGGTGTAAAGAAGCCCGCAAGACAATCTGGCGGTGGCGGCGCTGTTGCTAAAAAACCTAAGGCGAAACCCACTCATCCCGAGACATCGGAGATGGTGAACAACGCTATAAAGAAAATGAAGGAACGTAACGGATCAACGCTACAGGCCATCAAAAAATATATCGCCGCTCATTATAAGGTCGACGTCGAGAAGTTAGCACCGTTCATAAAGAAATATTTGAAGAGCGCCGTCGAATCGGGTGCTCTCATTCAGACCAAAGGCAAGGGCGCATTCGGATCTTCCATGCTAGAATCTAAATCCTCGTTGGCGAAGAAGCCGAGCGATAGCGCCGGTGCTGGCAAGTTTGCCGGTGGTAAAAAGGAAACGACATCGTCGAAGGGCGGCGGCGCCAAGAAGGCCACCGCATCCGCAACCGGCGCTAAGACCAAAAAGGCCGCCGTCGCTGCTTCCGCATCGGCCGCGTCGGGATCTCCTTTCAAGTCGTCTAAGGCGGCATCTTCGGCTTCGAAAGACAAGAAGACGGAAGCCGCCGCTAAAAAGACCGCCGCCGTTAAAAAGGCCAAAGCGAAGGCTGGCGCAACCCCCAAGGCCAAGAAGACCGCGAAATAATCCACGAAGAAACCAAAGGCAAATATATAAAGGCCGCAGCCACACCCACCAAGTCGAAGCCCGCCGCCAAGAAAACGTATCTTCAGTCAATCATCGCACACGCACACATAAGCTTACGAGAGCGACGCTACCGCCGCTCACAAAACAGCCCTTTTCAGGGCTAACAATATATTCGTGAACGCGTGTGTCTTTCGGCACACACATTCGTTTCTAGATAACGCAGAAAGTCTCCATATATAAATCAGTCGATCAATTACCAAAATATATTTACATGATTATTTCTGATAGGTACGCATTACCAATTAAAACTTTTTCACTTATACCTACCTTTCAATATTATTATAATAATAATTTACAAGTATCTGGGTTTTTCACAGTCCTTGGGAATACCAGAATCTGGCGTGAAACAAATGTTACAGGAACGCTTCTTTGGCCGCCTAAAAAAAGTATTTAAAAGTCTTTTATCGGGCGGTAACAAGGTGCGAGACTATAACAGTTGGGTCATGCCGGTTCTGATGTGTTCCTTTGGTGTATTTAGATGGACTCAGACCGAATCAGATTCCCTTGACAGGAGAGTGCGTACATTGCTTACTGCGTTCCGCATGCACCACCCACGTTCATCGGTTATGAGATTGTATATTCCGCGAAAGTTTGGAGGTCGTGGTCTCTTTGGAGGTTTTGTTTGTGCAATTATGGACGAAGTTATCATGACGAATAACTAACGGAAATATATCCCGAAAGATAGTATCTCGGTTGACATCTGTCGGGCGTGCCAGCCTCCGTCCTGGAGAATCTATTAGGCATATTATTTCTGGTTGTTCTCGTCTTGCTAACGGTGAGTATTTTCACAGGCACAACCAAGTAGCCAGGATCGTACACCAACAACTTGTCATATTTCGAAGTGTCTTACTACAGGTATGTATGTATGTGCCTGACCCGATTCTCGAGAACGGTCGTGCTACGTTATATTTAAATATGTATTTTTTTTTTATTTTTATATATATTTAAAAATGTAATGAATATATGTGAAATGATGAAATAAAGAAAATAATAATACATATATAATAAATATTAATATGATAACAATAAATAAATAAAAAATGAAAGTAGTCGTCGTAGGCGGTGTCGAGCAGCGCGACACCGCCCGACTGCCCGACTCCCGACTCCGGTATACTATACTACGGTTCTACTATTAATATAATAATAAATAAATAAATAAATAAAAAGGCCGGTGTCGAGCAGCGCGACACCGCCCAACTGCCACCCGATGCACGCACACAATTACTGGAGACAGAGCGATTAAACCGTTCTGTAAAAAAAAAAAGAAAGAAAAAAAAAAAACATGCCGCCAAATAACATTAATAACATTCTTCGTTTCTTTCTATCGCACTCAATCGCTCGTCCGTTCACTAGCTCGTTCGCTAGTACGGCTCCCTAAACGTAAAGTAAAGTATAAATAGTCCAGCGCGAGCGGTGTCCCACAACAGTCAATCTATAGCTCTCGTTCGTTGCGCACGCACGCACGCACGCACGCACGCACGTACGTACGGAACCATATAGTGGCTACAAGTAAAACGAAAAAAACAATGGCACACACTGCTGTTATAACCGAAGCTCCCGCTCCAGCTGCCGGTGTAAAGAAGCCCGCAAGACAATCTGGCGGTGGCGGCGCTGTTGCTAAAAAACCTAAGGCGAAACCCACTCATCCCGAGACATCGGAGATGGTGAACAACGCTATAAAGAAAATGAAGGAACGTAACGGATCAACGCTACAGGCCATCAAAAAATATATCGCCGCTCATTATAAGGTCGACGTCGAGAAGTTAGCACCGTTCATAAAGAAATATTTGAAGAGCGCCGTCGAATCGGGTGCTCTCATTCAGACCAAAGGCAAGGGCGCATTCGGATCTTCCATGCTAGAATCTAAATCCTCGTTGGCGAAGAAGCCGAGCGATAGCGCCGGTGCTGGCAAGTTTGCCGGTGGTAAAAAGGAAACGACATCGTCGAAGGGCGGCGGCGCCAAGAAGGCCACCGCATCCGCAACCGGCGCTAAGACCAAAAAGGCCGCCGTCGCTGCTTCCGCATCGGCCGCGTCGGGATCTCCTTTCAAGTCGTCTAAGGCGGCATCTTCGGCTTCGAAAGACAAGAAGACGGAAGCCGCCGCTAAAAAGACCGCCGCCGTTAAAAAGGCCAAAGCGAAGGCTGGCGCAACCCCCAAGGCCAAGAAGACCGCGAAATAATCCACGAAGAAACCAAAGGCAAATATATAAAGGCCGCAGCCACACCCACCAAGTCGAAGCCCGCCGCCAAGAAAACGTATCTTCAGTCAGTCATCGCACACGCACACATAAGCTTACGAGAGCGACGCTACCGGCGCTCACAAAACAGCCCTTTTCAGGGCTAACAATATATTCGTGAACGCGTGTGTCTTTCGGCACACACATTCGTTTCTAGATAACGCAGAAAGTCTCCATATATAAATCAGTCGATCAATTACCAAAATATATTTACATGATTATTTCTGATAGGTACGCATTACCAATTAAAACTTTTTCACTTATACCTACCTTTCAATATTATTATAATAATAATTTACAAGTATCTGGGTTTTTCACAGTCCTTGGGAATACCAGAATCTGGCGTGAAACAAATGTTACAGGAACGCTTCTTTGGCCGCCTAAAAAAAGTATTTAAAAGTCTTTTATCGGGCGGTAACAAGGTGCGAGACTATAACAGTTGGGTCATGCCGGTTCTGATGTGTTCCTTTGGTGTATTTAGATGGACTCAGACCGAATCAGATTCCCTTGACAGGAGAGTGCGTACATTGCTTACTGCGTTCCGCATGCACCACCCACGTTCATCGGTTATGAGATTGTATATTCCGCGAAAGTTTGGAGGTCGTGGTCTCTTTGGAGGTTTTGTTTGTGCAATTATGGACGAAGTTATCATGACGAATAACTAACGGAAATATATCCCGAAAGATAGTATCTCGGTTGACATCTGTCGGGCGTGCCAGCCTCCGTCCTGGAGAATCTATTAGGCATATTATTTCTGGTTGTTCTCGTCTTGCTAACGGTGAGTATTTTCACAGGCACAACCAAGTAGCCAGGATCGTACACCAACAACTTGTCATATTTCGAAGTGTCTTACTACAGGTATGTATGTATGTGCCTGACCCGATTCTCGAGAACGGTCGTGCTACGTTATATTTAAATGTGTATTTTTTTTTTATTTTTATATATATTTAAAAATGTAATGAATATATGTGAAATGATGAAATAAAGAAAATAATAATACATATATAATAAATATTAATATGATAACAATAAATAAATAAAAAATGAAAGTAGTCGTCGTAGGCGGTGTCGAGCAGCGCGACACCGCCCGACTGCCCGACTCCCGACTCCGGTATACTATACTACGGTTCTACTATTAATATAATAATAAATAAATAAATAAATAAAAAGGCCGGTGTCGAGCAGCGCGACACCGCCCAACTGCCACCCGATGCACGCACACAATTACTGGAGACAGAGCGATTAAACCGTTCTGTAAAAAAAAAAAGAAAGAAAAAAAAAAAAACATGCCGCCAAATAACATTAATAACATTCTTCGTTTCTTTCTATCGCACTCAATCGCTCGTCCGTTCACTAGCTCGTTCGCTAGTACGGCTCCCTAAACGTAAAGTAAAGTATAAATAGTCCAGCGCGAGCGGTGTCCCACAACAGTCAATCTATAGCTCTCGTTCGTTGCGCACGCACGCACGCACGCACGCACGCACGCACGCACGCACGTACGTACGGAACCATATAGTGGCTACAAGTAAAACGAAAAAAACAATGGCACACACTGCTGTTATAACCGAAGCTCCCGCTCCAGCTGCCGGTGTAAAGAAGCCCGCAAGACAATCTGGCGGTGGCGGCGCTGTTGCTAAAAAACCTAAGGCGAAACCCACTCATCCCGAGACATCGGAGATGGTGAACAACGCTATAAAGAAAATGAAGGAACGTAACGGATCAACGCTACAGGCCATCAAAAAATATATCGCCGCTCATTATAAGGTCGACGTCGAGAAGTTAGCACCGTTCATAAAGAAATATTTGAAGAGCGCCGTCGAATCGGGTGCTCTCATTCAGACCAAAGGCAAGGGCGCATTCGGATCTTCCATGCTAGAATCTAAATCCTCGTTGGCGAAGAAGCCGAGCGATAGCGCCGGTGCTGGCAAGTTTGCCGGTGGTAAAAAGGAAACGACATCGTCGAAGGGCGGCGGCGCCAAGAAGGCCACCGCATCCGCAACCGGCGCTAAGACCAAAAAGGCCGCCGTCGCTGCTTCCGCATCGGCCGCGTCGGGATCTCCTTTCAAGTCGTCTAAGGCGGCATCTTCGGCTTCGAAAGACAAGAAGACGGAAGCCGCCGCTAAAAAGACCGCCGCCGTTAAAAAGGCCAAAGCGAAGGCTGGCACAACCCCCAAGGCCAAGAAGACCGCGAAATAATCCACGAAGAAACCAAAGGCAAATATATAAAGGCCGCAGCCACACCCACCAAGTCGAAGCCCGCCGCCAAGAAAACGTATCTTCAGTCAATCATCGCACACGCACACATAAGCTTACGAGAGCGACGCTACCGCCGCTCACAAAACAGCCCTTTTCAGGGCTAACAATATATTCGTGAACGCGTGTGTCTTTCGGCACACACATTCGTTTCTAGATAACGCAGAAAGTCTCCATATATAAATCAGTCGATCAATTACCAAAATATATTTACATGATTATTTCTGATAGGTACGCATTACCAATTAAAACTTTTTCACTTATACCTACCTTTCAATATTATTATAATAATAATTTACAAGTATCTGGGTTTTTCACAGTCCTTGGGAATACCAGAATCTGGCGTGAAACAAATGTTACAGGAACGCTTCTTTGGCCGCCTAAAAAAAGTATTTAAAAGTCTTTTATCGGGCGGTAACAAGGTGCGAGACTATAACAGTTGGGTCATGCCGGTTCTGATGTGTTCCTTTGGTGTATTTAGATGGACTCAGACCGAATCAGATTCCCTTGACAGGAGAGTGCGTACATTGCTTACTGCGTTCCGCATGCACCACCCACGTTCATCGGTTATGAGATTGTATATTCCGCGAAAGTTTGGAGGTCGTGGTCTCTTTGGAGGTTTTGTTTGTGCAATTATGGACGAAGTTATCATGACGAATAACTAACGGAAATATATCCCGAAAGATAGTATCTCGGTTGACATCTGTCGGGCGTGCCAGCCTCCGTCCTGGAGAATCTATTAGGCATATTATTTCTGGTTGTTCTCGTCTTGCTAACGGTGAGTATTTTCACAGGCACAACCAAGTAGCCAGGATCGTACACCAACAACTTGTCATATTTCGAAGTGTCTTACTACAGGTATGTATGTATGTGCCTGACCCGATTCTCGAGAACGGTCGTGCTACGTTATATTTAAATGTGTATTTTTTTTTTATTTTTATATATATTTAAAAATGTAATGAATATATGTGAAATGATGAAATAAAGAAAATAATAATACATATATAATAAATATTAATATGATAACAATAAATAAATAAAAAATGAAAGTAGTCGTCGTAGGCGGTGTCGAGCAGCGCGACACCGCCCGACTGCCCGACTCCCGACTCCGGTATACTATACTACGGTTCTACTATTAATATAATAATAAATAAATAAATAAATAAAAAGGCCGGTGTCGAGCAGCGCGACACCGCCCAACTGCCACCCGATGCACGCACACAATTACTGGAGACAGAGCGATTAAACCGTTCTGTAAAAAAAAAAAGAAAGAAAAAAAAAAAACATGCCGCCAAATAACATTAATAACATTCTTCGTTTCTTTCTATCGCACTCAATCGCTCGTCCGTTCACTAGCTCGTTCGCTAGTACGGCTCCCTAAACGTAAAGTAAAGTATAAATAGTCCAGCGCGAGCGGTGTCCCACAACAGTCAATCTATAGCTCTCGTTCGTTGCGCACGCACGCACGCACGCACGCACGCACGCACGCACGCACGTACGTACGTACGGAACCATATAGTGGCTACAAGTAAAACGAAAAAAACAATGGCACACACTGCTGTTATAACCGGAGCTCCCGCTCCAGCTGCCGGTGTAAAGAAGCCCGCAAGACAATCTGGCGGTGGCGGCGCTGTTGCTAAAAAACCTAAGGCGAAACCCACTCATCCCGAGACATCGGAGATGGTGAACAACGCTATAAAGAAAATGAAGGAACGTAACGGATCAACGCTACAGGCCATCAAAAAATATATCGCCGCTCATTATAAGGTCGACGTCGAGAAGTTAGCACCGTTCATAAAGAAATATTTGAAGAGCGCCGTCGAATCGGGTGCTCTCATTCAGACCAAAGGCAAGGGCGCATTCGGATCTTCCATGCTAGAATCTAAATCCTCGTTGGCGAAGAAACCGAGCGATAGCGCCGGTGCTGGCAAGTTTGCCGGTGGTAAAAAGGAAACGACATCGTCGAAGGGCGGCGGCGCCAAGAAGGCCACCGCATCCGCAACCGGCGCTAAGACCAAAAAGGCCGCCGTCGCTGCTTCCGCATCGGCCGCGTCGGGATCTCCTTTCAAGTCGTCTAAGGCGGCATCTTCGGCTTCGAAAGACAAGAAGACGGAAGCCGCCGCTAAAAAGACCGCCGCCGTTAAAAAGGCCAAAGCGAAGGCTGGCGCAACCCCCAAGGCCAAGAAGACCGCGAAATAATCCACGAAGAAACCAAAGGCAAATATATAAAGGCCGCAGCCACACCCACCAAGTCGAAGCCCGCCGCCAAGAAAACGTATCTTCAGTCAGTCATCGCACACGCACACATAAGCTTACGAGAGCGACGCTACCGCCGCTCACAAAACAGCCCTTTTCAGGGCTAACAATATATTCGTGAACGCGTGTGTCTTTCGGCACACACATTCGTTTCTAGATAACGCAGAAAGTCTCCATATATAAATCAGTCGATCAATTACCAAAATATATTTACATGATTATTTCTGATAGGTACGCATTACCAATTAAAACTTTTTCACTTATACCTACCTTTAAATATTAATATAATAATAATTTACAAGTATCTGGGTTTTTCACAGTCCATGGGAATACCAGAATCTGGCGTGAAACAAATGTTACAGGAACGCTTCTTTGGCCGCCTAAAAAAAGTATTTAAAAGTCTTTTATCGGGCGGTAACAAGGTGCGAGACTATAACAGTTGGGTCATGCCGGTTCTGATGTGTTCCTTTGGTGTATTTAGATGGACTCAGACCGAATCAGATTCCCTTGACAGGAGAGTGCGTACATTGCTTACTGCGTTCCGCATGCACCACCCACGTTCATCGGTTATGAGATTGTATATTCCGCGAAAGTTTGGAGGTCGTGGTCTCTTTGGAGGTTTTGTTTGTGCAATTATGGACGAAGTTATCATGACGAATAACTAACGGAAATATATCCCGAAAGATAGTATCTCGGTTGACATCTGTCGGGCGTGCCAGCCTCCGTCCTGGAGAATCTATTAGGCATATTATTTCTGGTTGTTCTCGTCTTGCTAACGGTGAGTATTTTCACAGGCACAACCAAGTAGCCAGGATCGTACACCAACAACTTGTCATATTTCGAAGTGTCTTACTACAGGTATGTATGTATGTGCCTGACCCGATTCTCGAGAACGGTCGTGCTACGTTATATTTAAATGTGTATTTTTTTTTTATTTTTATATATATTTAAAAATGTAATGAATATATGTGAAATGATGAAATAAAGAAAATAATAATACATATATAATAAATATTAATATGATAACAATAAATAAATAAAAAATGAAAGTAGTCGTCGTAGGCGGTGTCGAGCAGCGCGACACCGCCCGACTGCCCGACTCCCGACTCCGGTATACTATACTACGGTTCTACTATTAATATAATAATAAATAAATAAATAAATAAAAAGGCCGGTGTCGAGCAGCGCGACACCGCCCAACTGCCACCCGATGCACGCACACAATTACTGGAGACAGAGCGATTAAACCGTTCTGTAAAAAAAAAAAGAAAGAAAAAAAAAAAACATGCCGCCAAATAACATTAATAACATTCTTCGTTTCTTTCTATCGCACTCAATCGCTCGTCCGTTCACTAGCTCGTTCGCTAGTACGGCTCCCTAAACGTAAAGTAAAGTATAAATAGTCCAGCGCGAGCGGTGTCCCACAACAGTCAATCTATAGCTCTCGTTCGTTGCGCACGCACGCACGCACGCACGCACGCACGTACGTACGGAACCATATAGTGGCTACAAGTAAAACGAAAAAAACAATGGCACACACTGCTGTTATAACCGAAGCTCCCGCTCCAGCTGCCGGTGTAAAGAAGCCCGCAAGACAATCTGGCGGTGGCGGCGCTGTTGCTAAAAAACCTAAGGCGAAACCCACTCATCCCGAGACATCGGAGATGGTGAACAACGCTATAAAGAAAATGAAGGAACGTAACGGATCAACGCTACAGGCCATCAAAAAATATATCGCCGCTCATTATAAGGTCGACGTCGAGAAGTTAGCACCGTTCATAAAGAAATATTTGAAGAGCGCCGTCGAATCGGGTGCTCTCATTCAGACCAAAGGCAAGGGCGCATTCGGATCTTCCATGCTAGAATCTAAATCCTCGTTGGCGAAGAAGCCGAGCGATAGCGCCGGTGCTGGCAAGTTTGCCGGTGGTAAAAAGGAAACGACATCGTCGAAGGGCGGCGGCGCCAAGAAGGCCACCGCATCCGCAACCGGCGCTAAGACCAAAAAGGCCGCCGTCGCTGCTTCCGCATCGGCCGCGTCGGGATCTCCTTTCAAGTCGTCTAAGGCGGCATCTTCGGCTTCGAAAGACAAGAAGACGGAAGCCGCCGCTAAAAAGACCGCCGCCGTTAAAAAGGCCAAAGCGAAGGCTGGCGCAACCCCCAAGGCCAAGAAGACCGCGAAATAATCCACGAAGAAACCAAAGGCAAATATATAAAGGCCGCAGCCACACCCACCAAGTCGAAGCCCGCCGCCAAGAAAACGTATCTTCAGTCAGTCATCGCACACGCACACATAAGCTTACGAGAGCGACGCTACCGGCGCTCACAAAACAGCCCTTTTCAGGGCTAACAATATATTCGTGAACGCGTGTGTCTTTCGGCACACACATTCGTTTCTAGATAACGCAGAAAGTCTCCATATATAAATCAGTCGATCAATTACCAAAATATATTTACATGATTATTTCTGATAGGTACGCATTACCAATTAAAACTTTTTCACTTATACCTACCTTTCAATATTATTATAATAATAATTTACAAGTATCTGGGTTTTTCACAGTCCTTGGGAATACCAGAATCTGGCGTGAAACAAATGTTACAGGAACGCTTCTTTGGCCGCCTAAAAAAAGTATTTAAAAGTCTTTTATCGGGCGGTAACAAGGTGCGAGACTATAACAGTTGGGTCATGCCGGTTCTGATGTGTTCCTTTGGTGTATTTAGATGGACTCAGACCGAATCAGATTCCCTTGACAGGAGAGTGCGTACATTGCTTACTGCGTTCCGCATGCACCACCCACGTTCATCGGTTATGAGATTGTATATTCCGCGAAAGTTTGGAGGTCGTGGTCTCTTTGGAGGTTTTGTTTGTGCAATTATGGACGAAGTTATCATGACGAATAACTAACGGAAATATATCCCGAAAGATAGTATCTCGGTTGACATCTGTCGGGCGTGCCAGCCTCCGTCCTGGAGAATCTATTAGGCATATTATTTCTGGTTGTTCTCGTCTTGCTAACGGTGAGTATTTTCACAGGCACAACCAAGTAGCCAGGATCGTACACCAACAACTTGTCATATTTCGAAGTGTCTTACTACAGGTATGTATGTATGTGCCTGACCCGATTCTCGAGAACGGTCGTGCTACGTTATATTTAAATGTGTATTTTTTTTTTATTTTTATATATATTTAAAAATGTAATGAATATATGTGAAATGATGAAATAAAGAAAATAATAATACATATATAATAAATATTAATATGATAACAATAAATAAATAAAAAATGAAAGTAGTCGTCGTAGGCGGTGTCGAGCAGCGCGACACCGCCCGACTGCCCGACTCCCGACTCCGGTATACTATACTACGGTTCTACTATTAATATAATAATAAATAAATAAATAAATAAAAAGGCCGGTGTCGAGCAGCGCGACACCGCCCAACTGCCACCCGATGCACGCACACAATTACTGGAGACAGAGCGATTAAACCGTTCTGTAAAAAAAAAAAGAAAGAAAAAAAAAAAAACATGCCGCCAAATAACATTAATAACATTCTTCGTTTCTTTCTATCGCACTCAATCGCTCGTCCGTTCACTAGCTCGTTCGCTAGTACGGCTCCCTAAACGTAAAGTAAAGTATAAATAGTCCAGCGCGAGCGGTGTCCCACAACATTCGGCAGTCGACACTCGCCCCGAGCGGACGTGTCCCAAGCGCTCCCGAAACTTTCCAAACACCACGTGCCGGCGCGACGCCCCGCGTCCCGCCGCACTCCTACCTGCGCCCGCGCCCACGTGGCCACCGCGACGCGACAACCACGAGGCAACCTCGTGGCCCCCGCACCGCGGCAAACACGTGGCTAGCCGGCGTGCAACCAACACCTGCTATGTTAAATAGCAACGGCGACCGCGGCGACCGCGGCGACCCACGCCGCCGTCACCAAGTGCAACAGACGGAACAAAACAAACAACAGCAGCAACAACAACAACAAGAACAACAGCAACAACATCAGCAAGACCAACCACCAACGAGCAACGCGCTCGGTGCCACGCGCCGCCAGCCTGCTCCCCGAAACCCACGCTCACCATCGGCGGACTCCAACCGCAGCCGCAGCCGCAGCCCGACCCTGCGTTCGCCAAGTGCCTCGCGACCAACCTCGGCAGCTTCTAACGAAGCACCCGCGCCTGGCACCCTACAGGACGTTGACGCCATGGAGACCACCCCATCTAGGGACGAAGAGGAGCCGACGCAAGACGCAGAGCAGCAGGACCAGCGTCGTAAATACCTGGAAGACCTGCGTATCTACAACTCCCTCCTAGAGAAGGGAGGCATGTCGCAGGGACTGCAGCGCTGGGTCGAGGCCTACTTCCGGGTGATGGAAGTCCAGCTCGGCGTAAGGGATAAGGAAGACTGCAGTGTCGCCGACCTACAAGTGCTTCAGACGGTGGAGCGTTCGCTACAACAGCGAATGCCCACAAACAAGGTACCCGAAACTCCTCTCGTCAAAAAGCGCACCCGAGAAGACACGGGTGACGACATCACAGCAAAAAAGAAAGCAGACCTAAAGGCGTCGCCGGTGGACACCAGCGACCAGCCTTTAGGCCGCGCCACGCCTCGCCTAGGAGAGGAGGGACGCCCTGGGGAGGGATCCCCCACCTGCGGGCCACAGAAACCGAGGACGATGGCGGCTGTGTTGTCCGCTCCGCCTCCTCCCAAGCCGACCAAGCAGACCACTCAGTCTCCGCAAACCCAGCAGGCCAAACAGCCGGCTGACGAGAAGCAACCGATTCTGGTGGTGGACCGTCTAGAAAACTGGACGGCCCACTTTAAACAGTTGGCCGAAAAAATCGGACACCCACCGAACGTAAGACCGTTCGGTAAAGGGTTCCGATTTACGCCCAAGAGCGATACTGAATTCAGAGCGATTCAAGCCCACCTAGACGCCCTAGGCCAAACGAAGGCGCCTTATTACGCCATCGCCCCTCCCCACCAGAGGCCTATAAAAATGGCCATCCGAGGACTTCCGGCCGACACCCCTGCAGAGGAAATCGTGGAGGATCTCGCAGGGAAGGGCGTCAGCCTGAAGTACGCCAAGCACATCCGGGCTCGTACAGGCAGACCGGGATGTATATTCTTCGCCGAGGCGGAGAAAACATCCGGAACGTGCAAGGCTTACGAGATCGACGAAGTGCTGCTGATGCCCGGTGTGGTCATCGAGGCCTGGAAAGGGAAGAGAGGCCCTGCTCAGTGTCACCGCTGCCAGGGCTTCAGACACAGCTCCCAGAACTGCCACAGGCCTCTCGCCTGCGTGCGCTGCGGAGGCGAACACCCAGCCCACGAGTGTCCGCGTACCAGGGACCAACCCGCTACTTGCGCCAACTGCAAGGGCCCCCATCCAGCCAACAGTATCTCGTGCCCCGTCTTCAAAAGAGAGGCACGAAACAAGAAAGCCGGACTAGCCCCGAAAACAGGGCCCCCGAAGACCATCGTGCAGCCGAACGTGGTGCAAGAGTCTGCCTCGGCCACACTCATGGCACAGGCAAACCCACCTCCGACAGCCAAAACTTCGTCCCGGAAAAGGCGCCGCAGGAAGGCGCAGGCACCCGACAGGGCACCTGCCACCTTGGACAAGGCACCTACCACCTCGGAGAAGGCACCTGCCATCTCGGAGAAGGCACCTGCCATCTCGGAGAAGGCACCTGCCACCTCGGACAAGGTCCCGGAAGACCCGGAAAGGGAGCAACTCGCTGCCTTACTGTTGATGTTCGCCCAACGCGTAAAGGCCGGCGACATTAACACTACCGGAATACTCTCAAGCATTACCAAGCATGGATAAGCCACTGAGGGTAGTGCACTGGAACGCGGACTCGTTAAGGAGCAAGATGGGCCTCCTACGGCTCTTCCTTAAGGAGCAGCGAGTCGACGTTATGCTCATCAGTGAAACGCAACTCAAGAGCAGTATCCCACTTAAGATCTCGGGATACATCGTCTACCGCAAAGACGAGGTTTCACCTAAAGGTGAGGCATACCGTGGGCTCGCCGTCCTGGTGAGGAGGACAGTGGTGCATCAACTTGTCGAGCCGGTGGATCTCGGCACCCTGTACGCGCTCGGTGTTGACATCCAAGTCGGCGGCAGGGAGATGCGCCTATTTGCGGCCTATCGACCACCACAAGCAGCGTTCCGAGTAGAAGAACTGCGGAACCTCCTTCTCCCCTCGACTCCAACCATTGTCGCTGGGGACTTGAATGCCAAACACCAAGCCTGGCACTGTTCCAGACCCAACGCAGCAGGAAACACTCTGATGAGCGATGCCCAGACATACGACTACGAGATCGCCGGTCCACGAGAGCCTACCAGGATAGACCCGATCGATCCTAGCAGGGACAACGTGCTGGACATCATCGTTTTCAGAGGTTTGAGAGCCCCTCCATTACAAGAGGTCCTTGAGGATCTACCCTCTGACCACAGACCGGTGCTACTGGTGTTCAGGGAGCCCGCGACGATGGTCAACCCGCCCAAGCCCTCAAGCCATACCGACTGGCTCAAATTTCACCAGCTCATGACCTCGTATGAGCGCCCTGAAATTGTGAAAACGTCAACTGAAGTTGACGCAGCAGCCCAGGGACTCACCGAGGCCATTAGAAATTCACTACTGGCATCCACCGTCGTCAAGCCACGGTCAGAGAGGTACCACAAGCTGCCTACAAGCCTTCTATGGTTACTGGCGGAAAAAAAGAAGGCCAAGAAACTGTGGCAAAGGACTCGGCATCCTCAGCACAAGTCCACATATAACATGCTGACCAACAGGGTTAAAACCGCCCTATGGACTCACAGAGGAGAAAGTTGGGAGAACTTCCTCTCCCACATCGACGAAAGTGAGCAACCCTCGACCCATCGACTCTGCCGAGCACTATCCACGGAACCCAGTCCCGTCAAACCTCTACTAGGCGAGGACGGACTCCCACGTTTCAAGGCCCAAGACCGTGCCGAAATATTGGCACATAGCCTTGAAACGCAGTTTACGCCTCACGACGCTGCGGATCCCAGTGCCGCACGGGAAGTCGAAGAAGCCGTAAGGCGACACCTCGCCTCCATACAAGCGACAACCAACGACATCAACAACATCATCCCAGTACTCACAACACCCAAGGAGGTTGCCGAACTGTTGAGGAAAACGAACCCCCGGAAGGCTCCCGGAGAAGACGGAATTCCCAACTCGGCATTACATCGATTACCTCTGAAGGCCTTAGTTGCGGTCACGCAGCTGTATAACGGCATCCTAAGGACCGGCCATTTTCCGATCATCTGGAAGTTGGGCCGGGTGATTGTGATACCAAAACCTGGGAAGAATCTCGGGAGGCCGGAAAATTACCGGCCCATCACTCTCCTACCCGCACTGTCCAAAGTGTTCGAGAGGCTCCTGCTGGCCCGCATGAACCGCCACATCCAGCCGAGGCAGGAACAGTTCGGGTTCCGAAGGGGCCACTCCACTACCCTGCAACTAACGCGCGTCCTTGACGAAATGGCCACATGGCTGAACAGGGGCGGTCACACGGTGACACTGATGCTTGACATGGAGAAGGCGTTCGACAAGGTGTGGCACGACGGGCTCGTCCACAAACTGTCGACGACGTCGCTACCGGCCGTCATCATCAGGGTCATCGCATCCTTCCTGAAAAACAGGACCTTCTATGTGGCCGTCGAGGACGCCACATCCGAACCCAGGAACATCCGGGCAGGCGTCCCTCAAGGGAGCTGCCTCTCGCCAACCCTGTATGCCTTCTACACAGACGACATACCGGTGGTGGGAGATGTAAAGCTGGCGCTGTTCGCCGACGACGCCGCATACATAGCCAGCTCCAAGAACGCCAACCACGCAGCGCGCAAACTGGCCCCCACCCTGGAGGCCCTCCCAGACTGGCTTCACAAGTGGAGACTAAAGTGCAACGTCAGGAAAACCCAGGCGTTACTGACGGGTAATTGCCATTACCCACCCCCCATGCACTTCATGGGCGAAGACATCCCGTGGAACCCGACCGTCAAATACCTGGGGATAACTATCGACAGAACTCTGTCCATGTCACCCCACGTCGAGACCGTCATCACTAAAGCGCGGCTCGTGAAGACAAGGCTGCGCCCACTACTGTCCTCCAAACTCCCCTTGAGAGCCAAACTCAACATCTATAAAACCTATATCAGGTCACGCCTCACATACGCGGGGCCGGCCTGGTATAACCTAACTGCCAACTCCCTGCGTAAAAGGCTCCAAGGCGCGGAGAACACATGTCTGCGCATGACGGTCGACGCCTCCAGGTACTTGAAGAATGCCACCATCCATCGGGACCTCAAATGGGAACCAATCGAGGGCTTCATCAGAAGATTGGCCACGGGCATGTTCGAGAAAGCGGTCCTTTCGGGACTGCCGCACCTCATCAACATCGCCCCCTTACCGCACCCCGACACCACCCTAATGGTCCGTAGGCGGTTAAAACGCCCCGCCCGGGAGCTCATAGTGGCTCCCTTGAGCGGGGCAAACGCAACCTCTGCGGACACTGACCAGGAACCGCCAGCCTCTCGCAGGCGTATCACCGGTCCCCTCCATGGAGGGTCGACCAGTGGTCCATCCTCGAGGCCGGCGTAAAAACAATGACCGGCTCATAGTAATGAGCCGCGACGAAGTACCACTGCAAGGAGCCCAGAGCTCCCAGCAGTCTCCCCACCTGACAAATCAGGTGAGATGAACACCAGAGAGAGTGTCCCACAACAGTCAATCTATAGCTCTCGTTCGTTGCGCACGCACGCACGCACGCACGCACGCACGCACGCACGCACGTACGTACGGAACCATATAGTGGCTACAAGTAAAACGAAAAAAACAATGGCACACACTGCTGTTATAACCGAAGCTCCCGCTCCAGCTGCCGGTGTAAAGAAGCCCGCAAGACAATCTGGCGGTGGCGGCGCTGTTGCTAAAAAACCTAAGGCGAAACCCACTCATCCCGAGACATCGGAGATGGTGAACAACGCTATAAAGAAAATGAAGGAACGTAACGGATCAACGCTACAGGCCATCAAAAAATATATCGCCGCTCATTATAAGGTCGACGTCGAGAAGTTAGCACCGTTCATAAAGAAATATTTGAAGAGCGCCGTCGAATCGGGTGCTCTCATTCAGACCAAAGGCAAGGGCGCATTCGGATCTTCCATGCTAGAATCTAAATCCTCGTTGGCGAAGAAACCGAGCGATAGCGCCGGTGCTGGCAAGTTTGCCGGTGGTAAAAAGGAAACGACATCGTCGAAGGGCGGCGGCGCCAAGAAGGTCACCGCATCCGCAACCGGCGCTAAGACCAAAAAGGCCGCCGTCGCTGCTTCCGCATCGGCCGCGTCGGGATCTCCTTTCAAGTCGTCTAAGGCGGCATCTTCGGCTTCGAAAGACAAGAAGACGGAAGCCGCCGCTAAAAAGACCGCCGCCGTTAAAAAGGCCAAAGCGAAGGCTGGCGCAACCCCCAAGGCCAAGAAGACCGCGAAATAATCCACGAAGAAACCAAAGGCAAATATATAAAGGCCGCAGCCACACCCACCAAGTCGAAGCCCGCCACCAAGAAAACGTATCTTCAGTCAGTCATCGCACACGCACACATAAGCTTACGAGAGCGACGCTACCGCCGCTCACAAAACAGCCCTTTTCAGGGCTAACAATATATTCGTGAACGCGTGTGTCTTTCGGCACACACATTCGTTTCTAGATAACGCAGAAAGTCTCCATATATAAATCAGTCGATCAATTACCAAAATATATTTACATGATTATTTCTGATAGGTACGCATTACCAATTAAAACTTTTTCACTTATACCTACCTTTAAATATTAATATAATAATAATTTACAAGTATCTGGGTTCGTCACAGTCCATGGGAATACCAGAATCTGGCGTGAAACAAATGTTACAGGAACGCTTCTTTGGCCGCCTAAAAAAAGTATTTAAAAGTCTTTTATCGGGCGGTAACAAGGTGCGAGACTATAACAGTTGGGTCATGCCGGTTCTGATGTGTTCCTTTGGTGTATTTAGATGGACTCAGACCGAATCAGATTCCCTTGACAGGAGAGTGCGTACATTGCTTACTGCGTTCCGCATGCACCACCCACGTTCATCGGTTATGAGATTGTATATTCCGCGAAAGTTTGGAGGTCGTGGTCTCTTTGGAGGTTTTGTTTGTGCAATTATGGACGAAGTTATCATGACGAATAACTAACGGAAATATATCCCGAAAGATAGTATCTCGGTTGACATCTGTCGGGCGTGCCAGCCTCCGTCCTGGAGAATCTATTAGGCATATTATTTCTGGTTGTTCTCGTCTTGCTAACGGTGAGTATTTTCACAGGCACAACCAAGTAGCCAGGATCGTACACCAACAACTTGTCATATTTCGAAGTGTCTTACTACAGGTATGTATGTATGTGCCTGACCCGATTCTCGAGAACGGTCGTGCTACGTTATATTTAAATGTGTATTTTTTTTTTTTTATTTTTATATATATTTAAAAATGTAATGAATATATGTGAAATGATGAAATAAAGAAAATAATAATACATATATAATAAATATTAATATGATAACAATAAATAAATAAAAAATGAAAGTAGTCGTCGTAGGCGGTGTCGAGCAGCGCGACACCGCCCGACTGCCCGACTCCCGACTCCGGTATACTATACTACGGTTCTACTATTAATATAATAATAAATAAATAAATAAATAAAAAGGCCGGTGTCGAGCAGCGCGACACCGCCCAACTGCCACCCTATGCACGCACACAATTACTGGAGACAGAGCGATTAAACCGTTCTGTAAAAAAAAAAAGAAAGAAAAAAAAAAAACATGCCGCCAAATAACATTAATAACATTCTTCGTTTCTTTCTATCGCACTCAATCGCTCGTCCGTTCACTAGCTCGTTCGCTAGTACGGCTCCCTAAACGTAAAGTAAAGTATAAATAGTCCAGCGCGAGCGGTGTCCCACACAACATTCCGCTTCCGACGCGCGTCCCGAGTGGACGTGTCTGACAAAGTGCTCGAGTGCTCCCGCTGCGACATCGCGCCCGCGCCACGCCGCACCTGTCGCTTCGCGCCATCGCGCCGCCTACGTCACCGTTGTGTGTCGGTGTGTCGTAACGGTCGCCCGTTTGCGGCATACTGCGCTCACTGCGGTTAGTGTTTTTTGTGAACAAGACGCGTACATCCAAAGTCGTAGTTGTTGATAGTGGTAGTGTTGTTGTTGTTGCTGTCGCGTGCCACGCGATACGCACAGCAACCAAACCGCCGACATGGCCATGAAGAATACATCATCGAACATGAAGAATCTATCGATGAAGGACCTACTCGCAGACCCAGTCGTCTTCGCCGTACTCCAGGAGAGGTACGGGAACATGGTCGCGCGGAAGGCGCAAGAAAAGATGGAGACAGAAGAGTCTCCAGAGCCCGCTGCGAGTTCGGGTGAAGACAACGAACGCGAACGCGAAAAAAAGGGACAGCCAGAGTCCCCCTCCTACCCCTCCGAGAGCAGCGATGAAGAGTCCTCTTCAAGAGAGGACGAAGACGAAGAAGGTTTCTCCGTGGTTTCCTCACGGAAACGCAGCCGCAAGGCCAAAGGAGGCCCAAACAAGGCCCCAAAGCTGTCAGAGGGTAAGGATACCTCGGCAGCACCCGCCCCAGTTCGCGCCTCTCCGAGGCCTAAGGGCAACAACTCCCCCTCAGGGAGGTCCACGCCCGCTATCACCGACGCCTCGGCGGCCGCGCCGAAGACCCCCGCCCCTCCACCGATCTACGTCCAGGAGAAATCCAAATGGACGGCTATCTCCACCTGGTGCAACGAGCGCCGGATTATCTACCATTCGGCTCGTAGCACCCAACAGGGCATCAAAGTCGCCCTAGCCACCGCGAGCGACCACAGGGCGCTCTCGAAGCTCCTTCGGGAGAGACACGTGTCTTACCACACGTACACTCTGCCGGAGGACAAGAAGCTCCGTGTGGTTATCCGCAATGTGCCCAGGGAGATCTCCCCCGAGGAGATCAAGGAATCCCTGTCAAAAGACTACCCGGTGCACGAGGTACACCGGATGGTGAGAGGCCGCACCAATACCATCTTTGATATGGTGATGGTCTCCCTCGACGACAGCCCCGCGGGCAAGGACATCTTCAAGATGTCATCCGTCTGTGGGCTGTCGGGGATAACCGTGGAGCCACCTCACCGAAGAAGTGGCATCTCACAATGCCACCGCTGCCAGCTCTACGGGCACTCGGCCCGAAATTGCTTCGCCCGCCCAAGGTGCGTCAAGTGCCTGGAAGACCACGCGACGGAGGAGTGCAAAAGGCCCAAAGACAGGGCCAATTGCACTGCCCCAGTCGCGTGCGTGCTGTGTGGCGAAGAAGGCCACCCCGCCAACTACAGAGGTTGCCCGAAGGCGCCCAAAACCCCCAAGGCGAAAGGACCTCAGCGTCCCCGCCCAGTCGTCCCTGCTGCTGCTGCTGCCACTGCAGGGACCGGGGGGAGCTTTACAGCTGCTCCTTTGCCGAAGACGAACGCCTGGGCCACTCCCAGGAAGACGGGGGAGACCTTCCCACCTCTGCCCGTGCGGAAGACGATGCAGGTCCCCATACCTGCCCCAGTACCCGCAAAGGCAGCCTCCGGCGTGCCCACGCCCACTAAACCTCTCCAGGAAGGGCCCAAGCCGCTCGCCGTCGACTACAGGAGCCAACTACCGCAAACGATCGACCCGGACCTATCCCTAGTGGCAAGGTTCGCGAGTGCGATCGATTTTAGCGAGCTACGCCAGCTCGCTAATTTAATACGTCAGAACGAGGGCAATCCGTTGGCCCTCCTCAACGTCAGTATCAGATACTCGAGCGTACTCGAGAAGTTAGGCGCATTCAAATGCAACCCATAATATGGATAGGACACCGACAAGCAGAGTCAAACCACGATCACTCAAGCTAGGGTACTTCAACGCCAACGGCATCAGTAGGCAACGAGATGAAGTTGGCGAATTTCTTAGGGCACACCAACTCGACATATTGCTAGTGCAAGAGACCTTTTTGAAACCCTCGCAGAGAAACCCAAACGTTGCGAACTACTCTGTGGTCCGCAACGATAGGATTGACTCTGCGCTAGGGGGAACTCTCATATATTACAAAAGGTCCCTTCACTGCGTACCTATGGATCCGCCTGCGCTGACTAGCATCGAGGCTTCGGTCTGTCGAATAGGCATGACCGGACACCAATCGATCACGCTAGTTTCAGCCTATCTGTCGCCCAATCGGCAACTACTCGAGAGCGACCTCCGAGCGCTGCTAGAACTGAGCGACGCCGTGATAATCGGCGGCGACCTTAACGCCAAAAACACCCTTTGGAACTGTCACCAGTCCAACGCCAAAGGCAGAGCCCTGGAGTCGCTCTCGAATAGACTAGCGTTCGACATCATCGCCCCGCTCGAACCGACCCACTATCCGCACAACATGTCTCACCGACCCGACATTCTGGACGTGGCACTCCTAAAGAACATAAACCTACGTTTGTGTTCAGTAGAGGTGCTTCACGAGTTAACTTCAGACCACAGACCTGTGGTTATGGAGTTCGCACCCAGACTGGGTCCCATCGACACAGGTCATCGTACCCCGACTAGACGAATCACGGACTGGAGGCGCCTCGGGACAAAACTCGAGGCAACCTCGTCCGTGCATCTAGATAGGATACCCGACCATATAATTAGCCAAGAGGACACCACGATGGCGATCGACTCCCTCACAGCTCACGTGCAATCGTTAATTAACGAATGCACTCGGGAGGCACCGGCGACGAACGATCGCCGCTGGGACCTACCCGATGACGTACGTGAGCTGCTGAGGCGGAAGAACGCCGCCGTACGAGCCTACGACAGATATCCATGCGAAGCCAACAGGATCAGGTTACGACGCTTAGAAAGAGCGGTCAAGTCGCGCATCGATCAAATGCGCCAAGACAGGTGGGATAGGACACTACAAGACCTTGAACCTACCCACCTTGCCTTCTGGCAGCTATCCCGCTCGCTTAAGAGAGACACCATCACCTGTATGCCTCCTCTAAGCAGACCTAACCTTCCACCGGCATTCGACGATATCGAAAAGGCAGAGTGCCTGGCCGAGAGTCTAGAGAATCAGTGCACGCCCAGCGTAATACACTGCGACTCGGACCAAATAGCCGAAGTTGATTCGGAAGTAGAGCGCCTAATAACCTCACTTCCTACATCAACATCAACGCCGACGGGGATGACAGATACACAACCAGACCTAGACACGGTCACCCCCGAAGAAGTCGAAACGATCGTCAAGGGCCTACACGCTCGCAAGGCGCCCGGTTCGGACGGTATCACAAACAGGGTGTTAAAACTCTTTCCGGAGAGGCTACTGGTCCTGCTGACGTTCATTTTCAACGCAGCACTCAAAAACAACATCTTTCCACAACAATGGAAAGAAGCCGTTGTTATTGGGATACCCAAACCTGGCAAACCAAAGTCCGAACCGACCAGTTATAGACCGATCAGTCTGCTTAACGGATTAGGCAAGCTATACGAGCGTCTAATCTACAATAGGCTGAAAGCGTATGCCGATGCTAATCTTCTCTTCCCCTACGAGCAATTCGGTTTCCGAACCGAACACTCGTGCGTCCACCAAGTCCACCGCATCGTTGAATACACCAGCGATCGGCTTCAACGCAACCTGTTCACAGGTATCCTCTTCTTTGACGTAGCGAAAGCTTTCGACAAAGTGTGGCACAACGGCTTATTATTTAAGCTATTCACCATGGGAGTGCCACACGGACTCGTGCTCATCATACGAGACTACTTGTCGAATCGAAGCTTCCGCTACCGAGTAGAAGGGTCACTGTCCTCCACTCACCCCATACGAGCCGGTGTCCCACAAGGGTCCGTGCTCTCCCCCCTACTCTTCACGCTGTATACCAGCGACATTCCGAAGCATCGGCATGTGCAGACGGCACTATTCGCAGACGACACGGCTATCTACTGCTCAGGAATGAACCCCCCGACAGTAGCCAAAAAACTCCAGACCGCAGCCAACGCACTGAGCGTTTGGTTCCGGAAATGGAGGATAGAGGTCAACCCCGAGAAAAGCCAGGCGGTGCTGTTTCACAGAAGACAGCTAAGCTTGTATCCTTTGGAGAAGACCCCTCAGATTAGGATGTTCGGCAAGTCTATCCCTTGGGCTAGACAGGCCAAATACCTAGGCATAACCCTCGACGACCGTCTAACCTTCGGCCCCCACATCAAGGCAGTCCGCAACCGGGCTGCCTTCGTGCTAGGACGTCTCCACAATCTATTAAACGCGCGTTCGAAATTAGATCTAAAAAATAAAGTTAGGTTATACACGTCATGCGTACGTCCTATAATGACGTACGGTAGCGTAGTATTCGCACACGTTAGGCCACACAGGATCCATAGGCTTCAAACACTACAAAATAGATTCATGCGCAAAGCTACGGGAGCACCGTGGTATGTACGCAACGTCGATCTCCACATCGACCTCAGATTGCCGACCATCAAGCAATTCATAAAACAGTGCTCCCGTAGCTACTTTGACTCTGCTCCGACTCACCCCAACCCTCTAGTGGTTGCGGTCGTAGGATACACACCAAGTAGGATTTCGAAGTTACGACGACCCAGACACGCATTGGAAGAGCCAGATGACGAAATCACGCTCGCCCAACGTAGAGCGGACACAGCTAGGCAATCTAGGAATAGGAACCGTCCGCGTTTTCGTCCCCGTCGTCGGGGGCGGAATACGCGCCGCGTAAATCGTATACATGACATGGGAGTAGGTCGCCCCAACGTAGCAGCAACACCCCAAGCCGAGGTTCGTATCCCACAGGGGGTGCCCTTGGGCTATGTTGCTCAACAAATGACCGGTTGAGAGCCCTCAGCGCTCACCGTAATGCCCGCGTAAAGTTGTAGAGGCCATACCAGGCCAACAGCTAGGTCCTTATCAAAAAAAAAGGTGTCCCACAACAGTCAATCTATAGCTCTCGTTCGTTGCGCACGCACGCACGCACGCACGCACGCACGTACGTACGGAACCATATAGTGGCTACAAGTAAAACGAAAAAAACAATGGCACACACTGCTGTTATAACCGAAGCTCCCGCTCCAGCTGCCGGTGTAAAGAAGCCCGCAAGACAATCTGGCGGTGGCGGCGCTGTTGCTAAAAAACCTAAGGCGAAACCCACTCATCCCGAGACATCGGAGATGGTGAACAACGCTATAAAGAAAATGAAGGAACGTAACGGATCAACGCTACAGGCCATCAAAAAATATATCGCCGCTCATTATAAGGTCGACGTCGAGAAGTTAGCACCGTTCATAAAGAAATATTTGAAGAGCGCCGTCGAATCGGGTGCTCTCATTCAGACCAAAGGCAAGGGCGCATTCGGATCTTCCATGCTAGAATCTAAATCCTCGTTGGCGAAGAAACCGAGCGATAGCGCCGGTGCTGGCAAGTTTGCCGGTGGTAAAAAGGAAACGACATCGTCGAAGGGCGGCGGCGCCAAGAAGGCCACCGCATCCGCAACCGGCGCTAAGACCAAAAAGGCCGCCGTCGCTGCTTCCGCATCGGCCGCGTCGGGATCCCCTTTCAAGTCGTCTAAGGCGGCATCTTCGGCTTCGAAAGACAAGAAGACGGAAGCCGCCGCTAAAAAGACCGCCGCCGTTAAAAAGGCCAAAGCGAAGGCTGGCGCAACCCCCAAGGCCAAGAAGACCGCGAAATAATCCACGAAGAAACCAAAGGCAAATATATAAAGGCCGCAGCCACACCCACCAAGTCGAAGCCCGCCGCCAAGAAAACGTATCTTCAGTCAGTCATCGCACACGCACACATAAGCTTACGAGAGCGACGCTACCGCCGCTCACAAAACAGCCCTTTTCAGGGCTAACAATATATTCGTGAACGCGTGTGTCTTTCGGCACACACATTCGTTTCTAGATAACGCAGAAAGTCTCCATATATAAATCAGTCGATCAATTACCAAAATATATTTACATGATTATTTCTGATAGGTACGCATTACCAATTAAAACTTTTTCACTTATACCTACCTTTCGATATTATTATAATAATAATTTACAAGTATCTGGGTTTTTCACAGTCCTTGGGAATACCAGAATCTGGCGTGAAACAAATGTTACAGGAACGCTTCTTTGGCCGCCTAAAAAAAGTATTTAAAAGTCTTTTATCGGGCGGTAACAAGGTGCGAGACTATAACAGTTGGGTCATGCCGGTTCTGATGTGTTCCTTTGGTGTATTTAGATGGACTCAGACCGAATCAGATTCCCTTGACAGGAGAGTGCGTACATTGCTTACTGCGTTCCGCATGCACCACCCACGTTCATCGGTTATGAGATTGTATATTCCGCGAAAGTTTGGAGGTCGTGGTCTCTTTGGAGGTTTTGTTTGTGCAATTATGGACGAAGTTATCATGACGAATAACTAACGGAAATATATCCCGAAAGATAGTATCTCGGTTGACATCTGTCGGGCGTGCCAGCCTCCGTCCTGGAGAATCTATTAGGCATATTATTTCTGGTTGTTCTCGTCTTGCTAACGGTGAGTATTTTCACAGGCACAACCAAGTAGCCAGGATCGTACACCAACAACTTGTCATATTTCGAAATGTCTTACTACAGGTATGTATGTATGTGCCTGACCCGATTCTCGAGAACGGTCGTGCTACGTTATATTTAAATGTGTATTTTTTTTTTATATTTAAAAATGTAATGAATATATGTGAAATGATGAAATAAAGAAAATAATAATACATATATAATAAATATTAATATGATAACAATAAATAAATAAAAAATGAAAGTAGTCGTCGTAGGCGGTGTCGAGCAGCGCGACACCGCCCGACTGCCCGACTCCCGACTCCGGTATACTATACTACGGTTCTACTATTAATATAATAATAAATAAATAAATAAATAAAAAGGCCGGTGTCGAGCAGCGCGACACCGCCCAACTGCCACCCGATGCACGCACACAATTACTGGAGACAGAGCGATTAAACCGTTCTGTAAAAAAAAAAAGAAAGAAAAAAAAAAAAACATGCCGCCAAATAACATTAATAACATTCTTCGTTTCTTTCTATCGCACTCAATCGCTCGTCCGTTCACTAGCTCGTTCGCTAGTACGGCTCCCTAAACGTAAAGTAAAGTATAAATAGTCCAGCGCGAGCGGTGTCCCACAACAGTCAATCTATAGCTCTCGTTCGTTGCGCACGCACGCACGCACGCACGCACGCACGCACGCACGCACGTACGTACGGAACCATATAGTGGCTACAAGTAAAACGAAAAAAACAATGGCACACACTGCTGTTATAACCGAAGCTCCCGCTCCAGCTGCCGGTGTAAAGAAGCCCGCAAGACAATCTGGCGGTGGCGGCGCTGTTGCTAAAAAACCTAAGGCGAAACCCACTCATCCCGAGACATCGGAGATGGTGAACAACGCTATAAAGAAAATGAAGGAACGTAACGGATCAACGCTACAGGCCATCAAAAAATATATCGCCGCTCATTATAAGGTCGACGTCGAGAAGTTAGCACCGTTCATAAAGAAATATTTGAAGAGCGCCGTCGAATCGGGTGCTCTCATTCAGACCAAAGGCAAGGGCGCATTCGGATCTTCCATGCTAGAATCTAAATCCTCGTTGGCGAAGAAACCGAGCGATAGCGCCGGTGCTGGCAAGTTTGCCGGTGGTAAAAAGGAAACGACATCGTCGAAGGGCGGCGGCGCCAAGAAGGCCACCGCATCCGCAACCGGCGCTAAGACCAAAAAGGCCGCCGTCGCTGCTTCCGCATCGGCCGCGTCGGGATCTCCTTTCAAGTCGTCTAAGGCGGCATCTTCGGCTTCGAAAGACAAGAAGACGGAAGCCGCCGCTAAAAAGACCGCCGCCGTTAAAAAGGCCAAAGCGAAGGCTGGCGCAACCCCCAAGGCCAAGAAGACCGCGAAATAATCCACGAAGAAACCAAAGGCAAATATATAAAGGCCGCAGCCACACCCACCAAGTCGAAGCCCGCCGCCAAGAAAACGTATCTTCAGTCAGTCATCGCACACGCACACATAAGCTTACGAGAGCGACGCTACCGCCGCTCACAAAACAGCCCTTTTCAGGGCTAACAATATATTCGTGAACGCGTGTGTCTTTCGGCACACACATTCGTTTCTAGATAACGCAGAAAGTCTCCATATATAAATCAGTCGATCAATTACCAAAATATATTTACATGATTATTTCTGATAGGTACGCATTACCAATTAAAACTTTTTCACTTATACCTACCTTTCGATATTATTATAATAATAATTTACAAGTATCTGGGTTTTTCACAGTCCTTGGGAATACCAGAATCTGGCGTGAAACAAATGTTACAGGAACGCTTCTTTGGCCGCCTAAAAAAAGTATTTAAAAGTCTTTTATCGGGCGGTAACAAGGTGCGAGACTATAACAGTTGGGTCATGCCGGTTCTGATGTGTTCCTTTGGTGTATTTAGATGGACTCAGACCGAATCAGATTCCCTTGACAGGAGAGTGCGTACATTGCTTACTGCGTTCCGCATGCACCACCCACGTTCATCGGTTATGAGATTGTATATTCCGCGAAAGTTTGGAGGTCGTGGTCTCTTTGGAGGTTTTGTTTGTGCAATTATGGACGAAGTTATCATGACGAATAACTAACGGAAATATATCCCGAAAGATAGTATCTCGGTTGACATCTGTCGGGCGTGCCAGCCTCCGTCCTGGAGAATCTATTAGGCATATTATTTCTGGTTGTTCTCGTCTTGCTAACGGTGAGTATTTTCACAGGCACAACCAAGTAGCCAGGATCGTACACCAACAACTTGTCATATTTCGAAGTGTCTTACTACAGGTATGTATGTATGTGCCTGACCCGATTCTCGAGAACGGTCGTGCTACGTTATATTTAAATGTGTATTTTTTTTTTATTTTTATATATATTTAAAAATGTAATGAATATATGTGAAATGATGAAATAAAGAAAATAATAATACATATATAATAAATATTAATATGATAACAATAAATAAATAAAAAATGAAAGTAGTCGTCGTAGGCGGTGTCGAGCAGCGCGACACTGCCCGACTGCCCGACTCCCGACTCCGGTATACTATACTACGGTTCTACTATTAATATAATAATAAATAAATAAATAAATAAAAAGGCCGGTGTCGAGCAGCGCGACACCGCCCAACTGCCACCCGATGCACGCACACAATTACTGGAGACAGAGCGATTAAACCGTTCTGTAAAAAAAAAAAGAAAGAAAAAAAAAAAACATGCCGCCAAATAACATTAATAACATTCTTCGTTTCTTTCTATCGCACTCAATCGCTCGTCCGTTCACTAGCTCGTTCGCTAGTACGGCTCCCTAAACGTAAAGTAAAGTATAAATAGTCCAGCGCGAGCGGTGTCCCACAACAGTCAATCTATAGCTCTCGTTCGTTGCGCACGCACGCACGCACGCACGCACGCACGTACGTACGGAACCATATAGTGGCTACAAGTAAAACGAAAAAAACAATGGCACACACTGCTGTTATAACCGAAGCTCCCGCTCCAGCTGCCGGTGTAAAGAAGCCCGCAAGACAATCTGGCGGTGGCGGCGCTGTTGCTAAAAAACCTAAGGCGAAACCCACTCATCCCGAGACATCGGAGATGGTGAACAACGCTATAAAGAAAATGAAGGAACGTAACGGATCAACGCTACAGGCCATCAAAAAATATATCGCCGCTCATTATAAGGTCGACGTCGAGAAGTTAGCACCGTTCATAAAGAAATATTTGAAGAGCGCCGTCGAATCGGGTGCTCTCATTCAGACCAAAGGCAAGGGCGCATTCGGATCTTCCATGCTAGAATCTAAATCCTCGTTGGCGAAGAAACCGAGCGATAGCGCCGGTGCTGGCAAGTTTGCCGGTGGTAAAAAGGAAACGACATCGTCGAAGGGCGGCGGCGCCAAGAAGGCCACCGCATCCGCAGCCGGCGCTAAGACCAAAAAGGCCGCCGTCGCTGCTTCCGCATCGGCCGCGTCGGGAACTCCTTTCAAGTCGTCTAAGGCGGCATCTTCGGCTTCGAAAGACAAGAAGACGGAAGCCGCCGCTAAAAAGACCGCCGCCGTTAAAAAGGCCAAAGCGAAGGCTGGCGCAACCCCCAAGGCCAAGAAGACCGCGAAATAATCCACGAAGAAACCAAAGGCAAATATATAAAGGCCGCAGCCACACCCACCAAGTCGAAGCCCGCCGCCAAGAAAACGTATCTTCAGTCAGTCATCGCACACGCACACATAAGCTTACGAGAGCGACGCTACCGCCGCTCACAAAACAGCCCTTTTCAGGGCTAACAATATATTCGTGAACGCGTGTGTCTTTCGGCACACACATTCGTTTCTAGATAACGCAGAAAGTCTCCATATATAAATCAGTCGATCAATTACCAAAATATATTTACATGATTATTTCTGATAGGTACGCATTACCAATTAAAACTTTTTCACTTATACCTACCTTTCGATATTATTATAATAATAATTTACAAGTATCTGGGTTTTTCACAGTCCTTGGGAATACCAGAATCTGGCGTGAAACAAATGTTACAGGAACGCTTCTTTGGCCGCCTAAAAAAAGTATTTAAAAGTCTTTTATCGGGCGGTAACAAGGTGCGAGACTATAACAGTTGGGTCATGCCGGTTCTGATGTGTTCCTTTGGTGTATTTAGATGGACTCAGACCGAATCAGATTCCCTTGACAGGAGAGTGCGTACATTGCTTACTGCGTTCCGCATGCACCACCCACGTTCATCGGTTATGAGATTGTATATTCCGCGAAAGTTTGGAGGTCGTGGTCTCTTTGGAGGTTTTGTTTGTGCAATTATGGACGAAGTTATCATGACGAATAACTAACGGAAATATATCCCGAAAGATAGTATCTCGGTTGACATCTGTCGGGCGTGCCAGCCTCCGTCCTGGAGAATCTATTAGGCATATTATTTCTGGTTGTTCTCGTCTTGCTAACGGTGAGTATTTTCACAGGCACAACCAAGTAGCCAGGATCGTACACCAACAACTTGTCATATTTCGAAGTGTCTTACTACAGGTATGTATGTATGTGCCTGACCCGATTCTCGAGAACGGTCGTGCTACGTTATATTTAAATGTGTATTTTTTTTTTATTTTTATATATATTTAAAAATGTAATGAATATATGTGAAATGATGAAATAAAGAAAATAATAATACATATATAATAAATATTATTATGATAACAATAAATAAATAAAAAATGAAAGTAGTCGTCGTAGGCGGTGTCGAGCAGCGCGACACCGCCCGACTGCCCGACTCCCGACTCCGGTATACTATACTACGGTTCTACTATTAATATAATAATAAATAAATAAATAAATAAAAAGGCCGGTGTCGAGCAGCGCGACACCGCCCAACTGCCACCCGATGCACGCACACAATTACTGGAGACAGAGCGATTAAACCGTTCTGTAAAAAAAAAAGAAAGAAAAAAAAAAAACATGCCGCCAAATAACATTAATAACATTCTTCGTTTCTTTCTATCGCACTCAATCGCTCGTCCGTTCACTAGCTCGTTCGCTAGTACGGCTCCCTAAACGTAAAGTAAAGTATAAATAGTCCAGCGCGAGCGGTGTCCCACAACAGTCAATCTATAGCTCTCGTTCGTTGCGCACGCACGCACGCACGCACGCACGCACGTACGTACGGAACCATATAGTGGCTACAAGTAAAACGAAAAAAACAATGGCACACACTGCTGTTATAACCGAAGCTCCCGCTCCAGCTGCCGGTGTAAAGAAGCCCGCAAGACAATCTGGCGGTGGCGGCGCTGTTGCTAAAAAACCTAAGGCGAAACCCACTCATCCCGAGACATCGGAGATGGTGAACAACGCTATAAAGAAAATGAAGGAACGTAACGGATCAACGCTACAGGCCATCAAAAAATATATCGCCGCTCATTATAAGGTCGACGTCGAGAAGTTAGCACCGTTCATAAAGAAATATTTGAAGAGCGCCGTCGAATCGGGTGCTCTCATTCAGACCAAAGGCAAGGGCGCATTCGGATCTTCCATGCTAGAATCTAAATCCTCGTTGGCGAAGAAACCGAGCGATAGCGCCGGTGCTGGCAAGTTTGCCGGTGGTAAAAAGGAAACGACATCGTCGAAGGGCGGCGGCGCCAAGAAGGCCACCGCATCCGCAGCCGGCGCTAAGACCAAAAAGGCCGCCGTCGCTGCTTCCGCATCGGCCGCGTCGGGAACTCCTTTCAAGTCGTCTAAGGCGGCATCTTCGGCTTCGAAAGACAAGAAGACGGAAGCCGCCGCTAAAAAGACCGCCGCCGTTAAAAAGGCCAAAGCGAAGGCTGGCGCAACCCCCAAGGCCAAGAAGACCGCGAAATAATCCACGAAGAAACCAAAGGCAAATATATAAAGGCCGCAGCCACACCCACCAAGTCGAAGCCCGCCGCCAAGAAAACGTATCTTCAGTCAGTCATCGCACACGCACACATAAGCTTACGAGAGCGACGCTACCGCCGCTCACAAAACAGCCCTTTTCAGGGCTAACAATATATTCGTGAACGCGTGTGTCTTTCGGTACACACATTCGTTTCTAGATAACGCAGAAAGTCTCCATATATAAATCAGTCGATCAATTACCAAAATATATTTACATGATTATTTCTGATAGGTACGCATTACCAATTAAAACTTTTTCACTT
Organism: Hypercompe scribonia; assembly: GCA_949316085.1. NCBI lineage: Eukaryota > Metazoa > Arthropoda > Insecta > Lepidoptera > Erebidae > Hypercompe > Hypercompe scribonia. Next base: position 285,574 of record OX438972.1, on the reverse strand, counting down.
ATACCTACCTTTCGATATTATTATAATAATAATTTACAAGTATCTGGGTTTTTCACAGTCCTTGGGAATACCAGAATCTGGCGTGAAACAAATGTTACAGGAACGCTTCTTTGGCCGCCTAAAAAAAGTATTTAAAAGTCTTTTATCGGGCGGTAACAAGGTGCGAGACTATAACAGTTGGGTCATGCCGGTTCTGATGTGTTCCTTTGGTGTATTTAGATGGACTCAGACCGAATCAGATTCCCTTGACAGGAGAGTGCGTACATTGCTTACTGCGTTCCGCATGCACCACCCACGTTCATCGGTTATGAGATTGTATATTCCGCGAAAGTTTGGAGGTCGTGGTCTCTTTGGAGGTTTTGTTTGTGCAATTATGGACGAAGTTATCATGACGAATAACTAACGGAAATATATCCCGAAAGATAGTATCTCGGTTGACATCTGTCGGGCGTGCCAGCCTCCGTCCTGGAGAATCTATTAGGCATATTATTTCTGGTTGTTCTCGTCTTGCTAACGGTGAGTATTTTCACAGGCACAACCAAGTAGCCAGGATCGTACACCAACAACTTGTCATATTTCGAAGTGTCTTACTACAGGTATGTATGTATGTGCCTGACCCGATTCTCGAGAACGGTCGTGCTACGTTATATTTAAATGTGTATTTTTTTTTTATTTTTATATATATTTAAAAATGTAATGAATATATGTGAAATGATGAAATAAAGAAAATAATAATACATATATAATAAATATTATTATGATAACAATAAATAAATAAAAAATGAAAGTAGTCGTCGTAGGCGGTGTCGACCAGCGCGACACCGCCCGACTGCCCGACTCCCGACTCCGGTATACTATACTACGGTTCTACTATTAATATAATAATAAACAAATAAATAAATAAAAAGGCCGGTGTCGAGCAGCGCGACACCGCCCAACTGCCACCCGATGCACGCACACAATTACTGGAGACAGAGCGATTAAACCGTTCTGTAAAAAAAAAAAGAAAGAAAAAAAAAAAACATGCCGCCAAATAACATTAATAACATTCTTCGTTTCTTTCTATCGCACTCAATCGCTCGTCCGTTCACTAGCTCGTTCGCTAGTACGGCTCCCTAAACGTAAAGTAAAGTATAAATAGTCCAGCGCGAGCGGTGTCCCACAACAGTCAATCTATAGCTCTCGTTCGTTGCGCACGCACGCACGCACGCACGCACGCACGTACGTACGGAACCATATAGTGGCTACAAGTAAAACGAAAAAAACAATGGCACACACTGCTGTTATAACCGAAGCTCCCGCTCCAGCTGCCGGTGTAAAGAAGCCCGCAAGACAATCTGGCGGTGGCGGCGCTGTTGCTAAAAAACCTAAGGCGAAACCCACTCATCCCGAGACATCGGAGATGGTGAACAACGCTATAAAGAAAATGAAGGAACGTAACGGATCAACGCTACAGGCCATCAAAAAATATATCGCCGCTCATTATAAGGTCGACGTCGAGAAGTTAGCACCGTTCATAAAGAAATATTTGAAGAGCGCCGTCGAATCGGGTGCTCTCATTCAGACCAAAGGCAAGGGCGCATTCGGATCTTCCATGCTAGAATCTAAATCCTCGTTGGCGAAGAAACCGAGCGATAGCGCCGGTGCTGGCAAGTTTGCCGGTGGTAAAAAGGAAACGACATCGTCGAAGGGCGGCGGCGCCAAGAAGGCCACCGCATCCGCAGCCGGCGCTAAGACCAAAAAGGCCGCCGTCGCTGCTTCCGCATCGGCCGCGTCGGGAACTCCTTTCAAGTCGTCTAAGGCGGCATCTTCGGCTTCGAAAGACAAGAAGACGGAAGCCGCCGCTAAAAAGACCGCCGCCGTTAAAAAGGCCAAAGCGAAGGCTGGCGCAACCCCCAAGGCCAAGAAGACCGCGAAATAATCCACGAAGAAACCAAAGGCAAATATATAAAGGCCGCAGCCACACCCACCAAGTCGAAGCCCGCCGCCAAGAAAACGTATCTTCAGTCAGTCATCGCACACGCACACATAAGCTTACGAGAGCGACGCTACCGCCGCTCACAAAACAGCCCTTTTCAGGGCTAACAATATATTCGTGAACGCGTGTGTCTTTCGGCACACACATTCGTTTCTAGATAACGCAGAAAGTCTCCATATATAAATCAGTCGATCAATTACCAAAATATATTTACATGATTATTTCTGATAGGTACGCATTACCAATTAAAACTTTTTCACTTATACCTACCTTTCGATATTATTATAATAATAATTTACAAGTATCTGGGTTTTTCACAGTCCTTGGGAATACCAGAATCTGGCGTGAAACAAATGTTACAGGAACGCTTCTTTGGCCGCCTAAAAAAAGTATTTAAAAGTCTTTTATCGGGCGGTAACAAGGTGCGAGACTATAACAGTTGGGTCATGCCGGTTCTGATGTGTTCCTTTGGTGTATTTAGATGGACTCAGACCGAATCAGATTCCCTTGACAGGAGAGTGCGTACATTGCTTACTGCGTTCCGCATGCACCACCCACGTTCATCGGTTATGAGATTGTATATTCCGCGAAAGTTTGGAGGTCGTGGTCTCTTTGGAGGTTTTGTTTGTGCAATTATGGACGAAGTTATCATGACGAATAACTAACGGAAATATATCCCGAAAGATAGTATCTCGGTTGACATCTGTCGGGCGTGCCAGCCTCCGTCCTGGAGAATCTATTAGGCATATTATTTCTGGTTGTTCTCGTCTTGCTAACGGTGAGTATTTTCACAGGCACAACCAAGTAGCCAGGATCGTACACCAACAACTTGTCATATTTCGAAGTGTCTTACTACAGGTATGTATGTATGTGCCTGACCCGATTCTCGAGAACGGTCGTGCTACGTTATATTTAAATGTGTATTTTTTTTTTATTTTTATATATATTTAAAAATGTAATGAATATATGTGAAATGATGAAATAAAGAAAATAATAATACATATATAATAAATATTATTATGATAACAATAAATAAATAAAAAATGAAAGTAGTCGTCGTAGGCGGTGTCGAGCAGCGCGACACCGCCCGACTGCCCGACTCCCGACTCCGGTATACTATACTACGGTTCTACTATTAATATAATAATAAATAAATAAATAAATAAAAAGGCCGGTGTCGAGCAGCGCGACACCGCCCAACTGCCACCCGATGCACGCACACAATTACTGGAGACAGAGCGATTAAACCGTTCTGTAAAAAAAAAAGAAAGAAAAAAAAAAAACATGCCGCCAAATAACATTAATAACATTCTTCGTTTCTTTCTATCGCACTCAATCGCTCGTCCGTTCACTAGCTCGTTCGCTAGTACGGCTCCCTAAACGTAAAGTAAAGTATAAATAGTCCAGCGCGAGCGGTGTCCCACAACAGTCAATCTATAGCTCTCGTTCGTTGCGCACGCACGCACGCACGCACGCACGCACGTACGTACGGAACCATATAGTGGCTACAAGTAAAACGAAAAAAACAATGGCACACACTGCTGTTATAACCGAAGCTCCCGCTCCAGCTGCCGGTGTAAAGAAGCCCGCAAGACAATCTGGCGGTGGCGGCGCTGTTGCTAAAAAACCTAAGGCGAAACCCACTCATCCCGAGACATCGGAGATGGTGAACAACGCTATAAAGAAAATGAAGGAACGTAACGGATCAACGCTACAGGCCATCAAAAAATATATCGCCGCTCATTATAAGGTCGACGTCGAGAAGTTAGCACCGTTCATAAAGAAATATTTGAAGAGCGCCGTCGAATCGGGTGCTCTCATTCAGACCAAAGGCAAGGGCGCATTCGGATCTTCCATGCTAGAATCTAAATCCTCGTTGGCGAAGAAACCGAGCGATAGCGCCGGTGCTGGCAAGTTTGCCGGTGGTAAAAAGGAAACGACATCGTCGAAGGGCGGCGGCGCCAAGAAGGCCACCGCATCCGCAGCCGGCGCTAAGACCAAAAAGGCCGCCGTCGCTGCTTCCGCATCGGCCGCGTCGGGATCTCCTTTCAAGTCGTCTAAGGCGGCATCTTCGGCTTCGAAAGACAAGAAGACGGAAGCCGCCGCTAAAAAGACCGCCGCCGTTAAAAAGGCCAAAGCGAAGGCTGGCGCAACCCCCAAGGCCAAGAAGACCGCGAAATAATCCACGAAGAAACCAAAGGCAAATATATAAAGGCCGCAGCCACACCCACCAAGTCGAAGCCCGCCGCCAAGAAAACGTATCTTCAGTCAGTCATCGCACACGCACACATAAGCTTACGAGAGCGACGCTACCGCCGCTCACAAAACAGCCCTTTTCAGGGCTAACAATATATTCGTGAACGCGTGTGTCTTTCGGCACACACATTCGTTTCTAGATAACGCAGAAAGTCTCCATATATAAATCAGTCGATCAATTACCAAAATATATTTACATGATTATTTCTGATAGGTACGCATTACCAATTAAAACTTTTTCACTTATACCTACCTTTCGATATTATTATAATAATAATTTACAAGTATCTGGGTTTTTCACAGTCCTTGGGAATACCAGAATCTGGCGTGAAACAAATGTTACAGGAACGCTTCTTTGGCCGCCTAAAAAAAGTATTTAAAAGTCTTTTATCGGGCGGTAACAAGGTGCGAGACTATAACAGTTGGGTCATGCCGGTTCTGATGTGTTCCTTTGGTGTATTTAGATGGACTCAGACCGAATCAGATTCCCTTGACAGGAGAGTGCGTACATTGCTTACTGCGTTCCGCATGCACCACCCACGTTCATCGGTTATGAGATTGTATATTCCGCGAAAGTTTGGAGGTCGTGGTCTCTTTGGAGGTTTTGTTTGTGCAATTATGGACGAAGTTATCATGACGAATAACTAACGGAAATATATCCCGAAAGATAGTATCTCGGTTGACATCTGTCGGGCGTGCCAGCCTCCGTCCTGGAGAATCTATTAGGCATATTATTTCTGGTTGTTCTCGTCTTGCTAACGGTGAGTATTTTCACAGGCACAACCAAGTAGCCAGGATCGTACACCAACAACTTGTCATATTTCGAAGTGTCTTACTACAGGTATGTATGTATGTGCCTGACCCGATTCTCGAGAACGGTCGTGCTACGTTATATTTAAATGTGTATTTTTTTTTTATTTTTATATATATTTAAAAATGTAATGAATATATGTGAAATGATGAAATAAAGAAAATAATAATACATATATAATAAATATTAATATGATAACAATAAATAAATAAAAAATGAAAGTAGTCGTCGTAGGCGGTGTCGAGCAGCGCGACACTGCCCGACTGCCCGACTCCCGACTCCGGTATACTATACTACGGTTCTACTATTAATATAATAATAAATAAATAAATAAATAAAAAGGCCGGTGTCGAGCAGCGCGACACCGCCCAACTGCCACCCGATGCACGCACACAATTACTGGAGACAGAGCGATTAAACCGTTCTGTAAAAAAAAAAAGAAAGAAAAAAAAAAAACATGCCGCCAAATAACATTAATAACATTCTTCGTTTCTTTCTATCGCACTCAATCGCTCGTCCGTTCACTAGCTCGTTCGCTAGTACGGCTCCCTAAACGTAAAGTAAAGTATAAATAGTCCAGCGCGAGCGGTGTCCCACAACTACCTCGGCAGCACCCGCCCCAGTTCGCGCCTCTCCGAGGCCTAAGGGCAACAACTCCCCCTCAGGGAGGTCCACGCCCGCTATCACCGACGCCTCGGCGGCCGCGCCGAAGACCCCCGCCCCTCCACCGATCTACGTCCAGGAGAAATCCAAATGGACGGCTATCTCCACCTGGTGCAACGAGCGCCGGATTATCTACCATTCGGCTCGTAGCACCCAACAGGGCATCAAAGTCGCCCTAGCCACCGCGAGCGACCACAGGGCGCTCTCGAAGCTCCTTCGGGAGAGACACGTGTCTTACCACACGTACACTCTGCCGGAGGACAAGAAGCTCCGTGTGGTTATCCGCAATGTGCCCAGGGAGATCTCCCCCGAGGAGATCAAGGAATCCCTGTCAAAAGACTACCCGGTGCACGAGGTACACCGGATGGTGAGAGGCCGCACCAATACCATCTTTGATATGGTGATGGTCTCCCTCGACGACAGCCCCGCGGGCAAGGACATCTTCAAGATGTCATCCGTCTGTGGGCTGTCGGGGATAACCGTGGAGCCACCTCACCGAAGAAGTGGCATCTCACAATGCCACCGCTGCCAGCTCTACGGGCACTCGGCCCGAAATTGCTTCGCCCGCCCAAGGTGCGTCAAGTGCCTGGGAGACCACGCGACGGAGGAGTGCAAAAGGCCCAAAGACAGGGCCAATTGCTCTGCCCCAGTCGCGTGCGTGCTGTGTGGCGAAGAAGGCCACCCCGCCAACTACAGAGGTTGCCCGAAGGCGCCTAAAACCCCCAAGGCGAAAGGACCTCAGCGTCCCCGCCCAGTCGTCCCTGCTGCTGCTGCTGCCACTGCAGGGACCGGGGGGAGCTTTACAGCTGCTCCTTTGCCGAAGACGAACGCCTGGGCCACTCCCAGGAAGACGGGGGAGACCTTCCCACCTCTGCCCGTGCGGAAGACGATGCAGGTCCCCATACCTGCCCCAGTACCCGCAAAGGCAGCCTCCGGCGTGCCCACGCCCACTAAACCTCTCCAGGGAGGGCCCAAGCCGCTCGCCGTCGACTACAGGAGCCAACTACCGCAAACGATCGACCCGGACCTATCCCTAGTGGCAAGGTTCGCGAGTGCGATCGATTTTAACGAGCTACGCCAGCTCGCTAATTTAATACGTCAGAACGAGGGCAATCCGTTGGCCCTCCTCAACGTCAGTATCAGATACTCGAGCGTACTCGAGAAGTTAGGCGCATTCAAATGCAACCCATAATATGGATAGGACACCGACAAGCAGAGTCAAACCACGATCACTCAAGCTAGGGTACTTCAACGCCAACGGCATCAGTAGGCAACGAGATGAAGTTGGCGAATCTCTTAGGGCACACCAACTCGACATATTGCTAGTGCAAGAGACCTTTTTGAAACCCTCGCAGAGAAACCCAAACGTTGCGAACTACTCTGTGGTCCGCAACGATAGGATTGACTCTGCGCTAGGGGGAACTCTCATATATTACAAAAGGTCCCTTCACTGCGTACCTATGGATCCGCTTGCGCTGACTAGCATCGAGGCTTCGGTCTGTCGAATAGGCATGACCGGACACCAATCGATCACGCTAGTTTCAGCCTATCTGTCGCCCAATCGGCAACTACTCGAGAGCGACCTCCGAGCGCTGCTAGAACTGAGCGACGCCGTGATAATCGGCGGCGACCTTAACGCCAAAAACACCCTTTGGAACTGTCACCAGTCCAACGCCAAAGGCAGAGCCCTGGAGTCGCTCTCGAATAGACTAGCGTTCGACATCATCGCCCCGCTCGAACCGACCCACTATCCGCACAACGTGTCTCACCGACCCGACATTCTGGACGTGGCACTCCTAAAGAACATAAACCTACGTTTGTGTTCAGTAGAGGTGCTTCACGAGTTAACTTCAGACCACAGACCTGTGGTTATGGAGTTCGCACCCAGACTGGGTCCCATCGACACAGGTCATCGTACCCCGACTAGACGAATCACGGACTGGAGGCGCCTCGGGACAAAACTCGAGGCAACCTCGTCCGTGCATCTAGATAGGATACCCGACCATATAATTAGCCAAGAGGACACCACGATGGCGATCGACTCCCTCACAGCTCACGTGCAATCGTTAATTAACGAATGCACTCGGGAGGCACCGGCGACGAACGATCGCCGCTGGGACCTACCCGATGACGTACGTGAGCTGCTGAGGCAGAAGAACGCCGCCGTACGAGCCTACGACAGATATCCATGCGAAGCCAACAGGATCAGGTTACGACGCTTAGAAAGAGCGGTCAAGTCGCGCATCGATCAAATGCGCCAAGACAGGTGGGATAGGACACTACAAGACCTCGAACCTACCCACCTTGCCTTCTGGCAGCTATCCCGCTCGCTTAAGAGAGACACCGTCACCTGTATGCCTCCTCTAAGCAGACCTAACCTTCCACCGGCATTCGACGATATCGAAAAGGCAGAGTGCCTGGCCGAGAGTCTAGAGAATCAGTGCACGCCCAGCGTAATACACTGCGACTCGGACCAAATAGCCGAAGTTGATTCGGAAGTAGAGCGCCTAATAACCTCACTTCCTACATCAACATCAACGCCGACAGGGATGACAGATACACAACCAGACCTAGACACGGTCACCCCCGAAGAAGTCGAAACGATCGTCAAGGGCCTACACGCTCGCAAGGCGCCCGGTTCGGACGGTATCACAAACAGGGTGTTAAAACTCTTTCCGGAGAGGCTACTGGTCCTGCTGACGTTCATTTTCAACGCAGCACTCAAAAACAACATCTTTCCACAACAATGGAAAGAAGCCGTTGTTATTGGGATACCCAAACCTGGCAAACCAAAGTCCGAACCGACCAGTTATAGACCGATCAGTCTGCTTAACGGATTAGGCAAGCTATACGAGCGTCTAATCTACAATAGGCTGAAAGCGTATGCCGATGCTAATCTTCTCGTCCCCCACGAGCAATTCGGTTTCCGAACCGAACACTCGTGCGTCCACCAAGTTCACCGCATCGTTGAATACACCAGCGATCGGCTTCAACGCAACCTGTTCACAGGAATCCTCTTCTTTGACGTAGCGAAAGCTTTCGACAAAGTGTGGCACAACGGCTTATTATTTAAGCTATTCACCATGGGAGTGCCACACGGACTCGTGCTCATCATACGAGACTACTTGTCGAATCGAAGCTTCCGCTACCGAGTAGAAGGGTCACTGTCCTCCACTCACCCCATACGAGCCGGTGTCCCACAAGGGTCCGTGCTCTCCCCCCTACTCTTCACGCTGTATACCAGCGACATTCCGAAGCATCGGTATGTGCAGACGGCACTATTCGCAGACGACACGGCTATCTACTGCTCAGGAACGAACCCCTCGACAGTAGCCAAAAAACTCCAGACCGCAGCCAACGCACTGGGCGTTTGGTTCCGGAAATGGAGGATAGAGGTCAACCCCGAGAAAAGCCAAGCGGTGCTGTTTCACAGAAGACAGCTAAGCTTGTATCCTTTGGAGAAGACCCCTCAGATTAGGATGTTCGGCAAGTCTATCCCTTGGGCTAGGCAGGCCAAATACCTAGGCATAACCCTCGACGACCGTCTAACCTTCGGCCCCCACATCAAGGCAGTCCGCAACCGGGCTGCCTTCGTGCTAGGACGTCTCCACAATCTATTAAACGCGCGTTCGAAATTAGATCTAAAAAATAAAGTTAGGTTATACACGTCATGCGTACGTCCTATAATGACGTACGGTAGCGTAGTATTCGCACACGTTAGGCCACACAGGATCCATAGGCTTCAAACACTACAAAATAGGTTCATGCGCAAAGCTACGGGAGCACCGTGGTATGTACGCAACGTCGATCTCCACATCGACCTCAGATTGCCGACCATCAAGCAATTCATAAAACAGTGCTCCCGTAGCTACTTTGACTCTGCTCCGACTCACCCCAACCCTCTAGTGGTTGCGGCCGTAGAATACACACCAAGTAGGATTTCGAAGTTACGACGACCCAGACATGCGTTGGAAGAGCCAGATGACGAAATCACGCTCGCCCAACGTAGAGCGGACACAGCTAGGCAATCTAGGAATAGGAACCGTCCGCGTTTTCGTCCCCGTCGTCGGGGGCGGAATACGCGCCGCGTAAATCGTATACATAACATGGGAGTAGGTCGCCCCAACGTAGCAGCAACACCCCAAGCCGAGGTTCGTATCCCACAGGGGGTGCCCTTGGGCTATGTTGCTTAACAAATGACCGGTTGAGAGCCCTCAGCGCTCACCGTAATGCCCGCGTAAAGTTGTAGAGGCCATCCCAGGCCAACAGCTAGGTCCTTATCAAAAAAAAAAAAAAAAAAAAAAAAAAAAAAAGGTGTCCCACAACAGTCAATCTATAGCTCTCGTTCGTTGCGCACGCACGCACGCACGCACGCACGCACGTACGTACGGAACCATATAGTGGCTACAAGTAAAACGAAAAAAACAATGGCACACACTGCTGTTATAACCGAAGCTCCCGCTCCAGCTGCCGGTGTAAAGAAGCCCGCAAGACAATCTGGCGGTGGCGGCGCTGTTGCTAAAAAACCTAAGGCGAAACCCACTCATCCCGAGACATCGGAGATGGTGAACAACGCTATAAAGAAAATGAAGGAACGTAACGGATCAACGCTACAGGCCATCAAAAAATATATCGCCGCTCATTATAAGGTCGACGTCGAGAAGTTAGCACCGTTCATAAAGAAATATTTGAAGAGCGCCGTCGAATCGGGTGCTCTCATTCAGACCAAAGGCAAGGGCGCATTCGGATCTTCCATGCTAGAATCTAAATCCTCGTTGGCGAAGAAACCGAGCGATAGCGCCGGTGCTGGCAAGTTTGCCGGTGGTAAAAAGGAAACGACATCGTCGAAGGGCGGCGGCGCCAAGAAGGCCACCGCATCCGCAACCGGCGCTAAGACCAAAAAGGCCGCCGTCGCTGCTTCCGCATCGGCCGCGTCGGGATCTCCTTTCAAGTCGTCTAAGGCGGCATCTTCGGCTTCGAAAGACAAGAAGACGGAAGCCGCCGCTAAAAAGACCGCCGCCGTTAAAAAGGCCAAAGCGAAGGCTGGCGCAACCCCCAAGGCCAAGAAGACCGCGAAATAATCCACGAAGAAACCAAAGGCAAATATATAAAGGCCGCAGCCACACCCACCAAGTCGAAGCCCGCCGCCAAGAAAACGTATCTTCAGTCAGTCATCGCACACGCACACATAAGCTTACGAGAGCGACGCTACCGCCGCTCACAAAACAGCCCTTTTCAGGGCTAACAATATATTCGTGAACGCGTGTGTCTTTCGGCACACACATTCGTTTCTAGATAACGCAGAAAGTCTCCATATATAAATCAGTCGATCAATTACCAAAATATATTTACATGATTATTTCTGATAGGTACGCATTACCAATTAAAACTTTTTCACTTATACCTACCTTTAAATATTAATATAATAATAACTTACAAGTATCTGGGTTTTTCACAGTCCTTGGGAATACCAGAATCTGGCGTGAAACAAAACAATGTTACAGGAACGCTTCTTTGGCCGCCTAAAAAAAGTATTTAAAAGTCTTTTATCGGGCGGTAACAAGGTGCGAGACTATAACAGTTGGGTCATGCCGGTTCTGATGTGTTCCTTTGGTGTATTTAGATGGACTCAGACCGAATCAGATTCCCTTGACAGGAGAGTGCGTACATTGCTTACTGCGTTCCGCATGCACCACCCACGTTCATCGGTTATGAGATTGTATATTCCGCGAAAGTTTGGAGGTCGTGGTCTCTTTGGAGGTTTTGTTTGTGCAATTATGGACGAAGTTATCATGACGAATAACTAACGGAAATATATCCCGAAAGATAGTATCTCGGTTGACATCTGTCGGGCGTGCCAGCCTCCGTCCTGGAGAATCTATTAGGCATATTATTTCTGGTTGTTCTCGTCTTGCTAACGGTGAGTATTTTCACAGGCACAACCAAGTAGCCAGGATCGTACACCAACAACTTGTCATATTTCGAAGTGTCTTACTACAGGTATGTATGTATGTGCCTGACCCGATTCTCGAGAACGGTCGTGCTACGTTATATTTAAATGTGTATTTTTTATTTTTATATATATTTAAAAATGTAATGAATATATGTGAAATGATGAAATAAAGAAAATAATAATACATATATAATAAATATTAATATGATAACAATAAATAAATAAAAAATGAAAGTAGTCGTCGTAGGCGGTGTCGAGCAGCGCGACACCGCCCGACTGCCCGACTCCCGACTCCGGTATACTATACTACGGTTCTACTATTAATATAATAATAAATAAATAAATAAATAAATAAAAAGGCCGGTGTCGAGCAGCGCGACACCGCCCAACTGCCACCCGATGCACGCACACAATTACTGGAGACAGAGCGATTAAACCGTTCTGTAAAAAAAAAAAGAAAGAAAAAAAAAATACCGCCAAATAACATTAATAACATTCTTCGTTTCTTTCTATCGCACTCAATCGCTCGTCCGTTCACTAGCTCGTTCGCTAGTACGGCTCCCTAAACGTAAAGTAAAGTATAAATAGTCCAGCGCGAGCGGTGTCCCACAACAGTCAATCTATAGCTCTCGTTCGTTGCGCACGCACGCACGCACGCACGCACGCACGTACGTACGGAACCATATAGTGGCTACAAGTAAAACGAAAAAAACAATGGCACACACTGCTGTTATAACCGAAGCTCCCGCTCCAGCTGCCGGTGTAAAGAAGCCCGCAAGACAATCTGGCGGTGGCGGCGCTGTTGCTAAAAAACCTAAGGCGAAACCCACTCATCCCGAGACATCGGAGATGGTGAACAACGCTATAAAGAAAATGAAGGAACGTAACGGATCAACGCTACAGGCCATCAAAAAATATATCGCCGCTCATTATAAGGTCGACGTCGAGAAGTTAGCACCGTTCATAAAGAAATATTTGAAGAGCGCCGTCGAATCGGGTGCTCTCATTCAGACCAAAGGCAAGGGCGCATTCGGATCTTCCATGCTAGAATCTAAATCCTCGTTGGCGAAGAAACCGAGCGATAGCGCCGGTGCTGGCAAGTTTGCCGGTGGTAAAAAGGAAACGACATCGTCGAAGGGCGGCGGCGCCAAGAAGGCCACCGCATCCGCAACCGGCGCTAAGACCAAAAAGGCCGCCGTCGCTGCTTCCGCATCGGCCGCGTCGGGATCTCCTTTCAAGTCGTCTAAGGCGGCATCTTCGGCTTCGAAAGACAAGAAGACGGAAGCCGCCGCTAAAAAGACCGCCGCCGTTAAAAAGGCCAAAGCGAAGGCTGGCGCAACCCCCAAGGCCAAGAAGACCGCGAAATAATCCACGAAGAAACCAAAGGCAAATATATAAAGGCCGCAGCCACACCCACCAAGTCGAAGCCCGCCGCCAAGAAAACGTATCTTCAGTCAGTCATCGCACACGCACACATAAGCTTACGAGAGCGACGCTACCGCCGCTCACAAAACAGCCCTTTTCAGGGCTAACAATATATTCGTGAACGCGTGTGTCTTTCGGCACACACATTCGTTTCTAGATAACGCAGAAAGTCTCCATATATAAATCAGTCGATCAATTACCAAAATATATTTACATGATTATTTCTGATAGGTACGCATTACCAATTAAAACTTTTTCACTTATACCTACCTTTAAATATTAATATAATAATAATTTACAAGTATCTGGGTTTTTCACAGTCCATGGGAATACCAGAATCTGGCGTGAAACAAATGTTACAGGAACGCTTCTTTGGCCGCCTAAAAAAAGTATTTAAAAGTCTTTTATCGGGCGGTAACAAGGTGCGAGACTATAACAGTTGGGTCATGCCGGTTCTGATGTGTTCCTTTGGTGTATTTAGATGGACTCAGACCGAATCAGATTCCCTTGACAGGAGAGTGCGTACATTGCTTACTGCGTTCCGCATGCACCACCCACGTTCATCGGTTATGAGATTGTATATTCCGCGAAAGTTTGGAGGTCGTGGTCTCTTTGGAGGTTTTGTTTGTGCAATTATGGACGAAGTTATCATGACGAATAACTAACGGAAATATATCCCGAAAGATAGTATCTCGGTTGACATCTGTCGGGCGTGCCAGCCTCCGTCCTGGAGAATCTATTAGGCATATTATTTCTGGTTGTTCTCGTCTTGCTAACGGTGAGTATTTTCACAGGCACAACCAAGTAGCCAGGATCGTACACCAACAACTTGTCATATTTCGAAGTGTCTTACTACAGGTATGTATGTATGTGCCTGACCCGATTCTCGAGAACGGTCGTGCTACGTTATATTTAAATGTGTATTTTTTTTTTATTTTTATATATATTTAAAAATGTAATGAATATATGTGAAATGATGAAATAAAGAAAATAATAATACATATATAATAAATATTAATATGATAACAATAAATAAATAAAAAATGAAAGTAGTCGTCGTAGGCGGTGTCGAGCAGCGCGACACCGCCCGACTGCCCGACTCCCGACTCCGGTATACTATACTACGGTTCTACTATTAATATAATAATAAATAAATAAAAAGGCCGGTGTCGAGCAGCGCGACACCGCCCAACTGCCACCCGATGCACGCACACAATTACTGGAGACAGAGCGATTAAACCGTTCTGTAAAAAAAAAAAGAAAGAAAAAAAAAAACATGCCGCCAAATAACATTAATAACATTCTTCGTTTCTTTCTATCGCACTCAATCGCTCGTCCGTTCACTAGCTCGTTCGCTAGTACGGCTCCCTAAACGTAAAGTAAAGTATAAATAGTCCAGCGCGAGCGGTGTCCCACAACAGTCAATCTATAGCTCTCGTTCGTTGCGCACGCACGCACGCACGCACGCACGCACGTACGTACGGAACCATATAGTGGCTACAAGTAAAACGAAAAAAACAATGGCACACACTGCTGTTATAACCGAAGCTCCCGTTCCAGCTGCCGGTGTAAAGAAGCCCGCAAGACAATCTGGCGGTGGCGGCGCTGTTGCTAAAAAACCTAAGGCGAAACCCACTCATCCCGAGACATCGGAGATGGTGAACAACGCTATAAAGAAAATGAAGGAACGTAACGGATCAACGCTACAGGCCATCAAAAAATATATCGCCGCTCATTATAAGGTCGACGTCGAGAAGTTAGCACCGTTCATAAAGAAATATTTGAAGAGCGCCGTCGAATCGGGTGCTCTCATTCAGACCAAAGGCAAGGGCGCATTCGGATCTTCCATGCTAGAATCTAAATCCTCGTTGGCGAAGAAACCGAGCGATAGCGCCGGTGCTGGCAAGTTTGCCGGTGGTAAAAAGGAAACGACATCGTCGAAGGGCGGCGGCGCCAAGAAGGCCACCGCATCCGCAACCGGCGCTAAGACCAAAAAGGCCGCCGTCGCTGCTTCCGCATCGGCCGCGTCGGGATCTCCTTTCAAGTCGTCTAAGGCGGCATCTTCGGCTTCGAAAGACAAGAAGACGGAAGCCGCCGCTAAAAAGACCGCCGCCGTTAAAAAGGCCAAAGCGAAGGCTGGCGCAACCCCCAAGGCCAAGAAGACCGCGAAATAATCCACGAAGAAACCAAAGGCAAATATATAAAGGCCGCAGCCACACCCACCAAGTCGAAGCCCGCCGCCAAGAAAACATATCTTCAGTCAGTCATCGCACACGCACACATAAGCTTACGAGAGCGACGCTACCGCCGCTCACAAAACAGCCCTTTTCAGGGCTAACAATATATTCGTGAACGCGTGTGTCTTTCGGCACACACATTCGTTTCTAGATAACGCAGAAAGTCTCCATATATAAATCAGTCGATCAATTACCAAAATATATTTACATGATTATTTCTGATAGGTACGCATTACCAATTAAAACTTTTTCACTTATACCTACCTTTAAATATTAATATAATAATAATTTACAAGTATCTGGGTTTTTCACAGTCCATGGGAATACCAGAATCTGGCGTGAAACAAATGTTACAGGAACGCTTCTTTGGCCGCCTAAAAAAAGTATTTAAAAGTCTTTTATCGGGCGGTAACAAGGTGCGAGACTATAACAGTTGGGTCATGCCGGTTCTGATGTGTTCCTTTGGTGTATTTAGATGGACTCAGACCGAATCAGATTCCCTTGACAGGAGAGTGCGTACATTGCTTACTGCGTTCCGCATGCACCACCCACGTTCATCGGTTATGAGATTGTATATTCCGCGAAAGTTTGGAGGTCGTGGTCTCTTTGGAGGTTTTGTTTGTGCAATTATGGACGAAGTTATCATGACGAATAACTAACGGAAATATATCCCGAAAGATAGTATCTCGGTTGACATCTGTCGGGCGTGCCAGCCTCCGTCCTGGAGAATCTATTAGGCATATTATTTCTGGTTGTTCTCGTCTTGCTAACGGTGAGTATTTTCACAGGCACAACCAAGTAGCCAGGATCGTACACCAACAACTTGTCATATTTCGAAATGTCTTACTACAGGTATGTATGTATGTGCCTGACCCGATTCTCGAGAACGGTCGTGCTACGTTATATTTAAATGTGTATTTTTTTTTTATATTTAAAAATGTAATGAATATATGTGAAATGATGAAATAAAGAAAATAATAATACATATATAATAAATATTAATATGATAACAATAAATAAATAAAAAATGAAAGTAGTCGTCGTAGGCGGTGTCGAGCAGCGCGACACCGCCCGACTGCCCGACTCCCGACTCCGGTATACTATACTACGGTTCTACTATTAATATAATAATAAATAAATAAATAAATAAAAAGGCCGGTGTCGAGCAGCGCGACACCGCCCAACTGCCACCCGATGCACGCACACAATTACTGGAGACAGAGCGATTAAACCGTTCTGTAAAAAAAAAAAGAAAGAAAAAAAAAAACATGCCGCCAAATAACATTAATAACATTCTTCGTTTCTTTCTATCGCACTCAATCGCTCGTCCGTTCACTAGCTCGTTCGCTAGTACGGCTCCCTAAACGTAAAGTAAAGTATAAATAGTCCAGCGCGAGCGGTGTCCCACAACAGTCAATCTATAGCTCTCGTTCGTTGCGCACGCACGCACGCACGCACGCACGCACGTACGTACGGAACCATATAGTGGCTACAAGTAAAACGAAAAAAACAATGGCACACACTGCTGTTATAACCGAAGCTCCCGCTCCAGCTGCCGGTGTAAAGAAGCCCGCAAGACAATCTGGCGGTGGCGGCGCTGTTGCTAAAAAACCTAAGGCGAAACCCACTCATCCCGAGACATCGGAGATGGTGAACAACGCTATAAAGAAAATGAAGGAACGTAACGGATCAACGCTACAGGCCATCAAAAAATATATCGCCGCTCATTATAAGGTCGACGTCGAGAAGTTAGCACCGTTCATAAAGAAATATTTGAAGAGCGCCGTCGAATCGGGTGCTCTCATTCAGACCAAAGGCAAGGGCGCATTCGGATCTTCCATGCTAGAATCTAAATCCTCGTTGGCGAAGAAACCGAGCGATAGCGCCGGTGCTGGCAAGTTTGCCGGTGGTAAAAAGGAAACGACATCGTCGAAGGGCGGCGGCGCCAAGAAGGCCACCGCATCCGCAACCGGCGCTAAGACCAAAAAGGCCGCCGTCGCTGCTTCCGCATCGGCCGCGTCGGGATCTCCTTTCAAGTCGTCTAAGGCGGCATCTTCGGCTTCGAAAGACAAGAAGACGGAAGCCGCCGCTAAAAAGACCGCCGCCGTTAAAAAGGCCAAAGCGAAGGCTGGCGCAACCCCCAAGGCCAAGAAGACCGCGAAATAATCCACGAAGAAACCAAAGGCAAATATATAAAGGCCGCAGCCACACCCACCAAGTCGAAGCCCGCCGCCAAGAAAACGTATCTTCAGTCAGTCATCGCACACGCACACATAAGCTTACGAGAGCGACGCTACCGCCGCTCACAAAACAGCCCTTTTCAGGGCTAACAATATATTCGTGAACGCGTGTGTCTTTCGGCACACACATTCGTTTCTAGATAACGCAGAAACTCTCCATATATAAATCAGTCGATCAATTACCAAAATATATTTACATGATTATTTCTGATAGGTACGCATTACCAATTAAAACTTTTTCACTTATACCTACCTTTCGATATTATTATAATAATAATTTACAAGTATCTGGGTTTTTCACAGTCCTTGGGAATACCAGAATCTGGCGTGAAACAAATGTTACAGGAACGCTTCTTTGGCCGCCTAAAAAAAGTATTTAAAAGTCTTTTATCGGGCGGTAACAAGGTGCGAGACTATAACAGTTGGGTCATGCCGGTTCTGATGTGTTCCTTTGGTGTATTTAGATGGACTCAGACCGAATCAGATTCCCTTGACAGGAGAGTGCGTACATTGCTTACTGCGTTCCGCATGCACCACCCACGTTCATCGGTTATGAGATTGTATATTCCGCGAAAGTTTGGAGGTCGTGGTCTCTTTGGAGGTTTTGTTTGTGCAATTATGGACGAAGTTATCATGACGAATAACTAACGGAAATATATCCCGAAAGATAGTATCTCGGTTGACATCTGTCGGGCGTGCCAGCCTCCGTCCTGGAGAATCTATTAGGCATATTATTTCTGGTTGTTCTCGTCTTGCTAACGGTGAGTATTTTCACAGGCACAACCAAGTAGCCAGGATCGTACACCAACAACTTGTCATATTTCGAAGTGTCTTACTACAGGTATGTATGTATGTGCCTGACCCGATTCTCGAGAACGGTCGTGCTACGTTATATTTAAATGTGTATTTTTTTTTTATTTTTATATATATTTAAAAATGTAATGAATATATGTGAAATGATGAAATAAAGAAAATAATAATACATATATAATAAATATTATTATGATAACAATAAATAAATAAAAAATGAAAGTAGTCGTCGTAGGCGGTGTCGAGCAGCGCGACACCGCCCGACTGCCCGACTCCCGACTCCGGTATACTATACTACGGTTCTACTATTAATATAATAATAAATAAATAAATAAATAAAAAGGCCGGTGTCGAGCAGCGCGACACCGCCCAACTGCCACCCGATGCACGCACACAATTACTGGAGACAGAGCGATTAAACCGTTCTGTAAAAAAAAAAAGAAAGAAAAAAAAAAAACATGCCGCCAAATAACATTAATAACATTCTTCGTTTCTTTCTATCGCACTCAATCGCTCGTCCGTTCACTAGCTCGTTCGCTAGTACGGCTCCCTAAACGTAAAGTAAAGTATAAATAGTCCAGCGCGAGCGGTGTCCCACAACAGTCAATCTATAGCTCTCGTTCGTTGCGCACGCACGCACGCACGCACGCACGCACGTACGTACGGAACCATATAGTGGCTACAAGTAAAACGAAAAAAACAATGGCACACACTGCTGTTATAACCGAAGCTCCCGCTCCAGCTGCCGGTGTAAAGAAGCCCGCAAGACAATCTGGCGGTGGCGGCGCTGTTGCTAAAAAACCTAAGGCGAAACCCACTCATCCCGAGACATCGGAGATGGTGAACAACGCTATAAAGAAAATGAAGGAACGTAACGGATCAACGCTACAGGCCATCAAAAAATATATCGCCGCTCATTATAAGGTCGACGTCGAGAAGTTAGCACCGTTCATAAAGAAATATTTGAAGAGCGCCGTCGAATCGGGTGCTCTCATTCAGACCAAAGGCAAGGGCGCATTCGGATCTTCCATGCTAGAATCTAAATCCTCGTTGGCGAAGAAACCGAGCGATAGCGCCGGTGCTGGCAAGTTTGCCGGTGGTAAAAAGGAAACGACATCGTCGAAGGGCGGCGGCGCCAAGAAGGCCACCGCATCCGCAGCCGGCGCTAAGACCAAAAAGGCCGCCGTCGCTGCTTCCGCATCGGCCGCGTCGGGATCTCCTTTCAAGTCGTCTAAGGCGGCATCTTCGGCTTCGAAAGACAAGAAGACGGAAGCCGCCGCTAAAAAGACCGCCGCCGTTAAAAAGGCCAAAGCGAAGGCTGGCGCAACCCCCAAGGCCAAGAAGACCGCGAAATAATCCACGAAGAAACCAAAGGCAAATATATAAAGGCCGCAGCCACACCCACCAAGTCGAAGCCCGCCGCCAAGAAAACGTATCTTCAGTCAGTCATCGCACACGCACACATAAGCTTACGAGAGCGACGCTACCGCCGCTCACAAAACAGCCCTTTTCAGGGCTAACAATATATTCGTGAACGCGTGTGTCTTTCGGCACACACATTCGTTTCTAGATAACGCAGAAAGTCTCCATATATAAATCAGTCGATCAATTACCAAAATATATTTACATGATTATTTCTGATAGGTACGCATTACCAATTAAAACTTTTTCACTTATACCTACCTTTCGATATTATTATAATAATAATTTACAAGTATCTGGGTTTTTCACAGTCCTTGGGAATACCAGAATCTGGCGTGAAACAAATGTTACAGGAACGCTTCTTTGGCCGCCTAAAAAAAGTATTTAAAAGTCTTTTATCGGGCGGTAACAAGGTGCGAGACTATAACAGTTGGGTCATGCCGGTTCTGATGTGTTCCTTTGGTGTATTTAGATAGACTCAGACCGAATCAGATTCCCTTGACAGGAGAGTGCGTACATTGCTTACTGCGTTCCGCATGCACCACCCACGTTCATCGGTTATGAGATTGTATATTCCGTGAAAGTTTGGAGGTCGTGGTCTCTTTGGAGGTTTTGTTTGTGCAATTATGGACGAAGTTATCATGACGAATAACTAACGGAAATATATCCCGAAAGATAGTATCTCGGTTGACATCTGTCGGGCGTGCCAGCCTCCGTCCTGGAGAATCTATTAGGCATATTATTTCTGGTTGTTCTCGTCTTGCTAACGGTGAGTATTTTCACAGGCACAACCAAGTAGCCAGGATCGTACACCAACAACTTGTCATATTTCGAAGTGTCTTACTACAGGTATGTATGTATGTGCCTGACCCGATTCTCGAGAACGGTCGTGCTACGTTATATTTAAATGTGTATTTTTTTTTTATTTTTATATATATTTAAAAATGTAATGAATATATGTGAAATGATGAAATAAAGAAAATAATAATACATATATAATAAATATTAATATGATAACAATAAATAAATAAAAAATGAAAGTAGTCGTCGTAGGCGGTGTCGAGCAGCGCGACACCGCCCGACTGCCCGACTCCCGACTCCGGTATACTATACTACGGTTCTACTATTAATATAATAATAAATAAATAAATAAATAAAAAGGCCGGCGTCGAGCAGCGCGACACCGCCCAACTGCCACCCGATGCACGCACACAATTACTGGAGACAGAGCGATTAAACCGTTCTGTAAAAAAAAAAAGAAAGAAAAAAAAAAAACATGCCGCCAAATAACATTAATAACATTCTTCGTTTCTTTCTATCGCACTCAATCGCTCGTCCGTTCACTAGCTCGTTCGCTAGTACGGCTCCCTAAACGTAAAGTAAAGTATAAATAGTCCAGCGCGAGCGGTGTCCCACAACAGTCAATCTATAGCTCTCGTTCGTTGCGCACGCACGCACGCACGCACGCACGCACGTACGTACGGAACCATATAGTGGCTACAAGTAAAACGAAAAAAACAATGGCACACACTGCTGTTATAACCGAAGCTCCCGCTCCAGCTGCCGGTGTAAAGAAGCCCGCAAGACAATCTGGCGGTGGCGGCGCTGTTGCTAAAAAACCTAAGGCGAAACCCACTCATCCCGAGACATCGGAGATGGTGAACAACGCTATAAAGAAAATGAAGGAACGTAACGGATCAACGCTACAGGCCATCAAAAAATATATCGCCGCTCATTATAAGGTCGACGTCGAGAAGTTAGCACCGTTCATAAAGAAATATTTGAAGAGCGCCGTCGAATCGGGTGCTCTCATTCAGACCAAAGGCAAGGGCGCATTCGGATCTTCCATGCTAGAATCTAAATCCTCGTTGGCGAAGAAACCGAGCGATAGCGCCGGTGCTGGCAAGTTTGCCGGTGGTAAAAAGGAAACGACATCGTCGAAGGGCGGCGGCGCCAAGAAGGCCACCGCATCCGCAACCGGCGCTAAGACCAAAAAGGCCGCCGTCGCTGCTTCCGCATCGGCCGCGTCGGGATCTCCTTTCAAGTCGTCTAAGGCGGCATCTTCGGCTTCGAAAGACAAGAAGACGGAAGCCGCCGCTAAAAAGACCGCCGCCGTTAAAAAGGCCAAAGCGAAGGCTGGCGCAACCCCCAAGGCCAAGAAGACCGCGAAATAATCCACGAAGAAACCAAAGGCAAATATATAAAGGCCGCAGCCACACCCACCAAGTCGAAGCCCGCCGCCAAGAAAACGTATCTTCAGTCAGTCATCGCACACGCACACATAAGCTTACGAGAGCGACGCTACCGCCGCTCACAAAACAGCCCTTTTCAGGGCTAACAATATATTCGTGAACGCGTGTGTCTTTCGGCACACACATTCGTTTCTAGATAACGCAGAAAGTCTCCATATATAAATCAGTCGATCAATTACCAAAATATATTTACATGATTATTTCTGATAGGTACGCATTACCAATTAAAACTTTTTCACTTATACCTACCTTTCGATATTATTATAATAATAATTTACAAGTATCTGGGTTTTTCACAGTCCTTGGGAATACCAGAATCTGGCGTGAAACAAATGTTACAGGAACGCTTCTTTGGCCGCCTAAAAAAAGTATTTAAAAGTCTTTTATCGGGCGGTAACAAGGTGCGAGACTATAACAGTTGGGTCATGCCGGTTCTGATGTGTTCCTTTGGTGTATTTAGATGGACTCAGACCGAATCAGATTCCCTTGACAGGAGAGTGCGTACATTGCTTACTGCGTTCCGCATGCACCACCCACGTTCATCGGTTATGAGATTGTATATTCCGCGAAAGTTTGGAGGTCGTGGTCTCTTTGGAGGTTTTGTTTGTGCAATTATGGACGAAGTTATCATGACGAATAACTAACGGAAATATATCCCGAAAGATAGTATCTCGGTTGACATCTGTCGGGCGTGCCAGCCTCCGTCCTGGAGAATCTATTAGGCATATTATTTCTGGTTGTTCTCGTCTTGCTAACGGTGAGTATTTTCACAGGCACAACCAAGTAGCCAGGATCGTACACCAACAACTTGTCATATTTCGAAGTGTCTTACTACAGGTATGTATGTATGTGCCTGACCCGATTCTCGAGAACGGTCGTGCTACGTTATATTTAAATGTGTATTTTTTTTTTATTTTTATATATATTTAAAAATGTAATGAATATATGTGAAATGATGAAATAAAGAAAATAATAATACATATATAATAAATATTATTATGATAACAATAAATAAATAAAAAATGAAAGTAGTCGTCGTAGGCGGTGTCGAGCAGCGCGACACCGCCCGACTGCCCGACTCCCGACTCCGGTATACTATACTACGGTTCTACTATTAATATAATAATAAATAAATAAATAAATAAAAAGGCCGGTGTCGAGCAGCGCGACACCGCCCAACTGCCACCCGATGCACGCACACAATTACTGGAGACAGAGCGATTAAACCGTTCTGTAAAAAAAAAAAGAAAGAAAAAAAAAAAACATGCCGCCAAATAACATTAATAACATTCTTCGTTTCTTTCTATCGCACTCAATCGCTCGTCCGTTCACTAGCTCGTTCGCTAGTACGGCTCCCTAAACGTAAAGTAAAGTATAAATAGTCCAGCGCGAGCGGTGTCCCACAAGATAGAACAACGGCTTCTGACGCGCGTCCCGAGTGGACGTGTCCGACAAGTGCTCGAGTGCTCTCGCTGTGACATCGCGCCCGCGCCACGCCGCACCTGTCGCTTCGCGCCATCGCGCCGCCTACGTCACCGCTGTGTGTCGGTGTGTCGTAACGGTCGCCCGTTTGCGGCATACTGCGCTCACAGCGTCAGTGTTTTTGTGAACAAGGCGCCCACATTCAAAGTCGTATTTTTCAATTCGACTTTGTTTAGTGCGTGTCTGTCACGGAAGCGCTAGTTTTTCGTTTCTTGGTAAACAGATAAGTCATAGTCAGCGCTCTTTGTGAACGAGACGCGTGCGTTTAACGTCGTATTTTTAAATACGACGTTGGATAGTGCGCCGTCCTTCACAGAGGCGTTAGTTTCTGTGAACAGTGAAGTCTTTGGCCCCTTCAGGGTAAATCCAATTGGTCACTCGGTGGAAACCTTACGGTGTCAACGAACCGAGTGGGCGGTGACCCGACCCGCCTGCCTAGCCCCTTCTGGGTTAGGCAAAGTCGGCTGGGGCTAGACAACTCGGCCTTGGGGGTGTCCCCTAGTCGAGCCTAGCCGTCGCCCTCCCACCCCACCCTTACCTCCACATCCCATTCTCAGCTGTTTGTTTGGGTGTGCCGGCCGACAGGCCCATACCACCCCGGCACCTGGGCAGTTAGGAACCCGACGCACAATAAGATCGGCGAAGGGAGACTCTCTTAGGGCACACCTAGCTATAAGTACACCCTCCCGGCCTTACCCCGGCTGGGAGGCCAAGCACACTCACACCCCCGGGTTGTCCCACCCGGGGACTAGGACTGTTGCTGCTGCTGTTGTTGCTGTTGGCAGCACAACAACCGCCGAAAACCGCCGAAATGGCCCTCGCGGGCCTTTCCGCGGGGTCCGCTCTCCAACGTCTGGGAGCGGACATAAACGCCATCCTCGAGGACCCCGAAGTCCTCGAGCTAATCCAGAGGAAATTCCTCATAAAATTGACCGAGGAAAGGACTCAGGACATGGAGACGGAAACGTCTCCAGAGCCCGAGGCAAACTCGGGCGATGACGAAGGAGCGGACCAGTCCGGGGGCTCCGACGCCAGCGAGGACGAGTCCTCGTCCTCCACGTCCTCCTCTTCTTCAAAGGAGTCCGATTTTACGGTCGTGTCCTCCTCTAGGAAACGCGCCCGTAAAGGCAAGAAGGGGCCAAACAAGGCCCCAAA
Organism: Hypercompe scribonia; assembly: GCA_949316085.1. NCBI lineage: Eukaryota > Metazoa > Arthropoda > Insecta > Lepidoptera > Erebidae > Hypercompe > Hypercompe scribonia. The sequence goes on along the minus strand of OX438972.1, from coordinate 260,890 downwards.
GCTGTCGGAGGATATAGATACCTCGACAGCACCCGCCCCCGTTCGCGCCTCTCCGGGGCCTAAGGGCGGCAACTCCCCCTCGGGGAGGTCCACGCCCGCTATCGCCGACGCCTCGGCGGCCGCGCCAAGGATCCCCGCCCCACCTCCGATTTTCATCCAAGAAAAATCGAGGTGGACGGCGATCTCCACCTGGTGCAATGAGCGCCGCATACGCTACCACTCTGCCCGTAGCACCCAACAGGGCATCAAAGTTGCCCTGGCCACCGCGAGCGACCACAGGGCGCTCTCGAAGCTCCTTCGGGAGAGGGACGTGAGTTTCCACACGTACACTCTGCCGGAGGACAAAAAGCTCCGTGTCGTTGTTCGCAACGTACCCAAGGAGATCTCCCCCGAGGAGATCAAACAAGCCTTGACACCCAACTACCCGGTGCATGAGGTACACCGGATGGTTCGAGGCCGCACCAACGTCGTATACGACATGGTGTTGGTTACTCTCGACGACACCCCCGCCGGCAAGGACATCTTTAAGATGTCGTCCATCTGCGGGCTGTCGGGCATAACAATAGAGCCACCTCACCGTAGAAGTGGCATCTCACAATGCCACCGCTGCCAGCTCTATGGGCATTCGGCGCGAAACTGTTTCGCGCGCCCCAGGTGCGTCAAGTGCCTGGAAGACCACGCGACGGACCAGTGCAAAAGGCCCAAAGACAGGGCCCAATGCACTGAGCCAGTCGCGTGCGTACTGTGTGGCGAAACAGGCCACCCCGCCAACTATCGAGGTTGCCCGAGGGCGCCTAAAACCCCCAAGGCGAAAGGACCTCAGCGTCCCCGCCCAGTCGTCCCTGCTGCTGCTGCTGCTGCTACAGGGACTGGGGGGAGCTTTAAAGCCGCTCCTCTGCCAAAAACGAACGCCTGGGCCACTCCCAGGAAGACCGGGGAGACCTTCCCACCTCTGCCCGTGCGGAAGACAATGCAGGCCCCCATACCTGCCCCAGTACCCGCAAAGGCAGCCCCTGTCGAGCGGCCCACAAAGCCTCTCCAGGGAGGGCCCAAGCCGCTCGTAGTTGACTACAGGAGCCAACTACCGCAAACGATCGACCCGGACCTATCCCTAGTGGCAAGGTTCGCGAGTGCGATCGACTTCAGCGAGCTACGACATCTCGCTAGTCTAATCCGGCAAAACGAGGGCAATCCGTTGGCCCTCCTCAGTGTTAGCGTCAGGTACTCGAGCGTACTCGAGAAGCTAGGCGCGTTTAAGTGTAACCCATAATGGATTGCACACCAACACGCAGAGTCAAACCCCGATCACTCAAGTTAGGATACATCAACGCCAACGGCATCGGTAGGCAACGAGATGAAGTTGGCGTTTTTCTTAGGGCACACCAATTGGACATATTGCTAGTGCAAGAGACCTTTTTGAAACCCTCGCAGAGAAACCCAAGCGTTGCGAACTACTCTGTGGTCCGCAACGATAGGATTGACTCTGCGCTAGGGGGAACTCTCATATATTACAAAAGGTCCCTTCACTGCGTACCTATGGATCCGCCTGCGCTGACTAGCATCGAGGCTTCGGTCTGTCGAATAGGCATGACCGGACACCAATCGATCACGCTAGTTTCAGCCTATCTGTCACCCAATCGGCAACTACTCGAGAGCGACCTCCGAGCGCTGCTAGAACTGAGCGACGCCGTGATAATCGGCGGCGACCTTAACGCCAAGAACACCATTTGGAACTGTCACCAGTCCAACGCCAAAGGCAGAGCCCTGGAGTCGCTCTCGAATAGACTAGCGTTCGACATCATCGCCCCGCTCGAACCGACCCACTATCCGCACAACGTGTCTCACAGACCCGACATTCTGGACGTGGCACTCCTGAAGAACATAAACCTACGTTTGTGTTCAGTAGAGGTGCTTCACGAGTTGACTTCAGACCACAGACCTGTGGTCGTGGAGTTCGCACCCAGACTGGGTCCCATCGACACAGGTCATCGTACCCCCACTAGACGAACCACGGACTGGAGGCGCCTCGGGACAAAACTCGAGGCAACCTCGTCCGTGCATCTAGATAGGATACCCGACCACATAAATAGCCAAGAGGACACCACGATGGCGATCGACAACCTCACAGCTCACGTGCAATCGTTAATTAACGAATGCACTCGGGAGGCACCGGCGACGAACGATCGCCGCTGGGACCTACCCGATGACGTACGTGAGCTGCTGAGGCGGAAGAACGCCGCCGTACGAGCCTACGACAGATATCCATGCGACGCCAACAGGATCAGGTTACGACGCTTAGAAAGAGCGGTCAAGTCACGCATCGACCAAATGCGCCAAGACAGGTGGGATAGGACACTACAAGACCTTGAACCTACCCACCATGCCTTCTGGCAACTATCCCGCTCGCTTAAGAGAGACACCGTCACCGTTATGCCTCCTCTAAGCAGACCTAACCTTCCACCGGCATTCGACGATATCGAAAAGGCAGAGTGCCTGGCCGAGAGTCTAGAGAATCAGTGCACGCCCAGCGTAATACACTGCGACTCGGACCAAATAGCCGAAGTTGATTCGGAAGTAGAGCGCCTAATAACCTCACTTCCTACATCAACATCAACGCCGACGGGGACGACAGATACACAACAAGACCTTGACACGGTCACCCCCGAAGAAGTCGAAACGATCGTCAAGGGCCTACACGCTCGCAAGGCGCCCGGTTCGGACGGTATCACAAACAGGGTTATAAAACTCTTTCCGGAGAGGCTACTGGTCCTGCTGACGTTCATCTTCAACGCAGCACTCAAAAACAACATCTTTCCACAACAGTGGAAAGAAGCCGTTGTTATTGGGATACCCAAACCCGGCAAACCGAAGTCCGAACCGACCAGTTATAGACCGATCAGTCTGCTTAACGGATTAGGCAAGCTATACGAGCGTCTAATCTACAATAGGCTGAAAGCGTATGCCGATGCTAATCTTCTCGTCCCCCACGAGCAATTCGGTTTCCGAACCGAACACTCGTGCGTCCACCAAGTTCACCGCATCGTTGAATACACCAGCGATCGGCTTCAACGCAACCTGTTTACAGGAATCCTCTTTTTCGACGTAGCGAAAGCTTTCGACAAAGTGTGGCACAACGGCTTATTATTTAAGCTACTTACCATGGGAGTGCCACACGGACTCGTGCTCATCATACGAGACTACTTGTCGAATCGAAGCTTCCGCTACCGAGTAGAAGGGTCAATGTCCTCCACTCACCCCATTCGAGCCGGTGTCCCACAAGGGTCCGTGCTCTCCCCCCTACTCTTCACGCTGTATACTAGCGACATTCCGAAGCATCGGTATGTGCAGACGGCTCTATTCGCAGACGATACGGCTATCTACTGCTCAGGAATGAACCCCTCGACAGTAGCCAAGAAACTCCAGACCGCAGCCAACGCACTGGGCGTTTGGTTCCGGAAATGGAGGATCGAGGTCAACCCCGAGAAAAGCCAGGCGGTGCTGTTTCACAGAAGACAGCTAAGCTTGTATCCTTTGGAGAAGACCCCTCAGATTAGGATGTTCGGCAAGTCTATCCCTTGGACTAGGCAGGCCAAATACCTAGGCATAACCCTTGACGACCGTCTATCCTTCGGCCCCCACATCAAGGCAGTCCGCAACCGGGCTGCCTTCGTGCTAGGACGTTTACACAGTTTAATTAACGCGCGTTCGAAATTAAACTTAAAAAACAAAGTCCGATTATACACTGCATGCATACGTCCTATAATGACGTACGGCAGCGTGGTATTCGCACATGTAAGGCCACACAGGATCCATAGGCTTCAAACACTACAGAATAGGTTCATGCGCACAGCGACGGGAGCACCGTGGTATGTACGCAACGTCGATCTTCACATCGACCTCAGATTGCCGACCATCAAGCAATTCATTAAACAGTGCTCCCTTAGCTACTTTGACTCTGCTCCGACTCACCCCAACCCTCTAGTGGTTGCGGCGGTAAATTACACACCGAGCGAAATATCTAAGATACGTCGACCCAAACACGCGTTAGGGGAGCTAGACGACGAAATTACACGCGCTCAACGCAGAGCGAACACACTAGGTGCGAACCGTCCGCGTTTTCGTCCCCGCCGGCGGGGGCGGAACACGGGCCGCGTAAACCGACAACAAAACATGGGAGTAGGCCGCCCCAGTGTTTCAGCAACACCCCAAGCCGAGGTTCGTACCCCGCAGGGGGTGCCCTTGGGCAATGTTGTTTAATAAAGGCCGGTTGAGAGCCCTCAGCGCTCACCGTAACCAAACCGGGTAAAGTTGTAGAGGCCGTCTGAGGCCAACAGCTAAAAATCACAAAAAAAAAAAAAAAAAAAAAAAAAAAAAAAAAAAAAAAAAAAAAAAAAGGTGTCCCACAACAGTCAATCTATAGCTCTCGTTCGTTGCGCACGCACGCACGCACGCACGCACGCACGTACGTACGGAACCATATAGTGGCTACAAGTAAAACGAAAAAAACAATGGCACACACTGCTGTTATAACCGAAGCTCCCGCTCCAGCTGCCGGTGTAAAGAAGCCCGCAAGACAATCTGGCGGTGGCGGCGCTGTTGCTAAAAAACCTAAGGCGAAACCCACTCATCCCGAGACATCGGAGATGGTGAACAACGCTATAAAGAAAATGAAGGAACGTAACGGATCAACGCTACAGGCCATCAAAAAATATATCGCCGCTCATTATAAGGTCGACGTCGAGAAGTTAGCACCGTTCATAAAGAAATATTTGAAGAGCGCCGTCGAATCGGGTGCTCTCATTCAGACCAAAGGCAAGGGCGCATTCGGATCTTCCATGCTAGAATCTAAATCCTCGTTGGCGAAGAAACCGAGCGATAGCGCCGGTGCTGGCAAGTTTGCCGGTGGTAAAAAGGAAACGACATCGTCGAAGGGCGGCGGCGCCAAGAAGGCCACCGCATCCGCAGCCGGCGCTAAGACCAAAAAGGCCGCCGTCGCTGCTTCCGCATCGGCCGCGTCGGGATCTCCTTTCAAGTCGTCTAAGGCGGCATCTTCGGCTTCGAAAGACAAGAAGACGGAAGCCGCCGCTAAAAAGACCGCCGCCGTTAAAAAGGCCAAAGCGAAGGCTGGCGCAACCCCCAAGGCCAAGAAGACCGCGAAATAATCCACGAAGAAACCAAAGGCAAATATATAAAGGCCGCAGCCACACCCACCAAGTCGAAGCCCGCCGCCAAGAAAACGTATCTTCAGTCAGTCATCGCACACGCACACATAAGCTTACGAGAGCGACGCTACCGCCGCTCACAAAACAGCCCTTTTCAGGGCTAACAATATATTCGTGAACGCGTGTGTCTTTCGGCACACACATTCGTTTCTAGATAACGCAGAAAGTCTCCATATATAAATCAGTCGATCAATTACCAAAATATATTTACATGATTATTTCTGATAGGTACGCATTACCAATTAAAACTTTTTCACTTATACCTACCTTTCGATATTATTATAATAATAATTTACAAGTATCTGGGTTTTTCACAGTCCTTGGGAATACCAGAATCTGGCGTGAAACAAATGTTACAGGAACGCTTCTTTGGCCGCCTAAAAAAAGTATTTAAAAGTCTTTTATCGGGCGGTAACAAGGTGCGAGACTATAACAGTTGGGTCATGCCGGTTCTGATGTGTTCCTTTGGTGTATTTAGATGGACTCAGACCGAATCAGATTCCCTTGACAGGAGAGTGCGTACATTGCTTACTGCGTTCCGCATGCACCACCCACGTTCATCGGTTATGAGATTGTATATTCCGCGAAAGTTTGGAGGTCGTGGTCTCTTTGGAGGTTTTGTTTGTGCAATTATGGACGAAGTTATCATGACGAATAACTAACGGAAATATATCCCGAAAGATAGTATCTCGGTTGACATCTGTCGGGCGTGCCAGCCTCCGTCCTGGAGAATCTATTAGGCATATTATTTCTGGTTGTTCTCGTCTTGCTAACGGTGAGTATTTTCACAGGCACAACCAAGTAGCCAGGATCGTACACCAACAACTTGTCATATTTCGAAGTGTCTTACTACAGGTATGTATGTATGTGCCTGACCCGATTCTCGAGAACGGTCGTGCTACGTTATATTTAAATGTGTATTTTTTTTTTATTTTTATATATATTTAAAAATGTAATGAATATATGTGAAATGATGAAATAAAGAAAATAATAATACATATATAATAAATATTATTATGATAACAATAAATAAATAAAAAATGAAAGTAGTCGTCGTAGGCGGTGTCGAGCAGCGCGACACCGCCCGACTGCCCGACTCCCGACTCCGGTATACTATACTACGGTTCTACTATTAATATAATAATAAATAAATAAATAAATAAAAAGGCCGGTGTCGAGCAGCGCGACACCGCCCAACTGCCACCCGATGCACGCACACAATTACTGGAGACAGAGCGATTAAACCGTTCTGTAAAAAAAAAAAGAAAGAAAAAAAAAAAACATGCCGCCAAATAACATTAATAACATTCTTCGTTTCTTTCTATCGCACTCAATCGCTCGTCCGTTCACTAGCTCGTTCGCTAGTACGGCTCCCTAAACGTAAAGTAAAGTATAAATAGTCCAGCGCGAGCGGTGTCCCACAACAGTCAATCTATAGCTCTCGTTCGTTGCGCACGCACGCACGCACGCACGCACGCACGTACGTACGGAACCATATAGTGGCTACAAGTAAAACGAAAAAAACAATGGCACACACTGCTGTTATAACCGAAGCTCCCGCTCCAGCTGCCGGTGTAAAGAAGCCCGCAAGACAATCTGGCGGTGGCGGCGCTGTTGCTAAAAAACCTAAGGCGAAACCCACTCATCCCGAGACATCGGAGATGGTGAACAACGCTATAAAGAAAATGAAGGAACGTAACGGATCAACGCTACAGGCCATCAAAAAATATATCGCCGCTCATTATAAGGTCGACGTCGAGAAGTTAGCACCGTTCATAAAGAAATATTTGAAGAGCGCCGTCGAATCGGGTGCTCTCATTCAGACCAAAGGCAAGGGCGCATTCGGATCTTCCATGCTAGAATCTAAATCCTCGTTGGCGAAGAAACCGAGCGATAGCGCCGGTGCTGGCAAGTTTGCCGGTGGTAAAAAGGAAACGACATCGTCGAAGGGCGGCGGCGCCAAGAAGGCCACCGCATCCGCAGCCGGCGCTAAGACCAAAAAGGCCGCCGTCGCTGCTTCCGCATCGGCCGCGTCGGGATCTCCTTTCAAGTCGTCTAAGGCGGCATCTTCGGCTTCGAAAGACAAGAAGACGGAAGCCGCCGCTAAAAAGACCGCCGCCGTTAAAAAGGCCAAAGCGAAGGCTGGCGCAACCCCCAAGGCCAAGAAGACCGCGAAATAATCCACGAAGAAACCAAAGGCAAATATATAAAGGCCGCAGCCACACCCACCAAGTCGAAGCCCGCCGCCAAGAAAACGTATCTTCAGTCAGTCATCGCACACGCACACATAAGCTTACGAGAGCGACGCTACCGCCGCTCACAAAACAGCCCTTTTCAGGGCTAACAATATATTCGTGAACGCGTGTGTCTTTCGGCACACACATTCGTTTCTAGATAACGCAGAAAGTCTCCATATATAAATCAGTCGATCAATTACCAAAATATATTTACATGATTATTTCTGATAGGTACGCATTACCAATTAAAACTTTTTCACTTATACCTACCTTTCGATATTATTATAATAATAATTTACAAGTATCTGGGTTTTTCACAGTCCTTGGGAATACCAGAATCTGGCGTGAAACAAATGTTACAGGAACGCTTCTTTGGCCGCCTAAAAAAAGTATTTAAAAGTCTTTTATCGGGCGGTAACAAGGTGCGAGACTATAACAGTTGGGTCATGCCGGTTCTGATGTGTTCCTTTGGTGTATTTAGATGGACTCAGACCGAATCAGATTCCCTTGACAGGAGAGTGCGTACATTGCTTACTGCGTTCCGCATGCACCACCCACGTTCATCGGTTATGAGATTGTATATTCCGCGAAAGTTTGGAGGTCGTGGTCTCTTTGAAGGTTTTGTTTGTGCAATTATGGACGAAGTTATCATGACGAATAACTAACGGAAATATATCCCGAAAGATAGTATCTCGGTTGACATCTGTCGGGCGTGCCAGCCTCCGTCCTGGAGAATCTATTAGGCATATTATTTCTGGTTGTTCTCGTCTTGCTAACGGTGAGTATTTTCACAGGCACAACCAAGTAGCCAGGATCGTACACCAACAACTTGTCATATTTCGAAGTGTCTTACTACAGGTATGTATGTATGTGCCTGACCCGATTCTCGAGAACGGTCGTGCTACGTTATATTTAAATGTGTATTTTTTTTTTATTTTTATATATATTTAAAAATGTAATGAATATATGTGAAATGATGAAATAAAGAAAATAATAATACATATATAATAAATATTAATATGATAACAATAAATAAATAAAAAATGAAAGTAGTCGTCGTAGGCGGTGTCGAGCAGCGCGACACCGCCCGACTGCCCGACTCCCGACTCCGGTATACTATACTACGGTTCTACTATTAATATAATAATAAATAAATAAATAAATAAAAAGGCCGGTGTCGAGCAGCGCGACACCGCCCAACTGCCACCCGATGCACGCACACAATTACTGGAGACAGAGCGATTAAACCGTTCTGTAAAAAAAAAAAGAAAGAAAAAAAAAAAACATGCCGCCAAATAACATTAATAACATTCTTCGTTTCTTTCTATCGCACTCAATCGCTCGTCCGTTCACTAGCTCGTTCGCTAGTACGGCTCCCTAAACGTAAAGTAAAGTATAAATAGTCCAGCGCGAGCGGTGTCCCACAACAGTCAATCTATAGCTCTCGTTCGTTGCGCACGCACGCACGCACGCACGCACGCACGTACGTACGGAACCATATAGTGGCTACAAGTAAAACGAAAAAAACAATGGCACACACTGCTGTTATAACCGAAGCTCCCGCTCCAGCTGCCGGTGTAAAGAAGCCCGCAAGACAATCTGGCGGTGGCGGCGCTGTTGCTAAAAAACCTAAGGCGAAACCCACTCATCCCGAGACATCGGAGATGGTGAACAACGCTATAAAGAAAATGAAGGAACGTAACGGATCAACGCTACAGGCCATCAAAAAATATATCGCCGCTCATTATAAGGTCGACGTCGAGAAGTTAGCACCGTTCATAAAGAAATATTTGAAGAGCGCCGTCGAATCGGGTGCTCTCATTCAGACCAAAGGCAAGGGCGCATTCGGATCTTCCATGCTAGAATCTAAATCCTCGTTGGCGAAGAAACCGAGCGATAGCGCCGGTGCTGGCAAGTTTGCCGGTGGTAAAAAGGAAACGACATCGTCGAAGGGCGGCGGCGCCAAGAAGGCCACCGCATCCGCAGCCGGCGCTAAGACCAAAAAGGCCGCCGTCGCTGCTTCCGCATCGGCCGCGTCGGGATCTCCTTTCAAGTCGTCTAAGGCGGCATCTTCGGCTTCGAAAGACAAGAAGACGGAAGCCGCCGCTAAAAAGACCGCCGCCGTTAAAAAGGCCAAAGCGAAGGCTGGCGCAACCCCCAAGGCCAAGAAGACCGCGAAATAATCCACGAAGAAACCAAAGGCAAATATATAAAGGCCGCAGCCACACCCACCAAGTCGAAGCCCGCCGCCAAGAAAACGTATCTTCAGTCAGTCATCGCACACGCACACATAAGCTTACGAGAGCGACGCTACCGCCGCTCACAAAACAGCCCTTTTCAGGGCTAACAATATATTCGTGAACGCGTGTGTCTTTCGGCACACACATTCGTTTCTAGATAACGCAGAAAGTCTCCATATATAAATCAGTCGATCAATTACCAAAATATATTTACATGATTATTTCTGATAGGTACGCATTACCAATTAAAACTTTTTCACTTATACCTACCTTTCGATATTATTATAATAATAATTTACAAGTATCTGGGTTTTTCACAGTCCTTGGGAATACCAGAATCTGGCGTGAAACAAATGTTACAGGAACGCTTCTTTGGCCGCCTAAAAAAAGTATTTAAAAGTCTTTTATCGGGCGGTAACAAGGTGCGAGACTATAACAGTTGGGTCATGCCGGTTCTGATGTGTTCCTTTGGTGTATTTAGATGGACTCAGACCGAATCAGATTCCCTTGACAGGAGAGTGCGTACATTGCTTACTGCGTTCCGCATGCACCACCCACGTTCATCGGTTATGAGATTGTATATTCCGCGAAAGTTTGGAGGTCGTGGTCTCTTTGGAGGTTTTGTTTGTGCAATTATGGACGAAGTTATCATGACGAATAACTAACGGAAATATATCCCGAAAGATAGTATCTCGGTTGACATCTGTCGGGCGTGCCAGCCTCCGTCCTGGAGAATCTATTAGGCATATTATTTCTGGTTGTTCTCGTCTTGCTAACGGTGAGTATTTTCACAGGCACAACCAAGTAGCCAGGATCGTACACCAACAACTTGTCATATTTCGAAGTGTCTTACTACAGGTATGTATGTATGTGCCTGACCCGATTCTCGAGAACGGTCGTGCTACGTTATATTTAAATGTGTATTTTTTTTTTATTTTTATATATATTTAAAAATGTAATGAATATATGTGAAATGATGAAATAAAGAAAATAATAATACATATATAATAAATATTATTATGATAACAATAAATAAATAAAAAATGAAAGTAGTCGTCGTAGGCGGTGTCGAGCAGCGCGACACCGCCCGACTGCCCGACTCCCGACTCCGGTATACTATACTACGGTTCTACTATTAATATAATAATAAATAAATAAATAAATAAAAAGGCCGGTGTCGAGCAGCGCGACACCGCCCAACTGCCACCCGATGCACGCACACAATTACTGGAGACAGAGCGATTAAACCGTTCTGTAAAAAAAAAAAGAAAGAAAAAAAAAAAACATGCCGCCAAATAACATTAATAACATTCTTCGTTTCTTTCTATCGCACTCAATCGCTCGTCCGTTCACTAGCTCGTTCGCTAGTACGGCTCCCTAAACGTAAAGTAAAGTATAAATAGTCCAGCGCGAGCGGTGTCCCACAACAGTCAATCTATAGCTCTCGTTCGTTGCGCACGCACGCACGCACGCACGCACGCACGTACGTACGGAACCATATAGTGGCTACAAGTAAAACGAAAAAAACAATGGCACACACTGCTGTTATAACCGAAGCTCCCGCTCCAGCTGCCGGTGTAAAGAAGCCCGCAAGACAATCTGGCGGTGGCGGCGCTGTTGCTAAAAAACCTAAGGCGAAACCCACTCATCCCGAGACATCGGAGATGGTGAACAACGCTATAAAGAAAATGAAGGAACGTAACGGATCAACGCTACAGGCCATCAAAAAATATATCGCCGCTCATTATAAGGTCGACGTCGAGAAGTTAGCACCGTTCATAAAGAAATATTTGAAGAGCGCCGTCGAATCGGGTGCTCTCATTCAGACCAAAGGCAAGGGCGCATTCGGATCTTCCATGCTAGAATCTAAATCCTCGTTGGCGAAGAAACCGAGCGATAGCGCCGGTGCTGGCAAGTTTGCCGGTGGTAAAAAGGAAACGACATCGTCGAAGGGCGGCGGCGCCAAGAAGGCCACCGCATCCGCAGCCGGCGCTAAGACCAAAAAGGCCGCCGTCGCTGCTTCCGCATCGGCCGCGTCGGGATCTCCTTTCAAGTCGTCTAAGGCGGCATCTTCGGCTTCGAAAGACAAGAAGACGGAAGCCGCCGCTAAAAAGACCGCCGCCGTTAAAAAGGCCAAAGCGAAGGCTGGCGCAACCCCCAAGGCCAAGAAGACCGCGAAATAATCCACGAAGAAACCAAAGGCAAATATATAAAGGCCGCAGCCACACCCACCAAGTCGAAGCCCGCCGCCAAGAAAACGTATCTTCAGTCAGTCATCGCACACGCACACATAAGCTTACGAGAGCGACGCTACCGCCGCTCACAAAACAGCCCTTTTCAGGGCTAACAATATATTCGTGAACGCGTGTGTCTTTCGGCACACACATTCGTTTCTAGATAACGCAGAAAGTCTCCATATATAAATCAGTCGATCAATTACCAAAATATATTTACATGATTATTTCTGATAGGTACGCATTACCAATTAAAACTTTTTCACTTATACCTACCTTTCGATATTATTATAATAATAATTTACAAGTATCTGGGTTTTTCACAGTCCTTGGGAATACCAGAATCTGGCGTGAAACAAATGTTACAGGAACGCTTCTTTGGCCGCCTAAAAAAAGTATTTAAAAGTCTTTTATCGGGCGGTAACAAGGTGCGAGACTATAACAGTTGGGTCATGCCGGTTCTGATGTGTTCCTTTGGTGTATTTAGATGGACTCAGACCGAATCAGATTCCCTTGACAGGAGAGTGCGTACATTGCTTACTGCGTTCCGCATGCACCACCCACGTTCATCGGTTATGAGATTGTATATTCCGCGAAAGTTTGGAGGTCGTGGTCTCTTTGAAGGTTTTGTTTGTGCAATTATGGACGAAGTTATCATGACGAATAACTAACGGAAATATATCCCGAAAGATAGTATCTCGGTTGACATCTGTCGGGCGTGCCAGCCTCCGTCCTGGAGAATCTATTAGGCATATTATTTCTGGTTGTTCTCGTCTTGCTAACGGTGAGTATTTTCACAGGCACAACCAAGTAGCCAGGATCGTACACCAACAACTTGTCATATTTCGAAGTGTCTTACTACAGGTATGTATGTATGTGCCTGACCCGATTCTCGAGAACGGTCGTGCTACGTTATATTTAAATGTGTATTTTTTTTTTATTTTTATATATATTTAAAAATGTAATGAATATATGTGAAATGATGAAATAAAGAAAATAATAATACATATATAATAAATATTAATATGATAACAATAAATAAATAAAAAATGAAAGTAGTCGTCGTAGGCGGTGTCGAGCAGCGCGACACCGCCCGACTGCCCGACTCCCGACTCCGGTATACTATACTACGGTTCTACTATTAATATAATAATAAATAAATAAATAAATAAAAAGGCCGGTGTCGAGCAGCGCGACACCGCCCAACTGCCACCCGATGCACGCACACAATTACTGGAGACAGAGCGATTAAACCGTTCTGTAAAAAAAAAAAGAAAGAAAAAAAAAAAACATGCCGCCAAATAACATTAATAACATTCTTCGTTTCTTTCTATCGCACTCAATCGCTCGTCCGTTCACTAGCTCGTTCGCTAGTACGGCTCCCTAAACGTAAAGTAAAGTATAAATAGTCCAGCGCGAGCGGTGTCCCACAACAGTCAATCTATAGCTCTCGTTCGTTGCGCACGCACGCACGCACGCACGCACGCACGTACGCACGTACGTACGGAACCATATAGTGGCTACAAGTAAAACGAAAAAAACAATGGCACACACTGCTGTTATAACCGAAGCTCCCGCTCCAGCTGCCGGTGTAAAGAAGCCCGCAAGACAATCTGGCGGTGGCGGCGCTGTTGCTAAAAAACCTAAGGCAAAACCCACTCATCCCGAGACATCGGAGATGGTGAACAACGCTATAAAGAAAATGAAGGAACGTAACGGATCAACGCTACAGGCCATCAAAAAATATATCGCCGCTCATTATAAGGTCGACGTCGAGAAGTTAGCACCGTTCATAAAGAAATATTTGAAGAGCGCCGTCGAATCGGGTGCTCTCATTCAGACCAAAGGCAAGGGCGCATTCGGATCTTCCATGCTAGAATCTAAATCCTCGTTGGCGAAGAAACCGAGCGATAGCGCCGGTGCTGGCAAGTTTGCCGGTGGTAAAAAGGAAACGACATCGTCGAAGGGCGGCGGCGCCAAGAAGGCCACCGCATCCGCAGCCGGCGCTAAGACCAAAAAGGCCGCCGTCGCTGCTTCCGCATCGGCCGCGTCGGGATCTCCTTTCAAGTCGTCTAAGGCGGCATCTTCGGCTTCGAAAGACAAGAAGACGGAAGCCGCCGCTAAAAAGACCGCCGCCGTTAAAAAGGCCAAAGCGAAGGCTGGCGCAACCCCCAAGGCCAAGAAGACCGCGAAATAATCCACGAAGAAACCAAAGGCAAATATATAAAGGCCGCAGCCACACCCACCAAGTCGAAGCCCGCCGCCAAGAAAACGTATCTTCAGTCAGTCATCGCACACGCACACATAAGCTTACGAGAGCGACGCTACCGCCGCTCACAAAACAGCCCTTTTCAGGGCTAACAATATATTCGTGAACGCGTGTGTCTTTCGGCACACACATTCGTTTCTAGATAACGCAGAAAGTCTCCATATATAAATCAGTCGATCAATTACCAAAATATATTTACATGATTATTTCTGATAGGTACGCATTACCAATTAAAACTTTTTCACTTATACCTACCTTTCGATATTATTATAATAATAATTTACAAGTATCTGGGTTTTTCACAGTCCTTGGGAATACCAGAATCTGGCGTGAAACAAATGTTACAGGAACGCTTCTTTGGCCGCCTAAAAAAAGTATTTAAAAGTCTTTTATCGGGCGGTAACAAGGTGCGAGACTATAACAGTTGGGTCATGCCGGTTCTGATGTGTTCCTTTGGTGTATTTAGATGGACTCAGACCGAATCAGATTCCCTTGACAGGAGAGTGCGTACATTGCTTACTGCGTTCCGCATGCACCACCCACGTTCATCGGTTATGAGATTGTATATTCCGCGAAAGTTTGGAGGTCGTGGTCTCTTTGGAGGTTTTGTTTGTGCAATTATGGACGAAGTTATCATGACGAATAACTAACGGAAATATATCCCGAAAGATAGTATCTCGGTTGACATCTGTCGGGCGTGCCAGCCTCCGTCCTGGAGAATCTATTAGGCATATTATTTCTGGTTGTTCTCGTCTTGCTAACGGTGAGTATTTTCACAGGCACAACCAAGTAGCCAGGATCGTACACCAACAACTTGTCATATTTCGAAGTGTCTTACTACAGGTATGTATGTATGTGCCTGACCCGATTCTCGAGAACGGTCGTGCTACGTTATATTTAAATGTGTATTTTTTTTTTATTTTTATATATATTTAAAAATGTAATGAATATATGTGAAATGATGAAATAAAGAAAATAATAATACATATATAATAAATATTAATATGATAACAATAAATAAATAAAAAATGAAAGTAGTCGTCGTAGGCGGTGTCGAGCAGCGCGACACCGCCCGACTGCCCGACTCCCGACTCCGGTATACTATACTACGGTTCTACTATTAATATAATAATAAATAAATAAATAAATAAAAAGGCCGGTGTCGAGCAGCGCGACACCGCCCAACTGCCACCCGATGCACGCACACAATTACTGGAGACAGAGCGATTAAACCGTTCTGTAAAAAAAAAAAGAAAGAAAAAAAAAAAACATGCCGCCAAATAACATTAATAACATTCTTCGTTTCTTTCTATCGCACTCAATCGCTCGTCCGTTCACTAGCTCGTTCGCTAGTACGGCTCCCTAAACGTAAAGTAAAGTATAAATAGTCCAGCGCGAGCGGTGTCCCACAACAGTCAATCTATAGCTCTCGTTCGTTGCGCACGCACGCACGCACGCACGCACGCACGTACGCACGTACGTACGGAACCATATAGTGGCTACAAGTAAAACGAAAAAAACAATGGCACACACTGCTGTTATAACCGAAGCTCCCGCTCCAGCTGCCGGTGTAAAGAAGCCCGCAAGACAATCTGGCGGTGGCGGCGCTGTTGCTAAAAAACCTAAGGCAAAACCCACTCATCCCGAGACATCGGAGATGGTGAACAACGCTATAAAGAAAATGAAGGAACGTAACGGATCAACGCTACAGGCCATCAAAAAATATATCGCCGCTCATTATAAGGTCGACGTCGAGAAGTTAGCACCGTTCATAAAGAAATATTTGAAGAGCGCCGTCGAATCGGGTGCTCTCATTCAGACCAAAGGCAAGGGCGCATTCGGATCTTCCATGCTAGAATCTAAATCCTCGTTGGCGAAGAAACCGAGCGATAGCGCCGGTGCTGGCAAGTTTGCCGGTGGTAAAAAGGAAACGACATCGTCGAAGGGCGGCGGCGCCAAGAAGGCCACCGCATCCGCAGCCGGCGCTAAGACCAAAAAGGCCGCCGTCGCTGCTTCCGCATCGGCCGCGTCGGGATCTCCTTTCAAGTCGTCTAAGGCGGCATCTTCGGCTTCGAAAGACAAGAAGACGGAAGCCGCCGCTAAAAAGACCGCCGCCGTTAAAAAGGCCAAAGCGAAGGCTGGCGCAACCCCCAAGGCCAAGAAGACCGCGAAATAATCCACGAAGAAACCAAAGGCAAATATATAAAGGCCGCAGCCACACCCACCAAGTCGAAGCCCGCCGCCAAGAAAACGTATCTTCAGTCAGTCATCGCACACGCACACATAAGCTTACGAGAGCGACGCTACCGCCGCTCACAAAACAGCCCTTTTCAGGGCTAACAATATATTCGTGAACGCGTGTGTCTTTCGGCACACACATTCGTTTCTAGATAACGCAGAAAGTCTCCATATATAAATCAGTCGATCAATTACCAAAATATATTTACATGATTATTTCTGATAGGTACGCATTACCAATTAAAACTTTTTCACTTATACCTACCTTTCGATATTATTATAATAATAATTTACAAGTATCTGGGTTTTTCACAGTCCTTGGGAATACCAGAATCTGGCGTGAAACAAATGTTACAGGAACGCTTCTTTGGCCGCCTAAAAAAAGTATTTAAAAGTCTTTTATCGGGCGGTAACAAGGTGCGAGACTATAACAGTTGGGTCATGCCGGTTCTGATGTGTTCCTTTGGTGTATTTAGATGGACTCAGACCGAATCAGATTCCCTTGACAGGAGAGTGCGTACATTGCTTACTGCGTTCCGCATGCACCACCCACGTTCATCGGTTATGAGATTGTATATTCCGCGAAAGTTTGGAGGTCGTGGTCTCTTTGGAGGTTTTGTTTGTGCAATTATGGACGAAGTTATCATGACGAATAACTAACGGAAATATATCCCGAAAGATAGTATCTCGGTTGACATCTGTCGGGCGTGCCAGCCTCCGTCCTGGAGAATCTATTAGGCATATTATTTCTGGTTGTTCTCGTCTTGCTAACGGTGAGTATTTTCACAGGCACAACCAAGTAGCCAGGATCGTACACCAACAACTTGTCATATTTCGAAGTGTCTTACTACAGGTATGTATGTATGTGCCTGACCCGATTCTCGAGAACGGTCGTGCTACGTTATATTTAAATGTGTATTTTTTTTTTATTTTTATATATATTTAAAAATGTAATGAATATATGTGAAATGATGAAATAAAGAAAATAATAATACATATATAATAAATATTATTATGATAACAATAAATAAATAAAAAATGAAAGTAGTCGTCGTAGGCGGTGTCGAGCAGCGCGACACCGCCCGACTGCCCGACTCCCGACTCCGGTATACTATACTACGGTTCTACTATTAATATAATAATAAATAAATAAATAAATAAAAAGGCCGGTGTCGAGCAGCGTGACACCGCCCAACTGCCACCCGATGCACGCACACAATTACTGGAGACAGAGCGATTAAACCGTTCTGTAAAAAAAAAAAGAAAGAAAAAAAAAAAACATGCCGCCAAATAACATTAATAACATTCTTCGTTTCTTTCTATCGCACTCAATCGCTCGTCCGTTCACTAGCTCGTTCGCTAGTACGGCTCCCTAAACGTAAAGTAAAGTATAAATAGTCCAGCGCGAGCGGTGTCCCACAACAGTCAATCTATAGCTCTCGTTCGTTGCGCACGCACGCACGCACGCACGCACGTACGTACGGAACCATATAGTGGCTACAAGTAAAACGAAAAAAACAATGGCACACACTGCTGTTATAACCGAAGCTCCCGCTCCAGCTGCCGGTGTAAAGAAGCCCGCAAGACAATCTGGCGGTGGCGGCGCTGTTGCTAAAAAACCTAAGGCGAAACCCACTCATCCCGAGACATCGGAGATGGTGAACAACGCTATAAAGAAAATGAAGGAACGTAACGGATCAACGCTACAGGCCATCAAAAAATATATCGCCGCTCATTATAAGGTCGACGTCGAGAAGTTAGCACCGTTCATAAAGAAATATTTGAAGAGCGCCGTCGAATCGGGTGCTCTTATTCAGACCAAAGGCAAGGGCGCATTCGGATCTTCCATGCTAGAATCTAAATCCTCGTTGGCGAAGAAACCGAGCGATAGCGCCGGTGCTGGCAAGTTTGCCGGTGGTAAAAAGGAAACGACATCGTCGAAGGGCGGCGGCGCCAAGAAGGCCACCGCATCCGCAGCCGGCGCTAAGACCAAAAAGGCCGCCGTCGCTGCTTCCGCATCGGCCGCGTCGGGATCTCCTTTCAAGTCGTCTAAGGCGGCATCTTCGGCTTCGAAAGACAAGAAGACGGAAGCCGCCGCTAAAAAGACCGCCGCCGTTAAAAAGGCCAAAGCGAAGGCTGGCGCAACCCCCAAGGCCAAGAAGACCGCGAAATAATCCACGAAGAAACCAAAGGCAAATATATAAAGGCCGCAGCCACACCCACCAAGTCGAAGCCCGCCGCCAAGAAAACGTATCTTCAGTCAGTCATCGCACACGCACACATAAGCTTACGAGAGCGACGCTACCGCCGCTCACAAAACAGCCCTTTTCAGGGCTAACAATATATTCGTGAACGCGTGTGTCTTTCGGCACACACATTCGTTTCTAGATAACGCAGAAAGTCTCCATATATAAATCAGTCGATCAATTACCAAAATATATTTACATGATTATTTCTGATAGGTACGCATTACCAATTAAAACTTTTTCACTTGTACCTACCTTTCGATATTATTATAATAATAATTTACAAGTATCTGGGTTTTTCACAGTCCTTGGGAATACCAGAATCTGGCGTGAAACAAATGTTACAGGAACGCTTCTTTGGCCGCCTAAAAAAAGTATTTAAAAGTCTTTTATCGGGCGGTAACAAGGTGCGAGACTATAACAGTTGGGTCATGCCGGTTCTGATGTGTTCCTTTGGTGTATTTAGATGGACTCAGACCGAATCAGATTCCCTTGACAGGAGAGTGCGTACATTGCTTACTGCGTTCCGCATGCACCACCCACGTTCATCGGTTATGAGATTGTATATTCCGCGAAAGTTTGGAGGTCGTGGTCTCTTTGGAGGTTTTGTTTGTGCAATTATGGACGAAGTTATCATGACGAATAACTAACGGAAATATATCCCGAAAGATAGTATCTCGGTTGACATCTGTCGGGCGTGCCAGCCTCCGTCCTGGAGAATCTATTAGGCATATTATTTCTGGTTGTTCTCGTCTTGCTAACGGTGAGTATTTTCACAGGCACAACCAAGTAGCCAGGATCGTACACCAACAACTTGTCATATTTCGAAGTGTCTTACTACAGGTATGTATGTATGTGCCTGACCCGATTCTCGAGAACGGTCGTGCTACGTTATATTTAAATGTGTATTTTTTTTTTATTTTTATATATATTTAAAAATGTAACGAATATATGTGAAATGATGAAATAAAGAAAATAATAATACATATATAATAAATATTATTATGATAACAATAAATAAATAAAAAATGAAAGTAGTCGTCGTAGGCGGTGTCGAGCAGCGCGACACCGCCCGACTGCCCGACTCCCGACTCCGGTATACTATACTACGGTTCTACTATTAATATAATAATAAATAAATAAATAAATAAAAAGGCCGGTGTCGAGCAGCGCGACACCGCCCAACTGCCACCCGATGCACGCACACAATTACTGGAGACAGAGCGATTAAACCGTTCTGTAAAAAAAAAAAGAAAGAAAAAAAAAAAACATGCCGCCAAATAACATTAATAACATTCTTCGTTTCTTTCTATCGCACTCAATCGCTCGTCCGTTCACTAGCTCGTTCGCTAGTACGGCTCCCTAAACGTAAAGTAAAGTATAAATAGTCCAGCGCGAGCGGTGTCCCACAACAGTCAATCTATAGCTCTCGTTCGTTGCGCACGCACGCACGCACGCACGCACGCACGTACGTACGGAACCATATAGTGGCTACAAGTAAAACGAAAAAAACAATGGCACACACTGCTGTTATAACCGAAGCTCCCGCTCCAGCTGCCGGTGTAAAGAAGCCCGCAAGACAATCTGGCGGTGGCGGCGCTGTTGCTAAAAAACCTAAGGCGAAACCCACTCATCCCGAGACATCGGAGATGGTGAACAACGCTATAAAGAAAATGAAGGAACATAACGGATCAACGCTACAGGCCATCAAAAAATATATCGCCGCTCATTATAAGGTCGACGTCGAGAAGTTAGCACCGTTCATAAAGAAATATTTGAAGAGCGCCGTCGAATCGGGTGCTCTCATTCAGACCAAAGGCAAGGGCGCATTCGGATCTTCCATGCTAGAATCTAAATCCTCGTTGGCGAAGAAACCGAGCGATAGCGCCGGTGCTGGCAAGTTTGCCGGTGGTAAAAAGGAAACGACATCGTCGAAGGGCGGCGGCGCCAAGAAGGCCACCGCATCCGCAGCCGGCGCTAAGACCAAAAAGGCCGCCGTCGCTGCTTCCGCATCGGCCGCGTCGGGATCTCCTTTCAAGTCGTCTAAGGCGGCATCTTCGGCTTCGAAAGACAAGAAGACGGAAGCCGCCGCTAAAAAGACCGCCGCCGTTAAAAAGGCCAAAGCGAAGGCTGGCGCAACCCCCAAGGCCAAGAAGACCGCGAAATAATCCACGAAGAAACCAAAGGCAAATATATAAAGGCCGCAGCCACACCCACCAAGTCGAAGCCCGCCGCCAAGAAAACGTATCTTCAGTCAGTCATCGCACACGCACACATAAGCTTACGAGAGCGACGCTACCGCCGCTCACAAAACAGCCCTTTTCAGGGCTAACAATATATTCGTGAACGCGTGTGTCTTTCGGCACACACATTCGTTTCTAGATAACGCAGAAAGTCTCCATATATAAATCAGTCGATCAATTACCAAAATATATTTACATGATTATTTCTGATAGGTACGCATTACCAATTAAAACTTTTTCACTTATACCTACCTTTCGATATTATTATAATAATAATTTACAAGTATCTGGGTTCTTCACAGTCCATGGGAATACCAGAATCTGGCGTGAAACAAATGTTACAGGAACGCTTCTTTGGCCGCCTAAAAAAAGTATTTAAAAGTCTTTTATCGGGCGGTAACAAGGTGCGAGACTATAACAGTTGGGTCATGCCGGTTCTGATGTGTTCCTTTGGTGTATTTAGATGGACTCAGACCGAATCAGATTCCCTTGACAGGAGAGTGCGTACATTGCTTACTGCGTTCCGCATGCACCACCCACGTTCATCGGTTATGAGATTGTATATTCCGCGAAAGTTTGGAGGTCGTGGTCTCTTTGGAGGTTTTGTTTGTGCAATTATGGACGAAGTTATCATGACGAATAACTAACGGAAATATATCCCGAAAGATAGTATCTCGGTTGACATCTGTCGGGCGTGCCAGCCTCCGTCCTGGAGAATCTATTAGGCATATTATTTCTGGTTGTTCTCGTCTTGCTAACGGTGAGTATTTTCACAGGCACAACCAAGTAGCCAGGATCGTACACCAACAACTTGTCATATTTCGAAGTGTCTTACTACAGGTATGTATGTATGTGCCTGACCCGATTCTCGAGAACGGTCGTGCTACGTTATATTTAAATGTGTATTTTTTTTTTATTTTTATATATATTTAAAAATGTAATGAATATATGTGAAATGATGAAATAAAGAAAATAATAATACATATATAATAAATATTATTATGATAACAATAAATAAATAAAAAATGAAAGTAGTCGTCGTAGGCGGTGTCGAGCAGCGCGACACCGCCCGACTGCCCGACTCCCGACTCCGGTATACTATACTACGGTTCTACTATTAATATAATAATAAATAAATAAAAAGGCCGGTGTCGAGCAGCGCGACACCGCCCAACTGCCACCCGATGCACGCACACAATTACTGGAGACAGAGCGATTAAACCGTTCTGTAAAAAAAAAAAGAAAGAAAAAAAAAAAACATGCCGCCAAATAACATTAATAACATTCTTCGTTTCTTTCTATCGCACTCAATCGCTCGTCCGTTCACTAGCTCGTTCGCTAGTACGGCTCCCTAAACGTAAAGTAAAGTATAAATAGTCCAGCGCGAGCGGTGTCCCACAACGCACTTCGCCTCCGACAGCCGCCCCGAGCGGACGTCTCCGAATCGCTCCCGACACCGACCACCGCTACGTGCGACGCCACGCCCCGCGCTACGCCGCACTCCTCGCTTCTCATCGCACCGCTACGCCGTCGTCACCACTACGCCGACGTAGCAGCCGCCCGCCTGCGCTACGCACTAGCTCCCTGCTGCGTGCACCGGACCGTCGTCCGAGACACGCGGCTAACAGCCTTTGCGTATCGCACAAAGTCTCGATTATCGTTCTTTTTAGAACGAAAAAGGACCTACTTCAAGTCACGTCTGTGAACAAGACGCGTACAAACTAACGTCGTATTTATAAATACGACGTTGGATAGTGCGCCATCCTTCACAGAGGCGCAAGTTTCTTTTGAGCATATAAGTCTTTGGCCCCTTCAGGGAAAAACCTAAATTTGGTCACTCGGTGGAAACCTAACGGTGCCAACGAAACCGAGTGGGCGGTGACCCGACCCGCCTGCCTAGCCCCTTCTGGGTTAGGCGTAGTCGGCTGGGGCTAGATAACTCGGCCTTGGGGGGACTCCTAGTCGAGCCTAGTCATCACCCTCCCACCCCACCCTTACCTCCACATCCCATTCTCAGGTGTTAGATTGGGTGTGCCGGCCACAACAGGCCCATACCACCCCGGCACCTGGGCTGCTAGGAACCCGACGCACATTAAGATCGGCGAAGGGATACACGCTTAGGGCACACCTAGTTATAAGTACACCCTCCCGGCCTTACCCCGGCTGGGAGGACAAGCACGCACACACCCCCGGGTTGTCCCACCCGGGGACTAGGACTGCTGTTGGTGGTGTTGTTGTTGTTGCTGTCGCGTGCCACGCGATACGCACAGCACCCGAACCGCCGACATGGAGAAGCTATCAATAAAGGACCTCCTCGCAGACCCAGTCGTCTTCGCCGTACTACAAAAGAGGTACGGGAACATGGTCGCGCGGAAGGCGCAAGAAGCAATCGAGATGGAGACAGAAGCGTCTCCAGAGCCCGCTGCGAGTTCGGGCGAAGACCACGAACGCGAACGCGAAAAGGGACAGCCAGAGTCCCCCTCCTCCCCCTCCGAGAGCAGCGAGGAAGAGTCCTCGTCAAGAGAGGACGAAGACCAAGAAGGTTTCTCCGTAGTTTCCTCACGGAAACGCAGCAGGAAGGCCAAAGGAGGCCCAAACAAGGCCCCAAAACTGTCAGAGGACAAGGATACCTCGGCAGCACCCGCCCCCGTTCGCGCCTCTTCAAGGCCTAAGGGCAGCAACTCCCCCTCAGGGAGGTCCTCGCCCGCTATCGCCGACGCCTCGGCGGCCGCGCCGAAGACCCGCGCCCCTCCACCGATCTACGTCCAGGAGAAGTCCAAATGGACGGCTATCTCCACCTGGTGCAACGAGCGCCGGATCACCTACCACTCGGCTCGTAGCACCCAACAGGGCATCAAAATCGCCCTAGCCACCGCGAGCGACCACAGGGCGCTTTCGAAGCTCCTTCGGGAGAGAAACGTGCCTTACCACACGTACACTCTGCCGGAGGACAAGAAACTCCGTGTGGTCATCCGCAATGTACCCAGGGAGATCTCCCCCGAGGAGATCAAGGAATCCCTGTCAAAAGACTACCCGGTGCACGAGGTACACCGGATGGTGAGAGGCCGCACCAATACCATCTTTGATATGGTGATGGTCTCCCTCGACGACAGCCCCGCGGGCAAGGACATCTTCAAGATGTCATCCGTCTGTGGGCTGTCGGGGATAACTGTGGAGCCACCTCACAGAAGAAGTGGCATCTCACAATGCCACCGCTGCCAGCTCTACGGGCACTCGGCCCGAAATTGCTTCGCCCGCCCAAGGTGCGTCAAGTGCCTGGAGGACCACGCGACGGACCAATGCAAAAGGCCCAAAGACAGGGCCAATTGCACTGCCCCAGTCGCGTGCGTGCTGTGTGGCGAAGAAGGCCACCCCGCCAACTACAGAGGCTGCCCGAAGGCGCCTAAAACCCCCAAGGCGAAAGGACCTCAGCGTCCCCGCCCAGTCGTCCCCGCTGCTGCTGCTGCCACTGCAGGGACCGGGGGGAGCTTTATAGCTGCTCCTTTGCCGAAGACGAACGCCTGGGCCACTCCCAGGAAGACGGGGGAGACCTTCCCACCTCTGCCCGTGCGGAAGACGATGCAGGTCCCCATACCTGCCCCAGTACCCGCAAAGGCAGCCTCCGGCGTGCCCACGCCCACTAAACCGCTCCAGGGAGGGCCCAAGCCGCTCGTCGTCGACTACAGGAGCCAACTACCGCAAACGATCGACCCGGACCTATCCCTAGTGGCAAGGTTCGCGAGTGCGATCGATTTTAACGAGCTACGCCAGCTCGCTAATTTAATACGTCAAAACGAGGGCAATCCGTTGGCCCTCCTCAACGTCAGCATCAGATACTCGAGCGTACTCGAGAAGTTAGGCGCATTCAAGTGCAACCCATAATATGGATAGGACACCGACAAGCAGAGTCAAACCAAAAACACTCAAGATAGGGTACTTCAACGCCAACGGCATCAGTAGGCAACGAGATGAAGTTGGCGAATTTCTTAGGGCACACCAACTAGACATATTGCTAGTGCAAGAGACCTTTTTGAAACCCTCGCAGAGAAACCCAAACGTTGCGAACTACTCTGTGGTCCGCAACGATAGGATTGACTCTGCGCTAGGGGGAACTCTCATATATTACAAAAGGTCCCTTCACTGCGTACCTATGGATCCGCCTGCGCTGACTAGCATCGAGGCTTCGGTCTGTCGAATAGGCATGACCGGACACCAATCGATCACACTAGTTTCAGCCTATCTGTCACCCAATCGGCAACTACCCGAGAGCGACCTCCGAGCGCTGCTAGAACTGAGCGACGCCGTGATTATCGGCGGCGACCTTAACGCCAAGAACACCATTTGGAACTGTCACCAGTCCAACGCCAAAGGCAGAGCCCTGGAGTCGCTCTCGAATAGACTAGCGTTCGACATCATCGCCCCGCTCGAACCGACCCATTATCCGCACAACGTGTCTCACCGACCCGACATTCTGGACGTGGCACTCCTAAAGAACATAAACCTACGTTTGTGTTCAGTAGAGGTGCTTCACGAGTTAACTTCAGACCACAGACCTGTGGTTATGGAGTTCGCACCCAGACTGGGTCCCATCGACACAGGTCATCGTACCCCGACTAGACGAATCACGGACTGGAGGCGCCTCGGGACAAAACTCGAGGCAACCTCGTCCGTGCATCTAGATAGGATACCCGACCATATAATTAGCCAAGAGGACACCACGATGGCGATCGACTCCCTCACAGCTCACGTGCAATCGTTAATTAACGAATGCACTCGGGAGGCACCGGCGACGAACGATCGCCGCTGGGACCTACCCGATGACGTACGTGAGCTGCTGAGGCGGAAGAACGCCGCCGTACGAGCCTACGACAGATATCCATGCGAAGCCAACAGGATCAGGTTACGACGCTTAGAAAGAGCGGTCAAGTCGCGCATCGATCAAATGCGCCAAGACAGGTGGGATAGGACACTACAAGACCTCGAACCTACCCACCTTGCCTTCTGGCAGCTGTCCCGCTCGCTTAAGAGAGACATTGTCACCTGTATGCCTCCTCTAAGCAGACCTAACCTTCCGCCGGCATTCGACGATATCGAAAAGGCAGAGTGCCTGGCCGAGAGTCTAGAGAATCAGTGCACGCCCAGCGTAATACACTGCGACTCGGACCAAATAGCCGAAGTTGATTCGGAAGTCGAGCGCCTAATAACCTCACTTCCTACATCAACATCAACGCCGACGGGGATGACAGATACACAACCAGACCTAGACACGGTCACCCCCGAAGAAGTCGAAACGATCGTCAAGGGCCTACACGCTCGCAAGGCGCCCGGTTCGGACGGTATCACAAACAGGGTGTTAAAACTCTTTCCGGAGAGGCTACTGGTCCTGCTGACGTTCATTTTCAACGCAGCACTCAAAAACAACATCTTTCCACAACAATGGAAAGAAGCCGTTGTTATTGGGATACCCAAACCTGGCAAACCAAAGTCCGAACCGACCAGTTATAGACCGATCAGTCTGCTTAACGGATTAGGCAAGCTATACGAGCGTCTAATCTACAATAGGCTGAAAGCGTATGCCGATGCTAATCTTCTCGTCCCCCACGAGCAATTCGGTTTCCGAACCGAACACTCGTGCGTCCACCAAGTTCACCGCATCGTTGAATACACCAGCGATCGGCTTCAACGCAACCTGTTTACAGGAATCCTCTTTTTCGACGTAGCGAAAGCTTTCGACAAAGTGTGGCACAACGGCTTATTATTTAAGCTACTTACCATGGGAGTGCCACACGGACTCGTACTCATCATACGAGACTACTTGTCGAATCGAAGCTTCCGCTACCGAGTAGAAGGGTCATTGTCCTCCACTCACCCCATACGAGCCGGTGTCCCACAAGGGTCCGTGCTCTCCCCCCTACTCTTCACGCTGTATACCAGCGACATTCCGAAGCATCGGTATGTGCAGACGGCACTATTCGCAGACGACACGGCTATCTACTGCTCGGGGGTGAACCCCTCGACAGTAGCCAAAAAACTCCAGACCGCAGCCAACGCACTGGGCGTTTGGTTCCGGAAATGGAGGATAGAGGTCAACCCCGAGAAAAGCCAGGCGGTGCTGTTTCACAGAAGACAGCTAAGCTTGTATCCTTTGGAGAAGACCCCTCAGATTAGGATGTTCGGCAAGTCTATCCCTTGGGCTAGGCAGGCCAAATACCTAGGCATAACCCTCGACGACCGTCTAACCTTCGGCCCCCACATCAAGGCAGTCCGCAGCCGGGCTGCCTTCGTGCTAGGACGTCTACACTGTCTAATAAACGCGCGTTCGAAATTAGATCTAAAAAATAAAGTTAGGCTATACACGTCATGCGTACGTCCCGTAATGACGTACGGTAGCGTAGTATTCGCACACGTTAGGCCACACAGGATCCATAGGCTTCAAACACTACAAAATAGGTTCATGCGCAAAGCTACGGGAGCACCGTGGTATGTACGCAACGTCGATCTCCACATCGACCTCAGATTGCCGACCATCAAGCAATTCATAAAACAGTGCTCCCGTAGCTACTTTGACTCTGCTCCGACTCACCCCAACCCTCTAGTGGTTGCGGCCGTAGGATACACACCAAGTAGGATTTCGAAGATACGACGACCCAGACACGCGTTAGAGGAATCAGATGACGAGATCACGCTCGTTCAACGTAGAGCGGACACAGCTAGGCAATCTAGGAATAGGAACCGTCCGCGTTTTCGTCCCCGTCGTCGGGGGCGGAATACGCGCCGCGTAAATCACATACAAATCATGGGAGTAGGTCGCCCCAACGTAGCAGCAACACCCCAAGCCGAGGTTCGTACCCCACAGGGGGTGCCCTTGGGCTATGTTGCTTAACAAATGACCGGTTGAGAGCCCTCAGCGCTCACCGTAATGCCCGCGTAAAGTTGTAGAGGCCATACCAGGCCAACAGCTAGGTCCTTATCAAAAAAAAAAAAAAAAAAAAAAAAAAAAAAGGTGTCCCACAACAGTCAATCTATAGCTCTCGTTCGTTGCGCACGCACGCACGCACGCACGCACGCACGTACGTACGGAACCATATAGTGGCTACAAGTAAAACGAAAAAAACAATGGCACACACTGCTGTTATAACCGAAGCTCCCGCTCCAGCTGCCGGTGTAAAGAAGCCCGCAAGACAATCTGGCGGTGGCGGCGCTGTTGCTAAAAAACCTAAGGCGAAACCCACTCATCCCGAGACATCGGAGATGGTGAACAACGCTATAAAGAAAATGAAGGAACGTAACGGATCAACGCTACAGGCCATCAAAAAATATATCGCCGCTCATTATAAGGTCGACGTCGAGAAGTTAGCACCGTTCATAAAGAAATATTTGAAGAGCGCCGTCGAATCGGGTGCTCTCATTCAGACCAAAGGCAAGGGCGCATTCGGATCTTCCATGCTAGAATCTAAATCCTCGTTGGCGAAGAAACCGAGCGATAGCGCCGGTGCTGGCAAGTTTGCCGGTGGTAAAAAGGAAACGACATCGTCGAAGGGCGGCGGCGCCAAGAAGGCCACCGCATCCGCAACCGGCGCTAAGACCAAAAAGGCCGCCGTCGCTGCTTCCGCATCGGCCGCGTCGGGATCTCCTTTCAAGTCGTCTAAGGCGGCATCTTCGGCTTCGAAAGACAAGAAGACGGAAGCCGCCGCTAAAAAGACCGCCGCCGTTAAAAAGGCCAAAGCGAAGGCTGGCGCAACCCCCAAGGCCAAGAAGACCGCGAAATAATCCACGAAGAAACCAAAGGCAAATATATAAAGGCCGCAGCCACACCCACCAAGTCGAAGCCCGCCGCCAAGAAAACGTATCTTCAGTCAGTCATCGCACACGCACACATAAGCTTACGAGAGCGACGCTACCGCCGCTCACAAAACAGCCCTTTTCAGGGCTAACAATATATTCGTGAACGCGTGTGTCTTTCGGCACACACATTCGTTTCTAGATAACGCAGAAAGTCTCCATATATAAATCAGTCGATCAATTACCAAAATATATTTACATGATTATTTCTGATAGGTACGCATTACCAATTAAAACTTTTTCACTTATACCTACCTTTCGATATTATTATAATAATAATTTACAAGTATCTGGGTTTTTCACAGTCCTTGGGAATACCAGAATCTGGCGTGAAACAAATGTTACAGGAACGCTTCTTTGGCCGCCTAAAAAAAGTATTTAAAAGTCTTTTATCGGGCGGTAACAAGGTGCGAGACTATAACAGTTGGGTCATGCCGGTTCTGATGTGTTCCTTTGGTGTATTTAGATGGACTCAGACCGAATCAGATTCCCTTGACAGGAGAGTGCGTACATTGCTTACTGCGTTCCGCATGCACCACCCACGTTCATCGGTTATGAGATTGTATATTCCGCGAAAGTTTGGAGGTCGTGGTCTCTTTGAAGGTTTTGTTTGTGCAATTATGGACGAAGTTATCATGACGAATAACTAACGGAAATATATCCCGAAAGATAGTATCTCGGTTGACATCTGTCGGGCGTGCCAGCCTCCGTCCTGGAGAATCTATTAGGCATATTATTTCTGGTTGTTCTCGTCTTGCTAACGGTGAGTATTTTCACAGGCACAACCAAGTAGCCAGGATCGTACACCAACAACTTGTCATATTTCGAAGTGTCTTACTACAGGTATGTATGTATGTGCCTGACCCGATTCTCGAGAACGGTCGTGCTACGTTATATTTAAATGTGTATTTTTTTTTTATTTTTATATATATTTAAAAATGTAATGAATATATGTGAAATGATGAAATAAAGAAAATAATAATACATATATAATAAATATTAATATGATAACAATAAATAAATAAAAAATGAAAGTAGTCGTCGTAGGCGGTGTCGAGCAGCGCGACACCGCCCGACTGCCCGACTCCCGACTCCGGTATACTATACTACGGTTCTACTATTAATATAATAATAAATAAATAAATAAATAAAAAGGCCGGTGTCGAGCAGCGCGACACCGCCCAACTGCCACCCGATGCACGCACACAATTACTGGAGACAGAGCGATTAAACCGTTCTGTAAAAAAAAAAAGAAAGAAAAAAAAAAACATGCCGCCAAATAACATTAATAACATTCTTCGTTTCTTTCTATCGCACTCAATCGCTCGTCCGTTCACTAGCTCGTTCGCTAGTACGGCTCCCTAAACGTAAAGTAAAGTATAAATAGTCCAGCGCGAGCGGTGTCCCACAACTTGTCGAATCGAAGCTTCCGCTACCGAGTAGAAGGGTCAATGTCCTCCACTCACCCCATTCGAGCCGGTGTCCCACAAGGGTCCGTGCTCTCCCCCCTACTCTTCACGCTGTATACTAGCGACATTCCGAAGCATCGGTATGTGCAGACGGCTCTATTCGCAGACGATACGGCTATCTACTGCTCAGGAATGAACCCCTCGACAGTAGCCAAGAAACTCCAGACCGCAGCCAACGCACTGGGCGTTTGGTTCCGGAAATGGAGGATCGAGGTCAACCCCGAGAAAAGCCAGGCGGTGCTGTTTCACAGAAGACAGCTAAGCTTGTATCCTTTGGAGAAGACCCCTCAGATTAGGATGTTCGGCAAGTCTATCCCTTGGACTAGGCAGGCCAAATACCTAGGCATAACCCTTGACGACCGTCTATCCTTCGGCCCCCACATCAAGGCAGTCCGCAACCGGGCAGCCTTCGTGCTAGGACGTTTACACAGTTTAATTAACGCGCGTTCGAAATTAAACTTAAAAAACAAAGTCCGATTATACACTGCATGCATACGTCCTATAATGACGTACGGCAGCGTGGTATTCGCACATGTAAGGCCACACAGGATCCATAGGCTTCAAACACTACAGAATAGGTTCATGCGCACAGCGACGGGAGCACCGTGGTATGTACGCAACGTCGATCTTCACATCGACCTCAGATTGCCGACCATCAAGCAATTCATTAAACAGTGCTCCCTTAGCTACTTTGACTCTGCTCCGACTCACCCCAACCCTCTAGTGGTTGCGGCGGTAAATTACACACCGAGCGAAATATCTAAGATACGTCGACCCAAACACGCGTTAGGGGAGCTAGACGACGAAATTACACGCGCTCAACGCAGAGCGAACACACTAGGTGCGAACCGTCCGCGTTTTCGTCCCCGCCGGCGGGGGCGGAACACGGGCCGCGTAAACCGACAACAAAACATGGGAGTAGGCCGCCCCAGTGTTTCAGCAACACCCCAAGCCGAGGTTCGTACCCCGCAGGGGGTGCCCTTGGGCAATGTTGTTTAATAAAGGCCGGTTGAGAGCCCTCAGCGCTCACCGTAACCAAACCGGGTAAAGTTGTAGAGGCCGTCTGAGGCCAACAGCTAAAAATCACAAAAAAAAAAAAAAAAAAAAAAAAAAAAAAAGGTGTCCCACAACAGTCAATCTATAGCTCTCGTTCGTTGCGCACGCACGCACGCACGCACGCACGCACGTACGTACGGAACCATATAGTGGCTACAAGTAAAACGAAAAAAACAATGGCACACACTGCTGTTATAACCGAAGCTCCCGCTCCAGCTGCCGGTGTAAAGAAGCCCGCAAGACAATCTGGCGGTGGCGGCGCTGTTGCTAAAAAACCTAAGGCGAAACCCACTCATCCCGAGACATCGGAGATGGTGAACAACGCTATAAAGAAAATGAAGGAACGTAACGGATCAACGCTACAGGCCATCAAAAAATATATCGCCGCTCATTATAAGGTCGACGTCGAGAAGTTAGCACCGTTCATAAAGAAATATTTGAAGAGCGCCGTCGAATCGGGTGCTCTCATTCAGACCAAAGGCAAGGGCGCATTCGGATCTTCCATGCTAGAATCTAAATCCTCGTTGGCGAAGAAACCGAGCGATAGCGCCGGTGCTGGCAAGTTTGCCGGTGGTAAAAAGGAAACGATATCGTCGAAGGGCGGCGGCGCCAAGAAGGCCACCGCATCCGCAACCGGCGCTAAGACCAAAAAGGCCGCCGTCGCTGCTTCCGCATCGGCCGCGTCGGGATCTCCTTTCAAGTCGTCTAAGGCGGCATCTTCGGCTTCGAAAGACAAGAAGACGGAAGCCGCCGCTAAAAAGACCGCCGCCGTTAAAAAGGCCAAAGCGAAGGCTGGCGCAACCCCCAAGGCCAAGAAGACCGCGAAATAATCCACGAAGAAACCAAAGGCAAATATATAAAGGCCGCAGCCACACCCACCAAGTCGAAGCCCGCCGCCAAGAAAACGTATCTTCAGTCAGTCATCGCACACGCTCACATAAGCTTACGAGAGCGACGCTACCGCCGCTCACAAAACAGCCCTTTTCAGGGCTAACAATATATTCGTGAACGCGTGTGTCTTTCGGCACACACATTCGTTTCTAGATAACGCAGAAAGTCTCCATATATAAATCAGTCGATCAATTACCAAAATATATTTACATGATTATTTCTGATAGGTACGCATTACCAATTAAAACTTTTTCACTTATACCTACCTTTCGATATTATTATAATAATAATTTACAAGTATCTGGGTTTTTCACAGTCCTTGGGAATACCAGAATCTGGCGTGAAACAAATGTTACAGGAACGCTTCTTTGGCCGCCTAAAAAAAGTATTTAAAAGTCTTTTATCGGGCGGTAACAAGGTGCGAGACTATAACAGTTGGGTCATGCCGGTTCTGATGTGTTCCTTTGGTGTATTTAGATGGACTCAGACCGAATCAGATTCCCTTGACAGGAGAGTGCGTACATTGCTTACTGCGTTCCGCATGCACCACCCACGTTCATCGGTTATGAGATTGTATATTCCGCGAAAGTTTGGAGGTCGTGGTCTCTTTGGAGGTTTTGTTTGTGCAATTATGGACGAAGTTATCATGACGAATAACTAACGGAAATATATCCCGAAAGATAGTATCTCGGTTGACATCTGTCGGGCGTGCCAGCCTCCGTCCTGGAGAATCTATTAGGCATATTATTTCTGGTTGTTCTCGTCTTGCTAACGGTGAGTATTTTCACAGGCACAACCAAGTAGCCAGGATCGTACACCAACAACTTGTCATATTTCGAAGTGTCTTACTACAGGTATGTATGTATGTGCCTGACCTGATTCTCGAGAACGGTCGTGCTACGTTATATTTAAATGTGTATTTTTTTTTTATTTTTATATATATTTAAAAATGTAATGAATATATATGAAATGATGAAATAAAGAAAATAATAATACATATATAATAAATATTATTATGATAACAATAAATAAATAAAAAATGAAAGTAGTCGTCGTAGGCGGTGTCGAGCAGCGCGACACCGCCCGACTGCCCGACTCCCGACTCCGGTATACTATACTACGGTTCTACTATTAATATAATAATAAATAAATAAATAAATAAAAAGGCCGGTGTCGAGCAGCGCGACACCGCCCAACTGCCACCCGATGCACGCACACAATTACTGGAGACAGAGCGATTAAACCGTTCTGTAAAAAAAAAAAGAAAGAAAAAAAAAAAACATGCCGCCAAATAACATTAATAACATTCTTCGTTTCTTTCTATCGCACTCAATCGCTCGTCCGTTCACTAGCTCGTTCGCTAGTACGGCTCCCTAAACGTAAAGTAAAGTATAAATAGTCCAGCGCGAGCGGTGTCCCACAACAGTCAATCTATAGCTCTCGTTCGTTGCGCACGCACGCACGCACGCACGCACGCACGTACGTACGGAACCATATAGTGGCTACAAGTAAAACGAAAAAAACAATGGCACACACTGCTGTTATAACCGAAGCTCCCGCTCCAGCTGCCGGTGTAAAGAAGCCCGCAAGACAATCTGGCGGTGGCGGCGCTGTTGCTAAAAAACCTAAGGCGAAACCCACTCATCCCGAGACATCGGAGATGGTGAACAACGCTATAAAGAAAATGAAGGAACATAACGGATCAACGCTACAGGCCATCAAAAAATATATCGCCGCTCATTATAAGGTCGACGTCGAGAAGTTAGCACCGTTCATAAAGAAATATTTGAAGAGCGCCGTCGAATCGGGTGCTCTCATTCAGACCAAAGGCAAGGGCGCATTCGGATCTTCCATGCTAGAATCTAAATCCTCGTTGGCGAAGAAACCGAGCGATAGCGCCGGTGCTGGCAAGTTTGCCGGTGGTAAAAAGGAAACGACATCGTCGAAGGGCGGCGGCGCCAAGAAGGCCACCGCATCCGCAACCGGCGCTAAGACCAAAAAGGCCGCCGTCGCTGCTTCCGCATCGGCCGCGTCGGGATCTCCTTTCAAGTCGTCTAAGGCGGCATCTTCGGCTTCGAAAGACAAGAAGACGGAAGCCGCCGCTAAAAAGACCGCCGCCGTTAAAAAGGCCAAAGCGAAGGCTGGCGCAACCCCCAAGGCCAAGAAGACCGCGAAATAATCCACGAAGAAACCAAAGGCAAATATATAAAGGCCGCAGCCACACCCACCAAGTCGAAGCCCGCCGCCAAGAAAACGTATCTTCAGTCAGTCATCGCACACGCACACATAAGCTTACGAGAGCGACGCTACCGCCGCTCACAAAACAGCCCTTTTCAGGGCTAACAATATATTCGTGAACGCGTGTGTCTTTCGGCACACACATTCGTTTCTAGATAACGCAGAAAGTCTCCATATATAAATCAGTCGATCAATTACCAAAATATATTTACATGATTATTTCTGATAGGTACGCATTACCAATTAAAACTTTTTCACTTATACCTACCTTTCGATATTATTATAATAATAATTTACAAGTATCTGGGTTTTTCACAGTCCTTGGGAATACCAGAATCTGGCGTGAAACAAATGTTACAGGAACGCTTCTTTGGCCGCCTAAAAAAAGTATTTAAAAGTCTTTTATCGGGCGGTAACAAGGTGCGAGACTATAACAGTTGGGTCATGCCGGTTCTGATGTGTTCCTTTGGTGTATTTAGATGGACTCAGACCGAATCAGATTCCCTTGACAGGAGAGTGCGTACATTGCTTACTGCGTTCCGCATGCACCACCCACGTTCATCGGTTATGAGATTGTATATTCCGCGAAAGTTTGGAGGTCGTGGTCTCTTTGGAGGTTTTGTTTGTGCAATTATGGACGAAGTTATCATGACGAATAACTAACGGAAATATATCCCGAAAGATAGTATCTCGGTTGACATCTGTCGGGCGTGCCAGCCTCCGTCCTGGAGAATCTATTAGGCATATTATTTCTGGTTGTTCTCGTCTTGCTAACGGTGAGTATTTTCACAGGCACAACCAAGTAGCCAGGATCGTACACCAACAACTTGTCATATTTCGAAGTGTCTTACTACAGGTATGTATGTATGTGCCTGACCCGATTCTCGAGAACGGTCGTGCTACATTATATTTAAATGTGTATTTTTTTTTTATTTTTATATATATTTAAAAATGTAATGAATATATGTGAAATGATGAAATAAAGAAAATAATAATACATATATAATAAATATTAATATGATAACAATAAATAAATAAAAAATGAAAGTAGTCGTCGTAGGCGGTGTCGAGCAGCGCGACACCGCCCGACTGCCCGACTCCCGACTCCGGTATACTATACTACGGTTCTACTATTAATATAATAATAAATAAATAAATAAATAAAAAGGCCGGTGTCGAGCAGCGCGACACCGCCCAACTGCCACCCGATGCACGCACACAATTACTGGAGACAGAGCGATTAAACCGTTCTGTAAAAAAAAAAAGAAAGAAAAAAAAAAAACATGCCGCCAAATAACATTAATAACATTCTTCGTTTCTTTCTATCGTACTCAATCGCTCGTCCGTTCACTAGCTCGTTCGCTAGTACGGGTCCCTAAACGTAAAGTAAAGTATAAATAGTCCAGCGCGAGCGGTGTCCCACACATTCCGCTTCCGACGCGCGTCCCGAGTGGACGTGTCTGACAAAGTGCTCGAGTGCTCCCGCTGCGACATCGCGCCCGCGCCACGCCGCACCTGTCGCTTCGCGCCATCGCGCCGCCTACGTCACCGTTGTGTGTCGGTGTGTCGTAACGGTCGCCCGTTTGCGGCATACTGCGCTCACTACGGTTAGTGTTTTTTGTGAACAGGACGCGTACATCCAAAGTCGTAGTTGTTGATAGTGGTAGTGTTGTTGTTGTTGCTGTCGCGTGCCACGCGATACGCACAGCAACCAATCCGCCGACATGGCCATGAAGAATACATCATCGAACATGAAGAACCTATCGATGAAGGACCTACTCGCAGACCCAGTCGTCTTCGCCGTACTCCAGGAGAGGTACGGGAACATGGTCGCGCGGAAGGCGCAAGAAAAGATGGAGACAGAAGAGTCTCCAGAGCCCGCTGCGAGTTCGGGTGAAGACAACGAACGCGAACGCGAAGAAAAGGGACAGCCAGAGTCCCCCTCCTCCCCCTCCGAGAGCAGCGATGAAGAGTCCTCTTCAAGAGAGGACGAAGACGAAGAAGATTTCTCCGTGGTTTCCTCACGGAAACGCAGCCGCAAGGCCAAAGGAGGCCCAAACAAGGCCCCAAAGCTGTCAGAGGGTAAGGATACCTCGGCAGCACCCGCCCCAGTTCGCGCCTCTCCGAGGCCTAAGGGCAACAACTCCCCCTCAGGGAGGTCCACGCCCGCTATCACCGACGCCTTGGCGGCCGCGCCGAAGACCCCCGCCCCTCCACCGATCTACGTCCAGGAGAAATCCAAATGGACGGCTATCTCCACCTGGTGCAACGAGCGCCGGATTATCTACCATTCGGCTCGTAGCACCCAACAGGGCATCAAAGTCGCCCTAGCCACCGCGAGCGACCACAGGGCGCTCTCGAAGCTCCTTCGGGAGAGACACGTGTCTTACCACACGTACACTCTGCCGGAGGACAAGAAGCTCCGTGTGGTTATCCGCAATGTGCCCAGGGAGATCTCCCCCGAGGAGATCAAGGAATCCCTGACAAAAGACTACCCGGTGCACGAGGTACACCGGATGGTGAGAGGCCGCACCAATACCATCTTTGATATGGTGATGGTCTCCCTCGACGACAGCCCCGCGGGCAAGGACATCTTCAAGATGTCATCCGTCTGTGGGCTGTCGGGGATAACCGTGGAGCCACCTCACTGAAGAAGTGGCATCTCACAATGCCACCGCTGCCAGCTCTACGGGCACTCGGCCCGAAATTGCTTCGCCCGCCCAAGGTGCGTCAAGTGCCTGGAAGACCACGCGACGGAGGAGTGCAAAAGGCCCAAAGACAGGGCCAATTGCACTGCCCCAGTCGCGTGCGTGCTGTGTGGCGAAGAAGGCCACCCCGCCAACTACAGAGGTTGCCCGAAGGCGCCTAAAACCCCCAAGGCGAAAGGACCTCAGCGTCCCCGCCCAGTCATCCCTGCTGCTGCTGCTGCCACTGCAGGGACCGGGGGGAGCTTTACAGCTGCTCCTTTGCCGAAGACGAACGCCTGGGCCACTCCCAGGAAGACGGGGGAGACCTTCCCACCTCTGCCCGTGCGGAAGACGATGCAGGTCCCCATACCTGCCCCAGTACCCGCAAAGGCAGCCTCCGGCGTGCCCACGCCCACTAAACCTCTCCAGGGAGGGCCCAAGCCGCTCGCCGTCGACTACAGGAGCCAACTACCGCAAACGATCGACCCGGACCTATCCCTAGTGGCAAGGTTCGCGAGTGCGATCGATTTTAACGAGCTACGCCAGCTCGCTAATTTAATACGTCAGAACGAGGGCAATCCGTTGGCCCTCCTCAACGTCAGTATCAGATACTCGAGCGTACTCGAGAAGTTAGGCGCATTCAAATGCAACCCATAATATGGATAGGACACCGACAAGCAGAGTCAAACCACGATCACTCAAGCTAGGGTACTTCAACGCCAACGGCATCAGTAGGCAACGAGATGAAGTTGGCGAATCTCTTAGGGCACACCAACTCGACATATTGCTAGTGCAAGAGACCTTTTTGAAACCCTCGCAGAGAAACCCAAACGTTGCGAACTACTCTGTGGTCCGCAACGATAGGATTGACTCTGCGCTAGGGGGAACTCTCATATATTACAAAAGGTCCCTTCACTGCGTACCTATGGATCCGCCTGCGCTGACTAGCATCGAGGCTTCGGTCTGTCGAATAGGCATGACCGGACACCAATCGATCACGCTAGTTTCAGCCTATCTGTCGCCCAATCGGCAACTACTCGAGAGCGACCTCCGAGCGCTGCTAGAACTGAGCGACGCCATGATAATCGGCGGCGACCTTAACGCCAAAAACACCCTTTGGAACTGTCACCAGTCCAACGCCAAAGGCAGAGCCCTGGAGTCGCTCTCGAATAGACTAGCGTTCGACATCATCTCCCCGCTCGAACCGACCCACTATCCGCACAACGTGTCTCACCGACCCGACATTCTGGACGTGGCACTCCTAAAGAACATAAACCTACGTTTGTGTTCAGTAGAGGTGCTTCACGAGTTAACTTCAGACCACAGACCTGTGGTTATGGAGTTCGCACCCAGACTGGGTCCCATCGACACAGGTCATCGTACCCCGACTAGACGAATCACGGACTGGAGGCGCCTCGGGACAAAACTCGAGGCAACCTCGTCCGTGCATCTAGATAGGATACCCGACCATATAATTAGCCAAGAGGACACCACGATGGCGATCGACTCCCTCACAGCTCACGTGCAATCGTTAATTAACGAATGCACTCGGGAGGCACCGGCGACGAACGATCGCCGCTGAGACCTACCCGATGACGTACGTGAGCTGCTGAGGCAGAAGAACGCCGCCGTACGAGCCTACGACAGATATCCATGCGAAGCCAACAGGATCAGGTTACGACGCTTAGAAAGAGCGGTCAAGTCGCGCATCGATCAAATGCGCCAAGACAGGTGGGATAGGACACTACAAGACCTCGAACCTACCCACCTTGCCTTCTGGCAGCTATCCCGCTCGCTTAAGAGAGACACCGTCACCTGTATGCCTCCTCTAAGCAGACCTAACCTTCCACCGGCATTCGACGATATCGAAAAGGCAGAGTGCCTGGCCGAGAGTCTAGAGAATCAGTGCACGCCCAGCGTAATACACTGCGACTCGGACCAAATAGCCGAAGTTGATTCGGAAGTAGAGCGCCTAATAACCTCACTTCCTACATCAACATCAACGCCGACAGGGATGACAGATACACAACCAGACCTAGACACGGTCACCCCCGAAGAAGTCGAAACGATCGTCAAGGGCCTACACGCTCGCAAGGCGCCCGGTTCGGACGGTATCACAAACAGGGTGTTAAAACTCTTTCCGGAGAGGCTACTGGTCCTGCTGACGTTCATTTTCAACGCAGCACTCAAAAACAACATCTTTCCACAACAATGGAAAGAAGCCGTTGTTATTGGGATACCCAAACCTGGCAAACCAAAGTCCGAACCGACCAGTTATAGACCGATCAGTCTGCTTAACGGATTAGGCAAGCTATACGAGCGTCTAATCTACAATAGGCTGAAAGCGTATGCCGATGCTAATCTTCTCGTCCCCCACGAGCAATTCGGTTTCCGAACCGAACACTCGTGCGTCCACCAAGTTCACCGCATCGTTGAATACACCAGCGATCGGCTTCAACGCAACCTGTTCACAGGAATCCTCTTCTTCGACGTAGCGAAAGCTTTCGACAAAGTGTGGCACAACGGCTTATTATTTAAGCTATTCACCATGGGAGTGCCACACGGACTCGTGCTCATCATACGAGACTACTTGTCGAATCGAAGCTTCCGCTACCGAGTAGAAGGGTCACTGTCCTCCACTCACCCCATACAAGCCGGTGTCCCACAAGGGTCCGTGCTCTCCCCCCTACTCTTCACGCTGTATACCAGCGACATTCCGAAGCATCGGTATGTGCAGACGGCACTATTCGCAGACGACACGGCTATCTACTGCTCGGGGGTGAACCCCTCGACAGTAGCCAAAAAACTCCAGACCGCAGCCAACGCACTGGGCGTTTGGTTCCGGAAATGGAGGATAGAGGTCAACCCCGAGAAAAGCCAGGCGGTGCTGTTTCACAGAAGACAGCTAAGCTTGTATCCTTTGGAGAAGACCCCTCAGATCAGGATGTTCGGCAAGTCTATCCCTTGGGCTAGGCAGGCCAAATACCTAGGCATAACCCTCGACGACCGTCTAACCTTCGGCCCCCACATCAAGGCAGTCCGCAACCGGGCTGCCTTCGTGCTAGGACGTCTTCACAATCTATTAAACGCGCGTTCGAAATTAGATCTAAAAAATAAAGTTAGGTTATACACGTCATGCGTACGTCCTATAATGACGTACGGTAGCGTAGTATTCGCACACGTTAGGCCACACAGGATCCATAGGCTTCAAACACTACAGAATAGATTCATGCGCAAAGCTACGGGAGCACCGTGGTATGTACGCAACGTCGATCTCCACATCGACCTCAGATTGCCGACCATCAAGCAATTCATAAAACAGTGCTCCCGTAGCTACTTTGACTCTGCTCCGACTCACCCCAACCCTCTAGTGGTTGCGGCCGTAGAATACACACCAAGTAGGATTTCGAAGATACGACGACCCAGGCACGCGTTAGAGGAACCAGATGACGAGATCACGCTCGCTCAACGTAGAGCGGACACAGCTAGGCAATCTAGGAATAGGAACCGTCCGCGTTTTCGTCCCCGTCGTCGGGGGCGGAATACGCGCCGCGTAAATCATATACAAATCATGGGAGTAGGTCGCCCCAACGTAGCAGCAACACCCCAAGCCGAGGTTCGTATCCCACAGGGGGTGCCCTTGGGCTATGTTGCTTAACAAATGACCGGTTGAGAGCCCTCAGCGCTCACCGTAATGCCCGCGTAAAGTTGTAGAGGCCATCCCAGGCCAACAGCTAGGTCAATATCAAAAAAAAAAAAAAAAAACAAAAAAAAAAAAAAAAAAAAAAGGTGTCCCACAACAGTTAATCTATAGCTCTCGTTCGTTGCGCACGCACGCACGCACGCACGCACGTACGTACGGAACCATATAGTGGCTACAAGTAAAACGAAAAAAACAATGGCACACACTGCTGTTATAACCGAAGCTCCCGCTCCAGCTGCCGGTGTAAAGAAGCCCGCAAGACAATCTGGCGGTGGCGGCGCTGTTGCTAAAAAACCTAAGGCGAAACCCACTCATCCCGAGACATCGGAGATGGTGAACAACGCTATAAAGAAAATGAAGGAACGTAACGGATCAACGCTACAGGCCATCAAAAAATATATCGCCGCTCATTATAAGGTCGACGTCGAGAAGTTAGCACCGTTCATAAAGAAATATTTGAAGAGCGCCGTCGAATCGGGTGCTCTCATTCAGACCAAAGGCAAGGGCGCATTCGGATCTTCCATGCTAGAATCTAAATCCTCGTTGGCGAAGAAACCGAGCGATAGCGCCGGTGCTGGCAAGTTTGCCGGTGGTAAAAAGGAAACGACATCGTCGAAGGGCGGCGGCGCCAAGAAGGCCACCGCATCCGCAACCGGCGCTAAGACCAAAAAGGCCGCCGTCGCTGCTTCCGCATCGGCCGCGTCGGGATCTCCTTTCAAGTCGTCTAAGGCGGCATCTTCGGCAGCGCGACACCGCCCAACTGCCACCCGATGCACGCACACAATTACTGGAGACAGAGCGATTAAACCGTTCTGTAAAAAAAAATTTTTTTTATTTCATCATTTCACATATATTCATTACATTTTTAAATATATATAAAAATAAAAAAAAAATACACATTTAAATATAACGTAGCACGACCGTTCTCGAGAATCGGGTCAGGCACATACATACATACCTGTAGTAAGACACTTCGAAATATGACAAGTTGTTGGTGTACGATCCTGGCTACTTGGTTGTGCCTGTGAAAATACTCACCGTTAGCAAGACGAGAACAACCAGAAATAATATGCCTAATAGATTCTCCAGGACGGAGGCTGGCACGCCCGACAGATGTCAACCGAGATACTATCTTTCGGGATATATTTCCGTTAGTTATTCGTCATGATAACTTCGTCCATAATTGCACAAACAAAACCTCCAAAGAGACCACGACCTCCAAACTTTCGCGGAATATACAATCTCATAACCGATGAACGTGGGTGGTGCATGCGGAACGCAGTAAGCAATGTACGCACTCTCCTGTCAAGGGAATCTGATTCGGTCTGAGTCCATCTAAATACACCAAAGGAACACATCAGAACCGGCATGACCCAACTGTTATAGTCTCGCACCTTGTTACCGCCCGATAAAAGACTTTTAAATACTTTTTTTAGGCGGCCAAAGAAGCGTTCCTGTAACATTGTTTTGTTTCACGCCAGATTCTGGTATTCCCAAGGACTGTGAAAAACCCAGATACTTGTAAGTTATTATTATATTAATATTTAAAGGTAGGTATAAGTGAAAAAGTTTTAATTGGTAATGCGTACCTATCAGAAATAATCATGTAAATATATTTTGGTAATTGATCGACTGATTTATATATGGAGACTTTCTGCGTTATCTAGAAACGAATGTGTGTGCCGAAAGACACACGCGTTCACGAATATATTGTTAGCCCTGAAAAGGGCTGTTTTGTGAGCGGCGGTAGCGTCGCTCTCGTAAGCTTATGTGTGCGTGTGCGATGACTGACTGAAGATACGTTTTCTTGGCGGCGGGCTTCGACTTGGTGGGTGTGGCTGCGGCCTTTATATATTTGCCTTTGGTTTCTTCGTGGATTATTTCGCGGTCTTCTTGGCCTTGGGGGTTGCGCCAGCCTTCGCTTTGGCCTTTTTAACGGCGGCGGTCTTTTTAGCGGCGGCTTCCGTCTTCTTGTCTTTCGAAGCCGAAGATGCCGCCTTAGACGACTTGAAAGGAGATCCCGACGCGGCCGATGCGGAAGCAGCGACGGCGGCCTTTTTGGTCTTAGCGCCGGTTGCGGATGCGGTGGCCTTCTTGGCGCCGCCGCCCTTCGACGATGTCGTTTCCTTTTTACCACCGGCAAACTTGCCAGCACCGGCGCTATCGCTCGGTTTCTTCGCCAACGAGGATTTAGATTCTAGCATGGAAGATCCGAATGCGCCCTTGCCTTTGGTCTGAATGAGAGCACCCGATTCGACGGCGCTCTTCAAATATTTCTTTATGAACGGTGCTAACTTCTCGACGTCGACCTTATAATGAGCGGCGATATATTTTTTGATGGCCTGTAGCGTTGATCCGTTACGTTCCTTCATTTTCTTTATAGCGTTGTTCACCATCTCCGATGTCTCGGGATGAGTGGGTTTCGCCTTAGGTTTTTTAGCAACAGCGCCGCCACCGCCAGATTGTCTTGCGGGCTTCTTTACACCGGCAGCTGGAGCGGGAGCTTCGGTTATAACAGCAGTGTGTGCCATTGTTTTTTTCGTTTTACTTGTAGCCACTATATGGTTCCGTACGTACGTGCGTGCGTGCGTGCGCAACGAACGAGAGCTATAGAT
The DNA here is from genome assembly GCA_949316085.1 of Hypercompe scribonia. Lineage (NCBI taxonomy): Eukaryota > Metazoa > Arthropoda > Insecta > Lepidoptera > Erebidae > Hypercompe > Hypercompe scribonia. Next base: position 217,460 of record OX438972.1, on the reverse strand, counting down.
TGACTGTTGTGGAACACCGTTTTTTTTTTTTTTTTTTTTTTGATATGGCCCTAGCTGTTGGCCTAGTATGGCCTCTACAACTTTACGCGGGCATTACGGTGAGCGCTGAGGGCTCTCAACCGGTCAGTTGTTAAGCAACATAGCCCAAGGGCACCCCCTGTGGGGTACGAACCTCGGCTTGGGGTGTTGCTGCTACGTTGGGGCGACCTACTCCCATGATTTGTATGTGATTTACGCGGCGCGTATTCCGCCCCCGACGACGGGGACGAAAACGCGGACGGTTCCTATTCCTAGATTGCCTAGCTGTGTCCGCTCTACGTTGGGCGAGCGTGATTTCGTCATCTGGCTCTTCCAACGCATGTCTGGGTCGTCGTAACTTCGAAATCCTACTTGGTGTGTATTCTACGGCCGCAACCACTAGAGGGTTGGGGTGAGTCGGAGCAGAGTCAAAGTAGCTACGGGAGCACTGTTTTATGAATTGCTTGATGGTCGGCAATCTGAGGTCGATGTGGAGATCGACGTTGCGTACATACCACGGTGCTCCCGTAGCTTTGCGCATGAACCTATTTTGTAGTGTTTGAAGCCTATGGATCCTGTGTGGCCTAACGTGTGCGAATACTACGCTACCGTACGTCATTATAGGACGTACGCATGACGTGTATAACCTAACTTTATTTTTTAGATCTAATTTCGAACGCGCGTTTAATAGGTTGTGGAGACGTCCTAGCACGAAGGCAGCCCGGTTGTGGACTGCCTTGATGTGGGGGCCGAAGGTTAGACGGTCGTCGAGGGTTATGCCTAGGTATTTGGCCTGCCTAGCCCAAGGGATAGACTTGCCGAACATCCTAATCTGAGGGGTCTTCTCCAAAGGATACAAGCTTAGCTGTCTTCTGTGAAACAGCACCCCCTGGCTTTTCTCGGGGTTGACCTCTATCCTCCATTTCCGGAACCAAACGCCCAGTGCGTTGGCTGCGGTCTGGAGTTTTTTGGCTACTGTCGAGGGGTTCACCCCCGAGCAGTAGATAGCCGTGTCGTCTGCGAATAGTGCCGTCTGCACATACCGATGCTTCGGAATGTCGCTGGTATACAGCGTGAAGAGTAGGGGGGAGAGCACGGACCCTTGTGGGACACCGGCTCGTATGGGGTGAGTGGAGGACAGTGACCCTTCTACTCGGTAGCGGAAGCTTCGATTCGACAAGTAGTCTCGTATGATGAGCACGAGTCCGTGTGGCACTCCCATGGTGAATAGCTTAAATAATAAGCCGTTGTGCCACACTTTGTCGAAAGCTTTCGCTACGTCAAAGAAGAGGATTCCTGTGAACAGGTTGCGTTGAAGCCGATCGCTGGTGTATTCAACGATGCGGTGGACTTGGTGGACGCACGAGTGTTCGGTTCGGAAACCGAATTGCTCGTGGGGGACGAGAGGATTAGCATCGGCATACGCTTTCAGCCTATTGTAGATTAGACGCTCGTATAGCTTGCCTAATCCGTTAAGCAGACTGATCGGACTATAACTGGTCGGTTCGGACTTTGGTTTGCCAGGTTTGGGTATCCCAATAACAACGGCTTCTTTCCATTGTTGTAGAAAGATGTTGTTTTTGAGTGCTGCGTTGAAAATGAACGTCAGCAGGACCAGTAGCCTCTCCGGAAAGAGTTTTAACACCCTGTTTGTGATACCGTCCGAAACGGGCGCCTTGCGAGCGTGTAGGCCCTTGACGATCGTTTCGACTTCTTCGGGGGTGACCGTGTCTAGGTCTGGTTGTGTATCTGTCATCCCCGTCGGCGTTGATGTTGATGTAGGAAGTGAGGTTATTAGGCGCTCTACTTCCGAATCAACTTCGGCTATTTGGTCCGAGTCGCAGTGTATTACGCTGGGCGTGCACTGATTCTCTAGACTCTCGGCCAGGCACTCTGCCTTTTCGATGTCGTCGAATGCCGGTGGAAGGTTAGGTCTGCTTAGAGGAGGCATACAGGTGATGGTGTCTCTCTTAAGCGAGCGGGATAGCTGCCAGAAGGCAAGGTGGGTAGGTTCAAGGTCTTGTAGTGTCCTATCCCACCTGTCTTGGCGCATTTGATCGATGCGCGACTTGACCGCTCTTTCTAAGCGTCGTAACCTGATCCTGTTGGCTTCGCATGGATATCTGTCGTAGGCTCGTACGGCGGCGTTCTTCCGCCTCAGCAGCTCACGTACGTCATCGGGTAGGTCCCAGCGGCGATCGTTCGTCGCCGGTGCCTCCCGAGTGCTTTCGTTAATTAACGATTGCACGTGAGCTGTGAGTGAGTCGATCGCCATCGTGGTGTCCTCTTGGCTAATCACTAGGCAACACTCAAAATTTCCCGGGGAAAATTCATACCGTATTTTATTGATAATCATACACCTAATACCAGAAAAATAATAATTTATTTCAGTCACGTATAGGAATGGAGATTTTAATATTTTTGTAAAAAATCACTTTTTTTATTAGTTTTGGAGGGTAGCTCTAAATTCTTCTTAGTAACGATCACAATAATATTTTGTAGTGTCAGTATACATTGATTTCTTTCACCATGTCTCGCTTTTGTGTTAATTCTCCGGATTTCTTTTGTTTTATTTGCGGTTTATATTCACCGAAGAGTCAAAAAAAACCCATAACGCCGTTAATTACGAAGTGTTATCGTGCATATTTTGGTTTAGACGTTCGCAACCAAGATAAATATTGGGTGCCACACATGTGTTGCTTCTCATGCCACAAGAATTTGACAAACTGGTTTAATGGAAAACCAACAAAGATGCCTTTTGGTCAACCTATGATTTGGCGAGAACCTAAGGATCATGTAAGTGACTGTTATTTTTGTCTCACAGATGTCAAAGGATTTTCTAAGAAATCTAAGCACACAGTAAAGTACGCAGAGGTGTCTTCCGTAACAAAACCAATACCACATTCAGAAGATCTTCCAGTACCTAACCCACCAAGTCACGTTGAATCCTCAAGTAACACTTCTAGTTCTGATGATGAATGTGAAGACTTTCAAGTGGCAAGTACATCTAAAGCACCACATTTGATCAGCCAATCTGAGCTTGACGATCTTGTTAGAGACTTAGACTTACCTAAGGAAAAATCTGAAATATTAGGTTCAAGATTAAAGCAATGGAATCTTCTTCAACCCGAAGTTTGTGTTACAGCATACCGTAAACGACATAGTTCGTATGTGGATTTCTATTCTAAAGATGGAGATTTAATTTATTGTAACGATGTTGTTGGTTTATTGGATAAATTGGGCCACCAGCATTCAGCAGATGAATGGAGGCTGTTTATAGATTCATCTAAAACTAGCTTGAAAGCCGTGCTTCTTCACAATGGAAACCAATATCCATCCATTCCAGTGGCATACGGTGCACATTTTAAAGAAACTTATGACGTCTTAAAGCATTTATTGACTAAAATAGAATATGATAAACATCATTGGGCAATATGTGCTGAGTTAAAAGTGGTTGCTTTACTTCTAGGATTGCAAACCGGATACACGAAGTACTGTTGTTTTTTATGTGAGTGGGATAGCCGTGCAAAAGCTGAGCATTATGTGAGACAAACTTGGCCACTGAGAACTTCTTATGATCCAGGTCAGAAAAATGTAAAAAACGACCCATTAGTAGATCCAAAACATGTACTGTTACCACCTTTACACATTAAATTAGGGTTAATCAAAAACTTTGTGAAAGCAATGAACAAAGACGGCCCAGGCTTTAAGTTTCTAAAGCAAAAATTTCCAGCTTTAAGTGATGCAAAATTAAAAGAAGGTATTTTCAATGGCCCAGACGTTAAGAAGTTAATAAAAGATCCGTCGTTTATTTCTACGTTAAATCCTGAAGAAAAAACTGCTTGGTTGGCATTTGTTCAAGTCACGGAAAATTTTTTGGGAAATAAACGATCGCCTCAATATGAAAGCCTTGTAAACCAATTGTTACATGCTTATAAACAACTGGGGTGCAATATGTCATTAAAAATACACTTTCTGCATTCGCACCTTAATTTTTTTAAAGAAAATCTAGGCGCAGTGAGTGATGAGCACGGTGAGCGCTTTCACCAAGAAATTGCCTCAATGGAAAAGCGTTATCAGGGAAAATGGACTACTGCAATGCTTGCAGACTACTGCTGGTTTTTAATTAGAGAGACACCAACCTCTTCTTATAACAGGAAAGCCAAAAGAACAAAAACTAGTTTATTTTTCAAGTCTAAATAATATTTTACTTTAAAATAATTACAAAAAATTGTTAAAAATAAAAATAAATTTCTCTTAAAAGCTATACGTGACTGAGATGTTTTATTTACTGTTCTAAGTTCTCTATACCATGGCCATTCCGAATCACACAATCAGATCTCTGGGAAAAAAAAAAATATTTTTTTTGTTGCCTAGTTATATGGTCGGGTATCCTATCTAGATGCACGGACGAGGTTGCCTCGAGTTTTGTCCCGAGGCGCCTCCAGTCCGTGATTCGTCTAGTCGGGGTACGATGACCTGTGTCGATGGGACCCAGTCTGGGTGCGAACTCCATAACCACAGGTCTGTGGTCTGAAGTTAACTCGTGAAGCACCTCTACTGAACACAAACGTAGGTTTATGTTCTTTAGGAGTGCCACGTCCAGAATGTCGGGTCGGTGAGACACGTTGTGCGGATAGTGGGTCGGTTCGAGCGGGGCGATGATGTCGAACGCTAGTCTATTCGAGAGCGACTCCAGGGCTCTGCCTTTGGCGTTGGACTGGTGACAGTTCCAAAGGGTGTTTTTGGCGTTAAGGTCGCCGCCGATTATCACGGCGTCGCTCAGTTCTAGCAGCGCTCGGAGGTCGCTCTCGAGTAGTTGCCGATTGGGCGACAGATAGGCTGAAACTAGCGTGATCGATTGGTGTCCGGTCATGCCTATTCGACAGACCGAAGCCTCGATGCTAGTCAGCGCAGGCGGATCCATAGGTACGCAGTGAAGGGACCTTTTGTAATATATGAGAGTTCCCCCTAGCGCAGAGTCAATCCTATCGTTGCGGACCACAGAGTAGTTCGCAACGTTTGGGTTTCTCTGCGAGGGTTTTAAAAAGGTCTCTTGCACTAGCAATATGTCGAGTTGGTGTGCCCTAAGAAATTCGCCAACTTCATCTCGTTGCCTACTGATGCCGTTGGCGTTGAAGTACCCTAGCTTGAGTGATCGTGGTTTGACTCTGCTTGTCGGTGTCCTATCCATATTATGGGTTGCATTTGAATGCGCCTAACTTCTTGAGTACGCTTGAGTATCTGATACTGACGTTGAGGAGGGCCAACGGATTGCCCTCATTCTGACGTATTAAATTAGCGAGCTGGCGTAGCTCGCTAAAATCGATCGCACTCGCGAACCTTGCCACTAGGGATAGGTCCGGGTCGATCGTTTGCGGTAGTTGGCTCCTGTAGTCGACGGCGAGTGGCTTGGGCCCTCCCTGGAGAGGTTTAGTGGGCGTGGGCACGCCGGAGGCTGCCTTTGCGGGTACTGGGGCAGGTATGGGGACCTGCATCGTCTTCCGCACGGGCAGAGGTGGGAAGGTCTCCCCCGTCTTCCTGGGAGTGGCCCAGGCGTTCGTCTTCGGCAAAGGAGCAGCTGTAAAGCTCCCCCCGGTCCCTGCAGTGGCAGCAGCAGCAGCAGGGACGACTGGGCGGGGACGCTGAGGTCCTTTCGCCTTGGGGGTTTTAGGCGCCTTCGGGCAACCTCTGTAGTTGGCGGGGTGGCCTTCTTCGCCACACAGCACGCACGCGACTGGGGCAGTGCAATTGGCCCTGTCTTTGGGCCTTTTGCACTCCTCCGTCGCGTGGTCTTCCAGGCACTTGACGCACCTTGGGCGGGCGAAGCAATTTCGGGCCGAGTGCCCGTAGAGCTGGCAGCGGTGGCATTGTGAGATGCCACTTCTTCGGTGAGGTGGCTCCACGGTTATCCCCGACAGCCCACAGACGGATGACATCTTGAAGATGTCCTTGCCGGCGGGGGTGTCGTCGAGGGTAACCAACACCATGTCGTATACGACGTTGGTACGGCCTTTAACCATCCGGTGTACCTCATGCACCGGGTAGTTGGGTGTCAAGGCTTGTTTGATCTCCTCGGGGGAGATCTCCTTGGGCACGTTGCGAACAACGACACGGAGCTTTTTGTCCTCCGGCAGAGTGTACGTGTGGTAACTCACGTCCCTCTCCCGAAGGAGCTTCGAGAGCGCCCTGTGGTCGCTCGCGGTGGCTAGGACAACTTTGATGCCCTGTTGGGTGCTACGGGCAGAGTGGTAGCGGATGCGGCGCTCGTTGCACCAGGTGGAGATCGCCGTCCATCTCGATTTCTCTTGTATGAATATCGGAGGAGGGGCGGGGATCCTTGGCGCGGCCGCCGAGGCGTCGGCGATAGCGGGCGTGGACCTCCCTGAGGGGGAGTTGCTGCCCTTAGGCCTCGGAGAGGCGCGAACGGGGGCGGGTGCTGTCGAGGTATCTTTATCCTCTGACAGCTTTGGGGCCTTGTTTGGGCCTCCTTTGGCCTTACGGCTGCGTTTCCGTGAGGAAACTACGGAGAAACCTTCTTCGTCTTCGTCCTCTCTTGAAGAGGACTCTTCCTCGCTGCTCTCGGAGGGGGAGGAGGGGGACTCTGGCTGTTCCTTTTCGCGTTCGCGTTCGTGGTCTTCACCCGAACTCGCAGCGGGCTCTGGAGACGCTTCTGTGTTGTGGGACACCGCTCGCGCTGGACTATTTATACTTTACTTTACGTTTAGGGAGCCGTACTAGCGAACGAGCTAGTGAACGGACGAGCGATTGAGTGCGATAGAAAGAAACGAAGAATGTTATTAATGTTATTTGGCGGCATGTTTTTTTTTTTTTCTTTCTTTTTTTTTTTTTTTTTTTTTTACAGAACGGTTTAATCGCTCTGTCTCCAGTAATTGTGTGCGTGCATCGGGTGGCAGTTGGGCGGTGTCGCGCTGCTCGACACCGGCCTTTTTATTTATTTATTTATTTATTATTATATTAATAGTAGAACCGTAGTATAGTATACCGGAGTCGGGAGTCGGGCAGTCGGGCGGTGTCGCGCTGCTCGACACCGCCTACGACGACTACTTTCATTTTTTATTTATTTATTGTTATCATATTAATATTTATTATATATGTATTATTATTTTCTTTATTTCATCATTTCACATATATTCATTACATTCTTAAATATATATAAAAATAAAAAAAAAATACACATTTAAATATAACGTAGCACGACCGTTCTCGAGAATCGGGTCAGGCACATACATACATACCTGTAGTAAGACACTTCGAAATATGACAAGTTGTTGGTGTACGATCCTGGCTACTTGGTTGTGCCTGTGAAAATACTCACCGTTAGCAAGACGAGAACAACCAGAAATAATATGCCTAATAGATTCTCCAGGACGGAGGCTGGCACGCCCGACAGATGTCAACCGAGATACTATCTTTCGGGATATATTTCCGTTAGTTATTCGTCATGATAACTTCGTCCATAATTGCACAAACAAAACCTCCAAAGAGACCACGACCTCCAAACTTTCGCGGAATATACAATCTCATAACCGATGAACGTGGGTGGTGCATGCGGAACGCAGTAAGCAATGTACGCACTCTCCTGTCAAGGGAATCTGATTCGGTCTGAGTCCATCTAAATACACCAAAGGAACACATCAGAACCGGCATGACCCAACTGTTATAGTCTCGCACCTTGTTACCGCCCGATAAAAGACTTTTAAATACTTTTTTTAGGCGGCCAAAGAAGCGTTCCTGTAACATTTGTTTCACGCCAGATTCTGGTATTCCCAAGGACTGTGAAAAACCCAGATACTTGTAAATTATTATTATATTAATATTTAAAGGTAGGTATAAGTGAAAAAGTTTTAATTGGTAATGCGTACCTATCAGAAATAATCATGTAAATATATTTTGGTAATTGATCGACTGATTTATATATGGAGACTTTCTGCGTTATCTAGAAACGAATGTGTGTGCCGAAAGACACACGCGTTCACGAATATATTGTTAGCCCTGAAAAGGGCTGTTTTGTGAGCGGCGGTAGCGTCGCTCTCGTAAGCTTATGTGTGCGTGTGCGATGACTGACTGAAGATACGTTTTCTTGGCGGCGGGCTTCGACTTGGTGGGTGTGGCTGCGGCCTTTATATATTTGCCTTTGGTTTCTTCGTGGAGTATTTCGCGGTCTTCTTGGCCTTGGGGGTTGCGCCAGCCTTCGCTTTGGCCTTTTTAACGGCGGCGGTCTTTTTAGCGGCGGCTTCCGTCTTCTTGTCTTTCGAAGCCGAAGATGCCGCCTTAGACGACTTGAAAGGAGATCCCGACGCGGCCGATGCGGAAGCAGCGACGGCGGCCTTTTTGGTCTTAGCGCCGGTTGCGGATGCGGTGGCCTTCTTGGCGCCGCCGCCCTTCGACGATGTCGTTTCCTTTTTACCACCGGCAAACTTGCCAGCACCGGCGCTATCGCTCGGTTTCTTCGCCAACGAGGATTTAGATTCTAGCATGGAAGATCCGAATGCGCCCTTGCCTTTGGTCTGAATGAGAGCACCCGATTCGACGGCGCTCTTCAAATATTTCTTTATGAACGGTGCTAACTTCTCGACGTCGACCTTATAATGAGCGGCGATATATTTTTTGATGGCCTGTAGCGTTGATCCGTTACGTTCCTTCATTTTCTTTATAGCGTTGTTCACCATCTCCGATGTCTCGGGATGAGTGGGTTTCGCCTTAGGTTTTTTAGCAACAGCGCCGCCACCGCCAGATTGTCTTGCGGGCTTCTTTACACCGGCAGCTGGAGCGGGAGCTTCGGTTATAACAGCAGTGTGTGCCATTGTTTTTTTCGTTTTACTTGTAGCCACTATATGGTTCCGTACGTACGTGCGTGCGTGCGTGCGTGCGTGCGCAACGAACGAGAGCTATAGATTAACTGTTGTGGGACACCGCTCGCGCTGGACTATTTATACTTTACTTTACGTTTAGGGAGCCGTACTAGCGAACGAGCTAGTGAACGGACGAGCGATTGAGTGCGATAGAAAGAAACGAAGAATGTTATTAATGTTATTTGGCGGCATGTTTTTTTTTTTTTCTTTCTTTTTTTTTTTACAGAACGGTTTAATCGCTCTGTCTCCAGTAATTGTGTGCGTGCATCGGGTGGCAGTTGGGCGGTGTCGCGCTGCTCGACACCGGCCTTTTTATTTATTTATTTATTTATTATTATATTAATAGTAGAACCGTAGTATAGTATACCGGAGTCGGGAGTCGGGCAGTCGGGCGGTGTCGCGCTGCTCGACACCGCCTACGACGACTACTTTCATTTTTTATTTATTTGTTGTTATCATAATAATATTTATTATATATGTATTATTATTTTCTTTATTTCATCATTTCACATATATTCATTACATTTTTAAATATATATAAAAATAAAAAAAAAATACACATTTAAATATAACGTAGCACGACCGTTCTCGAGAATCGGGTCAGGCACATACATACATACCTGTAGTAAGACACTTCGAAATATGACAAGTTGTTGGTGTACGATCCTGGCTACTTGGTTGTGCCTGTGAAAATACTCACCGTTAGCAAGACGAGAACAACCAGAAATAATATGCCTAATAGATTCTCCAGGACGGAGGCTGGCACGCCCGACAGATGTCAACCGAGATACTATCTTTCGGGATATATTTCCGTTAGTTATTCGTCATGATAACTTCGTCCATAATTGCACAAACAAAACCTCCAAAGAGACCACGACCTCCAAACTTTCGCGGAATATACAATCTCATAACCGATGAACGTGGGTGGTGCATGCGGAACGCAGTAAGCAATGTACGCACTCTCCTGTCAAGGGAATCTGATTCGGTCTGAGTCCATCTAAATACACCAAAGGAACACATCAGAACCGGCATGACCCAACTGTTATAGTCTCGCACCTTGTTACCGCCCGATAAAAGACTTTTAAATACTTTTTTTAGGCGGCCAAAGAAGCGTTCCTGTAACATTTGTTTCACGCCAGATTCTGGTATTCCCATGGACTGTGAAAAACCCAGATACTTGTAAATTATTATTATATTAATATTTAAAGGTAGGTATAAGTGAAAAAGTTTTAATTGGTAATGCGTACCTATCAGAAATAATCATGTAAATATATTTTGGTAATTGATCGACTGATTTATATATGGAGACTTTCTGCGTTATCTAGAAACGAATGTGTGTGCCGAAAGACACACGCGTTCACGAATATATTGTTAGCCCTGAAAAGGGCTGTTTTGTGAGCGGCGGTAGCGTCGCTCTCGTAAGCTTATGTGTGCGTGTGCGATGACTGACTGAAGATACGTTTTCTTGGCGGCGGGCTTCGACTTGGTGGGTGTGGCTGCGGCCTTTATATATTTGCCTTTGGTTTCTTCGTGGATTATTTCGCGGTCTTCTTGGCCTTGGGGGTTGCGCCAGCCTTCGCTTTGGCCTTTTTAACGGCGGCGGTCTTTTTAGCGGCGGCTTCCGTCTTCTTGTCTTTCGAAGCCGAAGATGCCGCCTTAGACGACTTGAAAGGAGATCCCGACGCGGCCGATGCGGAAGCAGCGACGGCGGCCTTTTTGGTCTTAGCGCCGGTTGCGGATGCGGTGGCCTTCTTGGCGCCGCCGCCCTTCGACGATGTCGTTTCCTTTTTACCACCGGCAAACTTGCCAGCACCGGCGCTATCGCTCGGTTTCTTCGCCAACGAGGATTTAGATTCTAGCATGGAAGATCCGAATGCGCCCTTGCCTTTGGTCTGAATGAGAGCACCCGATTCGACGGCGCTCTTCAAATATTTCTTTATGAACGGTGCTAACTTCTCGACGTCGACCTTATAATGAGCGGCGATATATTTTTTGATGGCCTGTAGCGTTGATCCGTTACGTTCCTTCATTTTCTTTATAGCGTTGTTCACCATCTCCGATGTCTCGGGATGAGTGGGTTTCGCCTTAGGTTTTTTAGCAACAGCGCCGCCACCGCCAGATTGTCTTGCGGGCTTCTTTACACCGGCAGCTGGAGCGGGAGCTTCGGTTATAACAGCAGTGTGTGCCATTGTTTTTTTCGTTTTACTTGTAGCCACTATATGGTTCCGTACGTACGTGCGTGCGTGCGTGCGTGCGTGCGTGCGCAACGAACGAGAGCTATAGATTGACTGTTGTGGGACACCGCTCGCGCTGGACTATTTATACTTTACTTTACGTTTAGGGAGCCGTACTAGCGAACGAGCTAGTGAACGGACGAGCGATTGAGTGCGATAGAAAGAAACGAAGAATGTTATTAATGTTATTTGGCGGCATGTTTTTTTTTTTTTCTTTCTTTTTTTTTTTACAGAACGGTTTAATCGCTCTGTCTCCAGTAATTGTGTGCGTGCATCGGGTGGCAGTTGGGCGGTGTCGCGCTGCTCGACACCGGCCTTTTTATTTATTTATTTATTTATTATTATATTAATAGTAGAACCGTAGTATAGTATACCGGAGTCGGGAGTCGGGCAGTCGGGCGGTGTCGCGCTGCTCGACACCGCCTACGACGACTACTTTCATTTTTTATTTATTTATTGTTATCATATTAATATTTATTATATATGTATTATTATTTTCTTTATTTCATCATTTCACATATATTCATTACATTTTTAAATATATATAAAAATAAAAAAAAAATACACATTTAAATATAACGTAGCACGACCGTTCTCGAGAATCGGGTCAGGCACATACATACATACCTGTAGTAAGACACTTCGAAATATGACAAGTTGTTGGTGTACGATCCTGGCTACTTGGTTGTGCCTGTGAAAATACTCACCGTTAGCAAGACGAGAACAACCAGAAATAATATGCCTAATAGATTCTCCAGGACGGAGGCTGGCACGCCCGACAGATGTCAACCGAGATACTATCTTTCGGGATATATTTCCGTTAGTTATTCGTCATGATAACTTCGTCCATAATTGCACAAACAAAACCTCCAAAGAGACCACGACCTCCAAACTTTCGCGGAATATACAATCTCATAACCGATGAACGTGGGTGGTGCATGCGGAACGCAGTAAGCAATGTACGCACTCTCCTGTCAAGGGAATCTGATTCGGTCTGAGTCCATCTAAATACACCAAAGGAACACATCAGAACCGGCATGACCCAACTGTTATAGTCTCGCACCTTGTTACCGCCCGATAAAAGACTTTTAAATACTTTTTTTAGGCGGCCAAAGAAGCGTTCCTGTAACATTTGTTTCACGCCAGATTCTGGTATTCCCATGGACTGTGAAAAACCCAGATACTTGTAAATTATTATTATATTAATATTTAAAGGTAGGTATAAGTGAAAAAGTTTTAATTGGTAATGCGTACCTATCAGAAATAATCATGTAAATATATTTTGGTAATTGATCGACTGATTTATATATGGAGACTTTCTGCGTTATCTAGAAACGAATGTGTGTGCCGAAAGACACACGCGTTCACGAATATATTGTTAGCCCTGAAAAGGGCTGTTTTGTGAGCGGCGGTAGCGTCGCTCTCGTAAGCTTATGTGTGCGTGTGCGATGACTGACTGAAGATACGTTTTCTTGGCGGCGGGCTTCGACTTGGTGGGTGTGGCTGCGGCCTTTATATATTTGCCTTTGGTTTCTTCGTGGATTATTTCGCGGTCTTCTTGGCCTTGGGGGTTGCGCCAGCCTTCGCTTTGGCCTTTTTAACGGCGGCGGTCTTTTTAGCGGCGGCTTCCGTCTTCTTGTCTTTCGAAGCCGAAGATGCCGCCTTAGACGACTTGAAAGGAGATCCCGACGCGGCCGATGCGGAAGCAGCGACGGCGGCCTTTTTGGTCTTAGCGCCGGTTGCGGATGCGGTGGCCTTCTTGGCGCCGCCGCCCTTCGACGATGTCGTTTCCTTTTTACCACCGGCAAACTTGCCAGCACCGGCGCTATCGCTCGGTTTCTTCGCCAACGAGGATTTAGATTCTAGCATGGAAGATCCGAATGCGCCCTTGCCTTTGGTCTGAATGAGAGCACCCGATTCGACGGCGCTCTTCAAATATTTCTTTATGAACGGTGCTAACTTCTCGACGTCGACCTTATAATGAGCGGCGATATATTTTTTGATGGCCTGTAGCGTTGATCCGTTACGTTCCTTCATTTTCTTTATAGCGTTGTTCACCATCTCCGATGTCTCGGGATGAGTGGGTTTCGCCTTAGGTTTTTTAGCAACAGCGCCGCCACCGCCAGATTGTCTTGCGGGCTTCTTTACACCGGCAGCTGGAGCGGGAGCTCCGGTTATAACAGCAGTGTGTGCCATTGTTTTTTTCGTTTTACTTGTAGCCACTATATGGTTCCGTACGTACGTGCGTGCGTGCGTGCGTGCGTGCGCAACGAACGAGAGCTATAGATTAACTGTTGTGGGACACCGCTCGCGCTGGACTATTTATACTTTACTTTACGTTTAGGGAGCCGTACTAGCGAACGAGCTAGTGAACGGACGAGCGATTGAGTGCGATAGAAAGAAACGAAGAATGTTATTAATGTTATTTGGCGGCATGTTTTTTTTTTTTCTTTCTTTTTTTTTTTACAGAACGGTTTAATCGCTCTGTCTCCAGTAATTGTGTGCGTGCATCGGGTGGCAGTTGGGCGGTGTCGCGCTGCTCGACACCGGCCTTTTTATTTATTTATTTATTTATTATTATATTAATAGTAGAACCGTAGTATAGTATACCGGAGTCGGGAGTCGGGCAGTCGGGCGGTGTCGCGCTGCTCGACACCGCCTACGACGACTACTTTCATTTTTTATTTATTTATTGTTATCATATTAATATTTATTATATATGTATTATTATTTTCTTTATTTCATCATTTCACATATATTCATTACATTTTTAAATATATATAAAAATAAAAAAAAAATACACATTTAAATATAACGTAGCACGACCGTTCTCGAGAATCGGGTCAGGCACATACATACATACCTGTAGTAAGACACTTCGAAATATGACAAGTTGTTGGTGTACGATCCTGGCTACTTGGTTGTGCCTGTGAAAATACTCACCGTTAGCAAGACGAGAACAACCAGAAATAATATGCCTAATAGATTCTCCAGGACGGAGGCTGGCACGCCCGACAGATGTCAACCGAGATACTATCTTTCGGGATATATTTCCGTTAGTTATTCGTCATGATAACTTCGTCCATAATTGCACAAACAAAACCTCCAAAGAGACCACGACCTCCAAACTTTCGCGGAATATACAATCTCATAACCGATGAACGTGGGTGGTGCATGCGGAACGCAGTAAACAATGTACGCACTCTCCTGTCAAGGGAATCTGATTCGGTCTGAGTCCATCTAAATACACCAAAGGAACACATCAGAACCGGCATGACCCAACTGTTATAGTCTCGCACCTTGTTACCGCCCGATAAAAGACTTTTAAATACTTTTTTTAGGCGGCCAAAGAAGCGTTCCTGTAACATTTGTTTCACGCCAGATTCTGGTATTCCCATGGACTGTGAAAAACCCAGATACTTGTAAATTATTATTATATTAATATTTAAAGGTAGGTAGAAGTGAAAAAGTTTTAATTGGTAATGCGTACCTATCAGAAATAATCATGTAAATATATTTTGGTAATTGATCGACTGATTTATATATGGAGACTTTCTGCGTTATCTAGAAACGAATGTGTGTGCCGAAAGACACACGCGTTCACGAATATATTGTTAGCCCTGAAAAGGGCTGTTTTGTGAGCGGCGGTAGCGTCGCTCTCGTAAGCTTATGTGTGCGTGTGCGATGACTGACTGAAGATACGTTTTCTTGGCGGCGGGCTTCGACTTGGTGGGTGTGGCTGCGGCCTTTATATATTTGCCTTTGGTTTCTTCGTGGATTATTTCGCAGTCTTCTTGGCCTTGGGGGTTGCGCCAGCCTTCGCTTTGGCCTTTTTAACGGCGGCGGTCTTTTTAGCGGCGGCTTCCGTCTTCTTGTCTTTCGAAGCCGAAGATGCCGCCTTAGACGACTTGAAAGGAGATCCCGACGCGGCCGATGCGGAAGCAGCGACGGCGGCCTTTTTGGTCTTAGCGCCGGTTGCGGATGCGGTGGCCTTCTTGGCGCCGCCGCCCTTCGACGATGTCGTTTCCTTTTTACCACCGGCAAACTTGCCAGCACCGGCGCTATCGCTCGGTTTCTTCGCCAACGAGGATTTAGATTCTAGCATGGAAGATCCGAATGCGCCCTTGCCTTTGGTCTGAATGAGAGCACCCGATTCGACGGCGCTCTTCAAATATTTCTTTATGAACGGTGCTAACTTCTCGACGTCGACCTTATAATGAGCGGCGATATATTTTTTGATGGCCTGTAGCGTTGATCCGTTACGTTCCTTCATTTTCTTTATAGCGTTGTTCACCATCTCCGATGTCTCGGGATGAGTGGGTTTCGCCTTAGGTTTTTTAGCAACAGCGCCGCCACCGCCAGATTGTCTTGCGGGCTTCTTTACACCGGCAGCTGGAGCGGGAGCTTCGGTTATAACAGCAGTGTGTGCCATTGTTTTTTTCGTTTTACTTGTAGCCACTATATGGTTCCGTACGTACGTGCGTGCGTGCGTGCGTGCGTGCGTGCGCAACGAACGAGAGCTATAGATTGACTGTTGTGGGACACCGCTCGCGCTGGACTATTTATACTTTACTTTACGTTTAGGGAGCCGTACTAGCGAACGAGCTAGTGAACGGACGAGCGATTGAGTGCGATAGAAAGAAACGAAGAATGTTATTAATGTTATTTGGCGGCATGTTTTTTTTTTTTCTTTCTTTTTTTTTTTACAGAACGGTTTAATCGCTCTGTCTCCAGTAATTGTGTGCGTGCATCGGGTGGCAGTTGGGCGGTGTCGCGCTGCTCGACACCGGCCTTTTTATTTATTTATTATTATATTAATAGTAGAACCGTAGTATAGTATACCGGAGTCGGGAGTCGGGCAGTCGGGCGGTGTCGCGCTGCTCGACACCGCCTACGACGACTACTTTCATTTTTTATTTATTTATTGTTATCATATTAATATTTATTATATATGTATTATTATTTTCTTTATTTCATCATTTCACATATATTCATTACATTTTTAAATATATATAAAAATAAAAAAAAAATACACATTTAAATATAACGTAGCACGACCGTTCTCGAGAATCGGGTCAGGCACATACATACATACCTGTAGTAAGACACTTCGAAATATGACAAGTTGTTGGTGTACGATCCTGGCTACTTGGTTGTGCCTGTGAAAATACTCACCGTTAGCAAGACGAGAACAACCAGAAATAATATGCCTAATAGATTCTCCAGGACGGAGGCTGGCACGCCCGACAGATGTCAACCGAGATACTATCTTTCGGGATATATTTCCGTTAGTTATTCGTCATGATAACTTCGTCCATAATTGCACAAACAAAACCTCCAAAGAGACCACGACCTCCAAACTTTCGCGGAATATACAATCTCATAACCGATGAACGTGGGTGGTGCATGCGGAACGCAGTAAGCAATGTACGCACTCTCCTGTCAAGGGAATCTGATTCGGTCTGAGTCCATCTAAATACACCAAAGGAACACATCAGAACCGGCATGACCCAACTGTTATAGTCTCGCACCTTGTTACCGCCCGATAAAAGACTTTTAAATACTTTTTTTAGGCGGCCAAAGAAGCGTTCCTGTAACATTTGTTTCACGCCAGATTCTGGTATTCCCAAGGACTGTGAAAAACCCAGATACTTGTAAATTATTATTATAATAATATCGAAAGGTAGGTATAAGTGAAAAAGTTTTAATTGGTAATGCGTACCTATCAGAAATAATCATGTAAATATATTTTGGTAATTGATCGACTGATTTATATATGGAGAGTTTCTGCGTTATCTAGAAACGAATGTGTGTGCCGAAAGACACACGCGTTCACGAATATATTGTTAGCCCTGAAAAGGGCTGTTTTGTGAGCGGCGGTAGCGTCGCTCTCGTAAGCTTATGTGTGCGTGTGCGATGACTGACTGAAGATACGTTTTCTTGGCGGCGGGCTTCGACTTGGTGGGTGTGGCTGCGGCCTTTATATATTTGCCTTTGGTTTCTTCGTGGATTATTTCGCGGTCTTCTTGGCCTTGGGGGTTGCGCCAGCCTTCGCTATGGCCTTTTTAACGGCGGCGGTCTTTTTAGCGGCGGCTTCCGTCTTCTTGTCTTTCGAAGCCGAAGATGCCGCCTTAGACGACTTGAAAGGAGATCCCGACGCGGCCGATGCGGAAGCAGCGACGGCGGCCTTTTTGGTCTTAGCGCCGGTTGCGGATGCGGTGGCCTTCTTGGCGCCGCCGCCCTTCGACGATGTCGTTTCCTTTTTACCACCGGCAAACTTGCCAGCACCGGCGCTATCGCTCGGTTTCTTCGCCAACGAGGATTTAGATTCTAGCATGGAAGATCCGAATGCGCCCTTGCCTTTGGTCTGAATGAGAGCACCCGATTCGACGGCGCTCTTCAAATATTTCTTTATGAACGGTGCTAACTTCTCGACGTCGACCTTATAATGAGCGGCGATATATTTTTTGATGGCCTGTAGCGTTGATCCGTTACGTTCCTTCATTTTCTTTATAGCGTTGTTCACCATCTCCGATGTCTCGGGATGAGTGGGTTTCGCCTTAGGTTTTTTAGCAACAGCGCCGCCACCGCCAGATTGTCTTGCGGGCTTCTTTACACCGGCAGCTGGAGCGGGAGCTCCGGTTATAACAGCAGTGTGTGCCATTGTTTTTTTCGTTTTACTTGTAGCCACTATATGGTTCCGTACGTACGTGCGTGCGTGCGTGCGTGCGTGCGCAACGAACGAGAGCTATAGATTAACTGTTGTGGGACACCGCTCGCGCTGGACTATTTATACTTTACTTTACGTTTAGGGAGCCGTACTAGCGAACGAGCTAGTGAACGGACGAGCGATTGAGTGCGATAGAAAGAAACGAAGAATGTTATTAATGTTATTTGGCGGCATGTTTTTTTTTTTTCTTTCTTTTTTTTTTTACAGAACGGTTTAATCGCTCTGTCTCCAGTAATTGTGTGCGTGCATCGGGTGGCAGTTGGGCGGTGTCGCGCTGCTCGACACCGGCCTTTTTATTTATTTATTTATTTATTATTATATTAATAGTAGAACCGTAGTATAGTATACCGGAGTCGGGAGTCGGGCAGTCGGGCGGTGTCGCGCTGCTCGACACCGCCTACGACGACTACTTTCATTTTTTATTTATTTATTGTTATCATATTAATATTTATTATATATGTATTATTATTTTCTTTATTTCATCATTTCACATATATTCATTACATTTTTAAATATATATAAAAATAAAAAAAAAATACACATTTAAATATAACGTAGCACGACCGTTCTCGAGAATCGGGTCAGGCACATACATACATACCTGTAGTAAGACACTTCGAAATATGACAAGTTGTTGGTGTACGATCCTGGCTACTTGGTTGTGCCTGTGAAAATACTCACCGTTAGCAAGACGAGAACAACCAGAAATAATATGCCTAATAGATTCTCCAGGACGGAGGCTGGCACGCCCGACAGATGTCAACCGAGATACTATCTTTCGGGATATATTTCCGTTAGTTATTCGTCATGATAACTTCGTCCATAATTGCACAAACAAAACCTCCAAAGAGACCACGACCTCCAAACTTTCGCGGAATATACAATCTCATAACCGATGAACGTGGGTGGTGCATGCGGAACGCAGTAAACAATGTACGCACTCTCCTGTCAAGGGAATCTGATTCGGTCTGAGTCCATCTAAATACACCAAAGGAACACATCAGAACCGGCATGACCCAACTGTTATAGTCTCGCACCTTGTTACCGCCCGATAAAAGACTTTTAAATACTTTTTTTAGGCGGCCAAAGAAGCGTTCCTGTAACATTTGTTTCACGCCAGATTCTGGTATTCCCATGGACTGTGAAAAACCCAGATACTTGTAAATTATTATTATATTAATATTTAAAGGTAGGTAGAAGTGAAAAAGTTTTAATTGGTAATGCGTACCTATCAGAAATAATCATGTAAATATATTTTGGTAATTGATCGACTGATTTATATATGGAGACTTTCTGCGTTATCTAGAAACGAATGTGTGTGCCGAAAGACACACGCGTTCACGAATATATTGTTAGCCCTGAAAAGGGCTGTTTTGTGAGCGGCGGTAGCGTCGCTCTCGTAAGCTTATGTGTGCGTGTGCGATGACTGACTGAAGATACGTTTTCTTGGCGGCGGGCTTCGACTTGGTGGGTGTGGCTGCGGCCTTTATATATTTGCCTTTGGTTTCTTCGTGGATTATTTCGCGGTCTTCTTGGCCTTGGGGGTTGCGCCAGCCTTCGCTTTGGCCTTTTTAACGGCGGCGGTCTTTTTAGCGGCGGCTTCCGTCTTCTTGTCTTTCGAAGCCGAAGATGCCGCCTTAGACGACTTGAAAGGAGATCCCGACGCGGCCGATGCGGAAGCAGCGACGGCGGCCTTTTTGGTCTTAGCGCCGGTTGCGGATGCGGTGGCCTTCTTGGCGCCGCCGCCCTTCGACGATGTCGTTTCCTTTTTACCACCGGCAAACTTGCCAGCACCGGCGCTATCGCTCGGTTTCTTCGCCAACGAGGATTTAGATTCTAGCATGGAAGATCCGAATGCGCCCTTGCCTTTGGTCTGAATGAGAGCACCCGATTCGACGGCGCTCTTCAAATATTTCTTTATGAACGGTGCTAACTTCTCGACGTCGACCTTATAATGAGCGGCGATATATTTTTTGATGGCCTGTAGCGTTGATCCGTTACGTTCCTTCATTTTCTTTATAGCGTTGTTCACCATCTCCGATGTCTCGGGATGAGTGGGTTTCGCCTTAGGTTTTTTAGCAACAGCGCCGCCACCGCCAGATTGTCTTGCGGGCTTCTTTACACCGGCAGCTGGAGCGGGAGCTTCGGTTATAACAGCAGTGTGTGCCATTGTTTTTTTCGTTTTACTTGTAGCCACTATATGGTTCCGTACGTACGTGCGTGCGTGCGTGCGTGCGTGCGTGCGCAACGAACGAGAGCTATAGATTGACTGTTGTGGGACACCGCTCGCGCTGGACTATTTATACTTTACTTTACGTTTAGGGAGCCGTACTAGCGAACGAGCTAGTGAACGGACGAGCGATTGAGTGCGATAGAAAGAAACGAAGAATGTTATTAATGTTATTTGGCGGCATGTTTTTTTTTTTTCTTTCTTTTTTTTTTACAGAACGGTTTAATCGCTCTGTCTCCAGTAATTGTGTGCGTGCATCGGGTGGCAGTTGGGCGGTGTCGCGCTGCTCGACACCGGCCTTTTTATTTATTTATTATTATATTAATAGTAGAACCGTAGTATAGTATACCGGAGTCGGGAGTCGGGCAGTCGGGCGGTGTCGCGCTGCTCGACACCGCCTACGACGACTACTTTCATTTTTTATTTATTTATTGTTATCATATTAATATTTATTATATATGTATTATTATTTTCTTTATTTCATCATTTCACATATATTCATTACATTTTTAAATATATATAAAAATAAAAAAAAAATACACATTTAAATATAACGTAGCACGACCGTTCTCGAGAATCGGGTCAGGCACATACATACATACCTGTAGTAAGACACTTCGAAATATGACAAGTTGTTGGTGTACGATCCTGGCTACTTGGTTGTGCCTGTGAAAATACTCACCGTTAGCAAGACGAGAACAACCAGAAATAATATGCCTAATAGATTCTCCAGGACGGAGGCTGGCACGCCCGACAGATGTCAACCGAGATACTATCTTTCGGGATATATTTCCGTTAGTTATTCGTCATGATAACTTCGTCCATAATTGTACAAACAAAACCTCCAAAGAGACCACGACCTCCAAACTTTCGCGGAATATAGAATCTCATAACCGATGAACGTGGGTGGTGCATGCGGAACGCAGTAAGCAATGTACGCACTCTCCTGTCATGGGAATCTGATTCGGTCTGAGTCCATCTAAATACACCAAAGGAACACATCAGAACCGGCATGACCCAACTGTTATAGTCTCGCACCTTGTTACCGCCCGATAAAAGACTTTTAAATACTTTTTTTAGGCGGCCAAAGAAGCGTTCCTGTAACATTTGTTTCACGCCAGATTCTGGTATTCCCAAGGACTGTGAAAAACCCAGATACTTGTAAATTATTATTATAATAATATCGGAAGGTAGGTATAAGTGAAAAAGTTTTAATTGGTAATGCGTACCTATCAGAAATAATCATGTAAATATATTTTGGTAATTGATCGACTGATTTATATATGGAGACTTTCTGCGTTATCTAGAAACGAATGTGTGTGCCGAAAGACACACGCGTTCACGAATATATTGTTAGCCCTGAAAAGGGCTGTTTTGTGAGCGGCGGTAGCGTCGCTCTCGTAAGCTTATGTGTGCATGTGCGATGACTGACTGAAGATACGTTTTCTTGGCGGCGGGCTTCGACTTGGTGGGTGTGGCTGCGGCCTTTATATATTTGCCTTTGGTTTCTTCGTGGATTATTTCGCGGTCTTCTTGGCCTTGGGGGTTGCGCCAGCCTTCGCTTTGGCCTTTTTAACGGCGGCGGTCTTTTTAGCGGCGGCTTCCGTCTTCTTGTCTTTCGAAGCCGAAGATGCCGCCTTAGACGACTTGAAAGGAGATCCCGACGCGGCCGATGCGGAAGCAGCGACGGCGGCCTTTTTGGTCTTAGCGCCGGTTGCGGATGCGGTGGCCTTCTTGGCGCCGCCGCCCTTCGACGATGTCGTTTCCTTTTTACCACCGGCAAACTTGCCAGCACCGGCGCTATCGCTCGGTTTCTTCGCCAACGAGGATTTAGATTCTAGCATGGAAGATCCGAATGCGCCCTTGCCTTTGGTCTGAATGAGAGCACCCGATTCGACGGCGCTCTTCAAATATTTCTTTATGAACGGTGCTAACTTCTCGACGTCGACCTTATAATGAGCGGCGATATATTTTTTGATGGCCTGTAGCGTTGATCCGTTACGTTCCTTCATTTTCTTTATAGCGTTGTTCACCATCTCCGATGTCTCGGGATGAGTGGGTTTCGCCTTAGGTTTTTTAGCAACAGCGCCGCCACCGCCAGATTGTCTTGCGGGCTTCTTTACACCGGCAGCTGGAGCGGGAGCTTCGGTTATAACAGCAGTGTGTGCCATTGTTTTTTTCGTTTTACTTGTAGCCACTATATGGTTCCGTACGTACGTGCGTGCGTGCGTGCGTGCGTGCGTGCGTGCGTGCGTGCGCAAGGAACGAGAGCTATAGATTGACTGTTGTGGGACACCGCTCGCGCTGGACTATTTATACTTTACTTTACGTTTAGGGAGCCGTACTAGCGAACGAGCTAGTGAACGGACGAGCGATTGAGTGCGATAGAAAGAAACGAAGAATGTTATTAATGTTATTTGGCGGCATGTTTTTTTTTTTTCTTTCTTTTTTTTTTTACAGAACGGTTTAATCGCTCTGTCTCCAGTAATTGTGTGCGTGCATCGGGTGGCAGTTGGGCGGTGTCGCGCTGCTCGACACCGGCCTTTTTATTTATTTATTTATTTATTATTATATTAATAGTAGAACCGTAGTATAGTATACCGGAGTCGGGAGTCGGGCAGTCGGGCGGTGTCGCGCTGCTCGACACCGCCTACGACGACTACTTTCATTTTTTATTTATTTATTGTTATCATAATAATATTTATTATATATGTATTATTATTTTCTTTATTTCATCATTTCACATATATTCATTACATTTTTAAATATATATAAAAATAAAAAAAAAATACACATTTAAATATAACGTAGCACGACCGTTCTCGAGAATCGGGTCAGGCACATACATACATACCTGTAGTAAGACACTTCGAAATATGACAAGTTGTTGGTGTACGATCCTGGCTACTTGGTTGTGCCTGTGAAAATACTCACCGTTAGCAAGACGAGAACAACCAGAAATAATATGCCTAATAGATTCTCCAGGACGGAGGCTGGCACGCCCGACAGATGTCAACCGAGATACTATCTTTCGGGATATATTTCCGTTAGTTATTCGTCATGATAACTTCGTCCATAATTGCACAAACAAAACCTCCAAAGAGACCACGACCTCCAAACTTTCGCGGAATATACAATCTCATAACCGATGAACGTGGGTGGTGCATGCGGAACGCAGTAAGCAATGTACGCACTCTCCTGTCAAGGGAATCTGATTCGGTCTGAGTCCATCTAAATACACCAAAGGAACACATCAGAACCGGCATGACCCAACTGTTATAGTCTCGCACCTTGTTACCGCCCGATAAAAGACTTTTAAATACTTTTTTTAGGCGGCCAAAGAAGCGTTCCTGTAACATTTGTTTCACGCCAGATTCTGGTATTCCCATGGACTGTGAAAAACCCAGATACTTGTAAATTATTATTATATTAATATTTAAAGGTAGGTATAAGTGAAAAAGTTTTAATTGGTAATGCGTACCTATCAGAAATAATCATGTAAATATATTTTGGTAATTGATCGACTGATTTATATATGGAGACTTTCTGCGTTATCTAGAAACGAATGTGTGTGCCGAAAGACACACGCGTTCACGAATATATTGTTAGCCCTGAAAAGGGCTGTTTTGTGAGCGGCGGTAGCGTCGCTCTCGTAAGCTTATGTGTGCGTGTGCGATGACTGACTGAAGATACGTTTTCTTGGCGGCGGGCTTCGACTTGGTGGGTGTGGCTGCGGCCTTTATATATTTGCCTTTGGTTTCTTCGTGGATTATTTCGCGGTCTTCTTGGCCTTGGGGGTTGCGCCAGCCTTCGCTTTGGCCTTTTTAACGGCGGCGGTCTTTTTAGCGGCGGCTTCCGTCTTCTTGTCTTTCGAAGCCGAAGATGCCGCCTTAGACGACTTGAAAGGAGATCCCGACGCGGCCGATGCGGAAGCAGCGACGGCGGCCTTTTTGGTCTTAGCGCCGGTTGCGGATGCGGTGGCCTTCTTGGCGCCGCCGCCCTTCGACGATGTCGTTTCCTTTTTACCACCGGCAAACTTGCCAGCACCGGCGCTATCGCTCGGTTTCTTCGCCAACGAGGATTTAGATTCTAGCATGGAAGATCCGAATGCGCCCTTGCCTTTGGTCTGAATGAGAGCACCCGATTCGACGGCGCTCTTCAAATATTTCTTTATGAACGGTGCTAACTTCTCGACGTCGACCTTATAATGAGCGGCGATATATTTTTTGATGGCCTGTAGCGTTGATCCGTTACGTTCCTTCATTTTCTTTATAGCGTTGTTCACCATCTCCGATGTCTCGGGATGAGTGGGTTTCGCCTTAGGTTTTTTAGCAACAGCGCCGCCACCGCCAGATTGTCTTGCGGGCTTCTTTACACCGGCAGCTGGAGCGGGAGCTTCGGTTATAACAGCAGTGTGTGCCATTGTTTTTTTCGTTTTACTTGTAGCCACTATATGGTTCCGTACGTACGTACGTGCGTGCGTGCGTGCGTGCGTGCGTGCGTGCGTGCGTGCGCAACGAACGAGAGCTATAGATTGACTGTTGTGGGACACCGCTCGCGCTGGACTATTTATACTTTACTTTACGTTTAGGGAGCCGTACTAGCGAACGAGCTAGTGAACGGACGAGCGATTGAGTGCGATAGAAAGAAACGAAGAATGTTATTAATGTTATTTGGCGGCATGTTTTTTTTTTTTCTTTCTTTTTTTTTTTACAGAACGGTTTAATCGCTCTGTCTCCAGTAATTGTGTGCGTGCATCGGGTGGCAGTTGGGCGGTGTCGCGCTGCTCGACACCGGCCTTTTTATTTATTTATTTATTTATTATTATATTAATAGTAGAACCGTAGTATAGTATACCGGAGTCGGGAGTCGGGCAGTCGGGCGGTGTCGCGCTGCTCGACACCGCCTACGACGACTACTTTCATTTTTTATTTATTTATTGTTATCATATTAATATTTATTATATATGTATTATTATTTTCTTTATTTCATCATTTCACATATATTCATTACATTTTTAAATATATATAAAAATAAAAAAAAAATACACATTTAAATATAACGTAGCACGACCGTTCTCGAGAATCGGGTCAGGCACATACATACATACCTGTAGTAAGACACTT
Organism: Hypercompe scribonia; assembly: GCA_949316085.1. Classification (NCBI taxonomy): domain Eukaryota; kingdom Metazoa; phylum Arthropoda; class Insecta; order Lepidoptera; family Erebidae; genus Hypercompe; species Hypercompe scribonia. Next base: position 192,246 of record OX438972.1, on the reverse strand, counting down.
CGAAATATGACAAGTTGTTGGTGTACGATCCTGGCTACTTGGTTGTGCCTGTGAAAATACTCACCGTTAGCAAGACGAGAACAACCAGAAATAATATGCCTAATAGATTCTCCAGGACGGAGGCTGGCACGCCCGACAGATGTCAACCGAGATACTATCTTTCGGGATATATTTCCGTTAGTTATTCGTCATGATAACTTCGTCCATAATTGCACAAACAAAACCTCCAAAGAGACCACGACCTCCAAACTTTCGCGGAATATACAATCTCATAACCGATGAACGTGGGTGGTGCATGCGGAACGCAGTAAGCAATGTACGCACTCTCCTGTCAAGGGAATCTGATTCGGTCTGAGTCCATCTAAATACACCAAAGGAACACATCAGAACCGGCATGACCCAACTGTTATAGTCTCGCACCTTGTTACCGCCCGATAAAAGACTTTTAAATACTTTTTTTAGGCGGCCAAAGAAGCGTTCCTGTAACATTTGTTTCACGCCAGATTCTGGTATTCCCAAGGACTGTGAAAAACCCAGATACTTGTAAATTATTATTATAATAATATTGAAAGGTAGGTATAAGTGAAAAAGTTTTAATTGGTAATGCGTACCTATCAGAAATAATCATGTAAATATATTTTGGTAATTGATCGACTGATTTATATATGGAGACTTTCTGCGTTATCTAGAAACGAATGTGTGTGCCGAAAGACACACGCGTTCACGAATATATTGTTAGCCCTGAAAAGGGCTGTTTTGTGAGCGGCGGTAGCGTCGCTCTCGTAAGCTTATGTGTGCGTGTGCGATGATTGACTGAAGATACGTTTTCTTGGCGGCGGGCTTCGACTTGGTGGGTGTGGCTGCGGCCTTTATATATTTGCCTTTGGTTTCTTCGTGGATTATTTCGCGGTCTTCTTGGCCTTGGGGGTTGCGCCAGCCTTCGCTTTGGCCTTTTTAACGGCGGCGGTCTTTTTAGCGGCGGCTTCCGTCTTCTTGTCTTTCGAAGCCGAAGATGCCGCCTTAGACGACTTGAAAGGAGATCCCGACGCGGCCGATGCGGAAGCAGCGACGGCGGCCTTTTTGGTCTTAGCGCCGGTTGCGGATGCGGTGGCCTTCTTGGCGCCGCCGCCCTTCGACGATGTCGTTTCCTTTTTACCACCGGCAAACTTGCCAGCACCGGCGCTATCGCTCGGCTTCTTCGCCAACGAGGATTTAGATTCTAGCATGGAAGATCCGAATGCGCCCTTGCCTTTGGTCTGAATGAGAGCACCCGATTCGACGGCGCTCTTCAAATATTTCTTTATGAACGGTGCTAACTTCTCGACGTCGACCTTATAATGAGCGGCGATATATTTTTTGATGGCCTGTAGCGTTGATCCGTTACGTTCCTTCATTTTCTTTATAGCGTTGTTCACCATCTCCGATGTCTCGGGATGAGTGGGTTTCGCCTTAGGTTTTTTAGCAACAGCGCCGCCACCGCCAGATTGTCTTGCGGGCTTCTTTACACCGGCAGCTGGAGCGGGAGCTTCGGTTATAACAGCAGTGTGTGCCATTGTTTTTTTCGTTTTACTTGTAGCCACTATATGGTTCCGTACGTACGTGCGTGCGTGCGTGCGTGCGTGCGCAACGAACGAGAGCTATAGATTAACTGTTGTGGGACACCGCTCGCGCTGGACTATTTATACTTTACTTTACGTTTAGGGAGCCGTACTAGCGAACGAGCTAGTGAACGGACGAGCGATTGAGTGCGATAGAAAGAAACGAAGAATGTTATTAATGTTATTTGGCGGCATGTTTTTTTTTTTTCTTTCTTTTTTTTTTTACAGAACGGTTTAATCGCTCTGTCTCCAGTAATTGTGTGCGTGCATCGGGTGGCAGTTGGGCGGTGTCGCGCTGCTCGACACCGGCCTTTTTATTTATTTATTTATTTATTATTATATTAATAGTAGAACCGTAGTATAGTATACCGGAGTCGGGAGTCGGGCAGTCGGGCGGTGTCGCGCTGCTCGACACCGCCTACGACGACTACTTTCATTTTTTATTTATTTATTGTTATCATAATAATATTTATTATATATGTATTATTATTTTCTTTATTTCATCATTTCACATATATTCATTACATTTTTAAATATATATAAAAATAAAAAAAAAATACACATTTAAATATAACGTAGCACGACCGTTCTCGAGAATCGGGTCAGGCACATACATACATACCTGTAGTAAGACACTTCGAAATATGACAAGTTGTTGGTGTACGATCCTGGCTACTTGGTTGTGCCTGTGAAAATACTCACCGTTAGCAAGACGAGAACAACCAGAAATAATATGCCTAATAGATTCTCCAGGACGGAGGCTGGCACGCCCGACAGATGTCAACCGAGATACTATCTTTCGGGATATATTTCCGTTAGTTATTCGTCATGATAACTTCGTCCATAATTGCACAAACAAAACCTCCAAAGAGACCACGACCTCCAAACTTTCGCGGAATATACAATCTCATAACCGATGAACGTGGGTGGTGCATGCGGAACGCAGTAAGCAATGTACGCACTCTCCTGTCAAGGGAATCTGATTCGGTCTGAGTCCATCTAAATACACCAAAGGAACACATCAGAACCGGCATGACCCAACTGTTATAGTCTCGCACCTTGTTACCGCCCGATAAAAGACTTTTAAATACTTTTTTTAGGCGGCCAAAGAAGCGTTCCTGTAACATTTGTTTCACGCCAGATTCTGGTATTCCCATGGACTGTGAAAAACCCAGATACTTGTAAATTATTATTATATTAATATTTAAAGGTAGGTATAAGTGAAAAAGTTTTAATTGGTAATGCGTACCTATCAGAAATAATCATGTAAATATATTTTGGTAATTGATCGACTGATTTATATATGGAGACTTTCTGCGTTATCTAGAAACGAATGTGTGTGCCGAAAGACACACGCGTTCACGAATATATTGTTAGCCCTGAAAAGGGCTGTTTTGTGAGCGGCGGTAGCGTCGCTCTCGTAAGCTTATGTGTGCGTGTGCGATGACTGACTGAAGATACGTTTTCTTGGCGGCGGGCTTCGACTTGGTGGGTGTGGCTGCGGCCTTTATATATTTGCCTTTGGTTTCTTCGTGGATTATTTCGCGGTCTTCTTGGCCTTGGGGGTTGCGCCAGCCTTCGCTTTGGCCTTTTTAACGGCGGCGGTCTTTTTAGCGGCGGCTTCCGTCTTCTTGTCTTTCGAAGCCGAAGATGCCGCCTTAGACGACTTGAAAGGAGATCCCGACGCGGCCGATGCGGAAGCAGCGACGGCGGCCTTTTTGGTCTTAGCGCCGGTTGCGGATGCGGTGGCCTTCTTGGCGCCGCCGCCCTTCGACGATGTCGTTTCCTTTTTACCACCGGCAAACTTGCCAGCACCGGCGCTATCGCTCGGTTTCTTCGCCAACGAGGATTTAGATTCTAGCATGGAAGATCCGAATGCGCCCTTGCCTTTGGTCTGAATGAGAGCACCCGATTCGACGGCGCTCTTCAAATATTTCTTTATGAACGGTGCTAACTTCTCGACGTCGACCTTATAATGAGCGGCGATATATTTTTTGATGGCCTGTAGCGTTGATCCGTTACGTTCCTTCATTTTCTTTATAGCGTTGTTCACCATCTCCGATGTCTCGGGATGAGTGGGTTTCGCCTTAGGTTTTTTAGCAACAGCGCCGCCACCGCCAGATTGTCTTGCGGGCTTCTTTACACCGGCAGCTGGAGCGGGAGCTTCGGTTATAACAGCAGTGTGTGCCATTGTTTTTTTCGTTTTACTTGTAGCCACTATATGGTTCCGTACGTACGTACGTGCGTGCGTGCGTGCGTGCGTGCGTGCGTGCGTGCGTGCGCAACGAACGAGAGCTATAGATTGACTGTTGTGGGACACCGCTCGCGCTGGACTATTTATACTTTACTTTACGTTTAGGGAGCCGTACTAGCGAACGAGCTAGTGAACGGACGAGCGATTGAGTGCGATAGAAAGAAACGAAGAATGTTATTAATGTTATTTGGCGGCATGTTTTTTTTTTTTCTTTCTTTTTTTTTTTACAGAACGGTTTAATCGCTCTGTCTCCAGTAATTGTGTGCGTGCATCGGGTGGCAGTTGGGCGGTGTCGCGCTGCTCGACACCGGCCTTTTTATTTATTTATTTATTTATTATTATATTAATAGTAGAACCGTAGTATAGTATACCGGAGTCGGGAGTCGGGCAGTCGGGCGGTGTCGCGCTGCTCGACACCGCCTACGACGACTACTTTCATTTTTTATTTATTTATTGTTATCATATTAATATTTATTATATATGTATTATTATTTTCTTTATTTCATCATTTCACATATATTCATTACATTTTTAAATATATATAAAAATAAAAAAAAAATACACATTTAAATATAACGTAGCACGACCGTTCTCGAGAATCGGGTCAGGCACATACATACATACCTGTAGTAAGACACTTCGAAATATGACAAGTTGTTGGTGTACGATCCTGGCTACTTGGTTGTGCCTGTGAAAATACTCACCGTTAGCAAGACGAGAACAACCAGAAATAATATGCCTAATAGATTCTCCAGGACGGAGGCTGGCACGCCCGACAGATGTCAACCGAGATACTATCTTTCGGGATATATTTCCGTTAGTTATTCGTCATGATAACTTCGTCCATAATTGCACAAACAAAACCTCCAAAGAGACCACGACCTCCAAACTTTCGCGGAATATACAATCTCATAACCGATGAACGTGGGTGGTGCATGCGGAACGCAGTAAGCAATGTACGCACTCTCCTGTCAAGGGAATCTGATTCGGTCTGAGTCCATCTAAATACACCAAAGGAACACATCAGAACCGGCATGACCCAACTGTTATAGTCTCGCACCTTGTTACCGCCCGATAAAAGACTTTTAAATACTTTTTTTAGGCGGCCAAAGAAGCGTTCCTGTAACATTTGTTTCACGCCAGATTCTGGTATTCCCATGGACTGTGAAAAACCCAGATACTTGTAAATTATTATTATATTAATATTTAAAGGTAGGTATAAGTGAAAAAGTTTTAATTGGTAATGCGTACCTATCAGAAATAATCATGTAAATATATTTTGGTAATTGATCGACTGATTTATATATGGAGACTTTCTGCGTTATCTAGAAACGAATGTGTGTGCCGAAAGACACACGCGTTCACGAATATATTGTTAGCCCTGAAAAGGGCTGTTTTGTGAGCGGCGGTAGCGTCGCTCTCGTAAGCTTATGTGTGCGTGTGCGATGACTGACTGAAGATACGTTTTCTTGGCGGCGGGCTTCGACTTGGTGGGTGTGGCTGCGGCCTTTATATATTTGCCTTTGGTTTCTTCGTGGATTATTTCGCGGTCTTCTTGGCCTTGGGGGTTGCGCCAGCCTTCGCTTTGGCCTTTTTAACGGCGGCGGTCTTTTTAGCGGCGGCTTCCGTCTTCTTGTCTTTCGAAGCCGAAGATGCCGCCTTAGACGACTTGAAAGGAGATCCCGACGCGGCCGATGCGGAAGCAGCGACGGCGGCCTTTTTGGTCTTAGCGCCGGTTGCGGATGCGGTGGCCTTCTTGGCGCCGCCGCCCTTCGACGATGTCGTTTCCTTTTTACCACCGGCAAACTTGCCAGCACCGGCGCTATCGCTCGGTTTCTTCGCCAACGAGGATTTAGATTCTAGCATGGAAGATCCGAATGCGCCCTTGCCTTTGGTCTGAATGAGAGCACCCGATTCGACGGCGCTCTTCAAATATTTCTTTATGAACGGTGCTAACTTCTCGACGTCGACCTTATAATGAGCGGCGATATATTTTTTGATGGCCTGTAGCGTTGATCCGTTACGTTCCTTCATTTTCTTTATAGCGTTGTTCACCATCTCCGATGTCTCGGGATGAGTGGGTTTCGCCTTAGGTTTTTTAGCAACAGCGCCGCCACCGCCAGATTGTCTTGCGGGCTTCTTTACACCGGCAGCTGGAGCGGGAGCTTCGGTTATAACAGCAGTGTGTGCCATTGTTTTTTTCGTTTTACTTGTAGCCACTATATGGTTCCGTACGTACGTACGTGCGTGCGTGCGTGCGTGCGTGCGTGCGTGCGTGCGTGCGCAACGAACGAGAGCTATAGATTGACTGTTGTGGGACTCCGCTCGCGCTGGACTATTTATACTTTACTTTACGTTTAGGGAGCCGTACTAGCGAACGAGCTAGTGAACGGACGAGCGATTGAGTGCGATAGAAAGAAACGAAGAATGTTATTAATGTTATTTGGCGGCATGTTTTTTTTTTTTCTTTCTTTTTTTTTTTACAGAACGGTTTAATCGCTCTGTCTCCAGTAATTGTGTGCGTGCATCGGGTGGCAGTTGGGCGGTGTCGCGCTGCTCGACACCGGCCTTTTTATTTATTTATTTATTTATTATTATATTAATAGTAGAACCGTAGTATAGTATACCGGAGTCGGGAGTCGGGCAGTCGGGCGGTGTCGCGCTGCTCGACACCGCCTACGACGACTACTTTCATTTTTTATTTATTTATTGTTATCATATTAATATTTATTATATATGTATTATTATTTTCTTTATTTCATCATTTCACATATATTCATTACATTTTTAAATATATATAAAAATAAAAAAAAAATACACATTTAAATATAACGTAGCACGACCGTTCTCGAGAATCGGGTCAGGCACATACATACATACCTGTAGTAAGACACTTCGAAATATGACAAGTTGTTGGTGTACGATCCTGGCTACTTGGTTGTGCCTGTGAAAATACTCACCGTTAGCAAGACGAGAACAACCAGAAATAATATGCCTAATAGATTCTCCAGGACGGAGGCTGGCACGCCCGACAGATGTCAACCGAGATACTATCTTTCGGGATATATTTCCGTTAGTTATTCGTCATGATAACTTCGTCCATAATTGCACAAACAAAACCTCCAAAGAGACCACGACCTCCAAACTTTCGCGGAATATACAATCTCATAACCGATGAACGTGGGTGGTGCATGCGGAACGCAGTAAGCAATGTACGCACTCTCCTGTCAAGGGAATCTGATTCGGTCTGAGTCCATCTAAATACACCAAAGGAACACATCAGAACCGGCATGACCCAACTGTTATAGTCTCGCACCTTGTTACCGCCCGATAAAAGACTTTTAAATACTTTTTTTAGGCGGCCAAAGAAGCGTTCCTGTAACATTTGTTTCACGCCAGATTCTGGTATTCCCATGGACTGTGAAAAACCCAGATACTTGTAAATTATTATTATATTAATATTTAAAGGTAGGTATAAGTGAAAAAGTTTTAATTGGTAATGCGTACCTATCAGAAATAATCATGTAAATATATTTTGGTAATTGATCGACTGATTTATATATGGAGACTTTCTGCGTTATCTAGAAACGAATGTGTGTGCCGAAAGACACACGCGTTCACGAATATATTGTTAGCCCTGAAAAGGGCTGTTTTGTGAGCGGCGGTAGCGTCGCTCTCGTAAGCTTATGTGTGCGTGTGCGATGACTGACTGAAGATACGTTTTCTTGGCGGCGGGCTTCGACTTGGTGGGTGTGGCTGCGGCCTTTATATATTTGCCTTTGGTTTCTTCGTGGATTATTTCGCGGTCTTCTTGGCCTTGGGGGTTGCGCCAGCCTTCGCTTTGGCCTTTTTAACGGCGGCGGTCTTTTTAGCGGCGGCTTCCGTCTTCTTGTCTTTCGAAGCCGAAGATGCCGCCTTAGACGACTTGAAAGGAGATCCCGACGCGGCCGATGCGGAAGCAGCGACGGCGGCCTTTTTGGTCTTAGCGCCGGTTGCGGATGCGGTGGCCTTCTTGGCGCCGCCGCCCTTCGACGATGTCGTTTCCTTTTTACCACCGGCAAACTTGCCAGCACCGGCGCTATCGCTCGGTTTCTTCGCCAACGAGGATTTAGATTCTAGCATGGAAGATCCGAATGCGCCCTTGCCTTTGGTCTGAATGAGAGCACCCGATTCGACGGCGCTCTTCAAATATTTCTTTATGAACGGTGCTAACTTCTCGACGTCGACCTTATAATGAGCGGCGATATATTTTTTGATGGCCTGTAGCGTTGATCCGTTACGTTCCTTCATTTTCTTTATAGCGTTGTTCACCATCTCCGATGTCTCGGGATGAGTGGGTTTCGCCTTAGGTTTTTTAGCAACAGCGCCGCCACCGCCAGATTGTCTTGCGGGCTTCTTTACACCGGCAGCTGGAGCGGGAGCTTCGGTTATAACAGCAGTGTGTGCCATTGTTTTTTTCGTTTTACTTGTAGCCACTATATGGTTCCGTACGTACGTACGTGCGTGCGTGCGTGCGTGCGTGCGTGCGTGCGTGCGTGCGCAACGAACGAGAGCTATAGATTGACTGTTGTGGGACACCGCTCGCGCTGGACTATTTATACTTTACTTTACGTTTAGGGAGCCGTACTAGCGAACGAGCTAGTGAACGGACGAGCGATTGAGTGCGATAGAAAGAAACGAAGAATGTTATTAATGTTATTTGGCGGCATGTTTTTTTTTTTTCTTTCTTTTTTTTTTTACAGAACGGTTTAATCGCTCTGTCTCCAGTAATTGTGTGCGTGCATCGGGTGGCAGTTGGGCGGTGTCGCGCTGCTCGACACCGGCCTTTTTATTTATTTATTTATTTATTATTATATTAATAGTAGAACCGTAGTATAGTATACCGGAGTCGGGAGTCGGGCAGTCGGGCGGTGTCGCGCTGCTCGACACCGCCTACGACGACTACTTTCATTTTTTATTTATTTATTGTTATCATATTAATATTTATTATATATGTATTATTATTTTCTTTATTTCATCATTTCACATATATTCATTACATTTTTAAATATATATAAAAATAAAAAAAAAATACACATTTAAATATAACGTAGCACGACCGTTCTCGAGAATCGGGTCAGGCACATACATACATACCTGTAGTAAGACACTTCGAAATATGACAAGTTGTTGGTGTACGATCCTGGCTACTTGGTTGTGCCTGTGAAAATACTCACCGTTAGCAAGACGAGAACAACCAGAAATAATATGCCTAATAGATTCTCCAGGACGGAGGCTGGCACGCCCGACAGATGTCAACCGAGATACTATCTTTCGGGATATATTTCCGTTAGTTATTCGTCATGATAACTTCGTCCATAATTGCACAAACAAAACCTCCAAAGAGACCACGACCTCCAAACTTTCGCGGAATATACAATCTCATAACCGATGAACGTGGGTGGTGCATGCGGAACGCAGTAAGCAATGTACGCACTCTCCTGTCAAGGGAATCTGATTCGGTCTGAGTCCATCTAAATACACCAAAGGAACACATCAGAACCGGCATGACCCAACTGTTATAGTCTCGCACCTTGTTACCGCCCGATAAAAGACTTTTAAATACTTTTTTTAGGCGGCCAAAGAAGCGTTCCTGTAACATTTGTTTCACGCCAGATTCTGGTATTCCCAAGGACTGTGAAAAACCCAGATACTTGTAAATTATTATTATAATAATATTGAAAGGTAGGTATAAGTGAAAAAGTTTTAATTGGTAATGCGTACCTATCAGAAATAATCATGTAAATATATTTTGGTAATTGATCGACTGATTTATATATGGAGACTTTCTGCGTTATCTAGAAACGAATGTGTGTGCCGAAAGACACACGCGTTCACGAATATATTGTTAGCCCTGAAAAGGGCTGTTTTGTGAGCGGCGGTAGCGTCGCTCTCGTAAGCTTATGTGTGCGTGTGCGATGATTGACTGAAGATACGTTTTCTTGGCGGCGGGCTTCGACTTGGTGGGTGTGGCTGCGGCCTTTATATATTTGCCTTTGGTTTCTTCGTGGATTATTTCGCGGTCTTCTTGGCCTTGGGGGTTGCGCCAGCCTTCGCTTTGGCCTTTTTAACGGCGGCGGTCTTTTTAGCGGCGGCTTCCGTCTTCTTGTCTTTCGAAGCCGAAGATGCCGCCTTAGACGACTTGAAAGGAGATCCCGACGCGGCCGATGCGGAAGCAGCGACGGCGGCCTTTTTGGTCTTAGCGCCGGTTGCGGATGCGGTGGCCTTCTTGGCGCCGCCGCCCTTCGACGATGTCGTTTCCTTTTTACCACCGGCAAACTTGCCAGCACCGGCGCTATCGCTCGGCTTCTTCGCCAACGAGGATTTAGATTCTAGCATGGAAGATCCGAATGCGCCCTTGCCTTTGGTCTGAATGAGAGCACCCGATTCGACGGCGCTCTTCAAATATTTCTTTATGAACGGTGCTAACTTCTCGACGTCGACCTTATAATGAGCGGCGATATATTTTTTGATGGCCTGTAGCGTTGATCCGTTACGTTCCTTCATTTTCTTTATAGCGTTGTTCACCATCTCCGATGTCTCGGGATGAGTGGGTTTCGCCTTAGGTTTTTTAGCAACAGCGCCGCCACCGCCAGATTGTCTTGCGGGCTTCTTTACACCGGCAGCTGGAGCGGGAGCTTCGGTTATAACAGCAGTGTGTGCCATTGTTTTTTTCGTTTTACTTGTAGCCACTATATGGTTCCGTACGTACGTGCGTGCGTGCGTGCGTGCGTGCGTGCGTGCGTGCGTGCGCAACGAACGAGAGCTATAGATTGACTGTTGTGGGACACCGCTCGCGCTGGACTATTTATACTTTACTTTACGTTTAGGGAGCCGTACTAGCGAACGAGCTAGTGAACGGACGAGCGATTGAGTGCGATAGAAAGAAACGAAGAATGTTATTAATGTTATTTGGCGGCATGTTTTTTTTTTTTCTTTCTTTTTTTTTTTACAGAACGGTTTAATCGCTCTGTCTCCAGTAATTGTGTGCGTGCATCGGGTGGCAGTTGGGCGGTGTCGCGCTGCTCGACACCGGCCTTTTTATTTATTTATTTATTTATTATTATATTAATAGTAGAACCGTAGTATAGTATACCGGAGTCGGGAGTCGGGCAGTCGGGCGGTGTCGCGCTGCTCGACACCGCCTACGACGACTACTTTCATTTTTTATTTATTTATTGTTATCATATTAATATTTATTATATATGTATTATTATTTTCTTTATTTCATCATTTCACATATATTCATTACATTTTTAAATATATATAAAAATAAAAAAAAAATACACATTTAAATATAACGTAGCACGACCGTTCTCGAGAATCGGGTCAGGCACATACATACATACCTGTAGTAAGACACTTCGAAATATGACAAGTTGTTGGTGTACGATCCTGGCTACTTGGTTGTGCCTGTGAAAATACTCACCGTTAGCAAGACGAGAACAACCAGAAATAATATGCCTAATAGATTCTCCAGGACGGAGGCTGGCACGCCCGACAGATGTCAACCGAGATACTATCTTTCGGGATATATTTCCGTTAGTTATTCGTCATGATAACTTCGTCCATAATTGCACAAACAAAACCTCCAAAGAGACCACGACCTCCAAACTTTCGCGGAATATACAATCTCATAACCGATGAACGTGGGTGGTGCATGCGGAACGCAGTAAGCAATGTACGCACTCTCCTGTCAAGGGAATCTGATTCGGTCTGAGTCCATCTAAATACACCAAAGGAACACATCAGAACCGGCATGACCCAACTGTTATAGTCTCGCACCTTGTTACCGCCCGATAAAAGACTTTTAAATACTTTTTTTAGGCGGCCAAAGAAGCGTTCCTGTAACATTTGTTTCACGCCAGATTCTGGTATTCCCATGGACTGTGAAAAACCCAGATACTTGTAAATTATTATTATATTAATATTTAAAGGTAGGTATAAGTGAAAAAGTTTTAATTGGTAATGCGTACCTATCAGAAATAATCATGTAAATATATTTTGGTAATTGATCGACTGATTTATATATGGAGACTTTCTGCGTTATCTAGAAACGAATGTGTGTGCCGAAAGACACACGCGTTCACGAATATATTGTTAGCCCTGAAAAGGGCTGTTTTGTGAGCGGCGGTAGCGTCGCTCTCGTAAGCTTATGTGTGCGTGTGCGATGACTGACTGAAGATACGTTTTCTTGGCGGCGGGCTTCGACTTGGTGGGTGTGGCTGCGGCCTTTATATATTTGCCTTTGGTTTCTTCGTGGATTATTTCGCGGTCTTCTTGGCCTTGGGGGTTGCGCCAGCCTTCGCTTTGGCCTTTTTAACGGCGGCGGTCTTTTTAGCGGCGGCTTCCGTCTTCTTGTCTTTCGAAGCCGAAGATGCCGCCTTAGACGACTTGAAAGGAGATCCCGACGCGGCCGATGCGGAAGCAGCGACGGCGGCCTTTTTGGTCTTAGCGCCGGTTGCGGATGCGGTGGCCTTCTTGGCGCCGCCGCCCTTCGACGATGTCGTTTCCTTTTTACCACCGGCAAACTTGCCAGCACCGGCGCTATCGCTCGGTTTCTTCGCCAACGAGGATTTAGATTCTAGCATGGAAGATCCGAATGCGCCCTTGCCTTTGGTCTGAATGAGAGCACCCGATTCGACGGCGCTCTTCAAATATTTCTTTATGAACGGTGCTAACTTCTCGACGTCGACCTTATAATGAGCGGCGATATATTTTTTGATGGCCTGTAGCGTTGATCCGTTACGTTCCTTCATTTTCTTTATAGCGTTGTTCACCATCTCCGATGTCTCGGGATGAGTGGGTTTCGCCTTAGGTTTTTTAGCAACAGCGCCGCCACCGCCAGATTGTCTTGCGGGCTTCTTTACACCGGCAGCTGGAGCGGGAGCTTCGGTTATAACAGCAGTGTGTGCCATTGTTTTTTTCGTTTTACTTGTAGCCACTATATGGTTCCGTACGTACGTACGTGCGTGCGTGCGTGCGTGCGTGCGTGCGTGCGTGCGTGCGCAACGAACGAGAGCTATAGATTGACTGTTGTGGGACACCGCTCGCGCTGGACTATTTATACTTTACTTTACGTTTAGGGAGCCGTACTAGCGAACGAGCTAGTGAACGGACGAGCGATTGAGTGCGATAGAAAGAAACGAAGAATGTTATTAATGTTATTTGGCGGCATGTTTTTTTTTTTTCTTTCTTTTTTTTTTTACAGAACGGTTTAATCGCTCTGTCTCCAGTAATTGTGTGCGTGCATCGGGTGGCAGTTGGGCGGTGTCGCGCTGCTCGACACCGGCCTTTTTATTTATTTATTTATTTATTATTATATTAATAGTAGAACCGTAGTATAGTATACCGGAGTCGGGAGTCGGGCAGTCGGGCGGTGTCGCGCTGCTCGACACCGCCTACGACGACTACTTTCATTTTTTATTTATTTATTGTTATCATATTAATATTTATTATATATGTATTATTATTTTCTTTATTTCATCATTTCACATATATTCATTACATTTTTAAATATATATAAAAATAAAAAAAAAATACACATTTAAATATAACGTAGCACGACCGTTCTCGAGAATCGGGTCAGGCACATACATACATACCTGTAGTAAGACACTTCGAAATATGACAAGTTGTTGGTGTACGATCCTGGCTACTTGGTTGTGCCTGTGAAAATACTCACCGTTAGCAAGACGAGAACAACCAGAAATAATATGCCTAATAGATTCTCCAGGACGGAGGCTGGCACGCCCGACAGATGTCAACCGAGATACTATCTTTCGGGATATATTTCCGTTAGTTATTCGTCATGATAACTTCGTCCATAATTGCACAAACAAAACCTCCAAAGAGACCACGACCTCCAAACTTTCGCGGAATATACAATCTCATAACCGATGAACGTGGGTGGTGCATGCGGAACGCAGTAAGCAATGTACGCACTCTCCTGTCAAGGGAATCTGATTCGGTCTGAGTCCATCTAAATACACCAAAGGAACACATCAGAACCGGCATGACCCAACTGTTATAGTCTCGCACCTTGTTACCGCCCGATAAAAGACTTTTAAATACTTTTTTTAGGCGGCCAAAGAAGCGTTCCTGTAACATTTGTTTCACGCCAGATTCTGGTATTCCCATGGACTGTGAAAAACCCAGATACTTGTAAATTATTATTATATTAATATTTAAAGGTAGGTATAAGTGAAAAAGTTTTAATTGGTAATGCGTACCTATCAGAAATAATCATGTAAATATATTTTGGTAATTGATCGACTGATTTATATATGGAGACTTTCTGCGTTATCTAGAAACGAATGTGTGTGCCGAAAGACACACGCGTTCACGAATATATTGTTAGCCCTGAAAAGGGCTGTTTTGTGAGCGGCGGTAGCGTCGCTCTCGTAAGCTTATGTGTGCGTGTGCGATGACTGACTGAAGATACGTTTTCTTGGCGGCGGGCTTCGACTTGGTGGGTGTGGCTGCGGCCTTTATATATTTGCCTTTGGTTTCTTCGTGGATTATTTCGCGGTCTTCTTGGCCTTGGGGGTTGCGCCAGCCTTCGCTTTGGCCTTTTTAACGGCGGCGGTCTTTTTAGCGGCGGCTTCCGTCTTCTTGTCTTTCGAAGCCGAAGATGCCGCCTTAGACGACTTGAAAGGAGATCCCGACGCGGCCGATGCGGAAGCAGCGACGGCGGCCTTTTTGGTCTTAGCGCCGGTTGCGGATGCGGTGGCCTTCTTGGCGCCGCCGCCCTTCGACGATGTCGTTTCCTTTTTACCACCGGCAAACTTGCCAGCACCGGCGCTATCGCTCGGTTTCTTCGCCAACGAGGATTTAGATTCTAGCATGGAAGATCCGAATGCGCCCTTGCCTTTGGTCTGAATGAGAGCACCCGATTCGACGGCGCTCTTCAAATATTTCTTTATGAACGGTGCTAACTTCTCGACGTCGACCTTATAATGAGCGGCGATATATTTTTTGATGGCCTGTAGCGTTGATCCGTTACGTTCCTTCATTTTCTTTATAGCGTTGTTCACCATCTCCGATGTCTCGGGATGAGTGGGTTTCGCCTTAGGTTTTTTAGCAACAGCGCCGCCACCGCCAGATTGTCTTGCGGGCTTCTTTACACCGGCAGCTGGAGCGGGAGCTTCGGTTATAACAGCAGTGTGTGCCATTGTTTTTTTCGTTTTACTTGTAGCCACTATATGGTTCCGTACGTACGTACGTGCGTGCGTGCGTGCGTGCGTGCGTGCGTGCGTGCGTGCGCAACGAACGAGAGCTATAGATTGACTGTTGTGGGACACCGCTCGCGCTGGACTATTTATACTTTACTTTACGTTTAGGGAGCCGTACTAGCGAACGAGCTAGTGAACGGACGAGCGATTGAGTGCGATAGAAAGAAACGAAGAATGTTATTAATGTTATTTGGCGGCATGTTTTTTTTTTTTTCTTTCTTTTTTTTTTTACAGAACGGTTTAATCGCTCTGTCTCCAGTAATTGTGTGCGTGCATCGGGTGGCAGTTGGGCGGTGTCGCGCTGCTCGACACCGGCCTTTTTATTTATTTATTTATTTATTATTATATTAATAGTAGAACCGTAGTATAGTATACCGGAGTCGGGAGTCGGGCAGTCGGGCGGTGTCGCGCTGCTCGACACCGCCTACGACGACTACTTTCATTTTTTATTTATTTATTGTTATCATATTAATATTTATTATATATGTATTATTATTTTCTTTATTTCATCATTTCACATATATTCATTACATTTTTAAATATATATAAAAATAAAAAAAAAATACACATTTAAATATAACGTAGCACGACCGTTCTCGAGAATCGGGTCAGGCACATACATACATACCTGTAGTAAGACACTTCGAAATATGACAAGTTGTTGGTGTACGATCCTGGCTACTTGGTTGTGCCTGTGAAAATACTCACCGTTAGCAAGACGAGAACAACCAGAAATAATATGCCTAATAGATTCTCCAGGACGGAGGCTGGCACGCCCGACAGATGTCAACCGAGATACTATCTTTCGGGATATATTTCCGTTAGTTATTCGTCATGATAACTTCGTCCATAATTGCACAAACAAAACCTCCAAAGAGACCACGACCTCCAAACTTTCGCGGAATATACAATCTCATAACCGATGAACGTGGGTGGTGCATGCGGAACGCAGTAAGCAATGTACGCACTCTCCTGTCAAGGGAATCTGATTCGGTCTGAGTCCATCTAAATACACCAAAGGAACACATCAGAACCGGCATGACCCAACTGTTATAGTCTCGCACCTTGTTACCGCCCGATAAAAGACTTTTAAATACTTTTTTTAGGCGGCCAAAGAAGCGTTCCTGTAACATTTGTTTCACGCCAGATTCTGGTATTCCCAAGGACTGTGAAAAACCCAGATACTTGTAAATTATTATTATAATAATATCGAAAGGTAGGTATAAGTGAAAAAGTTTTAATTGGTAATGCGTACCTATCAGAAATAATCATGTAAATATATTTTGGTAATTGATCGACTGATTTATATATGGAGAGTTTCTGCGTTATCTAGAAACGAATGTGTGTGCCGAAAGACACACGCGTTCACGAATATATTGTTAGCCCTGAAAAGGGCTGTTTTGTGAGCGGCGGTAGCGTCGCTCTCGTAAGCTTATGTGTGCGTGTGCGATGACTGACTGAAGATACGTTTTCTTGGCGGCGGGCTTCGACTTGGTGGGTGTGGCTGCGGCCTTTATATATTTGCCTTTGGTTTCTTCGTGGATTATTTCGCGGTCTTCTTGGCCTTGGGGGTTGCGCCAGCCTTCGCTATGGCCTTTTTAACGGCGGCGGTCTTTTTAGCGGCGGCTTCCGTCTTCTTGTCTTTCGAAGCCGAAGATGCCGCCTTAGACGACTTGAAAGGAGATCCCGACGCGGCCGATGCGGAAGCAGCGACGGCGGCCTTTTTGGTCTTAGCGCCGGTTGCGGATGCGGTGGCCTTCTTGGCGCCGCCGCCCTTCGACGATGTCGTTTCCTTTTTACCACCGGCAAACTTGCCAGCACCGGCGCTATCGCTCGGTTTCTTCGCCAACGAGGATTTAGATTCTAGCATGGAAGATCCGAATGCGCCCTTGCCTTTGGTCTGAATGAGAGCACCCGATTCGACGGCGCTCTTCAAATATTTCTTTATGAACGGTGCTAACTTCTCGACGTCGACCTTATAATGAGCGGCGATATATTTTTTGATGGCCTGTAGCGTTGATCCGTTACGTTCCTTCATTTTCTTTATAGCGTTGTTCACCATCTCCGATGTCTCGGGATGAGTGGGTTTCGCCTTAGGTTTTTTAGCAACAGCGCCGCCACCGCCAGATTGTCTTGCGGGCTTCTTTACACCGGCAGCTGGAGCGGGAGCTCCGGTTATAACAGCAGTGTGTGCCATTGTTTTTTTCGTTTTACTTGTAGCCACTATATGGTTCCGTACGTACGTGCGTGCGTGCGTGCGTGCGTGCGCAACGAACGAGAGCTATAGATTAACTGTTGTGGGACACCGCTCGCGCTGGACTATTTATACTTTACTTTACGTTTAGGGAGCCGTACTAGCGAACGAGCTAGTGAACGGACGAGCGATTGAGTGCGATAGAAAGAAACGAAGAATGTTATTAATGTTATTTGGCGGCATGTTTTTTTTTTTTCTTTCTTTTTTTTTTTACAGAACGGTTTAATCGCTCTGTCTCCAGTAATTGTGTGCGTGCATCGGGTGGCAGTTGGGCGGTGTCGCGCTGCTCGACACCGGCCTTTTTATTTATTTATTTATTTATTATTATATTAATAGTAGAACCGTAGTATAGTATACCGGAGTCGGGAGTCGGGCAGTCGGGCGGTGTCGCGCTGCTCGACACCGCCTACGACGACTACTTTCATTTTTTATTTATTTATTGTTATCATATTAATATTTATTATATATGTATTATTATTTTCTTTATTTCATCATTTCACATATATTCATTACATTTTTAAATATATATAAAAATAAAAAAAAAATACACATTTAAATATAACGTAGCACGACCGTTCTCGAGAATCGGGTCAGGCACATACATACATACCTGTAGTAAGACACTTCGAAATATGACAAGTTGTTGGTGTACGATCCTGGCTACTTGGTTGTGCCTGTGAAAATACTCACCGTTAGCAAGACGAGAACAACCAGAAATAATATGCCTAATAGATTCTCCAGGACGGAGGCTGGCACGCCCGACAGATGTCAACCGAGATACTATCTTTCGGGATATATTTCCGTTAGTTATTCGTCATGATAACTTCGTCCATAATTGCACAAACAAAACCTCCAAAGAGACCACGACCTCCAAACTTTCGCGGAATATACAATCTCATAACCGATGAACGTGGGTGGTGCATGCGGAACGCAGTAAACAATGTACGCACTCTCCTGTCAAGGGAATCTGATTCGGTCTGAGTCCATCTAAATACACCAAAGGAACACATCAGAACCGGCATGACCCAACTGTTATAGTCTCGCACCTTGTTACCGCCCGATAAAAGACTTTTAAATACTTTTTTTAGGCGGCCAAAGAAGCGTTCCTGTAACATTTGTTTCACGCCAGATTCTGGTATTCCCATGGACTGTGAAAAACCCAGATACTTGTAAATTATTATTATATTAATATTTAAAGGTAGGTAGAAGTGAAAAAGTTTTAATTGGTAATGCGTACCTATCAGAAATAATCATGTAAATATATTTTGGTAATTGATCGACTGATTTATATATGGAGACTTTCTGCGTTATCTAGAAACGAATGTGTGTGCCGAAAGACACACGCGTTCACGAATATATTGTTAGCCCTGAAAAGGGCTGTTTTGTGAGCGGCGGTAGCGTCGCTCTCGTAAGCTTATGTGTGCGTGTGCGATGACTGACTGAAGATACGTTTTCTTGGCGGCGGGCTTCGACTTGGTGGGTGTGGCTGCGGCCTTTATATATTTGCCTTTGGTTTCTTCGTGGATTATTTCGCGGTCTTCTTGGCCTTGGGGGTTGCGCCAGCCTTCGCTTTGGCCTTTTTAACGGCGGCGGTCTTTTTAGCGGCGGCTTCCGTCTTCTTGTCTTTCGAAGCCGAAGATGCCGCCTTAGACGACTTGAAAGGAGATCCCGACGCGGCCGATGCGGAAGCAGCGACGGCGGCCTTTTTGGTCTTAGCGCCGGTTGCGGATGCGGTGGCCTTCTTGGCGCCGCCGCCCTTCGACGATGTCGTTTCCTTTTTACCACCGGCAAACTTGCCAGCACCGGCGCTATCGCTCGGTTTCTTCGCCAACGAGGATTTAGATTCTAGCATGGAAGATCCGAATGCGCCCTTGCCTTTGGTCTGAATGAGAGCACCCGATTCGACGGCGCTCTTCAAATATTTCTTTATGAACGGTGCTAACTTCTCGACGTCGACCTTATAATGAGCGGCGATATATTTTTTGATGGCCTGTAGCGTTGATCCGTTACGTTCCTTCATTTTCTTTATAGCGTTGTTCACCATCTCCGATGTCTCGGGATGAGTGGGTTTC
The DNA here is from genome assembly GCA_949316085.1 of Hypercompe scribonia. NCBI lineage: Eukaryota > Metazoa > Arthropoda > Insecta > Lepidoptera > Erebidae > Hypercompe > Hypercompe scribonia. Next base: position 172,795 of record OX438972.1, on the reverse strand, counting down.
GCCTTAGGTTTTTTAGCAACAGCGCCGCCACCGCCAGATTGTCTTGCGGGCTTCTTTACACCGGCAGCTGGAGCGGGAGCTTCGGTTATAACAGCAGTGTGTGCCATTGTTTTTTTCGTTTTACTTGTAGCCACTATATGGTTCCGTACGTACGTGCGTGCGTGCGTGCGTGCGTGCGTGCGCAACGAACGAGAGCTATAGATTGACTGTTGTGGGACACCGCTCGCGCTGGACTATTTATACTTTACTTTACGTTTAGGGAGCCGTACTAGCGAACGAGCTAGTGAACGGACGAGCGATTGAGTGCGATAGAAAGAAACGAAGAATGTTATTAATGTTATTTGGCGGCATGTTTTTTTTTTTTCTTTCTTTTTTTTTTTACAGAACGGTTTAATCGCTCTGTCTCCAGTAATTGTGTGCGTGCATCGGGTGGCAGTTGGGCGGTGTCGCGCTGCTCGACACCGGCCTTTTTATTTATTTATTTATTTATTATTATATTAATAGTAGAACCGTAGTATAGTATACCGGAGTCGGGAGTCGGGCAGTCGGGCGGTGTCGCGCTGCTCGACACCGCCTACGACGACTACTTTCATTTTTTATTTATTTATTGTTATCATATTAATATTTATTATATATGTATTATTATTTTCTTTATTTCATCATTTCACATATATTCATTACATTTTTAAATATATATAAAAATAAAAAAAAAATACACATTTAAATATAACGTAGCACGACCGTTCTCGAGAATCGGGTCAGGCACATACATACATACCTGTAGTAAGACACTTCGAAATATGACAAGTTGTTGGTGTACGATCCTGGCTACTTGGTTGTGCCTGTGAAAATACTCACCGTTAGCAAGACGAGAACAACCAGAAATAATATGCCTAATAGATTCTCCAGGACGGAGGCTGGCACGCCCGACAGATGTCAACCGAGATACTATCTTTCGGGATATATTTCCGTTAGTTATTCGTCATGATAACTTCGTCCATAATTGCACAAACAAAACCTCCAAAGAGACCACGACCTCCAAACTTTCGCGGAATATACAATCTCATAACCGATGAACGTGGGTGGTGCATGCGGAACGCAGTAAGCAATGTACGCACTCTCCTGTCAAGGGAATCTGATTCGGTCTGAGTCCATCTAAATACACCAAAGGAACACATCAGAACCGGCATGACCCAACTGTTATAGTCTCGCACCTTGTTACCGCCCGATAAAAGACTTTTAAATACTTTTTTTAGGCGGCCAAAGAAGCGTTCCTGTAACATTTGTTTCACGCCAGATTCTGGTATTCCCATGGACTGTGAAAAACCCAGATACTTGTAAATTATTATTATATTAATATTTAAAGGTAGGTATAAGTGAAAAAGTTTTAATTGGTAATGCGTACCTATCAGAAATAATCATGTAAATATATTTTGGTAATTGATCGACTGATTTATATATGGAGACTTTCTGCGTTATCTAGAAACGAATGTGTGTGCCGAAAGACACACGCGTTCACGAATATATTGTTAGCCCTGAAAAGGGCTGTTTTGTGAGCGGCGGTAGCGTCGCTCTCGTAAGCTTATGTGTGCGTGTGCGATGACTGACTGAAGATACGTTTTCTTGGCGGCGGGCTTCGACTTGGTGGGTGTGGCTGCGGCCTTTATATATTTGCCTTTGGTTTCTTCGTGGATTATTTCGCGGTCTTCTTGGCCTTGGGGGTTGCGCCAGCCTTCGCTTTGGCCTTTTTAACGGCGGCGGTCTTTTTAGCGGCGGCTTCCGTCTTCTTGTCTTTCGAAGCCGAAGATGCCGCCTTAGACGACTTGAAAGGAGATCCCGACGCGGCCGATGCGGAAGCAGCGACGGCGGCCTTTTTGGTCTTAGCGCCGGTTGCGGATGCGGTGGCCTTCTTGGCGCCGCCGCCCTTCGACGATGTCGTTTCCTTTTTACCACCGGCAAACTTGCCAGCACCGGCGCTATCGCTCGGTTTCTTCGCCAACGAGGATTTAGATTCTAGCATGGAAGATCCGAATGCGCCCTTGCCTTTGGTCTGAATGAGAGCACCCGATTCGACGGCGCTCTTCAAATATTTCTTTATGAACGGTGCTAACTTCTCGACGTCGACCTTATAATGAGCGGCGATATATTTTTTGATGGCCTGTAGCGTTGATCCGTTACGTTCCTTCATTTTCTTTATAGCGTTGTTCACCATCTCCGATGTCTCGGGATGAGTGGGTTTCGCCTTAGGTTTTTTAGCAACAGCGCCGCCACCGCCAGATTGTCTTGCGGGCTTCTTTACACCGGCAGCTGGAGCGGGAGCTTCGGTTATAACAGCAGTGTGTGCCATTGTTTTTTTCGTTTTACTTGTAGCCACTATATGGTTCCGTACGTACGTGCGTGCGTGAGTGCGTGCGTGCGTGCGCAACGAACGAGAGCTATAGATTGACTGTTGTGGGACACCGCTCGCGCTGGACTATTTATACTTTACTTTACGTTTAGGGAGCCGTACTAGCGAACGAGCTAGTGAACGGACGAGCGATTGAGTGCGATAGAAAGAAACGAAGAATGTTATTAATGTTATTTGGCGGCATGTTTTTTTTTTTTCTTTCTTTTTTTTTTACAGAACGGTTTAATCGCTCTGTCTCCAGTAATTGTGTGCGTGCATCGGGTGGCAGTTGGGCGGTGTCGCGCTGCTCGACACCGGCCTTTTTATTTATTTATTATTATATTAATAGTAGAACCGTAGTATAGTATACCGGAGTCGGGAGTCGGGCAGTCGGGCGGTGTCGCGCTGCTCGACACCGCCTACGACGACTACTTTCATTTTTTATTTATTTATTGTTATCATATTAATATTTATTATATATGTATTATTATTTTCTTTATTTCATCATTTCACATATATTCATTACATTTTTAAATATATATAAAAATAAAAAAAAAATACACATTTAAATATAACGTAGCACGACCGTTCTCGAGAATCGGGTCAGGCACATACATACATACCTGTAGTAAGACACTTCGAAATATGACAAGTTGTTGGTGTACGATCCTGGCTACTTGGTTGTGCCTGTGAAAATACTCACCGTTAGCAAGACGAGAACAACCAGAAATAATATGCCTAATAGATTCTCCAGGACGGAGGCTGGCACGCCCGACAGATGTCAACCGAGATACTATCTTTCGGGATATATTTCCGTTAGTTATTCGTCATGATAACTTCGTCCATAATTGTACAAACAAAACCTCCAAAGAGACCACGACCTCCAAACTTTCGCGGAATATACAATCTCATAACCGATGAACGTGGGTGGTGCATGCGGAACGCAGTAAGCAATGTACGCACTCTCCTGTCAAGGGAATCTGATTCGGTCTGAGTCCATCTAAATACACCAAAGGAACACATCAGAACCGGCATGACCCAACTGTTATAGTCTCGCACCTTGTTACCGCCCGATAAAAGACTTTTAAATACTTTTTTTAGGCGGCCAAAGAAGCGTTCCTGTAACATTTGTTTCACGCCAGATTCTGGTATTCCCAAGGACTGTGAAAAACCCAGATACTTGTAAATTATTATTATAATAATATCGGAAGGTAGGTATAAGTGAAAAAGTTTTAATTGGTAATGCGTACCTATCAGAAATAATCATGTAAATATATTTTGGTAATTGATCGACTGATTTATATATGGAGACTTTCTGCGTTATCTAGAAACGAATGTGTGTGCCGAAAGACACACGCGTTCACGAATATATTGTTAGCCCTGAAAAGGGCTGTTTTGTGAGCGGCGGTAGCGTCGCTCTCGTAAGCTTATGTGTGCGTGTGCGATGACTGACTGAAGATACGTTTTCTTGGCGGCGGGCTTCGACTTGGTGGGTGTGGCTGCGGCCTTTATATATTTGCCTTTGGTTTCTTCGTGGATTATTTCGCGGTCTTCTTGGCCTTGGGGGTTGCGCCAGCCTTCGCTTTGGCCTTTTTAACGGCGGCGGTCTTTTTAGCGGCGGCTTCCGTCTTCTTGTCTTTCGAAGCCGAAGATGCCGCCTTAGACGACTTGAAAGGAGATCCCGACGCGGCCGATGCGGAAGCAGCGACGGCGGCCTTTTTGGTCTTAGCGCCGGTTGCGGATGCGGTGGCCTTCTTGGCGCCGCCGCCCTTCGACGATGTCGTTTCCTTTTTACCACCGGCAAACTTGCCAGCACCGGCGCTATCGCTCGGTTTCTTCGCCAACGAGGATTTAGATTCTAGCATGGAAGATCCGAATGCGCCCTTGCCTTTGGTCTGAATGAGAGCACCCGATTCGACGGCGCTCTTCAAATATTTCTTTATGAACGGTGCTAACTTCTCGACGTCGACCTTATAATGAGCGGCGATATATTTTTTGATGGCCTGTAGCGTTGATCCGTTACGTTCCTTCATTTTCTTTATAGCGTTGTTCACCATCTCCGATGTCTCGGGATGAGTGGGTTTCGCCTTAGGTTTTTTAGCAACAGCGCCGCCACCGCCAGATTGTCTTGCGGGCTTCTTTACACCGGCAGCTGGAGCGGGAGCTTCGGTTATAACAGCAGTGTGTGCCATTGTTTTTTTCGTTTTACTTGTAGCCACTATATGGTTCCGTACGTACGTGCGTGCGTGCGTGCGTGCGTGCGTGCGTGCGTGCGTGCGCAACGAACGAGAGCTATAGATTGACTGTTGTGGGACACCGCTCGCGCTGGACTATTTATACTTTACTTTACGTTTAGGGAGCCGTACTAGCGAACGAGCTAGTGAACGGACGAGCGATTGAGTGCGATAGAAAGAAACGAAGAATGTTATTAATGTTATTTGGCGGCATGTTTTTTTTTTTTCTTTCTTTTTTTTTTTACAGAACGGTTTAATCGCTCTGTCTCCAGTAATTGTGTGCGTGCATCGGGTGGCAGTTGGGCGGTGTCGCGCTGCTCGACACCGGCCTTTTTATTTATTTATTATTATATTAATAGTAGAACCGTAGTATAGTATACCGGAGTCGGGAGTCGGGCAGTCGGGCGGTGTCGCGCTGCTCGACACCGCCTACGACGACTACTTTCATTTTTTATTTATTTATTGTTATCATATTAATATTTATTATATATGTATCATTATTTTCTTTATTTCATCATTTCACATATATTCATTACATTTTTAAATATATATAAAAATAAAAAAAAAATACACATTTAAATATAACGTAGCACGACCGTTCTCGAGAATCGGGTCAGGCACATACATACATACCTGTAGTAAGACACTTCGAAATATGACAAGTTGTTGGTGTACGATCCTGGCTACTTGGTTGTGCCTGTGAAAATACTCACCGTTAGCAAGACGAGAACAACCAGAAATAATATGCCTAATAGATTCTCCAGGACGGAGGCTGGCACGCCCGACAGATGTCAACCGAGATACTATCTTTCGGGATATATTTCCGTTAGTTATTCGTCATGATAACTTCGTCCATAATTGCACAAACAAAACCTCCAAAGAGACCACGACCTCCAAACTTTCGCGGAATATACAATCTCATAACCGATGAACGTGGGTGGTGCATGCGGAACGCAGTAAGCAATGTACGCACTCTCCTGTCAAGGGAATCTGATTCGGTCTGAGTCCATCTAAATACACCAAAGGAACACATCAGAACCGGCATGACCCAACTGTTATAGTCTCGCACCTTGTTACCGCCCGATAAAAGACTTTTAAATACTTTTTTTAGGCGGCCAAAGAAGCGTTCCTGTAACATTTGTTTCACGCCAGATTCTGGTATTCCCATGGACTGTGAAAAACCCAGATACTTGTAAATTATTATTATATTAATATTTAAAGGTAGGTATAAGTGAAAAAGTTTTAATTGGTAATGCGTACCTATCAGAAATAATCATGTAAATATATTTTGGTAATTGATCGACTGATTTATATATGGAGACTTTCTGCGTTATCTAGAAACGAATGTGTGTGCCGAAAGACACACGCGTTCACGAATATATTGTTAGCCCTGAAAAGGGCTGTTTTGTGAGCGGCGGTAGCGTCGCTCTCGTAAGCTTATGTGTGCGTGTGCGATGACTGACTGAAGATACGTTTTCTTGGCGGCGGGCTTCGACTTGGTGGGTGTGGCTGCGGCCTTTATATATTTGCCTTTGGTTTCTTCGTGGATTATTTCGCGGTCTTCTTGGCCTTGGGGGTTGCGCCAGCCTTCGCTTTGGCCTTTTTAACGGCGGCGGTCTTTTTAGCGGCGGCTTCCGTCTTCTTGTCTTTCGAAGCCGAAGATGCCGCCTTAGACGACTTGAAAGGAGATCCCGACGCGGCCGATGCGGAAGCAGCGACGGCGGCCTTTTTGGTCTTAGCGCCGGTTGCGGATGCGGTGGCCTTCTTGGCGCCGCCGCCCTTCGACGATGTCGTTTCCTTTTTACCACCGGCAAACTTGCCAGCACCGGCGCTATCGCTCGGTTTCTTCGCCAACGAGGATTTAGATTCTAGCATGGAAGATCCGAATGCGCCCTTGCCTTTGGTCTGAATGAGAGCACCCGATTCGACGGCGCTCTTCAAATATTTCTTTATGAACGGTGCTAACTTCTCGACGTCGACCTTATAATGAGCGGCGATATATTTTTTGATGGCCTGTAGCGTTGATCCGTTACGTTCCTTCATTTTCTTTATAGCGTTGTTCACCATCTCCGATGTCTCGGGATGAGTGGGTTTCGCCTTAGGTTTTTTAGCAACAGCGCCGCCACCGCCAGATTGTCTTGCGGGCTTCTTTACACCGGCAGCTGGAGCGGGAGCTTCGGTTATAACAGCAGTGTGTGCCATTGTTTTTTTCGTTTTACTTGTAGCCACTATATGGTTCCGTACGTACGTGCGTGCGTGCGTGCGTGCGTGCGTGCGCAACGAACGAGAGCTATAGATTGACTGTTGTGGGACACCGCTCGCGCTGGACTATTTATACTTTACTTTACGTTTAGGGAGCCGTACTAGCGAACGAGCTAGTGAACGGACGAGCGATTGAGTGCGATAGAAAGAAACGAAGAATGTTATTAATGTTATTTGGCGGCATGTTTTTTTTTTTTCTTTCTTTTTTTTTTTACAGAACGGTTTAATCGCTCTGTCTCCAGTAATTGTGTGCGTGCATCGGGTGGCAGTTGGGCGGTGTCGCGCTGCTCGACACCGGCCTTTTTATTTATTTATTATTATATTAATAGTAGAACCGTAGTATAGTATACCGGAGTCGGGAGTCGGGCAGTCGGGCGGTGTCGCGCTGCTCGACACCGCCTACGACGACTACTTTCATTTTTTATTTATTTATTGTTATCATATTAATATTTATTATATATGTATTATTATTTTCTTTATTTCATCATTTCACATATATTCATTACATTTTTAAATATATATAAAAATAAAAAAAAAATACACATTTAAATATAACGTAGCACGACCGTTCTCGAGAATCGGGTCAGGCACATACATACATACCTGTAGTAAGACACTTCGAAATATGACAAGTTGTTGGTGTACGATCCTGGCTACTTGGTTGTGCCTGTGAAAATACTCACCGTTAGCAAGACGAGAACAACCAGAAATAATATGCCTAATAGATTCTCCAGGACGGAGGCTGGCACGCCCGACAGATGTCAACCGAGATACTATCTTTCGGGATATATTTCCGTTAGTTATTCGTCATGATAACTTCGTCCATAATTGCACAAACAAAACCTCCAAAGAGACCACGACCTCCAAACTTTCGCGGAATATACAATCTCATAACCGATGAACGTGGGTGGTGCATGCGGAACGCAGTAAGCAATGTACGCACTCTCCTGTCAAGGGAATCTGATTCGGTCTGAGTCCATCTAAATACACCAAAGGAACACATCAGAACCGGCATGACCCAACTGTTATAGTCTCGCACCTTGTTACCGCCCGATAAAAGACTTTTAAATACTTTTTTTAGGCGGCCAAAGAAGCGTTCCTGTAACATTTGTTTCACGCCAGATTCTGGTATTCCCATGGACTGTGAAAAACCCAGATACTTGTAAATTATTATTATATTAATATTTAAAGGTAGGTATAAGTGAAAAAGTTTTAATTGGTAATGCGTACCTATCAGAAATAATCATGTAAATATATTTTGGTAATTGATCGACTGATTTATATATGGAGACTTTCTGCGTTATCTAGAAACGAATGTGTGTGCCGAAAGACACACGCGTTCACGAATATATTGTTAGCCCTGAAAAGGGCTGTTTTGTGAGCGGCGGTAGCGTCGCTCTCGTAAGCTTATGTGTGCGTGTGCGATGACTGACTGAAGATACGTTTTCTTGGCGGCGGGCTTCGACTTGGTGGGTGTGGCTGCGGCCTTTATATATTTGCCTTTGGTTTCTTCGTGGATTATTTCGCGGTCTTCTTGGCCTTGGGGGTTGCGCCAGCCTTCGCTTTGGCCTTTTTAACGGCGGCGGTCTTTTTAGCGGCGGCTTCCGTCTTCTTGTCTTTCGAAGCCGAAGATGCCGCCTTAGACGACTTGAAAGGAGATCCCGACGCGGCCGATGCGGAAGCAGCGACGGCGGCCTTTTTGGTCTTAGCGCCGGTTGCGGATGCGGTGGCCTTCTTGGCGCCGCCGCCCTTCGACGATGTCGTTTCCTTTTTACCACCGGCAAACTTGCCAGCACCGGCGCTATCGCTCGGTTTCTTCGCCAACGAGGATTTAGATTCTAGCATGGAAGATCCGAATGCGCCCTTGCCTTTGGTCTGAATGAGAGCACCCGATTCGACGGCGCTCTTCAAATATTTCTTTATGAACGGTGCTAACTTCTCGACGTCGACCTTATAATGAGCGGCGATATATTTTTTGATGGCCTGTAGCGTTGATCCGTTACGTTCCTTCATTTTCTTTATAGCGTTGTTCACCATCTCCGATGTCTCGGGATGAGTGGGTTTCGCCTTAGGTTTTTTAGCAACAGCGCCGCCACCGCCAGATTGTCTTGCGGGCTTCTTTACACCGGCAGCTGGAGCGGGAGCTTCGGTTATAACAGCAGTGTGTGCCATTGTTTTTTTCGTTTTACTTGTAGCCACTATATGGTTCCGTACGTACGTGCGTGCGTGCGTGCGAGCGTGCGTGCGCAACGAACGAGAGCTATAGATTGACTGTTGTGGGACACCGCTCGCGCTGGACTATTTATACTTTACTTTACGTTTAGGGAGCCGTACTAGCGAACGAGCTAGTGAACGTACGAGCGATTGAGTGCGATAGAAAGAAACGAAGAATGTTATTAATGTTATTTGGCGGCATGTTTTTTTTTTTTTCTTTCTTTTTTTTTTTACAGAACGGTTTAATCGCTCTGTCTCCAGTAATTGTGTGCGTGCATCGGGTGGCAGTTGGGCGGTGTCGCGCTGCTCGACACCGGCCTTTTTATTTATTTATTTATTTATTATTATATTAATAGTAGAACCGTAGTATAGTATACCGGAGTCGGGAGTCGGGCAGTCGGGCGGTGTCGCGCTGCTCGACACCGCCTACGACGACTACTTTCATTTTTTATTTATTTATTGTTATCATATTAATATTTATTATATATGTATTATTATTTTCTTTATTTCATCATTTCACATATATTCATTACATTTTTAAATATATATAAAAATAAAAAAAAAATACACATTTAAATATAACGTAGCACGACCGTTCTCGAGAATCGGGTCAGGCACATACATACATACCTGTAGTAAGACACTTCGAAATATGACAAGTTGTTGGTGTACGATCCTGGCTACTTGGTTGTGCCTGTGAAAATACTCACCGTTAGCAAGACGAGAACAACCAGAAATAATATGCCTAATAGATTCTCCAGGACGGAGGCTGGCACGCCCGACAGATGTCAACCGAGATACTATCTTTCGGGATATATTTCCGTTAGTTATTCGTCATGATAACTTCGTCCATAATTGCACAAACAAAACCTCCAAAGAGACCACGACCTCCAAACTTTCGCGGAATATACAATCTCATAACCGATGAACGTGGGTGGTGCATGCGGAACGCAGTAAGCAATGTACGCACTCTCCTGTCAAGGGAATCTGATTCGGTCTGAGTCCATCTAAATACACCAAAGGAACACATCAGAACCGGCATGACCCAACTGTTATAGTCTCGCACCTTGTTACCGCCCGATAAAAGACTTTTAAATACTTTTTTTAGGCGGCCAAAGAAGCGTTCCTGTAACATTTGTTTCACGCCAGATTCTGGTATTCCCATGGACTGTGAAAAACCCAGATACTTGTAAATTATTATTATATTAATATTTAAAGGTAGGTATAAGTGAAAAAGTTTTAATTGGTAATGCGTACCTATCAGAAATAATCATGTAAATATATTTTGGTAATTGATCGACTGATTTATATATGGAGACTTTCTGCGTTATCTAGAAACGAATGTGTGTGCCGAAAGACACACGCGTTCACGAATATATTGTTAGCCCTGAAAAGGGCTGTTTTGTGAGCGGCGGTAGCGTCGCTCTCGTAAGCTTATGTGTGCGTGTGCGATGACTGACTGAAGATACGTTTTCTTGGCGGCGGGCTTCGACTTGGTGGGTGTGGCTGCGGCCTTTATATATTTGCCTTTGGTTTCTTCGTGGATTATTTCGCGGTCTTCTTGGCCTTGGGGGTTGCGCCAGCCTTCGCTTTGGCCTTTTTAACGGCGGCGGTCTTTTTAGCGGCGGCTTCCGTCTTCTTGTCTTTCGAAGCCGAAGATGCCGCCTTAGACGACTTGAAAGGAGATCCCGACGCGGCCGATGCGGAAGCAGCGACGGCGGCCTTTTTGGTCTTAGCGCCGGTTGCGGATGCGGTGGCCTTCTTGGCGCCGCCGCCCTTCGACGATGTCGTTTCCTTTTTACCACCGGCAAACTTGCCAGCACCGGCGCTATCGCTCGGTTTCTTCGCCAACGAGGATTTAGATTCTAGCATGGAAGATCCGAATGCGCCCTTGCCTTTGGTCTGAATGAGAGCACCCGATTCGACGGCGCTCTTCAAATATTTCTTTATGAACGGTGCTAACTTCTCGACGTCGACCTTATAATGAGCGGCGATATATTTTTTGATGGCCTGTAGCGTTGATCCGTTACGTTCCTTCATTTTCTTTATAGCGTTGTTCACCATCTCCGATGTCTCGGGATGAGTGGGTTTCGCCTTAGGTTTTTTAGCAACAGCGCCGCCACCGCCAGATTGTCTTGCGGGCTTCTTTACACCGGCAGCTGGAGCGGGAGCTTCGGTTATAACAGCAGTGTGTGCCATTGTTTTTTTCGTTTTACTTGTAGCCACTATATGGTTCCGTACGTACGTGCGTGCGTGCGTGCGTGCGTGCGTGCGCAACGAACGAGAGCTATAGATTGACTGTTGTGGGACACCGCTCGCGCTGGACTATTTATACTTTACTTTACGTTTAGGGAGCCGTACTAGCGAACGAGCTAGTGAACGGACGAGCGATTGAGTGCGATAGAAAGAAACGAAGAATGTTATTAATGTTATTTGGCGGCATGTTTTTTTTTTTTCTTTCTTTTTTTTTTTACAGAACGGTTTAATCGCTCTGTCTCCAGTAATTGTGTGCGTGCATCGGGTGGCAGTTGGGCGGTGTCGCGCTGCTCGACACCGGCCTTTTTATTTATTTATTATTATATTAATAGTAGAACCGTAGTATAGTATACCGGAGTCGGGAGTCGGGCAGTCGGGCGGTGTCGCGCTGCTCGACACCGCCTACGACGACTACTTTCATTTTTTATTTATTTATTGTTATCATATTAATATTTATTATATATGTATTATTATTTTCTTTATTTCATCATTTCACATATATTCATTACATTTTTAAATATATATAAAAATAAAAAAAAAATACACATTTAAATATAACGTAGCACGACCGTTCTCGAGAATCGGGTCAGGCACATACATACATACCTGTAGTAAGACACTTCGAAATATGACAAGTTGTTGGTGTACGATCCTGGCTACTTGGTTGTGCCTGTGAAAATACTCACCGTTAGCAAGACGAGAACAACCAGAAATAATATGCCTAATAGATTCTCCAGGACGGAGGCTGGCACGCCCGACAGATGTCAACCGAGATACTATCTTTCGGGATATATTTCCGTTAGTTATTCGTCATGATAACTTCGTCCATAATTGCACAAACAAAACCTCCAAAGAGACCACGACCTCCAAACTTTCGCGGAATATACAATCTCATAACCGATGAACGTGGGTGGTGCATGCGGAACGCAGTAAGCAATGTACGCACTCTCCTGTCAAGGGAATCTGATTCGGTCTGAGTCCATCTAAATACACCAAAGGAACACATCAGAACCGGCATGACCCAACTGTTATAGTCTCGCACCTTGTTACCGCCCGATAAAAGACTTTTAAATACTTTTTTTAGGCGGCCAAAGAAGCGTTCCTGTAACATTTGTTTCACGCCAGATTCTGGTATTCCCAAGGACTGTGAAAAACCCAGATACTTGTAAATTATTATTATAATAATATCGGAAGGTAGGTATAAGTGAAAAAGTTTTAATTGGTAATGCGTACCTATCAGAAATAATCATGTAAATATATTTTGGTAATTGATCGACTGATTTATATATGGAGACTTTCTGCGTTATCTAGAAACGAATGTGTGTGCCGAAAGACACACGCGTTCACGAATATATTGTTAGCCCTGAAAAGGGCTGTTTTGTGAGCGGCGGTAGCGTCGCTCTCGTAAGCTTATGTGTGCGTGTGCGATGACTGACTGAAGATACGTTTTCTTGGCGGCGGGCTTCGACTTGGTGGGTGTGGCTGCGGCCTTTATATATTTGCCTTTGGTTTCTTCGTGGATTATTTCGCGGTCTTCTTGGCCTTGGGGGTTGCGCCAGCCTTCGCTTTGGCCTTTTTAACGGCGGCGGTCTTTTTAGCGGCGGCTTCCGTCTTCTTGTCTTTCGAAGCCGAAGATGCCGCCTTAGATGACTTGAAAGGAGATCCCGACGCGGCCGATGCGGAAGCAGCGACGGCGGCCTTTTTGGTCTTAGCGCCGGTTGCGGATGCGGTGGCCTTCTTGGCGCCGCCGCCCTTCGACGATGTCGTTTCCTTTTTACCACCGGCAAACTTGCCAGCACCGGCGCTATCGCTCGGTTTCTTCGCCAACGAGGATTTAGATTCTAGCATGGAAGATCCGAATGCGCCCTTGCCTTTGGTCTGAATGAGAGCACCCGATTCGACGGCGCTCTTCAAATATTTCTTTATGAACGGTGCTAACTTCTCGACGTCGACCTTATAATGAGCGGCGATATATTTTTTGATGGCCTGTAGCGTTGATCCGTTACGTTCCTTCATTTTCTTTATAGCGTTGTTCACCATCTCCGATGTCTCGGGATGAGTGGGTTTCGCCTTAGGTTTTTTAGCAACAGCGCCGCCACCGCCAGATTGTCTTGCGGGCTTCTTTACACCGGCAGCTGGAGCGGGAGCTTCGGTTATAACAGCAGTGTGTGCCATTGTTTTTTTCGTTTTACTTGTAGCCACTATATGGTTCCGTACGTACGTGCGTGCGTGCGTGCGTGCGTGCGTGCGCAACGAACGAGAGCTATAGATTGACTGTTGTGGGACACCGCTCGCGCTGGACTATTTATACTTTACTTTACGTTTAGGGAGCCGTACTAGCGAACGAGCTAGTGAACGGACGAGCGATTGAGTGCGATAGAAAGAAACGAAGAATGTTATTAATGTTATTTGGCGGCATGTTTTTTTTTTTTCTTTCTTTTTTTTTTTACAGAACGGTTTAATCGCTCTGTCTCCAGTAATTGTGTGCGTGCATCGGGTGGCAGTTGGGCGGTGTCGCGCTGCTCGACACCGGCCTTTTTATTTATTTATTTATTTATTATTATATTAATAGTAGAACCGTAGTATAGTATACCGGAGTCGGGAGTCGGGCAGTCGGGCGGTGTCGCGCTGCTCGACACCGCCTACGACGACTACTTTCATTTTTTATTTATTTATTGTTATCATATTAATATTTATTATATATGTATTATTATTTTCTTTATTTCATCATTTCACATATATTCATTACATTTTTAAATATATATAAAAATAAAAAAAAAATACACATTTAAATATAACGTAGCACGACCGTTCTCGAGAATCGGGTCAGGCACATACATACATACCTGTAGTAAGACACTTCGAAATATGACAAGTTGTTGGTGTACGATCCTGGCTACTTGGTTGTGCCTGTGAAAATACTCACCGTTAGCAAGACGAGAACAACCAGAAATAATATGCCTAATAGATTCTCCAGGACGGAGGCTGGCACGCCCGACAGATGTCAACCGAGATACTATCTTTCGGGATATATTTCCGTTAGTTATTCGTCATGATAACTTCGTCCATAATTGCACAAACAAAACCTCCAAAGAGACCACGACCTCCAAACTTTCGCGGAATATACAATCTCATAACCGATGAACGTGGGTGGTGCATGCGGAACGCAGTAAGCAATGTACGCACTCTTCTGTCAAGGGAATCTGATTCGGTCTGAGTCCATCTAAATACACCAAAGGAACACATCAGAACCGGCATGACCCAACTGTTATAGTCTCGCACCTTGTTACCGCCCGATAAAAGACTTTTAAATACTTTTTTTAGGCGGCCAAAGAAGCGTTCCTGTAACATTTGTTTCACGCCAGATTCTGGTATTCCCATGGACTGTGAAAAACCCAGATACTTGTAAATTATTATTATATTAATATTTAAAGGTAGGTATAAGTGAAAAAGTTTTAATTGGTAATGCGTACCTATCAGAAATAATCATGTAAATATATTTTGGTAATTGATCGACTGATTTATATATGGAGACTTTCTGCGTTATCTAGAAACGAATGTGTGTGCCGAAAGACACACGCGTTCACGAATATATTGTTAGCCCTGAAAAGGGCTGTTTTGTGAGCGGCGGTAGCGTCGCTCTCGTAAGCTTATGTGTGCGTGTGCGATGACTGACTGAAGATACGTTTTCTTGGCGGCGGGCTTCGACTTGGTGGGTGTGGCTGCGGCCTTTATATATTTGCCTTTGGTTTCTTCGTGGATTATTTCGCGGTCTTCTTGGCCTTGGGGGTTGCGCCAGCCTTCGCTTTGGCCTTTTTAACGGCGGCGGTCTTTTTAGCGGCGGCTTCCGTCTTCTTGTCTTTCGAAGCCGAAGATGCCGCCTTAGACGACTTGAAAGGAGATCCCGACGCGGCCGATGCGGAAGCAGCGACGGCGGCCTTTTTGGTCTTAGCGCCGGTTGCGGATGCGGTGGCCTTCTTGGCGCCGCCGCCCTTCGACGATGTCGTTTCCTTTTTACCACCGGCAAACTTGCCAGCACCGGCGCTATCGCTCGGTTTCTTCGCCAACGAGGATTTAGATTCTAGCATGGAAGATCCGAATGCGCCCTTGCCTTTGGTCTGAATGAGAGCACCCGATTCGACGGCGCTCTTCAAATATTTCTTTATGAACGGTGCTAACTTCTCGACGTCGACCTTATAATGAGCGGCGATATATTTTTTGATGGCCTGTAGCGTTGATCCGTTACGTTCCTTCATTTTCTTTATAGCGTTGTTCACCATCTCCGATGTCTCGGGATGAGTGGGTTTCGCCTTAGGTTTTTTAGCAACAGCGCCGCCACCGCCAGATTGTCTTGCGGGCTTCTTTACACCGGCAGCTGGAGCGGGAGCTTCGGTTATAACAGCAGTGTGTGCCATTGTTTTTTTCGTTTTACTTGTAGCCACTATATGGTTCCGTACGTACGTGCGTGCGTGCGTGCGTGCGTGCGTGCGCAACGAACGAGAGCTATAGATTGACTGTTGTGGGACACCGCTCGCGCTGGACTATTTATACTTTACTTTACGTTTAGGGAGCCGTACTAGCGAACGAGCTAGTGAACGGACGAGCGATTGAGTGCGATAGAAAGAAACGAAGAATGTTATTAATGTTATTTGGCGGCATGTTTTTTTTTTTTCTTTCTTTTTTTTTTTACAGAACGGTTTAATCGCTCTGTCTCCAGTAATTGTGTGCGTGCATCGGGTGGCAGTTGGGCGGTGTCGCGCTGCTCGACACCGGCCTTTTTATTTATTTATTTATTTATTATTATATTAATAGTAGAACCGTAGTATAGTATACCGGAGTCGGGAGTCGGGCAGTCGGGCGGTGTCGCGCTGCTCGACACCGCCTACGACGACTACTTTCATTTTTTATTTATTTATTGTTATCATAATAATATTTATTATATATGTATTATTATTTTCTTTATTTCATCATTTCACATATATTCATTACATTTTTAAATATATATAAAAATAAAAAAAAAATACACATTTAAATATAACGTAGCACGACCGTTCTCGAGAATCGGGTCAGGCACATACATACATACCTGTAGTAAGACACTTCGAAATATGACAAGTTGTTGGTGTACGATCCTGGCTACTTGGTTGTGCCTGTGAAAATACTCACCGTTAGCAAGACGAGAACAACCAGAAATAATATGCCTAATAGATTCTCCAGGACGGAGGCTGGCACGCCCGACAGATGTCAACCGAGATACTATCTTTCGGGATATATTTCCGTTAGTTATTCGTCATGATAACTTCGTCCATAATTGCACAAACAAAACCTCCAAAGAGACCACGACCTCCAAACTTTCGCGGAATATACAATCTCATAACCGATGAACGTGGGTGGTGCATGCGGAACGCAGTAAGCAATGTACGCACTCTCCTGTCAAGGGAATCTGATTCGGTCTGAGTCCATCTAAATACACCAAAGGAACACATCAGAACCGGCATGACCCAACTGTTATAGTCTCGCACCTTGTTACCGCCCGATAAAAGACTTTTAAATACTTTTTTTAGGCGGCCAAAGAAGCGTTCCTGTAACATTTGTTTCACGCCAGATTCTGGTATTCCCAAGGACTGTGAAAAACCCAGATACTTGTAAATTATTATTATAATAATATCGAAAGGTAGGTATAAGTGAAAAAGTTTTAATTGGTAATGCGTACCTATCAGAAATAATCATGTAAATATATTTTGGTAATTGATCGACTGATTTATATATGGAGACTTTCTGCGTTATCTAGAAACGAATGTGTGTGCCGAAAGACACACGCGTTCACGAATATATTGTTAGCCCTGAAAAGGGCTGTTTTGTGAGCGGCGGTAGCGTCGCTCTCGTAAGCTTATGTGTGCGTGTGCGATGACTGACTGAAGATACGTTTTCTTGGCGGCGGGCTTCGACTTGGTGGGTGTGGCTGCGGCCTTTATATATTTGCCTTTGGTTTCTTCGTGGATTATTTCGCGGTCTTCTTGGCCTTGGGGGTTGCGCCAGCCTTCGCTTTGGCCTTTTTAACGGCGGCGGTCTTTTTAGCGGCGGCTTCCGTCTTCTTGTCTTTCGAAGCCGAAGATGCCGCCTTAGACGACTTGAAAGGAGATCCCGACGCGGCCGATGCGGAAGCAGCGACGGCGGCCTTTTTGGTCTTAGCGCCGGTTGCGGATGCGGTGGCCTTCTTGGCGCCGCCGCCCTTCGACGATGTCGTTTCCTTTTTACCACCGGCAAACTTGCCAGCACCGGCGCTATCGCTCGGTTTCTTCGCCAACGAGGATTTAGATTCTAGCATGGAAGATCCGAATGCGCCCTTGCCTTTGGTCTGAATGAGAGCACCCGATTCGACGGCGCTCTTCAAATATTTCTTTATGAACGGTGCTAACTTCTCGACGTCGACCTTATAATGAGCGGCGATATATTTTTTGATGGCCTGTAGCGTTGATCCGTTACGTTCCTTCATTTTCTTTATAGCGTTGTTCACCATCTCCGATGTCTCGGGATGAGTGGGTTTCGCCTTAGGTTTTTTAGCAACAGCGCCGCCACCGCCAGATTGTCTTGCGGGCTTCTTTACACCGGCAGCTGGAGCGGGAGCTTCGGTTATAACAGCAGTGTGTGCCATTGTTTTTTTCGTTTTACTTGTAGC
The DNA here is from genome assembly GCA_949316085.1 of Hypercompe scribonia. Lineage (NCBI taxonomy): Eukaryota > Metazoa > Arthropoda > Insecta > Lepidoptera > Erebidae > Hypercompe > Hypercompe scribonia. Next base: position 154,764 of record OX438972.1, on the reverse strand, counting down.
CACTATATGGTTCCGTACGTACGTGCGTGCGTGCGTGCGTGCGTGCGTGCGCAACGAACGAGAGCTATAGATTGACTGTTGTGGGACACCGCTCGCGCTGGACTATTTATACTTTACTTTACGTTTAGGGAGCCGTACTAGCGAACGAGCTAGTGAACGGACGAGCGATTGAGTGCGATAGAAAGAAACGAAGAATGTTATTAATGTTATTTGGCGGCATGTTTTTTTTTTTTCTTTCTTTTTTTTTTTACAGAACGGTTTAATCGCTCTGTCTCCAGTAATTGTGTGCGTGCATCGGGTGGCAGTTGGGCGGTGTCGCGCTGCTCGACACCGGCCTTTTTATTTATTTATTATTATATTAATAGTAGAACCGTAGTATAGTATACCGGAGTCGGGAGTCGGGCAGTCGGGCGGTGTCGCGCTGCTCGACACCGCCTACGACGACTACTTTCATTTTTTATTTATTTATTGTTATCATATTAATATTTATTATATATGTATTATTATTTTCTTTATTTCATCATTTCACATATATTCATTACATTTTTAAATATATATAAAAATAAAAAAAAAATACACATTTAAATATAACGTAGCACGACCGTTCTCGAGAATCGGGTCAGGCACATACATACATACCTGTAGTAAGACACTTCGAAATATGACAAGTTGTTGGTGTACGATCCTGGCTACTTGGTTGTGCCTGTGAAAATACTCACCGTTAGCAAGACGAGAACAACCAGAAATAATATGCCTAATAGATTCTCCAGGACGGAGGCTGGCACGCCCGACAGATGTCAACCGAGATACTATCTTTCGGGATATATTTCCGTTAGTTATTCGTCATGATAACTTCGTCCATAATTGCACAAACAAAACCTCCAAAGAGACCACGACCTCCAAACTTTCGCGGAATATACAATCTCATAACCGATGAACGTGGGTGGTGCATGCGGAACGCAGTAAGCAATGTACGCACTCTCCTGTCAAGGGAATCTGATTCGGTCTGAGTCCATCTAAATACACCAAAGGAACACATCAGAACCGGCATGACCCAACTGTTATAGTCTCGCACCTTGTTACCGCCCGATAAAAGACTTTTAAATACTTTTTTTAGGCGGCCAAAGAAGCGTTCCTGTAACATTTGTTTCACGCCAGATTCTGGTATTCCCATGGACTGTGAAAAACCCAGATACTTGTAAATTATTATTATATTAATATTTAAAGGTAGGTATAAGTGAAAAAGTTTTAATTGGTAATGCGTACCTATCAGAAATAATCATGTAAATATATTTTGGTAATTGATCGACTGATTTATATATGGAGACTTTCTGCGTTATCTAGAAACGAATGTGTGTGCCGAAAGACACACGCGTTCACGAATATATTGTTAGCCCTGAAAAGGGCTGTTTTGTGAGCGGCGGTAGCGTCGCTCTCGTAAGCTTATGTGTGCGTGTGCGATGACTGACTGAAGATACGTTTTCTTGGCGGCGGGCTTCGACTTGGTGGGTGTGGCTGCGGCCTTTATATATTTGCCTTTGGTTTCTTCGTGGATTATTTCGCGGTCTTCTTGGCCTTGGGGGTTGCGCCAGCCTTCGCTTTGGCCTTTTTAACGGCGGCGGTCTTTTTAGCGGCGGCTTCCGTCTTCTTGTCTTTCGAAGCCGAAGATGCCGCCTTAGACGACTTGAAAGGAGATCCCGACGCGGCCGATGCGGAAGCAGCGACGGCGGCCTTTTTGGTCTTAGCGCCGGTTGCGGATGCGGTGGCCTTCTTGGCGCCGCCGCCCTTCGACGATGTCGTTTCCTTTTTACCACCGGCAAACTTGCCAGCACCGGCGCTATCGCTCGGTTTCTTCGCCAACGAGGATTTAGATTCTAGCATGGAAGATCCGAATGCACCCTTGCCTTTGGTCTGAATGAGAGCACCCGATTCGACGGCGCTCTTCAAATATTTCTTTATGAACGGTGCTAACTTCTCGACGTCGACCTTATAATGAGCGGCGATATATTTTTTGATGGCCTGTAGCGTTGATCCGTTACGTTCCTTCATTTTCTTTATAGCGTTGTTCACCATCTCCGATGTCTCGGGATGAGTGGGTTTCGCCTTAGGTTTTTTAGCAACAGCGCCGCCACCGCCAGATTGTCTTGCGGGCTTCTTTACACCGGCAGCTGGAGCGGGAGCTTCGGTTATAACAGCAGTGTGTGCCATTGTTTTTTTCGTTTTACTTGTAGCCACTATATGGTTCCGTACGTACGTGCGTGCGTGCGTGCGTGCGTGCGTGCGCAACGAACGAGAGCTATAGATTGACTGTTGTGGGACACCGCTCGCGCTGGACTATTTATACTTTACTTTACGTTTAGGGAGCCGTACTAGCGAACGAGCTAGTGAACGGACGAGCGATTGAGTGCGATAGAAAGAAACGAAGAATGTTATTAATGTTATTTGGCGGCATGTTTTTTTTTTTTCTTTCTTTTTTTTTTTACAGAACGGTTTAATCGCTCTGTCTCCAGTAATTGTGTGCGTGCATCGGGTGGCAGTTGGGCGGTGTCGCGCTGCTCGACACCGGCCTTTTTATTTATTTATTATTATATTAATAGTAGAACCGTAGTATAGTATACCGGAGTCGGGAGTCGGGCAGTCGGGCGGTGTCGCGCTGCTCGACACCGCCTACGACGACTACTTTCATTTTTTATTTATTTATTGTTATCATATTAATATTTATTATATATGTATCATTATTTTCTTTATTTCATCATTTCACATATATTCATTACATTTTTAAATATATATAAAAATAAAAAAAAAATACACATTTAAATATAACGTAGCACGACCGTTCTCGAGAATCGGGTCAGGCACATACATACATACCTGTAGTAAGACACTTCGAAATATGACAAGTTGTTGGTGTACGATCCTGGCTACTTGGTTGTGCCTGTGAAAATACTCACCGTTAGCAAGACGAGAACAACCAGAAATAATATGCCTAATAGATTCTCCAGGACGGAGGCTGGCACGCCCGACAGATGTCAACCGAGATACTATCTTTCGGGATATATTTCCGTTAGTTATTCGTCATGATAACTTCGTCCATAATTGCACAAACAAAACCTCCAAAGAGACCACGACCTCCAAACTTTCGCGGAATATACAATCTCATAACCGATGAACGTGGGTGGTGCATGCGGAACGCAGTAAGCAATGTACGCACTCTCCTGTCAAGGGAATCTGATTCGGTCTGAGTCCATCTAAATACACCAAAGGAACACATCAGAACCGGCATGACCCAACTGTTATAGTCTCGCACCTTGTTACCGCCCGATAAAAGACTTTTAAATACTTTTTTTAGGCGGCCAAAGAAGCGTTCCTGTAACATTTGTTTCACGCCAGATTCTGGTATTCCCATGGACTGTGAAAAACCCAGATACTTGTAAATTATTATTATATTAATATTTAAAGGTAGGTATAAGTGAAAAAGTTTTAATTGGTAATGCGTACCTATCAGAAATAATCATGTAAATATATTTTGGTAATTGATCGACTGATTTATATATGGAGACTTTCTGCGTTATCTAGAAACGAATGTGTGTGCCGAAAGACACACGCGTTCACGAATATATTGTTAGCCCTGAAAAGGGCTGTTTTGTGAGCGGCGGTAGCGTCGCTCTCGTAAGCTTATGTGTGCGTGTGCGATGACTGACTGAAGATACGTTTTCTTGGCGGCGGGCTTCGACTTGGTGGGTGTGGCTGCGGCCTTTATATATTTGCCTTTGGTTTCTTCGTGGATTATTTCGCGGTCTTCTTGGCCTTGGGGGTTGCGCCAGCCTTCGCTTTGGCCTTTTTAACGGCGGCGGTCTTTTTAGCGGCGGCTTCCGTCTTCTTGTCTTTCGAAGCCGAAGATGCCGCCTTAGACGACTTGAAAGGAGATCCCGACGCGGCCGATGCGGAAGCAGCGACGGCGGCCTTTTTGGTCTTAGCGCCGGTTGCGGATGCGGTGGCCTTCTTGGCGCCGCCGCCCTTCGACGATGTCGTTTCCTTTTTACCACCGGCAAACTTGCCAGCACCGGCGCTATCGCTCGGTTTCTTCGCCAACGAGGATTTAGATTCTAGCATGGAAGATCCGAATGCGCCCTTGCCTTTGGTCTGAATGAGAGCACCCGATTCGACGGCGCTCTTCAAATATTTCTTTATGAACGGTGCTAACTTCTCGACGTCGACCTTATAATGAGCGGCGATATATTTTTTGATGGCCTGTAGCGTTGATCCGTTACGTTCCTTCATTTTCTTTATAGCGTTGTTCACCATCTCCGATGTCTCGGGATGAGTGGGTTTCGCCTTAGGTTTTTTAGCAACAGCGCCGCCACCGCCAGATTGTCTTGCGGGCTTCTTTACACCGGCAGCTGGAGCGGGAGCTTCGGTTATAACAGCAGTGTGTGCCATTGTTTTTTTCGTTTTACTTGTAGCCACTATATGGTTCCGTACGTACGTGCGTGCGTGCGTGCGTGCGTGCGTGCGCAACGAACGAGAGCTATAGATTGACTGTTGTGGGACACCGCTCGCGCTGGACTATTTATACTTTACTTTACGTTTAGGGAGCCGTACTAGCGAACGAGCTAGTGAACGGACGAGCGATTGAGTGCGATAGAAAGAAACGAAGAATGTTATTAATGTTATTTGGCGGCATGTTTTTTTTTTTTTCTTTCTTTTTTTTTTTACAGAACGGTTTAATCGCTCTGTCTCCAGTAATTGTGTGCGTGCATCGGGTGGCAGTTGGGCGGTGTCGCGCTGCTCGACACCGGCCTTTTTATTTATTTATTTATTTATTATTATATTAATAGTAGAACCGTAGTATAGTATACCGGAGTCGGGAGTCGGGCAGTCGGGCGGTGTCGCGCTGCTCGACACCGCCTACGACGACTACTTTCATTTTTTATTTATTTATTGTTATCATATTAATATTTATTATATATGTATTATTATTTTCTTTATTTCATCATTTCACATATATTCATTACATTTTTAAATATATATAAAAATAAAAAAAAAATACACATTTAAATATAACGTAGCACGACCGTTCTCGAGAATCGGGTCAGGCACATACATACATACCTGTAGTAAGACACTTCGAAATATGACAAGTTGTTGGTGTACGATCCTGGCTACTTGGTTGTGCCTGTGAAAATACTCACCGTTAGCAAGACGAGAACAACCAGAAATAATATGCCTAATAGATTCTCCAGGACGGAGGCTGGCACGCCCGACAGATGTCAACCGAGATACTATCTTTCGGGATATATTTCCGTTAGTTATTCGTCATGATAACTTCGTCCATAATTGCACAAACAAAACCTCCAAAGAGACCACGACCTCCAAACTTTCGCGGAATATACAATCTCATAACCGATGAACGTGGGTGGTGCATGCGGAACGCAGTAAGCAATGTACGCACTCTCCTGTCAAGGGAATCTGATTCGGTCTGAGTCCATCTAAATACACCAAAGGAACACATCAGAACCGGCATGACCCAACTGTTATAGTCTCGCACCTTGTTACCGCCCGATAAAAGACTTTTAAATACTTTTTTTAGGCGGCCAAAGAAGCGTTCCTGTAACATTTGTTTCACGCCAGATTCTGGTATTCCCATGGACTGTGAAAAACCCAGATACTTGTAAATTATTATTATATTAATATTTAAAGGTAGGTATAAGTGAAAAAGTTTTAATTGGTAATGCGTACCTATCAGAAATAATCATGTAAATATATTTTGGTAATTGATCGACTGATTTATATATGGAGACTTTCTGCGTTATCTAGAAACGAATGTGTGTGCCGAAAGACACACGCGTTCACGAATATATTGTTAGCCCTGAAAAGGGCTGTTTTGTGAGCGGCGGTAGCGTCGCTCTCGTAAGCTTATGTGTGCGTGTGCGATGACTGACTGAAGATACGTTTTCTTGGCGGCGGGCTTCGACTTGGTGGGTGTGGCTGCGGCCTTTATATATTTGCCTTTGGTTTCTTCGTGGATTATTTCGCGGTCTTCTTGGCCTTGGGGGTTGCGCCAGCCTTCGCTTTGGCCTTTTTAACGGCGGCGGTCTTTTTAGCGGCGGCTTCCGTCTTCTTGTCTTTCGAAGCCGAAGATGCCGCCTTAGACGACTTGAAAGGAGATCCCGACGCGGCCGATGCGGAAGCAGCGACGGCGGCCTTTTTGGTCTTAGCGCCGGTTGCGGATGCGGTGGCCTTCTTGGCGCCGCCGCCCTTCGACGATGTCGTTTCCTTTTTACCACCGGCAAACTTGCCAGCACCGGCGCTATCGCTCGGTTTCTTCGCCAACGAGGATTTAGATTCTAGCATGGAAGATCCGAATGCGCCCTTGCCTTTGGTCTGAATGAGAGCACCCGATTCGACGGCGCTCTTCAAATATTTCTTTATGAACGGTGCTAACTTCTCGACGTCGACCTTATAATGAGCGGCGATATATTTTTTGATGGCCTGTAGCGTTGATCCGTTACGTTCCTTCATTTTCTTTATAGCGTTGTTCACCATCTCCGATGTCTCGGGATGAGTGGGTTTCGCCTTAGGTTTTTTAGCAACAGCGCCGCCACCGCCAGATTGTCTTGCGGGCTTCTTTACACCGGCAGCTGGAGCGGGAGCTCCGGTTATAACAGCAGTGTGTGCCATTGTTTTTTTCGTTTTACTTGTAGCCACTATATGGTTCCGTACGTACGTACGTGCGTGCGTGCGTGCGTGCGTGCGTGCGTGCGTGCGTGCGCAACGAACGAGAGCTATAGATTGACTGTTGTGGGACACCGCTCGCGCTGGACTATTTATACTTTACTTTACGTTTAGGGAGCCGTACTAGCGAACGAGCTAGTGAACGGACGAGCGATTGAGTGCGATAGAAAGAAACGAAGAATGTTATTAATGTTATTTGGCGGCATGTTTTTTTTTTTTCTTTCTTTTTTTTTTTACAGAACGGTTTAATCGCTCTGTCTCCAGTAATTGTGTGCGTGCATCGGGTGGCAGTTGGGCGGTGTCGCGCTGCTCGACACCGGCCTTTTTATTTATTTATTATTATATTAATAGTAGAACCGTAGTATAGTATACCGGAGTCGGGAGTCGGGCAGTCGGGCGGTGTCGCGCTGCTCGACACCGCCTACGACGACTACTTTCATTTTTTATTTATTTATTGTTATCATATTAATATTTATTATATATGTATCATTATTTTCTTTATTTCATCATTTCACATATATTCATTACATTTTTAAATATATATAAAAATAAAAAAAAAATACACATTTAAATATAACGTAGCACGACCGTTCTCGAGAATCGGGTCAGGCACATACATACATACCTGTAGTAAGACACTTCGAAATATGACAAGTTGTTGGTGTACGATCCTGGCTACTTGGTTGTGCCTGTGAAAATACTCACCGTTAGCAAGACGAGAACAACCAGAAATAATATGCCTAATAGATTCTCCAGGACGGAGGCTGGCACGCCCGACAGATGTCAACCGAGATACTATCTTTCGGGATATATTTCCGTTAGTTATTCGTCATGATAACTTCGTCCATAATTGCACAAACAAAACCTCCAAAGAGACCACGACCTCCAAACTTTCGCGGAATATACAATCTCATAACCGATGAACGTGGGTGGTGCATGCGGAACGCAGTAAGCAATGTACGCACTCTCCTGTCAAGGGAATCTGATTCGGTCTGAGTCCATCTAAATACACCAAAGGAACACATCAGAACCGGCATGACCCAACTGTTATAGTCTCGCACCTTGTTACCGCCCGATAAAAGACTTTTAAATACTTTTTTTAGGCGGCCAAAGAAGCGTTCCTGTAACATTTGTTTCACGCCAGATTCTGGTATTCCCATGGACTGTGAAAAACCCAGATACTTGTAAATTATTATTATATTAATATTTAAAGGTAGGTATAAGTGAAAAAGTTTTAATTGGTAATGCGTACCTATCAGAAATAATCATGTAAATATATTTTGGTAATTGATCGACTGATTTATATATGGAGACTTTCTGCGTTATCTAGAAACGAATGTGTGTGCCGAAAGACACACGCGTTCACGAATATATTGTTAGCCCTGAAAAGGGCTGTTTTGTGAGCGGCGGTAGCGTCGCTCTCGTAAGCTTATGTGTGCGTGTGCGATGACTGACTGAAGATACGTTTTCTTGGCGGCGGGCTTCGACTTGGTGGGTGTGGCTGCGGCCTTTATATATTTGCCTTTGGTTTCTTCGTGGATTATTTCGCGGTCTTCTTGGCCTTGGGGGTTGCGCCAGCCTTCGCTTTGGCCTTTTTAACGGCGGCGGTCTTTTTAGCGGCGGCTTCCGTCTTCTTGTCTTTCGAAGCCGAAGATGCCGCCTTAGACGACTTGAAAGGAGATCCCGACGCGGCCGATGCGGAAGCAGCGACGGCGGCCTTTTTGGTCTTAGCGCCGGTTGCGGATGCGGTGGCCTTCTTGGCGCCGCCGCCCTTCGACGATGTCGTTTCCTTTTTACCACCGGCAAACTTGCCAGCACCGGCGCTATCGCTCGGTTTCTTCGCCAACGAGGATTTAGATTCTAGCATGGAAGATCCAAATGCGCCCTTGCCTTTGGTCTGAATGAGAGCACCCGATTCGACGGCGCTCTTCAAATATTTCTTTATGAACGGTGCTAACTTCTCGACGTCGACCTTATAATGAGCGGCGATATATTTTTTGATGGCCTGTAGCGTTGATCCGTTACGTTCCTTCATTTTCTTTATAGCGTTGTTCACCATCTCCGATGTCTCGGGATGAGTGGGTTTCGCCTTAGGTTTTTTAGCAACAGCGCCGCCACCGCCAGATTGTCTTGCGGGCTTCTTTACACCGGCAGCTGGAGCGGGAGCTTCGGTTATAACAGCAGTGTGTGCCATTGTTTTTTTCGTTTTACTTGTAGCCACTATATGGTTCCGTACGTACGTGCGTGCGTGCGTGCGTGCGTGCGCAACGAACGAGAGCTATAGATTGACTGTTGTGGGACACCGCTCGCGCTGGACTATTTATACTTTACTTTATGTTTAGGGAGCCGTACTAGCGAACGAGCTAGTGAACGGACGAGCGATTGAGTGCGATAGAAAGAAACGAAGAATGTTATTAATGTTATTTGGCGGCATGTTTTTTTTTTTTCTTTCTTTTTTTTTTTACAGAACGGTTTAATCGCTCTGTCTCCAGTAATTGTGTGCGTGCATCGGGTGGCAGTTGGGCGGTGTCGCGCTGCTCGACACCGGCCTTTTTATTTATTTATTTATTTATTATTATATTAATAGTAGAACCGTAGTATAGTATACCGGAGTCGGGAGTAGGGCAGTCGGGCGGTGTCGCGCTGCTCGACACCGCCTACGACGACTACTTTCATTTTTTATTTATTTATTGTTATCATATTAATATTTATTATATATGTATTATTATTTTCTTTATTTCATCATTTCACATATATTCATTACATTTTTAAATATATATAAAAATAAAAAAAAAATACACATTTAAATATAACGTAGCACGACCGTTCTCGAGAATCGGGTCAGGCACATACATACATACCTGTAGTAAGACACTTCGAAATATGACAAGTTGTTGGTGTACGATCCTGGCTACTTGGTTGTGCCTGTGAAAATACTCACCGTTAGCAAGACGAGAACAACCAGAAATAATATGCCTAATAGATTCTCCAGGACGGAGGCTGGCACGCCCGACAGATGTCAACCGAGATACTATCTTTCGGGATATATTTCCGTTAGTTATTCGTCATGATAACTTCGTCCATAATTGCACAAACAAAACCTCCAAAGAGACCACGACCTCCAAACTTTCGCGGAATATACAATCTCATAACCGATGAACGTGGGTGGTGCATGCGGAACGCAGTAAGCAATGTACGCACTCTCCTGTCAAGGGAATCTGATTCGGTCTGAGTCCATCTAAATACACCAAAGGAACACATCAGAACCGGCATGACCCAACTGTTATAGTCTCGCACCTTGTTACCGCCCGATAAAAGACTTTTAAATACTTTTTTTAGGCGGCCAAAGAAGCGTTCCTGTAACATTTGTTTCACGCCAGATTCTGGTATTCCCAAGGACTGTGAAAAACCCAGATACTTGTAAATTATTATTATAATAATATTGAAAGGTAGGTATAAGTGAAAAAGTTTTAATTGGTAATGCGTACCTATCAGAAATAATCATGTAAATATATTTTGGTAATTGATCGACTGATTTATATATGGAGACTTTCTGCGTTATCTAGAAACGAATGTGTGTGCCGAAAGACACACGCGTTCACGAATATATTGTTAGCCCTGAAAAGGGCTGTTTTGTGAGCGGCGGTAGCGTCGCTCTCGTAAGCTTATGTGTGCGTGTGCGATGACTGACTGAAGATACGTTTTCTTGGCGGCGGGCTTCGACTTGGTGGGTGTGGCTGCGGCCTTTATATATTTGCCTTTGGTTTCTTCGTGGATTATTTCGCGGTCTTCTTGGCCTTGGGGGTTGCGCCAGCCTTCGCTTTGGCCTTTTTAACGGCGGCGGTCTTTTTAGCGGCGGCTTCCGTCTTCTTGTCTTTCGAAGCCGAAGATGCCGCCTTAGACGACTTGAAAGGAGATCCCGACGCGGCCGATGCGGAAGCAGCGACGGCGGCCTTTTTGGTCTTAGCGCCGGTTGCGGATGCGGTGGCCTTCTTGGCGCCGCCGCCCTTCGACGATGTCGTTTCCTTTTTACCACCGGCAAACTTGCCAGCACCGGCGCTATCGCTCGGTTTCTTCGCCAACGAGGATTTAGATTCTAGCATGGAAGATCCGAATGCGCCCTTGCCTTTAGTCTGAATGAGAGCACCCGATTCGACGGCGCTCTTCAAATATTTCTTTATGAACGGTGCTAACTTCTCGACGTCGACCTTATAATGAGCGGCGATATATTTTTTGATGGCCTGTAGCGTTGATCCGTTACGTTCCTTCATTTTCTTTATAGCGTTGTTCACCATCTCCGATGTCTCGGGATGAGTGGGTTTCGCCTTAGGTTTTTTAGCAACAGCGCCGCCACCGCCAGATTGTCTTGCGGGCTTCTTTACACCGGCAGCTGGAGCGGGAGCTTCGGTTATAACAGCAGTGTGTGCCATTGTTTTTTTCGTTTTACTTGTAGCCACTATATGGTTCCGTACGTACGTGCGTGCGTGCGTGCGTGCGTGCGTGCGCAACGAACGAGAGCTATAGATTAACTGTTGTGGGACACTGCTCGCGCTGGACTATTTATACTTTACTTTACGTTTAGGGAGCCGTACTAGCGAACGAGCTAGTGAACGGACGAGCGATTGAGTGCGATAGAAAGAAACGAAGAATGTTATTAATGTTATTTGGCGGCATGTTTTTTTTTTTTCTTTCTTTTTTTTTTTACAGAACGGTTTAATCGCTCTGTCTCCAGTAATTGTGTGCGTGCATCGGGTGGCAGTTGGGCGGTGTCGCGCTGCTCGACACCGGCCTTTTTATTTATTTATTTATTTATTATTATATTAATAGTAGAACCGTAGTATAGTATACCGGAGTCGGGAGTCGGGCAGTCGGGTGGTGTCGCGCTGCTCGACACCGCCTACGACGACTACTTTCATTTTTTATTTATTTATTGTTATCATATTAATATTTATTATATATGTATTATTATTTTCTTTATTTCATCATTTCACATATATTCATTACATTTTTAAATATATATAAAAATAAAAAAAAAATACACATTTAAATATAACGTAGCACGACCGTTCTCGAGAATCGGGTCAGGCACATACATACATACCTGTAGTAAGACACTTCGAAATATGACAAGTTGTTGGTGTACGATCCTGGCTACTTGGTTGTGCCTGTGAAAATACTCACCGTTAGCAAGACGAGAACAACCAGAAATAATATGCCTAATAGATTCTCCAGGACGGAGGCTGGCACGCCCGACAGATGTCAACCGAGATACTATCTTTCGGGATATATTTCCGTTAGTTATTCGTCATGATAACTTCGTCCATAATTGCACAAACAAAACCTCCAAAGAGACCACGACCTCCAAACTTTCGCGGAATATACAATCTCATAACCGATGAACGTGGGTGGTGCATGCGGAACGCAGTAAGCAATGTACGCACTCTCCTGTCAAGGGAATCTGATTCGGTCTGAGTCCATCTAAATACACCAAAGGAACACATCAGAACCGGCATGACCCAACTGTTATAGTCTCGCACCTTGTTACCGCCCGATAAAAGACTTTTAAATACTTTTTTTAGGCGGCCAAAGAAGCGTTCCCGTAACATTTGTTTCACGCCAGATTCTGGTATTCCCAAGGACTGTGAAAAACCCAGATACTTGTAAATTATTATTATATTAATATTTAAAGGTAGGTATAAGTGAAAATGTTTTAATTGGTAATGCGTACCTATCAGAAATAATCATGTAAATATATTTTGGTAATTGATCGACTGATTTATATATGGAGACTTTCTGCGTTATCTAGAAACGAATGTGTGTGCCGAAAGACACACGCGTTCACGAATATATTGTTAGCCCTGAAAAGGGCTGTTTTGTGAGCGGCGGTAGCGTCGCTCTCGTAAGCTTATGCGTGCGTGTGCGATGACTGACTGAAGATACGTTTTCTTGGCGGCGGGCTTCGACTTGGTGGGTGTGGCTGCGGCCTTTATATATTTGCCTTTGGTTTCTTCGTGGATTATTTCGCGGTCTTCTTGGCCTTGGGGGTTGCGCCAGCCTTCGCTTTGGCCTTTTTAACGGCGGCGGTCTTTTTAGCGGCGGCTTCCGTCTTCTTGTCTTTCGAAGCCGAAGATGCCGCCTTAGACGACTTGAAAGGAGATCCCGACGCGGCCGATGCGGAAGCAGCGACGGCGGCCTTTTTGGTCTTAGCGCCGGTTGCGGATGCGGTGGCCTTCTTGGCGCCGCCGCCCTTCGACGATGTCGTTTCCTTTTTACCACCGGCAAACTTGCTAGCACCGGCGCTATCGCTCGGTTTCTTCGCCAACGAGGATTTAGATTCTAGCATGGAAGATCCGAATGCGCCCTTGCCTTTGGTCTGAATGAGAGCACCCGATTCGACGGCGCTCTTCAAATATTTCTTTATGAACGGTGCTAACTTCTCGACGTCGACCTTATAATGAGCGGCGATATATTTTTTGATGGCCTGTAGCGTTGATCCGTTACGTTCCTTCATTTTCTTTATAGCGTTGTTCACCATCTCCGATGTCTCGGGATGAGTGGGTTTCGCCTTAGGTTTTTTAGCAACAGCGCCGCCACCGCCAGATTGTCTTGCGGGCTTCTTTACACCGGCAGCTGGAGCGGGAGCTTCGGTTATAACAGCAGTGTGTGCCATTGTTTTTTTCGTTTTACTTGTAGCCACTATATGGTTCCGTACGTACGTGCGTGCGTGCGTGCGTGCGTGCGTGCGCAACGAACGAGAGCTATAGATTGACTGTTGTGGGACACCGCTCGCGCTGGACTATTTATACTTTACTTTACGTTTAGGGAGCCGTACTAGCGAACGAGCTAGTGAACGGACGAGCGATTGAGTGCGATAGAAAGAAACGAAGAATGTTATTAATGTTATTTGGCGGCATGTTTTTTTTTTTCTTTCTTTTTTTTTTACAGAACGGTTTAATCGCTCTGTCTCCAGTAATTGTGTGCGTGCATCGGGTGGCAGTTGGGCGGTGTCGCGCTGCTCGACACCGGCCTTTTTATTTATTTATTTATTTATTATTATATTAATAGTAGAACCGTAGTATAGTATACCGGAGTCGGGAGTCGGGCAGTCGGGCGGTGTCGCGCTGCTCGACACCGCCTACGACGACTACTTTCATTTTTTATTTATTTATTGTTGTCATAATAATATTTATTATATATGTATTATTATTTTCTTTATTTCATCATTTCACATATATTCATTACATTTTTAAATATATATAAAAATAAAAAAAAAATACACATTTAAATATAACGTAGCACGACCGTTCTCGAGAATCGGGTCAGGCACATACATACATACCTGTAGTAAGACACTTCGAAATATGACAAGTTGTTGGTGTACGATCCTGGCTACTTGGTTGTGCCTGTGAAAATACTCACCGTTAGCAAGACGAGAACAACCAGAAATAATATGCCTAATAGATTCTCCAGGACGGAGGCTGGCACGCCCGACAGATGTCAACCGAGATACTATCTTTCGGGATATATTTCCGTTAGTTATTCGTCATGATAACTTCGTCCATAATTGCACAAACAAAACCTCCAAAGAGACCACGACCTCCAAACTTTCGCGGAATATACAATCTCATAACCGATGAACGTGGGTGGTGCATGCGGAACGCAGTAAGCAATGTACGCACTCTCCTGTCAAGGGAATCTGATTCGGTCTGAGTCCATCTAAATACACCAAAGGAACACATCAGAACCGGCATGACCCAACTGTTATAGTCTCGCACCTTGTTACCGCCCGATAAAAGACTTTTAAATACTTTTTTTAGGCGGCCAAAGAAGCGTTCCTGTAACATTTGTTTCACGCCAGATTCTGGTATTCCCATGGACTGTGAAAAACCCAGATACTTGTAAATTATTATTATATTAATATTTAAAGGTAGGTATAAGTGAAAAAGTTTTAATTGGTAATGCGTACCTATCAGAAATAATCATGTAAATATATTTTGGTAATTGATCGACTGATTTATATATGGAGACTTTCTGCGTTATCTAGAAACGAATGTGTGTGCCGAAAGACACACGCGTTCACGAATATATTGTTAGCCCTGAAAAGGGCTGTTTTGTGAGCGGCGGTAGCGTCGCTCTCGTAAGCTTATGTGTGCGTGTGCGATGACTGACTGAAGATACGTTTTCTTGGCGGCGGGCTTCGACTTGGTGGGTGTGGCTGCGGCCTTTATATATTTGCCTTTGGTTTCTTCGTGGATTATTTCGCGGTCTTCTTGGCCTTGGGGGTTGCGCCAGCCTTCGCTTTGGCCTTTTTAACGGCGGCGGTCTTTTTAGCGGCGGCTTCCGTCTTCTTGTCTTTCGAAGCCGAAGATGCCGCCTTAGACGACTTGAAAGGAGATCCCGACGCGGCCGATGCGGAAGCAGCGACGGCGGCCTTTTTGGTCTTAGCGCCGGTTGCGGATGCGGTGGCCTTCTTGGCGCCGCCGCCCTTCGACGATGTCGTTTCCTTTTTACCACCAGCAAACTTGCCAGCACCGGCGCTATCGCTCGGTTTCTTCGCCAACGAGGATTTAGATTCTAGCATGGAAGATCCGAATGCGCCCTTGCCTTTGGTCTGAATGAGAGCACCCGATTCGACGGCGCTCTTCAAATATTTCTTTATGAACGGTGCTAACTTCTCGACGTCGACCTTATAATGAGCGGCGATATATTTTTTGATGGCCTGTAGCGTTGATCCGTTACGTTCCTTCATTTTCTTTATAGCGTTGTTCACCATCTCCGATGTCTCGGGATGAGTGGGTTTCGCCTTAGGTTTTTTAGCAACAGCGCCGCCACCGCCAGATTGTCTTGCGGGCTTCTTTACACCGGCAGCTGGAGCGGGAGCTCCGGTTATAACAGCAGTGTGTGCCATTGTTTTTTTCGTTTTACTTGTAGCCACTATATGGTTCCGTACGTACGTGCGTGCGTGCGTGCGTGCGTGCGCAACGAACGAGAGCTGTTGTGGGACACCGCTCGCGCTGGACTATTTATACTTTACTTTACGTTTAGGGAGCCGTACTAGCGAACGAGCTAGTGAACGGACGAGCGATTGAGTGCGATAGAAAGAAACGAAGAATGTTATTAATGTTATTTGGCGGCATGTTTTTTTTTTTTTCTTTCTTTTTTTTTTTACAGAACGGTTTAATCGCTCTGTCTCCAGTAATTGTGTGCGTGCATCGGGTGGCAGTTGGGCGGTGTCGCGCTGCTCGACACCGGCCTTTTTATTTATTTATTTATTTATTATTATATTAATAGTAGAACCGTAGTATAGTATACCGGAGTCGGGAGTCGGGCAGTCGGGCGGTGTCGCGCTGCTCGACACTGCCTACGACGACTACTTTCATTTTTTATTTATTTATTGTTATCATATTAATATTTATTATATATGTATTATTATTTTCTTTATTTCATCATTTCACATATATTCATTACATTTTTAAATATATATAAAAATAAAAAAAAAATACACATTTAAATATAACGTAGCACGACCGTTCTCGAGAATCGGGTCAGGCACATACATACATACCTGTAGTAAGACACTTCGAAATATGACAAGTTGTTGGTGTACGATCCTGGCTACTTGGTTGTGCCTGTGAAAATACTCACCGTTAGCAAGACGAGAACAACCAGAAATAATATGCCTAATAGATTCTCCAGGACGGAGGCTGGCACGCCCGACAGATGTCAACCGAGATACTATCTTTCGGGATATATTTCCGTTAGTTATTCGTCATGATAACTTCGTCCATAATTGCACAAACAAAACCTCCAAAGAGACCACGACCTCCAAACTTTCGCGGAATATACAATCTCATAACCGATGAACGTGGGTGGTGCATGCGGAACGCAGTAAGCAATGTACGCACTCTCCTGTCAAGGGAATCTGATTCGGTCTGAGTCCATCTAAATACACCAAAGGAACACATCAGAACCGGCATGACCCAACTGTTATAGTCTCGCACCTTGTTACCGCCCGATAAAAGACTTTTAAATACTTTTTTTAGGCGGCCAAAGAAGCGTTCCTGTAACATTTGTTTCACGCCAGATTCTGGTATTCCCATGGACTGTGAAAAACCCAGATACTTGTAAATTATTATTATATTAATATTTAAAGGTAGGTATAAGTGAAAAAGTTTTAATTGGTAATGCGTACCTATCAGAAATAATCATGTAAATATATTTTGGTAATTGATCGACTGATTTATATATGGAGACTTTCTGCGTTATCTAGAAACGAATGTGTGTGCCGAAAGACACACGCGTTCACGAATATATTGTTAGCCCTGAAAAGGGCTGTTTTGTGAGCGGCGGTAGCGTCGCTCTCGTAAGCTTATGTGAGCGTGTGCGATGACTGACTGAAGATACGTTTTCTTGGCGGCGGGCTTCGACTTGGTGGGTGTGGCTGCGGCCTTTATATATTTGCCTTTGGTTTCTTCGTGGATTATTTCGCGGTCTTCTTGGCCTTGGGGGTTGCGCCAGCCTTCGTTTTGGCCTTTTTAACGGCGGCGGTCTTTTAAGCGGCGGCTTCCGTCTTCTTGTCTTTCGAAGCCGAAGATGCCGCCTTAGACGACTTGAAAGGAGATCCCGACGCGGCCGATGCGGAAGCAGCGACGGCGGCCTTTTTGGTCTTAGCGCCGGTTGCGGATGCGGTGGCCTTCTTGGCGCCGCCGCCCTTCGACGATGTCGTTTCCTTTTTACCACCGGCAAACTTGCCAGCACCGGCGCTATCGCTCGGTTTCTTCGCCAACGAGGATTTAGATTCTAGCATGGAAGATCCGAATGCGCCCTTGCCTTTGGTCTGAATGAGAGCACCCGATTCGACGGCGCTCTTCAAATATTTCTTTATGAACGGTGCTAACTTCTCGACGTCGACCTTATAATGAGCGGCGATATATTTTTTGATGGCCTGTAGCGTTGATCCGTTACGTTCCTTCATTTTCTTTATAGCGTTGTTCACCATCTCCGATGTCTCGGGATGAGTGGGTTTCGCCTTAGGTTTTTTAGCAACAGCGCCGCCACCGCCAGATTGTCTTGCGGGCTTCTTTACACCGGCAGCTGGAGCGGGAGCTCCGGTTATAACAGCAGTGTGTGCCATTGTTTTTTTCGTTTTACTTGTAGCCACTATATGGTTCCGTACGTACGTGCGTGCGTGCGTGCGTGCGTGCGCAACGAACGAGAGCTATAGATTAACTGTTGTGGGACACCGCTCGCGCTGGACTATTTATACTTTACTTTACGTTTAGGGAGCCGTACTAGCGAACGAGCTAGTGAACGGACGAGCGATTGAGTGCGATAGAAAGAAACGAAGAATGTTATTAATGTTATTTGGCGGCATGTTTTTTTTTTTTCTTTCTTTTTTTTTTTACAGAACGGTTTAATCGCTCTGTCTCCAGTAATTGTGTGCGTGCATCGGGTGGCAGTTGGGCGGTGTCGCGCTGCTCGACACCGGCCTTTTTATTTATTTATTTATTTATTATTATATTAATAGTAGAACCGTAGTATAGTATACCGGAGTCGGGAGTCGGGCAGTCGGGCGGTGTCGCGCTGCTCGACACCGCCTACGACGACTACTTTCATTGTTTATTTATTTATTGTTATCATATTAATATTTATTATATATGTATTATTATTTTCTTTATTTCATCATTTCACATATATTCATTACATTTTTAAATATATATAAAAATAAAAAAAAAATACACATTTAAATATAACGTAGCACGACCGTTCTCGAGAATCGGGTCAGGCACATACATACATACCTGTAGTAAGACACTTCGAAATATGACAAGTTGTTGGTGTACGATCCTGGCTACTTGGTTGTGCCTGTGAAAATACTCACCGTTAGCAAGACGAGAACAACCAGAAATAATATGCCTAATAGATTCTCCAGGACGGAGGCTGGCACGCCCGACAGATGTCAACCGAGATACTATCTTTCGGGATATATTTCCGTTAGTTATTCGTCATGATAACTTCGTCCATAATTGCACAAACAAAACCTCCAAAGAGACCACGACCTCCAAACTTTCGCGGAATATACAATCTCATAACCGATGAACGTGGGTGGTGCATGCGGAACGCAGTAAGCAATGTACGCACTCTCCTGTCAAGGGAATCTGATTCGGTCTGAGTCCATCTAAATACACCAAAGGAACACATCAGAACCGGCATGACCCAACTGTTATAGTCTCGCACCTTGTTACCGCCCGATAAAAGACTTTTAAATACTTTTTTTAGGCGGCCAAAGAAGCGTTCCTGTAACATTTGTTTCACGCCAGATTCTGGTATTCCCATGGACTGTGAAAAACCCAGATACTTGTAAATTATTATTATATTAATATTTAAAGGTAGGTATAAGTGAAAAAGTTTTAATTGGTAATGCGTACCTATCAGAAATAATCATGTAAATATATTTTGGTAATTGATCGACTGATTTATATATGGAGACTTTCTGCGTTATCTAGAAACGAATGTGTGTGCCGAAAGACACACGCGTTCACGAATATATTGTTAGCCCTGAAAAGGGCTGTTTTGTGAGCGGCGGTAGCGTCGCTCTCGTAAGCTTATGTGTGCGTGTGCGATGACTGACTGAAGATACGTTTTCTTGGCGGCGGGCTTCGACTTGGTGGGTGTGGCTGCGGCCTTTATATATTTGCCTTTGGTTTCTTCGTGGATTATTTCGCGGTCTTCTTGGCCTTGGGGGTTGCGCCAGCCTTCGCTTTGGCCTTTTTAACGGCGGCGGTCTTTTTAGCGGCGGCTTCCGTCTTCTTGTCTTTCGAAGCCGAAGATGCCGCCTTAGACGACTTGAAAGGAGATCCCGACGCGGCCGATGCGGAAGCAGCGACGGCGGCCTTTTTGGTCTTAGCGCCGGTTGCGGATGCGGTGGCCTTCTTGGCGCCGCCGCCCTTCGACGATGTCGTTTCCTTTTTACCACCGGCAAACTTGCCAGCACCGGCGCTATCGCTCGGTTTCTTCGCCAACGAGGATTTAGATTCTAGCATGGAAGATCCGAATGCGCCCTTGCCTTTGGTCTGAATGAGAGCACCCGATTCGACGGCGCTCTTCAAATATTTCTTTATGAACGGTGCTAACTTCTCGACGTCGACCTTATAATGAGCGGCGATATATTTTTTGATGGCCTGTAGCGTTGATCCGTTACGTTCCTTCATTTTCTTTATAGCGTTGTTCACCATCTCCGATGTCTCGGGATGAGTGGGTTTCGCCTTAGGTTTTTTAGCAACAGCGCCGCCACCGCCAGATTGTCTTGCGGGCTTCTTTACACCGGCAGCTGGAGCGGGAGCTCCGGTTATAACAGCAGTGTGTGCCATTGTTTTTTTCGTTTTACTTGTAGCCACTATATGGTTCCGTACGTACGTGCGTGCGTGCGTGCGTGCGTGCGCAACGAACGAGAGCTATAGATTAACTGTTGTGGGACACCGCTCGCGCTGGACTATTTATACTTTACTTTATGTTTAGGGAGCCGTACTAGCGAACGAGCTAGTGAACGGACGAGCGATTGAGTGCGATAGAAAGAAACGAAGAATGTTATTAATGTTATTTGGCGGCATGTTTTTTTTTTTTCTTTCTTTTTTTTTTTACAGAACGGTTTAATCGCTCTGTCTCCAGTAATTGTGTGCGTGCATCGGGTGGCAGTTGGGCGGTGTCGCGCTGCTCGACACCGGCCTTTTTATTTATTTATTTATTTATTATTATATTAATAGTAGAACCGTAGTATAGTATACCGGAGTCGGGAGTCGGGCAGTCGGGCGGTGTCGCGCTGCTCGACACCGCCTACGACGACTACTTTCATTTTTTATTTATTTATTGTTATCATATTAATATTTATTATATATGTATTATTATTTTCTTTATTTCATCATTTCACATATATTCATTACATTTTTAAATATATATAAAAATAAAAAAAAAATACACATTTAAATATAACGTAGCACGACCGTTCTCGAGAATCGGGTCAGGCACATACATACATACCTGTAGTAAGACACTTCGAAATATGACAAGTTGTTGGTGTACGATCCTGGCTACTTGGTTGTGCCTGTGAAAATACTCACCGTTAGCAAGACGAGAACAACCAGAAATAATATGCCTAATAGATTCTCCAGGACGGAGGCTGGCACGCCCGACAGATGTCAACCGAGATACTATCTTTCGGGATATATTTCCGTTAGTTATTCGTCATGATAACTTCGTCCATAATTGCACAAACAAAACCTCCAAAGAGACCACGACCTCCAAACTTTCGCGGAATATACAATCTCATAACCGATGAACGTGGGTGGTGCATGCGGAACGCAGTAAGCAATGTACGCACTCTCCTGTCAAGGGAATCTGATTCGGTCTGAGTCCATCTAAATACACCAACGGAACACATCAGAACCGGCATGACCCAACTGTTATAGTCTCGCACCTTGTTACCGCCCGATAAAAGACTTTTAAATACTTTTTTTAGGCGGCCAAAGAAGCGTTCCTGTAACATTTGTTTCACGCCAGATTCTGGTATTCCCATGGACTGTGAAAAACCCAGATACTTGTAAATTATTATTATATTAATATTTAAAGGTAGGTATAAGTGAAAAAGTTTTAATTGGTAATGCGTACCTATCAGAAATAATCATGTAAATATATTTTGGTAATTGATCGACTGATTTATATATGGAGACTTTCTGCGTTATCTAGAAACGAATGTGTGTGCCGAAAGACACACGCGTTCACGAATATATTGTTAGCCCTGAAAAGGGCTGTTTTGTGAGCGGCGGTAGCGTCGCTCTCGTAAGCTTATGTGTGCGTGTGCGATGACTGACTGAAGATACGTTTTCTTGGCGGCGGGCTTCGACTTGGTGGGTGTGGCTGCGGCCTTTATATATTTGCCTTTGGTTTCTTCGTGGATTATTTCGCGGTCTTCTTGGCCTTGGGGGTTGCGCCAGCCTTCGCTTTGGCCTTTTTAACGGCGGCGGTCTTTTTAGCGGCGGCTTCCGTCTTCTTGTCTTTCGAAGCCGAAGATGCCGCCTTAGACGACTTGAAAGGAGATCCCGACGCGGCCGATGCGGAAGCAGCGACGGCGGCCTTTTTGGTCTTAGCGCCGGTTGCGGATGCGGTGGCCTTCTTGGCGCCGCCGCCCTTCGACGATGTCGTTTCCTTTTTACCACCGGCAAACTTGCCAGCACCGGCGCTATCGCTCGGTTTCTTCGCCAACGAGGATTTAGATTCTAGCATGGAAGATCCGAATGCGCCCTTGCCTTTGGTCTGAATGAGAGCACCCGATTCGACGGCGCTCTTCAAATATTTCTTTATGAACGGTGCTAACTTCTCGACGTCGACCTTATAATGAGCGGCGATATATTTTTTGATGGCCTGTAGCGTTGATCCGTTACGTTCCTTCATTTTCTTTATAGCGTTGTTCACCATCTCCGATGTCTCGGGATGAGTGGGTTTCGCCTTAGGTTTTTTAGCAACAGCGCCGCCACCGCCAGATTGTCTTGCGGGCTTCTTTACACCGGCAGCTGGAGCGGGAGCTCCGGTTATAACAGCAGTGTGTGCCATTGTTTTTTTCGTTTTACTTGTAGCCACTATATGGTTCCGTACGTACGTGCGTGCGTGCGTGCGTGCGTGCGCAACGAACGAGAGCTATAGATTAACTGTTGTGGGACACCGCTCGCGCTGGACTATTTATACTTTACTTTACGTTTAGGGAGCCGTACTAGCGAACGAGCTAGTGAACGGACGAGCGATTGAGTGCGATAGAAAGAAACGAAGAATGTTATTAATGTTATTTGGCGGCATGTTTTTTTTTTTTCTTTCTTTTTTTTTTTACAGAACGGTTTAATCGCTCTGTCTCCAGTAATTGTGTGCGTGCATCGGGTGGCAGTTGGGCGGTGTCGCGCTGCTCGACACCGGCCTTTTTATTTATTTATTTATTAATATTTATTATATATGTATTATTATTTTCTTTATTTCATCATTTCACATATATTCATTACATTTTTAAATATATATAAAAATAAAAAAAAAATACACATTTAAATATAACGTAGCACGACCGTTCTCGAGAATCGGGTCAGGCACATACATACATACCTGTAGTAAGACACTTCGAAATATGACAAGTTGTTGGTGTACGATCCTGGCTACTTGGTTGTGCCTGTGAAAATACTCACCGTTAGCAAGACGAGAACAACCAGAAATAATATGCCTAATAGATTCTCCAGGACGGAGGCTGGCACGCCCGACAGATGTCAACCGAGATACTATCTTTCGGGATATATTTCCGTTAGTTATTCGTCATGATAACTTCGTCCATAATTGCACAAACAAAACCTCCAAAGAGACCACGACCTCCAAACTTTCGCGGAATATACAATCTCATAACCGATGAACGTGGGTGGTGCATGCGGAACGCAGTAAGCAATGTACGCACTCTCCTGTCAAGGGAATCTGATTCGGTCTGAGTCCATCTAAATACACCAAAGGAACACATCAGAACCGGCATGACCCAACTGTTATAGTCTCGCACCTTGTTACCGCCCGATAAAAGACTTTTAAATACTTTTTTTAGGCGGCCAAAGAAGCGTTCCTGTAACATTTGTTTCACGCCAGATTCTGGTATTCCCATGGACTGTGAAAAACCCAGATACTTGTAAATTATTATTATATTAATATTTAAAGGTAGGTATAAGTGAAAAAGTTTTAATTGGTAATGCGTACCTATCAGAAATAATCATGTAAATATATTTTGGTAATTGATCGACTGATTTATATATGGAGACTTTCTGCGTTATCTAGAAACGAATGTGTGTGCCGAAAGACACACGCGTTCACGAATATATTGTTAGCCCTGAAAAGGGCTGTTTTGTGAGCGGCGGTAGCGTCGCTCTCGTAAGCTTATGTGTGCGTGTGCGATGACTGACTGAAGATACGTTTTCTTGGCGGCGGGCTTCGACTTGGTGGGTGTGGCTGCGGCCTTTATATATTTGCCTTTGGTTTCTTCGTGGATTATTTCGCGGTCTTCTTGGCCTTGGGGGTTGCGCCAGCCTTCGCTTTGGCCTTTTTAACGGCGGCGGTCTTTTTAGCGGCGGCTTCCGTCTTCTTGTCTTTCGAAGCCGAAGATGCCGCCTTAGACGACTTGAAAGGAGATCCCGACGCGGCCGATGCGGAAGCAGCGACGGCGGCCTTTTTGGTCTTAGCGCCGGTTGCGGATGCGGTGGCCTTCTTGGCGCCGCCGCCCTTCGACGATGTCGTTTCCTTTTTACCACCGGCAAACTTGCCAGCACCGGCGCTATCGCTCGGTTTCTTCGCCAACGAGGATTTAGATTCTAGCATGGAAGATCCGAATGCGCCCTTGCCTTTGGTCTGAATGAGAGCACCCGATTCGACGGCGCTCTTCAAATATTTCTTTATGAACGGTGCTAACTTCTCGACGTCGACCTTATAATGAGCGGCGATATATTTTTTGATGGCCTGTAGCGTTGATCCGTTACGTTCCTTCATTTTCTTTATAGCGTTGTTCACCATCTCCGATGTCTCGGGATGAGTGGGTTTCGCCTTAGGTTTTTTAGCAACAGCGCCGCCACCGCCAGATTGTCTTGCGGGCTTCTTTACACCGGCAGCTGGAGCGGGAGCTCCGGTTATAACAGCAGTGTGTGCCATTGTTTTTTTCGTTTTACTTGTAGCCACTATATGGTTCCGTACGTACGTGCGTGCGTGCGTGCGTGCGTGCGCAACGAACGAGAGCTATAGATTACCTGTTGTGGGACACCGCTCGCGCTGGACTATTTATACTTTACTTTACGTTTAGGGAGCCGTACTAGCGAACGAGCTAGTGAACGGACGAGCGATTGAGTGCGATAGAAAGAAACGAAGAATGTTATTAATGTTATTTGGCGGCATGTTTTTTTTTTTTCTTTCTTTTTTTTTTTACAGAACGGTTTAATCGCTCTGTCTCCAGTAATTGTGTGCGTGCATCGGGTGGCAGTTGGGCGGTGTCGCGCTGCTCGACACCGGCCTTTTTATTTATTTATTTATTTATTATTATATTAATAGTAGAACCGTAGTATAGTATACCGGAGTCGAGAGTCGGGCAGTCGGGCGGTGTCGCGCTGCTCGACACCGCCTACGACGACTACTTTCATTTTTTATTTATTTATTGTTATCATATTAATATTTATTATATATGTATTATTATTTTCTTTATTTCATCATTTCACATATATTCATTACATTTTTAAATATATATAAAAATAAAAAAAAAATACACATTTAAATATAACGTAGCACGACCGTTCTCGAGAATCGGGTCAGGCACATACATACATACCTGTAGTAAGACACTTCGAAATATGACAAGTTGTTGGTGTACGATCCTGGCTACTTGGTTGTGCCTGTGAAAATACTCACCGTTAGCAAGACGAGAACAACCAGAAATAATATGCCTAATAGATTCTCCAGGACGGAGGCTGGCACGCCCGACAGATGTCAACCGAGATACTATCTTTCGGGATATATTTCCGTTAGTTATTCGTCATGATAACTTCGTCCATAATTGCACAAACAAAACCTCCAAAGAGACCACGACCTCCAAACTTTCGCGGAATATACAATCTCATAACCGATGAACGTGGGTGGTGCATGCGGAACGCAGTAAGCAATGTACGCACTCTCCTGTCAAGGGAATCTGATTCGGTCTGAGTCCATCTAAATACACCAAAGGAACACATCAGAACCGGCATGACCCAACTGTTATAGTCTCGCACCTTGTTACCGCCCGATAAAAGACTTTTAAATACTTTTTTTAGGCGGCCAAAGAAGCGTTCCTGTAACATTTGTTTCACGCCAGATTCTGGTATTCCCATGGACTGTGAAAAACCCAGATACTTGTAAATTATTATTATATTAATATTTAAAGGTAGGTATAAGTGAAAAAGTTTTAATTGGTAATGCGTACCTATCAGAAATAATCATGTAAATATATTTTGGTAATTGATCGACTGATTTATATATGGAGACTTTCTGCGTTATCTAGAAACGAATGTGTGTGCCGAAAGACACACGCGTTCACGAATATATTGTTAGCCCTGAAAAGGGCTGTTTTGTGAGCGGCGGTAGCGTCGCTCTCGTAAGCTTATGTGTGCGTGTGCGATGACTGACTGAAGATACGTTTTCTTGGCGGCGGGCTTCGACTTGGTGGGTGTGGCTGCGGCCTTTATATATTTGCCTTTGGTTTCTTCGTGGATTATTTCGCGGTCTTCTTGGCCTTGGGGGTTGCGCCAGCCTTCGCTTTGGCCTTTTTAACGGCGGCGGTCTTTTTAGCGGCGGCTTCCGTCTTCTTGTCTTTCGAAGCCGAAGATGCCGCCTTAGACGACTTGAAAGGAGATCCCGACGCGGCCGATGCGGAAGCAGCGACGGCGGCCTTTTTGGTCTTAGCGCCGGTTGCGGATGCGGTGGCCTTCTTGGCGCCGCCGCCCTTCGACGATGTCGTTTCCTTTTTACCACCGGCAAACTTGCCAGCACCGGCGCTATCGCTCGGTTTCTTCGCCAACGAGGATTTAGATTCTAGCATGGAAGATCCGAATGCGCCCTTGCCTTTGGTCTGAATGAGAGCACCCGATTCGACGGCGCTCTTCAAATATTTCTTTATGAACGGTGCTAACTTCTCGACGTCGACCTTATAATGAGCGGCGATATATTTTTTGATGGCCTGTAGCGTTGATCCGTTACGTTCCTTCATTTTCTTTATAGCGTTGTTCACCATCTCCGATGTCTCGGGATGAGTGGGTTTCGCCTTAGGTTTTTTAGCAACAGCGCCGCCACCGCCAGATTGTCTTGCGGGCTTCTTTACACCGGCAGCTGGAGCGGGAGCTCCGGTTATAACAGCAGTGTGTGCCATTGTTTTTTTCGTTTTACTTGTAGCCACTATATGGTTCCGTACGTACGTGCGTGCGTGCGTGCGTGCGTGCGCAACGAACGAGAGCTATAGATTAACTGTTGTGGGACACCGCTCGCGCTGGACTATTTATACTTTACTTTACGTTTAGGGAGCCGTACTAGCGAACGAGCTAGTGAACGGACGAGCGATTGAGTGCGATAGAAAGAAACGAAGAATGTTATTAATGTTATTTGGCGGCATGTTTTTTTTTTTTCTTTCTTTTTTTTTTTACAGAACGGTTTAATCGCTCTGTCTCCAGTAATTGTGTGCGTGCATCGGGTGGCAGTTGGGCGGTGTCGCGCTGCTCGACACCGGCCTTTTTATTTATTTATTTATTTATTATTATATTAATAGTAGAACCGTAGTATAGTATACCGGAGTCGGGAGTCGGGCAGTCGGGCGGTGTCGCGCTGCTCGACACCGCCTACGACGACTACTTTCATTTTTTATTTATTTATTGTTATCATATTAATATTTATTATATATGTATTATTATTTTCTTTATTTCATCATTTCACATATATTCATTACATTTTTAAATATATATAAAAATAAAAAAAAAATACACATTTAAATATAACGTAGCACGACCGTTCTCGAGAATCGGGTCAGGCACATACATACATACCTGTAGTAAGACACTTCGAAATATGACAAGTTGTTGGTGTACGATCCTGGCTACTTGGTTGTGCCTGTGAAAATACTCACC
Organism: Hypercompe scribonia; assembly: GCA_949316085.1. Lineage (NCBI taxonomy): Eukaryota > Metazoa > Arthropoda > Insecta > Lepidoptera > Erebidae > Hypercompe > Hypercompe scribonia. Next base: position 127,336 of record OX438972.1, on the reverse strand, counting down.
GTTAGCAAGACGAGAACAACCAGAAATAATATGCCTAATAGATTCTCCAGGACGGAGGCTGGCACGCCCGACAGATGTCAACCGAGATACTATCTTTCGGGATATATTTCCGTTAGTTATTCGTCATGATAACTTCGTCCATAATTGCACAAACAAAACCTCCAAAGAGACCACGACCTCCAAACTTTCGCGGAATATACAATCTCATAACCGATGAACGTGGGTGGTGCATGCGGAACGCAGTAAGCAATGTACGCACTCTCCTGTCAAGGGAATCTGATTCGGTCTGAGTCCATCTAAATACACCAAAGGAACACATCAGAACCGGCATGACCCAACTGTTATAGTCTCGCACCTTGTTACCGCCCGATAAAAGACTTTTAAATACTTTTTTTAGGCGGCCAAAGAAGCGTTCCTGTAACATTTGTTTCACGCCAGATTCTGGTATTCCCATGGACTGTGAAAAACCCAGATACTTGTAAATTATTATTATATTAATATTTAAAGGTAGGTATAAGTGAAAAAGTTTTAATTGGTAATGCGTACCTATCAGAAATAATCATGTAAATATATTTTGGTAATTGATCGACTGATTTATATATGGAGACTTTCTGCGTTATCTAGAAACGAATGTGTGTGCCGAAAGACACACGCGTTCACGAATATATTGTTAGCCCTGAAAAGGGCTGTTTTGTGAGCGGCGGTAGCGTCGCTCTCGTAAGCTTATGTGTGCGTGTGCGATGACTGACTGAAGATACGTTTTCTTGGCGGCGGGCTTCGACTTGGTGGGTGTGGCTGCGGCCTTTATATATTTGCCTTTGGTTTCTTCGTGGATTATTTCGCGGTCTTCTTGGCCTTGGGGGTTGCGCCAGCCTTCGCTTTGGCCTTTTTAACGGCGGCGGTCTTTTTAGCGGCGGCTTCCGTCTTCTTGTCTTTCGAAGCCGAAGATGCCGCCTTAGACGACTTGAAAGGAGATCCCGACGCGGCCGATGCGGAAGCAGCGACGGCGGCCTTTTTGGTCTTAGCGCCGGTTGCGGATGCGGTGGCCTTCTTGGCGCCGCCGCCCTTCGACGATGTCGTTTCCTTTTTACCACCGGCAAACTTGCCAGCACCGGCGCTATCGCTCGGTTTCTTCGCCAACGAGGATTTAGATTCTAGCATGGAAGATCCGAATGCGCCCTTGCCTTTGGTCTGAATGAGAGCACCCGATTCGACGGCGCTCTTCAAATATTTCTTTATGAACGGTGCTAACTTCTCGACGTCGACCTTATAATGAGCGGCGATATATTTTTTGATGGCCTGTAGCGTTGATCCGTTACGTTCCTTCATTTTCTTTATAGCGTTGTTCACCATCTCCGATGTCTCGGGATGAGTGGGTTTCGCCTTAGGTTTTTTAGCAACAGCGCCGCCACCGCCAGATTGTCTTGCGGGCTTCTTTACACCGGCAGCTGGAGCGGGAGCTCCGGTTATAACAGCAGTGTGTGCCATTGTTTTTTTCGTTTTACTTGTAGCCACTATATGGTTCCGTACGTACGTGCGTGCGTGCGTGCGTGCGTGCGCAACGAACGAGAGCTATAGATTACCTGTTGTGGGACACCGCTCGCGCTGGACTATTTATACTTTACTTTACGTTTAGGGAGCCGTACTAGCGAACGAGCTAGTGAACGGACGAGCGATTGAGTGCGATAGAAAGAAACGAAGAATGTTATTAATGTTATTTGGCGGCATGTTTTTTTTTTTTCTTTCTTTTTTTTTTTACAGAACGGTTTAATCGCTCTGTCTCCAGTAATTGTGTGCGTGCATCGGGTGGCAGTTGGGCGGTGTCGCGCTGCTCGACACCGGCCTTTTTATTTATTTATTTATTTATTATTATATTAATAGTAGAACCGTAGTATAGTATACCGGAGTCGGGAGTCGGGCAGTCGGGCGGTGTCGCGCTGCTCGACACCGCCTACGACGACTACTTTCATTTTTTATTTATTTATTGTTATCATATTAATATTTATTATATATGTATTATTATTTTCTTTATTTCATCATTTCACATATATTCATTACATTTTTAAATATATATAAAAATAAAAAAAAAATACACATTTAAATATAACGTAGCACGACCGTTCTCGAGAATCGGGTCAGGCACATACATACATACCTGTAGTAAGACACTTCGAAATATGACAAGTTGTTGGTGTACGATCCTGGCTACTTGGTTGTGCCTGTGAAAATACTCACCGTTAGCAAGACGAGAACAACCAGAAATAATATGCCTAATAGATTCTCCAGGACGGAGGCTGGCACGCCCGACAGATGTCAACCGAGATACTATCTTTCGGGATATATTTCCGTTAGTTATTCGTCATGATAACTTCGTCCATAATTGCACAAACAAAACCTCCAAAGAGACCACGACCTCCAAACTTTCGCGGAATATACAATCTCATAACCGATGAACGTGGGTGGTGCATGCGGAACGCAGTAAGCAATGTACGCACTCTCCTGTCAAGGGAATCTGATTCGGTCTGAGTCCATCTAAATACACCAAAGGAACACATCAGAACCGGCATGACCCAACTGTTATAGTCTCGCACCTTGTTACCGCCCGATAAAAGACTTTTAAATACTTTTTTTAGGCGGCCAAAGAAGCGTTCCTGTAACATTTGTTTCACGCCAGATTCTGGTATTCCCATGGACTGTGAAAAACCCAGATACTTGTAAATTATTATTATATTAATATTTAAAGGTAGGTATAAGTGAAAAAGTTTTAATTGGTAATGCGTACCTATCAGAAATAATCATGTAAATATATTTTGGTAATTGATCGACTGATTTATATATGGAGACTTTCTGCGTTATCTAGAAACGAATGTGTGTGCCGAAAGACACACGCGTTCACGAATATATTGTTAGCCCTGAAAAGGGCTGTTTTGTGAGCGGCGGTAGCGTCGCTCTCGTAAGCTTATGTGTGCGTGTGCGATGACTGACTGAAGATACGTTTTCTTGGCGGCGGGCTTCGACTTGGTGGGTGTGGCTGCGGCCTTTATATATTTGCCTTTGGTTTCTTCGTGGATTATTTCGCGGTCTTCTTGGCCTTGGGGGTTGCGCCAGCCTTCGCTTTGGCCTTTTTAACGGCGGCGGTCTTTTTAGCGGCGGCTTCCGTCTTCTTGTCTTTCGAAGCCGAAGATGCCGCCTTAGACGACTTGAAAGGAGATCCCGACGCGGCCGATGCGGAAGCAGCGACGGCGGCCTTTTTGGTCTTAGCGCCGGTTGCGGATGCGGTGGCCTTCTTGGCGCCGCCGCCCTTCGACGATGTCGTTTCCTTTTTACCACCGGCAAACTTGCCAGCACCGGCGCTATCGCTCGGTTTCTTCGCCAACGAGGATTTAGATTCTAGCATGGAAGATCCGAATGCGCCCTTGCCTTTGGTCTGAATGAGAGCACCCGATTCGACGGCGCTCTTCAAATATTTCTTTATGAACGGTGCTAACTTCTCGACGTCGACCTTATAATGAGCGGCGATATATTTTTTGATGGCCTGTAGCGTTGATCCGTTACGTTCCTTCATTTTCTTTATAGCGTTGTTCACCATCTCCGATGTCTCGGGATGAGTGGGTTTCGCCTTAGGTTTTTTAGCAACAGCGCCGCCACCGCCAGATTGTCTTGCGGGCTTCTTTACACCGGCAGCTGGAGCGGGAGCTCCGGTTATAACAGCAGTGTGTGCCATTGTTTTTTTCGTTTTACTTGTAGCCACTATATGGTTCCGTACGTACGTGCGTGCGTGCGTGCGTGCGTGCGCAACGAACGAGAGCTATAGATTAACTGTTGTGGGACACCGCTCGCGCTGGACTATTTATACTTTACTTTACGTTTAGGGAGCCGTACTAGCGAACGAGCTAGTGAACGGACGAGCGATTGAGTGCGATAGAAAGAAACGAAGAATGTTATTAATGTTATTTGGCGGCATGTTTTTTTTTTTTCTTTCTTTTTTTTTTTACAGAACGGTTTAATCGCTCTGTCTCCAGTAATTGTGTGCGTGCATCGGGTGGCAGTTGGGCGGTGTCGCGCTGCTCGACACCGGCCTTTTTATTTATTTATTTATTTATTATTATATTAATAGTAGAACCGTAGTATAGTATACCGGAGTCGGGAGTCGGGCAGTCGGGCGGTGTCGCGCTGCTCGACACCGCCTACGACGACTACTTTCATTTTTTATTTATTTATTGTTATCATATTAATATTTATTATATATGTATTATTATTTTCTTTATTTCATCATTTCACATATATTCATTACATTTTTAAATATATATAAAAATAAAAAAAAAATACACATTTAAATATAACGTAGCACGACCGTTCTCGAGAATCGGGTCAGGCACATACATACATACCTGTAGTAAGACACTTCGAAATATGACAAGTTGTTGGTGTACGATCCTGGCTACTTGGTTGTGCCTGTGAAAATACTCACCGTTAGCAAGACGAGAACAACCAGAAATAATATGCCTAATAGATTCTCCAGGACGGAGGCTGGCACGCCCGACAGATGTCAACCGAGATACTATCTTTCGGGATATATTTCCGTTAGTTATTCGTCATGATAACTTCGTCCATAATTGCACAAACAAAACCTCCAAAGAGACCACGACCTCCAAACTTTCGCGGAATATACAATCTCATAACCGATGAACGTGGGTGGTGCATGCGGAACGCAGTAAGCAATGTACGCACTCTCCTGTCAAGGGAATCTGATTCGGTCTGAGTCCATCTAAATACACCAAAGGAACACATCAGAACCGGCATGACCCAACTGTTATAGTCTCGCACCTTGTTACCGCCCGATAAAAGACTTTTAAATACTTTTTTTAGGCGGCCAAAGAAGCGTTCCTGTAACATTTGTTTCACGCCAGATTCTGGTATTCCCATGGACTGTGAAAAACCCAGATACTTGTAAATTATTATTATATTAATATTTAAAGGTAGGTATAAGTGAAAAAGTTTTAATTGGTAATGCGTACCTATCAGAAATAATCATGTAAATATATTTTGGTAATTGATCGACTGATTTATATATGGAGACTTTCTGCGTTATCTAGAAACGAATGTGTGTGCCGAAAGACACACGCGTTCACGAATATATTGTTAGCCCTGAAAAGGGCTGTTTTGTGAGCGGCGGTAGCGTCGCTCTCGTAAGCTTATGTGTGCGTGTGCGATGACTGACTGAAGATACGTTTTCTTGGCGGCGGGCTTCGACTTGGTGGGTGTGGCTGCGGCCTTTATATATTTGCCTTTGGTTTCTTCGTGGATTATTTCGCGGTCTTCTTGGCCTTGGGGGTTGCGCCAGCCTTCGCTTTGGCCTTTTTAACGGCGGCGGTCTTTTTAGCGGCGGCTTCCGTCTTCTTGTCTTTCGAAGCCGAAGATGCCGCCTTAGACGACTTGAAAGGAGATCCCGACGCGGCCGATGCGGAAGCAGCGACGGCGGCCTTTTTGGTCTTAGCGCCGGTTGCGGATGCGGTGGCCTTCTTGGCGCCGCCGCCCTTCGACGATGTCGTTTCCTTTTTACCACCGGCAAACTTGCCAGCACCGGCGCTATCGCTCGGTTTCTTCGCCAACGAGGATTTAGATTCTAGCATGGAAGATCCGAATGCGCCCTTGCCTTTGGTCTGAATGAGAGCACCCGATTCGACGGCGCTCTTCAAATATTTCTTTATGAACGGTGCTAACTTCTCGACGTCGACCTTATAATGAGCGGCGATATATTTTTTGATGGCCTGTAGCGTTGATCCGTTACGTTCCTTCATTTTCTTTATAGCGTTGTTCACCATCTCCGATGTCTCGGGATGAGTGGGTTTCGCCTTAGGTTTTTTAGCAACAGCGCCGCCACCGCCAGATTGTCTTGCGGGCTTCTTTACACCGGCAGCTGGAGCGGGAGCTCCGGTTATAACAGCAGTGTGTGCCATTGTTTTTTTCGTTTTACTTGTAGCCACTATATGGTTCCGTACGTACGTGCGTGCGTGCGTGCGTGCGTGCGCAACGAACGAGAGCTATAGATTAACTGTTGTGGGACACCGCTCGCGCTGGACTATTTATACTTTACTTTACGTTTAGGGAGCCGTACTAGCGAACGAGCTAGTGAACGGACGAGCGATTGAGTGCGATAGAAAGAAACGAAGAATGTTATTAATGTTATTTGGCGGCATGTTTTTTTTTTTTCTTTCTTTTTTTTTTTACAGAACGGTTTAATCGCTCTGTCTCCAGTAATTGTGTGCGTGCATCGGGTGGCAGTTGGGCGGTGTCGCGCTGCTCGACACCGGCCTTTTTATTTATTTATTTATTTATTATTATATTAATAGTAGAACCGTAGTATAGTATACCGGAGTCGGGAGTCGGGCAGTCGGGCGGTGTCGCGCTGCTCGACACCGCCTACGACGACTACTTTCATTTTTTATTTATTTATTGTTATCATATTAATATTTATTATATATGTATTATTATTTTCTTTATTTCATCATTTCACATATATTCATTACATTTTTAAATATATATAAAAATAAAAAAAAAATACACATTTAAATATAACGTAGCACGACCGTTCTCGAGAATCGGGTCAGGCACATACATACATACCTGTAGTAAGACACTTCGAAATATGACAAGTTGTTGGTGTACGATCCTGGCTACTTGGTTGTGCCTGTGAAAATACTCACCGTTAGCAAGACGAGAACAACCAGAAATAATATGCCTAATAGATTCTCCAGGACGGAGGCTGGCACGCCCGACAGATGTCAACCGAGATACTATCTTTCGGGATATATTTCCGTTAGTTATTCGTCATGATAACTTCGTCCATAATTGCACAAACAAAACCTCCAAAGAGACCACGACCTCCAAACTTTCGCGGAATATACAATCTCATAACCGATGAACGTGGGTGGTGCATGCGGAACGCAGTAAGCAATGTACGCACTCTCCTGTCAAGGGAATCTGATTCGGTCTGAGTCCATCTAAATACACCAAAGGAACACATCAGAACCGGCATGACCCAACTGTTATAGTCTCGCACCTTGTTACCGCCCGATAAAAGACTTTTAAATACTTTTTTTAGGCGGCCAAAGAAGCGTTCCTGTAACATTTGTTTCACGCCAGATTCTGGTATTCCCATGGACTGTGAAAAACCCAGATACTTGTAAATTATTATTATATTAATATTTAAAGGTAGGTATAAGTGAAAAAGTTTTAATTGGTAATGCGTACCTATCAGAAATAATCATGTAAATATATTTTGGTAATTGATCGACTGATTTATATATGGAGACTTTCTGCGTTATCTAGAAACGAATGTGTGTGCCGAAAGACACACGCGTTCACGAATATATTGTTAGCCCTGAAAAGGGCTGTTTTGTGAGCGGCGGTAGCGTCGCTCTCGTAAGCTTATGTGTGCGTGTGCGATGACTGACTGAAGATACGTTTTCTTGGCGGCGGGCTTCGACTTGGTGGGTGTGGCTGCGGCCTTTATATATTTGCCTTTGGTTTCTTCGTGGATTATTTCGCGGTCTTCTTGGCCTTGGGGGTTGCGCCAGCCTTCGCTTTGGCCTTTTTAACGGCGGCGGTCTTTTTAGCGGCGGCTTCCGTCTTCTTGTCTTTCGAAGCCGAAGATGCCGCCTTAGACGACTTGAAAGGAGATCCCGACGCGGCCGATGCGGAAGCAGCGACGGCGGCCTTTTTGGTCTTAGCGCCGGTTGCGGATGCGGTGGCCTTCTTGGCGCCGCCGCCCTTCGACGATGTCGTTTCCTTTTTACCACCGGCAAACTTGCCAGCACCGGCGCTATCGCTCGGTTTCTTCGCCAACGAGGATTTAGATTCTAGCATGGAAGATCCGAATGCGCCCTTGCCTTTGGTCTGAATGAGAGCACCCGATTCGACGGCGCTCTTCAAATATTTCTTTATGAACGGTGCTAACTTCTCGACGTCGACCTTATAATGAGCGGCGATATATTTTTTGATGGCCTGTAGCGTTGATCCGTTACGTTCCTTCATTTTCTTTATAGCGTTGTTCACCATCTCCGATGTCTCGGGATGAGTGGGTTTCGCCTTAGGTTTTTTAGCAACAGCGCCGCCACCGCCAGATTGTCTTGCGGGCTTCTTTACACCGGCAGCTGGAGCGGGAGCTCCGGTTATAACAGCAGTGTGTGCCATTGTTTTTTTCGTTTTACTTGTAGCCACTATATGGTTCCGTACGTACGTGCGTGCGTGCGTGCGTGCGTGCGCAACGAACGAGAGCTATAGATTAACTGTTGTGGGACACCGCTCGCGCTGGACTATTTATACTTTACTTTACGTTTAGGGAGCCGTACTAGCGAACGAGCTAGTGAACGGACGAGCGATTGAGTGCGATAGAAAGAAACGAAGAATGTTATTAATGTTATTTGGCGGCATGTTTTTTTTTTTTCTTTCTTTTTTTTTTTACAGAACGGTTTAATCGCTCTGTCTCCAGTAATTGTGTGCGTGCATCGGGTGGCAGTTGGGCGGTGTCGCGCTGCTCGACACCGGCCTTTTTATTTATTTATTTATTTATTATTATATTAATAGTAGAACCGTAGTATAGTATACCGGAGTCGGGAGTCGGGCAGTCGGGCGGTGTCGCGCTGCTCGACACCGCCTACGACGACTACTTTCATTTTTTATTTATTTATTGTTATCATATTAATATTTATTATATATGTATTATTATTTTCTTTATTTCATCATTTCACATATATTCATTACATTTTTAAATATATATAAAAATAAAAAAAAAATACACATTTAAATATAACGTAGCACGACCGTTCTCGAGAATCGGGTCAGGCACATACATACATACCTGTAGTAAGACACTTCGAAATATGACAAGTTGTTGGTGTACGATCCTGGCTACTTGGTTGTGCCTGTGAAAATACTCACCGTTAGCAAGACGAGAACAACCAGAAATAATATGCCTAATAGATTCTCCAGGACGGAGGCTGGCACGCCCGACAGATGTCAACCGAGATACTATCTTTCGGGATATATTTCCGTTAGTTATTCGTCATGATAACTTCGTCCATAATTGCACAAACAAAACCTCCAAAGAGACCACGACCTCCAAACTTTCGCGGAATATACAATCTCATAACCGATGAACGTGGGTGGTGCATGCGGAACGCAGTAAGCAATGTACGCACTCTCCTGTCAAGGGAATCTGATTCGGTCTGAGTCCATCTAAATACACCAAAGGAACACATCAGAACCGGCATGACCCAACTGTTATAGTCTCGCACCTTGTTACCGCCCGATAAAAGACTTTTAAATACTTTTTTTAGGCGGCCAAAGAAGCGTTCCTGTAACATTTGTTTCACGCCAGATTCTGGTATTCCCATGGACTGTGAAAAACCCAGATACTTGTAAATTATTATTATATTAATATTTAAAGGTAGGTATAAGTGAAAAAGTTTTAATTGGTAATGCGTACCTATCAGAAATAATCATGTAAATATATTTTGGTAATTGATCGACTGATTTATATATGGAGACTTTCTGCGTTATCTAGAAACGAATGTGTGTGCCGAAAGACACACGCGTTCACGAATATATTGTTAGCCCTGAAAAGGGCTGTTTTGTGAGCGGCGGTAGCGTCGCTCTCGTAAGCTTATGTGTGCGTGTGCGATGACTGACTGAAGATACGTTTTCTTGGCGGCGGGCTTCGACTTGGTGGGTGTGGCTGCGGCCTTTATATATTTGCCTTTGGTTTCTTCGTGGATTATTTCGCGGTCTTCTTGGCCTTGGGGGTTGCGCCAGCCTTCGCTTTGGCCTTTTTAACGGCGGCGGTCTTTTTAGCGGCGGCTTCCGTCTTCTTGTCTTTCGAAGCCGAAGATGCCGCCTTAGACGACTTGAAAGGAGATCCCGACGCGGCCGATGCGGAAGCAGCGACGGCGGCCTTTTTGGTCTTAGCGCCGGTTGCGGATGCGGTGGCCTTCTTGGCGCCGCCGCCCTTCGACGATGTCGTTTCCTTTTTACCACCGGCAAACTTGCCAGCACCGGCGCTATCGCTCGGTTTCTTCGCCAACGAGGATTTAGATTCTAGCATGGAAGATCCGAATGCGCCCTTGCCTTTGGTCTGAATGAGAGCACCCGATTCGACGGCGCTCTTCAAATATTTCTTTATGAACGGTGCTAACTTCTCGACGTCGACCTTATAATGAGCGGCGATATATTTTTTGATGGCCTGTAGCGTTGATCCGTTACGTTCCTTCATTTTCTTTATAGCGTTGTTCACCATCTCCGATGTCTCGGGATGAGTGGGTTTCGCCTTAGGTTTTTTAGCAACAGCGCCGCCACCGCCAGATTGTCTTGCGGGCTTCTTTACACCGGCAGCTGGAGCGGGAGCTCCGGTTATAACAGCAGTGTGTGCCATTGTTTTTTTCGTTTTACTTGTAGCCACTATATGGTTCCGTACGTACGTGCGTGCGTGCGTGCGTGCGTGCGCAACGAACGAGAGCTATAGATTAACTGTTGTGGGACACCGCTCGCGCTGGACTATTTATACTTTACTTTACGTTTAGGGAGCCGTACTAGCGAACGAGCTAGTGAACGGACGAGCGATTGAGTGCGATAGAAAGAAACGAAGAATGTTATTAATGTTATTTGGCGGCATGTTTTTTTTTTTTCTTTCTTTTTTTTTTTACAGAACGGTTTAATCGCTCTGTCTCCAGTAATTGTGTGCGTGCATCGGGTGGCAGTTGGGCGGTGTCGCGCTGCTCGACACCGGCCTTTTTATTTATTTATTTATTAATATTTATTATATATGTATTATTATTTTCTTTATTTCATCATTTCACATATATTCATTACATTTTTAAATATATATAAAAATAAAAAAAAAATACACATTTAAATATAACGTAGCACGACCGTTCTCGAGAATCGGGTCAGGCACATACATACATACCTGTAGTAAGACACTTCGAAATATGACAAGTTGTTGGTGTACGATCCTGGCTACTTGGTTGTGCCTGTGAAAATACTCACCGTTAGCAAGACGAGAACAACCAGAAATAATATGCCTAATAGATTCTCCAGGACGGAGGCTGGCACGCCCGACAGATGTCAACCGAGATACTATCTTTCGGGATATATTTCCGTTAGTTATTCGTCATGATAACTTCGTCCATAATTGCACAAACAAAACCTCCAAAGAGACCACGACCTCCAAACTTTCGCGGAATATACAATCTCATAACCGATGAACGTGGGTGGTGCATGCGGAACGCAGTAAGCAATGTACGCACTCTCCTGTCAAGGGAATCTGATTCGGTCTGAGTCCATCTAAATACACCAAAGGAACACATCAGAACCGGCATGACCCAACTGTTATAGTCTCGCACCTTGTTACCGCCCGATAAAAGACTTTTAAATACTTTTTTTAGGCGGCCAAAGAAGCGTTCCTGTAACATTTGTTTCACGCCAGATTCTGGTATTCCCATGGACTGTGAAAAACCCAGATACTTGTAAATTATTATTATATTAATATTTAAAGGTAGGTATAAGTGAAAAAGTTTTAATTGGTAATGCGTACCTATCAGAAATAATCATGTAAATATATTTTGGTAATTGATCGACTGATTTATATATGGAGACTTTCTGCGTTATCTAGAAACGAATGTGTGTGCCGAAAGACACACGCGTTCACGAATATATTGTTAGCCCTGAAAAGGGCTGTTTTGTGAGCGGCGGTAGCGTCGCTCTCGTAAGCTTATGTGTGCGTGTGCGATGACTGACTGAAGATACGTTTTCTTGGCGGCGGGCTTCGACTTGGTGGGTGTGGCTGCGGCCTTTATATATTTGCCTTTGGTTTCTTCGTGGATTATTTCGCGGTCTTCTTGGCCTTGGGGGTTGCGCCAGCCTTCGCTTTGGCCTTTTTAACGGCGGCGGTCTTTTTAGCGGCGGCTTCCGTCTTCTTGTCTTTCGAAGCCGAAGATGCCGCCTTAGACGACTTGAAAGGAGATCCCGACGCGGCCGATGCGGAAGCAGCGACGGCGGCCTTTTTGGTCTTAGCGCCGGTTGCGGATGCGGTGGCCTTCTTGGCGCCGCCGCCCTTCGACGATGTCGTTTCCTTTTTACCACCGGCAAACTTGCCAGCACCGGCGCTATCGCTCGGTTTCTTCGCCAACGAGGATTTAGATTCTAGCATGGAAGATCCGAATGCGCCCTTGCCTTTGGTCTGAATGAGAGCACCCGATTCGACGGCGCTCTTCAAATATTTCTTTATGAACGGTGCTAACTTCTCGACGTCGACCTTATAATGAGCGGCGATATATTTTTTGATGGCCTGTAGCGTTGATCCGTTACGTTCCTTCATTTTCTTTATAGCGTTGTTCACCATCTCCGATGTCTCGGGATGAGTGGGTTTCGCCTTAGGTTTTTTAGCAACAGCGCCGCCACCGCCAGATTGTCTTGCGGGCTTCTTTACACCGGCAGCTGGAGCGGGAGCTCCGGTTATAACAGCAGTGTGTGCCATTGTTTTTTTCGTTTTACTTGTAGCCACTATATGGTTCCGTACGTACGTGCGTGCGTGCGTGCGTGCGTGCGCAACGAACGAGAGCTATAGATTACCTGTTGTGGGACACCGCTCGCGCTGGACTATTTATACTTTACTTTACGTTTAGGGAGCCGTACTAGCGAACGAGCTAGTGAACGGACGAGCGATTGAGTGCGATAGAAAGAAACGAAGAATGTTATTAATGTTATTTGGCGGCATGTTTTTTTTTTTTCTTTCTTTTTTTTTTTACAGAACGGTTTAATCGCTCTGTCTCCAGTAATTGTGTGCGTGCATCGGGTGGCAGTTGGGCGGTGTCGCGCTGCTCGACACCGGCCTTTTTATTTATTTATTTATTTATTATTATATTAATAGTAGAACCGTAGTATAGTATACCGGAGTCGAGAGTCGGGCAGTCGGGCGGTGTCGCGCTGCTCGACACCGCCTACGACGACTACTTTCATTTTTTATTTATTTATTGTTATCATATTAATATTTATTATATATGTATTATTATTTTCTTTATTTCATCATTTCACATATATTCATTACATTTTTAAATATATATAAAAATAAAAAAAAAATACACATTTAAATATAACGTAGCACGACCGTTCTCGAGAATCGGGTCAGGCACATACATACATACCTGTAGTAAGACACTTCGAAATATGACAAGTTGTTGGTGTACGATCCTGGCTACTTGGTTGTGCCTGTGAAAATACTCACCGTTAGCAAGACGAGAACAACCAGAAATAATATGCCTAATAGATTCTCCAGGACGGAGGCTGGCACGCCCGACAGATGTCAACCGAGATACTATCTTTCGGGATATATTTCCGTTAGTTATTCGTCATGATAACTTCGTCCATAATTGCACAAACAAAACCTCCAAAGAGACCACGACCTCCAAACTTTCGCGGAATATACAATCTCATAACCGATGAACGTGGGTGGTGCATGCGGAACGCAGTAAGCAATGTACGCACTCTCCTGTCAAGGGAATCTGATTCGGTCTGAGTCCATCTAAATACACCAAAGGAACACATCAGAACCGGCATGACCCAACTGTTATAGTCTCGCACCTTGTTACCGCCCGATAAAAGACTTTTAAATACTTTTTTTAGGCGGCCAAAGAAGCGTTCCTGTAACATTTGTTTCACGCCAGATTCTGGTATTCCCATGGACTGTGAAAAACCCAGATACTTGTAAATTATTATTATATTAATATTTAAAGGTAGGTATAAGTGAAAAAGTTTTAATTGGTAATGCGTACCTATCAGAAATAATCATGTAAATATATTTTGGTAATTGATCGACTGATTTATATATGGAGACTTTCTGCGTTATCTAGAAACGAATGTGTGTGCCGAAAGACACACGCGTTCACGAATATATTGTTAGCCCTGAAAAGGGCTGTTTTGTGAGCGGCGGTAGCGTCGCTCTCGTAAGCTTATGTGTGCGTGTGCGATGACTGACTGAAGATACGTTTTCTTGGCGGCGGGCTTCGACTTGGTGGGTGTGGCTGCGGCCTTTATATATTTGCCTTTGGTTTCTTCGTGGATTATTTCGCGGTCTTCTTGGCCTTGGGGGTTGCGCCAGCCTTCGCTTTAGCCTTTTTAACGGCGGCGGTCTTTTTAGCGGCGGCTTCCGTCTTCTTGTCTTTCGAAGCCGAAGATGCCGCCTTAGACGACTTGAAAGGAGATCCCGACGCGGCCGATGCGGAAGCAGCGACGGCGGCCTTTTTGGTCTTAGCGCCGGTTGCGGATGCGGTGGCCTTCTTGGCGCCGCCGCCCTTCGACGATGTCGTTTCCTTTTTACCACCGGCAAACTTGCCAGCACCGGCGCTATCGCTCGGTTTCTTCGCCAACGAGGATTTAGATTCTAGCATGGAAGATCCGAATGCGCCCTTGCCTTTGGTCTGAATGAGAGCACCCGATTCGACGGCGCTCTTCAAATATTTCTTTATGAACGGTGCTAACTTCTCGACGTCGACCTTATAATGAGCGGCGATATATTTTTTGATGGCCTGTAGCGTTGATCCGTTACGTTCCTTCATTTTCTTTATAGCGTTGTTCACCATCTCCGATGTCTCGGGATGAGTGGGTTTCGCCTTAGGTTTTTTAGCAACAGCGCCGCCACCGCCAGATTGTCTTGCGGGCTTCTTTACACCGGCAGCTGGAGCGGGAGCTCCGGTTATAACAGCAGTGTGTGCCATTGTTTTTTTCGTTTTACTTGTAGCCACTATATGGTTCCGTACGTACGTGCGTGCGTGCGTGCGTGCGTGCGCAACGAACGAGAGCTATAGATTAACTGTTGTGGGACACCGCTCGCGCTGGACTATTTATACTTTACTTTACGTTTAGGGAGCCGTACTAGCGAACGAGCTAGTGAACGGACGAGCGATTGAGTGCGATAGAAAGAAACGAAGAATGTTATTAATGTTATTTGGCGGCATGTTTTTTTTTTTTCTTTCTTTTTTTTTTTACAGAACGGTTTAATCGCTCTGTCTCCAGTAATTGTGTGCGTGCATCGGGTGGCAGTTGGGCGGTGTCGCGCTGCTCGACACCGGCCTTTTTATTTATTTATTTATTTATTATTATATTAATAGTAGAACCGTAGTATAGTATACCGGAGTCGGGAGTCGGGCAGTCGGGCGGTGTCGCGCTGCTCGACACCGCCTACGACGACTACTTTCATTTTTTATTTATTTATTGTTATCATATTAATATTTATTATATATGTATTATTATTTTCTTTATTTCATCATTTCACATATATTCATTACATTTTTAAATATATATAAAAATAAAAAAAAAATACACATTTAAATATAACGTAGCACGACCGTTCTCGAGAATCGGGTCAGGCACATACATACATACCTGTAGTAAGACACTTCGAAATATGACAAGTTGTTGGTGTACGATCCTGGCTACTTGGTTGTGCCTGTGAAAATACTCACCGTTAGCAAGACGAGAACAACCAGAAATAATATGCCTAATAGATTCTCCAGGACGGAGGCTGGCACGCCCGACAGATGTCAACCGAGATACTATCTTTCGGGATATATTTCCGTTAGTTATTCGTCATGATAACTTCGTCCATAATTGCACAAACAAAACCTCCAAAGAGACCACGACCTCCAAACTTTCGCGGAATATACAATCTCATAACCGATGAACGTGGGTGGTGCATGCGGAACGCAGTAAGCAATGTACGCACTCTCCTGTCAAGGGAATCTGATTCGGTCTGAGTCCATCTAAATACACCAAAGGAACACATCAGAACCGGCATGACCCAACTGTTATAGTCTCGCACCTTGTTACCGCCCGATAAAAGACTTTTAAATACTTTTTTTAGGCGGCCAAAGAAGCGTTCCTGTAACATTTGTTTCACGCCAGATTCTGGTATTCCCATGGACTGTGAAAAACCCAGATACTTGTAAATTATTATTATATTAATATTTAAAGGTAGGTATAAGTGAAAAAGTTTTAATTGGTAATGCGTACCTATCAGAAATAATCATGTAAATATATTTTGGTAATTGATCGACTGATTTATATATGGAGACTTTCTGCGTTATCTAGAAACGAATGTGTGTGCCGAAAGACACACGCGTTCACGAATATATTGTTAGCCCTGAAAAGGGCTGTTTTGTGAGCGGCGGTAGCGTCGCTCTCGTAAGCTTATGTGTGCGTGTGCGATGACTGACTGAAGATACGTTTTCTTGGCGGCGGGCTTCGACTTGGTGGGTGTGGCTGCGGCCTTTATATATTTGCCTTTGGTTTCTTCGTGGATTATTTCGCGGTCTTCTTGGCCTTGGGGGTTGCGCCAGCCTTCGCTTTGGCCTTTTTAACGGCGGCGGTCTTTTTAGCGGCGGCTTCCGTCTTCTTGTCTTTCGAAGCCGAAGATGCCGCCTTAGACGACTTGAAAGGAGATCCCGACGCGGCCGATGCGGAAGCAGCGACGGCGGCCTTTTTGGTCTTAGCGCCGGTTGCGGATGCGGTGGCCTTCTTGGCGCCGCCGCCCTTCGACGATGTCGTTTCCTTTTTACCACCGGCAAACTTGCCAGCACCGGCGCTATCGCTCGGTTTCTTCGCCAACGAGGATTTAGATTCTAGCATGGAAGATCCGAATGCGCCCTTGCCTTTGGTCTGAATGAGAGCACCCGATTCGACGGCGCTCTTCAAATATTTCTTTATGAACGGTGCTAACTTCTCGACGTCGACCTTATAATGAGCGGCGATATATTTTTTGATGGCCTGTAGCGTTGATCCGTTACGTTCCTTCATTTTCTTTATAGCGTTGTTCACCATCTCCGATGTCTCGGGATGAGTGGGTTTCGCCTTAGGTTTTTTAGCAACAGCGCCGCCACCGCCAGATTGTCTTGCGGGCTTCTTTACACCGGCAGCTGGAGCGGGAGCTCCGGTTATAACAGCAGTGTGTGCCATTGTTTTTTTCGTTTTACTTGTAGCCACTATATGGTTCCGTACGTACGTGCGTGCGTGCGTGCGTGCGTGCGCAACGAACGAGAGCTATAGATTAACTGTTGTGGGACACCGCTCGCGCTGGACTATTTATACTTTACTTTACGTTTAGGGAGCCGTACTAGCGAACGAGCTAGTGAACGGACGAGCGATTGAGTGCGATAGAAAGAAACGAAGAATGTTATTAATGTTATTTGGCGGCATGTTTTTTTTTTTTCTTTCTTTTTTTTTTTACAGAACGGTTTAATCGCTCTGTCTCCAGTAATTGTGTGCGTGCATCGGGTGGCAGTTGGGCGGTGTCGCGCTGCTCGACACCGGCCTTTTTATTTATTTATTTATTTATTATTATATTAATAGTAGAACCGTAGTATAGTATACCGGAGTCGGGAGTCGGGCAGTCGGGCGGTGTCGCGCTGCTCGACACCGCCTACGACGACTACTTTCATTTTTTATTTATTTATTGTTATCATATTAATATTTATTATATATGTATTATTATTTTCTTTATTTCATCATTTCACATATATTCATTACATTTTTAAATATATATAAAAATAAAAAAAAAATACACATTTAAATATAACGTAGCACGACCGTTCTCGAGAATCGGGTCAGGCACATACATACATACCTGTAGTAAGACACTTCGAAATATGACAAGTTGTTGGTGTACGATCCTGGCTACTTGGTTGTGCCTGTGAAAATACTCACCGTTAGCAAGACGAGAACAACCAGAAATAATATGCCTAATAGATTCTCCAGGACGGAGGCTGGCACGCCCGACAGATGTCAACCGAGATACTATCTTTCGGGATATATTTCCGTTAGTTATTCGTCATGATAACTTCGTCCATAATTGCACAAACAAAACCTCCAAAGAGACCACGACCTCCAAACTTTCGCGGAATATACAATCTCATAACCGATGAACGTGGGTGGTGCATGCGGAACGCAGTAAGCAATGTACGCACTCTCCTGTCAAGGGAATCTGATTCGGTCTGAGTCCATCTAAATACACCAAAGGAACACATCAGAACCGGCATGACCCAACTGTTATAGTCTCGCACCTTGTTACCGCCCGATAAAAGACTTTTAAATACTTTTTTTAGGCGGCCAAAGAAGCGTTCCTGTAACATTTGTTTCACGCCAGATTCTGGTATTCCCATGGACTGTGAAAAACCCAGATACTTGTAAATTATTATTATATTAATATTTAAAGGTAGGTATAAGTGAAAAAGTTTTAATTGGTAATGCGTACCTATCAGAAATAATCATGTAAATATATTTTGGTAATTGATCGACTGATTTATATATGGAGACTTTCTGCGTTATCTAGAAACGAATGTGTGTGCCGAAAGACACACGCGTTCACGAATATATTGTTAGCCCTGAAAAGGGCTGTTTTGTGAGCGGCGGTAGCGTCGCTCTCGTAAGCTTATGTGTGCGTGTGCGATGACTGACTGAAGATACGTTTTCTTGGCGGCGGGCTTCGACTTGGTGGGTGTGGCTGCGGCCTTTATATATTTGCCTTTGGTTTCTTCGTGGATTATTTCGCGGTCTTCTTGGCCTTGGGGGTTGCGCCAGCCTTCGCTTTGGCCTTTTTAACGGCGGCGGTCTTTTTAGCGGCGGCTTCCGTCTTCTTGTCTTTCGAAGCCGAAGATGCCGCCTTAGACGACTTGAAAGGAGATCCCGACGCGGCCGATGCGGAAGCAGCGACGGCGGCCTTTTTGGTCTTAGCGCCGGTTGCGGATGCGGTGGCCTTCTTGGCGCCGCCGCCCTTCGACGATGTCGTTTCCTTTTTACCACCGGCAAACTTGCCAGCACCGGCGCTATCGCTCGGTTTCTTCGCCAACGAGGATTTAGATTCTAGCATGGAAGATCCGAATGCGCCCTTGCCTTTGGTCTGAATGAGAGCACCCGATTCGACGGCGCTCTTCAAATATTTCTTTATGAACGGTGCTAACTTCTCGACGTCGACCTTATAATGAGCGGCGATATATTTTTTGATGGCCTGTAGCGTTGATCCGTTACGTTCCTTCATTTTCTTTATAGCGTTGTTCACCATCTCCGATGTCTCGGGATGAGTGGGTTTCGCCTTAGGTTTTTTAGCAACAGCGCCGCCACCGCCAGATTGTCTTGCGGGCTTCTTTACACCGGCAGCTGGAGCGGGAGCTCCGGTTATAACAGCAGTGTGTGCCATTGTTTTTTTCGTTTTACTTGTAGCCACTATATGGTTCCGTACGTACGTGCGTGCGTGCGTGCGCGCGTGCGCAACGAACGAGAGCTATAGATTAACTGTTGTGGGACACCGCTCGCGCTGGACTATTTATACTTTACTTTACGTTTAGGGAGCCGTACTAGCGAACGAGCTAGTGAACGGACGAGCGATTGAGTGCGATAGAAAGAAACGAAGAATGTTATTAATGTTATTTGGCGGCATGTTTTTTTTTTTTCTTTCTTTTTTTTTTTACAGAACGGTTTAATCGCTCTGTCTCCAGTAATTGTGTGCGTGCATCGGGTGGCAGTTGGGCGGTGTCGCGCTGCTCGACACCGGCCTTTTTATTTATTTATTTATTTATTATTATATTAATAGTAGAACCGTAGTATAGTATACCGGAGTCGGGAGTCGGGCAGTCGGGCGGTGTCGCGCTGCTCGACACCGCCTACGACGACTACTTTCATTTTTTATTTATTTATTGTTATCATATTAATATTTATTATATATGTATTATTATTTTCTTTATTTCATCATTTCACATATATTCATTACATTTTTAAATATATATAAAAATAAAAAAAAAATACACATTTAAATATAACGTAGCACGACCGTTCTCGAGAATCGGGTCAGGCACATACATACATACCTGTAGTAAGACACTTCGAAATATGACAAGTTGTTGGTGTACGATCCTGGCTACTTGGTTGTGCCTGTGAAAATACTCACCGTTAGCAAGACGAGAACAACCAGAAATAATATGCCTAATAGATTCTCCAGGACGGAGGCTGGCACGCCCGACAGATGTCAACCGAGATACTATCTTTCGGGATATATTTCCGTTAGTTATTCGTCATGATAACTTCGTCCATAATTGCACAAACAAAACCTCCAAAGAGACCACGACCTCCAAACTTTCGCGGAATATACAATCTCATAACCGATGAACGTGGGTGGTGCATGCGGAACGCAGTAAGCAATGTACGCACTCTCCTGTCAAGGGAATCTGATTCGGTCTGAGTCCATCTAAATACACCAAAGGAACACATCAGAACCGGCATGACCCAACTGTTATAGTCTCGCACCTTGTTACCGCCCGATAAAAGACTTTTAAATACTTTTTTTAGGCGGCCAAAGAAGCGTTCCTGTAACATTTGTTTCACGCCAGATTCTGGTATTCCCATGGACTGTGAAAAACCCAGATACTTGTAAATTATTATTATATTAATATTTAAAGGTAGGTATAAGTGAAAAAGTTTTAATTGGTAATGCGTACCTATCAGAAATAATCATGTAAATATATTTTGGTAATTGATCGACTGATTTATATATGGAGACTTTCTGCGTTATCTAGAAACGAATGTGTGTGCCGAAAGACACACGCGTTCACGAATATATTGTTAGCCCTGAAAAGGGCTGTTTTGTGAGCGGCGGTAGCGTCGCTCTCGTAAGCTTATGTGTGCGTGTGCGATGACTGACTGAAGATACGTTTTCTTGGCGGCGGGCTTCGACTTGGTGGGTGTGGCTGCGGCCTTTATATATTTGCCTTTGGTTTCTTCGTGGATTATTTCGCGGTCTTCTTGGCCTTGGGGGTTGCGCCAGCCTTCGCTTTGGCCTTTTTAACGGCGGCGGTCTTTTTAGCGGCGGCTTCCGTCTTCTTGTCTTTCGAAGCCGAAGATGCCGCCTTAGACGACTTGAAAGGAGATCCCGACGCGGCCGATGCGGAAGCAGCGACGGCGGCCTTTTTGGTCTTAGCGCCGGTTGCGGATGCGGTGGCCTTCTTGGCGCCGCCGCCCTTCGACGATGTCGTTTCCTTTTTACCACCGGCAAACTTGCCAGCACCGGCGCTATCGCTCGGTTTCTTCGCCAACGAGGATTTAGATTCTAGCATGGAAGATCCGAATGCGCCCTTGCCTTTGGTCTGAATGAGAGCACCCGATTCGACGGCGCTCTTCAAATATTTCTTTATGAACGGTGCTAACTTCTCGACGTCGACCTTATAATGAGCGGCGATATATTTTTTGATGGCCTGTAGCGTTGATCCGTTACGTTCCTTCATTTTCTTTATAGCGTTGTTCACCATCTCCGATGTCTCGGGATGAGTGGGTTTCGCCTTAGGTTTTTTAGCAACAGCGCCGCCACCGCCAGATTGTCTTGCGGGCTTCTTTACACCGGCAGCTGGAGCGGGAGCTTCGGTTATAACAGCAGTGTGTGCCATTGTTTTTTTCGTTTTACTTGTAGCCACTATATGGTTCCGTACGTACGTGCGTGCGTGCGTGCGTGCGTGCGCAACGAACGAGAGCTATAGATTGACTGTTGTGGGACACCGTGTAATATGTATATTGATAAGGACCTAGCTGTTGGCCTGGTATGGCCTCTACAACTTTACGCGGGCATTACGGTGAGCGCTGAGGGCTCTCAACCGGTCATTTGTTAAGCAACATAGCCCAAGGGCACCCCCTGTGGGGTACGAACCTCGGCTTGGGGTGTTGCTGCTACGTTGGGGCGACCTACTCCCATGATTTGTATGTGATTTACGCGGCGCGTATTCCGCCCCCGACGACGGGGACGAAAACGCGGACGGTTCCTATTCCTAGATTGCCTAGCTGTGTCCGCTCTACGTTGAACGAGCGTGATCTCGTCATCTGATTCCTCTAACGCGTGTCTGGGTCGTCGTATCTTCGAAATCCTACTTGGTGTGTATCCTACGGCCGCAACCACTAGAGGGTTGGGGTGAGTCGGAGCAGAGTCAAAGTAGCTACGGGAGCACTGTTTTATGAATTGCTTGATGGTCGGCAATCTGAGGTCGATGTGGAGATCGACGTTGCGTACATACCACGGTGCTCCCGTAGCTTTGCGCATGAACCTATTTTGTAGTGTTTGAAGCCTATGGATCCTGTGTGGCCTAACGTGTGCGAATACTACGCTACCGTACGTCATTACGGGACGTACGCATGACGTGTATAGCCTAACTTTATTTTTTAGATCTAATTTCGAACGCGCGTTTATTAGACAGTGTAGACGTCCTAGCACGAAGGCAGCCCGGCTGCGGACTGCCTTGATGTGGGGGCCGAAGGTTAGACGGTCGTCGAGGGTTATGCCTAGGTATTTGGCCTGCCTAGCCCAAGGGATAGACTTGCCGAACATCCTAATCTGAGGGGTCTTCTCCAAAGGATACAAGCTTAGCTGTCTTCTGTGAAACAGCACCGCCTGGCTTTTCTCGGGGTTGACCTCTATCCTCCATTTCCGGAACCAAACGCCCAGTGCGTTGGCTGCGGTCTGGAGTTTTTTGGCTACTGTCGAGGGGTTCACCCCCGAGCAGTAGATAGCCGTGTCGTCTGCGAATAGTGCCGTCTGCACATACCGATGCTTCGGAATGTCGCTGGTATACAGCGTGAAGAGTAGGGGGGAGAGCACGGACCCTTGTGGGACACCGGCTCGTATGGGGTGAGTGGAGGACAATGACCCTTCTACTCGGTAGCGGAAGCTTCGATTCGACAAGTAGTCTCGTATGATGAGTACGAGTCCGTGTGGCACTCCCATGGTAAGTAGCTTAAATAATAAGCCGTTGTGCCACACTTTGTCGAAAGCTTTCGCTACGTCGAAAAAGAGGATTCCTGTAAACAGGTTGCGTTGAAGCCGATCGCTGGTGTATTCAACGATGCGGTGAACTTGGTGGACGCACGAGTGTTCGGTTCGGAAACCGAATTGCTCGTGGGGGACGAGAAGATTAGCATCGGCATACGCTTTCAGCCTATTGTAGATTAGACGCTCGTATAGCTTGCCTAATCCGTTAAGCAGACTGATCGGTCTATAACTGGTCGGTTCGGACTTTGGTTTGCCAGGTTTGGGTATCCCAATAACAACGGCTTCTTTCCATTGTTGTGGAAAGATGTTGTTTTTGAGTGCTGCGTTGAAAATGAACGTCAGCAGGACCAGTAGCCTCTCCGGAAAGAGTTTTAACACCCTGTTTGTGATACCGTCCGAACCGGGCGCCTTGCGAGCGTGTAGGCCCTTGACGATCGTTTCGACTTCTTCGGGGGTGACCGTGTCTAGGTCTGGTTG
Source organism: Hypercompe scribonia (assembly GCA_949316085.1). Lineage (NCBI taxonomy): Eukaryota > Metazoa > Arthropoda > Insecta > Lepidoptera > Erebidae > Hypercompe > Hypercompe scribonia. Next base: position 104,010 of record OX438972.1, on the reverse strand, counting down.
TGTATCTGTCATCCCCGTCGGCGTTGATGTTGATGTAGGAAGTGAGGTTATTAGGCGCTCGACTTCCGAATCAACTTCGGCTATTTGGTCCGAGTCGCAGTGTATTACGCTGGGCGTGCACTGATTCTCTAGACTCTCGGCCAGGCACTCTGCCTTTTCGATATCGTCGAATGCCGGCGGAAGGTTAGGTCTGCTTAGAGGAGGCATACAGGTGACAATGTCTCTCTTAAGCGAGCGGGACAGCTGCCAGAAGGCAAGGTGGGTAGGTTCGAGGTCTTGTAGTGTCCTATCCCACCTGTCTTGGCGCATTTGATCGATGCGCGACTTGACCGCTCTTTCTAAGCGTCGTAACCTGATCCTGTTGGCTTCGCATGGATATCTGTCGTAGGCTCGTACGGCGGCGTTCTTCCGCCTCAGCAGCTCACGTACGTCATCGGGTAGGTCCCAGCGGCGATCGTTCGTCGCCGGTGCCTCCCGAGTGCATTCGTTAATTAACGATTGCACGTGAGCTGTGAGGGAGTCGATCGCCATCGTGGTGTCCTCTTGGCTAATTATATGGTCGGGTATCCTATCTAGATGCACGGACGAGGTTGCCTCGAGTTTTGTCCCGAGGCGCCTCCAGTCCGTGATTCGTCTAGTCGGGGTACGATGACCTGTGTCGATGGGACCCAGTCTGGGTGCGAACTCCATAACCACAGGTCTGTGGTCTGAAGTTAACTCGTGAAGCACCTCTACTGAACACAAACGTAGGTTTATGTTCTTTAGGAGTGCCACGTCCAGAATGTCGGGTCGGTGAGACACGTTGTGCGGATAATGGGTCGGTTCGAGCGGGGCGATGATGTCGAACGCTAGTCTATTCGAGAGCGACTCCAGGGCTCTGCCTTTGGCGTTGGACTGGTGACAGTTCCAAATGGTGTTCTTGGCGTTAAGGTCGCCGCCGATAATCACGGCGTCGCTCAGTTCTAGCAGCGCTCGGAGGTCGCTCTCGGGTAGTTGCCGATTGGGTGACAGATAGGCTGAAACTAGTGTGATCGATTGGTGTCCGGTCATGCCTATTCGACAGACCGAAGCCTCGATGCTAGTCAGCGCAGGCGGATCCATAGGTACGCAGTGAAGGGACCTTTTGTAATATATGAGAGTTCCCCCTAGCGCAGAGTCAATCCTATCGTTGCGGACCACAGAGTAGTTCGCAACGTTTGGGTTTCTCTGCGAGGGTTTCAAAAAGGTCTCTTGCACTAGCAATATGTCTAGTTGGTGTGCCCTAAGAAATTCGCCAACTTCATCTCGTTGCCTACTGATGCCGTTGGCGTTGAAGTACCCTATCTTGAGTGTTTTTGGTTTGACTCTGCTTGTCGGTGTCCTATCCATATTATGGGTTGCACTTGAATGCGCCTAACTTCTCGAGTACGCTCGAGTATCTGATGCTGACGTTGAGGAGGGCCAACGGATTGCCCTCGTTTTGACGTATTAAATTAGCGAGCTGGCGTAGCTCGTTAAAATCGATCGCACTCGCGAACCTTGCCACTAGGGATAGGTCCGGGTCGATCGTTTGCGGTAGTTGGCTCCTGTAGTCGACGACGAGCGGCTTGGGCCCTCCCTGGAGCGGTTTAGTGGGCGTGGGCACGCCGGAGGCTGCCTTTGCGGGTACTGGGGCAGGTATGGGGACCTGCATCGTCTTCCGCACGGGCAGAGGTGGGAAGGTCTCCCCCGTCTTCCTGGGAGTGGCCCAGGCGTTCGTCTTCGGCAAAGGAGCAGCTATAAAGCTCCCCCCGGTCCCTGCAGTGGCAGCAGCAGCAGCGGGGACGACTGGGCGGGGACGCTGAGGTCCTTTCGCCTTGGGGGTTTTAGGCGCCTTCGGGCAGCCTCTGTAGTTGGCGGGGTGGCCTTCTTCGCCACACAGCACGCACGCGACTGGGGCAGTGCAATTGGCCCTGTCTTTGGGCCTTTTGCATTGGTCCGTCGCGTGGTCCTCCAGGCACTTGACGCACCTTGGGCGGGCGAAGCAATTTCGGGCCGAGTGCCCGTAGAGCTGGCAGCGGTGGCATTGTGAGATGCCACTTCTTCTGTGAGGTGGCTCCACAGTTATCCCCGACAGCCCACAGACGGATGACATCTTGAAGATGTCCTTGCCCGCGGGGCTGTCGTCGAGGGAGACCATCACCATATCAAAGATGGTATTGGTGCGGCCTCTCACCATCCGGTGTACCTCGTGCACCGGGTAGTCTTTTGACAGGGATTCCTTGATCTCCTCGGGGGAGATCTCCCTGGGTACATTGCGGATGACCACACGGAGTTTCTTGTCCTCCGGCAGAGTGTACGTGTGGTAAGGCACGTTTCTCTCCCGAAGGAGCTTCGAAAGCGCCCTGTGGTCGCTCGCGGTGGCTAGGGCGATTTTGATGCCCTGTTGGGTGCTACGAGCCGAGTGGTAGATGATCCGGCGCTCGTTGCACCAGGTGGAGATAGCCGTCCATTTGGACTTCTCCTGGACGTAGATCGGTGGAGGGGCGCGGGTCTTCGGCGCGGCCGCCGAGGCGTCGGCGATAGCGGGCGAGGACCTCCCTGAGTGGGAGTTGCTGCCCTTAGGCCTTGAAGAGGCGCGAACGGGGGCGGGTGCTGCCGAGGTATCCTTGTCCTCTGACAGTTTTGGGGCCTTGTTTGGGCCTCCTTTGGCCTTCCTGCTGCGTTTCCGTGAGGAAACTACGGAGAAACCTTCTTGGTCTTCGTCCTCTCTTGACGAGGACTCTTCCTCGCTGCTCTCGGAGGGGGAGGAGGGGGACTCTGGCTGTCCCTTTTCGCGTTCGCGTTCGTGGTCTTCGCCCGAACTCGCAGCGGGCTCTGGAGACGCTTCTGTCTCCATCTCGATTGCTTCTTGCGCCTTCCGCGCGACCATGTTCCCGTACCTCTTTTGTAGTACGGCGAAGACGACTGGGTCTGCGAGGAGGTCCTTTATTGATAGCTTCTCCATGTCGGCGGTTCGGGTGCTGTGCGTATCGCGTGGCACGCGACAGCAACAACAACAACACCACCAACAGCAGTCCTAGTCCCCGGGTGGGACAACCCGGGGGTGTGTGCGTGCTTGTCCTCCCAGCCGGGGTAAGGCCGGGAGGGTGTACTTATAACTAGGTGTGCCCTAAGCGTGTATCCCTTCGCCGATCTTAATGTGCGTCGGGTTCCTAGCAGCCCAGGTGCCGGGGTGGTATGGGCCTGTTGTGGCCGGCACACCCAATCTAACACCTGAGAATGGGATGTGGAGGTAAGGGTGGGGTGGGAGGGTGATGACTAGGCTCGACTAGGAGTCCCCCCAAGGCCGAGTTATCTAGCCCCAGCCGACTACGCCTAACCCAGAAGGGGCTAGGCAGGCGGGTCGGGTCACCGCCCACTCGGTTTCGTTGGCACCGTTAGGTTTCCACCGAGTGACCAAATTTAGGTTTTTCCCTGAAGGGGCCAAAGACTTATATGCTCAAAAGAAACTTGCGCCTCTGTGAAGGACGGCGCACTATCCAACGTCGTATTTATAAATACGACGTTAGTTTGTACGCGTCTTGTTCACAGACGTGACTTGAAGTAGGTCCTTTCTCGTTCTAAAAAGAACGATAATCGAGACTTTGTGCGATACGCAAAGGCTGTTAGCCGCGTGTCTCGGACGACGGTCCGGTGCACGCAGCAGGGAGCTAGTGCGTAGCGCAGGCGGGCGGCTGCTACGTCGGCGTAGCGGTGACGACGGCGTAGCGGTGCGATGAGAAGCGAGGGGTGCGGCGTAGCGCGGGGCGTGGCGTCGCACGTAGCGGTGGTCGGTGTCGGGAGCGATTCGGAGACGTCCGCTCGGGGCGGCTGTCGGAGGCGAAGTCCTGTTGTGGGACACCGCTCGCGCTGGACTATTTATACTTTACTTTACGTTTAGGGAGCCGTACTAGCGAACGAGCTAGTGAACGGACGAGCGATTGAGTGCGATAGAAAGAAACGAAGAATGTTATTAATGTTATTTGGCGGCATGTTTTTTTTTTTTTCTTTCTTTTTTTTTTTACAGAACGGTTTAATCGCTCTGTCTCCAGTAATTGTGTGCGTGCATCGGGTGGCAGTTGGGCGGTGTCGCGCTGCTCGACACCGGCCTTTTTATTTATTTATTTATTTATTATTATATTAATAGTAGAACCGTAGTATAGTATACCGGAGTCGGGAGTCGGGCAGTCGGGCGGTGTCGCGCTGCTCGACACCGCCTACGACGACTACTTTCATTTTTTATTTATTTATTGTTATCATATTAATATTTATTATATATGTATTATTATTTTCTTTATTTCATCATTTCACATATATTCATTACATTTTTAAATATATATAAAAATAAAAAAAAAATACACATTTAAATATAACGTAGCACGACCGTTCTCGAGAATCGGGTCAGGCACATACATACATACCTGTAGTAAGACACTTCGAAATATGACAAGTTGTTGGTGTACGATCCTGGCTACTTGGTTGTGCCTGTGAAAATACTCACCGTTAGCAAGACGAGAACAACCAGAAATAATATGCCTAATAGATTCTCCAGGACGGAGGCTGGCACGCCCGACAGATGTCAACCGAGATACTATCTTTCGGGATATATTTCCGTTAGTTATTCGTCATGATAACTTCGTCCATAATTGCACAAACAAAACCTCCAAAGAGACCACGACCTCCAAACTTTCGCGGAATATACAATCTCATAACCGATGAACGTGGGTGGTGCATGCGGAACGCAGTAAGCAATGTACGCACTCTCCTGTCAAGGGAATCTGATTCGGTCTGAGTCCATCTAAATACACCAAAGGAACACATCAGAACCGGCATGACCCAACTGTTATAGTCTCGCACCTTGTTACCGCCCGATAAAAGACTTTTAAATACTTTTTTTAGGCGGCCAAAGAAGCGTTCCTGTAACATTTGTTTCACGCCAGATTCTGGTATTCCCAAGGACTGTGAAAAACCCAGATACTTGTAAATTATTATTATAATAATATTGAAAGGTAGGTATAAGTGAAAAAGTTTTAATTGGTAATGCGTACCTATCAGAAATAATCATGTAAATATATTTTGGTAATTGATCGACTGATTTATATATGGAGACTTTCTGCGTTATCTAGAAACGAATGTGTGTGCCGAAAGACACACGCGTTCACGAATATATTGTTAGCCCTGAAAAGGGCTGTTTTGTGAGCGGCGGTAGCGTCGCTCTCGTAAGCTTATGTGTGCGTGTGCGATGACTGACTGAAGATACGTTTTCTTGGCGGCGGGCTTCGACTTGGTGGGTGTGGCTGCGGCCTTTATATATTTGCCTTTGGTTTCTTCGTGGATTATTTCGCGGTCTTCTTGGCCTTGGGGGTTGCGCCAGCCTTCGCTTTGGCCTTTTTAACGGCGGCGGTCTTTTTAGCGGCGGCTTCCGTCTTCTTGTCTTTCGAAGCCGAAGATGCCGCCTTAGACGACTTGAAAGGAGATCCCGACGCGGCCGATGCGGAAGCAGCGACGGCGGCCTTTTTGGTCTTAGCGCCGGTTGCGGATGCGGTGGCCTTCTTGGCGCCGCCGCCCTTCGACGATGTCGTTTCCTTTTTACCACCGGCAAACTTGCCAGCACCGGCGCTATCGCTCGGTTTCTTCGCCTACGAGGATTTAGATTCTAGCATGAAAGATCCGAATGCGCCCTTGCCTTTGGTCTGAATGAGAGCACCCGATTCGACGGCGCTTTTTTTTTTTTTTTTTTTTTTTTTTTTAGGACCTAGCTGTTGGCCTGGTATGGCCTCTACAACTTTACGCGGGCATTACGGTGAGCGCTGAGGGCTCTCAACCGGTCATTTGTTAAGCAACATAGCCCAAGGGCACCCCCTGTGGGGTACGAACCTCGGCTTGGGGTGTTGCTGCTACGTTGGGGCGACCTACTCCCGTGATTTGTATGTGATTTACGCGGCGCGTATTCCGCCCCCGACGACGGGGACGAAAACGCGGACGGTTCCTATTCCTAGATTGCCTAGCTGTGTCCGCTCTACGTTGAACGAGCGTGATCTCGTCATCTGATTCCTCTAACGCGTGTCTGGGTCGTCGTATCTTCGAAATCCTACTTGGTGTGTATCCTACGGCCGCAACCACTAGAGGGTTGGGGTGAGTCGGAGCAGAGTCAAAGTAGCTACGGGAGCACTGTTTTATGAATTGCTTGATGGTCGGCAATCTGAGGTCGATGTGGAGATCGACGTTGCGTACATACCACGGTGCTCCCGTAGCTTTGCGCATGAACCTATTTTGTAGTGTTTGAAGCCTATGGATCCTGTGTGGCCTAACGTGTGCGAATACTACGCTACCGTACGTCATTACGGGACGTACGCATGACGTGTATAGCCTAACTTTATTTTTTAGATCTAATTTCGAACGCGCGTTTATTAGACAGTGTAGACGTCCTAGCACGAAGGCAGCCCGGCTGCGGACTGCCTTGATGTGGGGGCCGAAGGTTAGACGGTCGTCGAGGGTTATGCCTAGGTATTTGGCCTGCCTAGCCCAAGGGATAGACTTGCCGAACATCCTAATCTGAGGGGTCTTCTCCAAAGGATACAAGCTTAGCTGTCTTCTGTGAAACAGCACCGCCTGGCTTTTCTCGGGGTTGACCTCTATCCTCCATTTCCGGAACCAAACGCCCAGTGCGTTGGCTGCGGTCTGGAGTTTTTTGGCTACTGTCGAGGGGTTCACCCCCGAGCAGTAGATAGCCGTGTCGTCTGCGAATAGTGCCGTCTGCACATACCGATGCTTCGGAATGTCGCTGGTATACAGCGTGAAGAGTAGGGGGGAGAGCACGGACCCTTGTGGGACACCGGCTCGTATGGGGTGAGTGGAGGACAATGACCCTTCTACTCGGTAGCGGAAGCTTCGATTCGACAAGTAGTCTCGTATGATGAGTACGAGTCCGTGTGGCACTCCCATGGTAAGTAGCTTAAATAATAAGCCGTTGTGCCACACTTTGTCGAAAGCTTTCGCTACGTCGAAAAAGAGGATTCCTGTAAACAGGTTGCGTTGAAGCCGATCGCTGGTGTATTCAACGATGCGGTGAACTTGGTGGACGCACGAGTGTTCGGTTCGGAAACCGAATTGCTCGTGGGGGACGAGAAGATTAGCATCGGCATACGCTTTCAGCCTATTGTAGATTAGACGCTCGTATAGCTTGCCTAATCCGTTAAGCAGACTGATCGGTCTATAACTGGTCGGTTCGGACTTTGGTTTGCCAGGTTTGGGTATCCCAATAACAACGGCTTCTTTCCATTGTTGTGGAAAGATGTTGTTTTTGAGTGCTGCGTTGAAAATGAACGTCAGCAGGACCAGTAGCCTCTCCGGAAAGAGTTTTAACACCCTGTTTGTGATACCGTCCGAACCGGGCGCCTTGCGAGCGTGTAGGCCCTTGACGATCGTTTCGACTTCTTCGGGGGTGACCGTGTCTAGGTCTGGTTGTGTATCTGTCATCCCCGTCGGCGTTGATGTTGATGTAGGAAGTGAGGTTATTAGGCGCTCGACTTCCGAATCAACTTCGGCTATTTGGTCCGAGTCGCAGTGTATTACGCTGGGCGTGCACTGATTCTCTAGACTCTCGGCCAGGCACTCTGCCTTTTCGATATCGTCGAATGCCGGCGGAAGGTTAGGTCTGCTTAGAGGAGGCATACAGGTGACAATGTCTCTCTTAAGCGAGCGGGACAGCTGCCAGAAGGCAAGGTGGGTAGGTTCGAGGTCTTGTAGTGTCCTATCCCACCTGTCTTGGCGCATTTGATCGATGCGCGACTTGACCGCTCTTTCTAAGCGTCGTAACCTGATCCTGTTGGCTTCGCATGGATATCTGTCGTAGGCTCGTACGGCGGCGTTCTTCCGCCTCAGCAGCTCACGTACGTCATCGGGTAGGTCCCAGCGGCGATCGTTCGTCGCCGGTGCCTCCCGAGTGCATTCGTTAATTAACGATTGCACGTGAGCTGTGAGGGAGTCGATCGCCATCGTGGTGTCCTCTTGGCTAATTATATGGTCGGGTATCCTATCTAGATGCACGGACGAGGTTGCCTCGAGTTTTGTCCCGAGGCGCCTCCAGTCCGTGATTCGTCTAGTCGGGGTACGATGACCTGTGTCGATGGGACCCAGTCTGGGTGCGAACTCCATAACCACAGGTCTGTGGTCTGAAGTTAACTCGTGAAGCACCTCTACTGAACACAAACGTAGGTTTATGTTCTTTAGGAGTGCCACGTCCAGAATGTCGGGTCGGTGAGACACGTTGTGCGGATAATGGGTCGGTTCGAGCGGGGCGATGATGTCGAACGCTAGTCTATTCGAGAGCGACTCCAGGGCTCTGCCTTTGGCGTTGGACTGGTGACAGTTCCAAATGGTGTTCTTGGCGTTAAGGTCGCCGCCGATAATCACGGCGTCGCTCAGTTCTAGCAGCGCTCGGAGGTCGCTCTCGGGTAGTTGCCGATTGGGTGACAGATAGGCTGAAACTAGTGTGATCGATTGGTGTCCGGTCATGCCTATTCGACAGACCGAAGCCTCGATGCTAGTCAGCGCAGGCGGATCCATAGGTACGCAGTGAAGGGACCTTTTGTAATATATGAGAGTTCCCCCTAGCGCAGAGTCAATCCTATCGTTGCGGACCACAGAGTAGTTCGCAACGTTTGGGTTTCTCTGCGAGGGTTTCAAAAAGGTCTCTTGCACTAGCAATATGTCTAGTTGGTGTGCCCTAAGAAATTCGCCAACTTCATCTCGTTGCCTACTGATGCCGTTGGCGTTGAAGTACCCTATCTTGAGTGTTTTTGGTTTGACTCTGCTTGTCGGTGTCCTATCCATATTATGGGTTGCACTTGAATGCGCCTAACTTCTCGAGTACGCTCGAGTATCTGATGCTGACGTTGAGGAGGGCCAACGGATTGCCCTCGTTTTGACGTATTAAATTAGCGAGCTGGCGTAGCTCGTTAAAATCGATCGCACTCGCGAACCTTGCCACTAGGGATAGGTCCGGGTCGATCGTTTGCGGTAGTTGGCTCCTGTAGTCGACGACGAGCGGCTTGGGCCCTCCCTGGAGCGGTTTAGTGGGCGTGGGCACGCCGGAGGCTGCCTTTGCGGGTACTGGGGCAGGTATGGGGACCTGCATCGTCTTCCGCACGGGCAGAGGTGGGAAGGTCTCCCCCGTCTTCCTGGGAGTGGCCCAGGCGTTCGTCTTCGGCAAAGGAGCAGCTATAAAGCTCCCCCCGGTCCCTGCAGTGGCAGCAGCAGCAGCGGGGACGACTGGGCGGGGACGCTGAGGTCCTTTCGCCTTGGGGGTTTTAGGCGCCTTCGGGCAGCCTCTGTAGTTGGCGGGGTGGCCTTCTTCGCCACACAGCACGCACGCGACTGGGGCAGTGCAATTGGCCCTGTCTTTGGGCCTTTTGCATTGGTCCGTCGCGTGGTCCTCCAGGCACTTGACGCACCTTGGGCGGGCGAAGCAATTTCGGGCCGAGTGCCCGTAGAGCTGGCAGCGGTGGCATTGTGAGATGCCACTTCTTCTGTGAGGTGGCTCCACAGTTATCCCCGACAGCCCACAGACGGATGACATCTTGAAGATGTCCTTGCCCGCGGGGCTGTCGTCGAGGGAGACCATCACCATATCAAAGATGGTATTGGTGCGGCCTCTCACCATCCGGTGTACCTCGTGCACCGGGTAGTCTTTTGACAGGGATTCCTTGATCTCCTCGGGGGAGATCTCCCTGGGTACATTGCGGATGACCACACGGAGTTTCTTGTCCTCCGGCAGAGTGTACGTGTGGTAAGGCACGTTTCTCTCCCGAAGGAGCTTCGAAAGCGCCCTGTGGTCGCTCGCGGTGGCTAGGGCGATTTTGATGCCCTGTTGGGTGCTACGAGCCGAGTGGTAGATGATCCGGCGCTCGTTGCACCAGGTGGAGATAGCCGTCCATTTGGACTTCTCCTGGACGTAGATCGGTGGAGGGGCGCGGGTCTTCGGCGCGGCCGCCGAGGCGTCGGCGATAGCGGGCGAGGACCTCCCTGAGTGGGAGTTGCTGCCCTTAGGCCTTGAAGAGGCGCGAACGGGGGCGGGTGCTGCCGAGGTATCCTTGTCCTCTGACAGTTTTGGGGCCTTGTTTGGGCCTCCTTTGGCCTTCCTGCTGCGTTTCCGTGAGGAAACTACGGAGAAACCTTCTTGGTCTTCGTCCTCTCTTGACGAGGACTCTTCCTCGCTGCTCTCGGAGGGGGAGGAGGGGGACTCTGGCTGTCCCTTTTCGCGTTCGCGTTCGTGGTCTTCGCCCGAACTCGCAGCGGGCTCTGGAGACGCTTCTGTCTCCATCTCGATTGCTTCTTGCGCCTTCCGCGCGACCATGTTCCCGTACCTCTTTTGTAGTACGGCGAAGACGACTGGGTCTGCGAGGAGGTCCTTTATTGATAGCTTCTCCATGTCGGCGGTTCGGGTGCTGTGCGTATCGCGTGGCACGCGACAGCAACAACAACAACACCACCAACAGCAGTCCTAGTCCCCGGGTGGGACAACCCGGGGGTGTGTGCGTGCTTGTCCTCCCAGCCGGGGTAAGGCCGGGAGGGTGTACTTATAACTAGGTGTGCCCTAAGCGTGTATCCCTTCGCCGATCTTAATGTGCGTCGGGTTCCTAGCAGCCCAGGTGCCGGGGTGGTATGGGCCTGTTGTGGCCGGCACACCCAATCTAACACCTGAGAATGGGATGTGGAGGTAAGGGTGGGGTGGGAGGGTGATGACTAGGCTCGACTAGGAGTCCCCCCAAGGCCGAGTTATCTAGCCCCAGCCGACTACGCCTAACCCAGAAGGGGCTAGGCAGGCGGGTCGGGTCACCGCCCACTCGGTTTCGTTGGCACCGTTAGGTTTCCACCGAGTGACCAAATTTAGGTTTTTCCCTGAAGGGGCCAAAGACTTATATGCTCAAAAGAAACTTGCGCCTCTGTGAAGGACGGCGCACTATCCAACGTCGTATTTATAAATACGACGTTAGTTTGTACGCGTCTTGTTCACAGACGTGACTTGAAGTAGGTCCTTTCTCGTTCTAAAAAGAACGATAATCGAGACTTTGTGCGATACGCAAAGGCTGTTAGCCGCGTGTCTCGGACGACGGTCCGGTGCACGCAGCAGGCAGCTAGTGCGTAGCGCAGGCGGGCGGCTGCTACGTCGGCGTAGCGGTGACGACGGCGTAGCGGTGCGATGAGAAGCGAGGGGTGCGGCGTAGCGCGGGGCGTGGCGTCGCACGTAGCGGTGGTCGGTGTCGGGAGCGATTCGGAGACGTCCGCTCGGGGCGGCTGTCGGAGGCGAAGTATGTCGACGGCGCTCTTCAAATATTTCTTTATGAACGGTGCTAACTTCTCGACGTCGACCTTATAATGAGCGGCGATATATTTTTTGATGGCCTGTAGCGTTGATCCGTTACGTTCCTTCATTTTCTTTATAGCGTTGTTCACCATCTCCGATGTCTCGGGATGAGTGGGTTTCGCCTTAGGTTTTTTAGCAACAGCGCCGCCACCGCCAGATTGTCTTGCGGGCTTCTTTACACCGGCAGCTGGAGCGGGAGCTTCGGTTATAACAGCAGTGTGTGCCATTGTTTTTTTCGTTTTACTTGTAGCCACTATATGGTTCCGTACGTACGTGCGTGCGTGCGTGCGTGCGTGCGCAACGAACGAGAGCTATAGATTGACTGTTGTGGGACACCGCTCGCGCTGGACTATTTATACTTTACTTTACGTTTAGGGAGCCGTACTAGCGAACGAGCTAGTGAACGGACGAGCGATTGAGTGCGATAGAAAGAAACGAAGAATGTTATTAATGTTATTTGGCGGCATGTTTTTTTTTTTTCTTTCTTTTTTTTTTTACAGAACGGTTTAATCGCTCTGTCTCCAGTAATTGTGTGCGTGCATCGGGTGGCAGTTGGGCGGTGTCGCGCTGCTCGACACCGGCCTTTTTATTTATTTATTTATTTATTATTATATTAATAGTAGAACCGTAGTATAGTATACCGGAGTCGGGAGTCGGGCAGTCGGGCGGTGTCGCGCTGCTCGACACTGCCTACGACGACTACTTTCATTTTTTATTTATTTATTGTTATCATATTAATATTTATTATATATGTATTATTATTTTCTTTATTTCATCATTTCACATATATTCATTACATTTTTAAATATATATAAAAATAAAAAAAAAATACACATTTAAATATAACGTAGCACGACCGTTCTCGAGAATCGGGTCAGGCACATACATACATACCTGTAGTAAGACACTTCGAAATATGACAAGTTGTTGGTGTACGATCCTGGCTACTTGGTTGTGCCTGTGAAAATACTCACCGTTAGCAAGACGAGAACAACCAGAAATAATATGCCTAATAGATTCTCCAGGACGGAGGCTGGCACGCCCGACAGATGTCAACCGAGATACTATCTTTCGGGATATATTTCCGTTAGTTATTCGTCATGATAACTTCGTCCATAATTGCACAAACAAAACCTCCAAAGAGACCACGACCTCCAAACTTTCGCGGAATATACAATCTCATAACCGATGAACGTGGGTGGTGCATGCGGAACGCAGTAAGCAATGTACGCACTCTCCTGTCAAGGGAATCTGATTCGGTCTGAGTCCATCTAAATACACCAAAGGAACACATCAGAACCGGCATGACCCAACTGTTATAGTCTCGCACCTTGTTACCGCCCGATAAAAGACTTTTAAATACTTTTTTTAGGCGGCCAAAGAAGCGTTCCTGTAACATTTGTTTCACGCCAGATTCTGGTATTCCCAAGGACTGTGAAAAACCCAGATACTTGTAAATTATTATTATAATAATATTGAAAGGTAGGTATAAGTGAAAAAGTTTTAATTGGTAATGCGTACCTATCAGAAATAATCATGTAAATATATTTTGGTAATTGATTGACTGATTTATATATGGAGACTTTCTGCGTTATCTAGAAACGAATGTGTGTGCCGGAAGACACACGCGTTCACGAATATATTGTTAGCCCTGAAAAGGGCTGTTTTGTGAGCGGCGGTAGCGTCGCTCTCGTAAGCTTATGTGTGCGTGTGCGATGACTGACTGAAGATACGTTTTCTTGGCGGCGGGCTTCGACTTGGTGGGTGTGGCTGCGGCCTTTATATATTTGCCTTTGGTTTCTTCGTGGATTATTTCGCGGTCTTCTTGGCCTTGGGGGTTGCGCCAGCCTTCGCTTTGGCCTTTTTAACGGCGGCGGTCTTTTTAGCGGCGGCTTCCGTCTTCTTGTCTTTCGAAGCCGAAGATGCCGCCTTAGACGACTTGAAAGGAGATCCCGACGCGGCCGATGCGGAAGCAGCGACGGCGGCCTTTTTGGTCTTAGCGCCGGTTGCGGATGCGGTGGCCTTCTTGGCGCCGCCGCCCTTCGACGATGTCGTTTCCTTTTTACCACCGGCAAACTTGCCAGCACCGGCGCTATCGCTCGGTTTCTTCGCCAACGAGGATTTAGATTCTAGCATGGAAGATCCGAATGCGCCCTTGCCTTTGGTCTGAATGAGAGCACCCGATTCGACGGCGCTCTTCAAATATTTCTTTATGAACGGTGCTAACTTCTCGACGTCGACCTTATAATGAGCGGCGATATATTTTTTGATGGCCTGTAGCGTTGATCCGTTACGTTCCTTCATTTTCTTTATAGCGTTGTTCACCATCTCCGATGTCTCGGGATGAGTGGGTTTCGCCTTAGGTTTTTTAGCAACAGCGCCGCCACCGCCAGATTGTCTTGCGGGCTTCTTTACACCGGCAGCTGGAGCGGGAGCTTCGGTTATAACAGCAGTGTGTGCCATTGTTTTTTTTCGTTTTACTTGTAGCCACTATATGGTTCCGTACGTACGTGCGTGCGTGCGTGCGTGCGTGCGCAACGAACGAGAGCTATAGATTGACTGTTGTGGGACACCGCTCGCGCTGGACTATTTATACTTTACTTTACGTTTAGGGAGCCGTACTAGCGAACGAGCTAGTGAACGGACGAGCGATTGAGTGCGATAGAAAGAAACGAAGAATGTTATTAATGTTATTTGGCGGCATGTTTTTTTTTTTTCTTTCTTTTTTTTTTTACAGAACGGTTTAATCGCTCTGTCTCCAGTAATTGTGTGCGTGCATCGGGTGGCAGTTGGGCGGTGTCGCTCTGCTCGACACCGGCCTTTTTATTTATTTATTTATTTATTATTATATTCATTACATTTTTAAATATATATAAAAATAAAAAAAAAATACACATTTAAATATAACGTAGCACGACCGTTCTCGAGAATCGGGTCAGGCACATACATACATACCTGTAGTAAGACACTTCGAAATATGACAAGTTGTTGGTGTACGATCCTGGCTACTTGGTTGTGCCTGTGAAAATACTCACCGTTAGCAAGACGAGAACAACCAGAAATAATATGCCTAATAGATTCTCCAGGACGGAGGCTGGCACGCCCGACAGATGTCAACCGAGATACTATCTTTCGGGATATATTTCCGTTAGTTATTCGTCATGATAACTTCGTCCATAATTGCACAAACAAAACCTCCAAAGAGACCACGACCTCCAAACTTTCGCGGAATATACAATCTCATAACCGATGAACGTGGGTGGTGCATGCGGAACGCAGTAAGCAATGTACGCACTCTCCTGTCAAGGGAATCTGATTCGGTCTGAGTCCATCTAAATACACCAAAGGAACACATCAGAACCGGCATGACCCAACTGTTATAGTCTCGCACCTTGTTACCGCCCGATAAAAGACTTTTAAATACTTTTTTTAGGCGGCCAAAGAAGCGTTCCTGTAACATTTGTTTCACGCCAGATTCTGGTATTCCCATGGACTGTGAAAAACCCAGATACTTGTAAATTATTATTATATTAATATTTAAAGGTAGGTATAAGTGAAAAAGTTTTAATTGGTAATGCGTACCTATCAGAAATAATCATGTAAATATATTTTGGTAATTGATCGACTGATTTATATATGGAGACTTTCTGCGTTATCTAGAAACGAATGTGTGTGCCGAAAGACACACGCGTTCACGAATATATTGTTAGCCCTGAAAAGGGCTGTTTTGTGAGCGGCGGTAGCGTCGCTCTCGTAAGCTTATGTGTGCGTGTGCGATGACTGACTGAAGATACGTTTTCTTGGCGGCGGGCTTCGACTTGGTGGGTGTGGCTGCGGCCTTTATATATTTGCCTTTGGTTTCTTCGTGGATTATTTCGCGGTCTTCTTGGCCTTGGGGGTTGCGCCAGCCTTCGCTTTGGCCTTTTTAACGGCGGCGGTCTTTTTAGCGGCGGCTTCCGTCTTCTTGTCTTTCGAAGCCGAAGATGCCGCCTTAGACGACTTGAAAGGAGATCCCGACGCGGCCGATGCGGAAGCAGCGACGGCGGCCTTTTTGGTCTTAGCGCCGGTTGCGGATGCGGTGGCCTTCTTGGCGCCGCCGCCCTTCGACGATGTCGTTTCCTTTTTACCACCGGCAAACTTGCCAGCACCGGCGCTATCGCTCGGTTTCTTCGCCAACGAGGATTTAGATTCTAGCATGGAAGATCCGAATGCGCCCTTGCCTTTGGTCTGAATGAGAGCACCCGATTCGACGGCGCTCTTCAAATATTTCTTTATGAACGGTGCTAACTTCTCGACGTCGACCTTATAATGAGCGGCGATATATTTTTTGATGGCCTGTAGCGTTGATCCGTTACGTTCCTTCATTTTCTTTATAGCGTTGTTCACCATCTCCGATGTCTCGGGATGAGTGGGTTTCGCCTTAGGTTTTTTAGCAACAGCGCCGCCACCGCCAGATTGTCTTGCGGGCTTCTTTACACCGGCAGCTGGAGCGGGAGCTTCGGTTATAACAGCAGTGTGTGCCATTGTTTTTTTCGTTTTACTTGTAGCCACTATATGGTTCCGTACGTACGTGCGTGCGTGCGTGCGTGCGTGCGTGCGCAACGAACGAGAGCTATAGATTGACTGTTGTGGGACACCGCTCGCGCTGGACTGTTTATACTTTACTTTACGTTTAGGGAGCCGTACTAGCGAACGAGCTAGTGAACGGACGAGCGATTGAGTGCGATAGAAAGAAACGAAGAATGTTATTAATGTTATTTGGCGGCATGTTTTTTTTTTTTTCTTTCTTTTTTTTTTTACAGAACGGTTTAATCGCTCTGTCTCCAGTAATTGTGTGCGTGCATCGGGTGGCAGTTGGGCGGTGTCGCGCTGCTCGACACCGGCCTTTTTATTTATTTATTTATTTATTATTATATTAATAGTAGAACCGTAGTATAGTATACCGGAGTCGGGAGTCGGGCAGTCGGGCGGTGTCGCGCTGCTCGACACCGCCTACGACGACTACTTTCATTTTTTATTTATTTATTGTTATCATATTAATATTTATTATATATGTATTATTATTTTCTTTATTTCATCATTTCACATATATTCATTACATTTTTAAATATATATAAAAATAAAAAAAAAATACACATTTAAATATAACGTAGCACGACCGTTCTCGAGAATCGGGTCAGGCACATACATACATACCTGTAGTAAGACACTTCGAAATATGACAAGTTGTTGGTGTACGATCCTGGCTACTTGGTTGTGCCTGTGAAAATACTCACCGTTAGCAAGACGAGAACAACCAGAAATAATATGCCTAATAGATTCTCCAGGACGGAGGCTGGCACGCCCGACAGATGTCAACCGAGATACTATCTTTCGGGATATATTTCCGTTAGTTATTCGTCATGATAACTTCGTCCATAATTGCACAAACAAAACCTCCAAAGAGACCACGACCTCCAAACTTTCGCGGAATATACAATCTCATAACCGATGAACGTGGGTGGTGCATGCGGAACGCAGTAAGCAATGTACGCACTCTCCTGTCAAGGGAATCTGATTCGGTCTGAGTCCATCTAAATACACCAAAGGAACACATCAGAACCGGCATGACCCAACTGTTATAGTCTCGCACCTTGTTACCGCCCGATAAAAGACTTTTAAATACTTTTTTTAGGCGGCCAAAGAAGCGTTCCCGTAACATTTGTTTCACGCCAGATTCTGGTATTCCCAAGGACTGTGAAAAACCCAGATACTTGTAAATTATTATTATATTAATATTTAAAGGTAGGTATAAGTGAAAATGTTTTAATTGGTAATGCGTACCTATCAGAAATAATCATGTAAATATATTTTGGTAATTGATCGACTGATTTATATATGGAGACTTTCTGCGTTATCTAGAAACGAATGTGTGTGCCGAAAGACACACGCGTTCACGAATATATTGTTAGCCCTGAAAAGGGCTGTTTTGTGAGCGGCGGTAGCGTCGCTCTCGTAAGCTTATGTGTGCGTGTGCGATGACTGACTGAAGATACGTTTTCTTGGCGGCGGGCTTCGACTTGGTGGGTGTGGCTGCGGCCTTTATATATTTGCCTTTGGTTTCTTCGTGGATTATTTCGCGGTCTTCTTGGCCTTGGGGGTTGCGCCAGCCTTCGCTTTGGCCTTTTTAACGGCGGCGGTCTTTTTAGCGGCGGCTTCCGTCTTCTTGTCTTTCGAAGCCGAAGATGCCGCCTTAGACGACTTGAAAGGAGATCCCGACGCGGCCGATGCGGAAGCAGCGACGGCGGCCTTTTTGGTCTTAGCGCCGGTTGCGGATGCGGTGGCCTTCTTGGCGCCGCCGCCCTTCGACGATGTCGTTTCCTTTTTACCACCGGCAAACTTGCCAGCACCGGCGCTATCGCTCGGTTTCTTCGCCAACGAGGATTTAGATTCTAGCATGGAAGATCCGAATGCGCCCTTGCCTTTGGTCTGAATGAGAGCACCCGATTCGACGGCGCTCTTCAAATATTTCTTTATGAACGGTGCTAACTTCTCGACGTCGACCTTATAATGAGCGGCGATATATTTTTTGATGGCCTGTAGCGTTGATCCGTTACGTTCCTTCATTTTCTTTATAGCGTTGTTCACCATCTCCGATGTCTCGGGATGAGTGGGTTTCGCCTTAGGTTTTTTAGCAACAGCGCCGCCACCGCCAGATTGTCTTGCGGGCTTCTTTACACCGGCAGCTGGAGCGGGAGCTTCGGTTATAACAGCAGTGTGTGCCATTGTTTTTTTCGTTTTACTTGTAGCCACTATATGGTTCCGTACGTACGTGCGTGCGTGCGTGCGTGCGTGCGTGCGCAACGAACGAGAGCTATAGATTGACTGTTGTGGGACACCGCTCGCGCTGGACTATTTATACTTTACTTTACGTTTAGGGAGCCGTACTAGCGAACGAGCTAGTGAACGGACGAGCGATTGAGTGCGATAGAAAGAAACGAAGAATGTTATTAATGTTATTTGGCGGCATGTTTTTTTTTTTTTCTTTCTTTTTTTTTTTACAGAACGGTTTAATCGCTCTGTCTCCAGTAATTGTGTGCGTGCATCGGGTGGCAGTTGGGCGGTGTCGCGCTGCTCGACACCGGCCTTTTTATTTATTTATTTATTTATTATTATATTAATAGTAGAACCGTAGTATAGTATACCGGAGTCGGGAGTCGGGCAGTCGGGCGGTGTCGCGCTGCTCGACACCGCCTACGACGACTACTTTCATTTTTTATTTATTTATTGTTATCATATTAATATTTATTATATATGTATTATTATTTTCTTTATTTCATCATTTCACATATATTCATTACATTTTTAAATATATATAAAAATAAAAAAAAAATACACATTTAAATATAACGTAGCACGACCGTTCTCGAGAATCGGGTCAGGCACATACATACATACCTGTAGTAAGACACTTCGAAATATGACAAGTTGTTGGTGTACGATCCTGGCTACTTGGTTGTGCCTGTGAAAATACTCACCGTTAGCAAGACGAGAACAACCAGAAATAATATGCCTAATAGATTCTCCAGGACGGAGGCTGGCACGCCCGACAGATGTCAACCGAGATACTATCTTTCGGGATATATTTCCGTTAGTTATTCGTCATGATAACTTCGTCCATAATTGCACAAACAAAACCTCCAAAGAGACCACGACCTCCAAACTTTCGCGGAATATACAATCTCATAACCGATGAACGTGGGTGGTGCATGCGGAACGCAGTAAGCAATGTACGCACTCTCCTGTCAAGGGAATCTGATTCGGTCTGAGTCCATCTAAATACACCAAAGGAACACATCAGAACCGGCATGACCCAACTGTTATAGTCTCGCACCTTGTTACCGCCCGATAAAAGACTTTTAAATACTTTTTTTAGGCGGCCAAAGAAGCGTTCCTGTAACATTTGTTTCACGCCAGATTCTGGTATTCCCAAGGACTGTGAAAAACCCAGATACTTGTAAATTATTATTATAATAATATTGAAAGGTAGGTATAAGTGAAAAAGTTTTAATTGGTAATGCGTACCTATCAGAAATAATCATGTAAATATATTTTGGTAATTGATTGACTGATTTATATATGGAGACTTTCTGCGTTATCTAGAAACGAATGTGTGTGCCGGAAGACACACGCGTTCACGAATATATTGTTAGCCCTGAAAAGGGCTGTTTTGTGAGCGGCGGTAGCGTCGCTCTCGTAAGCTTATGTGTGCGTGTGCGATGACTGACTGAAGATACGTTTTCTTGGCGGCGGGCTTCGACTTGGTGGGTGTGGCTGCGGCCTTTATATATTTGCCTTTGGTTTCTTCGTGGATTATTTCGCGGTCTTCTTGGCCTTGGGGGTTGCGCCAGCCTTCGCTTTGGCCTTTTTAACGGCGGCGGTCTTTTTAGCGGCGGCTTCCGTCTTCTTGTCTTTCGAAGCCGAAGATGCCGCCTTAGACGACTTGAAAGGAGATCCCGACGCGGCCGATGCGGAAGCAGCGACGGCGGCCTTTTTGGTCTTAGCGCCGGTTGCGGATGCGGTGGCCTTCTTGGCGCCGCCGCCCTTCGACGATGTCGTTTCCTTTTTACCACCGGCAAACTTGCCAGCACCGGCGCTATCGCTCGGTTTCTTCGCCAACGAGGATTTAGATTCTAGCATGGAAGATCCGAATGCGCCCTTGCCTTTGGTCTGAATGAGAGCACCCGATTCGACGGCGCTCTTCAAATATTTCTTTATGAACGGTGCTAACTTCTCGACGTCGACCTTATAATGAGCGGCGATATATTTTTTGATGGCCTGTAGCGTTGATCCGTTACGTTCCTTCATTTTCTTTATAGCGTTGTTCACCATCTCCGATGTCTCGGGATGAGTGGGTTTCGCCTTAGGTTTTTTAGCAACAGCGCCGCCACCGCCAGATTGTCTTGCGGGCTTCTTTACACCGGCAGCTGGAGCGGGAGCTTCGGTTATAACAGCAGTGTGTGCCATTGTTTTTTTCGTTTTACTTGTAGCCACTATATGGTTCCGTACGTACGTGCGTGCGTGCGTGCGTGCGTGCGTGCGCAACGAACGAGAGCTATAGATTGACTGTTGTGGGACACCGCTCGCGCTGGACTATTTATACTTTACTTTACGTTTAGGGAGCCGTACTAGCGAACGAGCTAGTGAACGGACGAGCGATTGAGTGCGATAGAAAGAAACGAAGAATGTTATTAATGTTATTTGGCGGCATGTTTTTTTTTTTTTCTTTCTTTTTTTTTTTACAGAACGGTTTAATCGCTCTGTCTCCAGTAATTGTGTGCGTGCATCGGGTGGCAGTTGGGCGGTGTCGCGCTGCTCGACACCGGCCTTTTTATTTATTTATTTATTTATTATTATATTAATAGTAGAACCGTAGTATAGTATACCGGAGTCGGGAGTCGGGCAGTCGGGCGGTGTCGCGCTGCTCGACACCGCCTACGACGACTACTTTCATTTTTTATTTATTTATTGTTATCATATTAATATTTATTATATATGTATTATTATTTTCTTTATTTCATCATTTCACATATATTCATTACATTTTTAAATATATATAAAAATAAAAAAAAAATACACATTTAAATATAACGTAGCACGACCGTTCTCGAGAATCGGGTCAGGCACATACATACATACCTGTAGTAAGACACTTCGAAATATGACAAGTTGTTGGTGTACGATCCTGGCTACTTGGTTGTGCCTGTGAAAATACTCACCGTTAGCAAGACGAGAACAACCAGAAATAATATGCCTAATAGATTCTCCAGGACGGAGGCTGGCACGCCCGACAGATGTCAACCGAGATACTATCTTTCGGGATATATTTCCGTTAGTTATTCGTCATGATAACTTCGTCCATAATTGCACAAACAAAACCTCCAAAGAGACCACGACCTCCAAACTTTCGCGGAATATACAATCTCATAACCGATGAACGTGGGTGGTGCATGCGGAACGCAGTAAGCAATGTACGCACTCTCCTGTCAAGGGAATCTGATTCGGTCTGAGTCCATCTAAATACACCAAAGGAACACATCAGAACCGGCATGACCCAACTGTTATAGTCTCGCACCTTGTTACCGCCCGATAAAAGACTTTTAAATACTTTTTTTAGGCGGCCAAAGAAGCGTTCCTGTAACATTTGTTTCACGCCAGATTCTGGTATTCCCAAGGACTGTGAAAAACCCAGATACTTGTAAATTATTATTATATTAATATTTAAAGGTAGGTATAAGTGAAAAAGTTTTAATTGGTAATGCGTACCTATCAGAAATAATCATGTAAATATATTTTGGTAATTGATCGACTGATTTATATATGGAGACTTTCTGCGTTATCTAGAAACGAATGTGTGTGCCGAAAGACACACGCGTTCACGAATATATTGTTAGCCCTGAAAAGGGCTGTTTTGTGAGCGGCGGTAGCGTCGCTCTCGTAAGCTTATGTGTGCGTGTGCGATGACTGACTGAAGATACGTTTTCTTGGCGGCGGGCTTCGACTTGGTGGGTGTGGCTGCGGCCTTTATATATTTGCCTTTGGTTTCTTCGTGGATTATTTCGCGGTCTTCTTGGCCTTGGGGGTTGCGCCAGTCTTCGCTTTGGCCTTTTTAACGGCGGCGGTCTTTTTAGCGGCGGCTTCCGTCTTCTTGTCTTTCGAAGCCGAAGATGCCGCCTTAGACGACTTGAAAGGAGATCCCGACGCGGCCGATGCGGAAGCAGCGACGGCGGCCTTTTTGGTCTTAGCGCCGGTTGCGGATGCGGTGGCCTTCTTGGCGCCGCCGCCCTTCGACGATGTCGTTTCCTTTTTACCACCGGCAAACTTGCCAGCACCGGCGCTATCGCTCGGTTTCTTCGCCAACGAGGATTTAGATTCTAGCATGGAAGATCCGAATGCGCCCTTGCCTTTGGTCTGAATGAGAGCACCCGATTCGACGGCGCTCTTCAAATATTTCTTTATGAACGGTGCTAACTTCTCGACGTCGACCTTATAATGAGCGGCGATATATTTTTTGATGGCCTGTAGCGTTGATCCGTTACGTTCCTTCATTTTCTTTATAGCGTTGTTCACCATCTCCGATGTCTCGGGATGAGTGGGTTTCGCCTTAGGTTTTTTAGCAACAGCGCCGCCACCGCCAGATTGTCTTGCGGGCTTCTTTACACCGGCAGCTGGAGCGGGAGCTTCGGTTATAACAGCAGTGTGTGCCATTGTTTTTTTCGTTTTACTTGTAGCCACTATATGGTTCCGTACGTACGTGCGTGCGTGCGTGCGTGCGTGCGTGCGCAACGAACGAGAGCTATAGATTGACTGTTGTGGGACACCGCTCGCGCTGGACTATTTATACTTTACTTTACGTTTAGGGAGCCGTACTAGCGAACGAGCTAGTGAACGGACGAGCGATTGAGTGCGATAGAAAGAAACGAAGAATGTTATTAATGTTATTTGGCGGCATGTTTTTTTTTTTTTCTTTCTTTTTTTTTTTACAGAACGGTTTAATCGCTCTGTCTCCAGTAATTGTGTGCGTGCATCGGGTGGCAGTTGGGCGGTGTCGCGCTGCTCGACACCGGCCTTTTTATTTATTTATTTATTTATTATTATATTAATAGTAGAACCGTAGTATAGTATACCGGAGTCGGGAGTCGGGCAGTCGGGCGGTGTCGCGCTGCTCGACACCGCCTACGACGACTACTTTCATTTTTTATTTATTTATTGTTATCATATTAATATTTATTATATATGTATTATTATTTTCTTTATTTCATCATTTCACATATATTCATTACATTTTTAAATATATATAAAAATAAAAAAAAAATACACATTTAAATATAACGTAGCACGACCGTTCTCGAGAATCGGGTCAGGCACATACATACATACCTGTAGTAAGACACTTCGAAATATGACAAGTTGTTGGTGTACGATCCTGGCTACTTGGTTGTGCCTGTGAAAATACTCACCGTTAGCAAGACGAGAACAACCAGAAATAATATGCCTAATAGATTCTCCAGGACGGAGGCTGGCACGCCCGACAGATGTCAACCGAGATACTATCTTTCGGGATATATTTCCGTTAGTTATTCGTCATGATAACTTCGTCCATAATTGCACAAACAAAACCTCCAAAGAGACCACGACCTCCAAACTTTCGCGGAATATACAATCTCATAACCGATGAACGTGGGTGGTGCATGCGGAACGCAGTAAGCAATGTACGCACTCTCCTGTCAAGGGAATCTGATTCGGTCTGAGTCCATCTAAATACACCAAAGGAACACATCAGAACCGGCATGACCCAACTGTTATAGTCTCGCACCTTGTTACCGCCCGATAAAAGACTTTTAAATACTTTTTTTAGGCGGCCAAAGAAGCGTTCCTGTAACATTTGTTTCACGCCAGATTCTGGTATTCCCAAGGACTGTGAAAAACCCAGATACTTGTAAATTATTATTATATTAATATTTAAAGGTAGGTATAAGTGAAAAAGTTTTAATTGGTAATGCGTACCTATCAGAAATAATCATGTAAATATATTTTGGTAATTGATCGACTGATTTATATATGGAGACTTTCTGCGTTATCTAGAAACGAATGTGTGTGCCGAAAGACACACGCGTTCACGAATATATTGTTAGCCCTGAAAAGGGCTGTTTTGTGAGCGGCGGTAGCGTCGCTCTCGTAAGCTTATGTGTGCGTGTGCGATGACTGACTGAAGATACGTTTTCTTGGCGGCGGGCTTCGACTTGGTGGGTGTGGCTGCGGCCTTTATATATTTGCCTTTGGTTTCTTCGTGGATTATTTCGCGGTCTTCTTGGCCTTGGGGGTTGCGCCAGTCTTCGCTTTGGCCTTTTTAACGGCGGCGGTCTTTTTAGCGGCGGCTTCCGTCTTCTTGTCTTTCGAAGCCGAAGATGCCGCCTTAGACGACTTGAAAGGAGATCCCGACGCGGCCGATGCGGAAGCAGCGACGGCGGCCTTTTTGGTCTTAGCGCCGGTTGCGGATGCGGTGGCCTTCTTGGCGCCGCCGCCCTTCGACGATGTCGTTTCCTTTTTACCACCGGCAAACTTGCCAGCACCGGCGCTATCGCTCGGTTTCTTCGCCAACGAGGATTTAGATTCTAGCATGGAAGATCCGAATGCGCCCTTGCCTTTGGTCTGAATGAGAGCACCCGATTCGACGGCGCTCTTCAAATATTTCTTTATGAACGGTGCTAACTTCTCGACGTCGACCTTATAATGAGCGGCGATATATTTTTTGATGGCCTGTAGCGTTGATCCGTTACGTTCCTTCATTTTCTTTATAGCGTTGTTCACCATCTCCGATGTCTCGGGATGAGTGGGTTTCGCCTTAGGTTTTTTAGCAACAGCGCCGCCACCGCCAGATTGTCTTGCGGGCTTCTTTACACCGGCAGCTGGAGCGGGAGCTTCGGTTATAACAGCAGTGTGTGCCATTGTTTTTTTCGTTTTACTTGTAGCCACTATATGGTTCCGTACGTACGTGCGTGCGTGCGTGCGTGCGTGCGTGCGCAACGAACGAGAGCTATAGATTGACTGTTGTGGGACACCGCTCGCGCTGGACTATTTATACTTTACTTTACGTTTAGGGAGCCGTACTAGCGAACGAGCTAGTGAACGGACGAGCGATTGAGTGCGATAGAAAGAAACGAAGAATGTTATTAATGTTATTTGGCGGCATGTTTTTTTTTTTTTCTTTCTTTTTTTTTTTACAGAACGGTTTAATCGCTCTGTCTCCAGTAATTGTGTGCGTGCATCGGGTGGCAGTTGGGCGGTGTCGCGCTGCTCGACACCGGCCTTTTTATTTATTTATTTATTTATTATTATATTAATAGTAGAACCGTAGTATAGTATACCGGAGTCGGGAGTCGGGCAGTCGGGCGGTGTCGCGCTGCTCGACACCGCCTACGACGACTACTTTCATTTTTTATTTATTTATTGTTATCATATTAATATTTATTATATATGTATTATTATTTTCTTTATTTCATCATTTCACATATATTCATTACATTTTTAAATATATATAAAAATAAAAAAAAAATACACATTTAAATATAACGTAGCACGACCGTTCTCGAGAATCGGGTCAGGCACATACATACATACCTGTAGTAAGACACTTCGAAATATGACAAGTTGTTGGTGTACGATCCTGGCTACTTGGTTGTGCCTGTGAAAATACTCACCGTTAGCAAGACGAGAACAACCAGAAATAATATGCCTAATAGATTCTCCAGGACGGAGGCTGGCACGCCCGACAGATGTCAACCGAGATACTATCTTTCGGGATATATTTCCGTTAGTTATTCGTCATGATAACTTCGTCCATAATTGCACAAACAAAACCTCCAAAGAGACCACGACCTCCAAACTTTCGCGGAATATACAATCTCATAACCGATGAACGTGGGTGGTGCATGCGGAACGCAGTAAGCAATGTACGCACTCTCCTGTCAAGGGAATCTGATTCGGTCTGAGTCCATCTAAATACACCAAAGGAACACATCAGAACCGGCATGACCCAACTGTTATAGTCTCGCACCTTGTTACCGCCCGATAAAAGACTTTTAAATACTTTTTTTAGGCGGCCAAAGAAGCGTTCCTGTAACATTTGTTTCACGCCAGATTCTGGTATTCCCATGGACTGTGAAAAACCCAGATACTTGTAAATTATTATTATATTAATATTTAAAGGTAGGTATAAGTGAAAAAGTTTTAATTGGTAATGCGTACCTATCAGAAATAATCATGTAAATATATTTTGGTAATTGATCGACTGATTTATATATGGAGACTTTCTGCGTTATCTAGAAACGAATGTGTGTGCCGAAAGACACACGCGTTCACGAATATATTGTTAGCCCTGAAAAGGGCTGTTTTGTGAGCGGCGGTAGCGTCGCTCTCGTAAGCTTATGTGTGCGTGTGCGATGACTGACTGAAGATACGTTTTCTTGGCGGCGGGCTTCGACTTGGTGGGTGTGGCTGCGGCCTTTATATATTTGCCTTTGGTTTCTTCGTGGATTATTTCGCGGTCTTCTTGGCCTTGGGGGTTGCGCCAGCCTTCGCTTTGGCCTTTTTAACGGCGGCGGTCTTTTTAGCGGCGGCTTCCGTCTTCTTGTCTTTCGAAGCCGAAGATGCCGCCTTAGACGACTTGAAAGGAGATCCCGACGCGGCCGATGCGGAAGCAGCGACGGCGGCCTTTTTGGTCTTAGCGCCGGTTGCGGATGCGGTGGCCTTCTTGGCGCCGCCGCCCTTCGACGATGTCGTTTCCTTTTTACCACCGGCAAACTTGCCAGCACCGGCGCTATCGCTCGGTTTCTTCGCCAACGAGGATTTAGATTCTAGCATGGAAGATCCGAATGCGCCCTTGCCTTTGGTCTGAATGAGAGCACCCGATTCGACGGCGCTCTTCAAATATTTCTTTATGAACGGTGCTAACTTCTCGACGTCGACCTTATAATGAGCGGCGATATATTTTTTGATGGCCTGTAGCGTTGATCCGTTACGTTCCTTCATTTTCTTTATAGCGTTGTTCACCATCTCCGATGTCTCGGGATGAGTGGGTTTCGCCTTAGGTTTTTTAGCAACAGCGCCGCCACCGCCAGATTGTCTTGCGGGCTTCTTTACACCGGCAGCTGGAGCGGGAGCTTCGGTTATAACAGCAGTGTGTGCCATTGTTTTTTTCGTTTTACTTGTAGCCACTATATGGTTCCGTACGTACGTGCGTGCGTGCGTGCGTGCGTGCGTGCGCAACGAACGAGAGCTATAGATTGACTGTTGTGGGACACCGCTCGCGCTGGACTATTTATACTTTACTTTACGTTTAGGGAGCCGTACTAGCGAACGAGCTAGTGAACGGACGAGCGATTGAGTGCGATAGAAAGAAACGAAGAATGTTATTAATGTTATTTGGCGGCATGTTTTTTTTTTTTTTCTTTCTTTTTTTTTTTACAGAACGGTTTAATCGCTCTGTCTCCAGTAATTGTGTGCGTGCATCGGGTGGCAGTTGGGCGGTGTCGCGCTGCTCGACACCGGCCTTTTTATTTATTTATTTATTTATTATTATATTAATAGTAGAACCGTAGTATAGTATACCGGAGTCGGGAGTCGGGCAGTCGGGCGGTGTCGCGCTGCTCGACACCGCCTACGACGACTACTTTCATTTTTTATTTATTTATTGTTATCATATTAATATTTATTATATATGTATTATTATTTTCTTTATTTCATCATTTCACATATATTCATTACATTTTTAAATATATATAAAAATAAAAAAAAAATACACATTTAAATATAACGTAGCACGACCGTTCTCGAGAATCGGGTCAGGCACATACATACATACCTGTAGTAAGACACTTCGAAATATGACAAGTTGTTGGTGTACGATCCTGGCTACTTGGTTGTGCCTGTGAAAATACTCACCGTTAGCAAGACGAGAACAACCAGAAATAATATGCCTAATAGATTCTCCAGGACGGAGGCTGGCACGCCCGACAGATGTCAACCGAGATACTATCTTTCGGGATATATTTCCGTTAGTTATTCGTCATGATAACTTCGTCCATAATTGCACAAACAAAACCTCCAAAGAGACCACGACCTCCAAACTTTCGCGGAATATACAATCTCATAACCGATGAACGTGGGTGGTGCATGCGGAACGCAGTAAGCAATGTACGCACTCTCCTGTCAAGGGAATCTGATTCGGTCTGAGTCCATCTAAATACACCAAAGGAACACATCAGAACCGGCATGACCCAACTGTTATAGTCTCGCACCTTGTTACCGCCCGATAAAAGACTTTTAAATACTTTTTTTAGGCGGCCAAAGAAGCGTTCCTGTAACATTTGTTTCACGCCAGATTCTGGTATTCCCATGGACTGTGAAAAACCCAGATACTTGTAAATTATTATTATATTAATATTTAAAGGTAGGTATAAGTGAAAAAGTTTTAATTGGTAATGCGTACCTATCAGAAATAATCATGTAAATATATTTTGGTAATTGATCGACTGATTTATATATGGAGACTTTCTGCGTTATCTAGAAACGAATGTGTGTGCCGAAAGACACACGCGTTCACGAATATATTGTTAGCCCTGAAAAGGGCTGTTTTGTGAGCGGCGGTAGCGTCGCTCTCGTAAGCTTATGTGTGCGTGTGCGATGACTGACTGAAGATACGTTTTCTTGGCGGCGGGCTTCGACTTGGTGGGTGTGGCTGCGGCCTTTATATATTTGCCTTTGGTTTCTTCGTGGATTATTTCGCGGTCTTCTTGGCCTTGGGGGTTGCGCCAGCCTTCGCTTTGGCCTTTTTAACGGCGGCGGTCTTTTTAGCGGCGGCTTCCGTCTTCTTGTCTTTCGAAGCCGAAGATGCCGCCTTAGACGACTTGAAAGGAGATCCCGACGCGGCCGATGCGGAAGCAGCGACGGCGGCCTTTTTGGTCTTAGCGCCGGTTGCGGATGCGGTGGCCTTCTTGGCGCCGCCGCCCTTCGACGATGTCGTTTCCTTTTTACCACCGGCAAACTTGCCAGCACCGGCGCTATCGCTCGGTTTCTTCGCCAACGAGGATTTAGATTCTAGCATGGAAGATCCGAATGCGCCCTTGCCTTTGGTCTGAATGAGAGCACCCGATTCGACGGCGCTCTTCAAATATTTCTTTATGAACGGTGCTAACTTCTCGACGTCGACCTTATAATGAGCGGCGATATATTTTTTGATGGCCTGTAGCGTTGATCCGTTACGTTCCTTCATTTTCTTTATAGCGTTGTTCACCATCTCCGATGTCTCGGGATGAGTGGGTTTCGCCTTAGGTTTTTTAGCAACAGCGCCGCCACCGCCAGATTGTCTTGCGGGCTTCTTTACACCGGCAGCTGGAGCGGGAGCTTCGGTTATAACAGCAGTGTGTGCCATTGTTTTTTTCGTTTTACTTGTAGCCACTATATGGTTCCGTACGTACGTGCGTGCGTGCGTGCGTGCGTGCGCAACGAACGAGAGCTATAGATTGACTGTTGTGGGACACCGCTCGCGCTGGACTATTTATACTTTACTTTACGTTTAGGGAGCCGTACTAGCGAACGAGCTAGTGAACGGACGAGCGATTGAGTGCGATAGAAAGAAACGAAGAATGTTATTAATGTTATTTGGCGGCATGTTTTTTTTTTTTCTTTCTTTTTTTTTTTACAGAACGGTTTAATCGCTCTGTCTCCAGTAATTGTGTGCGTGCATCGGGTGGCAGTTGGGCGGTGTCGCGCTGCTCGACACCGGCCTTTTTATTTATTTATTTATTTATTATTATATTAATAGTAGAACCGTAGTATAGTATACCGGAGTCGGGAGTCGGGCAGTCGGGCGGTATCGCGCTGCTCGACACCGCCTACGACGACTACTTTCATTTTTTATTTATTTATTGTTATCATATTAATATTTATTATATATGTATTATTATTTTCTTTATTTCATCATTTCACATATATTCATTACATTTTTAAATATATATAAAAATAAAAAAAAAATACACATTTAAATATAACGTAGCACGACCGTTCTCGAGAATCGGGTCAGGCACATACATACATACCTGTAGTAAGACACTTCGAAATATGACAAGTTGTTGGTGTACGATCCTGGCTACTTGGTTGTGCCTGTGAAAATACTCACCGTTAGCAAGACGAGAACAACCAGAAATAATATGCCTAATAGATTCTCCAGGACGGAGGCTGGCACGCCCGACAGATGTCAACCGAGATACTATCTTTCGGGATATATTTCCGTTAGTTATTCGTCATGATAACTTCGTCCATAATTGCACAAACAAAACCTCCAAAGAGACCACGACCTCCAAACTTTCGCGGAATATACAATCTCATAACCGATGAACGTGGGTGGTGCATGCGGAACGCAGTAAGCAATGTACGCACTCTCCTGTCAAGGGAATCTGATTCGGTCTGAGTCCATCTAAATACACCAAAGGAACACATCAGAACCGGCATGACCCAACTGTTATAGTCTCGCACCTTGTTACCGCCCGATAAAAGACTTTTAAATACTTTTTTTAGGCGGCCAAAGAAGCGTTCCTGTAACATTTGTTTCACGCCAGATTCTGGTATTCCCATGGACTGTGAAAAACCCAGATACTTGTAAATTATTATTATATTAATATTTAAAGGTAGGTATAAGTGAAAAAGTTTTAATTGGTAATGCGTACCTATCAGAAATAATCATGTAAATATATTTTGGTAATTGATCGACTGATTTATATATGGAGACTTTCTGCGTTATCTAGAAACGAATGTGTGTGCCGAAAGACACACGCGTTCACGAATATATTGTTAGCCCTGAAAAGGGCTGTTTTGTGAGCGGCGGTAGCGTCGCTCTCGTAAGCTTATGTGTGCGTGTGCGATGACTGACTGAAGATACGTTTTCTTAGCGGCGGGCTTCGACTTGGTGGGTGTGGCTGCGGCCTTTATATATTTGCCTTTGGTTTCTTCGTGGATTATTTCGCGGTCTTCTTGGCCTTGGGGGTTGCGCCAGCCTTCGCTTTGGCCTTTTTAACGGCGGCGGTCTTTTTAGCGGCGGCTTCCGTCTTCTTGTCTTTCGAAGCCGAAGATGCCGCCTTAGACGACTTGAAAGGAGATCCCGACGCGGCCGATGCGGAAGCAGCGACGGCGGCCTTTTTGGTCTTAGCGCCGGTTGCGGATGCGGTGGCCTTCTTGGCGCCGCCGCCCTTCGACGATGTCGTTTCCTTTTTACCACCGGCAAACTTGCCAGCACCGGCGCTATCGCTCGGTTTCTTCGCCAACGAGGATTTAGATTCTAGCATGGAAGATCCGAATGCGCCCTTGCCTTTGGTCTGAATGAGAGCACCCGATTCGACGGCGCTCTTCAAATATTTCTTTATGAACGGTGCTAACTTCTCGACGTCGACCTTATAATGAGCGGCGATATATTTTTTGATGGCCTGTAGCGTTGATCCGTTACGTTCCTTCATTTTCTTTATAGCGTTGTTCACCATCTCCGATGTCTCGGGATGAGTGGGTTTCGCCTTAGGTTTTTTAGCAACAGCGCCGCCACCGCCAGATTGTCTTGCGGGCTTCTTTACACCGGCAGCTGGAGCGGGAGCTTCGGTTATAACAGCAGTGTGTGCCATTGTTTTTTTCGTTTTACTTGTAGCCACTATATGGTTCCGTACGTACGTGCGTGCGTGCGTGCGTGCGTGCGTGCGCAACGAACGAGAGCTATAGATTGACTGTTGTGGGACACCGCTCGCGCTGGACTATTTATACTTTACTTTACGTTTAGGGAGCCGTACTAGCGAACGAGCTAGTGAACGGACGAGCGATTGAGTGCGATAGAAAGAAACGAAGAATGTTATTAATGTTATTTGGCGGCATGTTTTTTTTTTTTCTTTCTTTTTTTTTTTACAGAACGGTTTAATCGCTCTGTCTCCAGTAATTGTGTGCGTGCATCGGGTGGCAGTTGGGCGGTGTCGCGCTGCTCGACACCGGCCTTTTTATTTATTTATTTATTTATTATTATATTAATAGTAGAACCGTAGTATAGTATACCGGAGTCGGGAGTCGGGCAGTCGGGCGGTATCGCGCTGCTCGACACCGCCTACGACGACTACTTTCATTTTTTATTTATTTATTGTTATCATATTAATATTTATTATATATGTATTATTATTTTCTTTATTTCATCATTTCACATATATTCATTACATTTTTAAATATATATAAAAATAAAAAAAAAATACACATTTAAATATAACGTAGCACGACCGTTCTCGAGAATCGGGTCAGGCACATACATACATACCTGTAGTAAGACACTTCGAAATATGACAAGTTGTTGGTGTACGATCCTGGCTACTTGGTTGTGCCTGTGAAAATACTCACCGTTAGCAAGACGAGAACAACCAGAAATAATATGCCTAATAGATTCTCCAGGACGGAGGCTGGCACGCCCGACAGATGTCAACCGAGATACTATCTTTCGGGATATATTTCCGTTAGTTATTCGTCATGATAACTTCGTCCATAATTGCACAAACAAAACCTCCAAAGAGACCACGACCTCCAAACTTTCGCGGAATATACAATCTCATAACCGATGAACGTGGGTGGTGCATGCGGAACGCAGTAAGCAATGTACGCACTCTCCTGTCAAGGGAATCTGATTCGGTCTGAGTCCATCTAAATACACCAAAGGAACACATCAGAACCGGCATGACCCAACTGTTATAGTCTCGCACCTTGTTACCGCCCGATAAAAGACTTTTAAATACTTTTTTTAGGCGGCCAAAGAAGCGTTCCTGTAACATTTGTTTCACGCCAGATTCTGGTATTCCCAAGGACTGTGAAAAACCCAGATACTTGTAAATTATTATTATATTAATATTTAAAGGTAGGTATAAGTGAAAAAGTTTTAATTGGTAATGCGTACCTATCAGAAATAATCATGTAAATATATTTTGGTAATTGATCGACTGATTTATATATGGAGACTTTCTGCGTTATCTAGAAACGAATGTGTGTGCCGAAAGACACACGCGTTCACGAATATATTGTTAGCCCTGAAAAGGGCTGTTTTGTGAGCGGCGGTAGCGTCGCTCTCGTAAGCTTATGTGTGCGTGTGCGATGACTGACTGAAGATACGTTTTCTTGGCGGCGGGCTTCGACTTGGTGGGTGTGGCTGCGGCCTTTATATATTTGCCTTTGGTTTCTTCGTGGATTATTTCGCGGTCTTCTTGGCCTTGGGGGTTGCGCCAGTCTTCGCTTTGGCCTTTTTAACGGCGGCGGTCTTTTTAGCGGCGGCTTCCGTCTTCTTGTCTTTCGAAGCCGAAGATGCCGCCTTAGACGACTTGAAAGGAGATCCCGACGCGGCCGATGCGGAAGCAGCGACGGCGGCCTTTTTGGTCTTAGCGCCGGTTGCGGATGCGGTGGCCTTCTTGGCGCCGCCGCCCTTCGACGATGTCGTTTCCTTTTTACCACCGGCAAACTTGCCAGCACCGGCGCTATCGCTCGGTTTCTTCGCCAACGAGGATTTAGATTCTAGCATGGAAGATCCGAATGCGCCCTTGCCTTTGGTCTGAATGAGAGCACCCGATTCGACGGCGCTCTTCAAATATTTCTTTATGAACGGTGCTAACTTCTCGACGTCGACCTTATAATGAGCGGCGATATATTTTTTGATGGCCTGTAGCGTTGATCCGTTACGTTCCTTCATTTTCTTTATAGCGTTGTTCACCATCTCCGATGTCTCGGGATGAGTGGGTTTCGCCTTAGGTTTTTTAGCAACAGCGCCGCCACCGCCAGATTGTCTTGCGGGCTTCTTTACACCGGCAGCTGGAGCGGGAGCTCCGGTTATAACAGCAGTGTGTGCCATTGTTTTTTTCGTTTTACTTGTAGCCACTATATGGTTCCGTACGTACGTGCGTGCGTGCGTGCGTGCGTGCGCAACGAACGAGAGCTATAGATTGACTGTTGTGGGACACCGCTCGCGCTGGACTATTTATACTTTACTTTACGTTTAGGGAGCCGTACTAGCGAACGAGCTAGTGAACGGACGAGCGATTGAGTGCGATAGAAAGAAACGAAGAATGTTATTAATGTTATTTGGCGGCATGTTTTTTTTTTTTTCTTTCTTTTTTTTTTTACAGAACGGTTTAATCGCTCTGTCTCCAGTAATTGTGTGCGTGCATCGGGTGGCAGTTGGGCGGTGTCGCGCTGCTCGACACCGGCCTTTTTATTTATTTATTTATTTATTATTATATTAATAGTAGAACCGTAGTATAGTATACCGGAGTCGGGAGTCGGGCAGTCGGGCGGTGTCGCGCTGCTCGACACCGCCTACGACGACTACTTTCATTTTTTATTTATTTATTGTTATCATATTAATATTTATTATATATATATTATTATTTTCTTTATTTCATCATTTCACATATATTCATTACATTTTTAAATATATATAAAAATAAAAAAAAATACACATTTAAATATAACGTAGCACGACCGTTCTCGAGAATCGGGTCAGGCACATACATACATACCTGTAGTAAGACACTTCGAAATATGACAAGTTGTTGGTGTACGATCCTGGCTACTTGGTTGTGCCTGTGAAAATACTCACCGTTAGCAAGACGAGAACAACCAGAAATAATATGCCTAATAGATTCTCCAGGACGGAGGCTGGCACGCCCGACAGATGTCAACCGAGATACTATCTTTCGGGATATATTTCCGTTAGTTCTTCGTCATGATAACTTCGTCCATAATTGCACAAACAAAACCTCCAGAGAGATCACGACCTCCAAACTTTCGCGGAATATACAATCTCATAACCGATGAACGTGGGTGGTGCATGCGGAACGCAGTAAGCAATGTACGCACTCTCCTGTCAAGGGAATCTGATTCGGTCTGAGTCCATCTAAATACACCAAAGGAACACATCAGAACCGGCATGACCCAACTGTTATAGTCTCGCACCTTGTTACCGCCCGATAAAAGACTTTTAAATACTTTTTTTAGGCGGCCAAAGAAGCGTTCCCGTAACATTTGTTTCACGCCAGATTCTGGTATTCCCAAGGACTGTGAAAAACCCAGATACTTGTAAATTATTATTATATTAATATTTAAAGGTAGGTATAGGTGAAAAAGTTTTAATTGGTAATGCGTACCTATCAGAAATAATCATGTAAATATATTTTGGTAATTGATCGACTGATTTATATATGGAGACTTTCTGCGTTATCTAGAAACGAATGTGTGTGCCGAAAGACACACGCGTTCACGAATATATTGTTAGCCCTGAAAAGGGCTGTTTTGTGAGCGGCGGTAGCGTCGCTCTCGTAAGCTTATGTGTGCGTGTGCGATGACTGACTGAAGATACGTTTTCTTGGCGGCGGGCTTCGACTTGGTGGGTGTGGCTGCGGCCTTTATATATTTGCCTTTGGTTTCTTCGTGGATTATTTCGCGGTCTTCTTGGCCTTGGGGGTTGCGCCAGCCTTCGCTTTGGCCTTTTTAACGGCGGCGGTCTTTTTAGCGGCGGCTTCCGTCTTCTTGTCTTTCGAAGCCGAAGATGCCGCCTTAGACGACTTGAAAGGAGATCCCGACGCGGCCGATGCGGAAGCAGCGACGGCGGCCTTTTTGGTCTTAGCGCCGGTTGCGGATGCGGTGGCCTTCTTGGCGCCGCCGCCCTTCGACGATGTCGTTTCCTTTTTACCACCGGCAAACTTGCCAGCACCGGCGCTATCGCTCGGTTTCTTCGCCAACGAGGATTTAGATTCTAGCATGGAAGATCCAAATGCGCCCTTGCCTTTGGTCTGAATGAGAGCACCCGATTCGACGGCGCTCTTCAAATATTTCTTTATGAACGGTGCTAACTTCTCCACGTCGACCTTATAATGAGCGGCGATATATTTTTTGATGGCCTGTAGCGTTGATCCGTTACGTTCCTTCATTTTCTTTATAGCGTTGTTCACCATCTCCGATGTCTCGGGATGAGTGGGTTTCGCCTTAGGTTTTTTAGCAACAGCGCCGCCACCGCCAGATTGTCTTGCGGGCTTCTTTACACCGGCAGCTGGAGCGGGAGCTTCGGTTATAACAGCAGTGTGTGCCATTGTTTTTTTTCGTTTTACTTGTAGCCACTATATGGTTCCGTACGTACGTGCGTGCGTGCGTGCGTGGGTGCGCAACGAACGAGAGCTATAGATTGACTGTTGTGGGACACCGCTCGCGCTGGACTATTTATACTTTACTTTACGTTTAGGGAGCCGTACTAGCGAACGAGCTAGTGAACGGACGAGCGATTGAGTGCGATAGAAAGAAACGAAGAATGTTATTAATGTTATTTGGCGGCATGTTTTTTTTTTTCTTTCTTTTTTTTTTTACAGAACGGTTTAATCGCTCTGTCTCCAGTAATTGTGTACGTGCATCGGGTGGCAGTTGGGCGGTGTCGCGCTGCTCGACACCGGCCTTTTTATTTATTTATTTATTTATTATTATATTAATAGTAGAACCGTAGTATAGTATACCGGAGTCGGGAGTCGGGCAGTCGGGCGGTGTCGCGCTGCTCGACACCGCCTACGACGACTACTTTCATTTTTTATTTATTTATTGTTATCATATTAATATTTATTATATATGTATTATTATTTTCTTTATTTCATCATTTCACATATATTCATTACATTTTTAAATATATATAAAAATAAAAAAAAAATACACATTTAAATATAACGTAGCACGACCGTTCTCGAGAATCGGGTCAGGCACATACATACATACCTGTAGTAAGACACTTCGAAATATGACAAGTTGTTGGTGTACGATCCTGGCTACTTGGTTGTGCCTGTGAAAATACTCACCGTTAGCAAGACGAGAACAACCAGAAATAATATGCCTAATAGATTCTCCAGGACGGAGGCTGGCACGCCCGACAGATGTCAACCGAGATACTATCTTTCGGGATATATTTCCGTTAGTTATTCGTCATGATAACTTCGTCCATAATTGCACAAACAAAACCTCCAAAGAGACCACGACCTCCAAACTTTCGCGGAATATACAATCTCATAACCGATGAACGTGGGTGGTGCATGCGGAACGCAGTAAGCAATGTACGCACTCTCCTGTCAAGGGAATCTGATTCGGTCTGAGTCCATCTAAATACACCAAAGGAACACATCAGAACCGGCATGACCCAACTGTTATAGTCTCGCACCTTGTTACCGCCCGATAAAAGACTTTTAAATACTTTTTTTAGGCGGCCAAAGAAGCGTTCCTGTAACATTTGTTTCACGCCAGATTCTGGTATTCCCATGGACTGTGAAAAACCCAGATACTTGTAAATTATTATTATATTAATATTTAAAGGTAGGTATAAGTGAAAAAGTTTTAATTGGTAATGCGTACCTATCAGAAATAATCATGTAAATATATTTTGGTAATTGATCGACTGATTTATATATGGAGACTTTCTGCGTTATCTAGAAACGAATGTGTGTGCCGAAAGACACACGCGTTCACGAATATATTGTTAGCCCTGAAAAGGGCTGTTTTGTGAGCGGCGGTAGCGTCGCTCTCGTAAGCTTATGTGTGCGTGTGCGATGACTGACTGAAGATACGTTTTCTTGGCGGCGGGCTTCGACTTGGTGGGTGTGGCTGCGGCCTTTATATATTTGCCTTTGGTTTCTTCGTGGATTATTTCGCGGTCTTCTTGGCCTTGGGGGTTGCGCCAGCCTTCGCTTTGGCCTTTTTAACGGCGGCTTCCGTCTTCTTGTCTTTCGAAGCCGAAGATGCCGCCTTAGACGACTTGAAAGGAGATCCCGACGCGGCCGATGCGGAAGCAGCGACGGCGGCCTTTTTGGTCTTAGCGCCGGTTGCGGATGCGGTGGCCTTCTTGGCGCCGCCGCCCTTCGACGATGTCGTTTCCTTTTTACCACCGGCAAACTTGCCAGCACCGGCGCTATCGCTCGGTTTCTTCGCCAACGAGGATTTAGATTCTAGCATGGAAGATCCGAATGCGCCCTTGCCTTTGGTCTGAATGAGAGCACCCGATTCGACGGCGCTCTTCAAATATTTCTTTATGAACGGTGCTAACTTCTCGACGTCGACCTTATAATGAGCGGCGATATATTTTTTGATGGCCTGTAGCGTTGATCCGTTACGTTCCTTCATTTTCTTTATAGCGTTGTTCACCATCTCCGATGTCTCGGGATGAGTGGGTTTCGCCTTAGGTTTTTTAGCAACAGCGCCGCCACCGCCAGATTGTCTTGCGGGCTTCTTTACACCGGCAGCTGGAGCGGGAGCTCCGGTTATAACAGCAGTGTGTGCCATTGTTTTTTTCGTTTTACTTGTAGCCACTATATGGTTCCGTACGTACGTGCGTGCGTGCGTGCGTGCGTGCGCAACGAACGAGAGCTATAGATTAACTGTTGTGGGACACCGCTCGCGCTGGACTATTTATACTTTACTTTACGTTTAGGGAGCCGTACTAGCGAACGAGCTAGTGAACGGACGAGCGATTGAGTGCGATAGAAAGAAACGAAGAATGTTATTAATGTTATTTGGCGGCATGTTTTTTTTTTTTCTGTCTTTTTTTTTTTACAGAACGGTTTAATCGCTCTGTCTCCAGTAATTGTGTGCGTGCATCGGGTGGCAGTTGGGCGGTGTCGCGCTGCTCGACACCGGCCTTTTTATTTATTTATTTATTTATTATTATATTAATAGTAGAACCGTAGTATAGTATACCGGAGTCGGGAGTCGGGCAGTCGGGCGGTGTCGCGCTGCTCGACACCGCCTACGACGACTACTTTCATTTTTTATTTATTTATTGTTATCATATTAATATTTATTATATATGTATTATTATTTTCTTTATTTCATCATTTCACATATATTCATTACATTTTTAAATATATATAAAAATAAAAAAAAAATACACATTTAAATATAACGTAGCACGACCGTTCTCGAGAATCGGGTCAGGCACATACATACATACCTGTAGTAAGACACTTCGAAATATGACAAGTTGTTGGTGTACGATCCTGGCTACTTGGTTGTGCCTGTGAAAATACTCACCGTTAGCAAGACGAGAACAACCAGAAATAATATGCCTAATAGATTCTCCAGGACGGAGGCTGGCACGCCCGACAGATGTCAACCGAGATACTATCTTTCGGGATATATTTCCGTTAGTTATTCGTCATGATAACTTCGTCCATAATTGCACAAACAAAACCTCCAAAGAGACCACGACCTCCAAACTTTCGCGGAATATACAATCTCATAACCGATGAACGTGGGTGGTGCATGCGGAACGCAGTAAGCAATGTACGCACTCTCCTGTCAAGGGAATCTGATTCGGTCTGAGTCCATCTAAATACACCAAAGGAACACATCAGAACCGGCATGACCCAACTGTTATAGTCTCGCACCTTGTTACCGCCCGATAAAAGACTTTTAAATACTTTTTTTAGGCGGCCAAAGAAGCGTTCCTGTAACATTTGTTTCACGCCAGATTCTGGTATTCCCATGGACTGTGAAAAACCCAGATACTTGTAAATTATTATTATATTAATATTTAAAGGTAGGTATAAGTGAAAAAGTTTTAATTGGTAATGCGTACCTATCAGAAATAATCATGTAAATATATTTTGGTAATTGATCGACTGATTTATATATGGAGACTTTCTGCGTTATCTAGAAACGAATGTGTGTGCCGAAAGACACACGCGTTCACGAATATATTGTTAGCCCTGAAAAGGGCTGTTTTGTGAGCGGCGGTAGCGTCGCTCTCGTAAGCTTATGTGTGCGTGTGCGATGACTGACTGAAGATACGTTTTCTTGGCGGCGGGCTTCGACTTGGTGGGTGTGGCTGCGGCCTTTATATATTTGCCTTTGGTTTCTTCGTGGATTATTTCGCGGTCTTCTTGGCCTTGGGGGTTGCGCCAGCCTTCGCTTTGGCCTTTTTAACGGCGGCTTCCGTCTTCTTGTCTTTCGAAGCCGAAGATGCCGCCTTAGACGACTTGAAAGGAGATCCCGACGCGGCCGATGCGGAAGCAGCGACGGCGGCCTTTTTGGTCTTAGCGCCGGTTGCGGATGCGGTGGCCTTCTTGGCGCCGCCGCCCTTCGACGATGTCGTTTCCTTTTTACCACCGGCAAACTTGCCAGCACCGGCGCTATCGCTCGGTTTCTTCGCCAACGAGGATTTAGATTCTAGCATGGAAGATCCGAATGCGCCCTTGCCTTTGGTCTGAATGAGAGCACCCGATTCGACGGCGCTCTTCAAATATTTCTTTATGAACGGTGCTAACTTCTCGACGTCGACCTTATAATGAGCGGCGATATATTTTTTGATGGCCTGTAGCGTTGATCCGTTACGTTCCTTCATTTTCTTTATAGCGTTGTTCACCATCTCCGATGTCTCGGGATGAGTGGGTTTCGCCTTAGGTTTTTTAGCAACAGCGCCGCCACCGCCAGATTGTCTTGCGGGCTTCTTTACACCGGCAGCTGGAGCGGGAGCTCCGGTTATAACAGCAGTGTGTGCCATTGTTTTTTTCGTTTTACTTGTAGCCACTATATGGTTCCGTACGTACGTGCGTGCGTGCGTGCGTGCGTGCGCAACGAACGAGAGCTATAGATTAACTGTTGTGGGACACCGCTCGCGCTGGACTATTTATACTTTACTTTACGTTTAGGGAGCCGTACTAGCGAACGAGCTAGTGAACGGACGAGCGATTGAGTGCGATAGAAAGAAACGAAGAATGTTATTAATGTTATTTGGCGGCATGTTTTTTTTTTTTCTTTCTTTTTTTTTTTACAGAACGGTTTAATCGCTCTGTCTCCAGTAATTGTGTGCGTGCATCGGGTGGCAGTTGGGCGGTGTCGCGCTGCTCGACACCGGCCTTTTTATTTATTTATTTATTTATTATTATATTAATAGTAGAACCGTAGTATAGTATACCGGAGTCGGGAGTCGGGCAGTCGGGCGGTGTCGCGCTGCTCGACACCGCCTACGACGACTACTTTCATTTTTTATTTATTTATTG
This sequence comes from Hypercompe scribonia, assembly GCA_949316085.1. Lineage (NCBI taxonomy): Eukaryota > Metazoa > Arthropoda > Insecta > Lepidoptera > Erebidae > Hypercompe > Hypercompe scribonia. The sequence goes on along the minus strand of OX438972.1, from coordinate 63,024 downwards.
TTATCATATTAATATTTATTATATATGTATTATTATTTTCTTTATTTCATCATTTCACATATATTCATTACATTTTTAAATATATATAAAAATAAAAAAAAAATACACATTTAAATATAACGTAGCACGACCGTTCTCGAGAATCGGGTCAGGCACATACATACATACCTGTAGTAAGACACTTCGAAATATGACAAGTTGTTGGTGTACGATCCTGGCTACTTGGTTGTGCCTGTGAAAATACTCACCGTTAGCAAGACGAGAACAACCAGAAATAATATGCCTAATAGATTCTCCAGGACGGAGGCTGGCACGCCCGACAGATGTCAACCGAGATACTATCTTTCGGGATATATTTCCGTTAGTTATTCGTCATGATAACTTCGTCCATAATTGCACAAACAAAACCTCCAAAGAGACCACGACCTCCAAACTTTCGCGGAATATACAATCTCATAACCGATGAACGTGGGTGGTGCATGCGGAACGCAGTAAGCAATGTACGCACTCTCCTGTCAAGGGAATCTGATTCGGTCTGAGTCCATCTAAATACACCAAAGGAACACATCAGAACCGGCATGACCCAACTGTTATAGTCTCGCACCTTGTTACCGCCCGATAAAAGACTTTTAAATACTTTTTTTAGGCGGCCAAAGAAGCGTTCCTGTAACATTTGTTTCACGCCAGATTCTGGTATTCCCATGGACTGTGAAAAACCCAGATACTTGTAAATTATTATTATATTAATATTTAAAGGTAGGTATAAGTGAAAAAGTTTTAATTGGTAATGCGTACCTATCAGAAATAATCATGTAAATATATTTTGGTAATTGATCGACTGATTTATATATGGAGACTTTCTGCGTTATCTAGAAACGAATGTGTGTGCCGAAAGACACACGCGTTCACGAATATATTGTTAGCCCTGAAAAGGGCTGTTTTGTGAGCGGCGGTAGCGTCGCTCTCGTAAGCTTATGTGTGCGTGTGCGATGACTGACTGAAGATACGTTTTCTTGGCGGCGGGCTTCGACTTGGTGGGTGTGGCTGCGGCCTTTATATATTTGCCTTTGGTTTCTTCGTGGATTATTTCGCGGTCTTCTTGGCCTTGGGGGTTGCGCCAGCCTTCGCTTTGGCCTTTTTAACGGCGGCGGTCTTTTTAGCGGCGGCTTCCGTCTTCTTGTCTTTCGAAGCCGAAGATGCCGCCTTAGACGACTTGAAAGGAGATCCCGACGCGGCCGATGCGGAAGCAGCGACGGCGGCCTTTTTGGTCTTAGCGCCGGTTGCGGATGCGGTGGCCTTCTTGGCGCCGCCGCCCTTCGACGATGTCGTTTCCTTTTTACCACCGGCAAACTTGCCAGCACCGGCGCTATCGCTCGGTTTCTTCGCCAACGAGGATTTAGATTCTAGCATGGAAGATCCGAATGCGCCCTTGCCTTTGGTCTGAATGAGAGCACCCGATTCGACGGCGCTCTTCAAATATTTCTTTATGAACGGTGCTAACTTCTCGACGTCGACCTTATAATGAGCGGCGATATATTTTTTGATGGCCTGTAGCGTTGATCCGTTACGTTCCTTCATTTTCTTTATAGCGTTGTTCACCATCTCCGATGTCTCGGGATGAGTGGGTTTCGCCTTAGGTTTTTTAGCAACAGCGCCGCCACCGCCAGATTGTCTTGCGGGCTTCTTTACACCGGCAGCTGGAGCGGGAGCTTCGGTTATAACAGCAGTGTGTGCCATTGTTTTTTTCGTTTTACTTGTAGCCACTATATGGTTCCGTACGTACGTGCGTGCGTGCGTGCGTGCGTGCGCAACGAACGAGAGCTATAGATTGACTGTTGTGGGACACCGCTCGCGCTGGACTATTTATACTTTACTTTACGTTTAGGGAGCCGTACTAGCGAACGAGCTAGTGAACGGACGAGCGATTGAGTGCGATAGAAAGAAACGAAGAATGTTATTAATGTTATTTGGCGGCATGTTTTTTTTTTTTCTTTCTTTTTTTTTTTACAGAACGGTTTAATCGCTCTGTCTCCAGTAATTGTGTGCGTGCATCGGGTGGCAGTTGGGCGGTGTCGCGCTGCTCGACACCGGCCTTTTTATTTATTTATTTATTTATTATTATATTAATAGTAGAACCGTAGTATAGTATACCGGAGTCGGGAGTAGGGCAGTCGGGCGGTGTCGCGCTGCTCGACACCGCCTACGACGACTACTTTCATTTTTTATTTATTTATTGTTATCATATTAATATTTATTATATATGTATTATTATTTTCTTTATTTCATCATTTCACATATATTCATTACATTTTTAAATATATATAAAAATAAAAAAAAAATACACATTTAAATATAACGTAGCACGACCGTTCTCGAGAATCGGGTCAGGCACATACATACATACCTGTAGTAAGACACTTCGAAATATGACAAGTTGTTGGTGTACGATCCTGGCTACTTGGTTGTGCCTGTGAAAATACTCACCGTTAGCAAGACGAGAACAACCAGAAATAATATGCCTAATAGATTCTCCAGGACGGAGGCTGGCACGCCCGACAGATGTCAACCGAGATACTATCTTTCGGGATATATTTCCGTTAGTTATTCGTCATGATAACTTCGTCCATAATTGCACAAACAAAACCTCCAAAGAGACCACGACCTCCAAACTTTCGCGGAATATACAATCTCATAACCGATGAACGTGGGTGGTGCATGCGGAACGCAGTAAGCAATGTACGCACTCTCCTGTCAAGGGAATCTGATTCGGTCTGAGTCCATCTAAATACACCAAAGGAACACATCAGAACCGGCATGACCCAACTGTTATAGTCTCGCACCTTGTTACCGCCCGATAAAAGACTTTTAAATACTTTTTTTAGGCGGCCAAAGAAGCGTTCCTGTAACATTTGTTTCACGCCAGATTCTGGTATTCCCAAGGACTGTGAAAAACCCAGATACTTGTAAATTATTATTATAATAATATTGAAAGGTAGGTATAAGTGAAAAAGTTTTAATTGGTAATGCGTACCTATCAGAAATAATCATGTAAATATATTTTGGTAATTGATCGACTGATTTATATATGGAGACTTTCTGCGTTATCTAGAAACGAATGTGTGTGCCGAAAGACACACGCGTTCACGAATATATTGTTAGCCCTGAAAAGGGCTGTTTTGTGAGCGGCGGTAGCGTCGCTCTCGTAAGCTTATGTGTGCGTGTGCGATGACTGACTGAAGATACGTTTTCTTGGCGGCGGGCTTCGACTTGGTGGGTGTGGCTGCGGCCTTTATATATTTGCCTTTGGTTTCTTCGTGGATTATTTCGCGGTCTTCTTGGCCTTGGGGGTTGCGCCAGCCTTCGCTTTGGCCTTTTTAACGGCGGCGGTCTTTTTAGCGGCGGCTTCCGTCTTCTTGTCTTTCGAAGCCGAAGATGCCGCCTTAGACGACTTGAAAGGAGATCCCGACGCGGCCGATGCGGAAGCAGCGACGGCGGCCTTTTTGGTCTTAGCGCCGGTTGCGGATGCGGTGGCCTTCTTGGCGCCGCCGCCCTTCGACGATGTCGTTTCCTTTTTACCACCGGCAAACTTGCCAGCACCGGCGCTATCGCTCGGTTTCTTCGCCAACGAGGATTTAGATTCTAGCATGGAAGATCCGAATGCGCCCTTGCCTTTAGTCTGAATGAGAGCACCCGATTCGACGGCGCTCTTCAAATATTTCTTTATGAACGGTGCTAACTTCTCGACGTCGACCTTATAATGAGCGGCGATATATTTTTTGATGGCCTGTAGCGTTGATCCGTTACGTTCCTTCATTTTCTTTATAGCGTTGTTCACCATCTCCGATGTCTCGGGATGAGTGGGTTTCGCCTTAGGTTTTTTAGCAACAGCGCCGCCACCGCCAGATTGTCTTGCGGGCTTCTTTACACCGGCAGCTGGAGCGGGAGCTTCGGTTATAACAGCAGTGTGTGCCATTGTTTTTTTCGTTTTACTTGTAGCCACTATATGGTTCCGTACGTACGTGCGTGCGTGCGTGCGTGCGTGCGCAACGAACGAGAGCTATAGATTGACTGTTGTGGGACACCGCTCGCGCTGGACTGTTTATACTTTACTTTACGTTTAGGGAGCCGTACTAGCGAACGAGCTAGTGAACGGACGAGCGATTGAGTGCGATAGAAAGAAACGAAGAATGTTATTAATGTTATTTGGCGGCATGTTTTTTTTTTTTTCTTTCTTTTTTTTTTTACAGAACGGTTTAATCGCTCTGTCTCCAGTAATTGTGTGCGTGCATCGGGTGGCAGTTGGGCGGTGTCGCGCTGCTCGACACCGGCCTTTTTATTTATTTATTTATTTATTATTATATTAATAGTAGAACCGTAGTATAGTATACCGGAGTCGGGAGTCGGGCAGTCGGGCGGTGTCGCGCTGCTCGACACCGCCTACGACGACTACTTTCATTTTTTATTTATTTATTGTTATCATATTAATATTTATTATATATGTATTATTATTTTCTTTATTTCATCATTTCACATATATTCATTACATTTTTAAATATATATAAAAATAAAAAAAAAATACACATTTAAATATAACGTAGCACGACCGTTCTCGAGAATCGGGTCAGGCACATACATACATACCTGTAGTAAGACACTTCGAAATATGACAAGTTGTTGGTGTACGATCCTGGCTACTTGGTTGTGCCTGTGAAAATACTCACCGTTAGCAAGACGAGAACAACCAGAAATAATATGCCTAATAGATTCTCCAGGACGGAGGCTGGCACGCCCGACAGATGTCAACCGAGATACTATCTTTCGGGATATATTTCCGTTAGTTATTCGTCATGATAACTTCGTCCATAATTGCACAAACAAAACCTCCAAAGAGACCACGACCTCCAAACTTTCGCGGAATATACAATCTCATAACCGATGAACGTGGGTGGTGCATGCGGAACGCAGTAAGCAATGTACGCACTCTCCTGTCAAGGGAATCTGATTCGGTCTGAGTCCATCTAAATACACCAAAGGAACACATCAGAACCGGCATGACCCAACTGTTATAGTCTCGCACCTTGTTACCGCCCGATAAAAGACTTTTAAATACTTTTTTTAGGCGGCCAAAGAAGCGTTCCTGTAACATTTGTTTCACGCCAGATTCTGGTATTCCCATGGACTGTGAAAAACCCAGATACTTGTAAATTATTATTATATTAATATTTAAAGGTAGGTATAAGTGAAAAAGTTTTAATTGGTAATGCGTACCTATCAGAAATAATCATGTAAATATATTTTGGTAATTGATCGACTGATTTATATATGGAGACTTTCTGCGTTATCTAGAAACGAATGTGTGTGCCGAAAGACACACGCGTTCACGAATATATTGTTAGCCCTGAAAAGGGCTGTTTTGTGAGCGGCGGTAGCGTCGCTCTCGTAAGCTTATGTGTGCGTGTGCGATGACTGACTGAAGATACGTTTTCTTGGCGGCGGGCTTCGACTTGGTGGGTGTGGCTGCGGCCTTTATATATTTGCCTTTGGTTTCTTCGTGGATTATTTCGCGGTCTTCTTGGCCTTGGGGGTTGCGCCAGCCTTCGTTTTGGCCTTTTTAACGGCGGCGGTCTTATAAGCGGCGGCTTCCGTCTTCTTGTCTTTCGAAGCCGAAGATGCCGCCTTAGACGACTTGAAAGGAGATCCCGACGCGGCCGATGCGGAAGCAGCGACGGCGGCCTTTTTGGTCTTAGCGCCGGTTGCGGATGCGGTGGCCTTCTTGGCGCCGCCGCCCTTCGACGATGTCGTTTCCTTTTTACCACCGGCAAACTTGCCAGCACCGGCGCTATCGCTCGGTTTCTTCGCCAACGAGGATTTAGATTCTAGCATGGAAGATCCGAATGCGCCCTTGCCTTTGGTCTGAATGAGAGCACCCGATTCGACGGCGCTCTTCAAATATTTCTTTATGAACGGTGCTAACTTCTCGACGTCGACCTTATAATGAGCGGCGATATATTTTTTGATGGCCTGTAGCGTTGATCCGTTACGTTCCTTCATTTTCTTTATAGCGTTGTTCACCATCTCCGATGTCTCGGGATGAGTGGGTTTCGCCTTAGGTTTTTTAGCAACAGCGCCGCCACCGCCAGATTGTCTTGCGGGCTTCTTTACACCGGCAGCTGGAGCGGGAGCTTCGGTTATAACAGCAGTGTGTGCCATTGTTTTTTTCGTTTTACTTGTAGCCACTATATGGTTCCGTACGTACGTGCGTGCGTGCGTGCGTGCGTGCGTGCGCAACGAACGAGAGCTATAGATTGACTGTTGTGGGACACCGCTCGCGCTGGACTATTTATACTTTACTTTACGTTTAGGGAGCCGTACTAGCGAACGAGCTAGTGAACGGACGAGCGATTGAGTGCGATAGAAAGAAACGAAGAATGTTATTAATGTTATTTGGCGGCATGTTTTTTTTTTTTTCTTTCTTTTTTTTTTTACAGAACGGTTTAATCGCTCTGTCTCCAGTAATTGTGTGCGTGCATCGGGTGGCAGTTGGGCGGTGTCGCGCTGCTCGACACCGGCCTTTTTATTTATTTATTTATTTATTATTATATTAATAGTAGAACCGTAGTATAGTATACCGGAGTCGGGAGTCGGGCAGTCGGGCGGTGTCGCGCTGCTCGACACCGCCTACGACGACTACTTTCATTTTTTATTTATTTATTGTTATCATATTAATATTTATTATATATGTATTATTATTTTCTTTATTTCATCATTTCACATATATTCATTACATTTTTAAATATATATAAAAATAAAAAAAAAATACACATTTAAATATAACGTAGCACGACCGTTCTCGAGAATCGGGTCAGGCACATACATACATACCTGTAGTAAGACACTTCGAAATATGACAAGTTGTTGGTGTACGATCCTGGCTACTTGGTTGTGCCTGTGAAAATACTCACCGTTAGCAAGACGAGAACAACCAGAAATAATATGCCTAATAGATTCTCCAGGACGGAGGCTGGCACGCCCGACAGATGTCAACCGAGATACTATCTTTCGGGATATATTTCCGTTAGTTATTCGTCATGATAACTTCGTCCATAATTGCACAAACAAAACCTCCAAAGAGACCACGACCTCCAAACTTTCGCGGAATATACAATCTCATAACCGATGAACGTGGGTGGTGCATGCGGAACGCAGTAAGCAATGTACGCACTCTCCTGTCAAGGGAATCTGATTCGGTCTGAGTCCATCTAAATACACCAAAGGAACACATCAGAACCGGCATGACCCAACTGTTATAGTCTCGCACCTTGTTACCGCCCGATAAAAGACTTTTAAATACTTTTTTTAGGCGGCCAAAGAAGCGTTCCTGTAACATTTGTTTCACGCCAGATTCTGGTATTCCCATGGACTGTGAAAAACCCAGATACTTGTAAATTATTATTATATTAATATTTAAAGGTAGGTATAAGTGAAAAAGTTTTAATTGGTAATGCGTACCTATCAGAAATAATCATGTAAATATATTTTGGTAATTGATCGACTGATTTATATATGGAGACTTTCTGCGTTATCTAGAAACGAATGTGTGTGCCGAAAGACACACGCGTTCACGAATATATTGTTAGCCCTGAAAAGGGCTGTTTTGTGAGCGGCGGTAGCGTCGCTCTCGTAAGCTTATGTGTGCGTGTGCGATGACTGACTGAAGATACGTTTTCTTGGCGGCGGGCTTCGACTTGGTGGGTGTGGCTGCGGCCTTTATATATTTGCCTTTGGTTTCTTCGTGGATTATTTCGCGGTCTTCTTGGCCTTGGGGGTTGCGCCAGCCTTCGTTTTGGCCTTTTTAACGGCGGCGGTCTTATAAGCGGCGGCTTCCGTCTTCTTGTCTTTCGAAGCCGAAGATGCCGCCTTAGACGACTTGAAAGGAGATCCCGACGCGGCCGATGCGGAAGCAGCGACGGCGGCCTTTTTGGTCTTAGCGCCGGTTGCGGATGCGGTGGCCTTCTTGGCGCCGCCGCCCTTCGACGATGTCGTTTCCTTTTTACCACCGGCAAACTTGCCAGCACCGGCGCTATCGCTCGGTTTCTTCGCCAACGAGGATTTAGATTCTAGCATGGAAGATCCGAATGCGCCCTTGCCTTTGGTCTGAATGAGAGCACCCGATTCGACGGCGCTCTTCAAATATTTCTTTATGAACGGTGCTAACTTCTCGACGTCGACCTTATAATGAGCGGCGATATATTTTTTGATGGCCTGTAGCGTTGATCCGTTACGTTCCTTCATTTTCTTTATAGCGTTGTTCACCATCTCCGATGTCTCGGGATGAGTGGGTTTCGCCTTAGGTTTTTTAGCAACAGCGCCGCCACCGCCAGATTGTCTTGCGGGCTTCTTTACACCGGCAGCTGGAGCGGGAGCTTCGGTTATAACAGCAGTGTGTGCCATTGTTTTTTTCGTTTTACTTGTAGCCACTATATGGTTCCGTACGTACGTGCGTGCGTGCGTGCGTGCGTGCGTGCGCAACGAACGAGAGCTATAGATTGACTGTTATGGGACACCGCTCGCGCTGGACTATTTATACTTTACTTTACGTTTAGGGAGCCGTACTAGCGAACGAGCTAGTGAACGGACGAGCGATTGAGTGCGATAGAAAGAAACGAAGAATGTTATTAATGTTATTTGGCGGCATGTTTTTTTTTTTTCTGTCTTTTTTTTTTTACAGAACGGTTTAATCGCTCTGTCTCCAGTAATTGTGTGCGTGCATCGGGTGGCAGTTGGGCGGTGTCGCGCTGCTCGACACCGGCCTTTTTATTTATTTATTTATTTATTATTATATTAATAGTAGAACCGTAGTATAGTATACCGGAGTCGGGAGTCGGGCAGTCGGGCGGTGTCGCGCTGCTCGACACCGCCTACGACGACTACTTTCATTTTTTATTTATTTATTGTTATCATATTAATATTTATTATATATGTATTATTATTTTCTTTATTTCATCATTTCACATATATTCATTACATTTTTAAATATATATAAAAATAAAAAAAAAATACACATTTAAATATAACGTAGCACGACCGTTCTCGAGAATCGGGTCAGGCACATACATACATACCTGTAGTAAGACACTTCGAAATATGACAAGTTGTTGGTGTACGATCCTGGCTACTTGGTTGTGCCTGTGAAAATACTCACCGTTAGCAAGACGAGAACAACCAGAAATAATATGCCTAATAGATTCTCCAGGACGGAGGCTGGCACGCCCGACAGATGTCAACCGAGATACTATCTTTCGGGATATATTTCCGTTAGTTATTCGTCATGATAACTTCGTCCATAATTGCACAAACAAAACCTCCAAAGAGACCACGACCTCCAAACTTTCGCGGAATATACAATCTCATAACCGATGAACGTGGGTGGTGCATGCGGAACGCAGTAAGCAATGTACGCACTCTCCTGTCAAGGGAATCTGATTCGGTCTGAGTCCATCTAAATACACCAAAGGAACACATCAGAACCGGCATGACCCAACTGTTATAGTCTCGCACCTTGTTACCGCCCGATAAAAGACTTTTAAATACTTTTTTTAGGCGGCCAAAGAAGCGTTCCTGTAACATTTGTTTCACGCCAGATTCTGGTATTCCCATGGACTGTGAAAAACCCAGATACTTGTAAATTATTATTATATTAATATTTAAAGGTAGGTATAAGTGAAAAAGTTTTAATTGGTAATGCGTACCTATCAGAAATAATCATGTAAATATATTTTGGTAATTGATCGACTGATTTATATATGGAGACTTTCTGCGTTATCTAGAAACGAATGTGTGTGCCGAAAGACACACGCGTTCACGAATATATTGTTAGCCCTGAAAAGGGCTGTTTTGTGAGCGGCGGTAGCGTCGCTCTCGTAAGCTTATGTGTGCGTGTGCGATGACTGACTGAAGATACGTTTTCTTGGCGGCGGGCTTCGACTTGGTGGGTGTGGCTGCGGCCTTTATATATTTGCCTTTGGTTTCTTCGTGGATTATTTCGCGGTCTTCTTGGCCTTGGGGGTTGCGCCAGCCTTCGTTTTGGCCTTTTTAACGGCGGCGGTCTTATAAGCGGCGGCTTCCGTCTTCTTGTCTTTCGAAGCCGAAGATGCCGCCTTAGACGACTTGAAAGGAGATCCCGACGCGGCCGATGCGGAAGCAGCGACGGCGGCCTTTTTGGTCTTAGCGCCGGTTGCGGATGCGGTGGCCTTCTTGGCGCCGCCGCCCTTCGACGATGTCGTTTCCTTTTTACCACCGGCAAACTTGCCAGCACCGGCGCTATCGCTCGGTTTCTTCGCCAACGAGGATTTAGATTCTAGCATGGAAGATCCGAATGCGCCCTTGCCTTTGGTCTGAATGAGAGCACCCGATTCGACGGCGCTCTTCAAATATTTCTTTATGAACGGTGCTAACTTCTCGACGTCGACCTTATAATGAGCGGCGATATATTTTTTGATGGCCTGTAGCGTTGATCCGTTACGTTCCTTCATTTTCTTTATAGCGTTGTTCACCATCTCCGATGTCTCGGGATGAGTGGGTTTCGCCTTAGGTTTTTTAGCAACAGCGCCGCCACCGCCAGATTGTCTTGCGGGCTTCTTTACACCGGCAGCTGGAGCGGGAGCTTCGGTTATAACAGCAGTGTGTGCCATTGTTTTTTTCGTTTTACTTGTAGCCACTATATGGTTCCGTACGTACGTGCGTGCGTGCGTGCGTGCGTGCGTGCGCAACGAACGAGAGCTATAGATTGACTGTTATGGGACACCGCTCGCGCTGGACTATTTATACTTTACTTTACGTTTAGGGAGCCGTACTAGCGAACGAGCTAGTGAACGGACGAGCGATTGAGTGCGATAGAAAGAAACGAAGAATGTTATTAATGTTATTTGGCGGCATGTTTTTTTTTTTTCTTTCTTTTTTTTTTTACAGAACGGTTTAATCGCTCTGTCTCCAGTAATTGTGTGCGTGCATCGGGTGGCAGTTGGGCGGTGTCGCGCTGCTCGACACCGGCCTTTTTATTTATTTATTTATTTATTATTATATTAATAGTAGAACCGTAGTATAGTATACCGGAGTCGGGAGTCGGGCAGTCGGGCGGTGTCGCGCTGCTCGACACCGCCTACGACGACTACTTTCATTTTTTATTTATTTATTGTTATCATATTAATATTTATTATATATGTATTATTATTTTCTTTATTTCATCATTTCACATATATTCATTACATTTTTAAATATATATAAAAATAAAAAAAAAATACACATTTAAATATAACGTAGCACGACCGTTCTCGAGAATCGGGTCAGGCACATACATACATACCTGTAGTAAGACACTTCGAAATATGACAAGTTGTTGGTGTACGATCCTGGCTACTTGGTTGTGCCTGTGAAAATACTCACCGTTAGCAAGACGAGAACAACCAGAAATAATATGCCTAATAGATTCTCCAGGACGGAGGCTGGCACGCCCGACAGATGTCAACCGAGATACTATCTTTCGGGATATATTTCCGTTAGTTATTCGTCATGATAACTTCGTCCATAATTGCACAAACAAAACCTCCAAAGAGACCACGACCTCCAAACTTTCGCGGAATATACAATCTCATAACCGATGAACGTGGGTGGTGCATGCGGAACGCAGTAAGCAATGTACGCACTCTCCTGTCAAGGGAATCTGATTCGGTCTGAGTCCATCTAAATACACCAAAGGAACACATCAGAACCGGCATGACCCAACTGTTATAGTCTCGCACCTTGTTACCGCCCGATAAAAGACTTTTAAATACTTTTTTTAGGCGGCCAAAGAAGCGTTCCTGTAACATTTGTTTCACGCCAGATTCTGGTATTCCCATGGACTGTGAAAAACCCAGATACTTGTAAATTATTATTATATTAATATTTAAAGGTAGGTATAAGTGAAAAAGTTTTAATTGGTAATGCGTACCTATCAGAAATAATCATGTAAATATATTTTGGTAATTGATCGACTGATTTATATATGGAGACTTTCTGCGTTATCTAGAAACGAATGTGTGTGCCGAAAGACACACGCGTTCACGAATATATTGTTAGCCCTGAAAAGGGCTGTTTTGTGAGCGGCGGTAGCGTCGCTCTCGTAAGCTTATGTGTGCGTGTGCGATGACTGACTGAAGATACGTTTTCTTGGCGGCGGGCTTCGACTTGGTGGGTGTGGCTGCGGCCTTTATATATTTGCCTTTGGTTTCTTCGTGGATTATTTCGCGGTCTTCTTGGCCTTGGGGGTTGCGCCAGCCTTCGCTTTGGCCTTTTTAACGGCGGCGGTCTTTTTAGCGGCGGCTTCCGTCTTCTTGTCTTTCGAAGCCGAAGATGCCGCCTTAGACGACTTGAAAGGAGATCCCGACGCGGCCGATGCGGAAGCAGCGACGGCGGCCTTTTTGGTCTTAGCGCCGGTTGCGGATGCGGTGGCCTTCTTGGCGCCGCCGCCCTTCGACGATGTCGTTTCCTTTTTACCACCGGCAAACTTGCCAGCACCGGCGCTATCGCTCGGTTTCTTCGCCAACGAGGATTTAGATTCTAGCATGGAAGATCCGAATGCGCCCTTGCCTTTGGTCTGAATGAGAGCACCCGATTCGACGGCGCTCTTCAAATATTTCTTTATGAACGGTGCTAACTTCTCGACGTCGACCTTATAATGAGCGGCGATATATTTTTTGATGGCCTGTAGCGTTGATCCGTTACGTTCCTTCATTTTCTTTATAGCGTTGTTCACCATCTCCGATGTCTCGGGATGAGTGGGTTTCGCCTTAGGTTTTTTAGCAACAGCGCCGCCACCGCCAGATTGTCTTGCGGGCTTCTTTACACCGGCAGCTGGAGCGGCAGCTTCGGTTATAACAGCAGTGTGTGCCATTGTTTTTTTCGTTTTACTTGTAGCCACTATATGGTTCCGTACGTACGTGCGTGCGTGCGTGCGTGCGTGCGCAACGAACGAGAGCTATAGATTGACTGTTGTGGGACACCGCTCGCGCTGGACTGTTTATACTTTACTTTACGTTTAGGGAGCCGTACTAGCGAACGAGCTAGTGAACGGACGAGCGATTGAGTGCGATAGAAAGAAACGAAGAATGTTATTAATGTTATTTGGCGGCATGTTTTTTTTTTTTTCTTTCTTTTTTTTTTTACAGAACGGTTTAATCGCTCTGTCTCCAGTAATTGTGTGCGTGCATCGGGTGGCAGTTGGGCGGTGTCGCGCTGCTCGACACCGGCCTTTTTATTTATTTATTTATTTATTATTATATTAATAGTAGAACCGTAGTATAGTATACCGGAGTCGGGAGTCGGGCAGTCGGGCGGTGTCGCGCTGCTCGACACCGCCTACGACGACTACTTTCATTTTTTATTTATTTATTGTTATCATATTAATATTTATTATATATGTATTATTATTTTCTTTATTTCATCATTTCACATATATTCATTACATTTTTAAATATATATAAAAATAAAAAAAAAATACACATTTAAATATAACGTAGCACGACCGTTCTCGAGAATCGGGTCAGGCACATACATACATACCTGTAGTAAGACACTTCGAAATATGACAAGTTGTTGGTGTACGATCCTGGCTACTTGGTTGTGCCTGTGAAAATACTCACCGTTAGCAAGACGAGAACAACCAGAAATAATATGCCTAATAGATTCTCCAGGACGGAGGCTGGCACGCCCGACAGATGTCAACCGAGATACTATCTTTCGGGATATATTTCCGTTAGTTATTCGTCATGATAACTTCGTCCATAATTGCACAAACAAAACCTCCAAAGAGACCACGACCTCCAAACTTTCGCGGAATATACAATCTCATAACCGATGAACGTGGGTGGTGCATGCGGAACGCAGTAAGCAATGTACGCACTCTCCTGTCAAGGGAATCTGATTCGGTCTGAGTCCATCTAAATACACCAAAGGAACACATCAGAACCGGCATGACCCAACTGTTATAGTCTCGCACCTTGTTACCGCCCGATAAAAGACTTTTAAATACTTTTTTTAGGCGGCCAAAGAAGCGTTCCTGTAACATTTGTTTCACGCCAGATTCTGGTATTCCCATGGACTGTGAAAAACCCAGATACTTGTAAATTATTATTATATTAATATTTAAAGGTAGGTATAAGTGAAAAAGTTTTAATTGGTAATGCGTACCTATCAGAAATAATCATGTAAATATATTTTGGTAATTGATCGACTGATTTATATATGGAGACTTTCTGCGTTATCTAGAAACGAATGTGTGTGCCGAAAGACACACGCGTTCACGAATATATTGTTAGCCCTGAAAAGGGCTGTTTTGTGAGCGGCGGTAGCGTCGCTCTCGTAAGCTTATGTGAGCGTGTGCGATGACTGACTGAAGATACGTTTTCTTGGCGGCGGGCTTCGACTTGGTGGGTGTGGCTGCGGCCTTTATATATTTGCCTTTGGTTTCTTCGTGGATTATTTCGCGGTCTTCTTGGCCTTGGGGGTTGCGCCAGCCTTCGTTTTGGCCTTTTTAACGGCGGCGGTCTTTTAAGCGGCGGCTTCCGTCTTCTTGTCTTTCGAAGCCGAAGATGCCGCCTTAGACGACTTGAAAGGAGATCCCGACGCGGCCGATGCGGAAGCAGCGACGGCGGCCTTTTTGGTCTTAGCGCCGGTTGCGGATGCGGTGGCCTTCTTGGCGCCGCCGCCCTTCGACGATGTCGTTTCCTTTTTACCACCGGCAAACTTGCCAGCACCGGCGCTATCGCTCGGTTTCTTCGCCAACGAGGATTTAGATTCTAGCATGGAAGATCCGAATGCGCCCTTGCCTTTGGTCTGAATGAGAGCACCCGATTCGACGGCGCTCTTCAAATATTTCTTTATGAACGGTGCTAACTTCTCGACGTCGACCTTATAATGAGCGGCGATATATTTTTTGATGGCCTGTAGCGTTGATCCGTTACGTTCCTTCATTTTCTTTATAGCGTTGTTCACCATCTCCGATGTCTCGGGATGAGTGGGTTTCGCCTTAGGTTTTTTAGCAACAGCGCCGCCACCGCCAGATTGTCTTGCGGGCTTCTTTACACCGGCAGCTGGAGCGGGAGCTTCGGTTATAACAGCAGTGTGTGCCATTGTTTTTTTCGTTTTACTTGTAGCCACTATATGGTTCCGTACGTACGTGCGTGCGTGCGTGCGTGCGTGCGCAACGAACGAGAGCTATAGATTGACTGTTGTGGGACACCGCTCGCGCTGGACTGTTTATACTTTACTTTACGTTTAGGGAGCCGTACTAGCGAACGAGCTAGTGAACGGACGAGCGATTGAGTGCGATAGAAAGAAACGAAGAATGTTATTAATGTTATTTGGCGGCATGTTTTTTTTTTTTCTTTCTTTTTTTTTTTACAGAACGGTTTAATCGCTCTGTCTCCAGTAATTGTGTGCGTGCATCGGGTGGCAGTTGGGCGGTGTCGCGCTGCTCGACACCGGCCTTTTTATTTATTTATATATTTATTATTATATTAATAGTAGAACCGTAGTATAGTATACCGGAGTCGGGAGTCGGGCCAGTCGGGCGGTGTCGCGCTGCTCGACACCGCCTACGACGACTACTTTCATTTTTTATTTATTTATTGTTATCATATTAATATTTATTATATATGTATTATTATTTTCTTTATTTCATCATTTCACATATATTCATTACATTTTTAAATATATATAAAAATAAAAAAAAAATACACATTTAAATATAACGTAGCACGACCGTTCTCGAGAATCGGGTCAGGCACATACATACATACCTGTAGTAAGACACTTCGAAATATGACAAGTTGTTGGTGTACGATCCTGGCTACTTGGTTGTGCCTGTGAAAATACTCACCGTTAGCAAGACGAGAACAACCAGAAATAATATGCCTAATAGATTCTCCAGGACGGAGGCTGGCACGCCCGACAGATGTCAACCGAGATACTATCTTTCGGGATATATTTCCGTTAGTTATTCGTCATGATAACTTCGTCCATAATTGCACAAACAAAACCTCCAAAGAGACCACGACCTCCAAACTTTCGCGGAATATACAATCTCATAACCGATGAACGTGGGTGGTGCATGCGGAACGCAGTAAGCAATGTACGCACTCTCCTGTCAAGGGAATCTGATTCGGTCTGAGTCCATCTAAATACACCAAAGGAACACATCAGAACCGGCATGACCCAACTGTTATAGTCTCGCACCTTGTTACCGCCCGATAAAAGACTTTTAAATACTTTTTTTAGGCGGCCAAAGAAGCGTTCCTGTAACATTTGTTTCACGCCAGATTCTGGTATTCCCATGGACTGTGAAAAACCCAGATACTTGTAAATTATTATTATATTAATATTTAAAGGTAGGTATAAGTGAAAAAGTTTTAATTGGTAATGCGTACCTATCAGAAATAATCATGTAAATATATTTTGGTAATTGATCGACTGATTTATATATGGAGACTTTCTGCGTTATCTAGAAACGAATGTGTGTGCCGAAAGACACACGCGTTCACGAATATATTGTTAGCCCTGAAAAGGGCTGTTTTGTGAGCGGCGGTAGCGTCGCTCTCGTAAGCTTATGTGAGCGTGTGCGATGACTGACTGAAGATACGTTTTCTTGGCGGCGGGCTTCGACTTGGTGGGTGTGGCTGCGGCCTTTATATATTTGCCTTTGGTTTCTTCGTGGATTATTTCGCGGTCTTCTTGGCCTTGGGGGTTGCGCCAGCCTTCGTTTTGGCCTTTTTAACGGCGGCGGTCTTTTAAGCGGCGGCTTCCGTCTTCTTGTCTTTCGAAGCCGAAGATGCCGCCTTAGACGACTTGAAAGGAGATCCCGACGCGGCCGATGCGGAAGCAGCGACGGCGGCCTTTTTGGTCTTAGCGCCGGTTGCGGATGCGGTGGCCTTCTTGGCGCCGCCGCCCTTCGACGATGTCGTTTCCTTTTTACCACCGGCAAACTTGCCAGCACCGGCGCTATCGCTCGGTTTCTTCGCCAACGAGGATTTAGATTCTAGCATGGAAGATCCGAATGCGCCCTTGCCTTTGGTCTGAATGAGAGCACCCGATTCGACGGCGCTCTTCAAATATTTCTTTATGAACGGTGCTAACTTCTCGACGTCGACCTTATAATGAGCGGCGATATATTTTTTGATGGCCTGTAGCGTTGATCCGTTACGTTCCTTCATTTTCTTTATAGCGTTGTTCACCATCTCCGATGTCTCGGGATGAGTGGGTTTCGCCTTAGGTTTTTTAGCAACAGCGCCGCCACCGCCAGATTGTCTTGCGGGCTTCTTTACACCGGCAGCTGGAGCGGGAGCTTCGGTTATAACAGCAGTGTGTGCCATTGTTTTTTTCGTTTTACTTGTAGCCACTATATGGTTCCGTACGTACGTGCGTGCGTGCGTGCGTGCGTGCGTGCGCAACGAACGAGAGCTATAGATTGACTGTTATGGGACACCGCTCGCGCTGGACTATTTATACTTTACTTTACGTTTAGGGAGCCGTACTAGCGAACGAGCTAGTGAACGGACGAGCGATTGAGTGCGATAGAAAGAAACGAAGAATGTTATTAATGTTATTTGGCGGCATGTTTTTTTTTTTTCTTTCTTTTTTTTTTTACAGAACGGTTTAATCGCTCTGTCTCCAGTAATTGTGTGCGTGCATCGGGTGGCAGTTGGGCGGTGTCGCGCTGCTCGACACCGGCCTTTTTATTTATTTATTTATTTATTATTATATTAATAGTAGAACCGTAGTATAGTATACCGGAGTCGGGAGTCGGGCAGTCGGGCGGTGTCGCGCTGCTCGACACCGCCTACGACGACTACTTTCATTTTTTATTTATTTATTGTTATCATATTAATATTTATTATATATGTATTATTATTTTCTTTATTTCATCATTTCACATATATTCATTACATTTTTAAATATATATAAAAATAAAAAAAAAATACACATTTAAATATAACGTAGCACGACCGTTCTCGAGAATCGGGTCAGGCACATACATACATACCTGTAGTAAGACACTTCGAAATATGACAAGTTGTTGGTGTACGATCCTGGCTACTTGGTTGTGCCTGTGAAAATACTCACCGTTAGCAAGACGAGAACAACCAGAAATAATATGCCTAATAGATTCTCCAGGACGGAGGCTGGCACGCCCGACAGATGTCAACCGAGATACTATCTTTCGGGATATATTTCCGTTAGTTATTCGTCATGATAACTTCGTCCATAATTGCACAAACAAAACCTCCAAAGAGACCACGACCTCCAAACTTTCGCGGAATATACAATCTCATAACCGATGAACGTGGGTGGTGCATGCGGAACGCAGTAAGCAATGTACGCACTCTCCTGTCAAGGGAATCTGATTCGGTCTGAGTCCATCTAAATACACCAAAGGAACACATCAGAACCGGCATGACCCAACTGTTATAGTCTCGCACCTTGTTACCGCCCGATAAAAGACTTTTAAATACTTTTTTTAGGCGGCCAAAGAAGCGTTCCTGTAACATTTGTTTCACGCCAGATTCTGGTATTCCCATGGACTGTGAAAAACCCAGATACTTGTAAATTATTATTATATTAATATTTAAAGGTAGGTATAAGTGAAAAAGTTTTAATTGGTAATGCGTACCTATCAGAAATAATCATGTAAATATATTTTGGTAATTGATCGACTGATTTATATATGGAGACTTTCTGCGTTATCTAGAAACGAATGTGTGTGCCGAAAGACACACGCGTTCACGAATATATTGTTAGCCCTGAAAAGGGCTGTTTTGTGAGCGGCGGTAGCGTCGCTCTCGTAAGCTTATGTGTGCGTGTGCGATGACTGACTGAAGATACGTTTTCTTGGCGGCGGGCTTCGACTTGGTGGGTGTGGCTGCGGCCTTTATATATTTGCCTTTGGTTTCTTCGTGGATTATTTCGCGGTCTTCTTGGCCTTGGGGGTTGCGCCAGCCTTCGCTTTGGCCTTTTTAACGGCGGCGGTCTTTTTAGCGGCGGCTTCCGTCTTCTTGTCTTTCGAAGCCGAAGATGCCGCCTTAGACGACTTGAAAGGAGATCCCGACGCGGCCGATGCGGAAGCAGCGACGGCGGCCTTTTTGGTCTTAGCGCCGGTTGCGGATGCGGTGGCCTTCTTGGCGCCGCCGCCCTTCGACGATGTCGTTTCCTTTTTACCACCGGCAAACTTGCCAGCACCGGCGCTATCGCTCGGTTTCTTCGCCAACGAGAATTTAGATTCTAGCATGGAAGATCCGAATGCGCCCTTGCCTTTGGTCTGAATGAGAGCACCCGATTCGACGGCGCTCTTCAAATATTTCTTTATGAACGGTGCTAACTTCTCGACGTCGACCTTATAATGAGCGGCGATATATATTTTGATGGCCTGTAGCGTTGATCCGTTACGTTCCTTCATTTTCTTTATAGCGTTGTTCACCATCTCCGATGTCTCGGGATGAGTGGGTTTCGCCTTAGGTTTTTTAGCAACAGCGCCGCCACCGCCAGATTGTCTTGCGGGCTTCTTTACACCGGCAGCTGGAGCGGGAGCTTCGGTTATAACAGCAGTGTGTGCCATTGTTTTTTTTCGTTTTACTTGTAGCCACTATATGGTTCCGTACGTACGTGCGTGCGTGCGTGCGTGCGTGCGCAACGAACGAGAGCTATAGATTGACTGTTGTGGGACACCGCTCGCGCTGGACTATTTATACTTTACTTTACGTTTAGGGAGCCGTACTAGCGAACGAGCTAGTGAACGGACGAGCGATTGAGTGCGATAGAAAGAAACGAAGAATGTTATTAATGTTATTTGGCGGCATGTTTTTTTTTTTTCTTTCTTTTTTTTTTTACAGAACGGTTTAATCGCTCTGTCTCCAGTAATTGTGTGCGTGCATCGGGTGGCAGTTGGGCGGTGTCGCGCTGCTCGACACCGGCCTTTTTATTTATTTATTTATTTATTATTATATTAATAGTAGAACCGTAGTATAGTATACCGGAGTCGGGAGTCGGGCAGTCGGGCGGTGTCGCGCTGCTCGACACCGCCTACGACGACTACTTTCATTTTTTATTTATTTATTGTTATCATATTAATATTTATTATATATGTATTATTATTTTCTTTATTTCATCATTTCACATATATTCATTACATTTTTAAATATATATAAAAATAAAAAAAAAATACACATTTAAATATAACGTAGCACGACCGTTCTCGAGAATCGGGTCAGGCACATACATACATACCTGTAGTAAGACACTTCGAAATATGACAAGTTGTTGGTGTACGATCCTGGCTACTTGGTTGTGCCTGTGAAAATACTCACCGTTAGCAAGACGAGAACAACCAGAAATAATATGCCTAATAGATTCTCCAGGACGGAGGCTGGCACGCCCGACAGATGTCAACCGAGATACTATCTTTCGGGATATATTTCCGTTAGTTATTCGTCATGATAACTTCGTCCATAATTGCACAAACAAAACCTCCAAAGAGACCACGACCTCCAAACTTTCGCGGAATATACAATCTCATAACCGATGAACGTGGGTGGTGCATGCGGAACGCAGTAAGCAATGTACGCACTCTCCTGTCAAGGGAATCTGATTCGGTCTGAGTCCATCTAAATACACCAAAGGAACACATCAGAACCGGCATGACCCAACTGTTATAGTCTCGCACCTTGTTACCGCCCGATAAAAGACTTTTAAATACTTTTTTTAGGCGGCCAAAGAAGCGTTCCCGTAACATTTGTTTCACGCCAGATTCTGGTATTCCCAAGGACTGTGAAAAACCCAGATACTTGTAAATTATTATTATATTAATATTTAAAGGTAGGTATAAGTGAAAAAGTTTTAATTGGTAATGCGTACCTATCAGAAATAATCATGTAAATATATTTTGGTAATTGATCGACTGATTTATATATGGAGACTTTCTGCGTTATCTAGAAACGAATGTGTGTGCCGAAAGACACACGCGTTCACGAATATATTGTTAGCCCTGAAAAGGGCTGTTTTGTGAGCGGCGGTAGCGTCGCTCTCGTAAGCTTATGTGTGCGTGTGCGATGACTGACTGAAGATACGTTTTCTTGGCGGCGGGCTTCGACTTGGTGGGTGTGGCTGCGGCCTTTATATATTTGCCTTTGGTTTCTTCGTGGATTATTTCGCGGTCTTCTTGGCCTTGGGGGTTGCGCCAGCCTTCGCTTTGGCCTTTTTAACGGCGGCGGTCTTTTTAGCGGCGGCTTCCGTCTTCTTGTCTTTCGAAGCCGAAGATGCCGCCTTAGACGACTTGAAAGGAGATCCCGACGCGGCCGATGCGGAAGCAGCGACGGCGGCCTTTTTGGTCTTAGCGCCGGTTGCGGATGCGGTGGCCTTCTTGGCGCCGCCGCCCTTCGACGATGTCGTTTCCTTTTTACCACCGGCAAACTTGCCAGCACCGGCGCTATCGCTCGGTTTCTTCGCCAACGAGGATTTAGATTCTAGCATGGAAGATC
Organism: Hypercompe scribonia; assembly: GCA_949316085.1. Lineage (NCBI taxonomy): Eukaryota > Metazoa > Arthropoda > Insecta > Lepidoptera > Erebidae > Hypercompe > Hypercompe scribonia. Next base: position 41,461 of record OX438972.1, on the reverse strand, counting down.
CGAATGCGCCCTTGCCTTTGGTCTGAATGAGAGCACCCGATTCGACGGCGCTCTTCAAATATTTCTTTATGAACGGTGCTAACTTCTCGACGTCGACCTTATAATGAGCGGCGATATATTTTTTGATGGCCTGTAGCGTTGATCCGTTACGTTCCTTCATTTTCTTTATAGCGTTGTTCACCATCTCCGATGTCTCGGGATGAGTGGGTTTCGCCTTAGGTTTTTTAGCAACAGCGCCGCCACCGCCAGATTGTCTTGCGGGCTTCTTTACACCGGCAGCTGGAGCGGGAGCTCCGGTTATAACAGCAGTGTGTGCCATTGTTTTTTTCGTTTTACTTGTAGCCACTATATGGTTCCGTACGTACGTGCGTGCGTGCGTGCGTGCGTGCGCAACGAACGAGAGCTATAGATTAACTGTTGTGGGACACCGCTCGCGCTGGACTATTTATACTTTACTTTACGTTTAGGGAGCCGTACTAGCGAACGAGCTAGTGAACGGACGAGCGATTGAGTGCGATAGAAAGAAACGAAGAATGTTATTAATGTTATTTGGCGGCATGTTTTTTTTTTTCTTTCTTTTTTTTTTTACAGAACGGTTTAATCGCTCTGTCTCCAGTAATTGTGTGCGTGCATCGGGTGGCAGTTGGGCGGTGTCGCGCTGCTCGACACCGGCCTTTTTATTTATTTATTTATTTATTATTATATTAATAGTAGAACCGTAGTATAGTATACCGGAGTCGGGAGTCGGGCAGTCGGGCGGTGTCGCGCTGCTCGACACCGCCTACGACGACTACTTTCATTTTTTATTTATTTATTGTTATCATATTAATATTTATTATATATGTATTATTATTTTCTTTATTTCATCATTTCACATATATTCATTACATTTTTAAATATATATAAAAATAAAAAAAAAATACACATTTAAATATAACGTAGCACGACCGTTCTCGAGAATCGGGTCAGGCACATACATACATACCTGTAGTAAGACACTTCGAAATATGACAAGTTGTTGGTGTACGATCCTGGCTACTTGGTTGTGCCTGTGAAAATACTCACCGTTAGCAAGACGAGAACAACCAGAAATAATATGCCTAATAGATTCTCCAGGACGGAGGCTGGCACGCCCGACAGATGTCAACCGAGATACTATCTTTCGGGATATATTTCCGTTAGTTATTCGTCATGATAACTTCGTCCATAATTGCACAAACAAAACCTCCAAAGAGACCACGACCTCCAAACTTTCGCGGAATATACAATCTCATAACCGATGAACGTGGGTGGTGCATGCGGAACGCAGTAAGCAATGTACGCACTCTCCTGTCAAGGGAATCTGATTCGGTCTGAGTCCATCTAAATACACCAAAGGAACACATCAGAACCGGCATGACCCAACTGTTATAGTCTCGCACCTTGTTACCGCCCGATAAAAGACTTTTAAATACTTTTTTTAGGCGGCCAAAGAAGCGTTCCTGTAACATTTGTTTCACGCCAGATTCTGGTATTCCCAAGGACTGTGAAAAACCCAGATACTTGTAAATTATTATTATAATAATATTGAAAGGTAGGTATAAGTGAAAAAGTTTTAATTGGTAATGCGTACCTATCAGAAATAATCATGTACATATATTTTGGTAATTGATCGACTGATTTATATATGGATACTTTCTGCGTTATCTAGAAACGAATGTGTGTGCCGAAAGACACACGCGTTCACGAATATATTGTTAGCCCTGAAAAGGGCTGTTTTGTGAGCGGCGGTAGCGTCGCTCTCGTAAGCTTATGTGTGCGTGTGCGATGATTGACTGAAGATACGTTTTCTTGGCGGCGGGCTTCGACTTGGTGGGTGTGGCTGCGGCCTTTATATATTTGCCTTTGGTTTCTTCGTGGATTATTTCGCGGTCTTCTTGGCCTTGGGGGTTGCGCCAGCCTTCGCTTTGGCCTTTTTAACGGCGGCGGTCTTTTTAGCGGCGGCTTCCGTCTTCTTGTCTTTCGAAGCCGAAGATGCCGCCTTAGACGACTTGAAAGGAGATCCCGACGCGGCCGATGCGGAAGCAGCGACGGCGGCCTTTTTGGTCTTAGCGCCGGTTGCGGATGCGGTGGCCTTCTTGGCGCCGCCGCCCTTCGACGATGTCGTTTCCTTTTTACCACCGGCAAACTTGCCAGCACCGGCGCTATCGCTCGGTTTCTTCGCCAACGAGGATTTAGATTCTAGCATGGAAGATCCGAATGCGCCCTTGCCTTTGGTCTGAATGAGAGCACCCGATTCGACGGCGCTCTTCAAATATTTCTTTATGAACGGTGCTAACTTCTCGACGTCGACCTTATAATGAGCGGCGATATATTTTTTGATGGCCTGTAGCGTTGATCCGTTACGTTCCTTCATTTTCTTTATAGCGTTGTTCACCATCTCCGATGTCTCGGGATGAGTGGGTTTCGCCTTAGGTTTTTTAGCAACAGCGCCGCCACCGCCAGATTGTCTTGCGGGCTTCTTTACACCGGCAGCTGGAGCGGCAGCTTCGGTTATAACAGCAGTGTGTGCCATTGTTTTTTTCGTTTTACTTGTAGCCACTATATGGTTCCGTACGTACGTGCGTGCGTGCGTGCGTGCGTGCGCAACGAACGAGAGCTATAGATTGACTGTTGTGGGACACCGCTCGCGCTGGACTGTTTATACTTTACTTTACGTTTAGGGAGCCGTACTAGCGAACGAGCTAGTGAACGGACGAGCGATTGAGTGCGATAGAAAGAAACGAAGAATGTTATTAATGTTATTTGGCGGCATGTTTTTTTTTTTTTCTTTCTTTTTTTTTTTACAGAACGGTTTAATCGCTCTGTCTCCAGTAATTGTGTGCGTGCATCGGGTGGCAGTTGGGCGGTGTCGCGCTGCTCGACACCGGCCTTTTTATTTATTTATTTATTTATTATTATATTAATAGTAGAACCGTAGTATAGTATACCGGAGTCGGGAGTCGGGCAGTCGGGCGGTGTCGCGCTGCTCGACACCGCCTACGACGACTACTTTCATTTTTTATTTATTTATTGTTATCATATTAATATTTATTATATATGTATTATTATTTTCTTTATTTCATCATTTCACATATATTCATTACATTTTTAAATATATATAAAAATAAAAAAAAAATACACATTTAAATATAACGTAGCACGACCGTTCTCGAGAATCGGGTCAGGCACATACATACATACCTGTAGTAAGACACTTCGAAATATGACAAGTTGTTGGTGTACGATCCTGGCTACTTGGTTGTGCCTGTGAAAATACTCACCGTTAGCAAGACGAGAACAACCAGAAATAATATGCCTAATAGATTCTCCAGGACGGAGGCTGGCACGCCCGACAGATGTCAACCGAGATACTATCTTTCGGGATATATTTCCGTTAGTTATTCGTCATGATAACTTCGTCCATAATTGCACAAACAAAACCTCCAAAGAGACCACGACCTCCAAACTTTCGCGGAATATACAATCTCATAACCGATGAACGTGGGTGGTGCATGCGGAACGCAGTAAGCAATGTACGCACTCTCCTGTCAAGGGAATCTGATTCGGTCTGAGTCCATCTAAATACACCAAAGGAACACATCAGAACCGGCATGACCCAACTGTTATAGTCTCGCACCTTGTTACCGCCCGATAAAAGACTTTTAAATACTTTTTTTAGGCGGCCAAAGAAGCGTTCCTGTAACATTTGTTTCACGCCAGATTCTGGTATTCCCATGGACTGTGAAAAACCCAGATACTTGTAAATTATTATTATATTAATATTTAAAGGTAGGTATAAGTGAAAAAGTTTTAATTGGTAATGCGTACCTATCAGAAATAATCATGTAAATATATTTTGGTAATTGATCGACTGATTTATATATGGAGACTTTCTGCGTTATCTAGAAACGAATGTGTGTGCCGAAAGACACACGCGTTCACGAATATATTGTTAGCCCTGAAAAGGGCTGTTTTGTGAGCGGCGGTAGCGTCGCTCTCGTAAGCTTATGTGAGCGTGTGCGATGACTGACTGAAGATACGTTTTCTTGGCGGCGGGCTTCGACTTGGTGGGTGTGGCTGCGGCCTTTATATATTTGCCTTTGGTTTCTTCGTGGATTATTTCGCGGTCTTCTTGGCCTTGGGGGTTGCGCCAGCCTTCGTTTTGGCCTTTTTAACGGCGGCGGTCTTTTAAGCGGCGGCTTCCGTCTTCTTGTCTTTCGAAGCCGAAGATGCCGCCTTAGACGACTTGAAAGGAGATCCCGACGCGGCCGATGCGGAAGCAGCGACGGCGGCCTTTTTGGTCTTAGCGCCGGTTGCGGATGCGGTGGCCTTCTTGGCGCCGCCGCCCTTCGACGATGTCGTTTCCTTTTTACCACCGGCAAACTTGCCAGCACCGGCGCTATCGCTCGGTTTCTTCGCCAACGAGGATTTAGATTCTAGCATGGAAGATCCGAATGCGCCCTTGCCTTTGGTCTGAATGAGAGCACCCGATTCGACGGCGCTCTTCAAATATTTCTTTATGAACGGTGCTAACTTCTCGACGTCGACCTTATAATGAGCGGCGATATATTTTTTGATGGCCTGTAGCGTTGATCCGTTACGTTCCTTCATTTTCTTTATAGCGTTGTTCACCATCTCCGATGTCTCGGGATGAGTGGGTTTCGCCTTAGGTTTTTTAGCAACAGCGCCGCCACCGCCAGATTGTCTTGCGGGCTTCTTTACACCGGCAGCTGGAGCGGGAGCTTCGGTTATAACAGCAGTGTGTGCCATTGTTTTTTTCGTTTTACTTGTAGCCACTATATGGTTCCGTACGTACGTGCGTGCGTGCGTGCGTGCGTGCGTGCGCAACGAACGAGAGCTATAGATTGACTGTTGTGGGACACCGCTCGCGCTGGACTATTTATACTTTACTTTACGTTTAGGGAGCCGTACTAGCGAACGAGCTAGTGAACGGACGAGCGATTGAGTGCGATAGAAAGAAACGAAGAATGTTATTAATGTTATTTGGCGGCATGTTTTTTTTTTTTCTTTCTTTTTTTTTTTACAGAACGGTTTAATCGCTCTGTCTCCAGTAATTGTGTGCGTGCATCGGGTGGCAGTTGGGCGGTGTCGCGCTGCTCGACACCGGCCTTTTTATTTATTTATTTATTTATTATTATATTAATAGTAGAACCGTAGTATAGTATACCGGAGTCGGGAGTCGGGCAGTCGGGCGGTGTCGCGCTGCTCGACACCGCCTACGACGACTACTTTCATTTTTTATTTATTTATTGTTATCATATTAATATTTATTATATATGTATTATTATTTTCTTTATTTCATCATTTCACATATATTCATTACATTTTTAAATATATATAAAAATAAAAAAAAAATACACATTTAAATATAACGTAGCACGACCGTTCTCGAGAATCGGGTCAGGCACATACATACATACCTGTAGTAAGACACTTCGAAATATGACAAGTTGTTGGTGTACGATCCTGGCTACTTGGTTGTGCCTGTGAAAATACTCACCGTTAGCAAGACGAGAACAACCAGAAATAATATGCCTAATAGATTCTCCAGGACGGAGGCTGGCACGCCCGACAGATGTCAACCGAGATACTATCTTTCGGGATATATTTCCGTTAGTTATTCGTCATGATAACTTCGTCCATAATTGCACAAACAAAACCTCCAAAGAGACCACGACCTCCAAACTTTCGCGGAATATACAATCTCATAACCGATGAACGTGGGTGGTGCATGCGGAACGCAGTAAGCAATGTACGCACTCTCCTGTCAAGGGAATCTGATTCGGTCTGAGTCCATCTAAATACACCAAAGGAACACATCAGAACCGGCATGACCCAACTGTTATAGTCTCGCACCTTGTTACCGCCCGATAAAAGACTTTTAAATACTTTTTTTAGGCGGCCAAAGAAGCGTTCCTGTAACATTTGTTTCACGCCAGATTCTGGTATTCCCATGGACTGTGAAAAACCCAGATACTTGTAAATTATTATTATATTAATATTTAAAGGTAGGTATAAGTGAAAAAGTTTTAATTGGTAATGCGTACCTATCAGAAATAATCATGTAAATATATTTTGGTAATTGATCGACTGATTTATATATGGAGACTTTCTGCGTTATCTAGAAACGAATGTGTGTGCCGAAAGACACACGCGTTCACGAATATATTGTTAGCCCTGAAAAGGGCTGTTTTGTGAGCGGCGGTAGCGTCGCTCTCGTAAGCTTATGTGTGCGTGTGCGATGACTGACTGAAGATACGTTTTCTTGGCGGCGGGCTTCGACTTGGTGGGTGTGGCTGCGGCCTTTATATATTTGCCTTTGGTTTCTTCGTGGATTATTTCGCGGTCTTCTTGGCCTTGGGGGTTGCGCCAGCCTTCGCTTTGGCCTTTTTAACGGCGGCGGTCTTTTTAGCGGCGGCTTCCGTCTTCTTGTCTTTCGAAGCCGAAGATGCCGCCTTAGACGACTTGAAAGGAGATCCCGACGCGGCCGATGCGGAAGCAGCGACGGCGGCCTTTTTGGTCTTAGCGCCGGTTGCGGATGCGGTGGCCTTCTTGGCGCCGCCGCCCTTCGACGATGTCGTTTCCTTTTTACCACCGGCAAACTTGCCAGCACTGGCGCTATCGCTCGGTTTCTTCGCCAACGAGAATTTAGATTCTAGCATGGAAGATCCGAATGCGCCCTTGCCTTTGGTCTGAATGAGAGCACCCGATTCGACGGCGCTCTTCAAATATTTCTTTATGAACGGTGCTAACTTCTCGACGTCGACCTTATAATGAGCGGCGATATATATTTTGATGGCCTGTAGCGTTGATCCGTTACGTTCCTTCATTTTCTTTATAGCGTTGTTCACCATCTCCGATGTCTCGGGATGAGTGGGTTTCGCCTTAGGTTTTTTAGCAACAGCGCCGCCACCGCCAGATTGTCTTGCGGGCTTCTTTACACCGGCAGCTGGAGCGGGAGCTTCGGTTATAACAGCAGTGTGTGCCATTGTTTTTTTTCGTTTTACTTGTAGCCACTATATGGTTCCGTACGTACGTGCGTGCGTGCGTGCGTGCGTGCGCAACGAACGAGAGCTATAGATTGACTGTTGTGGGACACCGCTCGCGCTGGACTATTTATACTTTACTTTACGTTTAGGGAGCCGTACTAGCGAACGAGCTAGTGAACGGACGAGCGATTGAGTGCGATAGAAAGAAACGAAGAATGTTATTAATGTTATTTGGCGGCATGTTTTTTTTTTTTCTTTCTTTTTTTTTTTACAGAACGGTTTAATCGCTCTGTCTCCAGTAATTGTGTGCGTGCATCGGGTGGCAGTTGGGCGGTGTCGCGCTGCTCGACACCGGCCTTTTTATTTATTTATTTATTTATTATTATATTAATAGTAGAACCGTAGTATAGTATACCGGAGTCGGGAGTCGGGCAGTCGGGCGGTGTCGCGCTGCTCGACACCGCCTACGACGACTACTTTCATTTTTTATTTATTTATTGTTATCATATTAATATTTATTATATATGTATTATTATTTTCTTTATTTCATCATTTCACATATATTCATTACATTTTTAAATATATATAAAAATAAAAAAAAAATACACATTTAAATATAACGTAGCACGACCGTTCTCGAGAATCGGGTCAGGCACATACATACATACCTGTAGTAAGACACTTCGAAATATGACAAGTTGTTGGTGTACGATCCTGGCTACTTGGTTGTGCCTGTGAAAATACTCACCGTTAGCAAGACGAGAACAACCAGAAATAATATGCCTAATAGATTCTCCAGGACGGAGGCTGGCACGCCCGACAGATGTCAACCGAGATACTATCTTTCGGGATATATTTCCGTTAGTTATTCGTCATGATAACTTCGTCCATAATTGCACAAACAAAACCTCCAAAGAGACCACGACCTCCAAACTTTCGCGGAATATACAATCTCATAACCGATGAACGTGGGTGGTGCATGCGGAACGCAGTAAGCAATGTACGCACTCTCCTGTCAAGGGAATCTGATTCGGTCTGAGTCCATCTAAATACACCAAAGGAACACATCAGAACCGGCATGACCCAACTGTTATAGTCTCGCACCTTGTTACCGCCCGATAAAAGACTTTTAAATACTTTTTTTAGGCGGCCAAAGAAGCGTTCCCGTAACATTTGTTTCACGCCAGATTCTGGTATTCCCAAGGACTGTGAAAAACCCAGATACTTGTAAATTATTATTATATTAATATTTAAAGGTAGGTATAAGTGAAAAAGTTTTAATTGGTAATGCGTACCTATCAGAAATAATCATGTAAATATATTTTGGTAATTGATCGACTGATTTATATATGGAGACTTTCTGCGTTATCTAGAAACGAATGTGTGTGCCGAAAGACACACGCGTTCACGAATATATTGTTAGCCCTGAAAAGGGCTGTTTTGTGAGCGGCGGTAGCGTCGCTCTCGTAAGCTTATGTGAGCGTGTGCGATGACTGACTGAAGATACGTTTTCTTGGCGGCGGGCTTCGACTTGGTGGGTGTGGCTGCGGCCTTTATATATTTGCCTTTGGTTTCTTCGTGGATTATTTCGCGGTCTTCTTGGCCTTGGGGGTTGCGCCAGCCTTCGCTTTGGCCTTTTTAACGGCGGCGGTCTTTTTAGCGGCGGCTTCCGTCTTCTTGTCTTTCGAAGCCGAAGATGCCGCCTTAGACGACTTGAAAGGAGATCCCGACGCGGCCGATGCGGAAGCAGCGACGGCGGCCTTTTTGGTCTTAGCGCCGGTTGCGGATGCGGTGGCCTTCTTGGCGCCGCCGCCCTTCGACGATGTCGTTTCCTTTTTACCACCGGCAAACTTGCCAGCACCGGCGCTATCGCTCGGTTTCTTCGCCAACGAGGATTTAGATTCTAGCATGGAAGATCCGAATGCGCCCTTGCCTTTGGTCTGAATGAGAGCACCCGATTCGACGGCGCTCTTCAAATATTTCTTTATGAACGGTGCTAACTTCTCGACGTCGACCTTATAATGAGCGGCGATATATTTTTTGATGGCCTGTAGCGTTGATCCGTTACGTTCCTTCATTTTCTTTATAGCGTTGTTCACCATCTCCGATGTCTCGGGATGAGTGGGTTTCGCCTTAGGTTTTTTAGCAACAGCGCCGCCACCGCCAGATTGTCTTGCGGGCTTCTTTACACCGGCAGCTGGAGCGGGAGCTTCGGTTATAACAGCAGTGTGTGCCATTGTTTTTTTCGTTTTACTTGTAGCCACTATATGGTTCCGTACGTACGTGCGTGCGTGCGTGCGTGCGTGCGTGCGCAACGAACGAGAGCTATAGATTGACTGTTGTGGGACACCGCTCGCGCTGGACTATTTATACTTTACTTTACGTTTAGGGAGCCGTACTAGCGAACGAGCTAGTGAACGGACGAGCGATTGAGTGCGATAGAAAGAAACGAAGAATGTTATTAATGTTATTTGGCGGCATGTTTTTTTTTTTTCTTTCTTTTTTTTTTTACAGAACGGTTTAATCGCTCTGTCTCCAGTAATTGTGTGCGTGCATCGGGTGGCAGTTGGGCGGTGTCGCGCTGCTCGACACCGGCCTTTTTATTTATTTATTTATTTATTATTAAATTAATAGTAGAACCGTAGTATAGTATACCGGAGTCGGGAGTCGGGCAGTCGGGCGGTGTCGCGCTGCTCGACACCGCCTACGACGACTACTTTCATTTTTTATTTATTTATTGTTATCATATTAATATTTATTATATATGTATTATTATTTTCTTTATTTCATCATTTCACATATATTCATTACATTTTTAAATATATATAAAAATAAAAAAAAAATACACATTTAAATATAACGTAGCACGACCGTTCTCGAGAATCGGGTCAGGCACATACATACATACCTGTAGTAAGACACTTCGAAATATGACAAGTTGTTGGTGTACGATCCTGGCTACTTGGTTGTGCCTGTGAAAATACTCACCGTTAGCAAGACGAGAACAACCAGAAATAATATGCCTAATAGATTCTCCAGGACGGAGGCTGGCACGCCCGACAGATGTCAACCGAGATACTATCTTTCGGGATATATTTCCGTTAGTTATTCGTCATGATAACTTCGTCCATAATTGCACAAACAAAACCTCCAAAGAGACCACGACCTCCAAACTTTCGCGGAATATACAATCTCATAACCGATGAACGTGGGTGGTGCATGCGGAACGCAGTAAGCAATGTACGCACTCTCCTGTCAAGGGAATCTGATTCGGTCTGAGTCCATCTAAATACACCAAAGGAACACATCAGAACCGGCATGACCCAACTGTTATAGTCTCGCACCTTGTTACCGCCCGATAAAAGACTTTTAAATACTTTTTTTAGGCGGCCAAAGAAGCGTTCCTGTAACATTTGTTTCACGCCAGATTCTGGTATTCCCATGGACTGTGAAAAACCCAGATACTTGTAAATTATTATTATATTAATATTTAAAGGTAGGTATAAGTGAAAAAGTTTTAATTGGTAATGCGTACCTATCAGAAATAATCATGTAAATATATTTTGGTAATTGATCGACTGATTTATATATGGAGACTTTCTGCGTTATCTAGAAACGAATGTGTGTGCCGAAAGACACACGCGTTCACGAATATATTGTTAGCCCTGAAAAGGGCTGTTTTGTGAGCGGCGGTAGCGTCGCTCTCGTAAGCTTATGTGAGCGTGTGCGATGACTGACTGAAGATACGTTTTCTTGGCGGCGGGCTTCGACTTGGTGGGTGTGGCTGCGGCCTTTATATATTTGCCTTTGGTTTCTTCGTGGATTATTTCGCGGTCTTCTTGGCCTTGGGGGTTGCGCCAGCCTTCGCTTTGGCCTTTTTAACGGCGGCGGTCTTTTTAGCGGCGGCTTCCGTCTTCTTGTCTTTCGAAGCCGAAGATGCCGCCTTAGACGACTTGAAAGGAGATCCCGACGCGGCCGATGCGGAAGCAGCGACGGCGGCCTTTTTGGTCTTAGCGCCGGTTGCGGATGCGGTGGCCTTCTTGGCGCCGCCGCCCTTCGACGATGTCGTTTCCTTTTTACCACCGGCAAACTTGCCAGCACCGGCGCTATCGCTCGGTTTCTTCGCCAACGAGGATTTAGATTCTAGCATGGAAGATCCGAATGCGCCCTTGCCTTTGGTCTGAATGAGAGCACCCGATTCGACGGCGCTCTTCAAATATTTCTTTATGAACGGTGCTAACTTCTCGACGTCGACCTTATAATGAGCGGCGATATATATTTTGATGGCCTGTAGCGTTGATCCGTTACGTTCCTTCATTTTCTTTATAGCGTTGTTCACCATCTCCGATGTCTCGGGATGAGTGGGTTTCGCCTTAGGTTTTTTAGCAACAGCGCCGCCACCGCCAGATTGTCTTGCGGGCTTCTTTACACCGGCAGCTGGAGCGGGAGCTTCGGTTATAACAGCAGTGTGTGCCATTGTTTTTTTTCGTTTTACTTGTAGCCACTATATGGTTCCGTACGTACGTGCGTGCGTGCGTGCGTGCGTGCGCAACGAACGAGAGCTATAGATTGACTGTTGTGGGACACCGCTCGCGCTGGACTATTTATACTTTACTTTACGTTTAGGGAGCCGTACTAGCGAACGAGCTAGTGAACGGACGAGCGATTGAGTGCGATAGAAAGAAACGAAGAATGTTATTAATGTTATTTGGCGGCATGTTTTTTTTTTTTCTTTCTTTTTTTTTTTACAGAACGGTTTAATCGCTCTGTCTCCAGTAATTGTGTGCGTGCATCGGGTGGCAGTTGGGCGGTGTCGCGCTGCTCGACACCGGCCTTTTTATTTATTTATTTATTTATTATTATATTAATAGTAGAACCGTAGTATAGTATACCGGAGTCGGGAGTCGGGCAGTCGGGCGGTGTCGCGCTGCTCGACACCGCCTACGACGACTACTTTCATTTTTTATTTATTTATTGTTATCATATTAATATTTATTATATATGTATTATTATTTTCTTTATTTCATCATTTCACATATATTCATTACATTTTTAAATATATATAAAAATAAAAAAAAAATACACATTTAAATATAACGTAGCACGACCGTTCTCGAGAATCGGGTCAGGCACATACATACATACCTGTAGTAAGACACTTCGAAATATGACAAGTTGTTGGTGTACGATCCTGGCTACTTGGTTGTGCCTGTGAAAATACTCACCGTTAGCAAGACGAGAACAACCAGAAATAATATGCCTAATAGATTCTCCAGGACGGAGGCTGGCACGCCCGACAGATGTCAACCGAGATACTATCTTTCGGGATATATTTCCGTTAGTTATTCGTCATGATAACTTCGTCCATAATTGCACAAACAAAACCTCCAAAGAGACCACGACCTCCAAACTTTCGCGGAATATACAATCTCATAACCGATGAACGTGGGTGGTGCATGCGGAACGCAGTAAGCAATGTACGCACTCTCCGGTCAAGGGAATCTGATTCGGTCTGAGTCCATCTAAATACACCAAAGGAACACATCAGAACCGGCATGACCCAACTGTTATAGTCTCGCACCTTGTTACCGCCCGATAAAAGACTTTTAAATACTTTTTTTAGGCGGCCAAAGAAGCGTTCCCGTAACATTTGTTTCACGCCAGATTCTGGTATTCCCAAGGACTGTGAAAAACCCAGATACTTGTAAGTTATTAGTTAGGTTAGGTTAGGTTAGGTTAGGGTTAGGTTGCGAGGAAGAAAACCTCTATAAAAAATTACCCCGAATCCCGTGTTCTGGTGCGTGACCAGGGGATGCATGGCTGATGGGTTGTTCAGCCGCAAGCACACCCCCAGCCGAGGCACCTGCGGACCCCTCGGTTGGGCATAAATGTACGCTTGCCCGGGTATTGGGGGATCTCTGCCCGGGTCGACCTATAGTTCTCCCCCACTCGTGGGTCTAATATGGAAACTGAAAATAAAAACAAAAACATAAATTTAGAAGGAGAGAAGGAGAAGAAGGAAAAGAAAGAGAAAAGCGTAAGAGTGGACGACTTCTCGTCCAAATTAAAGGACGCATCGGTTGGGACGCCTATGCCGATGAGGCTCCCAGAAGTCATTATGACTGCTGGGAGCCGCAGAACATCGGAACGACTGCGTTCCAGGTCTACGTGTTCGTCGGATGGCACGGGAGGTGGCCTGATGGAAACGGAGCTGTGCGACTCCCGAAAACGCGGGCGCTCCAGGGACGAGGAAAGCGACACGTCCCAGGAGATGTTACCTCCTAAAGTCGCCAGTAACCGTAGAGGAAGGTCGCGAACTTCGATCTCGATCCCGTCAGGCTCCGTCTTCTGTAAGGCGGAAGCCTATAGGCGGGTTAGGGCGGACGGCGAAGCACTTGCAGAGGAGGAGATCGCAGATCTCTTGCATAAGATTAAGGAGCCGATGGTAGGGGATTCTGTTCCCCAAACGACATCATCCATGCAAGAGAGAGCGAAAGCAGCGGTGGCTATCATCCATAAGGTAGCCACCAAGTCGAGTAACCTTAAGGGTGCTTTTGTAAAGGCCCTTAAGGACTCCTCTTCTGCAGTTGCGGGGGTTGTTGAGAGCCTTATTGGGGACGTGGCTCGTCTCCAAGCGGCCAACGACCATCTTACACGGGAGGTAGCTGAACTGAGTGCACAGTTTGCCCAATTCCGGGCGGTTCGCCCTGAGCAAGAAGGCTCGTCTCCATCGCTTGCCTCTGTCACTCCCGGTACCATCGCTGATGCCCACTTGCGGCAAATCACAGACGCAGTATGGCGCATGATGGACGGACGTCTCGCTGGCCTGGAGGCGAGACTACCTCCAGCCCCTGTCGTCCGGCCGCCACTCGCGTCACATAGACCAAAGGCCGCATCGGCGCTGACGTCGCTTCCCGTTGTAGGCGGTCGTGTGTCTTATGCGGCGGCGGCGTCAGTGTCTGCTGTTCCTGCGGCGTCAGTATCTGTTGTTCCTGCCGCCACTCCGAGGACACGACAGGCGGCTAAAGCAGTAGCTAAGACGGGTGCACAGAGGTCAGGGCCCAAAGCGGCGGCTAAGTCTAGAGCGGAATTCCCTCCGCTCTCCACTCCAGCCGCTGTACCTGGCACCTCCACATCTGCTCCCTCTACATCTGCCCCGTCCACGGATGGTTGGCAGGTAGTCGGGGGGGCTAAGAAATCCCGAAAGCGGGGTAAAAAGGCTGCCCAAAAAGCAGCTTCTACCCCGCAGTCGCCATCGGTGGCGGTGACTACCGCGAAGAAGCCGCGCAGATTGCAGGTGCCTAAAAGCGCGGCTGTGGTGGTCACTGTAACCCCAGAGGCGGCTAGTGGCGGACTATCCTATGCGGCCTTATTTAAAAAGGCCCGTGATAGTCTCGCCACCGATTTCGGGACTGAAGGGGTCAGGTTGCGCCTTGCCCAGACGGGAGCTCGAGTCCTCGAGTTCCCTGGGGCTGAAGGTGCAAAGACGGCGGATAGATTCGCCGAGAAACTGCGGGGAATCTTCGCGGCCACGGATGGTGTGAAGATCGCCAGGCCTACCAAATGCGCAGAGTTGCGCATTTCGGGCCTGGATGACTCCGTAACGACAGAGGATGTCCGCGTTGCAATCAGCGAGAAGACGGGCTGCAACGCGGACAACATTAGGGTCGGCACCATCCGCCCCGGTCCGGGAGGCCTTGGCGCAGTGTGGATCAGCTGTCCGGTAGCGTCGGCAAAAGCTTTGGGCGATGCAGGCAGAATCCTCGTCGGTTTTGTGAACGCCAGAGTCACTGTTCTGGCGGCAAGACCGATGAGGTGTTTTAAATGCCTAGCATCCGGACACACACGCGCCAAGTGCGTGAGTTGTTTTGACTGCAGCGGACTATGCTTCCGCTGCGGTCGACCGGGGCACAAGGCGGCAGAGTGCTCTGCCGCCCCTCACTGTCCGGTTTGTGCGGCGGGTAACAAGCCCGCCAATCATCAGATTGGGCAGGGGGGCTGCAAACCTCCCCGTGATTCTCGGCAAGCGTTGGGGGCTAGCCAGTCGACCCAGGCTGCCTCCGATGCCGTTCGCACGTCGACATCGTCGCCCATGGAGGAGGCTGTAGAGACGGTCCAGTAATGGCCCAAGTCTCCAGCCTCCTAGTCCAGACGAACCTGAACCACTGTGCTGCGGCGCAGGACCTCTTCCTGCAAACCATGGCACAGTGGTCGATCGGTGTTGCCGTAGCCGCGGAGCCCTATTACGTTCCTCCCCGTCCAAACTGGTTGGGTGACCGGGACGGTTCCGTGGCAGTCGTCGGCTCCACGGCGGCTCATTCCCTGCCCTTGTCGCTAAGAGACAAGGGCACTGGATATGTTGCTGCCGAGTGGGGGGGGATCACTGTATATGGTGTATACTTCTCCCCCAACCGGAGTTTGAACGACTTCGAGGTTTTCCTTAACAACTTGGAAACCTCGATGCGGCGTCTAACGTCTGGGCACGTCTTAGTGCTGGGGGACTTCAACGCAAAGTCCATTGCGTGGGGTTCCCCCAGGACGGACGCTAGGGGCGAGGCCGTAGAGAAGTGGGCGGCCTCGGTGGGCCTCTGTTTACTTAACAGGGGCTCCACCAACACGTGCGTGCGACAGCAGGGAGGGTCGATAGTGGACCTTTCGTTCGCTACCCCTGCCCTCGCCGCACGAGTAAGGAACTGGTGTGTCCTGGAAGAGGTTGAGACGCTCTCGGATCACCTCTACATTCGATTTGAGCTCTCCCGGACCCAGGACCCCAGTAGGGGTCACGCGGCGCGGCGTTCTTCTCGCTTGCCGCGGTGGGCTGTAGCCAAACTGAATAGGGACCTACTAGAGGAGGCAGCCATTATTTACTCCTGGCTGTCTCCGCAGGCTCCGACCGAGGAGGTCGACATGGGGGCTGGTCGTTTCCGCGATGCGATTACGCAGATCTGCGATGCGGCCATGCCCCGCATCCGAGGTTGTCGGCCTCCACGGAAGGAGGTTTACTGGTGGTCCCAGGAGTTGGCGGACCTCCGCGCGGCCTGTACTCGTGCCCGGAGGTCCTACACCCGTAGTCGGCGGCGACACCGCGTAGACGGCGAGAGGGACCAGCTTCATGAGGAGTACCGAGAGGCGCGGAAAATTCTGAAGCTGGCCATTAGCCGCGCCAAAGAAGTGAAGAGGAAGGAGATGCTGGAGGGTCTCGATCGTGACCCCTGGGGTCGCCCTTATCGTGCGGTGCGACAAAAGCTCCGCACGTCGGGCCCCCCCCTTACAGAGACACTCCAGCCCAGCTTCCTGCGGGAAGTGGTCGAGGGTCTTTTCCCGCAGCGGGCGGAGCACACACCCCCGTCGATGGCCTTCATGGTCGAAGACGACGGGGTACGGAACGAGGATAATGTTCCGCCCGTCAGGGAATCGGAGATAGGGGCGGTTGTTCTACGGATTCGCTCTAAGAACACCGCCCCTGGGCCAGATGGGGTACCTGCCCGAGTGCTGGCGCGCACCCTCGACCACATGTCGGATCGCCTCGGGGAAGTCCTAAACGCCAGCTTGGCGTCCGGGCGCTTTCCTGAGGGTTGGAAGAGCGGGAAGCTGGTCCTACTACGGAAGCCGGGACGGCCGGCTGATTCGGTCGCGGCCTATAGGCCCATCGTGTTGCTGGACGAGGCGGGTAAATTGTTTGAGAGGATACTCTCTGCCCGCATCGTCCGGCACCTCTGCGAGGTGGGCCCCGATCTGTCGGACGCCCAATACGGGTTTCGAGCCGGGCGTTCGACAGTCGATGCTGTGTTGCGCCTGAGGGCCGTGACTGAAGAGGCGGTGAGCTGTGGCGGCGTGCTGTTGGCGGTGTCGTTGGACATCGCCAACGCATTTAATAGTCTGCCATTTAGCTGCATCAGGGAAGCACTTCACTACCACGGGGTGCCAGAGTACCTGAGGCGGCTTGTGGCAGACTATCTTGAGGAGCGTACCGTCATGTACGAGGACCGAGACGGCATTCTGAGGCGGCGGCCCATGTCGTGCGGTGTTCCACAGGGGTCTATCCTCGGACCACTCCTGTGGAATATGGGATACGACTGGGCCCTTCGAGGTCGTCTTCCCGCCGGGCTGGGCGTAATTTGTTACGCCGATGACACATTGGTCACGGCCCGGGGGGCGAACTTTCAAGAGGCGGCGCGCCTGGCCACCGTGGGAGTCTCTTTGGTGGTCGGGCGCATTGAGGCGCTGGGTTTACGAGTGGCCCTAGATAAGACGGAGGCCCTTTTGTTCCATGGGCCTCGTCGTGGTCCACCACCCGGCGCCTCTATCGTAGTCAATTCGGTCCTCGTACCGGTTCAGGCCCAGATGAAATATCTGGGCCTGATCCTCAACGGCAGGTGGCTCTTCGACGAGCACTTCCGACAGCTTTCTCCGAAGCTGGTCGGCGCTGCTTCTGCCCTTGGGCGACTTTTGCCGAATTTGG
Source organism: Hypercompe scribonia (assembly GCA_949316085.1). Lineage (NCBI taxonomy): Eukaryota > Metazoa > Arthropoda > Insecta > Lepidoptera > Erebidae > Hypercompe > Hypercompe scribonia. The sequence continues at coordinate 23,968 of OX438972.1, read as the reverse complement.
GTGGAGCCAGCGTCGCGACGAGACGGCTATACACGGGGGTTGTCCGGTCAATGGCGCTGTATGGTGCACCGGTGTGGGCGGCGGCTCTGACCGCCCAGAATAGGGCTCGCCTCTGGCGCCCTCAGAGGATATTGGCGGTTAGAGCCATACGCGGTTACCGCACCGTATCGACGGAGGCGGCGTGTGCCTTGGCCGGAACTGCCCCGTGGGATTTGGAGGCGGAAGTGCTCGCCGAAGTTTATCGGCGGACGGCTGACTTCCGGGTGGGTAGCGGCATACGGCCCCCGCCCGAAGAGGTACGCGAGTGGCGTGAGGCCGCTCGTCGAGCCATTATGGCTCGTTGGTCGTCCCGGTTGGAGACTCCACGTGCTGGCGTTGCACTCGTGGAGGCTCTCCAGCCGGTCATCGTCGAGTGGGCGGGGCGGCAGCACGGGACCCTTTCCTTCCGACTGACACAGGTCCTTTCCGGGCACGGTTGCTTCGGGAAGTATCTGCACTCGGTCGCCAGGAGGGAATTCAGTCCCGCCTGTCACCACTGCGACTGCAGTGAGGACTCGGCTCAGCACACACTAGTGGTTTGTTCCGCCTGGGCGGCGCAGCGTGGGGTCCTCACTGCAGTTATTGGAGGAGATCTCTCGCTACCGGCCGTAATACGCTCCATGGTCGGTAGCGACAGTTGTTTTACCGCGGTCGCAACCTTCTGCGAAGACGTAATTTCGCAGAAGGAGGCGGCGGAGAAGGCCCGGGAGGACAATATCCACTCGGACCCAATTCGCCGCCGGCGAGCTGGGCGGCGGAGGCGCGCATACCAGCGCCTCATGCCGCCTTGAGTGTGGCCGCGGGTGGACGGGACGGGTTTTCCCCTCCATCCGCTATAGTGGCCAGCCGCGAGGAGGCGACGTCCGCGTGTGCCGTACGTCGCCTAAAAGGAGAGTTTATCCGCAGATGGTGCCCGCATGAGCGGGCAGGCGCTAGGAGGGATCTGGATGTCGTAATAACAGCTGTTCCCGGATCCCTCCTATGTCAGGCGCAGAGTGGCACACCGTGTGGTTTTAGTCAGTCCGATTCCGACACACCACCCCGCCGTAAACCCCGGTGGGGTGACGGCCCGAGGGGGTTTCCACACGTAAAAAAAAAAAAAAAAAAAAAAAAAAAAGGTTAGGTTAGGGTAGGTTAGGTTAGTCAGTTACGTCATTTGAAAATTTTTTAAATTAGTGCTGTGTGTTGTACGTGCCTTTATTTTCACGCACCTATATTTTTTTTTTTTTTTTTTTTTTTTTTTTTTTTTAGTACCATGCACTAATATTTTTTTGACATGCAGTTACATAACAATTTAATAAATAACATTCAAAAATTATATAATATTAACCTTAGACTAAATTTAACTACCATTGACTACAATCTTGAGCCGTTTGTTCTGCCCGCAGCTCTCATGACTCGTGCTCCGTACCGAAGAAACCGGTCTCTGCTTGCCTCGTGCCTGACGAGCTCAGCCAGGTTGCATGTGCTGAGGTCGATCCCGAGGCTACTCTCACAGTCGTGACGTAGTGACATATATCTGGGACAGTGTCTGATGAGATGTTCGACTGTCTCTATTGTCACGTCGTCACAGATGCACCGCGGGGAATCAGCAAGCTTGAACCGGTGCAGGTATTCTCTGACACCCCCGTGACCAGTAAGCAGTTGGGACCCCACATTGGTGTGGTTGCGGGTTCCGAATGTCTTGAAGGCTTCTTGCACATCTTCAAGGAAGAGTTGTGTGGTTTTCCCGGTGGGAGACTCTTCGTATCTCAACTGCCACTCCTCAATCGTTGCTCTTCTGATGAGGTACCTGGCTCTGGACAACGGGAAGTCGGTGTACACTGGGGCTCTCTTGTCCTTTAGGGCTCCTTCTTTAGCCAACTCGTCAGCTCTTTCGTTGCCTGGTAATCCCGCATGTGCCTTGATCCACACCCACTGAACATCCCCTCCCTTCTCTTCTAGTTCGGTGAGCTGGTTCTTAATGTGGTTGGTGATTGGATGAAGGGAAGCTGGATCAGCCAGGGTCTCCAGTGCGGATCTTGAGTCGCTAAGGATGTACGTCTTCTTGGTATTGGAGTCTTTTTTCGCCATCGAGAGAGCTCGGGTGATGGCCACCAGCTCCGCCTGAAACACACTACAGTGATCGGAGAGTCTGAAGCGGGCGTGCCCGATCTCTTGTCCTCCTCGCCATACTGTGACGCCCCCCCCGACATGACCCTCTATCTTGCTGCCATCCGTGTATATGTGGACCCTGTCTGGGTCCAGCTGGTCGAGTTCCTCCAGCGATGACACGCGTAGATGAGTCAACCCCCTTCTAAGGGCGGGATGGGGAAGAGCGAAAGGGCTGAGGCGTCTCTCCATTGTGAAATCGGGCAGTGCAGACAGGGAGCGCCCCCTCCGAACCTCGTAGAGTTTGAGCTGTTCTTGTGCTCTTAGGTCCAGAGGGAGAATTCCCGACAGAACGGCTGCTGATGTGAAGGAGGTGGTCCGATGAGCCTTTGCAATCAGGATTGCAAACTGTCTGGTGATTCTGTCCAGCACTACCCGGTTATACTTTTTCTTGGCGACTTCCGCCCAAACACTGGCTGCATACAGGACTGTAGGTTCAACCACAGCCCGGTATATGATACGCAGCACATTAGAGTTTAGGCCCCATCCCGCCGAGGCCGTTCTCGCGACTCTCTTGTAGAGTGCAACCGCTTTGCGATGTGCACCGGCCAAGTGTTCCCTGAAATTGAGCTGCCTGTCGATGGTGAGCCCCAAGACCTTTAGGGAGTCTCTGTAATATAGCTCAGTGCCATTTAAGGTTAGTTGCGGCGCAGTAGCTTTTAGTTTGCGCGTTGTAAAAATGGCCTGAGTCTTGTGGGCAGCGAAGCGCATCTTATATGCCTTCCCCCAGTCCGCAACAGTATCCAGCGCCCGCTGTGCGCTAAGTCGCACCTCCTCTGTGGTCCTTCCTGAGGCGACGACTAAGATGTCGTCGGCGAAAGCCTGAATGTGGGCTTTCAATTTTTCAGCCGCTCTTAGTAGTGGGTCGAGCTGCACGTTCCACAGGAGAGGACCGCAGGTGGATCCCTGTATGCATCCTTTGTTGGTTTCGCAGGTGACCGATTCTCCCGCATACTGCACGGTGACCTCCCTGTCGCTGAGGTAGCTCGAGAGCAGCCTCAGGGTTGAGGGTTCGATCTTTTTGTTGAGGAGCTCTCTCATAACAGCAGGCCACCAGGCATTGTCAAAGGCCCCCTCGATATCGAGGGAGATGACGACTACCAGCTGCCTGTCGCTCCTGAGCCTTCGTATCATGTTGACGACGTCGTACAGGGCGTCTTCTGTGCTGCGCTGCGGCATGAAGCCGTACTGTCTGGGGCTGAGCTTGGAGCCGCTACCCAGCTCCCAGAGGAGTCTAGTGGCAAATAACTTCTCGAGAACCTTCCCGAAAACCGGCAACAAGCCGATAGGTCTGTACGACTTTGGTTCATCGTATGTTTCTTTGCCTGGCTTGGGAACTATGCGGATAACCGCTCTCTTCCAAGCCCGCGGAAAATAGCCCAATCTCAGACAAGCGTTGTATGTTGATAACAACAGCGCAGGCTTACTCAACATAACTCTCGAGCAGATGTCCGAGGTGAGTCCGTCGCGCCCCGGAGCCTTTCTCGGGTTCATAGCTTTCAGAACCGTCCAGACTTCCGAAGCGGTGAACTCTACGAAGTTTAAGGTTCCCTCGTTTATGAGCTTCAGACTCTCTGTCACTGCCGCCCTCCGCTCTCGTTGTTCCTGGGTGTCCGTTTCCTTTAAGTCCGGGGGATAGAAGGTCTTAGTTAGAAGCCGCGCCGAAGCGAGGGCATCCAATGTAGCGCCGGGCGAGGTGGGGTCCCTCAAGGACTCATCCTGTTTAATTTCGCCACATACGCGGATGACTCTATATATCCCGTCCCACACGGATTCCTTCTCCTGTCTGCCGCAGAATTCTCTCCAGCTCCGGGTGATGGCCTCTTGGATAGCCTCCTTGTATTCCTTTTTTGCCTCCAGGTAGCGGTCAACGGCGAACTGTCTGCGCTCTGCGCTTGCGTTCTTGATTCTGTTGCGCAGCCTGTTTGTAGAGGCCTTCATCTCCTGCAGTTCATCCGTCCACCAGTGTGCCCCGAGACGTTTTTTCCTACCGGAGGAGGCAGGAGGCATCGCCGCTGTGCATGCATCACCAACAGAGTCGGTAATCGATGCTACCAGCTTCTCCAGTTCCTCCGCTCTTGAAGCTGCCTCCAGTAGGTCTGGGGTAAGGCCACGCCTGTCCAAGGCTTCTGCCAGCTCGCTGTCGAACTGTTCCCAGTCCGCCCCTTTGGTGTTGTACCGCTTGGTAGTCGGCTTAGGGGGCGCCACTGGCCCGCCGTTGACCGCCACGTGGAAGGAAATCGGACGGTGGTCAGAGAGATCTGACAAGTCCGCATCCAGCTTCCAGTCCGCGATCCTCGGCGCAAGGCGGTCCGAAGCCATGGTGACGTCCACAATGCTGGTATAGTGGCGACCCAGTCTAAACGCTGAGAACGTGGGCGCGGTCCCCTCGTTGATTACCTGGAGTGACTCTTGCGCCATGAACTCCACCAGCGAAACTCCCCTTACGTCCTCGCAGTCACAGCCCCACCAGGGGCTCTTGGCATTCATGTCTCCGGCCAATAGGCAGTGATCAGCGCGCAGAGCGGTCCTGATACTCCTCAGCTTGGGCAGGTCCTCGTTAAGGTTAGAGTCCCCCTCTAGGTATACACTTATGACCGCCACTACAAGGCCCCCCAGAGAGACCCTAATACCGACCATGTTGTGCGCTGCACAGTCTGGTTCCGAGGACACCCGCAGCCGATCATCCATGACCACTATTGCTGCCTTAGATGGTTGGTCACTCGCGTCACCCTGGAATATTCTGACGCCCGCCACTTCCAGTCTTTTCGAGGCGCCCACGTATGGTTCCTGAAGCAGCAGAAGAGATACTCCCTCCTTAGCTGCCACTCTTATCAAATCCTTCGTCGCTGCGAAACCCCTTCCCAGGTTTGCCTAAACGATCTTCATCTTTGGTTGTTGTTCCTGTTGGGGGCCCTCAGCAATAGCTAACGGCTGTGCGAGCTATCTTATCCCACTTTTGCCAGACTGGACACTCAGTGGAATATGCCGGATGGTTGGCGCCGTGTTCGCAGTTGGCGCACTTGGGTGTCTGGTTCCTCCGGGTACATGTGCGGGTGTCATGGGTTTCTGAGCAGTAAGCACAAGTAGGACTCTTGCTCTTGCATTCAGACGCTCGGTGACCAAATCCTAAACACCGGTAGCACTGGACTACTGGGGATTGGTCGACTGCGGGCACCATTTGGTACCCAATGCGTACCTTTCTATTCTGTAAAGCCTTCCATGTCTGTGGGCTTACCTCCAGTATAACATTATTAGTTACACCCGTTCTTCCCTTAACCCTGCGAACAACCCTTGCACGCCGGAACCCCCTCCAGCAGACCACTGTTTTGGCTCAGGACCGCCACTCCGATTTTCTCATGGGTGAGGTGATGGGCTACTCCTATCAGTCGTAGGTGCGGCGGCTTCTTCGGCGCGTTCAGCGCCGAAAGTCCGACCTTGGACGCCTTGATGGCATTCCCAAGTACCCGCCGTTCTTCCTGCGACGCACATTCCGCTACCACCTTACCCCTCCTGATTCTTCTGAGGCCCTTCACCCCCACTCCCAGAGAGACGACGTCCACGCTTTTCTTAAGCGCGTCGATGACATCGCCACCGGAGTGCAGAGGGTTTATGGACTCCACGATGAGGCCGTACGTCGCGTCGACGTCAGCCGGAGCGCCAGGCGCCACTGAAGGTCCCACCCGGGGACCTGGGTGCCGACCGGAAGCCGGGGCACTCCCAATCACCGACGCGTACGTACGAACCTTCTCGCCTATGTCCGCTGTACGATCCGCTAGATTGTCTATCTTTGATTTTAGAGGTTTAATAGCTCCCTCTATTATCTCTTTTGTACCTGTTTGGGTCATTTCAGCTCCGAGGCTCATCGGAACTTCAGGTCCCCTGGGCACCGTTAAGATGAGGTCTTTGACCTCCGCTATATCAGCCCTAATAGATCGGAACATCTCAGCTGTGTGTTCCTTTGTCCCCGCGGTATCCCCACGTGAGTCCCCGCGGGGCACAGGCGGCGAGGCCGAACGCTCCTTCTCTACTATTGCGGTATTTCTGTTTACCGCCTCCCGCAGCTGCTCCAGCTGTCGGCTCATTCCCCCATTGCCTCGAGGATGCAGCTCCCCTCCGGCGCGGCGGGCTCAACAGGAGAACTGTCCGCCCTCGCCTGACCGCGCATCATATCCGCCACCTCCAGACGCCACTTGTCGACGTCGACCTGCAGGACCCTGAACTGGTCCAGCAGTCCCTGCATCTTTGGACCCAGGGAAAGCAGTTCCGGATCCGGGTGGGGCCCCGGGGTCAAGCTCTGCACCCGCGGGGCCCCACCGGTTGACGGTTCTCGTTCTGGACGCGGGAGGCGTCCGGCTGTCGCCCTCTGAAGCTCCAAGTGGATGCTCCCTATTGTTTTGATAGGAGCATCCATCTCATAGTTGAGCCACCTTTGGATGCCCTCCAGCAGCTCACGCTGCTCCGATATCAGGCGCTGGGTCTCGGCCAGCTGCTCCATCGTACGACTACTGATGTCGGCTACTCTACGGGTGTGTGCCCTTTCAACGCGTACCAACTCCGGTTAGGTTAGGTTAGGTTAGGTTAGGTTAGGTTAGGTTAGGTTAGGTTAGGTTAGGTTAGGTTAGGTTAGGTTAGGTTAGGTTAGGTTAGGTTAGGTTAGGTTAGGTTAGGTTAGGTTAGGTTAGGTTAGGTTAGGTTAGGTTAGGTTAGGTTAGGTTAGGTTAGGTTAGGTTAGGTTTTTTTTTTTTTTTTTTTTTTTTATTACTTATATCTCCAACATAATCGGAGGCCGTGTTTACGAGTACTCTTTCATACCAGTTCTCGCATTTATTCCGCTCGCACTTTTATGCTGCATACTGATTCTTTCTTTTATCCTTCATTTCTTTCAATCCTTTTTAGGGGTGGGATGCCCCTCTATCTACTATCTATCCATTTTTTATTATTTCTAGGCTTGAGGTTAATGAGAGTGACACTTTTCGTTTATTTATTCATACTTATCAGTACTTAATTCTATTTAATTAACTTATACTCTACACTTATACACTAAACACTGCCTTATGAACTACTTATCAATTATAGGTACAACTTACTATATTACTAATCTATGTCATTCTGTTCATACTCTTACTTAGAAAAGATGTAACAGAATGTATTCTACTTATGTGCTATTTCTTATTTCTATATTATGTTTCTATACTATATTTCTATACTAGACTAACTGTCAATACTATTTTACTATACATTGCTTACTGTTTGTTTACCGTTATGTTTTCTCCTAATATTGCTACAATATTGCGAAAACATACACTTTTACCTAGTCTTATTTCTTTTAATGACTTTTTTGGCTAATTTGACACAGTACTCTAAGAATATTTCTCTATTTTCTCCAGTAATTATTTCGCTCACTACATTTGGGTTAAGGCGAGTGTCCAGTTCCCTCTCCAAATTATAGCGCTCCAGGTCGTATATCGGGCAGCTGAATAGAATGTGTGGGACTGTCTCAGCTTTTGCCGGGTCACATATGCAGGAGGAACTTTCCCTGCACTTGAATCGGTTCAGATATTCACCGAATCCTCCATGACCCGTCATGACCTGAGTACCTTCGCTTGTGATCTTCATTTTTCTAACCGTTTTGTAGGCTAATATCGCGTCCGGAAAAAAGATTTTTGTGGTCGATGCGGTATCGCCAGTAGCGTATCTTCTGTTCCACTCGTCAAGCGATTCCACTCTCAGGCTGCGCTTGACGAATGAGACAGGGCATCGGTCGTAATCCGGCGTCCGTTTCGACTTCACGGCTGCCATCCTCGCCAGTTCGTCTGCCCTCTCGTTGCCCTCCAATCCTGCGTGTGCTTTTATCCAGAACAAGGTCACAGCCTTGTTCTGGAGAGATGCGGATCTTAAATTCTGTCTTGCTTCCACTGCCAGGGGATGGAGGCAGTCGTGGTTTTTAACGGTTAAGAGGGCAGCCATGGAGTCACTATAGACGCCGAACGTTTTCGCCTTTTGTTTCAATATCTCTGTGGTTGCCCTACAGACAGCCAGCAGTTCAGCCTGATAGACCGTGCAATACGAAGGCAGAGCAAGTTTGATAGCCGCAGTCTCAGTTTCGTCATTCCACAATGACAGCGCGGCCCCAACACGACCCGCAATCCTACTCCCGTCCGTGAATATGCGGATGTCGTGCGCGCTATGTGCACTGACATCTCTCTGGTCCGCCAAGTTAATTATAGTTAGGTCGTCCTGCTCTGCAGGATGGGGAGCCTCGATAATTGGTGCCCTTCGTTCCACCTCCCTCCCCGCCAGTGCAGGCCAAGGCACCCCCCTTTTGGCCTCGTATAGTGAGGCCGCTTCCCGGACTCGGAGATCCAAGGGGAGCATCCCGGCCAGCACCAGCGCCGAGTTTAGTGAAACCGTGCGGTAGGCCTTACACATCCTCTGCGCGATCCCACGCTGGACCGTGTTCAGCTGTCCTTTAATTCCCACTCTACCAGCCGCCGGCGCCCATACACTGGCGGCGTACAGGACAATCGGTTCAATTGCCGCCACATAGATCGTTTTTATGACCTCCGGATGGAGCCCCCAACTCGTCTTTGCCGCCCTTGTCAGTTGCTTGTAGACCCCAATGGCCTTGCGACATACATTTGACACGTGCGCATTGAAGGAGAGTTTTCGGTCGAATATAACTCCGAGGAGTCTGATCTCTTCGGACATGGTTATGTCCATCCCGCCCATCTTCAGGCGTGGGGCGTCAAATTTCAGTTTGCGCGTGATGACCATTCCCATGGTCTTGTGTGGCGCAAACTTTAACTTATTTTGAATACCCCACGCCCAAACACGTTCGAGAGCGGCATTTGCCTGGTCCTCTATCGCTATCGCCGTGTGTCCGTCAAATACCAGGACGACATCGTCCGCGAAAGCCTGGCAATAGGTGCCCCCTGACTCCAAGCACCTAAGAAGTGGGTCCAGCAAGAGGTTCCACAGTATTGGACCCGCAATGGACCCCTGAACGCAACCCTTTTCCGCATTTCTGATGTGCTCCTCTCCCGCATACCTGACCCTTATTTTTCTGTTTGCGAGGTAGCTGTCCATAACCCTCCTCAGGCTCAGTGGGACTTTCTCTTCCGCCAAACGAACTCTTATGGCCGGCCACCAGGCGCTGTCGAAGGCTCCCTCTATGTCCAATGATACTAGTATTATAATTTTCTTTTGGTCTAATTTCTTATTGATGTGCTGCATTAGGTCATAGAGGGAGTCCTCGGCGCTCCTCTGGGGCATGAATCCATATTGGCGGGCACTCGTCCTTGGTGTTAAGTAGAACCTGAGGCGGGCCACCAGCATCTTCTCGAAGATCTTACCAAGTATGGGGAGAAGCCCAATGGGACGGTATGATTTCGGGTGCGTATAGTTTACTTTTCCTGGTTTCCTGAGCACCACAACCACGGCATCCTTCCAGGTCTCAGGGAAGTACTGCGCCTCAAGACACCTGTTCAGCAGCGCCAGGAACAGCCCGGCACCAAGTTCCAGGAACTCGGAACAAATGTCGGCCGTGAGTCCGTCCGCCCCCGGGGCCTTCTTAGGGTTGAAGGACTTGTATGCCTTTTTCAATTCCGCCATCGTAAAGGGTGGGTCACTTAGTTCATCTTTTTCACCGTCGTTTACCCTTTCAGCCTGTTTTCTTGTATTACGATGGTGAGAGTTTTCATTCTGCCTGAGGTCCTCCGGATAGAAAATCTCAGCCAAAAGTTTGACTGAGCCTTTGGCATCCAAGATCTTGCCGTCGCTCTCCAAAGGCAAGTCCTCCACTCTCTTCGTCGTTCTGCCTATCACCCTATAAACCCCGTCCCAGACGCTCTCTCTGTCCTGTTTTGCGCAAAACGCCTTCCAGCTTTCTGTTTGCGCCTTGGCGACGGCCATCTCATACTCTTGTTTCTGTTTCAGGTACTCTTCGACGACCTTCGACCTTCGCACTGGAGCGGCGCATCTTATCCTGCGTTTCCTGGTAGCGACCTTCTTCTTCATATCCGCCAGTTCTTTGGTCCACCACGGCAAGGTTAGTGTTTGTTTGGATTTCTTGCTAGGTATTGTTGCTTCGCATGTATCTTTTATTACTTTAGTAAGTGTATTTGTAACCGTATTTATTTCTCCTGTACCATTTATTTTGTTTATGTCCATTTGGGTGATATGGTTTAATAACAAATTTTGCTGAAGTTTCACACGAAACTCAGCCCAATTCGCTTTCTTGGTATTATATTGTCTTGTGGTTCTGTTTACTTGAAATCCCTTTGATTTTTCTAGATGAATTTTAAAAAGTATGCCGTTGTGGTCGGAGCTGGTCAGACCCTCGTCCACTTTCCAGTCGTCTACCAGGTCCAGCAAGTCTGTTGAACAGGCTGTCACGTCAACGAAACTGCTGAATCGCCGTCCTCCTCTAACTGTGTCGAAGGTCGGAATTTCCCCTTTGTTGAGTACGTTTAAGCTCAGTTCTTCGAGCGCTCCGGACATGGCGTCTCCCCTGTTGTCCGTGGCAGGACTACCCCACCATGCACTTTTCGCGTTGGCGTCGCCTCCAACGATAAGTCTCTCATAGCTCAGCTCCTCAGCTATTTTCGCCAAGTGTTCTAGATGTGGCTCTATGGGGCTGTCTGGCTCGAAATAAAAGGAGACGAGAGCCACCTCCCAGGCATATGTTTGAATCTTCACCACAACGATGTTGTTTGTGGTTAGAGTCGGGTACTGGACGACTTTCAAATTTTCGTCTAAGACGGCGATCGCCGCCTTCACAGTCCCCTCTCCTGTGGCAGTGCTCTGGAAGATCCGCACGCCCCTGTATCCCTTCATCTCCCTCGCCCCCCCCACGTAAGGCTCCTGCAGAAGAGCCGCCGCGACACCACGCTTCCCAGCCTCCAATAGAACCTCATCGGTCGCAACCTTTTTTCGTTGGAGGTTCGCCTGTATGAGTGCATACTGTTTTATGTTGCCTTGGACGCTCTCAGCAATACGCCACCGATGACCTGGCTAGTGCGTCCCATCTCTTGCGGATCGGGCATTCCGCGTCAAACGCATTGTGGTCCGCCTTGTTACTCCTGGTCGCGGCGCAGTTTCGACACTGTGGTGCGTCACCTGCCAACAGCGCCGGGCAATCCGTCCGCATATGCGGGTCCCCGCAGTGACTGCACAGGGGGACGCTGTCCCTACAGTACTTCCTTCCGTGTCCATACCCCAGGCAGATTGAACACTGTACCAACGGGGACTGGTCGTATACCCGTATTCGCTGGAGGTCCACGTGGACACTTCCAGCCTCGGTCAGACGCTGCCAGACAGGGGGAGATACCTGCATGATCACATGGCTCATGAGGGGATTACGAGCCTTCCGCCTGTATTTGACGACTAGTTTTTGGTCGTCCGATTTAATGTCCCCCAGCAAGTGAGCATTTTGGTTTCGCAATGCCGTCACCACTTCGTCGTCTGAGTTATATGCAAGGACGTCCCTCAGGATGACAAGGGGATGCTTATTTTTGACCTCCTCTACCTTTAGGTTACCTGACTTTCCTATCCTGTCTTTTACCTTGTTTAGTTCTTCTTTGGTGTTGAAGCCAATAACAACTTTCTGGTCTCTAGCCTTTCTTAATTTGTCCACCCTTATCCCTTCCTTCCTAGCGTCGACAGCCGTCCTTATTTTTGCTATGACCTCTGCACTAGTGTCGTTCTCATCCGTAGATGACACTACCACCGAGTGCAGAGGCTTTTGGACTGTTGAGGTCCTCGCAGGATCCGCCGTTACCTCCGCAAAGGAGGGACTCCTTCCAGCCACAAAGTGTCTTGAGGACTCTTTTAGCTGGCTGTCCAGAGTTTGGCCATATCTTGCGCAGTCCTCCATGACCCCTCTGTGTGCTGCCGTCACTTCGCTTATCATCCTGAGGTTCTCCTTCAACTTTTGGGTCTCATCCACACAGCGATGGAGTAGGTCGCTATGCTCTCTTATGGATTGTTTCAATACATCTCTCTCTTTCTCCAGATCTTGGCCTCCATCGCTGCCATCTCTTCGCGTTTGCCTCCAAGTATCAGAAGAGGACACTTGTACTCTCCCTTGCTGCTCAGCCTCCTTTACCAGCAAGTAGAGTCTGTCCACCGCCTGCAGGACTCCAGCCTTAATGTCTGCTTTAAGGTTACGCGAGGCATTAAGGTGAAGCTTGGCCTTATTTAGGCACTGCCTGGCTTCCACGACTCTACTCACTTGCTCCAACCCTGCGGTTTTTGGAGGGCTTTCGGTCGGGGCCGTCGGCGTCCCGCGCCTTCCCTGCGAGGGGATCTCGCGCGACGCCGGCTGAGAAACAGCGCGTATACCTCTTTTTGGAGGAGAAGGGGTGGAGGGTCTTGATTCAGGTTTCCCTAACTCCCACTCCCCAATGCTCCTCCTAACCTTCGAGTCGCGCTGTGTCCCGCTTGCCTCCCCACTCGGGCGCGCCTCTCGCGGTGAGACCGAGGCATTCGTCTCTAGTGGTGACTGCACTCCCCGCTGGGGCCTCTTGACCGGGGTCCTGATACCGATCATCGTGTTAGAGATATGCGTCAAGATAATAAAATATATATAGAGTCGAAGTATAGCCGAAAACGACTATGTATGTGGTGTAGGTCAATAATAGGAACTGGGACAACACAATATTATTATGGAGTATATAATGACTCTATATAGAGTCACTCTTGTTTTCGCAATATTATAACAGTGCCCAGCATCAAAATTAGTTGCTGCGTTACGTTGGTGCTTGTCAACGACAAGAGTCGGTATATGTTTAACATACAGGTCCCACAAGATAGTATAACATAGAGTCAATAAGGAATATATATGTAAAGAATAAAATAAAACAAAAAATGTTCAAAGTCAAAAAAGAAGACAAAATAAAAAGAAATAGAGACTACTCTATGTAGAGTCTGTGTCTATCTCTACAGACTAATTCTATGCGTACCGGTCAAAAAACACGGTACGCAGCGTAAGTACAGTTTAAAGCAGGAAGACGTACACAGGTGTATCTGGAATGGCTCTACATTCACAGTGCAGAGCATAGTAAGGTATACACTGTTTGAATTTTGACTAATTTAGATTTTTCGAGACTTGATGAGTACAAAAAATTTTTTCGTTCTATGTAGAGCACCTTTAGTAACGATGTATACTTTTATTAGGTCTTTGGTAATTTGTCCCAGCACCTTGCCAGTCAAAATCCCTCACTCGAAAATTTATTTTCAAAATGGCTCTACATAGAGTCGTTCTGACGTTGTCTTCGACAAGGTCTTCGTGCGGGGTGGTTTTTAGACACCTCGTTTGCCTCTATCGGATGTATAGGGCCCGAGATATCGAAGTTTGAATTTTCTGTTTAATTTTGCGTTTCGTAATCTGAAACTCAAAATGACCCCCCTGAAAAATTGGGCTAGGTCCTGTTTCTTTAATGCATCTGGTTAATCTGCCGAAAAAAATTACTTCTACGGTTTCAGATTATGAATCGAGTCACAGATTTCGGAATTACAGCCCTCCGAAGTTTTAGGGAATCTGTGTCGAACATATTCTCCAGGTTCGGCTTAGGTCTTACTTAATTCTATTTTTAACTATAATCCCTTAACCTAAAAATTTTTATGAGAGGCACAAACAAATCTTAAGTAATTCTCGCAACAGGGCCTGAAAAAAGTTTTTCTTAAAGTCCAATACCTTACGTTTAATCACTGCTTACTTTCTAGTATTTACTTAAACACTAACTAAAACCTAAAAACTTAAAGTCACTATATTTTCGTTATTTTAACACCGATTTTAAACGAAAAAGTTTCAGGTTAAATGTTTTTTGTAGATCTTCAATTTCAGATAGTTAGTGTGGAGTTAGGGGTGAATATTTCATCCCTTAACAGCCTTAGTCTTAATTTTTTATTCACTGGATATATTTAATATTATATTTTCAACGTTTTTTAACCGATTTGAACGAATTAATTTTTGAAAGAATCTATGGCATGTATACTTCAAGAGAAAATTCTAAAAAACTAGGGTCGTCGATCTTGTTTAAAAGTTAGGGCTGTCAAAAGTTTGGAACACTTTGCACTTTAATAAAAACAAGACCACTTAACTTTTTTGTGTTCTTGAAGTGGATTCCTTGTCTCCATGTAGTCCTGCACCAGATTCACCGCTTAATTTTTTCCTGGGAGTTCGGGATCAGGGACCTCGTGGCCACGCGGTTTCCGGAAAAACCGCTGTAGCTTTCCCGAACGTGGCCGGAAAAATATGAAAGGGGTCTCAAAAGATGGGTATCCCCGAGACACACCCTCCCACAGCAAAAAATACAGGGGTCGTCGATCATTTTCCGGAGTTTTTGCACTTAATTCCACTAAAAATAACCCCCAAAAAAGTTTTTGTTCAAGGAAAAACCACAATTTTCACACAATTTTCCCGGGGTTTTCACTGTTGTACAGAGTTCGTGATTCCACAGATTTTGTGTACACGTGTTGCCTCCGGAAACCTCCGGATCAGGGACCTCGTGGCCACACCCTTTTTGGAAAAAAGCCTATAACTTTTCCAATTTTCATTGGAAAAATCCAAAAAGGGGTCCAAACGATAGGTCTCCGCAGGGCGCTCCTTTCCACAGTTCGAAAGGTGTGGGTCGTCGATCTTGTTCCGCGGATATATCACTTAGTGTCAATATTTCACACAAAAATTTAGTTTTTCTTAAGGAAAAATCCACAATTTTCGTCCGATTTCTTCGCGGTTTTCACTAAGACGTAGATCTCGTTATTCTACGTCTTTTGATGTATAGCACTGCTATACTGCTAAAACTCTTACCACTGGTCTGATTTTTCGTGTACGGAGCGACTTAAAAGTGCTGTTAACGCGACGGAGCGGGGCGCAGTACTGGTTAGGTTAGGTTAGGTTAGGTTAGGTTAGGTTAGGTTAGGTTAGGTTAGGTTAGGTTAGGTTAGGTTAGGTTAGGTTAGGTTAGGTTAGGTTAGGTTAGGTTAGGTTAGGTTTTTTTTTTTTTTTTTTTTTTTTTTCTATGTTTTTGACGTTATGTGTTATTACGTCATTTGAAAATTTTTTTTTTCCAATTAGTGCTGTGTGTTGTGCGTGCCTTTATATTCACGCACCTATATATTTTTTTTTTTTTCTTTTTTTTTTTTTTTTTTTTTTTTCTTTTTTTTTTTTTTTTTTTTTTTTTTTTTTTTTTTTTTTTTTTTTTTTTTTTTTTTTTTTTTTTTTTTTTTTTTTGAGTACCATGCACTAATATTTATTTGACATGCAGTTTATTACAATTTTAAAAATAAGATGCAAAAATTATACAAGATTAGTATAGGACTAAAGTTAACTTGAACATTTAATATAATAAACTTAAAAATTTTATAGATTAGATGCAAAAATTATACAATATTAAACTTAGACCAACTTTAACTACCATTGACTACAATCTTGAGCCGTTTGTTCTGCCCGCAGCTCTCATGACTCGTGCTCCGTACCGAAGAAACCGGTCTCTGCTTGCCTCGTGCCTGACGAGCTCAGCCAGGTTGCATGTGCTGAGGTCGATCCCGAGGCTACTCTCACAGTCGTGACGTAGTGACATGTATCTGGGACAGTGTCTGATGAGATGTTCGACTGTCTCTATTGTCACGTCGTCACAGATGCATCGCGGGGAATCAGCAAGCTTGAACCGGTGCAGGTATTCTCTGACACCCCCGTGACCAGTAAGCAGTTGGGACCCCACATTGGTGTGGTTGCGGGTTCCGAATATCTTGAAGGCTTCTTGCACATCTTCAAGGAAGAGTTGTGTGGTTTTCCCGGTGGGAGACTCTTCGTATCTCAACTGCCACTCCTCAATCTTTGCTCTTCTGATGAGGTACCTGGCTCTGGACAACGGGAAGTCGGTGTACACTGGGGCTCTCTTGTCCTTTAGGGCTCCTTCTTTAGCCAACTCGTCAGCTCTCTCGTTGCCTGGTAATCCCGCATGTGCCTTGATCCACACCCACTGAACATCCCCTCCCTTCTCTTCTAGTTCAGTGAGCTGGTTCTTAATGTGGTTGGTGATTGGATGAAGGGAAGCTGGATCAGCCAGGGTCTCCAGTGCCGATCTTGAGTCACTCAGGATGTACGTCTTCTTGGTATTGGAGTCTTTTTTCGCCATCGAGAGAGCTCGGGTGATGGCCACCAGCTCCGCCTGAAATACACTGCAGTGATCGGAGAGTCTGAAGCGGGCGTGCCCGATCTCCTGTCCTCCTCGCCATACTGTGACGCCCCCCCCGACATGACCCTCAATCTTGCTGCCATCCGTGTATATGTGGACCCTGTCTGGGTCCAGCTGGTCGAGTTCTTCCAGCGATGACACGCGCAGATGAGTCAACCCCCTTCTAAGAGCGGGATGGGGAAGAGCGAAAGGGCTGAGGCGCTTCTCCATTGTGTAGTCGGGCAGCGCAGACAGGGAGCGCCCCCTCCGAACCTCGTAGAGTTTGAGCTGTTCTTGTGCTCTCAGGTCCAGAGGGAGAATTCCCGACAGAACGGCTGCTGATGTGAAGGAGGTGGTCCGGTGAGCCTTTGCAATCAAGATTGCAAACTGTCTGGTGATTCTGTCCAGCACTACCCGATTGTACTTTTTCTTGGCGACTTCCGCCCAGACACTGGCTGCATACAGGACTGTTGGTTCAACCACAGCCCGGTATATAATTCGCAGCACATTAGAGTTTAGGCCCCATCCCGCCGAGGCCGTTCTCGCGACTCTCTTATAGAGTGCAACCGCTTTGCGATGTGCACCGGCCAAGTGTTCCCTGAAATTGAGCTGACTGTCGATGGTGAGTCCCAAGACCTTTAGGGAGTCTCTGTATTGTAGCTCAGTGCCATTTAAGGTTAGTTGCGGCGCAGTAGCTTTCAGTTTGCGCGTTGTAAAAATGGCCTGAGTCTTGTGGGCAGCGAAGCGCATCTTATATGCTTTCCCCCAGTCCGCAACAGTATCCAGCGCCCGCTGTGCGCTAAGACGCACCTCCTCTGTGGTCCTTCCTGAGGCGACGACTAAAATGTCGTCGGCGAAAGCCTGAATGTGGGCTTTCAATTTTTCAGCCGCTCTTAGTAGTGGGTCGAGCTGCACGTTCCACAGGAGAGGACCGCAGGTGGATCCCTGTATGCATCCTTTGTTGGTTTCACAGGTGACCGATTCCCCCGCATACTGCACGGTGACCTCCCTGTCGCTGAGGTAGCTCGAGAGCAGCCTCAGGGTTGAGGGTTCGGTCTTTTTGTTGAGGAGCTCTCCCATGACAGCAGGCCACCAGGCATTGTCAAAGGCCCCCTCGATGTCGAGGGAGATGACGACTACCATCTGCCTGTCGCTCCTGAGCCTTCGTATCATGTTGACGACGTCGTACAGGGCGTCTTCTGTGCTGCGCTGCGGCATGAAGCCGTACTGTCTGGGGCTGAGCTTGGAGCCGCTACCCAGCTCCCAGAGGAGTCTAGTGGCAAATAACTTTTCGAGAACCTTCCCGAAAACCGGCAACAAGCCGATAGGTCTGTACGACTTTGGTTCATCGTATGTTTCTTTGCCCGGCTTGGGAACTATGCGGATAACCGCTCTCTTCCAAGCCCGCGGGAAGTAGCCCAATCTCAGACAAGCGTTGTATGTTGATAACAACAGCGCAGGCCTACTCAACATGACTCTCGAGCAGATGTCCGAGGTGAGTCCGTCGCGCCCCGGAGCCTTTCTCGGGTTCATAGCTTTCAGAACCGTCCAGACTTCCGAAGCGGTGAACTCTACGAAGTTTAAGGTTCCCTCGTTTATGAGCTTCAGACCCTCCGTCACTGCCGCCCTCCGCTCTCGTTGTTCTTGGGTGTCCGTTTCCTTTAGGTCCGGGGGATAGAAGGTCTTAGTTAGAAGCCGCGCCGAAGCGAGGGCATCCAATGTAGCGCCGGGCGAGGTGGGGTCCCTCAAGGACTCATCCTGTTTAATTTCGCCACACACGCGGATGACTCTATAAATCCCGTCCCACACGGATTCCTTCTCCTGTCTGCCGCAGAACTCTCTCCAGCTCCGGGTGATGGCCTCTTGGATAGCCTCCTTGTATACCTTTTTTGCCTCCAGGTAGCGGTCAACGGCGAACTGTCTGCGCTCTGCGTTCGCGTTCTTGATCCTGTTGCGCAGCCTATTTGTAGAGGCCTTCTTCTCCTGCAGTTCATCCGTCCACCAGTGCGCCCCGAGACGTTTTTTCCTACCGGAGGAGGCAGGAGGCATCGCCGCTGTGCATGCATCACCAACAGAGTCGGTAATCGATGCTACCAGCTCCTCCAGTTCTTCCGCTCTTGAAGCTGCCTCCAGTAGGTCTGGGGTAAGGCCACGCCTGTCCAAGGCTTCTGCCAGCTCGCCGTCGAACTGTTCCCAGTCCGCCCCTTTGGTGTTGTACCGCTTGGTAGTCGGCTTAGGGGGCGGTTAGGTTAGGTTAGGTTAGGTTAGGTTAGGTTAGGTTAGGTTAGGTTAGGTTAGGTTAGGTTAGGTTAGGTTAGGTTAGGTTAGGTTAGGTTAGGTTAGGTTAGGTTAGGTTAGGTTAGGTTAGGTTAGGTTAGGTTAGGTTAGGTTAGGTTAGGTTAGGTTAGGTTAGGTTAGGTTAGGTTAGGTTAGGTTAGGTTAGGTTAGGTTAGGTTAGGTTAGGTTAGGTTAGGTTAGGTTAGGTTAGGTTAGGTTAGGTTAGGTTAGGTTAGGTTAGGTTAGGTTAGGTTAGGTTAGGTTAGGTTAGGTTAGGTTAGGTTAGGTTAGGTTAGTTAGGTTAGGTTAGGTTAGGTTAGGTTAGGTTAGGTTAGGTTAGGTTAGGTTAGGTTAGGTTAGGTTAGGTTAGGTTAGGTTAGGTTAGGTTAGGTTAGGTTAGGTTAGGTTAGGTTAGGTTAGGTTAGGTTAGGTTAGGTTAGGTTAGGTTAGGTTAGGTTAGGTTAGGTTAGGTTAGGTTAGGTTAGGTTAGGTTAGGTTAGGTTAGGTTAGGTTAGGTTAGGTTAGGTTAGGTTAGGTTAGGTTAGGTTAGGTTAGGTTAGGTTAGGTTAGGTTAGGTTAGGTTAGGTTAGGTTAGGTTAGGTTAGGTTAGGTTAGGTTAGGTTAGGTTAGGTTAGGTTAGGTTAGGTTAGGTTAGGTTAGGTTAGGTTAGGTTAGGTTAGGTTAGGTTAGGTTAGGTTAGGTTAGGTTAGGTTAGGTTAGGTTAGGTTAGGTTAGGTTAGGTTAGGTTAGGTTAGGTTAGGTTAGGTTAGGTTAGGTTAGGTTAGGTTAGGTTAGGTTAGGTTAGGTTAGGTTAGGTTAGGTTAGGTTAGGTTAGGTTAGGTTAGGTTAGTTAGGTTAGGTTAGGTTAGGTTAGGTTAGGTTAGGTTAGGTTAGGTTAGGTTAGGTTAGGTTAGGTTAGGTTAGGTTAGGTTAGGTTAGGTTAGGTTAGGTTAGGTTAGGTTAGGTTAGGTTAGGTTAGGTTAGGTTAGGTTAGGTTAGGTTAGGTTAGGTTAGGTTAGGTTAGGTTAGGTTAGGTTAGGTTAGGTTAGGTTAGGTTAGGTTAGGTTAGGTTAGGTTAGGTTAGGTTAGGTTAGGTTAGGTTAGGTTAGGTTAGGTTAGGTTAGGTTAGGTTAGGTTAGGTTAGGTTAGGTTAGGTTAGGTTAGGTTAGGTTAGGTTAGGTTAGGTTAGGTTAGTTAGGTTAGGTTAGGTTAGGTTAGGTTAGGTTAGGTTAGGTTAGGTTAGGTTAGGTTAGGTTAGGTTAGGTTAGGTTAGGTTAGGTTAGGTTAGGTTAGTTAGGTTAGGTTAGGTTAGGTTAGGTTAGGTTAGGTTAGGTTAGGTTAGGTTAGGTTAGGTTAGGTTAGGTTAGGTTAGGTTAGGTTAGGTTAGGTTAGGTTAGGTTAGGTTAGGTTAGGTTAGGTTAGGTTAGGTTAGGTTAGGTTAGGTTAGGTTAGGTTAGGTTAGGTTAGGTTAGGTTAGGTTAGGTTAGGTTAGGTTAGGTTAGGTTAGGTTAGGTTAGGTTAGGTTAGGTTAGGTTAGGTTAGGTTAGGTTAGGTTAGGTTAGGTTAGGTTAGGTTAGGTTAGGTTAGGTTAGGTTAGGTTAGGTTAGGTTAGGTTAGGTTAGGTTAGGTTAGGTTAGGTTAGGTTAGGTTAGGTTAGGTTAGGTTAGGTTAGGTTAGGTTAGGTTAGGTTAGGTTAGGTTAGGTTAGGTTAGGTTAGGTTAGGTTAGGTTAGGTTAGGTTAGGTTAGGTTAGGTTAGGTTAGGTTAGGTTAGGTTAGGTTAGGTTAGGTTAGGTTAGGTTAGGTTAGGTTAGGTTAGGTTAGGTTAGGTTAGGTTAGGTTAGGTTAGGTTAGGTTAGGTTAGGTTAGGTTAGGTTAGGTTAGTTAGGTTAGGTTAGGTTAGGTTAGGTTAGGTTAGGTTAGGTTAGGTTAGGTTAGGTTAGGTTAGGTTAGGTTAGGTTAGGTTAGGTTAGGTTAGGTTAGGTTAGGTTAGGTTAGGTTAGGTTAGGTTAGGTTAGGTTAGGTTAGGTTAGGTTAGGTTAGGTTAGGTTAGGTTAGGTTAGGTTAGGTTAGGTTAGGTTAGGTTAGGTTAGGTTAGGTTAGGTTAGGTTAGGTTAGGTTAGGTTAGGTTAGGTTAGGTTAGGTTAGGTTAGGTTAGGTTAGGTTAGGTTAGGTTAGGTTAGGTTAGGTTAGGTTAGGTTAGGTTAGGTTAGGTTAGGTTAGGTTAGGTTAGGTTAGGTTAGGTTAGGTTAGGTTAGGTTAGGTTAGGTTAGGTTAGGTTAGGTTAGGTTAGGTTAGGTTAGGTTAGGTTAGGTTAGGTTAGGTTAGGTTAGGTTAGGTTAGGTTAGGTTAGGTTAGGTTAGGTTAGGTTAGGTTAGGTTAGGTTAGGTTAGGTTAGGTTAGGTTAGGTTAGGTTAGGTTAGGTTAGGTTAGGTTAGGTTAGGTTAGTTAGGTTAGGTTAGGTTAGGTTAGGTTAGGTTAGGTTAGGTTAGGTTAGGTTAGGTTAGGTTAGGTTAGGTTAGGTTAGGTTAGGTTAGGTTAGGTTAGGTTAGGTTAGGTTAGGTTAGGTTAGGTTAGGTTAGGTTAGGTTAGGTTAGGTTAGGTTAGGTTAGGTTAGGTTAGGTTAGGTTAGGTTAGGTTAGGTTAGGTTAGGTTAGGTTAGGTTAGGTTAGGTTAGGTTAGGTTAGGTTAGGTTAGGTTAGGTTAGGTTAGGTTAGGTTAGGTTAGGTTAGGTTAGGTTAGGTTAGGTTAGGTTAGGTTAGGTTAGGTTAGGTTAGGTTAGGTTAGGTTAGGTTAGGTTAGGTTAGGTTAGGTTAGGTTAGGTTAGGTTAGGTTAGGTTAGGTTAGGTTAGGTTAGGTTAGGTTAGGTTAGGTTAGGTTAGGTTAGGTTAGGTTAGGTTAGGTTAGGTTAGGTTAGGTTAGGTTAGGTTAGGTTAGGTTAGGTTAGGTTAGGTTAGGTTAGGTTAGGTTAGGTTAGGTTAGGTTAGGTTAGGTTAGGTTAGGTTAGGTTAGGTTAGGTTAGGTTAGGTTAGGTTAGGTTAGGTTAGGTTAGTTAGGTTAGGTTAGGTTTAGGTTAGGTTAGGTTAGGTTAGGTTAGGTTAGGTTAGGTTAGGTTAGGTTAGGTTAGGTTAGGTTAGGTTAGGTTAGGTTAGGTTAGGTTAGGTTAGGTTAGGTTAGGTTAGGTTAGGTTAGGTTAGGTTAGGTTAGGTTAGTTAGGTTAGGTTAGGTTAGGTTAGGTTAGGTTAGGTTAGGTTAGGTTAGGTTAGGTTAGGTTAGGTTAGGTTAGGTTAGGTTAGGTTAGGTTAGGTTAGGTTAGGTTAGGTTAGGTTAGGTTAGGTTAGGTTAGGTTAGGTTAGGTTAGGTTAGGTTAGGTTAGGTTAGGTTAGGTTAGGTTAGGTTAGGTTAGGTTAGGTTAGGTTAGGTTAGGTTAGGTTAGGTTAGGTTAGGTTAGGTTAGGTTAGGTTAGGTTAGGTTAGGTTAGGTTAGGTTAGGTTAGGTTAGGTTAGGTTAGGTTAGGTTAGGTTAGTTAGGTTAGGTTAGGTTAGGTTAGGTTAGGTTAGGTTAGGTTAGGTTAGTAGGTTAGGTTAGGTTAGGTTAGGTTAGGTTAGGTTAGGTTAGGTTAGGTTAGGTTAGGTTAGGTTAGGTTAGGTTAGGTTAGGTTAGGTTAGGTTAGGTTAGGTTAGGTTAGGTTAGGTTAGGTTAGGTTAGGTTAGGTTAGGTTAGGTTAGGTTAGGTTAGTTAGGTTAGGTTAGGTTAGGTTAGGTTAGGTTAGGTTAGGTTAGGTTAGGTTAGGTTAGGTTAGGTTAGGTTAGGTTAGGTTAGGTTAGGTTAGGTTAGGTTAGGTTAGGTTAGGTTAGGTTAGGTTAGGTTAGGTTAGGTTAGGTTAGGTTAGGTTAGGTTAGGTTAGGTTAGGTTAGGTTAGGTTAGGTTAGGTTAGGTTAGGTTAGGTTAGGTTAGGTTAGGTTAGGTTAGGTTAGGTTAGGTTAGGTTAGGTTAGGTTAGGTTAGGTTAGGTTAGGTTAGGTTAGGTTAGTTAGGTTAGGTTAGGTTAGGTTAGGTTAGGTTAGGTTAGGTTAGGTTAGGTTAGGTTAGGTTAGGTTAGGTTAGGTTAGGTTAGGTTAGGTTAGGTTAGGTTAGGTTAGGTTAGGTTAGGTTAGGTTAGGTTAGGTTAGGTTAGTTAGGTTAGGTTAGGTTAGGTTAGGTTAGGTTAGGTTAGGTTAGGTTAGGTTAGGTTAGGTTAGGTTAGGTTAGGTTAGGTTAGGTTAGGTTAGGTTAGTTAGGTTAGGTTAGGTTAGGTTAGGTTAGGTTAGGTTAGGTTAGGTTAGGTTAGGTTAGGTTAGGTTAGGTTAGGTTAGGTTAGGTTAGGTTAGGTTAGGTTAGGTTAGGTTAGGTTAGGTTAGGTTAGGTTAGGTTAGGTTAGGTTAGGTTAGGTTAGGTTAGGTTAGGTTAGGTTAGGTTAGGTTAGGTTAGGTTAGGTTAGGTTAGGTTAGGTTAGGTTAGGTTAGGTTAGGTTAGGTTAGGTTAGGTTAGGTTAGGTTAGGTTAGGTTAGGTTAGGTTAGGTTAGGTTAGGTTAGTAGGTTAGGTTAGGTTAGGTTAGGTTAGGTTAGTTAGGTTAGGTTAGGTTAGGTTAGGTTAGGTTAGGTTAGGTTAGGTTAGGTTAGGTTAGGTTAGGTTAGTTAGGTTAGGTTAGGTTAGGTTAGGTTAGGTTAGGTTAGGTTAGGTTAGGTTAGGTTAGGTTAGGTTAGGTTAGGTTAGGTTAGGTTAGGTTAGGTTAGGTTAGGTTAGGTTAGTTAGGTTAGGTTAGGTTAGGTTAGGTTAGGTTAGGTTAGGTTAGGTTAGGTTAGGTTAGGTTAGGTTAGGTTAGGTTAGGTTAGGTTAGGTTAGGTTAGGTTAGGTTAGGTTAGGTTAGGTTAGGTTAGGTTAGGTTAGGTTAGGTTAGGTTAGGTTAGGTTAGGTTAGGTTAGGTTAGGTTAGGTTAGGTTAGGTTAGGTTAGGTTAGGTTAGGTTAGGTTAGGTTAGGTTAGGTTAGGTTAGGTTAGGTTAGGTTAGGTTAGGTTAGTTAGGTTAGGTTAGGTTAGGTTAGGTTAGGTTAGGTTAGGTTAGGTTAGGTTAGGTTAGGTTAGGTTAGGTTAGGTTAGGTTAGGTTAGGTTAGGTTAGGTTAGGTTAGGTTAGGTTAGGTTAGGTTAGGTTAGGTTAGGTTAGGTTAGGTTAGTTAGGTTAGGTTAGGTTAGGTTAGGTTAGGTTAGGTTAGGTTAGGTTAGGTTAGGTTAGGTTAGGTTAGGTTAGGTTAGGTTAGGTTAGGTTAGGTTAGGTTAGGTT